>JAWPNB010000008.1:30025000-40025000 GCA_033996785.1 Trichosanthes truncata
AGTTGAACTCAGTTTACTTAGTTCTCACATGTTAATTATGATTGCAATTGCAAAGTGAGTCGCATTCTTCCAAAGGTGCTTGCATCACCTGAATCCCTATTTTATTTTTAATTCATTGAATTTTCACTCACTTTTGTTAAAAAAACCAAACTCTTGCATTTTGAAATTTCGGTTACCCCCATTGCAATTTGCAAACATATTTTGTGCCATTCAAAATAGATTTTGTTAAACCCCATTCCCTTGGGTACGATACTCTGGAATACTTCAAGTTTCTTTATTACTTCGATCACGTGCACTTGCGTGTTAGCGGATCAACTAGCTTACGATTTGAGAAGCCAACAATAATAGTTCTGTGAGTGGTTTATTTTACGAATTATTTTCATTATGTTATTATTAGGTTAAATTATCAAAAATACCCTTGAACTAGGGGGTTAGTTTCAATTATACCCTCGAACTTTGAAAAGTTTCATTTTAACCCTTGAACTTTGATATTTGTTTCAAAAATACCCTTGAAGGATTTTTTTCATTAAATTCTTGGTCGGAAAATGATGTTTTTACATTTGTATTGTTGCTTATGTGAACATATTTGAACATATACGTTGAAAAAAAATCAAAATATATGCAAATACGTCATTTTTCGTCCATAAATGTAACAGAAAAAATCTTCAAGGGTTGTTTTGAAACAAACTTCAAAGTTCAAGGGTTAAAATGAAACTTTTCAAAGTTTGGGGTATAATTGAAACTAACCCCATAGTTTAGGGGTATTTTTGATAATTTAACCTTATTATTATTATTAATTTTCAAGAATTCTATAATCATGTGGATTTTAGAGAAACTTCTAAGAGATTTTCAGAGAATTGTTATGAATTTTCACAAATTGTATTGAAATTTCAATATTTTATGCTTTTCGCTGAAAGTATCACTTGAGAAATATTTGAGATATTTTATGATAATTTGAGAAATTAGAAGAGTTTTGATTTTTCTTGAGAAATGTATGAAGTTTAAGAAATGTTGTTTTAGAGAAAGTATAAATTTAGAAAAGTTTATGTTGTTTGAGGACTCTGTTTGTTTAAGAAAAGTCGTTTAGAGTAAGAGAACACAATTTTCAGAAAGAGTTTGAGAATTAAAAATTTTATGTTAAAAGTGGTTTTTAAACCACTAGAGCTTTGTACCTATGGTGATTACCCGTATGCTATGAGAATGTATTTCCATAGTATGCTAGCGTGCTCAGGCCACAGGGGATGCAAGGGAATGCTGGGGTCATTAGGTGCCGAATTCGAATTTCGAATCCTAGTTCAAATCCTGGTCTTGAGGCATTACAGATGTTAGAGTTTGCTCTGCGTGCACCTATGACAGAGATTGGCTCTGCTATGTACCTTGAGATTATTCGGTGCATAGTATGACAGAGATATGCTCTGCTATGTATCTTGAGATTACTCGATACATAGTACGATAGAGATTACTCTGCTGTGCGTATTGAGATTACTCTACGCTAGTATGACAGAGATTTGGGTACATATTTTGTGATGAATTTTACTAGCTTATGTTTGTGTTTTCCAGAGTTGTAATTGCAAATTTCTCTATCTATGTTTTTACGAACCTGTGCTTATGTTTTCAAGAGTTGTTGACTTAAGAGTTGTTGTTTCGATAGCTATAATCTTTGTGGTGTTATTCATGTTTTCAAGTGTCATTTTTACGAACGATTTCGAGAGTTATTAAATTGTTCATGAATTACATTATCTCCATGTATAGAGTTTTGATTATGTTTATTATGAAAAGTGTTTTCTTAAACATTATTTCTAATGGAATCACCACTCACTAGGCTTTTTGGCTCATTCTTTTATTCTTAATTTTTCACCAGGTTGCTCTTGAGTTTCAACTAGAGTTAGCCAATCAGAATCTACCACTAGTCTTGTCAAGTCATTACATATCATCTATTGTAAGTAAAGAGAGAAATCTTGATTGCGTTGTTTATGAGATATCTATAGATAAAGTTAGATAATGAGATAAGAGACAAAGACTTGGCAATAGATTCCATTGCACATTTGGGGTCTACTATCGTCACAGCTCATCCAAGGTTTGGTAGAGTAATTTGGGGTGGGGTGTGACAAAAGGAAAGGAAGGATATGCAGCGATGAAACTAGACATGAGTAAAGCCTATGATAGAATGGAGTGGCTCTTTCTCATAAGGATTATGGCACATATGGGTTTCAACAACAAATGGGTGGATAAAGTCATGATGTGTGTGGAATTAGTCACCTTTTCCGTTCTCATTAATGGAATCCCTCAGGAAGAGTTCGTTCCAAAAAGAGGGCTCAGACAGGGAGATCTCCTATCCCCTTACTTATTCATTTTGTGCGCGAAAGGTTTCTCAGCTCTACTAAATAGGGAGGAATTACTTTCTAACTTTGAGGGCATCAATATTAATAAGTTTTGTCCCTCGCTTACTTATACCATATAAGAGTGTAATAATTTTAGAAGTAAATCACATGGTATTCTTGTGCAAGTGTACACAATATTGTAGCAAGTAGCAAGTAAATTATCGTTTTCTACAGGGATTAACATCTTTTCTCATTAACAGAAATTAAATCTCAATGAATTCAATTAGTAACCAAATCAAATATCATTAAGAATAATGTTGCGGTAATATAACATGCAGAAGCAATATTAAATGCTCAAACAGAATTTAATGCGAGAAAAATAGAGTAAATAAGCAACGAAACAAGGGTCTTGTATTTATGAACTTAAATGGGCTTGGATTAGAGTAGAATCATGCATTAATTAACTAAACGACGGAAGCAAACATTACACTCTCTCAATTCACAACAGATCACTAAGCCCTCTCTTGAGTCACCTCATTATAAAAGCTAACTCTCATTAGTCTTCTACATAAATACCCTATGTTTTGTGTGTGCATTAGGTGAACCATTATCCCTAACCAACTCACTTAGAAAGTGATAATTCTCATTTATGAGGACTATTTGACCCTAAACTAGGTTGTTCTTGTCAATTTTGTGTGTTTTGTTGTATGACGAGCATGCTAGAAATGATGTTTATTAGTTAAATTCATAAAAGCTCGTTGGAGTAATGGAAAAAAGTTGAAAAGATATTAAAATTACATTAATTTGTTATTTTTGTGTAGGTTTGGAGCAAGTACAAAAAATGTAATTGCATTCCATTTTAGAAATGCAATTGCATTTCTTTGGGAAAACAAGTTTGTGAACAAGCACAAAATGCAATTGCATTCATTCGGAAAACAAGTCTGGAAAACAAGCAAAAAAAAAATGCAATTGCATTCCAGAATGGAAATGCAATTGCATTTCTGGAAAATTTTGGTAGATATGAAAAATAATGCAACAGAAATGCAATTGCATTTTCTGGAAAGTCTGGAAAACGCGAAATTGACGGAAATCGTGAGATTTAAGGAGATTTTTTGCGAGATTTGAGAGATTTTCCAGCCCAATATCATGCCTACACGTTAACCCAAGGTTGTAGAATATCAAATATGGAAACTCTAGCCCTCGATGCTTATAAAAACGAGAAGAACAAAGCAAAAATGTGGTCGGATTTTCTTCACGCCTCAAGTCCATTGTGCTGCTGCCTTCTTTCTCTTTTCTACTGTTTTTCTTTTTTTTTTCTTCAGCATCTTCAAGCCCCAAAATCAGTCCAATCTAGACGAAAACCTCATATTGTAAAGACCCGATTCCCTTTGAAAGAAGTGGGATTGAGTTTGATTGATGAAAGGGGCGAGAATGATGCTTTATTGCACTGTATTTCAAGTACTTTGTTAGCATCAACTTCAGTTTTTTTTCCTCTATTTTGTTTAGTTTAATGGTTGTAATTTTAGCTTTAAGTTATTGTTCTATCTCTATTTTCATTCTAGCTTTTGAACTCAAGTTGTATTATTAATTCATTTGCTAGTTAGTCTTACATGTTAATTCAATAAGATTTATTTTAGTTTTATCACATAATTTAGTTGATCTCTCAATTTCTCTTTATCTAAGCTCGTTATGGATTTTCTACACTTGAATTTACTGTTTTTCATCCCCATCATAATGAGCTAAATTTTCTTTAGGGGTTTAAGTTGGTGAAAGCCCTAAGGAAAAATGTAAAAGCTCTAAACCATAACCAATCTAGCTAACATGTGAACTTAGTTTGTTTTTGTTGAGTTTAAATTTGGGTTAACCTAGTCGGCCAACTAGTGTTGCTTGTCAAGCTTCAACTTAATACTAAAAGGGTTAAGGAAAGGTAGATGTCACAAAAGCAATGGAGGAAAAGACTTAGAAATAAGTTTTGAAACATTGACTCTAGACATAGGGCGAGACTCCAAAACCACTAGAGTTGTGTGCGAAAATATCTAAGTTAGATTAGCCATAGACATATAGGTTTAATCACTTAGCCTTCTAAAGATTTTGAATCAAAATTGAATATGAGTCGAATTCGGTTTATATAGTTTTCACATGTTAGCTACGATTGCAATTGCATTTTTTATAGCATTTTTCTAAAAGGTGCTTGAACTACTTGAAATCCCTTATTTTCACTCATTGATTTTTCACCCATTTTTTGTTAACAAACCAACCTCATATATTTTTATAACATTAGTTACCAAAATTGCAGTTTGAAAACAATTTTTGCTACCTTTTGAATTTTGTTGTATCTGTTCCCTGTGGGATCGATAGTTTGGAATGTTGGGATTTATGCCCTAAATCATCGTAATTAATAATAGTTTTGATTATTTTATTTACAATATAATATTATCCATTATATGAAAAATCCAAGGTTGTTATTGTAATCTTGAACAGTATGTGGTTGACATACGGGAGGATCATGTTCAAGAAATAACGTAAAAGGTCATAGTATATGGAGAAGGTTGGGTGCCTTATCCTGGTAACACTATTGATACGACCCATTTTGTAATAGTTACAAATGATTTGATCCAAATCATTCATGTAGAGACATGTGAGTGGAGCTATCTTATACAATGAGTTCTTGTAAGACTAGACCATGAAATATTTAATCTCTCTTTATAAATCCATTAATTGAGAAGAGATTAATATTTCATCAAGATGATCATATGCAACTCGATCTTAATCCTGAGTGAGTTATGAACTCCTGCCTGTGAGGGCTTGTCCTTTGATTTGCATGGATGAGAGTGGCTTTTGTAGTCGATTCAATATGCCTACCATTTTGAGGACTTGACCAAATAGGGAGCTGAGAACGTAATCTCACAATATGGAATTCACTCATTCCTAGATAGGGTAAGTAGATGAGTAGTTCTCTTAAGCGCTGATTTTGGAACTTGAACAATAGGGCCCCACCCTCTCACTGGCCCAAGAGGGATTTAGTTTATAATTAGATTATAAACAGATTGTTTATTAGAGGATCAATGGTACTTAAGGTGCAAGATGTAATTACAAGGGTCAAACAGACTTTTGACCCAACTGTAATTACGAACAACTCTTGAAAGATCAACTTGCATGTAATGATTATATCTATGGACACAACTTGTCCTACAGTGCATTAGAGTGCAACTTTAGGTCTATAGTGGAGTGACCTATAGTTAATGAATGAAAATTAATTAATTAAAGAGTTTAATTAATTAATTTTGTATCATTGGAACTTATAATCTGTAGGTCCATAAGGTCCCATTGTTAGCTCATTTAATTTTGTATCATTGGAACTTATAATCTGTAGGTCCATAAGGTCCCATTGTTAGCTCATAGTAACACGAAAATATCAATTTAGTTGAAAGAAAAAAAATTGAAATGTTTAAATTAATATTTAATTTGAAGTGTTCAAATTAATATTTAATATATTCGATATATTAAATATAAAAGAGGAAAATATATTTATTGTATTTTCTATATTAAATATTAAAATTTGAAATGTTCAAATAAATATTTAATTTGAAGTGTTTAAATTAATATTTAATATATTATATATATTAAATATAAAAGAGGAAAATATATTTATTGTATTTGATACATTAAATATTAAAATAATTAATGTATATAAGATACATTAAATAAAAGATATTTATAAAATTTGAATAAGATTCAAATAAATAAATATCGTAGGAGATTTGGATGAAATTTAAATCAGTATAAGATATATTTTAATATATTAGATATTAAAATATAATATTTTAATTATGGCAAAGATTTGCCTTTGGTCTCTATAAATAAGACCCTTGAGTTGAGCCATTAGATAACACACATCTTCTCAATAGAGAATTAGAGAATTCTCTTTAAACCTTTTATTCTCCAATTCCTTGTGGATTTTCTTTCAAGAGGCTCCAACAAGCCTTGGTCCTATGTTCGAGTCATAGCATTGAAGACTTTGTGAAAGAGATAAAGATATGCCAGAAATATCAGTAAGTTTATTTGATCTAATTTTTTAAGTTTAATTTTAAATAAAAGCAAAAACGATCCAATGCTTCCGTTGCGGAGTGAAACGATCATTTCCTTCATGAAATACTTCCAGTTTTATATTACTTGAATCGACAGTGTGCACTTGCACTAGACTGGAGCTTGTTTTGAATTAAAAATCTTTTCTTCAAAGTCCCACGTTTCAGTCTGATCAGAACGCTTCTAACCTAATTTAGCTAATGTGATTAACGAGTTTTCAGATTCCTCTAATTCTCCCTAATATCAGAGAAACGCTATTGCAACCCGATTGGCTAGACAGAGTCGAGTACAAGGATTAAGTATACTCGAAAATCAAATGAGACAGCAAATGTACTTCAACAATATCATTAATTAAAAGCAGTCATCTCCCTAATGCTGTAGTATAAGGAAACTAAACTACTGGACTAAAAGAAGAGGAAGAAAACGGAAGAGATGACTCATTGTTGTCGCCGTTTCTACAGCTTCGGCAAGAAGTTTTCCTCTTTTGGAAAACTCTGTCATAGCAACTCCAATTTCATTGGGAGCTCATTCCCTCGATTTCTTTTCTTCCGATTCCCACCTTCTTAGAAAACGGAAACAACAGCTTATAAAGCTCTGTCTATTTGCGAAAACGAGGGCTAAGTGGACATTCTTGCCACATGGCGATGTTCTACAGGCCTTTGCATCCTCTTTGGAATATTCCCATTCAGCTCATTTAATGAAGCATTTAACATATGCGAATTTCTCACGGACTCTAGATCAAGAATATGCTCCAGTGAACTAGACAACCTCAACAATCTTCAACTTCTCAATCTCTTGCATTGAAACTTGACTTTGTTCCTTCAATCTTGGCATGTTTCACCTATTTTCGATAAGGAACTCAGTTATCCAATACCAATTTAATAATAAATGTAAGAGCATCAAAGATGTAGAGATTCTAACACAATTAATACTAAATAGCTCCTAATTTCACCACTTTCTATCCTAAATAACTCTCTTTTGAAGAGTTATCACGTACGCATCTCTTTTTTGCAAATGATAGCCTCATTTTGTTTAGAGCCAGAAGGAATGTGCGACTATTAGAAAGGTGCTAAAATTGTACAAGAAAGCTATAGGCCAAACCATAAGCTTCAACAAATCGGCCCTTTTTGTGAGCGAGAACATCGAGAAAGAGCATGATGTGTCCCTAGGAAGAATTCTTGGAGTCAAAGTGACAGACTTGCTTAGCCAATACTTGGGATTGCCTTATCAAACTAGTCGAAGCAAGAACAAAACCTTTAGAATTATTAAGGAGCCAGTGTGGAGAGTGATCAGCTGAAAACGTGTGGGCTTTTATAAGAAACTTTTGAATAGAAAAAGTCTCCAATCTAGTGCAAGTGCACACTGTTAAACTAGTAGTAAATGAAATATTCCAAAGTATCGATCCCACAGAGAATAGATACCACAAAATTCAAGATGAAGGCAAAGATATTCACACAAAAGAAACCTCATTAACCAATATTAAATAATTGGGAAGGTTGTAAGTGTACTAAAAATCAAATGATAAAAAGATGGAATCCGAATATGCTTTTGCCCCTTAGAAAAGAATTGTGACCTAAAATGCAATTGCAATCTTTACTCAAGCACCAAGCAAAGTAAACTAGGTTCAACTTCTATTCGATTTTAATGGAAAAACCTTTAGAAGTCTAAGTGATTAAACCATATATCTATGGCTAATACGAACTTAGTTTAATGAGAACACAACCCTTGGTCTTAGAGGTTTCACCCTATGTCTAGGGTCAAAAACAAGTGCTTATGTCTAAGCTCATTTCTTCTATTGATTTGTATGAACACGTAATCTCTATATGTTTACCTAGGTGATCAGGCTAGATTCACAATAAGAATGATAATCAATAAAAGCAAACAATGCTATGGAATCGAGCAAAGTTATTTTTACATCTTAGGCCAATCTTCCAATTCTTAGGGCATCCACATATTCGAATCTCAAGGACGGAATTAGCTCATGATGGAGAAAATAAATAACAAAACATTAAAATAGAGAAAATGCATACTGAATTAAGAAGTAAAAGGAAAGAAAACAAAACTGGAAAATAAATGATGAACTTGGAGGGAAAAGATAAATTGAATAAAGAACTTTATTAATGAAATCTTGCTGTAAATGAAAGAACTGAATTCGAACAAGGACTAAAAGTAAACTGAATGTCAAAATACTGAAATAAGGTGCTGGAACTTAACCTAAAACATAAAGCTAAAGTGCTGGAATTAAAACAAAAAAACAGAAACTGCTGTTACATGGAAAAATCAAACCTCAAAGAGAAAACTATCACCTCTTCAATCAATTGACACTCACCTTTTTTAAGGAGAGGAAGGTCTTCACAACCCTAGACTTTTGACTAGGCTGGATTGAATTTCGGTGACGTTTCTTCTCCTTTTAGTTGATAAAACAGAAAAATAAAAGTGCAGAAAACTAATGGTCTTCAATCGAGTGTGGCCGACTGTGGACTCCTTTTTCGTGGCTTGAATCTTCATATTTATAGCCTCCAAATGCTAGGGTTTTCCCCTTGGATGTTTAAGGAAAGAATCGAATCTATATGAGCTTGATTCGTGGAGAATATCTTCAAAAATCAGCATAAAATCGAATTTCCAGATCTGTTCCTTTATTCTCGGAATTCTATCTCCCAGGTGAAATTGTAATTGCAATTCTAGCAGTTTTCACTTCTCAGCATAAAATCATCAAAACTCATCAAAAATCAATTATTTTCCTCTTATTTCCTATTTCTTAGCACAAAACAATCCCTTAACTAATTTTGGCTATTTTCTCATTAATTTTCTATATATATTAAACATAAAAGCGTGCATTTGTGCAAATAGCTTAAGTAAAAAGGGCTAAAAAAATGTAAAATATTAGCATTATCAGAGAGTCCTACAAAGCTAGAAAGGCAAGCTACTTTCAGCAGGGGGTAAAGAAATTCTGATAATAGCAATAACTCAAACCATACCAAACTATGCCATGAGTTGCTTTCGGCTTCCTGACGACATCTACAAGGATATCAATCGGATGTGTGCTAGATTCTGGTGAGGATCTTCCAACCAAATGAAAAAAATTCATTGGATGAGTTGGAACAGGCTTTGTGTTAGTAAAGATCAGGGGGGCTTGGCTTTTAGAGAGCTCAAACTCTTTAATCAAGTTATGTTGGCCAAACAATGTTGGAGAATCATATGAAAACCTTGATAATCTTCTAGCCAAAACCCTCAAGGGAAAATATATAAGAATGGAAGTTTCCTTAAGGCACAAGTGCGAAATAACCCCTCAATGACATGGAGAAGTATTCTTTGAGGACTGAGAATTATTCTTGAAAGGGTATCGATGGAAAATTGGTAATGGTCGCCAAGTCATAATTGATGAAGACCTGTGCATCGACAGTGAAGGGCATTACAAACCTACTTAGGTTAAGGAAGATGTGAAAGGAAGATATGTTTGCAACCTTAAAGAGCCTAGTGGAAATTCGGACAAAAAAAAATCATTGAGACTTTCTCCCCTATCGACGCGAAGTAATCCTTAAGATGCCTCCCGAGCGAAGGAGCTCCAAAGACGAAATTATATGGAGCCCTGATAAAAAAGGCATATTTTCGGTGAAAAGTTCTTATCACATTGTGGTTCAATAGGGGGGGGGGGAGATCTTGGTCCTTCAAATAGTGAGGAAATTAAAAGATGTTGGAGGAGTTTTTGGAAGTGAAGCGAATTACCCAAAGTGAAAATTTGTATATGGAGAATTCTTCATGATACTATCCTTACTAGAATTAACATTATTAATAAAGGAATTGCTACTAATCCATTGTGTTTATTTTGCAGGAAGAAGGAAGAATCCACAGAACACTTGATGTGGGAATGCAAAGTGACAAAATCGATTTGGTTGAAATACATCCCCAACTTATGGAATCTATATCTTTTATGCAGGGAACATTGGAAACCTATCCAGTACTGGGATTGGCGTGAAGGAAAACCTAAAGAGAGAGGTATGGGGAAGGTGTTGATCGTGATGTGGGTGTTGTGGAGTTGTAGAAATCAAGTAAATTCCAACGAGATAACAATAGAGAAGTTACAAATTGAAAGGTGGATCAAAAAATACTTGGAAGAAGTAGCTGAAACAGAGAAGCCAAAGATTAGAGAACCATTTGAGTCAGCCAATTGGTCGCCCCCCTGTGGAATCACTGGAAAATGAATTTGGATGCTTTGTGGTGCGAAATGAAAGGCGTTGGAAGAATTGGATGGGTGGTTTGTGACTCTAATGGGTCTCTTATCTGCCCGGGCTACAAAAAAATTGCAAATTACATGGTCGGGTTTTGCCTTGAAGCAAAAGCGATTAAGGAAGGTCTTAAAAGCTTACTCACCTCGGACTGGCTACATGATTTTCCCCTAATCATATTGGAGTCGGATGCTGCAGAAGTCGTTAAAATTCTTAACATGGAAGCTTGCAATCTCAAAGAAATCAGCAATATCGCTGATGAAATTGAAAGGGTTGCGAGGGCGTTGGGGCGTGTCTCTTTGGTGAATTGCCTTAGGGCATGTAATGAGGTGGCGCACAAACTCGCAAGGGAGGCGATCTTGTCAAACTACATTGAGGATCGCCGTTCTTCTCCCCCCTTCGAAGTCTTTATTTTTTGGAATGATAGTTTGCCTGATTGGGTGTCCTTTCTCATTCAGAAGGACTTTAATTGTATTTAACTCTATTTGGTGGTGTTTGGTGGCTTTATCATTTACGGTTTCAAAAATTTTTAGTTCATCTTCTTAGTAATTCTTATTTTGGATCACTTCATTAAAAAATACAATTTATTAACAAAAAGCTAATGTGACATTAAATTATTGTTTTAATAATATACTTGGACCCATTCGCATATTTATATATTATGTCTCCCTTAAATTATAGTTTTTATATATACGTATATTATGCTTCATTTTGGATGTCATAATATATCCTTGATTTGTTGGCTAGGGGCACGAGAGCGCTTTATTTTTTATTTCATTTTTAAATTTTGCACTGTGTGTTGCTAAAATCTGGTTAAGAGAAATCTCACATGACCTTCACGTGACAACAACTGTAAATTTGTAATTTGGGGGAAAGATGTGATCTGCAAAAGAGAAAAAACTAGGCATTGATGTGGCGCTTGCCACACCAGCTCCGATGCTTAAGTCATAGAGAAAGAAAAATGTAGCAAACTAGAATTTAGAGAATGAGGGTTAAGTTGAACTTCATTTCTTTGAGTCATAATGACGTATTTATAGGACATTTGTTTTCCATATTCCTTTTTAGGTAAGGATATACAAATGTTTCCCCTTCTATTTAGAAATTGGATTTGAAAATGTTAATCTTATCTTACAAAATTCCTTTGTAATTCGGGTTTACCTCTTTAGTCTAGTTTCACCCACAACAATATATATATACACACTATATTAAATGTTCAATTTTTAAAGTTTGCAATATATATATATATATATATATATATATATATATATATATATATATATATATATATATATATATATAACTTTAATTTTCAATTATTATTATTATTTTTGGCCATTTATTATTATTTATGTTTTTTAAAAAGCCAAAATTTCTCATTATAAACCATAAAACATTCATAAATTTTAATCTTGTTCTTGCGGGAACTTCCATGTCAAAAAATCTCCACCTGTCCCTCTCGGACACAGAGAGATTCAGCAGCATGAGCGAACCCATGCAACAACTTCAAGCATAAATTATCAAATCAGGAAGCCCAATTCGAAAAGACCTCTTGCCCTTATTCCCATCACGACTCGACCCATCTTCTTGTTGGATTTTATAGTAAAATTTTGTAAAAAAAAGTGTTGGTTTGAAACATAAAAAATGAATTGATATTTCATTTATGTTGTTGTTACTTGACTTGAAATTCAAAAGTTTCAAAATGGTTTGAAACATCAAAATGTGTTGATGTTTCTTTTACAAATTTTTTTACAAATTTTACTTAAAAGTTAAATTTGTGAGTTATGTTTGAATTTTTACAAGTAATTATACATTTGAGTTACTTTTTATGTATGTTTCATATTGTTTATATTAATTTTATTTTTGGAGAGTTACTAAGTTGCTAGTCTCTAATTAACAACTTGTTTCTTCATTTGAAGCATCTCATTTCATTTTGGAGTATCTCATTTTAATTGAAGAGTTTTTTTCTCCTCTCTTTTTTCTCTTTAACCTTGAGTCAAGTTGAGAGCAAGTATCCAAGAGTTCTGTCAGATCTGAGTAGTTCAAGGTTGTTGTTCTATCGGAGTTAGTCGTTTATCCTACGGAGACGATCGTTGTAGCCTACTTGCAATCCGTACAGAGTGAATAATTATCTTCAGAACAACGCTTTGTAAGCGTGCTTCAACTGCTTACTATCTTTTGTTCTTGAGTTTTGAAATTGTTGTTACATACAGAGTTTGTACTATTATTTATACTGTAATTATTTGTTATCAATTAAATTGTAATCAAATTTACTAATATTACTCCGTTTTTTAACCGAGCGAATTATTATTTCTAAGACTTCTTCCTCGACCCGATAAGTTTACTTACCCGTATCTTCTAAAGTCGCGTGCCCTTCTGCGGCTTACCCACTTAGGAAGACAGATTCATGGGTTCATTCTGAAGTTAGGTCTGGCATTGGATTGTTTTGGGCAAAACTCGTTAATTCAGATGTGCTTGATGTTTGGCGACTCGGGTCTTGCATATGAAGTGTTTGTTGAAATGTCTGTGAGAGATTTAGGTTCAATTGGACTTCCATGATTGATGGGTTGGTTGAAAATGATTGGTTTGTGTTAAGGAAGCTCATTAGGAGTGTTTTATGTCAAGCTCATCTTCTGTTAGTTGCATTTGTTTAGTTTGTTATTGGTTAGTAGATGGTTAAATTTGACATATTGTTAACCTCTCTCTGGTGTGATTCATTTGACAGGAGGCTTTATATGGCCTCTGATGTACTCTACTCGAAAGAATATCATTTATTTTCTCTTAAACTTTGAGAGTCTCTTGAGGCTATTAGGTTGTTTGAGCTAATGCTGGTAGCTGGGGTTGAGATTAAACGATGCCACGGTTGTGTCATTTCTGAGAGCATGCTAATAGTCTAATGCGAGAACTGCGCTCATTGATATGTACACAAAATGCAGTTGCTTCAACAGCACAAAGCAGAAATTCAACACATACAAAGAAGTTTTTGAAAATCTCGGTCCTCGCCAGCCTTGGCCAGAGCAGAGATGCAAGATGATTAAATTTGAAATTGAGCATGATGAGAGAACAATAACTACAGTTTTATTTTATCAGCAAGTAAAAATGCAGATTGGGTGAAGGAAGGTTATTTCTATTTATATAACATGCAAATCAGGAATGGAGTTGAAACAAACATTCAACACTAAGGATCTCTTGCCACGGCAGGGCATTTGAAAGAAACTGAGGAGTTTGTAAGAACAATGCCAGTTGAACCTGACAAAGCGCTATGGAGAAATTTGATATGGGGATGTTCAATCCAGGCGAGCATTTTTTGCTTGAACATCTTGGGCCTCTTGAGAAGAATGTAAGTGATTGTGGGAGCTATGGTTTGTAAATGGCATGATAATTAAGGCAAAGGTTAAGGATTGATGAATGTAAAAGGATTAGTAAAACCAGCGGGGTCTAGAAAGATAGAGATTAATGGGGAAATCCATGAATTTGCAGCAGGAGAACCAGGCCATCTTGAAGCAGAAAGCATCTATAGGAAATGGAATGAAACATATAGTCAACCAAAACAAGAAGGATATGAACCAAAGCTCCCGGAGATTTTGCTTGAAGTTGGAGATAATGCAAAGTTCCTCAATTACAAGTTCAAACATCAGAGTGAAAAACTTGATGCAATGCGAACTCTGAGATTCAGGTCATTAAGAATTGATGGTCCTGCAAAGACTGCCACGAGGTTATGAAACTGATCTCAAAGATTACTGGTAGCGGTGGGATCAGTATTTGGTTGATCTTTTCCAGAGTAATACTGATGAGAAGGAGAACTGAGAAGCTAAAAAATAATGTGTTCGTGGGTTGTATCAAATTCTTCAGGTATGTAATGTGAATTTAGAAGCAATGAAGAAAACTGAATTAGAATACAGAAATTGCATATGCAGAAGTTATAATATGGAAGTGTTGCATGTAAACCAACCAATTCAGTTTATTCAGCACTTGCAGTTAACAAGCTGCAAACTGTGGATATTAAATTTTACTCCTCACAAGATGAAAATACCGAAGACCAAGTATGTTTCCTGAGTCTCATCTTTAATACAAAGTCATTGGGTGTTTTATATCTCTAATCTCCTCTAATAAAAGTACTTTTGAGAGAACTGGTATGGCCTCCACATAATCAATAAACCATGTTGAATTGGATTAAAAGAATACTACTAAATCTAGTGATCGATTACTTTATGCAACTATTCGCTCTAAAGCCTTTGTCCTAGTTTGAGAATTAAAAGAATACTATTGAACTTAGTGACTGATCACTTTATGCAACTATTCACTATAATTTCATTTCCTCAGTTTGTCTTGCTTATTAGTACAGGATGGGTGGGACTATTCTTTTGTGAAGACACTCTGTTGATACCATGTTGGATTGGATTCAAAGTATACTACTGGATCTAGTGCCTGATTACTTTATGCAACCATTCACCATAAAGCTTTCACCCCAGTTTGTCTTTCTCATAGCACGCGCGTGCAAACGCTTCTGAATCTAGTGGCTGATTGCTTTATTCAACTATTCACCAACAACCCGATTCGTCTTGCTCGTGGCACGTGCTCACACAGCCAAAATAAGTAGGTTTGGATTGAAATGCATTCCCCCTACTTGTTGAGATCTCAGTTGACCATGATCTGTGGATTCATTCCTTGTGATCTTGTATTTATACATCTAGGATCCGACTTGTCTCAATACTATAGGAATTTACTATAAGAATTCAGTTGATAAGATCTCGAGTTTCCATTGGAAGCTTAACTTCCAGTGCAATTACTGAATCTTTCCTATTCCTGGAAATTGCTTTGATGCAGACATTGTACAAATGAAAATTATTAAGGGCACTGCTGCCCCTCATATGCTCACATGTCAAGCCATAGATTATGGAGAAAGGGTTCTTTACAGCCCACAGTCTGGTTTTGGAGATTCCCCCTCCCCCACCATAGCCATTTCTTAAGGTAAAAAAAAAAATCACATCCCAGAATCTAAATGCTTTGGTATTTTGATTTTGTGAAATATTTGAGGACAAAACCAATGCACCAGAGAATATTTTTCTTTTTGAATTTCTCATTTACTTTTCTTGGACTGACTTTGTTTATCACCATAACTACAAAGTCTGACCCACTTACTTCTGTCTTGTAGGTCTTATGCTAAAGCATCATTTTTTAAAGGTAAAACCACTTCTTGTGGGTTGGTAGAATAGTCAAAAAGAACACGTTGTAAATTTAAATATCTTTTAAGATCATATCTCATTCCCAACTTCATAGTTTTGTAATGAGTAGTTTTTGCTTTCGCTTAAAAAAAATGTAAAAAAATATGTTTGGTCTCTAAACTTTCATGAAAGTAATATGTTAGTTGTTTGGTCTCTAAACTTTCATGAAAGTAATATGTTAGTCCCTGCACTTTATTTTGTAACAATTTAATTCATGTACGTTCAAATTTGTAACAATTTAGTCTCTGGACTTTCAAATTTGTAACAATTTAATCCCTATCATAAAAAATTTCATCAAAATTAAATGTTGATTTTTATTATTTAGCGATTTAGACTTTGTAGCTAATAAACATATTGGATTCCTAATTAGTTTATTGATATACTTACTTAAGAAATTCCATTAAATCTTAACAATAATTTTCACGATAGAAATTAAATTGTTACGTACTAAAATTTAGGGACAAAATTGTTACAACATTAAGGGGTTGTTTGGGGCAAGGGTTATAATAACCTGTGTTATAATAACCCATGGAATACTCTGCACCCCAAACACAGACTATTATAACCTCAGACTAAACAACTCTGCATTTTAAACAATATTATATTATTTCACAGACTATTATAACCCACAGACTATTATAACCCCTGTTATTATAAAAGTACAGTTCGAAAAATAATTTAAAAAATAGTTTCTATCATGAGTTGCGAAATTTGACTATCAGAATGATATGATTTACATATTTATATATGTCAAAAGCATTCAAAATCGTTTTGAAAACATTAGGATTAAACTAGTAAAAAAAGCAACCTACAAGGGTGAGATTTGTAATTACATCTAAGATTAAACTAATAAACTTTTTTCCTTTTCATTAACTTTATAAAATCTAACTTTTAAGAGATAATATATAAAGTCCAAGAAAAGAAAACTCCTCCAACTTCTAAGCAACACCATCAATAATAATCACCATATGAGACTCATTAAAATAAGTCAAATGATAAGATTGTTGGTCCCAATACACATGATGAAGGCATTAAGAGCAAGGCCAAGCACATGCTTCTCACCATTGTTGTTGAAGCATATTCTAATATCCCAAACTGATGAAGTCACCACCAACACCAAGCTTTTCTTTCCTTCAAAATGCAATCAGATCAAAAGAGAAAGCAGAAAAATATGTATAAACATTGTGGTTTGGTTTTGGATTTGGTATCTTTTTTATTTTATTTTATTTTATTTTTTGCTTCCTCTTTTAGGTTATGGGCAAACTGTTTTGAGTTTTGATTGAAAAAACTTTTTAGACTTTTTGGAAAGTGGACCTGAGATTAGAAACCACCATGCCTAACTTTCTTTACCTCTCACCAATCAAAACCAATTTTCCTCCTTTTTAACTTCAAGGGCTTGAGTAAAAATACAAGAGTCAAAATCCAACTTGAGAACCCATTTTTTCTTTCTTTTTAATGAGTAAGAGCATACTTTATTGGAATTTGGATCACAATGTTGTCATTCTACAAGCTTGATCATAAAACAATCTTGGTTCAAATCTTATTTTGGTTCTTGAAGTTTTGTATTTATCCTGTTTTTAGACTTTCAAAAGTTTCGATTTATTCTTTTAATTTGTAATGGCACTCTTTGATTTTATATAATGAGATATTTTAGTCCTTTTTCAATAACTATTTAATAAATATCTATTTTTTTTAAAAAAAAAAACCTAACACCTAGTTTATTCTTTGTGCTTTCAAATATTAGTCCACTTAAACAGACATCTAATGAAGTTTCTGTTAAAAAAAAAATTACAAGCACAAATAATTTTTTTTGTTTAAAATTCATAAACTAAAATAGAATATTTCAGATTTGGACGATTTTAAAGATATTTTCTGAACATATACCCTTTGATTCTCGACATTGATGGCAAAGATCTTTCCATACACTAAAATCGACTAAAACCCTAGTGTTTGGAGGCTATAAATGGCAGTTAGGACTCTCAAATCATCATATTTGATTCCTCCACAATCTTAGATCCTTGGAGAAGAATTCTACTCTCATTCTTTCGTTACTCACATTGATTATGAAGGAACCTAAGCTTGCTGCACTTGTGCTCAGTCCAATACCATTCAAAAATCTAGGATTGTAACAACCAGATTCTCCTTGAATAAGGTAGAAACAGGTTAGATTGAGAAAAGCTTAGGGTTCCACATTTATAGTTGTTTTCGAATAATTTTTCCAATTCAGTTTTCTGAACTTCTTTTCTCTTATACGTTCATTCTATTCTTCTTCTTTTTAGGAGTCTACGGTTCAGTTTTTATTTTCATTCTTCATTTAATAGACTGTTCTTTGCAAGAGTCTTATTTAGTTGTGTTTTGATTTTCATTACAATTAGTATATTTTTATTTCTTAGTTAATTTTTGCATTCCCTTTAATAAACAATTTTGTATTCTCTTTGCTGAAGCTTAATATGAAGTTTCCTTTATTCCAATCTTTGTTATTTTCTTCTTTTTTTAAGAGTTAAACCTATCTTTGAGATTCGAATATGTGAATGTCCTAGAAAAAAGTAGCTATTGGGATTTGTGCCATAAAGTCTCGTAATCAATGTGTTATTTAATTATTTTATTTGCAATATTATATTATCCATTATATGAAAAAATCAAAGCTATTAGTGTAATCTTCAATAGTATGTGGTTTACATACGAGAGGATCATGTTCAAGAAATAACTTAAAAGGTTATAGTATATGGATAAGGTTGGGTGTCTAATCTTGGTTACATTATTGATACGACCTACTCTATAGTGGTTACAAATAATTCGATTCAAATCGTTCATGTGAAAACATGTGAGTGGGAGTATCTTATACAATAAATTTGTATAAGACTGGACCATAAAATATTTAATGTCTCTTTATAAATTCGTTAATTGAGAATATAAATATTTCATTAGGATGATTATATGCGACTTGATCTTAATCCTGAGTGAGTTATGAACTCCTGCCTGTGAGGATTTGTCCTTTGATTTGCTAGGGTAAGAGTGACTTTTATAGCTGATTCAATAAGCCTACCACAAAATGGAATTAGAGTGACCAAATAGGGAGCTGGAAACATAATCTCACAAAATGGAATTCACTTATTCCCATATAGGGTAAATAGATGAATAGTTCTCTTAAGTGTTGATTTCGAGACTTGAACAATGAGGTCCCACCCTCTCACTAGCCTTATAGGGACTTAGTTTATGGTTAGATCATAAACAAATTGTTCATTAGAGGATCAATAGTACTTAAGGTACAAGATGTAATGACAGGGGTAAAACAGACATTTGACCCAACTGTAACTATGAACAACTCATGAATGATTGACTTGCATGTAGTGATTATATCTATGGACACAACTTGTCCTACAGTACATAAGAGTGCAACTCTAGGTCTATAATGGAGTGACCCTAGAGTTAATGAATGAAAATTGATTAATTAAAGAGTTTAATTAATTAATTTTGTATCATTGGAGCTTAAAATCTATAGGTCCATAAGGTCCCATTGCTACTCATAGTAACACTAAAAGGTAAATTTAGTTGAAAGAAAATTTTGAAACATTCAAATTAATATTTAATTTGAAGTGTTCAAAATTAATATTTAATATATTAGATATATTAAATATAAAAGAGAAAAATATATTTATTGTATTTGATACATTAAATATTAAAATGATTAATATCTATTAGATACATTAAAGAAAAATATATATTTAAAATTTGAATGAGATTTAAATAGGTTAAATAAATATTATAGGAGATTTGAATGAGATCCAAATAAGTATAATATATATTTTCATATATTAGATATTAAAATATAATATTATAATTATGGCAAAGATTTTCCCTAAACCTCTATAAATAGGACATTTGAGTTGAGCAAATAGAGAACACATCTCCTCAATAGAGAATTAGAGAATTCCCTCTAGACTGAATTCTCTCTAGAACTCTTTATCTCCAATCCCTTGTGGATTTTCTTTCAAGAGGCTCCCATAAGCCTTGGTCATGCGTTCAAGTCATAACAAGTATGCTTTGTGGAATTGAATTTTTAACCTCGTTGGAGTTAGAGCAAGAAGATTAAAGACCCTCCAGAACAATGTCCATTATGTTCGAGATATGTAAGTTTGCTTAACCTTGTATGTTTATGTTTAATTATAAGTAAATAAAAAATGATACAATGCTTCTACTATGGATGAAGAGTTCATTCCTATCAAAAGCTAGGTCTAATATGTAAAAAGTAACTTTGTTTAATGTCATAGCATTATTTGCTTTTATTGATTTAATTTCTCATTGTGAGTCTACATTAGGGATGACAACGGGGCGGGCGGGGTCAGGGATGCACTCCCCATCTCCGTCCCCGTAGGGAATTTTCATCCCCGTCTCTGCCCCATTCCCTGTTTTGGGGAGTTGGGGTTGGGGTCAGGGAATCCCCGTTCGGGGATCGGGTCCCCTGTGGAAAAATTCTCGTTTTTTATTTTTATTTTTAATTAATAATTAATTAAACATTTATAAATATATTAAAATTATAAATTTTATGTTAAATTAGTGTTATTATTGATTTATTTATGTAAATAATTACTTTTTAAAAATATATAACATTTTTATTATAAATTTAATATAACAGTTATTATATTATGAAATTAAATATAATAAATACATATAAACTAATGAAATTAAATTAGAAAGGAAAATAAAAATAGTAACAAGACAGTAAGGTGTTTTTACTTAATATATGTATATATATAATGTTATTAATAATATTATATAATAAAATATAATAATTATAATATTATTATAAATAATTATAATATATTTTTAAAAATTAATAATAAAAAAAATATTCGGGGCAAGTTCGGTGACGGGGACGGGGCGGGGATACCCTCCCCATCCCCGCCCTATCTCGGATCGGGGACCCAAAAAAATTCCCTGTTTGATCCACATACCCGGTCAAACCGGGGATTCCTCACCCCGTTTGGGACGGGGAACCGTGGGGACCCTACCCCGCGAGGATTTTTTTCATCCCTAGTCTAGATTGATCACCTAGATTAACATACAAAGATCAAGTCTAATACTAAAAATGTTAGATAAGATTTGGTTTTCATAAAAGCAATTGAGGAAAATAGCTTAGAAATAAGACTTGCTTTTAACCCTAGACATAGGGTAAAACTTCTAAAACTAAAAGAATTGTATTTGAACTAACTAAGTTCGAATTAGCCATATAAATATAGGTTTAATTGCTTAGGCTTCTAAAGATGATTTTAATTAAGGTCGAATAAAAGTTGAATTCGGTTTACATTGTTTTGGTGTTGAGTCAAAAATTGCAATTGCATAGTAGGCCGCAATTCCATTTAAAGGGGCATGAACGTCTTTGAATCCCTTCTTTTTATCATTGTTATTTTTACTTTTTAACAACATACAACCTTTCAAATTTTACCCATATTGGCTACCTAGGTTGTACTTCTGAGGAAATCTTTGCTTTACATTGAATTTTGTTATATCCATTCCCTTAGGACACGATATTTGGAATACGTCCACTATATTACTTGTTTGACAATGTGCACTTGTACTAGACTGAGGACTTTTTACATTTAAAGGTTTTTAACTAAAGGCATACACATTTTCAGTCGATACACTCCCATGGGGGTTGTCCATGGCCCTTGAGGCTGACCCCCATGGGGGTCGACTAAAGGCCCAATTAGTCAACTCTCATGACGACCCCCATGGGGTTCAACCCTGACCCTTGAGGGCGACCTCGGTGAAACGATCAATCCAATGAAGTCAATTGTCGATTAGGAAGGGTAAAACCCAAGTCTCGGCCACAGTATGAAACGATTCGACTGTTGGGTTTTATGTCCTAAAACTCGTGGTTTGTAAACTGAATGTATATTCTATTTTGTAATAAAGATGTTAGTGAGGTTTATTCAGTAAAAGGTGTTATTGAATAAAATGAATTGCATCCTTTTAAACCAAATCCAACAAATTAAGGACCCTTGGCTATAGTATGTATACTTGAACTTCATGTGGAGACATGAATATGGATTCAGTTCTAGTAATAGCCAGAATGGTCTATAGTATAGGTGAAGGGAATAATCTAATTAAACCCAAGCGGAAGCGTAGGAATCGATTTGAGTTTATTTAGAATTAAATAATAATATTATGGTTAAGCATAACATACCTTGAAAACATGGAGATTCTTCTGGTAGATCTTTATCTCTTCCACAAAGTCTTCCTAGCTATGACTCGAACACAGGACCAAGGCTTGTGGAAGTCTCTTGAAAGAAAATCCACAAGGGATTAAAGAGGAAGAGGTCCAGAGAGAATTCTCTAATTATCTTTATTGAGGAGATGTATGTTGTGAAGAATGACTTAACCCAAGGGTCCTATTTATAGTGACCAAGGGAAAATCTTTGCCATAATTAAAATATTATATTTTAATATCTAATATATTAAATATATCTTGTATTTATTTGAATCTCATTCAAATCTCCTACGATATTTATTTATTTGAATATTATTCAAATTCTATAAATATCTTTTATTTAATACATCAAATATACATTAATTATTTTAATATTTAATGTATCAAATACAATAAATATATTTTCCTCTTTTATATTTAATATATATAATATATTAAATATTAATTTGAACCATTCTAATTAAATATTAAATTTGAACATTTCAAATTTTAATATTTAATATGTATCAAATACAATAAATATATTTTCCTCTTTTATATTAAATATTAATTTGAAGTGTTCAAATTAATATTAATTTGAACATTTCAAAATTTTTCTTTCAACTAAATTGATCTTTTAGTGTTACTATGAGCTAGCAAAAGGACCTTATGGACCTACAGATTATAAGCTCCAATGATACAAAATTAATTAATTAAACTCTTTAGGCCCCGTTTGATAACCATTTGGTTTTTGATTTTTGATTTTTAAAAATTAAGCCTATAATTGCTACTCCCACCTATGGATTTAGTTATTTTGTTATCTCATTTTTACCTATGTTTTCAAAAACCAAGCCATGTTTTGAAAACTAAAAAAAGTAGTTTCCAAAAACTTGTTTTTGTTTTTAGAATTTGACTAAGAATTCAAATGCTTCCTTAAGGGAGATGAAAATCATTGTAGAGAAATTGAGAGAAAACAAGCTTAATTTTCAAAAACTAAAAACCAAAAACCAAATGGTTATCAAACGGGGCCTTAATTAATTAATTTTCATTCATTAACTATAGGTCACTCCACTATAGACCTAGAGTTGCACTTTTATGCACTGTAGAACAAGTTGTATCCATAGATATAATCATTACATGCAAGTCGATCCTTCACGAGTTGTTCGTGATTACAGCTGGGTCAAAAGTCCGTTTTACCCCTATAATTACATCTTGCACCTTAAGTACCACTGATCCTCTAATGACCAATATGTTTATAATATAATTATAAACTAAGTCCCTCTCGGACCAATGAGAGGGTGGGGCCCCATTGTTCAAGTCTCGAAATCAGCACTTAAGGGAACTACTCATCTACTTACCCTATATGGGAAGGAGTGAATTCCATCTTAGGAGATTATGTTCCCAGCTCCCTATTTGGTCAAGTCTCCAAAATGGTAGGCATATTGAATCGGCTATAAAAGCCACTCTCACCATGCAAATCAAAGGACAAACCCTCACAGGTAGGAGTTCATAACTCACTCAGGATTAAGATCGAGTCGTATATGATCATCCTGATGAAATATTAATCTTCTCAATTAACGAATTTATAAAGAGAGATTAAATATTTCGTGGTCCAGTCTTATACAAACTCATTGTATAAGATATCTCCACTCACATGTCTCCATATGAATGATTTGGATCAAATCATTTGTAACTATTACAAAGTGGGTTGTATCAATAGTGTTACCAGGATAAGGCACCCAACCTTATCCATATACTATGACTCTTTAGGTTATTTCTTGAACACGATCATCCTGTATGTCAACCACATATTGTTCAAGATTACACTAATAACCTTGGATTTTTCATATAATAGATAATATTATATTACAAATAAAATAATCAAAATTATTATTAATTATTATTAATTAATTAATTACGAGGCTTTAGGGCATAAATCCCAACAATAGGGATAGGGCTGGGTACCTTATCCTGGGGACACTATGGACGTGACCCACTTTGTATAGTACAAACGATGTGATCCTAAATCGTTCATGTGGAGACATGTGAGTGGGGGCATCCTATGCAATGAGTTTACATAAGACCGGATCACGAAATAGTCACTTAGATTTTTAAACTCCGTTTACTGTCATAACTGACTATTTCATATGATGACCTAGGTAACGCGATCTTAATCCTGAGCACGCTATGAACTCCTATTTATTCGGAATTATCCTTTGATTTGCATGGGTGAGAGTGGCCTGAGATTGCCGACTCAATAAGCCTCCCATTTTGGGGATATGACCGGGTAGGTAGCTGGGGACATAGTCCTGCGAGAAGGAATTCACTCCTACCCGCTTTAGGGTTTAGTAGAGAGGTTGTTCCCTTAAGTGTTGACTCTGGGTCTTGAACAAGGGGCCCCACCCTCTCATTGGCCCGAGAGGGATTCGGTTTGCTGGTTGGACCACAAACCAATTGTTCATTAGCAGATCAGTGGGACTTGAGGAACAAGAAGTAATTACAGGGGTAAAACGGTTTATTAGACCCAGCTGTCAATACGAACAACCTGTGAAAGGTCGACTTACTAATCATAGTTATATCAAGTGGACAGAAATATATCTACAGTGAGGAGAGTGCAGCCGTTGGGCTTTAGAGGAGTGTCCCGACGGTTAACAAATGTTGATTAGCTTGGCTAAAGAGTTTGGCCGGTTAGTCTCGTATTGTTGGAGCTCATGATCTGTAGGTCCATTAGGTCCTCCTTGCTAGCTTGGACCTCATTGCTAGCTTGGACTAAGCCTTGTAACAATATGAGAGAAAAGAATTTGAATTGTTCGAATTCGTTTTTGGGAGTAAACGTTAATTATATGCGATATACTTAACGTATCATAGTTTAATTATGAATTAAACTATGAGGAAGAGAGATGGACATATTTAAAATAATTTAAATATGGGTTCGGTCTAATACATGAATAGAGATTCAAGTTCGAGATGTCGGTTTTGAGATCAAGATTTGATCAGGTTATTTAATTAATATTTGATATTAAATTAAATAATTAAATAAATTAATTAATTAATTAATAATAATTTTTTTTAAAAATTAATTTAGAATTAATTTTAAATTTCAAAATTGAATTTCAAAATGGGAAAAGTTGAAGTTTTGGTGATTGTATGACTAACCTCTCTCAAACTCAAAATTCACCAAAATTGGACACCTCTTTGATGACTAACCTCCTTGCTTATGTGTTGTCATGTTTAGCAAGCTTGATGAAGCTTGTTAATGGCTTTAATTAGCAATGAAACACAAGGGATTTGTAGATTTTGAAAAAAAAATTGCTGCAGATTTTTACAGACCTTTGCCATCTCTCTCTCAAAATTCTCTCAAACTAGGATCCTACAATCCGTTCCAAGGCCTAAGGATAGTAGGGAAGACACTAGAGGTGGTCCACGAAGTGTTCGTGCTTAGAAATTTGCAACGGGTTTGGAGAATTTGAGCTTCAAAAGTGAGTTTTCTTACACTCTATTTTTCGGTTTTTTGAGCATGCTGTTTGTTTGTTTAAATTGATGTAATTAGAGTGCTTAAGATCCAAAATTTCTTCCGCTTTTGTGATATTAATTCTATCATCGACCGAATAACGGTTCAACTTGTAATCGTCACCCATATTTAACGCTCCACGAGAATCATGATGTGATGATCCTTCTCCATTAGAACAATGGTTTCTAAATCGTCCTATAAGAACGACAAGTGAGTATGCCAGGGAGGTATGTCCAAACTGCTCACCTATTGCTATCTACACCTATTGTCGACTAGATTACTGACGTGAGCATCGAAGTATAGGTGGTTTAATACCACCCTTGTCGTTCATTTGTTTTGACTTGTAGGCATGTTCGTTTCCCAATAATACAAATTTACTATTGATATGTCTGACTAAATCCGGTATCAACAGATTCTATAGACTAAAACATAATATAAATCAATTATCTCCAAAAACAGCCTTTAAATAGCTCAGATTTTCACCTCTAGTTAAATATTCTTTTAACAAAATATGAAAATAGAGTGTTCAATTTTCAAGTAAACTCTAAATAAAAACTTTTATTGCTTTGTGTTATGGGTGAAATTAGACCAACAAAAACGGGCTGCCTAAAGGGTTGCAACGAAGAGCAAAATGAGGAAAGAAGCCCAATATAGAATCAAAACGGAACAAAACCGACAAAGGACAGACCCAAAATGAGAGGGAGAAGAAATGGGCTTGGGTTTCGACCCAAGCTCGTGGCCCGGCTGAGGCCGACTAGATTGGCAAGGCCTAGGTTTGGGCCTTGCCTCGGTCCCTCATGGCCTGTGTACCCTCGGTCTAGCCCAGTTTGATATTTTCTTTCCCCATTCCAAGACAGAAACCCACGAAAAATCCTAAGAATGATGGTATTTAATCTCTCTCTTGAAGGGAGAGTAAAATAAGTTCATTCCAGCCTACAACACGCTCCTAGAATTACCAAATTCTCTCTAAAAACTCCATCTGACTTAAGCATCGGAGCCTGTGTGGTCTACACCACACCGGTGTCCAGGTTTTGCTTGTCTTGCAAGCCGCGTTCTTCCCCCAAGAATACAAATTCACCGTCGTTGTCACGTGGAGGTCAGGTGAGATTTCTCCTGTCCAAAATTTGACAACAATACTTTGAAATATTTATAAAACATATCATATTATTAGATCAAATTTTCATGATTCTAATAGAAAGAACAAATGTGGCCGCTTAAAAAAACTAAGTCAGTTATATATTGTAAAAAGTAAAGAAAAAGGGATATTTACTTAAATAGATTATATAAATATGTATTTTCAAATATAGCAAGAAGTTTAAAACTTTAAAGAAATAACATAATAAAAACTCAACTTAATTTTACACATAATATAAAATACAATAAGAAAAGTTATGCTATATTTGGAAGAAAAAAAAAATCCTCTTCATTTCTCTATAATCTAATATTTTGAGAAATTTCTCGTATTTCCTAATTCCAAAAGTTTTTTTTTCGTCATCTTTTAAAATTGGCCACATGAAATATTATCAAATAAGAGAAATTGATCCTTCCCCACACGAAATTATTTGTGAATGAAGATTATCCAAGTGGCTATATTATAATGAGTTATTTGACTAAACTTTTACTTTACAATTATTTTGTAAATATTTTATGTAATTATCTAATGGATAAGAAATTCTCTCATATCCCATCAAGAGACAAGTTATTTTTCTATGGGGGTGAGAAATTTTGATGATTAAAATGGGCACCTACCCATTGTCATCGCTTATCAAGGGGTCCATTTTGAGCTATTTCTTAGAATATTGACTCCCCTTTGTCCATAAAACTATTGTTTTATTCATGATTATGACAACTCTTCATAGATAGTTTCATTTAGATCCCTATCTTTATTTCAAATTCAGTAATATTTTATGTTTTGTTTTGGTTATTTTATTTAAAAATCTTTATAGTAAAAAAGTTATAGATAATATAGTTGTGTCAATTTGAGCAAGTCAACTAGCTAAGATATTTGTAACATTTCTTAAAACACTATAATTTCAATTTCTCTGATGTTTGAATTGTAATACTAAAAAAATGCTATGTTTGAATTGTAATACTAAAAAATGCTATACTTTTGTGCGTATATTTTGTAATATATATATATATATATATATATAGATGAATTATTTTAATTATCAAATCATGTGAAACATCAAATCTTTCCTTTTGAACTAAAAAGTTTTTTTTTAAAAAAATCTTTCCTTTTCTTTTAAGTCTCTAGTTTTAAAATGGCTCTAAGTATACTAATGTGTTTCGTTTCTTTTTCTTTTCTTTTATTTGTCAAACCAACTATAACCGTGTTCTCTCTTTATTTCCATCAAATACACTATCCAATTTTTCATTTTTTTCCAATGTTAAAAAACTTAATTAAGAAATAATTCTATTATTAAATGTAGTTAATTAGTTAGGTCTCTCCATTTATTTACTAATTAATTAGAAAGTATCACTTTCAATATTTTGTGGAAAAAAAGTTATCGTTTTTTTTATATCAATTTTATGCAAAAATGTCTCTCATTAATTATGGCTTAAAACATTAATTTGGATTTTTTAAATAAAATTAATTCAGATTTTTGAGTTCAACAACATTGGGGAGTAGGAAAATTCGATCAAGGTACATGCCAATTACCGTTGAGCTAGGCTCACTTTGACAATTAATTAGGATTAAGTAAGTATAATACTATTATTACTTATATGAATTTGAATTTCTTTATAAGTAGCATTTTACCACTTTAGCCTTTAGGGGTAAACTTGGCAATTTTTTTACACCTTTATAGAAAAATTAATAATCAACTTAAATATAACTCAACTAATTAATACCTTAATAACGAAAAATATAAGTTCATTCTCCACTCCCATATTTTGAACTATAATACTAAAAAAAAAAAAAATAATGAATAAAACAATATGGTTAACACTACAACAATTCTTAGATTTGAGGGTATAATTATAATTATCCAAATTAAAAGTTCTAAGATTATATATTATAACTATTCCAATAATTTAAGCAAAAATTTTGTAGTTTATCCTTTTTAACTTCAAGGACTTGGTAATAACACAAAGAGTCAAAATCCAACTTGAGAACCCATTTTTTTCCTTTCTTTTAAGCACACTTTATTGGAATGTGGATCACAATGTTGTCATTACAGAAGCTTGATCATAAAACTATCTTGGTTCAAACCTTACTTTGTTCTTGAAGTTTTGTATTTACCTTGTCTTTAGACTTTTAAAAGTTTTGTTTTGTTCTTTCAACTTATAATTGTACTCTTTTAGTCTCTTTGATTTTGTCAACTCAAGCATAACTTAATTGATTAACGCATATACCCTCTTTGTTGAGATTAAGGTTCGAATCCCTCCACCCCACATGTTGTTGAACTTAAAAAAAAATATATTTCATTTTATATAAAAATCTATTTTAGTTTTTTTTTTGAATCATTAACTATATCAAATAAATGAAGTTTCTATTAAATAATTTATAAAAAGAATTATAAGGAGAAATGGTTTTTTTTTTCAAAATTCATAGAATAAAATAGGGTTGAAAATCAATTATCACCCAAACAATCCCCAAAATAGCCTAGGTTTTCACAAGTAGTTAGATTTTATTTTAGAAAAGTTTGAAAATAAAAGGTCCAATTTTTCATGTAAATTCTAAAAAAGAAAATTATTACTTTCAAATTTTTATAAAACCGATCATATTATTAGATAAAATAGGTCAAATTTTCATGATTCTATAGAAAAAACAATTGTGGCCATTTAAAAAAAAAAAAAAAAAACTGTTATGGGTAAAGTTGGACCACTAAGAACAGATTAAGTGAGAGGTTACAACAAAGGGTCAAACGAGGAACTCGGCCCAATACGATATCAAAACAGACCAAAACTGACAGGGAACCGGCCTAGGATGCAAATGACAAAGAAATGGGTTTAGGCCGAGGCCGACCACATGGCAAGACCCTAGTCCCTTATGGCCCGTATGCCCTTGGTTTAGCCCAGTTCGGTCCTAAACTCCCAATTCAATGTGGAAACCCCACAAAAAACTATAAAAGGGGTGTATTTAACCTTTCTTTTCAGGAGAGAGAGGGTAAGCTCATTCCAGCAGTCTAAACTCTCTCAGAACTGCCCAATTCTCTCTAAAAACTCTCTCTAACTTAAGCATCAGAGCCTGCGTGGTCTACACCACACTAGTGTCCAGATTTTTCTTGTCTTGCAAGCCAAGTTCTTTTTCCAAACTATAAATTTATCGTCGTTGTCATGTGGAGAGGTCAAGTGAGATTTCTCCTATCCAAATTTTGACAACAATAGTTGGCATCGTCTGTGGGGAACGACAATGCTTTCTTAAAAAATCTTAGTACTCGAGTTTAATCCTCTAAAAGTGTGAGTAGAACATTGGGAAACAAGCATTGGAACGAGGATGGAGACGATCCCTATCACGACCGTCACCCACAATGAATACGAGAGGCCAAATCTCCTCACCCTCATACAGAGGTCGAGGCCAACCAAATCGTTCAAGCTACACATCAACGTGGACTTGAAGAAGTGCGCGAAGAAGTGACAAAAAAGTGGCTGACCAACTCTTCACCCCCGAGGAAATTGAGGCCGACCAGAGGTGATAACTTACCGAGGAACTAGAGTATGTCCCACTCACGTCAAAAAACAAGCGAGTAAACATTGGAATAAACTTGGGGGCTGAACATAAAGAAAAACTAATCAATTTCCTCATTAACAACGCAAATTTATTTGTTTGGTCTCATGAGGATATGTCAGGGATAGATCCCGACGTCATGGTGCATTGGTTGAACATGGACAGAGAGTTCAAACCTGTAAAATAGAAGCAACATGTCAAAGAAGCCAAAGTCGACCCTAGGCTGACCCTAAGATAAGGCCGAAGCTAACCCTAGGCCAAGGTCGACCTAAGGCTAGGAACATGGAAGTGACAGCCCGGGATCGAGATAGACCTTAGGCCAAGGTAGAGGCCGACCTTGAGCTGAGGCTGAGGTCAACCAATGCAAATATTAAAAGTCCAAGAAAAGCACGTAAGCGACATGGACGGTAATTTTGCTCGCGTTCTGAAGATACTGGACAACTAGAATCATACAACAAGGATTTAGGAAAAAAGATTTGTTCGAGACTTTGCTAAGGGAAAAACGCCAATGGTTGAGGACATAGGAAAAACGAATGCTCAAGTCTAAAAATCAAAGAAAATACTAAACCTTGGTGGGAATCTATCGATGAAGCAAATACAACAGAATCAGACCTACGAAGTCTGATTGAAGAAACGTGGAAGTGAAAGGTCGAGGATAAGGTCGAAGAGGCCGAGGTCGACCTTAGACCAAGGCTGAAGCCGAACCTAGGTCAAGGTCGAGGCAAACCCTTCGTCAAAGTTGAAGCTACGAGTCTTCAAAAACAGTAAACCCTAAAAGATCCAAAAAGAGATACGTAATATCAAGGGTCGAAAGAAATTTCAAATTGCCATAACAACTAGACTGCAAATATGTGGCATACTCCAATAAGGAAGTTTTACAAAGGGAATGATACATTTAAAAGGTAACTTCGATTGCCATAGCAATTGAATTGCAAGATAGAAAACCCCATTAATCCATAGGTCAAAGGAAGTAGCGAGCATTCAACTGAAAACAAACATTTTGTATTCTCACAATCCTCCCTCCAGTGATGAGATCACCTCAGTCTCATCAAGAGGATGGATGTTCCAAGAACAAATTGGAAACAACAAACAATAGAAAGCTCGAAGAGCCTCACACATTGCCCTGACCAACAATCAAGGCCAATGCTAACTTATAGCCAAGGCCGAGGCAGAGATCAAAGTCGACCAAAGGCCAAAACCAACTTGAATCAACCTCTCCTAAAGAAGAGAAGACTCATGAAGGAATTACAAGCAACCCCAAGATATTAGAAGCTTGGATTGAAATTAAATCCAAATGAATGTACTCAGTTCATCTAGATAACATGACTTTGAAGGGAATAATTGAATTAAACCAACAGCGAAAGCATTGGATCACCTTTGAATTTATTTAGAACTATGAAAATATTAAGGTGAAGCAATAAATACCTTTGTATATTATGGAGATATTTATGACGAGTCTTTAATCTTCTTGCTCCAACTTCAACAAGATCGAAACTCCAATTTCATAATGTTGAGATTTATGCCCTAAAGCCTCGTAATTAATGATTTATTTAATAATTAATAATAATTTTGATTATTTTATTTGCAATATAATATTATCCATTATATCAAAAATCCAAGGTTATTTGTGTAATCTTGAACAGTATATGGTTGACATACGAGAGGATCATGTTCAAGAAACAATATAAAGTGTCATAGTATATGGATAAGGTTGAATGCCTTATCCTGGTAACACTATTGATACGACCCACTTTGTAATAGTTACAAATGATTTGATCTAAATAGTTCATGTGGAAACATGTGAGTGGGGGTATCTTATACAATGAGTTTGTGTAAGACTAGACCACAAAAGATTTAATCTCTCTTTATCCGTTAATTGAGAAGATTAATATTTCATCAAGATGATCACATACGAATCGATCTTAATCCTGAGTGAGGGCTTGTCCATTGATTTGCATGGGTGAGAGTGACTTTTGTAACTGATTCAAGATGAAATTCACTCCTTCCCATATAGGATAAGTAGATGAGTAGTTCCCTTAAGTGCTAATTTCGGGACTTGAACAATAGGGCCCCACCCTCTCACTAGCCGGAGAGGGACTTAGTTTATAATTAGATTATAAACAGATTGTTCATTAGAGGATCAATGGTACTTAAGGTGCAAGATGTAATTATAGGGGTAAAACGAACTTTTGACCCAGCTGTAATTACGAACTCACTCACTCAGGATTAAGATCGAGTCACATATGATCATCCTTATGAAATATTAATCTTCTCAATTAATGGATTTATAAAGTGAAATTACATATTTCGTGGTCCGGTATTATACAAACTCATTGTATAAGATACCCCTACTCACTTGTCTCCACATGAACGATTTAGATCAAATCATTTGTAACTATTACAAAATGGGTCGTATCAATAGTGTTACTAGGATAAGGCACCCAACTTTATCCATATACTATGACCCTTTAAGTTATTTCTTGAATATGATCGTCCCTATGTCAACCATGAAGAGAATAATCGAATTAAACCTATAGCTGAAACATTGGAATCGACTTTGATTTTATTTTTAGAATTAAATGAAAAATAATTTTAGGCTAAACAAAACATACCTTTGAGATAATATGAAGATATTTCTAGCGGGTCTTTATCTCCTCCACAAAGTCTTCGTGGCTATGACTCGATTACAAGACCAAAGCTTGTGAGAGCGTCTTGAAAGAAAATCCACAAGTGATTGGAGAGGAAGAGGTTTAGAGATAATTCTTTAATTCTCTATTGATGAGATATGTGTTATGTCTAACGGCTCAATCCAAGGGCCCTATTTATAGAGACTAACAGAAAATCTTTGCCATAATTAAAATATTATATTTTAATATCTAATATATTAAAATAGATCTTATATTTATTTGAATCTCATTCAAATCTCCTACGATTTTATTGATTTGAATCTTATTCAAATTTTATAAATATCTTTTATTTAATGTATCTAATATACATTAATTATTTTAATATTTAATGTATCATATACAATAAATATATTTTCCTCTTTTATATTTAATATATTTAATATATGAAATATTAATTTGAACATTTCAAATTTTCTTTCAACTAGATTGATCTTTTAGTGTTACTATGAGCTAGCAAGAGGACCTTATAGACCTACAGATTATAAGCTCCAATTATACAAAATTAATTAATTAAACTCGTTAATTAATCAATTTTCATTCATTAACTCTAGGGTCCCTCCACTATAGACCTAGAGTTGCACTCTTATGCACTGTAAGACAAGTTGTGTCCATGGATATAAGCACTACAGGTAAGTCGATCCCTCACGAGTTGTTCGTAATTACGGGTCAAAAGTTTGTTTTACCCATGTAATTTTATCTTGCACCTTAAGTACCACCGATCCTCTAATGAATAATTTGTTTATGATCCAACCATAAACTAAGTCTCTCTCAGGCAAGTGAGAGGGTGGGGCCCAATTATTCAAGTCTTGAAATCAGCTCGTAAGGGAACTACTCATCTGCTTACTCTATATGGGAATGAGTGAATTCCATTTTTTAATATTATGTTCCTAGCTCCCTATTCGGTTAAGTCCCCAATGATAGGCATATTGAATCGGCTACGAAAGCCACTCTCACTTATGCAAATCAAAGGACAAACCCTCATAGGCAGGAGTTCATAACTCACCCATGATTAAGATCGAGTTGCATATGATCATCTTATGAAATATTAATCTTCTCAATTAACGGATTTAGAAAGAGAGATTAAATATTTCGTGGTCTATTCTTATACAAACTCATTGTATAAGATACCCTCACTCACATGTCTCCACATTACAAAGTTAGCCGTATCAATAGTGTTGCCAGGATAAGGTACCCAACCTTATCCATATACTATGACCCTTTAAGTTATTTCTTGAACATGATCCTCCTATATACGATATATTGTTCAAGATTACACTAATAACCTTGAATTTTTTATATAATGGATAATATTGTTTTATAAATAAAATAATGAAAATTATTATTAATTACTAAATAAATAATTAATTACGAGGCTTTAAGGTATAAAACTCAATAGACTTCTAGTTGAACAATCACTGAGGCTGAAGCAAAAAACAAAAGTTAACTAACGAACCTAACTAAAAGGAACTAAGTTGCCTTGCAAAGAGAAGATAAACAACCAAGACCAAGGAGGTCGAGACCGAGGTCAACGAAACTCATCCTTTGCGTGTGATAACTCTCCAAATGAGAGTTATTATCTAGTCTTTTATGCCTAAATTTTCTTTATTTGAGTTTAATGCTAGTATTTTCATGCTTGAAATCCCCAAAAGCCATTGTTTATTGGAATAGTTTCTTTGGAGATTCTTAATTGTTATATTTATGTAATTGGGAGCTAAAAAAACACTAAACTATGTTAATTTGGTATTGTAAGTCGTAATTTAAATACTTTGTCAGCAGAACTATGAGGGAGCATTTGTCCAACGAAGGAATTGCTGGAGCAAAATATTCGATATTTTGAGTCACAGAAAGACAACACGTGATACATCACTGATCGGACTGAAATGTGGGGCTTAAAGAAATGATTTTTTATTCAAAACAAAGCTCCAGTCTAGTTCAAGTGCACACTGTCAATTGCAAGTAAGAAATCTGAGGTATTCTAGAGTATCGTACCCAAAGAAATGGATTTTAACAAAAGCTATGAAGATGACACAAATATGTGTACAAAATGCAATTGTGGTAACCAAGGGTGTAAAAATATTGAGAGGTTGTTTTTGCTAAAGGAAATAAGTGATAAAATCAATGAATAAGAAAAAGGGAATTCAAGTTGCTTATGCCCCTTTGGAAAGAAAGGTCGTGGTTTTGGAGTCTTGCCCTATGTCTAGGGTCGATGTTTCAGGACTTATGTCTAGGCCTTTTCCTCCATTACTTTTGCAACATCCGCTTTCCTTAACCCTTTCGGTATTAAGTTATAACTTAGCAAGCAACACTAGATGGCCAACTAGGGTTTACCCAACATTGAACTCACCAAAAGAAAGCAACAGTTCAAGTGTTAGCTAAATTGTTTTTGCTATCGAGCTTTACATCTTTCCTCTAGGGCATTCACAAGCTTGAATCCCTAAGGAAATTTAGCTCTTCATAATTAAACTAACAAAAAACAATAAGATTAAATTGAAGGAATTCATTGGTATAAAAGAGAAGTGAAGATAATCTAAACAACTCTTACAAATTAAACTTGTATACAAGAAAACTACTTTACTGAAGGAAGGTTATGGATTCAAAAATCAAAAGGATTTCTAACTTTAATAAGATGCTAACAAGGAGAATTACAAAACAGTAGCTACTTCAAGGTTAAAGAAAAAAAAACAGAATTACAAAACTTGGAGAACTTCAATAAAAATACGATTACACTAAAAACTCATTGCTCTCGGCTTAATTGAACAAGGAATTGTTCTTAATCACCATCAACTTTCGTTGTGATGAGATTAATGGAGAGTTTAGGAACTGAATTGTAGAAGAAAATACAATAGAACAACAACTAAAAAATGAAAATAAAAACTGCAGACGGTAATAAAACCCAAAATCAGGAACGAATTTCTTCTCCAAAAACGAGCTCTCTCTCACAAACTTCTTCTCTAAAATATATAGGGAAATCATGCTAGGATTTTCCTCTTGGTTTATGGACAATTACAACTCATTATCTGGCTGAAATTGTGAGCAATTTTATTCCTGAAATCCCTTAATTTGCGTTTTTTCCTTAGTTTCCAGATCTGTCAAAATTGCAATTGTAATGCTGTTGCATTTCGCAAAAAAATATGTACCAAAACATTAAGTAAGTGTGAGTTTCCTTCTTCTTTTGTTCTCTTTTCTCAACTCATTTAATTTAAGGGTCCAATAATAATGTGATTAAATTCAACCCCTTTTCTATTTTTCATCAAACAATATGAATAAAATTCACAAGTATAACTAAGTTTAAAGGCCAAATAATTCTCATGAATGAGAATTATCACAATCATAGTTAACAAAAGAAAACTAAGTAAACCAAATTCGACTCCTATTCAATTTTGCTTCAAAATCTTTTGGAGACTAAGTGATTAAACCTATATTTCTATGAATAATCTAACTTAGATAATTTCGCACACAATTCTAGTGGTTTTGGAGTCTCGCCCTATGTCTAGGTCGATGTTTAGGACTTATTTATAAGTCTTTTCCTCCATTGCTTTTGTGACATCGGCTTTCTCTTAACTCTTTTGATATTAAGTTCAAGCTTGACAAGCAATCACTAGTTGGCCGGCTAGGTTTTTCCAATATTAATTCAACAAAAACAAATAAAGTTTCAATTGTTGACTAGATTGATTATGCTTTTAAGTTTTACATCTTTCCTCTAGGGCATTCACTAACTTGAATCCCTATGGGGAAATTAGCTCATTATGGAAAAAATGAAAAACAACAATTTAATTGCTATAAAACTCATACTTGATAACCGAAATAAAGGAAATAAATTCCAAGATAATAAATCAAACCAATCTGAAATATATTAAGAATACTTTGATGCGAAACTAATCCAACAACTCAAAATACTCACAAAGGAAATTCAAGGACAACACTGAAATTCAAGGATAATACTTTCATTGTCTTTTAAACCAACTTTTTAAGTACAGTAGTAGCACTTAATGGAGAATTCAAAATCCTGTGGAGATGTAACTCCCAAGAATCAACTGACAAATCAAGGACTCAATGGTTAACTAAAATTCAACAACTTACAAAATTTAGATTAAAATAGAAACTACCTATACAAATAAAAATGAATAAAAACAGAAGAACAACACTAGATGAATATTTTTCTTGCTTTGATCGAACCACATACACCTTCAAAGGAAATTGGATCCTCACCTCCTCGAAATTTCGTTGAAGAGGGATCAAACTAAAAAATTACAAAGCACAACAATAAAACAAACTGTTGTAAGAAAGACAGTAAAATGAGGACTCCAGCTGCTGTCTAAAAGATAAAATCCATTATGTTTTTTTCTTTGTTCTTCCCCTTTTTATAGGCATCAAGGGTTAGGATTTCCATCTTTGCTCTTTTACAACCTTGGGTCAACTTGTATGCATGAAATCGGACTAAAGAATCTCCCAAATCACACAAAAATATCCATAAATCTCGTAATTTTCATGATTGTCGCGATTTCCAGATTTTCTAGAAAATAAAATTGCATTTCAAAAGTGGAATGCAGTTGCATTTTTCCCTTTGTTCACCATCTTATTTTCCCACGGAAATGCAATTGCATGCATTTCAAAAGCAAAATACAATTGCATTTTCGTACTTGCTCCAATTTTACACAAAAACAACAAATTAGCTTAATCTTTTCAACTCATTTCCTCTTTTTCAATACTCCGACAAGATTTCATGAATTTATCTCATAAACACCATTTTTAGCTTGCTCGTTATTCAACAAAACACACAAAAATGACAAGAACAACGTAGTTTAGGGTCAAATAATCCTCATAAATGAGAATTATCAATCACATGAGAAAATAATTCACTAATTGAGCTGGCGTAAATTAACCAAAACGACGTCATCCATCCAATGAGAAGTTGTCACGTGTCTTGTTTGACCTAATTAGCCTTAAAATCGAGATGGGCATTGGTATTTAAAGCAAGCAGCCATCTTTAGAAAAAAAAGGACCTAATTGAGAGGAAGAAATTGAGTTTTGAGAGGAAGAAGTCGACAAAGGCGCCAAAGGAAGAAAACTCAAGCAGAAAAGGAGCTGGAGATAAGAGAAATCATCATCAATAGCTTCTATTTCGGGCTTTTCTTCTCCCTTCTATTGTTTTCTTTTACTTTTTGATTTCTCTTTTGTAATTAGATTCTACATTATGGTGTTTTACTGCAGTTTTCCTTTATTTTCAGCTTGTAATATGAACTAAATCACCATTGGGTGAGGATTACGAATGTGGTATTAATCTAAATAAGGGGTTGAGGCTCCTTAGTTCTTTTCGATATGGTTTTAGAGTGTTTTTATTGTTTACGCTCGATTTTGTTTGGCCAACCATTTCGGGTATTGTCTCCTTGAGTTTTGGAAAAAATAAAGGAGGTCGATTACTCAAAACCACATTAGCTCCTTGTTTGGGTTAGTAGCTAGCTAAGTGTGGAGGTTAGGGATAACAACCCACCTAATGCACATTTACAACAACTTAATTTGGCATGGATTAATGGGAATTAAACCACAAATTATTGAAAATCTGGGAGGATTTCGTGTTTATTGCTGTGTGGGTTGAAGGAGCAAAGTTATTGCCTCAACATTCTTATTTTGAGAAAATACAGACAATTCCTAATTCGAGTCTGTTTTACATATCTTGTAACAAGTTTTTCTCGCACTTTTTGTTTAAGCATTTTCTGAGTTTTATTCCCTTGCTATTGCTTATATGTCATTGAAGCATGATTAGATTAGATTTTAACCCAATTTTAATTATTTGGTTACCATGTTAAGTTCACTAAAAATTAGGTTTAGCTTTAGTAAATTATCTTGCATTAATCCCTATGGAGAACGATAATATACTAATCACTTACTACAATTATTGTGTACACTTGCACATTCTCGTATAAATTATTTAAGAAAATTAAGCTACACATTAGAAGGCAACAAGTTTTGCGGCACGTCCCAAGCATGACCCTAAGTCATAAAATTATATATTGAGCTCGGTTCAACCAAATCCAAGAAGATCTCAAGGTATAAAATGTCATTTCTAGGAACTGCACATTGAGATACCAAAGTAGTTTTATTGCACAAATGTACTCAAGCATGAATTCATCACAACAAACTCCTACTTAAGTAGATGGCTACTAAGGGGATATGCTTCCCTATTAAACAAAAAGTAAGGAAGCTACCTAAGCAAGTTGATTCCTAGAAAAATTCCAAATCATAAAAAAAATGGGATGGTGAGGCCGATGAAGATCTGTGCATGGCATGCGTATCGATGCGTGCCAAAGGCTGCAAGCAAGCATGTGCTTAGCACACAAAGAAGAAGCGCCAAAGGGACCTCAACCAAGGCTTGGCCGAGGCCGACCAGACCGGTTCGATTAAATCGATCTAGCAAGGCCAACTGGACATTTGTAAAACATGTCCGGGTGGTTATTTTTCCTTTGATTCTCACTTCGTTGCCTATTTTTTCTTTTCCTATCACGATATCGACCTGGAATAAAGCTACATTTGATCAGAAAATGCTTACGAAAAGTGAGAAGCTACAAGGCTACTAGATGGTCGAAATTTCCTCTTACGGGAGGTCGGAAAATCCATAATAGCTCTTATAGAGCCCATACGGGGTTTGATGGAAATTCCACATATATTTAAGGACGTCCTTGAATTTACATATTCTCTCCATGAAAGAGGCACCGATTGCGGATCCAGAGGAGAGTCTTAGCCTTCAAGAAAGATTGAAATGTTCCCTACGGGGTTGGACGACAATCTTGGAAAGATCCAAGGTGAACCTTGGAGCCTTAAATTTTCTCCAAGAAGTGGACAAACACACTATCCAAAAGAGAATCTTACCCACCAGGAAAGACCAAAATGTTCCCTACGGGATTAGATGACAATTTTATGGATTATCTGAGATGCAAAATAAGCGCCACAGAACCTTAAAATTCCTATGAGAAAACGAAGATACTGACACTCTAGGAAGATTGAAATATTCCCCACAGGGTCAGACAACAATCTTTAAGATTCGAGGCATACCTCGAAATGTCACAATGACTCCAAAATTAAATAGGGGACTGATCGACGTTTGCTACACGCAAGTGCACGTGATCGAAATAATAAAGAAAACTGGAAGTACTCCAAGTATCGTACCCAAGGGAACGGGTTTTAACAAAATCTACTAAGATGACACAAAATTTGTTTGCAAATTGCGATTGCGGAAACCAATGGTGTAAAAATGCTTGGGCGATTGTTTTTGCTAAAGAAAACAACGAAAAGTTAATAATTAAAAAAGAATGGGATCCAAGTTGCTTATACCCCTTTGGAAAGAAATGCTACTTAAAATGCAATTGCAATCATAGTTAATACACGAGAACTAAGTAAACCGAATTCAACTCCTATTCGATTTTGCTTCAAAATCTTTAGGAGACTAAGTGATTAAACCTATATTTCTATGGCTAATCTAACTTAGATAATTTAGCGCACAATTCTAGCTGTTTTGGAATCTTGCCCTATGTCTAAGGTTGATGTTCAAGACTTATGTCTAAGCCTTTTCCTCCATTGCTTTTGTGACATTCGCTTTCTCTTAACCCTTTAGGTATTAAGTTCAAGCTTGACAAGCAATCACTAGTTGGCTAGCTAGGTTTACCCACATTAATTCAACAAAAACAAACCAAGTCTCGAATATTAACTAGATTGAATATACTTTAAGCTCTACACCCCTCCTCTAGGGCATTCACTAACTTGAATCCCTATGGAGAAATTAGCTCATTATGAAAGGAATGAAAACCCAAAGTTTAAGTGCTAATAAACTCATATTTAATAAATCGAATATATGAAAGTAAATTGCAGAATTATAAGGCAACAAATCTAAGTTTTTCTAGAATGTTTTTTTTTTCTATTCTAATTTATTTTATTAAACTAATCCTACAACTTTAAGCTTCCATAAAGGAATTATAAAACAAAACTTCCAAAAAAATGCTTTCATTACTTAAGTCCAGAAAGTCAAAACTGAAGCTACGGGAGAAGGAAAACTATGTGGAAATGCAAATTCCAGAAATTAACAAGCTTATGATTAGAGATGAAGGAAATTGAAACCCAGACTTCAATATCTCATTCAACTTCAACAACATACAAGAACATTGAACTAAACAAAGGCTAAATTTATAACTAAAATTGAGCAGAAAATGAAGGATTAAAAAAGAATGGAAATGAACAAAATAGAGTAACAAAACTCATGGAAATTCCTTGCTTTGATCGAACCAAAATTTCGTCACGGGCAATTGGATCTTTACCTCCTCGAACCTTCATTGAGGAGGGATCAACCTCGAAAATTACAACGCAAAAATGAAGAGAAAACTGCTTGAAGAAAGACAAAAAAACGAAACTAAAAGCTGTTGTCCGAAAGAATGAAAACCAGAAAAACAGAGTTGCATTTTGCTTCGTTCTTCTCGTTTTTATAGGCATTCTGAGGCTTGTGCTTCCATATTAGGGATCCTTAAATCTTGGGTAAACTTGGGGCATGAGATTAGGCTGAAAAATCTCCTAGAAATCGAGCAAAACGTCGTGAGTTTTGGAGCATTTCCGTGATTTTCGCAATAAATTGATAATTCCAGAAAATGCTATTGCATTGCAATTGCATTTTCCCTCTTGTTCACCACCTTGCCTTCTCAAGGAAATACAATTGCATTTCATTTGCATTTTCTTCATTGCTACAAATCTGTACAAAAACAACAATTTTAGCCAACTTTTCTTTATCTTTTCAACTTAATTCTTCTTTTTCCATACTCCGACAAGCTTGCATGAATTTATCTTATAAATGCTATTTTTAGCTTGCTCGTTATTTGAAAAAATATGCAAAAAATGACAATAACACCTTAATTTAGGGTTAAATAATCCTCATAACTGAGAATTATCAGGGACCATGCAATTCTTTCACACGCTCATAATCTCGAATCCTAACTATGGAGTGGAGGCTAATATTATGGGTAAAATTGGACCAATAAGAATGGGTTAAGTGAGAGGCTACAATAAAGGGCCAAAGGAGGAAATCAACCCAATACGATATCAAAACGGACTAAAACCGACAAAGAACTGGCCCAGGACGTGAAAGAACGAAGCAACGGGCTTAGGCCGAAGTCCAAGCCCGTGAGCCGAGGCCGACCACATGGTAAGGCCCGCCCTTGGGCCTTGTCTTGGTCCCTTATGGCCCACACACCCTTAGTTTAGCCCAGTTCGGTCCTACGACTCCCGATTCAATGCAAAAACCCCACGAAAAAATCCTAAGAGGGAGGTATTTAAGCTCTCTCTTCAAGGGAGAGAGGGTAAACTCATTCTAGCCATCCAAACTCTCTCAAAGCTCCCTAATTCTCTCTAAAAACTCCATGACTTAGCATCGGAGCATGTGCAGCCTACACCACACCGGTGTCCTTGTTTCTCTTGTCTTGTAGGTCGAGTTCTTGCCCTAAATTACAAATTCACTGTCGTTATCACGTAGAAGTCAGGTAAAATTTTTCCTGTTCAAAATTTGACAACAACAAAAGTCATTCGTAAATACTACAAACTAAAGAAAAAATAATCTAAAATCTATATTTTGAGAAATTTCTCCTATTTCCTAATTCCTAATGATGTTTTTTGTTGTTCTTTTAAAATTGGCCACACGAATAGTATCAAATAAAAGAAATTGATAATTCCCCACACGAAATTATTTGTGGATGAAGATTTATCCAAGTGGCTATATTATAATGAATTAGTTGACTAAACTTTATTTTACAATTATTCAGTAAATATTTTATGTAATCATCTAATGGATAAGAAAATTCTCTCACATCCCATCAAGAGACAAGTTTTTTTTACTTAATTTTTCTATGGGGGAGATTAGAAATTTGGATGATTAAAATGGGCACCTACACATTTTTATCACTTATCAAGGGGTCCATTTTGAACTCTTTCTTAGAATATTGATTCCCCTTTGTCCATAAAATGATTGTTTTATTCATGATTAATGACAACTCTCTATAGATAGTTTCATTAAATTCCTACGACTCTTTATTCTAAATTCAATAACATTTTTATGTTTTGTTTTGGTAGTTTCTTTTTTTGTTTATTTAATTTTTAAATCTTTAGAGTGAAAAAACGGTAGATATATATTATAGTTGTGTCAATTTGAATAGGTCAACTGGTTAAGGTATTAGTAACAGTTCTTAAAACTTTTTAAGGATGGTATTAAATTTTCGTCATCATGTTGAAAATTAAGAAGTGAGTCAACATTTTCATTATACCATAAAATATCGATTAAATATTAAAAAAAAGTAACAAAATGTAACTAATGTGGATATAATATTAATAATAAGTATTTTAACTTATTTAAAAAGTGTAAAATGTTTATTTATTAATTTAAATAATTTTTTTTAATTTTTTGTTTTTAATATTTTTTCAAAAATATTCATCGACATCAACATTTTATCGATATTTCCACCGACATTTTCACAAAGTTGAGACCTTGACATTTTCATGACATTTTAAACCTTGATTGGAGCTTCAAATTATCACTTATGTTTGAATTGTAATACTAAAAAAATGCTATACTTTTGTGGGTATATTCTGTAAATTATATAAATATATTTTAATTTTTTATAAAATATAGATGAATTATTTTAATTATCCATCATGTAAAGCATCAAATCTATCCTTTTGAACTAAATAATAAGAAGAAGAAAATCTTTCCTTTTCTTCAAGTCTTTACTTTTTAAAATGGCTCTTAAAGTATAATAACGTGTTATTTCGTTTCTTTTTCTTTTCTTTTATTTGTCAAACCAATTATTTATTTCTATCAAATAACACTATCCAATTTTTCATTTTTTCCCAATGTTAAAAAATTAATTAAGAAATAATTCTACTATTAATTGTAGTTAATTAGTTAGGTCTCTCCATTTATTTACTAATTAATTAGACTACTCATTATCCATGATTAAGTATCACTTTAAATATTTTGTGGAAAAAAAAAGTTATAGTTTCTTATATCAAGTTTATGAAAAAATGTTTCTCTCACTAATTATGACTTAAAACATTGATTTAGATTTTTTAAATAAAATTAATTGGGTTTTAAGTATAGTACTATTATTAGTTTATTACATATATGAATTTAAATTTCTTTGTAACATCTTACTACTTTAGCATTTAGGAGTAAATTTGGCAATTTTTTTTACATATTTATACAAAAATTATCAATCGACTTAAATATAACTCAAGTGATTAAGATCTTTTTAAGAGAAATATAAGTTCAAATCTCTACTTCTATATTTGAACTATAATACTAAAAAGAAATTAATAAATATAACTACATGGATTGATGTTGCAACCATTTTTAAATTTGATGGTATAATTCTAATTAACTAAATTAAAAGTTTGAAGATTATATTACAACTATTTCAATAATTTAAGCAAAAACTTTAATTTATCCTTGAGATTTTTGAAGTACTTGATTGCCAACTTGCTCATGATATCATAAATTGGAGGTGAATAATAGATCTAGAAAATCTACTATAGATTTTAGAATAATAATGAAAATAAAAACAAAACATTGTCAACATCGCACTTGTCTACTTTATAGACATTTCTTGAAAAAAAAAATCTTTTTCAAAGTTCAAACTATTAAAATTATGCTCGTCACCACACTGTTACAACTTTTATCTATTCCTTCCTTGTTACTTTTTTTTTTAGTAGAAACCGATACCGAATTGAAATAGTCAAAAGTTAAGGGACTTGGGGTAGACGTCAATTAAAATTTAGTGATCAAAATCATGTTTTGTCCCAATTTTTTAAAATTAAAATCCTATTTTTTATTTTTTATTTTTTTTATTGGACATCTTTTGATTTTGGTTCTTATACCTTAGAATATTTTATTTATGTACCCTTACCTCCGAAGTCTCTATATTATTTTTTTTTTCCAACCTTATTGCCATTATGCCAATTCGTGATAGTTGACCAAAATGATTATTCATGAAGGTTTACAATCAAAACAAATGATTTGGAAGTATAAAAAAAAAAAAAAAAAAAAGACTTGAACATCACTTAATTAGTCAAAATATTAGCAATTTCCTTTTAAAGATCGAAAGTTCAAATCTCCTCTCCATGTTTGAACTATAATACTAAAAAAAATTAAATAAAATAAAGTTAATTTATAAGTTTAGTCTCTAAACTTTTAAGATTGTGCCGAATATATCCCTAAACTTTAAAAAGTATCTAATAGGTCTTTAAATTTTCAATGTTGTGTCAAATAGTTTTTTTAATTTTTGATTTTATGTATAATAGATCTCTTAGACACTATTAAAGTTTATGGACCTATAGACACAATCTTGAAAATAGTTTTTTTTTTTTTTTTTTTGAGCTTAATAACATGTGGAGTGGGGAGATACGAACTTTTGACCTTTTGGTCGAGGATACATGTCTTAATCAATTGAGCTATATTAAGGTTCATTGCCCTAAAAAATTATTAGTACAATAATAATACTTTAAAGATGACTAATGCCATTGATCTCATCTTATAAAATATAAAACTTTTTTTTTAAATTTTAAGAATTGGTGAAAAGAAAGAAGAAGAAATGTTTACGGAATCTTCAAACAATATTATAAAACCATAGACTGCGATTGAAATTTGACAACTATGGACCCAAAACATTGTGTTTGCTTTGTGGAGTAGGAAAAACAAAACGACAAAATGTGAATTTGATTCAAAACTTTATCTTTAATTGTTTAGAAGAAAACCAACAAACAAATCTTCTATTAAATGATTCCCTTTTGTTTCTGTCTTCTTTACACACGTTGATTGAAATGTGACATTGAGCTTTATTTTCTAAGAAAATGGTAATTTTTAAAAATAATTATAGATAATGTTTTTATAAAATGGAGGCTCCATTTTTGTAACTATTTAGTTATTTTTTAAAATTAAGTTTATAAACACTATTTATTTCTTTGTTTTATAAAATATTTTTAAAATTCAAGCCAAGTTTGAAAACTAAAAAACAAACAAAAAAAAGTTTTTAGGCTTGCTTGATACTCCTTTGGTTTTTTAAAATTAAGCTTATAATACTACTTCCATCTATGAGTTTCCTTGTTTTGTTATCTACTTTTTAAATATGTTTTTAAAAAATCAAGCCAAGTTCTGAAAATTAAAACAAAAAAAATGTAGTTTTCAAAAACTTATTTTTGTTTTTGGAATTTACCTAAGAATTCAAATGTTTTCTTAAGGAAGATGAAATCCATAATAGATAAATAATGAGAAAACAAGCACAATTTTCAAAAACTAAAAATAAAAAATCAAATGGTTATCAAACGAAGACTTAAAATTTTCTTTTTGTTTTTGGAATTTGACTAAGAATTCAAAATTTTGTTTAAGAAAGATGAAAACCATAGTAAAAAATATTGTGAGAAAACAAACATAAATTTCAAAAACAAAATTATTATGAAATGGACCTTACTAATTCATTTTTTTAAACAAGCGTGTTATGTTTTTATTTCGTGGCTAACATGATTGATAGTTGACTTAGATATTAGTCCACTATAAACTTAGATATAATCCACTATAATCATCGTAATTTTTTATAGACATTGTCATACGTTCAACATTTTGTTATATTTATATTGCTTTTTTTAAAATATTATTATTATAATATTTTATTTCATTCAGGTTAGATATGCAAACTACAACTATCCCTCTTTTGAAGAAAATTTTGCTTTCATTCATAATGTCTTCGTTTTAAATTTAATTCCATTTAAAATTTTAAAACTAAAGTTCAATTTGATATGAACTCAAAAAATATCCCATTTGATACCATTTTCACTTTAGTTTTATGCTTTTAAAAGTTAGGTTTGTGTAGAACTCAAAAAAAAAAGTTAGACTTACATGCGCATGCACAATCTTTTTGAATCAAAGAGTGACGTTGTCTGCGACTGTATGAAAGAAACTTTAAAAAATTGACAAAAATTGTGTTTTCTTTTGAATTAATTGATTCTCTTTTTTATGAAAATGAACATTAATGCTAGCTGTAAAAGAAGGGAAGGAAATAATAACATTCCAAATAATAATTGGAACCTTAAAATAAAAAAAGAAAAAAAGAAAAAAGAAAAGAGAGAAAAAAAAATCACTTCCTCCATGTATGTGCAAGTATGAATGATACAATTACAAACACAATGAAGGTGTAGAGTAGACCATTTTGGCTTCTATCACCCAAAAAGAAAAGAAAAATAAATAAATAAATAAAAAGACCATTTTGGCTTTTCTTTTTTTTTTTTTGTTGGCATTTCTTTTATTTTTTCATTTCCCTTTCATTATTGTGCTTTTTTTTTGTCTACTTTTAAGTCATGTTTATATAACAGCTGCACTTTATCTCATTTAACTTGTTCCACAAAATAAATAAATAAACAAACAAATAACTAAACATATGGGATTTTTAGATTTTTTTTTAATCAACTTTGAAACTACTAACTATTTAATTTTTTATATATAATAATAATAATAATAATATACAATTAGTTTTTTCCCATTATTTTTATCTCAAGTTTACTCGATGGTCCGGCGTAGAGGGAAATTAGATCTTTCTCCTTTTTTTTTCATTGTTTATTAATTTTATCAATAAATGAAATATATTTAACAATTCGTAGGATCCATCATTAAAATTAAGAGTTATTTTAATTGATTGATCCGTTTATCATTTATGGAGTGAGGATAATATTGTTGTTCTTATCCTCTTATTTTGGTGGATTGAACAACTCTTTTTTCTTTTAAATTTACTTCTTTTTCTACTTTTTATGGGTCACAATTGATTTTGACTCTAAAGATAGGTTCTGGATGATTTTTAAAATGATAAAAGTGTTTTTTCTATTAAAAGCACTCTCCAAATTTTTTATAGTGTTGAACTAGAATATCAAAAATGATTTTTTTTTAATTCTAAAAACACTTAAAGTGCTATTCTGAAGAATAATTTAATTAGTATTTCTATAGAAGAAATATTTTTAATTAAAAATACTTTTTTCAAAAACATCTCTAATTCACTCTTAAGTATTAGTAAATATTGTCAATGATAGTCTTCCCCATTTCAATTATAATTTCAAAATACTTTTAAATATATTTTATTCTCATTCTAATTCTTAACTTAATTGATTTTTATTCCTATTATCTCTCATTTACATTCTTATTAAGTGACCGAGGTTACCATTTAAAAGGAAACACTTTATGAAAGTTTTCTAATTTCTTTTAAAAGTGTGATTAGAAAAAGCATTTCTTTAAAATATATATATATATATAATATTAGTAATCTTTATGAAAAATAATACTGTATTTTTAAAAATTTTTAATGAAATATATATATATATATTTGAGTTCAACAACAACATTTGAAGTGAAGAATTCGAACCTTTGACTTCTTGATCGAGGGAATATGTCAATTACAGCTGAATTATACTCATTTTGGCATCATAGTTTTTTTTTGTCTTTTTGAGTTAGACATCTTAGTTGTTAAGCTATATTCATGAGTCTTAGCAGGATTTCTTTTTTTTTTTTTTAGATTCTTTAGAAGGAATTTTAAACACATCATTTATCCATAACAATTGTTTAAATGTTTCACAAAATTTTTAATGTCAAATGTTTGAAACTCGAGGTGATATAGCTGAAGCAAAAAAAGTTTCACAAAATTTTAAATTCTAAATTTCAAATTTATTTTGAATTGACCACAAATACTTTAGAGATATTGGAAAATAATCCAAACACACTAAAATTTAACCATTATATATATAACGAAGATTCTTTTGCTTTACATGTAATTAAAAAATAGAGATGATTTCTGGAACATTTTAAACATATTACATATTAAAAGGAATTTGCAGCAATCAAGCACATGATGTCTGTAGACTGTATTTAATAATCATTATTATTATAATTATTGCATATTACTGCTAATTTACTATGTATACCATTAAAATTTTTAATATATAATTTTAATGAATTTTTTAAAAAGAAATACACTAAAAAATACCGATAAAAATAAAGTACTTGGACCTTTTTTTTTTTTTTTTTGTACTTTTACATCATACAAATATATCTTTTAAAAGGATGATTTTTTTTTAAATATTTTAAAAGGATGGTTTTTGTATTTACCAAGAGTAAATTTTCTCAAAAATATGCCTTTTAAAGTTTTCCAATTAATATTTTTTTAGTTTTTTTAGATGATTTAAGTTGCCAGTGACTTGTCAAAGTGAGCAAAGTTCATATACTCTCGATCAAGAGGTCAAAAGTTTGAATCTCTTTACTCCAGATGTTGTTGAACTAAAAAAAAAAAAAAGTTGACAATGACTTTGTTATAAAATATTATAAATTTGAGAAAAATTCAATTTTCACTCTTAAACTTGTTAAGGTGTATCAATTTTTACCCTAAACTTTCAATTTCATCAAATTAAACCCTAAACTTAAACACGTATTATAATTTTTATCCTTTGTTTAATTTTCACTAATTCACGCACTAATTTTAACAAAAAAAATAATGTAAAAATCTTCATAAACTCACTAATTTCAATAAAATCAAGCATTGCACAAAATTAAGTTTGATCAATACACAAATTAACCATTGAATAACTTTGCCAAAATTTACAAATTTTAGCAAAGACTTAGCTCTATTGTTGATTTTCTTTGAAATCTTTTCAGTTTTATACCATATATATATTTTAGCATTCATTAAATGCATATGAGGATGCTTTTTTTGACGATCTTTAAAACGAAAACTTATCAAATGGTTAAAATTGCAACACTTTAAAAGTTTAGGATTAAGATTGCAAGTGCAACACTTATCTAAGTTTGGAGTGTAGTTTGATGATATTGAAAATTTAGAGTATGTAAAAATTGATACAACATAATAAGTTTAGGGATAAAAATTGATTTTTTTCCTATAATTTTTTGTCGAATCTTTTACTATTTGTTGATTTAAAATAAACTCTTAAGATAACTTTAGTCGCTATTATAGGAGGAACATGAAAGAGATATTTTGGCGATCATAATAGGTATCCCTTTCATTTATAATGCAAGTAAATAACATAAATAGAGATTTGAATCAACTTTCAAACAATTTTGGGTAAACAATAATATAATACAAATCTTTTATATACATATGTGTGTGTATATATATATATATATATATATATATATATATATATATATATATATATATTATCAATTTTATTATCATTATTTACTGAGCAAATTAGGAATTAATTTAATGATAATTTTATTAAAAAAAAATAAATGTCTAAAAGTTTATTACCTTGCACTTTCAACAAACACGTCGCTTTTATTTGGCTTTTTCACTATTAACTTTCCAAAAGTAAATTGAAAAGATTAGTCTATCTTTCTAATTATCTTTACAAATGAAGATTTTAGCTCCTAATTATAGATTAATCCAACATTAATTTGAATAGGACACATCTCTATCTTAAACCAAAACTTCTAGATGAAAATTATGATTATTACTAGTGATTATGATGGCTTAAATAAACTTCATAAAGTTTTTTTTTTTTTTTAAAAAAAAGGATACAAAATTTGAAACAATGACAATCCCTCATAAAGTTTTTTTTTTTTTTTAAAGATACAAAATTTGAAACAATGACAATCCCCGCATATATGATGATAGCAATGTTGATATTGTATATTCAATCTTTAAATATTTAGCCGACTTCAATTTTGCAACTTTAAGGCCCCGTTTGATAACCATTTGAGTTTTTGTTTTTAGTTTTTGAAAATTAAGCTTGTTTTCTCTCAATTTCTCTACAATGGTTTTCATCTCTCTTAAAGAAACATTTGAATTCTTAGCCAAATTCTAAAAGCAAAAACAAGTTTTTGGAAACTACTTTTTTTAGTTTTCAAAACATGGCTTGGTTTTTGAAAACATAGGTAAAAAGGAGATAACAAAACAAGTAAATCCATAGGTGAGAGTAGCATTTATAGACTTAATTTTCAAAAACCAAAAACTAAAAATCAAATGGTTATCAAACGGGGCCTAAATCATTCATTTTTTTGTAAAGCAATTTGATTGTGAATATGTAATGGAATAGTTTATGTGCCTAACATGACAGACAACCATATCACAAACACGTTGACGCAGCTATATATATGATTATTTTGTTTATGCTATCCATAATAGTGCCAACGACATTTATATTTTTGTTTCTTCCCATATTCATAGGAAACTTTTATGAAAATTTTAAGTTGAAAATGAACTAATTTTTTTAGAATAAGGCTAAATTACATTTTTAGCCCCTATGCTTTTCAAAGTTGCATTATTGTGTTTGGATCTATTATTATTTGATTAAATCTTGGTTAAATTATACAAAATACTTCTAAACTTTGGAATAAGTTTCAATTATGCACATAAACTTTTAAAAGTTTCATTTTTACCCTTGAACTTTGAAATTTATTTCAAAAGATACCCTTAGAGAGTTTTTCCGTTAAAATGAGATGAAAATTGACGCTATGGCTAATGTGTAAACATTGAAAGGCATACGTGACATCATTTGCAACATTAGTCACGTAAATTGATGTGACAATTGATGGGTAAATTTTGATTATGTAAATGATTTTAACGATATCTTTTAAAATAAAATAAATAGTAACATCAATTTTAATCTTCTATATAGTTGTAAATAATATCACATACTCTTTTTAATTTATACATATCAATTTTCATGTCAAATCTCATCCTTTATTTTAATGAAAAAATATTTTTTTGACCAATTTCAAAATTCAAGGGTATTTTTGAAATATATTTCAAAGTTCAAGGATAAAATTGAAACTTTTCAAAGTTTAGGGATATAATTGAAACTTATCTCAAAGTTCAGAGGTATTTTGTATAATTCAACCATTAAAACTTATCAAATGTTCTTGTCATTAGTAAAGAGTAACTTGTACTCAAAAAGAGAAAGTAACAAAAATCTAACACGTTAATTTACTTATGGTCACACTTGAAAATGAGTTACAAAAATTCGAGCATTAATCATTTTTTTAAACTTTTCCGTCATCATAGTATCTTAGGGGTTGTTTGGGCATGGGTTATAATAGTTTATGAAATACTCTGCACCCCAAACACAGACTATTATAATCCACTCATCGCACCAAACAATCCCTTAAAATTCCACTTAAAGCCATTTTTTCAATCAATATATGATATGTCACTTCTTAAGTTATCAAAATTAAATGTCACATTATTGAACTCATTTAGGGGTTGTTTGAGGCACAGGTTCGAAATCAGAATCCGATGGGGTTTGTTCTGGGAGTTCTGAAGCCTAAGAATCAGAAAGTTATCTTTAGGGTGCAGTGTTCTAGAGCCTAGAAATCATAAAACTGTGTGTTTTGAATCATAGGTCTGTTAGGTTTTTTTTCTCCTTTTTCCTTTAGTTGTTTTGTTTTCTTATTTTCTTCTTATTTTTTAGTGGATGTTTTGTGAATTGTGGAACTCTTGTATAACATAAATGGGTTACATGATCGAATGAAAACGTACGGGCTTTAGAAGAAAACTTTTAATAAGAAAAAGTCTTTTGTCTAGTACAATTGCACACTGTTAAACAAGTAGTAAAATTGGAAGTACTCCAAAGTATTGATCTCACAAGGAACAGATACAATAAAATTCAAGAAAATAGCAAGAAAGTGTTCACAATGCAACCTTAGTAACCAATATGAAAATAATTGGGAAGGTTGTTTTGCTAGAAAGTAAAAATAGAATAACCAAGATAATGAAAAGAGGGATTCAAGTTGATTGGAATTGTGGCCTGATTACAATTGCAATTTTTGACTCAACACTTAAGCATTGTAAACCAGATTCAACACCTATTCGACCTTCCATGAAGTATCTTTAGGAGATTAAGTGATTAAACCGATATTTCTATGACTAATACGAACTTAGATAAATTGAAATGCAATTTGATAAGCCTTAGAATTAAGGCTTATTGAATGCTCATAAGCTTAAAATGTTCTTGCTTTGCTTTAGAAGTCATAGGAGAAATTCGGTACATGTTTGAAAAACATCAATAACTTGTCAGAAGTGCATGTGAAAGAAAGAATGAGGAAAAAAGAAAAATATACTAAGAAGAGTTTCTTTTGTGCAAGAAATTTAGAAATTGCATAATTGATTTTGCAATATGCAGTAGTATGAAAATGCAAGAAAGGAAAAAAAAATCAACAAAACCCAAAATTTGGAAAGTGCTTGATTCTTGTATGAAATGGATGGATTATGGACGAAATTGATTGGGTTGTCAACCCTAATGGAAGACCATAAAAGGAGAGTACAAAAAAACACAAAAATAGGAAATTTTGGGAGCTTAACGAATGTTTTTTTGTAGGTTTTGTTTTTTTTCATTTTTCCTCTATTTTTTGGTTGGGAGTTTGCTGAAGTTTTTTGTTCTATTTTTCCTTAGTTTTTCCAATACAATTCAAACGAAAACTTGGGCTGTGAAGATTCATTCCCTTCCTAGAAATAGCAAGAGTTGAATCGATTGGAAAAGAAGGAGATTTTTTAGCCCAAAGATTCAGAAAAACTTGCGATTTTTTTGTTTTCTAATTTTTTTCTTTCCTCTATTGCTTTTGGAAGAGAGTTTCTTTTTTTTTTTTTTTTTTTTTTGTCATTTGAGTTGTAATTTTTCATGTTTTTTGTTCCTCACCTACTGTATTAAGCATTTGAATTGAGTTTAGATTGTTGAAGCAATCTTGGTATTTTTTTTTTCTGGAATTTGTTTCTTCATGAATTTTTGTCCAGAGGTTTATCTTTGAATATGAAAACCAAAATCAAGAAATCAATTTAATTGGTGATTCCAGGCAACGGCCCAGTCATCAAAATTGGTGCGAGTTAGAGAAATCAAATAAATGAAATCCTCGGCAATGGCGCCAATTTGAAAGTAGAGCTTGTCGAAGGCTCTATCAAATACAATTTATAATATCGATCTAAATTAACTACTTGTAGTAATTAATAGTGGACCAAGTTGAACCACAGGGAACCAAACTAAAATTAATTTCTATTAATTGGTTTTCCTATTGACACACATACTAGAGGGAATCATCATGAAAACAGACAAAAGGACCGAAAGCAGTAAAGATAAAAATTACGGTCTCACCTCAGACACCAATTTGGGATTAAACCAGGTAACAATGCAATTATCGATCACAAACAACCAACAAGATATCTAGTCAACCTTTTATCACCTAATCGACTTGCCAGAACAGTGGGACAAGCCTCTAAACAAGCTTAGATCCCCTAAATCCCAATTAACCCAACCAAACATCAAATTAATTAGCCTAATTAGCCCTAATTAGTTGGGCACAATAGTGTTCCATACTAACGTAGCTAATTGCCTTAAGCTTTAGGGGTTGATTAAGATAAGCTAATTAAACTAGGCATGCATTCCTAATTTAACTAATTCGCTCTCTTGACTGTTAAGTCCTAGTGTGCAAACTACACAAGATACTAGCCTCTACAATGCAAATACGATCCGGTCTTATTGCTACCTCAAACTAGCTATTACAAGCGCATTCGACACAAATAGGTTGTCAAGCAATCAACGAAATATTAAAGGAATAAGAGTTATTCTGGTATAATACTTGGCTGAGATTGTCTCAGTTTAATGAATGAATACTTGACCTACCATACGACGGCAGTTGTTCTAACTCACTAAATTAATACCATAGCATTATAAATGATTTATAGGGTTCATTTTTTAAATTATTTTATTTCTATGCTAAAATTGAATGGATAATTATTTGCATAATGCTAAATTATATATTTTATATATTTCAATATTATGTCAGTTTCTCTCATAATTTTTAATTTTATTACTGATAGGTCAAAATTGAGAAAATTTTATTACTTAGAAAAAGTAACATTAACACTATAATGGTGTTGAAAAATATTTATTTGTTTTTATTGAGAAATGTTATCAAAACTTGTTGCCAATGCTAATCGAATTGTTCGAGAACCACATGATTAAAGAAATAAAAGTAAACAAGATAGCTTGTATGTATCTCCTAGTTGACATGTTAGATGTCAAGCTAAAGAAAATGACAACAACATATGAGATGTTGAAGTCAACAGAAGCTAAATTTAGAAAATTGTCTAAATGGTCTTGAAGATTAAGTATTACAAAAACCCAAGAAAAAAAACCAAATGACTGAAGCTATATAAGAGGAAATAGTTCCTACATTAGCCCGAACAGTCATAGTGAGAGGAATTTTTGAAATATCTTTCTGGGAAGAAAAATATAAATGAAAGTAAATTTGATTTACTAGATTTTTGGTGGAATATAAATAATGCCACCTAGATAGTCGATATAAGATCTATAATCAAGATTTATTCTTTATTACATTTAATATGTAATTCTTGAAAAATACTTAACATGTAGAATAGTTTCTACAGGTTAGCATCAGTCGATATAATCTCAATTAGTATAGTGGGAGACATTAAGATGTCATTAAAGGTTAATTGTTACTTAATGTTGTATGTGGTGTTTTATTACCATAAGAGAAGTTCAATTACAAAAACTTCATTACTAAAAAGTTCATATAGTATGAGCTATTTTGAAGTATTAAAGTTTATATTTTCAAAATTGTTTGAAAATATATTTCTCTTAAAATAAGAACAATTTGTATATGTTACAATGTTAACATGTACTATACTACAAAATACTGAAATATTCAGGATTATAGAATCCATAATAGAACGACATATTATTTTTTCCTAAAATTCGATACTTGACTTTGGCATTTAAGGTTGATTAACATCAATTTGAATGAAATGAAAAGACTAGTAAGAGGTAATTCTCTAAAAGTTAGAATTAATTACTTTACATGTCTGTAGATCTTGCCTTTCATGCAAGATAATCGTTAGGGATTTATTAGATAAGGCTAGAACGCCAAAGAATACTTCGGGCTTACACATTATGACCCAAGTGGTCTGGTGAATGTAAAGACCAAATAAAGTTATGAATATTTCATCACTCTAGTTGATGATCATTCAAGGTACAAGTATCTTTACCTAATAAACATAAGTCTAAATTTTTGAAAAGTTCAAGAAAATTAAGACTAAAGTTAAAAATCGATTAGGTAATTAAATCTATCAAGACATTATGATCAGATCATAATAGAAAGTACATGAACCTTACGTATTAAAACTAATTGATAGAAAATGGATTTTTATCCCAATTATCTTAATACCACGTACAATTTTGTGAAATTGTGCTGGAAGAGGAGAAATAGGACTTTGTTAGACATTGTCACATTAGTAATAAGTTACACACCATTACCATACTCTGGTTAGGAAATGCAATAGAGATTGCATGGTGAACATGATTCCCTCTAAAAGTGTCTACGAGACAATTTTAAGATTATAGAAGAGTAGTAAAGCTAGTTTACAACACTTCAGCATTTGGGAATGTTAAGCTCACGTGCTGAAACAAGCCTAAAAAGCTTGTATATGTTAAAAGATAAGCCTAAGTGTAGACCACCCCTAAGGAGTGCAAGATGGTCTTTTATCTAGTCCTAAAACAAATAAGGTATTTGTATGACAAATATCATTTTTATAAGAAATGTCAAATAAAAGACTACAAACCTTTAATAAGGTGAGATAGTGTTAATAAATTGGTTCCAAGTGAAGCTACTAAATAGTTAACAAAAGTTGTTAACAATTTAATTACATTTGAAAGTCAAGTAGATCTTTGTCATGAATTGAATAAGTCTCATCGTAGTGGGAAAGTTATAAAATAACTCAACCTTTACAAGGACTTAATTGAAGCCAAAATTATCATGTTAGATGACAAAGTTGAAGGCTTATTATCCTCAAAGTGAGACTAATGACAAATAATTAAACCTAATAGAAAAAAGTAGACTACGAGTAAACTTTTTCACTTGTTGTCATACTGAAGTCTGTAAGCATTATTAATTCATTGTCGCATATGGGATATGAAAATGAATGTTTAGAATTCTTTTATGAAAATAAATCTTAGATAATGCATCTACACAAATCAATAAGAGATATTTATTTTCAAAGATCAAAAGAATAAAGGTTTGCAAAATAATAAATGTTCATTTATGAAATCCATTAGATCTGTGAATATAAGGTTTGATAAAAGTATCAAAACCTATGACTTTGGATAAATATTAATGAAGATTGTATAGACAAAAAAATCATTAATTGCCTAGTGGATTTTTCTCAAGTTGTATGTTTATGATATTTTACTCATCATAAATTATGTAAGATGTCTATCTAACATAAAAAGTTGACTAAGTAACCAATTCCAAATGAGTGATTTGGAATGACTCGATATATTTTACATATCCAAAATGTAGATTTTAAGGACAAAATGTTAACTTTTTATCTCAAACATCTTATATTGACAAAATTGTTATCAAATATTTGATATTTATGTCTAAGGAAGTGTATCCTAAGACACCTCAAATGTTGAGAATATATGATATGCATAAAGGAGACTGAGCATTTAACATACAATTGGTTAGCATATATCAGTTAAACGAATAGTATGACCATTGAGTAGAAAATTAAAAACTTTCTCAAATTATCTATGGATGATGAGAAATTTTTGTGTATGGAGTTAAAGATTTGATCTTTACAAAATACACTGGTGCTTGCAAAGATTTAGGAAATCTATGTAAAAATAGATTTTACCCTAGGTGGTGAAGTATGGTATACAAGTTAAATTGTTTTGCCTGTGAAGCAACAAAATGACTTGTATGACTCAAATAGTTTCTTGAATATCCGAAAGGTGTTTCATATATGATTTAGTCTATCCTCTTTATTATAATAATAGTGGTGTAAAGACTAATATTAAGGAAATTAGAAAACACCAATGTATAGGGAATCATATCGAGAGAGAGAGAGAGAGAAAGCATCATAGTAGTGATCAAGATGGCTTTTAACGGCATTTCTTTGGATATATATAAAGAGACTCTCAAGGCTAAAGTGTTTAAGAGTTACCTAGAATGTCGAGCATTATGAGATATGTTTCATCTTTGCTAGGTCAAGTGGGAGAACATGTTGGGTATAAAGTATGTCCTATGATACATGTCTCGTCGGCTTTAGTGCAAGTGGGAGATTGTTGTGATTTATGCCCTAATGTCTCATAATTAATAATTTATTTAATAATTAATAATAATTTTGATTATTTTATTTGCAATATAATATTATCCATTATATGAAAAATCCAAGGTTATTAGTGTAATCTTAAACAGTATGTGGTTGACATATGGGAGGATCGTGTTCAAGAAATAACCTAAAGGGTCATAGTATATGGATAAGGTTGGATGTCTTATCCTGACAACACTATTGATACAGCCCAATTTGTAATAATTACAAATGATTTAATCCAAATCGTTCATGTAGAGACATGTGAGTGAGGTTATCTTATATAATGAGTTTGTATAAAACTGAATCATGAAATATTTGATCTCTCTTTATAAATCCGTTAATTGAGAAAATTAATATTTCATCAGGATGATCATATGCGACTTGATGTTAATCCTGAGTGAGCTATGAACTCCTGCCTGTGAGGGCTTGTTCTTTGATTTGCATGGGTGAGAATGACTTTCGTAGCCGATTCAATATACCTACCATTTTGGGGACTTGACCAAATAGAGAATTGGGAACATAATCTCACAAGATGGAATTTACTCCTTCCCATATAGGATAAGTAGATGAGTAGTTCCCTTAAGTGCTGATTTCAAGACTTGAACAATTAGGCCCCACCATCTCACTGGCCTGAGAGTGACTTAGTTTATAATTAGATTATAAACAGATTGTTCATTAGAGGATCAGTGGTACTTAAGGTACAATATGTAATTATAGAGGTAAAACGAATTTTTGACCCAGCTATAATTACGAACAACTCTTGAAGGATCGACTTGTATGTAATGATTATATTTATGGACACAACTTGTCCTACAGTGCATAAGAGTACAACTCTAGGTTTATAGTGGAGTGACCTATAGTTAATGAATGAAAATTAATTAATTAAATAGTTTAATTAATTAATTTTGTATAATTGGAGCTTATAATCTGTAGGTCTATAAGGTTCCCTTGCTAGCTCATAGTAACACTAAAAGATCAATTTAGTTGAAAGAAAATTTTGAAGTGTTCAAATTAATATTAATTTGAAATGTTCTATTTAATATTTAATATATTAGATATATTAAATATAAAAGATGAAAATATATTTATTTTATTTGATACATTAAATATTAAAATTTGAAATGTTCAAATTAATATTTAATACATTAGAAATATTAAATATAAAAGAGGAAAATATATTTATTGTATTTGATACATTAAATATTAAAATAATTAATGTATATTTGATACATTAAATAAAAAAAATATTTATAAAATTTGAATAAGATTTAAATAAATAAATATCGTAGGAGATTTGAATGAGATTCAAATAAGTATAAGATATATTTTAATATATTTGATATTAAAATATAATATTTTAATTATGGCAAATATTTACCCTTGGTCTCTATAAAAAGGACCCTTGGGTTGAGCCAAAAGACATAACACACATCTCCTCAATAGAGAATTAGAGAATTCTCTCTAGACCTCTTCCTTTCCAATCCCTTGTAGATTTTCTTTCAAGAGGCTCCCACAAGCCTTGGTTCTGTGTTCGAGTCATAGCTAGGAAGACTTTGTGGAGGAGATAAACACATGCCAGAAATATCTCCATATTTACTCCAAGTATGTTTACTTAATCTTATTTTTTAGTTTAATTTTAAATAGAATCAAAGATGATCAAATGTTTCCTCTGCGAAGTGAAATGTTCATTCCTTCATAAAGCACCTCAACTACGAATGAAATCTCGGCCATCATCAAGACCTAGACGCAAAATGAAGGGACAAGGATGCGGTGTCCCTACTAGCATTGGATAAGTTTATCTTTTCTCTCTTTTTCTTAAAAAAAAGAAAAAAAAAGGAAAATATATATATATATATATATTGGTGTGGTTGATGGGGTGTGAATTCAAATAAAGAGTTTTGATCAAAAGGGAACTTTGTCTAAGGCAGGTCCTAGCTAGGTTGAGGTACTTAAGTTGACCATTAGGGAACACCTCTACCTGGAAACTCACATGGGAGTTGAATTGATCAAGCTTTTATTTTGAGATTCATTAAAAATCGTTTTTTTTATTTTCTTAAAGTGCATGAACATTTTGATGATCTACTTATGAGTTTAAGGAAAAGAGCAAGTAGAAAAGGAGAAGAGGAAGTTGTGGCCAAGTTTACAACCGCAACATTAGAGTCAACAAAAAAAGAATTCAAATTGACTAGTTCTCACCACCACCACCAACAGTTGAAGAAAGGCCAACTGAGGTTTCATAGGAAATTGCAGTAACATCTCCACCAAAAACTGCATACAACTAATCTGCCTCCTCCTATGCACAATTCAAAGCTGAGCTTGCTTGCATAAAGGAGCAGGATGAGATTTATTGGGCATGTATTCATGTCTTTCAACACTTTCCAAAGGAAAAGCGCCTGCATTTCATGAATTTCCTTTCCATCCTCCTTAATGAGTAGCAAGACTTTCTTCGTGAGGACATCGCTTTCGAGGCCTAGGGAAAGTTCTTTCTTCAACCCTATCTTTACTTGTTTTTGCTTAGATTATATTTATTTGCTTTCCTTAGTTTTGTTTTGTTATGTTAGAATTTATTGCTTTCATAGTCTTGTTTGATATGTTTTGTTGTTTGTTTGTTTGTGTTTGTTTTTACTTCTGTTGAGAATACTTTTTGAAAAGAAAAAAAAAATATTTTACACCTCACACAAGCATGTTACAAAAATCTTTGTTAAAAAAAAATTGTGCTTAAGAGAGAAGTATGATTTTGAGAAAATCAATTCAAATGAAGAAGTTTGATTCAGAGAATCTCTATTTAGGAGAATCCTGTCAAGGCCGAGGTACTTAAGCTGGCCATCTAGGGAACACCTCCAGGGGATTCATATGGGAGTTCAACGAATCAACTCTAAGTTATGAATTAAGATTTTCAAAAATCATCAAGACCCAAGGGAGAGATTGTGTGAACTTTTTAATGCATTAATTTTTAGTTTTAGGTGGAAAACAATTAAAACAAAAGCTATGGGAAACATAATGAAAAGAAGCAAGTGCAGCAGAAATTGCAAATTCAATTGCAATCGCAATTCTTGCACATCAGATTCCTAAATTTCAGTAAAAATTTGCAATTACAAATGCAATTCCTAAAATTTGTTGCCAAACAGGGTGACACGTTAGAAAGGAAAATGGCTGACTTTTTGAGAATATATATATTCAGGCACATGAGTTCTTGACCTAAGTCAAATATTTTCAAAAAGTCCTTTCACTTTATTCGTTCCCCTTTTCTCAAGCAATCGATGCTCTCAACTATCAACTATGGTGAGAAAACTCCTGACCACCTGCAAGCGCTTGCCCATACCGCCGCCAACCGATGAGACTCTGACGACTCAACCTCTTCTCGCCCTAACGCAAGAGGAAGTTTTGGAAGCAACCCACGTAGCCTCACAACCCTGGGTTAAAGAAGATGAAGACCCCATCTTTGGCGATAATGAGCCCCTATAGGTTCGGAAGAATGGAGGGAGAACTTAAGGATAATGGTCGATCAACGATACAAAGAACTTCGCGCAACGGAAGTTCCTCTCAAAACACAAAGACAATTGGATCTTCTTCTCAAGCGACTCCTCCAAAGCCTCAATCGACTCCATCAACTAAACTGCCAAAGCCTTTGAAGGAACATTCGAAGGAGTGGGTCGAGATGTTCAAGGCGATGCATGCAGAAAGGAGAGTAAATTCGAAAAAAATTTCGATTGACAGAAAAAGAGAAATGCGAAGTAGGCTTCGACAAGTAAAATTTCAACCTCCAAAAAGGTGTGCATATATTGATGAAGTGCAATGCCATGAAAGCAACTCACCATTCCAAGACTCCACAAGCCCAGCCAAACATTGCAATTGCATCTTCTTCACAATTTCAGCCCACTATGCCAGTCCAAGAGGATTCATTCCTGAGGGAGCAACTCAGGGTATATTGGACATATGTGAAGGAGAGAGATAAGGCAATTTAGGCCACTCCCTTTGCCCTCTCCAAAGGCAAATGACCCGCTCTCCCTAACTTTCCAGCAATTCTTCTTCTGCAACCAAAGATTCCCGAGGCTAGTGATGGGAGTAATGGAACATTCTTTTCCACATGGGAGTAATTGTTTTAACTCTATCTTTTTAATTGCTTTCTTAGACATGTTAGTTAATTGTTTTAGTTGTTGGTTTGTTGTTTTTTTTTTGGTTTTGGTTTTTGTTTTAGTTAATTGTTTTAGTTGTTTTTGTTTATTTTTGTTTTTGTTTTAGTTTTCTTGCTTCTTAGATTATTTATTTCTTTTTTGCGACATCTGGGAAAAATCTATATGTTTTGGACTCTTTTTATTAAGTATATCTTTTGAAGAATTCTTTCAGTGTTTTTCTGATTAAATGCCCTTAATGATGATATTGGAGTTTGCTTGGTTCATTAAACACCAGATCATTACCTAGGTGTTTCTCGAACAAACACCTTCACGATTCCTTGTCTCTATGAAATACCCAAGCCTTAAACTCACCAAAGTTTGTGCACCGAATCCCTTAGGAGAGAATAGCTTGAATGTTTTTCAAGTCATCCCTTCTTTTCACCCCTTTTAGTTATATTTTCGGCCAATGTGGACATTGACTATCTTTAAGTTTTTTTTCTTTCTTTTTTTTTGGGGGGGGGGGGGTAGGTTATGATTTTTAAGCTGAATTGTTGTACTACCACTGTTATGGTCATGTCGAAAAAAAAATAAAAGAAAATATGATACTCCTCCTTCCAAAGTTAGCTAAGTAACCAGGGGCAGTCATGACACTCATGATTTCCTTTGCATGAAATGTTAACTAAGGAAGTGAGTATGCAAATGACCTTCATGTGATAAGTGCTCGTAGTTAGATACTTTCACCAAAAAGCGTTAGTAAGCTAAAACGAAGGCACAAATGACAAAAAACGTTCCCTCTTTTAAAAAAAAAAAAAAGAAAAAGAAAAGAGCAAGTACGTACCTTTGCAGTGAAGAATAAGTTTGGGGGGATGTTATTAGTTAAAGAAACCATGAAAAAGTTAGCTTGTGAGCAATCAAGTGAAACTTAACTAAAGGTTTTAGGCAGTATGGACCCAAAGTGTAGTTGTAGGATGAAAGTATTTTGTTTAGACAAGGGAAGCATAGAAGTTGCATGTAGTAGAAGCATTAAAGTTTTGTAAGTGTCATGAGCATGAGACCTCCCCTGAAAGGCGTAATTATATCAGAATCACTCATAGAATCTGTTTTGGCTTGTTATGTGCTTATACGTTTGTATATTTGCTATGATATTGCTTGAGAAAAGGCAATGACTTAAGTTTAGGGTGTGATAATGCTAATATTTTACATATTTCTAGCCCTTTTTACTTAAGTTATTTGCACAAATGCATGCTTTTATGTCTAATAAATATAGCAAATTAATGAGAAAATAGCCAAAATTAGTTAAGGGGTTTTTTTGAGCTAAGAAATGGGAAATAAGAGGAAAATAGTTTATTTTTAATGAGTTTTGATGTTTTTATGCATAAAAGTGAAAACTGCCAGAATTGCGACTTCAATTGCAACTCCAATTTCACCTGGGAGACAAAATTTCAAAAAATAAGGAGAAAATCTGGAAGTTCAATTTTATGTTGATATTTGAAGATATGATCCACGAATCAAGTTCATAAAGATCCGATTCTTGTCTTAAACATCCATTGAGCAAACCCTAGCATTTGGAGGCTATAAATATGAAGATTCAAGCCACGAAAAAGTCGTCCACGATCGTCTTTACGATTGGAAGACCACTTTACTTTCTTCACTTTTTTATTTTCTATTTTCTTGACTCAAAGGAGGAAGAATGATGCCCAAACTTCAATCCATCCTTGTCAAAAGTCTAGGGTTGTGAAGATCTTACTCTCTTTGACAAAGGTTGAGTTTAGATCAATTCGAGAGGTGGAAGTTATCCCTTTGAGTTCGACTTTTTCTTTGTATTCACAAGTTTAGTTTTCTGTTTTTTGTTCTTTAATTCCAGTACTTTGAATTCAGTTTACATCTTGCCTTTGTCTTTAATTTTCATAGTTCTTTACTTTGCAGCAAGTTTAATTTTAATAAAGTTCATTGTTACTCATTCAAGTTATTCTTTACATTTTAGTTCAACACTTTATTTTTCATTTTCTGTTTTTCTTTCTTTTAAAGTCAATATTTGTTTTCTTTCTTTTACTGTTTTCTTATTTATTTTCTCCATCATGAGCTAATTCCGTCCTTGGGATTAGGATATGTGGATGCCCTGAGGATTGGAAGCTTGGCCTAAGATGTAAAAGTAACTTTGCCTAATTCCATAACATTGTTTGCTTTTATTGATTATCATTCTTATTGTGAATCTAGCTTGATCACCTAGGTGAACATATAGAGATCGAGAGATCGAGTTTAATACTGAAAGAGTTAAACGAGATTATGTGTTCATACAAAGCAATAGAGGAAATGGGCTTAGACATAAGCACTTATTTTTTACCCTAGACATAAGGCGAAACCTCTAAGACCAAGGGTTGTGTTCTCATTAAACTAAGTTCGTATTAGCCATAGACATATGGTTTAATCACTTAGGCTTCTAAAGGTTTTTCCATTAAAATCGAATAGAAGTTGAACCAGGTTTACATTGCTTGGTGCTTGAGTAAAGATTGCAATTGCATTTCAGGTCACAATTCTTTTCTAAGGGGCAAAAGCATATTCAGATTCCATCTTTTTATCATTTTATTTTTAGTACACTCACAACCTTCCTGATTTATTAATATTAGTTACCGAGGTTGCTTTGTGTGAATATCTTTGCCTTAATTTTAGATTTTGTTGTATCTGTTCTCTGTGGGATCGATACTCTGGAATATTTTCTATTACATCTTGTTTGACAGTGTGCACTTGCACTAGACTGAAGACTTTTTCTATTCAAAAGGTTTTTTTCTAAAAGCCCACACGTTTTCAGTCGATCAACCTACAAAATGGGCAATTAAACACATAAAAACTAATAAACTAACAAGAATTAGGCATAATAATATATGACTATTTTGGTCCTATCAAAGAGCTTAGACATAAGTCGATTCTTTACACTAGACATAGGGATTAAAGACTCCAAAAATCATAAAATTGTTGAGCCAAATGATCTAAGATAGAGAGACTATAGACATATATGTCAATCACTTAGTCTCCTAAAACCTAATCTCAAGGTGAATAGAAGAAGCAATTTTGGTTTACAATTGTGTTTAGAGTATGTTGGATTTGCAATTTTGGTTTTGCAATTTACAACTTAGGGCAATGACATACTTGAGCCCCATCTTCCCTCATTAGGTAATTTTCCTTGCATCTCTATTTTTATTTTACAATTTTGATTTTGCAAATTCATTTCTGCAATTTGTATATGCAATCTATTTCTTGCAATCTGTTTTTGCAATTTTGATTTTGTAATTTGGTTTTGCATTTTGACTTTTATTTACATTGCTATTTCACACCAACCCAAAATCTATTTTTGCACTTTTTAGTTTCCAAGTTGCAATTCTACTTACGTTGTTGTTTTTACAATATTTTTGTTACACTGCTCCCTGTGGGATCGATACTCAGAAATACTCATGTTTTATTACTTGCATCGACAGTGTGCACTTACACTGAGGTTGAACTTAATTACTTACTTTTTTTCACCCAAAGTTCACCCGATCACAATCCTATTGGTTTGGAGTCTTGCCCTATGTCTAGGGTCAAAGTTAAAACTTATTTCTAATCTTGTTCCTCCATTGCTTTATGAAACCGCTTTTCTCTAACCTTTTTAGTATTAGGTCTAAGCTTTATGTGCAAAAACTAGGCGATCACTTTAGAATTACACTGAACATATCAATCACTAAAAGCAAACAAGCTACGGAGTTAAGCTCAATTACTTTTGCATTTAGGCCTTAATTTCTTCCTTTAGGGCATTTACATTCTTGAATCCCAAAGAAAAGATTAGCTCATGATAGAATGAGGAAATAAACAAGACTTTGAATAAAAGAAACTCATACTAAACTTAAATAAAATATAAATTGCTAGATCAAAAGAAATAAAACTCAATCCAAGAAATAAGAAACTTACTGAAAATTTAAATGAAGAACAAACTTTATTAAAGAAACTTGCTGAATTCAATCATTACAAAATTGAAGAACAAAACTGGAATGAAGAACTAAACTCAAAGGAAATCAATACAATACTTAAGGGAAAGGGAAAACAGCAGCTAAAACATGGTATAAAGCTCAAAAATAATACTGGACTGAAACTGAAATTACAAGAAATGTAGATCTCGACACCCTCTAACACCTTTCTTTCAATCGAACTCACTCCAACCTTTTTCAAGGTAGAATGGGTCTTGACATTCTACGGTTTTCACCTAGATTGGATCGAGTTTCAGAGGGTGTAGAATATGAAGAGGGAGATGGACAACATGAATAAGAAGAAAAAATGCAGAAAATGGCGTGATCCAATCTCTTTTTCTTTCTTTCTTTTTTTTTTTTTTTTTTGGTGTTAGCTGCCCTTTTATAGGCTCCAAATGCTAGGATTTTTGTCAACTTTAGTGTATAGAAAAATCCATGTCATTAATGCCAATAATCAGGGAAAGTATCTCGAGAATATCTTCAAAATCTCACAAAATCTAGAAATTCTCAATTTTTCTGTTGCAATGTCCAAAATTGCAATTGCAATCTTGTTGCAATTTTTCAGTTTGCTCAAATTTGCACCCACAACAAGGAAATAAACTAGATTTTTATACTTTAAGCTCTTTTCTATCATTTTGAGATGTTCCTAGCATGTCCAAGTGATTTTATTTAATTTGCTTCATTTTGCTATACTTTGTGGATCTAAATAAATGAATTGTCAAGAATAACTTGCATTTAGAGGTTAAATAATTCTAAAAAATGAGAATTATCATTACAAAATTGGAACTCTATTTTATAAATTAAAAAATTGGAAGTCTATTTAAAAAAAAATAGGGAATTTAAAACTCCATTTCATTTGGTATTTAGAAACTTATTTTTGGAACCCTCTTTTAGAAATAAAAAAATTGGAAATCTATATAAGAAACTAAGGAATTTAAAACTCTATTTCACAAAGTATTCAAAAAACTATTTTTAGAACTCCATTTTAGAAATTATAAAATTAGAAGTCTGTTTAATAAATTAGGGAATCTAAAACTCTATTTCACAAAGTATTCACAAAGTATTCATAAACCTATTTTTGAAACTCTATTTTAGAAATTAAAAAATTGGAAGTCTATCCAAGAAATTAGAGAATCTAAACTCTATTTTGCAAGTATTCAAAAACCTATTTTTGGAACTCTATTTTAGAAATTAAAATATTTGAGGTCTATTTAAGAAATTAGGGAATTTAAACAAAATTTCGAATCGTATTTTGAAACTTATTTCAAGGATAAATGAGTTATAAAATTCGAATTCTATTTTAGAAATTAAAATATTAGAAACTCTATTTTTGCACAGTATTTTGAAATCTATTTCAAACATAATATGTTAAAAATTTTGTTTTGTAGCCTTTTTTAGTTTTATTTTAACCTTTTAAAAAATTGACTAAGTAGTCTGATTGTTGGGGTAATTGTTGGAATGGTTGTTGGGTGGTCGGGTTACTGGGGGTGGTTGGGTCGTCGAGTGAAGGGAATAATCGAATTAAACTCATAACGGAAGCGTTGGAATCAACTTGGATTTTATTTTTGAATTAAAATATAAACTTAAGGTTAAACATAAATCATGCTTGAAAATAATATGGATAACATTCTGGCAAGTCCTTTTCTCCTTGTATTCCAACTCCAATGTGATTGAACTCCAAGACTTCTACAAAGTCTTCCTTGCTATGACTTGAACAAATAACCAAAAAGGTTTGTGGGAACCTTCTTGAAAGTAGAGAGAGGGAATGGAAAGAGAATTTCAAGAGTTCTTTTCTCTTGTGAAGAATGCTCACAATGACTCACCCCTAAGGTCCTATTTATAATAGTCTAGAAAAAATAATTAAATAATATTTTTTAATATCTAATATATTAAAATATATTTATCTAACCAGTTTGAATCATATTCAAACATTTCCAAATCCTCTTACGACATCCTATTTCCTTATTTGAATGTAATTCAAATTTAATAAATATATTTTCTTTAATGTATCTTAATACATTAATCATTTCTTTTATATTTAATGTATCATATACAATAAATATGTTTTCCATCAGTTAATATATCAAATATATTAAATTATAATTTGAACATTTCAAAATTTTCTCTCAACGAAATTGATCCCTATTTGTTCATATGAGCTAGCAAGGGAACCTTATGGACCTACAAATTATAAGCTCCAATGATACAAAATTAATTAATTAAACTTTTTAATCAATTAATTCTCATTCATTAACTCCATGTCACTTTACTATAGACCTAGAGTTGCACTCTTATGTACTGTAGAACAAATTATGTCCGTAGATATAACCACTATATGTAAGTCGATTCTTCACGAGTTATTCGTAATTACAGCTGGGTCAAAAGTCCATTTTACCCCTATAATTACATCTTGCATCTTAATTACCATTGATCCTCTAATGAACAATTTGTTTATGATCCAATCATAAACTAAGTCCCTCTTGGGCCAGTGAAAGGGTGGGATCCCATTGTTCAAGTCTTGAAATTAGCATTTAAGGGAACTACTCATCTACTTACCTTATATGGGAATGAGTGAATTCCATCTTGTGAGATTATGTTCCCAGCTCCCTATTTGGTCAAGTCCCCAAAATGATAGGCTTATTGAATCGACTACAAAAGCCACTATCACTCATGCAAATCAAAGGACAAACCCTCATAGGCAGAAGTTCATAACTCACTCAGGATTAAAATCAAGTCGCATATGATCATCTTGATAGAATATTAATCTTCTCAATTAACGAATTTATAATGAGAGATTAAATATTTTGTGGTCCAATTTTATACAAACTCATTGTATAAGATACCATCACTCACATGTCTCTACATTAACGATTTTGATCAAATCGTTTGTAACTATTACAAGTGGACCGTATCAATAGTATTACCAGGATAAGGTACCTAACCTTATCTATATACTATGACCTTTTATGTTATTTTTTAAATATGATCCTCCCGTATGTTAACTGCATACAGTTTAAGATTACACTAATAACCTTGAATTTTTTATCTAATAAATAATATTATATTGCAAATAAAATAATCAAAATTATTATTAATTATTAAATAAATCATTAATTACGAGGCTTTAGGGCATAAATTCCAACACCGAGGTGGTCACCGATGGTGGTTGCAGGGTGGTTGGGTCACTAGAATGGTTGCTAGGTGGTTGTCGTGTGGTCGAGTCGCTGGAGTGGTCATCAAGGTGGTCGAGTTGTTGAGTGGTCATGTCGCCAAGGTTGTAACGACCCTACTTATCCTATTAGACTTTCTAGGGACGTTACTACATGCATGCTGAAGAAATTTAAAATTTCTTTAAGAACAGACATAAAGAATTAAACTTTTTGCTAAACAATCAAAATCTTTATGCTTGGGATCCCTTAAAAAAATCATTTCAAAACATAATATCAATTAAAATGTTTAATCAGCTGAAATAGTTTCACAACACGTTGTTTACTTAACAAAATATTTTTAACTAACACACTATCTAAATGCGGAAGTTATGACCTTCAAAGTCACCCATGACCCTTTCAGCAAACTACCTTGTCAATCGCCTAAGATATGTCTTTGCCTTTACCTGAAAAGAAAAACATTTTTGAAAAATGGTGAGTATTTAAAATACTCAATAAGTGACCTCACTACCGGGGTCAAGATATGCATACACATACATAATGAATTTTCGAAAACATTTTTCCTTTAGTGGGACCTAAAACCTTTTCATAGGGGAAACGTTTCCTTAAAATTTTCCTTCGGCTTTTAATGTGGATAATTTAACCCATCCTGACTATGCTTTCATTCATATAGCCTCGTAAAACTCCTTTTCATATAGCCTCGTAAGGCTCCTTTTCATATAACCTCGTAAGGCTCCTTTTCATATAGCCTCGTAAGGCTCCTTTTCATATAGCCTCGTAAGGCTCCTTTTCATATAGCCTCATAAGGCTCCTTTTCATATAGCCTCGTAAGGCTCCTTTTCATATAGATGTACATCCATAATTTTAGGAGGGTAATTGCCACAGCCTTCGAAATCATTTCATCATGAAAATACACATGTATGCATGAGGCCCTAAAGCATTCTTTCATTTTCATACAGTGATGCATCATATATCAACATTCTCATAATCATCATAAATCATAATCATGCATCACATTTGTAAAAGTATCTAAAGAACATACATGTGAGAATTATTTTTCATACATAGCATTTCAAAATTCATCAACAATCATAACTAAAACATTTATGAAAATCTTTTTATTTCAAAAGTAATTTTTTCAATTCAGTTCCCGACTTGCATTTAAGCATACCGACATAAAGTCCCTTACCTGGCTAAGCTCAAGAATCCCAATCACCCAAATGCTCACCAAAATTCTACTGCCTTGAACATCGATCAAACGATTTGGGGGCCTAATCAAACCATCCCTAAGGTTAGAAACAAATTCCTAAAATTCATAATAAATTCCCAAAATTCCTTCCACCAAGCTAAACTTGTTTCTCCTAAATTCAGTTTGACCCTTAGAGAAAAGCCAAACAACCCAAATCTTAAAAAAAAAAATTGTAGCCTATCATACATTCAAGAATTTTTGCTTGATTTTAAAATAAGAATTTTACCTCAATTCCTACATCAAAACAGAATCGAACCTTGCCGAATAGATGACGATTTGATTCAATTTCGCCGAGCCGACCTCTAAGTACGATGGGTATTCTAAAATTGAGCCCGAAAATCAATGGGTCAACCTCTGAATTACTAAAACAGTGCCCAAAATCAAAATTCTATTGTGAAATCCATGAGTATACAACACGAGTAAACTTACCCACGCGAAAACTAAGCCGAAACGGGGCTGTACAGTGTTGAAGATTGCTGGAAAAATAGATCTAAGTGGCGCCGGCGGTTCGGGTTCCCGGCTGGCGGCGGTGCGCAACGGTGGAGCGGCGATTCGCATCTTCGTCTGAGGCGGTTCGGGTGTGAGGCGCTAAGGGCGGCTGTCTGAGACGGAGGCACGGCGTGAGGCGGTCTGGGCGTTCGAGCGGTTCGTTGTCTGCAGTAGATTGGGCGTGGCGGGGCGGTCTGTGCAGCGGTTCGGGTCTGAAGCCCGGCGGCGGCGGCGAGTTTGTGGCGGTGAGCGACGGTCGGATGGAGAAGAGTGTTGGGTTTTATGTCCTAAAACTCGTGGTTTTGTAAACTGAATGTATATTCTATTTTACTATAAAGATGTTATTGAGGTTTATTCAGTAAATGTGTTATTGAATAAAGTGAATTGTGTATTCTATAACCCAAATCCAATAAACTAAGAACCCTTGGCTATAGTATGTATACTTGAACTTTATGTATGACATAAAAGTGGATCAAGTTCGAGTAATAGCCAAAATGGTCTATAGTATAAGGATAAGGCTGGGTACCTTATTCTGGGGACACTATGGACGCGGCCCACTTTGTATAGTACTAACGATGTGATCCTGAATCGTTCATGTGGAGACATGCGAGTGGGGGCGTCCTATGCAATGAGTTTGCATAAGACCGGACCGCGAAATAGTCACTTAGACTTTATAACTCCGTTTACTGTTTTAACTGACTATATTCATACGATGACCTAGGTAACTCGATCTTAATCCTGAGCGTGCTATGAACTCCTGTTTATTCGGGATTATCCTTAGATTTGCATGGGTGAGAGTGGCCCGAGATTGCCGACTCAATAAGCCTCCCATTTTGGGGATAAGACCGGATAGATAGTTGGGAACATAGTCATGCAAGATGGAATTCACTCCTACCTGCTTTAAGGATTAGTAGAGAGGTTGTTCCCTTAAGTGCTGACTCCGGGTCTTGAACAATGGGCCCACCCTCTCATTGGCCCGAGAGGGATTCGGTTTGTTGGTTGGACCACAAACCAATTGTTCATTAGAGGATCAGTGAGACTTAAGGAACAAGAAGTAATTACAGGGGTAAAACGGTTTATTTGACCCAGCTGTAATTACGAACGACCTGTGAAGAATCGACTTACTAATCATGGTTATATCGAGTGGACAGAAATATATCTACAGTGAAGAGAGTGCAGCCACTGGGCTTTAGTGGAGTGTCCCGGTGGTTAACGAATGTTGATTAGCTAGGCTAAAGAGTTTGGCCGGTTAAATCTCGTATCGTTGGAGCTCATGATCTGTAGGTCCATTAGGTCCCCTTACTAGCTCAGACTAAGCCTTGGAATAATTTGAGAGAAAAGAATTTGAATTGTTCAAATTCGATTTTGGGAGTAAACGTTAATTATATGCGATATACTTAACGTACTATAATTTAATTATGAATTAAAACCACAAGAAAGAGAGAGGAATATATTTAAATGTGATTTAAATATTTGATCGGTTTAATACGTGAATAGGGATTCATGTACAAACGATTGGTCATAAAAGAGAGGGATTGGTCTAATTATTTAATTAATATTTGATATTAAATTAATTAATTAAATTAATTAATTAAATGGTTTAATTAATTAATCAAGTTTTTAAATTAATTTTGATTTAAACTTGACTAATTCCAACCAAATGTTGTCTTCCAAAAGAAGACAAGTGTTGTCTTCCAAAAGAAGACAAGTGTTGTCTTCCATGGGAAGACAAGTGTTGTCTTCCATGGGAAGACAAATGTTGTCTTTCATAGGAAGACAAATGAGGTTTCATTAGTGCCTATAAATGGGATGAAACACAAAAGGATTGGGTGAATTTTCATTGATAGTTTTTTTTTAAAACTATCTTGAGCTCTCTTCCTTTCTCTCTAAAAATTCTCTTAACAAAGGATCCCACAATCCATTCCAAGGGCTGAGAATAGTAGGGAAGACTCTAGTGGTGGTCCAAGTATTGTTGGTGATCCAAGATTTGCAAAGAATTTGGAGAATTTGAGCTACAAAGGTATGTGTTCATACTTTCTGGTTTTTTCCAGTTTAGAGCATGTTTTTGTTTGGTTAAATTGATGTACTTTGAGTGCTCGAGATCCGAAATTGCTTCCGCTTTCTTAATATTAACTCCATCAAAGAGGTGCTGGAATTTTTTTTTTCTTGCTTCAATGGGGGTTATCGAAACACAAAGGGAAAGAAGAATAAGATGAAGATGATGGTTGGCTTTGGGAGTTGCTTGAAGAGCTTGGCTTGACCTAGGGCTGCGTGCATAATAAAATAGTAGAGATGGATATTAGGGCTTGGCTAAAACATGGGCTTGGGCTTGGCTTAGTGACTCTTAATTTACAAGAATGCCCCAAACATCAATTAAATCTCATTTTTCCTTCTTTCTTCCCATTCTACCCTCTAATTTTCTAATTTCAAATATGCTAAATTCCAAAATTAAATTCCAACACAACTTTAAGCATGAAATTGGCCTTACAATTAATTTTAAATTTCAAAATTAAAGCCTTAACTAATACCTGAAAGTGTCGGTCGTTACAAAGGTGGTCACTGGAGTGGTCATCGAGTGATTGTCAGCAATTGTTGCCGAGTCGTCGAGTAGTCAGAGTGATTGCCATAGTAGTCATCGGGGTGGTCGGGTTGCTGAAGTGGTTGAGTCACCTGAGTGGTCACCAGGTGGTTGTTGGCAGTGGTTGCCAGGTGGTTGGGTTTTTTGGGTGGTCGTCAATGGTGGTTGTTGGATGGTCAAGTTGTCGGGGTGGTCGAGTCGCTAAAGTGGTTGTCGGATGGTCGTTGGCAGTGGATGCAAGCAAGTCAGGTAGTCAAGATGATTGGGTGGTCGGGTTGTTGGGATGGTCGGGTTGCAAAAGTGGTCGTAAAACTGGTCTTTGTGAGTTGTCATCAGAGTGGTCGCTGGAGGTAGTCGTCAGCGATGGTCGAGTAGTCGGTATAGTCGTCAAAGTAGTCGTCGTCAATAGTCGCCAGGTGGACAAAAGAGTTGTTGTCAAAGTAGTCGTAAAAAATGGAAGATGACAAATGGAAGAGGAAAACGTGGAACGAACCCCATGGGGTTGTACTGTTGTGACCCATAGGGTTGTGTTTTAAAACCAAGGGTTTTTGACACCTTGGGCCAAACATGATTTTTGGTTTGGAACTCAAAACCATCTAAACCCAAAACATGGGCCATACACTCCCTTAAGATATTTATAATATAACCTGTCATGTTGGTCTTGGTTACTTTTTACTAATTAACATAAATGTAAAAAATATTAATTAAATGGTAGAGATATTAATTTAATTTTCAAAAGGTACACAGACTTAACTGAAATTAAGATTGAAATATAGAGATTAAAAGTATTTATGAAGAATGAACTAAGCACTGACTTTGCCAAAATGAGCATAGCTTAATAATAATTTACATGTATCATTAGACAAGAGGCTAGATGTTTTAATCTCTCACCTCCAAATATTGTTGAATTAAAATAAAAATAAAAAAGTAACCACTAACTTTTATTTTATTGTGACAAGCATTAAAAAAATGGGAAAACAACCAGCTCATAGTTCCATAACTTCCATTATTATTTATTAACCAACCAATTTATTTTTAAAGAGAAAAGAGAAAAGAAACGTCACTGATAAGAAAACTGCCGTATCTGATTTTTAGAGGCCTAAAATGCATATAGCAGCGAATCATTAGTTTTTTTTTTTTTTTTTTTTTGACAAATGTTGATCATAATTACCATTAGATATCGGCATCTTCTTAAATTCATCATAAATAATTGATATTAAAAAATAGAACGAACAAAAATTGATAATAAAAAGTAATTAATTACTTGATTTAATTGGTTTAGTTTTGATTGTTCATTTGTTTTGAAGCAATTAATTTTAAATTGGACGATAAATAATTACAAATTTATTATAATTTTAAAAATTTATAAATATAGTTGTACGCTAATTTATGCGCTTATTACTTACCAAATTGACTAGAGAATCCAAAAACAACTATAATTTAAATAAAATTTTATATTAGTAATCGATTAGGTCAGAGGTTTAAATCTCTATGTTGAACTTAAATAAAAGATCTCGATCTAGAGATAAAGTCACTAATATCTCAACCGTAAAGCTAGGTTCGAGTGAACAAACTGAGCTTAGCTCAATTGATTTAAGTATGATATAACCTAAAGGTCAAAAATTCAAATCTCTATCCCTATATGTTGTTGAACTTAAATAAAAGATCTCGGTCTAGAGATAAAGTAACTAATATCTCAACCGTAAAGCTAGGTTCGAGTGGACAAATTAGGTAAAATTATCTTAAATGGGTAAAACCCCAAAATTTACATCTTCCATTGCTCTTAATCCATAAATTTTACAAAAGATAACACCCTAAATAGCCGATAGCCCACATTTTTTTTCCCTCTTATTCTTGGTCATAAATCATAATCAAGACACTTCCAACTCTAGACACACAACAGTACCCTTCTCTTTCTCTCTCCTTGTTTGGGTGCTAAGAAAATTCATACTTCTAAGATAGAAAGAGAAAGAAAGATAAATCCCAAATCAGTATTCTTCAAACACATCTGCAGAAGCCATGAGAGGCTGGCTCATATAGAAAGCCATTTGCAGAGGATTAAAAATCCCTCCGCCGCCGCCGCCGCCGACTTCATTCGGGTCAGCACAAAAGTACCCACCACCAGCACCGCCGCCGCCGCCGTAGGAATCACAGGCATCTTCCAAAACCCCATCACAGGGGTTCAAGCAAGCAACGATCTCATTCAAGGACTGCAACCGGTGGGCCAGCTCCGCCGCCTGAGCTCTGAGAATCGAATTCTCAGTCTCCACGGCGGCGTAGTGCTGCGCCGTAACGTCGAGATTCGCCACGATTTGCTGATTTTCCTTCCTCAACTGCCCCACCATCGCCATTAAATCGTCCAAATGCTTCTGCTTCCTCATCCTCGATCTCCTCGCCGATTCCCGATTCGAAAGCATCCTCTTTCTCTTCCTCTGCTCCATCAACGCCGCCAATTCCCCTTCTTCCATTGACGAAGAAGTCGAAGATGTCCCACTAGACGAAGCCATTTTATTTTTTTTTTTTAAAAGGACCCAACTAAAGAAAAAAGCAACAAAAAAAGAGTAAAACAGAGCAATATTACTAATAGCGATTAGTTTTTTTTCGTTATTTGGATTTTGGGGTTCGTGCTTTTTGAAGTTATATCATGAAACGTAGTAGAGCCAGTAGAGAAAAACAACAGAGAAGGATTGAACGAGGTGATGGCGGCGGAATGTGGAGTTTATTATCATACAACCAGAACGGAGGGTTTGTTCACTGAGAATTGGATGCATGAATTTCAAACATCAAGAACAGAGTGATGAACATCAAGATGAAGCTCTGTTGCCAAAATTTTGAAAACCTAGAAGAGAAAAATCTCAACTTTGTGAGAAAGAAGAAAACCCAGAAGGGGAAATGGAGAAGAAGAAGAAGAAGAAGAAAAAGTTGAACTGAGGAATTTGAGTAATGGTGATTGGTGAAGAAGGGAAGGGGGAAGAGGCTTAGAAGGGATTGGGGGGTAATTTATAGGAAAATTGAGGGGTGAGGAACAAAAATCTATAATATTATTTTGAGGGGGAAAGTGAATAAAAAAATTGAGGAAAAAGAGGAGTAATTTAAAAAAGAAAAGAAAAAAAAAAGAGAGAAATAGGAATCTGGGTCTGTGAAAAAGGTGGATGAAAAAGCTGATGGGACATGTGGGCCGTGTGGTTTGGGGAAGGGTTAAAGAGAGGCTCTGTTTCTGTACACATACAGCTGTGAAGCAACCACACTAAATAAATAAATTAAATAACTCATCCGTAAATAGTGATTCTATTGTTGGTATTTTACAAGTTTAGTCTCGACAATTCTAAAAAAATATCTAATAAATTTTTAAATTTTTAATTTTATATTTAATAGACTTTCAATTTTTAATTTTGCATAGGATACATTTATGAATTTAAAAATGTCTAATAAATATACTTATCTTTTATTTTAGGTTCAATACGTACTATTAATTTTTTTTTGCCAATCTGAACATAAACTCAACTGGCTAAAATATATCATGTCTTCAACCAAGAAGAATCGAAAGTTTGAATCCTTCCACTCTATATTATTAGACTATAAAAAAGTTAGACTTTTTCTTTTTTTCAATTGACGAATTTTTTTCATACTAAATTTAAAGGTCAATAAATTATTAAACATAAAATAAAAAATTTACAAATCTATTTAACATTGTCAACGTTAAGGATCTATTAGACACAAAATTAAAATTTTAGAGACTTACTATACACCACTTTAAAAGCTATGGACTCACCTTCTAATATAACATTCTATTTTTTCTCTTTTCTTTTACATTAGACTTTATGGATTAGATGTTCTATTTTGATCTCCAACCTCCCATTAAGATTTTGATGGAGTCTTTATCCTTAAAATTATCATTTTCCTTTTCGGGATATGACATGAATTTTGGATTCGAATTACTCGAAAACAAATAGTCTAATATTTTTGTACTAAAATTTAAGGTTGTAAACTAAACTATTGAAAGTTTGGAGATCAAAACATTATAATTAACTGTATGTATGAAGTTGAAGATAGAAACAATGTTTTAAAAGGCTTTTCTATTAAAACTATTTATTAATGCTCTTTTTAAAAAGTTCAAAATTTATATTGGTATTTAAACTTTTATATAATATTTTATTTTTATCTTTACATTTTTTTAAAATGTTATAATTTGGTCCTTTTGATCTTTGTTATTATTTTTTTTTATAGCAATTAACATGATATATATAGTTCAACAACATTTGAAGTGGGAGGATTTGAATCTCTAAAGCCGGTTTGATAACTATTTGGTTTTTGGTTTTTGGTTTTTGGTTTTTAAAAATTAAGCCTATAAATACTACTTCTACCTATAAGTTTCTTTGTTTTGTTATCTACTTTATACATATATTTTAAAAAACCAAGCCAAGTTTTGAAAACTAAAAAAAATAATTTTCAAAAACTTGTTTTTGTTTTTGGAATTTAGCTAAGAAATCAAATGTTTTCTTAAAAAAGATGAAAACTATTGTAGGAAAGATGAAAACCATTGTAGAGAAATTGTGTGAAAACAAGCACAAATTTCAAACGTTCTAAACTTTTTGGTCAATAGTACATACCAATTATCGTTGAGTTACACTCACTTTGATATATATATATATATATATATATTACAATCTTAGAAAATACGTAAAATATAATAAATGGGAAAAGAAACAGAGAGAGAGAAGCTAAATTAAAAATTCACAAGCCCAAAGACAATGAAAAGATCAAAATAAGATACAGGAAGACAAAAAGGGGTACAGAGAGACAGCGGACACACTAAATAGAAAAAAGACAATATGATAATAAATATTTTTAATGCAATTTATAAATTTTAAGTTTAGTTGATTTGAGTCAAATTTAGTATTAAATTCCCGTCGACATGTCTACGTGTTTTCATCGACATTTCTACATATTCATGAGTTCAACACCGACATTTCCATTATACCGTAAAAAATCGATGAAATATTAACAAAAATAGCAACAAAATGTAACTAATGTGAGTATAATATTGATAATAAGTATTTTAACTCATTTAAATGGTATAAAATGTTTATTAATTAATTTAAATATTTTTTGAATTTTTTCTTCCATCGACATCAACATTTTATCGATATTTACATCGACATTTCTATAAAATTGAGACCTCGACATTTCCGTCAACATCAACAGTTTAAGCCTTGATCAATCAAATCATAGTGTATAATTTAGTAGATAAAACATCGTTAAGACATTATATTCTCAACCAAAAGATTAGAGGTTTGAATATTTAATTACTATCTAGGTTGTCGAGCTTAAAGAAAAAGCGAAGGTAGATAAGATCACATCTATGATCTTTCATAAAGTTGCGATTTTGATCTCACAAGTCGCACTCCACATTTTGTTCATTACATGAAAAATTGTGTAGATATATTAGATTTGTTTTCTTTTCTCTTTATAATATAATGGAAAATGTGAATTACATGATAAAGATGTTAGAGATTATATGATAAAGATGTTAGAGATTATATGAGTCTACTAAAGATGGCAGGTATGAATCTACTAAAGATGTCAATGCACTACTATACGAGCATCTATTCGAAAGGTCAATAACTAAAATATATAATTGAAGTACCATGGGACATCGAGTGTGGTGTTATGGTTAAATTAGGTTGGTCCAATAATGTTTTTAGCATCTAGCTAGGGATACAGATATAATTGTATGTTCAATTGAAGAGACTTGAATTATGATGATATTTTTTGAAAAGTTTAAATGGGTGGGGTTGGGGTTAGGTTCAATTTTAGCAGCATTGTACAAAGAAATCTTCATAAAAAACACATGGTATCATATTTAGATTTTTTATATTAGCGTCATATCAATTACCATTTTAAATATCAATGGTTTGATCCTATTTTGTAATTGTTGACCTCAGGAAAAAGAAAAAAAAAAGAAAGTTCTTGATGTCAGGGATGTAGATGGATTTTAACTGAAATTTTTAAAACATTTTTTACCAACATTTCCATAGGTAAATTAATTCTAATCAATTAATTTCTAATAAGATTGAATTTTAATATAACAAATTCTTTTTTGAAATAAAAGAATTACAAGTGGTGTTGGAAGATTTTTGAGAAACGTTGAAGGGAGGCTTTAATTGAACTAAACTTTATAGGTTATATGCTTTAAGAAAATGTCAACACTTAACTAGTTGAATTACCCTACTAGTTTGGTGTAGGACAAATTAAATTAAACATACTTTAAATAAGTTAATTGAAAGTGATTCTAAATTATTTTTTTTTAGTATAATAAATAGAAAATGGATAGATTTGAACCTCCGACTTCAAAGAAGTCGTATATGTCAATTACGGCTGAGTTAAACTCATTTTTGCGATTTCAAACTAATTTAATAGTTTTAAAAGTAATTTCAATATTTAGATATAAGTGCGTGATGACAACATTAGGAAGAAAGTCTAAAATTTCCACTAGTCCTTTTCATTAATATCAATTATAAATAGTTGACAGCAAATTAGACGGACAGATGAATGGGCAAGAAAATTAGTGAGATTAAATTTAATAATCCCTTTTAGAATTGAGGGAAATTACATTTTTTATTTCCTAAATTTTATAGGTCGAACTGATCTTTCAAACCTCATTATCTAATTATCAAATCGTGACATCAAACCTGAATTTCAAGAATGAATACCACCTTGACTTAGAACTTAGAACATAATTAAACCTTTTAAAGTTCGAAAGTTAAATAGAATTGATATGGTAACTCAAAGTATAAGAAAAAAACATAGGTTTAAATTCTATTTTACTCCCTAAATTTTTTAGGCTTTTTTTTTTTTTTTGTTCTTGTACTTTCAAAACATTCATTTTGGTTCTCGAATTTTTTAAGCTCGTTATATCCTTGTTCCTAAACTTTCAAAGTATCTATTTTACCTCCTTAAGAAAAATGGTCTTTATGTTGATGTGAGTATGTATTGAAACTATATATACTAGTTGATTGAAGTGAGTATTTGATTGAGTAGTTATCAAGCGACAAAATTATAGTATAGTCTAAAATGATTATTCTTTTAAAGTTCAAAAACTAAAGTAGCATTTTATCCAAAAGAAAAAAAGAAAAAAAGTAACCTTTTGAAAGTTAATGAACCAAAATGGAAAAATCTTGAAAGTTAAGAGACCAAAATAGGATTTAAATAAAAAAAAAATTAATATACATATATTTTATATGAATATTACAATTCAAACAAAAGTTGAATTTTTTTATAGTACAACATATGTGAAAATGGTGATTAGAACTGTCAGTCTCAAGGGAAGAAGTGAATATCTTAATTGTTGAACTATGCTCATGTTGATATGAGACTTAAAACTACAACTTTTACCCTATGTTACAATTAACATGATCATAAACTTCTAGAGTTGTGTCTATTAGATCCATAAACTTTAGAAAGTACCTAGTTAGTCTATAAATTTTTAATTTTATGTATAATAGGTCATAAAGTTTAAAAGTGTCATAAAAAGTGCATGAACAACTTTCACTTTTGAGTCTAATAAGTTTTTGACATATTTAAAAATTCACGAATTTATTAGACACAAAATTTAAGGTTCGAAGTCTTATTAGATATAAAATTCAACTTGTGTCTAATAGGTCAATGAAATTTTTTAAAAAATATATTAAAATATCAAAGACTTTTTTTATGAACGTTAAAAAGGTCTAGTTGGTCCATTAATTTGTAATTTTGTGTTTAATAGACCCTAAATGTTAAAAGTGTCCTAAGTTTTTGACCTATTTAAAAAGTCAAATTTATCATGTACAAAGTTTAATCGTTAAGATTTTATTGGACATAAAATTCTAATTTGTGTCTTATAGGTTTTAAAAAGTATCAAAATCTCAAAGACTTTTTTTTTTTTTAGTTAATAACAACATGTTGAAGTGGAGATATTTAAATTGTCGAATTATATTTAAATTAACATTAAAAAAAACTTATTAAAAATAAAAATTAAAGTATCAAAAAAAGTTTAGAGACTAAATTAGGTAATTAAAAGAAATTAAAAAAATAAAAAAAAAAAAAAGCAATTGTTTTCTTAACTCCAGAGTGCAAAATTTGCTCTCTCTAGGGAAAAAGAGAGGGACAGGGAGCAAGTGGGGAGGGGACAACCTAATTTTCACCGCCACAGGTACTATACCCAGCACTATGAATCTGTCTCTGATTTTGTTTTTTAAATATAAAATAATAATAATAATAACTAATATTATTTGAATTGCAAATGATACTCTGACAATCTTTAGTACTTTTCTTTGAGAAAAATATAAAAATAAAATCTGCAGATCTTGTTCTTGTGTTGTTACTTAGGTCCAAAGGTTCAAAATATTGATGTCCATCAAAATGTCAAGATCATAATATTGATGAAAGATCGGTAAGATGTAAATATCGATAGATATTTCTATAAAAAAATTAAAAAATATATTTAAGTTAATAAATAAATATTTTATATTTTTAAATGAGTTAAAATATTTGTTATAAATATTATTTTTAATATTTTATTAATTTTGTACTATATAATAACAATGTTAATTCACTATTTATGTCGATGTTGCGTACGTTGATGTCGAACTCATGAACATGTAGAAATATCGATGAAAATATCGACATGGGGCAAGAAATTTAACACCATGGTTGTTTGGTACTGGCCCTTCATTATACTTCCAGCTCAACCGTATGCACCTTTTAAATTATTACCACCGCAAATTACCCAAATTGCCCTTTGTTTTTCCATTATTTTTTGAGGGATTTGTACGGTTTAGATGTCATTTTGTGTTGGGAGAGTATGGACCATGTGGGTTTTTGGCGTGGCTTCCTAGGAAAATTGATTTTGTACTTTTTTTTGGTTGTGGTACATCAAATGAACAAGTAATGTGATTTTTCTCAACTCCAATGGACCACACACACTAGTAACTCCAACATAACTTCTAAACTTAGGGGTATTTTGGTCATTTGTAGAAAAAAATTTGGTTCGTGTTGATCAGTCGAAGTGAAATGAGTTTGGTTGAGTTGTGAAATGTCTACAAATATAGTTCAACTAGTTAAAATATTTTTAAGTGAACATAATCTAGCAATAATTAGCATGTATACCATCAACTAAATAGTTAGAGGTTCGAATCCTTCCAACCCCCAATTGCTCTTGAACTAAAAAAACTTATTGAACGATTTTAGATGATCAAAACTGTATTTTTTTTTTTAAAAAAATCTTAATAAATAAAAAGCACGCTAAAAAAATTAGATTAATTTAAAATCTATTTTTGAAAAAAATATTTGAGAGATAGATTATTTAAAAATGACTTTGAGGTTATTAACTGAAAATCTTCAAAAATAGGTTGTAAGGAACAAAAACATATTTGTAATTAGTTGAATATAGTTCAAAAAAATAAATTTTGTTATTTAAAGTACTTTTTAAAAAGTGTAAGATATAAAAATATTTTTATTAAAAATATTTTTTTTAAAAAAATATTTAAATTAAAAGGTATTTCAAACAGGCTCTCAATGACGTCCACATTTATAATGTTAAGACTATATTTTTGACATTGATATTATTCGTGACTATGTTTCGCTTTCCTTTATATATAGTTATAGCATTTCAGTGCAACCTTTGACTTTTTTGCTTTCGTTCTTTTATTTATTTATTTATTGAGTTAGGTTTGGAAATTTTTATTGATTTTAAATGTTTCGTTGAGTGAATTTTGGATCATAACTTATTAGCCGTTTGCACTTTTTTAAAATTGTGTTTAAAAATTGTTTCTCACGTACTATGATACTAATTCTTTACAAATAAGATATAATTTATCGGTCATTGGTTAACAATTAACCTAGAAATAATTTTTTTAAGAAAAGTTTCCACGGCTAACAAATTGCTGAACTTGGCAAAACATGTTCTTCTTTCTATTTAAATTTGATTTTGAAATTTATTTACCAAACAAGTTCGGTTAAAATATCATTTTGATCTCTATACTTTGCGTTTCATTTCTTTTTAGTCTCTGTACTTTCAAATATTCAATTTTAGTTTTCGTACTTTCAATAAAGCTTGAAATTGATCTCTATTGTTAGTTTATTGTTAACTTTTCTATTAAAAAAAAAGTCTATATTAGTCTTCCTTTTATGAATTTTGAAAAAATGTTTCCATTGTGTCTTTTTCTGCATGAAAATTATTATTATTATTTAACCAATTTAGAAAAAAATTAACTTCAAACTAATTGTAAGGTTTATTGAAAGTATAAGGACTAAAATTGGACATTTGAAAGTACATAGACTAAAATGAAATGAAATCCAAAGTACAAGGACCAAAATAGTATTTTAATGTAAAAAAAAAAAAATTTAATTTAAAAAAAAAACTATTTAAAAAAATTAAAACATACATGGAGACAAATATCGATTTATATTTAGATTTGTGCTTTAAGTTATATGCATTGGGTATAAACCAGGAATATTCTTAAGTAGGGTCGAGATGATTTCAAAGATACTTTAGACCATACTCAAATGTTCAAGTTACAAACCTATCCAATTTAATTAAATAAACTTTAGTTAGGTGATAATCCAAACCATGTAATATTTGGAATGAGTTGATTCGAATTGTTTGAATCATTTATTTTAATATTATGTACTGCAAAACTCCAAACTTCTATTATATGTACTGCAAAACTCAAATGTTCTCTCTAGCTATAATTCCACAATGATACAATATTGTTCACTTTGGTCTAACCTCTCATCATGATTATTTTTGGACTTCACCCCAAAAAGCTTTCACATCAATGAAGATGATTGTGATATTTTATTATTTATCCTAGATCATCTTCGAATTTTCCTACTTCACTTCTTGTTATAAACTCAAAGAAAAAAAAATCTTATACTTTAGCTAATGTAAAACCTATATTTCACATCTTCAACGCACTTATGATCCATTTCTTTATGTAAACATGATACACGAGTGTGTGCGTTCGAGATAAAAAGAGAAAGAAAAGGAAAAAGAAACAAAAAAAAACCCTCCTCCCATGGAGTTTGGAGATGGGTGTGGAAGTTGGGTTAGCTTTTGGACAAAGGGCTTAGCATGTGAATGCACAATTTTGAGTGCCTATGTGTTTTCTTTCTTTAAAAAGAACATATATATTATATGTACGGACTTATCTTATCTTTATTCTAAAGCCAAACCATAGAAAAAAGAATAAAGCAAGAATGAAAAAAAATAATTGTATGTATTTTTCAAAGAAGAAAAAGAGAAGAGTCTACTAGGAACCAACATGGGTATTGTAGTTCCATCAATGTCAAATCAATAAGCTCTTAAATACATTTCTTTTTAGAATCCAATTCATATGCTAAAGTTGGGATTTACCATATCCCCTTTGCCTTTTTGGTATTTGGCCATATACATATAGTGTCTTCCTCTAAATTCTTTTATATTTGGTTGAGAATTTTGACTTTGTCCTTAAACGATGTATCAAATATTCCATTTTAATTCTTAGATTTTATGTAAAAAAATTGTTTTTAGTACATGTTGTTAGTTTTGCATTAATTATTTAACAGAAATATTTAAATCTCTTTTGAAAACTTTGACATGTGTAACCTAGTATATAGGTGGGTAATTCAATCACTTATTAATATAGACTTTGACTTAGAATAAAAGGACATGTTTATGATTGTGGTTTTTTTTTTTAAAAAATGAAAACATGAAAGTTAGTTAGTTTATGGTATTTAATTTGTACAGTATTTATTGGCTATAGTTAAGTCAAAATACCTATATTGGATGTTAATCCTACCACAAATGCATAGCTTTAGAAATAAGAATACACATATCTTTTAGTAAACCAAATAATAGTAGATAATTATAATGTACTTTCATCAAACATTTATTCTAAAATGTGGAAAGTTTCTTTGTTTAAAAAAATAATTTTCAAACAGCCTTTAGTTTTAGGTTAGAATGATGTTCATTAGATTTCATGTGAAGATACCAAACAAAGAAAAAGTGGAAATAACATAAAATTTAAAAAAAATAATAATAATAAGGTGGAAAGATTTTAATCCTTAGGATTATCCCAACATAAATAGAGTTTGGCAGCGACTAATTACTATAGAGTACATTTCATATTCAATGTGAAGAAATGAAAGATATACTAAGATTTACATTATAATTTTGCCCCTTCTATTTTTATGTTTGTGCTAATTTCATCCTTGTTTTTTTTTTTTTTTGGTCTATATATTAATTTTAACTATTCCTAACATGATAGATTTTTTAATATTATTCATTAAAGACAAGGACCATTAAATATTGGTTAGTTCAATAAATTAAATTTCTATACAAACATCTCTTTTGGTTCAAAAATTGTAAGAGTGGAGATTCAACTATCGACTTTTGAAATGATAATAGGTATCTTACCAATTAGGCTATGTTTGGATTGACCAAAGTATATCATTTATCTTGAAGTATACATTTTTTAAACTTTTTTTCCACACATTTTGCAAAATTTTAATCTTGCTCTCTTAAGACATAATCAATTTTTACCAACAATAACATGAGCGTAGCTCATTGATTAAGGGACTACTTTCTTTCCTTGAGATCAGAGGTTCAACCGACCCTCACTTGAGATGTCCATGGGGCATCCCCATCCCCCATTTTAATTCATCCCCACAAAATTCTCTGTTAATTTTGTGGGGATCGAGATGAAAATTTCTCATTGAGAATTTCCAAGGATCGGGTTCCCTGCGGGGAATTATTCTCCGTTAGTTTTTTTTTTTTAATCTCAATTGAATCAAATAATTCTTTTGATAAATTTTCAAATAGTTAACTTTTCATGGGAAATATTCATTAATTTTCAATTAGATAGTTAATTATTCACGAAAAATCTTCATTTAAATAGTTAATTTCCTACAAAAAAAATCTTTATTTAAAGATAAAAATTTTTAATCTCCTATAGAAACAAAATAATATTCCATAAAAAATATCTAATTATCCATACATATAATTTAAATGTTTAACCACATAATTCAAACATGTATCCAATTATCTAAATCATTAACAATAAAATTTTAAATGTATATATATATATATATATATATATATATCAAAAATAAAATAAAATAATAGAAAAATAAATGGGGTGGGGAACAGGAAACAAGGATGGGGAATACATTCTCTATCTTCATCCCTGTTTAGATTGCGAAATTTTTTTTTCTCCCACTCCCTTTCTCATTTCTCGCCTAAACGGGGATTCCCATCCCTCAGAGATGGGTCCTCGCGAGAAAAATGGACATCTTTAACCCTCACAATTGTGTTAAACTAAAAAACATAAAAAGAAAAAAGAAAATTGAATCAAAATCCTTATTAAGTAACACTTTTGAATTTGAATAACATAGGTTCCATTTGATAACCATTTCATTTTTTAGGTTTTAGTTTTATATTTTATATTTTTTGTTTTTTTAAAAAAAGACCATATATATTTGGTAACTGATTTTGGTTTTCTGTTTTTTTTTTAAATAGAAAACCAAAAATTGTTTGATTGCTTTTGGTTTTCTGTTTTCTAAAAGGTTGAGAGGTAGAGAAAAATGTTAGAGAGAGCAAAGATGTAGAGAAGAGAGAGATAATTAGAGAGAGTAATTGTAGAGAAAGAAGAGAGATGAATTTTTTAGAGAGTAATTTTAGAGAGATAGACAAAAAGATTTAGAGAGAAAATTAGAGGAAGGATAAAGAAATGTTAGAAAGAGAAAAGTTAAAAGATGTTAGAGAAAAAATACTGAGTCAAAGTAAGATAAAGAAATGTTAGGAAGAAAGAAAAGTTAAAGATGCATAGATATATTAAAGAAAGAATATTACTTAAGTGAAAGAGAGAGAAAAGTTAAAGAACTGGAGATATGTTAGATAGAGAATATTATGAGAGAAAGAGAGAAAAATTAGAAGAGAAAGATATGTTAGAGAAAGAAAAGTTGAAGAGAGAGATGTGTTAGATAGAGAGTGTTAATTAGAGAAATAGAAAGAAATGTTAGAGAGAAAAAATAAATAAATCTTAGAGAGAGGAACATTAGGACGAAAACTAGAAATTTTAGAGAGAGAAAATTTATAAATAGAGTAAAGTTAGAGAGTGAAAAACAACAAAAAAAAAATAGAAAGAGAAGTTTAAGTTATATAGGAAGAAATTTTAGAAGAGATATGTTAGAAAAATTTTAGAGATAAAAAATTGAGAAAAATCTTAAAATTTTATAGAGAGAAAAGTGAGATAGATATGTTAGAGTAGAATGTGAAATAAAAGTAATAGAGATGAAAATTGTAGAATTTAGGGAGAGAAATTTAGAGTGGAAAAAGTTAGAGAGATAAAACTTAGAGATATATTGTTAAAGAGAAAAATAAAAATTATAAAAAGAAATTTAGAGAGAAAAAAGTTCCAACAAAATATTAAAACTTTATAAAGAGAAAGTGAGAGAGATATAGTAAACGAAAAACATATCTAAAAGTAATAGAGAAATCAAAATTTTACAAAGAAAAAATGTGTAGAGAGATTAATTTTAGAGGAGGAAAAAATTGAGAGAGAGAGAGAGAAAGTATTAAAAAAAAAAAAAGAAATTTTCTAAAGAAATTTCAAAGAAGAAAAAAATAATGCTAAAAGAAAAAGCAAGACTTTGAAAAATAGACATCTGTTTTTTAAAATTTACTTCCTACTTCAAAAACATTTTTCAAAAACAGAAAATAGAGAACCGAAATTTGTATCAAACAAAACAACCTTGTTTTTTTAAAATGAAAAATAGAAACGAAGTGGTTATCAACGGCTCATAATTAACATGTGGCATTTAAAATTCTTAATTAATTTTTATGCACTACACATAACATAACATTTTCTAAACAAATATATCCATATCCCACCTTACTCAAATAGAAAATCCAAATAATCCTACTTTAATGAGGAAGAAAAGAAACTATCTCCCTAAGGTATTATCAACAAAATTCTTCACAAACATCTAACCCAATTAAAGAAAATAATTCCTTTTAATAGATACAACAATTCCACATATTCAACAATCCCACAAAACGTGCACGATTCACCTTCTTCTTTATACAAACTCTCCCCATTTATCCGATCGTACAACCTACCTTCTTCTTTATTTTCCCAACTCCTACTTCATTCTCGAAGCTCTGAAAATAGGCAACTCTTCAAAAGAACACGCAACTCCCCTTTTGTTTTAATTTAGTAATTTAGTCCTATTATGAATTTTTTTATTCATGGTAAAAAAAGCATCTGTTTTTTTATTTTTTTAATGAGGATTTGAATGGCTGCTTTTAGATTGAAATATTGCACGTTGCCTTCATAATGAAGAAAATAGAGAGGCATATGCAATGTTGTTGACTGAATAAATAATATTAATTGGGTGGCTGAAGAAACCTGAAAAAAAAAAGTGATTGAAAGAGAAAAAAGAGGCAAATTTTGCAGTTTGGTTGTTCTAAATTCCAATGGTGTCGGCTTAAATTATACATCATTTCCCCAAAAGAAAAAAAGAAGAAAAAAAAAAGTGTGGATTTGAGTCTGTGTTTGTGATGTTCGTAGAAATTGGAAACTGATGTGATGATATTATCAGACACAGTAAGCTCCTTTTGTCTTGTCGGTTCGTTTTCTAAATATGAACCATTCATTAAAATTTTAAACCTTATATGATATGTATTTTTCAATAATTATTCATTTTCATATCCAAATATTTCTTATGTTGGTGGGTCTCGCCGATCACTCAAACACACTCTTTCGTTCTATGTCTGTGAGTTTTCGAACTAGCTTAGGAGGATAATTGTTCTCTTATGACTCTATAATATTTGGTTTGTTAAGAACATAGTTCGAGAATTTATTTTAGTTTTAGTTAAATTATAAGTATAGTTCATGAACTTTCCGGTTTGTGTCAAATAGGTCCCTAAACTTTAAAATATGTTTAACAAGTTTGTGAACTTTTTAATTGATTGTCTACTGAGTTTCTAAACTTTCAAATTTTTCAATTTTGTGTCTAATAATAAATTTTTAAGCTTTCAGTTTTGTGCCTAATAGGACCTTAATTTATTCGACATTTTTTAAACTTCATGAGCCTATTGGATACAAAATTGAAAGTTTTGTGTATTGTTAGATACAAAATTTAACTTTGTGTCTAATAGATTCATTCATTTTAAAAAATATATTGAATATGCTATGGATTTATTAGACACAAAGATGAAAGTTTAGAAACCAAATAGACACAAACCTCAAAATTCATGAACTAAACTTGTAATTTAACCTAAAGATTTGTTAAAGTTTAGGATCCATTGACACACATATAAGTTTAGGAACTAAATTTGTAATTTAACCTTTATTTTTTATCATGTAATTCATTGTTCCAAAATTTCTTTTACCTTTTTCTATTAGCATCAATGACCAAGTGACAGTGATCATCATCGTTTTAGGTCTATTTGATAATAATGATTTAATTTAAAAAATGCTTTTAGAAACTGCCTTAGGGCATGTTTGGGAGTGATTTTGGAATGGCCAAAATCACTTTTGACATGCATAAAATCACTTCTCTTCTAAAATTGTGATGTTTGGTAAGGGTGAGTAAGTGATTTTTGAAGTATCCAAAATCACTTGAAGTGATTCCCGATCAATCACTTGGGAGGTGATTCCCAAGTGATTTTTGTCAAGTGATTGTGATTTAAAATGACTATTATTTGAATTTTTTAAAAAGTATACTTTTGGTGATGGGTAAAAACCGTCATCTTTGGTAAAAATTCATAAATTTCAACCAAAAAGTGCGTTTTCTCAAAACTATCTGTTCACATGAGATTTCAACAAGGAAATTTAATACGTGTAAATAACTTGATTTTGTATTGATTTGTGTATAATGGAGTACAATCTCTAATATATGATCCTCTAATTCTTTCTCTCGTATGTATACTTGACTCGAGGGCTAAAACGCTTGTTCTCAAGGTTGAATCGTCAACATTGAACTAGTAGAAAGTCTTCAGCTTCGAGCTTGTTGAAGGTCTTCAACTTGTAGCTTGTTGAAGGTCTTCGGCTTATAGCTTATTGAAGGTCTTCGGCTTGTAGCTTATTGAAGGTCTTCGGCTTGTAGCTTGTAGAAGGTCTTCAACTTGTTAGAAGAACTTCAGTTAGTTTCAGTCTTCAATAAGATTTAAGTTTGTTTCAGTCTTCAGGTCTTCATGAAGCTTTTAATCTTTGAAGTCTTCAGTTCCTCCAGACGCTTTAGTTTCAGTTTTCAATCATCAGGAAGATTTAATTTTGTTCTTCAATCTTAGGAAGATTTAAACTCTGTCTTCAGATCTTCAAACTTCGATCTTCCGGAAGAGTTAATTTCGTTCTGATAGTAATTGATCTTCAGGCGCTTCTGGAGATTTCACAGCTTTGTTTCTGAATCCTCCATGAGCTTCTTCCGTTCTCCCATTCAAATGAAGGAGGAAGCTCTCTATTTATAAAGTTCCTCAAGGCCTCCAGGTGGGCTTGGATTTGGGCTTGTTGGACTGGGCCTAGTTGATTTGGGCCAACCATTTGGATTTGGCCTTGTTGACTTTGGGCCAGCCTTTTTAGACTGGATCTTGTTGACTTTGGGCCTAGCCATTTGGACTGGACCTGATTGTCTTTGGGCCAGCCCTTTTGGACTGGACCTAAACTTTGCTGATTAGGGCATTCAATTCGGGCTTTTATCTTCCAAATTTCAGATAACCCAATTTTGTACTTGGATTTGCCATAATTTAATTTAGGAATCTTTGCAAATTTAATTGATCCCTAATTAAATATAATTTCTTCATCACTTTTAGGTAATGACGTGACAATTTTGGGTTGGTTGAAATTTCTATTCCAACACTGTCACCAATGAGTTCATCCGTCATTGTTTACAAAATGACAATTTTTCTCTCTCTAAAATTTTTATAATGTGTATATCTTTATTATCTTTATTATCTTTTTAAATTTTTATTTATTTTTCTTACTTTTTTTCTCTCTAATGGTTTTAACTCTCTTTGATTTTTTTTATTTTTAAATTTTTTGTTCCTCTCTATAATTTTTGCATATTTTTAACTTTTTTCTCTCTAATTTTTACCTCTTGCTCTACTTTTTTGTACTTGTATTTTTTACCTCTTAACTTTTTTCTCCTCATTAAAGTTTTTCTTCCTAAAATTTCTATCATTCTACTCAATTTTTTTTGTTTATCTCTCTATATTTATTTCTCTATCTTTAAATTTCGCTCTCTTTATTAAAATTCTCTCTCTAAATTTTTTGTCCCTCCCTCTAAAATTTTTATCCCTCCATGTCTCTCACATTTTTTTTTCTCTTTGAAAATTTTCTCTAGGTTTATATTTTTTCTCTCTTAATTTTTAGATCTCTCTATATAACTTTTGTCTACCACCTTTTATTTTTTTAAAATCTCAAATGTAATACTTTTTTTAGTAACTTGATGATTCTAAAATCACATTTGAAAACAAACATTAATCATTTTTTTTTAAAAAAAATAATTTTAATTAAATTTAAATCACTTTTACAAATGTTGAATCAAATATTAAAATGATTTATAACTAAATACTTTAAAAAAAAATTAATTGTAATTAAATCACATAGCTTAAAACACTTATTTTAAAGTCGCTCCCAAACAACCCTTTTGAAAATCACTTTTAATTGTATGAAAATTACTATTGAAAGTGTAGAACCAAACATTTAATGATTATATGAAAATCACTTTTAATAAATCAATTTTAAACCAATCAATTGTACTAAAATCAATATTTCTAAAATCATTCCCAAACATGCCCTTATTCTTTTAGCCAAGTGATTGACCGGTTTTAAAACCATTTTTTTAAAAAGTAAAAAGTACTTAAAAATGTATTTTTGAAGAATACTTAAATTAGCGGTTTTGGATTACTTTTTAATTTAAGTATTCTTCAAAAATACATTTTTTAAGTACTTTTTACTTTTAAAAAATTGTTTAGAATTAAAATACTAATATGTTTAGTTACATTTTCTCAAAAGTGGTTTTATGCACAAATTTTGTTTGTTCTACACTCAAAATACTTCTTCTAATGTCAAATTACTATAAATGACGATTATTAAATACTATGAATTAATAAGGTCAAATTTGTATTTAGAACACTATGACCGGCCGCTGACTACTGCCAACCATCGTAGGAGTGGTAGCCAACAATGGTTGCCAGAGTGGTTGCTGGAGTGGTAGCAGGCAGTGATCGTTAGAGTGGTCGCCGACGGTAGTTGTCGGAGTGATGGGATGGCGGTGGTTGTCGACATTGGGGTGGCGGTGGTCGCCGGTGGTGGGTGGCAACGTCCCTGATGGAAGTGAAGGTGGGGAGGAGATCAAGAGAGGGAAAGATGAGAGAGATTTGGTAGGGGTAGTGTGAGGATATTTTGGTCATTTTTATATATCATGAAATTTGAGAGAAATTTCAAGTTAAACACCTAAAAACACTTTTTCTAAAATTTGATTTCAAGTGTTTTACTTTAAGTAACTTATTTCTCAAACTCTTTTTTTTTTTTTTTTTTTAAAAGTCATTTTGTGTTGTCAAACACTACAAATCTTATTAAAATGACTTTTTTTAAAAAAGTATAAATACTTGAAAAGCTAATCGAGATAGGCCCTACTCTTCCATTTCTATAAGTTATAAATTTGGTCATTGTCGTTAAAAGTTATGGGACACCTTGAATACTTAACATCTTGTGACAGAGTTTGCTTTTAAAGATATTTTATTTTATTAAGGTTGAAAATCACTTTTGATTAGCTATTTAAAACCACTATGAAAATTTTGAAAAATAAATTTTCATTGGCTAAAAGTACTTTTAGCCATTCTAAAAATTATATAAAATTCACCATAACAGCTATAAAAAGAAAAAAAAAATCACCATAACAAGATTTCCTTCAATTTTGTAACTTTTTCAATTATTGAATAAGCTTTAATTAACCCCATATTTTCTAGCAACATGAGCATGGTAAGACATCCACTTCTTTCTCATGAGGTAAGAGGTTTGAATCCACAACCCTACATTTTGTTGAACTCAAAAAAAAAAAAAAAATCATCTTTTCTCAAAGTAAGTTATGTACATATAATGTATCTATATTGTTATCTTCTTGAACTATTAGGTATATGTAAATATTCATAAACTAAAGAATAGATGATGTCATTTCATTGTCAGTTTGAGTATAACTCAACTGGTTTAGGCATTATATGTTCGACACAATTAGAGGTTTGAATCCACGCTCCTACATATTGTTAAACTTTAAAAAAAATAATGTCGTTTCATGAATTCCCATTACATATATTTTAATATAAAGACTAAATCGAAAATTTTATCAAAATTGAAGTGGCTAACAGGGGCGGACCTACATAGCCCGAATTTTTTTATATATGAAAGGATAAGTAATACCATAGAATACACTAGTAGTATTATGTAATTCAATACCATTAATTAAAATTGAATCTGTCATAATGGTATTCATGAATGTTAATTATGCATGCCTGTATTCAAATCCTCTATACTTTTTGCTCTTTTTTTAATATTATATATATATGTTTCTGTAAGGTTACTATTTTTATTGATTTAAAAATATGTAGAAAACTATTCTTAGAAATAATGTAGACCTATATTTTTTAATAAATATAAACGATAAGTTACATTTTCTTTAAAAAGAATTCTATCCACACCATATTTAGAATTTACAAATATTTTTAGATGTTAGTAAATTAGTTTTAATATTTAATTCTATAAGAAACTATAATATTATATCCTTGACCTCTTCTACTTTTTTTAAATTTAGAGATCTATTACAAAATTAAAAGTTTAATGACCCATCAGACACTTTTTAAAGTTTAGAAATCTAATAGACTTGAACTTAAAAGTTAATAGATTAAACTCGTAATTTATTTATTTTTTTCTATTTGATAAGACATCAAGATGAGCTAAATTATATGAAGGTACTTAAGGTTATCCGAACTTAGTTAGAAAGTTCTTGGAACACCTACCAATTCTTATCAACAATAACTTTTTTTAGGTCAACTTAATGTGGGGGTGTGGATTCTACTGTATTGGAAAAATATTTTTTAGAAAAATGTCAACGGAACACAAATATTAATAAAATATTAATAAAATACAATTATTTATAATAAAAGGAGAAACATTAACGCATGAATCAAATATGGACCTTAAATCAACAGAGAAGTACTAGGATGTTGGGCTAAAAAATGAGAATTTTGGTAGATTCAAATAACAAATCAAATTTGAAAAAGTAAATCTTATTTTATCAAAAATATTTTTATGAAATATATTTCCAACAAATAATTAATTTTGAAAATTTGAAAATTATATTTAAAAATAGATAAAATTACAAATTTAGTCCATAAATTTCATGTTTGTGTATAATAGATTCATGAGCTTTAAAAACTATTCAATAGGTCTATGAACTTTCAATTTTGTGTCTATTGATCCTTGAATTTTTAAAATTGTCAAATAGGCCCCTTGAATATTTAGATTGAATTTTGTGTCTAATAGGACATTGAACTTTCAATCTTGTGTTCTTTAGATTTGTAAATTTTAAAAAATATCGAATAGGTCAAAGACGTATTAGACAAAAAATTGAAAGCGCATACACTTATTAAGTACAAAAAGTTTATGGACTTATTAGACACTTTTAAGTTTATGGAGCTATTAGAAACAAAATTGAAAGTTTAGGAGCTTATAAAATGCTTTTTAAAGTTCAAAGACTTATCCGACACAAACTTGAAAGTTTAGAGGACTAAACTTTGTGATTTAACCAATATATATATATATATATATAGGGATTATAGTTTATATTAAAAAAAACGACATAGAAATTAATAAATATTGAATATTTATTATAATTAATTTGATAAATAACTCACACATAAAATAATTTATAAATACAATAGATACTAAAATATTTATATTAACCAATTAGGATATATAACCTCTCTCTACGTACATAGACACACACTAGTTTGAATAAATATTTCAATTTCCATGTAAAGTTAGAAGCAAACAACAAGAAACAATGATTGAGAAATAGATAATGAAGAGGAAAAAGTTGAAAGCAATCTTTATACATGTCTAAAATGAATATAGATTAAAAAATAAACCAACTAATTAAATTTAAAAGTATAATATATTAAAAATATATTTAAAAAAACAAAATTTTTAATTCATTAAATAAAACATATTAGGAAATAATTTATAGATATTTTATTTAAAAAACATGTAATCATCTACAAGGAGCAATAAAAGAAAGAGAACAAGAAAATATATCTTTAAATATTTTACCATAATAGATTTGTAAATATTTAGTCAAAATGGTATATATATATATATGATGGAAGAAAAAGCTGGTTGTTAGATTAAATCATTAGACTACATAATAATATGTCAAAGATGTGAAAGGTTCGAAACTCCCCACTCCAAAATTTTATTGAACTCACAAAAATAAAAAATAAATAAATAAAAGACTACATAATAATATAATATTGGTCATTTCAGTTTTTTTAGAAAATGGGCCTTGGAGTTTGGGAAAGATAGCCTGGGAAATACATGGGCCGGATCCCCAACATGTTAAGGCCCATAATTGGATCTGGATTCAACGTTTTTCAAACCCAATTATAAACACTATAATATTGAATATTTTAGATTTATATAAAAGTAACCTATATTTAAATAAGGTTTAAATACTATTTTGGTTTTTTCTTTAAAAAAATACTATTTTGGTTTTTTTTCAAAATTTAAATATAAATTTTATACACAATAGAAATTCTTTAATACAAATTTATGACTACATTTCAAGAAATTTAGTTTTGTGATATGTCGTGCTAAAATTATGATTGAAAAAAATGAGATAAAAATGAAAATGAATAGACCAAAATCATCACTCTTTAAAAGTACAAGTACCAAAATAGACATTTTGAAAGTATAGAAACTAAAATAAACAAAAGTTGAAAATACAATGACCAAAATGAACGTTTGAATGTTACAAGAACCAAAATAGTATTTAAACATTTAAATAATTACAAATAAATTAAAAACGGATTATATTTACAAACCTGACTAGCCATTATCCCACTGGAATATACGGAACTGTCCTTTCTACAAAAAGAAATTTAAAACCTAATATAAACCTACCAAATTCAATAACCTCCCAAATTTAATTTATTAATGACGATTCAATTGACAAAGTCAAACTAATTTGAGATATTAATTTTAAAATTCTAATCTTCCCATTTTATATTTATTCTTATAAAAGACAATTTTGGCACACCCAATTATTTAGCTCCTTTTTTTGTCCTTTCTATTATATTTTATTGCACTATAATTATTGTTGTTAGTTTTTGTATAGTTGTAAGTTTTTAATTTAAAAAAATTAAAAAAAAATGTTGACAAGACATTGTGAGGAAGCAGCCTTGAGATATTGTTCGTGGAAGGTTGACCTAACCTTCCTAAACTTTTTCTTTCTAAAAAAAAAAATAAGTATGATTAATTCGACCTTTTTAATGTGGAATTAGTAATTTAGTAGAATATATGTTTTCCTCTTTAATATTTGAATCTTTTTTCAATTTGGTCCATATTATTTAAAAAGTTTCAACCAAGTCCTTTATATTTTAGTCTTTTTAATTTTTACTATTTTTATTAGTCAATTTCTTTTTTTTTTTTTTTTTGTTGAGTTCAACAATGTGTGAAATCGGGGATTTGAATCTCTACCTTTTAATTTATGGTATATGTCATTAATCAATTGAATGATGTAGATTGGCATTTTTATTAGTCAATGTTAAAATTGGTTGTCGATAAATTTATATGACATGACATTTAAGGTGAGTTTGACATGCCAACTAGTTTAAACACTTTTTAAGAAAATATCTTTTTTAAAACTTTTTTCATTAAAGTGGTTTTAATTTAAAAACTTATTTGTTTGGTCACATTTAAAAAAAATGATTTTAATCACAACTTTATTTGGTTGCACAAAGTAGTTTTACAAATGTCAAGTTACCATAAAGATAAGAGAATGAAAGGATAACCTTTAAATTTGTGAGCAATTTTGTAATTTCGGCATTCTTTGAGTTTTTTCATGTGGATTTTGAACTTTTTTAATATCTAGAGTTTTTTTTTAAGTGATTCTAAAGTAACTAACTGGAAATCACTTTAGAATCACTTTTTCTTTTTTATAATCACCTTTAAATAGATTATTGAGAAAATGATTGTTAACCAATCTATTTATTTCACAAGTGATTTTTTTTGGGTCAAATACTCTAGATTTTTTAAATAACATTTTTTCCTTCATAATCACTTACAAAGTTAACACAAACAGACCCTTAGTGGCTTAACAAAAATTTATAGGAAGAACTAGCCCACCGAAGAGATGAAGGGCATGTTTGAAATGACTTTTCAAGTGCTTAAAAAATGAGTTTTAAGTGTTAAAAAATGGTTTTAAGCACTGCCCAAAAAGTCTTTGATTGCTCCTTTCAATATCTAAGAAATTAACAAAAATTTCGACTTTTCTTAAGTGACGTAACATCCAATTTTTTAAACTCTCCATTTAAATCCTTAAGAGTCGTTTGGTTTAAGATTTCATTGGATGTTCATAGGTAATAGATGTCTGAGAATAAGATGTTTAGAAATAAGATGATAATATTTGGTTCTACGTGGGTGTTGGAATAGAAATTTTGGCCAATCAGGAATTGCCATGTCATTAATTAAAACTTAGTGACAAAATTATTTATTTAATTAGGGATTATTTAAATTTGTAAGTATCCCTAAATTAAATTAAGGCAAACCCAAATATGCAATTGGGTTATATGAAATTTGGGCCAATTTTAAACAAAGCCCAAATTGGAGGCCCTAATCCAGCAGAGCTTAAGCAACAAAGTCCCAGCCCACAAAGGCTAGGCCCAAGGTCAATCAGGCTCAGTCTAAGGACCATGCCCAAAGCTCATCAGGCCCAGTCCAACAGTCAGGCCCAAGCCCAGGGGGCCTTGGGGAACTCTATAAATAGAGAGATCCCTCCTCCATTTTGGAGGTTCAGAAGTTGAAACTCTCCAGAGAACTTAGAGAGAATTCAGAAACAAAGACCAGAAAACTCCCTAAACCTTTGAAGATCAAGCACTCTCTGAACCAGAGTCTCGAAGACTAGAAGACTCTGAAGATCGAGAACAAGCTGCAAAAGCCCTCGAGACAGATTCACATTCGAGAACAAGCTGCAAAGCCCTCGAAACAAATCTACATTCGAGAACAAGCTGCGAAACCCTCGAAACAAATCTACATTCGAGAACAAGCTGCAAAAGCCCTCGAGACAGATTCACATTCGAGAACAAGCTACAAAGCCCTCGAAACAAATTCACATTCGAGAACAAGCTGCGAAGCCCTCGAGACAAATCTACATTCGAGAATAAGCTGCAAAAGCCCTCGAGACAGATTCACATTCGAGAATAAGCTGCAATGCCCTCGAGACAGATGTAAATTTGAGAGAAAGAATCAGAGGAACAAATTAGAGATTGTACTCCACTAAATTGAAATTAATACAATTTAAATTCATTTACACGTGTCTCATTTCTCTTTCTTTGTTGAAATATCGTGTAAACAGTGGGAATGTTATCAAATTTTTGTATAAATAAACGATATTTATATTTGTTTGATGAGATTAGTAAATATATTTTATGAAATTGATAATGAATTAATATTTCAATTAATAAATACAATTCGATTAATTATATAATTCAATTAATGTACTAACAATATAGTTTAATTAACTATAAGTAATAAATGAAGTAGACAATAAGCATGTTACGTCAATATATTTTGCGAGTTTGTTTTATGAAATGTAAGAATATCTCAACTACAAAACAATGCTCGGGTATACAATTAAAAACAAGAATCCATTTTAAAAAGGATGTGGGTTCCTTTTGAATTTGGGGATAAAGGCCTCAAAATTATACCTCGCAACTTTAAGATTAAAGATTTAATCCAAAATCTCTTTTCCTAAAATTATTAAAAATATAACTTACCAACTTTAGGGACTAAACTAAAATTCTAATTTTCAAAATTAAAATTCTAATGAATAATCCAATCTATATATACTATCTAAATGGTGCTTAAGGGGAGAATCTTTTGATTTTCCCTTTTGTCCCTTCTTAATTTAAAGACTTCTCATTTTGTCCCTTCTTGAATAAATGTTCTAAAATCTCTAAACGATATCTTCTTAATTGTGATTAACAAAATAATAAAATAATGTGTATTTGAATGAATACATTAACAAAATATACGTAATTTGTATGAATTATACATTATTTGTTTGAATAAAATAATAAAACAATGCATATTTGAATATTGCTCATTTTTAATTTAAATAGGTGGTTTGTTTGTAGATAAGTTAGAATTCTTCTAAATTGTAGATAGTTAAGATTCTCCTATAAATTAAATTAATTTTAAATAGTTTAATTTTCTGTTGTAACTTATTGTATCTTTATAGATTAAGTTTGTAACCCATAAATACTCACATTTATCAACTAAAAGTAAGTGCAAAAGAGATATATTTCGAAAGAAGTTTCTAATGGCCAGGAGTAAAGCATGTCCAAGGCCGAATTGAAAAGATTGTAGCCAAGCATCCCTATGTAAAGGGGAAGGAGGGTGGATGAAGGGAATCTTTTCCATATTCGGATGTAGATATTGAAATATCTTATCAATATTTATTTTTTATTTATTGTAAATATTTTTTTTGTTATTTATTTGTTACATACTTAGATTTTGTTAGTTTACATTTATTTTTTCCTATCACATCATTGCAAGCATTTTTCCTTTATTTTTTCTATAGTTCAATCAAAGCATGTGTGGAGGAAAAAGTTTGAGGAAAAAGTTTGAAAATGAGAAAGCGCATAAGATGCCTTGATTAAGTGAGAGGAAGATGGATCACTATTGCTTTTTTTAGTTTTTTTCTTTATTTTTTTTTTGGATAAATTTTGTATGTCATATTTGTGCTTTCATTATAATTTGTTTGTCAATTTTTTTTGCTATTTTTGTAAAGTTGTAAATGTGTAGTTATATTCACAATAACAATTTTTTGTTTTTCTATTTGTGTAATTACTTTATTTGAATTTAATTTAATAATTGCTGAAATATTTTGAATTTAAAAGATGCTAAAAATAATTTTCAAAAATCAAAATTTAAAATTAAATGAATTGGTTTTAAAATCAAATAAAATATTTGAAGCTGAAATATCATTAAAAATGAATTGAAATGAATGATTTTAGATACATGTTTTCAAAATTTTAGTTTTTAAATCTTAAATTAACTTTATATACCAAAATCTCTCTTGATTTTTTTAAAATCTTTTTGTTGTGACAATCTGTGTCACCATTTATTTCTTTACTATTAATTTTTTAATTTTTTAATTTTGTCCCTTTTTAATAATTACTATTTTAGTAAATACAATTAGAAATGAACATTAATTTTAAGATTATTCTCTTTTATTGCACAAACATGTTTTTCTCTCACCCTAATTCTTCTTCATCATTTATTTGCAATTTTTTAATATGTATTATATTATTTTAAAATATATATATTTTTAATTATAAAATTTTAATTATTAATAATTAATTTAACATAACAATTAATTCTAAATTTTAATAGGTGTAAAAAATCAATATTTAAAATGTTAGAAATATAAAGAGACATTGGATGATACGTCTAAATTATTAGAGACAGAGAAAAAATTGAGAGCGAGATTGGTCGTAGATTGGCCAGTGAGAAATTAAGTTGGATTGCCTCCTAATTATGGAAACTTCTAAATTTGGTTTATGATAATTTTTCATATTTCGTGTCTCTCATTATTACGTTCAACAATCTTGAAATTTTGAAGAAAGAATGAGCAATAGGTTGAAAGTAAAATAAAAGTATTATAAAAGTATGATAATTAATGATATTTGGATTATGAGATAATGAACTTTTTTATAATTACAATTCAATACTTTTTCATTTATTATAAACTATATACACTATATTTTCATTCTAAATTATCTATCATCTCCTTCCTTCTAATACTACAAAATCTTTATAAAAGTTTGCAGAATTACAATGAGTAAGAGTTAAAGGAAAGAAATAGGAAAATATATGTTTTAATAGTTCAACAAACTATATACACTATATTTTCATTCCAAATTATCTATCATCTCCATCCTTCTAATAGTATTTTTTTTTTTATAAAAGTTTGCAAATTACAAATGAGTAAGAGTTAAGAAAGAAAAGAGGACAATATATGTTTTAATAGTTCAACTTGATAAGCCACGTTCAACGTATGTAGTATACAACTAGTTACTCTAAAATAGTCTGATTTTATAACACGAGGCGTTACAAGTATGCTCCACAAATAAAGTGCAAGTTTGTCTTATGAGATTGGTCATATAGATCTTATATAACTATGATACATTATTAATACAACAATCAAAATTAATTGAGAAAAGAATATAATTTTTTTAAAATAATAATTAATAGTTAATTGATCCTAAATAACTCATGAATAATTAACTATAATAATTAAAAATAAATCCTTACCCTAAATTAATAGTATTTGTAATTCATTGATTAAATATATTATTAATTAATGAATTAATATTTTCCTAATTGACTTTATAATATAATGGATGTTTAGGCTTATTTTATGGAATTAATCCTAAAAATATTATTTTGATACATTACTTAATGAATTAATTTCAACAAGTAGAAATAAATTAATTGATTATAAATACTTTTAATTAAATAATTAATTATAATTATTGAAAATGAATATGTATACTATATATTAATAAAGAAGAATAAGAAGAGAGAGTGTGTAGACATAAAGAAAACTCACACTTTTTGAAGGGTATAGAAATACCCTCCATCATGACAATTAAGTGATGCATGGGAATAACTTATTCTCATGCTCAAACTTGCAAACATTGTTCCAAATTAAGGATCCTTAACTCTTACTCATTCCCACTGTTATTCCATTTGGATTGAGGGCACGAGGATGAAAATAAGGGTGGAAATGAGTAAATGATACACACAATTCGTTGTTTTGGTACAATGTTTGGAGGATTAGGTGTGAGAATGAGTCATCCCCATGCCTAATCCTCATGAGTATGAGTTTTCTTCGTGTACTTCTCTTTCTCTTTCTCTCTCTTATTTTGTTAATATCTTTCTTTCTTTTGAATACATTTATTTATCCTATCTAAATTAATTATATTATTTAAATTAATTTTAATAATTAGCTAGATTATATAAATTTTATTTTATAATAATGTATTGAATTAACCTAATTAATTATTTAAATGTAATAAATTAATAATAACTAATTGATTGATTAAAAATCTACTTCACAAATTCTTATTTATAAAAAGAAAAAAAAAACAATTTTTACCTCTATGCTTGTTAAGTTAGTATCAATTTTTACTCTAAACTTTTAATTTTATCAAATTGTATCTCAAACTTAGATAAATGTTGCAATCTTAACCTTAAACTTAAAACAGTATTGCAATTTCTACCCTCTAGTAAGTTTTCTTTTGAAAATTAGTTAAAAAAAGTGTCCTCATATGCTTTTAATGATTATAAAACATATGTATGATATAAAATTGATAAAATTTAAATAAAAACGACGTTAGAGCTACATTTTTGTTAAAATTTGTAAGTTTTGACAAAACTATTCATTAGTTAATTTGTGCATTAATCAAACTTAAAAAATTTAAAATCTTGATATTATCAAAATTAGTGAGTTTATAGAGATCTTTATTGTTTTTTGTTAAAATTAGTTAAAAATTGAATAGAAGGTAGAAATTGCAACATTTAACTAAGTCTAGGGTCCAATTTGATGAAATTGAAAGTTTAGAGTGAAAATTGATACAACGTGACATGTTTATGGGTAAAAATTGAATTTTTTTTCTTTATAAAAATATACTAAATTAATGTAATTGAGTATTTATTGAAACTATTAATAAATTAGTAGTCTATTAAATATATTTAATTAATTGAAATAATTTAGTATAAAAATCTAATTTTTTATAATTATTTATTCAATTAAAATTATACATCTATGAATCATAATCAATTAATTTATATCTATTTGTTGAAATATGAGTTCATTAATTAATGCATCATAATTATATAAAATTTATCTCATAAAAAAAATAAAAATATCATTTATTCCTATAAAAATTAGCATTTTCAGACATACAACCAAACACAACAATCTTATTATGAGGCATTTTGTTCCCAGACATCTATCATTCAAGGGGTATAAGAAACCTTCACATGTCAAATCTTTACCCCAAATGTCCTCTAAAATACTTGAATGTTCTAAAATGCCTAAAAAGAAGCACCTAAAGAGCTTTTACAACTTTCTCAATTCACTATCTAAAATTTCTAATATTTTAAGCATCTTCTTTTGACCATTTTCTACTCTCTTTTTTATTTTTTTCTACATTTTTCCATCAACCCTCTTTGTTGTCACATCATCTTACAAATTATAGAACATTAAAAAAGGAATAGGATCAATTTTCTACCATAGTTAACAAAAAAAAAATGATAGCAAAGACCAATTTGACAATTTTTCGAAACCTTGAAAGTAAAAACGTTAATTTCTTAAACTTAAAAACACACACTTTTTTCTTTCCAAAATGTACTTGAACAAAATTAACAAATATATATATAGAGAGAGAGAGAGAGAATTGACAACTCTAATAAAAGGATAAGATTTTATGAAGTTGATCAAAATCATTGTGACAAGGGAAGGATCTAAGAAAAGTCTCTCTAATCTTAAAGATTCACATGGAAAATACAAAAGTTTTTCAGCTCTCCATTATAGAACAAAAAATGGGACATTACATGACACTTTCTCCTTTCTTGTCCAATATTATTGTCTGTTAGAATTTCAAAATTTAAGGTAAGCAATAGGATGGCTAATCACATGCTCCATGCCTCATATGTCTCCACCAACATATTATTATTACAAAATCAAAATCATGCACGCATCTCCACTACTTTGGACCGCTCTATTATAGCCCTCAAGTCTTCTTTCAACTCATTTCGTTATGTCGAATGTTGAAATCTCAAATTATGCAAAGACGTTAAATTGTTAATAGATGTTGTATAAAGTATGGATGTTGAGGGGACGTTTTTTTAAAAATTTGTGGTAATGTATATATAGAACTAAAGCTCCATTTGATAACTATTTGGTTTTTAAAAATTAAGCCTATAAAAACTACTTTTATTCTACCTATGGGTTTCTTTGTTTTGTTATCAACTTTTTATCTATGTTTTCAAAAACCAACCCAAGTTTTGAAAACTAAAAAAAAAAAGTTTTCAAAAACTTGTTTTTGTTTTTGGAATTTGGCTAGTAATTCAAATGTTTTCTTAAGAAAGATTGTGAGTCATTGTAGAGAATTATAGAGAAATGATGAGAAAATAAATACAATTTTCAAAAATCAAAAATCAAATGGTTATCAAACAGGGCCTAAGTTGTTTAGATTGAAAATTTTTCTTGTTTTTTGTTGATATTTTCGTGAAATTTTGAAAATGACTATTATCCCTATTTGTTGGTGTTAAAATCCTTTTTCCTTTGATTTATGGAAATTTTAGCCTAAATTACATATTTTGTATTTATAGTTTGAATATTGTGTCTATTGTGATACGTACAAGGGAACGGGAGATACGCTTGGGCTAATTAAAAGCCAAAATAAAAGAAAAATATTGGTACTCCATGCGAAAAATTTTAAAACTCTCTAGATTTTGAATTATATCTATATTTATTTTCCATCATAAGGATGAGTTGAATATGGAACATAAGTCTAACATTAACATTGGGTGTCAATCTGAACATAGTTAATTAGTTAGATAAGATACTAATTACCATCTTAAAGTTCGATGGTTCGATCTCTTATCCTGTAATTGTTGACTAAAGAACAAAAAAAATTAGCATTAGTAGGAAATTACATTTTTTGTAAACGCATTGCTTTTTAGCAATTTTAAAACTAGTTGTTTTGGACTAATTTTTGGAAATTAATTTTGAAAACAGTGCACCAATAAGTAAATAAATAAATATATATATAAGTTTTTATTGTGTTTCGTTGCTTTCATTATTTTCAAAAATATAAAAATGAAAACATAACCTAAAACCTAAAACGGAAATGGTTATCAAATGGGACCAAAATAAACAAAGCCTAAAAGCTTAGGGTGCGTTTGAGATCACTTTTACAAGAGTTAAAAGCAATTATAGAAGAATCTTAACCGTTTTACTTGTTTGGTAAAACTAATTATTCATTTATTTATCTAAAATCACTTTTCAATTTCTTTTTACATGCAAAATCACCTACCTAGTAGTTTTTAAAAATAGCTTTCCTAAAAATCTACCGTATTCTCCAACTAAAATTTTATAATTCCAATCATATTCTTCTATATATCTTTTTTTTTTCTTTCACATCTATTTAATCCTATATCAATAAAATTTTGATTGATTCAATTTTTTTTATAACAATTATCTTTCTTAAACTTTTATCAAATAACTTATATTAAACAAAATAACTTGCAATTTAAATCATATAAATTTTTAAACAATTAATTTATAATAAAATAGATGTTAAATATCAATATAAAAATAATTAAAACAATATGTTCTACTTTGGTTATTATTGCTAAATCACAACAATTTGTATTAGTTTACCAAATACTATAATTTGCTTTTTCAAGTTTAAAGTTAAAATTTACCAAACACTAATTTGTTTCATGCGACAACTGATTTATCTAAAAGCAAAGGTGTCAGCAATTATTTTAAAAGCTACAACAATCCCAAACTAGGCCAATACGTTTAAAAGAGATGTTCAAATCTAATCCAACTTAATAATCTACCCAACTATATATCCAACTCATTCAACTAGTTATGGTATCCCAATGCGATCATAATTTAACCGTTTAAAGCACTTAAAAAAAAAAGTAGTTAAAGCAAGCATATATACCTGAATTGACTAATACATTATACTTTTGACTAAAATGTCAAAGGTTTGAATCTTCATTCAGAAATATTTTTGAACTAAAAAAATAAAGGGAAAAATTCAATTTTTTTTCCTTAAACTTGACAAGTTGTATCAATTTTCGCCATAAACTTTTAATTTCATTAAATTGGACTCTAAACTCATCTAAGTGTTGCAATTTTTACCATCTATTCAATTTTCGCTAATTCACTAACTAATTTTAACCAAAAGCAATGTAAAAATTTCCATAAACACACTAATTTCAATAAAATTAAGTTTTGCACAAAATTAAGTTTAAACAATGCACAAATTAATCACCGAATAACCTTGTCAAAATTCACTAATTTCAACAGTAATGTAGCTCTAATGTTGTTTTTCTTTATAATCTTATCAATTATGTACCATACATGTGTTTTATAATTCATTGAATGCATATGAGAATACTTTTTTTTGGCAATCTTCCAAATGGAAACTTATTATATGGTTAAAATTGCAACATTTTTTACAGTTTAGAGTTAAAATTGTAACACTTATCTAAATTCAGTGTGCAATTTAATGAAATTAAAAATTTCGAGGTAAAAATTATTACAACATGGCAAATTTAGGGGTAAAAATTGATTTTTTTTTCTTGAAAAAATCTCCTAAATATGAGTTCAAATTCTCACTTCCACTTATTGTTCCAACTAAAAAAAAGGGAAAAAAAAATTCAAATCGCATTGCATCCCCTAAATCTTAAGGAATGAAATGACACATTTGCCCAATTAATTTTTTAAAAATTTATAAACTAAAATAAACACGTGCTGAGAATACAAATGCCAAAGTACACACTGTAACGAAACTTTAATTCGTATAAAATTTCGAAGTGTAATTGATTCTTTTTCCCTTTCTTCTTTATTTTTTTTCCTTTTAAGGAATTATTTATTAAAAAGGGAAAAGAAAAAGAAAAGAAAGAGTGGAATCGGCCCCTCTTTATACGGCTGGCGTGCAACTGCACCTTTCATGCCTAAACTTAAGCCGCTCCTTTCTAGTTTTCCAATATACCTATAAGCTTTTTCTGAATTAATAATAAATAACTTATTTCAATGCTATGATTTTTTTTATTAAAAAAAAACCCTATTTTTAATTTTTTATTACAAATATATTTTTTTAGTTTTCCATGGTAGGTCTGATAGGTGACTGAATTTTAAAATAATTTTGTGTTTAATAAGTCTATAATTCATGATATGCTTTAAGACATTTTAAACACTTTTGAAAAATAATATTTTTAATAAAAAAATATTTTTATATCTTATATTTTTTCAAAATTATTTTAAATATAAAATTTGTTTGGTTGAACTATATTCAAACGTGGTTTTATTCATTATAAATTTGTTTTTATTTTTTATTACATATTTTGAGAATTTTCAATTATCACTTTAAAGTCATTTTTGGATAATCCATCTAACAAGCATTTATTAAAAAATTATTTTTAAATTAATATAAGTTTTTTTGAAGCACTTTTTATTTATTAAGATTTTTTTAAAACCCACTTTTGATTACATAAAATCACTTAATAACCTACTAAACACATTTTTAATTTTAAAAAAAGTGTTTATAGAAAAATTAATTTTGTTCAAAAAACATTTTTTTTCTCAAGTTATACCAAACCCACTATTAATAGTTAAAAGACCTATTAGATATATTTTGGAATTCAAGGATCCATTAGACACAATATCAAAAGTTTTAAGACCTATTAGACATAATTTTGAAAGTTAATTAAATTTAATTTTAATAACTATTCTAAATAAATAAATATATAACAGAAATTTATGATTAGGTAACCGGTTATTTATATCTTTTTTATTCTGTCATATGTGTATGTATGTATGTATATATTGATGCTTGTGTGGCAAGACAAGATAATTAAGTAAACTCAATTTTATATATTTATCAAAACCTTGCTAAAAAAATATTTATCAAAACCAATTGAACATTAATTGTAATCAATCACAAAACTAAAACAATATTGTACATATTTAAACATAAAATACCCTCAAAGTCACAAGCAAATGGAAAAATTGAAAACAAAATGTCCTTTTTGCTTATCCCTCTGTCTTCTCCTGAGAAAATTCTCTTTTACCAAATCTACCTATTTTGAAAATGTCATAAATTATTTTTAAATATTCAAATATTAAAATCACTTTTTAAAATGTAAAAGGATCAAATAGAACTCATCCAATTCCTTGGATGAAAAAGATAGTTTGCCCCCTTAGGTAGACAGAGAATTTTGATTTGCCCAACAAATTTGTTTCCTGTTTTTTAAGAAATAAAGACAAATACATGATTAATTGTTTCTTATTCATGATTATTTATTTTAAAAAGTAACTAAAATGTTGAAAAAAAAAACATTAGTTTAAATCCAATTTATGAACTTTCACGTTTTTATTTTCATTTTAGTCTTTAATCTCTTAAAAAGTATTTATTTTGGTCCTTATTAACAATTTTATATTTTTTTTTAGACCCAAAAGAAATGATTAGATCTAACAAATAAAGTCAAACATGATTAATGGAAAAAAAAAAAGTCAAACATGATAGATAGCAACTCTCAATTAACCCAAAATAAAAAATTATTTCTAAAAATTACATATAATTCTGGTTTAAAAAAAAAAAAGAAACAGTAAATAAAGAACTTTACCAAACACTTGCTATTTCAATATTTTAAACAAAAAATAAGAAATGTCAACATTATCAAATATGTCTCAATTGAATTTTTTCCAACCCGACCTATTACTAATAATTGTTAAATATATATAAAAACAAAAGATCATTAAATTTTTTCAATTCAACAAATGTAAGGTGCGTTCTTATAACTAACTTATGAGTATGGTAAAGGAAATGTAGCAAAAATAAAAAAATAATTATAGTTGTATTCCATTGGAAAATATTTCAGAGAGTGTGTGTTTTTTTATTTTTAATATTATTTTGACATTATAATTTAGGTGTAGTGGGTGTAACTAATTGGATCATTTTCAAGTGTGGAAAAAAACAACAATAATAAACAAAGAAAGAGAGAGTGAATGTGAAAGAAATGTAACAGCTATCATAGCTCTCTCTTATCTGTGCTTTTATTTATTTTTAATTTAAAATTTAGAGAAACAGCTAACGTAGCTTTGAATTAGTCTTTTTGGTAACGTGATTTCTAATCAATCTCAGCTATCTATCATACGTTTTTACCCCCACTATGCTTTTATTTAAGCCTTCTCCATCTCAAATTATCCAATTCAATTTATAGAATGTGAAAATAAGGTTTGAACTTTTAATCATAATAATTTGGTCTCTATACTCAAATTTAATAATAATGATGTGGTCTTTAAATTTTCATATTTGCTTCATCTAGTCCTTAAACTTTTTATATTTAGAGCATAATTCAAAGTGATTAGATATATCATCGTCTCCTCTGATGAGTTATAGGTTTGATTTGTTCACCATTTTCCTATAATATAATATTATACAAAAATAACCCTCAACTTTTCAGTGTTCTCTTCTAAAAAAAAAATTCAAGCATTCTGAAGGTTTCTTAACTTTGCATAAAAAAATTGTTCTGCCCCATACTTTTTTTTTTTTTAAAATTAATCATCCCCATACTTTTTATTTATTTTTTAATTAATCATTTAAGACGACCCAAATTTGTTTGGAAACCCAACATTTAATTTACTATATGTGGCTTCAAATATTTATCTCTACAGGATATCCATGGATGAGATAAATGAATAAAAGAAATACACCTTTGTTTGGTTTATGTTAAATAGTTTATTAAATGTTAAATTATAAGTTTAGTCTTTTAATTTTTAAGTTTGTGTCTATTTAGTTATTGAACTTTAAAAAAATATTTAACACAAGTCTTTATACTTTTAGGGGCTGTTTGGGGCACTGAGTGAGTTATAATAACAGGGGTTATAATAGTCTGTGGGTTATAATAGTCTGTGAAATAATATAATATTGTTTAAAATGCAGAGTTGTTTAGTCTGAGGTTATAATAGTCTGTGTTTGGGGTGCAGAGTATTCCATGGGTTATTATAACACAGGTTATTATAACCCTTGCCCCAAACAGCCCCTTAGAGGTTGTTTTGAGTACATAGTGAGTTATAATAGTTTATAGAGTTATATAATCTGTGTTTAAAATGCAAAATTATTTAGTTTGAGTTATAATAATATGTGTTTGAGGTACATAGTGTTCCATAGACTATTATAACTCACACCTCAAATAACCCTTTAGTTTTGTGTCTAATAGCTCTCAAAAGGCCGTCTTTGAACTTGAAAAATGTCTAATAGGTTCCTATAATTTTAAATATATGTCTAATAGGTTCTAAAATTTTTAATTTTGTGTCTAGTAGAGCATTAACCTTTTCAATTTTTTTTTTTAAAATTTACAAATTTAGTAGACACAAAAAGTTTTTTTAAAAAATTTCAAACAATTTCAATATGCCAAAAATATATTTAGACACAAAAAGTAAAAAGGAATATGAAAAAGAACTAGAAAAAAAAAAAGAGAATAATATCTAAACAAGTTTAGAGAGACTACTTAAAAGTAATTAAAGAAAAAAAATACATAGTAATGGAAAATAATGAAAACAAAACGTGGGAGAGAATAATTCTTAAACCGAATAAGATCATTATTAATTATATAATTATGGTGTATTAGAAGAAGAAGCTACAAAGTCAAAATCTCCGAAAGAATTGTTAATTTATTCACCCAGTCGCTCTCGTGACCCCACCTTTTTTTTTTTGCATATTTTATAACGAAGCCAACAATTATGATATATATTTTTTTAATTTTTTATATTGTACACAAAAAAAAAAAAGAAAAAGAAAAAAGAAAAAGGAAAGTAAAAGTAAAAGACGGGGGGCCGCTTTGGCCTCGGCCTGCGCGGCGGTGCGACCAAATCATTGCCGAATGAATTCAAAGGATTCCCCCTTCAGCAACGCCGCCACGTGTTTCTGTGGGCCCTCATTCCACTAGGTCCTTCATCCCCTATGTCTCTCCGATCGAGAAATTATTGGAGGAAGCTAAAATAATGTAAGAAATGATTTTAAATCGTTTGATGTATGAGAGAATTTTAACACTAAATATTGAGTTCGTTATTGTGAACCTAAATTTCATTGTTATTTTAATGCTAACTACATTGTAACGATTTCATTAAATAATTTTTAGTGAGTTGAGTCACAAATATATTATATGGTTCTTAATTTTTAGATATTTCTTACTTTTTTTTAGTTGTCATTATAAACTTGATGATTAGAATTGTGAAAGTTTCAATTTTACAATTAAAGAATTAATTTTTTTAATTGGATATTGTTTCAAAAGAAAAAAAAAAGCTAAAATTTGTTAATAAAAAACTATTGTGTGTATTTTTTTTACAGAGTTGATGTATCATAAAATTATTTCTCTATCAACATATTTAGACATCTAAAACTTTGTGCAATAACTATTTAATTTTTGAAAATTAAGCTTATAAACACTGCTCACATCTATGATTTTTTTTTTTATTTGTTACCTATTTTTATAATTGTTTTTAAAATTCAAGCTAAGTTTTGAAAACTAAAAAAATATATATATTTTCTAAAAATTTGTTTTTGTTTTTAGAATTTGACTAAGAATTCAAATGTGTGCTTAAGAAATATGAAAATTATTGTAAATAAATTGTGAGAAAACAAATACAATCTTAAAAAATCAAAAATTAAATATTTATCAAACAAGACCTAAGATATGTAATTTAGATAAAATAAATTTTGTTGAGTTCAACGACATTTGAGGGTAGAGTATAACTTTTGACATTTTAATTAGAAATATATGTTTTAATAAATTGAGTTATATTTAGGTGTACGAGATAAAATAAATTTGGAGGAATTTTACATGGGGGTAGATTAAATATTATATCATATATAAAATAGCATACGAAGGGTTTGTCTACACATATATTAATAGACATGGAACTAATGGAGAAATTTTCATATATTAAAGAGACGAAATCGAGAATTTGAAAGAATTGAGAACTAAATTAAAATTATTTATTCTAGCCAGGGACGATTTCGTATATTTTGTTTTTATTTACCTTTCTTCTTCTCTCTCTTCCCCTATGTATTTTCTCTGTTATTGTCGCCGTTATTTTTTCCCCCCTCTAATCGGCGCTTTTTTTCAAACGTATAAAAAGCGATTAATTCATTTATTTTTTGGTGTGGGTTTATATGTCTTATTATTATTATTATTAATTACTGGTTCATTACTGCAGCTGGATCCTTCGTCATCTTCTTCTTCCTCTTCTTCTTCTTCTTCTTCTTCTGCCGACGCGTTCTTGGCCGTTTGAAATCCTTCTTCCTCCTTCTCTTCTTCTAATTTCTTGACGAGGGTTCATCCGAACGCAAGCCCTAGCTCTCGCATTTCTTTTTCTTGCTTTTCCCTTTGAACAGAGCGGGTGTTCGGATCGTTTCTTTAGGGTTTTGTTTCTGGACCTGAATGTAAGGGGGATTTTGATCCTTTCAGAGCTTGCGTGATTTCTTTTTGGGTTTGAGATAGATCCATCGGAGAGAGATTCTGTTTGCGTTCTTGATTTTGTGTGGGATTGCTGAGAATGTCTGGACCCTTGGATCGATTCGCCAGACCATGTGAGTTTCTTCTTGATTGCTTTGATTTTTTTTTCTTCTTTTGACCTTGTGGGTTCTGTTTGTGTTGCAATTGCGGGTTTTTGTCCTCGCATTTTGAAGATATGATGGGTTTGGTTTGATTTTCGTGTTTGCTCCCAAATTAGGGGCTTCATGGCAGAGGAGTGGGTGAGATAGAAATAGAATTACGTTAATTGAGGAAGGGACCTTTTTTTGTGGGGGATTCATGCATAATTCGTAATACACGGCTGGGAGGGTTTGTTTTTTGTAATTTTACTCCTGGGTTCTGTTCTTGAAGTGAAATAGCCCTAGATCGTCATTGTTTCGTCATAATCTTTAACTTTGGTCTCTGATCGAAGGGAATTTTATTAGAAAGATAAAATTTTCACGATCAGGTTTGGTTCTTGTGAAGTTTGACTATTTAAGTCGGAAGCAATTTCTTGGTCTAGCTGCCTTCATTGGGATTTAGAAAATTCTAGACAGATTATATGACAATCTATCTTGGTTGTTCAGTTTAGAGGGCACAATTGGATGGAAATTATGTCATCTTGGTTGTGGTTAACTTCACTGTGTGTATAGTTTCAAGGTGATGAAATTTTGTCGTGTGAACTCCTGGAATTTCATTTCCCTCGTTCTGTAAAGGATCATGTTGTCACCTGCTTATGCCGTGCATTTTGAATCATCTTGCTAACATTGTGCTGCTTGCCACCCCTCCCACAATTGTGCTAATGTAAAAGAACACATTGAGAAGAGAGAGAGAGAGAGGATACTGATATTTGTGCTCTTGTTTTGGTTTGTACTTAGTTTCTCTATCATTATATTAAGTCATCATGACACATAGTTAATACCCTGAAAGAAAAACTGTATGGTGGGATTTGGATTTCAGAGTCAATCATCTGTTGGAAAAAATTGCTTTCATTTGTTAGGTTTGGTAGGAAGGTCATAATTGGCATTTGAAGTAGTTAATTGTTCGGAGGTCCTCTAGCTGCATTTTTTCTTGTTCAGTCTCATCAAAGTATTGGTGTTTGTACACGCTCTTATTTATGCATTGTTGTAAATGGTAGGCTTTGAAGGGTTCTCTGGTAGTGATGAAAGAAAAGAAAGGAAATCTGATTTTGAAAACTCGGAGGATGAAAGGAGGACTAGAATTGGGTCTATAAAGAAGAAAGCACTAAATGCATCTTCCAAATTTAAACATTCTCTCAAGAAGAAGAGCAGTAGGAGAAAAAGTGATGGACGGGTGAGTTCTGTTTCTATTGAGGATGTTAGGGATGTTGAGGAGCTGCAGGCTGTTGATGCATTTCGTCAAGCACTAATAATGGAAGAATTACTGCCAGAAAAACATGATGATTATCACATGATGTTGAGGTGTGTAACCTTTCTCTTGTCCTTGTGCATATCGTTGTGCTTCATGATTTTACTGGTTTTTTTTTCCTTCATTTTATCACTAATCCATGGTTTTAAATTGAAAAAAAAAAAAAAACTAGCCAAAGTGAGCTTGGCTCAGCGGTAATTGGTATATACCTCGACCAAGAGGTCAAATGTTCGAATCCTCCACCCCCAAATGTTGGAAAGTGAATTTGTTAAAAAAAATGAAAAAAAATCTATTACTGCTTTGAATTGCTTGGAGATTGGTTTTATTGAGATTGGATTTTGTATAACGGTTCAATAACAGAAGCAAAAAGCAAATGTCCTTCGGAAAAAAAGATTGATATAGTTCTATTTGACAATCTAGCCTGATTGAGTCTGCTTTCTTCTACCATCTTCAATCATGCTAGATTGTTGGCACCTTTCATATGCAGTTGCAGCCTTTTTCCACATTTTTCTTCATCTTCTCGTTATGCCTCAAATTAATACCTTTTGACTATTTTTCCCACTCCTGCTTTTAAAGGCGCATGGAGGCCTACAATGCCTTGCGTATCTGACTTGAGCGTAGGTCTTACACTTACACCTCCTGCACTGCTGTGAAGTCTGTAGTTTCTTTAATCATCCCATTACTTTTGTTTTTCTTTATTTTCATACAGAAAGCTATCATTCTTGCTGTCTTTTCCCTTCAATCATAAGTGTTTTTTTTTTGGCCTTTGGTTCTAGTAAAAATCAGATTAAATTTCTCTTTTCAGTATATAGTATAGAATTTTTGTAGTTCGTGTGATTCATAAGTTTAAAAGAATTATTTTAATTATATTTGTGCTCTTTGTCTCACTTAGGCTTGTAAGAGCCTTGTGCTTAGTATCCATGGAGCTTTTGTGCCTTAGAAAAGCATTGTTCCAACTTCGTGATATCCTGACTTCTTGAAGTTCTATTCCTCTGATAAACTGCACAATTTTAACATATTGTTTTTAGATGATATGCCGGTAATATCCCAGTTGCCTTTTCAGGTTTTTAAAAGCTCGGAAATTTGATATTGAGAAAGCTAAGCATATGTGGGCTGATATGCTTCATTGGAGGAAGGAGTTTGGTGTTGACACAATAGGTGAAGTAAGTACAGGTTAAACTTACTATTTTTAAAAAAGAAAAATATGAAAACTCTTTCCTTATTATGCTGGCAATTTCCCCCAGGACTTTGAATTCAAAGAGAAAAATGAAGTTTTGAGGTACTATCCTCATGGTTATCATGGCGTGGATAAAGAAGGAAGACCTGTTTACATTGAAAGGTTGGGGAAAGTGGATCCAAACAAACTTATGCAAGTGACATCTATGGATCGATATATAAGGTACCACGTGCAAGAGTTTGAGAAAAGTTTTGCTATCAAGTTTCCAGCCTGTTCTATTGCTGCAAAGAGGCACATAGATTCTAGCACCACAATCTTAGATGTCCAAGGCGTGGTATGTTGGTTTTAGATGTTATTGTTTTTTATTACCTGATTGGTTCATGATCAAACAAACCATTCAAATTGATTTTAGCTTTCCCTTTCTTGTCTTTTATTTAGGGCCTCAAGAATTTCACTAAGTCTGCTAGGGAACTTATCATGCGGCTGCAGAAAGTTGATGGTGACAATTATCCAGAAGTAAGCAACTTCACTTTTTTGTAATGACAACATAATAAACCTATATAATATTTTCAATCTAGATACATCACTTGAAGTTGATGCTTTTGTGTGGGATGATAAATGGAGCCTTAAATTTAGTAGCATGTCTTTCTTTCTTCCCGATATGTATCCAATACTCCAACATTGCCGCATTTCACTTGGAAAACAAGTAGATTAGTGCAGGAACGTAACTAATGAATGAGAGAAATAATAAATTTTGAATTAAAACCATCTAACTTTCTGTATGCATATATGACTTTGAACTTCTTTTTCATATAAGACTTCAAATAATTAGACTAGTTTTTGTTTGGTTTTGGATTCTATTCATAATCTTTTCATAAAATGTTACCTCATGATACTATACAAAGAATTCAATGTCACTAGACATGTCAGGCCTTTCAAGGGTGTAATATACCCAATTGGTCGCATTGTCGACATTAGACAACAGACAACAGAACGTACTGAACAACATAACTATACCTACTTACTCAATTCTAAGAAGTAATTTACTTTTTCTGTGCTTTCTTGGGTTTATAAGCCCATTTCTTCCTCTATCACACATTCTTATTCTGATCTTTATCATGTAATCATATTTTTTTTAATGATATCTAGTTGTTTATACTTTTTCTATGTTTTTTTTGTTTGTATATCGAGTTCAATATGATTATGTAGGCTGACGTATATTTTTTATTGACTGTACAGACTCTCAGCCAAATGTACATTATCAATGCTGGTCCTGGATTCCGGATGCTATGGAACACAGTGAAGTCTTTCCTTGACCCCCGAACAACATCTAAAATTCATGTATGTAGTAAATTTCCTTTTTCTTCTATTCTGTAGTTGCTATTCTAGAAATCATTATCTTCTTTGGATTATGACATCTTTTGTTTTTTTCTATTTAAATTTGTGTTAGGTTCTCGGAAACAAGTACCAAAACAAATTACTCGAAATAATTGATTCCAGGTAATTGGGGTTGATTGATTTTCCGGATACCATATATTATGTCCTTACCCTTTTCTCATTTATTAACTGTGCATGCATTGTGCAGTGAGTTGCCTGAATTTCTGGGTGGAAGTTGTACCTGTGCAGATTTGGGGGGATGTCTTCGTTCAGACAAGGGGCCATGGAGAAACCCAGAAATTCTAAAGGTTGATTGTGGCATTCTAACCTTTGATCTTTTATCATTAGTTTTAATTTATGGGGCGGTAGTTGAATGTGCATTTTTGGCAGATGATTCTTAATGGTGAAGCACGACGGGCCAGGCAGGTTGTAAAAGTTTTAAATAGTGAAGGGAAGGTTGTTGCGTATGCTAAGCCACATTACCCAATGGTAACCTTCTATTTTTTGAAAAACTATTCTGATTTGGGTCTATTTCTATTCTCTCTTTCCTAATATCTATAACAAAGCATTAAAACGTTGTTCTCTTTTAACCGTCTTATCAAAGGTGAAAGGTAGCGATACATCCACTGCTGAGTCAGGATCTGAAGCTGAAGACATTGCTTCTCCTAAAGCAATGAAGAGCTATTCTCATCTTCGGTTGACTCCTGTTCGGGAAGAAGTAAGTTTTCACTTGTTAATTAATGTTTGTGGTTGCTAGGGAACAAATGTTGTTTTGAGTTGTTTCAGGAGATTATGAACAGCCTGCTGCCCCCTCTCTTTTTTCTTATTTACTTTTTTAAATGAAAAAAGAGTTGCACTTGTGTTCAAGTTAGTCATCTACGTTAGAACCTCACAAGGTTGGAAAGCTTATTGAGTGCTATCAGACATTCTAGTTTATGTGACAATATCTTGAGTTTTAAGATTGGGTTTTGTGTGGACTTCAGGTTATATTATAAGAAATTTTATAGCCGTAGATTTTCTTAACGTTATTCATTGGTTGTTGTAGGCAAGAGTTGGCGGGAAAGGAGGTTTTGCTGCTAGCTTCTCTGGGTACGATGAATATGTTCCCATGGTTGACAAAGCTGTTGATGCTGGATGGAAGAAGCAAGTTTCACTCCAACGACCTAGTGCCTCGAAAGGTTAGCAGTCCAACCTGATCGATCGCAACTTCTGTGAACCATATCAGCCAATAACTTTGGATATATTTAACATATTGATCAAATAATGTCCGCATAGCAAGTTTGTTAAATGCAATGCTGATTCCTGAATGTACTTCATTGGTTAGGACCATAGGATGTTGAAAAGGGTCTTATGTCAAATATAAACAACCCATTTTGTTAAACGATGTTCTTCTTTCCTAATTTTAGGATTTAGATGATAGTTGCCCAATGAATTTAAAATTTCTTTATTTATTGCAGGGGTCCTTCCACTGCCTGACACTCAAAAAACACCTGAAGCACTTCATGCTCGAATGTTGGTAGTATTCATGGGCTTCTTCATAGCCATTTTGGCTTTCCTCCGTTCACTGGCTTGCCAGATAAGTGGGAAGAAATTGTCTATTGGTAGTCAAAACACTCCAGACTTGTCCCTTGATAAAACAGGCATGGAGGAGAATTGCCCCCCTTCACCAATTGCTAAATTTACAGAAGCAGAACTCCTCTCTAATCTAATGAAGAGGCTGGGTGAGCTGGAGGCAAAGGTTGATACGCTCCAATCGAAACCATCCGAAATGCCATATGAGAAAGAGGAACTACTGAATGCTGCCGTGTGCCGCGTGGATGCCTTGGAAGCAGAGCTGATTGCTACCAAGAAGGTATACTGCTATATACTCGTTATCTTTTCAGTTTTGGAAGCTTGAACTTTTGAGATGTGAATGTGTTTAACTTTTGCTTATTTAGTCACTCCTTTATGTGTTTAAAGGACAGTATTGTAAAATAGTTATCATTTTACTGTATTGCTCCATTAGCTTGTTGCAGTATCCACGTGTAGGTCGTTTTATGCTCTCATGACCCTGTTCCTACAGTTGGCATTTGTCTCTGTTGGGTTGCCTGGAATATATTTATTCGTGTTTATTATAAAGTATCGACTCGTAGTCTAAGTCGCAATTTTACTGTGCAGGCTTTGCATGAAGCGTTGATGAGGCAAGAAGAACTGCTTGCTTACATCGATAGCCAAGAGGAGGCAAAGTTGCGGGTAAGCTAATATATCGATAATTTTGCTCATGTTTTTTAATTTGTTTCCCTCCATGTTTTCTGATTGGTTGATTGATGTATGTCCTTCCATTCATTAGAAAAAGAGATTTTGCTGGTAATACGCATCTCGGTCTCGGGGGAGAGTGGAGGATTCGCTAAGCACAGCTGGCTCTCGTCGTGTATCGGCTGGCTATGACTTGGAGTTTGAAGGTCCGCTGCTCGTCGATGATCTGACTGACTTTATATTTGAATGATGCGATTGTCTCTCCGATGAGGAGGAAAACGCATATGCATAGTTTGTGTGAAGAAATTACAATGTGAAGTTTTCCTGTTTCGAAAAGAATATATATTTATGCAGTAAGATTTTTGTTCTGTGTTTTCACCTTCATCGAAATGAATTTGAATGGGATGCCACAGTTCAAGGTTTGTCCCCCCAATTTGCATTTGCATTGTGCTAAAAAATTGTCTTTTTTACTGTTTACCTCCATGAAAAGGAAAGAAAGCAAAAGGGTCTCTGAGATTATAGCAGTCGTCACTTCACAGTTTAATCTTTCTCCATTCAGATTTGAAGTCCTGTTTCTCTTAGAACAGTGGAGCTTTTGAAAGGAATTAGTTGAATGAAATGAAACAATAATGAAACAAAATCAATACTTGTTCTATAGTATAGCATAAGAAATGAAATAATAGTGTGATCAATTTGATGCAGTTTTATTTATATGCAGTATTTTCCATAATTTCCAACATATGAATAACGAGTGGTAATACGTGAGTGTAAATATATCCCAACAATACATAGTAAAATCCAAAAATTCTCCATCGTCAATGAAATTTCTTAACATTAAAGTAATGAAGAACGGCTAATAAATAGTTCTATATAATGCAATGGCTCTAAATACTGAAAAACAAAAACAAATAGAATAAAAACATATAGAATTGATTTAATTCACATAATTATGTGTTCCTCTAAGCAAAGAATTCTCCATCATATAGTTGTTGTCAGTTGTCTCTACTTTGGACTATTGAACGTGTATGCTTGTAATATAAGAACTTTGCTATATATAAGTAAACTCAGTATGTGTACTTGCATATGTGCATATAAAAGCTTGTTCTATTTCTTAAGTACTTGAATTAAATTTCTAACTTGGTCGAAGTAAAGAGTACATTCACTCCGGACAAGAGGAAGATTGAGCTATAGCAAGGAAAAAAAAAAAAAAAACTCCTATCACAATCTTAATAGTTTGATCTTTTTGTTAGCTTTATGAGCTTCAATCTTATGAGCATATGTTTTGATGATAACAAATCTTAATAGTACATTCACTCCGGACAAGAGTGCATATGTTTTGGCTAATATTGATTTCCACCATCCCTCTGCCTCCTTCTGCAACAGGAATGTGGCCAATCTAACTTTCCGCTCCTCAGGACAGCTCATCACATCAAAGCATTTCTCAAGCATATTCAACCAAGCCTCGGCGTCAGCTGGGTCTGTGGAACCTTCGAACACCGTGGCTTCTAGTTTCTTCAGGCGTTCTATTCCATATGTCTTCTCTGGATCACTTGGCCCTGCTCTCTCTGGCCTACCTACCTCCTGTGAGGAACTAGCATGCTGCTCGTCTCCTGCCCCAGTCTGAACTCTCAGGGCACTAGATCCCCTCTCATAATGGCCTTGGGTAGGATCTTGCATCCCGTCCCGATCCTGCCTACGTCGTCTGTTAGTACGTGGTGGCATGACTCCTATAACATATCAATACATTAGACATGCTATGGATACTTAACTCAATTGCACAGTACAAAACTTCTATTCACATTATAGTCCTATTCTTATCCTTACTTGGACCATGCGCCACTAGTTCTTATCTAACTAACTCATTAACCTGCTCTTTATTTCCTTGTTTCTTCTTAGAGCTAACTCGCTCTGTCTCATTTCCCATGGAGCTAAAAGCTCTGATACCAAATTGTCACACCCCCTCCCGAACCACCTGCTAACTTAGCCCGGAAGATGGCGTGAAGCCAACAGACATCGTTTCCTCCCTAACGATACCTGTGACCCTGTTATACCTGATAAACATACTATACTTGAATTAAAATGTTTAAACACAACACAGCGGAAGTTTGAAAGTCACAATACATACATACGGAGCAGTCCTACTTAAACCCCACTTGAACTTCTAAGCGGGTAGGGAGTACTACAACCAAAATACATCCCAACCATGGTTTACACAACCACAACCACTAGTGCATACATGAATATACTATACGTTCCTCTCAGAATATCTACAAAATGTTTGGACTTGCTATACAGTTCCACCCACGTACAAAATATCAAACTCGTAGAGCTTTCGACAGACTATGGCAGGATTTCAGGCACCGGGAGCTCGATCACTACCTAAAAAGTTGGAAAACATTGAAAGAATGAGCTGGGAAGCTCAGTGAGTGACTGAGTTTATAACTATTAACTCGCAAATTACAACATTTGGTAAACTCTGGGCATATGTGTCGGTAGTCAAGCGCTACATATAAACGTATAATTACCATAGTCTTTCTCAGAAATCCAACAAGTATGTCATTAAAAACTCACAAATTACCAAGAATATTAACCATCTAGAAACATATGACAATCTACGTTGTGTAGGGCACGCCCAGTACAACCAACGTTCACTCTACGATGTAGTGGGGCTCGCCCAGCACTCCCATCGTCTTTGTCGTAGTGGGGCCCGCCCAGCACTCACGACAGCATTGTTGTCACGGAGTAGACTCAACGTTGACAACATAAAACGACCTGTGTGCACGCGGTACTAACCAGCCTCGACTCAATATCTCAATCATTTACTCATTCGAGTCTCAGAAAAACACATGATAATCTTTAAACATTACCTGCTAGAGCATGCTTGCCTGAAATCATAACATTTTCACTAGATTTTAGCAAATCAATAAACATATGCTCACATGTAAATTTCGTTGGAAAAATCTAAGCTCACAACGAGCATTTAAAATCATTCCTAGGCAATCATGTATGCTCCTAACCATGTGTTCAGAAAACATAAAACATTTAAGCTAATTCATTCCTAAGAAGTCTTATATTCACATAGACATGAATTCAAGCATAGAATATGTTTTCGAAATTCATTTTGTCACTCACAGCGTTAGATCTAGATTCTTGGCCCGTATACTTGACCTATTTCCTCTTGGCCTGTCAAATAAACCAAAACCAAGCATTAGAACTTTGAATTCATAAACTCCAAGCTTAGAATTGCAAAACCATTCTATCTACTTCCAGTATTCTACCACTTCCATACCCTAACTTCACATACTCATCACTTCCTCATTACTTGGCCAAAAATGATGTACTTTATACCAGACTCTTCCTTTTTGAATCCTCTACAACTTATATGAAGGAATGGAATTGAAATTCCCAAAGGATGTGTCCGTAAATACCTCGAAAGCTACCTCCCTCAAAATCAGTTTCTGCAATTCCAGAAGCGTTTTCCTTCTGCACCCCGAACTTGTCCTGAATTTTAAAGCTACTTCCAATCATATTTCGCCCACAACTTCTTCATAAAAGTTTTAGGAAATTAAATAAGATTTCCAACCATACCTAACGGAGCTTCTAATTCAAAATCTACAGACCAGCACGACCCAAAAACCAGAGGTTTCTCAGATTTGACAGCAGATTTTCCCCTCTGACTTCCCCTTTACAAATCAACAACTTAAAGTCAGATTTTGCTCGAGCTTCCTTCACGAAATTTGTTCGAAAATGAGTTAACTTTCCAGAAAATTAAACCTCACCTCTTAATTCTTCTTGTGGAGCTCAAAACAACCCAAATATCAGCAGTGAGCAGGATTGATCACCAAATCTGCCATGCAACCTTGAATTGAATCTTCTCCCATTCTTCTTCAACTTCAAAACTAAGAAAATCCTCCTTCCTCTCTTTCTCTCATCCTCTCCCACGAAACCCTCTTCTTCTCTTTGGTAAATGAGATGCAAGATGGGTAGATAAAGGTGTATTTGTAAAATGAATAAAAAAAAACTTCCACTTTCTTCTTTTTCCCTTTTTCCTATTTTCCTTCCTTTTTTTTTTAAAAAAAAAAACCCCACACATATTATCTCCTTTATACCCCAAACAAATGTTTTAAACATTTTTTTTTTTTTTTTGAAATTTCAAGGAGAAATCTCGTGAAATCTCGATTTTACACATCACCCTTATAAAGATAAACAACATAATATTTTCACAAGGAAATGACTCCATCTAAACATGTGAGTGATGTAATAAATGGACAAAGGGGGCGTTTGGCTACTTGAATTGAGTTGTTTTTAAACCCAATTCACCGTTTGGCCCATGGAGAAATTAACTCTCCATAAAAAAACTCAACTCTACTGACTTGCTACAGTGTTAGGATATTAGTTCCACTTATTGTACAGTAACTCTATTAACATATTTTATCACCGCGTATCCAACGACTGGTGGCCACCTCCGGCAACCTTCTCTAGCAATCGGGGACCACCTCTGGTGACCTTTTTCAACGATAGACAACCTTCTTCGGCGACTGACGACCGATGGCCATATGCGGAAACTGACGGCCATTTCTGACTACCTTTTCCAACAATTGACGGCAATAGTTGGCGATCATATCCAACAACCGGCGGTACTGTCTCTAGCGACTATCGCTGGCAACAATTTTTAGTGATCGACGACACTCCCATGGTTCAAAATAATATGAAATGCACATGTACTTAGTTGGTCTGACTCTTTGCTCCAACAATCTTTCTTCGAACTTACGAACTCAACCCATTGTTGGACATTACTTATATTTTGTGAACCATAATTATGTTTTTTGAATCATGTAAATAAGCTCTTGATGACCTAATAATATTTTGTGAATATTCCACTCCTACATGACACTAATGTTGAAATATATTGTCCTTTTTTTGTCATCTTGAAAAAGTAAAATACTGGCATTATCTTTTCCAAAGATGTTCAATTTAGTACATGTGTTTAAACAAATATAAACAAACAATGTTCCTTTGAAAAAAAAAATTACGTAATGGTCAATGTGTTTTAAAAAAAAATATTCCCTCATAATGAAGACCTTATTAATAATTGAAAAATGTCATAATAAGGTCCTCATTTGTAAGTTTCAAAGAAGTTCAATGTGTGTTTAGAAAATGAGATCTTAGATTTCTATATTTTGATAGAAGTTCAATTTGTGTTGAAAGATAAAAAAAAATACAAGTATATTGCATTTTTTTCATTCATCAATTGCTATTTGTTGTTATAAAGAATGCAACATTTGATTTCTATAATTGAAAGAAGTTCAATGTGTAATGCAAATATTTGATTTCTATAAACTGAAAGAAGTTCAATGTGTAGCAGAAAGAGAAAACAAGACTACATTGCCTATAGTTTGGAAGAAGTCAATTTCTAAAAAAAGAAAGATAAAGAATGGTTTTTTTTTAAAAAGATCAATGTTGAAATATATTGTTTTTTTGAAGTGGACATCCAAATTCAGTGTTAGAAAGTTGGGAAAATATGTTTCTAGATAAATGATTTGAAAAAATAATTAAAAAAAAAAAAGAAATAAAAACAGTCAGCTAAAAATCAATTTACTTCGGTTAAAAACTGCACCAGATACCCATGACAACTCAACTCAACTCTACACCCCAAACACTGACTTCTGAACTCACTGACAAACTAACTCTGTCAAACTCAACTCAACTTAACTTAACTCAACTCTACGCTCCAAACGCCCCCTACATAAGTACTCCAAAAACAATGTAAAGAATAACACAACCAATTTGAAAATCACTAAAGGACAAAAAAATCCCATGTGATTATTCAGTTTGTTGTCAAATCAATTAGAACATGTGTCTTACCACTTTCACATCAATAGACAAAAAATGTTCTCTCTCCTATAACTTTACTTTCTCATTTTTGCAGCAAACAAACAAAACATTTCTCAATTTCTCTCTACTTTCTACAAGCATGCAGATTCAAAGAAAGATGATGAAGGAGGAGAAATTCTTACCATATCAAATTGCAAAAGAAAAACAAAGATAAAGGAGAAGAAGAAAACACTCAATTTATAGTGATTTGGCAAAGCCTACATCCATTGTTGAAGATAGCAGCCATGGATATTTCATTAGAGTTCTCAAGAATGAAATACAAGGTAAATATCTTTTACCCTCTTTTTCACTCTTATATTTTTCACAATCGTTTCAAAGAAAAAGAAAAGATACAAAACTTTTTCTTCTGTTGGTTGATCTTTTGATATCTAAACTAATTAGACTCTTTTCTGTTTTTCTATTGGGATTTTTTAACAGCTTGGAGTGAAGAGCTCATTTCAACCATGGTCTTTAACCAAGGTAATTTTTAATTCATCTTGTTTTTAACAAACAATGACTCCCCCTAAAAAAATAAATAATAAATATATGAGGGGTACATATCAATAAAGTAATTTGGAGAATCAATATCATCAAATTCACATATAAATGGTATAACTCCCCCTAAAAAAGTGCATTCTCCTTCTTATAAGCCATGATCAATAAATACAAAAGAGATAAATTATTCAAGTGAAATTCATCCAAGAATAATACTTTGCACAAGATATTAATTTTAGAAAGATCACGATAGTTCAATCTATCTCAAACAAATCATCAATATTTTCCAATAAAATGCGAATATGGCATAAGACAAATAAGATTCTAAAAGAGCAATTTAATACTCATGAATATGCACTAAAATTTTCATATCTATAAAAGATACATTAAGCAAATTAATCTCAAAGTAATCAACTTATCAAATCTATGTAAAATTCAAACATGAGATACCAAAATATCAAATGTTAGAAGATATACATTAATTAATAAAAATCAAATATTGATATCAAATAATAGCAAAATAACATCAACATATTAGATAACACATAAGAAGAATATTATCAAACAAATATAAGTATGGTAGCATCTCAAATAGGAATTATACTAAATTTGACCAAAATGCTAAAGGGAATTGAAGAATATAAATTATTTCTATAAATATACTCCCCTATGAAATAGAATTCAACAATCTTCTCAAGCATAAATTAAGCATATATTCTTTTCAAAAAAATAACTAATACACTCAAAATAATATTTATTCAACAACATACTTCATATAAAGTACAAATATGTTAAAAAGACACAATAACCAAACAAACATCAAATGTTAAAACAAATCACAACCCATAAAATCAATTAGCAAGTAATTTTTGGTACCCATACTAGTTTGGGTCCAGGTACGTTAGTCTCAATTTTTGGAACCCATTTCTTTTTAGTTCCAACGTTCATGATATTCATACAATGCGATATAGGAAAATTATAACATGAATTTGATTTATGACCGAATTTTGCACAAGAAAAACAATAAACATTTTGCATAAACTTTTCATTCACATAATATCTATGCATGTTCTTTTTCACATAAGTGTTCCTTTTAGAAGTATTTTGAAAATTTTCTTTTATAAGTAACATTTTTCTTTCTATAACCATTAAGAACATTTTTCAATTCGTAGCAATTTGATCTAATATGACATTTAATTCCACAATAATGACATATAGGTACAAATTTTGCATTATGCACAAAATTAGACTTGGCATGATAAGGATTTTTCACAAACTTTGGTACATCATGCTTATGCATAAATTTTGGTACATCATGCTTATGTACATGTTTTAGTGCATTATGCTTATGCACATCACATTTTGGTAAAACATTGGGCAAAACATCATTCTACATAGAAAATGATTTAACAAAGGTAGTTTTAGAACTAAATGAAGTAACACTCTTATCTATATAACCAAGACCTCTTTTGTCATTTAATGGTTTACCCATTTCAATAATTTTATCTAATTTTTGTGCACTTATTGTCAATTTCTTAATAGACTTTTTGACACAATTAAGCTCATTTATAAGATTTGACTCCTTTTCTCTTAAAGATTTAATAAGTGTTGGGATTTATACCATAAAGCCTTGTAATTAATAATTTATTTAATAATTAATAATAATTTTGATTATTTTATTTGCAATATAATATTATCCATTATATGAAAAATCCAAGGTTATTAGTGTTGGGATTTATGCCCTAAAGCCTCGTAATTAATAATTTATTTAATAATGAATAATAATTTTGATTATTTTATTTGCAATATAATATTATCCATTATATGAAAAATCCAAGGTTATTAGTGTAATCTTGAATAATATGTGGTTGACATACGAGAGGATCATGTTCAAGAAATAACTTAAAGGATCATAGTATATGGATAATGTTGAGTGCCTTATCCTGGTAACACTATTGATACGGCCCACTTTGTAATAGTTACAAATGATTTGATCCAAATCATTAATGTGGAGACATGTGAGTGAGGGTATCTTATACAATGAGTTTGTATAAGACTGAACCACGAAATATTTAATCTATCTTTATAAATCCGTTAATTGAGAAGATTAATATTTCATCAGGATGATCATATGCGACTCGATCTTAATCCTAAGTGAGTTATGAACTCCTGCCTGTGAGGGCTTGTCTTTTGATTTGCGTGCGTGAGAGTGACTTTTGTAGCCGATTTAATATGCCTACCATTTTGGGGACTTGACTAAATAGGTAGCTAAGAACATAATCTCACAAGATGGAATTCACTCCTTCCCATATAGGGTAAGTAGATGAGTAGTTCCCTTAAGTGCTGATTTCAGGACTTGAACAATGGGGCCCCACCCTCTCATTGGCCCGAGAGGGACTTAGTTTATAATTAGATTATAAACATATTGTTCATTAGAGAATTAGTAGTACTTAAGGTGCAAGATGTAATTATAGGGGTAAAACAGACTTTTGACCCAGCTGTAATTACGAACAACTCGTGAAGGATCGACTTGCATGTAATGATTATATCTATGGACACAATTTGTCCTACAGTGCATAAGAGTGTAACTCTAGGTCTATAGTGGAGTGACCTAGAGTTAATGAATGAAAATTAATTAATTAAAGAGTTTAATTAATTAATTTTGTATCATTGGAGCTTATAATCTGTAGGTCCATAAGGTCTCCTTGCTAGCTCATAGTAACACTAAAAGATCAATTTAGTTGAAAGAAAATTTTGAAATGTTCAAATTAATATTAATTTGAAGTGTTCAAATTAATATTTAATATATTAGATATATTAAATATAAAAGAGGAAAATATATTTATTGTATTTGATACATTAAATATTAAAATTTGAAATGTTCAAATTTAATATTTAATTTGAAGTGTTCAAATTAATATTTAATATATTAGATATATTAAATATAAAAGAGGAAAATATATTTATTGTATTTGATACATTAAATATTAAAATAATTAATGTATATTTGATATATTAAATAAAATATTTTTATAGAATTTGAATAAGATTCAAATAAATAAATATCGTAGGAGATTTGAATGGGATTCAAATAAATAAAAGATATATTTTAATATATTAAATATTAAAATATAATATTTTAATTATGACAAATATTTTCTCTTGGTCTCTATAAATAGGATCCTTGGGTTGAGCCATTCTTCACAACACACATCTCCTCAATAGAGAGAATTAGATAATTCTCTCTAGACCTCTTCCTCTTTAATCCCTTGTGGATTTTCTTTCAAGAGGCTCCTACAAGCCTTGGTCCTGTGTTCAAGTCATAGCTAGGAAGACTTTGTGGAAGAGATAAATATCTGCTATAAGAATCTCCATATTTTGAAGGTATTTATTGCTTAACCCTTGTATTTTAGTTTAATTCTAAATAAATCAAAGACGATTCATATGCTTCCGCTGTGGGTTTAATTCGATTATTCCCTTCAATTAGTGTAATCTTGAACAGTATGTGGTTGACATACGAGATGATCATGTTTAAGAAATAACGTAAAGGGTCATAGTATATGGATAAGGTTGGGTGTCTTATCCTGGTAACACTATTTATACGACCCATTTTGTAGTAATTACAAATGATTTGATCGAAATCGTTCATGTGGAGACATGTGAGTGGATGTATCTTATACAATGAATTTGTATAAGTCTGGACCATGAAATATTTAATTTCTCTTTATATATCCGTTAATTGAGAAGATTAATATTTCATCAAGATGATCATATGTGACTCGATCTTAATCCTGAGTGAGTTATGAACTCCTGTCTTTGAGGGCTTGTCCTTTGATTTGCATGGGTGAAAGTGACTTTTGTAGCCGATTCAATATGTCTACCATTTTGGGGACTTGACTAAATAGGGAGCTGGGACCATAATCTCACAAGATGGAATTCACTCCTTCCCATATAAAATAGATGAGTAGTTCCCTTAAGTGCTGATTTCGGGACTTGAACAATGGGGCCCCACCCTCTCACTAGCCCGAGAGAGACTTAGTTTATACTTAGATTATAAACAGATTGTTCATTAGAGGATTAGTGGTACTTAAGGTGCAATATGTAATTATAGGAGTAAAACGGACTTTTGACCCAGTTGTAATTACGAACAACTCGTGAAGGGTCGACTTGCATGTAATGATTATATCTATGGACACAACTTATCCTACAGTACATAAGAGTGCAACTCTAGGTCTATAGTGAAGTGACCTATAGATAATGAATAAAAATTAATTAATTAAAGAGTTTAATTAATTGATTTTGTATCATTGGAGCTTATAATCTGTAGGTCTATAAGGTCTCACTGTTAGCTCATAGTAACACTAAAAGATCAATTTAGTTGAAAGAAAAATTTGAAATGTTCAAATTAATATTTAATATATTAAATATATTAAATATATAAGAAGAAAATATATTTATTGTATTTGATACATTAAATATTAAAATAATTAATGTATATTAGATACATTAAATAAAAGATATTTATAGAATTTGAATAAGATTCAAATAAATAAATATCATAGGACATTTGAATGAGATTCAAATAAATATAAAATATATTTTAATATATTAGATATTAAAATATAATATTTTAATTATGGTAAGAGATTTGCCCTTGGTCTCTATACATAGGACCCTTAGGTTGAGCCATTAGACATAACACATATCTTCTCAATAGAGAATTAGAGAATTCGCTCTAGACCTCTTCCTCTCCAAACCCTTGTGGATTTTCTTTCAAGAGGCTCCCACGAGCCTTGGTTTTATATTTGAGTCATAGCTAGGAAGACTTTGTGAAGGAGATAAAGACCTGCCATAAGTATCTTCATATTTACTCAAAGTAAGTTTACTTAATCTTATTTTTTAGTTTAATTTTAATAGAATCAAAGACGATTCAATGTTTCTGCTGTGGAGTGAAATGTTCATTCCTTCAATAAGTTCATGTAATTCAGAGATATCATGCTCAAGAAATTTAATCTTATCTAGCATAACACATTTTTCTTCATCACATGAATTCTCAACATCATCATATTTTACAACATTACTGGCAGTTAATTTCAATCAAGCGTTTTCCTCAACTAATGACTTATTTTCAACAATTAAAGCATTCAATTTATTTTTCAATTATAAAAATGAGGAATTAATTTTCTCATGGTCTTCCTTCACACTACTAAGCTCATGCAATAACTCATTATTTTTCATAAGCTAATTTAGAGTTCTTCTTTTTAAGAGACAAATATTTAGAGCCTACTTTTTCAAATTCATGCTAAATTTCATTATAGGCATCTATAAGCTCATCATAAGAGGGATTTTTGTTACTTACCTCTTCATCATCACTTTCGTTATCAATGTGAGCCATCAAACACCAATGTGATTCCCAAAAATCTTGTTTCTTTGATTTATGTAAATTTTCTTGATTTATACAATTGAAAATTTCCTTCACATCAAGAAAATCATTAGAAATACAAGATGAAGATTCAATCAAATTATGATTAACTCTAATATTTGCCATAAGCTCAAACAATTAAGTTTCAAGAAAGGTAATTTTCAAAAAGATTTTTTCTAAGGAAAATAATTTTTGAAAATTTCCTTTCAAACAACACTTTTTCAAAATTTGAATTTTAAAGAAAAAATAATTTTTAAAAAGTTTCTTCTAGAAAAAAAGAATTTAGTGGCTAAAAAATGAAGGAAAAAAGATTTCAAAGAAAAAAATTTCTAGTGAAAACAACTTTTAAAACGTAGTTTTTAAAACTTTTTACTTAAAAACAAAAAATTTCAGATTTAATAAAAATTAAAAAAAAAACAGTTTTTGAAATCAAAGAAAACAATTTTTCTAAATACTCTTTGAAACAACAAACGAGATATCTGTTTTGATACTAATTGTAGGAGTGAAAACTCAAACAATGAGTATCGGATGAAATAACTTCTGAAAAAATATATTCGATTAAAAGATAAGAGCAATCTCGCTCTGATACCAATTATCGTATCGTATACCAATTGTAGGAGTGTTGACTACACTTTCTTCCATCAACGTGATAATGCCAATATATATATATATATATATATATATATATATATATATATATATATATATATATATATATATATATATATATATATATATATATATTGAGTTCAACAACATTTGGGATGAGAGATTTTAATATTTGACATCTTGGTCGATGGTACATGTTAAATACCATTGAACTATGCTCACTTTGACTAATGATTTTTTTTTTTTTAACATATTAAAACGTTTCCAAGATTTTAGGAGAGATTAATATAACCAGGTTATAAAGGATGCACTATTTTCCAATTTTATCTTGGTGTCTTCAAAGTTTAATTTTACCCTTAATATATTACCAATTTCAATTAATTATTTATTCAATAACAATATTAAAATTGACTAACCAGAGGATAATATGATGTTTAAAAAAATATACAAATGTTAAATATCTATCTTATGCTACTTAAGTTTAAAAAACTACCGAACCCTACTTTAATAAAGAACTCACTTGGTACGATAGTAACAATGCTGATGTCTCAATATCAAAAAACAGTCCAACCAAACATCCTCTGTTCTGGGATTTGGGAAATAATAATAAGACATTCGTATGATAATACCTAATCTAGTAATTTTAATTGGGCAAATTTAGTTGGATTTTTAAATGAAGTAAGCAAGGTATTAAATTTCCGTCAACATGTTGACATTTTCATCGATATTTCCACATGTCCATGGGTTCGACATCGACATAAGAGGGAATCAACATTTCCACTATATCGTACAAAATCGACGAAATATTAAAAAAAAAGTTAAGAAAATGTAACTTAATGTGAATATAATACTGTAACAAGTATTTTAACTCATGTAAAGAGTGTAAAATGTTCCTTTATTAATTTAAATACTTTTTTTAAATTTTTTGTTTTTAAAATTTTTCTAGAAATATCCATTGACATCGACATTTTATCGATATTTCCATCAACATTTCCATAAAATTGAGACATCGACATTTCCGTCGACATCGACATTTAAAATCTTGGAAGTAAGTGAGGTAAATGATTTTTTTTTTAAGTGGGAAATATTAAGACAGTCTTATGATAATACCTTATCTAGAAACTTTTATTTTTGGTTAAAATACCACTTTCAACAAAACTTAAAATTGGTCTCTACTATTAGTATATTGTGAATTTTTTTTTAAAAAAATTAATCTCTATTAGCGTTTCCTCTATAAATTTTGAAAATAGGTTCACATAGTATCTTTTATTGCGTTAAAATTATTATTATTATTTAACCAATTTGGATAAAAATCAACTTTAAACTTATCATAGGGACAAATTTTAAACTTTATTGAAAGTACATAGACTAAAATGGAACAAAACCTAAAGTACAAGGACCAAAATGGTATTTTAACCTTTATTTTTTTTTAATTGGGCAAAGATTAGTTGATTTTTAAATCAAGTAAGTGAGGTTTAGTTTTAAAAAATAAAATCAAGTAAGTGAGGTATATATTTTACATTAAAAAAATTTAGCTCATAGAAAATAATATATTTTTATTTGATGTTTACATTGACAATCATTTTCTTCTTGAATTTCAACAATGTTATTGAATAGGAACATCATGAAAGTAGAATTGAAACTTTTTAAAACATCTAAGACATGGTTAAAATACTTTAATTAGAAGCCAAATGATATGTTTTACCTTTAAAAAAATATATGATGTGAAAAAAAAAGTTAGAACAAACGACATTTAAAAATGGAAAAAATAATTATCATACATGCTCTTGATTTTTCTGCTTATAAATATGTAATTGTCTAAATATTGAACAAACTTAACATTTGAAATGGAAAAAACAAAAGTAAAAAATATACATTCACATTAAAAGTCACATAATCTATCTAGTTGATGCTATGTATGGTTATTTTGATATTTTCATCGTTTGAGACATATTATTATTATTATTATTATTTTGAGTTCAATTGAGACATATCATTTATACTATATATTTGATAACTATTGTCATTACCATTATTATTATTTAGAAAAGATATTTAATAGTTATTGAAAACATTTTTATCGTGAGAGTAAATTACAACCCATAAAAGCAAAGGATATTCGGTCAAATTTGCAATTTTTATAAATTATATAAAAAATTTCATTCTATAGTACTTTATACAAATTCAAATATCATTCTAAGAAAAATACCAAGCATGTCATTTGTTGTTAATTATATTTTAAATATTAAAAATAAAAAAACATAGACTTTATATGGGATGGGGATCAAACACAAACATTCAATCTTACAGAAGATAATTCTGATCCACTGAGCTATATGCTCGGGTTGACATCATATATAACTTCTTATAAGTCCAAAAAGAAGAAAAAGTAAAAATTGTTTTAATATACAAAAACACATTGATTCATGTGATAATACCAAGTAATCAATGTCTCAAATACATTCCAAGATACAACCAATTGGACAGAGAAAGAAGGGGAGAGAAAGAGAGATAGAGATGGAGAGAGATAGAGAGAGAAAGAGGAGGGAGAAACCCTTTCTCTCTATTTTATATCTTTCTTTTTTATTATGATATTTTTTTGGAGTTATTTCTCCAAGCTCCTATTATATGTAACCATCAATATAATCACATTCACCAGCGGAATGGGTTCTGCAAAATCACAATAATAATCCAAATTACACAATTAGAAACCAAAACAAAAAAAAAATCACAAAGTTTTTGTAAAGAGATCATGATTAGATAGCTTTCTTACCACCATCTTCTTCTTCTTCTTCTTCTTTTCGATGTAGTCGACCAGCTCTGCCTCTCGAGAAAGAGATTCCTCGAGTGCCTGCCAAAAAATTTCAACAAAAAATACCGTTACCTATCAACTTAAACTTTTGAAGTTAGAAATAATTTAACATGATATCTCAAAGTTTGCGTTATGAATATGAATGAAATAAATAAATTTATCACAACGTATCAAGTTTTTGGATTTTATTATTGATTTACAACATGGTATCAAAACAAAAAGGTATTGTCTTCGAACCCATGTGAGAGAGAATGTTAAGAGATTATGAATAAAAGATTAAATTTATAGTAATGTATCAACTTTAAGTTTTAGTTTAGCAGTTATTTAACATGGTTCTAGAATAAAATGTTTTGTATTTGAGAATATGACATGGTGTCCAAGTAGGAGATGATGTATTCGAATATTGTAACCTATTGTTACTATGGTATGAGCAATATGAGAGATCTTGTGCTTAAATATACTGTAACCTATTATTAATACATTGGTTTAAAGATTGTATGCAATCATCACTATGGTGTTAGAGTAAGAGGTCTAGTGATGTTTGAGTAACCTATCTTATCATTTAACATGGTATTAGAGTTGCAAATTTCGTGTTCAAATTTGCTAAATTTACCGTAATCTATCAGTTTTTCTAAGTTTTTAAATTTAGCAGTGATTAAAGGGACGATAAGAAAAAAAAAAAGATGAGTGTGGGGAGGTTTTGGTTTACCTTCTTGGTTGCTTGTAGCTCTTGCTCCAAAGTTTCAACTTTGCCCAAAGCAATGTTGAGCATTTCCTCCTTATCGGCGGGCATGGCGGCGGGCTTCATGTTGAGGACATTGACCCTCTCTTCCAGCTCCGCCATGCGCTTCATCATTGTCATGTAGTCGCTCAGAGGCACGTGGGCGGGGGACGGTAGCGCCGGATGTTTCGCCATCGAACCGTCGTAGTAGACGGTGCTGCTGTAGATGGCTGCCTCTGTGAGCTTCTTTGGCATGGTTCTAGTCAGCCGGACCATGGTCACTATCCCCATTACTACAGCCATTATTCCTCCAACTATTTGGTTGCTGAACCCTTCTGGGACTTTGTAGTTTTCATGCACTGCAAATGGGTCTGATAGAACACATGGACACAAAGAACAACAACATGAGAGAACTCCGATACAACAAAAATTTTGTTCGGGTACTGGTATGATCATGTTCGTGTTTCTCGTTTTCTGTTTCTTGTTTATGATATTTAAAGAACATCGGTCTGTTTAGTATATTGAATTTCTTGTTTTTAGATTCACTGAATAAAAACAACGTTTAAATGTTTTTAGTGTTTTTCAGATTTTAAATTTGTTACCGAAAACATGAAATACAACTCCATTTTCCATCATGTCCCTTGTTTTCAAATTTTTTCTTTAGGTAACTAAGCAATGCACTAAACCTTTTGGTAACCGATAATACTTGCTTCTCATTTCTTATTTCAAAAAAATTTACCAAAATTTTCATTTCTAAAACAGTGGAAACAAGACAGAAGAAACGAGAACATTAAAAAAAGAAACGAAAACGTTATCAAAGAGGGCAAACGCAAATACCTTTGGATAAAGTGTATTTCTCAGTTGAAAGTGCCCAACTTGGATCCACACCTTTATCCACCACTGGAATAAATTTGTCATATTGATAGTCACAACCAAACCTTTTGGCCATTGGAATCTGCAACATCATTAAAAACAGCCAAGGATCTCAAAAAGCTTTCCTTTTTCCTTGGAAGAATCTTCTTTTTCTAAAATGGGATTCTTCAGATTCTTGAGGAAACTTACTTCTTCTAAAACAGGGGACAGTTTTGCTTGCTTTGGGGATATGCATGATTCTGCTGCTGCTGCCTCAGGAGCTGCTTCTGAGTTGAATGAACCACTTCTCTGCAAGTTTTAATTTAAAAAAACAACAGAAACAAAGTGAAAAAAATGATGCAAAATTTGAAGGATTCAAAGAAGAAGGAGAAGAGATTTGTTTAAGTTTGGATTGTTGTTATTATCATTATTGCCTTGGTTCCTGTGTTTTCATCCTCAGAAATGGTCTTCTCTTCAACGTTGGACAATGAACTTCTTCTGCATTTTCCTTCCCCATTTTGAACCATCTGTAATTTCATCAAAGAAACAACATCTAATTAACAAATTCTTTTAACCATTTTTCATTCATGAGTGTTTAGTATGTTTATAGATTTTTTTCTCCTCAAGAATTTACCCTAAACTCGCTAAGTCTTATGTTTAATAAGTCTATATAGTTATCGTGTGATATGCTAACTGAATTATTTAAGGATTATGACAGAATTAATTCGTCAATTCGAACATAGTTTAGTGGATAAGACACGTTTTATAGTGACCTTGGCAATTTCTGGATCGTTCCATGGTCCCTTGTCGGATCTCATGCAGCCACCCTTGTCGGCGCAGGTGCAAGAACCTCCGACGAACTCTGGAAGTTCACTGATTTACAAACAAAACAAAAACAAACTCAAAATTCTTAGCTAGGTCCATTAATGAAAAAAGAAATGCTTTTCATTTGACAAAAAAAAAAAAAAAAAACCCCACCTGGCATCAATGATCTCAAGCAACTTGCTCTGATACTTATTGCCAAGTACATGAATTTTGGCTGTGGTTTTTGGGTCAAGGAATGATTTCACAGTGTTCCACAGAAGCCTGAATCCAGATCCAGCATTGATGATGAACATTCTGTTCAAAGTCTTTAAACAAAAACAAAACAAAACCACCAAATCAAGCCATTATCTTTCAAATAAAAGAAAAAAGTTTGAATCTTTTCAAATGGGTATCACCAAATTATGCCATATGTTCTAAAAGTTTGATACTTTTTCTAAGGGTTACCTCTGGATAGTTGTCACCATCAATCTTCTGCAGCCTCTGGATGAGTTCCCTTGCGGATTTGTTGAAGTTTTTGAGTCCCTGCAGGCAAATTCTGCCATTGTTGAAGTCTCGAGAAAATAAGAAACGGGAACGTTACGAAACAAGCGTGTTTTTAGTTTTTTTGACGTACCACTCCTTGGACATCCAAGATGGTTGTGCTCTGATCAATGTGCTTCTTTGCTGCGATGGAGCAAGCTGGGAACTTCAAAACAAAGGTCCTCTCGAACTCTCGGACATGGTATTTGACGTATCTGTCCATGGTGGTCACCTCCAAGAGCTTGGTTGAATCGACTTGCCCAAGTCTTTCGATGTACACGGGTCGTCCATCTTTGTCGATTCCATGGTGCCCTTGTGGATAGTACTTCAAAACTTCGTCTATCTCCTTGAATTCGAACTCCTGTAATGAATAAGGATAGAAATTAAAGTTACCGTAATCTATTTGCATAAAACATTCGAGTTTAAAAGTAGTTTAGCTTGGTATCCAAGCAAAAGGTTATAAACCCAAATCTATGAACGGTGTTATTTCCTCCTCGTTTCATATAATAATCCACTTGTTAGATTTTGTGTCAATTTCCAAGGGCCCAAGGGAGGGGGGAAAATAATTTACCTAATCTTGACTTAAATGTTTGGCGGTCCATAGTAGTTTAACAAAATATTCAATGAGAACATCATGAATTCGCACTTATACAATGTTATTTTCTCAATGTTTGATACAGTACTTCACTTATTGAATCTTATGTTAAACTTGAATTGAACAGCAGTTTAACATGAAATCAAAGTAGAAAGTCTTGAATTCGATTATTATTTTTTTCCTTCTATGTGTTGGGACTTAGGCTAATTTAGCTTATAAGTCAATTCAAGCATAGTTCAGTTCAGAGTATCTATCAACTTCTTCTAATGTTCGATCTCCTACTCCACGTTAGTTGAACTCAAAAAGACAAAGAAGAAAGCTTTAACGGTTGATTGAGTTATGTATTTTTTTTGCTAACCTCCATTATTGTGTCAGATCCAAACTCTTTCCTCCATTGAAGCATGTCAGTCCACATCTGCTTTGTCTTGTCAATGTCGAACTTCCTGGCCCTCAAGAACCTGAGCATCATGTGATGGTCATCATGTTTTGAAGGAAGAAGCTCTTCCAATATCAGAGCTTGGCGGAAGGCATCTACTGCCTGTAATTCCTCGAGGTCGATGTCGTCTTCGATCGAGACCGACATCACTCTGCTGCTGTTTCTCCTACCTCTCTTCTTCATCGAATGCCTGAACTTGTTCGAGGCATTGATCGCTCTCTGCTTAAGAGATGCAAGCCTTGTCTTCCTCTCTTCCTCCGACATCTCAACTTCGTTAGCACCTACAAAATCACAAGACGTCGCCCTTGGCGGTTTGAATATTTGATCACAACTAATGATTAGCAAAATTTTAAGCGACAGGAACAATTGCTCATCTCCTTCCTTTTTCGCTTTGCCTCTGGTGATGAACATACCTTTGGTCTGTCGGTCAAGAGGCTGCGACGTTGCGTCGCACATGGTTGCTATCCTAAGCGAGGTCGCTCAGTCGAGACAAGGATCAAAAGGGTGGGAGAATCCAGCACGTGTGTATGGCTATATAACTCCAAAAAATAGAGCCCTCTCTCTTTGTGTGCCTACACCTTCCATATTAAACACATTAAACCCACATCAGAAATCTCAAACATACATAACGTGAAAAGAAGATGCACAAGAACAAGATGGTACACTACAAAAACAATAACCAAAAGAAAAACTATAAATTTTCATAACGCAAGACAATCTTTTACATTCTAACTCTTCATTCATATCATCCTCGAATTTCTAAAAATTTAAGAAGATAAATTAGATAGAAAACTATAAAATCTAATCAAAGGGCAATTATCCTCTTCTTCGCTCTATCCTCCCCATTGCTTCCTTCTTCTTTTCTCGCTCCGTCCTCGTGCAGAGCGAGGCCCAGAAGAGGATGCATAAGACGAAGAAGATGACGACAAAGTTGCAAAAGGAGAAGAAGAACAACAAGAGAGGATAGAGAAAATACCTTTTGACAAGAGTGTAGGGGGGAGAAAGAGGAAGATAAAAAGAAGAAATCTTTACTGAAAATAGGCCTCCAAAAGGGACAGCTAAGGTTGGGACAATCAAGAGAGAGATTTCTGGTTCATCCACCATTGACAAAGTCTTGCAAGATAAAAAAAAAACAAAACAAAACAAAAAGTTCTCATTTTTACCTCCTCTTTTGTTGGAGCCAATGGCAAAACCCAAGCCAATCCACCAGCTTATTAACTAACTTAGCCAACGGTTGTTCCTAAAACACTATTTTCTTCAAAAACAGTTTTATGTGTGGTTTTTTTTTTTAGTATATGAAAATGTTAAGAACTAAAAAGTCAATTGGTTTCAATTTCATCATGGTGCTCCACATTTGCAGCCATGAGCTGTGAGAGAGAAAAAAAAGATGGAAGATTTTATAATAAAGAATTGAATACAGAAGGACCCTTTATTGTTAAGTGTATGATTGTTTTGAAAAATGGTTTCTTTTTTATGAGGTTTGTGGAGGGCAACAACACACAATTGATGATTGATGATTATTCAAACAGCCCAAAAGCTAGAGACATCTGTTTATGACAACCATCCCATGATTATTTTTGTGTCCAAATCTTAATGTGCATGTTCTGTTTGGCGTTTTTGTCCTTTTTTTTTGTTAGATTTGAAAGTAGGTACGGCAATTATAAGATGTCACATGTTTCTATTTCTAATGTAAATAAATGAGTGAATTGGTGCCGACTTGAAAATAACTTATCAAATTTGAATATAGCTTAACTAGTTAAAGGCTAAAACATTATAAACTCGACTAAAATGTTGGAGGTTTGAATCAAAATCCAAACTGCTATTTTCACTATTTTAAAATTCTAATTATGTTACTTTTCAATTGATCATTATGTTTAGGTATAAAAATCAATATAGATGAGATGTGGATTTATTGCAAATGTAAAAATAATGGGAAAAAAAAACAATACTAATAAATACAAGTTGTGGGGCATGTGAACTTGGGAATGGGAAATGAGATTCTTATTCTCTATTTTTTCAGGGACCATAATAAAGTATATTCATTTTCATATTCAACTTTCAATTTTATTAATTTGTACCTTAAACTTAGATATGTGTCGCAATCTTTACTTTAAACTCGAATGATTGTTACATATTTTACTTTTTTATAAACTTTCATATGAAGAATTGTTAAAAAGATATTCTCATACGTGTTTAGAAAAACGACGTTATATATAATTGCTTTTAGTTGCAATTTGTGAATTTTTGAAGAGTTATTTAATAGCTTCATTTCATTATTCATACTTTTGTTTATCAAGCTTATTTTAATTGACACTAATGACTTTTAAGATTTTTTTTATAAAAAAAATAGTAGGTAAATTAGTGGAAACTAAACATAAGGTAAAAATTGCAATATTTGTGTCCGTCTAGAATCAATTTTGATCTCTCAAAATTAGGCACTTGCTCACAATTCACAAATCAATAATCATCTCTATTGCTTTTATATATATATATATATATTTTGTAGTTCAATAGAGTACGAAGACAAGAATTCAAACATCTAATATTTAAGACAAATATATAATACTTTAACCAATTGAATTATGTTCGGATGGAGTCAAACCTTAAACAGCCACCCACGATTATAACGAAAAAAATGGTTTTCTTTTACTCATTCTCATAAATATAGATACTTTTGGAGTTGCCATTAATTATTTTTCCAAGATGAGTGGGCAATATTCTAATTGTCTTTTAAAAATATGATGATTTGAAAATTTACAATATTAATTTGATAATTAATTAATAAATATAATAGATCAATATTTATTTTAAAATAAAATTCTTAAGAGGCCATTTTTTTGGTGGGAATCCAAGATTTCCATGGGACGGTCATCTGCATTACTTCGTTTGTTTTGTAGTAACTTAGGACATCTAGGCATCTTGAGATGCCCATACGGAAGGCATTTGAGAAGTTTTTGATACCCTCCTGATACATGGGTTTCTAAGACCTTGGTAGGTAATCTGAAAACAAAATTTTGAAATTAAAGGATTCAATGAAAACATAGTTGTATTTCATGTTTTTAAATATGTGTTTGGTAGCAGATTAAGAAACTGGATTCCAACTTAAACGATTGTTTAAAATGTGTTCTTTAATATATTTATAGATCATGAAACTAGTTATAGTTGCAAAACTAAAATTAGATTGAATATAATCTGTTATTAATTAATTTATGAACATGTTTTTTGTTATAAATTTTGTACAATTATTATTTTACAATATCATATAATTTATAATGTATTATATTATACATATTTTAATTCAATAAAAATAATTTGAGTTTATAACATGAAATACTATATTTATTAAAGTTTTTATCTTTTTTAATACGATTCTGCATTTTAAAATTTCAAACTCAAAATTTGGATACAATGAAAACATAAAAATGTTGTTTTCAGAATTTTCGCTATTTGGATCACAGAATTTGAAAACAGTTTTCGAAAACATATCTGCCAAATGCATATTAACTGAACTTATAATCTGAAAACATAAAACAAAATCTAGATTACTTACTAAACATGCCCTGATTCTCATGTTGAGGGAATCATCTCTTGATATTTTTGCCTTCTTTCTTTTATGTATATTTTATTTCATCAATTTTCTTTATTTTTCATTTTAGTGTATTTATTTTCACTAATAAACAACTCTATGAAATTAACTATATTTATATGTTTCATTTACATATAAAATAAACTTAATCTAAATGTATAGTATATAGCTCAATTTATTTTTAATTGAAATTTAAATTAGATTTTTTTTAATTATTTTACTTTTCCAATAGTAATCTTCAAATATTTTAAACAATAATCTAAAAACAATATAAATTAACTTGTTTTATAAAATAGTATATACAATTAATATAAAATTGGATTGATAAAAATAAAAGATTAAATTATTAAAGACAAAAATGTTATATGAATTCAAATTATATTAAATTAATATATAAATTATCTAAAGGTAGACAAGGGTATTATTGGAATAGTATATCATTTTAAAACATTTCAGTACAGAAAATCCCACAAAACAAACACGGTTATCTAAATATTCCCAAATATCCTTATAATTTTTCATGCAAAAAAAATATGGTTATTTAAAGATATCAGACATCTATATTTTTAGACATCTATGATTTCAAGCATTTGAAGATTTTGGCAATCTAAATTCCAAAAAAACAAACGGCCTTAAAGGGAGAGTATTTAGCATAAAATTTTGTACATTTGGTTAATGATCTAAAAATAAAAATTTGAAAACAAGGAATTCAATAAAAATAGAGTTGTATGATGTGTTTTAAAAAATGTGTTTGATATTAGATTTAGAAATGAGATCTCAAATAAAAAAGTGGTTTAAAGCGTGTTTAGTAATTATATATTCATAAACAACAATAAAGATAATAATAGTTAATAACTAAATTTTAGTTCAATTTCAATTATTATTAATTATTTTGTGTAATTATTATTTTACAATATTATATAATGTTTTATTTTAGCAGAAATAAAATGGGGTTATATCATGAAATAATGTATTTATCATATTTTATTTATTTATTTAAAATGTAATTCTACATTTCCAAATTTAAAATTTATAATCCAAAATTTCTACTATTTAGATCACATTCTCTAAAATCTATTTTTTGCAAATATTTTTCCTTAATCCTTTTTAACACAAATCTTTTGTTGTATTGTATTGTAGTAGTTGGACAAAATTGTTACTTTTTTGAAGTACTGGTTGGTCTTGGTCACTGTGTTTTTCTAAACATTTTTTTAAAGAGTAATTTAAGCGTGCGAAATTCAAGTCACAGGCCCTCCATAAACCTAGAATCCAAGCTTTACAATGCCAACTTCATCTTTCCATTTTCACTGTGAATCAGTGAGAGAGTCTTAGCAATGGCGGCCGCAAATCTCTACTCTCCTTCACCATCCCTACACAAGACGTTCAAAAACTCTCTCAACTCAAACCCCTTTACCCGTGTTCCGATTCGACTTCACAAACCCTTCTCCAAGAATCTCACTCTAAAAGCCGTTCTTTCACAAAACCCATCTAAAACCCAGACCCAAACAGCTCAATTTCACCATTGTTTCTCCAAATCCTCAGATGGGTTTCTTTATTGTGAGGGGATTAAGGTGCAGGACATCATGGAGTCTGTTGATAAGCGCCCTTTCTACCTCTACAGCAAGCCCCAGATAACTAGAAATGTTGAGGCTTATAAAGAGGCTTTGGAAGGGCTGGATTCGATTATTGGTTATGCGATTAAGGCCAATAATAATTTGAAAGTGTTGGAGCATTTGAGGAAGTTGGGTTGTGGGGCTGTACTTGTTAGTGGAAATGAGCTTCGGTTGGCTCTTCATGCTGGTTTTGACCCCACCAGGTGAAAGTTCCCTACTCCCTCATCATAGCTTTTGAGATTGTATATGACGAAGTTAGCTGGACATGGGTTTCTCATGATAACTTTCTAAGCTGAACTTCTTTTTGTTATTAATTATTCTATTGTTAGTAAAGTTTTTTTTCCTAAAGGGAATGAGCTGCGGTCTATTGTTTTCCATTTTCTTGGACTGATTTTGCTTTGATGATTGGTTGACAGATGTATTTTTAATGGGAACGGTAAGCTTTTGGAGGATTTGGTTCTAGCTGCGGAACAAGGTGTTTTTGTCAATGTGGATAGTGAGTTTGACTTGGAAAACATTGTTGCTGCTGCAAGAATCGCTAGAAAGAAAGTTAATGTTTTACTTCGTATTAATCCGGATGTGGACCCTCAGGTATTGGTTCATAACTAATTATTACGAATGTGTGTGGCTGCTTTTGTTCTTCAACCGGTCATTTCATTCGAAATATTCTCTATGAAATGAGTTAATCTTGGAGTAGACCAACCTTATGGAAGGAGAAAGTTAAGTGTAATAAACGAAATGAAGTTCCTTTCATCACTAAAAAATTGAACGTGGTGAGGTTGCTTCTAACTCTAGCAAATGAGGTTTAATATGTGAGGCAGTTTGCCAATGTCTCTGAACCCCCCAACTCAATATATTTTCCCTAGCCATGCTCAGACAATTGTATGGGAAAATTGGTCCTCCTACTGAGTCATTTGGCTCCTTGCTCTTCTTGTATGAGTATGTACAATAGGGAGGCCTATCGTTGTCGAGCTTAACCTTCTAATTCAACTTTACTATTTGGATCCTTAGAAGCTTATTTGGTAGAGCCATTGTGAATCAGTCTAGTTGCTAGAAAGTTGGTTCAAACACCATGGCTGTTGATTAAGAAAAGGCCTAATATGTGGCACTAGTTTAGTTTCTAAACAAGTAAGTTCAATTAGAGTGCATACATATTTTTTGTAACAACCATGAAAACAACGATATATAATATTCTTATACACCTATTAACTGAAATTCTTCTGAATGTTAAACCGGAAAACTTGTATCTTATCAATGATTATTAATTACAGTCAACATTTCCTCAAACTATTATCATGGTATCATGAAGATGTGCCGTTTCATAGTCTGCTTAGCCTTGTGGTTATGAAAGCCTCCTTATCCTTCCTTCTTCTCAGTACCCGATGTTTTTTTTCAATTGATTCTTTTATCTCTATTGTTAAAAAATTGTCCACTCACTTTTCTGCATTACTCAATGATAGCATTCCTTCCTTTTCAGTTTTCACCACTAAATCGATCTGCAGTTGACTCTGCACTCAGTAGTTAGCAACCAAACACCAATATTTTGATAATAATGTTTTCTGACCTTGAAAAGAAAAACTATTGCACATCCAATTGCTGCTGAAAAGCATATATGAAGCTACCTATTTTGCTATTTGTGTTTATAATTTGTAGAAAGTTAATTGTTATCATTCCATAATTTGATGGCTGTGTATAATGTTCACTTAGGTACATCCTTACGTTGCCACTGGTAATAAAAACTCCAAATTTGGTATTAGAAATGAAAAGTTGCAATGGTTTCTTGATGCTGTCAAGGCACATCCTGATGAGCTTAAGCTTGTTGGGGCCCATTGCCATCTTGGTTCCACCATCACCAAGGTATGCTATCAACTCTTATGTTCCATCTTCCTCAGTTAGTATAACTCAAAATCTTACATTATGAAATATATTTGTATTGAACTTATATATGCTGCGACTATAACTTTTTAACATCTGTTCAGATAATTGTGTAAATTCATGAGATTTTTAATTGTTCATGGTTGTCATTTTATGAAATTAATTATTTTCTCTCCATTTATCTCATGCCACATTTACTTTTATCCTAGATTATGCTTATGCTCCTTCCCCTTTGTTTGTTCTTTTCTTGTTGAAGACTGATATCATTTGTCTTCATGAAAGGTGGACATATTCAGAGATGCTGCAGTACTGATGGTCGACTACATTGACCAGATCAGAGATCAAGGTTTTGAAGTTAATTACCTAAACATTGGAGGTGGACTTGGGATAGATTATTATCATGCTGGTGCCATTCTTCCTACTCCCAGAGATCTAATTAATACGGTCCGTCATTTTTTCATTTTTCAAATATAGTATTACTATTACCATTTTACACATCTTTTATGTTTTAAATTTGCTTTTATCCTAATGTAATTATGTTATTCAACAATAACATAGTTGTGGGCGTTGAACGCTAACAGTGACTTAGAAATAAATTGGTCATTTGAAAAATACTTACTGTTGGATTATCTTTTTTCCCCATCTGGCAACTTGGTATCCTTAGTAGTTCAGAACTCAGATTTTAATTGCTTGGTACATTAGATAAAGCTATAGATAACATTACCTTTTCAATCTTTATGCTTCATGTGCTATGGTTCCAATATGATGCTTCGTGGAGTCTACTCTTTTCTATGAACTATTCTTTTTTTTTACACTACAGAGTATCACTAATTTATTTTGTTTGCGTGTGGTTTTAAATTATTGCTATTGGGTTGAAAACACAAAATATTCTAGGGCCGTAACTTGCCTGTCGATGATGGATATAAATAGAATTACTTTCTCTTGTCAAATAAAGGTTTGTCAACATTCTCAATAGCGGCTGCCAATGCAGGTACGGGAGCTGGTCCTTTCACGAGATCTTAATCTAATCATTGAACCCGGGAGATCACTCATTGCCAATACTTGCTGTTTGGTTAATCGAGTGACGGGTGTCAAAACTAATGGGACTAAAAACTTTATTGTGATCGATGGAAGCATGGCTGAACTTATCCGCCCTAGCCTTTACGATGCTTATCAAGTAAGTATTCCAGTAGATAATCATATCTTGTTGTTAGATATATCATATACTGATGGTGCTTGGGGATGAACAAACCTCTTTTCATTGTTCATATTTCTTAATCTTTCCAATATGTTATTTGCTTTATGATCAATATAACACTCTTTCCTAAGAGTGTGCTCTAATATAACACTATTGGCTGTTAAATACATCGTTGAGTACTTGTTTATCGCGATAATTAGATCGACTTGACATTTGATGCAGCACATAGAGTTGGTTGCTCCTTCATCACCTGGTGCTGAGATCTCGACTTTCGATGTGGTTGGTCCTGTCTGTGAGTCTGCAGATTTCTTAGGGAAGCAAAGGGAACTCCCAATACCAACCAAGGTAGAACCTTCCCCTTTTACGGGCAATCACGACCATGTGATGCTTCTGTAATATCCCAAGAAAATATGAGACTGATTTATATTTGTGGTCGGTAAATTTGCTTTGCAGGGGGCTGGTTTGGTTGTCCATGATGCTGGTGCTTACTGCATGAGTATGGCATCTACTTACAATCTCAAGATGCGTCCTCCCGAGTACTGGGTACGTCGCTCCTGCCTCATTTCTTTTCACATCACATGGTTTCTCTTTTATAAGCCACCTTAGCAAATCTTAGCAATGTGTCTCTCTTATGGCATTTGACTCTCCTCTTTTGCATCAAACAAAGTGCAAGTTCATTTTAATGGCTTTGTAAGTTTGCTGATTGGTTGAGGTTGTCTGATCTTAAACGAAGTTGTAAGAAATTGATTCTTTGAATATAGGTTGAAGAAGATGGATCGGTGTCCAAAATCAGGCATGGTGAGACATTTGATGATCACCTCCGGTTCTTCGAAAATCTTTGATCAGGATTCGAGTCCATTCTTTTTGTCGGAATTGTATCTGGTATGGCCTTTCCCCCATGTATGTTTTGGTGTTCCAACTATCCAATCAAGCTGTTAGCCAATGTTGACCAGTCTTTTAGAAAGACAGTTTGTTGAACTTGTATAAACTTTAAAAACAAATAAAAGAAGTTCGTGTTTCTTATCTTATGTTTTGCATGTAAAGATGAAAAAAAAAAAAAGAAGATAAAAACTCAATTATCAAATTATGGTGGGATAGCTGGTCTCATTAAGGGAAAATGGTAGCAGAAAGCAAATATGAAGGGGAGAATTTGAAGTGATGTAGAGGAAAAATGGTTGACTGTCAAATCCATGGTGGTGGTCTCTATTTGCAAATAAAGAAAACACAGTGAAAAGTTGTTAAAACCAAGACTTTAAGTTAGAAGCCCAAATTGGATTTCTAAACTGAATTGGTGTGTTGTACTCTATAGAAGGGAGGAGGGCAAGGCCACATACTATTATTGTTGTTGGGGTGAATGTCGTTTTAGTCATCGAGTTTTGATAAATAGTTTTGTTTGGTTCCCTAATGGGAAGTCTTATCGATACCATATAGAGCTATTTCCGAAAATTTAAATCTAAGGCTCCGTTTGATATCTATTTGGTTTTTGGTTTTTGAAAATTAAGCCTATGAGTTTTTGAAAACTAAAAAATGTAGACTTTATTTGATAACCATTTGGTTTTTGAAAATTGTATTCGTTTTCTCATCATTTCTCTACGTTGTATTTCATCTTTTTTATGAAAATATTTAAATTTTTAGCCAAATTCTAAAAATAAAAACAAGTTTTTGAAAACTATTTTTTTTTTAAAAAATATCAAAACATAGCTTGGTTTTTGAAAACATAGGTAAAAAGTAGATAACAAAACAAGGAAACTCATAGGTGGATGTAATATTTATAAAAACAGAAAAACCAAATGATTATAAAAAAACTGTAGTTTTTAAAAATTTGTTTTTGTTTTTGCAATGTGGCTAATAATTCAAATGTTTTCTTAAGAAATATAAAATCTATCGTAGAGAAATGATAAGAAAATAATATAACTTTTAAAAACAAAAAATCAAATGGGTAAATGAGGCTTAAATTGTAAGATTTGAATAGGTCGAAAGCAAAAACATAGGAATTGAAGGAAGAAAGATTTGTTTGATTAACAAGTTTGTCAAACGGGATACCTCTTGATGCTAGTAATAAAAATAGCTTAGTTAACTCTCTATTATTGTGCTAATGAAAAACTAGCAACATATGCCATATTGAATCGCTTTTGAAATTTTGGGGATAAAATTGTTCTTTTAAATATTAGGGTCTAAAACATTATTTATTCTTAAAATAGTAATTTTATCAAACTATAACTTTATTTATTTTTAGAGTGGAGTAATTTATTGTTGTACCTTTTGAGATTGAAAATAGGTTTTGTGTGGGTTTTGAATTTCCTCGAGTTGTACGAGGAGAAAACTTCTTATACGGTTCTGGAGGGTATTGTTAATTTACATCTATTCCGATGAGCTGTTTATCGAATCATTGTAATTGATATTCGATCTCGAAGAGAAGGAAGAGATCTTTGTAAAGTGGATTTTTACGAAGGAATAGAATAAAAATATATCTAAATTAGAAAATTGGTTATATGGATTTAAATAAAGTCAATCTACCTTCTAGAAGGGACCAATATTTGGTTTATATTTAAAATGAAATCAAATTCAATATTCTTATTGGTTTTCTTCAATAATTGGGACCAATATTTTGGAGGTTTTTGTATGGATGACTTATTCTCACGTGCTTCAATGTCATCTTACATGTTTTATGAAAATAATGAAATATGAATCATTCTAAAGTGGCAATGTGCTCAAAATTATCTAGGAAGGCAGTATGAGGTCGTCTCGCTTGCTTATGCTCTCGGATAGGGTAATGCTCTCGCTACTAATTCTCGTTCTCACTCTCGCTTGCCACATCAACAAAATTGCTTGGATCTTAAAAGATGCTCACTCCTGGATGCTCGTTCTCGCTCATAATTGCGATGACCGAGAGTGAGATTGAAGAAGAAATGATCGAAAAAAGAAAAAAAAAAGTCAGAGAGGAGCGGGAGTGAAGAAGAAAAGATTGAAACAAATATAAAATTAAGTCAGAGAAGAGCGAGAGTGAGATTGAAGAAGAAAAGATTGAAAAGAAAGAAAGAAGATAAAATTAAGTCAGAGAAGAACGAGAACGGGAGCGAGAAAGAGAGTACGAGAGTGAGAGTATGTTGCCTTCACGGTAATTTGGATGAGTTGCAGAGAACGAAAAAGGTCATATGTCATTAATTTTAGAATGTAGGTCAAATGACATTAAAGCGCGTGAAAAGATGTTATTTGTACAAATTCTCCAATATTTTGTGATCAATATTATCTTTCCAAGTACTCTTTTTAACTTTAGCCAATTTTTTAAAGGTAGGTAAAAGAGAGGAGGAGAGAACATTCAAACTTCCTGTCTTGATTTTTAAGGCATCAATGATTTAGACTTGCTCGTGAAAATCAAAATTTAGACTTTCATGCAAAATTAGGCTCTTAGTCAATTCTAATGAAGATATTCTTTTTATGCTTTTGATCGATCAAATGAAATGGAAGATACCACTAATACGAGTATAAATTTCATTAAACAAATTCTCATTACATATAGTTTACTATTCATATACTATCATAATGATTATGAGAAAATTATTCTTTTGAAGGACTTTCTTTTTTAGAATGAAATCAAATGAAAAATCTATGAATGACACAATCAATTTGAAGTTTATTACATGTGTTGTGTGGAAGAATTATTAAAACAATCTTTTTCTCATTCATTGTTTATATGAAAAGTAAAGGTTAAATATACTTGTCCTAAATATTGAATTGGTACATTTTCAAATAGATCTAATCATGGCAAATTAGTAGGTTAAAATGTTCAAGAAAGAATTTTTTCCCTCAAAAGCATGGAGCCATTTTGTTAGTGAATATTGAAGAACTCTTCAATAATGAAAATCAAGTGAAGGCAAGCAATATGAAAAGCTCTCCAATTAACTTTTGTGTTCGAACCAATTAAATTAACTCAATTTAGTTGGATCCTATTTGATAACTATTTTGTTTTTTGTTTTGAAAATGAAGCTTACAAACACTATTTTTACTTGTGGTTTTCTTACTTTATTACCTACTTTTTGAAAACGTTTTTAAAAACCAAGCCAAAATTTAAAAATTTGATTTTGTTTTTTAAATTTGGCTTAGAATTCAAATGTGTTTTTTTTATTACTTTATTATCTACTTTTTAAAAACGTTTTTAAAAACCAAGCCAAATTTTGAAATTTTGATTTTGTTTTTGAAATTTGGCTTAGAATTCAAATGTGTTTTTAAGGAAGGTAAAACACATACCAAAAACTTGTAAGCAAACAAATATAATTTTCAAAAACAGAAAATCAAAAATAAAATGATTTTTAAATGGGGCTTTAATTAGTTTGATCGATTTTTCAATATCGACAACATCTAAATACTTAGATCATATTTTATAGGAAATAATAGATATTGAAAGAGCCTTTCACACCTAACTTATATTAGACTTCCAAAAAAAAAAAACACTTTATGCTACAAAAATTATTGAAATTGAAATATATTTTCATTGAGTATTTTGTGCAAAGTTTTTTTTTTTTTTGCAATGTTGCATTATAAATTAGGATAGTGGAATCTACGACTACAACTCATAAAGGAAGGCACTACGTTGATAGTCTTTATAATTTTAGAACCTTTTTGAATCCTTTATATATTTCTTTGGAAAAATACACACTTCTTTATATTTTAATTTGCTTTCTTTCTTTCTTTTTTTTTTTTTTAAAGATAATACTTCAGATAAAGTAATATTTGTAAAAAAATTAATTCTAGTTTTTGAACTTGACCAGGTTAATAAATTTTTATCTTAAAATTTCAATTTCATCAAGCAAAACTTTACATTTAGCCACATTATTGATGAGATTTTTAAATGAAGAAAGTTTTCATGCATGAGCTAGCTTCACGGTCCAATCTTTGTATATCCCAATTGTCCATCATGCTATGTGCTACAAGGTGAGACTTAGATGCCGATGACCAAAACTACAAGGTGAGACTAGACAATAGTAGGATTGAATGGGCCAATCAATTTACTTGACGCCATAGGTAAGACCTCTATATCCAAAGAAGGCTAAGTTAAGCTTAGCCCAAGCACCTTGGATGTGGTCAAACGAAGTGACATTGAATGTTGCCACTTAGCTATCTTCAATCTAGTTGAAGTTTAGTCACTTGTTGGGGATAATTCACGAGACACCTTCATGCAATGCAACCTAATAATTATGAATTCTATGAGCCCTATCCGAATATAGTTTAATTAGTTAACTTAAGACATATACTCTTGACCTATTTGTTAGAGGTTCGAATCTTCACTCTTATATGTTGTTGAACTAAAAAAAAAAATCTAAAATTCAACTAAATAAAATATTATAACTTTGACCTTTTATTCACCTTTCATTATATTCATCCAAAACATACAAACATAAAAGGTCCTCTAAAACTCATTAATTTGAATGAAAATTAAGTCACAATAAATCAACACACAATATCAACAAATTCAAACACCTATTTTACAATTCATCAAATGTAGGTGAGAATATTTGTTTTTAACAATTTTCAAATGATACTTCCATTAAAAAAAGGAAAAAGAAAAGTTGATTCTAATGTCAGGTCTAAGATTAGAGAAAATTTCCATCTTTCTTTTTCAACTTTGTTGAAAATAGAAGAAAAGAGAGAGAGTTTGGTAAAAGAATAGAAGGAAACTAGAGCGACACTCACTCTCGAATATTCCCATTCGTATCATAGACGGAGGTAATCCGCAGGAAACGCGTCTTTGGATTTTCCTCTGTTTTTTTTCTTCAAGACTTTTCCCATATTACCCCCTTCCATTGAAGACGAAAAAGTTAAAGGAAAAAGGAGCGAAGCGAATTAAAGAAAAGAAGCGGTTTTTCATCCAAAAAAGTTTCCAGCTGCTGGATTTCCCTCTCTCCCTCCCTTTTCCCCATTACTATATCCGTTTTCAGAAATGCCCATTTCGTAAAACCCCCCAAAATCCAAACAAATCAGCGACAACTTCACTCCCATTGCTCTCCAAAACCTAACCCTCTTCCAGTCGAAGGTCAGCCTAAGTTTATCTTAGGCTTTTTCCACTTGAAGATTTTCTGCCCCCGTTTAATCTCGGTGGGTTGGGACTAATTCTCTCTTTTCCCCCCTTTTTCTTGCTGATTTTGTTGTGCCATTTTGAAATTGGATTGTTGGGGACTGAACTTTTTTTTTTTTTTTTTTGATTTCTTTTCTTGTTTTTGTTTTCTGGGTTGGAGGATAAATGCTCTTTTTGTAATTGGGGGATCGATTTTTGTTGATTGAATTTGCATTTGACCTGTGAGTAGTTTATTGCATGTGTGCTTTTGTTGTTTGTTTTATTCTGTCTCTGTGTTTTTCGACCGCTTGTTCGTCTCTTTATGACATTATCCCTTATCTCTATTGCCAAGCGAATGTGAGCTGTAAGGATTGCGTTTTTTAATGATTTTGCCTGCAGTTTGTTAGGTAGGGAAGAATCTGAACATTAGGTTAAGGGAAAAAGAAAAATGTGATTTGATGCTTGACCTTATCACAATGCAACAATTGTTTAACATCGTTATCGTTTCCTTTGGCTCTTTGATTTTGATTTTTTAATGAATTCTATTCATGTTAAAACTATGGGATTTGGAAGTCGGTTTCATTTTTTAAGTTGATTTCATTTGTTTGGAAGAATAACTAAATTAAGATGAGATTTCATTCATTGTCTTTTATAAATTAGGTAATGATGTTCAGTTCCTTGGAATCAAAAGATAGATCAATTAGAAAAGTAAGCCATTGAGGGAATGTGCTTTCTTTTACTCCTTTTACATTTGAAAGTTTACCTTAATACTCCTTTGAATACAAAACTCTATTTTTATTGAATGGCCGTTTTCCTTAAATTAGATTAAACCTTATAGAAGTCATTTGCTTTAAACTTTTTAAATTAAGGCAACATTCAGTATATGCATCGACTTGCTGTTTCTGAAAGGCTGAATTAGGAAAATCTTTATTTTTAAACTTCTGATCCAGGTGGAAAAAATCTATTTGGAAGGATTTAGTTTCTTCTTTAGTTGCTTTGGTTGTAATCCTCCACCTCCAAGAATGTGAAGCAACAATTTCATTGGTTTCAGAATTATCTGGATTTGGTTTGCAAGTCTTCATTCTCTGTCCCTTGGCATCTGTCTATGGAGAGTTATAAATCTCCATCTACATTATTTTAAGCTACTAAGAGGCTTTTCAAGTTTGTGCTAAGTTTAAGATATTTTTATGAAATGGAAGTGTTTGTTATTTCAACAAAAGAGTCTTGAATGTTTACTCATTTGGATCATGTTCCATATAATTTATTTCCATAGTTTTTTGGTTGTGTTAAATTTCAGGTTCTACCGCACTTCCGTGGAAGTTGGGTGTGCGGGGGAAAATCATTCAAGTTACCATCATTTAGGTTTGGTCAAGTTTTTAGTTCTAATATGGCTGGTGATCCTTTGACAAGCTCTAATGGCATTGCCAATGTCAATGCACAACCTGATCCGCGGAGGACGTATCAAGTTGTTGTGGCTGCTACTGAAAATATGGGTATTGGTAAGGATGGGAAACTGCCATGGACGTTGCCTTCTGATCTCAAATTTTTTAGAAACATAACCACAACAACATCAGATCATGGGAAAAGGAATGCAATTCTAATGGGCCGAAAAACATGGGAGGGTATTCCTCCTGAGCGTCGACCACTACCTGGTCGTCTCAATGTTGTTCTGACTCGCTCTGGGAGTTTTGACATTGCTACTGTTGAAAATGTTGTAATATGTGGTAGTATAACATCTGCTTTGGAATTATTAGCAGCTTCTCCTTACTGTTTGTCAATAGAGAAAGTGTTTGTTATAGGTGGTGGTGAGATATTAAGGTGTGTGCTTGTTTTCTAGACCTCTCTTAGTGTACTATTTGTTGTTTCTGTGCACTGATTGTGTTTTTAATGCAGGGAAGCTCTGAATGCCCCTGAGTGTGATGCTATCCACATTACTGAAATTGAGGCAAATGTTGAATGTGACACCTTCATGCCAGCTATTGATAAGTCTATATTTCAGCCATGGTGCTCATCCTTCCCTGCGGTGGAAAATAAATTTCGATATTCTTTCACTAGTTATGTTCGTGTGAGGAGCTCAATTGAACCACCCATTGATGAGAACAATGGTCTGGTCTCTCATAACAAGCCCGATAAATTTGAGGCTAAGAAGTTCTCTTTCCTACCTAAGGAGATTTTTGAGAGGCATGAGGAGTACTTGTACTTAAAACTTGTTCAAGAAATCATCACAGATGGTACTTCTAAGGATGATAGAACAGGAACAGGTACTTTGTCAAGATTTGGTTGCCAGGTAATGTTATCTTATTATTTGGGATATCTATTTTTCTACCAGTTGCTCTATTTATTTATTTATTTTTTTGATAAGAACCAGTTGCTCTATTTTAAATGCTAATGTGTGTACAAGTGCTTGTCTTATTCCCGGTATCTGTACAGATGCGGTACAACTTGCGCAAACTTTTTCCACTGCTTACAACTAAGGCATGTGCTAATTTCCTATTTTGATTTCTTTTGTAGCTGTATTGTGAAAGCGAAACTCCCTCTTTTCTTGTCTTGTTTCCCTTTTGCAATTTCTAAGAATCTGGTGCATCATTTATGGGAATGGTCCATTTGTTGACATATATCCTTACCATTTGATCCTTCAGAAAGTATTTTGGCGAGGGGTTGTTGAAGAACTTCTTTGGTTCATAAGTGGTTCAACCAATGCAAAGGTAAGATGCTATGCTATCACTATCACTTTGAGCTTTACTTTACTAGTTCGGTAGGCATTGTATCACTATCAACTTGTATTTTCCATATGAAATTAGATTGCAGTCTTGTAGCCTAGATGGTCTGCTCAATTTATGAAGCGGATGGCTCAGCGGTTCTTCCCATCATCCATACTTCTTTTGTCTTTGTTTCAGATCCTTGTCCCTAATGACAATGAGTGGATTCATTAAATTCTCCATTGGAGATGACTTTCATGTTTGTTTTTTATAGGAGGATCATTGGATTGGTGATGGTCTTCTTTGTTTGCTTCACTTTGGGAGGTTTCTTTTATTATAACTTTCATATTAGGAGAACTTTATTTGATAACGAAGCTGTAGATATGTCCTTGCTTCCTTGTGCCTCTCTTGCATGGTCTTCCTCTTCAAGCATATTTGGACCCTCAAGTTTTTGGTGTGCTTTCTTGTAAATGCTTTCTTATCTTGCTTGTTTACTCCATCGTCTTTATCACCCTTTTCTTTGCCAAGCTTTGGAAGGTTAAAATCCTGAAGAAGATTTGCTTTTTTTCTTGGTTGGTTGCACATTCAACACCATTAACTGCCGGTATTCGTTTATGGTTTTGGGCCCTCATTGCTATGTTCTTTATAATCAAGCTGAAAGGATATGGATCAGAATCAGATTTTGTGGAGATACCACTCGGTAATGAAGATGTAGGATATAGGTCTTAGGAAAATTGTGGTATTTGTATGGCTCTGAGGAGGGGATGTTACTCTATGATGGAGAAGGCACTCTTTCATTCACTGTTTCATGGCTGAGGAAAAGTTCTTAGGCAGATTGCTTTTTTGTAACTATTCCATAAAATATTTGGGTGGAGAAGAATAGAAGGCTTCCTAATGATCGCTCTTGGAGAGGTGGCTTCAAGTTTCCCATTTTAATACTTTCTTTTAGGTGTCTGCGGCCTATTTTTTTTTTTTTTTTTTTGTGTTTTATCCTGTATTGTTCATTCTCAAGCATTAGAACCTCTTTTCTGTAAGTTATGGTTCTTTTTGTTTCCCTGTTTAGCCTTGGCATATTTCCATTCATAATCGGCGGCTTTCCGTAGAAAAGAAAGGACAAAAATGAAAAAGGGTATGACTTGTTGTTGAGCACTCGTCTGCATTCATCTCTTGAGAACACAAACACATTCCTACTCATAGCTTCTCTGAATTGTTTAATTATTATTATTTTCTTATAAGAAACAGTTTCATTGATTTCTTTTTTGGGCGTGATTTTCCACTTTCTGTGATGACAAAATTTTGGAGCCCTTTATTGTAATTTTACTGATTGCAATGATTTTTTGGTGGCTTTTGCATGCTGTCTAGGCCTATGTTTGTGTTTGGCCTTTTTGTAACCTTTGATTGGTCCTTTTAGTGGGGAAAAAAATCTTGCATCCTAGGAATAACTTGTGCAAATTTACATCATTATTAAGAAGGATTGTGAAGGAATTTAAGTGAATGCCTCATTAACCGGCACGTAAAATATTGTTTACTGGACAAATTGACTTGAATTATATCCTTAAGTTCGGCAATATCAACAGGTTCTTCAGGAGAAGGGCATTCATATATGGGATGGCAATGCATCCAGAGATTACCTCGATAGGCAATTACTTGTACATCTTGACATTTGAATTTTTCGATGTATAGTTTAAGCCATAACTCTGTTTTTCTTTTCTTCCATTTCTTTTTTCCTTTTCGTTTTTGTAATCTTTAGTATTGGCTTGAAAGAAAGGGAGGAGGGTGACTTGGGACCTGTATATGGATTCCAGTGGCGACACTTTGGTGCTAGGTTCGTGGATTACTCTGAGGATCACTTTGAAGTTTGTATCTATTTACTTTATCAGTTTATTGCAGGATTTGAGCTTTAATGCTTTCCACATTTCTTCTACAGGTATACTGACATGCATGCTGACTACACTGGTCAAGGATTTGATCAGTTGCTAGATGTTATTAACAAGATAAAAAATAATCCAGACGACCGGAGGATCATTCTTTCTGCATGGAATCCATCTGATCTCAAACTGATGGCACTTCCGCCTTGCCACATGTTTGCTCAGGTTGGATTCAAATGCATGGTTCTATGTTCTCCACTGGTTTGCTTACATTGTTTTTTGGTCGCTTTTGCAGTTTTATGTAGCGAACGGGGAGTTATCGTGTCAAATGTATCAGCGCTCTGCTGACATGGGCCTCGGTGTTCCATTTAATATTGCATCATATGCTCTTCTGACATGCATGATTGCTCATGTTTGTGGTACGCTACTCCATAATGACCAGTAGTTTGCTTTCTATTATAGCGATGGCCGAACATTTAAATTACCTAGTTGCATCTTGCATTGCAGTAAACTTTTTATTTTGGAGCAGGCTGTTTAATGATATAATTATTTCTGTACACATCTGATTTTGGTAGTCTCTTTCTCTGTCTTCCCTCTCTGTTTGAGTATTCTTTCTTTTACTTCCATGAGGCAAGGCAATCTAGTTAAGTTATGGAATGAGATTTATTTCTCATCAATATAGCTCTTAAAACATTCTGAACAAAAGCAATGTGGTTTTCTTTCCTCACAGCTATACTTTTAGTTACATTAAAAAAACTATTCTTCCCTGTGCAGATCTCGCTCGAGGCGACTTCATACATGTGATTGGAGATGCTCATGTTTACCGTACTCATGTGAGGCCATTGCAGGAGCAGCTTCAGAAACTCCCCAAACCATTCCCAGTAAGTAGGAAAACTATAATTATGTGGTTCTTCCACGTTAGCATTTTCTAACCAGCTGTTTTTAATGTTACACCTATATTACCTTATTGTAGATTTTGAAGATTAATCCCGAGAAGAAGGATATCGATTCTTTCGTAGCAGCTGATTTTGAACTAACAGGTTATGACCCTCATGAGAAGATAGCAATGAAAATGTCAGTATAGAACTTGATCTAACTGTCCAGCAAACAAAGGAGACTCAGTTCCTTTTATTATCACATATTCTCCAAATTTTGAGGCAAGTGCAGTAAAATTACCATGAAAAATGTTGAGTTGTTTCTAATCGATCATATCAGGTTGAATACTCAATATAAGAATGCGATTTCTTTGGTTCTGAAGCGGTTTAGCGATATTTCAGGTACAAGCATCAGAGGCTTTGGTTGATATGGTCTGCAAATAAAAAGTGCTAATTGGATATACTTTATACTTTGTTATGTGTAGTGAGAATCCTTTAGTCCCTGTGGTTGGTTCTGAAGTGATTTAGTTCGGTTTTGTATTTGCTATAGTTTTTTCTCATTGAAACTTGGAATGGTTTCACACACAAATACACGGTCACTGCTATTTTAATACCGTGCTACATACAAATATAATGTAACCTCGATCGATCATTCTCGGACTTCATCTGGTTTTGAAATGATGGCGAATTTGATGGATTTGTTGTGTATACTTCCCATTCCAGTTCTTGCAACTTTCAAAGATAGATGACCTGCCTTTGTTTGCCTGCCTTTGCTTGATTAAACGTCATGCATATTTCATGTTAGAGAAACAGAGGACTCAGGATTTTTTTTTTCCTTGTTTTTCTGGAGACGAAAAATGACGAGTCACATCGTTGGACCAAATATTTTACAGTTTATGTTGAAGCCTGAGGGATTCAATTTGATATCTTTTGAATGATCATTTGGAGATGAAACATGGTCATCGGAGTCCATAGGGTGATGTTGCCCTGGACATTAGTTCATCGATTGAATTTTAATAGATCAGGACGACAAGGTCACTCTACCATCTACTATACCGGATCAAATCCTAGAATTTGCTCGATTATTATGGAACCTTCATAAAGTTGCAGTGGAACTGGATATTTTTCCAAGGGAATACGAATCGATGATGAAAACGGAGTGTAAACCGTGTCTTGAAAGTGGTATGCGAATCCTATGATCTAAAAGAGTGCAGAAATTGTAGTGGCATCTGAGGCCCTCCTTAACTGGGGTTCTTGTTTGGAGACAGGAATTAGAATTGGAATTGGATGCCTGTGTATTCTATTGTATTGTGTTGGTGCTGTAGATGCCTCTATTCCATGGGCTGGTTGCCTTGAATTGAAAAGCCTCAGTGTGTAGGATAGAATTATTATTATTCTTCAAGTGTTTCTTTCTTCCCTTTATCCAATTAACAGCTCATTTGAATAAATTCCCTTTCCATTATTGCCATTATCTTTCTCATTCAATGAAAACTAGAAGCCCCTCTTCTAAGCTCTTATCCAAATATCTCGTATCCGAGATTTTAATTCGCCTCGTGATACCGATTAGGTCATAAATATGGTTTTCTACTGAGGTGAATGTGACATGATTCTTATAATAGTGAAAAGTCCTTTTTTTGTCCCGGATTTTATGATATTGGGTTGCAAAGTTTTTAATAGGAAGTCGAGTTATGCTTTTCAATAATTATATAGAAACCATAGGTATTTTAGGTCCACAGGCCGAAATCCTAGTTTTGAAAATTTTCCGTATTCGTCCCCTAAATCTACGGATTTCATTATTAGAACTTGAAAGGAAGAATGGCATGTATGATCTCATGAGAAAGCGTACCAAATATATTCTCTTTTAATTATATATGTTATATGTTATTTTGATGATTCTCAAATCTGATTAGAATTTGATTCAAACCTATTTAGTCGATGATGATGCTTGTTACGTGTGTCAAACATGCTTTACTTTATTTAGTATTGATTTAGTTTCCTGAGTATATTAAGAAATGCACTAGCTTTTCTTTTACTCTTTTTTTTTTTTTAGTTCAACGTGTGGAGGTGGATATTTGAACTCTTGACTGTTTGGTCGATGATATAATGCTGAGGTGGATATTTGAACTCTTGACTGTTTGGTCGATGATATAATGCTTTAGCCAGTTGAGTAATGCTTAAGTTGACAAAGAAATGCTCTAGCTATTCAATATAGCATAGTCTACAAAGTTAATTTACAATGGGTAGGACTCAATACTTAAGACTTGTGTCATTGATGACAAACATTGTATTGCAATAAGATATTTTGTATGATGGTTGTTATATCTTATAAAGACATCTCCTTTTGATCATCAAAATTCTAACTTTTGCTTGAGTTGTAAGAAGGGAAAAACAACATAGCCAAAAGTCATGAAGTGTCGATAATGAGTTCAATTTCTATATAAGATTTTAAATGGGGATTTAGACACATTACCACTCTAGTAGATAGTCTAATCATTATTTTCTTTTTGAGTTCAACAATTGTGGTATGAGAGATCAAACGATCGATCTTTGAAATGGTAATTGATGCTTTTATCCATTAAACTATGCTTTCAGTAGGTACTTATAATATAGGCAACAAAACTAAAAGAACCTGATGACTCAAACGTTGTTAGAGCATGGTTTTAGTGAGTTAATATTATTATTATTATCTTTTCATGATATGTAGAATGTTAAATACAAGTTTAAAGTAAAGAAACATGATACAATCTATATGTGATATATATTAATCTCCTTATCCATTACTTAGTACATTTTTTTAGGGCAAAAATCAAGTTATACTCCTAAACTTTGGGGGTTGTATCACTTAAAATCCTAAACTAATAATTGTATCAATTTAAACTTTGAACTTTCATAAGTGTATCAATTTACACCATCTGTTAGATTTCGTTTGAAAAATGTTAGTTCACACATGTGCAAACTTAATTATAATTGAATCAATCAATTAACTCCCAAACTTTTACAAATGAATCAATTTAGACCCATAATTTAAAAATCATCAATGCATCAATTCTCATATGTGTGTAGACTTTTTAAAAAATTTAGACCATTCATTTGAAAATCGTTCATGCATTTGAAATGGAGAGTCTAAATTGATTCACTTATGAAAGTTCAAGAGTTTAATTGATACAATTATAAGTCTGCACATGGGTGAACTAACGTTTTCAAATGGAATCTAATTAATACACTAGGTTTAGGGTTTAAATTGATACAATTATTAGTTTAGGATTTTAATTGATACAACCTCCAAAGCTTAGGGGTCTAAATTGATTTTTTTTCTCTTTTTTTATTTGTATTTTTTTTTCCGTCATAAGCTAAAGATTAATTGAGATGATTTAAGTCATTTATCAATGGTGTAATATAGCCATTTAACTCCATGGACCTAAGTTTCATGTTCAAATACGAACAAAGGATACCATTCATGTTTTTTGTAAAAGAAAAAAGAAAAAAAAATCAATTTATACCCTCATACTTTGGAGGTTGTATCCATTAAAACTCTAAATTAATAATTGTATCAATTTAAATCTTAAACTTTCATAAGTGAATCAATTTAGACCTTTAATTTGTTAGTGATTTATAACTATTTTCACTTGATTCCATTTTTAAAATAAACCCAAAATCACCTAAATAAAATTATTATTTTTCCAAAATCCTACCAAAGTAACAAGAAAAATAATCACCTAATTCTTCCTAAATAGGTAGAGAAAAATAGAGTAAGACTAGAAGATGAAAAATTACTCATATTAATGACAAGTGGCTACTATCTATTTGATTTCAATATCCCTCTATAATATTATGTTAATCCATGCATTTAAAGAAGTCTATATATGCCTTAATAGTTTTAAAACATAATCCTAACAAAGAGTCTAAATTGATTCACTTGTAAAAGTTTAGGATTTTAATGATATAATTATTAATCTGAGGTTCTATATGATATAAAACCCCAAAATTTTGAATATAAATGGATTTTTCCAAAAAAAAAAAAATGATAACATTTATGTTAAGATCATGGTTTTGTTGGGAGGTATTATTGGCTTGGTATCAATTAAAGTAGCCTTGGAATTACTATTTTTGTGGCTTCAAATGATAGCACATGCACATGAATGCATTGTGTCCTATCTCTCTACATATTTGGTATTAGGGTTAGATGAATTGTCCTCCACTAAACTTGTTCCATTTGGAGTAGGTTCTTTGTCCACCTTGTTTGGTTGGAGGGCTTGCATTGGATACTTAGTTTGGAGGTTTGATTGGATCTATCATCCACTCTATTGTCTATGGAAGTTACAAAACTATATCATAAAAGAAAATTGAAAATAATGATTATAGAAAGACCATGGTAGGAAAATAAATCACTTCTTATCTCTTTTAAGTTGTTTTAGATTAAGGTTTAATAGATCCAATTCAAGTAAAGTTGGTTATAGTTTTGTTTTGGTCATTTGTCATGCATTGTGCTAATTGAGTATCCCTAAAAATAGGTTTGAGATAGATAAATAATGATTAAGAGAAATAGAGATTGATTATCATTATCCTTGTCTATCGACAATAACAATTACTGATTTGGATATATGTTCAACTTTGTGGTGTGAAGATAATAAATTATTGAGTTGAAGAAATGAAAAGTTTTGCGATGTTTCTAAAATGATAGTTACGAGAAGAAGAAAAATGTTTGTTTGAGTTTAAAACTTCAGATAGATCAATTTATCTTTTAATGTTGCTCTAGATTAAAATTTTCTTTGATTATAGACCCTTCGTAGCAGTCAATTTGGGCATAGCTCAACTGGTTAAGATATAATAACCTCAACCAAAATATCAGAGGTTTGAATCCCCACACTCGCATACTGTTGAACTAAAAAAAAAAAAAAAAAAAGATCCTTCTTAATAGAAAGATTAACATGAAACGTTGATAAAAGCTTTGTTGTTGTTGTTGGCGCATGGCTTAGAGAACTATAAGTGGTCTTTCCTTTGTTATATATATGGTGCTAAAACATGAACCCTATCTCTATATATAAGATATCAATCTTCTTACCATTATTTAATATCACTTGATCAAGATTTATAAAGTCATGCGTCATATGATTAGTCATTAGGTGAATGGTTGAAAAAACCATATAAGACAAACCTCTATTGAGTTCAATTAAAATCCTACATATCTAAATCAACCATCATGGTCTACGACTTGAATGAATAAAACCATAAGACAAACTTCTATTGAGTTCAATTAAAATCCTACATATCCAAATTGACCACAATGGTCTATGATTTGAATGAATAAAATTGCGAACATTCATAAAGATAGGTATGAGGCAATAATATCTTAGAAAAAAGGCTTCAACGTGAGGCAATAATATCTTAGAAAAAAGGCTTCAACGTACTCTAAAATAAAAGTTGAATTGATAAGATCATAATATATGTAATAGTATCAATGTAATTACTAATCTTATAGGTCTAGTGAATAATCAACTTATCTTTTACACCATTAGACTAATATCACAATGCACAAGAATAAATAGGGAATAATATGACAAATAAAGCTATCACTAGATTGAATTTTAAAAATCACAATACTTGCATCAGATTTTGTCATTATTTTCAACAAAATCAGTACACATAATTTCTATCAATTTCGTTAAATTTAACTAAATCATTACTTTCATTAAATATTACCATGATTTATTACAAAATTAACACAATTTCTACTTATGTGAGATTAGCAATTTCGTTAGAATTTACAAAATACAAGAATGTTTCATATGAATTTGAAAATACAAAAATATAGTTTATAAACCAGATAAATAATAATGCACCATGACTCATTAAGATTGATTCCGAAATTATATTCTATCCTATAGTAATAGTCTATATTTATTCACTCCAACAACGAATTCCATTCGAATTCTCTTTGGCACAATCAATCATACATATATATAAACTAGTGATGATGAACTTTTTCTCCCTCCCAACACAAATGACTTCGAACTCTTTCCATGTTCTAAAAAAATCACATTTACATGTATTTAAGAGAGCGAGTTTACGTATTTAACAACATATGAGATTCCTTGAGGGATTCGAAGCTTTAACCTTTTGGTCCATAACATATCTTAATTAGTTAAAACTATTGTCAGTTGACATAGAATAAGTTACGATATCATTCAAAATATAATTCAAAATATTGTGAGAACTCTAAAAATAGTCAATTTTTTTTTTTAAAAAAAAAAAATTAACAAGGACAATGAGAATACTTTGAATGAGTTGTATATTTCATCCAAACACTTCTCCAAATATGTAAAAAGAAAATTAAAATGGAGAAAGAAAAAAGCTGTATAAGAAAAAATATACAGAACTGATTACAACTTTTTCGAAGTTTCCAGTTTCTTCTTTTTCTTCTTCTTCTTCTTCTTCTTCTTCTCTTTTGAAGTAAAGTTCAACCCGTAGCCCTAATCACTTGCAGGATTTACGAGATGTGAAAGCTTTGATTTACATTTCTAAAATACACAGAATTCTTCCTCCCTTCGTAACTTTTGCTGCCGCGCTATGAATGCCTCTATCGTCTGTCGGAACTCTTCGTTGCTCATCCGATCTTCTGGATACGAGCTTTTTGTTCCTTCACTCAATCGGACGATTTTCTTGCAGTTCTCCGTCTCTGATCGGCGGAGTTCTCTATGTGGATTAACTCGCTGTACGAGGGCCATTTTCTCCGATTGACTCCTCCGATAATGTTTGATTTCTTCAGGATTGCCGATTTTTTTGATTGTGACGGAGGCGTCGCCGTCGCCATGGACATTGCTGCCGCTGCCGTCATGAATCTGCTTGATTCGATACTCGATCTCGGCGCGACGAGTTTTCTGATTCTTCTCGCTGTTTCGGATGAACTCCTCGTAAAGATCGGCAACCGAATTCTTCTTGCTCGGATCCTTAGCAGAGAACTGTCCCGATTTCGCGAACAGAGTGATGACTATAGCGTTTCCGATCAGAAACACGAAGCGAGGACTGATCAAAGTCATCGACAGGCACCGAAAGTACTCTCCAGAATTCTTGAAGGCGCTCGGCAGATGGCTGGAGAATCTCGAGATCACGACGAGAATCAAGCACAATTCGATGAACCGAAGCAGATTAGCAATTTTCCTGAACTGTCTATACTTGAGAATCGCGTTTGCCTTCTCCGTTCTTATGTCGTAGAAATTGACAGACTCCATTTCCAGAAACAATAAAATCAATACAGTGAAAACCACAGCAGAATTTACAAAGACGATCTCGTAAAATACAAATCAATGTCACTGGTAAACAAACTCCTTCTCCGTCAAATTCGTCGATCCAACCGCAACGATCATCTCCGGTGGAATCACTTCCAGGAAACTGGACGGTGCTGCAAAGAAATTGGCGATTGGAAACATGGAAACAGAGAGAAAATCAACAAGAAAATTTGAGAAACAGAGAAAAACAGAGTAATCTCCACTTTTTTTTTTTTCTTTTTCTTTTTTCCTTTCAAGTGATAAAGGTTAGTTTTATTGGTTTTTTTTGAAAGCTTTAGTTTCAGTGTGTTTTGAAGGAAGTGGGATTGGTATTTATAGTCACATAAAATTGAAACTTTTTTCTTTTTATTTTTCTCTTTAATTCATATATTCCATTTACTTTAATTTCTGTCTTTAAAATTTTTGCAATTTGAAGCCTTTTGTCTAGAACATCATTTTAAAATTATTTGTTGAAAATTATTAATGGGATGGAATATGTCCATAGCCTTAAAGGTAGGTAGCCTAGTCCTTGGAGGTTATTTTTTGAAAGGAAAAAAAAAACAGAAATGTTTATACAATGTACAACATGATATTAAGATAGTAATTTTTTGTTACTTTTTTTTTTCTTTTCCAAAAAGTATTGATTTCTAAGAAATATAAAAGTAAATTAGAATATTATCCAGTTTTTAATATTTGATTTGTACTCTATCATTGTGATTCTCAAAATGCCTACTGTTATCAAATATTGAAATGCCAATTTTGTAGAAATAGTGATTAAATATGGATGTTGATTCTCAACGTTACAATGTTATGATGCACTCTCTTGCACATAAGGCTTTGGAAGAGCAGTGCCATTCTTCAAATCTCTCATTCTCAATAGTTTAGTGTTTCATGATCGGGTAATTCTATTTTCCATTTTAGTTTCTTCCTTAAAAAAAAAAGGGATGTTAATGGACATATTTCAAAAATTGTGAAAATCATGAAAATAGTATAATTATTTTGAACTGCTGAGTAAAAATTTTGAACTCTTCAAAATAAGTTCTAAGCTGTCAATGCCTTATAATATATATTTTCATATTGGGGCTATATTTATTTACATTCAAGTACATTTTCTTATTTATTTATTTTTGTTGACTTTCTAATCCTTCTTTTAGAATATTAATTGACGTCTATGATCGTTCCATTAAAGAAAATATTGATGTTCCCTAAAAAACAAAAAACAAAAAAAAAAAAAAGAAGAAAAAAATATTGATGTGTCAATAAGCATCTAGAAGAGTTTAGATACTTTTATTTTTAAAATTCTTTTACTAATTATATCTAATAAATATAAAATATTTCATTAAAGATGTGGATTATTTTATACAAGTGATGGATGCGTAACTAAAATAAGTAATCTTTGGAAGGGTCTTTTATATCTATTTGATAAATAATGCCACGACTAGTTGAATATTACGACATTTTTTTAAAAGTTCAATAAATGAATGAGAAGATTTGAACCTCCAACTTTTAAGAAGATAAGTGATGCTTTAACCAACTAGCTATGCTTACGTTGATAAAAATTTGAAACTAATTTTAACATAGTTTAACTGATTAAAACATTAATAGCTTCTATCATAGGATTCATAAAAAAAAAAAAACTGATTATAACTTCTTTTATGTTCTTGAATATTTTGATGTCTATTTATAATATTTTAAAAGTAAATATTTAATTGCTGACTAGACAAACAGATATTAGTCGAAAAATGCCAAGTGGAAATATTGAATCCAAGTGGAGATGCCACGTCTAGTTTCTTACTCACTAAGAAAATACCACGTGGCATCTTCTTTTTCAATCAATCCTTTGGAAATTTCTTTTCCCCTTTTATTAACTTTTAACGGCCATTCAATTTACTTTAATGTCCCGTCAGTCCCACCAGTAATACGGCGACAACTAGTCGCCATCAATCGTGGATGCCACGTGTCTGCTTATCGCCACACTACTATTGTATGACTGAAGAATGAAGATAAAGAAAAAATATCTCGTGTGTAACTTACCACTTACCAAAATGAACATGCTACTAAAATTGTGGGAAATATGCAAAAATCATCCTCAAATGATTAGAGGTTTTTTTTTTGGCCAATCTGCAGATAGTTCAATTGATTACGACATATGTTATAGATCAAAATATTAGGGATTCAAATCACCCGTCCCACATGTTGTTCAACTAAAAAAAGAGTTTTTTTTTTAATTATTTATTTATTTAATGAGTTCAACTATGTTGGAGTAGGAATTCAAATATTTAAACTTTGGACATCTATATATAATGTCTTAACTAGTTGAGCTATACTCAAATTTCAATGATAAGGGTTAGGTTAAATTACAAGTTTAGTCTTTGAACTTTCAAGTTTGTGTCTAAAATGTTATTGAACTTTCAATTTTGTGTTGAATAAGTTCTTGAACTATAAAAATGTTTAATAGCTCCCCGACCTTTCAATTTTGTGTCTAATAGCTTCTTGACATATTCAAAATTTTTAAAAAATTAATTGAGCTATTAGATATAAAATTGAGTTTTATGTCTATTAGGACTTTAAACTTTCAATTTTGTGTCTAATAAATTTGTGGATTTATAAAAATATCGAATAAGTCAATGATTTATTAGACACAAAATTCACAATTCATGGACCTATTGGATCTCAAATTGAAAATTTAAGAGCCTACTAGACACTTTTTAAAATTCAAGGATTTATTAGACAAGACATAAAATTGAAAGTTTAGAGACATATTAGATACTTTTTAAAATTGACCATAGAGACACAAGTCTGACTAAAATTGTAATTTAAACTACGAGTTATTATAATTGTACATTAGAATTTTTTTAGTACAACAAGTGAAACATGAAGTGTAAATTTGAATCTATGACCTTTGATAGAGGTTATGGCCTCTTGATTAAGAACTTAGGTTTGAGACGATAATATCTCTTAACTTTTAATTTGAGTAATTACACTCCAACTTTATGAAATCATTGCAAGCAAACTTTGCTAAAACTTATGAAATTGTTGCAAATACAATAACTAACGGAATTAACAACAACATGGCTTAATTGCAACTTTTTTTGTAAATTTAGAGAGTAATTGCTCGAAAAAAAACCCTATGATTATTGCGGTTTTACTTAAAACTATTAAATTTTGTATATATAAATACACACACAAACATATACACATATGTATGCACACGATGGACAAAAAATCAATTAGAAAAGCAAGCGCAAGAAAGCAATCAGAAAGACAAATAGTCATGGCAAGCAAAAAACTTGTCTAATGCCCGATGGAGATAAAATTCAAGGGCCAGCTACAAATAAAGTAATTGCAAATAGTGTACTTGTTGACGCAGGAATCTGATCATAGGTCTACGTAGATGGATTGTCGAAGTGATGAGGCAAGGAGTAATGCCGACATGCAATAAAGAAACTCACATAAGTGTGGTGTTTGCTCAACAAGCTTTAATGCTTAAGTCAATGTTTAGACTGAGGTAGTGTCGAAGAGAGTTAGGGTGGAATTTTGTACTTGCATATGAGATGAGTTTTGCTATTTATAGAGTTTCCCATTGTCGCTTAGCAGATGATCTCGATGGTAGGTAGACACCTCAGCTTGGTTGAGACCGAACTCCATAGGTTAGATATAATTTTATAGCTTCCGAGCTCCTCTTGTTGGCTCGAAACAACTCTCTATCCACATGTTTTGACATGTGGCACTAATGAGAACTTAATTGGTAGTTTACATACGCGCGTTGTTCCTATCCATAACAATAGTCATACATTAATTCAAGATTATTAACAATAATTACGAGTTATTTCAATCTAACTATTATACACAATTCAATAAAGATTATCTCAATCAACGCTCAAGTCACTCATCAATTATGTAAATCAAATATTATAAAAATAGATAAAAATAAATTATTGCTATTAATTGATTTTTTAAAAAAAAAAAATATATATATAATTTTAAAAAATGAAGTTATCCAATAAAAATTTATAATATTCAATGCAAAACATAACAAAAAAAATTAAATGGATGACAGTTGTGTAAGTTATAACGGTTCTAGATTCTGTAATGGACATTCTTTACTGAATTTGTTGTACAAGTTATTAATAACATGAAACCATAAAATTAATATCAAAATTTAATAAATTTAAATTAATTTTTCTAAACCCTTTAAAGCTCAAATTTAAAATATAAATTAGGAGTAAAGCAAAAGCCTTGCACTTTTTTTCAGTGGTGAGAGCAGTTATAAAAATAGTCACTGTGTAAAAGGAAGTTGACATGCTTTATTAGGTACACAAATTATCTTTTTATGTAAGCTTCTCCATTCAAAACTCTTAAAAGGAACTTAAACACATATGTAGATGCTTTGTGTCTTTTCTTTTTATTTATCATCCTTTTAATTTGATATGACACTATTGGATTATTCTAGATGTTAGAAAAAAAAATAAATTTGCCTCTTCACCTAGAGAGAGAAATGCAAAACCTAATCTACACTTTTTAATTTTGTCATATCTTATCAATATAACAAAGTTTTATAAATTAATTTATTATAGTCACATCAACATTACAATAGGAGAAAATTAATTTTGAAAAAGCAAGGGGACTTTTTGCAGGTGGAGCTAATTAAAACTTTAAACTAATAATTGTATAAATTAAAACTCTAAGGCCCCATTTAACCCTTTGATTTTTAGGTTTTGGTTTTTGAAAATTGTGTTTGTTTTCTCATCATTTCCCTATAATGAGTTTCATCTTTCTTAAAAAAACACTTGAATTCTTAAGTCAAATTCCAAATACTTTTTGAAAACTACTATTTTATTTTTTAAAACTTGGCTTGATTTTTAAAATTAACATATGTAAAAAGTAGATAATAAAATAAAGACACTCATAAGTGGAAGTGGTATTTATAAATTTAATTTTCAGTAACTCAAATGTTATCAAACGGGGCCTAAACTTTCATAAATGAATCAATATAGACTTTTTGCACTAACTGTTTTAAAACAGAATCCTAACAGAATGTCTAAATTGATTCACTTATGAAAATTTAGAGTTTTAATTAACAATTATTAATTTGAAATTTTAATTGATTCAACCCCCAAAGTTTAGGAGTATAAATTGATTTTTCCCCAAACTAATAACATGGACTATTCCGAGTAATTGCAAAAAATAAAAATAAAAATTGAGGGTTTAAAATTGTAAGATCTTAAATTAAAATTTGTGAGCCAAAGAAAAATATTTATGAAACTTCCAGGACTAAAAAAATATTTTATCAAATTACAAAACAAGACCTAAATATAAACTATTTCAATAGAATAATATAACAAAAGCGACGAAGACACATCATTAAGCCTCAACTAATCCTTTTGTGCTTGTAGCAATTTGTTGTATAAATCAATTTTCTTCATAAAAAAAAGGTCAATTTTTTAAGACTCAAATACATCTGTATCCAAAAAAAAAAGAAAAAAAGGTTATATAAAAAAGAATGATCTAGGAGAACTTTAGTCCTTGCTCATTTGTCAAAAAGTCTAAATTCTATGTTATTGATCCTTAAATTAGGATTATTCTATTTTCATTTTTATACTTTTAAAAGATAAGTTGTATAGACTTTTCATTTAAAAAAAAAAAAATCATATATTCATTGGAATTTTATGTTACATCAAACATAAATCATAGGCTACACTAATTTCCAAAATGAAATATCTAACTCGATATTTATCTTTAAAAGATAAGTTCATGTGATGTTATTACACATAAGATTTCCATTAAATATACATTAAAAAAATTAAAAAGTTAGAGACTAAAATAAGAATTGAAGTTCTCCTTAAGATTATAAGATCTAAATATATATTATTGGTTAAATTACAAATTTGGTCTCTATGGTTTTGAAAAAATTATAATTTAGTCCATATGATTTTAAAAGTTAGAATTTCGCCCTTATGATTTGATAAAACCTCATAAATAGTTCCTATAGTTTGATAAAAATCCTCATAAATAGTCTCTAGGTTTTATCAAATCATAGAGACTAACTCTATCCTTTAAAATCATAGGGACTAAATTTTTATTTTTTTAAAATTATAGGAACCTAAATTCATTCATTAAGATATAAAATAAATAAATATATATAAAAGTAAATGAAGACAAACATATCTTGTTAAATGATTGGGCTAATTTATATGTGCTTTTTGTTTACCTCCATAAGCAAGGATCCTTAGGGCTCCACAAAAGAATAGTTAAGATTATCCATCTCTTTATCCAATGAAGAGTTTTTAAGTAATTTGATGAGGCTATGATTGATCATATAAAAATCCAAATGACAAATAATTGAAGATTTTGAAAGGAAGCTGATAAATCATCCAATAGGGGTGGGGTTATGCCTTCTTTATTGGATGGGATATATCAATGAGTCTCTCTATGTTTTCAAATTGCTCTCTAAAATCTAATGAGATATATTAATTAAACTCTTTTTTCTAAAACTAAACAGTTGTCTTGTCCTCATTCACATTTTTAAGATAGCTTTTTTTTTTTTTTAATATTCCATTTTTTTTTTCTAAAATAAAGAAAATTTTATTCATGAATGAAGGATTAGAAACTTTTTGTGGTAGTCTATGGTCTCATAATTCGGCTCTCTTTTCACATGCATAGAATGAATTTTTCTATACTAGCACACAATTCTTTTAATTCGGGAAGAACGTTATCAAAAGCTCTAGAATAAGAGAATAAGATTGTTGATATCGGATTGTATTTTCCTTTTCCCTTCTCTTCTAACATTATCTAGATGACAAATTAAATAAACTAAACTTCTATTTAATGAAATGTTTGTGTCATACCTTATTAGATTAGGTTTTGTGGAGTTAGTTTGGTATGAAAAACAATTGGATAGACTAAATAAAAATATAATTCAAATTAAATTAGTCCATGATGTATTTAAACTTTTTAAAATTTATGGATAAAATAAATGTTGAATTATAATCTATCTCTTTATACTATGTTGTTGCCAAAATTCGGTCAAGAAAAATCTCACCTAATCTTCACGTGATATTAAGGATAAATTTGTATTTTGTGGGGAATCCATAGCCTACAAAACAGAAAGGTTACACACCGGTGTGGTGTGCTTGCCACACAATTCCGATGCTTAAGTTAGATCAGAGAATTTGTGTGTAGCAAGAGATTTTTAGCATGAGAAAGAGCTTACCTTCATTCAGTTATAAAAATAGAATTTATATAGGGAATGACATAGGGTTTTCCCATTTCCTTTACGAATTAGAACAAGAAAGAACTGAATCAAGCCAAACCGAAGATACCACGAGCTAGGAGCATTCATGACACATGGCCCTTTGAAGGAGTGACCCTCCTCGGCCTTGGCCTCATGCGGAAGCCGAGGAGAGGAATTGGGCACCCAATTCCTTTCTTCTTCTCTGTAAAACCATTTAATTAAGTGCATATTATCATTTAGTTACTGTCTTTTTTAGTTTTATTTGCTCTATTTATTTTATGTCTATTGGACCTTTCTCTTAGTGACACGTGTAGGGTTTACTCTAGGTTGTCACTATTTAAAGAACCTTTATGCATCTTCTTGAGGAATGAGAATATACATAATTCTCTTCTGTCCTACTGTGCCATTCTCTTTTTGTTTCATGGTATCAGAGCTTTGGTAAGCTCAAATTTCTCAAACATGGCTAAAAAATTATTCAATCTTGCTTTGTCCTTTGGTTTGGGAAATACTTCAGTCAACCCACAACCTCAAGTTTCAAATACCCAACAACCCCTCCAATCAGTTTGGTCTCCAACAACTCCAAACGTCGGAAATGTTCTCCCTCTTCACCCTACCATTTACCCACCTGCACCACCCTATTCCGACTCATCGACTTTATTTTGGAACTTTTCAACATCCTTCCTTTTTCCCGTTGGCTTCAACTCATGCCCCATTCTCACCACTGCAACACTTTCAACTTCCAGTAATATCTTAGGCTATTCCAAATGTTGCTCCGGTTCTTTTTGTCAAGCTGAATGATTCCAACTATCTCTTATGGCGAAATCAACTCCTCTACTTTGTTGGAGCTCACAACTTAAAAGGCTTTATAGATGGTACTATACCTTGCCCACCTCAATTTCTAGATAATTTACAGCTTCAGGTAAACTCGGAATACCTTCTTTGGCAGAAATTTAATAGCACAGTAATGTCTTGGATCTATTCTTCCTTTACTGAGGAGAAAATGGGTGAGATTATATCATTAACTAGTGCTGCTAATGTTTGTGAGTCATTTTGGAGATCTTATTCATCTTCATCCACTTGAGTTCTTAGTCTTAAGTCTCAGATTTAAAAAATCAAGAAAGATGGATTGTCAGTCTCTCAATACTTAGCAAATATTAAGGAAGTTGCAGATAAGTTGGTTGCTATTGGCGAACCAGTTTCTCTCAAAGACCACGTTTCATATATTTTAGGGGGTCTTGGTCCTGAATATAATGCTTTTGTAACGTCTAAAGCATCAAGTTGAGCTTCCACCTATTGAAGATGTGTGAACTTTGCTTATGAGCTACAATTATCGCTTAGAAAAACAAAACTTTGTTGAGTAGCTCTATAATGTTCAGCCAACCTTGCCCATATGCACCTAAATTCCTCTGTACACCAGAAAAAGAATCAGAAATTTTCCAATACCTTTTTAAATCGAAACAATAACCCTTAATCCCCAGGCCATCTTGAAAAACCTACCCAATCAACCTTACCTCAAAATCATTGGACTCCTTATTCCTCTAACCCAAACAGTGGAAAAGTGCAATGCCAAATTTTGTGGCAAATTTGGTCACTCACCTTTAACGTGTTATCATTGGACTAATCTTCAATACCAACCTCAATCGTCCAGCACTTCCTCAAACCCACCCCAAGCTTTTTATCACAATGTTCAAAATCCTCCTTCTGAAAACACCAATCCATCTACACATGACCACCCAATCTTTGTCAATCCATCCAATATTCCTGATGATGCTTGGTTTATGGACTCCGGTGCTACTTATCACCTCTCGCCGAACATCAATTCATTATCCAACCCTATTTCTTACACCGATGTGGAGCAAGTGACTATTGGAAATGGTAAGTCAATCCATATTTCTCATGTTGGGTCTATTTCCTTTAATTCTTCAACTCATATGCCTATTCATCTGTCTGAAGTCTCCTTTTATATCTCAAAAACTTATTAGTATATCGAGACTATGTCACGATAACAAAGCCTCCGTTGAATTTTACCCATCCTTATTTCTTATGAAGGGCCTATCTACCAAGGAAATTCTTTTTCAAGGCAAACTTGAAGGTGGGCTTTATAGACTTCCATCTACTTCATCACCTTTGGCTACGAGTTGTTCTCCTTTACCTTTTGTGGCGACTTTCATTTCCCCAAAGATGCCTCATTGTGGCCCAATCGCTTAGGACATCGGACTTCTACAATTGTTAGACAAGTTTTGAAATCTTGTAACATTGATTGTAGTACATTCAATGAGTCTAACCTTTGTATTTCTTGTCAAAAAGCCAAAAGTCATCGCCTTCATTTTAATTTAAGTTCTACCAAGTCTTCCACTCCCTTTGAACTTGTCCATTCTAATTTATGAGGTCCTTCATTTGAAAAATCTATAAATGGTGTTCATTTTTTTCTCTTATTTATTGATGATTTCACTAAATTCACATGACTTTACTTGCTAAACACAAAAGATCAAGTATTACCCATATTCTTGCGCTTTCAAGCTTCAATTCAAAATCAATTCAATTCCTTAATTAAATCTCTCCAAACTAACTGGGGAGGTGAGTTTCGCTCTTTATCATCCTTTTTAGCTAATCATGGAACTATTCATCGCATTTCATGTCCTCATACCCCGCATCAAAATGGTAAAGTAGAACACAAAAACTATCATGTGGTGGAAATTGGTTTATCTCTTTTAGACCATTCTTCAATTCCTTTGTCATATTGGCCTTTTGCTTTTCAGTCTGTCGTTTATTTAATTAATAGATTATCCACTCCCGTTTTAAATAATCAATCACCTTATTTTTCTCTTTTTCACACGTCTCCTGATTAGCCTACTTCAAGTCTTTGGATGTTCTTGTTTTCCCTTTTTACGCCCTTACAATTCTCATAAACTATTGTTTCGATCAACTGAGTGTGCATTTCTCAGGTATAGCTCCAATCACAAAGGGTATTTGTGTTTGGATTATACTTCAGGTCGCATTTATGTGTCTTGCCATGTAGTTTTTTATGAATCCAATTTTCCTTTTTCTTCTATTTCCTCAACCCCATCTAAAATTAAAAGTCATCATTCTGATTGTTTTAATTTTGCTCCTGCTCCTATTACCTTTTCCCTTAACTCATCCTTTTTTCAACAGTCATCTACTTCCATCCATCACTCTATTTCTCCTCTCATCCACGTTACCCAATCTTCAATGCAACCCTTTCCCATCAACACCACAACTTCTTCAACGGACACATCTCCCACCAACACCACAGCTTCTCCAACGCACACCTCTCCCACCACGTGTCCTTCGCCCACGTCATCTGTCCATTCTCTTACATCTTTTCCTTTTTCTCCCACTAACTCTTCACCCTCCATTTTCGTCCCTTCTTCCTCCCCTTCAAATGTCACATCTTCAACCTTACCCGAATCCCTCATTTCCTCCTCTTCATCATTTACCATTTTGTCCTCTTCACCTAAAAGCATTGAACCCATCTCATTTGCTCTTCCATTATTCGCCTCACCTACACCATCACCACCTATTGAGCTTCTCCCATCCTTGATCTCCACTTTGCCGCCACCAACAATTACCCAAAATCTCCATCCGATGATAACACGTTCCAAGCATGGTATCCACAAGCCAAAAGCATGGTTTGCTCAAGCCCCTCCCATAACCGAGCTTCATCTTCGTGAACCCACAAGTTACAAACAAGCACTGTCTTATCCTGTTTGGTACAAAGCCATGGAAGCTGAGATTGTTGCTCTAAACCAAAATAATACATGGAGTTTGGTTCCAGTGCCCATGGGTTGTAAGCTAGTCGGTTGTAAATGGGTTTATCGGTTAAAATTGAAGCCCACATGAGAAATTGAATGTTACAAAGCTAGGCTTGTTGCAAAGGGTTTTAATCAAACTTATGAGGTGGATTTCTTTGATACATTAAGTTCAGTTGGAAAATATGCAACCTGCGTATTGTTCTCTCTCTTACAGTCTCCTTCAAATGGTCTATTCACCAATTAGATGTAAACAATGCATTTTTGAATGGTGATTTGCAAGAGGCTGTGTTTATGCAACTACCCCTGGTATTTATCGACCCCACCAGTTTAGATCGTGTGTGTCGACTACACAAAGCCCTTTATGATCTCAAACTGAGCCCGCGCGCAGCTCAGTTCCTGTTTTATAAATTGGGGTTTCCCGCTTCCAAATCTGACTCATCCATGTTCTTTTTTTTTTCCATTCATCGGCTATTGTGATTACACTTATTTATGTGGACGATATTATTATCATCGGGAAAGTCCATCCTTGTTGTCTTCTTTTATTTCTCTCCTGAGTAATGAGTTTTTATTGAGGGATTTGGGTCCCTTTAACTATTTTTTGGGTATTCATGTCTCCATGCATCGAGATGGCATGCATTTGTCTGAAAGTAAATACATATTTGGCCTTCTCAAACGTGCATATATGCTGGAATGTAAACCTCTTCCAACGCCAATGGTTGTTGGTCTTTCATTATCAATCAATGATGGTGATCCTTTGCCCAATCCAACAGAGTATCGAAGTATTGTGGGTGATTTTCAATATTGCACAATTGCTTGCCTTGATTTATCCTTTGCGGTAAATAAGGTATGCCAATTCCTTCATGGTCCTATGACTGCTCACTGGCTTGCTGCTAAACACATTTTGCGTTATCTACAAGGAATTGCTTACCATGGGTTATCTGTGTTTCCATCTTCTTTAACCCTTACCTATTTTACTAATGTGGATTGGGCCAATTGTTCGGACTATAGAAGAAGTACCAGTGGCTATTGTACATTTTTAGGTAACAATCTCATATCATGGTCTTCTTACTTTTTGGCTTTCATTCCTTATATAGAAAATAACAAAAATAATGATATGTCTGATACCCTAGAGAAACAGGAAAGCCTTCTAAACTTGGAAGGTTACATTGATTCAAGCAAGAAGGGACCGAAGAAAGTAGAAGAATTTTACGTGCCCTGACACTTACGAACCCTGTCGAACATAACAACGTTAAAAATTTGCGCTTCTTGGGAGGCAACCCAAGTGCTTTAATTGTTTTCCTTTCAGTTATTTATTTCCTTTTCTTAGTTTTTTTTTTTTTTTGTTTTTTTTTTCTTTTGTAGGTGTTGCACATGGGAGAAGAAATTGAGGATAAAGATACACCACCACCTACAAGCCATCCAAAAACTAGGGGAGTTTTTCTGTTCCTCTTGCTTTTTCTTTGTGTAACTCTGTTTAGTGATACATTGGGGACAATGTATCAATTAAGGTTGGCGGTGGAGATTGTTAGATTTGCATGTTTAGGGTTATTCATGAGCATATTGAGTAGTGAGCCTTAATTTTAGAATTTTTGAGCTAAAATTGCATGATGAGTTAGTTGCATATTAGGTGATTATGACAATCTAGGATGTGTTTTAGGTAATCCCATTTGAAATGGCTGAAACTTGAAGATGCATGCTTGATTTAAGCCTATTTTAAAATTTTTCTTCTGATTCCCTTATACTTTTTGAGCACTTAGCCCTCTTGTCTGTGGTTTTGAAGGCTTAAGATTGGGTTATTTGGTCTAGATTCTTGTTGTCACCTCGAAAGATTTTAGGAGCTAGTTTAAGAGTCTACTTGCATGATGTTGAATAACGTGAAACTTAAGAGTAATTGCATGTTTTATTTGCCTTTATTATGTGATAAAATGAAAACTCGAGTAAAAAAAATGGTTGCATGTTTTTAAAAGTCTAAGGGCACAAAAGAGCTACCTCTACTGTGATCAGTCAGGCCATCCATCGAGCAAGTGCTCTAGATAAGGGTCCCTATAGTAAATGTGTGAAAGCTAGTGCTCATCAAAATAAGCAAAAATCTAAGTTTGGGGGTACGCCTACCCCTGGGCACCTTAGTTTTGTGTTATCCTTTTGAGTGTAGGGAAGCTTGAGAATTGGTCTTAAAGTCAGAAGTAGGGGGAAAATGAGTTGAGGATCGAATAAAACCTTCTTGGGCTTAGAAACACTTAGATAAGGGAGATCTATACACACACACACATAAGGGATGAAGGGATTAGTTTTAAAATTCTCATTGATTGAATGTGTTTGATCGTTTTCTTCCATTGCAAATGTTTTGTTGCCTAAAGCATTGAGATTAGAGCAATTGATATGCAACTGATTAGTCATAGGATTGTTTAGTTCTACCTTGCTCGAGGACTAGCAAGATTTAGGTTGGGGGTTGTGATTGGACCTATAAAGTCCTATTTAATTACACTTATTTCTTGTTAATTAGAAGGATTTTATGTGTTTTATTATTATTTTTTAGGGATTCGAGCAATTCACGTGTTTTGAAGAGTTTGCACCATTTCGGAATTAATTCGGACCAAATTGGAGGTGATTCGAGCAACTGAATTTCTATACCAAATTTGACCGATCATATCATGATATTTCGAGATGAAAATATATTCAAATTTGGTATCAAATCGAAGATTATTGAATTATCTTTCCAACGGTATAAGACGCATTGCATTCCAATAAGTATTATGAAAGTTATGGCATTTTGAGTGATTACTGCTCCTGCTGGAAAACTGTTGTACCCGAGAATATTTTGTGCCAACTTTCGTTCCCATTATCTTGCTCCTCACGTTTGGGAATATAGCCAAATTAGATATCATTTTAAATATCTCAGAATTATCTTTCCAACCATATAAATACCATGTTGATCCAAGGTTTGGAGAAGAAGTTATGGGCAAAATAATGAAAACTGCACAATCCAGAAACTTTCTTTATTTGCAACATTCTATGTTTGTTTTGAGAATTTAGGGAAAGATTTTCGAGTTTTAGATGTATTTTCCAGCATTTTACCAGAGAGAACATTATTTATTTTATTTTAAATATTATTCCCTAATTGTTTTAGGAAAATACCTTTCTAGAATTTAGGGTTTCTTACTTGTGTAAGTTGTCTACTTCAAGGCTATTTAAGTCTTCTTATGGACAACAAGGGAGATCTTTTTTTGGCCTCTTGGCCTAGACGTTTTTAGAGAGTTTTTAGACTCCTTTTCTCTTTTCTCCTTAGACAATAATGGTATCAAATTTTATCACGATGATCGGCTAAACTTCGCGTTCCCAGTTCAGAGGTCGGTTGTAATCAATTGCAATATTGTGAGGTTTGAACCTTAACGTAGTTTTCTTTCAATTGCAAGTATTCTTTGATTCCCGTGTTAATTTTATAATCATGTATTTTTGATTGAATTGACGCCTTAATCACTTTACATGTTTGATTGCTAGTCATGATCATGATCCGTAATTGTCATGTTGAATGAACCAGTAGCATTAGGATTATTACATGTGTATGTTTTGTGGGTTTCCATATTACATGGCTTGCATGTTTAATTCTAGGAATTAAAGGAACATCTTAATTAGATTAAAGTTATTTCACCTAATTTGTTGTCTTGGTCATTCCAAAGCAGTTAATGCCTTTATCTAAATAATTTGGAGCGGTTTCGTCAAAATTGTTTAGGTAATTAGCATTAACTTGACATTTGTTAGAGTTAATGACCTTAGGGAATTTGTGCAATTGAGTAGAACTGTACTTTTGGATTGGATTTTGGTAAGATTTGATCTATCTCTATCTTTATTGTTTATGTTTTATTTTATTTATAAAAACACAAAACCCCGCTTTTTAATTGCTTTCTCCTTTGCAAATTTAACTTGAGAAATTAATATTTGGTTCCATGAGATCAACCCGATCCACTCAATGCTACAAATAACTTAGGATCGGTTTAGCCCTCGACAAGCTCGCATCAGCTGTCATAAAAATTTTAACTGAACAAAGCCTAAGCCCCATTCCTTCAAGGCCCAACCCAATACATAAAAGTTGGTGAGAGATGTTGGGAGGAGAGTGAACATTTATAGATAGTTTTTCACTCCTCTTCTTTCAATCTACCGATGTGGGACAGACTGTAACGCCCGGCTTATTTACAGACATAAATTTCGAATTATGGAAATTAAGATGGATAAATTTTTTTTAAGTAAATTGATTTATGAGTAAATTTGAAATTTTGGAAGGTCAAAAAGGGCAAAATGGGAAGTTAAATTTTTTTAAAATAATTTTTCCTCATCCTTATCCATTAAATATATATATATATTTTTATTCTTTTTATTATTTTATTTATTTATTTTTATTTATATTTTTTTTTCTTTTTTTCTTTTTTCTTTTCTTTTCTTTTCTTTTTCTTTTTTTTTTCTTTTCCTTTCTTCTTCTTCCTCCCGCAGCTTCTCCCGAAACTCTCCCTCTCCGATCACTCTCTCTCTCTCTCTCTCTCTCTTCCGCCGGCCTTCTCGTCTCTCTTCCTCTCGATCGTCTCTCTCTCCGTCTCACCGGCAGCTGCGTAGCTCCAGCGCCGATCAGCCCCAATCATCACCGGTCTTCTTTTCTTCTTCCTCGTCTTCTGCAAGTTCCGCCGGAAAACCCACGCAAGTCGCACGTTAAAGTTGAAGACTCGCTGGTCGCCGGAGCTCACGAACGCCGGTCTACGTCGTCTGCGTCAGCCTTGCCGGTGTCGGATCCGCAGGTGTCATCTCGCCGGAAGCCGCGTTTTCGTCCGGTTGAGCTAAACCAGTCACCCCAACTCGCCGGATCTGTATATTTAACCACCGATCAGCTCGCCGGAAGCTTCAATTCGCAACCCCCGCTGCACGCGCCGCCGTTCACCGGTTTCTGTAAGTTCGAAACTCAGATCGCGCCGGATCTGCTAGCAAATGCCTCACCGGAGCTCACCGGAGTCCCGAGCGCACTAGATCTGCTCAAAACGCACCCTCACGCGCCGATTGGAAGCCCCACGCGCCGGCCACGCTCCGCCGTCCGCCGCTGCACGCGCCGCCGTGCTCCGGTCACGCACCGCCGTTCGCCGGAGTTGGGTAAAATTTTCCATTTGGTCCGTTTCGTCGAGTTATTAATGTTAGAATGTGTTTTAGCGTAATTCGGATGGTTTAAGACGAGTTTAGGAAACTTTTTAGGTGATTTGTTGAAGACCTTGGATCGTACTTGGAGTGGGAACTCAAGAAGCTCATTACTAGTGAAGAAAGGGTATTTTAGTAAGTAAAGATTTAAGGTAAGGGATCTCACAACGAAAGAAGTTTTCAAAACCTTGAGCTAGCTCTATGTTTACTTTGAAAGTTTATGTTTTTCGTGTAAGTATTTAAGAAAGAAAGTGTTTTATATGTATATTCCTTTATACGCTATTTCCATGAGTTCTATTTGAGTTTTCATGTTAAAAAGAATGGAAATGATATGTATGTCTCTGAAATGCGATTGTCTTGATTTATGCATTCATAACTATGTTCTAAAACGAATGGGACCTCATGCATGTGTTGTGTGCTCATGAAAAGATTTATGTAGGCCGTGACGATAATTCTCCCAAAAGTTTTATGTGGGTTTTGAGGGAACCCGAGTCTTCAGACTCTCTATGCTCCCGGGGTTCGAGAGTGCCCCCACGATGGTAGCCAACGGGCTTGAGTCTTCGGACTCCACGATGGTAGCCTACGGGCTGAGTCTTCGGACTCCACGATGGTAGCCTTCGGGCTGAGTCTTCGGACTCCACGATGTATGTTAGCTTTCGAGCTTAACTCTCAGAGTTAGGGAGGACTCTATTCGATGGAAAAACTGTCTTCGGACTGTTCACGAGGCCCTCGGGAGAATTTAATCATTCACGAGAGCCGCGAGGAAAAGTACATGGTTTATAAAATGAATTTTAGGTCCCCTACTAAAGCGATGGTTTACGATGGTTTTATGATTTAAAATGACATGTTGCATGTGATTGAAACTCTTATTTTGAAACTATGATTGACTTACTGAGTATTATTCGTTAATACTCACCCTTTTCCTTTTTAAAAATGTTTTCAGGTAAGGCTAAGATCGGCCCTAGCGCGTGACCGGAGATCAGCTACTCGAGTCATGGGAGCCGACCGATCGCTATTCCACTTCTTTTATGTTTCAGGATGTACATAGAACTCATGTCGAGTTTTTTTAATGTTTAGGAGAACGTTTCAAAGTCTTTTAACCTTTCTTTGTAAATCGTGCACGTGTATTTGGTTTTCTGCTGTTTGAACCCTAGCATCATATTGAGAAGTTTGTTGGATGCTAGGAGGTTGTTTGAAAATCTTAGAAGTGCGTTTTTCTATGTCTTATCAGGTAAGGGTCAAATTTTTGGTTTTCGCGGAGTTACGCCGTTATGTTGCCGAAATTTTCGGTAATATAGCGACGTGACTTAGTAATGACTCTTAGGTAGCGTGTTAAGCCTATAGGGTCGTTACACAGACTCTCAATAGGTTTTTTTTCCCCAATTCTTCTTTTCACGTTGCATCTCTCCCTCACTTCAATTCTTCTCCTCTCCTTTTAATATATTTATTTATTACATTTCTTTTAGACTTTAACTTATTTAGTTTATTTTTAATTTTTAATTAAATGATTGAATTTCTTTTATTATTATTATTATTATTCTAATTTATTCTTCAATTACAATTAATTATATATATTATAATTATATGACTAATTTAATACATTAATTATATATATATATATATATATATATATATATATATATATATATATATATATATATATATATATATATATATATATATATATATATATATATATATATATATATATATATATATATATATATATATATATATATATATATATTACTTTTTCATTTAATTACTTTCAATTTCATTTTTCACATTAACTTCACATCGAATTTTTAAAATTTTCCAAACACCTTCTAAATCACAAAAAATAGTTTTGTAAAATTTTTTTAATTCTACATTTTATTTTTTTTTATTATTTTTTACCACAATAAATATCCATTTCATTTTTACTTTATTTACCTCAATCTCTATTACACTCCAATTCTCTCCAACTATCTCAAGTTTCCTCCAATTTCTCCAATTTCTTTCTTAAATTAAGAGGTTTATATTAAACAATTCACAATGATTTTATCATATGCAAATATTTCATATCTCCTTCAATTTTGTAACTATTTATCAATATTTGATATTATTTTGTATAGTCAATTTAGAATGGTTAATTATAGTTTAATTAAGTTATCATAATTAAAGTCTCATTTAATAATTCAAATAATTTTCATAATTTTTTCAAAATTTTTGCTAACATTAACATTTCCATTAACATTTTAATATAAATTATATATATTTTAGATATGATGGTTAAAAATAACCAATTATAGTACAATTAAATCACAAGTAAAGTTTCATGAAATAATTCAATTTTTTTTTTTTATCAATTTTCATATTTATTTTCAAAATTCCTGCTCACATCAACATTTCAATTGGCATTTATATCTAAATATTGTCTTAGTTTTTAGGTATGATGCTTACAAATGGTCAATCATAGTCTAATTAAGCCACAATTAAAGTTTCATTGGCTAATTCAAATAATTTCCACCAATTTCCACGATTTCCATAAATTTTTCCGAAATTTTCATCGACATTTCCATTTCCATCTATATTTTCGTAAAATCTGGACCTTGACATTTCCATCGACATCGACATTTCGAACCTTGGTGATAACTCATATTGCTACAAATTCGGTTATGCATCAACGCACATAGAAATCGATCACGAATTCTAAATTGCAAGCTCATTGTTAAACACGTTCCATCTAGTGATCAACTTGCTGACATTCTCACTAAGGTGTTGCCTACCTCTTGATTTCAAAATTTACGGCTTAAGCTCACCGTTCTTCAATGCCCAATTCGCTTGCGGGGGATGTAAAACCATTTAATTAAGTGCTTATTACCCTTTAGTTACTGTCTCCAGTGTATTAAATTTCGAACCACATGTCAATATTTCGGTCGACATGTCGTTATGTCGACAGTGACTTTTCGACGAGATATTAAAGAAATTTCGAATTAATTTTTTTAAAACTTATTCAACCTTGCAAAAGCCCAGTTGTTAAAGCCCAAATTAGTAGCTTGAGCCCAGGGTGGGAGTAAAAGCCAAGCAAGAAGTACCATTTATATAAGAAAAGCTAGCCTCCACCCACTCAACCTTACCGATGTGGGACTAGATTTTCCTCTTGTTTAGCAAATAGCAACCACTCCCTCCACATTTATATAGGAAAAGCTAGCCTCCACCCACTCAACCTTACCAATGTGGGACTAGATTTTCCTCTGGTTTAGCAAATAGCAACTACTCCCTCCATCTCCTCTCTTCCACCTTTATCTTTCTCACGTCTCACCATTTATTTTTCTCTTTTCTTTTATTTATTTTCTTCTATTTATTTTAATTAAATTGATATAATTTATATTTTTTTATTATTCTCTTTTTGTTGTATGCGGTATACCTATGCTTCAATCTTAACTAAAGAGCATTTTCATATTTGTTTGGATACAGAAATTATGAAGGGTCTAAATTATTATTGACTATTTTGCACTATTTCTAACGTCATTTTTTTCAAAATTTCAGTTGATACCAACATTTCTATATAATTATGACTTATATTTTTAAATATACTGATTAAAAATGGTCCATTATTACTTAATTAAGTCACAATTAAAGTTTGATTAACTAATTCAAATAATTTTCATTAATTTCTATGATTTCTATTATTTTTTCTAAAATTTCCATCGACATCGACATTTCCATCGATATTTCCATCAAATTTAGACCTCGACATTTCCATCGACATCGATATTTTAAACCTTGACTGTCTCATTTAGTTTTATTTGCTCTATTTATTTTATGTTTGTTGGACATTTCTCTTAGTGACACGTGTAGGGTTTACTCTAAGTTGTCACTATTTAAAGAACATTTATGCATCTTCTTGAGGAATGAAAATATATAGAATTCTCTTCTGCCCTATTGTGCCATTCTCTTTTTGTTTCATTCTCTTACCTCCCAACTCAGGTCTCCTATATGTTCTTGAGTTTGTCCATTGTCGAATCTATTTTGCCTTGGTTCTATTCTTGATTTCTTCTTTCTTTCTTGGACTTATTCTTTTGGTCCAAAATTATCAATAACATATTATAATATAAATATAACCCCATGTTAGTTAAAATGGAAAAGATTCATGGTTAAGGAAAACATTATTATTAGTATGTGACATTTTGAATAAATTTTTTAAGCAAAACGATGCACGTCGAAACTCAAAATAGGAGGCAATACCATATTTATATCCATGATATATATATATATATTAAAAGCTACAATCTTCCGTTTTTCCTTTGTCAAACTTTACAAAATATATGACCTACAATTTAATACCAATAATTGATAAATTTTGCATTTAATTTAAATCATAAAATATCATTTAAATGGCAGAGTATGGGAAAAAAAACTTTATTTACATATATTATTCTAAAAATTATTTCATTTAATTATAGAATATCAAGAATATTGAAACTTCAAAATTTTTTCAACTCTCTCATTTTCTACCACTAGAAAATAATTATCTTTCATTTATTTCCTACAACAACGACTTAAAATATGGAACATATATTTTTTTGCAAGTAGTGTTGAAAAAGATACCTAAAAAATTAGTCTAATATGAAAAAAATAATCATATTATTTTTTGAAAGTTTTTATTTTATAAATAATATTCTATTTGGTGAATCAAGTTTTATCGATTTATCATACTCATTAATTAAATGTTTATATAAATATGATATTTGATTACACAATATAATTTGGAACTAAATAAATAAATTTTAGGTTAAAAATACTTTTGATCACTAAACTTTCATGCAAGTAACAATTTAATTCTTGAACTTAATTTGTAATGATTGAGTCCTTGTATTTTCAATTTTGTAACAATTTAGACCATAAACTTTAATATATATAACAATTTAGTCCTTTAAATTTTGTTACAATTTAGTCCTTATTGTAAAAATTTTCATAAAACATAAGTGTCAATTTTTATTATTTAACGACTTAGTCTTTGACTCTTTGTAGTTTATAAACATATTTACTCCCGAGACTAAATTGATACATATTAAAGCTCATGGACTAAATTGTTATGAAAGTACAAAGGACTAAACTGTTACAAACTAAAATTCAGAGACTACATTGTTACTTTTATGAAAGTTTAGGGACAATGTGTTTTTAAACCAAATAATAATAAGTTAAAATATATGAGAGTATGAGTTTTTTTTTTATTTAATCAATTAGTCATACTAAAAATTAGCCTAAGTATTCATTAAAAATTATGATACAATGTTTTTTTAGTTCAATAAATTCAAAGTGGGAAACTAAACCATTAACCTTTGGAATTGTTATTGGTACCATATCTACTAAATACTCGAATTGACTATGATAAGCAAATTTTAATTAATGAAAATTTAGCTTTAAGTGAATAAAAATTTAAGTACATGATAAAGTTAATAGAGATGTCCACGGGGTGGGGCGGGGTAGGAGAATGGATTTCCCGTCCCTGCCCCCCATTTCATTCCCTGTTCCCGTGAAATTCTCCATTTAATTTTGCGAGGATCGGGGAGGGGATTCCCCTTGGAAAATTTGCGGGAATCATGTTCCCCGCGAGAAATTTTTCCCCGTTTTTATTTTTTTATTTTTTTTAAAATCTTTTTTAATTTTTTAAATTTATCCTCAACCATAATAGAAATTATTTCTAAATGAATAATTTTCAATATAATTCTATTTAAAGAAAATGTTATAAATTTTTCTAATAAAAACAATAATATACTATAAGTAAAAATACTATAATGTCGAAACAACTTAATTTCTAAAAATTCAAATTTCAATATTACAACATAGTTTTTAATTTTTTTTATAATGAAGTAGTCTTAAACTAATTCCTACTATAGTTTTTTTTTAAAAAAAAGTTCTATTTATAAGTAATAATATATATATATATATATATATATATATATATATATATATATATATATATATATGTATGTGTGTGTATGTATATGTATATGTATGTATATGTATATGTATATATATGTATATGTATATATATTATTAATCGGGGTGGGGCGGGGTTGGGGTCGGGGATGGGGATGGGGAATATATTCCCCGTCCCCGTTTCTGTTTAGGCAACGGGGAGAAAAATCTTTCCGCTCCCTCCCCCATTCTCCGTGTAATTGGGGATTTCCCGCCCCATTCAGGACAGGTCCCTCGGGGCTCTGACCCCGCAGGTTAAATGGACATCTCTAAAAGTTAATAAATGTTTGGAATCTAAATGGCTAAAATATGAAAGGTTTTATCCTTTCATTTTCTAACAATGTAAAGACTTTTTGAATTAATTAATTATATAATTTTCAAATGATTTGAAATTTCAAAAGTTATGTACCCTTTTCATTTTCTGTCACCTACGGTCATAAAAAATAATAATGAAAAAAAAAACAATTAGAGAATTTCAAATTATTTGAATTTTCAAATTTTAATTTTTTTCATTTTCTACCCCATAGAAAAAGGCTACTTGCCACAATTTCTAACCATCAATTTAGGCTCCATTTATTTTCCTCTATTCTAAAATTATTCCTCTCACTTTTTTATTTTAAAAATCTATATTCAATCTGAAAAGCAACTTAAGACGCTACGTCACACATTTAAGAAAATGAGATGGATGTGGCCAGGGGCGAAGGTACATTGGATCCAAGGGGCTTAAGCCCCACCTCAACTTTAAAAATTATAAATTAGTATTAAAAATCACAATTAATTTTGAAATTATATCCATGACATGTTGGAATAAGCCTCTCTAGGTCCCTGGTTCAAATCCTATACTTGCAATTCTTTTCTTTTTTTCCTACTTTCTTTTTTTTTTCTGCTTTCTTTTTTTTTTTTTTCATTTTTTCCCTCCTTTTTCGTTTTTCTTTTTTTCTTCCCCTTTTTTTGCTCCCTTTTTTTTTTTTTTTTTTTTTTCGTTTTTGGGTTTTTTTTTGGCAAAAATAATAGTGTTTTCTCATATTGTTTTAGGAAAAAATTGAATTTCACACCTAAAATTGTATAGTTATATCAAATTTAACTCTAAACTCTCAATTTAGTAAAATTAAACCCTAAACTCATATATGTTTTGCATTTTTTTACCATCTATTCAATTTTTTGCTAATTCACCCACTAATTAATATAAAGCAATGTAAAAATCTCCATACAATCACTAATTTCAATAAAATTAAGCATTGTACAAAATTAAATTTGATCGATGCACAAATAAACCATTGAAAACCTTGCCAAAATTTACAAATTTCAACAAAAATTTAGCTCTAATGTTGTTTTTCTTTAAAATCTTATCAATTTTGTACCATACATATGTTTTAGAATTCAAAGAATGCATGTGAAGATATTTCTTTAATGATATTTTAAACGAAAGCTTATCAAAGGGTTAAAATTGCAACGCTTTTTAAAGTTTAGGGTTAAAATTGCAATACTTATCTAAGTTTAGGGTGAAATTTGATGAAATTGAAAGTTTATGGTAAAAATTTACACAACTTGACAAGTTTATGGTCAAAATTTGATTTTTTCCTATTTTTTAAAACAATTTAAATTGATACATAATAAAAAATATAAGATATTATAATTATTTTTTCAATTTAATTTTTCTTTTACAGAGTCAAATAAAGAAGGAATAATAAAATTATTTTTTACTTTTAGTACATTATATTTTAAAATTAATTACATAAAAAAATTTATAATTCCCAATGAAAAAAAATCTATTTGTTTTTTAAAGTTCCATTTTTTAATATATATTTTATAAGTTCGATCTATTCTAATAAGTTTTTTTGAATTAAAGCAGTATGTAATTGGTCTTTAAACTTTCAATTTTTTATCTAATAGGTTCCGGAGTTTTCAATTTAATGTTTAATAGATCTATAATCTAATAGACTTTTTTTTTTTTTTTTTAAGTTCAAGGATCACAAAATTGAAAATTTAGGAATTTATTTGACAAAAAATTGATAGTTCAGTGACTTAGTATAAACTTTTTAAAGTTAGGGACTTATTAAACACAATCTTAAAAATTTAATGACCAAATTTATAATTTAACCTATTTAATATCAAAATATACAAATGATATGAATATATCAATGTGTTCAAAATTATTTCTATATAGCCCCCCTGACATATAGTTCTAGATCCGCCACTGGATGTAGCGAATATTTATTTTTAATCCTAGACTTGAAACATTAGAATTTCACTTTTTATGAAATGACATCGTGGAATTTGTCTAACAATTATCAATTTAAAGAGAAATCTAACTTTAGAAAGTTTAGTGGAGACATGATTCTATTTTCTTCTTTGTTACTATCATTTTTTTTTCTTTTGTCTTTTTTTCTTGGTAATCAGTGATATTAGTTTTTTTATTCACCCTGTGCATGCTTTGAATCTTCCAATAGGTTTTTATTTATTTTTTTTTTATTTTTATAAGAAGTTTCACATGTTTATAAAATTATATTATATTTGGTAAATTCATATTTATTAAGTTATTATTCCTGTCACATTTTTTTTAATAACTAATTTGATTGAAAACGTAATTAAATTCATTTCAACATTTATTTAATTATAAAATCAAATAAATTTTAAAAAAAAAGATACATATGTAATGCATTTAGTAGTCATTATAAAAATATGAAGAGATATATTATTCTAATAAGCGATAAGCGGATATGCGTGAACTTGGAGGCCGAAAACAAAGCCATGCAACAAAACCTTCTCTCTGAATGGCCTTTCACAATAACATTGTTAACAAATAATAATACAAGAGTCTAAGAGTTTATTAAGTAATTTGAATAATATTTAATTCAAATAACTTTATAATAACAAAGGCTTATTAATTTTAAAATTTCTTTAATTCACCAATGTATTACTAGAGAGCCACTTTAATCATCATTCGGCCGAATCATCTAACTTAAAGAATTGGGCAATTTTTCATATTTTATTCTCTTATGAGTTGAACCTTTCATTTGTGAACTTTTGCTTTTTAAATGGCTTCTTTTCATAACTTAAATGGGGGATTTTTTTTGGCTGTATACACATATAAATATAAATATAAATGTCTATTCTTCTCCTTTTTGTCATTGTTTTGCATTATAGATCTCTCGACAAATAAATGTAAGTAAGGGCTCATTTCATAATGTTTTCATTTCTTTTCCTTATTTCTATACTTTTGAAAAATGGGTGCATTACTAACATGAGTATTACTCAGCGGTAATTGTCATCTACTCATTCTCTTGAGATTAGAGGTTCAAATTTCCATATTCCACATTTGTTATACTAAAAAAAAAAAAAAAGAAATGTTTTCAAGCCCGCATTGATACGATTGCTATTGCTTATTGTTTGAGGATTCTTTGACTATATGTAAATATAGATGGTCATTCTTATATATATGCATTAGTCACAAAGATATGGCCTCTTCCTTCTCCTCTTTACCATAATTTGTGCCCCGAATCTCTCGACAAGCAAGGGTAAGTAAGTGCTCATTTCTTAATGTTTTCGTTTCTTTTTTCCATATTAAAAAACGGGTGTATTTGGTCTCTTATTTTCAAGCATTGATACAACTGGAATTACCTGTCGAGATTTTTAGGAAAGTACCAACAAATATTCATAAAATTTTTTCTCTTTCAAAAAAACAAAAAGATTTTTTTTTGAGTTTAAAAAAAAAACAAAATGGATCATAAATTAGAAAGACCATTCAACATGACTGACTGTCACTTTCATAACTGTTCGATGCACGGAATTTTGTATAGGTGGTGGAGGTGCAGCAGCAAGGGAATCACCCCCAGTGTGAACCAAAATATGGACTGGACTTTGCCTCACATGTAAGTTTTATATTACATGATTATACAATAAAATCCTAACATTGTATAATTCAATAAAAGTCAAGATCTTTGAACTAGATGATTTTCACAATAACATGAGTTAGAATAACATACCTTGATTCATGATATTGTTGTTGTAAAGGAGGATTGTGTATCTCTCTCTTGGCATTTCTTTAGAACTTGATTAGGTTTCTTGATGGAGAGAAACTTCTACTTCATTTGGCAGAGAGAGGACCAATCCCTAGGGTTTTATCTTTATATATACACCTTCCATCAGGGTTTTAAATTGGAAAATTACATTTTAAATTAACTGGCCCATTAATGTAGTGGGCCTAAAATATTAACATAGAAATAAATGTATATGGGCCACATTAATGATAATATTAAATTTAAAAATCTAACACCACATTTCATCAATCCATGTAGCATGTCATGGCTTTATTAATCGCCATTGTGATTTTGTTACTTAGAACATTGCCCATGGATCATTATACCACAAATTTTCACACGTTTTTATTTCAAGTTTAAATCATATTTTTGGTCCTTCCAACTCACATCCTTAATGTTAATTTCATTTATGAGTAGTTTCGACATTTCTAATATGGCTCTTATCATTAATGAAGAGTTGTTGAATGTAACTAAAATTGACATGACTTTTATATGCCAACTGACATGATATTGATGTGTTTATAATTTCTAGCATTCATTGATGTTGGGGATGCAAACATAGTCTCACGTTGTTCATGGATATACAAGTAATGGTTGCATCTCCATTGATATAAAATCTTTTGGGTAAAGTCCCAAAACTAAAAACCGATAACATTTCAGAGTAACAAAACTAGTTTCAAGTCACAATTCATCTTGCAGAAAATCAACAAACAAAATTAACCTTGTGAAGTACCCATTATGGAATCATTAAATTCAGCTTCAAAGTCAAAGCACATATGGAGATTTTCTTATTCAACTATTTAAATAAGGCATGCAAGATCAGAGAAAACATCAACAAACTTATTCCCTCACTTCCAAATGAAACTACATGACAAATTATCTCAAACATGATGAACAAGAAGTTTCAAGTCTCATACCTTTTTATCCAAGTTGAACCTATAGGTAAAGTAGAGATCTTGCACCCAAAGTGGAAGCCAAGAAAGCAAAGATAACAAGCCACTCAAATGGCCCAACACAATTTGCCTTGGTGGCCTCTTCCTCAGCACTTTCTCCACAACATCTCTAGCAAAAACTCCTGCATCAGTTGATCTCCCACTCTGTGATGCATTTGCTCTCTCTTCTATGGCTTCCTTAAACATCTTGTAAAGCTTCCATTCTTGACTTCTCACATTCTCAACTGTGGCACTCCCAAAATTGGACCTTATGGCTCCAGGTAACACCATCACTACGTGGATACCGAACGGCCTCAGCTCGAGCCGCAGTGCATGTGACATGGCATGGACTGCTGCCTTGCTAGAGCAATACGATCCCGCCCACGGCGTCGGCACGTTCCCTACAATGCTGCCGACATTCACGATGACGCCCCTGCGGCGAAAGGCCATATGGGGCACCACTTGCTGCACCATCCTCAGTTGCCCAAGCGTGTTGACTTCCCAAGCCTTCCTCACAGCCTGCAATGGAAGCTCGGCAAGCGGGCCGCTGCTACCGATCCCGGCATTATTTACCAAGATGTCAATGCGCCCACATCTGGAAATTATGGTATCTACGGCTTTTGCTGCACTTTCATCAGATGTCACGTCGAGTTCAAGCGTTTCGACTCTTTGGGGATATTGGTCGAACACTTGGTGGGCACGTTGGGGGAGGTCAGTGGCGAAGACATGGCAGCCCTGTTCGGAAAATGCTTTGCAATATTCGTAGCCAATGCCGCCTTTGGCGCAGCCGGTGACTAGAACCACTGTTCTGTCGCCCATAGATCGAGATTTTGCGGCCGCGCTGATGGAGGTTGTTGTTGATCGTGAGTTAAAAAAACTGGGTGCTGAGGATATGCTTTGCGGCATATGCTTGATGTAAACTAAGATCGGACGGCCATTGAGGCAGAGCCAAGAAGTAGATTCCAAGAGAATTCCGACATTTAAAGATAAGGTAAAGTTCTTCAAGCAATTGCAATCACACGAAGAAGGACCTAACCAAAAAAAAATTAAAACACTTTTTGGTCCCTCAACTTTAACGAAAACTTAAAACTAACCCATTTGATAATTATTTGATTTTTAGTTTTTAATTTTTAAAAATTGTGCTCATATATACTACTTCTACCTATCAATTTCTTTATTTTGTTATTTATTTTTTATATATATTTTAAAAAATCAAGCCAAATTATATATATATATATATATAATTTTTAAAAATTTGTTTTTGTTTTTGTAATTTGATTAAGAATTTAAATGTTTTCTTAAGAAAGATGAAATCTATTGGAGAGAAATGATGAGAAAATAAACACAATTTTCAAAAATCAAAAACAAAAAATTAAATAGTTATCAAACAGAGCCATAATGATCTACTTTAAAATTTGTAATAATTTAATTCGTACCATAAAAAATATATCTCATCAAAGTGTCAATTTTTATTATGTAATAACTTAATTTTTGTATAGTTTATAAATACATTGGTCTCTAATCAGTTTATGATCAATCTACAAAGGTAAGAAATCTAATTAAATTTTAACAATTTTTTTCATAATAGAGACTAAATTGTTACAAGTTTTAAAGTACAAAGACTAAATTGTTATATGGTTGTTCAAATAATAAATTGTTACAAAACTGACTATATGAGACTAAATTGTTATAAAATAAAATTAAAAACTTTCTTAATAAATTGAGTGGTTAGAGATAGTGTAACAAAAATAATAATAATTTTAGGAAATATGCGTCTATAAAAATTCATCAAATAACTTAGAGCAATATTATTTAAAATTTCTGAAAACCAATCCATTATTAGTAAATCGAACAATGTTAATATGAAATTAGTTGGGAGAGATTAAACGAAAGAGAGAGAGAGGGAGTGGGAGATTTTGTGTGTGTTTTTTAACGAATGAGAGAGAGAAAAAGTGTGAGAGCAAAAAAAGGTGGGATTTTGAGAGAGTTGGGATTTAGGCAAAAGAGAGAGAAAGAGCGTGTGACAAGTTTTTTTTAGAGAGAGAGATCATAAACCAAAATTATAAAAAAATGTTCATCAACTTTGTACTTTGTTTCAAAAATACTTTTATTCTATCTATTATCTTTGACTTTTTATAAACATTTCAAAACTACTTTTGGAGTAGAAATCTGTTGGAATGTTGGAAGGAAACTAGATAGAATGGCGTGGTGGTGACTGAGAAACTTGTATGGATTAAATATAAAATAACGACGTTCTATCATGTCGACTTTTTCGTCCAACATTCTAATGAATTTATAATCCAATGATAATTTTGAAATGTTTATGAAATGTCAAAAGTAATATTGCAACTTATAAAAGAACATGGTGTCTTTTCTTTTTGAACAAAATGCAAAGTTTGTTAAATCACCAATCAACCCAAAAGCTTAAGTTGATAGGTTATGATAAATTTAATTATACATCAACACTCTAACACCCTCCCTCACTTGTAAGCTTGGAAATTTGTAAGAATACCCAACAAGTGGAAATTAATATTAATTGGGGAGGAAATAACATTACAGAAGTTCGAATTTAGGACATTCTGCTCTGATACCATGTTAAAAAAACATGAGGTTCCATTTCAAAACTAATTGGCAAGGAGAGGAGTAGCCCATGTATCTTATAAATTGTGAAGTATATCTTTATCTTTTAGATGTAGGATCCTCAATATACCCCCTCAAGATGGTGCTTTTTTTTTTAGTTCCCCATTCTTGAGTTGGATCCTTTTTTCTTTTTGGATCGAATACCCATTTAGGCTTTATGGGCTCTGATACCATATTAAATCACTAATCAACCCAAAAACTTAAGCTGATGGGTTATGATAAATTTAATTATATATCCAACACTTTAATAAAGTTTAGAGGTATTTTTAATAATTTAGCCAATAAACACAAATAAAAGATTAAATAAAATAATTTCATTGTTCAAATACCTTCAAGAGGAAATAAAAATATTTGATTCAATTAATCATACTGAGATTCTGAAATATTTGATTGGGTTAATTAATTAAACAAAATGTTTGTTTTAATTAATTAATTTTGTCAAAAATTTGAAATATATGATTAATTAATTAATCAATTTTCAAAGGAACAAAATATTTCAATCAATTATCTCTTCCATATTAATCCACCTCATACTACACATAAATCTCTTTATTATTATTATTAATGTCTTTATTATTAATATTATTTTTTAAGATAACAAAATGAAATAAAAAAAAATAATATATCGAATAAATTTAAGGGTCTACAATTATATTAGACTTATTCTTTTTATATTCATTTTAGTCTTTTTTTTTTCCAACACTCACAATAATTATGCAATATTCATAACTTTAATCATTGTGGTAGAAAATAAGTAAAAATGAGTTTTTGTATAGTGGTAGGAAATAAAAGAATTATAAAAACTTTGAGATTCCATACTTAGATGTAATAAATTTAAAATTAAGATATGTAAATAAAGAAAAAAAAACTATTCTTATTCTAACTTTAAATGAAAATTTATGATTTAAATTAAATATATAATTGATTGATTATTAATAACTAATTCAAAACGACATATTTTGTAAATATGAAATTTGACCAAGGATAATATGGTCTAAAAATCTATACTATATATAAAAGGTGCTGAGAGGGAAGAATCTTTATATACCTATTTTGCCCTTACAATTTTATTAAATTCTTATTTTGCCCTTAACTATTTGTTGAGGGAAAACAACTCGTTGAGTTTAGGTGCCCGTTGAGAGAACTTTGTACAATGGAGGTGGTTTTTCAAACATGACTATTCAACTTAATGTATATATGAAAATTGAATTTTTAAGTAAAATTATATAATTAGGTCAAATAGTTGCAATTTATATGCTGACGAGAGTCACTATTCGAGTGGATGTGACTATTAGAGCCATAGCCCCTACTCAAAACCCACCCTCTCCTCCATTGCAATAGAGTATATATACCGAGAGGTTTTGCGAAGAAAACAAATAGGAAGAAACTTGCAGACATTTATTGAATGCATTATACCATCTTTTGCATCTCTTTATCTTCCTGTTTCTTTCTCTGGTATAGGGCATTTATTCAACGTATTGTTATCTTTTCCTTCATTCTTTCTCTCTTCCTGTTATTTTCTCTCTTTTTCTTATATAATATAAATTTTCATGAATTTAAACTTGAGGACAAAATAGGTATACATTAAAAAATTGAAGGCATAATGGAAAGCTAAAGTTTATAAAAATTATTATAATAATTTTTTTAATTTAATTATTAATGATTAATTTAAAACAATAGTATAATCAATTATTTATTATTTATATGTTAGAAATACAAATTACGAATAGATTGTTTTATTTTATCACTTCAAGAATTTTTATGAAAAATATGAAAATATATGAAAACATCAAAATAAAATTTGTTGCATTATCTATATTAAATTAATTATTAGCACAATTTTTCGCTTTTTACTATCTAGAAAGTTTTCATGAAAAAGACAATAATATGACAACATTAAAATAAATATTGTTACATTGTCTAATTTTTAAAAACTTATGGTAATTAAAACAAAAATTATATAATATTTATTTATTACATATTAGAAAAAATAACTATTTTCTCTTATTTTAAATGAAAACCACAAGATTTCACGTGCATTGCACATGTTTCTTGATTAGGATTTTTATGAGATTGTAGCTTTTTAGTATACTAATTTCTCACCACGTGCCTTCCACATTTATGTTTTTTTAATTTATTCAATTTTTAAATAAATTAACTTTTATTAAATTTATTAAAAAGAAAAGTATGTGACAAACTTAGTATATATTTTAAGTTTACATTAAGCTTTGTATATATTGAAAATGACAAATTTATTTTATGTGAGGAAAATTTATTTTAGGTTCATTTGAAATATGATCCTACATGAAATTGAATTAACAATTTCAAAGCATGCATAAACATTAGAAATAAAAAATAATACACCAATTATCAAATAACAATAAGAAAACAAACAAATAATAATAAAAAAATAATACTATAGCTACACACACATACCTTAAAATAGATTTACGCACTTGATAATTGCTAGATAAACACATCATTATTCAACTTCATCAAAGTGAAATTTTTACGTCTCAAGTGAAGGCTACCATTCAATATATATATTCGTCATTTGGCATCTCTAGCAATTTAGATGTACCATGTAAAATATTGAGAGAACTAAAACTTTAGAAAGAATGACTTTATTAGTGAAAAATGATGGAAGAAATCCATTATTTATAGTGGTAGAGAATTAAAAGTTACAAAACTTTTATAATTCTAAAACATTTTCAATTCTAATATTAATTATAGTTAAAGAAGAAATCTTTAAATTGTTGGGAAATAAAATAGCAAAACTTTTTATATTCTAACTGATTCTCATATTTCATACGGCTATTATTATAATTAATCAATAATTTATTGTTCATAATTAAATAATTAATTTACTATTTATAATTAATTGTCAATAATATATTTTGTAAATAAGAAACTATTTTTTTAGTTCAACAACATGTGAGGTGAGGATTTGAACCTCTAACTTCTTGGTTAAATCACATGTTTTATGCTAATTGAGTTAAAGCTCATGAAACTAAAGAGAGGACATCATCCTCACTTTTTAATTATTTCAAATTATCAAATGATTTTTTCCATAAAATTAAATAATAATTTTAATATGCTATTTTATTAGTTAAATAATAGAAAAATAACAAAAACTAAATTTATCAATTAAAGTTTAATTTGATTTATCGTAGAAAAATAAAAGATAATTTATTTATAAAATAATATTTTTAATTAATCATATTAATTTAAATAAATTAGTAATTAATTGGAGAGGAATTGCACTTAAAATTTCAAATAAATTCATTATTAACAATTAATGATAATGACATGTTTGAAAATTTAGAAATTACAGATGGGCATAATAGTCTAAAAATATTTTTTCAACATCCTCCTTTTTAATATACTAGTCTTTTAACACGTGGCATGCACATGATATTTTCATTTTGCTTTATAATATTTTAAATTTTAAGCTATATAAACATTTAAAATATGAAAAAATTAAACACAATTTATTTAATTAATGATTATTAATAATGTATGGGAGATATATACTACCTATGGTTGAGTCTATTTTCTAAAAGCATATTTACCTTCTATTGATGTTTAAGATCAAACTAACAATTATTTCTTGAAATACAATGCTACATAATTGATAGATAACTTATTTTGTAATTCATAAAAATTAAAAAAAATAAAAATAAAAAATTTTGTCTACTAGACTATTTTGCTATGTCATTATAGACCTAGATACTTTGATAGAAAAGAGTTGAGGGATGAGCTAACTTAAACATAGTTTAACTGGTTAAAATAAATACTTGAGATTAAAATGTCAGAGTTTCAAATTTTCTCATCTCTATACGTTGTTTAACTAAGAAGAAAGAGTTTTTTTCTTTTTTTTTTTTTCTTTTTGAGAGAAACTGAAAAGAAAGGAGTTGAGGGCTGAAGAAAAACAAACCAACATAAATTTGTAAGACACTTAAAGGTTTTTTTTTTTGGTAGAAAAAAGTAGATGAGATAACTCTTTATATAACTGTAGAAGTTGAATAAGATGATAAAACTAATAAAATTCTAAAACTCTCGAAACTTTCATTGCTAATTATATTCAAAGATAAATTTGTAAAATTTAGAATGAATTTTCATAAATAAATTAAAAGAGTTGACATAACACTTTTGGTCCCTAAACTTTCATGCATGAAAGTAATAATTTTGCATATGAACTTTAATTTATAACAATTTAGTCCTCGTACTTTTCAATTTGTAACAATATAATCCATAAACTTTATCATATAACAATTTAGTTCCTATACTTTCAAAATTATAACAATTTAATCCCTACCATTAAAAAATGTAGCGACTTAATCTTTGTAGTTTATAAACACATATGGTCCCTAATCTATAAACACATGGCTTCCCCGCCCCCCATTTAAATTTTCATCCCTGCGAAATTTTCTATTAAATTTTGTGAGGATCGACACGGGGATTCTCTATGGAAAATTATTCCCTATTTAGTTTTTTTCCTTTTTTGAATCTCAATTTAATTAAATAATTCTTTTGATAAATTTTCAATTAGATAGTTAATTGTTCATAAGAAATATCAATTAATTTTCAATTAGATAGTTAATTATTCACAAAAAAATCTTTATTTAAATAGTTAGTTTCTTACGAAAAATTTCTATTTAAAGATAAAATTCTTAAACTTCCTAATAGAAATAAAGTAATATTAATTCCATATCAAATGTTTAACTATATATAATATAAAAAGTTAAACATGGTGAGGTACAAAGCAAGGGCGGGGGCGAGGAATGTTCCCCGTCCCCGTTCCCACTTAGTTCCCACTTTTTTTTCCAGCATTCCCTCTCACATTGGATTCTCCACAAAGAAAATGGGCATCCCTAAATGTATTATGTATTTTTGTTATTTCTAAAATGTGATTGATAATAAATTCAATATAATAATTGAATCTTAATTTCAAATTTTAGAAAACTATGTTTGAAACTATATTATAAAACACAAGTAAAAATACATTAAAATACATTAAAAAAATCATTTGGTTGAATCTCAAATTTTAAAGACTGTGAAGTGCATATTTGTAATGTAACTCTATCAATTTCATTGATATTAAACTTATCTATACTTTTGTTACTTATGTGAACTTTTTTCTAATGAATTTACTAAATTAAAAAAAAAATGTGATAATTAAAAACAAATTTCTTATTAAACATACAAATTTTCATTTTTCACTAATTAAATACAAAACTTCCTATCATTGCTTTCTTCTAAAATCAAACACCTCTTTTATAGCTATTTTGGTTTTGAACCTCCTATCTCAAGAGAAGGAGTACATATTAATTACCATTAAACTATGTTAATGTTGGCATAAATTCATTCATTATTAACAATTAATGTTAATAGCATGTTTATAACTACTAAAATTAAAATAAAAGCATAATAGTCTAAAAATATTTTTCCACGACCTCCCCTTTTTATAGATTATAGGTTGTAGATTGTAAACTATCATATATATATATATATATATATATATATATATATATATATATTATTTATTTATTTATTTATTTATTTATTGATTGATTGAGATCAACAAGATGTTGATTATAGAAGTATTAAATTTATGTTTTGAGAAATTTCTTTAAAAAAAAAAAAGAAAGAATCCTGGAAAATATGTAGCATCTTTTACCATGACTTAAAATTTTGGTCAATTTTAATATTTTTCTCACTTGATATGATATCAATCAGATAGTTAAAATCACGTACTCAAAAAGACAAAAAAAAAAAAAAAAAAAAAAAAGAAGTTAAAATCACTAATGGACTGATATACGAATATCAATCAGGTGTTGGTCCAAGATGAGAAATTAAGAGGGATTTATACACACCTATCCCATAAATAGTTAACATATTTAAAAAAATGTCCAATTTTTACAAATATTACCAACATGTCCTATAGGCGTTAAATGCAATCCAACCCATATTAAAATATTGCTAAAATACGCTAAAATAAGTATAACTCAGCAGTAATTGACATATATTTTTTCTTTTGAGGTGGGAGATTCAAACTCTAAAACCTATATATTTTTGTACTAAAAAATATATATTGCCTAAATAGCGTAATGATTTTATACCATCTACAATAGGTTTACAAAATGAAAGAAATAATATATTTTAATAGCATCCTAAATTAGTAGGATTGCATAAAGAAGAAAGTATTCCTGCATAATTAAAAATATAATTGTCTTAAAAATGTGTAACCTACTCCTCTTCTCTGCCATTTTTAAATAAAAAATTCATAAAAGAAAAGAAAATCTAAACCTCTACCAAATACATTGGTTAGATATGCTACTACTATCTCCTATCTTTTCTTTGCAGATGATGGCCTATTATTTCTTAAGTATTGACTTATATGTATTAAATTAGTTTAATATTTGTTAGGGTTGTTTTAGCCTTCTATTATATTTTGTTACTTGAGTGAATTATTATAAATACTCACTGGGTGTACTCATACATTAGTGAATGGAGATAACACTTTCACTGATTTACATGTGAAAGATTTCATGGTATCAGAGCTTTATTGACTCACATCTTCTCTAATCCTCCACGCGCCTGATTTTTTTTACGTGTTGCTCTCATTGATAATTCTTGATTGCCCCTTATGGCTTCCATCGACAATTCCTCTATCAAAGATCTTCATTCACCAATTTTCATTCTCACAAACATTTGCAATCTAATCTCCATTCGGCTTGATTCTTCGAATTACGTACTCTGGAAATTTCAATTCTCTTCAATGTTAAGGGCGCACAAGCTTTTTGGTTTCGTTGATGGTTCAAATGTTCCTCCAGCGAAGCTCCTTTCGGCTGCAGAATTGTCTTCATCTAGGACTATCCATCCTTTTTATGACGATTGGATTGCAAAGGATAAGGCGTTGATGACTTTGATTAATGCAACACTTTCTCCAGAAGCATTAGCTTAAATTGTAGGTTGTAACTTGTCAAAAGAGGTATGGGAGGCTTTAGAGAAACACTATTCTTCTGATTCTTGGTCCAATATTGTGAATCTCAAGATTGATCTTCAATTGTTTGTGAAAAAGTCTGATGAGTCCATTGATTCTTATGTTAAACAGATTAAAGAAATTAAGGACAAACTTGCAAATGTGTCTACTGTTGTTAACGATGAGGATCTCCTGATTTATGCTCTTAATGGTCTCCCTATGGAATATAATATCTTTCGAAACTCCATAAGAACTCGTTTCCAACCAGTATCTTTTAATAAACTTCATGTCCTGATGAAATCGGAAGAATCTGCCCTAGAGAAACAGGCCAGACGAAAAGATAGTTCGATTCAACCTACTGTCATGTTTGCCTCTTAGAATAGTCATTTTTGTCCAAATTCGTTTAATAATAGCCCTAATCCCTTTCGAGGCAGAGGTGGAGGCAAAAATTCTGGAAAAGGTCGATCTAATTACCATCCGACTTCTGGAAATTCTGGAAGTTCTAACCAAGGTCGTGGTCATCGTTTTTCTAAAAATTCTCATCCTTCTTCATTAGAAATATGATGCACTATCACTTTATAACCAAGGTCGTGGGCATCATATTTGTAATCGTCTTGGTCACTTAGCTCTTGATTTCTATAATATGATGCACTATCACTTTCAAGGCCGTCATCCTCCTCCCTAATTGGCAGCAATGGTGGCTAAGAAAAATTTCCAGTATATTAGTGCTCAAAGCACTGCATCTCCCACATGGCTAGCTGATGCTGGATGTAATGCTGACATTACTGCTGATCTTGGTAAAATGTTTATCTCTAGTGAGTACAATGGTGAAGAAAATGTGGTTGTTGGCAGTGGTCATTCTCTTCCAGCCTCTCATACAGGTTGTGGTATTCTTCCCTATAAATCCTCATCTTTCTTTAATCTTTTCAATCTTCTTCATGTACCAAATATCTCTACCAATCTTCTATCTGTTCATTAATTGTGTATTGATTATAATTGTGTCATTATTTTTTATTCTGAAAAAATCACTATTCATGACAAAACTACGAGCCAAATTTTGTTCTAAGGGCCTAGTGTAAATGGCTTTATCTGATTACACCTTACCACCGTCCAAATACTACTTCTTCTGAAAGTCTCCTTGTTGCTCATGTTGGAATCAAGTCCTTTTCAACTCTTTGGCACAACCGGTTAGGTCATCCTCACTTGCAAGTCCTTAATTTTGTACTTAGTTCCTTACATTTACCTCCATGTACTAAATCACTCTGTGTATGTGAATTTTGCTTACATGGAAAAATGCATAGGTTGTCTTTTCCTCATTCACAGACCTTTTTCTTGTATCCCTTACAACTTATACACAATGATGTATGGGGCCATGCTCCTGAATTTTCAATAAATGACTATAAATATTATGTTTCATTCATTGATGACTTTTCTAAACACACTTGGTTTTTCCCCATTGTTTGAAAATCTGATGTGCTTGCTGTCTTCCAACGATTTAAACCTCTAGTTGAAAATCAATTATCATCTCGTATAAAAATTCTTCGAACTAATGGGGGTGGTGAGTTTGTTAATCATCATCTAGACTATTTCTTACAAACTCATGGTATTTTTCATCAAAAGTCTTGTGCCTATACCCCTGAGCAAAAGGGCGTTGTTGAAAGAAAATATTGTCATATTGTTAATGTCGCTCTTTGCCTTATGTCTCATGCGTCTTTGCCTATTTGCTTCTGGTCTTATGCCTTTGCAGCAACAGTTTTCCTTATCAACTGGTTGCCTTCCCAGATTCTTCAAAACAAATCACCTTTTGACTGTCTTTTCCATTGTTTACCTGACTATACACACCTAAAGGTCTTCGGTTGTGCACGCTATCCTTTACATAAACCATTTAACTCTAACAAACTTCAACCTACAATGTGTGTTTCTTGGCTATCTTTTGGAGTATAAGGGGTATTTGTGTTACAACATGAGCACAAGTATGCTTTTTATTTCCCGACATATGGTCTTTTATGAAACTCTGTTTCCTTTCTCTAAACCATCATTTTCTCTTCCTTTACCTTCTTCAACTTCCATACCTTCACATACCTTACCTTTGTCGTTATTATATTCTACTCAAATAACCCAATTTTGTAATGATAACTTGGTTGGTGTGTCTACAGTTGTACCTCCCATTTCTTATAGTTCTACTAATGTTGAAGCTAATGATGATTCACATAATGATGGTGTTGTCCATTATGATGTTGCGACTCATACTTCTCTGGATGTTGCCACTATTAACAATGTTTTGCCTAATACTACTGAGTCTGTTTCTGTGCAATCTGCTCTTATTAATTGTCATCCAATGCAAACAAGGGGAAAATCTGGCATTTCAAAGAAGAAAATTTTTGTTGCAGCTACTACTTTGCCATTTAATGTTCAGGATTCTAAGCCATCTTCCTTTACTCAAGCATTTAAGTATTCAGTGTGGAAAAATGCTATGATAGAAGAATATGAGGCTCTCTTGAAATAGGGTACTTGGACTCTCACAACTTTACCTTTGGGTAAAAGTGCCATTGGATGCAAGTGGGTGTATCGAATTAAGCATCATCCTAATGGTAGTGTTGCTCGGTATAAGGCCCGATTTGTTGCAAAAGATTATCATCAAGAGGAAGATATTTATTATGAGGAGACTTTTAGTCCTGTTGTAAAGAAACCACGGTGCGTATTATTTTTTCTCTTGCTGCTCATTTTGGGTGGAATTTGAGGCAGCTTGATGTCAAGAATGCTTTTCTTCATCGAAGTCTCAAGGAAGAAGTGTATATGCAGTAGCCTCAAGGTTTTGTGGATCATTCTTTGCCCAATCTTGTTTGTAAGCTACTTAAATCTCTTTTATGCGTCAACCACTGACTCCTCCGTATTTGTTCTCAAATTTGGATCTTCCATTACGTATCTTATCTTGTATGTTCATGATATTATTATTACTGGGAATGGCCCTGTTTACATCAGTAAGTTGACCTCTAAGTTGCTAATGAAATTTGATATGATTGATTTGGGAAATTTGAAATATTTCTTAAGTCTTGAGGCTGAGTCTACTGTTGCTAGTATTTTGGTAACACAAACAAAGTATACTAAAGATATTTTGCAGAGGTTTGGGATGTCTGGATGTAAACCTTACAACACACCTATTGCTCTTTCTTCCTTTCAAGATATTGGAGATTCTTTATGCTCTTCTGCAGATGGTCAAGCTTATCGTGTGATTATTGGGGCTCTTCAATATCTTACTTTTACAAGGCCAGATATTGCCTTTACTGTCAGCAAGCTATCTCAGTTCATGCACTCTCCGCTTTATGCCATTTATCTGCTGCAAAATGAGTGTTACGGTATTTCCAAGGTTCTCTAAACAAAGGACTCGTGTTCAAAAAGTCCTCGTTGGTCTTTCTCTTAATGCCTTTTTGGATTCTGATTGGGTTGGTAATTCTTTGGACATGCACTCTACAACAGGTTTTATTATCTTTCTTAGAGCTAATCCAATTTCATGGGCTGCTAAGAAGCAATCCACTGTTTCATGAAGCCCCACTGAGGCAGAATATCGAGCATTAGCCACTACAGCTGCTGGTCTGTTTTGGATTTGCCAAATTCTTAAGGATTTACATCTTTTTGGCTCATCTCCTCCTTATATTTGGTGCGACAACAAGTCTGCTATTCAGTTAGCTCATAATCCTGTCTTTCATGGGAGAACGAAACATGTTGAATTCGACTTCCATTTTATTCGAGAACGAGTGGTTTAAAATGATATTGTGTCGCACCATGTTTCAACACTAACACAGCTTGCTGATATCTTTACAAAGCCCCTAATTTGTAATCATTTTTACTATCTTCGGTCCAAATTCATGCCTTAGGTTGGCTTTCGTTTGCGGGAGGATATTTACTGATATGTATTAAATTAGTTTAATATTTGTTATGGTTGTTTTAGCCTTCTGTTATATTATGTTACTTGAGTGAGTTATTATAAATACTCATTGTGTGTACTGATACATTAGTGAATGGAGATAACACTTTCACTGATTTACATGTGAAAGATTTCATTAGGATGGAACCAAATGAGGTGATGGAGATCGAAAGAATTTTTTTAGTGTATGAAAAGGCATCCAAACAAGTTATCAACTATGACAAATCTACTATTGATTTTGGAAGAGAAATCCCACACTTAACAAAAATAGCGTTGGCCAAAATTCTTTGGGTAAAAGTAGTGATTGATCATGGAAAGTATTTGGGTGTCCCTTCTTCCCTCTCAAAAAATAAGATCTCTCTAAACTTTCTTAAGGAAAAAGTTTATAAAGTTCTAAAAGGTTGGAAGGGACATTCTTTCTCTCAGGTAGGAGCTCAACAAATTTATGGCTAATTTCTGGTGGGGAAGCTCTGATAAAGGTAACAAACTTCATTGGATAAGTTGGACAAGAATGACAACAAGATAGAGGCGATTTAAGTTTCAGAGGCATCCATTTGCTCAACCAAGCATTACTAGCAAAACACTCATGAAGGATGTTGACCAACGAATAGTCTTAATGACCCAGAGACTCAAGGCCAAATATTCCCCTAAATGCAGTAATCTCGAGGTAAGGTTAAGGAGTCGATCATCATACTCTTGTCTAGGCATTTTATGGGGACAGAAGTTGGCTATAAAGAGGGGTAGATAAAGAGTAGGAGATGGTGCTACTATTGATATTTATTTTGATTAGTAGATCCTAATAGAATCCACCTTTAAATTGTTCTTTCCCCGCATACCTCTACAAATACCACAATTGGCAATCTAATTTTTAATGGTGCTTGGAATGAGAATTTGATAGAAAAGCTCTTTTTACCGAACGATGTAGAGATAATTAAAGGCATTCCCTTACATAATCCACCCATTCAAGATTCCCTTTTCTAGCACTATGATAAATGAGGATGCTATTCTGTCAAAAGTGGATATAAATTAACTCAAATGGCAATCAATGAAGCTTCATCCTCTTCATGCCACAAGACCGCGAGCATATGGAAAGCTCTCTGAAAATTGAGAATCCCATAAAAAACGAAGATCTTTATGTGGCGAGCATGCCTAAATGCTCTTCTGTCCGTAAAACCTCTTCCATCAAGGAATCATCCCGAGTAACGGTTGTCCATCTTGTCATCAAAAGACCGAGAGCATTATCCATGCTTTTTGGGAGTGCAAGGGAAGTAAACATATTTGGTCTTACTAGCATTCCTTTTGGAATCTAAGTGAATTTAATTACTCTAACATATGTTCTCTCTTTCGTAGAGCCATCCAGGTATTAGACAAGATGGAGCTGTGATAGGAATGAACTCTTCATCCCGCAGCGGAAGCATTGGATCTTCTTTGATTTTATTTAGAATTAAACAATAAATTAAGGTTAAGCAATAAATACCTTTCAAATATGGAGATTCTTCTGGCGGATCTTTATCTCTTCCACAAAGTCTTCCTGGCTATGACTCGAACACAGGACCAAGGCTTGTGGGAGCCTCTTGAAAGAAAATCCACAAGGGATTTGAGAGGAAGAAGTCTAGAGAGAATTCTCTAATTCTCTCTATTGAGGAGATGTGTGTTGTGTAGAATGGCTCAACCCAATGGTCCTATTTATAGTGACCAAGGGAAAATCTTTGCCATAATTAAAATATTATATTTTAATATCTAGTATATTAAAATATATCTTGTATTTATTTGAATCTCATTCAAATCTCCTACGATATTTATTTATTTGAATCTTATTCAAATTCTATAAATATCTTTTATTTAATATATCAAATATACATTAATTATTTTAATATTTAATGTATCAAATACAATAAATATATTTTCCTCTTTTATATTAAATATTAATTTGAACACTTCAAATTAATATTAATTTGAACATTTCAAAATTTTCTTTCAACTAAATTGATTTTTTAGTGTTACTATGAGCTAGCAAAGGGACCTTATGGACCTACAGATTATAAGCTCCAATGATACAAAATTAATTAATTAAACTCTTTAATTAATCAATTTTCATTCATTAACTCTAGGGTCACTCCACTATAGACCTAAAGTTACACTCTTATGCACTGTAGGACAAGTTGTATCCATTGATATAATTACTACATGCAAGTCGATCCTTCACGAGTTGTTCGTAATTATAGCTGGGTCAAAAGTCCGTTTTACCCCTATAATTACATCTTGCACCTTAAGTACCACTGATCCTCTAATGAACAATTTGTTTATAATATAATTATAAACTAAGTCCCTCTCGGGCCAATGAGAGGGTGGGGCCCCATTGTTTAATTACTCTAACATATGTTCTCTCTTTCGTAGTGCCATCCAGGTATTAGACAAGATGGAGTTGTGCATCCTTGCTTTAACAGCTTTGGCCATAAAAAAGCACCCTCAATGGAAGAACTACAATGGGCATTCGACTTCTTCATTGAAGAAATGGACGAAATCCATGCTCACGGATGTTAACCAAACTCGTGGCCCTGTCAGTTCAGCCCCCTCTACGATGCACGCCGATGATGACTTGGACAAATGGCATCCTCCCCCTCTGACTTCATTGAAATTGAAAATTGATGATGTGGTGCTAGAGGATTCAGTGGGGATGAGTGCAATGGTTCGAGACTTTCTTGGAAATGCAATGCTTGCTGCAGAAAAATATCAGGTGTTTAAAGGATTAGTTGAGCTTGCTGGAGCTCTAGCTCTAATGGAAGGCATTTCTTTGACTATTGAAGTAGGTCTTGCACCTATATGGGCAGAAGTGGACTCACAAATTATATGAAAACTTCTCACTGGTCATGATAGGTTTAGAAACGAAATTCAACCCTTTGTGGATGACTTACGTCAAAAGGAGCGACAAGGATTAATCATTGGATTTCTTTTTTGTTTCTAGAACAGGAAATTCTATGCCTCACGATCTTGCAAGGCATGCCTTAAAAACTCGTGGTTTGGAAATTTGATTAGAGGAAGTCTCACCTTGGGCGATAAATGCAATCGTCATCGACTATGTAGCCCTTTCTTCCTTTTTTTCGAAGCTAATTTTTCATTGATTTTGTTCTATTCCTTTGTACTAAAAAAAAGTGAAGCCCTTTAATGTCGAAGAGCTACTTTGACAACTTTATTCAAGCCATTCAAGCCACTAAAATGCAATTGTGCTAACGGAAAAGTGGAGGAATGAGCATTATATTGTGTTAGTTTTATGAGCTTCAATCATACCATATGTTTTAATGATTACAAATCTTTAATTTACCAATGATTTTAGTGTTTTAAATTGTTCATAGTGTAGAGCTCGAAAAGACAATACCAACATATTTTGAATCATTTAAATTGTACATTTAACGAACAAGTTATGGGCATATGAAAATTGAAAAGAAAATCCTACATGGCGATGATGTGGACAAGCAAACAAATCAAAAACTGACATGTGGCATGTGAACTGACGTGATGAGGCACTTCAACAGTCACAATTTTGATGATGCGGCACTTTATCAATCAATTTTGATGACGTAGCATCTTACATGGATGGGTATGTGGCACATACAGACGAATTATAGCTGAGACATGTGGAAACTTTTTGAAATTAAAAAAAAAAAGACAAATAAATTTAGAAATGACCGTCATATCCCCTATCACGTGGACGAACGAGACTACAACATGTGGCTATATCAGCAAATTAAAATTTTAAAAAAAAAAAAGAAAAAGGAAATGGGTGGCTTTCCCACCCACATGCACCATTGATCGAGTGAAACTTGTGGGTTAAAAATAAAAGTAAGAATTTCAGCCCAATGCAAGTGCACACTATCGATTCAAGTAATAAAATTGCACTACAACAAATATCTCTTTTTATAGCATTTGAGGATAGCCTTTTATAAAATTGGCTATGAAAAAAGATGAAAAAAAAGGCAGAAAAGAAAGCGCTAAAAAAATTTCGCTGCCCGCTCAAATCTTGTGAGAACTTGCGTACGCTTCATCCCCTTCCCACAAAAACACATTCATCATATCTTTCTATTTCTTCTTTTGCAACCCTTTTTTTCAACCCTCTTCTTCATCCTTTTTTTTTTCTTCTGCTCTCCTCCTTTTTGCTGGTTAGAGTACATTATTGAGGGGTTCTTTGAAGATGATAAAGAAGGCATCGAAGCTGCTTCCCTCCACGTCTTTCTTCTCGCAAGCCAGGTCGGTTTTGTTCCTTCAATTGCTTTAAATTTCTCACTTTTATTTTTTTATTTTTTATTTGAATGGTTCAATCATGAGGTTGCTGTGGAAGGTTTGTTTTTCCCTTTGGTAAAGATACAGGTGACTTGACCATGAATTTATGATTAAGTTTGCATGATTTTGATTAGGAAGATTTGGGGCCAAATTTCTGGTCTCATTATATTCTTTAATCTTCAACTTGAATCTAAAATTTATATTTCTAACGATCTAGGTTAGAGTTCTTTGAATTTTTACCCAGCAATTTTCAAGGTTTTAATTTGATTTGTCATTTGTTTACATTACTCTTGGTTCAATTTTGCGATGAAAGCACGTCTTTTTTTTTTGTTTGATAAAGAGACCCATACTTCTTTTTAACTTTCTTTTTTGTTCTCGAAATGCATGTCTACCTTCTTGGATACTCTGTTATTCCGGCTCCGAAAGCAGATAAAAAAATAAAAGTAAAAGGGAAAAATAATTTGGCAAGATTATTATGGAATTAAGGTTTTTGCAGCACAATTGTCTTTGTCCAATAGAATTAAGCTATATTTCTATGCATATCCTTATGAAAGTGGAAAATGGGCAAATCTTTCAGCTATTTGTGTTGGGCTTTGCAGGTGATTAAGAAATGGATTTGACACTTGTTGTTCTCTTGCAGCCACGTATCAACACTCACATGCAAAGGAAAAATTCCCAAGAAAAAAGAATAGAATCCAGAAACTTGAAAGAAAGTTGTTTGGTAAAACTTCTAGAGAAAACGAAGAAGAAAACAATTGAAGGAAAAGTAGAAAGAAGAAGAAAGACACACGAAGTTAAGATATTCAATGTTATGTTAAAGATGTTAGTGATTTCATTTAAGTTTTTAGCGTTTACAACTATGTACTTTGAAAATGTATCTCATTACTGAAGTGTTAAATGATAGCCTGAAAAATGTATCTCATTCACTTGCTTCAGAGTAGGAGATGTAGAAAGTGGCGTTTCAAGTTCTCCACAATCTACATTTATATGTCTTGAATTCAACTAACATCGGTATAGTTCAATGATGACAATAAGATGAGGTTTTTTTTTAATGAAACGAGAATGTGTAACATCTATCATTTTAGCTTCTTTCGTATTGTTTGTGATAAGCCTTAGAATTAAGGCTTATTTAACTCCTAATTACTTAAAATATTCTTGTTTTGACTTAAGATCATTTGAAAATAGTGGAAGATTGCTTGAATTTAAGGAAGAAATGAATGTGATGGCATTTGGAATAGAATTCTAAGTAAATTGATCTTGTTTGCAGAAATTGTGGAAATTGCAAAATCAAATTGCATATTCGTGATTCTGCAATTGTTTCTGGAGCAGGGAATGTAGAAATTGCAAAATCAGATTCTGCAATCTGGAGCAGTACAAAAGTTCAAAAAACGAAAAATTTCTGCGCGAAACCCATTTATGGAAAACCAAATTACCGCCTGATTTGGTGGAATTGGAGCACGATTTTTGGGCAATCTTCAACCCTAATGAAGGCCTATAAATGGGGAAGAAAATGAGGAGCTAAGATGGGGATTTTTGGAGGCGAATTTAGAAGTCAATTTTCATGGGTTTTTCATTTTTCCGAGGCTCTGTTTTTTTTTAATTTTTGTTCTTCTGTGGTTAGTTGAAAACTTCAATTTCAATCTTAGTTTTCTTCAGTTTTCTACTTATATTATGGAGAGTTGCTTGTAGTACAATCTTTGTTCTCCTTTCGATTTCTTATTGTATTCATTTTAAGTTTTAATTCAATCTCTTTCGTGGGTTTTATTCATCGATATTACTCTGGTTTTTTTTTCTGCATTTTTTTTAGGCTCTCTTTGTTTTTGCCGAGGGTTCAGCCTTCTATTTTTATTTTCTTTAAAATTTTCTTCTTGTATGACGAAGATTCGTTGGAGGTACACACTTGTTCTTCAATAGAATTCAGTTTTGCATTAAGTTTTTGTTTAAAGCCTCTGTTTTGAGTTTTCATGGGTTCAATTAATTTCAGCCTTTGTTTTGAGTTTTGTTTCTGTTTTGCTAGGGTGAAGCAAGTTGTTTAGGATAGAAATTTTGCATTAATTCAATTAGTTCTAGTTTTCATTAGCAATTTATTTAAGTTCCCAATATGAATTTTTCTTCAATTAGTTGTAAGCGTTTTATCTTTAATTTGAGCTAAAACTTCTTAGGGGGTTCAAGGATGTGAATTCCCTAAGAAGTAATTGTAGGCTAAATTTCAATGAAAACCAAGCCTACATCTCAATTATTTGCTTGTGTTGAATAAATTTCCGTTGAGATCCTAGATTGATCAACTAGGGTAGCAACTTAAGCTTAGATCTACGGGCTTAGTGATAAGCAGATTTCACACAAGTGATGGAGAAAAGAGCTTAGACATAAGTCATTCCTTACCCTAGACATAGGGATTAAGGACTCCAAAACCCATAAAATTGTTGAACCAAATAATCTAAGATAGAGGGACTATAGACATATAAGTCTCTCACTTAGCCTCCTAAAAACCTAAATTCAAGGTGAATAGGAGATGCAATTTTAGTTTACAATTGAGTGTGGAGTAGGTTGGAATTGCAATTTTGGCTTGCAATTACAACTTAGGGCAATGACACTCTTGAGCCCCATTTTTATCCAAGTTCCCTTTGAATTATCATTCACTAAGTCTATCTAATTTGTTCTCAATTATTTCCAATTCTAGATTCTGCAATTCAATTATGCAATTTTTCTTATTTCGCTTATTGTCATTTCTAGATTCTGCAATTCAATTATGCAACTTTACTTTTTACCAACATACCATCCCAACACTATTTTTGCATTTTTAGTTTTCAAAGTTGCAATTTTCTTTACACTTTGCTTTACAATATTTTTGTTACTCCGTTCCCTTGGGATTCGATACTTGGTACTCACATACCAATTTATATTACTTCAATCGCGTGCGCTTGCGTGTAACATCGATCAGTTTGCAACCTACATAACCTTTAAATGAATGTCATTATATGTTTGTAGATTGAAATGCTCCAAGAGACAAATTTGTCAAAATTCAAATCTAAAGTTCAAAGTGCACATGTACCAAGTTGTATTTCTTAGTTAATTATGGAATGCCAATGGAGCAACACCAATTTCTGCTTATAAAAGGGTATGTGTCCAGACCTTGCTCATGGCATGAGTGCTGTGAGAAGATTCATAGCAAATTCAAGAATAGTCATTGGGCTGTTGTAAAGTGGTTGCAAAGGTAATGTAAATGGCATAAGGAATCATGGTTTGACATACAAAGGAGAATACCAAGGACAATATCCCTTAATTGGATATGTAGATGCAGATTATGCAGCTGACTTGGATAAAAGAAGAAGCTCAACCGGGTATGTCATTACATTATTTGAAAATACTGTTAGCTGAAAAACCTCATTATAGCATGTTGTAGCAGTATCTGTTGGGATTTATGCCCTAAAGCCTCGTAATTAATAATTTTGATTATTTTATTTGCAATATCATATTATCCATTATATGAAAAATCCAAGGTTATTAGTGTAATCTTGAACAGTATGTGGTTGACATACGAGAGAATCATGTTCAAGAAATAACCTAAAGGATCATAGTATATGGATAAGGTTGGGTGCCTTATCCTGGTAACACTATTGATACGACCCACTTTGTAATAGTTACAAATGATTTGATTCAAATCATTCATGTGGAGACATGTGAGTGGGGGTATCTTATATAATGAGTTTGTATAAGACTGGACCACGAAATATTTAATCTCTCTTTATAAATCCGTTAATTGAGAAGATTAATATTTCATCAGGATGATCATATGCGACTCGATCTTAATCCTGAGTGAGTTACGAACTCCTGCCTGTGAGGGTCTGTCCTTTGATTTGCATGGGTGAGAGTGGCTTTTGTAGCCGATTCAATATGCCTACCATTTTGGGGACTTGACCAAATAGAGAGCTGGGAACATAATCTCACAAGATGAAATTCACTCCTTCCCATATAGGGTAAGTAGTTCCCTTAAGTTCTGATTTCGGGACTTGAACAATGGGGCCTCACCCTCTCATTGGCCCGAGAGGGACTTAGTTTATAATTAGATTATAAACATATTGTTCATTGGAGAATCAGTGGTACTTAAGGTGCAAGATGTAATTATAGGGGTAAAACAGACTTTTGACCCAACTGTAATTACGAACAACTCGTGAAGGATCGACTTGCATGTAATGATTATATCTATGGACACAACTTGTCATACAGTGCATAAGAGTGCAACTCTAGGTCTATAGTGGAGTGACCTATAGTTAATGAATGAAAATTAATTAATTAAAGAGTTTAATTAATTAATTTTGTATCATTGGAGCTTATAATTTGTAGGTCCATAAGGTCTCATTGCTAGCTCATAGTAACACTAAAAGATCAATTTAGTTGAAAGAAAAAATTTGAAATGTTCAAATTAATATTTAATTTGAAGTGTTCAAATTAATATTTAATATATTAGATATATTAAATATAAAAGAGGAAAATATATTTATTGTATTTGATACATTAAATATTAAAATTTAAAATGTTCAAATTTAATATTTAATTTGAAGTGTTCAAATTAATATTTAATATATTAGATATATTAAATATAAAAGATGAAAATATATTTATTGTATTTGATACATTAAATATTAAAATAATTAATGTATATTTGATATATTAAATAAAAGATATTTATAGAATTTGAATAAGATTCAAATAAATAAATATCGTAGGAGATTTGAATGAGATTCAAATAAATACAAGATATATTTTAATATATTAGATATTAAAATATAATATTTTAATTATGGCAAAGATTTTTCCTTGGTCACTATAAATAGGACCCTTGGGTTGAGCCATTCTTCACAACACACATCTCCTCAATAGAGAGAATTAGAGAATTCTCTCTAGACCTCTTCCTCTCCAATCCCTTGGGGATTTTCTTTCATGAGGCTCCCGCAAGTCTTCGTCCTGTGTTTGAGTCATAGCCAGGAAGACTTTGTGGAAGAGATAAAGATCCGCCAGAATATTCTCTATAATATTATTTTCAAGGTATTTATTGCTTAACCCTCTTATTTTAGTTTAATTCTAAATAAATCAAAGACGATTCGTATGCTTCCGCTGTGGGTTTAATTCAATTATTCCCTTCAGTATCATCTATTGAATCTGAGTATATGGGGAAATTGATCCATCCGCTTTTTTCTTTCTACTGTTGAATAACATCACACTTTTGCAGAATTAGTGGCTTTGTAACGGTCAACTCAGATCCGTTGACACCTACGTAAGAGTTCCTTTTTAGTTAACTAATTTGCATAAATTTAAGATTGCATTGATTATGATCCATGTCCTTTTTTTTTTCAAGTAGATGTAGGACAAAACATCAGCCATGTCGCTTCTGGAAAATGGTTATGGTTAGAACTTTTAACCTATGAATTCTATTAGCATAACAAATTGTAGCATCTTTGACCACTGTATTAGTTTGATTTCTAATACGTTTGAGCCTTCTTGTTAATATGGAAGATTAAACTGTAGTTTTCTAAGTTAATTTCTTTGCCTCTAAATAGTTATTCTTAATCATTTCTTCCCACGGTTTCACATGAAGTTGCATTTAAACTTTAAGAATCAATTCTCATAATTGATTCCAGGTTCATGAAGATATTTCTTATCTTAAAAAAATCATGCCTCAAAATCACTGTTACTTTTAAATGAAGCAGAACAACAATAGAACTTTTGGAGGGTGTTGCATAAAGCATTAGTAACTCTATGTCTGTAAGAACGAAATCTACTGTTGTGGTTCTGTCATGAGTAGATTTTGGAATGAGTCCAAGGATTTGTGTGCATAATAATATGAGGTTATTTTGATTGTTGCAGGAATTAGACCATTGTGCCAAGTGATAATTACATCTGCAAAGGTCTCTAATTTGCTAATTGACTATTTTCCCTACAATACAACCAATATAACAATCTCATTAAGGGATTTCATTCTTGTGAAGTTGTTGCACAAGGTTATTGAATTGAGTTGTACTAGATTAAATGATGATTCGCTAAAAGTAGGGTCACATAGGCAGTGGAAAAAGTTAGTTGTCAAGTTTCTTTTCTTTTAACCAAAAGTCCAAAAAGTATGCAAGTGTAAATGGATTCCCTTTTGTATTTATTTTATTTATCTCGGAATGTTTATTTCTTCAAACAAAGATTTGATTTAGATGTGAGTTATCTTGTTAATATTTATAGTAACTGTAAGTAACTGCGATTTGATTTTTACTTATGCAGTTCAACATAGGAGTTTGCACTTGACACAATTATTTTGTTCTATGTCAGCAAATTCTTGCTGGCATTGAAAATGATTAAGCTTATTACTGAAACTCTAATGGGTACCCAGAATAAATCAACTTCTAGTAGAGCCCTTGAAGGTTTGCATGGGGTTACTGTTGTGCCTGATTCAACAATTAGCACTGGAAAAGACCGCGAGATGAGGAGTTTTCTCAGTTGAGTTGTGGAAGTTCAGCTATTAGTGTGAATCAACCATTGATAATGCAGTAAGTTAACATGAAACCACTAACAATCTCAGTTCCTCCCCCATCACTTTTATTATTGAAACCACTAATTCATATAATGATGAGGCAAGCGTGGTAATTTATCCTAGTACACAGTCTGATTTCCATTAGCTTTATCAATTGTACGTAATGGAGTAAATGACAAAATGTCACCATACCATGGTATTAAAAATTGTTTATTGAAATGAGATACAATGGCTAGTTGTCTAGGTTACCAATACCAACTCATATAAGGCATATAACTTGGTACTGTGGGCTATAGTTGTGCTACTTTCTTCTTTCATCTCTTTTCAAAGTTAAAAATATTAAGAATATTGTACTTTATCTTTTTCTCCAGAAGATAGGCTGGAAAGGGAAAGAACTAAGAGATGGATGAACAAGGGAAAGACAAAGAACTAAGGGAAGGATGAAAAAGGTATTGTGTTGGTGTGAATTTTAATGTTTCATTTGCTATAACATTTACAAAGTATTTAGTGGTCTATTATTTTGAATTCTCTTGAAGTCCTTTGCATGATGTACTCCTTTGCTTTACATTTCACACATAGCATGAGTACAATTCATTTAGTAGTGTTATGCCCTGATCTAACAAGAATATGGAGTTTCATTTTTTTAAGTAATATTTGCTTTGTTCTATTTTGGTTATGTGCACATATTTTCTCTTTTACATGTTTTATCTAAAAGAGAAAAATATTAACCTTTTAGGGTATGTATGTATGTTTTTTAGGTTTATTTATTTGCATTGAATAAATAATTTCCTTATCTACTTCACTTTTGGTATTTACATCATCATATATATCTTATTCATTTATGTAGGTGAATGAAATGATACCTTTACACATGCAAAAGGATAAAAGATGGCAGCTCAACTCCATGACATTATAATCTTGAACGCGTGGTGAATTTTGTATTTTGTGAACTAATTTTATTGGAAATTACATTAAGTGAATTTCTTGTATTGTTGGATAGTTTCTTTTTATTCTAAGTAACTATCAAATACTTTATTTTGTAATGTAAATGGATTACAAAATTTTAATTATGAAAGGAAGTCATGGTATTTAATGTGTTATGAAGTATTTCATGAGTGTGGATTTAGCTTAAAATACATTTAAATGATATCTATTATAATAATAGAATGCATTCCTTTGTAGCACTAAAAGTAAATTATATTAACAAACTATTGTTGAGAAAAATTAATACTTCTTTTAAAGGCATGAGTAAAAGCTATAATATATGCCATGGAAATGTTACTGCAACAATTATAGCGATCAGGAAAATGGTATAAGTTGTTATAGCATAAGATTAAAGCAATATATTATATAATAACATTAAGAAGATGAATTATAAGTTAAAAATAGCATTAAGAAAAGGCTATTATATGTTAAAGATAACATTAAGAAAATGCTATGATATGTGAAAGATGACACTAAAAAAATGCTATTATATGTTAAAGATAGCACTAAAAAAAGCTATTATATGTTAAAGATAGGACTAAAAAAAGCTATTATATGTTAATGATATCTTTAATTACAAACGCTATAAAATGTTTTCATAGCAATGTATACATGTTATACCTTCATACTCTATTATACCATCCGTTATAGCTATAAAAAAACGCTATAAAAAGTCTCAGACTTTTAATAACATGGGTTGTCAGGACTTTTGAAAAAGGCTATAAAAGGTCTATTATAGCGTTTTTCGTTAGCTATCGTATCCGTTATTTCTTGTAGTGTTGGAAATATTACCAAGTATTGATCCCATAGAGAACATATATAAAAAAATTCAAAGATAGCACAAAGATGTTCAAAAATTGCAACTTTGGTATCCAAGGTAAAACAAAGTTTTGCGGGGTTTTGTGAACAAGAAAAGAAATATCAAGAATAAAAAGAATGGATCCAAACATGCTACGCCATTTTGATTGGAATTGCGGCCTAATTGCAATTGCAATCCTTTGACTCAACACTTTAGCTATGTAGACCAAATTCATCACCTATTCGGCCTTCTATGAAGTATTTTTGGAAGGCTAAGTGATTAAACTGATATTTCTATGGCTAATATAAACTTGATTGGGTGTATACGCAAGCGCATGTGATCGAAGTAATATAAAATGGTATGTGAGTACCAAGTATTGAATCCCAAGGGAACGGTGTAACAAAAATATTGTAAAGCAAAGTATAAGGAAAATTGCAACTTTAAAAACTAAATTGAAAAAATAAGGTTGGGTTGGTGTGTTAAAAAAATTGCAGAATAAAAAAAATGGCAATATTGGAATAACAAAAATTGTAGAATTGAATTGCAGAATTTAGAAATAGCAATATTAGTGAATGAAATTTCAAAAGGAATTTAGATAAAGATGGGGCTCAAGAATGTCATTGCCCTAAGTTGTAATTGCAAGCAAAAATTGCAATTCTAACCTACTCCACACTCAATTGTAAACCAAAATTGCTTCTCCTATTTGCCTTGAATTTAGGTTTTTAGGAGGCTAAGTGAGTGACTTACATGTCTATAGTCCCTCTATCTTAGATAATTCGGCTCAACAATTTTATGGGCTTTAGAGTCCTTAATCCATATGTCTAGGGTAAGGATTGACTTATGTCTAAGCTCTTTTCTCCATCACTTGTGCGAAATCCACTTATCACTAACCCCATCGGTATTAGATCTAAGCTTGAGTTGCTACCCTTGTTGATCATTCTATCTCAACGAAAGTTTATTCAACACAAGCAAACAATTGAGATGTAGGCTTGGTTTTTAGTTGGAATTTTGGCTACAATTACTTCTTAGGGAATTCACATCCTTGAACCCCCTAAGAAGTTTTAGCTCATATTAAGATAAAAATCTTACAACTAATTGAAGAAAAACTCATATTAGAAAGTTGAATAAATTGCTAATTGCTACAAATTTTATCTTAAGTAATATTGGAACAATTATGGCAATAAGCTTAAGCAAATATGGGCACTTAAATTCAAAGATGTCTAGAACTCTCAATTTAATTCAAAAACAGAGAATCAAGGCTTCAATAGGAATTTCAATCCTCTTCCTTCAACCTTTGGACCTGATAGAATTTTAAATATACCAATAATTGTTGAACTGTTATAAAGCAGAAACAAAGAAAATAAATAAATAAATAAATAAAAATAAAGTTGATAATTGTTCTATAATTCTCACCCGTTTCCAATCGACTCAATCCTTCACCATTTCTAGGAACGATTAGCCTTAACAATCCAAGTTTAACTTGAATCGGATTGAAATTCGATGGAAAACAATATGAGTATGGCTGAAATTCTTGTAAAAACAGAAAGGAAATTTGCAAAAAACAAAAAAAAAACATAGCATTCGGTTGACAAAAACCCACGATCAAAAATCTCTAAAAAGAATGAACTCAAACCCCAACTTCTTCACTTGAATTGATTGGATAAATCGAAAGAAGAACAGGAAATAAACTTACATTAGCTCTCGGTAATACAAGAAAAAATTAAAGAAATATAAAAACAGAGAACAAAAAAAATGCAGAAAAACAGAGCATGAACGTTGAAAATAAAACCCACGAAATTGACTCCAAAAATGCCTCCAAAAACGAAATGTCATTCTTCAATCATCTTCTCTCTTTTTATAGGCCTTCATTAGGGTTGAATAATGCCCAAATTTCGTGCTCAAAGTCCCTCAAATCATGCTGTAATTGAAGATTTTCGGAATGAGTTAAATGCAGATTTTTTCCTTTTTTGAACTTTTCTACTGCTCCAGATTGCAGAATCACGATTTTGCAATTTCCATATTTCCTGAAAACAAGATTAATTTATTTAGAACTCTATCTCAAATGCCATTATATTTCTTTCTTTCTTAAATTGAAGCAATCTTTCGACTATTTTCAAATGGTTTTAAGTCAAAACAATAATATTTTAAGCAATTGGGAGTTAAATAAGCCTTAATTCTAAGGTTTATCACTAATATGAACTTAGTTAAATAAAAACACAATCCTATTGGTTTTAAAGGTTTTTCCTATGTCTAGGGTCAAAATCAAGGTCTTATTTCTAAGCTTTTTTCCTAAATTGCTTTTATGAAAACCTAATTTTATCTAACCTTTTTAGTATTAGACTCAATCGTTTTATGCGAAGCTAGGTGATCAAACTAGACTCACAATGAGAACTTTAATCAATAAAAGCAAACAATGCTATAAGATTAAGCAAGGTTGCTCTTACATGTTAGGCTTTTATTCATTTATCTAGGGTATTCACATACTTGAATCCCAAAGATAGGCTTAGCTCATAATTAAAGAAAAGAAGAAAAATGATTTAAATGAGAGAAAATTCATAGCTAAAGGAAAAGTAAAGTGCTGTAAAGAAACTCAACTCAAAAAAAAAAACAAAAAAAAAAAGGAAGAAGGAATTGAGATAAAACTGAAATAAATCTTGTTGAATTAACTTGCAAGACTAACTAGCCAAAGAAATTGAAAATACAACTTGAGTTCAAAGGCTGGAATGAAAATAAAGACAGAACAACAATTAAGTGTTGAAATTACAACAACTGAAACTAAATCAAAATTGAAATTGATGCTAAAAAAGTACTTGAAATATAGTGCAATAAAGCACTATTCTCGCCCATTTCATAAATCGAACTCAATCCCACTTTTTTTAAAGGGAATCGAGTCTTTACAATATGAGATTTTGTCTAGATTGGAATGATTATCGGGGCTTGAAAGTGCTGGAAACAAGAAGAAAAATAGTAGAAAACATAAAATAAAAACAGTAGTTTCGTTGGAGTGGACTCCCTTTATTTCGACTTCTTTGTCTCCTTTTATAGCCCTCCATAAGTTAGGATTTTTGTCAACGTTAGTGTATGGAAAGACTCATGCCATTAATGTCGAGAATCGGGGAGAATATCTCGAGAATATTTTCAAAATCACTCAAAATCTAAAATTCTCGTTTTTTCTACATCTGCACAAAAATGCAATTGCATTTTCATTTTGGATTGCAATTGCATTTTTCACTGTCGCCCATTCCTGCATTGTCTAGAAATGCAATTGCATTTTCCATTCTGGATTGCAATTGCATTTTTCACTGTCGCCCATTCCTGCATTGTCTAGAAATGCAATTGCATTTTCCATTCTGGATTGCAATTGCATTTCTGCCTTGTCTAAAATCCTGCATAAAAATCACCCAATCAACACTTTTCTATCTTTTTTCAACTTCTTTTTCTCTTCTTCATTATTTCAACAAGCTTTCATGAATATTTCTAATAACCCATCTCTTACTCGCTCTTTACACAATAAAATACACAAAATAGTAAGAATAACTTAAGTATAAGGGTCAAATAATCCTCACAAATGAGAATTATCAACCATATGCAACATCCTTTCAAATGTGTGTGGTGTTCTTGATAAGCCGTGAAATTAAGGCTTATTTAAATCCTAAATGGCTCGAAAGAACTCTTGTTTGTCCTAATATTAATGGAAAATGGTGAAAAATGGTTGAAAGAAGGAAATAATGAAATATGGTAGCAATTGGAAAAGATTTCTAAGTATTGTGATTATTTTGCAGGAATTGCCAAACCAATTGCCAAACCAATTGCCAAACCGGCAATTTGGCAATCTTCAGCAGCTGCAAATATGGAAACTTCGGGAAATCCATGATTGATGAACCCATAATTGACAGAGAATTTCTCGCACAAATCAAGGGATTTAGTGCATTATTCTTGACAAATTGGAACCCTATATTGGTCTACATAAGGAGATTGAAGAACGCCGAACAAAGTACGATTCGTGGGGGTCAATTTCGAAGCTTGTTTTTCTGTTTTTCTGGATTTTTGGACAGCCTCTGTTTTTGGCTGTAGCTACTGTCTTTACCTTTGTACTCACTTTCCATTCAACTTTCCTTCAAAGTTTGTAGTACAGAACAATTGCCTAAATACTTTGCTTTTCGATTTGTTGTATTTTCATTCAATTTTAAGTTTGTTTCAATTTCATTCGAGGGTACTTTGCTCGCAACGTTTCCTCTGTTTTTCCTTCGGTTTTAGTTGATTTCTTCACCAAAATTTCAAATACAGTACAACAACTCTTCGGTATTGTCACAATGAATGGGTTTGGGTATTCTCCTTTTGCTCTTAAGTGAATGTAAACAAGTATTATTGCGTAGGAAACTCCAATCCATTTGAATTTCTTGTTTTGTTAGAGTTTTTGTTGACTCTTGCTCTGTTTTTCGTTTGCCTTCAATTTAGTTTCTGGAGAAGAAATTAAAGCAAGGAAGGAGAAAGAAAGAAAGTTACCTAATTACCCTTGCCATTTTGATTTAATTTCAATTAAATTACTTTTGCTTGAATTCCTAGGAAAACCCAATTACAATTCATAAGTTAGTTTTTTTTATTAAATTTCATTATGAAATCTTTCTTTAAAATTAGTTTTATGTTTTTCATTAAAAATATGAGCTAAACTTTTTAGGGGGTTCAAGGATGTGAATTCCCTAAGAAGTAAATGTAGCCAAAATTCCAAGAAAAACCAAGCCTACATCTCAATTGTTTGCTTGTGTTGATTTAATTTCCGTTGAGATCCTAGATTGATCAACTAGGGTTTCAACTCAAGCTTAGATCTAATACCGACAGGGTTAGTGATAAGCGGATTTCACACAAGTAATGGAGTAAAAGAGCTTAGACATAAGCCATTCCTTACCCTAGACATAGGGATTAAGGACTCCAAGACCCATAAAATTGTGAGCCAAAAATCATCTATGATGGAGGGACTATAGACATATAGAGCCCCCACTTAGCCTCCTAAAAAACCCAATTTTGAGGTAATAGGAGATGCAATTTTGGTTTACAATTGAGTGTGGAGTAGGTTGGAATTGTAATTTTGGTTTGCAATTACGACTTAGGGCAATGACATTCTTGAGCCCCATCCTTTATCATTTCATTCTTAAGTTCATTCAAATTGCCATTTCATATTGCCAATGTAGATTAGCAATTTAATTCTGCAATTTTAGTCTTTTCGCACATTGCCATTCCGGATTAGCAATTGGATTAGCAATTTCTGTTATTTCCAACATTGTCATTATGGATTAGCAATTGAATTAGCAATTTCGATTTTCCACCAACAACTTGATTTTTGCATTTTTACTTTTCAAACTTGCAATTTGCCTTACACTTTTGCAAAACAAAATCTTTGTTACTCCGTTCCCTGTGGGATTCGATACTTGGTACTCAGATACCATTTTATATTACTTCGATCGCGTGCGCTTGCGTGAACACCGATCAGTTCTCTTCCTTCCCATACATGTGGCCTTAATTTCTTACCGTTTTGGATGCTTTATTTTTTTGATTTTTTTTTACCATTTTTCTCGCCAATTTTCTCCACCCTTGATTTACATAACCTAGATCTAATGACTTAAATTTACATAACTTTTGAATCCTATTTAAACCTTAATTTTCCTCTCATTTCTTTTTCATCTCCTGATCTTCCAAAATTGCTGAAATTTTTTCTCAAATACTCCATTATTTCTTTAAACCTTCATTTTACTCCAATTTTCTTGTGAGAAAAAAATTTTATGTGAGAGATTAGATTACTTTGCTAGTGCAAAATTTTTTGTAACTACTCTTGTGAGAGTTGCTTTGTAGGTTTTAAATTATTACCTCATTATTTGAGATTTGTATTAAGGTGTGGGAGCATGATAGACAAAAACGTGTGGGCTTAGAATAAAGATTTTTGGTTTTGAAATAAGCTTCAGTCTAGTGCAAGTGCACACTGTCGATGCAAGTAATAAAATTGGAAGTACTCCAAAGTATTGATCCCACAGGGAACGAATACAACAAAATTTAAAAAGATAGCAAAAATTATTCTCAAATTGCAATTGAGGTAACCAAAGAAATAAAAGATTTTGATGGGTTTTTGTGGAAAAACATAATAATAAAAGGAAGGGATTCAAGCACATTCATACCCCTTTGATTGAAATTGCGACCTAATTACAATTGCAGTCCTTGGACTCAACACTTAAGCTTTGTAAACTGAATTCGACACCTCTTCAACCTTCTATGAAGTATCTTTAGGAGGCTAAGTGATTAAACCGATATTTCTATGGCTAATATGAACGTAGTTAAATAAAAACACAATCCTATTGGTTTTAAAGGTTTGGGCCTATGTCTAGGGTCAAAATCAAAATCTTATTTCTAAACTCCTTTCTTAAATTGCTTTTATGAAAACTCAATTTTATCTAACCTTTTCAGTATTAGACTCAATTGTTGTATGCGAAGCTAGGTGATCAAACTAGACTCACAGTAAAAAATTTAATCAGTAAAAGCAAACAAATGCTATAAGGTTAAGCAAGATTGCTCTTACATATTAGGCCTTAAATTCCTTTCTCTGGGACATTCACATACTTAAATCCCAAAGATAAGCTTAGCTCATGGGTAAAGAAAAAAATATCTAGGATTGAAATTTAAAAAAAAAAAACTTCACAATGAACTTCAAAAAATAAATACAAGCTACTGCAAAGGAACTACAAAATTAAAGTAATAAACCAAATGGTGAACCAAGATCAAAGTTTATTAAATAAAACTTGCAAGAATGAAGTGCCAATAAAATAGAACTACAAAACTGAAATTGAGTTCAGGAAAGAATGAAGAGCAAAACAAAAAATAATAAAAGAAAATACAGCAACTAAACTGACTTGAAGGATTGGAATAAAAATGAAAGAAGTTCAACAATTTAAGATAGAAAATACAACAACTAAACAAAATTAAAACTTAAAAGAAAAGCTAGAACAAAATTTGGAACTTTAAAGAATTATAGAACTCGACACCCTCTAACCATCTCTTTCAATCGAACTCACTCCAACCTCTTTCAAGGTGAAATGGGTCTTCACATTCCAAGGTTTTCACCTAGATAGAATCGACTTTCAAGGGCTGTAGAAGATGAAGAGGGACGATCAACACAATAAAAGAAGAAGAAACGACAGAATGTGACGTGAAAATCGACATCTTTTTTAGTGTGTTAGTCGCCTTTTTATAGCCTCCAAAAGCTAGGGTTTTTGTCAACTTTAGTGCATGGAAAGACTCAGACAATTAATGTCGAGAATCAGGGAAGGTATCTTGAGAATATCCATAAAATTGAGCAAAATCTGAAATTTCCATTTTTATTCCCATTTTTCTGAATCTGCCCAGATTGCAATTGCAATTTTCCATAGTCGCCCATACCTTCACAAAAAATAGAAAAATCAACAATTTTATGCATTTTTCGGGATTCTCTTGCTATTTTGACATATTCCTAATATTTTTGGAGATTCCTAGCATGTCCAAGCATTTTTATTCAAACTTGCTCCAATTTAGTAAATTTTGTAATTTTAGAAAGAAGAATTTTCAAGAATAACTTGTATTTGGAAGCTAAATAATTCTTAAAAATGAGAATTATCAAAACACCTTGAGATTTGAAAGAGAGTTTAAGTCCTGAATTCGTTAAAAGTTTTGCAGTGATTTGATCTCGAACCTATTAAAAAGATCGATATAGGTTTGGTCCTGAACTTGTAAAATTAAAGTGGTTGATCGTTTGATTTTCACCTGCAAGAGGACTGTTGCAAGAAAATACCCAAGAAAAAGTCTTGGGGAGTAAAGTAGGAATTTTTTAATCACTATAAAAATTTCGGTGTCATCTCTTTCTCTCCTACTCTTTAAATTTCCAATTTTTAAATATTTATCTGATTATATTGCATGCTTAAGCAAATTGTTACATATTTCTAGCAAAATCTAGGAAACTTATTCGATTAGTTTCAATCAAATTATCTTGTCGGTATTGATGTGGTCATTATATTGCAATCTAAACTTAATAAAAAAACAAGGAGATGTATTTTAGCAAGCAAAGGAAAAGTTTATGAGATAGATTAATCAGAGAGGAAGTCCCAACTGGGCAGCGACTATCAATTTCTTGGACAACATAAAATATAACAACATTTACATTCAACTTATGTAAAAGTTGGTAGCTTTTTTTTTTTTTTTTTGATATGTTTAAAGATATTAGGTAAAATACATTTTTGATTCTTAAGTTTGAAGATAAGTTTCTATTTGGTCCTTAAATTTTAAAAACTGACGGTTTAGTCTCTAACTTTTGAAAAATAATTTCAAAAAGTCCCTAAACCATTAGTTGACTAATAAAAAGATAATTTAACAGTTAATTTGCTAACTAAATTTGTTGAGATGATGTTTTAGAAAAGTTACCTTTTTTTTTTAAGATTATGTGGCATTTCTGCCTCTTTCTTTCCTTACACTTCTTGATCCTTTTCTCATTCTTCTCCTCCAATGAACCAGCCAACATGACTTGGATTTGCTAACCATCCTATTAGAGCCAACATCTAAGAACATCTTTACAAAGTGCAGAAATAATTTCAGCAAAAGAGTTTTTTCTCGACACCCCTAATTAAATATATGCCAAGCGTAACTTTCCACAACACCAACAAACTCACCATGCATGTATGCTTTAATATTTGAAATTATAACTACATTTATTAGTACCCGCTAAAAAATGAAGTTGTAGAGGAGGGTGTGCAAGCATGAGCAACCCTTAAATCTCATAAATTGTGTACCCGAGTTTAAACTCGACAATGAAATACTAAGGGACTGTTTGGGGAGTATGTTATAATACTCTGTGGAATAATCTGCACCCCAAACACAGACTATTATAACCCAGATTAAATAACTATGCATTTTAAACAATATTATATAACTCCAGAGACTATTATAACTCATGTTATTATAATTCACCCAGTGTCCCAAACAACTCCTAACAATTTTCAAATGAGTCGTGAAAACTGAATTAGCGATGGAGGAGGAGTATACTCGGCAATAGCAATGACCGACGCGACCGCCGTAGAGCGGAGCGGCAATGGTAATGATCGACATGTCGTTTTTGCAATGGCATGACATGGGTTTAGGAAGAGTAATAATATAGAGATACGAGCAAATAGGAAGAGTAACTTTGTTCGGCCTTCATGCGCTGGGCTTGGGCCTCTATTTTTCCTTGAATCTTTTCAAAACTGCCACTGACCACATATTACATTTTTTCAAAGGTTTGTAATATTTACAACCTTTGGATTTTTTTTTTAAGATTTTTAATACTATTTTATACAATATTATATATTTCTTAGAGCTTCTTAATATTTTGGGATATATATATATATATAGCCTTTGATGACAGTGTACATTTTTTAATAATTTTTTTATGAAAGATAATATACTTTTCAAATATTTTTAGCATTTTTCGAGATATATGCACACACATACATATCTCAAAGGATTTTTAAAAAAATTCAAAGATTTTTATAACCTTGAACAAAAGATAGACATGTTACAAAGATTTTTCATAACATTCGATAAAAGATAAACATGTTTCAAAGGTTTTTGATAACATTCGATAAAACATAGACACTTTTCAAAGATCTTTTATAATATTCAATACAAGGTAGGCATTTTTTTTCAAATATTTTGTATAATCTTCGATAAAAAGTAGACATTTTTTTCATAGGCTTTTGATAACTTTTGAAAAAAAATAATATTTTTTTTATAATATTCCATAAAAAGCATACATTTTTCAAAGGTTTTTTTTTTTTTTTTTATCTTTTGATAAAAGATAGATATATTGATAATCTTCAATAAAAGTACACATTTTTCAAAGTTTTTTTTTTTTTTTTTTTTTATAATTTTTGATACATAATATATTGATAATCTTCGATAAAAATAGACATTTTTCAAACATTTTTTATAACTTTTAATTAAAAAATGATAGATTTTTCAAAGGTTTTTTTTTTTCAATTTGTCGATAAATATATTTTTTTAAAGGTTTGTAATAACTTTTGATAAAAGGTGGTCAAAATAGTTTAAGTTTGTTGCAGTGAAATGTTCTCTTAAAACTTGACAAGGAATATTTCCCAATCACCAATCAAACTTCTTCGATTTCCTTTAAAAATTCAACCACATCAATTTTGACTCCAAGAGTTTCCTACAACCTTCATTGGCCAAGGACATGAATCTATCAAAATCAATGTAATAACCAACCATCATCCCACCTAGGGGTGAGTAACATAATCTGAAAAATTGAACCGACTGAATTAAAGTTGGTCAATTTAGAACCAATAGCGGTCGAAATCAATTTAGCTCATTGTAAAAACGACATGTTGATCGGTCGGTGAGATAAAAAATGCTCAACTCGATCGACCAACTGACATATAATTAAAAAATTAAAAAATATTATATATATATATATATATATATAATTTTAAAGTATAAACAAAATTTTAAAAAAAAAATCGTAGTTTCTTTTACTTGCGCATTTGCGCCGCTGACCCCCTCCCATTCTATCTCTCTCTCTGCCTATATTATTACTTCTTTAAAAACAACTAATTACAGTTTATTATTTAAAAATATATATTTTAAGAAATAAACAAAACAAAAAGAAAGTTAGGGTTTAAAACATAGATTTTTTATGTTTAGAACAATAAAAATTATAAATAAAATAAATAAATATATTAAAAAAGTTTAAAGTCGGTTTGGCATCGAAACGGTTTGGTCGGTCAGTTTAATCCACCGTTTTAAAAACGTCAGTTTCCAATATTTGAAAATCGACCTGGTCGGCTCAATGTCAGTTTGGGCGGAAACCAACCCCGACCAACCGCTGCTCACCTCTAATCCCATCGACCACAACCACTTTCAATATAGAAAAGTAACAAGAAAAACACTTTGACAATAGTAACTCCTAACAAATTAAACTTATTAACACTGGTTTCACCTATGAATTTTCTTATTTTCTTATTTATTTTTAACATATGTTTTCAAACATCAAAACAAGTTTTGAAAACTAAAAAAAAAAAACAAATTTCAAAAATCTATTTGTGGAATTTAAAATTTGATTAAGAATTGAAATATTATTTTTAATAAATATAAAATTTATTGTAGAAAAATAGGCGAAAAAAAATCAAATGATCAATCATCTGTTTTTTTCTTTTAATACAATGCTATGAATGGTTGGTTGGTTGGGTGGGACAGGTTTTTGATGAGATAGAATCTAGCCATTACGTGAATTTTTGTCAGTTAATGTAATGTTTGGGAGTCCATAACTTTTTCAAACCAAATCGCTCTCCCGAGAAATATAGTAAATCGACAATTCCAAACCAACACACGTGGTCCACAATCTTTCTTACACGGAAAAAAGAAATTTTCTTTTTACAGAAATACGTAAACCTTAGCCGTCAATTTTGCGACACGTGTACGGTTATTTGCTACCCTGGGGTCCACTATCCAGTCGGAGTTAAAACAAATCACCAAAACGATGCGTTTCTACACTTTCCTGAAATTGACCTACTTTTTAAAGTTTTTTTTTTTTAATTTTAAAAAAAAAATCATAAAAATTAATTAAAATGCGACCACCAACGTTCCTACAATTGTTTACCAATCCTTTTCATTGGCGGCTCTTCCTAGTCCCTTATTAGACTCTTGATTATGAAATCTTTGGCTTATATTTGATTTGTGTAATTGTATTGTTATTTGTTTTACATTATGAATTCGCTATGTTTATTTTTAAAATTTATGTCTCAAATTACAAACGTTCTAATCAACCTAAACATAAATCAATTAATTTAAATATATATTCTCGACCAAGAAGTTAGAAATTTGAATTTTCTCACTTCACGTGTTGAACTTAAAAACACGCACAGTTGTACTATTGTGTCTTGTATACTACGTGCCTACATAAAATTATGAAAATTTAGGCCCCTCAATTCAAAATTCACTTCTTACACTCTATTTGTAATCAAGAAAGTTCAAAAAGTATGGTCAAGACAAATAGGAACTCTCGAAGAAAATATAAGGAGAAAAAGGAAAAAAGTTCAGGCCCCTACGTTTCGATATGAATCAAAGGAAAAATATGGAACAAATCTAGGTTGGAATCCTGATTTTTGTGTGTGTGTTAAAAAGGGATGAAGGAGGGAGGGTAGAGAGAAGAAGAAGAAAAAAGGAAGGAGAAGAAAGGAGAGGAAAAGAAAAAATGAAGAAAATATAAGGAAAAAGAGGAAGAGGCGGCGGCGGAAAACGACCATAGATGAAGGAGGAAGGAGAAAGAAAAAAAAATTTTATTTTAAAAATTAAAAAATATTTTTTAATTAAAAACAAGTGCACTACAAGAATTCAAGGTTTTCCCGACGTTATTTCTTTCAATGCCAAAAATATGGTCAGGACAAATAGGAACTCCCGATGATTTCTTAAACCGTCAGCAAAGGAGAATATAAATATTGACGGTTCAACGAACCGTCTGTCATTTGAGATTTTGGTTTAGGAAATGCCGATGGTTCAACAGACACATGTCATGTCAGCATTCCGTTAGTAATTAATGAAAAATTGGATGGAGGGACAAAAATGTAACTAAATCTAAAATTCAAGGACTAAATTATTAAGTTTGAAAACTCAAAGCCCTATATATATATATTCTTAAAAATGAAAAGCAAATGAAAAGTTTATTAATATAGGATTTTAATCTTGATTGATCGATTAATAGAAAGTTAAAATATATGACAATATTAAATAAATAATTTATTTGACCATTTTATGACATCTAGCAAAATCCAATTGTTTTGGTTGAGAATTTCTTTTTTTTTACATAAAAACATAATTAATTTGAAATTACTCAAAATTCCAAGCAAACAAACAAACAAACCCATATAAATTTATGTTTATTAAATCTGTGAGCAAAATACATCCTTATCCATAGGAGGCATTTTTTTATAAAAGTACCCAAAGGAAATAATGATTCTATTTTTTATTTTTTTTTCTTAGTACAGAAAGAATGATTCAGTGGATTGAATAATATATATACAAGGGATTTTGTTTCAAAATATATATATATATACAAGGAATTTGTTTAAAAACAATTAATCATAAAAAAAAAATGGTTTGTAAACAATTTTAACTTTAGAATAAATTTAATTTTGTACAAATAATCTCTTAGAAAACTAAGAAAGCATATTTTCTTGTTGAGTATATAATCTTTAATTTAATTCTCCTTTTCTATTTTTTTTAATATAATATAAGTTTTTTTTGGGTTAAAATTACTCTACTTCTATTTTATGTACAACAAAAACTCTACATGACATCATGTGAGCGTCTTAAACTACACTGCTCACATAAACTACACTTATCAAGTTTAGTATCAAATTTAAATATGAGTTGCTTAATATTTCTATTAAATATAATAAAAAATTTAAACTATAATTAATAAAAATACTATCATTGGATACTAAGAAAATCAATAAACTGAAGTACAATTTTTTTTTTTTAGCTTACTGATATGGAGATGACAATTCAAATATATTTAATCTAAAAACAAAGTAGATTAGTAATGCTTTATAAAGTTATAACTATTTTCAAATCAAACGTTAAAATAAAACTCAAGGAAAAAAGTTTAAAATAGTAAAGTTAGATATCACCTTTTTTTTAAGTACATGGTAATTAATTGAGATACGCTTAATACCACACTTACGAATCACTATATATATATACATTTTTTTTTTTATGAAAAGGAGAAACTTCATTAAGAAACAGAAGAAGAAGCCTCACGGCCTACAATATCCACACCACTATTAACCACAGGTTCTCAAGCCAAAGTGGAAAAGGGTGAGTCCATAAAGCTACCGAATCACAACGACCTTCTTAGCTAATAACTCTGAGATCCTATTATAATATCTAGAAACATAAAGAAAAGAGATACTCTCGAAGTGAGAGCATAAAACCTGAATATCCTGTAAAATTAAATCCACTTCACTCAAAATAGATATATCTTGATTTAACATATCTATATTTAGTTGTGAATCTCACTAGATGTGGATATTTTGAAGCCTCAACCTACTAACAAGTTGTACCCCATCCAGAATAGCAAAAGCCTCAGCCATAAGTGGCAAGTTTGAACAGGTTCGTGAGCTCTGCAAAGCTGCAATCATCCTTCCTTCAGGATTAAAAACAGAAATCCCTATACCAACCGTGCTCTCCATCGCCACCCACAAAGCATCCACTACAATTCTCCAACTTTGTGGGTCTTGTCGCTAGACTAAAGAAAATCCTGAAACTTTTTCAACAGATTTGTATCTCCAACTGGTTAAATTACTGAATATAATCAAGAATCCATTCACATTTGAAAGTAACCATCTGTAGAGGTCGGTCATGGATCAAATTATTTCCATCATTCCAAATCGCCCATGCACCCACACAAAGTACTTGAAATTCGAAATTTCTACCAAATCTCCTGAACATGCATACTCGAGTGACAAAATTGTCTAAACTTTGGCAAGATAGCTCTCCATATAAGTTTCACACGTTTACAAAAAAAAAAAAAAAAAAGTAGGCAACAATGTTGTTGGGTCCATGTGATAAAGGGAGGGGCAACTGTCCTTTTCCATGCATTTGCTCTTAGAAAAATTAGTGTTTCACCACATGCAATGCACATGTAGTTTTTAAATTTTAAATGATTTGAGTAAAATTTTCAAATTCATTAATAATTTAGTTCATGACCTTTAGTAGGTAACAATTTATTCTCTATTGTGAAAACTTAAATCAAAATTAAGTGTCCATATATATATATATATATATATATAATTTAAGCTATGAATTGAAATTTCTCTCTCTTTTCATTACTAATTTTAATCCATACAAATAAATATATTAATTAGTTTTCAATTAATCTAGTAATTTTTTTATAATAACACATTTTTAAATTAATTTATGCAATATTTATTAGTGGATATGAAACAATTTATTAAAATATTTATCTGTTTTTTTTTTAATTTTTATAATTTTTTATAAATAGTTTGATCAAATAAAATTTGAAATTACTAAAATTCGTGCTTTTAGTATATTTGTTAATAAATTTTTTCAATTGGGCATCTTATAAAAAGCCTTTTCCTTGAAATGAGACCTTTTCTTTTTTAGAATCGAGGACCATTCAATTAGTTTATCAGTAATTTAATAATTTGAATGCAAGTTAATATTTTTAAAAAATAAAAAATAAAGAAAAATATACCTCTACGTTCTGGAGTATTTTTATTAAATAAATAACATCTAATAATAGTTTTATAAATTGGAGTTGATATGTTTTCAAAACCCTAATGATCTATAATTTTCTCCCAAATCTTATAATCGTGTTCCATATTTCCTTTCTCTCTTCCTATTATTAACAAACATGACTCTTTTGAAATTTTAAAAAAAAAAAAAAAAAAAAAACGCTCATTCTCATTTCATCTGTTACACTACTATTTGCCACCATTACTACCCATCGTTGTCGCATTTTTTTATCTACTATTGTTTATGGTCATAGTTCATATGTTGATGTTCCACTTCTTTCATCCTTGTTGTTGGATCAGTCATTCCTCCAACTTTTTCTCTATGTATTATGTGTTTATTAATCTTTCCTCCCCTCATTTTGATCTCTCTCGTTGTTCATTGATAACGGTTTTTTCTTCCATTGTGTGTTGTTCAGAATCACCCTCTCGGTTAGACCCTCTCTCAGTTGTGCTCCTTTACAGCATCTCAAAAATTGGTCTTTCTCATCTCCTCCCAACCTCCTTTTCCTGACCAAACGACAAAATATAAGACTATAAAAATTTGAAAATTATATGGAATCCTATTGTTGTAGAATTATAAAGAAAATGACTCAAGAAACTATAAGAAAAACAATTTAATCTAATCTCAAGAAGTCCACAACACATTAAAATGAAAGAGAAAATATTTGTAAAGCTACCAAGTTCGTTTCAAAAATTCATTTCAATGAGACATGTTCCCCGGTTGATCCTTCAAAACGACTTAGAAACCTCAAAAACGATGTAAGGAAGGAATTGCCTTCTTGCTATATTTATACTTTTAACTTGAGAGAAACTTGAAAGAACAATTAAATTTGTAACCTATTCTAAAAAGAAAGAAAAAATGTAACTGTTTCATTATTCATCAATGGACATCAATTGAAAACTATGCAATTAATTCCATGATTTTTTTTCCCTTTTACATCATTTCAAATTTAATAAAATTTTGCATTTTTTTTTTATTTTTATCAAAACCTCAATTTTTTTTTTGAGTTCATCAAAACCTCAAATTAAACATGGGCTTTTTTTTATCTCCGTTCTTTTCTTTGGGTAATATCTTCATTTTTTTTTTTTTGTAATTACCTCATGGTCTTTTAGAGGGGAATGATTTATACATATTCTTGTATTAATTTGTGTAAATCTTAAAAATAAAAAAAAATCATATATCAGGCTTTTATGTGATACTTTATGTTTTAAATTTAATATATATTTATTGAAATTGTTAAAGTCTTGAGATTCCTGAGACTTTGTTTTTTATAATTAAAGTTAGTAATTATGTAAATAAAGAGATAACTTAAAGTTAATAATTATGTAAATAAAGAGATGACTTTTTATATTCCAACTATTTAAATGTCATTATGTAAATTAAATTAAATATAATTTAATAATTATTAGTAATTAATTGTAGGTGATACGCTATGTGATATTTTATGTTTTAAATTTAATATATATATATTTATTGAAATTGTTAAACTCTTGAGATTCCTAATACTTTGTTTTTATAACTAAATTAAATATAATTAAAGTTAGTAATCATGTAAATAAAGAGATAACTTAAAGTTAATAATTATATAAATGAAGAGATAACTTTTTATATTCCAACTATTGAAATGTCATTATGTAAATTAAATTAAATATAATTTAATAATTATTATTAATTAATTATAGATGATACGCTTTGTAAATTTAAGATTTAATAAAGGGTAATATAGTCCAAGAATGTTTTTCAAAGATTGTGGCATTTTAATATACTAGTTTTTTTACCACGTGCGATGCACGTTTATATATCAAATTATGCACATTTTTTCTTATAACTAATAAAATAATTTTGTATAAAATACAAAGGATAGATTAATTACTAATATAATATGATACAATCTATAAGTTTATTATACTAAAAGAATTATAATTTTATAAATAATTTAAATTAATTTATGTAATTTTGATTCATAAATTTGTTAATATTTTATATTAATATACCTATTATTTTGTTATTTAAAAGTCACGTGTATATTTTATAAATTTTTTATGTACCTTTATAATAAGTTATATTTTAGGTGTAAAAACAATTTCTTAAAATTTTCATTATAATAAAAGCTATTATATTGAAAGTAATAAATTTTATAGTGGTTTGTTAGAAAATCTAATGGACTCATTATTAAAAAAATTGAATGCTTCATTTTGAGCTAAATAATTTTTATCTAATATATTCTCAAATATTACATATGTTCTTTAAAAAAAAAATAGTTCAGATAATATATATGAATTATTATAATGAAGAAAAGAAAATAATCTAATGAATCTGCTAAATTTCTTATAAATTTTGAATCTAGATTAGAATATTGTGAGTTATCAAATTTAAATTAAATAAGCTACCATGAGTCTAACTCAATTGGTTAAGGCATATATATTGGATTAAAAGATTAGAGGTTCAAACTCCCACCCCACATATTGTTGAACTAAAAAAATTAAATTAAAGCTTGTACAAACATTTTAAATAAAAAATATTAAAGATAAAAAAATTATAATAAGTATAAAATAACATTCTTGAAAATTGCTTGTTAATTTCTACAAAAAATAGCATTACTCATCTTCAAATTAGAATTAGAAATTGAAGACAAACATTTATATTGTTAGTTTCGACAATAGACAACCATTTATATTATCGGGTGTGAGAAATTTAAGAGGTTTGGAGATCATTAAATTTTAATTACTTAAATAAACATATATATGTAAGTGGGATATGTGATTTTTTTTTTTTTTTTTTTTTTTGAGTAAAAGGTGGGCTAGGGGAATGTTCAAAGATGTAAAATCATTATTACTCAATGACTCAAATCAACATATTATTAATAAAGATTGAGTTAGTCAAATAATAATAATAATAAAGATGGTGTATTTAATTATATTAAAATATAAAATAAAAAAGTATTATTTGATGACCATATTGCAAATGACATATTTAATTTTTAAATTTAATATGTTTAAAAAATATAGAAATATAAAACAACAATAGTATTATTATAGGAAAACAAAGAGAGAAAATGAAAAAAAAATAAATTAGATTATTGAAGAAAATTAATGTAGGAAAAATACAATTAATCAAATTTTTTTAAGAGACACTTAATCAATTTTAAAACAAACTAAACATTTGAAATATTCCCTAAAAAAATCAAACATTTGAAATATAAATTATAATGACCTTAATTATCAAATAATTGAAGCAAAAATGATAGTAAATGAGAGATGAGGCTTTTGCATCAATCGAATGACATATTTAATTTTTTGAAATTAATATGTTTAAAATGTATAAAATTTAAAACAGTAATATATTTACATTATTATTGTTGTTGTTGTTGTTGTTGTTTATTTAAAAAAAAAACTTATTTAAAAAATATGCTATATTTGAATAAAAGTAACATGTTATATATATATATATATATATATATATATATATATATATATATATATATATATATATATATATATATAATAATAATAATAATACATGAATAAACATTAAAATTTAAAAAAAACATCCAAAACAAGAACAACATCAATTATAACATCTCAGTGTTATAGTGGAGTTTGATTGTCTATCGTCAATTAGGTTGCTTCGAGGCGACGATGAAGATGTCTCTAAAATACTCATTTATTCCAAGGAGGTCGGATTTCATCAACAAAACTCCGCAATATTCGAGAGGGAAAGAAATACAATTGTTAATGCAATTGCTAGATATGCAATTGAGGAGTGAACTACAGCTTTGAGTTACGGCCACTATGCTTCGTGAGAAGGAGTTGTTTAGGCTCCCTTGCTAATCTTATGTTGTATTGCTTTTGTTCTTTAAAAAAAAATGACATCAATTACAAAATAACTAAAAAATAATAACAGCAAGTGAGAAAGGTAAGACATTATTTCACAATAAAAAATACTCTAAAATCAACGAATTGTCATCAAAGATAAAAAATACAAAGAAATAAGATGAAACTATGTGTTTGAGATCAAATGGAAAATAAGTCCTTTTTATAATAGTAGGAAATTGAGGAGTTACAAAACTTAGCATTTTGAACCCTTTTAAATTCCATGAAGTATCATTTAATTTTTATAAATAAATTGAAGGTAAAATTGTTGATATTCTATAATTTTATTTTCCCTTCACTTATCAATGATTATAAGTGTATTATAGCAATGTAAAAAAAGTGTGACTTCTATATAAAAAAATAAAAATAATAAAAAAGAAAAAAGAAAATTTTCTTATTTATTTTTTGAGTTTAAAGATTCTTAAATGAATTAATTTACTATTTATAATTTATTAAAAATTTTGTGAGACACGAGGCTACATGATTTTTTTTCCTCAACAAAAGAAATATAAGCTTTAATTAATCAATCTATACTTTTATTTTTTTAACAAACATTTTTAATAAAATAACAATAAACTATTTATGAGATAACAATAAAAGAATAAATAGTAACAAAAAATGCAAGACTCTACTTATACATTTTCTAAAATAGATTTGTCGACTTGATAAAAAAAAATAATTACAATATTGCTAAACAAACACTATTATTGAACTTCATCTAAGTGGAGTTACAAAGCTGCAAGCTTAGGATCCGAGATATCGACTCGACACATGCATCATTTTCAACTTGAATGTACCACCAACATCTTCATATTAGATTTAGATGCTTTCAAGATTGAAGAGTCTTAGAGTTTGAAGAGAATTTGAGAACAATGGATGAAGACAACCAAAAAAAGAAGAATAAGAAGAAGGAGGAGGAGGAGAAGAAGAAGGAGGAGGAGGAGAAGAAGAATGTGACTCTAAGGTTGGTGAAAAAATGGTGAAAAAGTTCATTATTTATAGTAATAGATGATGAGAAATTGCAAAACTTTTTGAATTCTTCAACTTTTAAAATTCTATTATGAATTATAATTAAAGAAAAAAATATTTAAGTGGTAGGAAAAACTTTACATTCCAACCTTTTAAATTCTATACATTTATTATTAATAATTAATAATTAATTAATTATCAATTAATTAATTTACTATTTATAATTAGTCAATAATGGCATATTTTGTAAATTAGTAAATTAAAGAAGGGACAAAAGTGTCCAAAAAAGTTTTTCCAACATCCTCACTTTTTAATATAGTATAGATTATAGATATAGATAACTCCGACAATTTCAAATGTCTAACGTCAAATCAAATCTATTCTTAAATTATCTTCCTAAAATTAAAAAAAAAATCCCCACAGAAACTTGTATGGAATAATATATAAAAGACCTATTTGGTAGACAATCTAAATTTTGTTTTATATTTTTGGATTCATTGAATATGCATTTGGCAAATGTATTTTCGAAAACTATTTCGAAATTATGTGATCCAAATAGTGAAAATTCTAAAAACAACATTTTTATGTTTTCATTGTATCTAGATTTTTGTTGGAATAGAAATTTTGGCCAATCAAAATTTGTCATGTCATTAATTAAAATTAGTGACAAAGTTATTTATTTAATTAGGGATTATTTAAAATTTACAAGTATCCCTAAATTAAATTAAGGTAGATCCAAATATGCAATTGGATTATATGAAATTTGGGCTAATTTTAGACAAAGCCCAAATGAGAAGCCTTAAGCAACAAAGTCCCTGCCCACAAATGCTAGGCCCAAGGTCAATCAGGCTCAGTCTAAGGACCAGGTCCAAAGTCCACCAGACCCAGTCCAACAGTCAAGCCCAAGCCCATCTAGGGGCCTTGGGGAACTCTATAAATAGAGAGCTCCCTCCTCCATTTTGGAGGTTCAGAAGTTGAAACTCTCCAGAGAATTTAGAGAAAATTAAAAAACTCCTTAAACCTTTGAAGATCAAACACTCTCTGAACCAGAGTCTCGAAGACTAGAAGACTTTAAAGATCGAGAACAAGTTGCGAAGCCCTCGAAACAAATCTACATTCGAGAACAAGCTGCAAAAGCCCTCGAGACAGATTCACATTCGAAAACAAGCTGCAAAGCACTCGAAACAAATCTACATTCAAGAACAAGCTGCAAAAGCCCTCGAGACAGATTCACATTCGAGAACAAGCTACAAAGCTCTCGAAATAAATCTACATTCGAGAACAAGCTACGAAACCCTCGAAACAAATCTACATTCGAGAACAAGCTGCAAAAGCCCTCGAGACAGATTCACATTCGAGAACAAGCTACAAAGCCCTCGAAACAAATTCACATTCGAGAACAAGCTGCGAAGCCCTTGAGACAAATCTACATTCGAGAATAAGCTGCAAAAGCCCTCGAGACAGATTCACATTCGAGAATAAGCTGCAAAGCCCTCGAGACAGATGTAAATTTGAGAGAAAGAATCAGAGGAACAAATTAGAGATTGTACTCCACTAAATTGAAATTAATACAATTTAAATTCATTTACACGTGTCTCATTTCTCTTTCTTTGTTGAAATATCGTGTAAACAAATTGGCACGCCCAGTGGGACAATCTCTACCTCTCATCTCTTTCTCTCATCTCAAAGCACAACTAAAGTGATGTCATTCAAGACTTCTTCGATGACCACTTTCATGAGCAACTTGTACACGGGTTCTACTACCCATAGTTGCTCCAATGAACTAAGGTTGGAATAAGATAAAGTAACGACACTGCCGGGGGCATCGACTAACAACAAGTTCCTAGTCAAGTGTAACCCTTTGTTTGACTTCGATTCTGATGTAGTGTCTGTCATGATGACTGAAACAAACACTATGGAAGAAAGAATGACAAAGATGCAGGAGAAGATCAACACCTTGATGAAAGCGATTGAAGAAAGAGATTCTCAAATTGCATACCTAAAGAGCCAGATTGAGAACCTAAACGTCGCTGAATCAAGTCAAACTCCTACCATCAAAGATCGCAACAAAGGGAAGGTCGTTGTGCAAGAAGATCAACCACAACCCTCCACTTCGATCGCTTCACTATATGTCCAACAACTTCAGGACATGATCACAAACTCCATTAGAGCTCAATATGGTGGGGCTTCTCAAAGTTCTCTTTTGTATTCTAAACCATATACTAAGAGAATCGATAATTTGAGAATGCCAACTGAATATCAACCACCAAAGTTCCAGCAATTTGATGGAAAAGGCAACCCGAGGCAACACGTTGCTCATTTCATCGAGACATGTGAAAATGCTGGTACGCGAGGAGATCTTCTTGTTAAACAGTTTGTTCGAACGTTGAAGGGAAATGCTTTCGACTGGTACACTGATCTAGAGCCTAAGTCGATAGACAGTTGGGAGGAGTTTGAAAAGGAATTCCTTAACCGCTTCTACAGCACAAGACGAACCGTCAGCATGTTCGAGCTCACCAACACTAGACAACGAAAAGGTGAACCCGTTGTCGACTACATAAATCGTTGGAGAGCCATGAGTCTCAATTGCAAAGATCGTCTCACTGAACTGTCAGGTGTGGAGATGTGCATTCAAGGCATGCACTGGGAACTTCTTTACATCCTTCAAGGTATAAAGCCTCGCACCTTTGAAGAATTAGCCACTCGTTCCCATGACATGGAGCTAAGAATTGCTAGTCGAGAAGATAAAGACTTTCTAGTCCCTAACATAAGGAAAGAGGAAGATAACATCCATGAGACTTTATAAGAGTTTATGGTTGTAAATACAACCCTTCTCAAGTTGTCTTCGAAAGACAAGAGGGATGAAAGCCGACAAGGAAATGAAAGGCGTCACTTAACTTTGAAGGAAAGACAGAAAAAAGTCTTATCCTTTTCCTGACTCTGACATTCCTGACATGTTAGAGCAACTATTGGACACACGATTGATCAAGCTTCCAGAATGTAAATGACCGGAAGAGATGGAAAAAGTTGATGATCCCAAGTATTGCAAATATCATCGAGTTATCAGTCATCCAGTGGAGAGGTGCTTTGTCCTAAAAGAGCTAATTCTAAGATTAGCTAAAGAAGGAAAGATTGAGCTAGACCTCGATGAATTAGCTCAAACAAATCATGCTGCAGTGACAACAGACAAATGCAATCAAATGCACTCTAGTCCGCTTCATGATCAAGGAGTGTGTCTAGTCCAATTTGGAACCTTGGAACCTGTATCTATTTGGTTTCAACATGAGGTGCCGAGAAACAAACTTCAAGACATGGTCAAACTTACCAAACTTCAAGATTTCCTTCCAGTGGAAAAAGGGGAAGATGATTTGGCAAGTTCATATTGCACCAATGTGGAAGAAGTTGATGATTCAAAAGAATATGAGCAAAGGACTTTTGTCTTTGATCGCATAAAGCCTTCAACTTCTCGACCTTCAGTCTTCCAAAGGATTAGTATGGCCGCGACAAAAGAAGAAAACCAAAGTTCAACTTCTGTCTCAACTCGAACTTCAGTCTTCCAAAGGCTAACTGTCTCCACATCGAGAAAAAATCAACCTTCAACATCTGTACTTGATCGTCTCAAAGTAACAAGTGATCAGCATGAAAGGAAGATGAAATCCTAGAAGGTGGAATTGTTCGGTGAAGTGAACAATGACAAAAAGATTCATAGTCTTGTTCCTTCTCGTATGAAAAGGAAGTTCTCCGTTCTCACAAACACGGAGGGTTCCTTGAAGGTTAAGAAAAATCTCGTCATTTTAACAAACCCTACAAATGAAGGATCTGATCAAGACCATTTTGACAATAGGGGCATTTAAAATGTAAAAGCCCCTCATCGCAAGAGCCTAAACTGCATGATGCTCCTAGCCTGCACGAGCTTAAAATGTGAACGGCCAAATAAAAAAAGTCTTTGAACTACGTTTTGACTTGATCCCTTCCACTCGAAGGGTACGTAGGCAACTTAAAGGAAAAGAAAACTTTAAGCTCAGTCTACAAAAAAGTTTCCATCCCCGTGAGAATAAAATGTTACAAGTTGGATGCATACGAGAGAGCTTTGTCCACCTCAAGTTCGGTTCGTCGCTTACTCGCTCTAAATTTCAAGCTCCGTTCCCCTCAAGTCGGTTCGTTGCTCACTCCTCTAAAGTTCAAGCTTCATTCCTCTTAAGTTCGATTCGTCGCTCACTCCCCTAAAGTTTGAGCTTTGTTCCCCTCAAGTTTGGATAGTGGCTCACCCCCCTAAAGTTCGAGCTTCGTTCCCTTCAAGTTTGGTTTGTCGCTCACTCACTCTAAAGTTTGGGTTTCACTCTTCTCCAAGTCTGAGGTTCGCACTTCGCCCTTTCAAGTCTTCGAGTTCGAGTTTTGCTAACTTCAAGCTTAAGTTCAAACATCGCTTGCTTGAAGTTCAAGTTTGCACTTCTCTCCCTTCAAGTTTAAGTTCGAGCGCTGATCGCCTACAAGTTTGGTGATTCACCTTCAAGTTCGGTGTTCCGCCTCAAAATACAGCTAAGTTGGCGTTTGGTCTCCAAGTCAGGAGGCTCCGTCCATCGGCGCTCGCTCCTCCGTCAAGTTCGGAGGCTTCACTCGTCAACACGGGCTCCTCTGCCAAGCCAGGAGGCTCCGTCCGTCGACGCTTGTCCCTCCGCCAAGTCAGGAGGTTGCGTCCATCATTATTCGCTCCTCCACCAAGATAGGAGGTTTCATCCATCGACGCTTGATCCTCCACCAAGTTAGGAGGCTTTATCCATCAACGTTTGCTCCTCCGTCAAGTCAGAAGGATTCGTCTATCGACGCTCGCTCCTCTCCCAAGTCAGGAGGTTTCGTCTATCGACGCTTGCTTCACCGTCAAGTCAGGAAGCTCCTTCCATCGACACTCGTTCCTCCACCAAGTTAAGAGGTTTCGTCCGTCAACACTTACTCATCTCCCAAGTCAAGAAGTCTTCGTTTGTCGTCACTTCTTCTTCAAAGTTCGAAGGCTTCGTCATAGCTTTTTCTCCAAGTTTGAAAGCTTCGTCTTCGCTCATTCTCCAAAGTTCAAAGGCTTCGTGGTCACTCCTTCTCCAAAGTTTAAAGGCTTCATGGTCGCTCATTCTCCAAAGTTCGAAGGCTTCGTCGTCGCTTCTTCTCAAAGTTCGAAGGCTTCGTGGTCGCTCCTTCTCCAAAGTTTGAAGGCTTCGTCGTCGCTTCTTCTCAAAGTTCGAAGGCTTCGTCGTCTCTCCTTCTCCAAAGTTTGAAGGCTTCGTCGTCACTTCGTCTCTAAGTTCGAAGGCTACGTCGTCGCCTCGCATTCAAGTTCAAAGGCTTCGTCGTCGCTTCTTCTTTAAGTTCAAAGACTTCGTCGTAGCCTCTTCTCAAAGTTCAAACTTTTCGTCGTCACTTCTTCTTCAAGTTCGAAGGTTGCGTCATCGCTTGGTCTCCAAGTTCAAAGGTTGCGTCGTCGCGTCTTCTCCAAGTTCGAACGCTTTGTCATCGCTTCTTCTCAAAGTTCAAACTCTTCGTCGTCGATTCTTCTTCAAGTTTGAAGGTTACGCCATCGATCACTTCCTCTCCAAGTTCGAAGGTTGCGTCTCGCCTCGCCTTCAAGTTCAAAGGCTTCTTCGTCGCTTCTTCTCTAAGTTCGAAAGTTACGCCCTCAACTTCACCTGAGTTAGGGTTTGGTCTTCTACAGGTAAAACAAAGCGAAAGGTGCCATCCTAAATTCCGCCTGAATCAAGGGTTGGTCACCTTTGAAGTTGAAGAAGACGCCGAAGCTGTCGAAAGGTGCCATCCTACCACTTGAATCAGGGGTTGGTCACCTTCGAAATAGAAGAATACGTCGAAGTCGTCGAAAGGTGTCATCCTAAATTCCGCCTGAATTAGGGGTTGTTCACCTTTGAAGTTGAAGAAGACGTCGAAGTTGTCGAAAGGTGCCATCATACCACCTGAATCAGGGGTTGGTCACCTTCGAAATATAAGAAGCCGTCGAAGCCGTCGAAAGGTGCCATCCTAGATTTCGCCTGAATCAGGGGTTGGTCACCTTCGAAATAGAAGATGACGTCGAAGCCATTGAAAGGTGCCATCCTAGATTCCGCCTGAATCAGGGGTTGGTCACCTTCGAAATAGAAGAAGACGTCGAAGCCGTCGAAAGGTGACATCCTAAATTCCGCCTGAATCAATGGTTGGTCACCTTCGAAATAGAAGAGGACGTCGAAGCTGTCGAAAGGTGTCATCCTACCACATGAATCAGGGGTTGGTCACCTTCAAAATAGAAGAAGACGTCGAAGCCGTCGAAAGGTGCCATCCTAAATTCCACCTGAATCAGGGGTTGGTCACCTTCAAAATAGAAGAGGACGTCGAAGCCGTCGAAAGGTGCCATCCTAAATTCCGCTTGAATCAGGGGTTGGTCACCTTCGAAATAGAAGAAGACGTCGAAGCCGTCGAAGCCGTCGAAAGGTGCCATCCTAAATTCTGCCTAAATCAGGGGTTGGTCATCTTCGAAGTTGAAGAAGATGCCGAAGCGGTCGAAATGTGCCATCCTAGATTCCGCCTGAATCAAGGGTTGGTCACCTTCGAATAAGAAGAGGATGTCGAAGCCGTCGAAAAGTGCCATCCTAGATTCCGCCTGAATCAGGGGTTGGTCACCTTCGAAATAGAAGAAAACATCGAAGCTGTCGAAAGGTGCCATCCTAAATTCAGCCTAAATCAGGGGATGGTCACCTTCGAAGTTGAAGAAGATGCCGAAGTGGTCGAAAGGTGCCATCCTAGATTTCGCCTGAATCAATGGTTACCTTCGAATAAGAAGAGGACGTTGAAGCCGTCGAAAAATGTCATCCTAGATTCTGTCTGAATCAGAGGTTGGTCACCTTCGAAATAGAAGAAGACGTCGAAGCCGTTGAAAGATGCCATCCTAAATTCTGCCTGAATCAGGGGTTGGTCACCTTCGAAGTTAAAGCAGACATCTCAAAGTTGTAAAGGATATCTTAACTGCAAATCAAGAGTGAAAAAAAAAAAAAAAAAACAAGGGGGCACATATATATTGTTTTAAAAAAAAATTACCCACCTGTTTACCTTTTTGTAGATTATGATATTATCTTCTATAGGAAAAGTATTTGCAAGTCTTGCAAATGTATAAAAAAAAAAAAAAAAAAAAAACGTAAAAAAGAAAGAAAGAAAGAAAAAATAGAAAAGAAAAAAATTGGGACTTGCCTATTCCTCATTCCTCAGTGAGAAGCTTCACTCACTCTTTGTTGATGTGAATTGATGGAAGACTCATCTCTCCTATTTATAGTGGAGGAAAAGATAAAATCACATTTAATTTGAATTCAAAGATCATGCCAAGAAGATCAAATCAAAACCAAAATTGGGTAGGATTTCGTCTCAAATTAAAGTTTGGCATATCTTATCTCAAATTAAAAATTGACTGCAAGCCAAATTAAAATTCTATTCCAAATCCAAAGTTCAAATTTGGTAGAATTTTATCTCAAAAAGTAAAATTAGATAAAATTAATTCTATCGAAGTCAAAATCATGGTAGAATTTCAATTTTATCTCACAAAGTAAAATTTGGGCATAATCCAAATTTTATCCCAAATCAAAATTAGATAAAATTAATTCTATCGAAGTCAAAATCATTGTAGAATTTCAATTTTATCTCAAAAGGCAAAGTTTGGACATAATTCAAATTTTATCCCAAATCAAAATTAGATAAAATTAATTCTATCGAAGTCGAAATCATGGTAGAATTTCAATTTTATCTCAAAAGGCAAAGTTTGGGCAAAATTCAAATTTTATCCCAAATCAAAGATTAGATAAAATTAATTCTATTGAAGACAAAATTATGGTAGAATTTTAATTTTATCTCTCAAATCAAAATTTGGGCATAATCCAAATTTCTTCAAATCAAGATTTGGCTAAGATCCAACTTCAAATTTTACTCCAAATTCAAAGCAAGTAAAATTTGAATTCTATTCAAAGCCAAAATTTGGGCATAATTCAAATTTTATCCCAAATAAAAATTGGAGTAAATTTCAAATTTTATTCCAAGTTCAAACAAAAAAAGTTGGATGGAACTCAAAATCCTATTCCAATTTCAAGAAAAAAATTGGTAGAATTTTAACTCTGCCTCAAGTTCATAATTTGAATTAAGGTGGAACATAAATTCTACTAAGTTCAAATCAAAATTTTATGCCAAATAAGAAAATCAAAATTATGACCCAAATTCATATTTTGATGAATTGGCACATCAAATGGAGTCCAATTTAGGAGCAAATATCTTAAATTTTGATTCCAAAGTATCTTTTTCAAGATTCACTCACACATACTAGTGCATAAATCTCGAAAAGGGGGCATTTGTTGGAATAGAAATTTTGGCCAATCAAAATTTGCCATGTCATTAATTAAAATTAGTGACAAAGTTATTTATTTAATTAGGGATTATTTAAAATTTACAAGTATCCCTAAATTAAATTAAGGTAGATCCAAATATGCAATTGGATTATATGAAATTTGGGCTAATTTTAGACAAAGCCCAAATGAGAAGCCTTAAGCAACAAAGTCCCTGCCCACAAATGCTAGGCCCAAGGTCAATCAGGCTCAGTCTAAGGACCAGGTCCAAAGTCCACCAGACCCAGTCAACAGTCAAGCCCAAGCCAATCTAGGGGCCTTGGGGAACTCTATAAATAGAGAGCTCCCTCCTCCATTTTGGAGGTTCAGAAGTTGAATCTCTCTAGAGAATTTAGAGAAAATTCAGAAACAAATACCAGAAAACTCCCTAAACCTTTGAAGATCAAACACTCTCTGAACCAGAGTCTCGAAGACTAGAAGACTTTGAAGATCGAGAACAAGCTGCGAAGCCCTCGAAACAAATCTACATTCGAGAACAAGCTGCAAAAGCCCTCGAGACAGATTCACATTTGAGAATAAGCTGCAAAGCCCTCGAAACAAATCTACATTCAAGAACAAGCTGCAAAAGCCCTCGAGACAGATTCACATTCGAGAACAAGCTGCAAAGCCCTCGAAATAAATCTACATTCGAGAACAAGCTGCGAAACCCTCGAAACAAATCTACATTCGAGAACAAGCTGCAAAAGCCCTCGAGACAGATTCACATTCGAGAACAAGCTACAAAGCCCTCGAAACAAATTCACATTCGAGAACAAGCTGCGAAGCCCTTGAGACAAATCTACATTCGAGAATAAGCTGCAAAAGCCCTCGAGACAGATTCACATTCAAGAATAAGCTACAAAGCCCTCGAGACAGATGTAAATTTGAGAGAAAGAATCAGATGAACAAATTAGAGATTGTACTCCACTAAATTGAAATTAATACAATTTAAATTCATTTACACGTGTCTCATTTCTCTTTCTTTGTTGAAATATCGTGTAAACAATTTTGAATTTGAAATTTTAAAATGCAGAATAATATTAAAAAAGATAAAAACTTTAATAAATATAATATTTCATGTTATAAACTCAATTTATTTTTGTTAAATTAAAATATGTATGATATAATATATTATAAATTATATGATATTGTAAAATAATAATTATACAAAATTTATAACAAAAAACATGTTTATAAATTAATTAATAATGATTTATATTCGACCTAATATTTAGTTTTGCAACTATAACTAGTTTCATGGTTTATAAATATATTATGAACACATTTTGAACAATTGTTTAAATTGGAATTCAATTTATAAATTTGCTATCAAACACATATCTGAAAACACAAAATACAACTTTGCTCTCATTGAATCCCTTGTTTTCAAAATTGTGTTTTCAGATTACCTACCAAACAAGCCCTAACTTCTCCAATTTTATCAAAATGGGAATTCGTGTTACTAATTCAATCAAGAATGAGAAAATTTTTAAGATTTTTATAGTGAAATAATTAAAGCCCATTTGATAACCATTTAATTTTTTGTTTTGGGTTCATGAAAATTAAACTTATAAATACTATTTCCACCCATGAGTTTCTTTGTTTTTTTGTCTACTTTCTAAAGGGGTTTTTAAAATCCAAGCCACGGTTTTAAAACTAAAAAAAAAAAGTAGTTTTTAAAAACTTATTTTTTTATTTGAAATTTGACTAAGAATTCAGACGTTTGTTTAAGAGAGATGTAAACCAATAGTAAAAAAATTGAGAGAAAACATGCATAATTTTTGAAAACATAGAACTAAAAACAAAATCATTGTGAAACGGGACTTAAATTAATAGATTGTAAGTTTGGAGAGAGAGAGACCAAACTTATAAAACTGTGTATTTCTTAACTTGATCTCACAATAGGGTGCCTTCCCTAAAAAAGGTCATTCAATATTGAGAATTTTATAGTACTTTGATAGTATCTACTTTTTATATTTACATTGTTGATGCAAAATTTTGGCCATAATAAAATCTCACATGACTTTTATGTGACTTCAATGATAAATTTGTAATTTAGAGAAAAGAGAAGGCCTGCAAAACAAATAAATCTGCACACGGATGTGGTGTTTGCCACACAAACTCCGATGCTTAAGTCAGAGAGAAGTATAACATTCTAGGGTTTAGAGAATGAGGTTTGAGTTACCTTTCATAGAAGTATATTAAGTATTTATAGGATCATTGGACCTAAGTTTTTCATATTTCTTTAAAGATAAAGATTCAAAGAGGATTTCTCTTTCTATCTTGGAATTAGATTTGAAAATATTAACTTTGGCCTACAAAGTTCGTTTGGATCTGTTTTTCATTTGGACTATAGTCATTTTTTGGACTTTTTCTTTTATCTAATTTCGAGATATTTAATTAAGTCTAAATTTCAACCATAACACCCATTATAACTTTTCTTCCTAAATTTGTTTTCCTTTATAATTCCCCTTTTGAGACTATTATAAATATTTTGAAATACTTTTAAGACTTCACATGATTGTTGAATTATACTAACGCAGTTAACATTCTATGAAAACACAAAACAGTAACCTTTATTCTAGCAACGAAATTTTTTCGGAAGGCGGTAAAATATTTGTACTGAGAATGATCTTGAGAGCCACGTGGCCCACATCTGTCAGTAAATGGGACCCTCCACGGAGCTTAGTTGGCAGTGTCCCCTTGATTAAACTTCTTTGGTGGGTCCCACAAATATGGGCTGATAAGGCAATCCTAATTTTCAGCCCAAAGATCCAAGCTTTTGAAGCAAGAACCCTTGAATCAAAGAAATCAACACCTCCTTATACAAATTTTAGATCAACCAAGAGACAAGGCTAGAAATAGATTACCTCTTATGATTAAATATCTAGAAGCAAGATTGGGAAATCTTGTTCTAGATTGAGTCATTCCACAATCAAACTTGATCAAGGTTTGATTGAATGGCTCACATGCATTCTACCAAGCCTTGATCAAGTTTGATTGTGGAGTGACTCAATCTAGAACAAGATTTCCCAATCTTGCTTCTAGATCTTTGATCATAAGAGGTAATCTATTTCTAGTCTTGTCTCTTGGTTGATCTAAAATTTGATAAGGAGGTGTTGATTTCTTTGATTCAAGGGTTCTTGCTTCAAAAGCTTGGACCTTTGGGCTAAGAATTAGGATTGCCTTATCATTTTGGTATCAGAGCATAGGTTGCATCTTTGTGGCCTACTCTAGAATTGATTCTATCTTTCATTTTAAGCTTGTTCATCTTTTCTTTAAATTATGTCCATTCATTTCATGCCTTCCATTTCATCCATTGATCTTCATCTTTTGATTCTGATCTCATTTCCATCTTAAAGTTCATATTTTGATCTTGAAAAAAAAAAAAAGAGCGTCCAGAAATTGTTCATGTTGAGATCTTGAATTGTTCATGCAAATTTTGTGTTTGATCTTTGAATTCTGATTCAATCTGAGATAATAGTGATATAACATCAGTTATCATTATTTTCTATCAATTATTAGACCAATTGCACCTTTATTTGAAGGTCTAATTAGCTTCCAAACACATTTTGCTGAAACTGTCCAATTTTGTAACTGTTGCAGTTAATGCTCATACTTTCATGTTAAACTCCTTGATAAAGTCCGAATTTGATTAATTTTGCTGAAGTGAAAAGTTATATCTGTCTGTTATCTTTCAAAGTTAAGAAGGGAGTTTTGTCAAATTCGTAACATAGTACGTTCGTTTTTGAAATTCCAATTCTGCGTGCAGTTTTACCCCAAAATTCCAACAACTTTATTAATTGTTCCTTTCTTTGTCCTCTTTGTTTTCTTTGTTCTAAATTGTTGTTATTCCATAATTATATTGTCTTGGTTGCCTTGAATAGCTCACTATTACAAGAATTGCTTGATCTATATTAGCCTACCCAAATTCATCAATTAGTCAGTTTTCCCAAATAGCCTACCTTTGTGTGTAAACACGAGTGTCCCGAGTGTAAAATCAGTGAGTTGAGTGTGTGAGGTCCTATACATATTTAGCTACTATTTTTACAACCATGAATCAAGAAGAGGGAAATGGAGGGGAAATTAGTGAAGCTAGGTGGAGAGAAGCACAAACCGGGGCTATTACTCGTTTAAACCAAGTAATTAGCACCTTGGCAGATCGGATGGAGCGAATTGAAGTAGCTTTAGGTAATCCTCAAGGAAGGGAAGTTATGAATTATGAAGGAGTTGAAAATGAAAAAGATGACAATGTAACCCTTTTAGCTGGATACAATCCAAGGGGTGGGAGAGATGTAGGTCAAAGGAGAGGAAGAGGAATAAGAGGGGGACGAGAAATATTACCACCAAGAAGAGTTGAGAGTACCAACATGAGAGAGGAGAAGGAGGAGTTGGGGGAGTGAAGCTTAAAATTCCTACCTTTCATGGGAGATCTGATCCGGAGGAGTATTTGCAATATGAGAGCAAAATTGAGCATGTTTTTTATTGCAACAATTTTAGTGAAGAAAAGAAGTTGAAGCTTGTTGTGGCTGAATTTGTTGATTATACAAATATTTGGTGGACGTCATTGAAATCAGAATGGAGGAGAAATTATTAAGAACCAATTGAAACTTGGGAGGAATTGAAGGTCTTAATGAGGAAGAGGTACATTCCTAAGCATTATTCTCGAGCACTCAAGCAAAAGCTCTATTTTTTGCAACAAGGATCAAAAAATGTGGAAGACCATTATAAAGAAATGGAGGCCCTTATGAATAGAGCATGCATTGATGAAGATGAAGAGGATACAATGGCTAGATTCCTTGGAGGGTTGAATCGACAATTGGCTCATCAAGTGGATAGGTTACCTTACTTTGATATGAAAGAATTGCTACACCTTGCTGTCAAAATTGAAGGCCAGTTAGCTTGGGAGAAGGAGAACTCCAAGAGGTATACTTCTTCTAAATCTACTTCTTTTTCTACTAACATTTGGAAAAAGAATGCAAATAGTGAGAAAGTAGATTTCAAGCCTAGAGGAAAGTCTGAGTTTGACAAGAAGGACAAGGCCGAGAGTTCCAAAGGCAAGGAAAAAGTGGAGGTTCGAGAGAGAAATAGAGACATCAAATGCTGGAAATGTCAAGGGATTGTTCATATTAGTCGTGATTGTCCTAATAAGAGAGTCATGATCATTAAGGATGGAGAAGTTGTTACGGATGGAGAGGAAAGTAACCAAGATGAGCTAGTTGAAGAAGAAGTCCAGGAGGATGATGAGGAATTGGAAGATGGGAGTCGTTTGACACATTTGTTACAATGAGACTTCTTAACACTCAAGTTAAGGAGAATGATGTTGATGATCAAAGAGACAACCTGTTCCACACAAGGTGTTTAGTTAATGGGACTCCTTGTAATCTTGTTATTGATAGTGGAAGTTGCACCAATGTAGTAAGTACATTTTTTGATCAAAAGGTTGCAAATTCCAACTCAACACCATCCTAAACCTTACAAGCTTCAATGGCTCAATGATAGTGGAACAATGAAGGTAGTTTTGCAAGCTTTGATTTCTTTTACCTTAGGAAAGTATAAAGATAAGATTCTATGTGATGTGTTACCTATGCATGCTGGAGATATATTACTTGGCCGACCTTGGCAATTTGATAGGAAGGTCTTGTATGATGGTTATTTGAATAGGTATTCTTTTACAAAAGATGGAAGAAAAACAACTCTTGTAACCTTGAGTTCTGAAGATGTATTTGCTGATCAATTGAAGTTGGAGAAAAAAAAAGAAACAGTTTGAAGAAAAAGAATTGAAAGAAAAGAAAGAAGTGAGTGAAAAATTAGAGAAAAATCAGAGAGAGAAAAAAAAAGTGAAAAAATAGATGAAATTGAAAAAAAAAAAAAAAGGAAAGAAAGTGAGTTGTTTTGCTCGAGTGGGAAAGGTGAGAAGGGCAATGTATTCCCAAAAACCAATCTTTGTACTGTTGGGTTTTATGTCCTAAAACTCGTGGTTTTGTAAACTGAATGTATATTCTATTTTACTATAAAGATGTTATTGAGGTTTATTCAGTAAATGTGTTATTGAATAAAGTGAATTGTGTATTCTATAACCCAAATTCAATGAACTAAGAACCCTTGGCTATAGTATGTATACTTGAACTTTATGTATGACATCAAAGTGGATCAAGTTCGAGTTATAGTCAGAACGGTCTATAGTATAGGGATAGGGTTGGGTACCTTATCCTGGAGACACTATGGACGCTGCCCACTTTGTATAGTACTAACGATGTGATCCTGAATCGTTCATGTGGAGACATGAAAGTGGGGGCGTCCTATGCAATGAGTTTGTATAAGACTGGACCGCGAAATAGTCACTTAGACTTTATAACTCCGTTTACTGTCTTAACTGACTATATTCATACGATGACCTAGGTAACTCGATCTTAATCCTGAGCGTGCTATGAACTCCTGTTTATTCGGGATTATCCTTAGATTTGCATGGGTGAGAGTGGCCCGAGATCGCCGACTCAATAAGCCTCCCATTTTGGGGATAAGACTAGGTAGATAGTTGGGAACATAGTCATGCGAGATGGAATTCACTCCTACCCACTTTAGGGTTTAGTAGAGAGGTTGTTCCCTTAAGTACTGACTCCGGGTCTTGAACAATGGGTCCACCCTCTCGTTGGGTCGAGAGGGATACGGTTTATTGGTTGGACCACAAACCAAATTGTTCATTAGAGGATCAGTGGGACTTAAGGAACAATAAGTAATTACAGGGGTAAAACGGTTTTATTTGACCCAGCTGTAATTACGAACGACCTGTGAAGGATCGACTTACTAATCATGGTTATATCGAGTGGACAGAAATATATCTACAGTGAGGAGAGTGCATCCACTGGGCTTTAGTGGAGTGTCCCGGTGGTTAACGAATGTTGATTAGCTAGGCTAAAGAGTTTGGCCGGTTAATCTCGTATCGTTAGAGCTCATGATCTGTAGGTCCATTAGGTTCTCCTTACTAGCTCGGACTATGCCTTGTAACAATTTGAGAGAAAAGAATTTGAATTGTTCAAATTCGAATTTGGGAGAAAGAGTTAATTATATGCTATATACTTAACGTTTCATAGCTTAATTATGAATTAAACTATGATAAAGAAGAGTTGGAAATATTTAAATATGATTTAAATATTGGTTCGATTTAAAACATGAATAGGGATTCATGTTCGAACGTTCGTTTTGAGAAATTGGGATTGGTCCAATTATTTAATTTGATATTTGATATTAAATTAAATATTTATTTAAAATTAATTAAATTGTTTAATTAGTTATAAATTGATTTTAATTTAAAATTAATTTTATATTAATTTTGAATTAAAATTAAAAGATAATTCAAATTCATTTGGAAATGAAATATGGACCAAATTCATAACTTCATGACTAAGCTTCTTGTTTGAAGCTTATCTTCTTTCAATTGGCTTCTTCACTAAGCTTCTTGTTTGAAGCTTATCTTCTTTCAATTGGCTTCTTCACTAAGCTTGTGGTTTTCTATATATAGAGAAGTAACACAATGGGAAAGAGAATGTTTATTGAAGAAAATTCTCTAGCTCTTGGTTTTAAACCTTTACTCATTCTTCTCCCAAATTCTCTCAATCAAAGATCCCACAATCTGTTCCAAGGCCTGAGGATAGTAGGGAATACTCTAGAGGAGGTCCACAACTGGTTTGTGTGCAAAGAAAGCCCACGAATTAAGAGAATATTGAGCTACAAAGGTTTGTGTTCTTATTCTCTATTTTTCCAGTTTTGAGCATGTTTTTTTTGTTTGATAAAATTGATCAAATTAGAGTGCTTAAGATCCAAAAATGCTTCCGCATTCTTAATATTCACTCCATCATGTACTTATGTACAAGGCAGGGTATTTGGCTTCTAACCATAACAACTTGTCTTTGCCTAGTTTGTTTCAATCTATTTTGTAGGAATTTGAAGATGTGTTCCAAGATGAAGTACCTAAAGGATTACCTCCGATTCGAGATATTGAACATAAAATAGACTTCATCCGGGGGCTGCCATTCCTAATAGGCCCGCATATAAAGAAAATCCAACAGAAACCAAAGAAATTCAGAGGCAAGTGGAGGAGCTCATGGAGAAGGGTTATGTACGAGAAAGTTTAAGTTCGTGTTATGTATTTGTCATATTGGTGCCAAAGAAGGATGGAACTTGGTGCATGTGTGTGGACTGTAGAGCCATCAACAAATCACTGTAAAGTATCGTCATCCTATTCCTAGGTTAGATGATATGCTTGATGAATTGCATGGTTCATGTCTATTTACAAAGATTGATTTGAAATCTGGATATCATCAAATTAGAATGCATATAGGAGATGAATGGAAAATTGCTTTCAAAACAAAGTTTGGATTGTATGAATGGCTTGTTATGCCTTTTGGGTTAACCAATGCTCCTAGTACATTTATGTGTTTAATGAATCATATTTTGAGAGAATAATTGGGAAAGTACGCTGTTATGTATTTTGATGATATTTTTATTTATTCAAAGACTTTTCTTGAGCATGTGGAGCATGTTAGGTCAGTTTTGATTACGCTTAGAAAAAAGAGGCTTTATGTTAATTTTAGTAAGTGTAGTTTTTGCATGGAAAATGTTAACTTTCTGGGCTTCATAGTTGGTAAAGATGAAATGGAAGTAGATGAAGAGAAAGTTAAGGCAATTAGGGATTGGCCAACACCAAAAAATGCAAGTGAGGTTAGGAGTTTTCATGGTTTAGCTAGCTTCTATAGGAGGTTTATAAAAGACTTTAGTACCATAGCTGCACCATTGAATGATTTAGTGAAAAAGAATGTTGTTTTTGAATGGGGGAAATGCAAGAGAGAGCCTTCACTGAACTTAAGGGAAAATTAACCAATGCACCATTACCTATTTTGCCTAACTTTGATAAAACTTTTGAAATTGAGTGTGATGCAAGTGGTTTGGGCATAGGTGTTGTTTTGATGCAAGATGGGAAACCCTTAATGTGTTTTAGTGAAAAACTAAATGGGGGAGCATTGAATTATCCTATCTATGATAAAGAATTGTTTGCTTTAGTTCGTACATTGCATGTATGGCAACATTACTTGTGGTCGAAAGAGTTTGTGATCCACTCTGATCATGAAAGCTTGAAGCATCTTAAGGGTCAAAGCAAACTAAACCGTAGGCATGCAAAGTGGGTAGAGTTTATTGAAACATTTCCCTATGTCATCAAATATAAGCAAGGTAAGGACAATGTGGTAGCTGATGCATTATCAAGAAGGTACAATCTCTTTACTTCTCTTAGTGCAAAAATTCTTGGATTTGAGCATATTAAAGAGTTATATAGAGATGACCAAGATTTTGGAACCATTTATGCATCTTGTCTTGTTGGAAAAGCTGTGGATGATTTTTATGTGTTTTATGAATTTCTGTTTAAGAAAAATAAGCTTTGTGTTCCTAAATGCTCTATAAGATATTTGCTTGTGAAAGGAGCCCATGGGGGTGGATTGATGGGACATTTTGGGATTCATAAAACTTATGACATGTTGCATGAACACTTCTTTTGGCCTAAGATGAAGCATGATGTGCATAAGGTTTGTAGCCAATGTTTTAAATGCAAAGAGACTAAATCTAGATCACAACCGAATGGATTGTATACTCCCTTGAATGTGCCTAACGAACCTTGGACTAACATCTCTATGGATTTTGTTCTTGGTTTGCCTAGGAGTAAAAAGGGTAGGGATAGTATTTTTGTTGTTATGGACAGATTTAGTAAAATGGCTCATTTTATAGCATGAGAGTGACAAAATTTAGAGAGAGAAAAATTTAATAGAGAGAGTGAAGCTTCGAAGATAGAGAAATAAAATTTGAGAGATATACAAAAATTTTGGGCATAATGATATAAATTTTAGGGAGAAAAACTTTAATGAAGAGAAAAAAAGTTAAGAGTCAGGGACAAAAAGTTCAAGAGTAAAAGGGACAAAAAATTAGAGCAAGAGATTAAAAAAATAAATTATAGAGAGATGAACAAAAAAAATTAGAGATAAAAAAAAGTTAGAGAGAACTAAAACCATTAGAGAGGGAAAAAAGTGAGAAAAAAGAATAAAAATTTTAAAAAGAGAATAAAGTAAGAGACATTATAAAAACTTTAGAGAGAGAAAAATTGGCATTATGTAAACAATGAAGAATGGCCTCAATGGGACGGTTTTGAGAAAACACATTTTTTTATTGAAATTTATGAATTTTTATAATAGATTACGGTTGTTAACCAACACAAAACAGATATATTTTTTTAATATGAAATAATAGTCATTTTAAAAACAAAATCACGCACAATCACTTGACAAAAATTGTTTGGGAATCACCTCTCAAGTGATTGATTGAGAACCATTTCCTCACTCTTGCCAAACATCACAATTTTGAAAGAAAGGTGATTTTATGCATGTCAAAGTGATTTTGGCCATTCCAAAATCACTCCCAAACATGTCTTAAAAAATGTCATTTATGGGAATAGCCTAAAACTTTTGAAAGAAAAAAAATCAATTTTGACCCTAAACTTGGCAAGTTGTATCAATTTTAACCATGAACTTTCAATTTCATCAATTTAAACCTCATGTAACGCCCGGCTTATTTACAGGCATTAATTTCAAATTATGGAAATTAATTTGGAATGATTTTCATTGGGCTTTCTGCTGTTTGAACCCTAGCATCATATTGAGAAGTTTGTTGGATGCTAGGAGGTTGTTTGAAAATCTTAGAAGTGTGTTTTTCTATGTCTTATCAGGTAAGGGTCAAAGTTTTGGTTTTCGCGTAGTTACGCCGTTATGCTGCCGAAATTTTCGGTAATATAGCGACGTGACTTAGTAATGACTCTTAGGTAGCGTGTTGAGCCTATAGGGTCGTTACAGTTGGTATCAGAGCACTAGGTTATAGGTTCTGTAGACTAGCTTACTTCGTAAGCATCAGGTATCCCATGACTAAGTAGTGATTTCCAGTCATCGCGCAGGTACGCCTCTGAAGTAAACTTTTAATTCGTTTGTTGAAAAGCATGTTATTTTTTTGTTATGAAATGATTCATATGTGAAATGTATTTTTAAGTTAAGGAAAGTTTAAGAAAAGTTGAAAAGTGTGATCCCTTTTGATGTGAAGGTTAAACTTGTTTGTGTTTGTTTGTCAAGTATGCCGCCTAGAAGGAGAGGCAGAGGACGGGGTAGAGGACGTGGTGCTGGTAGTACACATGATTTACCTCCTGAGATGCCAGTGGAACAGGAGGTGAATTCTGGGGCAAATTCCCCTGTTGCTCAGGATCAACCTGGTCCAGTTATGGAGCCTGCAAATCCTACGGTTGCGTCGTTGATGTTAGAGGCGATGCAGAACTTAGTACAAGCGACCGTGACGACCCAGTTAGCGCAGATGGGTCAAGTTTCTACGCCAGCTTCACTACAAGCCCGTCACTTGAAAGACTTTAGAAAGTATGATCCAAGGGCGTTTGACGGATCCTCTGGGGATCCTACAGTGGCGGAGTTATGGTTGTCCTCTATGGAGAACATTTTTCAGTTGATGAGTTGCCCGGATGAATATAAAGTTTCTTGCGCCACATTTATGTTGAGGGATGATGCGTACCTATGGTGGGAATCTGCTCAGAGGACCATAGGTACATGAGGGGGAGTAGTGACGTGGCCGATATTCAGAGAGGCTTTCTGGAACAAATATTATCCTGCGACTGCACGATATAAGAAACAAGAAGAATTTCTACAACTTAAACAGAATCGACGTCCAGTGGACGTCTACGAGAGGGAATTCACAAGGTTATCTCGTTTTGCTCCCGAGCTGGTAGATACTGAGGCCAAGAAAGCGGAGCGTTTTGTAATGGGTTTGGATCCTCAGGTTAAAGGTGTGGTGCAGGCTGTAGCACTTCACGACTATGCTGCTGCGGTAAGGACAACAGAGTTTATTGTTGCAGGCCAACAGAGTGAGATTCCTATGGCCCAAAACCCGAGTCAGTCATCCTCTGGTCACAAGAGGAGATGGAGTCAGGCAAACTCGAATCCCCAGCGTTCTCAACAGTCTTCACAGTCGTCCATGAGATCGCAGGCCGCTTTTAGCCAGAGGCAGCAAGTAAATAGGCCGGGACCTAACATTGGGGAGAAACCTCGTTGTATTGAATGTGGAAGGTTTCATTGGGGTCAGTGCCTGATGCGGTCTGGGTTGTGCTTTCGATGTAAAAAGGAGGGACACAGAGCTGAAAATTGTCCTACCCTCCCAGACAGGAGAGGCCAGTCTTCGGGTTCAGGTGGAGTAGGACTTAATAGGCCCGCACTGTAGCAAGGGAGAGTTTTTGCTAGTACCAGCAGGGAGGCTGGTATCTCAGATGCTGTAGTTACAGGTACGCTTCCCGTTTTGGGATATCTTGCGTTTGTGTTATTTGATTCAGGTTCTACACATTCCTTTATTTCTGCGTCTTTTGTGAGACAAGCTGAGTTAGAACTTGAGCCATTGCCCTCTGCTTTGTCTGTTGCTACTCCGATGGGGTTGAGTCTATTAGCTACTGAGGGGATTAAGAATGGTAAGATGATAGTTTCCGACCACGAGCTGGATGTGAATATGATAGTCCTCGAGATGGAAGGGTTCGATGTTATTCTAGGCATGGATTGGCTGGCTTTGAACCATGCTAATATTGATTGTTTTCGTAAAGAAGTAGTGTTCACGCCACCAAAACAGACCAGTTATAAGTTTAAGGGGACTAGAACTGAATTAATCCAAGAGTGGATTAGTGACGAACGAGGAACCCCAAATGAGGGAGCTATGAAGGAATGGAAAATAAGAACAAAAGAGAATATGATTGATGATTCGTGGGGTCATTTGAGACTTTGGGAAGGATTAGCCCCGTACTCGTGGTTTAACTTGTTCACCTTTCTCTCTATAGTCATGATGTGTTTTATGTTCCTCTCGTTGAGGAAAGGTGTTGCTCGGTGATGGAAAAGAGACTTAATGGATTTAGTAAAGGAAGAGAAAGGTGATATAGAAAAGATATGTTTGTCTCAAGAAATAAAAAGGAAACGGTTATGTTGAGGTGCCTAATACTCAAGTATGGTGTGCTTTGAGGATAGAAATCCTTAAATGTGGTGAAAGAAATTTGGTTAGTATTTGAAACTCAGAACTTCGTAAGCTTTGGCTGAATGTAAGAACTTGAGACTTTGGTTATGGAGCCTAGCTTAACATGTGAGATCTTACTCCTAAGGTAAGAGTTTAAACTTGTGAAATTCAAGAATTTGAAAGAGAATTTCGTTAAGACTTTGTCTTAGGCTTGCAAGGGAATTGAAGGACAACAATCTCTTAGTTGGACTTCATTATTGGCCTTAATTACTAAAGAACTAAAGGTGGAACCAAAAGAGTGATTCGAATATTAGTGACTCCAGTGGATGAATTTGGCAAGGCAATAGTGGAAGTCTGGATCAGATAGAATTGAATTTGGAGGCCGAGGTCGTGGGAGGTGAAACCCAGAAAGCGATTCAAATGATGGTGACAATGCGGATAAACTTGCAAGCTGGAGTTCGGGTTTGGATGAGGATAGAGTTTGGAATAGTGGTGGTTGTGCAAGGTCCTAGAACCGAGGAAGTGAATGGAATAGCCAACGACGGAGTTGGAAATCGAGCAATGATGGTGGTGATAAGTTGAGTGTTCAGTGATCAAGTTGGAAGGCGACACCAAGAGAAATGAGCACAATAATTGGAAAGTATCAAGTCGCCCTTATGGCATGGGTCAAAATTCTGGTTGAAATAGAGGAACTGAGAATCAAACAACAAAGAAGAATGCGAATGCAGGTGCTAGTAACGATGCAGGTTGGGGTTATAGCCAGCCCTGCAGATAGAGGGAAGTTATTATCAAATTGGAGTTAGTGATTGATAGTAATATCTCAGTTCAAATACGAGCCCTAGTTTCGATAAATGAAATTCTTAAGACATGTGGTATCAAGGGATCGGTTTCGGTGATTCCAGCAAGGTTAGAGTCATTAACCAGGTGGCCTTGACAAGTTTCAATCAGTGAGATGTGTGGTTTATTAAAGATTATAGATTACTCTCTATGTCAGAACTTCTCCAGTATAGTAACGCCTCGAACTTAGTGGACTCAATGGTGTAGTTGTTCGTTTTGAGTGAGGCTTATGAAGTGAGCTTTAAGAGCTCAAGCAGGGATGGATATTCAATATTAGTGCTCGTTGTGGAGCTGGAAAGTGGTTATTCATGGTATTGTTCTCGAGAAAGGGTTGGTTGAGAGTCGATATAGCTTGGTAAGGTGATCTTTGCTCTATGCTAGTTGAAGGTTTACAAATGCAACTACTTGACCAATGGTTTGGTAAGGGCAGCTAAGGACTTTGCTTTGAAAGATTTCAAGGCACTATTGGTGTCAGAAGAAGGTTTCAAACCTTTCGTAGCCTTATAAACCTAAAGTATTGTTTATACAGGAATTGAGCATGTGGCAGCTTGGATGGTTCGAGTTAGTAAGAGTTTATGATGTCGAGTTATGCTATCGCAAGATGAAAGGGGCGTGAAGTTCGTAGTTGGTGGTCTGGTATCCTTGATCGTAGCACGATGAAAGGAGCTTTGAGGTTCAAGCCAAAGGAAAGGTAACTGATGTTCGGTTAGTTTGTCGGAGAGGTGAGCAAGTATTCAAAGTTTTCTAAGACTAATCACTTTCGAGGACGAAAGTTTTCTTAAGGTGGGTAGAATGTAACGCCCGGCTTATTTACAGGCATTAATTTCAAATTATGGAAATTAATTTGGAATGATTTTCATTGGGCTTTCTGCTGTTTGAACCCTAGCATCATATTGAGAAGTTTGTTGGATGCTAGGAGGTTGTTTGAAAATCTTAGAAGTGTGTTTTTCTATGTCTTATCAGGTAAGGTCAAAGTTTTGGTTTTCGCGTAGTTACGCCGTTATGCTGCCGAAATTTTCGGTAATATAGCGACGTGACTTAGTAATGACTCTTAGGTAGCGTGTTGAGCCTATAGGGTCGTTACACCTCAAACTTGGTAGCTTGTATCAATTTTAACCCTAAACTTTTACTTTCATCAATTTAAACCTCAAACTTGAATAAGTGTATCAATTTACACCCTCAATTAAGTTTCCATTTCAATCATCGTAAGAAAGGTATCTCACACATGCTCAAAACCAAGTGTTTCTCTATGATATGTACTTATTTGTTTTTTTTTTAAAAAAATTACCAAAAAATAATTAAATCATTCCAGATCGGGTCACCACCATCATAAAAATCACGAATTTGACTCTCGAAAGTAGGACCCACATGAAAACAAATGGATTCTTGTGTTATCCTCGCCTTTGGTGTCAATATCAGCGACAACGAGTGTGAAGAAAATTCAGGCGGTGACATCATTGAAGGCGACAACGACCATGAAGGTTTTGTCGACTTCGGTGGTGAGGAGTTTGAGCTCGACTATAATGCGGGAGAGGACAGGGAAGGCGGTGGTGGACAGAGTGACACCTATAACACAATAAACTAGTTGTCAACAGTCTTACATAGAATTAAAGTGACATCGATGTTGGAGAGGAAGGGGACAAAGATTCTGACGAGGGCGATTCCGAAAGCCCTATGTCTGTTGCAGCAGATGGAGGAAAATCGAGCTCGAGACCAACGAGAAATTAAAAAAAAAATCAATATTGACGACCGATTCAAGAATGAGAGTACTCCATTAAGGAAAAATATGGTGCAAATATACTTTGTTTCTACTAAAAGCCAATGGATTGAGTAGAATCATGCCTTAAAATTGAAAATCCTTAAATTAATAAAATGAAAACAGCAGTAGAATCATATAAGATAAGAAGTGAAAAAAAGTCATGCATGCTCTAAAATTGAAAAACATTATGGTGAGTCTACTTCAATTTTCTTCAGCAATTTTTTTTTTAAATAACAAATATGTATTTGTTATAGAGAAACACGTGACTGTGGACATGTGTGGGAAACCTTTCTAATCGGGGATTGAAACAAAAAATTAACCGAAGGTGTAAATCGATACACTTATTCAAGTTTGAGGTTTAAATTGATGAAATTGAAAGTTTAAGGTTAGAATTGATATAACATGCTAAGTTTGAAGATTAAATTGATAAAATGGAAAGTTCATGGTTAAAATTGATACAACTTGCCAAGTTTAGGGTCAAAAATAATTTTTTTCCAAAAAAAAATTATAAACAATAGTTAGAGTAGTTTTAAAAGTGTTTTTGCTCTACCATCGAAAATTGTTTTGAATCAGTTTAAAGGTGTATTTGGATTAACTTCTTATGTGATTTAGAAGGCCAAAGTTTTTTTTTTTTTTGTAATTTTTAATTTTTTAAAATCTAGAGTGTTTGATAACAAATAGAAATAATTTTTGAAATAATGAAATGGGTTTATAATCTTTTTTTTTTTAAATCACTTTAAAGTTGCTAAAGTAAGCATAGCTATAATTGGCATGCAACCTCGATTAAGAGGTTAGGGGTTTGAATCTCCCAACCCTAAATGTTGTTGAACTAAAACAAAATCACTTTAAAGTTGATTATCCAAAAGGTGATTGATCGAGCATTACTTTAGAATCACTGATTAAAGTCACTTTTAAGAAAACTAGTTTTAACTACGTGCTATGCATGTGGTCTACAAAGTTGAAAATACAATTTAGTTATATAGAAGTTGAAATACGAAAAAGACTTTTGGAAATATAAAATTTATCATCTATACCACCAAATTATTATTAATTTTTAAATGGCAATTACTTAATTTAAGAAGAATCCATAATGAACATAAAATGAAAAAAAATATATAATAAATAAATGGAAAAAAAAAAGAGCAAAATGGAAAGATAAAAATTTCTCCTCTCAAAGCTCCTTCTATATATGAATAAGTTTTTTAAAAAGAATTAATAAAAAAAGAAATTGATGTTTTATTTTCTAAGTTGGTTAAGATTTCAATTGGCATAAAACATACTTCGACCAAGAGTTTTAGAGGTTCGAATCCCCACCTCACTTATTGTAAAAAAAAAAAAAAAGTAACTTGAAAATCTATATTAAATGGAAATTTTAGAATTTGAAAACATATACTAAAATATATGCTCATCTACTCTTATTTTATCAATTTGACCTAAATTCTAAACCGTTATATTAAATTGTATTAAATCATTATTTTCAAACATTCTTCCCATTAGTATATAACATTAATATTTAAATAATTGTGTTAACAACATAAATTTATTATAATCAAATTGAAACTTGTTGAATGTAAAAGAAACTGAATTGGAACTTCTCTAAAATCTAAATTGACACAATCATAAAATTTTAAACTCACAAATCTAATTTATTCAAATATGCATTATTTTCGTTATTTTATTAATTGTTGATATCAAAATTTGGATCAACAGTAAATTTGTTGAACAGGGAATTGAATAGTGCTTGCAAGACAAAAGAACTGAGTACCGGTGTGATGCTAAGCCACCCACACTCCGACCCTCAAGTTAGAATCGGGTTTCTGAGCAACTTAAATTGTAGAAAAAGTATTGTATTTGGACGTACCCTTGAATGTGCCACCTTCCTCTGTTTATAAAGGAAATTCGTGCCGCAATAGAAGATGAGGTTTGTCGACATTCTCCCGACATTCTTGTTGAGATTCTCGGGATGCTCTTGTTAGAGGAGAATAGTAATGGTTGGGTAACATGCACATGGGTCCTCAAAGCGGACCCCCAATGGAGTCAATCTTTGTTGACCGAGCTAACCTCTAAGGGTTTGTCTCATGACCAAGCCGATCTTAGGGGCCGGTCTCAAGGCCTAGATGTCCCCTTGAGGTTGGTCTCATGGTCGAGCTAATCGACTCTTAGGGGTCGGTCTCAAAATCTAGTCGACACCTTGGGGTCGGCCTCATGGCCGAGCTAACTGACCCCTAGGGATCAGTATCAAAGCCTAGCTGACACCTTGGAGTCGACCTCATGGCCAAGCTAGTCGACCCCTAGGGATCAGCCTCATGATCGAGCTAGCCAAATTGGTCGAGTCGACACTAAGGGTCGGTCTCAAAGCCTAGCCGACCCCTTTGGGGTTGGCCTTATGGCCGAGCTGACTCTAAGGGTCTGTCTCAAGACCAAGCCAACCTCTCTCTTGGGGTTGGTCTCACGACCAAGTTGACCTCCCTTGGAAGGTTGACCATTTTTACCTAAGGCCTTTTTTTAGGCCTCTTTTAGGTCATGTCTTTTAACCTTGGTTGGCCTAATAGGCTTGGGTCATTTACCTCTTCTCTTGGGCTTGGCTGGTAATTTAACCCACAATATTAATTACAACTTAGTTGAAAGATTGGGGAAATGACTAGAGATTTTAGAACATTTATTCAAATATTGTTTAATATCATATTATTCAGTTGTAAGATTGGAGATATGGGTAGAAATTTTAGAACCTTTATTTAAATATTGTTTAATATAATATTTATTATTCAAATATGCATTAGTTAATCACAATCCAGTTGGAAGATTGAAGATATGGATAGAGATTTTAGAATATTTATTCAAATATTGTTTTATATATATATATATATATATATACATATTAAAATTAAAAGAGTAAAATATAAAAATTTTAAATTAAGAAGGGGCAAAAGGGAAAATAAACAAGTTTTCTCCTCAAGCTCCTTTTAGATAGTATAGATGTAACGAAACAAATATCAGAATTTTTATTTAAACCATTTTTATAAAAAATAAATGAAAAGTAAACTTCTTCTTTTTTTTAAAAAAAAAAAGTGTTTAAATTAAAAGATATGTCAAACTCTGCTAGTTATCTTCATTTTAAAAGAGAGATATTTTGAGATTTAGTAGAAGACATATTGAGATTCGAAAAAGGATCAACTTTATTTGGTCTAAAAGTAGATTATTCATGTCTCTTCAAAAAAGAAAAAAAAAAGATTATTCATGAGAATAAAATAAAGACAAACAAGAGAGAATACAATTTTTTTTTTTTGTGAGAATGGAAAATACAACTTTTAAACAATGATAATCCAAACACATCTATATACTATGACCCTTTAGGTTATTTATTAAACATGATCCTCCCGTATGTCAACCACATATTATTCAAGATTACACTAATAACCTTGAATTTTTTATATAATGGATAATATTATATTGCAAATAAAATAATCAAAATTATAATTAATTATTAAATAAATCATTAATTACGAGGCTTTAGGGCATAAATCCCAACATGCATGACCATGAACAAGTGTTAGGTCATAGATTGAAGCAAATCAAGAGAGAGAAGAAATAGAAGAGTGAGGTAATGGGGTGCAGATAAACGATTTTCGTTCATATACTAACGGTAAGGGTATTTTTTTTAACTTTTTTTTTAATGTTAAGGGTATTAATACAACTTTTAAAAGTTCAAAGGTATTTTAAAACGAGGTACTAACGATTTCTGTCCAAATACTAACGGTAAGGGTATTTTTGAACTTTTTTTTAAAGTTTAAAAGTATTAATGAAACTTTTGAAAGTTTAGGTGTATTTTTTAAACAAATTACTAACGTTAAGGGTATTTTTGAACTTTTTATGAAAGTTTAAGGGTAGTACTAATGAAACCTTTGAAAGTTCAGGGGGTATTTTTGAAACAATGTATTAACGGTTTCCATCCAAAACTAACAGTAAGGGTATTTTTGAACTTTGTTTCGAAAGTTTAAGGGTATTAATGAAACTTTTGAAAGTTCAGAGATATTTTTGAAACAAATTACTAACATTAAGGGTATTTTTGAACTTTTTTTGAAAGTTTAAGGGTAGTATTAATGAAACTTTTGAAAGTTCAAGGGTATTTTTGAAACAAAGTACTAACGGTTTCCATCCAAAACTAACGGTAAGGGTATTTTTGAACTTTTTTTGAAAGTTTAAAGATATTAATGAAACTTTTGAAAGTTCAGGGGTATTTTCTATAAAGTCTTTTTGGATAATCCATCTATCAAGTATTTATTCAAAAAATGTTTTTAAATTAATCCACTTTTTTAAGGACTTTTTATTTATTAAGATTTTTTTTTAAAATCACTTTTGATCAAATAAAATCACTCAATAAGCTATACTAAGCATATTTTAAATTATTAATTTTTCTAAAAGTGTTCATAGAAAAATTAATTTTGTTCAAAAAGCAGTTTTTTCACAAGTTATTCCAAACACACTATAAGTTTAGATAAGTGCATATTAGACGGACAAATAATACAACACTAGCCAAAGTAATTATTTTTAAAAAGTTTAGAGATAAAATAGACATTTTGAAAGTTCAGGACGAAAATATAATAAACTTAAAAATTCAAGAGCCAAAATGAGATTTAAACCTTTTATTAATTACAAAATACATGATGTGAAAAAAAAATATTGCAAAATACATCAAACAATCAAGCTCACAGTAGTCTCTGACTAAATTAGGTAGATTTCCTTTCTTATATATTTCATTGGCTTTGATATTTTTACTAGGCTCCACCAAAAATGTCACTTATGATCTCTGTTTGAACGTTTGTATGAAAGTGACTGAACTTCAACTTGTTACTTTCATCACATATTAATTTCAAGGAAATAAACAACTAAATATTGTTTATTCATCTAAATTTATAATAATTAGTTAACGAATAGAAATGAACACTTCACTCCACAACGGAATACATTGTTTCTAAACAATTCAGAAATCAAATTTTGGATCGACTTTGATTTTATTTAAAGTTAAACTAAAAACAAGGTTAAACAAACTTACATTGATGAAATATAGAGAAAATTTTTGGCAGACCTTTACTTTTTGTATTCCAGCGAATCTCTACGTGTTCTAGCGAATCTCGAATCGAACACAATACCAAGATTTGTGGGAACATCTTGAAAGAAAAAATTCATAAGAGAAAAATTCGTAGAGAATTATGTGTGTAGAAATCTCTCTCTTTGGCTCAACGTAAGAGTTCTATTTATAAGACTTAGGATAGAATCTTAGTCATAAAATTAAATAACATATTTTAATATCATTATATTAAAAAATATATATTTAACATATTTGAATCACATTCAATTTTCATATATATTGTTTCTTTTAATGTATCTAATACATTAATATATCATTCTCTTTAATATTTATTGTATCAAATACAATAAATATATTTTTTTTCTTATTTAATACATCCAATATATATTAAACTTTAATTTGAACCTTTCAAATTAAATATTAATTTGAACATTTTAAAATTTTCTTTCAAATAAATTGATCCTTTTATTGTTCCTATGAGCTAGCAAGTGAAACCTTATGGACCTATAGATTATAAGATCTATAATTTTCATTCATTAACTATAGGTCACTCCATTATAGACCTGGAGTTGCACTCTTATGCACTGTAGGACAAGTTGTGTCTATGGATATAACTATTATATACATGCAAGTCGATTCTTCACGAATTGTTCGTAATTACAAAAGTCTGTTTTGCCCATGTAATTACATCTTATACCTTAAGTACTACTGATCATCTAATGAACAATCTCTGTTTGTGATCCTCAGAAACTAATTCCCTCTCAGAGCGTCTCGAAATTAGCACTTAAGGGAACTACTCGTCTACTTTCCCTATATAAGGAGTAAATTTTATATTGTGAAACTTACGTTCTCAGCTCCCTATTTGGTCAAGTCTCCAAAATGGTATGCTTATTGAATCGGCTACAAAAGCCACTCTCACCCATGTAAATCAAATGACAAGCCCTCATAGGCAAGAGTTCAGAACTCACTCAAGATTAAGATTGAGTTGCATATGACTATTCTGTCCAAATATTAATCTTCTCAATTAACGGATTTAAAAAGAGAGATTATATATTTCATGATTCAATCTTATACAAACTTATTGTATATGATACTCCCAGTCACATGTTTCAACATGAATGATTTAGATCAAATTATTTATAACTATTACAAAGTGAGTCGTAACAATAGTGTTACCAGGATAAGACACCAAACTTTATCCATAGACTATAAACCCTTTAGGTTATTTCTTAAGTATGATCCTCTCATATGTCAACCAAATATTGTTTAAGATTACACCAATAACCTTGAATTTTTATGTAATAGATAATATAAATTATAATTAAAAATAATTAAAAATAATGATTAAATATTAAATCAATAATTACGAGGCTTAGGGTATAACTTCCACAATTTCCTACTTACATTAAAATCGGTGAAATATATATTTTAAGGCATACTCTACATCCAACATTAACCTGTGTCTTTTAAAGTTTGAAAATAATTTTTGATAATTAAAGTTTTAAAAATAAAGGTAAGAATAGAAAAGGATAAACTTAGAAAAATAAGGCCGAGAAGTTCATATAGTGGTGGAGACTTGTCCGACTTAATGAATTTTCAAGCACCTTGTCCATTGAGGACTCGAGGTCACATTAATCGTTAATTATCTTCACTAATACCATTAATTATCTTCACTAAAACCATTAACTCCACACATTTAAAATTTTGTCTCATAAAACTTCTAGCTTGTTATGATTCATGAAAGTATCAACATTTCATATTTATAACATTTTGAATATTTACGAGATGAATTACACTTCTCCGAACTATTTTTAAAATTGCACTTAATTATTTATAATCTAAAATATTTTAATTATAATTTAAAATTAAGTATTCATAAGTATATTAAAAATATATATATTCATTTAGTAAATATTTATAAATAACCTTACACTTCTCTAAACTATTTTAGAAAATGCATTTAATTACGGTTAAAATACCATTTTGATCCATGTACTTTGAGCTTTATTCCATTTTAGTCCATGTACTTTCAATAAAGCTTAAATTTGGTCCTTATTATTAGTTTATGGTTAATTTTTCTAAAAAAAAAAGTTGGTCTCTATTAGTTTTTCCTCTATAAATTTTGGAAGTATGTTCACATTGTGTCTTTTCTTGTATTAAAATTATTTTTATTATTTAACCAATTTTGATAAAAATTAACTTCAAACTTGTCATAAGGATCAATTTTAAACTTTATTGAAAGTATAGGGACTAAAATTGGACATTTGAAAGTACATGGACCAAAATGGTATTTTAACCTTTAATTAATTATACTATAAAATTAATCATTAATAAATATATCAAAATATATTATTAAATCAATAATATAGGGTAAAAGGGAAAATAAAAAATTGCTTCCCTTCAAGATTTTTTTTTTTTTTTTTTTAAGTTCAACATTGGCGAAAATGGAAGATCAAAACGTCGACATTTAAGATAGTAATTAGTGTCTTATTCACTGAGTTGGTCCCTCTTATACCATAAAGTTTATAGAATGTCATTTCTCAATTCTCTCTATAATGCCTCCTAATAAAAGGCAAAATGAGAAACAAAAAATTTCTCCCATTAAACATCTTTTTCATATACTAAGATATAGATCATAGATTTAACTAACATTTTTCGTTGAATGAATACGATTAAAAAGAATTACTATAAAAACCATCTCTTAAACCATAGTCTATAGAATATCATTTCTTTCCATAATATTTGAAGGCAATATATGGAGGGAAGAGAAAAGGTAAAGAGGAAGGAAAATACTATTTTGGTTGTGTTCTTTTGTCTAGGCTTTTATGAGATATAAAAGCATTTATAGTTTGACAGATAATTGACTCATCCAAGTGGTAATTAGGGATATGAAATGAATTTAAGGAAGTCGATATAGTCTCATCCTATTATAAATTTTTTTTTTAAGTACAATAGGGGTTGGGGGGATTCGAACCACAGACCTCATGGTCGTTAACACATTCAATACGCCATTTGAGCTATACTCTCTTTGGTCCTATTATAGATTTTGATTTTAGTGAATTGAATCTTCCGTGACTTATGTAATATGAAATAAATTAGATTATAATATTATTTTGGTCTCTGTACTTTTAGGTCTCATTCAATTTTAATTCATGTACTTTCAAATGTCTAAATTTAGTCCATGTACTTCAATAAAGCTTAAAATTAGTCATCACTGTTAGTTTGAAGTTAATATTCATTGAAATTTGTTAAATAATAATAATAATTTTCATGAAAGAAAAGACACAATGTGAACATTTTTTTTTTTCTAAATTTATAGAGGGAAGACTAATAGATACAATTTTTTTTTTTAAAAAAAGTTTAACAATAAATTTGTACCAATTTTAAGCTTTATTGAAAATACATGAACTAAATTTAGATATTTAAAAATATAACGACTAAAATGGAAGGAGACCTAAACTACATGGATCAAAATGGTATTTTAACCAATAAATTATTATAGGTTTGTATGCACTGTTTTACTTTTAGTAAACTATTTTTAAGAACATGGATCATAAATTATAGAAATATTATAAATCTAATTAAAATAAATTAATGTTTTACTATTTAAAATTGAAGTATTAAATCAGTTTCAAAGAAGCCAATTATTCCAAGGATTCCATGAACAACATTGAGCACATTTAAAATTTTAAAAAAAAAATCTTGAAATTAATAAATGGCCAACATAATCAAATGCTCACGCTCTAATTTCAGAAAAAAAAATCAAAATAAATAATTAAAAAATGTCTTATTATGTTTGTAAATCATTTTCATTTGTCATAGTTAAAATTTTAATTAAATTGATTCTATTAAGGGCAATTCAATAATTGGAAACATCTTTATTTTCATTTTTTTTAATTCGAAAACTTTTTTTTTATCTTTAGTTCCTGAATTTACATTTTTCATAGTAATAACTAAATCCTTACAAATCTCAAACTATATGAACCAAATTATTACATACTAAAATCTAGGATCAAATTGTTACAAATTTGAAAGTACAAATAATTAAAACACTACAAACTAAAATTCATAAACTAAACTGTAGTATGTAATTTGAATGAAATTTCAAGACTAAAAATATTTTTTAACCATATTTTTACAATTATTTTTTATAACTACAATATTTTTTTGTTTGAATTAGAGAAATTATTCGAGAAGGTCGCTACAATGTGGCTGAAGAGAAAACTATAAAAATACATCGAATTCGTATCCAGTAATTATTAGAGATATAAACATTTTCGAATTCAAATATAATAACGATTATGAAGAGATAGTTACGTTAAATAATTTTTCCCTTAATTGAAAGTATTTTATTAAAAAAAATATATTTTTTCCCCAAAAAATACAACAACTTAGCGCCAATGTTCTTCTGTAGTCCTTGTTTGCATGCGGCGTAGAAATCGCGGATGATCGTTGGAAATTGGGTTTTGTGGGAAATGCAAAAAAAGAAAGAAATAAAGATGAATAAGAAGAAGAAGAAGAAGAAGAAGAAGAAGAAGCTGTTGATCCATCGAGTCCATTTCATTTGCTGAGGCTGACATGAACTTTTTACCACTTTCTTCTTTTTAGTATAAATCCTCGTGAATGAAAACGCCTCTCACTCACATGACCATAAACCCCCATTGGCCTTCACCACCGCGCCTTCTTCTTCTTCATAATCTCTCTCTCACGCTTTTCACTCTGTTTTCCCCTTTCTCTCTTCTTCTTCTTCTTCTTCCCCCATTTTCATTCAACCCTTCTGCTTTCTCCTTCTCTGATTCCCCTTTTGATTCGTTTCCCCTTTGTAAGTTTTTCATTTCTGCTTTCTGGACTTTCTTATTTGCATTTGCTTTTTTGGGTGTCTATTATTTTATTGTAATGGAGTTTTTCAGGTGATTTCTTGCATTTTGGGTGTCTATTATTTTATTGTATTCGAGATTTTTCAGGTGTTTTCTTGCATTTGTCTGTCTATACTATAACCCTTTTGCTTTTCTCTTTTGTTTGTGTGATCTGTACTCTAAATGGTTGCTTAGATTTGGGCTTTTGCTTTTTTGGGATTTGAGCTGGGGGGCTATTGCCTATTAGATTGTATTTTGTGCCATTTTCTGATGCATTGCTAATTGAAGGGAGAGAGAGTAATTGATTTGTTGGATTTGGTTTTGTTTTTGGTAGTGAGATATTGCTGCTATGGATTCCTGCTTTGTGTCCTTGAAAGCCAATTCCCATCTGTGTCTGAATCGTGGTGAGAATGGATTTTATGGGGAGAAAGTTAGAGGAGGTTTGAATGATAATGCTTTGGTTAATCGCTTTCCAAAGAGTTTGAAATCTGAGAAGAAAGTTTTGAAGCTCACCCCTAATGTTGCTTATGCTGTTGCCACACCAAATATTGCCAAGCAGCCTGCGGTGAGTTTATTGTTTTGGTGGTTGGCCATGTTTAATTGTTACCTTTGAAAGTTAGACGAAAACCCATCTTGATTTTTCTTTATTTTTTCACTCTTTGGATTTGATTTGATTTGCAGAGCATTCAAGCGCCACTGTTTCACAGAGTAAAAGTGAACCCCAAAAATGTTGCTTCAATCATATTGGGAGGGGGAGCTGGGACTCAGCTCTTTCCACTTACTAGAAGATCGGCAACGCCCGCTGTAAGAAAATATACTTGTACATACTAAGTTCAGAGTTTAGATCGTTTTCAGAATGGTCCTCTGTTGTTTAGAATTTTTGTTCTCACTGATGTTGATGTATTTCTTAGAATACAAGAAGTTGTTTTTTCTTTTAAAATCGTGTGTTAAAATGCTGTTTTCCATTTAGCTTTTGCCATTTTTTACTGGTTTAACATATAGTACAAGTTATTCACCCCTAAGTATTATCTTCTTTATTAGACTAAACATTTGGCTGATGTATGCAATTTGACCATCTAATATTTACTCATATTGGTAGGTTCCAGTTGGAGGATGCTATAGGCTTATAGATATTCCAATGAGCAACTGCATCAACAGCGGGATCAACAAAATATTTGTGCTTACCCAGTTCAACTCTGCTTCTTTGAATCGTCATATTTCACGCACGTACTTTGGAAATGGTGTCAACTTCGGAGATGGATTTGTGGAGGTATGGTGATGCGTTAGGCAGCAATCTTAAATGCTTGAATCGATAAACTATGAACTTAATGATAAAAAGAAGAAAAATGAAATAACAACTTAGAGATAGAGTTGATCTTTTTCCTAGCACGACTGAACGATATGATCATCTGAGCTGACTGTGTTTATTTGAAAAATGAGAGAATTGTGCAACTGTGATTATTCTCAGTAGTTAATTATTTCAGATCTCTAGATCATGTGGGAATTGACCTCGAGGTTACTCTCGATATATAGGTTCTTGCAGCCACTCAAACATCTGGGAAATCCGGTATGTACTGGTTCCAAGGAACTGCAGATGCTGTGAGACAATTTATTTGGGTATTTGAGGTACATAACAAAGTTTTCTTCTTTTGTTCTGTCTGAACTTCACTTTATTGATATTATAAAGTTGACTCTCATATTAATTCTTGTAGGATGCCAAGCACAGAAATGTTGAGAACATTTTAATTTTGGCAGGGGATCACCTTTACAGAATGGACTATATGGACTTTCTGCAGGTAATAAATTTCTTTTTGAATGCTCATGCTCATTAATGATAATAGTTGCTGTTCTATATTTTTCGAAAATCTTATCGTATGCTATATTGGACACAGAATCACATGGATAGTAATGCTGATATTTCAATCTCATGCGCACCTGTGGATGACAGGTCTTATCAAAATACCTTTTACTTTTTGATTCTTTTTTGTTTAAAATTATTTTGCTTGTAGGTAATTGGGAAAGATGTGATAACTTCAATAATTCCTCTTGAGTTAATTTTAGTATCTAATTTTGTATGCAATGAAAGTGCAAGAAACTCTTCTAGATCATAGGAAATTTATTTATTTATTATTTAGAATTTTCGAGCTTAAGTCTCATCTTTTTTTTTTTTAATTTAATCCGCAACTTTGCAGCCGCGCATCTGACTACGGATTGGTGAAACTAGATAGTAAAGGTCGAATTATCCAGTTTTCTGAAAAGCCAAAGGGTGCCAATTTGAGTGCAATGGTAAATATTGAAGAAAACATAGAATGGTTACTTTTTCCATCTTGTGAATAAACTATTGAATTTAGCCATACTTGGAAATGATCTTTTTTGGCTGAAAAAGGTTCTTGTGTATTGAATCTTCTCTTTAATCATGAATGGTATTTAAACTACATTCCTAATTTATAATATCAACGTTTAATCTTGTAATTTGAATCTTGTTCCAAGTGACATTACCATCCTAATTGGTCGGTTTTCTACAGCGAGTAGATACAACTTCATTAGGTTTGTCTCGGGAGGAGGCGTTGAAGTCCCCTTACATTGCATCGATGGGAGTTTATGTTTTCAAAACGGATGTTTTGCTAAACATTTTAAAGTGGAGATATCCTACATCTAATGACTTTGGCTCTGAAATCATTCCTGCAGCTGTAAAGGAGCACAATGTCCAAGTAAGATGACTTGCTATCAACTCTTAACGTTTCTCCATTACTTAAATTTGTCAAGTTAATAATAGTGAGAACGTATGAAAATTGACATAGCCAAGAAATTTGAAATTTCCTGGAGTTTTGGAATCTTGGATCAATAACTTGAACTGGTAAAGGATTATGTTTTGATTATGGTAATTAAGTGGTAATGGTTCTTTATACAAAATGCTGCATAACTATTGTTCACCCAGAATCGAGCCTGAGTGCTAGACCTTTGTTTTGGCGGTACCTAGTAAAAGAACTCTTGAACCGACCGAGTTTTTCTATTTTAACTTCCCTTTCTCTTCTGTCATCAATATAGAACTTTATCTGAATCCCTCATATTTCAATTTCATTTAAGCCAATGTTTTCACGTTGATATATTCATATGTGAGTGTAACTTATCTTTCTTTCTTCCATTTTTTTTCTTATTCTAAAGGCGTTTATATTTAGAGACTATTGGGAGGACATAGGAACAATAAAGACCTTCTATGATGCAAACTTGGCCCTCACGGAAGAGGTAGGTTTCATTTCTTGGACCTGAATTGTTTTGGTTCTGATTTTCCTTTAACATCGTATAATCGGTCTGTGTAGCATATTACTTGAATCTACAATATCCGTATCCTAAGAATCTGAATCATGGGATTAACTGAAGGCCATAGTTTTTTGCTTCAGGCAACGTATTCCGTGTTGAAAGGATTCGTTTCATTGCTCCAGTTGCTTCTCTTAAGTTGCCATTGATTATCGATTTTTCACTTTCTTGCAGTTTCCTAAGTTTGAATTTTATGACCCCAAGACGCCTTTCTATACATCTCCTCGATTCTTACCGCCAACCAAGATCGACAAATGTCAGGTATATCAATAAAGCCAATCTGATTCCTCAGCTCATCTTTAGGACTTCTGCCCTTAAACTCTGGTTGCATTTTGCAGATTGTCGATGCAATAATCTCACATGGATGCTTTTTGAGAGAATGTAGTATCCAGCATTCGATAGTCGGTGAACGGTCAAGATTAGACTACGGTGTTGAACTTAAGGTGAAATCGAAATAACCTATAATTTAAGACAAAGCTGTAGGTTGGACGAACACTTGGATTTCTAAATCAGGTTGCTGTCTTCTTTGTTACAGGATACTATAATGATGGGTGCAGACAATTACCAAACTGAACCTGAAATTGCATCTCTGCTAGCAGAGGGAAAAGTTCCTATTGGAATTGGACGAAACACGAAAATCAGGTAAGGAGACTCGAACCTTGAGACATTAACATAGGTCTGCATGAGAACCTTCCAACAGTGTTTATGGCGGGTTTGTCGCAGGAACTGTATAATCGATAAGAACGCGAAAATCGGGAAAGATGTCATCATCATGAACAACGACGTAAGCATATCCAACCCGGTTCGACAAAATGCATTCAATTCCCAAACCCCCAGCATTCTCTATGCATTAATCTGTATGTTTGTCAATTTCAGGGAGTCCAAGAAGCAGATCGACCTGAACAGGGATTCTACATTCGGTCGGGAATCACCATTATAATGGAAAAGGCAACGATCGAAGATGGCACAGTCATATGAACAGATCTCAAAGTCTCAGTCTTGGTTTGGAAGACATGTTAAGAGGGGAAGGAAAATGCTGTGAAGTTGTTTTCATGAGACTGCTCTGTGACAGCTGAAGAATGGAATTTTTTCAGCATTTTGGGTGAGAACAAGGAGAAGGGTGTTGGTTGAATTTAAAGCTTCTTTCAGATCTGGATAGATAGTTATATTAATTATAGAAAGTCCCACATGTTCCTCTTTATAATAACATATAGGGGAGAGATCTAAACTAGAGATTCTAAGTCTTTGAGTGTAATTCTCTTTGAATAAGAGTGGCTACTCAGCCAGATTAGAAGATTATGTTATGTACATAAAACTATATGTTGATGTATTATCCATAATTATTACCTTTATCAGTTGATTGATATTTGGTGCACTTGCAAATTGAAATCAATGTCTACATCTTTGGTTAATAGCATGTGCATTCTTTCTTCTATCATTTATCATTCAGTATTCAGTATCAATAGCATGTGCATCTTTGGTCATCTTTGTGTCAAAACAATCTAGTCTATTATTTGTATTAAATCAATCTGATCTATGTTTGTTGAATAGAGTGTTATATTATCATGTAGTGGACAATATTAATAGTGAGGCTACATTTAGTTATGTAATTAGAACTTCAAATTGCTATTGATTCTATAATTTAACCATTTTTTTTAATAGTACATATTATATTTGTTTCTAAACTTTTAAATGTTTTATTTCAATCTCTAACTCTATTTTAGTTGCTAAATTTTATATTACTGATAATTTTCCATTGATAATTTAACTAAAAAGTTTCAAAATTTGACACTTTATCTACAATATATTCAAATACTTATCTATTATACATATCTTATAGTGCAAGATCAATTCTTTTTTTTTTTCCATTTACAATTCAGTTTAGACACCAAAATAATATAAACCTAAAAGTTTATGATTCACAATAAAACTTATATACATATCCTTCTCCATTACAAGTATCTTTGAATTTCATGATAATAAATGAGTTCAAGCTATGATGGACGCCACCTACTTAAGATTTAATATCCTATGAATTACTTTGGCAACCAAATGTAGTAAAGTACACACAACTTAAGATTTAATATCCTATAAATTACTTTGACAACCAAATGTAGTAAGGTCACACACACACACTTGCTACTTCCTTTCCTTTTTTTTTAGTTGAACAATTGTGGGAATGGGAAATTGAACGATCAACTTTTAAGATGATAATTAGTATTTTATCCATTGAAGTATGTTCGAATTGGATATACTACTATTAATTATCTACTCAATTAGCACCATTTGACCAAAAGGTCAGTGTTTAAAGATATTATATCATCGACCGCACGTTAACAAATCTCCATCCCACGTATTATTAAACTTAGCATTAAAATAATTTTAAAAACAAAAGCCGTAGGTCCAGGAGAAATAAAGAATTATTTGAGAAAGAAAATGGAGAATGTGAGAGAATCAATGAGTATGTATGTAGTCCCGAATGATGGGACTCTTTTTTTCTTTTTCTTTTTTCAGAAATCTATTTTTGAATTTTTTTTGTCGTCAGCAATTCAAACACCAACCTGTCATTTTCACAAAAAAGAATCTATGACACGTGGCAGGAAAGATCCATTTTAGATGGACACGTGGAGAAGAATGTAGGCAGTTAAAGATCTGAAGAACAACAACTAAAAACCAAAACCAGAATCAACCAAATGACCCAAATTCCAAAACGCAAACCAAACCAAACCAAACCAAATCGGAGAAGAAGACGCACCTGGATCAGAAAAATGCCTCAGTCCTATCTCAAAACCAATCGCAATGCACCAACCGATCGCATCCCCGTCAGTTCCATCTCCGGCATCAAATCCGCCCTCGGTAATCCCTTCTTCTTCTTCTTCTTCTTCTTTATCATTCTCTTCTGCACGCAACCTGTTTGTTTTTATGTTCCTACAGAAATTCGCCTCCCTGACTTGATCTGTTTCCTTCTGCAAGTTTTGGAAGTGAAGACAAGGATGCGATACGGGTTATGTTAGAGAAGAATGTGGATTGTGCTCCCATTGCTGATGTCTCCAGCGAGGGATTTCCTGATCGGTTTATCGGCTTTGTTCATCTCTCGAGTTTGCTTCTATGGTGTATTCGGGTAGTTCCAAATTCCAATGGATTTTGTCTTCCACACATTGGCCAAACCAAGGTTTTTCTTGTTCGATTGTGTATTACATTCCCATGATTTCTCACACAACAATGCAAATTTCTTTGATAAATTTTGATGGGTTTTTGGTGTAATTTCAGGTGGGTGAGTGAGGCAATACATTCTTGTGGGATCTTATTTCCCAGTTGGGATGAGGGATACGCTTTTCCATGTTCTGCTATTGCTTTCAAAGCATCGGTTGGCAAGCTGTTCCTGTAGTTCAGCTCTGCAATTCTCTCGTCGTTGGTTTCATTACACAGCTACTTACTACTGCTTCATACACCCTTTGATTGGTTCTGTTGCTTAGCAATCAGATTTAGAGATACCAATCAGGTTATTATTACATTACTAGACTACTGGTTTAGGGGTGGGGGAATGAGGAAGCAGAAGAAAGATCATAATGGTTCAGGTAACTATCTACCTAGTCTTCCCTCTTTCACATGATTCATGATGTATAAAATCAGGCTGGTATCAAGTTTTTGTAACTAAAACCTGCAGTGAAGTTCAGAGGGTAAAGTCATTTCAGGTTAGCTAAATTATAAACAAAAAATACCCTTATTCTTTCCAAAGTTGCAATATTACCCTTAACCTTCTATAAATATTTCAAAACTACCATTTGAATAGAAATCCATTAGAATGTTAGATGGAAAAACGGCGTAGTTGTGATAAAGACGCTTGCTTGGATTAAGTCTGGAAGAACGATGTTCCACCATGTCAACTTTTTTGTTCAACATTCTAAATGATGCAGTTTTAAAACCTTTATGAAAGGTCAAGGGTAATATTGAAACTTTTGAAAGAATAGGGGTATTTTTGAAACAAAAGGGTTCAAGGTATTTTTTATAATTTAGCCTTTTAGGTTTATGGAGTGTTTGTAATCGTTTGCCTTGTATGATAGAATGCAGCAATTCTTTTGCTTCTGGAATCAAGTGGACTGGAGTGGTTTGACAGCCTAGCGGACAAAGTTATATCAGACTTTAGGTAGGGGACATAAAATGAATAACAGAATTATCTATATGCAATTGAATTGTTTCCTTTCTTGATCAATGTCAATTCAGGTTTGATAATGAACATGTTCTTCATGTCTATGGCGATCAAAACATTATGGAAGCTTTTCATATACTATGGGAAAAACATATGGGTGCAGTTGCTGTAACAGATAGAGAAAGTAAGAGCCTTGTTGGTAGTTTGAGGAACAGCGACACATATCTTCTTTTGGAGAAGGACGATTTGTTTCAAAATAGATAGTAAGTTCGTTTGAAGCCCTTATTCGTTTCATGATCTGAATGATCTACCAGTCAATGTTTCTTTATGAATTAATATTAATATTACAAGGTTAGTCCTGAACTTTCACGAGGCCTGAACTTTAAAAACAAAAAGTTGTCTAATAGATCACTGAATCAACAATTTTTGTCTAATAGGTCATTGAACTTTAAAAATGTCTAATAGGTCCTTGAACTTTCAATTTTGTGTCTAATAGGTCTATGAAATATTTAAAAATTTTAAAAATTAGTTGATCTATTAGAAATAAAATTTAGTTGAATTTTTATGTCTGATAAAACCTTAAACTTTCAATTTTGTGTCTCGAACCTATTAGGCACAAAATTGAATATTCGAAACCCTATTTGACTTATAATTAAATTTCAAAGATTTATTAGACATTTTTTTAAAGTTCACGAACCAAATAGACACAAATTTGAAAGTTTAGGACTAAACTTACAATTTAAATATCTGTTTCCTTAAAAAATAAATAAATAAACTTATAATTTAGATAATAATATATTGTAAGGATTTAAGTTTACAGATGCAATTGCTAATGGAGCTTAAGTGATGAAATGCAGAAGGCTAACAGTGATGAGTTCATTCACATGGAATCGAATAAAGCACAAGCAGACTCTAACCTGACAGTCGAGGGGGCCAGGGGGCGCTTACCTTGTCGGGCACTCGTCCTCTAATTAACTGCACAGTTCCAAATATGCTCACCGCAGTCACTAACAAGAGAGATGACAGACAAATAGCAGTTTCAGCTTTCTTGTCAATAATACGCACCAAGCAACAGGGATACTCACTTTGCGAGACATTATAACTCAGTTTGCTCCTCCCTGTATGGATTCAACCATTCAAGGAGGTGGTTTTTTTGAATCTGCTCTGGAACAAACTGGGTGTCTGGTTAGAAATGGGACCATAATTTGTAACAAAACATTTTAGTATATTGAGCTGAGTTTAACCATCTGAGGAAAATAGATGTACCAGATAAGTAATTGTATTGAAAAAAAAAAAAAAAAACTGATAGTGGAGGAGGGGTGGTTCATCTGCATGGTCGTCTTTACCAAGTTTGTTCAAACTCCACCAATTTCCATCCTATATTGAAATTGAAACCGACAGCTTCGGATTACTGAGTGTTGTTCCTCCAGCCACTTCAACCATAAAATGTTCGTATGTTAGTTTTCTTCCTTGAAAAAGTATGTGTTGCTAAAATCATATGCAAAAAGTGGTACCATATATTGAGAAAGGAAAATGCAGTATCTGCACTTTCAATGGTTCCACGCAGAATACAAATCATTTAAAACTATAGAATTGTATACAAGCTCGTTGCTCGTTTCTTTTACTGTAAATAGGTGTATGCCTCACGTTCCCTTTTAGCACCAGGAGGAACATTGTGGCTAAGTGGTTCCTCGAGCACAAAACCATATGAAGGAACCAACAGCAACGTTCCTCTTCTTCCATTCAGGTAGTGGTATGGTGACAAGTGTAACGAGCTTATCTAGGCCCAAAGAAGACAACTGGAGGTCGATGAAAATTTAGAAAATCATAAAAGCAGCATTTGTGGTCTCTCTAGCAGTTCAATTTCCTTGGGGCTGAGTTGATGGTGGCCAGGCAGTTTCATGGAAATAATTCCATTTCAAAATATCAGCAGTGAGAAAGCTGAATGTCTCGTGGCTATCAAATACCCTCGGTATTCCAAACTAAAGAAGATCCTCTTCTGCTGAACTCACATGGCTGAAGCCCAGTCACTGTCTTACCCATCAATGCCATAGCAGCTATACTGGGAAATGGCTGATTTAATGCCGATTTTGAACACTGTAATTTGTGAACCACAGCAGTTTCAAGATTTCTTTCAGAAGGCGCTGGTCTATTATGACACAATCTCCGAATCCAGGGATTGGAGAGTATCACTTCTCGATTTTTTAATCTTAAGTCGCTGCATAAGTCCCTATCTTTTACTATACTTGCTGTTTGACCAACTGCCAATTGTTCTTGTCCATGGAGTGGACCCCTAGAGCGGTCAGAGCTGCTTGAGCTGCATTTCATTTTATTAAAGAGCTGATTGGTTTTATCACAGGAAGAGTCTTCTTCCTTTTTCGTGCTCTTTCTGTCATGAACAGACTCTGAAGCACATGGCCTAAGACGTTTAACCCACCCACTGTCTATCTCCCGTTTCGAAGAGTCATCTGGAGGGACAGTGGAGTTCGAAAATCTTGGCTGCTCAGCATTTGAAAGGAGGTGTTCTACATCCAAAGTTTGTGTTTTAGACGTACTTGACTCCCCGTTGTCCATCAAGCTCGCAGAAGTAGAACGATTGGGTGGCCTTTCATTTATATCAAGTAATCTTTTCTTCGGCATTGGATCTCCAATTTGTTTTCTAATCGAACCGGTTGTATTCACAGAGAGCAATAGTGATTTTGAACTCCTCAACTCCTGCAAATCACAGAGCCATTTTAGTTCAGTAAAAAAAAATTTGTAACAGTTGAAGATTCTCTGACGTAATCCTCCAATATCTTCAATTCGAACGTTAGTTACAATGTACAAGGCTTTTTGGGCTAACCATCCATCCTGCATTTGTGTTTTGATGAATATTCAAGCCAATAAAAGTTTCTATTGGACCAAATTTGGACGTTTGGGAAGCATGAAAACCAGATATTAGACGTAATAATTTATCATGGAAGAAAGGGAAGGGAAAAAGGGGAGGAAATAAAGAAGATAAGATCACAAAACAAGATCGAATGAGCCGAAAGGAAAACATAGATAACAGGTAGCAGTATCGTGTAAGGCAATAGCTTATAGTTGTTCGTGACTAACAGCGTAAATTTGATTTGACATGCTAGGGAATAAGCGTAAAAGAGTGAAACCTTAGATAGGCTCCATTTTACCTTATCTACTTGTGATGTATCCACCCCTGCAAGAGAAGGACAGAGCCATAAATTAGAAGGAAACGCAAATAAACAAACAAATAATAAGAAAGTCGTAATTGGAACTAAGTAAAGAAATGGATACCGTAGATGATTCAATAGTGTTCTAGTGATTCAATGGATACTTTGTTATTTTTAACTTTAACCAAAAGTGAAAGAATCAGAGGATAGAAAGTAGAAGGCATACCCCTCAAATGGTTCTCTTGGTATGCATCCATATCCATAATATCAGTTTCAGATGATGATTCATTGCTCAAAAAAGTCGCACTCCTCATATTTCCAAAATTTTCATTTTCTCCATAGACGGTAGAAGGTTGTAACAATTCATTTTCCTTCTGATCGTGTCTGCCAAAATTGGTGGATGAACTAAGAAGTGCACATGTAGTTTTTTCTTTGAGATCGGTAGATGCCACTGCCCCTCTAAACTCCTGATCTTCATACAAGTCAACATCAGTCTTTTTAGTGATCATTAAACGGTGAGTTGTCTGACAAAATTTTGGAGGACACCTGAGCGCCTTTCCAACAGAGTCTACAGTGGTACATATTCTCATAGTTTCCACGTCATGGACAGAAAATGGAAGTCTCTGCATTGAGTAACCTCCATGGTATAAGTATTCTGGTAAGGTAGTGTCTGCATGGTTGCCCTGACTTTGAAAGGGTAAGGTGTTAGAACTATTTTTCCTAGTATCACGTTGTCTGGGGTATGGATTTGGTTGGTCAAGATTGCTTGAAGAGGGATTATGCAGTAAAAACGTTCTCATGTGCTGCCTTGACAGTGCATTTGTAGCTTGCGTTGAATCCAAAAGTTGGTTGATTTTTGTCTCTTGTACAAAAAGAGTAGAATAAGTATGAAAATTAGTATTTCCAACCTGTTTTTTGGATGACAAATAGGAACTTGGTTCGTTGTTGATGCTGTGTTCACATGTGGTGAATGGAAACCTATTACTCATTCCATATGATATAAAGTTGGAAGCTGATGCCATAGTCTCATCTCCAACAAATGGTGAAACAGTTAAGGCATGGTTGTTAAGGAACTTATTGGAATTCTCATGTTGCTGTTGATACACTCTAATGTCTTTGGACTTTATCTGTTCCTTCTTGGGCTTACCTCTTTCAGGAACTACTGCAAGCAGCGATGGCGATTGGCTCCCCTTTCCATCCAGAGACAAAGTCTTGTGCCCAGAGCCAGAACCAGTATGAAATTTCAAAGCTCCACCTTGACTAGCCGTAGCCTGTTCAATATTCAGAGCCAGTTTACCCTCTCTATGCTGAGAAACATTGAGCATAGGAAAGGGCTCAGAATCTAACCTTTCTTTCCTTCTCTTCTTAGACCTCCCAGCCAAACTCTCATTGTTGGGATTATCTGCACTTACTCCTGCTACTTCTCCAGACCCAATGTCATGTTTTGCAGTGATTGTAGCTGGCATTGGACCGTTGAGCAAAGGGCGCTTCTTAGTTTGAGAACTTTCTTCACCAGACTCTCCGCTGGTCGATAAATTATTGCCGGCTCCATTCGCTGATTTGCAGCCTGGACGTGACCAGTGAGCCAGCCAAACTGAATGGTAGGGTCGCATTGACGTTCCATTCCCTTCTTGGTATGACTTGGTGATACGATCAGACATCGTAACAGGACAATCCTTCGCTGCTAGCACCTGAAAAGTATCTGAAGCAAAGCTCATAAGGGGGGGAAAAAACAGAATAACGGCTAACGAACCCTCCAGCTAACATATGAAGTCTGAAAAACATGGCCCCCCCCCACCAAAGAGTAATTATTATCAAATTCCACACAGAAAAGGAAAATCCAAGCAACCAGAAACCCCAGAAAGGAAGAGGCAGGAAAAAGCTACTACATACTTCAAATTCAGCCAAAACAATTCATAACCAGAAGTTCATTAAATTCAGCAAGTAACAAAAACAATACGCAACTCAAGAATCCCAGAACAATTCGATCATTCAACGATACTTTGGAAAACTATAACCAACATACTCGACGAAGCCTAACGCACTTCGAGCTCAAAAACCAACACATAGACGAAAAAAAACCGAGCAACAAACCTACATACATGCTACTATTCAGATTTACATTCATCTTTGCAGGTGAAGAGAAGATTACATATAGAACTTGGAGAGGCGAACCAAATTAAAAGGAAAAACAGATGCAGACAGAGAAATTCTCCAGAAAGCAACAGCGCAGCCGACAGAGGCCTAGATAGAGAGAGAGAGAGACGAAATTTGAGCCACAGATCGAGAGAAGAGATTATAGAGACGAAACAGAGAACACGTACCGATCAGAGAGAAGGCGAGAGGTTGAAAATAATGGAAGAGGGAGAATTGAAAAGAGCAACCATGGGAGAACAGAAGATTGGAAGTGAAGGAAAATCGAAGATAGTGAAAGAGGAGAGAAGAATCTGTAGACGAGTTTCTTTTTTTTTTCTTTTTTTTTTAATTGCTTTGGTTAGCTAGAGCCACATGGTTGAAGCCGAGCTAGAATGGGGGCCCCACTTATCCTGCACTTTCCAATTGGTCACTCCCGTTTCTTTTTCTTCTTTTTCTATTTTTTTAAATGGAAATATTCGTCTGTTTTCCACGTGTCATTTTCGTACGAAGAAAAATAAATAGATATACATTTCAATTATCAGAATTCTTTTGATCCTCTCTTTTAATTTAGATTTTTATTTTATTTTCATAAACTTTTTTTTTTTACCCATTTTGCATGTACGCATTTAACTTCAATCATTATTTACAACTTACAAGTCATATTTCAAAAAATCAAAAACAATAATTTCAAAAAGAAGATAAATAAATTTTATTTTTACCCCGTGTATTGTTGAACAAGGTAAATTTAATTTTAAAATTTTGATTCCATTTACATGAGCCTCAAAATTGAATAAATATATATATATCGGCATAACACTAATTTCCTTTTACTTGTTCTCTTGAAGTCTGAAAATTCAAAACTTCATATTAGGGTTGAGCAAAACAATTCAAAAAATCGAGTTGACCGATCACAACTGATCGAACCCACTTCAATTGGTCGATTTATGGCCATTTTAGGGTCAGTATTGCAAAATCGACTAGTCGGTCGATCGGCGAGTCCAAACAGACTTCAAACCAACCCATTGTTTAAAGAAAACCTGTATATACATAATTATCCACTGCAGTAGCCTACTGCTGCAGTAGTCGTTCCTTGGGAAGACCCATAAGGGTTGGTCTTCCCAATGTAATGTATTATAATAATAATAATAAATTTATTTTTCATTTTTCATTTTTCATTTTTCATTTCAACAACATTTCCCTTCTTCTCTCTTATTTTTCTTCTCTTTTCTTCTCTTCTCTCCTCTCCTCTCCCACAACTCCCACTTCATTTTTCCCTTTCTCCCTCATATCTTCCCTCCTCCCAGGCCATTGGCACTAGCAGTGTCAAGTTCACTATGAGTCTTTCTCCTCCCACCATAACTTCTCTCTTCTCTCACCATCATTGCTCGTTGTCTCTCTTCCCTCCACGAGCAACGTCGACCTTCCTTTCTCTTCTCACAATTCTGACAAACTCAAAATCGAACAAAATTGACTGATCGATAATAGGGTTGGTTAGTCGGTTTCATAGTCCTTAATTCTTAAAACCGACATGCACTGATTGATCAAAATCGAATGGTTGGTTTTCAACAAGACTGACCTACCGATGCTCACTTCTACCCCACATTTGTTAGACTAAAAAAATAAAAATAAAAAATTTGTATTTTTGTTAGTTTATTTATTATTATATTTTTAATTTTTAGTTAGTGATTTGTAAATTTAGCGAATACTATATTTTAGCTAAATAAACACATAACCAAAAGTACAATTTTTCCCTCCCTTAGAAAAGTACTAAAAGGCCTTTAAATGTTAAGGAGTCCATTAAACATTTTAAAAATTTAGAAATTTATTAACACAAAATTAAAAGTTTAAGATCGATTTGGTAAATAGAATTTTAAAAACAAGAAATTCAATAAAAATATAGTTGTCTTTCATGTTTTCAAATATGCGTTTATGTAGTAGATTTAAAAATTAGATTCCAATTTAAATAATTGTTCAAAATCTGTTATATAACATATTGATAGACCATGAAATTAGTGATGGTTGCAAAACTAACTATTAAGTTAAATATAAACCACTATTAATTAATTTATGAACATGTTTTTTTGTTATAAATTTTATATAATTATTATTTTACAATATCATATAATTTATAATATATTATATTATACATATTTTAATTTAATAAAAATAAATTGAGTTTATAACTTGAAATACCATATATATTTATTGAACTTCTTATCTTTTTTAATCTAATTATGTATTTTAAAATTTCAAATTCAAAATTCAAATACAACAATAAGAGAAAAATGTTGTTTTTAGAATTTCTACTATTTGGATCACAGAATCTACACATATGCTAAATACATATTCAATGAACTAACTCACTTAATGAATCTGAAAATATAAAATAGAATATTGTCTACGAAACAGACCCTTAAAGACATATTAGATACTTTTTAAAATTTAAATACATAAGGGCAAAACTTGTAATTTAAAAAATATATATCTTCTAACGAGGCTCGAGAAATTAAAAAGAATGATTTTACGGAAAAGCTGAGAGAGAGACATGAATGAATAGATATCTACATTGAGAAAGGGAGTGGAAAAAATATCGTTGCCACGTGTGATTGCATGCAAGATTCATGATTACCCATTCACCGCCAGCTGTGGCCTTTTTAAAATGCCATTTGTAAGTTTTAGAACCGGCACCAAGAATTTTCAATGGATTCCTTTTTATTTATTTATTTAATATCTTTCCAATTCTATAATCTATCCTTCAAAATATCTCTAATTTATTCCATAAAGTTTTCTTCGCCCCTAATATGTTTTTCTATTGCAAAAAAAAAAAAAAAAAAAGACATTGAAATCATTCTAATTCATTCTAATATGCCGTAAGCTTCAGAGCAATAAAACTATTTCCCTAGAACTTGTGTGTACCTTTATAACATTATCAAAAATAGCTCTATTAGGAATGGTTAGATTATTTAAATATAAAATCATTATTAATGGTTCTATTAACTTTTATTTCTACTTTATGTTTTAGGTCCAGTGCTAGACCAATTAATTAAAATGTAATTTTTTAAATTAACACCTTGATGGAAAATATATATATAAAGATAAAACTCTATCGATTGGTCCTCTATTGGCCTAAAAAAATAGAAATTTCTCTTCATCGAGAAATTTGATCAAGATCTAAAGAAAGGTCAAGAGAGAGAAACTCGATCCTTACGAAATCAACATCATCGATTGAGGTATGTTATTCTAACTCATGTTATTGTGAAAATTATCTTGTTCAAAGGTCGTGGCTTTTATTAAATTATATTATATATTAAGGTTTTATTGTATAATCATGTGATCTAAAATTTACATGTGGCGAGTCAAATTGAGAACATGTGATTTTCTATTGATGTTTTAATGTATAAATTTATATTTCTGCTGTAAATAACCTCGCTTATCTTTTTCTTAATGATTCAAATGGTCGAACTTAGAATGAAGAAGTTCAAATAATAATATCAATATAATATGAAAGGTCGTCGTGGCCTCAATGTCTTTGATTCGATTTTTGTTCTTCATAAGGATTGTGGTTTCGAGAGCTACCCCAAATTGTTCACGCAATCCTATGAATTCACATTTACCCAGAATTACTTTTGTTTATAATTTATTTTAAGTTACTGTATTCAAGAATTGAAATTCTATCAAGTTTTGTTTTTATAATTTTTTTTTAAACGTGAATGTGAATTATTTATGGCGGCGGTCTCATATTTTCCGTAATATTACGCAGAACTGAGTTTTCAATTATTTCTTGAATTAAGTCGGCAGATGAGGTTTTCAATTTTTTTTTTCATATGTTGGTGTTGAATTCAACTTGAGGAAGGTTTCAAGATTAAGTTTAACATATCTGCACAAAATTTATTGATTTGGTTTGAATCTTGAATTTCGTAAGAATCTTGAATTTTGTATTAATGTTTTGCAAATTGTGTGATGAAAATTACTTGTCATTATTTTGATATCTATGTTATGAATAATTTATTAGTCACCAAAATGGCCGAATTAATATGTTTTATAGATATCAAATTAAAATTAATTCAATTACTCATGTTTATGTGATGCTAATGAATGAGATAGTATTAATGATTTTATCATGAGTATATTGACGTTCATTATTATAAAACATTTTGAATCGTCCCAAGGTTGATTAGTAGTTTTATAATTTTGAACATTATCGTGGTTAATTGAGGTGCTTAGTTGGGTATTTTAGTACATCCAAAGATAACCAATGTATCTAATTTGAACATTTTAATTACCAATTATGTGAAATTAAATCTAGCATCAATTATGTATGAATGTTGTATATTGTTGTATCTCCTAAAGGAGAACTTCAATGTATGTTTAATATTTTCTAAATCTGCAATATATATTTAAGTTTATTTCTTAAAGCAACAACGTGTAAGCATATTTTCTATAATTGCAGTAACTGCTTCTGTTTATCTTCATTGGCAAGTCATCTCTATTATTAAGTTTAATTGACTCAATTTCTCTTATTGGTGCAAACAAATTCGACTCCATCTTGGTGTTTTGGATTTTGATTTGACACTCCTTAAATGAAGAACCTGCTGCACTTACTAATGTTAGCAGTGTTGAAGAAATATCTTTTTATAAAGCTTGGGAAAGATCAAATAGGTTGAGCTTAATGTTTATGCAAATGAATGTAACAAACAATATCAAGTCCACAATTGCAAAAAAAAAAAAAAAAAAAATCAAAAGTGTTAAGGAATTTATGAAGTTTGTGGAAAATTGTTCCCAATATAAGTTGGTTGATAAGTCACTTACTAGGACACTAATGAATACCTTAACCACCATTAAGTTTGATGGTTCTCATACCATGTACAAGCATAATGCCTTAGCATGTTTCGAATCACATTTATCTGAAGTTCCTTATAACACATGGTGGATTGATTCTGATTATATCATTCATGTTTCAAATACGATGCAAGGATTCCTTACGACTCAAACTATAAATCCAAATGAAAAATTCATCTTTATGGGAGACCAAGTCAAAGTTCCAGTTGAAGCTGTAGGAACTTATCAATTAATTTTAGACGTTGGACATCTTTTGGACATTCTTAATAGCTTTTATGTTCCTATTGTTTCTCGTAAGCTAATTTCCCTCTCTAAACTTGATACTTTTGGTTATCATTTCAAATTTGGGAATGGGTGTTTCAAATTATTCAAGTAGAACATTCTTATTGGTTATGGTACTCTTTGTGATGGTTTGCACAAATTAAAGCTTGATAATCTTTTTGCTGAAACTCTGTTAATCCTACATCATAATATTGGTACTAAACGTGGATTATTTGATGAATCATCAGCCTAATTATGGGATAAGCATTTAGGTTACATATCCAAAGAAAGAATTTAAAGATTGGTAAAGAATGAAATCCTTCTAAACTTGAATTTTATTGATCTTGGAACTTGTGTGGATTGTATTAAGGGAAAATAGACAAAACATACAATCAAGAAAGCAGCCACAAGAAACTCACAACTCCTTGAAATTATACACATTGATATTTGTGGGCCTTTTGATGTTCCATCTTTTGGTGGAGAAAAGTGTTTCATTACCTTTATTGATGATTTTTTATGTTATGGATATATCTACTTGTTGCATAAAAAGTCTCAAGTGATAGATGTCTTAAAGATATTTATCAATGAAGTTGAAAGACAATTGGATAAAAGGTGGAAATTGTAAGGTCTAATAAAGGTGGTGAATATTACGAAAAATATGATGAGAATGGACAGTGCCCTGGTCCATTTTCTAAATTCCTAGAAAGTATGGCATATGTGCTCAATACACAATGCCAGGAACACTGCAACAAAATGATGTTGCAAAAAGGCGTAATCGTACATTAATGAACATGGTTAGAAGTATATTAATTAATTCATCTTTACCCATATCGTTGTGGATGTATGCTTTAAGAACCGCTCAATACTTATTAAACAGGGTTTCTAGTATGTTAGTTCCTGCATGTTTGGAGTTACCAAGTGGAAGTAAGAATTTATAATCCACACGAAAAGAAATTGGATTCAAGAACAACCAGTGGTTTCCTCTATTAGTTTATCCAGAAAAATCTAAAGGGAATATATTTTATTGTCCTAGCCACAGAGCGAGAATAGTTAAAATTGGAAATGCTAGATTCATTGAGAATGGTAAAATTAGTGGGAGTTTGAAACCACGCAAAGTGGAAATTCAAGAAGTTAGGGTGAAAATTTCGTCATCTATAACTTCATCATCTCAAGTTGTTGTTCATGTAGTTGTTGACTCTATTAACAATTCACAAGAAGAACAAATTAATAATAAATCACCACATAATGATATTGGTATGAATGAACCTACAATATAGGATCCATTAGAAACAGAATTAAGAATATCTGTAAGGCAAAGAAGATTAGCTATTTTTTATGATTATATGGTTTATTTGCATGAGTCAGAATTTGACTTAGGCATTGATAATGATCCAATTTCGTTTTCACAAGCCATTGAAAGTGACAGTTCTGCTAAATGGTTAGATTCCATGAAAGAAAAGTTAAAATCAGTGGATCACGACGGAGTTTGGAACCTTGTAGAATTGCCTAAAGGAAGCAAAAGAGTTGGATGTAAATAGGTCTTTAAGATCAAACGTGACTCAAATGGAAATATTGAGCGATACAAGGCTAGACTCGTTGTCAAAGGTTTTACTTAGAAATATGGTATTGATTATAAGAAAACCTTTTCATTGTCTCTAAAAAGGATTCATTAAAAATTATTATGACATTAGTAGCTCATTATGACTTAGAGCTTCATCAAATGGATGTGAAAATTACTTTTCTAAATGGGAATTTAAATGTTGTTCATGAATTAACTTGATGCATCTTCAAAAAAAAAGAAGAAAGATTAGACTTAGATCTTTGTTGAAACTTGTAAGTTCTTGGAGATGGATTAAATGATAGACCTTGGTTACTGATTGAGCTCAATTTTGTCTGAGGTTTTCTTTGAAATGACCATTTTAGTGAACTTTTTACTCAGCCTTTTGTTAAAACTAATGGGTAAATGTCGTAGAAATAGAACAAAAGGTAAAAATAACAACAATTATCTAAGTACAGGGTTCAATTTGATGAAATTAAAAATTGATACATCATGTCGAGTTTTAGAGTAAAAATTACTTTTTCTTTATTTCTTTCCTCAAAGATTTAACACATGTAAATTGGTTTTTGTAGCTCGACTAGTAGTGAGGAGGGTTTATTTGGGTGAGGCTTGGCTCTCCCTTTGCTCGATGTTGTGATTACCACCTAGGCTCGGCTGGCAATGAGGAAGGTTGTTTCGGTGAAACTCATCTCTCCCTTAACTTAGCTCTATTCGAAGCTTGACCTCTCCCTCACTAATTCTTCTTCTCTACTCGATTCTTCGACGAGAACTTAGGCAACCAGATTCATCTTAAGGGGCATCATTACCTATCTTGAAAATTCCATAACGTATTCGAATCTTTCATAGCCCACTCAATTTCGACAAAATTACCCATCCATAACAAAGTGAAAATCGATCAATTTTATCAAGTTTAAAAGTAAAAATTGAATTTTCATAAGGCACAAAGCTAAATATTCTATTAAAGATAAGTCCGAGATAAGAAACTCCAACATTGGAGGGGTGGGCCAGGGGAGTGGAGCCAAGGGGTGGGCACCAACAACGAGCCATGGTTGGGAGTGTCGGTCCACAGCGGGGCTCAGAACATGATTATTTATGCTTTGATGCGACGTCTGTACTAAAAGAAGCCTACACCGGACCGGGCTCGGCTACCTGCGCTGAGCCACCCCAGCCGGTCCAACCCACTAGCCGTGTACATATGAGGTCCAAAATAGAGTTGAAACCGTACCTAATTTGTCCTATTCCAAAAAAGTCTGGACCCACACCAATTATTCTCAACAGTTTTTAAAAGTTACCACTAATTAATTACTCCAAAGGGTTACCGTAAAAATCAATGAAATTTACTCGGTTACTTATAGTTTCGATGTCAAGTTTTTTTTTTTTTTTTTTTTTTTTTTTTTTTTTTTTTTTTTTTTTTGGGTTAAATAACCAGTTCAATCTAAATGTTTAGAGCAGGTTTGATTAGTAATTTGGAAATAAAATTTTTAAAAAGTAAGTGTTTCAATAAAAATTAAAGTTGTATTTCATATTTTTAATATTTTTAAGTATGTGTTTAGTAGTAGATTTAGAGAACTGAATCACAATTTAACAATCATTCTAAATATGTTTGATAATATATTTATAAACCATAAAAACAGTTCTAGTTATCGACTAAATATTAAGTTGAATCTCAACTACTATTAATTAATTTATGAACATGTTTTAACGTTATAAATTTTGTATAATTATTATTTTACAATATCATATAATTTATAATATATTATATTAGACATATTTTAATTTAACAAAAATAAAATGATTTCATAACATGAAATACTATATTTATCAAAGTTTTTACCTGTTTTAAATGTAATTCAACATTTTAGGCTCCGTTTGATAACTATTTGGTTTTTAATTTTTTAAAATTGTGTTTGTTTTCTTATCAATTATCTATAATGAGTTTCATCTTTTCCTAACAAAACATTTGAATTCTTAGCCAAATTTCAAAAATAAAAACAAGTTTTTTAAAACTACGGCCCGTTTGAAAACCATTTGGTTTTTTGTCTTTGGTTTTTTAAAATTAAGCTTATAAATACTACTTTCACTTCTGAGTTTCTTTGGTTTGTTATCTACTTTTTATATATGTTTTCAAAAACCAAGTAAAGATTTGAAAACTAAAAAAAGTAGTTTTTGCAAACTTATTTTTGTTTTTAGAATTTGGCTAAGAATTCAAATGTTTCCTTAAGATAGATGAAACTCATTGTAGAGAAAGTGAGAGAAAACAAGTTTAATTTTCAAAAACCAAAAATCAAATAGTTATCAAACGAGGTTTACTTTTTTTTAGTTTTCAAAACTTAGTTTGGTTTTTGAAAACATAGGTAACAAGTAGATAACAAACCAAGGAGATCCATAGGTGAAAGTAGTATTTATAGACATAATTTTCAAAAACCAAAAATAAAAAATCCAATGGTTATCAAACAGGGTTTTGAAAATCCAAATTCAAAATTTGGATACACTGAAAACATAAAAGTGTTGCTTCCAGACTTTTCACTACTTTGATCACATAATCCAAAAAACAGTTTTTAGAAACAAATTTGCCAAACACATATTCATTGAATCTATTGGATTCAGTGAATTTGAAAACATAAAATAGAATTCATATTGCATACCAAATAGACCCTTAAATTTTTTTTGTCTAAAATGTACCTAAATTTTTAAAGTGTCTAATAGGTCTCTGAACTTTTAATCTTGTGTCAATACGTCCCTGCACTTCAAAATTATCGTCTTTGAATTTTTAATTTTGCGTCTAATAGATCCCTAAAAATTTTAAAATTTTTAAAAATTAATTGATCTATTACACATAAAATTGAATTTTGTGTCCAATAGGATCCTAAACTTTTAATTTTGTGTCTTGTACATTTGTGAATTTTAAAAATTGTCAAATATATTAGGGGCCTATTAAATAAAAAATCGAAAATCAATAACCTATTGGACACAAAATTAAAAGTTTAAGAACCTATAAGACACTTTTTTAAGTTTATGAACCAATTGGACACAAAATTAAAAGTTACCCATTATACATTTTTTAAAGTTCAATGATCAAATAGATACAACCTTGAAAGTTCAAGGACTAGACTTGTAATTTAACATAATTTTTTTTTTGTTAGATTACAAGTTTAGTGTATGAATTCTTAGTGTTGTGTCTAATAGATTCCTAAATGTCAAATATCATCTAATGAGTCTTTTTACTTTTAATTTTATGTCTCCTTATGTCTTTGAATTTTAAAAGTATCTAGTAGGTCTCTAAAGTTTCAATTTTATATCTAACAGTACCCTAATCTATTAAATAATTTTAAAATTTCATGAAATCATTAGACACAAAATTGAAAGTTAATATGTTGGCATCCTATTAGGTATAAAATCCAATAAACACGAGAATTTTAAATAATGTCAAATAGGGCAAAAGCTATTTGACAAAATTGAAAATTTATGGGCTTATTAGACATTTTGAAATTTTAGAGGCCAATTAGACACAAATTAAAAGTTGAAAGATCTATTAGACACAATTCTGAAAGTTTAGGAACTAAACTTGTAATTTGACCCAATAATTTTTACATAAAATAACTCATTTAGGAGTTTTGCGTTTGGTTTCTTTTTGGTCAATATGATTTGAATAATGAGATTTTAATACTTGAGATTTTTAAAATAGTTTTATGATCTCTGACCTTAGTAGACCTTTAATGTTAGTTAACCCAATATAAAGATCTTATTGGACACTACTAACTTGACAAAATAAATTAATTTAGGGCAAAATACATTTTTGGTCTCTCAGTTTTGCATTTAGTTTCCTTTTGGTTCATGAGTTTTCAAATTGAACAAATTTACCCCTAAGTTTTGTATTTCGTATCAGGTTTAGTCCCTTCGTCAGATTTTCTGTTAATTTTTAACAAAAAGCTGACGTGACACTTAAATATTATTAAAAAATATTTTTTTTTGAATTTTTTAATTATTAAACTTAATATATATATATTTTCTCTTCTTTCTCCCCTTTGTCGCCAGCCCTTGCTCTCCAGTCGGCCCGTCGCCTCCCTCCGCCTCCGGCCGCCGGCTTTTTTTTTTTCTCCCATCTTTCTTGTTGTTCCCTTTCCCTTCCTTTCCTTTTTTTCTAAAAAAAAAAAACCATTTGTTACATTTGCCCATTTAAAAAAGTATTTTGCCAATTTTTTTTTTTTTTTTCGTTTTCCTTCTTCTCTCTCCAATATTTCTTCTTGTCCTCTTTCCATTCCTCTTCTTTCTATTTTTTTTAAGCAAAATCCATTTAAAATGAAGGCAAAATGATTTCGTTTCAACTAATTATTTCATTTGTATTAAATCCTTTCGTCTCAACAATTGCATATTTGTTTACGTTTTAAATCCTTTTGTCTTAACAATGTTTATGTTTAGTGTTTAACTTGAAATGGAGAGATTTAAAACGAATGAAATAATTAGTTGAAACGAAATCATTCCCCCTTCATTTTTGAAACGAATGGAAGAGGGGGTTTCCCCCTTATTTTTTTTTCGTATTTATTATTTAAACCAAACTTTAAAAAAAAATTATTTAACTTGAAACGGAGGGATTTAAATAATAAGTTGAAACTAATAAGTTTTGGTTTAAATATTTTTTTTTAAACAAAGGAAATAATTAGTTGAAACGAAATCCTTTCCCCTTCATTTTAAATAGATTTTGTTTAAAAAAATAGAAAGGATAGGAATGGAAAGAGGACAAGAAGAAATATTGGAGAGAGAAGAAGGAAAACGAAAAAATAAAAAAAATTGGCAAAATACCTCTTTAAATAGGCAAATGTAACAAATGAATTTTGTTTTTTAAAAAAAAAAGAAAGGAAGGGAAAGAGAACAAGAAAGATGGGAGGGAAAAAAAAATTGGCCGGCGGCCGGCAACTGGAGAGCAACGGCCGACGGCGGCTGGCGGCGAAGGGGAGAAAGAAGAGGAATATATATATATATATATATTAAGTTTAATAATTAAAAAATTCAAAAAATATATATATTTTTTAATAATATTTAAGTGCCATGTTATCTTTCTGTTAAATGACTAAAACTGATACGAAATACAAAACTCAAGGGTAAATTTGTTCAATTTGAAAACTCAGGGACCAAAAGGGAACTAAATGCAAAACTGTGGGACCAAAAAGTTATTTTTCCCATTAATTTAATATCATTTGAATATCATTTTTTGTTGATTGAACTATGCGATGAGATTTCCTCCCTCTAGAACCAAAAAGTGCTCTTTCCTTCTTCTTCTTCTTTCTAAGAGTGGTGATCTTGGTAATGAAATCATATGTAAATGATAAGGTAAGATATTATGTAAATGAGACCAAAAGTTAAAAATAAAGAAATATTGATATGATGTATGCCAAAATAATAATAATAATAATAAAAATAAAAATTTTGATGGTCAAGTTACGAATCATAAGTCAATCCGACCATAGCTAGAGATGTCCACAGGGTGAGACGGGAATGGAGATGGCTTCCTTATCCCCGTCTCCTGAAATTCTCAATTTAATATCATGGAAATCAAGGCAGAGATTTCCTGCAGACATTCGCGTGGATCGAATTCCCCACAGAAAATTATTTCCCATTTATAATTTATATATTTTTTATTTTGATTAAATAAAATATATTTTGTTAGAAAACTTTTATTTAAATTGGTAATTCCTAACAATAAATTTCTAATGAAAGATAAAACTTTTTAATTTTCTACGAGAAGCAACATAATATTTCATAAAAGTTTAAATTTAGGGTTTATATATATATATATATATATATATATATATATATATATATATATATATATATATATATATATATATATATATATATATATATATATATATATATATATATATATTAAAAAAATAAAGAAATTGAAGCAGGGACGGAGAACGGAAAAGGGGTGGGGTCGGGGACGAGAGCTGGAGTGGGGGAGTGTATTCCTTGTCTCCGTTTAACTAGCGGAAAAAAAATTTCTCCACTCCCTCACCCATTCTCAGTCTAAACAGGGATTCCTTGCTTCGTTAGGAGCGGATCCCCACAGGACCCATCTCCGTAGGAAAAATAGACATCTCCAATTATAGCTCGGTGGATAAGACACTAATTACCAAATTAAAAGGTGATGGTTTGATCCCCACCCCGTACTTGTTGAACTAATATATATATATATATATATATATATATATATATATATATATATATATATATTTTGACAAGACAAGTCCATACAACATATCAAGGCGTAGATATAGACACAATAATAAATTCCTCCCCAGCTAATTAATATTTTATTTTTATCCCACTTGTTAACGAGTTGGTAAATTATAGGCTAAATCTACAAGATGGTCCTTAATCTTTTGGTCAACTTTTAATTTGGTCCTCAAGTTTTTGATATTCTCAAATTTGTTTTTAATATAGGCTAAATTACAAATGTAGTCCTTAAACTTTCATGTATGTGTCTAATAAGTCCCTAAACTTTTAAATTTGTGTTTAAATTACAAATGTAGGTTAAATTAAAAAAATATCTAATAAGTCCCTAAACTTTCAATTTTGTATATAATATGTTTATGAACTTTAAAAATATCAAATAGGTCACTGAGACCCTGTTTGACAACCATTGGTTTTTTATTTTTAAAAATTGTGCTTGTTTTTTCATCATTTCTCTACAATAGGTTTAGACGCAAGCTTGTCAATGGCTCATTAAATTACAATTTATAAACCGAATCTAAGTCACTTGTAACATTGAGTGGACTGGATCGATCTCATGGAACCAAATATCAATTTCTCAAATTAAATTTGCAAAAGAAAATAAAAAGGGAGTTTGTGTTTTCTGTAAGTAAAATAAAACATAAGCAGATAAAAACAAAGATAGATCAAATCTTACTAATATCCAATCCATAGGTGTTGTACATTCAATTTTAATATCGATCATAGACTTACACAAATAATAATAATAATAATAAAAATTTTGATGGTCAAGTTACGAATCATAAGTCAATCCGACCATAGCTAGAGATGTCCACAGGGTGAGACGGGAATGGAGATGGCTTCATTATCACTGTCTCCTTAAATTCTTAATTTAATATCATGGAAATCAAGGCAGAGATTTCCTGCAGACATTCGCGTGGATCGAATTCCCCACAGAAAATTATTTCCCATTTATAATTTATATATTTTTTATTTTGATTAAATAAAATATATTTTGTTAGAAAACTTTTATTTAAATTGGTAATTCCTAACAATAAATTTCTATTGAAAGATAAAACTTTTTATTTTTCTACGAGAAGAAAATTAATATTTCATAAAATAAATTTAGGGTTTATATATATATATATATATATATATATATATATATATATATATATATTAAAAAAAATAAAGAAATCGAAGCAAGGACGGAGAATGGAAAAGGGGTGGGGTCGGGGACGAGAGCTGGAGTGGGGGAGTGTATTCCTTGTCTTCGTTTAACTAGCGGAAAAAAAAATTTCTCTACTCCCTCACCCATTCTCAGTCTAAACAGGGATTCATTGCCTCGTTAGGAGCGGATCCCCACAAGGCCCATCTCCGTAAGAAAAATAGACATCTCTAATTATAGCTTAGTGGATAAGACACTAATTACCAAATTAAAAGTTGATGGTTTGATCCCCACCCCGTACTTGTTGAACTAATATATATATATATATATATACATTAAATTTTGGCAAAATAATATATGCATATTTGACTCTATGCAAATAGTGATATTTAAAAAGCAACCCTGTTGCATGACCATATAACATTTGCATAGAGTCAAATATGCATATATTATTTTGCCAAAATTAATATTCTAAGATATATATATATATATATATATATATATATATATATATATATATATATATATATATATATATATATATATATATATATATATATATATTTATTTATTTATTTATTGACAAGACAAGCCCATACAACATATCAAGGAGTAGATATAGACACGATAATAAATTCCTCCCCAGCTAATTAATATTTTATTTTTATCCCACTTGTTAACGAGTTGGTAAATTATAGGTTAAATCTACAAGATGGTCCTTAATCTTTTGGTCAATTTTTAATTTGGTCCTCACGTTTTTTATATTCTCAAATTTGTTTTTAATATAGGCTAAATTACAAATGTAGTCCCTAAACTTTCATGTATGTGTCTAATAAGTCCCTAAACTTTTAAATTTGTGTTTAAATTACAAATGTAGGTTAAATTAAAAAAATATCTAATAAGTCCCTAAACTTTCAATTTTGTATATAATAGGTTTATGAACTTTAAAAATATCAAATAGGTCACTGAGACCCTGTTTGACAACCATTGATTTTTTATTTTTGAAAATTGTGCTTGTTTTTTCATCATTTCTCTACAATAGGTTTAGACGCAAGCTTGTCAATGGCTTGTTAAATTACAATTTATAAATCGAACCTAAGTCACTTGTAACATTGAGTGGACTGGATCGATCTCATGGAACCAAATATCAATTTCTCAAATTAAATTTGCAAAAGAAAATAAAAAGGGAGTTTTGTGTTTTCTGTAAGTAAAATAAAACATAAGCAGATAAAAACAAAGATAGATCAAATCTTACTAATATCCAATCCATAGGTATTGTACATTCAATTTTAATATCGATCATAGACTTACACAAATAAATTAATCTTTTTAATCTAAGTACTTAGTCAACCTAATTGGAAAAGCCAAATTAGATTTTATTCTCCTAAGTCTATTAATTTCAGCACAGTATTGCAATTAAACTTATTACTTAATTTACTGGGTACAATAGTGTTCCATACAAATCAAGCAATAACATTAAAAATGATGGGAGGACTAAAATTGATTAACCAATTGAGATAACACAAACCAATTAATCAATCTTTCTTATTTCCTAGGATCTATTATGCAAGCTATGTACTTTAGGAAAAGCCTTAGATACACACACATGAGCCAATCCTATTGCTACTTTAATTAAGCAATCAATCACAACAATTACGGATTGTAATTTTCATGCATAACAAACTTGTAAATAAACACATGCAATCGAGTCGTCAATTCGATAAATGCATACATATATGGATTAAAACATGAAACAAGAATATTTAGATTAAGAGAATAAAATTTAATACAACTTAGAGTCTCACAACATTGCAACTGAATTATACCGACCTATGAATTGGAACACTTAACTTAGCCGCTCATCGTGATGATTTAGCCAAGGTTCGTCATTGGTTAGATATATTGCCAAAAGAAAAGTAAAGGAAAATGGAGAAAAACTATGAAAACTATTGTCTAGAAATATTACACTAGGAGGCCCCCTTTTACAGTTGTTCAAAAGAAGGCTTAAATAGCCTTGAAGTAGATAACTTGTACAAGTAAGAAACCATAAATTCTAGAAAGATATTTTCCTAAAACAATTAGAGAATAATATTTGAAATAAAGTAAATAATTCCTATCTTACAAAATACTGGAAAATAAATCCAAAAATAAAAAATCCTTTCCTAAATTCTCAAAACAAACATAGAAAGTTGCAAATAAGGAAAGTTTCTAGATTGCACAGTCTTTAGTATTTTTTCAATAACTTCTTTTTCAAGACTTGGATTGGCTTGATCTTTATATGGATGGAAAGTTCTTTCAAAGAGCTTTAAAATGGTATCTAATTTGGCTATATTCCCAAATGTGATCAGCAAGATAATGGGAACGAAAATTAGCACAAAGCATTCTCTAGTACAACAGTTTTCCATTAGGAGCAGTTATCACTCAAAACATCATAACTTTCATAATACTTAATGAAATGTAATGAATCTTATACTATTGGAAAGATAATTCAATAAGCTTCGATTTGATACTAAATTTGAATATATTTTCATCTCAAAAAGTCATGATATGATCAGTCAAAATGGGTATAGAAATTCTATTACTTGAATCACGTCTGATTTGATCCAAATTAACTCTCCGAAACACGCGAATTGCTTGAATTCCTAAAAAATAATAATAAAACACATAAAATCATTTTAACTAACAAGAAATAAGTGTGATTAAATTGGACTTTATAGGTCCTATCATGTTTCATCTTTTTTGAATTTTTAGCCAAATTCTAAAAATAAAAACTACTTTTTGAAAACTACTTTTTTTTAGTTTTCAAAATTTGGCTTCGTTTTTTAAAATACATGTAAAATATAGATAACAAAACAAGAAAACCCATAGGTGGAAGTAGTATTTATATGTTTAATTTTCAAAAACTGAAAGATTGTCAAACGGGGCCTAAACTTTCAGTTATGTGTCTAATAAGTCCTTGACATATTCAAAATTTTCTAAAATCTATTAAACATATAATTGAATTTTGTATCTAAAAGGACATTAAACTTTCAATTTTGTGCTCTATATGTTTGTGAATTTTTAAAAATGTTGGATAAGTCAAAGCCTTATTAGACACAAAATTGAAAGTTCGTGGACTTATTAAACACAGAATCGAGAGTTTAGGAATTTATTAAACACTTTTTAAAGTTCAAGGACCTATCATACACAAAATTGAAAGTTAATAACTTATTAAAAACCTTTTAAAGTTAATAAATCTATTTGAAACAAAGTTGAAAGTTTGGGGACTAAACTTGTAATTTAATCTTTAATGTATTAAAGATTCTTAATTATGTCATTTCATTAAAAAGATGGTAATTTTTGTTAACAAATGTTTAATCAACATATTTAGACATGTGAACTGTGAACATATCCTACTTGGATGCTACATAGCACATGAATCTCAACTTGCCTATAAGCAAAGTTTGGCCTACCAATTAACCAAATTAATTTTCTTCAAGCAACATGTCCATGTGTCAAAATATGTTAACAAAATAGTAAGGAAAAAAAATCAATTTTTACCCTAAACTTTCAATTTCATCAAATTGCACCCCTAAACTTAGGTAAGTGTTGCAATTTTAATCTTAAACCTTAAAAAGTGTTGCAATTTTAACTCTTTCATAAGTTTCTATTTGAAAGATAGTTAAAAAAAAAGTATTCTCATATGCATTCTACGAATTGAATTCATAAGATTTCAAAGAAAAATAACATTAAAGCTAATTTTTTTATTGAAATTGGTGAATTTTGGCAAGGTTATTCAATGGTTAATTTGTGCATTAATCAAACTTAATTTTGTGCAAAACTTGATTTTATTGAAACTTGTGAGTTTATGGAGATTTCCACATTGCTTTTTGTTGAAATTAGTGGGTGAATTAGAAAAAATTGAATAAAAGGTAAAAATTGCAACACTTGTCTAAGTTTAGATTCCAAATTAATGAAATTGAAAGTTTGGGGTGAAAATTGATACAACTTGACAAGTTTAAGGATAAAAGTTGAATTTTTTTCAGACCTAATCAAGAATTCTTAATACATTAAGATTGAAGTTGAGAATTTTAAAAGATTAATGACTAAAAGATTAGAGATTATTTAATATATTTTATTTGAATGGTAATATGGAGTAAAATATCAACGTATTTAGAAAGATTGATTAGAGGGTGAAAATACGTCAACAAAAAAATATCCCTTCATCATATATAATTCATCGCATGAATAAAGGTAAAATATCAAGAATCTATTAGACACAAAATTGAAAGTTTAGAAATCTATTAAAAAAAATTTAAGTTTAAGATACAAATTTAATAACTAAGGCTCCAATTTTTAAATGAAGAAACATTTTTTAATTTTTTTTTTTTAAAAATGTCTCTTCATTCATATATAATCCATCAAACTAGAACTAAAAAAAAAATCCATCAAACAAACTGCTAGATGATACTACATTTAAATTCTAAGAAAATGAAGTGTTACAAAAGCATTTGGTCAAGTAATATATAATTCATTTAATGCTGAAAGTATTAGGTGACAAATGGGAAAATTTCTAGTATTACGGGAGTACCTACTCCTTTTGTTCACACTATGTTTTAATATTAGTGGACCCCACATAATTATTGGTAGACCTCACATAATTTTCAAAAGGATGCTGATGTGGCAAGTAATATGAAAAATTTTCCATACTACTGTAATACTAGAATTTTTTTATTACAAATATGAGATATTTGCCACGTGTCACGACGTAGTGAGACCACGCACCATGTTCACAGACCAAAGGGGCAGAGTCTTGGCTCAGATTCATCCACGTCATTCATTTAAGCCTTTTAAAAGTCTCTTTCAAACAGTAGATTATTGGTTTAAAGCATATTATTAAGCATAATTTAGTGATTCCATGATTGAGTCTGTAAAATTCAGGCATTATACACGCTTTTACTACATTTGGCAATTGCCTATCATTTTTCAACTTTTTTTTTTTCAATTTTGTTTAATTGCATAATTAAAAATTAAAAAAAAATTATTTTATATTTCTATGCACATATTTGATAATATTACTTCACATATAGACCAGATATTCAAAATTACAATATGTGAGAGAAAGTAGATATACCTTAACTGTTAAATTATACTAACATTTTAAAAAAAAATTGCTGTAATAAGTCACATTCAACTTTTCTATTTTAAATGGTTAAATTATCAAAAATACCCCTGAACTTTGAAGTTGCTTTCAATTATACCTCTAAACTTTGAAAAGTTTTATTTTAACCCTTGAACTTTGATGTTTGTTTCAAAACAACACTTAAAGGTTTTTTCCGTTAAATTTATAGACGAAAAATGACGTATTTGCATATGTTTGATTTTTTCTTCAACGTATATGTTCAAATATGTTCACATAAGCAACAATACAAATGCAAAAATATCATTTTCTGACCATGAATTTAATGAAAAAAAGCCTTCAAGGGTATTTTTGAAACAAATATCAAGGTTCAAGGGTTAAAATGAAACTTTTCAAAGTTTGGGAGTATAATTGAAACCAACCCCATAGTGTAGGGGTATTTTTGATAATTTAACCATTTTAAATTAATGTATTTTCGTACTTATTTAAAATTTGACCTACTATATGATTTTCTTAAGGTTGAAAATAGGGACCATGGCCTAAAATTTTTATTTATTTATTTTAAATTTTAGAAATATTTTCTCTGCTAAATTATAAAATTAGGATATTAAAATAAAAATAAATATAAGAACTATATCATTCTTTTTACTTCATTCTTTCACATGAACTTCTCTTTTTATTTTTCAATTCGTTACATTTTTTTATTTAATAGTTTTATTTTATTTTGCATAACTACTTAAATTTAAATTTAAATCCTATTTTTAGTTATTGCACTTTTATGATTATTCTACTTTAGTCTTTAAATTTTTAAGTTTATTCAATTTTTATTTTGAACTTTTGAAATCTTTATTTTAGAACCTGAACTTTAAAAAAGAAAATTCTATTAGTTTTTTTTTTTTTGAAAATTTTGGTAGTTTTGGTAGTTATTTGATAGTTAATTAGTTAATAGATAGATAATGTGGCTTCAAATATGTGTAGACATGTTAACATAGACATGTATTGAAGTCACATGAATTGAAAATTTTCAAGTTAAAGAATAATAACAATCATCGAAATAGTTACTTGTAAAAAATTCATGTCCCATATTTGATAGCTATTTTTTTTTTCTGTTTTTAAAAATTACGCTTATTTTTTTTACAATTTTTTGATAAGTTTTTCACCTTTCTTAAAAATATATTTCAATTTCCAGCCAAAATTTTTTAAAAATCAAGTTTTTTTAAAATTTTAAAATATAGTTTAGTTTTATAAAACGTTTTTAAAAAGTATGTAATAAAGCTAGAAAACTATAAATGAAAGTAGTGTTTATAAACTTAATTTTCAAAAACAAAAAATTAAAAATAAATTAGTTTATCAAACGAGGCGTTAGAGATTCAAATAGATATTTTTGAGAGTGCACTGCCTTTGTAGGATTTGCTTTGCCAATAGTATGGGCTTCCATTATTTATTTGTTGGATCAGATTCCTTCCAAACAATTAATCCAATAAATGTTTGTTTATATATATGTTTTTATAAAGTTTTGGCAATTGGATCTTTGACATCAAATTATTGGCAGACAAGTTAGGGTTCGTCATTTTCCCTCATATCATTGAAAATTTAATAACTTGCCCACAATCTTTTTTTTTTTTTTTTTTGGAGAAATTCCCACAATCTTGCTACTATAGATTTTTTTTGTTTCTTATATATGTTTGGAAGAGAGAATTTTCCTCTTGTTGAATAAAGTTAACAAGAATAATTCTTATTTGCATGTTGGGGGTTCTAGCTTTTTTGCAATGATTTCTTTTTAAATAATATAAGATTATATATTTTTTATTTTAAAAATTCAAATGTAAGTTGTTTAGACAAGAAAAAGGAAAATTGTAACCAAAGTTTTAAATAGCTCATCATTTTATAATATTTTTATTTTTTTCTACTCCATGTTTATGTGGCATGCTGACGATATTATTTAAGGAATAGGTAAGATGGATTGATTTGAAGCATGTTCAATCGTTTGATGAAATTAGTGTTTAACTGATGAAATTAACTATAGGGATTAATTAGATACAACATTGAAAGTTGAGGAATATATTAGATTTTTTTTTTAAATACCAAGGAGTAAAATAAATCCTAAAATTGAAGGACCAAACCTATATATATATATCCAAACTACTAACAATAATTGCCCTTGGTTTTGGTAAGAAAAGATATTAAAAACAAATTAAAGGACATGTTTGAAAAAGAGCCAACAATGTTGGTCATATACGTAAATTTATGGGGAAAAAAAACCAAAATTCCTAGGAAAGTTTGCACAGATACCCTATTTGGGATTCCTTTTTCTATGTTGCCCTTGTTTTTAAACCTTTTTAGTCTTTGACCTTCACTCGAGAATAGTGACACAATAATATATTAAAATTTGCTATTATAATAACCTTCCTTATTGATCACATTAGTTGTTACCAAATTCTGGTAAGGAGAAATCTCACTTGACCTTCACGTGACAACAACTGTAAATTTGTAATTGTGAAGGGAAGATGTAACCTGCAAAAGAGAAAAAGTTGAGGATTGGGGTGGCACTTGCCACACCAGCTTCTATGCTTAAGTCAGAGACGAAGAAAAGTATAGCAAGCTATAATTTAGAGAATGATGATAGAAGTTGAACTCCTTTTCTTTGAGTCATAATGACGTATTTATAGGATATTTGACCAAGATTTTCCATAGTCCTTTTAAGATATGGATTTAAATAGATTTTCCCTTCTATTTAGGAATGAGATTTAAAAAGGTTAATCTTATTTTGCAAGATTCTCTTGTAATTCAGGTTTACCTCATTTAGTCCAATTTTACCCACAACATTAGCCCCCACTCCCTAATTAGGATTCATGGTTTGACTTTGTTGTCATGAGCTATTAGTATGGAGACTGATTTGGGAGTAATTTGGTTTGTCTTTTTGTTTAAGACATTTTATTTTTGACGTTATTAGATCATTCTCTTTTGGCGCTTTATTCTCCTTTTTGAGATGATCGAAATCGTTCTCTGAGAGGAGTTGATTTCAATGCTCCGAAGTGATCCTCAAATTATCCTAGAGATTGACGTTCGTGCCTAATGAGAACAATGCCGATCTTCCATGAGTGTAAGATTCTCCTCTAGATTCGCAGTGTTCGACGACTTTCATGGAGAAAATTTTAAGGCTCCAAGGTAGTCCTTGGATTATCCCAGGGATTGCTTGATCATACCTCGTAGGGTTGATCCCAGTCTTCCAAAGGTGTAAGATTCTCCTCTAGATTCGCAGTGTTCGACTGCTTTCATGGAGAAAATTCTAAGGCTCCAAGGTAGTCATTGGATTATCCCAAGGATTGCTAGATCATACCCCATAGTAGGGGTGTGCAAAGGAAGCCTGAAATCGACACGACCAATCGAACCGATGTCGATTGATCGATTTAAAGAGGGAGTCGGTCAAAGTCGATTTTGCATTTTGCAAAATCGACCAGTCGGTCGATCGGAGTAACAAAAATAAGAAAACCAATCGACCGACTGATGTGTACAAATTTAAAAAAAAAAACGTTCCTTTCCTTGAGCATTAAATGCTCAAGGAAAACCACCCCCAAGATGTGCCCATGGTTTGAGAAAACCAAGGTGTGCCTATGATTTTGTCCCTTGGTTTTCTCAAAACCACCCCTAATTTAAAAAAAAAAAAATTACCCCCATTCTCTCTATTCTTTCCCCCCTCTCCATCGTGAATTTCCATTTCTTTCCACTCATCCCACCATTGGCTGCCCACTACGTCCTTCTCCTATCGTCGTCCACCACTGCATCCTCCTCCCATCATCGTTCATTCTCCATCGCCTGAGTTTCTCTCTTTCTCTCCCTTCCTCCCACTTTCTCTTATCATCACTGACCATTTTCTCTCTTTTCTCCTCTACTATCAGTGTCAGTCCCTCCATTTCCTCATCCTCTTCTATTCGATTCTCATCCATATCGACGAACTCTCAAAATCGAATAAAACAGACCGATAGACAGGGTGGTCGGTCGATCGGTTCCATAGCCACATCCCAAACTGATGATGATTGACCATCAAAATCGAATGGTCAGTTTTCGACGTCGGTCTGTGCTGAAAACTGACGTCGATCGACCGATGATCACCCCTACACCATAGGGTTGATTCTAGTCTTCCCAAGGTGTAAGATTCTCCTTTAGATTCACGATCTTGCTTTCTTGGAGAAAATATAAATTCAAGGTACTCCTTGAACTTCAAGTGAGATTGCCATCAAACCCTATAGGGATTATTCTGGAATTTCGATCTCCCGTAGGAAAAAATTATTAGCCATCTTATGGCATTCGTAGCTTCTTGCTTGCATAAGTGCATTTTTGAATAGATGGAATCTGGAATGCTTCATCAATTATTCTGCATTCAAAATATAATTTTCATGAATATGATATTTTCTCATATCATATGAAGTCACCCTCTAGTTTGAGAGTTAGACAATTCAATGCAGATGAAATATTGATTTAGCTTAATGAAATATATTCAATCACTTATGTGAGGAAATATGGAATTTTATGAAGTGGTCTGCTTTTTGAAAAACTTGTTATGTCATATAAGTAATTACAAGACCTCTCGAATTCCACATAATAAATTTCTCTATAGATCTTTCATGGCATTGCTAGTTACTCATGATGTTCAATTTTATTTTCACCATATTACTAAGTCATGCAAAGCTTCACTTTTAACAGCCTTAAAGATAAAAATTGTAGAGTCTGGCGACTGGAAATTTAATGCCAACTAGAATTAGTGAATTATAGAACACATAACAAAAGGAGATGCCATTTTATAAAGATGACAAGAGATAAACTATTATTTGATGATTGTATCATTTAATATCTATTCCTTGGATTTATTTTAAGTTTGAATAAGACATATCTTGGATTTTGCAATTCGTAGATATCTTTGAAGTTGAGGCGTTGAAATTTGCTTCAATTGATACATGGATCTCCATAATTATCTTGCTCCAATTCGTTCGAAATCTTGCTGGTCGGTGTTCAAGAGAGTCTAAATCTTATAGATTTGGGTCGTGGGTGTTCTATTTTGATGTTGAACATAGCGTGGGTCACAAACTAAAATGATTTTAAGTTCATTTGAGAGACTTTGTCGTTGTCGGAGGAAGGGAATGCATCATTATAGATCTGAGTTGATGCATGACCACCAAGAGGAGTTTGTTATGTCAACTTGGATTTGAGTTTGAGTTACAAACATCATTTGCTCGTGGGTAAACTGGAACCATCGCTCGATCGTGTGGTTAATAGGAGACAATTCTAAATTGTTGCAGTCAAATGGAGTGATTGGCATTGGAGGTCGCACCGTCACGAGGGGTCGTCAAGGGTACGACTCTCTGTAGCAATCACCGGAGGAAACTAGCAACATCAGCGGATCCATGCACCACTGTCTGTTTGTGGGTGTTGTCAACGTTTGTGGTTTGCTAGTCAGGAATTGTGCATCTGCAATAGTAGCCATCGGTGATTCATAGGTTGCTTTGTGGAGCTCGCCGTCACCAGAGAAGACAATATCGTTGGCCGAAAGATGAAGATTCAATGAGGATGGGGCATCCAACTGGTTGTTCACGCGTGAGGGGGAGAATTTAGGTTTTTTCTTTCTTTTTATTTATTTATTTAATTTAAGCCCCCATGTCTTCATTCTTTTTTCAAGACTTTTTCCTCCTCAATTAGATTTTGATTTCCTAGATTTTTGCATTGGTAGAGCACTCTCGTTTCCCACTGATGGCGCCAACTGTTGTTGCCAAAATCTAGCCAAGAGAGAATCTCACCTGACTTTTACGTGACAGCAACTGTAAATTTGTAATTGTGAGGAGAAAATGTGACTTGCTAAAGATAAAAAGTTGAGGACTGGAGTGGTGCTTGCCACACAAGCTCCGATGCTTAAGTCAGAGATGAAGAAAAATATAGCAAGCTATAATTTAGAGAATGATGGTAGAAATTGAACTTCTTTTCTTTGAGTCATAATGACGTATTTATAGGGTCTTTGACCTATATTTTCCACATTCCTTTTAAGACAAGGATTTAAATAGATTTTCCTTCTATATAGGAATGAGATTTAAAAAGGTTAATCTTATCTTGCAAAATTATCTTGTAATTCAGGTTTACCTCCTTTAGTCTAATTGCACCCACAACAACATTCAAAATTCAAATCTATATAATTCAAAACCTAAAAACCAATACTTCGATAGGACATCTAAAATTATGGTTCCAAAATTTTAATAATACATATATATTGAACTATGAATTTATTGCTCAAAAAAATATAGAGAGGGAACTATTAATTCTCCCTTACGTTTAACCTTCCTCAAATTCCATAATTCAACTTATGTTTTTACTTAGTTCATTGTAAAAACTTCTCTACCATTCTCTATGTATTGTGAATGATTGTTTTTAATTTAAATTTTGCATGTTAATCCATGGAAAAAATGACAAAACTTAAGGTTACAAAAAATATAAGTAATGAAATACCAATTTCAAAATGTATGGAAAAATTATTTCCTAGTAAATTGTCTAAAATTCAGCAAGATTATATCAAGGATTGAACAGTTTACAGAAAAAATGAGAAAAACATACTAAAAAAATTATGCTTAAATTATGGATTTTATTTAACAATATGCTTCTTACTTTGGAGTTATTCATTCTATTATTTAGCTAATGTTATTGAAGTTGACATCACCATAAATGAAGTGAAGGATATAGACTAGGGTTACAAAGAATGCATATAGTATAATTATGAATTTGAAAATGGATGGGACAATTGTCTTACACAAAATGAGATAAAATATTGATGTTCAATTCAAAAACAAATTATCAAGTCATAAGGAACGGAGATTAAAAAAAAATAGCCTAATTTTTTTTTAATAAAAGAACAGGTTAATCGAACTCAGCCCAACCCAACCTTGCACCCTAAACACACGCTTTAGAAATTCAGTTAACCCAACCATGCACCTCAAATACAGGCTTCAAAAACCCCAAGTCTCAAGAATCTAGCCAATCAACCGCATAAGTTTCAGAACCCCAAAGTTCTTAATTCCAAACTAACAAATGGCCCTTTAAGATTTTGTCTCCTCTTGGTGGTAGTGTAGATATGGTACTAGCGGATTGTATAACACCATCCTTACAATGGAATGTTGTTTTTTGTAAGAAAGATGTGAGGTCATAACTAGTTTACTATAAGTCTATAAAGGGAAAATGATTCTCCGGTTTGACATTTTGACAACCATAAAAATTGTAGCATTAAAAGTAGGTATACAGCCTACACTCTTTTACGCCAGGAGACAGCTTCTACTAGTATCAATGGAAGTCAAGAGTGGTGGCAGAAGGTTCGAAAAACAAACATTTCTTCCAATATCTAGCATTTTATATGGCGAAACCTTTATGACTATTTGCCTACCATGGAAAATTTACAGAAGAAAAAAGTCGAGCACCTTGATTGTTGTTCATTGTGCAGGAAGAAGAAGGAAATGACAGATCATGCGTTATTTCGATGCCAACAAGGTAAATAGATTTGGAAGAATATTTTACCCTTGTTTAACTGGTTTAGTATTCCTCAAATGTCCATTCAAGACTAGTGGATTGAGTTTGCAAAACAACTACCTGAACGGGAATTTGAGATACTTTGTGTGGGGGCATGAACTATTTGAAACCATCGCAATAATATGATTCATGATCAATTTGTACCCTTGATGGAAATGAAATGTGAATGGGTTCTTAGTTACTTATAAGAATATAAGAATGTAAGAGGAGTGATTTTACCATTGACACCAATTCAAAATTGGACTAGTTCGTTGTCGACAGAAAAGGAAGATTCTTGGGTTTTGTCAGTTGATGCTTCGTGTCACTTAGGAGATCGAGTTACTGGTTTTGGGGTTTTCCTGAAGAACTCGAGAGGTTATCCGATGACTACAACGCAAGGTTTTGCTATTCTTTTTCTTTTTTTTTTGCAAAATAAAAATTTGGGCGATAAATAATTAATAAAAATAAAAATCTTTCTATATTCATTTTTAGGTTTTGCTATTCTTGAAGGTTTACATTTATGAATTTGAAGGTTCTTTTTGATTCGTTAATGAATATTCAAATGCTTACTAGAGAGATTAAAGTGTTAAGTGAAGTAGCTACAATTATTCAAGACATTCAAGTTATTAGTTCCACTTTCCATTGTATTTCCTTTTCTCATATTCCACGAGAAAGGAATATTATTGTTGATCTGTTGGCTTGTCGTGATCGTTTAGAACATGCAGTATTATGGACTCATCCTTTTCCTCCTTGGCTTATAGGCTTAGTAGAAAATGAATCTTTATGTCATGTAGCTAACCCAAGTTGCTTCTTCTGTTATTTCTTAATGAAATTACGCTTTTTTGCTTATATGTATGTATGTATATATGTATGTAGGGGTAAACAAATCCATGGTCTTTGATTTACATACATTATAATCCATAATGTGTATTTCAGCTTATTATTGATTGTATTAATGACTTGCGCTATTATTTGATTACACGTACCCATAATAAAAAAAAATATTTTCAATATTTTCATTTTTCCTTTTTTGAGAAATTTAGGAGAAATAAAGATAATTGACCGAGAAAGAATGATCAACAAACTTCAAATTTCAAACACCAAATTTATAATTTAACTCAAAAAAGAAAAGTCAATGATTTGAAACACAGCAAAAAATGACGGGAGGGTCAGTTACGAGAATTTCCCAAATAAATAGGCCCGGAATAGAAATTAGATAAGCCCAATAACGTTTAAATGGGCCTAAGCCCGCTTTGGCAAAAGGGATATAATATGGCATATTCTTCAAGGTGTTAGTCTTACGTGTACTGTAGAATTTTTAAATCACAGACCAATTACCTTCCGTTCCTTAAACGAGATCGGTGACGCAATCTTTCACTGGCGTTCAACTCCGTCATTGTTATTTATCACCTTTCTCTCGTTCTCTTAAATGGAACAAACAAAGAATATTACAAAATTTAGAAAACTAATATTGAAAAATCAGAGTCCCACAAAACTCGCAGATCTGCTCTTTTTTCGCCTCCTTACTTTCGAATCTCCATTTTTCGTACTCGTTGAGCTTCAAAGCTTACTCCAAGGTTACATTCTCCATTAATCTCTTCTTTCTCTTTTCTTTAATGTTGATTTTCTGATGTGGGGTTATATTAGACTTCTAATCTTGCCTTTGTCTGAGGATGAATTTGACTTTCTTAGCTTTTCTAGATGTGTTTCCGTTTCTTCTCTTGTTTGTCTTGCTTTGCATTTGAGATATGCCGTTCTCTTTCGAAATTTCTTCTGATTGTCAGATTTGTGGGGTGTGTTCGTTGCGGATCTAATTAGTGAAGAAGCATTTTGTGTGGAACCCTAATGGTATCTGTTGCTCTGTGTTTCGATTATTTGGACTGAGCCTTAGAAAGTTTTCATTGCGTGCATTTTTGTTGAAGCCCCTTGAAGGCTTTTGGTTCCAGGATCCCGAACATTCAATGTATTGGGTTTTTTTTTTTTTTTTATTTGTTTATTTTCATTATTTTTTCAACTATTTTTGTTAATGTTATGCCAAAAGTTCAAGGAGTTGAATAACTTGTATGGGTCATATGCAGATAGTGCAGCTTTTAATACTCAATGGACGGGATAGGAGGTGAAACTGCCTCAGCGGCAGCACCCTTGAGCCAGTGGCAACATGATATTTCAAGGCTTTATCAATATTATCTGGATAAGACTACCCCACATGCTGTCTACAGATGGATCGGAACCCTTTTTGTAGTGGCAATTTATGCGTTGAGGGTCTACTATATGCAAGGGTTCTACATTATTTCATATGGTCTGGGTATCTATATACTCAATTTGTTGATTGGATTTTTGTCGCCCTTGGTTGACCCGGAGATGGAAGTTTCAGATGGGCCTTTGCTGCCAACTAAAGGTTCAGATGAATTCAAGCCATTCATTCGCCGACTTCCAGAATTTAAGTTCTGGTAACGAATGCATTCATGTGCTTTTGCATCATTTGCCCGTTTGTACTTGGTTGCTAAACTTTCAAGTTTTCTTCTCTGTAGTTTCATCATTAAAATCCAATTCTCAGTATTCTGTTTATCTATTATGTCTAGTCTGGTACTGAAAACTTGTCTAAACTTGATGGCTTTAATTGGGAAAAAGCATAGGCAGTGATGAGGGAAACTGACTGTGAGTTATGCAGAATTTGGTTATGTTGTGAAAAAATCTGTGTGCATCAAGTAATCTTTTGTGTCTATCTTTTGTCCATTGTGGTCACGGTGCTTGTTGATGGGTTTTGCTCATTATGCATGTGGTAATGTTTGACATCCTGAATCCACGGTCATACTTCTTTTTCTTGCACCTTCCCACAGCTTACTTATATAATTGATATCTCAAGAATTAGGATGTAATGGAACAGGAAGAGGCATTTTCCTATGGCTAAGTAATTTAAACTAGACAGGGAAAGATACATTTATCGTTTGGAAAAAGTTTGCCGATATATTTGTTGGTTCTCATTGAAATTTTGATGGTTTTAGAAGAACCTGGTCGCATTGGGCCTTATTATGTAGTGTAGGTTAATGTTTTTTTTGACCTTTTATTCTTTTTCTCTTTTAGTTTCTACTCCTTTCTTTTTCATTCTACATTTTTCTCACTGGAAAAAGTTCCTTGACATTATAGATGTCACTCAATATGACAATGGTTCTAAAATATTAACCTCTTTGTTGGTAATGCTCTCAAATACTGCATGGAGGCTTCGTGAAGTCCAGGCACGCGCCTAGGCGCGAGGCGCTGGTAAGAAGGCGCGGCCTAGGCGCGCGCCTTCCATGAAGCCCCTGAGGCACGCGCCCCATGCGCCTCTAGGGATTATTGAATTTCATTTTTTTTTAAAGTTTTTAAGTCCAAATTATGGGTTTAGGTTAGTTATTATTTAAAAGAAATTTGTAAAACCTCTAAACGCAAGGGCTTCTCAGTGAGACCCCCGTACTTGGTCATTCGAAGCGCTTGATAACAAATTCAAGGCATTGCTACATTTATATATACATTTTTATGGCTTTTTATATATAGTGCGCCTTACAAAAAAAAAAGCCCACGCCTTTTTTTGCGCCTTGCGCCTAAGCTCCAAAGGGCCATTGCGCCTTAGTGCGCCTTGAGCCTTTAAAAACACTGGACATGTTTACGAGATAATTGCTACTCCATTTTGCACCTCGAGGGACAGGCCCTACTAAGCTTCTTCCAGTTTACCCATTAACAGAAAGACTTCCCTTGATCCCTGGAATTTTCTCCCTTTCTCATATTAATTTGTTTGGAAGAGCTCTGCCATCCCCTTCAGATCATGCAAGGGTGTGAAACTTGCGTAATTGATTGTGCTAATTTCTAATTTGTGGATTGAAATATTCATTTTTGCCTCATGATCGAGTTATGGATACTGGTACTGCAAAATTTTACTTGTGTGTTTATGTAGTTCTTTTCTGTTATTTGAATTTGAATGCTTCAATTGATTATCATTTGGATTATTTGGTGTTGAATTTCTTGTCCGCCCCCACAACACCATTCCCTTTTGGAAGTTAATTAAGTTTTTGTTCATTTCTCATGTAAATGATAATTTGTGTTTGTAGGTACTCTTTTACAAAGGCCTTTTGCATTGCCTTTGTAATGACCTTCTTTTCCATATTTGACGTTCCTGTCTTCTGGCCTATTTTACTTTGTTACTGGATTGTACTTTTTGTCCTGACAATGAGGCGTCAGATTGCACATATGATCAAGTACAAATATATTCCATTTAGTTTTGGAAAGCAGGTGACTTATCAATTACTTCTAATACATTATGCTGATGTTTCTTTCTGCTCCGTTTACCTTTCTCCGGCCTTCTAATGTTGTGATTTACAAATGTAGTTAGAGTTGTTACTAATGTTAGTCTAGCTTTTGACAAGTCTTTTCTGTCGAGGAAACAAATATTTAAATAATTTTTTTTTATATTTTACAGAAGTACGGTGGCAAGAAACCTTCTGCAGGTAGCGGTATCTCCAACGACGATTGATGCATGTCTTATTATTTACAGCAATTAGTACAAGTTCTGAATGGAGGGAGAAAATAGAGATTTGGATATTCACAGTAGCAGAAATTTTTTTCATTGAAGTTACTTGTAGTTGAGATTGCTTATGGATTTAATCATTGATGATGCATAGGACATGGTTATGCCAAATCCTTTATGATAACTGAAGAACTGCTGTTGTAGAAATTCTCAGTTTAATACACGTTGTAATTTGGTTCGTTCGCAGGGTGTCCTATGAAATTTTTGTTTGCTGTTTTTGATTCCTCCTCGCACCCTTTTTTTTGGCCCTGCTGTGGAAAATGTAAGCTGATAGTTGCAGTGTTCTTGTAGAATTCCCCAATCACATATGGGTGGGAACTTTGTGTGTTTATGTTGATGATGATGTTGAGAGTATTCTGTCTCAACAGACTCATAATTGAAAGTGGAATGCATCAGAAAGATATCGTTGGGAAACAAATTGTATTGAGAAATTTAGGTGGATTGATTTTATTAATCCAGGACCAATCGTGTTTTTGTAGATAATTACATAACTTAGAGCAATGTTTTAGGAGTATATAAACTAAACCACTTGTGTCAAATTTAAGTTTAGTACAAAAGTAATGTCTCTAAATATTTAAATTTTGAAGTTTTTATCTTAGTTCTTCAAGCAGAGGGTAGGTTTGCATAATGATGGAAAATGTAATCATGAAATCGTGCCTTTCCAACAATAAATGCAACCTTTTTTAAAATGAAAAGTCCAAACTAAAAAATAAAAATAAGTTTTTTTTAGTACAACAAATATGGGGTATAAGAGATTTGAACCTCCGAAGGAGACATGCCAATTACTGCTAAGCTATGCTCACTTTGGCAAAAATGAAATTATATATAAATATATTATAGGCACATAAACATGCTATTTAGACGTCACTTGGAGAAAATGAATTTTATTAATTGAGGGATTGGATTTTGATAATAGATGAGTTTGGTTTCATATGTCAATTAGCATTTGAGTGATATGTCTACATGTCTAAATATGTTAATAAATCAATAATTTGATGATACATCAACTTTTTGTTAAACAATTTTTTGTGGAAGAGACTCATTGAGATTTTTTAACACATCGGGGTTGTTTAGAGTGCAAAATTGAGTTGAGTTGTGCAGTGTTAATATGTTTGTGGAGTTAATTTGTCTGTGGAGTTAATATGTCTGTGTTTGGGATGTAGAGTTGAGTTATTAAGTCAGGAGTATCTAGTGCAGATTTTTGTACATTGAATTTTTTAAGACTGATTTTCTGCTGACTGTTTTGTTTGCGTAACTTTTAGTTCAACCATTCAATTAGACATATGTTTGAATGTCTTTTTTAAAATTCAATTGAGATGTCAACTTAAAATTTTCAAAAATATTTTACAATTTTCTGCTTGTAACATTTGTACTTGAGGTAGACAAAATAATTTTGTTTCATATCAACAACAAAATTACAATATGCTTTTACATAGTGGAATATGTGAGTGGAATATGCACAAAAAATAAGTAGGCCAACAAGGGCCTATGTACTTTCACAAAAAATATATAATGCCCAACAAAGGGTGGCATAAACTGGTTTGTACACTATTTTATGGCCAACAATGGGCCGAATTCATCATTTCAAAAAAGGAGTTGATTCAAAAAGTTTGGTTAGTCGGTCCTACCTAATAGACGCAGGCAATACCTCCTCTTCGACTGGGGTGGGACAGTGAACAAGCAGTCAATCTTTTGGATGTTTGTGCAAGTACGTAGGTCTGCAAGCAAAACCCGAACATCCGCACTCAAGCTATCTCGTACAACGGTTTGGGGCAATTTTTAGTGATTGGAGTTTTTGAGGCTTTTTAATGGTTAGGGGTTTTAGGGTTTCTAGAGGCTTTTTATGTGAAATTGTTGGTTATGGTCTATTATGCATGCATGTTGCGGAGAATTTGACACTATTCATAAATATGACATAGGGAATGTTAACAACATTATGATACTACAAAATGTTTAAGTCCAAATTTGAAAAAAAATGCATGTATTATGTATCTTATGAAAAAAGACATCTCAAATTTTTTTCCAAGCACAAATGAGATTTTTATTATGTACTATGGAATGTTACTATTTTTTTTAAATACACATGTATTTGAAGGAATGAACGTTTCACTCCGCAGCGGAAGCATTGGGATTGGAGAAGAAAAGGTCTAGAGAGAATTCTCTAATTCTCTATTGAAGATATGTGTTGTATCTAATGACTCAACTCAATGGTCCTATTTATAGAGACCAATGGTAAATATTTGTCATTATTAAAATATTATATTTTAATATCCAATATATTAAAATATATCTTATACTTATTTGAATCTCATTCAAATCTTCTACAATATTTATTTATTTGAATCGTTTTCAAATTTTATAAATATCTTTTATTTAATGTATCAAATATACATTAATTATTTTAATATTTAATGTATCAAATACAATAAATATATTTTCCTCTTTTATATTTAATATATCTAATATTCTAATATATTAAATATTAATTTGAACACTTCAAATTAAATATTAAATTTGAACATTTCAAATTTTAATATTTAATGTTTCAAATACAATAAATATATTTTCCTCTTTTATATTTAATATATCTAATATATTAAATATTAATTTGAACACTTCAAATTAATATTAATTTGAACATTTCAAAAAAAATTTAAACTAAATTGATCTTTTAGTGTTACTATGAGCTAGCAATGAGACCTTATGGACATACAAATTATAAGCTCCAATGATACAAAATTAATTAATTAAACTATTTAATTAATTAATTTTAATTCATTAACTATAGGTCACTCCACTATAGACCCAGAGTTGCACTCTTATGCACTGTAGGACAAGTTGTGTCCATAGATATAATCATTACATGCAAGTCGATCCTTCACGAGTTGTTCGTAATTACAGCTAGGTCAAAAGTCCGTTTTACCCCTATAATTACATATTGCACCTTAAGTACCACTGATCCTCTAATGAACAATCTGTTTATAATATAATTATAAACTAAGTCCCTCTTGGGCCAGTGAGAGGGTGGAGCCCCATTGTTCAAGTCCGAAAATCAGCACTTAAGGGAACTACTCATCTACTTACCCTATATGGGAAGGAGTGAATTCCATCTTGTGAGATTATGTTCCCAGCTCCCTATTTGGTCAAGTCCCCAAAATGGTAGGCATATTGAATCGGCTACAAAAGCCACTCTCACCCATGTAAATCAAAGGACAAGCCCTCACATGCAGGAGTTCATAACTCACTCATGATTAAAATCGAGTCGCATATGATCATCTTGATGAAATATTAATCTTCTCAATCAACAGATTTATAAAGAGAGATTAAATATTTCGTAGTCCAGTCTTATACAAACTCATTGTATAAGATACACCCACTCACATCTCTCCACATGAACGATTTGGATCAAATCATTTGTAACTATTACAAAGTGGGTCGTATCAATAGTGTTACCAGAATAAGGCACCCAACCTTATCCATATACTATGACCCTTTAGGTTATTTCTTGAACATGATCCTCTTGTATGTCAACCACATACTGTTCAAAATTACACTAATAACCTTGAATTTTTCATATAATGGATAATATTATATTGTAAATAAAATAATCAAATTATTAAATAAATAATTACTTACGAGGCTTTAGGGCATAAATCCCAACAGTATTATGAGATTTTTTTTTTAATTTTTAAAAATAGGGAATGCCAATATATTTTTTTTAAGTACATGTGCATTTCATATTATTTTGAACCATGGGAGTGCCATTAATTGCCGCGAATTGTCATCGGTGGTAGTCGCCAGAGACGGTCGTCGGTTGCCTGATATGGTTGCTGACAATTGTCGCTGGTCATCGGACAAAGTAGTCGGCAATGGTGGTCGATTGTCAGATATGGCCGTCGATCGCTGGAGAAAGTCGCCAACGATGGACGCCGGTTGCCAGATATGGTCGTAAGAGATTATCACCAGTTGTTGGAGAAGGTTGTCAGCGGTGGTCGCAGTCATCAGAGAAATGGTGATAAAATATGTTAATAGGGTTGCTGTTCTCAACCCCACTGAATGGGTAAATTAAAACGATGATAAGGTATGTTAACAGGCCAAACGTTGGGTTGACTTAAAAACTCAACCCAATCCAACGCAACTCAACAGGCCAAACAACTCCTAAAGGTAAATTTTAAGATTTAAAAAGATTAGGGACCGAATTGAAAAATAAGAATTGACTAAAAGATTACGAACTATTTGGTATATTTAGCATTTTAAAATATTAATTTACAGGCATGGATAGGGACGACATCTTAGAAGAAGTAGAAATTTTGCTAAACTTTGTTTATGTTGGCCAACGTGTTATTTTTATATTAAAATATAAAAGTAATGACATATTTAAAATACATATTTATGCTAACATAAGCATAGCTCCACGAGCCAAATAGAGCATAGCTCAACTGGAATATTGAAAGTGTTAATGACCATGAGGTCTGTGGTTCAAATCCCCCCAACCCCTATTGAACTCAAAAAAAAAAAAAAAAGCATAGCTCCACGATGAGATATCTACTCATTTTCTTGAGGGCGGAGGTTCAAATATCAGCCTCACATTTGTTGTACTAAAATATGAATTTGTTACAAAAAGAAAAATACATACTATTGCCAACACTAACATAGTTCATAAGACATACTAGGGCCTGTTTGGTATGCAATCTGAAAACAGAATTTTGAAAACAAGGGATTCAATGAAAACAGAGTTGTATTTCATGTTTTCAGATATGTGTTTGGTAGCAGATTTAGAAATTGGATTCCAATTTAAACAATTGTTCAAAATGTGTTCTATAATATATTTATAGACCATTAACTAGTTGTAGTTGCAAAACTAAATATTAGATTGAATATAATCCATTATTAATTAATTTATGAACATGATTTTTATTATAAAATTTGTACAATTATTATTTTACAATATCATATAATTTATAATATATTAAATTATACATATTTTAATTTAACAAAAATAAATTGAGTTTATAACATCAAAAACTATATTTATTAAAGTTTTGGTATTTTCTAATGTAATTCTGCATTTTAAATTTTCAAATTCAAAATCTGGATATAATGAAAACATAAAAAAGTTGTTTTCAGAATTTTCACTATTTGGATCACAGAATCCGGAAACAGTTTTCGAAAACAAGTCTGCCAAACGCATATTCACTGAACTCAGTGAATCTGAAAACATAAAACAGAATCCGGATTGCATACCAAACAAGCCCTAATTTTCTTGAGGTTGAAAGTTCAAATCCTTACTCTACATTTGTTGTAGTAAAAAAGGAAAAAAAAAAACTAATATAATTGTGCCAATTAATAAAAATTATTATGCTTTTATTAACATAATATTAATAATTATTATATTAAATTAAAAAAATTGGTCCTATGATTTGGAGAAAGTTAGAATTTAGTCCATAGGGATTAAATTATAACTTTCTCAAAACTATAGGGACCAAATTTATAATTCAACCTTATTAGTATTATCAATTAAATGATGGCTAAATTATAAAAAGAAGACCCTTGAACTTTGTCATTGTTTAAAAAATACTCATATTCTTTCAAAAGTTGCAATATTACTCTTGATCTTTCATAAACGTTTCAAATCTATCTTTAGAGTAGAAATCCGTTAGAATGTTTGATGAAAATGCGACATGGTAGTGACTTAGAATGGCGTGGCAAGGATGCTTGCTTGGATTAAATTTACCAACTTTTCGTCCAACATTCTAACGAATTTTCTTCTTCAAAGGTAATTTAGAAACATTTATGTCAAGGGTAATATTATAACTTTTAAAATAATAATAAGAATATTTTTTTAAATGAATGACAAAATTTAGAGTTATTTTTTATAATTTAGCATGAAAGGATCTTTATTAACACATCATTATATTATATTTCAAAGAAGCTCAAAACTCTCAAACCACTAAACCCTGAACCGCCTCACTGTGTCGGTCTGTCTGCGTAATTCGGAGGACCAATAAAACCCTAAAAACTCTCACACTCTTCTTCTAAACCTAAAGGCCACAGCGCCATCGCCTGCAAATCCCTTGAACTCTCAATTCCACCATGGGCAAGGTCAAGGGGAAGCATCGTTTGGACAAGTACTATCGCCTTGCCAAAGAGCATGGCTATCGCTCTCGTGCCTCCTGGAAACTCGCCCAGCTCGACTCCAAGTACAACTTCCTCCGATCCTCCCATGCCGTCCTCGATCTCTGCGCCGCCCCCGGTGGTTGGATGCAAGTCGCCGTCGAGCGGGTTCCCGTCGCTAGCCTCGTCGTCGGTGTCGATTTGGTTCCCATTGCGCCCGTTCGCGGTGCGGTCGCTATCGAGCAGGATATCACCAAGCCGGAGTGCAAGGCGAGGCTTAAGAAGATTATGAACGAGAAAGGGTGCGCTGCTTTCGACTTGATCTTGCACGATGGGTCGCCGAATGTTGGTGGAGCTTGGGCGCAGGAGGCCATGAGCCAGAATTCGTTGGTTATAGATTCTGTCAAATTGGCTACTCAGTTATTGGCTCCAAAGGGTACATTCGTTACCAAGGTGGGTTTTGATTTCTAATCCTCTTGAGGTCCGTTCTTGTTCCATGGTGGTTCTTTAGTGATTTGATAATTAATTATTATTTGAATGGTTAGTTGTTTTTAACTTACGCTCATTTTACCTGTCGATGATTCTTTAGTTAGTTAGTTGACGAACAAACAAGTCCCAGGTCTATCATGGTTCTCAATATGAAATCTTAGGATACTTCATTTTCTTTGGTTGTATAATAAGTTAAGTCAATTTTATTCTTTCATTTTCCTTTAGGTTCTGTTTGCAATTTATTACATTCATGGTGAGTGAAGATAATTTTTTGGTCCTACATCTTTTTACCATAGTAGGCTTCTTTGCTCTAGAGTCAAGCATGTGAGCATTATATTAGCGATATGCATTTGAGAATTTTTTTTCTTAAAACTCTAAAGTACAAGTGAGATAGGGGGTTTAGAATTTGGATGTGAATTTTAGCTAATTGGACTTTACTGGTTGAGCTATTACTAGTGGACCATTTGATTTGATAGTGGAATATTCCGGCTAATGTCCTTGATTAATACTAAAATACTACATTGCCAATATCGATTTAAGGTTATGTCCAGATCAGGAACTCTTGAGCACCTTTTTTTTCCCATCCTAAATATGACTGCCTTTTGATTGTTTATTTGCTCTTTCATTTTCAGGTTTTCAGGTCACAAGATTACAGTTCTGTCCTATATTGTCTCAAGCAGGTAAGTTTCCACTCTAATCTGATGTCACGGTCATTTGTTTCTGTCTGTCTGATATTTATAAGCATTCAAATGGTGTTGCAGTTATTTGAAAAGGTTGAGGTGGATAAACCAGCAGCAAGTCGATCTGCATCTGCTGAAATTTATGTTTTGGGTCTTAGGTATAAGGCTCCTGCCAAGATTGATCCTCGTCTTCTTGATGTGAAGCACCTATTTCAAGGATCTGTAGAACCCCAACGGAAGGTAATTGTTGCTACATCCAAATGTAGCTAAAATGTGTGATGTATTATTTACATACTCAGTTTGTATGCAATTCATCATTATCATTAATATGTTATTTTAAATGATTTTTCTGTGTGTAGGTTGTGGATGTACTTAGAGGAACAAAACAAAAGAGACATCGTGATGGGTAATCCTTCATTTTAAGGACATATTTATATGTTTTGTTATTTTTTTATGCTCATATTTGACTTACAATTTAGATATTACCAAAAAGCAGAGTGCTTAATTGCCTGCAAGGCTGCAACTATTGAACTATTGAAATTTAGAAAGACCAGTATGAGTACTAAAGGGGGTTGCAAGGAGAGAGTAAACTTCCAATTTTTTTAGGTACAAAGCATGGTAGCATGAGAGTGGGAAGGGATACTGCCTATGTTCATTTTTATGCTGGGAAAGGATTGTTCATCTGTGCAGAGAGAGGGGACGCCAAAAAGGGTTGCTGATTTATTTTAAATTTGTTTTAGTAATAAGCTTTGGGTGGTTGGGGGGGGGGGGGGGGGATCTGTGGTGATCATCTGTCATCTTTTTGCCAGTGAAGGATTGTTCATTTATTTTATGTTTGTTGTGATAATAGATATGAAGATGGAGATATGACTCTTCGGAAAGTGTCTTCTGCATCTAATTTCATCTGGTCAGACTCTCCTCTTGAGATCCTAGGAACTGTTACTACTATAACTTTTGATGATCCTGCTTGTTTGCCGATTAAGGATCATGATTTAACAACTGAAGAGGTATTGTATATTTAGCATTTGTTTTTTTGAAGGTCCAATAATCATCATCTGGAAACCTCTTACAAAAAAAAAAAAAAAATCATCTGGAAACCTTATTTTCTAAATGCCTATTCATTCTCTAACAGGTTAAGGCACTTTGTGATGATTTGCGTGTCTTGGGAAAGCAAGATTTTAAGCATCTGCTGAAGTAAGATTCTCACACCCTTCTTGATAGTTGCATTCAAGTCTTTTGATTTTATTATTTTTGCATCTTTTTAAACGATATTTCTGTTCCTATAAATATAGGCTAATCTATAGTTTAGTCCTTAGTCCTTGACCTCGTGTGTGATGTAATGCGGTCTTTAGATGTTGGATAGGATTAAAATCATGGCTTCTTTGGGGCACCAAAATTTGAACTTTCCTGTTACTGGTCTTCTGCTCATTTGTTTGGTTGAAGACACACAACAAACTAGCTCCTAGGATTTCGACTTCTTATGGTGTGGTTTTTTGGCTTCCATTGAGGTGGCTTATTTACCATTATCAATGGTTTCATCAACTAGTTTTAAGGAGTATGGATATAGATATTTAGTAACTAGTTTAGGGACTTTTTTTGTCTGTTTTACAAAATTGGCCCCACATGTACCCATAAATATTGCCCCCCTCCTAAATAACAAAATTATTAACTTCTATTGGTTGGCTTAGTAGCCTTTATCGTAGTCTACATATCCTGATCGGGGGTTCTGCATTCCTATCATAGACATAGGGCTGCATGGGGCCATAAACAATTGAGCTTATGGGTAAGTTTCGTTCACGTTTTGTTCCACCTGATAGGACCATATAGTGTGGTAGGGCATTAGATTGCCTTCCGCCTGGAGATTACTTATAAAAAAGGAAGGCAATGGAATATAAAGGTTGATTTACTGTAATGGTGGTTATGTATGTGCATGCTCTGTATGCAACTCTGCAACAATTCTCCGATAACTTCACGTTTTTTAAATCTTTTATAATTCTTCATTTAGGTGGCGATTGCACATAAGGAAGGCCTTATCTCCCAAGCAAAAGGCTACATCCACTTCTGTTAAAGATGCTGAAAATGAGGTAAAGCAAGACGAAGATGATAAATTACTAAATGAGATGGAGGAGCTGACGAATGCTATGGAACAAAAGAAGAAAAGGGCAAAGAAACTTCTTGCAAAAAGGAGAGCTAAGGTTTGTGATCTTGCAGAGTTCTCTCTCTATTTCCTGCCCTCTTGGGATTAATGGAATTATGGAATCTTTTTCTCCACCTAATAAAAACTCTGAATATGACCATGCCTTCACCTTAGTATTTTATCACTAGTCATGTAATAGCTGATTGAGTGGCTATTTTTCTGTATCATAAAGGACAAAGCTAGGAAAGCGATGGGGATGCAACTAGACGTCATGGAAGAGGGCTATATTGATCACGAGTTATTCTCTCTTTCTACAATCAAGGTATACTTTCACTTGTATATTTCCCTGCTAATCTGTTGTTTTTGTTTGTTTGTTTTTTTTTTTTGGCTGAAATTCATTTGCAATTGTATGTTAACCAGGGTAAGAATGATTTAAGAGTTGTTGATTCAACTGAATATGATGATGGCAATGGTGAGATGGGAGAACAAGAAAATGATGTAACCAGAGATGAAAACCATGGGTCTTCAGCTACTGATATTTATTCTGATGAAGAGCGCAGAAGGTGTTTTCTCCCTCCCTTTGCTTAATTCTGTTAACTTTCAGAATGAAGTAATGACTGTCTGCTTTTTGTTATTTTGCGATGCATACTGATGCTATTCTTCCAGGTATGAAGAACATATGGAGGACTTGTTGGATCAGGCTTATGAAAGCTTTGTTGCCAGAAAGGAAGGAAGTACAAAGCAGCGGAAACGTGCAAAAAAAGCCTATTCTGATGATGCTGAGCTGCTCGAGGTATGAAGCTCTAGTGGTAAAGGTTTTTAATGCTAGCTAATTCAATTTATCGTACAGTGACTGGGTGTGTTTCTTCTGTTCTCTGATGCAGTTCATGGTTTCCAGGCACTAGTTTGGTCTTTCTTTTGGTCTATTTTTGTATGCACGTGCAATTTCTATCCATCTCTTTCCCATAGATTACTCGTTCATTTGGAAATAGGAATTGTAATAGGTAGCTTCATTCAATCATCATTCACGTTTTAGAAAAATGGTCATAGAAGCATATATAACCATCAGTTGCTGATAAAATAATATCCTCACCTCAGAGTCTGGCTGTCTGCAGGAGGATGAGAATGGAGGTGATGGTTTTCAATCTGATTATGACTCAGACGAAAATCTGGTAGATGAGGATAAAAATCCACTGATGGTATCTCTTGATGACGGAGGAGTGCCAACTGAAGAGGAGATCGCAAACAAGTGGTTCAGTCAGGATATTTTTGCTGAAGCAGTAGAGGATGGAGATTTGAAGGAGTTGGATAGCGAAGATGATATGCAGGTTGATGGACAAAAAGAAAAAACTGCTGTCTCCAAAGATGCCAAGTCAATTACTTCAAAGAATGAACGAGAGAAGTCGAAAATTTCAACCAATGCAAGAGAAGCAGATGATGGATTTGAGGTAGTACCTGCCCCGGCTACAGACTCGAGCGACGATTCATCCTCTGAAGAATCTGAGGAGGAAGGCCCTGAGACAAAGGCTGAGATATTGGCATGTGCAAAGAAGATGCTGAGGAAAAAGCAACGAGAGCAGATGCTTGATGATTCTTACAACAAATACATGTTCGATGATGCAGGCTTGCCCAAGTGGTTTTTGGACGAGGAGCGAAGACACCGTCAGCCAATAAAGCCTATAACCAAAGAGGAGGTTGCTGCAATGAGAGCACAATTCAAAGAAATCGATGCCCGCCCTGCTAAGAAGGTAGCTGAAGCTAAAGCACGCAAGAAGCGAGTTGCAATGAAAAAACTTGAGAAGGTTCGCAAGAAGGCAAATGCCATCTCAGACCAGGCCGATATATCAGATCGATCAAAGAGGAAGATGATCGATCAACTTTACAAAAAAGCAGTACCCCAGAGGACCAAAAAGGAATTTGTGGTTGCAAAGAAAGGAGTTCAAGTCAGGGTTGGGAAGGGTAAAGTCTTGGTCGATCGACGTATGAAGAAGGACGCAAGGAAGCATGGAATGAGCAAGCAGGGTAAGGGTTCGAAGAAGGGAAAGAACTCCAAGACTCCAAGAGGCAAGGGAGGATCTGCTAAGGCTTCGGCGAAGAAGGGAAGAAAGGGAAACAAATGAAGATGGAAGAAAACTAGTAATACAGAGAGATGAAGCATTCTGCCAATTTACTGTCTCTCGTGTAAAATTTTGCAGTTGATTCAATTTTGATATTTATTCTTTGTCGATCAAAGGCTATTTCATGCAAGGCTCTGCCCAAGTTCAATATAGTTTTTAACTTAAAAATGCAAGAGAAGTTATGATAATTGCTTTGTAACTTGAAAATCTTGACGTCATCTTTACATGCTTCAAATTTTTCTCGAACTTGCCCGAAATATTCTGTAGCAATTTGGATAATTTTCATTGTCAATCAACTGAAGGGTGACACAGATGTGTGTCGATATTATGTAAATTGAAATATTTTGGTAAAGACATAAAAGGGTCTATTGTAGTTTTATTTATTTTGTTTCTTTTTAAAATTCATTATTGTGATTATTATTATTTTAAGGATTTACTTCTGCCTTTAAAGTTTAGTTAAATCTTCCAAAATGTCCTTGTTTAGATTTTTTTTTTTCGAGTCCAAGATAAAACACACGATGAAATCCATCACCAGCCTCTGTGCCCGTTGCGCCAGTTTATGAGCTTCGAGATTAATGAGACGAAGCATTGCAATTTAATTTCCACCAACCATTTGTTGGGGGTGTCCAAGAGAATTATTTCAGTGTATGTTGCAATCGGATCTGACGAATGTAAAACTTCATTCAGTTGGGATTCAGTGGCAGTGAGAAGCTTTATCCAATCCACCTTAGCATTTGCATCCTTATGCATCACCATGTTGCGACAGTTTCGTATCTTCCACAACAAGAAAAGGAAAGTGCGATCCTCATCCCCTCTTGCATTATCATATGTCCAAGTATAATAGTCCTCTGGCATCCAAGTATTCTTGAAAGCAAAATATGTATCCGATGTTAGACGGAATAAACTTTTCCCAAAATTTAGAAGTTACCTTACAGCCTCAAAAGATATGGTTATCGATTCTAAGTTTTTTATTACAGAACGGACACCATGGATCGATTTGCAAACCCTTTTGAATTAAATTTGTTTTGGTAGGTAAAATGTTATGCAACAGCTTCCAACAACAGATCTTGATTTTGTTAGGAATGCCAGTTTTCCACAAATGTTTCCAAATGTGAGCTGTGCCTTCTTTAATTGAACTAGATGCTTCTTGAGAGGTGTTTGAATGAAGTCCTAATTTTTAAGCACTTTTAACCGTGAACATTCCTTTATTATTAAATCTCCAAATGCCTTCATCATCCATCTGTGCTCTACTTCTTGGAATATCCATAATTTTCTCCGCATTGTCCACAATAAAGTACTCTCTAACAACATCTTCCTTCCAAGTGCCATCTCCATTAATGAGGAAGGCCACATTTTATTCTGCTAGGTCAGGATGAACAAAAAAAGGCTTGTCTCGAGCTTCTGTGATGAACTAGGGATCATGTTTGATACTAATTTGCATCCCATTTCCTATTCTCCATCGATAACCCTTCAAAAAAATATCTCTTCCCAAAGGATACTGCGCCACGTAAGAGACAGATTAGACCCTAACTATGCTTTAAAATAGTTTCCTGTTTGGAAGTAACGACCTCTCAAAACTTTGTAGAGCAAACTATCTATATTGCGAATAATCCTTTGGCTTTATTTCGCTAACATTGCCTGATTAAATAAAGATATATCTCAAAAGCCCATTCCCCCTGCTCCTTCCCCTGACAAAGACGTCGTTTCCAGCTTTTCCAATGGATCTTCTAGTGGCTTTCATATGATCCCCACCAGAATTTAGCACACATGGAATTTAAATCATTGCAAAGAGACTTTGGTAACTAAAAGCAACTCATAGCATAAAGTAGTATTGCTTGGGCAATTGCTTTGATCAGCACCTCCTTGCCACCCACTGAGAAAAGTTTTCCTCTCCAGTTCTGGAGACTTCTCGAAACTCAGTCTTTTATGGATATGAAGATTTGAGATTTATTTCTTATTGTTTGAGAAGGAAGCCCCAGATAGTTACCTAGAGTATCAGTTGCTTTTACATGCATTTCTTTCTTGAAGCCTTTTTGTAGGTTATGAGGATTCGCTTAATCGTTTGGCAATCTTTTATAGAGGCTTGAAAAAACAAAAGACTGTCATCTGCATATAAAAATGGTTAACAATTGGGCAATGACGATTAATCTTTAAACCATTAAATTTTTTAAGAAAGGCCTTAGGTAAATCAGAAAAACTTAAGGGAAAAGGAGGTCTCCCTGTCTTAGATCACGTTTCGAATTAAACTCCCTTTGAGGTGTGCCATTGAGGAATATTGAGAAGTGGATGGATTCCACACAATTCATTATAAGAGGCACCCATCTTTTTGCAAAACCCATTTTCTCAATCACTCAGACGCAAATAGAACCATGCAACTCTGTTGTAGGCTTTCCTCATATCTAGCATCATCGCCACCATGCCCACCTTTCCTTGTTCTGATTAAATGTTAAGTTTTCTAGCATGGCATTTACCCCAGGGACATTGATGAGAGACAAAATAAGTGGGTCTTAGAGGTTAAATTTTTTGAAAATGTGCGTCAAAACAAAACCCATTGTTTTTCTACTTATCCTTTTTTCTTTTAACTCAAATTCTTAAACAATCAGTCAATCTGATATTCACATATGCTTTTCTGAAAAAAAAAATTGCAACTTAATATCAGTCTATTAGAGGTTAAAACTTCTAACCTCTTGGTTGAAAATATATACTTTAACTAATTGAACTATCATCGGATTTGACTAATAACTTTTCAATTGGTAGTATGATTTTATCCTAAACCAGCTGATAATGCATCATTACATTCTCGATCTATCTTTAGAATTTGCAGCTATAATATCTGAGCGAGCATTCTAACATTTGCTTTCAGAGAAAAGACAACTGAATTAACATTTTATCAAACTATCATCTTTCAAAAAATGCAATTTTGGGTCAGTGAATCCATCTACAAGAAACTCTGTTTTCAAATGAGATCATTTTTTCTATTACACATATATAGAGGACACCGCTGCTTACACCCATTAAATAAAGTAAAGACCTAGGCTTGAACATCTGGGGTGGGTTGTTTGCTTTCTAAACAAATTGGTTGAGGTATTCTTCCACAGTTGTGTATTGAACATCTGAGTACAGCTCTGAAGCTTCCACTCCAAATGATGGTTCAATATCAAAGTTGGTATGATCTCCCTTCACAAAAGCAGTGTGACTAATTGCTAATACTGTGTTAAGTGGAAATGGAGCCTCTGCAAAAGAAGATTAGCAAATACCAATGGGTTTTAGTCTTTTTATATTAGAAGCATGGTAGAATTGAGAAATTGTTGTTTTGCCCAAACCAACCTTGTATGTTCTTCAACAACTCCTCTTCTGGGATGTAGATCCTTTCAAGAGTTGTGCCAATTTTTTTCTCCCACAGCGATACTAGCTCGTTAGTCGAGTAGATGTTGGCAGGAGGTTTAATGTACAAGATCTTGTTGAGGGTCCTTGGATCCTCTATGGCTCTGATGGTGTATGTCCCAATGTCTTCTTCCTTGTTGTAGATAACTTTAGCAAACAAAACAGACACATAATGAATGAATAGTATAAGAGGTGCTGCTGAAACCAAATCCATTTCTCCCTTCAAGAAACTGGTCATGAATGAAGATGTTTCATGTTGCAGTCCATTAAGCATTAACATGTGTATATGTTATGCAAAGTTTTTGATTAAAAAAGAAAAAAAACCAATGATACACTAATATCTTTTGGATTTCTAGGAATGTTTTTCATTTTGGAACACCATTTCAGCTCAAGAAAATGAGATTATAGTGCTATACAACACAACAATCCAGCAACTCATGAGATTACAATCAGCATATTATACCTTTGGGATTTCCATCCCCTATGATTTTGATTTTGTCTCTAGGTGGGTCAGTGGCTCCTGGCTGACAAAAGTTACGAAGAAAGTAACCATCAAAGAAATTGCATACCACAAATGTATGGGGGATTCCCTCTGCCTCAACAGCCCTACGAATTTCAACCTTAGCAGCAAACATTGATTTTGCCGGCTCCACTGCGTGGACACGATCCACATCGTTGCCAAACTCCGAGGGAAAGAATCTCTGTACCAAAAACATTTTAATGCTCAAAATTTTCCAACCCCACAATCTCTCCTAGCAGAATGCATCTCGCAGTAACAACAATCAATGGGAAAACATTGAACAAGTTTGGTAAGGAAATGACAGTGATGAAATGAAGGTTACCTTCACATTACCAGCTTGTTTGATAGCAGATATGATCTTATCTTGATGGACTAACAGAGCACGACCAACGGTGGATATCACTACATCAACTTGCTTTATTGCCTTAACCAGACTCTCATTCTCGAAGATATCGCCCTGCGTCAATTTCTCAGCGTTTTAGCAAATCGAACATTATCACTTCCCAAGATTATAACGTGAATGGCATGTTTCGTTATTCGTTTTAGAGAAACCAAACAGAAAATGATCATTTCGAATTCGACCGATTTGAACTAGAAACGTACATTCAGTTATTGGGGAACCAAATAGGCAATCAAGAAAATTAGGGAACATTTCACATTTCACATTCTAGTAATCGATTCCATAATCTTCCTGAACATTCTCAACAATCAAACAACAAAAGCCAGAGAAACAGAGGGGTAATGAACTTACGAAGACGAAATTGACACCCAAGCTCCTGAAATTATCGATGATCGGAGACTTGGCGGAGTTAGCGAGCGTGGATTCCCGGACCAATGCATAAGTTGGATGGCCTGCTTTGGCGCTGGCTTCTACTATAAATTTTCCGATGTAGCCAGTTCCTCCGATGATGAGAACCTTGAGATTCTGAGCCATCGGATTAAGATTTCCGGCGAACAAAAACCTGATCGGAGCTGTAACGGTGAGCTGCAGATGGAAAGAAGATGATACTCGGACACTCCTTGTTCGTTGTATCAATATGCGAGTGCAAAACTCATATATATATATATATATATAGCGTCGTTGGTTAAATCCTATTTTGATTTCTCAACTTTCAACATTATTCTTTTAAAATGTTATTTTAGTTCTCAAATTTATTTTACTTTGGTTATGAACTTCTACTTCGACGATGTATATTTTAGTCTCCAAACCTTAAAAAAGTAACTATTTTGGTCAATTTTAACAAATTAATAACGTAATTTCTAGCATGTTAATATGAGCATGATTTCAAGTTAAATAAGTTAGAGATGAACATTAGACAAAGCAAATAGAAGGTAGAAAAGCAACATAGCAAGGACCAGAATAGAACAAAATTAAAAATTCAAGAATCAAAATAAAACAAAATTTAAAATTTAAGGACCAAAATAAATATTTTAAAAGTTTAGGCACTAAAATAGAACAAACTTAAAAGTTCAAAAACAATATATATTATAAATTAAATTATAAATTATAAATCTACGCATAACTAAGTAGATAATACACCTGTTAGCATACTAAAAGATAGTTGATTTTCAATATTCTAATTGTTGAACTAAAAAAAGGGTTAAACTCCAGGTAGGATTAACCATGGTTTAAATCTAAGTACATAGACTCAATAAGTACTGTTATACAAATTTAAGAACTTGTTAGAAAGTTTTTAAAATGCAACAGTAACTTTAATTTAGAGACTAAGCTTATAATTTATTTTTTTTTTAATTTTACAAAATACGATAACTAAAATATGTCATAATTATCCCTATATGCTTGCGAATCTTCCACTTTTTCAAAATACAATAAATAATATGAAATTAAATCCTAAGATTGAATAAATGGTAAGTTTTATATCTTCGACTAGTAATTCTGACCACGTTGAATACTTTTTAGCTTAGTTTGTATATTTTACTGTTGAATCTAAGCACTTTTCAGTTGCATGAATTTGGAGTTAGGTTTATGTATTTATTCAGTTGAGTTCAGACATTTCTATGACTTAATTTTGTACATTTTGTTGATTGAATTTAATATAATTTAGACCCGTTTGATAACCATTTGGTTTTTTATTTTTGAATTTTGAAAATTAAACTTATAAATATTACTATCACCTATGAGTTTTTATGTTTTCTTATCTATTTTTTATACATATTTTTAAAAACCAAACCAAGTTTTGAAAACTAAAAAAAGTAATTTTCAAAAATTTATTTTTGTGTTTGGAATTTGGGTTTCCTTTAGAAAGATAGAAACCATTGTAGAAAATGTGAAAACCATGGTAGAGAAATTGTGAGAAAACAATCACTATTTTTAAAAACCAAAAACTAAAAACTAAGGTCTCGTTTGATAACCATTTCGTTTTTAGTTTCTAGTTTTTGAAGATTAAGCCAATAAATACTACTTTTACCCATAGGTTTTCTTGTTTTGTTTCCCACCTTTTACATATGTTTTCAAAAATCAACCCAACTTTTAAAAACTAAAAAAAATAGTTTTCAAAAACTTGTTTTTGTTTTTAAGATGTAGCTAACAATTCAAATGTTTTCTTAAGAAAGATGAAAGTCGTTGTAGAGAATTGATGAAAAAATATACATAATTTTCAAAAACTAAAAATTAAAAATTAAATAGTTATCAAATAGGATCTAAATGATGATGAAATGAGGCGTTAGTACTTCTTTTATAATAACTTTTATAATTTAGTATAGAGAACTTATTAATTTAACTTAATTTCAAAATTAGTGTTTAGCTAGATGAATTTAAAGCTTAAAAAAATGGCCTTGCATTGCGGAATATTGAGAGGAGATGCGGTGGCTAAGAGCCTTAAGAAACGAGTGGTTGGTGGGGAAGGATGGCCGCCGCCGGCAGCTCACATTAGTGATGCTCTCTTTTTTTTTTTTTTTTCTTTGGTCAACAATGGCCAACTTCTACAATCTTCTTTTTTTTTTTTTTTAAAAAAAATTGACTTCTACAATATTCTTTTTTCTTATTGGGGTGTGTGAATATTTTTACATTCTCATTTATATCTGGTTAAATTACAAGTTTAATTCTCGAACTTTTAAATTTGTGTCTAAAAGGTTCTTAAAATTTAAAAAGTATCTAATACCTCTAAACTTTCAATTTTGTCTAATAGATATTTGAATTTTCAATTTTATGTCTAATAGATTATTGACATATTAACATTTTTTTAAAAAATTAGCTGATATATTAGATTTATAATTGATTTTTGTGTCTAGTAGAACCATAACATTTCAATTTTGTGTCTTATATGTCTGTGAATTTTCAAAAATGTTAGTTAGGTCAATGGCCCATTAGGCACAAAATTGAAAATTTAGAATCTATTGGACGCAAAATTGAAAGTATAAAGATCTCTTAGAAATTTTTTAAAGTTCAAGACCTATTGAATACAAAATTAAATGTTCAGGGACCTATTAAACACTTTTAAAATCCAAGAACCTTTTAGACACAAACCTGAAAATTCAAGGACTAAATCTGTAATTTAACCTTTATAATTTTTTGGTTAAATTAAAAATTTAGTCCTTAAACTTTGAGGTTTGTGTCTATTTGGTCTTTGAATTTTCAAAATAACAAATTTAGTCCTTGAACTTTTGAGTTTTTTAAAATTTAAGAATCTACAAGATACAAAATTGAAAATTTAGGGTTCCATTAGACATAAAGTTCAAATTTATATCTAATAGATCAGTTCATTTTAAAAAATTTCGAATTTGTCAGGGATCTATTAGACACAAAATTGAAAGTTTAAGGATTTATTTGACAATTTTGAAAGTTTAGAGACTAAATAGACACAAATTTCAAAGTTCAGGGACTGAACTTGTAATTTAACCTAATTTTTTTATCCATCTAATCTTTTAAATAATCATTAATTTAGTCTTTATTCCGGTAAGATTTTCAAATTTATATTCAATATATTAAAGGATTTCAATTAAGTCATTCTACGAGAAAATATTAATGTTTATTAACAAAAAGGAATGTCTCATTAAGTTATTATGTTATTGTCAATTTGCACATGACTTACTAGATAAAATACTTTACTTTTTTAAAGTTGAAGGTTGAATCTGCACCCCATATTTGTTGACCTAAAAAAAAAATAAATCATTAACATATTAGGACATGTGGTGACATTCCTCTTGAAAAAAAATAAATCTTGTTCATAGACTGTTAAGTTTTCCTATAAACATGCTAGATTTCACATGTGTGTAACACCTCAATAATATCTCAATGTATCAAAATATGTTAATAACACAATAATTTAATGACAAATTTTAGCTCTAGTTGTTCCTCCAAAATTTTACATTTATTTTCTTTTGCATCTAAAATTTTATAGTTACTTATTTTAATATATCAACAATTAAACGTTATGTTTTGGATTTTACACTTGACATAAAAAATATTAATTTTAACATAAAAAGATATATATATATATATATATATATATGTTAACTTTCTATTAATAATTTATCAAATACATACTTTTTCCTTTTTTTTTTTTTCTGAAAATTCAGTATCTAACATGCTACACGTGACTTCAAATGCATGCCTAAGAGTTAGGTAAATGTACAAAATATGGATTTTTTTTTTAAATAATGTAGTTTAAAGGTTAAATCACCGGTTTATTTCCTGAACTTTTAAAATTGTGTCTATTTAGTAATTGAACTTTAAAAATTATCCCAAAGATCCATAAACTTTCAATCTCGTATTCAATAGGTCTCTGAACTTTAGAAAGTATATAATAGATACTTAAACTTTCAATTTTGTGTCCAACAGATCCCTAAATTTTTAATTTTGTGTCTAATAAGTCCTTCATCTATATGACACTTTTTAAAAATTCATAGACATACTAGACACAAAATTAAAATTTAGAGTCCTATTAAACATAAAATTCAATTTTAAATCTAATAGATCATTTAATTTTTAGAAATTTTAAATATGTCATAGACTTATTAGACACAATTGAAAGTTCATGGACTTATTAGACATTTTAAAAGTTTATGGACCTATTAGACAAAAATTTAAAATTTGAAGACCTAGCCATTAGACACTTTTAAAATTAAGATACCTTTTTGACACAAATTTAAAAGTTGAAAGACTAAACTTGTAATTTAACATAGTTTAAAACAAAATTAGAAAGGCATTTAAACCCCATGGTCAAGCCAAGATTTACATAAGTTACAGTCAAATGCTACAACTTTGAAGGCAATTTGCAGTCAATTCTTACAATTTAAAAGTAAAACATGAGTGTGTGATAACATCTTGGGTAAAATACATTTTTGGTATTCAAGATTTGAGGTTGATGTCTATTTGGTCATTGAAGTTTGAAAATGGATACTTTAGTTTAGGAGGTTTGGAAAATGATTCTAAATAGTCTATTAACAAAATGTTGATGTGTCAGTTAAATGACATGTCAATTTTAGCTGATGGGATTGTAACGTGGCATCCTCTTCTTTTATCTTCCCCTTCCTTCGCTTTTTTTTTTCTCTACATTGTTGTTGTCACTATTGCTATCTCGTCATCGCGCCACCTCTACCACAAGTCATCGTCTACGACACTCGAATGAGCGAAGAACCAGATTTGGAATGAGTGTGTGTTCGTTTCTTATATCTGGAATGAACATTCATTTGTTCCCACTGGAAACGATCGTGAACACCTAAATCTGTCGTTCTGGATTTAGGTTTTTATTCCCAGCTGCTAAATCTAGGTGTGCGTTCCCAACTTTGAAGCGACATGGGAAAATTTTCTAGTACTCCATTAGTATATACTCTTTATGTTCACTCTAGGAAGTTTTTTTTTTCTTTTTTTTATAAATAGCTATTTACTGTTGTTGGAGTTGGACCCTTACTGTTAGATTTTTTAAATTTAATACTATCATTAATGTGGCTCATATACATTCATTGTGGACCAATTAATTAAAATGTAATTTCTCAAATTAACACTCTGATAGAAGGTGATATAAAGATAAAACCTTAGGGATTGGTCATCTATCTGCCTAATCAAGTAGAATTTTCTCTTCATCAAGAAGGCCTAATCAAGTTCTAAAGGAAGACCAAGAGAAAGAAACACAATCCTTTACGAGATCAATATCATGGATCAATGTATATTATTCTAATTTATGTTATTGTAAAAATCATATTGTTTAAACATCTGGAGTTTTATTGAATCATCCAATGTTAGAGTTTTATTGTATAATCATGTAATCTAAAATTAATACATACATCATTATTAAAGAATGCTAATGTGGCAACCGATTAATGAGAGTAGTACCCATACTACTATATTATAGAAAAATTTTCCAAAAAAAACACACAATTAATCACATATAGCATACATGATTTACACATAAGTTGCCACATAAACCCGTAAATGTGTTTAGAAGCCACAGGTTTTAGACTTGGAAAAAGTACCCTATTATTAGAATTTATCATTAAAACTTCAACATTTATATTAGAACTACCCTACTTTTAAATCTTCAATAAATAGTATATAAAAAATACAAGTTCAGTCCCTACGCCTTTAGATTTGTATTAAATAAGGCTCCGTTTGATAACCATTTGGTTTTTGATTTTTGGTTTTTGAAAATTAAACTTGTTTTCTCCCAATTTCTCTACAATGGTTTTCATCTCCCTTAAGGAAGTATTTGAATTCTTAGCCAAATTCTAAAAACAAAAACAAGTTTTTGAAAACTATTTTTTTTAGTTTTCAAAACATGGCTTGGTTTTTGAAAACATAGGCAAAAAGTATATGACAAAATAAGTAAAACCATAGGTGGGAGTAGTATTTATAGGCTTAATTTTTAAAAATCAAAACCAAAAACCAAATGGTTATCAAACGGGGCCTAAGTCTTTGAATTTTAAAAAGAGTCAAATAGGTCTCTAAACTTTAAAAAGTGTCTAATAAGTCCCTAAACTTTCAATTGTGTCTAATAGGTCCTCGATTTATTCTTCATTTTTTAAATTTTACAAACCTATTGGACACAAAATTGAAAGTTTAATGCCCTATTAGACACAAAATTGAAAGTTCAAAGACCTATTTGACATTTTTAAAGTTTAAAGACCTATTAGACACAAAATTGAAAGTCAAAGACCCATTAGATACTTGTTATGGTTTAGAGATTAGACATAAAAATAAAATAGAAAAAATTCAATTTTTACCTCTAAACTTGTCAAGTTGTATCAATTTTCACCCTATACTTTCAATTTCATTAAATTGGACCATAAACTTAGACAAATGTTGCAATTTTTTTACCCTCTATTCAATTTCGGCTAATTCACCCACTAATTTTAACAAAAAGCAATGTGAAAACCTCCATAAACTCACCAAATTAAGTTTGATCAATGTACAAACTAATAATCATCAAATATACTTGTCAAGATTAACAAATTTACCCAAAAATTTAGTTTTAATGCCCTTTTTCTTCAAAATCTTATCATTTTTTGCCATATATATGTTTTAGAATTTCATTTAATGCATATGATAATATTTTTTTTTAACGATTTTTTAAATGGAAACTTATTAGAGGGTTAAAATTGCAACACTTTTTAAAGTTTAAGGTTAAGATTGCAACATTTATCTAAGTTTGAGGTGTAATTTGATGAAATTAAAAATTTAAGGTAAAAATTGGGACAAAAATCAATTTATACCTCTAAATGTTTGAAGTTTTATCAATAAAAATCATAAACTAATAATTGTATTAATTTAAATTCTGAACTTTCATAAGTATATCAATTTACACTCCCCGTTAGATTCTATTTAAAAAACATTAGTTCACACGTGTGCAAATTTATAATTGTGTCAATTAAACTCCCAAACTTTCATAAATGAATCAATTTAGACCCTCAATTTGATAATCATCCATGCATCAATTCTCGTACGTGTGTAGACTTCTTAAAAAAATTAGACCATCAATTTGAAAATGGCTCATGCATTTGAAATGAATGGTCTAAATTGATTCACTTATAAAAATTCAAGAGTTTAATTGATACAATTATAAATCTGCAGATGCGCTTTTCAAACAAAATCTAATAGATGGTGTAAATTGATACATTTATGAAAGTTTGGGGTTTCAATTGTTACAATTCTTAGTTTAGGGTTTTAATTGATACAACATGATAAATTTATGAGTATAAATTGATTTTTTTTCCAAATAAAACTTTATGGACTAAACTTGAAATTTAAGTTGTGTTTAGATTTTTGTCATAATATATATATATATATATATATATATATATATATATATATATATATATATATATATATATATATATATATATATATATATATATATGAATTAATGGTAAGAGTAAGACTAAAAACCTCAGGGGCTGTTTGGGGCAAGGAGTTGCAGGGAGTAGGAGTTAATATGTCTGGGGAGTTAGGAAGTCTGGGGAGTTAGGAAGTCTGTGTTTGGGGTGCAGAGTTAGGAAATCTGTGTTTGGGGCAAGGAGTTGTAGGGAGTAGGAGTTCTGAAATTTGTGTTTGGAGTGCATATTTATTAAACATGGAGTTATGAAGTCTGAGTTGATTTTAGCTCTTTTTTTTGTACAAATTTTTTCTAAAATTTCTAAAATTTTCATTATTAAGAATTTGTTCCCATAAATTCTAAGATTGAGATTTTTTGTTTTTATTAATTTATATATTCTTTACAAATTTCTTTAAAGAATTTTTTTTTAACAAAATACCTCATATTCTTTGTTCAATATCTCTCACATTAATTATTCATTTGCCTTGGATAGTTTCAAATAAAAGAAATTCTTACAAATTTTTTAAATATTACATGTGAGTCGGAAAGATTTCAATTTATTAATTTTATGGGATTCAAATAAACTTGAAGATTTTTATGTTTTTATTCTCTCAATTCTAGCAATAATATAGATTTATTTCCGTCAATCCTAAAATTGAGATTTTAAATTATATTATTTTATGAATATTTTATAATTTTATTAAAGACTTGTTTTCGTCAATTTTAAATTTTAATTTAAGATTTGTTTTTCAAGCTTAATAAAATAATTTGTTTTATATAATTTAAGAATTTATTTTTCTAACTAATCAATGTAATGGATTATTTAAAGTTTGATTAATTTGTAAATAATATATTCTTTGAAGTAAATATCAAATATTTATGCTATTTTAAAATAATTAAGTTCAAAATGAATATATATTTTTTAACACCATTCAAAAGGAATATTATATATAGTACTTTTGTTCATATTACTATATATTTATGTTATTTATTGTAATTATTTTATTTTATTAAGTTTGGAAGGAGAAATCGTTTATCTTTTTACTTTGAATATGATTAATTTGAAAACCAATTTTTTTTAATACGTTAACATTTTTAAACACTAATTTCTTAAATAGTAATACGGGTTAGTTTAAAATATGTTTTTCTTATCTTCAAATCATAAAATTATATATGTTTTTTAGCTATTAATAAAAAAATAAGCCAAAAAAAGATAAGATTGTTATTTGTTATAAGTAATTTTTGTTTAAACTTACGAAAAAATTGTAGATGACATGTGGAAGAAGTGAGATAAGAATGTTTTTATCAATTAAAAAAATGGTTATGTAGTACTCTAATTTACACTAAGAATTTCAATTTAAATAATAGTATCATATCTAAAACATTCTTATATAATTTATATTTAAAAAAGAAAATTATAGAATAAAAAGAAAAATATTTTTGTTAAAATTTTATTAAAATTATAGGATAAAAATAAAATTATTTTTTAATTATTAGTTATATTTAATTATTAATTAGTAATAATGACGAGAAATTTATATAAAAAAATAAAGATTTTTTTTTTAAATTAAGAAATTAAAAAAAATTATGTAAAAAATAGAGAGAGAAATGAAAGGAGAGAAGAGAGAGGGGTAGGAGTGAGGTGAGGTAAAAAAAGGAGATAGTAAAGTTGTGGGGAGTTGTGGAGAATTGGAAAATGAGTTTATAAGTTTGTGGGACCCACACTAAGAAGTTAGAGGCGGAGTTAATAAATCTGTGGGGCCCACAATAAGAATTAAAATACCCTTGGGCCAAACAAGGAGTTGGGAACTCCTCCCAACTCCACTCCTCCCAACTCCTCAATCCAAACACCCCCTCAATAGTTTTGTTTCACTGACCGTACAGCTTGCTCAGCATTTGACCTCTCAGTGTCAGAGAAAAGGACAACGAAAATCAACTTTATATCGCACTCTCATTCTAAAATATGCAATTATGGGTCGGTGAGGCCATTTATAAGTTACAAGAACCTCTGCTTTCAAATGAGAGCAATTCCTTATTATTATACATAAACAGAGAACACAACTGCTTAAACCCATTTTACCAAAACGCAAAAAGGAAAAAAAACAAAAAGGCCTTGGGGGTCGTTTTCCTTTTAGACAAACTGGTCGAGGTATTCTTCCACAGTTGTATATCGAACATCTGGGTACAGCTCTGAAGCTTCCACTCCAAACGATGGTTCAATGTCAAAATTAGTTTGAGATCCCTTCACTTGAGCAGTGTGACAAAGTGCCAATTCTATATTAAGTGGATACGAGGCCTCTGCCAGAAGATGATATGATATATCAGCAAAAACAAATGTGTTAATTAAATTAGTCTGTGTTTTAGAAGCATATGGTAGAATTGAAATTTTGTTGTTTCGCCAAAATTAACCAACCTTGGATGTTCTTCAAAACCTCCTCCTCTGGGACGTAGATCCTTCTGAGAGTCCTCCCAATTTTTCTCTCCCACAGCGAGACCAGATCATTGGTAGAGTAGATGTTGGCTGGGGGTCTAATGTACATGATCTTGTTGAGGGTTCTTCGATCGTCTATGGCTCGGATGGTGTACGTCCCGACGTCTTCTTCCTTGTTGTAAATCACTTCACCAAACAAACACAGATACAGAATGAATAGGGTGGGGGGCTGCTGAAACCAAATCCTTTTTTCCATTCAAGAAACTGGTAATGAATGATGCTTCATGTTGGCAGTGAATTATATATAACATGTGTATATGTAGAAGTTTTACTTCTTACTTGTTGTAAATCACGACTTCAGCAAACAAAAAATAAACTTGTGTGAAAAGGCGGCTATTGAAACCAAATCCATACTGCAGCCAATAATATATAACATGTGTCTATATTATGCATAAGTTTTTGATGAATAAAAAACCAATGAAATGCTTCAATATCTATTGGATTTCCATGGAGCTTGTCAATTTGGAGACCATTTCAACCAAGAAAATTGAATATGGTATCATACAACAATCCATCCGATAAAAGAAAAGGTTCAATCAGAACTCAAGAGAATGCAATTAACATATTATACCTTTAGGAGTTCCATCCCCTAAGATTATGACTTTGTCTCTAGGTGGAACGGCTGCATCTGGCTGAGACAAGTTGCTAAGGAAGTAACCGTCGAAGAAATTGCATACCACAAATGTATGGGGGATTCCCTCACCCTCAACAGCCCTACGAAATTCAGCCTTTGCAGCATACATTGATTTCGCTGGCTCCACCGCGTTGATGTGATCCGCATCGTTGCCAAACTCCGAGGGAAAGAATCTCTGTACCACACAAATTCTAATGCTCAAAATTTCCCAATCGACAAACAGAATGCATCTTGCAGTAACAATCATCAATGACATATTCATTGGAAAAACATTGAACAAGTTAGGCAAGGACATTATAGCGGTGAAATGAAGGTTACCTTCACATTGCCAGCTTGTTTGATAGCAGATAGAATCTTATGTTGATGGGGAACCATATGACCACCGATTGTCGAAATCACCACATCAACCTGCTTTATAGCCTTAACCAGACTCTCATTGTCGAAGATATCGCCCTGCCCCAATTCTCACCGTTTTAGCGAAATTAAACATTGTCATTTCCACTCCGAAAATTCATTTTGATTCCACAAAATTTGAGGATTAATAATGTGAATAACTTAAAAGAACCACCAGTATATGCTACATTATAAGTAATAACTTCGACTGAATCAAATCAAACCTAGTCTACTGATTGGCGAACAAAATAGTAGAGCAAGAAAATCAGGAACATTATTCAGCAATCCACAATCATTCTGAGCAACGAAGCAACAAAATCCAGAGAAATAGAGGATAATGAACTTACGAAGACAAAATTGACCCCTAAGCTTTTGAAATGATTGATGATCCGAGACTTGGCGGAGCTTGCGAGCGAAGACTTGCGGATCAATGCATAGGTTGGATGACCGGCTTTGGCGCTGGCTTGTACTATGAATTTTCCGATGTAACCAGTTCCTCCGATGATGAGAACCTTGAGATTCTGAGCCATTGGAGTAAGGTTTCCGGAGAGCAAATAGCTGATCGGAGTGCTACCGGCGAGCTGCAAAAAGAAAGAAGAAGACGCTCGGAGAGTTCCTTCTTTTTCGTTGTTTAGAAATATTGGTTTGATGGATGAGACTTGGATTGCGAAATTCACGTATATATATATATATTGCGAAATGCAATAATCATCAAATGTCCAAATTGCCCCTATATGCGTTTCCAACTTTAACAATGACAACTAATGTGGTCTTTTTTAATGCTTAAAAAAAATGTGGTCCTTTTTTAATGAAAAAACTATCGAGGGCAACGTACTAAAATAAATAAAAAAAAGGTTAAAATACTATTTTGGTCCATGTACTTTGAGCTTTGTTCCATTTTAGTCTTTATATTTTCAAATATTCAATTTTAGTCCATATACTTTTAATAAAGCTTAAAATTGGTCTTTACTATTAGTTTATGGTTAATTTTTCTTCAAAAAAGTTAGTCTCTATTAGTTTTTCCTCTATAAATTTTAGAAGTATGTTCACACGGTATTTTTTCTTGTATTAAAATTATTATTATTATTTAACCAATTTTGATAAAAATTAACTTCAAACTTGTCATAGAGACCAATTTTAAGTTTTATTGAAAGTACATGGACTAAAATTGAACATTTGAAAGTACAATGACCAAAATGGAACAAAGTCCAAAGTACAAGGACCAAAATGATATTTTAACCTAAAAAACTAAATAAAAAATTAAGTAAAAAAAACTATCGAGGGTGACAACAAAACTTTCCATTTTGAATTCTAAACTTAAATGAGTGATGAAGTTTGAATGATCAATAAATTAAAGTTTTCGTTTTTTTGGTTAAATATATGTTTTTTTGTTTATATTTATATTTTTTGCAATTTAATCCTTATTTAAAAATTTTTACAGAGAATTATGTATTAATGATTTTAAAATGTAATTTTAATCGAGTTTAAATTGATTGACTTTCAAAAATTTAAGATTTTAATTGATATAATTATTAGTTTAAGAATTTTAATTGATTTAACCTGCAAAATTTAGGACTATAATTTGATTTTTTTTTTTCATAATAATAATAGAAAAAGAAAAAACTCTAGAAACGAATAAATATATTGTTTAAAAGTGTTTTCCATTAGCTTTAAGATTCGATGAAATTAAGAGCCAAAAAATACATGCGAGTTGGTGGGGGCAAGATCAAGAATAGCCGCCGCCGACTTTAGTAAAGTCCTTCTAGAAGGTCAACAATGGCCAACTTTTTCAATTTTCTTCTTTTTGGTGTTGATAAATTTTCCTACATTTATACTTTTCATTGTTTCCGCTTCTTTTCCTAAAAATTTAAGCTCCATGCGAGAACTATTTTATTTTTTATTTTTATTTTTTAAAAATTAAGCTTATAAGTTATAATACTATTTTTACTTATAAATTTTGTTTTAAATTTTATTATCTACTTTCAACCATTATTTTTAAAAATTAATTAAAGTTTTGAAAATTCAAAAAAATAAGTTCCATTTGATAACCATTTAATTTTTAATTTTTGATTTTTAAAAATTAAGCCTATAAGTACAACTTTTACCTATGAGTTTTTTTTTTTTTTTTTAATCTACTTTTTATATATGTTTACAAAAGCCAAGCCAAAATTTGAAAACTAAAAAGAGTAGGCCCCGTTTGATAACCATTTGATTTTTGGTTTTTAGTTTTTGAAAATTAAGCCTATAAATACTACTCTCACCCTTAGATTTACTTGTTTTGTTATCTACCTTTTACCTATGTTTTCAAAAACCAAGCCATGTTTTAAAAACTAAAAAAAGTAGTTTTCAAAAACTTGTTTTTGTTTTTAGAATTTAGCTAAGAATTCAAATGCTTCCTTAAGGGAGATGAAAACCATTATAGAGAATTGAGAGAAAACAAGTTTAATTTTCAAAAACCAAAAACTAAAAACCAAATGGTTATCAAACGGGGCCGTAGTTTTCAAAATTTTGTTTTTGTTTTTTGAATTTGGTTAAGAATTCAAATATTTTCTTAAGAAATATGAAATCCATCGTAGAGAAATGACGAGAAAACAAGCACAATTTTAAAAAACAAATAGTTATCAAACGGGACCTTAAATATTATATTTTAACCCTTCAGACCTTTAAATATTTACTATTACTCATTGTGTTAGAAAATAATTTTAATCATAATGGATGTTTATTTTTTTTATTAACAATTTATTATTTTTTTTGAATCCAATCAAAATCTAACCATTGACCTATTTCATATTTCATACCATTTCTAAATCTTGTTCAGGAGGTAGACATCTACTTTACAAATAAATTAACATAATATATTGTCATACCAATTTTTTTAGTAATATGTGGGGTGGAAGGATTTGAACCTTTCACCTCTCAGTCAAGAATCTTTTGCCAATAGAGCTATGCTCAGGTAGGCTATATAGGCTATATAGTGTCATAACAATTTTTTTTTTTTTTTTACTTTCCCTTTCTAGTGCATATTGCAATGCCAAGTTTCAACTGAAAAACCTATTGATAAAGGAAGATAAAGCCATACAATTTGGGGTAGTTGCAAGAATAGCAAAAAACAAAACAATAGTATATTTGTAAATCTAACAATAGTTTTTGAAATTTGCAAATATAGTAAAAAAAAATTAATTTGATTTTTCATTTTTTTATTAATCTAATTTTACTCTTGTTGGTGTATCAACATGTTGATATACTTTAAAAGATATACGAAATATAAAGTATATCAGTTATATAATTGATATACCAAATTTATCAGTCAACATGTGCTCATGCATTTCTTGTTATTCATAGACTGAATTTGAATACTTATTCATTTGTTTCAAAGTATTATTTTGCTACTATATTGTCATCAAGTTATAATGGTTTAATTTGTCAGGATGGTAACCATTATGATTAGAGTATTGTAGAGGTTGGTGATAATTTGTTACCTCCAATATTTGTTAAACATCAAGTGGGAAGACCTCACAAATAAAAGATACCTTCACAATTGGTGAATTGACAAAGCTCATGCGTGACTAAAATGCATTCTTAGTGCTTACGTAACCAAAAATGTATTTAAAGTGAGTTAAGCATGTCTAAGTTAACTCCAAACACTCTCAAAGCCGATTCCAACCTAGTTTATAAATTATTTAGAAACCATAGTCTTCCATTATGAGGTGAATAATTCATTCCCATCACACTCATTTTAAATGTAATTTTAATACTAACATAGTAACGTGTATATTAGTAATATATTAACACCCATTCAAAATTCATTTAAAGTATAATATTGATATATCAATAGTATATCATTATTCGTTACTTGTTAAAAATGCATTTCAAAAAGATTACATTAGTATATCAGCATGAGCAGACCTAGTAGAGGCCAGGGGGCCCATGTTCAAAATTATGTATGCATGCCGCGCGGTTGAAAAATCCTGTGTGTTTTGCTGTAAGTGAGTGGATTTCCTAGAAGTTTAGTGTGATTGGTTTTTAACTCATGTATATATGTATTCTTTTGAAACATTTTTTGAAAAGATTTAATGGATATGTTTATTTTCTAAGTTATATTAAATATGTATCATTCAAAATGTAATAACAGATGTAGAACCCTTTTAAGGAGAAATTATACAAACCATTCCTGAACTATGAAATTTGTTATAATTACATTCATAATTTTTTAATTTGATCAATCAGTCCTTATACTTTGTTAAGTATTGTAATCACACCCATAAATTTTTAATTTGATCAATCAACCTCTTATACTATGTTAAGTGTTGCAATCATCCTATTCTATTAGTTGTTGTTAATTAAATTATTGTTTAATTGGGTTTCACTTGTGTGGCTCATATGGGAGTAAGGAAGAGTAAGCTTGTTATTGGCATATATGAAAAAAAAAGAAGAAGAAGTTTTATGTTTTAGAAAAAGAAGCGTAGAAAGTTTCAATTTAGTAGGTGTTATTTGGCTATGTGAATTTTTTTTTTCCGTTTGTTTGATGGAAAAGAATAAACCCCATAAGACCAAAAAGATTGCAATTGCCATAGCTGAAGCCTGAAACTTTCATCTCCAAATTTGATGATGATGACGCTGCCTAATCCGTAAAGCCCAGAAAGATATGCTGCCCTTGTAATTACGACACTTTTTCGATGGAATCTATTTCGACACTTTTTGAAGGTTTTGTTAACCTTCAAAAAGGATTTATCGAAGTTTAGTTTATTACCTTTTCAAAAATTGTGACCTTCGAAAATAGTCAGATTTCTTGTAGTGTTAAGGTCTTCAATGACAAGTTTTGTCTTCCCCTACTCACATATGAGTCACACATGTGAAGTTCAATTAAATGATAATTTAACAACAACTAATAGAAGAGATTGATTGCAACACTTAGCAAAGTACAGAGGTTGATTGATTAAATTAAAAATTCATCGGTGTGATTGCAACACTTAAACAAAGTATAGGGGCTGATTGATCAAATTAAAAATTCATGAGTGTGATTGTAACAAACCACATAGTTTAGGGGTGGTTTGTGCAATTTTTTCTTTTTTTAAACAAAGTTACAAATATGGTACTTTTAAAATTTATAAATCATTCATTAACTAAAATAATGACGAGTAATTAATTAACATAAATATATTATTTACTTATATATAGAATACTTATAATTTTAACAATTTTTTTGAGTTAATAATTGCAGGTAGGAGGATCGAACCATCAATTTTTGAGATGAAAATTAATGTCTTATCTAACTGAGTTATGTTCGGATTAACAATTACTAATTAACTACATATTCATTAATTTGTATTGTTGATTGATGCTTTCTAATTTTTCTAGATTTGAGATTACTTCCTTAACTTTCTAAGTTTTAAATAAGAAAATATTATTACCATACCCTAAACCCCACATCCCAATTTAGTTGGGATGTTCCAATGCATCAAATAATTCTCATTACCAAAAATATTTATTAAATTCTTTATTCTATTTTTGTAACATAGCTCATTGTCCCCCACAAAATATGTTCTCTAGATCTGCTCGTGTATCAATGTACATAAATGTTCATTCAAAATGCAATTTCAAGCATTAGTATATCAGTAGTTTATTAACATCCATTTAAAATTCATTTAAAGTATAGCATTGGTATTTCAATAGTATATCAATACTCATGTAAAATGCATTTCCAGTATATCATTAGTACATCAGTGCATGATATATTAACACTTATTCAAAATTCATTTAAAATAAAATATTGATGATATCAACACTTAATAAAATTTCATGATTTCAAGTATATCAACACTCATTCTAAATGCAATTTCAAGTATAACATTGATGTATTAGTAGTATATCAATACTAATTCAAAATTCATTTCAAGTATATCATTAGTGCATCGGTAGTATATCAACATTCATTAAAAATAATTTATCAACACTTATTCAAAATTCATTTAAAATATAATATTTATGTATCAATAGTATATCAGCACTAAAGTTCATAATTTCCAATATATCATTAGTGTATCAGTAGTATATCAACACTCATTCTAAATGCAATTTCAAGTATATAACATTGATGTATCTGTAGTATATCAATACTCATTCAAAATTCATTTCAAGTATAACAATGGGGTATTAATAGTATATCATCACTCATTCAAAATAGTTTACCCCACTTATTCAAAATTCATTTAAAATATAACATTGGTGTATCAATAATATATTAGTAACTCATAAAAAATGATTTCAAGTATAACATTAGGTCCCATTTGGGATTGTATTTGCAATCGTAAAAAGTAATTATGAAATTTTAACAGCCTAAGTTGTTTGGTAAAATAAATTATTTATTAATCTATTAAGAATCGCTTTTCAATTTACTCTTACACGGGCAAAAGCCGATAGATACTAGCTTATATATATATATATATATATATATCTTCACATCTATTGTCTTATATCAATGAAATTTTGATTGATTCACTTTTTTATAACAATTATTATTGGTAAACTTTTATCAAATAATTTAGATTAAACAAAATTAGACGCAATTTAAATCATATAATTTTTTAAATAATTATCTTATAATAGATTATAAATTAAATATCAAGATGAAAATAGTTGAAATAATAAACCTATTTTGGTCATTATAACTAAATAACAATTTATAATGAATAACCAAATACCGTAACTAGTTTTTTTTTTTTTATTTAAAATTGAAATTTATCAAACACTATTTTACTTATTGAACAGCTGATTTTTCTAAAAGCACAATTTTCAGTAATTATTTTAAAAGCTACAGCAATCTCAAATGAAGCCTTAGTGTATTAGTAGTATGTCAACACTCATTCTAAATACAATTTCAAATCTAATATTTGTGTATCAATAATATATCAACACTCATTCAAAATTCATTTTATGTATACATTGGTGTATCAATAATATATTAATACTCATTCAAAATGCATTTCAAGTATCTCATTAGTATATTAATAAAATATCAACACTCATGCAAAAATGCAATTTCAAAGTACATCATTATTGTATTAATAGTTTATCAACAATCATTCAAAATTTATTTAAAGTATAACATTGATGTTTCAATAATAAATTGATACTAGTCCAAAATGCATTTCAAGTATATCATTAGTATATCAATCAACTGATAACATCAATGTTTCAATAGTACATTGATACTCGTCCAAAATGCATTTCAAATATATCATTAGTATATCAGTCAACTGATATACTTTAAAATATTTAGTACATCAATTGAGTGCTATACCAAATTAAACACAACTATTATACTTTAAAATTTACTAGAAAGAGTAAAATTGGAATATTAAAACAAATGGAATTCAGATTTTGCTATATTTGCGAATTCCAAAAACTCTAGCTAGATTTGTAAATACCCAAGTCTTTTTTGCTACCCATTACAATTACTCTTATTTAATTAGAACAAAAAATAATAAGAATTTGCAAATCATTACAATAGGGTGTCCAAAAATTCACTAATTGTGGTATGCTTGAGTTGTGGATACAATTTTGAACCATCAACGCCATTTGATGTCTCAATATCGAAGTATGTTTGATCTCCCTTTATAAATGCAGAATATATGAAAATGAACTGCATGTTGTCAGGGTAAGGAGTCTCTGCAATCACAACAAAGAATCAAAACAACAATAAATGGAACACCATTAGGCAAATAAATATATATTATTTTTAGTTCAACAACATGTGACGTGGACGAGATTCGAACCTCTGACCTTTTAGTCGAAGATAGATGTCTTAACCAATTGAGCTTATAGCTAAATACTTGAATAGCCAAATTATTGGTAATTCAGTTCTACCATGCAGAAAATAGTCCCACAGTACAAGATGACTAATATGAGGTTTATCTCATCTCTCAGCCCTGACATTTTTAACTTAGCTTAAAGAATTTGTAATTGATATTTGGCCAATCCAATTGGTTTATGTAGCCTATAGTTAAAAAGTCGAGCCTATCTTAGGCTATACGTTTAGTAATTCCCACCCACTAGCTATATAAACCATCTAATTACATAAACCCAAGTCTCTGAATCCTATCTCTTAGTCCTTAGGCTACTAAGTACAAGTTACAGAACCTTTAATTTAAGTTGCTGAAACTCATTTTTCTTGACACTCCAATTTTTTTTCATATTCGTGAGTGTGTTTAGACCAACTTGTCTATTCTCATAGAATAATCGCATGATCCTACTACTTTTGATTGCCAAGATAACATGTAGGATATTAAATCCTAGATAAGTGACCGCTATGACTTGAACTCGTTTCCTCTAAAGCCTTTATTATTTACATTACCCTTATCTCGACACTCCAATTATAGGCTAAAAATAAAAAATGAATCCAAGTTTCCCTACTTTAAGCTAGGAACTCAGACTTCCTAAACTCTGCTTATTATCAAAACATAAAAGTGTACTTTAACCCAAAAAAACCAAGAAATTTAGAATTTCCCAAAATCAGCTGCAGATTGGGTCACGATTAATGAATCAATGCATTTAACTACGGTCAGCTGAGGCTAAGAAACTTATTTTTATTCCATTTCATCGTTGCATTCAGTTAAGACATATCATTAACAAAAGTTTACGTTAGTAAACAAAATTTCACAATTCAAGGTCCATTTGAAATGAAATTTAGTACCTTTGATTTTCTTTAGCAGCTCTTCCTCTGAAACATAATTCTTCTCAAGCGTCTTCCCAATTTTACTCTCCCAAATCTCAACCAGTTCGTTCAAGGAATAAACATTTCCTTCAGGCCGTAGATAAACTATCTTGTTCAATGTGCGTGGATCATCCACTGCACTGATTGTTAAGGCAGCAACATCACTGACCTCCATAAATACACCTGCAGGGTGATCACAAAGAAGCAACTAATGGTCATATTCCTCAACATAGAAAGATTATAGGAAATCAATGAGCAGTATTGAGTTCTTGGTAGAATCAGACCTTTTGTATTTCCATCCCCAAATATTGTCACCTTATCCCTTGGAGGGCTTTTCATGCCTGGTTGAACAAGGGAAGGAAGTAAATAGGTCATAAAAAAATTGCAAGAAACTATGGTATATGGAATGCCTTCGGCTTCAACTAGCCTACGAATTTCAGCTTTGCAGGAATAGAATTCGTAGTCCATATTAGATATTTGAACCTTATCAGGATCTAGTCCAAATTCTGATGGAATAAACCTCTGCATTGTAGACAAACATCCATCAATCTTTGTGAAAGCTACTATGCTATCCTATAAATATCACTCAAATTCCAAAGAATAAGATCCCAAATTGCAGATTACATTACTTCCGAAATGTAATCTTACATAGAAGAACATCAAAACCATTACATTAATCTACAACCTCAACAAACAGATTGATACAAAAAATTTCCTCGAGTAACAGTTCAATGGCGTCAGGTAATATGGATTTTAATTTCCTTTCCGATTTTGTTCATTTGCTAGAGTATAAATAACTTTCAAATGGAATCTAGCAGAAATGTGCCGGAATTACGTGGACTAAAATTAAATCTAGGAATGAAATTTTCACAAGGAAAAAGAAGAAATGCAGCAATCAGTACTTACCTTAATGCATCCAGTTTGTTTGATGATTCGAATCAGAAGCTTCTGGTCCGACACTTGTCTAGACGAAACAGCACAAATGACCACATCGACTTGATTAACAGCTTCCACAAGGCTAGCTTCGTCTTCAAGAGAACCCTAAATAGTTAAAACGGTTCAAATCAGTATAATCGCCAGGAAGAAACAACTACAGAGCAGAATTAAACAGTTCGAGAATGGGAGGAAGAGAGAAACCTTGAGGAATACAACTCCGGCATCGGAGAGAGTTTTGAGCTTGTCCAGTTTTTGAGGTGAAGAGAAGGCAGAATCTCTGACGAGAGCAAACGTAGGGTGAGAAGAATTGCAGCTAGCTCGAGCCAAATGAAACCCTAGGTAACCTGTTGCTCCGATGATCAGAATCCTGCTTTTCTCCTCCATTTTCGAGTTGAATCGGAGAAATGAGGCAACTTCCACCGGCGGCGAAAAACAATCGGCGGAATTGGAATTCGGAGTTGACGTTTCGTTTTCTCCCCTGCCTTGGGCTTTGGTTTTTAACAAAATTTACGGAATTTGTTTCAGATAAAATCCACAAAAAAAAAAAAAAACCTTCTTTTGATTATCTTCTTTGTAGGTGAATAGAATAAATCAACGAACAAAAACAAAACAAAATTACCTCCAATTGTGCAAGGTAGGGGCTGAACCAGTGTTTCTGAGCAAAAAACAAGAGAGGTAAGTAACTTTGATTGTTTGGAGAGGGGAGAGAGTGTGAGAGGGAGGGAGTGGCGATGAGTTCGTCGGAAGGCTGAGACTGCAACAGTAGAGAGTTTAGTGTGTGGTGCGATAGCTGCTGAGATAGCATCGGCCGGGAGCGGCGAGTGGGGGCGTATGGCAGGGAGGGAGGGGACGTTGAACCTGAATTATAGAGTTTAAATACTAAGTAAAAATTTTTGGGAAAAAATATAAGGGAAAAAAATATTTTTAACCCCTAAACTTAATATGTTGTATCAATTTTAACCCTAAATTTTCAATTTCATCAATTTAAACCTCAAACTTTGTAAATTGTATCAATTTTAATCCTAAACTTTTAATTTCATCAATTTAAACCTCAAACTTGAATAAATGTATCAATTTACACCATCGGTTAAGTTTTCATTTCAATCATTATTAGAAAAGTTTTCTACACATGTCCAAAGTCACGTGTTGCTCTATAATAGGTACTTATTTGTCATTTTAAAAAAAAATTGCTAAAGAAAATTGGAGTAGAATGTCCATAATGTCTTTCAATTTAGAGCATGACTTTTTTTTCACTTTTTTTTTTTTACTTCTTATCTTATCTGATTCTGTTGCTTTTTTTTTTTTCCATTTAATTAATTTAGGATATTTCAATTGTAAGGCATGATTCTACTCAATCCACTAGCTTTTAAAGAAACAAAGCTTATTTGCACCATATTTTTTCTCAATGGAGTACTCTCCTTTTTGAATCATTTGCCAATATTTTTTTTAATTTCTCATCGGCCTTAGCTTGATTTGTCCTCCATCCACTGCAATGGACGTGGGACTTCGAAATCATCACCCTCATTAGAATTTTTGTCTTTTTTCTCTCTAGCATCGATGCCACTTTGATCCCTTATAACATTGTCGACGAGGCCGAGAAGGTCGGCTAGACCAGTTCATTGTGTTCATGAGCGTCATTTTGTCTACCATCGCCTTGTTGGGAGTGCGACCAAAGTTCCACATCGGCTAGATAAGGGGAAGATCAAGAGTTTATAAGTGAGAGACACTATCTCCATTGGTATGAGGCCTTTTGGGTGAAACCAAAAACAAAGCCATGAGGGCTTATGCCCAAAGTGGACAATATCATACCAATGTGGAGATCTGTCAAGGGTCCGTTGTCCCTAACAAGTGGTATCAGAGCCATGCCCTTGAGCCATGATAGGTAGAATCCTCGGGTGCAGAACAAAGGAGGCGAGCCCCAAAGGCGTAGTCATGGTGGAGATCCGTGGTAAAGAGCTCTATCGGATAGGCGGTGTGCTCTGATAAAGGAGTTGGCCTGGACTGGCGGTATGCTCCGGTAAAGAAGTTGGCCAAGATAAGAGTTAGACGGATAGATGACTATTTGAGGGAAGGCTCGGTTGGTACTTTGTTCGAGGGGAGGATTGTTGGGAGTGCGACCAAAGTCCCACATCGGCTAGATAAGGGGAAGATCATGAGTTTATAAGTGAGAGACACTATCTCCATTGGTATGAGGCCTTTTGGGTTAAACCAAAAACAAAGCCATGAGGGCTTATGCCCAAAGTGGACAATATCATACAAATGTGGAGATCTGTCGAGGGTCCGTTGTCCCTAACACGCCTTTCCTGTTCTCTCTCTTGCATTTTAGTTGAACTCAATCTTCTTTATACTTGTCGTCATTGGTATTGACACAATGGCGAGGGAGACACATAAGTGTTCATTTTGTGTGAGTCCTACTTTTGAAAGTCCAGTTCGTGGTTTTCATGGTGGCGATTCGATATGGAATTGTTTAATTATTCTTTTAGTAAATTTATTTTTAAAAAAAATAACAAATAAGTACCTATCATAGAGCAACATGTGACTTTGGACATATGTGAGAAATCTTTCTAATGGTGATTGAAACGAAAACTTAAACAAATGTGTAAATTGATACCCTTATTCAAGTTTGAGGTTTAAATTGATGAAATTTAGTTTAGGGTTAAAATTGATACAATTTGCAAAGTTTGAGGTTTAAATTGATGAAATTAAAAGTTTAGGGTTAAAATTGATATAATTTGCAAAGTTTGAGGTTTAAATTGATGAAATTGAAAGTTCAAGGTTAAAATTGATACAACATGCAAAGTTTAGGGGTCAAAAATGCTTTTTTCCCAAAATATAATTATTCATTTGTATAGATTCACCTGATTTCGGCCAAAACAAAATATGACTGAGAGTATGAGAAAAACCCGTCATATTTCATTTTGGCCAAAAAAAAGAGTCATCCCTTTCAATTTTTCATATTTGCAAGTTTTTTTTTTAAATTTTCTTTTTGACAATAATGATGACATTTGCAAGTTTTAATTTATTCAATTGATTTGTTTTGATCAAATGATATATTTTCATATGGTTATATGTAATTCGCATTGTTATTTGATATTAAAATATTTTATAATTATTAATGTAATTTCATGCAAAATTATAAGGACATAATAGTAAAATGTTATACTTTCTTTTCATTTAACCAGCAAACAAGAAAATTTTAATTTGAGTGATTTTAAATCACTTTGGTTTCAAACGCAAATAAGAATTTGAAATCATTTTCATCTTTTAAAATACTGAGATTTGAAATTATTTCTACCTAAATTCATACACGAAACATGACATAAGTGTTTTTATTAATGTAAGAACCTAAGAGAAAAAAAAAAGAAAAAAAAAAAGAAGGGAATTTCTGTAAAGCTTAAACCAATTACACCTCGTAAAACATAGAAGTTATTTATTTATTTATTTTCAATCAGCCTATTAACAAACAAAACAGAAAACTGGAGGGGCAGTTGAAACTATTTAACTTTAGTAAAGGGGTGGATGTATTTTGTACTAACCTTTTTCTGTTGAAGAACATTAACCCTCTATAAATTTCTTTTGGTTTAAATATCTTTTTTGTATCCCTTGTTGAATAATGAAAAGAGAACTCCAAGTTTTGCTGAACCACTTTAATTCCGTATGTCATCTTCTTTCTTTGCTTTTCTTCTTCTTGAGATTGAGAGAAAATTTGTTGCCCGAAGAAGTTAATCTTCTTCTTCGTTGATCACTGAGAGGATAACAAGGTTTGCATGTTATTTTTTCTGTTTCTTTGGAAACTAAGGGGTCGTTTGGATTGAAGGTATAGGGATGGAAATAACGGTATGGTGGAAATGAGTAAATGATACAAAATCACTTGTTTGTTACAAAGTGTGGAAGATTGGACATGAGAATGAGCGTTATTCCCATACTTTTTGTATAACATGAGTAAGGTATTTGATGCTCTTACAAAAGTAAGAATTTTCTTCATCTCCATCTCTTTCTCTCTCTTGTTTTGCCAATATTTTTCTTTTTTTGAATATGATTTCATTAATCAATGCAACATAATTATACAATATTTATAAAATTAATGTCATAAAAAACACAACTATCATATATTTCCATAAAAATTAATATTCTCAAGTTTACAACCAAACATCTATTATTTTCAGGCATATAAGAAATTTTAAACCAAACGGTCTCTAAAAAGATTGTTGCTATTGCTTTGATTGGAAGGCCAAGGAATTGCCACATTAGTCTAAGCTAAAAGTGGGAATTATTATATATTCTTTTCCTTTTTACAATGTTAAAGGCTTTTTAAAGTGTATAGATTAGATAGTTGTAATACTATTGATCAATTGGAAAGATTATTTACCGACATGAGCATATAGCTCAACTGGCATAAAACATTCATATACCTTTGACTAAAAGGTCAAAAGTTTAAATCTCCACTCCACATATTGTCAAAAAAAAAAAAAATTGAGAAAATTATTTAATGTGTTTTCCCATATGTCATCATATATGTGATAAAAATCATCCATGAAGAAAATAATGATATTTTTTGATGTCTTTGATTGATAAAAAAATCTTCAAAAATTTCCAAATGATATCTATTTTTATATGTCAATGATACCATGTATGTATAATTTATATGTATTATATTATTTGGTTGGAAATTTTTTAGACCTAAGTGTGAGGTGGTCTCTCAACAAATTTAATGTTTGACCTATTGTTGATTTCCTATTACTATACTACTAGTTACTAGATCATGGATAAGATGTTATTAGAGAAAAAAAAAAGTTGAACAAATGTAGGCATGGTGTGTTGAACCTTCAATTTTTTAGAAAGTATAAATGTCTTATCCTTTTTTTTTTTTAAAAAAAAATCTTATCCATTAAGTTATGCTAAGTTGATAAAAAAAATTGTCCTTTATAAAGTACACTTTGTGAGTGTTATTACGAATCTCTTGATTATTAAATGGATTATAAGAGCCTTTCTAAGGTTTCTTGTGGAATCTCTAATTGATAATCTTTCATTGGTTTTTGCTAACTACGCTAGAAGGTAGAATTTGATGGATTGGAAGAGTCATTTGGCTCTTTGAAGTCACTAATTTTGAGTCATGACAATTTTTTTGGTTAAATTATCAAAAATACCCCTAAACTATGGGGTTGGTTTCAATTATAGCCCCAAACTTTGAAAAGTTTCATTTTAACTCTTGAACTTTGATATTTGTTTCAAAAATACCCTTGAAGATTTTTTTCATTAAATTCATGATCGGAAAATGATGTTTTTGCATTTGTATTGTTGCTTATGTGAACATATTTGAACATATATGTTGAAAAAAAGATCAAAACAAATGCAAATACGTCATTTTTCTTTCATAAATTTAACGAAAAAAACCTTCAAGGGTTATTTTGAAACAAACTTCAAAGTTCAAGGGTTAAAATGAAACTCTTCAAAGTTCAAGGGTATAATTGAAACCAACTCCATAGTTCAGGGATATTTTTGATAATTTAACCTTTTTTTTTCATGGGATGAAATAAGAATGAAAATCAATCCATTCTATTTTTTTTAAAATGAATAAAAATAAAGTTTCTAATGTTTCTAGGTGTAGTCATGTAATATGAATATAATCCTTCAATGTTCAATAGAAAGCATACAAAAGGAAAATTTTCTTCTTTGGCGCCAAAATCATGATGTGATTAATCTCAAGTTAAAACATAATACATTTCATCGCTAACATTATGAAAGGAATAATCGAATTAAACCCACATCGAAAGCGTTGAAATCGACTTTAATTTTATTTAGAATTAAACAATAAAAATTAAGTTTAAACAAAACATACCTTGAAAATATTATGGAGATATTTTATAGCAGTTTTTTACTTCTTGTGTTCAAGACTTCCACAAAAGTCTTCTTGGTTATGACTCGAACACATGACCAAGGCTTGTGGGAGTCTCTTGAAAGATAATCCATAAGGGATTGGAGAGGAAGAAATCTAGAAAGAATACTCTAATTCTCTATTGAGGAGATGTGTGTTGTGTCTAATAACTCAACCAAAAAGTCATATTTATAGAGATCATGGGAAGATCTTTGCCAAAATTAAAATATTATATTTTAATATCTAATATATTAAAATATATCTTATACTTATTTGATCTCATTCAAATCTCCTACGATATTTATTTATTTGAATTTTATTCAAATTTTATAAATAAATTTTCTTTAATGTATCTAATATACATTAATTATTTTAATATTTAACGTATCAAATACAATAAATATATGTTCCTCTTTTATATTTAATATATCTAATATATTAAATATTAATTTGAACATTTCAAATTTTTCTTTCAACTAAATTGATCTTTTAGTGTTACTATTAGCTAGCAATGAGACCTTATGGACCTACAGATTATAAGCTCAAATGATACAAAATCAATTAATTAAACTCTTTAATTAATTAATTTTCATTCATTAACTATAAGTCACTCCACTATAGACCTAGAGTTGCACTCTTATGTACCGTAAGACAAGTTGTGTTCATATATATAATCACTAAATGCAAGTCGATCCTTCATGAGTTGTTCGTAATTACAGCTGAGTCAAAAGCCCATTTTACCCCTATAATTACATCTTGCACCTTAAGTACCACCGATCCTCTAATGAACAATTTGTTTATGATCCAACCATAAACTAAGTCCCTCTCGAGCTAGTGAGAGGGTGGAGCCCATTGTTCAAGTCTCGAAATCAGTACTTAAGGGAACTACTCATCTACTTATCATATATGGGAAGGAGTGAATTCCATCTTGTGAGATTATGTTCCCAGCTCCTTATTTAGTCAAGTCCCCAAAATGGTAGGCATATTGAATCGGCTACAAAAGTCACTCTCACCTATGCAAATCAAAGGACAAGCCTTCATAGGCAGGAGTTCACAACTTACTTAGGATTAAGATCAAGTCGCATATGATCATCCTAATGAAATATTAATATTCTCAATTAACATATTTAAAAAGAGAGATTAATATTTCGTGGTTCAGTCTTATACAAACTCATTGTATAAGATACTCCCACTCACATATCTCCACATGAACGATTTGGATCAAATCATTTGTAACTATTACAAAGTGAGTCGTATCAATAGTGTTACCAAGATAAGACACCTAACCTTACCCACATATTATGACCCTTTAAATTATTTCTTGAACATGATCCTCTCGTATGTCAACCATATACTATTCAAGATTAGACTAATAATCTTGGAATTTTCATATAATGGATAATATTATTTTGCAAATAAAATAATCAAAATTATTATTCATTATTAAATAAACCATTAATTACGAGGCTTTCAAAGGTGCTCCCTTAATCCCAATTGTAAAGTAGAAATCGAATTCGGATTGGTTCCTCTCCAAATGGCCTCCCTAAATTCGCAGCCAAAAAGTTCTATTTATAACCATTGGGACAGCGTCGAGACGCTGTGACCTAATTCGCAGAGCAAAGAAGGAAACACAAGGTAGCGTTGAGACACTACATGTAACGTCTCAATGCTACAGATAGAAAGAGCTTGGCACGCGTGTTTTGGGCGTTGAGATGCCCAAAAGTGGCGGCTCAACGCCACTTATGCGGGAATTGTAGTTTGGATGTATATGTTTATAGCTTTGAGACACTATAGACAACGTCTCAATGCTATCCTCTCGGATCCCATGGCTGCTATATAACTTCTTCTTAATTCCAAAGCCCCAAAACACACCTTTACACTCCAAATATTCCAATGTCTTCCTCGAATGCTCAATTTCACCATATTTGCTTGAATCCTACAAAATGAATGAATTAAGTAAATGAAAGTACACTTTAAAGCCATAAACTAGCAATAATATAAGCTTAGAAATAGCTGACTTTGTGTGCTATCAGGAACCAAGACGGCTTTTGTCACATGTATAGTCGCAACTCAGCCTTCAATGATCACCACAACAAATGTACTCAATGACATGGATCAAGTGTGGAAGAGCAGCATGGGAATTACATGTAATGTGATCTAAACATGTCTATTTCCAACTTATCCAACTTTATTCTTTGGAGAGATCAAATTGTATTCTTTCTAGCCTTATGTCAAACTACAGTTAGAAAGAAAATCATTCAGAGTAACAAAAGATAATTCATCTTCCTTATTCTGCAGAAAACCAAACTTTGTGTCTACTTTAAGAAGACATAAACTCCCACTCAACTATCATACCATAGTTTTCACACCTATATGAGCGTTATGCTCCTAAAATTTTGTGTGAAAGTTCACAATGAGTGGAACAACAATGATGGAGTTGTATTTCTTTAGACACAATCAAAACTCTGAATTTTCTTTATCAACTAAAGCATATAATTCTCATATAAAAGCTTTTGTATATAAAAACTTTTGTTGTTGTAACAAAAAAAAATTCTTGTCAAGACAATTTAATGACAAGGTTAAAAAATTTCTGAGTTTGTTGCCACTTAAAATGCTATGAACACAAACTTCAATTGTCAAAACTATTACAAGTGACTATTTGTCACAATTATGACAGTAGTACCTTTTAACCAATTAGTTAACATAGCCTCGAAAATAGATCTTGTTGGCAACTCATATTATCAAAATCAAATTGCCTTATGATCTCCACTTTATCTGATTTTGATAAGTGAGCATGTATCCTTTTGTTAAGTACCTTAAAACTTTTTAGATCCCATTCAGAGTTATCAAAATAATCGCCTTTTATTCTTGATATTAATAGTGAAGCAGAAACGTTTAAACTTTATTATGAAATTCTTCATTTCTGTATTCAAGGGACTTTTATTGAGACAAAGCTTGTCTTCTTTAATGATTTTTCTAGTGCATAAAACTTTATGCTAGAAAACTTGAAAAAATTTCTGACATAACCCTTTTGTGAAATCTCAATGTTACTTGAGATTGATCTCACAATATCATTTCACAATATAAAAGAGATGTCTATATAAATTTTCATCTTGTATCATAACCTTACTATGTCATAGACATATTATACTAGGAAAATAAATTTACTCCTACTTAAACCTGTAATTCATAAATATCATTCTTCTCTACCTCAAGATCTAAAATGTGATAATTACTTGATGGAACTCATGAAATTGCAGATAAAAATTCCTTATTGGGATCACAAATGAATTTTAACCTTTGACATTTTGTGTTACTGAATCAAAAGTTTCAAACTTTACAAGTTTTGACCTCATAGAGCATACAATTGAGAAATCAATTCTTATATTAATCTAACATAACTCTAAGAAAAATGAGTTACTAAGTGTTGTCATAAACTTACAAGAAAATCTTTTAATAATTAATGACACCGATAATAATTAAAACCATAATAACTAGACAAACTTTATATCTCTCAACATTTTCTTTTAAAGGCAAAATGACAAGTTACCAAATATCATTGCTGTCTACTATTTCACCTAATTCTTTATGACGTCAATTCTCCTTTTAAGAGATAAGTCTTTGTTTGACTTTAGGGGAAGTTAATTGAATCCTCTTCATTTTACTTTTATGTCAAACTTACAACTCTATAAATGTATTTTTCCTATCCCTTGTGATTACTTTAATAACACTTTTAATAATGTGGAATTTGTTTTACTTAAATGAGGAGAACCTTTACTAATGTTATCACAAAGATAAAATAACTTAATTTCTCTTTTTTTAAATACAACATTCCTCATTTTATCTTCTCCCTCAAACTCAACATCCTTAAGAAACTTTAAGATATCATGCAAATGAACTTTTAAGTGGCAATTAATTTTAGAAATCATGAAAATGACCAGTGTACCTAGAGTGACAACTAATAATCTTTAAGTCCAAGTTTTCCTTATTGGCCTTCAAGACCAAATATTAGCTGGACATCCCCAAATTCAAACCTAATGTTAAGCCTTTGCTTAGCCTTGAATTGTGAGAGATATAGTTGTTGTTTTCTTATGACACTACTTAAGCCTTATGCTACAATCTTGAGTATTTTTCTCAAAGAAATTGAGTACAAAGAAGAGTGATATTTGTCATACTTCTGATCACATCTTTTTGAGGGTCACCTAGAATGTCTAGGATTACGAGACATGTCTCATCTTTGCTAGGGCAAGTGGGAGAACATGTTGGGTATAGAGTATGCCCTAGGATACATGTCTCGCCGGCTTTAGTGCAAGTGGGAGATTGTTGGGATTTATGCCCTAAAGCCTCGTAATTAATAATTTATTTAATAATTAATAATAATTTTGATTATTTTATTTTCAATATAATATTATCCATTATATGAAAAATTCAAGGTTATTAGTGTAATCTTGAACAGTATGTGGTTGACATACGAGAGGATCATGTTCAAGAAATAACCTAAAGGGTCATAGTATATGGATAAGGTTGGGTGCCTTATCCTGGTAACACTATTGATACGGCCCACTTTGTAATAGTTACAAATGATTTGATCCAAATCATTCATGTGGAGACATGTGAGTGGGGGTATCTTATACAATGAGTTTGTATAAGACTGGACCACGAAATATTTAATCTCTCTTTATAAATCCGTTAATTGAGAAGATTAATATTTCATCAGGATGATCATATGCGACTCGATCTTAATCTTGAGTGAGTTATGAACTCCTGCCTGTGAGGGCTTGTCCTTTGATTTGCATGGGTGAGAGTGGCTTTTGTAGCCGATTCAATATGCCTACCATTTTGGGGACTTGACCAAATAGGGAGCTGGGAACATAATCTCACAAGATGAAATTCACTCCTTCCCATATAGGGTAAGTAGATGAGTAGTTCCCTTAAATGCTGATTTCGGGACTTGAACAATGGGGCCCCACCCTCTCATTGGCCCGAGAGGGACTTAGTTTATAATTAGATTATAAACATATTGTTCATTAGAGAATCAGTGGTACTTAAGGTGCAAGATGTAATTATAGGGGTAAAACGGACTTTTGACCCAGCTGTAATTACGAACAACTCGTGAAGGATCGACTTGCATGTAATGATTATATCTATGGACACAACTTGTCCTACAGTGCATAAGAGTGCAACTCTAGGTCTATAGTGGAGTGACCTATAGTTAATGAATGAAAATTAATTAATTAAAGAGTTTAATTAATTAATTTTGTATCATTGGAGCTTATAATCTGTAGGTCCATAAGGTCCCCTTGCTAGCTCATAGTAACACTAAAAGATCAATTTAGTTGAAAGAAAAATTTGAAATGTTCAAATTAATATTTAATTTGAAGTGTTCAAATTAATATTTAATATATTAGATATATTAAATATAAAAGATGAAAATATATTTATTGTATTTGATACATTAAATATTAAAATTTGAAATGTTCAAATTTAATATTTAATTTGAAGTGTTCAAATTAATATTTAATATATTAGATATATTAAATATAAAAGAGGAAAATATATTTATTGTATTTGATACATTAAATATTAAAATAATTAATATATATTTGATATATTAAATAAAATATATTTATAGAATTTGAATAAGATTCAAATAAATAAATATCGTAGGAGATTTGAATGAGATTCAAATAAATAAAATATATATTTTAATATATTAGATATTAAAATATAATATTTTAATAATGGCAAAGATCTTCCCTTGGTCTCTATAAATATTACCCTTGGGTTGAAGCATTCTGAACAACACACATCTCCTCAAAGAGAGAATTAGAGAATTCTCTCTAAACCTCTTCCTCTTTAATCCCTTAAGGATTTTCTTTCAAGAGGCTCCCACAAGCCTTGATCTTTTGTTAGAGTCATAGCAAGGAAGACTTTGTGGAGGAGATAAAGACCCGCCAGAAGAATCTTCATATTTTCAAGGTATTTATTGCTTAACCCTTGTATTTTAGTTTAATTCTAAATAAATCAAAGACGATTCCTATGCTTCCGCTGTGGGTTTAATTCGATTATTCCCTTCAAACTTATCATACAGTGCATAAGAGTGCAACTCTAGATCTATAATAGAGTGACCCTAGAGTTAAAGAGTTTAATTAATTAATTTTGTATCATTGAAGCTTATAATCTATGAGTCCATAAGGTTCCATTAACTCATAGTAACACTAAAAGATCAATTTAGTTGAAAGAAAAATTTGAAATGTTCAAATTAATATTTAATTTGAAATGTTCAAATTAATATTTAATATATTAGATATATTAAATATAAAAGAGGAAAATATATTTATTGTATTTGATACATTAAATATTAGAATAATTAATGTATATTAGATACATTAAATAAAATATATTTATAAAATTTGAATAAGATTCAAATAAATAAAAATCTTATACTGATTTGAATAAGATTCAAATCAGTATAAGATATATTTTAATATATTAGATATTAAAATATAATATTTTAATTATGACAAAAAAATTTCATTGATCTCTATAAATAAAACCCTTGGGTTGAGCCATCAGGAACAACACACATATTCTCAATAGAGAATTAGATAATTCTCTCGAAATCTCTTCATCTCTAATCCCTTGTGGATTTTTTTTCAAGAGACTCCCACAAGCCTTGGTCCTGTATTCGAGTCATAGCCAGGAAAACTTTGTGGATGAGATAAAGACCTGCCAGAAATATCTCCATATTTACTCCAAGTTTGCTTAATCTATTTTTTTGTTTAATTTTAAATAAAATCAAAGACGATCCAATGTTTCCGCTACGAAGTGAAACGTTCATTCCTTCATACATGTCTCTTCCTTTATGTTATTTAGAACAATCCTTATCCTTTAAAGGGATTTCCTTATTATTTCCTTATTATACATGATTCCCTTGAATATTGCACTTCATCATCATAAAACTTATGCAATTAAGATGATTCCATTTTTCAAAGTCCCATGTAATCTTAAAGGGATGTTGTTAAGTGAGAAATAGAAGTGTTTCTTTCTTCATCATAAGTTTTTAAAAAAATGCAACTTAAACAAAAATATTCTTAAATTTAAGAATAAGACAATGAAATAATATTTAGCAATAACTCAATCAATAACAAAACATGCTCAGAAATAACATTAGTATTTATAAAAATATAGTAGATTTAAACTTTATGAAGACAACAAGATACCAAACACAACATTGACAACCTTCCTTTGGCCGATTATCAACTTGTAAACGGTACTTTCAACGTGATGATAAAACATTGATTAATCATGTCAAGTGAAAGCCTTCCTTTGGGCCGACAATCACTCACATGACATAACTTTATATTATCCATGTTCATCATCAGCTAGCCACAAGTGTACTTGTTATTTGGCTAGACTGATGCTTTCCTTTGGACCGACAATCAGAATGCATAAACAACAGGTCTACAAATATCTAATTAATTCTGAAGATGTCAATATAAAAAATCAGAGGCTACTTTGGCAGCATGATCCATCAAACCAACACCAAGAAAGAAATAAGATTATTATGAAAAATATTTATCTTTGATTACTATTGATTTTATCTTTATGAAAATGAAATTACCAAAATCATTTTCAAAATTATAATATCTTTACTTGCATAATTTAATATCTTTGATTACTATTAATTTTATCTTTATTGGTTTTTAACCCACTTGACAACCTCACAGGCATTGGGGTACCAAATTTTAAAAAAAAAAAAAATCAATAATCAAATATTAATAACTTATCCCTTTTAGATGATAGTCTTTATTTGGGCTGACTAACAACCTTAAGGGAACCTAATGTTATTCATATTTATTATTGCATGTGTGTTTGTTGTTTGGTCAAATTGTAACCTTCCTTTGGTCTGATCACAATCCACATATGCAACAAATACATCACATTTAATAACTTTAAATGTTTTAATTTAGAAACATTCAAAAGAAATTAGACAAATTGTGTTATGTTCTTGATACCTTAATAAGCACAACATAAGGGAAAAAAATTTGAAAAAACCTACATACTTTATGCCCAAAAGATGCACATATAACAGAATGTATATAAACTTTAATTTAAATCATTATAAATAATGATTTAAAATCAAATAATAACAACAAAATATATATATATATATATATATATATATATATATATATATATATATATGCATACATAATTTTAACTAAATTGCAATGGGTTGGCCCACTGCAATAGCAACTTACCATTAGGGCAAGTTGGCCACCCTAGCACCATCTTCTGAAGCTGTTGACATGACAACATTGAGTCAATTTAAAAAAAAAAAAAATTGTATCTTCATAGCCGGCAAACGCATAGTTGGAAATTCAATCTCTAAATTTTATTGACTACATTCTTAATCTTTAATGATATAATCCAAGTATGCGAAAGCATTCAAATTAAATTTGGCTATTCAAAAGTCCAAACAATTTACAAAACATGTAAATTGATTCTGAAATCCTATTGAATCGAAATCTCATGGATCAAAAGGAAAAACAACATATTTGACCAAATTGACTATATTTAGTAATCCACCATGCATAAATCGCTCTAATACCACTTGTTGGAATTTATTAACAAAACTCAAAATCATGATTATTCAAGAATAAAGGCAAACAATTCAAGAAGAATCATGACAAGATTTATAAAAAAGCATGGAAGAAAACTAAAATTAAGAGAGGTTAGAATTACCTAGAACCTTTAGACATGTTGAATCTGTAAAATTTGTAGTTTGTGGTCTTCCTCAACCATGCAACCTAGACTAGGATGGACAATCCTCCCTATCTAATGGGGAATAGAAGGCTAAAGAAACATAGTGTATTGGGGACCATAACCCTACTATTTATAAATTGATCATAGGGTTCCCATAATCCCCTAGGATCAATGATCGCTATGCTTTTCGCTACAACACGCAAGTGCACGTGATCGAAGTAATAAAAACTGAAGTATTCCAAAGTATCGTACCCAAGGGAACGGGTTTTAACAAAATCTACTGAGACGACACAAAATATGTTTGCAAATTGCAATTGTGGTAACCAATGGTGTGAAAATGATTGAGTGGTTGTTTTTGCTAAAGAAACTAAATAAAATGATAAAAGAGGGATTCAAACGTGTTTTTGCTCAATTGAAAGAAATTGCGGCCTAATTGCAATTGCATTCCTTTGACTTCAACATTTAAGCTTTGTAAACCGAATTCAACACCTATTCGACCTTCTATGAAGTATCTTTAGGAGGCTAAGCGATTAAACCGATATTTCTATGGCTAATACGAACTTAGTTAATTTTGAAACACAATTCTTTTGGTTTTAAAGGTTTTGCCCTATGTCTAGGGTCAAAAACAAATTCCTATGTCTAGGCTATTTTCCTTTATTGCTTTTATGAAATCTAAATTTTTATCTAACATTTTCATAATTAGACTCAATTTTTGTATACTAATCTAGGTGATCAATCTAGACAAATAATAAGCATTAAAATTAATAAAATCAAACAAGCTATGGATGAAGCAAGGTTGCTCTCACAATTAGGCCTTTATTCCTATCTTTAGGGCATCCACATGCTTGATTCCCAAAGAAGAAATTAGCTCATTATGGAAATAATGAAAAACCAAAATTTATTTGTTAAAAATTTCATAATTAATTTAAATGAAATAAGGTAAATAACTTTAAAGGAATCTGATAGAATTTTCTTTTTAAACCACCTTGATATCCTCCAGAATTTAATTAACTTAAATGAAAACAAAGTGCAACTTCACAACATAAATAACTTGTATAACTAAAATAACTTGTATAAAAGATGAAAGAAATTTAAACCCAAAACTTATTAATTTATTCAATTCCACAACATGCAAAGAATGAAATTAAACAAAGGTCAATTCTCTAACTAACATTGCAGCAGAATCTGAAAGTTAAAAACAGAATTATAAAACAAAAACAGAGCAGTAAACTAATGTATATTCCTCGCGTTGATCGACCCACATACACCTTCACGGATTGTTGGATCTTCACCTCCTCGAACTCTCGTTAAGGAGGGATCAAGCTCGTAATTTACATAGTAAAAATGAAGAGGACCCTGCTGTAAATTGGCAGAAAAACGTGAAATACAAACAGTGGGCGAGTAGCAGAAGACCCAGCCACGATTTGGATCGTTTTCCCCATTTTCATAGACATTGAGGTCTAGGGTTTCCATCTATATGCTCATTCAATCATGGGTCAAGGGTTGGGCATGAGTCCGGGCTTGAAATTCTCCATAAATGGAGCAAAATGCGTGAATCTTGGTGAATTTCCCAAAATTTCCGTAATGACTTGATAGGTGCAGAGAATGCAATTGCATTGCAATTGCATTCTTCTTCTTTGTTCTTCACCTTGCCTTCCCAAGGGAATGCAATTGCATTTCCATTTGCAATGTCTTCACTTCTTCAAATCTGCACAAAAACTCAACGTAAGCCAACTTTCTTGCATCTTTTTACTTAATTCCTTCTTTTATCATACTCCGACAAGCTTGCATGAATATATCTTATAAATGCTATTTTTAGCTTGCTCGGTAATCAATAAAGTATACAAAAATGACAAAAGTAACTTAGTTTAGGGTTAAATAATCCTCATAAATGAGAATTATCAATCAACAGGCTGGTTTCTGCTCAGTAGGCCACACTACTATATGGGAAGTCTTGGGCCCATTATCAAGACCACACAATATGCCTATTAAATAGCCCAAATATAATTGCCATTTAATTTGTTACCCATATATGAATTAATTATTCAATTAATTCCAACATATTTTCCCTTTCTAACAATTTTTTTCATTTATTTTTTCATAGGTACAAAACTGACCAAAATTAGTCGGTCGGTCGGCATAACCAACCCTCTAAAATTGACTATCGAAAACTGACATGTTGGTGGTTGGCATTGGTTGGGGCACAAAACCAACTCCGTCCGATTGATGCTCACTCCTACTTGTTTCTTCACTCTTGAAATTTAAGATATGAAAAAATGATACACTTTTTAAAAATAAAAAAATATTTTTCTCTTGAACCCCAAAGCACCTTGTTCTTTAAAACAAAGTAGCATGATGTAAGAAATTTATTTTGGTAACCATTTTTACAAGTGTTTTAGGGTGCTAATACCTTCCCTACACCCAAAGACCCCCGAGCGTAAACTCTAGTTTTGTAGACCATTTATTTCTTTTTAAAATTGGGTGACCAATCACACCCTAATAATGGTGGGTGGCGACTCCAAATACTTTTCTAAAAGACCTCAGTTTCAATAGATGTCAGCCGTTACGTTCCATGTTGTGATATGGTAGCAACACCTAAAACGTAACTATTAACTAGCAACCTTCACTAAGAATCACCCGAGTTGCAATAATACCTAAAATCAATCACCCTTAGCCCTCCAAATATCCATTTTTTTTCTTTTTAAAAATATATAGGCTTCATGGGGTTCTTGGATAACCAACCTCTTCGTCTGCATGCATACCACACTTGATTTTTTTGTGTTTGTTGGTTTTTTTTTTTCCAATTTCATTAATACTCGTAATTCCCAATCAAATTAGGAAAGTGAGCAAAAGATTCTAAATTCACGACTCCCTTTACGAATTATAAAACCCTTTGCTCAGTGGGAAAGTTATTGGGGATTTTGTTTTTGTATTTCGTTGTTATTGTACAAATATGGCTCCATTGTTGCTGAGAGGATCCACCCCTTCAAAATCTATGACCCGTTTAATCTTCGGGTGAGTTTTGAAAAAATGGAAAGAGGAGAGAAAGAGAGACGTGGGTGATTGAAGGGAGGGAAAGGTAGAAAGTAGAGAGAGTGGAATGAGGACAGAGAGAAAATAGAGAAAAAAATTTACTAAAATTGATCCAATATAATTTTTACATTTGACATAGTTTGGGGGTTTAAATTTTACATTGATCATAGCTTGAGGGTTTAATTTTTACACTTGAAAGTTTAGGGGTCCAATTTTTACACTTTTAAAAGTTTGAGGGTTTAATTTTTATACTTTAAAAGTTAAGGGGTGCAATTATTACAACTATCATACTTCATGACTGATTTTTGCAATTTGTCTTAAATATTAATAAGTATTGTTTTATTATGTTTTAAATTTTGAGACTACTTATTAACTAAGAGACAAAATCTTTAGTTTATTTTTTAATGTATTCAATCATATGGATGTGCCAATTGCATTAATTATATTCTCTTATCAATTTCTACTTAAAATTTAAAAATATATTCTACCTTTAAGGGCCGTTTGTTTTGTGATAATCCAAGATTTTCATAGAATGGGCATCTGGATTACCCCATTTGTTCTGTAGAAATGTAAGATGTCTTGACATTTCAAGATGTCTGAATATCTTAGGATGTCCATACGGGGACATCTAATCAATTTTGGATGCCCTTTTGAAACATGGATTTTTAAGATTTTCATGTTGAATGCATCTTCTAATGACATTTTTGCCCCTTATCAATTTTTTTTATTTCGCAATTTTATTATTTATTTAAAAATAAATTAATGTATTTATGCACTAATAAACGATCATATGTAGTTACTATATTTATATTTTACATTTAGATATAAAATAAAGTTGAGATATAAAATAAAGTTGAGTTAAAATTGAATTAATATTTAATAATTCAATATTTTATAAAAATCTCAAACTAATATAAATTAATTTGTTCTACAAAATAACACATAAATATTAGTTTAAAATAAATTGATATACAAATATAACATTAAATTAATAAAGACCAAATTGCATGTGATATAAATTTAAATTATATTAAACTAATAAGTAAATTATGTAAAGATTAGCAAGGACATTATTGGTATAACACATAATTTTAAGACAGTCTCATACACAATCATGCAAAACAAATATGACTATCTAAATATTCCCAGACATTCTTATAAATTTTCTTGTAAAATAAACATGGTAATCTAAATATGCTAGACATCTAAAATTCTGGACATCTAAAATTCTGGGCATCTAAAGATGTTGGATATCCTATTCCTTAAAAACAAACGGCCCCTTAGGATAATATTATGGGTAAGCAAAGGAGACTGAAAAACTAAGACGACCGATCAAACCGACTTTGATTAGTCGATTTATGTCATTTTTCGGTCTGGTTTCGACCCATTGGTTGGCTGAAAAACTCCTAAAGGGAGTGAACAGACTGAAATTTTTTTATAAAAAAAAATGGGTCAATTAGCACTGTTGCAGCATGTAACAACATTAAAGAGCTGTTTGGCTCTCTAGTTTGGAATCAAAAACCCTAGGAATCATTGGCTGGAATCAGAAACCCTAGGGTTCCTGATTACTGTGTTTGGGGTGCAGGGTTGTGTTTGGATGGTTTGCTGAAACCTGTGTTTGGGTGTAGGGTTGAGTTGGGCTGGGCTGGGTTTGTTTAGGCTATTTTTTTAAACAATTTTTTTAGGTTTTTTTTTTCTTCAGATCCATTTTTTTACTTGATAATTGTTTACTGAATTGCATATCAATATTTTAACCAATTATGTAGATCAATTGTTTCAAGCATAGTTAATTATGAATGTGTAGTTTGTACAAATATCTCATTCACTCCATTCATGATGATGTAAAATTAAATAACATTTGTAAGGACATATATTTTAAATAATTAATACGTGGGAAAGAAGAATGATGTTGCTTGAGTAAAGGAAATCCATAATGCAAATGAAGGTCCGAAGTTCATAATATCATAATACATAAGCTGAAAGGAATGAAGAAAAGAAATAACAATAGTTGTCCAAAACACAAAATGAATTAAAACTAAGTAGTAGCTGAAGGTGATTAAGGCATCGAGTTATCGTCCATGAGGGTTGGAAGTCTATTTAAAAAATTAGGAAATTTAAAACTCTATTTCACAAAGTATTTAGAAAATTATTTTAGGAACTCTATTTTAGAAATTAAAAAATTAGAAGTTTATTTAATAAATTAAGGAATCTAAAACTCTATTTCACAATGTATTCCGAAACCTATTTTTGGAACTTTATTTTAGAAATTAAAAAATTGGAAGTTTATCTAAGAAATTAGGGAATTTAAAACTCTATTTACAAAGTATTCATAAACATATTTTTGGAACTCTATTTTAAAAAAATAAAATATTGGAGATCTATTTAAGAAATTTAAGAAATTAGTTTTATTTTAACCTTTTAAAAAATTGACTACGTGGTCGAGTCGCTGGAATGATCGTTGGAGTGGTTGTTGGTGTGATCAGGTTGATGGGGTGGTTGGGTTGCCGAGGTGGTCGCTAGTGGTGGTTGCACGGTGGTCAGGTCGCCGGAGTGGTCGTTGGGTGGTTGTCGACAGTAGTTGTTGGGTGGTCGGGTTGCTGAAGTGGTCATATGATTGGTTAGGTTGTCTGAGTGGTCGTTGGGTGGTTGTCTGGTGGTCGAGTCATTGGAGTCGTTGTCGGAGTGGTCATTAGGGTGGTCGGGTTGCTAGGTGGTCAGGTCGCCGGGGTGGTCACTAGAGTGGTCACTAGGTTGTCGTCAACGGTGGTTTTGGGTGGTTGAGTTTGTCAAGTTGTCGGGGTAATCGCCGAAGTAGTCATCTGGGTGGTCGGGTTGCTAGGATGGTCAGGTCATCGGAGTGGTCAGTAGGTGGTTGTCGGCGGCGGTTGCTAAGTGGTCGGGTTGTCGGAGTGGTTGTCAGATGGTCATTGGCGGTGGTTCAGGCAAGTCAAGTTGTCAGGGTGGTTGGGTCATCGATGTGTCAAGTTTTGGGGTGGTTAGGTCGCAGGGGTGGTTCGTCGAATTGGTCTCTAGAGTTCTCATCACAGTGATCGCCAAAGGTAGTCGTCAGCGGTGGTCGGGTCACCGGTGCGGTCGTCGAAGTTGTAGTTATGGGTGGTCATCGGAGTTGTCACCGGAGTTGTTGTCGAAGTGGTTGTCGAAAATGAAAAACGACAAGTGGAAGAGGAAAACATGGCACAAACCCATGGGGTTACACTGTTGTAACCCATGGGGTTGTGTTTCAAAACCAGGGTTTTGAACACCTTGTACCAAACATGGTTTTGAGTTTGGAACCCAAACTCATTCCAACTCAAATCCATTGGCCAAACGCCCCCTAAATGTTGTTGTAGCTTTGGGAGGTGCATGTAATTATTAAAATATATATATATATATATATTCTATTTTGTATTTTGTAATTTTCAGTTTCCTTTCTCTCTGCATTCTTTTTCTTTTCTTCTTATACTTCCTCCATTCTTCTCTGATTTTTCTTTCTTCTTTTTTTTTTTTCTTTCTTCTCCCTATTTTCTTTTTTTTTTCTTCATTTCTTCTCTGTTTTTTCTTTGCTTTTCCACATGTTTCTCGTTCACTTCGTCAAAATTAGAAAACCAACTAAAACCGACTGATCGATAACCAACTATTCCAGAACTGACTACAACTGACCGTCGAAAATTGACATGTTGGTGGTCGGCATCGGTTTGAGCCCAAAATCGATGTCGATTGACCAATGGCCACTCTTATAGGGTATGGGTAATAGTCAATTGTCTACAAAGATCAATGTGTGGCTTCAATAACCAAATCCTCAAGCTTTTTAATTTATTGAGTTAAATAAGTATTGTAAGAAACAATTATTTCTTGAAGTTTCTACATCACAATATTTTTCATCCCCTCAAATAATTTCTCAAGAAAAAAGGTGATGACAAAGCACAGTAAAAAATTACATTTAGATGACAAAACACGTACAAGTAGGGGTAAAATTTTACCTCTCCACTTTTTATATTTATATATACCATCTTTCAATTCACAAAATGTAATTGAACAAATTAAAGGAAAAAAAATTTAAATCTTGTTTCTTTATATATATATATATATATATATATATATATATATATATTTGAATTTAAGATACGTCAATCTTCGTTTCGCCCTAGGAGAAAATGGAGAGAAGTATAGTTGAGCCGCATCAAGTTTTTTTATTTTGATATGGCAATTTTGGTTCAAACTCAAGGAGATGAGTAAATTATATAAAAAATAATGTTAATAAGGTTGGAGATTATATCAACGAGGCAAAGCCAATGATGAAAGAAAAAATTAACAATAAATGGAGTTTGTATGTTGTTTTTTTTTTTTTTAGTTCAACAATATGTGGGGTGGGAGATTAGAACCTCAGACCTCTTGGTTGAGAGTTCATACTTTATGTCAGTTGAGCTATATTCATGTTGGCAGTTTGTATGTTGTTGGTGGCTCCATTTTTGTAATTGTTTTGTTGATTTGTATGATCTTGGCTTGAAAAAACTTTAGTGCTTCTTTGTTTGATTGATGTTGATTTCTAAATTAAAAGTAATTGTTGAGTTAATTATTTTGCAATCTGTAAGCGCACGAGTTAAGTTTTATAGTGATTTGAATATTTTGAATATTGTCCTCAGGAGACTAACGTTGTTAATTCATTTAATTATCACGAATAATTTCACTTGATTTTATTTAGAGACCAAAAACTAATGCAAGACAAGAAAAGCTAAAAACATAAAATAAATGCAGAAGATAAAAGTTGGAGACACAATTAAAATGGGTATTCTAGGGAGTTGATTTCATCAATTGGACCTTTAAACTTAGTTAATTAGACAATTAAGACTAATTAAACACCTATTTCATAAGTTTAGAGGCCTTTTACCAAGGAATCCTCTCTCAAGCTCTTCATATCTCATGCATAACTAATTAACTTATGTGTCTGTAATCTTAATTAACTAAGCACAACATTACAACTCTTCATTATTTATAACCTCTAATGATAGTTTTAACACTCCCGTGTCACGCAGGAATAAGCAATCATTAGTCATGCATTTGAGTTCTAAACTAAGTTCCCTCTCTCAAGTATCAAATTATTAGAACAAGGCAAATAATTTGTGATCAAGAGATTAAAGGCATTAAGGATAAAATGCACAAATGAAATTAGATGTAATTCAATCACAAAGTCTAATTAATTAAGCAATTGGTCTAAAAGATTACATCAATCCTTGGAATTATCGAATTTAGCTACTTATAATCACTAAAACACAATCTAAATTCTAAAATTCAACAGTAATTCCAAAAATACAAAGGAAAAGGAAAAGGAAAGGAAACTCGATACTAAGTGTCGATCTCACGTTCCCATGACGATCTCCACAAATTTCGAGCTTTCGATCTTTAATAAATGCTCCAAATCTTCTCCAAAATACAGCTGCAATCGAGATTAGGGCTAAAAACTCTCAAAATTGGCTCCCTTAATTCAGTCTCAAAAAGACAAATTTATACTATCTATTGATGCAGTGTTGAGACGCTATGGATAGCATCTCGATGCTGCCTAAAAAGCATCGTTTTCACTTAATGTTAACGGTCAAGCGTCAAGATGCTATACGAAGCATCACGACGCTTTGGATGAAAATCTCCTTTGCGAGATGCGTGCGCGTTTTGGCTTGACGAAGTGTAAAGTTTGTAGCATCGAGACGTTAGGACAACATCAAGACACTACTCTTTTGAGTCCAAAGATTATAATGCTACATAAATGGGCATTGAGACGCCCTAAAGAGTGCCTCAATGCTCTCTCCTAGGTTCTTTATCTTGGGCATCTTCTTCTCTCTACTAAGATCTTCTATTGTAACGCCCCACATTTTCAAGTACGATTGATTTTGGTCTTTTAGGCTTAGTTTCATTGTTGTTAGGTGATTAAATTACTTGGACTAAACTTTGAAGTTCGATTTTTGAATTTGTTGGATGACAGTTGTGATTAAGTCTAAAAATCCATTGACTTGAAAGTCTAACTTTCCTTGAGTTTTTATTTTTGGAAAATTTAAGTAAACCCAAAAGATTTCTATAGATTGCCTAAGATTTGAAAATTGGTTTTAGAAGGTTAATTTAGGTTTTAAATGTTGGAAGAAAGGAAACCTTGAAAATTTTAGATCTCTCCATTTTTATTTATTGGAGTTTACTTGGGGTGTTGGTAAGATTAAAAGAAAAAGGGAAAAAGAGAATAGAAGAGAAACCCTGGCCCCCTTTCTCATCTTCTTCTCCCTCTCTCACTCAATTGCAGCCGACATAGCACCTTCTCCCTCCCGAATGTCGTCGACCCACGCGAGCAGCAGCTTCCTCTGGAGAACCCGTGTCTTCAACCCATCAGTGGTGCCCATGCTTTCAAGCATTGGCTCTCCCCCATGTCTTTGATAGATGTTCATGAGACCCACGCAAGCTCGAATCTACGACGGCGACAATGGCTTCCCTATGAGATTCAAGTGAACCCAGCAATAACACGACCCTACTCACGCATTTCCTCTCCTCCAGCGACGCACCCACACGCTTGCAATTCTCTCTTGCATTCTTGGCAGCTACTCGTAAGACCCACACACAACAATAACTTCTTCTTCCTTCAATTGGAAGAAAGGAAACCTTGAAAATTCTAGATCTCTCCATTTTTATTTATTGGAGTTTATTTGGGGTGTTGGTCAATTAAAGATTAAAAGAAAAAGGAAAAAAGAGAATAGAAAAGAAACCCTAGCCCCCTTTCTCATATTCTTCTCCCTCTCTCACTCAACTGCAGCCAACATAGCACCTTCTCCCTCGCGAATGTCGTCGACCCACTCGAGCAGCAGCTCCATCTGGAGAACGCGTGTCTTCAACCCATCAGTGGTGCTCATGCGTTCAAGCATTGGCTTTCCTACATGTCTTTGATAGATGTTCACGAGACCCACACAAGCTCGAATCTACGACGGCGACAATGGCTTCCTCATGAGATTCAAGTGAACCCAGCAACAACACGACCTTACTCACGCATTTCTTTTCCTCCAACGATGCACCCACACGCTTGCAATTCTTTCTTGCATTCTTGGCAGCTACTCGTAAGACACAACAATAACTTCTTCTTCCTTCAATTCGGTTGGTGCAAGCTCCCTCTGAACATTTGATGTCTTCTCCCTTCGTTTCATTGTCGATTCAAGATGCAAACAATCACGACTAACCTGACCAGCAACGTCAGCTTTGTTCCTCACGTTTTGGTGGGTTGCCAGTGACGATTTCTTCTTTTCTACAAGGGCCCACACTTCCTTAGCTTTAGATCTGTAATACTCATTCCTTAAACATCTTTGGTTTGTAGTTTTAGGCTTGTTTGGACATCAATCAGCCCTTGTTCAAGGCCATTGGTGTCAATTCACGGATTCTAGCACTTACCCACTCAAGAATCAAACTTCAAACCCATCTGATTTCATGACCCACACTCAAATCAGCCTTAATTTGGAGTACCCACATGTTGTTTGGCTCTTATTGGGGGAGTTGAACCTATTCGGACATCAAACAACAAGCGTAAGAGCTCTTTTGGTAAGTTTTAGGTGTGTAACAATCACTCTAAACCCTTTTCGAATACTTTTAAGTGTTGTAGTTTAGTTCCTAACCTTTGAGAGCGTTCTGATTATAGTTTTGAGCCCATTTGAATGCTTGCGAACTTGAACCAACAAGTGCATTAATCTATTTTTGTAAGTTTAGCACCTCTCCCCCATGTCTTTGATAGATGTTCACGAGACCCACACACGCTCGAATCTACGACGACGACAATGGCTTTCCCATGCGATTCAAGTGAACCCAGCAACAACACGACCCTACTCATGCATTTCCTCTCCTCTAGCGATGCACCCACACACTTGCAATTCTCTCTTACATTCTTAGCAGCTACTCATAAGACACTTGATCGGTGTTACACGCAAGCGCACACGATCGAAGTAATATAAATTGGTATGTGAGTACCAAGTATCAAATCCCAAGGGAACGAAGTAACAAAAATATTGTAAAGCAAAGTGTAAGGGAAATTGCAACTTTGAAAACTAAATTGCAAAAATAATGTTGGGTTGGTATGTTGGTAAAAAGAAAAATTGCAGAATCTAATTGTAGAATTTAGAAATGACAATATTGGAATAACAAAGATTCCATAATTGAATTGCAAAATCTAGGAATGACAATAATCGAAATAAGAAAAATTGCAGAATTGAATTGTAGAATCTAGAAATAACAATATTGGAATAACAAAGATTGCAGAATCTAGAAATGGCAAACTAAATAGACTTAGTAATTTAAATTTCAAAGAGAATTTAGATAAAGATGGGGCTCAAGAGTGTCATTGCCCTAAGTTGTAATTGCAAGCCAAAATTACAATTCCAACCTACTCAACACTCAATTGTAAACCAAAATTGCTTCTCCTATTCACATTGAATTTAGGTTTTAGGAGGCTAAGTGAGTGACTTATATGTCTATAGTCCCTCTATCTTAGATAATTCGGCTCACAATTTATGGGTTTTGGAGTCCTTAATCCCTATGTCTAGGGTAAGGAATTGGCTTATGTCTAAGCTCTTTTCTCCATTACTTGTGCGAAATTCGCTTATCACTAACCCTGTCGGTATTAGATCTAAGCTTGAGTTGCTACCCTAGTTGATCAATCTAGGACCTCAACGGAAATTTATTCAACACAAGCAAACAATTGAGATGTATGCTTGGTTTTTATTTAAATTTTGACTATATTTACTTCTTAGGAAATTCACATTCTTGAACCCCCTAAGAAGTATTTAGCTCATAGTGAAAATGAAATTCTTAAAACTAATTTTTGAAGGAAACATCATGTTAGAGAAAATTGAATAAAGTTTCTACTGATAATTAAAACTAAGGAATTTGATAAACTATTTGGGTAAAATAGCCAATATACTGTTATACAGTAGCTACGTAAACCTCCAACTTCTCACTATGAATAGGAATTGAAAGGCAATATGCTAATGATTTTCACTCAAAATATTAACTTCATGATGGAACAAATGGTGAATGGCAGTACCCAATTAGCATAGCAACAAAATCAAGCTTCCTTGCAATTAACAAGTATATGATAGAATTTTCTGGCGCAAAGCAGAAATTAATCGTCAAAAATAATTTCGAAAACAGACCCGAGTTTCTCCTCTCTTCCAATCGACTTCATCCCTCTCTATTTCTAGGAATTGATGAATCTTAACAGTCCCAGCTTGCTTGGAATTCGATTAGAAATTCGAGAAGAAACGGGCAGAAATTAACTGATTTTTAGGACAAAAACATAGCAGAATTTTTCCCCAAAAACAGAGTGAATACGTAATAAACCCCACGAAAAAAAGGTTGAATTGAAACTTACACTTAAACAAGAAGAAATCGAATGGAGAATAGAGATTTCACGTCAAGCAATTCTCATAATACAAGTAGAAAACTGAAGAAACTAAGGCTGAAATTGAATTCTTGACTAAAAACAAAAAAAAAAAATACATTCTGCAGTAAAAACAGAGAATTGAAAACCTACGAACTAAATTTCTCTTTCAAAATCCGATCCTAATTTAAACTAAAATGTAACACAACGAAGACATCAAAAATACTAACTCGGTACTGCGATACTGTCGAAACTACAAGAGCAGTTCGAAAAGAATGGAAACAGGAGTTGCACATTCTTTTCAACACAGAATTTTCAGCAATTTCGAAAAACAGAGGCTCGAAAACGAATGAAAAACCCACGAAAATTAATTTCTGAAATCGCCTCCAAATCCCCCTTCTTCCTTCGAGCTTCTTCCTCCCTCTTTTGTAGATCTTCCTAGGGTTGAATTTCGCCAAAAATCGCGCTCCAATCCCCCAATTCGTGCGAAAATTAATTTTTCCATATATGGGTTTCTTCGCTTGCGCGGGCTTTTCAATTTCCATAATTTCCTTGCCATTTCATGCTGCCCAGAATTACAAAATCAGATTCTGCAATTTGATTTTGTAATTTTCATAAATTCTGCAAACAAGATCAATTTACTTAGAATTATATTCCAAATGCCATCACATTCATTTCTTCCTTAAATTCAAGCAATCTTCTACTATTTTCAATTGGTCTTAGGATAAACATGGATATTTTAAGCAATTGGGAGTTAAATAAGCCTTAATTCTAAGGCTTATCAACACACACACAACAATAACTTCTTCTTCCTTCAATTTGGTCGGTGCAAGCTCCATCTGAACATTCAACGTCTTCTCCCTTCGTTTCATTGTCAATTCAAGATGCAAACAATCACGACTAACCTGCCCAGCAATGTCAGCTTTGTTCCTCACGTTTTGGTGGGTTGCCAGTGACGATTTCTTCTTTTCTACAAGGGCCCACACTTCCTTAGCTTTAGATCTGCAATACCCATTCCTTAAACATCTTTGGTTTGTAGTTTTAGGCTTGTTTGGACATCAATCAGCCATTGTTCAAGGCCATTTGTGTCAATTCACGGATTCCAGCACTTACCCACTCAAGAATCAAACTTCGAACCCATCTGATTTCATGACCCACACTCCAATCAGCCTTAATTTGGAGTACCCACATGTTGTTTGGCTCTTATTGGGGAAGTCGAACCTATTCGGACATCAAACAACAAGCGTAAGAGCTCTTTTGGTAAGTTTTAGGTGTGTAACAATCACTCTAAACCCTTTTCGAATACTTATAAGTGTTGTAGTTTAGTTCCTAACCTTTGAGAGCGTTTTGATTATATTTTGAAGCCCATTTGAATGCTTGCGAACTTGAACCAACAAGTGCATTAATCTATTTTTGTAAGTTTAGCACCTCTTTAACTTGCTTGAACTCATATTAAGCGCTGTAAAATGGTCTTTAATCATTTAAAAATCCCTAATTGTAGTTTCGAACCACTTTGGAGCTATTTCAGACACTTCCAGCAAGTACCCAAGTTCTTTTTGGTAAGGATTAAGCGATAAAGGTTGTTTAGACACTCTCTACGCATGCTTAAGGTGCTGTAAGTTGGGTTTGATTCTGGAGAGTTCACTTTAGCATTTCAAGGTTGTTTCTAAGTAAGTATACCCCCTCTTTGAGCATGTTTTGGTTTGTTTAAAGGTTTTTGAACTAGGTTTAGCCTCTAAAATTTATCTCTTAGTTTAGGAACTCATTGGGATAATTTTAGAAGTGCTTTAGGCAAGTAGTTTCTCCCTGTTTGGTTTGTTTGATTGTGTGTAGAATGCTTTATGTTTCTCTTGTTTGATTTTGTGCACGATATATCTATTATATGCTTTATTATACCTTTTGATGAACATGCTAGAATGTTGACTTGTATAGCTATGTGATGTAGCATGTTGACTTGTGTTATGAGCATGTTTTGTTTGGGCATGAGACATGGACTAGTAGTATGCTTAGGTAACATGCATGTGGTGAGGTTGTGAGGAGGTTAGCGGACCTTGTTAGTTTGGTAAGGATTGTAAGGTGAGTACCAGTGCACCCTGGGTACAAATGGTCGAGGGGTTGTATTGTCACCATTGGAATAAGATGAGCATCGAGGAGGCCTTGGGTACAAATGGTCTGATGTGATGAGTCTAAAAAGCATGTGTTGGGCGTTTGGGGAAAGCTAATACATTGCTAAGTCATTGGTGCAATTTGAGTACAAATGGTCAAGGTGCGATGCACAGTTTGAGGCCTTAGTAACATTGGTCAATGGTCGAATCAAGCTTATTAGAGAAATGTTAAGGCTCTGGTAACAGTGGTCAGGAGTCGGTGCTTCTCAAAAGGTCAGCTTGAAGAGCTTAGTGAGGTCTAAACAATCGAGTGAACTTGACATGATACGAGAATTCATGTGTTAGTTGCATAGCATGATGCAAGAATTCATGTGTTAGTTGTATAGCATTGTGCAGAAATTCATGTGTGGGTGAGTCTTATGATTATTTTACTTACTTATGTATGTGGAGGATGAGGCTTGTGTTATCACTCTTGATAAGTATGTTTGGGTGCGTGTGAATAGCATGATATTTGTTGTTTGATGTTTGGTGTTTCACCAAGTGTGGCTACTTACTCAGTACGCATTATGTACTGACCCACCACTAGATTTTGTAGGTGATGACAATTACTATCATCCCGGTGATGTAGACGAGAAGGCATGATGAGAGGGCACTATTAGTAACTTGTGGTTTCTTGGTAGAAGTTTTTCTTTGAAATGCGTAGATAGGACTTTAGTTGAATTTGAGTAGATGTTTTGTATAGGCTTATACCTTCTATTCTTTATTCCTTATTTCCCCCATTTGTTTTTGAAGTTATAGATAGGATATTGTGGTAAAACTTAATTCATGTAATAAATGTTCTTGTTGTTAGAAACTTACTCTTGTTTCCTAGTGGTTTATTTAAGTTGAGTTTGTTTTGAGTTGATGTGAATCAGTTCATACTGTGAGCTGTTTGGGTGTGTTGTGTTGTTGCCAGGAGGTGTGGGAGTTGTTATTTAGTTATTCTGATTGTAGAAGTGTGATCCTCTTCCTAATAGGTAAAAATTTGGATAGCTTGTAGTTATGCCATTATGTTGCCGAAATTTTTGGGCATATTGGTTGCTAGTTTGGTGGCATTCTCTAGAATAGGCTAAAATTTGGGGGCATTACATCTATTTAGCTCTAAATAACTCCAAAATCCTCGTAATTCATGCCAACACTTTGATTTTGCCCCACTTGTTTGAATTCTACAAATTATACACAAATACACATCAAAGCTTATAAATTCACCACAAAACTAGTATAAATATAAGGAATAAGATAGAACTATTTGAGTGTTGTTAGTAATGTTTTGGAGAAATTTAGGTGATGATGTTGATGTGTTTTGTTGTGTGTTTTCCTTATGTTGTAATTGTGGTTTTTAATTCAGATCTCAAGCTAAGGATTAGTTTACTTCTTTAGGAAAATAAAGTAATTAAACTTTCGTACTACATTAACCCTAATCAAAGAATGAAGCATTAATATGATTTTTTTTAGTACAACAAATATAGGAGAATGGAGATTTGAACCTCCGACCTCAAATGAGGTAGCTAGTACATGTCAATTACTGTTGAGCTATGCTCACTTTGACATTTTTTTTTTTAGGATAGCATTAATATGATTTTATGCTACTCTATGCTTGGCAAATAAAATAGTCCATTTTCAACATTAAAAGGTGTTTAAAAGCATAATTTATTAAGTATACTTCAAAAAAATTAAAATTAAGGATATACTACAAGACACGAGTTGGGCGAAGAAAATCGAAGTGGGTATAGTGCTGTTATTCAAAACGAGTTGGGCGAAGCAATGGTTACCTTGGCGAGGCCGACGAAGTGGATCACGGAGGTTGATGTAACTGAAGCCCTGGCTGTGAGAGATGGATTGGCGCTAGCTCAAGAGATGGGATTTCGTCGATTGGAGATGGAGACCGATTCTTCTGTGGTTGTCCATCTGCTTCAACAAAAATTTCATTACAATTCGGAGCTGGGGCAAATCATAGAAGATATACTCTCAATCGCAAAGGAAATGGAGTATGTTACCTTCAATTGGTGTGGTCGCCGAGCAAACAATTTGGCGCATGCAGTGGCAAAGATTGTAGCACGGCTTCTATACGAGGAAAAATGGATGGAGGCTGTTGCAGAAGAGTTCAGGAGCTGTACTTGAAGGAAATAGTTGTTGATGGGTCACTTCATTCACGAGATGGCCTCTTTTTTTAATTCAATAAAAAAAAAAAAGACACGTTTTTTGGGATCAACTCATCAATGTTTATGTAATAAATGTGGTTGTTTTATATTGTTTAGAATGCATATCCAAACATTGATATATAAATGCTAATAATTCAATTAAAGATTTTATACTTAATTTTTCTACGGTTATATATAATTGACTCAAATTCATTAAAAAGTGATAATAATAAAATAAATTTGAAAATCGCTTGTGCAACCCAAGTGAGCATGAACATACAAGTCAACTTGGATAAGGCAACATAAAAATAAAAAAAAATAAAAAAAAAAAGGTTAAAAATACTATTTTGGTCCTATATTTGGGATTTGTTCTATTTTAGTTAGAATACTTTCAAATATTCAAATTTAGTCCGCATTCTTTCAATAAACCTTAAAATTAGTTTTTACCAATAATTTATGGTTAATTTTTGCTAAAACATACAAATCCGCCATATAAAAATTCAGTAAACATATTCACATTGTGTCTTTTCTTGAATGAAAATTATTATCATTTTTTTACTGAATCAAATAAAAACCAGCTTCAAACTAATTATGAGAATTAATTTTAAGATTTATTAAGAATACATGGACCAAATTTTAACATTTGAAAATACAAGAATTAAAATAAAATAAGTCATCGATTACAGTGACCAAAACGGTATTAAAAAAAAAAGAAAAGAGAGAACATACAACAAATAAGAATTATTGGATTTGAAACAAGAAAAAATTTCCAACAGTAGTCTTGAAGTACCTATTTAATTTGTTCGGCGACACTAGAAATTTTCCTTCATAAATAAGTGCTAATCAATTTAAAAATTAAAATGTAACCATACATTTGCATTCAAATATTTATAAGATAGACAATTACATTATAATAATAAGAATTGAATATATATTATTATTTTGTTCCTCTCTTATTAGACAATGTTCGTTGTGGGAATGGTGGAGGAGCTCCTCCTGAAATGAGATGGTGCAGGTCGGAGCCAAGCTCGGCCGCCGATCATGTCTTTGGTGAAGAGTTTTTCAGCCTCATCCGTCGATAGGGTGCGCGACCACACAACTCTTTTCGCTCTGTTTGCCCCTGGCCCGTAGCATTTGTATTCTCCATAGAACACCGTTCTATATGTTGTGCAAGAGAAACTCATCTTAAAAATCATCTTAAAAATCAAAATACTTTATGAAAAACTAATAATTTAGAGTCTGTTTGGTAATGTTCTCATTTTTTATTGCTTATCTTTGTTCTAAATTTTTTAAGAAACATATTTGTTTTGTAACCTATCCTTTTTTTTGTTTTTAATTTTTCAAAAACGTTTATGAAAATAGAGTAAAATTTCAAAAACTACAAAAAGTGATTTTTACTATTATGTTTGGTTGCAGTTTGATCTCTATAGTTTGAATTTACTTCCAATTTTTTTTATCTTAATGATTTAAAATTTTTTTAATTCAATCTCTAAAATTTAGGCAATCATTTTTTCCAAAAAAAAAAAAAAGACGACAATCCTCATGTGTCCTATTAGTTAAATGTTTTTAATTTAAGGAAAAGTAAAAGCGAAAGGGTGGAAAAAAACTGTTTATGGATGATTTGTAAACTTTAACCAAACTACATTGACTAAATTGAAACTTGGTTAAATTATAAGTTTAGTCTTTGAAGTCTTACTTTGTGTCTAATAGGTTTTTAAGCTTTCAATTTTCTATGTATAACTTATTAGACACAAATTTAAAAGTTCAGAAACTTATAAGATAAAAAAAAAAAGTTGAAAGTTTAGTCCTACTAAAACAAAATTCAATTTTATACTATATAAATCTGTTAATTTTAAAAATGTCAAATACGTTAGAGATTTATTAAACATTTTTTAAAGTGTAAAGAACTATTAGACAAACCTAAAAGTTTAGGAATTAAAATTGTAATTTATTAACCTTAAAACTTTTATGACAAAAAATGAAATTGCAAGTAAACTAAAATCATGCATAGGGATCAAGTCGAAACTCTTAAAACTAGAAGGATGAAATTGAAAGAAAGTCGGGGACGAAACTGGTAATATAATAGAAAAGAAATGTAATGAGAATAATATATGTTTAAAGTATTAATTTATACCTTTGCTTGGTGTGATCTCCCCAGTCATTCCAGCCCTCTGGCACAACAACATTGGACATATGAGTGTAGCCAAACACAACCCTAGAGCAAGCCCCCCATGGCCGTCCAAGCAAAGTCGATCCACTTCCTGTAATTTTGCACCCCAAGAACACGAACCCAGTGTTCTCCACCGCCGTGTTCCGGTGCTGAGCCGTCATCGCCCCGCCTCTTTCCGACGTCGAATGCAAATGGCACTTCTGCAATCCAAAAATGACAACCTCATTTTCTTTTAACTGTTTTTAGTGTTTCGTAAAACTGATTATTAAATAATTTAAAGAAAATTACTCGTCGCTTTTAGGATTGACTTTTTAAAACAGTTTAATGACTCTTTTAACTAACTTTTCAAAATTTTCATTTTATTCTACTATTTTATGCTTAAGTTTCAAATTTATCAAACACTTTTTTCTCTATATTACAATTGATTTTTTTAAAAGTACTTTGAACAATTATTTTAAAAGCTATCTAAATCTTAAACTAAGCCTTAGTCTCCAAACTTTTAAAAGAGAATCTTAGGTCAAAGTATTTGTTTTAGTTTCTTAATTTTTAAACCCCAATTATTAATTTTAGTCATAAACTTTTTAATTTCTTTATTAGTAAACTTTTTAATTTCTGGTCTTTTCTGGCTATATTCAGTTTAATTTAAAATCATTTTTCGAAGTTCAAATCATAGAATTTAAAATTATTTTTTTTTAACTTTCTTAATTCCAAATGAGAGGTCAAAGTATATGCAAGGTTTAAAATGTCGATGTCGACGAAAATGTCGAAGTCTCAATTTTATGGAAATGTCGATGGAAATATCGATAAAATGTCGATGTCGATGGATATTTCTGGAAAAATTTTAAAAACAAAAAATTCAAAAAAAAAAAATTAATAAATGAACATTTTACACTTTTTAAATGAGTTAAAATACTTGTTACATTCTTATATTCACATTAAGTTACATTTTCTTGCTATTTTTTTTAATATTTCGTCAATTTTGTACGGTATAGTGGAAATGTCGATTCTCCCCTTAAGTCGATGTCAAACCCATAGACATGTGGAAATTTCAATGGAAATGTCGATATGTCGATAGAAATTTAATACCCTAAGTACATGATCAAAAGGAAAAGGAAGGTTTTAAAAAGTACAGTGAAGAAGATAGGAATATAATATAACTTTTTTAAAGAGAATAAAATAGAACTTTAAAAAGGTTGTGGACCAAAATGAAAAAAAGAAAAAAAATTGAAAGCTATGAAATGAACCCCTTCAATTTCTCAAACCAAACAACAATGGCAGAACGCAGAAGAGAACAGAAACAGAAACAGAATTAGGTGTGGAGCAAAAACCTCATAGAGAGAAGCGGCGTTTCCGCATATGAAATCGGTGGCTCCTTCGATGTAACAGTTTTTGAAGTAATGTCTTCCGGCGTCGTCGAGAAGGGTATCTTGAAAGGAGATGATCCGGCAGCCGTAGAAGGCGGCTCTGTCGGCGGAGACCCTCAGTGCCACCGCAATGCCGGCGGTCCCGAAGGTGTTCTGGATGGTCATAAAACGGCCGACGAAGTCCGAGGCGAAGACGGAGATGACCGGAGATTGAAGTAAATGTGTTCCTTGGTTCCATGTGATTATGGTATCGGAGGCCTTGCTGCCACTCAATGTTATGAACGGCTTGTCCTCCGGCACCACAATTTTCTCTCTGCTCAAAATAAAAATAAAAAAATGTTACCATTATTTGTAATTAAATTAGCTGCACACATTTATTTTTTAGAAAAATTGTAAAACTCTCGGGTAATTTTACACCATTAGATATATGACAGAGTCTTTGTCTAACTATTATTAGGGCAGACAAGACAATCATATTGTAGCAACATGATTCAATAATTTTTCACGATAAAGATATTGTAACAATCACACCCTTACTTTCAATTGGATCCATCACCCCTTGAATTTACTATATTGATACAATTAAATCCTTGAATATTATAAATATACAAACCACCTATGAACTTTAAGGATTGTTATAAATTCAATCTTTGAACCATTGGATGGATGATTACAATTTAACTCAATAAAATCAGAAAATCATAACATTAATAACCATATTAAAATTTTTATCTTAACTTAAGAAAACAAAAAGTTAATGTAAATAATTTGAATTTAATTGTAACAATCCTAAAATTTTAGGCTTAGATGATAATTAACCATTCTTATAACTCAAGGTGTTTTTGTGTATTTTACAATATTTAAGGTTTAATTTAATTGTAACAATTTTGGAAATTCAAAAGGAGATCAATCATATTTAAAGTTTTGAGAATGTAATTGTAACAATCTCTATAGTTATCTTGAATGGTTTTTGCAATTTTTATTTATTTTTGAGAGTAATGATTCAAACATTTGACTTAATTAGACTATATAAGCGAAATACTATAATATCTTAACTAGTTAAGTGGTCTCAAGTTGGCTATTTAAAGTGATAGTAGAATTGCCAAAATAAGCATAGCTCAACTGACATAAAATTTGTACCCTCGACTAAGAGGTCAAAGGATCGAATCTCCTACTTCACATATTGCCAAAAAAAAAAGTAGTAGAATTTAATAAAATGATAGGGCTTTTAATTTAACATAATTAGGATTTTTTTTTTAAAATTTCAACAACATTTGAGGATGAGGATTCAAACCTCTAACTTTTTAGTCGAGAATATATACTTTAACCAGTTCATGAAGTTGATTACATAATTAGGAGTATGTTACCTATATATTTTCCTATTCAATAGGCCATCAAACCAGACTCTCCTTAAAGTGCTAGATTGGTTCAAACCTCATCTCCTTATTTGAAATATATTAGCTACTCTAAAAAATTAGAATAAAGCATTTCAAAGAGGGCAAAATCACTAAAACTACAAATCAAACCTTCTCTTAGACAAAAATTTCCAACTAAATAATCCCAAAAACCCGAGAAACAAACAATCTCACATAACCAAAACATCAAATAAAAAAGATAACAAAGTAAAAAAAAAAGAATGAAGATGAGTTTACCTATAAGTTCCAGGCTTAATCCAAATGAAAACAAGTTCATTATTATTGGATGGAACAGAATCAATTGCTTCTTGAATCTTCTTAAAATCTCCCTTTCCCGATGGATCCACTCTTATCAGCCTCGCAGAGCTCATATCTGCAGGTGCCATCACTATTATTATTATTATTATTGAAAGAATTAGTTTCAAAATAAAACTTTGTCCAAATTACAAAGTTAATAAATAAACTTCAAAATTTCCCGTCACACACACACATATATAATATGTGTAGCTTGGTTTAGTAGCAAAGGCCCCATGTGCCCATGTGGGGATTCCTTACTCCTCGATGGGGTTGCAAAGAATAAAAGCTTCCCCCCATTTTAAAAATGTCCAATAATTAAAAGATTTTCAATTGTATTGTAAATATGACAAGTAAATGCCCATTCCACATGCCCATTTATATCCATGCCAAGTGGCTTTTTCTCCATAGCCAAAGTGTCCTCCATGTGTCCAACAAAGGCCATAGATTGGTGTCCAAATAGACCACATCATGCTCTCCAAATTGCCTATAAATAGTGGTTCATTTTGGATAAATGAGATATGCATTTTTGGTAAAAAAACTCTCCAATCCTCTCTTTTCTCTTCCACTTTCTCTAATTTATTTGTTTATTTAATTTGCCATAAATCTCCATTTTCTTTTATTTATATTATCTATATATAATCCATTTATATTTTAACACTTGTATTATTATTATTATTATTATTATTATTATTATTATATATTATTATTATTATATATTTTGGTAAAGTTTTGGTGCCCGGTTTTGCCTCTCATTTTACAACACGTTATCAGCACGAGACTCTATCATTTTTCCCGCTAAAGTGTTATTATGGCAAACCTTACAAAGCTAGAATTTGCGGCCCTGGATATTAATGGAAATAACTACTTGTCATGGGTCCTTGACGCTGAGATCCATTTAGATTCTATGAATCTTGGAGAAACAATTAAAGAAGGAAATGATGCATCAAATCAAGAAAAAGCAAAAGCCCTGATCTTCCTTCGCCATCATCTTCACGAGGGATTGAAAATGGAATATCTTACAATAAAAAATCCCTACGTTCTATGGCAAGGTTTGAAAGAAAGGTACGATCATCAAAAAACAGTTATTCTTCCAAAAGCTCGTTATGATTGGATGCATCTAAGGTTGCAGGACTTTAAATCAGTAAGTGAGTATAATTCCGCACTCTTCAGAATTAGTTCAAAATTAAAATTATGCGGAGAAAAGATTACTGATGTTGATATGTTAGAGAAGACATTTTCCACTTTTCATGTCTCGAATATGCTCCTGCAGCAGCAATATCGAGAGAAGGGTTTTGCAAAATATTCTGAACTTATCTCATGTCTTATCGTTGCTGAACAAAATAACGAGTTATTGATGAAAAATCACGAATCCCGACCAACTGGAGCAACACCATTCCCTGAAGTGAATGTTGTGAATTTTAATAACCGTGGTCGAGGTCGTGGTCGTGGTCGAGGTCGGGACCGCGGTAGAGGAAGAAATACCTATTTTCGTGGTGGGCATTATAATTTTAAGAAACCCACACGAAGTGATGATCATAAAGGAAAGGCTCCACAAGATAGAAGTTCGAAAGGTGATGAACATAAATGTTTCCGGTGCGGAATGACTGGGCACTGGTCACGTACCTGTCGTACGTCAAAACACCTTGTTGATCTCTATCAAGCTTCCCTGAAGGAAAAAGGAAAAGGAAAGAATGTGGAGGTAAATCTTGCCATTCAAGAAGATGATGTGTTTGACCCCTCCAATATGATGCATCTTGATGTAGCTGATTATTTTGAATCTCCTGGAGAGAGAATTGATGCAATCAAACAAGTAGATGATGATTTGTATGAAAATATATAATTAAGTACTGTTTAGTATGTTTTTGTTGTTGTTTTGTTTGTATATATATTTAAGACTCTTTGTAATCGTTTTTCTTTTCTTTTCAATGAAGAAATATGAACAATTTCAATATGTTGAGTAACTCGAAAATGAGCAATGAGGATTTATGTCTGGCAGACTGCGCAACTACGCACACGATACTCATAAATAGAAAATATTTTACTAGATTGACAATGCTGGAAGCAAAAGTCAATACTATATCAGGTTCTGCAAATCTGATTGAAGGTTTTGGAAAAGCAAACTTTATTTTGCCTAGAGGAACAAGATTTACAATTAATAATGCTCTGTTCTCTAGCAAATCGAAAAGAAACTTATTAAGTTTTAAAGATATACGTGAAAATAATTATCATGTTGAAACTGATTGTAAAAATAATATAGAGTGTCTCTATATAACATCTATTGTTTCACATGAAAAACATATATTAGAAACACTGCCTGCTTTTTCTTCTGGATTATACTATACTCATATACGAGTAATCGAAAGTTATGCAATAATGAACCCGAAGTTCATGAATCCAGAAATATTCAGTGTTTGGCATGATCGATTGGGTCATCCAGGGTCGATAATAATGAGGAAAATTATTGAGAATTCACATGGACATCCTTTAAAGAGCCAGAAGATTCTTCAATCCAATGAGTTGTCATGTGATGCTTGTTCTCAAGGAAAATTAATTATTAGACCATCACCAGCTAAAGTGGGGATTGAATCACCTGCATTTTTAGAGCGAATTCAAGGTGATATTTGTGGACCTATTAACCCACCAAGTGGTCCATTTAGATATTTTATGGTATTAATTGACGCATCCAGCAGATGGTCACATGTATGCTTATTATCAAGTCGAAATCTTGCATTTGCAAGATTACTTGCTCAAATAATTAAGTTAAAAGCACAATTTCCTGATAAAACAATTAAAACCATTCGACTTGATAATGCTGGTGAATTTACATCCCAAACTTTTAATAATTATTGTATGTCAATTGGGATAAGTGTTGAACATCCTGTAGCTCACGTTCATACACAAAATGGTCTAGCAGAATCATTTATAAAACGTCTGCAACTAATTGCAAGACCATTGCTTATGAGAGCTAAACTTCCTACATCAGTATGGGGTCATGCTATTTTGCATGCTGCATCACTGGCACGTATTAGGCCAGTAGCTTATAATAAATACTCCCCAATGCAATTAGCTTATGGCCAGCAGCCAAATATTTCCCATCTAAGAATTTTTGGATGTGCAGTATATGTACCAATTGCTCCACCACAACGTACTAAGATGGGTCCTCAAAGGAGGTTAGGAATATATGTTGGTTTTGATTCCCCATCAATTATTAAATATCTTGAACCCCTGACGGGTGATGTATTTACTGCACGATTTGCTGATTGTCATTTTAATGAGACAAATTTTCCAACATTAGGGGGAGGAATTAAGAAGTTGGAAAAAGAAATTACATGGAATGCATCGTTATTATCTCATTTAGATTCTCGTAGAGATCAATGTGAACTTGAAGTTCAAAAGATAATTCATTTGCAAAATATAGCAAATCAACTACCAGATGCATTCACAGATACTAAAAGTGTGACTAAATCATATATACCAGCTGCAAATGCTCCATCAAAAATTGATATCCCAAAGGAACAAGTCGTCAATAATGAGTCTGGAGCACGCCAGAAGCGTGGTAGACCAATAGGTTCTAAAGATAAAAATCCTCGGAAAAGAAAAGTAGTTGAGAATCAAAATGATTCAATAAAAGGTATGGATGTTCCAGAAGAAATCCAGAATACAACTACTCAAAAGAGTATTGGTGAAAATCAAACGCTTGAGGATAATAATGAAATTTCTATAAACTATGTTACAACAGGAAAGAGATGGAACCGAAATGATATCATTATTGACAACATTTTTTCTTATAATGTTGCTCACGATATTATTCATGAAAGTGATGATTTTGACCCAAAATCTATCAAAGAATGTCAATGTAGAAAGGATTGGTCGAAATGGAAAGAAGCAATCCAAGCAGAGTTGAACTCACTTTCAAAACGTGAGGTTTTTGGACCAGTAGTCCCAACACCGGAAAACGTCAAACCTGTGGGATATAAATGGGTATTTGTAAGGAAAAGAAATGAAAAGAATGAAGTCACAAGATATAAAGCGAGACTTGTTGCACAAGGATTCTCGCAAAGGCCTGGTATTGATTATGAGGAGACATATTCTCCTGTGGTGGATGCAATAACGCTAAGATATTTGATTGGTCTGACTGTATATGAAAAGCTTGATATGCATCTAATGGATGTAGTCACGGCGTATTTATATGGATCTCTGGATAATGACATTTATATGAAAATCCCGGAAGGATTTAAAATACCAGAAACATATGAATCAAGTTCTCGGGAATTGTATTCAATAAAGTTACAGAGATCATTATATGGATTAAAACAATCAGGACGAATGTGGTATAATCGCCTGAGTGAATATCTGTTGAAAGAAGGATACCAAAATAATCCAATATGTCCGTGCGTTTTTATAAAGAAATCTCAGTCAGGATTTGCTATTATAACTGTATATGTTGATGACTTAAATATAATCGGAACTCCTGAAGAGTTATCCAAGGCAATAGAATATCTTAAGAAAGAATTCGAGATGAAAGATCTTGGAAAAACAAAATTTTGCCTTGGTTTGCAAATTGAACATTTAGCAGATGGGATATTTGTTCATCAATCAACTTATACAGAGAAAATCTTAAAAAGATTCTATATGGATAAAGCACATCCATTGAACATTCCAATGGAAGTTCGTTCACTGGATGTAAAGAAAGATATATTTCGACCTCGAGATGACAGTGAAGAACTACTTGGCCCTGAAGTACCATATCTTAGTGCAATTGGTGCACTTATGTATTTGGCTAATAACACAAGACCAGATATAGTTCATATCCTACAAAAAGACATTGGAACGGAGTTAAGCATGTACTCCGATATCTTCGAGGGACAATTAATATGGGTTTATTTTATTCTAGCAAATCAAAATATGATCTAGTTGGTTATGCAGATTCTGGTTATCTATCTGATCCACACAAAGCTAGATCTCAGATAGGTTATCTATTCACATGTGGAGGAACTGTTATATCGTGGCGATCAGTGAAACAGACTATAACGGCCACTTCTTCAAATCATGCTGAAATCCTCGCTATTCATGAAGCAAGTCGAGAATGTGTATGGCTAAGATCGATGACACAACACATTCATGAGACATGTGGCTTATCTTCAAGTAAACCTCTTCCAACGATGTTATACAAAGATAACACAGCATGTATAGCTCAAATCAAGGGAGGATATATCAAAGGAGATAGAACAAAACATATCTCACCAAAACTCTTCTATACTCATGATCTTGAAGAAAATGGCGATATCACTGTACAAAAAATTTGTTCGAAAGATAACTTGGCTGACTTATTTACGAAGGCATTACCAACTGCAACCTTCGATAAATTAGTATATAGCATTGGAATGCGGCGATTCAAAGACTTTAAGTGATGTCTCCATGAGGGAGAGTGAATGTATTATAGTAAACTATATAAAATATGTACTCTTTTTCCTTCACTAGGGTTTTTCTTCCCATTGGGTTTTTCCCTAGTAAGGTTTTAACGAGGCATATTTTATATAAATGGGCATTTAAGGGGGAGTATTGTAAATATGACAAGTAAATGCCCATTCCACATGCCCATTTATATCCATGCCAAGTTACTTTTTCTCCATAGCCAAAGTGTCCTCCATGTGTCCAACAAAGGCCATAGATTGGTGTCCAAATAGACCACATCATGCTCTCCAAATTGCCTATAAATAGTGGTTCATTTTGGATAAATGAGATATGCATTTTTGGTAAAAAACTCTCCAATCCTCTCTTTTCTCTTCCACTTTCTCTAATTTATTTGTTTATTTAATTTGCCATAAATCTCCATTTTCTTTTATTTATATTATCTATATATAATCCATTTATATTTTAACACTTGTATTATTATTATTATTATTATTATTATTATTATTATATATTTTGGTAAAATTTTGGTGTCCGGTTTCGCCTCTCATTTTACAACAAATTGAATCTTTACATGAAAGTTTTGTATTTGCAATTTTGTAATAATTAAATTAGTGACGTGACGTTTAGAAAAAAGCCACGAGAATGGTCCAAATGTCAGCTTGTTAGTCTCCTATTATATACTTATATAATTAATGCTTGAGAAGCGATAACTTGAGCTAACATCACCAAAAGTTTTACTAATATAAGAAATATCTAAGAATAAGAATGTGATCATGTCTATTTTAGAATAGGTTTTCATTTTCAAAGAGCTTGAAAAGTTATTATTTGCCCAAAGATATTGGTGTTTGCCAGTCTATAATAGAAGACCATATGAATTTATTTCAAAGTTGGTCCTTTCCATCATTTTCAAACCATAGTTTTGAGATTTCTCATTAGAAAAATAGATAATTTAAAAGGGTACTTAAAATACAATTTTGGTCTCTATACTTTATATCTCATTCCATTTTAGTCTCTATAGTACATATCTCATTTCATTTTAGTCTTTGTACTTTTACTAAATTTTAAAATTAGTCATTGTTGTTAGATTGAAGTTAATTTTTATCGAACATGGTAAAATAATAACAATAATTTTCATTAAAAAAAAGGACACAATGTAAATATATATGTTTTCAAAATTTATAGATGGAAGATTAATAAAGACTATTTTTTTTTAAAAGTTAACTATAATCTAACAGTATAGATTAATTTTAAGATTTATTAAAAGTACAATGACTAAATTTAAACATTTGAAAGTACATAGACGACAAAAATAAAACAAGTCTGCCCAAAGTACAGAAACTAAATTGGTACGTATTTTAACCTAAATTAAACTATTAACAAAGAAAAATTTCCGTATTGGTAATATTTTTTCAAGATCAACACGCATACTTAAACCGTTGCACTTAAAGGGACGAGTCATCAATCATTCACTAACAATCAACATTTACCATAAGATAAGTCATCAAGAAGAAGGATATCAAAAAAGTCATCAAGAGGAAGAGCTTTTAATGTGAGCATGGACCAATTAATACATATAAAATTAAAAAAAAAAAAAAAAAAGTGGAAATGAAAAGGAAAGAATGAAGCAAAAGAAATGTAGAAGAAAGCACGGATTTCTTGAAGCAACAGGAAAAGGCAAAATATATCGCAACTTCAACTTCAACAATAAAACACAGCTGGTAGAGGACGACTTCGATTTTTCTTTGCGTTACTTGGTGGTTCTACATTCTAAGTTGACCTCAAATTCAACTTCATTACGTGGGTTTAAATATAGTTCAATTAATTAAGTTTGTTTTTTTCAATTTAGGGAGATGCAGGAGTAGGGGTGTTCAAAAAATCATAGACTGGAATAATCCGATCAACCCTACGATTTGAGTTTGGTTTGGTTGGGTTCAAATAAATGAAAATTTTATATGTTAGGTTGGTTCATGAATTCACCTAAAAAATTAGTTTGGGTTGACTCGAACCAACCCAAACTTTTTATTAATTTTAAGAATTATTTTTTTATCCACTATACAATTATATACACATGTATTTGTTTTATTTTTATTTAATTTCATAATTATTTTTGAATTATTTATTCTTCAATAACTCTTAAAAATATATTTTTAAGTTTTAAAATTGAGTTGCTAATTTTAATTCAATGTAATTTGAAAATAAATAGATAAATGATTTTCATATTAACATTTTACTTTTTCTTAAAACCAAAATTTTGAATAAATGACTCGAACTAACTCAACTCGAATATTTCATCTGTTGGATTTTGTTCATTATTTAATAAGAGTTGTTTGGATTGAAAAAACTTACAACTCAAACAATTGGGTTGAGTCTAAAAAGTGTATCAACTTGACTCAACCCAACCCATGAACACCCATAGCAAGAGTAGAGATTCGAACTTTTGACCTTATAGTTAAAGGTACATAATCAATTGAATTATGCTCAAGTTAACAATTAATTAGATATTTATTATTATTATTATTATTTTGTTTTCAAGAAATATACCATAATTAAGATAGATAAAAAAAAATTTGTCACATGAGCTACGATGAACTTTGGCTTCAATGGCATTAATAATTATTACTATTGTATAGTTTTGTTATTTACTTAGTAAAGCTGTTATTTTCTGCTATCTTCAATTACCGTTGTTATAAGGATCTAAATATCTATAAATACGTGTCCACTATACGATTTTTATTAAGGCGAATAATACGTCTCTTCCAATTGATTAAGTGAAAAATACATCTCTTGCCATTAATAATACATTTTTATCAATTTCATGGCATCGAGGAAAGTTCACCTCACATGTAAGGACAGAACAAAGAAGGAAGGAGAGAGGAGAGTTGTCCCTCTTTTTGCTTTGTATGAAGTTTAAAAAGTTGTACTAAAAACTGAATATTTTAAAAATTTTCCTTTAATTTTTCTCCTCTGCTAAATTTTCAAAATTGAAAGATGATACATATATATAATTAGAAAGGTAGAATTTTGCTCCTCCATGAAAAAATCTCTTGCTCAACCCATGCTAGCTAGCATATGCAGGATTCCCAAAAAGAAATGAATAGATTATACATATATAATTAAAAAATAGGTTAAATTACACATTTAGTCCCTGAACTTTCAAAATTACAATTTTAGTCTTTGAACTTTCAAATTTTTTACTATTTATGAGTGGAATAGACACAAAATTGAAATTTTATGGTTCCATTAGACATAAAATTCAAATTTATATCTAATAGATCAATTAATTTTTAACAATTTCAAATTTGATAGGGACCTATTAGACACAAAATTGAAAGTTTATGAGCTTATTAGACACTTTTAAAAGTTTAAGAACAAAATAGATATAAATCTCAAAGTTCATAGACTAAACTTGTAATTGAATCTAAAAAATAAAATAAGAGATTATACAAAAGAAAATGAATGGATTATACATATATAATTAACCTATATTTTAAAAGATATTTATAAATAAATAAATAAATTAATTAAATAAAAAAAAACCTATATTTTAAAAGAAACCACCCTCTTATCAAAGAAAAAGAAAAAAGAAGCGACAGAGTATAAAGGGAAAAAAAAACTATAGGAAAGGAAGATGAAGATTGAAGATAGGATGTTCAGCACTATAAAAGGGCGGGAGGATGAGGAAATGAACTTGTCCCACATCGGCCAAGTTCAAGAAGCGAGAGGAGGAGATTGAGTATAAAAGGGCGATGAGATAGCTGAACAAATCATACCTTTCTCGGCCTTTTGGCTAAGATCAAGTGTAGTATCTGTTCTTATCAGTTTAATATCTGATACGTGGGCCATTGGCCCACATGATATTAAATTAATTTTTCAAGGGCGAGGGTCCACCACGGTAGCTTGCTGCTGGGGCTCTCGAGCGTCGCCCAAGCGTTGCACTACGGCTCGGGCCTGGCGCACCCTTCCAATCTCTAGTTTTAATGCTTTTGGCCCAACTAAATCTTAATAATGGAGGCCCGGAATTGGCACAACGATAAGTTTCTGGTTTTTTCTTCCGGTGGCTGACCGTTGAAACACGAAAGTTGAAATGGGCCGTCTATACAAGTAGCTTGGGCCACAGCTCAATTACTCAAAAAACCGGAATATTTAGGGTCGTTTAGTAGGATAAATTATATATTTAGAATTTTTGTTCGTTATTTATATCAAGTTATTTCTCAATTTTCCAAAAAGAAAAACGCGAGTTAAAGGGGTGGAGAATTGTAAAATTGGCACTACATGTCTCAATTACTTTTTATAAAATGTCATTTGAAAAATAGTCATGCTTTTAAAAAAATTATTTAGTTAGCCATTAGGTGTATTATTATTATTATTGAGTCTTTTTTGCCCTCCTCCATATAAATGAATTGTAAATATATTTTTTCAAATATTAAATATTGATAGTATCTTTTTTAAGCAAACATATTGATTGTTTCAAATATGATATTCATGGGACAAATCATTAGCTATATTTCGAGCATTTGGATTATATATTTTTTTTAACAAAATTTATATTATTTAAATTAACTCATGTAGTAAGTTTCTATTTATTTATTTAAAATTAGGAGAATGGTAATGTGTAGAAAAAAATATTAGGATATTTGATAATCTAGTAATAGTTTTGAGATTTGCAAATATAGTAAAAAAAATTAAATTTGATTTTTTTTTTTTAATTATTCCAATTTTATCCTCATTGGTGTATTAACATGTATATCAGTAGTATATTTGATATACTTAATATTTGATATTAGTAGTATAATCTGATATACTTTATGTTTAGTATATCAGTAGTACATTTGATATATTTTTTATTTTTTGTTTCGCAATGTTTTTTTTTATGCCATGTATCAGTTCATACCCTACTTATTATGTACATCAATGTTGGGTATATCAATGAAAATATATACCTAGAATAAACTATACCAATAGTATATATCACTGATATACTTCATTTTAGGTATATCTGATATACCGTAATATGAATTACTGATATATTATTGATATACTTCATATGATGAATATCATTTAATTGATATACCTAAATAAACTATATCATCAGTATATCACTGATATACTTTATTTTAGGTGCATCTGATATACTAATAAATATGAATTACTAAATTGATATACCTAAATAAAGTATATCAGTAGTATATCACTGATATACTTCATTTTAGGTATATATGATATACTGTTCATACCCTACTTATTATGTACATCAATGTTGGGAATATCAGTGAAAATATATACCTAAAATAAACTATACCAGTAGTATATATCACTGATATACTTCATTTTAAGTATATCTGATATGCTGTAATATGAATTACTGATATATTGTTGATATACTTCATATAATGAATATCATTTAATTGATATACTTAAATAAACTATATCAGCAGTATATCATTGATATACTCTATTTTAGGTGCATCTGATATACTAATCAATATGAATTACTAAATTGATATATCTAAATAAAGTACATCAGTAGTATATCATTCATATACTTCATTTTAGGTCTATCTGATATACTCTTGATATACTTTATATTATGAATGTTATTTCATTGATATACCTAAATAAACTATATTTGTAATATCACTGATGTACTTCATTTTAGGTATATCTAATATACTGAATATGGATTGCCGATGTATTGTTTACATACTTCATACTAGGAATGTCATATACTTCATTTTAAGTATATCTGATATACTGAAAATGAATTACTAAAATACTTTTGATATACTTCATATTAAGTATATATGATATACTGAATATGAATTATTGATATACTTCATATTAATAATGTCCTTCCATTGATATACCTAAATAAAGTATATAAATTGTATATCACTGATATACTTCATTTTAGATATATCTGATATACTGAGTATAAATTACTGATATACTCTTGATATATTTCATATTAGGTATATCTGATATACTGAATATGAATTACGTAATTAATATTCTAACTAAATAATACCAAAATACTAAAGAATAGAAATTGATCTAAAAAAATTTAATTAAACTAAATGAAGCATAACGAACCTAAACACATATACCTGGTATGCAGAAAAATAGGAACCATAGTTGGGTTCAAAGTTAATACCATTGCAATAGATAAAAAAAGAAAAAAAAAATTAAATCATAACTAGTAAAAATCAAATAGAGATTAAATCAAAAGACATTGCATGCACAACCTATCCAATAAGTAAATGTGCAACCAAACACTCAATTAAATTTACACAATGCTCGAACAAACCCTCACCGATTTACACGACTAACCTAAGAACCCTATTCATTTAAAACAATAACAATCAAAGCTCTTTCTCTCATCCTCCTTGGGTGATGTTCTTAATCAAAACTCTCTTCCTCCATGGCATGGTTTGGATCCATGACCTTTTGGTTCATCTTCAATATTCGTATACAAGTTTCTTGGTAAAAACTCTATGGTTTCTCGCAGACGGTGCCAACTGTTGATGCATAAATCAGGGCAAGGGGAATGCACCTGATTTGCACGTGAAGCTAAAGGTGAACTGTATTTGTGAGGGGAAAGAGGTGGCCTGCAAAACAAAGAAACCTCACACACAGGTGTGGTGCTTGCCACAACCACTTTGATGCTTAAGTCGGAGAGGAAGTGTAGTAAGTTTTTAGAGAGTGAAGAATGAGAATGAGTTACCTCAAATGGAGTTATCATGCTGTATTTATATGAAGATGACCTGAGGTCTTCCCCTTTTTGAATTGGATTAGGTTTAGGATAGAAAGTTGGGCCCTTTAGGATTTATTGGGCTGTGGATGTGTGTGGAGCACGTCCAGGTAAGGAAGAATCAGGTCGGTTGGTTCGGCTCGGCTCGTTCCGTTTTGGCTCGGCTCAACACGGTTCGAGCCAAGTTGGGCATCTTGGCCTTTTGTCCATTTTTCTCACTTTTCTGGGCCCAATTTCACTATGGACCTCCTTTTGAACCCTATTTGACCAAATTGTCTTCTATTCTCTTGGGTTTGATTCAACTGTCCAAATTTGCCCATAACATATATCTTGAACATTTTTCAAAAAAGAGAAATTCTCATGACCCACTTAACCTAATAATAATAATAACAACAGTCTATATTATGGCTCTATTAACTCCTAATATTTCCATACCCCAAATTCTACATTCACACCCAACACATTCATGATTGAATTATTTGAATTATCCATATAAACAACAACAACAAAAAATAAAAATAAAAATAAAAAAAACTATTGGAAGAATATGGCATACTTAGAGAATATTTCTATACGATATCAAAATCTATTTTGGTACATACAAAAACTTAATTGCAAAATGGGGAAAAAAAACCTTGGAATATTGTCCATTGATTGTCTGTATAGCTTGAAGTAAATCAAATTCTATATAAACTTGTCTACTCCTATTAGGATTGCAACCCTTCCTAAATCGCTATAGTTTTTATGATTAACAATGGGTAATGGAAGCCAACAATTTTACTGGTTAACACATATATCTTGACTAAAAAGTCATAAGTTCAAATTTCATTCCCACACATTATTAAGCTAAAAAAAAAAAAAAAAGATAACAGAATTTCATGGGTTTTGTTCATTTGTTGTTGCCATTACGATTTCCCCCATGTACTAAAAAAATACCTTTTTATTTTCTCTGAAGTATTTAGGATTATCATTCCAATTTCTTTGTTGCAATTATTTACTTATGTGCAAACATGATCAAAATTCATCTTAAGCCAACCAAGAGGAAGAGAGATCCATCCCTTTGTTTCTTGACTCGTTATAACTTATTGCAAAATGCATATTATAAGGGTTTAAGGAGTATGAATACAATTTTTGAAAAAGTGTGCAATTAAACTAATTATCGATGGATCAATTGAAAAAAAAAATTAAATAATGAAAATATATTTTAGAAAACAAGAAGAAAATATAGGGATTTAAATATATCTAACCTAGTTTAAGAAAATATTAAAAAAATCAAAATCAAAATATATTTCATTTGAGAATCAAAGAAATGGGCTGATGAGTTTACCAGACAACTCTGTGGATAAATGGGCTTTATCATATTGGGCTCATGGGCTTTCTTCTCATTTAGCCATCAGAATGTTGTCTTCTATAAATACTTTCTGCTACAACATCTTTTTTCAAATCCTAAACCCTAAATCGGCTCTGCTCTGCAACGTCTACGCCTCCCCCTTTCTTGTTTACCGATCTAAACGCTGAAACCCTAATTTCTGTCTGTCTATCGCAAGAATGTGTGTTTATGAGAAGGCTGCGATGATGATGAGTTGAAATAATCTCGTTAATCCGATCTTCATGTGAGGATAAACGCTCATCCATTCATTTATATCTGAGCGCCTTCTCTTTCTGTTTTCTTCTTCTTCTGCTTTTTCTATTTTCCTCTTTACTGTGTAATCTGAACATGCAAGCATTTGAAATGGCAGATTAATTGGATAAGATTTCGAGCGATCCAGGTCCATTCGATTCCCGCCTTCTTCTTTGATTTTAATTAACAATGTCCATTTCACTGTTTTCGTCATGATTCGGTTTGTCATTTGCAGGGTTTCTCATTTCGATTGAATAAATGAATATTCTCTTCTTCTTTCCCATGTAAATCTGTTTTTTCTTGCTGTTCGTTTCTCGTTTTATTTTGATTTTCAAATATCTATTTCTATTTTTCTTATTTAATTTTTCCGATACATTATTTTGAATTTTAAACTTTACATAAACAGTTTTTTTTAATCTCTGATAAGGGGTAATTGGGCTAAATACCCTTATAATAATACTTTAAACTTAAATTATAAGGCTAAGTGCTCTTTCTTGACAATCACACCCCTCTTTCCCTCTCCTCTTTTCAATCCTTCTTTGTTTTAAATGGCTACAAGTAGTTTTTGTTTTTAACTTTATTTAGCAAATCTTTTAAAACTTAAATTCAAATTCATCCTTATTAAACTGTTCTAACTTTTTAGAAGTGGAGTGGGAGAGATTTGAATTTTAAATTCAAATTTTGAATAAAAAACATTATCGGGAGGTCGAGGCTCAGGTGAGCATGCCTGGCTAGGCCGTGAGTAGTAGGGAGATTCCAAACCTCTTTCTCTATGATTGACACATGTCTTTATTTTTTTTACCATTAAAATTACATATAAATTAAATGGAACTCAAAAAAACCTCTAAAAAATTACATAGAGATTTATCTCCTATAATAAACTTAATCATCTTGTTGGATTCCTTTAAAAAGAGTTTTCTCTTTATTTTTATAATCATCTGGTTGGATTCTTGAAAAAGAGTTTGTCTCTTCCTCCTTTTTCAACCGTGATGGTAATATTAGTTACTTCCCATTTTGAAATTATTAGAATATATTATGTAGATATTCTGTAATCAGTTATATATATCTTCTACCTAATATTTTAGAGGTTTATATTTTTCTTTTATTTATTTGTATATAAAGCTCATTTTTATACAAAAAAAAATCACATTTATCTTTATCTTGAATTATTCTTATAGAAATAAAGAGACAAACTCTTTTAATAGAAATGAAGAGAGAGAAAGAGAAATTGCTTGAGGGAGAGAGGAAGGAAGAGATTAAATAAAGAGAGAAAAAGAAGTTGCTTGAGGGAGAGAGAAACGAGGGGGAAAGAGAGAAATGGGAAAATTTTGGGTCCCATTTAATTTATATGTAATTTTAATGGTAAAAAAAATGAAGACATGTGTCAATCATGTAGAGGAAGAGGTATGGAGTAGAGATGGCAAAAATACCCGCGGGGTCGGGTCCCCGTGGAGCCCCGCCCCAAACGGGGCGGGGAATCCCCGATTTGACCGGGTATGGGGGTCAAACCGGGGATTTTTTCGGGTCCCCGGTCGGGGACGGGGAGGGTATCCCCGCCCCGTCCCCGAACCCGCCCCGAATAATTTCATTTTATTTTTTAAAAATATAAAATATATATTATAATTGTTTATAATAATAATACTATATTATATTATTAATAACATTATATATAAAAAAAATTAATTTCTTTTACTATCCTGTTACCTATTTTTAGTTTTATTTTTATTTTTCTTTTTCTTTTTTAATTTCATTTCATTTAGATAGTTTATACTGTTATTATATATAATTTTATAATATAATAATTTTAATATTAAATTTATAATAAACATATTAAATATTTTAAACATTAATTATTTAAATAAATAAAACAATAAAAATACTGTGCTAAATATATATAATTTTAATATTTTACTGATTTTTAATTAATTTAAAATTAAAAATAATTAAAACTAAATAACAACAAACGGGGATTTTTCCCCGCGGGGACCCGATCCCCGAACGGGGATTCCCCGACCCCGACCCCGACTTCCCCAAACGGGAAATGGGGCGGGGACGGGGATGAAAAATCCCCACGGGGACGGGGATGGGGAGTGCATCCCCGGCCCCGCCCCGCCCAGTTGCCATCCCTAGTATGGAGTCTCCATACTACGGTAGGATTGGAAAAATTCCTCACCCTGACACACCCCTCTTCCAATCTCCCTATGCCATGTGTCCTAGTGACATCCTTCTCCATTTTCCCACCTAAATTGAAACTACAATTTGCCTAAAAAGTGCTTTTAAGACGAAGTAAAAAAAAATATCACTTGATGGTAAAAATAAACCCCTACGAGGAGAATCTTACCCTGGGAAGACCGGAGTCATTCCTACAAGGCTTGATGGGCACCCTAATCACTTTGGAGCTTTAAAATTAACTCCCAAGAAATTAATTTTCATCTTTTTATGAGAGAATACCATGTCAAAGGGAAAATAACACAATAAGGACAATTAGAAATGTCTTGAGAAAAAGACTTAGGGGCTGTTTGGGGCACTGAGTGGGTTATAATAACAGGGGGTTATAATAGTCTGTGGGTTATAATAGTCTGTGAAATAATATAATATTATTTAAAATGCAGAGTTGTTTAGTCTGGGGTTATAATAGTCTGTGTTTGGGGTGCAGAGTATTCTACAGGTTATTATAACACAGGTTATTATAACCCTTGCCCCAAACAGCCCCTTAGGTGTTATGGGTGAAATTGGACCATAAGAACAAGCATGAAAGGAAATCGAAGGGTAAATAGAGCAAGAAAGCCCAACACGGACCAAAACGCAAAAGGGATCGAGTCACCAAACTAAATAAATAAGGGAAACTTGGGGCAAAGGCAAGTTCCCTGGTGGCCCTTATGAGGCACGAGCCCAACGTGCCAATGTTATAGGTGTTATGGGTGACATTGGACCATACGAACAAGCATGAAAGGAAATCGAAGGGCAAATAGGGCAAGAAAGCCGACACAGATTAAAACAGATCAAAATGCGGAAGGGATCGAGCCACCAAACAAAATAAATAAGGGAAACTTGGGGCGAAGGCCAAGTTCCCTGGTCGCCCCAGTCCGTGTGATCTTGGTTCAGCCCACTTTGATCCTCTTTTGACCTAATTCGAAAAGGTTTTGACCTAATTCGAAAAGGTTGCAAGAAGAACAACGAAAAAGGGTCATATAAATATCATTCTTCAACTTGAAGAAAGTAAGTTCTTCCATATTCTCAAAATCCTTGCTACACTAAATTTCTCGGAGCTTGTGTGGCAAACATCACACCGTTGTGTAGCTTTCTCTTATTTTGCAGGTCACGTTCTCCCTCAAACAAATTTTATCACATTGTTGTTACATGAAGGCACAACAATAAATATTTAAAATATGAGAAAACATAATTTAATTTAGAAGAAAATATAAAAATTTAAAGCATGTATACATTTAAGAATTGGAAGTGGGAGGAAGGTGTAGGAAGTTGTGTGGAGAGAAAGGTGAAAGAGGAGAGATTTAAGCATTCGTAAATGGAATTGAATTGTTATTTTAATGGTCAGTTTTAACGAATTTACTTATATGTAGAGTAGATTAAGGCTCTATTTGGGATTGTAAACCGTAAATAAAAAATAATAAAACTCCATTTCTCTTTCTAAAATCTTTCTAAATAAAGATTTCTTTTGGGTTTTCGATTCATAACTATTTCAAAAGCCATTATCTCATATCTCTCTCTTATAGTACAACTATATTTATACTAAAAACTATATTTAAAAAAAAAAACAATCAAGAAATAAAATTAAATAAAAAAAAGATCCCGATAACATTCAACACCTCTGAATCTAAAAAAATATTGGCTTAATTTTTCGATATTTTTGAGATGTGTAATAGATGGAAAGCACCAATAGGACGAACAAAAGGAAAAAGAACATGAAAATTCAAAGAAGATGATGATGGCCAAACACAGGCAAAAAAGTTATAAAAAAAAGAAGCTGAAAAGTTTAAAAAAAAACTTGAAGTGTTGCCGATGGAAAGAAAATCACAAAGTTTGATGGAATTTACTTTAAGTTGATACCGAAATTGTACAAAAGGTTAGATCCTAGAGGAATTGAAAAAAGTGATTGAAGAAAATAAAATAAACGGAAGGATACGGTGGCCATTTCAAGAAATCGTTAAAAAAGTGCTTGATTATTCGAGAAGTTGAAGGCAAAAGCTACTATTTAGGAGATTTTGAAAATCAAATAATTAAAAAAGTGATTTTATATAGATTTTTTTTAAAAAAAATCATAATTACCAAATTTCAAAGCGGTGAGGATTTTTTCAAAATTGCATTTACGTGTTCCCACCGCTAACCCCAAACACAACCTAAGGCATTAATTAGTTGAAATTTCTATTTTTTTAGGTAAGAATTTGTGTTTAATTTAAAATTTTGGTCCCTGAGGTTTGAAGTTGATGTCTATTTGGTCCCTGAGGTTTTAAAAGATACATTTTAGTCTTTGAGGTTTGGAAAATGATTCTAAATGGTCCCTGAAGTTAGTTTGACCGTTAGTTGACTAACGAAAAATGATGTGACATGTTGATGTGACAAATTTTGAATGGGATGAAGAATTTTGTTAATTTTATATTATTTTTAAAAGATTATTTGATTTTTTTTTCTTTTCATTTTTTTTAACAAAGGAAAAAAAAAAGTGGAGACGGAATCTTCGCCCCATTCAGCTTCAGCTAGGAAGAAATTACCCGCCTAAATGGAAATCCGCCCCGCCAGGTGCTCCCCGCAGCGAAAATAATACTATTCTTAATCCTTCCGGGTCACTCTTCTCGTTCTTTAAAACCCCCCTTCTCGATATGTGGCCGAAATTTGCTAAAAATCGAGTTATTTGAAGAAGAAGATATGTGGCCGAAAAATCGAGTCCGACTACGTCTGCAATATCGACGTCTATAAGTGGGAGCCCGAGGAGTTACCTGGTGTCTGCTTTTCTCCTTTTCCAGATTCCATTTTAGGCTTATGTTTTCAATTCGAGTTCTTTAATAGGTCTTCTTCGTTTGATTGTTTTGTGAACACAAGTTGCTCACTGAATTTTGGGTGTTCTGTTTGTGTTTCCAGATTCAATCAAAATGCAGAGAATTTTCCAAAACTTCATGGTTGGCCCTCTCAGGCAGTCAAAGTTCAAATTTACAAAATCACAGTGAAATCAACAGAGATTTATAATCAGAAAAAGGGGAGGGAAAAACCCAAATAATAGAATAAAGAAAAACTGGATTGCATAGAGAAAATGGGGAATTTTAGGAATATGCACTTTACGTTGAAAATGAGAGGGATCTAAACTGTTTGTTAGGTTAAAGAGAAAAGGAAAAATGGTGGAAACGAGGGGAATAGGCAAGAGCATATTATGGTTGCAGAATCGTGAAGAAGAACTTTTTGGTAAATTAAGGAACAACATAATGCCAAGAAAATGCCCATTTGATGTTAAAAAAAATGAAAAGAAAAAAAAAAGTCAAATAATCTTTTAAAAATAATATAAAATTAATAAAGTTCTTCATCCCATTTAAAATTTGCCACATCAACATGCCACATCATTTTCCGTTAGTCAACTAACGGTCAAACTAACTTCAGGGACCATTTAGAATCATTTTCCAAACCTCAGGAACTAAAATGTATCTTTTAAAACTCTAGGGACCAAATAGACATCAACTTCAAATCTCAGGGACCAAAAGTGCATTTTGCCCTAAAATTTTAATTAAGGTCAACTTCAGAAAATTAATTAATGGTCAGTTTTATGAAAATTGAATCGTGTCATTAATTGAATTTAATGTGTGATTGTTTTAAAATAACTTGAATTAATTAGTAGTAATAAATAATAAATGAAAAAAATAACTAATAATAATTGTAATAAATAAATTAAAAAAGAAAGTGACAAAATGCAGAGGGAAAGTTTCTCCCAAAATTTTGATTTTTTTTAAAAAAAAATTACTTTCAACACTTTTTGAATTCAAAATATTTGATTTGGTCTCACGAGAATTCAGTTATTAAATTCAAATAAAATAATTACACATATAGCAAAAGAAAAATTTGTTACTGTGTATATAACAACACATTTATAACTTTACAAAATAACAAAAATTTGACACAATTTATAATGAAAGGGAAATATGGCACATAAAGTTTCTCTTTTATTGTTCCTTAATATATATAATATATGCAAATAAGATTGTTTTTAATAATTTACAAAATTAAACACTTAGATGATAAACACATAACAAATTCTTATTTAAAAATTTTTATTTTTACAGAAATTCCAATTAAAACATAAGACTTAACACTAATTAAAAAAAATCTTATTATTCCCATCACATTCTCTCAAACACACCTAAAACTATATCGAAAATTTAGAGAATCAGAGAAAAACACGATGAAGAGATTGATTAAAAAAAAAAAGAAAATTTCCTGCAAAAGCATATTTACAAAATTACAATCAATGAAAAATAAATCTAAGATATTTCAATATCTACATTGCCAAAGATGGAGAAGATTCCTCCATCTCTGTCATCCTTGCACTTCACACAGTTGATGCTTGAGTGCAATTTTTTCAATTCATCTTGTACCGGCTGAAACTCTCTATTCTCACATCTTTCAAACGTCAATCGTTGATCAAAGAAGTAATCCTACGTAATATGTGGCTAATTGTCGTGAAGGAGAGAATATATATTTATATATGGAAGACAAAGGGTTGAGAGAGAGTGTGTCGATCGATGATGGAAAAGACAAATGGTTTTAGAAGTTATTGTACCCACCACCGTTAATTAGAAGAGATTGAAATGAAAGTAGAGTTAAACACAACACCAACCTAACACACATCCAAAATTAAACTTGGCCTCAAAGATGCACATGGGAAATAAAAGTAGGAGTTAATACACACCAGGTCATTTAAACCAAATGTCACAGCATACTATTGTAACAACATCTCTGAGGGCATTTAAAATACCATTAAACCATAAACAGAGAGAGTTGTTGTAAAATTAACACATTCAAACCAAACAAAATTTTGGAGGGCTGGTTTTATTAATGAAAAGAAAGCATTGTATATTAAACTTGGCCTTAGAGATACAAGGTTCATCCATCAAAATATAGTATATTGAACTTGGCCTAAAAAACACACGGTTTCATCCATCAAAATTAAAGTGAGGAAAACACAGTGAAGAAATCAGAGAAATTGAGATGAAAAACATATAATAAAATTAGGAATTGAGGGTGAGAAACAGAGAAAAAGTCTCAAAAAGGTAAAACAAAATTATGAACGGAGGGTGAGACACAGAGAAGAAGAATCGAAAAGGAAAAAAAACTTATGAACTAAAGGTCAGAAACAGAGAAAAAGAATGGAAAACATTAAAAAAAAATTGAAATGAGGGTCAGAAACAAAGAACACGAAAAAAAAAATACAGAGAAGTACATTAAAAAAAATTATCAGTGCTCATCATCGACCTTCAAATTAATCCATTTAAAAAAAATGTGTTCATTATCAACCTTCATAATACAAAGAACCTCATTTAAAAAAAAAAATCAGTGCTCATCGTCAACGTTCCGAATTCCAAAAAAGATATTACAAACAAATAATACTCATCATCGGCCTTCAAGATACAAGAAATACAAAGAAAAAAAAATTAGTGCTCATCATCAGCCTTGAGGGAAAAGAAAACAAACCTCATTCAGAAAAGCTCCCCCACCAGGCTTCAGGACGTGTCGATAGTCCCTACCAAGGACTTCCTTGCCATTTTTTGCTCAGATGGAGCATGGAAACTCACAAGAACAAGCATCAATTGAGAGAAAATTGGTGTGAATGACAAAATAGCAACGAGGGCAACAAGAGCTGACCTCCCGACTGAAGCGACAAGGGGAGTAGGTTAGGGTTTCAGATCTGAAAAACAAAAAACAAAAAAATGGTCAACAACCATAGTTTCGAAATCGTTAGTTGAGGGAAAGGATAGATAGGGGTGGAGAGACTACGACTAGGGTTTTAGATCTAGGTCAAAGATCTGATTTGGGACTTCTCGATTTCAGATGTTCAACAAAAAAAAAAAAAAACCAAAGCAGAGGACGATAGTACCACAAAAGATCAGAGAAGATGAAGGGAAGAAGAATCGGAGAAGATGAAGGGAAAAAAATCGGAGAAGATGAGGGGATGAAGAATTGGATAAGAAAGCAAACCTCGAAGAGGAAGAGATACAGAAGAGAGCATGCGTAAAGAGAGATGGTGAGAAATAAAAAATGCGAACCTTGTGGAATGAGAGTATTTACTTTTGAAGTCTGCGTATTTAGTTAAAAAAACTTACGGGCTTAAAACACTCGCGGCCCAAACGGGGAGTAGACAAATGAAGTCCACTCCCCCCAACTCCAAGTATGCGGCCCAAATGTGCCCTTAATGAGTTTTCTTCATTGAATTCATCTTCCTCACATTAAAACTTATCCCCTCCTCTATAAATATTATAATATAATTTTTTATTTTAAGTATAATTTGAAAGACACTATTAACAATTAATTAATAAATAAAATATATCATTAAAATAATATCCATGAAAAAGAATAAAAGAAAAACCAAATTATGTTTCTCTTTAAGAAACATATTTACGGGCAAAGTTTTATATGCACTATAAAAAAGTTTTATATGCACTATAAAAAAAGAAGAAGAAGGAAACTTATTTATTTCAAACCATTAATGCAATTGTGTAGTTTAAGGCTGAACGGGGAGGGTGATCACAAGAAAAAAGCTATTCAAATTCCATAATCAAAGTCTCATTCCATTGCAACTTTAATTAATGCACAACTCATACAAATTACATTCCACTTTCTCTATGGGCAAGGGTAAAATTGACACAAAATTTAAAATGAGAAGGTAAAATTGGCACATAAAGTTTTTTCTCATTGTGCCTCCTATATATATACTAGTGTATTATCAGTGCACGTGTATTTTTCTTTATTTAGAAAAAAATGTCATTAAGCACAATTATTTTTAAAATTAATTTTAATATGTTTTTTTTTATTTTTCTTGGTTGTGGAATGTTTTAATGTTTTATTACTTAAATTAAAATTGATTCAATGAATTATTCAATTATTGAGTTAGATTTTTAAAATTAAAAACTACAGTTTAAAAATTTTAGTTAGGATTTATTATTATTTTTTGAATCTAAGTTAAAAAAAAAATTAGGGCAAATTGCAAAAATCACTCTTGAAGTATGGTGGTTGTGACAAATATACCATTTGTTTAAGCCCATCTTACCTCTTCTACTGTGAATTACAAACAACCATCAATTTTAAATTGTTAAGAACTGAAAAATTGTCATTAATGTTTTCTTAAATAGTCATTGACATTGTGTTAAATACATAAACAGTTACCAATTTAGTTATTTACTAATTACTGTTATGTTGAAACTGATGTCTATTATGTTAGATTTTTAAATTTAATATTATCATTAATGTGGCCCATATACATTTATTTCTATCTTAATATTTTAGGCCCACTACATTAATGAGCCAGTTAATTAAAAGGTAATTTCCCAATTTAAAACTCTGATGGAAGGTGTATATATAAATATTAAAACCCTAGGGATTGGTCCCCTCTCTGCCTATTGAAGTAGAAGTTTCTCTCCATCAAGAAACCTAATCAAGTTCTAAAGAAAGGCCAAGAGAGAGATACACAATACTCCTTTACAACAACAATATCATGGATCAAGGTATGTTATTCTAACTCATGTTATTGTGAAAATCATCTAGTTCAAGGATATTGGCTTTTATTGAATTATACAATGTTAGGGTTTTATTGTATAATCATGTAATCTAAAACTAACATGTGGTATCAGAGCAAGGTTGAGAACATGAGATTTTCCATTGATGTTTTAATGTATGAATTTATGTTTCCGCTGCAAATAACTGTGTTTGGCTTTTCCTTAATGAATCAAGTAATCAAATTTGTGAGGATCAAGAATTCATTGTTATTGTATTCAAGAATTGAGTTTTTTTTTTCTTGATTGATTTAGATTAATATTTAAGTTTTATTGTGCCATGTGAGATGAATCCGTCGACGGCCATGAGTTTCTTGATTGGTTTTCCTTTTTGCATTCAAAATTGATTTCAAATCCACTGCATGATCAAGATTTCAAATTCTATAAGATTCCAGAATTAATTTTGTTTGATTTCAATCATGTTATTGATTTCAAACACTTCAAATTCCAATAAGTGATGGGTCCCACAAGTTTTAAAGATTCAATAGGCTTCAATGATGTACTCATTTGATTTTCAAAGCTTCAAATTCCAGTAATTTAAACAAGTTTTTTTTTATTATTATTTTTCAATCAAACAAATATTTATAATAATAATAATATAATTGTGTTTGATTGTTTTAAAACTACTAGTAATCTATTATTGATTTTGGTTTAAATTTAATGGTATTAAATTTTAAAATTGTGTGATGTGAATTACTTACCGTTATTTTATTATGATATCTATGTTATGAATAATTTGTTAGCCACATAAGTTGTCGAATTAGTAAGTTTTATAGATATCAAATTAAAGTTATTTCAATTACACAATTTGGAATGCATGAAGTTTTCCTAAATTTTCTTTTGATAAAACTATTTGTAATATTAATGTTTTGCAAATTATGTGATGAAAATTACTTATTGTTATCATGATATCTATATAATGTATAATTTGTTAGTCACCAAAGTGGCCGAATTAGTAAGTTTTGTAGATATCAAATTAAAGTTAATTCAATTACTCATGTTTATGTGATGCTAATGAATGAGATATTATAAAATATTAACGATTCTATCATGAGTATATTGATGTTCATTATTATAAAACATTTTGAATCACCCAAAGGTTGATCGGCAGTTTTATAATTTTGAACCTTATTGTGGTTAATTGAAGTGCTTGGTTAGGTATGTTTAGTATATCCAAAGATAACTAATGTATCTAATTTGAGTATTTTAATTACCAATTATGTGAAATTAAATCTAGCATCAATTATGTCGTATATTGGTGCATCTCCCAAAGAAGAACTTCAATGTATGAATAATGTTTATTTAATGTTTTATGAATCTCCATTCGCAAGCCACATCTATTATTAAGTTTAATGGACTCAATTTTTCTGATTGGTGTGAACAAATCCGATTCCATCTTAGTGTTTTGGATCTTGATTTGGTATTCTTAAATGAGAAACCTACAGCACTTACTAATGATAGCAGTACTGAGGAAAGATCTTTCTATAAAGCTTGGAAAAGATCAAATAGATTGAGCTTAATATTTATGCGAATGACTTTGACAAGCAATATCAAGTCCACAATTGCGAAAACTGAAAATGCTAAGGAATTTATGAAATTTGTAGAAAATTGTTCCTAGTCTGAGTCGGCTGATAAGTCACTTGCTGGAACACTGATGAGTACCTTAACCAACATTAAGTTTGATAGTTCTCGTACTATGCATGAGCATATCCTTGAAATGACAAACTTAGCGGCAAGGTTAAAGACCATGGGAATGGAAGTTAATGAGAATTTTTTTTGTAACATTCATCCTTAATTCCTTACCTCCAGAGTATGGTCCATTCCATATGAACTATAATACTCTGAAAGATAAATGGAATGTGCATGAATTGCAAAGTATGCTCATTCAGGAGGAAGCACGGCTTAAGAAACCAATAATTCACTCTGCTAATCTCATGGGTCATAAGGGAGCTAGAAAGAAATCGGGAAAGAAGAATGGAAAGGGCAATAACAGACACCTAAAGATAAATCAGTCATCTGTCCAAATCCACAAGAAGGAACAAATTAAGGATAAGTGTCATTTTTGTAACAAGCTAGGACACTATCAGAAAGATTGCCTGAAACGTAAGACATGGTTCGAAAGTAAAGGGATTCCTTACGACCCGAACCACAAGCCCAAATGAGAAATTCATCTTGATGGGAAACCGAGTAAAAGTTCCAGTTGAAGCTGTAGGAACTTATCGTTTAGTTTTAGACACTGGACATCATTTAGACCTTTTAAATACCTTTTATGTTCATTCTGTATCTCGTAATTTGATTTCCTTATCTAAACTTGATACTTCTGGTTATTATTTTAAATTTGGGAATGAGTGTTTCAGTTTATTCAAACAGAACATTCTTATTGGTTCTGGTACCCTTTGTGATGGTTTATACAAATTAAAGCTTAATGATCTTTTTGCTGAAACTCTTTTAACCCTGCATCATAATATTGGTACTAAACGTGGTTTATCTAATGAATCATCAGCCTACTTGTGGCATAAATGTTTGAGTCACATATCCAAAGAAAGAATTGAAAGATTGGTAAAGAATGAAATCCTTTCAAACTTGGATTTTACTGATCTTGGAACTTGTGTGGATTGTATTAAGGGAAAACAGATAAAACACACAATCAAGAAAACAGCCACAAGAAGCTCACGACTCCTTGAAATTATACACACTGATATATGTGGGTTTTTTTAAGTTTCATCTTTTGGTGGGGAAAATTATTTCATTACCTTTATTGATGATTTTTCACGTTATGGATATATCTATTTGTTGCATGAAAAATCTCAATCGATAGATGCCCTAAAGATATTTATCAATGAAGTTGAAAGACAATTGGATAGAAAAGTAAAAATTGTAAGGTCTAATAGAGATGGTAAATATTATGGAAAGTATAATGAGAATGGGCAGTGCCCTGGTTCATTTGCTAAATTTCGAGAAAGTCATGGTATATGTCAGGAACACCGCAACAAAATGGTGTTGCAAAAAGACGTAATCGTACTTTAATGAACATGGTTAGGAGTATTTTAATTAATTCTCATCTTTATACATATTGCTATGGATGTATGCTTTAAGAACCATTCAATACTTATTAAATAGGATTCCTAGTAAGTTAGTTTCAAAGACACCTTTTGAATTGTGGACAGGAAGAAAACCTAGTTTAAGGCACCTACATGTTTGGGATTGCCAAGAAGAAGTAAAAATTTATAATCCACACGAAAAGAAACTGAACTCAAGAACAACCAGTGGTTTCTTCATTGGTTATCCGAAAAAATCTAAAGGGTATAGATTTTATTGTCCTAGCCACCGGACGAAAATAGTTGAAACTGGAAATGCTAGGTTCATTGAGAATGGTGAAGTTAGTGGGAGTTTGGAACCACGTAAAGTGGAAATTCAAGAAGTTATGGTACAAATTTCTTCATCTATGACTTCTTCTCAAGTTGTTGTTCCTATAATTGTTGACTCTATTAATAATTCACAGGAACAACAAATTAATGATCAAACACCACATAATGATATTGTAATTAATGAATCTACAATAGAGGAACCAATAGAAACATAATTAAGAAGATCTGTAAGGCAAAAAAGATCTGTTATTTCTGATGATTATGTGGTTTATTTGCATGAGTCAGAATTTGACTTAGGCATTGATAATGATCCAGTTTCGTTTTCATAAGCCATTGAAAGTGACAGTTCTGTTAAATGGTTAGATGCCATGAAAGAAGAGTTAAAATCAATGGACCATAATGGGGTTTGAGACCTTGTAGAATTGCCTGAAGGAAGCAAAAGAGTCAGATGTAAATGAGTTTTTAAAACTAAACGCGACTCAAATGGCAATATTGAACGACACAAGGCTAGACTCGTTGCCAAAGGTTTTACTTAGAAATATGGTATTGACTATAAAGAAACTTTTTCTCCTGTCTCTAAAAAGGATTCATTAAGAATTATTATGGCATTAGTAGCTCATTATGACTTAGAGCTTCATCAAATGGATGTGAAAACTGCCTTTCTAAATGGGAATTTAGATGAAGAAGTGTTCATGGATCAACCAGAAGGTTTTGTGGTTGAAGGAAAGGAACATATGGTGTGTAAGCTAAAGAGGTGAATATACGGACTTAAACAAACTTCCCGAAAATGGTACCTTAAGTTTAATGATACCATCACATCTTTTGGATTTAAAGAAAACGTTGTTGATCGATGTTTATATCTAAAGATTAGTGGGAGTAAGTTTACATTTCTCGTTATGTATGTTGATGACAGTTTATATTTCTTATTATGTATGTTGATAACATCTTGCTGGCTACTAATGACTTTAGTTTATTATGTCAAACTAAGGAATTTCTCTCCAAGAACTTTAAAATGAAAGATATGAGTGGGGCATTATCCTATGTGATTGGAATAGAAATATTCCGTAATCGAGCACATGAATTGTTAGGATTGTCTCAGAAAGCATATATTCATAAAGTTCTAAAGAGATTTAAGATGGATAAATTCTCTCCAAGTGTTGTTCCATTATGAAAGCAAATATGTAGCATGTTTCAAGGCTACAACTCATGGTTTATGGCTGCAGAACTTTATTTCAGGGCTTGGAATTGTCGACAGTATTGCCAAGCCGCTGAAAATTTATTGTGATAATTCTACAACAGTTTTCTTCTCAAAAAAAAAACGACAAATATTTGAAATGTGCTAAACATATGGAATTGAAATATTTTGCCGTTAAAGAAGAAGTTCAGAAACAAAGGGTGTCAATCGAACACATTAGCACTAACCTTATGATTGTAGATCCACTAACGAAAGAATTGCCACCTAAGACATTCAAGGAACATGTCGAACGTATGTGCACTAGTGGATACCATTATTGACATTACGATTATGTTATTTGACACTTTGAGCTCATTTATTTATTGTTTTTTATTTTATTTTGTTACTCCTGTTTCTTATGATTGGTATATACATAAATGAATTACGTAAATTAAACAGGAGATTGTCTTTGATAAAGACAATTATTGTTGGACCATTATTGAATACATTTATTATAGATCATGTTAAGTGAAGAACTAATGTTGTGATACATGGAATGGATTATGTCGATGTAATGATATATGACCGCCATGATCCTCATCAGTTTCTTGACTTGATATTGATATCATAATGTGAAGATGAAATTTATCTTCTATGCGCATTATGTTTATTAATGTATATATAGCAAATAATGTCAAATGGGCCAAGTGAGAGAATGTTAGATTTTTAAATTTAATATTATCATTAATGTGGCCCATATACATTTATTTCTATCTTAATATTTTAGGCCCACTACATTAATGAGCAGTTAATTAAAAGGTAATTTCCCAATTTAAAACCTTGATGGAAGGTGTATATATAAAGATTAAAACCCTAGGGATTGGTCCCCTCTCTGCCTAATGAAGTAGAAGTTTCTCTCCATCAAGAAACCTAATCAAGTTCTAAAGAAAGGCCAAGAGAGAGATACACAATCCTCCTTTACAACAACAATATCATGGATCAAGGCATGTTATTCTAACTCATGTTATTGTGAAAATCATCTAGTTCAAAGATCTTGGCTTTTATTGAATTATACAATGTTAGGGTTTTATTGTATAATCATGTAATCTAAAACTAACATATTAAAATTATACATGGGATTTATAAATACCAAAATATTATAATCAAACTCTTTGAAATCCAAATGAAAGAAGTTGTTGCATCTTTGAAATCTAAATGAAAGAAGTTGTTGCAGAAGAGTGGAGGTGAGAGAGATCAGCAAGGAGGAATGATTTCGAACAACACACGGTAGATGAATAAAGCATGGAAGGATATCAAGTAGTTAAAAAGGTTAGTAAAGGGATTAAACATAGAGAAAGAGTAGGAGCAGCATATGAATAGCGACCACAAACCATGATAGATGAAAGACGGCAAAGCAGAGTAGTATGACGGCGACAACAAATACTAAACGACGCAACGGCAGTGAAAAAGCAGCAGACCAAAAGCGCTGCAACACATTGGCAATGGCAACAGACGGATGAAGATTGTGGAGACGAAATAATTGACCAAAGTAAAGTGGCAATTGCTGGCTTGCAGCACGGCGCTCGCGATGGCACAAACGAACAAAAATCTGAGAGAATGGTTAGGGCTTTGTAGACATCAACCTTAATTACAAATTTAGCATTGCAATTTATTTATTTAATAAAAATGTTCTTGAATGTAGTTGTACTTATACATTTTTCTTTATTTTTTATTATCTAAAAACTCACCAAGCTGCTTTCAAACCTACATTTATATTTAATATAATTAAAATAATAATCAAAATTAATTAGATAAGTTTTGCAATTTTTAGTTAGACGTACTAATTATAACAAAAAAAAAAAAGTAAAGTTCTCTGTAAATTCACTAATTTCAATAATATAAAAGTTTTGCACAAAATTAAGTTAAATAAATACACATATTAACTATTGAAATTCACAAATTTCAACAAAAAGTTAACAAATGTTGTTTTTTTTTTTTGAAATTCTATCAATTTTGCTATACCATAATACTTTTTTGGTTCAATTACAAGTTTAGTCCCTAAACTTTTAGGTTTGTGTCTATATGGTCCATAAACTTTTAGAGGTGGACCATAAATTGTTGAAATTGGCAAGAGAACAGCAAAAATAGACCCCATCATTATGAGAAATCAAACCCAACAAAAAGAAGAACGAAGATTAATGAGAATGTGAGTAGAAAAAAAGCTTAGGGGGACATAATTCCTGTTTTTGATAAGAACACAACTTGATCGCATAGCTCATCAAACACTCCCGAATCTGAAACAGTCAACATTCGGGCCTCGACAGAGAAATTGAGTATCGCTCAAACTCATTATTTGTGGCATTACAATCAAATTTATAGAACACAAGTATTGGCGTTCTCTGTAGAGCAAAAACAATCTGCCATTGAAGGATCTTTCAAAATGGGCACCTTCAAAATCTCAAGAAAGAAATATCAAACAAATCAAAACAGGATTTGATGTTTCTTAAGAAATGGAGAGAAGAAAAGGATAGAGAGAGGGTGTGATTGAAGAGAGGGAGAGGGAGAGAAAGAAAGTAGAGAGAAAATATGAAATATGAGGACAAATAGAGTAAATTGGACCCAATTTTAATATTTATGATAGTTTGAGTGTCCAATTTTTTCACTTTTTAAAGTTGAAGGGTTTAAAAAAGGTAAAACAGACTAAAAATGTTTTTTAGAGATGGTTGCTTTTTAATATAGTATAGATATATTATAGAATAGATTATAGATTATAGATATAGATATATACTATAGATCATGTAGTACCAAAGCAAATTTTAAAAAAAGTAATAACAAGGAAAAGTTCTAATAGTACCAATTTTTCATAATACTCACAAAAATTTTCTCGATCAATCCAGATGGTCCAAGACAATACGATGGAAAAAAAAATCAGCTTTTAAGTATTTTTTTTATAAAAGGATATTAAATATAAAGAATACATACTTCAACAAAGTCTTCGACCCAAAGATGTTTTTGAGGAGTTAAGGAGTACTGGGGTTTTGGTTCTGTTATTTTTGCCACAAAAAAAAAAAAAAAAAAAAAACTAATCCACCAACTCGAGAAATAGAGAACTGAGAAGAAGTGAGAACTTGAGAAATCCCAAGAGAATGTGAAAAAGGCAAAAAAAAAAAAAAGGAGCGAAATCAAATACCAACTTTCATAAGGGCATTTTGCCCAATAACCCTAGTTTTTGTCAAGTTAAATTTGATTATAAGAATGAAAAATAGTATTTTAAAAACTGAAAATGGGATGGTAAAAGACTACGGATTAAAATGGAATAAGGATGAAATCTTAAGCAAATCTACAGTTGTTTGGTTTTAAAAATAGTATCTTAAGCTAAACCAAGGCTTAGTTATTTTAAAACATATCTACACAAAAGAAGGAAACTCATTAAATATTTATAGGCTTAATTTTCAAAATTAAAAAACTAAGATCTCGTTTGATAATCATTTTAACTTTTTATTTTCTATTTTTTTAAAAACAAAAACTATATATGTTTGATAACTGTTCTTTGTTTTCTGTTTTAAAAAAATAGAAAACTTTGGCTCTATTTGATAACCATTTGGTTTTTGATTTTTAGTTTTTGAAAATTGTGTTTATTTTCTCATCATTTTTCTACAATAGGTTCCATCTTTCTTAAGAAATCATTTGAATTCTTAGCTAAATTTAAAAAACAAAAACAAGTTTTTAAAAACTATTTTATTTTTATTTTTTAAAACATGGTTTGGTTTTTTTAAACATACTTAAAAAGTAGATAACAAAAAAGGGTAAACTATTTGTGAAAATAATATTTATAAGTTTAATTTTCAAAAACTAAAAACAAAAAACAAAGCGCTCATTTGATAACGTTCATGTTTCCTGTTTCTTATTCCCGTTTCTTATTTTTTAAGAAACAAACATGTTTGATAAACCATCATGTTTTTTGTTTTTAAATTTTTAGAAATGTTTCTAAAAAAAGAAGCAAAAATTGAAAAACTACAACAAGTAGTTTCTCAAATTCTGTTTCTGTATAATTTTTTATTACAAAGTTAGGGAATAATTTTTTAGAAATAGATAAGTTAGAGAGAAAATTTTTAGGGAAATATTTAATTTTTATAGAGAGAAAGTAGGGAGGTATGTTTGAAGAGAAAAAGAAATGCAAGTTAAATAAAGATAACATTTTAGATAGATAAAAAAAAGTTATGTGAAGATGAAAGTTTTAGAGAGAGAAAGAGAAATAAAAAATTATATAGAGATGAAAATTTTAGAGAGAAATATTTTTTTTAAAGAGAGAAATCTAGAGAGAAAAAAGTTAGAAAAAAATTTGTTGGAAAGAAATATCTCAAAGAGAGGAAAAAATGAGCATTAAAATAATATTGAGTTTTTGAAAAACAGAAATCTATTTTTAAAAACTACTTTTTTTGCTTTTTGAAATTTACATATATTTCAAAAAAAGTTTTTAAAAAACATAAAACAAAAAACAGAATTGGTTATCAAGCAACTCTATTTTTAAAAAATAAAAAAGAAAAAATAAAAAAAGAAAACGAAATGGTTATCAAACGACTCTTAAATGATTATCAAACATGGTCTTAATTTTTTTTAAAAAAAAGTTCTAGAAGGGAGACTTTTAATATTATATTTATTTAGGACTTGTTTACAGTATGCGATCTGAAAACAGAATTTTGAAAAAAAAGGATTCAATAAAAACGTAGTTGTATTTCATGTTTTCAGATATGTGTTGATGGTAATTGGATTCCAATTTAAACAATTGTTCAAAATGTGTTCTATAATATATTGATAGACCATTAAACTAGTTGTAGTTGCAAAACTAAATATTAGATTAAATATAAACCATTATTAATTAATTTATGAACATGTTTTTTTTAATAAATTTTATATAATTATTATTTTACAATATCATATAACTTATAATATTATATTATACATATTTTAATTTAACAAAAATAAATTGAGTTTATAACACGAAATACTATATTTATTATTTTTTAATCTTTTTTAATATAATTCTGCATTTTAAAATTGAAATTCAAAATCTGGATACAATGAAAACATAAAAATGTTGTTTTTAAAATATCTATTATTTGGATCATAAAATTTGAAAATAGTTTTCAAAAATACATATGTCAAATTCATATTTACTGAACTTAATCAATTTTAAAACATAAAACATGATTCATATTGCTTACGAGAGAGACACTTAGTTTTGATTCCTGAGTCCCAACTCTTTGTTACACATTGGAAAAATAAAGCAAACTTTTGAGTCAAAAGGGGTTGGCAATGGTGGGTGTGAAATGAAAGTCCCGCCTGCCAACATTTCAAGACTTTTTTGTTTTTTGTTTTTATGGTTTTTTTTTAGAGATATGATTATATGAACCTCTAACTGGTTGAAATCTCTAAGGTTTCGTTTGATAATTATTTAATTTTTGAAAATTAGGCTTGTTTTTTCACCATTTCTCTACAATAGTTTTCATATTCTCTACAATAGTTTCCATCTTGCATTTGAGTTTCTAACAAAATTTCAAAAACAAAAACAAATTTTTGAAAACTACTTTTTTTAGTTTTCAAAACTTTGTTTGGCTTTTAAAAACATATGTAAAAAAGTAGATAAGAAAACATGTAAACCCGTAAGTAGAAGTAGTATTTATATACTTAATTTTTAAAAACCAAAAATAAAAACTAAATGGTTATCAAACGAGACCAAATCAATTGAAAAACAGATATAAATTGTAACTGTAGTTATATATTTAGTCCAAATTTTAAGGTAAAAAAAGAAAAATGATAACTGTTTTTCACTTTTAAAATAGAAATATTTTTAAAGGAAAAATGACAAAAAGTACTCGTGAACTAAAAAAATATTTCTATTTTAAAAGTAAAAAACAGTAATCAACCACCTCCTTCATATTGTACTCAAAAAAAAAAAAAACCCACCTTTATACTCGACAGAAAAAAAAACACCCCCTTAAATTATGAAACTTTATTATTAAGCCCTTAAATATTGTAAAATGCACAAACCATCTATTAACCATAAAGATTGTTATAATCAAATTCTCAAACTATAGAATTGTTACCATTTAACTCTTTATTTTTTTTAATTTATTAAATTTAAGAACTACAAAATTAACTATTTAAAATTTTGATTTTTAGATCAATGTTAAGCTGCTATCTTAATTTAAGAAAACAAAATCTTTGATGTAAAAAATTTGGAATTGAATCTAACAATTCTATAGTTGGAGAGTCTAATTGAAACAAATAATTTTAGAATAGTTTGTACACATCATAATATTTAAAAGTTTAATTACATCGCTTTTGTAATTGTAACTATGTAATTTATCAAATTGAAGTCGGAGGGTCATATGATTTTGTTTTTTTTTCCTCCAATTTTCCATACTGTTGAGAATCCCAATCAACGAGTCAAGAAAAGTGTAAACAGCCAACCTTCAACAAACAATCAGAGACGAAAATTAGTAAAAAACCAGAAGTTGAATACGCAATTCCTTCGGCTTCGGCGGCTGTGAAAAGCCAATCAATCAAAAGGCCAAACTCACCACCACCGGCCACCATTTTTAAAGTCCCAATCACCACCGATTTACCATCTCGCCGCCATCCCCCCCAAAACCCCAAATCCCATCGCTGGTTTTGATCGTCTCGTTTTTCTTTCTGATGGATACATTGGATGAAGAAGAAGAGTACAACTGGAGAGAAGTCCGCCTTCCATCGCTGATCCCGGTGGTGCCGGAGCCGGAGCTGGAGAGAGAAACGGCCGAGAGACGCCGTGGCCGAGACATCCTCGTCGCCGTCGACCATGGACCCAACAGCAAACACGCCTTCGATTGGGCTCTAATCCATTTCTGCCGCCTGGCCGACACTATCCATCTAGTCCACGCCGTTTCCAGTTACAAATCCCTCAAAACCCTTTTCACACAATCAAATCAAATCAAAGAAAATAAAACCCTGTTCCCAAAATCCCCATTTCACTGATTCCATGTTTTTGTTTTGTGGGTTTTGTTTAGATGTGAAGAATGAATTGGTTTATGAGTTCAGCCAGGGGCTGATGGAGAAGCTTGCGGTGGAGGCCTTTGAGGTGGCCATGGTGAGTACTGAGGAACACTGCTGATTTTGTGGTTTTTGGAGTTAGGAATTTAGGTTTTTCTTCTTGTTCTTTCTTCAGGTGAAGACTGTGGCAAGGATTGTGCAGGGAGATGCAGGGAAGGTTATTTGTAAGGAAGCAGAGAAGTTGAAGCCTGCTGCTGTTGTTATGGGCACCAGAGGAAGAAGCTTGATTCAAAGGTATAACATAACATGACAATTACTAGGGAAATTTTTCAATGGCATTTTGGTTTTCTAACTCTCATTGATGATAGTAATACATGTGTTTTAGGATATATGTTTTGGTTGTGGCATTTAAAAGTTTTGGATGAATGCACTACAAAAGGACAAAGATTTAGATAAACTTTTAAACCAAATTCAAATTTTGTGACACAGACAAAAGATATTGATGTATATGTATCCAAATGAAATAAGATTTAAACTGAACCAGAACATAGCCTATAGGGTATTTGACCTGTAGGTTAGGCTCGTATAAATCGGGATTGAGAAGTTGAGTCTAGGTTTGATATATGGATTTGTTTATTTCACTTGGTACGACTCATGAAACCCTGAAATGCATGGGGACATAGTAATTGACTTGACATCTTGGGGTCAAGTTGTTTCAGTGTTAGGTTGTAAAAGCCATACCAAGTTGAGGCAAACTTTGAATTTCCAAATAACAGAGGTCAATGTGGACATTGAGATGTTGGTGATAAGCTTCATCATTTGGAGGGAAACAACTCGAAAGAACACATTACAAACGAAAGTTGTATGCTACACTACATATGAGAAAGATGATGAATCGCTTCTATATAACTTATGACAAATTGAACACAACGTTATACACATTTATGTTTTTCTATAACCTATTTCTTTGTATAATCGAATGCAGTTTACACGACTTTAATCTTGACAACTACGAGTTAAAACATTTTCTATGGTGTTTTAAGAAAATGGAGATGTGTTTTCTAACTGCAGGCATTGGCTTTTTTTCTCTTTCCTTTTCTTTTTTCAGTGTTTTGCAGGGTAGTGTGAGTGAGTATGTCTTCCACAACTGTAAATCAGCACCTGTTATAATAGTTCCCGGAAAAGGTAATATTTTGTAAAGAAAGAAAAAGAGGGAATTATAAACCTTTTGTTACAATTACAAGGTTCAAACTTCATAGTCTGAGTTTGGAATTCTGTCATTTGTGACAGAAGTTGGAGAAGCCTCTGTGATTTGAACGCTAACTACTTGGGTGCTGCCTGAAAATGAAACTTCAATGTTTCTTTCTCAATCTCTGTTCTGTTTTTTGTTTTAATATTAAAGTTTTAGGGTTGTATTTATGTTGTAAGAATATGATATTGTATTTATTTATTTATACATGTGATGTAGTACGACACTAGATTTCCGACATTAATAATTAGTTATGTTAAATGTGTTTGCCTATTGTGTTTTGTTCTCTGGTATTCTCTTGCGTTTCCTCTTGGAAAATGTGAAATTTATTTCATATGATATCGTTGCTCCTCCCACTTTGCCATCAGGAATTGATGGCCGGCCAAACAAGTCCTAAATGAGTAAAGCCAAAGACTCCAAGAGAGAGTCCCCACCTCAAAGGTAGTCCTGATCTTTAAAGGCTTGTCGTAAGGTTTCTGCCTAATTGTTACTTGTTTCAATAAGTTTTGGCATTTATACTAATTTTTGTTAAAAGTAACATGTCCAAATATGGGCATGTTTGGGGGTTAGGGATTGAATTTGGGTGGGTCAAGTGAGGCGATCTTAAGCCCAACTCACATTTGAGAGTTGGGTGTTCATGGGGAGACCTGTGGTGTAACACCCACATTTTCAGATAGGACTAGTTTTATTCTTTTGGAGATTAATTTGGATCTTATTGGATTAATTGGAATGTTACTTGAAATTTAATTTGAGAAAATTAGATTTAAGTGGATTGAGTTAAGATAATTAAATTTAGGGGTGATAATCGGTTTGGTTTTGTCAGTTTTGGGCCCAACTGAGAATCGAACCGAACCAATTGGTATGTGCAAAGGAAGAATCGAACCAATGTCCAATAAGACACAAAATCAATCAGTTCGATTCTATTCGGTTCGGTTCTTCACAGTTCAATTTCTCGACTTTGGGCCTTTGAACTGATAGAGAGGAAGTTTGTCAGATCGACGTGGGCGGGGAACACGTTTGTTCTTAAGGGACGATGTAGTTCATAAAGGGAGAGGAGAGAGATGTAGATCTTAGAAGTATCAAGTAAGAGAGAGAGGCAAAGAGAGGCGAAGTTGCTGCTCAGACAAAGGCGATAAGAGAGGTGAACAGATCTGAGACGTAGATTTGCGATTGCTGCTCGGACAAAAGCATGTGCATACGATGGCACTGCTGCTATGTCAGAGTTGTGCGCTGATGTTGTTGCTAGGATGAAGGTGTGTGTGAACTAAACCCAACATCAGTCGCAAATGTAGATCCAGAAGTGAGAAGAGAGGCGTTGTCTCTGCTATTCAGACAAATGTAGATTGGCGTTGCTGTTGATGGAATGGAGGTGTGATCGAATGAAGAGAACGCTGGTGGTGGTGGTTGTCGGCTAGAGAAGGTGTGCTGGTGGCTGGAGAACGTCGGAGCAAGGGTGGGGTGATCGTTGAAGGTGAATGGAAATAAGAGAGAGACGTGTTTTACGAATGGAACGACGCTGGTGGAATGAGAAAACAAAAAACCTAGGGTTTATTAAGGTGTGTATATATATATACATCGACTCGGTTCGGTTTGATTTTTTTATTGGTTTTTGCAGACAAAAACTGGAACGAATCGAAATTTTTTTATTTTCTTTAAATCAAATCGAGAAGTCCAATTTTATGCTAAAAATCGAACCAATCCACTGAATTTAAGGCATAATTAAGTTTTCAAAATTATAGATGAGAGATTTTTAATTATGTCTTAAATTCATAATTTTGAGAATTTAATATTCTATACAATTTTTTATTTCAAGTTTGAAAAGCTGAAGTTTATCCCCTAATTTTTTACTCAAATATTTATGGAGTTTAATTAAAGTTTTAAGTGAGTTCTAAAATTATAAAATATTTATGGAGTTTAATTAAAGTTTTAAGTGAGTTCTAAAATTATAAAAGGAGAGGGAAGAAAATAAGAAAAAAAATCAAACTCTATTTATGATGTCAAAAGAGAGAAAAAAGAAAAGAAAAGAAAATTAAGAAAAAGTCCTAGCCCCAATCTTCTTCTTCGTCTCTCTCCCTTTTATGTTTTTAGTCGCCACCCTTTTAAGCAGCCCATCTTCTCAGACAACTTATGGAGGTCATATCCACGAGCTTGACGACAATAGCTTGCGTTTCTGGCGAGCAAACCAGTGTCTCTGATGCCTGTAGACAGTTGACGTGCATTGTTGCTAGATCGAAGACCTCGATGCCATTGTTTTAGTGGGTCAAATCCCGACAATTGACACCCACAAGTAGTCTCCTCCGACGAACACATGCTCAGTGTCATAATCGTACACTTTCGAAATGGGACAAACGATTGTGCAGCACTTGCTCTAACCCGACAAGCAAGTCAGCCGTACGAAAATCAAAAATTGCAGACAACTTCAGCGTAAGGTCTAGCTTCCCCTCACGTTTCGAGAGAAAATGGTTTTATTTAACGTGAGAGAGAACATTTGAAAACATTTAAGGAGTTTTGTTATACAGTAGTAAGCAAGTAAGGGACAACAACGCCTTAAATAGCATATAACTCCAGGTAGGAAGAATTGACAACTAGTCGCATCCCCCTATAGTACATTCTAGGATTTATGCCTATGACATGCTTAAACATGAAAATGGCGAGGAGGCATACGCCTACAAAATTACAAAGAAAGCTAACTATTAAGTAAAATAAAAGACATATAATGAAAGCGTGATAGAAAGGGGTTGAAATGGACATGTGGCCACGGAAAACACGTCTTGGACAAGCATGACCATGACATTCTCCTCCATTGAAATGGTTGACGTCCCTATCAACCGACTCTGCTCGAACTCAGTGGTCTCACGAGCAGCTGTCTTCAAATCTTCAATGCGGTCTCTGAGGACTTCTGAGTCCTGGTTTTTCTTCAAGGAACTTCTTCACATTCATACTTTGATTGACTTTTTGAGGCATCCTCTCAGCCAATACCTCAAAGGCGTTCTTCAGGGTGATTGGTGGAATCGATGCTTCATACCTTCTCATCATAGGGGGTTGTTTTTGCTTGACCCATTCATTCATGCACCTCGGTGCCTCCTTTGGATAATTATGAGCGACTTTTGGCTTTGGTCTCCATTCCTTTGGGGAATTGTAAACTTGGTGATTCTTTCTTCCACAAGGTTGGTCAACGACATGGAACCTGACGTCGCAACTTGGCTTTTATTCAGCTGGAGGGTTGATAGCAATTTCACCCCATTTGGTTGTCTTAGATTGGCGTTGACCACGGTGTGATTAGATCCCGTGATTACTAAACTTTCTGCCAACGACATCGGTATTACCTTATGTTCGAGGAAAAACTCCATCTCTAACACAATGTCGAAGTTGTCCATCTTGACGACTACAAAGTCTGCTTGTCCAATCCAAGCACTTAACTTCACTGTCACTCTTCATGCAACAATCAAAATGGGTAAGGCTGCTGAATTGACAACTTTAATCTTTCCCACGTCTCTAACCCAACGTAGGTTTAACTGTCGGGCTTCTGCTTCAGTCATAAAATTATGGGTTGCTCATGAGTCGACCATGGTGCTTTTTGTGGGTTTCTGATTTATCCATGCATTGACATACATAAGACCACGTTGTGTGGATTGCTCAGTCTTTGCTACTCTCTTCTGCAGGGCCGATAGAAATTTCAAGGCTCTGATGCGGGCATCGCCCCCGTCTTCTTTAAGTAGGGTCTCTGTTTAAGAGGTTTCCTCCTTGGCCCCTAAAGTACCTGCCAATGAGGCTTGAAAAGCTTTCAAGGCCGCTTTGTTTGGGCATTCGTAAACTCGATGGGGCCCTCGACACAAATAACATGAAAGGGGCTTTGGACCAGCGTTATATTATTGAGTTGATCCTCGCCATGTATCTCCCCCCTTTGTTGAAAAGGCCTTTGATCTCCCCACTCAATTCTCCTTTCATCCCCTCCCCCACTCTTGGGAGAGTTAGGCCGATAGTTTTTGTTATCTCTACTTGGGAAAGTTTGACTTCGTCTCACATATTGAGATTGCCCATTACTTAGGTCATTGGTGAGATCGAACAAGCATTCTACAGTCGCATAAGCTTATGACAAGTTCTAAACTCTTTGTTCATAAAGCTTCAACTTAGCCCACGATTGTAACCCTTCGATGAAGCAGAATACCTTATCTTTCTTTGACATGTCTCAGATGTCCAATATTAACCCAACAAACTGCTTCACATACTCTCGAATTGTCCCAATGTGTTTTAACTCTCGCAACTTGCATCTTGCTAATATTTCAACATTTTCTGGGAAGAATTGATAGCACAATTCCTGTTTCAACATTTCCCACGTATCAATGGTACATCGCCCCTCTTGGATGTCCATATAACGTGATCTCCACCACAGTTTGGCGTCATCCACCAGATGCATTATCGCCAAGGTAACTTTTGAATCTTCGGATGCCGTACTTGTGACCCTGAAGTATTGCTTCATGTTAAATATGAAGTTCTCCAAGGCTTTTGCATCACGAGCCCCACAGAAGGGCTTGTGTTCGGGAACCTTCACCTTATTTAATTGGACCATGCCCCCAACTGGGGCTTGATTTTCCACTGCTCTCATTGTGAGATTCACTCGGGCTCTCAAATCTGCCATATCTACCCTAATAATATCGATGACAGTTCTCACATCTTCAAAAAGTTCAAACACCATATGAACTATTGCCTTTTTGGCGCTGTCTAGACCTTCGACACGCTCCTCAATATGGGAACAGAGCCCAATGAGCTATCTCCATGCTCGAAACCAACAGGTCGTGTTGCTTTATCTTCCAGGGCCTTAACCCTCACCAATAATTCTTTGACGGGCATCCTGTTTAGGCGGCAAACTATTGCGTCAATCGTGTCGGCCTTGGCGACAATCTCATCCAGGTGAGATTCTAAGAACCAAATGTTGAAACAAACTTTATTAAACTTTATTTATCTAAGGATCTATGCATGGAAGTAAGCCAAAAATAGATGAATATATATGATTTACCTGGATCCATAAGATCGTATTGTCACACCTTCTATTGTTGAACCTGCGAGGTTGTGGTCTTCCTCAACTATGCAGCTTAGACCAGATGGGCAATATTCTCTCTATCATATGAGAATAGGAGACTAAAGAGACATAGTATATTGGGGACCATAACCCTGTATTTATAGACTAATTCTAGGGTTTCCCATAATCCCCTAGGATCAGTGGGCCGATATCTACTCAGCAAGCCACACCACCAAAGGAAGTTTATGGGCTCTAATTAGACCACTTATTTTACCCATGAATAGCAGTACATATAATTTACCATTTAAATTTGTTACCCATTTAGGAATAAATATAATTAATTCCAACAATCTCCCACTTGGGTAACAAGTTTATATGCAATTATATGCATTGAACCTGTTAATGCGCAACCAAATGCTATTTTGAAAATCAACTTCCTTTTATTTACAATCTGGTCTATCTTGTATACCAATGTGGGACCAAAGCGTCTTTTGTCACATGTGAATGGCGCAACTCAACCTTCAATGATCACCACACCAAATATACTTGATAACATAGATCAAGTGTGGAAGAGCAGCATGAGAATTACATTCATAGTGATCTGCACATGTCTATTCTCAACTGGTCCTAATTTATACTTTATAGAGATCAACTCAATAAACATCTACATGTATAAATATATATGTTTCATGAGTTCAAATTAAACCATCATCTTTATTCTGTAGAAAATATAGAACAACACAGTTGTATGTAAAATTATTCCCACTCAACCAAGGCATTATGTTATGAAATTATACCCATACGGGCCATGATCATGAAAGACCTTAGGTACTAGGCCTTTGGTAAGGGAATCTGCTAGCATATCATGTGTTCCTATGTGTTCTATAGCTATCAAATTATTTTGAACTCTCTCCTTAACAACAAGATACTTTATGTCGATATGTTTTGACTTTGTCGAGCTCCTGTTGTGATTGGAATACAACACTGCTGAATTATTGTCACAATAAATTCTCAATGGTCTTTCAATACTGTCAATTATCTTAAGTGTTGTGACAAAATTTCTAAGCCATGTTCCATGATTTGATGCCTCATAACATGCCACAAACTCTACTGCCATAGTAGAAGGGGCTACAAGTGACTGTTTGGCACTTCTCCATGAAATAGCTCATCTAGCCATCATATAAATGTACCCAGATGTGGACTGCTTGCTATCTTGGCATCCAGCAAAATCAGAGTCAGAGAAACCAATGATCTCTATATTATCTGACCTCCGATACGTGAGCATGTGATCTTTAGTTCTTTGCAAATATCTCATAACCCTCTTGACTACTTTCCAGTGTTGGATTCCTGGGTCACTCAGATATCTGCCCAGCACTCCCACTATAAAAGCTATATCAGGTCGGGTGCAAACTTGAGTATACATTAGACTCCCTACAGCCGATGAATAAGGAATCTTTTGCATCTCACTCTTTTCATGATCACTTTTGGGGCATTGATTTAAACTGATTTTGTCTCCTTTAGCTACAGGTGTATTCCCTGGTTGACATCTATCCATTCCATACCTACTCAATACTTTATCAATGTAACTCTTTTGTGATAACCCTAATATACCTTGAGAACGATCTCGCTGTATCTGTATACCCAAAACATTAGAGGCATTGCCAAGATCTTTCATCTTAAAATGTTTTGCTAGAAAGGTCTTAGTTTCTTGTAGCAGGTTTAAATCACTGCAAGCCAGTAAAATGTCATCTACATACAATACCAGGAAGATATATTTACTCCCACTGTTCTTACGGTATACACATTCATCAACTACATTAGCCTCAAAACCAAAAGAGGTAATGACATTATGAAATTTGTGATACCATTGACGGGAAGCTTGCTTGAGTTCATAATGGATTTCTTCAGTTTGCAAACCATTGACTTTGGATTTCCTGATTCAAAGTTTTTTGGTTGCTCCATATAAATGATTTCATCAATGTCTCCATTGAGAAAAGTTGTCTTAACATCCATCTGATGTAACTTTAAATCAAAATGAGCCACAAGTGCCATAATAATTCTAAAAGAGTCTTTCGAAGAAACTGGGGAGAAAGTCTCTTTATAATCTATGTCTTCCTTTTGAGTGAAACCTTTTGCAACTAGACGTGCTTTATATCTTTCAACATTGCCTTTCGAATTCCTTTTGGTTTTAAATATCCATTTACAACCAATAGGTTTCTTTCCTGCAGGCAACTCAACTAGATCTCAACGTCATTGTCACCCATGGATTTCATCTCATCTCGCATAGCCTCAATCCACTTATCTGCTTTAGAACTTTTCATTGCATGTTGAAAATTGATTGGATCATTTTCTGTAACGCCAATGTTGTCCTCATGTTCTTGAAGAAATACAATGTAATCATCTGGTATTGCACTTCTCCTTTCTCTAGTGGATCTCCTTAACGACACTTCTTGAGGATGTTGAGTTTGATCTACTGGGTAGAGTGATGTTGCCTCAGTGTTGCCTTGAGAAGTAATGACATCAAGTGTTGAAACTTGATCTTGAATGTCATCATCCATAACTGCTTTACTTACAATGATGGGTAAGGTAACTTCATCATTCCTAATAGCAGTTTTTTCTTCTTCAAAAACAACATTTCTACTCTTATCTCCCCCCTCAAACTCAATATTCTCAAGGAATCGAGCATTTCCCTTTTCAAAAAACGTTCTTTAAGTGGGATTATAGAATTTATAGCCCCGAGAATGCTCAGCATACCCAACAAAGTAGCAACTTACAGTTCTTGAGTCAAGTTTCTTTTCATTTGGTCTATAAGGTCTTGCCTCTATTGGACAACCCCAAATACGTAAATGCCTTAGGCTGGGACTTTTTCCTGTCCACAGCTCATATGGGGTTTTGTTTACTACTTTACTAAGTACTCTGTTAAGTATGTATACTGTGGTCTTTAATGCTTCTCCCCAAAGGGACTCTGGTAAAGAAGAATGACTAATCATACTTCTTACCATATCCTTAAGAGTCCTATTACGTCTCTCAGCAACTCTATTCATGCTAGGTTTCCCAGGCATCGTGTACTGAGGAACTATGCCACATTCTTCAAGGAAAAACGCAAAGGTCAGGACGTTGTTCACCTGATCCATCATATATGCCATAATATTCTCCTCCACGGTCAGATCTAATGGCCTTAATTTTCCTTTCAAGTTGAAGTTCAACTTCAGCTTTAAAGGATTTGAACATTTCCAAAAGCTTGAGATTTCTCATGAATTAAATATAGGTAGCAATATCTTGAGTAGTCATCAATGAACGTGATAAAATACTGTTGTCCATTCCAAGAAGCTGTATGGAATGATCCACATATATCAATATGTATAAGTTCCAAGACTTCTTTAGCCCTTTCAGCACCTATATTTCTCTTGTTTGTTTCCTTTCCTTTGATACAATTAACACAAACTTGAAGATCTGTTAGGTCGAGTGAATCAAGGATTCCCTCAGTCACAAGTCTCTTAATTCTACTGTTAGAGATATGTCCTAATCGTTTGTGCCATAGTGTACCAGAATTTTCATTCAATTTTTGCTTTGTACCACGTGATGAAATTTGCAAGGTTTCATTATTAAAAGGAACATTATCAAGCATATATAAATTATCAATCAAGGAACCAGTACCAATAATATTTGAATTATGTAAAAGACCGAACTTGTTATTTTCAAATGAACAAGAATAACCAAATTTGTCCAAAGAAGAAACAGAAATTAAATTCCGTCTAAATGACGGCACAACATAAGTCTCAAACAAATCCAAATGAAAACCAGTTCCCAAAAATAATCTAAATGTTCCTATGGCTTCTACTTTTGCCCTATTGCCGTCAGCCACGTAGATGTAAGCCTCATCATCACTTGGCGGTCGGTTCCAAATGCAACCCTACATAGATACACTTATGTGAGTAGTAGCACCTGAATCTAGCCACCAAGTATGCATAGGTACAGAAGCTAAATTAACCTCAGAACAAACAAAGGAGAAACACATACCCTTCTTTAGTAGCCAGGCGGCATACTTGGCACACTGCTTTTTCATGTGCCCAGATTTCTTGCAGAAGAAACAAGTGGGTCCTGAATCCTGCTTCTTTTCCCTTTTCTGATTAGAAAATTTCGCAGCGTCAGTCATTATTTTTCTCTTTACATTCTTTGAGGTAGATGCCATGTGATCACTTTCTGTTTTCTCTCGTTGCAACCTCTCTTCCTCTTGAACACAATGAGAAATTAGCTTATTCAAGGACCACTTATCCTTTTGAGTGTTGTAACTCACCCTGAAGTGGCTATACTCTGCTGGAAGAGAATTCAAAACCAAATGCACTAAGAAGTCTTCAGAGACTTCCAACTTCAGTGCGTTAAGTTTTGTTGCAACGTTAAACATTTGCATTATGTATTCCCTTATGTTTCCTTTACCAATGTATCTTGAAGAGGTGAGTTTTGCCATTGTTGGGTTTTGTGTCCTAAAACTCGTGGTTTTGTAAACTCAATGTATATTCTATTTTGCAATAAAGATGTTATTGAGGTTTATTCAGTAAAGGTGTTATTGGATAAAGTGAATAGTGTCCTTTTAACTCAAATCCAATGAACTAAGAACCCTTGACTATAAGATGTATACTTGAACTTTATGTATGACATAAAAGTGGATCAAGTTCGAGTAATAGTCAGAACGGTTTATAGTATAGGGATAGGGCTGGGTACCTTATCTTGGGGACACTATGGACGCGACCCACTTTGTATAGTACTGACGATGTGATTCTGAATCGTTCATGTGGAGACATGAAAGTGAGGGCGTCTTATGCAATGAGTTTGCATAAGACTGGACCGCGAAATAGTCATTTAGACTTTTTAACTCCGTTTACTGTTTTAACTGACTATTTTCATACGATGACCTAGGTAACTCGATCTTAATCCTGAGCGTGCTATGAACTCCTGTTTATTCGGGATTATCCTCAGATTTGCATGGGTGAGAGTGGCCCGAGATCGCCGACTCAATAAGCCTCCCATTTTGGGGATAAGACCGGGTAGATAGTTGGAAACATAGTCATGCGAGATGGAATTCACTCCTACCCGCTTTAGGGTTTAGTAGAGAGGTTCCCTTAAGTGCTGACTCCGGGTCTTGAACAATGGGCCCACCCTCTCATTGGCCCGAGAGGGATTCGGTTTGTTAGTCGGACTACAAACCAATTGTTCATTAGAGGATCAGTGGGACTTAAGGAACAATAAGTAATTACAGGGGTAAAACGGTTTATTTGACCCAGCTGTAATTACGAACGACCTGTGAAGGATCGACTTACTAATCATGGTTATATCGAGTGGACAAAAATATATCTACAGTGAAGAGAGTGCAGCCACTGGGCTTTAGTGGAGTGTCCCGGTGGTTAACGAATGTTGATTAGCTAGGCTAAAGAGTTTAGCCGGTTAATCTCGTATCGTTGGAGCTCATGATCTGTAGGTCCATTAGGTTCCCCTTACTAGCTCGGACTAAGCCTTGTAACAATTTGAGAGAAAAGAATTTGAATTGTTCAAATTCGGTTTTGGGAAAAAACGTTAATTATATGTGATATACTTAATGTTTCATAGTTTAATTATGAATTAAACTATGATAAAGAAGAGGTGGACATATTTAAATTTGATTTAAATATTGGTTCGGTTTAAAACATAAATAAGGATTCATGTTCGAACGTTCGATTTGAGAAATCGGGATTGGTCCAATTATTTAATTTGATATTGGATATTAAATTAAATAATTATTTAAAATTAATTAAATTTTTTAATTAATTAAAAATTGATTTTAATTTAAAATTAATTTTATATTAATTTTTGAATTAAAATTAAAAAGAAATTCAAATTCATTAAGGAATGAATTATGGACCAAATTCACAATTTGATGAATAAGCTTTTTGCTTTTTCAAATTCATCAAAATTCCCCACCTCCTACTTGAATAATCCTTCTCATCTATGTGTTGTCAAGTTTAGCAAGCTTGATGAAGCTTGTTAATAGCTTTAAGTAACAAAGAAACACAATGGGAAAGGGGAATTTTGCAGAAAATTGGAGTGATTCTCGGTTTGAGACCTTTGCTCTCTCTCTTAAAAAATTCTCTCAATTTAGGATCCCACAATCCATTTCAAGGCCTGAGGATAGTAGGGAAGATCCTAAGGGTGATCCACGAAGTGTTCGTGATAAGAAATTGGCCAAGGATTAGGAGAATTTTGAGCATCAAAGGTAGTGTTCTTATTCTATGTTTTTCCAATTTTTAGCATGTTTTTTGTATGATAAAATTGATCAAATTAGAGTGCTTAAGATCCAAAATTGCTTCCGCTTTCGCAATATTAACTCTTTCAGCCATAAGGCTACTTGCCTCTGCCTTATCATTCCTGCTAAAGTATTGCTCCATTTCCTTCAAAAAATCTTTGGCATCAGTTCCCTCAACAATAGAGCCTCTAAACGTTTCTGGAATTGAGCGTTTCATGATCATTAGACACATGCGATTGGACCTTTCCCACTTCTCAATTTCCACCTTATTGGCATTATCCTCAGTTGGAGTGGGATGGTCTGTCCTTAGTGCAAGGTCTAAATCCATACACCCAAGTACTATTTGGATGTCTTCTTTCCAATCCTTGAAGTTTGCCCCATTCAGTCTGGGAATGTGGCTGACTTGAGTGGACATATTGTCAGAATTAGCTATCTTAACTGTATAAAGAACACAAGCTCAATATAGTAAGTAATGTCACAAAAATAAATAGATAAATCATGACATTAAAAAAAAATTTATGAGGACAAGTGAGATATCTAATGCAACATTTACATTCAGTCTTTGGACAAAAATATTAATTTGCAAGTGATACTCTCAAAACAATAATCAAATATTAATAACGTATCCCTTTTAGCCGACAACCTTCCTTTGGGTCGACTAACAACTTCAAGAGCACAACCTTATGTTATCCATATTTATTATTGCATGTGTGTTTATCGTTTGGCCAAATTGTAACCTTCCTTTGGGCCGATCACAATCCATATAAACAACAAATACACTACATCTAATAACCTTAAATGCTCCAATTTATAAAACATAGGCTACTTTGGCAGCATATTTTACTCGTCACAACATTCAAAGAAATTAGACAAATTGTGCCAAGTACTATTAATTGTTAATTTAATTAACAAAACACTTATTCTTTAATAGGCACAACACAAAAAAAGGGAAAATTGAATAGTCCTCTAGCTTTATCATGCCCAAACATAAAACTGAAACAGAATGGATATCTGATTAAATAATCTTTATTCACTTTATTTATTTAAGTAAATAAATAATAAATAATAATGACAATATAACATGCAGTGGGCTAAGCCCACTGCAATTACTTTCACTCGATGCTAGGGTTCATCTGGGTAGATCTTAATGCGGCAAACGCCGCAAACCCTTTTTTTTTTTTTAAAAAAAAAAAATTCTCCTGTAGTGCCAAATTACTATCCTGGACTAGAATTTTCTCCAAATTTTCGTCTAAGATTTTTGATTACTTTTCCTCTGGATGCGGACCCCTTAAAAGCATATTCTCACAGTTTAGAAATAGATATTGGTTGTTTCACCATTATCAATGTTCAAGACGAAGGAGAGACTTAAAACGATGGTAATTAAAACGAATCCCAAATCATATTGCTTAAAAAAAAATCTAGCAAACAACCATGCAAAACTTGCTCTGATACCACTTGTTGGAACAAACTTTATTAAACTTTGTTTATCTAAGGATCTATGCATGGAAGTAAGCCAAAAATAGATGAATATATATGATTTACCTGGATCCATAAGATCGTATTGTCACACCTTCTATTGTTGAACCTGCGAGGTTGTGGTCTTCCTCAACTATGCAGCTTAGACCAGATGGGCAATATTCTCTCTATCAGATGGGAATATGAGCAGATCGGTACTTTTCGCTACACGCAAGTGCACGTGATCGAAGTAATAAAGAAACTGGAAGTATTCTAGAGTATCGTACCCAAGGGAACGAGGTTTAATAAAATGAATTTTAGTTGGCACAACATCGTTGACAAATTGCAAGTTAAGGTAATCGAGGGTGAAAATGATTTGAGAGGTGTTTTGACTAAAATAAAATTATTTGAAAATTCAATGGAAATGAAAAAGGGATTCAAGTTGCTAATGCCCCTTTGGAAAGAAAATGCAACAAGAAAGCAATTGCAATCGTAGCTAACTCAAGAACTAAGTAAACCGAATTCAACTCCTATTCGACATTCTATGAAGTATCTTTAGGAGACTAAATGATTAAACCTATATTTTTATGGCTAATCTAACTTAGATATTTTTGCGCACAATTCTAGTGGTTTTGGAGTCTCGCCCTATGTCTAGGGTCGATGTTTCAGACTTATGTCTAAGCATTTTCCTCCATTGCTTTTGCGACATCCGCTTCCCTTAACCCTTTCGGTATTAAGTTATAGCTTGACAAGCAACACTAGATGGCCAACTAGGTTTACCCAACAATTAACTCACCAAAAGCAAACTAGAGTTTAAGACTTAGCTAGATTGTTTTTACTCTCGAGCTTTACATCTTTCCTCTAGGGCATTCACAAACTTGAATCCCAAAGGAAATTTAGCTCTTCATACTAAAATAAATAAAGAATAGTAAATGTAATTTAATAATCTTCATTGGTATAACAAGGTAAAAGAAATACAATCAAAACAGTGGCTATTAAACTCAAAGAATCATGTAGATATATAGGCAAAAATTGAATTACAGCAAGTCTCCAAAACTCAATAACCAAAATTAAAGTTGCTGAATACAACAACCCATAGCCATTAAACTCGATTGACAAAACAAGGAACAAGTTTTTTTTTAGAAATCACAAAGACTAATCCATCCTAAAAATCATTCTTCTCGGCTCAATCGAACATGAAGTCTGTTCATAACCAAATCCAATTTTTATGGAGATGGGATTGAGAAGAGAATACTGGAATTTTAGATAGAAAAACAGAAGAACAACCCAAAACTTCAATTTACTGCCTTAGATGAAAAACCCAGAAACAAAAACAAAATTTCCTCCCAAAAATCGTGCTCAATCGAATAAGTATTTGCTTTTTACCAACATATACTTCGTTGAGATAAGATTAAGGAAGAGATTCAGACTAAGATGAAGAAGAAATGAATACAAAACAACAACTAAAAAAAACTACAAATGAAAATTGCAGAAAGTAAGAAAACCCAAAAAACGTGAACGAAAATCTTCTCCAATCGAGCTCTCTTTGTTCGGCTTCTTTGTTCAATATTTATAGGGATCTCATGCTAGGGTTTCCCTCTTGGTTGATGGACAATCATGGCTAATCATCTTGCTGAATTCGTGGGTCAAATTTCCTTCAAAATCCTGAAATTCTCATTTTTTACTTAAATTCCAGATCTGCCAGATTGCAATTGCACTGCAGTTGCATTCCATGAAAATCCTGCATCAAAACATTAAGTAAGTGTGAATTTTTTTTCTTCTTTTGTTTTCTTTTCTCAACTTACTTAATTTAAAGGTCTTCCATCAATCATGTGATTAAATTCAAGCATTTTTTTATTTTTCATCAAATAATATGAATAAAAATCACAAATATAACTAAGTTTAAAGGCCAAATAATCCTCATGAATGAGAATTATCAGAGACTAAAGAGGCATAATATATTGGGGATCATAACCCTGTATTTATAGACTGATTCTAGGGTTTCCCATAATCCCCTAGGATCAATGGGCCGCGATCTACTCAGCAAGCGACACCACCAAAGGAAGTTTATGGGCTCTAATTAGACCACTTATTTTACCCATGAATAGCAGTACATATAATTTACCATTTAAATTTGTTACCCATTTAAGAATAAATATAATTAATTCCAACACTAAACACTATCAGGCACTTCTATTAGGAAGAGCATTTGCTCTTCAATCTCAGTCAATCGGTCAACCCTGTGACATGCCTAATGATTTTTTCGTCGACATGATCGCTACTTCTCAAATCCGAGGAGCCAGCTAGGCTCTAATACCACTTGTCACAATCGTACACATTCGAAACGAGACAAATGATTGTGCGACACTTATTCTAACCCGATGAGCAAGTCAATCGTACGAAAATAAAAAATTGCGGACAACTTCAGCGTAAGGTCTAGTCTCCCATCACGTTTCAAGAGAAAATGGTTTTACTAAACGTGAGAGAGAATGCATTTGAAAACATTTAAGAAAGATTTTTGTTATACACTAGTACGCAAGTAAGGGACAACAACGCCTTAAATAGCATATAACTCCGGATAGGAAGAATTGACAACTAGTCGCATCCCCTTATAGTACATTCTAGGATTATGCCTATGACATGCTTAAATATGAAAATGGTGAGGAGTCATACGCCCACAAAATTACAAGGAAAGCTAACTACTAAGCAAAATGAAAGACATATATAATGAAAGCATGATAGAAAAGGGTTGAAATGGGCATGCGGCCGCGGGCAACACCCCCTAGACAAGCATGACCGTGACACTCAGCAGAGACCCCTCTCTCACAATGGTAGCGTTTGTGTAACAGCAGGTGTGATGACTCGATTTTGACGATAACCAACCCTTATACCCACGAACAGATCTATGAACGATGCGTTTTTATCAGTTTGATGATCTTCAGCTATGACCCATGACTCGAGCGACCTTAGATCTGAATTATCCATAGTCCATAAAGGTCAGATCTACGAGTTCAAACTCATTCGAACACAACCCAGCAAGATCCCGAGCCTTTTTGGTAAGATTCAACGATTTCAGACTAGTTTTAGATTGATTAAACAAGCTTTAAGGACGACATTGAGTCGATTCGAGGTCTTTTAAGTTGAGCCAAGTTGACTTTTGGTTTTGCTAATCAGGTAAGTGACTCTGCTATTAGAATGCCTTAGGTTAGGTTGGAAAATATTTTATGATGTCTAAATTGATTTGTGATGTGTAATTGTTAATATGAATGTTATGTATGTTTTCTTGTTGTACTCATATTGAAAGTATGTATTATGAATGAGACCTCATGCATATCTATGATCACGAACATGTTTTCAAAAAAAAAACTGTGGCAATTACTCTCCCTATTATGCTAGTGTACATTCATAAGAGCTTTGTGGGGAGGTCATACACTGTAGATGGATTGTCAATTATCCTCTGTTGAGGTTTGCTCTTACTTAAACCCATTTAGGCTCCACCACGAATTGATATATCATGTAATTAAGTTTTAAATACACCTTTTTTCATGAGGTTCTGTGTCAGGTGAAACATTGCACCACTAATTGATTGCCGATTATCTTCTTTTAAGATTAGGTCTCTTAGCATGAGCCCGCATAGGCACCAACACAAGTTAGTACAGTTTTCTTGGGGTGAGTTAATTGTTCATGCTAGCTAAAGAAAAATGTTTTTGGCAGATAATAGTTATAGGTGCTACATATTTAAGTATCAGGATTCATGATGTGTATGTATTTGCATGATCGATCTTGGTAGCAAGGTTGCTGAATATTTTTAGTACTCAACCTTTTTCTTTAAAATTTTTTTAGGTAAAGGTAAAGACAAAGATATACAAGGTGAGTGATGCGATCGTTTGCTGGTTGAGCCATGAGGCGAAGGTCAACATGTCTTTCGCATCAATGAAATTTCATGTTTTTAATAATCTTATATTTAGAGGTTATGTTAGGAAGTTACTTCAACTAGTTGACAATTTATTGCATTCTATGTTTTTCAAGGCTTTGGATCCTAAACAAATGTTTTTAATTAATTTATTGAAAAATATCTTTCTCTATACCTTTTCTCAAAGAATTTTTAAATATCTCTAGTATTCATGTAATAACGTTCCTAGGTAGGGTAAGTTCAAAAAGTTTGGTTGTTGCACATGGATTTTTGGTCGAGGGGTTTCAATACAATGAATTTTGCATCTCTCTTGTAATTTTATGATTAATTTGAAAAATAGTTTCTCGAATAAAAAGATCATACATTCACCATCCTAATCATAAATATATAAATTAATGTTAACATTGTAACTAAAATGTGCAAATGAGAATTAAGAAAAAAAATGTAAACCTAACAAAGATTCTAACATTAGTTAATCATCATGAGTTGACCTAGTGATCAAATAAGAGCTATGGAAAAATAAAGGACTTAGAGGGAATGAGTTCAATATATGGTGGCCATCAACTTAGAATTTAATATCCAACGTATTTTTCGACACCAAATGTAGTAGGGTTAGGTGGTTGTCTCGAGATTAGTCGAGGTGCACGCAAGCTAGCTCGGAACTCATGAATATAAAAAAAAAGATTCTAACATTAGTCAATATACTAAATTGTGACTTTACATATCTAACTTGTGAACTAATCGCTCTCTCGTTAAAAGTAGACATGGCAAAGGAGAAAGTGAAATATGATTACTAGTTGCTTGGCATTTAGAGAAAGTGCAAAAAGGAGAGAAGAGAAGATAAGGTAAGACCCAAAAATTGGGACCTAAGAAAATGAAAGAACAAAATCATCTCTCCCCATCCTTTGCTCCAAAACAGAATCAATGAGATTTCTTTGTTTTGCCCAATATGGACCAATTAAATTGAAAGCTAAGTAACAAGAAGGTGCAGGCATCTCTTTCTGTGTGGTCCTCTCATCCATATAATGAAAAGTCTATATCTTTTCCTTTAAAAAAAATAAATAATAAATTTATTCATAGCTTTAATGAAATTTAATTGCATTTCCAAACTAGAGACAAATAAAACATTCTTCAACTACCCACAAACCAACTACCTTTCCTCTTTTTATTTATTTGTTTATTTTTTCACCCTAGGTTTGGACTTCTGGTCTACTTGAGAATTAAACTTTGTCATTAAAAAATAATTAATACCTATCTTAATAGGTACTGGTTAGGGATGACAAACATTCTCATGACGTTGAATTGAGGGAGTTTATGGAATTAGAAAATGGAATGAAATTTTTTATGGGTTGATCGAGAATGGAAGGGATCTTTGAATCTATTTGTCCCTTCGACATTTCTAATAGTAATGTTAATCTATGCTATATTCTTTAAGAATTTTTTACTCTATTTTTTTTAGATATAATTGGAATAAGGAGATATCGAATGAATCTTACAGTCAATAGCGTTTTATCAATTTAGTAATTCATTAGTGGGCAAAAACTTTTTTAAGGTTAATTGACTAGTTAATAGAATAGAGACATTTTTAAAAAAGTAACTTACAAAATCTTGTAGATTAATCATCCTGTTTTGATTACTAAATGTTTAAATTTATTCTCTTTTGTTTAGTTATATTTCGAAATATTTTATTTTGATCAATAAACTTTCTTTAAAATTCATTTTCATTCTTACGTTAAAAATTTTCAGCCACACATTTTTGTAGCGAGTACACCTAACTTAATATATGTGTGATTTAGCCTATGTTTCAAATTGCTTTTGAAGACTTTAAAAGTGATTTTAGAAAAATTTTAACCGATTTTTGTGTTGGTAAAATTGATTGTTTAATAATTTAAATAGAATCACTTTTTGAATCTTTTTAAATTCTTTTTTATCCTTCTATATCTTATGATTCTTATCTACGATATAAACTTTTTAAAATATTATTATTCACAATTTATCTCATTTCATCATTTTTATTTTTAAATTTAATTTGTTGCTTCTAATTTATTTTTATTACTTTTTTTTGTATTTAAACTAAAATTAGATTTTATTTGAGACAATTTTTTTTTTATAACAATGGTTTTTATATATAAAGTAAATAAAATATAATTTGTAATTTAAATTATATAAAATTTTACATAATTATCTTATAAATTTTTTAAAGTTAAATATTAATACAAGTTCACATGCTTAATTGAAATAAATGTCTATTTTGTTAATTATAGTTATTTCGCAACAACTTTGTATTGATTTACCAAACACTACAACTTGACTTTCTATATTTGAAGCTGAAATTTACCAAACACTAATTTACTTAATATGACAGTTGATTTTCTTAAAAGCACAGTTTTTAGTAATTATTTTAAAAGTTACAACAATACTAAATGGAACCTTAAAATATAAAGCCCTGTGGTGTCATATGCACCAATATCAAATTCATGAAATTCTCTAGTACTAAAATCTTCGATACAGTAGTTATCATAATATGTTATTTAAAAATATTTTTTTCTTATAAAAATCAATAAATGAGATTCCACTCCAACAATTGCAATATCCTATTCTGATTCACTTTTGTGTGATCTCCACAAATTTTTTTCCCTTTTGACTTGATTTAGAAGTCTAATCCAATTTAAAAGGTAAGAAATATTTTCTTACCTTGTCTAAACATTACAAAGAATGGGTGAACATTAGAATCAAGTTACCCTAATCAATTAAACTATGTCCTAGTGGATTTAATCTGATTTTTATTTTTAAAATTTTAAAACCATTTTGGTTATGTTTAACCGTATAATTTATATATATATATATATTGGTGATTTAAGCATAATTTAAATAACTAAGCATCTCTGTCGCATTTTTTCCGTACTTGTAAGAAATATTCCCAAAAAAAAAAAACGATATTTATTTTATTAATACAAATAAACAGATGGCACTAAATTACCATTTACCAATATCTCTACTTAATTACATTAAAAAACGAAAAACGAAAAAAGAATATGGTATTCCAAAAATACCAATCCATAAAGTTGAATCTATCAACCAACACGTCTGAGTTCATAATGAAAAATTTGTTGGATTTGAATGTCTGCAACATTTAAATTTAAAATGGAACAACAACTTTGTCGTCTAAAAATGTTTCCTTTTCATCTTCAATGCCTGAATATTGCTGCGACAAAAAGCTCGATGGTGACAGCAATGGCGGTCCTCCTTGTTCAAAGCTCGTACTATAAAGGCTCTGTAAATCGTCTCCCCATGTTGAACAGAGCTCGAAATGCTAAAATAAATAAATAAAAAAAAACCCCATTAAACAAGCGAAGAATTTGAAGCAGATCGAGAGAGAAGAAATTGAAATAAGAAATTAAATTACAGTAATAGAAGCCGAGTTCATCAATGGAGATTGTGGGACTGTTACAGAACTTGAGCCGATTTCGAGTTGATTAAAGCAGGAAAAAGAATTAGCCGTTTCCGGTGAGATTTCTATCGTCGGAAACACCTGTAAATTTTCCTGGAAAATTTGTAACAATGCGGATGGAAAATTAGTTTTTCTTCTTTGTTGGGGGGCTAAATATATATTTTAGTTCAAATACTTTCTATTTTATATTTTATTTTTATGTATCAATTTTTGTCTATTAAATTCTAATAAAAAGTTAAAATTAACTAACAAAATAATGGTGTAGAGTCAAAATACGGAGCAATTATTTGAAGAAGTTAGTACATAGTGACAAGTGCTTTGATATCGAAATCTATAAATTTTACTTTAACCATTCGTCTAAGAGTTTAAAGAGAGATAACCAACATGAGTATGACTCAACTGACATAAAGTTTATATTCTCTACTAAGAGGTCAGAGACTTGAATCTCTCACCTCACATGTTGTAAAAAAAAAAAGTTTGAAGAGGGTAACCACAATGTAGCGCTATGAATAATTTTCCCAAAATACACTATTGTAAAAAAATATACTTATTTCTCATGTAGTAACCTATTTGATCTGCCAAAAAAAAAAAAAATTTATTCAATGGGCCAACATGAGCTTTTCTTAGCATTTAAGCCATATCTACTCCATTTGAAAGGTTATGAGATTGAACCCCTATCATGTAATATATTTTTTTAAAAAATAGTAATAAAACCTAGAAAATTTTCATTATTCATTTAAAATATATAGTTTTTATTTTTCAAATGGTAAAATATTGTATTTTAACCCTTGCCAACCTCTTAAAATTTATCATTTCTAAATTCATATATAATTATTTAAATATTGATTATACAAACTTAATTGAAAATTAAACATAAAAATAGTAATGAATGATACTGAAACTTTATAGAAAGATATTTTTACTTTGTCTTTTTCTTGTCGGAATGATTATCTCTCAGTACCTGTTTGGATAAAAGATCATCGACATTGATGAAATCGAGTCTGGGATTCAGGGTAGCCAACTTCATTGATAAGAACTGCTCAAAATTGAATAAAAAGTCAATTTTTTTGGTGAAAAATTCAAGGTTTTTTAAAAAAATTTTTTTTTTTCTAACTTTTTAATTTAAAGTTAATTTAAATCAATTATCACCTCCACTTGTTGCTGAAGAGATTGAACATAATTTATAATTTCATCAAGCATTCCAGCTTTTCCAGCAATTTTGTTACACCCAGGTACCAAATTCTGCAAATACTTCATTCTCTCACTTATCTTTTCTCTCCTTGCCTGCACATAGAAATCTTAAAATCAATACATTTCCCGAGAGAAGATAAAATTGTCAATTTGAGCTTAATTCAATCGATTAAAACATATACTATCGACTAAGAAGTTAGAGATTTGGTAAACTAAAAAAATGAAATAATTCTTACTCTTTCTGCTAGACTATGGCTGTCTGTGGCTTGGCCTCGACGGGCTCTAACATGAACGTAATCTGATTTTTGAACTTCTTCAGAAGCTTTTGAATTCTGTTTCGATGTCTCTGTTTGCTCTGTTATCTTTGATTCTTCTTCCTCTTCAATACTTTGTTTGATTCTTTTGTCTCTGCTTTTTCCACCCTCAGATTCAGCATTTCCCACTTTGGATTTCACTTCCTTGTTGTTGGTGTTGGCTTTTCTCTTCTTCGGAATCTCTCCGATGATCATGGAGTTTGCCTGCATCGAAAATATGAATAAATGATTAAATATGGTGATGATCTTAGTAATGTATTTTTCTTCTATAGCATTCCCTTATTTAATTTAGATTAGTTTCCAAGATTTTAAGTTCGCAGTGGAGTAAAAGTGTCAATGAATACAAATAAATAATTAAATGTACCATAATTTCTCTATTTAAACATTTGATTCAAACAGTGGTTTAATATTGTGTACTTAACATTTGAAACTCATATAGTATTGCCGACATAAGTATACTTCAAGTATTACTAACTTCACTAAAGATCGCTCATCAAAAAAGGAAAAAAAAATTACTTAATAATAATAGTCATTTGGTTGGGTTTACCCAATTTTCTAGTGATCAACCCTATAAAAATATTAAAAGTAGATAAATGATTAAATAGTCAAGTGTTTAAACTTTTGAGTTTAGTGATAATTCAACTGTCCGAGTCATTACCTCTGGCGGAGGCGAATAGGTCAGGGTTGTTGACACAGCCAGATTCGTTCCAAACTCGGTTGAGGAGATCTCGTACTTGGCCAACTCAGGCCAACCTCCAGGTCCAACCAGATCCTGAAAATCATCGACCCCACTCGCCGGAGTCGAGATGGGCGACAAGCTGCCGCAGTCACCGTGGGCTTGCCGCCATTTGACACGAGCCCTCTGTCTTTCCAACACCGACATCTCCGACTTCAACACCTTTTTATGGTTTTTGTTGCTGTTGAAGAAAGTAAATGGAAGAGATGAGATATATAAATAAGTGAGAAAGAAGGAAGAGCGAAAAGAGTGGCAGTGGCACCGAAATCTTATAGCAACGGCCGACGTTAACACAGAGAGAAGGCCATGGGCGGTGGGGCCGGTGACATGACGGCCACGTGGTTATGTGAAAAGCCTGTGTGTTTTTTTTTTTTTTTTTTTTTTAATATTATATATATTAAAATTTAGGATTGAAATGGGAAAGGGAGAATTCAGTCAGAGGAGACGTTTGTGAATGGAATGGGTCAAATCTCTTCTCTTATCTCATCTGAGTTTCTTTTTGTTTTTCAGTTATTATTTTTTACTCTCTGCCATTTGCGAAGGTAACATAACCAATAACTGCGTGAAAGTTATTCTTCATGTGTTGCCTTTCCAAATGAGTGAACTTATCATTGGGGCATTTTATGCTCTATTGTTGTGAACTTTCCTTCTTTTTTTCTTTTGATTCTTTTTATTTTTTTTAGTTCAACAATATATGGGTGGAGAGATTCGAACCTATAATCCTCTTAGTCAATAGTATATGTTTGACCAATTGAACGGAATCCGAAAACATAGGGTTTTGCTTTCTGATCTCCTCCGTTTGAATTTGTTTTGTTTTGTTCCTTTAGAATATTGTGTGAACGATGGGAAAGATACCAAGCATTATAAGTAAATACAATAGTTTTATGAGTACAAGACCTTTTAGAGTAAAGTTCTAAAAAAAAATTATTGCGAGTTTAGGTTTAAAATATATGTACAATATCATATCATTGTATGGAAAAATATGGAGAGTTGTCTTGCATGTTTGCTCTTCCATCTCAATTATGTGTCTAGCTGTTGTAGTGGGCTTAATTAATTAAAATTTTTAAATGGGATAAATTAATTTTTGTATATGTAAATATCCAAAATGTTGTCTAACAATTTTGTTTTGTCCACACACACACCATATCTCACATGACAACTAAATTGGTTGCCAAGTAATTCTATTTTTCAAAAAATGAAAAATAAAAAACATAAATTGAGATAGTTGTCAACTTATATCACAAATGACTAGTTAATTTTATCAGTTGGGCGAGGATCAATTTTAAACATTAATTCATGTGCTAAAAATGAGAGGGGTGGAAGAGTAGAGACCGTTCCAAAGATTTAAACCCAAATAATATATATTACGATTTTTGAAAAAAAAAACAAAAAAGAAAAAAAAAGGGACAATTGCACTTGGGCTTACATGTGCCATCGTCTCGTCTATTGAAACCTCTACACATGAACGTCATGCTTTTTTTTTCTTTCAAATCAAAAGGATTTAAATTTTTGTAGTTATAGAGCTTTAAAATAAAGTTACATGAAAGGTTCATAAAAATAACAAATCAACTAATAAAGACTAGTCGATTTAAAACATATGTTTTGAGTTCGAATCTCTTTAGCTATAAGTGTCTATCACACCTTTCGAAATAAAAACAAAAAAAGAAAAGAAAAAAAGTAGAAAAAAAGTGCAATTGTTTGGGGAATAGTTTGGTTTATATTTTACCAGATTTGACTTAAAATGCCTAGAGGGAGTCCAAGAGGGAACATGAAAGCCATCATAAATAAACCAATAGAGAAGTTCTGAATTTAATTAAAATGTGTGTATGGAAAAGGACTGATGGACTGGGATAACATGCTGTGTTGAGCAACCTTTTTAGTTTGACAACTACATATGGACTACAAAAAGAATTATTTATCCAAGTAGTTATTTCAGATTTTTTTTTTCTTCTTTTAGATTATATTATTAAGAAATATTTGTGTTTGTGTTAATGGGAATATTGCAACATAGTCCCGTATTAGTAAGAAGCGATAATAAAGATTTTTAGCAAAGACAATGACTTCATTGAAATAAGTCTTAAAAGATCAAAATTAAAAACAAATGACTTTATTGAAGGGTTCATTTTACTGTGGATTGAACCATTTTTGTCTCTCATTTGTTGTATATTTTCATGTTTCAACGTTTTAATAATTATTTTGCACATATTTTCAATTGAGTATATATATTTGATTTATTTATTATTTTTTTTGGCATTTAGGTTAGTGAAGCTATATATTGAGGAAGAATTTAATGTCCATGTCCATGTCCATATCTTAAGGAGAGGAAGGAAATACATTGTTGCATATTATGAAATGATGTGGCCTCCTTTTTAAATGAATCCCATAATTTTTTCTCTCCTAGTAGAGTTGTTCCATACATGATCTACACCATATATATATTATAAGCCTTTGACCCCACACAAGCCAACAATGACCACCCAACTTTTGGATTCATCTACAACTAAAAATTCAAAAGCAAAAAAAAAAAACCTTATAAGTATTTACAATTTTATCTAACTCTATGCTCTAGAGGTGGGGACTTAAGGTTTTGGGAATTTGAATCTCAAGTTGACATTTATATCTACATTTTATATTGTTCGAATTCATTATCTTATTTGTATAAGATATGATATACATGTAGCTAAAAGTGAAGATCATCTCTTTCTCAAAGAAAAAAAGAGGGTTAAAATTGTCATTTTGTTTTATGTACTTTGGAACTTGTTTTATTTATTTTTTTATTACTTTTAAGTGTCTAAGGTTAGTACTCATACTTTTAATAAATCTTAAATTTAATCCTACGGCTAGTTTATGGTTAACTTTTTCAGAAACAAATTAGTTTCTATTAACATTTCTTCTATAGATTTTGAAAACACATATTCACAATGTGTCTTTTCTTGAATGAAATTTATTATTATTATTTTATCAAGTTCAATAAAAAAAAATTAACTTCAAAGCAAGGTTTAAAATGTCGATGTCGACAGAAATGTCTAAGTCTCAATTTTATGGAAATTTTGATAGAAATATCGATAAAATGTCGAGGTCGATGGATATTTCTAGAAAAAATTTAAAAACAAAAAATTTAAAAACAATATTTAAATTAATAAATGAACATTTTAGACTTTATAAATGAGTTAAAATACTTGTTACAATATCATATTCACATTAAGTTACATTTTCTTGCTATTTTTTTAATATTTCATCAATTTTGTACGGTATAGTAGAAATGTTGATTCCCTCCTTATGTCGATGTCGAACCTATGGACATATAGAAATATCGATGGAAATGTTGACATGTCGACGGAAATTTAATACCATGCTTCAAAGTAACAATGAAACTAACTTTAAGATTTATAAAAAGTACAACGACTAATTTGGACATTTGAAACTGCAATGATTAAAATGAGATGAGTCTCAAAATATGAGGACCAAAATATTATTTAAAAAAAAAAAGCTACATTCAATAAATTTATATGTTTTATTCATATAACAAGTCAAAATGAAATAAAAAAGACTAATGGTCTCAATTATTGGCTTTTTTTTTTTCTTTTACGTATCTAATAATATTTAATTAAGTCTGATACTTACAAAAAAAAATACGTACTAAATTGAGAGAGAGAGGAAATGAAGTAGTGATTTTTTTTTTTTTTAAACTGGGAAATTCAATTTCCTCTAAATTCATGACGGTCAGCTTGACACGCCTACAAGTTTAAAATGCATCTAGTTTAAACACTCTTTAAAAAAATATATATTTTTCTTAAGACTCTTTTCATTAAAGTGATTTTAATTTAAAGATTGGTACGTTTGGTTACATTTTCTTAAATGTGATTTTTAATCCAACTTCGAATATATTTGTGAATGATTTTAGAAATATTGATTTTAGCACAATTGATTAGTTTATAATTGATTTATTAAAAGTGATTTTCATATAATCATTTTAATGTTTGGTTATACACTTTCAATAGTGATTTTCATGCAATTAAAAGTGATTTCCAAAAGGCATGTTTGGGAGCGACTTTATAATAAGTGTTTTGAGCTAAGTGAATTAATTATAATTATTTTTTTAAGTATTTAGTTATAAATCATTTTAATATTTGATTCAACACTTGTAAAAGTGATTTAAATTTAAATAACAGTATTTTTTAAAAAAAGTTATTAATGTTTGTTTTCAAATGTGATTTTAGAATCATCGAGTTACTAAAAAAAAGTATTGCATTTGAGATTTAATAAAAAATAGAAGCTGGTAGACAAAAGTTATACAGAGAGAACTAAAAATTAAGAGAGAAAAAATATATAGAAAAAATTTTCAAAGAGAAAAAAAATGTTAGAGACATGGAGAGATAAAAATTCTACAGTGAGGGACAAAAAATTTAGGGAGAGAAAATTTTACTAAAGAGAGCGAAATTCAAAGAAAGAAAAATAAAGATAGAGAGATAAACAAAAAAAATTCGGACAGAATAATAAAAATTTTAGGAAGAAAAAACTTTAATGAGGAGAAAAAAGTTAAGAGTTAGGGACAAAAAAGTAGAGCAAGAAGTAAAAAATTAGAGAGAAAAAAGTTAAAAAGATACAAAAAATTATAGAGAGGAACAAAAAAAATTCGAAATAAAAATAGTCAAAGAGAGTTAAAACCATTAGAGAGAAAAAAAGTGAGAAAAATAAATAAAAATTTAAAAAGATAATAAAGTTAGAGATCCACATTATAAAAACTTTAGAGAGAGAAAATTGTCATTTTGTAAACAATAACGAATGAACTCAATGGTAACGGTTTTGAGAAAACACACTTTATAATAGAAATTTGAATTTTAACTAACAATGGCGGTTTTTACCCCTCACCAAAGGTACATTTAAAAAAAAATGAAATAATGTCATTTTAAATCACAATCACTTGACAAAAATCACTTGGGAATAACCTCCCAAGTGATTGATCGGGAATCACTTCAAGTGATTTTGGATACTTCCAAAATCACTTGCTCACCATTGCCAAACATCACAAATTTGAAAGATAAGTGATTTTAGGCATGTCAAAAGTGATTTTGACCATTCCAAAATCACTCCCAAACATGTGCTTCGTTTGGTTGCACAAAGTGATTCTACAAATGTCAAATTACCATAAGGAGAAGAAGAGAATAAGGGGACAAGCTTTACATTTGAGGGCAATTTTGTAATTTTAGCATTTTCTTTGGGTTTTTTCATGTGGATTTAGAAAAAAATTTTAATATGAAGATTTTTAAAAAAAAAGTTATTTTAAAGTAATGGACCGGGAATCACTTTTTTATAATCACCTTTAAGCCAATTATTCAATCTAATTATTTAAAAATATATATATATATATATTTTTTTTTTTGTTGCCAAACACTCTAGATTCATATTCATTACTTATAAAGTTAATCTAAACACATCTTTAGTCTATCGAAATTAAGTTGACCTCGGTTGCTCGAAATTAGTTTCTCAAAATTAAAAATCTATAAGGAAATGAGGATGGGAGAGAGGACATGCATCCACCATCCTCTCAGATCTACCATGATTCAAAATAATAGACTCATTCCCATCATAATTGTTTAATTCTTGGTATAACATACATGTGATCAAACATCTTTCCAACTACCTTTTTATTACATCAAATATGACCAAAAAAAAAAAAAAAGACAAAGATCTTGATTCAATAATAATAATGAGCCCTATTGTAATCAATATTAGGATGAAGGAAGAATGGGACAACATTTCTTGTTGTATAAAGCATGATTTTTGCTTTGGAGATCAATAATGCATCCATTAGAAGAGGCAATGGAAGGTAGAAGACAGAGTTGAGAGTGAGGCACTCAATATATTTTGGATTGCTTGGACCCATATCCTTGCAACAACTAAGGATTAGTTTTTTTTTTTTTTTTTTATTATATCATTATCTTCTTTCTCTCTAAATTTATTTAATTTTTTTAGTTCTATAGAATAAAATAAATTATAGAAACCTTGTATATTTGGTTTATGAAATTTATTTGTTGGGAATTTGAAAACTATGCTGAATCCAAAATTCCCTTTTACATGTATTAAAAAAAAGGAAAGTATATGGGAAGAGAAAGTGAATTGGAAATGGCGAGAGAACAATACACACTCTTTTGTTTCTGAACTCAAACTTCAAAACTTTTACAATTTCACTCACAATTAACCTAAAAGATGGTTGTTGGACACATCATAATATCTAAACTAAAAGCCATATTTGCACCACAACGTCTAAAAGGTTCAAAATACTTAACGTTCCTTATTGAGTTAGCATTGTAGTGCTAGCTAGTCCTTTAGCATTGCATCGCCCGAATCCCATCTTCCAATTGGTACTATTTCTTGTGCAACAATGTAACGTTTGCCACTTTCACACTTACACACACATGCAAATGTATGCTTTTTACATTAGCATTGATACGCTACGCACCTCTATGCCCTCTTACTTGGGACAAATTATTTAATGAGACCACGACGTTGGATGTGGATTCAATAATTTTTATGCCTTATAATAATTACTAGATATAAATTTGAGGTACTTCTCTATCTACATCCAACGGCAAAAAACTGTTCGCCACATTGTGGCGGCTTCCCTAAATAATTTTCCCTTGCTTGGACTGTAATTCATTTCTTCTTGGACTTCAATTCAAGCTTCAACCTGAGTCTGAACCAACTATTTGTTGAATATGCTCGACAATAGCCAAACCCACTATAATTTCTAAATTAATATAGTATAAAAGACCGAGTCTCATAAATTTAAATTTGTCCAAATGTTAGTATAATTATTGAAAGGTTAAAATACCATTTTGGTACCTGTACTTTGGACTTTGTTTCATTTTGGTCCATGTACTTTAAAATGTCCAATTTTAGTCCATGTACTTTTAATAAAGCTTAAAATTGGTCCCTACTATTAGTTTATTGTTAATTTTTCTTTTAAAAAATTAGTCTTTATTAGCTTTTTCTCTATAAATTTTGAAAGTATGTTCACATTATGTCTTTTCTTGTATTAAAATTATTATTATTATTATTTAACCAATTTTGATAAAAATTAACTTCAAACTTAATCATAGAGACCAATTTTAACCTTTATTGAAAGTACATGGACTAAAATTAGACATTTAAAAATACGTAGACCAAAATAGAATAAAATTCAAAGTATAGAGACCAAAATAAGTATTTTAACCTTATTTAAATAACATATACTTAACAGATAAGATCAACGTCTTAAAACATAAGCTCAATTTCTTAACTTCTTAGTAAGGTAACCTTAACCGATAAGTTCCACGTCTCATAAATATCCCTTTCCATCACCATCTTGGTGGTCCTATGAGGAGAAGAAAAAAAAGCCCAATGATTGTTTCTACTGACTGGACTCCATGAATTTCACTTTTAATTTATAAGGCCATTCACTGCACAAAACATAAATTCCCATCCTCTCTTGTTTTTCTTTGTTTTGGTACTTGAATTGACCTAAATCCATTAAGTGAACTGCATTCATTCTATTTTGTTCAAACTCTATTAATTTTACTACTTCTGAATATACACACCACGTGTAAATTTACAACAAAAGTTTGCAACTTTCTGAGGAAAAGATGATAAAAAAGAACTAATCTTTTTGCCTATTGGTATGTGTCAAAACAAGCATGCCTGCATCCACGTGACAGCCAGCCCCAGCTCCCCTGGCCTTTGTAAAATGCCCCAGCTTTTATTTTCTCCAATCAAAACTTTCGGTGAACTGAATTCCAACACATTTTTGTTGCCTTTGTTTACTTTCTATTCACTGTTATTTTTACCATTTGCTTGTCTGACTAAAAAAAAAACCATGTTTTTGTCCATGACACTGAATTTGAATACTCTGTCGTAAAAATGTATGTCAGACTGGAGTTATTGTTGTTGTAGCTGGCTTTTGTACGAGTCAAAAGTTGCTCAGCGCGGCCTAATCAGAGGAGAGTTGGCAACGTAGGAAGTGGCGATGGAGTGCGAGGTTGCATTGGCCTGCAAGTAGAGGCGGATCCACGTTGGGACCAGAGGGGCACGTGCCCCCCTAAAATCGTAGCTCTGTATGTATGTATAAGCTAGTCTTTTCAGTCTAAATAACGCTAAAAATCCTTTGGCTTGTAGGTGGAGGTGGGGCACGAAGGTTGCCTTAACGTCTGGGAGATCCGTGGTTCAAGTCTGAGTTCTAGCTGCTCCTTGATTAGATTAATATCTATTTTTATATTTTGTAGTAAATATATATAATTACTTTAATTTTAAATTTTTAAATTTTGCAAATATATATAAGTGAGCGTGCGCCCTCCATTTTAATATCAGTTTTTGATTTTGAAATAAATATATATAATTATTTTAATTTTCATTTTTTAAATGTTGCATTATATATATTTACATAGTATTTTAATTTTGGTAGGTTGGGGGTTAGAATTTAGTTCGTTTTTAAATTTTACACACACATATGTACAAATATACAAAACAAAACAAAAATCATGAGAAAATATTTCAGAAAAATTCATTGAAAAATAACTAATTAATTCTACTTTAAATTAAAAAAATTTAAATACTTCAAGTTTAATTTAGTGCTCCTATATATTTAGGTGGATAATTCTATAATGTTTTATTATAATTTTATAATTAATACTACTTAATCTAAATATTATATATTAACATGTACTAAAAAAATTATATATCAATGCATTTAAAAATATATTTATATGGAAACAAAATTACAAGTTTAGTCTCTTGATTATAAAATTTGTGTCTAATAGGTTCTTAGATTTGCAATTTTGTATCTAAATTACTACAAAACAAATTGGCCTATATTTCGACCATTTTTTATCGAAGGTTCTAAAAAACTTTTGAAAAATATATGCATTTATCGAAGGTATTTAAAGAACCTTTGAAAAATATATACTTTTTATCGAAGGTTATTAAAAACCTTTGAAAATATATATTATCATTTATCAAAGGTATTTAAAAACCTTGGAAAAATATCTACTTTTTATCAAAGGTTCTTAAAAACCTTTGAAAAAAATATTGTATTTATCAAGGGCCATTAAGAATGTTTGAAAATTATATGATCCTTTATTGAAGGTATTTAAAAAATCTTTGAAAAATATCTACCTTTTATCGAAGGTTATTAAAAACCTTTGAAAAAGATATTACATTTATCAAAATGACATTAAGAACCTTTGAAAATTATATAATCCTTTATCGAAGGTATTTAAAAAAACACTTGAAAAATATTTATTTTTTTTTTCAAAGGTTATTAAAAACTTTTGAAAAAAATATTATATTTATCAAAGGACATTAAAATCTTTCAAAAATTATATTATCTTTTATTGAAGGTGTGTAAAAAGCCTTTGAAAAATATCTACACTTTATCGAAGGTTCTTAAAAACCTTTGAAAAAGATATTATATTTATCAAAGGACATTAAAATCTTTTGAAAATTATATTATCCTTTATCGAAGGTATTTAAAAAAACCTTTGATAAATATCTACTTTTTATCGCATGTTATTAAAAACCTTTGAAAAAGATATTATATTTATCAAAGGACATTAAGAACCTTTGAAAATTTTATTATCCTTTATCGAAGGTATTTAAAAAACCTTTGAAAAATATTTACTTTTTATCAAAGGTTATTAAAAACCTTGGAAAAATATATTATATTTATCAAAGGACATTAAAATCCTTCGAAAATTATATTATCTTTTATTGAATGTGTTTAAAAAGCCTTTGAACAATATCTACTCTTTATTGAAGGTTCTTAAGTACCTTTGAAAGAGATATTATATTTATCAAAATAAAAGCCTATTTCAAGCTTCAAATCTAAATCCTTTAAACAAAACAATCAATCGGTAACTTCGTTCTTAATCAACTAAATCACTTTTACTGGCTGGTCTCAATCCCACATTAACTAACCTAATTAATATTAATTATAAAATTAATATTTAAAATTCATAAAATATTTTTTAACAATCATATTAGCCTTTGATTTGTTTGTTACAAAAATCCATAAAAATAATTTACTAAATTTCAAATTTTACCTAAAACAAGAAAAACACATAATATTAATTTTTACCGATTTCAATTTTGGATAAAATATATTTTTGGTCCCTGAGTTTGAGAATATGTTTCTATTTGATCCTTAAGTTTAAAAAATTAACCATGTGTCCCTGAACCTTAGGAAATAGTTTTAAAAAGTTTTTGGACCGTTAGTTGACTAACGGAAAGATGATTTAATAGTTAACTTGAATTTTGTACCTTACGTGGCATTTGTCCCTCTTTCTTCCCCAACCCCTTCTTCCTCATTTATTTCTCTCTATGCAGTGCTTCTTCTCCAGTGAAAATGAAAAAAACGATTTCCCCTCTCTCTCCTCTATTACTCTCTCTAAAATTTCGTATTCTTTGTTGGCCTTTTCTCATTCTATAAACATCCTTTCTTGATTGCCTCTCTCTCCCCTCTCTTTTTCTTTCTAAAATTTCATATTCTTTATTTTTGAAATTTAGTTAAAATGAGAAAAAATTAAGCAAAGATAGTTCTTAATAGTTTCAGGAAACTCATATGATACTACAATAAAACCTAATATAATTTTCGTCTCCATATGACAGTCATGTTAATTCATAATATTAGAGACTATATTGGTAATTTAAAAGACTAAAATGAAAAGGAAAAAAAAAGTGACATTGTGCCTGAAAAAAGTATCCCAAAGGCAAAAAAAAAAAGAACATTTCCCACCAATCACTAATCTTAAAAGTCAAAATGTTAGAACATATCGTTTGAATCTAAAAGACAAAGTCATGTTCTTTATGTTCTATTGGTTTAAAACATTTCATTTTTACATTCCTATCTAAAACTTTCAAGATCTGTTTTGTTTTTGTAAATCCAAATGAATAATCTGATTTCCCAAAGCTTCCAACTAGAGCTCTCTCCGTCGTCTGGTTAGTCTTCATCTCATTTTCAATTCTACATTAAACACTCTGAATTATTGTGTTAACCACTTTCTTGGTCTCTCGTTTGCCAATGGCATGGAAATTAAGTACAATTTTAGACATAAGCCATAAGCCCTTTGGATTTGGTATGATATTGTCTACTTTGGACATAAGCCCTCATCACTTTGCATTTGGTTCTCCCAAAAAGTCTTATACCAATGGAAATAATTGTCTTCACTTAATATACTCATGATCATTCTCTTTTCTTAGCCAATGTAGGACTTTATTTGCACTCCCTAACAAGAAAAAGCCAATAAAAAATATAAAATTTTAGAGAGAGAGAGGGGAATTAGAGAGGGGAATTCATTTCTACATTTTCACGAGATAAGAAGAAGCTTTGAAACTCAATAGAGGGGAATAAAGGAGGAAGAGTGGTAGGGAAAAAAGAGAGCGAAATGTTGCATAAACTAAATAAATTCAAGTTAATTGTCAAATCATCTTTTTGTTAGTCAACTACCAGTTAGGATCTTTTAGAACCATTTCTTAAAGATGAGGGACTAAATTGTCAGTTTTTTTAATTTAGGGATCAAATAGAAACTTATTCTCAAACTTAGAGACCAAAAATGTATTTTACCATTTAAATTTAAGCCATACAATTAATCCTAAAAAACTAATTTTAATACTTTAAAAATATGTATAGACTAAACTTAAGGCTACCGGTCATGATCACAAAATTTTAGAATAATACATTTTAATTTCTATAACATTCAAGCTTTTTTTTTTTTTCATTTTTTCATTTTTTTTGTGTGAGTAATACGTGTTCAAGCTAAAAAACTAGGAAAATAGCATAAATCGATAAAATATCATTTTAAAGTAATTTTAGGGACTGTTTTGATGCATTTTTTATTATGATTTTCAACCTCAAAATCAACGTATTTTAGATCTAATTAGTACATAAAACAACATTTAATCTTGCTAATAATAACTCCTCCACTGTAAATGATTTAATGAGTAAATTTCTAGCAACTAAGAGAGCTTGAATAGATGTTGGAAGACCTTAGAAAAATAGTTATGGGAATGGTTTAGGTTCTATAAAAACTACTAGGAAAAAACCCACTACAAAAATAGATTTAAAAGAAACAGTTTCATATGAATTAGTGCAACTATTGAACAATCTTGTAAAATTCAAGAAAATCACTTGAACACCCTTGAAAAACAAATTCTCTTCTCTCGAAGATGAGATTTGTGGCATTAAGATAGGCGCTAGAGAAGAAAATTTTCAGATTTCTTTAAGCTCTCTTGAAAGATAAATGAAAGAACACACTGAGCAATTAATGACTCTACTTCATAAAAAGGGTTTTAAACCCAAGGAGAGAGAAGAAAGTTGGTAAAAGAGTCAGGTTTTCTTTATTGAAGAAATAGTGAATGGCTGCCTTAAATATATGGGATTTTTTTTTTATTAATATGGTAGTATTTGAAACTTATTATTAAAATATAGTATTTTTCAAACTACTTATAAACATATTGTATTTTTAATTAGGTGTCTGAAGAGATGACCTCCACCATACTGCAGCATATTGTCTCTTCAAGAGACGACATGTTGCCATCTATCGTAATTTTTTTAAAAAAATGAAGAGACAACCTATACACAATATTTTTTAAATGTCACAAGTGGTATAGTGGAGACTGTATTCTATTGTTATACTAGAGGGCATAGGTTCGAGTATGGAGTAATGCATTTTTTAGTTTGTTTTTGTTTGTTTCCTCTTTTTTTCCCTTTGATTTTTTCTTTCTTTTTTTTTTCCTCTCGCTTTTCCTCTCTCTCTTTTCCTTTCGTTTTTTTTATTTCTCTTTTATTTCTTTCTTTTATTTCTTTTAAAATCAAATAACATAACTACATTTTATTTTTTTTGAAATTCATAACTACAATTTCTTTCAAAGTTTTAATTAAGTACTAATTATTTAAATATTTTCCTAAAGTATAATAAAATTAATATTATATTACTCCAAAAAACTATAAATAGCTACTACAAGAATTTGGACTTTTTCCGACGCACGAAAGCGTCGGAAAAAGTCATAAAACTCGTCGGGAAAGGCTTTCCCGACGCGACAATGGGAGTCGCCAGGGGCGTCGAAATTGATCTGTCGGGAGAGGGTTAGCCGACGCCAAAATAGGTGACGTCGGCAGAACCCACTTCTGCCGACGCTAACTAAGGGCGTCGGCAGAGGTCACTTTTGCCGACGCGCAAAAAATTAGCGTCGGCAAATGTCACTTCTGCCGACGCCACCTATTCCAGCGTCGGCAAAAGTCTGGTATTGATTTTTAATATTATTTTTTTAGAATCTCATTTTTTTTCTTTCGAATATTATTGTAATGCATTTTTTTTACCTGATAATAAATGTATATAAAACAAAATATTCCATATTTCATTCAAATATAATAACAAAATTTATGTCAAATTTTATATCAACCAAACAACAAAATTTGTTCATACAATTTCTGTTTATATAAAATTAGAAACAAAACTAAAATTACATAAAACACTTAGGAAAAACAAAATTTCTCGTAAATGCATCCTAAATCTTGTCCATAATCTTACTCGCATGCACATCAACCCCGAAGCACCTACAAAAAAACAAAATGTCAGTTCGTCCCAATATTTCAACGACAAATCAAAGCAGAACCAATTGATTCAAACAAGAATTATGTGAGACAAAGTAATTGACAAAGCTAAGTATAAAATCAAGGCAAAAGATGCTAATATATATGCATATGGGTTTGCCTCAAAAAGTAAAAAGTTCATGAGAAAAAAGGAGAGACAAACCTCAAGGCATCTCGTTGGAACCATTGTCCCGAGCCTTTGAGAATAACATCGACCTCGAAGTATCTATGAAAAACAAAACCTAATATTAATTATATGATCACTACAAGATCAATATACTAACTTATCAATTAACATAACAAATAAACTAGTCAAATTAAAACAAACAACTAACATGTCAAACTTATGAACATAACATCAAAAATTAACTAACTTATCATGAAAATGAATACTAACTCATCAAATTGAAACAAACAATATACCTTAACAAACTTAACATTAAAATGAATACTAACATCATTTAATTAAAAAAAACAACTAAACTTATCAAAACAATCTCTTAGCACAAATCATCCATTTAAATGGATCAAAACAATCAAAACCACTAGACTTAACTAACTTATCTAAACTTATGAACATAATCTCAAAACTAAACTTAAACTTAGGAGCATTACAACCAAAACAATCTCTTGGCACTTCACCACCTATTACACATTTCACACCCCACAAACTCACTCAAACTAACCTTTAAAAAAATGTGCCTAACTTATCAAATCTCACTAACTTCATTGATTTAATTTCTTTATTTGTCACCAAAGCTTTTAGGCTAAAAAACAAAAGATTTCCTAAACAAAAATTCAAGAAAGAAACAAACCTCCCATTACAATAACCAATGCATAATCAATGCCAATTCAAACAACAATAAACAACACGCCCCCAAAATGCTCAATCAAACCACAATCAAATCATTTGCCAAACAATATTTCACCAAGAAATCCATTAAACAATATTTCACCAAGAAATCCATTCTCCAATTTAAAACTAAAAACACACAAACAAACAAAAAAACCATAAACCATAAACCATTAAAAAATTAGCATCAATAAACACAAAAGAAAATAAACAACAAATCAAAGCACTCAAACTTCTATCAAGATTTTAGATAGCCAAAACAAAAAAATCAATAAACACAAAAGCATAAACCATTACAAAATTGCCATCAATAAATACAAAAGCAAATAAACAAAAACTCAAAGCACTCAAACTTCTATCAAGATTTTAGATAGCCAAAAAAATAAGAGTTTGTTCTAATTCAAATGTTGAGGGAGAAAAAGGGGAAAAAAAAAAAAAAAGGAAACCTAACGGAAAAATGGGTGGCGGCGGCGGCAGCGAGACGGTGGCGGCGGGCGGCGGCGAGATGGTGGCGGCGGGCGGCGACGATGTTGGAGGAGGGTGGCTGTGCAAGCAATGGTGGCTGCTGCAGCAGAGGAGAAGAAAAAAAATCGAACAGGGAGAAAGAAAGAGGGAGAAAGAAAGAGGGAAGAAAAAGAAAGGGGGTTAGGGTTTTCTAAGTGAAACTTTTCCCGACGCCTCTTAAACGGCGTCGGGAAAAGTACCCTTTGCCGACGCCATGTTAGAGGCGTCGGGACAGGGGTCACCCTTTGCCGACGCCGTTTAAAACGGCGTCGGGAAAAGGGTGACCTTTTTCCAATCGCGGACGCAGTTCATATGATGTAAGGCAAATGGCACCCTTTGCCGACGCCGTTTAAAATGGCGTCGGCAAAGGGTACTTTTCCCGACGCCGTTTAAAGAGGCGTCGGCAAAGGGTCACCCTTTCCCGACGCACTTTATCATGGCGTCGGCAAAAGGTGTTTTTTCCGACGCCGTTTAGGTGGCGTCGGGAAAAGCCGTTTCTCCCGACGACATTTTCGGCGTCGGAAAAAAAAAACGTCGGGAGAAACCAAAATTCTTGTAGTAAGTTTAAGAAAAAAAAATCAATTTATAACTATTTTCATTTGATTTAATTTTTTTTCGTACTTTCATTTGATTTAATTTAAAATCAACTTAAAATCACCTAAATAAATTTATTCTTCTCCCAAAGTCTTATCGAAGAAGTAAGAAAAAGTATCACGTTATTCAAAATTATCACGAAAGACGAGAAAATGAAAAATCACTCATATTAGAAAAACTTTGTTAGAGAATGATAATTTTTCTTACGGCTTGGGTAAAACTTTGGGAGAAGAATAAATTTATTTTGGTGATTTTACGTTGATTTTAAATTAAATTAAATGAAAGTACGCAAAAAAAAAAATCAAATGAAATAGTTATAAATTGATTTTTTGTCTTAAACTTAACTATTTATAGTTTTTTTTTTAGTAATAATAATTTTATTTTACCTTATAAAAAGATTTAAATAATTAATACTTAAGTAAAACATTAAAAGAAACTGTAGTTATGAATTTAAAAAAAAACTGTAGTTATGTTATTTGATTTTAAAAGAAATAAAAGAAAGAAAAAAATGGAAGGAAAAAAAGAGAGAGGAAAATGGAGAGGAAAAAAGAAAAGAAAAAATCAAAGGAAAAAAAAGAAACAAACAAACTAAAAATTGCATTTATCCAATCTCAAACGCCCTCTGGTATAACAATGAAATAGGCTCCCCACTGTACCACTTGAAACATGTGTCAAACATTGTGCATAAGTCGTCCCTTGAAGAGACGATCTATGCTTAACTATTTTTTTTAAAAATTTACGACAAATGGCAACATGTCGTTTCTTGAAAAGGCAACATGCTGCCATGTGGTGGAGTAAGAGACGACCTTCAACCAGCTAATTAAAACTACAATATTTTATAAAGAGTTTGACACTACAACAAATTCGGACTTCAATGTCAGTTCTGCATTGACATTAAACCCATATAATGTCAGTTGGGCAAACCGACATCTTTTCAGGTGTCATCGTAGGTACGATATTAGTTGGGTTTGATGACGATTTAAAACTAATATCAAACGAATCGTTATCGTATGGGTATGATGACAGTTCGCTATGATGTCTGTTTTAAACCAACATCGAACACAGTGTCATTGTACCCATACGATGTCGGTTCGCTACGATGTCAGTTTTAAACCGACATCAAACCTATTGTCATCGTACCCATAAGATGTCGGTTGGATACAATGTCAGTTATAAATTGCCATTGAAGTCAGTGTCATGGTACTCATACGATGACAATTTAGTACGATGTCAGTTGGACTCCGACATCGAAGGCAGTATTGATGATGGTCCAAAATCGCCATCTTACCTTCACCTAATTATAAATGTTACGATGTGAGTTTGTTTTAATGTCATTTTACAACCGTCATTATTGGAATATATGATGACAGGTTTACACCGATATTGTTTTTAATACCACCAGCAATATATTTATTAGCATAATTGGAACCCGAAACCTATAAAAAAACCTATAGCAATTCTCTTAAAATAATTATTAGCTCTCAGTACAACTAATTTCAGTTCTATCACACAAATACATTTTAACGAAACACAATTCCAAAATAAATTTACATAAACATGGTTTCAAACATAATACTAATTTCGTTAAATTGAAACCAAAAACACAATTCAAAGAAACATATGCAAAACAAAACTATATATATTCCATTTCATTCAATTCAGTCGAAAACAACATAATGCTCCCATAGAAACCAAATGTAATAAATTTCAGTCCATCGCTAAATATAACCAAAACTCCCGTAACAAAGTTGTTTAGCTACACAATTGTCATAAAGCAACAAAATTCTGTATTTACAAAATTGGCTAAAAAGCTACCAAAATTTCAAAAAAGTCACCTATGATAAGTACTAACGAGCATACGACACTCAACCAATGAAATTTGAAACATAATCTGCCCATTCAGCTCGTAACTCGTCAAGTTGTGCTTGTGTGAAAGCCTTCATAGTATTAAACTACATGAAAACAAAAAAAAAAAAAAAAAAGATTGTAATTATGTGAAAAAGTACAATGTATATATCAAAATTTAAAAGTGAGGAGGTATGTTACATATGAGAGTTTTAATAGGGGCATCTAGATTATGAAAAATCTCTCGCATCAATTTCATGACATATAAATAAATAACAATATTTAAAACACTAGAAAACATATAACAACAATTGATATAACTCATTTAATTTATCTTCACGAGTATCCAATTAACAATATTAGTCTTTATTTGAATTCAACTGGTACTTTGGGCCAGACAAATCCTCACTGCCCTAAATAATATTGAAAAACAGTGTTATTAAAATCATTCGATTCACGAGTTGTATCTTACGATTCAACTCGAAACGAAAGGAAATCGATATAGATCGTGGTTTTGAATCGAAAATGAGAAGTATTGTACGATTCGAAACATTGAATCACACGTATTGGCTTGAATCGCAACGATCCGATTCAAACATCAAAACTAAAAAAATAAAAATAAAAAAGTACCGTGTGTTGCGGCGTTGCCAACGTGTTAGCCGGAGAAGAATGACTTTGTGGAGCTAGCTGGAGAAGATGACTTTGCGGTTGTCAACAATGGTGGATAATAGAATGGACGAAAATCACGAAGAGTAGGGTTGAAGAAGAAGAGGGTTGAAGACTTTGAGAAAAACGAAAATGAACGTTGGGTGGAGACTTCAGAATACAAAAAGGGTTAAGGAAAAGTGTGTTGAAGAAGTTAATAAGAAAGAGAAATGAAAAGGTAACATAAAAAGAAAAATGAAATGATAGCTTGTGAGTTGTCTTATCACTTTGAAATTTGGGAAGAGAATAAATAAATTAATATAACTCTAAAATATCTTTTAAAACCTTACCTTTCTTTCATACACGTTTGAGGTTTCCAATTTTCATGATATGTGACTCTTCATTCTCTTGATTTTGACCATTTGTTTTTATTTATTTATTATTTTTTTCCAAATGGTTTTTCTTTTCCTCTTCATTAACGTGGGGTAGTTAGAATATCAAAAGTTCTACTTCTTTTTATTATAAAGAAGAACAACCAACCACTAATACAATATTCTAAAGCTTGGGATAAAGATTTGAAAGTTGGAAAACTACTCTCACAAAAGTTACAATATTTGAAGATTTAGTCCAGGTATTTCTTTTAGGGGGTGTTTGGAGCAATGGGTTGGGTTGGGTTGTTTTGGAATCCAAACTCAAACCCTTGTTTGGACCACTGTGTTCAAAACCCAATGGTTTTGAAACACAACCCCATGGTTTTGCATAGTGAAATGGGGGGGTTTGATTTCCAACACACCGGTTTGCTCTTCATTTGGCACCTATTTTCATTATCACGTTTTCTTATCTCTCTCCCGTCTCTTCCATTGTTTTTTTTAATTGGTATCTCACATTTTTTTTGTAACAAACAATAAATTATTACAAATGTTTGTTTTATACATGTCATAACTTAACCAAATTTCGTATTTGACAAAGTAATTATTTTTCATTGGAAACTCATATATTTTTTTTTGAAAAACAATAAATTATTACAAATATTTTGTTTTTTTATACTTGTCATAAATCTAACCAAATTTGATATTTGACAAAGTATGTTGATTTTTCATTGGAAACTCACATTTTTTTTTTTGTAAAAAACAATAAATTATTACAAATATTTTTTTATACTTGTTATAAACCTAACCAAATTTGATATTTGACAAAGTATGTTGATTTTTCATTGGAAACTCACATTTTTTTGGTAAAAAATAATAAATTATTACAAATATTTTTTTTAATACTTGTCATAAACCTAACCAAATTTGATATTTGACAAAGCAATTATTTTTCATTGGAAACTCACATTTTTTTTTGTAAAAAACAATAAATTATTACAACTGTTTTTTTATACATGCCATAAACCTAACCAAATTACCCAACTTACACAAAGGATTCTACAACTAACCAAAGATTGCCACTAGAAAATAAGGAAAGGAAAAAAAAGAGACCAAAGTAGCAAAGGAAAAAACAAAAAACAAAAACTACACAACCCCAGGGTTCAGAACACTGCACTCAAAACACTGTTTCTTGATTCCAGGGTTCATAACACTGCACCCCAAACACTGTGTTTTGATTCCCAGGCTTTCAAACCCCCCAGAACAAACCCTCCAGGGTTCCGATTCCAAGGGTTCTGATTCCAAAACGGTGCTCCAAACGCCCCCTTACTGTCTTACTATTTTATAGTTAAGAAAATGGGAGAAGGAAGTAAAGAGAAAAATAGTGATTTGGCATGGAGCCATTATGTTAAAATTGAGGAAGGAAAAAATAGAAGACTCAAACTAAGATGTAATGATTGTGGAAATTCTTATTGGGGAGGTATTTTTAGGATTAAACATCATCTAGCACATACTAGAAAAGATGCCGCTCCATGTAGTAAAGTTTTTGATGAGGTTCGAGATCTTTTTAAGAAATTGTTGAATGGAAATAAAAAAAAATAAAGATGGAGATGATTTTCATGATGAAGATGATGTTGATAGCAATAAGAAACTTATTATGGGTGCTTTTGGTAAAGGCATACAAAAATCTAGTTCTATTACCCTAAATAGTATGTGGAAGAAAGGTGATAGAGAAAGTGTTTGTAGAGACATTTCTAGATTTTTGTATTCAAATGCACTTTCTTTTAATTTAGTCAAAGATCCCTAGTTGCTTCATTTGGTCCTAGACTAAAACCTCCATCATATCATGAGGTTAGATGTACTTTTTTAAAGAAGGAGGTGGAAACAATCAATATAGACTTGTTAGACAAGTATAGAATTGAATGGAAAAGAATAGGATGCACATACATGTCTAATGGTTGGACGGATGGGAAGAATTGATCCATTACAAACTTTTTAGTAAATAGTCCTAGAGGCACTGCATTTCTAAAAAGTGTGGATACATCTAGAATCTACAAAAGTGTAGATAATTTGTTTGAACTACTAAATTCAGTGATAGATGAAATTGGTGAAGATAATATAGTTCAAGTGGTAACAGATAGTGCATTTGCTTATGTCAAAGCTGGAGAAATGTTAATGGCTAAACATAAACAACTATTTTGGTCTCCTTGTGCTGCACATTGCTTAGACTTGATTTTATCTGATATTGGAGATATGCCCTTACATAATGATATAGTGTCTAAAGCAAGGAAAGTTACTATTTATATTTATCGACACTCTTGGGTTCTAAACCTTATGAGGAAGTATACTAAAGGGAGAGAATTAATAAGGGCTGGTGTGACACGATTTGCAACTTCCTACTTGACTTTGCGAAGCTTAGCAGAAAATAAAATAGGTTTAAGAGCAATATTTGGGTCTGAAGATTGGCAAGAAGTAACTATGTAAAGAAGTCTGATGGGGCTACTATAATGAAAATTATTCTTGCTGATTCAAACTTTTGGTCTTCAATAAAGTATTGTTTGAAAAGTGTTATCCCTTTAGTTAAAGTTTTAAGACTTGTTGATGGTGATGCGAGACCTGCAATGGGCTATATATATGAAGCAATGGACAGGGCAAAGGAACAGATTGAGAAAAATTTCAACAAAATTCAGAAACATTATAAACCTATTTGGGATATAATTTGATAAAAGATGGGCAATTCAACTTCACAGGCCCCTTCATGCAGCAACATATTATCTTAACCCAAGGTAAAGTTTCATTCCTAATTTTCATCATCAGTATTTTCGATTTATGATGTTTTAGATGATTACTAATTAGGTTATAAAAATTAATATCAAGGTTTCATTATGCTCCCGAATTCAATGTCGACTATGAGGTCAAGATGAGACTTTATCAAACTATTCAGAGAATGTGCCCTTCACCAATGGTAAGAGAAAAAAATTGATAAGCAACTAGACCTATTCCATAATGTAGAAAGTATGTTTGGAATTGATATGGCAATACAAATGGGCTACAAAAAATAGCCAGGTACTAGCTTAAAGCCTAGAGAAAGATATTAGCTGGAGTTTTGCAAGACTCAATAGATTTTATGACTGGTATTCAAGCATTATGGTGGGAATCTTTCAGAGGAGGTTGCAAAGAGCTCCAAAATCTTGCTATTAGAATCCTTAGCTTGACTTACAGTGCAACAGGATGTGTGAGAAATTGGAGTACATTTGATCAAGTATGATATTATATAAAGCCGATTTCATATAAATTATAATTAATATTACAATATTAACCTTAAATATTTTTAGGTACATTCAAAGAGAAGGAATCGTTTGGAACAACAAAGGTTGAGTGCACTTGTGTTTGTAAAATATAATCTTCAATTAGAAGCAAGACATGAGAAAAGAATTTTAGAAGGTGAATCATATGATCCTATTTGTCTATCAGATTTAGAATCTGATGATGAATGGATTACAGAGAAAGAAGATCCGACATTACCAGAGACGTCTCATGGATGAAAGTAAAGGAATGTTTTGACATTCAAGAAATAGACAGTAGCGAAAAGAGGAAGAGTGGTAATAATTTTACTATATTTACTAAATATTTCTTTTTTTTTTTCATAAGTAACCTTTGCTATTCATTTTTTGGTTTAGGACCTAGAGATCTATCTGCAAATTATAAAAGTGACAAAAGGAAGTTATTGAATTAGTAGAAGAAGAAAGCAACGAAGAAGAGGCACATGAACAAGACAGTGATGATCTAGTGATGATCTATTAGCTGATATTAATTTTGAAGATATTGAAGTTAATAGTTGAAATATTGAAACTTGGAAACAAAGGAGTTATATTGTTTTTAATGTTTTTAAACTTTGAAGTTAGTTGTTTTATTTTCTTGGGTATTTTATTTTCATGGGTATTTTGAACTTTGAAGTTAGTTTATGTTTTGATCTTGTTTTGGGATTATTTAATATTTGGCTACTTATTTCTCTATTTTAATCTTTACTATTAATATTTATATTTCAATGGTATTTACCAAACTAAAACTTACGATACATGATACGCTATGATACACAATACACTAAAATTTAATTTCAATACTCGTTTCGTTTCACAAGTTAACAACTTTATTGAAAAATATATAAAAATAAACACATAATGTTTAACAAGCTTTAAAATAATCACATACTAAATTAACTTTCAATACTAAACAAAATTATGTATTCACAATGTTTTGGAGGTCGTTTCTCATGCTAGGATGTAGAGAGTCGAAAAGATAAGTTGTATTGCATATACATCCACAACACACAATACCTAATGATGCCTATCAAAACCAATCAATATATGTGTAATTATTACTATCAAATTAAAGCAATCTTAAATCCAACTAACTTAAACCTAAACAAATAATGTCTTTTGTTCAAATAATTCAATGCACAAGGGTCAAATCCCAACTAGACCAAACTCAAAAAGACAACACACAATAACAAATTGTTTAATTAGCTTCCCTTGCTTTATTTTGGTTCTTCAAGTTCCAACATATGACTTTTAAATTAAAGTTAGTAAGCAATTAATGCTCAAGTAAGATTTCAAGCTCATTCTCAATCCTCAAAAGTACTATGATCATTACAAAATGAAGAAAAACCTGTAGATTTACTCCTGGTGAGTCACAATGGCAAATGCCACTAGCAATTGCTTCTTTAGCTTGATGGATTCTAGGCGCTCGAAGACCTACACAACTAAACCCAATTCAAAAGGATCTCAATTGAATTTTCCCCCTCTTGTTTTTGAGAATACAAAATTATACCAATGAATGGACCATTCGAACTTTCAACCTATCAAAAAGATCATTAACAGCTACCAGAATTTGATTTTTAAGTCAGTTTAGTTCCTAACGAATTGACCCCTAAAGAGTTAAATTAGTTCGATCTAAAGAATCCAATATCTATTCAATAAATTCCAAAACAAAAACAATATTACAACACTCAAATTACAATAATCATTCAAAAAAGAAGAGGGGCGATCAAACAAAACAAAAACAAACATAGATACAAGAACAACAATCAAAGTTGATTCAGTTTCAACACATGTATTATTAGCATCAACAATGCATAATCCCAACTTCAAAAAGTCTTAGATTCAACTAAATACACAATAAAGAAACTGACGTACAGACATTAAAACAAGTATTTAAGCCTTCAAAAGAAGAGAGTTTCTTCAGATGTACCTTGAAGAGTTTTTCATGGTTAATTGGATCCTTGGCTACGACCTTAGTCGACGTAGGCTCCTTTCGTTCTTCATCTTCTTTCTTCATTTGAGTGCAAACTCTTCTGATACCAAAATCTAAAAATTAATATGTAATAGAAACTAAAATTCTCTACACATGCGCGTGTATTTTCCTTTTCCCGCTTTTTTTTTTCAATAGCTTTTCATATGATAAGCTATCCTAAAAGCTATAAAAATGGATATTTGTTGTAGTGAGATTAATCATAATGTGTACAAGTTTATATGAATACTACAAATATGAGAAAATATATACATAACTGAAAGTTAACCATCTTATATTGTTGCAAGTTCATCTCATTAACTTTCATTTTACAAATTAAATTAAAGTTTTAAAAATACATCGAACTCTTCCACCAATTTAGTAAGAAAACAATTTCAACAGTACAATTGCTTCTCAACAAAAATACTATATTTTAATAATAAGTTTTAAAAGCTACAATATTAATAAAAAAAAAAGTCCTAAATATATGCAACATACACAAAACCTAATACACCTGTCACAAAGACACCAAAAGAAAAACAAAACAAAGCACGAAATACAAGAGATAATTGATATAACAATAAAAAAAAGGATAAAACAAAAAATAAAGATTAACTAGACTGTTTAACACTTCTTCTCTTGGCCAAAGAGAGCATAGCTCAACTGGCATATTGAATGTGTTAAGGACTACGAGGTCTGTGGTTCGAATCCCCCCAACCCCTATTGTGCTAAAAAAAAAACACTTCTTCTCTTGAGCTCGAAGGATAACATAAAACAAACCCTCTTTCTCTCTCCTTTTTGTATCCACGGCCAAGAGGGTATCAAGATTACATGGTATTTTTTTTTCGACTGAATACCCTGGTTTTTTATTTTTTTATTTTTTATTGGACCGAATACCCGTTTTAGTTTAATGAGCTCTGATACCATATCAAGATTACATGGGATTCCATTTCAAAATTAATTGGCAATGGGAGGAGTAACCCATATATCTTATAAATTGTGAGGTCACTCTTCATCTTTCAGATGTGGGATCCTCAATAGAGGGGGTATAATAAGATTTTTTGCTCTTCAATTCACCCAAATAAACTCCAGGTGACCCTTGAGTGAAAGCCCAAAAAAACTTAATGGGTATGCAAAAACTTTTCACATAGACTAGAGCTTAAATTAAGTAATTCCAACTCAAGTACTTTTAAACATCTTCTATAAAATTTTCGAATGGTTATTCACCCAAATATAAATATGTTACTTGGCTAGCTTAACTAAACTCGGAAATATTAATAATAATAATATAAAATTAGAAATACTCTCATTAATAATGTGGGGCATTACACTAGATCTCAAGCTTAGGCTCACCGTAGTACGTTTGGATCCCTCAATATGGGCGATCTCGATTAGGTTGGTCGGGCCAATAGATCAACTCACAGTTCCAAGCTAGACTTCGAACTAAAATTTAACACGAGAAAAATTTACTTATAAAAATTCTAAAATTTAATATGGAACAACTATATATATTGTTGTAAAATGATGTTAGCTTCATTAGAGGATGATAGAGAGAATGATCAAATCTAGTTTAGACTTGAAAGTTTGAGTTTTTGTGGATGTTAGAACCTAATAGATCAATTTAGTTAGACTCGAAAGTTCAGTGTGCACATTCGAAACTATATTATAGAGTTTGTTGCCCTTTTAAAAATTTTATCTATGAGGAAAAGGACAGAAAAGTTGTAACCTTTGAATAATTTTTATTTATGGGACAGGAGATAGAATATAGCGCTAGTTAAATTTTTTTTTTTCAAAAATTAATTCAACACTTGAAAACTTGAGTGATATGCATTATTCGAAAATCCCATGGAGTTTGTTTCTAGACAAGTAAAAAAGTGTGTATGGCCGCTTGAATAATTTTATTTATACAATAGTATAATTCATGGACAAATATATTATAAAGTCATAGTAAAATTAGATTTAGTGATAGAATGTCATGCGATGATGACAACATTTAATGACAAACATCTAAAAATTGAGAGAAAAAGAGAAAAGGGCATATCATGTTAAGTGATTTTAATGTTTGAGGTTCTTTTTTTTTGTTCAACAAGATGTGGAAGATATTCGAATTTCTAACCTCTTGGTCGATAATATAACATCTTAACCACTTAACCAATTGAGATATATATTCAAGTTAGCAATCTTCGAAAATATTTACTTTAAGAGATTCTACTACTTCAAATTTAACATTGCTCCAATATTGATGGAATTTGTTATTACAAATGACCGAAAGAAAGAGATTCTTATTGAAAGATTTTTAAAAAAAAATATAAGTATCACAATACAAATTTAGGAGTAAAAATTTAAATAACAATCATTTAATAGAAGTAGCCAATATGAACTTAGTTCAACTGACACAATGCATGCAGTGGCGGATTTAAGATTTTATGTCAGAGGGAGTATAAATACATATAAAGTTAAATTACAAGTTTAGTTCCTGAACTTTTTGATTTATTTCTACATGGTTCTTGAACAAGTTTTTGATAGGTCCCTGAACTTTTAATTTTGTACCAATATGTTTCTTACATATTCAAAAAATTGTAAAATTAATATTCTATTAGACACAATTTTTTTTTAATTTTAATTTATGTCTAAGCAGTCCACAACCTATTCGATTTTTTTATAAAAAAAAATCCATGCGTCTATCAGATAAAAAAATTGAAAGTCTGAAGTCTAATTAGATACAAAATTTAGAACAGTTAATTTTAAAAAATTTGAATATATCTGAGACCTATTAGGTATAAAATTGAAAGTTCATGAATCAATTAAACATTTTTAAAATAATTTAAAGACTTAGTAGAAACAAAATTAAGATTTTAAGGATTTATTAAAAAAATTAAGTAATATTAATTATAAAATTATAATAAACCATTAGGGGGTGTTTGGTTCCCTGTTTTGGAAGTGGGGAGTATGGGTTTGTTTAAACAAACTCATGTTTGGTTTGCAGTTTTGTTAACCCAAGTTTGCTACAGTACATACTATTCTACCCCTCAGGTTTACTACAGTACTTTACCTTACTCACTAGGTTTGCTACAGTACTTTATTCATACTCCCCAAGTTTATTACAGTACATATTTTGTCTTTAATTATGCTTTTAAAATGCATTAGAATTTTAATAAAAATATATTAGTTAAATAAAAATAATTAATTAATGATAACTTTATAATAAATAAATTTAGTTCAAATTTCAAATATTAATAGTTAATTCATAAACTGATATGTTGGCTTTGTTATACTTCATGTTTTAGAGCAATTATAATGATAAATTTATAATAATGAATTTCTTTGTATTTTGTTCCTACATTGATAGAAAAAAAACAATTACAAAACTAACTAAATATTTGTTTTACAAAATAATTATTCAAAAAATATTTAGATTAGCAATAATATTCAATAATAAATTAAAAAGTGTTCATAATTTATAAGAAACTTATTGGTATATTTTAAAAATTTTATTAACATATAAATTATAATAAAAATTATTTTATTATAAATTTCAAACCAGACACGTTATATAAACCTAAATTTAATACGTCAATTTCCATTTGATAAAAAAAAAAAAAAAGAGTCCATTTCTCTAAATCCACAACTTTCCTAAACTCATTTTCTTGTGAAAATGTAAAAATCATGTAATCATATTCAATTAAAGACATAATATTTGCAAAATTAATTAATTAAACTATTTTTGTTAGTGTATCTTGAAGTTAATAGCTTTTAAAATAATATTATTTAAAATACTTTAACTTTATAACCTTATGTATTAGTTAATATAGCAAGTTAAGTTCAATAGTAATTTTGATGATAAGTAGTAAATAATTTTTCTTAGCACAACAAGTTATAAATCATTAAATAAACAATTGATAACATTTTCTTATGGTTAATTTTATATTGGATATATTTTCATAAAAAATTTTGTTTATATTTGTTCACACTTTGATAAATAGTCTGAAATATTTTCATTAACAATTAAATATTTATTCTATAAAATAATTATTGGAAGAAAATTAAGTGGACAAATGTATTAAAAATATTTTATTTATTATTAAAATAATACTCTCTAATTTCATCATAAAAGTTACATTTTATATATAGTTTTTATTACTTTAATTAAATAATTTCTATTATTTATACAAATTTTAAATGTACCAACCAAATATTCTTTTAATAAACTCAGGTTTAATAACAAATTAGAATTCAAACACAGACTTAACAAACCCAAACTTGCACCATCCAAACACTGGTTTAACAAACCCAGACTTAACAAACCTATTTTCTGTACCATCCAAACACAGACTTAACAAACCCAGACTTAACAACTTCAGGCTTAATAAACCCAAGTTTAACAAACCACCCAAACCTGCGAACCAAACGACCCCACACAAACCACACAAAATCTATAATATAATATTTATATTATAGATTTTGTTTTTTTAGTACAACCATTATTCACCTACATACATAAACGAAAAATAAAAAGTTAAAATAATATAAATATGTATATTGAAAAATTAAATTTAGAAATTAAATTTAGAGATTCGAACGTTGGAATCGAAAAACAACAGCAATATCCAGTGTCTCCAATATTCAATTGTGGCCAAATGTATATATATTTAAAATTCATAATTTCAGAGGGCAGGTGTCCATCTTGCTCCCTATGTAGATCCGCTCTTGAAAACATGTATCTTCAATTAAGTTGAGGTTAGAAGTTCGAATATTCAACTTTACATATTGTTGAACTTTAAAAAAAAAAAAATCATTTAATAGAAAAGTAAAGATACCTTCATCACTGAATCACCTTCAAGTTGGGAAAGGAGATTTAACATCTTTCCACCTGTACTTTAATTTCCAATTATTTGAGTCCCTAAAAAAAAAGTCCCTCCAAGATTCTTTTCCCACTATAATGGCACTAAGACCCACCTCCCCCCACCTTCTATTATTGATAAAACAATAGAATTATTACTAGTCCAGTCTTCAACTAAAAGATTTGGCTAGATTTGCATGGATAATCTTTTTATTAAAAAAAAAATTGGAATGATCTGATTAATTTATTTTAATTTGAAATACATAATATTGGTAGGGATACCTAATAAATCGACCTACTGATCGGGTGATGAACTTTGTGGGTTAAAAATTGAAAGAAATAATTCAGTCTCAATAAAAGTGTATACTGTCGATGCAAGTAATAAAATTGGAAGTACTCCAAAGTATAGATCCCACAGGGAACGAATACAACAAAATTTAAAGATTGTTCAAAAATTACAATTTTGGCAACCAAATATAAAAATGATTAGGATGGTTTTTGTGGACAAGAAAGAAATATCAAGAATAAAAGGAAGGGATCTAAACATGCTTGTGCCCTTTTTGATTGGAATTGCGGCCTAATTACAATTGCAATGATTTGACTCAACACTTAAGTTTTGTAAACCGAATTCAACACCTATTCGACCTTCTATGAAGTATCTTTAGGAGGCTAAGTGATTAAACTGATATTTCTATAGCTAATACAAACTTAGTTAAATAAAAACACAATCCTATTGGTTTCAAAGGTTTTGTCGTATGTCTAGGGTCAAAATCAAAGTTTTATTTCTAAGCTCATTTCCTAAATTTCTTTTATGAAAACCCAATTTTATCTAACTTTTTCATTATTAGACTCAATCGTTGTATGCGAAGCTAAGTGATCAAACTAGACTCACAGTGAAAATTTTAATCAATAAAAGCAATCAATGCTATAAGGTTAAGCAAGGTTGCTCTTACATATTAGGCCTTAAATTCCTTTCTCTAGGGCATTCACATGCTTGAATCCAAAAGAAAAGATTAGCTCATGCTTAAAGAAAAAAAAAAAAAGGACTGAAATAACATAAACTTCATAATGAACTTAAAAGAAAAAACTAAAAGTTGTAAATAAATTACAAAAATTAAATAATAACCCAACAACTTAACCAAGATTAAAGTCTAATAGATAAAACTGGCAAGAATGATGTTCCAACAAACTAGCAATATAAAACTGAAATTAAGTTTTGGAATGAAGAAAAAGTAATATAGAAAATTAACAAAAGAAAAATACATAAACTAGATTGAACAAAACTTGAAGAACAAAACTGAAATTAATACTAAAAGAAATATATGAAATATAGTGCAATAAACATTCTTCTCGCCCCTTTCATCAATCGAACTCGATTTCACTTCAAAGGGAATCGAGTATTTACAATCTGAGACTTTCATCTAGATTTGACTGATTATTGGGGCTTGAAAGTGCTGGAAACAAGAAGAAAAACAGCAAAAAAAGAAAAGAAAAACAGCAGCTTTGTTGGAGCGGACTCCCCTTGTTTCGGCTTCTTTGTCTCCTTTTATAGGTGATAAGCCTTAGAATTAAAGCTTATTTAACTCTCAATTACTTAAAATATTCTTGTTTTTTCTTAAGATCATTTGGAAATAGTTGAAAGTTGCTTAAAAATAAGAAAGAAAGAAGAATGAAGGCAATTAGGACAAGATTCTAAAAGACTAAACTTGTTGCAGGGACTAAGGAAATTGTAGAACCAAAATTGCAAGATGAAGCTGCAATTTTGGAGCAGCAGAAAAATTCAACAAAAAAGGAAAAAGTTCTGCACGCAACTAGTATATGGAAACCTTCAATTGTTTTACGATTAGGGGATTTGGAGCGCAATTTTTGACAGTATTCAGCCCTATGGCATTCGTTTTTTGTAGAATTTTGCTTGTGGGTTTCTATCAATAACTCTGTTCTTTTAAATTTTCTTTCTGTTAGGAAATGCTACCAATTTCGAAATAGAAAGGAAAAATAATCTGAGAAGTAGAATACGAGTGACAAGGGAACCGATGAAACAGAAGAAAATTTCCAATCTTGCCTTGCTCAGGTGATTGTTGAAGATAAAGACAGAGGAAGAAATGTTATAGGAAATGGGCTTGCAGAGAGAAAACAAAGACATTCAAGCCCAAGAAAAATTCAAGACCAAAACACCACTATGAAAGAAGCCCAATCCATCAAAGTAAAATCAGAAGAGAATAGGAAAAATATCAGCTTGAATGAAGGAAGAACAAAAGAGTCAACCAAGAAAAATGTTAAAAAAATGGATGAGAATAGCAAGAAGATATCAAGGATACAATAAACATGATCAAATTTGTGAAGAAAATAATCTAATTAAACCCTAGCAGAAGCTTTGGAATCGGTTTGAGTTTATTTAAAACAAAATAATAATATTAGTGTTAAGCATAAACATACCTTGAATAAAAGAAGCTCTTCTTGTATACTTGGTTTATTCCACTCGAACAGATGATCAAAATGGTTTGTGGGAACTTTCTTAAAACTAGAATGAGAGAATGAGGGGAGAATTCTCTAGAGTTTCTTTCTCTTATTTGGAATGCTCACAATGGCTCACCCTAGGGTTCTATTTGTAGTGGCCTAGGAAAAATAATTAAATAATATACTTTAATATCTAATATATTATAATATATTTATCTAACTAATTTGAATCTTATTCAAACATTTTTAAATTCTCTTACAATATCTATTTCCTAATTTGAATCTAATTCAAATTTAATAAATATATTTTATTTAATGTATCTCAATACATTAATAATTTCTTTGATATTTAATGTATCATATACATTAAATATGTTTTTCCTCATTTAATATATCAAATATATTAAATTTTAATTTGAATATTTCAAAATTTTCTCTCAACGAAATTGATTCCTATTTGTTCATATGACCTAGCAAGGGACCCTATAAACCTATAGATTATAAGCTCCAATGATACAAAATCAATTAATTAGATTTTTTAATTAATTAATTTTCATTCATTAACTATAGGTCACTCAACTATAAACCTAGGGTTACACTTTTATGCACTGTAGGACAAGTTGTGTCTATGGATATAATCACTACACGCAAGTCGATCCTTCATAAGTTGTTCGTAATTACAGCTGGGTCAAAGTCTGTTTTACTCCTCTAATTACATCTATACCTTAAGTACCACTACAAGAATTTTTAGATTTGCCGACGAACTTTTTCCCGACGCAACACTTTTCGTCAGGGAAAACATACTTTTCCCGACGAAAATGGCAAGCGTCGGAAAATTTACACACTTTTCCCGACGCTTGCCATTTTCGTCCGAAAAAGTATGTTTTTCCCGACGAAAAGTGTTTCGTCGGGAGATTTATTTGAGCGTCATAGCTCGTCATATGGCGCGAAAAGATAAGCCGACGTATTAAAAGGCTATGTCGACGCTTTTGTAGCGTCGGGAGAAGTTAATTAAGTGAAACGCGCGTTTCACTTTTCCCGACGCTTTTTTTGACCTATGCCGACGCTTTTTGCGTCGGGAAAAATCCGCAAAAAAATAAAACCCTAGCCCTTTCTTCTTCTTCTTCTAATCTTCTTTTTCTTTTCTTTTTCCCTCTTTTTCTTCTTCCTTTTCTCTCCGCCGTCTACATCTAAAACTCCATATACACTCACCTCATTTCTTCTTATTCTTCTCCATTTTCTTCCATTTTCCTGCACCCAAGCCCTCTATCTTCTATTTTCAGTATTTTTCTTGTAGGTTTTGACGGCATGAGGCGGAAGTCCGATTTTGGGCATTTTGAGGGAGAAAATTTATGGAGTTTGCTACTTTGGAGGTATATAGAATTTTTACATTATGTTTTTTTTAGTTTATTTAAGATTTAAACTTAGTTATTAAGCCTTTTGAAGTTAAAAATTTTACTTTGAATGTATTATGTAATCAAAGTGTTCTTCTCCATTATCTTCCATTTTCCTTCACCCATGCCCTCTATATTCTATTTTCGGTGTTTTTCTTGTAGGTTTTGACGGCATGAGGCGGAAGTCCGATTTTGGGCATTTTGAGGGAGAAAATTTATGGAGTTTGCTACTTTGGAGGTATATAGAATTTTTACATTATGTTTTTTTTTTAGTTTATTTAAGATTTAAACTTAGTTATTAAGCCTTTTGAAGTTAAAAATTTTACTTTGAATGTATTATGTAATCAAAGTGTAGTTTGGAGAATACTTGTGTGGTTTGGAGGCTATTTATGTGATTGGTGTTTAGTTTGGAGCTTATTGTTGGATTAAAGTATGATTAAATCGTGATTTTGAATTTATTGTGTGTTCGAAATGTGATTTGTAGCATAATTATTTGATTAAATTGTGATTTATAGGCTCTTTATGTGATTAAAGTTTGATTTGAAGCTTATTGTGGGATTAGACATGTGGTTTTGAGCCTATATTTGTGTGATTAAATTGTGACATTGAGTCCAAGTGTGTGTTTATTTGATTTTGAGCATCTTGTGTGTGATTAAAGTTTGATTCTAATCTTATTGTATAATTTGATTTGTAGGCTATTTTGTGATTTTTATCCTATTGAGCCTATTGAACATTAAAATGTAAGTTTTAATTTTTAGTTTACTTTAAAGTTATATATTGAGTTAGAGTGCTTATTTTGAGCTTAGTGAAGATTTTATTGTGATTTTATTCTCTTAAAATTCCTAAGTGCCTTGTATATGTATGTACTTGGAACTAGGTTGGTGCACAAAATGATATACTCAAAGACACATTTCTTTAATATATCCTTGGATGGTTAGAATGAAATTTGTACATTAGACACTTTTGGAAGATTTTGGAGTGAGTTAATCATCTAAAATTTGTACATTAGACACTTTTTAGTGATTTTAAGTAAGAATAGATAAGTTATACATTTTTTTAGGTTTAGTTTGGGTGAGTTAGTGAGATGTGTAAGAAAGTTGTTTGAGTGAGTTTGTGATATTTGAAGTAAGAGCTTCAATGAGTTAGGAATGTTTGTTGGTTTTTAAAATATGCTTAGGCACATTTAAGACACTTTTATAGTATTGGAGGGTGGGTTGTGTGCTTTAAGTTCACTTTAGACATTTTTCTAGCTTTCTTTAAGAGTCAAAATGATACTTAGACTCTTTTCATACACTTTTTGATAACTTTGTAGGTTTTAAGGAGCATAGTAGACTCTTTAGGTCATTTTGAGTTATTTTTTACCTCGAAATACGCTTAGGCACCTTTAAGACATTTTGTAGCATATTGGGGTGGGTTGTGTGCTTTAGGTTCACTTTAATTTTTAGGTTTCTTTGAGAGTTAAAATGAGACTTATACTATTTTTAAGCACTTTTTGGCCAATTTGTAGGTTTCGAAGGGCGAAGTAGACACTTTTAGGTTGTTTTGAGTTAGCTTTTCGCCTCAAAGTATGCTTAATCATCTTTAAGACACTTTTGTAACATCAGAGAGTTAGATATGTGGTTACAGCATTTTCTAAGTTTCTTTAAGAATCAAAATGACACTTAAACTCTTTTTAGTCACTTTTTTGGCCATTTTATAGGTTCTAAGGGGCGAAATAGATACTTTTAGGTCGTTTTGAGTTTTTTTTGCCTCAAAGTATGCTTAAGCACTTTTAAGACACTTTTGTAGCATCGAGGGGTTGGTTGTGTGCTTAAGTTTTACTTTAAGCACTTTCTAAATTTCTTTGAGAGTCAAAATGATACTTAGACTCTTTTGTGTTTTAGTTTCACTATATGCACCTTATTTTATTTTTTGTTTTATATTTAAAATTTTTCACATTATTTTTTTTTTCAGATTTGTAGTTGTATAATTTTGAAGACCTATTTTCTAAAAATAAAGACGAAGACGAAGATTGAAGCCTTCAAGATTAATTGTTTTATTTATGATGTATTTTTTTCTTCTTTCGAACTCTAGTACAAGTAGATGTTGAATATTTTGTAATCACATTATTGCATATCAATACTATTAATTTTTGTTTTAACATAATCCTAAAATGAACTATCAAGTAGTTAATAAATAAATAAGAGAAAAAAAAATAGGATTTAGAGTTTTGCCGACGTACATTGCGTCGGCAAAAGTAAACTTCTCCCGACGAATACACTAGTCGTCGGGAGAAACTTTTTCCCGACGCAATGCATTGCGTCGGGAGAACTTAATTTTTGCCGACGCAACACCATTTTCGTCGGGAAAAGCTTTCCCGACGGCTCTATGCCGACGAAATCGCCGACGAAATTTTTTCGTCGACCAAGACTTTTCCCGACGCAATTTTGACTTTTCCCGACACTTTGTTGCGTCGGGAAAAGTGAAAAATCTTGTAGTGTACCACTGATTCACTAATGAACAATTTGTTTACGATCTAACCATAAATTAAGTCCCTTTTGGGCTAGTGAGAAGGTGGGGCCCCATTGTTCAAGTCCCAAAATCAGCACTTAAGGGAACTACTTATCTACTTTCCCAATATGGGAAAGAGTGAATTTCATCTCGTAAAATTATGTTCATAGCTCCCTATTTGGTCAAGTCCCCAAAATAGTAGGTATATTGAATCAGCTATAAAAAGCTACTCTCACTCATGCAAATCTAAGGACAAGCCCTCACAAGCAGGTGTTCATAACTCACTCAAGATTAAGATCGAGTCGCATATGATCATCCTGATGAAATAATAATCTTCTCAATTAATGAATTTATAAAGAGAGATTAAATATTTCGTGGTCTAGTCTTATACAAACTCATTGTATAAGATACTCCCAATAGTATATGAACGATTTGGTTCAAATCATTTATAACTATTACAAAATGGGTTGTATCAATAGTTTTACCATAATAAGGCATCTAACATTATCCATATACTATGACCCTTTAGGTTATTTCTTGAATATGATCCTCCCGTATGTCAACCACATACTGTTCAAGATTACACTAATAACCTTGAATTTTTCACAATAATAGATAATGTTATACATAATATAAAATAATAAATTATTTTATTTAATAAATGAGAAAATGTTTAATTACAAAACTACGAGCTTTATGGCACAAATCCTAACAATTTGCAACGGTATAGTAGGTTGAAAGCAGTTGTTGGAGGGGGAAAGAAATAAAACATAGTTCAAAATGGATGTGTGACAGTTACTTTGAAACAACTAAAAATGTTGTGTGCATGAGTAGAAATTTAGGATGGATGGACTTTAGATAGTTAAACATGTTCAATCAAACCATACTTGCAAAGGATAGCTGGAAAATCCTAAGGAATCCAAGGATTCTTCTTTCTAGAATGCTCAGGAGAAGATACTTTAAAGATGGGAATTTTCTGAACGTTCCCCTAGGAATTAACCCTTCACTGACTTGGAGAAGTTTGGTTTTAGGAAGGGAGCTATTCCTAAAAGGATGCATATGGAAAGTGGGAATGAGAGTCACATTATGATCGATGAGGACCTTTGGATTGCGAGGAATATGGGTGTTGAACTCCGGTCTAGGTTAAGGAATAATTTAGAGACTAAAGGGTTAAAATCCTTTTGGATGAGCATGGAAGGAGTCGGTCATAAAAGACAACTTTATCACCCTTGACATGCCTTTAGGGAGAAGGAAAGCTAGGGACGAAATTATATGGAGTTTAGACTCGGAAGGCACTTTTTTTTGTCAAAAATTCCTACCACCTTGCTATCAATTTAAATTCTCTTGCTCGAACTTCCCATTCTGAGGCTTTGGTTGGAAAAGAAAAGTGGAGATGCTTTTGGAAATTAAAAGTTATTCATAGAGCAAAAATCTGTGCATGGAGAATTATAAATGATTTCATCCTAACTAGAGTAAATAGTCACGAAAACGGGATTGATACCAAGACTATATGCCTCTTTTCCAGGAAAAAGGAGGAAATCTCTAGTCGCTTTATGTGGACTTGTAAGTTTTCTAAAAAAGTTTGGCTAGAATATTTTTCCCACTTATTGGGTTTGTTTGATGTGTGCAGGGAATATTGGAAACTGTAGGATTTTTGGGTGTGGGTTGGAGAGCATCTAAGCAAGGAAGAAATGACTAAAGCTATCACAATCATGTGGAGCCTTTGGAATTACAGAAACCTTATCAAGAAGAACACTTAGATCGCAAAATCAACAGATTTGAGATTATATTCAACATTATTGACAGATCCTTGTTTGAACTACAAGATTTGAATGGGTGGAACCTTCCTTCAGCAAGATCAGAGAGTCACGGAAGTCAGAGTAATTGGAGCCCCCTCCAAAAAAGTTATGGAAGCTAAAAGTCGACATCTCGTGGTGTGAAGCTCAAAGAAGAGAAGGCTTCATGTGGATTATTCGTGACTCTCGGGGATCTCCCATACGCATCGACTACTAATCGTTTGGAAGAAATTGGCCAATAAAAGCTTTGGAAGGCAGAGTCATTCTCGTTGGGTTGAGCTCTCTTCCCAAGAAATAACAAGGGACATTACTTCCCCTCATCGTGGAGTATTATTCATCAAACATTATCAATGTTGTTAACAATTCTGGGTTGTATTCTCTGAAACAAAGAACCTTATGGAGGCGATTGAAAAGGAAGCTATGCTGACTGGAGTTAGATCCTTCGTTAAGTGCTCTAGATTTTGTAACATTGTTGTTCATTTTCTTGCTAGGGATGCTGCCAATTTTATTTTTGTTCAGTCCCTCCCTCCAATTTGGAGGAAGAGACTGTTTTTTGGAACTTCAAAAATTGATGATGAATGATCTTTTAATTATATTTGTGTTTATGCTAACTTGAGCGTAATTCAATTTGTTAAGGCATATATCTTCAACGAAAAGTCTCCAACCTCACATGCCGTTGAACGAAAAGAAAATATATTTATGTTATTTTATTTTAAAATATATATTTACAAATTTTCGTGACTATCTATTTCTAATTTAATTATTCTCTAATTGTGTATCCAATCATTCATTTGCACATGTTATTCAATTTATTATTGGATCAGATCACCACATCCAAATGTTATTTAATAGAATGTCAAGCTAACAATTTGCCAGCCAATATAACAATATATATGGGCAAAGATAATCATGATTTAGTCCATGATTGAAAGTGAAAAATTAACTTTAAATCTATAATAAGTTTTAGTTTCTTATATATAAAATATAATAATATACATTTAAATCTTGCATTTAAATATTCTTCCACGTGATTCTCATATATTTGTATTTTGTCTATCTAATTGACTTTTATTTTTTGAAAAATTGACTTGAATTCCATTATATTAAAATAATGGTTAAAATACTATTTTAGTTTTTGTACTTTAAATTTAATTATATTTTAGTCTCTGTACTTTCAGGTGTCTAATTTTAATTCATGTACTTTCAATAAAACTTAAAATTGGTCTTTAACGTTAGTTTTGAACTTAATTTTTTTCGAAATTGGTTAAATAATAATAATAATTTTCATGTAAGAAAATACATAATGTGAATATATTTTCAAAATTTATAAAATGAAGGCCAATAGAGACTAAATTTTGTTTAGGAAAGTTAACAATAGGGACCGATTTTAAGTTTTATTGAAAGTACATGAACTAAAATTGGACATTTAAAAGTACATGGACTAAAATGGAATGAAACTCAAAGTATAATGACCAAAATGATATTTTAACATAAAATAATTCATGATTAATATATTTACTCTATCAAATCCTCTATGTCGATATGCAATCAAGTTATGTATTTCTTTCTTTAATTTACTTCCACATATCTCCACACCGTCATTCCTTTCAATCTCAAGTGGAGTTTTGTCTCGCTTTTTATTGTTTCCAATGTAGAATCTTACAACAAGATCTAAATAAATAATTATTTTTACTTATGTTTGAGATAGTTCTTAGAATCCTTCCATAAAAGAGGCTACTTCTCATTCACAACAACAACTTGGAATGGTTCATTAATGACCAATTCCTCACATTGCAAATTAAATCACTAATGATAATTTGTGGTTTCATCTGATTGACTACCAAATTAGTATCAATCCATGAATTTTTCAAAAAGAAAATTATTCGTACAACATCTTTCAGCTTGTACTTCTTGTCTAATGCCCTCCCTCCCTCCCCCATAATTACCTTGAAGTATTATAGGCATTGTAATAGACATTATTATAAGTGTCCTCAAGATCACTTAGGGGCTGTTTGGGGCATGAGTTATAATAACCTGTGGAGTACTTTGCACTCCAAACACATACTATTATAACCCCAGACTAAACAACTCTGCATGTTAAACAATATTATATAATTCGACAAACTATTATAACGCACAGACTATTATAACTCATGTTATTATAACTCACTCAATGCCCCAAACAGCCCCTTATAGTTTAATTGCAACATAGGAAGTTTGAATGCATCCACAATTTCAACGTGGTGGGGTAAAAGGTTATCTTTTGAAGTTTTGCTCCCTCCAATTTCTCTTGTTTTTCCAGCATGACTTTTGCCAGTGGTCGATCTCATCATGGTAGGAGATGGTACTTGCAACCATCAATCAACTAATCGTTTTTAGATTGTTGGAAAAATACATTGTATATATGAACTATGTAACACTAGCAAACAAATTACACATAATTGGCTACAAACAATTACAGAGTAAATATAACTACAGATCTGTATATATATTAAAAATTAATTATAAAAAACCATAAATGAACCAGATGAGAAGATCAGGAGCTCCAATGGTCGTAGGTAATCATATTGATAACAGCAACAATATGAAATGTATAAAACCTAAAACAACAAAAGAATGAGATGAATGGTAGTCCAAGCACGCTCACAAAGCGCTGTCCTGAAGACAATTATTCGCTTTGCATAGTTTTACGAATAAACGACAAGCAAAGAAACAAATGCAAGAAAATCGACACACATATTTAAGTGGTCCACTAATGGTGTGTTAGCTACATCCACGGGCAGAGGAAGAAATCGTTTTATTATCTCGAGGAGCAACAAAATACAGAGATATTTTGTAACAAGACCCTCATGCTTGGTCATTCAGAGTGCCAGATAACATAATCAAGGCATTTCTACACATGGGGTGCAAACCGACTACAACGATCGTCTCATCAGAATACAACGACTAATTTTAGTAGAACAGCAACCTCGAACTACTCGGATCTGACAGAATTCTTGGATACTTGCTCTCAACTCAACTCAAGGTAAAAGAAAGAAAAATAGGAGAGGGGAACCCTTCAAATGAGATGATATACTCTAAATGAAGAACAAGTTGCTATTTAGGCTAGCAACTTAGTAACTCTCCAAAAATAAAATAAAAATAAACATTGAAACATATGTCAAACATAAGTCAATTGAGTAGTTACTTGCAAAATTCAAACATAACTCATCAAATTATAACTAACTACAAACTTAACTTCCATATGTTAAATTTGTAAATGAAACATCATTCAATTTTGATGTTTCAATCCATTTTACGACAAATGCTTACCTATTGCCCCCAACAAATTTCTTTTGCCAACCACATATGTATCAATGGCCTTTCCTTTTCTTTAATTCAACAAATAGGGAGATTCCTTAAAGACAACTAGTAGTACTTTAGTTGTTGAGCTTGGTTGATGTTGGATTAAATAATATATTTAGTTATTTTACTTATCAAAATATCTTGGGTTTGGGTCCCGACAATCCCACCGCTTCAACCTTCAAAGTTTCTCAATTTCGTCTTTCTACCTTGAATGCTTTTTAGTTTTAGGTTCATAAATCTCTTCCCAACCTCTACAATTTCTTGTCTTGTTATCAAATTCTCATCCTTCCAAGATTCCAATCGGATCCCAATTTTCCAATCCTCTTCAATTTTTTTTCCAAATTCCACCGCCATGCGTCCATAACGATGGTACCAAAATCAGGACGGATCGAGGTAATATAATTTGAGAGGCCAAATTTTGATAATGTTTTGGAAGCGAACATCATCTTTATGCGGTCAACTCTATTTGAAGATTTTTTAGAAATCATTTTCGAACTTTAAAGACAATCAACAATTAAATTCAAACTCGATGATCAAACGTGACATGACTTTTAAAATATCTACGACTAGATAGAAATTAAATTCAAATATCAATAACCAAAACAATGTTATAGTTTTTGAAATTCAGAAACAAAATAGAAACTGAGTTTAAATACTATAGACAACTAAAAGTGTATTTTACCCAAAAAAAATTATAAAAATAATAGTTTAGAAATTACAAAATCAATATAAATTAGAGTATATTAAGTTAGTTTATTATAGTATGTTAGAACACAATATTACATAAGAATAATGAATATATAATTTAGTTCGGTGATTCTTATTGATTATAGTTAACCAATATATAATTTAATTAATTAGTGATTCTTATGATTATAATTAATCAATATCTAAATTAATTAACAATATAGGTTCATGACTATCATATAGAATAAAATTATATCAATTACCTTAATTTAAGTTAATCACTTATTTATAAATTTAAAAAAAAATGCCATATTAGTGAATACTTTCTAGAATAAAGTTACACATTTTAATTTTTTTTAAACAAACCCTAAAACATACCAGGCAAGGTGAATATGTTAAAAGCTAATTAATCTTTTTTAAAACAAATTTTAATGCATATAAAATATTTAAATGAATATTTTTTTTAAATAAAAGGCCAGAAAGTCATATATATATATATATGGGCTGACTATGCAAATGACCATTTTTTATTTCTTATTTTGAAAAATGGCCAAGGTTCTTAAAAATGGCCAAATCATTATTCATAATTTTAAATATTAATTATTAAATGACCAGACTATCCCTAACAACTTCTATATATGTAAGATTCCCTAATTATCGTGTAATTGTAATAAATTTAAAACCCAAATCTAAAATAAAACAAATAAAACAAATTATCTAAACAACAAAAGATGTTAGGATTCATTATCTAAGATCTAAACAAAAATTCAAAAATTCTTAATGATAAATTAAAAAAAATGGATATAATATGGAAAAAAAATACACCGCAATTAACAATTGATTATATAACAAAAAAATTTTAAAAAAAACTAGTTAAAATAATAGATTAAACAACCAATAAAATCACATGCAACCTAAAATATAGTTTAAACAAAAAATCAAAGTCAATCAGCATTTACACACACTGATCGTACAATACTAATTAAAATTGAAAGCAATATTTGGAGAGAGAATGAGTGATTCTAGGGATTTTTCTTTTTTTGTTTCTTCATACAATTTCAATCAAGTTTCAAAACTCCAAGCTCCCCAGATCGTTGAACCAATCTCCTTCTTTCGCAAAGCTTAAAATCTTGTTCAACAGGTGATTCTTAGGCTTGTTTGGAAAAAATGGTAAGAAATACTCACTCTTTCTTCCTTTAGAACTCAAAATCTTGCCCCCATTGGAAAATTGTGAAACTCATGTATAAGAAAAGTAAGGAACATATTAAAGCTTGGCTCCAATGGCAGAATACGAGCAAAAACACGGGATAAGAGATGGAAGAAGCGATAACAAAGACCTTTGAGATTGAAGATTAAGGAATTTACAAAAAATAATTTTAATATTCTCCGATCTTTAGGGAAGATACAGGATGGAAATATATTAATATATAAATAGATATTGTTTTTTTAGTCTATACTTTAAATTAGCTAGTTTGTTATGCCTAATGTACTGAGATTAAAAGATTTTGAACAAACATTATTTGAAAGGTATGGTAAAAGGAATGTTGCAAACTAAATATTATATTCATTACTTGTGCTATATTATGTAATGTTATCTTCTATTATTTAAAGTGTAATTCTATTGCTCAGTTTTATACACAGTATCCAAATTTTATGTTAATTAATTTTGTTTTAAATGTTTAGATTAACCAGAACATACAAAAGGATGCATCCAATGGTCTAAAGCTAACCGGGATATACATTGATGCTCTATGCGAAACGTATAAACCAACCGATGACGCATAGAACACATCCTTGACATATGGCCCCACATTCGACCTCTACCTCAACAAGACAAAAAATTAATTAAAAAATCCAGGAAACTCAAGACTGTTTAAGAACTTCATTTTTGGTCACAAAATTAGACTTTTGTTGAATTTTTAGACTGGACTGCTTTTAGTATACTTTTGTTAAATTTATAGACTAAATCTTATAGTATTTTGGGATTATTGACAAGTTAGTATATAGTATGAATTGTTGTTGATAAATTTTGCATCTTTAACTTATTTTGCTAGTTAATGTATTGAAATAATATAAACTTCTGAAAATTTCCAACTTGTGAAACATGCAATTTAAATAAGTGGTATATGTCAACCTAAAGTATTCAGAAAATACAAAGAATCTAAATTATAGAGTAGCTATTACTATGAATTATATAAAAAATACAAAGTACTTCGTACAATTTTAAATTTTCAACATATAATAATAGTATACAACAAAAAATATAAATTATACAGTAGCTAGATCATGCATACATAGAAATACAAAAGTTGAATTGAATTAAGAAAAGAACATGGAAATACAGTGTATTTGAATTATATAAAAATTAGAAAGTACTTCCTACGAATTTGAAATTTCAACATATAATAGTAGTACACAACAAAATATATAAATTATACAGTAACTAGATCATACATACATAGAAAAATAAAAAGCTGAATTGAGTTAAGAAAAGAATATGGAAACACAGTATATTTGAGTTATATAAAAATTAGAAAGTACTTCTTATGAATTTGAAATTTCAACATATAATATTAGTACACAACAAGAGATATAAATTACATAGTAACTAAATCATGCATACATAGAAAACCAAAAGCTGAATTGAGTTATGAAGCAAAGGATGGGAATATACCATGTATTTGTGAGAAATAAATAGAAAATTTTAGAAAGATTAAGTATACTGTAATTGAACATTAATGACTGAAAATAATACGAAAATATACAGTATAATTCTATATCAAGAATTGAAAACGTAGTTAATCATTAAACTTCTATTTCCAACAATAAAAAAAAAACACAATTTATAGACAAAAAAATAAAACATGTGAAAATACCCAAATAATCAAATTTGTAAAAAAATAATGTTAAATAAAAAAAATTGAATGTATTTAAAACAGAAATAAAAACACATTCAATTTTTTAAAACAAAAACAAAAACACATTCAATTGAAATACATCTTAACATAAAAAAAAAATGTATCAAGCTACAACTTGGAAAATAACGTAAAGAAGAAGATGAAAATCGAAAATAATGAAAAAAACATAAACAAAACTAAAAAAAATGGGAAGGAAGAAAATGAAATATGAGTCAATGAATGGAATCGAAAAAATAGAAAGTAAAGATATGAAAAATAATAAAAGAAAATAAATTAAACGATTAATATGTCGATAAGGATTTGAAAAATAAGAAATTCATATTAAAAAAAAAATCTTAGAAAAAAAAATCTTTATAAATCCCAAAATTTAAAAGATTTTAAATAAGTATAAAGATTTTAACTGCAATGTAAATATTGGAAATTTTAGTTTATATACACTTTAAATAAAATAGGAGAGAGAAACCAATTTTTTTAAAAATGGAAATTTTTAGATATTTGTGAATTTTTAAAATAGTATGCCACACATAGCTCACGTGTGGCCATAATTGAAAAAAAAAAACGAATGACCATTAACCAAAACCACCAATTCTTTTTTGCCATATCTAGAATTATCCCTATATATATTTAAAGAAAATAAAAAAAAATCATGGGGCTTAAAACGCCTCGAATTTTTTAATTAATATTGTAATTTTCAAAACTTATTATAAAAATATAGTATTATTCAAACTATTTATATTAAAATTGTAGTTTTTATTAGCTGGACCAACCTTCACTTGCGTGGAAGGAGGTGTCTCTTCAAGAGACGACCTATGTAGCATTTAAAAAAAAAAATTGTGTGGAAGGGCGTCTCTTGAAGAGACGACCTTCACTTGCGTGGAAGAAGTTGCTGCATTTTAAAAAAAAATGATTATGATCGTTTTTGTGTGGAGACGACCTCCTTGAAGAGACGACCTCCACACAATTTTTTTTTTTGGGATGCCGCATAGGCCGTCTCTACGACCTCCTTCCACTCAAGTGAAGAGACGACCTTCACGTATTATAAATCTGTCTCTTCAAGAGACAACTTTAGTCCAACTAATAAAAACTATAATATTAATATAAATAATTTGAATAATACTATATTTTTATAATAAAATTTGAAAATTACAATATTAATTAAAAAAAATCCAAGAGCCCCTGGTCCAAAACCTTCCGTGTTGAAATTTGCCAATTAATGATCATTTGTGATTTTGTTATAGTCACTTCAATAATAGGAATTCCAAGTAGTGGAAAATCGAGATTTAGACTCGAATGAGTTCAATAACTTTTTAATTTATAATTTTTTTTCTTTTATTTTCTATTTTGAATTTAGGTCTGTAACATAAAAAACAAAATTGATGATGAATTGAAGATATTTTGAAGAACAAACAAAATAACTAAAGAATAAATTGACTTATTTGACACGTATTCACACGTCTCCGCAAAGTTATTTTTATTATTCTTCATTTTTCGTCGTAAACTCCTATAAAATTCCTCATTTGATTGCAAAACCCTCTTCATCGTTCTTCATTTCTTATCGATTGAGAGAGAATTAGAGAATCCATGGTGAACATTTTCCACATCTACGACCGGGTTCTACGGTGGCTGATGAAGGCAGCCGGAGTCAGACCGGAACTGGTCCACATCGAACCGGGAACCACAATGAATTTCTGGGTACCAACCGGAAACCCAAACAAAAACCCGAATCCTCCGGTGGTCCTTCTCCACGGATTCGCCGCCAACGCGATCATGACGTGGCAGTTTCAGGTGCTGAATCTGGCCAAAAACTACGCCGTTTATGTACCGGACTTCCTCTTCTTCGGCGAGTCGGTGACGGAGCGGCCGGAGAGGTCGCCGGAGTTTCAGGCGGAGTGCGTGGCGGAGGGGCTGAGGAAGCTGGGCGTCGAGAGGCCGTGCGTTTTGGTGGGGTATAGCTATGGGGCGATGGTGGGGTTTAGGCTGGCTCAGATGTATCCGGATTTGGTGGCGGCCATGGTGGTGACGGCGGCGCCGACGGTGTTGACGGCGTCGCTGAGCCGTGAGTCGCTGGAAAAGATTGGGTATAAGAGTTGGTCGGATTATTTGATTCCGGAGACGGTGAAGGGGGTGAGGTGCATGTTTGAAATTGCTTCGTTTAAGTTGCCGCCGGTTCCTGATTGGATTTTCAAACACTATTTGGAGGTACGATTCTCCACTACGTTTCATAATGATTTCAGTATGACTAAAAGTTGCCTTGCATTTGATAGCCATTTCTCCCACTTTATTTATAATGGTTTTCATCATAGTTTAGAATTATGTAATTTTATTTGTTAAAAGGTAGCTTAAATTATAAGCTTGGTCATTGAAGATAGTTTTGTCTTTTCAATTCTTATACTTTAAAAAAAATAGTTACATTATAAATTTAATCCGAATGAATTATGAATTTTTAAATTTGTGTCTAATATGCCTTTTGAATCTAAACTTTAAAAAGTTTTTAATAGATTTTAAATTTTAAATTTTGTATTTAATAGATCTTGAATGTCTAAAAATGTCTAATAAATTTTGAACTTTCATTTTGTATGTAATAGGTCTATGACATATTTGATATTTTTTAAAACTAATGGATCTAGATTTTTTTAAAACTAATGGATCTATTAGACATTAAATTGAAAGTTTAATGACTTATTAGACAAAAACTAAAATTTTTAGTAAATGCTTGAAGTTTCAAAACTCTGCAAGCCTATGATTATTTACTCCTAATGTAGGGACAATTTTGTGTCCAATAAATCATTGTCATTAACTACGATAACTTAAAGATCATATATTTTGAACTGGTTAAATGCATTTGTTAGTGTATCCATTGGAGTGTAAGCGACTAAGTTAATGATAATAATCTAAACACAAAATTGAAATTTCAGATTCATTAAAATCTTTTGAGAATATACATTTGAATCCCCAGTTGACAATTTTTCTACATTACGATGGGCAAATTTAATAACTTTTACTCTCTTACAATCACTCTCTAAAAGAAAGGGATATGGGTGTGTGTTTACAGGCAATGGTTGTTCACAGAAAGGAAAGAGCAGAACTCCTCCATGCGCTGGTTTCTGCAGATGATTTTACCATCTCTCAATACCCACAGGTTTAATTTTATGAAGTTTTTTACAAAATAGAGGCAAATATTTTTAGTTCATGGACAATTATTTTACTTTAATTACACTAAAGTTTCAAAATTTTACTATTTAAATTTTTGTTTGATTATAAATTTAGTCCATAAACTTTTAAAATTTTATGTAATAAGCCTTTAAGCTTTAAAAATAAACATATAACTGAAAGTGTAGGCTATTTAATAACCACTTTGTTTTTTAAAATTATGCTTATTTTCTTCTATTTTTTTGGTAAGTTTTTCACCTTCCTTAAAAACACATTTGAATTCTAAGCTCAATTTAAAAAACAAAATCAAGTTTTTAAAAACTACAATCTCATTTGATAACCATTTATGCTCCGTTTGATAATCATTTGGTTTTTTATTTTTGAAAATTAAGGCTATAAATATTACTTTCACCTATAGATTTCCTTGTTTTGTTATCTATTTTTTACATATGTTTTCAAAAACCAAGCCAAGTTTTGAAACTAAAAAAAGTAGTTTTTGAAAACTAAAAAAAGTAGTTTTTAAAAACTTGTTTTTGTTTTTGGAATTTGGTTAATAACTCTAATGTTTTCTTCATAATATAAAACACATTGTAGAGATATGATGAAAAAACAAACATAATTTTCAAAAATCAAAAACCAAAAACTGTTTTTAGTTTTTGGTTTTTTTTTTTTTAAACTGTAATTGTTTTCTTACCATTTCTATACAATAGTTTTCATCTTTCTTTAAAAAAAAATTAAAAACGAAGACAAATTTTTAAAAACTACTTTTTTTTTTTTTAATTTCAAAACTTGGCTTGATTTTTAAATAAGTAAAAAGTAAAGATAACAGAACAAACAAATCTATAGGAAAAAGTAGTGTTTATAATAAACTTAATTTTCAAAAATCAAAAATCAAATGGTTAACAAACGGGGCCTACATACTTTTTTAGTTTTCAAAATTTGGCTTAATTTTTGAAAACATTTTGAAAAAGTAGATGATAAAGCAAGAAAACTAGATGTGAAAATAGTGTTTGTAAGCTTAATTTTCAAAAATAAAATAGTTATCAAATGGAGGCCTTACAACATGAATACCTTTTAAAATCTGAGATCTATTGCACACATTCATACAAATTTATGGAATAAACGTGTAATTTAATGTTAAATTTTGTAAGTTTTGAGTTAATCAACAATTTAAAAAACGCACTCATTGGAAATAAAAAATGTCGTGTCAGTAGGGATTTCATCGAATTTTTTTAAAATTTTTATTTATCCCTTCTTTTTAAACTAGATTTGATGAAACTTTTAGAATGCAATTATAATTTATAATCTTCTTAATTCAGTTCTTTTTTTTTTCCTCTTTTTTTTGCTCAATTTATTGTACAGAAGATGCATATCATCTGGGGGGGAAATGACAATCTGTTTGATTTGCAAATTGCTTACAATATGAAAGAGTAAGTACTTTCTCTCTCATTCTTTTGTTCTTTTATTTTTGAGTTCAACAATTATTTATTATTTTTAATCATTGAAGAATTATAATTGGTTAATGGCAATGTTATCTAATCTTCTCCTTTTAACATATTCAAGAAACAACTAAATCCATATAGTCTCAAACAAATCCAACCAAACCAACTTGATTTTAAATTTTTAATTGATTAGGGTTTTTCTTTTAGTTCGTTTAATTGATTAGGTTTGGTTATCTATTAGTTTGTAGTTTAAGGCATGTTTGGGAGTGATTTTGAAATTGTTAAAATCACTTTTATCGTATTCAAAATCACTCAAAAACATGTTTTTAATTATTCAAAATCAATTTTTATGTTATGAAAATCGCATTTAAAAGTGTAAAATCAAATATTAAGTTGATTTTGAAGGATTAAAGGCATGTTTCAGTAATTTTGAGCATGACAAAAGTGATTTTGACCATTTAAAAATCACTTCCAAATATGCATACCCTAATTCTACCCATTTTTCTGTTATAAAGTGAATCAACCCAAACTATAAGAACATGTATAGATAAAATAGATTTAATTACTTGTCATCTTCCTAATGGATTTTAATGATTTTTACGCCTAAAACATTGAATCATTTTTAATCAATGTTTTTTTTTAGTACAATAAGGGTTGAGAGATTTGAACCACGGACCTCGTGGTCATTAACACATTCAATATGCCAGTTGAGTTATGCTCTCTTTGGCATTTTTAATCAATGTTAATAATTAACTTAGGTAAATTTATTTCAAATTACGTTTACCAAAAGTTAACTAAAGTAGAGAATTCAAATCTCTTTTGTAAGGATAAGCTGATTAGAACTAGGTTTTTTTCTTGAGTTAAAGTATCATTTTGGTCTCTATATTTTAGGGTTTGCTCTATTTTAGTCATTGTACTTTTGAATGTCTAAATTCAATCCGACCTGTATTTCAATAAATCTTAAACTTAGTCCTTACGGTTAGTTTATTGTTAACTTTTTTTTTAAAAAAAATGGTCTCTATTAGTCTTCCCTCTACAAAATTTTTAAAGATATTCACATTGTGTCCTTTCTTGAATGGAAATTATTATTTTTATTTTAATGGTATTTTAACGAGGTTTTTAAATATATATATATATATATATATATATATATATATATATATATATATATATATATATTTAGTCCCTCATATTTGAGTCTTAATTTTTTAAAAGTTTCAATTTCATTTTTGATGTATAGATTTTATTCCATTAAATATTTATAATCAATAAATATTAAAAGAATGATGTGGTATTAATTTTAAACTAGTAATTTTTAAGACGTTGTCAATGGTTAGCATATACCAATATTTTAATAGTTCAATTTAGTATTACAAAGAATTTTAGGTTAAGTTATGTTAAATGCTAAGTGTCATGACTAGGGGTGTATACGGGTTGGTTTAAGGGTTTTTTGGGACCAACCCGAAAATTCGAGTTGGTCGGGTTGGCTACCCGAATGATCCGATCAAGGGTTGCAACCCAATCCTATATTTTTAGGTTGGGTTGGATTGGGTAGTAGGGCTAATTTTTTTAATTATTTAGAATACTTTTTGCTTGAATTAATAACTAAAATCACATAAAACTCAAATATCAAACTTCAAAGTTCATAACATCTTAATCTTTGTTACAATTCTAGATGAAAAACATTAAAAGTTCACAAATAATTCATTTATAAGTATGTGTGTGTGTGTGTGTGTGTGTGTATATATATATATATATATATATATAACATAAATTTTGGGTTGGGTTGGGCTAGATCAACTCGAGCCTAAAAAGGCCAACTCGAGAACAGATTTAAAAATTCTGTTCTCCAAAATTCTAACCCAACCCAAACCGAAAAAAAAACCTAATCCAATCCAACCCTTACGGTTTGGGTTGGGTAGTGTGGGTTGCTCGAGTTATCAAGTTATTTGTACACCCCTAGTCATGACATTACATTATTATTTTATCAATCAATTTTAATGTTTTGTGACAATAAGCACTTAGTTGAAAAAAATAAACATAAATAATGAAATTGAAACTTTTAAAAGATTAGAGATAAAAGTCCAAAATATCATAGTATAAATTATTTATATGTATTTAGTCTTTCATTAATAACTATAAAAGTAAATATGACGAGAAAAGTTTAAAAGGTAAGAAAAGAAACCCAATACACAAATTTTATTCTATAGCATAAATTTATATTAAACAAATATAATAACTTTTAATTCTTTACAAATATAGAATTAATTTGAATTTTTTTAATTAAATTTTACATTGTATTTGGATTTGAGTTGAGTTTGTTTGTGCTATTTTTGTGAAATATTTTTAAACTTGCTATATTTAAAAGTACGTATTTAATATTACGTTATTGATGTAAATATATACCTCAATCAAATAATTGGTTAGGTTTGACTTTGATCTTTTTAGGGAGTCTAATGGTTCAATTTTGGTTGCTCAAAAGCACATAAATTTCAAGATAATTGTAATGAGTGTTAAAATTGATTATTGTATTTGTAAATATTTCATACAAATAAACAATTTGCAAATATAACAATTTTTAAAATTTTCAGGTCTATCACTGATATACTATACCACTTTGATAGTCTATTAGTGACATACTATTTTTATAGTCTATCAGTGATAGACCTCTATTACCAATAGACTATTTTTATGTCTATAAATGATAGACCATTTCTACACCTATCACTGATAGATGTTTACTACTAATCGACCATTTTTATATCTATTGCTGATAAACAATTTTTATAACCATTGTCAATAGACGTTTTCTAAAAAAAATGTCTACTGTCAATAGACCATTAATATGTCCGTGAGTGATAATTTTTATTACAGATAGGCTATTTTTATGTCTATTAGCAACCATTTCTACGTGTTTGATAGACTATTTTGATGTTTATCACTGATAGAATATTTTCATGTTTATCATTGATAGACCATTTCTACATCGTCTATCAATGATCATCTATCAATGATCAATGATAGATGTTTAGTCATTGATACACATCGAACACTAATAGATATAAAAAAATGATATATTAATGATACATTGCTATGAGTTAATTTACTGTTATTTGTTATTAATTTTTCTGTTATTGATATTATGTTATCACTGATTTACTATTTTTAATCTAGTGATATGTGATATATTGATGATAAACCAAATGAGCATGCAAACAAACACTAAAAGAAAGAAAAAAAAATTAAAGGTCAAATATCATTGATATACCATTTTTAATCCTATTAATATGATATAGCTGTTATAGAATTAATAGCAAATAAGCATGTTAACTATTACAAAATGAAAATGAAAATTAAATGCCACTTAATATACTATTTTTTTCTATTGATAAGGTATATCAGTAATAGCAAATAAACATGCATACAACAATTAGTAAGAAACTAAGTAAAGTATTACTTATATACATTTTTTTTTAATTCTATTGATATATAGTTATTAACGATAAACCTAATAGTAAAGGAACATGCAAATAATTATTGATAAATAACAAAATCTAAATATTACTAACATTCCTTTTTTGTATTTATTGATATGATATATCAATGATAGACCTAATAACAAATGAGTATGCAAACAATCAGATAGAAAATAAATTGTAAATACCATAAATTTATCTTTTGTAATCTATTGATATAATAAATCAATGATAGACCTTGTAACAAATGAGCATACAAACAATTATAGATAGAAAACAATTTCAAATATCACTCATATACCATTTTTAATTCTATTGATATGGTATATCAGTGATAGACCTAATAACAATTGAGTATACAAATAATCATAGATACATATCATGGATATAGTATTGTTATTTTATTGATAATATATATCTATAATAAACCTAAACGAAAATGAACATGCAAGCAATCATCTAATAATAAATAAAGTAAAATATCACTTATATATCATTTTATATTCTATTGATATGGTACATCAGTAATAAATATAATAACAAACGAATATGCAAACAATCAATAATAGTCACCTATCACTAATAGATCTCAATCCTTGATAGGTCTATCAGTGATAGACTTAAGTCATATTTGTAAATACTTTTAGATTGTGCTAGATTTGCTATTATTTTGTGTTAGATTGACATATATGTGATTGCCCCTAAATTTCAATAATAAGTTTGGTGGAAATCCAAAGTACCAAACCCAAATTTGAACATACTTGTCATCTCCACCCAAATTGACTTTTTTTCAAGGACCCAAATACGAAATTGGAAAAGTAATATATTAGAAAAATAATAAATGTGGACTTTTCATAAAGTTTTTTGGACTGATTGAATTTGAAATCAAAATTTGGTGCAAATTTCAAAGGAAGTTTGGAGGAAAAGCAAGGTTGGATTGCATAGAAAAAGCAGGTCATACTGTACCAATGGAGCGCCCATTCATCTATAACAAGTGCCTTCAAAAATTTCTTCATTCCTTGCTGGAAGACAAGCCCCAAAACTGATCAAATATGAACATTAGTTTTGTATTTAATAATCTCATTTATTGTCTATAGCAGTTTTCTATCCACTTATTTTAGGTTGCATGTATTTTTATAGTCTAAATTATGTATTTCTGTAAACAGTAATTTTATTTATATGTACAGAATTTAGTTATGCAAATATTTCAATTTGTTTTAAGAAGTGTATTTCTTGATTTATTTGGAGTTCAATATCATCCTTTATAAATGAAGGGTTTGCCACTATTTGCTAATTACAACTTGAGCATATCTCATCTAATTAAAGCATACAAAAAGTCAGATTCGAAATTCTATTCTATATATGTGGTTGAACTCAAAACATAAAAGGAATGTATCTAGCGCAGTATAAGTACTTTATATGACAAGTTTATGGCAACATCTATAAATATTTAAGCTATCAACATACGTTTTTTTTTTCTTTTGTATATATGGTCGTAGGTTCAAATTCTTCTCAATTGTGATTTAATATTACAAATATAAATGTTGTGCTTCAAACAAGACACATCATGCCACATGGGTCAACCAAAGAAAAAGATCTTCACTTCAATATTTTGAGTATCAAGCTCCATGAGGAAGGAGAACAAGTGGAGAAATGAGCTTCAAGGTAACATTAAGACCCCAAACCCAAGAGCTCCAATTTAAGTATTATTTAGGGGTTATTTAGGGTGGGGGCGATTGGCCCCCCTGAGTTGAGTTGAGTTGAGTTGAGTTGGATTTTAAACCCAACTCATCGTTTGGCCCATAGAGAAATTAACTCCCCATAAAAAAACTCAACTCTACCGACTTGCTACAGTGTTAGGATATTAACTCCACCAACTTGTACAATAACCATATTAACATATTTTATCATCGCTTCTCCAAAACTGGCAGCCACCGTCAGCGACCTTCTCCAGTGACCACTGCCGACAACCTTCTCTAATGACAGACGGCCATATGGGCAACTGACGGCCACTGCCGACTACTTTCTCCTACAAACGACGACAATCGTCGGCGACCATGTTCGGCAACCGACGATATCGTCTCCAGCGACTATCGCCGACAACAATTTTCAACGACTGACGGCACTCCCATGGTTCAAAATAATATGAAATGCACATGTACTTAGTTGGTCTGATTCTCTGCTCCAACAATTTTTCTTCGAACTTACGAACTCGACTCATTGTTGGCTATTACTTATATTTTGTGAACTATAATTATGTTTTGTGAATCGTGTAAATAGGTCCTTGATGACCTACTAATATTTTTGGAATATTCCACTTCTAAATGACACTAATGTTGAAATATATTGTCGTTTTCTTATCATCTTGAAAAAGTAAAATACTGGCATTCTTTTTGCCAAAGATGTTCGATTTAGTACATGTGTTTAAACAAAATGTAAACAAACAATGTACCTTTGCAAAAAAAAAAAAAAAAGGTAATGGTTAGTGTGTTTTTTTTAAAAAAAAAAAAAACTCGCTCATAATGAAGACCCTATTAGTAATTGAAAAAAAGTCATAATAAGGTTCTTATTTGTAAGTTTCAAAGAAGTTCAATGTGTGTTTAGAAAATGAAACCTTAAAATTTTATATTTTGATAGAAGTTCAATTTGTGTTTAAAGGAAAAAAAAATACAGGTACATTATCTTTTTTCCATTCATCAATTGCCTATTTGTTGTTATAAAGAATGCAAGATTTGATTTTTATAAATTGAAAGAAGTTCAATGTGTAATGCAAATATTTGATTTCTATAAATTGAAAGAAGTTCAATGTGTAGCAGAAAGAGAAAACCATGATACATTGCCTATAGTTTTAAAAAAAGAAAGATAAAGAATGATGTTTTTTTTTAAAAAAGATCAATGTTGAAATATATTATTTTTTTGAAGTGAACATCTAAATTTAGTGTTGGAAAGTTGGGGAAATATGTTTCTGAAGGGAATAATCGAATTAAACCCACAGCGGAAGCATATGAATCATCTTTGATTTATTTAGAATTAAACTAAAATACAAAGGTTAAGCAATAAATACCTTGAAAATAACATTATGGAGAATATTCTGGCGGATCTTTATCTTTTCCACAAAGTCTTCCTGGCTATGACTCGAACACAGGACCAAGGCTTGTGGAAGCCTCTTGAAAGAAAATCCCCAAGGGATTGGAGAGGAAGAGGTCTAGAGAGAATTCTCTAATTCTCTCTATTGAGGAGATGTGTGTTGTATCAAGAATGGCTCAACCCAAGGGTCCTATTTATAGTGACCAAGAGAAAATCTTTGCCATAATTAAAATGTTATATTTTAATATCTAATATATTAAAATATATCTTGTATTTATTTGAATCTCATTCAAATCTCCTACGATATTTATTTATTTGAATCTTATTCAAATTCTATAAATATCTTTTATTTAATATATCAAATATACATTAATTATTTTAATATTTAATGTATCAGATACAATAAATATATTTTCATCTTTTATATTTAATATATCTAATATATTAAATATTAATTTGAATACTTCAAATTAAATATTAAATTTGAACATTTCAACTTTTAATATTTAATGTATCAAATACAATAAATATATTTTCCTCTTTTATATTAAATATTAATTTGAACACTTCAAATTAATATTAATTTGAACATTTCAAAATTTTCTTTCAACTAAATTGATCTTTTAGTGTTACTATGAGGTAGCAAGGGAACCTTATGGACCTACAGATTATAAGCTCCAATAATACAAAATTAATTAATTAAACTCTTTAATTAATCAATTTTCATTCATTAACTCTAGGGTCACTCCACTATAGACCTAAAGTTGCACTCTTATGCACTGTAGGACAAGTTGTGTCCATTGATATAATCACTACATGCAAGTCGATCCTTCACGAGTTGTTCGTAATTACAGCTGGGTCAAAAGTCCGTTTTACCCCTATAATTACATCTTACACCTTAAGTACCACTGATTCTCTAATGAACAATATGTTTATAATCTAATTATAAACTAAGTCCCTCTCGGGCCAATGAGAGGGTGGGGCCCCATTGTTCAAGTCCCGAAATCAGCACTTAAGGGAACTACTTATCTACTTACCCTATATGGGAAGGAGTGAATTCCATCTTGTGAGATTATGTTCCCAGCTCCCTATTTGGTCAAGTCCCCAAAATGGTAGGCATATTGAATCGGCTACAAAAGTCATTCTCACCCATGCAAATCAAAGGACAAGCCCTCACAAGCAGGAGTTCATAACTCACTCAGGATTAAGATCGAGTCGCATATGATCATCCTGATGAAATATTAATCTTCTCAATTAACGGATTTATAAAGAGAGATTAAATATTTCGTGGTCCAGTCTTATACAAACTCATTGTATAAGATACCCCCACTCACATGTCTCCACATGAATGATTTGGATCAAATCATTTGTAACTATTATAAAGTGGGCCGTATCAATAGTGTTACCAGGATAAGGCACCCAACCTTATCCATATACTATGACCCTTTAGGTTATTTCTTGAACATGGTCCTCTCGTATGTCAACCACATACTGTTCAAGATTACACTAATAACCTTGGATTTTTCATATAATTGATAATATTATATTGCAAATAAAATAATTAAAATTATTATTAATTATTAAATAAATTATTAATTACGAGGCTTTAGGGCATAAATCCCAACAAATACAACTTGAAAGGAGTTGTATTTACAACCATAGATTCTTCAGAAGTTGCTTCAATGTTCTCTCCTTCTTTCTTCATGTTAGAGAGTAAAAGGTCTTTGTCTCCTCGACTAGCAATACTTAGCTCCATGTCGTGGGCACGAGTTGCTAGTTCTTCAAAGGTGCGAGGCTTTATACCTTGGAGGATGTACATAAGTCCCCAATGCATGCCTTGAATGCACATTTCGACAGCAGACAGTTCAGTGAGACGATCTTTGCAATCGAGACTCATAGCTCTCCAACGATTTATGTAATCGACAACGGGTTCACCTTTTCGTTGTCTAGTGTTTGTGAGATCGAACATGCTGACGGTTCGTCTTGTGTTGTAGAAGCGGTTGAGAAATTCCTTTTCGAATTGTTCCCAACTGTCTATCGACTCAGGCTCTAGATCAGTGTACCAGTCGAATGCGTTCCCTTTCAGCGTTCGTACGAACTGTTTAACCAGTAGATCTCCTCGTGTACCGGCATTTTTGCATGTCTCGATGAAATGAGCAACGTGTTGCTTAGGGTTGCCTTTTCCATCAAATTGCTGGAATTTTGGTGGTTGATATCCATTTGGCATTATCAAGTTATCGATTCTCGTAGTATATGGTTTAGAATACAAAAGAGAACTTTGAGAAGCCCCACCATATTGAGCTCTAATGGAGTTCATTATCATGTCCTGAAGTTGTTGGACAGATAGTGCAGCGATCGAAGTGGAGTGTTGTGGTTGACTTTCTTGCACAACGACCTTCTCTTTATTGCGATCTTTAACAGCGGGAGTTTTACTTGACTCAGCGAAATTTGGGTTCTCAATCTGGCTCTTTAAGTATGAGATTTGAGATTCCCTTTCTTCGATCGTCTTCATCAAGGTGTTGATTTGCTCATGCATCTCTGCCATTCTTTCCTCCACGGTGCTTGCTTTAGTTGTCATGATGGACACTACGTCAGCATCAAGATAGAACAAGGGGTTAAACTTAACAGAAAACTTGTTGCTGGTTGATGCCCCCGGCAATGTCATAACTTTGCTTGCAATAAAAGCTTTATCCTCTTGCAGCCTCCGTTCATCGGAACAACTATGGGTAATAGAACCCATGTACAAGTTGCTCATGATAACGGTCATCGAAGAAGTCTTTTTGGATGACATTACTTCACTTGTATGCTGAGATGAAAGAAAGAGATGAGAGGTAGAGATTGTCCCACTGGGCGTGCCAATTTGTTCACACGAGATTTCAACAGGGAAATTTAATATGTGTAAATAACTTGATTTGTATTAATTTCAGTATAGTGAGTACAATCTCTAATGTATGATCTTCTGATTCTTTCTCTCGTTGTATACTTGACTCGAGGGTTGGAACGCTTGTTCTCGAGGTTGAATCGTCAACTTTGAACTTGTGGAAAAGTCTTCAGCTTTGAGCTTGTGGAAGGTCTTCAGCTTGTAACTTGTTGAAGGTCTTCAGCTTGTAGCTTGTTGAAGGGTTTCGGCTTGTAGCTTGTTGAAGGTCTTCGGCATGTAGCTTGTTGAAGGTCTTCGGCCTGTAGCTTGTTGAAGGTCTTCAGCTTGTTGATCTTCTTGGATCGTTCTTGATCTTCAAGAAGTGTTCTTTGTTCAGAAGGTATCTGATCTTCAGGAGCTTCTGGAGACTTCACAACTTTGTTTTTGAATTCTCTCTGAGTTTCTTCAGTTCTGACCTCCCAAATGAAGGAGGAAGCTCTCTATTTATAGAGTTCCTCAGGGTCTTCAAATGGGCTTGGGCTTGTTGGATTAGACCCAGTTGATTTTGGGCCAGCCTTTTTGGACTGGGTTTGGTTGACTCTGGGCCTAGCCATTTGGACTGGGCCTGACTGCCTTTTGGGTCTAGCCTCTAGGCCTGGTTGACTTTGGGTCAGCTCCTTTGGATTGGGCTTGGTTGCCTTTGGGCCCAGCCTCTAGACTTTGCCAATTTGGGCCTTCAATTTGGGCTTTTGTCTTCCAAACTTCAAAAAACGCAATTGTGTATTTGGACTTACCATAATTTAATTTAGGAATCTTTGCTCATTTAATTAATCCCTAATTAAACATAATTTTGTCATCACTGTTGGGTAATGACGTGGCAATTTTGGGTTGGTCGAAATTTCTGTTCCAACAGGTGGAGTTGAAAAAGAGCGAATGTTTTTATTACCCACAAAGGTACGCCACTAGATTTTTAGTAATAAAAAACTAAATGCATGTTCTGTTATGCGAATGTAAAAGTTGAAGAACATTCGTTTTTTGGGTTAAAAAAATGAAATTAGAGTGGAGGGAGATGGAATTACTGAAATGTGCTACTACTACTGTGTAATTTTGTTGCTCTACAAAATTATGGTCTCTACAGAAAATGATGTAGAATTTTACTAGGGATTGTAATTTTTCTTTTTTAGTTACTTTTAAAAAATGGGGATTAGGGGGTTGTAAAATAATAATATCGAACAATATTGGGCAAATCAAATTTGAGAAATATGTGCATGATGTTAATGTTATTTGATGTATAAATTTTAGAATTTTTGTCTGGAGCGCATATTTTTAGCTAACTAGGCAAAATTATGGACGATGAGATGTGCCCAAAACCCAGAATCTGATGGAGGAGAGTTTCTCCATTAAAATCAACAATTCCAGAATTAGCATCTCAAGGCACCTATGGCTTTCTTGTATCGCAAAACTTACTTGCGATTTTTGGTATTCGAAGATCGTTTATGTGATTTGAGCACCGTCGTGGATGTGGCCATCGTGAAGTACGTAGTTGCCAAAGGAGTACAAGAAGGAATAGAGAGAGAAAGGAGAAAGAGAAGGGAAGAGAGAGAAGATGAAGGGAAAACGAAAAATAATTTTTTTTAAAAAAAACTACATAATCTTAAAATAATACAAATTTTGACATATCATTTAAAAATTTCACTTCAAAATGTCAAAGCATTTTTCTGTTAGTCAACTAACAGTCAACTTAACGACAATTTAAAATTATTTTGCAAACTTCAGAGACTAAAGTCTTCTTTTTAAAATTTCAAAGACCAAATAGACACCAACTCTAAATCTCATGGATCAAAAGTGTATTTTGCCTAAATAAAATACTATACTTGTAATTATTTTTTAAAATATTTTAATACATGAGTCTATATAAGGGTTTTCCATAAAAATGCAATAGTAATTAAACGATTTTGAAATACAACCTTACAACTACAAAATGTAAATTTAAACCCTCTAAACAAAAGAAAGATGAAAAGAAAACGTCTAAAATCAAGTTGAAAACTTATACACTATATATGTATACGTTTTGAAAAGCAATGTGAATTGTATTAGTTAAATTTAGGAAGAGAATAGAGAAAGAATGCAAACACTAATTCAAAAAACGACTAGATTTCTCACATAGAATTGCATTGATTAAATACAAACTTAAAAGACTTAGTTATAGTATCAAAAGTAAATCAAATAACAATTCAAATACTAAGTAAATATAAACAAAATAATTTAATCTGAAAGAAACCTAATTTAAAATGCAAATCTAAACTAAATCTGGTCTAATTTGAACAACATAATCTAACATCTCCTCTCATCATGAGTTTGCTTGATGAAGTGATGCCCATACAAATTCCAATTGCCAATGCAATTGTCAAATTTCAAGTGCAAATTTCTGTCAATACCAATGCAAATTCCAAATGCTACAAATTTCAATTGTCAATGCAATTTTAAAATTTCAGCTACAAATTCCTATCAATGCCAAAGCAAATTCCAACTGCCAATGCAATTGCTAAATTTCAGTTGCAAATTTCTGTCAATGTGAATACAAATTCCAACTGTCAATGCAATTGCTAAATTTCAGCTGCAAATTTCTGTCAATGTGAATACAAATTCCAACTGCCAATGCAATTGCTAGGGTTAGTGACCTGCTTAATGCGTGAAGTCAACATGTTTAATTAAGGTGGGTTAATGGGAATTAATTAAACCACTAAAATATGGAAATCTGGGAGGATTCCGTGTTTAATGATGAGCAGTTTGAGGGAGCAAAGTTCTCGCTGGAGCATCATTTTTAGAAAGATAAAAATTATTCTTACTCCGAGTCCATTTTTATTATCTTGTTGCAAATCATTTTATTCTCGAATTTAGTCTTGCTAGTGCATTTGATTAGCAATTTAAGTTTGTTTAGCGTAGTTAATGTTCTTGCATTTAAGTTTGATTGCTTAACTTAATGAAAACCCCAACTATCTTTTTGTTGACCCAATTGAATTTGCTAGTGATTAACTTGAGAGAGAGAGATTTCTTTTACTAATTCCCAAGGAATCGATAATTACTTGCCACTTGTTGCTATTGTATGCACCTGCATAGCCCTTATTGAGAAGTATTGATTGTTTATCAATAGCATTTCGGAGGCAACACTCACCTAAATCTTTGTTTTTTTAAAGAAGGTTCTTCCTCCAAAAAGCTTTTCCCTCTCAGAATCTCTAAAATTTCACTATTTATAGGTTATTGAATTCATTTTTTTAATAAAATTGTATTTTTTTTAAAGACCTTTTTAGATTTTCTCTCTCTGTTTAGAAGGAATGATTTTTACCTCATTTATTAAAACTCTCAAATTCCTACAATTCTGTTTGATAACTATTTAGTTTTTTATTTTTAATTTTTTAAAATTAAGTTTATAAACACTACTTTCACCAGTTTTTTTATAGACTTTTTACAAATATTTTCAAAATTCAAGTTACGTTTTGAAAATTAAAAAATTTAGATTTAAAAAATTAGGTTTTATTTTTAAAATTTGGTTAAGAATTCAAATATTTCTTTAAGAAAGATAAAAGCTATTGTAAAAATATTTGTGAGAAAATAAATACAATTTTAAAAAATAGAGAACCAAAAATGATATCTATATTTTCACACTTTTTTTTAGGCCAATGGACAATTAGGACGCATGTGTCTTTATACACTGCTTTTTTTTTTAATTCTTTCATTTAATTGTTGGTATATATATATATATATTTGGGATGTGGTATAAATTAATTGTAATTCTTTATTAGAGATGGTATACACGCAAAAAACTCCTAGTAATTAGGCGTTGTTCAAGTTTGCTTAAGATCTACCAAGTTTATACAAGGAAATTGTACGGTGTAGCTAGAAAAAAATAATCATAATGAAAAACAACTAAAAATTAGAGAGATTCAAAATTATGGTTACCATGATTGTAAGAGAAGATAGTGAATAGTTTAAGTTCCATTTATATTTCTGGTATATACCCATATTCACAGTCAACCCTCACCAACTCCAAATAGTTTTTTTTTTTTTTTAAATATCTTCAGTATTCTCTCACTATCTCTCACTATATCTAACTTGCCCCCATATTTATGTATTTTTAAATTCTCCCTTATTTTTTAAATTTCTCTATTTTCAAACACTTCATCTAAATCCTAGATATCAATCTCCTTTATTTATTACCTTTTTTTAATAAGAAAATCATCCCCAAATACTTTTGTTGAAGTATCAATATAACATTTTTTGTCGTTTCTTTAATTTTTCAAGAAGCAGCCTTCACAAACGAAAACTATGCTTGGATAAATGGAAGGAAAAGAAATGCAAAGAGGAAGTCATGGGAAGGAAGAAATAGATCACATTCGATTTTTGAAAGCAAAAAAGTTGGTAGATTAAAATATATACCTCGAGAATGTGATTGGTCAATGACCCTTACTCTATTTGTTTCTATCGCTGGAGGCTGGGGCGAGATGAAAAGGAGCTGAAGATTGAATGAAATCGAACGGATATGAGGGTTTCAAATGAATTAGGTTGTTTGGAAAGATAGAGAGTTTCAGACGACGTAGGTTAATGACTTGAAAAGATGGAGGGTTTTCGATTGATTCATTAAATGTTGGCATGTAATTATACTCTCGATTTGACCTTTTTTTTATCGGTGAATCTAATCGGTAGTTTAATTAGTGTGTTTTTTTTAATCTTTCAATGTAGTTCATTTTACATTGGCAAGTTAGAGTTACTCATTTTCGTGCTCAACAAGTGAATGTATATATTCCAAGATACTCATATTTAAACCGACCATCATGTAATCATAGGTCTAATTACGATTATATATGCTCAATAGAAGCTATCCAATTGTTTTTTTTATCAATGTGTTCATCTATAATTATCATTGTTGATCCCAGAAACTGTTTTCATAAGTCTTTGCGTACATTTTAGTCATTGTATATGCAATATTATTGTATTAGCAATTAATTTGAATTCATGTCACATATTATCATTTTCGTGTTCAACAAGCGGATGCATATATTCTTTAAACTTACCATTATGTAATCAGTAGGTCTAATTACGATACACACAATCAAAGTTATCTAAGACATCGTTTTTATTAATGTGTTCATCTATAATTACCATTATTGATCCCAAAAACTGTTTTCATAAGTCTTTGTGCACATTTTAGTTGTTGAATTTACAATACCATTATTCAAAAAGAATTATAGAATGAAATTGTAATTTATGCTTACACAATTCATCATTTTGATTACTGCACTTATCGCTTTGTGTAATTTATGCAATTTGCAGTCTCTTCATCTACAATATTAAGAATTTATAGTTTTTTTAGAATCCATGTTAGTCTAAGGATTTAGATTTTATGCAAAGTTGTTACATTTTGTTGGAAGCAAATTGCATCTAAAAAAACTTTGTGTAATGTTGCATTGTTTTAGGATTTTCTTTATCTTTTAAAAAAAAAAACTAGAAAATGTAGGTTAGGGGCATTTACATCTGAATCTAATTTAAAAAATATATAATTAAGAGTGAAAAATGGAGGTTTAGACATTTCTACAAAATCTAAACCGTTTAGTTATCTTCCAAGTTGACCTATTAATATTTAGTTATATATCTTGTTGCCCCTTTATATCATTGTTTGGGCTAAGGTCGAGTCTTAGAGCGAAGCTTGTGGCTTAGCCTATGAATTTGTGTCAACAGATCAAAGTTTGGATTAAGCTAGGATTGGCTCATGAATTGGGTCGTCTTTTGATTAAGGCTCATTTACTTCAATAGAATGTGAATAGATGAATGAGAATGAATTTTGGGGCAACAAGAAGAACCACTACTACAAATTGACTTTACATGACAGTGAAACACTGTCAAAAAGGTATTCCTTGACATTTTTTTTGAGTCATTGAATCGACCCTCAAGAAAACTCAATACATGACAGTTCGAAAAAAACCGTCACAAATATATTAATTATGATAGTTTCAAACTGTCAAACCACTAATTTTTCTTGATATATTTTTAATGTCAAACTAATTTGTTTGATGACAATTCTACAATATCATCATAAAACTAATAAAAAAAAACTATATTAATGTCAAGATATATATATTAACAACATATTTTAAATGTCATGAAAATTCTGTTAATGACAATATTTTAGCGTCAAACAAATATTTTTTTTGATAGTTTTTGGTTGTCAACAAAAATCATGTCATGAAAGTTAAGAACATCACAAAAATGTTTATAATGATGATGATTAGTTGTCACCCAAATAATTTCTATGACTTTGATAAACCATCATAAATAGTGATATATCATTATTTATTTATTTATGATGGTTCATCAAAGCTATAGAAATTATAGTTTGATACCTATCAATAGACATATATTTTCAAAATAAACTACTCCAATTTTAACACAAAATAAATACATACATAAATAACAAGTTCTATATATTATTGAACCAAAATTGATCAAATTTTTATATCCAAACTAAGTATGATCAAATTTGTACATTACAACAACTTTTATATCGTACTTCAACTAGCATAAGGGAATGTATATCTTTTGCCATTAACCCAACAAAAAAGGTCATACATCAATTAGTTGCAATATGGCTTCTTCACTTCACTAAGTTCTTGCAAGACCTAATCAACAAAACAATATCCATTTTAGGGTTGAAACTTACATCAAAACAAGAAGAACAATATTCATTTTAACAGTAGTATCCATGAGTTATATACCTTTTAACGTTAATAATACTCCCAACTCAACACATTCGATCATTGCTTGTATCTACTTCTTGCGCAAAACATTGATCTCACAAACTAAAAAAAATGAGCACAAACAATCAACTAAAATAACTTAAGGTAAAAACAAATACTTGATAAAATAATTAATATCTTATTACAACCTAAAAAGCAATAAGATAGAACTATCGAGAAAAAAAAAAAGAAAAACAAAGAATAAAGTACAAATTTTAGAGAAAATCTCATTACAACTTTACAAGAAAACTTGAACCCTCTTTGTACATATATATAACCTACTAAGAAGCATGAATTATTAGTCTAGGATCATAGATCAAAGCATTATTGCAACTTAAAAACTAAACTTGAACCCCCCAAAAAAAACTTTTGAAGAAAAGAAAAGAAAAGAATATACATTAAACTTACCAAAACGTACGAACATAACAACATTTACGAACATAACAACATTTACTAACTTACAAAAACTTAGAGAACAAAACAACAAAACTTATCATGAATAGTTGTTGGGTTCATGATAAGTTTTGTTGTTTATAAACACAAAAAATAAAAAATGAACACAAACAATACGTACTAAACTTACCAACACATAGGAACATAAAAAAATGAACACAAACAATAAAACTTACCAAAACTTGGGAACATAACAACACTTACTAACTTAACAAAACTTACGAACATAAAAAGAAAATGTATCATGAACCCAACATCTAAACTTATAAAAAATGAACACAAACCATTAAACTTACCAAAACTTAGGAACATAATAACACTTACTAACTTACCAAAACTTTTGAACATAACAGCAAAACTTATCTTGAACCCAACAACTAAACTCATAAAAAATAATACAGGCCAATGAATTTAAAAGTTTTCCATCAAAACTTGAATGAAAATAACTCAATCCCTTAAATTCAAATTGATATGAGAAGGTACAATTTAACAAGGCTGCACAAAAAAGACTTGAAAGGAAATTCCCTTGATTGCTCAAGGGTGATTTCCAAATCTATGGAATGTGCTTGATCTACCGACCATTATTATTGAAGGATTTGCTAAGGTAAGTAAATAAGTGATTAAAAAAACAGCAACTGCAAATCAACTATGGAGATGGAAAGGCAGAGGAGCAAAATCTTCAAAATAAGGAAAGATTGCACCTGTTAAGCAGTAGCTGAATTGTTTTGATTTGGAAGGGGAAAAAACATTATAACTTTCATGTAGTAACGTCCCTAGAAAGTCTAATAGGAAAAGTCAGGTCGTTACAAGAATATATATATATATATATATATCACATTACAAGCAAGAATCCCCAAACTACATATATATCTATTTTAGTTTGTACTTACGATAAAGAAAACTCAATGAAAAATAATCAACCTCCAAAATACATAAGAAGATTCGTCTGAATATAGGTGTGAGAGAGAAGTTCATAGATGAAAGTAATTTGTATTTTTCGATGTGTTAAGAGTTTTGAACCAAATACTCAAGACTGTTAGGTCAGTTACAAAAATGGCAGATCAACACTCTTTTCCCACCAAAATAACTAACTATCAGCTTACAACAAACTCTGTATTAAAGTAAGGGAGCTGAGCAAGAAAGATACAGATTCATGTAGAGTGAGAAGAGAGTGAGAAAGATTTCTTGACTGTACCTTTTTGATATGATTTCTTTTATCTGATGAATAAAGATTTACCTACTCCTCTTGCTAGTGGATGTACGAGTTTAACTTTGAATCACGTAAACTTTGTGTGTTCTTTGTCTTCTCTAATCAAGCCTTAGTTTTGAAGATTTTGAACCAGTCATTTCTAGAACTCTTTCTATCTTTCCCTTCCGCATGTTTGTCTCTGAGACCTAAAACAAGCAATTGTAATCTACGAGATTGTCATGCTCACAACACAGCAAAAGTAAGATGGATATGTTAATGTGACACCAAGCTCTGCTGAGCAAGTGTAGACTCTTGAGTTGTTTTCATAAAGATGAGGAAATAGTCCTATGCAAGAATTAAAAATAATAATAATAAAGACTTTGGCAAGAGAATGACTTGATAAAAAAACCATCTCCACCAAACTCATTTCAATAGATTCTTTAGGAAGAAAAGTGTGTCATATTATCCAAATATATACTACCAGATGTTTGAATATTCGAGGGTTGTCATTTTCAAAACCACATATGCCACCCTTATCCCTGATCGTATACCACCTTTAGAGGACATTGCACAATCATAGTTCAACTCTCCAACATTTGCATGGTTTTGCCTGAAACACAACAATCTGAAACTCAAAAACAATGGCAAAGCTAGAGAAGAAGAAAGGCCAAAAACAAAAGCAAATGCAAGAGAAGAGTTTACCATTCTTGGTCAATCAACATCTCATCTGTAAATCCAAATTGTCTTAGCTCTTCCTAGTCATGAGTCCCTTTACTTGATTGAATCCTAAAACGTACTTGGGCATACATTTTCTAACATTCCAATAAATTATAGTGTAATGATTATCAATAGCACAAATGGTTTGGCAATTCACTACAAACTAAATTACCCTATAACATTATCTTAACTGTTCTAGTTTTTGGAAGTGTTTTGGTGCAATTTCTCAAAGAAATATTAGAAATAGGCTATACCAACAACTTCGTAATTATTGAAAAAAAGAAGTTATCATGATGAAATATGGACCTTTGTTCATCATCATTTTTGATAGGTTTACATGAGCAACACTATTATTATTGTTAATACCTTGTACCTATGTGACTATGAACTTGGTATGGTGGAGGCTCACACATGGTTTGTATATATTTTCATTTGAAATCTCCATTAAGGAAACACTTTTTTATCTGGCTCTCTTTTAGAGGGTTCGTACCAGAAGTATGCTGTAGCTAGCACACCTATGTGTCACAGGGCAGTTTTAACAATAAATGTCATATACTTATCGTGTTTCTTGGATGTTAGCTTAAAATCGATGTTGGAAACCTCAAGTACCATATCTGAGGGACCATTGAATTCTACAGTAACTAACTAAAGCCATATTCCACAGAGCATAGGACTAGTATCCAACATTTTTAGGCAGGAAGTGTTCAACTATAATTAGTGCAGTACGTCCTATTCTTCATGGTGATGGAATCTACCAACTTTATTTGTGGCCCCTAGTAGCTAAAATTATCTCAATTACAACATGAATATCCAGAGGAACTTTGTGTGGCCCATAACATATGTGGCAAGCTCTAGAGGACAAGTTTTGAAAATGTATTTGGAGTAGGTGTAACTCAGAGGGTGATTACATGTCATCTTAAGGACATGGAATGTTTTGGAAGCCAAGTAATAATAGGATTGTAATAGGTTTATTATTAGGAGTATATTTGTCATTATGGAGTAAGTTTGTTGAAGAAGGGTTATTATAAATAATGTGATTAGGGAGTTGGGAGTTGGGCCAATATTCAGCAACTATTCCAGAAAAATGGAATTGGGAGAGAAAGGAAAAGGCACTCAGATTTTTTTTCCCCATTTTGTATTACTTTCATTAGATCAATATTAATATCAATGTTATTCGTATAACATGGGCAAATCAAGAAGCATCCTTGACGTCTAGAAGTGCTGAAGCAAAATATTGCCCAAGCATTTGTGAAGGAATACAACTAAAAAGAATTTTCCCAAACTTTTTGAAGCAAAGAATTTTTCCAAACTTGAAAATAAATATTAATGAACCAACAAAACATTACTATGACAATCAAGCAAAAATAAGTATAGCAAAGATCCTCTCCATCACAGCCGTACCAAGCATGTTGAGATTAATCGTCATTATATCATTAAAAGGATATGAGAAAAATTTATTTACCAACCTACAACTCAACAAGTCCCCACTAAATCTGATATAAAAGGATATAAGGGAGATTTATTTACCAATCTCCAGTAATTGCAGATATGTTTACAAAGGCACTTTCAAGAACTACTCATGAAAATCTGAAAACTAATTTCAACTATCTATATTTGAGAAATCCAGACATGTGCAAATCCTATAAAACCAAAAACTTACATTAAGCATAGGCTAGCTAGAACTGGTTGGGGCTTCCCAAGCTATCATAATGTCAAATGTCAAGCATCGAAGTTTTTTAGCATCCACATAGCCTGTATTTTGTGTAGATAGTGCATGTGCCATGAAACTGCAAAACTCCAGAAAGTTTCTCGCATAATTTGAGGAAATCTTGATTGAATCAATTGCCTCCATGTTGAAACTTTGTTGAAGTTAGCTAGCAATTCATTTCAATCTTTGAACACTAATTTACTAGCCTAATATAAATGACTAATGCCCATAACCAATTCATTTCAATTTCTTCAAGTTCTTCATCGAAAAAGCTTTGCGCCCCTAACAAGCATTTCAATGAACTATCTCTAACAAGGCCCTCGAGCGTACTTCTTGTTTTGCTTACCACAACCATCTTATTCAAAATCTTGCAATAGTTTTATTGAGCTGAAAGATACCCATAACTAATTAAGCACCATGTCAATCACACACGTTCCCAACATCTTATTCAAAAGCATGTGTAAAACAGAGGATTACTCTTCATACTGTAAAACTTGCAAACATTACCTCAACGCCGACAACTTCAACCTTTCTCTCACCACATTGTATCATTGGAAGCAAGCACAACGCCATCAAACAAACAGAAAGCACGTTGCCAACGATTCATCTCAATTGCAAACACCGATGGAATCGGCCGCATTGAGGAGCACGAAGAGCCGCTGAACCGTCGATCAGCCATGCTTACACCACTGAACCAAGTTACCTGTAATTGATGAAATCATTGAAGATTTTGGAGAGAGTGTGAGAGAAATATGAGATTGGAAGAAGAATGAATGAGGAAATGGTGAAGAGGGCCAACCAGAAGCTATTGCTATCGGGGCGCTTAGGGCATGAGTGTTAGAAATTTTGCAGAAATAGGAATGAAAAGATTTAAGTTATAATTTATGACAGTAAATAATTGACATATATTTTCTAAAATCCAAAAATTTTCGTCAACGATTCCGAAACGGGCGCCTTTTCATTTGACAATTTTTGGTTTGTACCTTTCAGAAATTTCAAATTCCAGGCGTCATGGTTTCTTAAAATTGTAGTAGTGAACGTCTAAATTTAATCTACCCAACTTGAAAAATGTCTAAACAAGTTTTAATTTGTAAATATGGCTAAAACCGATTTTAACTAAAATCTACTAATTATATTGGGACGAAAATACCTCCGTTGGATATTTATAAGTATATTCTACCTAAAAGAGTAGTAACAAAAAGTAGTGCATCAATGAGAGAAATACGTTAGATTTTTTGAAATAATTAAATCTATGAATTGAAAATTTGAAAAAAAAAATCTAAAGATAAGAGAGATGGAGGTTACAAAAACAAACATAACAACCATGAATAAAATCTAGGGATTGAAAATTTGAAAGAAAAAAAAACATCTTGTATTAATATAAGATATATATAAATTGTTATTTGTTAATTTAACATTATTTCGAATTAATTTCTAGACTTCGATATGGAAAATTTAAAGATTAATTTCAAAAACAAAAATGTGAATCGATAGGTTCCACACTAGTGAATTAACAAAAAAAAAAATATAATAATGAGCACACTGATAAAGACGATGACCTAGATAAGTATCATCGAGGAGTATATATTCGAAAATACATCTGTATTCCTCATTTAACTTAAAGTTGGCAACACTACCCATTCAACTATATGAGTACGAAAACACGATGCACTAGTGTGTGAGATCACATTTAGTAATTTTAGCTATGAATCTAATAAAAATGAAACTTGAGATAATTACAATTTTCTGTTATAACATCAAATCAGTAACCCTAAATCTTGAACATTCCTAATTTGAAAATCAATAACTATGATGTGATCTACTGTTGCATTGTCCAAGTAAAAACAATCAAATCAATAATATCATACCTGATATCAATTAAATGTGATTATTAGCATTCTTCTTCTCATATCGCATGTGTTAGTTTCTTTATTCTTCAAGACTTTTGAAACCTCCATCTTCTTTCATCTTTTTCTACATCATACGTTGTTCAATGCTTGACGGTCTTTGCTCTTTCGTATTTAAAGCACCTACCGTTGCTTTGGTTTGCTTTAGCGTGCACAATTTTTTTCATTTTTTTGGACGAACTTGGTGTCTTGGAGATTGAGGCTTCAGAATGGTTTTCATTCTTAGATTAGTTGACATTTGTATTCTAGAACTTAGGATTTTGGATTCTATAATGTTTGAACTATTTTGAAAACAAAACCTACCATATTTAAACAACAAAAAAATCCACCATTTTTTTAGGGATTTGTTGAATGTCAAAGGTCTGAAAATATGCAACTTATAGAACCCATTTATCATAGTTGTTATTTTAATTTTTATGCAATTTATAAGACCCATGTATCTCGGTTGTTTTGAAAGAGAAACGAAACCTAATAATATTTGGATTGCTATAGTTATTGCATGTATATATACTTCTATAGAACATAATGTAAAGGATTTTATATAGTGATCTAATGTGGTTTACAAAACTATAGTACTATAGACTATTATTATTTATTTGCATGTATATAAATGCTATACACAAGTATTTTATGTGTTTAATTATATGTATATAAAACTGTAAACCTTGGTAATCATTGTGGTATATTTGGTTCTCCTAGATTCCATTATAGATATACAAAGTGACATAAATAGAACAATATGGTATTAAGAATCTTGCTTATTGTATATGTTACTATATACTTACAAATATGAATGACAATGTTTTAGGTATATACTTATTTGTGTAATTCAAATGATTTGAAAAAAAAAAATAAAAAAATCAAGTTTGATTAGTGGTGTTTGTTAATAGATGATTAAGTATAAATGACAAAAAAAAAAGTGCATGATATCTTGAATTAAGATAAAATTAATATATTTGTAAATAATTATAAATATATTTCTGTAGATTTGAATTGTAAAGATCCAAGGACTAAAAATGTGGGAAAAATCTTGAATTAAGATAAGATTAATAAATTTCTAAATAATCAAAAATAAAATTTTGTAGATTTGAATTGCCAAAGATTTAGGAATAATGAGTCAAAATTGGTTAGAGAGGTTGTTGAGGAATTTTTTTTTTAATAAATTCGGAGTTGGGAGCTGACTGTAAATATATGTATACACCTAGGGCATAAACGGAAAGAAAAAATATTCACTCTCTACACTAAACCCAAATATGAAACATTTTTAGCCTTATTTCATTATAGCTATTTATTTGTAGACATTAATTAGAATTTTCTATGAATTTTTTCATTCATTGATGGTGTTTACTAGAGATGGCAATGGGGTGGGGCAGGGCCGAGGATACACTCCCCATTCTTGTCTTCATAAAGATTTTTCATCCTCATCCCCGCTCCATTCTCCGTTTCTGGAATCGAGGTCAGAGTCAGAGAATCTCCGTTTGGAGATCGGGTCTCCACAAGGAAAAATCTATGTTTTTCTTTTTTTTTTTTAATTTTTTTTTACTAAAATGGATAAATATATTAAGATTATATATGCTTGTATATTATTTTTATTATAAATTTAATATAAAAAGTTGTTATATTGTGAAATTAAATATAACAAACACATACAAACTAATCTAATTAAAAATTTAAAAAAAATGAAAAATATAAACTAAAAACAAATGTATACAGTAAACATTGAAGGATTTTAAAAAAGATATATAAAATGTTATTAACAATATTATATAATATATTAATTATATTATTATTCTAAATAATTATAATATATAAATATATTTTTAAAAAAATATAAAAATAAAAATATATTCGAGGTAGGTTTGGGGTCAGGGATGGGGCGGGGATACCCTCCCCGTCTCCAACTGGGGACCTAAAAAGGATCTCCCTATACCCAGTCAAACTGAAGATTGCTTGTCCCGTTCGAGGTGGGACCACATAAACCTGATCCCACATGTATTTTTGCTATCCCTAATGTTTACTATAATTTTGGAATAGAATCAATTGGTGGGACTCATTTCTTTCTTCAAATCCAATCAATCTAATTCTAATTTCTTTCTCTGTAAGTTCTACAACTTTTTAATTAATTACTTTACAACTTTTACCTCTCTCATATCTTGTGAGACTCACAATTTTTTTATTAATTGTTTACCATTTTTACTCTTACTCTCTTTATTTACATTATCAATAATCTTTCTTCTCATAACAAAAAGTATACTAATATTTTTGGAGTGCATATGATTTTTTTTCTATAAAATTACAAATTTATATTTAATTTGATAACTATTTAATTATAATTTGTTAAAACATAATATTGTAGTCGGATAACATATAAAATAAAATTAATCTATATTTTCCAATAATATTTTTCTTCCAATAAAAAATTATACTAACTTTTTTTTTTTTTTTGATTTGGTTCTTAGATATAGTTAACTAATATCAATTAAATTATTAAAATTGAACTTATTGTTATAAAATATAAAGATTTTGGAAATTTAAAGAAAAACATGTCAGTAGCTCGACCATAATTAACATGTACTCTTTTCTTTGAGGTTGAAGGTTCAAATTCTCATACCTTATATTTGTTCTATTTTTTTTTTAAAAAAAAAAGGAAAAAGTGTGGAATGAATTTTATTTTATTTTTTTTTTGAATTTAAATGAGGTTTTAAAAATAGGAAAAATAAAGAAAATTAAAAACATTTCCCTATTATGACCTAAGCATTTTATCCATGGCATCACCAACCCCAGCAGCCTCCCTTCTACTCTCTCTTTCCCGTGTCGCAGCCAACCACCCCAACCCCCAGCCTTGTCTTCTCCGGCGGCGGTAACTTGAGCGGCTGGCGTCTCCGGCGACGTCAAGGCCCGAACGGCGGCAATCCAGGCGACAATTTGGCAGAGGCCTCACGAGCGAACGACCCAGGACACGCTCAGATCTTCCTTCCTCGAGCGGCGCGACTCCCTCTTCGGCGAACGGCACAAGTCGACGGCGGCGCGTTGAAATCTCAGCAATAGCTTGAACCAGCAGCGACATTTGAACTAGGAGGCGAATTTTGGCGGCGACCCACGCCCTTTTCGACTGAGATCTGAAAAGCCCACACCCCCCAGTGACCAGATCTGCAAAATCGAACACCTTCAGCATCAGTTTGAATTGCTTGTCTTGTCTTGAGTATTGTGTTTGAATTGATTATGATTTGCTGACACTGTCGGAAATTTGTATGTTGAATGATTAATGGTTATATTTGAACTGATATTCGGTTCAACCCGAACCGAACCGAAATTAAGTTTTTTTTTTAAAAAAAAAAAAAATATATATATATATATAAGTAAAAACTGAAAACCCTAGCTGCTCTCAATCCTCAATTCACGCAGCCCTCAGCCCCTCTCTTCGCTTTGCAGTTCGACTTCGTCATCATCCCCTTTGCGAACTCACGCTCAGCCCTCAGCCCCACTCTTCGCTTTGCAGTTCGACTTCGTCATCATCCCCTCTGCGAACTCACGCTCAGCCCTCAGCCCCACTCTTCGCTTTGCAGTTCGACTTCGTCATCATCCCCTCTCTTCGCAGTTTGACTTCACCCTCTGCCCTCTCTTTGCACTTTGCAGTTCGCCCTCTGCCCCTCTCTTTGCAGTTCGCCCTCTGCCCCTCTCTTCGCAGTTCGCACAGTCGCTCACCTCACACACGCAATCGCAACACTCCGGCCGTCGCTCCTCTCCCTCTCTGGCCGTCGCTCCTCTCTTTCTCCCCGTCGTCGGCATCTAAGCTTCCGGTGACTGTGAGTATTCTTTTTCAGTTTTTTTTTTTTAAACTTATCCCTCCCCTCTCTCTCCCTATCGTCTGCATATGAGAAAATTCAAAATTTCTTCTTCAAAATTCAAAATTTCTTCTTCAGTAAGCCTTTTTCTTACCTCTCTTGAGAAGATCTTTCACAGCTTTCTCAAATTACATTTCCTTCTGTTGAATTTATGTTGAATTGGTCGAAGTTTGTTAAGAGTAACTTTTATGCATAAGTACTTGTATGGACAGTTTGTGTCTTTTTTGTTAGATCGATTAGCTATTAGTATTGGTTCAAGGGAAAATTAAAACCGATGTTTAAACGAACCTTTTGGTAACCTGCCTGATCCCTTGGCTAAAAGCCTAAAACTAATTGAATTAACTGATGTTTATTGGTCAAACGGGTCGAATCAACTTCATTTGCTTGCTTTTTTCATGTTTTGGCCTTCAGGGATGGGATAATTGTTTTTGAGGTGAGATGGGATGGGCTGTTACTATTGCTTATAGTTGAGCTGATGATTTGGGATAATTGAATCTTTTCTTCTTTGCTTGTTGGGTTTGTATTTTTGTTTTTGGTTTTTTTGGTTTCTTAAATTTCAAAACCAGAACATTTAGTTGTCGTTTTGGATAGGTTTTGTTGAATCTGTTTAGTTCAGTTCTAGTTGATTCGATGTTTATTTTAGGTTGACTAGCCGGTTTGGTTTCGAAATGTTTGTTCCAAATGAAACAGAATATTTGTTGTGTTCATTGTCAATTTTGGCAATATATTTTTGCTTTGAGATGACTGTTTTTTTAGTATAAAGACATTTAGACATTTAGACATTTAGATGATGATAGTAATATAATCATTTAAATTTTATGGTTGCTATTTAGTATAAAGACATTTAGAGTTTTTTAATGCTTGATTTTTTTTATATTTATATTAATTTATATAAAACTTGAAGGTATACAAATAAATTTTAAATTGAAATTAAAAAAAGGAAAAAAAAATGATCCAACCCGATGACCCAACCCAACCCGAAAATATTGGGTTGGGTTGGGTTGGGTTACTCTCTTGAATAGGGTTAGTTGGGTTGAAGGTTTGACTAACCCGAATTTTCGGGTTGGTCCAAAAAACTCCCCTAACCCGGCCCAACCCAACCCATGTACACCCCTAGTATCTCCAATTCTTAATATCTAAATTTTTATGTGTATACTAATTTGGAGGTTCCTTTCAAGCTAATACTGAGATTGCCAGATTAAAATTCTATTGATTGTGATTGCAATTGTTAAAATGATTGCTACTTGACTCATGTCCTTACTCGATTTATTTGTCCATCCAAACTTTGTTCTTCTGAATCTCTCTTTATAGTCATTCGTTAATTTCATTTCCTTTTGAGATATTCAAATGCAAACACAGAACTGGATGATATCAAAATCAAACGCAGTAGTTATACTACTGATGATTGCTATATAGTTTACCTCTGTGACCTCCCAACTCCAGCCATGAATCTCAACACAACCTTTCTTGCCTTCCCGGAGTCGTTTAGCTTGCTGAGATGACAAATATTTGTGAGAAGAAAAATTGAATGTTGAATGCCTATATCGATCAAATAAACTAATTGTCTTCCTCAGTTTCTTAACTTATTGAGAGCGAGGATGGTGTCGTGGCAGCTGTTAATGCATTTCATCATCATTTACCTGCAGAGTTGCCTCTTCCACCTGCATCTGAAGAGGAGGAAGACTTTGCAAGCCTTCTGCAAGGACTTCTTCTAAAAGTGGAAAAGTGGTGCTACCTTCCTTGTGGTCTTAGGCTTTGATCTGCAATACTGTTTGAGGTATAGGTACAAAAATGTATTCTTTTCATTCTTGTTTTTGTATTTCATTCATTCAAATATATGATTAATAAGGCTTGTTAGATGAAAATAAAATGTTGTCATTGTAGCAGTGTGTTAAAGATAGTTCGAAATAAGCAAAACGTAGTCTTTATGAAATGTGAAGTCTTATCATGTTCCCTATCCCCACTTTTAATAATTTTCCTCTTCAGGATTGGTATTTTACAGAATGTAAATATATATTTTATATTATTTGTATCTTACAGAATACTTGATTCTTTCAAAGTTGTCACCACGGAGTCAAACTCGGAGGAATCACCCATATACAACTTCATTGTGAGTTAAATTTGTCTAATTCTTATTGTATTGTGCTCACTATTGGTGTTTATACATTGTGTTCACTGTTTTGTTTGTCTCTCTTATGATTTATGCCTTTATGGTTTATCTTTATGCCTTTGTGATTTATTTTAGTTTAATTTATTTTATAGATGGACAGCAATAGTAGTAATGCAAATACAAGTGGATCAGAATCACAATGTAATGATGAAACTCCTTCTCTTCCCAATCCTAGCCAAATTCCTAAACCACCTTTGCCTCCAAAGTCTAGCAAAAAGAGACCTAGTAAACCAACATCTTCTGTTTGGGACCATTTCACAAAAATGGAAGTGAGTGCTAATGATGGAGCTAGGTGCAAGTGTAATTATTGTGATAAGGATTATGCTTATGACACTAATAGTTGTAGAACTAGCACTTTATGGAAGCACTTAAAAAATCAGTGCAAAAAGTATCCATATAGAGAACAAGAAAAAGGACAAACCACCTTAACTCTTGTCCCTTCTAATGATGGAAAAAGAGGAAATGCTAGTAACTTCGTGACTACATTATTTAGTCAACAAGCATGTAGAACAACATGTGCCAAGATGATAATTATTGATGAGTTACCTTTCAGATTCGTAGAGAATGAGGGTTTTAGACACTTTTGTAGTATTTCATGTCCTAAGTTTGACCTTCCATCAAGAGTAACAATTGCTAGAGATGTATTTCAACTTTATCTTAAAGAGAAAAAACAGTTGAAATCCTTTTTAGGTAAAAACTCTCAGAGGGTTTGTCTTACAACAGACACTTGGACTTTGTTGCAAAATGTTAATTACATGGTAGTCACTGCACACTTTATTGATTCTGAATGGAATTTGCATAAAAAGATTTTAAACTTTTGTCAAGTTGCTAATCATAAGGGAGAAACCATTGGCAAGGTGATTGAGAGTTGTTTGTTGGATTGGGGGATCGACAATATTTTTTCCATCACTGTTGATAATGCAAGTTCTAATGATGTTGCCATTGCTTACATTAAGAAAAGACTCAAAAGAATAGCATTTTTTTCCTTTTTTTTTTTAAACAATTTGTCTTTTTTGTTTTTTGTTTTGTCTTTTTGGTATGAAAATAGTCATTGGCCCATTAAAACCTGTATGGTTAAAATACAAAAGAACCCCTTTTGATTTTTTTTTTAAAAAAATTGTTTCTTAACATTTAAACCAAAAAAAAAACACAAATAGGTCAAAATATCATTTTGGTCCATGTACTTTGGGTTTTATTCCATTTTGGTCCATGTACTTTCAAATGTTCAATTTTGGTCCATGTACTTTCAATAAAACTTAAAATTGGTCCTTATGACAAGTTTGAAGTTAATTTTTATCAAAATGGGTTAAATAATAATAATAATTTTAATACAAGAAAATACATCATGTGAACATACTTCCAAAATTTATAGAGAAAAATCTAAAAGAGATTAACTATTTTTAAGAAAAATTAACCATAAACTAATAGTATGGACAAATTTTAAGTTTTATTGAAAGTACGGGGACTAAAATTGGACATTTGAAAGTACATGGACCAAAATAGAACAAAACTCAAAGTACATGGACCAAAATAGAACAAAACTCAAAGTACAGGGACCAAAATAGTATTTTAACCAAACAAATACTTTCTATATAATTCCCTCTCACGGATGGAAACATATATGAAAAGATAATTGAAAGCAAAATACATTTTTTTTAGTACAACAAATATGGGATATGAAAATTTGAACTTCAAGCTCAAGAGAAGGAGTACATGTCAATTACCGTTGAGCTATATATGCTCACTTTGGCACATAATATATATACTTGAACCATCAACAATAATTGTATAAACATCAAATATATTAACAATTTACATAATATAACAAAAGTATATTTTGTACATATTAATGTCTTTTCATGTTTTAACAACATGCATAATATATATATACTTGAAGCATCAACCATAGTTTTATAAACATCAAATATATTAACCATGCATATACATAATATAAATGCAGTAAAGTTTATATAATATGCATAATAACTTTTTCAATAATTATGTGCTTGAAAAAACATATCATTAACTTGTGTATATCAACATTGGTTAAATTATCAAAAATATCCTTGAACTATGGGTTTGGTTTCAATTATACCCCTAAATTTTGAAAAGTTTCATTTTAACCCTTGAACTTTGAAGTTTGTTTCAAAACAACCCTTGAAGATTTTTTTCGTTAAATTTATGGACAAAAAATGACGTATTTACATATGTTTTGATTTTTTTTCAACGTATATGATATGTTTAGAGGAGGAAATGGAAGTAAACCTTGTTGATGGTTTTCTTGAAGCACGATTTGTGTTCGTCCATTGATGCGTGAATGAACTCGTCGATGTGATCCTTCAAATCCTCCAAGAATGTAGCTTCTTCGTTTTTCTTTTTTCGACAAGAAGGGATGGGTGGGTTTGCAGCAGCTGATGGTTTCTCTTTTTGTTGTTCCATTGGTTTTAAACCTAGTAAGAAAAAGAAAAATGAATATAATTAGCTGAAGAGGACGAAAAAGTCAAGCTACAGGGAATGTGCTTTCAGTTCATTTTAACATAAGCAGAGACGAAAATATTTAGAACTACATATAGCAAATTCAGTTCATTTCATTCGGTTGTGACTGATAGCTACATGGTGTGTTACAAGGGAACCTCCACTGCTTTAGCACTGCAAAGTCTACGTGGAACTTTGTCAAGGTAAAAGATGCTCGTTGGTTGATTAACAATTCACCCCTTTTTCTATTTCTTGAGATTTTCATGCCTAGAGATTATTTTAGCATTCTCCAAGCCTTTCATCTCAAACTCAGAACTTGAAGTTACATCTCAAACTCAGAACTTGAAGGTCCTTAACTTCTTGGAGCTCCATTTTATCTTGACTAGCTACTTACTACATATAAAAGAAAATAGGCTAACCTCATGTAAGCTTCTTTCTAAGCCAATATTGGTGACAAAATCAAATTAACAGACCCTCAATACTTCACATACACGAAAGAGAGAAAGTGAAAGGGCATGAGGAGGGTAGTACGGGTATTCAGTGACTATGCATGTCCATTGTAATTGATCATAAAAGGAAAGTGAGATGCAAAGGGTTCAATTAGGAAGTAAGGGTGAAGTTAAATAACATGGAGAAGATTTTGGAACCTCAATGAATTACAACTACGGTGTCTCTTGAATTACTCCTCAATTGTTTGTTCCTTTCTTTGTTAAATGCAACAACTAGTTCCTAAAAAGAAATTTGTGGTATGATGGTATCAACACCTTGGGGACGGCTTAAGACTATATAATGACTCTTAAGCAAACATACAGGATTCTTTTTGTCATTTTCCTGATATACCACAGGCTGTTCCATGAAAATAGTTATGCAAGAATGTTTCTTTACATCAAGTTTGTCCAACTATAACATTCTCGTGGAAGTTTGCTTAGCTATTGGTGAAATTACCTCTGACTAATCCATCTTTTTTCTCCGTGTGATGCTGTTTGACACTAACCTTACTTTGAATCTTTGTTTTTGAACCCTTGGAATACTTTACTTGTATTTAAAAATGCATTCAGAGGCTATCGGCTTAGACACCAATGTCCATGTTTCTCTGTGTGATGCTGTTTGACACCAACCTTACTTTGAATTTTCGTTTTTTAACCCTTGGAATACTTTACTTGTATTTAAAAATGCATTCAGAGGCTATCGGCTTAGACATCAATGTCCATGTTTAACTTTACTCCAAGGAATTTATGTCAAAAGGTAAACGTAATGTGTATATACAGACATGGTAACACATAGCATGGGCTAAAGTTAGAAACTAACTGACTAAATAGATGGTTTCAATTGGCTCCAACTTAAGGTCCCTCGAGAGAGACCCTAAACTAAACCTATGCCAAAAAACTCTAGTAAGTCACAGTCAAGAGGAGAAAAAATGAAAGCTCTTATGGATTCAATTATCAAGCGTGCTCAACGAAAAGATGTAAAAGACCAATCAGCTAATTATGGATACATTTCTGATAACATCTTCAGAGGCAACAATCAATCACCAAAAGATGCGAAATTGACTAACACATTCAGGCTATAAAAACTTTATCTACTCCGAGATTCCCTTATAATAATCCTAAACAAACAACTTTGATAAAGTGCAAAACACTGAAGAAAAAAGTAAGGCATTCGGAAGCCAAATCGAAAAGAAATTCCACTGAGCTTCAAAAGAAGAAACCCAGTCGAATTATGGCTATCTGTTTCCTAAATCAGATTATCGGCCATGAGCTAATAAGAAAAAGCTTAGCAACACAAAATAAACAAAATAGATTATACCTCTACTGTGGCCCTAGTAATTGAAGCATCAGTAAGAAAACATTAAAAGAAATGGAAAATAAAATATGAAATGTTACCCCTTTGAACAGATGGTGCTCTTATTTTGTACTTCGTAAGCTTTTTCTTTACTAGGGGAGTTTTGTTTTCCTTTTTGCTTCACTGATTGCATTCGCCGATTCAATACAAGTGATGACGATGACGAGAGTTTCTGGTTTTTTCTTCTGGTGGCTGTCGGTTGAAACACAAAAGTTGAAGTGGGCCGTTGTACAAGTAGCTTGGGCTCCAGCCCAATTACTAACATTTCAGGTTTGGGCTCAGAAAATTGGAATAATTAAGGAAGAGCTCGTTTAGTAGGTTAAATTATTTTCTTAGAATTTTTGTTCGTGAGTTATTTACATCAAGTTATTTCTAAACATCCGTTTGGTAGGCAATATGGATTCTATTATATGTTTGTGAATATGCATTTGGTAGATGTATTTTTAAAAATTGTTTTCGAATTTTGTGATCCAAATAGTGAAAATTCTAAAAAGAATATTTTTATGTTTTTATTATATTCGTATTTTGAATTTGAAATTTTAAAATGCATAATTATATTAAAAAAGATAAAAATTTTAATCTATACAATGTTTTATGTTGTAAACTCAATTTATTTTTGTTAAATTAAATATGTATACTATAATATATTATAAATTATATGATATTGTAAAATAATAATTATACAAAATTTATAAAAAAAATGTTCATAAATTAATTAATAATAGTTTATATTCAACTTAATATTTAGTTTTGCAACTACAACTATAGTTTCATGGTCTATAAATATATTATAGAATACATTTTAAATAATTGTTTAAATTGTAATTCAATTTCTAAATCTACTACTAAACACATATCTGAAAACATGAAATACAACTTTGTTTTCATTGAATTTCTTGTTTTCAAAATTATGTTTTTAAATTGCCTACCAACAAGTCCTTAAATTTTCTAAAAAATGCGATCTAATTTTGTGAGTTGAAAGGGGTGGAGGATTCAAACCTCTAATCTCTTGGTCGATAGTATATATCTTAATCAATTGACCTATGCTAGATTGACACTACATATCTCAACCACTTTTTATAAAATGTCATTTGAAAAATTAAAAAAATTATATAGATAGCCATTGGGTGTATTTTATTATTATTATTATTATTTACTTTTATTGAGTTTATTTTCCCCTCCATATAAATGAATTGTAAATATTCTTTTAATAAAATAATGACATTAAATATTGATGGTATCTTTCTTAAAAAAAAGAAAAAGAAATTGATGGTATCTTTTTTAAGCAAACATATTGATTGTTTCAAATATGATGTTAATGGGATAAATCATTAGTTATATTTTGAGCATTTGGTTTTTAGATTTAAAAATATATATATATATATATTTAAATTAACTCGTGTAGTAAGTTTCTATTTATTTATTTAAAATTAAGAATCTTATTAAATATATATATATATAATATTATAAATGGTGGAGGCATTGGGGTAAAAATGGTGGAGGGTCGATACATCAATCTTTGACAAGAGGAGTATTGAGCCTAGCCAATACATTGCAGAGTCATTGAGACCTTGAGGTAAAAATGGTCAAGAGTCGACGTTCAAGTTCTGTAGAGAAATTTCGATGTCCTAGGATAAAAATGGTCATGGGTCGATACATCTCGAAATAGTAAACCTTGAATAGATTGAAAAGGGTTGAAAAGGCTGGAAAGAGCAACGTTAGTGGATAGGAGGTTCTATTCTTTTTATTTGGACAACAAAACTTCTACATATCTTCACAATGGTATGATATTGTCCACTTTAGGCATAAGTCTTCATAGTTTTGCTTTTGATTTTTCCAAAAGATCTTATATCAATGGAGATAATTGTCCTACTAATTAAATATCTATGATCACTCTCTTCTCTAACTAATGTGGGACTTTGTTTGCACTCTTAACACCAATATCTCTCGACATATATCAATAACAAGCGCAAGCATCCCCTTTTTCCTTCGGATGTTGTTTAAGAATACTCATAGAACCGTTTTTGGGATGGATGAACTTGAAAAAGAAGAAGGAAACAAAAGTGAGGAGGAGGAGCATGAGCCCGAGAGAGTTTTGTGCCACAAAGCAGACGCTGAAGGAGGTCAATCATTGGGTCAAAATGTGAAAAAATAGACCCAATTTGTGAGTATAAATTGTCCAAAACACTATAGCAACCAAAAAAAAGAGAGCTACTAACATGAATAGCATTTTTTCCCTTTTTTTTAAAAACAATGTCTTTTTTGTTTTTTGTTTTGTCTTTTTGGTATGAAAATAGCTATTGGCCTATTAAAACCTTTATGGTTAAAATACAAAAGAACCCCTTTTGATTTTTTTTTTAAAAAAATTGTTTCTTAACATTTAAACCAAAAAAACAAACAAATACTTTCTATATAATTCCCTCTCACGAATGGAAACATATATGAAAAGATAATTGAAAGCAATATACATTTTTTTTAGTACAACAAATGTGAAATATTAGAATTTGAACTTCGAGCTCAAGAGAAGAAGTACATGTCAATTACCATGTACTTGAACCATCAACAATAATTGTATAAACATCAAATATATTAACAATTTACATAATATAACAAAAGTATATTTTGTACATATTAATGTCTTTTCATGTTTTACAACATGCATAATATATATACTTGAAGCATCAATCATAGTTTTATAAACATCAAATATATTAACCATGCATATACATAATATAAATGCAGTAAAGTTCATATAATATGCATAATAATTTTTTCAATAATTATGTGCTTAAAAAAATATCATTAACTTGTGTATATCAACATTGGTTAAATTATCAAAAATATCCTTGAACTATGGGTTTGGTTTCAATTACACCCCTAAATTTTGAAAAGTTTCATTTTAACCTTTGAACTTTGAAGTTTGTTTCAAAACAACCCTTGAAGATTTTTTTCGTTAAATTTATGGACAAAAAATGACGTATTTACATATGTTTTGATTTTTTTTCAACGTATATGTTCAAATATGTTCACATAAGCAACAATACAAATATAAAAACATTATTTTTCATCTATGAATGTAACGAAAAAAAGTCTTTAAGGATATTTTTGAAACAAATTTCAAAGTTCAAATGTTAAAATGAAAATTTTTAATACTTGGGGATATAATTGAAACCAACCTCATAGTTCAGAGATATTTTTAATAATTTAACTATCAACATTTGCATTATCAAAATCAACTTCTTTAGGATAAAAAAAAAAGTGATCAAGTATATCAACAAATTAATGAATATAGAAATATAATTAAATTATAATAATAAGATTCTTAATTTTAAATAAATAAATAGAAACTTACTACACGAGTTAATTTAAATATATAATTTTTTTTTAAAAAAATCTAAAAACCTAATGCTCAAAATATAACTAATGATTTGTCCCATTAACATCATATTTGAAACAATCAAAATGTTTGCTTAAAAAAGATACCATCAATTTCTTTTTCTTTTTTTTAAGAAAGATACCATCTATATTTAATGTCATTATTTTAGTAAAAGAATATTTACAATTCATTTACATGGAGGAGGGGAAAATAAACTCAATAAAAGTAAATAATAATAATAATAAAATACATCCAATGGCTATCTATATAATTTTTTTAATTTTTCAAATGACATTTTATAAAAAGTGGTTGAGATATGTAGTGTCAATCTAGCATAATTTAATTGGTTAAGATATAAGAGATTAGAGGTTTGAATCCTCCACCCCTTTCAACTCACAAAATTAGATCGCATTTTTTAGAAAATTTAAGGACTTGTTGGTAGGAAATTTAAAAACATAATTTTGAAAATAAGGAATTCAATGAAAACAAAGTTGTATTTCATGTTTTTCATATATGTGTTTGGTAGCAGATTTAGAAATTGAATTACAATTTAAACAATTGTTTAAAATGTGTTCTATAATATATTTATAGACCATGAAAACTAAAGTTGTAGTTGCAAAACTAAATATTAAGTTGAATATAAACTATTATTAATTAATTTATGAACATTTTTTTTATAAATTTTGTATAATTATTATTGTACAATATCATATAATTTATAATATATTATATTATACATATTTTAATTTAACAAAAATAAATTGAGTTTACAACATGAAATATTGTATATATTAAAGTTTTTTTTATCTTTTTTTAATATAATTCTGTATTTTAAATTTTCAAATTCAAAATTTGAATATAATGAAAACATAAAAATATTTATTTTAGAATTTTTACTATTTGGATCACATAATTTAAAAACAGTTTTTAAAAATACATCCGTCAAATGCATATTCACAAACATATAATCTAATCTATATTGCCGACCAAATGGATCTTTAGAAATAACTTGATATAAATAACTCACGAACAAAAATTCTAAGAAAATAATTTAACCTACTAAACGAGCTCTTCCTTAATTATTCCGGTTTTCTGAGCCCAAACCTGAAATGTTTGAGTAATTGGGCTGGAGCCCAAGCTACTGTGTATCGACGGCCCACTTCAACTTTCGTGTTTCAACCGGCAGCCACTGGAAGAAAAAACCAGAAACTTATTGTCATCATCATCACTTGTATTCAATCGGCGAATGCGACCAGTGAAGCAAAAAGGAAAACAAAACTCCCCTCGTAAAGAAAAAGCTTACGGAGTACAAAATAAGAGCACCATCTGTTCAAAGGGGGTAACATTTCCTATTTTATTTTCCATTTCTTTTGATGTTTTCTTACTGATGCTTCAATTACTAGGGCCACAGTAGAGGTATAATCTATTTTGTGTTGCTAAGCTTTTTCTTATTAGCTCATGGTCGATAATCTGATTTAGGAAACAGATAGCCATAATTCGAACTGGGTTTCTTCTTTTCAAGCCCATTGGAATTTCCTTTCGATTTGGCTTCCGAATGCCTTGCTTTTTTCTTCAGTGTTTTGCACTTTATCAGAAGTTGTTTGTTTAGGATTATTAGAAGGGAATCTCGGAGTAGATAAAGTTTTTATAGCCTGAATGTGTTAGTCAATTTCGCATCTTTTGGTGATTGATTGTTGCCTCTGAAGATGTTATCAGAAATGTATCCATAATTAGCTGATTGGTCTTTTACATCTTTTCGTTGAGCACGCTTGATAATTGAATCCATAAGAGCTTTCATTTTTTCTCCTCTTGACTGTGACTTACTAGAGTTTTTTGGCATAGGTTTAGTTTGGGTCTCTCTCGAGGGACCTTAAGTTGGAGCCAATTGAAACCATCTATTTAGTCAGTTAGTTTCTAACTTTTAGCCCATGCTATGTGTTACCATGTCTGTATATACACATTACGTTTACCTTTTGACATAAATTCCTTGGAGTAAAGTCAAACATGGACATTGGTGTCTAAGCCGATAGCCTCTGAATACATTTTTAAATACAAGTAAAGTATTCCAAGGGTTCAAAAACGAAGATTCAAAGTAAGGTTGGTGTCAAACAGCATCACACAGAGAAACATGGACATTGGTGTCTAAGCTGATAGCCTCTGAATGCATTTTTAAATACAAGTAAAGTATTCCAAGGGTTCAAAAACGAAGATTCAAAGTAAGGTTGGTGTCAAACAGCATCACACGGAGAAAAAGGATGGATTAGTTGGAGGTAATTTCACCAATAGCTAAGCAAACCTCCACGAGAATGTTATAGTTGAAGTCTTTCAATGGTGGGATCTAAATCTTGACAGACTTGATGTAAAGACAACATTCTTGCATAACTATTTTCATGGAACAGCCTGTGGTTTATCAGGAAAAGGACAAAAAGAATCCTGTTTGTTTGCTTAAGAGTCATTATATAGTCTTAAGCCGTCCCCAAGGTGTTGATACCATCATACCACAGATTTCTTTTTAGGAACTAGTTGTTGCATTCAACAAAGAAAGGAACAAACAATTGAGGAGTAATTCAAGAGACACCAGTAGTTGTAATTCATTGAGGTTCCAAAATCTTCTCCATGTTATTTAACTTCACCCTTACTTCCTAATTGAACCCTTTGCATCTCACTTTCCTTTTATGATCAATTACAATGGACCTGCATAGCCACTCAATATCCGTACTACCCTCCTCATGCCCTTTCACTTTCTCTCTTTCGTGTATGTGAAGTATTGAGGGTCTGTCAATTTGATTTTGCCACCAATATTGGCTTAGAAAGAAGCTTACATGAGGTTAGCCTATTTTCTTTTATATGTAGTAAGTAGCTAGTCAAGATAAAATGGAGCTCCAAGAAGTTAAGGACCTTCTAAGTTCTGAGTTTGAGATGAAAGGCTTGGAGAATGCTAAAATAATCTCTAGGCATGGAAATCTCAAGAAATAGAAAAAGGGGTGAATTGTTCATCAACCAACGAGCATCTTTTACCTTTGCAGTCCTAAAGCAGTGAAGGTTCCCTTGTACACACCCTTTAGCTATCAGTCACAACCGGATGAAATGAACTGAATTTGCTATATGTAGTTCTAAATATTGTCGTCTCTGCTTATGTTAAAATAAACTGAAAGTACATTTCCTGTAGCTTGACTTTTTTGTCCTCTTCAGCTAATTATATTCCTTTTTCTTTTTCTTACTAGGTTTAAAACCAATGGAACAACAGAAAGAGAAACCATCAGCTGCTGCAAACCCACCCATCCCTTCTTGTCGAAAAAAGAAAAACGAAGAAGTTACATTCTTGGAGGATTTGAAGGATCACATCGACGAGTTCATTCACGCATCAATGGACGAACACAAATCGTGCTTCAAGAAAACCATCAACAAGGTTTCCTTCTCTCAGCATCTAAAAGAAGTAATCATGTTTCTGATATATGTGGTTGATGTGTTTGTTTACAAATCTCAAAAATCTTTTGGTTGGTTGCAGATGTTCCGTATGTCAAAAGTTGTGGCAGATAAGAATTCAGAGACAAGTGGAGTTGAAAGTTCTCTGCCTCTTCGAACAACAGTATCAGAATAAATTCTCTTTCTTGCTTTGTTCAAGGATAGTTTGTCTGCATCTTGAACCAACTCCATGTAGTCTGGGATTTTTGTTTTGGTATATTTCCACTGTTTATAGTCAATTTTACTTTAAATTCATGTGAGATTTTACTGTTGTTTTCTTAGTTGAGCTTTCAAATAATGTTATCTTTTGAGCCCAACAACCAATACTGTTTTTGGATTTTCCTTTCTTGTTTTCTATCCTCTTGATAATGAGAGTTTGTCTAAATATTAGAGGACTTAATGTTTGTTTCTCAATTTTAGTTTTTGTCAAAAGCATGTTTTAAAGCTGTTGAAAACAATATATATATTATTGTTTCCAGAATTTCAAAAATATATATCTTGTTGTATCTGTTTTTTTTTTTTTTTCAAATAAAACTAAAGGTAACCCCATGTTTGGAACCCTTGGATTTGGGATGATTTCAAATCAATTATGATTTGAAATCATTTCACACGTTTGGATGCTAGAAAAAAGTGAGGGATTTGAAATCGTTTATGATTTCGAATCTTGTTTTTTTGAAAAAAAATTTCCGTTACAAATAGGTTGTATTTAGTAGGATTTCAAGTTTCAAAAAATCTGTTTCCAATTTTACCTCAATCCATATGATAATTTCTTCACAATAGTTTTTCTCTATTCAACTTCATACTATCAATATTTCTTCTATATTCAGATTCAACACCATTAAAGCAAACTCAAGGTTAGGATTGAATTTTTTGTTTCTTCATTGTATTTTGCTATTTTTAAAAAATTGATATAATAATTTCAATATTTTCAATGCAGCTTTTACATTTTCAACAAATGTTTTTTTTTTTTTGCTTTGTTCATCTTCTTAAAATATGTTTTTTCCTATTTTTTTAGCTTATGTTTTCATACATTGGGTTGAAGAAGAAATCAACAAAAAAAAAAAGATTCTTTTGATTTTTTTCCTGCATAGCTAGACAAAACAAATCAAATTTTTTTTTTATGGATTTTGTTTAGATTCAGTTGGGTTCAATTTTTTTTTTTTCATTTAAATTAAGACATTTGTAATTTTTTTTATTTTCATTTTTAACAATAATGATAACATTTGTAAATTTTAATTTCATAAGTTGATTTGTTTTGATTTATTGGTATGTTTTTATGATGATGTATTTGATAATGTTATTTGATATTAAAATATTTTGTTATTAATTAAAATAATCTCCTACAAAATTCATAAGCGCATAACAGTAAAATGTTATATTTTCTTATACTTTCTTTTCATTTCTCGTGAGCATCCAAACAAAAAATTTTAATTTCGGTGATTTCAAATCAATTTAGTTCCAAATGCAAATAAGAATTTGAAATCATTTTCATCTTTTAAAATCTTAAGATTTGAAATCATTTCTTCTCAAATTCATTTGCCAAACAAAGCATAAAGAATAAAAAACATGCAGAAAAAAAAATAAATACATTGAAAAAATGAACAACAAGTCAAAAACTTTATCAAACACGTTCTAAATTTCTAATATATAGTTAGGTGATTTTGAAAATTTAAATATATTTTTTACTTTTTAAAAAATGTGCTTAATTATTACTTCTCCTAGAAAAGTACTTAGAAGCATAAGGTTTTGTTTTTTAGTTCACCAACATTTGGAGGTAGGAGGATTCGAAAGTCAGATTTTTTAGTTTATGGTACATTTCAATTACTGTTAAGCTATGCTCACTTTGGCACTTAAAAGTAGAAATATGTTTTAACTTAAAAATGACTTTTTTTTTAAAAGCAACTGTATTAAAAACACCATAATTAGTTACAACCTACTTCCTCTTTAATCACAGAGGACACCCATTCGGGGTAATCACCATTCCAAAAAAAAAAACTCGACATCTTCCTCTGAACTGGAAGAAGATGCCTGAACAAAACCCAAATTCACAGCAACCCCAACAATAATGTGAGCTACTCTATTACAATTTCTGGGGCAATACACAAAAGAGTAGTCACACATTGCACCAACTTCCTCGAAGATATCTTCAACAATGTTCATCGTCTCTGAAATATTCTCTCTCTTCTCTCTTTATTTCTATACAACCATATCCACGGCCAATAATTTTTCTTTTAACTCAACAATCGTGGAAGTGAAGATATTTTTTTTTTTAGTTCAAGGATTATAGGGTGTGGATCAAACTATCAACCTTTAAGATGATAATTATGGAAGTTGAGATTAAACCATCACCTATGAGATTCTATAAGTACTTTATATACTTGAATTAGTGCTTGAAATAATAAAAGTTAAATTACAAATTTGGTCTCTATAGTTTGGAGAAAGTTAGAATTTAGTCTCTATGGTTTTAGAATATAGAATTTCATCCCTATCGTTTAATAAAATCTTATAAAGTTCCTACCGTTAGAAGCCACTAATGAAATGAGTACATGGTAGTTAGCTATCCTACTATGTACTTTATTTGTTAGTGATTTCTAACTATAAAATTTATTTATGAGATTTTATCAAATCATTGAGACAAAATTCTAATTTGTAGAATTATAAGGACTGGATTTATAACTTTCTTCAAACCATAAAGACTAAATTTGTAATTTAACCAAATAAAAAATTGTGGAAGAATAGCGATGTGGTTCGTAGGTACATACTTAAACAAATTAAAGTATTGTGTATAGGGGAAATTAGTTGAAAGAAAAACATACATTAAATTCATTCTCCTACATTGATTAGCTTTTTAGTTGGAAAAATAAACTTCCAAAAAGAAAAAAAAAACAGATTTATAAAACATAGAATTGCAGGTTTTGATTCTTGAAATCCTGCAAATTTACTACATTAATTTGTCATCTAAGGGGGCAAAAACTTCAACAACCATCAATCTTTATTTTTCCTCATCCCACCAAGTTGCTTTCAGTTTCAACCAATTTAGTGAAGCTTCATGTTTCTCATCCTGCAATAATTAAATGAGTTACGGTTAATGCAATTTCATACTTCAAATTTCATTCAAAATTTTCAAAAAAGTAACTATTTTAATTTGTTTCACTCTGGCCAATATGAGCATAGTTCAAAAGATTAAGATATATCATCGACAAAAAAAAAATCAGAGGTTCAAATCTCCGCTTCATGATGTTGGAACTCAAAAAAAAAAAAATTCACTCTCAATTGTTAACAAGTGAATGACATGATTTAGAGTCTCTATATTAGCATACACACGCATGAATGGGATAAGGATTGCAATAATCAAAGTAGTCATATTTTTAAATTTAGAGACTGGAATAGACATTTTAAAAATTTAAACACTAAAATGAGATTTAAATCAAAATAATGTTTTTTTTTCTTTAATTTCTTGAAGAAAAGACTCCTTATCTTCTCATATGGGTGTTTATCATCAGCCCTTGCCACTTTTTTTCATATATATATATATATATATATTTACAAAAATAAAATAGTTTAGATATTTATTTGAATTTTGTAGTAGTTTTGAGAGAGTACCTTCTGAAGAGACAATTTTAAGTGACTATAGTGAAGAGGACATTTTGGACCTGACATTTTTTTAAACTAAGATATTTTTTAAATTAGCTAAGTGTTATAAATCCCTTTTGATAACTATCTTACTTTTGAAAAAAAAAAAAAAAAACTTACCTACCAATTTCATTTTGCAATCTTAATTTTAAAAATGCTCTTAAAATTTTAATCAAATCTTAAAAATTAAAAAAAGAAAAAAAAAAAGTTCTCTCAAATTAATTTTTTATTTTAAAAATTGGTCAAATTTAAAAAAAAAATATTTATAAAAACAAACAATAAAAGAAAACAAATTTTAGTAAAAAATCATAATTTTAAAAATTCAAAAACCCAAAATTGAAAGAAGTCACTATTCTTCAAATTTATTTTAAAAAATATATATTTTTTTTTCAAACAACCCTCTAGTTCTCGAGTAATGTGTTTGTTTCAATGCAATCCGACAAGGTGGATATTTGTCAGCACAAGAAAATATCAACATTAAATAATTAATTACGTTGCTTTTAGTATAAGTTTAGATAACCAATAAACAGATTATAATATTAACAACGCAATTATTGCTATTAATCAGCTATGAAGAAGGCACGTGAGTGTCACGCCACAGGGTTCTCGTAAACTGTTGACTTCAAATTTAAAAATCAACAAATCAGAAGCATTGCATTTACCAATTGAGGCATGATTGGATTGCATGTTTTTATCTTTTTCTGGAAACCCAATAGCCTCAAAAAGCAAGTTTCAAACAGTTTTTTTGTTTCTCTGTTGTTTATCTACAAGAAATGTGTATAAGTCAAATGAAAAAACTTTAAAGACATAAAAAAAATAATAATAATAGAACTCTAATTAATGTAATCTATTTTTATTGATTTGTTTATATTATACTTAACCAGAGAAAAATGGTTCAAGAAAGAAAATAAGGAGTTCCTTCTAAAAACCTTTAGTTTTATTGAGTAGGAAAAGGATTGCTAGAGAAATGTCAAAGAAGGGAGATTGAAATTAGAAGAAAAAGATCAAAGTAATTGAGATACACATGGAGAATGTCAAAAGTGAAAGAAAATAAAAGTGGGACGACAACGACTTACACATTGGACTTTTTTGGTCAAAAAATATAAATATATATACTTAAATCAACTTGAACATAGTTCAGCAGTTAAGACATTTATACTTTCTTTTAAGGTTAAAAGTTCAATTTTCATTCAAACTTTTGAAAACAAACATACATTTTACATAGAAAGACATTGCGAAAAGACCATAGAAAATTTAGAGAGTATGTTATAAAGAGCTACCTTTGTTCTTGGTCATTGATGTTGCTATTGGAGGTTCCGGAGGCGGAGGCGGAGGCGGAGGAGGAGGTGTAATTAGGGAAGGGGACACGACCGGATTCAATGTGCTTGACATCCTCGACGAGAAGCTCAAAATGTCTCTTGACTTCATCGGCGGTCTTGCCGCCGACGGCCTTGGCGACATTGAGCCAGCGATCAGGGGTGTCCTTGTCAAAGACAGCCAAGGCCCTTTCAAAGGCTTTGTTTTGCTTGGGAGTCCAAGAGCCAGAGTCACGAGAGGAGGACATGGAAGCCATTGATGGAAAATTAAGCGAGGAAGAAGAGTTGCAGAAAGAGGGGGATCTATAAGGAAGGGGAAAAAGGGGAGAGTGTGGGGAAGAGATCAGATAGTTGGCAGAGGAAATCTTGCAAAAAGGGGGGAGTGAGAATTTTGAATGATTTGTCTACTTAGGAACCACAAAATGGAAGTGGGAGAGAAGACAAAGATGCACAGCAGCGAATACCAAATACTATGCAATGTAAGAGAATCACCATCTCTCTCTCTCTCCCTTGCTAGTCTTTTCTCTCAAAACAACCCCAAAGATTTTTTTTTTTTTCCCTATCTCTTTTGATGCTGTTTGGTTCATTCATGGTTTCAGGGATTTTTTTTTCTTTTCTTTTTTAGGTTAAATTATACTAAATCATCCTACCCTTAGGATAGGTTTTAATTATGTCCATGAACTTTTAAAAGTTTCATTTCTCCCCTTAAACTTTAAATTTGTTTTAAAATAACTTTTTCAAAAAAAATTCCATTAAAATGAATATAGAAAAGTGATGTGGCACTGATAGTAAGTTGTAAAATAGTGATACACGTGGCATAGATGATATGTTTTAATTATGCTATTGAACTTTAAGGTAAGTTGTAATTATGCTCTTCTCATTTCAAAAGTTTCATTTTAATTCTTAACCTTTGAAACTGTATCAAAACAACTATTTCATTAGCTCTCCCGTTAAAACGAAGACGAATATATGATGTGATTATTTGAAAAATGAATGTTGAACAAACTTTAAATTCGTTTGTTTGTCTCTTCCTCTTCTCCATTCATGCTCTAACATTAATTTGCGTCAACTATTCAATGAATGTTGAACAAACTTTAAATTCGTTTGTTTGTCTCTTCCTCTTCTCCATTCATGCCTAACATTAATTTGCGTCAATTATTCATGAGATAGAGACTCATTCGTAGTTTACTTACCCCTAAAAATTTTTGTTTCTCTCTAAATCTTTTGATCATAAGAGGAGGAAACGATATTTTACTCTAATCTTTAAATTTGTTCCCTGTACCACTATTTTACAACTCATTGCCACATCATTTTTCCGTCTTCATTTTAACGAAAAAATTGATGGAATGATAGTTTTGAAACAAGTTTAAAGTTGAAAGGCAAAAATGAAGTTTTTAAAATTTCAAGGATATAATTGAAATCCACTCTAAAGTTCATGAGTACTTTTTATGATTTAAATTATCCAAAACACTCTTGTACTTTGCAGTAAGTTTCAATTATTCCCTAGACTTTTAAAAGTTCCATTTTAATTTTTGAACTTTGAAATAGTTCAAAAAATACCCTAGGAGATTTTTTCATTAAAATGATGAATCAAAATTGACATGTCAGCTAATGTGTAAATATTGATTTTGTGAATGATGTTGCAAATGACTTCAACGATATCTTTTGAGTTAAAATGAATTGTAACAACGATCTTAATCTTTTATATAGTTGAAATTGAGTTATAAATACAATCTGTGCTTTCCAATTTTTACAATAAGTTGCTGCGTCAATATTTTTCCTTCATTTTAACGAACAAACTCTTCAAGAGTAGTTTTTCGAATAATTTCAAAGTTCATGGGTTAAAATAAAACTTTTCAAAGCTAGGGACATAATTGAAACCTACTCCCAAAATTTAGGAGTATTTTGCAAAATGTAACCATTTTTTAAAAATAGATTTAAGAACTTAAGGTAAATTAAATAACAAGTTTGGTTCCTAAAATTTTCAAGGTGTTGCGTCTATTTAGTTCTTAGTTCTTGTATTTTAAATAATTTTTAATAGATCCTTGAACTTTTTGTAAAGTTGTATTTATCTGGTCCTTGTAGTCTAAAGATTTCTAATAGTTTTTTTAGAGATAAATTTCTAATAGATTCTTAAACTTTCAATTTTTATGTTTAAGAGGTATTTTTTTAGTGCAACAAATGTGGAGGTGGAGATTTGAATCTTAGACATCAAGGGAATGAGAATATGTCTATCTATGCTCATATTGGCAGTATCTCATTGTTAACTTTGTGCAAATATAACACTTATATGGTACATTGATTTTATTGTTTACAAATTACGTGATTGACTAATATTAGGCAAATTTAGACATTTTGGGGGTAAATGTTAAACTAATAGACTTTAATGATAGAACCTATTAGACATAAAATTGAAAGTTTAAAGATCAATAAAAAAAAAAAAATTGTAGTATAGAAACTTCAGGATTTATCAGAAAGTCTTTAAAATATAGATACTAAATAGATACAATCCTTAAAGTTCAAGAACTGAAATTTAAAATTTAGTTGTTCTCAAATGCATTAAGAAAGTATGGTAATTTTGAGAGAAGTTGAAGATGTTTTTAACCAAAGTCAAAAGTGCCAACTTTATTGTAGGGAGCGTTTTTTTTTTTTTTTTTTTTTTCAATATTTAAGGATGGGAGGAATCAAACCTCTGACCTCTTGGTCGAGGGTACATACCAATTACCGCTGACTTATTGTAGGGAGCGTTTACTTTGATCATATGGGAGATAAATTTTACACTAATGTTATATAAAAATAATCAGTATGGTTTGTAGGTGTGTTCTACCAATTTAAATCCGATTCCAAGGAAAGAAATTCTTGAATATGAAACCGATCAATCTAATTTATGCTTATTAGTTTTTTTTTTCTCATTTTCTAGACATTTTTAAATCATTGTCATTCAAGGTTCCAAACAAAAAAGGATTACAAATATAATTTAGGTGACTAAAGTTTACTTTTTTATTTTTTTAATTTGATGATAAAGTGAAATGACATTATTTTAGTCCTTTGAGTTTTCAATCAATTTCAAATTGGGTCATTTTAATAATAATAATAATAATCAACATGAGCATAGCTCAACTGATTAAGGATATACCTTCGACCAAATGGGTTAAAATAAAAAGAACTCTCAAGAAAAGAAATAAAATAAAAAGAAGTAACATGACATATTTAATTATTCATAAGTATGTACGATATACAAATGTTACATTTTCCGATTTCTCAAAAAAACAAAATGGGGTTTTTTTTTTAAATAAAGCAAAATGGTTTTGCAAATTGCAACATATTTCTTGGGTAATAAAAATGGTTTTGCAAAATTGCAACATCAATAAAATATAATTGGAGGGGAAAATAAAGTTGAGTTTGTTTAGAAAATGGACTTTCACCTAACCATATGGATTTTGCTTATTTTATTTAGGTACTCCTCACAGTTTTCTATGTTGTCCTTGTCCTTGTTAGTATCCTTTTAACTTTTTCTTCTTTTAAGTTGCCCATATCTTCCTTATCACCATCTTACATTAACCAGTTCTTACGAATAGAAGTTAAAGAGCAAGGAGCGTTTGCTGCCTCTGATTGTGGAGTCCAACTTGAGGGAATTCACACATTTTTTTAATCACTTTACTTTTTATCTGACTGAAGATTTTTTTTTTAAGGATATCTTCCTTCTTGCTAAAGATATAAATTTTATTATTTTTTGTAATATCCTTAGTGAGGAGAATAAAGCTGCTGCTCGTGAGTTGGCAGCTTTGGCATCATCTTCAGGATGTTCTTTGGTATGAAAAGATGGTTTTCTAGAGGATATTCTTTCCCTTCTTCTTGAGAGGAATTAGGTGTTGTAGTTTGGTTTCTTGGCGTTTATTATTTTATTGCAGTTAAAATATATATATATATATATATATATATATATATATATATATATATATATAGTAAGACTGTTTCAAAAAAAAATTAATAATAGCAAGAAAAAGGTCACTTCACTTAATACTAAATTAGGATTAAAACTATACTTCAACTAGTAAATAAATAGAGGGTGTCAAAATAAGCATAGTTCAACTGACATAAAATTTGTAACCTCAACTAAGAGGTTAGAGATTAAATTCTATTAAGTTGTAATTAGGATTTTTTGTGTATATAGATCAATAGATCACTCGTGACAATAGGTGTTTTTAAACTAAGGGACCATATCATTACAAACTAAAAGATAAAATTTTCATTGTAGGGACTCAATTGTTACAAATTTTAAATTACAGAAATTAAATCATTCCACATTAAATTTCAAGGACAAAATTAATACAAATTCAAAGTTTAAAAACTAATTGGTTACATATTACAGTTCAAAGACTAAATCATTGTAAAAGAAAACGTTTTGTCATAAACAAATTCTCTCCCTTTTATCTGTGAGAGTCATTTTTCCTCAAAAAGAAAAAAAAAATGCCAAATTATAAAAAATACTCATGAACTTTGCCATTTGTTTAAAAAATGCCCCTCTTCTTTCAAAAGTTGCAATTTATCCTTGACTTTTTATAAACATTTCAAAACTACTATGAGAGTAGAAATCCATTAGAATGTTGAACTGAAAAGTCAACGTGACAAAACGTTGTTCTTTCAGACTTAACTCAGGCAAGTGTCCTAATCACAGCCAGAGATGTTTATTTTTTGCATGGCGTTGTGGCCCACAAGGACCAGCCCCTTATTGAGTGGGGAATCTCCATTTAGAAGAAGAATGTGGGAATTTTCCCCGCCCCTACCCTGATTACTTTATTTTTAATATATATATATAATAAATACTAAATTTAAACTTTTATGACAAAATTATCTTTAAATAAAAATTTATCATTAGAAATTAACAATTTAAATAGAAATTTTCTAATTTTTTATTTAATTAAAATAAAAAAATAAAAATCATAAACGAAGAATAATTATTCACAAGGAACTCGATCCTTGCGAAATTAAATAGAAAATTTCGCAAGGATGGGAAATGAAAGGGGTGGAGATGAGGAAGGGAAAATCATTTTTGGTCCTGCCCCAACCCATGGACATCTCTAGTCACCGCCACCTCGTTCCAGGTCACCACCACATCTATTTTCGATCCAACATTCTAAAGTTGAAAATAAACTTTTCAAAACAATTATTGGAGTAGAAATTTGTTAGAATGTTCGACCGAAAAGTCAACATGGAAAAACTTCGTTCTTTTAGAGTTAATTTAGGCAAGTATCTCAGTCACTACCACACCATTCCAGGTCATCGTCACATCTATTTTTGGTCCAATATACTAATGGATTTTTACTCCAATAGTAGTTTTAAAGCGTTTATAATAGGTCAAGGGTAATATTGTAACTTTCAAATGATAGAGGTATTTTTGAAACAAAGTGCAAAGTTCAAGTGTATTTTTTTATAGTTTAGCTAAAAAAACCATTTTGTGATAAAAGATGTGACAAAGAAAAGAACAAATTTTTAAGTCTAAATTATAAAAATACTCCTAAACTTTACAATTTGTTTCAAAAATACCTCTATTCTTTCAAAAGAATTACCCTTGACCTTTCATAAAGATTTCAACACTAAGAGTATCTGTTAGAATGTTGAACGAAAAGTTAACATGGTGATGACTAAGATACATTGCCTAGATTAAGTCTGTGTTTCGCTTTTTCGTCCAATATTCTAACGAATTTTCTACGGATAATTTTTGAAATCTTTATGAAGGGTCAAAGGTAATTATAACCTTTTGAAAGTATATGACTATTTTTTAAACAAACGACAAAGTTTAGAGGATTTTTTTTTTTTTTTTTTAATCTAATTTTTAAACACAAAATCCCACACACAACAACACAAGCCCCAAAATCCTTCCTTTTCAATAAACAATTCGTGTTAACGCAAAAATCAACGTGATTCAAGAAACACAAGGCCACAGCAGCAGATGCCCTGAGAAAGTTGCCCCAACTCCACACGCAGAAACCACATTGCAGGTTCGTGGGTTTCTTTCAAATATGTCTTCAAACAACTGTAGAAGATAAGCATGCCAACTGAGAAACAAAGAAAGAAAGAAGATGAAAGCAAAACAAAACCCATGCCATTTTTGAGGTCAGCTTCTTCATCCGTTAAGATATCCTCCAGATTACCCCTTTCTGTTTTATTCTCCTCCTTAGTAGTTTTTTTATGGGCCCAAATTCAGAGCAGAATCAATGGATTGTACAAAAAATTTCACGTGTGTGCTTCTGCTACAAAACCCCCCTTTTCTTTTCTTTTCTCTTTAATTTTTCTTCTTTGCAAAATTTTTCCTCTTCCTCATATTGCTTTAAATAGTTATCTGGCATATGAAATCCCTTTGCGTTCTTCTTGCACTGCAGGTGTATCTTTGATGTGTCCTCTATCCTGAACAACGTTCCAAGCAAAGCTAGCTGGCCAAACGAGTCCGTACAATGATTGTCTTGTGTTCATTTTTAATTTTTTTTTTTTTTCCTATGGAGAAATGCTTGGTTCCCATTTCCTCTTTGTTGGGGGTTTCTTAGCCATTAATATCTTAGCAAGTAAACTCATGTTTTTTCCCTGCTTTTTCTTGGTTGGATTTGATTTGTTGTTTTCCATCATTGTTCTAGATATTTGAACCTTAATTCTCTTAGCAATTGTCGTGGCTGTATTATCATCTTACATTGGAATTGAAACACATAGCTCCAGAGTGTGAAGTCCAAGCATGTTAGAGCCATAATATTAGGCCCCCATTTCACCTTGATATCTTTTAAACAATGAACTGATGGTTAATATCTAGAAGTTGAAATATCGATTGCTCGTTGAACCTTGTGAATTACGGATTTGCTAAATGCTTGTCTGGATATTCACAACTATTAATGGAAAATGTCAATAAGCCATTCATACCATAGTATTGTTATGTGTATTTGTAGTGAAGTCTAGTTTGGCACACCTGTAAACGAGATGAAAGAACAAGTAATAAACCGGTGGGTGTTTAGTATGAAGATTTTTTTGTTGATGCTTGAAATTGTATTGGTTCTTCAATGTGTAAGCCAGGACGAAATATTTCTTGGTATCAACCATATCCCCGATGACCTGTTTGTTTTGTTTCGTAGCAACTGTTTCGGGATGGTGTTATTGCAATCACAAAGATTGGCTTATATGCTTTTGCCTGCTTATTCTTTCATGTAAGTTTTTAATGGTCCACAGCTATATGTTCCCTTACTATATTTAGTTATTTTTATGTGAATAAAAAGTGACATTTATTTTACCTGTCTCCAGCTAGAAGATATGGTTGAGCTTTGGCTGGCCCATTTTATGTGTCTCACCCTTCAATATTCAAAATATTTATAATCATATTCCAACTGATATCATGATATTCTTTTCAACTTAAATGTGATGTAGAATCTTTGTTGTCCTAGATGCAAAGAATTGAGATGGCCCAACTGAGTTTTTTTGTCTGCTCTTACTTTTCTTTTGTCACAAAAGATACTTGATCAGGGGACCTCATTTTTGTTTCTAATCGATGTAGCATCGACAAAGTTATTGTCTTGGGATCTTTAACAGCAGCAAGCCTTTTCTTGTCCATTTCTCTTGTGATAGTGTCTAAATACTTAGGATTCATTAAGAGCAATCAATTTCTCTTGCAAAGTACTGATTGGTGAAGCTTTACACTATCCACCTACGGTGTTTTAGATGTTTAGGGCAGAAGGAATAAAGTTTGCTAGCTGTTCTGTTCCTTTTCAGATCCAAGTTGAGACTCATGTCAGACATGCTCTAAGAAAGCATCTGATAACACAATTAGTTAAAAATGTGCAGGTTTTGGGAATAAAAAACATACTCTAGTCTCTAAGAAAGCTGGAAGCATCTGACAACATAAAATGGCAGGGTGACACCACTGATTTAATCTACGACTTAGGTAGAGAAGCCCGAACCTAATCCATCCATTGCGAATCAATATCTCAAAGCAGGTGCCAATTTGAGCATCGCTCTACTGGTTAAGGCATTTACCCTCAACCAAGGGGTCAGAGGTTCGAATTCTCTCGCTCTACATAATTTTCAACTCAAAAAATATCTTGAAGCAGACTCATGATGTGTAGTCTCTTTTCTACTTGCACTGCCCAAACAAGTAATTTCATTATATTGGGAGGTAAAAAGAGATAATGGCTGGCAAGTGAAACTTCAGCTGTTGGGATTCAGAATGCTGTTCTACAGTTAAGCCAAATAGGTAGAATAAAGTTGCAGTTTGAAAAAGTGGGAAAACAGATGAAATGATCTTCTTGGAACAATCTATTCACATAATAGATCAGTTAAGATCAATAATTTCCTCCAAAACTAGCCTTGGTTTCAATAATTGATCGGTATTGCTCAAAGGCCAGTTTTCAATGTTTATAGTTTCACAATTTCTTTCTCATGATCTTAAACCTCCATTAGATGTACACCTTTGTCTTTAACACCATTTTGACTTGCTGAAACAGCGAGCAAATGAAAGTTAGTGTAGCACCATTGTCAAGTTGCATAAACCTTAGTCAATGCGATACTGGCTTCAAGCTAGTGGGCATAAATGATAAAACTTGGAATTGATCATTGCTTGATTATCACTTCCATCACACATAACGGAACCTGTTTGTGAATAATATGTGCATTCAGATACCTCATCTGTTGACATTAAGAATCCTTATTAAGTGTTGTCATACCCCTATTCTTTTTCACATGACAATACCGATAATCGATTCATCCTCTCTTGCGGGACCGTTCTGCTACATAGTGGTCATCTTCCTACGAGTCATAGAAAGATTCAATCATGCTTGACTGTTCCATGAGTGAATGTGAATATGAATCTTTTGTTCAGTTCCCAAAGGCTGGTGGAAAGGATGCCTATTTAATCATTAAGACGCAATACATGGCTTTCGTATTCATTGCAGCCTTGCAGGTTGGAAGACATCGACAAGAATCTTGAACTTTATGGAGAGAAGAAGAATCCCACTGCCTCAACCTAGTTGGATGGTCCAACGGCGGCTGCAAAAGAATGAAGATAACTTATAATATGGAATCTTTGGAGCAAGTTAGCTTTGAATTCTGAGTTGTTTGCTTTGTTTTTCTCCAAGATTTATGCTGGTGAAGTTAAAGAAATAGAAAAGTCCAGAGCTAGGGGAATATCCAGAGGGAAAATTTGAAGATTATCTTAGACTTATTTACAAGAAAAGAAAATTTGAAGAACTGCAGAGTTCATTTAGGTCTGCTTGTGTGGTCATTGATATAATCTTGTGCTGCTTATGTTTATGTATATTACAGCGTCGAAAAGATGCGCGTGAGCCCAACGAGCTCTCATGAATGTGGGTTCTCCTCTTCCTTCACTTGTATGGTCGTTAGTCTTGGTATAATTTCAAAACATTTCATTCATTTCCTTTATTATTAGAGCTGGAGAGCTGTTGATTTGGCATATATTAGTGATTAAGCAAGCATCCTTATCAATTTTTTCATCTGATTAATGCTTCTGCATATTCAAAGCATTATATGTGAAGTTTTTTGCTTCTGAAGTTATTGAGCTCTATTTATGGTCTACTTTGCTTGGATTGACAACCAATAAAATTCACACACAGCAAAGTTGATCTCTTATTGTTTGTTGTTGCGCGATCAATGAGCCTCTCTTTTCTTCGTCCCTACGAATGAACTGACCAAGTTAAGAACGAAGTCGACCATTCTTTGTTCCAATCTTTTCCCATTTGCTATTTTTTTCTTGATATGTTTTATCTCATAATATGCATCATTATGATGGGGTATAAAATTTTGAACCTTTTCTTGACCACTTCTTAATCCTTTATCAATGTTATCTAATATAATTCTCTTTGTATATGTTTTTTATGTCATGTGGTTGTTGTTTAGTCCTTCCAACTTACATAAATAAAAATAGGTTAAAGAACTCTTATGGAATTTTTTGTTTGGTTAATAATGTAGTTAAAATTCTCAAAAGTAGGGTAGGTAAAATGTGTACATCGACCATGATTAAGCTAAATCATGTATCATGTCCACAAGTACCTAAATGCAACACGACCACTGGTCATAACTAAGGGTAAATCGCGCACATCGACCTACCTTAACATGATCCATCGAGCCATGTCAAGAGTTGAGAGAAAAGTGTCGTGATATGACCTAGGAGGATGGTGCATCACCTAACACACTAAGAGGATGTGCGTGAGAAAGTCAAACTAAGACGTAAGCAAGATCGAAAGTGACAGTGTCGTCAGTGCTGTTAGTAACAAGCTCAATGGGGGCATATGGGGCCTTGGGCCATGGCCTTGGAAGACGAGGTTGCATCGACTCAAAGCTCTGGAGTTAGATGCATATTAGTGAGATATGTTAGCATGTCATATTTCAATTCAATCAAAGATCAGACGAGTGCGTATGACTCCTAGCCACTTGTGATGTGCATGGGCATCAGACCAAATATGCCTTATAATATACTTATAGGGGGAGACATGGTATTGGCTCTCCACCACCCATCGCCCTCATGGCCTAAGCAAGCCACCCCATAGTACATGCATGTGACATTGGGTGGGCAATTGTTACAAGACTAGTGTCTTGGACATCTTTTTATAAGAATGAGAATCTCAAGGATAGTCTCAAGTGGCATGGGTGTGCCAACATTGTGCATCTTCCCATGGGTCGAAGGTTGCATCACATGGTTGGGTTTTGGCACAGTATGCAAAATGAGTTGACATGGACATGAGAGTCATCATGCCTCGATGGTGTTCGGATGGATGGATGTTTGGAAGCTCGCAAGTGGAAAGACAACCCCATTGTTTGGTTCTTGATAACCGTGTTCGAGCTAGCAGTGAAGTCATATGTCATTTCTATGGGTGTGCAAGAATCAAACCAAACTAAACCGACTAGTTCGATTCAATTATTTTAACATTTTTTGTTTCCTTGGTTTGAATTAGTTTAAAATCGATATTTTCAATTCGGTTTACAATTTGGTTCTTAATAAAACTGAATAAATCAAACCGAATCGAAACTATGAAAGAACTTAAAAATCAGCCCACCCACAATATAACTTAAAGGCCTAGCCTAACAACCATTTAGGGTTTTTTTCTAACCCTAATGTCACGCCTCTCACTATCTAGTATCTGTCGTCATCCCCTTCCCTCTCATGTCTCTCTTGTGCCGCCATATCCTTCCCTCTCCTCTCTCTCTGCAGCCATCTCCTTTCCTCTACTCTCTTTATGGTCACCCCCTTGATATTGCGTCGTTCGTCGCTCAGAGGGGCAACAACCAAGCGTTGTTGCCCCTCATTTTGATTTCACCCGTTGCCTTACCAAAATCGCCTCCTCCGCTGGTGTTGCTTATTGGTGGTAGCCACTCTCCTCTCTCACTTTTGGTTTCGACATCTCTTTCTTTAATGGCCTTTCCCCTCTCTCATTCTTGTGTCTCAGATTGTGAATTGCTTCTCTCTCTCCACTACTTTTTCTTTGAAACTAGGTGGTAAAAATTGAATTAAAATTAATTTAAAAAAAAAGAAAAAGAAAAGTTGGTTTAAAATCGAAATTGATTGGTTTGATTTTAAATTGAAAATCGAAGAACCATTGATTTTTTTTTCAATTTGCAATCTTTCAAAACTGAGAGGTTCAGTTTGGTTGTCAGTTTTAGCCAAAATCGAACCGTGCACACCCCTAGTCATTCTGAGGCTTAGGGTGGCATTATGAAGCGTCAATAGGACTCGATAGTTCTCGGTTGGCACGATACTTGCTTGATAAAGCCTAATAAGTGTTATAATGGCTCGGTAGAGTTTGATGAGTAATAGAAAAGGCTAGTAAAGCCCGATAAGTGTAATAATGGCTCGGTAGGACTCGATAAGTGTTGTAATCATTCGATAAGCCCTAGTAAAATGTTATAAGCATGTTTTGGCCCAACGAAGGGTTCAAGCTCATCTCGATAAAGTTTCGAATCGATGTAGAAGCATGACAACGTGTTGTTGAGAATCAAGATGATGGAAAGAGATGTGACATTGTGTTTAAAAGACTTTGGCCTAGTGTAGAGACAAGGTTGAGCCATAGGACTTGGTCTAGAGTCGAGGCAAGTCGGTTAGAGTTGCAAATGAGTAGAAATACACCTATAGGCGACGTGTATTGTCGAGTGAAGCTTAGCTACACACGGAGTGAAGTTCAGTTGAGACGAAAAAACCTCGCCTAAGGTCAAATGAAGCCACAAAGAGTCGCAAAAAGTACATTCGGGCTAGAGTTTTCCTTAAGGTTGGTCATAATCGAGTCTATATCATGGCATTGCACAGTTGAAAGGAGTATGATCGTGACACCACGCAGAGGACAACGAACTTGTGTACATCGGTGGTCCCCCATTTAAACCTTTTTATTTTCCTCCCCACACCGACGCGGGAAAATATAAAACATAATGCACTTTTAAAAAATAATTAAAAAAATTATAGTAGTTTTTGAAATAAATTTTTTAATAATGTTAAAAAAAACAAATTACAAAACTATTGTAGAGAAGCAAACTACTGACAAAACTAGGGCAGTAGTTGGCCGCACAAAACTGTGATTTACCTGATTTGGGAGTTTCCACTTGGCTGATGAGGTGTGCGCCAGTTCGACCTAAATCGCGTACAATATACATGATTTACACCTAAATCACGTATGTCGTACATGATTTACTTTCTTTTTTTGGTCTCTTTATTTATCTATTTTTTAAATAATATAATAATGTTAAGTTATTAACATATTACTTCAATAATTTGTTTATTTAAAATAATGATGCTAAAGTCTATTAAAATTGAATAAGCTCTTTCTTTTGCAAACAATGAAATTGTATTGAATAAATGGCTAATGCTTAATATTAAACTTTAGGTTAAATTACAAGTTTAGTCCCTGAACTTTCAAGTTTGTGTCTTGTCTATTTAGTCCCTGAACTTTCAATTTTGTGTCTAATAGGTCCCTGAATTTTTATTTGACATATTAGAACCTTTTAAAATGTAATTGATGTGTTAGATATAAAATTGAATTTTATGTCTAATGAGACCTTAAACTTTCAATTTTATATCTAGTAGATCCGTGAATTTTAAAAATTGTTGAATAGGTCAAAGACCTATTAAACACAAAATCAAAAATTCAAGGACTTATTGGACGCAAGATTGAAAGTTTAAGGACCTATTAGACACTTTTTAAAGTTCATGGATCTATTGGACGCAAAATTGAAAGTTTTGGGACCTATTAGACACTTTTTAAAGTTTAGGGATTAAATAGACACAAACTTGAAAGTTCAGGACTAAATTTGTAATTTACCCTAAACTTTAAGTTTATTGAAAATTACATACAAACGGTAAAGTACTACATGATATCAACAAAAGCTCATGTGCCACATGGTGATTGTCTTCTTAGACGAACTCCACGATGAGTTGAGGTACATCAATGTATGATTGATGATAAATTTCATCATCAATATCTTATTGTGTTATGTCACCAAATGTTACAATAGGCGGTAATGAATCAGGTGCATAATAGTATGGTTGATGACTAAAATTTGATGCAATGTTTGTCTGAACTCTTAGTGAGTGCACATAAGTTGAAATCTTATCATCAACTATAGGAGGTTTGTGGTCTACATGTGGCTCCGGAATATCTCTAGTCCATTGTCGTTGGTGTTTACAACAAGCATAACTCCTATTAGTGTCAATAACACTTAGTCTTCTAATTTGTTGAATGATCTCAGTTGCAATTACAACACATAGCTCACACATATAAACTATATGAGGTAAACTTTGTTTCACAAAGCACAACTTGAACAAAGTAATTCTATATATATATATATCAACTTAGATTAATATCAACTTTCCAATCCTTACCTAAAAAACGATTAATTCATGTTGCAAGGCTGAATGCGCAAGAAACAATCAAATAACGCAATCGAAAACATTAGACACTACAAATGACTTGAACAGAAATAGGATCAGAGAATTTTGCAATTGTTGTCCTTCCCCTCTGGTTCTGATCTACCAAAGACGGTTGCTTCCTTTTACAGTCTCTTCCTTATGTGACCTCAAAGCTGCGTAGGTCAAAACAAGATACACGGCAACTTCTCAATGGATGGTTAACGTAGATTCGGTTAACTCCATACCAACTCAATGATCTTCATTCCTTTGTGGTGTATCACGTGTTGTTATTCAATTCCTCATAATGCTGAAATTTTGCTCCTACAATTACTTTGCTGGGCGAGTGCTCCATCAACGATCTGCTGACCAAGTGTTTAAGATTACCACCTGTAGCACCAAATTAGCATGATTTAGTCTCTTTTACTCCCAACTATTCAAATGCAACAATTAAGGATCTCCAAAGAAGGTATCCTGACTAAAACAGTGAGTTTAGAGGTTTTAAACATACAATTACTAGCATTCTACTCACAAGGAAAATAATTTAGCATAAAAAACTAGCCAATAACTATCTTTTGGAGAGTTATCAAGGAGCCTAATGTGGGATAGAGAACTGTGAAAGTTGGTTTTCGTTGGAGAATAGGAGATGGGAGACAAGTTAGTACTGTTGCTAATCGATGGATCCCTACACCATCTACTTTCCAATTAATTTATCCTTTGAAGGGAGAAGGAGTGACGTTCGTAGTAGATTTGATGACACCAGATGATGGGTGGGATGTAAAGAAGGTGAATGAGTTTTGTTTTCCAAAAGATGCAGAAAAAGTAGTTAATATACTACTAACGAGAACTCCTATATCAGATAGACTGATCTAGCATTTTGAGAAGACGTGATGTTTTTCAGTTCGCAATGGATATCGAGTAGCTTGTAATATACTACAAGAAGCTAAAGGTTTAGGGAATCAAATGATGACTAGATGGTGGAAATTTCTATGAAATTACAAAATTCCTAACAAAGTCAAAATCTTTGGATAGAAAGCATTTCACAATCTTTTACCTACAACCACTAATCTACAGAAACGTGGGATGGAGGTGAATGGAATTTGTCAAAGATGTAGTAAGGGAGTTGAATCGATTACTCATGCCCTATGGTTTTGCAAAAGAATAAAGGATGATTGGAAGGATTTCCCTTATATTCATATGATGTGGTCGAAAGAAGTAGTAAATTTGATGATCTTCTGCTTTGGTTTTTCTCGAAATTATCTAATGTAGAGATGGAAAATTTCTTATTATGGTCTGGTTTGTTGGGAAGAAAAGGAATGAAGTTTTTTTCAAAGGGCAATAGGAGGATCAACATCATTCAGTGTCGGTATGGGAGTGGGTTGTGGATTACACAACACAATTCCATGATTTGACGGAGGGGAGATGAAACTCTCATAACATGTGATCCTACTCTTGTTTCATTGCTTCCAAGAGAAGTAAAACTTGATGTGTGTGAGTTGGAAAAGAAAAGGCATGTTACTTTGTCATCAAATGTACTAACAATGTCATCACAAAGTAGTCTAGTTTCAAGCTCACTACCATCTACTTTCTCTACTCCACTACTATCAACACAAAATGCTTCTCCAGAAATAAGTGGCACAACAGTAGTAGTAGGATTACAATCATGTGATTCCTTGCTATCTAATGACCTACTAGGCAAAATATCATTATCGTGCATAGGTACAACATTGACAAGCATCTCTTTTCTACTTTCTACCTTATCAAAATGCTCATACATGGTAGGTAAACTAACCCTTTTCACAAATGTATTGGCATTGGAGCTAGACTTAGATTTAGTGCACCTTGAAGATCTCTGTTGGAGTTGCCTTTCTATCTTGATGGCAATGTGCACCATCTCTTCCAAATCCTCACAAGGTCGAATTTCTTCTTGATCAGCAATCATCTCAACAATCTCTTCATTAAGTCCTTGGCAGAATCGATCCATGGTAGCTTCCTCATCCTCATCCAAGTTAATCTCCTCAAGCAATGAGAGCATCTCTTCGTAGTATTTTTCCACATTTTTGCTACTTTGTTTTAAAGTTTGTAATTTATGGAAACACTTAGGAATAAAACGTTTCCTCATTAGGAGCTTGATCTCTTTCCATGAGGGTATTGCATGATTTCCACTCCTCCTATTTGACAAAAAAATATTTAACCATGTTAGTGCATATTCCTCAAATGTAGAGATGATAAGTTTTACCTTTTCCTTTTCACTATAGTGGTGTTGATCAAATATGACATCAATTTCGTCCTCCCAAAGAAGGTATTCCTCTGGATTTGAAATACTCCCAAAAAACAATGGAGGCATGTTTCGATCAACATGATGGTAATTTCTTAAAGCTCTGGTTTGTGTATACATGGCTGCAAAAATATGTTAGCATAAATAAACTTGGACCTCACAATCACTCCCTCACGCATTTCACTCAAGAGATTGAATGGTCACTCGTGTTTACACTCAAATATGTAACACTCCCTCACAAATATGTAAACTCTCTCAAAATATGAGATAAGTAGTCAAGAGTTTGCAACATCAAGTACTTAAGGAGCAAGCCTTGAACACAAAAGCAATGTTGATATGAAGTATTGACTCTTAAGCAAAAAAAAAGTAGAATATCGACAAAAAAATGAAAACTAGAAATCAAGAACTTAATGTTCAAGATCCAACAAACTAGGATAAAAAACAACAAAAATAAGATAAACTAGAGTCAAGTATCTAAGATTCAAGACTCAACGAATTATGCAAGATGAACAAAGAAAAGCAAACAACTAAACAGTAATAAAAGCAAAGTAAGGAATTAGAGAAATAAGATGCAAGAAATACTCTCCCAAACTCCTAAAATTGACAAGACATGGCTTTTAAAACTTTAGAAGTTGAAATCTCAAATGGTTCTTATAGATTGATCTTGAAAAATCTCGCTAGCTCAAAATCTGAGAAATTTTACCTTCTTCAAATTCACCAACTTACTTAAGTAACTTGTGAAATTTCAACAACTCTGAACCTATGAAATTCCAGCAGCTTCAATTTGACATGCTTGCCTCAGCAGCTTCCTTCAAAATTCACATTCGTGGATCACGGAAGAATTATCGCCCAATGGAAGCTCCAAAAAAATCCTTTTTTCCTTTCTTTTCACCACGCCGCTTCAACTCTTTCTCTTGTTTTTTTTCTCTCTCAAAATAGCAATTGACTTTGACTTCAATAACAAATATGGAATATGAAATTCCAATTGCTTCAAATAAATCAAACTCGCTGATTGTTGTCAATTAGCCGCTGCTCAGAGTTTCAATCAAACTGTCTACTATCGATTTTAATCAGTAATGATGAGCAAATTTTCAACAAGATCAAAACTCAAGAAACAATTATAGAAAATGAAAAACTGAGACTTTGATTCGTAAGATGATTTTCCGAATAATAAGAACACAAAGAACCTCTCTCTCTCTCTCTCTCTCTCTCTCTCTCTCTCTCTCTCTCTCTATATATATATATATATATATATATATATACATGGTGTTAGACTCAACAGGAGTACGAAGGAAATCAAAGACCCTAAATATGCAATTCTAGACTCAATGAAAAAAAACAAACAAACAAAAAAGACACCACAAGATATATCCTATCTAGAGCCTAAGCTCTTATACCAAATGATATGAAAACCCTAGTAATTTATAAGTAGGAATCCATAATACGAACCCCTAATTCACAAACTGTAAAACCCCTAAATCAATTCGATTTCAAAGATTAGACACTAGATTTACCTTAAGATCAAAGTTCTTAAAACAAATAACAAGTTCTTGGCCCAAGAGTCAAGCACTCCACAAGATAAGATAATCAATCCTACTTGAATGTTCTTAGCATGCAACTCAACACACATAAATTGCAAAATTCAAGAAGCTCTTGGCTAAGCTTGAAACGAAAAGCACAAAGACTAAAAACTCAATTCATGTAAAACTATTTTGTACAGCCTAACGGCCAAACTTTAGATATCTTCCCAAACCCTAAATGTCACATCATTGATTATAGCAAAATGACGAAAATATCCCTACTTAAAATGTCATTAAAAAATATCACATTGAAAAATTATAAAATTACATCAAAATTATAAAATAACAATTTGATGTCCGTGATGGTTCATATCAAATTATGTATAACATCATTGAAGAACAAAAATGCCTATCTAATTTTAAAGATCAAGCTATTGAAAAATAAATTTTTTTTAAAAAAAAGTTAAAACATATAATTATATTTAAAAAAAGAATTGGTGTGGTAGGCAATGCCGCTACTTCAGAATTGTCTGCGAATGCTTCTGCTTGGGGCATCGGTGCTTAATTGAACCAACTGGTACCATATCCGTCATCAACTGCAAATAAATACCACAAGTATGTGTTAGCCAAGGATCCAAATAGTACACAGACATTTGATATATATCGTGAGTCTCTACCCAATATTGTATATACTCTAATAAAGAGGGCAGAATGTGTTTCTTAATATTTAAACTCTGTACCTTCCAATCCTCGAAATCAAATCTGAATACAAAATTACTGTAGTTAACTTCATGTGACATAATGGCACTATGGGCAGGGCATTCTTTGGGGCTCAAAATGTTCACATAAAATGCAAGTATAATGCAAAGAACACACCAATGTTTTCCAAGAAAAACATAAAAAGTTGAGTCAGTAGATGTTTACTTACATACAAAATGAGAACCATTTTTATCCATCGTTCTTTTTTTAATAAAACACAGAACTTTCATTGAGAAAAAATGAAAGAATACACGGGCATACAAAAGAAGAAGCCCACAAAAAAAGGGAGAGTCGACTACAAAAAGGGGCTCCAATCAAGCAAGATAAGACTTAAAGAATAGTTACAAAAAAGCCTCGACACCAAAGTCCAAAGAGAAACATAGAATCTAACAAGGGACCACATGTCCATAAAAGAACTCTCTCTCCCCCTAAAGATTTTATTGTTTTTCTCCCGCCACATACTCCATAAAATAGGACAAACCTCAGTCTGCCACAAAAACAACCCCTTCTCACGAAGAGGCGAACTAAGGAGAAGCTCCATAAACAGCTCTCTACTATCCTGGTGCCCAACAAAGCTAAAGTCAAACTTCCGAAAGAAACAGTTCCAAACATCCCGAGCAAAGTCACAAGTCCAAAGAATATGATCAAGGTCCTCAACTACCCTCCTACAAAGAATACAACAAAACGGCCCGACCAAGGAGGCCCCTGGCCAAAATACGATCCAAGGTGTTAACCCTTCCGTGTCAAACCTGCCACACCAAAAACTTGACCTTCTTTGGAACCTTCACCTTCCACAGAGAGGAGAACAAAGAACCACTCGATGAGACAGGACTAACTAAACAATGAAAGAAAGAACTGCACGAGAAGCCTTTGGAAGGAGAAGAAATCCAAAGGTGGGCATCCCTCCTATGAGGACAAAACTGAAACTGACTAATCAGGGACAACAAAGAGATAACTTCTGTCGTTTCCCTATTGGTCAACGCACGACAAAACCCAAGGGAGGGAGAAGGAATGGCTTCATGAGAAGAGGATGAAAAAGAGAGGATCAAAATCACCGACCGGTTCTTCAAAGAGGATAAGTGATATAACCGAGGAAACAAGGAGCAGAGAGACCTATCATCCCCCAACCACTGATCCTCCCAAAAGTAAGTGTCCCTCCCATTCCCCACCACACAATGAACAAACTGAGAAAGAACAAGAAGCTCAGACGAAATATCTTTCCATAGGTTTTTGGAAGTGCCGAGAACCCCACCCACGGTCCACTCAAAAGGGTGAGGGCCATACTTGCTTACAATAACCTTGTGCCATAAAGTGTCAGGTTCATGATGGAATCGCCAGATCTATTTAGCCAACATGGCCTTGTTTCTCACCCTCACATTACCAATCCCTAAACCTCCCAAGTCAAGTGGCCTTAGAGACCACCTCCCAACTCACAAGGTCCGAGCCTTTACCTTCATCCGCCCCTTCCCACAAGAAGTCCCTCATAAGCTTCTCAACCCCCTTACGGACAGAACTAGGGATTCTAAAGAGGGCCAAGAAGTAAGTTGGGATGCCACTCAAAACAGATTGAATAAGGGTAAGCCTCCCACCTTTTGAATAAGGTGGGATGCCACTCAAAACAGATTGAATAAGGGTAAGCCTCCCACCTTTTGGAAAAAAAAAACTCTTCCATTTTTATCAATCGTTATCTCAGCCCGAGCATCCTTAACCAGAAAGGATAGAGCAAACAAGTTCTCTACTGTCTGTGCAAGAACATCTAGCAGGCAGGCTTGAGGAGTGACTACAAAAAAACTTTGTATGGCCCAGCAGAAACATTAGCAAGTTCAATAAAATACGTCCAACCAGAAAAGAAATAACTTTGTACTTTCGGTACTCAAACATCTCATAGAATAATCTAAACCACGCTCATACTAATCTCCAAATAAATAGAGGGCTTATAAAGTTGACTGTAGTATGGAATTTTTAAAGCAACGTCTTTTATTGGTCGCAGCAAAAATTGAACGAAGCTCACAACAAAGTGACAGATGACTCAATCCTAAAAACTTAAGATTTTTAGTTTTTGATTTTTGAAAATTAAGTCTATAAATACTAGTTACACCTATTGCCATATTTTCCTATACTTTCTATATGTTTTCAAAAACTAAGCCAAGTTTTGAAAACTAAAAAAAAATAGTTTTCAAAAACTTGTTTTTGTTTTTGGAATTTGGCTTAGACAAATGCTTCCTTAAGAAAGATGGAAACCATGGTACAAATGATGAAAACCTTGGTAGAAAAATTGCGAGAGCACAATTTTCAAAAACCAAAAGAAAAAATCAAATGGTTATCAAACGGATCTTAAATATTCAAATCTTTATGGTCTAACCTCTGCAGGTCTAGAACTTTCAGTAGGCCTGGAACGTTTCTTGGAAATATTAGTCTTTCGCTGCTTCAATTGAGTACTAATGGGTCCAAGCCTTGAAAAAAAAAACAACACAAAAAAAGTTATATAATCGATAAAAACATCCATTGAAGCCACTTTAGCATCAAGTTAGAGAGAAAAAGGAATCCATGAATCTCACATGGTGAGGCATCCATGACCATTCATGAAAATAGACGAAACAAATATGAATATACGAATGCAAGGTAAAAAGGCAACAATGGACAATTATCACTTTTTGCTTGTAAACAAAGGAGAAAAGAAACTACAGAAATACCCTGGCTCCTGCAACTTTTCCACCTCACTGATGATAACATTAAACTTATCTGACTGAATCCTTCGACAAATTCTCTCTCCTTTCTTCAAAAACAAGAAACCAAAAAAACCGACTACGCACAAACAAATCAAACCCACAACTTAAATCTATTAGTAATATAAAATGCAGAGATTCATCATACCACTAATCTAGTGAATGACCGCAAGGTACCGAGACCGGAGGACCCGCCGCTTCGTCAAGTCTTGCTGATCTTCTTCTTCAGTCGTGTTGTCCTCGCCGGAGTTCTTTCGCTCCCTGGCAACCCTCTCACGCTTAACATCCCTTAAACTCGCAGCATCGACGGCTCCGCCGCCTCTACTCTGATTACTGTGGCTGCTGGCGGCAGGTTCGTGGAAACCCTAATCCAAAATTAGGGTTTAAACTCAGGGAGAAGAATGGAGAATTGGTGAAGAATCAGAGAGTTTTTGCAGAGCCTGACAATTGTGGACAAAATAGGTATACAAAGAAGAGTTGAGGGTAAAATAGGAAACTACAATTTCTTCCTTCTAGGGGGTCAAAATGGGGAGAAAAAATTTCTCACTTATTGTACTTTTTATATATGGTAGGACTAGTTAACAGACAGTGCAATGCACGTGGAAGCTCACTATTTTAATTGAAAGTAAAGAAAAAAAATAGTGTAAAAAACTATACGTATCTTGTTGTAAGTGAATTTGTGATTTTGTAAGGTGGGATTTAAAGTTTGAATAAATATACTTCTCTTTAAGTTAAAATAGTAAATATTTGACATGAAATTAAAAAGTAATATGATAAAGAACACATGGATGATTAAATATAATGTAATTAAAATAAAAGTTGTAAATTGAAATTGATAAAGAAGTTGCATAATAAGATAGTTTATTATCTCATAGATAATTTTTGGGTGTTCTTTGAAGAGATGGAATTTTTGGAGGAAAAAAAGAGAAGGATTTAATAAATTGAACCTTGATTATAGGAAAGTCTATTTATAGACAACATTTTAGGCACGTGTTGCATTTTATTAAAATTATATGGGCAACAGAAGGAAGCAAAGATTTTTCTCCATAGTCCAATGAAACTAAAAAGTATTGAAAGAGAGAAAAAATGATTAAAATTAAAATACTATAATGTAAGTGAAATAAAAGTTATAAATTGAAATTGATAAAAAAAAAAAAGTGACATAATGATATAGTTTATTACATCATGGTAATTCTTTAGTTTTTTTCTTTAAGGATTTAATAAATTGAACCTTGATTATAGGAAAGTCTATTTATAGACAACATTTTAGGCACGTGTTGCATTTTATTAAAATTATATGGGCAACAGAAGGAAGCAAAGATTTTTCTCCATAGTCCAATGAAACTAAAAAGTATTGAAAGAGAGAAAAAATGATTAAAATTAAAATACATATAATGTAAGTGAAATAAAAGTTATAAATTGAAATTGATAAAAAAAAAAAGTGACATAATGATATAGTTTATTACATCATGGTAATTCTTTAGTTTTTTTCTTTTGTTTTTTTTCAAAGAGATTGATCTCTAGAAAGAAAAAAAACATTTAATAAGCTATTGATTATGGAATAATCTCTTTATAAACAACATTATCTCTCAATTGTTAGAGCATAATGTTTTACATCTGATTGCACCCAGATGCGAATGGATGCATCGGATTAAATTACCTAAGCTCAAATAATCGCATCGAGTAGGCATCAATTGCACCTATTGGAGCAAAAGAGAAAATAAAATATTTCTCTATAACCCCATTTATATATATACTAGTAAATCCTCTCTTGCGATGCACGTTTATGAATTTTTTTACTATTGTGTTATTTAACTTGGTCTTTTTTTATGCTTATTACAATTGTTTATATATATATATATATTAAAATCTAATCAAAAATCAAAAGACGTTTAGAATTAACTACAATACCGAACAACACAATAATTTCAAATCCTTTGCCCAAAAGGAACAATAATTACAAATCTGAAAAATTAATACACAAATCAACTTATAATTATATGATTCCAATTGTGCAAAATCAACTTTTTAAGTTTTAACTCTATCAATGGGTCACCATAATAGGCATCATAATTAATACCATAATGAACTAATCGTTCAAAAACTATTGAATCTTATCTCTAACCAACCATTTGTATAAAACTAATAAATAAATAAAAAAATCCATTTCCAAAACATTTAAAAAGGCACGAGATTTTTTACTTTTACGTACAACACTCGGAATTGTTAATCGGCAAAAAAGCAAGATTTTTTAAGATATGAAACATAACGCAGGCCGAGAACGACAGGCCCATGTGAGAAGTTCTCGAAGCCCAGGCCCACAATATTCACGCTCCACGAAAACGACAAATACATTCTCCAACACCGAATATTCCAAAATTATAGATCAGATTCCACGACTACTTGTCCGTTACGCAACCAGAGGTTGCTTGACCCGTCGCGGACCCAAATAAAAAAAGCCCGAATCATCGCAAAAACATCTGACACCTTTTGCCCAAAAAAATATCTTGAATCTCGTATGATATTTTATGTCCAGCTGTCAATCGTATCAGAACGATACCAGAGCCAACCATTTCGCTTCGAAAATATAAAACAATTACTATAATCCTTCCCTTCGCTGTACCTGAAGCAATTATTAGGGTTACGGTCAAGGATACTATAGAAAATTCTTGGAAATGAATTTTGCTTTTTTTCTATTCCCTTTTGGGAAGAATCTTCGCTATGGCGGAATCAATCAATAATGAAGATGAACAAGAGAACGGATCAAAAGATATAGACATTCTTGTGAGAACGAAGAGTTGTACTACTTCATTTTCTTATGTAATATTTTTTTTCGTTGCAACATAGAGCGAGATAATGAGGAACACGAAACCCATCGGTCATCGGTCAAAAAAGAGAGCACCCAAACGGAACACAGTAAAAGCGTCACAAAAACGGAAAATGAAAAGAGGCTGCTAAGGATTTTTTTATCATCACACTAATACTTCGAAAACCAAAAGCTAAATCATAAATCTTCGCCTAACTTCTCCAGCCTCCTTCAGATCCACCGCCGCCGCCTCCTCCCCTGGAGTAACGAGAGCCACCATCGCCGCCGCCGCCGCCGTATCCACGGTCACGTCCACCACCGTAACCACCTCCTCCGTATCCGCCTCCACCACCACCGTAGCCACCGCCTCCGCGACTGTATCCACCACCACCACCTCCTTCACGGCGTGCGCCGTATCCTCCACCACCACCACCACCTCGGCTGTAACCACCGCCACCGCCACCACCGCCTCTTTGCTGAGCCTCGTTGACGGTGATACTTCGGCCGTCAAGGTTCTGGCCATTCATCGCTTCGATAGCACTTCTCATGGACTTTTCATCGGCAAACGTCACGAATCCAAATCCCCTAGATCTTCCGGTTTCACGGTCGTTGACGATCTGAATCAGAATCAAAAGAAAACAAAGGCCAGACACAGAAGCACATCAATTAAGGCAGACGAGTACAAAAATCAAAAAAATACATAATAAAAACCGATCGTTCTTCGTCTCTGTAACCAGGATGAAGGTGAACGTACCGATTAAAGGAGAGTAATAAAAGTAACATAGCAAGAGTAGTAGTAGTAGTAAAGCAACACAAAACAGATGAGAGTCACAGAGTCACAGATCAGATTTAGGATCGACAAAGCCGATTCGGAACAAATCCAGATCTCGACGATGACAAACGGACCTTCGCTTCAACGATCTCGCCAAAGGAAGAGAAAGCCTTCTCTAAGGCATGCTCATCAGTGGCCCAGGCAAGGCCACCCACAAAGCAACGGAACTCAACAGACGAGGAGGCCATGGAATCAGAAAACCCTAACCTTAAAGGAAAGTTATGAGAAAGAGGGGGATCAACGCAAATCCACACCTCTGATGAAGAGCACAATAAAATGGTGATAAGCCAATGGGTTGGTTATATAGAGGGGAGAACGTAACTAGGGTTAGTTTCAGCCTTCAGGGTTCGCTCAGAATTGACCCGACGCGGTTTATTTGCAATCAGGGTTAACCTAAAAGGCGGTGTGATTGGCACCTTGTTTGGATGCGCCCCAAATCGTATCCTCCGGTTAGTTATTCAAATCCCCATTTTAAGATCTTTTTCCACCTAAAAATATCAACTTTTACCAACCAATCTAAATTTTCATTTTGCATCTAATTATATACCCAAGTTTAATGGGTGTTACAATTTTTATTCTCAAATTTTAATCATTATTTCTTTTTTGAGAATATAATTATTTTAAATTTCACTTTCTAACAAACTATTATGCAAACAAATTATTTTTATGTAAATGTAGTTGTACTAATGTTATAAAAAGATACATCTAGTGTAAAATTGATAAGACTTGATTACTGAAATATTATGTATTTTTATAATTTTATGGATCTGGAGGGTTTTACTTTTATTTAAATGATTTATTTATTTTGTTAAAATTAGTGAGTAATTTTAGTTGAAGTTGAATATAAAATAAAAAGTTGTAATATTTGTCTGATTATGGGGTTGAATTTGATTTTTTGATATGAATTGTTGAATTTGATGAAATTGAGGTTTTGCTGTGAAATTTGATAAATCTCACTAAATTTAGATATGAATAATACTTTTTTTTTTCTCTTTAGATATTTTCAAGACATAATGTTAGATTTTTTTTCTCATTTTTTTAGTTAATGAATTTTAATGATATCATTGACTAATTTATTCCTTTTCATTTAGTTCCGGCTAACAAAAATAGTTATATGAGTAGTCGTCGGTTTTTTTTTTTTTTTTGGACTTCTACACCAACGTGGATGTAGAAATATAATTAATGACTATCAAATCATTAAATTAGTAAAATAATTTTTTTAGAACAGTAAAATAAATTTATTAAATATAAAGTATTTTATTAAAAAATGATAAAGGCTATTAAGTTATATTTTTTTGTTTACATTTTTAGATCAATTTATTGTTTAATGATCACCGAAATATTATGTATTTTTTGCTATAAAAATTACGAAAAATAAATACGATTATGTTATTTTTTATTATTATATATATTAAGGTTTTACCTGTTTGATTTTTATTATTTTTAGTTATTCAAAAAAAATTATTATTTTTAGCTTTCCAATCAAGCACTTTTTTTTTTCAAATACACGAACCACTTACTAAACAAAAACCTTGCTTTAAATTTTATTATTGGTGTTAAATTCCGTACGGGGACAATCCCCTTCAATTCCGATTATTTTTGTTTTTCCATTTTCACATCGAGATGAGGAAGGAAAATGCATTCTTCATCATTAAATTTTATTTTTAAAGATTCAAATCCACAAAAATAAAGTAATTAAATAAATAAAAATTGCAATAGCAACCACATTTTCATTGTTAAATTGGGGATTTTTAAAAAAGATTGGAAAAGATATTCTATTGACACCTTGGTTATGGAATTTTCTTTTAACTGATATTACACGATATGAGATACTTTTGGAATTTGTTTGAAAATGATTCCTTGATTATATTATTTTCTTTTGAAGCGATATCACACGATATATGATACTTTTAGAATTCGTTTGAAAATGATTCCTTAATTATGGTATTTTTCTTTTAGGAGTTGTTTGTTTGAGAATTATTTTAAAATCTCTTATTTTAAGCTATCTTTAATATCGTTGAAAAGATGGTTTTTAAGATTTCATTCTTTCAGACATCTATCAAATTACATTATTTACCCTTAACTCTCTCTCCAAGTTGTCTCATCAGTCGTCACTTTCCATTAAGATTTTTTTCTTCTCTGTTCTGCTATACTCCTCTAGGTATTTTTCATGTTTCCTTTCTTACTTTCTTCCTCATTTTTTTCTCCTCTTTCTACCTTTCACATTTTTTTCATTATGATATCTATTCAATTTTTATTACATTTTTTTCATATGAGATGTATGTCGAGACATTGAACTTAAAATTGGAAGTCTCAATGTCTCTTCATTTTACAGACCATCTAATCATTGGTTTCTTTTTTTATTTTTGTTTTCTACATTTTTTACATTCAAAATTTATCCATTTTTATTTTCTTCAATTTTAATATCATCTACATTTTCATTTTTTGCATATTCATTTTCTACATTTTTACATTTTTATTTTCTGCAAATTAGTTTTATGTATTATAATCTTCTGCAAATGAGTTTTCTGTATTTTCTTCAAACTAAATTAGTTTTATGCATTTTCTGTTAATTAGATTTTTGAATTTTCAACATTATCATTTTCAACAAATTAAGTTATGTTTTTTAATATATATATATATATATATATGAATTCTCAACATTTTTTGGAGTTCTATTTCTGTATTTTTCTGACAAATATATTTTTGCATTTTGCGTTTTTATTTTCTGCATTTTTAGCATTTTTATTTTATGATAGTTTATATTCTTCATTTTGTATGGAAACTAACTAATTTTATGCATTTTCTACTCTTTTATTTCTCAAAACCATATTCTGAAATTTTCTAGATTTTTTTTCGCATTTTCTAATCTTTCATTTTTTGCAAATTAATTTTCTATGTTCTCAATATTTTATGCAAATAATTTTTTGGGATTTTCTGCATTTTAATTTTTTGTAAATATTTTTTCTAAATTTCTTTTCATTTTAATTTTCTATAATTTAATTTAACAAATTTTATGTCTTTTTAATATCTTATTATTGAAAGGTTGCCAATAATAAAGTTTTTTTTAATTATTTGTTATTATCTTATGAGACATTTACTTAGTAAATTTAGTATTCATATTGATAATGTTATGTTATATAAATTCAAATTGTATAATAGAAACTAAATTGATTTAAAAATAAAATTTAAATTTAATAAAAAAATTATGTTATATAAATTCAAATTGTATTAAATTAATGTATAAATTACATGAATTGTCGTGAGAGCATTCTTGGAACATTATGTAAATTTAAGAGATTTCCAAGTACAAATCCTGCGAAACAAACACAGTTATCTAAATATTCCCAGACATCCTTAAAAAGTTTCCTACAAAACAAACATGGCTAAAATATTCCGAAACATAAACATGACTATCTAAAAATGTCGGACATCTATCATTCCAGTTATCTATAATTCCAGACATCCAAAGATTTCAGTTATCCAAATTCCCAAAAAACAAACGGCCCCTGTGTTATTAGTGATAGTTTTGGATGCATTATTTGAAAACATTGTTTTTATTGATTGATTTATAGAACCTAAAAAGGATACCAAATTAGATAATATATTCCAAAACAAATTCGCCATTTATTTCGTTGACATTTGCAAATGTGATATACGCTATCCAAATGACGTACAACATGATTTTTTTTCCCTCTAAAATGAAAATATCTTATTATTGTGCAAATTCAAAATTTGAAATAAACGTAAATATCTTCTTCAATCAAATTGGTTTTGACCAAAATAATCCTAAAGTATGAGTATAAATTTTGTAGCCCCTCCCATGACTTTTTCACATTATTAATGGCAATTAAATTTATGGCCCATACAGAAGTCTTTGGTTTTGATGATTTTTCTTTTTCTTTTTCTTTTTATTTTTTACAAGTTCTTGAACAATGAGGGTGTCGACACAAATGTTTCCTATATTCATTTATAAACAGTATAAACTTTACTCTCTCTTCAAAAAAAAAAAAATGTATAAACTTTACTCTCATCCTAAAATTGAATGATAAAAAAGATTCGCTAATTGCTATTAGTTTGTGTAAAATATTAAATATAAAATCCTCTTATAAATTATTTTGCTAATAGATTAAAAAAAATATAGACAAACTTGTTTTAGAGTTTCCAAACAATTAAGGTAATCAGTTAAGTTTATAACTTCCTCATAGCTATTACATATAATTATTGGGCCAAAGCGTCATGCCTTTTCGTTCTAGCCCAATGAGCCCAATCCAATGACTCAAGTTGGCTTATTGATCTGGCCCAAACAGAAATTCGCATTCAGCCTCTCACATTTTTCATTGGGCCACTAGATTCTTCACACTAAGAATTGAGTGAGCTAACACACAGTTTGACTATACAAATGACAATTTTTTATTTTCTGTTTTGAAAAATGGCCAAATTATTATTTATAATTTTAAATATTAACTATTAAATGACTAGACTACCCCTAACAACTTCCATATCTAATATTCCCTAATTATCATGTATAATAAATTTAAAACCAAAATCTACAAAAAAAAAAAAAAAAAAAGAAGATAAAATGGATTATCTAAGTATCTTATCTAAAGTTTAAACAAAAATTCAAAAATTCTTAACGATAAATTTAAAAAATAGATCTAATTTGGAAAAAAATACACATCAATTAACAATTGATTACATAATAAAAAGATAAACAAAAATTAGTTAAAAGAATCGATTAAACAACCAATAAAATCACATGCAAACTAAATAATAGTTTAAACCCAAAATCAAAGTAAATAATCATTTACACGTTGCCCCATACAATACTAATTAAAGTTGAAAACAAAATTTGGAGAGAGATTTACCTTTCACGGCTAATCAAATGAGTGATTCTCTAGAATTTTTTCTTTTTTCATTTCTTCACACAATTTCAATTGAGCTTTAAAAATTCAAAGTTTCCAAAATCCTTGAATCCATCTCTTTCTTTGGCAAAGCTTGAAATCTTGTTCAGCAAGGTGATTCACAGGCTTGTTCAGTAAAAAAGGTAAGAAATACTCACTCTTTCCATTGGCAAATCATGAAACTCCAGTATAAGAAAATGAAGAAACTAATTAAAGCTTGGCTCCAATGGCAGAATATTCCCATCGAGCAACAACACAAAATAAGAGAAGGAATAAGCGACAACAAAGACCTTTGAGACCAAAGATTACGATATTTACAAAAAATAATTTGAAATTTTTTTCCGATTTTTAAGGAAGATACAAGGTAGAAATATGTTAAAATATAAATAGATTTTGTCCCATTATTCTATACTTTAAATTAGCTAGTTTGTTATATTTAATGTACTGAGATTTAAAAGATTTTGAACAAAAATTTGAAGGTGTGGTAAAAAGAACTAGATCAAGTGATTGTTTACGGGATGTAGGAATAACGGTTGAAAAAAAGAAAAAAGAGACCAGACCAATCACTTTAAACAATGAAGAGTATGTATGTTCCATTGCTCAATTTTTTACAAAGTAACCAAATTTTATGTTAATTAATTTTGTTTTAAATGTTTAGATCAACTAGAACATACAGAAGGATGCATCCAATGGTCTAAAGCCAACAGAGATATACATTGATGCTCTACGCAGAACGTATAAACCAACCGATGATGCATCCTTGACATATGGCCTTACATTTGACCTCCACCTCAATCGGGCAAAAAATTAATTCAAAAATCCAGGAAACTCAAGACTCTTTTAAGAACTTCACTTTTGATCGCAAAATTAGACTTTTGTTGCATTTCTAGATTGAATTGGTGAATCTTATAGTATTTTGGGATTGTTGACAATATAGTTTATAATATGAATTGTTGTTGAAAAATTATTAACAATTAGTTCTATTTAAAAGTAACTTTTGTATTCTTAAAATTTTCAACTTGATAAATTTTGTATCTTTAACTTATTTTTCTAGTTAATGCTTTGAACTGATATAAACTTCTGAAAATTTTCAACTTATGAAACATACAATTTAAATAAATGGTATATGTCAACCTAAAGTATTCAAAAAATATAAAGAATCTAAATTATAGAGCAATTATTAGTATGAATTATATAAAAAATACAAAGTACTTCATACAATTTTGAAATTTCAACATATAATATAGTACACAACAAAAAATATAACTTATACAATAGCTAGATCATGCTTACATAGAAAGACAGAAGCTGAATTGAGTTAAGAAAAGAACATGAAAATATAGTGTATTTGAATTATATTAAAATTATGAAGTTATTCCTACGACTTTGAAATTTCAACATATAATATTAATACACAACAAAATATATAAATTATACAGTAGCTAGATCGCATAAACAGAAAAACAGAGGCTGAATTGAGTTAAGAAAATAACATGAAAATACAATGTATTTGAATTATATAAAAATTACAAAGTACTTCTTATGAATTTGAAATTTCAACTAACAAGAAATATATATTACATAGTAACTAAATCATGCATACATAGAAAACACAAAAGCTAAATTGAGTTAAGAAGCAAATGATGCAAAAATACCATGTATTTGTGAGAAATACATAGAAAATTTTAGAAAGATTAAGTCTATTGTAATTGAACACTAATGACTGAAAATAATATGAAACACAAACAATGTAATTTTATATCAAGAATTGAAAACGTAGTTAATCATTAAACTTCTATTTCCAACAATAGAAAAAAAGAACACAAAATTTATAGACAAAAAAATAGAACCGATAAAAATACACAAATAATCAAACTTGTAAAAAAAAAACAATGTTAAATAAAAAATTTAAATGTGTTTAAAACAGAAACAAAAACACATTCAATTGAAAGACATCTTAACCTAAAAAAAATGTATCAAGCTACAACTTGGAAAATAACGTAAAGAAGAAGAGGAAAACTAAAAACAGTGAAAAAAAATAAACAAACTTGAAAATGAGTCAACGAATGAAAGCGAAAAAACATAAAGTAAAGGTACGAAAAATAATAAAAAAAAAATTAAATAATTAATATGTCGATAAAGATTTGAAAAATAAGAGAGTCATATTAAAAAAATGAATCTTAGAAAATAAAATATTTATAAATCCCGAATTTTAAAAGATTTTAACTGTAATATTAATCTTTAAAATTTCAGTTTAGATACACTTTAAATAAAATATGAGAGAGAAGCTATTTTTTAAAAAAAGAAAATTTTTAGATACACAGGGATAAATTGGAAATTTTTGAAAAAGTATGCCACACGTGCACCTTGTGTGGCCATAAATGAAAAAAAAAAATGGCCATTAACCAAAACCGCCAATTCTTTTTTACCATATCTAGAATTATCCCAACTTTCTTCTGTCTCAATGTTTAAAAAAAAAAAAAAAAAAAAAAAAAAAAACTTCTGTCTCAATGTTAGGCCAATCGATGATGATTAAAATTACTTTATATAACACCACAAAGGTTCAAATTCACGTCAAAGGAATATGAACATATTCTAGTGGACGAATATCTTTAATAAATAGTTAAAAAGTACTATCTTTTTTTCTCTCTCTCTTTCTCTCTTTCTTCTTTTTCTTTTTTAAAGATTTAAGAGTATAATTCAAGAACAAATCATACCGGCTTAAGTTTAAAATCAACAATATCACACAATTTTAATTATGAAAAATACAAAATGCATCTTCAATCCCACTTTTTCATCATCTCTTATTATTTTTATGTAAAATAAAAATTCAAACCGTCAAATCAATTTTTATCATACTTTAAAAGTTTTTTTTTTCTTTTAAAGTACAACGAATATGGAATATAAGGATTTGAACTCCAAACTCAAAAGAATAAGTAGATGCTAATTATTATCACTAAACTATACGCATGTTGGCAGTTAATTTTTAAAATTAATTTTATAGGATTTATATTTCAATAATATATCAAAATACATTTCAGTGGCTTTTTTCTTATAAGTACTTTACACGTAATCTTATAGTCCTAATTGTCTTACATTATATCACACGGCATCACAATGCGTCGGCAAGAACATAGTAGTTAAAAAGAGACAAGAAGAAGATTAAAAGAAGATGAAGTAATATAAATCATTTTTTAAGTACAAAAACTGGAAAAAGACACATGCACCAGACATTTAGTGTGTGACCATTTTCTTAAACTACTTATTTCAATTAATGAAAATGGCAAGAAGAAAATGACAAGATGATATAAAGAATAATAATGTTAGGTGTCCTAAGTAAATTATCTTTTTCTTTTTAACCATGATAGTGATGCGTTTCACCTCAAATGTTTATGTTTGGCTACACATTAAAAACACATATTTTAAAAAGCAAGAGTATTTAAAAGCGTTTTTCAAATAAGCAGTTGACAAGTGCATTATCAAGTGCTTTTAGCTTAACACTTTGTCATCATTTGATCTCTTAGGATGACACGTATTTTATTTATTTAATTACTTAATTAATTAGTTATAACGTTAGTTATCTTTTTGTCAACTCTAATATAATTCAACTGATTAAAATATATATCTAATTTGATCAAGAAGTAAAATATTCAAATCTCCTCATTTCTACATGTTATTGAACTAAGAAACACATTAATTGTCTTTTTTATTTTGGTTGAAGATTCAAATCTTTACATTGAATTTAGTTCTACACATTTTTTCGTACAAATAAGTACACGCACTCGGTTGCTAGTCAATCATTCAATTTGTTATTATTATTATTTGTTCACATCCAATTTTTTCTCATCATATATACATTCTCTTACCAATTCAATAACTGTTTTGAATTTTACATATTGTCCAAATATGACTTTAATTTATAATAGTTTGAAAATGTATCTTTCAACTATATCCAGGATGCTTATAGACTTGTCAAAAATATTGCTTTTCAAACATTTAAAACTCACATCAATAATTATTTCATATTAAAAAAATGGTGGATAAAACTGCAAAAGAAGAAAATTAGAAAGAAACAAAAAAGCATCAATAACATCAATAGGTGGTTGGCTGACTGAAAAACAAAATAGTGTTGGAAAAAAAAAAAGGAAAAGGAAGACCTGTTCCACGCGTTCTTTTGGTCTTTTCAAGTATCAATCAAAGATTATTCCAAATGTTTCTCATTCGTGGAATCTGTATCATTACTTTTTGAAAAAAAACTAATTTTGACCATAAACTTGATAGGTTATAACAATTTTAACTATGAATTTTTAATTTCATCAATTTAAACTTTAAATTTGGCAAATTATATCAATTTTAATCCTAAACTTTTAATTTCATCAATTTAAACCTTAAACTTGAATAAGTGTATCAATTTACATCATCGGTTAAGTTTCTGTTTCAATCACCGTTAGAAAGGTTTCCCACACATGTCCAAAGTCATGTGTTGCTCTATGATATGTACTTGTTTGTTATTTTTTTTTTAAAAAATACCAAAAAAAAAAAATAATTAAATTGATATACTTATTCAAGTTTGAGGTTTAAATTAATGAAATTGAAAGTTTAGGGTTAAAATTGATACAACCTGCAAAGTTTATGATCAAAAATGATTTTTTCGAGAGATAAGGACTGGGCATAGATTCAGAATGCTTATGAAAGGAGTGGAGGCCCAAATTTTTCAAGAAATACATGAGATGGAGAAAAAGTTATCTAAAGCTTTCGAGGTGGGAGGAAATATACTGGAAGCAACGTTCTCATGAAAATTGGTTGAGGTGGGGAGACAAAAACTTCAAATGATTTCACAAAAAAGCATCAATAAGATAGGAGAGAAACTTTATCTGTCGCGTAAAAGATCAGAAAGGCAGTTGGGTTCACTCAGAAAGTGATATTGAACATTTTTTTTAAAAATAATTTTACCAAATTATTTGCCTCAACTAACCCACAGCTCGACCAGATGAATGTAACAATTCAGTGTATTCCGAAGAAGGTGACAAGTGATATGAATGAAATGCTGTTAAAACTTTATACGGAGGAGGAGATCAAGGAAGCTTTGTTCCCAAGAAAAGCTCCAGGACCTGATGGTTTTCCTGCTCTGTTCTATCATAGATATTGGGACATTGTGAAGGGGAAAACTCTGGAAACTTGTTTTAACATTCTAAATGGGGGAGCTTTAGTTAAGGAATTCAACCACTCCCACATTGTGTTGATTCCAAAGGTGAAACAACCATAGGAGGTAACAAACTATCGATCTATTAGTCTCTGTAATGTTGTTTACAAAATCATCATAAATACATTAGCAAACAAGTTAAAGTTGATTCTCCCTTAAGTTATTTCAAAATCTCAGAGTGTGTTTGTTCCAGGTAGACTTATTTTTTATAACACCTTGGTTAGCTATGAATGCTTACATTTCCTAATGAATAAAAGAAACGAGAAGAAAGGTATGGTTGCAATTAAATTAGACACGAGCAAAACGTATGATCAAGTGGAATGAGGTTTTTTAAAGCATGTTATGTTGGGTTTGGGTTTTGTATGATGAGAAATGGATAGTGTTGGTTTTGGACTATATATACACAATTTCTTTCTTTGTGATGATTAATGGTCAGATAAGAGGCTATTTTATTCCCCAACGTGGTATGAGACAAGGTGACCCCCTATCTGCTTATTTATTTATTTCGTTTTTTATATATGGAATGCTTTTCTAGTCTCCTAAATAATGCGTAAAACAAAGGGGATATCATTGGGTGCCAAATATCTAAAAATGGACTTAGTATATCACACATTTTGTTTGCTGATGATAACTTGTTGTTTTGTCGTGCTACTAAAGAGAACTTTTTAAGATATCCTTAGAATGTATGAGGAGGTCTTTGGGTAGTGTGTGAATTTCTTGAAATATGTTATCCTATTTAGCCCCAATGTTAACAGTGGCATGAGGGAAGAAATAAACATGATCATACAAGTAAAAATGGTGGGTAAGTTAAAAAAAATATTAAGGATTTCCTTCCCATTTTTCTTGAAATAAGTCAAAGGACTTATTGTTTCTTAATTTCTTAAAGAAAAAATTTAGAAAGTAATTGCAGGATGGAAAGAGAATCTATTTTCAGTTGGTGGGAAGAAAATTTTGATAAAGGTCATAGCTCAATCGATCCCAACTTATGTTATGGCTTCAATTAGACTACGCAAAACATTTTGTGATGATGTAATGAGGCTTGTGGCCAGATTTTGATGAGGATCTTCCCCAAGCCTTAAAAAAATTCATTGAAAAAAATGGGAATGCCTATGTATGCCTAAAAAGAAAGGGAGATTGAGATTTAGAGATATTAAGGGCTTTAACCAAGCTCTCATTGCGAAACAAGTGTGGCAGATTTTATGTTTCCCTACCTCATTGGTGGCCAGAATACTGAAAGGGAGATATTTTAAACATTATGATATATTAAATGCAGAGTTGGGTAGCAACTGTTCATTTGTATGGAAGTATACTTTGGGGGCAGGACCTTCTTGTTAAGGGGTTAAGGAAACATATTAGGAATAAAGAAGATACTTGATAACTCTTCAAATAAGAGTTATAGATTGGCTTTGAAGGGTTGTAATTGCCATATTTTATCTTATTCATTCATGAAAATCCTCTAGCTTTGATTACTTTTGCTCTATGTTTAGTTTTGATATGGTAAATTTCTTATTAGAGCAAGATGCTTTGTAATTTGTGCATTTTATATGATATTCAAGGCTGGATTAAATCAATTGGTAATTGTTGATGAAAGAGGACTTGAGAAGTTAAGTGCAACAGTTTAACCACAATTTTCTAGAGCAAAGTTTGAAATACAAGCTGGCACGAATTTCACACGTAAGAAGAAGCACCTCATTTAGTGAGTTGGAATTTGTTAGAATATTCAAAGCACTTCATCCAATGAAAGCTTGTTAATGAATGGGTCTTGTTTAATCAACCTTGATTTGCACAAAATGAGAGGTTTAAGTTGTGAGCAACCGTTTTTGAAAAAAAGAGAGGAAAGAGGATCGAGAAAAACAAAGAGAAAATGGAAAGGAGCTCTTGGAAGGAAACCATTTGACGGATGCTTCCCAAAGAAGAAAGGAATCTCCCGTTGGGCTGAAGCTGATGCTGTATTGAGCTTTTTGGGCCACATTCTGTTTATTTCTTCTTCTTATTCATTTTCCATTTAGTTTCCTGGCACTGTTTTTCGTTATGTCTGTATTTCGTTTCATTTGTTGTATTTCTTGCACTATAAACTAATTACCTTAAGGTGATGATTAGAGGTTGATTGTTATTTATTTATTATTATTAATTTTATAGTTGAATACATTTCATTACCTCATTTTGGTATTTAAGAGTTTTTGTTTCATAGCTCGATTTCGTCTGGCCAACTGAATTGCAACAACGTTCCTCTGATTTTTGGGAATGATAGGAGGGACTGAAAGCTTAAAACCACATTAGCTCATTGTTTGGGTTAGTAACTAGCTAAGTGAGAAGGTTATGGATATCACTCACCTAATGCACACACATTATAGTGGGTTTAATGGTTGCTATAGTAATGAGAATGAAGCAGTATATTTTAGGTAATTCGGGAGAATACCGTGTAAGCTGTTATGGGTTGAGCAAAACAAATGTATACTTAAGCTGTAAAATCGATTAAAACATGAAATTACCTCTAATTCTAGCCTTTTAATTAGCTCAAAGTACAAAGTTCAATTGTTAGTTGTTTATTTAATTTTCCTCTGTTTATCTATGTTTTAGCAATCATTTTATTCTAACGCTATTGATTTTTATTATCTCGTTTGCTCCGATTATTTTGTTGGTTACAAAGCGAGTTTGCTGAGAGTTAATCTGTGGTGGAGTGGAAAATTACTAGTCTCTGTGGATACGATAATTTACTTAGCACTTGCTATAATATATGTGTACACTTGCACATTAAAGATCACAATTCTGCTGAAATATTCACACTACTCTAGCACGTGTCAATACCAAAGTGTTTGATTCACCTTGGGTACCCAAAGAAGCACTTTCAAGATTCTTACACCTAAACCAGCGAAAGCAAGCAATCTCAGAGTTAGTGACATGATGACAGTGTAGGGAATGTGGGATGGACAGAAACTGAGCTCATGGTTATAGCATGAATATGTGGAGGTAGTTAGTTCCATCCCTATATGTAAAACATCAGTAATAGATAGTTGGATTTGGAACTTTTCTAAAGGTGGGGTTTTTACAACAAAAAGTACATATAAGGTTTATATTAACTCTAAAATGGAGGTCTCAAGTTCTGTTGGGGAAAATTCAGAGAAGTGGTGAAGTTCTTTATGGAAATTAAAGATTCCAAACAAAATTAAAATCTTCATGTGGCATGTTTTTCATAATATTATCCCAACAAAGGAGAACTTGAAGAGAAGACATGTTAATTGATTCTTACTTTTCTTTATGTCAAGAAGAGAGGAAAACGATCCAACATACCTATTTTCGATGCAATATAGCTACTGATGATTGGAATATGTTGAATCTATCAATCATTGAACTTCAAATTGAAAATCTGTCCAGCAAAGAAATATTATTATTGGTGGGAGACACGTTGAAGGGTAGAGCATTAGAAGTCTTTTGTATTACATGCTGGGGATTATGAGCGAATTGCACCACCAGATGTAAAGGCCGAATGGATTATGCGATTTCATGAGGAAGTACATCCGAAAAGCCTGGTTAATAAGGGAGAACGAAACTAGAACCTCCAAGACGACATCCTCTAATAGCAAATGTCTACAAATTGAATGTTGATGCTTCTTGTCCCCCTTCAAGGGACCGAGTAGGGCTGGGAATGGTGATCCAGGACAGTAATGAAAGTCTGATTGTGGCCACCACATAACTCCTTTGATAATTCTCATTTATGAAGATTATTTGGCCTTTATACTTAGTTATTCTTGTTATTTTATGTGTGTTATTAGATAAAAAGGCTAGCAAAAAGTTGGTTTAAATTGAATTATTGTTGGAAGCCTTTTAAATTAAGTAAGTGGAGAAACGAAACCAAAAGAAAATGAAAACCACACTTACTTGATGTTTTTGTGTAGAAATTTGAAGAATGCAATAGAAATGCAATTGTAATTCTGGCAGATCTGGAAAACAATGCAACAGAAATGAAATTGCAATTGCATTTCTGCAAAAATCTAAAAAACGCACTAAACACGGGATTGGCATAATTTTAGAGATTTTATGCCATTCTTCTCCACGAATTCAGCAAGGTAAGTTGACCTAAGCTGCACATGAACAAATATGGAAACTCTAGCCCATAAAGCTTATAAAAGAAGGAAGAAATAGAGGCAATGAAGTACGAGTTTTTCTTACGCAAAAGATCTTCATGATGCTGTTTTTTCTTATGTTTGCTACTGTCTTTTTCTTCTGTTTTCCATCCCTTTTGAACTTTGAAACTCAGTCCTTCCTCAAAGAAAGTTGAAGGAAGTGAAGGTTCAATTCCCTTTGAAAAAAGTGGAGTTGAGTTGATTGAGTAAGAAGTGAAGAAGGGGATGTGTTCTTCCGTTTAAGTTACTTGCTTTTGTTTTAGGAACTTAGCTGATGTTGTATTTTCATTCATTCAGTTGTATTTCAAGATTCAAGTTAGTTGTTTAAGTTTCATTGTATTTTGAAGTTCTTAGTTCTTAATAGAATTTCCAGCTTGTTCGAATTAATTTTCTTCTTACTAAAGTTTTATTCTAGTTTATGTTCTTTAAACTTTGGTTAAGTTATTTTCATTTTTACGTTCTGGAATTTTATCTATTCTTTCTCTCATTCTCAATTATGCACTTTTATTACTTTAAAGCTTTGTTTTTCACTTTTGCAATAATGAGCTAATTTTCCTTTAAAGGTTCAAGTTCGTGAATGCCCTTGAGGAAAGATGTAAAGCTTAAAAGCATAAACAATCAAGTTAATACTTGAAACTTTGTTTGTTTTCGTTGAATTAACGTTGGGTAAACCTAGCCGGCCAACTAGTGTTACTTGTCAAGCTTGAATTAATACCGAAGGGGTTAAGGGAAAACGGATCTCACAAAAGCAATGGAGGAAAAGACTTAGAAATAAGTTTTGAACATCGACCCTAGACATAAGGAGAGACTTCAAAACCACTAGAATTGTGCACTAAATTATCTAAGTTAGATGAGCCATAGAAATATATGTTTAATCACTTAGCCTCCTAAAGATTTTGAAGAAAAAATGAATAGGAGTCGAATTCGGTTTACTCAGTTTTCTTGTGTTAGCTACGATTGCAATTGCATTTTAGTTGCAATTTTTTCCAAAGGGGCGTGAGCAACTTGAATTCCCTTTATCATTCTTATTGATTTTTTAATTATTTTCATCAGCAAAGATACCTCTCCACATTTTTATAACATTGATTATAGAAATTGCAACTTGAGAACAATTTTTACTATCTTTTGAATTTTGTTGTATCCATTCCTTGTGAGATCAATACTTTGGAGTACTTCCAACTTTATATTACTTGCATCGACGGTGTGCACTTGCACTGGACTGTAGATTTGTCTCGAGGGCTTAGGAGCTTGTTTTCGAATGTAAATTTGTCTCGAGGGCTTGGGAGCTTGTTTTCAAATTAGATTGGTATCGAGGGCTTTGAAGCTTGTTCTTGAATGTGAATTTGTTTCGAGGGCTTTGCAGCTTGTTCTCGACTGTGGATTTGTCTCGAGGACTTTGCAACTTATTCTTGAATGTGAATTTGTCTCAAGGGATTTGCAGCTTGTTCTTGAGGTTGAAGCTTCAATTAATCTTTAAAGTATTGAAGTCTTAAAGTCTTAAAGAGTCTTTGGTCTTCAAGGAGTGTTAAGCACCTAAGGACTTCAGGGAGTCTTCTGACCTTCTCTGCTTTGAATTCTCTCAGAGTTCTTTGGAGAGCTAATTTCTAAACCTTCAAATTGAGGAAAGTCCTTCTATTTATAGAGTTTTTCATGGGCATGTGAGCTTGGGGCTTTAATGGCTTTTAGGCCCAACCATTAGACTTGGGCTTTGTTGACTTTGAGCCGAACCATATATAGACCTTATTAGGAACCCATATTTCAGTTTTGTCCATAAACTAGCAAATTTTTACTTTTGTCTAGCGGTAGAAAAATTTTGAAGCCTAATTACACAAATATCCCTCCTTGCATGTCACCTGAAAATTTGTAAAAAAGAAAAACACAAAAAGGAAAAAACTATTCGTATTCTCTCTTTGAAAAAACATTCTAGAAATGCACCACTCCCAAAAACTGCCATTATTCTTCATCATTCTCGAAATTCATTCCTTATTTTTTTCATCCCAAATACATGTGTCATATTATTTTCATCCTAAAAAAGGTTCAACATACTTTTACTCCATTATTATCGTCGTCTGATTAAGGTTTCTTCTTCGTGTTAACATCTTCGGCAGTGAGAGACTATTTCATTCAAAGGCATAAACATATCTCGTATATTTGAAGCAAGTAAGTATTTTTCATGCCTTAATCTACATCCTTCGATATCCTTGGTGTTCTAAAATTGATTTTAAATTCGGTTTGTTGTTAGGGATATATCACACTATGAAGCTTCACTTGATTTTAAATTAAGTATTTGTAGGTATATTTCAATTTTTTGAGTGTCTTGAAACAATTTTAAAGACAATATTTATAGGCATTTTTCAGTTCTTTTAGTATCTTCAAATGATCTTAAAGTAAGTATTTTAAAGAATTTTTTTCGTTCTTTGAGTAGCTTCAAACAATTTTATCGATGTACTTGCTATTAGGGATTTAGGAGATCTGCATGTTGTTTGCTTTATATAGTAGATAATTGTCTAGATTTTTTTTAAACCCGCTGGAAACATAACATTAAAATGATTTTACAGTTTTTTTTTTATGGTAATGTGTTTGATATTTGACTCTATTTCGTTCATATGAATCTATTATTATATAATATAACATACGTGCCTCATTTACAGTTTATATAACATGTACCTCAATAATTTGATATTTGACTCAAAATTGGTTTTATAAACTTAGTATAAAGGTTATGTTATATAGTATATAACATATGTGTATCGGGTACAATTTTTTGTAGGAAATGGTGAAGAATAAGAAGATTGTGGAAAAAAAAGTGGTTCACTAGGTAGTTCAAGTAAGACTTGAATAGATGAAGCAAAAACACTAGATTTAAGGTATATACAGTGTATACTAGGTATATGTTTCAATTAATATTCATAATATTCATATAGTTTAATTTATATTAGAATTGAGCACCAAGTCAAGACTCAACAAGTATAATATATATATATGTTGTGTGTGATATAATACATATTATGTACACTTCATATCATCTATGTTTAATAAACTATATTTTATGTTACATGGAAACAACTCATCTATGATATATATCATCGCGGTATGACTTATTGTACAATAAATATTGTTGTGTTCTGATAATATACCCAAAGTTTGAATAGTTAATTGTCATTTACTTTGCAGCTTAAAGGGAATGGACCATTGAAAAGAGAAACAAAAAAGCTATTAAAATAGTTCAAAATATGAGGAGTTAATGTAGAGTTATCATTCTATTTAAAATAATGCGATCACCATTCACTTCCAAGTTCGGGTCTATAAAAGAGAACAAGAAAAAAGAGAAAGTCATCAATAGCTAAGATTTTGACTACTCAAACTTCAATCTTACTACCCAACTCTAGCTTGAACATTATTATTTTTTTATTCTACAAGAAATGACAACTCTTAGTTATTCTTGTTTTTTAGAGACGAGAAGATGTTGACAATAAATAGATATTATTGTTTTTTATTTTTATTTTTTTTTGTTGTAAACATGTTAACTGAATGTGATGGGTTATTTTGTGTAATGTTCTTTGTTTAGGTGATTCATTCTTTTTTAATGGGTTATTCATTCCTTTTTAATGAAATCTATTATGAGATTCACAATATATATTGGTATGGATGTGATCGGCCTTTTTGCTACAACACGCAAGTGCACGTGATCGAAGTAATAAAAAACTGGAGTATTCCAGAGTATCGTACCCAAGAGAACGGATTTTAATAAAATTTATAAAAATGGCACAAAATCGCTGACAAATTGCAACTTAAAAGTAACCGTGGGTATAAAAGATTTGTGAGGTGATTTGACTAAAAGTAAAATTGTTTAAAAAGACAATGAAATTGAAATAGGGATTCAAGATGCTAATGCCCCTTTGGAAAGAAATGCAACAAGAAGGCAATTGCAATCGTGGCAAATTCAAGAACTAAGTAAACCGAATTCAACTCCTATTCGACATTCTATGAAGGATCTTTAGGAGACTAAGTGATTAAACTTATATTTCTATGGCTAATCTAACTTAGATATTTTTGCGCACAATTCTAGTGGTCTTAGAGTCTCGCCCTATGCCTAGGGTCGATGTTTAAGGACTTATGTCTAAGCCTTTTCCTCCATTACTTTTGCGACATCCTCCTCCCTTAACCCCTTCGGTATTAAGTTTAGCTTGGCAAGCAACACTAGTGGCCTACTAGGGTTTACCCAACATTAATTTCACCAAAAGCAAACATTAGTTCAAGAATTAGCTAGATTGTGTTTGCTATCGAGCCTTACATCTTTCCTCTAGGGCATTCACAAACTTGAATCCCAAAGAAAATTTAGCTATTCATAATTAAATTAATAAAAACAGTAAGATTACAATTGATAAAATTCATTGTTACAACAAGGATGACGTGCTACAAATTGCAAATGCAACTTGATGCCAAAGAAACTTAATTTTGTTATAACACTTAATGAAGGAATGATAAGATACTAAACAACTTAGAGAAACCTTTAGTCATATAAGCAAAATTCGAATTACAAAAGACCTCTCAAAATTAAGAAATTATACTTACTAAAAGAAAGACAAACCAGTAGCTCCTAAATTCAAGAAACTTGTAGATATAGATGCAAAAATTGAATTTCAGTAAGCCTCCAGATCTCAAATAACAGAGAGTAAAAATGCTGAATTAAAAATGCAATATACTCGTAGTTACTAAACTCAATTAACTGAAATCAAAGTGCTGAAATTGAACAACAGTCCAATATGCTACTTAACGTGATTGACAGAAGCAAAGAAAAATTAGAGAACGAATCCATCCTAAAAACCCATTCTTCGTAGCTCAATCGAACAAAGAGTTTGTTAACCACACCAATTCTTAGGGAGATGGGATTGAGAAGAGGATTCTGGAAATTTAGGAGGAAGAACAATAGAAAAATAACTCCAAAAATAAAAATGAAGAACACTGCTGTCGGTAAACAAAACCCAAAAATGAAACAAATTTTCCTCCCAAAAATCGTGTCCTTTTCTTCCGCTTCTTCTTTGATCTTTTATAGGAACTTCATGCTAGGGTTTCTCTCTTGATAGATGGTCAATCATAGCTCATCTTCTAGCTGAAATCATGGGTAAATCTCGCTCAAAATTCTCGAAATTAGCGTTTCTTTCTTAACTTTCAGATCTGCCGAAAATGCAACTGCCTTGCAATTGCATTACTGTTGCATTCCATCAAAATCTTGCATCAAAACATTAAGTAAGTGTGAATTCTTTTCTTCTTTTGTTTTCCTTTCTCAACTTACTTAAATTAAAGATCTTCCATCAATCATGTGATTACATTCAACCATTTTTTTTATTTTTCATCAAATAACATGAATAAAAATCACACGTATAACTAAGTTTAGAGGCCAAATAATCCTCATAAATGAGAATTATCAAGATGATATATACATACCTATTTCAATATATCAATACATTTGCCTATGTTTGCACATCTGGATGGACAATAGATATATATTGTAAATACAATGTTATTTGATAATGTTAAGTTTTTGCTTGTTACTTGAAACAACAGGTCATATACTTTTGTTAGTTCATTTAGAGACCGGAGATATTGACAATGGATGTTGCTATTGTTTTTGGTTAGTTTTTAGTTATGAATACGTATACTGAATGTAATGGGTTATTCTGCGTCATGTTTTTTGTTTAGGTTATTCATTGTTCTTAAATGATATTAACTCTAAAACGACATTCTCTCATGAATTATTATCTTTGAAATGTTGTAGTCAATATAATTATCCCTAGTGATCCACTGCCCACCATAAATATGCGTACAAGAATTATATTTGTACCTATAATAGAATAATATATATCATGTACATATAACAAATATATGGAATATTTATTATGCAAAAATCAATCTAAGGTAACAATTATATTTGCATAAGTTGGAAAATAAATATATATCTAGTATATATGCCATATTATAAAAATTTAATAGGATCAACTATACTAATACACTTTGGAGAGATGCATATGACAAATAACAACTAAGTATATGTGACAAAATGCAATAAATGTACAGTTAGCAAAACGAAAAGGGTAAGAATGAAACTAATACAAAAATTGAAAAGTGGAGAATAAATAGAAAAAAGAAAGAAAGGAAGAAATGTAAAGGAAGAATGTACTCAAAAACATAATATATAGATGAAAAAAATGAAAATGGCACATACGAAATCAAAAAAACGACTACTTACTCATTTGTGGAAGAAAAAAAGATGAAGCAGAGGTACAAAAATGGGTACACAAAAGTAAAAATGATGGTAAGATGATGAATGATATAGAAGACGCAAAATACTGGAGAAATTAGAGAAAAGCTTATTAATTGGAATGTATAATCTTGGTTGTCAATATATTATTATTAATTAAAATAACGATTGCCTAATTAATGATATATTATTTACCTTAAATGAAAAATATTCATAAGAGAAAAAATAAAATAAAATAAAATAATAAATGTGGATTGAGATATTTAATGAAAGGGCAAATTTGTAAGAAAAATATGCCAAATAATTCAAAAAAGTTAAAGATGAAAACTATAATAATTTGTGAAATATAGATTTGGAAATAATCCATCCACCACAATTTCTATTTGAATTTGAGTTTTGTTTAACTTTGACCGAAATTTCATATGACCCAATTTATTAATTTAGTCAAAATGGTCGTAATAAAGACATGTGACCTTATAATTTAGGATTTGTCAACTTTTGTCTTCAAATTAAATTTGGGACACATGTTAATTTATAATTGATTCCAAATTTTATTATTTGTAATTTTGTGAATGATGACATGGCAATTTGAGATTGGCCAAAACTTATCATTCAACAATGTCTATATTGTCTTGAACTTTAAAAAGTATCTAGTTGATCATTAAGGCCCCGTTTGATAACCGTTTGGTTTTTTGTTTTTTGTTTTTGAAAATTAAGCCTATAAATACTACTTCCACCCATAGATTTACTTGTTTTATTAGCTACCTTTTACCTATGTTTTCAAAAACCAAGCCATGTTTTGAAAACTAAAAAAAATAGTTTTCAAAAACTTGTTTTTGTTTTTAGAATTTGGCTAAGAATTCAAATGCTTCCTTAAGGGAGATGAAAACTATGGTAGAGAAATTGAGAGAAAACAAGCTTAATTTTCAAAAACCAAAAACAAAAAACCAAATGGTTATCAAACGGGGCCTAAATTTTTAATTTTGTATTCAATAGGTCTTTGACATATTCAAAAAAAAATAATTAATTAAATGTTCTATTAGACAATTTTGTAGCTATTAAGTCTTCAACCTATTGACATTTTTTAAAACTAATGTATTTATTAGATGTAAAATTGAAAGTTTAAAGTTCAATCATATACAAAATTAGATGTAAATTTTTTTTGAATATGTCTAAGACCTATGACATACAAAATTGAAAGTTCATTGATCTATTAGACATTTTCAAGTTCAAAGATTAATTAGACAAAATTGAAAATTTAAGAACCTCTTAGACACAAATTTTAAAATTCAAGGACTAAACTTATAATTTAACTTCATATAAATATAATTTTAAATGCTTTGATATATAATAATTATATTAAGTAATATTGATTACAAAATATAATAAACAATTGTAGAATTATCCACCAAAATACATAAGCAAAGAAGAAAATTTAAATATTTAAGATTTTTTTAAATAGAATTAAGTTAAATTTTTATGGAATTAATATTTCTAAAATAATTTACTAAATATATAAGCAAAATATATAATATTTTTTGAGATGCTTACAGTAGAACGATGCTTACTACAAAAACTTTCTATGTTATGATCAAAATGAAATTAGTAAAGGCCTTAGATTTGGCTGAAGGTGTATTCAAAGCTCATGAAGCAAGCCTTCATCCTTTATGGGCAGAGGTGGATTCTTTAATTCTTTGGAATCTCCTTATCGAAAAGGATACTTTTCCAAATGAATTACAGCCTTTTGTTGATGCCCTTCGTGACAAACAACACAGTGAAATAGTTGAAGACTTTATCTTTACCAATCGGAAGTGTAATAAGGTTGTCCACCAACTTGCTTGCCATGTACGGAGAACAAAACCATCAAAGATAGGATGAAAGAGCACCCCCAATGTGGACAAATTCCATAATCATTTATGATGCATGTTGTTGCTAAATTTTGGACAGGAGATATCTCACCTGACCTCTACGTAATAAAGACAGTGAATTTGTATTCTTGGGGGAAGAACGCGACCTGCAAGACAAGAAAAACTTGGACATCGGTGTGGTGTAGGCCACACAGGCTCCGATGCTTAAGTCAGAAAGGGTTTAAAGAGAATTTAGGAGTTCTATGAGAGTTTTAGAGGCTGTGATGAACTTACCTTGCTCTCTCCTCAAGAGAGAACTTAAATACCTTCCTAATTAGGGTTTTCATGGGTTTTCGTCTTCAATAGGGAATAAAATGACCGAACGGGGCTAGACAAGGGGTCTCCGGGCCATGAGGGACCAAGGCAAGGCCTAAAAGTGGGCATTGCCATGTGGTTGGCCTCGACCGGGCCAACCACGGGTTTGGGCTTTGGTCTAAGCCCGTTTCTCCTCCCTCTCACTTTGTGGGCCTATCTCGTGTTAGTTTTGGTTCGTTTTGATTTTGGATTGTGCTTCTTTCCTCGTTTGTCCCTTTATTGTAGCCTTTTAGCCAGCCCAATCTTATTGGTCCAATTTCACCCATAACATTAGCCCCCACTCTCTAGTTAGGATTCGAGATTAGGAGCGTGTGAAGTAATTGCGTGGAGCCTGACTTGGGAGTAGCCTATTAAGTTTTGGAGTCATTTGTGACATTTCGAGGTCTACCTCGAATTTTCTCTAGTTATTGATGTTCATCCTTATGATGATATTCAGTCTCTTAAAGTGTCATCTCATTCATTTTCCTATAGGAATTTTAGGGTTCCATGACGCTTATTTTGCATCTCAGATCATCCCCAGGATTGCAGTTTAATCCCGTAGGTTGGTCTATTCTTGAGGGGTAAGATTCTCCTCTGGATGTGTGTTTGTCCACATCTTGGAGAAAATTTAGGGCTCCAAGGTTCTTCTTGGATCTCCCCAAGATTGTCGTCCAATCTCGTAGGAAACATTTTGATCTTTCTTGGAGGCTAAGACTCTCCACTGCATTCGCAATCTGTGCTGTTTTCCTGAAGAGAATATGTAAATTCGAAGGCGTCCTCAAATTTAAGTGAGATTACCATCAAATCCTGTAGGGACTGTTCTGGACTTCCCGACCTCCCGGAGGAGGGAATTTTGGGCATCTAATAGTTGCATATCTTCATGACCTCCTGCTGGAGGGAATTATTGGTTATTCAGTAGCCTCATAGCTTCTCGCTTTTTGTAAGCATTTTCTGAACAATTGTAGCTTCATTCTAAGTTGATACCGTGAGAAAAGAAAAGGAAATAAGCAATGGAGTGAGAATCGGGGGATAAATAACAACCCAGACTGGTCGGCCTCAACCCGGTCGGGGCCGAGTCCTCATTGGCATTTTTGCTTCATGTGCCAGGCACATGCTTGTAGCCCCTTGCACACGTCGATACGGGTTCTCCTTGGGCATACCATCATCTTTTTCATGATTCTGGATGCTTTTTCGTTCCCTTTTTAGTTCCTTATGAAATCCATTGTTCTTCAGCTGCTTGAGCTTTTACTAAAGTCGTGAAAAAGCCTTGAAGCTTCGGCATGTTCGAGTCTTTTCCTTGTTAGTCAAGAGAATTTAATCAGAATCAATTTTGATCCACCCCTTCTTCCAGAAGGTTGGATTTAAACTCAAATTCTCCCTTAATTCTTGTGTTGGAAAGAGATCGGCCTCAGCCCCTCTGTTTATGCTTTTGCTTCGTGTGTTTTCTATAACTCACAATTTTTTTGCTTTTGTTTTTCAGATATGCCTCCACGGATGGCTTCCTTCAAAAGAGATTATGTCTTCTCCGACTCAAATGACTCCAATGGAAGTGATAGAGTGGACATGAACGAGGGCTAATTTTATTTTATGTGTTTTCCCTTTACTTTTTTTTTACCTTATTGTCAGACTTTTATTTATGAATCAATGAGAACATCTTTTCCGTCCATCCTCCTTGTTTGTTTCTCTTTAATGAATTTCGTCTTTAAAGAGGTAAATTATGTTAAACAGAATTATATAAGTCATACTAAACAAGATAAATTGATAAAGAGGGTCTTTATTCATGCATCCAAACCACAAACCAAAGAAAATCACTTGTAGGTGCTTGACCTCAGCCTTGGTTTCTCTAAACTTATTGACTTTTTTGGCTCGTTCTGTGTAGCTTCTGCCTTTTGTTCAATTAGAGTGACAATATCTCTTTAATAGCTTCGTTGCCTTTTGTTTAATAGGGAAGCAGATCCCTTTTGTAACTTCTTATTTGATGAGGAATTTTCTTATGTTGAGTCTATGCTTTACTCACAAAGTTCATGATAATTTCAAGGAAGAATAAAATAACATGTTATTTATGTTAATCAGTCTTCGAGAAATACAACAGTAATAATCATAGAAAAGTAATCTATTGATAATAGATCTTCAGGTGTTTTGCATTCCAAGGATGGGAAAGAACCCTTCCTTTACGATCAATTAGAGTGTACGCACCAGATCTGATAACTCTTGCAATTTGGTATGGTCTTTCCCATGTTGGACCTAGTGCATGTGTTGATGGATCTTTAGTGTTTGGCATGACCCTTCTTAGTACAAGATCTCTTTCTTTGAAGCTTTGCCTCTTGACCGTTGCATTGTAATATCTTGCAATTCTGTTCTTGTATTCTACTACTCGAAGATGAGCTTTTTCTATGTGCTCCTCTAATAGATCTAAGCATAATCTCACTGACTCCTCATTCTGTTAAGGGTCAAAAACTTTTATTATTGGTGAAGGTAAACAAATTTCCACAGGAATGACTGTCTCTACCCCATAAGTAAGTGAGAAAGGAATTTCATTTGTGGTAAACCTTGCAGTTGTCCTGTATGCCCGTAGCACGTTGGGCAACTCCTCTGCCCATGCTCATTTCAAATTTTCTAACTTTGTCTTGAGATTTAACTTGATAATCTTGTTCACTGCTTCCACTTGCCCATTGGCTTGTGGATGTACTGGAGATGAACATCGATGATTGATGTTAAGATCTAAACAAAATTTTCTGAATGCTGCATTATCGAATTGTTTTCCATTGTCTGAAATAATGACATTAGGAATTCCAAAACGACATCCTATGTTTCTCCATACAAAGTTAGTTATCTTCTTTTCTGTAATTGTTGTCAATGCTTCTGCTTCAGCCCATTTTGTGAAGTAATCAATTGCCACCACTCCAAACTTAGTTTGTCCTATATCTTGGGGAAGAGGTCCAATAAGGTATATTCACCATTATGCAAAAGGTCAGGGACTTACTATATTTGTTAGTGGTTTAAGTGGTTGTCCTAGTACTAGAGTAAATCGTTGGCATTGGTCACAGGATCTTGTGAAGTTTCGAGCATCTTGAAGCATTGTTGGCCAATAATATCATTGTCTTACAATCTTATGACATAAGGATCTTCCTCTGGAATGGTTGCCACATATTCCTTCATGGATTTCCTTCATCACATATTCTGTCTCAATAGGTGTGAGATACCTTAGAAGCGGTATTGAATAACCTCTCTTATAGAGTTTACCTTCTTTGAGTAGGTAATGAGTCGATCGCCTATGTATTTGTTTGGCTTTTGTTTTTGCTGAGGGCAATTTTCCTTCTTGCAGGTATTCCATTATGAGATCCATCCAGGAAGAATCTTCCCCGGCCTCGGCCTCTTCCTGGTCGTCCTTGGCCACGACTAGGTCGTCCTCAGCCTCAGTTGGCTCATTTCTGGCTTCGGTCTCTTCCTCTCTGGAAACCGTTGCGTCAGTTTCCATTATCTCTTCTCTGGATATGGTTGGCTCAAATAGGATTTCAATTGGAACTGTTTCTACTTAGTTCAGTTTCATAGTTTGCTGCTAATCGAGCTAAAGAATTAGCATTGGCATTTTGTGATCTTGGAATTTGTCTGATCTCATGTTTGGAGAATGAGGCAAGCAGTTCCTTGACCCTACAAATGCTTTGCCATTCTCTACATTTTAGCTTGATATTTATCAGTTACCTATTTCACTATTAATTGAGAATCACTCAGGACTAAGAGATTGAAGATCCCTATTTCCTTAGCGACCTTTAATCCTGCTACAAGTGCTTCGTATTTTGCCTCATTATTTGTGGTTCTAAAGTTGAATTTGAGAGCATATTCATACCTTTCTCCTTTAGGAGATTCAAGTAAAATTCCTACTCTGCATCCTTTGACGTTGGAGGATCCATCAACGAAAAGTTTACAAGGCAAATTAAGATCTTCTGGATGAGATGAATCTACCTCCATTGTGCATTAAAGGTGGTCGGCCTCGGCTCCTCCATGGTTGGCCTCAGCCCCTACTTGGTCAGCCTTGGCTCCTATGTGGTTGGCCTCGTCCTGTAGTGGAGTGAGTTCAGTAATAAAATCTGTCACTGCTTGTCCTTTAATCGATGTCCTTGGTTTGTAGTGAATATCGTATTCATTAAGCTCTACTGCCCACTTCATGAAGCGTCTTGAAGCTTTTGGCTTCTACAACACTTATTTGAGAGGGAAGTTTGTGAGGACAGTGACCTTGTATGCTTGGAAGTAAAGACGTAATCTTCTAGCTGAGGTAATTAAGGCAAGTGCAAGCTTTTCTACTTGAGGGTATCTAGTTTCAGCCCCTACCGTTGCTCTGTTGGTGTAGTAGACTGGTCTTTGATGACGATTCTCTTCTTTGATTAGTGCAGAACTTACATCAATATTAGAAGTTGCTACATAAAGTAGTAACTCATCTCCCTTAATTGGTTTGGCTAGGAGGGGAGCTGGACTTGGATAAACCTTCAATTCTCGAAAAGCTTATTCATATTCTTTAGACCATTCATATTGAAGACCTTTCTTCAAAATTTTAAAGAAAGATCGACATATGTCAGTAGCTCTACTAACGAACCTATTCAGTGCTGCAATTCTCCCATTGAGACTCTGAAGTTGCTTGAGATTGGTTGGAGAGGATATCTCTAAGATGGTCGTTATCTTGTCAGAATTTGCCTCAATTTCTCTTTGGTGTACCATGAATTTGAGGAATTTTCCTGATGTTACTTTAAAAGCACATTTGCTTGGATTCAGTTCCATCTTGCACTTTCGAAGTATTTGGAATGCTTTATGGATGTCAGTTTTATGTTGATGTGCTTTAATGCTTTTTACTAGTATATCATCCATATACATCTCCATATTCTTCCCCAGCAACGGGGCAAACATTCGATTTACCATTCTTTGGTAGGTTGCTCCTGCATTCTTGAGGCCAAATGGCATGACTTTGTAACAGTAAAGCCCCCTATCAGTAATGAAAGAGTTCTTTTCTTGATCAGGTCCATACATTTTGATTTCATTGTATCTAGAGTAGGCATCCATGTAGCTTAATAACTCATGGCCTACTGTTGCATCTACTAACTGATCTATCATAGGCAAATGGTAATTGTCCTTAGGACATGCCTTATTTAGATCAGTGAAGTCGATACACATTCGTCATTTTCCATTAGACTTTTTTACTAAAACCACATTAGATAGCCATTGAGGATAATGAACTTCCCTAATGAAATTGGCTTTTAGTAAATCATCTACTTGGTTGGCTATGATCTCGTTCTGCTCCTGGTTGAATGTGTGTCGCTTCTGTTTTACAGGCTTGAAGTCTCTATCCACGTTTAGTCGATGTACCATAACGTCAAGGTTTATTCTTGACATATCCTCATGAGACCAGACGAATAAATATGCGTTGTTCCTAAGGAAACTGATCAATTTTATTTTTTGTTTAGCCCTTAGGTTTGTTCAAATGTTTATTCGTCTGTCCTCTGATGTGAGCGAGACATACTCGGGTTCCTCGGTGGGTTGCCCTCTATGGTCGGCCTCAGTCTCCTCGAGGGCAAGGAGCTGGTCAGCTGTCTTCTTTGTTGCTTCTTCTTGTAATCCTTCAGGCCTGCACTGCCATGTAGCTTGAACGATCTAGTCGGCCTCGGCCTTCAGATTCTGGTCGGCCTTGGCCTTTTTGTGGTCGGACTCAACCAACAAACATAGGCCAGCTTCTTCACGCTGCCATGTAGCTTGAATGATCTGGTTGGCCTCGACCTCTCTCTGGTCGACCTCGACCTCCTTCTGGTCTGCCTTAGCCTTAGTATGAGGTCGAGGAGTCGTGTTCTTCTGCGTTCGTCACAGGCCTGTAAGACAAGAAAAACTTAGACACCGGTGTGGACCCAACTTTTCCTATTGGACTTTCTAGGGACGTTACTACATGCATGCTAATGAAATAAAAAAAAAACTTAAATATCCATACAAAAGAAATAAACTTTTGCTAAACGATCAGAAGCCTTTACCTCAGGATCCCTTTAAATTTGTTTCAAAGCAAAAGAATAAATTAAAATGTTTAACAATTGAAATAATTTTCCTAATACGTCTACTAAAAAAAATATTTCCAAAAGTGCTAGCAATGAAGTAAATTGCATAAATAAAGCTTCTATAGGTCACCCATGGCCTCTTACAGCAACTACCCTATCAATCGCCTAAGATTCCCTTGCCTTTACCTGAAAAGAAAAACATTATTTGAAAATGGTGAGTATTTAAAATACCCAGTAAGTGATCTCACTACCAAGGTCAGGATATGCAAACACATACAGAGTGATTTTTTTTTTCAAAACATTTTCCTCTAGTGGGACCTAAAACATTTTCATAGTGGAAACGTTTCCCTTTAAATTTTATCTTCTGCTTAATGTGGACAATTATCCCAACCTAACATTTCCTTTTCATTTAACATTTTTAGGTTCCTTTCCATTTAACCTCTTCAGGTTCCTTTCCATTTAGATGTACATCTATAATTTTAGGGGGGTAATTGCCACAGCCTTCGAAATCATATTATCATGAAAATACACATGTATGCATGAGGTCCTCCCAAAACATTTTAAATTTTCATTCAGTGATGCAACATAAGACAACATTCTAATATTATTCATCATAAATCATAAATCATACATCACATTCATAAGAATATTTAGCAATCATACATGTAAAAATTCATTTTCATATAACATAGAGCATTTTAAAATTTAACAAAAATCATAAATAAAACATTTATAAAAACTTTTCATTTCAAATGTAGTTTTTTTTTCAATTCAGTTCCCAACTTGCATTTAAGCATACCGGCATAAAGTCCTTTACCTTAGCTTTAAACTCCACAAATCCCAAATTCTAGCTCCTATCAAAACACCCTTTCGACCAACCTACACCGAAACCAAAAAACCAACACTTGGCAATCAACAACTTAGAATAAAGTCTTCCAACTCCCATTAAAACTCCGTTGGTAAAATACTATATATATAGATATATTTCCCAAATAACCTTCCTTACCCCCAAATAAACGAGGGACGATTTCTCAAATGCTCCTCAAGTTATGGTCGTCCTCAAACTCCCGTTGCACCAAACTTCAGACCTATCCACCACAGTTTTGAAATCATAGATCAATTTAGCAACCACCATTGATTCAGAACGTTTATGGGTCTTCAATACTTACCAAACTTACCTTGAAAGTCAAAATGCTCGTTGATTAGTGATTAACCCGTGCACGACCTGTGGTTACAACCCCGAACTGAAGTGGGTATTCTAGAACCTGGTCACAACTAAAAAAATCAATCTTACCCACAACCACAAACCATCCACAACCTACAGAAAATTTAATCTTACCCACGAATTGAAAGACATATGGCAACTCCTGAATATTCGTGTCAAAATCGACACCCAACTGAAGGGCCGAGTGATTTTCAGCAGAGGACGGCATGGACAGTGGCGGCGTGCGAAAACCTGAGGCGGTGGTGTGCAGATCTTGAGGTGCGGCGGTCCGGTCTTGCAACTTGAGTACAGCGCACGGTTGAAGGCGATTCGCGGAGGCAGTCTGAGCGAGTGGCGATGGGCAGCGAACAGTAGTGTGGTGTGGGCGGCGAACAGGGGTCTGAGACGGCGGCCGAGAACTACTGAAAATTTTTTTCTGCTTCAATGAGAAGCTGTCGAACACAAGGGAGAAGGATAAGGAGATGAAGAAGATGATGGCTTGGCTTGGCTTGGCTTGAGAGTTGGCTTGGAGGCTTGACTCCAACCTAGGGTTGCGTGCGTTTTAAATAGAAGAGAGGGAAAAATAGGGCATGGCTTCTCTTAGGCTTGGCTTGACTTAACGCACCTAAATAACAAAAATGTCCCAAACCCAATTAATTCCTTTCTCCTTCAAATTCTCTAATTTACAACTATGCAAATCTCCAAATTTAACTTCAATACATCACACAAACATGAAATTGGTCCCACAATTAAGTTAAATTTCAAAATTAAAATTTTAATTAATACTTGAAAGTGTCGGTCGTTACAGTGGTGTAGGCCACACAGGCTCCGATGCTTAAGTCAGAGAGGGTTTAGAGAGAATTTAGGAGTTCTAGGAGAGTTTTGGAGGTTGGGATGAACTTACCTTGCTCTCCTCTCAAGAGAGAGCTTAAATACCTTCCTAATTAGAGTTATTTATGGGTTTCTGTCTTCAATTGGAAATAAAAGGATCGAACAAGGCTAGACCGGAGGTCTCCAGGCCATGCCATGTGGTTAGCCTCGTCCAGGCCGACCATGGGCTTGGGCTTCGACCCAAGCTCATTTCTCCTCCCTCTCGTTTCGTGGGCTTGTCTCATGTTAGTTTTGGTTCGTTCTGATTTTGGATTGGGCTTTTTTCCTCATTTGGCCCTTTATTGTAGCTTTTTAGTCAACTCATTGTTGTTGGTCCAATTCATCCATAGCAATGCTCACCATATGTTTTCTTTTGATCGAGTCCTGTTTTTGTTTTTCTATTTCTTCATTGTACTAAAAAAAATGTACATTAAATATATATATATATATATGTGTGTGTGTGTGTGTGTGTGTGTGTGTGTGTGTGTGTGTGTGTGTGTGTGTGTGTGTGTGTGTGTGTGTGTGTGTGTGTGTGTGTGTGTGTGTGTGTGTGTGTGTGTGTGTGTGTGTGTGTGTGTGTGTGTGTGTGTGTGTGTGTGTGTGTGTGTGTGTGTGTGTGTGTGTGTGTGTGTGTGTGTGTGTGTGTGTGTGTGTGTGTGTGTGTGTGTGTGTGTGTGTGTGTGTGTGTGTGTGTGTGTGTGTGTGGTGATATTTGCAATTTTTTAAACTTCTATTTTTGTAATGTTAGCTAATTATTTTTTGTTTTTCATAAACTTTCCAAATTTCTTTGCAAAAACATCACAATTTTCTTCGACTCATGTATATTATAATTAAGAGTGATATAAATGTCTTATTTAAGAGGATGAATTTTAAACGTCTTACCACACTACACTAAGAAATGGAGGAAAAAATGTATTTTGAATTGATCAATCGTGTATAAATAATTAAAACTCTACCATCGAAAAGCTTTATCTATTTTGAAGACGACTATAAAATTTTAAATCAAAATCATTAAACAAAAAGAACATTGCTTGTTTACATTGAATACTCCATTTAAATACTAATTAGAAGGAGAAAAAAGGATTTCTAACCATGGAAGACTATATGATTAAACAAACCCCTTACCCAGTCAATAACAGATGAGAAGCCAACCAAATTTTTATGGTTGAACTTTTCAAAAAAAAAAAAAAAAAACAACAATCAATAAACAAACACAAACTGCTTTTTATTGTATGACTTTGTACTAAAGAATTATATTAAGTAGAGGAAAAGATGGGGAAAATAAATTAAATTAAAAAAAAAAAAAAGAGAAAAGAAAAATTCAAAACAATAGCATATAGCATGTGTCATGACATGTGACCCCCAAACTACAATAAAAAGGATACCATATTAATTTTTATTCTTTTTATATTGTTCAACAACTTTTGCCCATATTATTTTATTTTTGCACCCCCTTTCTCTCTATATAAACATAACAAAAAGGGTAATTCTCCCTCTTTAACAAAGAAAAAAGGCAGTTCTAATTTATACCTATCTAGATTGAAAACATAACAAAAAGAAACAGGGTAAGTCTCTCCCCTAAATAGAAAACATAACAAAAAGAAACAGGGTAAGTCTCTCCCCTAAATAGAAAACATAACAAAAAAAAAGTTTGTATCAAGAAATAAGTTTAAATTTATCATGAACTTAAATAAAATTGGTACAAGAAAGAAGAAGCTAGATAAGAAGTGCCTTTTGATAAACCAATTGTGCAAAATTTTGAAACCATACAAGTAAAAAGATTGAGTTTTAAAACTCAAATACCCAAATGAGAGTTGATATAAATCTTTCTTTTTTTTTTCTTTTTTTGAAATAAAGAGTTGATATAAATCTTAAAGTTTATTTTTTTTTTCATTCGTTTAATAATAAGTATTGTTTTTTGTTAAAAAAACAACAAATATTTTTTTGAATGGAGTTCAACAATAAATATTATTGGGACATAGATATAATTAAGATAAAAAAAATTAACTCATGAAAAGAACTTCAATCAAATTTGATTTCCTTAGATTGAGGAACGGTTAAAGCAATTCGACTTTACAAGATAACTTATCACTGATAAATATAGTTAAATGAAGTATGGTAATAATTGAGTCATAAATTCAAAAATATTTTAGAGGGTTTTTTAAACAATTATTTATTATTTTCAAAAGAACAATAAATGGTAATTACACTTTTTAATTCATATTACTTGAAATCATTTTGGAACATTTAATTTTAAAAAGTTATATACCTATTATAATATTTAAAAAATTATATTTTCATCACTATTATTTGATTATATATTTTTAGACATTCATCATTGCTAGAAAATTAATGTACAATATCAATTACACTTCAAAAAAAAAATATTTTGGTCTGGCGGATTCAAAATTTTTGTTTAGGAACTTTACTTAAAATTTAGTAAAAAATAATTTAGAAGTAAGTAATTTCAAAAATTCATAAATTAACTAAACTATAATTTTCGTACACACAATTGTCCTTAACTGAATTCGCCGTTGTTTGGTTTTTTTTTTTTTTTTGAGTTCAACAACATTTAGAAGTGAGAAATTCAAACTGTTGACCTCTTGATCGATGGTACATGTCAATTAGTACTAAGCTATGCTCACTTATTTTAAAATTTGACAATGGTAATATTAAACACAAAATATTGTATTATTGAAGCTATTTGCCACTTGAATAATAATTTATCCCGTTGAATATTACTTTGGCTATGCTAAAGAGATCAAAGTAGGTTTTAAATACTGATGAAAGGATTTCTCATAATAAAACTGAAGTGTCTCCTCTTCCCCCTTTTTCAGTTTTTTTTTTAAAAAAAATATCTTTTGCTTCTCTCTCTTTATCTTTTGAATTTGTCAAACCATTAACCACCCGTTATCAGGATCTAAATGGAGGGGTTTCTATGATCGAGGGAAGAGCTGAATTTGTTCTCTCTTTCTGTTCAACACTTTCTTCTTGAGCTGTGGTGGGAGGATATGCGAAACGCAATAGATTTCACGTTCTTGCTCTTGCTCTTGTCGTTGTTTTTGTGTTTTGAGACCACATTTCAACAACTGAGTTTAAGAACTGAGCGAGTAGCTCTTCTCGAACTCAGATCGTCTTTGGGTTTGAGGAGCAGGGACTGGCCCATCAAAGCTGACCCTTGCTCTGTTTGGAACGGTATTCAATGTCTAAATGGTCGAGTTGTTGGGATCAATGTTTCTGGGTTTCGAAGAACTCGGCTTGGTCGTCAAAACCCACAATTTGTTGTTGATGCTTTGGCTAATTTGACTCTTCTCCAGTCTTTTAATGCTTCTAAGTTCTTGCTTCCGGGAGTAATTCCTGACTGGTTTGGTTCAAGGTTTAAGTCTCTTCAACTTCTTGATCTTCGTTCTTGTTCTATCCTTGGTCCTATTCCATTGAGTTTTGGAAATTTAACAAATCTAACCAGTCTGTATCTGTCCAATAACAAACTTAACGGGACTATTCCTGCCAGTTTTGGTCAACTTGTTCGACTTTCTGTGCTCGATCTTTCACATAATGAGCTCACTGGATCTATTCCTTTGTCATTATCATCTCTTGGAAACCTTTCTTTCCTCGACCTTTCTTCAAATCGTTTAGATGGGTCAATTCCTCCCCACATTGGGTCCATTAGGCAGCTTCAGAATTTGAACCTTTCCAGCAATAATCTCACTTCTGCATTGCCTGCTTCACTAGGGGACCTCGATAAATTGGTAGACCTCGATCTCAGTTTCAACCAATTTTCCGGGCCGCTACCGCAAGATTTGACGGGCATGAGCAGCCTACAGAGAATGGTAATTGGAAACAATTTACTTGCTGGATCACTGCCGGAAGATTTGTTTTCTTCTCTCAAGCAATTGCAGGCATTGATTCTCAATGATAATGATTTTACTGGTGCAGTCCCCGACGTATTGTTCTTAATGCCTGGATTGCGTCTTCTCGATATCTCTGGAAATAATTTCACTGGTATGCTGCCTAATTCAAGCTTGAATTCGAATTCAACCGATGGAACATTGGATATTTCTCGAAACATGTTTTACGGTAGCCTCATGCCTGTTATAGGAAGATTTGGTGCTGTTCATCTATCTGGAAATTATTTTGAAGGCAGAGTTCCAAATTTTGTGCCAATGAATGCATCTCTTGAGAGTAATTGTCTTCAAAATGTATCGAGACAGAGGACATTGGAAGACTGCTCCTCATTTTATACAGCAAAAGGCCTTGATTTTGATGATTTTGGCAAACCAAACTCTGCACAACCTCCTTTAGCAGAAAAGTCTGGCAAGAACAAGAACAACAAAAGGGTAATCATATTGAGCCTGTTAGGAGGGGTTGGATTTATTCTACTTATTTAAGTTTCGGTGCAATTTGATAAAATTAAAATTTTAGTGTAAAAATTGATTTTTTTTTCTAAATAAAAATAGAGAGTTTTTGCCATCGAAATGTCCTCTATTATAGAAGATTGCTCATTTGGTAGGTTTTGAGAGATATTATGAATTAAAAATATTTGCAAATCGAAGGTTGTTTAGGGAGGTTTGTTAAATCCGAGTTTATTAAGTATCAATTTGTTAAGTGTTTAGATTGTAAAAAAAAAAAAATAGATTTGTTAAACATGTGTTTGGATTGTGTTAAGTTGTGTTTGAATTGTAATTTGTTAAACATGGATTTATTAAAAGTCTATTTTGGTTGGTCAATTTGGAATTTGTAATAAATAATACATAATTTATAATATTAATTATTCAATTAAAGTAATAAAAACTACATATTAAATTATATTTAAAATGTAACTTTTATTATGAAATTAGAGAGTATTATTTTAAAATAAATAAAATATTTTAAATAGATTTGTCCACTCAAGTTTCTTCTAATAATTATTTTATAGAATAAATATTTTTTTTAGTACAATAGAAGTTGGGGAGATTCGAACCACATACCTCATGGTCGTTAACACATAAAATAAATATTGATTGTTCATGAATTTTTTTTTTTTGAGTATTTACAAAAGTATGAACAAATATAAACAAATTCTTTTCTACAAATATATCCAACATAAAAATGACCATAAAGAAAATGTTATAAATTATTTATTTAAGTATTCACAATTTGTTATGCTAACTAAATGTGTATTTACTACTTATCGTCAAAATTACTATTGAACTTAACTTTGTACATTTAACTAATACATAAGGTTTTAAAGTTAAAATATTTTAAATAATGTTATTTTAAAGCTATTGACTTAAAAGACAAACTAACTAAAATAGTTTAATTAATTAATTTTACGTTAATATTATGTCTTTAATTGACTATGATAGCATGATTTTTACATTTTCACAAGAAAAGGAATTTGGCAAAATTATGAATTTAGAGAAATAGATGTACTAAATCTAGGTTTATATAACATGTGTGGTTTGGAATTTATAATAAAATATTTTTTTATTATAATTTACATGTTAATTAATAAAAAATTTAAAATATAATAATAGTTTTCTTATAAATTAGTTACTTTATAAGTGAATAATTTATTTTTAATGTTATTGTTAAATTGAACACTTTTTTGATAATCATTTTGTAAAATAAATATTTGTTGTAAAATTGAGAGGCGAAACCGGGCACCAAAACTTTACCAAAACATATAATAATAATAATAATAATAATAATAATAATAAAGATGAAATATAAAAAGAATATATATATATATAGTATAAACAAAAGAAAGTGGAGATTTATGGCAAATTAAAAACACAAAAATTAGAGAAAATGGGAGGAAAATTGGTGTATTTTCTTTTCCAAAATTCTCTCTATTTATAGGCAATTTAAGAGAGGATGATGTGGTACATTTGGACACCAATCTATGGCCTTTAGAAGACACTTTGGCTATGGAGAAAATGCCACTTGGCATGGATAACAAATGGGCATGTGGAATGGGCATTTACATATGTCATATTCACAATACTCCCCCTTAAATGCCCATTTATATAAAATATGCCTCGTTAAAACCTTACTAGGGAAAAACCCAATGGGAAGAAAAACCCTAGTGAAGGAAAAAGAGTACATATTTTATATAGTTTACTATAATACATTCACTCCCCCTCATGGAGACATCACTTAAAGTCTTTGAGTCGCCGCATTTCAATGCTATATACTAATTTATCGAAGGTTGCAGTTGGTAATGCCTTTGTAAATAAGTCAGCCAGGTTATCTTTTGAACAAATTTGTTGTACAGTGATATCGCCATTTTCTTCAAGATCATCAGTATAGAAGAGCTTTGGTGAGATATGCTTTGTTCTATCTCCTTTGATATATTCTCCCTTGATTTGAGCTATACATGTTGTGTTGTCTTCGTATAACATCGTTGGAAGAGGTTTACTTGAAGACAAGCCACATGTCTGATGAATGTGTTGTGTCATCGATCTTAGCCATACACATTCTCGACTTGCTTCATGAATAGCGAGGATTTCAGCATGATTTGAAGAAGTGGTCGTTATAGTCTGTTTCACTGATCGCCACGATATAGCAGTTCCTCCACATGTGAATAGATAACCTGTCTGAGATCTAGCTTTGTGTGGGTCAGATAGATAACCAAAATCTGCATAACCAACTAGATCATACTTTGATTTGTTAGAATAAAATAAACCCATATCAATTGTCCCTCGAAGATATCGGAGTACATGCTTAACTCCGTTCCAATGTCTTTTTGTAGGACATGAACTATATCTAGCTAATAAATTTACTGAAAATGCAATATCTGGTCTTGTGTTATTAGCCAAATACATAAGTGCACCAATTGCACTAAGATATGGTACTTCAGGACCAAGTAGTTCTTCATTGTCATCTCGAGGTCGAAATATATCTTTCTTTATATCCAGTGAACGAACTTCCATTGGAATGTTCAATGGATGTGCTTTATCCATATAGAATCTTTTTAAGATTTTCTCTGTATAAGTTGATTGATGAACAAATATCCCATCTGCTAAATGTTCAATTTACAAACCAAAGCAAAATTTTGTTTTTCCAAGATCTTTCATCTCGAATTCTTTCTTAAGATATTCTATTGCCTTGGATAACTCTTCAGGAGTTCCAATTATATTTAAGTCATCAACATATACAGTTATAATAGCAAATCTTGACTGAGATTTCTTTATAAAAACGCACGGACATATTGGATTATTTTGGTATCCTTCTTTCAACAGATATTCACTCAGGCGATTATACCACATTCGTCCTGATTGTTTTAATCCATATAATGATCTCTGTAACTTTATTGAATACAATTCCCGAGAACTTGATTCATACGTTTCTGGTATTTTAAATCCTTCCGGGATTTTCATATAAATGTCATTATCCAGAGATCCATATAAATACGCTGTGACTACATCCATTAGATGCATATCAAGCTTTTCATATACAGTCAGACCAATCAAATATCTTAGCGTTATTGCATCCACCACAGGAGAATATGTCTCCTCATAATCAATACCAGGCCTTTGCGAGAATCCTTGTGCAACAAGTCTCGCTTTATATCTTGTGACTTCATTCTTTTCATTTCTTTTCCTTACAAATACCCATTTATATCCCACAAGTTTGACGTTTTCCGGTGTTGGGACTACTGGTCCAAAAACCTCACGTTTTGAAAGTGAGTTCAACTCTGCTTGGATTGCTTCTTTCCACTTCGGCCAATCCTTTCTACGTTGACATTCTACGATAGATTTTGGGTCAAAATCGTCACTTTCATGAATAATATCGTGAGCAACATTATAAGAAAAAATGTTGTCAATAATGATATCATTTCGGTTCCATCTCTTTCCTGTTGTAACATAGTTTATAGAAATTTCATTATTATCCTCAAGCGTTTGATTTTCACCAATACTCTTTTGAGTAGTTGTATTTTGGATTTCTTCTGGAACATCCATACCTTTTATTGAATCATTTTGATTCTCAACTACTTTTCTTTTTCGAGGATTTTTATCTTTAGAACCTATTGGTCTACCACGCTTCTGGCGTGCTCCAGACTCATTATTGACAACTTGTTCCTTTGGGATATCAACTTTTGATGGAGCATTTGCAGCTGGTATATATGATTTAGTCACACTTTTAGTATCTGTGAATGCATCTGGTAGTTGATTTGCTATATTTTGCAAATGAATTATCTTTTGAACTTCAAGTTCACATTGATTTCTACGAGAATCTAAATGAGATAATAACGATGCATTCCATGTAATTTCTTTTTCCAACTTCTTAATTCCTCCCCCTAATGTTGGAAAATTTGTCTCATTAAAATGACAATCAGCAAATCGTGCAGTAAATACATCACCCGTCAGGGGTTCCAGATATTTAATAATTGATGGGGAATCAAAACCAACATATATTCCTAACCTCCTTTGAGGACCCATCTTAGTACGTTGTGGTGGAGCAATCGGTACATATACTGCACATCCAAAAATTCTTAGATGGGAAATATTCTGCTGCTGGCCATAAGCTAATTGCATTGGGGAGTATTTATTATAAGCTACTGGCCTAATACGTGCCAGTGATGCAGCATGCAAAATATCATGACCCCATACCGATGTAGGAAGTTTAGCTCTCATAAGCAATGGTCTTGCAATTAGTTGCAGACGTTTTATAAATGATTATGCTAGACCATTTTGTGTATGAACGTGAGCTACAGGATGTTCAACACTTATCCCAATTGACATACAATAATTATTAAAAGTTTGGGATGTAAATTCACCAGCATTATCAAGTCGAATGGTCTTAATTGTATTATCAGGAAATTGTGCTTTTAACTTAATTATTTGAGCAAGTAATCTTGCAAATGCAAGATTTCGACTTGATAATAAGCATACATGTGACCATCTGCTGGATGCGTCAATTAATACCATAAAATATCTAAATGGACCACTTGGTGGGTTAATAGGTCCACAAATATCACCTTGAATTCGCTCTAAAAATGCAGGTGATTTAATCCCCACTTTAGCTGGTGATGGTCTAATAATTAATTTCCCTTGAGAACAAGCATCACATGACAACTCATTGGATTGAAGAATCTTCTGGCTCTTTAAAGGATGTCCATGTGAATTCTCAATAATTTTTCTCATCATTATCGACCCTGGATGACCCAATCGATCATGCCAAACACTGAATATTTCTGGATTCATGAACTTCGGGTTCATTATTGCATAACTTTCGATTACTCGTATATGAGTATAGTATAATCCAGAAGAAAAAGCAGGCAGTGTTTCTAATATACGTTTTTCATGTGAAACAATAGATGTTATATAGAGACACTCTATATTATTTTTACAATCAGATTCAACATGATAATTATTTTCACGTATATCTTTAAAACTTAATAAGTTTCTTTTCGATTTGCTAGAGAACAGAGCATTATTAATTGTAAATCTTGTTCCTCTAGGCAAAATAAAGTTTGCTTTTCCAAAACCTTCAATCAGATTTGCAGAACCTGATATAGTATTGACTTTTGCTTCCAGCATTGTCAATCTAGTAAAATATTTTCTATTTATGAGTATCGTGTGCGTAGTTGCGCAGTCTGCCAGACATAAATCCTCATTGCTCATTTTCGAGTTACTCAACATATTGAAATTGTTCATATTTCTTCATTGAAAAGAAAAGAAAAACGATTACAAAGAGTCTTAAATATATATACAAACAAAACAACAACAAAAACATACTAAACAGTACTTAATTATATATTTTCATACAAATCATCATCTACTTGTTTGATTGCATCAATTCTCTCTCCAGGAGATTCAAAATAATCAGCTACATCAAGATGCATCATATTGGAGGGGTCAAACACATCATCTTCTTGAATGGCAAGATTTACCTCCACATTCTTTCCTTTTCCTTTTTCCTTCAGGGAAGCTTGATAGAGATCAACAAGGTGCTTTGATGTACGACAGGTACGTGACCAGTGCCCAGTCATTCCGCACCGGAAACATTTATGTTCATCACCTTTCGAACTTCTATCTTGTGGAGCCTTTCCTTTATGATCATCACTTCGTGTGGGTTTCTTAAAATTATAATGTCCACCACGAAAATAGGTATTTCTTCCTCTACCGCGGTCCCGACCTCGACCACGACCACGACCTCGACCACGATTATTAAAATTCACAGCATTCACTTCAGGGAATGGTGTTGCTCCAGTTGGTCGGGATTCGTGATTTTTCATCAATAACTCGTTATTTTGTTCAGCAACGAGAAGACATGAGATAAGTTCAGAATATTTTACAAAACCCTTCTCTCGATATTGCTGCTGCAGGAGCATATTCGAGACATGAAAAGTGGAAAATGTCTTCTCTAACATATCAACATCAGTAATCTTTTCTCCGCATAATTTTAATTTTGAACTAATTCTGAAGAGTGCGAAATTATACTCACTTACTGATTTAAAGTCCTGCAACCTCAGGTGCATCCAATCATAACGAGCTTTTGGAAGAATAACTGTTTTTTGATGATCGTACCTTTCTTTTAAACCTTGCCATAGAACGTAGGGATTTTTTATTGTAAGATATTCCATTTTCAATCCCTCGTGAAGATGATGGGGAAAGAAGATCAGGGCTTTTGCTTTTTCTTGATTTGATGCATCATTTCATTCTTTAATTGTTTCTCCAAGATTCATAGAATCTAAATGGATCTCAGCGTCAAGGACCCATGACAAGTAGTTATTTCCATTAATATCCAGGGCCGCAAATTCTAGCTTTGTAAGGTTTGCCATAATAACACTATCAAAATAATAATATATATTTATATTAGAAATTTAACATAAACCAAATGTGTAAAAAAAAACTTACCCATAAGACTTACCTTTAGCGGGAAAAATGATAGAGTCTCGTGCTGATAACGTGTTGTAAAATGAGAGGCGAAACCGGGCACCAAAACTTTACCAAAATATATAATAATAATAATAATAATAATAAAGATGAAATATAAAAAGAATATATATATATATAGTATAAACAAAAGAAAGTGGAGATTTATGGCAAATTAAAAACACAAAAATTAGAGAAAATGGGAGGAAAATTGGTGTATTTTCTTTTCCAAAATTCTCTCTATTTATAGGCAATTTAAGAGAGGATGATGTGGTACATTTGGACACCAATCTATGGCCTTTAGAAGACACTTTGGCTATGGAGAAAATGCCACTTGGCATGGATAACAAATGGGCATGTGGAATGGGCATTTACATATGCCATATTCACAATAATATTTAGTTAGTTTTGCAATTATTTTTTTTTCTAATTTTTATCCATGTGTGAACAAAATACAATGAAATTCCTCATTATAAATTCCTCATTATAATTACTCTAAAACATAAAATTACAAATAGTTTTTGGATTGAGTTGGTTTGGGCAAGGCCAACACATCGATTTATGAATTAATTATTACTATTTGTAATTTTAACCAAATTCATTTACTTATTTTCTATAAAATTACCATTAATTAATTATTTTTATTTAACTAATATGTTTTATTAAAATTTTAATGCATTTTAGAATAGTGACTAAAGACAAAAATATGTACTGTAGCAAATCTTGAGAGTAAGAATAATGTGCTATAGCAAACTTGGTATATAAGAGTAAAGTACTACAACAAATTTGGAGAGTAGAATAAGACATATGGCAACAAATATGAATTTATAAAACTGCTAACAAAATGTGGATTTGGTTAAGCTAACTCATATTCTCCACTTTCGAAACACCCTTACATGTTTGGGAATAAGAATATTTTGTTTTTATTTTACAAAATTTATTCATAGAGTTTATTTAAAATTAGTGCTTGAATCTGTTAAATAAATATGTTTATTTTGCCAAGTTTACATATGATTATAATAAAATTACCAAATATTTTAATGATGCTTCATTGCTAATTTTTTTTTATTTTATTCGTGATGTATATATTTTTTAAAACTTATTTTGAACATATTTTTTATTGATATTTTTTATTTAATTAAGGAATGAAATCATGTTTTCAAGCCAAATAAAAAAAATCATAAATTTTTGTTTTTTTCTTTTGTTTTTACTTTTTTTTAGAAATTAAATCTCCTCTGTCTATTCAACTTACACATTATCAACATATTTTTCTATCTTTTCACACACTCTCTCTGATTGAATACTACATTCATTTTTTTTTAAATTTAAATTTTGATTAGCAATTTTGAAAATATTTAAGCTGAGGCTTTTATGAAATAACTCAAAAAATATGAGAGAGAACTAATAAGTTTGATCATTTTAACTTGAAATTGAATTGAACAATCTAATTATGTCCTATTAAATTAATATAAATATTATCCAATGGATGTTTAAAAATTTTAATTTAATTAATTTATTGTCGTTGTTTTGGTTGGTGGAAAGTTAACTATTTACATTTTATTTTTGATATTATTTTTTATTTAAATACATATTAGATATTTATATATTTGTATGTAAAAAAAAATATTTAAAGATTTGGATGGTCTTTTTTTAAGATGTTATGAGATATTTAAGATTTTTTTTTCCAGCAAAGTCAGTATATCATGAATTTGTGGGGTGTAAATTTGTCTTTTTATTTTTTTGATTTTTTTTTCTCTTCTTTCATTGATTACTATACTAATTTCTTTGGATGATATTATCTTCAAAATTTGTAATGTTAGTTTGAAGGGTTTATTGGTTTTATTGATTTCTTTTTAGGAAATTTTCTTTTTTTTTTCTTTTTATTTTTTAAAAAATAAATTCATTGCTTGCTTAATACATGTTTTGTATTGTTAATTATTCACCTGGTTTTATGTTGTTACTATGGAATAATTATTTTATTATTAATATTTTTTGTTGTAGTAAAAATAATGTTTCAAAATGATGGATTACAACTAATATATTGTTTTTTTTCCACTCAAATGGAAATTGATAAATATGTTAGTTCAAGGTGTTTTATTTTTCTCTCTTTTGCTAGCTTCCTTAAAAAAATATTTAGTATTTATTTATTTTTATTTTCCCTCTATTTTTCCACTTAATTTAGTAATTTTTTATAATTTGAATTTCAAATTTTCTTGGTGTTGTTTGATAACCATAGTGTTTTTAGTTTTTGTATTTTTGAAGATTATCATTATAAACACTATTGCGACCCATTTGTTTTTTATTTAGTTATTTACCTTTTAAACATATTTTCAAAATCTAAAGTATAATTTAAAAACTTAAAGTAAAATTTAAAAACTTATAAAAAAAAGTTTCCAAAAAGTAGATCATATATGTTTTTAAGTAAGTGAAAAACATACCAAATAAATGGTAAGGAAGCAAAGATTAATTTTGAGACGATGCAGAAAACTAAAAACAAAATTATTGTCAAACCTAGCCTAAGTATTTTCAAAAATTTATTTCAAATATCTTGAAGTAGTAAGAAAAATGTTTGAAAATGATTGAATACTTACAACTTGAGGGTTTGATGCGAAATCTTAAAGTAAGATTGTTCTACAGTCTTTGCAATAATCTCTCTATATACTTAGAATAGTTGTCATAAGCGCCATATGACGACATTAAAAATTATTCTTGTGATAAAATAAAATGTTTGCAATTATTGTTTTAAAGTGGGTTGTTTGGGGTGCTAAATGAGTTATAATAGTCTATGATATAATAGTTTGTGGGTTATAATAGTCTGTGAAGTTATATAATTTGTGTTTAGGCTGCAGAGTTGTTTAGTCTGGGTTATAATAGTCTGTGTTTAGGGTGCAAAGTTATTCACAGACTATTATAACATGCGCCCCAAACAGGCCCTTAGATACTTTACAAACTTGGATGTTCTCTTCTTCCAAATTCAAAGAATTCTTCTTTTGGTTTGGATGCTCTTATATTTGTCATTCAATATTTTCTACTTCCATGAAAACTTGAATCAATTTGATACAAAATAACAATAATAATAATTATTATATTTTGTTGACATGAATTTTCAAATGTAATGCAATAGAACAATTAAAAATTAAACTAAAATAAAGGTTTAAAAAAATCATACAATTGAGAGATACTCTTCCATCCATCAATTTGGTACAAAAGGAAGCAAATTATTCTTTTGACATTGGTCTTTTTACAAATACATGAAAAAACTAAACTATTTAAAGGGAATGTTTGATGACTATTGTTAGTACCCTTTACTTTTAAAACTTTCATTAATACCCTTAAAATTTTCAAAAAAGTTCAAAAATACCCTTATTGTTAGTATATAGACAAAAATCGTTAGTATCTCGTTTTAAAATACCGTTGAACTTTCAAAAGTTGTATTAATACCCTTAACCTTTTAAGAAAAAGTTTAAAAAATGTCATTGCCATTAGTATATGGACAAAAAACATTTATCTACTCCCCATTACCCCTCTCTTCCATTTATTCTCTCTCTGGATTTGCTTCAATCTATGACCTAACACTTCTCTATTTTTCCTCTTTTTTTTTTTCCTTTCTTTTTCAATATCCTCTTTACTCTCTTCTTCCATTTCCAATCTCTAAAACTACACCATTCAATTAAGGTATATAGACTATAGTAGGAAGAAAGGAGAATAATGGAATCACCAAGGGACCTTAGGACTTAAATTCTTTAACTAGGTTGTATATTATTAGTAATTTAAGTTAGTACGTTTGGGTTTAATACACAAAAAGAGAGACATGTTGAGAATTTGGGTCATAATTTTGAGGACATCTAGTGGGAGCGAAAAGAAAGAAAACATATGCATTACCAAATTTGTAGCGGATGAAGATTTTGTTAATCCTTTTTACAGTTCAAATTAGTTTATTTGTTGTGGTCAGTTAAGAAGGTTCCCCATGATTGAGAATTGAACAAATGGAGGAAAAATGAGAGTATCTATATGAAAAAAAAAATGAGGGCATTGATATGAGTTGTTTTCAAATTGGTTATTCTCTAACTCAAGATAACTTCAAAGACATTGATTATTTGGGTGTTGAAATTTACTATATTTATGTTTGGGCATGCTTAGCGATGAGAGAGAGCTTCTCCTATTTATTTAAAGTTGTGATATTTAAGAAGATAGGAGAAATTAGGGAAGTTTTAGAGATTGAAAAATGGAAGAAGAGAGTAAGAGGGTATTGAAAAAGAAAGGGAAAACAAAGAAAAAAATAGAGAAGTGTTAGGCCATAGATTGAAGCAAATTAGGAGAGAGAGGAAATAGAAGAGGGAGGTAATGAGGTGTAGATAAACGGTTTTCTTCCATATACTAATGGTAAGAGCATTTTTTAACTTTTTTTTTTTAAGGTTAAGGGTATTAATGCAACTTTTGAAAATTTAGTGGTGTTTTTAAAACAAGATAACTAACGATTTCTATCCATATATTAACGGTAAATGTATTTTTGAACTTTTTTTTTTAAGTTTAAGGGTATTAATGAAACTTTGAAAGTTTAGGGTATTTTTGAAACAAAGTACAAAGTTCAAAGGTATTTTCTATAATTTAGCCTAAATTTTGATGACATAAAAAAATTAAAATATATTATTTATATTAAAAGTGGAAAGATTAAGAATTATTTTTAAGTATTTTGTTCAAATTCCAAACTCTAATTCAACAACTCAAAATAAAAATAAATAAATTTAGGACAAAAATTATAATAACTAAATAAAAAAAATATATAAATCAACTAATTATAATAATATTAATATTAATTATAAAATAATCTAAAAATATATATGGGATATGAATCATACTTGAGTTTTAGGAGAAATTGAGAGATCGAAAAAAAATAGGCAAAGTAAGAAGAAAACCTTGTTGTTATAGAACAAAAGGTTAGAAGTGAGATCATTATATACATGTAGGAAATCAAGAAGTTGTAAATTTTTTTGAATTCCCAAAACCTTTGAAATTTCGTTATTAATTTTAATTAAATGTAAGATCATAGAGTTTTAAAATTAATTTCTAAAAATAAATAAGATTTTTTTTTTATATATTTAAGTTTAGCTAGTCATATTCTTAACCTTTCATATCCTTTTTTAATTAAAGAAAAAAGAGAGGAAGATAAAGGAGGAGAGGAAGGAATTTGTATGGGTGATGAGAAGAGGGAGAGAAATAATGAGAGGATTAGTTGGAGAGAAAGGTGGAATTTTGGAGGGGTGGGACTAAGAAAATAACATAAATTATTGATTATTAATTAATGTAATAACATATATCTTTAAAAAAAAATCATAAAGATTAAATAAGTAAATGAAAGGGACATATATAGAGTTATATAATAAAAGTTTGGACAAAATAGTCCAAAAACGATTCTTGATTGTAAGATAAGATAAGTGCATAAGTTGCTGACAAATCACTCTGTTTGTTCATTTTTTTTTCTCCCCAGTTTTTTTTTATCATCATATATACATTCTCTTACCAATTCAATAAAAGTACTTGAATTTTATGTCCAAATATGACTGTAATTTATAATAGTTTTAAAATGTATCTTTCAACTATCTAGGATGGTTATAGACTTGTCTAAAATATTACTTTTCAAACATTTAAAACTCACATCAATATTTATTTCATATTAAAAAAATAAGTGGATAAAACTGCAAAAAGGAAAATTACAAAGAAACAAAAAAACAAAAAAAGTATCAATAACATTATATAAGTTTAGTCCATGAACTTTGAAGGTTGTATTTATTTAGTCTTTGAATTTTTCAAAATGTATAATAGGTCTCTAAACTTTCGATTTTTTGTCTCCCTAAACTTTTAATTTTGTGTCTAATAGATCCATGATAATTTAGTTTTTTGAAAAATTAATTAATCTATTAGATATAAATTTAAATTTAATGTCTAATAGAACCCTAAAATTTTAATTTTGTATTTAGTAGATTCATGAATTTTAAAAAATCAACTAAATTTATAATTTTAAAAGTTTATAAACCACGACACAATTAGCGTGGAAAAAGAAAGAAACGGAAGACTTGTTCCACGACCCTTTTGGTCTTTTCAAGTTGCAATCAAAGATTATTCCAAAGGTTTCTCATTCGTGGAATGGAATTTTGATCATTTTTTATTTTAAGGATAATGTTATTTTTTAAATCGGTTTATTTAAGTCTATAATGTTTGAAAAAATAACTATCTTAGTTCCGATGGTTTTTGTGTGATCAATTTTCATTTTATTGATAGCTGTTTTTTTGGTTTGACGCTTTCTTTACACGAGATTTTTTAAAAAAAAATTTAATTAGTGTAAAATGAACTTAATTTATTTATATTTGAGTGATTACAATATCTAATATACATCTTCTAATTCATTCTATCAAATGCAAAATTGTCTCGAGGGCTTCACAACTTATTTTTGAGATTGAATCTTCAACTTCAGTTTGTTGAAGAGTTGATTGATGTCTTAAGATTTTCAATTATTCAATGAGTTTTTCGTTTTTGAAGTCTTCTAATCTTCAAGTCTTCAGTTTTTAGAAAGTCTTCTGAAAGGTTTTTTAGGTTTCAATGAGTTTTCAGCCATGTAGAAGTTTTCTATGAATTCTTTCTCTCATATAGTGTTGTCTTGAGGGCTTCACAGCTTATTCTTGAGATTAAAACTTTCAACTTCAGTATGTTGAATAGTTGATTGATGTTTTGAGATATTTAGTTCTTCAAAGAGATTTTTAGTCTTTAAAGTCATATGATCTTCCAGATTTCAATTTTTAAGAAGTTTCAGAACATCTTTTAGGCTTCAAAAAGTCTTTTAGTCTTGTAGGAGTTTTTTTTTTCTCTGAATTCTAAATCTTCTAAATCCTTTGAATGTCTTCCAATCTCCCAATCCTTTGAATGTGAAAAAAAAAAACTTTTTGAACAAAATCGATATTTCTATAAGCACATTTGGAAAAATTAGTAATTTAAAGTATATTTAATATAGCTTATTAAGTGATTTTAAGTGATTAAAAGTAGTTTTTTAAAAAAAATCTTAATAAATTAAAAGTGCTTCAAAAAAATTAAATTAATTTAAAAATATCTTTTGAAGAAACACTTGATAGATGGATTATATAAAAATAACTTTGAAGTGGTTAATTGAAAATCCTCAAAATATGTAATAAAAAATTAAAAAAAATTATAATTAATAAAATCACTTTTGAATATAGTGCAAGCAAATAAATTTGTTATTAATTAAAATACTTTTGAAAAAAATCTAAAATATAATAACATTTTTATTAAAAATATTTTTTTAAAGTATTTAAATTAGAAGGTATATTCTAAACGGACCCTTAATTGGATTAACTCATTTCACCAAATGGTCATAGTGTAATCTGATTGGACCAATTATGATCATTAGATACACATGACATAGTCTGATTGGATTAAACTTGTGTCATCGGATGACCATGGTATAATATGATTGAATTAATTTATGTTATTTAGATACACATGATGCAACTTGATTGGATTAACCTATGTCATCATGCAGACATAGTAAATTTTTTTACATAATTTGATTGGATTAAACTCAAATGACCATAAAATAGACATGTGACATTATATGATTTCCTAATATAATGTCATTTAATTTAATTTTGGTTTCACATGTTAATTTGTAATTAGTCTCAAATTAAATAAATATTTTTGTCATTAATTTAAAATAATGACTTGGCGATTTGTGATTGACCAAATTTTTTCATTCAACACAGTGATTAAAAACTCATTTTCAATACTTTAGTAAGTTTACGTGGCTTTAGTACATATTCATGCTCATATCACAAAGTTAATATACAAATTTAAATTCAAAGTCATGACATCTATTTGTTTAATAATTAACAATAAAATATTGGTGAAAGCTAAAATAATTATTTTTGTAAAAAAAGTTAAGGACCAAAATGGATTTAAACCTTGTTTTTCCTATAACTTTAAAAAAAAAAAAATAATGTTTTTCTCCTTGAAAACAATTGTTAATAATTATTAATAAATTTATATGATATTTGAATACTTCATTACAAATGATTTATAGTGTTAGTGTGTTTGGAATAATGATGTTTTTTAAAAAATTATTTTTAAACATAATTGATTTTTATATAAGTACCTTTAAAAAAAATTATTAATTTAAAGTGTGTAGTATAACGTATTGGATTATTTTAGATGATTAAAAGTGTTTCAAAAAAATATTAATAAATAAAAAGTACTTTAAAAATTTTAGATAATGTAAAAACTATTTTTGAAGAAACACTTAGAAGTAGTTCATCCAAAAATGATTTTATATTGATTAACTAAAAATCTTAAAAATATGTAGTAAGAAAAATAAAACATATTTATAATTAATAGAATCACTTTTGAATATAGTGGAATTAAAATTTTTTATTATATAGAGCACTTTTTCAATAAAAGTAAGATAATAAATATGAAAATATTTTTTTAAAAACGTGCTTAAACTCAAAGATATTCAAAAGAGATACTTTGATAGTTTCTCTCCTGAGATAAGAAAAAGTGAAAAAAGAAAAAAAGACCAAATATAATTATTTCAGAAAACTCGTGGATTAGTTATTACCTTTTGAAAAAGGTGAAAACCCAAGTTCTAAGAAGTACATTAATTTGATTCGTGATGTCTAATATTCACATTTAAAAAAAATTGAGTTTGATTAAGATTTTTTTTGTCACGTGTTATGAGGTGAGTTGAATTTAATTTATATTTATCGATTTTACCATCTATAGCTTGTGTTAACATGTAATTTCAATAAAGGAATAAGACACGTGGAATGAACTTGTATTGTATTAAATTAAATGTTGTGGAGTAGAATTTCTAATATTTGATCCTATGATTCTCTCTCCTATTGTATGTTTTCGCTCGAGGGTTGAAGAGCTTATTCTCGAGATTGATGCTTTAATTGATTCTCAACATGCCCCCTCAAAATGGTGTCTCTTTTGAGTTCACCATTCTTGAATCGGATCTCAATTTTAATTTTTTTGCAATTGAATACCTGTTTGGGTTAAGATGGTGCTTCTTTGGGTTCACCATTCTTGAATCGGATCCTAATTTTTATTTTTATTTATTTTTATTTATTTTTATTTTGGGACCGAATACCCGTTTGAGTTTTAATGGGCTTTGATACCATATTAGATTATATGGGTTCCATCTCAAAACCAATTGGCAATGAGAGGAGTAGCCCATGTATCTTATAAATTGTGAGGTCTCTCTACATTTTTTCAATATTGTAGATGTTTTTTCCCCTTTTTAATCTTGTATGGAATGATAAAAAAAAGATTTGAACGGAAAGAAATTAAAACTTCTTGTTGTGATGTTTGGTGGAAAGAAAAAGAAATTTGAAAATTTTACTAATATAACCTTTCAATCCTTAATCATTAAAATGCTTAGTAGTTAATTAAAAAATATATAGAATATGATAAAGTTAAATTAATAATTTGAGTTAAAATTTTATGAAATTATGTGAAATCTGATTATTTTTATCCAAAAATTTTAAAAATGAGTAAATAACTCTACCCCACTCCACTAACTTCAACATTGTTCACTGTTGAATGTGCACATTTATCGAGGAACTCCATCTTCCTCTCTTTCCCTCTCCATCTTCTTCTCTCTTCTTCCTATGTTAATAATAAGTAGTTTAACATATTTAAAAAGTGTAAAATGTTTATTTATTAATTTAAATATTCTTTTGAATTTTTTGTTTTATAATTTTTCTAGAATTATCTATTGACATCAACATTTTATCGATATTTCGATAAAATTGAGACTTCAATATTTCCATTTACATTGACATGTTCAACATTGATATTAAGTAACTTACTTCAAAATTCTAGAAAATCTTGAAAAATATGATTACTTTGGTAAAAGTGTGTTTCATTAATGACTATTACAAGGATGAAATACATGCACATCAGGTTGTTAAAATTTGTGTTTAAATGATATAATTTTAAAATTATAGGAAAACTAGCCAAATATGATTGTCATTGTCGTAATTTTTCTTATATTAAACTATCATTTAATTTCATATGATAATAAACAACAAAATTTACGTAAAACTCGTTAGGTTTTGAAATCATAGATAAACAAACCATCCATAAAAGATGAAGTTACAATAGATACTAAGTTTAACCATAAAATGCTAAATTTCTATAAGCTATAGGCAATAGATATGCAATGAAGTTGAAGTTAAAATTAGAAGAAAAAGATTTTCCTCAATAATCTTTTACATTATACATCAGACATTGTTATGCAATTAATTTTTAACTAATATATATATATATATATATATATAAACACATCTTTTAGGTCATTAGAATAAAATGTCTTTAATAAACGGTATATTTTAAAAAAATAATTGAATTAATTAAAATGTCACTAGCTATCTAAATCATATAATATATAGGTGAAAATGAAAATGAAAAAAAATATTTCATTTGATGGAGAACAAATCTTTATTATTTAAATTTTGAAAAATTGATATCTAATATAGCTCTAATTGTAGTATAACAAAAAAATGTAGAAAAAAAAAACCAACATAAACACAGACTTCAGAACTCTATATTAAACAACTCTGCACCCCAAATACAAACTTTATAAACTCAAACTAAACAACTTTGCATCCCAAACACAAATTTTTTTAACTCATACTAAACAACTCAATACTCCAAACACATATTATTTAACTCCATAGACTAAATAACTCCAAACTTAATAACTCCACTTAACGCACCAAACGTCCCCTTAATGATTCATGATTTATCGCTCATCTTTTTTTTTTCCTAGTTTAAGTTCTTTCAATAAATTCACATTTTAAATCATTTAAAAAAGACAAATAAAAAAGAAAAGGAAAAAAAAAATCAATTTTGACCATAAACTTGGTAGATTGTATCAATTTTAACCCTGAACTTTCAATTTCATCAATTTAAACCTCAAACTTGGAAGATTGTATCAATTTTAACCCTAAACTTTCAATTTCATTAATTCAAACCTCAAACTTGAATGAGTGTATCAATTCACACTCTCAGTTAAGTTTCCATTTCAATCACCATTAGAATGGTTTCCCACACATTGCCCAAAGCCACGTGTTACTCTATGATAGGTACTTGTTTATTATTTTTTTAAAAAATTTACCAAGAAATAACTAAATCATTCCAGGTCGGGTCGCCACCATCATGAAAAACACGAACTTGACTCTCAAAAGTAGGACCCACATGAAAACAAGTGGACTCTTGTGTTCCCCTCACCTTTGGTGTCAATACCAATGATGACGAGTATGAAGAAGATCTAGGCGATGACATCATTGAAAGCGGCGATGAACATGGCAGTTTCGTCGACTACAGTGGTGAGGAGTTTGAGCTCGGTTAAAATGCAGGAGAGAACAAGAAAGGAAGTGGTGGACAGAGTGATGCTCATGAACACAATGAACTGGTTGTAGTTGACATGTTGGGAGTCAACAGTTTTACGGAGGATTAAAGTGACATTAATGCTATAGAGGAAGGGGACAGAGATTCTGACAAGGGCGATTCCATGGGCCCTGCGTCCGTTGCAGCAGATGGAGGACGAATCAAGCTAGAGGCCATCGAGAAATTAAAGAAAAAAACCAATATTGGCGACCGATTTAAGAATGAGAGTACTCTATTAAGGAAAAATATGGTGCAAATAAGCTTTGTTTCTACTAAAATTAGCCAATGGATCGAGTAGAATATTGCCTTAAAATTGAAAAACCCTGAATTAATGAAATGAAAAAAACAATAGAATTAGAGAAGATAATAAATGAAAAAAATTCATGCTCTGAAATTGAAAAAAATATAGCAAGTCTATTCCAATTTTCTTCAACAATTTTATTTTTTTAAAAAAATAACAAATGTGTGCCTTTATAGAGCAATACGTGACTTTAAACATGTGTGAGAAACCTTTCTAATGGGAATGAAACGAAAACTTAACCGATTGTATAAATTGATACACTTATTCAAGTTTGAGGTTTAAATTGATGAAATTGAAAGTTTAGGGTTAAAATTGATACAATCTACTAAATTTGAGGTTTAAGTTGATGAAATTAAAAATTGATAAAAATGATTTTTTTTCCAAAAGAAAAAGACAGACAAAGAGAGAGCTTCAAGTTTCATCAGTGCCATCAAGTCGTCTGCAACTTGTTTCCGCAAACCATCTAATTTACAACAATTTTCTTTTCATTTTTTCGATAATAATCTCGAAAAAGAAGGGGTCCTTTTTTCTTTAGTGTTGATTTTAAATGTTATTTCATTTTAATATTCTGATTCAAATTTGTGTTTAAAATATATTCTTCACCTACTTTCTTGTTTGTATTAATTCATTGTAAAATATTGATTCATTTTATTTTTAAAAGATAATTACCATTTCTAAATAAATTATTTATTCAAGTAGAATATATTTTACTCTTCAATGAACCAACCATAAAAATCTATTATATACTAAACAACAAAAGTTAAATTTATAATATAACGTTCTAATATGTTATATGTTTTATAATATTCGTGGCAATACTATGTCAACACAAATTTATTTATTTAAAAAAATACAAATAAAAAAAAAATAATAGCACCGCAGTTTAATGAAAAAAAAATCACATATTTGTTAGAATTTGAAAAGATTGTCACAATTTTTTTTTCATTGGAAACACTTTTATTAGTATGAAATATTTAGATACAAGACAAAAATAAATAATTGGAGGTCTAGACCAATGATAGAATACTCGCATAATAAATTTATGTCTTCTATTTATATAACTATTTTAAATGTTTCTCATCAAATGACTTCATTTTTCTTAATTTCTTTTGCCAACAAAAAAAAATAAAACAAAAAACTACTACTTGAAAATTACTTTTCAAAAAAAGTTATCCAAAGAATGTTTAAAAAGAATACTTTTCCTTTTTCTTTTTATCCTTTTTGGAGGAAAGCTTTTACTAACGAAAAGAAAAAGTTTGTAAAACAAAATATGCATCATTCTATTTTAAACTCCTTTTTCCTGAAATAGTTCTTAAAACACAAGCAATAAAAAGTTTTCTTAATTCAACCCATGTTAGATATGAATTCAAACATTTGACCTTTATGCTCAAATTAGTTAAAAAATAATTATTTTAGAGGTTTTTTCTTACACAATTTTTTCTAAATTATTTTGAATCTCAACCCATATTTTTTGAAAACTACTTAATTATGCAAACCTTACCATAGTTCATCTAACTAAAACATCAATAGCCTCTTTTACAAATTTCGAATCTCAACCCATATTTTTTTAACAATACTTGGCTACTTCCCAGTGTGTAAGAATCTCTATGCTCCTCACCATTTAATTGTTGACAACGAGAAGAGAGAAAACACAACAAAGAGAGAGAAATGTGAAAAATATTTTCTTTCTCCTTGTTGTCAACAATTAAATGGTGGGGAGCATGGAGATTCCTACACAGGGAGCAGTCAAGCATTTTCCTTTTTTTTTTTTTTTTTGAAAATAATCTCAACCAATATTGAACTAAAAAATTCTCAATTATTTCACCTAAAAATTAGGTCATATGGAAAAACAAACTAAATAAATAATAATAATAATAATAACACCTTTCGGAAACCCAATCACTTTTTGAAGGAGTTTTTATTTTCAGAAAAAAAATGAAAACAATTTCTAAGCAGCCTCTAAAATTGTCAACTTCCAAATAGTATCCACAACTTTCAAACTATACATTAAAATTATAATAATAAAATGAAAATTGAAAAAAAAAAAAAATCTAAGAGGGATGGGAACAGTTGAACCTACTGCTAGAGAGTGACTTAACTTCTTTTTTTTTTTGGTGCAAATTGTTTAGAGAGAGAATAAATGGAACAGACAATGAAAAAGAAGGAATTGAATTCCTATTCTAAATGCACCCAGTTGGTTGGTTGAGAGTGATTTGCCTCCAACTTCAAATGGTTACTTTAATTGGGGGAGTGTGATTTAGTACAACATTTTTAACCCCTAAAGATAAAAAATTGGTCCAAAAAATAAATCAAAAGTTTGCATGTATTTTCGTTCGGGTTCTCGAGCAAGAACGAGAAATACACGACGTACCTTGACCTTAACTTGATGGGTCTATTTTTAATTAATGAATTGTCTCAACCAATTTTTGATATTTATGAGTTGGACTTCCCTACTAGACCACCTACCCATTTAAGTACCATTTTCAAATTGCAACTTGTGAGGAATAATATCACTAGAGATGTCTATTTACCCTGTGGGGATTTGCCTTGAAGGGAGCAAAGATTCTCCATTCACACGAGGAATGGGAGAGGGAGCGGGGAGGATGTTCTCCCCCGTTGACTAAATGGAGACGAAGATTATATTCCTCATCACCGTCACCTCCCTGTTCTCCGTCCCCGGTCGATTAGTTTATATATATAAGAAAATTATAATGAGTTATAATATTATATTTTAGATTTTTTTATTTTGAGACTATGATTTTTGTAATATTTATGTTGACATCTATATTGTTGTAATATTGAAATTTAAAATTTTTAGAAATTATTATGGCTGAACATTATGGTTTTTCTTTTTGTACGTGGAATATTATTGCTTTTATTAAATATTTTATGATTTTTTCTTTAAATAGGAATTGCATTGGAAATTATCCATTTAAATATAGAATTTTTTTTTAAAGAATTTCTATTTGGTTGAGAATAATTTTTTTTTAAAAAAAAAGACAAAAAAAAAATTAAAATGGGAAACCCGATCCCCACGAAAATCCTTGCATCGATTCTTACGAAAGTAAATGACCTTGTCCTACTCCGTATACATCTCTAAACATCACTCTAAATTGAACTCATGCACATTCAACACTTTTGTTTTTTTAATTCAACAACAACATTTAGAGGTGGAAATATTCGAATCTTGATCTCTTAATCGAGAGTATATGTCAATTACCATAAAACTATGCTCATTTTGGCCATGCACATTCAACATTTAATTCAATTGATAACTTGATGGTTGGAATTATTGTACCATATTTTCGAGAGACACAATTTCAACCCGTTGCTCCCCTAACTTAGTCATTAGTTTTTATTGTTTATTCTATATTTTCACATGTGATACAGCCGTTTTTTAGGTTATGTACAAAGAAATTGGTGTAGTTGGCTTTGTTTTTCGAAAATTAATTTATAAACTAATTTAATTAAAAACCGTGTTTCATTGTCTTTAATTAAAAAATATATACATATTTAATTTTTTTTCTTATTATAAACTATTTTCTAACGACTATCTTTTAGCGTTCATTAACTTGTTCAATTGTATGTTATGCTATGCTAAGTTAGCTAAAATTTATTATTTGTCATGTCACATCAACTCATTTTTTTAAAACTCGCTATCATTTTTCATCAAACTCGTTAATGGCATTCTATAAATAAGTTTGACGTCCTAATTAACATTTTAAAAAAATTTAGAATGGAATATAAGTATATTAAAGTAACTTTTTAAAAAAAAAAAATGATTAATGCTAAATATATGTTTTAATCTCTCATATGCGTATTTTCATAATTTATTTCATATTATTTAAAAATTTTCAATTTAGTCTGTTATATATTAATATTTTTCAATTTAGTCCATCATCAAAGAATAATTAGAACATGTATTCTCTTGGATGATCTTTTTAATTTCTTCTTCTAAATTTTTATCAATTCACTAGATATTATGACGTTAAAGTTTATCTACGTCAATTTTAACATTAGTCAATAGTGAGAGACTAAATTGAAAAAGTTTATACCTAAAGAGCTAAATAGAAATGACAGTTAAAGATTGGAATATATATTTAGGTAATGATTAATTCATGGAAAGAAATACATGGACATGACAAAACGATATATCATCATCTTTACGTGGCTTGTTCAAAGTCACATCCTCCTTTCTTTCTCTCATTGAGTTCTATCTTCAAGAGAGTTTGAGAAATTTCTCTCTCCCTCCAACTTAAAGCGAATCGATTTTTTTTTCCATTAGGGGAGTTTTTTGGAGTTTTTGTATGGATGACCTCTTTTCAGTGGGATTATCGATGGATGACCTACTTTTTAAATTTAATGATGGACGACCTTCTGCTGTTGTCAGCACTCTCGGTCTAAGCTGAAAAGACCAGCAAGTTTCACATTCCAAAAGACCCTCGGTCTGGGTCATTTTTTACCCGTTAACGCTTTCGATTCACTTCTGTTAAACTCCCCATCTGAATCGTTCTCTAGGTCTCAGTTGGTTTTGTAGATTTTATCCCCTCTCGGTGTATGTTATTTAATTTATCATTAATTTTTTAATCTAATGAGACTCTCGGTCTGGATTATTTGGCAACTTTTGTACGCTTTCGGTTTGGGTCTTTTTCGACCCGTTATGTCGATTGCGATTTTTTAATTTTCTTTTCTTGTAATAACAATACTCTCAATCTGGGTGGGTTGTTCGAATTTCATAACCTCTCAAGCTGGGTCCATTTCGACTCGCTAATTCCTGTATTTGAAACACTACCGTCTAAACCCCGAATCAAAGTTAACACTCGGTCTCTGCGTGCAATCCTTGTATCACTTGACTCTTTGTGTTCGTTCTTGGCTTGTTGTTTTCATCCTTTGGAGTGACTATTTTGCCCCCAAAATATGCGTGAAGTTTTAGGTTTTCTTGCTGTACGAGCAACTGCAAACTGCAACAGAATTTTCTAGTTCAACTCCATCATCTTCAAAACGATGTGTACACCTCTGTATCTCTAACTTCTTGTCTATTTCTTATGAAATCGTCTGTTGCATGTTGTATGCCCATCTCCAATAAGGTCGATTTGTTCTGAGTCTTATGGATGTGAGTCTGATTTGTGGTTAATTTGAAATGTTAGGGTTAGTTATTTGGAGGGTATGGTGAGCGATTTGTTCCGAGTCATCTGGTTCTGAGGCTGATGTGTGGTTAACTTGAAATGTTAGAGTGGAATGGAGTGATTGGTGAGCAAAGTGTTGGTGGATGAATCTCGAATTGTTAATATTTGGTTATGTGCATATATGAGGAAGCTAAATTTTTGGCATTGTTTAATACATGACTTTGGAAATGGCACCTTTGAAGATCAATGTTGCTGATAACTTTCATGGCCAGGGTACATGCCTACCGCACATTCAGAATGCGAATGAGATTGTGAAGAGGAAGCTTACTGCCACCCAGTAGGATTTTTTTGGGAGGACAACTATATTTGGACTATTTGTAGATTTGGATATGGTCTTCAACAGCCCTTTTGTTCACAACATTTTGCTAAGGGAGGTTATGGATGATAGACTGGATGTGATGAGCTTCGGTTTGAGGGGTACAATAGTATCATTTATGAAAGAGGAGTATCTACTCATGACCAGATTGTGGCATACAGTCGCACAATTGAAAAGGATGCATCATTGGAACACCAAGATCTTCGAACTAAGTACTTTGCGGAAGAGTGCACGAACAAATAGATGCACCTTTATACCTTTGAGGAGAAGTATAAGGAAATGATGTTCGAGAACAACAATGATGCAGTGAAGGTAACATTGGTGTACTATACGGAGCTTGCGATGTTGGGGAAGAGTAGAAAGAAGATGGTCGTCGACCAGTCACTGTTCATGAACGTGGAGCAGTTGGACTATTTCAATCGCCTAAATTAGGGAACAACAATCTGGAAGAGTACGTTGAAGGGCCTCCAGTTTGGTTTGGGAGGTAAGGTTGAAGTCTATAAGTAGAAGGTGGTTTCCAATAAAGATTACATGGTGAAGTATAGTCTCACAGGATTTCCATATGCTTTCCATGTACTACATGTTCCAGTAACTTTTCTTCTTACTATCCTTATGGTTACCAACCAAGTTTGATGATACAATTTGTTTTGTTGTAGGTGTGGATCTACGAGACCTTGTCCACATTAAAGGGGAAGGCTACCACCAGGTTGAATGACGATGCAATCACTTGCATGCTTCGATGGTCGTGCCAACAATCAGTTACATTTAAGTGGTTGAAGCTAAACGTATTTGAATACCGAAATGTTAGAAAGTTGTCTAAAATATTAGTTTTCTTTATTGTGTACGTAGTTATATACATGATGTAATATTCTCATGTTTGATGTGTGGCGGACTCCAGACGGTGGTTACAAAAGTTCTACACATGTTGGATGCGGAGCGACAAATGCGTTACATGGATGGTGAGCAACCAACCCCCAGAATGAAGGCGGGTAATGTTACTGAAGTGGAATGTCCTGCGCGACAACAAACAGAGTAAGAACCTGGGCATGACCATTGTGATGACAATGATGATGCCATTTAACATCACGATGATCTAGACGATGCCCATTCCCAAGGGGGCGGTAGTCAGCAAGATGATGCCTCTTCCACTCGACAGGGGGTTGAGGGCAACGTTGTTGAGCATGGGGTTGCACAGCAGTGGAGACGTAGATCATCGAGTCCAAGGAAACGCAGTCTACCATTTACTTCACGTGGAACTGAACTACTCTACAGCGGCTAGATGGTCAGGTTGGACTGCTAGAAGCCAGGTTATAAGAGGTGAAAGATGATCTACGGATCATGAAAGGTGAACTAAAGACAATTATGTCTCTATTACACACTATGTATCGAGTATTCATCTGTTTGATTTCCACTGTGCATATATACTCGCATGCATACATTCACTTACAATCACTTTCAATCTGTGTAGGAGTGTAAGCCAATGGATTATGTAAGGAGCTCCATTGGAGGCAACACTTCAATGGACCATCCGGTTGAATGATTCACTGATATAAGGAGTCCGATTGGAGGAGACATAGTGGACCATCCGGTTGAAGGGTCAATGGATACACAAGTGAATGACGGGAACATTGATCCTCCTCCTATCGGTGAAAAATCCACTATAGTCAATGAGGATGAACTCATTCTCCCTCTATCCAATATAGTCCTCCAAGATGAAGCCGTGCACCCTACAAGAGCATCACCCCCCATGGAGTTCCTTGCTCGGTTGTCCCCACCCGATAGGGTTGAACAGAACCTCCCTCCATCAAATATACTTGCTGAGGATCTATTACTCCCCACTGTGTCTGTTGATCCTCTCCATCAATTATCCCCCATTGGTGATGACCAAGACATTCCATCTTCTACCCCCCAACATCAGTTGCAGACCTGACTGAGGTTGTAGGCGAGAAGGCTGAAGATGAGAAGATAGGGAAGAGTTTTCGAAAAAGGAAGTCGTGGAGTGATTTAGTCTGACCATAGGTCCAGTGAAGAAGAAGGCAGTGCCTGCCAAAAATAAAGTGCCCTTGCCAACAATAGAAAAAGGCAGAGCTGAAGTGGCAGACCCGGTTACATCAAGACTGCAAGACCAATCACCAAATCTCATAGTCTTGGACAATGTCAAGCTGTACAACCCACTGCATAATGTGCCTATAGAGGTGAAATGCTTGATGAATGCATGGATCAATGCAAAGAAGAAGACCATGTCTCAAGCTACAATAGAAGAGATCAGATAGTGTGAATGGTAGTCTACATGTGATCTGTTGGATCGTTCTTTCATTCGGCCATTCTCCCGAAAGAGTACATGGGTTACGTGTGATGTAAGTTATCTTTCTTACAACTCAAACATCTTGTTACGTACATTTTTTTAGGATGCACCATGTTTATGTTCCATATTCTTTCAACATATGATAGACACTGTAATGATGATGGTGAAAACAAGTTGGTAACACACCATCGTCTACTTGCACATAAATTCACAATTTTGAACTTCGGTACTTTGGTATGTGTTATACAATACTCATATAAATGTTGACTTCATTTTGATGCAATAAGATGTTGTGTTATACAATATGTGTAGGATCATTTAAGAAGTCATGAATGGGTGTTCAAACAGATTGTAGGTAAATCGAGAGAAGTCGCAGCGACTACATGGTGGAAGGACTAGACCTTCATGGACTACGTGCTCGGTGAGTACGCTGACTACTGGCCTGCTTGGACTGATGTGAATTTTGTGTATACCCTCCTGTAATATACGCAAGCATTGGATGCTACTTGGAATGGATATGGGTAAGGAGAAATTGGTTGTACACAATTCCTTGTGATAATTCTCATTCATGAGGATTATTTGACCTTTAAACTTAGTTATACTTGTGATTTTTATTCATATTATTTAATGAAAAATAGAAAAGTGGTTGAATTTAATCACATTATTGTTGGAAGACCTTTAAATTAAGTAAGTTGAGAAAAGAAAATAAAAGAAGAAAAAAATTCACACTTACTTAATGTTTTGATGCAGGATTTTTACGGAATGCAACAACATTGCAATTGCTATGCAATTGCAATTTTGACAGATCTGGAAATTAAGGAAAAATGCAAATTTCAAGATTTTGAGCGAGAATATACCCACGATTTCAACTAGATTATGAGCTGTAATTGTCCATCAACCAAGAGGGAAACCCTAGCATGAAGTCTCTATATATTTTGGAGAAGAAGGCCGTAAGGGGGAGCTCGATTTTGAAGGAAGATTTTCGTTTTGTTTTTGGGTTTTCTTCACCTGCTGCAGTAGTTTTTATTTTTATTTTTTGAGTTGTTGTTCAGTTGTAATTTATTCTCTATCTCAACCCCTATACTCTTCCTCAATCCCATCACAACGAGAATTGGCAGTGGTTATGAACAAATCCTCGTTCGATTGAATTAAGAGCAAAGGGTTCGGGTAGTTTGTTCTTTTCAAATTCTGCAAGTTGTAATTCATTTATGTTATTTGCCTTCATATAGCTATTGTTTTTTTTTTCAAAGTTCTCTTATAACTCTTGAAGTTATTTAATTATTGAAATTTATTTTGGGTATTGAATACTAATTGCTCTTCTTGGCAATTGGATACTAAAAATCAAATTTGAATTGCTAGTTGTTTGCATTTTCATCCTTTTTTGTATCAATGAATTCCTACAATTTTAACTTACTGTTTTTTGTTAATTTTATTATGATGAGCTAAATTTCCTTAGGGATTCAAGCTTGTGAATGCCCTAGAGGAAAAATGTAAAGCTCAATAGCAAAAACAATCAAGCTAACACTTGAACTATTGTTTGCTTTTGGTGAGTTCAATGTTGGGTAAACCCTAGTTGGCCATCTAGTGTTGCTTACCAAACTAAACTTAATATCGAATGAGTTAAAGAAAGCGGATGTCGCAAAAGCAATGGAGGAAAAGGCTTGAACATAAGTCCTGAAACATCGACCCTAGACATAGGACGAGACTCCAAAACTACTAGAATTGTGCGCAGATATATCTAAGTTAGATTAGCCATAGAAATATAGGTTTAATCACTTAGTCTCTTAAAGATACTTCATAGAAGGTAGAATAGGAGTTGAATTCGGTTTACTTAGTTCTTGAGTTAGCTACGATTGCAATTGTCTTCTTGTTGCATTTCTTTCCAAATGGACATTAGCATCTTGAATCACTTCTTCATTTCTATTGATTTTTCAAACAATTTTTCTTTTAGCCAAAACACCTCACAAACCTTTTTATACCCATGGTTACTTAGTTGCAATTTGTCAACGATTTTGTGTCGTCTTAATAAATTTTATTAAAACTTGTTCCCTTGGGTACGATACTCTGGAGTACTTCCAGTTTCTTATTACTTTGATCACGTGCACTTGCGTGTAGCAACCGATTACCTTGCCTTTGTTCATCAGTGAGGAAGAACTAGTGGAGGAACTCGATCCACTAGCATACACAATTCCATCACTGCTCGAGTTCTACAAGGTGTATGCTAACAGGTTGAACCTGTTGCCAATGCTAATCGAACTGTTCATGGAGCACATGATTAACGAATCAAAAGTAAATGAGATAGCTTGTACGTATCTACTAGTTGACATGATAGATGTCAAGCTTAGAAGATTAAAAAAAAACAAAAACAAAAAAAAAATGACAACAACATATGAGATGTTAAAGTCAATAGAAGCTAAATTTAGATAATTGTCTAAATGATCTCAAATTCAACTATTACAAAAATCCAAGAAATGAAATCAAATGACTAAAGCTATATATAAGGAAATAATTCCTAAATTAGCCAGGACAGTCATAATGAGAGGAATTTTTAAAATACCTCTATGGGAAGAAATATATAAATAAAAGTAAATTTAATTTACTAGATTTTTGGTAGAATATAAATAACGCCACCTAGATAATCGATATAAGATCTACTATCAAGATTTATTCTTTATTGCATTTAATATGTAATTATTGGAAAATACTTAACATGTAGAATAGTGTTAACAAGTTGGCACCAGGAAGCCCATCTCAGTTAATGTAGTGGGAGACATTGAGATGTCATTAAATAATAATTGTTACTTAATGCTGAATATGGTGTTTTTAGTAACCATAAGAGAAATTCAATTTCTCAAACTTTTTACTAAAATGTTCATATAGTATGAATTACCTTGAAGTATGAAAGTTTATATTTTCAAATTTGTTTGAAAATACATTCAGCTGAAAATAAGAACAATTTGTATATGTTAAAAATGTTGACATATACCATACTACAAAATACTGAGATATTCAAAATTATAGAATCAAGAATAGAAAGACATTGTTTTCTCCTAAAAGATGATACTTGACTTTGGTTATTAAGGTTGATTAACATCAACTTGAATAGAATGAAAAGACTAGTAAGAGGTAATTCTCTAAAAAGTTAGTTAATTACTTTACTTGTTTGTAAATCTTGCCTTCATGCAAGATAATCATTGGACCTTTATTAGATAGGGCTAGAACGCCAAAGAATACTTTGAGTTTACACATTCTGACCCAAGTGGTCTAGTGAATGTAAAGGCCAAATAAAGTCATGAATATTTCGTCACTCTTGTTGATGATCATTCAAGGTACAAGTTTCTTTACCTAATACAACATAAGTCTAAATTCTTGAAAAATTCAAGAAAATTAAGACTAAAGTTAAAAATCAATTAGGTAATTAAATCTATCAAGACATTATGATCAGATCATAATAGAAAGTACAAGAACCTTACGTACTAAAACTAATTGATAGAAAATGAGTTTTTATCCCAATTATCTTAATACCAAATACAATTGTGTGAAAATTGTGCTGCAAGGGGAGAAACATGACTTTATTAGACATGGTCACATCAGTAATCAACTACACACAATTTCCAAACTTTGGTTAGGAGATGCAAAAGAGATTGCATGGTGAACATGATTCCCTCCAAAAGTGTCTAAAAGACAATTTTAAGATTATAGAATAGTAGTAAAGCTGGTTTACAACACTTCACCATTTGGAAATGTTAAGCTCACATGCTGAAAAAAGCCTAAAAAGCTTGTATTGTTCAAAGATAAGCTTAAGTGTAGGCCACCCCTAAGTAGTACAAGATGGTCTTTTATCTAGTCCTAAAATGAATAAGGTATTTGTATGACAAATATCAATTTTATAAGGAATGTCAAATAAAAGACTACAAACCTTTTATAAGGTGAGATAGTCTTAATAAATTGGTTCCAAGTGAAGCCACTAAATAGTTAACAAAAGTTGTTAACAATTTAATTACATTTGAAAGTCAAATAGATCCTAGTCATGAATTGGATAAGCCTCATCGTAGTGGGAGAGTTATGAGATTACTCAACCTTTACAAGGACTTAATTGAAGCCCAAATTGTCATGTTAGATGACAAAGTTGAAAGTTTATTACCCTCAAAGTGAGACTAATGGCAAATGGTTAAACCTAATAGGAGAAAGTAGACTGCGAGTAAACTTTCTCATTTGTTGCTATATTGAAGTATGTAAGCATTATTTAATTCATTGTTGCATATGGAATATGAAAATGAATGTTTGGAATTATTTTATGAAAAGAAATCTTAGATAATGTATCTACACAAATCAATCAAAGAGATTTATTTTCAAAGATCAAAATAATAAAGGTTTGCAAAATAATAAAGGTTTATTTATGAAATGAATTTTACCATTAGATCTTTGAATATAAGGTTTGATAAAAGTATCAAAATTTATGGCTTTGGATAAATATTAATGAAGCTTGTATAGACAAGAAAATCATTAATTGCTTAGTGGGTTGCTCTAATGTTTTATATTGATGATATTTTACTCATTATGAATGATGTATGATTTTTATTTAACATAAAAAATTGACAAAGTAACAAATTCCAAATGAGTGGTTTTGAATGACTAGATATATTTTATATGTCCAAAATGGAGATTTTAAGGACAAAATGTTAACTTTGTCTCAAACGTCTTATATTGACAAAATTGTTGTAAAATATTTGATATTTATATCTAAGGAAGAGTATCCTAAGACACTTCAAATGTTGAGAGTATATGATATGCATAAATGAGACTGAATATTTAATATACAATTGGTTAGTATATATCAGTTAACAAATGGTATGACCATTGAGTAGAAAATTAAAAACTTTCTCAAATTATCTATGGATAATGAGAAATTTTTGTGTATGGAGTTAAATATTTGATCTTTACAAGATGCAATGGTTCTTACAAAGATTTAGGAAATCTATGTAAAGATAAATTTTAACCTAGGTGATGGAGTATGGTATACAGGTTAAATTGTTTTGCTTGTGAAGAAACAAAAGAACTTGTATGACTCAAATAGTTTCTTAAATATCTGAAAGGTGTTTTAGATATGTTTTAGTTTATCCTATTTATTATGATAATAGTGGTGCAAAGACTAATATTAAGGAAATTCGAAAACACCAACGTATAGGGAATCATATAGATAGAGAGAAAACATCATGGTAGTGACCAAGATGGCTTTTAATGGCAGTCGTTTGGATCTATATAAAAAGACTCTCCCAGCTAAAATGTTTGAGAGTCACCTAGAATGTCTGAGATTACGAGACATGTCTCATCTTTGCTAGGGCAACTGGGAGAACATGTTGGGTATAGAGTATGCCCTAGGATACATGTCTCGCTGGCTTTAGTGTAAGTAGGAGATTGTTGGAATTTATGCTCTAAAGCCTCGTAATTAATTATTTATTTGATAATTAATAATAATTTTGATTATTTTATTTGCAATATAATATCATCCATTATATGAAAAATCCAAGATTATTAGTGTAATCTTGAACAGTATATAATTGACATACGGGAGGATCATGTTCAAAAAATAACCTAAAGGGTCATAGTATATGGATAAGGTTGGGTGTCTTATTCTGGTAACACTATTGATACGACCCACTTTGTAATAGCTACAAATGATTTGATCAAAATCGTTCATGTGGAGACATGTGAGTGGGGGTATCTTATATAATTAGTTTGTGTAAAACTGGACCACGAAATATTTAATATTTCTTTATAAATCCATTAATTGAGAAGATTAATATTTTATTAGGATGATCATATGAGACTCGATCTTAATCTTGAGTGAGTTATGAACTCATGCCTATGAGGGCTTGTCCTTTGATATGCATCGGTGAAAGTGACTTTTGTAGCCGATTCAATATGCCTACCATTTTGGGGACTTGACCAAATAGGGAGCTGGGAACATAATCTCACAAGATAGAATTCACTTCTTCCCATATGGGGTAAGTAGATGTGTAGTTCCCTTAAGCGCTGATTACGAGACTTGAACAATGGGGTCTCATCCTCTCACTGGCTCGAGAGGGACTTAGTTTATAATTAGATTATAAATAGATTGTTCATTAGAGGATCAGTGGTACTTAAGGTGCAAGATGTAATTATAGGGGTAACACAAACTTTTGACCCAGTTGTAATTACGAACAACTCGTGAAAGATCAACTTGCATGTAATGATTATATCTATAGACACAACTTGTCCTACAGTGCATAAGAGTACAACTCTAGGTCTATAGTGGAGTGACCTATAGTTAATGAACGAAAATTAATTAATTAAAGAGTTTAATTAATTAATTTTGTATCATTTGAGCTTATAATCTATAGGTCCATAAGGTCCCCTTGCTAGCTCATAGTAACACTAAAAGATCAATTTAGTTGAAAGAAAAATTTGAAATGTTCAAATTAATATTTAATATATTATATATATTAAATATATAAGAGGAAAATATATTTATTGTATTTGATACATTAAATATTAAAATAATTAATGTATATTAGATACATTAAATAAAAGATATTTATAGAATTTGAATAAGATTCAAATAAATAAATATCGTAGGATATTTGAATGAGATTCAAATAAATAAAAGATATATTTTAATATATTAGATATTAAAATATAATATTTTAATTATGGCAAATATTTTCCCTTGGTCTCTATAAATAAGACCCTTGAGTTGAGCCATTAGATATAACACACATCTTCTCAATAGAGAATTAGAGAATTCTCTCTAGTCTTCTTCCTCTTCAATCCCTTGTGGATTTTCTTTCAAGAGACTTTCACAAGTCTTGGTCCTATGTTCGAGTTATAGCAAGGAGGATATTATGGAATTCTTAGAACACAATAAGTAAAGAACCGCCAGAAATATCTTCATATTGATCTCAAAGGTAAGTTTTGCTTACCCTAAAATAATTTTTTTGTTTAATTCTAAAATAAAATCAAAGTCGATTCCAACGCTTTTGCTGTGGGTTTAATTCGATTATTCCCTTCAATCTGTTCTTCTAGCAAATTCGAAATGAACATATATTGTATTCTATTTATTAATATGCAAATCTCGTTTCATATTGTTGAATGTTATAATAACACTCTCAACTTACTCTCGGTCTGTAATCCTACAATAAGAATCTCGATTGGAAAGGACATGTGTACTGTATTCTTTAATATGCATTGTAGGTCTCAGTAGGAATTCTGTAGACAACCCACTCTCGATGTGTAATACTAAAATAAGCCTCTCGACTGGAAATGACACGTGTACTGTATTTTTTAATATGCATGTACCTAACTCTCGGTGGTTTTAATGATGTTGATGCACCTAACTCTCGGTGCTAGAATCGCATTAACTTCCCTTAGTAAATCCCAATGCCAATTTTTAAGAGTTGATTTATTGAATGGATTGTTTGTTTGATGACGGAAAAAAAAAAAAAGAAAAAAAAGATAATAGTACACTTTTACTTGCATGCATTCATTCATTTCACCGATCGAATGATGTTTTGTTAAGTGGAAATAAAAAATAATACCATTGATCATTCAACTTCTACGATGGCGGTTAATTAATTTCATGTTATGGATCATGCATCATTTTCAATACCATTCGTAAACAAAGTTAATAGAAGACCAACATAATAGAATAATCCAACTTAAAAAATCATTAAAAAAAATTGATTGATTTCATGAAAAGGGAGCATGGTTGCACGTGCATGATTAGTCAGAGTCCGACCCAGGCGACACTTCAACACAGGCTGACAATAATTTTCATTTATGAGGATTATTTAACCCTAAACTAGGTTGTTCTTGTCATTTTTGTACGTTTTGTTGAATAACGAGCAAGCTAAAAATAGTGTTTATGAGATAAATTCATGAAAGTTTGTCGGAGTATTGAAAAAGAGGAAAAAAGTTGAAAAGAGAATGAAAATTAAATTAATTTGTTGTTTTTGTGTAGATTTGGAGCAAGTATGAAAATGCAATTGCATTCCACTTTCAAAATGCAATTGTATTTCTTCGAAAAAACAAATGGTGAACAAGCACAAAAATACAATTGCATTCCAGAATCGAAATGCAATTGCATTTTTTGAAAAATCTGGAAAACGCGAATCACGGAAATTATGAGATTTTTGGAGATTTTTGTATTATTTGGGAGATTCTTCAGCTTGATTTTATGCCTACAAGTTGACCCAAGGTTGTAAAAGAGAAAAGATGGAAACCCTAACCCCTGACACTTATAAAAAAGGAAGAATGAACCAAAAAAACGGCTAAATTTTCTTCTCACCCACAGTTCTTAGTTATGCATTTTTTGTCATTTTCCAACAATTAGTTCTTCATTTTTGCTTTGTAATTTCTTAGTATGATCCATCCTCAACGAAAGTTAGGGGAGGTGAAGATCCATTTGCCTTTGAAGGTGCAATTGGTTCAATCGAAGCAAGGAATACGTGAGTCCGTGGTTGTTTTTACGTTTGTTCTTTCCTGTTTTTTAGTTACTGTTTTCTTATTTCTTTCTTAAAAGCTTGTTGGATTTTAGTTAAGTGTTGTGTTCTTTTGATTTTTGTTTTTTTCTTTTAATAAAAGGACAGTTGGAACTGGGGAGTATTTTTCCATAAGATTGTTAATTTCCTTTAAAGGGTTGCTATTGACTTGATTTTTCTTTGTGAGTGTGTGAGTTGTTGGAGTGTTTTGTTACTCAAGTCTTTTATTAATAAATTTTCAGATTGGGTTGCTTTTTTTATTTTGAGATTTTATTTTCATTGTTTTGGCTATTTAATTATGAGTTTCTTACTGATCGAACTGAAACGTGGGGCTTAAAGAAGATATTTGTAAGTTAAAACAAAGCTCCAATTCAGTGCAAGTGCAGACTGTCGATGCAAGTAATATAAAACTGGAAGTATTTTAGAGTATCGATCCCACAGGGAACGGATACAACAAAATTCAAGAGAATAAGCAAAGACATTTTCAAATTGCAATTGCGGGTAACCAGTGTAAAACAATAGGTGAGATGATTTTTTGGTTTTTGAAAAGAATAAATAAAAATGATAAAAGAGAGATTCAAATATGCTTTTGCTCTATTGAAAGAAATTGCGGCCTAATTGCAATTGCAATCCTTTGACTCAACACTTAAGCTTTGTAAACCGAATTCAACACCTATTCGACCTTCTATGAAGTATCTTTAGGAGGCTAAGCGATTAAACCGATATTTCTTTGGCTAATACGAACTTAGTTAATTTTGAAACACAATTCTTTTGGTTTTAAAGGTTTTGCCATATGTCTAGGGTCAAAAACAAATTCCTATGTCTAGGCTATTTTCCTTTATTGCTTTTATGAAAACCCAATTTTTATCTAACCTTTTCGAAATTAGACTCAAATTGTTGTATACTAATCAAGGTGATCAATCTAAACTAGTAATGAAAATTTCAATCAATAAAAGCAAACAATGCTATAAGATTAAGCAAGGTTGCTCTTGCATATTAGGCATTTATTCCTTTCTCTAGGGCATTCACATGTTTGAATCCCAAAGAAAGACTTAGCTCATAATTAAAGAAAATAAAAGTAATGACTTAAAAGAATCAAAGTGCATAACTAAAGGAGAATTAATAAATACTTGAATAACAATTCAACAATAATGAAAGAACAACTAAATTCTATTAATCAAAATAAATTCAGCAACTAATTAATTTCAACAAAAGGGAAGAAGAAAACAGTAGCTAAAACCTCAAAATTACAGCAACAATTAAGTTCTGAAAATAGAAGAAAATAACTTAAATAAAACAGAAAATAAATTCTAAGAACGGGAAGAACACAGCCCCTTTTCCACTTCTTATTCAATCGACTCAACTCCACTTTTTTCAAAGGGAATTGAGCCTTCACTTCCTTCAATTTTCATTGAGAAATGATTGAATTTCGAAGTTGAAAGAGGCTGAAAAACAAAAGAAAAACAGCAGCAAACAGAAATAAAAACAACAGAAAATTGACAGCTGAAAATCGTGGACAGCAGCAACTGTGGCCGAAAATGGCAGAAATCTGCTCTGGTTCTTGAGGCTTATTCTCCAATATTTATAGAGGAATTTGGGCTAGGGTTTCCTTCTTGAATAATGCATAAATATGGCTATAATCCCAGCTAAAATCGTGGAGACAATATGGCACAAATTCCTAGATTTTAGGAGATTTGTAGATTTTTCTTTAATTTCCAGATCTCTCAAAATTGCAATTGCAATGCAATTGCATTTCTATTGCATTCTTCAAATTCCTGCATAAAAACATCAAGTAAGTGTGTTTTCATTTTCTTTTGCTTTATTTCTCCATTTACTTAATTTAAAAGGCTTCCAACAATAATTCAATTTAAACCAACTATTTGCTAGCCTTTTTTTCTAATAACACACATAAAATAACAAGAATAACTAAGTATAAAAGCCAAATGATTCTCATAAATAAGAATTATCACTTACCAATTGAATCGTTGTTTTTCATTCCCTCCATGATGAGATAAATTTGCTTTAGGGGTTCAAGTAAGTGAATGTCGTAGAGGAAAGATGTAAAACTTAAAAGTATAATCAATCTAGCGAACACTTAAAACTTGGTTTTCTTTTGTTGAGTTTAATGTTGAGTAAACCTAGTTGGCCAACTAGTGTTGCTTGTCAAGCTTCAACTTAATACCGAAAGAGTTAAGGAAAAGCGGATGTCACAAAAAGCAAAGGAGGAAAAAGCTTAGAAAAAAGTTTTGAACATAGACCCTAAACATAGAGCGAGACTCCAAAACCACTAGAATTGTGCACAAAAATATCTAAGTTAGATTACCCATAGAAATATAGGTATAATCACTCAGTCTCCTAAAGATTTTGAAGCAAAATTGAATAGAAGTCGAATTCGGTTTACTTAGTTTTCTTGTGTTAGCTACGATTGCACTTGCATTTTAGTTGCATTTCTTTCCAAAAAGGCATAAGCAACTTGAATTTCCTTTTCATACTTATTGTTTTTTTATTATTTTCTTTTGCCAAAAACACCTTCTAACATTTTTATAACCTTGGTTACCGAAATTGCAATTTGAAAATAATTTTTGCTATCTTTTAAATTTTGTTGTATCTATTCCCTATGGGATCGATACTATGAATACTTCAAGTTCTATATTACTTGCATCGATCAGCTGGTGTCGAACTGTTCTGACACGCGGTCTGCTAACTTCATCCTCATCAACGCATGCAGTATCTGGTTCACAATTGTGTCAAAATGGGTCTCATGCACCGTTCTCACCTCACTACGGACGCAGTCCATAGGTAGTGGCTCAATGTTTGAGTCGTCCACTGACTGTTCACCTCCGTTGTGGTTTTCGTCGTCTTCCTCGTCATCCTCATCATCATCTTCATCCTCCTTGTCATCCTCATCATCATCGTCATCAGCATCATCCTCTTCCACCATTGGTTTTCTCTTCTTCCTCGGGGGGGGGGGGGACCATATAGATGAGTCAAACGAAGGGTCGTCATTCACTTCTTCATAAACAGACTCGCCTCTATCTTCCTCACTCAACAGTTCTGTCATGTTGGAGGAGAGCTTCACATGCACCCCACTATAGGGGTAGGAGTCGTCGTCGTCTAAATCATAAGATGGTGGTTCGTTGGGGAACTTGAGAAAAATGTCGTCCGATGATGACATTTTCAGTATTATTGTTACGGAGGAAACGAAAAGTTGTAAGGGTTAGTAAAGATTGACGATACAGATTGGGTATATAAAGCAGTTTAAAATGGGAGTTCATTGATCATTCTTCTACCATCGTAATTAAGATGAAGTATTCAGGTAGTCGTCGTTTCATATATCGACGACCGTAATTAGTGTGATTGTCTGACCAACTATTATCACGATTCACAGCCATGCATTCAATCCACATTGATAGATTAGTAATTATAGAATGAGAGTATCAACCGATAGTGTACGCAATATGATTCTCACCGAGATTGATCTCACTTTGACCTTATCATATTTTTTATGAACTCAATGAGATTATCCAACGAGACTATCAACTAGTAGTGTGTGTAATGTGATTTTCACCGAGATTAACCCCACATTGACTTTATCATAATTCATATTTGTTATGAACTCAACGAGAATATCCAACGAGGCTATCAACTGATAGTGTACACGATGTGATTCTCACCGAGATTGACCCCACTTTGACCTTATCATATTTGTTATGAACTCAACGAGATTATCCAACGAAACTATCAACCGGTAGTGTACGCAACATGATTCTCGCCGAGATTGACCCCACTTTGACCTTATCATATTCATTATGAACTTAATGAGATTATCCAATGAGACTTCAACTGGTAGTGTATGCAATGTGATTCTCACTCCATTTTTACCTTATCATATTCGTTATGAACTCAATGAGATTATCCAACGAGACTATCAACCGGTAGTGTACACAATATGATTCTCACCGATATTCACCCCACTTTGACCTTATCATATTTGTTATGAACTCAATGAGGATTGAGCCCACTAGATTATGGACCGAGAGTATATACAACATCATCGCACACCGAGATTGAGCACAGGTTGACTTTGTCATTTCAGTTACATACATGAAATTACCCATTAATGTACCATGAATATCCCAAATAGAAAAAATAATAATATACACATGAATTTTACAAATAGAAAAAATAATAATGTACACATGAATTTCACAAATAGAAAAAATAATAATGTACACATGAATTTTACAAATAGAAAATGTAAACAGTATTCGTACAAATACATGATTATGATTGGGGGTTGAATTGTCTGGTTGAAAGAGGGAGGTTACACGTTTGCCTGTTATGCCCAACTTTCCCACACCTGCTGCATTTGGGAGCTAGTCGTTGTTCTGCACTAGATGGGATCCTGTTCACCCTCTCTGACCAACTCAGGGTACTTGAGTTGGTGGGAGAATCTTGATCAGAACATAACCCGGAGGTGACTTCCACTCGGTTAGATGTCTAACGGTGATAGGCTCCACATAGACAAATCGAATGGAGCTCATTATATACTTGAGGTTATATAGACTATGTGGGTTGATGTTTCGATGTCTATCTGCCATTATAACATGTGAACACGGTATCTCAAAACACTGCAACTCCATTTAAGTGCATGTACGTGTGTACAGTTCTACAATGCTGCCGAACAATCCATCTCTTACGTTAAATCAATAATAGTCTATGGGTTTAACTAGGTACTGTCGACCTCCATCACACCCCTTGGCCATTCGCTCCCCAACGTAGTCTGAGAAATTCGAATTGCAGGAGTCCTAATAGGTTCACCGATCATGATACCAGTGCTGAAGATTATTCCGGATGTGCTCAAGCAATGCAGTGATTGGTAAAAATCTGGCTTCCTTAGTTATGGAGTTAAAATACTCTACAGAATTGCTTGTCATGTTATCATACCTTCTTTGGTATTGAAAACATCATGCCAACCATTCCAACTGTTCCACCCTAACCTCCCCCAAGTATCGTGCTACAACACCACCTTTGAATTGAGAGATTTGCTCCTAATACCTATTGAACTTTGACTCCAGTCAGGCCCTCGAGACATTCCTAAATAGTTCAAGTACTGCCTTATTCTTGAACTGTGTAAAGAGATTTAACTCCAAGTGGTATGTGCATAGTTCATGGAATGTCTTGAAAAATAAAACTTGAACTGCATTAGTGAAGCTCACGTGTCGATCTAAAACAATCATCATGTTATCGTCCTCTCCGATCACCTACTTGACGTTTGACAAAAACCAATTCCAAGAGCAATTGTTCTCGCTGTCCACAATAAAATACCATATGGTATAGTTGCTGATTGCCATCCATCGACATAGCCACCAATATGCAATCTTTGTATTTCCCCTTCAAATGTGACCCATCAATAATATGTTGGGATTTATGCCCTAAAGTCTCGTAATTAATAAATAATTAAATAATTAATAATAATTTTATTTTTTTATTTGCAATATAATATTATCCATTATATGAAAAATCCAAGGTTATTAGTGTAATCTTGAACAATATGTGGTTGACATACGGGATGATCATGTTCAAGAAATAACCTAAAGGATCATAGTATATGGATAAGGTTGGGTGTCATATTATGGTAACAATATTGATACAACCCACTTTGTAATAGTTACAAAGGATTTAATCTAAATCTTTTGTGTGGTGACATGTGAGTGGAGGTATCTTATACAATGAGTTTGTATAAGACTAGACCACGAAAGATTTAATCTCTCTTTATAAATTCGTTAATTGAGAAGATTAATATTTCATCAGAATGATCATATGCAACTCGATCTTAATCCTGAGTGAGTTATGAACTCTTGCCTTTGAGTGATTGTCCTTTGATTTGCATGGATGAGATTGGTTTTTATTGTCGATTCAATAAGCTTACCATTTTGGAGACTTGACCAAATAGGGAGCTGGGAATATAATCTCACAAGATGGAATTCACTCTTCCCGTATATGGTAAGTAAATGAGTAGTTCCCTTAAGTGCTGATTTCGGGACTTGAACAACCTCTCACTGGTGTGAGAGAGACTTAGTTTATGGTTGGATCATAAACAAATTGTTCATTAAAGGATCAGTGGTACTTAAGGTGCAAGATGTAATTACGAACAACTCGTGAAGAATCGACTTGCATGTAATGGTTATATCTATGGACACAACTTATTCTACAGTACATACGAGTGCAACTCTAAATCTATAATAGAGTGACCTATATTTAATGAGTGAAAATTAAATCAATTAAAGAGTTTAATTAATAGATTTTGTATATATATATATATATACATATCAATCTGAGCATAGTTCAATTGGGTAAAACATATGTCATAAACTAAGAGTTCAGAGGTTCAAATCTCTCTACCTCACATGTTGGTTGAACTCTAATCACACACACACCTTTTAAAAGAAAGGATTCTTTTTTAAGTGTTTGTTTTATAATCAATAAAAATGGAAAAAAGAAAAATATAGTTTGGTCATGGAAATTTATTGTGGCAATGTCTCTTCTACCATTCAAAAATTAATCAAAGGATGAAAGTAGATCTTAATATAATTATCTTCTTTCCATGGCAATGCTTAATTTCCTTTGTTGTTGATCATTTTATAGGAAAGTTATTTTTACGTTGGAAAATGGATATAGCTCATTGCCTTTTATGCTTAATTACCATTTTTAGGTCGTGAATCCACACAATTATTATATGTAATTTTATAAAAATAATTATAAACATAATACTATTTAAAATAGCCACTCCAAACACAACTTAATGTATAAAGCACAAATTATCATTGTAAAAGTTGTTGGTCGATCCCCCACTTTATAATTATTGTACTAAAACAATGATTTAAGATAATTACAATTATAACTTTTAAAAAAATTCATGTAAATGATTATGTAATATAAAATGATCATAGTATGGTAATTATGTACATTATATATATATATATATATATATATATATATATATATATATATATATATATATTTATTTATTTATTTATTTGTGATATTTGCAATTTTTAAACTTCTATTTTTTGTAATGTTAGCTTATTTTTTGTTTATCATAAATTTTCCCGTTTTCTTTGAAAAAAACATTCCAATTTTCTTCCAACTCATGTATATTATAATTAAACATGATGTAAATGTACGATACTTCATATCCAAGAGGGTGAATTTTAAAGGTCTTACCACTCTACAACAAGAAATGAAAAAAAAAAAAAAAAAAAAAAACAATGTTGTATTTTGAATTGATCAATCTTACATAAATAATTAAAATTCTACCATTAAAAAAAACTTTGTTTATTTTGGAGAGAACATATAAAATTTTAAATCAAAATCCATAAAAAAAAAAAAAAAAAAAACACATTGCTTGTTTAAATTGAATACTCCATTTAAATATTAATTAAAACGAGAAAAATGGACTTCTAACCATAGAAGACTATATGATTAAACCACTCCTTACACACTCAACAACTAATGAAAAGCCAACCAATTTTTCTAGTTGAACTTATATATATATATATATATATATATATAAACCAATCAATAAACAAAAACAAACTACTTTTTATTGTATGACTTTGTACTAAATAATTATATCAAGTCAGAGGAAAAGATGGGGAAAAGGAATTAAATTAAAAAAAAAAAAGAGAGAGAGAAAAGAAAAAGGCAAAACAATAGCCTATAGTATGTGTCACATGACATGTGACCCCCAAACTACAATAAAAAAGGATACCATATTAGTTTTTATTCTTTATATTATTCAACAACTTTTTGCCATATTCTTTTATTTTTGCTCCCCCTTTCTCTCTATATAAACATAACAAAAAAGGTAATTCTCCCTCTTTAACCAAAAAAAAAAAAAAAAAGACAATTCTAATAATTTCTACCTCTCTAGATGGCCAAAACATAATAAAAGGAAAAAAGGGTAGGTCTCTCCCTCTAAATAGAAAACATAACAAAAAAAAAAGTTTATATCAGGAAAAATATAGAAGGGTTAAGTTTAAATTTATCTTGGACTCAAAAGCTAGATAAGAAGAGACTAACATAAAGTTTGTATCCTTGACTAAAAGGTGAGAGGTTTAAATCTCTCGCCCACATATTGTTGAACTCAAAAAAAAAAAAAAAAAAGATAAAATTTAGTAATTGATAATTGGAAGTATACAATTAGAACTATACAATTGATAATTGGAATTGTATAGATAAATTCGAAATAAAAATGAACTAAACCAAAATCTTCTTTCGTTTAAAAATTTAGTAAGTTATTGTCTCAATCTCTTAAACCTTTTGTTAAATTAAATTAATTGATTTTAAAAAGTTAGAAGCAAACATAGGTAACAAAAAAACATTGGTGATGAAGGCCAATTGTGCAAAATTTTGAAACCATAAAGGTAAAAAGATTTGAATTTTAAAACTCAAATACCCAAATGAGAGATGATATAAAACTATTTTTTTTCTTTTGAAAAAAAAAGTTGATATAAACCTTATTTTTTCCATTCGTTTAATAATAAGTATTTTTTTTTGGTTAAAAAAATTAATTATATTTTTTTTAATTGAATTCAACAATAAATATTGTTGAGACAAAGATAGAACTAATATCAAAAATTTTAACTCATGAAAAGAGCGTTAAATCAATTTTTTTTCCTTAGATTGAAGAAATGTTAAAGCTATTCGACTTTACAAGTTAACTTGTAACCAATAACGACTTTACAAGTTAACTTGTAACCAATAAATATAGTTAAATGAGGTAGGTTAATAATGGAAATAAATTCAAGAATATTTTTAGAGTTATTTGTTATTTTTATTATTTTTTTAAATCACTTCTTTGTTATTTTCAAACTACATTTTTAATTCACATTAATTCAAATCATTTTGGCACGTATAGTTTTAAAAAGTTATATACTTTTTTACAATATTAAAAAGAAAATTTAGATTAGCATCACTATTATTTGATTAAATATTTTTAGATATCCGTTGTTGCTAGAAACATTAATGTACACTATCAACTGGGCTCCAAAAGCATTGACTTTGGTTTATTTTTTATTTTCAACGAAAATATCTTAAAATTTGACCAAAATTTATATTTTTCAGTTAATATAATCCGTCATATCTCCATACCATTAAGTACAAAATATTGTATCTAAAAAAAAGCACAAAATATTGTATTGTAGATGTTATTTGTCACCCATATAAATAATTTAACACGTTCAATATTAACTTTTGGCTCTGTTCAAGATATCAAAGTAAAATTTAAATTTTTAACGTCAAATTGCAACAATGATTAAACTATATGGACTGAAATGATAATTAAATTAATAATGAGTATCAAAAAAAATTTAGGGGAAAAAAATCAATTTTGACCCTAAATTTAGCAGGCTATATAAATTTAAACTCTAAACTTTCAATTCCATCAATTTAAACCTTAAACTTAGCAGGTTGCATCAATTTTAACCCTAAACTTTCAATTTCATCAATTTAAACCTCAAATTTGGCAGTTTATATCAATTTTAACCCTAAACTTGAATAAGTGTATCAATTTACACCCTCAATCAAGTTTTCGTTTCAATCACCGTTAGAATGGTTTTCCACACATGTCCAAAGTCACGTGTTGGTCTATGATAAGTATTTGTTTGTTATTTAAAAAAAAATATCAAAAAAATAATTAAATCATTTCGGATTGGGTCACCACCATCATGAAAACCACGAACTTGACTCTTGAAAGTAGAACTCACATGGAAACAAATGGACACTTGTGTGTCCCCCTTGCCTTTGGTGTCGTTACTAGTGACGACGAGTGTGAGGAAGATCCAGGCAGCAACGTCGTTGAAGGCAACGACGGCTATGGCGGTTTCGCAGCCTTCGGTAGTGAGGAGTTGAGCTCAGCTAAAATGCAGGTGAGAACAGGGAAGACAGTGATGGACAGAACAATGCCCATGAATACAATGAACTAGTTATAGCCGATCTTGTCGGCCCCATCAACGATCTTGCAGAGGATGAAGGCGACACCGATGCCGAAGAGGAAGGGAGCAGAGATTTTGGGGGAGGGTAATTTTGAAAGCCCTGTGCCTACTACGGCGGATGGGGGACAAATTGATCAAGCGAAACTTGTGGGTTAAAAAAAAATTCAGTCCAGTGTAAGTGCACATTGTTGATGCAAGTAATAAAAATTTGGAAGTACTCTAAAGTATCGATCCCACAAGGGACATATTTTAACAAAAATTAAGAATAGTACAAAGATGTCCAAAAATTTGCAACTAGGGTAACCAAAGTGAAACAAAGTTATGGTGGTTTGTGTGGATAAACAAAATATTGAAGGAATGAATGTTTCACTCTGTAGCGGAAGCATTGGATCGTCTTTGATTTTATTTAAAATTAAACTAAAAAAAATAAGATTAAGTAAACTTACTTAGAGTAAATATTAAGATATTTCTGGCGGATCTTTATCTCCTCCACAAAATCTTTCTGACTATGATTTGAACATAGGACTAAGACTTGTGGGAGCCTCTTGAAAGAAAATCCACAAGGGATTGGAGACGAAGAGGTCTAGAGAGAATTTTCCAATTCTCTATTGAGGAGGTGTGTGTTGTTTCTAATGGCTCAACCCAATGATTCTATTTATAAAGACCAAGAGAAAATCTTTACCATAATTAAAATATTACATTTTAATATCTAATATATTAAAATATATCTTATATTTATTTGAATCTCATTCAAATCTCTTACGATATTTATTTATTTGAATCTTATTCAAATTCTATAAATATATTTTATTTAATGTATCTAATATATACATTAATTATTTTAATATTTAATGTATCAAATACAATAAATATATTTTCCTCTTATATATTTAATATATCTAATATGTTAAATATTAATATGAACATTTCAAATTTTTCTTCCAACTAAATTGATCTTTTAGTGTTACTATGACCTAGCAATGAGACGTTATGGACCTACAGATTATAAGCTCCAATGATACAAAATTAATTAATTAAACTCTTTAATTAATTAATTTTCATTCATTAATTATAGGTCACTCCACTATAGACCTAGAGTTGCACTTTTTTGCATTGTAGAACAAGTTGTGTTCATAGATATAATCATTACATTCAAGTCGATCTTTCACAAGTTGTTTGTAATTATAGCTAGGTCAAAAGTTTGTTTTACCCCTATAATTACATATTGCACCTTAAGTACCATTGATCCTCTAATGAACAATCTGTTTATGATCTAATTATAAACTAAGTCCCTCTCGGGCCAGTGAGAGGGTGGAGCCTCATTGTTCAAGTCCCGAAATCAGTACTTAAAGGAACTACTCATCTACTTACCCTATATGGGAATGAGTGAATTCCATTTTGTGAGATTATGTTCCCAGCTTCCTATTTGGTCAAGTCCCCAAAATGGTAGGCATATTGAATCAACTACAAAAGTTACTTTCACCCATGCAAATCAAAGGACAAGCCCTCACAGGCAGAAGTTCATAATCCACTCAAGATTAAGATCGAGTCGCATATGATAATCCTGATGAAATATTAATCTTCTTAATTAACGGACTTATAAAGAGAGATTAAATATTTTGTGGTCCAGTCTTACACAAACTCATTGTATAAGATACCCCCACTCACATGTCTCCACATGAACGATTTTGATTAAATCATTTGTAACTATTACAAAGTGGACCGTATCAATAGTGTTACCAGGATAAGGCACCCAACCTTATCCATATACTATGACCCTTTAGGTTATTTCTTGAACATGATCCTCCCGTATATCAACCACATATTGTTCAAGATTACACTAATAACCTTGAATTTTTCATATAATGGATAATATTATATTGCTAATAAAATAATCAAAATTATTATTAATTATTAAATAAATCATTAATTAGAAGGCTTTAGAGCATAAATCCCAACAAATATAACAATGACAAAAGAAATGGACTCAAACATGCTTATCCCCTTTTGGTGAGAATTGTAACTTAATTGCAATTGCAATCCTAACTTGACACACAAACGTTGTAAACCGAATTCAACTCCTATTCAATCTTGATTTCAAAACTTTTAGGAGACTAAGTGATTGGACCTATATGTTTATGTCCAATCGTACTTAGATAAATTTAGAACACAATTCTAGTGGTTTTGTAGTCTTGCCCTATGTCTAGGGTCAAAGTTAAAAACTCATGTATAAGCCTTTTTTCCTCCATTGCTATATGAAAACCACCTTCATCTAACCCTGACGGTATTAGATTCAAGTTTTATAAGCAACACTAGTTGATCAATCTAGGTTTACAAAATTGCAATTTAATCAACAAAAGCAAACAAGCTAATTTATTAATCTAGGTCACTTTTGCAATTAAACTTTAATTCTCACCTCTAGGGCATTCACATACTTGAATCCCTAAGAGAAAATTAGCTCATGCTAAAATAGAAAAATACACAAGTTTTAATTAAAAGAAAATTCATAACTTGAAGGAGATTAACTTGCAAAACCAAGGATACTAAAATAAAACTCAAACAAAAAGTGCAAATGTTGGAGATTAAACTTGACTTTATTAAAGACCTTACGGCAAGAGTTTGTTCCAAAATTGAAATACAAAACTAAATTAAAACAACTAAAAACTAAAGGAGATGAAATACAACATTAACGGACAGATAAAACTTAATTAAAACAAGGAAAAAACAGTAGCAAAATAGTATTCAAACTTGAATTTAAATATTGGAACGAAAACAGAACAAGAACCAAAAAAGCTTCTTCAACAATCTCTCATTCCCTTTTCTTAAATTAAATCTCTCCAACCTTTTTCAAGGTGAATTGAATCTTTACAACTTGAGGTTTTCACCCTAGTTGGATCGAGTACAAGGGGGCAAAGAGGATGAGAAGAAGAAGAACGGATAGCAAGCTAACAAGAAAAAAAGTGCATAAAAAATAAAAATGGGTATTCTTCCCAATGATGAATTCTGCCTTCTTTATGTGTTTTTTTTTTTCCATTTTATAGACCATGGCGGCTAGAGTTTCCTTCCTTGACTTTGCACAAATATGACCAATTGATCTCGCTAGAATTGTGGAGGAGAATCTTGAAAATATCCCAAATATCTCGTAAATCCCAAAATTTTTGCGTTTTCCAGATCTGTGAATAATTGACATTTCCAATTGCCATTTTGGATTTTTAATTGCAACTATGTCTTGTTCAAAATCAATTTCCAAATGCAATTGCAATTCTTCCTTGTTCAAAATCCTTTTACTAGCTCTTTACACAGCAAAAATCAAGCTAAAATCGTGGGTTTCCTTCTTTAATTGGATGCAACAAATTTTTAGGATTCTTTCCATATTGGACAGCCTCATGATTGCCAAATCCAATTGCAGTTGCAATTGTAAATTGCAATTCTTTAATACCCTGCATCAAAACTCAATTTTAGCCACTTTTCCCTTCTATCTACTTCTTTTCTTCATTTGGTTCATCCCTAACATGCTTACTAACTTTCACTAAATATTACGAAGATTTCCTAAGCTCATACACATAATTTCATAGAATTTTAAGCATAACTTAAGTCTAACAGGTATAAATAATCATAAAAAATGAGAATGATCACAAATTGAGCTTGAGGCCGACAAGAAATAAAAAAGAACAACAAACCAATACTAACGACCGATTCGAGAATGAGAGTACTCCATTGAGGGAAAATCTAGTGCAAATAAGCTTTGTTTATATCAAAAGCCGATAGACCGGGTAGAATGTTGCTCTGGAATTGAAAAACGCTAATGAAAAAAGCAACAGAATTAGATAAGATAAAAGGTGAAAATAAAACTCTACCTTTAAATTGAAAAACACTCCGACGAATCTATTCTAATTTTCTTCAGCAATTTTATATTTTTAAAAAATAGCAAATAAGTATCTATCATAGAGCAACACATGATTTTGGACACGTGTGAGAAACTTTTTTAACAATGATTGAAACAGAACTTAACAATGGTGTAAATTGATATAATTATTCAAGTTTAGAGTTAAAATGGATATAATTTGTTAAACTCGAGGTTTAAATTGATAAAATTGAAAGTTTAGTGTTAAAATTGATACAACATACCAAATTTAGGCTAAAAAATGATTTTTTCCTCCAAAAGTTTACGTCAGTGTCAGATGTGAATCTGTGATAGGATAAAAATACGAAAGGTGATCCAAATACTAACACGATCAAGTTTTAACATTTGACCCATGGGGTTTCTCATTGGAGTATAAAAATCCAAAATTTCCCTTCCTCACACTTTTTGTTTTCTTCTCAATTAAAAATTGTTTCAATGAGAATTATCACTTTTTTTAAGCCATAATTATTACTTTTTTTTAATAAACTATTCAGCTAAAACTTAATATTACATGCTGTTTTTTTTCCATTTATTATTGTAGATATTTACTTGGAAGTATTTAAAATTATGTGCAATAAATCAAATATTGAGTTTTCAAAATGGATATGGTCTCTATTGGAATAAAAAAAAAAAAAAAACAATGAAACAATTAAAACAATTCAACCTGTTTAGAAATTAAAATGGATCAATGTTATTTTTTTTAAAAGAATCCAATATAGCAATGGCTGGTTTTAAGAAAAAGTTTTTGACATTTAATTGTTCAACTATATTTAAAAGTTAAAGAGTAAAACACAGTAAACATGCTATCAGGACATACAATTATCAGTTTAGTTATAGTTGACCTCAACGAGGAAAAAAAACACAATATATTTTGGAAAAAATATATGTTAAATTAAAATTTTGATACCTAAATTTAAAATTGTCTAATAAGTCATTGAACTTTAAATTTGTTTTCTTAATAAATATTTAGTCTATCAAACATCTTTTAAAATTCACTATAAAACTAAAAGACTTCGATGAATCTTATAACACAAAATTTAATATTATGCATGATAAGTTTATAAATTTTCAAAAAAAAAAATCGAATAGGTTAAAAATTTATTAAACATAAAATTAAAAATTCAAAGATTTATTAGTCATTATAAAAGTTGGGAGAATGACTAGACACAAAATTAAAACTTATAAATACAGTAAACAATTTTTAAAAGTTCAATAATAAACAAACACCCTTTTAAAAGTTCATAGAATAAATATGGTTAAATTGTAAATGGTCCAGAATTTAAGAAAGTTAGAATTAAGTCCTATAGTTTTAAATGTTAGAATCAGTCTCTATGATTTGATAAAATCTTTAAAAATAGTCTCTTTTAGAGACTATTTATCTCTATTTAAGAACTATTTATGAGAATTTTATTAAAATTAGTGAAACTATTTATGATATTTTATCAAACTATTAGTATAAAATTTTAATTTTTAAAATTACATAGACTAAATTCTAACCTTTTTTCAAACTATGAACTAAATTTATAATTTATCCAATAAATACTTTTTAAAAAAAGAATAAATAAAAATATAATACAACATTTTTGTTGGTTGAATTGTCATGTTAAAATTTTGAAACCTAAAAAACCTCTGTTATTAACTTATTACAGTAGCATCGTCACTTCACTCTGTCGCTTCCCAGGCATAGTGAGAGAGATGTATCATGAACAAACATGGGAAACAGTGAGAGAAAGATTCAAAAAATTACTTAAACAAATTTCCTCTTAGTTTCAGATAAAAGAAAGAAAGAAGGAGAAGAAAGTGGAAGCCCGAAAGGGAAGAAAAAAAAACTCAATCAAAAGCAAGCAAGAAAGGCAAGCGGCTGTGTGGTTTTTGTGGCTGAGCTGTAGTAGTTGGCGGCATAGCAGCCGAAGGTCAAACAAACCCCACACCCCCAAAAGCGGCTTCTCACACTCACGGTGCCGAGCTACAGCTCTTATTTCTCTCCCCACGTTGTACCCTTTTACTTTTCCATCTCTTTATTGTTTCACAAGAATTGTAATTAAGAGAGAGAGAGAGAGAAACTGCGCAGTTTCTCTTGACCGAAGATCTCTATTAAAAAAAGGAGAAAAGAAAACTGTGTTGTTTGTCAATTTTTGAAGTTTCCCCTCTTCCCCTTTTTCAGTTTCTTTTTTTAATCTCTTTTGCTTCTCTCTCTTTCTCTTTTCCATTTGTCAAACCACCCATTTTCAGGAACTAAAAGGAGGGGTTTCTGTGATCGAGGGAAGAGCTGAAGAAGGTAAGGAGTTTTTTTGTTCTCTCTCTCTGTTCGACACTTGTTTTCTTGAGAGAGTGTGTGAGTTTTTAGAGAGAGAGAGAGGGGGGGGGGAAGGAAATGCACTTTTCTGTAATGGGTGTGTTTAACTTTGAGCAATTTGATTGTGGTCAAATGGATGACGATGTGCTGAAAGGGTTTTTGACATAAGGGGAAGATTGAGGGATTTTGGATCTACAGCTTGGAGTTCATGAGTTGTGGTGGGAGGATATGCGAAACGCAATAGATTTCACGTTCTTGCTCTTGTTGTTGTGTTTTGAGCCCACATTTCAACAGCTGAGTTTGAGAACTGAGCGAGTAGCTCTTCTCGAACTCAGATCGTCTTTGGGTTTGAGGAGCAGGGACTGGCCCATCAAAGCTGACCCTTGCTCTGTTTGGAACGGTATTCAATGTTTAAATGGTCGAGTTGTTGGGGTCAATGTTTCTGGGTTTCGAAGAACTCGGATTGGTAGTCGAAACCCACAATTTGTTGTTGATGCTTTGGCTAATTTGACTCTTCTCCAGTCTTTTAATGCTTCTAAGTTCTTGCTTCCGGGAGTAATTCCTGACTGGTTTGGTTCAAGGCTTAAGTCTCTTCAACTTCTTGATCTTCGTTCTTGTTCTATCCTTGGTCCTATTCCATTGAGTTTTGGAAATTTAACAAATCTAACCAGTCTGTATCTGTCCAATAACAAACTTAACGGGACTATTCCTGCCAGTTTTGGTCAACTTGTTCGACTTTCTGTGCTCGATCTTTCGCATAATGAGCTCACTGGATCTATTCCTTTGTCATTATCATCTCTTGGAAACCTTTCTTTCCTCGACCTTTCTTCGAATCGTTTAGATGGGTCAATTCCTCCCCTCATTGGGTCCATTAGGCAGCTTCAGAATTTGAACCTTTCCAGCAATAATATCACTTCTTCATTGCCTGCTACACTTGGGGACCTGGACAGATTGGTAGACCTTGATCTCAGTTTCAACAAATTGTCCGGGCTGCTACTGCAAGATTTGAGGGGCATGAGCAGACTGCAGAGAATGGTAATTGGGAACAATTTACTTGGTGGATCTTTGTCGGAAGATTTGTTTTCTTCTCTTAGGCAATTGCAAGCATTGGTTCTCAATGATAATGATTTTACTGGTGCAGTCCCCGATGTCTTGTTCTTGACACCTGGATTGCATCTTCTTGATATCTCTGGAAATAATTTCACTGGTATGCTGCCTAATTCAAGCTCGAGTTTGAATTCAATTAATGGAACATTGAATATATCTCGAAACATGTTTTATGGTAGCCTCATGCCTGTTGTAGGAAGATTTAATGTTGTTGATCTATCTGGAAATTATTTTGAAGGCAGAGTTCCAAACTTTGTGCCAATGAATGCATCTCTTAAGAGTAATTGTCTTCAAAATGTATTGAGTCAGAGGACATTGGAAGACTGCTCCTCATTTTATTCTGCAAAAGGCCTTGATTTTGATAATTTTGGTAAACCAAACTCTGTACAACCTCCTTTAGCAGAAAAGTCTGGCAAGAACAATAAAAGAGTAATCATACTGGCCAGCGTATTAGGAGGGGTTGGATTTTTTGTCCTTATGGTGCTGCTGGTAATGCTGCTGCTTTTATATATTGGCAGCAAGAGAGCGTCAGAAAATCAAAGGGGGGTTAGTGTGGGACCAATACCCACAGGTAGTAGTGAACCACTTCCAGGCGTATCGATTAACTTTGCCAGTTTAGGTGACGTTTTTACAGATAAACAGCTTCTTCAGGCTACTGGTGGCTTTAGTGATGAGAACTTAATCAAACTTGGCCACTCTGGGGATCTATTTCATGGTGTCTTGGACAACGGGGCCAATGTTGTTATCAAGAAGATCGACTTACAGACGGTTAAAAAGGAAACTTACCTAGTGGAATTGGATATGTTTAGTAAGGCATCACATACAAGATTGGTTCCCCTTTTAGGACACTGCCTAGATAATGAGCAAGAGAAGTTCTTGGTTTACAAATATATGCCAAACGGAGACTTGGCGAGTTCCTTGGTCAGGAAAACTAATGTTGATGATGAAAACATACAGTCTTTAGATTGGATAACAAGACTTAAAATTGCATTAGGAGCTGCAGAGGGTCTTGCTTATATGCATCATGAATGTTCTCCGCCGCTCGTACACAGGTACTTAGAAACTTTATTTATTGTCTATTTACTTTTGAGTTTTGTTTATGTGTATAATATCAATTACTTGAGTTCACTTATTGTCGTTTGCGACTCCTACAAGTAAGATCAATGTATGGGTGATTGGGCTAATAGTTATCTTTTCATTTTGATACAGCATATAATCTTGTTTCTCTTACTCTTATTGTGATTTGAGTCAGTTGACCTAATTTCTCAGTAAATAAAAGTTAAGCTCTATTATGTGATTGTAAAATGTCGTTGTTGTCGTCGTCATCATTATTCTTTGATGAAAAAATACACTTTCATTTGTAATGAAAGTAAAAAAGACCAACCGAAAGTGAGCCGATCAAAAGTGGGGAACACACAAAATAAGAATTACAAGGAAGGAACCCCAGCTGTTGGTTATCAATAACAAGGGGTAATTATAGAAAGATTTTGACGCATGAACTCAAAGTGAGGTGTTAAAATGAGTCAAATAGCTCTTTGACCTAGAAAAACCCAGGGAAATTCTCCTGTTTCTTTTCAAATCCATGCAAGCTGCTATTTTAATTTAGCATCATTGACTTCACTGCACTTGTCAATCACAAGAAAATTTAGAATGGTGACACCTTTATTAACATTTTTTCTTTTGGTCATTGAAGAGACGTTCAAGCTAGTAGTATACTTCTTGATGATAAATTCGAAGTCCGACTCGGGAGCTTGAGTGAAGTTTGTGCCCAAGATGGGGACAGCCACCAGAATCGGATTTCCAGGTTGCTTCGGTTGCCACAGTAAGTGTTCACCTGATGGATATTTCTTTGAATTTTTCCCACCAGGATTACTTGATGAAAATTATCCTCAAGTTTAAGATTGCTGCATCAATCTTGTCAGCAACATTCATCACATATTGCACTTTCACCAATTAAACCTCAGATATCAATATGATCTAAGAAATGAAACATCAATGGTGCAATTTATCTTTTTCTTCATTTCAATTATTGATTCTCTATGATTCAAACATAGAACACTGCACAACCATTTTCTCATTCTAGCTCACAAATATTGGTTTTTTCTAGTATTTTTTTTTCCATTTGAGGTTGTAATAATCATTTTCACTTTAAAACGTGCAGGTCATCCGAGCAAGGTTCTTCTGGTATGTTCAAATTTACATTTTGTTTTCCTTTTGAGATTAAAGATTTTCTTTTGTCATGGCTGTCTGGATGTTTATATGTATCATTTGAAGCAACAAAGTTAATTATTCTTCAATCTTGATTGATTGTTTCTTATCAAAAATAAAATTATTCTTCAGTCTGGGACTTTTTTTTAAAAAAAAAAACCCAAGAACTATTTTCATAAAGAGAAATCTCTATTATTACCTCATGGGTTGTAATGGTATACGTGTTAGGTTAAATTACAAGTTTAGTTCCGAAACCTTTAGGCTTGTGTCTATTTGGTCCCTGAACTTTAAAAAGTGTCTAATGAACTTTCAATTTTGTGTCTAATAAGTCCCCAAACTTTAAAAATGTCTAATAGGTCCCTGAATTTTCAACTTTGAGTCAATAGCCCCTAACATATGTGAAATTTTTAAAAATTAACTGATCTATTAGATATAAAATTGAATTTTATGTCTAATAGAACCCTTAAACTTTCAATTTTATGTCTATCAAACTTGTAATTTAACCTAGGTGTTAAAACACTATCATATTCATAAGAATTCTCTGGTTACATTTGAAATAAGTTGGGTACTGAACATATAAGGTCGATTTGCTTGGCCAAATCTTCTGTCGATAGAGATTTGATGCATGCTCGTGGAAAAAACAAGTTTGGAAATGCATCAAGTTTCTGTCGAGGTCAAGTTGTTTTTCTAAACACTTGTAGAAGAACGAATCTGTTTCGATATGTATAGAATGTGGATTTTGTAATCTGAAGTTAGTCCCATATTTGAAACTGTCACCAATCTAAGATTCCTTTTTTTTTTTATGAATAAATCTAAGATTCCTTTCTTGAATGGAAATTTGCAGGGTCTCAGACATCAGTATGTTCCTATGATGTTTACTGCTTTGGGAAGGTGTTATTAGAGTTAGTGACAGGCAAGGTGGGTATCAGTGCCACCCCAGATACCCAATTGAAGGAATTTTATGATCAAACATTCCCATACATCAGCATCCATGACAAAGAATTGGTGAGCAAAATCATCGATCCGAACCTGATTGTCGATGAAGATTTCCTGGAGGAAGTGTGGGCTATGGCTGTTGTGTCAAAGTCTTGCCTGAACCCGAAGCCTTCAAGACGACCCCAGATGAGATACATCCTAAAGGCTTTGGAGAACCCCTTAAAGGTAGTGAGAGAAGAAAGTTCGGGTTCGGCTAGGCTGCGAGCGACTTCTTCACGAAGTTGGAATGCAGCTTTGTTCGGCAGCTGGCGACAGAGCCTATCCGATCTAACGGTTGTACCAGCTGCCGCAATGTCAAGGGCAGTGGGAGGTAGCTTCAAACAGTCAGGAACTTCAGGTTCACAGGGAAGTGGCCAGAACAACAGCGGTGAAGCGTCACGGAGAAGGCACTCGAAGGAGATATTCCCCGAGCCACCGGACGAGCAAGGTGAGAGAGCAGAGTATCATTACCAGTAAAGAAAATTCATTGATCTTGATTCTTTGTCAATAACAAACACAGCAGGCATCCCAATTGAGAGAGCCTGACAACTACCCGACCCGATGGGTTCTTCCTTTTGGGTTTTGTAGTCGGAGAGGGTGGCTGACGCCCTGAGCTTTCTGCCATGGAAAATTATCATTCTTTGAAAAATATATGGGTTTTTGTTGGTGATTTAATGTTTTGTAGAAGAAGGCTTTCAGGCTTTCTGTAGGCGTATATGGTTCTTATTTGTTCTCATTATTATTTTTTACCTCTTTCTTTTTTCTTTTTTTTTTCCCTCTTTTTATTTGGTTTTAGTTTTAGCCTTTTTTTGGGAATGTAAATTGATGATTGCGATTGGTTGCTTTCATGCCAATAAGAAAAAAAAAACATTCTCTTTGTCGACAAAAAAGTTCAGATATGAATATTTGGTTTTACCCTTCAAATAAGGATTCAACAGGGAGTTATGATATTTTTATTATACCATCAAAATACTTTACTTTTTGTTTTTTTGAAATACATACCATCAAAATACTAACGTTAATATCAATGCTAATTATATATATTTTAAAACTTATTTAGAAGATGCGAAATACTTATTAATTCAAATATTTTAAAGGCTCGGTTTTGAATTGTGATCCGAAAGTTGTTTTTGAAAATAAAGAACTGGGTGGAAAACAAAAGCATTTTTAATTCCACTATATTTGACAACAAGTTGGTTGCAAATTGAGAAAAACAATGCCTAACTATGAAGTTAGGAAAACATAACAAAAATATACATGTGTTTGGTAAAAAATATATATATTTTTTTATAAAATAATAATTTGAAACATAAATTTTATTTTATGAAAAGTATCAATCCCCACTTCCCTCGAAATAAAATATAATAAATGTTAAATTATACAAAATGTCCTTAAACTTTAGGATAGGTTTCAACTATATTCCCAAATTTTCAAGTTTTTATTTTTACCCTAAATTTGTTTCAAAATAACCATTTAGTCAACATTTTTATTAAAAAGAAGACAAAATTGAGATGTGATGGTGACTTATAAAACAGTGATACATGTGACAAATGTAGCAAATTTCCATTATGTCCTTGAATTTTAAGGTAGGTTTCAAACAAATTATGTCTTTATTGTTTCAAAAGTTTTATTTAACCATTAACCTTTGAAATTGCAGTTTCAAAACGACTATTTCATTAGCTTCCTCATTAAAATAAAAATGAAAATATGATATGACCATTAGTTAAAAAATTGAAGTTGCATGTAGGCATAATTTGTGAGCTGTAAAGAAATTAAAGAGTTTTAATCACATTCGAAATAGTCTCAAATTAGAGGAGGAAATAGGTATAGGGGATAAAGTTTTAATCGAAAAAGTGGGGAAGTCATGCATTGATAAAAATTAACAACCTCCTTGACTATATGAAAAGCCAAACACTAAAAAAGAAAGGCAAAGGAGGGAAGGCGTTAAGAGAGAAAACTTTGTAAGAGGAATAATGTTTATGAGAGAAAAATTGTGGAAGAATGTGGTATAGGTCTATGGAAACTAGGAGAACAACAAACTAAAAGATTGAGTGACGAAGAAAGACAATTTTCATCCTCAAAAGTAAAAAATTTATCGAGAAATAATGGTCATTTGGTTTGATTGTCTTGGGTATTTTGTTTGTCTCACCATTTTCTCCATTCATGCTCTAATCTTAATTTTCTTTAATTGTTCGTGAGATAGAGGTTCCAAATTTTGTCTACCCTTCTGTTAGCTTTATGAGCTTCAATCATACGACCATATATTTTGATGATAAAAAAACCTTTAAATTACTAATTATTTTAGTATTTTAAAGTATCCACAATGTAGAGCTTGAAAATACGATTCCAATACATTTTGAATCGCTCAAATCGAACGTTAAATGAGAAAGTTATGACCAAAAAAAGATTGAGAAAAACTCTACTTTGCAATGATGCAGATGTTGGGATTTATGCCATAAAGTCTCATAATTAATAATTTATTTAATAATTAATAATAATTTTGATTGTTTTGTATGCAATATAATATTATCTATTATATGAAAAATTCAAGGTTATTAGTGTAATCTTGAACAGTATGTGGTTGACATACGGGAGGATCATGTTCAAAAAATAACCTAAAGGGTCATAGTATATGGATAAGGTTGGGTGTCTTATCCTGGTAACACTATTAATACGGCCTACTTTGTAATAATTACAAATTATTTAATCCAAATCGTTCATGTGGAGACATGTAAGTGGTGGTATCTTATACAATGAGTTTGTGTAAGATTGAACCACAAAATATTTTATCTCTTATTATAAATTCGTTAATTGAGAAGATTAATATTTCATTAGGATGATCATATGCGACTCAAACTTAATCTTGAGTGAGTTTTGAACTCTTGTCTGTGAGGGTTTGTCATTTGATTTGCATGGGGTGAGAGTGGCTTTTGTAGTTGATTCAATATATCTACCATTTTGGGGACTTGACCAAATAAGGAGCTGAGAACATAATCTCACAATATGAAATTCACTCATTCCCTTATAGGGTAAGTAGATAAGTAGTTCCCTTAAATGCTGATTTCAGGAATTGAACAATGGGGTCTAACTCTTTCCCTGGCCCGAGAGAGACGTAGTTTATGGTTGAATCATAAACAAATTGTTCATTAGAGGGTCAATGGTACTTAAGGTGCAAGATGTAATTACAGGGGTAAAATGGACTTTTGACCCAGCTATAATTACCAACAACACGTGAATGATCAACTTGCATGTAGTGATTATATCCATGGACACAACTTGTCCTACAATGCATAAGAGTGCAACTCTAGGTCTATAATGGAGTGACCTATAGTTAATGAATGAAAATGAATTAATTAAAGAGTTTAATTGATTGATTTTATATTATTGGAGCTTATAATCTGTAGGTTTAGAAGGTCCTCTTGCTAGCTCATATGAATAAATAGAGATCAATTTCGTTGAGAGAAAATTTTGAAATGTTCAAATTAAAATTTAATATATTTTGATATATTAAATAAGGAAAAACATATTTATAGTATATGATACATTAAGTATCAAAGAAATTATTAATGTATTAAGATACATTAAAAAAAATATTTATTAAATTTGAATTAGATTCAAATAAGGAAATAGATGTCGTAGGAGAATTTGGAAAAGTTTGAATAAGATTCAAACTAGTTAAATAAATATATTTTAATATATTATTTAATTATTTGCCCTAGACCACTATAAATAGGACAATAGGAGTGTGTCATTGTGTGTATTCTATATAAGAGATAAAAGCTCTTGAAATTCTACTCTCATTCTATCTCTCTACTTTCAAGAAGGTTTCTACAAACTTCTTTGTAGGGGTGTACACGGGTTGGGTTGGGTTGGGTTGAGAGGATTTTTTGGACCAACCCGAAAATTCTGGTTGGTCGGGTTAGCTACCCGAAAGAACCAAACATTGGTGACAACCCAACCCAACCCAACCCTTCTATTTTCGGGTTAGGTTGGGTGGGTTATCGGGTTATCCTTTTTTTTTTTTTTTTTAATTTTCTTAATTATTTAAAACTAAACTCCAATCAAAATTTATCATTTCAATAATTTGCTTGCCATACTCTGTTTAGAGACTACACTCTACAGCACAACGAATAAACATATGCTGCTGCTGCAACTACATCTACATACCAGAACGAAGAAAAAGTACAAACTAAATAAAAATCAAAGAACATAAAAACAAAACCCCATTTCAATTTCTCCATTTTCCTTTATTTTAAGGTCCGATTTCCCTTCTCCAGTGGCTATACTGGGTTGTTTTCCATGGATTCTTCTTGTCTTTCTCATGACCCTTTTGCAATTTTTCTCCTTTTCTAAACAGCAACAGAGGTTGTTCTATCTTCAATGGAGCGAAGCTCTGTTTTTTTCGTCTTCGTTGCCGTCAACTCTGTCGTTCAACAAAATAACACCAAATCAAAATTTTATTCCCAAAAAAATAAAAATCAGAACAGATCTATATACATCCTCACTCCAAATCTGAATCTGGGCGTGCGACTGGGATCTACGACGTGTGGATTGCACTCAACATTTGTCAACAATGAGAGAGTGACGATCTGAGGCAGAGTGACCGGCGACAACGAGCTTCGAACTACGAATAGCGAAGGCAAACAGAAAAGGTGAAACGGAAAGAAGACTGCGATTGCATTTTTTGTTTGCCGGCGATGAGACTCGGTGACGAGAAGCAAAGTCTCTGAGCTGATGACCGAACGACGTGAAGGCTTCACTCAGATGAGAAGGAGAGAGTGAATGTCGAAAGGCAAGAGGCGCGACTGAGAGGGACTGAACTTACGCAGAGTTAGGGTTTTCATTTTAACATATATATATATATATATATATATATATATATATATATATATATATATATAATCCGGTTCGGTTCGGGTTGAACCGAACCAAAAATTTCTTAACCCGCGAACCGAACCGAATTTTCGATTTAAAAAAAAAACCAACCCAACCCAAACCGAAAAAATTCTCAACCCAACCCAACCCTACGATTTGGGTTGGGTAGTCCGGGTTGTTCGGGTTATCGGGTTTTTTGTACACCCCTACTTCTTTGGTCTTTTGTTCAAGTCATAGCAAGGAAGACTTTGTGAAAGTCTTAGAATTCAACCTCAATGGAGTTGGAGCACAAGAAAAAAAAGACCCTCAAGAATATTCTTCATATTATTTTTAAGGTATGTTTTGTTTAGCCTAAAATTGTATTTTAGTTTAATTCTAAATAAATCAAATGTGATACAATGCTTCCGTTGTGAATTTAATTCGATTATTCCTTTCAGCAGATGAATAACATTGCAACATGTGATCATTCTTTAAGATTGTTGGAACTATTTTTAAAATTATTTTTGAATCTTCTTTTACCATTTTCCTCTCAAATTTCCTCCACCCTTGATCTATTTAACCTAGATCTAATGGCCCAAATTTTACCTTAATTTTGAACCTTATTTAAACATTTTTTTACCTCTCTTTTCATAATCTCTCATCTCCCATACTTATAGAAAAGTTATCTTCAATACTCCATTGTTAGTCATTCAAAGCTTCATTTTTATTATAATCTTTTTGTGAGAGATTTTCTTTTTGTGAGGATTAGATAATTTTGAGAGATTCAAACTTGTGTATCTACTCTTGTGAGAACTTTTATTTTTGAGGGGTTTTAATTTCATCTTTCAATTGGATTTTGTATTAAGGTGTGGGTACACCTTGGGATTTTGAGTTAGCAGTTTAATCCTGAACTTAAAAAAGGATTTGTAGTGGTTTGATTCTGAACTTGGTAAAAGAATCGTAGTGGTTTGATCCTGAACCCATTAAAATGATCGATATAGGTTGGATCTTGAACCTGCAAAAGAATTGGTTGGGGGTTGACTCTTGAACCCTTAAAAAGAATGGAAAATTGGTTTAGTTCTCACCCGTAAGAGGACAGTCATAGTAAAATACCCAAAAAGGTGTCTTGGGGAGTGGAGTAGGGATTTTTGAACCACTCTAAAAATCTTCAGTTTCGTTTCTTTTCTCTACTATTTTAATTTTCACTATTTAATTATTTATTTGAGTAGATTGTATGCATAGAAAATTAATTCTATATTTCTAGCATTTTTTGTGCCTATTCGATTAATTTTTCATTGAATTATTTTAGTTTAATTTCTTGAAAAAGTTTTAAATTTTAGTAAACAACCCTATTCACCTCCCTCTAGTGTTACCATACGATCCTACACCTTCGTTGTCTATTTACCTCAAAAATTTTGTTTTCTCACATTTTTTTTATCGTGAGAGGAGGAATTAAATAGGTTAAATTAAAAGTTTAGTTCCCGAACTTTCAAATTTGTGTCTAATATATTCTTGAACTTTAAAAAGTATATAATAGGTCCCTCAACTTTTAATTTTGTAATTAATAGGTTTCTGAACTTTGAAAATGTCTAATATTTCTTCGAGCTTTCAATTTTATGTCTAATAGATCTATAACACATTCTAAATAGTTTTAAAATTAATTAATCTATTATACATGCATGAATTGAAATTTGTATCTAACAGACTCAAACTTTCAATTTTGTGTCTATTAGATTTGTGGATTTTAAAAAATGTCACAAAGGTCAATCACCTATTATACATAGATTTGTGGATTTTAAAAAATGTCACAAAGGTCAATCACCTATTATACATAAAATTGAAAGTTTAACAATCCCATTAGACACCTTTTTAAATTCAAGGACATATTCACAAAATTGAGAGTTTAGAGATCTATATTAGATACTTCTTAAAGTATAGGGACCAAATATACACAAACCAAAAAGTTCATGGGCCAAACTTGTAATTTAACTAAAAAAAATATTTACCCTAATTCTCAAATTCGTTCCTTTGCACCCAAATTATATTATGTCATTTTTACAGCTCACCACCACGTCACATTTTTATCTTCATTTTAACAAGAGAGTCAATGAAATAGTTGTTTTGAAACAATTTCAACAATTCAGGGTTAAAATGTAATTTTTGAAATGATAAAGATAATTGAAACCTACCCTAAAGCTCAAGGGCATAATTGAAACTTGCCACTTTTTTCACATCTATCACTATTTTACTAGTCACCACAACGTTGGATATTAGTCTTCATTTTAACTGAGTTGATGAAAGGGTTGTTTTGAAACAAGTTTAAAATTTAACGATAAGTTGAAACTTTTGAAAATTCATAAGTATAATTGAAACTATACCCTAATCTCTAAAGTTCAGGAGAGCATTATGTATAATTTAACCTAAACTAATAGAATACACATCTCCACTTGAGAAATCCTTGTTTTGTATTTAATTTAATTATTTTTTAAACAATAAAATGTCTAAATATGTTAAAATTATATATATTTATACGAAAAATTAGGATTTATGTTATTTACTATGTTAAATAATTAATTTAAACAGGGTATTAATTTTTATTTATAATTTACTAGAACATATATGCGCAGGGACTGGGAGAAAGATTATTGAGCGAGAAATGTATTTCAAGAACCTCAGGAGAAATATTTATCCCAAATTCTCAAACTTTTTAAAACAATTTCTATTTTTGAAAATGAGCTATTTTGGATGATTATTTTCAAAAATTGTTTTCAGAAATAATTGCACAAAACACGCTTTTATTGTTTATTTTAAATTACAAGTTTAGTCCATGAACTTTTAAATTTGTGTTTATTTAGTCCCTAAACTTTAAAAGATATAAGTCTATGAACTTTCAAATTTGTATCTATTTGGTTCATAAACTTTATAAAATGTCTAATAGATCCTCAACTTTCAATTTTGTGTTCAATAAGTTATTGAATTTTTTATTTTGTGTCTAATCAGCCATTGACCTATGCGACGCTTTTTAAAATTTAGGGACCTACCATACACAAAATTGAAAGTATAGAGTCTTATTAGACATAAAATTTAATTTTATATTTAATAGATCAATTATTTTTTAAAAAAATTTGAATATGTCAAGGACCTATAGACACAAAATTAAATGTTCAAGGGTCTATAGACATTTTTAAAGTTTATAGACGTATTAAACATAAAATTAAAAATTTAAACAATTATTATATACATTTTAAAATTCAAAAATCAAATAGACACAACTTTAAAAGCTCATACTAAACTTGTAATTTAATCTATTGTTTATATGTATTCATTGTTTTTTAAAACAAATCGCCAACCAAAATGAGGCTTTTAAGTACCCATTGGCTGCACCACCAGGGATTTGTTTAGAACAAAATGGAAAATCCTAAGAAAATGAGAAAAAAGGTCCCACCGAGATTTGAACTCGGGTTACTGGATTCAGAGTCCAATGTCCTAACCACTAGACCATGGGACCACGGATGTTTATTTGTTATCATATTATATATGTTGTTTTATAATATATATATATCTTTTTTCCTCATCCACAATTTTTATTTTCGTTTTTAATATTTTGTGTAATATTATATTATATATGAAAAAACATAAACTTATACCCCTAAACTTTATTGGTTGAATCAATTAAAACAGTAAAACTCATAAGTGTATCAATTAAAACTCTAAACTTTCAAGAGTATATCCATTTAGACCATTCATTAGGATTCCGTTTTATAATTGTTAATGCATAATTCTCACACGTGTGTAAGACTTCTTTAGATGCAAGAATTAATGTAATATTAGAGAGAAATGCTGAAATCAAAGAGTTGTAGTGATTTTTATTTGACTATATGAGTGGCTTTCCAATTTCTCTTCTTCCTCTATTTTTCTCTACTCATTTAAGAAGAATTACATAATAAATTTTCTCTCTACTTTGATAGAAATCTGGGGAAAGAATAGTGTTATTTAGGTAATTTTTAGATGATTTTAAATAGAATCAAATAAAAATAGTTAAAAATTAACTAACAGATAGTCAAAATTGGTTCATTTATGTAAGTAAAGGGTTTCAATTCAACTTACGATTTTAATTGATACAATTGCAAAATTTTAGGATATAATATTGATTTTTTTTCTCTATTATCTTCTTTGTGAAACACAAAAGAAATGGTGTGGGATTTTAATCTCTCCATAGAATATATTTATTGGCTTTTATCAGCGGCTTGTAAAATCCACGAAATTTTGTTGATTTGTATATTTTAATTGATTGCATTAAAAACTATTTTGTGGTGAATAAAAAAGCAAAATTATGACATATTTATAAAAATAGAGATTATTGTTGTTCATGCGAAATTGCGAAAAAATATTGTTCCAAACATCTTTGGCGTCATCTACCCTATTTTGAATAGAGATTTTCTATCATATTCAGTGTGGAGTCATTACGGAGATATGTCGAGTTGTTTCTTTTTCTTTATCATTGGTTTTCTTTTATTATTTCTCGATAGAATACATAGGGCTCTACAACCACAAAGGTTTTTTTCATCCCTAATCAAAGCCCATGTGTGATGTTATGAGGTACAAATTCTTTCTCCACTGTCGTCTTCACCCTTCTCTCATTTTCTTTTTCCTTTTTCTCACTCTTATTAAATATGTCATGGGCAAAAAATTAGCTACTTAATTGGTCGACGATTCCAAATAAAGAAATAGAACCTAATATTGCTCGAAAGATAAAAGTCGATCTCATAAAGGGATCGGCCTAGACCGGCCCTTCGAGGGGTCAGACCGGCCTTGGTAGAATCCCCGAGGGGTCGGCCTAGACCGGCCATGGCCAACCCCTCGACGGGTCGGCCAAGAAGCCAGACCGTCGAGGGGTCGGCCAAGAGGTCACTTGGCTGACCCCTCGAGGGTCAACCTAGACCGGCCTTAGTCAACCCACTGAGGCGTTGGCCAAGAGGCCATTCGACCGACCCCTCAAGGGGTCGGCCCAGATCGGTGAGACTATTTGACCGACTCCTCGAGGTCAACTAAGAGGTCTATTAGTTTTGGACCCCGAGGGGTTGATCGAAGAGCAAAAAGGACAAACCGGTCGAGGGAGTGGCCTGATCCAACTTTGCTTTATCCCGAACGGGCAAGCAAGAGGTTTGGAGTGGCAAATCTTTCAGGAGTGCGTTGAATGATCCATTAAGATTTGAATTAAACGAGTTTCGAAAGTAACGGTCAAAGCGATGAAAATGATCCATAATCGAGCTAAATTCTTGGGGATCGTAATAATATAGGACTAACCATTACAATTATATGAATATATAAAATGTAAAGGGCTGCGACGTGGAGAGGTAGACAATCATTACTTAGCTCTTATAGTTTAAACTTTCTAAGTAAAAATTCCAATTTCTAACTTGATCGTCGGAGTTTAAGTGGCTCAGAACTACACCGGTGTTAGTTCTCAATTTATTTTCAGCTCCTGGAGATACAAATTTACCGTTACCAAATTTCGGCATCAACAAAATATATCTTAATCATTTAAAATATTTTTTGAGTCAAGGACAGGGGTGGAAAATTTACTCCCAAACATCTTTGACGATGTCGACCCTATCTTCAATAGAGATTCCCTATCATGTTGGAGGTGGGACAATATGGAGATATGCCTTGTGGTTTTTTTCTCGACTTTGCTTTCCTTTTATTCTCTCCTTCGATCGGACATAGGGCTCTACTCCCTAACCAAAGCCCATGGTTGATATTAATTATGAGGTACAAAATCTTTCTCCATCATTTTTTTTTTCTTTTTCTCACTCTTATTATTGTTATCATTTTTATTTCTATTCCCTTCTAAGTTCTAACCAATTCTAAACCTTCCATTCCTTTTTCTGAAAAAGATCTCATTCCCTTTCACTCTCTTGGTTTTTGATGGTACTCAAAAAAAAAAAAAAAAAAAAAAAAGAGAGAAGAAAAGTTTATGTCCCATGCATGACTCTTCCTTTGTCCTCTCTCCCTCAAGTTATACTGTTTTCTTTAACATATCAAACTTCTTCACTTGCACTCATCACAAGCTTGGGCATTTGGCATCTTTATTGCAAATTTTCTTTTGAGAATATCTTTAATGCAATTTTTAAAAGTATTGTGGTTTTCAAAACTATTTATTAGAGCGCCTCTTAAAATCATTTCAACAAAAATAAGTTTAGATCTCAATTATCTTTTAAATGGTTTTATTAAATTTACAATTATTTTGCAATCAATTTTTTTAAATCACATTGAATCTGAAAAAAAAGGGGGGGAAATCTCTCTCCATTTATTTATTCATTATTATTGTAATTATACATGTGTGTGTCTGGCTTTCTTTTTTGGTCTTTCCTTGATGATGCAGCAAACTATTTATTCTTTTTTGATTGAGTAAATATGTATAAAGCTGCACCCTTCTATTGGTGAGATTCTTCTAGAATTTTTAATCAATACAAATATTTTAAAATATTTCTCTAAAATTTAGCTATATTTCTAGCAGCATTCTTTAAAATGTAAACATAATTTGAAAGCTTACAAAAAAGTATTATCAGAAAGTTGTCCTTGTCCCACTTAAAAATGCTAAATTATAAGTTTATTTCAACTTTTTAGAGTTATGTTTACTAAATTTTCACTCAATAAAAACTTCTAACAAATCTTTAAATTATTGGGATTGCGTCCCAGGTAGACTTTGTACTTAAATATTTTTAATAAACTCTTAAATCTTCTATTTTGTATTTAATAAGTTCCAAAAGTATAAATACTAAACTTGTAACTTAACCACTAATATTTTAAAAGATGATTTTAATAAAATGCTGTCTTTTTTTTAGAATTACAATTTATATAGGCAGGAATAAAATGACTTTTAAGGAAGGTTATCACCATCATTGTCAATCGAACTATATTTAAATGAGCTTAAACACAATTTAATATCTCTCAAGTTTTTATGTATATCCAAAACGTGTTTACTAATGAACTAAATAAAGCTATTTAAAATTCAATCCCAAGCTAAAAATAGGAATACATTTTACAACTAAAACTATATTTAACACCTTCTTTGATAATTAAAAATTATATTATTTTTAAATATCAAGTTAAAAAATAAACTAACTAAGGTCAACTGAAAGTAGGATATTGACCTTGCTAGCTCAGCATGATTATTCAACCAAACACTTCATCTCAACACACCTCAAATTATCCAAGTAGATTGCCACCTAAAGCACTACCAAACAAAAGAGGTACGAGCACAAAATCTAAGTGAATTTAGGTATCTATTAACTAAGTCTAGACGAGATTAGATAGTCCTAACCCATTATAAAGGACATGTTTGAGAGTGAATTTGGAATGGCTAAAATCACTTTTGACATGCCCAATATCACTTTGGCAATGATGAAGAAGTAGTTTTGGAAATATTCAAAATCACTTCAAGGAATTCCCAGTCAATCACTTGGGAGGTGATTCCCAAGTGATTCTTGTCAAGTGATTGTGAGTGATTTTGTTTTTAAAATAACTATTATTTCATATTAAAAAAGATTAACGTATTGTGACGGTTACAAACCGTCATCTATTATAAAAATTTATAAATTTCAATAAAAAGTGTGTTTTCTCAAAACCGTCACCATTGAGGTCATTCGTCATTGTTTACATAATGCCAATTTTTTTTCTCTCTAAAGTTTTTATAATGTCTCTCTTACTTTATTCTCTTTTTAAATTTTTTATTCATTTTTCTAACTTTTTTTTTCTCTCCAATGGTTTTAGCTCTCTCTAACATTTTTTATCTCTAAATTTTTGTGTTCCTCTCTCTATAATTTGTTTTTTACCTCTTGCGCTAACTTTTTGTTCTTGAACTTTTTGCTCCTTTTGCTTTTGAACTTTTTGTCCCTGACTCTTAACTTTTTTTCCTCCCTAAAATTTTGATCATTCTCCCCAAAATTTTTGTATATCGCTCGAATTTTATTTCTCTATCTTTGAATTTTCACTCTCTATTAAATTTTTCTCTCTCTAAATTTTTTGTCACTCTCTCGAAAATTTTTATCCCTCCATGTCTCTAACATTTTTTTCTCTTTGAAAGTTTTCTCTAGCCCTATATCTTTTTCTCTCTTAACTTTTAGTTCTTTTTGTATAACTTTTGTCTACCACATTCTAATTATTTTTAATCTCAAATGTAATACTCTTTTTAGTAATTTGATGATTCTAAAATCACCTTTGAAAACAAACATTAATCATTTAAAAAAAATACTTTTAATTAAATTTAAATCACTTTTACGAGTGTTGAACCAAAAATTAAAATGATTTATAACTTAAACTTTTGCAAATTTAATTATAATTGAATTATTCTCAAACATGCCCTCAATTCACTTTTAATTGTATGAAAATCACTATTAAAAGTGTAAAACCAAACATTAAAATAATTATGTGAAAATCACTTTTAATAAATCAATTGTGCTAAAATCACTATTTCTAAAATCATTCCCAAACATGCCCAAAAACTAGGAAACAACCTAGCTAAGTGAGTTTAGGTATCTCGTAGTCGAGCTCAAATAAGACTAAAAGGTTGTTTAGTGACTAGTTTAAGCTCTAAAAAGAACTATGTTGGGATTTATGCCCTAAAGCCTCGTAATTAATGATTTATTTAATAATTAATAATAATTTTGATTATTTTATTTACAATATAATATTATCAATTATATGAAAAATCTAAGATTATTAGTATAATAACGAACAATATGTGGTTGACATACAAGAGGATCATGTTCAAGAAATAACCTAAAAGTTCATAGTATATGGATAAAGTTTGATACCTTATCCTGGTAACACTATTGATATGACCCATTTTGTAATAGTTACAAATAATTTGATCCAAATCATTCATGTGGAGATATGTGAGTGGGGATATTTTATACAATGAGTTTGTATAAGACTAGACCACAAAATATTTAATCTCTCTTTATAAATCCATTAAATGAAAAGATTAATATTTCATCAGGATGATCATATGCGACTCGATCTTAATCTTGAGTGAGTTAGGAACTCTTGCCTGTGAAGGTTTGTTCTTTGATTTGCATGGGTGAGAGTGGCTTTTGTAGCCGATTCAATATGCCTACCATTTTGGGGACTTGACCAAATAGGGAGTCGGGAACATAATCTCACAAGATGGAATTCACTCATTCTCTTATAGGGTAAGTAGATGAGTAGTTCCTTTAAATGCTGATTTCGAGACTTAAAGTCACACCCTCTCACTGGCCCAAGAGGGACTTAGTTTATGGTTGGATCATAAAAAAATTGTTCATTAGAGAGTCAGTGGTACTTAATGTAAGGACTTGTTTTCTTTTTACTATTATGATAAGGGCAAAAATGTCTTTATGTTTGGGCTTAATTGGAAAAAAAAAAAAATAAATAAATAAAAGGATTAGTTTTGGTGGTAGGCACGTGGGTATGAGTGGCAATTGGAAGATGTGTTGTTAAGAGATTATTGGAAGTTGGGGTTTTTATCTTTTGAGATAAGGAGGTTTATGAATTTTTGGGTTAAATTAATAAATTAAAATAAGATAACATAATGTCTTCTCCCTTTTACAATGAAAAACCGTGGGTTTGGAATATGAGAGGAGAACTTGTGGTGAGAAGCTTATTTTGGGGAGTTTAACTCCAACTACTTGAAATTTGGAGGTGGAAGAGTCTTACAAAGGAAATATTTCAAGTTTGGTAAGTTTCTTTGAGGAATTTATGGAGAAATTTTTAAATTTAATTGTGGGTTTTTTCTATTTTCTTTACAACTCATGTTTGGATGTGTAAGAAGATGGAAGAAATTGGGTTTAATTTGGAGTTGGATTTATGGAATTAGTGTTTTGTTTTACAAAACAAAACAAAAGAAGAAAAGAGAAATTCATAAACATAAGAAAAAGGGAGAAAGAATGGAAGTTTCAATATTCTGGAAGAGAGAGAAATTGGGCAAGGAAGAGGAAGAAGATGGTGGGTTGTTGGAGAAAAAAAAATTGTTAATAAAAGAAATTGTTTAATTAAGATTAGGGCATTATAGTCAAATGCAATAAGTAAATGGTGAGAGAGAGAAATATTGTATTTTGTTTTGGTTTCTACATACAATTGAAGGAAGAAATTGGGAAGTTTGGAAAAAGTAAAAAGTTTTATTTTTAGTAAAAATAAGACATCTTTAATTAATTAAAAAGAGAGAATTAGTGTGTTTGGAGGGCTATACTCATGGGAGTTAAATTGGGAGGAATGGAATATGTTATTGTAGTTAGAAGGAAGATGAGTTTTTTTTAGAGGAGAGAAAGAAATTGTTGTTTAATTTGGGAAAAAAAAAAAAAAAGAAGACAAAATAGAACTTGTGAAAAGAAAGAATATATGTTGGAATTGAAGAAAGTATTTTAAGGTTATGTGATTTGGGTTGGTGATAAAAAAATGTTGTATCCTCATATGGTAACTCAATTAATATTTCAGGTCAAACAGAGATTGGAACGATTTACGACCCGAACATATCAATCCCACCATAGTTTGTGAGTGGTTTATTTTACAAAATGTTTTTAGTTATTTAATTATTATTATGAGATTTCAAGAAATCTATAATTTCGTAAGACTTTAGAGAAATTGTTATGAGATTTTTGAAAAATATACATGAATTTCCAGTAATCTTATGATTTTAGCTGGAATTATCATTCTAGAGATATATTTGAAACATTTTATGATTATTTGAGAATTAGAAAAGTTGTAATGTTTATTGAGAAAATATGACTTTGGAAATGTTTTATATTATTGAGATATTTGATTATTATTTGAGTATTTACACATGTTTAGTGTTATTTAAAATCTTTCAAGTCTATGAGATAGTGTTTTAGAGAAAGAGTATGGTTTTCAGAAAAAGTTTGAGAATTAAGAGTTTTAGGTTAAAAGTGGTTTTCAAACCACTAAATCTATGTACCCACTGTGATTACCTGTATGCTATGTGAATGTGTTTCTATAGTATACTACGAGAGAGAAAGGTCTTTGGGACCCACTCTAACACACACATAGGCTTTGGGCTGTGTGTTCTAGTGCTTAGCCCTTTGGAGGCAGTTCTACGTGCACGTATGACAGAGATTTACTCTGCTATGTATCCTGAGATTACTCGGTGCATAGTATGATAGAGAGTGAGTTGCTGTGCGTATGGAGTTTATTCTACGCCAGTACTATGGAGATTTGGGTACAGGTTTGGTGATGGATTTTGTGAGCTTATGATTATGTTTTCAAGAGTTGTAACTACACGTTTTCTCTATCTCTCTATTTACATATGTACTGTTATTTGCAAATATTAGGTTTTCAGAGGTATTGTATCTAGAGTTATAATCTCTACTTTCGTTGTTTATGGTTGAAGTGATATTATTACAAATTTTACTGTGTTTTTTGTGATCTTGAGAACGTTAAAACTCTTCCTAGTTTACTTGTGATTTTTATAAAGATTTGAATTTACGTGTATTGCGTAATGGTCTTCGAGAAAGATATTTTCCTATTAACTCACCACTCATTGGGCCTAGTAGCTCATTCTTTCTTTTTGCATTTTCCTACCAGGTAGCGTTTGAGTTTCTGGTGAACCTACTGAAGTTGACTTCTGCCACCAGACTTGCTAGATTGCATATCATTTTTGTATGTACATGTGCTTTAAAAGCATATTTTGTAACTATAGTGGCTAATACGAGCTTAAGCGCACCACATTTTGGGTTTCATGTTGGCTTATGATTTGTACTTGTAAATTATTAACGATACTTTTGACTTTCTAAAGTTACGTTTGAATGGTTGGAGTGTTTTTGAGTAGTGTATTTGAAATGGATTTGGAGAAGAGTATCTAAGTTATATATATATATATGTGTGTGTACATTTGTTATTAGGAAGCACAATGTTTCAAAAATCCAGGTATATTCATCCGTTTTTTAGGGGAAACTCTGCTAAAATTTTGAGGATTTTATTAAAGAAAGTTTTGCTAGCCACCTATTATTTCCAAAGCATATTTTGTTTTGATAAGCTGGACATTGGATTTCGTTCATATTTTGTTTCGATTGATTGTCGACATGCCACGTCCTAGGTTGGTTAAAGTGATCTGGGATGGGGTGTGACACTTAAGGTGCAAGATGTAATTACAGAGGTAAAGCAAACTTTTGACCCAACTGTAATTATGAACAACACGTGAATGATCGAATTGCATGTAGTGATTAATTGATTTTATATCATTGGAGCTTATAATTTGTAAATCTATAAGGTCCCCTTGCTAGCTCATATAAACAAATAGAGATCAATTTCGTTGAGAGAAAATTTTAAAATGTTCAAATTAAAATTTAATATATTTGATATATTAAATGAGGAAAAACATATTTAATGTATATGATACATTAAATGTCAAAAGAAATTATTAATGTATTAAGATACATTAAAGAAAATATATTTATTAAATTTGAATTAGATTTAAATTAGGAAATAGATGTCGTGGGAGAATTTTAAAATGTTTGAATAAGATTCAAATTGGTTAGATAAATATATTTTAATATATTAGATATTAAAATATATTATTTAATTGTTTTCCCTAGGCCACTATAAATAGGACCCTAGGAGTGAGCCATTGTGATTGAGTATTCTTCATAAAAGACACATCTCCTCTACAGAGAATTGTAGAATTCTCTCTGAACTTCTCCTTTCTCATTTTCTTTCAAGAGGCTCCCACAAGTCTTGATTCTGTGTTCGAGTCATAACATGTAGGCTTTATGACATTGAAATTTCAACCTTGTTGGAGTTGGAGTAAGAAGATTAAAGACCCGTAAAAAATATCTTCATATTTAAGTCAAACTATATTTTGCTTAGCCTAAATTATTTTTCATTTAATTCTAAAATAAAATTAAAGTCGATTCCAACGCTTCCGCGGTGGGTTTAATTCGATTATTCCCTTCAAACTAAACATATGATGTTCAGTGACATGACATCAGACGTCTTTAACTATTTTGTGGTCATTGATCAGACTCACACTTGATAGTGTGATGTGAATCTTTACTAATTGATCACGTAACGTTCTATTGTAGTGAAAAAAAAGGGTCTAACTAATAACGTGTGGCTATACCATAAGATTTCATAGTAAGTCACATCTATTGAGCAATTATAATTCATATCCCGCTCTGGTATCAGACCATCTTAGACGAGAACCACCATACGTTTTCTTTGTTACATATATGGATAAAGAGAAGAGACGAAAGAACACTCACTACTATACCAAAATTACAAAAATCCTATGACTTGAATTGAAGTATGCAACAAAGACTTTTTAATCGGTCATACTTCCTCTTAACACTACTACATTTGTAGAAAATTTGTAAGGAAGATCCATTTTCACATGCCTTGATGTCTTTTGACCAAGTTCTGAAATTAATGACATATGACCATTTTCGTACTCTGCATCCCGTCCAAATTACTGTGAGGGCATCATAATCTCACTTTTGCTCTAGTTTCTAGTTCTCGATCTAGCTTTCTCACTCATGATAGTAATGAGTGGTCGAAAATCTGGAGAAAAACAAAGAAACAAGGAAAATCGCTCTCTAGTTCTTGCTCTAACTCTCTCGCTCTCGCTCATGATAGTAATGAGTCGTTGAAAATCTAGAGAAAAGAAAGAGACAAGGAAAACCACTCTCTATTTCCCTCTCTTGCTCTCCTGCTCTTAGCTCTTCTTTGACTTAATTTTTTCTTGTCTCTTTCTTTTCTCCAAATTTTCGACCACTCATTTGAGCGAGAGCAAGATTGAGAGAGCTAGAGCAATAGCGTTTTCGCGTACGAGAACGTGAACAAGTGAGTAATTTTGCGCGCATTGTCAATGAGTCATATTTCATTATTTTCAACGCAAGTCATCAGTTATTAAAGCGCTAAATGGATCATCTGTACAAAAACTCCTACATTTGCCCATGCTGACGTGCACATGATAAAACAACATTTATCACTCTCTTAACAGTGACAAAAACAATTTAAGAAAACCATAAACTTCATCATACATTACCATTATGATGAGTAAGATAAGAAGAAGAAAAAAAAAAATGATGAAGCCTTAATTAAGCGATGTTCACGGCTGTTTCCACTTGGCCACACGAGAAATTACGGCAAAAAACACCCCTAAATCCGTCCACGCGTCCATCTCACCGCCGGAAGTCGCACCCCCTTCAGATAGGAACCGCTAAATTATCTTCATTTTCTTCACAACCAAATATCCTTTTCCTCCACTTCACCAACCAAAACCCCAAAATTATTTTCGCCAAAATTATTATATTACCGAAAAGAAAAGAAATTTAACCCCCACAGACCAATCCCATTAGCCACCACCACCACTTTTACTCATTCCAATCAGTGAAACCCACCATTGTTTGTCTCTCAGATCTGAGCTTTTTTCTTTCCTAGACAGAGACACAGAGAGAACAAGTTCTGGGTTCGAACGAACCATGGATGAGAAGCTGATACAGCGATTGGAGTCGGCTGTGACTCGGCTTGAGGCCTTGTCCACTGGATTCCTGCCCGGCGGTGCACCGGAGAGTGGCGAGGATGCGGTGTCCGACCCCTCGATTCTTGCTTTTGACGATCTGATGGGACAGTACTTTGCAAGAGTTTCTAGCGCCGCGGAAAAGATTGGGGGACAGGTTCTCGAGGCCACGAAGATTTTGAAAGAGGCTTTTTCTGTTCAGAGGGAGCTTCTCGTTAAGGTCAAGCAAACTCAGGTTGGTGACAAATTATGTTTTTGTCTTCAAATAATGTGAAGTTGTAGTTTGATTTTGTACTTTTGGCTTGCTTATGAAAAGCTGCGTCATTCTTGATTCAAGAGGGCGATTTAATTTTCTTCTGAAGTAGCTTGTTTCGGTTTCGTAATTACTGTTTTATTTGAATTGGAATGCTTGGAAGCTGTGTTTTAAATTTTAACAATCGTTCTGTTAGTATCCTCGTTTAAGTGGGCAGTGGGAATGATAGTGAAAATCTTGGATGATTGGTTAGGGAACTACTGAATTGTGTTGAGATGCTTTGTGGAAGGGAATGTTTTTGGTGTGATGCATTAACAACATCGGCTATCTAACAGTCACCTCATGTCTAAGCCTTGCATTCTACTTTCAATTTTTGTTACATTTTATACTAGACTTCTACTTTGGTCGGAATAAGTGATGAGGATGAACCATATTGGGCTAATGGCTTTGATTACCAAGTGATGATGTATACTTGTGCTAATGCAGTCAATGCAACGCATACCTTCCAATCTATCAACAATTTATGTTGCTTGCATTCTTGATACTGTGATTTGAAGCTGAAATCTAGAACACATTGAATGTTAAAGAAGATAGAACCTTTTTGTGGAAGGTTTTGCTAGTTTTTTGTGTAGTTTGCTCTTGCTGCCTTCTTTGAACTTTTGTTTTTCTTAGGGCATGTATGGGAGTGATTTTGGCCATTCTAAAATCACTCCCAAACATGCCCTTAATGAATGTTATATTTCTTTTTAAAGAAAAGAAAGGGCTGAACATTTGAAGAAATTATATATCTAAAAGAGTGCCTAGTAATAACTTTCAGTAGAAGTTTTTAGGTGCAGTTTGTTGCTCTGAAGTTCAATTTGTTTATTTTGTTTCGCAGAAACCTGACCTGCCAGGCTTGGCTGAATTTCTGAAGCCATTGAACGAAGTTATTATGAAAGCAAATGCACTCACAGAAGGAAGGAGATCTGATTTCTTCAACCATTTGAAAGCAGCAGCTGATAGTCTATCTGCTTTAGCTTGGATTGCATTTACTGGAAAAGACTGTGGTATGAAGTGTAGTTGAGTATATGTATATCCACGTTGGAATGTGTAATTCCAATTCATTCCATCTAATTGGTTCATGGTTTTTTTAGGTATGAGCATGCCTATTGCCCATGTTGAAGAAAGTTGGCAAATGGCTGAATTTTACAACAACAAAGTAAGCTAATGTTTCCTCAAATTTTGTAATTTGTTGGTACAATATATTTAGTCCCCCTTCCTCAAAGAGTGTGTGAAGGCATGAAACAGTAGGATCTGGAAACTACTTTACATTAGCACAAAACATCTAAGCCATCTAAAGAGTCTATCCTTTCATATATCACAGACAGTATTTTATTACAGGACATTGAAATTCATGGACTTCGCAATTATTGGACGAATGAATTACATATTTTGATCAATAATATTTGGTACTTGTCTGAGAATTGATCTAATATGCTATGTGCTAGCCTCAATTCATATAGTGCTTATTGACATTGGCATTTTGTTCTTGAGTCTATTTTGATCCATCACTCTTGGGCTCATGAACCAAAAAATAAATTAACGAGCTATTGCCAACCTGTTTGCTTCTTCATTCAGGTTCTTGTAGAGTACAGAAACAAAGATCCAAATCATGTTGAGTGGGCCAAAGCTATGAAGGAGCTCTATTTGCCAGGTTTAAGGGACTATGTCAAAAGTTTTTATCCTTTGGGCCCAGTATGGAGTGTTACTGGGAAAAAAGCTGCTGCTGCTGCTCCTAAAGTTTCTGCTCCCCCTAAAACATCAACACCAAGCGCACCAGCCCCACCTCCACCCCCTCCAGCCTCGCTTTTCAGCTCTGAACCTTCTCAGGCTTCATCTTCCAAGCCAAAAGAAGGGATGGCTGCTGTTTTCCAAGAAATTAATTCTGGGAAGCCTGTGACTGCAGGTATTTCTGTCTCCAATTTTAAAAACATTCTCTGTTCTCGTGTGCTTTCAGGGCTCTCCCCTTCACTAGTATTTGAACATCTCTATGCCTTTCTCTGCCACTAGGTCTGAAGAAAGTCACAGATGACATGAAGACAAAGAACCGTGCAGATAGAGTTGGCGTTGTGGGTTCCAGTGAGAAAGGTGGTCGCACCGCCTCTCCTTCGTTTTCCAAAGCAGGTCCTCCTAAGCTAGAACTTCAAATGGGTCGAAAGTAAGTTTACTTTCTATAGTTACAAATAAGATATTGATGACAGTAGGTGTCTTACTTACTCTTTCTATTTATATTTTCATACAGGTGGGTTGTTGAGAACCAAATTGGAAGAAAAAACTTGGTCATTGATGATTGTGATGCTAAACAATCTGTATATATCTTTGGATGCAAAGATTCAGTTTTGCAGATTCAAGGTAACTTTGTATCTCATGATCAGTTTACTTATTAGCCTCTCTTTCGATGGCTCAGGGGAAATAAAAAAATTTACCTTGCAGGGAAGGTCAACAACATAACAGTTGACAAGTGTACAAAAATGGGAGTTGTATTCACGGTTAGTATGCTACCTTGGGTGAAATATGATCCTTTTCTTAACAACACCGCCCCACTAAAAAAAATGGGAAGATATACTTAAGAGATTCATTTTTTCACTTATATTTTGCAGGATGTTGTGGCTGCATTTGAGATTGTAAACTCCAATGGGGTTGAAGTGCAATGTCAGGTACATTGTTCTTCTCAAATTGGATGGTTCTACATCATTTTTGAAGCTAATGGTTACATTTTTCTGGCTTCTATGCGCTATATAGCTGACTTTGGCTTTTAATGAAGCCATCCTGGTGTTTTAAATATATTTTATGAGAAGGGAGGGCATCATAGTGGCTGATAAAAATTTTAGCTCTAAAGCCATGAAGTTGCTAAGATTTCATTCTTTTATTTGCTGGTTATTCTAGGGTTCTGCTCCAACTATCTCTGTGGACAATACTGGAGGCTGTCTATTATATTTAAGCAAAGATTCTTTGGGGACATCCATTACAACTGCCAAGTCAAGTGAGATCAATGTTTTGGTACCAGGGTCTGATGGTGATTGGGTATGGTCCCATGTTCCTGCTTCATGATCTTGATTTTCTTGTCATTTGATCAAATTCTTACACGGTTATATTCATTTTTTCCATTTCTGCTCTTCCAGTTATTGAGGAATATATTCGTTTCTGTTTCCCATAAAAAAAAAGAAGAAATTGTTCACTTTTTCTTTTTGAGTAGTGCTAAAGTTCTTTAATTCTAGGCCTTTAAAGCATTTTCCTTTTGTTACGTGCAGTTCTCCAGTCATGTTATGGAATTTTTCAGTTAGCAGTGTCCTAGAAGCCTTGTGCTTCCAATTTAATTTATTGAATTCATAAGAATAAAATGTTTTCTGCTATTCAGCTTCTTGATTAGGCCCAAAAAATTGCATAGAAATGAATTTGATTCCATAGAATGATTAGATTGCTCAGATGCATGTTTTATGCGACAAAGTCGAACTTTGTGAAATATTTCGAGACTGACCAGTGCTGATTTCTCATAAAAGAATGTTTCTATTTTGCCCCATTTGCTGGTTGAACTTCTTAAGTACATTATCTGGAAAAAGGTTGGAATTAGATTTTAACATGGATGACCTTGTTCTATCTCTATAGGTGGAACACGCTTTGCCGCAACAGTTTATTCATGCGTTTAAGGACGGGAGCTTCGAAACCACTCCAGTCTCTCACTCAGGAGGGTGAATTTGAGTTTTAACAGATTCTCTCTTTTCTCTCTTTTTACTTTATTTATTTCCTTGAATGGATGGAGAGTGGCTTTTGTTTCCATTTTTTTCCTTGATTCAATTGTCACAGTAAATTACATCTGGTGCTTGATAGTCTTATTTCATTGGGTTTTTTTTTTCTTTTTTTTTTTTCCCAAAAATTTGGCTTTCATTTTTCAAAGGAATTTTGGTGGTGTTTGTGGGGACGATATGTCGTGTAATGAAGTTCTATTTTTCCTTGTTTGTGCTATAATGAGAATCTGTCAACTTCTACCTTTGGTTTGAGAAGAAAACAGAGAAAGCTCTTCCCTCCCTCCTTATTGTGCACTGTTCTTGCCTACCTGCATTTTGCGAATAGAAGCTCGATTTCCAGAGGATTTCGGTCACCTTCCGAAGCAGATCGAAAATGAGTTTGGGAGGAAGGAATCGGTGTGCGAAGGACTCGAAGCAGGTACACTAAATATTAAGATGTTTTGTTAAAGCTTATTGGCTCTTTTCTGGTCAATGAGAATGTTGTTGAATTGTGTTAAACTGTTGGATGTTACTGAGATAGAAATGGAACTTTCAAAATGCATTGATGAGTCAGATTTGACAAAAGAAACATTGCCAGGCTCCTAATGTTCAAAGTAATTTTTTTGTCTCAGTTGGTTAAAATTTGAAATGCCCTCAGATTCTATCCTGTGTATTACAGGTATTTTAATCATTCACACATCAATACTTTTAACTATTGATTTTAGATAAATCTCAAGTTCCGAATGTTCAGATAACTTTCAACTCAAAATAATGTTGCTCTGCTATGCTTGGTTCATTCTTTAACAAGTTTGGGTTTCTAAAACTTGAGGTTGGGAAGTTAAAAGTTTGTGTAGTCCGAATTTGAATTGTCGAAAACTAAGACTGCGTTTGGGATTGATTTTGAGATCATTAAAAGAGATTATGGAAGAATGTTAACTGTTTTTTCTATTTGGTAAAATTGGGTTACCAAATATTGGGTGTGAGTGAATCCATCAAAATCACTTTTCAAAACACTTTCATCTCCAGAACATGTTCCCTACTAGCTTTTAAAAATAGATTCATGTAGAATCAGATGCCTGTTTTTAATAAATTTTAAATTTTATTATTCAAGAAATTAGGATTGATTTTATGTATTTTAAGTATCTTTCTTATATTTTTCAAATTAATTAGTTGAAAGCAACCATTATTTTTTAAATTATTAATACCATAATATTTTTTTAGAAAAAATTACAGCTATTTCTCTTAATACTTAAGAAATAATTTAGAGCAAACAAAATATAAATTTAGATTGAAAGCACAAGATTTTAAACAATTATTTGAAAATTTATAAATTATCAAAAAAAAACAAACACTATAACCTGTTTCTTTAGGTTTACGGATGGAATTTGCCCAACACTAATTTGCTCCATACTACAATTGATTTTTTTTAAAAGTTTAGTTGCCAGCCACTATAAGTTTGAGTTCATGTAAATTTAGTTTATATTGCTCATCGAATTACCAAGTTTATACCTTGGGGATGAGCAATTCTGCCAACCAAACATGAACTTAAGCTTGTTTCTTAACTTCAAGTTATACAAGTCTAAGTCTAAACTTTAAGTTAAACATACCTTATAGAAGAGACTTGTGGGTTCGGGTCATGACTCGATTGGGGCAGTGAATCCTTAGTTTGATTGGGTACGGTGTCCCTAGGGACAAGGGAATCCGACTCCCCCTGCTTTGCTAAATTTGAACTCAAGCCAAATTTTTAGTCAAACTCTATTTTTACGACCAAATTTATGATTTATATTTATAATATTTAGCCTAAATCTATTAATATTAATTTTTTCAAAAAAAAAAAAAAGAAATTTCTAACCCTAATAATCTAATTAATTACTTTCATCTTCTTCGAACTTCAATTCTTCTCCCCTCCTATATGAATATCCTGTCAATTTTCTTTGTTTTTGCTGTTTGTTATTGTTGCCTTTTTTCTTTTGCTTTCTTCTCTCGCCATCATAGGCTTGTAAAATTCTTTAGGAATAATGGGGGTATCTTAAGGATCTATAATTAAATTAAACTTTCGGGCATTTTTTCTTGTATTTTCTTAATTAGGAAAAATTTCCTAGGAATTTTAATCAATTTTTAAAGTACTTTTTAAAAGACATAGTAGTTATCTAAATTTGTTTTAAATGCCAAAAATTATTTTACAGAACACCTTAAGATGTTTTTTTGTTTTGTTTTGTTTTTTTTTTTTAATTTTAGAATCGAGGATTAAAATATCAATATCGATTTCAATATTGCGATTCCAATTCTGCAGATATATAGACGATATAGATATTTTTGTAAATAAAAAAAAAATTATAAAACTCATTTAAATTAATAATTAAGTTACTTTCATTTTCTAAGTTCTAGACCTTATTATTAATATTTATATTTATATTAGTGACTGATTGATGATACTTTTTTCTTCTTCTATATTTTATGTGTAGTTGTATGAGATATTGGAGATATCCATTAAATCTTGATATCGAACCCTTCAATTTATGGATATTTTAATCCTTGGTTAGAATTAGTGAAAATGATAATACCATATTCCAATCTGTAATTAAAATACCATTTTTCCTTCTAAAAAAATTTATCCTATCACAAGTTAAACTATTATCACTATTATTCTTTAAAATTCGAAATGACCTTGGTTCAAATTATTCTCATACACTAGGCATAAGAATGGCAGCCAATTTTAAATATATTAATATATTATTTGCAAGTTGCAAATAAAGTACTTTAAATTTTTAATAATGAAAAGCAGTCATGTGAACCATGTGGTTTTTTTTCCCTTCACTTGTTAAAAAAAACCAATTCCATTCATGCATTTATGTTTGAAGTTAATAATTTCGGTACTTTTTTGTTTTGATTTTTGAGCTTTTAAATATTTTATTTAATTTCTTTTATAAATTCACTAATTTCAAGAATATTAAATTTGACACAAATTTAAGTTTGATTAGTCTACAAATTAATTGTTGAATAACTTTGCCAAAATTCATAAATTTTAACAACAATTTGACTTAATATCATTTTCTTTGAAATCTCATCAATTTTGTACAATACATATATTTATAATTCATTAAAAGCATGTGAAAATACTATTTTTATCGAATTTGTAAAAAAAAAAACTTATGGGAGGGTTAATTTAGTCTTTATTGTTCACATTGTTAATTAAATTATGATATATAATACTTTCTTTTAAAATAAAATATTGATTAATTTTTTACGACATAATAGATAGATGAGAAAACAAAGTTTCCTACCAAAATGTCACAAAGAGCCAAGTCTAGGAATTAATAATATGACAAGAAGACTCAGAAGTCTGCCACTTTGGAAAATTTTACACGTGATTGAAAAGAAATCATTATTTGAAGAAAATTCTACAAGTCATCTTCCTTATAAAAAAAAATCTAAAATATTTAATAAGTTAATTTATAAGTTTTATCATGAACCTTTAAAACTTTTGTCTATTTATAGACCTCAGGTTGTATCTATCTATTTAGTTCATGTAGTTTTAAAAGATTCAAATAGACTTTTAAGCTTTTAATTGTGCCTAACAAATCTCCACCATTAATTTTATCAATTCACGATTTATACCATCAAATGGTTACTCTATTCAAAATTGAAACGCTACTTAGTCTTTAAACAATATGACAAGGTACCAAATTATCATCTAAAAGGTCGATTCGATCTCCCACACTGCAATTATTGAACTAAAATAATAATAATAATGACAATAATATGGCGAACTTGCAATATAAATATTAATTTGGAGTTAGTGACATGAACATATTAGATATAAAATTAAAAGTTAATACAAAAAATCATAAAAATGTAGAGAGAGAATTCTAAAATTTTAAGCTAACGAAAATTTTAATTTGTGGAATTTAATATAAGTATTCCAACGGTTTTGATAAATGAATAAATAATAAAAATAAAAGGGATTCCAAATTTCCCAAGGGCTGGTAGTGAAGAAGTGAAGAGTACATGAAATCATCGTAATGGAGTAGGCTGGTGCAGTACATTTCAAAGACAAACGCGGAAGAAGAACTACATTTTCCCAACCATTTCCATACGTCATCCAAACTTATCCTACCACTTCACCGTGGTCCACACGGGTGAAAAAAAATTATTCGAAATTGTCGTTACATCGTAGCTCCACTCTCTAAATTCTTAGATTCATGAAAAAATTATATATATATATTGTCTTTCTTTTCTACATCTAACCATTGAAAGTCGTTGCCAATCCATGCATAGTTTAGTGAATTAGACACCAATTACCATTTTCAAGTCGATGGATCATATTAGAGATGTCCACGGGACAGGGCGAAGCCGGAGCATGGGTTCCCCGTCTCTAGCCCCGCCTCCCATTTCATTCTCCGTCCTCGAGAAATTTTTCATTTAATTTCACGAGGATCGGAACAGGGATTCCCCACAGAAAATTCAAAAGATCGGGTTCCCCGCAGGGAATTTTTACCCATTCTTTTTTTTTTTTTAATATATTTTTTTTAATTTATTCTCAACTATAATAGAAATTCTTTCTAAATGATTAATTTTCCATATAATTTCTATTTAAAGAAAAATTTATAAAATTTCCTAATAAAAACAATAGTATACCATAAGTAAAAATATTATAATGTTGAAATAACTTAGTTTCTAAAAATTCAAATTTCAATATTACAACATAGTCTTTAACTTTTTTTTTTAATAAAAAAAATAGTCTTCAACTAATTACTACTACAATTTCAATATTACCAAGGTTTAAAATGTCAATGTCGACGGAAATGTTGAAGTCTAAATTTTATGGAAATGTCGATAGAAATATCGATAAAATGTCGATGCCGATGAATATTTCTGGAAAAAATTTAAAAATTAAAATTAAAAAAAATATTTAAATTAATAAATAAACATTTTACACTTTTTAAATGCGTTATAATTCTTGTTACAATATTATATTCACATTAAGTTACATTTTTTGCTTTTTTTTAATATTTCATCAATTTTATACGGTATAGTGAAAATGTCGATTCCCCCCTTATGTCGATGTCGAACCCATGGACATGTGGAAATGTCGATGGAAATATCGACATGTCGACGGAAATTTAATACCATGATATATACACACCATAAGTAAAAATATTATAATGTCGAAACAACTTAATTTCTAAAAATTCAAATTTCAATATTACAACATAGTCTTTAACTTTTTTTTATAAAAAAAAATAGTCTTCAACTAATTCCTACTATAGTTTTTTTTTTTTCTATTTATAGGTAATAATTAGCATATATATACACTAACTAATCGGGGCGGGGTCGGGGAATATATTCCCCGTCCCCGTTTAGCCAACGGGGAGAAAACTCTCCCCACTCCCTCCTCCATTCCTCGTATAATCGGAGATTCCCAGCCTCGTTCGGGCTTCGGGGTGGGTCCCCACGAGTTAAATAAACATCTCTAGATCATATGTTTGCATATTGTTTACTGAATTAGTTTGGATCTGTCATGTTAGTTCTGATAAGTGTCGGAGGTGTAGGATTTGTCTGGTGTGTTGTGCTCTACTATATTTAACGTAAGATGAATTTGCGTTTGCATAGGTCTAGGGCACGTTTTCCTTGGGCTCTTCTTTTTACTGTTTAGTCTGATGTTATGTCTCGTTGTGCTTCTTGGATTGTATGTGTGTCCGTTGATGGGTTATCCCCTTAGTAATGTTTTACGTGATTGTCTTTTTGGGTTTTCTTTGTGCTTCTTGTAGGGGTTTTGTAGTTGTTATCTCCTTTATTTGTTATATATTTAAAGTAATATATTTAAATATATTACTTTAGCCATTTTTTTTAACTACATGTCATATTGTGGTGCCCAAGGTCTACAATTTCAATTCAACAGAAATGTCGAGGTCTCAAATTTATGGAAATGTTGATAAAAATATTGATAAAATATCGATGCCAATGGATATTTCTGAAAAAAAAAATCATAAAAATTAAAACATATTTAAATTAATAAATAAACACTTTCTAAGTGAGTTAAAAGTCTTATTACTAATATAATGTTCATATTAATGATTTTTTGTTCTATATTTTTAGTGTTTCATTGATTTTTGGTTAAATTATTAAAAATACTCTTGAACTATGAGACTGGTTTCAATTATACCCCCAAACTTTGAAAAGTTTTATTTTAATCCTTAAAATTTGAAATTTGTTTCAAAACAATCTTTGAAGGCATTTCCATTAAATTTACGGATAGAAATGATATGTTTGTATCTGTATTGTTGCTTATGCAAATAGATTTGAACATATCTATGGAAAAAAAAAAAAAGACACATGCAAAAACACCATTTTCATTAATGAATTCAACGAAAAAAGTCTTAGGGTTGTTTTGAGACAAATTTCGAACTTCAAAGGTTAAAATGAATTTTTTTAAAGTTCGAGATATAATTGAAACAAACTCCAGAGTCAAAGGATAATTTTAATAATTTAACTTTGATTTTTTTATAATACAGCCGAAATATCAATTTATTCTTTATGTCAATGTCGAACTCATAGATAAGTGAAAATGACAGAAAGGCGGATAGAAATTTAATACTATGGTGGTGCCTCTGTTAGTAATTTCGGTGGCCCTCCCCCTTAAAAGTCCATCGTCTTTTTCGCAACCTTCCACTTTTGCCCCTCTCAGTCTCAGATAGTTGCAGACTTTCACGCCTCACATTTCACAGACTGAACACAGAGACGGAGAAATTCAGAGAGCTCTCTCTGGCATTCATTCATGTCCGTTTGATCCTTTCTCCCACATCTCTTTCTTTTAACTCATGGCCTCCTTTTCACTCACTTTCATCTCCATCTTTCTCTTCGCCGCCTTTTACCTCGCTGGTCTCTTTCTTCTCCTTTCTACTCCCTTTTTACTCTTTTTCTCTCTTTTTCCTTTTCTATTCCCCAATTGTTACTTGTATTTGCTCAAACAATGCCTCAATTCCTTTACTTATGTTTGTGGCAGATTCGCAATCCTTCATCGGCGTCAACTACGGCCAATTCGCCGACAACCTTCCGCCGCCTGCCTCCACCGCCGCGCTTCTTCAGTCAACTTCCATCGGCAAAATCCGTCTCTACGGCGCCGATCCCGTCATAATCAAAGCCCTAGCCAACACCGGGACTGGAATCGTAATTGGCATCGCGAACGGCGACATTCCTGCTCTGGCCTCCAATCCGAATTCCGCCGCTCAGTGGATCAACACGAATGTTGTCCCCTACTATCCGGCCAGCAACATTGTGCTCGTCACCGTCGGCAACGAGGTCATGTCGTCGATGGACCAGGGCCTGATCTCGCAGTTGCTTCCGGCGATGCAGAACGTGCAGAACGCTCTGAATTCGGCGAATCTCGGCGGGAAGGTGAAGGTGTCGACGGTGCATTCGATGGCGGTGCTGAGCCAGTCGGATCCGCCGTCGTCCGGGAGGTTCAATCCGGTGTTCGAAGAGACGATGAAGGCGGTGGTGGAATTTCAGAAAGAGAAGGGGTCGCCATTTGCGATAAACCCTTACCCGTTCTTCGCGTACCAGAGCGATCCGAGGGCCGAAACGCTGGCGTTTTGCCTGTTTCAGCCCAACTCGGGACGAGTCGACTCGGGAACTGGAATAAAGTACACCAACATGTTCGATGCTCAGGTCAGTGAGAACCCACTTCACTCCATTCACCTTATTTCAATTTTTTACTCATTATTTAATTATTAAATAAAATACAATTATTTCGGCCATACTTTCTGACGACGTAATAACGTATAAGTCAAGTCAACAGGCAAGAGACTTAAATGTGACGCGTGTCAATAAGCGTTAGATTTAAAGTCCATTTCAACTATTTGGTTCAATTACTATATTCCTCCTAATTTTATTTTAGGCTTTCTCTAATTTTTTTAGCACGACAAATGCGCTGAGTACGGAGACTTGAACCTCCTCGCTAAACTAGGCTCACTTTCAAAACTGTATTAGATAAGTTTCTATACTTTAATAGGTCTGAACTTTAGAACATGTTTAAAAAATTTATAAACTTTCAATTTTGTATCTAATAGGATTATAATTTATAAGACATTTTATAAAGTTTGTGAACCTATTATACACAAAATTAAGGTTAAATTATTAAAAATACTCATAAACTATGAGGTGTTGGTTTCAATTATACCCTAAAACTTTGAAAAGTTTTATTTTAATCCTTGAATTTTGAAATTTGTTTCAAGACAATCATTGAAGCTTTTTCCGTTAAATTCATCGACGAAACATGTTTTCATGTGTCTTTGTTTTTTTTTCCATGCATATATTCATATCTATTCACATAAGTAACAATACAGATGCAAACCCATCATTTTTCATCTATGAATTTAATGGAAAAGTTCTTCAATGATTGTTTTAAAACAAAGTTCAAACTTCAAGGGTTAAAATAAAACTTTTCAAAGTTTGAAGTTTAATCAAAACCAACTCCATACTTCAGAAGTATTTTTAGTAATTTAATCCAAAATTAATAGTTCAAGAACTTATTAGATATTTTTAAAATCTACGAATTAGTTAGATATAAAATTGAAAGTCCAAGACTCCAAAGGCATATTAGACGGAGTGATCTATTAAACAGAGGTTTGATAATTTGTGAATCAAACTTGCAATTTAACCTAGTTACTTTTACTTTAAATATAGTATGGTCGTTATTATTAATTGTATTTGTAAATTATTTAATAAGACACAGGTTTTTTTTATTATAGTTTAGAAACTAACAGAAAATTTGGAAGTTTACCTAGTAACACGGAATAAATATAGAAGTTTTTTTTAGACTAAAACCGGTTTTAATCCTTTCAACCACTAAACTTTCAATTTTGTTCTATTTTTTTTAGTCTTTACATTTGCATGAAAAATTATTAAAAAAAAAATTCATTAGTTTTTTTAAACATTTAATAGAAATTTAGATTTATGATGAAATTCAATATTATATATGATTTTAAATATTTTTTATATCCAACATGAGCATAATTTAATTAACATATATTTTTAACCAAGAGGGCAAGAGGGCAAGAGTTCGAATCTCTCATCTAAAAAATTCCTATTTAGTTATTTATGAAAATGGACTATCAGGATGAAAATAACTATTTTTATATTTAGTGAAAAAGATTAGAATAGAATGTTTGAAAATTTGAAGATGCTTCAAAAAGTTTGGCTGTTCATACAAAAAGTATTATTAAAATCAAACGTATTTATTAGAATAGACCAAACTTGCCTCTGTCCAGTTCTGTAGAGTTGTTGAAAACCAACCCACAACGTCACTTTTTTGGGGGTTGCTGATGGTTTTATTTAATGCTTTTCGGGTTTAAAAAATCTTTCCATCTATATCGAAATTGGCAACAATTTTACATTTGATTCAATTTTACCATTTACAGAATCAGTATTTTAGAAAGCTAGTTTGGTACTCAAAAAAAAAAAAAAAAAAAAAAAAAAAAAGGAAAGCTAGTTGAATGACTTTAGGATCTTTATTAATTTGGGTTCCCTTTTCCCAGCAGCTAGATTTGGAATTTAATAGGTGGAGGTTACAACAATACTTTTTAAAGATCTTGTTGCATTATTTAGTTCTTATGGTCTATTTGGATTTGGTGCTTGCTTGTGGGAACTTTGCCTAAATTGCTCAAAACTAAACAATAGGTGTAGATCCGATTGTGTTTAAAGTTTAAACCGTATGTATATGTGCCTGCAAGGTGTTTGTGATATTGCGTGAAAGAAGCCATTGTATGCAAACCATTCGTTTCCTTATTTTACACCCAATTGAAGACTGAGAGCATAATATTCTGTTGTATTATCAACCCAAAAGTCCAAAAAGATTAGATGGGGTGGGAGATGATTCAACTTTAGAATCTTAGCAAATATGCTTGCTTTTTCCCTTGGGATGTGACCTATATTTTGCTTGGTTTACAGCTGGCCAATGGCATTTAATGTCGGTAACTCATATTCCAAGAGTTCAATTATTGTGGCAGATGAAGGAATGCCTTTCATATTAATGGCCTGGATTTTTTTTTCCTTTTCTTTTTGGAGTTGTTTTAACTGTGATTAGCAGGGAGGGACTAGTGTCCCGTGACAAGGATTTGACATGTTTGAAGACAACATTTCAAAGTTTAAAGTTATTGTCTCTTGGAGCTGGCTTTGGTGTGGGTGATTATAAAAAAAAAATTATGATTATCAAGGGACCACAGAATATGATGGTTCTGTTTCTGGAGGGTAGTGCTAGTGTCCCCAGCACATTCTGAATTTAGTGGCATTTCTCTTTGTGATCTTCAACTCCCATGTGTATTTTGAACTATATTTCTGATGCCTTGCAATAGATTCTAATAATTTGATCTACTATCTCCATTATTGGGAGCTACCATTTGGTCCATGACCCATATTGATTTCACAGCTTGATGCAGTAAGGTCTGCCTTGAATGCTCTTGGTTTCAAGGATGTTAAGATCATGGTGGCCGAAACGGGGTGGGCATATCGCGGTGATAGCAATGAAGTTGGACCAAGTGTGGAAAATGCAAGAGCTTACAATGGCAATTTGATTGCACATCTTAGATCTATGGTGGGTACTCCGTTGATGCCTGGCAAATCAGTGGATACATTTATATTTGCTCTATATGATGAAAACTTGAAGCCTGGTCCGACCTCGGAACGATCGTTTGGGCTGTTTCGTCCAGATCTAACCATGACATATGATGTTGGACTCTCAAAGAACAGCAAGGTGAGAATCTTCATACTATAGTCAATGGTTGAATGTGTTTGATATACAAGTTTCTTACAGATAACAAAATGCAACAAGCTGTATAGTGTTCTAGCAAAGTAAATCCAATCATTTTACATCCATGAAGTCAACTCTTTTATGTTCTAGACTCCAACAACTCCAACAACACCAGTCACCACCCCGTCGGCCAAACCGACTGCACCGGCATGGTGCGTGCCCAAGGCAGGTGTTTCTGATACTGAACTCCAGGAAAATCTCGACTATGCTTGTGGGCACGGTATCGATTGCGGACCAATCCAACCAGGGGGTGCCTGTTTTGAGCCAAACACTGTACAATCACATGCTGCTTATGCTATGAATCTCTACTACCAATCTCTTGGCAAGAATCCATGGAACTGTGATTTCTCACAGACAGCAACACTAACATCCACAAATCCTAGTAAGCTTTCTTTTCTTATAGTTGCTCCATAATAAAAACATATATACTTTTAGTTTTTTTAGTTTTCAAAACTTAGCTTGGATTTGAAAAATATTTTTGGAAAGTAGACAACAAAAAGAAAAACCTCATAGGTGGAAGGAGTGTTTGTAAGCTTAATTTTCAAAAATCAAATAGTTATGAAACTGAAACTACATTTTTGTAGTGTTATTGCAGTTGAAGTGTTTACATTTGTGGTTTTTGCAGGTTATAATGGCTGCACGTACCCAGGCGGAAGCACCTGAGGGAGGAAGATCATATTGCTGTGATGTCAGAAAAAGAAATAGTTTCCCCAATTCTTAGGTATCTTAAGAAATTTGAAAACAAAACAATGAAACAATAATCTAATTGGTTGGCCTACACTTTGCATTGTCCTTTGAACTTTTCCCTCGGCTCAACATTTTGCCAACATCAAAATTGTCGGCCGATAGGGGCCATTCTTAGCTGCCTGCCTAACCTTCTACACTCTAGCCGAAGTGGCTTCCTTCATAAGTTCAAAAAAAAAAAAAAAAAAAAAAAAAAAAATATATATATATATATATATATATATATATATATATATATATATATTGAAAAATTAATTTATACCCTAAACCTTGACATGATGTATCAATCTTAAACTTTTGACATGATGTATCAATCTTAAACTTTTAATTTAAACAATTTGAACCTAAAATTTAAGTCTCATTTGATAATCATTTAATTTTTAGTTTTTGATTTTTAAAATTAAGTCTATAAATACTACTTTCACTTATGGATTTATTATTATTTTTTTTTTAAAAGGTTTTCTTGTTTTGTTATCTACTTTTTACATGTGTTTTAAAAAACTAAGCTAAGTTTTGAAAATAAAAAAAAAGTAGTTTTCAAAATTTTGTTTTTGTATTTGGAATTTTGCTAAGAATTCAAATGTTTTCTTAAGAAAGATGAAACTCGTTATAAAGAAATGATAAGAAAATCAACATAATTTTAAAAAATAAAAAATTAAATGGTTATCAAATGGGGCTTAAATACTTCAAATTTAGCTTTTTTTTTTATATTAAGAAAAATCAGGCATGGAGTAAAATTGAGCTTGATTACTGCATAAGATCGACCATAGAACAAATTTCAACTCATAAATGTGAACAATATTCCAACTATTGGGTCTTTTTTTTTTTTTTTTTGAAGTCTCATCAATTTCATACTCGATATATGTTTTATAATCCATCACTTTTTTAACAAAATTTCAAACAAAAGTAATAGTAAGAACTGCAATACTAATTAAAATTTAAGGCAAAGATTACAATACTTATCAAAGTTTAAGATGTCATTCGATGAGTTTTATAGTTTAGAGTTAAAACTGATAGGCTAAATTATAAAAAAAAATACTCTTGAACTTTGTCCTTTGTCTAAAAAATACTCATATTCTTTTCGAAAGTTGCAATATTACTCTTGACCTTTCATACAGGTTTCAAAACTACTTTTGAAATAGAAAATCCATTAGAATGTTGGACAAAAAATCGGCGGAACACTATTCTTTCAAACTTAATCTAGGCAAGCATCCTAGTCATCATCACGTCGTGCCAAGTCACCATCATGTCGACTTTTCATCCAACATTCTAACATATTTCAACTTCAATGTTTATGAAAGAGTAAGGGTAATATTGCAACTTTTGAAAGAATAGAGGTATTTTTTAAACAAATAACAAAGTTGAGGGATATTTTTTATAATTTAACAAAATTGATATATCTTATCAAGTTTAGGGATAAAATGAACTAAAAAAGTTTAGAGATAAATTTTGATTTTTTTTCCCTTTAAGTTCATTTAGAACCCGTTGTTTCGGATATTTCTGGCTGACTTTTTTAATTAGAAAAAACTTCTTAATAAATGATGGTCCAAAAACAATTGGGAAATTATAAGTAATGTCTACAAATAAATACCTATAATGAAAAAAAAGATAAAAATGTTTCATATTTGGGATTATGGCTACCATGATTTTAGGAGGAGAGAGTGGATATTTTTTGTTCCATTTATACCCTTGGTATATACTTGTATGCACAGTCAACCCTCACAAAATAATATATATTTTTTAAAAATATCCTGAATATTCTCTCACCGCCTCTCACCATAACTAACTTGCCCCCTAAATTCATGCATTTTAAAATTCTCTCTTATTTTTGGAATTTCTCCATTTTCAAATACTTTATCTAATTTTCTAGTGTTTTTTGTGGTTTCTTTAATTTTTCAAGATGAAAGGAAACTGTGCAACTATGCCAAAATAAATGGAAGGAAAAAAATGCAGAGAAGAAGCTGCAGGATCATTTGATTTTTGGAAGCAGAAACGAAGGTGATATAAATATGTACCTCGAGAAGGTGATTGGTTGACAACTCCTACTATGCTAGTTTCTATCGCTAGAGGCCAAGGGGAGATGAAACAATGTTGAAGATTGAAGAAAATCGAATGGATAGGAGAGTTTCAAATGAAATGGGTTGTCGGAGAAGATGAAGAGTATTTTTCGTTGTTTCTTTAATTTCCTAAAATGCAGCGTCCACAAACGAAAATTGTGCTTGGGTATATGGAAGGAAAAGAAACCTAGAGAAGAAGTTGTATGAATGAAGAAATCGATCAAGCACATTCGATTTTCAAAAGCAGAAACGACAGTAGATAGAAATATATATCTCAAGATTGATATTTGCATTGTTGATATTAATATACACAGGGAGAGAGGTCCTTGTGTATACCGTGGGTCGTCAAGAGGAACTAGTAAACAAAATGAAATACCTAATGGTTTAACAAACATCTATACATATCTTAATGCAAGGTCGAGCTTCGTTCACTAGTGACAAGGGATGAGGGGCAAAGGTTTGGGCAAAGGTTTGATTTATTGTTTGGTTTGGAAAAAAATAGTGGTATAAACAACGGGGGAGGTGAGGGGTTTCGAGTGGAGTATCAATTATGGCAAGTGGTTAATGATGACATTTTTACCTCGGTTAACGACGTGTATGAGGTATCAATTTTTATACTCAGTTTAATTTTTGCACGCTTTATGGGTAATTACACAAATTTTCATTTCATTAAATCAGTATAGTTGTATAGTCCAGTATATACTATAAGTTAGATGTAAATCCAATAGCTCGTCATTTAAATCTTTGTTTTCATCTATGTAACCTATGCATTGTTCTACAATTCTTCTCTTTTAAACGATGTTAACATAATAATTTAGATTTGATTCAAGTTTGTTATATTTTGTTAACTACAATTCCTCTCTCCCCCTTTAGAATCCTTTTTTTTTATATATATATTTTGTAAACTACAATTCCTCTCTCTCTCTTAAAATCCGGTTTTTTTGTAGGCTTTTATTTAGTTAGTTAGGGAGTAGAAAATATAGGTAGGGGTATTTTAGTCACAATATAATTATAAAATCGTAATATAAATAATGTTAAAAAAGGTTTAGACATTTTTCCAAATGTAAACAGTTTTAGTTATTTTTCATAGGAGCTATCCATATTTAGATATTCTTCAAGTTGCCCCAAAATAATTCGAAATTTAAGAGAGATTGGCATTTGAAGTGACGATTTTGTAAAAATTATCTTCTTAGAGAGAAGGATCTTTTACGTTACACAACATTGTCACATCTCAACAAATTATACAATATTATCTTTGGTTCATAGGTGAAATAGTGGAACTCATTTACTCAAATCCCATGACCCCAATCAAATAGATTCATAATTCCACATGAAGATTTCTGGGGGTTTTATACGGATGACCCATTTTCTAGCGCTTTAATGACTGATGACATGTGTTCTGAAAATAATAAAATATGACCCATTCTGACGTGACAATGCGCGCAAAATTACTCATGAGGGCAATATGAGGCGATTTTGCTTGTTCACGCTCTCGTACGCGAAAATGCTATCGCTCTAGCTCTCTCGCTCTCGCTCTTGCTCAAATGAGTGGTTGAAAATCTGAAGAAAAAAAAAAGAGAAGAAAAAATTAAGTCAGAGAAGAGCTAGAGTAGGAGAGCTATACCAAGAGCAAGAGAGCTAGAGCGAGAATTAGAGATCGATTTTCCTTGTTGCTTTCTTTTCTCCAAAATTTCAACCACTCATTACTATCATGATTGAGAGCGAGAGAGCTAAAGCGAGAACTAGAGCGATTTTCCTTGTCTCTTTCTTTTCTCCATATTTTCGACCACTCATTACTATCATGGGTAAGAGCTAGAACGAGAGCGAGAGAGCTAGATCGAGAACGAGAGAGCTAGGAGCTAGAGCAAGAGTGAGAGTACGGAGAGGGTCACATGTCATTAATTTTAGAACATATGTCAAATGGCATCAAGGCATGTGAAAATGGATCTTCCGTACAAATTTCCCAAGATTTCTACGGCTCTGTTTGATAACGTTCTCGTTTCTCGTTTCTTGTTTCTGTTTCTTAAAAACTAAAAACAGAAACATGTTTGATAACTATTTCTGTTTCTTGTTTCTGTTTCTTAAAAACTAAAAACAGAAACATGTTTGATAACTATTTCTGTTTGTTGTTTCTTATTTTTTGGTAAAAATAAAATTTAGTACATATACTATGATAAAACATATAACATGCATTAAAATAAATATAAAACAATTATAAAAAGGTTATAGTATTTTATTAAGGCCCAACACCTAATTAATAATAATAATAATAAATTTTATCCTTCAAATGTTGTTCAAATTTGATTTGCAATGTTATTTCTCACTTCAATCAATTCACCTTGAACGATTTTGACTTATAAGAGTTTGTTCAATTAGACAAATTTGTAAATTGTCTAAGGTCAGACAATCGAACATACCCACATTTCTTTAATTTAATAATAAACTTTATTTTTATTTTTTTTAAATGCATTAGCCAATAATACACGCAAGTAAAATCAGAAAAAGAGAGATAATGTATATATTTTTTTACATTTAATGGTAAACATGAAATACATTATTAGTTTATTTATTTAATAAAAAAATAAAATCGTACCAAAAGGAAAAATAATAGAGAATTAAATGGAAAATAAGAAAACAAGAGAGAAGAGAAAAACATAAACGAAAAGAGAAAAGTAAAAAGGAAAAAAGAAAAAAAAAGATAATGAACTATTAAAAGAAAAAATATTAGGATGAAAGAGAAAGAACGAATAAAAATAAATAAATCAAAAAATAAGAAGAAAAAAGAAGAAAAAACAAAAAGATTAAAAAGTATTAAAAGAAAAAAAATGGAAGAGAGAGAAAGAAGAGAGAAAGAATAGATGGGTAAAAAGAGAAATATGAATACATGCATGAAACCTGAAAAAAAAAACAGAAACAGAATTTGAGGAACTACTTTTTGAAGTTTCTCAAAATCTGCCATTTTTTTAGAAAATTTTTTAGAAACAGAAACATGATGGTTTATCAAACATGTATGTTTCTTAAAAAATGAGAAACAATAACAAGAAATAGAAAACATGAACGTTATCAAACGAGCCCTACACCTCTCAATTGACCCTTCTTTATTGAATATAGTATACGCCATTTACTCTACCTACCCTCTTCCTCATTAAATGAACCCATTCACCATTACCACCCATTTCTAATCTTATCCAGAAATATCTGCAAGTGTTTTCATCCATCTACTGCTACTAGCAGTGTTTACGATATTCTCAATTATAATTTATAACAATGCTTTGGCCCAGTTCTTGAATTTTTTTTTTCAACTTTCCTGAAAAATATTGCAGTTATAGTAAGTTATGAGGAAAATATAGTACTCCAAACTTGACATGAAAATAGAGTAATTTTGTTAAATCTGCAAATCTAACTTCTCATCCCATAGTTCTTGAAATAGAAGCCACTTGCTTCGGGCAAAGAAAAACTACGACTTCATGAATCTCTAAGTTAAATGCACTTTTCTCAACGGAAAGGAAAAATGTGATGATAAATTTCTGTTCTGTCTTACATATATTTGTTTAGCAATTTGATTGCTCCCCCCAACCAATGAAATCTGCTCCTTTCAGGTAACATATTACCTAAAAAGAGGGGAAAAAAATACGATGACAAAGTAGAGATTGGGTCATAATTAATACAGCAGGAGTTGAGCCTTCCCAAGGACTACGATATGATGCTTTTAGCTAAAAATATAACGAAGCTAAACAACAGCTAAATGAAAAGTAAACCTGGAAGGCTAACGCCCAAAAATGAAGTGGTTTCATGGTTGATCTTTCTTAAGCAGTCAACCGCTGATCCACAGCAACAGGTAAAAAGAATTTCCGACAAAGGACCGACCGACTTAGCCGCTGGAGATAATCTCGTGAATGAGGTCACTGACTGCTTCGTCGTCAGATCTAACTATCAGCTTCATTGCAACCTCCCTTGAAGTGTCGAGACCAAATGACAGACGTGCGAGTACTTTCACGTTGCCAATGAATATACCAGATAGTAAACATGTGTGTGACCGTTGATTGCTTGGGACAACATCTGTGCCCTGGAAAACAATGAAATGAAGTAAAGAGACAGAATAACAGAAATTACCATCCGATAACGGTTTCGTTAGTTTTCTGGTTTTGAAAATTGTTCTTCTCACAATTTATTTACTATGATTTTCACTTCTCTTTAAGAAAAACATTTGCATTCTTTGTTAAATTTCAAAAAAAAAAAAAAAGTTTTTAAAACTACTTTTTTACGTTTTGAAAACATTTTTAGAAAGTAGATAACAAAAATAAAGAAAAACATTGAGCCTTATTATTAATAGATGTTGTTAAAATGTAACAAAAACAGTATTATCAATTGTCACCAGTTACCAAGAATAATCAGTTTTCAGGAAAACATGGTAAAAAGAAAAACCTTGAGCCGCTATAATCAGAGTTCAGTTTCAAGATGATTTGTTTGTTTTTCCTCAAGAGTTGACACATTAATTGTACTGTTCTATTATTCAAAAGAGTTTCATAATACGGAAATATTTATGCACGTACGAAATAAATCCATATGCGCATACCTCACAAGGCTGCATGCCTAGAAGATCTGTGACAGCACGCACAGCTTCACCCAAGCTTCCCCTTGGGCCTAATCCATATTCATCTACTCGTTCACCATCGTCGCCCATGCTTTCCCATGCATTCCTGAAGTTAGGCACAGCTGCTTTCAACATGTAATCTGCTGCAACCACCTCAACGTCCTCAAGCTGGTATTCATCTTCAACGCCATCTTCCTCTGCCTCGCCAGTAGATGGATCAACCTTTTCTCAAAAAGGATTAAAAAAAAAAGTAGATGGATTAGTATAGAAAGACCAAATAGTGAAAAAGGTTTTAAAAAAAAGAATAAAAAAGAGTAGATGGATTTGGATAAAATAATCATGAAATTATTTGAATGCTTAATTGTTTTTTTTTTCTTAATCAGAAACAAAAAATTCATCAATCAACAAAATATACAAAGTTTTCCACGGATCACAATTTTTTTCCCCAAATGGAAGCTATCATGGATTAATTACAAAATCTCTAAAGGAAGAGCTCCAAAGGAAATCAAACCGAACCAACAAATCCCAAAGAGGTTCACTATTCCCAGCCTCATTCTAGAATACTATATCGTTACTCTCATCCAAATAAGGCCCCCCCCCCCCAAAAAAAATAAGCCTTTGCAACAATGCCCCATACAATAAAAGCTTATTGAATGCTTAATTATTTTTTATTTTATTATTTCTTTTATATTTGTAGGTGTCTGGTCCAACTTGCATGCATCTTGACTAATCTTATAGGACAACTATCAAACCCAACTACAGTTGGTTGCCAAGGAAACTTGTAGGATATTAAATCTTAGGTAGATGGCTACCATGACTTGAACTCATTCCCTCCAAGCCCTTTATTATTTATATGGTCCTCATTGACCACTGGGCTAACCCATAATAGTTTATTTGAATGCTTAATTATTTGATGAGAAAGTACATCTAAAGTGATTACGAGAACATAAAATTCTTTCCATACAAATGTATTATGGATGAAAAAAAGTTTTGATGGAAGAGTCAACATTTAGGCATGCATATAATATATAAATATATATATATTTATTTATTTATTTATGAAGAACCAAACTTTTGTTGAGAAAAATTTGAAAGAATACAAGGGAATCCAAAAAACAAACCCACTGAAGAAAGGGACTCCAAACATTTAGGCATATAATTATTGATACCAGCGGAACATGTAAATTTTATATCTCAAAAACAAAAATGTCCACTCTAACATGTATACATTCATTCTTATCGTGAAATGCCATACTAGAACTCACAAATCGCGTTGATAACAAATAACTAACATAGACTTGCAAAACAAAATGATTGAGCATAAATGAGAGACCAAATTCTGCCCTAATAAATTGAAATACTTTATCAAAGAAGGATGCTGCACAATTTGAGAAATACCGGAAAATTTCATACCTCTTTGACAATGAACTTTAACATATTTGAGAACTTCCCAACAGCAGCGACTCCATCTGGTTTCTCAAATGCCACAAAGGTTTGCCCAGGTGTATTGTAAGGAAGAGATCTGAGTGGCTTGGATACTACTTCAGCGAATTCCTCTGCTTCTGAGGCATCCACAATAACAATGACCTGCAGAGGCAGACAATAATATAAAAGCAATTCTCTAGGTGGTTCAACGAAAAGTTGCAATTGATTTTAGGCATTACATTTTCAAGTAGCTGCTCAGGAATTGTATTCGTGCAGTTATATTGAAAGACAACGTGTCTATCAAAAATATGCTTGACAACATTGACAGCATACTCTGTTTCTGCTTCTGTAAGCTCTATAGATGCTGATGACTGCAAGGACAACACAAAAGTTCCCAGAATAAAAGCTTAACACACTAGCATATAAGAATTTGTATGGATCGGTTAATAAAGAGGGCAGATGGAAGAACCTTGAAAAGCTTCCCAAAGTCAGAAAATTCTACAACTGAGCGAAGCATCTTTTCATAAGCATCAACAGAAGAAGAAAGGGTAACTGGAGGAGCCCCAAGCGCATTTGATTTTTTACCACTGCCTTTCTTCTCAGGGAGTGGCTGGGATTTAATCTCCTTAGGCACAGAATCAATATCAAAAGGTTCTTCAGAAGGTTCCTGTGCCCATATGCAATGAGATGAGATAGTGACTGTAGTAAACTAAATTTAGGAACACCAGGTTAAAACACCTTACATAATTTTTCAAACTGGTCTCTAGATTGCCCAGTGGCAAGTCTAGAGACCCAAAAAGAATTTCTTGCACGTCTTTCTCATTTTCAACCACTGAACCATCTGCTCCAAGTGTCTTAAGATAAAGGGTTGCCCTATCACGAACCTGCAGCCAACAATTGGTCCACAGTTACACATTTTTTCAGGAAAAGAGAAAAAAGAACCTCAAAACCAAGTCCATATTCTCAGAGAAATAGAAATAAGCAAAAAGAGTATATTTCTGAAATCCAAACAAATAAGAAACAGAAAAACAATAGAAAAATCATAGCAATGATAATAAATACACAGCATCAACACTGATTGCAAAATTTGTAACAAGATATGACGATAAATGACTGAATAATGATCAAAGAATAGTGTATCATGTAGGGATGTGCATTATACCAACTGTATGTTTTCCACTCATTTCTTTTCTCTCTTTTTTGTTTTTTAGTAATTTATTCTAATGGTCAACAAAAGTCCGCGATAACAGGCTAGTGGCTACTAAGCATAAACCTACATAACTACATATCATCAAAGCAGACATAGGGATCGGCAAGTGGATGTTAGCTGTAACCCTATCCTCAACTCTACTAAAAGAAAGTCTAACCTGTCTTAAATTACATCTCACAACTGAAAACTTGCAGACCTTATTTATGACCATCCCTTATAATTAGACTTAGAGAGGTTAATCAGGTTTTATTCTAAGCCAGAAACTCGATCTTTGTTTTCATATAGTTAGATTGTAGGCCGCGACTAGGTGAACAAAATTGGTTGAAAACGTAGTGCAACTTATGTGTGTTAAGAATATAGCGAATACTTTGTTTGTCTTTATCCTTGAACAAGCTCTTAGGCAAAGGTATTATAGGTAGTGATCACCTAACCGACTGACTGACCAAAAACACAGTTTATTGCTCGAATGCCCCTTAAGGAGGTAATATTTCAATTAACTCATAGAGCAACCCTTTGAGCTAGGGTACATTTCAATAAACTTATAGGCTACAGCAACCCTTTGAGCTAGGGATATTAATACCTAACACGGAGACATTAATAGACCAACTAGAGTAAACCTCCATTCATGGACAAGAGTTGTTAAAATAGTTTATCATAACTTAATTAAACTAATGCAGAAATTTCATTGGTTGATTCTTACAATTTCTACAAGTATTTTTTCTGAAACATTTAACGACATTTCAATAAATTAAAAATCATCAGCATTGGCATATTCATCCTCAGCCCCAACCAAAATAATTGCATTCATCATATCACTACTTACATGCTAGCAAAAAAGTCAGTACTAAAGCATCAAACATTGAAACATGAGTACGCTATTCAAAATAAATAATCTAGAACAAGAAAATCTAAGACCTGTTAAATAATAGACTCACCTCATCATCACTGTCAAAAAGACATCGTCGCAAGAGAACATATATTCGGGGCTGAAACAGTTTTAGAAAATTTTCAATCAGTTTAGCAAAGTAAAAAGTTACAATGCACTTTCACTTTAACGGGAGTGACTACCTTCAATGAATCAACCGTGACAGCAAACTTTGCCAAAGTGCTCACTGCACAGGCTCGAACAGTTGCATTCTCAAGATGTACTCGATTATATATATAACGTATATACTTGCTAGGATCTGAGGCTTTTGGACCTTCAATCCCCAAAAAGTGAAGTATCTAAGACAAGCAGAGAAAACTTATATACAACGTTCGAAGGAGAGGAAGATCTAATTTCTCAACCAATTATCAATATAATGATGAAAGACTGACCTGTGTGGAAAGGTATGTGAATTCGCAGTCCTCTATGAACTCACACAAATGAAGCAGGCCATTTTCTTTTGCTTCAGGGATATCTCTAATAAGGATGACAATTGAATCAACTATCACCTTTTTGTACTCAAATCCGCCTTCTTCTCTGAGAATGTTGCATAGGAAGTTCATCCTAAAATAACAAAAACACAAACAATATCGATTGTCCTTCATGTAAAAAATATGTACATTACATACAGTAAGTATGCACACAATAGACTATAATATCCAAACACTAAATTATGAACATTATTTACTTACAGAGATCTGTACTTCAATGGAAACTTCAAACACAGGGATCTAATGGCATCCACAACTACAATTTTAAATTCATCAGCAATATCAGACATAAAATTTGTTATCTGCTTCATCAGGCGATCCACACTTGACTCATTTCCAGTCTTTAGAAGTGTGGTTATTGCAAGAGTTGCAATGCTTCTGTTCTGGTCTGAGATCAAACTCTCCATATCTATGTTACAGTTCGTGACAGCCATTGGATGTGTCATTGCCACCTGTAAAAGTACAAATTTCTTTGGATATTGACTTCAAGAAGGTAATAGTAAGAATGGAGTAGAAATACATGAAAAAACCCACGCTACTTCCCATTATTAAATAAATTAAATAAGGGAGACATAAAAACAAAAGAAATAGTTTTCTTTTCCATATTTTCTTCTGCCAAGTAAGAAAAGTATATAGCCGAACCATCTAAAATCTAAATTTTATAGAGAAAAGAGCATGACTCAAATGTAGAGGACCTTGTTCAGAGTACGGATGGCAGCAAATCTCAATACTGGCTTGGGAGAGTTTAAAAAGAGCTGAAGTACAGTAATTGCTGGAGTAACTTCTCTGCTTGTCACACCATTTAGTTCTGCAATAGCTCTGGCAGCCTCAAGGATGACCATCTCTGATTTGTGTCGCAGACAATTGTCAAGAAAATCATATAAAGGTCGGTCCCCAGTTTGACTATTAGCAGCTGACTCACTAGCAACCTGCAAAAGACTTCCATTTGTGCATCAACATTAAAGAGAAATGTGGTGCTTAGTATGACCCTGTTCTGAAACACACCTGACTGGCATAACGAACCAAAAGGCATTGGGCCAGAGGAGAGCGAGCAGTGCCCCGTGTCAAGCTACTAACCAACTTATTAACGGCTAGACGATCATTCTGACGAATCTGCAGTTTTGAAATACAATTTTTTATTATGTATTTTAAATTCTAAACTAACCTAACCCAGAGATCAACAGTATCCATTATGCCCAGAAAAATATTAAATCATACTCCAATGTCCAATCTCAATTTCACGCTCATCTTACAACTATCAAGAAAGTTTCTCAACAGATCTCAGCTCGTTTTTGTTTGGCATTGCTAGAGACAGACATTCAGAACAACTACAAATAACATATAAATGAAAAACGAAGATATCCAGCACTATGGAAATTGGAAGGATTTACTACGGATGTCTGGAAAAAAAATATAATTTTTAAGCAACAATTTGTACACAAACAAAATAAAAGAAGAGTATTGACAGCACTATCAAGAACTGTTAACTCTCTATATCAAAGAAAATTGTATACTGGAATAGTTGCAAATTTGAAAATAAGTTCGTTTAAAACACTGGGCTGCTTAACAGGCCAATAAGTAATGGTTGGTGGTAAATTTAATAACAGTAAGAAAGCTGCTAAACCTTGGCTAATCACCACTCTAATATGCAGCACGAACTCATCAAATATGATAAAAAAATTCTAAGTCAAAATCTTTACTCTAGAAATCAGTAGCGTTGGAAAATGTGACTGATGAATCAAACTAAAAACTCCGTACTCTAAGCACATAATAAATTAAAATATTAACTTTGGCATACCTGATGAAGCAACCCCAAAGCATGAAATTGTACGAGTGGTGCCCTTGACTGAACAGCTTCCTGGACCTCATTACTCCATCGCTTCACAATCTCAGGATTGGTCTAAATAAAGAGATAAAACGATTTTAAATAGAGTTAATATTAATATATAAAAAGGTTGTATGTCTAACATTAAAGACGACTAGATGGTACCTGGAGTAAATGAATCCCACTAACTAAGGCTGCACTAGCAACCACTGGGTTTTTGTCTACAATTGCTTGTTTTAAATACCGCTCAATTTGGGTGAGAAGGGTACCATCTGTGATTCTACAAAGTACGCGTATAGCATTAGCACGGTACATATCATTCTTGCTGTTCATGTCCTTCATCAGGGAGCTTGTCACGATGATAACCTTTAATTTGAAAATTAAAGAATGGTCAGTTTGTATTTCTGCATTTATAATATATTATAAACTCATAAAATTACATCGAACAAGTACTAACATCATCTGAAGAGGGAGAGAGCTCCTTTATCATTAAATAAACCATTCTCCTCAATTCTATATCTCTAGACTGGAAGAGCTTAGTCACACCAAAGAAAACTTCTGTAGCTTCAACCTATAATAATTCAGAGAATAAGAATACTATTAGAAACCAACCTTAAAAAATACACGGGAAAAAACATGCAAGTACCTATACGCAGTTCATTTGTAAAATGGCAACATAATCTGAGAAGAAAAACAACTAAAACTTTGATGAGCAATTGAAGTAGAGGCAACTTAACCTTTGTGAAGGTTTCACCTTGGTTCAGAAGATACAAAAGCTTCGTTATGACCTGAATACCAGACATAAAAGGGATCAAAACCAAAAACTAAACTAGGAAGAAATGAAAGATTGATGTCTAGAATATCAACCATTTCCATGGATTCAGAGCATAGCATATACCTGAGAGCATTTCCTTGTGTCTAGCTGAGGATCATTGAATACCCTCGCTTCCTGAAGAACAGTACCTTTCTCAATCCCCAAAAACGGAGAATACTCCTCTGAGATGCAAAAATAATACCCAACCAGCGTCAGAAAACACGGCAAAATTAGTCTAGATCAACATACAGAGACCAATAAAAAGGTAATCGTAATTCCGCCAAATTGTGACCACACAAGGATTTGCAACATATTTAACATTTCCATTGACGCGAATTAAACAAACACATACATTTCAATTGAAGCGCAGAGAAGACGAATACTACATCCAAACATCTGAAGTAAGATTGAAATCAACACGATCAAAAGACTAAATCAACATCATGTAGACACCAACATATCCTCCCCTAAACGTAACTAAAATAACTAAATCACTGAGATCTGCCAAAACTCGACAATTGAGACAGAAATTGCAGGTAAGAAAACCAGGAAACTAATCCGAAAATTCAAAAAACATCCAGATCGAATTCCAAAGGCACAATGAGACAAGAAAGTAATCGAAATCCAAAGAACGTGGAGTGAGTACCTTCATCGTCGTAGTCGTCATCCTTCTTGACGAGAGGCTGAGCCATGGCGGAACAAGTGAGAGATCGGAATGGAAGAGTTGCAGGCGATTCCCCCGTGGCTGGGATTGAAATGGGGAAGCTGTGGAAGCGAGATCCAAGTCGAAGGTGAATGAAAGGAAGAAGAAGAAGAAGAAGAAGATGTAACGTAAGAGGGTGAAATGGGAAGAAGGGGAATTGGCGGGTGTGTTAATATTTTGGAAATCTCACAGTTTTTCTTTTACGACAACTGTAAGGTAGATCCACTTAGCCATTTTACCAGTCCAATTAACACGTGCCTTCCTTGAATTTTCGTTTTTTTTTTTTTTTTTTGTTGGTCGTTATATAAATTAATTATGTAACATTTGTTTATTAATTATCTAGCTTATCAATGAGGTTTCAATTTTGACATATTAAGATTTGTGATTTAAATCACTCCACACAAAGGGTCAGAAGTCGATATACACACTATGTTTATGGCTTGTTCTTCACTAATAACATAATGTTTCTCCAAGTGTGGGAAGAGTTGTGCTTGATCTAATTTACTATTGAACTTTTAAATATAAATGAGTGGTAGATTACAGATTTTGGTTCATGAGGTCAAGAGGGTTGAGACTTATTTTGGTTAGGTTTCAATAACTCAATATTTTTTTTCATCATGAGATGAAAGATTAATTATAGAAATGGCTCTTGTGTCATCCTTTTGTAAACTAAAATAACAAATATATATAATTCGTGAAATTATGAATTTGATTTATATAATTTGAGCTTAATTTTAACGATCTCTATAGTTTTGAATGTTTCAATTTCTAAATTACTTTTTACCTATTTAAAAATTCACTCATTTCCTCTATTTATAACCCAAATAGAAAATAGTAGCTCATAACCATATAAAAAAAATGGCACATCCAATATGGTAATGATGTCATGAACGATGCCAAAGTGAGCTTAGCTCAGCGGTAATTGGCATGTACCCTCGACCAAGAAGTCGCAGGTTCGAATCCCCCACCCCCAAATGTTGTTCAACTAAAAAATAAAGATGCCATGAACATGAATGGTGTGTGAGATGTGATTAAACCGTAAAATTTGAATTGAAACTTTTAAAATTATAAGGACCACATTGCAATTTAATCATTTTTTTATTAATGTAAAAATAATTTTGGGGCCAATGTACCAAATACTTCATTGAAGGGAAAAAACTCAATCTATACTCCTAAACTTTGCCAATTAAATCAACTAATTAAAACCCTAAATTTTCATAAGTAAATCAATTTAGACCATTCATTAGTTTTCCGTTTGAACTAATACATAATTCTCACATGTGTAGATTAATAATTAAATTAATTAAACCTCTAAACTTTCATACGTTAATCAATTTGGACCCTCGATTAATTTTCTATTTAAAAACTATTAATGCATTCTCACACGTGTGGACTTTTGTAAATGTAAGATTAGCAAAATATTAAAAGAAAAATGTTGAAATCAAGTATGTGGTGTAGCTGCTTAAACCAATATGGGTGGTCTTTCCTCATTTTCCTCTATTTTGTAGTTATTTAGGGAGAATTTCGTAACAAGTTTTGTAACTACTTTAATTTGGGATAAAAATAATGGTATTTAGTTAATTTTGAGTTGAATTTTGGTAACCATGAAATGTAGAGATGTTTTTTTTTCCTACGGGGATGGGACAGGAAATTTACCATTAGGAATTAATAATTTAAATAAAAAATTTCTAAAAAATATATTTTATTTAATCAAAATTTTAAAAATAAATAAATAAATATAAACAGGGAATAATTTCCCACGGGAAACTCGATTCCTGCAAATTCTCTGCGGGAAATTCCTGCCTCCTCGATCTCTGTGAAATTAAATGAGGAATTTTGCGGGGATGAAGAATGAAATGGGGGCGGGGATGAGGACATGAAAGCCATCCCGACCCCGCCCTGCCCAGTGGACATCTCTAATAAAATGGGATCATTGTAGTGCATTTCTTTACTTTTATTTGATAAAAAAAAATCGAGTATAAAGGCACGGTTTTATGGTTCTTTTCTGAGCATGTTTCTATATACGGGTCCGATTATTTTGTCTTATCGTCTTTTTCTTGCTAATCTTACTAATTTCTCTTGCATATTATATTTCCTAGCATTGTTGATTCAGTCTTTAATTTGAGCTAATTTTATGGTATAAATTACGCACTAGAATGCAGATTGCTACATGAATGCTATAACAAAGTTGTAGTAATGATGAGATGACATAATTTAAAGACAAACCCACACAATTTTCCTTTATAACAACTTGCCGACGTTTTAAAAATGAGCCCAATCAGCTCTCATATGACAACATATCTCACCATATAAATAGAAAGAAAAAAACAACAACTAGAGCACCAATTTTGGGAGAAATTATTCAGTGAGATTGCCACAATGTGGCTGACTGTTTTTCACCGTTGGATGTAGATAGAAAAGTACCTTGAATTTATATTTAATGATTATTAGAAGACATAGAAATTATTAAACCTACATCCAACGATTATTATGATGACGCCATATTGAATAATTTGTCCAATCTTTGGAGGGAGAGTAACCGAAAAAGGAGGAGGAAATCCATTGTGGAGAAGAAGAACCATCCCAACATCATTCCTCAGCATCCAACTCTCCATGAAAATCTCTTCTTCCCTCATTTCTTTGATAGTTTTCTTAGTTTATGTTTTATATTCTTGTAAGCTTTTCTTGTTGGGAACATTTTAGGACTTGTGATGGATTCCTTTTTTCAAAAAAAAAAAAGAAAAAAAGAAAAACCAACTTGCAAGGGATTCTTTTAGCATTCATTCTTCGTTTTTAAATTATAATTTTAGCATGAACTAAACCTAATTTGAAGTGGAAATTTGTGATGTTATAATGTTTATTTACCCCTTTCACTACAGTAAAACCATATTTGAGTGGTTTACTTGTGGTGTTTAATGTTTATTTTATATTTAAGTTTGATCCCCTTAGATAGATTGTAAATTGATTTTTATATACTGAAAAGGTTAAGAATTAGTAAAAATGCACAAGTGATATAAGTATATTCATGCTTGAAAAAGTAACGAATTCAAAAGTGCAGACATACATTTTTGACTTGCAAAAAGAAGAAAAATAAGAAAAATTATACTTTATTGGTGTTCTTGATGTTGGGTTTCCATAGACACATAATTAAATTAGGCCATGTTTACGTATCCGTAATGAAAATGGGTTCTAATCGTAATGAAATCAATCGCAATGAGAATGAGATTCCTTTGAGGTTGTTTACTTGGAGTTGGCTAGAATCGTAATAAGAATTTCATTAGTGTTGTTTACTTACATCCGGAATTGGAATGAAATATGTATGATTACTAGAATGCTCTTTTATATTTCTAAGTAATTAAAATGTAGTAACTAAAGAATATGCTACAATAATTAAAAGGGCAAAAAATGATCTAATTCTAGCTCTTGTTATTGCAAATATGACCAAAAATCGCCAAAAATCACGGATAAAAATAAAAACGCTACTAGATATAGTGATTTAGCTCTACCTTACAAAGTGTGGGGCTCACCGTTGATTTCCATTATAAAGTATGGTAAACACGATCAATGATAATGAAGTGGGACCTACAATTTTTGATTTTCATTGATTGATTACAATTCAGAGACGCAAATATCACTTTAGTTTAATGATTATTATTTGAGGATTAGAAATCATTTTCAGGCATGAAAAATCGACATTCACTGCTTGATCGTGTTGCAACTGGGAAAAATAAGTGTGAAAATTAAGGTCCCGTTTGATAACGTTCTCGTTTCTCGTTTCTTGTTTCTTGTTTCTGTTTCTTGAAAACTAAAAACAGAAACATGTTTAATAACCATTTATGTTTCTTGTTTTTTGTTTTTTGGTAAAAATAAATTTTAGTTCATGTACTATACTAAAACATATAACATGCATTAAAATAAATGTAAAACAATTATAAAAAGGTTATAGTATTTTATTAAGGCCTAACATCTAATTAATAATAATAATAATAATAAATTTTATCCTCAAATGTTGTTCAAATTTGATTTGCAATGTTATTTCTCACTTCAATCATCTTGAACGATTTTGACTTACAAGAGTTAGTTCAATTAGACGAATTTGTAAATTGTCTAAGGTCAGACAATCGAACATACCCACATTTCTTTAATTTAATAATAAAGTTTATTTTTATTTTTTCTTTAAAAATGCATTAGTCAATAATACACACAAGTAAAATCAGAAAAAGAAAGAGAATGTATATATTTTTTTTACATTTAATGGTAAACATGAAATATATTATTAGTTTATTTATTTAATAAAAAATTAAAATCGTACCAAAATGAAAAATAATAGAGAATTAAATAGAAAATAATAACTATAAGCTCGTTAATGTAAAGTAAAAGAAAATAAGAAAATAAGAGAGAAGAGAAAAACATAAACAAAAAGAGAAAAGTAAAAAGGAAAAAAGAAAAAAAAAGATAATGAACTATTAAAAGAAAAAAAATTATGATGAAAGAGAGAGAACGAATAGAAAGAAATAAATAAAAAAAAACAAAAAACAAAAAGATTAAAGAGTATTAAAAGAAAAAAAATAGAATGGAAGAGAGAGAAAGAAGAGAGACGGGAGGGATGGGTAAGAAGAGAAATAAGAATATATGCATGAAACCTGAAAAAAAAAATAGAAACAGAATTTGAGAAACTACTTTTTGAAGTTTCTCAAAACTGTCATTTTTTTAAAAACGTTTCTAAAAAGTTTAGAAACAATAAACAAGATGGTTTATCAAACATGTCTGTTTCTTAAAAAATGAGAAACATGGACAAGAAACAGGAAACAAGAACGTTATCAAACAAGCCCTAATATACCATAAATTTCAGCTTACTTTTTAGCATTTGTTGTGCTTAAAATACTTTGTTTATTAGTTAATTACCTTGCTTTATTGAGTGTTTAGTTAGATCATTTGAGTTTGCTACCTTTAATTTCATAAATTTACTACTAATTTGAATTCTTACAAACGTAATTCAAGTATTTTATTACTTGTACTTAATTTCTTCAAATTTTGCATAAATTAGTCATTGTGGGATTGAACTTGACTCCCAACTACTACCTATAATTGCATATGTTTGTGTAGTCTGTTTTTGCACATCAAGTTTAAATGAAATCTATAATATATTAAAAAGTGAGGATCTTGAAAAAACATATAATATATTAAAAACTAAGGATATTGAAAAAACATTTTTGGACACTTTTATCCCTTCTTTAATTTACTGATTTAAAAAATATGCCATTAAGAATTAATTATAAATATTAAATTAGTTAATTAATTAAATATCAATAATAAATGTTTATAATTCTTAAAGCTTGGAATGTAAAAGGTTGTTCCTACAACTTCAAATATTTATTACTTTAATTATAATTCATAATAGAATTTTAAAAGTGGTAGAATTCAAAAGGTTTTATAACTCTCACCTTTTACTAACACTTAGAATTTCATTATTTCTTTATTCTCTTCTCAACTCATTTCTCTCAAAGCCTCTTCAATCTTCAAAGCATCTCTAAATGTTGGTGGCACATTTAAGTCGCAAGGTACGATGTCAATGCATGTGTCGAATCTATATCTCGAACCCCAAGCATCTCTAAATCTTGGCAAGTTCTATTGCATGTATGTATCAAATCTATACCTCGGACCCTAGACAACTCCAATTTGTAAAGTAGAATAATAGTGTTTGTCTGTCGATTGTCACGTGAGAAAATCTATTTTAAGAAATGATTGTTTTGCTAGGGTCTTGAATTATTTTACTACTTTTTATTTATTTTATTGCTATTTTATATTTAGTGTATTCTTTTTTTTTTGGGGCCACTTACATGAATAGCAAAAAAATTTACTTAAATTGCAACCGTGTCTACTGTTTATTCAATTTGCAAAAATAGCAAAAAAAAATTGCCTAGCCCAAACGAGCCACGCAAAAAGTAAAAAATACCCATATATTTTCCGCGTGCGTTTTTTAGTATGAAGTATATCAGTAGTCTATTAGTGATATACTGCTGATATACCGAATATAAAGTATATCATTGATAAACTACTGATATACTTATATTAAGTATATCAAGACTATATAAGTATGTCACATATGATATATACATAATATAGAGTATATCTATGATACACTACTGATATACTTTATTTTCTGCATGTTTTTTAATATGAAGTTTTTCAGTAGTCTATCAGTGATATATCGTTGATATAATAATGATATACTTAATATAAAATATATAACTGATATACTACTGATATACTTATATGAAGTTTATCAAAAGTATATCAGTAATTCACATATGATATTTACATAATATAGAATATATTACTAGATACATCACTGATATACTTTATTTTTTACAACATGCATTTTTCAATATGCAAAGTTTGTTAGTAGTCTATCAATGATTTATTGTGGGTATACTAATGATATACGTAATATAAAGTACATCACTGATATACTGCTAATATACTTATATTAAGTTTATCAAGAGTGTATCAGTAATTAATATATGATATATACATAATATAGAGTATATTACTGTTATACTTTATCTTAGTTCTTTACTTTATTAATGGTTTATATTCACTAGTTTTTTTTGTTGATACACTAGTTTTTGGTCAATAGACTTGTTTAATCGATACACTTGACTTGTAGTATATAAGAAATTCATATTTAGTATATCAGATATACCTAAAATGAAGTATATCACTAATATACTACCGAGATACCCAATGTTAGGTATATCAGTGAAATGAACATATCTAAAATGAAGAATATCAGTGATATACCAAATATGAAAAATATCCATGATATGCTACGGATATATATAGAGTATATCATTTAATTGATATACCTAAAAAGAAGTGTTTTTGTAGTATATCAGTAACATACTACTAATATACTCATTTTAGGTATATATTAGTTGACTGATATATCAAATAGAAAGTATATCGATATACTAATGATATACCAAATATAAAGTATATTAGATATACTACTGATATACATGTTGATACATCAATGAGGGTAAAGTTGGAATAATAAAAAAAACAAAAATTAGATTTTAAAATTTTTTGCTATATTTGCAAATCTCAAAACCATGGCTAGATTTGCAAATATCCTAATATTTTTTGCTACCCATTACAATTCCCTTTTTTCTTACTTAAAGATTTTGTTGAAAAAAATAAAAACTTATCGATCAATTTTATAATTCTATCTTCCTTTTGAGGAAAAATCATGTAACTACTAATATATTCCTCACAAAATTTAAACTAATTAGAAATAGTTATAAAGTAATTAATTAAAAATAATTATCAATAAAAAATTCGATGTAATATGAAAAGTTGGAATACAAAAAGTTTGATTATTTCATTTTCTATGAAGTTAAACAATAATCTTTCTTAAATTATAATTACAATTAATATGAAATCAAATTAGTAAACTAATTTTATTTTTATCAAGGTTGAGGAGTTAAGAATATAACAAAAAGTTAGCCTCAAAATATATAGAATTTTTAATTAACAAGTAATTAAAAACAATAATGGATTCAAATTTGGTCAAATAACTTTTTCAAAATAACAAAAATGAAAGTACCTATATATTTTTTAAATAGATATAATAAAAACAATAAAATGTAACCTAAATTTCATTAAGAATGTGGCACAAGGTATAACAATTTAAATACACCTGTAAAGATTAAATGCATGAAATATGAAAAACTAGAATATAAAAGGTTAGCATCAATGTAGCTAAATTAGTCTAAAATTAATATTATTATCAAATTATATTTAATTATTGAGCATAAAATTTTTAGAATGTCGAAAGTTCTATAATTATTTCATTCTCTTCGACTCTAAAATTGTCTCTTCCTCACAAAGGCTTAAATTAGTTAATTATCAAAAATAATTTTTATGAAATATGAAAAGTTAGAATACAGAAAATTTTGTCATTTTATTCTCCAAGAAGTTAAACAACTTTTCTTTAATTATAATTATAACTAATAAATTTAATTATAATAAGAAATCAAATTAATAAACTAATTTTGTCTTTATTAAAGTTGAAAAGTTCAAGATATAACAAAAAGTTAACCTGAAAATATATGGAATTTTTAATAAACTAACAAAGTAATTATAAAAAATGAGAATACGTAAATTAGGTAAAATATTTTTTTCAAAATAAGAAAAATGAAAATACCTTATATTTTTTTTAAATTGATCTATTAAAAACAATAAAATGTAACCTAAAATTTATTAAGTATGTAGCATGAGATAATGCAATTTAAATGTCTATATGGATTAAATGCATGGAATGTGAAAAGCTAGAATGTTAGAGATTTAATTTTAAAATTAATATTTTTATCAAATTATATTTAATTATAGAATATAAAATTTTTAGAATGTCAATAATTTTATAATTATTTCATTCCCTTTAACTCTAATTTTGTTTGTTCCACTCACTTCCACAACAATTCAAAAGCTCCATTTTAAGAAAATTAAGAAAATTAAAGTATATACTAATAACAATTAAGAAAATAATTAAGATTTTGATAGAGTGAATGATCATTAACAAAATAGAAATACATAAGTTAGTTTAGATATCATCTATATCCTTGTGTAAAAAATACCATAAATGATTTTTACATTAATTAAAATATAACAATAAATTTCAAACATAGGATCATTTAGGACCATTTACCAAATATCGGACTAAATCGTCTTTTTTGAAACCTCAAAACCAAATAGATATTAAACCCAAACCTTGTGCACCAAAAATATATTTTGCCCCTTAGTACGTAAGAAAACATTTATTACTTCCCTCCTCCAAAAAGTGAAAATAATAAATAAATAAACATATATATATATATAGTAAATACATTAATGGAAACATACAACGACGCCATGAAATGAACAAATGACGAAAGAAGGCCGAAGGCAACAAACATTCCGCAACAAGAATTCATTCAAGAAAATGAATTATACATATGCGTTTACACATGAATCTCTGTTACAAACTCTGAAGAAAGAAACCGAAACTGATCAGACTGAGAGAGAGATCCAAAACCTAAGATTTAAGAAAGAAAAAAAAAAAACAAATTGGGAGAGTTCATCGATCGGCCGGTCCAAGCTTTTTACTCATGACGACGATGGTCACAAATTCAAAACCACGCACTGAACAATCGATTCAAAAGAAGAAGAAGAAGAAGAACACGCGATGGAGATTTTAAAGAAGAAGAAGAAGCTGAAAATTTAGGGGTTGTTTGGCGGTAAGTTGGGGGAGGACAGGCGGCTGGGCTTCCGGCTATTTTCGCTGCTCGTTGAGGATGGGTTTAGCCCGTACTCGCTCGTGCCGCCGTATTCGCTGCTTGTGTACTCGCGGCTGTCCAACGCTACCTTTCGGAACCTTTTCATGTCGGCGCTGTACGAGCTTGCGTCGTACTCCGACGACGTGCCGGACCCGAAGAATGAGCTCTGCCCTGGCTTTACTCCGTCGTTTAAGTCCTCGAGCGACACGTCGCCTTCCAGCGCCCGTACGATCTGTCATGTATAAACATCCCACGCAGTCACGTTGTGAGGATCCCATTTGATCAATTTTGATTAAAGAAGTAAAATATAGGATACCTGGCTCATTTTGGGACGGCGTCTAGCAGAATGGCGAATGCAAGCACCGGCGCAAGCAACCATGCAAGCCATTTCCTGAGCGTCATAGTTCTTCTCCAACCTTGAATCAGCCAACTCGTCGTAGTTTCCATCACTCAATGCTTTCAAGCAAAGGGGCCTCGACTATATGATATGATATGCAAGTGCAACCAAAATTCTCTCAATTAATTAAATTTTTTTTTTAATTTAAAAAGTTTTTTAGAGGAAAATTAAATTAAATTAAATTAAATTTCCAAACCCAGTCCACTAAGCTGTCCTCCATTAGCTCCCCGGTCGTGTCCACCGGTCGTCTTCCAGTTATGAGCTCCAAAAGCATTACTCCAAATGAGAATACATCTGATTTCTCTGTTAGCTTCCCACTTGATGCGTACTCCGGAGCCAAATACCTGCATCATTATTCATTATTCATTATTCCTATATTTTAAAACCGACATGTTTTGTCAATCTTCTTCATCCTAAAAGTGAGTTTGAGATGTCTTTTTTATAAAAAAGGAAAAAAAAAGTGAAAAAACTTCTTTTAATTGGTGAAATCACTCTCTAAAATGTAAACTAAACTCTACAATTTTTTTTTTTTTAAAAAAAGAAGCATTTTTAGTCATTCATAAACACTTTAAAAAGCATCTCACAAACGCAAATTTACCTGTCTTGAGATGTGCTTCGAACTCGTTATGTTTAGAAGTGAGTTATGCAAGTACTTTTATGAAAAAGTACGTACGTATAGACTTATGTTGGTCTAAGTAATTGTTAATTAGGAATACTTTTAAGATGGCATAGCCAAACATATATAAGAGTAATTTGTCATGAGATGCTTTTAAAGTATTTTTGTTACAATTAGAGTGCAATATGTACTAATGTTTCTAAAAATTTATTATTCAAAATATAACATTTTATGCTTCGTTTCATAATCATTTGGTTTTTTGTTTTTATAAATTGTGTTTACTTTCTCATCAATTCTCTACAATAAATTTCATCTTTCTTAACAAAACATTTGAATTCTTAGCCAATTTTTTTTTTAAAAAAAAGAAGTTTGTAAAATACTTTAAAATAGATTAACAAATAAACTCATAAGTAAAAGTAGTATTTATACTTAATTTTTAAAAACTAAAAATTAAAAATGATCAAACGGAGTCTTAAAATATAAAATTCTAACGACAATTAAAAGTGTAAAATAATAATCAACTAAAGGGATTCGGTATTCTAACGTACCCAAATGTGCCCATAACGCGAGTGGATACATGGGTGTAATTGTCCTGGTTGAGCTTAGCCAATCCAAAATCAGCCACCTTTCACAAATAAAAAAAATTTATAATTTATTAATAACGGAAGACATTTGCTAAAGTTTTGATAATTAACATTTATATTTATGTGAGTTTTAATTAGAATTATTTAATTTACCTTGGCTTCAAAACTCATGTCTATAAGAATATTTGCAGTCTTGATGTCTCTATGGATGATGCGAGGATGACCTGCAACACATATCCCAACATTTGATTAAAAAATTATCTGATAATTATAATTTGTATTTCATAAAATAATAATAATAATAATTATTATTATATGTAAAAATATTATACTATCAAAATAATGCTCTCACAGTCTTCGTGAAGATAGGCCAGGCCCTTGGCTGAACCCAATGCGATCTTGACCCTGGTCGACCAGTCAATCGGTGGCCGCCCCGTTCCTGTAATTTTACCCATTTCAAAAATCCACACTTTGTCCCTAAATTATTGGACATTTCTGTTAATTTATCAAAATGTAAGGTGATACTTTTTTTTTTCTTCAAGATATTATGGAAATATCAACCAAGTGTATGAAAATGGGGGGAAAAATTAACAATGTCGGTAGAATATTTAGACAATAAATATAAATTTTAGGGAAAATGTTATTTTTACACACTCTATATAGTCGATTTGAATCCTAATTTTTTAAATTTTAGAAATTGAATTAACAACAAAATGGGAACTGAATACATCATTAAGATTAAAATTGAAAATTACTCATGAACTAATGGTAGATTATTTGAAATTCAACAATAATATGCTTAAAAGTAAGTCACTGATATGCATAAATTCATCTACGGAAACTATTAAACTTAACCACAAAATTAAAAGATTATAGAAAAAAAAATACATTAAAATTAGAGGTCCAAATCCTTATTCCATAGTTTGAAACTTGAAAGAAAGTTCAAATTTATTCAACATAACCAAAAGAATCATCGCTCCCAAAATAGTTTTGTCTAGCTAGAAATTATATATAAAAAAAAAACCCCTACAAACTAATCACAATTTTAAAAAAAAAAAATTAAAAACTTAACCAAAGTATTAATTCAAAAAATTTGGATGAACTAAAATTTGAATTTAAGGCCTCGTTTGATAATTATTTAGTTTTTGGTTTTTGAAAATTATGTTTATTTTTTTTCACAATTTTTTTCTATTTTCTCTACAATGATTTCCATATTTCTTGAGTAACCATTTGAGTTTCTAGCCAAATTTCAAAAACAAAAACAAGTTTTTGAAAACTACTTTTTTTAGTTTTCAAAACTTAGCTTGGTTTTGGAAAACATAGGTAAAAAGTAGATAAGAAAACATAGAAACCCATAGGTGGAAGTAGTATTTGTAGACTTAATTTTCAAAAAATAAAAAATAAAAAACCAAATAGTTATCAAACGGAGCCTAAACCTCCAATATTTAGAGAGACAAACGATATAATACCAATTAACTATGTTGCAATTAGAATTCTAAAAGTAAGGTCTCGATCGTTTGATAACCATTTGATTTTTGGTTAGCCTATAAATACTACCTCTCCATCTATGGGTGTCATTGTTTTGTTATCTATTTTTTACATATGTTTTCAAAAACTAAGCCAAGTTTTGAAAACTAAAAATGGTAGTTTGCAAAAACTTGCTTTTGCTTTTGGAATTTGGCTAAGAATTCGAATATTTTCTTGAGAAAAGATGAATTCATGGTAGAGAAATGATGAGAAAACAAACATAATTTTCAACAAAAAAAACAAAAACCAAATAGTTATCAAACGAAGCCTAAATTGTTGAGTATGATAGTAAAAAAGAATTATAGTAACTAATATTTCTAGGGAAAAAATCAAATTTGACTCTAACTTGTGAGGTTGTATCAATTTGGACCTTATACATTCAATTTCATCAAATTGGACCATAAACCTAAATAAGTGTTGCAATTTTTACTCCCGGTTCAAATTTTGCTAATTTGCCCACTAATTTTAACAAACAATAGTGTAAAAATCTTCATAAACTCACTAATTTCAATAAAATAAAGTTTTGCACAAAAATAAGTTTGTCAAATACACAAATTAACCATTAAATAACTTTGTCTAAATTTCATAAATTTCAATAAAAAAAATTAACTCTAATGTCGTTTTTCTCTAAAATTTTATCAATTTCATGTTATGCATATGTTTTATAATTCATTAAACGCATAAGAGAAAACTTTTTTTAACAATATTTAGAGAAAGAATTTATTAAAAAGTTAAAATTGCTAATACTTTTTAAAGTTTGAAGTTAAGATTGCAACACTTATTTGAGTTTGAAGTGCAATTTAATGAGATTGAAAGTTTAATGTTAAAATTTATAAAACTTAACAAATTTAGAGGTCAAAATTGATTTTTTCCCAATATTTCTAACCTGTTAAAGTGAAAAATGTCAAAGAAGAAATATTGTATGAGCCATGGGAAACGTACCGTGTAGGTGGAATTCGAGGTTGTTATTAGGAACAAATTCGTAAACCAACATCTTCCGGTCACCGGCGATGCAATATCCGACGAGGGACACCAAATGGCGGTGGTGGACGCGGCTGATGATCTCCACTTCCGCCGCGAATTCCCGATCTCCTTGCCCGCTACCCGATTTCAGGCTTTTCACTGCGATTTCCTTGCCGTTGGGCAGCACTCCTTTATGAACGTACCCGAATCCCCCTTGCCCCAACAAATTCGCCGGAGAGAATCCCCCCGTCGCCGCCATCAGCTCGTCGAACGTGAACGTGCTCTTGTTGAACCCCAGCGCCACCGACGGGTGCGGCGGCGGCAACGGCGGCCCGTGTGGCCCTGAGAAATTCGAGCTCATGTCGCTGCTCACTAATCCCGGCGGCGGCGGCGGCGGCGGCGACGGCCATCCTCCTCCTTGCCCTCCGCCGCTGATTGGCGCCATGTTCACGAAGTGTTCGCCCGTGTTGTTCCAGTTGTGATTCCTTCCGTTGTAATATGGATCCCCACCTGCAATTTTACGTCACCTCTCACTTTCAATCCATTCTAAATAGTATTAATTAACTTTGGTTAAATTATGATTAAATTATAAATTTGGTCTCGATAGTTTAAAAAAAGTTAGAATTTAGTTATATAATTTTAAATGTTAGAATTAGTTTCTATAATTTGATAAAAGTCTCATAAATAATCTCTATCGTAGAGACTATTAATAAAGTTTCATCAAACTATAGAAACTATTTATATATGAAGTTTCATCAAACTATAAAGACAAAATTCTAATTTTTAAAATCGTATGAACTAAACTCTAACTTTCTGCAAATTATAGGAGACCAAATTAATAATTTAACCTTAAATTATTAATATCCTCTCTAAACTTTCAATTGTATCTTATTGAACTTTGAGAGCTATGTTTAATAGGCTTTTCAACTCTAAAAAGTATAATTAAGTTCATAAGCTTTCAATTCTTTATCTGATATAAATAAGAATTTATGAAACCCTTTTTAAAGCTATCAATAACCTATTGACCACATAATTTAAAAGTCAAAGATTTATTAAACAAATTTAAAGTTTAGCTAATTAGACACAACAATGAAAGTAAAATTTAGAAATTTTTATAGACTTCATCCTCAAAGTTTAGGCCCCTAACTATTTAGTTTTTAGTTTTTGAAAATTAAGTTTAATTTTTTCTCAATTTCTCTATAATAAGTTTCATCTTAATTTAAAAAAACATTTGAATTCTTAGCTAAATTTTAAAAACAAAAACAATTTTTAAAACAATTTTTTTTTTAGTTTTCAAAAGTTGGCTTGATTTTTGAAAATACATGTAAAAAGTAGATAACAAAGCAAATAAATTCACAGGTAGAAGGAGTATTAATAGACTTAATTTTCAAAAATTAATACTCCATTTAATAACTATTTAGTTTTTCATCAAAAATAATATTTATAAGTTTAATTTTAAAAAACTTAAAAGCCAGACACCTAATGATCATTGGTCTTAGAAACTTATTTGGTTTGAAATTCTTATAGGTTAAATTGGTAATTTTAACAATCTGATTACCTTTCGGACCAGGCTGATCATCGTAGTACATGGAATTACCATTTCGCTTCTTTTTCTTTCGGCTGCAAGCGAAGAATATCAATGCCATGGCGAATAGCAAAAAACCTGCCGCCACCGCCACTCCTACAATGATCGGCACCGCCTGGGACGTAGAGCCGCCGGACGGGGAGTCTGAGGATCGGGAATTAGGCGAGGAGGAGATCGATCTCGGGGGAGGAGGAGGAGAATGCCTAGAAGATCCGTGCGGCGGAGGAGGCGGCGGAGGTGGAGGTGGAGGAGGCGGCGGCGGAGGAGGAGATGGAGGAGATGAAGACTTCGAGTCTTTGTTCGGTGGCGGTGGCGGTGACGACGAAGGAGAATCTTCAGGAGGCGAGGAGGAGGAGGAGTCCGGAGGAGGCGGCGGCGGCGGGGATGCATCCGGAGGAGGTGGAGAGGAATCGGGCGGAGGAGGCGGAGAAGCATCGGGCGGCGGCGACGTGGAGGGAGGTGGAGAAGAATCAGAGGGAGGAGGGGAAGAGGAATCGGAAGTAGGTGGCGGAGAATCCGATGAAGAAGACATTAGAAGAGTTTCCGGCAAAAACTAATTCGTTGAATGGTGCCGGAGAAACCCCCACCGGTCCTCCAAAACGACGCCGGGGTGAGGGAACCCTAAACAAAAAAGAATCAAAGGAGCATAAAGAAAGGGAAAAAGAAATTAGGGAAAAATGAAGATGTAGGGCTTGCTTACCTGCAGTAGGAGTGAAGGAAAGTAAATTAGGGATTCTCAGAGAGGGAGGAGAAAGAGAATATTGGTAATAATCACATGGAAGAAACGGAGAAACCGTTTGCTTAATTTGGGGCTTGTTGGGAAGAGATGGTGCCCTAGAAAGGAGGAAGAAGATGTGTCTGTCTCTTTCCATGGAGTTGAAATTACAGCCAAGCTTTTCACAGCTTTCCTCTGCGATTTTTCAGGCAGAGCTTCCCTCTGTTTCGCTATATTCATGCTGTACCTGTAAATGCCCAGCTTCAACAATGGAACCCGGTATGGGCAGCACCGTGATTTGGCATCCTATTATAGGATTTTAAATCTTCTAAAAAAAACAAAATCACTTTCCATTTCATTCCATTCCATTTTAGTTTATGAAAATTATTGTTATTATTTATAAAAATTAACTTCTAACAAATGGTAATGGTAAAGTCTAATTTTAAAATTTATTGAAAGTAGAGAAATAGGTAGCCCCTCCAAATTTTTACAAAAAATATTCATATTTAATTCACAATTAATCATAAAAGTGTGATTTATATTAAAAACTAAATATAAATTATATTCTTATTTTTAATTTACGTGATTATTGCTATGTGTTTTAATTATTTAATTCTTTATTCATTTTTAAAAATAATTTTAGTTTTTAATATAACTGTTTTATTTCCATTATTTGTCTTTTGAAAAATAAATTTGAATAAAACTATAACAATAATTTAGTTATGTCGATTATTTTTCTTTTCATGCTTATATATCATTTCTTTTTCATGTTTATGTTGATAGTATATCATTTATCTTTTCATATATATATATATATATATATATATATAAAGGTTTAAAGTCTATTTTGGTCTTTCTACTTTTAACCTTTCATCTATTTTCATCCATATACTTTCCTAACATCCATTTTCAGGCTCTTATTTTCACAATATCTATTTTGATCCTTAAACTTTTCAAAAATGATCGTTTTGATTCTATGCACAACAAAAACTCATTAATATAAAGTTACAACAACACTTCAAAAAAATTATTGAGTATAGTGTTATGTTGAAATTGTGATTTAAAAAATGAGATAAAAAAACAAAGGACTACGATAATCACTTTTTAAAAGTACTATAAGGACCAAAATAGACAGAATGTGAAAATATGAAGACCAAAATAGACATTTTGAAAGTATAGAGACTAAAATAGACCAAAGCTAATTTATATTCGGCCCCCACATTTTTTAAGTTCCAGATATGCTCTTGTTAGTGGATGACCTCTTATATCTTAGTCAATAATATATTTCTTAATCAGTTTAGCTATGTTTAGATTGACTAAATTAAATATAATGTTAAAAACACTCTGAACTTTCGTAAAAATAATGGCTTAATCTCTGAACTTTAGTTTGTAACAATTTAGTTTCGATACCTAAATTTTGTAACAATTTAGATTTTGAACTTTAGCATGAAAAAATTTAGTCCATCTATTTTTTTAAAAAAATGAAATGATTTAGCCTCTATTATGAAAAATATTGTTAAGATTTAATAGAACTTCTTACACATGTAGATTGATAAATCGATTAGGGGTCAAATGTATTTGTAAAGTACAAAGACTAAGTCGTTATATAATACAAATCGACACTTAATTTTGATAGAAAATTTCACAAATATTAAAGTATGTGGATTAAATTGTCACATACTAAAATTTAGGAATTAAAATGTTACAAATTTACAAGTACATTGGCTAAATTGTTATAAGTTCACATGGACTAAATTATTATTTTCATGAAAGTTCAGGGACCAAAAGTTTTTTAACCTAAAATATAATTATTTTGAAGCATTACCAATAAGGTTAAAATTCACAAAATACCTTAAACTTTGGTGTAGGTTTTAATTATATTCTTGGATTTGTAAATTTTAATTTTAACTCTTAAACTTGGAGAGTTTTTCATTTAAAATGATGGACGGAAATTGGCATGACAATTCATGTATAAAAATTAGAAGACATCCCATGATAGAAGATAGAACATTGTTACTATTTGAAAGGTTTAATTATTTGGCATTATTTTTGGTTTGTCTAAATATCTTTTATTCTCTCTTTAAATTTAATCCATTGATATTATTTTTGTTTCCTTTTGAAATGTTCTTATATCTTTTAGAGTCTGTTTGGGGTGCTGAGTGGGTTATAATAGTTTGAGTTATAATAGTGTGTGGAGTTAAATAACTTTACAACCCAAACACATACTATTATAACCCAGACTAAACAACTTTACATCCTAAACACATATTATATAACTCCACAAACTATTATAACCCACAAACTATTATACACCTAGACTATTATAACTCACTCAGTGCCCCAAACAACTCCTTAATTTCTATTATGAGTAGTTTTTTTAGTGGAAAAATCTTTCCATTAACTACTGTCTTTATTTTATATTCTACCATTTTAAATATTTTCTCCTTTATGGCAAAATGATCACATGGATGGTAAGATGATTTTATCATATAGGGTTATTGGTATTTTTAAAGATGTGATTGAGTATACATTTCCTTATATCTATAGTTGTCTTGTTATTTGATTGACTAATGAGATCTTTCCCATATTTGATTGAGTGACTTTTTGTTTTAAATTCGAAATTTGTTGAAGTTGAGCATTGGGCGAAAAGCCTTGTAACCTTTTTTATTAACTCTTGAAGAGTTATCTTTTTGTAGTTTTTTGAGTTACACATTGAATTCTTGAGAACATGTTTCAATTGGAGATTGCAAGCTACTTGAACAGTTGTTGAACACACTAGACATTTCACAAAGGGAGCTTGTGAACATGGATCGTCAAAGGGTGCTAGAGATTGCGGCATAAAATTCAAGAAGGGAGTTCTTTTAATTTTATGCATAAGACAATTTGTATTGTGTATTAATCTTTTGATAATCTAATCTTTGGGCGTGGCCTCGTGGAGTAGGTTGCAAAATCAAACCACGTTAAAAATGTCGTGTGTTTTGTTTCTATATTTCTGCATGTCTTTTACAACCATACATGTTTAGCTATTTTATGGATTGCTCATTTAATTAAATCAAAAAATTAAATATATAATAGACGTTATTGTTCCAACCAGACAAATTACATAAATTGGTAAATTAGGTCAAACTTATGGGTTAAAAATAAAAAAAAAGAATTCAGCCTAGTGCAAGTGCACACTGTTGATGCAAACAATATAAAATTGAAAGTATTCCAAAGTATCGATCCCACAGGGAATGGATTTTAACAAAAATTAAGAATAGCACAAAGATATTCAAAAATTGCAACTAGGGTAACCAAAGTGAAACAAAGTTTATGGTAGTTTATTTAGATAAACAAAAATATAACAATGACAAAAGAAGGGGGACTCAAATATACTTATACCCTTTTGGTGAGAATTGTAATTTAATTGCAACTGCAATCCTATCTTGACACAAAAATGTTGTAAACTGAAATTAACACCTATTCGAACTTCTATGAAATATCTTTAAGAGGCTAAGTGATTGGACCTATATGTTTATGAACAATCGTACTTAGATAAAATTCGATCGCATTCTAGTGGTTTTGGGGCTCGTTCAATGTCTAGGATCAAGCTTTGCCTATGTTTAAGCTTTTTATCTCATTGCTTTTGAGAGATCCGCCTTCATCTAAACTTTTCAGTATTAGATTCAGACTTGAAAGTAACCATAGTTGATCAATCCTAGTTTACTAAAAACAAATAAATCAACAAAAGCAAATAATCTTTGTCTTAATTTGGATTGCACTTGCATATAAGCTTCACATTCTCACCTCTAGGGCATTCATACACTTGAATCCCAAATAGAGATTTAGCTTATGATTCTAATATAAAACTAAATAACAATAATGGAAAGAGGTATAACAACCATTAACATTAGCGTGAAGCTTAAACAGAAAATAAAATGGAATTAAAAATAGGCTTGCGAACACAAAGAACAATGAAACCCAACTGAAAATAAAATGAAAATTTATTGTAAGGCTCTCGTCTAAATCAATGTTCAAATACAAAACTAAAAGGGACAATTAACTTAGGATAATGTTGCCGGAAATTTAATAAAGTAACAGTCATACTGCTAAACAAATTGAACAACATGATAGAATTCAAAAGCGAAAATTCCTCCAACCTCTTTTCTTCTTTTTCGTTTAATCGATTCTCCTCAACTTCTTCAAGTTGAGTCAAATCTTTACAACCCAAGAATTCTTATAAGTTGGATTAAGTTGGAAGAAGAACAGAGGAAGAAGAAAAATGGACAGCAATGAGAAAAAAATGCAGAAAATGGGTATTTCATCATAAAATGAAATTCGCCCTCTTTGTGTGTTTTTTCTTCCATTTTATAAACTATGGTGGCTATTGGTTTTTTTTTCTCCTTCCATTAGCCAAAGAATCTTTATAATTCGTGCTGAAATCAAGATACAATCGTGGGTTTCATTCTTTAATTAGATGCGTAGAGTTTTGAGATTCTTTACATATTTGACAGACGTACGATTGCCAAATGCGATTGCAAACTGCAATTCTTCTCAACATCAATTTCCTGCATCAAAACAAAGTCTTCAGCCACTTTTTCTTTCTTTCCACTCCTTTTTTTTTTTTTTTTTTTCATTTCGTTCATTCTTAGCATGCTTAATAACTTTCACTTAATATTTGCTAAGATTTCCTAAGCTCATATACATAATTTCATGAAATGTTAAGCATAACTTAAGTCTAACGGGGATAAATAATCCTTATGAATGGGAATTATCAACTATTCATTTCAACTTAAAAGATATCATTGACATCATTTACAACCATCATTAAAAATTGTCATGTTAATTTACATAAACAATGTCATAAATGATATTGCATATGCCTTCTAATTTTTACACAAAAATTGTCATGTTAATTTACATAAACAATGTCACAAATGATATTGCATATGCCTTCTAATTTTTACACATCACTTCTCGTATCAATTTCTATTTATCATTCTACTAGAAAAACTCTCCATTCATTTTCTTTGGAATAATTTTAAAGTTTAAGAATTAAAATAAAAAATTTCAAAGTCTAAAGGTATAATTTAAAACCTACTCCAAAGTTCATGGTATGTTTGTATGATTTAACCTCCCAATGGGAGGTTATTAATTTTAATTATTTAAAATTTGTTTCTTTAAATTTCTATAAGGGTCAGAACACTTGGTAGAACATGCCCCTAGAGATTAGCGTGTCATTCTTAAATCTTGATAGGTGTGTTTGGAATGACTTATAAAAGTACTTTTAGCCCATTAAAAATATTTTAAAAAAATTTAATGGTTAAAAAAAACGTGATTCTAAGTGCAAATATACCTTTTTCTATATAAACACTTAAAAGAACATAATTAAGTGTTTTCCCTAAGAGGCGCTTATATAAATGTAGTAAGTACTTTTTTAAAATCACTTTCGATTATATAATTAATCAAATACTAAAAAACTTTTAAAAAAGTAGTGCTTTAAATGAGCTAAAAGCATTTTTCACGTTTCAAAAATCATCCCAATGTTTTTTTTTTTTTGCAAACAAAAATTTAGGCTGTAAATAAATAATAAACTTCATATTTGCATGATCGAACTCTACACCATTGGTATTGTAAGGTGATGAACTATATTTATCACATTTATTTGGCCCTAAGTTTAGTTCATTTTTTTTTTTATTAAAGTATGATTGAATGTATGTATTTATGTGTTCTTACTGTCCAAAAGCATGCATAAGTGAAAGAGTCACATGGGGATAGTCATTTGGTGATAATTAAGTTAATTTAGGGGTAAAAGAGTCATTTTTGTCGAATTTAACTATTCTTTTCTCTTTTATAGGAAGCTGCCAAAATCAAGGGATTGCGACCGCCTCATTTGCAAGGAAAAAAAACTATGCAACAACATTTTTCCCTAGAATAAGTCAATCGAGTACGTTCAGTCAAGTTCGATTTTGACGGATTCTTCAACTATCTCCCTCCTTCTACTCCGAAAGTCCAAGGTCAAAGTGTAAGACATAAATTTTGACAACTCTCTACCTTCCAAAGGTCTATATAAAGGGCGGTTCATGATGGATTGAGGGGGGACAAACAGATTCCCATAAAAATTTGAGTGTGAGACTTAGAACGGGAGCGAAATGGTGTTGAAGAGAATTTCTTCAGGAGAAACTCATATTCCACACCCTAGAACCCTTAGCCTTCGAGAGAATTAGCTTGTGTAGGTCGACTCACATTAAGAGAGGATCGAGTTGAGCCTTAGAGTGGTTTTCCCTTGAATATGACTTAGTTTCTGCATTAGGAGACTTGTGTTTATTGTTTTCCAGCACTTATTGTATTTTTATTTACATTCATCTTGTACCTATGAATTCTATTTCAATGAAATGTTTTGTTTTTACTTATTTCATGTCTAGCTAATTTCCATTTGGGATTCGGTTTTGTGGATACCCTTAAGGAATGACTTAACCTAACATATTGCTTTTGCTAATCACCGAACTACTTTGTGCTTATTTTCTTCTTTCATTGATTTAGTTCTTAAATGTTGGTTTAACTTGGCCACTTAAATTAATATGCAATGTTCAGTCTGGTACTGAAAGGGTCGGGTGATAAACGGTGTTTATAAAAGAGATATAGGAGCAAAGCCTAGATATAAGACTCCGTTGTTGACCTTAGACATAAGGCACGCCTATAGGACGAAGAGGGTTGTGTTTTTAATTAACTAAGATAAATTGCCCATAGGCATATAGGAGCAGTTACTTAGACTCTTAAGGGTGCTTGAAATTAAGACTGAATAAGAGTTGAACCCAATTCATAGCACAAAGTTAAAAAAGGTGATTATGTGGTCGCAATGTTTTAGTAAAGTTTCTTAGGGTTGTCAATACTTAACTGAATTTCCATGTTTCTATTATTGTTTTAGTCACATTACCATTTACATCATTCTTTTATTGTTTAGTTACCTTCGATTGCATAAGTAAGCATTTCTTATACTCTGAACTCTTGTCAACAGTCCATGTAGGATCGATACTTAGAATACTTCCATTTTAATACTACTTGTGGACAACATATACTTGTGCTAGGGCTAAAAATATTTTTTAACTATTTTTCCATAGCCCTACATTTATTTTAGTATCCATCATATAAGGCAAGCGCTCAGCCACTGCGTCAGTGAGTGTTTAAAATTTAGACGATAAATAAATAGTAAACTACATAATTGCAGGATCGAACTCCACACCATAGAGTAACTAAGGCAAGCACTTAGCCACATAGCTAGGTGGGTGTTTAAATTATCCCAAACTTATTCTCATGTACTTGAAAAACAATTTAAAATTGTAGTTAAAAAAACACGTAATTTTTTTGGAAGAAAAAACACTTAATTAATGCTTCGTCTAAAAAGGAAATCACGACTTTTCTAAAATTCCAATGTATTGTTCTACAAGAATATTTGAAAAGTTTAAAAATTTAAAGAAATTAGAAAACAACTATATTTTAGGAGAAAACCTATAATATTTTAGCTATTGAATGTATAATTCCTCTGGCTTATTCTGTACATTACAATTTATTAATAATTTTATAAGAATGTGTGTGCTATACAATGTTTGAAATCATGAAATCATGATGTTGATGAAAATGTCGAGGTTTAAATTTTACGAAAATGTAGATGAAAATTTCAAAAAAAATTATGAAAATTGTAGAAATTGATAAAAATTGTTTGAATTAGTAAATGAAACTTTAATTGTGGCTTAATTAGACTATATTTAGTTGACCATTTTTAATCATCATGTCTAAAAAATTAAGACAAAATTTTGGAAAAAAAATATGGATATTGATTAAAATTATTTGAATTATTTCATAAAACTTTCATTGTGGTTTAATTATACTATAGTTTATCATTTTTAACTATCATATCTAAAATATATATAATATTTATACTGAAATGTCAATGGAAATATTGATGTTAGCAAAAAATTTACAAAAAATTATGAAAATTGATTAAAATTTTTTGAATTATTCAATGAGACTTTAATTATGATGATTTAATTAAACTATAATTAATTATTTTTAATTGATCATACAAAATTATAGTAAATATTAGTAATTAGTTACAAAATTAAAAGAGATTTGAAAATGATGATTGAATTAAACTATAATTAATAATTTTTAATTGATCATACAAAATTATAGTAAATATTAGTAATTAATTACAAAATTAAAAGAGATTTGAAACATTTGATCAAATAGTAAAAGTAATAACAACTAACAAGTTAGTAATAGTAACTATACAATTAATAATGAACTAAAAAACTATACAATTAATAAAACAAAAGTTAAATTATAATGTAAAGTGAGATAATAACCTTCAAACTTAACTTGAGAAGAAGTGAGATAGATTAAAAAGTGAATTAAGAGCTAAAGTTCCTAATTTCATAAAGAAATTTGAGAGAATTTAAAAGCATTTGAGAGAATCTGAGAGTAATAGAGAGAAGTTGAGATTGAGTTGTGAAGAAAGTGAAAATGGAAGGGATAAGTGGTAGAAAATAATAAAAAATTAAAATGTAGAATAAAAAAATTAATAAAAATATTTTTGTGATTTAGAAGATGTTTGAAAATTGTAAAATTTGATGTGAAAAGTATTTAAATGAAAAGGTAAAAAAAGTTTACATATATATAATATTTATTAGGTTAAATTATCAAAAATACCCCTGAACTATGGGGTGGTTTCAATTATATCCCTGAACTTTGAAATGTTTCATTTTAACCCTTGAACTTTGAAGTTTGTTTCAAAACAACCATTGAAGGCTTTTTTTCTTTAAATTCATGGGTGAAAAATGATGTTTTTGCATTTATATTGTTGCTTATTTAAACATATTTGAACATATACGTTAAAAAAAATCAAAACTTATGCAAATACGTCATTAATTTTTTGTCCATAAATTTAACGAAAAAAACCTTCAAGGGTTGTTTTGAAATAAACTTCAAAGTTCAAGGGTTAAAATGAAACTTTTCAAAGTTCAAGGATATATAATTGAAACCAACCCCATAGTTTAGGGGTATTTTTGATAATTTAACCTATTTATTATTTTTGATTTATCCAAAATGAAAGTATAATTTTATAAAACAACGAAAGAAGAAAGATAATAAATAATAGATAAATAAAAGTCTGGACTGCCAGAGCGTCATGTGGCCACAGGCGGTCACAGGTGCGTCAGTGACATTTGATGATTTGAAATGATATTATAAAAAAAATCTACTCAACATTATAACATGTCGTCGAAAGGGGGAAAATAATTTTCTCCCCTTCCGACATATTAATCCTATCGACATGTTGAGCGACATTTCAGTTTGTCGTCAACATTTAACACTATGGTGCTATATAAAGTTGAAAAATAGTAAATAATAAATGGCTAACTTTACCTTGCAAGGTAATACGTACGTACATACATATTAATTTAACAAATGTGGTCTTTTCAAAAGAAATTAACAAATATGGGGTGGGAGATCGAATCTCAAATTAAAACTTTATAACAAATGATAAGTAATGTATCTATCATACTATATGTTAAAATTGAGAGTATATATACTACATTTATTAGTAATAACATATAGACTAACAATATTTAATATTTTGATCAATTATTTATATTTTTTTGGAGGTCAACAATAAATAGGGTGTGAAATTCGAATATCGAGTATATGCATTAACTAGTTAAACTATGTTAGCTTGATCAATTATATTTTAACTACTATCATTCATTAAATAAATAAAATAATAAATGTAGAGGGGAGGGATATGATGTTTCAGTTGTAACTAAATACATGGGCCGGTCCATTGGGTTCCATCACAAGCCCAATAATCCAATCTAAAGGTTCAACTCAGACATTCACATTTGAATGAGTGGTCGTAACGAAAACTCAACAAGCTCAAAGAACATTTGTCAACTTGCTAAATCAACACTACGCTTAACATAAATTATATGATCAATTATGATTAACATAACATGATTATTCTTAGTATATGATCACGAATTTAAAAGTTAGAACATGGGTAATGACTTTTTGGATGAGGAAATGTGAGCTTGGAGACACATTGTGAGTACATGAAAGCATGTTGAGAATTGGGTTCAGGTGACTTTATATTCGAGTTTTATGGTGGTGAATTCGTCATCTCCACTAATTTGCAATATACTAAAATAATAAAAATACTAAAATAGCTCTCAATGTAATACATAGACTCGTGAGTTGGTTATATCGATATATGCATCCAAGCAAGTAGCCAAATGAAACAACATAATGTCCTAATAGTGAATTTAGGATAAATCAATGAACATCCGACAAGTGTTTTTTAACTTTTAAGGTAGTCTCATTGGTAAAGATTCATCTTAGTGGAGTCTTGACTAGGCATAGGATCAACCCAAATTCATCTCAATAAAAATAAAATAAAATTCTACCTACCGTAAAGTTCGCAATACATATGCAAAAAAGAACAAGTGCATATTTCAACCACAACACAAATCTCATAAACTTGAAAAGAAAAATTCCCTTTTAGATTACAATATAATTTAAACACTCAAAACCTGAAATAATTAATATTAATATCATATAAGAAACAGAAGGAGATCAAAGAGAGAGAAACCCATATCAATTCAAGAAACAAATCATGAAAAATCTCAAACCCCAATAAACTTAAGAGAGAGAGAGAAAGAGAGAGGGAGAGAGAGCACACTAGTTGTATAATAATTTACACAAACATGAAGCCTTGGAATAAGTTCTTAATTATATATGTGATAAAAAGAAACATATATATATATATATATATATATATATATATATATATATATATATATATATATATATATATATATATATATATATATATATATATTTTAATGTAAATTTTTGGTGGGCATCGAAATCAGGATGATGATCATGGGGATGAATTTTGGGCTGAGGGCTTGATTTCGTGTGCAGGATGATTATGAGTGGCGCCATGGGAGTGGTAAATTATAGCATTTGGATGAGGATCGAAGTTGTTCATAAAACGCTCGTTTTGGGCGTCACTGGTCACCGATGAATCATCAAATAACAGCTCTTTTAGTATGTCTGGAATTGCTTCATCTTTCATTATTTTTTTCCAGTACTCTCCTTGATCCTTCCTTCCATGGCTTACATCTGCAAACTGTGCCCAAAAACAGTACCCAAAAAAAAAAAACCGTCAAGTCGGTAAAGGACTAACGGATTTGATAACCATTTTGGTTTTAGTTTTTTTTTTTTTTTTACTAATAATTTTGACACTCCAACACTATTCCTCGTAGGCTTGAAAATTTATAATGACAGTTAAATCACCACTCAACCCAAAAGTTTAAACTGATGGGTTATAGTAAATTTAATTATATCAATACTCCAACTAATAAGTGCGAGTAGGAGGACTCGAATCTCTAATATCTTGGTCGAGAATACACGTTTTATGCCAATCAATTTAGCAAGTTGACTTTAAATTCAACAAAAAAGAACCCAAAAATCATATAATATGAGCACAAAAACCCTTTGACACGGCTTGTTAATTTTTATTGAAAGTTTAGACTATGAGAATCGTGATCGAATGACTTGAAAAGGTAAAGATAATTGTACGGTCATTCACAAATCTAAAAACACAACTTCAATTATTATAAACAACTATTCTAGCAAGAACAAAGTAAACATAAAAAATTATTGTTTAATTTCTGTTGAAGCATATATACTCAGAGGACTTTCTAGATGGCCTCAGACTTTGTGATGGGTTTTTAGCCCCCAAAAATATTGATATTTTTTACCTAAGAAGAAATGAAAACAAAATTTAAAGAGTTATCGGTATTGAGATAAAAGTTGTGAAAGAAGAAGGAAAGCTTACCAGGATAAGAGAAAGGAGAAGGAAGAAAGCAACAGAAAGCTTCATGTCTCTCTGTCTCAACAGCTGAAGGCAGAAGCTGTATTATTGTTGATATTTCTTGAATTCAATATCTTTAACCATGGTTGGCTTTCCATTTTATAGACAAAATTTTGGGTCAAAACATTAAATAATTTTATTATTGGAAGTACACTTATCATAAATATTATAAAAAAAAAAACTATTCTCATTAAAATAATTAATTTTCCAGGGTTTTGGATGGGGACAAAAGCAGTCTTATTAAAAAATTAAATAATAATAATAATAATAATTTTTTTTTTTGAAAAAAAAAAAACCTTCAAATCCAGTGGTGGGCTGCATCCAGCAGCGTCACGCCAGTCGAAAGGTGTGTGGGAGAGTATCTTTTAAGTATTAAATTCCCTTTGTGTGCATTTTCTCAACTTTGGGTGTAACCAAAAGAAGTATTGCACTTTCCTCTTTTGAGCTTTTGATTTAAGTTGTCAATGGAAAGAAATGCATTATTGTCCCTCATAAGTTCAATTATAGCTAGATCCAAATTATTTTTATTAATCCTATTATTTTATTAATTTGAGTTAGACGAGGAATTTTTCAAAAATAGTCCATCGATCTAGTAATCACGAACTACGAGATTTTTTAGATCTATTTGTCTACCTAATCTAGCTAAATACATATTACATAAATCCAAAATTCTCAATTAACTATATAAATATGGGCTCTTAAATCTATAGACAATCAAATGCTTTGCCATAAAAGATGTTTGGCTCATGAGTTAAATTTATATGAATTTAAAAGTAAAAATCTACACTTATGTTTGTTATATTTAATTTGTTTATCGTAACGAGAGTATTAATTCCACAAGCTATACATTAACTCATGCTATATAAACTCAAACTCTTAAAACCACTTTTTACAATATATTCCAACTTGTATTTATCATAAACTCATAAATCATACGTGCTTTTATATATAAAAATATAGAGGTTACACAAACTCAAGTTTCTAAAACTTACTTTTTCCAAACTTCTCAAATCTCAGACTTAATTGTGAGCCAAACATCTTTTAAATAATCTGTGTTGAGGAGTGTGATTACAGGCCCAGGATTCGGACCAGGATTTAGAATCCGGATTCGGCACCTGAGGGCCCCGGCATTCCCCTGCGACCTGGCCACGTCACCTTACTTGTCTTGAACTGCTTCTAAGAGTGAAGACTGTCCCCACAAACCAACACATGTCCTTTCAACATGCTTTGTCCTCACTCACATGCTTCCAAGAAAAATTCCCAGAAGGTACACCTTGTTGGTATAGGTAGTAGCTATCAATTCTTTTAAGCCTTTCTTAACCATGCCTTGCATAGCTTCATGATCCCTCTCATTCGGATGTGGTCTCGGTTCATTCATGTATCCCTCCTAACCTCGGGCGTTACATGCTCACCAGCTTCCGCCTTGGTTCGCCCCCGAACCACATCTTACTGGAAGAGGTTCCTCTCTGATACCATCTGTAACGCCCCAGGCCCAGGATTCGGACCAGGATTTGGAATCCAGATTTGGCATCTGAGGGCCCCGGCATTCTCCTGCATCCCCTGCAACCTGGCCACGTCACCTTACTTGACTTGAACTGCTTCTAAGAGTGAAGACTGTCCCCACAAACCAACACATGTCCTTTCAGCATGTTTTTTCCTCACTCACATGCTTCCTAGAAAAATTCTCAGGAGGTCACCCAACATAGGATTGCTCCAAGTCAAGCACGCTTAACTTTGGAGTTCCTATGATTAAGCCACCGAAAAGGAAAGTGCACCTTGTTGGTATAGGTAGTAGCTATCAATTATTTTAAGCCTTTCTTAACCATGCCTTGCATAGCTTCATGATCCCTCTCATTCGGATGTGGTCTCGGTTCATTCATGTACCCCTCCTAACCTCGGACGTTACACTAACGACATTTGAATCAAGAGCACAATATTTTAAGCAGTTAAGCTATGGTGAAGTTGAATAATTTTTTCATATCTATATGCTTTGGGATGATCTTTAGCTTGAATGGGGTGTTATGGGATTTGGACTCTCTCTTTTTCCAAGGAAGGAGAGAGAGTTAATTAATCTTTTGTTTGATCTCACACACATGGAAAAAAGTGAGTCAGTTTTGCTGCTCCTTTGGCTTTGTGCATTGAACTGTTATCCACTGATCTCTGATGATAGGATCAAAAGCAAAAGTTGGCCAAAAACAGCAATTAACTTTGGTTTTTGGTTTGACTTGGAAAAAAGAATCCTTCAACAGCAAACTCCAACCCAAAATGAAGAAAATGCTAGAGATTGAGATGGGTGTGCCTAATAATGTAATAAGAAGAGAAGAAGTCCAAGGTCCCAATTTATTCTGCTTTAATATTTCATTTTGGTTCTTTGGTTTCTTAGTGGTGGCAGTGATCAATGGCCAATTGTAGATATAAATAGTAAACAAAAAACCCACCAACTTATTAGTGTTAGACTGTGTGAAGGAATATTTTTTGGTTATTGACAGTACCTAATTAGCACCTTAATTGGCTACCAAACTATGACTTTGGTCTTTGCCTCTTTTGGTACTTTTTCTTTCCTTTCATTAGTCATAGTGGCCTATGAAAAAGAAGAATGACCCAAAATTTAGGAAATTATAGACTTTTGACCTTCTTCCTTAAAAAACAAAAGGAAAAAATATATATTTTTTAAAAAGCATATTCCTAGATACCTTTGAGTATGTTCTAAGAATCTACTTAAGTTCAAACTTTGATCTTTGTAGTGATTTTTACAATTACAACCATGTGACACCTTAGAGGATACGAACGATGAATATCCCCGTGACGAGTCATGTGTCACAATAAGAAAAATATGTGTAGGTTTTAAGTTATGACTTAACCTAGGAATTGTACGTTCATAAGAGTTTCAAACTCTCTTTAGTAATTTTCTTGAAAAGAGAAGACTATTAATTCTTATTGTGATGGTATGTTTCACTCTTAATATTTAAAAATATTGCATGCATAGCTATTTCTCCATTAAAGATTCAACTAAATTAGGAGTTTAGTAGATATTTCTTATTTTCCTTAAAAACACCAAAAGACACCTTGAACCATAAAGGTCGTTGCAATTGTATTCTCAAACTTTCAATTTGAGCAAGTACTTACAACTTCCCTTTGTAATTAGATTATGCAATTATAATATTCTACCAATTACAACTTCAAAAATATGTGAATCACCTAAGACTACATTGCACTTGATTAACTTAAAAGAACCTTAATACACTTATGCTATAGGAAGAAGTTGTTGCAATTATGCTCTCATACTTGTAAAATTATTAATAAAACTTAACTACAAATATTAATAATAGAAGTAGAAGAGAGAGAAAATTATTAGAAAATTGTTACAATCAAACTCTTTATCAACTAATTCAAATTACTCATTAATTTATCCGTTTAAAAGAGCTCTTACCAAGATGAAATTCATTATTATAAAATAAAATAACATAGAAGTGATCATACTATTTCTAGGTTGCAATTCCAAACCAAAACAAATATAGACTTATTAAAACTACGAGTTAAACATTCCCCAAATAACTTCTCATAATTAGACTTAATTAAAAAGTATATATGCTCCTTTGAAGGGCCAACTTTGTTGTAAAGCCAATTTTGATGTTAAGTTTGAGAGAAGGAAACGTGCACCACATTGTCCAAAGAAAAGTAAACAGCTAAAAGGAAATTTGTTCTTGGGAAGATCATGAATAAAATAGCTTACTTTTCCATGATAGAATGAACTGTTTTATTTGACTAAACAATTTTAGGTCAACTTCGTTTCCTGTACTTGAAGAAATAATCATATGGGTCCTTTGGTAGTTAGCAAATTTGACATGTCCTTAATGTAATGATATTAAACAACCAATTTGACTGGCATATAAATTTGATTTATAATATAGTTTGAAATTGTGAAGTCAAATCTATATTTAATACCTTTTTTTAGTGTAACTATGTAGATATGAAAATTTGAAGCTTTGATTTTTGGAACAAATGTATAATATATGCTTTAACTAGTTGAATTATAATCCCCAAAAGTATATATTTGATACTTGAATTTTAATTTATTTCAGACTATTGATTTGTCACTCAAACTTTGATATCTATGTCTTTTAGTTTTACAAATTGCGGAACCATGAATTAAGTATAGGGAACATAAAAAGTTTAGGCTATTAAAACTTATTTGTTTTGAGTATAGGTTGTAGAAATCAAAACTTTAAAATTTTGGGATATATAAACTTGTTTTTAGTCCAACAATATGTGGGAGTGGAAGATTCAAACCTAGCTCTAACATTTTGTTTGAGGATATATGTCTTAACCCAATTGAACTATATATGTACTGTTGACACTTAAATTTATTAAGCTGATGAGACAAATGCTTCTTCTCTTACATTATGTAATATTCTTCCCTTACATTATTTAATAACATATAGAGGCATTTACTAGATATTTAAGAATAACCAAAATTAATAACAAAATTTCTTATGGTGCGTGTGATGGGTAAAATTGGACCAATAAGAATGGGTTGGCTAAAGGGCGGCAACAAAGGGTCAAACGAGGCAAGAGGCCCAATACGAAGTCAAAACGGACCAAAATCGATAGGGGACCGGTCCAAAACGAGAGGGAGGAAAAACGGGCTTGGGCTTTCTGTCGAGGCGAACCAATGGAAAAGCCTACCTTTGGGCCTTACCTTGGTCCCTTATGGCCCGTATCCTTCGGTCCAGTCCCGTTCGGTCTTTTCGTTCCTAATCAAAGACGGAATCCCACGAAAACCTTAGGAAGGAAGGTATTTAAGCTCTCTCTAGAGGGGAAAGCAAGGTAAGTTCATTACAACCTCCAAAACTCTCCTAGAACTCTTAAATTCTTTCACAACCCCTATATGACTTAAGCATCAGAGCCTGTGTGGCCAACACCACACCGGTGTCCAAGTTTTTCTTGCCTTGCAGGTCACATTCTTCTCCCAAGAATACAAATTCACCGTTGTTGTCACGTGGAGGTCATGTGAGATTTCTCCTGTCCAAAATTTGGTAACAACAGTTGGCGCCGATTGTGGAGAACGACAACGATTGCTTGGAAAACTTTGTGTCTGAGTCAATCTTTGAAGAGAGATGAGTAGAATGTCGGAAAACAAACACTAAAATGAAGACAAAGACGATTCCGATCATGATCGTCACCCGAGACGCACGAGATAAGTTTCTCCTCCTCAGCCTCATACTGACATAGGCTGACCAGAAGAGGAGATTGTCGAGTTGAAGAAGAAAATCGACAATATGGATAAGTACCTTATGACAATCCTGGAAAAACTCGAGAAACATGATCATTAGAAGGAACAAAAAACGTGAGGAGTAACCACCTCTCATTCGAGATCCAAGAAAAAGAAAAGTGAAGGTAATTGAGAGCATGGGAGAGTCAAAATCTCATGGCCAAAAACCAACCAAGAAGCTGATCCTTGGAGGAAACGACAAACAACATTAGCCTTCAGTCAAAAGCAAGATGAGCAAGGCTGGTAAGTTAAAATCTGTGGTGGAGGTTGTTCGTAAAGTGATGGCCAAGGCTAACTAGGTAAGGTTGAAGCGAAGATCGAGCAAGATCACGAAACGACATCAGACTTGCAAAGTCTGATCAACCTGAAGCGAAAGACCCAGGCCGAGGTCGAGGCCGACCAGACTAAGGCCGAGGGCGAGGAGATGAAGTTCAAGCATAGAGCACAAACCCAAAGTCCTCCCTGGAAAGCTGACATCCTGAAATCCATAAGGAATTTGGGGACCTTCAAGGGAACGTTCTCAAGTCTTGCGAGATCGAGAGGTGGGATCTAGAGGCTCTCATTGAGCAAGTTGACCCCTCTTTTACTGACGAGATCATGAAAGAAAAAGTTCCTGAGAAGTTTAAAGTGCCAACCATCATCCATACGATGGCAATACTGATCCTGTTGAACACCTAGACACATACTGAGCGCAAATGGAACTTCATGGAGTTTTGAAGGCAATCAAATGTAGGGCATTATCTTTTATCCTCATAGGACCAGACAGAGAATGATATAGGAAATTAAAGAGGAAATCCATTGGCTCCTTCAAGGTGCTAGCAAGAGTGTTTATAAGGTAATTCTTAGGAGGCCGAGATCAACGAAAGTCTCAAATGCACTTGCTCACCATAAAGTAAGAGCCAAAAGAGACCTTACGTGATTATGTCTCGTGCTTCAACAAGGAAGCATTGCAAGGTGAAGGATTTATAGACACTACTGCTTTGATTGCTATTGTAGCCGACTTACAAGACAAAATACTACTCAGATCGATTGGTAAAAGAGAACCAACTTCCTATGTTGAGTTCATAATTAGGGCTTAGAAGTATATGAATGTTGAGGAATTGATACGATCAAAAGAAGCTACGTCTGATCGAGAAAGAGGCAACAAACACGAAGGAGTTATGATTTTAAAAATAATCCTTTTAAGTGAAACAATTTTTAGAAACACTTTTGAAAGTAATATTTTAGAGGGTTTAAAATCTTCCCAAATCATTTTTATTTATATAACCCCACACACAATATACAAATTTTTTAAATGTTTTTAATCAACTAAAAACACTTCTCACCTTTTACAAAAGTTGTGCCAAATTCACTACCCTAATTTTGACTCCTTTTTAAAATGACACGTCTTACCACTTCTTTGGTCTTAACCGTAAGCAAGGGTGTGAAGAAGGAAGGAGGGGCGGGCGCTCTTAACTTGTTTTAGGTTAAAAAGTTATATTCAAAAGTCAAGATTTTAAAGTTTCTTCTCTAATTTAGCATCTTCCTAACATTTTCAAAATGGAAAGAATTTAGGCATAAAAAATTCAAAAGTAAAATTTTGGTCCTCACTTGTGGAAATTTTTTGCTCTACCCTTAACCGCAAGAGTCTTTTTTTTTTTTTTTTTTTTAATGCCCAACTAGCAATTAAATAATAAAACAAAGAAAATGTAAGGCATCTTTTGATTACAGTTTTGTTTTGTTTTTTTTTTTTAAAATAAGGTTGTTTTGCTTTTTTTCCCCCTGTTTTTCTACCTTACAAAAGTAGTTTTAATTATATCTATTATATTTGAGTGAAGTTGTTTAGAATGCATTAATACCATTACCATTGTACTTTTTAAGGGTCTTTCTTGTTTGAGTTTGAGTTTGTGGGATGATGTGGCTGCTTATCACATGAAGCAAGATGACTTTTGAAGTGTTCATAAATATAATTGTGAGATAGAATTCAAGGTCAAATTTAGCCTACACAGCTTATTAATGATTTTATTTATTGAAAATCATAGTTAAATTTTAAAATACTTTTAAAAAAAGTAATTTTGAAGTGTTTATTAATATAATGGTGGAATCGAATTCAAAGTCAAATTTAGACGGTCCAATTTATTAATGATAAACTTTAAATACATATAAAAAAATACGTTTTAAAAAACAATAGTCAACAGTTGTAAAAGGACAGGACTATGGCACCAAAGCCAAGATGGTGTTATTGGTTGCATATATATGATGTTGAATTTCTCTTGGTTGACTTCATAAGATATGGCCATATTGCTCTCTTATCACTTAATCAAAATTGCACCCAATAAAAACTCATCATAATCACTTACAACCATGGCTTTTTTTGGCCTCTTGGCTCCCCACTATTAAAAAAGTGATTTTTCCATTATCATCATACAAAAGCACATTATTCATCACCTCTATAAACCCTAAGCCACAAACCCATTATGCACTTTTGCAGCCAAATTCAAAGATATTTTGAGTGGTGCAGTCAAGTCCATGAAAGATGGTGCGTGATAAGCCTTAGAATTAAGGCTTATTTAACTCCTAATTACTTAAAATATTCTTGTTTTGCCTTAAGATTATTTGAAAATAGTTGAAAGTTGCTTGAAAATAATAAAAGAATAAGAATGAAAGCAATTAGATAAGATTCTAAAAAAGTTAAGTTTGTTTGCAGGGAATGTGGAAATTGCAAAATCAAATTGCAAATTCGTGATTCTGCAATTGTTTCTAGAGCAGAAAATGTAGAAATTGCAAAATCGGATTATGCAATCTGGAGCAGTACAAAAGTTAAAAAAAAAGTGAAAATTTCTGCGCGAAACCCATATAAGGAAAGCTTAATTACTGCATGAATTAAGGGAATTTGAGCACGAAATTTGGGCATTCTTCAACCCTAATGAAGGCCTATAAAAGGGGAAGAAGATGACGAGCTAAGAAATTGGGATTGGAGGACGTTTTTGGAGTTGTTTTTATGGGTTTTTCTAGTTTTTCATCTATGTTTTTGCTCCTCTGTTTTACTGAAAGTGCTGCAAGTTTATTTCATGCTTCTCATTTGATTTATCCAATCTGATTCAAGTGAAGAAATCGGATTTCGGAGGTGATTTTAGAAGTGAACTTTCGTGGGTTTTTGAGTTTTTTCGAAGCTCTGTTTTTCGAAGTTTTGTTCTTTTTCTGTGGTTAGCCGACATCTTTAGGAAAATTTCAGTTTTCTTTAGCTTGGTATTATGGAAGATTTGCTTGATTATTCATTGATTTATTTTTGAATCAAGCTTGTTTTAGAAGTCAATTTTCGTGAGTTTCATTGTTTTTTTTTTCTGCACTCTGTTTTTTTTAGACCTTGCTGGAAGTGTTTAGCCGAGGAGTTGTAACTTTTGTTTTCCATTTTTCTTCAAATTTTTCTTATAATACTGACTAGGTTAGCAATACCAATTCGTTGTTAGTTTGATTTCTTCATTTGTGCTACATATTAGTTAATTAAATTTATGTTTTTCATGTTGTTCGATGGGTTGTTGTTGTTCTAACATAATCTGAAATTTTTCTGCATTTTTCAGTTTGTCCAATCCGATTCAAGTGATTTTTGAATCGTTAAGACCAATCGTTCCTAAAATTGGTGGAGGTTGAGTCGATTGGAATGGAAAAGGTTATGTTGAACAATTGTTAATTGAATTTCGGTTAATAGTTGATTCCATCCTCTGTTTTCATTCAAGTTTCATATCTGTAGAAGTATTTATTATTATTATTCAAATTCAGTTTCTGTGGGAATGCCTACTTTCATCAATTTTAATGGTAGAAGAAAAATTCAATTAGTTGCCTTTGAGTCTTTGCTTTAATTCCCATTGAAAACCTTTACTTTTTGGAGTCCTGGTAGTTGCCAAGAATAATATTACAAGTTATTAGATTCGTTTTAATTGTCCAATTTGCACATCTTCTAATATGAACTTTTCCTCAAAAATTAGTTGTAATATTTTTATCCTTACTATGAGCTAAAACTTCTTAGGGGGTTCAAGAATGTGAATTCCCTAAGAAGTAAATGTAGCCAAAATTTAAATAAAAACCAAGTCTACATCTCAATTGTTTGCTCGTGTTGAATAAATTTCCGTTAAGATCCTAGATTGATCAACTAGGGTAGCAACTCAAGCTTAGATCTAATACCGACAGGGTTAGTGATAAGCGGATTTCGCACGAGTAATGGAGAAAAGAGCTTAGACATAAGCCATTCCTTATCCTAGACATAGGGATTAAGGACTCCAAAACCCATAAAATTGTTGAACCAAATAATCTAAGATAGAGGAACTATAGACATATAAGTCACTCACTTAGCCTCCTAAAACCCTAAATTTAAGGTGAATAGGAGATGCAATTTTGGTTTACAATTGAGTGTGGAGTAGGTTGGAATTGTAATTTTGGCTTGCAATTACAACTTAGGGCAATGACACTCTTGAGCCCCATTTTTATCAAAATTTCTTTTGCAAATTTCGTTTATTAAGCTTATCTAGTTTGCTCTCAATTATTGCCAATTCTAGATTCTGCAATTCAAATCTGCAAATTTTTCTTATTTCGATTATTGTCATTTCTAGATTTTACAATTAGATTCTGCAATTTTTCTTTTTCCAACACACCATCCCAACATTATTTTTGCAATTTTAGTTTTCAAGTTGCAATTTTTCCTTACACTTTTGCTTTACAATATTTTTGTTACACCGTTCCCTTGGGATTTGATACTTGGTACTCACATACCATTTTATATTACTTCGATCTCGTGCGCTTGCGTGTAACACCGATCAGCGCGCATCAATGCTTACGACTTTGCTACATATTTTTTAAATTTGAAATAAGCAACATGAAACACTAACATCGTTATATAAACACTTGTTATCTCAACTCATTAACGTGCAACTCGTAAAAGAAATCATGGGTAACAATTAGAATCATCACGTCAATCTGAGCATAGCTTAATACTAGTATTATACCTATATTAGAAATATGATTGGTCGGGTTGTCAAGGCACTTCAAAATTAAACTGATTTCACTATTCTAACTTGTAGAACAAGTGGTACCATGTCGATTTTCCAAGGAAACCAATGTAATCAGTTTCTGAAGTTAAATTTGGAAAAGAAAATAAAACAATGGGGGGGGGGGGGGGTTTGGGGTTTTTGAATAATAACAAAATAAAGCAATAGCAAATAAAAATAAGGAGAAAACAAATCTTGCCAAAGTATTCAATTCAAGGTAGTCTCATCCAACTGCAACATTGATCCCGAGCTTGCCAAAAATAAATAAATTAATTCTCAAGCACTTAGTCTACTTATTCAGAAAAGCCATGATAAGTTTTACTCTCCTAATCTAATTGATTTTAACAAAGCATCAACATCAATTCTTATTATCTAATTAGCTGGGCATGATGGGGTTCCATATTAATCAAACAATAGCATTAAGAGCAATGAGACAATTAAGACGAGAATAATTATGCGAGATAGTTGCATCATAATCATATTAGCTTATTAACTTCCTAGATTCTATCATGCAAGCTATGTAACTAGGAAAAACTTAAATTACACACACAAGAAACAACTCTATTACTACTAAAATCAAGTATTAACTGATGACAATTACAAATCACAAATTCATGCATAGCAGACAGACAAGTCAGTAATATTAATCGAGGCGTCAATTTAATCAACAAAATATGCTTGTAAGAATAAAATAGCAAGAAAAAAATACTTCGATTAAAGAAATTACATTAGGCCCGAAGCCTTACAGTTTTACAATTGGACTTGATCGACCCTTGAATCGGAAACATGAACTCTAGCTGCTCATCTTGACGATATGGCCAAAATTCTTCATGGATCATTCGTTACAAGAATTCAGCAAGAAAATTCAAAGGAAAACTATAAAATTGTCTCAAAGTAAAACCCTACAATGTATAACACGTTTGACCTAGAAAATGAGAAGAATTTATAGGGAATTGGCAGTTTTGAGATGCCATAAGGCAACGTCTCAACAGTGCCATCACAAGGGGAGCGCACGCGTTTTCAATGTCTCGACACTGCCAACATTGAGCAAGAAGATTCGCAGCATTGAGCGTGGTGTCGTAACGTTGAGCCGCCCAAAGTAGCGTCTCAACATTACCTGCACGACATTCTTGGCTTTGAGGTGAGCTGCATCAGCGTCTAGATGCCCAAAATGGGGTATCGACTCTTCCTCCTCAGGAATTTGAGCTTGAACATCATCTTCTCTTGGCTCGATTACACAAATAAGGCCCAAATGGTTCCTTTTTGCTCCTGATTCATCCAAAGTGCTCTAAATAGCTTCAAATCGCCCGATCCCTACAAAATAGACAAATTAGCTCAAGAGTAACAAAACTAGCACAAAATAAGACATATAAATAACTAGGGGTGATATCATTTCGGTTTTCATCGGTTTTAGTCCAAACCGAGAACCAAAAATCGATCCATTCGGTTTTAGCAAGAGAGGAACCGAACCAATGTCCAATAAAGGATAAAACCATTGGTTCGGTTCCTCATCGGTTTGATTTTCTGTTTACAAATTTCTTTTTATTTTACTTTTTGGTTCCAGCCCTTGTTTTAGTGTTTTCAACCCCTGTTTTAGTGTTTTTTGCCCCAATGGACCTTAAATGTCAAACTACTGGCCAAAAGAGAGGAAGAACAATGAACAATGAAGCTGTAGATCTTGGAATTAAGACCAAAAGAGTAAATTCGTGAACATTTCAAACAAAAGCCAGCTCAATCATGAATAGAAAAAATAGCTTGCAATTAATTGAAGTGCATATCGAGCTTCATAACACATAACTCACAAATCCTCGATATAACTCAGCCAAAAGCAATCTTATGCATGTCAAATTCAAAAAAGCAAGTAGAAATTACTAGAGAGGGGGGAAAAAAACAAAACCCCAGATTAAAATTCAAATTGTTTCACTTGAAGGGTACGTGAATTCAGAAAAATTAAAAAACAAAACACACCAAAAACAAACGGAAACTTCTTTAGATGCTAAAACCTCAACACCGTTTATACTTGCAACAACTCAAAATAAGAGAAAAAGAAAAGAAACCCAAATCAGAAAAAAAAGAACTAAGATCCTCAGTTCTGATGAAACAAACAAAGATAGAGTAAATAGACAAAGTTCAAAGAAAGCAAGAAGAGAAACAAGAACCAATGAATGAATGATTAAAAAAAGAGAAATAGAGGAAGGGTAGAAGAAGGATTTAAAAGAAGAAGAAAAGAACCTGAGAGAAAGTCAAGCGTAACTTTGTGAGCGTCTAAGTGAGAGGAAAACGAATGAACTAGGGTTTAAACGAGGAAAAATTTAGGAATGGATTGGATTAGGGTTTTTTTTAGGTATATATATACACCTCGGTTGGGTTTGATTTTTTTTTGGACAAAAACCGAATCGAATCAATATTTTTCGATTTTTTAAAAACAAAAATAGAGATGTCCAATTTTCTTCTAAAAAATCAAACCAAACCAATGGATCGGTTTGATCGATTTTAGGTTAAGACTATCACACCTATAAATAATACATTTTAGGTGCTATCAATGATCAAAGTCTCACGTTGGCTAGATAATGAGAAGGTCATGAATATATGAGTACGAGACAATATCTCTAATGGTATGAGGTCTTTTGGATGGTCAACCCAAATATATCTCAACTGGTTAAGACATACATCATTGACCAAGAGCTTAGAAGTTCGAATCTCTCCATTCCTCATGTTGTTGAACTAAATGTTAGAGACAACGACCCTCCACATATCTCCACATTAGTATGATATTGTCCACTTTGGGCATAGACCCTCATTGCTTTGCTTTTGGTTTCACCCAAAAAGCCTCATACCAATGGAGATGTTGTATTTCACTTATATACCCACGATCTTCCTCTTATCTAGTTAATGTGGGACTTTTGTTGTACTCCCAACAATCCTCCCCTTGAACAAAGTACCACCAAGCCTCCCCTCAAATAATCATTCCATCTGCCTAATTCTCTAGCTTCATTAAGAGTTTGCTCTTATTTAGGACAACTCTTCTTCTATAGAGTATACCACACATGTTCGATAGAGCTCCACTACGTATCACGTTGTGGGTTATATGGTGTCGACCACTCCTTATTGCACCCTTAGCAATCCTCCCCTCGAACCACACTTGTTCGACATTTGAGGACTCATCCAAAGTTTTACATGACTATGTCTCTAAGACTCACCACCTCTTTGTTTGACACTCGAGGATTTTACCGACACGCTAAGTCAGGGGCATGACTCTGATACCACTTGTTAGGGACAACGAAACCTCTACCTATCTCCACAATGGTTTGATATTGTCCACTTTGGGTATACACTCTCATGGCTTTGTTTTTTGTTCCACCCAAAAGGCTTCATACCAATAGAGAAGGTTTTCTTCACTCATATACCCATTATCTTCCCCTTATCTAACCAATGTGGGACTTGTTTGTATTCTCAACAATTCTCCCCTCGAACAATGTGCCACCTCGAGTCTCCCCTCAAATAGTCATCCCTTCGAATTACACTTGAGCATATTACTTTTTAACCAGGTCAACTCCTCATCGGAGCATACTGAATGTCCAAAAGCTCAACCACATATTCACTGTGACTAACTATGTCTATGTCATCGAGGCTCACAATTTCTTTCTTTGGCATCCAAAGATTTTACTAACACAGCTTAGTCAGGGTCATGGCTCTAATACCACTTGTTAGGGACAACGACCATTCACATATCTCTACATTGGCATGATATTGTCTACTTTGGGTATAAGCCCTCATGACTTTAATTTTGATTTTACCCAAAATGCCTCATACCAATGAAGATAGTTGTCCCCACTTAGGGGGTGTTTGGATTGAGAAGTTGGGGGGAGTGGAGTTGGGAGAAGTTAATAACTCTCCTCCAACTCCTTGTTTGGCCCAAGGATAATTTAATTCCTATTATAGACCCCACAAACTTATTAACTCCTCGTCCAACTCCCCATTGTAGGCCCACAAACTTATTAACTCCTTATCCAAACTCCTTATCCAACTCCTCATTGTGAGCCCTACAACTTTTCTATCTCCTTTTTTCTTCACCTCATCTCACTCATACCTCTCTCTCTTCTCCCCTCTCCTTTTTCTCTCTATTTTTTTAACATTATTTTTTTAATTTCTTAATTTGAAAAATTTTCTTTATTTTTTATATAAATTTTCTCATCATTATTACTAATTACTAATTCAATATAAATAATTTTTTTATCCTATAATTTTAATAAATTTTTTAACAAAAATATTTTTCTTTTTATTCTATAATTTTATTTTTTTTAAATATAAATTATATAAAAATGTTTTAGATATGATACTATTATTTAAAATGAAATTTTAATATAAATTAGAGCACTACATAACAATTTTTTTAATTAATAAAAATCTCCTTATCTCACTTTCTTCACATATCATCTACAATTTTTTTTTTTAAGTTTCAACTAAAATAACTTATAACAAATAACAATCTTATTTTTTTAAGCTTATTTTTTTTTATTAATAGCTCAAAATATATATAATTTTATGATTTGAAGATAAGAAAAACATATTTTAAACTAACCTGTATTACATTTTAGAAAATTAGTATTTAAAAAGATTAACATATTAAAAAATTTTGATTTTCAAACTAATTATATTCAAAGTAAAAAGATAAACGATTTTTCATTCCAAACTTAATAAAATAAAATTATTACAATAAATAACATAAATATATAATATTTTCAACAAAAGTACGTATGATATTCATTTTGAATGGTGTTAAAAAATATATATTCATTTTGAACTTAATTATTTTAAAATGGCATAAATATTTGATATTTTATTTTTAACTTAGCTATCTTAAAACTTCAAAGAATATATTATTTTCAAATTAATTAAACTTTTGATAATTCATTACATTGATTTGTTAGAAAAATAAAATCTTAAATTATGCAAAAAAAATTATTTTATTAAGCTTGAAAAACAAATCTTAAATTTAAAATTTAAAATTGACGAAAACAAGTCTCTAACAAAATTGTAAAAAATTCATAAAATAATATAATTTAAAATCTCAATTTTAGGATTTACGGAAACAAATCTATATTACTTTTAGAATTGAGAGAATAAAAACGTAAAAATCTTTAAGTTTATTTGAATCCTTTTAAGTTAATGGATTGAAATCTTTCTAAATCACATGTAATATTTAAAAAAGTATTGTAAGACTTTTTTTCATTTGAAAACTATCCAAGATAAATGAATAATTAATGTGAGAGATATTGAAAAAAGAATGTGGGGTATTTTGTTCAAAATTATTATTTTTTCTTTAAAGAAAATTGTAAAATATACATAAATTAATAAAAACAAAAAATCTCAATCTTAAAATTCATGAGAACAAATTCTTAATAATGAAAATTTGAGAAATTATAGAAAAAAATATATAAAAAAAAAGCTAAAATCAATTCAGACTTCAGAACTTCATGTTTAACAAATCTGCACCCCAAACACAGACTTCAGAACTCCTACTCCTTACAACTTCTTGCCTTAAACACAGACTTCCTAACTCTAGATTAAACAACTATGCACCCTAAACACAGACTTCCTAACTCTCCAAACTTACTAACTCCTACTCCCTGCAACTCCTTGCCCCAGACAGCCCCTTATATACCCATGATCTTCTCCTTGTCTAGACAATGTAGGACTTTGGTTTCACTCCCAACAATAACTCTACCCATATGTATGGTTTCATTCTATATTTATAAATAAATAATATAAAGATATAAAATGAATTTGCTCTAAGTCGATATTTTAAACCAAAGGAAGGCTAAAGGTTGCTATCCCACGTACAAAGAAAAGGTTAATTAAATTGAGTTAAAAACTATGTGAGTTTTGACAAGATCAATGTTGCTCACTTTAACAACCCTTGAATGAAAATTAACTCTAAAAGAAGATACTTTTAATTTTTATATATTGTTTTAGTATAAGATTCTTTATACTATTTTCTCTACTTTGGCTAAACTTTTTTTTTTTTTTGAGTTACAACAAAGAACAGTAAGAAACAAAGTTCAAGCATATGTAAACAAAAGCTTAGCATCAAAATTAACAATGGACTCCACCCATTGAGGGCATTATTCAACCTAAATTTGTGTTGTTTTTTACTTCTGTGCTGAAGGAATGAACTTTTCACTCTGCAGCAGAAGCATTGAATCGTCTTTGATTTTATTTAAAATTAAACTAAAAATTAAAGTTAAGCAAACTTACTTGGAGTAAATATGAAGATATTTTTGGCGGATATTTATCTTCTCCATAAAATCTTCCTGGCTATGACTCGAACATATGACCAATGGCTTGTGGGAGCCTCTGGAAAGAAAATCCACAAGGGATTGGAGAGGAAGAGGTCTAGAGAGAATTCTCTAATTCTCTATTGAGGAGATATGTGTTGTGACTAATGGCTCAACCCAAAGGTCCTATTTATAGAGACCAAGGGAAAATATTTGCCATAATTAAAATATTATATTTTAATATCTAATATATTAAAATATATCTTTTATTTATTTGAATCTCATTTAAATCTCCTACGATATTTATTTATTTGAATCTTATTAAAATTCTATAAATATCTTTTATTTAATGTATCTAATATACATTAATTATTTTAATATTTAATGTATCAAATACAATAAATATATTTTCCTCTTTTATATTTAATATATATTAAATATTAATTTGAACATTTCAAATTTTTCTGTCAACTAAATTGATCTTTTAGTGTTACTATGAGCTAGCAATGAGACCTTATGGACCTACAGATTATAAGCTCCAATAATACAAAATTAATCAATTAAACTCTTTAATAAATTAATTTTCATTCATTAGCTATAGATCACTCTACTATAGACCTAGAGTTGCACTCTTATGCACTGTAGGACAAGTTGTGTTTATGGATATAGTCACTACATACAAGTCAATCCTTCACGAGTTGTTCGTAATTACAGCTAGGTCAAAAGTCCGTTTTACCCCTATAATTACATCTTGCACCTTAAGTACCACTGATCCTCTAATGAACAATTTGTTTATAATATAATTATAAACTATGTCCCTCTCGGGCCAATGAGAAGGTGGGGCCCCATTGTTCAAGTCCCGAAATCAGCACTTAAGGGAACTACTCATCTACATACCCTATATGGGAATGAGTGAATTTCATCTTGTGAGATTATGTTCCTAGCTCCCTATTTGGTCAAGTCTCCAAAATGGTACGCATATTGAATCGGCTATAAAAACCACTCTCACCCATGCAAATCAAAGGACAAGCTCTAACAAGCAGGAGTTCATAACTCTCTCAGGATTAAGATCGAGTTGCATATGATCAACTTGATGAAATATTAATCTTCTTAATTAACGGATTTATAAAAAGAGATTAAATATTTCGTGGTCCAGTCTTATACAAACTCATTGTATAAGATACTTCTACTTACATGTCTCCACATGAATGATTTGGATCAAATCATTTGTAACTATTACAAAGTGGGCTGTATCAATAGTGTTACCAGGATAAGGCACTCAACCTTATCCATATACTATGACCCTTTTGGTTATTTCTTGAACATGATCTTCTCGTATGTTAACCACATACTATTTAAAATTACACTAATAACCTTGGATTTTTCATATAATGGGTAATATTATATTACAAATAATATAATCAAAATTATTTTAAATTATTAAATAAATCATTAATTATGAGGTTTTAGGGCATAAATCCAAACACGTGCATGGCAAACAAGCTGGTGGGTAGCCTTATTACACTTTCGATTGGTGAAAATAAAGCCTTCAACTATTCCACAATGTTGTTTGTCACGAAGAGCAATGATAAAAGGCTATAATTCATTCACGAAGGTATCCTTTCCCGTGAGAAGTTTCTAAAGGATTGAAGAATCCACCTCTGCCCATAAAAAGTGAAGGCTCGCTCCATGGGCTTTAGATACACCTTTGGTCAAAGCTAAAGCCTCTGCTAGTTCCACTGTTCCAGACATATTTTAGAAGCTTTCCATAGCAAGCATTGTTCTACCATAAGCATCTTGAACTATGACTCCCAAAGCCTACTTCCTCGTCGATTATTACTACATCTGAATTGCATTTATAAGAAAACATGGATAGGGTTTCCATCGATCATCTGAGTTAAAGGTAACATCCAACCGTGAATATTGTTGTGAGTCAATTCAATTTTAGGCTTCTGTGTGCTGTGAAGATAGCTCCCCAGCAACATTTCCCATCATGTCATCAGCTATCAACGCCCACTGCAGTGGGTCCAAATAATATGCTTTCTGGTTCCCAAAGAGGGAGATATTCCGCTTGTGCCACGACACTGATGAAATATGGACAAATAGCCTCATTTCAACAGGTCAAGAATCTGAAAAGCCCTGTAATTAGTCAAGAATCTGGCTGATAAAGATTAGTCTCGATACAAAATTCGCCAAGTATGTTTAGCCAATAGTGCCTAATTAAACATATGTATATCCCAAAATCCCAAACCTCCTTTATTCTTTGCGGTCGTCATTCTCTGTCAACTGACCCAATGAAGCTTGTTACCTTTGTTTGAGCTCCCCTACCAGAAATTTTTCATGAACTAATTAAGTTCCTTGCAAAGACCTAGAGGGAGTTTAAAGCAATTGAGAGTATAGGCAGGAATGGCTTGTGTCACTGCTTTAATTGACACCTCTTTGCCTACTTTTGAAAAAAGATGCATCTTCCATCCCTAAATAGCTTTATACACTTTTTCCTTTATCAAGGACAGAGATGCTTGTTTATTTTTTAAAATCGTAGACGAGACTCCTAAATATTTACCACGATCGGGAACCACTCGAACGTGAATAATACTAGCAAACTGTGTCTTATTCAACTCCGGTATTCTAGACTTAAAGGTTGTTGCTGACTTATCGAAATTAATAACTTGGCTTGAAGCTTTCTTATATACTCTTAGGACTCTCTGTAACTCATGGAACTCAGTTGACTTGGCTTTGAGGAACAAAGGACTATCATCTGCCAAAAAAAAAAAGATGGGCGATGGAAGGGGCAGATCTAGTAATTTTAAGACCAGTAATCAAATGATGAGACTCAGCTTTACGAAGAAGGCTTGACAAGCCCTCGGCACAAATAAGGAATAGATAGGGAGATAATGGATCTCTTTGCCTTGCCCCAAACCTCGAGTGGGCCTAAACGTTGTCGTATGATAAGTCTTAATTACCTACATTCATTGTGTCTAATTTCCTTCTATTTTGATTAAATATTGCACCTAATTATGAAAATTGTATTTAATTTGATTTAGGTGGTGAATTACCAAAGATTTTGTGAAATTAAGCTGAAACGTGTTTTTAGGCTAATCCCACCAAATCTTTGGTAATTCACCACCTAAATCAAATTAAACCCAATTTCCATAATTAAGTGCAATCTTTAATCAAAATAGAAGGAAATTAAACACAACGATTGTAATTAATTAAGATTTATCAAATTCTCCCACACCTAATCCATGCTTGTCCTCAAGCATACCTTAAATTTAACATACCAACCTTCCTCATTACCCCCTTTTATCTCTCTCAAGATCCGAGAATACAAATAAAGCCAATCACACATTAATGTTGAATTGTAGTGATAATTGAGAGAATGAGCACTCATAGGATACATTTTATACAAAAACTTAAGCATCTCATCAATTCACCAAAATCAAATGCAACAAGACGTAACACCCTCACATAGTTTCACTCAATACTCTCAACGTATTTAGGGTGCTTTTACTCTCAAAATCAAAACATAGTATGTTATTACCATAAGCATGCAAATGAATCAAATCTCCACCACTATAGATGAATTGAGTGCAAAAATCAAAGAGACTTAGCAAGGGTTGTAATAGGGCTTAATTAAGGGTATGGTAGGAGGCAAATTTTAGGTGTTTTGTAATCAAGAGAAAGAGTTATTTACTTGCATGATATCAATGCCACATAAAAATCACAAAACATACTACCCAAGACTTTTCTCATATCTCATTCAAGCACTAAGAACCTCGAGTAGGCCTAAAAGTTATCATACATTCTCCATTTATCAGGATTTGGAAAGAGACGGAGCTAACACACATATTGATAAGATTAATCCATCTATGACTAAAGCCCATTCTACCTATCATGTAACTCAAAAACCTGCATTCAACCCTATAATAAGCCTTACTCATATCCAATTTTAAAGATACAAAGCCCTTTTTAACAAAATACAATTTAATATGGTGAAGACACTCATAAGTAACAAGAACATTATCAGTAATTAAACGACCGAGGACAAAACCACTTTGGTTAACTGAAATAATATGGTCAAGGATAGTCTTTAATTAACCGATTAGCCAAAACTTTATTAATAATCTTATAACTAACATTGCATAAAGTAATATGTTGGAAGTCCTTTGCCGTTTTTGGATCTTTACATCTCGGGATAAGAACAATTGTTGTGTGGTTGATGTTGTCTGAGAGAACCCCATTGTTCAAACAGCTGAGGCATGCTTGGGTAACATGCTCGCCTATAACATGCTAGTATTACTGAAGGAAAAATGTTGGGAGACCATCTGGGCCAGGAGCTTTAGAATAGGGCATTTGTTTGAGCGCTGCTTTTATTTCCTTCGCCTGAAATGGTTGATCCAATTGAGCATTCGTCTCCTGGGTAACCACTTGATTCATTTCCGTAGAATTTATTATGTTGCCTGTAAATCAAAAGTAGATGACTTAAAAAGACAAGAATAATATTCGAGAAAAAACTTTTCAATATCTTCCATGTTATGTTTTATTAGACCATCTGAATCAGTAATAGACTAGATAGTATTCTTTTTTCCTCTATGATTTGCATGAACATAGAACCATTTTGTATTCTTGTCCTTCTACTAGAGCCACTATTCTCTAGAATGTTGTTTCCAATAAATTTCTTCCTCAGTTAGAATATTGTCCAACCTTTGTTCCTCCATTTTTAACTGAGGAATGATCTCACCTCCATAGTCACCTTGAAGGAGATGTTGGATACAATGTTTTGAATCCTCTATCTTTGTAACGCCCCAAGGCCAAGATTTGAAATTCATATTCGGCACCTGATGGCCCCGACATTCCCCTACATCCCTTGCGACTTGACCACGTCACCATACTAGTCTTGAACTGCTTGCAAGAGTGAATACTGTTCCCACAAACCAACACAAGTCCTTTCAGCATGCTTTGTCCTCACTCACATGCTTCCTAGAAAAATTTCTAGAAGGTCACCTAACATAGGATTGCTCTAAGTCAAGCACGCTTAACTTTGGAGTTCCTATGTTTGGCCACCGAAAAGGAAAGTACACCTTGTTGGTATAGGCTATCAATTCTTTTAAGCCTTTCTTAGTCATGCCTTGCATAGTCACAGGATCCCTCTCATTCGAATATGGTCTCAGTTCATTCATGTACCCCTCCTGAACTTGGGTGTTACATGGCCACCAGCTTCCGCCTTGGTTTGTCTCTGAACCACATCTTACTGAGAGAGGTTTCTCTCTGATACACCCTAGGCCCATGATTCAGATCAAGATTTGGAATATGGATTCTGCACTTGATGGCCCCAGCATTCCCCTACAATTTGACCATGTCACTATACTAATCTTTAGCTGTTTGCGAGAGTGAAGACTATGCTCACAAACCAACACAAGTCCTTTCATCATGCTTTGTCCTCACTCACGTGTTTTCTAGAAAAATTCCTAGGAGGTCACCTAACATAGTATTGCTCCAAGTCAAGCACACTTAACTTTGGAGTTCCTACGATTGGGCCACCAAAAAGGAATGTGCACCTTGTTGGTATAAGTAGTAACTATCAATTCTTTTAAGCATTTTTTAGCCACACCTTGCATAATCTTAAGATCTCTCTCATTCGAATGTAGTCTCGGTTCATTAATGTACCCCTACTGAACTCGGGTGTTACATGTCCACCATGCATCATGGGTTCCGAATCCATGATGCATGGATTCGAGTATGGACTAATGCATCATGTAACACTCGAGTTCAGGAGAGGTACATAAATGAACCGAGACCACATTCAAATGAGAGGGATCCTGAGACTATGCAAGGCATAGCTAAGAAATGATTAAAAGAATTGATAGTTACTATCTATACCAACAAAGTGCACCTTCCTTTTTGGTGGCCCAATCGTAGGAACTCCAAAGTTAAATGTGCTTGACTTGGAGCAGTTCTATGTTGGGTGACCTTCTGGAAATTTTCCTAGGAACCATGTGAGTAAGGACAAAGCATGCTAAAAGGACATATGTTGGTTTGTGGGGATAGTCTCCACTCTTAGAAGCCCTTCAAGACACGTAGGTAAGATGGCCAGGTCGTAGGGGATGCAGGCAGAGGCAGAGCTACAATAGGCCCACGGGGGCTCGAGCCCCCCATTAGCTTAAAAAGTGACTTATATTAGTACAAATTGAGTGTGAATAAAATTCAAAAGATGTGCTTTGGCCAAAGGGTATGATAGCCTAGCCCTCTTGCCCACAGTGCTTAGTTCCAGGGTTCAATCCCAACTTTCTATGCTCTTCCCTTTGCTTCTTTTATTTTTTCCTTTTGCTTTTTTTCCTAACACATATTGCCCTGCCCAGTTCCAAGGTTCGATACCAGCTTTGTGCGCTCTTCCTTTCGCATTTTTTTTAATTTTTCCCTTTTGCTTTTTTTTCCTAACACAAATTTTTGCTTTTAGTTGTAGTATAAAATTTCTGACTATATATAGTATATAAAGTTAATATTTTTTATTGATTTAAATATATATAAACAAATATATATTTTCTATTTAAAGAAAATAATGATTTTTTATTTTTTATACATTTGAATGGTAAGCCACATCTCCTTTTGAATAATTTTATCCATAAATATTACAATTTACAAATATAGAATAATAACAAATATATAAGATTATAATTTTTGTTATAATTTATTCTTTAAATTTAAACTTTTTTCTTGATATCAAATATAAATGAAAATGGATAAACATGATTTTAAATTTCAGTAAATTATTTTAAAGAAATTACTTTCATAAATAAAACTATAATTCTTATAAAACAAAAATAATTATATTTATTAGTCCAAAATTTATTCTCTTTCTGGTATATTTATATAAAAACAGGTTAAAAACTCTTTAATTTTTGAACTTTTAGGGAAGTAACAATTTAGTCCCCGAATTTCAGTTTGTAACAATTAAGTCTTTGCACTTTCAATTTTATAACAAATTTAGTCTTAACTTTATATTTAACAATTTAGTCTTTGTACTTTAAAATTTGTAACAATTTAGTCCATATCATTAAAAATATTGTTAAGATTTAATGAGATTCTTATATGTAGATCAATAAATAAACAACAAAAACTAAGTCGTTACACAATAAAATTGACAATTAGAAATTTTTCATAGTAGGGTTAAAACTGTTATAAATTTTAAATCATATATGAACTAAATTGTTACATACTAAATTTCATAGCCTAAATTGTTACAAATTTGAAAGTACAAAGTCTAAATTGTTATCTTCATAAAAGTTCACAGCGAAAAATGTTTTTTAACCTATCAAAAGATCGGTCATACTTTTTCTTGAACGAACTAATCATAAAATAGGTCAAGCCCCCCAACATAAAATTATGGATCTTCCACTGGATGCAAGGGAATGTCAGGGCCATCAGGTGCCGAATTCAAATTTTGAATCCTGGTTCAAATCCTGGGCCTGGGCATTACAATCTTTCTCTGATAGTTCCATTTTTTTTTGTTTTTTCCCAACTACTTACACTACTTATTGTTCGATTGATCTTATGAAGCTATTTTTCTGCAGGTGGTCCTCCATCATAAACATTTCAGCTTTCTTGGATTGTTACCTCAATCTTCATAACGCGCCCAGACCTCTTCAATCCGAAAATGTTTTATTATTCTCTTGAAACGCAAGTCGACCCATCATTGAGATAGATCTAAATGGACCTGTAATCAGATGAGTGCAAGTAAAGATGGTTTATGATAATAGTATAAAAAAGAGATACAACCTGAGAATCACCAACACATTGATCCAGCTGTTTTTTAATAAAACCATTTCCAAGATGTATGTTCAGCCAAGTGAATCTGTCACTTTGTATATTCCAAGATCTTGTAATTCACAATCATTGAGAGTTGTTTATGTTGGGATTTATGCCCTAAAGCCTCGTAATTAATAATTTATTTAATAATTAATAATAATTTTGATTATTTTACTTGCAATATAATATTATCCATGATATAAAAAATCCAAAGTTATTAGTGTAATCTTGAACAGTATGTGGTTGACATACATGAGAATCATGTTCAAGAAATAACCTAAAGGGTCATAGTATATGGATAAGGTTGGGTGCCTTATCTTGACTGTTGGGATTTATGCCCTAAAGCCTCGTAATTAATAATTTATTTAATAATTAATAATTATTTTAATTATTTTATTTGCAATCTAATATTATCCATTATATGAAAAATCCAAGGTTATTATTGTAATCTTGAACAGTATGTGGTTAACATACGAGAGGATCATGTTCAAGAAATAACCTAAAGGGTCATAGTATATGGATAAGGTTGGGTGCCTTATCCTGGTAACACTATTGATACGACCCACTTTGTAATAGTTACAAATGATTTGATCCAAATCATTCATGTGGAGACATGTGAGTGGGGGTATCTTATACAATGAGTTTGTATAAGACTGGACCACGAAATATTTAATCTCTCTTTATAAATCCGTTAATTGAGAAGATTAATATTTCATCAGGATGATCATATGCGACTCGATCTTAATCCTGAGTGAGTTATGAACTCCTGCCTGTGAGGGCTTGTCCTTTGATTTGCATGGGTGAGAATGGCTTTTGTAGCCGATTCAATATGCCTACCATTTTGGGGACTTGACTAAATAGGGAGCTGGGAACATAATCTCACAAGATGGAATTCACTCATTCCCATATAGGGTAAGTAGATGAGTAGTTCCCTTAAGTGCTGATTTCGGGACTTAAACAATGGGGCCCCACCCTCTCACTGGCCCGAGAGGGACTTAGTTTATAATTAGATTATAAATATATTGTTCATTAGAGGATCAGTGGTACTTAAGGTGCAAGATGTAATTATAGGGGTAAAACGGACTTTTGACCCAGCTGTACTTACGAACAACTTGTGAAGGATCGACTTGCATGTAGTGATTATATCTATGGACACAACTTGTCCTACAGTGCATAAGAGTGCAACTCTAGGTCTATAGTGGAGTGACCTATAGTTAATGAATGAAAATTAATTAATTAAAGAGTTTAATTAATTGATTTTGGATCATTGGAGCATATAATCTGTAGGTCCATAAGGTCCCCTTGCTAGCTCACAGTAACACTTAAAGATCAATTTAGTTGAAAGAAAAATTTGAAATGTTCAAATTAATATTTAATATATTAGATATATTAAATATAAAAGAGAAAAATATATTTATTGTATTTGATACATTAAATATGAAAATAATCAATACATTAGATACATTAAAGAAAAGACATTTATTAAATTTGAATTGGATTCAAATTAGGAAATACATGTCGTAGGAGAATTTTAAAAGGTTTGAATACGATTCAAATTGTTTAGATAAATATATTTTAATATATTAGATATTAAAATATATTGTTTTATTATCTTCCCTAGACCACTATAAATAGGACCCTAAGGATGAGTCATTGTGCATTCTTCACAACACACATCTCCTCAAAGAGAGAATTAGAGAATTCTCTCTAAACCTCTTCCTCTTTAATCCCTTGAGGATTTTCTTTCAAGAGGCTCCCACAAGCCTTGATCTTTTGTTAGAGTCATAGCCAGGAAGACTTTGTGGAGGAGATAAAGACCCGCCAGAAGAATCTCCATAATTTCAAGGTATGTTTTGCTTAACCCTTGTATTTTAGTTTAATTCTAAATAAATCAAAGACGATTCCTATGCTTCCGCTGTGGGTTTAATTCGATTATTCCCTTCACTGACAACACTATTGATACGACTCACTTTATAATAGTTACAAATGATTTGATCTAAATCATTCATGTGGAGACATGTGAGTGGGAGTATCTTATACAATGAGTTTGTATAAGACTGGACCACGAAATATTTGATCTCTCTTTATAAATTCGTTAATTGAGAAGATTAATATTTCATCAGGATGATCATATGCGACTTGATCTAAATCCTGAATGAGTTATGAACTCTTGCCTGTGAGGGCTTGTCCTTTGATTTGCATGGGTGAGAGTGGCTCTTGTAGCCAATTCAATATGCCTATCATTTTGGGGACTTGACCAAATAGGGAGCTTGGAACATAATCTCACAAGATGGAATTTACTCCTTCCCATATAGGGTAAGTAAATGAGTAGTTCCCTTAAATGTTGATTTCAGGACTTGAACAATGGGGCCCCACCCTCTCACCGGCCCGAAAGGGATTTAGTTTATAATTAGATTATAAACAAATTGTTCATTAGAGGATTAGTGGTACTTAAGATGCAAGATGTGTATTTATAGAAGTAAAACAAACTTTTGACCCAGATGTATGTAATGATTATATCTATAGACACAACTTGTCCTACAGTGCATAAGAGTGCAACTCTAGGTCTATAGTGGAGTGATCTATAGTTAATAAATGAAAATTAATTAATTAAAGAGTTTAATTAATTAATTTTGTATTATCGGAGCTTATAATCTGTAGGTCTATAAGGTCCCCTTGCTAGCTCATAGTAACACTAAAAGATCAATTTAGTTGAAAGAAAATTTTGAAATGTTCAAATTAATATTAATTTGAAGTGTTCAAATTAATATTTAATATATTACATATATTAAATATAAAAGAAAAAAATATATTTATTGTATTTGATACATTAAATATTAAAATAATTAATATATATTTGATACATTAAATATTAAAATAATTAATATATATTTGATACATTAAATAAAAGATATTTATAAAATTTGAATAAGATTCAAATAAATAAATATTGTAGGAGATTTGAATGAGATTCAAATAAGTATAAGATATATTTTAATATATTAGATATTAAAATATAATATTTTAATTATGGCAAAGATTTATCCTTGGTATATTTTAATTATGACAAAGATTTATCATTGGTCTCTATAAATAGAACCCTTAGGTTGAGCCATTAGACATAACACACATCTTCTCAATAGAGAATTAGAGAATTCTCTCTAGGCCTCTTCCTCTACAATCTCTTGTGGATTTTCTTTCAAGAGGCTCCCACATGCATTGGTCCTGTGTTCGAGTCATAGCTAGAAAGATTTTGTGGAGGAGATAAAAATATATCCGAAATATCTCCATATTTACTCCAAGTAAGTTTACTTAATCTTATTTTTTAGTTTAATTTTAAATAAAATCAAAGACGATCTAATGCTTCCGTTGCAGAGTGAAACATTCATTCCTTCAGTCCAAAACATTATACTCAAGGTCGTAGTATATTCTCAACCACCAGACTTCTCTGCTGCCATCAAAATTTCATTAAAATCTCCCGCTACTAGTCATGAGAGAGAATTCATGCCCCTCAATCGACATAAAAGTGTCCAAGAAATATGTCTATTTGAATGTTTAGGTTCTCCATAGAAATCAGTGAATCGAAAAACACGTCCATTGCTTGTAATTTTAACGTCAATATAAGCTTTAGAATACGAGAGAAGATCAATGGTGATGTCATTTATTCAAAATAGAGCTAGGTCGTACTTTGGCTAAACCATGGTGCTTATTAGAAAGGCTAACAAAAATTTAATCTTCTAGTGCTATACTTGCAGACAAAAAAGAAAAAGGAAAATCTTTTTCCTACTTGCTTTTAAGTGTATAGTCTTTATTCTAATAATATTAACGCGAATAGAATTGAATAAAGCCAATAAGCATATTGTGTTTCTATGAAGATGCTTAATTACCTAAGTCGTCCATTAAACTAATTAATTACACGTCAACAAATGTTTTGCACATGGGTCTAATCTAGACTTAATGCATGTAGGTATGCATTTGACATAAACCTACACCACCTTAAAAGAAGGTATGTGAACCTTTAATCATTTTCTCTAACAATGAGTGCATTTTGAAGTGAAATCTTTAATATATATGTTCCTATTTTAGCCAACTAATGTTATGCTTTTATGTCTAAGGATATTAGTTTCCTTCATCGAAGTTCGAAAAAAGAAAAACAAACAAATTTTGCATTGATTAGTAGTAACTTAAGTCATGTTTGATAACTATTTAGTTTTTAAAAATTGTGCTTGATTTCTCATAATTTTTCTGTCATGGTTTTCATTTTTCTTAAGGAAACATTTAAATTCTTAGCCAACTATTTTTAAAAAAATAAATTTTTAAATATTACTTTTTTTAGTTTTTTTTTTTAAGCTTGGTTTGAATTTTAAAAATATTTGTAAAAAGTACATAAGCCAACAAAGAAACTTATAGGTGGAAGTAGTGTTTATAAGATTAATTTTCAAAATCCCAAAACTAAAAATCAAATGGTTATTAAACCACACCTTAATTTATAATTTTTTTTGATTTTATAAACTTCTACTCAAAGCTTTAAAACCCCTACTCCTATATGTAACTTTTTGTCAAATCTTGAAAACAAATGAAAAGTTAAAATCCAATACACGTGAGAAAATTTAATTCTACATTACATCTTGAAAGAAGACTTTCAAGAATGAAGTTTGATTCTATGCATAAATTTTTTTAGGTTTCTTTTTGTTTTCTTTTGAAAACGCATAAATTGTTTTTAGGTTAAATTACAATTTTAGGTTTTTGAACCTATAGTGCTGTGTCAAGTCCATAACTTTAAAAAGTGTCTAATATATTTCAAAATTTTAATTTGTGTCTAATAAATTCCTAAAATTTAAAAATATTAAATAGGTCTCTGAATTTTCAATTTTGTGTTTAATATATATTTGGCCTAGCTATTAATTAGACATTCTCTAAGACTTATTAAACTTAAAATGAAAATGTTAGATTCCTATAATATATCCAAGAATTTTTAAAAATGTTGAAAAATTTAGGGACTTATTAGATATAAAATCGAAAGTTCAAGAATATATTAAACACACTCTTTAGGAGTTGTTTGGGGCGCTGAGCTAGTTATAATAATAGTATGGGTTATAATAGTATGCGGAGTTATATAATATGTATTTATGATGTAGAGTTATTTAGCCTGGGTTATAATAGTCTATATTTGGGATGCAAAGTTATATATTTAACTTCACATAATATTTTAACCCAAACTATTATAATTTATTCAGTGCTCCAAACATGCCTTTAAAGTTTATAAAACTATTATACACAATTAAAAATTTGGCAACTTACTAGACACTTTTTAAAGTTTAGAGATCTATTAAACATAATCTTATAAGTTTATAGACTAATCTTATTATTTAACAAAATTTTCTATGATTTAATCACTTTAGAATATATTTTTTAAAGTTTTTCCATCAAATCAAAGCTCGAATTTGTTTCCACACACCCCAATATGTGAATAACTTATGGTACAAAAAGCATCTAAAATTTTCATCCAAAAAAAAAAAATTGGATTCCAAATTAACACTTTTTAATGGTTAAAAGACAAGGGGAAAAAAGTTTTAAAAAAAAAAAAAAAAAAAAAAAAAAAAAAAAAAAAAAAAAAAACTCACTTGCAATTTGCCAGTTATTTTGTGTCTTTTTCATGATTCTCATGCATATATCAACTCTTCTTTTTTATATATGCATAAAGAGAGTTGACTTAGTGAGACAAGGGAACAAACAAACCACCAAAAAAAAAATCAATATGAAAAGTAGATTAAATATATATAGATTTTCTCCCAATTATTCAATCTCATTTAATTATTTTGTAGCTCTATATACTCAATAATATATCATTTTATTAGAAGATGAATCTGTGGATTAAAAGAAACTAGAGGCTCTATATTCAATTTTAAAAAATACATTTTGCATTAGCCTTCACACAAATGATTTTTTATTTCATAGGAACTGTAATTTAGTTCATAATATTTATGTCATTTTTCAATTCTATTTTTCAATTTTTTTTAATTTCAATTTTGTCATTTATGTATTAATTTTTTTTCAACTTATCCTAACTGTCACCAAATGTGAAAAGAAGAGTGACAACAAGTTCTTAGTTGTAATTATTAGTTGTAATTTTTTATAAAGTTATTAGTTGTAATTAGTACAATACTATTTTGTATGGATCTCTTCGCAAAAAAAAAAAAAAAAAAGTGTGAATATTTTCTATGACAACAAGTCCTTTTATTTTGAGTCATATAAGCTACTACAAATGATCATAGCAAATGAAGTTGGTAGGTTATCCATATTTATGAGTATATGTTTGTATCATCAAATTAAAATATAAAGTACATTAATTAAATTAATAAACTATATTTTCACTTACACCACCATTTTATTGATGAATTAAAGTACTCGATTGAAAAATATCCATACGTAAAGAATGAAGCTAAAACTTTTAAAATATTTTAGGATGGAGTTAGAAAAAATTAGCCTATGCACTATTAAGGACAAAGCTATATTTCTAGTCAAAATTTTTAATTCAAAAATTACTTCTAATAATTATTTCCTAACCAAACTACCTAATAAATAGTATTAGTTTTTCATATCTTCTCCAAATTATATGTTCTAGCATCTTTTTATCCATAGTTATTTTTTACATCTCGATTACAACCTTTTTTACATGAGTTTTTTGAAGAAAAATTAGATATACCTTTTTTTTCCTAGATTTAATGAAGTTTGAGACAACCCTAAAGTTTCAAGAGGGTCACTATTGTGTGATTGAGAAGGAGTCTACTTTTGAACGACCTCTTGATTTCTCCTTTTTCATTTCACCGTTGATGCTATTCTTTGGTTTGTCTTTTTCTGTAACATTAAGAGCGCTACATTTTTGGTGTTTGATATTTTTCTGTTTATTGATCCCTTCGAATTTGGTTTATATGTTCTAAATTTGGTTTGTTCATTTTTTTTTTTTGAAATAAGCACAACAAAATTTGTCAACTTCAAGATTTAAAACATTTCAAATTAGGAAACTAGAAAAAAAATTACATAACTATTTTAGCTTACAAATTTCTAACTTTTTAAAAGGTGGTTTTAACTTTTCATAATGAAATAATAAATCACTTCATTCCGTCAAAGTACCTAAAGGGCACCACAAATCTCTCTCTCTCACACACACACATCTATAGTATATAAATGATGCTTGAGGTGAGAAACTTTTTATTTTCTTTTTTGCTCTTTCTTAATTTGAAGACTTTTCATTATGACATTCTTAATTGAAAAAATTTTCCTTCTGTCCTCAATTTGACTAAAGGTTCTAAAATCTCTACGCAGATAATCTCTAATTTGAATAAAGATTTTAAAATATCTACAATCTCCAATCTTCCAACTAACTAATGCATATTTGAATTATTTGAATAATAAAATGATAAATTAAACATATTTTAACAATAATCTATATTATATAAATGGCGCTTGAGGGGAGAAATTTTTTATTTCCTTTTTTTTCATTTCTTAATTTTAAGACTTCCCATTATGACATTCTTAATTGAAAGATTTTCCCTTCTGTCCTCAATTTGAATAATTATTCTAAAATCTCTACGCATGTAATCTCGAATTTGAATAAAGATTTTAAAATCTCTATGATCTCCAATCTTCCAACAAACTAATGCATATTTGAATAATAAAATGATAAATTAAACATATTTGAATAATAAAATGATACAATAATACTTATATCTAATCTTCCAACTAACTAATGCATATTTGAATAATTTGAATAATAAAATGATACAACAATACTTATTTATTTATTAATATTAAACAATATTTACTACATACTTAAAAAAGTTTTTTTTTTTAAATAAATTAATATTTAAAGATTTTTTAATGCATATTTAAAAAGTTAAGAACAAAAAATTTAAAAAAAAAAAACGAACAATTGTCTTTCGAGAATATGAAATTAAAATAATACTTAAATACTTTTTTAAAAAATAAAGATAAGATTTTTTTTGAATAAGTATATTAACAAAATATTAAATTCTGATCTATTGTGATTAATATACATAAATTAAATAACATACATCATCAGTTTATATATAGTGCATCCCACAATTGAATTCTTCCATGTCTTCTAAAGTGATTCTAAAAATCATGTAGGGGAGAAATTTTGATTCCCCCCTTTTTATTTGATGGCTATGGCTATATAAGCCTAATCTTTTTTTTTTCAATAAACCAAATCATTCGTAACCAATTTTTCTGATTTTCAAGGTTCAAGCAATTTATTATTGAAGTGACTTCGTTAGTGATGTTAGAGGTCGACAAGTCATGAATGGGCTACCTCTCCAATTGTTTTTGCAAATGGAAGATAAAGAAAATGAGTGATTTAATGTAATTTATTGATTTTTATGTGTTTTGTAGTTTTTTTTATGCAAATGGTATAAAAGGAGAGTGATTTAATGTAATTTACGGCTTTTGTATAGTTTTATTTTTATTTTTATTTTTTTGGCAAATGGTAAGGGGAGTAATTTAATGTAATTTACTGTTTTTGTAGTTTTCTTTTTCTATTTTCAAATTTGTAAATAAACATCAATTCATCTACTGATCCTTGGCATATTGAGGAGGGTGAAGAAGAAAACGATTGCAACTTTACTTCGTTAAGGAAGCAGAAAATAGCTGACAATGTGATGTAATTGTATTGTTTTCTTTTTTATTTTTATTTATTTTTGTATTCTTTTCCTTTTTTTTGTTTTGGATAAATTGGAGTTTATTAGGCTAAGATTTAGGAATGTCTGGTTTTTGTATTTTTTTAATTTATTATATTTAAATATAATTACTAATAGTTATTAAAAATATAATGTCATTGTAATTTTCAATATTATGGTAACAATTAATATTCATATTCTAAAAGTTATTTTATTTTATGGAAGATTGAATTATCTATCTTACAATTTTATGATAAAAAATAAACTAAATGCTTATTAATTTATTATTATTAAAGTTTGAAATAAAAAATAATATTTTTGTTTAAATTAATTTATTAATAGATCTTCTCGATTCATTGAACTTTTGTTAACAAAAATAAATTGACTATAGATTTGAAGAGTTCTAAAATTGAGAACCACATATCTAATTAATGATTCCCTTGAATTCGAAAAGTTTATTGCAAAAAAGATTTTTTCAATTACTAGATAATACGAAATTTTAAAACAATAGGAAAAAACTAATATTTTGGTTTAAATTAAAGTTTGAAAATAAGTGGGTAATCAAATGATGCTAATCAAAACAAAAAATAATATCAAAGTGTAATTCTTCATTTTCCATATAGATAAGACCCTACATTCAACTTTTATATGTACATTGCATTTTCAACATCATGAAATATGTGCAACACACGTAGTATCCAACTAGTATATATAAAAGATTAATGAAACAAGTACGAAATAAATAATTACACATTTCTAAGAAGATAATTAATCCATAAAAAAAAAAAAAGAATTCTACATTGTACTTAAATATATTTGTTTATTCTCTCAAAACAAAAATAAATATCAAAATTTTAAATTATATATCTAAAATAAACTTCCTATGGTATGTGAATATGTACCTTTTTTTTTATTTTTTAAGTTTTTTTGAGTTCGCAGGGTGGAGATTAAACGTATCTTGAAATGTAATAGAGTACGTTGATTGATATTGACATACTTTTAAATAATAGGGAAAAGTGCCTTTTTAGTCCCTCATGTTTCAATCTTGTGTCTATTTGGTCTCTGCATTTCAAAGTTGGACTATCAAATCCCCGAATTTAGCTAAATAGTTCTATTGGGTCCCTGATTTAACTTTTCTGTCTAATGACTAACGGCAATGCTGACGAGACTGATGACTAGGCGGCTGACGTAATTCTGACTGGATTTTTTTTAATTGAGTTGGAGCTTAAATAGATTTTTAAAAAACATTTTTTTTTACATATGTAGATTTTAAGTAAATCACAAACCCTAATTTTCCTCCCTCTCCATTTTTTGTTCGACAAAGTGTTGGGTTTCATCCCCTTCTGCAATTTCGAGCTAGGGCACACAGAAATAGGGAAAATCTTTAATCGGAACATCATCTTCGACACACAAAAACTGTCGATTAACCGAATGGAGGTCATGAATAAGAATTCAGAGCTGATAAGTAGGAGGAGTATGTTAAGATTTACAAATGAGAAGTTATGCTATTGTGCGTTACGAACTAATCTAAAAACATCATGAAAAAAATCAAACCCAGGGCGTCGATTCAAGGGATGTGCTTCGTATAAGGTGAGTACTCTATTGAAACTGGTAGAGGTATACACCTTAAAACTTTCCTCACAGATTCTTCGTTCTTTAACTACAAGGTAGAGGTTCTAAATGTGGGTTTTTTGCTTGGTTTGATCCTGTAGTTGGTCGACATGAAAATGATGTTATAAATGACTTGAGAGATGACGTTTGGAGATCGAAGAAAGAAACGAAGATGTTGCGGTGTTCTATTAAGATTTATTGGATAATTATTGTGATATTAGTGGGATTTAATGTATGTTTATTTAAGTTTGGCCAGAAAATGTAAATCAAATTTTAACATTGAATTGTAATTGAAACGATTTTGAGATTTTGTGACTAAAGCTAAATTTCGAACTATGTTAAATTGTTATGGATCATGGAGCTAAAAATCAAAGTTACATGTGATGTTCCTAAGTGATAGGTTTTTTTGTTTCTAAGATGTTATGTAATGGGTTGGTGGGCAAGGGAGGACAAACGATGAGTTTAGTGTCTAACGGCAAAGTTACACTTAAAGTCCCCAACGGGATGATTTGCTCATTTGAAAAGAACGAATTACAAATTTGTGGTTTTTTTTTTTTTTTTTGTTCCCAAGAGGTTAGGAAATGGGTCGGGTGGGCAAGGGAGGATGAACAATGAGTTTAGTGTCTAATGGCAAAGTTACACTTAAAGTTCCCAATGGAATGATTTGCTCATTTGAAATGAATGAATTACGAACTTGTGGTTTTTTTTGTTCCCAAGAGGTTAGGAAATGGGTCGGGTGGGCAAAAGAAGATGAACGATGAGTTTAGTGTCTAACGGCAAAGTCACACTTAAAGTCCCTAACATGATGATTTGCTCATTTGAAACGAACGAATTAAGAACTTGTGGTTTCTTTTTTTTTTTTGTTCCCAAGAGGTTAGGAAATGGGTCGGGTGGGCAAGGGAGGATGAACGATGAGTTTAGTGTCTAATGGCAAAGTTACACTTAAAGTCCCCAACGGGATGATTTGCTCATTTGAAACGAACGAATTAAGAACTTGTGGTTTTTTTTTTTTTGTTCCCAAGAGGTTAGGTAATGGGTCGGGTGGGCAAGGGAGGATGAACGATGAGTTTAGTGTCTAACGACAAAGTTACACTTAAAGTCCCCAACAAGATGATTTACTAGAGCTTGATGTATTAGATAACAAATCAATAGCTTAAACAAAAAATTCAAATTTACTAGAGCTTGATGTATTGGATAACGTTAGACCTTAAAAAGGATAAGGTTCAAACCACACATGTGGATAAGCATTAACTTAACTTACAAAAGTTTCCATCAAACTAGCCAATATTGAGGTGTGACTCACTATCCTATAGAGTCACACTAATAAAAAAGATTTCTGTCACGATGTCATTAACGGGCCCAACCACCACAAAAAAAACATGGCAGTACATCATTTAATAGTTTGAATACAAAAGAAGCCCAAAGAAACCATAGATCTACTTGTAGAAGTCTCCTGCTCTATCACTTATCCTTCCTCTTCCTTAATGAACTTGCAGATAGAGATGTCCACGGGGCGGGGCGGGGCGGGGCCGGGGAATGGATTCCCCGTCCCCCATTTCATTCCCCGTCCCCGCGAAATTCCCCGTTTAATTTTGCGGGGATCGGGGCGGGGATTCCCCGAGGGGAATTCGCGGGGATCGGGTTCCCCGCGGGGAATTTTTCCCCGTTCTTTTTTTTTTTTTTTTTTAATCTTTTTTAGTTTTTAAATGTATTCTCAACCATAATAAAAATTATTTCTAAATGAATAATTTTCAATATAATTCTATTTAAAGTAAATGTTATAAAATTTCCTAATAAAAACAATAATATACCATAAGTAAAAATACTATAATGTCGAAACAACTTAATTTCTAAAAATTCAAATTTCAATATTACAACATAGACTTTATTTTTTTTTTAATAACGAAATAGTCTTAAACTAATTCTTACTATAGTTTTTTTTTTTAAAAAAAATTCTATTTATAGGTAATAATAAATATATATATATATATATATATATATATATATTATTAATCGGGGAATCGGGGCGGGGCGGGGCGGGGAATATATTCCCCGTCCCCGTCCCCGTTTAGCCAACGGGGAAAAAAGCTTCCCCGCTCCCTCCCCCATTCCCCGTGTAATCGGGGATTCCCCGCCCCGTTCGGGGCGGGTCCCCGCGGGGCTCCGGCCCCGCGGGTTAAATGGACATCCCTACTTGCAGATGCTTGTGTTGTAGATGATAGGAATGAACTCTTCATCCCGCAGCGGAAGCATTGGATCTTCTTTGATTGTATTTAAAATTAAACTGAAAAATAAGGATAAGCATAACATACTTTGAAAATATGGAGATTCTTCTGGTGGATCTTTATCTCTTCCACAAAGTCTTCCTGACTATGACTCAAACACAAGACCAAGGCTTGTGAGAACCTCTTGAAAGAAAATCCACAAACGATTAAAGAGGAAGAGGTCTAGAGAGACTTTTCTAATTCTCTCTATTGAGGAAATGTGTGTTGTGAAGAATGCACAATGGCTCACCCCTAGGGTCCTATTTATAGTGGTCTAGAAAAAATAATTAAATAATATATTTTAATATCTAATATATTAAAATACATTTATCTAATCAATTTGAATCTTATTCAAACCGTTTAAAATTCTCCTACGACATCTATTTCTTAATTTGAATCCAATTCAAATTTAATAAATATTTTTTATTTAATGTATCTAATATACATTAATTATTTTAATATTTAATGTATCAAATACAATAAATATATTTTCCTCTTTTATATTTAATATATTAAATATTAATTTGAAAACTTCAAATTAAATATTAATTTAAACATTTCAAATTTTTCTTTCAACTAAATTGATTTTTTTAGTGTTACTATGAGCTAGCAAGGGGACCTTATGGACCTATAGATTATAAGCTCCAATGATACAAAAATTAATTAATTAAATTCTTTAATTAATTAATTTTCATTCATTAACTCTAGGTCATTCCACTATAGACTTAGAGTTGCACTCTTATACACTATAGGACGAGTTGTGTCCATAGATATAATCATTACATGCAAGTCGATCTTTCACGAGTTGTTCGTAATTACAGCTGGGTCAAAAGTCTGTTTTACCCTTATAATTACATATTGCACCTTAAGTACCACTGATTCTCTAATGAACAATCTGTTTATAATCTAATTATAAACTAAGTCTCTCTCGGGCCAATAAGAGGGTGGGGTCCCATTGTTCAAGTCCTGAAATCAGCACTTAAGGGAACTACTCATCTACTTACCCTATATGGGAATGAGTGAATTCCATATTGTGATATTATGCTCCCAGCTCCCTATTTGGTCAAGTCCCCAAAATGGTAGGCATATTAAATCGACTATAAAAGCCACTCTCACCCATGCAAATCAAAGGACAAGTCCTCACAGGCAAGAGTTCATAACTCACTCAGGATTAAGATCGAGTTGCATATGATCATCTTGATGAAATATTAATCTTCTCAATTAACGGATTTATAAAGAGAGATTAAATATTTCGTGGTCCAGTCTTATACAAACTCATTGTATAAGATACCCCCACTCACATGTCTTCACATGAATGATTTGGATCAAATCATTTATAACGATTACAAAGTGGACCGTATCAATAGTGTTACAAGGATAAGGCACCCAACCTTATCCATATACTATGACTCTTTAGGTTATTACTTGAACACGATTCTCCTGTATGTCAATCACATACTGTTCAAGATTACACTAATAACCTTGAATTTTTCATATAATGGACAATATTATAATGCAAATAAAATAATCAAAAGCATTATTAATTATTAAATAATTAACTAATTACGAGGCTTTAGGGCATAAATCTCAACAGTAGAGGCATGTGTTGCAGATGATGGTGGTGCAAAAGATGGTGGTGTAGATGATGGTTGAGCATTGGAGTCCCATGAACCAACTTCAGTAGATCCTTACATTCCAGTTGGTACATCACAGCCAGTTGGTTCCTACAAGTCAAGCAAATGGTAAGATCTATACATCATTCTATAACAAACAGGTACAAATTTACAAGTTACATACACATGGAATATTGAAACCCATGAATGAAGAATTTGATGCGTTAACTGATTGCCTCCTCACTGGACCTTTGCAAGATCTGGAGTTATGGCCTGACAACCTTACCTACCACATTGAAACCTTTTACGCGACGTCGACCCTGATCTAGATGACCCAACCTCATCCTTCGTTTACTATGTTTTCTTGGTTGGCCTGGTGGTCTTCTGATAGTTTATGGGAGTATGGGTTTGTATGATGTTGCAGGCCAAAAGGTATGGCCATTCAAAGGTAGCAAAAAATGAGAGTATGTTTTCACTAGAGTCTGTTTATTGTATGCATTATCAACAAACTGCTCTGGATTTTTTTTTTTTACATAATAGATGCATTGGTTAGCATGAGGGGAATGAATCCCACTTAACTGCCATAGGCCACATGTACAAGTTCGCTTCTCAATGTCCACAAAATACTGAGTAATACCAGACTCCACCTCAAACATGTTATTCCCAGCCCAACGAGGTATGGCTTTCCTAGAAGTAGAAATACTCTATGCCAACTTTTTCATAATTCTACCACCAAGTTCTTTCTCCATGTTGCTATATTTACCATGCTCTTAGTAATCCTACACATTATTAACTTCCTAATAGTTTGGAAAAGCTGAATGATGGGTTTGTTTCTTGCTGACAATATAAGTTCATTAAATGACTCAAACACATTGTTAAGTAAGAAATCACATTTGGGATTACACGAAAATGCATGCTTAGACCAATGCTTGGCAGGAATACCACTTAGATATTGGTACGCCCCCACACTTACTCTACCAATATCAGTCATAACCTCATCGAATTCTTTCCTATTATTGCATTAGCTGCCTTCCAAAACAAATTTTTCAAAGTCAATCCTTTAAACTATTTTTGAAAGTTCCCAAACATATGTCGCACCCAAAATTTATGAGGTATGTTTGGAAAAATATCATCAAATGTTGGAACTAGACCCTATGAAAACGATATACAATAGTAAGCACACCATTTATATACCTACATGATTGTACAAAACATTACAAGTTACTTAAACCAAAAATTGTAAATAGAATAATTTAGCCAAATTCATACCTTTTGTTGATCTGAGATGAACGTGTATCCTTTGCTCAAAAAACATCCAATGCCTAATTGCAGTAATACAAGAAACCATGTCCATCTATCTTTTGTTTCGGCCTCGACAACAGCCCATGCGATAGGATAAAAACTATCATTTCCATCTACACCAATTCCAACCATTAACTGTCCTTTACATTGACCTTTTAAATTACAAGCATCCAAACCAACAAAAGGCCTACAGCTAGTAAGAAATCCATCCTTGCATGCCTGCAAATATACATACATCCTCTTGAAAATAGGTTGAGAATCTTCATGGGGCATATCACACTGAAGCTTCACGATTGATCCCTCATTGGATCGTCTAATCTCTTCAGCACAATCCCATAATCTCTTGTACTGTTCAGTTATGCTACCATTTATCTTCATATTTGCCTTCCATCTTGCACGATAAGCTTGACTTCGAGAAATGTTCACTTGATAATCCTTCCTCACCTCCTCAATTATTTTAGCAAGAGACCAATCTAGTTGGCTCCTAAACCTATCCAAATACATCCTTGCAATCGAACTAAAATTCATGTTTCGATTCACAAATTCTCTATTGCATGAATGTTCACCAGTGTAGGTCTTAATCTGAATAGTGTTATCATTCTCAATAACACTTGCATGCAATCTCCATTTGCATTGCCCAATACAAACAGTTGTGACCCTCACCTTATCATTCTTAGTGAACTTCACATTGTAAGCATTCTTAACTACATATACTTTTATGGCATCTTTCAAAACTTTTGGGCTAGTAAACCTCATCCCCACTCTAAACTCAATATGGTTCATGTCACTGTTAGGCCTAAATTCTGGTCTCCTCACCTCCCTTTCATCTCAGAACCATGAGGTGTTTGAAGATTTGAATATGACCCATAAGATGACTCTACTTCCTAACAATCTATATCAACATTAACATTCAATGAAGGAACAGATTCCTCAGACATATCAGAATGGTCCCCCTCACTTACATAAGACTCTTCAGACACATCTACTTCCATTAAATCATCATACTCTAGTTCGTTTTCAACACAATTAAGGAAAAGAGTGAGGTGCCACTTTAGAAAAATAGGCTTTTCAACTACAAAAGGTTCGGTGAGATCTAATACTTCAATATTAGGTGAATGTTCTACATAAATATGGACCATCCTACTTTCAGGTATTAGCTGAACCATTTTTAAAATGTCATCATCCGTTAACAACATCCTAAAACTAGAAGCAAGTGTATGTCCAGGTAAAACGAAATAAAATTTCGCACAGTTAAATACATGAAGTTCAGTCATAATAACACGTAATTCAATTAGAGACAACCTATCACAATCTACATGTTGCACAACAACTTGCCTTCCACCAATATATTGGAGTGGATGGAACACCATACAACCATTATAATGGAAAGTAATGTCAAAAAATCATCCATTTTTTCTGTACATGAAAAAAAAACACATTCAAACCCTAAATCGAACAACAAAAAGAGAGACACATAAATGATAGACAAAAATAAAATCAACCTAAACATAAAGAAATATTTACAAACAGTGGAAACGACAATGAAAACAAAGAATGAAGAAAAACAGAGAGAAGAACAGGGGGGAACAGAGAGACACACGAATGACAAAATAAATAAATAAATAAAAGAAGAACAGGTTGAAGAAGAAAGAAAATAAAATTTTGAAAGCTTATCACATGCATTAAGGATACTTCAAATCTTTGTTGCAACAACACACATACTTGTAGAATTTGGCAAAGTAGCTCCTTCGTTGGAGTGTTCCTTGTTGCCAAATTGTTGTACACTGAACGTTACACCAACTCGCCAAAGCTCTCAGATAAACAAAAAAAAATATATGAGGGAAATGAAAGGGAAAAGAAAGAGGAAGAGGAAGAGCCGAAGAGAAAGAGGAAGAGTCGTGGAGTGGAGAAGCTTCCTTTGGAAGTTATTTCAATAACAATGGTGGAAGAGGACGCGTGGTCAGGGTTAATGTACGTGTCCCTATGTTAACTATATTATTTTTTAAAAAAACAAATTGAAAGATCCAACTCAATTAAAAAAAATCCAGTCAAAATTGCGTCAGCCGCCTAGTCATTAGTCTCATCAGCATTGTTGTTAGTCATTAGATGGAAAAGTTAAATCAGGGACCCAATAGAACTATTTAGCTAAATTTTGGGGACTTAATTGTCCGATTTTGAAATGCAGAGACCAAATAGACACAAAATTGAAACATGAGGGACCAAAAATGTACTTTTCCTAAATAATAATTAAAAAAAAAGTCCAATCAATGAACTTTTTTCTTTCTCTCTTTTTTTTTTTGGTACAACAAAGGTGTTGGGATTTATGCCCTAAAGCCTCATAATTAATAATTTATTTAATAATGAATAATAATTTTGATTATTTTATTTGCAATAGAATATTATCCATTATATGAAAAATCCAAGATTATTAGTATAATCTTGAATAGTATGTGGTTGACATACGAGAGGATCATGTTCAAGAAATAACCTAAAGGGTCATAGTATATGGATAAGGTTGGGTGCCTTATCCTGGTAACACTATTAATACGACCCACTTTGTAATAGTTACAAATGATTTGATCCAAATCATTCATGTGGAGACATGTGAGTGTGGATATCTTATACAATGAGTTTGTATAAGACTGGACCACGAAATATTTAATCTCTCTTTATAAATCCGTTAATTGATAAGATTAATATTTCATCAGGATGATCATATGCGACTCGATCTTAATCTTAAGTGAGTTATGAACTCCTGCATGTGAGGGCTTGTCCTTTGATTTGCATGGGTGAGAGTGGCTTTTGTAGACGATTCAATATGCCTACCATTTTGGGGACTTCACCAAATAGGGAGTTGGGAACATAATCTCACAAGATGGAATTCACTCCTTCCCATATAGGGTAAGTAGATGAGTAGTTCCCTTAAGTGCTGATTTCGGGACTTGAACAATGAGGCCCCACCCTCTCATTGGCCCGAGAGGGACTTAGTTTATAATTAGATTATAAACATATTGTTCATTAGAGGATCAGTGGTACTTAAGGTGCAAGATGTAATTATAGGGGTAAAACGGACTTTTGACCCAGTTGTAATTACGAACAACTCGTGAAGGATCGACTTGCATGTAATGATTATATATATGGACACAACTTGTCCTACAGTGCATAAGAGTGCAACTCTAGGTCTATAGTGGAGTGACCTATAGTTAATGAATGAAAATTAATTAATTAAAGAGTTTAATTAATTAATTTTGTATCATTGGAGCTTATAATCTGTAGGTTCATAAGGTCCCCTTGCTAGCTCATAGTAACACTAAAAGATCAATTTAGTTGAAAGAAAATTTTGAAATGTTCAAATTAATATTTAATTTGAAGTGTTCAAATTAATATTTAATATATTAGATATATAAAATATAAAAGAGGAAAATATATTTATTGTATTTGGTACATTAAATAATAAAATTTGAAATGTTCAAATTAATATTTAATTTGAAGTGTTTAAATTAATATTTAATATATTAGATATATTAAATAAAAGAGGAAAACATATTTATTGTATTTGATACATTAAATATTAAAATAATTAATGTATATTAGATACATTAAATAAAATATATTTATTAAATTTGAATTGGATTCAAATTAGGAAATAAATGTCGTAGGAGAATTTTAAACGGTTTGAATAAGATTCAAATTGGTTAGATAAATATATTTTAATATATTAGATATTAAAATATATTATTTAATTATTTTCCCTAGACCACTATACATAGGACCCTAGGGGTGAGTCATTGTGCATTCTATACAACACACTCCTCAATAGAGAGAATTAGAGAATTCTCTCTAGACCTTTTCCTCTCCAATCCTTTGTGGATTTTCTTTCAAGAGGCTCCCACAAGCCTTGGTCCTGTGTTCGAGTCATAGCCAGGAAGACTTTGTGGAAGAGATAAAAATCCGCTAGAAGAATCTCCATATTTGGAAGGTATTTACTTCTTAACCCTTGTATTTTAGTTTAATTGTAAATAAATCAAAGACGATTCCTATGCTTCTGCTATGGGTTTAATTCGATTATTCCCTTCAAAAGGGATATGGAGATTTGAACCTCTTACCTCAAGATGAGTACATATCGATTATCGTTGAATTAAACTTACATATCGATTATTGTTGAATTAAACTTACTTTGGTCAATGAACTTTCTTCTTAAAAAGTTAATATATTGATAAAAATAATAATTAAAAGATCATTTTTAAATTGTTATTCATGTAATATGAATTTTGGTTCCAAAATTTTTTAATAGAAAAAAGGGTGGGTGCAAATTTAGCATAATTAAGATAAAAAAAAAATTACACAGCAAAACTTAAAAAATTGTAAGTATAACCAAAAAAAAAAAAAAGGAACCGCACTTAGCTATAATCAACCAAACATCTAAATTAGTTAGTGATTGTTAAAATTAGAATTAATATGCTATATATTGTTATCAAATTGAGCCTTAACTTTTATATTTAGAAATGTATATTTAGTTGCTATACTTTAAAAAGTTTCTAACATGTCTCCAAATTTTTAGATTTATATTTAGTTCTTATACTTAAAAAAAATTAATAGGTTTCCAAACTTTTAGGGGCTATTTGGCGCAGGGAGTAGGAGTTAGGAAGTCTAGAGTTAATAAATCTGGGGAGTTAATTAGTTTGGGAAGTTAGGACGTCTGTGTTTAGGGTGCAAAGTTGTTTAGCCTGGAGTTAAGAAATCTGTGTTTTGGGTGCAGAGTTGTTTAGTCTAGAGTTTTGAAGTCTGTGTTTGGAGTGTAGATAGCTTCTTTTTTTTTTTTTGTGCAGTTCCTTTCTACAATTTTTCACAATTTCATTATTAGGGACCTCTTTATATGAATCCTAAGAATGAGAGTTTTGCTTCTTATTGTATGTATCCTTTACAAATTTATTTGAAGAAGAGAAAACCAACTTTCACAACAAAACCTTGTTATTATGTTTCAATATTTTCACATTAATGTCATTTTTTTAAATGGACAAAAAATAATTAGTTTGGATTTAGGAAATTAATTTTTGCACCTTATTGTATGTTTCCTTCATAAATTTATTTGGAGAATAAAAAAATTACTTTCACTGAAAAACCTTATATTATGTTTTCAATATCCCTCACATCAATGTCAATTTTTATTGAATGAACAAAATAAGTTAGATGTATGACATTAAGAACATTACACAAGTATAATAGAACATGACGGAATTTAAAAGGCAACAACGATCAATTTCATGGTTTCAACAAAAAATAGTGAGTGGCCAATAAAGGCCAAATTCATGGTCACAACAAAAAATATAGTTAATGGCCAATAAAGCCTGCTAGTTCATGGTTACAACAAAAATAATAGTAATGGCCAAGGAGTCAAACACGTTAATTGTTCCTAAGACTGATCAGGGTCGTTAATTACAAATAGCAAACGTTGTAAAAGATATAACAACTAAATTCATTGGAGCACAAAATAGGGTGAAGTAAGATACGTCATTCCTTTCTTCCTAGAAGGGACATGCAGTAATCTCGTTTGTCTTCCATCGGGACAAACAAGAAGCTGGCAGTCTTCATTGGATTATTGAATATGATGTCCATTAGCGTTATTCGGTCTTGTTGTGACAACGACGGTGTCAATTGTTTTAGAATGTCTGCCACATTCGTGCACCGACTATCATCAAGAGCGAAGTTCGTTTGAGGCCAGGATGCAATCCGCTCTAGCTGGGTATTCTGCATGTCCATTGCTGAGCGAACGATGTCTAGCATTTCAGACTGATATGATGAACGTTTCCTTTTGCTTCCATGCGACATCGTGGCCGATCTCTAAAGCCTGCTAGTTGGTGTCCCTGGATTTTCTTCCTCATTCAAATTGCCTGCTCTATCAATTGATGGGGGGTTCTGGTACATGATGTTCTTGGGATACTCCCATCTCCACGTCTGCACCCAGTGGCTCGGCATCATTCAATGCCATGTCACTAGGAGTCTCTGCAGCTGCCCCCATCGCACGATTCTTACCGAATACGAACGCCAACTCATCAAAATGGGTGGATGGCTTATTTCGGAGTCCCTTTGCACCAGGATGACTCTGCATTTCCAAACAAATATATTTTTATCTGTAGTTGGTAGTGTAACTAATATGCATGATTTGAATTTGTAGTCTTACCTTGACCCACAAGTCAAAGATGTCCCTCTCCACATCTACGCACTTAAATTCTTCATTCCATCCAAAGCCACTACACCCGGATCGGAGCATCTCAGCAATAATGGCTGTGTATTGCCGCTTCCGAGTCTTAACCCTACAATCTATTGTGGTTGTTGATTCAATACTACACTCTTGTATTTTTCCTTTCAACATTCGCAGTAGATGCGCTAGGTATCCAGGCCTGAATGTGCCATTGTCTGACCTCCAACATCACTCGTGGACCATATAAATGAGGCACTCCACCAGCTTGACATCCTCGAACTTGGACCAACAATGCTTCTTAATTCTCTCAATGACTGCCATTTTTCTATATGCATATATACACATCATCTCAAAATTAGCTTGTTGGATCATATTGAAATAAGTATGTACGATCGTAAGTGGAATAAAGCATACATTCAATTAAATAAGTTAAAAAGTTTGATTAAAAAGTTCAAATGCAACATAAGTACATCAACTACTTAAAAGAAAGTACAAATGATCGAGTTTAATTCATAACATAATAGTAATTGTCATCCTCCATGATCACGCTCGTGTCCATTCAGCAAACATTCGTTCAGCCATTTCATCCCGCCATTGGCCCCATTCGTCAGAACTTTCAATAAAACTTATATTATCTTCACATAAGGCAGTTGACGGTGAGTTTTCATCTCCCCATTCTTCGTACCCTATACTAGAACCCATCTCCTGACTGATAAGATTGTGGATGAGGCAGCATGTTGTAATTGTTCGACATTGCGTCTGAACAGAGTAGAAGGATTTTCCCCGCAGAATGGTCCATCTCCCTTTCAACACACCAAATGCCCTCTCTATTATGTTCTTTGCAGATGAATGCTTCATGTTAAAAAATTTCCTCGGAGTAGTCGGTGTATTCCCTGATCCATGCCAGTCAGAGAGATGGTATTGCTCATCTCTATATGGTGCCAAGAATCCCTCCGCATTTGGGTACCCAGCATCACTAGGTAATAATATCATGTTGAATGTAAACCATTGAACACATGACCCTGTTACTGGTGCAATTAAAAGAATTGCATGTATCGAGGGTTTAATGTTTTGTTTTATTACCCTTGTGAACCTTCAACCTATTAGGTCTTGATATTGCATCCCTAAGAACTCGTGAATCAATTGCAGACCCTTCCCACCCTGGCATGACGAATATGAACTCTCCACTGGGTGAACAAACAGCAAGCACGTTTGTTACGATTTCACCCTTCTTGTCCAATATCTTGGGCGATCAGTGGCACTAACATTAACTTTAATGTATGTGCCATCCCATGCACCCAAACAATTCTGTATTGGAAAGATAAATTATACAGGAGTTATGTATATCATTCTAAAACGACCATCACCATATAATGGAGGGACGTTAAAAATATGTATACCTCAAACCATTTCCACTTTGCATCAGTACATGAGTTCGTGATTGGCTCTGGTTTCTTCAGTAGAATCTCATAGAGTCGCAGTACTGCACTAAGTACAGAGTTGAAGTGCCTAGATACTATCTCACCAGACCTTGCGAACTGTGTACGTATTATTCGATTCTTAACATTGTGGGCTAGGATATGCAAGAACATTGCGACCATCTCCTCGAAATCTACATATTTGATCCCTACTAAATCGCATGTTGTTCTTAACATACTACAGAGGATGGTAAAACATCTTCTATCCATCCTCATACTCTCGTGACAACCCACGTCACTTTCGTAGATCATGCGAAAGAAAGTTAGTTGCCTAATTTGATGTCTAATATATGGCAAATGGTGTTCTATCCTACGATGGTCATTAAGTAGAAGTTCTAACAATAGTAATGTTTGACGTTGGGTGGCTAAAATAACTGACAAAATGGTGATTAGTTCGTGGGTATCCATATTATGATGGAAGCACGAATATTTGTTTCCTGAAACACAAAAGTTGTAATTTGTTATTCATTTCCGTCCATTATTATATATCTCATGGGTTTCACTTAGTACTGCTATAAGTCATTAACATGATATTCGTTATGATCATCCCCTTATAAGCTCTATCAATAGTGGCATGATGTCGAACTACTATCCATGATTCTATTCTTCTTTTGCAAAGGCTTAGGGATTTAGGGTTTAGGATTTCAGAGTTTAGGGTATTTTAGAAGTCTAGGGTTTTAGGTATTTTAAGGGTTAGGGTTTAGGGTTGTAGGTTATTTTAGGTTTAGGGAATTTTAGAGGTCTATGGTTTGGGTATTTTAGGGGTTAGGTTATTTTTGGGGTTTTAGTGGTTTAGGGTATTTTAGGGGTTAAGGTATTTTAGGGGTTTAGGGTTTAGAGTATTTTAGGGGTTAGGGTATTTTAGGGGTTGTAGTGGTTTGGGTATTTTAGTGGTTTAGGGTATTTTAGGGGTTTTAGTGGTTTAGGGTATTTTAGTGGTTAGTGGTTTAGGGTATTTTAGGGGTTAGGGTATTTTAGTGGTTAGTGGTGTAGGGTATTTTAGGGGTTTAGGGTATTTTGAGTAGTTTAGGGTACTTTAGGGTTTAGGGTATTGTAGGGGTTTTAGTGGTTTAGGGTATTTTAGGAGTTAGGTTATTTTAGGGGTTTTAGTGGTTTAGGGTATTTTAGTGGTTAGTGGTATTTTAGTGGTTTATGGTATTTTAGGGGTTATGGTATTTTAGTGGTTTAGGGTAGTTTAGGGGTTAGGTTATTTTAGGGGTTTTAGTGGTTTAGGGTATTTTAGTGGTTAGTGGTTTAGGGTGTTTTAGGGGTTATGGTATTTTAGTGGTTTAGGGTATTTTAGTGGTTAGTGGTTAGTGGTTTAGGGTATTTTAGGAGTTTAGGGTATTTTTAGTAGTTTAGGGTACTTTAGGGTTTAGGGTATTGTAGGGGTTTTAGTGGTTTAGGGCATTTTAGGGGTTATGGTATTTTGAGTAGTTTAGGGTATTTTAGGGGTTAGTGTATTTTAAGGGATATAGTATTTTGAGAAGTTTAGGGTATTGAAGGGGTTTTAGTGGTTTAGGGTATTTTAGTGGTTTAGAGTATTTTGAGTAGTTTAGGGTATTTTAGGGTTTAGGGTATTGTAGGAGTTTAGGGTTTAAGGGGTTAGTGGTATTTTAGGGGTTAGGGTATTTTAGGGTTATGGTATTTTGAGTAGTTTAGGGTATTTTATGGTTTAGGGTATTGTAGGCGTTTAGGGCTTAGGGTATTTTAGGGGTTAGTGGTATTTTACGGGTTTAGGGTTTAGAGTATTTTAGGGGTTAGGGTATTTTAGTGGTTTGTGGTTAGGGTATTTTTAGGGGTTTTAGTGGTTTAGGGTATTTCAGGGGTTAGGATATTTTAGTGGTTTAGGGTTTCTACGGTTTATGGTATTTTAGGGGGTTTGGAGTTATGGTCATTTTGTTTAGGATTTAAGAATTTAATTTCAATTCAACTTATAAAATACATTCTTTTTTTTTTTTTACAAAAAAACCATTAAAAAAAATTTCCTTCTTTTTTTATACACAAATTTGTTGACACAAATTTTATAAACGGTCACTTCTTGTTGACAAAAGATGGTTACAAAAACTTCTTTTTAATATTGTCCACAAATTTTAATTGAAACAAATCTTTATTAAAAAACACAAGTACTTTTGGTTCACAAATGATTTAATAGATGATTATTAGGACCATAGTTTTCAAACATTTTATTTTTTTTATTTTTTTAACATTGAACTCTTTTTCTGAAAGATTGACCTTTTTAAAAAAAAAAATTGGATAATCACTTTTTTGAGTAAAAACAAAACAGTGACCTTATTTCATTTTTTAAACAGTGAGCTTATTTTTTAAACATCCCGATATTGAATTTATTTCATCTAATATGTTCGCTACGTGTATGTACAACAATAAATTACAAATAATCACTCTTGTTATTGCTAACATTCCATTATTGGAAAAAAATGCCAACACATGAAAAAAATAATGTATTAATCACTCAATAAAAATAATGTTCATGACTAAAGTATAAAGAACAATGTGAGTAATTTACAAAACAAACAAGGAGTGCCAATTGATACACGTTGTAAATAAAAAAAATTACGAACCTCGAACTAAGATCTATGGTATAGGTGATCGTATCCTGCAAATAGCACAAGTAAAAACTAGATTAGTATGACAATATAAACTTAGATCATAAAGATATGAAAGAAATGAAGAGGGAACGAGCACTTTAGTTACAAAGTTCAGGTGGAAGGGATGTGTGGCTGGGAATGAACAGAGTGCTGTAACATTTGAATTATCATAAGATACATGACCAAAACAATTGCATTATCATAAAATACATATAAAAGAGAGAATGAAGGGAAAAGAAAGTACCCACAAACTATGGGAGGTGCTGAGGTTGTGGTGTTGTGCTCAAAGAGTCCTAATGTGTGATATTGTGTTTATATAGAGTAAATGACATTCATTTAAACCACCACCATTAATGTTAATAAAATAGCAATGCTTAGAAAGGTAGTTGGGTGCACTTATTTTACCCACCACCATTAATTAGAAAAGATTGAAATGAAAATAGAGTTAAACACAACACCAACCTAACACACATCCAAAATTAAACTTGGTCTCAGAGATGCACGTGGGAAATAAAAGTAGCATTTAATACACACCAGATCATTTAAACCAAATGTCACAGCATACTATTGTAACAACAACATCTTTGAGGGCATTTAAAACACCATTAAACCATAAACAGAGAGAGTTGTTGTAAAATTAACACATCCGAACTAAACAAAATTTTGGAGGGATGGTTTCATTAATGAAAAGAAAGCATTGTATATTAAACTTGGCCTTAAATATACAAGGTTCATCCAGCAAAATATGGTATATTAAACTTGGCCTCAGAGATACAAGGTTCATCCATCAAAATATGGTATATTAAACTTGGCCTAAAAAAACACACGGTTTCATCCATCAAAATTAAAGTGAGGAAAACACAATAAAGAAATCAGAGAAATTGGAATGAAAAATATAGAATAAAATTAGGAATTGAGGATGAGAAACAGAGAAAAATTCTTGAAAAGGTAAAACAAAATTATGAACTGAGGGTGAGACACGGAGAAGAAGAATCGAAAAGGAACAAAAAACTTATGAACTGAAACAGAGAAATAGAGAAACGGAGAAAAAAAAACTTATGAAGCTCAGAAACAGAGAAAAAGAATGAAAAAGATACAAAAAAAAAAATGAAGTGAGGGTCAGAAACAAAGAACATGAAAAAAAAATACAGAGAAGTACATTTTAAAAAATGTGCTCATCATCAACCTTCAAAACACAAAGAACATCATTTTAGAAAAAAAAAATAGTGCTCATCGTCAACCTTCAGAGTTCCAAAAAATATATTACAAACAAATAATGCTCATCATCAGCCTTCAAAATACAAGTAAAACAAAAAAAAATAGTGTTCATCGGCCTTGAGGGAAAAAAAAAAAAAACAAACCTCATTGAGAAAAGCCCCCCCCCCCCCACCATGCTCCAGGACGTGTCGACAGCCCCTACCAAGTACTTCCTTTCCATTTTTGCTCAGATTAAGCGTGAAAACTCACAAGAACAAGCATCAATTGAGAGGAAACTGGTGTGGATGACGAAATAGCAACGAGGGCGACAAGGGTTGACCTCACGACTGAAACGACAAGGGGAGTAGGTTAGGCTTTCAGATCTGAAAAACAAAAACAAAAACAATCAACAACCATAGTTTCGAGATCGTTAGTTGAGGGAAAGCACATGCAAGAGTGGAGAGATTACGGCTAGGGTTTCAGATATGGATTAAAGATCTGATTTGGGGCTTCTCGATTTTAGATGTTCAACAAAAAAAAAACCAAAGCAAAGGATGATAATACCATAGAAGATCGGAGAAGATTAAGGGAAGAAGAATCGAAGAAGATGAAGGGAAGAAAAATCGGAGAAGATGAAGGGATGAAGAATTGGAGAAGAAAGCCAACCTCAGAGAGGGAGAGAGACAAACGAGAGCATGCATGAAGAGAGAAGGTGAGAAATAAAAAGTGCGAACCTCGTGGAATGAGAGACCACTTGGGATACTGTGCGGACTTCAACAGTATTTACTGTTGAAGTCTGCGTATTAAGTTAAAAAAATAACGGGCTTTAAACACCTGCAGCCCAAATGGGGGAGTAGACAAATGAAGTCCACTCCCCCAACTCAAAGTTTGCGGCCCAAACGTGCCCTTAGAGTTTTGTCTATTTAATCCTTATTATTAAAAAAAATTCTAATAAATCATTGAATTTCTAATCTTGCATATAATACATTTTGGCCATTTGTTTATTCGTTAAGACAACTCATGACACACTACCTATGTACCACTGGAGAATTATGTGGCAAGCTAATTTTCAGCGCAATCTTTAAATAATAAAATCAACATGTCAGATTTGTGTTAAACTAATGAAATTAATAACATTAATTTATTAGACAAAAATTGAAAATTTAGAGATTTATTAAAAGCTTTTTAAAGTATAGAGACTAAATCAAAGTTTAGAGACTATATCAACACAAGTCTAAAACTTTAGTATACATATCAGAACTTGGGAAAATTTGCAAAAACACTTATGAACTATAGGAGTTGTTATAATCAGCACCTTCCAATTTTCAATTTGATCAATTAGTCGCTTAAACTTATGAAATTAAAGATTGCAACTTGCACAAACTACTCATGAACTATAATTGTTGTTCAAATCAATTTCTCGAACTAAAAAATTATTACATCAAACCCATATTCTTTATATCAAGTTTTTGTTTTCTTAAATTGAAATAACAGCTCAACATCGATCTGAGAACTAATTTTTTTGAATGGTTAATATTATAACTCAAGTGTTATTTGTGCATTTTGCAATATTAAGGGCTTAATTGTAAAATTTCGTAAGCTCAAGGGCTTAAATGTAACAAATTCTATAATTCAGGATTTTTTCAATTTTCTCTAAAACTTTTTAAATTACACTAACTAAACAAACAAAATTCTAAAAGTTTATAGACCAAATTTATAATTTAATATAAATTATGGGCAAAATATATCAAATTCTCCCTCATCTTTTAGGTAATTTTCAATATGGTCTTTAAACTTTAAAATTTGTCAATTTCACCCTTAATGTATTAAAAATTCTCAATTAAGTCCTTCTATGACAAAAAAAAAAACTTTTAAGTTCTATAAGTAAATTTTTTTATGTATCATCAAATTATTGTTTTATTAATATATTTGGATATACGAGTGGGATAAATTTTGATATTGAGAGTGTTGGATTTTGTATGTTAGTAACATTCCAGTGACATATTCTTCTTCAACATATAGAGGTGGGAATTCAAACTTCAACCATGGTGTAAAATTTTGCTCGACATTTCGGCATGTCGAGGGGCTTGACATGTCGTTTGGGGGGAATTTCGTTTTCTCCCCTTTCAACAAATTTCGAGGTTCGACGGACATGTTGTCATTTTTTTTTTTTTTAATGTTAGTTCAGTCAGTCACAAAAGCCGTGAAATGCGCATGGGAAAGGCATGAGAAACTTAGAAAGCGCGTGCAGGGTTTATATATATTTTTTCAAATTTAATCTTTTCTTTGTTAATAAATAATAAGTAATAGCCTACGTCCACAGGTAGAGGGTTTATATATGACACTCCTCTTAAACTCTAATACATAATAGGCCAAAAAGCCCAATAAATAAACGGATTTACAATTCTCTTAATTTTCCTCAAATTCTCTCAAATTTCCTCTAATTCTCTTAAATTCATTTCAATTCTCTCAAATTTCCTTCATAATTCTCTCATTGAATATAAATATTACATATATTTTAGATATATTTTAGATATATGATGTTAAGAGTAATCAATCATAGTATAATTAAGTCACAATTAAAGTTTCATGAAATAATTCAAATAATTTTAATCAATTTCCATATTAGTTTTTCAAATTCCTACTCGCATCGACATTTCAAATTTTCAATTACATTTATATCTAAATATTGTCTTAATTTTTAGCTGTGATGCTTAAACATAGTCAATTATAGTCTAATTAAGTCAAAATCAAAGTTTCATTGGCTAATTCAAATAATTTCCATCAATTTTCACGATTTCCGTAAATTTTTTCGAAATTTCCATCAATATCGACATTTCAAACCTTGCCTCTAACATACAACAACTTTATATTAATAACTTTCAATAATTGTTTTTAGTAAAAGATCTATTTAGAAAAAATTTATTGATTGTGGCAACCACAATGTGACAGAACTTAATAATGGTTAGATATACCTGATAGGGCCCAAATAGTATAACAACAAACCCACCAAGATCTCCTTCAAGACAATCAATGAAAAATGATACTCCAATACACCACAAATTATTCACCAAATAATTTTCAAGCTATCAACCAGCAATTGACAACAATAAACCATCAAAAATTGTAGAAGACTAAATGCAAACAACACACAAATTATACGTAGAAAACCTATTCGATGTGAAGAGTAAAAACCACGGGCCTTGTGAGGAGTCCACCCTTGTCACTTTCTCTTATTATGATACAATTGAGGGAAAAATAACCCAAATTAGTCGTACAAAGATTCACAACCCACCAATAGTTCCATACATAAGAGAAATTGAGAGATAAAGATAAAAATATCACCCAGTTTTTTTCCAGTTCTGTCTATCAGCGATTACCAACAAACTGGAGCTCAGAACGACTATCCAACCGTTCAAAACATGACTCTATGTATCATCAACAGGCTGAACAAATTTCAGCAAGATCCAACGGCTGAAACTCTGAAAAATGACAACTTTGTGGAAGCTGTCTATGAAAAACTGAACTGCTCTCTTCCCTCTTCGTTTTCTGTATATCTCTCACTGTTTTTTTTCTTCTTTTTTTAGGTCATTCACCCCTAAAGAAAAACCTATGCTTTCTAGGTAAGTCCACACGTTTAACCCCAAGTGGGCTAAACATATAACCCAACATTTTGGGCCCACAAACATAAGAAAAAACCTTGTTTATCTAACAAATGGGCTAGACACCCATAACAATATCCCCCTCCAACCCCATTACGAGGAAGACACGATCACATCCATGATCACTTGACCATCCTGACAAGCTTACTACAAAGCTTAACCTTGCTTCTAGGAACTACTTTAGTTAACATATCTGCACTATTCTTGTCGGTCTGGACTTTCTTCAATTTCATTCTCTTCTCTTCAATCACATCTCGCAGTCAATGATATCTAATGTCAATGTGTTTGGTGCGAGCATGATACATTGAATTCTTGCTCAAATCCATAGCACTCTAACTATCACAAAATACTACATACTCACCTTGTTTCAAACTCAACTCTTGAAGGAATCTTTTAAGCCATGGCATCTCCTTGCTTGCTTCCACTGCTACAATATACTCTACCTCAGTTGTGGACAATGCTACACATTTTTGTAGCTTGGATTGCCATGAGATGGCTCCCCTTGCAAATGTAAACACATAACCTGAGGTAGGCTTTCTATTGTCAAGATCACCTGTCATATCTGCATCAGTATAGCCTTGAAGTATAGGTTTATCACCTCCATAACACAAACTCAATTTGGAGGTGCCTCACAAGTACCTGAAGATCCACTTCACTGCTTCCCAGTGAGCCTTACCTGGATTGGATAAGAAACGACTCACTAAACTGACCGCATGTGTAATATCAGGTCTAGTACACACCATAACATACATCAGATAACCAACTACAGAGGAATAAAGAATGGCTGACATAGCTTCTTTCTCCTTCTCTGTTGTAGGACAAGCTCTCTTATCTAGCTTGAAGTGAGTTGCTAACGGTGTACTAACAGGCTTAGCATGCTTCATATTGAACCTTCCAAGAACCCGTTCAATATACTTCTCCTGGGATAAACACAATTTCCCAGCTTTCCTGTCACGAGTAATCTTCATGCCTAAAATTTTCTTTGTATGACCCAAATCTTTCATGTCAAAAGACTTTGGACAAGTCTTTCTTCAAACTTTGAATCATATCTGCATCTTATCCAACTATTAGGATATCATTTACATATAAAAGAAGGATGATAAAGTTATCTCTAGGAAACTTTCTAAAATACACACAAGAATCGGTTGTAGTTCGCTTATAATGATTGCTTGTCATAAATGAATCAAATTTCTTGTACCACTACCTTGGCGCCTGTTTAAGCCCATAAAGACTCTTCTTCAACCTGCAAACAAGTTTATCTTTCCCTTTTACTTCAAATCCTTCCAGTTGCTCCATGTAGATCTCTTCAAGCAAATCACCATGTAAAAATACAGTTTTTACATCAAGTTGCTCCAACTCAAGATCAAGACTTGCTACTAAACCCAACATTGTTCTGATAGATGTCATTTTGACCACCGGAGAGAATATCTCATCAAAGTCAATGCCTTTTTTTTGGTTGCATCCCTTTACCACTAATTTGGCTTTGCACTTTACTATCTTCTCTCCATCCTTTTTGTACTTGACATTTGTTTCTCAAGACTTTCTTGCCCTTTGGAGGTTGTACTAGCTCATAGGTTTCATTCTTTTTCAAGGAATTCATCTCCCCCTTCATTGCATCAAGCCACTAGTCTTTCTCATCATGAGACAAGACCTCTTAGTAATTTTCTGGCTCCCCACCTTCACTAACTAGAATGAACTCTGAGCTTGGATACCTTGTTGAAGGTTTACGCTCTCTTATGGACCTTCGAACCTGTGTATCCTCCACTTGAGGGGCAGATTGCTCCCCCTGCTTATGAACTTCTTCATGAATCACTTCGTCATTCACATCTTCCCCATGGATTTCTTCATCATATGAAGACTCATCAAGATCATCATCATCCATATGATCTGGTATATTACCATCAGGTTCTACCTCATCAACATCATTATGTACATCATCAAGTACATCCTCAACATTCTCATTTGACGGCTGAATAATAGAAGGAGTAGAAGTGGAACCATTAGTAGTGTCAAAAGACAATTTTGAAATAGAAATGTCCCTTATACTCAGAAGATCTGCACACCTCTCGTGCTTAAAGAATACTACATCTCTGCTTCTCACTACCTTTTTCTTTTCTGGACCGTAGAGCGTGTAACCATACTCTCCATCCCCATACCCAACAAATACACATGGATTAGTCTTTGAATCAAGTTTTGACCTCTGTTCTTTAGGCACATGCATGTATACCTTGTTGCCAAAGACTCTCAAATGCGAATAAGTGGGATCACGTCCCTTCTATGCTCTCTCTAGAATGTCATGACCAAGAGGAATCGATGGAGATCAATTAATCAAATACACGGCACATTGCACTGCTTCAGCCCAAAATGTCTTAGGAAGATCAGACATTCTAAACATGCACTTCACCTTCTCTACAATGGTTTTGTTCATCCTTTCAACAACTCCATTGTGTTGTGGTGTGTCGGGCTCTATCTTCTCATGTCTAATGCCATGTTGTGAGTGTTAGGGACAACCGACCTTCGATAGATCTCCACATTGGTATGATATTGTCCACTTTGGGCATAAGCCCTCATGGCTTTGTTTTTGGTTTCACCCAAAAGGCCTCATACCAATGGAGATAGTGTCCCTCACTTATAAACCCATGATCTTTCCCTTATCTAGCCGATGTGGGACTTTTATCGCATTCCCAACAATCCTCCCCTCGAACAAAGTACCAATCGAGCCTCCTCCTCAAATAGTCATCTATTCGTCTAGCCCTTATCCTGGCCAACTCCTTTACCGGAGCACACCGCCTATCCGATAGAGCTTTCTACCACGAATCTCCACCATGACTACGCCTTCGAGGCTCGCCTCCTTTGTTCGGCACCCGAGGATTCTACCGATCACGGCTTAGGGGCATGGCTCTGATACCACTTGTTAGGGACAACCGACCTTCGATAGATCTCCACATTGGTATTATATTGTCCACTTTGGGCATAAGCCCTCATGGCTTTGTTTTTGGTTTCACCCAAAAGGCCTCATACCAATGGAGATAGTGTCCCTCACTTATAAACTCATGATCTTTCCCTTATCTAGCCGATGTGGGACTTTTATCGCATTCCCAACAGTGAGCAATAGTACTTGAACTCATTTCGAAGTATACTCACCACCATTGTCAGATCGAAGACACTTCAACTTTTTTTCAGTCTCCCTTTCTATCATAGCATGAAACTTTCTGAAAATCTCAAACACTGGCTTTTTGTCTTCAACATATACACCCAAGTTCTTCGAGTAGAATCATCTATGAAAGTGACAAAATATCTATTGCCACCAAGAGACTCTACCTCAATAGGACCACAAATATCGGAGTGAACTAACTCCAATTTTTCTTGTCTTCTAGTGGACTTTCTAGAAAAAAAACTCTATGTTGCTTACCTGCCAAACAATGATCACAAGGGTCAAGAGAAACTATTTTATCAACCAGAATAAGAGATTTACCTGCCAACAGTTTGATCCCCTTGTCACTCATATGTCCTAGCCTTCGATGCCACAAATTAGGAGAATTGTTTTCTTCAACTGCATTCAGCTCACTAGAACATACCCTTTAAGTATGTTTTATACAAAGAGCAACACAACTCACCACGAGCAACTATCATCGAACCTTTAGTCAATTTCCACTTACCGTCACCAAAGGTATATTGGAACCCTTCTTGATCAAGGACATTTGCAGACAATAAGTTAAGACGTAAATCAGGAATATGGCGCACATTCTTTAATGTAAGCATGCACCCAACACTTGTCTTCACACGAATATCACCTTGAAGGGAATAATCGAATTAAACCCACAGCGGAAGCATAGGAATCGTCTTTGATTTATTTAGAATTAAACTAAAATACAAAGGTTAAGCAATAAATACCTTGAAAATAATATTATGGAGAATATTCTGGCGGATCTTTATCTTTTCCACAAAGTCTTCCTGGCTATGACTCGAACACATAACCAAGGCTTGTGGGAGCCTCTTGAAAGAAAATCTCCAAGGGATTGGAGAGGAAGAGGTCTAGAGAAAATTCTCTAATTCTCTCTATTGAGGAGATGTGTGTTGTACATAATGGCTCAACCCAAGGGTCCTATTTATAGTAACCAAGGGAAAATCTTTGCCATAATTAAAATATTATATTTTAATATCTAATATATTAAAATATATCTTGTATTTATTTGAATCTCATTCAAATTTCCTACGATATTTATTTATTTGAATCTTATTCAAATTCTATAAATATCTTTTATTTAATATATCAAATATACACTAATTAAATACAATAAATATATTTTCCTCTTTTATATTTAATATATCTAATATATTAAATATTAATTTGAACACTTCAAATTAAATATTAAATTTGAACATTTCAACTTTTAATATTTAATGTATCAAATACAATAAATATATTTTCCTCTTTTATATTAAATATTAATTTGAACACTTCAAATTAATATTAATTTGAACATTTCAAAATTTTCTTTCAACTAAATTGATCTTTTAGTGTTACTATGAGCTAGCAAGGGGACCTTATGGACCTACAGATTATAAGCTCTAATGATACAAAATTAATTAATTAAACTCTTTAATTAATCAATTTTCATTCATTAACTCTAGGGTCACTCCACTATAGACCTAAAGTTGCACTCTTATGCACTGTAGGACAAGTTGTGTCCATTGATATAATCACTACATGCAAGTCGATCCTTCACGAGTTGTTCGTAATTACAACTGGGTCAAAAGTCCGTTTTACCCCTATAATTACATCTTGCACCTTAAGTACCACTGATCCTCTAATGAACAATTTGTTTATAATCTAATTATAAACTAAGTCTCTCTCGGGCCAATGAGAGGGTGGGGCCCCATTGTTCAAGTCCCGAAATCATCACTTAAAGGAACTACTCATCTACTTACCCTATATGGGAAATAGTGAATTCCATCTTGTGAGATTATGTTCTCAGCTCCCTATTTGGTCAAGTACCCAAAATGGTAGGCATATTGAATCGTCTACAAAAGCCACTCTCACCCATGCAAATCAAAGGACAAGCCCTCACAGGCAGGAGTTCATAACTCACTCAAGATTAAGATCGAGTCACATATGATCATCTTGATGAAATATTAATCTTCTCAATTAACGGATTTATAAAGAGAGATTAAATATTTCGTGGTTCAATCTTATACAAACTCATTGTATAAGATACCCCCACTCACATGTCTCCACATGAATGATTTGGATCAAATCATTTGTAACTATTACAAAGTGGGCCGTATCAATAGTGTTACCAAGATAAGGCACCCAACCTTATCCATATACTATGACCCTTTAGGTTATTTCTTAAACATGATCCTCTCGTATGTCAACCACATACTGTTCAAGATTACACTAATAACCTTGGATTTTTCATATAATGGATAATATTATATTGCAAATAAAATAATCAAAATTATTATTAATTATTAAATAAATTATTAATTACGAGGCTTTGGGGCATAAATCCCAACACAGCTAACCCAACAATGTTAGCTGAGCTCTTGTTTCCCATCTTCACACTACCAAAATCACCAAATTGATAGTTCATGAAGTACTCCTTTTGGAGAACACAATGATATGAAGCACCTGAATCTACCAACCACTATGTGTCTGAACTCTCTTCATGATGACACTCACTAGTTGCACAAATCAAAGTGACTTGTAGAAGCGATTGCTGCAGTATTTTTATCATCTCCCTCCTTTTGTGAGTCCTACTTCTTACCTTATTCTTTCTTCCAACGGTAGCAAAACTTTTTTGTATGGCCAGGCTTGTTGCAGTAATAACATGTCCTAGTCTCTTTGTCTCTAGACTTAGACCTCCCCTTTGAGTTACCACGACCTTTGGGTCATTTACTCTTGCTTCTTCCACGATTCTCAACAAGAAGAGCATTCGAATTATCAACTCTCATCTCCTTTCTACTTATCTCTTCATTGAACATGCTTTCTTTGATCATATTCAAAGATAGAACACCTTCTGGAGTAAAGTTACTAATACTCACAACCAAGGTTTCCCAACTGTCTGGCAAGGAACTCAACAAGAACGAAGCCTGCAGTTCATCATCAAAAACAATCTTCATAGTAGTCAACTTGTTAATAATATCCTAAAAGTCACTCAAATGCTCAGAAACAAACTTCCCACCCTTCAATTTCAAATTAACAAGTCTCTTGATTAATGAAGCTTTATTATGCGCGATCTTCCTTTCATAAAGACCTTCCAATTTCTTCTACAAATCATATGGGTCGGACTCTTTAGACACATGGTTGAAAATGCTAAGATCAATCCATTGCCTAATAGTCCCCAAAGTCTTCCTCTTTAACTTAGCCTAATCTTTCTCTTCCATTTTCTCTGGTTTTGAAAGTTTAGCAATTGTGCCATCAGCTTCTATGGTTGTTTCAATTGGATCGTACAAATCTTTACAAAACAACAAATCCTCCATCATCAATCTCCAAATGGAATAATTGGTTAATGTCAGTCTAACCATTGAATTGCCTCCACTACTGCTAGTAGACTCCATAACAATGATCAAATTAAACCTTGGCTCTGATACCAACTGATAGGGCACAAATAGTATAACAACAAACCCACCAAGATCTCCTTCAAGACAATCAACCAAAAATGATACTCCAATACACCACAAATTATTCACCAAATAATTTCCAAGCGATCAACCAACAATGGACAGCAATAAACCATCAAAAATTGCAGAAGACTAAATGCAAACAACACACAAATTATACGTGGAAAACCACTTCGATGTGAAGAGTAAAAACCACGGGCCTTGTGAGGAGTCCACCCTTGTCACCTTCTCTTATTATGATAAAATTGAGGAAAAAAGAACCCAAATCAATCATACAAAGGTTCACAACCCACCAATAGTTCCATACATAAGAGAATAACAATTGAGAGATGAAAGATAAAAATATCACATAGTTTTTTTTATTTTATGGTTCTGTCTATCAGTGATTACCGACAAACTAGAGCACAAAACGACGATCCAACCGTTCAAAACATGACTCTATGTGTCATCAACAGGCTGACTAAATTTCAGCAAGATCCAACGGCTGAAACTCCATCAAATGACAACTTTGTGGAAGTTGTCTCTAAAAAACCGAATTGCTCTCTTCCCTCTTCGTTTTCTATATATCTCTCACTATTTTTTTTCTTCTTTTTTTAGGTCATTCACCCCTAAAGAAAAACCTAGGTTTTCTAGGTAAGCCCACACGTTTAACTCGAAGTGGGCTAAACATATAACCCAATATTTTGAGACCACAAACATAAGAAAAAATCTTGTTTGTCTAACAAATGGGTTGGACACCCATAACAATACATTCAAAAATTGTTAGCTACATTCTGACACCCTTTTCCAATAACCTCTCTTGCTTCGAAATTTCAAAAGTTAAAAGTCAAATTGAGAGTTTCTTTTTATGGTTTAACAACACGTAAAGTGTGAATCGAACTTTTACCTTTTGATCAAAATCACATACTTTATTTTATGCCACTTAAACTCAGATTTTCTAAAATATATAAAGATTATTCCCGATTCCAACGCTTACAATTTAGGGCTAGCAGAGCGGAGCGGACCGAGGAAAATGGGTCTGTGCTGGCTCCTTTCAATGGATTCGAAAACGTGCACCACAATGTCCGTATCTGAACCATTCTCTCTTACAAAAAAGTAAACAGCAAAAAGGCAAAGAAACAGAGCAAGATCGAAAGTGGGCTCTTCTTCTTGGGAATCATGAATAAAAATAGCTTTACTTTTCCATGCATTGGGATGAACCAACTGTTTTATTTGACTAAACAATTTCTGTAGGCTTTTGGATTTGGACGCACATAAAGGTCGGCTCTGCCTCTGCCTCTGCCTCTGCCTCTGATTCCCTGCCGCTTCGGCTGCTGTTTTCTAAGGTCAACTCTATTTCCTCCACTTGAAGAAACATTAAAAAGAAAGAAAAAAAAAACCCATTAATGAAATGCCTTCTTTCAAAGCGCCTGACGCCAATTTCAAGGGCCTTAGTGCAACTTCTGACACTCCTCAAGCTGTGTTGTTTGACTTCGATTGAAGAAATTTTATATGGGTTGGTTGCAAAACGTCAAACTGGTGACTGGGTTTTTGTTTGTGGCTGGTAATGTGCTTTTTTTAATTTTAATTCTTTTTTATAATGGAGCACTTTTGAAATAGTGGCCGGCAATCAAGTGATCAATCAAAAGGGGGGACATATTATGTTTACGTGATTATGATGAATTTGGGATGCCATTTTGATCAGGATGGATAATAGAGCAGAGCATCTAAAGTCAACCATGGAGACATTCAATTTCATAATGCAGCTAGAGATTTTGGGGGCGCCCCAGATTCTTCCATTTTACAGTCGTTGACTACTGTTTGTGGATCGATGTGACACCCCTTTCAGTTGAGTGATGCACGTAATTCATTAGCTGGAGATTGTTGCCTTTTTTTTATTGCTTTTGAAATTTGTCCCCTCCGCATATCGTGCTTATTTTCCCACACCATCTGTTCGATAAAATTCTGCAGTGGGTAGTTAGAACTTTATAATTCTATTGGGTTGATAGTGGACGTGAAACTATGTATAACTTATGCACATTATCACTTTACTCCTCCAGATTTCTAGTTTGAAACGTTCAAAACAATGGGAAGGCCAGCCCCACCTTTTTCCTCTTTATTAAGAGGTCACTTTTGCTTTATCAAAAGTAAGGCTTCAGCCGAAAGCAGAGTTCTCTCTTGGTAGGAAGACAGGAGGCGGCCATCTCAAGGCACTTAGGAGGAAAAACCACAGGATCAGAGTAGTCAATCGAGAAACGGAAAGCTATCATACCGCGTTACGAACAATAACACCTTCAAAGGAAGAGGTAATAAATTTTCTATGTTCCAGCTTAGAACCATTTGGCCTATTCACTATGCAGTCCATGTTCAAGTTATATATATACCAAATCTATAACTACATTGAGACTATGTGCCAAAGTGAGTATATTTCAGCAGTAATTGGCATGTAGTTGACTCGACCAAAAGATCAGATATTCAAATCTCTCACTCCAAATCACTTTAATTCTTTGGCTGGTGGGGGCTCTGAGTTACTTTTTCTCTTTCTACAAGTGTATTTTGTAGTTTATTCTTAGTCCATTTAGCCAAGCATATATATATAATTGTATTCTCATATTAATTGCCGTTTATGAGTGGTTGAATAGAAAATATACAAGCAACTTTAATCCTTTATTTCTTATTACATATAGTTTGTTCTAGAAAATTAGATGCTTTTTTAATGGTTGCTTCCTCATCTATATCTGCTTTCTTTTCCCTTTTGACCGAAACTATAGCTCTTGTTGAAATTGTACAAAACGCAAATCCAAACCAATGCACATTGATAAAAACAGCCTCCCTTCCATCTCATTGATGGTAAAGCTTAAGAATGGAAAGTTATGTACTTCAACAAAAAATCCTTCAAACCAAACACGTAGTAGGAAAAATCTTTGCCACCTCATCCACCAAACTTGATTCAACGTTTTGGAAATTCAGGTATTCTCAACAAACCCCGTAGCATTCCCCCAAGTCTTGTTTGGCAGCCAAAACAAAGAAACTACGATCTAGGCAAAGACTAAAATTGCAGCTGTGTGTTTTCTTTTTATAGAATGAATCCCAATCACTTGTCTCAGAGCAATCAGTTTCAAGCACAAACCCATGTTCTTCAAATGTCCTTTATCATATTCTAGTAGTCATACTCAAGTTGACCCACTAGAATAATGTAACTAGCAATTGTCAGTGACAGTAATTGGTACGTGGGTTTAGTAAGGACCAACTTGTCATCTCATCTCAACCATGGAGTCTATCTATAGTTTAGTTTGGATAAAGTTGCTTCTAAACTACTCGGGGGAGGCCTTATTTATTGGAGTCTACTCTCTCGTCACCTGTCTATCAAGCTCATCAATCCACTTTCATCTGTCTCTATCCTTAAATAGTCGGGTATTGGAGGCCCACTTTTTGCATTATGCTCATAACCTACCTCTACTAATTCTTGAAAAGGCTTAGCTCGCCCCAAGGCCAGCTTTAGGAAGCAACAAAACTTAGGATAATACTTTAGAGGGTGCCTCCAAACATTCCAAATTATTAAGTTCAACTTTCATCTTACGTTGTCATCACCCAGAGTTTTCTTTGCTACTTATCAAGCCTATGATCTTTGGAGTTCTTGGTTAGGTCTTCTAGCCTTTAATATTATAAACAAAGTTTCCTCTTCGTGCAATTAAAAGTTCTTCCATGGTTTTATTTTACTTTTGCTAATGTCAATATGGCAAAAGCCATAGGTTACCAATTTCTTTGTCAACATTTTTGGTTGTTGAGTCGTTTACGACTTTCCTTTATTCTTCTCTTCATTCTTTCTTTAGCTCTAGTAAATGCCAGTCCACCACTTTACCTATTTTAAGTTCAACTTTGCCCCAACCTCCACAATTGTGAATCTTTTGCTAAAAAGCATAATTCATGCTCAAGAAAGGTTTCAAAGAATCTACTGAGTGGATTACCTTTGGGTTTTTCTGATAAAGAAAGACTTTGTCATTTGGAATACTCTATTTTCCTGGTAAAAATGAGGGGGAAATCCTTATTTTAGTAATTGCATAGATTTATAATAGCATATACCTTTTACAAATGTAATTTCGCCAAAAAATGAAATAAAATAATTGTACCGGTTAGAAATGATAATATAAATCCTCAATATGTTTATATAGTTCATGTTTGTAAATCCTATTTTGGTCCTTGTATATTCATACCTATTTTATTTTGATCTCTTTAAACTTTTAAATATTTTATTTTAGTTTTTAAATATTTTGTTTTAGTAACTTGGCATAAAAGACTATTTTCATCGTTGCTGGTATTATTTTCATTAGCCCTTTAACAAAAATCCAAATTCATTTTGAAATTTGAAACCTAATCCTATTACTTGTGGCTTCCAAATACTCATATGGTTAATGAAAAGAAAATAGCACGTCTATATTAGGTTTTTGTAAAATAGCTTTTTATGTAAAGTGGAGGAAACTAAAATAAAATATTTGTAATATAGAAACCAATATAAGCATGAAACCTCAGACACCAAAATGAGATATAGATTATATTGATGTGTAAGTCTCTCATGTTTAATCAATAATTCATCAAACTGTAGCAAGGTTTCCACTACTAAGAGAGCATAGCTTTAATTATTGATATACTAAATGGGAAGCTATCAAAAAGCACCAAACATAAGAATCAATGGAAACCTCATAGTCTAGGCCCTAGGGGCAATGTACACAACCAAATGTTGGTAAAGACAAGTAGTTTTGGGGGAAAAAATAATAATAAAGTCACAGTCAAACATTTCACTTGGCCACATAACAAACTTTATACAAATTGAAGAAGCTATCTCATTGACTTATTCCTAACAAGTTTAAAATGGGTTTTTGCCTATTGCATCATATGCTATATTTAATAAAAAAAATAAAAATAAATAAAAAAAACCACCTATCATTTAGGTCAAAACTAATAATATATTACATGACATAAAAGTACTCTATTCTAACATTGCATTTTAATCGTGTGTTTCTCGCTGTTATTATCACCAAAGTTCTACTGATATCCTGAACTCCAAAACTCTCCTTGCTTTCAGATCATCACCAGAAAAAGATGGCTTTGCGTCTTGAAGTTACTTCTTGTTCTCTCATCCTTCTTGGTTTACTCATTATAATGGTAATTAAGTCTTATGAATTTATAATCAATTCCATGCTTATAATAACAATTTTCAATCCTTACTACAGCTTGGAAATGGGTTGTTTCTTTAATTTCTAATCTCAATTCTATTTCTTATAGTACTTTGAAACTTTTTATTTGATTTGCTTGTGGAAGGGAAATCAAACAAATCAAAAACTTGAAACAAAAAAAGATTGAAAATTTACCCCTTAGCTTGTTTCTTTCTGCATTATTGACAAAGCTTTAGGACTTGTTCTTTACTTTTCAATTCTATTGCAGGCTGCACAACAAAGTGCTGCTAGGAAATTAACAGATGGCTATGATAAAGATGTAGAACAGTTTGTGAATCTGAAAATGAATGATCAAACAAACACCCATATTAAGGAAGTTGATGATGGCCACCAGAAGATGAGCAAGAATCATATGCATGATCATGCTTCATCTCACATGGAGCATTTGGATCCTTTATTATATGTTTTCTTCACCTTAAGTGATTTGAAAGTTGGAAACCAAATGCCCATTTACTTTCCTTACTCAAAGCCATCTGAAACCCCAAAATTACTGCCTAGAGAAGAATCTGAGTCCATTCCTTTCTCCACATCACAACTTGAATACCTTCTAACTCTATTCTCTTTTCCAAAAGACTCTCCCCAAGCCAAAGCTGTTGAATACACTCTTAAACAGTGCGAGCTCAAATCCATCAAAGGAGAGACCAAATTCTGTGCCACTTCTTTAGAATCAATGCTGGATTTTGCCACAAAAATGTTGGGAGGTGAGACCCAATTGAAAGTTTTGACCACCACTCGTCTCTCCAACTCCACTATCCTCCTTCAAAACTATACAATTTTGGAGGAACCCAGAGAAACAGTGGCTGCAAAAATGGTGGCATGTCATAGCATGCCTTACCCTTATGCTGTTTTTTACTGTCATTGCCAAGAGAGTAATAACAGGCTGTTTGAGATTTTACTAGGGGCTGAGAATGGAGATAGAGTGAAAGCTAGTGCCATTTGCCACATGGATACCTCTCAGTGGGACAAAGACCATGCCTCTTTTAAAGTTCTGAAAACTAAACCAGGAGCTTCTCATGTTTGCCATTTTGTCTCTACAGATAGTTTAGTTTGGCTAGTTGCCTAATCCTACAGTTTGAATTGAATTGCCTGCACATATATGTTTACATGTGTGGTTGATTAATGTACTAGTTTTGTTTTTTTTGTTGTACTTCCTGGCTTGATTTTAGGTGGTTTGTAAGTTTTATAGTGTGTTATAGTTGAAGATTGCTCTATGAATTATTTTGGTGTGTTTGATTGATGAGTATTGAGAGAATGCTGGTATATGGACACTGATTTACATCTCTTAGGTAAGAACTCAGATAAGCAAGAAAACTAAATAACGACCGATTCTTAACATTATAACTATTAGAATATGTCAATTTAAGCATAACTCAACTATTAATGCATATACTTTCAACTAAGAAGTCATATACTTTCAACTAAGAAGTCAGAAGTTCAAATCTCTCACCCCACATGTTCAGTATCGATAGTGAGTCGATCATTCGAATAGTGAGGGATGATCTTCCATCTATATTGGCCTAATTGTGATAAAATGGAGTAACACACCACTTGTGTTGATCTTAATTTGTTCAATTGAACTATTAGGTTGTTGGAAAGAGTTGGCTTGTGGACTGTAGGGAACTTATCATTGGTAATTTACTCTGGCCCAATAACAAGTATGGTTGTGGTTTAGTATTAGATCATCGGTTCTAATCCTTAGGTTGTTTCTTTCTAATATTTCATACTAATAATCATAAATCAACATTAATTAACAATCTTTTAGTTTTGGAGTGATTGATTGACTCGATTGATATATTGTATATTTGTCTTTAATGTCATGTTCTATCATCAAGACAATTTTAGGAGGAATGTATTGAAGTGATTTTTTTTTTTTTAATTCAACAACATGTAGCGGGATTCGAGCTTCTGACATTTTGGTCAATGGTATATATTTTGACTAGTTGAACTATTCTCAAATTGGCAAGTGAATTGAGTTATAATTTAGCAAATGTTTGTGTTGGAACATGAAGACCACATCAATTCAAATCTTTCTTGTACTTATCAAGAAGATCTACATGCATAGTTTACACTTTCAAGTGAGTATAAAATGCAAGGAGATGCCTAAATCAAGCACTTGCATGTACAAGTTTATTAAGCCACATACAATTTGAGTTTTGTTTAGAGGTAAGTGAGGCTTTTAGATGTTAAATTTCATATGTGCGAAAATGGATTCACACGTGTGAATTTATTGAATCGTCTTTATTTTAATTAAAATTTCAATTTGATTTTATTGTCCTATAAATAAGGTTTTCTTGGATTGATACAACAAAGGTCATAACATGGTTGTGAATAGTTTGTATAGTCTAATGCCCCTTTAAGAGCATTTATCAATATTGGTGTTATTGATTGATTTTAAAACTAGTGAGGTTCCCTTTAAATTAAAGTTGGAGAAAATATTTTGTTACTTCTACCAGAATTCAGTAAAGTATAGAGCACGTTTGAAAGACTAGTGCACTTCATCATTGTAAGTTGCATCTACTACTCTAGTAGTAAACTTTAGTTTTAATTCAACATAGAGTACAAAGAACGTGTAGTTTGGTAAGTCTTAAAATGTCTAATATATATAAGATATCGATTCTAATAGATTGTGTTAATTTCGTAGGTTTTCTCATTTAGTATTTTATCCATAGAATTTTTTTGCTTCTACGATCTTTCTTCCTTTTACTCTTTTAATTTGTTCATTTCTTGCTAGTTATTTGTCTCACTTTGATAGCATTTTCAAACATAAATAGAACCTAACATTCAAGAGTGACCAATAAACTTGAGACCTACACAATCGCTTCAAGTTTGCTACCAAAGTCAAGGAAGCCTAGTGATAAGACAATTTTTATGAGGTTGTGAGAAAAGTTGGTGGAAAATAGCCAATACATAATGAGTTGTTTGGTTTTTACCATTGTCTCAAATAAAATGATATCCATCTTGACTTGCTTAATGAGGTAGTGAAAGAGCAGGATGTTGTTGTGCAAGATGACATAGGATTTTCACAATTCAGTTGGGTAGGCTCAAAAACCATCAACCTTACTACTAAAATAGGAATTAAGCTAAAATCAATCAACAAAACTAAGAAGGATCCACCAATTGTCAATCTTCGAATTATTCTATAATTCTTTAAATTCATATTCAACCTAAACATTTAATATTTGATGCTTTAGAAAAGAGGATGAATTCTTTATTTTATTCAAAGCAAATGATCTTGTCAATTCTTTGCCGTGTTAAAAGAAGTTTGATAGGCTTAAAGAATATAAAAGACTTAAACTTTTTGCGTTATGAATTTCATTCATTTAAGTTAAAATTTTCAACCATTTGTGGGCTCCATGAAAGGGCATATGAGAAATTAAAGATAGTTTGAGAGAGAATAGAACTGAGAGGCAAACCCCTCCACAAAAAGTTTTGAGCAAATATTTTCCCATCTTGTTGACTTATAGCCTAGTGGCTCCAATTTCTTCTCCAAATGGTTTTCTTGCCCCCTTCCACTTTCTATATGATGATGATGTTTTGATTTTTTTTTTTTTTTTTTATCAAGCAAATCTAGTGAGAGTTGTAGCAAATCTTGGATGCATTTCCAACTTTATGGTTCTCTTATTGGTCAATATCAATTGGAAAGAATCTAGCCCATGTTACCTCCCTGTTCACCATTTTTAAAGGAGCACAAGTTCATTTATGCATTCAAAGTACCTTCCATCACATTTGAACTAAACTTTCCAATATTTTATTTTATTTCTTTAAGTTTGCATAAAAACTATTTTAATTATTGTCTTATTCTTTTTAATGTATTACTTAATCTCAATAATTAAAAGCATGTTTCGAAGTGATTATTGTCAAGTGGTTGTCGGTGATTTTGCTTTTAAAATAACTATTATTTCATATTTTAAAAAAATTAACTTTTGGTGACAGTTAAAAACCATCATCTGTTATAAAAATTCATAAATTTTAATCAAAAAGTGTGTTTTTTCAAAACCGCCTGTTGACAGAGAAATTTCAGCCAATCTCCAATTGCCACATCATTATTCCAAATTAATGACGAACTACAAATAATTAAATTTGGGACTAATTATAAATTGACATGTATCCTAAATTTAATTTGAAGACAAAAATTGGCAAATTCTAAAAATTAAAAAGCCACATGTCTTCATTATGACAATTTGACCAAACAATTAAATTTAAGTTGGTCAAATTGGGTTATATGAAATTTGGGTCAAAGTTAAATAAAACTTAAATCCAAATGGTTAGGCCCAAAGCCCAAGTCCATTGTTAGACCTGAAGGCCATTAAAGCCCAAGCTCACAAGCCCATGGAAAATCTCTATAAATAGAAGAGCTCTCCTTCATTTGAAGAGGTCGGAAATTTGATTCTCCAAAGAACTCAAAGAAAATTGAGAGCAAAGTAGGCCAAAGTCCTTGAGTGCTGAATGCTCCTTGAAGTCATTAGGTACTAAATGCTTCAAGACAAGTCCTCAGGTGTTGAACCCTCTTTAAATACCAAAGACTCTTCAAGACAAGTTCTTAGGGGTTGAACCCTCTTTGAAGACTAAAGATTCTGCAAGACAAGTCCTTAGATACTAAACACTCCTTGAAGTGTTAAACACTCTTGGAAGACCAAAGACCCTCCAAGACAAGTCCTTAGGTGCTAAACGTTCCTTGAAGACTGAAGACTCTTTGAAGACCAAAGACGCTTTGAAGACTAGAAGACTTGAAGACTTTAAAGACCAAAATATCTTTGAAGACAAGTCGAAGGCATTTGACGGGTACAAGACTCCAAGACTTCAATAGTCTTTTTAAGAGAATCAACAAGCCAAAGGCCGACCCAACAAGGTCAACAAGCCAAAGGCCAACTCAACAAGGTCAACAAGCCCAAGGCCGATCAGAAAAGACCAACAAGTGCGCTCGATAACAAGCTTTCAGTCCTCGAGACATTTGTATATGAGAGAGAATCAAATGAACAAATTAGAGATTGTACTTCACTAAACTCAAATTAATACAAATATAAATTTATTTACACGTGTCTCATTTCTCTTTCTTTATTGAAATCACGTGTGAACACCGTCACCATTGAGGTTGTGTATCATTATTTACATAATGCCAATTTTTTTCTCTCTAAAGTTTTTATAATGTCCCTCTTACTTTATTATCTTTTTAAAATTTTATTCATTTTTCTCACTTTTTTTTTCTCCCCAATGGTTTTAGCTCTCTCTAACTTTTTTTACCTCCACATTTTTTTTGTTCCTCTCTCTATAATTTATATTTTATCTCTTGCTCTAACTTTTTGTTCTTGAACTTTTTTCCCTTTTGCTCTTGAACTTTTTGTCCCCGACTCTTAATTTTTTTCTCTTCATTAAAGTTTTTCTCCCTAAAATTTTGATCATTCTCTCCAAAATTTTTGTATATCTCTCGAATTTTATTGCTCTATCTTCAAATTTTTGCTCTCTCTATTAAATTTTTCTCTCTCTAAATTTTTTGTCACTCTCTCTAAAAAATTTATCCCTCCATGTCTCTAACATTTTTTTCTTTTTGAAAGTTTTCTCTAGCTTTATATCTTTTTCTCTCTTAATTTTTAGTTCTCTTTGTATAACTTTTATCTGCCACCTTCTAATTATTTCTAATCTCAAATGTAATACTCTTTTTAGTAATTTGATGATTCTAAAATCACCTTTGAAAACAAACATTAATCATTTAAAAAAATACTTTTAATTAAATTTAAATCATTTTTACAAGTATGGAACCAAAAATTAAAATGATTTATACTATAACTTTTACAAAGTAATTATAATTGAATCACTTAGCTCAAAACACTTATTCTAAATCACTCCCAAACATGCCCTTAATCATTAAAAATCACTTTTAATTGTATGAAAATCACTATTAAAAGTGTAGAACCAAACATTAAAATGATTATATGAAAATCACTTTTAATTAATCAATTATAAACAAATCAATTGTGCTAAAATCACTATTTCTAAAATCATTTCCAAACATGCTCTTATTTGGTTGCACTACATTATATTTGAAAGTGACTCTTTTTTTTAGTACAACAAATTGAGGGTATGGGAGATTTCCAACCTCAAAGAAAATAGTACATGTCAATTACTATTGAGCTATGCTCAGTTTGACATATTCAAAAGTGATTCTCTATTAATTGTAAATATTTTTTTCTTACTATTTATTTGGAAAGCTTTTGTTCAATCACTTTAAAACTATTTTTTAGATAATTTTTTATCAATGATTTCTTCTAAAAGAGTTTTTAAGTCCATCTAATTATCTAAAAAATACTTTTGATTTATTACCAAACTCTATACATTTTAAGGAAGAAGAAAAAACATTTATAATCATCTAAAATAACCTAGGAATCTATACTAAAAACGCTCTAAATTTAGTACTCTATTTCTAAAGTCATTCCAAACACACACTTACTGCGTACACGTCCTCTTGCTTTTCCATCTCTTTAGCTTTTAAAACTAAATAAATAAATAAAAACAAGTGTGTAAGTCTCTCTTGGCCATTTTGAAATTAAATTATGGGGAGAGTTGACCAACACCATACCATGGCAAGCACTAAATGAAACATAGTCCAAAGTAATTTGACACCACCCCATTTTTTAAATATTAACGTGAACCAATTAGCTTGCATTATATATCCACCTGTACGTACCTCATTATTTGCTACATTATGCTACATCATTATTATTGTTTATATGTGTGTGTGTATATATATATATGTGAGCGTTTACTTTAAAATTTTCTACTATTATATATCACAAATTTAAATAATTTATTTGGATATCTCAATCATTTCATCAAGATAAGATTAAGAATTCTCACAAATACTACCTTTCCGTGTGAGGTTGGAGGTTTAAATCCTCATTACCACATTTGTTGCACTAAAAAAAATAAAAATTCTATTTTTCTATAATTTTATTAGAAATGCAAAACTTTCAATATCTTATAAAATAAATGGTTGATTTAATAGAAGAAGATTCTTGAATACTGGCTTAGGTAGAGTATTCATGTGGTGTTTTTTTCTTCTTATATTTTAGATGTGTAACCTATCACCGATCCCTTTCTTTATTGTTTGGGATCCATACATCTCTTTTTGAAAAAAAACCACGATCTTTGTGGTAGCACAGGTCCGAACACAGAACATAGTCTTTTCTTCTTTAAAAGCTAGTAACATATGAATAAGTTTCTTTTCTCATTCTTAATTTCTTAAAAGTTTCCATTCTACTTTAAAAATGTCTGAATATTTAATCAAGTTCCTACTCTAATTGATATGCTTACATGGCATGTAATACAGTTGACATTTTCAAGGCCACTTGATTAAGAAATTCAACAAATCTTAAATTAAAAAAGAAAAATCCACCTATTAAGGTATAATCATTGAAGCATTCTCAAAAGAATATCACTTGAACAGTGAGTCCCAAATATAAATATATTGCTCATCTTCTTGAGAAAACACCCAAAGAAAGCTAAAAGATAGAATTCACAAAGAAACCAAAGGAAGATGCAAGAGCGTAATTACAATTATTTGACCCTCATTTTCTTCTTCCTTCTTGTTCTTGGGGTAAGCTTCCAAACCCATTATTCAAATTCCCCATTTGATTTCATATCTAAAAAAACATTTAATTTTGCTTGGTTTTTTGCTGTGCAGACCAGCAATGGCAGAATGATTCAAGAAGCTGATCATAAAGAGATGACTGAAACAAACAAAGATCCTTCACTCAATGTTTTCTTCACTCCAAATGATCTACAACTTGGAAAAACAATGCCCATCTTCTTCCCAATCAAGAACCGTTCTCAAATTCCAAAACGTCTACCCAAAAAAATGGCTGACAAAATCCCTTTCTCAATGGCAAATCTCTCTTATCTTCTTCAATTCTTCTCCATCTCTAAGGATTCTCCTCAGGCCAAGGCTATGGAGTACACTCTAACTCAGTGTGAGCTTGAGCCAATGGAAGGAGAGACCAAGTTCTGTGCTACCACTTTGGAGTCCTTGTACTACTCGACACATGGCGTGTTCGGGGACGGGTCGGTGAAGGCTGAAGCCACTATGTACCCTAAGAACTTCAAGACAGAGTTGCAAAACTACACCATCTTGGAGGAACCCATCAAAATTTGGGCGTCAAAAATACTGTCTTGCCATTTGATGCCATATCCATATTTGGTGCTTTACTGTCACAGCCAAGAGAGTGATAACATGTTGTATAAAGTGGTTGTTGAGGGTGAAAATGGAGATAGAGTTGAAGCTGTGGCTATTTGTCATATTGATACCTCTGAGTGGGACAGTGATCATGTGGTGTTTAGAGTGCTGGATGTTGAGCCTGGTTCCTCCTCTGTTTGCCATTTCTTCCCTGAAGATAACATAGTTTTTGTTCCTGACTTTGAGGATTAGAACAGTTCATAATTAAGTTGTATGTTTTCAAGAAGTTTTGTGTTGTCAAAAATGGTTTGAAGTGTTTTTGTGTGTGTGTTGTATTGTCAAAATGGTGTTCCAAGTGTTTGTGTGTGCTTGTAAGATATCTTTGTTTTTCCTTGTCTTGTTTCTTGAAATGAGTTTAATGTATATCTATGAAGAACTTGACTGAGCCATGTGGTACGAAGGAGTTGGAAGCAAGGAGTAAGGAGCTTCTTTGTTTTCTTCATCTCTCAATATTGTGGATCAGTATAATCAATTTGATCTACTGTAGTAGAGACCAGAGAGCACGAGAAATGAGCAAAATTATAAGACATGTCCTCAAACTGAGTGTGTTGATACAATTCAATCTTAAAAGTTATAAATGATTTGATCTAGACTGTTTATGTAAAGATATGAAAATAAGAAAATCAATAAGATAGATTGAATTACGAAGTATCTTGTTATTTTCTAATAATATTGTTAATACAAATCTAAATATATCATTGAAGTGATGATATACGACTTGATTTCAATTATAAACTCTTGTTTGTGTCCTTGTATCCTTCAATTTACTTGAGTGGAAATAGTTATGCTAGTTAATTCCATAGTCGATCCATTGATTAGGATTTTATGAGTGTTCACATGAGGAGTTCACCAAACTTGTAAGATGATAATTTTGCTAAATTATAAAAAATACCTATAAGCTTTGTCATTTGTTTCAAAAATACCTCTATTCTTTCAAAAATTGCAATATTACTCTTAACCTTTCATAAATGTTTCAAAACTACCTTTGAAGTAGAAATCTATTAAAATGTTAAACAGAAAATCCTAAAACAATGTGGCAATGACTAAGACGATTGGCTAGATTAAGTCTAAAAGAATGACATTCAAACATGTTACTTTTCGTAAAACATTCTAATGAATTTTCCACTCCAAGGTAAAGTTCAAGGATATGTTTTACAACCATAATTTTTGGAAGTGTTAAAGTTCAAAATTTGTCTATCTTGCGTAGATGGTTCTCCATGGCAAGTTGCAACGCAACAGGTGGTTCTTCAAACGGATTATATGTCAATTTTCAAAGACATCTCTTATCCATATTCTTAGAAGCAGACTTGTAGTTTACCATTTATCACAGATTTTTTTTAATAAAAATTGATATGTAGTTGAAAGAAAAAAGGCTAAATTATAAAAAATAAAGTACCCTTAAACTTTAAACTTTTGCCCTTTGTTTAAAACAATATCCCTATTCTTACAAAAGTTGCAATATTAACCTTCCCTTACATTAAAAAGTTGCAATATTAACCTTCCCTTTCATAAAGGTTTCAAAACTCCCCTTTGAATAGAAAAACCGTTAGATTATTAGACGAAAAATCGACATGTTTGAATGTCATTTTTTCAGACTTAATCCTAGCACACATCCTAATTACCATCACATCAATTTTCCATTCAACATTCTAATGAATTTCGGATAGTTTTGAAATAGTTTTGAAACAAATGTCAATGTTCAAAAGTATTTCTTATAATTTAGTCAAGAAAAAATAACCCTGAATTTCTTGTACGCCTTCTGATGTTGTGATTTCTTAAAGCCACGTCACAACTTTGCATTCTAATGTAGATCACTTTGGATCTGATGAAGTTCATAGCGTGAAACTTGAAATTTTGGAATATATTTCAAAACGATGTCTATAGACTGTATGATACAGAGGCCAAAGATATGTTTTCTTATAAAAAAAATCCTTAATTTTTATTTACAACAGAACATTTAGCACTAAAATAAAGTGTACACATTAAGACCCATTTGATAACCTATTTAGTTTTTGTTTTTTTGGTTTTTAAAAATTAAATCTATAAATATTACTTTCACCCATGAGTTTTCTCAGTTTGTTATCTACTTTTTATATATGTTTTAAAAAACCAAGTCAAATTTTGAAAATTTGAAAACTAAAAATAATAATTTTCAAAGACTTGTTTTTATTCTTGGAATCTAGCCAAAAATTCAAAATGTCTTCTCAAGAAAGATGAAGCCCATTAAAGAGAAATGATAAGAAAACAAGCACAATTTTCATAAACCAAATGGTAATGGTTATCAAATGAGTCTAAACCAAATGGTAATGGTTATCAAATGAGCCTAAATGAGCCTAAGTTATTATGCATTCCAAAATAGTTATTATGCATGTTAAAATAGTTTTTTAAGATGCTTTCAGGATCAATTCTCAACGTTCGAGTCCTGGACAAGGTGACAATCCTAGAAACAATTTCAAGATCAGGAATTTTGACAAGAATGAGATTAATTTTCCCATAATCAAATCACCGTAATTTGCAAATAATATAAATCATACCATTGTGTTCTCAAATGCTAGCCCACGTGAATTGATTCAAAGAATTTTGTTACCAATGACACGATGAAGCGCTGGAAATTTTGATTCAAACCTTGAATGTTCTGTATCGAAGCTTGGTTTAGATGATTTGGCAGACTGAAATCGATTCCCCCATTAAGAAGCCAAATTCTGCATAATCAAATCACCGTAATTTGCACATATGGCTGATGAACTATTGGTCTTCGCCAAAATCCAAGCTCAGTATTCTGTTTCCAGCACACCGTCGATAAGCCCAAACTCCAAAGCCTGCAAGAGAAGGCAAAGGGTTTTGGGGTTTCAGTATTCTGTTTCCTAACTTTGTTGCAGTAGTTCACAAGAGTTCAAGTCAAGTAGCCAACATTTCAACATTGAGGAAAAGATTTTACCATACAGTAAGATCCCTGAAAAACTCATTTTTACCTGTTCCATAAGCCTAATTACCTAAGTCTACTCCCTTCGTCTTTATCTCTTATCATTTTGGACAGAGATGGACTTCAAATAATTTTTTGAATTTCAATCCAGCCACTATAGACACTGCACAACGTTACCTCAGAAACAGACAAAAACCGATCCCTCTCCGTGTATTGTTGTACTTTCTCTAGAGGTTGGCCAGTAAATGCAGCATACATCATGTCAACTTTCTGCACAATAAATCCAAGGCACAATTGAAATAATCAAATGATTAATGTATAATGGAACCAAAAACTGAACCATATTTGACTGCGAAGTACAAAGAATATCCTAATGGGAGGAAACTAAAAAACACAGCGATGCAGTAGTTTTTAATGATAAAAATGTATGCATACAAGGACTGCAATTTTTTTTCTTTTCTTAATACCTACGAGTGGGTAAGCCCACTAAGTGCACCTTGACTGATCTCATGAGACAGCCTATCAAACCCTACAATATTTGGTTTTACATATCTTAAGTTGCCACCATAAAATTTAATCTCATTCTTCCAAGATGCCGTTACTTTTGGGTTGGCCAAAGATTGCAACTTTCTGATCAACTTTTGTTGGCAAGGATTTTACCCTTCCAATATGCTTAAATATAAATAAAACAATCCCTCCTTATCCATGAATTATCTTTCCATCTATAATGGTTTCAAATTCCTAAAGATGATGAAGATAGTTACATTTGCAATTGCCACATCCTTCCCAAAAGGCAGCCCAGATATACCAATATATTTCGTCTGTAAATATTATGACATCCAGCAATTATACCAATAATGACAATCTAAACTGGTTCACCACCTACTTGCACAATAGTGATTCGGGTCAGAATATCACCAGATTTTTCTGCTTATGGTCAGTCAGAAGCTGATACTTGGTAAAAGTAAAACCATTTCTCATTAGCTCTAAGTTTTAATAATTTTTTGCTTTAGATTTTGGTCACAACTGGCAAGAACATAACGTACAAAAGGCACACCAAGCATTATCTAAAGCAATGGAAAATTTTATGGCCAGTGTTTATTTCCCAAGTAAGAAAGAGATACTGACATGGCGTGATTGAACTGCTTCATTGACTTGGCGTCTAACATCTTCCACATGACCCTGCACTCATCCAAAAACATCACATTATCACTCATAATGGGTTCCTCGATTTTTTGCTGGTTCTCACTTGTCACAAAACAAAAAGTAAGAGGAAGTCCTATTAGAAAAGTTAAAAGTATACATTGGACCACTTCAAAATTAAACAAAAAGCATATTATTTGCTTAAACTTGAAAGCAGTGATAGTGAAGCACTTGGTGCAGGGAATATTATATACGACACAATAGTTCAAGCGGTTTTATAGTATTGGTCATTAGGGTGAAAGAACAAAGAAGACATAGGGAACAGCTCAAATCAAGACTCACATCAGACTACTAATTATTATTTTTGCAATATAATACAAGGATTTCTATATATTCTTTTCCATTCCTTTTCCTCTCATATTCATGCTCTTTTGAAAGATGAACTCAGATTGTTATAAAATTTTAACCATACCCCACATCCACTTTGTGGCTGATGTATCATAATTCGAGAATTTGGCATCGCGTAGCGCATTCCCTTTTCTCCACCTGCAAGGAGAAGAGCCCCTTGACTTGCAGCAACTCCGAAGCACACTGTGCCAACCTTAGGCTTTATCTGAAAGCACAAGTCAATTATCTCTAATAAGAAAAGTTTCCTCTTCCTTTCATATTAAAAAAATGGATAGATCAATAGGAGGTGATGGCTGAATGCTCTAAACAGCAAACCAAATTATAACAAGGCATCATATGTTTGAATTATATATTTTATTTAGCTAATGATTGTTACTATTATTTAGTGCAAGACTAAAGTATGTAGCAAAGCAGATACTGCTGCCCCATAACAGCTCGTTGATTTTGTGAGCATGGAAGTATTAGAAACACCTTTGATATCAACATAAATAGCTGAAAAAGTGGATGCTGAAGCAATATACAAAATAAAAATAAGGGTTAAAAGAACTACACATAAAAGGCAGAGAGGGAGATAGAGAGAGAGCTTTGCAAACTTACCCAAGACATACAGTCATAAATTGCTAATACCGAGTATGTACTTCCACCAGGGCAATTCAGATATACCTAATAAGGTTAAAAACTCGGCTTACAAACAAATTAAAAACAAAGAATTAATCTATAGTTAACAGAAGGAGGAAAAAAGAGGGCATATTTTTGTTTTTGCACACATGGATATCTGCATCCTCGTCGATGGTTGCTAGAGTCACAAGCTGTGATATGACTCGCTGTGCCACAATGGAGTTGACAGGCTGACCAATAAATATGATACGATTCCTAAACAACACAGAAGAGAGATCCAAAGGCCCTCCTGGTGTCATCACTGCAGGCATAATTGGTGGATTACCTTTCTTGGCCACTATAGGTCCATAACTGTACAAAAGAGAAAATGCCCATCAGATTAATTACTTCATCATGTTAAAGGAATAAAACTAGAAGGCAGAATATCTTGTCACGGGAAAAGAAAGGTAAAATATAAAGGAATACAACACAAAAAAGATGGTGTTGCATAGGCATAATTTACAATATATATATTTCATCCCAATTTTAGAGAATGCAATCCAAACTATATTTTCAAGAAAAGGTTATGTAAATAAATAAACATTCGGTAAATGCTAAAAACAAGAAATGGGGAACAGTGCAAACCTTGTACTGGTGTGAAGAAAATCTTTATCGTCAAGGTTTGAAGGTGCCCCAATTGTTTTACTCGATAATCCTTCAAAAAGGGGGGAAAATTCGACATAGTCATTTGCATAATCCAATGCATCCATATAGGTGCCATTTCGATCATGTATATCAATAAATGCAGCAGGTACAAAAGGGATTCCCTAGTTCATAAAATTATCAGAGAATTGACACCGAGTTGTAAACGTGGTGAAAAATATATTAGAAAAGTAGGAACAAGTTAGTTTCTGCAAAGATGAAGTCCTCAGCTACAAAATTAGGGCATTCATATCGGCATATACAAAAATTCAGAACCATCAATTGCACAAAACAGATTACCAATTGTTGAAGAGTCGCCATAGGGCCTCGGCAAGGCAGAAACTATCGACCTGTGTGACTTTCTACACAAAAGACCCAGAAAAGTGAAGGGAAAAACTTAAGAGTTGCGAGCAAGGGGATTAGGCAAATAGTTGAGGAACACAAGAGGCATTACCTTCGAGAAAGTTGAGGAATGGATGACGTTCTACTGTGCGAAGATATAGAGAAACTGAGAGATGCAGTAAAAGCTGAAGCTACTACCATTTCGAGCGAAGCTTGTGGGAATGGTGCAGCGTTCTCGAGCTTCACTATGAAACCAAAAGGGACTATGAAATTACAGCAATATCAAGGAGGCTCCGAAATTATCCTCCCGTTTGTACTATTTTTACATATTTGCCCCCGGCCCAACGGCCCAGCCCAGCTCTCCTCGGCCCATGTTTATTCAAATAATCAAGTTTTAGAAAATAAATAAATAAATGAGGAAATTTTCTCTATTTCTCTCGAGAAAAAAAATTAATTTTTAATTTTCTCAATTTCATAAAATTGAACCCTAAACTTTAAAAACTAAAATTTGCATAATTAAACTTGATTAGTACTCAACCGAAAAAAAAAACTAAACTAAACTTGATTAATGCACAATATCGACGATTAAATAAATATTCTAAAACTCACAAATTTCAACAAAATTTTAGCTCTAATGTCATTTTTCTGTGAAGAAATTTGCACATTTAGAATGTTTTCATTGATATTTTTTCAAATGAAAGTCTATGAAATGATAAAAATTACAACACTATTCAAGTTGAAGATAAATATTGCAAAATTTATCGGTTTATGATGCAATTTGGTGAAATTGAAAGTTTAAGATAAAAATTGATATATATAAATTTTAATTTGTTTCTTTATGCATGCTTGAACTAATCTTATCCATCAACTTAAGTATGGTTGAATGATTAAAATGCCAATATACTTTAATGAAAATACAAGTTTTTTTTTTTAATTAAACAATATGTGGAGGCAGAGACTTGAATATCTAATTTTTTGGTCGAAGTTGTGATGCCTTAATGAGTTGAACCACGCTTTGATTGACATTTTCTATTTTAAAGCTATGTATATGTCTTCATCTCTAATGTTTAATATTCTTCGATTTAATTTCTATTGTTTGCAAAATTTTAATTTAGCATTTTACAAAATTACAGTCTTGGTCATTTGATTCATCGTCTACATTTATATCATATGCTGTAAGATCATCAACAGTCAAATTTCAACATTCCCAAACTAGAAATGTACAATGGAAAAATTACCAATGTATTAGGGAGTAAAAGTTATCTTTAAAATATTATTATTTTTGTTTAACAACTGCAATTAGATATGAAATTGATTTTTGAAATGGTAATTAGTGTTTTATCTAAATTGGATTGAATTGAGAAATTAAATTCCGTTCAAACTTTCTCTAAGTAAATAAACAAATTGTTTTTTAAAAAATAATAATAATAAGACAAATTTATATAATATATAAACTTGCTGGCGCTAGAATACTGGTCTCTCTCGGTCCTCCTTCTCCTCGGCGATAGCCTCGCTCGACAAGCCCTCTGTTCAGTCTTCAAGTTCGCCTTTGCATAGAGCAGGTGACACGCAGATCGATTGAAGATTTGCAGTTTTCTGAACCCTTCTCTCTTTACTGCTCTCTACATAGTTCGCAGCAGAAGATTTGCGGTTTGCCTCGCCCCCTTTTCTCTTTCGGTATTATTATCATTTCTTTATCTTTCTGTTAAAGATCGAACCGACCTCAATAAGGGAGGAACCTGAGACGCTTGTCAAATTCGCTTTCTTAACTTTGGTGGGCTGAATTGAGAGGATTCGATGGGTTTCACTGCAAAATCTTCTTCCTCCCCTTGCTGGGGTCTTTTCAATTTCCACCCCTCTTTTCCATTTTCGTTGATTATCATCTTCTTCATTGATTCTGGCTTAATTTTATCCTCGTCCTTCGCCCCAGCATTATGAGTTTCTTCATTCACCCAATCTGTCACTCCCCCCACCAATCTCAAAAAGAGAGAGAGCGCAGTACCTTTCTGAAGTCTGAACAGGTTTCTCCCCTCATTAACGGAAGATTTTCTTCTTTACCCATTTGAATTGTGCCGTTGCTGTTGTATAGCTAATCTTACATTTTCTTGGGTTCAAAGCTTTTAACTTATGAACAAATTATTGATGTTCTGCATTGTTTTAACTCATTTCCATTTCTACTTCCTTTTATCTTTGTATATTTTGCTACTTGAAATCAGCTTAAAAAGTACTGGTCCAGTTAGTTTTCCCCTGTAGCTGTTTGGGAATTAAGTTTATTGAACTTCTGGTTGACAGAATTAACGATATTTTGTGTTAATTTCTTTGCGAAGTATATACCGTCCTCTGTTTGTATTTTTCGTAGTACGCTACATGGACAATGGTTTTTTAGGAACAGTCCTTATGCCATTCGTCTTCACAATTGATGATTTATGTTTCCGTTTCGAAATATTATCTCAGTTTACTAGTTGTCGTCCTCTACTACACGGGTAGCTTTTATTCATATCTTTCTTCCTTTTTGGAAACTTTTAAGTTTTGGGTTGACTCTTATTTTAGTATCTAAAACTTTCATACTTGCTACCTTTTGGTCCCTGCACCTTCAAATTTTCTGTGTTACAAAGCTACTTCACTCCTTATTGTTTATTTTTCATTAACTATTTAACAAAAAAATTTGATTTTGTTTCAAAACCTACCCCAATTATAGATATCATCTATTCGTGTGCAAACAAAGTCCCATGGCGGCTAGAGAAGAGAAAGATTTATGGTATATAAGTGAGGACAATTATCTCTACTTGTATGAAGTCTTTTGGGTGGAACCAAAAGTACAGCAATGGGGACTTATGCCTAAAATGGACAATATCATATCATTGTAGATATATCATTGTCCTTAACAATTGTTAAGTAATTTATCGAAAAAATTAGGACTAATATAGGTTCTTTTACACAGTTCATAGGTTGGAGTAGAATATGAAAAGTTTAGGCCCCGTTTGATAACCATTTGGTTTTTAGTTTTTGGTTTTTGAAAATTAAGCCTATAAATATTACTCCCTCTTATGGTTTTACTTGTTTTGTCATCTACTTTTTGCCTTTGTTTTCAAAAACCAAGCTATGTTTTGAAAACTTAAAAAAGTAGTTTTCAAAAACTTGTTTTTGTTTTTAGAATTTGGCTAAGAATTCAAATACTTCCTGAAGGGGATGAAAACCATTGTAGAGAAATTTGGAGAAAACAAGCTTAATTTTCAAAAACAAAAAACCAAAAACCAAATGGTTATCAAACGGGGCCTTAGGAACCAGAATGCAATTGGTACGAAAGTTCATGATCTAGCTTGCATTCTCATGCATTTTAGATTATATAAATTATAATTACTTTCTTGGTTGTTATATATACAGGTATTCTGATATGGACGGCATAGTAGATTCTTTAAATAACGCATATCAGGAGTTTGTTGCTGGAGCAGCTAATGTCCTTGAAGCGAATGAAACCTCTGGGGCTCAGAAGACAGCAGCAACAGATGCTGCTCTTGAGAATTTTAAACAGAAATGGGAGCTATTCAGGGTTGCTTGTGATCAAGCAGAGGAGTTTGTGGAGTCTGTGAAGCAAAGGATAGGATCAGAGTGCCTGGTTGATGAGGCCACTGGTTCACTGACCGGCAAGTCTGGGCAGGCCGCCACCACTGGCCTTCCTCCGATCAGTGCTGTTCGGCTGGAACAGATGAGCAAAGCTGTGAGATGGCTTGTGATTGAGTTGCAGCATGGCTCAGGAGCTGCTGCTTCTGCTTCAGCACACTCTCACCCTTCTGCTCCTTTTGATGCTAGATTTACTGAGGATGCAACCCAATAGGTAGGTACCTATCTTATAAAGCTAACAAGTATTTTGTGTTTTGCATGAAATGACTCTTGGGGTGAGGAATTTACTGTGCAAGATAATCGCCTTGAACTTTGACTGAATGTGAAAAAATGAAACCATTTCTCATGTATCTACAGTTAACTAATATCCTTTCATGTTCTTTGTACTTGTTTGAGTTGTTTTTCTTGGAGGTTGGGTGCAGTGAAATTGTCTCTAATATCTATATCTTTTTCTCCCACAATTTTTTTAAGACCAGCTGAGATTGCATTCATCATTGTTGCTCTAGAAGTAGAAAATATATTAAAGGATGAAAGTTATCTTATTATACCTCTTTGTTCAAGAGGTCAGAGGTTTGAATCTTCTGCCTTCATATGTTGTTAAACTCAAAACTTCAACAGTCTGCTATTTCATCACATTAACAGACCTTCATGGTAACATACTACAGGAAAAGTATTATTTAATTGATCTCAGTTCTCACATATCAATACTATTTTTCTTCAATAAATATGAAATAAGAATCTTTTTACTACAAATAAGTTTAGACATTTTCTCTAATTTTCCACTTCAGGGAATATGGAGGTTAAAAATCCACCGTCTTTTTTTGAACCTTTTATATTGTGGCTAAGTTGGTCGTTTTGTTCAATTGTGATCCCTTTCAATGGTTGGTGTATGTTAATGATATCACAATTGCTGGTCCTTCACAATTTGAAATATGTAATGCGAAGATTTCTCTCCCTAAGCAATTTTTATTCAAGGTTTTGGAGCATTTGAAGTCTTGGGTCGGTGAGTTTCTGGCTCATAGAGAGATATGTCTTTCTCAATTGGGAGAATGTTTGTAATTTATTGCTTAAAAGTGAAGGACCCTTTAAATGGAGGGATTCGATTTAAAAAGTGAATCAATTTTAACTTTTTTTTTTTTTTTGGTTAGGATTCCATTTTAAAATCGCCATAGAATTAACACGATATTAGAGAGATATGAGTGAGTAGGGGTGATTTTCATTAATAGGAGTAGGTTTTCGTCTTATCTTTTTTCTTTATTTTTTTCTACTTGTTAAGGAAGAATTATGTGATTTTTTTTTTTTGCTGTTTTGGTAGAATTTTGGGAGGAGAACATTGTTATTTAGATAATTTTGAGTTGATTTTAAATGAAATCAAGGGAAAATAGTTATGAATTATTGACCGATACTCTAAATTCATTCACTTTTTGCTAAATTTCGTAGATCATCTCTAGACTATTTTCTAGCACCATGTTTTTCACACATGCTAGTTTAGAGACTTGCCTAAATGAACCTAGCTCAGTAGACAAAAGAAAAGAAAAGAAAAAACTAGTTTAGAGACTTTTAGGGATGTCAATTTGAGCATAGCTTACGGTCAATTGGTTTAGGTGTATACTCTCAACTAAGAGGTTAGAAGTTTGGATCTTTTTGTTCCACATATTGTTGAAATTTAAAAAAAAAAACGAAAAAAGACTCTCAAAGAGAAATAATTAGAACTTTTAAAATCATAAAGATAAAATTGAAACTAGTCAATTTCTTATTGAAACTAATTATTTATTGTCATTCCTTTTGTAAATAGACCTAAAAAATTAAAATTATTCCATCATTTAATAGGTTAGAATTAGAATATTATTTGACCATCTTCATAGAATTAAAAATATCAAGAAATTTACTCAATTACACACACACACACTTTTAAATTAGAGGGATAACTACATAAACACACACACACACACTCTTTTAAATTAGAGGGATAACTACATAAACACACACACACTCTCTCTTTTAAATTAGAGGGATAACTACATAAATAGGCCAAAGTGAGCACACACACACACTCTTTTAAATTAGAGGGATAACTACACACACACACACACACACTCTCTCTCTCTCTCTCTCTTTTAAATTAGAGGGATAACTACAAAAGTGAGCATAGCTTAGTGGTAATTGGCATGTACCATCGACTAAGAAGTCAGAGGTTAGAATCTCCGCCTCCAAACGTTATTAGAACTCAAAAAAAAATAGGCTTACTACATAAATAGGCCAAAGTGAGCATAGCTTAGTGGTAATTGGCATGCACTCTCGACTAAGAGGTCAGAGGTTAGAATCTCCACCTCCAAACGTTATTAGAACTAAAAAAAATAGGCTTTTTAATAGACTCTAATTTCATTATTGTCCAGATTCTATGTAGTTTTCATAAATGTCTAGCAGTGGATTGCATATATGCTCAAACCCATTTTCATTTTACTAATTTATAAATGTCTAGCAGTGGATTGCATATATGCTCAAACCCATTTTCATTTTACTAATTTGTCCATGAGTGAACATTTTATATTTAAAATAATAAAAGAAACATAAAAGGTAAATTAGCAATTAAAGCATATATTTTGCAATTCTCCATCGTTATTATTTCCTTCCAAATGAAAACATTTCTCTTGCAACCTTATTCAAAAACTTCCTCTTACAACCCCATACGAAAACAGTTTTGCAACCTCATTCTCAAAATTCCTCAGTTTGAAAACTTCTTGCGGCAATATTGCTTCACTCCAACACTATTATTTTTGGCAATCGGAAAAATGCAAGAGGTCTATCTATGCAACGCTATTTTGATTTATTTTAGACATATCGTATAGGTAAGCACAAATCTTGAAGTTACTACTTTTTCTTTTTAATTCAACAATTCAGGGAGTACAAAATCGAACCATAAATAGAATATATGAGGTATATATTTGTGGAATTATAAACACTCAACATAACTTTTTCTCTAGGATATGAAAATGCATAGTATATATTACGTAAGAGTTACAGACTATAATATGTTCAAAAGTTACAAACTACAGTAAACACTACAAAATTAGAATCGATATGATATAAAAATTTGAGTATATATTACATAACAGTTACAAACTACAATAAACACTATCATATTATAATCGATATGATATGAAAATATGGAGTATATATTACATAGTAGTTATAAACTAAACTAAATGCTATCATATTAGAATCGGTATGATATAAAAAAAAATACGAGGTTTAATATTACGAAACAATTACAAACTATCGTAAACATTATTTTAGATTAGAATCAATATGATAGAAAAATATGAGGTTTGTATTATGTAATAGTTGAAGTTTCATAACTCAACATAATTTTTATTTTTTTTTATGTATAAAAATACTGGGTATATATTCCGTAATATAACATTATTATATTATGTTTTAAAAAAAAAACTATTATATTCAAGACATGAATGAAAATCTAGAATAACATAATAGAAACCGAATGGAAAATATCACTCGAATGTTGAAGGAAACATGAAAAAAATGAATACGCAGTGATCTTTTTTTTTTTAAAAAAGCATATCTATAATAAATGGCTTACATATATACCATAAATGAAATATACATATTAAGAAAGTCCAAAATTCAAAATAACATAATAAATATGGAAGAAAAATATTTTTAAAAAAAAGGCAATTTGGTAAGAAAAAAATTCAATTAATCCTGAAAATCTAAAAATTAAAATATTTATAAAAATAGATATTTGTGAAATATAGTTTTGTAAAAAACCCACTTAACACAATTTCTAAAAATTAAAGGAGAAAATGCAAAAACCACCCATCAACTATAGAGTTGTTACAAACACACAATCCAATTTTCAATTGGATCAATCACCTTTTAAATTTACAAATTTTTACAATCAAACCCTTTAATATTGCAAAATGCATAAATCACCCATAAGCTATAAAGATTGTTACAACGAAACCTTTGAATCATATAGCTGTTACAACTTAATCTAATTTTATGTAACTCTATAATACTTGAAAAATATGTTAACGTGAGTATAACTCAATGGTAATTGACCATCTACTCATACATTCGAGGACAAAAGTTCAAATCTCGATATCCCACATTTGTAGTACTAAAAAAAAGTATGAAACTAACCATAAAATGATTTTGAAAAAAGTTCAAATTGCAATAATTTTATAAATGGATTGATCAAATGGAAAATTTCGATTATCCTCGTGGGTGATTTTTTGAAACTTTCCTAAATTATAATGACAACTACCAAGGATTTAACGACCTAGAAAGACAAGAAGCTGATTAAAAAAAAAGAATTTTGAGAAAAAGATGTGGCCTAACGGTCCCGCTGACTCGGTAACGGTAGAGAGAAATTAGAAAATAACGTGCGAATGAGTGGGGATCCACAAGGGCGCGAAACTCACTCTCTTCTCTTCTCTGCAAAACTCTCTCTTCTCTCTGCAACGCAACGAAACACGATCACAATCCAATCCAGAACACGCTTCAACCCCATTTCTCAACGACGAACATGATGCAACCGACGAGTTCAATTTGATTCTCTCTGTTTTTCGTCGACTCTCGTGATTTCTTCGCCATGGAAGCATTGTTTGAGCTCTGCGATTTGATTGCCCAAAACCCCTCTGCTTTCTACGAGAAGCTTTCATGGATTTGCAGTCGCTGCCCTCCGCCCGACGCCCTTCTCGCCGATTCTCCTCGGGTTCCTCGCTCCCAGCTCAATGCCATACTTGCCATCGCTCGATTTCTCTCTAAATGTGCCGATTCTGTAGAGCCCCGTCCCAAGGCGGTCGTTCTCGAGTTTATTCGGTCTATTCCTTCGTCTTTCAACCAGTCCTTCTGGCCGCAGACTTACGGAAACGATTCCATCACTTTGTTTTACACCGAGTTTTTGAGGTATGTGTCTAAAGCAACCGAAATAACGCCAGATTTTTCTGCTGAGGTCGCTGTGTATACTGGTGAGGTTGTGGCGTCTGCTATCAGTTCGGGTGGGGGGGATCCGAGTATTTCTAGGTCATTTTTGATGGTTTTGTCGAAACATTTCATCCCAGTTTTGCCTTCTGATGCTAATAAACTGGTTGATATGGTGATTGAACGGTATTTGATGACGGGCTCTTCTGCACCGAGGGAACAGATGCAGGGGAACTCTGATTCTTCTGCATTTCAGTCCATTGAAGGTTCAAGTCCTCGAAATGAGGGCTGCCATGATTCGGGTTCAAGAGGTGGCGATGATAATATTTCGTCGTGGAAGAGTTCAGCGACTTCATATGGCAGTGGGATTCTGTGGAAGAGTAGTGCCGATCAATTGGGTCCAATGTTCGGGTTCAATGACGGATCTGGAGGTGGAGAAATCTTGCTTAAGCAACAGGTTGCAAGCTTCGAGGAAGAGTCTTTGGAAAGTGTAGAGAAGCAAGCAATTGCATTCGAGTTGTTGGCCCACATTTTGAATAAAGCCCGTATTGATTCTTGGCTTTGGGATCAGGTGAGATCGATTGCGAAGAAGCAGCTCCAGTCCCTTTTAATTTTTGTAAAGGTAAGCTCTTAATATCAGCAATGGTTGTTTACTAATGGATACTGAAAAATTGAGGCGTGATTTTTGTTTCCCTGTTGTATTGTATATGAGCAGATTCGGAAGCGAGATTGGAACGAACAGGGGTCCCTTTTAAAAGCCAGAATAAACGCAAAACTCTTGGTGTATCAAGCTGCAGCCAAATTGAAACTTAAGAGCCTTGGTTCCCTTGATTCTGAAGGAAAAGTGGCTAAGAAGTTGGTCTTTGAGACTTTTGCCTTGTTAATGGACGCTGCTGAAGCATGCATTCTCTCGATTTGGCGAAAACTGAGAGTTTGTGAAGAACTTTTTAGCTGTTTACTTGCAGTGCTTGGCCAAATTGCTGTGGCTTGGAAAGGTCAGCCACTGCGTGTCTTGCTTATCCGGCTTAAACCTCTTGTGTTAACAGTGTGTGCCCAGGTATAATCACTGAAAATGGTTTTAGATTTGGAATTCAGGTCAGCAGGCAAATACGCAACAGATAGTTTTGTTCATTTGATTTTTACTCTGTGGTGTTACTTTTCCAGACCGATCCCACCGACAGCAGCCAGAGTGCAATGTTTGAGACTGTCTCCAAGACAATGTGTGAGATAATTGAATCGTGTTGGAGCAAGGAGCGAGCTCCCGTCGACACATTCATCATGGGATTGACTGCAAGCATTCGTGGAAGGAATGATTATGAGGAACAGGTTTTGGCTATGTAGAATTTAGTCTAAAAACCCTCCTTAGGATAATTGAAGAAGGTCTCTAACTAACAAATGGAGTCTGAACTTGAAATTTCTTTTTCAGGTAAACAAAGAGAAAGGGGTTCCTCCTCTGCAACTTAATGGCATACGTTTGTTAGCTAATTTGAATGTTGCAGTGAAGAAGTCTGAAATTGTGGATATGATTTTACCACTTTTTATTGAAAGCTTAGAAGAGGGTGATGCTTCAACTCCCTGTTTATTACGACTCCGAGTATGAGACCCTTGTCTTCCAACAGCATATTGAACAAGATTTGATCTGTTTCTTTGCCATTTTTATTAAAAAGAACATACTGAATTGCAGTTTCTGGATGCTGTGTCTCGCATGGCAAGTTTAGGCTTTGAGAAGTCTTACAGAGAGACGGTTGTTCTGATGACAAGAAGTTACTTGAGTAAACTTTCAAATGCCGCATCTCCTCCTCCTGAGGGCAGTGCAGCTGCTCCAGAAGCAACTACTGAACGTTTAGAGGTGATTTGTCTTTGAAATGTTTCTTTACCAGAAATCCTTAATCTGTCAAATGAATGCTCACTGGTTCAATTACATTCTAGACTCTTCCCGCAGGATTTCTTCTTATTGCAAGTGGACTTGTCAGTTCTAAATTGCGTTCAGACTACCGCTACCGTTTACTCTCTCTTTGTTCAGATGTAGGACTTGCTGCTGATTCCAGAAATGCAAGGTACACTCCACCGTTGTAAATATTTGCAACCACTCTGTGTTTTTATTAAGGTTAAATTATAAGTTTGGTTGATTGTGTATTTAGTTTCTTTGCAAATTCAAGATTATGCCAATTACTTTATACTCTAAACAGACTATTGTAATTTAGTATTTTACTATTTTCAACAGAGCATTGCTAAGCAGGTTGAAATTTCTCCACCCCATATATTGTTGAAACTCAAAAAATTTAGGCACTCTTCAAGAACTATTTGATTTTTGAAAATTAAGCTTATAAACAGTACTTTCACCTATCTTTCTTTGTTTTGTTATATACTTTTTATAAATGTTTTCAAAATTCAAGCTAGTTTTGAAAATTAAAAAATAATTTTTAAAAATTTGTTGTGTTTTTGGAATATGGCTAAGAATTTAAATGTTTCGTATAAGAAGATGAAAATCATTGTAAAGAAATGGTAGAAAAACAAGCATAATTTTCAAAAACTAAATGGTTATCAAACGAGGCATTAATTATCAGCTAAATATACAATTTAGTTTCTAATTTTTGCTGTGCATTTTAATTCTACCCGTCATTTTCTCTGGGGACGTTGTGAAACTGTGAGCTACCCATTTTTCCAATCATCTCACTTTGCCGACGATTCCTACTGTTGCAGGAGTGGGGCAGATTTTCTCGGGCCTCTACTTCCTGCTGTAGCTGAAATCTGTTCAGATTTTAGCCCAACGGGCGATGTTGAGCCATCACTTTTGAAGCTGTTTCGCAACTTGTGGTTTTATGTTGCTCTTTTTGGGTTAGCACCTCCAATCCAAAATTCTTCACTTCCCTCAAAAGCAATATCCACCACAGTGAGCAGTGCGGGAAGTGTAGGTACGACTGCCATTCAAGCTGTTAGCGGACCCTATATGTGGGATAAGCAGTGGACATCTGCTGTTCAGCGTATTTCTCAAGGGACTCCTCCACTTGTAAGTTGATCACTAAATCCTTTGTTCATATTCATTTTTTTTTATATAATCTATAAATTAATCATCACAATTATCTAGAGATGTCCATTTAACCTGCAGAGCCCATCACAATTATCTAGAGATGCCCATTTAACCCGCGGGAAATCCCGATTACACAGAAATGGGGGAGGGAGTGGGGAGGTTTTTTTTCCCGTTGGCTAAACGGGGACGGGGACGGGGAATATTCCCCGTCCCCGTCTTCGACCCCAACCCCACCCCGAATCCCCCCTCGCCCCGATTAATTATATATATATATATATATATATATATATTACCTATAAATAGATTTTTTTTTTTAAAAAAAAAAAACTATAGTAGGAATTAGTTTAAGACTATTTTGTTATAAAAAAAAATTAAAGACTATGTTGTAATATTGAAATTTGAATTTTTAGAAATTAAGTTATTTCAACATTATAGTATTTTTACTTATAGTATATTATTGTTTTTATTAGGAAAATGTATAACATTTACTTTAAATAAAATTATATTGAAAATTATTCATTTAGAAATAATTTTTATTATGGTTGAGAATAAATTTTAAAAAAATAAAAAAAAGATTAAAAAAAAGAACGGGAAAAAATTCCCCGCGAGGAATCTCCGCCTCGATCTCTGCGAAATTAAATAGGAAATTTCGCGGGGACGGGAAATCCATTCCCCGAAGCCGCCCCCGCCCCGTGGACAATTATCACATGTTTACTATACTTATAAATATTTAAATCTTGATTTTTTTGGCTTATTTAATTATAAGTGTTTATCATTAGTTTTTCATTAGCTATAGCAATAGAAAATTAATTCAATATTTGTTAACTTTATAATATTAATTATGATTTGAATTTTTTTTGCTAAATATATATTTGGTTAAATTATCAAAAATACTCCTGAACTATGGGGTTGGTTTCAATTATACCCCTGAACTTTGAAAAGTTTCATTTTAACCCTTGAACTTTGAAGTTTGTTTCAAAACAATCCTTGAAGGCTTTTTTTCGTTAACCTAATTTAACCTATATATTTTAGTCCCTAATCTTTGAATGTTTTTTTTCAATTTAGTCCATGTTAAAAAAATTTCAATTTAGTCTCCTATGTTTTAATACTTTTCAATTCAGAGTTTCCAAGAAAAAAAAAAAATTCAATTTAGTTCTTCAATATTGGTGAATGTGAAAATTGGTTGAGGATAAATTTACATGGCATAATACTAAATTGATGGAAATTTAGAGGAAGGAAAAAATCGTCTAAGAAATGAAAGACTCTACTTCATCATTCGAATTAAGAATTTAGTAAAAATTTCAAGTTTGCTTCTCTTAGATGATTTTTTTTCTCTAAATTTCTGCCAATTCATCGTGTAATATACTATGTAAGTTTATTATGAACTAATTAATTTTAACATCCACTAGTCATGAGAGACTAAATTGAAAAGTGTTAAAATATAAGATACTAAATTGAAACTTTTCAAACAATAGGGGAATTAAGTTGAAAAAATATTTAACCATTAAAAACAAAACATATATATTTAATTTTTTTATTACTAATTTCCCTCAACAGTTCTCTCTCCTCTCGTCGATTTCCCACCTTAGGCTCCTTGGTACTCGCCATCCTCAAGCACAACCAGGCAACCTCATTCCGTTACCGGTTTTTCTAAAGAATAGAAACTTCTTACTTTGTTCATTGTTTGAGAGGATTTAAAATTGTTTTGGGTTAGAAATAGAAATGAGGTTGAAGTTGAGGTAGAAGTAAATATTGAGTTAATAATAACTTTATAAAATTTGTGATTGTGTTTATTATTTTAGATTGGATTAAGTCGGGTAAGTTAGATTTGGTGGGTCTAAAAGAACTGAACCAACCCGATTTAATAAAAATTTATTTGGTTAAAAATCATTTTTGGCTCCTGAACTTTCATGAAATAACAATTTAGTCTCTATACTTTAAAATTTGCAGCGATTTAGTTCTTATTGTAAAAATTGTTATTAAGATTCAATGGAATTTCTTATATAGGTATATTAATAAACTAATTAGAAACTTAATAGGTTAATAAGCTACAAAGTATAAATTATTAAATAATAAAAATCAACACTTAGTTTTGATGAATTCTTTTACGATAGGGATTAAATTGTTACAAATTTGAAAGTATAGAGACTAAATTGTTACAAATTAAAGTTTAGAGACTAAAATTATTACCTTCATGAAAGTTTAGGAACTAAAAGTGATTTTTAACCAATTTATTTGCAACCCTACGCAGATCGTTTGGGTTTAAATTTTTTGAGTTGTTGGTTTTCTCTGGCAATCCTACTGGAGGGCAAGGGGTGGGTGTTGGGAGAAAAAAAATAATAATAATAATAATTACTACAATATTAAATCTCTCATTCCACATGATAAGCCAACCAAATAAAAGTCACAAATAATAATTTAAAGAGAGATAAGGAAAAGAGAACGAGACCGAAGTTTATATTGGTTCGCCTCAAACTTGGGACTACGTCCAGTTCTGCAACTGCAGGTTCTACTAAATGGGAGATTACAAGAAGCCTCAAACACGCTCTACAAACCAACCCTCAATAGCCCAACAATAAGTATCACAATCTGATAGCTTGGGATAAACAACGAAGAATAAACCCTCAAACCCACAAGAGAAAAATACTCTTTTGTCTCTAACAAAAGCTCACTGCCACTGAACACAAAAATACCACTTTGTACCCACTGTTCAAGTTTTTATTGAAAAATTAAAAAAAAAAAAAAAAAAAAAAAAAGGCCACCACCGGTTCTACACCATCACTGCCGGAAGACAATATACATACATACATATATATATATATATATATATATATATAAAGGTTGGTTGCCAGAAACCTAAAAAATCCATCAATGGGCCTTAAACCAATATGGGCCGTGAGCTTCCATTGACGGTATAAAAAAAAATCCACTCGCATTTCTGTCTTCCGATGAGGATGCTCAATAACATAAGTGGAGATTTGTCTCCACTAATCCTAACAATCTCCCACTTGGAGACAGAACAACGATCTTGCCTCCTACTGCAACGAAACTCTGATCACCTTGGCAAACTCCAAGGCACAACTCCCACTACAACTGTTTATTTATGATCTTCTTGGCAAACTCCAAGGCTAAAAATACCTGAAAAACAACAAAGTCACAAAACAGGCAACCATCAGAAAATAACTGTAGTGCATTTGTGCTCGCCCCGAGGTATGGGCTCACTACGTGGATCTGTCTCTCAGACGAAAAAGACAAACACGTACTCCCACTTCAGCTAAGTGGTAACAACTGACATCTTCTTCACTCCTGAACCGCTATTCCTGAAGAAGATACATTATGAGAAGGGCTTGAATCCTCTATTCAAACATGCTGTCAAACTAGAGACCTTATCTTTGACTTTAGCAACTGTTCTGGCCTTCCACTTTGATGCCTCCACTCGCCTAGGCGACTTCTCAATTCAATTGACCGTCTGACAATTGGGGGTTTACGATAGCCATCAACTTTCTCTCCTGGACTTCCTAATTGTTCATGAACTGAAGGAACATGATCTAACTGATCAAACTTGGCTATCATTGTTGCTGGCTCAACTGTACCTCTACTACAACCATCTGCAGCTTTAATTGGCATCCACTGTCTCTTCAACCATTTGGCAACATCCAACTGACATCTGTACAGTGTAGATTTCCTGTGACCAACTGCCCCTACCTGGGATCCTATTTTGAGTTTACACTGGCATTTGCCAAACTCACACATGTAGCCATCATCTGCTAACTTGTCAGTGGAGATGAGATTCATCTTAACATTGGGCACAAACCTGACATATTGCAGTACTAATTTATTCCCACATTCTGTCTTCAGACTGATCTCTCCAATCCCATTAGTCTTGGATGTTCTACCATTCCCCATTCTCACTAGGCCATGATATCCTCCAGTAAAGGATGTGAACAAACTTCTATTTGAAGCTATGTGTACAGTAGATGCACTGTCTAAAATCCACTCAGATGAACTACTACAACTCTCTGTGTCACTCCTAACACAGATTAAGGCATATTGCACTGCATTTACCTCATGTTTTTCTTTCTTTTCTAGATCATCTTTTAACTTTCTACACTGACTCTTAGTGTGACCTTTCTTGTGACAGTAAAAGCATTCTATCTCTTTATTCCTATAATCTCACTTCTTCCTACTGCTACTCGACGTACTTTCATCATTAATCTTCTCTTTACCCTTAGTCACAACCAAAGTTGATCCTATAGTAGACTCTTTACTACTATCATTTCTACGAATTTCCACAGCTAAGGCTAAATCACAAACACCTGAAAAATTCAGAGTATTTTCTCCTATCGAATTAGACACTGCTGTCTTCATCGTTTCCCAACTATCAGGTAAAGACGTTAATAATAGAATAACATTCACTTCATCAGTAAACTCTATTTTAACTGATTTCAACTGATTTATCAAAGTGGTTATCTCATTTATATTGGAATTCACAGAAGCATCCTCGCCATATGCATATTGAAAAACTTCCTAAGCAGATAGATCTTATTATTTGTGCAGGGTTTTTCATACCTGTTTGTGAGCGCTTCCATCAATTTAATTGTAGTTGTCTCACTGGCTACCTGACTAGCCACGTCCATTGACAGACATATTCTGATCGGAGCAACTGCTTCTTCATCCAAAGTTTTCCAATCTTCGTCTTTCATTCCTTCTCGTCTTTTTTTCAAAGTCTTACCCAGCTTTTTAACAGTCAAATAATCTTTGACCATCATCTTCCAATATCCAAAATTTTTTCCATCAAACTTCATGACTCCATCAAAACTTGTTGGCTCCACATATCTCATGACTCATGAACCAAAAGCTCTGATACCACTTCTTGGAAGAAAAATAATAATATAATCATAATAAAAATTACTATAATATTAAATCTTCCCTTCCGCAGGATAAGTCAACCAAACAAAAGTAACAAATAATAATTTAAAGAGAGATAAGGAAAAGAGAACGAGACCGAAGTTTATACTGGTTCGTCCCAAATTCGAGACTACATCTAGTTCTGCAACTGCAGGTTCTACTAAATGGGAGATTACAAGAAGCCTCAAACACGCTCTACAAACCAACCCTCAATTGCCCAACAATGACTATTGACTTTCAAGTATCACAATCTGATAGCTTGAGATAAATAACGAAGAATAAATCTTCAAACCCATAAAAGAAAAATACTCTTTTTTCTCTGACAAAAGCTCACTGCCACTGATCACAAAAATACCACTTCGTACCCACTGTTCAAGTTTTTATCGAAAAATTTAAAAAAAAATGGCCACCACCGGTTCTACACCATCACTGCCGCAAGACAATATATATATAAAGTTGGTTGCCAGAAACCTAAAAAATCCATCAATGGGCCTTAAACCAATATGGGCCGTGAGCTTCCATTGAGGGTATAAAAAAAATTCCACTCGCATTTCCGTCTTCCGATGAGGATGTTCACTAACATAAGTGGAGATTTGTCTCCACCAATCCTAACAGTGGGAAATTGGGGGAGGAAAATCAGGACGAAAAGAGAGTTGTAGAGAGGCGAGAGGCGTGGGGTGGGATCGTGGTAGGGAAATTGGAGGAGACGGTGTTACCTGTTTCGTGTTTAGTTACATGCTTAACTAAAATACAGGTCTAATTATAAGGTTAGTTATTCTTGGTCTGTAAATTTTAAAAAGTATTTAATAAGTCTCTAAAATATGTCTAATAGGTCTATGAACTTTCAATTTTATATCTAATAGATCCTTAACATATTCAAATTTTTCAAAAATTAACTAATCTGTTAGATATAAAATTGAATTTTATGTCTAATAAGACCCTAAACTTAAAATTTTAATGTCTAGTAAGTTGATGAATTTTAAAAAACGTCAAATAAGTCAATGACTTATTAGACACAAAATTGAAAATTCAATGACCTATTGAACATAAAAGTTTAAGAACCTATTAGACACTTTTTAAAGTTCGAAGACCAAATGACACAAACTTAAAAGTTTAGGGACCAAATAGATACAAACCTGAAAGTTCATGGACTAAACTTATAATTTAACCTAAAATATATTACAAGTTCAATTACAAGTTTAGTTCATAAATTTTAAGTTTGTGTTTAGTAAGTTTTTCTTTAAAAAGTGTCTAATAAATCACTAAATTTTTAATTTAGTGCTTAATTGGTCTCTGAACTTTAAAAGTGTCTAATAGATCATGAACTTTAATTTTGTGTCCAATAAATTATTGATGTATTTTACGTTTTTTAAATTCATGAATCTATTAGAAATGAAATTGAATTTTGTACCTAATAAGACCTTAAACTTTCAATTTTGTATATAATACATATGTGAATTAAAAAAATGTCTAGATCAAATACCTACAGACACTAAATTGAAAATTTATGGATCTATTAGATACAAAATTGAAAATTTAAGAACCTATCAAAATTCTTTAAAATTTAAGGATAGATTAGTCACGAACTTGAAATTTTAGGGACTAAGCAAATTTAACCAATATATTAACTTTAGCAAAGGAGTATATTGTCTTTTTTTTAATAAATAATTTGAAGCTATTGGTTGAAATTTTATTTTAGTATATATATATATATATATATATATATATATATATATATATATATATATATTGCAAAGTATTAGAAATTGTTTTGTTTTTTTTTTCGGGAAGAGGAAGAGCGGAATTTGGAATAAAATTATGATAAAAAATAGAAATAATTATATAGTTAATAGTTTTTTTTTTTTTTAAAAAAATAATAATTATAGTTTCTAACAATCAAATTATCTTTTAGTCTAGCAGACATTGTTAATAAAAAACCATTTTAATTATGGTAATAAATTATTTAATAGATACATGCTACACTGATCTTTCGTTCAGTTAGGACAAGTGCTTAAATCAACATGTAATAGGTTAGGTTAGTGATGATGTTTTTAAATGAATTAAAATTTTTGTCAAATGATCAACGATTCAATGATAAATTAATAATGACTAAAATAAATTGTCATGCAAAATTTAAAGGCTAAAACATAACATTGGAAAGTTGAGATCCTCTAGTAGACTATTTAAAAGTGCCTTGGGTCCAAAATGAGTATGAAAGTTCTATATTAAAAATAAGATTTAGGTTTAAATAGTACTTTGACTACTAAACTTTTAACTTTGGTTCATTTTGGTTCCCATGCTTTTGTTTATTTTAATTCTTGTACTTTCAAAAAGTAATGTAATTTCCAAAAGTTCATTTTGGTCTTTGTACTTTTTAAAAATGGTCATTTTGATCTCTATTTGAACACAAGAAAAATGTTTTAGCAATAGAATTAAATATATATATTTTAAATATATGAACCAAAATGACTTTCAAAAGTATAAAAACTAAAATGAATAAAAGTTTAGCAATAGAATTAAATATATATATTTTAAATATATGAACCAAAATGACTTTCAAAAATATAAAAACTAAAATGAATAAAAGTTAAAAGTACCGTACCAAAATGAATTTTGGAAGCAGAACACTAGAAAAACCAAAAACAATATTTAAGCTAAAATTTAAATCGAAAATGAGTTTGTATCGAAAGATTTTGAAATCGTAGAATAAAATGGACACAAATTTAAAATCTAAAAATAGATTTTTTTAATTTTTAAATCACTTAGTCATTCTGATTCAACATGGGCTGAATAGTTTCGTGGTGTAGTAATGTCTTGTCTTACTCTTTTCTGCCCGCCTGACATCAAATTCAAAAAGATGAACAAAGGAAATTTAACTGAAAAAAAGACCGACCACCTTTTAAATTTCAACGCTAAGGTTCCAGAATCTCATGACAAAGTGGTCTGGGCTGAAGAGGATGAACTTGGCCGGATTTCTTTGGCCCCGTTTGGCAGAAAAAGGCTCAGAACATGGAAGTTTCTAGAAAGAACCTAGCGAGGCATTGGTGCTGAAAGTCGAAGAACCTAATACCTAGAGAGTTGAAGAACCTAATTTACTTGTGAACTATCAAATAAGTTCTCACGAAGATTCAGAAGAGGGGCCCTCTGCTTCTTTATGGAAACCATCAGTTAGAATGTGAGAAGTCTCAGTAATCAGTGCTAGGCAGAAGAATGCACCATCAAAGATACTATTCTCCAAAATTATCCAGATATGTTATCCTTGAAGAATCGACATTGGTTAGTTGTGACAGAAGGATGATAAAATCCCTTCTGGAGCTTTAAAAACATTGGATGGACTTCTTGATAGTTTGGAAGCTTTGGGAAGCATCCTTTTCCTGTGGAATGAAGATTGAGGAGCCTCATCTATTTCTCCAAGTTATAAGCTACCTGCACCCCTTTTTTATTAGGTGGAATGTTATTGCTAGGTGATCTCATGAAAATCTAGGGGAGGCAGATAAACAAAAAGCAGGAATTTTAACTCTCTTCAAGAGGATTTGTACCTCAATGATATTAGACTCTCTAATGATTTGCTTGAAGACTTGAGCGCATACGGAACACTAGAGCAATAAGTAAAGCAAGAATCAATATCTACTTCTGATCACTTTCCAATCTAATTAGAATTAGGTACACATTCACTTGGGATCCGGGTCCTGTCAAGTTCGAGAACTCCTGGCTGAGCCACCCCAATTTCTATTCTATTTTCCAATTTTTGGTGGACGTCTTGTCAGATCCAAGGCTGCCCGGCTTTCCCATTTTCTCAAAAATTGAAAGCAAAATAAGGTTGTTTAAAACGCTGGAGTGCTAAAACATTTGGGAATTGATCAAGGCTAAACGATTTGCTGATATGCAGAATTATGCTCCTTTGATCGAAAAAGAAGAAAGTTTTTGCAGATGATAAAATTTTGTTCGAGTGAGTTGACTAATGGTGAGGTAAATTTCGATTTAGTTTGGGCACAAATTACACATTTTCAAACGTAAGATCTTTGGATATATACCAACAGGCCCAAATTCGGGCACTTCATGTACTGTTCTAATTCCATAATCCATAAGACACACGGACAATATTGTTATTCTAAGGGTGTCTAATTTTTCACACAGACTATAGATGAGGTACAACATGCGATGGAGCTAGTTAAAGTGTATTTAAGTTGTCCAAATAGCTTTTGGAGAAAGGATCGCGACAATTAGAAACACCTTTCTTGTATTGCACCTATACCCAAAAACTTTGGCTTCCCTTACTACAAGAGCTAAATATTGCATGGTGTTTCCCCAGGGGTGCCTACTGCAAGAGTTTAATACCTTGTGAAGGCTATTTTTTTGAAAACTTGGAGTAAAAGGAACCACTGATTCTTTCAAGAGAAAGGGAAAATTTATAGTAGTTTTTGGGAGATAGTTTTTGTAATCGTTTTTGGCCTTCTTGGCTAGATGCCGCATCATCCATTGTATTTTCTTTCTTTATTTTTATTATTTTTGGTTTTTAAGGGCCTTTTTTTTTTGCTATCCAAAAAAAAAATAAAATAAAATAAACTGAATGCCTTTACCTTTTCCTTTAGAATTTGTATAGTTTTCTTGTGACAAGTTTTGTTAGGTGCGGAGTGAAGTAGGATTTATTTTGTGGTGTCCTATGGTTCTCAACCGGAAATTTTCATCAGCCACTTGGAGAGCTCTCTTTTGATGTATTTGTGATCTTCTTTGAAATAGGATTGGGCGTCTAGTCCTTTTTTTTCTTTACTTTTCAGTTGTGATCCCATGCGCTTCTATTGCCTAGTCTGTGAACAAACTGGCTTGAATGTTCGTCCAATGAAGACCTTAACATTGGTAGCTGGCTGTCCACAATCACATGAAGTTCTAAGCAATATACTCCTATTGAACTCTTTTCTTATAAATCCCTTTTGGAAAATACGACGTTAATGTAGAATGTTTTAAACTATAGCCTATTTGAAGTTCTTGAAAAATGATTCATATTTTTCAAAGGTTGTTAGCACTGTTAAATGGCTTGAAGATGAATTGGAACTTAATGCTCTTCAAAACCCAGTTAGTCGTCAAGGAACTGCCAATGAGAAAGTTGTACTGGCCCAAAGAGCTGCACTTGCTACTGCTTTAGGAGGGCGAGTTGATATTTCTGCAATGAGCACAATTTCAGGTTGCAATTCGTTTGACTTCTAATATTTACTCGATAATTTTAGCTCCTATATTGAGGACACAGCTTATGCTATAAAGCCTTTCTAAAGATCTCCAGAAAAGAAATCTTTACTGGTTTTTCATGATATATTCTTGAAAGTTGAAACTTTAGCGCTTTGTTTGTACAGGTGTGAAGGCCACATATCTTCTTGCAGTTTCTTTCCTCGAGATCACACGTTTTAGCAGTAATGGTGGGATCCTCAATGGTAGTATAAGTGTGGATGCATCTAGAAGTGCCTTCAGTTGTGTCTTTGAATACCTTAAAACTCCAAATCTTGTGCCAGCTGTCTTACAATGTTTAACAGCACTGGTCCATAGGGCATATGAAACTGCAGTATCTTGGCTGGTACGTTATTGTTTTATGTAAATCTTATAGCTCTTATTATCACTTTTTTCTTCAAGGGGATTTTATATGAATAAATGTCTCTTTTTTTGCTGGATTAATGTTCTAAAAAATGGAAACCTATTTACATATTTCATTTATGCTGCACACAAACAAAAATTGGACATTTCCAAGATTCCAAGAAGAACAAACTAGAAATGATCCTTTGACAGAGAATAACACTTCTACCCCCTATTGCTAGTTTAAGATTGTGTAAAACTATAGGAGTGTTGGAGAACAAATGTGGAAGAACATTCTACTTTATTAATTGTGGGTAAAAATGAAAATATTTACGCATTTTCAAAAGTACGTAAGGAAAGAAAATAATATTATTATCAACTAACATCAAATAATATGGAACAACATAGTTGACATGTTTATGCTTCCTTTTGATTTCTTACTCTATCCTTCTAGTTGGGTCAAAATTTGAATATAGCTATAGTCGTTGGAATTGTGACTATGAGAGACCTTTGGTAAGACTGTTAATTAGTTTTCTATACAAGATATATAAGATACGTGAAGAACTGTCAGTACACCATAAATGAGATGATTCTCCTTAAAGGGGTCATTCTGAATATGGGGGAGTTGACAATCGTAGAAATTTTTTTGCCCCTTGGACTGGAAGGCGTGGGTATGGTGTTAGGTATGCAGTGGTTACATACGTTGGGGGAAACAAGGGTGGATTGGAAAATGTTGACGATGCGTTTGGGCACAGGGAATGAGCAACTTACCTTAAAAGGTGATCCCAATTTGACTAAGACTCGAGTTACTTTGAAGAAAATGATGAAGACATGGGATGATAGTGATTAGGGATTCCTTGTTGAATTCTAAGCTCTCGAGGCAACACCAGACTTCAGCGAGTTAGCTCTATCCATTCCCACTGACCTGTTGCCTCAATCAGTCAGGCTACTTTTGAGTGAGTATGAAAGCATTTTCAGGCTTCCCAAACAATTACCACCTCGTCGAGATGTTGATCACTGGATAAATTTTGTGGAAGGGACACCTCCTGTTAATGTAAGGCCATATCGCTACCCTCAACTCTAGAAAACAGAGATTGAAACACTTGTAGATGAAATGCTGACAACAGAGATAATTAGGCCCAATATGAGTCCTTACTCTAGCCCAATGCTTTTAGTGAAAAAGAAGGATGAAGGGTGGCGTTTTTGTGTGGACTATCGAGCTCTGAATAATGTGATGATACCAGATAAGTTTCCCATCCCTATGGTTGAAAAGCTACATGATGAATTACATAGGTCAAGAATTTATTCCAAGATCGAATTGAAATTAGGCCAAATTCAAGTGCACGAGAACGATGTAGCTAAAACAACTTTTAAAACTCATGAGGGACACTATGAGTTTTTAGTGATGCCATTTGGACTCATAAATGATCCTTCAACCTTCCAAGCCCTGATGAATCAAGTCTTTCGGCCATTTCTGTGTAAGTTTATAGTTGTTTTCTTTGATGATATCCTTGTGTATAGTAAAGATTATTATGATCATCTGAAACATTTGGCTGTGGTTTTTAATGTGTTGAGGGACAATCAATTATGCGCGAATAGAGGCAAGTGCCATTTTGCAAAGGATCGGATTGAGTATTTGGGATATCGGATATCTGCAGAAGGTGTGGAGGCTGATCCAGAGAAGGTGAGGGCGATGTTAAAGTGGCCACAATCGCAGAATATTCGAGAACTACGAGGTTTCTTGGGCTTAATTGGATATTATCTATGTTTTGTATCGAATTATGGCAGTATAGCTGCACCATTGTCACAATTGCTCCAGTATGGGGCTTTTGAATGGAATGATTAGGCGACAGAAGCATTTGAGAGTCTGAAGAAAGCAATGGTCACATTACCCATATTGGCTCTACCTAACTTTTCTCAACCTTTTGCAGTAGAGACAGATGCCTCAAGGACAGGCTTACGGGCAATGTTATCCCAGAAGAAGCGGCCTATTGCATTCTATAGCCACACGTTGTCACCAAAAGCTCGTGCTAAATCTATATATGAAAGAGAGTTTATGGTCATTATAATGGTAGTTCAACGTTGGCAGCCTTATTTTTTGGGACAACAATTTATTGTGAGAACTGATCAAAGAGCACTGAAATTCCTTTTGGAACAACGAGTAGTTCAGCCCCAATATCAACGATGGATATCCAAATTGTTGGGATATGACTTTGAGGTCAAGTATCATCTGAGAGCAGAAAGCAAAGTGGCTGATGCGTTATCACGATTGCCCTCGGTGGCCCACATGGCTCATTTATCTGTTCCAGCAATCTTTGACGTGGAGGTGATTAAAGAAGAGGTTCGCAATGATCCTAAATTGGCTAAAATCATCCAGCAACTACAGGAGGATGGGGATAGTGTTCCTAAATTCTCTTGGCAACAAGATAGACTTATGTATAAGGGTAGGTTAGTACTTTCCAAAACTTCCTCTTTACTTCAAACATTGCACTCCTATCATGACTTGGTATTGGGAGGCCATTGGGTTTCTTACGCACTTATAAAAGGCTCACGGGAGAACTATATTGGAGGGGATGGAGGCTGATACTAAGCATTATGTGGAGCAATGCTTAATTTTCCAGAAAAACAAGTCCTTAGGGACTTCACCAGCAGGGTTATCCAAAGAGGATTTGGGAGGATGTATCCATGGATTTTATAGAAGGTCTGCCTAATTCAGCTGGGAATGATACAATTCTTGTTGTGGTGGATCGGTTGAGTAAAGCAGCCCACTTCATTCCTCTTAAACATCCCTTCATGGAAAAATCAGTAGCTGAGATCTTTATTCGAGAAGTGGCGAGACTCCATGGCTATCCCCGATCAATTGTGTCTAATTGTGACAAGATTTTTATTAGTCATTTTTGGACAAAGCTATTCAGGATACAAGGAACTAAGTTGTGTGAAGCACGTCCTACCACCCCCAATCTGATGGGCAGACTTAGATTGTTAATAAGTGTGTGGAAACTTATTTAAGATGTTTTTGCAACGAACACCCTAAGTAATGGATTAAATGTCTGTGTTGGTTAGAGTATTGGTACAACACTATGTAACATATTTCATTCGAGATCACCCCATTCCAGGCTGTGTATGGTCGAGTTCCTCCTCCTTTGTTAACGTATGGAGAATTGAAGACTCCTAATTCAACACTAGATCAATAGCTTGTGGAAAGAGATTTAGTGTTGAATGTTTTGAAGGAACACCTACAAGCGGCCCAACAGAGAACGAAGAAGTTTGCAGATTGAAAGAGAAAGGAACTTGAGTTTTCAAAAGGAGATTAGGTGTTTTTGAAGATTAGACCATATCAACAGGTTTCGTTGGCTAAACGTTGAAATGAAAAGTTAACTCGAAAGTTCTTTGGATCGTATCAAGTGATAGCTAAAATTAGGCCAGTTGCCTACAAGCTTAAATTGCCACCCGAGGCAACCATCCACCTAGTCTTTCCTGTTTCTCAGTTGAGAAATGCTTTAGGGGTTGATCCAAATACTCAACCTGGACCCCCCTTGTTGACAGATGAATTTGAATGGGTAGCAGAGCCCGATGATGTGTTTGGTTTTCGAAAGAATAGCTCCACTGGAAACACTAATTGTTGGTGAGTTGGAAGGACTTATCGGAACATGAAGCCACTTGGGAGCCCTTGGAAGATTTTCAACGTCAGTTTCCTGACAACCTTGAGGACAAGGTTTTAGTGAGCCTAGGGGGTAATGTTAGGCCTCCAATTACTAAACAATACACCAGAAGGGGCAAGAAGGGTATTTCAGCCTCTGTGCGTTAGTTAGAAGTTTGAAGGTGCGAGAGAGGGACCACAGAGTAGGGAGGTGAGAGAAAGTTTGTTAGAGGTTGAGGGAAGTATATTTGTAGATATGCATTTCTTTTATGTTTTTTGTCTAGTAACAAGTGTTCTAGAGAGAATATGAGAGTTTACTAGCCCCCCTTGAATTAGCTGGGTAGCATTGTATTGTCTTAGGGCAACTATTTCTCTGATTATCAATAAATTGTAAGGTCAGTACCTTACAGAAGTTTAATGCAATAGTAAATGCTGCCTTGAGACATAAAACTTGTGGGTTCTAGTTGGGGACACCCTTATTCTCGTGAACTCTTAGTATTATTATACGAAATCTAATGCCATAATATGTTATGGATGTTCTTTTATTAGAACCTTTAGCTTCTTTAGCAATGAATTTAGTTCTTTGTGGGGCTCTAAAAAGATTGCTTGGAAAACTATTGACGTGTAGGGTTTAGCTAGGACATTCTTATTTCCTTGATTCTTGAATGATCACTCTATCCAGTTGATGAAGTTGTTGAAGTTCATTTTTTTCCCGTTTTCTTATGGTTTTTCTTGTTGGCTAATTGGAACTTTGTTATCTACTGGGTGGCAATTTGAATGTGGTTAAATGGATATGATGTAGTAGGATTAGTGGTTAATTAGATATTTTGGTTAATTCCATAGTTAATTAGGATTAGGATTAGTTTGTTTGGTTAAGTTCTTAGTCAATTATGATTAGGATTAGTTTGTTTGATTCCTTGGTTAATTAAGATTAAGATTAGTTTGTTTGGTTAATTCCTTAGTTAATTAGGATTAGGATTAGTTTGTTTTCCAATTCTCTATAAATAGAGAGTTGCCCCTATTGTATGCCTAACTTTTCATTCATAATAAAGATTTGATTGATTTTTGGAGAGAATTCTCCTTTTATCCTCTTAGGCTACACCAAATTGGTATCAGAACAATCATTGGCTGCCGTCGGTGGAAGACTGAAAAACTCTTGTTGACCCTGATCATGAGAGGGAGCTTTGTAAGTTGTGCTTGTTGTTCAACAACCCACATTTATTTACGAGAGGGTACCTTTCAGAGTATTCTCTTTTCAAGAAACAAGGAAGAAAATTCAAGAATGGAATTTTACAATACAAGAAGAGCATTCAAAGCCAGAAAATCCACTTTAGGATTTAGATCACGGCCAATGGAGGTAGAAATTTTTTCAAGAACACACCTAAATCCCTACATCGATCGTGAAGCCTTAGAGGAAATCAAGAAAGGGGTGGTCGAAGTCCAACGACTTTTCGATAAAGTGTCTAGCGATTTTGATCGATTTAACCGAAAAGTTCAATACGAGAGAGGACTTGCCTAAGCGAAGTTAGCATGCAATTATTTCAAAATCCCGAATGTAACAAAGGAAGGTGAAAAAATTCAATCGTGTGAAAAAAAAACAAGCAAAGATGAAGAAACAATCGAAAAAGAAATTGCTTGAAACTGTGTAATCGTGCAAGAGGAATCTGAAGAACCTCGGCTAAAGTTTTGGTGTGAAGAAAAAGAAAGAAAAATTGTTGAAGATGAAAACACAAAGTTGCAGATCCCATGTGTAGAAGAAGACATAAGCAAGAAAGAAGATGGGACGATGGCATTCAAAAGCAAAAACATCGTTGAAGAAGATGACACGAAGAAGATGTGAAGATTGCATCCATGTGATAAAGACGATGCGAGCCATGGGTTCTTTTTCGACCCGATCCATGTGATCCGACACCATTCAGACGAAATCCTTGTTTTTTCTACCCAAGATGCACGTGACCCAACCCACGTGATTCTACCCTAGTTACGTGGTCCATACCCTCCAAACTATATGACCCGACCCATACATGAATCTTTTCCTATTATTTTGACCCGACCCAAATCAAGTTCTTTGTTGATATTCAACGTGGATTTCGTTTTTGAGTCTGCTAAGGAAACTGTTTCACTCCTACAAGATTATTTTTTGATCCATCCATCCATGGAGGAGCTACCAATTATGGTTTATTTTGTTCATAATAATGCTCCAAACATTTTGAAGAAGAAAATATATTCAGTGGGAATTTTTTCAAATCATCTAAAGAGGTGACATGATTCTTCATTTTTTCTTTTAAAAACTCGAGGACGAGTTTTTTTTGGGAAGGATAGAATATGATGTAGTAGGATTAGTGGTTAGATATTTTGGTTAATTCCTTGGTTAATTAGGATTAAGATTAGTTTGTTTGGTTAATTCTTTGGTTAATTAGGATTTGGATTAGTTTGTTTTCCAATTTTCTATAAATAGAGAATTGCCCCTCTTTTATTCCTAACTTTTCATTCATAATAAAGATTTGATTGATTTTGGGAGAGAATTCTCGTTTTATCCTCTTAGGCTACACCAAGATCCATGAAAAATATCTGGCCATGATGAAACACATGGGAAGAAATGGCGCCCTCTTGCTCTCTTTCACTTGCCTCTTGATTTCTTCACTTTTGTTCGTAAAAATAGCATCTAAATGATGGTTTTGGAGAAATTATTTTTCTTACTTCTCAAAGAACTTAATAATGGATAAATATAATACAAGAGAGATTTCAACGAAATTAATTATAAAAGGAAAGGATATTGAAAAAACACTCAAAGATAAAAGACTAATAAAAAACCACAATTATACACAAATCTACACTAAAAAAATGGAGTTTAGCCGTTGTAGGGCAGAAAACAAGAATTTATTTAATAATATTAATTTGGTATTTTGTTCTCAGAGCAGTGAGTTTAGATTGGAGGAAAAGAGAAATTTCATGTTGTTTTTATTAGTTTACCGTGGGAGCAAGAGCTATGGTTGGAAGGTCCTTAGTCAAGCTTCTCCAAGGCCCGTTGAACTCCATTCTTTAAAGACAAGTTGTATGGAGGGTTCGGTCTAGTTATGGAAAAATTAGAATCAACATGGAATGAATGTTATCAAAGGATGGATTTAAAAGAAGCATAATGGTTCATGACCTTACTTGAACAGGATTTGTTTTATAGGTTGTACTAATGTGTCCTTGAGTTCTGAAAGAAGGTTCTTTTGAATGTCTACATGCGAGATTGGTCAATTTTATGAGAAATGACGTAAAATTTCAAAGGAAATATGAATAAGAATTCTTAAAGGGCGGTGGGCTAGGAGAAGGTTGCAAGGATGAGAAATTCTTAGCCCAAACGGTCAAGAATCATAAGGGTACTACTCCAAAGAATGACGAAACTAAAAAGGGTAAAAATAAAGATTGATATTTGGGTTAAAAAAGAGGTGGATTTTGCTGAATTTGAGTAAGATTGAACTATAGTAGTCTTGAGGTTGAACTTTCATGATGGGTGGACAAAAATTTCGATAGCTTTAAAGGAAGAATTTTTTTAAATATATGCTTAATCCTTTCCATATGAATAAGGCTCTTCTCAGGTGCAATAGTAAACAGGAAACTGATGTTTTATGTAATGAGGAAGGGTAGGTCAAGAAAAGGGAGGATGGAATTCTGAGAAACATGGAAAACCAGATGTATAGAGGAAGGGTAGGTCAAGATAAGGGAGGATGTAATGCTTTGTGTAACGAGGAAGGATATGTCAGAGTGGAATGCTTTTGATATGATATCTGAAATTGCCTCAAGATGTTATTTAGTCAGCTCGATTGAGTTCCTGGGAGGAATGGTTTCAGTGGCTTCATAATTATCTTCCTTTCATGAGGCTTCAAATAGTTTTGGCAATGCAAGCTTCTCCGGGAGAGACTAGCTTTGATGAAATTTTTTCTAAGATTGTTGCCGAAAGGCTAAGAAGCACGGATAAGGACACGAAACATGGATACGACACGACACGGACACTGTGACACGTCTTTTTAAAAAAATCCAAGGCACAGACACGACAAGAACATGTTTATTAAAATATACATTTTTTAAAATGTATATCACTTTTATACAAGAAAAAAAATTCAAAGTCCATAAGTTTATGCATTTATATGCTTAAAAATATGAGTTTAATGTATTTTACTCTCAAAATTTACTCTTATATGTTTATTTAATATACTTAACGAGTGTTCAATACGTGTCTAACAAATGTTGGACCTATATTGACTTTGTACAATTAGTGTCTAACACAACTATTGTACTAACAACTGTCTGATACGTGTCCAACAAGTGTCGGAGTGTTGGAGTGTCCAAGTGTTCGTGCTTCTTAGCCGAAAGGGCTCCCCATGTTGTTGCTTGAAGGCCTGTCTCTTTTGGTGTTTCATTGCTCTCGATTTCCGGCAGTGTTTTCATTGTTTATTTCCTTTTCCAAGTGAATAGTTATGTTGTTTCTTTTATCTTTATTTTAGTTTGGGGTTTTGGGCTTTTATTGTATCTTTCATGGAGTTTTATTGTGCTGTTTGTTTATTTTCCTTTGAAGGAGTTCTTTGTAACTATGTTTGTAACTTAATGGGGTAAAAAAAAAAAATTTTGGTATTTGTGTTTGGTTGCATCTGTGATTTTTTTCTTTTGTTTGTTTCAATTGATGAATGTCTGAAAAAGGAATTTATATACTTGTTTCTAGTTGGAATTTATCGAAATTCATAAAATTTTGAAAAAGGAATTCATATACTTGTTTCTAGTTGAAATTCAGCAAACAGAAAGGAAGTATTCTTTATTTTATCGATTAATCTTTTGTTTTTTGTAAAAATATTCTAAAACAAGAATATTCTAAAACAAGAACAATAATGTTAAACAAGTCCTTGAGTTGAGAACTATTTTTATTTTTTCTGAAGAGTCACTCGCAAACAGTCATTTTTCCTTGGAAAGTTTTTCCTCATAAAATGTTTATCAGATATTGCTGCTTCCGTGAACAAAAGAGTTAGTGCAATAACTATGTAGAGATGACACTGTAAAATATCAAGAATATGCTTATTTACACTATTACCATGTGCTTTATGATGGTTTGGATGTTTAAAATATTTTCCCTCCCGGTGCAATATTGTTTTGTTGTTTCTGCCTCCTCTTGCTCTCTATGGTATGAAACATCTTGTTGACTTTCTAATCTGGACTCAGGAACATCGGATCTCTGATATTGGCAATGAAGCTGCAGTTAGAAACTCAATCCTTAACGCCCATACCTGTTTTCTTATAAAAAGTATGTGCCAGAGGGAAGACCATATTCGAGAAGTAGCTGTGACCTTACTAACACAGTTTAGAGATAAGTTTCCCCAGGTAAAATTCATGGGGGTACAAGTTTTTTCACCTTTTCATTATGAATTTAAACAAACAAAATTAAGTGCTTACAGGTTATGTGGAATACATCTTGTTTGGATTCCCTTCTCTTCTCAATGCATAACCACTCGCCAACTACCATTGTCAATGATCCTGCATGGGTAGTGACAATTCGTTCATTATACCAGAAGGTTGTTCGGGAATGGATCATCAGATCACTTTCGTTTGCTCCTTGCACTAGCCAGGGTCTCTTACAGGTTGATAATTGTACTTTTACTTCATGGAGTTTGTTAGAGTGTTGATATAATTAAATTTACCATAACCCATCAGCTTAAGCTTCTGGGTTGATTGGTGGTTTAACATGGTATCAGAGCGGGAGGTCCTGAGTTCGAACCCCTGTAATGTCATTTCCTCCCCAATTAATATTGATTTCCACTTGTTGGGCCTCTTACAAATTTTCAAGCCCACAAGTGAGGGGGAGTGTTAGAGTGTTGATATAATTAAATTTACCATAACCCATCAGCTTAAGCTTTTGGGTTGATTGGTGGTTTAACAGTTGACCCCCCCTACCCCCGGGGGGCTTCTTTCATTCCTTGTCCTAGATAAACAAGATCATGCATATCTATGTTAATGTTTTGTTTTGAAGCAGATTGACTTTCCTGCTACCTCTATTAAAATATCATTTCCTTCATATGTGTGTGTTCTGGCTAGATCTTTCTTTTATCTAAAATATGAAAGAATAAACAAAAATAATTTCTAATAAAGCCTAGTTGAAAAATATATGCTAATGAAGACCACTTTGATTAAGTGCAAGGGTGATGAAAAGAGCATGAATCTTTTCTATGATAGTTTTGTAACATGATTTTTCTTGTAATCACGTGCTCATTGTTAAAAAAATATTCATTTTTTTAGTTTTATTGTTTTATTTAGTTTTAAAAGATTCATATGTACAACTCAGGAAATGCTTTGTAAAGCAAACACTTGGCAGAGAGCACAACATACCCCAGATGTGGCCTCTCTTTTATCTGAGATACGAATTGGAACAGGTAAAAATGAATGCTGGACCGGCATACAGACAGCAAATATTCCTGCAGTCATGTCTGCTGCGGCTGCTGCTTCAGGAGGCAACTTAAATTTGACGAAAGCCTTTAATTTGGAGGTGCTCAGTACAGGCATAGGAAGTGCAACAGTTAAGTGCAACTATGTGGGCGAGATTGCTGGAATGAGAAGGTTGTATAACACCTTTGGAGGGTATCAATCTGCTGGTGCTGCACCTACTGGTTCCGGAATTGGTATTGGCCTTCAAAGGTTGATAACGGGAGCATTTCCACAGGAGCCACAGGCTGCTGAAGATGAGTCATTCAATGCGATGTTGCTCCTAAAGTTTGTTCAGTCACTCCAGAAATTTGTTAATAATGCAGAGACAGGTGGAGAGATTGACAAGTCACAATTTCATGAAACTTGTTCCCAGGCAACTGCCTTCCTTCTAGCAAATTTGGTAAAATCTGCTCATTTTCATCTGCTACATTTGACACATCTCTTGGTTGCCCATGTTTTCTTACATCAAAATATCACCACCTTTTCCAGGGTACTGATTCAAAATCAAATATAGAGGGCTTGTCACAACTTTTACGCCTTCTCTGTTGGTGCCCAGCTTATATTTCTACGTCTAATGCAATGGAAACTGGTGTATTCGTTTGGACATGGTTAGTATCTGCTGCACCTCAACTGGGATGTGTAGTTCTTGCTGAACTGGTTGATGCATGGTTATGGACAATTGATACAAAACGAGGTCTTTTTTCTTCAAGAGAAGCTTTTTCAGGACCTACTGCGAAATTAAGACCCCATCTTTATCCAGGAGATCCAGAAATGCCGCCAGAAATTGATCCTGTAGAACAGATTATTGCTCATAGACTATGGCTTGGATTTTTCTTCGACCGCTTTGAGGTTATGCTTATTTTATTTTTTAAAGCCTTTCGTGAACTCTTTTTTCTCTTTTATGTATCATGGTATAAATAGATGCACATAATGTATTCAGATTGCATGGTTTGTAATTGCATTAATGCCTGGATTAACATGTAGAATGAGTTAACTTCTTTTTTGGGGCGAAATATTAACATAAAGGAATCTTTGGACATCAAAGTGAAGTATATTGTGGGTAAAAGTTTTTGAGGGATTTCTTTGTTTAATTAGCTCCATTATTCTACTTTGCTTTTCTGGTTAATCTTCCAACAACCTTTCCTGTGTATGTGAATTGGAAGACGCTGTAATAGGATATATATGTAAATAGGAGCTTATTAGTCTTTTGTCCTTTATTGTAATTTTAGTATTATTAGTTTAGGGTTCCATATATGCTTATATATTTAACTTGAGTGTATAGGATGAGTTATTCTCCCATTTTAAGTCTCACGTTAACAAACAATAAATGAAATTCAAAATAAAGGAAATGGAATACCTCGTGAACTGAAGGGGACCCCTTCCTCTATAACTGTTGTGTTTCCACTGGCGAGGTGATTGTCTAGTGTGGGGCTGTGACAATGGTCCAAAACAAGTTGCCAATACTGCTAAAGGTTGATGAATTGATAAGTTGACCTGGTTTACCACTTCCATGGCTCCTTGCGACCAATTTATTTCTTTGAAGAAGGCACATCACCCACCAATATGCGACCTTATTGATACCCCTACACTCAGAAATAGAAATTGAAGGGCTAATAGCGGAGATTTTGGCAATGGGGATAATCTAACCAAGTTGTAGTCCTTTTCAAAGTTGGGTATTGCTAGTCCAAAAGGAGTTGATGATTTTGCATCGACTATCATGCACACAACAAGGAAACAATTCCAGAAAAGTCCTAATACATGTTATTGATGAATTACATGGGGCTACTATTTTCTCTAAATTGCACTTGAAGTTAGGCTATCATCAAATTAGGGTGAAGCAGGAGGACATTTTGAAAATGGCTTTTAGGACTTAGAAGGGTCTTATGAGTTCGTAGTTGTGTCTTTCGACTTTACCAGTGCACTTTCCACATTCCTAGCTCTGAAGAATATGATTCTAAAGCTTTATCTACAAAAGTTCGCTTCAGTGTTTTTCGATATGACTCATGACACTGTTTTGGGAGGACTTAGACAACATCAACTCTATATCAATGGCAAGAAATGCTATTGTAGGCAACAAACGTTGGAATTTCTTGCTATTGTAGAAAACAAACATTGGAATACTTGGGTCAACTGATTTCAAAGACTACAAGTGGATATGGGAAAAGTTCCAAGCAATGCTCACATGGATGGCACTAAAAACTCCAGGGACTTGTAGGGATTCCTGGGGTTGATGGGGTACTATTGGGTTATGGACAAATAGTAGGGACCTTAGTTTGGGTGGAATAGTCAAGCAGAAGAGGCCTTTGAGAAGTTGTAAATGGCAACGACAAGCATCCCAATCTTGGCCCATCCAATTTTTCCAATGAGTTCATTGTAGAAACAAATGCCTCACTGTATAGGCTTGGAGCTATCTCGATGCAACACAACTCCCATTTGACCATTTCAATCTGAGTAAGCACATTGGGCAAAATCACCTGCAATTCAGCCTAGATCTCTTCTTGAAGCCCGTCACTCAGTGTTCCTTTTCCATTTGCTTCCAATAGTTCAACCTATCCAGAAAAATTGTCGGCTGAGGCCATCATAAATGGTTCCAGCGACGGCGGCGTATGCGGGTTCATGCCTTTCAGGGCGTCGTGATCCATGTTCATCAGAGGCACCAGATATTCTTCAAACTTTTGATGATACTCCTTGACTGTTGTGTCTTTGTCACAATGCAAAAATCATTTGTGTAAGGTTCCTTCATTCATGGGTCAAAAACGCTGCAAAACCAGTTATCGAAATTCCTCCCAACTTTCAATTGGCTGCGGCTATTTCATCCACTAGTGCCATGACAACACCTTGCTGTCCAAGCACAACACCACAACTTATAATTTCTCTTATTTCATCAACTTGTTCCCTACAAACTATCTCTTCACCTAATGCAACCAATCGTTAGGATTTTCTCCCTTAAAGATAGGTGTCTCTAGCTTTCGCAATTGAAGATCAAACTTAGGCGCTAAGGCCTTACTGAGGTTAGTCTCATTACTACTTCCCTCTAAATCTAACATATGCTTACTAGTTCTGATTCCTTCATATTCTTTCCTTTATCTTTCTTTTCTTTCCCACAAGTAACCAGTAACCACCTCCTCTAGAGACAACTTCATTCCTCAAAATGCTTGAATACCTCCTCCATACTCTTCTTTACCAGCTCAACTGCACTTTTCTCGATTGATCGTTGAACTTTGTCCCTCTTTGCATCACGAATTGACCCAATCTCCCTTTCTATTGCACTTTGGAACTCCATTATTCTTTCTTCCACTGTTTCCACTCTCAATTCCATTCTTGTCGCCATTCCCATTCACTCACTGCTCTGATACCAAAATTGATGAGAGCTAATATTATTTATCAACAAGGTACATAGTCAAGGGAAGAATTCTAGAGCTTCCCCTCTTTTCCAAGTACACCCAACTTACAGATTAAGCAAAATCGTACCCTCTTAGCTCTCATCTTTACCTTAAGCGTCCCTCGCCCTTCCATTATGTCAGCCCATATTTTAGTTACAAACTTGTGTGCCCCACCTTAACTAACTAGATACAAAATCAGTCCCCACTCTCCTTTCTCACGTGCCTCCTCTTATACAAATTCTTAATAGGAGGCCTATCATTTGAAGATAGGGGTATTGATAGGAAGGAGCCCTAATTTTCGTGATGATAAGAAATACATTGAGGCCAACTGGTTGTAGTAGACTTATGGTTGGCCTTCTTTTTCTTTGTGATTCAAACACATTGGAATGGTGCTATTCTAAGAAGTGTTAGGTAACCTTATGGCCCTTTTAAAGAATGCACACGGTAAAGTCCACAGGAGGAAAATTCATGATTTTTAAATTGAATTGGTGCTGCCTAGGTGGGCTCATGGTGAGGACCTTGATCATGTTTTGTGTGGCTATGAGTTTTAAGTGACCTTTTGGAGGGAATCTTTGGGATAGTTTAATATGAGAATGAAATAAAATACCTATTCCAAAAAATATCACAGATTGGATCCTCTTATGGTTTCTCTAATCTTGGCTTTAGAGATAAAGCTGAAGTTTTGTGGGTTAATGACTTTGCCCTTTTTAAGAGAAATTTGGTTGGGAAGAAACAGGAGAATCTTCAAGGGAGGGAGTTTAGATATGCGATAAGTTATCTTTTTTCTGTAATCTTCATGGGAGCTTTAAGTTCAATTTTCTTCGTCTTCTTCTTTTTATTTATTTATTTTTAATAATTATTCTCTGAAGTATGTTTGTTGAAATTGAGTCCCTTTTTGGTAAAGCTGTTTTTCCCTCTTTCTTCTATTTCTGTCTTTTATAGATTCCATACGTCAAAATCGTTTCTTATCTATAAAGATGATGAACATTTATGATATTTGAAGTTTGAACACGTTCTTTTTACATTAAAATGTAGTGACCTGCATACTTGATTGGCTAACACGAGTGTTGGACAAAGGCCATCTAATGCTTAAGTCAAATTTTAGAAGTGTTTCTGTTAGAGTGTTTATATAATTAAATTTACCATAACCCATCAGCTTAAGTTTTTGGGTTGATTGGTGATTTAACATGGTATCAGAGCAGGAGGTCTTGAGTTCGAACCCCTGTAATGTCATTTCCTCCCCAATTAATATTGATTTCCACTTGTTGGGCCTCTCACAAATTTTCAAGCCCACAAGTGAGGGGGAGTGTTAGAGTGTTTATATAATTAAATTTACCATAACTTATCAGCTTAAGTTTTTGGGTTGATTGGTGATTTAACAGTTTCTTCTAGAGCTTTAACAATATATGAGAACAAAAATGAACATAAGAATGTACCTCTCTCGGTTGGGGTAAGTGTCGTTATAATGGGAGTTAGTTGACACCTATTATGGAAAGTGGAGCGAGATCAATGCCATTTTTGTAACAAGAAAACATATTTGTTGAAGCATTACATAGAGGATCTCCAATTGAGAAATATAGTATTAAGAGAATAATTATAAAAAAAACCTTGAATTTAAGGCACAAAGACAAAAACAATAACTATAACTTCTCAAAGTTCAAAATTTTTGGATGTGTTGTCGAGGACTCTTCTATATGTTTCGAACCATAACACCCGAAGCATGACTTAAAAACTATCCACCCTAAAAGATGTAGTCGGGATGTACTTTTATATTCACTCTGGACAGAGAGACCCAAAGTCAGTTCCTCGACAAAATTTTTTTCCGTAATCAACTATTTGGGGGTTGTCTTGCATGGCTAACAACGACCCAGTTTGAGACGAGAAGATTCATTGGTTTTCAAGGCTTCAGATGGAGATAGTGTGTCTGATCATTTGAGTGGAGACATACCTCAGCTGGCACTCAATGTCCGAATGCTATGAATTTGTTTGGTTGTCACATAATGGGCATGGTACTTTTTCAGAGTTGGCTATCTTATTCACGATTGGACATTTTAGGGAGATGAATGATTTCGCCAACGTAATTTATATTCCAAGGAGCTAAATTCTAATAGGACAATCAAGTCAACGACAAGAAGATTATGCAAAGATCAGCGATTATGTCTGACAAAACCTTATGAATGATATTTTTTACGTTTATAATATCTTCCCTTCTTAATGGTGGACATATCATAGATGATTATTAGTTTGAGAACTTTATCAAATCACATGATGAAGTCGTTATGAGCCATCTCATATTTGACTGCTTGATTATACCTGTATTAATTTCAGTTACATATGATCTTGATGGATGTTTTCCGGTTCTTTTTTGCTGTCGACTGGAAATAGTCATGTCTAATCTTGCTTTTGTTTCATAGGTTGTCAGATATCAAAGTGTTGAGCAGTTATTGCTCTTTGGTCGTTTGTTACAGGGGAGCATGGAGCTCCCATGGAAATTTTCACACCATCCTGCAGCTACTGGTTCTTTTTTCACTTTAATGTTTCTAGGGCTCAAATTTTGCTCCTGCCAGGCTCAAGTCAATTTGCAGAATTTTAAAACAGGGCTTCAGCTTCTAGAGGACAGGGTTTATAGGTGAATTCTGTTCACTCTTATCTATTAATTTTACTAATATTTTCCGTTATATTTCCAACTTCCATCAACTAGCTGCAATATTACATATAATCAAGGTTTTAAATGTCGATGTCGACGGAAATATCGAAGTCTCAATTTTATTGAAATGTTGATGAAAATAATATCGATAAAATTACGATTTTATGGATATTTTTGGAAAAATTATAAATATAAAAAAATTCATTAAAAAATATTTAAATCATTTCACAATTTTAAAATAAGTTTAAATTTCTAATTATTAATATTAGATCCACACTAGTGATATTTTGTTGATATTTTAGTAATATTTCATCAATTTTTCTATGATATAATGGAAATGTCGATTCACCCCTCATGTGGATGAAAATGTCGATAGGTATATTATTTGTTCATTTCTACACCAAGATGTGTTGTCTAGAGTGGTGAGGCTCTTGACTGTGATCACCATTGCTCCAGTCTGTAGCTGATGCCTTTCATATGCCTTACGTTAACATGCTACTAGCCTAGAGCAATAAGAAATAGTCTTTTAGGGTTTCCATTTATGCCATAATGATATGAATATTCTCTCCCCATACTTTATTGGTATCATTTAATATGGTAGAAAACACTTTGAACATTTTGTGGTGCATGTAATTAGCGGGTAAACAAATTACTTGTTGCAATTAGCCATTATCTAAATGATAATGTCACATGGTGGATTGGATAGCTAGACAAAATAAAGTAGCATGGTCTATAAGATGGTTTCAGTATGTTACTTTGAGTATGTTGCACAATTGAAAGTTGTAGTAATGTATTAAATCCCTTTTTTTGAGAACAACAAACATAGGGTATGGGGATTTAAACCTCTGACTTCAAGGGAAGGAGTACGTGCCAATTACTGCTGAATTATGCTCACTTTGGCTTTTGGTGGAGAGTTTAGCTAAAAGGCAGGTTATTTTATTAATTCTCAAAAATTGGTTACGGATGGGGAGCCTTACCTTTAGAGATATATAGGGGTTAGCTTAGCTATAGGTATGGTAAAGTGCCTAGGTTACAAATATTTACCAACAATGAAAGTAATTTAACATACCAACTATCCTAAAAACTAAAGAATAACTAAACTACAATAATACCCTTAAATGTTCCTACTTCATGCAAGAGAATTCTTCAGAGATTAGACTTGATATAGTTAGCCTTCGAGAGGAAAATTATAGTCTAACTAAGAACTTCTCTATTTGCTGTAGTTAGTCTTTTATTCTGTACATCCTAGATATGTGAAGATGTAACTCTAACTATAACTCTTACACTGCTTTTTTTTTGCTATAATAGCAATTAATAAAACTATTTTTGAATTTTCAACTGCACCTTTTTTTCTATTTCCTTGTATTACCCAGGATATTAATTTTCCATTGCTTGCTGTTCATCTTGGCCACATCTTGCATCTCAACATGAAAGAACTTGCATTTTATAGCTTCTTCATTGAAGTAAACTTAGAATTCTTTTTTTCTCTCTTTAAAGTTGATAATCTGATTGGTACATGTTCCAGGGCATCTTTAGGGTGGTTTGCTTATGAACCTGAATGGCATGATATAAATAGTACGAACTTTGCCCAGAGTGAGGCTCAATCTGTTGCTTTGTTTGTTCAGTACCTATCAAATTACCTTAAAGATGGTTCACAAATAGATGTAAAAGGACAAGTACGTGAGAATGGGAGCTTGGTTGACCTGGTAAGGCAGTTGTATTTGCAATGTAAGAAATTCTGCTAATGAGCATGCCCTAAAATTACTCTTTTATGTATGCTATTGTAACTTGTGTTTTACGAGGTCAAGTAATTGTTTAAAAGAAGTATCTGAATATCTGCAGAGCTCTTGTCATCCAGTCTGGGGTCAGATGGAGAATTATACTGTGGGCAGAGAAAAACGGAGGCAACTGCTGTTGATGCTATGCCAGCATGAAGCAGATAGGCTAGAAGTTTGGGCCCAACCAGTTAACACCAAGTGATGTCTAGTCATAGTTTGCAAAATTTTCATGTTGCTTAAATTGCATAGTGAAGTGCTTGTATCTTTTAGTTGCATGAGCATTAATGGTTTAATTTAATTTTATATTTTAATAGGGAAACTACATCCTCTCGACCAAAAATAAGCTCAGAGAAGTGGGTTGAATATGCTCGGACTGCCTACTCTGTGGATCCGCGAATTGCATTTTCTCTAGTTTCAAGATTTCCAGCAAATGTAGCACTACGGTCTGAAGTGTCTCAACAAGTACAGGTAACTTCTGTCATTCTTAGCTCTTAGGAACCAGATCAATTTTCAGATATGGAAGAAATATTTGGCTTATTCGACATTTTGAAATTAAACGAGAAATGATTGTTACTTATCATTTTCCTCGGGGTCATAACCGTAATATATCAAGATCAATTTTAGAGGTTGTGCTTCTTCAGGATTCAGAAAAATTGTGAACCTCTTTCATTGTGTTCCCCTCAGTTCTTCATTGGGAGCTACAATCAAGTGCTGGTAATTGACCAAAAAAATACAGGATTAAAATAGTACTTGACCGAAAAAAAACAATTAGAGAGATTCTTTCAAGAAAGAGACTCCTTTCACACAATCTTTGTTAATCAATATGTGCTCAATCGTATCGTTTGGGGTTTTGATTTGGTTCTAAGGGGTGCTCATATAGGGTCTTTGAACCTTCATCTTTTAACATTCAACCCCTTTCTCTAATTAGGATTCTTATTTGGTGTGCAACAAGGGAGTGTGTTGTTTTGGGAACATTAGTACGTGGTGGGGCTCCTTTCTATCTAAATCTTTTCTTATTCTCTTTTTACTAGTATATGTTATTTTTATCTTGTTTGGATAATAAACGTTCTAGTGCTTACTTGGTGACATGCTTGTTACAACAAATATATTAAGGTAAGTGTCCTAGACTTAGGTGATAGTTTTGACATGTTTGCCTTTTATGTTAAAGGTTCAAGATGCTCTCTTGCCAGTCTGCTGCTTACAAGTCTCCAATTTTCTAGTTTACCGATTTTGCTGTTAAATTATTCTCTGCTATAACCCTGACTTGTTGACTGGGTATTTACTTAAGTAAAAATAATTGACTGAGTTTGTCTTGCAGTCTCACATATTGGACATCCGTTCCATACCTGAAGCATTGCCATATTTTGTCTCCCCGAAGGCTGTTGATGAAAATTCAGTGCTTTTGCAACAATTACCTCATTGGGCTGCTTGTTCAATTGCACAAGCCATTGAGTTCATTGCTCCTGCATATAAGGGGCATCCACGTGTTATGGCTTACGTACTTAGGGTTTTGGAATCATATCCACCAGAACGAGTAACCTTCTTCATGCCACAGCTAGTTCAAGCTCTGCGGTATGATGAAGGAGTGAGTTTTACACTTTGAAGAGAGGTCCCAATATTATTACATTGGCAATTTGTTCGTCTATCTGTCTTCATGATTTGGCAAAATTTGTGTATGCTTTAGTGGTGCTTAGGGTTTAGTTGAAAAGTTTCATCTCACAAATAAAATTTTGGTTAAGAGCTTGACTGTCCAGCTTGAAGCTAACCACAAATTTCTCGCATAGAAATTCTGGGAAAAAAATTTCCATGAAACACTGTAATTTCTCTTTGGCAATTCTAATTGTTCTAGAATCCAACGAAATTGGATGCAGAACTTAGGCGAAGTATTCTCCAAATAACTTGGCTACTAAAATCTTTATTATTTTTTATTGGTTACTGCATTATCTTTTGTAATTAACCATGCCAAAGCCATCAAAATTAGAAATTATACTGGGAACTCGTAGAAAAGTTGGGGTTTGGATTATATGTCACTACTGTCAGACCTACGCTCAATACACTTTATCTTATACCAGATTGCTTAGCATATTCTACCAATACTTCTTTGTTGTAATATTTATCAGTTTTTTTTGAGTTTAATTCTTTCATTTTGCAGAAATTAGTGGAAGGATACTTGCTTAGAGCAGCTCAGAGAAGTGATATATTTGCTCATATTCTTATTTGGCATCTACAGGTTTGAAAAACTCTTCAGCCAATGCTAACGTGACTGTTCTTGTTATTACTCTTGGCCTCTTTTACTGCATTTAATTCTCTTTTTTACTTTGGATTGGTGGAGGTGCTTGTAAATTAGAAATAAGCTGACTACTTAATTGAATTGAATAAGAACTTGAGGTTTGATCACTCCAAATAAATGAAATTATGTAAAGTTCACTCACGTAAACTCATCTTTTTATTTACAAGTGCTCAAACCTCAACAAATCTTTTCCTGCTCAAAACCAAATTTTTAATTCCTAACGAGTAATGAATGAAACAATTAGTAATTACACTTGCTTGCCTTTGCCTAGACTTTTTGCTTAGTCAATTTGTGATATAACTGCATGCTAGTACTTCCCTTTGCTCCTTCCTTTTATACCAGTATAGGTGAAACATATTGGTTGCGTACTGACTTATCAATACTCCCACCCAAGCTTGCAACTTGTCTTCAAGATGAAAAGAGGGACTATGGCATTAGCTTTACCCTTGGCGCACAACACCATTGTATTTAAACCTCTAGTTCTCCTAATTTTCAATGAATTTTCAGCTGCAGTCCAGCAACAAACCACAATTTTATTTCCTTCACGAACTAGGGTGGAAGGTTAGTACTCTAGAACATCGATCCTACAGCATTATGCAGCTAGGAGACATGAAAAGTTTGAGTTGATGCACCTAGGCGCAGGAAAATTTGAGTAGATGGATGCCAATTTATCATTCTCGCCTTGTTATATTCGACAAGCTATAAATTTGTTGTTAAAAAGTCTTCCTTTTTCTTTCCTTGTTAGCCCAATTCTTCAACAGAAATACTTATCTTCATAAGCCACAGAGTATAACTTTTCCTTTTGAAAGCAAATCATATTACTAAAGAAGCAATAGATTTTTTTTTTTTTTTGCGGGTGTTACAACTACCCCTTCTCCTCGTCTGCCTTGGGCTCTTATATTGCCAATTAGTGATGTAATTGCCTATACTTCTTTTCCTCCTTTGGCCCAGTGTCCAAACATATTGGTGGTTTATCATGAATGATTTAGTGGATTGTGAATAATTGGTTTCCATTATTTAAATCTTATACTGTTTGACCTGCAGGGTGAGACTTGTGAGCCAGAGTCGGCGGGGAAAGATGCCACCGCTACAAAGGTATGCTTGTACAGGTTATTTTTCCGCATTTTTCTTGTTATTTATGTCAAGCACATTCTACAAGCAATTTTTGCATTCTCGGGTATGACACTTAAAATATCATTGTAGAAGAATAGTATGCTTATTACCCATGTTCAGGGGGGAATCCACTCTCTATTCTACAAGTTCTGTTCATTCTTATGTTTACCCAATTAAGGAAATAATGACCATGCATTTATGTGTGTTTACTTAACCTCTTCTGGTAATGGAAAATACAATTCAATATAAAAAATTATTTACGCTTTTGAAAATTAGGTAAGAAGATAGATTTGCTTTTGTACTTTTCTACTTGAGAAATTTAGACTGCCTTATCAACCACAGATAATAAATAAGTAGATGCAACTGTCTGATTTTATAGATTGCAAAAATTTGTCAACTGATCAATCTTTCATAAATCTCACTTTCAAATAAAAAGGTTTGTAATGCCGCTGATACTTTTCAAAATGTGGGAAACGAAAAGCATGAGGCTTTATTCTTGTCACCACAGTGCAATATCATGTGTTACACTTGAAGAATTACAAAATTAGCAGCTTTACATCAATTTGCTGTTGTCTAACTTGTTTGTTGAAGAACACCAAACATGGACCAGGTTTAATGCCAAATATCGTCCACTTCATGATTTTGGGATTTTCAGGGGTATTCATAGTTCGAACTAGATGCATTTTTAGTCTTACGTGACATATTTGTCTTCAGGTTTAATGTCAAATATCAACCACTTCGTGATTTTGGGATTTTCTGGGGTATTCATAGTTCAAACTAGATGCATTCTTCATGTTATGTAACATATTTGTCATACTCATAATGCAATTAGACTTGTATTTTTTGGGATTTCATTCTTATACAGTTATCCTTTTCGGGCCAATAACTACGATTCTTGGTGATCATTACAGAGCAATTCGTTTCAAGCATTGTTGCCAGTTGTTAGGCAGCAAATTATTGACGGTTTCTCTCCCACCGCCCGTGATATATTTCAAAGAGAGTTTGATTTCTTTGACAAAGTTACTTCCATCTCTGGTGTTCTCTTTCCCCTCCCTAAGGATGAACGCCGTGCTGGTATTCGAAGGTAGAGTTCTATTCTCAGACTCCTGAAGCTCGTAATTCCTGTTTTGATTATATCATTGCAGTTGAAATGTGCACTTTCAACGTAGGGAATTGGAGAAGATCGAAATGGATGGTGATGATCTCTATCTACCTACTGCACCTGGCAAGCTTGTAAGAGGAATACAGGTAGATAGTGGAATACCCTTGCAATCCGCAGCAAAAGTTCCTATCATGATTACATTTAATGTGATTGATCGTGACGGTGACCCTAATGATGTAAAGCCTCAAGCTTGCATCTTCAAGGTAAGCCTATTTGCCTATTGTTTCTGAGAGACCTTGTTTTTGGCTTATTCAGAATTTATTGTTCGATTAACTATATTTCTTAGTCACTTCCACAAATGTTTACGAGTTTAGAGTTTGGACTATTAAACTATATGAATCAGTGTCATATTCTGTAGTTTAAAACCAGGCTCATGATCAACGGGGTTTGACTAGTATGCCTGTATAGTCGCAAAAATGATTGAAACTTTGGATGCCAATCCGAGCATAGCTCATTGGATATGGCACGAATTACTGTTCCAAGGGTCGATGATTCAATCCCCCATCTCCACAATTGTTGAACTCAAAAAAATGATTGGAACTTTGGATGTGATTATAGAATTAACATGCTAATAAGGCATTCAACCAAATATATTCCAAAACAAAATAATGTTTGTGAAAGAGAAAAAGTAAAGATTTCATGTGTGCCTTTGGTTGCAGCTTGCATGCATTGAGAATCTATTCTTTTCTAAACACCTCCTTCATTGTTCTCATTTTATTACCAGCCTTTGGTTTTGGGGCTTTTATCTTTCATAGCTTTAATTACTCCTTTTCTTCTTCAAGGTTGGAGACGATTGTCGTCAGGACGTCCTTGCATTACAAGTTATAGCCCTTCTTAGAGATGTATTTGAGGCTGTTGGGCTTAATCTCTATTTGTTTCCCTATGGTGTTCTCCCAACTGGCCCTGAGAGAGGTATAATTGAGGTCAGTTTCTATCCTCCTCTCTTATAAATGGTGTGTGTTTTGCTTTCTTTTGCACTTTGCGTTGTCCTTAACGATATGAAACCTTCGTCTTATCAGAAATCGATATGTAATGTAAATCAATGTCATCAAGCAGTAATATATTTGGTTCTACTCCCTTACTACTAGCTGTGTCGAAGCCCACAAGTGAAGAAGAGTGTTAAGATATTGATATAAGATTAAATTTACCATAATCCATCAACTTAAGCTTTTGGGTTGAGTGGTGATTTAACATGGTATCAAAGTAGGAAATCCTATGTTCGAGCCCCTGTACATGTCATTCCTCTTCAGTTAATATTGATTTTCACTTGTTAGGCTTTCTACAAATTTCCAAGCTCACAAGTGAGGTAGAGTGTTAAAGTATTGATATAATTAAATTTATCATAACCCATTAGCTTAAGTTTTTGGGTTGATTGGTGATTAACAATTTCCATGTTGCAGGTCGTCCCCAATGTCCGAAGTCGAAGTCAGATGGGTGAAACAACTGATGGGGGTTTGTATGAGATATTTCAACAAGACTATGGGCCTGTTGGCTCCCCCAGTTTCGAAGCTGCCCGCGAAAACTTCATTATCAGTAGTGCAGGTTATGCAGTTGCCAGCCTTTTACTTCAACCGAAGGATAGACACAATGGAAATCTTCTTTTTGACAAGTATGGTCTCTCTTTCATCCCATAGAACCAATTTTAGATTTTCCTGTCAAGCATGCAAGTCTCATAGATGCATACATGATACTGTAGTTTGGGGAGGCTTATTCATATTGATTTCGGTTTTATACTGGAAACTTCACCTGGTGGTAATATGCGTTTCGAGAGCGCACACTTCAAACTGAGCCACGAAATGACACAACTACTCGATCCTTCCGGGGTAATGAAAAGCGAGACCTGGAACCTATTTCTCAGGTAGTTTGTTTCTCTGTTTTTATGATGTTCATCAAATCCTATATGAAAATTCTCCTAGTGTAACTTATTTGGATGCCTCGAACAGCTTGTGTGTGAAGGGTTACCTAGCTGCACGTCGTTATATGGATGGGATAATAACAACCGTGGCATTGATGTTAGACAGTGGCCTGCCATGCTTCAGCCGAGGTGATCCAATCGGAAATCTTCGGAAGAGATTTCATCCTGAGATGAGTGAGCGCGAGGCTGCTAACTTCATGATCCGTGTTTGTGTTGATGCTTACAACAAATGGACCACGGCTGGCTATGATTTGATACAGTACCTTCAGCAAGGCATTGAGAAGTAAAACTAACAGATTCTTTGGGCTGGCTGGCTGATATAAGAAGGTTCAGTCTCACCATTATTAGAAACTCTTCTGTCTTGTTAGAGCAAACTTTTCAAGGAATCTCGCTTTTTGAATCTCTGGAGAGGACTGTTAATAAGCTGACATTGAGTCGTGATTTTACATTGGGATTCCATGGCCATTTTGATTTAATTGATTGTTTGTCAATTTCGCCTTTTCTTATGGTATATTTGGTTTTCTTGTTTTCTATTACCGAAGTTTTGTAACAAATTAGACATTTTCAATTTTTTCTGTAAAAAAAACTACTATAATGTGTTACTCTAAACACGAGCTACATTTATTTTCTCTGTCTCCCAGCAGAATGAGCAAATATTGTTTCAAATGTTCAATTTTATATTTGTTCAAATACTATGCCAATCCCTCATAATAATAATTAGCATGTATCATTTTCCTTAAGAAGAGAGGTTTAAATTTTCATACCCCACATTTGTTTTAAATAGTTTTTCTAGGTCCATGAACTTTTACTAATAGGTTAAATTATAAATTTCCCCCTTACAACTTTGATGGTTGTCTCTATTCAATTTCAAAACTTTGAAAATTTAGTTACATCATTAGACGTCATTTTTTATTTTGATAAGTTCCTACCATTAATATTAATATTTAATCATTGATGCAATATGTTTTTTTTTTTTTTTTTTGAGTTCAACAACATTTGGGAGTGGAAGGATTTGAACATCTAATATCTTGGTCGAGAGTACATGTCAATTTACTGCTGAGCTATGCTCACTTTGGCGTTGATGCAATAGGTTAAGTAGACTAACAATTGATAATTAGTACGATATAGCATTGCAACAAGTGAAAAAAATTCGGTGGAATGGGATATATTTTAAACCAAATTTCTTGGTTAGTCTTAGTCTATTCTTATTTTACTTAGTTGTTGTATACTTTGTGTAACTTGTTGCACGTCAAATAATCATTCTTTAGTCCAATCAATATACCCACATCAACATTTAACTTAAAAGTTAACAATATGAACTTTTTAAAATTAAAATCCAAATCAAAAGTCAAGAGTTGTAATAAAAATATTTTTAAGACACTGCATAAAGTTTGAAAACTAAATTTATAATTTAATCTTATAAATGTTCATTTTTCCCTTTGTTGTTGAGTTTGTCTATAATTCAACCATGTCGGTAACATTGATTAGGTTTATGGATGAAGGAATAATTTAAATAATAGTCTTCGACTTTAAGATATTTAAATTTTAAATAAAAGTAGTAATAAAATAATACATTCTATGATTCTTAAAAGGGAAGGGGAGGGAAGAGAGATAGAGATACAAAAAGGTTGAATGATTCAATGAATTTGATTGGTCATTTTCATAGCTTAAAAAATCCAACACAATTCTTCAAAAAAAAAAAAAAAAAAAAAAAACCCCAACACAAAATGGGCAATACCCAACATCTAGGGAGCCAACCATGAAACACCTTTCTTGGTTTTTTTTTTTTTTTTTTTTTTTTTTTTTTTTTGGCGAAGTTCTTTCTTGGTGATTTTACAGACAACACTTCTCTTTCAACACTGTTTCTGATTTCTTGCACATGATTCATGCTGCTCTGAACTTACTGTCTCCTCATATTGAAGTCACGTGATATCCTAATGTTTGTAGAAAAATATAATCGATGAAAGTAAAAAAAAAAAATGAAATAAGTGAGAGAAAGTTTGTGATGAGAAAGATTATTAAAAGAAAATTGTATTTGTTAGATACATATTAACGAGAGAAAATGTGTACTGTGAATGAAGAGATTAGAGAAAAAAAACAGTATATATAAAATGAGAAGCTAGTGAAAGTTCAAAGAAAATGTGTGTGAACTAAGAAATCAAGGATGAAATATTTTTTTGAAAAAGTTTATCTAAGCACTAAAATGGGAGTTAAACATCATTTAAACAATATAAAAGTATGGTTGTTGTAGTTAAAATTTAAAATCACTCCAAAATTTGGCTTCATCACTCTCAAGCTTTTTTTTTTTCTTTTTTTGAAGCTAAGAAGAACCACGCAAACCAGAACTACAACGACGAACCCCACTCAAGCACAAGGGAAAAAATGTCCTCTAGAAAACTATCTTTCCATATCAAAGAATTACCCGAAGAAGATGCCAAAGCTGCTACGTTATGGGCAGCTTTATTCTCCTCTCTAGGAATTTTATAAAAAGAAATAGACTTTACAGCCTTTGACAGGGACATGATATCCTCAACACAAAAGGAGACCTCAATCAAATCATAATCATCAAGATTAAGTAAATTGATAACTTCACAAGAATCAGATTCTATGGTGAGCCTCGGAATGTGCTCTTTCTTCCAAGCCAACACCTCCTTCAGACCTTCCAAAATGGCAGTTGCCTCAAGGACCTTAATCGGCTAAGAGTGGGAGATGAATTTGCACCCGCCAATCAACGGCCTCTCAGTCCAATCTCTGACAATCCAACTGACACCACCACGATGGCGGGAGCTCGACCAAGCCACGTCATCATTCATCTTCCAAGCCCCAACCTTGGGGGTCTTCCACCCCATGGCCTGTGAACGCTCCAGGTGAGAAAAAGAAGGAGAAGCCTTTAAAGATCTAAAGCTCAACGACCCCTTATAGAAATCCAAGGAAGAGTTGACCACTTGGATCAAGCCCGAGAAAGAAGGGAGAGTTCCACTAAATCGAACATTGTTTCTCTGCCTCCAAATGCTCCAAAGGACAATGAGCACTCTGCCTAAATCATCGCTAGACAATTCTTTCCGAGCGCAGTCCCAGAAGTCCGCCGGAGCCTAGGTACCCCTGCCGACAAGACCAGCAAGCGTTGGATGGGAGAAAAGTGTTCCAAACTTTTTGGGCAAATTTGCACTCCCAAAAGAGGTGAGAGGTTGTTTTGAGGTGACACTTGCAAAAAGAACACCACACATCAGAAATAATCTATTTCTTACTCAGATTAAAGCCAAAAGGAATAATATCATTAAGAATTTTCCAGCAAATAATTTTTATATTTGGCATAACCTCCACCCCCCACAAGGACTTCCACATACTACAAGTGCCATTATCGTCAGAAGGCGAGGCCAGGTGAGACTGAGAGAGAGAAAAATTCAAATGGTAGGCACTTTTCATATGTTAGGATTCACTCTCAAGCTTCATTGAATCTTAACATATGAAAATTTCAATAATCAAACATCTCCTTACAATTGGATTGTTTTATTTTTGTAAGAGATGAATTTTTCCCTTTGGTTAAATTATGAATCTAGCCCTTTTTATATGGTTATAGTTTCAATTTAGTCATTATGATTTGAGCTTAGTTTTAATTTGATCTTTATTATTTTAAAAGTTTTAATTCAATATGTATTATTTAGTTGAACCTTACAAATTGCCTTAATCGTTACCACATTAAATACGTGATATATTTTTTTAAATTTTCATGGCAATGAGTTAATATTTTCTATTCAGCTAACTTGTTAGTTGATTATAGTAGGGTTTAGAGTTGAATGAAAACTTTAAAAAAAAAAAAAAAATGTTTTTTGAGTAAAAATCCAGTTTAGAAATGATTTGTGAGGATAACCAAACCCTAGGAATTACTACATTAAAATTTTGGGTAAAAATCTTTTTTTTTTAAAGAGAATTTCATTCACTCAACCAAGGGAAGGTATATTAGAATGGAGGACAACCAAAATGAAAAATCAAAAGACCAAAAAGCAACAGCTTCCCTCAACGGGGAAGACGAAGGCTGCTGGCCAAAAGACCCACGAACCACCGCCGCCCTAGCGATGTTGTGCGCTACCACATTATTGCTCGACATGGGGCGATGCACGAATGCGACATGCCCCAGCCGCCGTGCGAGAGCTTCGAATGCAACATTACTCGACCTGGGGCAATTGATGAAGTTATTTAATAATTAATTTGTGTATTAATCAAACTTAAATTTGTGCCAAACTTTATATTATTGAAGTGAGTGATTTTATGGAGATTTTACATTGCTTTCTGTTAAAATTAATGGGTGAATTAGTAGAAATTGAATAGATGGTAGAAATTGTAACATTTAACTAAGTCTAGAGTCTAATTTAATGAAATTGAAAGTTTAGAATGAAAATCAATATAATAAGACAAGTTTAGGTGTAAAAATTGAATTTTTTACAAAATTATTTAAACTATAAGGATAAATTGAAATTAAACTCAAATTATAAAGACTAGACAGTTTTTTTTTTTTTTTTTTTTTGAGTTACTAGAGAGAGTTGTAAAACCATATGAACTAGAGTGAAAATTTTAAAATCATTAGAGACCAAATTGAATATAAGTTCAAACTATATAAAGACTACATTCTAATTTGACCTTAATATTTTGCAATGTGCAGTTTTCAATTTTCACCTTATGTAAATAAGCGTCGGTTCTACAAACCACGCTATAATAATGTTGTCAATATTTTCAAACCTAATCCATCCATAACCATAAGATTATTTTTCAGAATACAATAATTTGAATTAACAAACCAAAAACCGCAATGTTTGATTATTATTATCAATTTTTCCTTATTGGCTCTTTACTAAGTTTCTTTAATCAAAATCTTTCAACCTATTAGTTGGTTGGTGGACCAAACCAAACGTACCTTAACTCTAAGAAAATAAATATAATTTTTTAGCCATAACCTTATTATATATATATAATAATGAAATAAATCAAACCCATATTCCATTTTTCCTTCTAAATCCCATCACCCAATTCTCATTCATTTTTAACTCCCTTTAATCTTTAAAAGAAATAACCTTTCTAGTTATTAAATGTTGTGTACATGTGGGATGAACCAAATTTTCATTTAATGAAGACTTTAGGGGAGGAGGTGAGGAAGTCATGGTAGGAGACCGTGGTACGTGCGAGATGTACCGATAGAATTACGAGCTGACCTACTACTTCTTTGAATTTGACAAGGAAAAAAAAGACTAAACAACACAAGGTATAAGTTAGTAATTTGAACAGATGCGAGATTTTTAATGTCGGATCTTGAAGAAGGCAAAAAAACAAAAAAAAAAAAAGGGCTAAACCATTTATCAAAGCAATATTAAAGAAAGGACTTCTAAATAGAGAAAGAGATAAACAAAAAAAGGAAACATTCTATTTTACTCTCTTTTTTTTTTCTCCTTCAACTTTCTTTTTTTAAGTAGGCAAGGGGAAGAGTTTACTCTCACACAAAACCACACCACAAATTTTCCCCTAAAAAAAAAAAAAGAAAAAAGAAAACCACATATTTACCAAACTACCCCTCACTAAGAAGACCGACCGTTGGCCGCCGCCGCTGCCAACTGAACCCCACTCCCATTCCCACCGTCGCCACCACTCTCATTCCGTCCAGCCGCGGCCGACTTCCACCTAAAATTACCAAAAAGCCCCTCCATCTCCTCGAGAGTCTTCCCCTGCGTCTCCGGCAAAATGGTATAAAAGAAAATCCAGGCGACGGCAGCGACGGCGGCGAATAAGAAGAACGCGCCGCCGATAGTAATGGCCTTATACAAGGACAAAAACGACATGGAAAGAACCCCACTCGTCACCCGATTCACCGCCACTCCCATGCTCGTTCCCTGAGCGCGTAGTTTCAACGGAAAAATCTCAGAGCTATAAACCCACGTGATTGGCCCCATCCCGATCGAGAACGACGCCACGTACGTTAACACCATGGATATGCACAGAACGACCGCCCACATCACTTTCCGATCCGTGTGATCGATGATCGTCAGAGCCAGTCCGAGCGTCGTCAGCGAAAGAATCATTCCGGCCACGCTCGTCAGCAGCAACGGCCGCCGTCCGATTCTGTCGAGGAGGAACGTGGCTACGAGGATGAACATGGTTTTCACGAATCCGACAGCGACGGTGGCGAGGAGCTTCTCGTTCGACGAGGTGATTCCGGCCTTCTCGAAGATTCTCGGGCTGTACAAAACGACGGCGTCTATGCCGGAGGCTTGTTGGAAAAAGTGGATCCCGACGCCGCAGATTAGGATGTGGCGGACGGCGGCGGTCGGGTGGAGGAGGAGTTCCCTCCACACGCCTTCGCCGTGGGTGGCTCGTTTGGTGACTTCAACGACGTCGTCGTTGCAGTCGAGTGGGATTCCGGCGGCCTGTTTGATGTCGGCGAGACGGATGAGAGCTTCCTCTTTGGAATCGGAGGTTTTGTCGAGGACTTTCTTGGCTTCGCCCAGGCGGCCTTGGAGGACCAGCCACCGGGGGGATTCCGGCATGGTTAAAACGACGAAGGCGAGGAAGACGGAGGGGATGGCGCCGATTCCGAGCATGAACCGCCACCCCATTTTGGTGGGATTTGGGACTTTTGAGAAGGCGTAGTTGGAGACATAGCCGAGCAAGATTCCGGCATTGATGAAAACTTCGGGAAAGGAAGTGAGAAAACCGCGGGAGGACGCTGGCGAGACCTCGGCAGTGTAGACGGGGGCGATCATGAGAGCGTAGCCGACGCCGACGCCGGCGACGAAGCGGCCGAACATGAGGAAGGAGTAGTTGGTGGCAAATCCCATGAGAAGGGCGCCGGCGAAGAAGATGACGGCGGCGACAACCATGGTGTAGCGGCGGCCGATCCAGTCGGAGGTACGGCCGGCGGCGGCGGAGCCGATAAGGGAATAAAGATTAAGGATTCCAACGAGGATTTCAATTTTGATGTCGGAGAGGTCGAAGTGGTCTTTGATAAAAATGGCGGCACCACTCATTACACCAATATCTACAGAAACAAATCAAACACAGTGATTTCAGTTTCACATAAAAAAAAAAAAGAAAAAAAAAGAAACCCAATGATATGTCTCTCCCAGAAAGATGGAGACAAATAATGAAAAAGCATTTTGGCATTTTGAGATGAAGGAATTCATTAGAAAGAAAGAAAGAAGAGAAGAAATTATAAAGTGGTAAGATAACTGACCATAGCCGAGAAGAACGGAGGACATGGAAGCCAAAACAGCACAGGCTAGAGCGAATTTGTTTCTCTTTTTCTTCTTGGGGGAATCAAAATCGGGCAGTGAGTTTTGGGTTTTGGGATCAGTTGCCATGGTTAATTAATTAGCTAAGTGAAGAAGAAGAAGAAGAAGAAGATAGGTATAGGTACCTGTGACTGGTCAGTGTTAGAGGAAGAGAGAGAGATGGCTGTCAATGGGCAGCCTTGGGGATTGGTGGTTGAGGGTTATGAATATGAATGGACAAGAAGTGTAATGCTTATATAGAGGAAGTTTACGAATTTGAGGGAACTTAGCTTCTAACCATGTGCTTTGGTTTTGGTAATTTTGAGGATAAGATTTATGCCAATGTTCACTCGCGGTCATTTTTTTTTATAATATATACTTAAACTTCAAAACTACCCTTCCAACATGAAATCTTTTACCATGTTTGACAAAACATCCATGCGGCGATAACTCAGATGTTTGCATAAATTAAGTATGACAAAACGATATTTAAACACGTAAACTTTTCTTTAACATTCTAACGGCTTTTCTTCTTTAAGAATAATTTTGAAGCCATTTATAAAAAGATCATGAATAATATTGCAACTTTTGAAAGATTATAGGTTTTTTTGAAATAAGAAGCAAAGTTCATGAGGTTTTTTTTTTTTTTTTTTTTATAAAATTTTTCCTTTTGTGAAATATATGTGTATGGTCCATTATTTTTTTTTTATTATTGTTTAAGAAACTTTTTTTTGGCTAAAGTAATCATAGCTCAACGGTAATTAACATGTATCATCAACCAAGTAGTCAGAGGTTCAAACCCCCCAATTCCCAATTGTTGTTGAACTAAAAAAAAAAAAGAAACGTTTTTTTTAATTGTTTGTATTGAAAAGAACAAACTTTGGGTTTTTTTCTTTTACTTTTTTACTTATTATTATTAGGTTAAATTACAAGGTTAGCCCATAAATTTTTAAGTTCGTGTCTATTTGGTCTTTGAACTTTAAAAAGCATTCAATAGGGTTCAGAACTCTCAATTTTGTGCCAATAAGTTCATAAACTTTAAATAGTGTCTAATAAGCTCTTAGACTTTTAAATTTATGTCTATTAGGCCATTGATCTATATGAAATTTTTTAAAAATTTACAGACCTATTAGACACAAAATTAATTGAAAGTTTAGGTTTTATTAAACATGAAATTCAATTTTATGTCTTATATATCAGTTAATTTTTAAAAATTATGAATATTTTAGAAACCTATTAGATACAAATTTGAAAGTTCATAGACTTATTGGACATTTTAAAGTTTAGGGATCTTTTAGAAACAAGCTTGAAAGTTCATGAACTAAACTTGCAATTTAACCTTATTATTATTATTTTGTCTCTAGTTTTTCTTTTTTGGAGTTCAACAACGAATGGGGGGTGAGGTTATTCAAACCTCTAACTTTGTGGTCGAGAATATAATGTCTTAACTAGTTGAATTATGTTCAGGTTTACTTGTCTCTAATTTTTCAAATTCAGAAATGAAAGCATTATTTTATCATTGTTTTTAACTTATGATCAATTGCATAACAAATACTACAAGAATTTGATATAACATATTACTTTTGAATATTCTATATTTAAAAAAAAATGTATCTTTTTAATTTGAAATTTGATAGAATAAGAAACATTAAATAGTTATCAAATATGTTTGGTTTCTTTTTAAAAAAAATTAGAAATAAGAAATAATTACAAACACAATTAATTATTTTTCTTCCTTTACTAAAAAAAAAGATATAAAATAAGAAATGAGAAAAAAGAAACATAAACGTTACTAGAAGAGCGTTTATTTATTAATTTTTTAGAATTTCAAGCTAAGACTCTAATGATCCCAATCTTTAGGCAAATCTCAATTTGATTCTTAAACTTTTAAAATTTTCACACTTTATTTTATGTATTGAAAATTCTCGATCTCTTCTTAAAATAGATTAAATTGTTAACAAAAAGCATGCATGTATCATTAAAATATTGATTTGAATTTAGTTGATGGCCGAGGTTAGATTTGTCGATAGACAAGTTAAATTTCTTTTGTCAAGTATCATCTAAATAACAAATTTACATTTCAAATAAATTAATAAAACAATAATCTAGTTATCTATCCACTGTTGGTTAATGAAATTTTCACAAAATGACCTAATTGAAAGTTTTAATAAATTAAAGATGAAATTAAAAATTTTGAAAGATTAAAAACCAAATAAAAAATTACCTAAGAGATTGGGGACTATTTTATCAAATTTGCTGCTAAGTTTAATTCAATACCAAGGCGCTTAATTAAGCCCCTGATTAGCCTTTTGTGTACGGAAGTACACCATATGACAATATGTTTTGTTTTAATAATTAGGAGAAAAAATTAATTTATATCACTTAAAACTCCAAATTAATAATTGTATCAATTAAAATTTTAAAATTTCATGAGTGAATCAATTTAGACTTTTTATTAGAATTTCGTTTAAAACTATTAATGCATAACTTTCACATGTGTATAAGACTTCCTTAAATGAGAAGATTGATATAAATTAGAGAGAAATGCTAGAATCAAATAGATAGTAAGCGGTTTTTCATTAACATGAGTGGTTTTTCATCTTCTCGTATTTCTCTATTTTGAATTACGTGATAATTTTTCTTGTTACTTTGGCAGGACTTTGAGAGAAGAATAATTTTATTTAGGTGATTTATTTAGAGCTGATTTAAAATTAAATCAAGTGGAAATAACTTTAAATTACTAATAGATGATCTAAATTCATTCATTTATGAAAGTTTAGAGTTTAAATTGATAAAAGTATTAATTTAGAGTTTTAATTGATGCAATCCCCAAAGTTTAGAGGTATAAATTAATTTTTGCCTTAATAATTAAGATATATATATAGTGTTGTTACGTGTGCACAAGGCATTTACGTGTCTTAATAGGTCTCCATGTCTTGTAATGTGGAACTTCTTTCTTCTTACATTTTGACTTAGTTTTCTTTCTTTAATTGAATAAAAAATATTAATGGAACTCATTTATTTATTAAATTTAATATAAATAAATTCATTAATATGGACCACATATAAGTAAGAACTTTCAACATTCAATCTTTTAAATTTATGGGATTTCTCATCGTGTTGAATCACTTAAAATGTGTAACATATTTTGACTGAGCTGCCTTTCCTTCAAATTTATCAGAGTACTTTTGTAAATGGGGGAAGAAATTGAATAGTCCAATTTAATTAAAGTGGTTTTATTTGATTCCATGCAAAAATCCTAGATGCAATAAAAATATAAATAAAACAAATTCAGTCTCTATGATGGTATTATCTAGCTAGTCTCTAATTTTTTTTTTTTCAAATTCAATGGAACTTCTATTGTTAGCCCCGTAAGTATTAGGTTTGTTCAAAAAACTCAACTCAAACTGTTTCGGCCCCGTTTGATAACCATTTGGTTTTTGGTTTTTGAAAATTAAGCTTGTTTTCCCCCAATTTCTCTACAATGGTTTTTATCTCCCTTAAGGAAGTATTTGAATTCTTAGCCAAATTCTAAAAACAAAAACAAGTTTTTGAAAACTACTTTTTTTAGTTTTCAAAACATGGCTTGGTTTTTAAAAACATGGGCAAAAAGTATATGACAAAACAAGTAAAACCATAGGTGGGAGTAGTATTTATAGGCTTAATTTTTAAAAACCAAAAACCAAAAACGAAATGGTTATCAAACGGGGCTTTCGTATTTGGTTTAATGAAGTTGTTTGAGTGGAAGAAATTTACAACTTTAGATAAGCAATGTTTTTTTTTAGTTCTGCAATATATAGGAGTGCGTATTTGAACTTCTAATTTTTTGGTTGAAGTTATAATATCTTAACCAATTGAGTTATGTTCAAATTGGTGATAAATAAGAAGTTCTTTGGCTCTTACTTGTCCACATGTCACTTTCTTCCATTTAACCATCCAATCTAGTCAAATTAACTAATATTTTAATAATAACACATGTCACACCTACATATCACATATAGAAAACTAAATAGAATTATATTTAAAAGTTGGCTACATTATAAACCTTTGAACTTTGTACTTTGTTTCAAAAATACTCTTGAACTTTCAAAAGTTAGAACTGTAAATAAACATGAGGAGCTCACTCTCATTTCTAAGCATGCTTTAACATAAATATAAGAAATTTTAAGACTCATAGTCAATGTCTTTGAATTTATCTTGAGTTGGAAAAGAACAAATTTGGAAACAACTCATATAGATACCCTCATTTTTTTTCCATATAGATACTCTCATTTTTTTCCTCTATTTATCTAATTCTCAATCATAGGGAACCTTCTTAACTAACCACAAAAAATATACTAATTTAAACTGCAAAAAGGATTAATAAAATCTTCATCCGCTACAAATTTGTTAATGCATATGTTTTCTTTTTTTTCCCTCCCACTAGATGACCTCAAAATTATGACTCAAATTCTCAACATGTCTCCATTTTTGTGTATTAAACCCAAACGTACTAACTCAAATTACGAACATACAACCTTTGTTAAAACATTTAAGTCTTAAGGTCCATTGGTGGTTCCATTATTCTCCTTTCTTCTTGCTATAGTCTATATACCTTGATTGCATGGAGTAGTTTTAGAGATTGAAAAATGGAAGAAAAGAGTAAAGAGGGTATTGAAAAAGAAAGGGAATAAAAAGAGGAAAATAGACAAGTGTTAGGCTATAGATTGAAGCAAACCAAGAGAGAGAAGAAATGGAAGAGGGAGAGAATGAGGTGTAGATAAATATTTTTCGTCTATATACTAACAGTAAGGACATTTTTTTAACCTTTTTTTAAAAGGTTAAGGGTATTAATATAACTTTTGAAAATTCAGGGATATTTTAAAACGAGGTACTAATCTGTCTATATAATAACGGTAAGAGTATTTTTGAACTATTTTTTGAAAGTTTAAGGATATTAATGAAACATTTGAAAGTTTAGGGGTATTTTTAAAACAAATACTAATGGTTTCAATCCAAAACTAATGGTAAGGGTGTTTTTGAACTTTTTTTAAAAGTTTACAGGTATTATTGAAACTTTTGAAAGTTTAGAAGTATTTTTGAAATAAAGTACAAAGTTTAGGGGTATTTTCTATAATTTAGCCTTAAAAGTTTAAAGACATAAATAATTTTTTAAAAGTTAAAAGGAACTAAGGCCCCGTTTGATAACGTTCTCGTTTCTCGTTTCTTATTTCCTGTTTCTGTTTCTCGTTTCTTGTTTCTGTTTCTTAAAAACTAAAAACAGAAACATGTTTGATAACTATTTCTATTTCTTGTTTCTTGTTTTTTTGGTAAAAATAAAATTTAGTACATATATTATAATAAAACATATAACATGCATTAAAATAAATATAAAACAATTATAAAGAGGTTATAGTATTTTATTAAGGCCCAACACCTAATTAATAATAATAATAATAATAATAATAATAAATTTTCAAATGTTGTTCAAATTTGATTTGCAATGTTATTTCTCACTTTAATCAATTCATCTTGAATGATTTTGACATACAAGAGTTAGTTCAATTAGACGAATTTGTAAATTGTCTAAGATCAGACAATCGAACATACTCACATTTCTTTAATTCAATAATAAACATTATTTTTATTTTTTCTTTAAAAATGCATTAGTCAATAATACACGCAAGTAAAATAAAAAAAAAAAAGAGAGAATGTATATATATTTTTACATTTAATGGTAAACATGAAATACATTATTAGTTTATTTATTTAATAAAAAAATAAAATCGTACCAAAAGAAAAATAAATAGAGAATTAAATAGAAAACAATAACTATAAGCTCGTTAATTTAAAGTAAAAGAAAATAAGAAAATAAGAGAGAAGAGAAAAACATAAATGAAAAGAGAAAAGTAAAAAGAAAAAAAGAAAAAATATATATAATGAACTATTAAAAGAAAAAAGATTATGATGAAAGAGAGAGAACGAATAGAAAGAAATAAATCAAAAAATAAAAATAAAAAAGAAGAAAAAAACAAAAAGATTAAAAAGTATTAAAAGAAAAAAAATAGAATGGAAGAGAGAGAAAGAAGAGAGAGAAGAGAGATGGGTAAAAGAGAAATAAGAATACATGCATGAAACCTGAAATAAAAAACATAAACATAATTTGAGAAACTACTTTTTGAAATTTCTCAAAATCTGTCATTTTTTTTAGAAACGTTTCTAAAAAATTTAGAAATAAGATGGTTTATCAAATATGTCTGTTTCTTGAAAAATGAGAAACAGAAACAAGAAACAAGAAACATGAACGTTATCAAACGAGCCCTAAATATTCTATAATTTAATATGGAAAACAATATGAAAAGTACAAGGGCAATTATGGATCTAAATTTTTGTATGAACGGTGGCGTACGGTAGATGTTAACTACACTAGATATGATTTGAATTAAAAAAAAGAAATAAAAATCAATTGGAAAAAATCAATTTTTACTCTTAAATTTGTCATATTGTATCAATTTTTACTCTAAACTTTCAATTTCATCAAATTGCCCTCTAAACTTAGATAAGTATTGCAATCTTAATCCTAAACATTAAAAAGTGTTACAATTTTAACATTTTGATAAGTTTTCGTTTGAAAAATCGTTAGAAAAAAGTATTTTCATATGCATTCCATGAATTCTAAAACATATGTATGATACAAAATTGATAAAATTTCAAAGAAAAATAACAATAGATTTAAATTTTTGTTGAAATTGGTGAATGTTGACAAGGTTATTCAATGGTTAATTTGTGCATTAATCAAACTTAATTTTTTGCAAAACTTGATTTTATTGAAATTAGTAAGTTTATAGAGATTTTTCACATTGTTTTTTATTAAAATTAGTAGGTGAACTAGCGGAAATTGAATAGAGGGTAAAAATTATAACACTTGTCAAAGTTTAGGATAATTTGATGAAATTAAAAGTTTAGGGTGAAAATGGATACAACTTGACAAATTTAAGGGTAAAAATTGAAATTTTCTCAAAGAAAAAAACTAGATATGTTTTTTTTTTCTTGACAAGAGATATGTTTTTTTTTGGGTGTGTTGATGAGCAATCTTTAATTCACTATTTCTCTTCCTAAAAAAAGTAATAAAATAAATAAATTTACTATTTCTCATGTTTTTCATGGGGGTTTGATTCTCTGAACTTGATATGGTGAACTCAAACATTTTTCACCCTCATTAGATCTTAGTGCTTAAAAATTAATTTAATTTTTTTAAACTAATTTTTAATTTTTTTACATATACACTTATTATTATTTTTATATGGTACATATAAACTTTATTTCATGATTTAGTTTTATAATGAGAATTTTAAATATATAGGGAATAAAAATTCAATACATACTATTTTTCAAATAAAACTAACTAAAATATATAGTATTTTACATTTAAAAAAATAGCAAATAAAACTATAACATAAACTCAAAAAATAAAAATAAAAAAAAAAAATTCTAAACATTTCTTTAAATTAAATAAATGGCTTTTTTTAAAAAATAGAAAATTAATGTACAAAAACCAATTTTTATTTTTATTTTTATTTTATTATAACAACCCAACCAATTCTTTGTTTTTTCGTCTTTTTATATTTCTATTGTTTAAATACATCAAATTAACATTTTTCTTGCATCAAATCATATTTTTGTCAATATTTTAATCATTAATTTCTTTTTAAATTCAACAATATTTAGAATAGGGGATTTGAACCTTTGACACATTTTAATCATTAATTAAATATGAATTGTAACTGATTTTTATAATATATTTAAAACAAAAGTCTTAGTTTTTGTTTTCTTATTTTCGTTTTTTCTGTTCTTTTTTGGCAATAATCAACAAAAAGTTCTTCAAAGTAGCTTTTAAGTAAAATGAAAAAAGAAAATTAAATTAAAAAAAAAAAAGAAAGAATCAAATCTCTTGAATGAAGGAACTGTATTTTTATGCTCAATCTTAATTGTCCCCACATGAAGACTTTTGACGATCACAAGGCTTTTGTTTTTAGTGTCATTTTTATATTCATTACTAGGATACCCAAAAACATAATTATTTCTTACAAAACTTGTAATAAATTGGCTTCATTGAACTACTTGCACGAATCTTTATTTTTAATTTTATTTTTGTAGTTTTGCGAGGCAAAAACACACAGATATGTAGTTTTTCTTTTTTCTAATTAATATCACCTTCATTATATATATATATATATATATCAAATATATAATCCCCAAAATTTCTGTCAGCTCACTCTATTAGAATTAAACTACTACGTTTTTTTGGGTACAAAATGATAATCAAACAGATTTTAATTATAAAAAAAAAAAGTTAATAAACATACAGAGACAAAAAGACTAAAGAAGACAAATATCAATCTAGATTTTAAAATGTCAATGTCAATGGAATTATGGAAATGTCGAAGTTCTAATTTTATAAAAATGTCGATGGAAATGTCAATAATATGTTGATATCGATGAATATTTCTGAAAAATAAACAAAAATTAAATTAATAAATAAATATTTTACATAGGAATAATAACAAAAACTTTAGAAAACCTGAAAATAAAATTAACACTAAGGTTAAAAAAACCTAAAGTTATAATTGTTTTTAAAAGAAAATGAAGTCAAGCTAAGTGAGTCAGCAAGTCAACGAATAAGGTCAAAAATTTGAAGTTTGACAAATTTGTGTAAAACAATTATTGTTGGGTGGAAAAAGTGGCTGAATAATAGTGAATAGTATCTTTTAAATTCACATAGGGTCAGAAAGGGCGGGCGGGTCCGACATATCGAAAGCGGGTCCGATTGTTAAAAGTGACGCCTTATCTTCCTTGCAATTTGCAAGCGTTGAAATATTTGCATAATTCATGAATGCCTTTTGAGGAAGACCATGGATAGGGTAGGGCTGGGTCGGGTCGGATCAGAGTACCTTCTTCACTATGGACCACATAATGATATATATTTTTTTATCTTCGTCCTAGTTTCGTTCTTGAGTTTAGAAAGTTAGAGTTCGAGTTAGAATTCTCCGTCCCAATCTCGTTCTTCAATTGGGAGAATCAGAGTTGAAAATCTTAGGAGGATATTTTCTATGTAATTAAAAATATTATGTGTATTTTATTTTAAAATTTGTTATTTATATTACTATTTTTTTTATGAATAATTAAATAAATATATATATTAAATATTTGAAAAAATGGAATTTGGAACTAAGGGATGCAGGGAAAATGCACTCTCTCTAATGCTATTTTCATGTCACAAAATATAAATGGTTGTGCTTCTATTTAGCTTAATCGTTAATATTAACACTTTTAAAATAGAATGGTGACACAACATGTCATCAATTGTCTATATCACGTACATTAATTTAATTTAGTCAAAATTAATCTAATAAATACCACATGAGCACATTCAAAGTTTTGTTACGTATATGAAACATACACGAATCTTCTTGACCATTATTTCTTCTATCAATCTTTCAATTCAAGAGTTAATTTTGTATGCATCTACAACTCATGCAGGTGTATGTATTATTTTTATACAAAACTTTAAAATATCAAATTGTTGAATTAGATTCATTATTCTTAGAAGATCCTAATTATTAACGGTTAAATTACAAGTTTAGTCCTTCAACGTTTAAGACTTAGTTTGGGATTGTTGTAATTTTTTAAATAATGGATGACAACTTTGTTTTTAGAAAAATCAGTTGTCGCATGAAACAACTTAGTGTTTGGTAAATTTTAACTTTAAACTTACAAAAAACATATTAGTGTTTGGTAAAATAGTACAAACTTGTTGTGATTTTGCTATAATGACCAAAGTAGACATATTATTTCAATTATTATTATTATTTTTTTTTACAAAGAAAATTATTTTTATATTGATATTTAACATCTATTTTATTATAGATTAATTGTTTAAAAAATTATATGATTTAAATTTCGAGTTTTTTGTATAATATAAGTTATTTGATAAAAGTTTATGAAAAACAACTGTTGTAAAAATTGAATCAATCAAAATTTTATTGATATAGGATGACATAGATATGAAAGAAAAAAGAAATATGGAAGGATAGGATTGGAATTTTAAAACTTTAGTTAGAGAATATGGCAGATTTTTTGGAAATTAGCTATTTTTAAAACCTACTAGGTAGGTAATTTTGCACGTTAGAAGAAACTGAAAAGTGATTTTAGATAAATTGATGAATAATTAGTTTTACCAAACAAGTAAAACGGTTAAGATTCTTTTATAATTGCTTTTGACCCTTGTAAAAGCAATCCCAAATGCAATCTAAGTTTGTATCTATTTGGTTTCTGAACTTTAAAAAGTGTTTAATAAGCCCTTAAACTTTTAGATTTGTATCTATTTAGTCTTTAAACTTTAAAAAGTTTTTAATAAGTCATTGAACTTTCAATTTTGTGCCCAATAGGTTCTTGAATTTTCAATGTTGTGTCTAATAAATCTTTGATCTATTTAACATTTTTTAAAATTCACAGATCTACTAGACACAAAATTGAAAGTTTAGGGTCCTATTAGACATAAAATTCAATTTAACTTTCAAATTTATATCTAATAAATCAGTTAATTTTTTAAAAATTTAAATATGTTAAAGACCTATTAGACACAAAAGTGAAAGTTTTAGAGACCTATTAGACATTTTTAAAGTTCAGGGACCTATTAGACACAAAATTGAAAGTTCAAAGACCTATTAGATACTTTTTAAAGTTTAAGAACCAAATAGACACAAACTTAAAAACTTAGGGACTAAACTTATAATTTAACTTTATTCAACCGACTACGTAACTATTGGAAAATATTATCTTCTTCACCATAATAAAGACATTGTATAGGACAAGGAGTTTGAATTAAATTAAATGAGGTTTAAGACTAATTAATTTTTCATAAGAACTTTCCACTGAAATAGGTACATGTGTGAGGTTATGATGTTTAGTCTTGTCATTACCAAAGGGACTACAAGATTAATTAAATTTCAGCATTAATTAAGCATAATCATCCACATATATTATTTAATTTATTATTATATGAATAGTTTTTTGGATATTAGTCAAATTAATTAACCTAATAGGAATCTTTGAATTGTGCAACACTCAAGCTTGACTTCTTTAATTAGGGCCTTTTTTTCTTTCTCAAGGTAAGTGAGAACAAAACTTTGAAGAGAAACCAATTGCTAGCCAATGAGATCATCATGCCAAGTTGGCTAAATCTCTATATTTATATTTATAGCAGTTAAAAGATGTTAAAAAATCTTTCGGTTGATTCTTCACAACTTTGATAGAGAGAAAATTCTAGAAGGTAAAATTTATATTAGTTCAGTGTTTCGTTTAGTCTTTATAGTTTCAAAACTGACATTTTAATCTTAATGTAATTTATCACATACTCATTTTTAGCATTGGTGCTTTGAATGCTAATTAAGTTGCTAAGTATAGCGTTGGGTGGCAATTAATATTTAATGTGATATGTAAGTTGATGTGCCTTTTTTGAAGAATAATTTTTATTTTTATTTTTGTTTATTAGATATTTTGTATTAATTTCTATAATAATGTGACAGAGATAATTTTTTTTTATAGTTTTTATTTTATTAATAATTTATTCCCTCCCTTCGTTCCCTGTCCCTAATATTTATAAATTTTGAAAATAGTAAATAAACAGAGAAAGTACAGTGGAAAACAAAATCCGACAGGTTGGCCTCTACAACTTGTCAACTTTCAACGAAGTTTGGAGTATCTGAAGATTCAACGGAAATTAAATTTAAAAATACTGATATTTTTCTTTATAAATTAAATTAATAAAATAACAATAATTTCAAGGCAGATTTCGTGTTGTATAATTGCCCTTTTTTTAAAAGGCATTTTTGAATAATTGTTGATCATCTGTCAAATAGGCTGATTCATAGGATTTGAAATTTGTGTACCATCAGGCATCAAACACAACTTCTAAGAGCCATTGGTTTTATTTATTTGATAATAGTAACTAAAAATTTGAGAAAAAAAATCAATTTATACTCCTAAATTTAGAGGGTTGTATTAATTAAAATTTCAAATTAATAATTTATTAATTTAAATCTTAAACAATCAATTTAGACTCTCTAATGTTATATTTTAAAAGAAAAAACTTAATATAAATTCTTGAAAAGTAAAAATTAAAAAAAAAATCTCGAGGATAAAAATACTTATATTATATATAAAAGGACTATTTTTTTATATTTAATATATAACCTTTCCTTCTATTACAATTTTGAGAAAAAATAAATATTTTTGTATTTCATTAACATTTGTTTTAGAAAAGTGAAAAATATCAGATCTGCAGATGGTAATTTAGTAAAATTGAGATATGATTATGAAGTTGAAATATGTATGTATGTGTGTGATACTGTGATTATATATATTAATTTTTTTTTTATAAAAAATGAAAATAAATTCTTAAAGAAAGGTGTCATGCAAAGGTAGTAATGTAATGTATCCTTGACCTAAAATATTGAAATTTTGAACTATTATTATCTTTTTTCAAGGCACTATTATTATTATTATTATTTTAAGATATCAAGGCACTGAATTAAATATCAGAAGATTCTCAATTTTTTTTTGGAAGAAGTTATTCATCAGGTTAATTGGTACAAAAAGCAATTAGCTTTAAAGTAAGTTTAGCTTAGCAGTAATTAACATGCACTTTTTTTTTATGTTGGAGGTTCAAATCCAAATACCTCACATTTGTTGTATTAAAAAAAATCAGCTAACAATTTTAATTTTTATCCCCCGAAAACATAAGAGAGAAATGGCATATATATATATATATTTTAACTTATCATTTATAATGAAAGTGGTCTTTAATCACATGCATTTGACGATTATCAGATTGATGTCAACATAAGTTAAAGTATTTAGTTTTTCTTTCGAGATTGAAAGTTCGAATTCTCATTTTTATATTTTTGGTTTAAGAAAACGGGTTGGGAGAGTGAGAATGATAAATTTTTTTAATGAATTGATTAATTAAGTAATTAGATGAAGATGAAAGGTTTGAATAGAAGGGGCACCGCCTAATTATTTAAAATCCAGAGGAGACATTGACCCGGAAAAGTGTCATGAAGAAGAGTGCATGTTCATCATCAAGTGGTCAAATAATTCATCAATAATTTTCATATAAATAAAACCAACCGAACAGCTTCACTCACTCTTATCACCTAATTTCAAACCCTCTCTCTCTTAAATGTTTTAAGAGTTCCATTTGACTCTCTCTCTCCCAAATGATCTAAGATAAGATTTTCTTTAAAAGGGTTTGTTTGTTTTGCAACAACCGATGGAAATTTATAAATTACACATCTAGATTCCTAGTTCATTTTAGGTTAAATTATAAGTTTAATCTCTCGGGCTTGTTTGATAACTATTTAATTTTTAAAAATTTGTGTTTGTTTTCTTCCAATTTCTCTATAGTGATTTTCATCTTCTCTATAATGTTTCCATCTTTCATAAAGAAACATTTGAGTTTCTAGCCAAATTCCAAAAACACAAAATAAGTTTTTGAAAACTATGTATTTTTTTTTAGTTTTTAAAACTTGACATAGTTTAAAACATACTTAAAAAGTAGATAAGAAAAACCCATAAGTGTAAGTAATATTTATAGGCTTAATTTTCAAAATTCAAAATTCAAAAACCAAATAGTTATCAAATGATGCCTCAACTTTTAAATTCGTGTCTATTTGGTCTCTTAACTTAAAAAAATGTGTAATAGTACCTGAATTTTTAATTTTGTGTCCAATAAGTTCTTGAACTTTTAAAAGGGCCTAATAGGTCCTTAAAATTTCAATTTTGTATCCTATAGATTCCTAAATTTTAAAATTTGTGTCTAATAGGCAACATTTTTATTAAAATTCACAGTACTAAACACAAAATTGAAAGTTTAGGGGTTTTATTAGACATAAAGTTCAATTTTATAACCAATATATATATAAGTTGATTTCAAAAAATTTTAAATATGTCAGAGACCTATTAGACGCAAAATTGAAAATTTAGAGACCTATCAGACATTTTTAAAGCTCATAGATTTATTTGATATAAAATTGAAAGTTCAAGAACTAATTTGACATTTTTTAAAGTTCTTGGGCCAAATAGACACAAACTTGAAAACAAGAGTGGATCTAGAACTAAAGAGTTGGAGGGGCAACAAAATTTAATTAATAAGAAATGATATAAAAAATGATCATTTTTATAACGTTCGATAAATATTATAATTTCTTTTATAAGAGGAAGTATAACTACCTTTTTTTTTTTTTAATTCAACAACATTTGGGGATGGGGGAAGTATAATTACCTTTGAATACAAATAAACAATTCTTTTCAAATTAAAATTAATTTTCAAAAAAAATACTCAAGAGACTAAATTACAATGTTTGATTTTAAAATATTATATTTAAATATAAAAAATTGAAGTCTAAATTATAAATTTGGTCCCTAGTTGTGTTTATTAGATTCTTGAACTTTAAAAAATGTCTAATAAAGCTCTAAATTTTATTGTTGTGTATAATAGTCTTTGAATTTTAAAAAGTGCTTAATAAGTTCATGAACTTAATTTCAATTTTGTATCTCATAAGCCCTTAAACTTTCGATTTTGTGTGTAATAGATCCATGATTTATGAGATAATTTTTTAAAGTTTAAGGACATATTAGACATAAAATTAATATATAGTTTGGAGACCTATTAGATCTTACATTGAAAGTTCATGAACATATTATAAACTTTTTAAATTTTAGCACTTGTTAGATACAATTTTGAAAGGTTAGAGACCAAATTCAAAATTTGACCAAAATTGGAAATGGGAGACCTTAACAAAATAATTGTAATAATATATTATTAAGATTAAATTTTAATAATATTATAAAAATTCAAATAAAGATAAAATTAAAGTGCAGAGTTATCATAAAAATGAATTAAACTCAATAAACTAATAATAGAAAACTAAAAATTTTGGAAATTTTTGGGGCCATGACCTCCCTGGGTCTCGATGGTGATCTGCCTATGCGTGAAAGTTAAAAACTAAATTTGTATAACATTTATTTTATAGAAGTTCTAAAATATCGGCATTCTTAGATGCTGTAAGATTCATGCAGTGAATATGTTTTAAAATTTTTAGGAAAAAGTCAATTTTGACCCTAAATTTGGTGGGTTGTATCAATTTTAACTCTGAACTTTTAATTTCATCAATTTAAATCTCAAACTTGACAGATTTTATCAATTTTGACTCTAAACTTTCAATTTTATCAATTTAAACCTCAAACTTGAATAAGTGTATCAATTTACATCCTCAGTTAAGTTTCCGTTTCAATCACCGTTAGAAAGGTTTTCCACACATGCCCAAAGGCACGTGTTGCTCTATGATATATACTTGTTTGTTATTTTTTAAAAAAATTTACCAAAAAATAATTAAACAATTCCAGATCGGGTCGCCACCATCATGAAAACCACGAACTCGACTCTCGAAAGTAGGACCCACACGAAAACAAATGGACTCTTGTGTTCCCCTCGCCTTTGGTGTCGATACCAGCGACGAGGAGTGTGAAGAAGATCCAGGTGGTGATATCATTGAAGGTGGCGACATCATTGAAGGCAACGACGACCATGACGGTTTCGTTGACTTCGGTGGTGAGGGGTTCGAGCTCGACTATCAAATGAGAGAGAGAATAAGAAAGACGGTGGTGGATAGAGTAACACTCATAAACACAATGAACTGGTTATAGCCGACAGTCTTATGAAGGATTAAAGTGACATCGATGCTGGAGAGGAAGGGGACAAAGATTCTGACGAGGGCAATTCCGAAATCCCTACCTCCATTGCGGCGGATGGAGGACAAATCGAGCTTGAACCAATGAGAAATTAAAAAAAAAATTAATTGGTGATCGATTCAAGAATGTGAATACTCCATTAAAAAAAATGGTGCAAATAAGTTCTGTTTCTACTAAAAGCCAATGGATTGAGTAGAATCATGTCTTAAAATTAAAAAACCCTCGATTAATGAAATGAAAAAAACAACAGAATCAGAAAAGATAAGAAGTGAAAAAAAACTATGCTATGAAATTGAAAAACATTATGGCGAGTATACTCTAATTTTATTCAACAATTTTGTTTTTTTTAATAATAAATACATATATGTTATAGAGCAACATGTCGCTTTGGACATGCGTGAGAAATCTTTCTAACGAGAATTGAACCAGAAACTTAACCAATGGTGTAAATTGGTACACTTATTCAAGTTTGAGGTTTAAATTAATAAAATTGAAATTTTAGGGTTAAAATTGATACAATCTGCTAAGTTTGAGGTTTAAATTGATGAAATTGAAGGTTCAAGGTTAAAATTGATAAAACCTACCAAGTTTAGGGTAAAAAATGATGTTTTCCCAAATTTTTATTTTCAAACTTATGAGGTTTTTTTTTTTTTTTTTTTAAAAAAAAAAAGATTTTATAATGAAGGTTAGAGCATCTCCATTAACGGCTATGTTTTGTTTCCCCTCAGTATTCTTCTTTATTTATTTTCATTCATTGATTACCTTTGTCTAGTGTTTTTAATTTATTTTAAAAATAATTAAAATAAAATTGGCTAACGTTGAAATTCATATCAAAAACACATCCAGCTAACCACATGGTTTCTTTGTTTATTGTTTTATTACTAACAACGTGACTAATAGTGCATGCCATTGGGAAAAACTTCATCATACCACAAGAGACCATTGGAATAAATGCTTCTATAATTTATGTTGTCGTATCATGCAACAAATTTATCAAAATAAGCATAGCTCAATAGTAATTGACATGTATTCATTCTTTTGAAGTCGAAGGTTCAAATTTTTTTTTTTTACCTCTAAACTTTGGGAGTTGTATCAATAAAAACCATAAACTAATAATTTGTATTAAGTTAAACCTTGAACTTTCATAAGTGTATCAATTTACAGTTTCGGTTAGATTTTGTTTGAAAAACGTTAGTTTACACAAGTGCAAATTTATAATTGTATCAATTAAACCCATAAATGGTTATAACTAAATTAATTTAGGTCCTCAATTTAAAAATCATACATGCATCAATTCTCACACGTGTATAGAGTTCTTAAAAAATTTAGACCCTCAATTTGAAAATTGTCAATTATTTGAAATGAATGGTCTAAATTGATTCGCTTATGAAAGTACAGGAGTTTAATTGATATAATTATTAGTTTGCACACGTGTAAACTAATGTTTTAGGGGTATAAATTGATTTTTGCCCAAAAATATAATAGAGATTCAATTGAAATGTTTAATTAAATATTTTTTTTAATTTTACTCCAAATTAATTAGTATTAATATTTTTATAAGTTTCATCATTGCCTTTTTTGTTTTTAAAAGTTTATCAAATGTTTCTACTATTAGTACAAAATAATAATATTAATAATATTAATAATATTGTAAATACATTATTATAAGTTATTTAAGATATGTTTTTGTATTTTATCCGAATTCAATTTCCTATTTTTAAACTCAATGAATTAAGTAACATTTGAACTAAATCTAAATTCTATGACTCAGAAAGTAAAAATTTTGAAAACATCATTAACATGTTTTCAATATTTTTTTGTATCTATATTTTGGAGAAATTATTTGAGGAGGTTGACACAATGTGTTTGGTAGGTTTATACGGTTGGATGTAGGAGAGAGAAGCAAAAAATCATGGTTGTTCCACCATACATCTAATGGTTCAGAGGGGAAGCAAGCACAATACATCTAATATTGATTCACACCCTTAGTTGTTCAACCTAAGATGAATTATAGGAATAATTCAACTAAAGTCATATTATTTAGTTTTCTTTACTTCAACAACATGTGAGAGTGAAGGAGATCATATTATTTAGTTGCATTCAATGAAATTACATGAAAATTGACATTCCCTAGTCCACAAGGTGTATTAGTCCACTTCACATGTTTTGAAAATTCTTGTATTATGAGGTCTTTGTTTTTGCTTCATCAACCAATCAACTTTTTATACTTTTTGAGGACACATATCAAGAACAACTCAACCAATAATTGCACAAGAGCCCACTTCAAGAAACCTCTAATAAAGCTACTTTTCAATGGGACAAAAACCAAATTTTCTAGCCAAATCATAGAGAGCATCAAATTTTAACAAATTGGAAAGCTTCAAATTTATAAGAAAATTAATATCTTCCTTGTGCAATTGATAATAAATTCACCTATTTATATAATTTATTTTTAATATGATGTGTATTTTATGACCATCATTTGTCTAGCTAATTATTTTGAAATAATTTTATAAAATCTATGATTTGGTTTTACTTGATCATAAAGTATATATTTGTTTTTATTTAATTTTAATCTCATATGTATTTTATGATCCTCATTTGTCTAATCATTTTCAAAATAATTTTATAAAATGTATGGTTATGTCTTACTTGATGATAAAGTATATGTAGTTAGTGACACAACTCAAATCATTTTAATTTGTATTGCAAGAAACATACCACAAAAGTCATGAAAGCAATTGAAAACCGCTTACCACTATGAAAAATAAACACGATACATCAAATAGTCTTTATAATAAATATGCCGTGAGTGTGATAATTCAATTTGACATGATTAGTTTAAAATTAAATAATTTCTAGAAATAAGAATCTCACGAAATTATTAAAAAAGAAAACAAAATATTATGTACAAAATAGTTGGATGGTATATAAAAGATATTAGATAAATCAATTAATTCAAATAATAAATCACTTATTAATTACTTGCAACAAAATTTTGATAGGGAAATTGCAAACTATTGACTGACTAAAATGATCTTATTATCACCAATTTATCATATTATCTTTTCAATTATTTAAAACAAGATTTTCCCTTATTGTCAATCAATATTATCTCATGGTGATTAATTTTAAAATCTCTTTTAATTGTGCGGTAGTTTTAACAAGTTACATTTTTATAAATACTAACAACAAATCTTATCATATTTGAAAAATATAATTTAAAATTTTTCTTTTTATGTAATTTTATGTTGTGATTTTTTTAGAGTTATCATATTTGTACCTTTTAGCTAGCAAAAATTAGTGTTTGGAAAATGACCTCTCCTTTCCTTCTCTTCCGTGTTGGATAAGGACAATTGGAGGTAAAAAATTCAAGTTGTTGATGTGTTTTATTACCAACTTATTTGTTTTCCAATTGGACTTATATTACTTTCAACCTTTAAAGTCAAAGATTATTGTGTATATATATATAATGTGCAAAATTAGTTTAATTCCCATTTTTGAATGTCTCCTTGAGCTTGTGATTTCACTTAATTCTCTCAAATCTTTTTTGAAACAAGTGTTCATTAATTAATTTGATCATGAAAAATTGACAAAGGGCATGCATTGATTGGAAAGATTCCCTCTTGTCCAATGATGTATCCCTTTTTGCACAGAGCTAGTGGCCTTTGCTATTTTTATTTAATTTGAGACACATCACTATTAATTGATTATTATTTTTGTTTTTATGTGTGTTTTATTATTTTTATTATGTTTGTTTTATTATTATTTTTTAAAAAACAATCATTCTTTGAACCATACAAATATTATCATGAATCATGTTGGTTTGAAATTTGGTTAATTGGTTATGTGAATTGTCAGTATCTAATTGATTAATAGTTTTATAGTTAATATTTCATTTATAATTTTAATGATATATATATATAACCTTTTTCAATAAATTATTAATTGGAAAAATTGAATATTTTAAATTATGGCCAAATTAAATCATTCCACCACATCACATGACTATTAAATAATATAGAAACAATGCATTAGGTAAGTGTTAAATGAATATATCAAAGTGAGCATAATTCAGCGGTAATTGACGTGTACTCTTGACCAAGAGGTCAAAAGTTCGAATCCCCCCTCTCAAATGTTGTTGAACTCAAAAACAAAAAAAACGAATTTAATGACACCAACTAATTATATTTAAAACAAAGCTGAAAGTTCAAGAACCTATTAAAAATTTGCTAAAATAAAGTAACTAAATAGACTTAATCTTAAAACTTTACGAACCCATTAAAAACTTTTTTAAATAAAGGGATTAAATAGTCACCATTTTAAGAGTTTAAAATAAAATATGAAACAATTTTTGCACACAAAAATATTCTCTGATCCCAAATCTGCAAATATAGGATGGAGACGAGAACTAAAAAGCCTTTACAAAGTTAGGAACCAAAGAGCTCGAAGAGGGTATTTTTCGACTTCGCCTTACACCCTATTGTCATTCCTATACAAATCAAATGAAAGACCCTCTAAAAGGAGAGTGAATAAAGACTTGTCCATCTATCAGTTGGACCACTGCCACAATATCAAACGAAGACTACAAAAGCAATAATATTTCTGACCATTTCGGAGTCCTTTTGTTGGCCTATTGTGCCACCATCACAAAGGGCTAAAGAATCTTTGAAGAAAAAGAAAAGTTATGCAAAAGAGTATGATCCCATTTTGCCATCTTTTCTTCTCTTTGGCTTAGTGGGCACCATTCGCCATTGAGTCAATCCTATTCCTAACCATATGCTTGAAAATATGGGCAATAATGTTAATCGATATATACATCGTGCCTATGTATCAGCAAAAACAGGGTATTCATAATGACGTGGGGACGAGTGTTTTTCTATTGTGTTGACGATGTAGTGAGATTACAAGATGTTGAGTGAAATAACGTTTAGGGTTAATTATTAACCACTGAAATGATGACATTGAATTATGCTTTGTTGCTTTCCTTCTCTCGTCGCTTTCTTGTTGATATGCCCACTTACCAAAAGAAAACTCCTAAACTTAAGAGTTGGCTTTACTACGAACAAAAACCTTAGGTTTCCTCACTTTCAAAAGTTGCATTGCAAGCTCAATGCATCTTTTGAGTTAGAATAACAATTTGAGATCAATTGGAAATTCATACAAAAATCATGTTAAAAATCTCTCTCTCCATCGCAACTCTGTTAAAGTGTTGATATAATTAAATTTACCATAACTCATTAGCTTAAGCTTTTGGGTTAACTGACGATTTAACATGCATGGTATCATAGCGTCCTATGTTCAAAATCTCCTATAAAGTCGCTTCCTCACCTATTAATTGATTGACATGTATATAGATAACATGTTGATAATTGTCTACTATCCCAAAATCAATTTTTTAAGTGGGTACTATGGAGTTTGAACTCATTTCCTCACAATTCTGTTATTTTTCTTTTTCCACATGCTCCAATGTAATTAGGTCAATTCATGATGGTTAATTATGGTTTATTTATTGGTATTCAAAACTATCTTTCCTTAAGTTATTAAAACTTGTGCTTAAAATGACCGTTTATGACTAAAATAATTAAGCTACTATTATAGTTTCATTAAGAAATTCACCAAATTTCTACCCATTTTTGTGATATCTATTTATTTTTTTTTTCAGAATATCCATTGATGTAATTCTAAACTAAAGTTACCTGATTTCAAAATCGATGTTTTCATCATTGATTGTAACTCATCTTCATGACTAGTCCAAAAATCTAATTTTTGCAATTATATACTTATAAACTAGTGCAAAAATTGTTTAAATTTATTTAACCGCAATTACTAAAGTTTTTGAAAATTGTACTTATTTTCTCATCATTTCTCTACAATGAGTTTCATTTTCCTTAAGAAATATTTGAATTCATAGTCAAATTTCAAAAACAAAAACAAAATTTTGAAAACTATTTTTTTAGTTTTCAAAACTTGGCTTGATTTTTTAAAACATATGTAAAATGTAGCTAACAAAACAAAGAAACTCATAGGTGGAAGTAATATTTATAAGTTTAATTTTCAAAAATCGAAAACCAAAACCAAATGAGTATCGAATGAGGTCTAAAAGAGTAGAATTTAATTGCAATGGTTTCATACCTTCGAAGGTAATTACTCAAATTGAAAATTGAGAGTATTGTTGTACAATCCTATAATAAATATCAAACTTCATTTATAATTGAAAATAATTAATTTTTTTTACAATATAATTAATAATTATTTTAAGTAGAACTTTTTTTTTTAGTACTAATGTGAGGGAATGGGGATTCAAACCTCCAACTTCAATAGAAGTAGTACATGTCAATTACTGCTGAACTAAGTCTATTTTGGCAATTATTTTAAGTAGAACTTGATTCAAATGAGTTATGTATTTAAATTAATATGCAGAATAAATAAATGAAATAACAAATAAAATAAAATATCTGTTCAAACCGCTTATAAAATTAAGGAAAAAAATAGTTTTAGAAGATTAATGTGCAAAACAAAAATTAAAAATTACAATCAAACAACTTTTAATTTTTTTTTATATGTAGGTTTTATATTTTAGCTTTAATTTCTTTTTGAGAAGAAGTTTTTAAAAATAGATTGGCGAAGAAAATTATTAATAAATAATCGTAAATTTGAAAAATTAGAAATTAAAAAATTATTAAGGGCCTTTGATATATTAAACTAGAAAGTATGCGAATATAAAAATTAAATAATATAATTAGATATATTTGAGGTCAATGGGAGAAAAAATAAAAAGTCTTGTCCTTGTGAGCTCAATGTGGATGCAATCTTTGAAATCTTACCTTTTGAATTTTCCATAGGAGATTCTTGAAAGTGAGTGTTCGTCTTTATAATTTAAATTTAATGATATTCATAAAAGAAAAAACTATATAAGTAATATATATATCACCATTATGCAAAAAATAGTGTCCCTTTATGCATCATTCATATTTGACCATTATTTCCTTTTTGTTTCATAGGACTAAAACATGGTTTTAATTTAAAAAAAAAGTGAAAAAAATAAAGTAGGTAAACAAAGTCATCAATAAATTAAAATACTAAGTCCTAACTAAAAATAATCCATCATCGCCAAAAGATCAAATACTCAAAAAAAAAAAAAACAGTTTAATCAAATCATAATAATGGTTCATAGTTAGCCATCAATATTAAAGAAAATGTGAAATTTAACTCTCCAAAAATATTAATTTCACCACTTATTTAATTTTAAGGTTGAATTTGATAGAAAATTGTTAAAATTAACTAGAAATTTCTATGAAAAAATTACTTCTTTTTCTATGATATTTGGATTACTTAATTATTGTTTATTTCTTTAGAAAAACTAAATGATTTTTTTAAAAATAAATATAGAAGTACTAACTACGACTGAAAATATTCTTATAAATTATGACACCTACTCGACAAAAGGAAGTCCACAAGAATTTTTTTTTTGTTTACTATTTTTATTAATTAAAAAATATATAAAACAAAATCTAACGAAAGTTATATATGAAAGGAAAGGGTGTAAAGTGCCTGAGCCAACCATATATTTGGTACATATTACATACACGTGTTTGGCCATTTGTACTGGAAGAAATAATATGAAACTCCAACGTGATCATAACTCAACGATAATTGACATGTGCACTTCTTCCTTTGAAGTCGGAGATTCAAATTCCCATACTCCTCCATTTGTTGTACTAAAAAAAAATTATGAAACGAAGATAAATAAAATGCCTATCAACATGTCAATATTATATGTTTTTGTAAATTAAGTTATTAATTAAGATTTTTTTTATTACTAACCTGAACATAGCTTAACTGATCAAGGTATATTCCATTGACCAAAAGGTTACTGATTCAAAATTTTCTACTTCCATATGTTATTGAACTCAAAAAAATAATAATAATAAAGAAAAAAAATTGAAAAATATATTTTTTTAAATGTTATAAAAATATTAAAAATAGTGATCATATGAATTTACTAATAATAGTCAGGAACAGAGTAAGATAAGGAGGAAAAGAGCCATTGACCCCTTACTTCGTATTAGATTAAAAAATTCATAGAAAAATAAGATAAAAAATTTTCTTTTAATTTTGAACGACTTGAAAAGTAAAAATTTACCCATTTTTATAACGCAAAGTTCGACTTTATCCCTAAAAACAGAGACTTCTAACTTCTAAAATCTCTGGTTTCATTTTCAATTCAAAAGAAGTTACAAATTCGCATGACTTTCATATCATTCTTTTCCAAAATATTGATCAACATCAAGATGATGTCTATCGATATCGATATTTGACGTGTAGGATCGACTTAATGAAAGATTTTGCTTGTCTTGTAGTTGAAAATTATTGTGTTTCATAGTAGAGAAGCCGATTTCAACAAATTGTTGTCAAAGGGGCAGAAATGAAAAAAGAGAAGACAAAATGAATAGGTTTATCTAGAGTTGTGTTTGAAATGAAAACAAGTGGTGAAGTTATGGGCTTCATTTTTTTTTTTTTTTTTTGTGGGGTTTGAGTGTGAGAAGAAGGTATAATTTTGGATAAGCATTGCCCACTTTCCCCAATTTCTTGTAGCCAGCCACATGCTCATAAAGAGAAATTTTATAAGGAAAAGTTTAGAGAGGAAGAGAGAAGAGTCAAATGATGATAAGTGTATATAGAGTCAAATGAGTATGCTTCTTTGTAAAAGGGGAATTATATTATTCCAAAAATATTTGGTGGGTTACCAGAAAAAGTTGTTGCCTTTGATTTTATTTTATGGTGGTGTTTAGTCCACGTGTGGAAAATGATTTTCATAGAATGACGAAATTATTGGTTTGGTTTGGAAAAAGGAGATTGAATTCTAATGTGTTGAATGAATATTTAATGTTTGTTTGATAATTTTATATTAATATATATTTTTGTCATTGTACTTTTGATTTAGTGTACTAGTTTTGACTTAAAACTTTCAATTTCCTCAAATCGAATAAAACCACTTAGTGTCTGCTAATCAACGGTACATATATAAGAACATTTCATATGAATATAAATAAAGATGAATTTTCTTGGTATTTAGATAACTTTCCCATAAGTAGATAATCAACTTTCCTTTGTAACCTCAAAGTAGAGAAAGTAGAAAATAATAACAATAATACATACATACATACATATATATATATATACATACATATATATATATATATATATATATATATATATATATATATATATATATAGAAACAACCCATAATACAAGTAGTTCAAGTATATTTAATTGACATTTAATACGAAAGATTGGTTAGATTATATACTTAAGTTTTAGATTAGCTTAAACGGTCCATCAAATTAGACCTTCTTTCTTGAGTTCAACAACACATGAGGGAGGAGATATGAACCTCTGACCTCTTAGTCGAGGATATATTCCTTGATCAATTGAGCTATGTGTTAGTTTTTTTGCCCTTAATCTCAAATTAATTAATTTTAATTAATTAATTTTTTGATGATAATAAACTTGCTATTAATTACTAACAATTTTATTGTTTTGAAGTATCCATAGTGTAGAGCTTAGAATAACGATTCCAATGCCTCTTAAATTACTGAAATCGAAATAAAAACGAAGAAGTTATGACCAAAACAAATTTGAATAAAAAATTTCCGAAGCGATGACGTGGTGGTTGTGTTAGAAATGTAGGCCATTTAGATTGGGATACTTAGTTCCTTGGATAAGTGACACATGATCAATTTTTCTTTGTTTGTTTTAAAATGAAAAGGAAAGGATAAATAAATATATATATACACACACACATACTTAACCGCTGGTATTAAAAAAATAAAATAAAATAAAATTATTTTTTAAAAAATGAATATGACCATTGGTTTAAAATAAAATTTAAAAAAAAAAGAAAGAAAAAGGTCAGCATGATCGTTTGTTTATAATTTTATATATATATATATATATATATATATATATATATATATATTTCTTTCTTTCTTTCTTTATTTACTTTTAGTTTATTATTATATTAATTTATTATTATATTATTTCTTTTAAATTCCCACCATTCATTTCTCCTTAACCACAATCTAATGGTCCAAATTAACTTTGATTTTTTTCTCATTTCCTTCTTTATAAATATCATATTCTTCTCCAATTTTTCAACAAGTTTTCATAACTTTCAATCTTCCAAAATCTCAAAAAGCCTCTCTCCAAAGCTCTAAATTATATCTTTTTATCTTATTCTTGAGAGAGAATTATTGTGTAGTGATGATTGATTTGTGAGAGTTAAATTTTGTGTATTCACTATTTGAGAAAGTTTCTCCATCTTGTTCTTACATTTTCTAAACTTTGTAAAGGGTTTCTCTTGATCCCGAAAAAGAAAGTTTGTAACGGTTTGATATTGAAACGTGAAAAGGATCGGGTTTGTTCTTGCTCCCGAGAAATGAACATTGTAACGATTGGACTCTAAGCCGTGGAAAGGGTCGTTGTTCTAGTGACATACCCAAGAGGAGCTTAGGGAGTGAAGTAGGCCGGGTTGTGCCAAACCACTATAAAATTACGGTGTCAATTGAATGAATGAACGTTTCATTCCACAGCGGAAGCATTTGATCGTCTTTGATTTTATTTAAAATTAAACTAAAAATTAAGGTTAAGCAAACTTATTTGGAGTAAATATGGAGATATTTCTGGCGGATCTTTATCTCTTTCATAAAATCTTCATAGCTACGACTCGAACATAGGACCAAAGCTTGTGGGAGTCTCTTGAAAGAAAATCCACAAGGGATAGAGGTCTAGAGAGAATTCTCTAATTGTCTATTGAGGAGATATGTGTTATATCTAATGACTCAATCCAAGGGTCCTATTCATAGAGACCAAGAAAAAATCTTTGTCATAATTAAAATATTATATTTTAATATCTAATGGATTAAAATATATCTTATATTTATTTGAATCTAATTCAAATCTCCTACGATATTTATTTATTTGCGATATTTATATATTTGAATCTTACTCAAATTCTATAAATATCTTTTATTTAATGTATCTAATATACATTAATTATTTTAATATTTAATGTATCAAATACAATAAATATATTTTCCTTTTATATATTTAATATATCTAATATATTAAATACTAATTTGAATCTTTCAAAAAAAAAATTCAACTAAATTGATATTTTAATGTTACTATGAGCTAGTAAGGGGATCTTATGGACCTACAGATTATAAGCTCTAATGATACAAAATCAATTAATTATACTTTTTAATTTTTAATTCATTAACTATAGGTCACTCCACTATAGACCTAGAGTTGCACTCTTATGCACTGTAGGACAAGTTGTGTCCATAGATATCATCATTACATGCAAGTCGATTTTTCACTAGTTGTTCGTAATTACAGCTGGTTAAAAGTCTGTTTTATCCCTATAATTACATCTTGCACCTTAAGTACCACTGATCCTCTAATGAACAATCTGTTTATAATCTAATTATAAACTAAGTCCCTCTCGGGCCAGTGAGAAGGTGGGGCCCCATTGTTCAAGTCTCGAAATCAACACTTAAGTGAACCCTTCATCTACTTACCCTATATGGGAAGGAGTGAGTTCCATCTTGTGAGATTATGTTCCCAACTCCTTATGTGGTCAAGTCTCCAAAATAGTAGACACATTGAATCGGCTACAAAAGCTACTTTCACCCATGCAAATCAAAAGACAAGCCCTCACAGGCACGAGTTCATAACTCATTCAGGATTAAGATCGAATCGCATGTGATCATCCTGATGAAATATTAATCTTCTCAATTAACGTATTTATAAAGAGAGATTAAATATTTCGTGATCCAGTGTTACACAAACTTATTGTATAAGATACCCCCACTCACATGTCTCCACATGAACGATTTGGATCTAATCATTTGTAACTATTACAAAGTGAGTCTTATCAATAGTGTTACCAATATAAGGCACCCAACTTTATCTATATACTATGACCCCTTTAGGTTATTTCTTGAACATGATCCTCCCGTATGTCAACCACATACTGTTCAAGATTACACTAATAACTTTGGATTTTTCATATAATGGATAATATTATATTACAAATAAAATAATCAAAATTATTATTAATTATCATTAATTACGAGACTTTAGGGCATAAATCCTAACATCAATTTCTCTATCCCTATCTTATTTCATTTTTGCAATTAATTTGTTGTTATATTATATTGAATAAAATTAAGTGTTCTTGTATATCTATTTTGGTTGGTATAATTTTACCTTTACATATTCTTTACCAATCTTTTTTTTAAAAAATTAAATATGGTGTTTGAAATTGTTGGCTTTAATTTCTTGTTTATTTTGGAATGAATTTATTTGCATGATTTCTTGTTTAAATGAATTGTTGCAAAAGTATGTTAATTTGTTTATTTGCACCCACCTTATGAAAAAGTTTTATAAAGATTAAATAAACTTTATTCACCCCTCTCTAGGGTTGCCATACCGATCCTACACTATGTTCAAGTTGGACATTTATAATTCTCATTTATGAGGATTATTTGGCTTTTATGCTTAATTATTCTTGTTATTTTATGTGTGTTATTAGATAAAAAGGCTAGTAAAAAGTTAGTTTAAATTGAATTATGTTGGAAGCCTTTTAAATTACGTAATTGGAGAAAAGAAAGTAAAAGAAAATGAAAATCACACTTATTTGATGTTTTTGTACAAGAATTTGAAGTATGCAACAGAAATGCAATTGCAAGTTTGGCAGATCTGGAAAACAATGCAACAGAATTGCAATTGCATTTCTACAAAAATATGAAAAACGCACCAAACACGAGATTAGTGTAATTTTGGATATTTTATGCCATTCTTTTTCCACGAATTCAGCAAGCCAAGTTGACCAAAGTTGCACATGAACAAATATGGAAATTCTAGCCCATAAAGCTTACAAAAGAATGAAGAACGGAGGAAATGAAGTATGAGTTTTTTCTCACACAAAGGACCTTCATTTTCTACTATTTTTGTACACGTTTTAGTTGCTGTTTTTCTCTTCAAGCTCTGAATCTCAGTCCTTCCTTAACAAAAGTTGGAGGTTGTTAAGAGCCAATTCCCCTTGAAAAAGAAGGATTTGTGTTCAGTTGGGCTAGGAGTGAAAAAGGGCATGTTTTGTAGCTTGGTTCTTCGAATTTTCTAGTCTTGTCAAGCTCGTTGTTGTTTAGATTTTTTTAGAGTTTTAGCTGCTGTTATTTCTTGCCATTGTAGCTCTCTTGCTGTAATATTTTAGTTTCCCAAGCTTTGTTATAAGTTGTTAAATGTTATTGTCCATTTTAATAGAATTACAATTTATTTGAATCTTCATTGAACTCGAATTTCTTCTCCTTCACTTCTCAATTTTGTTATGGGACTTTTAATTTACTGTTTTTTACTCCATTTATGATGAGCTAAACTTCTTTTGGGGGTTCAAGTTGGTGAATGTCCTAGAGGAAAGATGTAAAGCTTAAAAGCACATACAATCTAGCTAACGCTTGAATTTTCTTTGTTTTTGTTGAGTTTAATGTTGGGTAAACCTAGTTGGCCATCTAGTGTAGCTTGTCAAACTTAAACTTAATACTGAATGGGTTATGTTACAAAAGCAATGGGGGAAAAGGCTTAGAAATAAGTCATGAACATCGACCCTAGACGTAAGGCGAGACTCTAAAATAGCTAGAATTGTGCGCGAAATTATCTAAGTTAGATTAGCCATAGAAATATAGGTTTAATCACTTAGCCTCCTAAAAATTTTGAAGCTAAATTGAATGGGAGTCGAATTTGGTTTACTTAGTTTTCTTGTTAGCTACGATTGCAATTGCAACATTTCTTTCCAAAGGGGCATGGGCAACTTGAATTCTCTTTTTCGTACTTATTGTTTTTTTTAAATTATTTTCTTTTTGCCAAAAACACCTTCCAACATTTTTATAACCTTAGTTACTGAAATTGCAATTTGAAAATAATTTTTGTTATCTTTTGAATTTTGTTGTATCCGTTCCCTGTGGGATCGATACTCTAGAATACTTCCAGTTTTATATTACTTGTATCGACAATGTGCACTTGCACTGAACTAGAGTTTTGTTTTAAATTAAAAATCTTTTCTTTAAGCCCCCACATTTCAGTTCGACCAATCATCAAATCAGACCTTGAATCAACGCCTTAAGATTTGACTACTTTTTGAGTTTGCTCTATTGAATAATTATATAATTTCCTTTTCAATTATATGTTATTGCTTTTAAGGTAAAAATTGTAGACTAAATTATAAAAAAAATACCCTTGAAACTTTGTCCTTTATTTCAAAAATACCCCTATTATTTTAAAAGTTGAAAAATTACCCTCGACCTTTTATAAACGTTTTCAAAACTCTCTTGGAGTAGAAATTCGTTAGAATGTTGAATGAAAAATCGACGTGATGATGATCTAAAATGACATGACAGTGACTAGGATGCTTGTATGGATTAAGTTTGAAAGAACGACATTCAGTCACATTGACTTTTCGTTCAACATTCCTATAGTTTTTCTATTCCAAGGATAGTTTTGAAACTTTTATGAAATGTTAAGGGTAATATTGCAACTTTTGAAGTAATACGAGTATTTTTAAAACAAAGGGTAAAATTCAAAGGTATTTTTTATAATTTAGCCAAAATTTTATAACTTTTTCTAAATTTTTAAGGAAAATTTCATTATCTTTTAGTCATTTTTTGTAATATTTAATTTTTCTAAAAGATTTTGAAAGAAAAGTCTCGATATGGGCAAGGAATGCTCGGTCTCTTAAGATTAGTCCAACAACCCATTTGAGTGGAATTATAATTGGGCCAATTGTTATACTAATCCAAAGTTGACCTAAACGAAGTGAAATGTGTGCCAACTTTAATTCACAAAAGGACATTCGAATCCAATCTAAAAATTTAACAAAAGTAAATGAGTAAGCTATAAAAATTTGAATTTGAGACTATGCTCGAAGGATTGGTCCTAACTAAGCCTATCTTTAGATCTTTGAAGCCAACATGAGTATAGCTCAATTGGTTAAAAAATTATAATATCAATCCAAAATATTAGAGGTTCAAATCCCCCACATATTGGTGAATTAAAAAAGAATATTGAGTTAGCTTAATTAAATAATTAACATGCCATTGTTATTATTATTATTTTTTACTATCAGACAAAATAACTCAAAACAGCCATAAACATATTTTAATGGTTAATGCATGACTTCCTCATAGAAGGTGTAGGTTCAAATACTTACCTCTAAATGACGTAATATTTTTTTTTGGAAGAAAAATTCTTAATTTCTTAAATGTTTTCATTCTATTTTTTTCCATAATAATTTATTAGACTATTTAATAAGTCAAGTATATTGTCATTAATATAATTTGACAAGTTAGTTTAAGTAATTAATGAAATAAAGTAGTCATTTTGAACATAGTTTAATTAGTTAAAACATTATTAATCTTTTCTAAAGAGATTGGATGTTCAAATCTCCACCCCAATATAGTTGAACCTAACTGTAGTCTATAGTTTATTAATTTATTTTCTAAATCCTTTATGTGAAACTATTTAATATAAGTCATTTCAAAGAAATATATACACTGTTGTTAAATGAAAAATCTTGGCCAATCACATGTTGTCACATCATTAATTTTAATTAATGCCACACCATTAATTTAAATTAGTGATAAAAATATATATTCATAAATTTGAGACCAATTACAAATCTACACGTGTCCTCAAATTATATTAAAAGACATGAAAATTGTCAAATCAAATAATGTCACTTGTTTTTCATAGATTTATTGAAAGATATAAGCTAGTCCAATCAAATTGTACCATGTGGCGGTTGGGCTCGAAACTAATTAAGCCTAAATCTGCTAAAATGGGATTAGGCCAAACTAAAATAATACAAACCTAATGAAAAGGATTGAGTTAAGCAAAACAAGCAGAAGCTCAAGGATTGGGTCCAAAGTCAACTAAGCACAAGCCTACATAAACCTACAAAAACTTTATAAATAGAGGAGACCAATCTTCATCCAATGAGAAGTAGGAGAATTCATAAGACTCTTAGAAGATTGAGATCTCTCTGAAAACCAAAGGCTCTCTAAAGACCAAAGACCCTCTGAAAAGATTTGAAGACTTTGACGACTAAAATTTATTTGAAGATCTGAAGATTTTGAAGACAATTTGAAGACGCTTGAAGTGTACAAGACTTCAAGACTCAGATTTTCTTCAAAGAGATCAACAAGCTAGTAGGTCGATCCAAGAAGACCAACAAGCCAAAATTTGATCTAAAAATATCAACAAGCCATCAAGCTGATCCAAGAAGATCAACATGCCAACATGCCAATACAAGAAAATCAACAAATTAGAGGCCAAAATTTATATACTCGAGAGAAAGAATAATATGATAAATATTAAAGATTGTAACACTGTAGCCACCTATTTTTGCCCGGCTTCTTTTTATAAAATTGATTGCTAGTTTATTTTTTTTTTAATGTTTGTTATTAAATTTGCTCATTATTGGAATGTCTCCACTTTGATATTTCTTTGTTATTTGCTAATTTTACTTTTTTTATGCCTTTTATTTATTTATTTATTTTCTTTTAAGTTGGAAAAACCATAATTTTTTTGGATAAAAACAAAGTTTGGTTAAATGAGTAAGTTTGGTATTTTGTTTTGCTTGACCAAAAGTTGTTGGTTCTTTTTGGTGCTAAGGTCCTTTTGGCATGTTTTCAAAATTGCAAAAACTTGGTATTTGGTTTAATACACAAAAAAGAAAGTTGTTTTGGGCTTTTTATACCTCTCTTTCCCTTCTTCAAAAGGGGGATCTACACACACAACATACCACTACATCCATCTTCTCACAAAAAAAAACCCTACAAGCCCCATATCCATATACACATCCAAATACATATCACAACCACACATGCATTGAGAGGTAGAGAGAAAAAAAACTGTGAGCTTCATTCAAAACCAACAAAAATCCATAACACAAAAAAAAAAAAAAAAAAAACCCTAACTTAGTTGGAGGTTGCATTTGGTAGGGCTTTGTCCCAAGGATCTGCGCCTCAAACAACGAGCTAGTTGGTTATTCTTGATCTCAACTTCTAGATTTTCATCTCTATCTCGAAATGCTCCTGAAAAACAGTAGTTGAGTAAGAGTGTTATGATTTTTCTTTCATTTTTATTGTTTATTACATCTCTTCTTAATTTTATTACAATGTGAATCTTTACCTATCTTTGTTTTACATTATGACTTAGATCTTTTGTTTGATGCCACTGATTTTTCTTTATTTTTATGGTTCATCTTCCCTACCTATCTACCATTTTTTTTTTCATGTCTTCTCCTTCTTGGCTCTTAAGTTTGGTACTAAAAAAATGAAAACGAAAAGAACAAAAAAAAAAAAAGAAGTAACGTTGTAAAATTAAAAGAAAGTGTTGTATACATACCTTGAGTGAGAGACTCTTGCTTCTGATTAGGAAAAAAAAATATAGCAATGGTGAGAGAGGTTGAGGTTGTAAAAGAAAAAGAGAAGAATGGAGGTTAAAAGAAAAAGGGAGGAGAAAATGAAAGAAAATAGAGAGAATGGAAGTAAAGCTTTTTTTGAGAAGTTGTTTTTTTTAAAAATAAATAAATAAATAAATAAATGTTGCATCAGTGGTAGTGCCATTGACACACGAAAAAATGTGTGGCAATTATGCTGCCCAGAATATATATATATTTTAATTGTTATTAATATTCATTTTTTTATCTTTAATTTTTATTTTATTATTGTGCTTTCTTTATTTATTGTTATTTATTTTTATTTATGTGTTAGGTATTATTAATTTTGCTTTATTTTTTTCTTTATATTATTTATTTGTTTATTTTCTTTACATTACTTATAGTTAATTTTTTCTTTTTATTTTTACATTTTAGTCAAGCATGTTATGGCTTTATTTATTTGATTTTTTTTAAAGGATCTTTATGTTTAATTTAAGTATGAAGTATTTGTCTTATTGGCCATGTTGTCTAATTGAATGTATGTTTGCTACGTTATAAAATGCATGATGACAATTTCTTAATTCATTTGTTAAATTATCCTACGATAGAATCTAGAAATATTTGGGAGTCCGATTTTCTAGAATTCTTGAGGTGAGGGATCGTTATCTTTGGGAGTCCGAGATTTTGGTCCCAAGAAAAAAATGAATTTAATTAAAACAAAAATTTGTTTTTGTTTTTGTTTTTTTTTAAAAAAAAACTTTCTTTTATAAAAGGCTATTCTATGACGGAGTTGAGAAATTGTAAAATTTCTCATACTCTTGAGATAGAGAATTTTTTTGAAAATATTTCTAATATAGTCAAATTGATGGATATTTATCCACTTATTTTATGGGATCATGACTTTATATATTGGACGAATGAGAGATAAAATAAGACATTGTTTTAAAAATCTATTTTTCCCTAAGTGAGTTTTTTCTTCTAAATCTTTTTGTAATTCAAGATTAAAATTTGGCCACCATTTTAGACGGGTGTTGTGGGGTGCTAACACCTTTCCTATACACAAATAACTTCCGAGCCCAAATCTGGTTTTCGCATACCGTTTTTTTTTTTTTTTTTTAATCTTTTTTTCAAAAAAAGTTGTTTTATTTTATTTTGGTGCTCAATCACACCATAAAAAAGATTGGTGGCGACTCCTTTTTAAAACCTCCTTTTTCGAGGATGTCGGCCGCTCCGCGTTGCAGGTACGTGGCGACAAACACTTATACAAAATCAATAAAATCAAATTCATTAATTTTAACCCTTACTGACAATGGACTTGACTTATTAAATAGTCTAATTAGTAATCCATTATCACAACAAGATTTTTCACTTTTTTCGACGTAACAAAGTGTTGGAAAAAGTCTACATTGTCTTCGAAAAAGTCTTGGCCAACGAAAATATTACGTCGGCATAGAGCCGTCAGGAAAGTCACTTCTCGATGAAAATTCGTTATATCAGGAAACATTTTCTCTCGACGACTAATGTATACGTTGGGAGAAGTTTAATTTGCGTCGGTAAAACCCTGAAAAATATATTTTTCCTCTTATTTATTTATTTCTATATTACTTTATAGTTCATTATAGCATCATTTTAAAACAAAAAATAATATCATAAAAAGCAATAGTATTAATAATTTGATTACAAAATATTCAACATTTACATGTACTAGAGTTCGAAAGAAGAAAACAAATACATCATAAAGAAAACAATTAATCTTGAATGCTTCAATCTTCGTCTTCGTCCATATTTTTGGAAAATAGGTCTTCAAGATTAAATAACTACAAATCTGAAAAAAAATAATATGAAAAATTTTAAATACAAAACAAAAAATAAAAGAAGGTTCCTAAAGTGAAACTAAAGCACAAAAGAGTCTAAGTGTCATTTTGACTCTCAAAGAAACTTAGAAAGTGTTTAAAGTGAAACTTAAGCACACAACCAACCCCCAATGCTACAAAAGCGTCTTAAAGGTGCTAAAGTATACTTTGAGGCCAAAAATAACTCAAAACGACCTAAAAGTGTCTACTTCGCCCCTTGGAACCTATAAATTGATCAAAAAGTGGATAAAAAGAGTTTAAGTGTCATTTTGACTCTTAAAGAAACTTAGAAAATGCCTAAAGTGAGCACACAACCAACCCCCCGATGCTACAAAAGTGTCTTAAAGGTGCTTAAGCATACTTTGAGGCCAAAAACTAACTCACAACGTAAAAGTGTCTACTTTTCCCTTTGGAACCTACAAAGTGGCCAAAAAGTGCTTAAAAAGAGTTTAGTGTTATTTTTACTTTCAAAGAAACTTAGAAAGTGCCTAAAGTGAAACTAAAGCACACAACCAACCCCTCGATGCTATAAAAGTGTCTTAAAGGTGCGTAAAGCATATTTTGAGGCAAAAAACTAACTCAAAATGACCTAAAAGTGTCTACTCCGCCCCTTGAAACCTACAAGCTCTCTTTGTTCGGCTTATTTGTTCACCTAAAAGTGTCTATAAAAGTGTCTTAAAGAAACTTAGGTTTCTTTGAGAGCTCGATTGTAGAAGATTTTCGTTCACGTCTTTTGGGTTTTTTGTAAGTGTCATTTTGACTCTCAAAGAAACCTAGAAATTAAAATTTCTAAAGTGAACCTAAAGCACACAACCCACCCTCTAATGCTACAAGAAAGCAATTGCAATCGTATAATCCTCAAGAACTAAGTAAACCGAATTCAACTCTTATTCGACCTTCTATGAAGTATCTTTAGGAGACTAAGTGATTAAACCTATATTTCTATGGCTAATCTAACTTAGATATTTTTGCGCACAATTCTAGTGGTTTTGGAGTCTCGCCCTATGTCTAGGGTCGATGTTTCAGACTTATGTCTAAGCCTTTTCCTCCATTGCTTTTGCGACATCCGCTTCCCTTAACCCTTTCGGTATTAAGTTATAGCTTGGCAAGCAACACTAGATGGCCAACTAGGTTTACCCAACAATTAACTCACCAAAAGCAAACTAGAGTTCAAGAATTAGCTAGATTGTTTTTACTTTCGAGCTTTACATCTTTCCTCTAGGGCATTCACAAACTTGAATCCCAAAGGAAATTTAGCTCTTCATGATGGAATAAATTGAAAACAGTAAATGTAAAGTAGTAAAATTCATTGGTACAATCAAGGTAAACAATGCAATCAAATTGAAAATACAAAGCAATTAGTAGCTTCTACACTCAAGAAATTGAAATTAAACTTGCTGAATTGAAATTGCTCTTCTAAGGTTCAAATGACAAAAGCTAAATTGCTGAAATTGAAAACAACCAGTGGCTAAGAAACATAATTGACAGAAACAAGGAAGAATCTGAGAACTAATCCATCCTAAAAACTCATTCTCCGTAACTCAATCGAACAAAGAGTTTGTTCGTAACCATACCCAATTCTTAGGTAGATGGGATTGAGAAGAGAATTCTGGAAATTTAAGAGGAAGAACAATAGTAAAATAACATCTGAAAATGAACAAAACAAGGAACACTGCTGTCGGTAAACAAAAACCCAAAAAATGAAACACTACAAATGAAAATTGCAGAAAGTAAGAAAACCCAAAAAACGTGAACGAAAATCTTCTCCAATCGAGCTCTCTTTGTTCGGCTTCTTTGTTCAATATTTATAGGGATCTCATGCTAGGGTTTCCCTCTTGGTTGATGGACAATCATGGCTAATCATCTTGCTGAATTCGTGGGTCAATTTTCCTTCAAAATCCCGAAATTCTCGTTTTTTACTTAAATTCCAGATCTGCCAGATTGCAATTGCACTGCAGTTGCATTCCACGAAAATCCTGCATCAAAACATTAAGTAAGTGTGAATTTTTTTCTTCGTTTGTTTTCTTTTCTCAATTTACTTAATTTAAAGGTCTTCCATCAATCATGTGATTAAATTCAAGCATTTTTTTTTATTTTTCATCAAATAATATGAATAAAAATCACAAATATAACTAAGTTTAAAGGCCAATTAATCCTCATGAATGAGAATTATCAGAGGCAAAAAACTAACTCAAAATGACCTAAAAGAGTCTACTCTGCTCCTCGAAACCTACAAAGTTGTCAAAAAATGTCTGAAAAGAGTCTAAGTGTCATTTTGACTCTCAAAGAAAGCTAGAAAATGCCTAATTAAACTTAAAACACACAACCCACCCCCTAATACTACAAAAGTGTCTTAGATGTGCCTAAACGTACTTTAAAATCTAACAAACATTCCCAACTCATTGAAACTCTTACTTCAAATATCACAAACTCATTCAAACATACTTCACAAACATCCCACTAACTCACCCAAACTAACCCTAAAAAAAGTGCCTAACTTATATATTCTTACTTAAAATCCTACTAACTTATCCAATATCTAACCCTTATAAAAAATGTGTCTAGCTAACTAAAACTAACTTTCTATTTGAATTGCTAGCATAACTGCAAGATAGCCATACAACTAGGGGTGTGCACGGTTTGGTTCGGTCCGATTTTGGACAAAACCAGTGATCGAACCTAACTACTCGGTTCCCAACACATCTAAACCGAAAGAACCGAAGCTTTCTTCTGTTTCGGTTTAAATTGAAGTAGATCGGTGTCGGTTGAAATCGATTTAGTTCGATTTCAGTTGAAACCGACAGAATGTGAGATGTTTTTTAGAGGGACAAGTGTCGACACATTCTTTTTGTAGATCTGTCGATCGGGTATTCAAGAAGGTGATGAGAGAGAGATTGTGGGGGCAGCCCTTGAGAGAGAAACTACAAATCAAGATTGAGTAGTAATAGTGTGGGAGGGCAACATTTGTTTCTGCAAATTAAGATTCAATGGCAAAGAGAAGCGTAGATCCGATGGCGAAAAGGTGAGGCATAAATTCGATGGAGAAAAGGTGAGGTATGGATCTAGTGGCGAAGAGGAAGAGAAAAAAGGACGAAAGAACTAAGAGGAGGGAGAGAAGAAAACGATGGGGGAGAGAGAGAAGAAAATGATGGAGCAGTGAGTTTGAAAAGTGAAAGAGAGAGAGAATGATGTGTGTGGCTGCTGGAATGTGAGAGAGAACTAGGGTTATACTTTGTGAGAAATATAATAAAAAATGGGCTAGGCTTGGTGAGTGAAGGGAAAGAAAAGGTAGTGGGTTGGGCTTATACTAATTTTTTTATTATTTTTTTTAATTTATACATAGGTCGGTTTGGTTTTTTTTTATTTAAAATTTTCAAGTATTAACCGAACACCGAATCAAATCTGATGATTTTTTAAATGATTAAACCAAAAATTCCAAAAAAAAAAGAGTTTAACCAGTCGGTTTAGCTCAGTTCGGATCGGTTCCTCAGTTTTTATCGGTTCCTGCACACCCCTACATACAACCAAGCAAAAACTTTGACACTAAATAAAAAACTTTAATGAACCCAAACAGATTTCTAAACCCAATTATGGGTAGAATAACTTCTAAATAGCCATATAAACTAATAATTAAACGTAAAATACAATATAACATATAACCAAACATATAAAAGACAATAAGTTTCATAATGATTTTATAACATCAAAAGAATCATTTATACCTAGTCAGAAGAGACCCTCTTGTGTGCTTGTCATTGTACGATCAAAATAAGTCTACTTCAAACGATAGACAAACTATTAGTAATTATAGATAGAAAATTACAAAGCAAAATTTTATTATTGAAGTTAAAAAATCAAAAGTCGAAACTATGACTTATTATAGATAGAATTTAATGAAAGTTTAGTGCCTAATTCACTCCAAAGTGTCGAAGGTACAAATTTTAGATGATTAACTCATCTCAAACTCACTCCAAACTCTTCCGAAAATGTCTAACTTCTCTCCAAATGTCTTAAACTAACCCTCAAACATCCAAAAATACTTCATTTTAAAAAAAAATATGGTTCTAACCCTCCAAAGATATATTAAGGAAATGTATTGAGTTTAGCATTTTGTGCACCAACCTTGTTCCAAGTACGTACATATACAAGGCACTTAGGGGTTTTAAGAGAACAACATTACAATATAATCTTCATTAAGCTCAAAATATAGCACTCTAACTCAATATATAACCTTAAATTAAACTAAAAAGTAATACTTACATTTTAATGTTCAATAGGCTCAATTAGGATAAAAATCACAAAATAGACTATAAATCAAATTACACAATAAGCTTAGAATCAAACTTTAATCACGCACAAGAGGCATAAAATCAAACTAATCACACACTTGGACTCAATGTCACAATTTAATCACACAAATATAGTCTCAAAATCACACTTCTAATCACACAATAAGCTCCAAATCAAACTTTAATCACATAAAGAGCCTACAAATCACAATTTAATCAAATAATTAAGCTTCAAATCATATTTTGAACCAACAATAAATTTAAAATCACGATTTAATCACACTTTAATCAAACAATAACCTCTAAACCAAACATCAATCACATAAATAGCCTCCAAATCACACAAATATTCTCCAAATTGAAGGAATGAACGTTTCACTCCGTAGCGGAAGCATTGGATCGTCTTTGATTTATTTAGAATTAAATACAAAATTAAGATTAAGCAAATTTACTTGGAGTAAATATGGAGAATTGTCTGGCGTTTCTTTACTTCTTGTGTTCCAAGACTTCCACAAAGTCTTCTTTGTTATGACTCGAACAAAAGACCAAAGAGGTTTGTGGGAACCTTTTAAAAAATAGAATGAGAGAATGAGGGTAGAATTCTCTATAGTTTCTTTCTCTTATTTGGAATGCACACAAATGGCTCACTCCTAAGGCCCTATTTATAGTGGCCTAGGAAAAATAATTAAATAATACATTTTAATATCTAATATATTAAAATATATTTATCTAACCAATTTGAATCGTATTCAAACCTTTCCACATTCTCCTACGACATCTATTTTCTTATTTGAATCTAATTCAAATTTAATAAATATATTTTCTTTAATGTATCTTAATACATTAATAATTTTTTTAATATTTAATGCATCATATACAATAAATATATTTTTCCTCATTTAATATATCAAATATATTAAATTTTAATTCAAACATTTCAAAATTTCTCTCAACAAAATTGACCCATATTTGTTTATATGAGCTAGCAAGGGGGCCTTATGGACCTACAGATTATAAGCGCAAATGATCAAAAGTCAATTAACTTAACTCTTTAATTAATTAATTTTGATTCATTAACTATAGGTCACTCCACCATAGACCTAGAGTTGCACTCTTATACACTGTAGGACAAGTTGTGTCCATGGATATAATCACTACATGCAAGTCGATCATTCACAAATTGTACGTAATTACAACTGGGTCAAAAGTCCATTTTACTTCTGTAATTGCATCTTGTACCTTAAGTACCACTGATCATCTAATGAACAATTTGTTTATGATCCAACTATAAACTAAGTCCCTTTCGGACCAGTGAAAGGGTGGGGGCTCATTGATCAAGTCCTGAAATCAGCACTTAAGAGAACTACTCATCTACTTACCCCTATATGAGAAGAAGTGAATTCCATCTTGTGAGATTATGTTCCCAGTTCCTTATTTGGTCAAGTTTCCAAAATGGAAGGCATATTGAATTGGATACAAAAGTCACTTTCACCCATGCAAATCAAAAAACAAGCCCTCACAGGTAGGAGTTCATAACACACTTAGGATTAAGATTGAGTCGCATATGATCATCTTGATGAAATATTAATCTTCTTAATTAACGGATTTATAAAGAGAGATTAAATATTTTGTGGTCTAGTCTTATACAAACTCATTGTATAAGATACCCCCACTCACATGTCTCCACATGAACGATTTGGATCAAATCGTTTGTATGAAGGGGTTAATATTAAGAAAGCGGAAGCAATTTCGGATCTCGAGCACTCAAAGTACATCAATTTAACCAAACAAAAACATGCTCAAAACTGGAAAAAACCAGAAAGTATGAACACATACCTTTGTAGCTCAAATTCTCCAAATTCTTTGCAAATCTTGGATCACCAACAATACTTGGACCACCACTAGAGTCTTCCCTACTATTCTCAGCCCTTGGAATGGATTGTGGGATCTTTGATTGAGAGAAATTGGGAGAAGAATGAGTAAAGATCTCAATAAAAAAACTAGAGAGTTTTCTACAAAAATCTCTTGTTTTTCTAATCTCTAATCTCCATTGTGTTGCTTCTCTATTTATAGAAACTAATGAAACCTCATTAGGCTTTCCATGGAAGACAACATTTGTCTTCCCATGGAAGACAACAATTGTCTTCCCATGGAAGACAACACTTGTCTTCCCATGGAAGACAACACTTGTCTTCTTTTGGAAGACAACATTTGGTTGGAATTAGTCAAGTTTAAATCAAAATTAATTTAAAAACTTGATTAATTAATTAAACCATTTAATTATTTAATTTAATTATTTAATTTAATATCAAATATTAATTAAATAATTAGACCAATCCCTCTCTTTTATGACCAATCGTTTATACATGAATCCCTATTCACGTATTAAACCGATCAAATATTTAAATCACATTTAAATATGTTCCTCTCTCTTCCTTGTGATTTTAATTTATAATTAAATTATAGTACGTTAAGTATATTTCGCATATAATTAACGTTTACTCCCAAAACCGAGTTTGAACAATTCAAATTCTTTTCTCTCAAATTATTCCAAGGCTTAGTCTGAGCTAGTAAGGGGACCTAATGGACCTACAGATCATGAGCTCCAACGATACGAGATTAACCGGCCAAACTCTTTAGCCTAGCTAATCAACATTCGTTAACCACCGAGACACTCCACTAAAGCCCAGTGGCTGCACTCTCCTCACTGTAGATATATTTCTGTCCACTCGATATAACCATGATTAGTAAGTCGATCCTTCACAGGTCGTTCGTAATTACAGCTGGGTCAAATAAACCGTTTTACCCCTGTAATTACTTCTTGTTCCTTAAGTCCCACTGATCCTCTAATGAACAATTGGTTTGTGGTCCAACCAACAAACCGAATCCCTCTCGGGCCAATGAGAGGGTGGGCCCATTGTTCAAGACCCGGAGTCAGCACTTAAGGGAACAACCTCTCTACTAATCCTTAAAGCAGGTAGGAGTGAATTCCATCTTGCATGACTATGTTCCCAACTATCTATCCGGTCTTATCCCCAAAATGGGAGGCTTATTGAGTCGGCAATCTCGGGCCACTCTCACCCATGCAAATCTAAGGATAATCCCGAATAAACAGGAGTTCATAGCACGCTCAGGATTAAGATCGAGTTACCTAGGTCATCGTATGAATATAGTCAGTTAAAACAGTAAACGGAGTTATAAAGTCTAAGTGACTATTTCGCGGTCCGGTCTTATGCAAACTCATTGCATAGGACGCCCCCACTCGCATGTCTCCACATGAACGATTCAGGATCACATCGTTAGTATTATACAAAGTGGGCCGCGTCCATAGTGTCCCCAGAATAAGGTACCCAGCCTTATCCTTATACTATAGACCATTTTGGCTATTACTCGAACTTGATCCACTTTTATGTCATACATAAAGTTCAAGTATACATACTATAGCCAAGGGTTCTTAGTTCATTGGATTTGGGTTATAGAATACACAATTCACTTTATTCAATAACACATTTACTGAATAAACCTCAATAACATCTTTATAGTAAAATAGAATATACATTCAGTTTACAAAACCACGAGTTTTAGGACATAAAACCCAACATTGTAGTTATTACAAAGTGAGCCTTATCAATAGTGTTACCAAGATAAGGCATTCAACCTTATCCATATATTATGACCTTTTAGGTTATTTCTTGAATATGATCCTCCCGTATGTCAACCACATACTGTTCAAGATAACATTAATAACCTTGGATTTTTTATATAATGGATAATATTATATTACAAATAAAATAATAAAAATATTATTAATTATTAAATAAATTATTAATTATGAGTCTTTAGGCATAAATCCCAGCACAAATTACAGTTGAACACATAATACATTCAAAATAAAAAAATTTAACTTCAAAAGGCTCAATAACCAAGTTTAAATCGTAAATAAACTAACAAAAACATAATGTAAGAATTCTATATACTTCCAAATGCTTAACCAAAAAGAAAATCCAAGCTACCAACGGAATTTGTGAACAAAGAAGACAAAAAGTATTAAGAAAGAGAGAAAACCTACAAATAACTAGGCAAATATATGTTAAAATTAAATAAATACCTTTGGAAATAAAACCCACAAGCTTAAAATGGAACTAAATGATGAGAATTGGTAAAAAATAGTGAACTCCAAAAATTTTCTCCCTCAAAATGCCCAAAATCGGACCGCAACCTACAAGAAAAATGCCGAAAAATGGAAGAGAGAGGGCATGAGTGAAGGAATAGGGAAGAAAATGGAGAAGAAGAAGAAGAGATGAGGTGACTGTATGAGGTTTTGGATATAGACGACGGAGAGAAAAAGGAAAAAATAAGAAGAGAGAAAAAGAATAGAAGAAGGAGAGACGAAGAAGAATAAGAAGAGAGGGCTATGGTTTTATTTTTCGTGACTTTTTCCGACGCAAAAAAATATTGGCATAGGTCCAAAAAGCGTCATGAGAAGTGAAACGCGCGTTTCACTTAATTCATTTCTCCCGACACTAAAAAAGCGTTAGCATAGCCTTTTAACACATCGACTTAGCTTTTTACGCCATATGGAGGGTTATGGCGCACAAAAAGATCTCCTGACACAAGCATTTTTGTCAGCATAGCCAACTATTGTTGATGAAATTTGCAAGCGTCGGAAAAAGTCCCAATGAAAGTAGCAAGCATCGAGAAAAGTGCGTAGATTTTTTTATGCTTTTTATTTTCATCGGGATAAGTATATTTTTCTCGATGAAATGTGTTGCGTCGGAAAAAACTTTGTCAACAAATCTAAAAGTTCTTGTAGTATATTATGAAAAAAAAAAATAGTATGAAAACATTTAAGAAATTTAGAGAGTGTTTGGTTGGTGATTTGAAAATAGAAAATTGAAAACAAAGGATTTAATGAAAATCAAAGGTTTTCGAACCCACGTTTGAAAGCAGATCTAAAAACTAGATCCCGATTTAATAATTGTTCAAAATGTTTTTGATAATATATTTATAAACTATAAAAATAGCTCTCAACTAAATATTAGGTTGAATCTTGATAATTCTCAATTATGAGAATTATTTAACTCTAAAACTAAGTTGTTCTTGCCAGTTTTGTGGATTTTGTTGAATAACAAGCAAGCTAAAAATAACATTTTTAAATAAATTCATGCAAGCTTGTTGGAATATGATAAAAGAAGGAATTAAGTGAAAAGATGCAAGAAAGTTGGCTTAAGTTGAGTTTTTGTGCAGATTTGAAGAAGTGAAGAAATTGCAAATGAAATGCAATTGCATTTCCTTGGGAAGGCAAGGTGAAGAACAAAGAAGAAGAATGCAATTGCAATGCAATTGCATTCTCTGGACTTATCAAGTACGGAATTCGTGGAGATTCACTAAAATTCACGTGATTTGCTCGATTTATGGGAGAAATTCCAGCCTGAATATCACGCCCAAAGTCTACCCAAGAATTAAGGAGCCAAAGATGGAAAGATTAGGCCTCGGATTATCTTTAAAAAGAGAGGAAGGTCGAAGAAGAGCAGTGTAGTTTTTTTTTGGAGAGAACTCTGTTTTTTGTCTGGGTTTATTTTTTCTGTTTCTTTGGACAGCATCTAGCAATTAGTTGATTTCTATTGTTTTCAGTATTTCCTTCTTGCAACCTTGCTTAATTAAGTTCTGAATTTTGATCTATCTTCAATAAAGATTGTTTATTTTATGCATTTCGTCCTTGTGGGTTTTTCTGTGTCGCAAGTTCGAACAGCGGCTTTCGGTCTCCTTCTTCGGCTTTTCATTCTTAATCTTTACTTGTTTTAATTCAAAATTCCTTGGTTTGGTCTCTTCTCAACTTCGTTAGAGAAGGTGAAGAATTAAGAATTCATAAAAGGATTCATTTTCGACCATGGTGAGGAAGTCGGCAGTAATGCTCTGTTTTGGGTTCTAACTTGTTTTATGTTAAAATTGGACTTAAAGTTTCTTTGGTTTAATTTTAGTATTGGAACATTTTTGGTTGAAGTTCATTTTTTCTCTGTGTGTGGCAAGAGAGGAATGGAAAGTTGAATTCCAGAATTCCAATTTCTTCTCTCCATACAACAGCCTGGTTATATATGGTGTATTTGTTCAGAATCATGTTTTGAGTAATTGTGATTTAATTTAATAACTCTATTATTGTTATTTCCTTGTGGGTATTCGTAGCTAATATTTACCATTAGTTGCTGTTAGATTAATTTCCTTATTCTATTGCATTAATTATGAATTTTACACAAAATAAGTTTTGAGTTTTCATTTTCCCCATAATGAGCTAAATTTTCTTTAGGGGTTCAAGTTGGTGAAAGCCCTAAGGAAAAATGTAAAAGCTCAAAAACATAACCAATCTAGTTAGCATGTGAAATTTGTTTGCTTTTAATGAATTTAGATTTGGGTAAACCTAGCCGGCCAACTAGTGATTGCTTGTCAAGCTTGAACTTAATATCGAAAAAGTTAAGGGAAAGCCGATGTCACAAAAGCAATGGAGGAAAAGACTTAGAAATAAGTTCTGAACATCGACCCTAGACATAGGTCGAGACTCCAAAACCACTAGAGTTGTGTGCGAAAGTATCTAAGTTAGATTAGCCATAGACATATAGGTTTAATCACTTAGTCTCCTAAAGATTTTGAATCAAAATTGAATAGGAGTTGAACTCGGTTTACTTAGTTTTCACATGTTTAGCTATGATTGCAATTGCATTTTGAATAACATTTTTCCAAAGGTGCTTGAATCACTTGAAACCCTATTTTAACTCATTGATTTTTCACTTATTTTTCATTAAAAAAACCATCCTACTTATTATTTTACATCGGTTACCCACAATTGCAATTTGCGAACAAATTTTGTGTCGTCTCAGTAGATTTTGTTAAAACCCGTTCCCTTGGGTACGATACTCTGGAATACTTCCAGTTTCTTTATTACTTCGATCACGTGCACTTGCGTGTTGTAGCAAAGCATAGCGATCAAATCTCAACTATTATTAATGAATTTATGAACACGTTTTATCTTATAATTTTTTTATAATTATTATTTTACAATATCATATAATTTATAATATATTATATTGTAAAGAACAAAATTGAAATGATTTTATAACATTAATATTTATCAAAGCTTTTACCTTTTGTAATGCAATTCTACATTTTAAATTTTCAAATTCAAAATCTAGATACATTGAAAACATAAAAATGTTATTTTTTAGAATTTTCACTACTTTGGATCATAGAATTCAAAAACAGTTTTCAGAAATAAATCAGTCAAACACATATTTGCTCAATCTATAATTAATTAATTAAACTCTTTAATTAATTAATTTTCATTCATTAACTATAGGTCACTCTACTATAGACCTAGAGTTGCACTCTTATGCACTGTTGGACAAGTTGTGTCAATGGATATAATCACTACATGCAAGTTAATCATTCACAAGTTGTTTGTAATTACAGCTGGGTCAAAAGTTCGTTTTACCACTGTAATTGCATCTTGTACTTTATGTTGGGATTTATGCCATAAAGTCTCGTAATTAATTATTTATTTAATAATTAATAATATTTTTGATTATTTTTTTTGCAATATAATATTATCCATTATATGAAAAATCCAAGGTTATTAGTGTAATCTTGAACAGTATGTGGTTAACATACAGGAGGATCGTGTTCAAGAAATAACCTAAAGAGTCATAGTATATGGATAAGGTTGGGTGCCTTATCCTGGTAACACTATTGATACGACCCACTTTGTAATAGTTATAAATGATTTGATCCAAATCATTCATGTGGAGACATGTGAGTAGATGTATCTTATACAATGAGTTTGTACAAGACTGGACCACGAAATATTTAATCTCTCTTTATAAATCCGTTAATTGAGAAGATTAATATTTCATCAGGATGATCATATGCGACTCAATCTTAACCCTGAGTGAGTTATGAACTCTTGCCTGTGAGGGCTTGTCTTTTAATTTGCATGGGTGAGAGTGGCTTTTATAGCCGATTCAATATGCCTACCATTTTGGGAAGTTGACCAAATAGGGAGCTGGGAACATAATCTCACAAGATGGAATTCACTCATTCCCATATAGGGTAAGTAGATGAATAGTTCCCTTAAGTGCTGATTTCGAGACTTGAACAATGGGGCCCCACCCTCTCATTGGCCCGAGAGGGACTTAGTTTATAATTAGATTATAAACATATTGTTCATTAGAGAATCAGTGGTACTTAAGGTACAAAATGTAATTATAGGGGTAAAACAGACTTTTGACCCAGCTGTAATTACGAACAACTCGTGAAGGATCGACTTGCATGTAATGATTATATCTATGGACACAACTTGTCCTACAGTGCATAAGAGTGCAACTCTAGGTCTATAGTGGAGTGACCTATAGTTAATGAATGAAAATTAATTAATTAAAGAGTTTAATTAATTAATTTTGTATCATTGGAGCTTATAATTTGTAGGTCCATAAGGTCCCTTTGCTAGCTCATAGTAACACTAAAATGTTCAAATTAATATTAATTTGAAGTGTTCAAATTAATATGTAATATATTAGATATATTAAATATAAAAGAGAAAAATATATTTATTGTATTTTTGAAATATTAAAATTTAATATTTAATTTGAAGTGTTCAAATTAATATTTAATATATTAGATATATTAAATATAAAAGAGGAAAATATATTTATTGTATTTGATACATTAAATATTAAAATAATTAATGTATATTTGATATATTAAATAAAAGATATTTATAGAATTTGAATAAGATTTAAATAAATAAATATCGTAGGAGATTTGAATGAGATTCAAATAAATATAAGATATATTTTAATATATTAGATATATATATTAGATATTAAAATATAATATTTTAATTATGACAAAGATTTTCCCTTGGTCTCTATAAATAGGACTCTTGGGTTGAGCCATTAGATACAACACACATCTCCTCAATAGAGATATTTAGAGAATTCTTTCTAGACCTCTTCCTATTTAATCCCTTGTGAATTTTCTTTCAAGAAGCTCCCACAAGCTTTGGTCCTGTGTTCGAGTCATAGCCAAAAAGACTTTGTGGAAGAGATAAAGATTCGCCAAAAGAATCTCCATATTTTTAAGGTATGTTATGCTTAACCATAATATTATTATTTAATTCTAAATAAACTCAAACCGATTCCTACGCTTCCGCTTGGGTTTAATTAGATTATTCCCTTCATTTTACCCCCTGTTTGGAATCCCATGATTTGTGATGATTTCAAATCAGTTACGATTTGAAATCTTTTCACATGTTTGGTTGCCAAAAAAAAGTAACAAATTTAAATCGTTTGGGATTTGAAATCGTGTTTTTTTGAAAAAAATTTCCTTTCCAAATAGGTCGGATTTGACATGATTTTAAACTTCCAAAAAATTTGTTTCCAATTTTACCCCAACGTTTTTTTTAAAAAAAAATTTTATGTCTTACAATAGTTTTTCACAACTTCATTATAAGCAAAAGTCTCCCTACACCATTCCATTACCTATCACAGTTTCTTCCTTATACAACAAGACCATTCAAGCAAACTCAATGTTAGGTTTCTATTTTATTTCTCCATCCTATTTTGCTATTTTTTTTAAAACTTATAAAAATAATTTCATTCTTTTTAATGAAGTTCTCAATTCCAACAAGCTTTATAGCCAAGCAAGCTAGAGGTTAGTTTTTTTTTTGCTTTGTTCATCTCTCAAACAATTTTTTTTTTTTATTGATTTGATAAGAATAATTTGTTGTTTTTTTGTTCATTTTTATATATTGATTCAATATTTGTTTTCCTTGATCTATATGTACACTTTTTTTTGTTTATTTTTTTTATACATTGGTTAAAGAAAAATAACAAAAAAAATTGATTTTTTTTCTCTATGGGTGAAAAGAACAAATCAACATAAATCTATGAAAAAAAATAAAACAAAAATAAAAAAATCAATACCTCAAAACATGGATTAGAGGATGAAAAATGTGTAGCAAAGTTCTGAATGAGAAGAGGTAATGGGAGGAGGATTTGAGAGACCTCGAATTCTTGAGGGGTGAAGTCGAAATCCAGAGATTTGCATTCGTCATTGGAATTTTGCTTTGGGGAATGGAGAGTGAGAGTTTTTTATGTGAACAAGAGACAAAGGGAGAATGATAGGAGATTTATACAAAGAACAATACTATTGGGTTTTACATAATAAAATATTTTGGAAAAAGATAGTGTAATCTCAACCTATTTTAAATATTCCTTTGCAAAAAAAAAAAAAAAAAAAAACTTATTTTAAATATTATTATTAAATATTTTGCCACATACAAAAGTTGATATTATTATTTTTGATATTTTGGAAGATTTAAAATAGGTTTGTTGATGGACTTTGTATATCTTTATATTTTATCCTTATTTTATTTATTATTTTTATTAGATAGCATGAAATAGATTGTTTGCATTTGTAGTGTAAAGTTTATTTTTTAATATAGAAAAAATATAATAAATATATGAAAAAATAGAAATTAGATTTTTTTGAATTTTAGTATACAAAAATATATATGGAAACATACGGGTTATAGACTTTTTTTTAATATATAATAACATATTGGAAGAAAAAAGAATGAGAGTAGGATTGTACTATATTTTTATTAAAAATATAAATAAATATTTTTTCTATTTTAATTTAAAATGTTCAGTACATAATTACATTTATTATTTTAATATTTCAATTGAGAAAGCATGCGTAGAGATGATATCATGAGAAATTGGGAGCCAAATAGACGAATTACAATTGGTGCTATAATAGTTTGTATTGGCTATGTAATTGCATTATTAGAAATTTATTAAACCCTAAACCCTAAATGAACAATACATTACAAGATTTCCATCAGAGCCTAGATTAGAAAGAGAAGAAGTAAGATATTTATTGATGAGATTCATTTCTAATGAAGAACGGAGTAGAGATATCTTACGAATGGGTCCACTTGCATTTAAAAGACTAGTTGACATAGTTCAAGGAATAGGATACCTTAAAGATAGTCAATACAGTTCTATAGAGGAACAAGTAGCCAAATTTTTGCATATTTTAGCTCACAATGTGAGAAACAGAACAATTGGATTTTTCTTTCATCGATCAAGTGAAACAGTGAACCAACATTTTCATCAAGTTTTAAAGGCAATTATCTCCTTGGAAGAAGAATACTTAGTTCAACCAAACGGGTCTTCAATTCCTCTTGAAATTCAAAATAGCACAAGATTTTCTTCATATTTTAAGGTATATACTCTAAATTAAATGTCTCGATTTTTTTACAATTCATATCCATATTGACCATAAAAGAATATTTATATATAGGATTGTGTTGGGGCAATTGATGGAACACATTTGTGTGTAGAAGTATCAAAAGAAAATGTATCAAGATTTAGAGGAAGAAAAGATTTCCCCACACAAAATGTTTTAGCAGCATGCACCTTTAATTTAAGGTTTACTAATGTGTTACCTGGATGGGAAGGATCTGTTTCGGATTTAGGAAGAATCTGTTTCGGATTCTCGAATTCTAGAAGATGCATTATCAAGAGAAGATAATATAAGAATTCCTTCAAGATATATATATATATATATATATATATATATATTATGACTAATCCTCCCAAAGATATTTAACATAATTAAATATAAATCACGATGCTAAATATTATTTATAATTGTTGTTTATAGGAAAATATTATCTTGTTGATGCTGGTTTTATGCTGCGGTCTGGGTTTATTACACCTTATCATGGGACAATGTACCATCTAAAGGAGTATTCAATATTTGCACCACAATCTCCAAAAGAGTTCTTTAATCACAAACATGCATCTTTAAGAAATGCAATTGAAAGAGCATTTGGAGTACTAAAGAAGAGGTTTCCAATTATAGCTAGTGGGACCGAACCGCATTACAATTTTGAGACACAAACAGATATAGTCATAGCTTGTTGCATTATACATAAATTTCTTATGAATTTTGATCCATATGAGAGATTAATTGCGGAAGTTGATAGTGAAATTATGAATAGTGAAATGAACATTGGTCCTTTAGCATCAGTAAATTTAACCGAGGATGGACGAAGAGGCGAACATATTCGAGATTCAATTGCAGCTCATATGTGGCAAGATTATTTATCAGCTAATTAGATGTTTATATTTTCTTTCATTAATTTAGAAAATTCTAAACATCTATTAGCTCTTGATTTTCCATTATTTTATTTAATTTTTACTTGCACATGTGTGGTAAATTCATCTTTTGCTTCAATATGAATTTTAGTTCATTTAAAGCATGTTATTATTTATAATAAAGGTTGAACATAAATTATAATCCTACTTTTTTAATATTGGTCGATGATAGGGAAATGGAAACTATGAGTGATAAGAAAAAATATATTAGTTGGTCAATTGTGATGGACAAATATTTGCTTGAGATACTGAAAGACAAAAAGTGAGAGGAAAAAAGCCGGACATGAATTTCACAAACGATGCATACCATGCTGCAGTTGAAGGCTTAAACTCAAATTTTAAAATGGATTTGTCTAAAGACAATGTCATTAATCGTTTGAAGACTTTAAAAGAAAAAATGGCTATTGGACTTGAAGTATTTCGACGTGGTAGCGGTTTTACTTGGAATAGCATCACATAAACAATTGAAGCAGAACCACCTATTTGGGAGGGTTTGATTCATGTAGCTATTACTTTTGTTTTTCATTTTTTTCCTATACCAAATATTGATTTGTTCTTATACTTTTTTTTTTTGCTTGACCAGTCTTATCCTAAAGCTCAACAAGTTCAAGGTAAGCCAATTTACAACTTTGACGTCTTAAGGGAACTTTTTGAGAAAGACAGAGCAACTGGAGCATTTGCAGAGAGTGCAAAAGAGAAGATGCGTCGTTGGCAAAGGGACGAATCCTTGAATATCAATGACATCAATGAAATGATGGAATGAGATGAAATTCATTTAGAAAGTTTTGAGAATAACAATTCTATGAATAGTCAACCCCAAAAAACATCAACAAATCAAGCATCTTCTTCTGCTTCTAAGCGCAACAAGAAGAAGTCACCTGTAGTTGACTTGATTGAAGAAAAATTAGATATGCTAACAAATTCTATGGACAAAGTAGCTACCGTGCTTGACAAAGGTATGACTATCATTTATTTTTAAGTACATTTCACTTTATATTCAAATATGCAAAAAAATATTTCAATAATTTTTTTTTAAAATTATAGGGAGTGATGTTGCTCGAGAAGCAAATGCTATGGCTAGAGAGCATAATTGACGGATTTACAGTGCTGAAGAAGTTTTTAATGAGTTGCTAAATATGGGAATTTCACATGAGATGACATTCAGTGCTTCTAGCTTCATCTTATCTAATCCCATAGTCACAAAGACATTTTTTGGATGTCCAGAATTTATGCGCAAAGAATGACTACATTGGAAAATGGGGGGCAATAATTAATTGGTTTTGTTTAGATTTGGCTTAGTTCAATTTTTATTTTCTTCTTCTGAATTAAAACATTTGCAATTTATTTATTTATTTTTTACAATAATGATGACATTTGCAAATTTTTAATTTAATAAGTTTATTTGTTTTGATTAATGGTATATTTTCATTGTTATATGTATTTTACATTGTTATATGATATTAAAATATTTTGTTATTAATCAAATAATCTACTGCAAAATTATAAGAGCATAATAGTAAAATGTTATACTTTCTTTTCATTTATCGTGAGCATCCAAAAGAGAAATTTTAATTTCGGGGATTTCAAATCAATTTGGTTTCAAATGCAAATAGGAATTTAAAATCATTTCCATTTTTTAAAATCTTGGAATTTGAAATAATTTCTTATCAAATCCATCCGCCAAACAGAGCGTTAAGTACCACTGATCATCTAATGAACAATTTGTTTATGATCCAACCATAAACTACGTCCCTCTTAGGCCAGTGAGAGAGTGGGACCCCATTGTTCATGTCCCGAAATCAGCACTTAAGGGAACTACTCATCTACTTACCCTATATGAGAAGAAGTGAATTCCATCTTGTGAGATTATGTTCCTAGTTCTCTATTTGGTCAAGTCCCCAAAATGGTAGACATATTGAATCGGCTTCAAAAGCCACTCCCACCCATGAAAATCAAAGGACAAGCCCTCACAGGCAGGAGTTCATAACTCACTCAGGGTTAAGATCGAGTCGCATATGATCATTCTGATAAAATATTAATCTTCTCAATTAACGGATTTATAAAGAGAGATTAAATATTTCGTGGTCCAGTCTTACACAAACTCATTGTATAAAATACTCTCACTCACATGTCTTCACATGAACGATTTAGATTTGGATTAAATAGTTTGTAACTATTACAAAGTGAGCTGCATCAATAGTGTTACCAAGATAAGGCACCCAACCTTATCCATATACTATGACCCTTTAGGTTATTTCTTGAACATGATCTTCCCATATGTCAACCACATACTGGACAATATTATATTACAAATAAAATAATTAAAAATATTATTAATTATTACATAAAATATGAATTACGAGGTTTTAGAGCATAAATCCCAACACAAATTACAATTGAACACGAAATACACTCAAAATAAAAAAATAATAATTTCAAAAGGCTCAATAACCAAGTTTAAATCTTAAATAAACTAACAAAAACACAATGTAAGAATTCTATATACCTTCAAATGCTTAACCAAAAAGAAAATCCAAGCTACCAACGGAATTTGTGAACAAATAAGACAAAAAGTATTAAGAAAGAGAGAAAACCTAAAAATAACTAGGCAAATATAAGTTAAAATTAAATAAATACCTTTGGAAATAAAACCCGTAAGCTTAAAATGGAACTAAGCGTTGAGGAATGGCAAAAAATAGCTGACGCCAAAAATTTTCTCCCTCAAAATCCCTAAAATCGGACCGCAACCTACAAGAAAAACGCCGGAAATGGAAGAGAGAGGGCATGGGTGAAGGAATAGGGAAGAAAATGGAGGAGAAGAATAAGAGATGAGGTGACGGTATGAGGTTTTGGATGTAGACGACTGAGAGAAAAGGAAAGAAGAAGAAGAGAGAAAAAGAATAGAAGAAGGAGATACGAAGAAGAAGAAGAGAGGGCTAGGGTTTTATTTTTCGTGACTTTTTCCAACGCAAAAAAAAACATCGGCATAGGTCCAAAAAGTGTCATGATAAGTGAAACGCACGCTTCACTTAATTCATTTCTCCCGACGCTAAAAAAGCGTCAGCATAGCCTTTTAACATGTCAGCTTAGCTTTTTGCGCTATATGGCGGGTTATGGTGCACAAAAAGATCTCTCGTCGCAAGCATTTTTTTCGACATAGCCAATTTTTGCCAATGAAATTTGCAAGCATTGGGAAAAGTCCTGATGAAAATGGCAAGCGTCGGGAAAAGTGCGTAGATTTTTTGACGTTTTCCATTTTTATCGGGACAAGTATATTTTTCCCAAAGAAAAGCGTTGCGTCGGGAAAAACTTTGTCAACAAATCTAAAAATTCCTGTAGTATATTATGAAAAAAAACAAATAGTATGAAAACATTTAAGAAATTTAGAGTGTGTTTGGTTGGTGCTTTGAAAATAGAAATTTGAAAACAAAGGATTTAATGAAAATCAAAGATTTTCAAATCCATGTTTGGTAGCAGATTTAGAAACTGGATCCCAATTTAATAATTGTTCAAAATATTTTTGATAATATATTTATAAACTATAAAAATAGCTTTCAACTAAATATTAGGTTGAATCTCAACTATTATTAATGAATTTATGAACACGTTTTATCTTATAAATTTTGTATAATTATTATTTTAGAATATCATATAATTTATAATATATTATATTGTAAATATTTTAATTTAACAAAATTGAAATGATTTTATAACATTAATATTTATCAAAGCTTTTACCTTTTGTAATGCGATTCTACATTTTAAATTTTCAAATTCAAAATCTAGATACATTGAAAACATAAAAATGTTATTTTTCATAATTTTCACTACTTTGGATCATAGAATCCAAAAACAATTTTCAGAAATAAATCAGTCAAACACATATTTGCTCAATCTATAATTTAGTGAATCTGAAAACATAAAACAGAATTCAAATTGCATAGCAAATAAGCCCTTACACTTTTATAAATTAAGTTGGCACACAAGTCACTTCATTTAGGTCAACTTTGGATTGGGCATTGGTTTAACAAGTGGCCCAATGATTATTCCACCCAAATGAGTTCTTGGACTAATGGACTACATAAATGGACCTTATCAGAGACCCATATTTGAATCCAAATTTTCAAGCCCAATTACTATTATATCCCTCATCGCAGGCCACCTGCCACAAAACGAAAGAAAAAACAAATTAGAAAGAGGAAAAAACTAATAGCATTTGGCTTTTTAAAAAAACGTGTATTTTCGTCACATTTATTTTTGAAACAACTACCATAAATGCACCTTCCCACTCTTAAAGACCCATTGTTTTTTATCTCTTCTAATTTCTTTTCCTAATTTTTCATTCGAAAAATGTTTGTCATCGTCTTTTGCTCCATTGTTGCAGATGATCAATTAGGATTTCTTCGGCAGTAGGTTGAAAACATACCTCAAATATTCCAAGCAAGTAAGTATTTTTTAGGTGTTAAACTACCACCTTCGATAAACTTGTTATTTTAAAATCGATTTAAAGTTATTTGAGTAGGTAGTAACTTTATCTATTTGATGTTGGATGAAATGTTAGAAATTTTACAATCGTTGTTTGGGATTTAGATATTTTTCAGGCATTTAACTACCTCCTTCAATATCTAAATCGATGTACTTGCTGTTTGGGATTTGGGTTATTAGATTGTGGGTCTAATTTTCATAGTAGATAATGACTAGGTTTTGTAGTTGCTTTTTTAATAATGTGTTTGAATTTACTCTGTTTTGTTCATATAAACTCAATATGAAAGTTATGTTGCATATTATACGAAATATATTTTGTATACAGTTTATATATTGTGTACCAAAATCCAATAATAATAATAATTGCCAATATGAGCATAGCTTAACTGGTATAAAGCATATACTCTTGACCAAAAGGTCAAAGGTTCGAATCCCTCCACCTAGCAAATTGTCAAAAAAAAAAAGAAAGATAATAATTAGTTCACAGGATAAAAATATACCATCTATACAATTTATATACGATGTACTACAATTTGATAATAATTACCAACTGGAACTGGAAGTAGAAGACAATTTATACCATCTATACTTCTTTCAAACGATTTTTGGTAAGCTTTAACACTATTTTCAGTAGAAAAATCAATTTAGGGGGTCTATTTTGTCAAAATTTGTTATTTTTCATTGTTGCCCTTTGTTAATCTATCTCTTGAATCAAATTTGGGGATCTATTTAAACCTCTACGCTTGAAACGATTTATATTGCCATTTTGGGGTATATTTGTTATCCTAACAAAAATAGAGATAAACTAAAAAAAAAAAAAAAAAACTACAGATATGTTAGACTGTTTATATTGTATTTTGTGGGTATGTTTACAAACATTGTTAGAAAGATGTTAGATTCTTTATGAACAAATCGATAATACTTTGTGGGTATATTTACAAAATATGTTAGACATTTTGGGTTAGTTCAATTCTAATAGTTAGAAAAATCTCGAAGGAAAATTATTGTGAGAATATATTTAGTAGTATGGGCCTTTTTTTGTTAAATAATAATGTGTGAGTATATATAACATATATAGTATGTATACATAATATTGTAGCATGTATTTAACATTAAAAATATTAATGTTGTCTAGGGGCACTTGTGAAAATTGTAAGCAATATTGTTATAATTAATCTATTTTGTAATGCTATATTGTTGTCTAAGCAATGAGATGTTGGAATATGATATATAGAATTGTTGTGGGGCAAACATAAAACGAAGAAGAAAGCACTTCTTATTGATACTAATTTTGCATATACACATGATCTAAATGTTTATTTTCTAGTAATATATAGTGATATATGTATTAGTGTAAATGGACCAACATTCAACTTGTTGTACAAAATTAGTGTAAATTTAGATTTGATGACTAATGGACAAGATGATCCAGTTTGTTATAATTGATTAACGTTTTTTCGTTATACACTCTTTGATTTGTCGAGTTTTGTTTCTTTTTACATGAAAGTTACGAAGTGATGGAAATAATATCCATCAATTCAGTTTAAGGAATAATATTTACAAAGTGATGGAAATATATGCATTTGTTAAAATTATTGAGGAGTTCTTTTTAAAGAAACATGATATACAAAATATATACTATGATTATATTATGTTCATTAACAAATATTTCTAGATTATAACAAGTTGTGAATAGAAGTTTTGGTGGATAACATACGTTTCTTTTGCTTGCGTACAAGAATATTAGCTTGTACCTATAATAGAATAATATATATGAGGCATATATTACAAATATTTGGAATTATTGTGTACCAACATATTGTCGAAAAAACCAGAATGAGATAGTTGTGTTGTGGGATACCACTGCCTTGAAAGCAAATTTAGCACAACCTTGGTGCGAATCGTGTTCTGTCGGTTACTCTCCAAGGTTAACACAACATCCCTCTCAAACGTGCACTCGTTAGAGAAAGATTGGAATCGAATCAAATCAAACTTTGATCATAATCGAAAGGAATATAGAAAAACAGAGGAAAAACAAAACAGAGGATGAAGATGAAGATAATCTTCAATTGGATAGATCTGTATTTTTAATAGAATGAAGAAACGTTTTTTGAAGAAGAAAAAAAAAACATTTTGGGATCCGAAAAGTAAGCAAAGCGTTTTGGAAGAAGAAAAACGTTTTTCAGATCCTAATCAATGAGGAGTTATTCTAAAACGGTAACAAAATTGAATGCTAAAAATTGGACATAAAGGTAATAAAAAATTACTAATTTTTACGTGCGAGCGCAGTTATCCAAACCCGCCCGCTCGTTCGGTCGGCGGCGTGCGTGTGGGGAGAGATTTTATTACCACTCTATCCACATTTTGCAAGCCCCCAAAGATGCTCTAGTATATAAACTCACTTCCTAACTTAGAATTTTTCAATGTGGGACAACATCATACTATCTCTTGTAAAGACTTATAATGGACCAAAGGCCCAAAGCCCATTGTAGTCATTCCCAACAGTCCCCCACGAATGACTAACAAGATGAAGGAAAAGAATTAAAACATATTGTGAGCAAAGAAAGGAGAATAACCTTAAGCATCAATATCTTACGATTTGAATTGATGCATAGTGAAGTAGAGCAACAACCTAATTAAAGAAAGTGAGTTACCTTTTGAACTTTCATAAGTTATGGTTGAGACCCCCACAACATGTTTTAGTCCTTGTGTTTAATTTGATTCCGCGATACGAATGTAATCCAAGTGCTATTAATGGCCATGCACATAAAACCACGGGTCATCGTGAGAGCTCTAGAAAGAGATCATTTAAACTCTTTCATAAAAGGCAGCCACACATTCACACTCACGTTACTTGCTTCATCAAGTCAATCAAGGACAAACCACTCAAAATTGAGCTATGAAGATTTTAAAACTGTCCATCAAGTCTATATTTAGACCACCCAAATAAAGGGCTATGGATCCATAAAGGTTTTAGTCCCATACTTATTAAAGACTCTAGAATTACTCTCATTGTTAGGCCTTTCGTAAGAGGATCAGCCAAATTCCTCTCAGACCTCACATACTATAAAAAGATAATCCAACTCTTCAACAACTGTTTCACAGCTCCATGTCTAAGGCGTATATGCCTCATTTTGCCGTTATGCACACTATTTTTGACAATACCTATGGCAGCTTGTGAATTACAATGCAGAGAGACTGGTATTGACGTCCCCCATAATGGTACGTCTCCTAGTAGGCTTCTTAGCCATTATGCCTCTTGCTCGAGAGCTATAAACTCAGACTCCATGGTGGATCGTGTTATGCACGTCTGCTTTGCTGATTTCCATGAAATAGCTCCTCCACCTAGCTAGTATGAATACATATCTGCTAGTGGAGCTTACCTAGTCGTTATCTGTTACCCAATTTGCATGACAATATCCTTCTAATACTGCAGGAAACTCGTTAAAATGCAAACAGAAATCCATTGTACCTTTAAGGCACCTCAATAATCTACGAATAACAATCCAATGATCTTTATCAAGATTGTGTATATCTACTCAATCTACTCACAACATATGCAATATCAGGTCTAGTATAGTTCATAAAAAATATGATGCTGCCTATAATTTTTTGCATATTCAGATTAAGAAACATTGTCTCCCTTATTCTTCTTAAGACTCATACTAGCATCATAAGGTGTTCTTATAGGAGTGTCATCAAAGCAATCAAATCTCTTTAACAACTCTACAATGTAGTGTGATTGACATAATGAAAATTCATTTTCGATTTTTCTTATCTTAACACCAAGTATCACATCAGCCTCACCTAAATCTTTCATTTCAAGGTGTGAAGATAGAAATGACTTAGTATCATTAATCACATCTATGTTTGTACCAAAAATAAGTATATAATCAACTTATAAACAAATAATCACATAATCAGCTCCAAACAACTTTGAGTAAACACATGTATCAGAACAGTTTACTTTAAAATCGTTGTTTACTAAAGTACTATTAAACTTCTCGTACCATTGTTTAGGAGCTTGTTTAAGACCGTAAAGAGATTTTTTAAGCTTACATACCTTGTTTTCTTGACCAGTAACAATAAAGCCTTCAGGTTGTATCATGTATATTTCTTCCTCTAAATCACCATTGAGGAATGTTGTCTTTACATCCATTTGATGTATCAAAAGACCATGAGTTGCTGCAAAAGCGATCAATGCTCTAATAGTGGCTATTTTAGTCACAGGAGAGTATTTGTCAAAATAGTCAATGCCTTGTTTTTGCGTATACCCCACAACTACTAATCTAGCTTTAAAATTTTCAATTGAACCATCAGGTCTAATTTTCTTTTTGAAGATACATTTACACCTAATGGGTTTATTTCCTTTAGAAAGAACTACTAAGTCCCATGTTTGATTTAAATCAAAGAATCTAGCTCACTCTTAATTGCTTCTTTCCAGAAACTAGGGTCTACAGAACTTAAAGCCGCTTGGTAAGTTTTAGGATCTTCATCTATCAAGTACATGCAAGCAAATTGATTGTCTATTTTATCTGAATTTTTAACTAGAAAAACAGTAAGAAAATCAGGTCCAAGATCTTATTAATCTTTTGTCTCTTACTTCTTTTAGGTTCAGGCTCATGCATGCTGTTAGAAGTAGATGAAAAAGATGCAGCTACCTCGTCACTACGTGAGGTACCAACAACTAACTGATCACTATGTGAAGTACTAGCTGGATCACTAACAGTTTTAACCATGGGAAATATGTTTTCAACAAATATAGTGTCTTTATATTCACAAATTGAATTATCACTTAAACATATAAACCTATATGTAGCACTATTATGAGCATAACCAATAAAGACACAGTCAAAGGTTTTAGATCCAACCGTAGGTTTCTTGAATTCTTGATATGCCACTTTGGCTAAGCACCCTCACACTTTCAAATAACTTAGGTTAGGTGAGTAACCTTTCCACAACTCATATGAAGTATTTTCCAGCTTTTTATGGGGAACCCTGTTAGGAATAAAACAAGCAGAAAGCACAGCTTCCCCCGACATGTTATCAGATAGTCCAGAACTCAATAACATGACATTCATCATTTCTTTTAGTGTTCTATTCTTACGTTCAGCTATGCTATTTTGTAAGGAGAATATGGAGCAGTTTTTTCATGAATAATGTCGTTTAATTTGCAAAATTATCTAAGAAAGTTATCACTATATTCACCAACTCTATCATATCTTAACATTTTTATCTTTTTATCCAGTTGGTTTTCTACTTCAGCCTTGAATTCTACAAACATACTTCATGCATCATCCTTTGATTTTAGGAGGTAAATTTTTGTATACTTGAGTAGTCATCAACAAAAGATATAAAATATTTTTTACCACCTCTACTTGTGGTGTTTCTAAAATCAGCTAAGTCTGAATGAATTAATTTAAGTAATTCTGTACTTCTTGTTGTGATTGATTTAAAAGGCTTTTTAGCAAATTTTTCTTCTACACAAACTGAACATCTATTATTTTCATGTGATTATGATACATTAATAAGATGCAAGTTCTTAAGCCTTTTAATCGATACAACATTTACATGTCCTAATCTACCATGCCACACAACAATAGATTCAACAATATAAGCAAAACGATAAGTACTTTCATTCATTGTAGCAGGAACATTAATAGTATTTAAAACGAACAGACCGCTAGTAGATACCCCTTACCAACAAAGTCACCATTTTTGGTGATGATAACCTTGTCAGCCTCAGACACAATCCTAAGTCTAGCTTTGTTCAATAAACTCCCAGACACCTGTAGGATCGTATGACAACACTAGAGGGGGTGAATATGGTTGTTTACTAAATTTTTATTTTTTTTCGAGAAATTAAACTAAAATAGTTTAATAAAAACTAATCGAATAAGCACTCAAAAAATGCTAGAAATGTAGAACAAACTTTCTAAGCATGCAATCTACTCAAATAAATAATTGAACAACGTAAAGTAAAAGAGCATAGACGAAGAGATGACACTGAAAGTTTTTATAGTGGTTCGGAATTCCTTACTCCACTCCCCAAGACACCTTCTTGGGAATTTTACTGCGATGGTTCCCTTACGGGTGAAAACCAAACCGATTGCCACTCTTTTTACGGGTTCAAGAGTCAACCTCCAATCGATCATTTTGCAAGTTCAGGACCCAGCCTATAACAATCCTTTTAGCGGGTTCATGATCAAACTACTACGATTCTTTTATCGGGTTTAGGATCAAACCACTGCAAATCATTTTTCGGGTTCAAGATTAAACCGCTCACTCAAAATCCCAAGGTGTACCCACACCTTAATACAGAACCCAATTGTAAGATGAAATTAAAGCCCAACAAAAATAAAAACTCTCACTAGAGTAGATACACAAGTTTGAAGCACTCAAATTGTCTAATCCTCACAAAAATTCATGATTATCTCTCACAAAAAGATTATAATAAAAATGGAGCTTTGAAGAATGGATAACAATGGAGTATTGGGAGAAAGTCTTTCAATAAGTTTGAGAGATGAGAGATTATGAAAAGAGAGGGTAAAAGATGTTTAAATAAGGTTCAAAATTAGGGTAAATTTTGGGCATTGGATTTAGGTTAAATAGATCAACGGTGGAGGAAATTTGGGAGGAAAATGGAAAAATAATGATTAAAAATAATTTTAAAAATGGTTCCAACGGTCTTTAAAAATGGCCACGTGTCGCAATGTTATTTGTCATCGTCATTGTAAAATAGCATTTTTCTCAATTTTCTTTTGGGCATAACTTTCTCGTATGACTTTCGATTTGAGCGATTCAAAATGTGTTGGAATCGTCTTTTCAAGCTCTACATTTTGGATATTTTAAAACACTAAAACCATTAGTAATTCAAAGGTTTGTTATTGTAGATACCGTATTTGGTTCGGTAATTTTTATAATTTGATTTGATTTTCATTTTTGGTTTGTGTTTACTTTTTGTGTGTGTGTGTGTGTTATTTATTTATATATTTTATTTATTTATTTTAATGCTTTATTTAAAGCTTTTGTGTTTTATTTTATTTTTATCATTTTAGATTAGATTAAATCATATTGTATTTTGATTTTATTTGTTTTCATTTTATTTGTATTATTTATTTATTTATTCATTTTTGTTTATTATTATTATTATTTTAAATTTTTACGTTTAGCTATCACGTTTTTTTTTTAAAGTTTTTGCGTTTAGCTATCATGTCATTTTTTTTCTTCTTTCTTTTTTCTTTTTCGTAAGCTTAGTCTTCTTCTTCCCCACGAGAATAGGTCGCTACACGTCTACGTTCTTCCTCAAAAAGAGGAGTTGCAGTAATTCCATGACTGAAAAAATTGATCATTTTTTAGTAAATTTGATGGTTTTAAAAGGGGAACTAGAGAGAAGAAATGGGAGGTTTTTTGGTGAGTAGAGGGAGATCTGGAAATCAATTTAGAAAACAGAGAGATTGTGAGAAGAATAAAATTTAGGCACACCCACTGATCCAATCCTCACCGGCAACGTGAAGCTTTTTGGCGGCAAACTGATGAGCTAGATCCGACGCCCACATACTGCCCGATGATGCAAACCCGCCTGCATCGCATAGACCAACCAACAGCTCTCCCCGATGCGATTTAGACGTGTCCGACGATGAACACCACGATTCTGGTAACGCGCAGCTACAAAACGTCGACGCCGATTCCGGCAACTTGAAACAGGCAAGTGCAGAGACCGATTTCCGATCTTCTTCATTTTGCGTAAGTGGAGATGAGGTGTAATCTTGCTTTCAATTTTCGTTTTTACCCTTATGTCATTATGCCAAATCTCTATTTTACACTTAATGGTTTGTTTAATAGCCAGATTGTCCATAACATGTGCTTAACTCCCTTTTTTAACCCTCCATTTAATTGTTTAATTCATATTTTACCCTTAATTCATTTGTTTAATTTAAAATTGACCCTAGCATGTGCTTAAATTTTAAATTGGTCCATATTTATCGTTTTAATTGCAATTTAACCCATGACTTATTGATTAAATTTTAATTGACCAATTAGCATGTTGTTTAATTTGTAAATTGACTCATTGTTTGTTGTTTAATTTGTAAATTGACTCATGGTTTGTGGTTTAATTTGCAAATTGATTTATGGCATGTTACTTAATTTGCTATTTGATTTGAATAGGAAATTGATTGTTTCATTTTGATTTGAATTAAATTGCAAATTGCTTAATTTGTTTAATTTGCAAATTGCTTAAATTTTGCTATTTGATTGTTTCATTTTGATTTGAATTAAATTGCAAATTGCTTAATTTGCTTAATTTGCAAATTACTTGAATTTTGCTATTTGCTTGTCTTAGTTTAAATTAAATTACAAATTATTTAATTCGTTAAATTGCTTAATTTGCTTAATTTTCAAATTGCTTGAATTTTGCTATTTGCTTGTTTTGATTTGAATTAAATTGTAAATTGTTTAATTCGTTAAATTGCTTAATTTGTTTAATTTGCAAATTGCTTGAATTTTGCTATTTGTTTGTTTTGATTTGAATTAATTTGCAAATTGTTTAATTTGTTAAATTGCTTAATTTGCAAATTGCTTGAATTTTGCTATTTGCTTGGTTTGATTTGAATTAAATTGAAAATTGTTTAATTCGTTAAATTGCTTAATTTGCAAATTTCTTAAAATTTGCTATTGATGATTTCATTCAAATTTTATTTGATTTGGAATTTTCTAAACACAATTTCAGTTTAGTTTCAATTGATTTATTTCTAATTTGATTCCAACTAAAATAAAGTTTTAATCTTGTTTAATTTAGATTTTCTAAATGAGTTCTCAAGATGTAACTAATTAATGAGTTTGGAATAAAATTTGATTTTACAAGATTCAACGTTCTGTCTAGGCCGAGGTATTTAAGCTGACCAAAGGGAACACCTCTACCTGAGAACTGCCCAATTAGTCAAAATTTATTTAATCTCATTGAAACCATCTCAAATTATATTTTGGCAACAAAAGTTTGAAATAAAATAAGAACCTTCCAATTTCTCAAAATTGCTTTTTGGCAACAAAAGTTTGAAATAAAACAAGTTTGCCTTTTAAAATTGGATTTCTGAAATAAGAGCCTTCCAATTTCTCAAAATTACTTTTTGGCAATAAAAGTTTGAAATAAAACAAGTTTGCCTTTTAAAATTGGATTTCTGAAATAAGAACCTTCAAATTTCTCAAAATTGCTTTTTGGCAACAAAAATTTGAAATAAAACAAGTTTGCCCCTTTCAACATTGGATTTTTGAAATAAGAACCCTCCAATTTTTCAAAATTTAATTTTGGTAATAAAGTTTGAAATAAAATAAATTGCCTCCTTTTAAAAATTGATTTCTAAAATAAGAACCCTTCGTTTTTAAAGTTCTTTTCATAAATAATTTTTTTTTTATAAAATAAGGAATTTGTTTTGAAATATCAAAATAAATTCCAAGTCTTTCTAATGGCCTTGAGCCACTCATAATTATTATTTCATATTTTATTTTTAAAATGTGAATTAATAAATTTTGGGACATTCAAAATAAAACATAAAAATATTTTCTTTGGACTAAAAAATAAAATGATAATTTTGAAATAAAATTTGGTAACCGTTTTTCTAAAACAGGTGTTGTAGCGGTGCTAATACCTTCTATACACTCAATCGACTCTCTGACCTCATTTTTGGTTTCATAGACTACCATTTTTCCTCTAAAATGGGTGACCAATCACACCTTATGATGATTGGTGGTGACTCCAAACCTTTTACTTCGAAAGAGATCTACGGGGAGGATGTCGGCTGCTCCGCGTCGTGATGACGTTGCCACAGTTATCATCAAAACATATAGTCGTATGATTGAAGCTCGTAAAGCTAACAACACGAAATTCCTACGTAATGAAGGAACATACAATACATCACTAAGAGATAAAGTTTTTCTAGAGGTAAGTTTTAATAGAACCTTCCCTTTTCCAAGACTCCAGCAGTGGCTGAGTTGCTCATGAATACACATTCATCATCAGCAGTATCCTGGAAGTCATGGAATATATGTCGATTTGAGCTGAAATGTCTCGAAGCTCCAGGGTCAATAATCCAGTCAGACTTGTTCTCCACCAAATTTGCCTCCACAACTACAGCAGCAATGATGTTATCTTCCACAATGTTGGCTTGTGGAGCAGGTCTGACAGCTTTAGGATTTTGATTTGGCATTCATTTCCTCTGGTTACACTGATAGGATTTATGTCTCAATTTTTCATAGACATAACATATTAGTTTGGACTTTTCAATTTATCCACTGGCAGCTTTGAATTGTTGTAGCTTCTTCAGCGATGGTTTTTCTCTCGCAATCTTTTTTCCTTTATTTTTGAAACTGTCCTTTGAAGCAACAAAAGATTCAACGAGGTTAGCATTAACAGAATTCAACTTATTTTTCTGTCTGTTGGCTTCTTCAGTGCACATATGGCTAATCAGTTCTTGCAGAGTCAAATTTTTCTTCTTGTGTTTCAATTATTAGGGTAGTCACTCCAGGAAGATGAAAAATTATCAAGGAGCACGTTTTCCTGAAGAATTTCACACATTTTCATGTCCTCGGATAGTACGTTGGCCACTAGGTTCTTGTACCCATGGACTTGTTCCATTACTGGTTAGTCGTCTATCATCTAGAACTGGATCCACTTACCAACAATATATTTTTTTCTTCCTGATCGTCTCAACCAAATCTGGATTCAAGTGTGCTCCAAATTACCTTTGCAGATTTCTAGATGACGAACAGATCGAATAATGAATCTGTCATATGGTTGAGCAGATGGCCGCAGACAGTCTTATTGTCCTTCTCAAATTTATCAGGATCAACGTCAAAGACTCGTTTGGATTGATCGGCATCCTTGGACGTTTTTGGATCACTGACGCAATCGCCTTGGATCTTTCAGGACAATCAGTCGTAAGGATGTAGTTGACCTCCAATTGCTCCAAGAAGATCAGTAACTTTTGGGACTAACGAAGGTAATTAGCTTCGTCTAGTGGCTTAAATTTTGACAGATCTGGAAGGATCTTTCTGAATTTGATCGACATTGGAATAATAAAAAATTTCTTTCAAATTATTGTAGAAGAAAACTAGAATGAGTTAGTTATGTCGGGGATACCATTGCCTTGAAAGCGAATTCGACACGACCTCGGAGCGAATCTTGTTCTGTTGGTTGCTCCCCAAGGTTAACACAACATCCCCCTTGAACGAGCACTCATTAGAGAAGGTTGGAATCAAATCAAACTTTGCTCAGAATCGAAAGGAATACATAAAAACAGAAGAAAAACAAAATAGAGGATGAAGATGAAGATAATTTGCAATTGGATAGATCTATATTTTTAATAGAATGAAGAAAACGTTTTTTTGAAGAAGAAAAAAGAATGTTTTCAGATCCTAAAATTAAGCAAAACGTTTTGGAAGAAGAAAAATGTTTTTCAGATCCTAATCAATGAGGAGTTATTCTAAAATGGTAACAAAATTGAATGCTAAATATTGGACAGAAAGGTAATAAAAAATTACTTTTTTTACACACAATTACCCTAACCCGAACCCACCCACCCACCTGTCAGACCGGATGGCGGCGGTGGCGGGCGTGTGGGGAGAGATTTTACTACAATTCTATCCACATTTTGCAAGCCCCCAAAGATGCTCTAGTATATAAACCTACTTCCCAACTTAAAATCTTTCAATGTGGGACAACACCATACTATCTCTTGTAAAGACTTATAATGGACCAAAGGCCCAAAGCCCATTGTAGTCATTCCCAATACAACATATTTGCATAAGTTGGGAAATAAATATATAACCAATATGAATGTCAAATTATAAAAATTTAATAGGATTAATTAGACAATATATATGCATATATGAAAAAAAATATAAGGTATTAATCTTATTAGTGAAATTTGCACAGAAGACTCATTTTCACGCGCATCGATGTCATTTGACTCGTGTTTTGAAATTAATGATATATGACCCTTTCCGTACTCTGCATCCCGTCCAAATTACCGTGAGGGCATCGTACTCTCATTCTTGTTCTAACTTTACTCTCTAGTTCTCGCTCTCGCTCTAGCTCGTTCTCGCTCTCGCTCTAGTTCATTTTCTCTCTTGCTCTAGCTTGTTCTCGCTCTAGCTCGTTCTCGCTCTCGCTCTAGCTCGTTTTCTCTCTTGTTCTAGTTTGTTTTAGCTCTCGCTCTAGTTCGTTCTCCCTCTCACTCTAGCTCGCTCTCGCTCTCGCTCTCGCTCGTTTTCTCTCTTGCTCTAGCTTGTTCTCACTCTCGTTCTAGCTCGTTCTTGCTCTAGCTCGTTCTCCCTCCCGCTCTCGCTCTAGCTCGTTTTCTCTCTTGTTCTAGCTTGTTCTCACTTTCGCTCTAGCTCATGCTCGCTCTCTCTCGTTCTCACTCTCACTCTACCTCTGCTGCTATAGCTCTTCTTTGACGTAATTTTTTCTTGTCTTTTTTTTCTCCAGATTTTCAACCATTCATTTGAGCTAGAGCGAGAGAGCTAGAGCTATAGCGTTTCCGCCTACGAGAGCGTGAACAAGCAAGACCATCTCATACTACCCTCATGTGTAATTTTGCGTGCTATGTCATGTCAGAATGGGTCATATTTCATTATTTTTAGAACGCAGGTCATCAGTCATTAAAACGCTTGAAAACGGGTCATCCGTACAAAAACCCCATCTTATTAAGCCAACTTACACACTAGTGCTTTCCGACAAACTGAAGGGACGATTATGCGGGTAGGGAAATTAAAAAAACCAAATGAAAATATGAAAAAAAAAAATCCTAAATTTTAATATATATACTTATATATATATAATAAATCCCATCCCAACTCCGTCCCCATCCCAACCCCGTCCCCACCCCAATTTATTATTTATTTTTAATATATATATATATATATATATATATATATATATATATATATATATAATAAACCCTAAATTTAAACTTTTATGGAACAATATTTTGTTTTTCTAAGGAAATTAAAAAAAAACTCTTTAAATATAAATTTCTCATTAGGAGTTAACAATTTAAATAGAAATTTTCTTAAAAAATATATTTTATTTAATTAAAATTTAAAAAAAAATAAAAATTCTAAACAGGGAATAATTCCCTGAGGGGATCGCGAAATTAAATGGGGAATTCTTCAGGGATGGGGAATGAAAAGGGAGGCGGGGATGGGGACGGGGAAGCCATCCCCAGCCCCACCTTGCCCCGTGGATATCTCTAATCTAGAATGCTTAATTGAGGTCAATCTTATGCTGAGACGTTTTGATAGTTTTTACTAACATGTCATCCACGTAAACTTCCATGTTCTGTCTAAGTAAGGGAGACATATGATTTTCTATTCTTTGATAGGTAGCTCTTGCATTTTTAAGGCCAAAAGACATTGACCTTATACCAGTAGAGACCTCTATTGGTGATGAAAAAGGTCTTTTCTTGGTTTGGTTCATTCATCTTGATCTGATTGTATCTAGAGTAGGCATCCATGAAACTTAACATTTCATGTTCTGTTGTTGCATCTACCAATTGATCGATCATAGGTAGAGGGTAACTGTCTTTTTGGCAAGTCGTATTTAGATCAGTAAAGTCGATACGCATTCGCCATTTGTCATTGGCCTTCTTTACTAAAACTACATTAGACAGTCATTGAGGGTGATATACTTCTCTAATGAAATCATCTTTTAGCAAGTCATCGATTTGGTTGGCTATGAATTCATTCTTCTCTTGGCTAAATGTGCATCACCTCTGTTTGATAGGCTTGAAATCCCTGTTGACATATAGGCGATGTACCATGATATTAGGATTTATTCCTGGAATATCTTTTTGTGACTAGACAAACAAATCTGCTTTGTCCCTAAGGAAACTTATTAGTTTATTTTTCTGTTCAGCCCCCAGTTTGGTTCCAACATACAATCGTCTGTCTTCAGATGCAAGAAAAATTGACTACTGCTATTCTGCAGGTTGACCCATCTTGTTACCCTCGGCCCCTTCGGGTGAGCCAAGGGACTGATCCATCTCCCTCTTCATTCTTTTGTCCTGCGGTTCCTCTGGTTCATGTTGTTTTGCAGCAAAGATATTCTAGTCGACCTCGGCCTCCTCAGTCATCCTGAGGGGCTGGTCGATCTTCTTCTTCGCTCATTTATCGTTTCAATCGAATTGGTCTTGGCCTCCTCAGTCAGCCTGAGGGGCTGGTTGACTTTATTCTTCGCTCCTTCATCATTCCAATCGAGCGATTTTGCAGCTAAAATAATATGATTAGCCTCATCTTATAGGTGATGGTCAGCCTCGGTCAACAGGTGTTAGGTGGTTTTGATTGTTTTGCTCATCCTTGTGGAATTGAGATGCAGGTTTCACCAGCAAGCTTTTGTCTTCTCTGCAGATGACGCCAACTGTTGTTTCCAAAATTCGAACAGGATAACGCACTTGACCTTCATGTGAACACAGTCGTAAATTTGTAGTTCAGGGAAGAACGTAACTTGTTAAACGAGTGAAGCTGAGTACTAGTGTGATACTTGCCACACAGGCTCCGATGCTTAAGTTAGCTAGGAGTTAGATGAGTGCAACAAGCATTTCAAGGTTTAGGAAAAGGATAGAATTTACCTTCTCAAGGTTGAAGAAAGGTATTTAGGAAGAAGGGCGAACTTACGTCCCATTAGGTGTTTTTTTATCTATCCTTCGTGAATTAGGAAAGACTAGGGAGAACCTAGTCAGGGCATGCTAGAGACATGCCCCTTATGGGCCTACCACCTAGTCAGCCTCAGCTTGACAAGAGGAGTTTGGGCTTTCCTCCTTTTTGATGGGGCAGTTCATTTGATGCTCGGGTCTATTTTTGGTCTCCTATTGGGCCTTGTCATTATCCTCTTGATCCAAATTCACCCCTAACATGTACAAACATTCCTTTTTTTTTTTGTTTTTTAAATAGGAACTATTATATATTTTAGCTTCTGTATCAAAATATTCTTATATTCAATAATAGTTTACTGTATAATATTTTTTTAAGTAAACTTTTTAGATAAAATTTAAGAAAATTTCTTAGTTTAAAAATCTACAAATACTTTTATTATTATATTTTAAAAATAGTTTTGGAAAATTATATATTTTGAAAAATTAAATTTGGACTTCAGACCTTAATTTGAAAACTAAAACAGTTTTCCTTAAATTATTATTTATAGTGCAATATAGATTTACAAAAATCAAGATTAGGTTCGTGCCTTTTATTATTTTTACTTATTGTTATCTTTATCTCTCTCTTCTTCTTCTTTTTGGACAACAATTTGTTTTTTAGAGTTTGCAAAATATAGATATTGTAATATTTATTAAAATTTTCTGTTTAAGAGAACAAAGATTCAAATTATTCTCTATAATGACTTAATTAAAAAAAATTGATGATCTTCTAGAGAAAGGAAAAGAGTTTATTTCATTCGCAATGGAAAAATCAGTGCTGTAAATTGTAGATATCTGGACATCCATACTAAGGTTTAGATTACATTCATAGATAGTAGTGAAATTGAGGAGATGGAGAATATGTCTTTTTGTAATTAAAAAAAATCATGTTAATTTTTCTTCCATCAACAACAATTTCAACTCTCAAGTTTTTTGTAAGCTTTTTTTTTTCTTCTTCCATAATATAGATACTAAAATGAAACTACAAGAGTGATTATATGAAAAAAGTAGGAAAGTGTTTTAAGTGTCAAACCACAAAGAAGTGTTCTTGGTCGTTGAGTGTGGCTCAGTTGTCTAAAAGTATTTTTTTTAACTTCTTTGCTTTTGCTCTCAATTCTTCGCATTCTTGCTGGAAAATTATCATAAAAAATAGATGTTATGGGCATCTTTATGAAATAGTTTTAAATATGGAGATATTAGTTGATGATGATAATAATAATAATAATAATAATAATAATGTGTTGTTGAGAAATATTTTATTTTGCAAATTCGAATATTTTTTAGTGGATAAATTATCGTTTCTAAGGTTGAAAATGAGTGTTGGAATAAAAATTTTGACCAACTCAAAATTGTCACATCATTACCCAACATTGATGACAAAAATATATTTAATTAGGGATTATTTAAATTTGCAAAGATTCCTAAATTAAATTATGCCAAATTCAAGTACACAAGTGGGTCACTTGAAATTTAGAAGACAAAAGTCCAAATTGAAGGCCTAAAGTCCAGGCCGAGTCCAAAAGAACTAGCACAAAGTCAACCAGGCCCAGTCCAAAAAGGCATGCCCAAAGTCAACCAGGCCCAATCTAAAGGGTTGGCCCAAAATCAACTAGGCCCAGTCCAACAAATCCAGAAGAAGCAAAGCTCAGAGCGAATTCAAAAACAAAACTCAGAAAACTCCAAAAGCTCCTGAAGATCAAACACCGTCTGAACGAAGAACACGTCACAGATATCAAGAACACTCCAAGAATCCATTGAAGTTTCAACCTTGAGAACGAGCTCGAGTAAAACATATAAGCAGGAGAGAGAATCAGAGGATCAAATACTAGAGATTGTACTCACTATACTTAAATCAATACAAAATCAAGTTATTTACACGTACTAAATTTCTTTGTTGAAATCTTGTGTGAACAGATGGAGAACTGAAGAAGCTCAGAGAGAATTCAAAAACAAAGCTCAGAAGACTCCAGAAGCTCCTGAAGATCAAACACCGTCTGAATAAAGAACACGTCACGGATATCAAGAACATTCCAAGAATCCATTGAAGTTTCAACCTCAAGAACAAGCTATTCAACCCTTGAGCAAAACATACAAGCAAGAGAGAGAATCAGATGATCAAATACTAGAGATCGTACTCACTATACTGAAATCAATATAAAATCAAGTTATTTACACGTACTAAATTTCGTTGTTGAAATCTCGTGTGAATAGATTGACATGCCCAGTGGGAACACTCTACGTCTCATCTCTTTCTCCTCCAAGATCAAGTTATGGCACTAAAGAAAGCTGCATCAAAGGCTACTGCTTCAAGCGACACATACGCGGGACCAGTTACTCGCAGTCATTCGTGAGGGGCTGAGATAAGTGAAGGTCGAACCCCTGACACAATTGCAAGCAGAATCATAAAACTAATTGATGAGTCTGCCAAGAGCAAAGTCATTATCAAAGACAACCCGCTATTTGACCAGCCCATTCTCGCTTCTGGTTAACTGAAGGAGACATCGAACCTTGATGTGATGTCTGTTATGATGGCTGATGGAGGCCCCGATGAAAGGATGGCAGAGATGGAAAGAAAGATCAACCTCTTAATGAAGGCAGTGGAAGAAAGAGATCTTGAAATTGCTCATTTGAAAAATCAAGTTCAAAGCAAAGAAATGGCTGAGTCAAGTCAAACCCCTACTATAAGAAAGAATGACTAGGGAAAGACTATCATCCAAGAGGAGCAACCACATTTTGACATGGATTGTTACAATTTTGAGTGGCCTTATGGGGAGTTTCTGACCACTTAAGGATCAACACCCTCCTTCAATTCTTACCCAGTAAACTATTCCCTATATGAGCCTATGCATGTTACTTATGGCGTCCATGGGTATCATATGCCTAATCATTACCATTATGAATCTATGAATTATGGAAATTCTTTTTATGGCAATGATGTGAGTAGTTGGACCAAAAACTTTGACTATCCCAACCAATTTGAGGATAGACCTTCTCTTGAAGACCTATTGCAAGATTATATTTTAGAATCAAGGGTTAGAAGTCTTTCTAAGACTGAATCAGAGAGGTTGGATAAGATAGAAGCTAAGGTGAAAGAAAATGGGATGCACTAAATCGTACAACTATACAACTTGGTCAGATAGTTGAAACACTTAAACCCTACATGAGAAAAAAATTTTCGATTAAGGCAGGTCACTCTAGGACAATGTACATACATAGTGGGGATGAGTTGGAGCAGTTTGAAATATACTAAGAACAATTTTGAGAATTAAGGAAAGAAGATGAGCCCAATTTGGATGAGGAAATTCAGGTGATAGAGCATGAAGATGAAAAGCCTACCTTTATTTTATTCCCAAAAAATTATCTATATCTTGATCTTTCTTTTTCTTATGCTCACGAGTCTAGTGTGCCTTATTTTGATTTTTCTCCTTTTTATTTTATTAAATAAAAATACCAAAAATAATTCTCTTTTAGGCGCCCACGAGAAGCAAATGAGCCTACTAGATCTAGTAGGTTATATCAATTCAAGCAAGAAGAGGCCAAGAAAAATTGATCAGTTTTATGTACTTTGAAAAGAGAAATAAAGTTTAGCTATAGACGTTAAATAAAACGCTTCTTGGGAGGCAACTCAAGTCTATTGCTTTCTTAGTTTTTAGTTTTTCGTTATTTTTTTTCTTTTAATTTGTTGCGTGTCTTTGCCTTATGTCTAAATTAATTATTTTTGTAGGAGCTTGATCACCATAGTCCTCTTCCATAACCCTGATGAGTCTCTATTCTACTAGGACAATATTGTTCACTCTTTTATTTTCTTTGTCTTATGCATGCTTTAAGTAGATTGTGTAGTTTATACATTGAGGGCAATGTATGCTTTAAGTTTGAGGGTGGGAAATACTTCTGATGAGCCTTAAGCATGAAACTTTTTGAATTTTAAACATAAGAATTTTTCATTTTTGAGCATGATATGTATGATGATTCTATTGCATTGTTTGTGATTAAGATGACCTAGGATAAGTTTTAGATGATGATTTTTGCAATTGTTGAAATATTAGAACATATGCCTGATTTGAGTAAATTAATTTTTTTTTTCTTTGATTCCCTTGCATTTTTAGAGCACATAGCCCCCTTATATATGGTTTTGAATAGGTTATATGATCTGGATATTTGTTGTCACCTCGAAAGGCTTTAGGAATGTTAACTTGCATGATGGATCGTAATGTCACACTTGAGAGAAATTTCATGTTTATTTACTTGTCTATTTGCTTTTCAGTGTGATGGATACTAAAAGGAACATATGGGTTTCAAAAAAGTATTCAAAAAGTATTTTCAGCCCTAGCACAAGTATACGTTGTCCACACGCATCATAAAATCGATTAAGTCCAAGTATTGATCCCACAGGGACTATTAACAAGGTTTCAAGTTATAAAAGTGCTTTTTAATGCAACCAAAGGTAACTGATAATTCTTGTAATTGAGAATTATTTAGCTCATAAATAGAGGTTAGGTTTGGGTTTATTAGCAATTTCTTTATAAAATCATTCAAATTCCAACAAAAGCATCATGAATCTTCAAAAGTAAATTAAAAACAATAAATGAAAGGAAAAGAAAAGATTTGCACTAATAAAGTGATTTGGACTGCAATTTTGACAAGAATGTGACGATTGTCAAACAATTGCTGACCAATTGCTATAACAATCGGACAAGGAAAAAGCATTGTGATCATTCTCATTCATGAGAATTATTTGGCCTTTAAACTTAGTTTTATTGTGATTTTTATTCTTATTATTTAATGAAAAATAAAAAAAATGCTTGAATTTAATCACATGATTGATGGAAGACCTTTAAATCAAGTAAGTTGAGAAAAGAAAACAAAAGAAGAAAAAAATTCACACTTACTTAATGTTTTGATGCAGGATTTTCGCGGAATGCAACTGCAGTGCAATTGGTAGACAATTGCAATCTGGATAGATCTGGAATTTAAGTAAAAAACGAGAATTTCGGGATTTTGAAGGAAAATTGACCCACGAATTCAGCAAGATATTAGCCATGATTGTCCATCAACCAATAGGGAAACCCTAGCATGAGATCCCTATAAATATTGAACAAAGAGAGCTCAATTGGAGAAGATTTTCGTTCACGTTTTTTTAGGTTTTCTTACTTTCTGCAATTTTCATTTGTAGTTTTTTTTAGTTGCTGTTTGTATTCATTTCTTCTTCATCTTAGTCTGAATATCTTCCTCAATCCTATCTCAACGAAGTTGATGTTGGTAAAGAGCAAATACTTATTCGATTGAGCACGATTTTGGAGGTGGAAAATTCTATTTCGTTTTTGGGTTTTTATCCACGGCAGTAGCTTCAATTTTCAGAGTTATGTTGTTCTTCTTCCAAAAATTTAGAATCTCTGTCTCAATCCCATCGCCATAAGTTTGGATGTGGTTATGAACAACCTTTTGTTCGATTGAGCCGAAGAAAGATGAGTTTTTAGGATGGTTGAGTTTCTTCAATTTCTGCACTTTTGTTCTTGAATTTCTGTTACTTGTGTTAAAATAGCTACTGGGTTGTTTTTCAATTTCAGGACATTTAATTTCTGTTATTTGAACTGTGGAAAGCTACTGTATTTTGAAATTTGCATACATATATACAAGTTTCTTTAAGTTAATTTGTATCTTGAAATTTTGACATTGTTTTTTTAAGCTACTGAATTGCTTTGTATTTGCAAGTTGATTGCATTGTTTACCTTGATTGTACCAATGAATTTTACTAATTTACATTTACTGTTTTCAATTTATTCCATCATGAAGAGCTAAATTTCCTTTGGGATCCAAGTTTGTGAATGCCCTAGAGGAAAGATGTAAAGCTCGAGAGTAAAAACAATCTAGCTAATTCTTGAACTCTAGTTTGCTTTTGGTGAATTAAATGTTGGGTAAACCTAGTTGGCCATCTAGTGTTGCTTGCCAAGCTATAACTTAATATCGAAAAGGTTAAGGGAAGCGGATGTCGTAAAAGCAATGGAGGAAAAGGCTTAGACATAAGTCTGAAATATCGACCCTAGACATAGAGCGAGACTCCAAAACCACTAGAATTGTGCGCAAAAATATCTAAGTTAGATTAGCCATAGAAATATAGGTTTAATCACTTAGTCTCCTAAAGATACTTCATAGAAGGTCGAATAGGAGTTGAATTCGGTTTACTTAGTTCTTGAGTTAGCTATGATTGCAATTGCTTTCTTGTTGCATTTTCTTAAAAAGGGGCATTAGCATCTTTAATCCCTTTTTCATTTCCATTGATATTTTCAACAATTTTTCTTTTAGTCAAAACACCTCACAAATCATTTTCACTCACGGTTACTTTAAATTGCAATTTGTCAACGATTTGTGCCAACTAAAATTCGTTTTATTAAACCCTTGGGTACGATACTCTAGAGTACTTCCAGTTTCTTTATTACTTCGATAATGTGCACTTGCGTGTTGTAGCAAAAAGCATTCGATCACATATTCGAATAATTAGAAGATTGCACAAAAAGGAGGATTTGTTTCACCAAATCAAGCAAGAATCTGGGGCTCACAAGTCAGAGAAACACTAAGAAGGAAGCAGCCCTAGAAGAAAAAGAGATTAAAAATGAGCACGAATAGGAGGTAAATAGGTGTTCGTTCTTCATGCAAAGGCCACGATTCTTTCTGTCGTTTTTCTTCTCCATTCGTCTGCTCTTTATTTTTGTTATGTTTTGTTCTCGAGAAAGCTTAGAATCCAACCTTCAATTCTTTCTTAAGTTGTGAAGAGTTCCCCTAGCTCGAAAGAGAATAAGGAAATTTGATTTTAGGGTTGTATTCGAGTTTAGCTTTAGAATAATTTAGGTTTGTATTTTCAATTCTATTTTGTCCAGTAGAATAACTTTCAATTCTGTTTTTACATCCTGTTCTTAGTAGTTTATTATTGTATTGAATTTCACTTTAATTATATAAGAGTATTTCGATTGAAGTTCTTGAGACTTCCTCCTTTGTATACGGTTCCCTACCCCTCGGTTCATTTAAGTTTCTATTCCAACTATGTTTTTCATGGTTTTTCACCTTTTAGTTATGTTTTTATTCCAAATCATGAGCTAAAACTTACATAGGGATTCAAGAACATGAATGCTCTAAGGTAAGGATGCTTAGCCAATAAACAGAAACAATCGGCATCACATAAACGTTGTTTGTTTTTACTACTTTCACTATTTTATTAGAACCCTTGAATGATCAACTTGGGTTGCTTTTAAGTCCAATCTAATACCAAAAGGGTTAGAATAAGATGGTTTATTTCGTAAAAGCAAAGAGGCAAGGAGCTTAGACATAAGCCATGCTTGATCCTAGACATAGGACGAGCTCCTCAAAACCAAGAATACGATCTTAATTACCTAAGTACGTTTGGCCATAGACATATAGGTCCAATCACTTAGTCTCCTATGGGTTTTGAATCAAAACTGAATAGGAGTTGATTCGGTTTACAACAGTTCTGTGAATGGTCAGATTGCTATGGAAATCGGTTAGCAATCTCACCAATGGGCATGAGTGCACTTCAATCCCCTCATCCTTTAAAGTGAACTTTCATAAGTTTTTCCAATTTCTTTTATCAAGCCTTTCAGTCATTTTAACACTCAAAATATATTTGTTTTTAGATTTTTGGCTACTAAAAGTTGCGTTGTTTACAATCTTGTTGTACATTAATTTTGTTGTTCTTGTTCCCTTGGAATTCGATAACTTGGAATATTTCTGTATTGCTTGCATTGGCAATGTATACCTGCACTAAGATTAAGCTTTTATTCTTATTAATTTTTACCCACAAGTTTCATTCCACCAGTAACTAATAGAATAAGCAAAGATGTTAATGGTAATGTGACTTAAAACAATAATGGAAAGCATGGGAATTCAGTTAAGTACCAACCCTAAGGAAACTTTACTGATAAGCCTTAAAATTAAGGCTTATTTAACTTTCAATTGCTTAAAATATTCTTGTTTTGACTTAAGACCAATTGAATTTAATGGAAAAATTGTTCTAAAATTAAGAAAGAAATAAGTATGATAGTATTCGAGGTAGAATTCTAATTAAAGTAATCTTGTTTGCAGGAAAATGAAAATTGCAAAATCAAATTGCAAATTCCAGATTCTGCAATATGTGGACAGTAGAAGTCAAGAACTCTCGAAAAATTCGGCGCAAGAAGAAAAGAAACCCATATATGGAATACCACAATTACCACATGAATTGGGGGAATTTGAGCTCAAATTTGGCCAATCTCAACCCTAGGAAGATCTACAAAAGAGGAGGAAATAAGAGACTGAAGGGGCAGTAGATTTTTGGAGAGATTTTAGCTCGTGGGTTCCATTATCGTTTACACTCTATTTTTCTAAAAATTCTGAAAGTTCTGAGGAGTTGTAGCTTTTGTCTTTCATTTTCTTCGAGTTTTTCTTGTAATACCGACAATGTTAGTAGTACAACTCGATGTTATTTCGATTTCTTCGTTTGTGTTACATTTTTGTTCAATTAAAATTCTATTTTTAATGATATTCAATGGGTTGCTATTGTTCTGTCATAATCTGCATTTTTTCAGTTTGTCCAATCCGATTCAAGTCGTTCTTGAATCATTAAGGGGCCGTTTGGCCCATGGATTTGGGTTGGGAAGGGTTTGGGTTCCAAACCCAAAACCATGTTTGGCACAAGGTGTTTCAAAACCATTGGTTTTGAAACACAACCCCATGGGTTACAACAGTGCAACCCCATGGGGTTTGTGCCATGTTTTCCTCTTCCATTTGCCGTTTTCCATTTTCGGTGACCACTCCGACGACAACTCCGGTGACCACATCGGCGACCCAACCACTGCTAACGATTACCTCCGACGACCACTGCGATGAGAACTCTAGAGACCAGTTCCATTTACCATTCTCCATTTCTAGCGACTACTTCGACAACAACTCTGATGACAACTCCGGCGACCACCCGACAACCACCGATAACGACAACTCCGACGACCACAACGGTGACTCGACCACCGCTGAAGATTACCTCAGACAACTACTGCGATGAGAACTCGAGAGACCAGTCTGACGATTACCCCTGCGACTCGACCACCCCAACAACTCGACACCCCGATAACCCAACCACTCAAACAACCCGACTTGCCTGAACCACCGACAACAACTTCAATGACCCGATCACCCGACAACCATAGTTGACGATCACCTCGAAAACCTGACTACCTAGCAACCACCGTAGACAACCACCTAGCGACCACTCCGATGACTTGACCACCCTGATGACTACTTCGGCGATTACCCCGGCGACCTGGTAACCCAACCACCCAAAACCACTGTTGACGACCACCTGGTGACCACCCTGGCGACTCCAACAACCCAACCACTGCCACAACCACCCAGCGACCACTCCGGCGACATGACCACCCTGATGACCACTCCAGCGACCAGACAACTATTGCTGAAAACCACCCAACGACCATTCCTACGACCTGACCACAGTGCAATCACCACCGGCGACCACCTCAGCATACCCAAACACCCCATCAATCCAACCACCCCAACGACCACTCCAACAATCACCCTAGCGACCCAACCACCTAGTCAATATTTTAAAAGGGCCAGCGTGGACGAGTTATATGCAAAACTAAAGGCGATCCCAGGGATGACAAGGCAAGACTGAATGGCTGTTGCAAAGACTATTCTCTCGGATAGTATGATGTTGAACTCCTTTACATTTACCCCAGATTGGAAGTATAATTACTACGTGAAAATGTTGGGGAAAGCACCTAGAACATGACTCTCTTTTCATCACTTTCATCTACCACTCTTATGACTTACATTTGTGTTTGGACAACTACTTCTACTTTCTTGTCATTTCATCTGGACTGTGTGTTATGATATTTTTAGAACTAGATCTTAGTTCTAATTTTTGGTTTTACTTTACCATTGGCAACACCATTCTTACATTGCACCTATTAATTATCTGTTGCTACGCATAATCTTCAATTTTATGTCATCATGAGTGGAGTGAACGAGATAGCATATAGTTATACAAACTACACATAGTATAATTCAAATTGAACTATAGTTGTAACAATTGTTCTACATAATTGGTTAAATAGTTGGTATGTAACACACCAAAAAAATTATGAAGTTAAAAAAAATGGAGTAGGAAAAAAAAACAGTGTAAGATTTTTTTTAAAATAATAAATAGTTTGAAAAATTATAAATAAAAAAAAAACATACTAAACAAACTCAACCCAACACAACCCTGCACCCCAAACACAGGTTTCAGCAAACCAGCCCAACACAACCCTGCACCCCAAACACAGGAATCAGAAACCCTAGGGTTTCTGATTCCAGCCAAGAAACCCCAAGGTTCCAGAACCCCAGGGTTCCAGAACCCCAGGGTTTCTGATTCCAAACCAGCGCGCCAAACAGCCCCTAAGACCAATCGTCTCCTAAAATTGGTGGAGGTTGAGTCGATTGGAATGGAGTGAGTTGTATTGAACAATTAATGAATGAATTTCCGTTATTAGTTGATTTTATCCTCTGCTTTTATTCAAGTTCAGTTTCTGTGGGAATGTTAAAAGCTCATCAGACTCAAGGGCAGAAAGAAGAAGACTGAAAATTCATATAGATGCCCTTGATTCTTTGCTTTAATTCCCATTGAGAATCTCTTCTTAAATTCTTGTAGTTTTGCGGAGAATTGCACTACAATTTATTGTCTTAATTATTCAATTAATCCAACTTCTAATATGAACTTTTTCTCAAAAATTAGTTGTAATATTTTTATCTTTAATATGAGCTAAAACTTTTTAGGGGGTTCAAGAATGTGAATTCCCTGAGAAGTAATTGTAGCCTGAATTTCAATAAAAACCGAGCCTACATCTCAATTGTTTGTTTGTGTTGAACAAATTTCCGTTGAGATCCTAGATTGATCAACTAGGGTAGCAACTCAAGCTTAGATCTCATACCGACGGAGTTAGTGATAAGCGGATTTCACACAAGTGATGGAGAAAAGAGCTTAGACATAATTCAATCCTTACCCTAGACATAGGGATTAAGGACTCCAAAGCCCATAAAATTGTTGAGCTGGATTATTTAAGATAGAGCGACTATAGACTTATAAGTCACTCACTTAGCCTCCTAAAACCTAATTTCAAGGTGAATAGGAGAAGTAATTTTGGTTTACAATTGAGTGTGGAGTAGGTTGGAATTGTAATTTTGGCTTGCAATTACAACTTAGGGCAATGACACTCTTGAGTCCCATCTTTATCTAAATTCCTTTTGAATTTTCATTCACTAAGTCTATCTAGTTTGCTATCAAATATTGCCATTTCTAGATTCTGCAATTCAATTTTGCAATTTTCTGATTATTTCTATTATTGCAATTTCTCGATTCTACAATTCAATTCTGAAAATTTTCTTTATTCCAATATTGTCATTTCTTGATTCTGCAATTAGATTCTGCAATTTTTCCAACACACCAACCTAACCTTATTTTTGCTATTTTAGTTTTTAAGTTACAATTTTCCTTACACTTTGCTTACAATATTTTTGTTACTCCGTTCCCTTGGGATTCGATACTTGGTACTCACATACCATTTTATATTACTTCGATCGCGTGCACTTGCGTGTACACCGATCACGTTTTTGGCACCGTTGCCTGGGAACGACTGTTTTTAAAAAAAAAATTGTTTTTAGCAAAAATTGTAAGACCAAGTTGCAATTTCTCTTACTATTGCAAGAGGGCAGAATTTCACTTGCAAAAATTGCAGGGGTGGATCCAGTGTATGCGAAAAGAGCCTCATCTCTTTGAGCTAGATCCTGAGATTGAGAGAACCTTTCACGGGCGTCGTAAGCAGCTAAGGAGGAAGAAACAGGAACAACGCGAGTTGAACACCCAGGAGAAATCTGTGGAAACTTGTTTGCAGGAACCACTCATGGATCGACCGGAAGATGGACCTCGAGTTAATCCGCTTGGCAATGAGGGCCAAAATAATGGAATGAACAACAATGCTCAGCAGCAAGCAAATCTTATGCAGAACCCCATATTTATTGCAGAAGAAAGGAATAGGGTCATCAGGGATTATGTTGCTGCTACATTCCAAAATCTGAACACCAGGATTGCAGAATCAATCATAGAAGTAAATCATTTTGAGCTGAAACTTGTGATATTCCAAATGTTGAATACGATAGGACAATTTGCTGGATTGTCGAATGAAGATCCACACAAGCACATAAAGACGTTTATGAGAATCTGCAATTCTTTCAAATTGACGGGAGTTTCTAATGATACGTTGAGGCTGAAAATAACAAGTTGAAGATCAACAAGACAAAGGCATATCCAAAAATAACAAGAAGTTGAAGGTCGATCCAAGATCAATAAGCTAAGGGCCAATTCAAGAAAATCAACAAGCTAAGGGCTGATCCAAGAGGATCAACAGTGTGCTCAAGAACAAGTTGTCTAGCCCTTGAGACAATTTTACATTTAAGAGAAAAAAAAAATAATATGATTAAATTAGAGGTTGTACAACCAAATATAAATAAAATGGAATTCATTTTACATGAATTAAATTTCTTTTGAAATCTCGTGTGAACAGTGTAATAGGCTTTGAACCGAGGATTAATTTTTATTTTATTTTTGAAGAAAGGAGGATTAAAGTTTTGATGTTGTCAATAGGGGTCGAAATAGGCCAAACACTTTAACCTCATTTCTCTCTAATTTTATGTCTCACCTCTAACTTTTCTATAGTATATTCCTTTTTATCTAACTTTTTTCTCTTTCTAACATACATGTTTTTCTACCATATCTCTTTCCCTAACTATTTTTCTCTCTCTTTCATAGTTCCCTTTCTTTAACTTATATATTTCTCCTCTAACCTATATTTCTTTATATAGTTTTTTCTAGCTCTCTTCCATTTTTTTTTCTGCATATTAATATTGTTGATGCATAAATTCGGACAAGGGGAACGCACCTGATTTGCACGTGATTAAACAATGAATTTATAATTTGGGAGAAAGAGGTAGCTGGCCTGCAAAACAAAGAGAACTACACACCGGTGTGGTGCTTGCCACACATACTCTGGATGCTTAAGTCAGAGAGGTAAGAGTGTAGCAAGCTAAGAGTTTGAGAGTGAGATTTGAATTACCTTCAATGGAGTTATCACGATCTATTAATAGGAGGGTTGACTTAAGTTTTCCCTTCCTTTCTTTCAAATCGGTTTAGGAAAAGGTTGAACCAGACATCTTCCAAGCTTCATTAGGTTGTGGGTATGCGAAATGCTCACCTTCATGTGCTCGGCCCACTTTGGCTCGACTTTGCTTGAGGTAGGCTTTTGGGCCTTTTGGCCCAATAATCTCTCTAGTTTGACCCAATCTAGTCTCAGATCATGTATAATCCTGATTTGATTCCTAATAGTCCTCTATCCCTTTAGATTTGATCCTATTGTTCAAATTTACCCATAACAAATATAATTATAAAGTTGGACTACTGTACACTTATAAGATAAAACACATATATTTTATTATTATAATTAAATATAGAAATAATAATTAACAATTATTGCATTGCAAAAAAAAATATTATTGAAGTTTTTTATGCTTGTGTTTTTTTTTCATTTAAAAAATATATATAAATAAATGTAAAGTTTCTTTAAAAAAAAATGAGAATTAATTAATTCCCCTTAAATGGATGGGGGCGATGCAAAGGTACACACCAAAATAAATAAAGATCAAAGAAAAGGTCACCAATGAATTGCTGCCGACAAATTCCTTAAGTTAATAAAATAGGCTTTTCTGTTCCTCTCTCTCTCTCTCTCCTGTTTTTTCCCCTTCCACTCTACGAATAATTATTCAACAATGGGACTAATATAATATATGTACACATAATATACCATTAAAAACGATATTTGTTTTACGATTGAAAATAAATACGAGTTGCGACCTACTTCCATATTGACACACTTCAATGATCATAAATGAAATACTAAATTTTCTCAAAAAATACTAAAGGATAAGTGGAAAAGGCAAAATATATACACATGCATAAACACTGTACGGTATAATTTTGTCAAGCACACTCCAATGTTTAAGTTAAATTAGAATTATAATAAAGGAGACCTAAACATGAAAGAAATGACACACAATATGGATCTCGAGCCTCTTATTTACATACAAGAGAAATAGGTATTACTTCGTCATCACTATAGTGCTTAGCTTGTCAGAAACAGTGATAAGGTCTTCATCTATCCTAACCTAGCCGAGCCACTCATTCAAAACAAGATTATTGACCCATCCTCATGGGTACACATGTGTTGCACTACACCTAGTATAAATGCTGACGCTAACCTATTATGTTGAGTTTGGTATGCTTATCCTATTTTATTCTACTATGCGTTCTTTAGATTCATGCATTATAGGTTTGAATAGAAAATAATCAACTCATATGAACTTTAATAAATAATGTCTAATTATTAAAAAATTGCACCAATAACATTACACAATGCATAATTTTTTTTAAAAATTATTACCCATTTTTTCAAATTCTCCTAATAATATATTGTAATATTTAAATCTCTCACCCACTTAAAATAGAGAGAATCCAACTCCAAAAAATCAAGAATGCAACTTTTAATGGAGGAGAAACGTGGTGGGTCTAATTCAAATGCTTTTCTCGAGATTTCACTATGTTTTTGATTCATAATTTTCAATTTTTTTAGATATGGGCAATCCACAACCCTTCACTTCTAAAGATTGGTTCAACATTCTCTAATGGTCATTGGAGCACTCATTTTGACTTTGATTTGGTGCTGCCTTTATTCTTAAAATGTCAATCAATCCATCAAAAATATAAAAGAGCTCACCATTTGATTTGATTTCCAAATCTCAACCACATAAATTATCATGTGCCTATGTCTTGTTGGGCAACTTTAAAAGATGCTTCCAAATAAGGATGGAGTTAGAAATTTTATTACGTGAAAACAACGTACAAAGAGAAATTTGAAATTTTAGCCTAGAATTTTAAATTGTGGACTCATTTTAAAATAGTTGTTTTCAACATTTTTCTAATTTTAAATTTATTTATTTTATTGTAGTGATCTATATAGTTTTATAAATCAACATGTTTATTTTTTAACATAGACATCATCTCGACCTTTTATAGTATCTAATAATATGATATGCTATCAATTTTTATTTGATATTTTCTTAATGTATTTAAAAAGAAAACCAAAATATTATATCCAATTACATTTACTTTAACTATAATTAGAATAAATGAAAAATAAAAAGTATAAAATATCTATGTAGTTTAAGGCGTTTGTAGTCACACTCAAATACATTACTTTATCCATGTTGTTGATGAATTATGTCAATGTACCCCTTTTACTAATTCTTTAATAATTCTCAATCTAATCATAACTTAGTAAATAATGCACTTATTACCATCTTAAAAGTTGATGGTTTGCCTCCAATCCTACAATTGTTGAACTAAAAAAAAGGACCTAATTCTTTAACAAATTGCTATTGCCTAGCACTAATAGTGAATCAAGAAGAACTATTGGAGGTCAACCATCTAGAAATTAAATGGTATATTATTATAATTACCATTAGTTTAGTCGATGTGGTTTGATTGAATCTTCTAAATCATTCCTACCATAATCATATATGAAAAATTTTCTTAGATGACATGTTTTCTTTGGCATTCAGTATAAGTAAGGTATATGTGAAGATTAAATTAAATGATGTAAATATTAGGCAAATTGTATTATTAGGGGTTTGTCTAATTTAACTAATTAATTCATCCATCTATTTTCTACCTAATTCAACCTCTAATATAACCAGCGAAATATAATGGGCAATTTTACTCTTCACATACCTAACATATTGACCATTTTACTCCTCGCATATCTAATATTTGTAGATATGTCTTAAAGAGACTATTTAATCAAACTATAAAAACTAAATAAAAATATTTAAAAGGTAAAAAAAAAATTAAATTAGGCTAAATATATCAAACTAGTCCCTAATCTTTTAGGCAATTCTTACTTTAGTTCTTAATCTTTTAAAATTCTCAATCTTATCTTTAAAGTATTGAAAATTCTCTATTAGGTCATTTCAAATAAAAAAAAAAGGAAAAAAACACTATTAAATTTTTTAACAAAAAATTTAGTGTCATTAAAATATTATTTTATTAACATATTTGGACTAGCTTAATTAATAAAGATATTACTTACCTACTTATGGTAAGATATTAAGAATAATATTTGGACTAGCTTAACTAATGGCTGTGTTAGAATTCATGTTTCAAATATCTTAATAAAATAATAATTTAATAACGGATAATTTTTATTTGTTAACGGAAGAACTTAATTTAGAATTTTTAATGCATAAGAATAATATTAAAAAATTTAAACGATGAAGAATCAAATTGAGAATTATCCTTTTGTGGGAAAATATTATTTACACTTTTAATCGAGAATAAAAACGAAATGGTAAGGCATTCATTCAACAGAAGCAGCCACGCCAAAAATTCTGTTGTTGATTTGGTTTTCGAAGCTCTGAGAACGTGCCACCCAAAAACAAGAAACAACCCCCAAGTGTTAATTCCAACGCCCCGCCCTTTTTTCTCTACGCTTTCACTTTACAGTTACACCCATTTCCGTTCTCCCCTCGGATTCAACCTTCAAACCCCCCCTTTCACCGGAAACCCACTGACGAAATCAATCGATTCTTCATCGGGCGGGACCAAAACTTTTCTCTAGCTAATCGAAATGGACTATGTTGATTTGGGTGTGGGCGCCCATGGTTGAGCATTGAGCGATTAAGATGAGTTGTTTCGAAGGGAGGAAGAAATGGGGAATTTGCAGAGTTAGGGATCGCATTCACCGGCGACGCCATGGACGCGGTACCTGGGTCGGTGGGCACCAGTGCCAGTTTCTCTTTAAGATTGGGGCAGACTGTGTTTTCTTCTGCTTCCCTTCTTTTCATGTCCTTGGGTGTTGAGTTCTACAGCTACACTGCTTTCTGGTGGTTCTGTTTTTCTGTTTTTACCCTTTTTCCTTCTCTATGGTTCTGTGGATTGGCTTTGATCTGGATGATTTTGATTCTGTTTCTGTGGGGTTTTGTTGGATGTTTGTTTTGGGTTCTGTTGTTGGTGTTTTGGATGATCCCTGGAAGATGGGGTAATTGAATTTGAAAATCTCTGAAATTAAGTTTTGATGGGATTTGGGTTTGTGTTCTTGAGATGGATGGATGAGAAAAACGCACTTGATCTGTGAAGCTTTTGAATGTTCTGTTTAAGAAAGCATGTTTTGATAACGCTTGCAGACAACATAGTTAATTGATTAATAGTTAAATTATAGATTTAGTCTTGAACTTTGAGCTGTGAGTTTATGTAGTTGTTTTTTTATTTTATTTTAAGAAAGTTTCAATTGCTTCCTGAACTTGATAACATCATTCTTGATATACATGCCTTATAGGTCTATTTAGCTGTCTATTATTTTATGCCAACTTGACCCTAAGTAATTGAATGCACATATTCTCGATATACATGCATAATTTAGGGCATGTTTGGAGCACTAAGTGAGTTATAATAGTATGTAGAGTTAAATAATTACTCCAAACACAAACTGTTATAATCCAAATTAAATAACTCTACATCCTAAACACATATTATGTAATTCTACGGACTATTATAATTTACTCAGCGCCCCAAACAACTCCTTAAAGTTTAGGGATGAAATTGAAACTTTAGTGAAAGTGTTTGAAGTTTAGGTAATAAGGTTATAATTTAACATTGTTTCCTTGTCATCTTTGCTAGAATGTCCTTTTGTTTCTCTCTCTCCTTTGTGGTGGTCTTCTCTTGATGACTCCATTGAGATTTATCCATCTAACCAAACACCCGCTTGGGATCTATTAACAATTTGATTGTTTCAAACATGAGTTATATGCAAAAAACTTCATTCAGAAGTTTTGCATAACCTGTTATATAGATTTGCACAGCTTCTAGGACCTGACTCGAAAGAAACCCGATAGAGTTTAACAAATAACTCTGCACAAATATTTCTCAACTTAGCAAGACAAGTCGAGTTGATTACTAAATAGGTTGTGCAGGATATGTAGGTGATGAAAGCATTCGGTTTGAAGTAATATAGTTCCCAAGATTGGCCGAATTCGCCCGCCTATTTGTTTATCGTGTAGTTTACTCTTCAGGGTATCCTAGGATTTTGCTTTTGGTGTTAATCTTTCCATCGTTGAATATCATTGCAGCTACCTTGTGACAGTGATGGGTTTGGTCATACCTTGGAGCTTCACCTTAGCAATGGTTGATGGCTATTCTGTTCTCGTAAAATGTCCTCTTCGGCAGCCTGGAATACTCGCGATCATCATTATTGGAGATTGGGTAAGTACTTCTCGAATTTCATAAACTTTCAGTTTCAGGATGCCTGAGTTTTTGTTTTCAAAACGTTTGCTTGGAGAACAGGTCCTCTCACTTCTCACACTAGCTGCTGCTTGCTCGACAGCGAGCGTTGTCGATATTCTACTTCACTCGGACAGTTCATATTGCCCGTCAAAGCTCTGCAGGAGATATCAAATATCCGCTGCCATGGCCTTCTTGTCATGGTTTTTGTCTTTTGCTTCTTCTCTTTTCAATCTTTGGTTACTTCCATCCTTATAGCCTCTAGTTTTACAACTCCCAAGTTCTAATTTGCAGAAGTTCTGTTTTCTTTTTTCAACACAATGTTTAGTATCTATAGAATTATACACACATTTTGTTCTGAATTAGAATTTAGAAATTTGTACACATGTACTGTTCAAGGTTAGATGAGATTTTACAATATTCTCCTTTATTTTGAAGGGTACAAATTTTCAACTCAAGCATTTTCTTTTAATTCAAACAAGAATTTGATAAAGTCTAAGACGTCAATAGTCCCCGTTGAATTCACAAAATGGAATATCAGGTTGTCACTATATTGAAGATAAATTCAACTAAAGATAAACAAACTTTTAAACTTTCAATCTTACAAAATCTCTGCAAAACTATGCTATGGGTGGTGGTGCATGGCCGTTCTTAGTTGGTGGAGCGATTTGTCTCGTTACATTAACGAACAAGACCCCAACTTGTTAACTGGTTATGTAGAGGAATTCCTTTCAGCCAGCTTCTTAGAGGCACTATGCTCACTTAAGCCAAAGAAGTTTGAGGCAATGATGCCCTTAAGATGTTCTTGGTTGCATACCCGCGACACTGATGTATTCAACAGTCTTTAGCTTTGATTGACTGACTTAGATAATCTTTGAAATTTTATCGATCGTGATGGAGATAGATCATTACAATTGTTGGTCTTCAACTACAAATTTTGAATAAGTGTGAGTCATCAACTCGTGTTGACTATGTCCATGCCCTTCGTACACACGGCCCAAAAGAAAAACTCTACAAAACTAAATTAAAAAATGGTTTATAATCAACTAATAAAATACTTAAAATCAAATTATGTAACATTCACACAAGTTTTAAACCACTGTGTCAATAAATACTATGTAAATAATAAAGTGGTTTGAGAGAATAGGTTGAAGCTTACATTTTTTTTTTTGAGTTCAATAACATTCCAATTTCTTACCTCTTGGTTGACATTATATGCACAAACTCAAAATGAGTTCAAGCCTACTTACAATTTTATTAGGTTAAAATACCATTTTAGTCTCTATACTTTAGGTTTTATTCCATTCTAGTCTATGTACTTTCAAATGTTTAATTTTAGACTAATTTTTTTTTTAGAAAAGTTAACAATAAACTAACAACAGGGATCAATTTTAATCTTTATTGAAAATAGAGGGACTAAAATTGGATATTTGAAAGCAGAGAGACTAAAATGGAATGAAACTCAAAGTACAAATACCAAAAAGATATTTTAACCAATTTATTATCCTAAGAGTGTCCAATAAGTCGGATATTGGTTATTTAAGCTTACAAGCAAGGATTAAAATATGGATGTTGATAACTTATGAGTTGGATATTGGTTATTCAAGTTTATGAACAATGGTTAAAATATGGATGTCGATATCTTAATCCTTGCTTATGAGTTGGTTAATTAAAGGGATAATTCTAGATATGGCAAAAAAGAATGGGCAGTTTTGGTTAATGGCCATCTGAATTTTTTTTTTCCTGAATGGATCATTCTTAACAAAAACCCAATTTGTTAAAAAACTTAGCCCATCTCTGTACCTCCTGTGGAATTCAATGTTCGTTCCGCTGCTTAAACGAACCACCCTCTGGCCGATCGGAAACCCAAGCTTTAGGCTCCCATTTTCCCCTTCCTTCTTCTCATCCTCACCGGCCGGCGAACCTTCGCCGTCGACAAAACCCTCAATCTCGACGGTGGTTTCAGTTCTCACTCATCACCGCTCAAAATCTCGCTGGCGATTCCTCAACTCCCTCTGCCCCGACGGCTTTGATCCCGGCGAGTTTTCCGATATCGTTCTCCAAATCAAGAACAATCCCCATCTCGCCCTCCGCTTCTTCCTCTGGACTCAGAACAAGTCCCTCTGCAATCACAGTCTCGTTTCTTACTCTACCGTCATCCACATCCTTGCCCGCGGCCGGCTCAGAACTCACGCCAAGGCGGTTATTCAGACCGCCATTAGGGCTGCGGAGCTTGAAGATGGCGATGATTGTTCCAAATGTGAGCGGTTTTCGTCTTCGAGGCCGTCGAAGTTGTTTGAAACCCTCGTGAAGACGTATAAACGGTGTGGCTCTGCTCCCTTTGTGTTTGATTTGTTGATTAAATCCCTTCTAGATTCTAAAAAGCTCGAACCGGCTATTCAAATTGTTCGAATGCTACGGTCTCGTGGGATTAGCCCACAAATTGGTACGTTGAATTCATTGATTTTGTCGGTGTCGAAGTGCGATGGGGCTAATGCAGGTTATGCAATTTTTAGAGAAGTTTTTGGCTTAGATTGTGAAATTGAGGAAGAAAATGTGAAATTCAAGGCTCGGGTTAGTCCTAATGTGCATACTTTTAATACATTAATGCTGGGTTTTTATCAAGATGGGTTGATGGGGCAGGTGAAGGAGATATGGGATCAATTAACTGAGTCAAATTCGATTCCAAACAGTTACAGTTATTGTATTCTGATGGCGGTTTTATGTGAAGAGAAAAGAATGGTTGAAGCAGAGGAGCTTTGGAAAGAAATGAGAATGAAAAAGTTGGAGCTTGATGCTGTAGCTTACAATACTATAATTGGAGGGTTTTGTAAAGCAGGAAATATTCAAAGGGCTGAAGAGTTTTTCAGAGAAATGGAACTCATTGGAATAGAGAGTACTTTCTCCACCTTTGAGCATCTCATCATTGGCTATTGTGAGACTGGAGATGTTGACTCTGCATTACTTGTGTATAAGGATATGCGCAGGAAACATTTTAGTCTCAACGCGTCGACGTTGGAAGCAGTTATTAGAGGGTTGTATGCCGAGACTAGGCTCTTAGAAGCTTTAGACGTTTTCGGTTTTGCCACAGAAGACTCTAACTTTTGCCCGACAATGGAAACTTACGAACTTCTAATACATTGTTTGTGTCAGGAAGGGAAAATTGAAGCTGCATTTAAGCTTCAGGCGCAGATGGTAGGGAAAGGCTATAATCCTAATTTAAAGATTTACCGTTCTTTTATCGACGTCTATACGAAACAAGGAAACGAAGAAATGGTAGAGAAGTTGGGGAAGGAAGTACTTGAAATCCAGCTGAGTTGAGAAGGGAATTGCATCACATTGTATCTTGTCATCTGGTTGCATTATTGCAGCTGATCATAAAGAAGTTTCTATAAACACTAGAGGTGAGTTGAACATATTTCTGCTACATTCTTGAAAATGCATTTCTTGTATAATTACGATCATCATTTTTGAGCTTAGATTAGTTTGTAAATTCATTTATGTTCTTGGAATGAGTTAAAGCCTAAAGGTAATCCACATTTTGAGGTGGTTCCATGAGATTTCTTCATGAATCTGAAGCTTCATGGTCCAAAATCGTGTTAGTAAATAGGACAAAATACACTTTTGGTTCTTGAAGTTTGAATTGGTGTCTATTTGGTCCTTGAAGTTTCATAAGGGACACTTTTAGTCCCTATAGTTTGAGAAATGGTTCAAAATAGTCTATTTTGACCGTTGATTTCACTGAAATTTGATCCCTGAAGTTTCACAAGAACTTCTCATGTTGATCTCGCTGAAATTTCTTGCCAAATCTGTCATTTCTCGTCCATTATGCATGCTCCCTAGAACGAGGAACAAAGGTTCCTTCGAATCTGGACAAGGAGGAGCGAGGAACTCCCAAATCTAGACGAGGAACCTTTGTTCTTCGTTCCAGCAAGCGGTTCCTCGTTTAGATTCGCAAACCCATAATTTCTCCATTCCACAAATGCGAAAGAGTTCTTAGACGGGCGATTCGGTCAGCAATGGTGACAACTGTTGACAAGGAGTGAGATGCCAAGCGATGGCAGTTTGTCGGAAGATGGGAAAGGAGGAGAGGGGAAGAGAGAAAATTTAGTCACCAATAAAATATTATTAAATTAATATATTATTGCCAAATCAGCTAGCACAGTCAGCAATTTAGCTGCAAAGTCATTTTGCACTTAGTCAACTAACGGTCAAAATACTTAAGAGACTATAAGTGTTCTTTTGGAACCTCAAACACCAAACTCAAACTTCATGGACCAAAAATGAATTTTGCCCAGTAAATATATAGGATTTGATTAAATTGATTAAATTGATTGGATTAATGAAGATCTCAATACGGATGGTGTTTATCTTTTCTCAATGAATCAACTATTACAGCATTTCTACTTTTTCGAAGAAGTCATATGTTCGTATCTTCTCATCCCACATGTGAGTTAATATTTTTTTAAAAAATCTAAGGATTGGGCTGCTATTTCCTAAAGGGTAACTTTTCAAAGTTGATAGTGGCTGGCTTTAGATTTCTCCTGGATAGGAACTTGCTCAGAGATGTTAATTTGAGTATGCCAATTTGGACTATGAACTTTTGATACTGTGTGAATATTTAGTATTATTGAATATAATTTGGATCGTGAACTTTTGATGCTTGGTAAGTTTTTAATCATTTTTATTCTGTAATATAGTAAACAACTTTCAGTTCTTGGTGAAGTTCTTACTTCATAGAAAAAATCGATTCTTAGTGAAATTTCACTATTTTGTAAATACTATTCTAGATGCTTTGTTAAGAAAAATCAGTACCTTATTGTGTTTGAGATACCCCCTTGATTCTATAACGTGCCATGCAAGGGTTGAGAGCAAACTATGGATCATATCTCACTCGATCATCACGTGTCTATCATGATACACATAAATTGATCACAAGTCAAATTAGATAATCATTTGAGGCATGTTTCTACCCAATCAAATCTAGCTCGAGGTTCCCTCATTTTAGCTACGATGACATGCCCTTGCTTCTCATTAGGCATCTTGGCTCGCCTATGTATGATAGTATCTTCATATTATGGACAGCCTCCTCAACTCGAATAAAGTGTTTTGCTCATCTCAATCGCCACAATAGAGATTTCACTCAATTTATGACTCTAGAGCTAAGGATCTCATCTTTTCTCAAACTCTTCCACGAGTTTTATCATTTTTATCATGATTCTTTTATCAGATATTTACCAATTTGACTGGAAATCCTACCTTTACAGTGATTTAGTATGACTCAAACATCTCTCCAATATAAGTAAAATTCCTCATAGTGATTTATTTTACACTTTTTCTGCACAATATAGAATATTTACTAGCTTTTCTCTACATTCTTTTTCTATCATTTCCCTGACTTGATAATCATAGTCATTTTTGCAAACACAGCATTGATATTAGATCAACACATGCTATTTTTTTTTAAGCCATCACACAATTGATAGTAGATTCAAACATCAACAATAAGCCTATTTCAAACTTTATGAAATTGACGTGTTTTGTAAGTAATTCTATGATGCAACATGATCCATACTTTTCAAAATTCACACATCGACATGCATGACTTATGATTTCTCACATTTCTCCGACATGTTCGATTTGTGATATGTCAATAATGAAGAGTCTATAACTAACTAGTTCCACGGCTAGACAAAATGCACAAAATCTCTAATCATTCCAAAATTAGTGAGGGAATAGTTTAACAAGCTTGCTTAAATTGTCTAAATTAAGAGTTGAATGGATTAAATGAATGAGCTAAGTTGAAATTGAATCCAAGTTGTATTTTAAAAAATCAAACAATGAAATTGTTTGAAAAGTTAGCATATATTCTTAGGTCAAGTTAACAAGTCAACTATTATAATGTAGAGGGAGAGAGAGGGAGATAGCTATTGATGACTGATAATTGTATGGAAAAGAATTAGTGTATTTGATTCCAACATCATTTCATTGTTGGTTGTATAAAAAAATGCTTTTAAAAGGATTGAATGTGGATGGGTTCTCAATACTTGGATCACTTGTATCACTTGTGTGGAATGTTTTTTCATATGTTCCTTTCAATGAAAAAGGAAACTAAAACAAAAACTTAGCTTTAATGTCATCTGGAAACTTGAAAAATCACTTAATGACATTGGCTTGTTACTCGATAACTTCTCATCTACACTTGGACAAACATAGAGAGGAGAATCAAAAGGACATTGTTTTATAATTTAAATTCAACTAAAGTACTTTTATGTTTTCTTTTTAGTTCAACAATTGTGGGGATGTGGATCGAATTAAAGTACTTTTATGTTTATTTTTTAAAAAAAGTATTTTTATGTCATGTAGTTACACCTTTTAGTTTTGAAAATCCAGGAATATTATACTAATCATTTGAATTAAAACATATGTCTATTTAAATTTGAATAACAAGGAATAATTATAACACTTCAAGTATGGGATTTTTTTTTTTTTTGAGTCAACATGTGGGGTGGGAAATTTAAACCTCTAACCTCTTGGTCGTTGATATGTACCTTAACCAGTTGAGCTATGTTCAGATTGACAACACTTCAAGAATGTTGGAACATATATAACATTCTAATTTAATTAATTAATATTTAAACAACGTTTCAGTTCCTATCTATTGGAAATATGAAACCACTCTCTTCCTTTTCTCCCATTTCTCTATCTCATGGTTGACAAGATAAATCTAGAAGAGTTTTTTTAAATTAAAAAAAAATCTATTAACAGAGAGAAATGGATTTACGATAACTTAAGATAATAAAAAGGTTTAAGGACCAAAACGGAATTTTGAAAGTTCGAAGATCAAAATAAAGCACACTTGAAAGTTCAAGGACCAAAATGAAATATGAACCTAAAAAAAAAAAGAGACAAAGAATTACTTTCTCATAGTAGATGAAAGAGGTGTGGCTTCGATTAACATGTTAGACTTTACATGTGGGTTTAGTGATAATAATAGGTGGTCAACCTAAGCACAACTCAAATGGTGAAGATATTGTATCCTCAACTTAAAAGGTCAAAGGTTCAAAATACCCACTCTCATATGTTGATGAACTAAAAAAACGATAATAATAGGCTAAAATTTAGGAACCATTCAATTTTTACCCATGTACTTAGCTTAATACATCAATTTTAACCCTAAAATTCTAATTTCATGAAATTGAACTGAAATTTGAATGAGTGATGGAATTAATATATTATGAAAACTAAATCTCACAATCAAGATTCATAAATGTCTAAACCTAACCATACTCTATAATAAAATATTTAAATTTGGCTAAGAAGTATTCAACATATTAGAAGAATTAGTACCTACAAAAATAATCTGGTTCCATCACGATTCATAATAATATTTATATCTATCTACACATCTTTGTTTTTTAGAAAAGCAACAACTTAACTCATTGAAAGTATGAGGGTAAAAGTTTTACCACGTGTTCAAGTTTATGGTTCTTCTCAAGGAAAGTTTAAAATTAAAACCTAGATATAGGGGTAAAATGAAACTTCTCTCCCCCCCCCCCCCCCCCCGAAAAAAAAAATACACAAATATATATATATATATATATATATATATATATATATATATAGAGAGAGAGAGAGAGAGAGAGAGAGAGAGAGAGAGAGAGAGAGAGAGAGAATTTCTCCTAATAATAAAAGTTTATAATATTCTAGTACAAAAATGTAAATTAGAACCAATAAATGGTGGAGATGATCTTTAAAAAGATATATAATATAGCAAGTTGCATTGAGAACAAATTGAAGATGGTTACAATGCTTTAGTGATTGTGAATAATCCAACCTCACCTTTTATCTTTATGTCAAATTTAAAACGACAATCATATAATCATGGAATCGATTCTTCTTCTAAAATACCATTTTAATTGGATAATCTTTGCCCTTTTTAAAATATAAATAAACAAAAAAAAAGTATTTAAAAAAAACTTTGTTTTGGAATAAGAATTTCCTTTCCATCTCATTTATTCATGAAGCCATGAAAATGTGTCATTTCATCACCCTTAATATTGATGCCTTATTTCTTTATAAAAAGTAGAGGTGTTCAACTATTCACATCAATTTTGTAGCTACCATAATGGAATTTTTTGTCATTGCATCAAAATGGATAATGTTAAGTAATGTAATAGACTACAACTTTCATATTCCATCTTACCCATTTTAAACTTCTCAAATTTTCAAGTTAAGTTAAGCTTCTAAGATATTTTCACAAGGCCAAAAATAAAAAGATGATGTTAGGTGTGGCAAAAAAGATTGGTTAATTATAAATCTCTCTTAAAATTTACAGTTGTATACATTTGTTAGTTTAATTTTAGATTTGGTACTTTTAAAAACATGTCATAGTAGAAAAAGAATTAGATATTTTGGCATCATGTGATAGTCAACCAAGGTGCAACGTGTACGAATTGTAGAGGCTACAAAATAATAAGGGTTGCCTAGATCATTTGTTAATACAACAATACCAAAGACGTTTCGATGCTTGAGTTAGAGGTGAGTAATCAATTTGGCAAAGTGGAGATGTGTAGAAAATGCACAAAGATGCAACATTAGGAAAAGCACTCATTAGCCCAAGATTCTCTCTTGGATTTGCACGTTACAAGAAATGAGGATCAACTTAAGTCTAAGTCAAGAAGTGATGAGTCACAAGGCTTTAGGTGTGTTCTGATATATGACTAAAGTTGCTTAGCTCAATTCTAAGATGTCAGAAAATCCTCACTATTCAAGTTATAATCTTGTCTGGTTGTTATATTATGACCGTGTGATTTTTTCAAAGATAATTGTTATTTTCTTGAGTGACCTTGTCAAGAAACAGAACAATATGGTTAATCATAACATATCAATGCGCCGGCCAACTATCATGTGATGTAATACCATTTTTACATTATCACTTAAACGATATGTCAAAGTGACAAATCAAACTAACGTCTAAGCATGTCAAAGTGAACATAGCTCAATGGTAATTGGTATATACTCCTTCCTTTGAAGTTGGAGGATCAAGTCCTCATACTTCGTATTTGTTGTACTAAAAAAATAATATCAATCTAAACATAACTCAACTGGTTAAGGAAAATATCCTCGAACAAGAGATCAGATGTTTGAATTTCTCATCTCCACAAGTTGTTGAAGTAAAATAATTGTAACGATCAAACTTTTCATATTGAACTTCCTAGGGACGTTACTGTATGCATACTAAAGAAATTTGAGAACTCCCAACAAAAGATAAACTAAACTTTTTGCTAAAACGATCAAAATCTTTTGGTTCGGGATCCCTAAAAACTCATTACAAAGCATGAAAACAAAATAAAAAGTTTAACAATTGAAATAATTTCAAAACACACCTACTAACAAGACATTTAAAACACTAAACAATGAAAATGTGGAAATAAAACTTCTATAGGTCACCCATGACCCCCTTCAGCAAACCGTCCTGTCAATCACCTTAGATGCCTTTGCCTTTACCTAAAAAAAATAAATTGGAAAGAGTGAATATTTAAAATACTCAATAAGTGACCTCACTACCGAGTCAGGATATGCAAACGCAAGCAACTTATGCAAACACATGCAATCTTTTTTTTCCTCTTTTTTTTAAAAGAACTTCCATCTAGTGGGACCTAAAACCTTTTCATATTTGGAAAACATTTTACTTTAACTTTTCTCTCTTCGACTTAATGTGGACAATTAACCTATCCTAACATTCTATTTTGATTTAACCTTTTCATGTTCCTTTTCATTTAACATTTTCAGATTCCTTTTCATTTAGATGTACATCTATAAATTTTAGGAGAGTAATTGTCACAGTCTTCGTAAGTATTTTGTCATGAAAACACACATGTATGCATGGGTCCCAAAGCATTTTAAATTTTCATCCAATGATGCAACATAAAGCACATTTTCACATAATTCAATCATAAACCATATCTTATGCATCACAACCACCAGGAAAAACATTCATGAAAACTTTGCATTACAAAAAAAAGAATTTTTTTTCTTTCAATTCGGTTCCCAACTTGCATTTAAGCAACTGGCATAGAGTCATTTACCTTAGCTTTAAACTCCACAATCCCAAATTCTAGCTCCTATCAAGGCAACTCTTTCGACCAACCTACACTGAAATCAAAGAACCAACACTCGGCAATCAAAATCTTAGAATAAAGCCTTCCAAACTCCTACTAAAACTCCGTTGGTAAAATACTACTTATATATATATATATATATATATATATATATATATATATATATATTCCAATAATCTTGTTCTTGTCATTTTTGTGTGTTTTGTTGTATGACGAGCAAGCTAAAAATGGTGTTTATTAGTTAAATTCATAAAAGCTTGTAAGAGTAATGAAAAAAAGAAAAGAAGTTGAAAAGAGATTGGAAATTATCTAATTTGTTTTTGTGTAGGTTTGAAGCAAGTACAAAAATACAATTGCATTCCATTTTGGAAATGTACCAAATGATCGAGGGACAATTTCTCAAATGCTACCTAAGTTATGGTCGCCTTCGAACCCCCGTTGCACCAAACTTCGAAACTGTTCATCACAGTTCTTAAATTAGAGATTAATTTAACATCCACCATTGATCTAGAACGCTTATGGGTCTTCAATACTCACCAAAATTCCAAAATGCCCGCTGGTCAGTGACTAAACTCGTTCAAAACCTCGTGATTCCAACATCGAACCAAAGTGGGTATCCTAGAAACTTATTACAACTACAAAAAAAATCAAATTTGCCCACAACCAAAGACCACCCAAGACCTGAAAAAGAAAATTCTATCTTACCCTCGAACTGAAGGATCCATGGCACGCTCATGAAGATCCACGTCGAACCCGATGCCAAAACAGAGCCGCTGAACAACTTCCAACCAAAAAAAAAAAGGGCGTGGCTCGTGGGTCTACAGGGATGGCGGTAGCGTGCGATTGGGACAGCAGTGGCGGCGTGCAATTCAATGAGGAATGGCTCGGCATGCGGCAGATCGGGCTCGCAGCAGTCTGCGCATGGCGTCCTATTGAGCGACAGTTAGTGGTGGCGGCTTGGCAAGCGACAGTCGACGTCTGGTAGCTGGTCGGAAAAGCACCACCAAAGGCCTCCTTGCGTGAAGGTTGAAGGAGAAGTAGGAGAAGATAGACCTCGGGAAACGTGCCCTCTAGGAGACAATACCTTTTCCCAGTGTTCAGAACACTATACCCCAAACACAACTTTATGATTCCAAGGTTTCAGATTATTGCACTCCAAACACAGCTTTCTGATTCCCAGGTTTCAGAACACTGCACCCCAAACACAGTTTTCTGATTCCCAGGTTTTAAAACACTGCACCCCAAACACAACTTTTTGATTCCCATGCTTCAGAACTCCTCAGGACAAAACCTCTAGGCTTCTGATTCCGAACATGCGCCCCAAACAGGCCCTAATTGACCTTGTAAAAAAACCCAATTGGCCTTCCTTTTCTCAAAACACAATAATCCTAACAACTAAATTGTTGTCTCAACCCCTTTCTCCTAAAAATTTAATTAACGAACCAAAATTAACCATACCGAAATTGTCGGGCTAATAATAATATTAAGTGAATAAGTAAACTAACCAACCAAAGTATTCGACCAAAAACCGAAACTTGTTTAATTTTAAGGTATAAACTAAGCTAATGGCTTTGCATTATTTAAATCTTGGAAATTGCCTAATATTCCCCACATATTCAAACCTTATCTTGCAATTTAACAAAGCCATATCCATGATCAAGACTCTCTAGGCAGCAATGCTCATATATTTCAGTGAATTCCATCTCAAATTCTGTACTTGATTGCATCACAGATAGAATAAATATATCAAAATCTACCTATTTTAGTTGGAAATAATTAGTACATATTCCTTTGGTGGGTATGACCAAATATGCGTTGTGGGTATCAAAGATTGTGCCTTCTTCACATTTGGGATTAATTCCCTTTCAATGCTTATAATTTACCACCTTCTCAAAGCATATAATTCCCCACCTTTTGCTTCATTTTCAAGCCATACAAAACCCCAATAATACTCTAAACCACTCTTTTTTAATTCTATAACCCAATCTTTGCTCTCTCCCTGTCCCTCTCTTACCCCCACACAGTTTGAAGGAAGATCTAAATTAGTTGGTTTGACTGAAATATTTATCTAAAGGAGTCACAGACAGTAGTTACCTTGAAGCTTTTCCTTGAGTATATATATGATTCCCATGGTTTTACTTTAGCAGAAGCCAAATTTGAAGATGAAGTATAATGAGATCTCTCACTTCAGCCATCCACAACACAAGCTCAAGTTTGAGTACTCAGAGTCTCCATTCAAGTGTGATGGCTGCAAGGAGGTCGGTATAGGCTCTTGCTACAAATGCACGGTCTGTGACTTCGACCTCCACGTGCATTGTGCGATCCCTTCCCCCTCTATCTCGCACCCTTTCTACACCAAGTGCTCCTTCCAGTTCATGTCTCGCCAGCCAGGCAACACTCCCCGATTCTGCAATGCCTGCGAGAAGGATGTCACTGGCTTCATTTACCACTGCAAATCATGTGGTTTTGACCTACACCCGTGCTGTGCCAAGCTCCCAATGGTGCTCAGCGACGGCGAAGTCAAGCTCTACCTTTACAAGAAAGTGAGTGCATCGTGTCATAGGTGTGGGCGGAAGGGAAGAAGCTGGAGTTACAGGTCTTCCTGTAAGAAGTACAATCTACATGTAGCTTGTGTGAAAGAAATGCTTGTGGAGAGCTGGCATGAATTGTATTTTGGACGTGGGAAAGGGACCAAATTGGAGACAAGAATTCCTAGTCTTAAGAATACTCTTCAGACTTATCACAACAAGGGCAAGGGCAAGATGAAGAGGTGCTGTGATATAGCTGGTATCGCTGTCCAATCTGTTATATCTGCAGTGCTCGGAGATCCGACGGCTCTGATTGCCGGGGTTATCGGGGCCCTAATATCAGCAGCATGATGATCAGTGATGTCAAGTAAGTTAGGATTAGGATTAGAATCAGGTTCCTTTAGTATGAACTTGTTTTTAGGATATCAGACCATCATGAATCTCATGATATCATTTAGTTGTAGCCAAAATTCCCAGAGCCTAACATGTTAATTATTTCTCTAATATAATAGACCATTTCTCTGGCCAAAAGAGAAAAGAAATAGTAATTTTCTTTCAAGAACTGAATTTCCTATGGGTTCACATAATATAATCTAAAACGGAAGTCTACCAAAAAAGAAGAAGAAAGAAAGAAACGCCACAAAGCCTGCAGATTCTCCATCTTCAGTCCTGAACCTCTCATGTATCAAAGAAGCTTGTCTATACATATATATAACACGACAAGAAAATATTAAAACTGAACAGCAAAGATACTGAAACCCATATTTATGTAGGTATACAACACAAGAAGGAAAAAAATAATTACAATGACTGAACATAAGTTACAGCAAAGATACTGTAATTAAACATAACTTTAAGTTAAGAATAAATAATAATATCGAACAAGAACTTTATATAGTAGGGCCTGCCTTATCTCTCCCACAAAGAAGAGGGGTCCATCCAACCTTCTAGTTCAATCTTGTCTTAGAGAGATTCATCTCAAATATAAGTCGTAAAATATTAAAAAATGAATTGGATGATATTTAGAATTTAAACACAAAAGTTACATCAAGGGACATGCAAAATATAGTCTATATAAATCTCTTTTTAATTTAACTTGAAACTAAGCAAAAACAACAATTGTTACAAGCTCATGAGGCATGAATATCTATAAATCCTAGAAGTCTGTTTTCAAAAACTATAACATTTTGATTATGCCTACTACTGAACTATGTGATTCCCTTTTCTCGTCCTCAGTACTGGTCCATTAGTTGTCCACCTATGTCACGCTCAAAAACATTTCCAAAATTGGTGAACATATACATACAAAAAGAGAGTAATAAGGAATATACCAACATATATACATACACATACGTAAATATGCCTTCACTATTCATCTTATCAAGACCTTTCCTTTAAACTTTATCCATATTCAAATTTATATAAATTTAGAAACGTGCATTGATAGGATCAGTCTTTTATATATATATATATATATAGAGAGAGAGAGAGAGAGAGTTTAACAACACATGGGTGGGGATTCGAACATTTGACCTCTTGATTAAGGGTATATGCCATAACCCAATTGAGCTATATTAAAGTTGATAAGACAATCAATCCAAAGGCTTGGAACAGTTTTGATTATGGGCCGTCTTCAAGTTCTCAAGGGAAAAGCTACACACTTTCACTTTCAACTTGGGGCCTTAATGGGCTGGTTTATAAGAAAGAAAGAAATGCTTTATGGCTTGGCGTGGAAAAATAAGAAAGAAAGGAGGAGAGAAAGAGAGATAATGAGAAACAAGAGAAAGAAAAGGCAATATTCCAGAACAGAGATGCATTCAACAAAGAAACGACAATAGTGTCACAAATGAAAAGGGTTTTGCCAAGAGTGAAAGAAACGTCTGAAAAGGGAATAATGAAAAAGAAAAAAAAGTTGGGCATACTTCATATCTAGAAAGGAGGGCCAAAAGTCTACCTGTTAATTGGATGTATCTTGGTCTTCTTTAACTTGCATACACAGAATGGCTTTGAGATTTTTCATGGAAGATGGTGAATGAAGCACGCCATTTTTGGTCCAGATCTTGTAAAAGTTGCTCCAAAATCTCCCGTACCTGATCAACACCGACCATGAAACTGTAAGAAACTTCAACCCCATTAATCCATTTTTACCATATAGTTAATTTGCATCTTCTGTGCTCATGAAACCCACCTCGCAATTTCAGCAAAATTTCCTTTTTCAGAGAGTGAACTTCCCCTTTTCCTGTCAATAACACCAATTATTTATATTGTCACAGAATGCGATCGCTTACATCCCATCTTAAGGCTTGAAGCAGACCCGGGGGCCGCCAGCCCCCCCTCCCCCATCCCGAGGAAGAAGAAAAAGGATAAACGTTGAGGAGAAAAAAGAAATTCAGAAAATAGGATAATTATTCTTCAGGTTTCTGAAAATATAGACTTGAAAAGTCATAGATAAAAGAAGTAGTGAGATTATTTACTCGCATAATGTACAGTTCTGAATGAAGTAATTTATTGCTAATATTACAAAAATATTGCTTTTTAAAGAATCTTTTTTAATAAGGTTAACAAAAAGAAGTCATTTCAAAACATATATTATTTCAAAAGACTGTTGAAAACTTTTATGATATCACATATAAAAAGTGCTTATTGAACATTTCAATATTTTTTAAAAAAAAAAAATACTACTTTACATCTCCAAACATTCTACAATGATTACTTTCTATGATATCCATGTATTAATGAATCTCTTTTGAATACTAAAGAGAGATGATAGCAATATCTCATGAGACAAAATCTGGATAGTATAATTCAGTACAGCAAGGAACTGTTATGACACAGCACGAGGCCCTTCTCCTTCTCTGTTGTGTCCAAGAAGTAATTTGGTTGGTACTATTTTCAGTCTCCTTTCACCCATCTTCTTAATCTTATTATCTAACATGACACAGGAACCCCTTCTGTGGCACCAAGATTGATCCGTATAATTCGAATCCATGAACCATAAGCATTGTCCATTTTTTTTTTTTTTGGATAAGAGACAATTTCATTAAAGAATCAAAGAAAAAAAAGCCTCTGGGCCAGGTAGAGATTGCCTGCGCCCGGGATCTAAAACAAAAAGGCTTCCCAATCCAAATTAATCAAGATAATACTATGGTTTCAAAAGAATTCTTTTAACTAGAGGCCATGAACTGTAGATACTCACAAAAAAAAGGGCAAAAAGAAGAGTTCTAATCTCTGCCCTGATTGAACCATAGGTTAGCACATATGTATAAGGATTGTCAAAATCCTGATATTGAGATCTAAAAGGTTAATCATGCTGATCAATCAGATAAGTCTTTCACTACTTTTTGAATGCTGAAGTTGGGATAGAAAAGTTACCAATTGTTGTCATTGTCAAAGAGTGAGAGACACGTTGAACAGTCGGTTGGTCGAGAATGGGGTCTCCCATTCTCTCTCTCTCTTCTTTCTTCCTGTAGATAAATGGTCATTGTGGCCCAGCTTCTGCACAGTTTTGGTATCTAGTTGTAGCACCAAGGAAACTTCAAAAAGGAAAAGGATCATACCTCATATTCAGTGCATTTTCCGCCGTTTTTATACCGTCTTATCATGGCCCCATGATTCACATGCCCTGCTATCTTCTCTCAGTTTTTTTTCTATATAAATATATGCAATGATTCACTACGTACCCATCTCCTCTTCCATTCGACCCACTTCACCATTTTCCCTCTTCCATCTAACTAAAACCATGGGGGTTTGTGCCTCATCTCAGCACTCAAGTGCTAGCCTCACGAACTGGCCCTTCACTGCGAAAATTATTCATACAGATGGCAGGCTTCAAGAATTGAGGCACCCAGTAAAGGCCAGCCACATTCTAAATCAAAATCCCAATTGTTTCCTCTGCAGTTCAGAATCTATGAAGATCGATTCGATCGTTCCCCAAATTTCCAGCGACAGAGAGCTCGAATTGGGGGAAATTTATTTTCTAATCCCGCTCATTAAAGCCCATCTGCCGATCTCTCTAACAGAGTTGTGTGCTTTGGCCGCCAAAGCAAATGTGGCCCTCGCTAGCTCCAAGAAGGCGTATTCGTCTTTGAAAGCCGGGCCGACCGCCGTCGGGTACCGAATCGGAGCGCCGGGGGCGTCGTTCTGAGATTCCGGCGAAGTGGGTTCGACGCCATTTGGAAGAAGAACGGAAGCTGACGGTGAATAGTGACGACATTGTATCGGAAAGATGAGTCTATGGCGAAAGCTGAAGTTGAGAGATGAATTGTGTTCTTATTATATTCATTGGGAGTTGTCTGTAAAGTTGTAAAGGGAACAGAGGAGAAAGACGTGAGTGCCTTGGAAGGAGAAACAATGGCACTCTAATATTTCTTTTTCTTTTTTTTTTCTTTTTTTTAGTTTTTATTCTATAATTTTTGTCCTTATATTTATATCTTATATATGATTTGGTAAATTATCATTTTAGTCTTCTAGGTTTGTATTCCACTCTAATTTTGTGATTGTGGTTTCAAAACTATAGATTTAGTCTCCATAGTTTGGGTCAACGTAAGTTTAACTCAACTAGTTTAAACGTATACTTTCGACTATGAGATTAGATATTCGAATCTTCTACTCCATATGTTGTTGAACTCAAAAAAAAAAATCTCTATAGTTTGGTTAAATTTCTTTAAAATATCTACTACTATTAGCTTATGGGAATAGTTTTCTTTATTTTCATTGGACATGGGTGATAATGAGACATTCAAGACATTTGCCCTACCACATCAACATTCGTTTAAAAATAATGTGGAGGTTCACGAACATTCAAAAGACATTCATTTACAAAGACAAAATCATAGGGTAAACAAAGGAAGTATGATACTCTCTTTTTTTTTCTTTTTTCTTTTTGACAAGTATGGTACTCTCTTAGTACTAGAAATTCCTATCATTAGCCAAAAAGTTAGATTTTGAAAATTTCTTCCCCACATGTTGAAGTCAAAATAAATAAATAAAGTATGTGAGAATATAATTAAATTGACTAGTATAAAGTGAATTGGTTTTAGTCAATTCGAGCCAAACTTAGTAAATAAGACATTTATTAGCATTTCAGAAGTCGATGGTTCTCTTTGTTTTTTACCCAATTTGAACTCTAATATTAATATAGGTAGTATAATATAATGAGTTATTTCACTGTTCACACCTACTAGAGTTGTCCATCATTATACTCTACGCATATAAAAATGTATCACCTAAAAAATATTATCTCATCTCTAATAATAAAATTAATGTTCAAGAAATTTAACCAAATCATAGAAGTTAAATTAAAAATTTTAAATTTATAAGAACTAAATTAAGATCAAACCACAAACAATAGAAACAAAAATGGTATTTAAGATATAGTCCAATAAAAAAATAATCTGATAAAAGTCCAATAAAAAGTGAAAGAAAACTAAAAGTTAACCAAAAAACTCTTGTACTAAAAATAAAATAAAATAAGTTCTTTCAAAGGTAGTTTAAGAAGAATCTTTTAAAATGGTTTATTTGAAAGTAATTTTAAATTTAAGTAAATAATTTATTTTGACGTGGATTAAAAGTAATTAAATTGTCGGTTTGAAAGTACATAATATTTTTATATCTTTTAAAAAAAAAAGGCATAGAAAAATAAAATAAAACATCATAGAACTAAGCAACATGCTATCCTAAGTCTAGCAAAATAATCATAGCACTAACCATAGAAATTTTGATGTGATATCCCATGATTGTTTCCTATAGTTTTTTTTTTTATTATTAAAACTGCAAGAGGTGTACTAAAATACTCCCAGAATAATCTAACATAATTGCTCCTAAAGAAGATTTTACCTATTTATTTTTAGATATAGCAATATCTAAAATTTAGTTTGATAACTATTTTATTTTTTATTTTTTATTTTTGAAAATTAAGTTTATAAATATTATTTTCAAAGTTCAACCTATTAAATTTCTTATTTTGTTATCTACTTTTTACATATGTTTTCAAAAACCAAATCAAGTTTTGAAAACTAAAAAGAATAGTTTTCAAAAACTTGTCTTTGTTTTAGAAATTTGGCTTGGAATAATTCAAATATTTTCTTATGAAAGATGAACCCCAATGTAGAGAAATGATGAAAAAACAAACACAATTTTAAAAAATCAAATGATTATCAAATGGAGCTTAAATTATTAATAAGTTTAAACTAGGTCGTTCTCACTCTTAACTCATCTTTATTTTATCTTTGACACATTTCAATCACAAATGATTTCTAGATATTGTGTATTTCAATTTGCTTGGCAAATTCCCAAGCTTCAATTTACTAGTATGGTATTAAATTTTCGTCAACATGTCGACATTTTTATCTACATTTCCACATGTCCATGGGTTTGACATCGACATAAGATGTGAATCGACATTTGCAATATATCATATAAAATCGATGAAATATTTAAAAAAATAGCAACAAAATGTAGCACGATGTGAATATAATATTATAATAAGTAGTTTTTTTCCAACAATATGAGGGGTGGTGAATTCAAACCTATGACCTCTTTGGTCATAAACACATACTTTATGCCAATTGAGCTATACTCTTGTTGGAATTATAAAAAGTATTTTAACTCAGTTAAAAAGTGTAAAATGTTTATTTATTAATTTAAATATTTTTTTGGAATTTTTTGTTTTTAACTTTTTTTTAGAAATATCTATCGATATTGATATTTCTATCAACATTTTCATAAAATTGAGACTTCAACATTTTAAATCTGGACTACTACATCATATTTTCATTTTTCAAATTTTCAAATTTTCAAAATTTAGATGTTGAAGTCAATACTTCCAATGCGCACTTAAAAGTTCGTTTATGTTACAATGTGCAACTAACCATCCAACTACCACATTGGTATCCAATGTTATGTCTTGTCACATCACAAGTTCATCATTTGACCCAATTGACTTCATGCTTTAATAATTGAATTTATGTTTACAATATAAAGAAGTAACATCTTCACTCTCACATTTTGTTGAACTCAAAAAAAAGTAATATCCAATTCTAGTGATGTTTTCTTTGATTATATATTTTTATATAGGATTCTTTTGGCATTTCATATGTATGAGTAAAATGATACTTGATTAAGGTTAAATTATAAATTTTGTCAATGTATATAAATTAAGCATTGATATGACATTTTCAATACATAAATTTAGGCTAAATTACCATGATGTGATAAATAGCTAGAATGATTAATTGGCCTATTATGTCAATGTTTTGTTAATAATGGTAATGACAGATTAGATAGAAGTATAATAAAAAAGAGATATAATTAAAAAATTTTAAGGTTCAAGAATTAAATAAACACAATATTTAAAGTACATGAACTAAATTTAACATAAAAGTTGATAAATTCAACCGTCGTAGAACCATCACAACGATTCTTAATGCTCAAATAAAAGTTGAAAGACTACATACGTTGTAACTCTAACTTATATAGTTATAGGAATCTTGCAATTAGCTCTAATAATATTTAACACAATTTCATTCCACATTATGGTTAAATTGAAGATGATATAGTACAAAAGGATAAGGATGAAAGGATTCAAAGAAGTACAAATGTTCTAAGGCTTAACTACTTGAAGCCTTAAAGTCCAATCAATTGAAGCAAACACACACCAAAATTTAGGAGTGTGAATGAGATCTTGCTTTCAAGTTTGAAAATGATGTTTGATTGATCGAATTTATATAATTACTTGATTTTATAAAGAGATTTGACTGAATTGTTATGCATTCCTAAGAAATCAATTGAAATATGTCTAATCCATCCAACAAAGAATTTGTGAATTATATCTACAAATTTTTTAAGGTTTTCTCCATTGAATTGGACTATTTTTTTGGGGGTTGTTTGGAATTTTTTTTCTTCTACATTTTAGAATAAATAATCTATAAAAACATGTTTGAATAATGTCTTTTTAAAAGTTCTTCTGTTATACATGTTCTCACAAATAACATATTTTTTTAGAAAAAATAGAAATTATTTTGTTAAGATCATAGATTTGTGGATAGCGTGTGTTGCTCGAATTTGCAAGTGTGCAAATCGTTACAAGTAATATAGTAGTGTGAGTACTAGTATTGTTCTCCACAGGGAATGAATGTTATCAATTACCAAATTCATAAGCTTCAGTTTTATCTGAGGACCGATTAAATGATGATGGGTGAAATTGAAACTAATAGAAAAAGAATGCAATAAGGCTCTAAAATTAACAACGTGAAACAAATGATTAAATTTAATTGCAAAAGGTTCTAGAGCTATAACTTCACCATTATCTCCTCCTACTCTTCATTCATTAATAGTTGAAGCAAATTCTATTTCTAGATTGTTGACAAGTTCTACCATATAGACTCAATATTCTCTCTCAAGCAATAACGATATTCATTGAACAGTAAATTGCCTATATCTCTATGACAATTCCAACAATTCAACTATGACGAACGTAGAACTTAAATTGTCACAAAACTCACAAGGATATCTCTATCTCAAGTGTAAATTAGAGAAAACAATTCAAGTTTATCAATAATTATTGTCTTTCAACCTCAAATTGTTGACATAAAATCTATGTAACGATTGGCCAAATCTAAACATGCATTAAGCCCAGAATAGTTTTCACAATCACAATGAAATAGAATCGTCAACTATTAACTACGAAAGAGTAGGATTCAAAAACGATTACATCAAGCTCTGGAAAGAGTAAATTAGTTCATACTAAAAATCTCAATAAAAGTCCTAACTAAAACTATTGAAGTCATTACAACCAATAAAAGAGAAGGGAAAAGAAAAATATCTGGGCAATTCTACGAGTTTCCAATCGTCGCTCTCGCTCTGTTCAGTTGCTTGGAACCTCCAAAATAGTGTCCAACCATTTTCCTCTTGTTCTCCCCCTCCAATCCTCTTCAAATTTCACAAAAAGATGTATTTATAAGCTAAAAAATCATGGGCGTGCGTCTCGGATTCACGCTTCAATGTTCGTAGTGCCTAGGCACTGGCATTCTGTCCTCCCTCACTGTCTATGGCCCCTAGGCGCTGCAATTTTTTTTTTTTTGTTTTTTTTTTTTGAGCTTTCAACTTGAAAATCTTTGAACTTTGGCCTTTAAAATGAAATTTTTTATCACCTATAAAAATAAAATAAATGCATGAATTAAAATCCAAAAACTATAAGAAAACTGAACAAAAACAACCTAAACAATATATAATAAATAAATACAAAATGAACTTATCAAATACCCCCAACTTAGCCTTATGCTCAGCCTTGAGCAAAGAATCAATTAACAAGAAAACTAAACTTAACAATCCAAATGTCATGCAAAGTGGATAGTCTCAAGCTTCAAAATAAAGTTCATCAACCTTCAAAATAAAAGAATATAAGATGCAAGCAATGTCAATCATTTCTAACCAATGAGCTATGTTGACTTCATTTTAAGCCTTAGACGTGTGTGTGTGCACAAATCTTAGTATTTTACTACTTTTCAACTCAAAAGAATTTTTTAAATGCAACAAAACTTGCCCAAATTCCAGTGGACTCTAAAATCTCACCTTTTAGCCAACTTTCACTCAAGCAACACCATATCAACTAGGATCATTAGAAGTTTTTAATAAAATATAATACCAACAAGGTTAATGAAACCATTTTATTTTAGACAGTAGATTTCACACACCCATTGTAGGACCCTTACCCAGAGCACTTGCTCAAAGAGTGGCCTAACTGATCACAATGGAGGTAGCTCTTTCTGTCCCTTTTTCATCTTCTTCTTTTTTTTTATAACTTTCTTTTTCTTTTTCTTTTTTTTTTCTTTTTAACAAGAACCTCAAAAAAGCAAGCAACCTAAATCTTTTCCCATAAAATATTGCATTCTCATTGTTTCAGAAGGCAAGTATCTTCTAAGCATCAAAGCAACAAAATACTTAGACTTGAGTGCTCAAAAAAAGTAACAAAAGGCTAAAAATAAAGTCAAATACTTCTCAGTCAAACCACAATCAATCTACTTGCACTTATTTGCCTTTTATTTCAAAATATCATAACAAACTATATTAATCAACAAAAACTATTCACACTCAAGGAAATCACCGTACCCTCAACTTAAAAGCATGTATTGTCCTCAATATATGAAATGAACAAAAAAGACAATCAATAAAAATCAAATGTAAGGGTTAACGAGACTTCCTTGAATGTGTTGATTGTCAAGAATCCAAAGCTCCAATGACCTCATATTTACTTGTTGGGAGGTCTTTTTCCTTCAAAAAAAAAAAAAAAAACGAAGTAAAAGAAAAATAAAGTTGAAAATAAACTAAAAGTTGCAAAAAAAACCTTTGAGTTGCCTCCCAACAACGCTTGATATATAGTCCTCAGCCTGATTTTTCTTCTCCTTTTCAAGGTGATTTAAAATAGTAATACGATGGATGTGACTCTGAAGAAGATTGGGACAATTGTGATCCACTCCCAAAGATGCCTAAACAGTTTGTATGATGTGAAGGGTTGGGATCCTTGAAGACTTTAAATATGGCTGACTCATCCTGAACTCGTAGCTTCAGCTCTCCTAACTCTACATCAATCTTTGATCTTTCCGTGGCCAAGAATGGTCTTCTCAAAATCATAAGCATGTTCTCATCTTCCTCCATATCTAGCATTAAGAAATCTACAGGAAAGATAAACTTTCTTACCTTGACCAGTGATAAGCCTTAGAATGAAGGCTTATTTAACTCCAAATTACTTAAGATATTCTTGTTTTGTCTTAAAATCATTGGAAAATAGCTGAAAGAATCTTAAAAATAAGGAAGAAAGAAGAATGAAGGCAATTAGGGTGAGAATCTTAAAAACTAAACTTGTGTGCAGGAATTGTGGAAATTGTAGAACCGAAATTGCAAGATGAAGTTGCAATTCTCTGGAGCAATAGAAAAATTCAAAAAAGGAAAAAAAATCTGCATTTAACCCATATTCGAAAATCCTCATTTGCTGTAAGATTTGGGGGATTTTGAGCACGAATTTTGGGCATTATTCAACCCTAATGAAGGCCTATAAAAGGAGAGAAGATAAGTGAAGAAGGGAGGCATTTTTTGGAGTTATTTTTGTGGGGTTTAGTCAAAAGTTTCCTCTATTTTTTCTTAGTTTTTCTTCCTCTGTTTTTTTTCCAGTTTTTATTCTTTGTTTTACAGAGGGTTGCTGCACTGTTATGGTCAATTTTCTTCAAAAAATTCAGTCTGATTCAAGTGAAGACTTGGATTGTTAAGATTCATTCTTTCCTAGAAATAGTGGGAGTTGAATCGATTGAAATCTAAGAAAGAAAAATGGGTTTTTGTTCAAGATTATATATTCTCGTTGGTTCTTAGTTTAGGTGAATTTAATTTCTATTTTGTTCATTTGGGTTGTAATTTTTCATGTTTTTTATTCCTTACCTATTGTATTAAGCTTTTAGAATTGAGTTGAGATTGTTGAAACAATTGAAGCATTTTTCTGATTTTTTTTAATATGGGTTTTGTTCTAGGATGCTTATTTCTTAAGGCAGATTTGTTAACTATTTTTATTTATTTATTATTATTCCTTCATCTTCAATTCTTAGTAATATAGCAGCAAATTTTTATCTTTCTATTTCTCTTGGTTTCAAATAGATTTTTAGTAACTTTTCTTCACATGGAATTCAATCCAAAGTCTTGCTTTGAATTTTTTGAATTAATTATGAGCTAAAATTTTTAGGGAGTTCAACGATGTGAATTCCCTAAGAAGTAATTGTAGCCAAAATTCCAACAAAAATCAAGCCTACATCTCAATTGTTTGTTTGTGTTGAATAAAATTCCATTGAGATCCTAGATTGATCAACTAGGGTAGCAACTCAAACTTAAATCTAATACCGACAATGTTAGTGATAAGCAGATTTCGCACAAGTGATGGAGACAAAAGCTTAGACATAAGCCAATTCTTTACCCTAGACATAGGGATTAAAGACTCCAAAACCCATAAAATTGTTGAGCCAAATTATCTAAAATAGAGGGACTATAGACATATAAGTCACTCACTTATATCAACCAGAACATCCTAAAAACCTAATTATAAGGTGAATAGGAGTAACAATTTTGGTTTACAATTGTGTGTAGAGTAGGTTGGATTTGCAATTTTGGTTTTGCAATTTACAACGTAGGGTAATGACATTATTGAGCCCCTCTTTTCTCTAAAGATTTTCTTTTGCAATGTTCATTTCTTTTATCAACCAGAACATCTTCAACGATTCTCCTTGGATGCCTAATTGATCTGTCATCTAGTTGCAAGGAAACAATTGTTGGTTTCACCTCTCATATTCCTAATTTCTTAAAAATAGACAAAGGCATTAAGTTAATACTGGCTCCTAGATCACATAATGCATTAGCAAAGATAATATCACCAATCGAACAAGGAATAGAAAAACTCCTTGGATCTTTTAGTTTGGATGATAATTTTCTCTGCAATATGGCACCACACTCCTCTGTGAGTGGGATCATTTCGTAATCCTCCAACTTCCTTTCTTCTTCAAGATGTCCTTCATGGATTTGATATAATGTGACATTTGTGCAAGGGCATCTACAAAAGAAATGTTAATATGTTGTTTCTTAAAAATATCAATAAACTTACTGTATTGCTTATCCTTTTTGTTCTTCTAGAGGCGTTGAGGGAATGGAATGGTTGATGAAGTAGCCAACTATGGTTTATCCTCAACTTGCTTAGTGGATGATTCAGGTGTAACTTGTTTTTCTTGATCTTCTTCTATGAACTTCTTGTTCTGCACTGACTCAACCAACTTCTTACCACTCCTTAATGTAATGGCCTTACAGTGCTCCATTGGATTCATTTCTATTGTGCTCGCTAAATTACCTGGAAGTTTATCCACCATCATGTTGGCTAGTTGACCAACTTGCACCTCTAAGTTTCAAATGGATACTGCTTGATTTTGAAAGTTGGTCTGTGTTTCAATCATGAACTGATTCGTAGTGTTGGCCAACTGAATCATTGCCTCTTCAAGGCTACTTTTCTTTTCAGGCTGCTGAAATCCTGGTGGTGGTAGATTTTGAGTTTGATTTTTCTTCCATGAGAAGTTAGGATGGTTACGCTAGCCAAGATTATAGGTTGTTTTGTGGACGATTAAAGCTCCCTACAAACTAAACTTGTTCATTGGACCCTGCCATAAATGGATTTCCAACTTGACAGTCATCACTTCTATGGCCCCCATGACAATATTCACAATACACAGGTGATAACACTCATTTATGAGTGTTATTTGGCTCTAAAAACTAAGCTATTTGCTTAGAAAGCTAGTGTTTAATGTGATAATTCATGTCATTTAGGGCAAATTTAAGTAAAAACAAGTTTTGCATGTGTCTGAAGTCTTGATTTGGTAAAATAAGTTTTTAGGTGTATTTAGAGTCATTTTTGTTAAGAAAATTGTTAAATTTTGTTGATTTTGTGTAGAGGCTGAAAATGTTGGGATTTATGCCCTAAAACCTCGTAATTAATAATTTATTTAATAATGAATAATAATTTTGATTATTTTATTTGCAATATAATATTATCCATTATATGAAAAATCAAAGGTTATTAGTGTAATCTTGAACAGTATGTGGTTGACATACGAGAAGATCATGTTCAAGAAATAACCTAAAGGGTCATAGTATATGGATAAGGTTGGATGCCTATCCAGGTAACACTATTGATATAGCCCACTTTGTAATAGTTACAAATGATTTGATCCAAATCATTCATGTGGAGACACGTGAGTGAGGGTATCTTATATAATGAGTTTGTATAAGACTGGACAACGAAATATTTAATCTCTCTTTATAAATTCGTTAATTGAGAAGATTAATATTTAATCAGGATGATTATATGTGACTCGATCTTAATCCTGAGTGAGTTATGAGCCCCTGCCTGTGAGGGCTTGTCCTTTGATTTGCATGGGTGAGAGTGGCTTTTGTAACCGATTCAATATGCCTACCATTTTGGGGACTTGACCAAATAGGGAATTGGGAACATAATCTCACAAGATGGAATTCACTCCTTCCCATATAGGGTAAGTAGATGAGTAATTCCCTTAAATGCTGATTTCGGGACTTGAACAATGGGGCCCCACCCTCTGATTGGCCCGAGAGGGACTTAGTTTATAATTAGATTATAAACATATTGTTCATTAGAGAATCAATGGTACTTAAGGAGCAAAATGTAATTACAGGAGTAAAACGGACTTTTGACCCAGCTGTAATTACGAACAACTCGTGAAGGATCGACTTGCATGTAGTGATTATATCAATGGACACAACTTGTCCTACAGTACATAAGAGTGCAACTTTAGGTCTACAGTGGAGTGACCCTAGAGTTAATGAATGAAAATTAATTAATTAAAGAGTTTAATTAATTAATTTTGTATCATTAGAGCTTATAATCTGTAGGTCCATAAGGTCCCCTTGCTAGCTCATAGAAACACTAAAAAATCAATTTAGTTGAAAGAAAAATTTGAAATGTTTAAATTAATATTTAATTTGAAGTGTTCAAATTAATATTTAATATATAAGATATATTAAACATAAAATAGGAAGATATATTTATTATATTTGATACATTAAATATTAAAATAATTAATGTATATTAGATACATTAAATAAAATATATTTATTAAATTTGAATTGGATTCAAATTAGGAGATAAATGTCGTAGGAGAATTTTAAACGGTTTGAATAAGATTCAAATTGATTAGATAAATGTATTTTAATATATTAGATATTAAAATATATCATTTAATTATTTTTCCTAGACCACTATAAATAGGACCCTAGAGGTGAGCCATTGTGCATTCTTCACAGCATACATCTTCTCAACAGAGAGAATTAGAGAATTCTCTCTAGACCTCTTCCTCTCCAATCCCTTGTGGATTTTCTTTCAAGAGGCTCCCACAAGCCTTGGTCATGTGTTCGAGTCATAGCTAGGAAGACTTTGTGGAAGAGATAAAGATCCGCCAGAAGATTCTCCAATGCTTCCGCTGCGGGATGTTATGTTTAACCTTAAGTTTTATTGTTTAATTCTAAATAAAATCAAAGATGATCCAATGCTTCCGCTGAGGGATGAAGAGTTCATTCCTATCAATTGGTATTAGAGCAATTTTGATTTTGATTTAGAATTAAAAGTTCACATGGTGGGTATTTTAATTTTGTTCATATATATGATATGTGGTTTGCAAATTGATTATTTAGGCTATTTGGCATTAGGTTTATAGTCTTGATTTGATCAATTGTCAATTCCATAAGAGTTTTGGATTTATTTTGAAAGATCTTCAAAGAACTTGTAGCCTACAAATAAGTATACACTGTTTTTAATTCTTCAAAGTTCTTCATAGTTTTTAATTCAAAGAATTGAAGTCTGATGTAATCCATTGCTGTGTGAATTTCAACCAATACATGGTGTCCCAAAATTCAACAAGCCTTTGACTTAATCCTAAGAATGACGGAAAGTTTTGTCTTAATCTTATTCTTGGATTTGTTAATTTTTGAACTTCACGTTCTGGGGTGAAAGTTCAATGTACGAATTGAAGCATCTGATGTTGGCAATAGAATATCCAATCGGCGTGAGAACTTCAAACTACCGACAGTGGGATCTCATTTACAAACAATGGAGTTTGAAAGTGCAAGACTTGAAATCATAGGTGCTGTCGACGGTGATAATTTTTTGTGTTGCGCGTGATTTTACTCGTTCATCATGATGCTAGTGTGTCAAGAAGTAAATTTAAAGTTTAAATCTTAAATTTGGAATGGTCCAAACAAAGAAGATATTGAAGACCAAGATATGTCTTGGATTTAAATTATTGTAATTTAAATTATTTTCAATTTCTTAGGATATGCAAAATATGCCGGTCAATTTTGCTTTTTTTAATTTAAATGCATGAGATTTATGTTTTAAATTGTTTGATTGTTGCATAAAGTATGTCATTTAAATTTAAAATCTCACCATAGGTTGAGCATGATCATGCATCTTATCTATTTTTGAATATAATTGTTATATTTGAAAATTTTGATTAGGTTGTTTCCTAATAGAATTAAGATTAATTTTTTTTAATATAATTGTTATATTGGAAAATTTGATTAGGATGATTCCTAATAGAATTGAGATATTTTCTTAATATGTTTATATTTTCCATATCTTTGAAGATAATTGTTATATTTGGAAAATTATATTATGATATTTCCTTTCATAATTGGAATCCATGTTTCCTAATAGGATTAGGATATTTCCTAATGAGAATATGTTTCATTTTATTAAAGATATTCTTGATTCTAGTTTTAAATAGTTTAAATTTAGTTTATCTTCTTTTGTTTCTAATTGGATTAGAATTTAGGATAATCTTTTATTTTTGTTTTAAAAGGGTTTAAAATGGTAGAATTTTAAGACTATCCAAGTGAATTATTTTTTAATAGGATTAAAAATATTTATTTATAAATTCACTTATGTTCATTAATCTAACAATTAATAGTTAATTAAAGATTAATGAATTTGAAATAAAAATTGATTATAAGGGAACTCTGTCTATGGAAGGTTCTGTCTAGACTGGGGTATTTAAGCTGACCGAAAGGAAACACCTCTAACTGGGAACCGACCTTGGAGTTGAATTAGTCAAATTTTATTTATTTTCACTAAGCATGCTCATAATGTTATTATTATTTTTTAAATAGTTTAAAAACTTAGTAATTCACATTAAAATCAATCTAACAACATAAGGGTTATGAAAGGTAGATTGAGGAACTTAGATAAATGAGATTAGCCTAATTTTTTTAAGTAATAGAAAACCCTATTTCAAAATACTTAGTGGGAGAAGGACACGTGTCAAAAATCCAACGGTCTCTATTATTGATTCACAACGTGAGATTCATGTGGGGCCTCGTGGCGGCTTTTGGACCATCCTCCCTATGGAAGGTGCTTGCATGGATCAATATCAGGGTGAATCTTTTGAGAAAGTATTATAGTAAGTGGGAGAAAGAAATGTGTCAACATATCCTACGGTCTCCATCATTAGTTTATATCATGAGATTCATGCGGGGCCTCGTGGTGGCTTTTGGACCGTCCTCCTACGGAAGGTGTTTGCATGAGTCAATATCAGGGTGAACTCCTGAGAATGATAGGATTGTAGTTTTGTTTCCAATACTTGACCTACCCTACGACGGCACTTGTTGGGATAAAACTACGGGATCTAAAATTATGGGTCACACTTACAAATGGCTCATTAAAGTTGTTAATGATGTCGTTGACCAAACTAATGGTAACTAAATATTATAGGAATAAGAGTTATTCTGGTGTAATACTTGGTTGAGATTGTCTCAGTTTAGTGAAGGAATACTTGACCTACCCTACGGCGGCACTTGTTCTAACTCACTAAAGTACCATAGCATTAAAAATGATTTATAGGGTTCATTTTTCAAATTGTTTGATTTCTATGCTAAAATTGAATGGATAATTGTTTGCATGGTGTTAAATTATATATATATTTCAATATTATGTCAGTTTCTCTCATAATTTTTAATTTTATTACTGATAAGTCAAAATTGAAAAATTTTATTACTTGGAAAAATAATGTTAACACTATAATGGTAGTGTAAAATTTTAAATTTGTCTTTATTGAGAAATGTTCTCAAAACCTGTTGCTAATGCTATTCGAATTGTTCGTGAAGCTCATGATTAATGAATCAAAAGTAAACGAGATAGCTTGTACGTATTCTCCTAGTTGACATTTTAGATGTCAAGTTTAGAAGATAAAGAAAATGACAACAACATATGAGATGTCGAAGTTAACATAAACTAAATTTAGAAAATTGTCTAAATGATCTCGAATTTAAGTATTACAAAATTCCAAGAAAAGAAACCAAATGATTGAAGCTATATAAAAGGAAATAGTTCCTAAATTAGCTGGGACAATCATAATAAGAGGAATTTTTGAAATACCTCTAAAAAGAAAAATATAAATGAAAGTAAATTTGATTTACTAGATTTTTGGTGGAATATAAATAATGCCACCTAGATAGTCGATATAAGATCTACTATCAAGATTTATTCTTCATTACATTTAATATGTAATTCTTGAAAAATACTTAACATGTAGAATAGTTTCTACAAGTTAGCACAAAGACGCCTATCTCAATTAGTGTAGTCGGAGACATTAAGATGTCATTAAGTAAAAATTGTTACATAATGCTGAATATGGTGTTTTTAGTAACCATAAGAGAAATTCAATTTCTCGAACTTTATTACAAAAATTTTCATATAGTATGAATTACTTTGAAGTATTAAAGTTTATATTTTCAAAATTGTTTGAAGATACATTCAGTTGAAAATAAGAACAATTTGTATATGTTAAAAATGTTGGCATATACTATACTATAAAATACTGAGATATTCAGGATTATAGAATCCAAAATAGAAAGACATTATTTTCTCCTAAAAGATGATACTTGACTTTGGCTGTTAAGGTTGATTAACATCAACTTGAATAGAATGAAAAGACTAGTAAGAGGTAATTCTCTAAAAGGTTAGTTAATTACTTTACTTGTATGTAGATCTTGTCTTTCATGCAAGATAATCATTGGGTCTTTATTAGATAGGGCTAGAACGCCAAAGAATACTTTGGGCTTACACATTCTGACCCAAGTGGTCTGGTGAATGTAAAGGTCAAATAAAGTCATAAATATTTCGTCACTCTAGTTGATGATCATTCAAGGTACAAGTATCTTTACCTAATACAACATAAGTCTAAATTTTTGAAATGTTCAAGAAAATTAAGACTAAAGTTAAAAAAAAAATCGATTAGGTAATTAAATCTACCAAGACATTATGATCAGATCATAATAGAAAGTACAGGAACCTTACGTACTAAAGCTAATTGATAGAAAATGGGTTTTATCCCAATTATCTTAATACCAAGTACAATTTTGTGAAATTGTGCTACAAAAGGAGAAAAATGACCTTGTTAGACATGGTCACATTAGTAATGAGTTACACACCATTACCATACTCCGGTTAGGAAATGCAATAGATATTGCATGGTGAACATGATTTCCTCTAAAAGTGTCTACGAGACAATTTTAAAGATTATAGAAGAGTAGTAAAGCTAGTTTACAACACTTCACCATTTGGGAATGTTAAGTTCACTTGCTGAACACAAGCCTAAAAAGCTTGTATATGTTCAAAGATAAGTCTAAGTGTAGGCCACCCCTAAGGAGTATAAAGTAGTCTTTTATGTAGTCCTAAAACGAATAAGGTATTTGTATGACAAATATCATTTTTAAAAGAAATGTCAAATAAAAGACTACAAACCTTTAATAAGGTGAGATAGTGTTAATACATTGTTTCCAAGTGAAGCCACTAAATAGTTAATAAAAGTTGTTAACAATTTAATTACATTTGAAAGCCAAGTGGATCCTAGTCATGAATTGGATAAGCCTCATCGTAGTGGGAGAGTTATGAGATGACTCAACCTTTACAAGAACTTAATTGAAGCCCAAATTGTCATGCTAGATGACAAAATTGAAGGTTTATTGCCCTTAAAGTGAGACTAATGGCAAATGGTTAAACCTAATAGGAGAAAGTAGACTGTGAGTAAACTTTCTCACTTGTTGCCATATTGAAGTCTGTAACCATTATTTAATTCATTGTTGCATATGAGATATGAAAAATGAATGTTTAGAATTCTTTTATGAAAAGAAATCTTAGATAATGAATCTATACAAATCAATCAGAGAGGTTTATTTTCAAAGATCAAAAGCAAAAGGTTTGCGAAAAAGTAAAGGTTCATTTATGAAATGAATTTTTACCATTAGATCTGTGAATATAAGGTTTGATAAAAGTATCAAAATCTATGACTTTGGATAAATATTAATGAAGCTTGTATAGACAAGAAAATCATTAATTGCTTAGTGGATTTTTCTCATGTTTTATGTTGGTGATATTTTGCCCACTATGAATGATGTAAGATGTCTAACATAAAACGTTGATTAAGTAACCAATTCCAAATAAGTGATTTGGAATGACTGAGTATATTTTATATGTCCAAAATGAAGATTTTAAGGACAAAATGTTAACTTTGTCTAAAACATTTTATATTGACAAAATTGTTGTCAAATATTTGATATTTATGTCTAAGGAAGCGTATCCTAAGACACCTCAAATGTTGGGAGTATATGATATGCATAAATGAGACTGAACATTTAATATACAATTGGTTAGCATATATCAGTTAAACGAATGGTATGACCATTGAGTAGAAAATTAAAAACTTTCTCAAAATATCTATGAATGATGAGAAATTATTGTGTATGGAGTTAAAGATTTGATCTTTACAAGATACACTAGTTTTTGCAAAGATTTAGGAAATCTATAAATTTTACCCTAGGTGGTGGAGTATGGTATATAAGTTAAATTGTTTTGCTTGTGAAGCAACAAAAGGACTTGTATGACTCAAATAGTTCCTTGAAGATCTGAAAGGTGTTTCAGATATGATTTAGTCTATCCTCTTTATTATGATAATAGTGGTGCAAAGACTAATATTAAGGAAATTAGAAAACACCAATGTATAGGGAATCATATCGAGAGAGAGAAAGCATCATGGTAGTGACCAAGATGGTTTTTAACGGCAGTTCTTTGGATCTATATAAAGAGACTCTCCAGACTCAAGTGTTTGAGGGTCACCTAGAATGTCTAGGATTACGAGACATGTCTCATCTTTACTAGGGCAAGTGGGAGAACATGTTGGGTATAGAGTATGCCCTAGGATACATGTCTCGCCGGCTTTAATGCAAGTGGGAGATTGTTGGGATTTATGCCCTAAAGCCTCGTAATTAATAATTTATTTAATAATGAATAATAATTTTGATTATTTTATTTGCAATATAATATTATCCATTATATGAAAAATCCAAGGTTATTAGTGTAATCTTGAACAGTATGTGGTTGACATACGAGAGGATCATGTTCAAGAAATAACCTAAAGGGTCATAGTATATGGATAAGGTTGGGTGCCTTATCCTGGTAACACTATTGATATGGCCCACTTTGTAATAGTTACAAATGATTTGATCCAAATCATTCATGTGGAGACATATGAGTGGGGGTATCTTATATAATGAGTTTGTATAAGACTGGACAACGAAATATTTAATCTCTCTTTATAAATCCGTTAATTGAGAAGATTAATATTTAATCAGGATGATCATATGTGACTCGATCTTAATCCATCTTAATCCTGAGTGAGTTATGAACTCCTGCCTGTGAGGGCTTGTTCTTTGATTTGCATGGGTGGGAGTGATTTTTGTAGCCGATTCAATATGCCTACCATTTTGGAGACTTGACCAAATAGGGAGTTGGGAACATAATCTCACAAGATGGAATTCACTCCTTCCCATATAGGGTAAGTAGATGAGTAGTTCCCTTAAGTGCTGATTTCGGGACTTGAACAATGGGGCCCCACCCTCTGATTGGCCCGAGAGGGACTTAGTTTATAATTAGATTGTAAACATATTGTTCATTAGAGAATCAGTGGTACTTAAGGTGCAAGATGTAATTACAGGGGTAAAACGGACTTTTGACCCAGCTGTAATTACGAACAACTCGTGAAGGATTGACTTGCAGAAAAAGGACCCAAATGCACCCACATTCTAGCCGCAAAATGAGGCAAAAGAAAAATGATTCAAGAGATATGCGAGAAGGATGCATCAGCAATTAAGAGCAGAAGCCAAATTCCAACTGTTGTAGGAAAAACTCAAAATGTGCCCAACTATGCAGCCGCATTTAGGCCATTTCTACAACAGCACAATTGCGTTCAACTATGCGGCCGCATCTGGACCTTTTCGACAAATTCTCCTAGATTTTCGAGATTTACAGATAAAATCAAATATTCTTAATCAAATCTCCGAGGATCAAGGGATATGATCAGTCAAGCCTCTCCACACTTATCTCGGTAGCAAACCATAGGCCTTAAGGTCTATAAAAGGTGACTCAAGCTTCAGTTTCAAAGGAGAGCTCGAATTTCTATATTCTTCTCCAAATTCTGTAGTTTTCTTTTCTTTTCAGCTACCATACCGAGTCTCCCACAAGTTCTGTTTATACTTCATTCAGACACGAACTTCGAAAGAAGGGAGTGTAAGTACTTGTTCTCCTCGAAAGAGGTTGAACAAAGTCAGAAAGAATGAACAAACTTCGGGTTCTTTATCGCTTTCATTTAAGTTTTGTACGTTCTGTTTTCCTTTAAAGTTTAGCTACTGTTTTATTCTTCCATCAAGTTGTAAGTTTCTGTTTTATTTATTAAATTTTAGTTCTTTAAGTTGTAATTCAAGTTTTGTTTCTATTGTTTCAATTCTGCACTTTTATTTCAATGAAGTTTATATCTTTTCTCAATCAAGTTTTCTCTTTATTTTCTGCACTTTAGTTTTCTCTTCAATGAGTAGCTAAATCCTTGGAGGGGATTCAATGAAGTGGATACCCTAAAAAGGAGATAAGCTCCGCCATGTGATTCGAGTAACTTTGCTTAACATTTAGCATCGTTTGCTTTTATTGAGTTTAAGTTTCATTGTTAGCTTAAACTGATCACTTGAGTTAGCATAGTTTGTGTGAGATTCAATATTGAAAGGGTTGGATTGAGCACGCGTTTTCATAAAAGCAATCTAGGAGAAGAGTCTAAGACATAGAACTTTGCTTTTTGTACCTAGACATAGGACAAAAACCTTTAGAATCATTGAGTTGCGTTCTTTATTTATCTAAGTTAAAATTAGTCATAGACATATGTGTTTAATTGTTTAGTCTCCTAAAAGCACTTAGAAAATGGTTGGTGTTGAACTTGATTCATGGTGTTAAGTGTCGGTTAGGGTAGGTTGCGGGCACATTTCAGTAGCATTATTTCTGAATTGCACAGAACTCAAGAGATGCAGTATGCGGGAGCAAGAGACAGAAGCTCTGAAATAGCCGGACGTAGTTAAGCAAGTTTGCGGGCGCATGGTGGGTGCATTTCCTCTAGTTGAAACATATTTGAACTACCTGCTTCTCATTACTGTTTTCATATCTTTTCTTTTAGTTTACTTTATTTTCCTTGCACAAAACCCCCCAAAAACATCTTATTTAATTGGTTACCTTCGGTTGCAACTTGAAAGCACTTGCGTTGTTAACTGAAAAGCTCTTTGTTAACCGTTTCCTTGGGTTCGATACTTAGAATACTTCTAGATATTATTTGTTGGACAGTGTGCACTTGAGCTTGTTTTTGGCGTATAGCAAACGCCCCACCAATAGGTGGTGACTAAATAGCATTTACCTTCACTTGACTTACTTGGAGTTGCTTAGTAAGTGAAGCAACATGCGTAGTCAATTTTGCGATGGCATCCACCTCATTAACTCTTATTGCCTTTTTCTGAATTGATCTTTCACTTGGCCATTCATAGTGATTCATGGTCATTTCTTCCAACAACTCAAAGGCCTCATTCTCAGTTTTGCTCATGAATGCTCCTCCTGAAGCTACATTAATGTTGGTCCTCGTATTGCCATCTAAACCATTATAAAAAATTTGTATTTGCATCCATCGAGGCAATCCATGGTGAGGACATTTTCTTAAAAGCTCCTTGTATCGTTCCTAAGCTTCATACAAACTTTCTCCCTCATACTGATAAAAATTATTGATCTCATTGCGAATAATAGTCGTCTTTCCTGGTGGAAAGAACTTGGATAGAAACTTTTTAGCTAGATCATTCCAAGTTTCTATAGAAGTTGTAGGCAAAGAATTTAACCACTACTTGGATTGACCCTTTAGAGTGAAAGAAAAAAGTCTCAGTCTGATAGCATCATCTGCCACCCCATTATACTTGAATGTATCACAAATTTCCAGAAAACTAGCGATGTGAGACTTGGGTCTTCACTCTACAGTCCACTGAAACTCAAAGCCTAAACCATTTGTAGTGTAGCTGGCTTGATCTCAAAATTATTAGCTTGAATGGCTGGCCTTCAAATAGTAGAATGAATATCAGTCACGTCAGGCATCACATAATCTCTCAAAGCCTTATTCTCATTCTGTGCTTGGCCTTTAAATAGTAGAATGAATATCAGTTACGTCAAGCATCACATAATCTCTCAAAACCTTATTCTCATTTTGTGCTTCATTGTTTGCCATCCTTTCTTACTCTTGTGCAATACGTTGTCTCTTTTCTTTCTATTTCTTCTACAAGTGCATTCGATCTCAAAATCAAAAGGAAGTAGATTGCTACTTCAAAATTTTCGCATACACTTGTTTCAACTCCTAATAAAAATAAAACAAAAAATTAAAATTAAAACAAATAAAATAAAACTCAAATTAAGACTAAAGCTATTGATTTTGATATTGATAAAATAAACATTCACTCCCTCGCAGCGGCACCAAAAATTTGTTGCTCAAATTTGCAAGTGCACAAATCGTTACAAGTAATATAATAGTGTGAGTACTAGTATCATTCTCCACAGGGAATGAATGTTATCAATTACCAAATTCGTAAGCTTCAGTTTTATCTGAGGATCGATTAATTGATGATGGGTGAAATTGAAGCTAACTGCAACAAAAGAATGAAATAAAGCTCTAAAATTAACAACGTGAAACAAATGATTAAATTTAATTGCAAAAGGTTCTAGAGTTATGACTTCACCGTTATCTCCTCCTACTCTTCATTCTTTAATAGTTGAAGCAAATTCTATTTCTAGATTGTTGACAAGTTCTACCCTATGTCAATATTCTCTCTCAAGCAATAATGATATTCATTAAACAGTAAATTGCCTATATCTCTATGACAACTTCAACAATTCAACTATGACGAACGTAGAACCTAAATTGCCACAAAACTCACAAGGATATCTCTATCTCAAGTGTAAATTAGGGAAAACTATTCAAGTTCATCAATAATTATTGTCTCTCAACCTCAAATTATTGACACAAAATCAATGTAACAATTGGCCAAATCTAAACATGCATTAAGCCCAGAATAGTTTTCACAAGCACAATGAAATAGAATCATCAACTATTAACTACGAAAGAGTAGGATTCAAAAACGATTACATCTAAGCTCTAGAAAGAGTAAATTAGTTCATACTAAAAATCTCAAAAGTCCTAACTAAAACTATTGAAATCATTACAACCAATAAAAGAGAAGGGAAAAGGGAAAAGAAACAAATATGGGCAATTCTATGAGTTTCCAATCGTCGCTCTTACTTCATTCGGTTGCTCGGAGCCTCCAAAATAGTGTCCATCCGTTTTTCTCTCGTTCTCCCCCTCCAATCCTCTTCAAATTTCACAAAAAGATGTATTTATAAGCTAAAAAAACCCTGAGCGTGCGTCTCAGATTCAAACTTCAAAGTTCGTAGCGCCTAGGCGCTGACATTCTATCCTCCCGCACTATCTATGGTGCCTAGACGTCGGTTTGGAGGCCTAGGCGCTGTATTTTTTTTTTAATTTTAGCTAGAAATTCAAAAGTGCTTTGGAGAATGAAGAACAAATTAGTCAAAAGAAAATACTATTGTTTTATTGTTCATTTTAAAGAATACATCTTAAATCATAGCAAATTTTTGAATATTATTTTTTCCTAGCTAACTTTTTAAAAGTCTCTAAATAAACAAGTTATATATATATATATATATATATATATATATATAACTAAACTCAATACCAAACAAGTTTTCCCTTTCTTTTAATCGAGGACTTCAAAGTTCAAACCGAATTTAAATTTTTCATGTTGGTTCATTATGTAAATCTTTCTTTATAGAACAAAACAATATTGTTCCAAATTGGTTGAACAAAACAAACTTAAGAATAAAAACAGTCCAATTAACTCAATTTTTAACTCCTATTATTTGACTTAGTCGCAATAATAATATTACAACATATATATATTTATATAAAATTTAAAGTTGAATATTGTTTTTTTGCAGACAAAAAGGCAGAACTGTGCGGTCGTTAAGAAAGACAAGGCATTTTAATATGCAACAGCAAACAGAAATCTCCATTTATTTAATTTCAAGAATGGAAGTTTTCGATTTGTGTTCAATGAACCATTTTCATTTTTTGATTCGAGGTTGTCCTGTCTTGTCTTTTCATTAAGGTATCGTCGTATACCCAATAGCTCATGGATGCAAATACCCCCATTACCCTCTGCCTAAAAATAAATACGCTAAATTATAAAAAATATTATTGAACTTTGTCTTTTGTTTTAAAAATATTCATAATCTTTTAAAAGTTGTAATATTACTATTGATCTTTTATAAACTTTCGAAACTACTTTTGGAGTAGAAATACATTAAAATGTTGGATGGAAAATTGACGTGGCGATATCCTACAACAACATGACAATGACTAGGACACTTATTTAGATTAAGTTTGAAAGAACGACATTCAGACAAGTCAATTTTTCATCCAACATTCTAACGATTTTTCTACTATAAGGATAGTTTTGAAACATTTATGGAAGGTTAAGGATAAAATTGTAACTTTTGAAGGAATATGAGGTATTTTTGAAACAAAAGACAAAGTTCAAGGGTATTTTTTATAATTTAGCTAAATAAATACATATTCAAATGAAGTCAGATAAAAAGATAGGTTAAATTACAAATTTTGTTTCTAAAGCCCCCGTTTGACAACCATATAATTTTTATTTTTTTAAGCATATAAACCCTACTTCTATCTATGAATTTCTTTATTTTGTTATTTGCATTTTATAAATGTTTTCAAAATCAAAGCCAAGTTTTGAAAACTAAAAAAAGTAGTATTTAAAAATTTGTTTTTGGAATTTGGAATTTGGCTAATTATTCAAATATGACTTCTTTAAGAAAGATGAAAACCATTGCAAAAAAAATGTGAGAATACAAGCACAATTTTAAAAAACTAAATGGTTATCAAACGAGGTCTAAACTTTTACAGTTATGTACTAAGTAACTATTCCTTTTTTTTTTTTTTTTTTATAATTATAATAGGTTTATTGAACTTTCAATTTTATGTCTAATAAGTTCATACTTAACTCCATCACTTTAAGTTGAGATAGTATTATATTATTTAAAAATTATGTGGCTAGTTGATTTCGAGCAAGTTTAGGGAATTGGTGTTGTAATAACAAGATCTATTTAGATATAAAATTAAAAATTCAAAAGTTTAAAATATAGAGACTTATTAGACATAATCCTAAAAGTTTAAGCAGCAAACTGTAAGTTAAATGAAAAGTACAGGATTAGATCATGTTTCATTTTAGATGTCCGTTTCATTATTTGACTCTATTTTATGTATATGTAATTGAAATTTTATAAATTCTAATTGGAAGGGAATACTCCATGAAATTTTATTGAGAAAGTGGAATGCATAATAGAAATTCTACATAAAAATTCATAGAGTTATAGTGGTACCAAACATATATATTTTGAATCTCTTTGTCTCTATTCCAAGGATTCCATGTTAGTGTGTTTGGTTGAGTAAGACTAGTCTGGTTGTCATCGCTACATACATTTTGCTTCATTCAACGAAGTTTTGATAGATTTGATTTTCTTCTTCTTTTATTCAATTCGATTATTGCATTCATAAATATTAGATATAACGTTATTATATTTTATATTTGAGTTTTGAAAGGAAAAGTGAATTAATCTCCCTTTTGTTTATAACACTACACAACTTTTTCTTTTCAATTAGATTTTTAATGTCAATGACTCAATTATTAATTTTTTAAAGATAAAAATAACAATGAATTGTGATCACAGAGAAATGTATTAGAACTAAAACTTTTTTAAGTGCTTTTAGAAAAGAATAAAGAAGAAAACCAATCATGTGGAGTGTCTTGTGATGGTTTATTAATGAAAACAAAACATTTGTAACTATGGGTGCATACATATTTATATATACATTAATCATCACATCTACTCTTTAATAATGCATATGATACACACAAAAATGATTTTCTCTATGTAACAAATCACTTTAATTCGATATGATATGGTTCGAGGTAATATATTTTTGTGTTCGTTATGCTAATTTCTCATTTATTTCATTTTGTTTATGTACTCTCAAAAGCTCAAAGTTTTCTCTGAATCAAACTGAATTTTTAGTTTTTATTTAAAATCTATGTCAAATTATACACACGTCACATATCTATTACTCCACTTTATTATTTGCAATAATGGTCTTCACAAGATGAATGACTTATATAGAATGTAATGAAAAATTGATGTTGACATTGTTATCTTTATACTTTTAGATTTGTGTTTTTATCTTAGTCTATTTTATATATGTTTTTTTTTTCTGAGTAGTCTATATTTTGGTTCTTGCTATATTATATGTTTAAACTTTAAAAATGTCTATTTTGGTCCTTACTATATTATATTTACATCTAATATACCACTTGTCCAATGCTCGTCTCTAATCTATGTGGCTTAAAATCATGTTCATATTATGCTTAAAAAAATCATGCTCATATTGACGTAATAGTATACATACTCAAAACTATGTCATTAATTTATTAAAATCAAAATAAGGGCAAAGACAAAATGATTAATTTTTTAAGTTCAAAGATAAAAATAAAAATTTTAAAAGTTCAAAGACCAAAACGGATATTTTTAAAGTTTAGAGACTAAACTAGAACAAACTTGAAAGTTCAAGTATCAAAATGAGATTTAAATCACTATTATATTATATGAAGCCATCAATTTGAACATTGTTCAAGTTGTTAGATACTAGTATATATATCTCTTCTTATGAGTGGTAAGTTTGAATTTGACCCCTATGATTGAATATTCTTAAGAGAAAAAAAACTAATGCATAATATAAAGTCAATTATGATTTAAGTCAAAGGCATTCATATTGCATACACTAAAGAAAGAGTGTTTCAAAAACCTATTCATGTGGGCTGTCCCTCATAATTCATTATTAAGCTAAAAATTTATAGGCATGCGCATAAATATACACACACACATCCATGTAAAATCGTCACATCTTTGATTTAATAATTCATTCAACCACAAAAATTATTTTGTCACATTGCAAAATCGTTATTATTACTTGAATATCAAATAAGATGTTGTTGGCATTAGTTCATACCATACAAATTTTATAAGTTAACATAATTGTCATTTTCATTTCAACTATTGTGAAATATATATTCAAAACATTATTATTGATTATTTACAAACTTTTTTTTATCATATATGGTTTTATGAGTCAATTTTAGTCCAATGTTTTTATTCCAAAGGTAACCCTCTTTTGATCCTATGCAATTTTGATTAAGACCATTAATTTACACTTGTTTGTTATTCTATTAATGAAACATCATTAATTTTTCTTTCTTTTTTATTTTGAATTAAATAAAATTTAAGGTGGGGGATTCGATGACCTCTTGGTCAAAGAAATATACTTTACCAATTGTGCGAGTAGTAATTTATCCTATATGTCATATGTTCGAAGTTTTTTCCCTTATTTGAATTGAGATTCTCTCTTGTTTAAAAAAAAAAACCTATTTGAGATTTAAACATATTATCTAGCTAAAAACAAAAACATGCGAATGAACACGATATAACATGTGTGAATTTATTTTACTATAAATCTCTCTCTCCCCATAAACAGACGAGAAGTTTGATGAGTTGCTTCATTTTTTAAATAATATTTATTTTTAAAAAAGTAATTAAAAATATAACATTTTTAAATAGGTAATTGTAGACATAATATTCTTTTAAATACCATCAGTAATCACACATTTTATTTGTGAACTATATTTTCTGTTGATGCATAAATCTGGGCAAAGGGGATGCAACTAATTTGTACGTGTTGTAATTTGGGGGGAAAATGTGACCTGCAAAACAAAAGGAGTTGCACATAGGTGTGGTGCTTACCACACAGGCTCCGATACTTAAGTTAAATCAAAATTATCAAAGTGTAGCAAGGGTTTAAGTATGATGATGAAGTTATCTATGGAGTCATAATTATCTATTTATATGAGAGTTGACCTAGGGCTTCTTTCTCCTTCTCTCTAAATTGGTTTAGGAAAAGGTTGAATCGGGCCTCTCCCAGAATTTCTTGGCAAGCCCCCAACTTCTATACTTTCCTCATTTGTTAGTTTTTGCTTTTTGTTTAATAGGGAGACATGTCTCATATTTATTTTTTTGCTTAATAGGGAGGTATATTCCCTTTTTTTTTTGCTTTTTGTTTAATAGGGAGACATATCTCCTATTGTGCTTTTTATTTAATATGGAGACATATCCCCTATCAAGCCCCCTACTCAAGGAGGATGTTGTTTGAAAGATCTTACTTGAGTACAAATTGTGTTTTTTAAACATAACTTGCATGTATTTATCAAATAGAATGAATAATAGCATTTGTGATTATTTTCACTGAGCAAAGGAATTAACCTACTAAACAAAACTTTCTAACCTATCAATTGGAGTCTAACAAACCTAAAAACATAAATTTAGCAAAAAAACTAATGTGGTGTCACACCCCGTCCCAGATTACCTTGCCAATCCATAACGAGTTGTGATGACAATAGACCCCGAGTGTGCAATGACATCTATTGTCAAGTCTCTCCTATCTTATAACTCAACTAAAACTCTAAACATCTCATATACAGTGCAACAAATGTTTACAATCTTTACCTACAATAGATGAGACTAGTGGCAGATTTCGATCAGCTAACTCTAGTTGAAACTGAATGAATAAACGTTTCACTCTGCAGCGGAAGCATTGGATCGTCTTTGATTTTATTTAAAATTAAACTAAAAAATAAGATTAAGTATATTTACTTGGAGTAAATATGGATATATTTCTGGCATGTCTTTATCTCCTCCACAAAGTTTTCCTAGCTATGACTCGAACACAAGACCAAGGCTTGTGAGAGTCTCTTAAAAGAAAATCCACAGGAGATTTGAGAGGAAGAAGTTTAGAGAGAATTCTCTAATTCTCTATTGAGGAGATATGTGTTATGTCTAATGGCTCAACCCAATGGTCCTATTTATATAGATCAAGGAAAAATCTTTGCCATAATTAAAATATTATATTTTAATATCTAATATATTAAAATATATCTTATATTTATTTGAATCTAATTCAAATCTCCTACGATATTTATTTATTTAAATCTTATTCAAATTCTATAAATATCTTTTATTTAATGTATCTAATATACATTAATTATTTTAATATTTAATGTATCAAATACAATAAATATATTTTTCTCTTATATATTTAATATATTAAATATTAATTTGAACATTTCAAAAATTTCTTTCAACTAAATTGATTTTTTAGTGTTACTATGAGCTAGCAAGGGGACCTTATGAACCTACAGATTAGAAGCTCCAATGATACAAAATCAATTAATCAAACTCTTCAATTAATTAATTTTCATTCATTAACTATAGGTCACTCCACTATAGACCTAGAGTTGCACTCTTATGCACTGTAGGACAGGTTGTGTCCATAGATATAATCATTACATGCAAGTTGATCATTCATGAGTAGTTCATAATTACATATGGGTCAAAAGTTCGTTTTACCCCTATAATTACATCTTGCACCTTAAGTACCACTGATCATCTAATGAGTAATTTGTTTATAATCTAATTATAAACTAAGTCCCTCTTGGACCAATGAGAGGGTGAGGCCCCATTATTATTCAAGTCCCGAAATCAGCACTTAAGGAAACTACTCATCTACTTATCCTATATGGGAAGAAGTGAATTTCATATTGTGAGATTATGTTCCCAGCTCCCTATTTGGGCAAGTCTCCAAAAGGTAGGCATATTGAATCGGCTATAAAAGCCAGGCTCACCCATGCAAATCAAAGAACAAGCCCTCACAGGCAGGAGTTCATAACTCACTCAGGATTAAGATCGAGTTGCATATGATCATCCTGATGAAATATTAATCTTCTCAATTAATGGATTTATAAAGAGATATTAAATATTTCGTGGTTCAGTCTTATACAAACTTATTGTATAAGATACCCTCACTCACATGTCTCCACATGAATGATTTGGATCAAATTATTTGTAACTATTACAAAGTGGGCCGTATCAATAGTGTTACCAAGATAAGACATCCAACCTTATCCATATATATTATGACCCTTTAGGTTATTTCTTGAACATGATCCTCTCGTATATCAACCACATACTATTCAAGATTACACTAATAACCTTGGGTTTTTCATATAATGAATAATATTATATTGCAAATAAAATAATCAAAATTATTATTAATTATTAAATAAATTATTAATTACGAGGCTTTAGGGCATAAATCCCAACAAAAATGCAAGAGCAACTTGGTGGAAAAATAAGGATAAAAAAATGAGCTAAAAGCTTAGTGAGTGGTAGTTTTATAATAAAATAACTCTCGATAAAATTCTTTACATATCAAACATAATTCAAAACTCTGTAAATCAATGTAAATCATGAACAATTTAGAAACTCTCGGGAGAAGTACAACCTAGTAAACATGTAACCATGACTCTTGAGAACATAAATTGCACAACAAAGATTACAGTTCTTGAAACAATAACTCTTGAAAACGTAAACACAAGCTAGTAAAAACATAGAGATATATGAAATTACAGCTTCTGAAAGCATAAGCATAGGCTAGTAAAACTTAACATCAAACCTGTACCCAAATCTCTGTCATACTGACGTAGAGCAATTTCCATACGCACAGTAGAACAATCTCTGTCATATTATGCACCGAGTAATCTCTAGGTACATAGCAGAGCAAATCTCTGTCATACGTGCACGTAAAGCAAACTCTAACATCTGTAATGCCTCAGGACCAGGATTTAGCACCTAATGGCCCCGGCATATTCCTACATCCCCTGCGGCCTGAGCACGCGAGCATACTATGGAAACACATTCTCATAGCATACCGGGTAATCACCATGGGTACAAAGATCTAGTGGTTTGAAAACCACTTCTAAAATAAACCTCTTAAATCACAAATCACTCTAAATCATAAAAAAATTTAACTCAAACTCTTGTTGAAAATTATATTCTTTCTCTAAAACAAATGTTCATAAACTTGAAAGATTTCTGAAATAACATTAAACATTTATAATTTCTCAAATAATCATCAAATCTTTCAAATAGTATAAAACATTTCCAAAGTCATATTTTCTCTGAAACCACATCTCATGAATCTCATACATTTTTCAATAAACATTAAAACTCTTCAAACATCTCAATAATCAGAAAAAATCTCGAATATTTTTTAAAACGATAATTCAAGCTAAAATCATAAAATTTCTGGAAATTCATAAAACTTTTCTAGGAAACTCATGACAATTTCTCTAAAAACATACAAAGCGTAGAATTCTTGAAATCTCATAAGAATAGTTAAATAATGAAGACATTTCGTAAAATAAACTACTCACAAAATTATTGATGCAAGAATTCTGAGTTGCAATTAATCAATCCCAACTAAAATTCCAATAACTATATTACAAATTATTCTTCGAACCATGTAATTTCCAATAACACCAACTATATGTCAATTAACCCATATCGTATCCTTAGATTCTCCCCATTAGTCAAATCTTCAAATTCTACTCTCTCTCTCACTCAACTGCTTAATTTTTAAACAACAAAATGTACATTTCCAGAATTCACCTCAAGTAAATGACCATAAATTCAAGGACCATTTTTCATCTTTCCTTTAATTTGATGCGACCCCTCCTTTGTACTTTTACCAAAATATATTCTCACCACAACAATTTCTCTAATTAACTATTAATATTTCCCCCTTCTTCCATCCTCTCCCACAAATTGAGCTTGTATTATAGAAATAGCTTCTCTCTTCATTTATCCATTTAAACCTCATCATTACTCCCTTATTTTTAAATGTTTAATTCAATACCAAATACCTTATTTCCTCTCTTTATTCTTCTTCTTCTTTAAAAACTCTCTGTTTTTCTTTTCCTATCCAACCTAGCACATCTTCTTCGTTTCTTTTAATTTTTCTTAGGCCCCTGTGCTATCTTAACTCAACTTGAGGATTTCTTTTAGGTAATACAAACTTACTATTAAAACTAATCTCTTTTCCTTTTCCTCCCTCGAGACAATCTCTTCAAAAATTCAAGATTTCAAAAATCTAGATTCTATTTATTTCGTTATTACCTAACAAATTTACACCATAATAAAGCATTAGTCTCCCCTCTTAATTGATTTTGAAGCATCCATAACCTCTTCACAAGCAAAAGGAAAAGAAACCCCTAAAATCCTCTCTATAAATCCATTTCTTTTTCATGATTTTCCTAGAAAACTCACCAGTATATCATAGGTTTCTCACCCACAGTTCCTCTGAATTCTTCTTTTGTCTTCAACACTCTCCTTAGTTGTCTCCTTGCTTGCAAATGCTGCTCTCCTTCAAACCCTCTCTTTAGTGCAAGTTCTCTCCTCCTCTCTCTTTTCGGTTTTTTTTTCCTTACTACTTTTTACTTTTTCTTTTTATTTTCCTTCCCATAAATATGGGTCTAATCCACCTGTCAAACACACAACATCACCAACACACTTGCACACTTGCCAAGAAAATTTACTCTACCTCAAAATTTCGGCTGCAATTTTTTAATCATTATTATTGTTTTTTCCTTAACAAATTCCAATTCCTCTCTTCTTTCTCTTCTTTTGTTTTTTTTTTTTTAAACGATGAGATCCTTACATGTGGTGCTTGCCACACATGCTCCAATGCTTAAATTAGATCAGAGCTATCAGAGTGTAGCAAGGGTTTAGAGTATGAGGATGAAGTTACCTTCAATGGAGTCATAATTATCTATTTATACGAGGGTTATTGACCTAAAGTTTCCTCATTCGTCTCTCCGAATTGGTTTAGAAAAAGGTTGAATCGGGCCTCTCCTAGGCTTTCTTAGGCCGTGGGCATGCGAGACGCAGGCCCACATGTAAGTTGCATGCCTCAACTAGGGAAAAGGCGAGCTTTTGGACTTTTTGGCCCAAAACCCATATCCTTTGAGCACAATTTAGTCTTGGGTTCTGTCTAATCTCAGTTTGGTCCTTAGAAATTCTCTATCTCTTTAGGTTTGATCCTATTGTCTAAATTTTCTCATAACATTTTCTTTTATAATTTTGAAATTATTAAAATATTAACAAATATATAGTATTTAATTATTTAATTGGTAGATAATATTTATTATTTTAATATTTTTTGTTTCAATATTTGGTAGATAATATAAATGGATAAGGTTTCCTTTTAATTAAGAAACTATTTAATTTTTGTAACGGCAAGGAAATAAATTGAATTGAATCAAGCCCCCTCTAGTACAAAATTCCAAATTCATTACAATTTCAAATCTCGATGGGTTGCTCTCAATTGTTGAACTCGAGAAAAATAAAATAATAACAAAAAACTCAAACTTGGAATCAGTTAATTAATATCTAAACAGTCTGAAAGTTACATCCAAATCCAACCATGAAACTTTTGAATTAAAAAAAGCAACACTTTTCTTGATGAACAAGACCATGCATTTATTCAACCACTCTGAAAATTGAGCATATAAAACGACGTCGTCACACTGAATTTAAAAGAGTTTAAGAGGTTGAAGAAGGCTTCATCTCAGCTTTAATGGCAGCAACCAACTGATCATAAGCCTCAGCCCATGCCCCTTTCATTTCCACACTCCACATCTCTGGAATTCCTTCCTTTATGGTATCCAAAAGTGCAAATTTTGTCACCTATCAAAAAAAAAAAGTATCATTTTTAAGCCCTCGTTCGATCGGGATGATGGTAGAGTTTAAGTTTAAACATCAAAATAGAATGAATTTACCTCGAAATGTTCGTCAAGAACACCATATTTTAAGTGAGTGGCACCCAGCCTCTTAATGGTGGTTTCCCTAGCGGCAGCTATGCCACCTTTTCGAAGTTGAACTGCCGACTCGCAAGTCTGCAAAATCCAAAGCAAATTCTAACATCCATAACAAACTTTATTTACACCCACTTGAGTATAGCTCAACCGGTTAAAATATATGTCTTCGATCAAGAAGTTAGATGTTTGAATCCCCACAAAGTGCACACACAAAAACTTGATTCACTTGCCATGTTTAGAAAGAGGCAAACTTTTAGTTATAAACTTACCAAAGTAAAAACATTCAAAGCATGAGGCTTCAACTTCGGGTTTTGCTCCAATGGAACTTTAGAGTCTCTCAGAAAAGGAAATATCTTTTGAGCCGATGGCGCAATTTCAAATATCCTAAACCCCACCCGACAAAAAGAAAAAGTCAATTCCAATACATCGACACAAATCTTTCAATTTACAGAAATATCGATTAAAAAAATGGGTCGAGTAGTTTACTTGAGGAAGAATTTGATGGCCAAATCAGTAGCATTCTTTTTCATGACACTCCATGACTTGATCACAAGAGCCTCTTGCTCTTCAGTGAAAACTTTGCCTTCTCCACATGTGCCCATGTCTCTGTTTTTTGAGGAAATTCATATTGGATGATCCTATTTATACAGTAATCTAACAAAGTCTTTTGTTTTTTCATTTTACCCCTTCATTGAAATGAAAAGCCATGGCAACTTGCTTTTTGCTGCTTTGAATTAAATACAAAACCACAAGGCAAGGGCAGGGCATGTAATAAAACAGGGGGCTGCCTTGAAAAACTGCCAAATTTGCAGGTTTTTAATTGGTTTTGGGCATTTTCAAAGTTCTTGAAGTTTGGAATTCTTGTGGTAAAATAATTTTGAATTTATGTGTTTAACATTTTGTGGTGAATTGGCAAAGTTGGTGGCTTGTGTAAATCAAATTTGATTCTCCTCATTTATTTGGGTTACTTTTCTGAATTAAACAAATAAAAAAATTGTTTTGGCCTTGTTTGACTCACTGATCAAAGATTCAAAGCAAGGGAGTTGTTGGGTAATTATTTATTTATTTTTTTGGACCAGAGGTAATTCTCCTTTTTGGAGAGACATTTTTTAAGGTTTGTTTTTATTATCATCATTCGACATGGAAAAAATCGTCGGATAATCAATTAATGGTTTCAACCCGACCACAGAATCAATATATGGTGGTAGTCAACTTGAGTTTAAATATCGAAACTTTAAGCTAGAAGCTTTATTTTTCAAAAAGAAATATGTATATTTATAGCAAACAAAAAAAAAATACAAATATAGTATTTTTAAAAATGAATTGTAAGTATTATATTTATTTTAGAAAATTCATTGATCAGATTTTGATCCCAATAAACGAGTTTTTATTTTTTGTGATCACGATAATATCATATGTTTTGATTAGTAATCACTAATTGTTATGTTTTTTTTTTCTTTACTTAAAATTATTTTCCAACCATTATTTTCATAATACTTATCTCAATCATGGAGGATTGTAATTTGCAACCACCCATTTAAATTTTGTTTGCTTTCAAATTTTTAATTAAATTTTAGATTTTAGTCCTCTGTTTTTATCTACTTTACATTTCTCTATTGAATATCTTGATTATAACGCTTCAACTTCCATTAAATTCCACACTAAACTCCATCATAAAAATACTATTCTAAAATATTGAAATGAGATACAATATCATCCATTATCCACAATTTAACATAAAAATATTAGGTTAAATTACAAGTTTAGTCCATGAATTTTCAAGTTTGTGTTTATTTGGCATCTGAAGTTTCAATTTTGTATCTATTAAGTCTTTAGATTTTCAAAATGTCTAATAGGTCCCTGACATGTTCCAAATTTTTTAAAATTAACACATTTATTAGATATAAAATTGAATTTTATGTCTAATAAAACCATAAACTTTTAAATTTGTGTCTAGTTGGTTTGTGAATTTTAAAAACTATTTGGTTTAATTCTCAAAAATTCAGGGACTTATTGGTTTTTGAAAATTAAGCCTGTAAATACTACTTCCACTTATATATTTTTTTGATTTGATATATATTTTTTACATATGTTTTCAAAAACTAAACCAAAATTTGAAAACTAAAAAAAATAGTTTTCAATAACTTGTGTTTTATTTTTGGAATTTGGCTAAGAATTCAAATGTTTTTTTGAACAAGATGAAATTCATTGTAGAGAAATGATAAACCCATTATAAAGAAATGATGAGAAAGTAAACACAATTTTTAAAAATCAAATGGTTATCAATCGGAGTTTTAAGAACCTATTAGAGTTCATAGACCAAATATACACAAATTTTAAAGTTTAGGTACCTATTAGACACTTTTTAAAATTCAAAAATCAAATAGATATAAACTTGAAAGTTCATACACTAAATTTGTAATTTAACAAAAGTACTTTTCAAAAATATTGAAATCAGACACAATATCATCCATAATTTACCAAAAGCTCGTGGAGTACCATTAGGCGTTGAAAGCAATTTTATTATTTTGAGTTTTCTATTTTTTAAAAATATGTATGTTTTCTCACCATTTTCTCAATGTTTTATTCACCTTTCTTAACCAAATATTTAAATTCTTAGTCAAATTTTAAAATAAAAACAAGTAAATAAAAGAATAAAAAAACATTCAAAACTTTTTTTTCCCTCCTTATACTTTTAGCATCAAATGTTCAAATTTAGTCCAAGTATTTTCAATAAAGCTTACAATGGATCCTTATTGTTATTTTGAAGTTAATTTTTATCAAAATTGACATAATAATAATAATTTTCACATGAGAAAATACACAATATGAACATATTTTTTAAATTTATAGAAGAAATGTTAATAGAAACTATTTTTTTTAAAAAAAAATACAATAAACTAACAGTAGGGACCAATTTTGAACTTTATTAAAAGTCCCTAGATTAAATTTGAACATTTAAAAGTAAAAAACTAAAATAGAATGAAACCTAAAGTATAGAGACCAAAATGATTTTTTAACTTTTTTTTATTTTCAAATTTTGACTTAGATTTTGAAATCGTTGTTTAAAAGTGGATAGCAACAACCACATGGATGAAAATAGAAAAAGGAAGCAGTTAATAGTTTGAGAATCAAAAATAAAATTCTAAGAATTCCTGGACCAATATACATAAAAGAAGTTAGGGATAAACCTTTTTTTAATTAAACTATACTAACAACTTTATATATTTATATTTTTTCCAAACGGACAAATCTGTTTAACTTTACACACTGAAGCCTCAAGCTTCTCTGAAGATTGAATAAAACTGTTACCTTTCAATGTGGAAGAAAGAAGAAGCATTGGCATGGGGCATTAACCACATCCATAGTTCACATCTGGTTTTGGCACAGCAGAAGAAAATGGAACTTCGACTCTCTCTTTCACCAGGCACCGCGCCTCCCCGTCTTCCACTACAAGAATTTTCCCTGGCGGGCATTGAATTCTCGGTCTCTCTTCTTCAGTCGATGGCTGTTCAAACCCGCTGGATATCTTCAAATGACTACCTCTCTTTGCTGCGAACCGTTGCCCGAAACCAGACATGCTCAGTATAGACACAACGCCAACAATGGTAAACACTGCCTTGGCTGCTGCAGCTATGAGTGAACCTAATCGATTGTTCGAGTTTCTCGTGCTCGCTTGTTTGCTGGTAGTCAACGACTCGCTTGGCTCCCTTGTAGCGTCGTTTGTCATGTAGCTCAAGGTTACTCCATTACGGGAAGATTTGCGAGCAGACAAGGATGGAAGTAAATGGCCATTGTTTAGGTGAAGAGAGTAGGGAGGACGGCTTGGATATGGAGGTAGCATGAGGTCATGGTTATGCTCTACTGCCTCCCCAGCAAAGGCAGAAGCTTCATTTATCACTTCCAAATGCTCCCCTTTGTACTCCTTGATCTTGTCGAGTAGCATCTTGCGACTGTGTTCGATCTCGCTGAGGGCAGCTTCCCGTTCATATCGTTGTTGTTGTTGCAAATCCTTAATATGACAAGAGAAACGATGTCAACTAGTGCTGGAAGAATTGTCTGGATCATATAATTATATAACTAGGTATGCAAATATATTCAACAAAGATTACATCGTCCCAGAGTTTAATTAATGAAATCAGTAATGAAACAGAACATAAACCTAAGGATTATTCTGATATAACCCAAATTTAGTACCAAGATATCTGCTCGGGTTTCTCGCACATCTGCGAGCACAAAGCAAACAAGATAAGATTGGTGCTTCTGGCAACAACCTATTTATATATCTAAGAAACATACACAACTTCACTAGCTGGTGTGAAGAAAAAAAAAATACTTCCCCTGATGGCTCCTGCTAAACAAGGTTAACATAAGTGATGTTTAACAATATTCAAAATGGATCCATTTCATAACTTCCTTATTTCTTGTTTTCTCTTGATAATTGCTTAAATTTGTTAGACAACACAAGACATCATTTTCTTCTGTTTTCAAAATTTGTATAATTTTGAAAACATTGAGAAATGACAAACTGGGAAGAACTACCAAACACATATTTTTCAAAACTAAAAACACAGATTGAAAACATTACCAAATGACCCCTAAGCTTCTTTTCCACACTGAGACATGCTGAATCCCACACATACAACAACCAAATATTTCAAAGCTGATCCTAGAGCAAGAATTGGTGTTCAGCTTCAAAGCGTAATGATTATAACCATGGAACTAAAGGTAAAAGTTCCAGAGCAATCCATAATCATATTGCTTTTGACCAGAGTGACAAGAAGGACAAGACAGACAAAGAGAGAGATACAGAGAGAGAATATGCATTAGCATTACAATTCCAAAGGCCAAATTTGTTTACTAGAATTCATACAAGAGGAAAAACTTTTAGAAAAAGCAAGCAGAGCATGTTTGAAAGGCCATATAGATTATTAATGTAGAAAACCAATTCTTATGATATCAATTTCTGCATTCATAAACAATATACCAAAGCAAGGAACAAGGTCTGGTTTGACAGAACAAACAACAAAGCAATTCAATGAATAGTTTCCAAGTTTCAATTCAGTTTTTTTTTTCTACCACAATGACAAGGAAGATCATTCTAAATTCAGCAAAAGTAGACAAACAACCTCTTAGCACCAGAATATGGGAAAATGAACAAAAGAAAAATGAAACCCAGATCAGAAAAATTGCCATATGATGCAGTAAAATCAATTCAAACAACATTACACTCTAAATCAAAAGCAGCACAGAGTCACAGACCATCAAATCAAGAAATGTGAGGGAAAAAAAAAAAGAGAGAAAAATATCTAATCAAGGACAACGAGGGAAAACCTGCAAAGAAGAGAGTTGGGTCTCCAAGGACTCGAGGGCATCGCAGATATTCAAAAGTCGTTCCACTTCTTCGTCGTCATCCGTGTCGCCGGCTGGACTTTCTGAGGCGGAACCGCCGTCGTTGGCAGCCTCATTTTCCGTTCCGGCAGATCGGTCTTGGCGGAGAGAGGCGGTGGTTGTAGCCTTGTGAATGGAATTACTGATTTTCAATCGGAGCTCAGTGGCTCTGCCAAGAACCATGTCTATGCCGTCTTCTTCCATGGGCGCTGCTAGCTCCCGGCTCCGCCTAGGGTTTTTGAGGTGAAGAAGGGGGAAATGGGAAGTGGGGTTTTGAAAAGCACTAGACTATGAATCAGAAGGCGCCAAATGAAGTAGTTTCTGGTGGCGAAATTAGAAGATTATAAGTGATTCTGGTGCTCTCTCTGTAGATACGAACCCACCTTTTTTGTCCTGAAACTGAAATCTCAAACATACAATCTTTGTTTCTAGCCAAAATAAAATGGAATCTTTTGCAATTTCATTAACTCAAAAATTCAAAATCTACCAAACATATTCTTAGGAGTTGGAATCAACTTCCATGATTTGAATAAGTGGGATTTTTTATAAAAATATGATGTTTTCAAAAGTTATTATAAAAAACGAGTGAAAATAAAAATTATTTACAAAAAATGAGTTAATTTTTTGTTTTCATTGGAATGTGTCTTTTCATAGACACATTTTGTGTTGAATGTGTCTGTCAAAGAGACGCATTGTTCATAACCATTCAAACCAATTAAAGAAAACGTCAAGTTAACGTCAAGGTAACGATTGGAAGTGGAATGCGTCTCTTGTAGAGACGCATTCAACTCAAAAACCAACGCTCTAATAAGACCAAAGTGACGCGCCTCTGACCAATCTAAATGCTTCTCTTGCAGAGACGCATTCAACTCGAAAACCAGTGCTCTGATGAGAGATTCCCCTAACCGAAGTGACGCATCTCTAACCGATTTGAATGCGTCTCTTATAGAGACGCATTCGTCTCGAGACCCATCAGAATCTCTTCTGATCGCAATTAATGTCGATTGACCGACGGATTGATTGATGAACGCATGTCATCCGCGATTAATGCATTTCAAAAATTGCATTCCTCCAACATTAAAACCACCACCTTCCCTTCTCTCTTCCCATTTGATCTCCATTCCCATCTGCATCCATCTGAAAAATTCTTCCCATTTTCCTTCCTTCCTCTCTTCTCATCTGCCCATCTAAAATTCCTTCTCTCTTCCCCATGTGCAATCCAAACTCCATTTCCTTTCATTTTCTTCTTCTTATGTCTTTGATTTTGCATTTCCATTTCTCTTAATTTTGTCTATTTTCCTTTCCCATTTTTTACTATTTCATTTTAATTTTGAGAAAAATAAAAAGAAAATTTTTTCCATCTTCATTTTATTGAAAAATAGTAAGTTATTTAATCTTTTATGCTTATTTTTTGCTAGATTAAGTTTTATATTAAACTACAATTTTTTTTAAAACTTTATTCTTATTTTTTTACAGGGAAGAAATACGTGGAAAGCAAGTTAAGGAAAGAAGTTGATTCTCCTCGATAAAGTGTATATCTTTGTTTTTATATAAAAATGTATATAAAAAATTGTACAAATATGTGTATGAAAAATGTAGAAAATTAATGTTGAAATGTATGTACAAAATGAAGCTAATTGTTGTGGTTTCTTTGCTACGACTAGAAATTTATAGATTTCTAGAACGATTTCTATAACTTTTAGATTTAGGGCGGTTTTGGTAGCTTTTAATTTGTTTTTTTCTTCTCATTTCCTATTTTTTGTTCTTGTTTCTAAATATCTATTTTAAAATTAAAAGAGAAAAAATTATTGTAGAGATGTAGGAATATCATAATATCTTAAAAAGGACTTAGTTAAATTTAATTATAAATAAACAAAATTAAACCAACATTATGAGAATGATTACTTTTTTAGAAAAATTATATGAATTTCTTAAGTTTTGAATATAAAAATTAAACTAAAAATGAAATTGACAAAAAAGAAAAAGAGACAAAAATTAATCATTACATGTAATATAATATTCTATTTAAAAATTTTAGTTTTAGAAAAGTACTCTTCTTTAGTTATATATATATTTTTAATTAAATTGAACTAAAAGTATAAATAATAAATAATAAATAATAAAAATTAATATGATATAAAGTTATTGTTTTATACAATATAATATTTTATTTGGTAAATTTAGTTTGTAATAAGTTATTATTATCCATTTTCAAAAAAAAAAAAGAAACTTATTATTATCTACTAATACAATATTTTGATTAGTTAACAAACTTTTTAAAAATGGATATATGAGAATACCTATTTTTTTACCCAAAAAATTAGCTATTGAAAATAATGAAAATTTACTTGATGATTTCTTAAATCTTACACTAAAAAAATTATAATTTATATAAATTTAGATTAGATCAATGAAGATTTAAATACACTCATGATTGTTAATAGATGAAGAAATTTAAAGAGGTAGAGTATGAAAATTTTTATTATTGTTTTTTTTTTTTTTTGATAGTTTTATTATTGTTGTTGTGATTATTTTTATTTAGGATTTAGTATAATATAAACATAGTTATATACTTTTATTAGTTTGCGACATTTAATAGTGCTTGTTTGCTTTTATTTTATTATTTTGTGATAAATTTTGCAATAATGCCTTTGTTTAGTACATCATTTTATTTATATTCATCCCTAAACATATGAGAAACCAATAAACTATCAAACTATATCTTTCAAAAAAAAATAAATAAATAAACTATCAAACTATAAAAAAAGAAAAAAAAAAGAAAAAAGCATAAAAAGTTGAACCATAAAAATATTAATCCCAAATCATAATACCCTAAAACTCTAAACCCTTCACCATAAGCCCAAAACCCTAAACCCTAAGCCCAAACCCTAACCCCTAAAACCCTAAAAATAATATCCATAAACACTACAAACCCTAAACCCTAAAAACAATAACCCTAAACGCTAACCCCTAAAAAAAATAATCCTAAACCCTAAAATCCTAAACACTAAACTCTACCAACCCATAAACCTCAAATCTTAAAACCCTAAACCCCAAACCCTAAGCCCAAACCGTAAAAATACTATCCATAAACACAACAAACCCTAAACCCTAAAAACCTAATCCCTAACCCCTAAAAAACATAACCCTAAACCCCAAAACCCTAAGCCCAAACCCTAAACCCTAACCCCTAAAAAAATAACCATAAACCCTAAACTCTAACCCCTATATGGAAAGTATAAGAGAAAACTGTTAATAGCAACCTCTGTAGATGCGAATGATTGCATATACCATGTTGCTTATGCGATTGTACCGGAAGAAAGCACTGATACATAAGGTTGGTTTTTGTGCAACCTACAGACAGATGTAGTGCATGAGAGGGAAGGGATGTGTCTAATTTCATATAGGCACAAGGTATCAGATCAGCAATTCGAGACTAGGATAACGATTAGGTAGATGCGCATCATTGATTCTACTTGCGACATGTTGCAAGTTTTTAACCAAAAATACAAGGATAAATTCTTGAAGAATCTGGTGTATCATTCAGGCTCGAAGTTTCGAGTTCGAAAGTATGAACTATGCATGCTTGAGCTTGAGGTAGCCAACAAGGAGTGTATGAGATTTTTTTATTCCTTGGATCCCACGCAATGGACTCAATCTCATGATGGTGGTCATTGTTATGGGTGGTTAATCACGAATGTGGCTGAATGCATAAACGGTGTGTTGAAAGAAGCTAAGAAGTTACCCATAACTGCAGTGGTTCAATCCACATTCTACCGAATTGTGACCTACTTCGCCAAGAGACGACTTCGAACAGAAGCTACCATTGATAAATGGAGACACTTCACTAGGTAACTTCTTCAATTGCAATCTAGTATGGATTTTGAGGTGATCTAATATCAATTAAAACCCTATTTGTAGGTATGCTATTGAGAAATTAGAACCCTGGGAAGCACGTGCCAATGGGCACAAAGTTCATGTCTACAATCATTGGTTGGAAAAATGTGATGTCACAACTGCGGTTGATCCAATCACTTTGAAGGGTAGAACAACACATTAGGTTAAACTACGTGAGCGAACTTGTGCTTGCAACAAGTGGCAAGCCTATGGGATTCCATGCTCTCACGACATTGCTGCCTGCAAGAAGCTTGGCATAGATTACTTAAACCTCTTACAAGATTATTACAAGCTGCCAACTTACTTGAAGTGTTATTCGCCAGAGTTTGAATCCATTCCTAATCAATGTTGTCGGTCTGACCCTAACTTTCTCAAAGTTTGTCCAAACGAGACACTAATGAAGGCTAAAGGTCGTCCATGTACGTCTCGTATACGGAACGAGATGAATTGGAAAGAGCCAACAATCAAACAATGTTGTGGCATTTGCAGGCTGGAAGGAAATAATCGACGAAAGTGTCCCAGTCAAGCGCTTAGACGTTTTGATTAGTTCTAGCTTTTTGTGAACTCAGTACTTCTGTAATATAAAATAATAGTGTGTAACACAGTTTTTTCATTAATGTCAAACATATAACTCTCTTATATATTCAATGCAAACTTGTTATAATTTTTAAACTATTTGAATTAGTAATATTTATTTTTTGTCTATTTAAATATTATTCGATGGAAAACGATATTACTACCGGACTGTATGAACCATCCGTTCTATACCTCCAGGCGAGTCATCGATCTCAATTAGCCTGGAAGACATATTTTTTGGTGCATTATTGCACTGTAGGCGTCAAGAAGTTGTATTAAGAAGGTTCCCTAGACAACCAGACCCCCGCATCGAGCCATATTTACGAGCGTCTAAATTCTATGGTGTTTCCTGCATCAAATTTATTCAATATGATTGGCATTTACTAATTGCACTAGTGGAGCGCTGGCGATAGGAGACACATTTTCCACCTGCCACATGGAGAGTGCACAATCACACTACAGAATGTAGTCGTCCAATTCAGACTACCTGTTAATGGGCGAGCATTAATTGGTTCGCTCGAGTATAATTGGTCTAACGTTTGTTGTGACCTATCGGGAGTTACGACACATGATGATGTACTGAAAGGAGGTCGTCTCAACTTGCCTTGATCGGCTGCCCAGTTTAATAATTTCGCGCATCTTCTAGAGGACGTCTATGAAGACGACCTCCAACGATATGTCCGCGTATATATTTTGTCACTCATAGGAGGTGTGCTCTTCCCAGATAAGTCTACAGTCGGGTCCATTTGATGTATCTCCCCCTACTAGTAGATTTGCATGATGCGGGGATGTATAGCCAGGGCGCAGGATATCTTGCATGGCTTTATAGATAGCTATGAAAAGTTATAGTGATAGATGTTAATGATTTGGGCGAGCCCCTTATACTTTTACAAGTCAAGGCATGGGATCGATTCTCTTTTCTGGCACCTCGACAATTACATCAATACGAGAATCAGTTGGGAGATAGATCACTAGCAATAAGGTAAGAAACTTTAATGAGTTTAACTATAGTCATACATTTTACCTACGTTACACTAATATTCAATTTATTATATTTATAGATGGAACGACAAATTTTCAGTTACCAGATCGCCTACACATGTATTGGTCCAGTACAAATATATGTTAGATACAATTAGGCCTGATCAGGTATCATTAAATTCATTTATGTATTGTTTTTAATCAAATTGTTTTTATTTTAGTTTATGTTGGTGAACTTATGTTCAAAAAATTATGCAGATTATTTAGGAGCCTTATAATCATCTACTCCAAATCTTGCCAAAATATTGCCTTGTCAGTAGTCACGTATGGGTAGCCAAAGCTCAACTCATGTGTGTTTTATGTAGTTGAGTGGCAGTTCCCAGAACGTGTGATGCGATAATTTGAGTGGGTGCATGATGTTCCTATTATAGAAATCTGGGGAAGCAGAGAAAACTTCCAATTTGAGTGGGTGCACTCATACAACCTCATACAAGCGGGATCCCCACGATAGCCTAAATGAAGATGATTTTACTTTTGAAACAAAATATACAACATGGAAAAAAATATGAGGATGATTTTACCAATATAGTTATGATCTATAAGATAGTAGAAGAGATTAATTGATTTAAATATTAAAAAGACTGAGATTTATTCATCTCAATTAAAGATTTAAAAAACAAAAAAAAAAAATTCACTTCACGATTGTAGTTTATAAGCATGTCTAATTTATATCATATAAAAGTGAAGTGTTTAAAAATATTTTTTAAAATAAAAATTAAAAAAAAATCAAAGAAACAGAAAAATAAGAAGCCTATAAAAAAAATTTGGTTAATGTATTAGAAAAAAAAAATGAAATGTTTGGTTAATTTATTTGAAAAAAATAATAACTAAACTTAAAAAGAGGAGAAAGAAATATTTTTAAAAAACCATAATAAAAAATGATTGGTAAATGTATTTAAACAATTTTTTTTGAGAAATAATTAAGAAAATGATTGGTGGAAAACAATGATAAAAAAAATGATTTGTGAATGATTGGTGGGGGTGAAATCTTTGTTAAACATTTATTTTAAAGAAAAATAAATAAATGATTGGTATATTTGATGGGTTGTTAGATATTTATTGATAGATTTGATGGTTTATTAAATAATTATTTTTAATATAAAAAATGTGGTTTCCTTTTGAATTACCAAAAGGGGGAGATTTTGACAAAATGCGTTTGTTTGACAAACGCATTTAGGCTATCGTGGCAGTATCACTAAGAATGCCTCTGTTAAATAGACGCATTCAACATGGAATGCGTCTCTAAAAGACGCATTCCAATAAAGACAAAAATACAACATGATTTTTGTAAATAGTTTGGATTTTTACTCGTTTTTTGTAATAACTTTTGAAAATACCCCTCTATTTCTCCAAAAAGTCTAAATAAGTGGTAAAATTAATACTTCTTGATATATAAGATTTTCATCTCTTTCAAAATTTATTTATAACTAGCTAACAACGCAAACTAGATATGTGTTCAATCAATCAACGTAGTATACTGTATATAACAATCTTAGGGGTGGTTTAGGGTGTTGAATGGTTAAAATATTTTGGAGTTGTGTTAGTCATGTGGAGTTAGATAATTTGTGTTTAGAGTGCTGAGTTGTTTAGTTTGAATTAGAGATGTCCATGGGAGCGGGGTGGAGGTTCCTTGTGGAGAATTTGTGGGGATCCCGCTTAATTTTTTTTTCAATCTCAATTAAATCAAATAATTTTTTTGATTAATTTTCAAATACTTAACTTTCCATGAGAAATATCTATTAAATTTCAATTAGATTGTTAATTATTCACGAAAAATCTTCATTTAAGTAGTTAATTTTCTATTTTAAAAAAATCACTATTTAAAGATAAAATTCTTAAACCTCATAATAGAAACAAAACAAGATTTCATATCAAATTATTTAATTAATCTATACATATATTTTAAATATTTAACTATATAATTCAAACATATCCATTTATCTAAATCATTAACAATAAAACTTTAAATGACATGGATATACACATATACACATATATATAATTAAAAAATAAAATAAAAATAGAAAAAATTAAACGGGGAGGGGAACGGGGAATACATTCCATGTCCTCGTCCCCATTTAGCTCACGGGGAATATTTTTCCACCACTCCCTCCACCATTCCCCGCCCTGTTAAGTCGAGTCCCCACGAGGCCTCATCCTCGTGGTGAAAATAGACATCTCTAGTCTGAATTAAGTATGTGTTTAGGGTGTAGAGTTATGTAGTCTGAATTTAGGAAGTGTGTGTTTGGGGTGCATAATTGTTTAACATGAAGTTCTGAAGTCTGTGTTTGTGCTGACTATTTTTTTTTCTACATTTTTTGTTGTACTATACAATTAGAGCTATATTAAATATCAATTTTTCAAATTTTAAATAATAAAGATGTGTTCCCATCAAATGAAATATTTTTTTCATTTCCATTTTCACGTATTATATGATTTAGATAGTTAGAGACATTTTTCAAGGAATTTCCTTTAGAATTATTTTAATAGAAAATCCTTGTTTTTAATTAATTCTATTTTTTTTCTAAAATATACCGTTTATTAAAGACATTTGTTCTAATGACCTTATATATATATATATATATATATATATATATATATATTAGTTAAAAAAATTAATTACATAACAATGTCTAATATTTAATGTAAAAGATTGTTGAGGAAGGTCGTTTGTTCTAATTTTAACTTCAACTCCATTGCATATCTATTGCCTAAAGCTTATAGAAATTTAGGGCTTGTTTGGTAGGCAATCTAAAAACAGAATTTTGAAAACAAGGGATTCAATGAAAACAGAGTTGTATTTCATGTTTTCATATATGTGTTTGGTAGCATATTTAAAAATTGGATTCTAATTTAAATAATTATTCAAAATGTGTTCTATAATATATTTATAGACTATAAAACTAGTTGTAGTTGTAAAACTAAATATTAGGTTGAATATAAATCATTATTAATTAATTTATGAACATGTTTTTTATTATAAATTTTGTATAATTATTATTTTACAATATCATATAATTTATAATATTTTATATTATACATATTTTAATTTAACAAAAATAAATTGTGTTTATAACATGAAATACTATATTTATTAAAGTTTTTATCTTTTTTAGTATAGTTCTGCATTTCAAATTTTCAAATTCAAAATCTAAATACAATAAAAACATAAAAATGTTGTTTTGAGAATTTTCACTATTTGAATCACGGAATCCGAAAATAGTTTTCGAAGACACATCTGTCAAACATAGATTCACTGAACTCAATGAATCTGGAAACATAAAACAAAATCTATATTTTCTACCAAACATGCCCTTAGCATTTTATGGTTATATCTATTGTAACTTCATCTTTTATGGATGGTTTGTTTATCTATGATTTCAAAATCTAACGAATTTTAAGTAAATTTTGTTGTTTATTATCATATGAAATTAAATGATATTTTTATATAAGAAAAATTACCGAACAATCATATTTTGCTAGTTTTCCTATAATTTTAAAATTATCATTTAAACATAAGTTTTAACAACCTGATGTGCAAATATTTCATCCTTGTAATAGTCACTAATGAAACACACTCTTAGCATCTTTATAAAAAACTTTGTCTCTATTGTAGCTTTATCTTTTTTGACATGTTTGTGTGTAGGATTTTGAGTGACTTCAAATTCTAACAAATTTTATATGAACTTGGTTGTTTATCATCATATGAAATTGAATGATAGTTTTCTATCAAAAAGGGTTCTTACCAAAATAGTCATTTTTTTTGGAAGATTTCCTAAAATTTGAAGTAAGTTACTTAACATCAATGTTAAAAATATTGATGTTGACGGAAATATCGAAATCTTAATTTCATGGAAATATCGATAAAGTGTCGATGTCGTTGGATAGTTCTGAAAAAAAAATATAAAACAAAAAAATTCAAAAAAAAAATTAAATTAATAAATAAACACACTTTTTAAATATGTTAAAATACTTATTATTAACATGGGAGGAGCTAAAAAGAGAGGAAGATGAAGAGAGGGAAAGAAAGGAAGATAGAGTTTCTCGATAATTGTGCAGACTTTTATAATGAACATTGTTGAAGTTGGTAGACTTTAATAATAAATACTCTTAAAGTTGGTGGAATAGAGTTATTTACCTAATGTGTTGTGAAGTATATGGACCAAACAGGGAGTGAGGGTATTTTAACCCACTCCACTGAATTCCAAGTTGGTGGGTCAAACATCTCCTTAAGGGGGCGTTTGACGCGCAGAGTTGAGTTGAGTTGGGCATAGTTGGTTTGTCAGTGAATTCAGGAAGTCTGTGTTTGGAGTGTAGAGTTGAGTTGAGTTAGGAAGTCTGTGTTTGGGGTGCAGAGTTGAGTTGAGTTGTCATATGTATCTGGTACAGTAATTTGTAACTAGAAGCATACTGATTTTTAGCTGAGTGTTTTTTTTTTCCTTTGTTTTTTTCTCCAACCATTCATCTAGAAACATATTTTTCCAACCTTCAAATATTGAATTCAAAAATGACTATATATTCCAATATTTGTGGAATGTATGAGTGGAATATTCACAAAAGGAATGTTTCAATCTGACACGTTTTTTTTTTAAAAAAAAAACTTCATTCCTTGTTTTTCAAATTGACTTCTTCCAAATGATATGAAATTAATAGAAATCAAATGTCTCATTACACATTGAACTTCTTTTAATTTATAGATAGCCAATGTGACAATTGGTTAACAATGTATATAAGTCAACATTACTTTCATGCATACGTGAAATAGTCACAAAAATATTGGTAGGCCATCTATTGCCTATTTACATAATGCACAAACAAAATAGTCCACAAAAATAATAATGGACCACAAAATAGTAAGTCATGGTTTGACAATGAGCTGGATTCTTAGGTATATTGAAAGATGGTAGGAGCAGGAAGTCATTCGGTTCTACCAAATAGATGGAAGCAGTACCTCTTTCTTGATTGGAGTGGGACCTGTAAAAAGCAGTCCGTCTTCTGGATGTCGGCGACTAGTAGGTCTATAAGGATGATCTGATCATCCTTTGTCAATCCTTTTATTGCATACAAGTGGTTGACTACCTCCTTTCGCCGTGCGGCTTCCAGATCATATTTTTCCGTCTGCCAAGATAGAAGCGTATGCATGTGAGATGTGTGCATGTCCATGGAAGTCCGCATAACATCCAAATACATCAGATTGGAAGGACGATCTCTTCCTCTTGCTTCTGCTTCCTCTAATAGACATGCCAGATGGAGTACGCATACTAGTAGGGATTTATGACAAGTCTTCCTCCCCTACATCCCCGGTGCCTAGGTTCTCTACAGGCTGTTGCTCTGGGCCAAAAATGTCTTGTGATCCCAATCAAATTTCCTACTCCATCTGTTCGGCAGCATTAGAAGCCATCTCCATAGGTGTCTCTGCTGCTAACCCCGTGGCTCGATCCTTACCAAACACGATTGTCAACTCATCGTAGTGTGGGAATGGCTTGTTTCACAACCCCTTAGCAGCATGATGGCCCTGCATGTGAACGGATAATATATTAATTTGCTAAAAATAACAAGGATAATATGCTATAATGGCACAATCTTACCCTAACTCAAGCATCAAAAATCTCCTTCTCTACATCAACACATTTTAACTCTTCGTTCCAACCAAATCCGCTGCAGGCATTACTCAGCATCTCTGCTATTGCCCTGTACTACTTTTTTAGAGATCTGATCTTGCATTCAATCGTATTTTGGCTGATGTTAGAATTTGGTAGTTTCTCTGCAAGCATCCGGTGGAGAAGTTGTAGATACCCGAGTCTGAAGGTCCCATTGTCAGACCGCCAACCACCTTCTACTAACGTGAGTAGAGACTCCACCAACATTGCATCCTCCACTCTTGTCCATGTGTGTTTTGGAGTTTTTGACATGGTACTGCAACCCTACGCATAGTCAACTAATGTTACATTGAATACAACAAAAACAACGCAATTAGCTCAAGAGAATGCATATGGTTCATGGAAAAATAATTATATTACGGCATAGTTGATATAAAAGTAGAAACAAAATGTTTAAGTTGTCCATTTACGTCATAACAGACATTTAAAAACATAAACTTTCATATACGATCTAGTTCCATTTAATACAAAAGAAATGCAAAAGTAGAAAGGTCATCAGGACTGTTCCCATGCATCAAACATTCGCTCAGCCAAGTCATCCTTGAATTCGATCCATTCGTCAGATGTTTCAATGAATTGTATATTATCCCTTTCGACAACACTAGGCTTAGAGTCGCCTTCTTTAACCTCATCCAACATTGCAGCTGACCCCATCTCCCTAGTTATGAGGTTGTGAATGAGACAACATGCTGTTATTGTTTGACATTGTACTGGAACTGGGTAGAATGACTTTCCTCGAAGAATGGCCCACCTCCCTTTCAACACACCGAATGCTCTCTCGATGACGTTTCTTGCAAAAGAATGTTTCATATTGAAAAATTCTCTTGGAGTAGTTGGTGCATTCCCTGCTCCATGCCATTCTAAAAGATGATATCGTTCTCCTCTATATGGTGTAAGGAATCCTTCTGCATTGGGGTACCCAGCATCACACAGATAGTAGTATCCTATAGAAGGTATCAATGGTTAAGATTTGAGTTCATTGCTTCTTTTAATCTATGAATATTCAAGGTGATAATATTTAGGGAATACCTCTAGGAACCTTGAAGCCATTATGTCGAGAAAGTGCGTCCCTAAGAACCTTAGAATTGGCTGCGGACCCTTCCCAGCCTGGCATGACGCTCCGTTTGGGGAAACAACTCCAAGTACGTTTGTCGCGACTTCACCTTTCCTCGTCCTATATCGAGGCCGATCAGCAGCACTAACATTCACTTTGATGTAGGTGTTATCTAATGCACCCAGACAATTCTGTATCAATTAAAGACATGGTAGTAACTTTAATGAATGTGTAATTTATTTCAATTTATGTATAGAAATGCATTCTATACCTCAAACCATTTCCACTGCTCATCAGTGCATGTGCTGGTGATTAGCTCTGGAGTTTTTAGCAACACCTCGTGAAGTTGCAATTCTACTGTGAGGACGGAGTTGAAGTGTCTGGACACCGTCTCCTCAAACCTCACAAATTGCCTGCGAATTACTCTATTCTTAACATCATGCGCTAGTATGTGCAGGAAGATGGCAACCATTTCCTCGATATCAACACATTGGGTTGCTTACAAACCGCCAATCGTCCTAATCATACTACATAGGATGGCAAATGTCCTTCTATCCAGCCTCGTGCTTTCATGACAACACAAATCATTCTCATAAATTAGGCGAAAGAAATTCAATTGCCTAATGCGATGTCTATCGTACGATGATTGGTAATCTATCCTCCGATAATCGTTCAAAAGGAAGGCTAAACTCATCAACAACTATCTTTGGGAGTTGGTTATGATGGTGAGGATATTAAATATTTCTTCAACCGTTTCCATCTCAATGGAAGAACAAGGGGGGATGAGATTTGTTCCTGAAATACAATTATGTCATTTGTTATGCCTGGATACATCCATTGAAGTGTACATCAAACGCTTCACTGATGTCCGATTAAGGTAATTCATCCATACATAACGATCATTCCACCCAATAAAATTAGCACAGTACTATTGCACTGTCCTACATCAACAATATTCTTAGTAGAAGTGGTCCATGGAACTCCACTAGCCACAACTGCAACAGGTTGAGCATTGGTTACAAACTGGGTAAATGCAGACTCTGCTTCCGCAAAAGTTGCATAGGACTGGTGAATTGCTCCTCTATATTCATGGACTTGTCCATGGCATTCATACCAGCTTATGTAAATACCAGGTTTACGGCCAACGAAGACCACATAGAACTTTGCCCTACCCATAATCCTAAATTCAAAGTGTACGCAGTTAACCGTGATATCATGGAATGAGCAACCCTACAAATTTTACTAAGATTACGATGAGTGGTTAAGAGTTTACGTTTTTAGGGTTTTAGTTTTTAGAGTTCTAGGATTTAGAGTTTGGAGTTTTGGGTTTTGGATTTTTGGAGATTGGGGGTTTTAGTGTTTATGGATTTTGGAGTTTAGGTGTTTGGGTTTTTGGGGCTTAAAAATAAAGGTTTTAGTGCTTAGGGATTTTAGGTTTTACGGATTTTAGGACTTGGGGTTTTAGGGGGTTTGGAGTTTTGGATGTTTTAGGATGTAGAGGTTCATGGGTTTCAGGGTATTGGATTTAGGGTTTTAGGGTTTAGGGTTTTTATGGTTTTGAGTTTACGGGTTTTAGGGGTTTTAGGGTTTAGGGTTTTCGGGTTTTAGGTTTTTTGTTTTATGTGGTTTAGGGTATTACGATTTTATGTGTTTTAAGAAATTGAACTTTCCTAAGCAAAACACATATTTTCAATTATGATATATGGTTTAGGATTTTAACCATAAGCAATATACCTTTATTTTTATGTTCTTGAAAATCCCACTACTAAGATTAAGAAATTCAAGCTAACACATTTTTCATTCACGAAGAAGAAAAAAAGAAATTGAACTTTCCTAAGCAAAACACATATTTTCGATTATGATATATGGTTTAGGATTTTAACCATAAGCAATATACCTTTATTTTTATGTTCTTGAAAATCCCACTACTAAAATTAAGAAATTCAAGCTAACACATTTTTCATTCACAAAGAAGAAAAAAAGAAATTGAACTTTCCTAAGCAAAACACATATTTTCGATTATGATATATGGTTTAGGATTTTAACCATAAGCAATATACCTTTATTTTTATTCCTGAAATAAGCAATTATGATATAAACAATATACCATTATAGGATTTTAATTTAATGTACAAATCTATTGTTTCCAACCTATTTCAAAGTGACAAATTCAATACTTACTTCCAAGTTAACATTTTTCTTATCCTTTTATTTTGAATGCATTTGTCTTCATTTTTAATATTTAATTCAAGATTGGTAAATTATAAAAACGATATTTCACATATGCCATAATTTTAGAATGCTAGCAACATTGAACCGTTCCATCTTAATTTGGAAAGTTAATGCAGAACAAGGTTTTTATCAACCATTTTTGTTATTTGATTGAAAAAAAAAATTACTTTCATTTTTTTTTTTACTTTTGAAAAATGTTCATTGTTCTAATTTAGTAGATCACAATTCCAACTCATTATTTAGACTTTTGTGAGACACAAACTTTTGTTTGAAATTTTTTTTTTAGATGGCATCATAAATGTCAAAATTATTATTTAGTTGAAATCGGCATTATCTCAAATTAATATAAACCTAGTCATACATTAATTACTTAATACAATTAAAATTCAACAGTAATCAATATATTCATTAATGAATGTAATATTAGTATTGCACAAGATTCAAAATAATAAAAATTAGTTTAATAGAAATGAATTATGGCTACAAATCAAAATTGAGCCGTTAATTACAAATCTATTGTTATCAATTTTTGAACCAACGAAAATAATGGGAACATAGGCTAAAAAAGTTCAAATAAACTTACAGATAAGTAATTGCTACCATTACAAAAAAGAAGTGTATAAACAGAAATAAAGCACCATGAAAAAAAAAGAAAAAAAAAACATATGTATATGGTAAAAAGTTTGCATTCCGAACCTCAAACTATTGTGTACTATAATTATTAGTTTGAGCCTGCACATATTACAAAGATTATGTTAGATAGAACGAAAATGAAGAACATAATCATGGTACTAAAGAAATGTTGCCCTTAAATATGATTGGTGTACCTTAGGTGGAACGGAGTTGAGTCGAGAGGAGTCTTCCGGTTCTTGAAGTGCACAGAGGAGGTGGTGAAACTGATATTCAAATACAAGAAATGAGGAATTGTGAAATAAAAACAATGTACGAAATTTGAAGGAATGAATAATCAGACATCACTCACCGGACTAGGAAACCAATATATGCAGTGGAGGATTCTCAAAATGAAAACATGGGGCCGATGGATATATAGGAATAGAAAATGGGTTGTTCCCACCTACCCCTTTTTAAGTTATTGCTAGTCATTAATGGTAATAATGTTTTCCAAGCAACCAAAGAAAAGTAGATGGTGGTTGTAAATTCAAACACCCAAAATAAATGTGGCAGATACAATTTATTGCACTTAAAAGAAAAAACAGAAAACATCTGACATATTTATAATGGAGATGACAGTCCAAACTTATCCAACCGAAAGGTGGAATAAGACAAATTCAGAAAAGGGCATTCCAAATTTGGTTCGAAATACAACTATAGCAAGTAAAGAAAAACCGGCCTCAGGAATAAGTTGACCTATTATGGTCAACGGAAATTCGAATTGTCTAACATAGGACTAAAAATTGATAGACAAACAAGTTTAGCAACAATAGGAAAAACAACCTCAATAATACATTGAACTCATTCATGTTTGTAAGTACAACATACCTCAATCAAAATCGTGAAACATTGAAAAAAAACATCAATATTCAAAAAAAAAAAAAAAATTGTATTAGAAAGTAAGATGGAACTAAAACATGATTCCAGCCATAACCAAACAGTATCTAAGTACAAAAGGTAAAAGGAAGTGAATCCAAAAACCCAAAAAAAAAAGTCAATAATGAACAAGAAATCAGTATGCAATAACCAAAAATCAGAAATCAACGAAAATCCCAAAACAATCGACAACAAATCAGTATGCAAGTAAAAAACGTAAACAATAAATCAGTATGCAAGTACCAAAAATGTATATAAACATAATGTTTGGAAAAGAGGAAAATTTTAATTTTAGGACACTATAAAGTTCATCATCGGCCGGAAGGGTTGGAGAACATACCTGTCCGACCCCTCCCCCAACCAAGCTCAAATCACACATCAAGTCTCCTACCATAAAGTTCATCACTCATCCCTCACATGGTACATGCATTCATTCAAACAAACTCAATCGTTTGATAGGTTAGTTATGGATGAGTGGATGGTCCAATGGAGGAAAAGCAAGGACTTCGGCAAGAGCTTGGTTAAAAAAGGGTGTAGAGCGGTGAGAGGAGGGTGGGATAGCGAGGAAATCGGCATGCAACTCCGAAAAGGGATAGCGAGGAAGTCGAAATGCAATGAAGTGTACGGAATCGTTTATGGTTCTGAAAAAAAGAAATTAGGAAAACAGAAAATCAATTCAAGGAACAATGAGTAGAGGAAGGTTGCGTGGGGTTACAGATCTAATGGATCTAGGAATAGAAGGTGAAGTAATAGTGCATGTACAGTAAATATCGACTAACCGGGGGCTGAGTTTTTCGATATACCAAATAAAAAAGGTTTCCTCGTGAGTAAAATCATGTGTAAATATGAAAACAATTACAGATCTAGGCAGACGGAGTTCGAGTTTCGATTTCTGAAGAAGACAAAAACTGAGAATATGAGAAAGAAGATGAGAGGTTGAAGATGAAGAAAATAGCATATCAGCGTACCTTCAAGAAGCAAAGCCCCAAATCGCACATCGAATCCCAGATCTAACCCCGTCTCCATCGAAGAAACGAGTGAGCAAAAAATGGGAAAGATGATGAGAGGGTGAAGATGAAGAAAATAGCATATTAGCGTACCTTCAAGAAGCACAGCCCCAAATCGCACATCGAATCCCAGATCCAACCCCATCTCCATCAAAGAAACGAGTGAGCATAAGGAATGAGGGAGAGAGAGAATCGAAGAGACGGAGGGTTTCGTGAAGAGGAGAGATGCAATGAATGAGTGAGAGAGAGAGTGGTGAGAGTAACGAAAACGCGTGTAGTTCAACAGTGGTATACTGTTGAACTCCGTCGACTTAATTAAGATGAAGTGGGCAGTTTACAACTCAGCCCAACTCCCCCTCCCAAACGCTGGTTGGGCTTTCTAAACCAACCCAACTCAACCCAACTCCCTCCCCCAAACGCCTCCTCAAAGTTTGAATCCTCACTCAATGTTATTGAGCTAAAAAAAAACCAGCTACGAGTATTCTTGTAGTTGGGTTGTGCTATTTTGTAGATGTTGACTATTGGTTCTTCTAACGATATGGGATTATGAGTATTTTGTGGTAAAATTTTTGTACTTTTTGTAGTTGCTTTGTGTTGTGGCTAGATAGAAATATTTCAATGGCTATTAACTGAATTCTGGGATTTATTAGTTGGTTTGTGAAAATTTTTTAATCTAGTTTTAAAGGGATATTAATTTCAGATTTAATTTGATGAAATAAATAAGTAAGATTAAAATGGACTCACTGAACTATTATTTTTTTATCTAAAAAAAATATTATTTTTGTTTCATTTTAGTTAATTTCTTTTATAGGAGTGGAATCTAAGTTGAGGCTTCAAAAATTCTTTAAACAAGTTTGCCCAAAAATGATTCTAAATTGATTTTTTTTTCCTTAAATTTTGTTTCAAAAAAATAAAAATATAGGTTAAAATACATATTTAGTCCACTAGCATTGTCATCTTAATTGCTAGTTGAATTAACTGACTAATGATGTAGCACCATTAATGAGATAGTATGACATTACAAAACTACTGTGTGGGAAAATTTTCTAGTTCTTTTGATCACTCCCTCTGTTCACAATATAATTTTTGTATTCCTCCATAAATAATTATTTAATATTGATGAACCACACATCACTTTTAAATAATGTTAATATAACTCATAATGAATGTGAGTAGCATGCTTTAAGATGTTGATGTAACAAGCCTAAGTGAGCATATACCATCGACCAAAAGATCAGAGGTTCAAATCCCCCACCCTCAAATGTTGAACTAAAAAAAAAGATGTTGATGTAACAATATCCCTTAAGATGAATTTTAATGGCGTTGGCCTAAAGCAATATACTAATGAACAAAAAACTTTTTACTACTATGGTAGTATGAATACCACTCATTTTCTTGGTTAGTGATAGAACCCAAAATATATTGAAATATGAAAGATAATAGAACAACAAGATAACCCACCCTATCTTGAGATCATTGAGCCCTAAACCAACTAAATCAATGCTTGCCTTCCTCCTTTCCCACTCACTCTATTTATAACCAATCCCTCCTAACAAACTCCTTATTAGCTAATTACTAAGGTACCCTTAATACTTAATAATATTCCTACTTCTATCCTAATAACATTGCTATCAGTCGAGTCAAGATTATTCCAGAATGATGTAGAGTCTATTAATATTTAAAAATTATTTATGAAAAAAATTCAATGTGAATGAAGGGGAAGTACTTTCTAAAAAAAAAAGCATAAAAATACTTGAAAATTTTCACTAATGAACATGTCCTCTCAACACTACATTAATGGTATTGATAACAGATGTTGAATATGTTAGGGGGCGTTTGGCCCGCAGAGTTTAATTGAATTGGGCTGAGTTGAGTTGAGTTGAGGAGAGTTAACAAGCAACACTTTGTAGAATGGAAGCTACGTGAAATTACTCAAAATGATGGAGAGTTAATTACTCAAAATGGTGGGGTTGAGTTGTTTTGTGGGGAATTGATTTGTTGATGGACCAAACGGAGAAGTTGGGTTTTAAACCCAACTCAAGTCAGTGGGCCAAAAAATAATAAATCAAAAATTCAAAAAGCTCATAAACAAAATATACAAATTTAAAATAGGGAGACTAAATTCTAATCAAAGAAATAAAATAGGTTAAATTTTAAATTTGGTCCCTATAGTTTGGAAAAAGTTAGAATTTAATTCTTATGGTTTTAAAAAGTTAGAATTTCATCTCATTGTTTCATAACACCTCAAGTGAAAAACTATGAGGTAGTCTATTATATTTAGTTTATTATTATTATTTTTTAAAACTATATTTAGTAGATTGTGTATATTAAGTATATGGATAAAGAGCGAGTTGACAATTGACAATTTAATGTAGCTTCTTTGAAAACTGGCGACTCATTTTTTATCCAATCAGCTTAAACCCACAGAATTAGTTAAATACAAGAAACCACCTCATTGATACATAAATAGCTAACTACCATATACTCAATCTATTAGAAGCTAGGGACTATTTGTGAGATTTTATCAAACTATAGGGACAAAATTCTAATTTTTAAAACTATAGGAACTAAATTTTAACTTTCTTCAAACCATAGGAATCAAATGCATAATTTAACCAAGAAAAAACTAGGAAAGGAAATAAAAATAAGAAGAAAATTTTGTTCCCAACTTTCTTGTAATTTCTATTGCCATAACCCACCCCAACCCCCTAATTAAAAAAAAATCCCTTCAGTAAGTCTGGCAACCTTGTTATTTCTTCAAATACGATAATGTACCTTATTTTCATCTACATTTTTTGATACCACACCCCAACCTAAAAATAATCTCAAATTTTCAAATGAAACTTTCGAACAACAAACCACCCAATAATATTTCATATACAAAACATCAAATCAAACATAACTCAACTAGTTCAGACATATATCTTCAACTAAGAAGTCAGAGGTTCGAATTTAAACCCCCACATGTTTAACTCAAAAAAGAAACAAAAATCATGAAATACAAAACATTTCAACAGCTAGCCAACCTTAAACATTTCAACTTCTTTCTGCAAAGGAGCAAAGAAGAGAAAATGACCAAAACAGGACCAGCAGACATGGGAATCACAATTAGTTCATGGCACACAGCATGAACAACTTCAGGAAACATCAAAATAAATACAGCATAGAAATTTTACTTCCAGCCAGAGAAAATATTAGACTATTCTCAGAATGCATATAATACCCTCTGTCTGTCTCAAGCTGAGAATTTAGCATTTACATTCCAAATACCATCAAAGCCCGATTATCACGGCTATGTACAATTTGAGGATTTTTCAAAAGCAAAATGAAAATAAAGAACGTGAGTGAAAGTGAAGAACTTCAGAGATTCTCTTTCAAAATATAGCTCAGCCGAAGAGAATATATATGTATATATATATTCAACCTGAGACAAAAGATGGTGAACAACGAGTGAAGAGTTAAAAAGCACCTAGGATTACTAATCCTTGATTGCCTGGCCCCATGCTAACGAAGCTAATGTTTTATGTCAGATCTGTACAACTGTACTTTATAACCACGCAAACTTCCAGATATCAGTTTCTATCAACCACCTCAGCAGGCAAGTTTAGATCAAAAAAGTTGCCAGTAACAACCTCTGCTCTGGCACGCTTCCTAGAAGAGCATCCGTTCTCGTCGGAATTCAAGCCAGTCAGTCGATCGCGTTCTGACAATCCTCCTGCATTGTACCATCAGTAAAACTTTTATACCAGCATCTTTTCAAAGTAGTATCTCTTATATATTGTCTAGACTAAAAAGAATATACATTTATCTGATGGAAGAAAGACCAAGCAATGTGCAACGATCTTGATTTAGAGTTGTAGGTAATGAATGCATATTTTCAACAAGGGACACTGTTAAGAGAACAGACGCATTGAATTCAAAATTTGTGAAATGACAGGGATGATGAATAAGAAAGTGTAGAAAAGTACTCTCCACTTTACCACTTGTACCACAGTCTGATGGCAGATATTTGTCAGTAGTATTTGCTTTGCTGTTCCAACAAGCAGAAAGTTCCAGTGCCTTCTCGATGCCCTTCGACTTGTAAGGAGCAATATTGTGAATACCCAGTTCAAGAGAACCCAGAAGATCATTCTCAATACAGTCATACCTGCATGAGAATAGGACATGAGTTCCAAGAGCTTTACAGTTTACACACATTAAGAACAACAGATTGTTCAAGTACACTTACATCTTCTTGCAGAGGGTATCAGTGATAACTGACAGATTGATGACTTGCATCCTTATCTCCATTACCTTATCTTTAGTGTATTGGTCAAACGGTTCCTCTAAAAACTTGGAGAGCTTCTCAACATTTGCCTCAAGTTGCTGTTGTTGGTCCTCAAATAGATGCTGCTTTATCTCTCTTTCCTCCTGGGTCATCTCATCTTTGAATAGCTCATCCCCAAACATATAGAAGGCAAATGGGTAAGAGTATGATAGAACCCGCCTTGATCTGAAAAGTCTAGACAGTCCATTGTTTACCCAACTAAAATCTCGAAGCATGGATTCCCTCTCTTCAGAAATTGAGATCTTCTCTTGTATGGATTCCTTCAATTTGCTTTCAAGCTTGAAGGAATCCGTATGAGCTTTGTACCTATTATGATAGTGCATATAGCGATACAAATCCCGTTTTGCTCGTTCAGCTTTCTGTTCTGATTCTTCTTTGTAACGGCCACAACTGTGACCAGAAATACTCGACCAAGTGTGTTCTCGACCAGTGGCTCCACCACACAGCCAACTGTACCAGAAAGATGGGAAGTAGAAGCTTAGACACACTTGATAAAATTAAAACAAAGAAGAACAAATAGCTAGAATAGAAATTAATAATTGGGGTCCACATATATCTAAGTAATTGTGAAATTATTTTTTAAATGCATTTTATTGTAAAGAATAATAATTAGAAAAAGAAACAGAGTTCTACTGTCAGAAACTTAAGCATTTAGCACCAAATGCTCAACTTTTATGAATTTATATTCAAATTGAAAAGAAGTTATTATTTGGCAAGTTCAAGGCAAAAATACCCATCTTTCACACTTCACACCTCATTACCTTTATTTCCTTAGATCATGGAAATATGTATTTTTACAGAATCCATAACTAACATAAGGTTAAAATCATATTAAATTGAACTTGTTCAAATAACTGTCAAAAAAATATTAAAGTGAATTATAGTATTTTCTAAGTTCTAATCAAAGTAAAAGAGATGGATTAGATATTACCATCTATTTAACTAACTGCAATCCTTCATAGAACTCGTTCCAAATGAATCCATTATAGTATTTTCTAATTTAAATTTTATTGATAATAAATTAGCAAAGCCCAAAAAGGTGAAAAATAAAAAGAAGAAATGTCGTTGTTTTTCTCTTTTCCAGACAACGGGACTATTGACCACTCACTAATTGTTTTAGACCCCAAAAAGTGGTGCATTATTGTTATGTGTCAATGGCATATAATTCAAAGACAGTAGAAAAGAAAAATAATTTTGTAAGAGAAAAAGAAGGAAAGGGCATCAAAAGGCTAAATTCTTCAGAACATTTTCACACCAAATGAAATACAGAAAATTATTTATTCAAGGGAGCTACACTACTGTATGCCTTCAAGAGAAAAATTTAGATCTAAATTTTAAAGTGGAAATATCATAATTTCAGAAGTTCTTCAAATTAGCCACATCAAACACCTCTAACATGACATTGAGAAGGTATGAATGCCTTTACTATTTCAACACTTGGAAAAATATTAAAAGGTAGCTACCACATGGAAAAAAACAATAATAATAAAAAAAATCCATTAGAGACTTGGCATGCATTAACTGCAAAACGACAGTGAACTCAAAAGAGTCAAACAATCACATTAATCTGATATGCACAAGTCCAACTATCTATTTGAAAAATCATTGAATAGAGAACCATTTGTCTCATATCAAACCTAAGTATGAACTGCAAGTATCTGAAGAATACCATACTGGCGGATACTTGCAGTGTCAGCCTCAGTTTCACCAATATATGACAGCGAGCTATCTGCCTCAAAGTCTGGCAATTTATGAAAGAGATATCGCTATCTGAAAGTTTGCTTTCAGGTCTCATATTTAAGTAGTTTTGAACAGAATGCTCCATTTCAGCCTAATAAATTTATTGAAAAAAACTATAACAAAGAAAATGATTACAAAAATAGTATGAACCTACCAAAATGCTTGTCCACAGATGCAGCTGACGAGGTTACAGCCACCATTCTTCTCGACAGGTTTGTGGCACTTCGGACAGGGCTTTGTATGTACTGTAATCCAGTTAACTGTTTCAGATTCATCTCGGCACTTCTTAATCCAAAGTTCCCACATCAAACATGAACATGGCGAGTGCGCTTCTGATAAGCAACTGAAACAAAACTGAAGACCACATGAACATTCTACTTCACAAAACTCATCATCCTCCACGCGTATAGCATTGCCACAGTGAGGGGTACTTGGACACCATTTGACTCTCTTGTTATCCTCGATGTACGATTCAAGAAGAAAACGATCAAATTTATTGGCAAGATCTGGATGCCTTTTACTAACTAGATTCCTAACAACAGCTTCATCACAAATAGCATTACATTTATGAGCCATGCATCTGATTCTCCGACTTTGACCCTCATTTATTTTCACAATGAAATGTTCAGTCCAACCTGAAAAAGAAATGAAGTAAATTTGATCTCAGAATAATTGTTTCAAGATTTCAACAACACAAGGAACAATAAAGCTCAGCCAATTATTAGTAATTTATATGAACTCTGCACAATTTCATTCCATAACAATTGCTCAGAACTAACAACATGCAGCCAATCTTTACAATATCAGTTTACAAGGCCATTCGCAATTTCTTTTCTTTATAGAACTCCAAAAGTAGAATGCATTGCTAATGCATGTAACAAGAATAAGGAAACAAGTTTTCTTTTTTTTAACAACAAATCTAAATTTAGAGAAGAAACATATGCTTACAGTTATTACAAAAGCAATGACCACAGTCCACTCTTGTTGCATCATTTCCATGTACTTCCTCCATGCAGATATCACACATCACCATGGAGGAAGACTCAGAGGAACTATTACTTTGATTCTCAATCACAGTAACACCAGCTGTAGCAAACAAGTGATTTCTCCCTTTTTCCACAAGTACCGCAAACAATTTCTCTACATCCCATCGGTAATGAATGAGTAAGGTCCGAGCATGGTATTCCCTCAACGATAGCATGTCCATTACTTTACGCATGTCCTCCTTCTACATGAAAACAAAACAACTCTAAAATCAAATTCAAATAACGAAAAAGAACCCAGGCATCCAATCAAACGATAAGATTGAGATAAATGGTGTTTTATATGAAGGGTGAAATTGGTGCTAAACCTGTGCCGCAAGGAGAGATTCTTTCGTAATAACCTGACAACAACAAACATGGTCTTCATAAGTATGATCGATTAGAAAATCCATGTAAATTTCAACACAAAATTACAGCATTATGTCACCAAATTCCGCCGCCCCATCATCACAACTCGGAGAAAATCATCTCTTTTTTTTCATTAAAAAAAAAACGAGAACACATAACAACAAAAACAACAAAGAGTCCAAAAGGCAAAACAAAGAATGTTATGTTATGTTCCAACAAAATCAATCCATTCCCATCACAAAACCTCTCCAAAATTGAATCCAGAAACGAGAGTTTCGACTTTCAATCCACAAAGAAAAGCAATCAACCGCAATTACAATCCCCCCTCCCGACCCCAACCCGTCGCAAGAAATAGAATACCTTAGTCGCAGGACCTTTAGGGACCCACTGAATTTCAGAGTCCTCGTTCTCGAGGCCGTGGAGAGACTCTCGATCGGAATCATAGTAGTCCTCATCGCTGCTGATGCAGTCCTCCATTGAGAAATTGAAGAAAGAAATCGGGAAAGTGAATTGGGGGAAGAGAAGACAAATTGAAGTCGGATGGAAAAAGAAAGGCAAAGCTCAGTGGTTAATCCGGGTAAGATAAAAAAAAGGAAAGGGCAAAAAAAAAAAAAAACAAAATAATTGATGACGAGATTCGATGAATAAATCGGATCCGGAGAATCGGGAAACGCCGGAGAACGTTTCCCTCCGGCGAGATGGTTGGAAAACCCGGCGAAGAGAGTGAAAGGACAACGACTAATAGGAGCCGTTCCGATGAAAAAGAAAAAAAAAAAGAAAAAAGAAAAAAGAAAAAGAGAGAGCAAAATTTGTGAGAGAGAAGAGAAAAAATAAAAAGAGGGAGAGAGAGCTTCGGTGTCTGTTTAGGTGGAAATCAAGAGAGAGCAGCAGTTAAACGATGTCGTATTGAAGGTTTACGAAAACGACGCCGCTTTGTTCTTTGGAATATCTGGTTGACGATTGCTGTAGAAGCTTGGCATCTGGGAATCTTGTGTGTGTATATTTGTTTTTTTAGGGTTCTATTTTATTTGAACCAATTCTTTGCATTTAAGTAAAGAAAAAGGTTGTGATAATAAAAACAAATTATTTTATTTTACTTTGAATAAGGAAATTATTTTATTTTAATTATTGGTGTCAGAGTAATATTTGGCAAGTACTTTTTTTTTTTTTACCAGACAAGTAAAATACCTTAATTTATGCTAAATAGTGTTATTTAATGCTACAATCATATGTACATCTGTAGTGCTTGTTTGCTCTTATAATTTTAGATTAAATGAACATATTTCTATGTTCTAAACCGTGGCAGATTTATCATGGGACCAAGGAGGGTTCAAGCCTCCCTTCAACTTTCAAACAATAAATATTATATATAAAATAAGTCAGTACAAATTAACAAACATTATATATTGTTTTTATTAATTTAAAAATTGTAAAAAATATTATTTAAAGTAATTTTATATGGTAAGTTATATATTTTTTGGGATATGGTAAATCATATTTTCTTAAAAATGTATGTAAATATTTAAAAGTATGAATAATAACAAATATATAATGCTATATATTTTCCTTAAAAAACAAAAAAATAATATAATGCTATGTCTATTTTTTTTTTTTTTTAGTTTAACAATACGTGAGAGTGAGAATTCGGACTTCTAACCTTTTCGTCGATGATATATGTCTTAACCAGTTAAGTTTTGTTCATATTGTCATATAATGTTATAATATTTGTTTTAATTTATTTTTTTAATTTAATTTTTAATCTTGATAACCAATCTAAATGAAAATTAATAAAATACTATAAAATTTTTAGTAACTTATTTTTAAGGAAAAAAACTATAGTTCTTATAAACAAAAAAAAAATCTACTTATTATTTCAAGTTGTATTTTTTTGGGTATATTTATGTAGAAAAATCAGTCATATACTTCTATTGAACAAACTAATATTAAAATATGTCAAAGTGAGCATACCTCAATGATAATTGACATGTACCTTCGATCAAGAAGGTAGAGGTTCAAATCCTCTACCTCCAAATGTTGCTCAATTAAAAAAAAACTAATATTAAAATACATAAATTAGTATCAATATATATCAATGTATTTAAAATTATCTTCATACGAATTTAAGCTCCTCTGACATAAAGTTCTACATCTGCCACTAGTTCTAAAAATAGTTTTTTTTTTTATTTTTGACATAGTTCTGAAAATAGTTTTTAATGCATTTTGTGATTTGCAAGTGGGCTAAAAACTTGTCTAGATTTCATAAAGTCAATTTTTGAAGGTTGGTTTGGTTGGATCTCATCTATAAAAGGAAGGCTTCCCCAATGTCTTGCCCAATTTTCTTCGAACCTTAGCCACTAGCCAGGGAAACGTATGTTAAAGTTGATATGGATTTGGTGTAAATAGGTTCTAAATTGGAATAATAGTCTAAGTTAATGATGTATAACCTATAGGAGAGTGTCTGAGTTTGACGATAAAGGTTAATAACTTAAAAATATATTTTACCACTAAAATGTTGAAAACACAAATATTGTTTTACATCAATTAGAAGCGAAAATATATATATAATACATACGCCAACATGAGCCTAGTAACTGGCATAAAGCATGTATTCTCGACTAAAATGTGAGAGGTTCGAATCTTCCACCCCACATATCGTAAAATAAAAAGATTTATGATACATAAGTAAAGAAAATATTTTGTAAAATCAAGCAAATTCATGTCAACTTAGGTTCAAAATTTTAAAAAAATGTCGTTGAAAATATAGATGTAATACTTCCATAAATTGGTCTTGTGGTTGCAGAAATCTAGTCTTTAATGAAATGCCTCTTTCATGAAAATTGTTGTACACATATCATTTTGCTTAAATATTTACAAATTTATTTGTCATAGTAAAATATTTACAAACATAATCACTTATATTATTATCTTGATTTATTTTATAGGAAAAAAATCATTCCCTCCCCCTCAAATATGTTAAATTGTATCAATTTTAACCCTAAATTTTTAATTTCATCAAATTGTACCTCAAACTTAGACAAGTGTTGTAATCTTAACCTCAAATTTTAAAAAGTGTCGCAATTTTAACTATCTAATAAATTCTTGTTCTAAATATTGTTAAAAGAAGTTCTCTTATGCGTTCAAGAATTATAAAACATATGTACGATATGAAATTGATAAAATTTTAGAGAAAAATGACATTAGAGCTATTTTTTGTTGAAATTTATGAATTTTGGCACAATTATTTAATGGTTAATTTGTGTATCAGTCAAATTTATTTTTGTGCAAAATTTTATTTTATTAAAATTAACGAGTTTATGAAGAATTTTAAACTTTTTTTTTTGGGGTTAAAATTAGTGAGCGAATTAGTAGAAATTGAATTAGAAGTAAAAATTGCAACACTCATTTAAGTTTATGGTCAAATTTGATGAAATTAAAAGTTGAGGGTCTAAATTGATACAACCTTATAAGTTTAGGGTCAAATTTGATTTTTTTTTTCCCTATTTTATATTTTCTTTCCTTTATTATTCTTCGTCTGATAAAAATGAATGGATTTTTTTCCATATTTAATGAATCAGAACCTTTTCCTTTTTTTTCTCTGTAAGTAGTCGACTTAAAAGATTTTATTTTGGTCGAAATGCCACATGTCGTCACTGTAAAAAAACGTTTGGGTAAAGCCCAAAATTTGAAGTTCTATCAATTAAAACTCTAAATAAATAATTAGATCATTTTAAATTCTAAACTTTTGAATTAATTTAGACGTAGAAATTTATAACTACTTTCACTTGATTCCATTGAAAATCAACTCAAAATCACTTAAATAAACTTATTTTTCTCTCAAAATCCAACCAAAGTAGACAGAAAAATTATTACATAATTATTTTTAAATAAGTCAAGAAAATAGAGAAAATACGAGAAGATGAAAAAACACTCATTTAATGAAATACCGCTACTATCCATTTGATTCTAACATTTATCTTCACTATTATATTAATCTTTGCATTTAAAGAAGTTTTATACACGTAAAACTTATGCATTAATGATTTTAAAATGGAATCATATTTGTGGGTCTAAATTGATTCAATTATGGAAGTTTAGGGTCTTAATTGATACAATTATTAGTTTGGAGTTTTAAATGATACAACCCCCAATGTTTAGGGGTATAAATTGATGTTTACCTAAAATGTTTTTACTAAATAACCTTATGTATTCATATATATAGGGAAAGTAAATGAGTAGTTCCCTTAAGTGTTGATTTCGGGACTTGAACAATGGGGTCTCACCCTCTCACTGGTTTGAGAGAAACTTAGTTTATGATTGGATCATTAAAAAATTGTTCATTAGAGAATAAGTGGTACTTAAAATATAAGATATAACTAATTATAGGGGTAAAACAGACTTTTGACCTAGTTGTAATTACGAATAACTCATGAATGATTGACTTGCATGTAATAATTATATTCATAGACACAACTTGTCATGCAATGCATAAGAGTACAACGCTAGGTCTATAATGGAGTGACCTCGAGTTAATAAATGAAAATTAATTGATTAAAGAGTTTAATTAATTAATTTTATATTATTTGAGCTTATAATTTGTAGGTTCATAAGTTCCCTCGCTAGCTCATAAGAACATTAAAGGATCAATTTTGTTGAAAGAAAATTTGAAAGGTTCAAATTAAAATTTAATATATTAAATGAGGAAAAATATATTTATTGTATTATTTGATACATTAAATAGAATATATTAATGTATTAGATACATTAAAGGAAAAATACATATAAAATTTGAATGAGATTTAAATAGGTAAATATATATCGTAGGATATTTGAATAAGATCCAAATATGTTAAAAATATATATTTTAATATAATGATATTAAAATATATTATTTTATTTTTTTGGCAAAATATTCTGCCCTAAGTACCTATAAGACTCTTGGGTTGGAACCAAAAGGAGATATCTTCTACCCACATAATTCTGTAAGAATTTTTCCTTCTACAAATCTTCTTTCAAGGAGGTTCCCACGAACCTTGGTCCTAATCATAGCAAGGAATATCTTATGGAGATTCAAGATTCGGTGGAGCATAAGAATCCTAAAGATCCGCTGAAATTTTCTCTTTTACTTCAATGTAACTTTGTTTAACCTTTATTATTTTAGTTTAATTCTAAATAAATCAAAGTCGATTTCTAATTGTTTAAAAATCATAGTCTTCCGCGACGAGGTGAAGTATTGATTCCTATCATGTAGTACTAGAAATTTTTTCCGATAGAATAGGCAAGCTAAGTTGATATATGAGATTTTATGCGATACTACAATTTTCTAAAGTCGCCTCAGTGTCAGGATTTTCCATGTGAGCTAAGCTTGAACAACTCCTTCCCCTTAGACAAGACTTCCATAACTGACCTAAGACATGGTTGGGTCTAGCGAATTAACGCATAATATCATACTAACTTTTAATATTTGCACCAATGGAGTAATATATTTGTATAATATTTTTGGACCGCCTGATAGATTTTTAATTATTTATAAAATCCACCATGCTTACCTAAATGTGTTTTTGTTTTTTAATTGTTGTTGTAATTTCCATTAATAAGATACTTAAATTTCGTAGCCCACCCTCTCCCTAGGAGGCTATTGCCAAAGACGTCCAAGGTCCAAATTCTTTCCTTGATGAGTGGTTAAGCTTGGAGAAAATTGTCTCTTTTTTAATTAATATCACCTTTTTCAAAAAAAAAAGAAAAGAAAAGATATATCTATAAATATATACTTTTTCAATCAAAATATATAGACATAATCTTCTGCTAGATTTCTTTTAAAAAAATGCTCTGCTAAATTGAGACCGTTATTTTAATGGTATATAGAATTAATACAAGTGGCACATATAGTATAGGCCAAATTTTATATAATATAATTTCGATAATAATAAATTTAGTATAATGATTTGATTTGCAAATGTTTAAAACCATTTGAAATCATAAAGTGTTAACTTATAAGTTAATAAATTATAAGAGAATAATTTTGTACTTATTATATATTTAGTATTCCATATTTTATCTCACGGTCTATTTGATAACGGTTTGATTTTTAATTTTTTTGTTTTTGAAAATTAAACCTATAAATATTACTTCCACCTACGGGTTTCTTATTTTGTTATCTACTTTTTACCTATGTTTTCAAAAATCAAGCCAAGTTTCAAAAACTAAAAAAAAATAATTTTCAAAAGCTTGTTTTTGTTTTTAGAATTTGGCTAATAACTTAGATGTTTTTTTTTAGAAAGATGTAATTTATTGTATAGAAATAATGAGAAAACAACCATAGTTTTCAAAAACAAAATAGTTATCATAATTTTCAAAAACCAAATAATTATCAAACGGTTCTAAATTTTGTTTAATAAAATATTGAACGATCAAAAATAAAATATGAAGCATGGATTTAGACAATTGGAATCACTACTGATCCTAATTTTCAAATAGGAAAGAATTTATCTCAAAAAAATAATAATAAATGAGGGAGATTTTGCATGATACACGATGGCCCTATTTCATATATATATATATATTTCTTATTTTTGAACATTTTTTTAGAATGAAGCCGTATTTATAGCCATTTCTACCAATTTTCCTTGTCTTATTTGGACAACAAGAAGAATGTCTAAATTTAACCCACAACTTAAAAAAATGTCTAAACAAGTTTTAACTTATAAATATCACTAAAACCGTTTTTAACTAATTTCTACTAATTGCACTAGGACGAAAATACGTTGCTGGATATTCATGAGTTTATTCTATCTAAAAAAGTGGCTAACAAAAAGTAATGCATTAAGGAGAGAAAATTAAAACTAAAAAACTTATTATTCCAAAAAAAAAATGCTACAAAAATGGAGTGTTGTTAGTTTAATTCAAATAAAAATCTAAAGAAATGCTACAGAAAGGGAGTGCATCAAAGAATATTAGTTTAATTCAAATAAAAATCTATGTAATTGATAAAAATACGTAATTTGTGATTTCAATTCAAAACAGTTGTTGGTGTGGATGCTTGTGAAAATTACAACTAAAAAACTAATAAAACACTTATAAAAACCCCTTTGGGATCAATAATGGTAAAAAAAATCGATAATTTGTGACATAATTACAACTATTGAACACCATAAAACGTGGTATATAATAGTAAATACATGTTGTATATAATAGACACTTCTTCATATTATACCTATTAGACACTTCTTAAAAATATAGGTACTTGACAATGAACGTGGTATATAATAGTAAATACATGTTGTATATAATGGACATTTCTTCAGAGACCTATTAGACACTTAAGTATGGGTCCCTGTGATATATAATAGTAAATATAAGTTGTATATAATAGACACTTCTTCAAAAACCTATTAGACACTTATTAAAGTATGGGTCATTGACAATAAACACGGTATATAATAGTAAATACATGTTGTATATACAATATATACACACACACATATATATATATATATATATGTAAAATGTTAGATGTTGACTTTACAAAAGTCAATACCTTAGTTTTTTTTTTCAATCAACATGGTTGCAAAATATAATTTCTGCAAAATAAAAATATCATTTCTCTGTTGTGCACTACCATTTCCATCAAGAATAATCCGAAGCCCATTCTTCAAATTTTCTAGAAAATCCTCCAGTAAGTGATGCATCTTTTCGATGATAGCCTCAATTCTATCCCTCGATTGTCTCTTTCAATTGATTTTAATTTTTTGGTTTCAGTGGCTAAGTTAACTCGTTGTTTCACTTGGTTCTATGATAAGCAGCGATGAATTTCATTTCTTTTTGGTGATTCTTCTGACTTTTTATATTTTTCGCTTTCATCAATATTAGAAAAGACGATAATTATGTTGTCAACAAAGCCATTATTTGACTTCTCCTTTTTCATCCTCTTCTCCATTACTCCATCACCAATAGCCCGAGTTTCCTAAAAACTAGATTTGGGTACATCAGGTGACGGTCAAGGGTTTGAGGAAACTAATGAAAGAGAGGAAATGTATTTAAAAGTAAATCAATTCATATTTTTCAAACAAAAATCTAGGGGAGATATGTTTGACATAAAAGATATGTGGAAGACTTTTTTATTTATTTATTAATTTTTTTATAAGCAACCAGTAGATATATTTGTTGATATTTTTGTTATAACAAACATCCAGTTGAGTTGATAACAAAAATAAAAAATTATGACTAATATCTTAGATTGGGGTAAAAGTAAACAATTTGAAAATATTTTGAAACCAAATCTAGGAAATTTGAAAATTGATACATTCGAAAATTAAAAGGGGATCCAACCAATTTAAAAATCTATAATTTAGGAAAATGTGAGCCAATTTCGGTTAGAGATTGTTGAAATTTTTTTCAAAACAGAATATGGCAGTTGCTGGAAGGCTATAAATACGATAATGGTAAGGCTATAAATACGAAGATATTACCAACCGCACCTAAAAGTGCGGTAGTCATACGCACAATATTGAAACTATTTAGCTATTTTTCATTACGGTTAATTGTTTTTGGACATTACTTATAATTTCCCATATTGATAATGCAAGTGTATGATGGCCCATGGGCCCCCAAGTATTTTGGAAGAATATATTTCAACAAAATTGATAATAAAGTAATACGAAGTCAAAATTATTTGTGTTGATATAATGACATTGAATTTGAATTATTTTAAAATTTTTCTCAAGGATATCACATCATAAAGACGGGATAAGTATTTGAATTAACAGCCTCTTTAAAATGTAAGAATGACTTAGTGCCCGTTTGGCATTGCGTTTACGTGAAGCAAAATCAATTTTAGGAGAATCTTAATCGTTTAGGGTATTTGATAAAATAGATTCTAGGGAAATGTTAACTATTTAGTTTTAGTATGTTATTGTTGTAGCTTTTGAAATAATTGCTGTCAACTTTGCTTTTAAGAAAATCAACTGTCATACGAAGTAAATTAGTGTTTGGTAAATTTTAGATTTAAATATGGAAAGTCAAGTAACAATATTTGACAAATTAATATTAAATTGTTGCGAAATAGCTATAATGACCAAAATAAACATATATTTTTAATTAAGTATGATCTTGTATTTACTATTTAACTTCAATTTTTTATAAGATTATTATGTAAAATTTTATATAATTTAAATTAAAAACTATATATATTTTGTTTACTTTAAATAATTTGATAAAAATATAAACCATTGTTATAAAAAAAAATTGTTTCAAACAAAATCTAATTTTAGTTTAAATACAAAAAAAAAAAAAAAAGAGTAAGAAAAATAAATTAGAAGTAACAAATTAATTTTTTTTTTAAAATGATAAGATGAGATGAGATAAATTGTAAGAATAATATTTTAAAAACTTTTGTTGTAGATAAGATATAAAAGAATTTGAAAAATTTGTCAGTTATACCAGATTTTTACTTCTTAACTGCTTTTGCAAATCAATGTGACTCAAAGAGTAATTTTATCTATATTATTAAACAATCAATCTTATCAAACACAAAAAACAGTTAAAATTTTCCAACAATCATTTTTACTGTCTTCAAAAGCAATCTCAGATGGGACCTCACTAAGCTAAGTCCTCAATTAAAAATAAAAAATCACCCTTTTTTTTTTACATAAAAAGGAAACACTTGGCTAACAGAGACAAAAAAAGAAAAGCAAAAAAACAAAGACAAAAACCGTGGTCGTTTTCTTTTATGTTTCTTTTCTTTTTTTCTTTTTTCTTTTTAATGACAAAATGGTCTCTAAAAAAAGGACCATTTTTTTAACTCAAAAAAACAAAGGGACCATTTTTACCAACTTTGTTTAGTTTAGTCTAATTATAATTATGGATAGGTTTATTCCACATTTTTTATAATTGAAACATTTTCTTTAATAACACTAAAAAAAACCATTATGAAAACCGTACTGTGTAACATTTAACAATTTGTTACAAATTAAATGTTGTCTAGTTGAATTTTTAATCTAATTTTTAATACTTTATCAATTAGATTAAAATTTTGAATCCTTCCACTCCACATGTGGTTGAACTAAAAAAATTCTTTTAAAATTCTTGATTTTATCTTGCACTAAAACTTCTCAATTAACTCATTTCATTTTTTAAAATAAAAAAGAAAAAGAAAGGAAATCTCTCTTAAAATTTGTTAATAGGGAGGTGAACTAAATTAATTTTCATTATCATATTATGATACTTTTTTTTCTCTATATATATATTTTGTTAATAGATTAGCTAAAATTTTGTTGAAGGGTGAGTTTCTTGTGAATAGCACCTAAGTAACATATCTACATGTTCAAATATGTTAACATAATGACATTCAATTTTTTCAATTTTAATAATTTCAATTTAATGATGGAATAGAAAATTTTTAGTACAACAAATATAAAGTTAGAGATCTTCAACAGACATGGACCAAACTGAGAACTAATTAAAAGATTAGAACTCTTGGCATATTTAGCCTAAATTTTTCTCAAAAAAAAAAAATTGTAGTTTATTCCATAAAATATCATTATTCCTTTCTACAATATCACCAATACTAACAAAAACTAATATTTACATGACATTTAATGACTTGGTAGAAAATTAAAGGATGAATTATAATACTTGAGGTCTCATTTGATAACTATTTAAGGCCCCATTTGGTAATCACTTAATTTTTTTTGTTTTTGATTTTTTAAAATTAAGCCTATAAATGCTACTTCCACCTATGAGTTTCCTTGTTTTGTCATCTACTTTTTACCTATGTTTTAAGAAACCAAGCTAAGTTTTGAAAACTAAAAAAAGTAGTCTTCAAAATTTTGTTTTTGTTTTTGGAATGTGGCTAAGAATTCAATTTTTTTTGTTAAAAAAAGATGAAATCCATTGTAGAGAATTGATGAGAAAACAAGCACAAGACCCCGTTTGATAACCATTTGGTTTTTAGTTTTTGGTTTTCGAAAATCAAGCTTGTTTTCTCCTAATTTCTCTACAATAGTTTTCATCTCTCTTAAGAAAACACTTGAATTCCTAGTCAAATTCCAAAAACAAAAACAAGTTTTTAAAAACTATTTTTTTTTAGTTTTCAAAACCTAACTTGGTTTTTGTAAACATATGTAAAAAGTAGATGACAAAATAAGAAAACTCATAGGTAGAAGTAGTATTTATAAGCTTAATTTTCAAAAACCAAAAACCAAAAATTAAATGGTTATCTGTTACACCTATTTCTACAATTTTGGAAAAATTATATAATTGGAAAGTATGAAATTTGAGAAATTAGGAATTTGGATATTTATGGTTTTGGTTGGAAGATAAGGATTGGTTTCTTTTTATTAATTAAATAATAGACATTAAAGAAAGAGAAAGTGGGATAAATATATTTGTTTATTAAATAAAAACATGTGGCTTTAATAGATATTGTTTAATAAAAAAAAAAGATGGGTATTGTTGGAGAAGTTATCACGTAAGGAAAAGGAAGAGGAAGAAAGTGAAGAGAAGGAGTGTGATTTTTGGGCTATTTTGAAGTGGAAAAGAAAAAAATAAACAAAGAGAACCTCTCACAACCTTGGATTGAAGCTTTTGGTAAGTTTTCTAACTTTTGATTAAGGTTTTTCATGAGTTCTAGAACCTAATTTGGTGGGTTTCCTTATGGGTTTTCTTCCTTTAGTTGGAAACTCCATAAACTAGCTTGAAAACTAAGGTGGTGGTGATGATTGAGTAAAAGAAGGAAATTTGATGAAAGTCATGAGTTTTATCAAAGTATAGATTGAAGGGGATTAGTTGTATGTAGAAGTTGCAAACTTTTTAGGGAAAGAAAACCAATGAATTTATTCATAGAGAAGAAGAAATGAAAAGAATGAGATTTCTTATGGAGAAGGATTACAATGGAGTTTATTGGAAACTTTATTTCGGGTTATGGTCTCAATTTCTTGGTAATTTGAAGAGTAAGATGATGAAAAGAATGGTTAATTCTTGGGTTAGTGAGAAATTTAAAGGTTTGGATAATTTAGTGTTGTTACACTTTAATTTTGGCATTAAGAAGTTAGTAATATGTTGACAAATTATGATTTCAGGGCAAGCGGAGATTGAAACCATTTACGACCCAAACAAACCTCGTTCGTAGTAGTTGTGAGTGGATTATTTTATAAAGTATTTTAATTATTTTAGTAATTGGTGGGATTTTTGTGAAATTTGAAATCAATTGCAATTTATATTAATGCAAATGATTTAGTTATTTGAAAATTTGGAGGAAATTACATGTATTTCACAAATTGTTTATTATTGAGATTGATGATTTACTAATTTGATAAGAAAGTGACATATGATCACTAAATTGAAATCATGATTTAGCATATTTGAATTTGAAGAGATTTGTGTTTATTGAAGTTTAGCTACAATGAATTAATTAAGCTTATGAAAGGTGAGTTTATGGAAATCTCTTGATTTTAGCCAATTGGCAAAAAGTTCAAATTATTTGAGGTAAAATCAAGTATTTGCGAGTTTTAGAAATGACTTGATTTTGAATCATGATTCTAGCTGATCTTTGAGTTATGGCTTAAAGTTATGAGACCTCACGATTGAGAATGTTTATGACTTAAACATGGGATGGATGTTTATTATTTATAAATTGTTTCAAAACCACTAAATGTTGTACCCAAGGTGATTACCCCATATGTTGTGAGAATGTGTTTCTATAGTATGCTAGTGTGCTCAGGCCACAGGGGATGCAAGGGAATGCCGGGGCCATTAGGTGCCAATCCGGATTCCGAATCCTGGTCCAAATCCTGGTCCTGAAGTATTACAGATGATAGAGTTTGCTCTACGTGCACGTATGACATAAATTTGCTCTGCTATGTATCTGGAGATTACTCGATGCATAGTATGACATGGATTTAGGTACAAGTTTGGTGATGAGTTTTGTTGGCCTATTATTTTGTGCTTTATTTTAAAAGTTATTGCTGCAAAACTTTGTGACGTTTTACTTATCTTGTGTATTCAGACTGTGCTAAGTATATAAAGTTTTATTGAACTTTGAATTCCTGTTTAATATAAAAGTTTTCTGTCGAGAGGTTATTATTTTTCCTATTAACTTACCACTCACTGGGCTCTATTAGCTCATTCTTTCTTCCTAAATTTTTTTCCTCCAGGTAGCGATTGAGTTTCTAACGAGCCTACAGAAGTTGATATCTACCACCAGACTTGATAATTTGCATATCATTTTGTATGTACAATTTTTACAAATACTTTTTGTGTAATTGATGTGGCTAGTACCATTTTGGGGTTTCCCTTTGGTTTATCTACTTTTAAGTTTTGTGGGTTTATATTGAATTTCTGAAATGATGGTTGGAGTTTGAATATATTATTATGGAGGTATATATATTTCTTTTTCAAGTGTGTTTTACTCAGTTTTCAGGGGAAACTCTGCTGAAATTTTTATATAATTTGGTGTTAACAAAGTTTTGGCTAGCCATTTGTGGTTTAAAAAAAAAAAGATTTTGTCATGCAAAGTTTGACATTGGATTCCATAGTTTAGTAGGGATCTAATGTCGGCACGCTACATCCCATGTTGGTTAGGGTAATTTGGGGTGGGGTGTGTCATTATCAAACGGGACCTTAGCTTTTAGTTTTTTGTTTTTGAAAATTGTGTTTTTTTTTTTCTCACAACTTCTTTACAATAGTTTTCATCTTTCTTGAAGAAACATTTGAATTCAACGAAATTCCTAAAACAAAAATAAGATTTTAAAAATACTTTTTTTTAGTTTTCAAAATTGGGCCTGGATTTTGAAAACATTTATAAAAAAAAAATGTCACAAAACAAAGAAACTCATAGGTGGAAGTAGAGTTTATAAGCTTAATTTTAAAAAATCCAAAACCAAATACTTATCCAAATGAAGCCTAAGAGATAAAGTTTCTAATTCTTCTTCCAAACTTCTTAGAAGTTGATAGAAATTCCCGTTTTTCTTCTTTTAAACTATCTAATTCCTCTTTTAAGCTTTTGACTTAGTGCGGATCCATAACGTTTATGTCAGAAGACTTGAATTCGTATCTAGATTATTTTGAATCAAATGATATTAATTTGGTTAAAATATTATTTTGGTCATGTACTTTGAGTCTCATTCCATTTTAGTTCCTATACTTTCAAATGTTCAAATTTAGTCCATGTACTTTCAATAAATCTTAAAATTAGTCCTTATTGTTAGTTTGGAGTTTATTTTTATCAAACTTGGTAAAATAATAATAATAGTTTAATTAAAGAAACAGATACAATGTGAATATGTTTCCAAAATTTATAGAAGAAGGCTAATAGAGATTAACAATATGGACATTTTATGATTTATTGATAGAAATTAAATGTATACATTTAATAGTACTAGTTGGATATTACGTGCGTTGCACGTGTTTCATGATGTTGAAAATGCAATGTACGTATAAAAATTGAATGTAGAGCCTTATCTATATGGAAAATGAAGAATTACACTTTAATATTATTTTTTATTTTGATTAGCATAATTTGATTACCCACTTATTTTCAAACTTTAATTTAAAATATTTTTTTTTTCAAATTTCGTATTATCTAGTAATTGAAAAAATCTTTTTTGTAATGAACTTTTCAAATTCAAGGGAATCATTAATTAGATAGTGACTCTCAATTTTAGAACTCTTTAAATCTAGGAAATAAGTTTTGAGAAGATCTATTGGTTAATTTATTTTTGTTTACAAAAATTCACTAAATCAAGAAGATCTATTAATAAAATTATTTTTATTTACAAAAGATTAATTTCAAACTTTAATTTAAACCAAAATATTTTTTTTTTTATTTTGATTTGCATCATTTGATTACCCACTTAATTTCAAAATTTAATTTAAACCAAAATATTATTTTTTTATTAAAAAAAGTATTAATTATCTAGTAATTGAAAAAAAAAATCTTTTTTGCACTGATTTTTCCAAATTCAAAGGAATCATTAATTAGATAAATGGTTCTCAATTTTAGAACTCTTCAAATCTATGAAGGAGATCTATTAGTCAGTTTATTTTTGTTAACAAAAGTTCAATGAATCGAGAAGATTTTTAATAAATTAATTTAAACAAAAATATTATTTTTTATTTCAAACTTTAATAATAATAAATTAAGAAGTATTGAGTTTATTTTTTATCATAAAATTATAAGATAGAGGATTCAATCTTCCATCAAATAAAATAACTTTTAGAATATGAATATTAATTATTACCATAATATTGAAAATTACAATGACATTATATTTTAATAACTATTAGTAATTAGATTTAAATATAATAAATTAAATAAATAGGAAAAAATACAAAAATCAGTAGATGAATTGGAATCGTTTTCTGCTTCCTCAACGAAGCAAAGTTGCAATCGTTTTCTTCTCCACCCTCCTCAATATGCAAAGGATTAGTAGATGAATTGGTGTTTATTTACAAATTTAAAAAGAGAAAAAAAAAATACAAAAACATAAATTACTCCCCTTACCATTTGCCAAAAAAAAATTATACAAAAACCGTAAATTACATTAAATCACTCTCTTTCTCTACCATTTGCATAAAAAAAACTACAAAAACACATAAAAAGCAGTAAATTACATTAAATCATTCTATTTTTTTAATCTGCCATTTGCAAAACACAATTGAAGAGGGAGCCCATTCATGACTTGTCATCTCTAATATCACCATAATGAAGTCTCTTCAATAATAAATTGCTTGAACCTTGAGAATTGAAAAATTGGATCCGAATGATTTGATTTATTAAAAAAAATTAGGCTTATATCGCTATAGTCATCAAATAAAAAGGGAGAAATCAAAATTTCTCCCCTACATGGTTTTTAGAATCACTTTAGAAGACATGGAAGAATTCAATTGTGGGATGCACTATATATAAACATTTAATTTATGTATATTAATCACAATAGATCAGATCTAATATTTTGTTAATATACTTATTCAAAAAAATATTATCTTTATTTAAAAAAAAAAAGTGTTTAAGTATTATTTTAATTTCATATTCTCGAAAAACAATTGTTCAATTTTTTTTAAAGTTTTTGTTCTTAACTTTTTAAATATGCATTAAAAAATCTTTAAATATTGATTTATTTATTAAAAAAAACTTTTTAAATATGCAGTAAATATTGTTTAATATTAATAAATAAATAAGTATTGTTGTATCATTTTATTATTCAAATTATTCAAATATGCATTAGTTAGTTGGAAGATTGGATATAAGTATTAATGTATCATTTTATTATTCAAATAAGTTTAATATTAGATTTTTATCATTTAATTATTCAAATATGTTTAATTTCTCATTTTATTATTCAAAATTCAAATATGTTTAATTTATCATTTTATTATTCAGATGATTCAAATATGCATTAGTTAGTTGGAAGATTAGAGATTCTAGAGATTTTAAAATCTTTATTCAAATTAGAGATTACATGCGTAAAGATTTTAAACCTTTATTCAAATTGAGGACAGAAGGAAAAATCTTTCAATTAAGAAAGTCATAATGGGAAGTCTTCAAATTAAGAAGGGGCAAAAAAGGAAATCAAAAGTTTCTCCCCTCAAGTGTCATTTATATAGTATATAGATATAGATATGCAATAAATATTGTTCAATATTAATAAATAAATAAGTATTGTTGTATCATTTAATTATTCAAATTAATCAAATATGCATGAGTTAGTTGGAAGATTGGATATAAGTATTATTGTATCATTTTATTATTCAAAAATGTTTAATATTAGATTTTTTATCATTTAATTATTCAAATATGTTTAATTTCTCATTTTATTATTCAAAATTCAAATATGTTTAATTTATCATTTTATTATTCATATAATTCAAATATGCATTAGTTAGTTGGAAGATTGGAGATCATAGAGATTTTAAAATCTTTATTTAAATTAAAGATTACATGCGTAGAGATTTTAGAACTTTTATTCAAATTGAGGACAGAACGGAAAATCTTTCAATTAAGAAGGTTATAATGGGAAGTCTTCAAATTAAGAAGGGACAAAAAAAGAAATCAAAAGTTTTTTCCCTCAAGCACCATTTATATAGTATAGATAGGGACACATAGAACAAGTCTCAAAGTATACGAACTAAAATTGTATTTCAACCTATTAATTTATATATTTTGATATTAAATTTATTCAATATGGAGTATGACTAAATTTTTTATATAGGTATACAAGATATTAAAACTTAAAATAATAAGTAAGAGTTTTTTTTTTCTTTTATAAGAATTCTAACGTCTTTTTATTTAATTAGTTTTAAAAAAAATAATTTTCTAAAAATTTGAAAGTATTTGTATTCATTTTAATTTATATTTGATACCACAAAACTGAGTTTTTATGTTGAAATGTATATATTCTAAGATTTGGGTACAACTTGATATGAACTTGGGCCTGACACCTAACAACAAAATCAGAGGGGGCACACTGGAAAATTGTAACTAATATGTTGAAATATATACATTCTAAGATTGAGGCAAAAAAAAAAAAGAATGTCTAAATTTAACTCCTTCAATTTGAAAAATATTTAAACAAGTTTTAATTTGCAAATATGACTAAAACCGTTTTTAACTAATTTCTACTAATTGCATTAGGACGAAAATACTCCTATTGGATATTTACAAGTTTATTCTACCTACAAGAGTAACAAAAAGCATGGTATTACAAAGAGAAAATTACAACTAAAAAACTATTGATTCCAAAAAAAAAAAAGGCTAGAAAAAGGGAGTATTGTTAGTTTAATTCAAATAAAAATTTATAAGGAAGGCTACAAAAAGGGAGTGTATCAATGAAGAGAAATCCTTTCAATTAGAACAATTTAACAACTTTAAATTTAATTTAAGGCTTCCAATCAACCAGAATTGAACTAGAACACTTCAATAGAACAAAAGACAACTAAAATTGATAAATTACACATATGAGAGAAAAACTTTGATAAAAATGATGAACTTTCTAGACCATCTAACTTAATGTATATACTGGAACATACATCTCTGTTTTTTCTAACGTAATAAATGAATAGAAATATGTGTAAATACCCACTTAGCGTGAATTTAATCTAACACTTCCAATCAACATGAATCGAACTAGAACACTATAATAAAACATATGACAACTAAAATGGATAAATTACACATATGAGAGAGGATCAGAGATGAAAATAATGAAGTCTCACTCGACCATCTAACTTAATGTATATAATGGAACATACATCTATGCTTTTTTTAATGTCATAAATGAGTAGAAATATGCGTAAATACCAACCCACCGTGCAAGAATAAACAAAAAAAAATTAATCTTCACCCACATGCACCATAAGAGAAGGTAAATAGGTGCAATTATCCACCTGGAGCCATAAATGTTCCACCTAAAACTCCCTCTCTTTTCTCCAACTTAATGTATATACTGGGATATACATCTATGTTTTTTTAACGTAATAAATCAGTAGAAATATGTGTAAATACCCACCCAACGTGCAAGAATAAACAGAAAAATTAATCTCCACCCACATGCGCTATTAGAGAAGGTAAATAGGTGTAATTATTCACTTGAGTAAGTCATTAATGCTCCACCTAAAACTCCCTTCACCTTTCTCCTTGAAGAACGAATTTGAATAGCCAAAAAATCGCATGCACTGAAACTCTTAGCCCTACTCTCAATTCAATGTAATTATTCCTCCCCTTCATTCCCTTTTGTTGCATTGACGATCAACGGTGAGGTAAGTATTCGAACTTGTTCTTCTATATTCCAGTTTCCTCACTGCTTCCTCTCGCATTGAGGTCCCATGGTGTAAAAGGTTCCAAGGTCAGTGTCCCTCTCTAAGTCTTGTATTCTTCAACCAAGATTCTTCCCGTTCTCCAGAAGAGAACTGAAAGGTGCGTTTCTACGATTACATTCTCCCTTTTTTTTTCCGTTCTTTTGAATTCACCAAAACAAAAAACATATGATTAGATATGTATATATAAATTATTCACCTTTTTCCATTTTTAGAATCTAATCCCATAAATTTAGAAATTTTTTAAGGCCTTTCGAAATGTCCCTCCCATACAAATTGTTGTGTGTTTTTTTTTTTTAAAAAAAAAAAGATCTTGTGGTTGAATTGGTCTAAATGTCGATAATGAAGGGAATAATCTAATTAAACCCAAGCGGAAGCGTAGGAATCGGTTTGAGTTTATTTAAAATTAAATAATAATATTATGGTTAAGCATAACATACCTTGAAAATATGGAGATTCTTCTGGCAGATCTTTATCTCTTCCACAAAGTCTTCATGGCTATGACTCGAACACAGGACCAAGGCTTGTGGGAGCCTCTTGAAAGAAAATCCACAAGAGATTGAAGAGGAAGATGTCTAGAGAGAATTCTCTAATTCTCTATTGAGGAGATGTGTGTTGTGAAGAATACACAATGGCTCACCCCTAGGGTCCTATTTATAGCGGTCTAGGGAAAATAATTAAATAATATATTTTAATATCTAATATATTAAAATACATTTATCTAATCAATTTGAATCTTATTCAAACCGTTTAAAATTCTCCTACGACATTTATTTCTTAATTTGAATCCAATTCAAATTTAATAAATATCTTTTATTTAATGTACCAAATACAATAAATATATTTTCCTATTTTATATTTAATATATCTGATATATTAAATATTAATTTGAACACTTCAAATTAAATATTAATTTGAACATTTCAAATTTTAATATTTAATGTATCAAATACAATAAATATATTTCCTCTTTTATATTTAATATATCTAATATATTAAATATTAATTTGAACATTTTAGATTTTTCTTTCAACTAAATTGATCTTTTTAGTGTTTCTATGAGCTAGTAAGAGGACCTTATGAACCTACAGATTATAAGCTTCAATGATACAAAATTAATTAATTAAACTCTTTAATTAATCAATTTTCATTCATTAATTCTAGGGTCACTCCACTATAGACCTAAAGTTGTACTCTTAAGCACTGTAGGACAAGTTGTGTCCATTGATATAATCACTACATGCTAGTCGATCCTTCACGAGTTGTTCGAAATTACAGCTGGGTCAAAAGTCCGTTTTACCCTTGTAATTACATCTTGCACCTTAAGTACCACTGATCCTCTAATGAAAAATTTGTTTATAATCTAATTATAAACTAAGTCCCTCTCGGGCCAGTGAGAGGGTGGGGCCCCATTGTTCAAGTCCCGAAATCAGCACTTAAGGGAACTACTCATCTACTTACCCTATATGAGAATGAGTGAATTCCATATTGTGAGATTATGTTCCCAGCTCCCTGATCGGTGGTCACGCAAGCGCACGCGATCGAAGTAATATAAAATGGTATCTGAGTACCAAGTATCGAATCCCACAGGGAACGGAGTAACAAAAAATATTGTAAAGCAAAAGTGTAAGGAAAATTGCAACTTGGAAAACTAAAATGCAAAAATGATGTTGGGTTGGTGTGTTGATGAAAAACAAAAATTGCAGAATCTAGAAATGGCAATAATCGAAATAAGGAAAAATTGCAGAATTGAATTGCAGAATCTAAAATGGCAATTAGCGAAATAACTAAAAATTGAAGAATCTAAAATTGGCAAGATTGGATAGCAAATTAGATAAACTTAGAAAATGAAATGATAAAGGATGGGGCTCAAGAATGTCATTGCCCTAAGTCGTAATTGCAAACCAAAATTGCAATTCCAACCTACTCCACACTCAATTGTAAACCAAAATTGCATCTCCTATTTACCTTGAATTTAGGTTTTTAGGAGGCTAAGTGAGAGACTTATATGTCTATAGTCCCTCTATCTTAGATAATTTGGCTCACAATTTTATGGGTTTTGGAGTCCTTAATCTCTATGTCTAGGGTAAGGATTGGCTTATGTCTAAGCTCTTTTTCTCCATCACTTGTGTGAAATCCGATTATCACTAACACTGTCGGTATTAGATCTAAGCTTGAGTTGATACCCTAGTTGATCAATCTAGGATCTCAACGGAAATTTAATCAACACAAGCAAACAATTGAGATGTAGGCTTGGTTTTTATTGAAATTTTTTTGCTACAATTACTTCTTAGGGAATTCACATCCTTGAACCCCCTAAGAAGTTTTAGCTCATATTAAAAATAAAAATATAACATTTAACTAAAGAAAAACTCATATTAGAAAATTGAGCAAATTACTAATAAAGGGCAAGTTGAAATAATGGGAAAAATTATCTTGGCAACTTGCTCATTAAACACTCAAGGCCATAAGTTGTAGTAAAATTCTGGGCAGTGGCCAAAAATTCAAGGAAAAATGCTCAATTACAATTGAAACAAGGAATGAAGGGTATTAATGGGTTTTTTTTTCTTCCTTCTCCCTTCAATTCTAACAAAAACAATAATATGCAAAAAGAAAACCAGCTTCTGTGAAACTGGAAATAAAAAAAATAGAGTAAAACAATTGTCCCTCCTTTCAATCCAATCCAATAATCAACCACAACTCCTTTCAATCCAATTGATCCAATCTCCTCCACTTTTAGAGAATGATTGATCTTAACGATTCAAGAACTTCTTGAATCGGATTGGAAACCCCAAGGAAAGTGCAGAAATTAATTTAGCAAAATGGATTGAAGAAAGAATTCTAAAAGAAGTTTCTAATGAACTCCGAATTCCCTACAAAGTGATGCATACTTGAATCCAGTTGAGAACAAGGGATAATTCCCATAACCATTCATCATATAAGAAGGAGAGTTTGATCCACTGTGAATAAATCCTTGATGAAGAAGAACAAAAAAAACTGAAGAAAAACAGAGGATGTTTCTTGAGAAAAAAATACCCACTAATATAAATTGAAAGTTAACTCAAACTTTAACCAAAATATATCAAATTAAGAATAGAAGTAAATTAAACAATGCTCCTGTAATACAAACTGAAAGAAACCGAGATGGGATTTGAATAAAATGACCAAAAACAGCAGCAAAATATGAAAAACAGAGGATGCGAAAAACTGAAAAATCCATGAACTAAATCTGAATTCGACCGAGGAAAACCCAACGAACGCTTCGAGCTTCTTCCCCCCTCTTTTGTAGATCTTCTTAGGGTTCAAATCAGCCAAAAATCGCGCTCCAATCCCATGATTCGTGCGGAAATTGCTCTTCCCATTTATGGGTTTCGTCATTCACGCGGGTGTAATTTTTCCATATATGCTCTGCCCAGGATTGCCAAAACGGATTTAGCAATCTGATTTGGTAATTTCCAAAATTCCTGCTCCAGAAACAATTGCAAAATCAGATTTGGCAATCTAATTTAGCAATTTCCATCATTTCTGCAAAAAGAATCAATTCATTTAGAATTCTATTCCAAATGCTATCACATTAAATTCTTCCTTAAATTCAAGCAATCTTCCACTATTTTCAATTAATCTTAGGACAAACAAAAATATTTTAAGCAATTGGGACTTAAGTAAGCCTTAATTCTAAGGCTTATCACTCCCTATTTGGTCAAGTCCCCAAAATGGTAGGCATATTGAATCAGCTACAAAAGTCACTCTCACCCATGCAAATCAAATAACAAGCCCTCACAAGAAGGAGTTCATAACTCACTCAAGATTAAGATCGAGTCACATATGATCATCCTGATGAAATATTAATCTTCTCAATTAACGGATTTATAAAGAGAGATTAAATATTTCGTGGTCCAGTCTTATACAAACTCATTGTATAAGATACCCCCACTCACATGTCTCCACATGAATGATTTGGATCAAATCATTTGTAACTATTACAAAGTGAGCCGTATCAATAGTGTTACCAAGATAAGACACCAAACCTTATCCATATACTATGACCCTTTAGGTCATTACTTGAACATGATTCTCTCGTATGTCAATCACATACTGTTCAAAATTACAATAATAACCTTGGATTTTTCATATAATGGATAATATTATATTGCAAATAAAATAATCAAAATTATTATTAATTATTAAATAGATTATTAATTACGAGGCTTTAGGGCATAAATCCCAACAGATAATGCTATATGCCAAGGGTAAAATGGAGATGATTTTTTATTCTCAATCTTTCCTAAAAAATCGATAATCATAATCCCAAATATGAAATATTTTTTATCATTTTATCATTATAGGTATTTATCTATAAACATTACTTACAATTTCCCTCTAAGATTTGGGTACAACTTGATATAAACTTGGGCCTGACACCTAAAAGAAAAATCAGAGGGGGCACACCGAAAAATCGTAACTAATGTCTACAAATAAATAACTATAATGAAAAAAAAAGGCTAAAAATGTTTCATATTTGGAGTTTTAGCTAACGTGATTTTAGAAGAAGAGAGTGAAGGGTTTTCTTCTCATTTATACCCCTGGTATACCCGTGTATTTACAGTCAAACCAACCTAATAAGAAATATATATATATATATATATATATATATATATATATATATATCTTTTAAGATATGTTATGAATTTTCAGAATCTAATATTTATCTTTTTAAATGGGAATCGAAATTAGAGATGTCCATTTAACCAGCGAGGACCTGCCCCAAACGGGGCGGGGAATCCCAGATTACACAGGGAATGAGGGAGGGAGTGGGGAGAGTTTTCTCCCCGTTAGCTAAACGACCCCGTCCACGTCCCCGACCCCGACCCTGCCCCGATTAGTTAGTATGTATGTATGTATATATATATATATATATATATATATATATATATATATATATATATGCTAATTATTACCTATAAATAGAAAATTAAAAAAAAAACTATAGTAGGAATTAGTTGAAGACTATTTTTTTATAAAAAAAAAAAAAAATTAAAGACTATGTTGTAATATTGAAATTTGAATTTTTAGAAATTAAGTTATTTCGACATTACAATATTTTTACTTATGATATATTATTGTTTTTATTAGGAAAATTTATAACTTTTTTCTTTAAATAGAAGTTATATTGAAAATGATTCATTTAGAAAGAATTTCTATTATGCTTGAGAATAAATTAAAAAAATTAAAAAAAATTAAAAAAAAAGAACGGAAAAAAATTCCTCGCGAATTTCCCTAGGGGAATCCCTGCCCAGATCCCCGCGAAATTAAATGGAGAATTTGAGGGGGGGGGGGGGGTAGGGAATGAAATGGGGGGCGGGGCCTGTGACAGGGAGCCCATTCCCCGACCCCGCCCCGCCCCACCCCGTGGACATCTCTAATCGAAATCATAATCTATAAAAAGAGTTTAAGTGGCAATCGTATTCATTTTCCATAACTCTCGCTATCTTTCGCCAAAGAAATCAGCGATGCCGCAGTGACAGATTGGTCTTCCGATGAGCTAGTGAAGAAAATAGCAATGTGTTCCCATATGAGACTTAGAATCAGTTCGTTGGTGGCGACTGGGGGAAGACCTAAATACTCATCACCACAATCCACAACAGAGGTAGAAACTTATCGCAACCACAAGACACAGAGATGGTGTTTGAAAGATTTTAGATGGATAAGAGAGAGAATGAGATTTATAGAAATTAGAGTTCGATTCAAGAATTTGAATTTGAATATGTGCCTATATACTTTTGAAATTAAAAAAAAGAGCATGGATGTAGAATCATTTTGGTAGAGGTGTAAACAAGGGATGAATACATTTTCCATATACTTTGAGGTTGTATTTATGTTAAAAAAAAATGAAAATCTACTCTCTTTTACTGTATGAATTGCCTATCAACAATTCATAATTCTGATGGCCTTCTAAGTTTGGTGCAAGGCTTGACAATGATGATTGGAAATTTTTTCTTATGATGTGTTGGGAGTTGTGAAATGGGAGAAATTGATATAATATTGGTCAACTGCAGTAGAAAGAAGAGGTTCACCTGGGATTAGGATTAGTTATGACAAAGTGTGGAGGGAGAGAAAAGAGGCATACACCTTCATTCTTTGGTTTGTAGCCAATTTATTTGAGAAAATCCAGGTATATACATTTTAAGTTCAGTATTTATCACTTTATACACCATGTATGTACTGATATTTACAACATTTTTGTCAGGAACATACATTGCCTATGAGGTTGATGCAGATATGATAGGTTTAGGTTTATCTTTATGAACTTAGCAGCATCCATAGATGGATGGAAATACAGTAATATCCATTTGGGGCATGAGGGGTTTTCAAGTGTGGAACATCTTCATAAATGATGACAGGTAAATGTGATTGATGATTGATGTATCAAGGTTTTCAAATCAAAAAATGGTACGTCATCATTCTGTTTCTACATGCTTAATGGGTATTTAAACATATTTACATTGCTTGAGTTCATTGGAAAAATCAGTGGAGAGGTATGTTCCTCCATATACTGTTATGTAGATGTCAGTTCTTAAGTGGTTCATCATTTCGATCATTGTTGCAGTTTATCATTCTTTTTTCACAATTTTCAATCCTCAACACATATAAATGCCAAAGGGCCCAAATTTCAAGTCAAAACTAACCTCATCATCAAATTTCGTTTCTTTTATTTTTAAAAAAAAACCCAATAAAGGTTTGAACTATTTACATCATTAGAGATGCACGTTCTAGTATATACATTAGACTGGTCATAGTTAGAGAGTTAATCATTTTGATCATTGTTATTCTTTGATTTGAAGAAGATCAACTTTTACATGGTTGGAGAAGTCAAGTCGAAGTGTATGCTTGAATATATACTCTTAAAGGGATGCATGTACTTAGATAGTTGATTGGGTTGTTCAATGTTTTAATCAATTTCTGTAAGTTAATCAAAATTTACACAGTCAACCTACAGTATTAAGATTTTAGGGGGGTTTTGGAAGACACGTTAATTCAAATTTGTTAATATGTTTATTTAGATTTAGCCATGTAAAGTGCATCTTCCTCTCCTTATAACGTGGCATTTTTGTAGGATTCATTTTAATTGTTTAAAAACTAGAAAAGGTAGGCAGGAGCATTTATGTCCAGTTCAAATTATTTTAACAAATTATTAAAAATAGAAAAATGAGGCTTAGCCATATCTATAATATCTGAATATTTTAGATATTTTTCAAGTTTCCCTATAAATATTTAGCCATTTATCTTGTTACTCTGGGCAAGCCTCTAGGTTGGGACGTTCATAAATTCGTTGTTGGGCCAACTCACCTAGTAGTATGTAATAAGTATATTATCACCCAATTTTAACATTCATCTCAAACTCTTTAAAACAATAGAGACTAATTTGAAAAGATATTCAAAGATGAAGGCATAAACCATGTATTTAACTTTATTTTTATTATTGGTAACCCATTGTAAAATATATTTAATATAACTTTTAAAAATGAGACATGATAATAATTTAAGATGGTCACTGATTCAATCAATTTTTATAAACAAATAATAAACTCATGTACTAAAAAGTTAATAATAAAAGTAAAAACAACAAATTGATTGCTCCCATTCTCATTAATTAATCTATTTCTAGCATTCAAACATGATATTGGGTTTAGTATGAAAACATTACATAAGATTAAATTAATTAAAAAAAAGCTTTGTGCTAAACTAATATTTATACATGTTTAATCCTTATTATTGGCTCACTTGGTGGGTGGTATTGTTGTAAAATCCCGTTTTGGTTAAAGCAAGTGGGAGATTTAGATTTTCTATTTTTTTTTTTTAAGAAGTGGGAGATTTAGGCATGACAATTGATGATTTTTTCTTAATGAACCATTAATTTCAAAAAGAAAATGACTTTTTGGTAGTTTTGACAAATTAAGATATCTTTTTAAATATTTTATCATATTTGACAACATATTAATAGAACTTTATAAAATATCGGCAAACCTATGTTTGTAAACATCCAATAACCATTTAGAAAACCTTTTTTTTTTCCAAAATATATTTTATGAATGGAAGTTTTCCCTCCCAAGAATCAGATTTTATTAAAATTCAGAGTAAAAGGTCAAGTAAAAGAAATATATATATATATATACTACAAAAATATTTGTATGTATCAATTTTTATTTTAAACTTTCAATTTTATCTAATTGAATTCTAAATTTAGATGATTGTTGTAGTTTTTACCCTAAACTTAAATGAATGTTGCAATTTTTACACTTTTTACAATTTTAAAAAACTCACTTGTAAGTTCAATAAATTATAAAAATCTATGTATGATATAAAATTAACAGATGGTAAAAAAGAACATTATAGCTGATTTTTCTTTTTTACATTTTTTAGTTTTGATAGAATTATTTAATGGTCAATTTTGTCCATGAATCAAGTATAATTTTGTGTAGAGCTTAATTTTCATTATAATTAGTACTTTTTTTAATAAAAAAAATTGTCTTAAAATTAGTAGGCAAATTAGCAAAAATGAGTAACCAATACTTAAAGTTTAATTCAATAAATTGAACGTTTGCAGTGAAAATTAATATACAAGTAAAAATTGATTTATTATTATTTTTTAAACGAATAAGCCTATTCAATCTGAACCCATCTGTATGAAAACAAATAAACAAAATCCAGAAGGAGAAGCAGACCCATATTTTCAAAGTTCTTCCACTTAAACAAACAAAAAGTTCAATCTTTTCTCTCGTAGTACCATTCTTCAACCACCCATTGATTGATTTTAGTATTTTAAACAAAGAGTAGAATTTTCCCAGATTTGGACTTTGAAATCCAAACTTAGTTTACAAGCACCACCAACAATGTTGTGTGTTAATTCTTCTACATCAACGTTGATTCTTCGTTGTTGCTCCACCACCATTTACCATGGCGATTTCTCTGCACATCCTCCGCTTTCCCCATCGCATAGACTCCGTCTCACCGAAGTCCGCTGTCCGGTGCCGGAAACCCCTTTCCCTCCAGTGCACCGCCGATTCTTCTTCTTCTTCTCCGGAGCCGTTCCATCCCGATTTCGACGCGAAGCTGTTCTGGAAGAACTTTTCCAGAGGCGAAAACTACAATCGGAAGGGGTTTGGGCACAAGGAGGAGACCGTGAAGCTCATGAGTAGCGAGTTCACGAGTGAGTTTTAAGCTTTTACGAATGTCATATGATGATTTTAGTGATGTGTTCTTGATTGTTTTATCGATTTTTGTGTTGAATGGCTCAGGTGAAGTTGTGAATACTCTGAAAGAAAATGGGAATCAGTTCACTTGGGGGAATGTTACTGTGAAATTGGCTGGAGCTTATGGATTTTGCTGGGGAGTTGAGCGAGCTGTTCAGATTGCTTATGAAGCGAGGAAGCAGTTTCCAAGTGAAACGATTTGGATTACCAATGAGATTATTCACAACCCAACTGTTAACAAGGTCCTTCAACAGTTTAACTTTTCTTGCCTTTACTGTTTCATTAGTTTTAGTCTAGCACTTACTAATTCTCTAGTTCTCTTCGTATTTTGCTACACTACATTACTCACATGGTTATGGAATAATGATTCATTCTGTAGTAGTATTAGAAATATTTCCGTGGTTAAGAACTTCTCCCAAGTTTAGATGATCTTTACATTACTCTTTCTTTTTGTGTTCTTTTGGTCTGTTTTGCTTTTATAGTAGCCAACAACATGATTTGCTGTGCTTGAAATGAAGTATTTGATTTGTAACTCTTTGAAAGATTCTTATGAGTACAGCGTTTGGAGGAGATGGGAGTGCATAACATTCCTCTTGAGGAAGGAAAGAAACGATTCGATGTCGTTAATCCAGGCGATGTTGTGATTTTGCCTGCCTTTGGGGCTTCAGTTGATGAAATGCTTGTTTTGAATGATAAAAAAGTTCAGATTGTTGACACAACTTGCCCATGGGTTTCCAAGGTACCCTGTCATTTTCTTGTCATTCACAATTTCCCTCCTTAGAAGGACACTGCCTTCTGTGAATGTCTTTTCTTTTGGTCAATGTTCCACTTATTACCATTATTGAAGGAGAAAAGGCACAATGCAGCTGTTGATGCTGAGATTTAACCGCTCTTCTTTCGTACAGGTTTGGAACGCTGTTGACAAGCACAAAAAAGGAGAATACACATCAGTAATTCACGGTAAGTATCGTCATGAAGAAACCATAGCAACTGCTTCTTTCGCTGGAAAGTACATCATTGTAAAAGACGTGGCAGAGGTACACTCTTGGTAGTTTTGTCCCTTTTCTTAACATGACAAACTTATGGCATGTGGAGTAAGCGTTTTTTAAAAGTAAAATTATGAATCTATTTCAGGCAACATATGTATGCGACTACATTCTTGGGGTTGAACATAATGGATCGATCCCAACCAAGGAAGAATTTTTTAAGGTACAACATTTTAGCTATTTTCTTAACCAAACGTACTGATATCATATGATATCGTTCATGATATGAGTTAAGTTTCTGGCTTGTTTGTAGAAATTCAAGTCTGCTGTTTCGAAAGGATTCAATCCAGATAATGACCTCAAAAAAGTTGGCATTGCCAATCAGACCACAATGCTCAAAGGGGAAACAGAAGAAATTGGTAAGGTTTTGGAGCTATTGGTGCCATGTCAAACCATCATTTTGCGAGAAACTTGCATTCTATGAATTATTGATTTTATGATTCTGATAACAGGAAAATTGATAGAGAAAACTATGATGCGGAAGTATGGAGTTGAAAATATTAATGAGCACTTCATTAGTTTCAATACCATCTGTAATGCTACTCAAGTGAGTTCTTCATTCTTCTTACACAGCAGTTGTACATGTTAAAGGGGTTGTGTAAAGCCTTATCCAACTCATGTTGGTTTAGTTTATAAGGACCACATGTCCATTGATATTAGGTTGTTTGGGTCGAGTTCAAAAGTAAATTCATATAAACGAAGAAAACTTTCTCGTAGTAATTTACAAAATTGTGTATTTCCTCGTGAGAGAATCTCGTGATGGTGATTGGAGGTGTTGTTTTCCTTAGGAGCGCCAAGATGCAATGTACCAGCTAGTGGAGGAAGATGTGGATCTCATGCTAGTTGTTGGAGGATGGAACTCAAGCAACACCTCTGATCTTCAAGAGATTGCTGAGGCCCGAGGAATCCTGTCGTATTGGATCGACAGCGAGCAACGAATAGGGCCAGGAAACTCAATATCATACAAGCTCATTGTAAGTCTAAATTCAGAGTGTTGATCCTTACTTGTCATCTGTTTCTTCTTTCCTATTCATGTTTGCTCGTTTAACCGAACGATAGCACGGGGAGCTGGCCGAGAAAGAAAACTGGCTACCTGATGGTCATATCACCATTGGCGTGACTTCCGGTGCCTCTACCCCAGACAAGGTAAGTTAAAAGTTACTATCAAACCTTGGAATGTTGTGTCTGTGACTAAATTTTTACTCTGCTATTTTTCTTATCATTAACTTTTGTCAAATGGGTTAAAAATTTTAGGTTGTTGAAAATGTTCTTAAGAAGGTTTTTGACATCAAAGGGGAAGGAACTGCGCAGCTCGAATAGGTTGGATAGAGGCAAACTACAGAAGATAATGTTACCAGACTATTTTCTTTTTTTCTTTTTTTTTTTTCCTTCATGTTATATGGTAGGGCTTGGTAGGATGTTTGTTAGATTATGTTAAATATATTAAAGATAGTGACAAAATAAATAGACTTGAGACATTATCATATAAAATAATAGCTGCAAATGTTTGTTAAAGGAATATCCTGGAAAGGGGAAGTCAGAAAGGGGTAGACCTAAAATTATTTTCTTTGAAAAAGAATAGGTTAAATTATACCAAATACTCTTGGACTTTGGTGTTGGTTTTAATTATTTACCTATATTTTGAAAATTTTTATTTTTACCCTTGAACTTTAAAATTTGTTCCAAAAAATACCCTTGAACTTTGAAATTGTTCTAAAAATATATATTTTTTGTTAAAATAAATAATGAAAATTGACTTGGTAATTGATGTGTAAAAATTAAAAGGCATATGTGATATTATTTACAACTATATAGAAGAATTAGATCGTTGTTACCATTTATTTCATCTCAAAAGATAGCATTAAAACATTTACATAATCAATTTTTACACATCATTAACGTGAATGATGTTGTAAATGATATAACGTATGTCTTCTAATTTTTACACATTAGTTGTCTTCGTCCCATCAATTTTTACCTTATTTTTACCCTTGACATTTCAAAAACATTCAAAAATACCCTTATCGTTAAGTTTTGGATGAAAAATGTTAAAGTTTCATTAATACCATTGACATTTAATTGTGCTCGTAAGAGACAATTTTTACCTTTGTCTTCCTAAGTTATGGTTTATTTGCATGTCAATGTCAAATCTTGGTTGTTTAATTAATTGAGTTGTTAGTCTGATTGGTGAAATCAACTTCCTTAGGGGGCGTTTGGAGTGCGGAGTTGAGTTGAGTTGGGTACAGTTAGTTTGCCAGTGAGTTTAGAAGTTTGTGTTTAGGGTGCAAAGTTGGGTTGAGTTGAGTCAAAAAGTCTGTATTTGGAGTGCAGAGTTGAGTTGAGTTGAGTTGTCAGAGGTATTTAGTGTAGTTTTTTGTAACTCGAAGTAGACTGATTTTTAGCTGACTGTTTTTATTTCATTTATTTTTATTTTTTTTCAATCATTCATCTAGAAACATATTTTTCCAACTTTCTAACATTGAATTCATATGTCCACTTCAAAAAAACAATATATTCCAACATTGATCTTTTTTTAAAAAAAAAAAAAAACTTCATTCTTTATCTTTCTGTTTTTAGAAATTGACTTTGTTTTTTCAAACTATAGGAGGTAATGTAGCCTTGTTTTCTCTTTCTATTGCACATTGAACTTCTTTCAATTTATAGAAATCAAATATTTGCATTACACATTGAACTTCTTTCAATTTATAGAAATTAAATGTTGCATTATTTATAACAACAAATAGCAATTGATGAATGAAAAGAAGGCAATGTACCTGTATATTTTTTTTCTTTAAACACAAATTGAACTTCTATCAAAATATAGAAATCTAAGGTTTCATTTTTTAAACACACATTAAATTTCTTTGAAACTTACAAATGAGGACCTCATTATGACATTTTTCAATTACTAATAGGGTCTTCATTATGAGGGAGTTTTTTTTTTTTTTTTAAAACAAACATACATTGACCATTACGATATTTTTTTCTTTTTTTTTTTGGCAAAGGAACATTGTTTTTTTTTTACATTTGTTTAAACATATGTACTAAGTTGAACATCTTTAGAAAAGAGAATGCCAATGTTTTAGTTTTTCAAGATGACAAGAAAACATCAATATATTTCAACATTGGTGTCATGTAGGAGTGGAATATTCACAAAATATTAGTAGGTCATCAAGGGCCTATTTACATGATTCACAAAACATAATTATGGTTCATAAAAGTAATGGCCAACGATGAGTTGAGTTCGTAAGTCTGAAGAAAGATTGTTGGAGCAGAGAGTCAGATAAATTAAGTATATGTGCATTTCATGTTATTTTGAACCATGGGAGTATCGTTGGTCGTTGGGAATTGTTGTCGATGATAGTCATCGGAGATGATCGTAGACGATGAACAGCGGTTGTCGCATATGGTCATCAACGATTGTCGTTGATCGTCGGAGAAGGTAGTCAACAGTGGCCGTCAGTTGCCATATATGGCCGTCAGTTGTCGGAGAAGGTCGCCAACGATGGCCGCCAGTATTGGAGAAGCGATGATAAAATATGTTAATAGGGTTACTGTACAAGTCAGTGTAGTTAATATCCTAACATTGTAGCAAGTTGGTAGAGTTGAGTTTTTTTATGGGGAGTTAATTTCTCCACGGGCCAAACAGTGAGTTTGGTTTAAAACCCAACTCAATTCAACTCAAATCAGGGGGTCAAACACCCCCTAAGATATCTCTCTCATGATTGTTCTCTATCTTTTATTTTATGTTTTTGTTTTGTTTTGATTTTATTCATCTTTCTATTTCTTTCTCTAAATAAAAATGGTTGATTGTATTCATGGTAATTAAGTGAACTAGAACACCAGTCTTCTGGATAATACTCTGAAATTCTTACCCAATATTAGAGCTTGACCCGTACACTTACGATATTTCATTGAATAATTTTACACAACACCAATGTAGAGAAAGCCATTGCGCGCTAGCTTATCTAGCTAGAGTTTTTCAGTTGGTTGTTTTGTTGGTTTTAGCGTGCCTTAAATTTCTAAGGTTAATGCTACATTAACAGGAAAACCCAAAAGTTTAAAACAAACACATAGTCACAAATGAACTTCAAATTCGAGTGTTAATTTTGGCATAATGAAAAATAACAAACCTGGAGATGGAAGTGGTAGGTTGGTCATCGAGAATTTATTTTTCATCCCCACAATTTGACTTCAAATTCAAGCATCTAGGTAGCTGAATTTTAAACGAAATCAAGCTAGAAATTGATACCATAAAGCAAGACGACGACAAATGTATTATTGAAATGAAACTTTAACATCAAATTCAAGCATCTGGGTAGATGATTTTTTTATTTTTTTTATTTTTATTTTTATTTTTTTTGTCTTTGGAGAGTTACGAGGGAGGGCTATGGTTATGGAATCTTTGTTTTTAGAGCTAATTTGGTCAAATTGTTACTATGACCTTTTAAATGTTAATAATCTGTTCATTCTCATTAATTTTCATGGAGGAAGAATTTGCAGAGAGAGAAAGGAAAAAAAAACATTATCCAGTAAGAGTATTTTTTAAAAAAAAATTGAAAGGTCAAGAGTATTATTGAGACGAAACTTTGACTTTTTCCATTCAAAACTTAATGGTAAAGGTATTTTTGAACGTTTTTGAAAGGTCAGGGGTATTTTTGAAACTTTTTAAAATTTAGGAGCATTATTGAAACAAAACTTTAACGTTTTTCATCTAAAACTTAACGGTAAGAGTATTTTAATGTTTTTGGGTATTTTTGAAATTTTTTAAAGTTTAAAGGTATTATTGAAACAAAGCCCATAGTTTAGGGATATTTTATATAATTTAGCCTTTGCTCTAGTAAATATATAATTGAAAATTATTTTAATATTGATTTGTATCAAATCAGATACTGTGGAAATGAGACTTCTTGTTTTATTAAATTTCCACGAAAGGATATATATACATGTATAAAGAGATATAATAGAAAAGTAGTACAGCTTGTGAAGTAACAAAATAACCTCTACAAATAACTAAATAATAACTAACTAAATATCTCTAATACTCTCCCTTAAGATGGAGGAAAAATATCTAGAACACTCATCTTGGATAATAATGGAAACAAAGACGTAGTAGAAAAGGGTTTAGTAAATGCATTTGCTATTTGTAAGCAAGACCAAATGGGAAGTAACTTCACAGCTCCACGAACAATCTGATCTCGCACAAAATGGCAATCCAGCTCTATATGTTTTGTCTCTCATGGAAGGTGGGATTGGATGCAATATGAATGGATGCTTCATTGTCACAAAAAATGAGAGCTGGAGATACAACAGGAACCTGCAAATCTTTTAGCAAATAAGATAGCCAAAAAAGTCCACAAGAAGTCAATGCTAAAGCCCTGTATTCAGCTTCTGTTGAAGACCAAGAGATCATAGTTTGTTTCTTGGATTTCCATGAAACTAAAGACTCACCCAAGAATACACAAAAATCGATTGTAGATCGTCAAGTGTCAACACAGGCTGCCCAATCAGAGTCAGCAAATGCTTGAATTTGAAAAGATGAAGAGGCTTTTAGCAAAATCTCTTGACCAGGGGTTGTCTTGAGATACCTTAGTAATGAATAGGCAGCAGCTAAGTGAGATTTGCACAGTTTGGACACAAATTGACTTAATTTGTGCACGACAACAACAATGTCTGGCTGAGAGATGGTAAGATATAATAATCTTTCAATGAGCCATCGATAAGAAAGAAGGATCATCTAAGACATCAATATCTAACTGTTGTAATTTTAGTGTTGGATCCATTAAGATACTTTCAAGTTTGGCACCAAGAAGACCAGCATCCAGTTGAAAAGTATGCTATCGTTGAGAAAGGTAAATACCTTGAGATGATCTAGCAAGTTCAAGGCCGAGAAAATACTTAAGGTCACCCAAGTCCTTGAGTTTAAACCGATCATTGAGAATAATCTTTAATCGATTAATAACAAAGACATTTGCTCCCGTAAGAATAATGTCATCAACGTAGACTAATAGAGCCACAAAATCAACACCTGAACCTCTCACAAACAGAGCATAATCAGCTTTAGACTGATGAAACCCAAGAAAAATTAATGTGTTAGAGAATTTGGCAAACCATTGTCGAGAAGCTTGTCTCAGTCCATATATAGACTTATGTAGTCTACAAACATGGTGCTTCCCCTTACTACTAACATGTTCCCTTGGTGTGTAGCCTAAAGGTAAATCCATGTATACTTCTTCAAACACGTCCCCATAGAGAAAAGCATTGTTTACATCTAGTTAGACTAAAGGCCATTTATGAGAAACAACAATGGTGAGGAGCACTCGAATTATCACAAGCTTTGCACCTGGGGAAAAAGTTTCAATGAAATCCAATCCTTCTTGCTGTGTGTAACCTTTAGCAACTAAACGCGCTTTATAGAGTTCAATAGAGCCATTTGTATTAAGTTTGACTTTGTAAATCCATTTGCACCAATGGTATGTTTGTTTGAAGGAATGAGAACAATACTCCATGTATTATTACTCTCTATTGCCTCTAATTCAGCTTTCATAGATGTTCTCTAATGTTCATAAGGAAGAACTTGATGATAAAACTGTAGCTCATAATGGGCAGATATTTGACATAATTAAATTAATGAGTGATGATTTGACATGATGTGTAAACTGACCCAATAGAATAATCCAATAGAAGCAAGGGTCTATTTAGTTCTTGAATATTCTACCTTTCTTTTTATGTGTTAAAAATAAATAAAAATATTGAGACATACATGCAAAATAAGAAAGATAAACCATTCTCTATAACTAGGGATGTCCATTTAACCCGCGAGACCAGGGCCCAGCGGGGACCCGCCCCGAACGGGGCCGGGAATCCCCGATTACACGGGGAATGGGGGAGGGAGCGGGGAAGTTTTTTTCCCCGTTGGCTAAACGGGGACGAGGACGGGGAATATATTCCCCGCCCCGATTCCCCGATTAATATATATATATATATTATTACCTATAAATAGAATTTTTTAAAAAAAAAAAACTATAATAGGAATTAGTTTAAGACTATTTCGTTATAAAAAAAAAAATTAAAGTCTATGTTGTAATATTGAAATTTGAATTTTTAGAAATTAAGTTGTTTCGACATTATAGTATTTTTACTTATGGTATATTATTGTTTTTATTAGGAAATTTTATAACATTTACTTTAAATAGAATTATATTGAAAATTATTCATTTAGAAATAATTTTTATTATGGTTGAGAATAAATTTAAAAAAAAAAAAAAAAAAAAAAAAAAAAAAGAACGGGGAAAAATTCCCCACAGGAAACCCGATCCTCGCAAATTTTCCGCGGGGAATCCCTGCCCGTGGACATCTCTATCTATAACGATGTAATATTCTTTAAAAATAAATAAACAAACAACGAACGGATGTAAAACAAAATATCCATAGGCAAGAGATCATCGCATCAATTTTCCAGAACAATTTATTTCCTAATAAACAAAAGAAAAACAATCCCCTTTTCTTTTCTAAACGAATGAAAAGAACATAACAAATGAAAGAATCTAATTTACATAGTACCAATCGAAATTAGATGTTAATTAGGATGTTTTATAATTCTCTGCAGAACCACAGTCCTTGCTCTTGTAATATCTCTGCTACACAAATCAGCTTGAACTCCCAAATCCTCAACGCTCTTCATGAACACTCCCAGTTTCTTCTTCATCTCCTCCACTCCAACCTTCACAGCTTCCTCTTTAATGGTGAAATCTGCGTTCTGCAACATTCCCTCGATCTCGATCTCGAGCTTTTCGACCAGAATCCGAATATTGTCCATGTCTTTTATGGCGATGTATGTCCCTACTTGCATTGAGCTTATCACTCCCTTTTGCCCTTTCAATTCATTTTCATAGCTCCTCCATAAGGAATCAATCCACTTTCCCATGGAGCCGAGAGGAATGGAGGAAGCTGCCGATAGCGCTGCTGCAACCGGTGGTGCGGCGATGACCGTCGCCACCACCGAGCAGATTAACACAGCGGCGAATGTGGCGGCAAATATCATGCACGAGAGCTTCCTCCATGTGTTGATGGACTTGAGCTTCTTGTCGAGTTTGTTTTTCTTCTGTTGAAGCTTCTCAAGCATTACCTGTTAAACAAAGAGATTAAATTTACTCCAATCTATCAACTTAAGATTTAGTAGTGATTTAATTTAGTATAAGAGAAGGAAGTATTGTATTTGAGTTCCTATAATTCATTTTCTCCCTTTACTCTATTTTTAAGATGGTGTATAATAGATTTCTCGATATTAAATTTTGTCCAGTAAATCTTTAAACTTTCTATGTGTATCTAATATAAACTCAACTTAAAAAAATGTCTAATAAGCAAAGGATCTATTAGACAAAATGTTAAAAGTTTAAGAACCTATTAGACAAAACATTGAAAATTTAGAGACTTTTTAGAGACTTTTTAAAATTTAAGAATCTATTAAACACAAGTAAGTTCAGGGACCAAATTTATAATTTGTCTATTTAATCTCTCTATAAAGTTTAATCTCCATTTGAAGTCAAGAAAGTTCAATAAATAATTTTAAATCTTGTGATTTGAAATATTGAAAATGATTTTAATTTTGTTTGTCATATTTGGAATGTCAATTATTTGAATTGAAACCTATTATGTTAAATTACAAGTTTAGTCCTTGAACTTTGAGGCGTGTGTCTATTTGGTTCATGAACTATCAAAAGTGTTTAATAAGTTCATGAACTTTCAAATTTGTGTCTAATAGATCCTTCAAATTTGTGTCTAACAGGTCCTTAATAAATTTGAAACTTTTAAAAATTAATTGATCTATTAGATATAAATTTAAATTTTATGTCTAATGAAACTCTAAAATTTCAATTTTATGTCTAGTATATCTGTGAATTTAAAAAAAATTAAAAATTTAAAGACTAAATTTGTAATTTTAAAAGTTCAGGGACTAAATAGATACAAGTCTCAAACTTGAGTGACTAATTTATAATTTAACCAAACTATTAAAATTTGTTATTTAGATGTTGTCAAAAAAGAAAAAAAAAGTTATTAATATAACACTTCAAACTTGATTTATTAATTAAAAATTTAAACATAATTACGTTAATTTAGTAATTTAGCTTAAAATTTTATAAAATTCTGCAAAATCCAATTTTTTTTTAAATCTTTTAAAAGTAAAAACAGTATTGAAATAATTCTAATTCAAAAAAAAAAAAAAAATACAAAGGATGGAATTTATTTGAAATTCAATTTAAAATCCTTCAAAAATCTTGAAAAATAAACATAGGATTGGGAATATATTAAAAAGTTTTCAAAGTAAAAAAAACGTTCTAAAATAAAAATAAATAGAGACAACTTTCAAAGTTTAGTTAGTAAGCCTATAATTAAAGCTTGAATTGAGATTACCGTTTGCTGTTTATAAACAGAGTGAAAGATTTTGAAGAACTCGTCAGTGAAGGGATCACCAGAGGCCTTAAAATTCCTCAATTCCTGTAGAGTTTTCGCAAACTGATTCCGACCCATTTGAGCTTCCTCCTCCTCGAACTGCCTCACCGCCATTAAAATCAGCAACTGACTGTCCCGAGCTCGCTTGAGGCAGTTTTCCAGAGCAGTACAGAAATCCAGCGTTTGGAGGCTATTTTCAAAGTAGTCTTCGACGAGCTCGAACACCTCCTGGCTCTTCCAAATGTCCTTTTTGCACTGCAGTATGACTCGAACCACCTCCTGGTTCATTTCGAGGAGGCATTCGGTGACTAGTTTGAGAGAATCGAAGGAGAGGGCTCGGACTTGGACTCCGCCGTCGGCTAGTGTGGTGAGGACTTGGTTGGCTCGGGCTTGGAGGGCTTTGTCGAAGGATCGGACGTCGGCGTCGGCCAGGCAGGCGGCTTCGTAGGTGGTGAGGTCCTTGGCGTCGAGATTGATGGCGGATTCTTCGGTGGTGGTGGCGGTGCCCCTTTTGGTGGCGTGGTTGTTTCCCATGGTGAATGGGGAGTTAGATTGGTTTCTTTGAACAGGAGAATAAGAAGAAGAAGAAGAAGAAGAAGAAGAAATGTGGAAATGAATAAAGATTGAGAAGCCAAGATGGATTTTGGGGAAAGACGAGAATGAGCAGAAATTAAACCCAAATGGGGAAGATGAGGATCGATTGGTTCAAACAGGGGAAGAAGAAGAAGAAATGGGAAATGGAAAGGAGAGGAAACAGAGAATGAGAGAACCAGATGGGATTTGAAGAAATGAAGTTTGATGGGAAAGAGGAGGAATGGAGTGGGTGATTAGAAGAGAGGGAAATGTGAAGAAAAGGAAAGGAGAAGGGAACTTGAAGTGAAAGAGAGAGGAAACAGAGATTCAGAAGAAAATATAAACGGTTAAGAAGCGAAGAAGAAGAAGAAGAAGAAGGAGAAAGTTTAGGAGTTGGAAAGATGAGAATGGCTTGCACGCATGAGAAAATGGAACAGAATGCTACGGCTGCGAACTGGGAGGGGAAGCAATCTCTCTCACTTTCTCTCTCTACAATTTCTCTCTCTTACATCACTTCAAACATTTACCCAAATTACCAATCTTATGTGTTGGTATAACTTGGACCAAAAGTTTAGACGTTTAAATTGATATAGTTTTAAAATAGTTTTTATTTAGGTTTGCTTTCGATTTGGTTTCAATAATACTTGGTTTTTTTAGTACAACAAATGTGGAGTATGAGAATTTGAACAATGTATAAGAATTTGAACTTCTGACTTCAAATAAATGAATACATATCAATTATAGATGAGCTAAGCTCATGTTCGTTAATAGGGTTTCACTAAATCTTACAAATTGTGTCTATTTGAGTATAGCTTAATAGATAAAGTATAAATTATTTTTCTTAAAGTTGAAGTTTCGGTATAAGCTTATTACCATGTAAATAGAAAGCATATATATAACGCATTCAATATAATAGTGACAATGATAATTTTTTAGATATGATACCACAAGGCAAGACACGCGGCGACAGAAAAAAAAAAAAAAAAATACATGGAGGTATTTAAAAGTATTTTCAAAATATACAACATGAATATGATAGTGATAGTAAATTTCACGAACCATGAAAGTGAAATTTCTAGTTGCCTATAAAATGTGCGACCAAACGTGGCCAATGCAAACATGTCAATGAAACAACTTATCGAAATAGGCTAACATTTTTCATGAATTTTTATTTTGTCAAATTAAGAAAATATTTATATGGTAATATTTAGGCCAAATATATATTTTAATTTATATCATTGGAGTATTTTTTTTTTTAACTTGAATCTTATTATTTTAAAAGTTTCAATTTAGTCTCTACATTTTAAGTTTTCAATCATACACTTCTTCTGTAAATGACCTCTTACGTTTAAAAATTTTCAATCATATGCTTCCTATTCTTTTTTAAGTACAACAAGGAGATAGAAATTCTTTTTTAAGTACAACAAGGAGATAGAAATTTGAACCTCTAACCTCTAGAGAAGAAGTAAATGACTAAACCGTTGAACTATGCCCATATTGCCACATGTTTTATGTTAGCCAATGTTAAAAATAGTTGATGATAAACTTAAATGGTGTAATATTTGATAAGTTGAAAAAATTTAAAAGAAAAACGGTTAAAAATCACTTTTGGCCCCTGAAATTTCAATCTTATAACAATTCAGTCCCTGAACTTTAATATGTAATAATTTAATCTCTATACTTCAAAATTTATAACAATTTAGTCTCTATCGTAAAAATTATTATTATTATTTAATGAGATACATAGGGTGATCAATAAACTAATTAGAAATTCAATATGTTTATAAGTTATAAAGTATAAATTATCAAATAATAAAAACTGACATTTAATATTGATGGAAATTTATGCTAGAGATTAAATTGTTACAAAATAAAATTCAGAGACTAAATTGTTATTTTCATGAAAGTTTAGAGACCAAAAGTATTTTTTATTGAGGAAAAAATTAGATTAAGTGAAAACAAAAACCAGTAATAGATCTAAGATTAATACATGTTTACCGTTCAACAACATCAGCTGGAATAGCTCAGTTGGTTAGAGCGTGTGGCTGTTAACCACAAGGTCGGAGGTTCAAGCCCTCCTTCTAGCGTTTTATATTTTTATTGCCGTCTGCCACTGTTATCATTTTCCTTTTTCTGTTTTTGTCCCCCTCCAAATACGGAGCTTCTTTCCCTGTCGCCGGCGGCTACCACTAATATCAATTTTTTTTTTCTCTAAATACCAAAGCTCTAATTATTCTTAAATTATAGGTTAAAATATCATTTTGGCCTTTATACTTTGAGTTTCATTTCATTTTAGTCATTGTATTTTCAAATGTCCAATTTTAGTCTCTGTACTTTCAATAAAACTTAAACTTGGTCCCTATTGTTAATTTTCTAAATTTGTTTTGTCTCTATTGGCATTCGTTCTATAAATTTTGAAATTCTGTTCACATTATATATTTTCTTGCATGTAAATTATTATTATTATTCAACCAATCTAATGGTAGAGACCAATTTTAAGCTTTATTGAAAGTACAAGAACTAAAATTGGACATTTGAAAGCATATGAATTAAAATTTTATGAAACTTAGAGTACATGAACCAAAATGATATTTTAACCTAAATTATATTGTCTTTGAAAGCAAATTACCACTTTTACAATTTTTCTATTTGTAAATATTATTCATATATTTTAAAAATCTATAATATATATAAATGGAGCTATAGAGGAGAATCTTTGCTTTCCTATTTTTCCCTTAAATTTTTCATAAATTCCTAATTTTCCATTCAATCTTCTTTGACGAGACGCAACTATTCGAGTCAAGGTGTTTGTTGAGAAAATTTAATCCAATGATTCCGCTGAAAATTTAACTTTTAAGTAAAATTTAGGATAAGTTGAATAGTTGCAATTTTATCTTCACGAGACAAGATTGTTCGAGTGAAGGTGGTTGCACATCGAAGCAGTGCATCCATTCATCTATGGGTGTGATCCAACCATAGATGTGAGACATCACGATCTAACAGTGGATATGTGCCTAAAAGGTTTTATTTCACTTTTATTGCAAAACACATATGAAAAGAAAGAAAATTGGTTGCCTATTCAATTGTTTCTTTTTCCCTTTCACCCAAAACTCACACTCAAAATTTCAAATGGTAGTAAGGATTTTTCTTTTATTAAAGAATTCAAATCTAAGGGAAACATTTGAAACATGTCAAAATAAAGATTTGAGAATCCAGAAACTTATTTTAGTCGAGGAAGATCTAAAGTTCAAAATTATAAAATTATATATTCATGTATCTTCCTTAAATTAGTTTTTTAGGCAGAGATAGTCATATTTATTTAATAATGAAAAAAGATGTAATCTGATTATGTCTCTTAGGGATGTGTTTCTAATTTTAATCTTATTCTTTTTCTGTCAAAAAAAGAAAAAAGAAGAAATTTTTGTGGCAAGGAATTTGATGGTTTTTCATTTGGAAGAAATATTATACACATCGAAGTAACAATTGGAGAACATGTAAGAAAACAAATTTTCACACCGCAAATTTCTTAAGTTCACCTAACGATGAAGGGTATCCATTCAAGTTCAAAAGGAAACAATTTCTTGTCTAATTATGTTTTGCGATGATAATAAACAAAGCACGAGGACAAACCGTTACGAATATTGAAATAAATCTTCTTGAACATGTATTTTCACATGGACAACTCTATGTTGCATTATTAAATGTCAAAAACTAAAATTCTTATCAAATCACTTCAGCACCAAAATTTATATTCCAGACATACGAAAAATATTATTGTTTATAAAGAGATTATTCTTTTGTTGGGATTTATGCCCTAAAGCCTCGTAATTAATAATTTATTTAATAATTAATAATAATTTTGATTATTTTATTTTCAATATAATATTATCCATTATATGAAAAATCTAAAGTTATTAGTGTAATCTTGAACAGTATGTGGTTGACATACGAGAGGATCATGTTCAAGAAATAACCTAAAGGGTCATAGTATATGGATAAGGTTGGGTGCCTTATCCTGGTAACACTATTGATACGGCCCACTTTGTAATAGTTACAAATGATTTGATCCAAATCATTCATGTGGAGACATGTGAGTGGGGATATCTTATACAATGAGTTTGTATAAGACTGGACCACGAAATATTTAATCTCTCTTTATAAATCCGTTAATTGAGAAGATTAATATTTCATCAGGATGATCATATGCGACTCGATCTTAATCCTGAGTGAGTTATGAACTCCTGCCTGTGAGGGCTTGTCCTTTGATTTGCATGGGTGAGAGTGGCTTTTGTAGCCGATTCAATATGCCTACCATTTTGGGGACTTGACCAAATAGGGAGCTGGGAACATAATCTCACAAGATGAAATTCACTCCTTCCCATATAGGGTAAGTAGATGAGTAGTTCCCTTAAATGCTGATTTCGGGACTTGAACAATGGGGCCCCACCCTCTCATTGGCCCGAGAGGGACTTAGTTTATAATTAGATTATAAACATATTGTTCATTAGAGAATCAGTGGTGCTTAAGGTGCAAAATGTAATTATAGGGGTAAAACGGACTTTTGACCCAGCTGTAATTACGAACAACTCGTGAAGGATCGACTTGCATGTAATGATTATATCTATGGACAACTTGTCCTACAGTGCATAAGAGTGCAACTCTAGGTCTATAGTGGAGTGACCTATAGTTAATGAATGAAAATTAATTAATTAAAAAGTTTAATTAATTAATTTTGTATCATTGGAGCTTATAATCTGTAGGTCCATAAGGTCCCCTTGCCAGCTCATAGTAACACTAAAAGATCAATTTAGTTGAAAGAAAAATTTGAAATGTTCAAATTAATATTTAATTTGAAGTGTTCAAATTAATATTTAATATATTAGATATATTAAATATAAAAGAGGAAAATATATTTATTGTATTTGATACATTAAATATTAAAATTTGAAATGTTCAAATTTAATATTTAATTTGAAGTGTTCAAATTAATATTTAATATATTAGATATATTAAATATAAAAGAGGAAAATATATTTATTGTATTTGATACATTAAATATTAAAATAATTAATATATATTTGATATATTAAATAAAAGATATTTATAGAATTTGAATAAGATTCAAATAAATAAATATCGTAGGAGATTTGAATGAGATTCAAATAAATAAAAGATATATTTTAATATATTAGATATTAAAATATAATATTTTAATAATGGCAAAGATCTTCCCTTGGTCTCTATAAATAGAACCCTTGGGTTGAAGCATTCTGAACAACACACATCTCCTCAAAGAGAGAATTAGAGAATTCTCTCTGAACCTCTTCCTCTTTAATCCCTTGAGGATTTTCTTTCAAGAGGCTCCCACAAGCCTTGATCTTTTGTTAGAGCCATAGCAAGGAAGACTTTGTGGAAGAGATAAAGACCCGCCAGAAGAATCTACATATTTGAAAGGTATTTATTGCTTAACCCTTGTATTTTGTATTTAATTCTAAATAAATCAAAGACGATCCAACGCTTCCGCTTGAGTTTAATTAGATTATTCCCTTCATCTTTAATTAAGGTCCAATTTATTAAATACTTATCTTGATTTTCATCAATTTAACGTGTATAATTCTTACGAAATATATTTATTTAGGTTTGGTTTATTTCCTTCTTTTTTCTCCAGAAATCAATCTCTTTGAAGAACATCAATGAATTACCCATCAAGTAACAAACTATCTTATTATGTCACTTCTTTATCAATTTTATACCACAACTTTTATTTCAATTACATTATATTTATTTTTATTTTAATGATCCATTTGTTCTTTATCAATTCTCTCTCTTTTACTAATTTTTAATTTTATTCCAAATATTTACATCAAATTTGAAATTTCGTTGTAAAAAATTATGTTCCAAAGATTTTAAACCATGTGTAACACATTTCATATTAATTCTAAATTAACCTAAAACAATATATATATAGTTGTTGTTCTAATTGAAATGTGGGGGCTTAAAGAAAAGATTTTTAGTTTAAAAACAAAGCTCCAATCTAGTGTAATTGCACATTGTCGATGCAAGTAATATAAAATTGGAAGTACTCCAAAGTATCGATCCCACAAGGAACATATATAGTAAAATTTAAAAGACAACAAAAATTATTCTCAAATTACATTTTCGGTAACCAAGGTTATAAAAATATGGAGAGGTGTTGTTGCTAAAGAAATAAATTCAAAAACCAATAAGTATGAAAAAAACATTCAAGTTGCTCATGCCCCTTTGAAAAGAAATACAACTAAAATGCAATTGCAATCGTAGCTAATACAAGAAAACTAAGTAAACTGAATTCAACTCCTATTTAATTTTGCTTCAAAATCTTTAAGAGGCTAAGTGATTAAACCTATATTTCTATGGTTAATCTAACTTAGATAATTTTGTGCACAATTCTAGCGCGGTTTTGTAGTCTCGCCCTATATCTAGAGTCGATGTTCAGAACTTATTTGTAAGTCTTTTCCTCCATTACTTTTGTGACATCTGCTTCCCTTAACCCTTTCAGTATTAAATTTAAGTTTGACAAGCAACACTAAATGGCCAGCTAGGTTTACCAAACATTAAACTCAACAAAAACAAACAAAGTTCAAGTGTTAGCTAAATTGTATGTGCTTTTAAGCTTTACATTTTTTTTGTAAGGCATTCACCAACTTGAACCCCTAAAAGAAACTTAGCTGAAAAACGATAAGTTGAATGATTGAAGATTCATAAGTAGTAGAAGAGGAAGAAAATTCCAGAATATCAAGTGCAAGAGCTAACTGATTTTTATTAAGAAGACAAATGAATTCAAAAAAATAACAACAAACTTCAGCAACTATTTTACTTAAAGAAGAAATTACAACGGAAAAGATAAACAACAACTACAACTTACTATGAAATGAAATGAACAAAACAAAATCTAAGGTGACGAACAAATAAATAGACCCGCTTCACTCCTTGCTTAATCGACATAACCACTCTTTCTTCAAAGGCGATTGGGTCTTTACCGTCTCTAACTTTCCTTGAGGTCACATGTCCAGAATGAACAAAAAAATAGCAGCAAAATAAAAATAAAGATAGCAGAATGAGAGATTCTTCTTGCATGAGAATACATGCACACCATTGCCTCAGTTTCTTCCTTCTTTATAAGCTTTATGGGCTAGGGTTTCCATATTTGTTCACGTGCAGCTTTGGTCAACTTGCCTTGCTAAATTCGTGGAGAAGAATGGCATAAAATCTCCAAAATTACGCTGATCTCGTGTTTAGTGCATTTTCCAGATTTGTGCAGCAATGCAATTGCAATTCTGCTACAATCATTTTCCACATCTACTGCAATTATGTTGCATTTTTCAAATTCCTACACAAAAACATCAAGTGTGATTTTCATTTTCTTTTACTTTATTTTCTCCACTTACTTAATTTAAAAAGCTTCCAATAATAATTTACTTTAAACCAACTTTTTGCTAGCCCTTTTATCTAATAACACACATAAAATAACAAGAATAACTAAGTATAAAAGCCAAATAATGATCATAAATAAGAATTATTAGTTGTAAACACTACCTTTTTTATATAGTTTCAATTAGAAGAGTAAGATTTCACGCACATCACAGGTATGTTTTAACTAGTAGTTTAAAATGTCTTTAAGACGAGTTGAAAATTTTCTTTGATTTTTTCTTTTAAATAAGGATGAAAAATTCTGCACCCCTTCCCAACCCTAATATATTTAGGCTAAATTATAGAAAATACCCCTGAACTTACTTGTTTCAAAAATACTCCTTAACTTTCAAAAGTTACAAAAATACCCATGACGTTTCAAAAATGTTCAAAAATGCCTTTACTGTTAAGTTTTGGATGAAAAACGTTAAAGTTTCATTAATACCCTTTATCTTACGAAAAATTAAAAAAATACCCTTAGTAGAAAATGTTTCTTCTTCTTCCTCTCTTTAAATCTTTCCTCCATGAAAATTAATGAGAAAATAATTTTCTTATTTGGCATGTATTCATAGACCATATTTTCTTCTCCTTCAACACGACATCCCAGTTTGACCAGATTCTTATCTTGAACCTTCAAGATGACTTTTGTTTCATTCTTGAATTTTTCATGCCCTTGACTTGATTTTGTTAATAATTTTCTCACTATTATTTCCTCACTAGTCATTGCTCATCAACTTTCCCTAAATTCATTTTAGGCAATGAAAATATTATCATATAGTGGTTCTAACACTTCTTAAATATTAAAAAAAACCATGTATAAAACTTTTGATTAATTAACCTTGTAAACTTGACCAAACCTGCATTCTTCAAGTATGAGCATTTGAAAGGTCGTAGCAACAATTTGACCAAATAAACTTCAAACCACCCTCCCTCGTAACTCTCCAAAGACACACACACACACACACACAAAAATTACACATCTCTTCCTTCACCACCCATTCATCGTAATTGAAAACCACATTAATTTCCTGCTTAACACTAACACACACAAACAAAGACATTTAAAAGAAAAGAAAAAACAAAATTCTTCTACTTATCTTCTTTATACTTTTAAAAAGAGAAAGTTTGATTTCAAACTTTGTTTTCATCTCGCATTTTGTTGCGCATAGTCTTTATAAGAAAAGTTTCGCATTAATTTTTATGGAGGAAGAATTTGTAGAGAGAAGAAGAAAAAGAATAAATGTTTTCCAGTGAGGGTATTTTTTAATTTTTTTGAAATTTTGATATTAATGAAACTTTAACGTTTTCCATCTAGAACTTAACAATAATTGTATTTTTTAACATTTTTGAAAGATCAAAGGTACTTTTGAAACCTTTTAAAGTTCAAGTGTATTTTTGAAACGAGAACTATAATTCAGAATACTTCTGTATAAATTAGCCATATATTCATGAAGTTACTAATAAAATGTCTTTTTAAATACTAATTATTTAAACTAGTGAATAGTATAAAAACTAAATAAAAATGTGTAATTTTAATATATCTATCTCGTTTGAAATTTCTAATACCAACTTTAATTCTCCAAATTAAGAAATAAAACAAGGATGTAGGTTAAAAATTCTTGATAGGTTAGGAATGGGAAATGCATTCTCGAATTTGCCTTCTCCCTTGTCATCTCTAAACGTGTAGTAGCAAACTTGTAAATCATGTCTTTCTATCAATTAGCTTTGATGAAACTAATACATGTAACTTATCTATAATATATTAAAAAGTAAGATTTTTTAAAAAATATTTTTAGATTAAAATACCCTTTCAAATTTTAGTTAATTACATTAATCAAATCATCTTAATCCAATTTGATAATTTGAATCAATAATCTTAATTTGATAAGCAATTTGATTCAAAATTAAATCAATTTTGAATTTGAATTTGAATCAAATTGCTTCTATATCTATAATTTATAATATATTAAAAAGCAAGAGTTTCTGAAATACATTTTAATTTGATTCAAAATCAAATCAAATTACTTCTATAAATTGCATCCAAATATCATACATTATTTAGTTCTTATATACACAATTATTATACCCAATTCTTTAAGTACTTTTTTCCTCCAGTTCTTTTATGCACAATTCTAATGCTTGGGCTATCGAGTTGCAATTAATAGCCTAAAACTTTGAATTGGGATGGCTGGATATTTATTTTGTAGATTATCTAATAATCCCAGTCGCTGCCCTAAGATCCAAAATTGCATCTTATTATTATATAATTCCAAGAGAAAAATTCTAATTCTTCATGTGCTTTTTTCATTTAGTTCTTATACGTAATTCTTCAAGTATTTTTTTTTATTTAGTTATTGTCATTGCATCCAATTATTTTTTTGTTCTTATGGGTTCTTAGTTTTTAGTAATAACTATTTTTTTCATATCTAAAACTAGTCATCCCCAATTTTTCATCAGGGTCATCTCCAATTTTTCATCAAAGTCATCCCCAATTTTTCATCAGGGTCATCTCCAATTTTTCATCAAAGTCATCCCCAATTTTTCATCAGGTATTTCTCTTTCTTTTTTTTTTTTCATATTTTTTCCAAACGTTTCCTCTTTTTTTTTTTTTTTTTGTTGCAATTTTCTTTGTCGATATCCTCTCTTTTTCAAATTAAGTTTTTTGCCTGGCTTTTGCACATCATATTGTTAACTTTTTTCTCTTTATTTTTTTCCAACCTTTTTCGTTTTTTTTTAAACTCGGTCTCTTTTTTCAATAAAGTATTTCCAATTTATTACATCTTTGATATATACACAATTCTTCACGTAATTCAAATGAAGCAGATGGTTCTCTTTGAATACTCAATCTCGTTTTCAAAATAAGTTTTATGCGTGACTATTGCACATCATATTGCTAATTTTTTTCTCTTTATTTTTTTTTCAAACTTTTCTGTTTTTTTTAATAACTCTGTCTCTTTTTCACATTAAGTTTTTGGCCTTTGCAAAAAAAAAAAAAAAAAACTCCAATTAATTACGTTTAAATATCCAATTAGTTTAGTTTAAACATGAAAAAATATCTATAATATGATGATAATAATAATAATCATATAAGATATAATAATAATAATAATGTAATTTTATTTTTTTCGGTACTCTATCTCTTTTTCAAATTAAGTTTTTGGCATGACTTTTGGCATCATATTGCTAAATTTTTTTCTCTTTATTTTTTTTCATAAGATTAGAAACTCTTGTCCAAAAAAAAAAAAGGGTATCTCCAATTATTTTAGTTTAAACATGAAATATATATATCTATACTATGATATTAATAATAATAATAATATAATATGTAATATATAATAATAATAATGCATTTTTTTGGTACTCTTTTCAAATTAAGTTTTTGACATTGACTTTTGCACATCATATTGCTAATTTTTTTCTCTTTCTTTTTCTCGAACCTTTTTCGATTTTTTATAACTCTTTCTTTTTTTTCAAATTAAGTTTTTGGTCTTTGTAAAAAATAATAATAATAAAAAATAAAATCAGGTATCTCCAATTAATTATGTCTTTGTATGTCCAATTATTTTAGTTTAAAAATGAACAAAATTATATCTATAATATAATATTAATATTAATAATATAATATAAAACGTAAAATAATAAACTTTTTCCCATTCAAGAATTTTACTTCTTAAAATTTTTTGTTTTGCCAAGAAAAAAAAATTTAGAACTAACTTTTTCATTCATTTTCTATGTCTTAGATGACAGAAATGACAATTGAAAACTTGAAGCCTTTCCGAAGAGGGTGGTCGACCAAAGTAATAGTTCGCAAATTTATCGTGCAACAATTCAAAAATAGAAAAGGGGAATCACTCCATATTCAAAAGTTCATAGTTATTGACAAAAAGGTAAAAAAAAAAAAAAATTAGAACCACTTTTATGATAGTGTGTTTAAAAATAATTTAAACATGTTTTTGTAGGGGGAAGGTATTGATAAGCCTTAGAATTAAGGCTTATTTAATGCTCATAAGCTTAAAATATGATTGCTTTGCTTTAGAAATCATAGGAGAAATTTGATAAAATGCTTGAAAAACATCAATAAATTGTGAGAAGTTCATGTGAAAGAAATAATGAGAAAAAGAGAAAAATTAAACTAAGAAGAATTTCTTTTATGCAGGAATTGTGGAAATTGCAAGATGAAGTTGCAATTCTTGAGGAACTGCAGAAATTGCAAAACCAAAATTGCAATTTCATGAAACTGCAATTCTGGAAGTAGCAGAAAAATTCAAAAAAGGAAAAAAAATCTGCATTTACTCATATCTGAAAATCATCAATTCTTGCACGAAATTTGGGCATTATTGAACCCTAATGAAGGTCTATAAAGGAGAGAAGATGAATGAAGAAGATGATGAATTTTTGGAGGCGTTTTGGGAGTTTCTTTTTGTGGGTTTCTGTCAACGTTAATGCTCTGTTTTTCTTCAGCTTTTTTTTCCTCTGTCTTTACCAAGAGCTGTTGTGCTGCCATGTTTTAGTTTTGTTTTTCCTTCAGTTTTTCCAATCCGATTCAAGTGAAAACTTGGGTCGTTAAGACTAAATCGTTTCCTAGAAATAGTGAAGGGATTGAGTCGATTGGAAACTAAGTGAGGATTCGTTGAATGATTATTGAGTTAATTGTATTTCAATTCAATTTTGTTTCTTTGTAATGTTTCAATCTTTGTTTGTACACTTATTAATTCTGTCAGAATAGAAAGTAGAAGGAAGTAGAGTTGAACTACTCTCCTCTTGAAGCTCATGATTCATGAATTGTCCTTTGTTTTAATTCAAATTAAGAATCCTTGGAAGCTTTGTTTTGTTGGTTGTGGGAATTGTCCATATTTGCGTTAACTGCTATTTCTCTAGTTATTCCAATATGCAAAGTTGTTTATGATAAAATTTTGTATTAATTCATTTAGTTTTGGATATCATTAACAATTTAATCAATTCTCTAATGTGGATTTTCATTCTAAATTTAGTTGTAGGATTTTTTCTTTTAATATGAGCTAAACTTCTTAGGGGGTTCAAGGATGTGAACTCCCTAAGAAGTAATTGTAGCCAAAATTCCACAAAAACCAAGCCTACATCTCAATTATTTGTTTGTGTTGAACAAAATTCCGTTGAGATCCTAGATTGATCAATTAGAATAGCAACTCAAGCTTAGATCTAATACCGACGAGGTTAGTGATAAGCGGATTTCTTACAAGTGATAGAGAAAAGAGCTTAGACATAAGCCAATTCTTTGCCCTATACAGGGATTAAATACTCCAAAACCCATAAAATTATTGAGCCAAATTATCTAAGATAGAGGGACCATAGACATATAAGTCACTCACTTTAGTCTCCTAAAACCTGATTTCAAGGTGAATAGGAGTAACAATTTTGGTTTACAATTGAATGTAGGATAGGTTGGAATTGCAATTTTGGTTTGCAATTACAACTTAGGGCAATGACATTCTTGAGCCCTTCATTTCTCTAAAAATTCTTTTGCAATTTCATTTACCAAGTCTATCTAGTTTGCTACTCAATTTTGCACATTTTCGACTCTGCAATTCAATTCTACAATCTTTGCCACTTTATTTTTGCAAATTTTCGATTCTGCAATTCAATTCTACAATTTTTGCCACTTTAACTTGCAATTAGATTATGCAATTATTCTCTTTTTACCAACACATCATCCCAACCTTTTTTTTGCAATTTTAGTTTCCAAAGTTTCAATTTCCTTACACTTTGCTTTATAATATTTTTGTTATATCGTTCCCTGTGGAATCATACTCAGGAATACTCTTGTTTTAATACTTGCATCGACAGTGTGCACTTGCACTAGGGTTGAACGTATTTACTTATTTTTCTTCACCCAAAGTTCACCCGATCAGGTATTCAAATAACATTGTTCAATGAACTGATTGAGAAATTCAATATGAAACTGGAAAAGGGAAAAACATATCTTATAGTTGATGGAAATGCAAAACCAATCGATATAAGATACCATAATGTCAACGAAAAAATTGAGATATCACTGTCCCAGTTCAGTGAAGTTTAAGAAATTGAAGATGAAGTATACCATTTAAAATAGACAAAATAAGTCAACTTTGAATCACTAGCAAATGGAGACAATATTGAATCTCAAATGGGTATGTACAATATTTTAAAAAAATTTCATTGACTTAATTTTTCTAAATAACAAAATTGTAACTGTAGATATTATGGGTGGTGTAATATAAGTAAATTATATGATTATCAAAAAATGTCATGCAAACTACACCAAAAAATAGGAAGTTCAAATTATTGACAGCAAGTAAGTGATTATTAAATAACTTTTGAGTCACTGTTAAATACTTTGAATGCACACAATTAAATAACCAATTTTGTCCATCTACAGGTTTAATATTTTAAAATTAACATTGTGTGACGATTTGGCTGAAATTGAGGGCCAATTTTTAGAGGACGATTGCAAGGAAATGAACATAATTCTAATCACAAATATAAAAAGAAATAACTTCGATGGTAATTTTTTAGTTTTATTCCTATATGTTGATATGAAGTATGCCTAACACTTTGTATTTTAGGTGAGATTTTGATCGGTATGCTACACGCAAGTGCACGTGATCGAAGTAATAAGAACTGAAGTATTTCAGAGTATCGTATCCAAGGGAACGAGTTGTAACTAAATTTACTAAGATAACACAAAATTGTTTGCAAAATACAATTGCGGTAACCAAATGTGTAATAGTGCTTGAGATGTTGTTTTGCTAAAGAAAATAACGAAAAGTCAATAATTTAAAAAGAATGGGATCCAAGTTGCTTATGCCCCTTTAGAAAGAAATGCAACTTAAAATGCAATTGCAATCATAGCTAATACACGATAACTAAGTAAACCGAATTCAACTCCTATTCGAATTTGCTTCAAAATTTTAGGAGGCTAAGTGATTAAACCTATATGTCTATGGCTAATCTAACTTAGATAAATTCGCGCACAATTCTAGCAGTTTTGGAGTCTTGCCCTATGTCTAGGGTCGATGTTCAGGACTTATTTCTAAACCTTTTACTCCATTGCTTTTGTGACATCTGCTCTCCCTTAACCCTTTCGATATTAAGTTCCAGCTCAACAAGCAATCACTAGTTGGCCGACTAGGTTTACCCACATTAATTCAACAAAAAAAAACCAAGTCCCGAATATTAACTCGATTGAATATGTTGTAAGCTCTACATCCCTCCTCTAGGGCATTCACTAACTTGAATCCCTATGGAGATATTAGCTCTTTATTGTAGAAATGAAAACTCAAAAGTTATTTGCTATAAAATTCATAATTAGTAAATCGAAATAAATGGAATAAATGTTAAGCAAACCAAATTGAATTTTATTAAGGATACCCTAAAATAAAATTAATCTAAAAGCTTAAATGCCCTCAAATAACTTAATAACAGTGCTGAATTTTATAAATTAAAACCAGGATTTCAATCAATAAGCCACTGGAAAATTCAAATCTTGTTGAGACAAAGATTCCAGAAGTTAACAAGCATACACAAGAGATGAAGGAAATTGAAACTCAGAATTCAATAATTCATTCAATTTCTCAACATACAAGAGCACGAGATTAAACAGAGGACAACTAAAACTAAGTAGAAAATGATTGATTAAAACAGAATGGAAATGAACAAAACAGAGTAACAAAACTCATGGAAATTCCTTGCTTTGATCGAACCAAAATTTCTTCACGGGAAATTGGATCTTTACCTCCTCGAACCTTCGTTGAGGAGGGATCAAACTCAGAAAATTACAAAGTAAAAACGAAGCACGAACTGCTGGAAAATTGAAAGAAAACGTGAACTAAAGACTGTTGTCCGAAAATTGAAAAACATAAAAACCCAGAAAAATAGAGTTCAAAAACCGAATTATTCTTCATCTTCGTTCTTGCTTTCCTTTTATAGATGTTCCGAGGTCCTTTTCCTTCATCTTGGGGCTCCTTAATTCTTGGGTAGACTTTGGGGCGTGAGATTAGGCTGGAAATTCTCCCATAAATCGAGCAAACTTCGTAAATCTTGGTAAATTTTCGTGAATTCCTCTTTAATTTATAAGTCCATAAAGTGCAATTGCATTGCAATTGCATGTTCCCTCTTGTTCACCACCTTGCCTTCTCAAGGAAATGCAATTGCATTTCATTTGCATTTTCTTCATTTCTTCAAATCTGAACAAAAACAACAATTTTAGCCAACTTTCCTTTATCTTTTCAACTTAATTCTTTTTTTCCATACTCCGACAAGCTTGCATGAATTTATCTTATAAATTCTATTTTTAGCTTGCTTGTTATTCGATAAAATGTGCAAAAATGGCAAGAACAACTTAGTTTTAGGGTTAAATAATTCTCATAAATGAGAACTATCAAATTTCAATATCATCTACCAACATTAGTATGATTGCAATAAACCCATCAACTGAGAGGGCAGATACACAAAAAGCTAGGCAAGTATTGAAATAACATTAAAAAAAATCATATGATATATATTGGTAAAAACTAGACATTAAACTGACATTATACATTTACATTTTTTCTAATCTTGAATAATCTTTCGATCATATTTCTTTATTAGGTTGGATAGTCTTTCAAAAGATCAAAAGCTTAGGGATCTTTTATATCCTTCTAAAAAATTATAGAAGCAAAAGAAGCAAATATGGATGACATAATCAGAGGAAAGGTTCAAGATCTTTATTGTTCTTTTATTGAACGAATTATGAAGATCCAAAACAAGGATAATCCATAGTTTGAAAAATGTATTTTATGCAACAAAAGACTTTATCTTATAGATTATGATTCAACAACATCATGTCGTACATGTGAAAATGAGAAGTCAAGTTTCATGAGAAAATACATGTTGAGACTAACAGTATCAGATAGAGATGATGAGATTTATGTTATAATGTTTGATGCTTCTAAATACATGGTTGGATACAGTGCAACATAATATTTTAATGATCTACAGGTAAGCAACACAAAATTAATTTCCATACATTTTTCCTATAAGAATTAGAATAAGAATAAAATATTAACTTTGTCATAATGTGCAGACTACCAAAAAGGAGAAAAGCAAGTTCTATCAAAATTTGGTAATGGCAAAAGACAAGAAATATTTCTTTCTAGTGAGAATAGATAAAACAACAGAAGTTGATCGAGCACGAAAGCAATTTTGTAGTTCAAGAAATTTGTATGGTTGCATTATTGGTAAGCAAGAGACATGGAGAAAAATCAGAAGAAAAAAATTCACACCATAGCCAAGAAAATAACAAACGTGCAAGACTGGAATAATGAATTTTCAGTAGTCTTTAAAGTGTTTCTCTTTTTTATAATACTTTTTATCTTTCAATATATTTTTCTTTTTTATAGTACCTTTTGTCTTTCAAGATGTTTTTCTTTTATGTTATAAAATTTCAATTAATATAATTTTCTAATGAATTTGTGTTGACATTCCCTATTTTGAGATTCTCAATAGCATTACAATAATTTATACCAAAAAAACACATTTAACAGATAAAATTTAATGCAACTTTTGCTAAAAACTAATGCTAATTATAAAATAACAAAAATTAGTCAGATTACAAAATATATTCAATTTACTTCATAATATTTTGATTACACGTGCAATGCACATGGTACAAAACTAGTATTAAATAAGCTAAATAATTCATGTGTACTAATTCAGCTAATAATTTAAAAAAAAAAATTAGAACTATACAGAATTTTTAAACGGTTAAATTATACACAATACTTTTAAACTTTGGACCAAGTTTCAATTATGCTCCTAAACTTTGAAAAGTTTCATTCTTACCATTGAACTTTGAAATTTGTTCTAAAATATACATTTCAAGAGTTTTTTTTCCACTAAAATAAGATAGAAATTGACATGACAGCTAATATGTAAAATTTGAAATGTATATGTGACATCATTTACAACATCATTCACATAAATTGACGTGACAATTGATGCATAAAAATTGATTATGTAAATGATTCTAACAATATTTTTTAGATGAAATAAATGGTAACAACGATCTTAATCTTCTATATACTTGTAAATTAAATAATATCATGTACGCCTTCTAATTTTTACACCTTAGCTTCCACATCAATTTCAATCCTCTATTTTAATGAAAATGATATTTTTTTACTAATTTCAAAGTTTAAGGATGAAAATTTGATGCAATCTTCTATTTTAATGACAATGATTTTTTTTTTTTACCAATTTCAAAGATCAAGGATGAAAATGAAAATTTTTAAAATTGTGGAGTATTTTGTATAATTTAACATTTTTAAAATTAGCAAACTGCAAGAATATTTGAAATTATTTTTAAATCATAAAAATATGATTCACAAATCAGACATTATTTGTGATTACCTCTTGTTTTACTTTAGAATAAGATTGTCCTTTAAAAAAATAATTATAATAAGATTGGGTTGAAGTTTATCGCTATTGTAGGGAAAAGCTACAAAATTAATAATTGGAAATGCTGTGAACTTCGTTAATTGAACACATTTTTCATGCCATTTATTAATGATTGATTGCTTAAACTAATGTGAAAATCAGAATCAATAAGCTAATTAAGAAAATTATTGAGTGAGAAACTCCAATACACTTTATGAAGAAGAATCTGCAAGTCATATAAATTTGGAGATATTAAAAAAATAAAAATAAACCAAAGCAAAGCATGTTAAAATTGAATCAAGATAATCATTTGATATAATTTTATCATTATCCTGAAGATGATAGAAATGTTAAAAAAAATGCTAAACCATTATCACATGCTTAAAAATATGTCAGTTTTGGTTTTCTTTATCACCAATTAATAAATTGGTTTGACATTTGCATATTCTTTCTAAAAAAAATAATTTGAATTTATTACATGATAAGACTACTATTATTATTTCTTCTACGATATTACGATCACAAAAATTATGAAAAGAAATTAAAGATGTGGCGTATCATATAAAAAATTAAGATCAACATCTTTGAGATGATGATGAAATTTATAATGTATAGATTATATATTCATTTTTAAAAAGAAACCAACAATTTAATAGATAAAGAACGTATCCACTATTTTTCCATTTTTATAAAGGACATGATGCGATGATGGTATTCCAATGAAACAAGCAACAAAAATGACAAAAGAAGTGAAGTAATTATTTAATGCGATTATAACATGTATATAACAAACAACTGTTCATTTTTTTTTAATTTTTTTTTAAAAAAAAAAACATGATGTATTCAAATAATTTCTTGTTTTAAAGCATTGGTTTAGGAGGAAACACATAGGCCATAGCCATTTGGATTTGTGTTAGTCAACCAACCAAATTTGTAGCAAACCCTTTAAAGTACAAGAGTAATTTAATTTGGTGGCTTTGTACATTGAATCTTTTGAATTCCCTCTAAATTTTTGTGCGTGCTTGCTTGAGAACCAAGAATTCTAAAAGGTCCTTTGCAAAAAAAAAAAAAAAAGGAATTCTAAAAGGTTCGACATTCTCGTGAATATAATATCTAAAATGTATGCTTCTGAATAAGTTAACCACGTGTACCTTAAGCTCTGAGAGTTAAATGTCAAAGTCAATAGAAATATCAAGATAAAAATATTATTTACATTTATGGTTTTTTTTCGAAATCTCAAATCTTTTTTAATATATATTAATTTTATAGTAATTTTTAAGATACAAATGGGTCACTCATTTTGATGTAAAATCTTCTGTTTAGGAAATTATTTACACAGATGAAAATTTTATTCCATACCTAAAAGCTAATAATAGCTATTGGATTGAACAAGCATACAATTTTTACTTGCACCTTTTTTAAGTGAGTTTTTTTTATGATAATTTTGAATTAGTTGATTAATTTTCTTTTCACATGATATCAACATATGGAGATAATAAATAAATGTTCTTTCCAATTTTTCTATATTTTATAATTGGAAATTTCTTCTTTTCACATATATAAATATTTGGAGAAAGTAAAGAAATGTTATTTTTAATTCTTCAATATTTTAAAATTGGAATTTTCTTTGGAGGTGAGGTTTCCAAAATAATGAAAAATAAATATAAGACGAAAAGGTAAAAATGAGCGTAGCATAGCGAAAATTAGCATGTCTTGCTTCTCTTGAAATTGGGAAGTTCAAATCTCTATATCCCACATTTGTTATACTATAAAAATGTACAATTTAAAATGATATTTTAAAGACACAACATGGAAAAAAAAAAGGGACAATTTTGGTTAAATTATAAATTTAGTCCCAAAATTTTGAGGTTTGTGTGTATTTGGTCCCTTAACTTTCAAAATTACGAATTTCGTCCCAAAAGTTTTGAATTTTTGAAAATTCACTAATCTACTAGACACAAAAATGAAATTAAAGGGTTCTATTAGACATAAAATTTAAATTTATGTCTAATAGATTAATCAATTAATATTAGACACAAAATTAAAAATTTAGAGACCTATTAGACACTTTTGAAAATTCATGAATTAAATAGACACAAACCTCAAATTTCATGTATTAAATTTGTAATTTAACCTACCATCTTTTTCTAAATAATATTATATTGTGAAAATAATACAAACAAATTAATTGAATTAAGAAATATCAGACTGCTAAGACAGAGTCAACACGTGGCAAACAGGTATTGGTGAGAAAGAACAAGTTTGGCAATAATTGATTCCCCAAATTGGTAACAAAACTGATTCGTGTAAGTTGCTTTCTTGCCACTGCATACGTCACTCAAAAGTTTTTTTTTCTCTCTCTCTCTTTCCAATTTGTATTGGATGGGACTTACCTAATTGAATTATTTAATTTCCACTGTTATTTAAAATAAATATAAAATCAATTTTTTTTATATATATAATAAGATCAAATTTTTTAAATATAAAGGTAAAAAATTCCAATGTATTTTTAGAATACAATACAACATTACAAAAGCAAAGTTTTAAAACTTCACCCTATAAAAATGATTACCAAATATTGAGTATTAATATATTAATCAATTGATATAACAACAACAATTAAAACAATTCAGAAAAAGGAAAAAAAAAAAAGAGTATAACAAATGACATAATTTAAAGCTAAAAGTACATAGTAGTAATTTTAGGCCTCTCTATAAATATTGAATCATTATCTAAAAAATATTTTAAATAATTTATTGATTAATACTATAAAAAAAATAAATATTATTAAGAAATTTAAATAATCAGAGTCTATGCATCTTCAATTGTAGCAATAATTTTGAAATTTTACAAAAAAAAAAAAAAAAAAAAATAGCACAATCAAAATCCAATTCAAATTAAAATACAATTAAAAAAAAGGTTAAATTTATGCTATATTTGTGTAACATTTTGAAAAATACATATTAAATATAAAAATTTCTATTTTTTTTTAAACTAATACACTTTCAAATATTAAAAACCATACAAATAATTAGACAGATGTGATATATAAAAAAATTTGACACTTTTCAGCCACTAATATAAAAACAAAAAATTGAGCCCCGTTTGATAACTTTTTTATTTTTGGTTTTTGAAAATTTTGATTGTTTTCTCTTCATGTTCTACATTGGTTTTGATCTTTCTTATGAAAACATTTGAATTCTTATCCAAATTAAAAAACAACAAAAACAAATTCTTAAAAACTACTTTTTGTAGTTTTCAAAAATTGGCTTGATTTTTTAAAACAAAAGTAAAAAGTAGATAGAAATCCATGATAGAAATAGTGTTATTTATAAGCTTTATTTTCAAAAACCAAATAGTTATCAAACATGGCTCAAATGGTTATCAAATGAGACCAAAAATATAATTTTCTGTGTGTTTGAATTTACCTTCTAATCATTCAACGTATCAAAGATTGTGAACTAATTTATCATAAAATTCTAATTTGTGATGACAGAAAAGAAAGTATATAAAGATTAAAAAAATAAATCAATCTACATCTCTAAACTTTAGAGGTTGTATCACTTAAAACTCCAAAATAATAATTGTGTCAATTAAGACCCAAAATTTTCATGAGTGAAACAATTTAGACTCTTTGTTAGAATTTTGTTTTAAAACTGTTAAATGCATAACTTTCACACACAGATAAACGTACATTGGAGAAAAATGTTAGAATGAAATAAATATCCTTAAATGTATGGATTAACATAAATTAGAGAAACATGTTGAAATGAAATAGATAGCATTTTTTCATTAATATGAGCGGTTTTTCATTTTCTCGTCTTCTTCTATTTTCTCTACTTATTTAGAAAAAATAATGTGATAATTTTTCTTACTACTTTGGTAAAACTTTTGGGGGAGAATAATTTTATTTAAGTGATTTTGAGGTGATTTCAAATAGAATAAAATGAAAATAGCTATAATTCACTAACAAATGGTCTCAATAAATTCACTTTTAAAAGTTTAGAATTTAAATTGATAAAATTATTAGTTTGAGGTTTTAATTTATACAACCTAAAGTTTAGCGGTATAAATTAATTTTTATCCAAAAAAAAAAACTAAAACTAATGTTTTTTTTTTCAGAAATCAAAAATAATTAAAAAAAAATGGATAATGTTGGAAAAACGGGACTTTAAAGAAAAGCAAGTGGATGTGGAAGTGAGGGTTTGCGGGGCGGGCCGCCGCGTGCCCCGACACACCCCGACTTTTTCACAGCCCGGAAAGCTGCAAATTACGCATCAAAACCAATTACGTGGCAATCGCTTATTGGTTATACTAAAATATTGAGAAATTAGTTCATTTTTCCATGTCGCAGCAAAAATTGACTTTCCCACAACATAAGTGTTTCAAAAAAAAAAAAGGTTAAATTATAAACAATATGTATATATATATATATATATATATACACCTTAACTTTGCATCTTGTTCAAAAAAATATTATATTCTTTAAAAAGTTGCAATATTATTCTTAACTTTTTATAAATGTTTCAAAATTATTTTTAGAGTAAAAAAGTCGTTAGAATGTTGAACGAAAAGTTGAAGTGTCTAAATGTAGTTCTTTCAGACTTAATCCAGACAAGCATTCTAATCATCGCTACATAGTTTTAAGTCATTGCTACGTTGATTTTCCGACGAACATTCTAACAAACTTCTACTTCAATGATAGTTTTGAAACATTTATGAAAAATCAAGGGTAATATTTCAACTTTTTAAAAAATAGAGGTATTTTTTAAACAATGGACAAATATTACATATCACTTTTGAAGACGTCTATTTTAATCTTTTTTTTTTAAGATCTATGTTAACTGTATAAATGGTAAAAAGAGATAATGTAGCTTCAATTATGTATTAGAGCTAACACAAGTTGGATGGGACAATGATTGGATATGTACCAAGAACATAACTCAATTGGTTAAGACATAGAAATTAGATGATTTCACCTTATCGTTATCATTAGTGTCTCATAATTAAAATAAAATATTTAATTAATGTTAAATTACAAATTTAGTCCATGAACTTTCAAGTTTATGTCTATTTGGTCCCTGAACTTTAAAAAATACCCAATAAATTCCAAAACTTTCAAATTTGTGTCTATTTAGTCCATAAACTTTTAATAGTGTCCAATAGGTCCTTAAACTTTCAATTGTGTATCTAATAGGTTCATGGATTTTCAATTTTATGTCTAACCTTGACCTATTCGGCATTTTTTAAAATTTACGAACCTACTAGGCACAAAATTGAGAGTTTTTTTTTTATTATTATTATAGATCAGTTAATTTTTTTTAAAAAAATTGAATATGCCAATGACGTATTAGACATTTTTAAAGTTCATACACAATTAAAAGTTCATACCTATACTTTTTAAAGTGTAGGACCAAATAGGCGCAAACATGAAATATAAGACTAAACTTGTAATTTAACCATTAATTAATATGACATATAAGTTAAAATTACCATTCAAATAGATATTATAAATGATGCATAAAACTTTTCATATTGGTGAAAGTGAAGATTTGAGCCTATTAATCAATAATATAATGCTTTAAACAATTGAGTTATGCTCAAATTCACAAACTTTTCAAAGACATTGACATGTTAAAAGAAAAAAAAATACATCAAATTTAAAATATTACTCTTTTTTTTCCTCCTTTTTTTTAATATAAAATATTGCTTTCTACAGCCTTTTATTAAATGCTGGGAAAATATAAATAAATTAAAATTACCATTCAAATAGATGTTATAAATGATGCATAAAACTTTTCATATTGGTGAAAGTGAAGATTTGAGCCTATTAATCAATAATATAATGTATAATGCTTTAAACAATCGAGTTATGCTCAAATTCACAAACTTTTCAAAGGCATTGACATGTTAAAAGAAAAAAAAAATACATCAAATTTAAAATATTACTCTTTTTTTTCCTCCTTTTTTTTAATATAAAATATTGCTTTCTACAGCCTTTTATTAAATGCTGGGAAAATATAAATAAATTATAATTATTCATTTTTTAAACTCGAGTGGTAATATGTGCTTGATATTTTAATTTAATTAAAAAAAAGTACATTTAATTAAATAATAGACAATTATGGTAAGAAATTGAGGCATTTACATCAATAATATAATATTTATGTATTTTCAAATATTGCAAAAAGTTTAAAATCTTACAAAAATAACCTAATCAAAACCCAACTCAAATTCAAATATAATATAAAAATATATATATTAAAAATAAAAATTATTGTAAAAATCCAAAAGTTGTAACGTTTTAAAATGTGCTAGAATGTCTGGTTAAAAAAAAGCAGCTGCTTCTCAACAAAATTGTCATTTCCTCTTATATTAATCACTAAGACTAAAGTATCCATAATTTTAGCAGGCACCATTCAAAAATTCAAATATTCAAGAAGTAGAGCTCAAATAATAATTCAAAAAAAAAAAACACTAAGCTCTGCATCCCTACATGACTTGGTTTGCAGCTGCCAAAGTTGGCTACTTCTTGTACAGGTGGACAACAGTGAAGATGAAGAACCCAGCCATCTGCACCACAATTCAGTTGTTATGATTTACCAATTTTAAAACATAAAACTGCACATTAACAACTTGGAAAATCAATAATATATATACAAAAATCTTTACTATAATAAGCCTATTTATCTCAAATAATCTTTTCTTTAACAAAGATTTTTGAAATTGGATTATGAAATGAAATGAATTTCTTAAACCCCGATAACATCTAGTTTTTTTAAATTAAACTTCTAAATACTACTTGTTTCTTTGTGTTTATTATCTGCTTTCAAAATCCAAGCCAAGTTTTGAAAACTAAAAAAAAATTTATTTTTAAAAAATTATTTTTGTTTTTGAAATTTGACTAAGAATTCAAATCTTTCTTTATGAATTGTGAAAACCACAGTTAAAAAAATTGCGAGAAAACGAGCACAAAAACAGAAAACTAAAAACAAAATTGTTATCAAACAGGGCCTTGGTTTTGGGTTTTGAAAATTAAGCTTATAAACACTACTTTCAAGCTAAGTTTTGAAAACTAAAAAAAAATAGTTTTTAGAATTCATTTTTGTTTTTGGAATTTGGCTAAAAATTCAAATGTTTCTTTAAGAAATATAAAAACCATGGTAAGAAATTATGATAAAATAAGCACAATTTTCACAAAATCAAAAACCAAAATCCCAAGACCAAATAGTTATCAAACGGGGGCCAAAGTTAAACAAGTCTAATTTTTAAAAACTAAAAAATGGAATGAGTCTCAAACGGTTACTGGATCTAAACCTGATGTGATTAAGAAAAGATTCAATAACTATGAAATAGGGTATTAAAAGGGTCGTACCATTGAAAATGATGCTCCATAGTATGGATAAGCGGTAGGAATGAATCTTTCATATTCATTGTGCCTAAAGGGTCTCACTGGAATCTGCAATATAAGAATGTTCAAGAAACAGGGACGGTAAATAACAGACGACAAGGTTTCCAATGTTTCTCATCAGCAGATAAAGGATGAAATAATTTAGCAATTATATTCTTGGACAATAATGTTATAAAACAATATGCATAGACAACATTTTCTGCCTTTCCCAACTGGATTCCAGGTTGAGTAGAGATATCTTTAAACACAAGATGTTTTGTGTAGCACTATTGACAGGCCACTTCTAACTAAAAGTAAACAGAGTAGACGCATTGACTGACTCCTATGCCAGAATATTCATAAACAGTATTACGGGCAATAGCGTGTCGCGGACAAATATAATTCACATTGCACAATATTTTTTCACAATCGCGTGCTTTTTGCTGCCTAAGTATTACTGACAGAATCATCATTGCATTTGCATTTCTTTGTTTAATACGGAGAATTCCCATTCAAAAAAATGTTTAACTCCTATTTCCTCGACCAGATGGAGAGCACAAACTTTTCCTACCACGTTAGCTAATAATCAAGCCGGCAATGAATGACTTCACCCATGCGCAGGGACACTAAAGGTGTGCCTGCATTGAGGCCTATGTGTAAATTTGAAAATAGTGATCGAGATCCATCTTAAACAGAGCAATTGACATAATTTCCAGACTTTATAGGCGCAAAATAAACATGCCAATCTACTTCTAGCTATAATGGGATCTATCAACTTGCATATTCACTCCATAATTAGTTCAAGATAAAACTCGAACATTACCTGCTTTGATAGGGATAAGGTAGTGTAGCCAAGTTTTTGATACTCAACCTTGAACTGGAATACTCCATATACATCTGGAACTTTAAAGGCAGTATAATAAAGACCCTACAAGAGAAAGTAGCTATAAATATTTAATAAAAAATCCATAGGTAAAATCAAACAAAAAACAATTATAGAAAAGAAATTTCTACCTTGTTGTCGGTTGATAGAGTTTTCAAAACATAGGGGCTCATCATGTAAAACTGCACCTGAACGTCATCAGTGACATACGGCTCCCATGCCTTACCAGACCACTCGTAAATCTCAACTGAATATTCCTTTAAACAAAATCCAAAGGTCAGAAGAACCAAATATTTCCATTTCGTTCAGTATTTTGCCTTTCTGAAATTCAAATTACCAATTCATCATTAATCCTGTACATTGCGGGTTCATCAGTTTCCCCAACTTTGCGGTGCCTAACATTCACAGCCTACAAATACAAGCATCAATTTGTGATCCAGCGGTTAGAATTAGCATCTACAATCTGATTCTAGAACAAATTCATACCCAGCAGAAAATGCCAAAATGTTAAATTGGAGTTACATATAAGACAACCAAAGAACTGCCTCACCTTAAGATGACCTCTCTCGTGGAAAACCCATTTGCTTAGTTCAATTGACAACTGCTCGTTGCCTGACTTATCATACCTGTATCGCAACATAATCTCCTCAACAAGTATCTTCAACAGTTCATGAGCATGCTAAATACCAATAATTGCTAGGTGATCTAAATTCTCATCAACGCTCGAGCAATATTCTTAGATGAGGATTCCAACCCAGGTTGTTCAGAGGACCAAACCAACAGTTTACTAATAATTGATGCAGCTTTATAACTTTGCCACCATCCATTAGATAATATTTTATATGTATATGACGGTTGCACTAAAAAATTCACTAGTGAATCATTTTCAAGTTCAATTTACAGACCAAGAACAGCAGCCATCATTCCACATTAAGATGTCACAATGATCATCAAGACATCAACCATGTCTAATCAGAAGAATCACAGCAATTTAAAAAATCTGATTAGAACTTTCAGCATCCACAACTATGAATGTTTTTATCAAGTAATACAATCTAGTTCAGGCATTTTCACTTACTTGGTAGGACTGCCAGCCTTCTGCACCCCAGATTTGAAAAATCTATAAACAAAAGGAATAAGTGTATTATTAAGAGATCCTGAGATAGCAGAAGAAGTAATAAAGTTAGTTACTGGTAAATATGTTAGAAGTGTTTCCTACCGGTTGCTAAACAAACTTAATGATCCAGAGATCAAAATCCGAGCATTGTTTCTTGCCTGCAATACACAGAGAGCTGTTAATTCCTTTTTTTTTTCTGATAAGGAAAGAACAGTTAATTTCTCTCTCTCCCTCTTTTATCGGTGATAAGAAAAATTATAACATAGGTCTGTGAAAGATAGAGAGAGTACAAAGGATGGCTGGTAAGAAATCATCACAAGTCAAAAGTCAAAAGAAATGGAAAAATGAAAACTTTGCATCAAGAGGCCAGTAAACATTCTAAAATCTAGTCGGCCTCATTTTCAGAAGATGCATCCACTAAATACATCACAGCAAACAGATGTAAGGCCAGCATGAGTTATGATTGACAAAAAATCATGTTACAAAAACAAAAAAATTACAACAATAAAGTACTTGTACATCTAAAGAAAAGTCAAAGGTTACTGTGAGAGTACTAGTATGGTATAGTATGGGTTATATGTGGGGATTAAGGGGTGTACATGGGTTGGGTTGGGTTGGGTTGAAGGGTTTTTTGGGACCAACCCGAAAATTTGGGTTGGTCGGGTTGACTACCCGAATGACCCGATCAAGGGTTGCAACCCAACCCTATATTTTCAGGTTGGGTTGGGTTGGGTTGCCGGGTTGGGTTTTTTATTTTTTTTTAATAATTTTCTTAATTATTTAAAATACTTTTTGCTTGAATTAATAACTAAAATCACATAAAATTCAAATATCAAACTTTAAAGTTCATAACATCTTAATATTTGTTACAATCATAGATGAAAAACATTAAAAATTCACAAATAATTCATTTATAAGTATGTAGATTTAAAAAAAAAAAACATAAATTTTGGGTTGGGTTGGGTCGGGTCAACCCGAGCTTAAAAAGGCCAACCCGAGAACCGACTCGAAAATTCAGTTCTCCAAAATTTTAACCCAATCTAAACCTAAAAAAAACCTAACCCAACCCAACCCTTACGGTTTGGGCTAGGTAGTCCAGGTTGCTCGGGTTACCGGGTTATTTGTACACCCCTAGTAGTACATCAGTAAGGGGTATATTAGGAATTAGCTAAGGGTGTCTTGGTTATAAATAGGAATGTTAGGGTCCTTAGTTGGAGGATCATTTTAGTAAAGTATCCATTGTGGGACTTAAGGGAGAGAGATAGCCCTCTTGAAAGGTTATTGTTATATTGTAACGTTCTTTGATATTGCAATATATTAGTTTCTTTGTGTTCTTCGTATTTGCTATGTTTGGATACCTAACCGTTACTCCCTGCCAAATGGATAAAAAAGAGAGGCCTTACAGATTTAGGAGACCAGAAGAAAACTTAAAACAGAAAGCCGATAGTGCTACATTTCATACTTGAATAACATCAGTTTAAAGAATTAATCCCAAGTATGGAAGTCAAGAAGTCCTTTGGAAGCAAGATAAAAGTCAACCAATCATACACAATAAAGTTCCTTCATTGTACCTATTCAATACTTCATCATTTTGTTTATCAAACTTTATGCTCCAGTTATACAGAAACAAACCATTAACAGAGATGCATAGAAAGAAAAGCAGGAACTTAATCAACAATAGACCTGTATGACTGAAACCAGAGAGATAGCAGATCCTGTTAATTGTGGAGGGCTCGATAGCTTGGACTTTGGGTTGGCAGAATACGCTGAGGGAGATGCTGAGAGAGCTTTTAGCACCTAGAGAATAAAAGAAGAGAGCTTAATACATAAAAATGGTCATGCCAATCCAGAGTTATGGTAGTAATTTCCCGAAGCATGAATAGAACCACATTCTATGAAGTTGTAAAGTAAACACTATCCAAGTGTCTTACCAAGCTATTAGCAGGATTTAAAGTATGGCCAATCCCCTGGAAAAGTACAGGAGCCTGTGTGAAACATTCATTCAAATAGTAATTAGAAATAAGCATTATAATAACAATAACCGTTACAAACACAAAATAGAGTTAGTACAAAATGGAAGAATTCAAGACCTAAAGTAAGTAAACAGAAATGCATTAATGAATAGCCAACAGTCTCAGAAATCTTGAGCAGCCATAAGACACTAATTATGTGAATTATCAATGACTTTTTTCTGTAATCCAACTGGTGTTGGAAGATAGCAAAGCAAAACATTAAAGACATTTCAATAATTAATAAAAACCCCAACAAAAAGATGCTACTAAAGGACGAAAACTACTATCTTCCCACATGATCATCTTTCTAAAATCACTGAAGCATATAACTTGCCTCAATTTTCTGGCTTCCCACAATTACATCAGACTTGATCAAATCGTCACTGGCAATCAATGTGTGATCTCCCTCCGTCTCTGATACTGCATAGCTGGTGTGGTCGATGACTACAGCAGCTGGATCCTTTGACATTTTACTTCTCATATAAGTATATAAAGTACAGAAAAGTAACGGAGTTTTGATACATAAAATAAAACATAATCCATTTGCTCATGGAATTATAAATATAAATTTTTTTTTTCAAGTACCATTAGAATCTTCTATATAGAAAAAATATCATACTCGTAGGGTTGACAATTATGCTACAGATAAAAAGGTAACATGTTCTAGATATCCACCTACCTCATCAAAATCAACACCACATTCAGTGGCAATTTCTCGGATCAACTCAGATGCATTAGAATCAGCAGCGAGAATTAGATCATGCCCCGAATCGACAAAATCCAGAATAGCAGCAAGATCCACGGATCCCCCAAAACCTACAAAACCAGAAAAATGAAAACGAAATATCAATGCAACCCATTACGAGAAATTCCAGCTACCTCAAAAGATTCGAACTGATAATTAATAAATTCCAAACAATTGAAACCCCAACTGACCCTATGTCTCAAATTTCCAAATGGGAAAACAAAAATACAAGAATTCAAACACGAAACCATCAGAGGAAGAAATGAACGAAGGCTTACGGTCAATTGTTGGAGCAAACAAGATCAACGCATCATAGAAATAGTGTCCATATCTCTGCAAGGAGATCTTGGGGTCATCGGCGAGCTTGAAATCGAGGTTGAAACCTCGGGACTGGAGGGACTTGAAGAACAAAGAGTGGGAAGATTTGATGGCAAAGTCATCGAGTAAGACGAGGACTTTGCGATCTGTGGGATTCTCGGGGGAGAAGGCATAGCAGAGAAATGGAAGAAGAGCGATTAGCGTAAAGACGACCACGGATTTCGACATTGCGCTAGGGTTTTAGGAAGTGGCACAGTCCGAGAGAGAGATCAGAGATCTCTTTTGCAGTCGTTCTGTGAAGAAAAGATAGTCTGCGGAAGAAGGGTGTATTTGAAGTTTGCCCCAATTGAAAGTATAATCACAAAATCGCCCAAAAGTTGTGAAGAATTTGCCAAATGACCCATGTACTTTTAGAAATTCTTAGCCCCCCATTTTGGGGGCTTTTGTGTGAATTTATTGTTGGTATGAAAATAAAAATAATGTTAAATTACAAGTTTATTCCCTAAACTTTGAAGTTTGTGTATATTTGGTCTCTGAATTTTTTAAAGTGTTGAATAAATCCTTGAACTTTTAGATTTGTCTATTTGATCCTTGAACATTAAAATGTGTCTATGGGTCTTTAAAGTTTCAATTTTGTGTCTAATAGTCTTTGACCTATTCGACACTTTTTAAAACAAATGAACCTACTAGACATAAAATTAAAAGCTTACGGCCCTATTAGACATAAAATTCAATTTTATCCAAATTTTAGAAAGGAGAAATCTCATCTAACCTCTACATGACAACGATGATAAATTTGTTTGAAAGAGAAATAATGTGACCTATAAGACAAGAAAAATCTGCACACCGGTATGGTGTAAGGCACACAGGCTCCGATGCTTAAGTCAGACAAAAGTTTAGACAGAGTTAGGGTTTGGAGATTGTTTTGGTGGCTAGAATGAAACTGAATGAACTTACACCCTTTTCTCTGAAGATAGGGTTTAAATATCTCATCTCTAGGGTTCTTCGTGGGTTTTCTAGCCTAAATTGGAATCGAAAGGACCGAATCGGGCTGGATCGGGGTGCACGAGCCAAGGGAGATCAAGACAAGGCCCAAAAATGGGCTTTGCCATGCAACCACGGGTTTGAGCTTCGGCCCAAGCCCGTTTCTTCTTTCCCTTATTCCCTAGTCTGGTTCCCACTCGATTTTAGTCCGTCTTGATCCGTATTAGGGTTTTTTACCTCATTTAGCCCTTTGATTATAGTCTTTTTCTCATCCTGTTATGGTAGTCCAATTTTATCCATAATAATATCTAATAAATCAGTTAATTTTTAAGCAAAAATTGAATATGTCAAGGACCTATTAGACACAAAATTAAAAGTTCAAGGACTTATTAGATATTTTTAAAGTTCAGGGACCTATTAGATACTTTTTTAAAGTTCAAGGACCAAATAGTACAAACTTAAATGTTCAGGTATTAAACTTGTAATTTAACCTGAAAATAATATTAATGTATACATAAAGGTAAGGTTAAATTATATAAAATGTCTCTAAACTTTGGGTTAGATTTGAATTTTGAAAGTGTCATTTTTACCATTAAACTTAGATTTTTTTTTGTTATAATTAAATTGTTTAATTGGAAAGTATATCTTAATAACGAATTAGATTCATTACTTATTTATTATGAAAATATATTTTAATAACGCATTAGGATTCATTATTAGAATCATTTTCCTAATCGGATTGGTCAATTGAAAAATATATTAGAATAATGAATTTAATTCATGGTCTAATTAGGATTTAGATGGTTTATAAATAGAACCATTGGGGTTAGACTCTAATGATGCATTAGTAGAGTTGAGAAAATAATTACTCAAAAGAAAAAAAAAGAGTTGAGAAAATAATAAAACTCTTCTCTTATGCACTTGGTGGCCAAAAATATGAGAAATTATTCGATGAAACCACTACAATGTGGCTGAAAGTTTTTCACTGTTAGATGTAGAGATAGAACTACTTCCAATTTATATCCAGTAGCTATTAGGGGATATGTAAATTATTAAATCAACATCTAATGGTGATTATGAGACAGCCACATTGTGACGACCTCATTGAATGATTTGTCCAAAAATAGTTAGAATTTTTTTTTCTCAAATTTCCTTGTTTAGTTTTCTTTCAAGGGAGTACCCACACACTTGTTTCTTACTATCCAACAATAGTAGAGAAAATCTTTATATTCTCGAAGCAAGTATACTTTTTTTTTTCTTGAAACTTTGTTTTTTCAAGTGCTAATATTGGTTTCTAACTCTTGATTGCGAAATTGAATTGTTCATTCCTCACATTTTGCACAATATAGGAATAGACAGCACATAGAAGTAGGCTAGCTATTGTATGTCCCATCAAATTTTTTTTCTAGTTCAACAATATGTGAGGTGGAGAGATTCGAATCTTTAACGTCTTGGTCAAGTGTTTATGTTTTAACCAGTTGAGTTATGTTCAAGTTGGTCGTACGTCCCAACAAATTTCTTAGTTGAATGATGAGTTATGTATGTATGTATATATGTGTGTATATTAGAATGTATGCTGAATGTACCCACCCAATATTGCCTTAGAATCCTCGCAACTTTTAATTGTGGTTCTTTTCAGAATATAGAATACTACAATTAATTTCCAGTTGATGGCTTTCGAAGGTTGATTTAAAATCCAATGTACTTCGAAAAAAATGTGAATGAATAAATTATTTAAATATAAGTTAAATTACAAGTTTAGTCATTTAACTTTCAAGTTTGTGTCTAGTTAGTCTTTGAACCTTAATACAGTGTTTAATAGGGTCTATGAACTTTAAATCTTCTGTCCAATAAGTTCAACTTAAAAAAGTGTCTAATAGATTATTAAACTTTCAATTTTGTGTCTAATAGGTCCTTGACCTATTCATCATTTTTTACAATTCACAAACCTATTAGACAAAATTAAAAGTTTATGGTTTTATTAAACATAAAATTTAATTTTTATAACTTATAAATTAGTTAATCTCTACAAATTTTAAATATGTTATATATTTATCAGATATAAAATTGAAAGTTCAAGGACCAAATAAATGCAAATCTAAAAGTTTAAGAACTACATGAACGGTTGGCCTCTTATTCTACTCATAACAAAAAAGTATTGCATTGAAACTTGTTAGAGTTATTATATTAGTATAATTGTATTTTTGTAAATATATTAATTGTATTGTCCTTTATTGTCTTTTTACTTTCTCCTACTTAGGTTGACCTTGTACACTTGTATATATATATCTCTTTAGTGAATGGAATAGAGTATTCAAACTCTCTCAAACCTTTAGCATTAACATGGTATTAGAGCACTAGGGTTTTCTAGGGAAATTGGTTTTTTTTTTTTTTGACCATTAGGGTTTAAGGTTTGGAACATCTTCTTGGAGGGTTTAGTCCTTTGCTGTGAGTTTTGTGCATCACCACTGCCGTCAAATCTTCCGCGTGCCTTCATTATTGTCAGAATCCGCCACTCGCCACCACCGAGATCTGTCACCTGACTTATCGTCACTGCCCAGCCCATTCAACAGCCCACTCGCTATCAGCAGGTACGGAAAATTCAGCCAAAAAATACCTTGTGCGTGGACCACACACGCCGCCTGAAGTTCCACTATCAATCTCACATGCCGGCTCATTGAAGCACGTGCGTCGCCAACTGTTGCTCCGTCTTCCATGGTCTGTTCGTCGTGGTCTCCCCTTTCGTCTGTTGTGTTGGTTTGGGTCATAGAGTATTCAGTTTATAGTGTTTTGAAGGCAACCTTGTTTGGAAATTTTAGGATTTGCTATGATTCAGATTTCAGCCCTACCTTTGTCTGTTTTTTTTTTTTAAGGTTATGGCTGAAAAAAAAAGCTATAGTGATGTCGGAGATGATTCCTATGGTGTCAAAGGTTACGGAACATAAGCTCAATGGATCTAACTTTTATGCTTGGCGAACAAACATTCGTCATTATCTTTGGAGCCTTGATATGGATGATCACATGACTGCAAAATCACCACCAACAGATGATACTAAAAAGAATTGGTTATGAGATGATTCTCGGTTTATTCTACAGATAAAGAACTCCATTGAGAACGAGATAGTTAGGCTAGTTAGTCATTGTGAATCTGTCAAAGGGCTCTTGGAATCCTTGGAATTCCTTTATTCTAGGAAAGGAAATATTAGCCTAGTGTTTGATGTATGTAAGACTCTCTTTCAACCTGATCAAGGCGAGAAATATAATCTCTAACAAGTTATTTTATGGAGTGCAAAAAAACGTATGCAGAATTTAATGCTTTGTTGCTAGTTAGTATTAATGTGAAAGTTCAGACTGCTCAGCATGAACAATTTATTCATGATGAGTTTTTTGGTTGGCCTTGCCTCTAAATATGATATGGCCAAAGATCAAGTTCTTTCTAGCTCAGAAATCTCATCGTTGGAAGATGCTTATACTCGAATATTTCTTACCGAGAAGTTGCAAGCGATCTTGTCATCCAAGTCTAATAGTACCTTGGTTGGACAGACAAGCCATCTTGGTCACTACCATAATGCTTTCTTTCTCTCGATATGATTCTCTATACATTGGTGTTTTCTAATTTTCTTAATATTAGTCTTTGCACCACTATTATCATAATAAAGATGATAGACTAAATCATATTCGAAACACACTTCAAATCTTTAAGAAATTATTATAGTCATACAAGTTCTTTTGTTGCTTCATAAGCAAAAACATTAAACATGTATACCTTACTCCACTACTTAGGGCAAAATTTATCTTAAACATAGATTTCCTTAAATCTTTGTAAGAACTAGTGAATCTTGTAAATATCAAATCTTTAACTCCATATACAAAAATTTCTAATTATCCATAGATAATTTGAGAAAATTTTTAATTTTCTACTCAATAGTCATACCATTTGTTTAACTGATATATGCTAACTAACTGTATATTAAATGTTAAGTCTCATCTATGCATTAATTGTCTCCCACTTAGAATAGATAATTAATCATATGCTCTCAACATTTGAGATGTCTTAGGATACTCTTCTTTAGACATAAATATCAAATATTTGACAACTATTTTGTCAATACAAGATGTTTGAGACAAAGTTAACATTTTGTTCTTAACATCTCTATTTTATACCATTCCAAATCACTCATTTAGAATTGGTTACTTGGTCAACTTTTTATATTAGATAGACATCTTACATCATTCATAATGAGTAAAATATCATCAACATAAAACATGAGAAAAATCCACTAAGCAATTAATGATTTTCTTGTCTATACAGGCTTCATTAATATTTATACAAAGTCATAGGTGCTGATACTTTTATCAAACCTTATATTCAAAGATCTAAAGTTAAAATTCATTTCATAAGTGAACCTTTACTATGTTGCAAACCTTTTTGCTTTTGATCTTTGGAAATAAACCTCTCTAATTGATTTATGTAGATGCATTATCTAAGATTTCTTTTAATAAAAGAATTCTAAACATTCATTTTTTATATCTCTTATGCAACAATGAATTAAATAATACTTACAAACTCTAGTATGGCAACGAGTGAGAAAGTTTACTCGCAGTCTATTTTCTCCTATTAGGTTTAACCATTTGTCATTAGTCTCACTTTGAGGGCAATAAACCTTTCTACTTTGTCATCTAACATGACAACGTGGGCTTCAATTAATTCCTTGTAAAGATTGAGTCATCTCGTAACTCTCCCACTACGATGAGGCTTATCCAATTCATGACTAGGATCCATTTGACTTTCAAATGTAATTAAATTGTTAACAACTTTTGTTAACTATTTAGTGGCTTCACTTGGGACTAATTTATTAACACTATTTAAAGGACACGTGCAATGCCGTGGTAACTAACTATTTTAATTGAAAGTAAAAAAAAAAAAGAAAGAAATGGTGTGTAAAAAATAATATATATCCTTGGTTTAAGTTAATTTAGAATGAATATGAAATATGTTTCACGTGGTTTAAAATCTTTGGAACATGATTTTATAAGGTGAAATTTAAATTTTGAATGAATATACTTTTGGTAGAGTTTAAATAGTAAATATTTGACATGAAATTAAAAGGTAATGAAATAGATAAAAATGATAAAGAACACATGAATGATTAAATTTTAAATACATATAATGTAATTAAAATTACTATTGTAAATTGAAATTGATAAATAGGTGGCATAATAAAATAGTATATTACCTTATGAGTAATTTTTTGGTGTTCTTTGGAGATATTGATTTCTGGAGAAAAATAAAGAAAGAAATATTTAATAGAGTGGACCTTGACTATACTAGAATCTCTTTATAAACAACATTCTAGGCACATCTCTATTATTAGATTGTGATATTTTACAACTACTTTTTGGATCGTATCTATACCCAAATGAATGCGTTGATTTAATGTGTAACCACCTCCACTTGAACAGTTTTGTCATGTCCACATAAATTGCAACAATTTGACTCTTCTCTCAAGGGACCCCTCAACTCAAAGAGTCGCATCCTATCAGCAAAGATTAAAGGACAAAGTATGAATTTATTAAAATTGTAAGGGAAAAATAGGGAAACAAAGATTCACCTCCATAGCCCCATGAAATCAAAAAGTAATGAAAGAGAGATCAAAATGATTAAAAAAAACACATAGATGATTAAAATTAAAATACATATAATGTAAATAAAATAAAAGTTATCAATTGAAATTGATAAAGAAGTGTCATAATAAAATAGTATATTACTTCGTGAGTAATTCTTTGGTATTTTTCAAAGAAATTGATTTTGGGGGGAAAAAGAAAGAAAGAAGGAAGTATTTAGGAACATGGACCTTGATTATAGGAGAATCACTTTGTAAACATCATTTTAGGCACATCTCTTCACTGCTAGATTGTGATGTTTTACATTTGCAGTTTGGATTGCACCCATACGCGAATGAATGCGCAATTCAATGAATAACCACCTCCACCCAACACAATCATGTGCTCCAATATAAATTGCAACTATTTGACCCTTCTCTCAACGAACACCTCAACTTGAAGAGTCGGGTCATGCATAGATTGAAGGCAAAATAGGAATTTATCATAATTATAAGGGCAATAAAGGTTAGCAAAGATTCTCCTCCATAGCCTCATAATATGAAAGAGATACAAATGATAAAGAATACATGGATGATTAAAATTAAAATGCATATAATATCATTAAAACAAATATTTTCAATTGAAATTGTTAAAGAAGTGACATAATAAGATAGGTTATCACCTCATGGATAATTCTTTAAGTCTTCTTCGAAGAGATTGATTTTTGGAGAAAAAGAAAAAAAAAAGAGTATTTAATAAATTGGACATTGATTATGGAAGATCTATATATAAACAACATTTTAGGCATATATACACTGTTAGATCATGATGTTTCATAAATCTATGGTTTGGATCACACACTCATACGCGAATGGATGCATCGATTCAATGCGTAACCACCTCTATTTGAACAGTCGTGTCCCGCTAGCATAAATTGCAACTATTCGTCACTTTTCTCAACGGACACGTCAACTCGAAGAGTCGTGTCCCAAAGATAGAAGGATAAAATAGGAATTTATTAAAATTGTAAGGGCAAAAGAGGGAAGCAAAGATTCTCCTCCATAGTCCCATTTATATATATTATAGATTATTTCACCTTATTAAAGGTTTGTAGTCTTTTATTTGACATTTCTTATTGAAAAATGATATTTGTCATATAAATACCGTATTCTTTTTAGGACTAGATAAGAGACCATTTTGTACTCCTTAGGGGTTGCCTACACTTAGGCATATTGATTGACGTTTGCTACAACACGCAAGTGCACGTGATCGAAGTAATAAAAACTGGAGTATTTCAGAGTATCGTACCCAAGGGAATGGGTTTTAACAAAATCTACTGAGATGACACAAAATTTATTTGCAAATTGCAATTGTGGTAACCGAGGGTGTAAAAGTGCTTGAGTGGTTATTTTTGCTAAAGAAAATAAACGAAAAGTCAATAATTAAGAAAAATGGGATCCAAGTAGCTTATGCCCATTTGAAAAGAAATGCCGCTAAAAATGCAATTGCAATCGTAGCTAACTCAAGAAACTAAGTATACCGAATTCAACCCATATTCGACATTCTATGAAGTATCTTTAGGAGGCTAAGTGATTAAACCTATTTCTATGGCTAATCTAACTTAGATATTTCCGCGCACAACTCTAGTGGTTTTGGAGTCTAGCCTTATGTCTAGAGTCGATGTTCAGGACTTATGTCTAAGCCTTTTCCTCCATTGCTTTTGCGACATCGACTTTTCCTTAACTCTTTCGATATTAAGTTCAAGCTTGACAAGCAATCACTAGTTGGCCGACTAGGTTTACCCACGTTATTTCAGCAAAAACAAACAAAGTCTCAAGTGTTAACTAGATTTAATATGATTTTAAGCTTTACATCTCTCCTCTAGGGCATTCACTAACTTGAATCCCTAAAGAAGAATTAGCTCATTATGGAAGAAAAGAAAACCCAAAATTTAATTGCTATAAATTTCATAATTAATAACCAAAATTCAAAAACTAGGTTTCGTATAATGGAACAAAACAATAGAAATTTGATAGGAAGTTGTTGATGTGAATCTAATTAAATGACCCAAAATACTCACAAAGGCAATTCAAATGGAAATTCAAAGACAACACATTCATTACCCTTTAACTAAATCTTCACCAAAACTTCAAATGCAATATAGTAGCAGAAAAATCACAAAAGAATTATAAAACAAAAATCTAAGGAAATGATTGTATATTTAAGACCAGAAATTTGAATTGAAGCTAAAAAATCAAACTTAGTGGAAATGAAATTTTCAGAAATTAACAAGTTTATTAATAGAGATGAAGGAAATTGAAACTCAATATTCAATGGTTCATACAAGAAAATTGGATAAAGCAAAGATAACCTTTATAACTAGACTCAAGAAGAAAATGAAGGATTAAAAATAGAATGGAATTGAACAAAACAGAGTAACAAAACTCATGGAAATTCCTTGCTTTGATCGAACCAAAATTCCTTCACGGGCAATTGGATCTTTACCTTCTTGAACTCTCGTTGAGGAGGGATCAAACTCAAGAATTAAAGAGAAAAATACAAGAATAAAATTCTGGAAAATGACAGAAAACAGTAAATTGCAGTTGCTGTCTGAATAATGGAAAAATAGCATAAAAATAAACCAGAAAACAGAGTATAAAATCTGAATACTGAACAATACTTCTTCTTCGTTCTTCCTCCTTTTTATAGATATTCCGAGGCTTTTTCTTTCCATCTTGGGGCTCCTTTATTCTTGGGTAGACTTGGGGAGTGAATTTAGGCTGGAATTTCTGCCATAGATCGAGCAAATTTCATAAATCTCGGTAAATTTCCGTGAATTCCACTTTGATTTAGAAGTCCAGAAAATGCAATTGCAATGCAATTGCATTTTCCCTCTTGTTCACCACCTTGTCTTCTCAAGGAAATGCAATTACATTTCATTTGCATTTTCTTCATTCTTCAAATCTATACAAAAATAATGATTTTAGCTAACTTTCCTTTATCTTTTCAACTTAATTCTTCTTTTTCCATACTCCGACAAGCTTGCATGAATTTATCTTATAAATGCTATTTTTAGCTTACTCGTTATTCGACAAAATATGCAAAAATGGCAAAAACAACTTAGTTTTAGGGTTAAATAATCCTCATAACTGAGAATTATCACATATCTTTGAACATATACAGCCTTTTTGGAATTGTTTCAGCATGTAAGCTTGACATTCGCAAATGGTGAAGTGTTGTAAACTAGTTTCACTACTCTTCTATAATTTCAAAATTGTTTTGTAGACAATTTTGGAGGGAATGATATTTACTATGCAATCTCTATTGCATATCCTAACCAGAGTCTGGTAATGGTGTGTAACTTATTATTGATGTGACCATGTCTAAATAGGTCTTGTTTTCTCCTCTTACATCACAATTTCACACAATTGTACTTAATGCTTATAATTGGAATACAATCTCACTTTCTATCAACTAATCTTAGTACACAAGATTCTTGTACTATCCATTATGATCCTATCATAATGTCTTGATAGATTTACCTAATTGATTTTCAACTTTAGTCTTACTTTTCTTGAACTTTTCAAAAATTTAGACTTATGTTATATTAGGTAAAAATACTTATGCCTTGAATAATCATCAATCAGAGTGATGAAATATCCACAATGTTAATTGGCTTTTACATTCACCAGACCACTTGAGTCAGAATGTATAAGCTCAAAGTGTTCTTTGGCCTTGTACCTTTATCCAAAAGGCCAGATTATCTTGCATGAAAGGCAAGATCTATAGATAGGTAAAGTAATTAACTCTAACTTTTAGAGAATTACTTTCTATTAGTCTTTTCATTCTATTCAAGTTGATATTAATTAACCTTAAATACCAAAGTCAAGTATCATCTTTTAAGAGAAAATAATTTGTCTTTCTATTATGGATTCTATAATCTTGAATATCTCAGTATTTTGTAGTATAGTATATGTCAAAAATATATATAGACTGTTCTTATTTTAAGCTGAATATATTTTCAAATAATTTTAAAAATACAAGTTTTAATACTTGAAAAATTCATACTCTATGAATTTTTCAGTAATAAAGTTTGAGAAATTAAATTTCTCTTATGGTACTAAAAATATCGTATTCAACATTAAACAACAACATCCCTTAATGTGTCTCCCACTACACCAACTGAGATTGGTTTCCTAGTGTTATGTAGAAACTATTATATATGATTAAGTATTTTCCAATAATTACATATTAAATGTAATGAAGAATAAATCTTGATAGTTGATCTTGTATCAACTATCCATGTGGTATTATTTATTCTCCACCAAAAATCTAATAAATCAAATTTACTTTCATTTACATTTTTCTTTCCATAGATGTATTTCAAAAATTTCTCTCATTATGTCTGTTTTGGCTAATTTGGGAACTATTTCCTTTTATTTAGCTTCAGTCATTTGGTTTCTTTTCTTGGATTTTTGTAATACTTAAATTCGAGATCATTTAGACAATTATCTAAATTTAGCTTCGATTGACTTCAACATCTTATATGTTGTTGTCATTTTTTTTTAATCTTTTAAGCTTGACATCTAACATGTCAACTAAGAGATATCTATATGTTATCCCGTTACCTTTGATTCATTAATCATGTGCTTCACAAACTATTCGATTAGCATTGGCAACATGTTTTGAGAAGATTTCTCAATAAAGACAAATAAATATTTTATACTGTCATTATAGTGTTAATGTTACTTTTCCAATTAATAAAATTTTCGTAATTTTGACCTATTAGTAATAAAATTAAAAATTATGAGAGAAACTGACATAATATTGAAATATATAAAATATATAATTTAACATCATGTAAACAATTACCCATTCAATTTTAGCATATAAATCAAACAATTTGAAAAATGAACCCTATAAATTATTTCTAATGCTATGGTACTTTAGTGAGTTAGAACAATTGCCGCCGTAGGGTAGGTCAAGTGTTCCTTCACTAAACTGAAATAATCTCAACCAAGTATTATACCAAAATAACTATTATTCCTATAATATTTAATTACCATTAGTTTGGTCAAAGACATTATTAACAACCTTAATAAGCCCTTTGTGAGTATGACTGATCGGGTGAAACTTGTGGGTTAAAAATAAAGAAAGATGTTCAGCCTAATGCAAGTGCATACTATCGATGCAAGTAATAAAATTGGAAGTGCTCCAAAGTATCAATCCCATAGGGAACGGATTTTAACAAAAAGGCCGAATAGCACAAAGACGTTCAAAAATTGCAACTAGGTAACCGGTTTAAAACAAGGATTTTGATGTGGGTTTTTGTTTTTGAAAAGAAAATGATAATGGAAAAAAAAGGGATTCAAACATGTTTTTGCCCATTTGAAAGGAAGTGTAGCCTAATATGCAATTTAGCTCAATTTCCATACATGGTGAACCGGACCTAACACTTATTCGACCTTCTATGAAGTATCTTTAGGAGGCTAAGCCATTAAATCTATATGTCTATGGCTTATGTGAACTTAGATAATTAAAACATAACCTTTGGTTCTAAAGGTTTTGCCCTATGTCTAGGGTCAAAAGCAAAGTCCTATTTCTAGGCTCTTTTCCCAAATTGTTTATATGAAAAATAAATTTTATCTAACCCTTTCAGTATTAGACTCAATTTTTGTATACTAATCTAGGTGATCAATCTAGACTAATAATAAAAATTATAAAAAAATCAATAAAACCAAATCATGGTAATGTTGAGCAAAATCACTTTATTTTACATACTAGGCTTTTTATCCTATCTTTAGGGCATTCACAAATTTGAATCCCAAAGAAAAAAAAAATAGCTCATAATGGAATGGAAAAACACAGAAGCTTCAATTAAAAGAAAATCATACTTTTAAAGAAATAAACCAGCCAAAACCGATTACTCATAGTAACTAAAATAGAATGCAAAAGCTAGAAAAAAATATTCCCTTGATTTTATTAAAAACCTTACGGTAAGATTGTTCAACAAAGGAGTACAAAGCTGAATTAAAAGAAGGAAAGACTATTGCTATAACTAGACTATTATACCAAAATCAATGAACAAAGAACAACAACCAAGCTGAAAATAAAATAACCAAAATTATGCTGGAACAAAAACTGGGAATAAAAAAAACATAAATTCAACAACATCTAATTTTCCTTCTCCAATCAAACTCACTTCAACCTTTTTCAAGGTGAAATGGGTCTTCACTACTCAAGGTTTTCACCTAGATTGGATCGAGCACAAAGAAAAAGAGAAAGGTTGAAGAAAACTGGACAACAAGAAGAAAAAAGTGCAAAAACGAAATAAAGAAGAAGATGATCAAAACAAGGTGACAAGCTGCTGCATATTTTTCAATCTAACCTAACCCAGCCTTTGTCAAAGAGAGTTAGGTAATTACAACTAGAGATGTCCATTTAACCTGTGGGGCTGATGCCTCGTGGGGACCCGCCCTGAACGGGGCAGAGAATCCTGATTACACGTGGAATAGGGAGGGAGGGGGAGAGTTTTTTGCCTGTTGGCTAAACGGAGACAGGGACGAGGAATATATTCCCCGTCCCCGACCCCGACCTCGCCCTACCCCGATTAGTTAGTGTATATATTGAAAGAGTTAATATTAAGAAAGCGGAAGCAATTTTGGATCTTAAGCACTCTAATTTGATCAATTTTATCATATAAAAAACATGCTCAAAACTGGAAAAACAGAGAATAAGAACACTACCTTTGATGCTCAAAATTCTCCTAATCCTTGGCCAATTTCTTATCACGAACACTTCGTGGATCACCTTTAGGATCTTCCCTACTATCGTCAGGCCCTGGAACGGATTGTGGGATCCTAAATTGAGAGAATTTTTGAGAGAGAGAGCAAAGGTCTAAAACTGAAAATTTTTACAATTTTCTGCAAAATTCCTCATTCCCATTGTGTTTCTTTGCTACTTAAAGCTATTAACAAGCTTCATCAAGCTTGCTATAGTTAACAACACATAGATGAGAAGGATTATTCAAGTAGGAGGTGGGGAATTTTGATGAATTTGAAAAAGTACAAAGCTTATTCATCAAATTGTGTATTTGGTCCAAAACCCATTCCAAAATGAATTTGAATTTCTATTTTAATTTTAATTCAAAATTAATATAAAATCAATTTTAAATTAAAATCAATTTTTTAATTAATTAAACAATTTAATTAATTTTAAATAATTATTTAATTTAATATCAAATATCAAATTAAATAATTGGACCAATCCCGATTTCTCAAATCGAACGTTCGAACATGAATCCCTATTCATGTTTTAAATCGAACCAATATTTAAATCAAATTTAAATATGTCCACCTCTTCTTTATCATAGTTTAATTCATAATTAAGCTATGAAACATTAAGTATATCGCATATAATTAACGTTTTCTCCCAAAACCGAATTTGAACAATTCAAATTCTTTTCTCTCAAATTGTTACAAGGCTTAATCCGAGCTAGTAAGGGGAACCTAATGGACCTACAGATCATGAGCTCCAACGATACAAGATTAACCATCCAAACTCTCTAGCCTAGCTAATCAACATTCGTTAACCACCGGGACACTCCACTAAAGCCCAGTGGCTGCACTCTCCTCACTGTAGATATATTTCTGTCCACTCGATATAACTATGATTAGTAAGTCGATCCTTCACAGGTTGTTCGTAATTACAACTAGGTCAAATAAACCGTTTTACCCCTGTAATTACTTCTTGTTCCTTAAGTCCCACTGATCCTCTAATGAACAATTGGTTTGTAGTCCGACTAACAAACCGAATCCCTCTTGGGCCAATGAGAGGGTGGGCCCATTGTTCAAGACCCGGAGTCAGCACTTAAGGGAAAAACATCTCTACTAAACCCTAAAGCGGGTAGGAGTGAATTCCATCTCACATGACTATGTTCCCAACTATCTACTCGGTCTTATCCCCAAAATGGGAGGCTTATTGAGTCGGCGATCTCGGGCCACTCTCACCCATGCAAATCTAAGGATAATCCCGAATAAATAGGAGTTCATAGCACACTCAGGATTAAGATCGAGTTACCTAGGTCATCGTATGAAAATAGTCAGTTAAAACAGTAAACGGAGTTAAAAAGTCTAAGTGACTATTTCGCGGTCCAGTCTTATTCAAACTCATTGCATAGGACGCCCCCACTTTCATGTCTCCACATGAACGATTCAGGATCACATCGTTAGTACTATACAAAGTGGGTTGCTTCCATAGTGTCCCCAGAATAAGGTACCCAGCCCTATCCCTATACTATAGACCGTTCTGACTATTACTTGAACTTGATCCACTTTGATGTCACACATAAAGTTCAAGTATACATCTTATAGTCAAGGGTTCTTCGTTCATTGGATTTGGGTTATAAGGACGCAATTCACTTTATCCAATAACACCTTTACTGAATAAACCTCAATAACATCTTTATTGCAAAATAGAATATACATTCAGTTTACAAAACCACGAGTTTTAGGACATAAAACCCAACATATATATATATGCTAATTATGGTTGAGAATAATTTTTTTTTTTAAAAAAAGATAAACAAAAAAAATAGAAAAAAATTTCCTACGAGGAATCCCCACCCGATTCCTGCAAAATTAAATGGGGAATTTCGAGGGGACGGGGAATGAAATGGGGGGTGGGGCTGGGGACGGGGAACCCATTCCTATCTCCCGCCCCGCCCCGTGGACATCTCTAATTACAACCCTAATCTTTTGATAGGATTGGACTGAACCAAGTTGCAGCAACTCGTTCTTCTAAAAAATCAAACAGAAACCGAAATCTTTGAGCTAGAACGTGATTTTTCTCCAAGGAATCGATTCCTCAATCAAGTGTTAGTTATCCTTTTTATAGACCATGTCGGCTAGGTTTATTTCTCCTTCCATTAGCTAAAGAATCTTCATGGATTGTGCTGAAATCAAGTAAAAATCGTGGGTTTTCATTTCTAAAAACCTAGCATATTTTTTTGGTCCTTTCCATATTAGTCATTGCTGCTCAATTGTCAAATCAGATTACAATTGAATTGAAATTGCAATTCTCCAATACCCTATATAAAAACTCAATTTTAGCAACTTTTTCCTTCTTCCACTTCTTTTATTCATTTGGTTCATCCCTAGCATGCTTACTAACTTTCACTAAATATTGCTAAGATTTTCTGAGCTCATATACATAATTTCATGGAATTTTAAGCATAACTTAAGTCTAACAGGGATAAATAATCCTAAAAAATGAGAATTATCAATGACACATCATTTTAGATCCCGTAGTTTTATCCCAACAAGTATTGTTGTAGGGTAGGTCAAGTATTGGAAACAAAACTACAATTCTATTCTTCTTAGGAGTTCACCCTAATATTGACTCATGCAAACACCTTCCATATGGGGACGGTGCAAAAGCTATCGCAAGGCCCAGCATGAATTTCATGATGTGAACCAATGATGGAGACCGTAGGATATGTTGACACATTTCCATCCCCCACTTACTATAATATTTTCTCAAGAAATTCACCTTGATATTAACCTATGCAAACACTTTCCTTAGAGAAAACAATCCAAAAGTCGCCATAAGGCTCTGCACGAATCTCACGTTGTGAATCAATGATAGAGATCGTAGAATATCTTGACAATTGTCATTCTCTCACTAAGTATTTTGAAATAAGGTTTTCTATTACTTAGACAAATTAGGCTAATCTCATTTATCTAAGTTCTTCAATCTACCCTTTCATAACCCTTATGTTGGTTAGATTGATTTTAATGTGAATTGTCAAGTTTTAAACTATTTAAAAACTAATCACATTATGAGCCTACTTAAGGAAATTAAATAAAATTTGACTAATTCAACTCCCAAGTCAGTTTCCAGTTAGAGATGTTTCCTTTCAGTTAGCTTAAATACCCCAATCTAGACAGAACCTTCATAACCCTTATCTTATTTCGAAACTCATCAATCTTTAATTAACTATTAATTACTAGATTAATGAACTTAAGTGAATTTAAGTAATGTATATAATCCTATTCAAAACTAATTCACTTCATGGATAATCTTGAAAGTCTACCATGTTAAACTCTTTAACACAAAACTAAAAGATTATCCTAAATTCTAATCCCATTAAAAACAAATAAAGATTAAATTAAAATCAAATTTTAAACTATTTAAAGCATGAATAAAAAAAATTATTTTAAAGAAAACCCTAATCTCATTAGGAAAAATCCTAATCCTATTAGGAAAACATGGATTCCAATTATGAAAGGAATATCCTAATTTAATTTTCCAAATATAACAATTATATTCAAAGATATGAAAAATATAAACTTATTAGAGAAGCATCTCAATTTATTAGGAAACAACCTAATCAAATTTTCAAATATAAGCATTATATTCAAAATTAATTAAGATGCACGATCATGCTTAACCTATGGTGAGATTTTAATCTAAATGACGTACTTTATGCAACAATCAAATAATTTAAAATATACACCACATGCATAATTAAATTAAAATGAGCAAATTGACCAGCATATTTGGCATATTCTAGAAATTAAAGACTAAATTAAAAAATTACACAATTTGAATTTTCAAGACATATTTTGGTCTTCAATTTCTTTCATTTGTTGGGCCATCAAAATTTAGGGTTAAAGCAAAAACCCTAAATTCACCTTTAGTCATCATTACATTGAGAACCCATATCGTCGATCAATCACCAATAACCTTCACTACTAGCTTGAAGTATATGTTACTCATAAAGCCTACAGTCAACTAGTTTAAAAAAAAAAAATGCTTGGAGGTTGCTTGTGTTCACACACAGAGAACCAAATATCTGAGCTACTTGAAGGATCAAAAAAACACCTTTGAAATAATGAAGGCTTTGTGCTTAAGGCCCATGACTGAGATTTCTTTCTCCTTACTTTTGGTGAGATACTGATGAGCGAATGCCTGGGGAATTTGCATTCATTCAAGAAGGATTGATCTAGATTTGAATATATTTTCCCTTGCCTGCATTACTTACACCATCAATTCCAGTACTTGTCGTCGACTGAAACATATTGAAGCAACACCAGAACGCCAACACAGCCCACGTTCACCACCATCTTTGAATACCTAGCGTTTGTTGAAGTAGGAATTTGGGAAAAAAAATACAAACATAACCTAGACCCAAACTTGTTTTTACATTTGATCTAATTATAGCGTTAAATCTAATGTCAAATAGCCCAAACAATTAATTTGGAAACCACCATATATAATGATAAGTATCCAAGTAGCTCTGATATACCAAATGATAAATAACTCTTGAGAAATTGGATCTAATAACCATCCTAAGAAATAAGACCTTTAGATCTAAAAGCCCAAAAATCCCAAATGAAATGATTTCATCCCAAGGAAGAGGATAGAACTGGATTTACCTTGATGATCAATATCAAGAGTAGAGAAAACTTGTTTCTAAACTCAAAATTCAAATCACTTCACAAGTAGTTTGATCAACACTACTTGAATGATCCTAGCATGCAAATCTAAACACAAGATATGCAAAGAAACAAGCTCATGGCTTAAGAAGCAAAATATGCAACTTTCATTCAAAATATGGTTTCCAAAATCTTTAATTTGCAATACATCTTAGATGGCTTTATATAGCCTTTAAAATATAACCTAAAATCAACTTAAATGGCATATTTAAGAGTGTAACCTCCACAACATTATAGCCATAATAAGCCACTACTCAAATGTAACCTAAAACTTATGAAAAAGACTTAAAAACTTAAAATTACATAGTAGAGGGCCATAAATTCGAGATTGAATGATAGCATTCAACATTCTAGGTATTTGTAACCATCTAGAAGTAAAGGAAACTAGTAGCTTGAAGTGTAGTTCCATTAATTGATGCTTGACTTGCATTAAATGAAGCTTGAGATGCACTTGAGTTCATTTAATGCAACTTGAATTCCTTCAATGCAACTTAACTTCAATTTTAATGCAACTTGAGTTTAACTTGAATCGTCATAAATAAAGTCCGGGTGCATTTAATGCAACTCCATCTTGAAGCTCTTATTTATTATTGAATAGTGTTGTAGGATTCATATCATATGATCACTTAAAAAATCCCACCATTCACAACTTACTTTTAAATAAAAATAAAAAATTGCTCTGATACTTATTGAAGGGAATAAATTAATAAAAATAAAAAATTGCTCTAATACTTTTATATATATTTGTATCTTAATAAATTAATAATTTTATTTTATATTTAATGTATCGAATATAATAAATATATTTTTCCTCATTTAATATATTAAATATTAATTTGAATGTTTCAAATTTTCTTTCAACAAAGATGATCCCTAATTGTTCATATGAGCTAGTAAGGGGACTTTATGGATCTATAGATTATAAGCTCAAATGATACAAAATTAATAATTAATTAAACTCTTTAATTAATCAATTTTCATTCATTAACTCTAAGGTCACTCCACTATAGACTTAGAGTTGCACTCTTATGTACTGTAGGACAAGTTGTGTCCATAGATATAATCACTACAATGCAAATATTTGTGGGTGTGATGGTGAAAACAGAACTGAAAAACAAAACATAAAACGGATTGAAAAGATTCTAAGGAAAATACAGGGATTCAAGTCCATTCCTGCCCGTTGGTAAGATTGCTAACCAATTGTTAGCTTTACGAGCTTTAATCATACGACTATATATTTTGATGATAACAAACCTATGAATTACTAATGATTTTAGTGTTTTAAAGTATCCACAGTGTAGATCTCGAAAAGACGATTCTATCGCATTTTGAATCGCTCAAATCGGACGTCAAACGAGAAAGTTATAGGCAAAAGAAGATTGAGAAAAACTGCTATTTAGCAATGACGTGGACAAATAATAGGGCAACACGCGACATTTTTAAATAGCCGTTAGAGGCATTTTAAAATTGTTTTTTAATCATTATTTTGTCATTTTCCTCTCAAATTTCCTCCACCCTTGATCCATCTTAACCTAGATCTAATAGCTCAAACTTATTCCTTACAACTCCATTTAAACATCATTTTCTCTCTCATTTCACAACTGTCATCCCCAAATTGTTGAAATTTTCTCTCAACCATTCTCCATTGTTGATCATTCTTCAAAGCTCCATCCTTTTATATTTTTCCTGTGAGAGAATTTTATATGAGAGATTAGATTGTTCCTTTTGAGCTAAAACTTGTAAACCTACTCTTTGTGAGAGTTTCTTTGTGGGTCTTTAAATTATTTCACCATTTCAATTGAGTCTTGTATTAAGGTGTGGGTACACCTTGGGATTTTGAGTGAGAGGTTTAATCCTTAACCAGAAAAAAGATTTGTAGTGGTTTGATCCTGCACCCGGTAAAAGGATCGTAGTGGTTTGATCCTGAACCCGTTAAAAGGATCGATATAGGTTGGATCCTGAACCTGCAAAAGGATTAGTTGGGGGTTGACTCTTGAACCCTTAAAAAGAGTGCCAATTGGTTTGGTTCTCACCTGTAAGAGGGCCATCACAATAAAATACCCAAGAAATAATCTTGGGGAGTGGAGTAGGGATTTCATAACCACTATAAAAAATTTCGGTGTTATCTCTTCCTCTCTATTCTTTTAAATTTTCATTGCTTAATATTTTTGTGAGTAGATTGCATGCCTAGAAAAATTGTTCTATATTTCTAGAATGTTTTGGGTGTTTATTTTGATTAGTTTGGATTATATTATTTTAGTTTAATTCTTAAAAAAAAAATTAATTTTTTTAAGCAACCCTATTCACCTTCCCCTCTAGTGTTGCCATACGATCCTACACCAATTGCTACAGCAACCGAACATTTACAGAAATCGATTGCCAACCAATTGCTACAACAATCAGACATGTCATAGGAACCGATTGCCAACCAATTTCTACAACAATCGGACATTGTACAGAAACGTGGTAAACATAATCAACTCCCATTCAGATTTGCTTCAAAACCTTTAGGAGACTAAGTGATTGAACCTATATATTTATGGCTAATCGAACTTAGGTGGGTCGAGATCGCATTCTTGGTTTAGAGGGGCTTGTCCTATGTCTAGGATCGTGCTTGGCTTATGTGTCTAAGCTCTTTTGCTCATTGCTTTTACCAAATCTGTCTTCTTCTAACCCTTTTGGTATTAAATTGGACTTAAAAGAAACCCAAGTTGATTATTCAAGAGTTTCAATAAGGAAATAAAATCAATAAAAACAATCCACATTTAAGTTAATGTCGATTGCTTCGGTTTTATTGGCTATGCATCCTCTTGGAAGGTTTAGCTCATGGTTAAGAATAAAAACAGTATTGAATAAATGGTAAACTCCATGAAAACAGTAATAGAAAATTTACTTGATGAAACTGAGAAAGAGAAACACTGTACAAAGGGGAAGAAAATTACGAAACTTAATGGGTACTTGTATATAATGAAGAGAATTCAGTACAACAACAAACTAATAAGAAAAGAATGTAACCTAAGTTGAAATTGCTCTAAAAAATAAAACCCAATGGAAAAAGATTACTACAGAGATAAATCTAAGCTCTTGATTACACCCTTAGTCAATTTTTCTTCTTGTCTTTCAAGTTAGAGGAGATCTTCACAACCCAAGGTTGAGCCAAGGTTTGGACTTCAGGTTTTTCTCAAGAACAAAACTGTAAAAAAAATAAAAAATACATAATGAAAAACAACAGAAAATTGAAAGGACAGCAACAAGATAAAGATAGAAAAACTGCAGAAATGGATTTTCTTCCAATGAGAATTTTTACCTTTTTATGTGTTTTTTCTTCCTTTTTATAGACAATGGCGGCTAGGGTTTCTTCACACTTCATATACGGCTCGATGTATGAAATCGTTGTGTGATTTAAGGAGAAATAAATGCTGGAATCTTTCAAATTTGACAAATCCCGAAAATCTCATTTTCTGCCTTTCTTGTTCGATTGCTACAGCATTCCATCAGCAATCCGTTGGCAATCTGTCTTTCTCACCAAAACTGTATAAAAAATACCTTAATTAGTGCAAACCTTTTTTTTTCTTTCATGTATTGATTTCGATGCACTTTGAAGAGTTCGTGATGTTTTTCTTGGAATTTAAAAGAATTTATAAAGAATTTTGCTAATGAATCCAAGCATAACTTTTATTTATGGGCTAAATAATTCTCAATTATGAGAATTATCACACCCCCAAACTTGAGTTATTGCTTGTCTTCAAGCAATGCGAATCAATAGCAATATACACAAGCAAACACTTCACAAAATGCTTTCAAATGGTGTTTTGAAAAAAAAATGTTGTCTTTTAGAAGAGGTTTCAAACTCTTAATATTTTATACAACTCCAAGATTTTCTCACATAAAACTTTTACTTTTCTTTTTCAAGATAAAACATTGTTATGCAAACCCACCTATTATGTTTATTCTACCTAAGTCTTAGTCATAGAGTCTAGGGTGATCTTCTTTGTTCAACAAGCTAAGCTCACTCACATTACAAGCATTTTTTTTCTTTCCCCCCAAACTTATACAAAAGTGCTGCTAGGCCTTTTTTTTTTTTAGATAGAGTCTCACTGTCAGTTGTACCTTCGTTCCAGCTTACTAACACTTTGTGGTAAAAGTAGCTGACTACGAGCACAAGTGACTGTTCATACCGTTTTCACATACTCACTTCCCAAGTTAACATTTCATGTAAAGAAAATCATGGGTGTCATGACTGCCCCTGGTTACTCAATTAACTCTAGAAGGAGGAGTATCTCTTTTTCCTTTTTTGAATCCTAGTAGCTTATTACAACAACATAATATTACAACATACTATTACAACAGTAGTATAACAAAACTCACTCCCCCTCCCCCCCTCCCCAAACTTAAATGGGTCAATGTCCCCATTGAATAAGAACTAGAAGAACAAGGGGTTGGGGTACATAATTAGGTCACTTAACATGCTAAGCATCGAAGCTAAACTCTCCTAAGTACATTAGATGGGATAAACACAAGAGGAGTTTGGGTTCAAATGTTTTATGGAGAAAAATAATTTATCAAGTTTTATGATTTTGAAAACTCAAAGTTGTGTGTAAAAGCACTTGAAAGTTAAGAAAGCTCTAAGTATCATCATCAAGGGTTTTTTTAACATCACACCAAAGAAAACAATTTGTAGATTTGTTTTTGAAACTTGATTTTTATGGCATGCTTGTGCAAGGTGTGAAAGAAATCTTTTTTTTCTTTCCAGAACTGGTACTCAAAAGTAAAAGCAAACAAACAACAAGCACAACAAACACGACTAACAAAACAAACCAAAGGAAGCAAATAAATCTAATCTAATCAAAAACAAATTAAGATAGAGTTGAAGAAATAATTTTCCCGAGGTCTCAGAAATGATGTCCTCACGAAGAAAATCTTGTTTCTCATTGAGAAGGATGGACAGGAAAGTCATGAAATGTGGGCACTTTTTCTTTAGATAACATTGAAAGATATGATTGTATGTCCAATAAGTCTCGTCCTCCTCCTTAATGTAGACAAGCTCGGCTTTGAATTGTGCATAGGAGGAGATGCAACTGCATTTTCCTATGAGACCTCAACTAGCTCTTCTTCAACTATTGGTGATGGTAGTGAGGACTGGTTGGATTGTGTCCTAATTGCAGGTGCATATTCTTCTGCATTTTCTTTTGGCTATGATGTTGCAGATGCAAACTAGGCTACAATTTCCTTTTCTCTTTTCTTACTTGCTTTTTCCTTAAACTCACAAGTAATTCATCAAAAAGTTCATGCACTTTAAGCAAATAAAAAAAATTTGAATTTCAAATTAAAACCCAAGTAAGTCCCCAGGTAGAGGTGTTCCTAACAGTCAACTTAAGTACCTCAACCTAGCCAGGACCTGCTTTAGATAGAGTTCTCTCTTGATCACAAACATTTTATTTGAATTCATGTCCTATCAACCACACCAAAATATTTTTCTTTTTTTTTCTTTTTTTTTAATAGAAAATGAAAGACAAGATAAACTTATCCTATTCCAGTAGGGAGACCACAACCATGTTCTTTCTGTTGGGATTTATGCCCTAAAGCCCGTAATTAATTAATTATTTAATAATTAATAATAATTTTGATTATTTTATTTGTAATATAATATTATCCATTATATGAAAAATCTAAGGTTATTAGTGTAATCTTGAACAGTATGTGGTTGACATACGGAGGATCGTGTTCAAGAAATAACCTAAAGAGTCATAGTATATAGATAAGGTTGGGTGCCTTATCCTGGTAACACTATTGATACGGCCCACTTTGTAATAGTTACAGATGATTTGATCCAAATCATTCATGTGAAGACATGTGAGTGGGGGTATTGATGACTTGCTAGAGTGATGTGAATAATTATGCAATATTATGTTGTCTATGCGCAAGTGTACACATACTTTTGTAGCAAGCGATAAGTAAATTATCGAATCCACAGGGACTATTAATTCTTCTATTTACTAAATCAATTCCTAGTAACTCAAATTGTAATCATTCAAATTCGTCAAGGAAATGAAATAAAATAAGTCACTATTGCTTTAACAAAATTAATGCTAAAGCAGGGAAAACAGAGGAATCGTAACTGAACAATTAACAACTGGTCTAAATACTTTTAGCTAAAACAAGGCTCGGATTAGAGGTGAATCATGCTTTAATTAAGTTATGAATTGAGTACATATTCATTCCATTCGACCCACTACAGATTTCACGGTATTCTCCCGAATCACCTAAGTATACTGTTTCATTTCCATTACTTCAGCACATTGAACCTACTGTATTTTGTGTGCGTTAGGTGAGTGATTATCCCTAACCTACTCACTTAGCTAGCTACTAACCCTAACATGGGGCTAACATAGTTTTTAAGTTTTCAGCCCCTCCTATTCTTCCCAGAAATCAGAAGGACACTGCTCACATCGGCTGGCCAAACGGACATGAACTAATGAATAACCCCTCTTAAAAACCAAATCGAATGAAAGAAAATATACTCAGCTATAACATTAATCAAAAGCAATCATCCTCTAATCCTCACCTTATGGTGATTAGTTCATAATATAAAAACAACAGCAGAAAAGTCGAAATGTAAACATAATGGAAATGATGCAGAAACTAAACTAAATGAAAACAAAAAATGTAGCAGAAGAAATCGGAAAGCTGCCCCAAAATGTTTGACTCAGCATTGACGTCTATCCCTTGGAGAAACCTTCCTTTTATGGAAATCTTCTGTCCATGGCCTCCAAAATCGGAGCTCTCTGCTTCTCATTCTCTCTCTCTGTTATTTCGGGATCTCCAACCTTCTCTCTTCTTAAAGGCGCCCCCAACAACATATATTCCCTTCTTTATGCAAATAAGGGCTGATTAGACAGGTCATGTGACGTGTCGAGCTTCTGTTGGCTGAAATACGTTGATTGGACTGACATTTTCCAGCTCATTTAATGAGCAGCAATTCTCACGTGCGAAATTCGCACTGGCTGAAATTACCCAAATTGCTCCAGCAAACTGTTGTAAAACTGCTGCTCTTGGCTTATGGAGTCCTCCTTAATCAAACATGAATTAATCACATAAAGCACCTTAATTAAGACAATTTTGCTCTAATAATAATGTTACTATATCAAAATTAATCATAGAGCAAAATGACTCAAAGTTAGGGAATTTCGAAGATATAATGAAATAAAATATGACCATTTAGTCCGAAAATGCTAGCATATAACTCTCAATTTAAGAGTTATCAGATATCTTATACAATGAGTTTGTATAAGACTGGACCCTGAAATATTTAATCTTTCTTTATAAATCCGTTAATTGAGAAGATTAATATTTCATCATGATGATCATATACGACTCGATCTTAATCCTGAGTGATTTATGAACTCCTGCCTATGACGGCTTGTCCTTTGATTTGCATGGGTGAGAGTGGCTTTTATAGCCGATTCAATATGCCTACCACTTTGGGGACTTGACCAAATAAGGAGTTGTGAACATAATCTCACAAGATGGAATTCACTCCTTCCCACATAGGGTAAGTAGATGAGTAGTTCTCTTAAGTGCTGATTTCGGGACTTGAACAATGGGTCCCCACCCTCTCATTGGCCCGAGAGGGACTTAGTTTATAATTAGATTATAAACAGATTGTTCATTAGAGAATCAGTGGTACTTAAGGTGCAAGATGTAATTATAAGGGTAAAACGAACTTTTGACCCAACTGTAATTACGAACAACTAGTGAAGGATCGACTTGCATGTAATGATTATATCTATGGACACAACTTGTCCTACAGTGCATAAGAGTGCAACTTTAGGTCTATAGTGGAGTGGCCTAGAGTTACTGAATGAAAATTAATTAAAGAGTTTAATTAATTAATTTTATATCATTGGAGCTTATAATCTGTAGGTTCATAAGGTCCCATTGCTAGCTCATAGTAACACTAAAAGATCAATTTAGTTGAAAGAAAATTTTGAAATGTTCAAATTAATATTAATTTGAAGTGTTCAAATTAATATTTAATATATTAAATATATTAAATATAAAAGAGGAAAATATATTTATTGTATTTGATACATTAAATATTCAAATTTAATATTTAATTTGAAGTGTTCAAATTAATATTTAATATATTAGATATATTAAATATAAAAGAGGAAAATATATTTATTGTATTTGATGCATTAAATATTAAAATAATTAATGTATATTTGATATATTAAATAAAAGATATTTATAGAATTTGAATAAGATTCAAATAAATAAATATCGTAGGAGATTTGAATGGGATTCAAATAAATAAAAGATATATTTTAATATATTAGATATTAAAATATAATATTTTAATTATGGAAAAGATTTTCTCTTGGTCTCTATAAATAGGACCTTTGGGTTGAGCCATTCTTCATACAACACACATCTCCTCAATAGAGAACATTAGATAATTCTCTCTAGACCTCTTTTTCTTTAATCTCTTGTGGATTTTCTTTCAAGAGGCTCCCACAAGTCTTGGTCCTGTGTTCGAGTCATAGCTAGGAAGACTTTGTGGAAGAGATAAAGATCCGCCAGAAGATTCTCCATATTTTCAAGGTATGTTTTGCTTAACCTTAATTTTATTGTTTAATTCTAAATAAACTCAAACTGATTCCTACGCTTCCGCTTGGGTTTAATTAGATTATTCCCTTCACTTTCATTTTGCACCTAGGTTTCGATGATGGACGAGATTTCAATCATAGTTGAGATGCTTTGATCACAACGGGCTTTGATGACTCAAGAGATTTATATATGTCTTTAGAAGTAGAAATTGTGGGTGCAATTTGTGTCGCATACTGCATATTGTCATCCTTCATGCTATGCTCTCTACATTCTTCCTCATCTAATGTTTCCTGAAAGGCACAACAAGTGAAAGTAGGTATTCTAATATTTGGAGCACTTTGGACGACATTTGCTGTGAAGTTGCAACTGTGTAGCTCACTATAACCTCTTTTTGTTTTTCTTTCTCTTCTTGAGGTGGTTTTTCTTTGATATTTTCTCTCCATTTTGGCTCATTAATGTTGTCACATGTTGGAGCGCTTTCTACTTCTATTGGGAGTTCAAGGTCTTCATGTTCCAATTCAACTCTAAGTGTCACCACCTTGCATTGTTCTCTTTCTACTTGTTTTGAAGTTTCTATGTTCTCGAGCAAAATTCCTTGGGACCTATTCTGCAATTCATATGCAATTTGTTCCACTTGGATTTCCAAACCCCGTAGAGATGTGGTTTTTCTTTACATCACAACATTGTTCTTTGCCCTATATTCTCTCACAAGCTCTTCAATGCTAGGCTCTTTTAGAATCATTTTCCCTTGTTGGAAACATTGATACTGATGTTGATTTGCAAAGTTGAGTATATATCTATAACACAAAGAATCTGGATTATAAAGACAATTTTCAAATAAATGACTTCCTTTACAATAACCACAAGAAATAGAAAAGATAGGGTTAAAAGGAGCTATGGGATTTCCCATCATCAAAGTTTCCATCATGTAGCTTAATGATAAAGCTTGTGCACTTAATGTTGCAATGATTTCTACTTCCATCATGTGGATTATCTCAAGCAATTAAACCCTATGTTGTGTCTTTTTCCCCTATTCTTTACAGCGTCTATGGAAGGTTCTCTCTATTTCAGGATCTAGCTCAAAGAGGTGGAGCTCCTTTAGCATCCACTGTCTCTATCCCTACAAGTTTGCAAGTTAAATTCAGCTTATTATGCAATAGAGGAGATTGCTACTGCAATTGTTTGGCAATCTGTATTACACAAAAATTTGTTAGTTTTTTCGTTCCCAGGCAACAACGCTAAAAATTTGGTCGAGTAAAACTTGTGGGCAATTTTAATAAGAGAACGGATGCTACAAATTGAAAATGTAACAAGATTGCTACAATGACAACTTTGGTAACCAAAATATAAAAATGCAAATATTTGTGGGTGTGATGGTGAAAACATAACTGAAAAACAAAGCTTAAAACAGATTGAAAAGACACTAAGGAAAATGCAGGGATTCAAGTCCATTCATGCTCGTTGGTAAGATTGCTAACCAATTGCTACAGCAATCGGACATTTACAGAAACCGATTTCCAACCAATTGCTACAAAAATCGGACATGTCAAATGAACTGATTGCCAAACAATTTCTACGACAATCGGACATTGTACAGAAACGTGGTAAACAGAATCAACTCCCATTTAGTTTTGCTTCAAAACTTTTAGGAGACTAAGTGATTGAACATATATATCTATGGCCAATCGTACTTAGGTGGGTTAAGATCGCATTCTTGGTTTTGAGGGACCCGTCCTATGTCTAGGATCATGTTTGGCTTATGTCTAAGCTCTTTTCCTCATTGCTTTTACGAAATATGTCTTCTTCTAACCCTTTCGGTATTATATTGGACTTAAAGCAACCCAAGTTGATCATTCAAGGGTTCCAATAGGGAAATAAAATTAGTAAAAACAAACCACGTTTAAGTTAATGTTGATTGCTTTGGTTTTATTGGCTATGCATCCTGACCTTAGGGTATTCATATCCTTGAATCCTCTTGGAAGGTTTAGCTCATGGTTAAGAATAAAGAATAGTATTGAATAAAAGGTAAACTCCATGAAACCAGTAATAGGAAATTTACATGATGAAACTGAGAAAGAGAGACACTAAACAAAGGGGAAAAAATTACGAAACTTAATAGGTACTTGTATATAATGAAGAGAATTCAGTACAACAACAAACTAATAAGAACAGAAAGTAAACTAAGCTGAAATTGCTCTAAAAAATAAAACTCAATGGAAAAGGAATACTACAGAGATAAATCTAAGCTACTTGATTATATCCTTATTTGATTTTCATTCTTTTCTTTCGAGTTAAAGGAGATCTTCACAATCTTAGGTTGAGCCAAATATTGGACTTCCGATTTTTCTAAATAACATAATTGGAAAATAAATAAAAAATACATCATGAAAAACAACAGAAAATAGAAAGGACAGCAGCATGATGAAGATAGAAAAAGTGCAGAAAAATGGGTTTTCTTCCAAGGAGGAATTCCACCCTTTTTATGTGTTTTTTCTTCCTTTTTATAGACAATGGCAGTTAGGATTTCTTCACACTCCATATACGGTTTGATGTATGAAATCGTTGGGTGATTTAAGGATAAATAAATGTTGGAATCTTCTAAATTTGACAAATCCCAAAAATCTCATTTTTCTACCTTTCTTGTCCGATTGCTACAACAATCCATCAGCAATTCGTTGGCAATCTGTGTTTTTCACCAAAACTGCATCAAAAACACCTTAATTAGTGCAAATCTTCTTCCTTTTTTTTTTCATGTATTGATTTTGATTCACTTTGAAGAGTTCATGATGTTTTTCTTGAAATTTAAAAGAATTTATAAAGAATTTTGCTGATGAATCCAAGCAACTTCTATTTATGAGCTAAATAATTCCCAATTATGAGAATTATCATGCACCTTAAGTACAACTGACCCTCTAATAAACAATTTGTTTATGATCCAACCATAAACTAAGGCCCTCTTGGGCCAGTGAGAGGGTGGGGCCCCGTTGTTCAAGTCCCGAAATTAGCACTTAAGGGAACTACTCATCTACATACCCTATATAAAAATGAATGAATTCCATATTGTGAGATTATGTTCCCAACTTCCTATTTGGTCAAGTCCCCAAAATGCTAGACTTATTGAATCGGCTACAAAAGCCACTCTCACCCATTTAAATTAAAAAAAAAATAAGCCCTTACAAGCATAAGTTCATAACTCACTCAAGATTAAGATCGAGTCGCATATGATCATCCTAATGAAATATTAATCTTCTTAATTAACGGATTTATAAAGAGAGATTAAATATTTCGTGGTCCAGTCTTATACAAACTCATTGTATAAGATACTCCCACTCACATGTCTCCACATGAACGATTTGGATCAAATCATTTGTAACTATTACAAAGTGTGTCGTATCAATAATATTACAATGATAAAGCACCCAACTTTATCCATATACTGTGACCCTTTAGGTTATTTCTTGAACATGAATCTCTCGTATGTCAACCACATATATTTCAAGATTACACTAATAAATTTGAATTTTTCATATAATAGATAATATTATATTGTAAATAAAATAATCAAAATTATTATTAATTATTAAATAAATCATTAATTACAAGGTTTTAGAGCATAAATCCCAACAATCTCTCACTTGTACTAAAGCCGACGAGACATGTATCTAAGATATACTCTATACCCAACATGTTCTCCTACTTGTCCTAACAAAGATGAGACGATATTCTAGGTGACCCTCAAACACTTTAGCCTGGAGAGTCTTTTATATAGATCCAATCGACTATCATTAAAAGTCATCTTGGTCACTACCATAATGCTTTCTCTCTCTCGATATGATTCCCTATACATTGGTGTTTTATAATTTCCTTAATATTAGTCTTTGCACAACTATTATCATAATAAAAAGAATAAACTAAATCATATTTGAACCACCTTTCAGATCTTTAAGGAATTATTATAGTCATACAAATCTTTTTGTTGCTTCAGAAGCAAAAACATTAAACTTGTATACTGATCGGGTGAACTTTGGGTGAAGAAAAGTAAATAAATACGTTCAACCTCAGTACAAGTGCACACTGTCGATGCAAGTAATAAAACAGGAGTATTTCTGAGTATCGATCCCACAGGGAATGGTGTAACAAAAATATAGTAAAAACAACAACGTAAGTAGAATTGCAACTAGGAAACTAAAAAGTGCAAAAATAAATTTTGGGTTGGTGTGAAATAATAATGGAAATAAAAGTCAAACTGTAAAAATGGATTGTGAAAATAGATTGCATAATCAAAATTGCAAAATCGAAATGGAAAAGGAACAGGTTGCAAAATCAAAATTGCAAAAATGCGAAATAGAAATAATAAAGACAAGGAAAATTTACTCAATAAGGAAAGATGAGGCTCAAGAATGTCATTGCCCTAAGTTATAAATTGCAAAATAAAAATTGCAAATCCAACCTACTCTACACACAATTGTAAACCAAAATTGCTACTCCTATTCACCTTGTAATTAGGTTTTTAGGAGGCTAGGTGAGTGACTTATATATGTCTATAGTCCTTCTATCTTAGACATGTGAGTTGAGGTATCTTATACAATTAGTTTGTATAAGACTGGACCATGAAATATTTAATCTCTTTAGAAATCCGTTAAGTGAGAAGATTAATATTTCATCAGGATGATCATATGCGACTCGATCTTAATCCTGAGTGAGTTATGAACTCCTGCATGTGAGGGTTTATCTTTTGATTTACATAGGTGAGAGTGGCTTTTGCAGTCGATTCAATATACCTACCATTTTGGGGACTTGACCAGATAGGGAGCTGGGAACATAATCTTACAAGATGAAATTCATTCATTCCCATATAGGGTAAGTAAATGAGTAGTTCCCTTAAGTGTTGAATATTTCGGGACTTGAACAATGGGGCTCCACCCTCTCACTAGCCCGAGAGGAACTTAGTTTATGGTTGGATTATAAACAAATTGTTCATTGGGGCTGTTTGGGGTAAGGGTTATAATAACATGTGCTATAATAACCCGTGGAGTACTCTACACCCCAAACGTAGACTATTATAACTCCAGACTAAACAACTCTGCATTTTAAACAATATTATATTATTTCACAGACTATTATAACTCGTGTTATTATAACCCACTCAGTGCCCCAAACAGCCTCTAAAGGATCAGTGGTACTTAAAAGTGCAAGATGTAATTACAGAGGTAAAACGAAATTTTGACCCAACTGTAATTACGAACAACTTGTGAATGATTGACTTGCATGTAATGGTTATATACATGGACACAACTTGTCCTACATGAAGAAATGAACGTTTCACTCTGCAGCGGAAGCATTAGATCGTCTTTGATTTTATTTAAAATTAAACTAAAAATTAAGGTTAAGCAAACTTACTTGGAGTAAATATAGAGATATTTCTCGCAGATGTTTATCTCCACTATAAAATCTTCTTCGCTATGATTCGAACACAGGACCAAGTTTTGTGGGAGCCTCTTGAAAGAAAATCCACAAAGGATTGGAGAGAAAGAGGTCTAGAGAAAATTCTATAATTCTCTATTGAGGAGACATGTGTTGTGTCTAATGGCTCAACCCAAGGGTCCTATTTATAAAGACCAAGGGTAAATCTTTGTCATAATTAAAATATTATATTTTAATATCTAATATATTAAAAAATATTTTATACTTATTTGAATCTCATTCAAATCTCCTACGATATTTATTTATTTGAATCTTATTAAAAATTTATAAATATCTTTTATTTATTGCATCAAATATACATTAATTATTTTAATATTTAATGTATCAAATACAATAAATATATTTTCCTCTTTTATATTTAATATATCTAATATATTAAATATTAATTTGAACACTTTAAATTAAATATTAAATTTGAACATTTCAAATTTTAATATTTAATGTATCAAATGCAATAAATATATTTTTCTCTTTTATATTTAATATATCTAATATATTAAATATTAATTTGAACATTTCAAAATTTTCTTTCAACTAAATTGATCTTTTAGTGTTACTATGAGCTAGCAATAGGAACTTATGGACCTACAGATTATAAGCTTCAATGATACAAAATCAATTAAGTAAACTCTTTAATAAATTAATTATCATTCATTAGTTATAGGTCACTCCACTATAGACCTAGTGTTGCACTCTTATACACTGTAGAACAAGTTGTGTCTATAGATATAATCATTACATGCAAGTCGATCTTTCACGAGTTGTTCGTAATTACAACTAGGTCAAAAATTCGTTTTATCCCTATAATTACATCTTGCACCTTAAGTACCATTAATCCTCTAATGAACAATATGTTTATAATCTAATTATAAACTAAGTCCCTCTCGGGCCAGTGAGAGGGTGGGGCCCCATTGTTCAAGTCTCGAAAATCAGCACTTAAGGGAACTACTCATCTACTTACCCTATATGGAAAAGAGTGAATTCCATCTTGTGAGATTATGCTCCTAACTCCCTATTTGGTCAAGTCTCCAAAATGGTAGGCATATTGAATTGGCTACAAAAGCCACTCTCACCCATGCAAGTCAAAGGATAAGCTCTCACAGGTAGAAGTTCGTAACTTACTCAGGATTAAAATCGAGTCGCATATGATCATCTTGATGAAATATTAATTTTCTCAATTAACGGATTTATAATGAGAGATTAAATATTTCGTGGTCCAGTCTTACACAAACTCATTGTATAAGATACCATCACTCACAAGTCTCCACATGAACGATTTGGATCAAATCATTTATAACTATTACAAAGTGGGCCGTATCAATAGTGTTGTAAGGATAAGGCACCCAACCTTATCCATATACTTTGATCCTTTAAGTTATTTCTTGAACATGATCCTCCCGTATGTCAACCACATACTGTTCAAGATTACACTAATAACCTTGGATTTTTCATATAATGGATAATATTATATTGCACATAAAATAATCAAAATTATTATTAATTATTGAATAAATTATTAATTACGAGGCTTTAGGGCATAAATCCCAACAATATAAACTTTTTAGTAATAAAGTTTTAGAAATTGAATTTCTCTTATGGCCCGTAAAACACCATATATAGCATTAAGTAACAATTATCTTTAATGACATCTTAATGTCTCTCACTACACTAACTGAGATGGGCTTCCTAGTGCCAACTTGTAGAAACTATTCTACATGTTAAGTATTTTCCAAAAATTACATATTAAATGTAATAAAGAATAAATCTTGATAGTGGATCTTGTATCAACTATCTAGGTTGCATTATTTATTCTCCACCAAAAATTTAGTAAATCAAATTTACTTTCATCTATACTATTCTTCCCATGGAGGTATTTCAAAAATTTCTCTCATTGTGACTGTCCTGACTAATTTAGGAACTATTTCCTTTTATATAGCTTCAGTCATTTGGTTTATTTTCTTGGAATTTTGTAATGCTTAAATTCGAGATTATTTAGACAATTTTTTAAATTTAGTTTATGTTGACTTCAACATCTCATATGTTGTTGTCATTTTTTTTATCTTCTAAACTTGACATCTAATATGTCAACTAGGAGAATACGTACGCGCTATCTCGTTTACTTTTGATTCATTAATCATGTGCTTCACGAACGATTCGAATAGCATTAGTAACAGGTTTTGAGAACATTTCTCAATAAAAACAAATTCAAAATTTTACACTACCATTATAGTGTTAACGTTATTTTTCCAAGTAATAAAACTTCTCAATTTTGACTTATCAGTAATAAAATTAAAAATTATGAGAGAAACTGACATAATATTGAACATCATGCAAGCAATTATCCATTCAATTTTAGCATATAAATCAAACAATTTGAAAAATGAACCCTATAAATCATTTATAATGCTTTGGTTACTTTAGTGAGTTAGAACAAGTGTCGTCGTAGGGTAGGTCAAGTATTCCTTCACTAAACTGAGATAATCTCAACCAAGTATTATACCAGAATAACTCTTATTCCTATAATATTTAGTTATGATCATTAGTTTGGTCAATGACATCATTAACAACTTTAATGAGCCCTTTGTAAGTGTGACCCATAATTTTAGATCCCGTAGTTTTATCCCAACAAGTGCCATCGTAGGGTAGGTCAAGTATTGGAAACAAAACTACAATCCTATCCTTCTTAGGAGTTCACCCTGATATTGACTCATGCAAACACCTTCCGTAGGGAGACGGTCCAAAAGCTGTCCCGAGGCCCCACATGAATCTCACGATGTGAACCAATGATGGAGACCGTAGGATATGTTGACACATTTCCTTCTCCCACTTACTATTTTGATATAGAGTTTTCTCTTACTTAGACAAATTAGGCTAATCTCATTTATCTAAGATCCTCAATCTACCTTTCATAACTCTTATGTTGTTAGATTGATTTTAATGTGAATTACTAAGTTTTTAAACTATTTAAAAAAATTAATCACATTATGAGCATACTTAGTGAAATTAAACAATATTTGACTAATTCAACTCTCAGACCGGTTCCCAGTTAGAGGTGTTCCCTTTCAGTCAGCTTAAATATCCCAGTCTAGACAGAACATTCCATAGACAAAATTCGCTTATAGTCAATTTTTATTTCAAATTCATTAATCTTTAATTAACTATTAATTATTAGATTAATGAACATAAGTGAATTTATAAATAAATATTTTTAATCCTATTAAAAAATAATTCACTTAGATAGTCTTAAATCCATCATTTTAAACCCTTTAAAACAAACTAAAAGATAATCCTAAATATTTTATTCTAATCCTATTAGAAAAAAATAGAAGATAAATTAAATTCAAAACTTAAATTATTTTATCTTTGAATTAAATTATCTTTATTTATGGAGGACTTAATCTTATTAGGAAATTAAAAGATTTCATCTTATTTTGAAATTAAAAAATCTAATCTTATTTTTAAAAATTTAATCTTATTAGGAAACAAATAAATATGAATTAGATTCAATTTTTAAACTATGGATAATCTTGAAATTCTATCATTTTAAACCCTTTAAAACTAAATTAAAAGATTGTCCTAAATTCTAGTCTTATTATAAACAAATAAAGATATATTAAATTCAAATTTTAAACTATTTAAAGCATGAATTAGAAATATCTTTATTTTAAGGAAATCCTAATCTCATTAGGATATATCCTAATCCTATTAGGAAAATATGGATTTTATTTATGAAAGAAAATATCATAATTTAATTTTCCAAATATAACAATTATACTCAAAGATATAGAAAATATAAACGTATTAAGAAAATATCTCAATTCTATTAGGAATCATCCTAATCAAATTTTCCAATATAACAATTATGTTAAAATATTAATCTTAATTCTATTAGGAAACAACTTAATCAAAATTTTCAAATATAACAATTATATTAAAAAATAGATAAAATGCATGATCATGTTTAACTGATGGTGGGATTTTAAATTTAAATGACATACTTTATGCAACAATCAAACAATTTAAAACATACATCTCATGCATAATTAAATTAAAAATAGCAAAATTGACCGGCATATTTGGCATATCGTAAGAAATTGAAACTAATTTAAATTACAATAATTCAAATCCAAGACATATATTGGTCTTCAATATCTTCCTTGTTTGGTCATCCAAATTTAGACTTTATAAATCTAAATCTTGTCTTCCAATTATAGCACCAGCCGTTGCAAAAATAAATAAATAAAATTTAAAAAAAAACTACATTACCCAAGTTTCGAACCTTAGACTTGCAGTATAACAACAAACATTCCTTCACCAATAAACCATCACAAATTCTTGGATCTTAATATAAACTTTTTAGCAGAAATATGGACTTCAATTCACGTTTTTTTTTCGTGAACCTTTTTTGCCGTCGACTTCTTCAACCCATATAATCGAAATTTGCAGCAATCGTAGTCATTCAAGTAAAATACATGAAATCCTAACCCTTATGGGTTTTACAATGATCTAATCAAAGCAATAAATCTAATGTCAAATAGCCTAAACAATCAATTTGCAAACCGTAATATATCACATATATGATAAATTAAAATATCCACCATCACAAAACTTTAATTCTAAATAAAACTCAAGATTGTTTTGATACGAATTGAAGGAATGGACGTTTCACTTTGTAGCGGAAGCATTGGATCGTCTTTGATTTTATTTAAAATTAAACTAAAAATTAAGGTTAAGCAAACTTACTTGGAGTAAATATGAAGATATTTCTGGCAGATCTTTATCTCCTCCATAAAATCTTCCTGACTATGACTCGAACACAGGACCAGGGCTTATGGGAGCCTCTTGAAAGAAAATCCACAAGAGATTGAAGAGAAAGAGGTCTAGATGTTCATTCCTAACAAGCTTAAGTTTTTACCCTAGTTGATCAATCTAGGATCTCAACGATGTTTTATTCAACACAAGTGAACAATTGAAATGTAGGCTCGGTTTTCATTGTACTTTTGGCTAGATTTACTTCTTAGAAAATTCACATTCTTGAACCCCTAAGAATTTTAGTTCATAATTAACTCAAAAATCTCACAACAAAATTTTGGATTGAATTCCATGCTAAGAAAAATTTTAAACAAATTATTTGAAACCAAGGGAAATAGAAAGATGGAAATTTGCTTGCTATATTACCGGAGTATGAAGAATAAGGAATAAATAAAAGAAAACAAGTAGTAACTTCATACAAAACCCATCTCTTGAACAAAACTCATTTACTTGAAAACTTCCAGAAGAGATAAATTCAACTCTTCTACCTTCTAAATTTGAACCCAACAGAAATACAAAGTGTGTAGAAATAAAGATTGAAAATGCTACAACTCAACTGAACTTAAAACAAGAACTGAATTGAAAACAAAGCAATTACAACAACCATTCAAGTAAATGTTAATAAATCTTCCCTTAATCTCCAATCGACTCAATCCCCCAACTATTTCTAGGAAGAAATTGGGTCTTAACAACCCAAGTTTTCACTTGAATTGGACTGAAAAAATCGAGGAAGAAGAACACTACAACTCATAGCAACTCTCGGCCAAAATGGAGGAAAAACATAGGAACACCAAGAACAAAAACCCACCAAAAAAAAAAAAACTTTGTTAAGCTCCCAAAAATCCACCCTTTTTGTGTTGCATTTTCTCTCCTTTTATGGTATTCCATTAGGGTTGATAGCCCAATCAATTTCGTCCATAATCCATCCATTTTGTGCAAGAATCAAGCACTTTCCAAATTTGGGTTTCATTGATTTTTTTTTTCTTTTTTGTGTTTTTCATACTGTTGCATATTGCAAAATCGATTCTACAATTTTTGCCTTGTATTTCCTTCCAAACTTATGTATATTGCAAAATCAATTCTGCAATGTTGATTATGCAATTTTCGCCATTTCCTGCATAAAAAGACTTATTTTTTAGTTTCTCTTCCTACTTTCTTCAATTCCCCTTTCATAATCAATTCTTACATATTCTAGGACTATTTCTCATATTTTCAAAGCAAAATAAGCATATTTTAAGCATATGGAAGTTAAATAAGCCTTAATGCTAAGGCTTATCATATACCTTACTCCACCACTTAGGAAATTTTTTATCTTAACATAGATTTTCCTAAATCTTTGTGAGAACTAGTGTATCTTGTAAAGATCAAATTTTTAACTCCATACACAAAAATTTCTCATTAACCATAGATAATTTGATAAAGTTTTTAATTTTCTACCCAATGGTCATATCATTCGTTTAACTAATATATGCTAACCAACTGTATATTAAATGTTAAGTCTCATTTATGCAATAATTGACTCCCATTTAGAGTAGATAATTAATCATATGCTTCATTAGACATAAATATCAAATATTTGACAACAATTTTGTCAATATAAGATACTTGAGATAAAGTTAACATTATGTCCTTAAAATCTCCATTTAAACATATAAAATATACAAAGTACTTCCAAATCAATCGTTAAGAATCAGTTAACTATAGTTAACCCTTTATATTAGATAAAATCTTACATCATTCATAATGAGTAAAATATCATCAACATAAAACATGAGAAAAATCCACTAAGCAATTTAATGATTTTCTTGTCTATACTAGCTTCATTAATATTTATCCAAAGTCAAAGATTTTGATACTTTTATCAAACCTTATATTCAAAGATCTAATGGTAAAATTCATTTCATAAATGAACATTTATAATTTTGCAAGCATTTTACTTTTGATCTTTAGAAATAAACTCCTCTGATTTATTTGTGTAGATGCATTCTTTAAAATTCTTTTCATAAAAGAATTCTAAACCTTCATTTTACATATCTCATATGCAACAATGAATCAAATAATGCTTGCATACTTGAGCATGGCAACAAGTGTGAAAGTTTACTCGCAGTCTACTTTTTCCTATTAGGTTTAACCTTTTATCATTAGTCTCACTTTGAGGGCAATAAGCCTTCAACTTTGTCATCTAACATGACAACTTGGGCTTCAATTAAGTCTTTATAAAGGTTGAGTCATCTTATAACTCTCTACTACAATGAGGCTTATCAAATTCATGACTATGATTCGTTTGATTTTCAAATGTAATTAAATTGTTAACAACTTTTATTAACTATTTAGTAACTTCACTTATGACCAATTTATTAACACCATCTCACATTATTAAAGGTTTGTAGTCTTTTATTGGACATTTCTTATTGAAAATGATATTTGTCATATAAATACCTTTTTTTAAGGACTGGATAAAAAAATATTTTGTACTCCTTAGGGGTGGCCTACACTTAAACATATCTTTGAACATATACATCCTTTATGAGCTTGTTTCAACATGTAAGCTTAATATTCCCAAATGGTGAAGTGTTGTAAATTAGCTTTACTACTCTTCTATAAGCTAAAAATTGTCTCGTAGACACTTTTGGAGGAAATAATGTTCACTATGCAATCTCTATTACATATTCTAACTAGAGTCTTGTAATAGCGTGTAACTCACTATTGATGTGACCATGTTCAACAAGGTTTTGTTTCTCCTCTTGCAGTACAATTTCACATAAATGTACTTGGTATTTAAGATAATTGGGATAAAAAACTATTTTCTATCGACTAGTCTTAATACGTAAGGTTCTTGTATCTTATATTGTGATTTGATCATAATGTCTTGATAGACTTACCTAATGGATTTTCAACTTTAGCCTTAATTTTCTTGAATTTTTCAAAAAATATAGACTTATATTGTATTAGGTAAAGATACTTGTACCTTGAATGATCATCAATGCGAGTGATGAAATATTCATGACTTTATTTGGCCTTTACATTCACTAGACCACTTGGGTCAAAATGTGTAAGCTTAAAGTATTCTTTGGCCTTGTAGCCTTATCTAATAAAGACCCAATGATTATCTTGCATGAAAGGAAAAATCTACAGACATGTAAAATAATTAACTCTAACGTTTAGAGAATTACCGTTTATTAGTCTTTTCATCCTATTCAATTTGATGTTAATAACCCTTAACTGCCAAAGTCAAGTATCTTTTATGAGAAAATAATTTGTCTTTCCATTCTGGATTCTATAATCCAGAATACCTCAATATTTTGTTATATAGTACATGTTAACATTTTAACATATACAAATTGTTCTTATTTTCAGCTGAATGTATTTTTAAAATATAAACTTTAATACTTCAAAATAATTCATACTATATGAACTTTTTAGTAATAAGGTTTGAGAAATTGAATTTCCCTTGTGGTAATAAAACACTACATTCAGCATTAAGTAACAGTTATCATTTAATGACATATTAATGTCTTCCACTACACTAACTGAGATGAGCTTCCTATTACCGACTTGTAGAAACTATTCTACATGTTAAGTATTTTTCAATAATTACATATTAAATGTAATAAAGAATAAATATTGATAGTTGATCTCGTATCAACTATCCATGTGGCGTTATTTATTCTCCACCAAAAATCTAGTAAATCAAATTTACTTTCATTTATATTTTTCTTCTCATAGAGGTATTTCAAAATTTTCACTCATTGTGACTGTCCTGGCTAATTTAGGAACTATTTCCTTTTATATAGCTTCAGGCATTTGGTTTCTTTTCTTAGATTTTTGTAATACTTAAATTCAATATCATTTAAACAATTATCCAAATTTAGCTTCTATTGACTTCAACATCTCATATGTTGTTGACATTTTTTTTTATCATTTAAGCTTGACATCTAACATGTCAACTAAGAGATATCTATAAGCTATCTCATTACCTTCGATTCATTAATCATATGCTTCACAAAACTATTTGACTAGCATTGGCAACATGTTTTGAGAACATTTCTCAATAAAGACAAATAAATATTTTACATTGTCATTATAGTGTTAATGTTACTTTTCCAAATTAATAAAATTTTCTCAATTTTGACTTATCAATAATAAATTAAAAATAATGAGAGAAACTGACATAATATTGAAATATATAAACTATATCATTTAACATCATGCAAATAATTATCCATTTAATTTTAGCATAAAAATCAAACAATTTGAAAAATGAACCCTATAAATCATTTCTAATGCTATGGTACTTTAGTGAGTTAGAACAATTGTCGTCGTATGGTAGGTCAAGTGTTCTTTCACTAAACTGAAACAATCTCAACCAAGTATTATACCAGAATAACTCTTATTTCTATAATATTTAGTTACTATTAGTTTGGTCAAGGACATCATTAACAACCTTAATGAGCCCTTTGTAAGTTTGACCCATTATTTTAGATCCCGTAGTTTTATCCCAACAAGTTTCGTCGTAGGGTAGGTCAAGTATTGAAAATAAAACTACAATCCTATCATTCTCAGGAGTTCACCATGATATTGATCCATGCAAACACCTTCCATACGAGGACGGTCCAAAAGCCGCTGCAAGGCCTCGCATGAATCTAATGATGTGAACCAATGATGGAAACTGTAGGATATGTTGACACATTTCTTTCTCTCACTTACTATAATACTTTCTCAAGAGATTCACCCTGATATTGACCTATGCAAACACCTTCCATAGGACGGACGGTCTAAAAGCCGCCATGAGGCCTCACATGAATCTCACGTTGTGAATCAATAGATACCGTAGGATATGTTGACACATTTCCTTCTCCTACTAAGTATTTTGAAAATAGGATTTTCTACTACTTAGACAAATTAGGCTAATCTCATTCATCTAAGTCCTCAATCTACCATTTCATAACCCTTATGTTGGTTAGATTGATTTTAATGTGAATTGTCAAGTTTATTAAACTATTTAAAAACTAATCACATTATGTGTTTGCTTAATGAAATTAAATAAAAATTGACTAATTCAACTTCCAGGTCAGTTTCCAGCTAGAGGTGTTCCTTTTTGGTTAACTTGAATACCCAAGTCTAGACAAAGCCTTCTATAGCAGAGTTCCCTTATAGTCAATTTTTATTTCAAATTCATTAGTCTTTAATTAATTATTAATTACTAGATTAATGAACCTAAGTGAATTTAAACAATGTTTCTTATCCTATTAAAAAACTAATTCACCTCATGGATAATCTTGAAATTCTACCATTTTAAACCATTTTAAACTAAATTAAAAAGATTATCCTAAATTCTAATATGATTAGAAACAAATAAAGATAAATTAAATCTAAATTTTAAACTATTTAAAGCATGAATTAGAAATATCTTTATTTTAAGAAAATCATAATGTTATTAGGAAAGATCTTAATCCTATAAGAAAATATATATTCCAATTAAGAAAGCAAATATCCTAATTCAATTTTCCAATCAAGTTCTAAATATAACAATTATATTAAAAAATATGGAAAATATAAACTAATTAGGAAAACATCTTAATTCTATTAGCTAATCAAATTTTAACAATTATATTCTAAAATAATTAAGATGCATGATCATGCTTAACTGATGGTGGGATTTTAATCTAAATGGCATACCTTATGCAACAATCAAACAATTCAAAATATACATCACATGCATAATTAAATTAAAGAAAAATTGACCGGCATATTTGGCATATCCTAAGAAATTGAACACAATTTAAATTACAAAAATTGAAATCCAAGAGATATCGTAGTCTACAAATTTCTTTCCTTATTGGAACCATTCCAAATTTAGGAAACCCTAAATTTGCTTTATAAATCAACAAGTTGTAGTCCTCGCCAGTCAATTGAAATAAGACTTCATCCACATTCTCTTTATTTGTCAATTAATTGAAATCACCCTGTGTCCCACACCGATTGAACATGCTTGCTAATTCCAAGTAGGTCACCGTTTGAATAAATTTACTCCAATGCAAATTAATGAATCCATCAATTTTGGTCAACACATAAAAAAAATTACGCCTAAGGCCAAGTGCTTGTTAACCCCAGTAGGTAGAATCGAAGCCTAGAACAATTAGATAATCAAGTGCAAAGGAATTACAAATTTAGAACTCACCGCGAATGCATAAAAGTTTTCTTACTTCCGGACTTAGTACATAGCTGGAAAGAATTTCACTTTGTCGTGAGTTTTGAGGGTAACAAAACACAATTGCAAAGATAAATCTAGACCACGAGCGTTTTACAATTGATCTAATCAAAATCAATTAAATCTATATGCCAAATAGCCTAAACAATCAATTTGCAAACCACATATATGATATTAAAATACCCACCATACAAAATTTTAATTCTAAATAAAAAATAAAGATGGCTCTGATACCAATTGAAATGAATGAACTTTTCACTCTGCAGCAGAAACATGAGATCGTCTTTGATTTTTTAAAAAAAAATTAAACTAAAAAAATAAGATTAAGCAAACTTACTTTGAGTAAATATATAAATATTTCAGACAGATCTTTATCTCCTCCACGAAGTCTTCTTGCCTATGACTCGAACACAAGACCAAAACTTGTGGGAGTCTCTTGAAAGAAAATCCACAAGGGATTGGAGAGGAAGAGGTTTGAAGAGAAATTCTCTAATTCTCTATTGCGGAGATGTGCGCTATTATAGCTCAACCCAAAGGTCTTATTTATAGAGATTTAAGACAAATTTCTGTCATAATTAAATAATATATATTTTAATATCTAATATATTAAAATACATATATTTAATTTATTTGAATCTTATTCAAATTTTATAAATATATATTTTTTAATTTATCTAATATACATTAATTATTTTAATATTTAATGTATCAAATACAATAAATATATCTTCCTCTTTTATATTTAATATATCTAATATATTAAATATTAATTTAAACACTTCAAATTAAATATTAATTTGAACATTTCAATTTTTTCTTTCAACTAAATAGATCATTTAGTGTTACTATGAGCTAGCAAGGGGACCTTATGGACCTACAGATCATAAGCTCCAATGATACAAAGTTAATTAATTAAACTCTTTAATTAATAATTTTTCATTCATTAACTCTAAGGTTACTCCACTATAGACTTAGAGTTGCACTCTTATGCACTGTAGAACAAATTGTGTCCATCGATATAATCACTACATGCAAGTTAATCCTTCACGAGTTATTCGTAATTATAGCGTGGTCAAAAGTTCGTTTACCCTTGTAATTACATTTTGCACCTTAAGTACCATTGATCCTCTAATGAACAATTTGTTTATGATCCAATCATAAACTAGGTCCCTCTCGGGCCAGTGAGAGGGTGAGGCCCCATTGTTCAAGTCCCGAAATCAGTACTTAAGGGAACTACTCATCTACTTACCTTATATGGGAATGAGTGAATTCTATCTTGTAAGATTATGTTCCTAGCTCCCTATTTGGTCAAGTCCTGAAAATGGTAGGCTTATTGAATCGGTTACAAAAGCCACTCTTACCCATGCAAATCAAAGGACAAGCTCTCACATGTAGGAGTTCATAACTCACTCAGGATTAAGATCGAGTCGCATATGATCATCCTAATGAAATATTAATCTTCTCAATTAACAGATTTATAAAGAGAGATTAAATATTTCGTGGTCCAATTTTATACAAACTCATTTTATAAGATACTCCCACTCACATGACTCCACATGAACAATTTGGATCAAATCATTTGTAACTATTACAAAGTGAGGCGTATCAATATTATTACTAGGATAAGGCACCCAACCTTATCCATATACTATGACACTTTAGGTTATTTCTTGAATATGATCATCTCGTATACCAACTACATACTGTTCAAGATTACAATAACAACCTTAAATTTTTCATATAATGAATAATATTACATTGTAAATAAAATAATTAAAATTATTATTAATTATTAAATAAATCATTAATTATGAAGCTTTAAGACATAAATCTCAACATATAATTTAATTAGTTAAAGTATTATTTGTCCTAAAAAAATTTGCATTCACATTTCCACGAGGAAAATAAAAAAGTGGGAGTAAATGTAGCTTCTTTTTCCATCCCAACCCTTAGGAGTTTCAATCCTTATCTTCACCCTATTTTTGGATTTTAGGCAATGTGGAAATGGATGAAGAGATCAGAAACGGCAAAGAGTTAACCTAGAGAGGAAAAAGGGAAATGATGGGTCAAAGAGAAAGATAGAGGAGAGAGAAGCACTTGGATTTAACAAAATAATAAAAATAAATAAATTATTGTTGTCACATCATTCTAGTAAAAATGGAAGGTTTGAACCAATTTTACCTGAGAAATTGGTAGAGAATACAAAAGTCTATAGACATGCATATATAATCTATAATAGTATCCTACCCACTCAACTCACAAGTGTAATTTTTTTTTTGTGTGTGTTTTTAATTAAACAACATTTGAGGTGGGGAGATTCGAACCTATGACCTCTTGGTCATAAGCCCATACTTTATACCAGTTGAGTTATGCTATTGTTGGCACAAGTATTAAGTTCCAAACTAACAAATAAGTGTTCAATCCAATTGGATTAGTAGATTTCTTGAGTCATCAAACTTTTTTTAACCATCTTAATTGGTTTAAATGAAGTTTTTAAGGTCTCATTTGATAATCATTTGATTTTTTTTTTATTTTTAAAAATTAAGCCTATAAATACTACTTCCATCTCTGAAATTTTTTATTTTGTTATCTATTTTTTAAACATGTTTTTAAAATTCAAGCCAAATTGTAAAACTAAAAAAAATAGTTTTAAAAAACTTGTTTTTATTTTTAGAATTTAGCTAAGGATTGTAACATTTTCTTAAGAAATGTGAAAATCATCATTAAAAAAATAGTAATAAAACAAACACAATTTTCAAATACATAAAATTAAAAACGAAATCGTTATCAAATGAGACCGTAATTTTTAAAACCTTATTTTTGAAATTTGGCTAAGAATTTCATGTTTCCTTAAGAAATATGAAAATTATTGTGAAAAAGCAAGCACAATTTTCAAAAACTAAAAAACAAAAGTCAAAAATTAAAAACAAAATGATTATCAGACGAGACCTAAACTTTTCTGTTTAATCTTTATCATTTGTTCATGGTAGTGAATGTAATTTTAAAAGATTCTAACACATCAATGTACTTTCAATCTTATTTAATGCTTTAGCACATTCAATGTATTGTTTAAGAATTTAATGATGTAAGAGTTAAACTATTGAAGTCAGCAATAAGTACTTATCAAGCACACAATTAAAAAATAAGGAATCTAATGAAAATTTTTTAAAGTAGAGTGAATAGTAGATACAATCTCAAAAAGTTTAAATATTTATCCATTTTTTTAAAATACAGATAACAAATAGATATAATCTTAAAAGTTTATCCACCAAACCTCTAACAGAAATTAAATCTAGTGTAATTAAAAAAAAATCAAAATCAAAATCAAAATCAAAATTTCACTAATTCAAACAAAATCCATAGCCATAAAAGAAATGGGTTCCTTTCAAGTCATCATTTAAAGAAAGATGGAAAAAAAAAAAAAAAAAAAAGGTGAAAATGACAGCAAGCGTACTAGCAAGGGACCAAGAGGAAGACTAAAGAAAGAGAGCTCCTACGAAAATGGGAATTGGAGTCTTCAATCTTCTAATTATACTCTCCGAAAAACTATGCGATTCAAGCTGTCCACGAGCTTCATCGAATTGAACAAAACCAACAGGGTTTACTCCCACTTCTACTTCTTTGACTGTTAGCTCCTTCCAAATTTCTTCTCAAATCGCCTCTCATTTTCCCCTTTCTTTAATACCACTTTGGAAAAGGACAGTGGTTTCTGCTCCCCCTTCGTTTCTGCTCAGAACTAACCACCAGCCCTTCTCTGCATTTTCAGTCACCCACACGCTCCACCACCCCCACTTTGGAGCTCTGAAAATGGCTGCCACTGTCCTGCTTCTCTCTGCTTCCTCTATTTTCACTCTTTGATGGCTGTTTTACCCCTTGCAAAAAGGTTTGTTGCAGTTCCCCACGAATGGGTTTCGATTGTTTCTTCCTTTTGACAAAAGGGTTCTCTCCTCTTCTCTTCTCCTCTTCTCTTCTCTTCTCCTAACTTCTCTGCATTTCTGGGTTTCTTTTTCCATTTTGCTTTCTGGGTTTCTTCTGAATCTGATCTGGCTTCCTCTCTGGAGTTTGTGTGTTAATTGTCTCGTTTTTCCACTTGGGTTCTGACTTTTGTGCTTAATGTGTTCGTTTTTGTGGAAATGTGAAGCTAATCTAATGCTACTCAGGACTTGATTTCTTCTTGTTTGGCTGTCAATTTCTTTGCTAATCTGTGCTTGCTATTGCTTGAACTTTCCCTCTTAAACTAAAGATGGGAATGTGTTATGTATTTTGGGAGTTTGACTTCTGGTTTCTTTTCGAGTCACCATCATAACTTGGATCTTGACATAATCTAGTTGGATACGGAATCATTATGCCTAAGTTATGATGAATTTCATAATGAATTGTCCTTTTTTTGAACTTACATTCAGCATTCTTTAGCAGTGAGACTAAAATCCATCCCTAGAATCAAGTTGAGTTTTAAAATGTATGTTACCTTCACTTTTCATTTATTTGGCCTGGCTTTGCTTGTGGAACTATACAAGGAATCTTATAGCAGGACTGCATTAAAATTTCCATTAGGAAAGATCCAAAAAAGCTTGAAAGATGGAACTGAATTTGCGACTGTAGGGGATCTACATTTACTGGATTTCCTCCAGTTTTCTTGGATCTACAGAGACCTTAGTCATGTCCTAGATAGAACTTCTTACCGCTATTGAAGCTCGAATAACCCGATTGACGGGATGGGGGAGTATAGGTACATGGAATGGGCAAAAGATCATGGAGAGCTAGAGACTTGATTAGATCCCAAGAAAAAGTGAATGTTATAGCCTTGTTAAAGAAGAAGAAGAAAGAAAAGTACAATTCTACTTTGGGATACTTGCTTGCCCCAGAAGGAAAATACTCGTTTTAGCTTGATATTTTCTTTTGGCCCCTTGATTTACTAGGTTCTTTTGGAGCTTGCTAAGATAGACTGAAACAAATGACTTCACGTTGGTCAGCTCACGAATTGGAATGAATTAGGTCATACTACAAATTCTAAACAGTTGTCATTTGCAAAGTAGCATTACTATGTAGCTGTCTGTGGTGTCTGTTCTTATTCTTGTTTTAAGAATTTAGAGACAAATTCTTGGTCGGGTTCTTGCTGTTGAAACTCGACAAACTAGTCTATATTATCATGATTTCATACTTTGATGAAGAAACAAACCCAATATATAACATCATAAAACATGCGACTTCAGAGTGAATCTTCTGGCTTTTTATTATAACTTTATGAAGTAAAATGTGTACTTATGTTTCCAAAATTTACAGGCTGAGACTAAGTGCCAATTGATCCCTGGTTTCACCCTCAACCATGAAAGCTGGATCAGAGAATGGATGGCATTCCTTCAAGTCTCTTCATTTTAGAGGTAAACCAGCCAACAGTTTGTGCTTGCTTCAGAAGGTGAAGAACTCTGCCAGTACTCCGGGCGAAACTCCAGTCTATCTCAACGTGTATGACTTAACACCCGCAAATGGCTATGTTTACTGGGCTGGCCTCGGCATCTTTCACTCTGGTATAGAAGGTTAGTTTTACCTACGTCTAAATAGTGAACAGCAATTTTATTCTCACTTTTTTGGACGAAGGGTCTTCGGATCCTCACAGATTAAGTTACTATTCTGACAATTCAGTTGTAAGCGTGATTGTGGCCAATCAATGCAATTAACTTGATCTTGTAGATGCTCTTAAGATTATGTTATAACCACAAGTTATTATCTGCCACTAATTCATATTAAGAAGGCTATTGCTAAAGTCAGCATAAGAGCTTTTTCTAATAATTCCCTTTGAACTGTTTCTGTTTCTTTATCCATATTTTGGATCTGAAATAAATGCATATTTGTATATGGAACTTATGGTACATGGTGTAGATTATTTAAGGTTGATATTATCTGTGTTTACAGTTTACGGCATTGAATATGCCTTTGGAGCCCACGACTACCCGACAAGTGGTATCTTTGAGGTCGAACCCCGGACATGCCCTGGCTTCAAGTTTAGGAAGTCAATTTATATTGGTACAACTTGCTTGGACCCAATCCAAGTTAGAGACTTCATGGAGCGTCAAGCTGCAAACTATCATGGTGATTCATATCACTTGATTGTGAAGAATTGCAACCATTTCTGTGAGGATATATGTAGAAAGCTCACCGGGAAATGCATACCGAAATGGATTAATCGGCTTGCAAGAATAGGTATGTGCATCGTCATTTCCCTTGCCCCAAATGCTTGTCATTTCATGCTAGATCCTATGTGATTTTAAACCGGAAACCCTTGATTTTGAAAAATAAAGTCACCCACATGAATCTTCAATCAATTTGCAGCATTCATTTTGGTCTAGCCATTGCATTTCTGAAATTTGCACTTATAGGTTCAAAATGCAACTGCATACTACCAAAAGCACTCAAGGCCACGACCATGCAACACGATCCGAGATTTGAGGGACAGGACAGTGAAAAGAAAAGGCTGCGAAGCGGCTTCAGTTGCTTATCCTCAATCTCCATGAATCAGAAGGAAGTTTCAATATCTTCACTGTTTCTACACTCCCACTATAAAGGCTGCCTACCTCCATGGGAACTGAAAAGATCCAAAAGTTGGTCGTTCAAGTAAGGAGAAGACAACTTACCACGATCCGAGCTTGCTGACGAGCTTCGTTTTTTCGAGTTCTTGGGATAATAGACATGGCAGCTGACTGGTTTGAGCTTTGAGGATTGGTAACAAAGGCTTTATCTCTCTCTTTTTCTCTCTCTTATGTTTTTTAGTCTCTGAGAGGCTTTGTTCTGATCATTGACTTGGGGGATGATTCATTCATGATGTGGAGTTGTTGTCTTTTAGTAGAGCTTAGGAATCCAATTAGCTGGTTGGCTTGCCAATGCCAATGCCAATGTATATTAGCTGTTCATCTTCTTCCCTTTGCTAATCATTGTTTTGGCAAAAGCTCAAAACTTTCTTTTTTTTTTTTTTTTTTAGTTCAACAACGGGGCGAGAGTATAGAGATTCGAACTTCTAACCTTTTGGTCAAGGGTATATTCCTTAATCAGTTGAGCTAACTTCAAGTTGATCAGAAGCTCAAAAGTTTCCATGGCTATTCTCTTGATTTTTTTATTATAATTATTGTTAAAAAAATATTTCGTCATAACCGTGGAAGAGTGGGATAAGGATATACAAATTAGATTGGCTGGAGTTTTCTAAAGTGTTCCTATGTATGATGGATCTTCTTAATCAATTCTAACTTGCAAAAGAATCTCTTTTTCTTTTCTTTTTTCTTTTTTCTTTTTGGGTGAACTGGAAAGTAGATCATTGTAACTGTCTAAAATCCTTTTTGTTTTTTAATAAAAGAATATTTCGAGTCCAATATCAGGTAGGACAGAACAATTCCAAATACAGACTCAAATTTATTAATCAATTACAACTTTATGCTGTGAACATGATTTCAATCCCCATCCCACGAATATTTTATGCTCAATTCTTTCCCACAGCTCTTTTTTAGTAAATAAATTGAAATAATTAATTCAGGCAATTTTTTTGTTCTTAAAAAAGTGATAAAAGTCAATAGGTGCAAACAACTGTACATTCCAATTAAAGGTGTAAATTATTCGATTTGTTCCCATTTTATACTGTACTTAGCTTGATCAATTTGGTTTTATATACGTAAGCAAGGTCTCGTTTGATAATCATTTGGTTTTTGAAAATTGTGTTTGTTTTTCACAATTTCTCTAATAATTTTCATCTTATTTACAATAGTTTTCATCTTTCTTAAGGAAATATTTGAGTTTTTAGCCAAATTCTAAAAGAAAAAAAAAAAGTTTGAAAACTACTTTTTCTAATTTTTAAAACTTGCTTGGTTTTTGAAAACACTAGTGTATTACCAAGTGCAAATGCATGTGTATATATATATATTTTTTATCTTGAAATAACTTAATCCTCAAATGATTTGGACAAAATATTGTTATTAATTATTATTATATCAAAATTAATTTTAATATGTTATTTATAATTTCTTTTACTTTATTCTTCGAATGTTTTTATATTCCAATTAAAATTAATTTAATTACTTAATCAATGGCTAAGTTTGATTTTGAAAAATAAAGAACTACATTTTTATATTCTTAAAAACAAATTTTTGTTAGGCTTCCTAAGTTAAACAAAATGTATTAATAAATAATCATCATATTTAAAAAAGTAAAACTAAAAAATGAGTTTTGAAATTTAAGATTATTCTATAAATAACTTTAGTTAAATAGGATGTGAAATTCTTAAAATTTTCACTTTTAATTTATATTTATATCATTGTTTAGTTCTTAAATTGAAGTTAATTTAATAGATCACTTATCAAGCCTAAATAACTAAAATTTAAATTATAACGAATTGTAGTAGCAACAACAAAAAGTATACTAATTTGATCTAAGAAAAAGCAATTAGATCACTTTCTTCCATGTTCGACAGCACCTCAATTTTATTTCATAATAAAATATTTTTTCATAAAGAAAATATTTGATTGGAGGAATTATAGTTCTATTACTAGTCCAACAACAATGAAGAATCTTTGGAGAAGAATTAAATTAAAAAAATTAAGAAAAAGGAGAGAAGTCCAAGGAGTCGTAGAGTCATGGGTCGAGATCTAATTGCACTCGTGAAACTGGCATCAAAGTGGTATTGCTTCAGTTGATTAGTGATGTAGGTAGTGATTAAAATATTAAATATTTTACCTTGTTTAACAAAAATAAATTTGAACATAAATTAAATAACAAAAAACTTTCTACTCCATCTTCTTTCTCTAGTGCAAGAGCCATGGTGGAAATTGACATCCCACATTTTCTTCTTTAGCCAACTCACGTGCTAGCTTAGTCTTTAATTTTTTGACATGACATAACTACAACTTATACCAAAGCTCAATTGTAGAGATTGCCTCATGTACAAAGAATTTTACCTTCACTTCATTTATATATTTCATCGATTGGAATTTTAATAGGTGATTGTTTTTTTTTTTTTTTTTTTTTTTTTTTTTTTTTTTTTTTATATTGATGATTGATTTTTAAAACTAAATTTGTAACCCTTGGCTAATAATTATCAAGTTGAAACTTACAAAAGTAATAAATTTTAAACACTGAGGGGCTATTTGGGGCATGTGTTATAATAACCTGTAGAGTACTCCAAACACAGACTATTATAACTTCATACCAAACAACTTTGCATTTTAAACAATATTATATAATTTCACAGACTATTATAACTCATAGACTAGATTCAATTACAAGTTTAGTCCCTAAACTTTGAGGTTTGTGTCTATTTGGTCCCTAAACTTTCAAAAGTTTCTAATAGGTCCCTATACTTTCAATTTTGTGTCTAATATGTCCTTGAACTTTCAATTTTATGTCTAATAGGTCCCTATCAAATTCAAAATTTTTAAAAATTAATTGATCTAATAGATATAAATTTGAATTTTATGCCTAATGAAACTCTAAAATTTTAATTTTGTATCTATTAGACCCGTGAATTTTAAAAAATTCGAAAGTCCAAGGATTAAAGTTGTAATTTTGAAAGTTCAGGGACTAAATAGATACAAACCTCAAAGTTCAGGGACTAAATGTGTAATTTAACCCACAGACTATTATAACCCATGTTATTATAACTCACTCAGTGCCCCAAACAGCCCCTAAATTTGTAACTATTTCCTAATAATTAACCAGTATTGAATTTGAAACTTACAAATGTAATAAATTAGTTCCAATGCAACTAAGAAGATTTTTCTTTTATTTGTTTTAAATTTAAATAATTCAATAGGATAAAAATTTTACAATTTTAATTAAATTTTATAACCATTCAAATACTTAAAATTTAAACGTAAAAAAGAAAACAAATTTGAATTGAATATTTAAAACAAATTTGTGGTTTGAAATATGTTTTTAAAAAAAATTTTAAATTAAAACAAAAAAAATTATTTTTTTTATTACGATTGTAAAGAATGTATTTGTTAAAAAATTATTATTTCATTGGATTAATTATTATTATTTTGATAAATATTTTATGTTGAACAATTTATTTTAATGCTTTTGATAATGTCCATGGAGTTGTTATATTTTGAATTAATGTAAATTGTATGTGAAATTTATTAATCAATTAATTATTATTTAGGAATAAAAGAGGTAGTATGGTTGCAAAAAAAAAGTTAAAAATGTTTGTCTTTGTAATTCATGATGGACTCAAAGGAAAAATATGGTATTAAAATCACTAGTATATTTGTAATTCATGAAAAATAAGAAAGATAAGATGGTCTTTTTTTTTTTTTTTTGGCAAGGTAATGGTCTAAAATTTTTGTTCAAAAGATGATTGCTTTTATTCTCTAATAATAATGATAATTATCATTTTTTTATATGACACTACTAAATACAAAAATTTAAGAAGAACAAATCCAGAGATGAAAATAAACAAACTAACAAAGATAGAAAAAAAAAAAGATTCCCACTTCCTGATTAGTTCTCACCCTAACACTTTCCTCATTTTCATTAATAGAGACTCTCAAAACCTCATGTAAAATTGGACTCTCATTTTTGTACTCCCTTGGATCTCCTTGTTCAAATTGTGCATTTTGTTGTTGACCAATCTTTTCTTATGTCGGTTGAAAGTTGAAACGTCTGTTTCTTCCTCCAATTCCATGGTATATCATTCACAATTCGAAGCTCAATCCAACTCCAATTGTCAATTGATGTGGTATTTTCCAACCAGTCTTCCAACCATGTTTAAGATGATCTCTTTTTCACTGCTCTTTCGAGTCTATACATGGATAGCTAATTTCCTCAAAAGAGCATAATTGTTGTATAAAAAAGTAGGAGAACTCCATATATATATATATATATATACACACACACGTGAGATTGATAGGTTAGAAACTTATTGAAATTCTACTATTAATTTGAATTAAATATAAAATCATAAATGATTAGAAATAAATTAGCAAAATTTTTCATATCCAAGCCATTTATATTCGTAACTTTTCACATTCTAATAATTAATTAAGATAATTTTAAAATTTAAATGGCATACTTGGTAGATTCATAAATCGATAAAGGGACACAATGGTCCAAAAATATGTTTTCAAGATTGTAGCTTTTTAATATATTATAGATATGTAAAAAGTAGATAAGAAAACATGAAAATCCATAGGTAGAAGTAGTATTTATAAACTTAATTTTCAAAAACCAAAAATCAAATAGTTATCAAACGGGGCCCTAGTAATCATATTGATTTCAATAAAATTAAGAATAAGATAACTTAGATCTCATTTGATAACTATTTGGTTTTTGAAAATTGTCTTTTTTTTTCTCACAATTTCTTTACAATGTTTTTCATCTTTCTTATGGAAACATTTGAATTCTTAGTCAAATTCCAAAAACACAAACAAGTTTTTAAAAATTATGTTCCCGTTTGACAACCATTTGGTTTTTAAAAATTAAGCTTATAAACACTACTTCCATTTATAAGTTTATTTGTTTTGTTATCTACCTTCTACAAATATTTCAAAAACCAAGTTAAGTTTTAAAAACTAAAAAAAATAGTTTATATTTTTGGAATTTGATTAAGAATTAAAGTGTTTCTTTAAGGAAGGTAGAACCACACTAAATAATTTGTGAGGAATAAAGTATAAATTTCAAAAATAGAAAACTAAAAACGAAATCATGATCAAACATGGCCTACTTTTTCTAGTTTTCCAAACTTGACATGGATTTTGAAAATATTGGTAAAAGTAGATAACAAAACAAAGAAATTCATAGGTGAAAATAATGTTTATAAGCTTAATTTTCAAAAAAACAAAAACAAAAAATTAGATGGTTATCAAACGGCGGCTTAACTTATAGATTTAATTACAATTTCAGTCTCTAAACTGTCAAGTTTGTGTCAAATAGGTCTCTGAACTTAAAGTATATAATAGGTCTTTAAACTTCCAATTTTGTATCTAATAGGTCTTTGAACTTTAAAAAAAGTCTAATAACCAATCGCTAAGGCCCCGTTTGATAACCATTTGGTTTTTGGTTTTTGGTTTTTTAAAATTAAGCCTATAAATACTACTCCCACCTATGGTTTTACTTGTTTTGTCATATACTTTTTTCTTATGTTTTCAAAAACCAAGCCATGTTTTGAAAACTAAAAAAAGTAGTTTTCAAAATCTTGTTTTTGTTTTTAGAATTTGGCTAAGAATTCAAATACTTCCTTAAAGGAGATGATAACCATTGTAGAGAAATTAGGAGAAAACAAGCTTAATTTTCAAAAACCAAATGGTTATCAAACGGGGCCTAAACTTTTAATTTTGAGTCTAATAGGTCATTGACCTATTTGACATTTTTTTAAGAATTCATAAACCTATTTGATAAAAAAAAATTGAAAGTTTATTGTCCTACTATTTTAATTTTATGTCTAATAGACTCATTAATTTAACAAAATGTTGAATGTATCAGAGATTTAGATACAAAATTAAAAGTTCAAAGATCTATTTGACATTTTTAAAGTTCAAAGACCTAATAGATGCTTTTTAAAATTCAGAAACTTATTTGACACAAATATGAAAGTTTAGAGACTAAACTTGTAATTTAACCTAACTTATAATACAAAAACACACCAATACATAAATTTTAAGTTTAATCCCTAAACTTTCAAGTTTGTGTCTATATGGTCGTCTCTAAAGTTTAAAAAGTATCTAATAAGTTCTTAAACTTTTATATTTGTGTCTATGTAGTCTTTGAACTTTAAAAAGTGTCCTAATAGGTCTCTAAACTTTCAATTTTGTATCTAATAGATTCTTGAATTTTAATTTTGTGTCTAATAGATCCTCAACCTCTTTGACATTTTTAAAATTCACAGATCCTACTTACACAAAATTAAAAGTTTAGAGTCCTATTAGACATAAAACTCAATTTTATATCTAATAGATTAGTTAATTTTAAAAGAATTCAAATATGTCAAAGACCTATTAAATATAAAATTTTTAAGAACCTATAAGACACAAAATTAAAAGTTCAAAGATCAATTAATTAGATACTTTTAAAGTTCAAAAATTAAATAGACACAAACTTTTACGACTAAATTTGTAATTTAACTTGGATAAATTTGCAAATAACCTATCTTAAAGCCCAAGCTTCAATCCCCACCCCGCACAAAACTTTATTTAATTAAACTGAGTTAAAATACACAATAATAAGTTAACTAATAACTATAAAAATGGAGGCTTTTGAAAGTAATTTCGAAATTGCCATCAATAGACATAAACACAAACCCCTTGTTTGGAACTCCATGATTTGGAATGATGTCAAATCAATTATGATTTGGAATGATGTCAAATCAATTATGATTTGAAATCATTTCACGCGTTTCGATACTAAAAGAAAGTGAGGAGATTTCAAATCTTATTTTTTTGGAAAAAAATTTCTCCAAATAGTTCGGATTTGGTAGGATTTTAAGTTTCAAAAAATCTATTTCCAATTTTACCTTAATATAGTTTCTTCATGATAATTTTTCTCTATTCAACCAATTTTTCTTCTATATTCAGACTCAACATTATTAAAACAAACTTAAGGTTAGGATTCTATTTTGTTTATTTTGCTATTTTTTAAAAATTGATAACAATAATTTCAATTTTTTCAATGCAGCTTTTACATTTTCAACAAGTTTTTTTTATAGACAAGCAAACTAGAAGTGAGTTTTTTTTTCCTTTTTTGCTTTGTTCATATTCTTAAACATTATTTATTTATTTATTGATTTAATAAGAATAATATGTTTTTTTGTCTCTTTTTATATATTGATTCAATCGGTTTTTTTTTCTTTATATTTTTTTAGTTTTGTGTTTTCATACATTGGGTTAAAGAAGAAATCAACAAAAAAATGATTTTTTTAATTTTTTTTTTCTCCATGGCTTGGACAAAACAAATCAAATATGTTTTGATGGATGTTGTTTAGATTCGACTGGGTTCAATTTCTTTTTTTTTTTCATTTAAATTAAGACATTTGTAATTTTTTCTATTTTTATTTTTAACAATAATGATAACATTTGTAAATTTTAATTTAATAAGTTGATTTGTTTTGATTATTGGTATGTTGTCATGATGATATGTATTTGATATTAAAATATTTTGTTATTAATTAAAATAATCTCCTACAAAATCCATAAGGACATTTTATTTTCATTTCTGGTGAGCATCCAAACAAGAAATTTTAATATCAATAATTTCAAATTAATTTGGTTCTAAATCCAAATAAGAATTTGAAATCATTTCCATATTTTAAAATCTTACAATTTGAAGTCATTTTTTACTAAATCCTTCTAAGCAAAAGTGAAGAACCATGCAAATTTACACATAAAATAATGAGCATTTTTGTATTGGTACAGACAGACAATCAAAATCACACAGGAAAAATCGGAATCTGAAAAGGTGAGGAACAAGTCTTCGATCAATCATATTTCAAGACATGCCAGCGAAGATCTATCAATTTCAATTTCAATTTGCCGTTTCTGGCCAAAGAAGAACCTAATTGAATCGATCAACATAATATAATCATCATCAAGTCAACTCAAAGTCCGTCCAATCCAATTCAATCTCCATTCAATTTCCCCTTCCTCCTCATCCATTAATCAATCAATCAATAATCGCAAAATCTTCTTGATTTTCCGATTCTCAAATTTTTCAAAAAATGGGGAAAGGCGGTGGATGCGTACCTAGCAAGAACAGGGCACCGATTACCGTCTCCGATCCAGATCCCGATCTTCCTCCGCCGCCACAGGAGCATAAATCCGCCGCTCAATCTCACAATCCTGCCGGAGAAATCTCGAGAAATCTGAGGATCTTCGTCGTGTATTACTCGATGTACGGTCACGTCGAGCTATTGGCGAAGAGGATGAAGAAAGGAGTCGATTCGGTGGACGGCGTCGAAGGTGTTCTGTTTAAGGTGCCGGAGACGCTGCCGCCGGAGACGCTGGAGCAGATGAGAGTTCCGGCGAAGGACGATGGCGTGCCGGTGATTGCGGTGGAGGAGATGGTGGAGGCGGACGGGTTCTTGTTTGGATTTCCGACGAGGTATGGATCTATGGCGGCGCAGATGAAGTCGTTTTTCGATTCGACGATTGACCTTTGGGAGGATCAGAAACTGGCCGGAATTCCCGCCGGATTGTTTGTCAGTACCGGAACCCAGGGCGGCGGCCAAGAGACGACGGCGTAAGTGGTTCGTTGGTTTTGTTTCTGTCCAACAGTGACAACTGAAATTAAAAAAAATTTAAAATGCTAAATTAAATTAGAAATCGGTCTATAGATCACACAGTTCCAAAATATATTTCAACTTTACTTTTTTTTTGGGATAAAAATGAGTTGAACTTAAAATTATTCAACACAGTTAGAAAATTTGTATCCACAAAAATGAATCTTCAAAGAAAATTGAAAATTGAGGGTTCTTTTGATAATTATTTTACTCTTTGTTTTCTATTTTTCAACATTACCTTCATCTTTGTATTTTTTTTTTGTTTTGTAGGCTAAATTTTAAAAATTAAAAAAAAAAAGGTAGTTTTAAAATTTTATATTTCTTTTTATGAAATTTAACAAAGAATTAAAATATGTTTTCGAAGAAGGTTAAAAACTTACCAAAAAATTATTAAGAAGCAAGTATAATTTTGTAAAACAAAAAACAAAAAAAAAATGTAAGTATTTAAAGGTGATATTACTATAACTCAAATTAAATTTGGGAGAGGAAGGGAATTTGAGGAGTAATATATATATAAAGGCTTAAATTATAGTATATTTAACCTTCTATTTAAATTTCATTTTGGTCTCCAAACTTTTAAAGAATAACAATTTTAGTTATCACTATTTTTTTTGTTAATTTTTTAATCAATGAATATATAAAAGTAGTTTTTGAATATGTGTATTAACATACTAACATAGCATGTATTAGAGTGAATTGGTTCAGGAGGGAATAGAGATTGCGAGAGTGGATAATAGTAAGAATCAAATTGGTCAGTTTTTATTTAAAATTCAAGTACCAAAATAGTCATTTTGAAAACTCATGAACCAAGAGGGTTATATTTTAAAAGTTCGAGGGCTAAGAAAAAATCATATCATATTTACCCTCCAATAATCCTTGTATTTTTTGGTTTCATCTTTTATCTATTTGAGAGTTGGATAAGGTTAAAAGGGCAAAATGGTAAATTGACATGGTATGATATGTTTGTGTGTAGTTTAACAGCAGTGACTCTTCTAGCACACCATGGGATGGTATATGTTCCAATAGGGTATACCTTTGGGAGTGAAATGACCAATATAGGCTCCATAAGAGGAGGATCCCCATATGGGGCAGGAGTTTTCTCTGGTGATGGCTCCAGACCTCCATCTCCCATTGAGCTTGATCTTGCTCATCATCAAGGCAAGTACATGGCTACCATACTTAAAAGATCTCTCCCTCTACCCTCTTAAAACTATCTTCCATTCTTTCTCTTCCTCTTCTCTTCTTCATTCAATTATACTTTTAGTCCCTATACTTTAAAAAGTCTTGATTTCACGTCCCTGTACACTTTCTAGAAGTTCTGTTGTCTTGTCTATCCTAATTAGATTCAACCTTATTGGGTACTTCACTCGTAACTTATGTGCAAGTTATTTGTGGTTGTATGGAAAAGGGGGAATAAAACCTCTGTAAAAACATTTCCTTTGCACTTTAGAATGGGATTAGTCCCAACCCATTTTTACATTTTTCAACAAGAAGGATTGTGAGTTGACCCAAATTCTTGTTTGACCAACTCATGTGACATGTCGGACTTCACGTCACTATGACAAAATGTCATGTTATGAGTTGATCTATTACAACCACAAATAACTTGTCACGTTAGATTTCTTTACTCTTTACTAATGAGTTTGGAATGTATTTTAATTTGTATGTTTTAATCAAAGGATAGAGACTACAGTAAAAATTTTAGTTAGAAGTATAGGGACGAAATCGATATGAAGTACAATATAGGGATTAAAAGTGTAATTCAACCTATTTTTTTATTCTTGTTGTGAAGATGAAGTTTTTTCTTACTTTTAGAAATAAGGAATTTTGAATGTTGAAAGTAGACAACTGTAAATCCATTGTCAAGAAATCAGTGAATTACAGATAAGTTTTTTACTTCTTTTTATCTTGTTGTGTTAAAGACATTCTTTGTCCATATTATGGAAAAATAAGAATCTTTGATGTGTTAAGTCAAGCCAAACAATATGGTGCCAAGCAAATTTAATTGAAGCATGGATATGATGTCCCCTGCCATAAGAGTCTTGAATTATATAGGAACTTGGGGGCAAAATCTGCCCTACAATGACACTTAAATTATTGGAAACTCATGGCATCTTGTACCCTACAATGGACATTTGAATTATTAGAATTTAAGGCCATATACCCCACAAGGACTTTTGAATTATTAGAAACTAAGGGCATATACCCTACAATGACTGTTGTAATCACAGAAATGGCTCTTTTTGAGAATCCTTTCTCCTCATTGTCTCTTCCAGATTTTCCTTCTTGCTAATTGGCTAGATAGACTTTCTTGAACATTTTTGGTTAAAAAAAAAAAAAAAGAAAGAAGAAAAATATTAACTTGTGTAAAGTTTCATGTTCTAACTTCTACACCAAAATTTTCCATACTTGACTTTGCTTCATTTTGATTTCTGTAAATTCAAAATATTCATTTTGGTCCCTATACTTTCTAACTTTTGTTTATTTTAATCCATGTATTTTTAAAATGTATATTTTTTAAAAGTGACCATTCTAGTCCTTCATTTTCATGTTATCTTTTTTTTTTTCATAATTTTAATATGACACTTCACTTACTAAATTTTTTAAAATATAGCTATAAATTTGTATTGATAGTTTCCATTATGTATAGAATTTATGTCTAAATTTTACAAACAAGAACCAAAATTGGCCACTTTTTAAACGTAGACTAAAATAGACATTTTAAAAGTACAATGATTAAAATAAATAAAATTGAAGGTGCAAAGACCAAAATGAATGTTTTGAAAGTACATATACCAAAATAAACAAAAGTCAAAAGTATAAAGGCCAAAATAGTATTTAATCCTTTTTTTTTAAAAAAAACTTTTCAAATTATTATTTCTTGAACATTGGAAAACCAAAAAAAAAAAATTATTGAGTAAATTTATTCAGTATTAGGGCATATCAAACATTTTAAAACTTCACATTAATGATTAAACAAAAGGGCATCCAACATTTCATTTACTATAATAAGTATTAACTGAAAAATACAGTACACTGGACTTTTATGTGACATCAATTAGTTAGAGCTAGCTTTATGAGGCTAATTGAAGGATACATTTATGTGATCTCCTAAATTTGGTTGGAGGTAATTATTATTTTCATTCATTCCTAATGAGAGTTTGATATAGAAGAAAGTTATAATACTAATTGAGGCCAATAACTTCGGCTACAAAAAAGGACACTGTCATCTGCATCTTACATTAACCCATTCTACCAACTAGCTATAATGCAACCTGCAATATCTGCCCCATAGCCAACCTGAGATTTAATGGAATGATTTCAAGTCTCATCACACATGATAAATATCCATTTGCCTATGATCCAATAGAAAGAGTAAAAATGAAAAATAATGAAAAAGATTATCAAGTCTTCTTCCCTTTTTTCCCCATGAGATCAATAGAAGGAAAAAAAAAAGTTGTGATTGGGAAAGCCTTCACCCCATGCTCCAGTAAAAAACTGCATACAGAATGAAGGAGCAAATAAATGGTTAGTGATTTGTGCAAATCTGAATACAAATACACACAGGCATGTAGTGGGAAGATAAGGTTGTCAATAACAAGAAGTAGAAAGAAGCTTGAAACAGGGAGCTATATAAACGCCATATGAACAAACAAAACTAAACTCAATTTATAGTCCGGAAATAGTGAGCTACATAATAGCAATACAAGTAAATGAAACGAACCTCAAAATATAGTTCGGCAAACAGGCAGCTACTTAGGCAGAAAAGCAGTTACGATTGACCAAATTAAAGAAAGAAATGGAGGAATGAGAAACAGGAGAGAGTAGTCAAGCAAATTACTGCAAGCCTGGAAGATGACATCAATTAGATATAATTATAGACAGGGCCATGTTCCATTTGAGAACTATATGGAGCAACCATAGGCAGCAATGATGCTTTTTTCGATTAGTGATGTTTGGGGGGAAGTAATGGACTAATGGGCAAAGAAGATTATCTACGGACTCGGCAATCATAAATCATGACCAGATATCAGTATCACCAGAAGAATGGAACCACTGAAACCAAAAATAAATCACATTGGAATGAAACAAAGAGGTGGTATAATTTCCTACTAATCAGAAGATGACATCAATTAGATATAATTATAGACAGCTTCATTTTCAAGCAGAAAACCTAATTTTAAAGTTATTAAATTTTCCAGTTCCCATCTCATAGCAGTCAGCGGACCCTCCAAAGAAAGTACAGCCAAATGCAACTCAATCTTGGATTCCCTAGCATACCCGTATCAATTTTGTCTAACCTCATTGCATTCAAGTATTCCTATCGTCTATGTTACTATCGTTTCATCACACATCTTCTAATAATGAACTGAACAAGAATCAAGTATGAAATCTTCTACAATCTCTAATTTCCTCAGAATATCAGGAAAATTATATGTGCTGATATACGGTAATGGGGTATAGACTAATGGCCCAGTGTTAAAGCAGCCGACCCTTTTAAAAGCATTTTGAGAGAGATCAAGCGAGAGGGAGAAATTCAGGTTTTTAATTTAATGTCATATTCCAACCAATATAGCAATTATCAAAACGAAACATGACCAATGCAGCACAATCACTTATTTTGTTCCAAATACTTCAGGTATAGTTAGTTCAACATGGTCTCAGGCTCTTAAGCTAAATAGCCAAGAAAACATTGCAATTAATTCAAAACCAATGAAGAGTAAAACCACAGACACATTAACATACCAGAAGCTGCTAAGCGGCTAAGTTTACAAAATCAACCGTTTCTCAGCAAACGAATTGCCTATGTGTGGAATTAACAAAAAAAAATTCAAGAGACAACTCACAACGACCGTATAAACATGAAGCAGAGAAATCGTTCATCTAAACCCGCAATCGAACAAGAACAGATCTATTTCAAAACAAGATTTTTTTTTCAAAGGATGACATCGAACAAACTTCCAAGGGTTGATACACATATAATAAATCGATCAGGAAATAAACTAGAGGTCGAAATTCGGATGTAATCGCATCATTACTCAAAATTGAAACTAAGTACAGGACAATCCAAACCCTAAAATTCCAAAACTGCAAAAGAACAATCAAGAAAATAGACTCGAAATACCTTAAAGAATGACCTAAAAATCGAGCTTAAGTTCTTCCTTCTCGTCGGAAAGATAGTGAAGAATATAGGGGGTGACTCGAATTACAGCAACCCATACGCCGAACATAGCGACGTGAGATCGGAGCTGCTTCAGAGCAGCAGCCTTGTCGGGCTTACGCATAAACATTCCCGGAAACATTCTTCGCTTTCTCGTAAGCCAAAAGGAAGGATGATCGGAAGCCGACGATAAAACCCTAGACTGGGATTTGGGAATTTTTCGAGTTGCTTTTGTGTGGGTTTAAGGCCGAGCCCGAAGCCTATATTTTCATTTTGGGTAAATTATAAAATACTCCAAAACTATGGATCGATTTGTTTCAATAATATCCCTAAATTTTAAAAAGTTTTAAAAATAACATTGATCTTTAAAACCATTCAAAAATACACATTAAATTTTGGATAAAAAATGTTAAAGTTTATTTCAATAATACTCTTGAACTTTAAAAAGTTTCAAAAATATCTCTGATCTTCTAAAAAAGTTCAAAACTACATTTATCATTAAATTTTGGGTAGAAAATATTAAAGTTTTATTGATACCCTTGACATTTAATTATGATTATTTTTACTTTTTCTCAACAATGATTTTCTTAATCAAGCTAGGAGTGTTTTAAGGAAAAAATATCTCTTTTTTCTTGCATTATTTGTAAAACCTCTTGTATCCAAACAAAAACATATTTTATTTAAATAGAAAAAATCTTTAAAATGTTATAAATTTTTATAAGGTTTCAAAAACATTTATAAAAAATATATAATAAGGCTTCTCCCCGTGTAAGATAAAAGTTGTTCTCTTAAACTAACTAGATTGTTTTTCACAATTTACTCGGGAAAAAAAACTAAAAACCATATTCATATTAAAGAGAGTAGACACAAAGAAACCAAGAATTGTTATTATTCTTACTAGTTGAACAGTTTCATCACATAAACTCAAATAGAAATGAAAACCAAGCCTCTATTTTTGATAAAGACACCCATAAAGACAGGGTTGATGGAAAGAGGTGGAAAGAAAAAAAGCTTTATTGTGCTTTGTCATATTCATGCAAAATAAGCTTTAAATAATTTGAAAAAACAAGCTTATTTACCTATGATTCCATTGATGCATTTTTATTTTAAAAAATACATTCTAAATCTCAACTAAATTTATAAAATTTTAAAAGTCTCAAACCATCATAACTTCACTAGTAACATGTGAAAAAAAAAATACTGAAATTTAGAAAATGAATTCAAACTCCACAGTTGGTACTCTCACAATTAATAACAAATTTGAAATTCGGATTTTTAAAATAGGTTAGGACTTGGGGCATTATTATTATTATTGCTATATTTTCTATTATTATTCAATCATATGTTTAAAGATAGAGAATTCTATTGGCCCAACATATTTTTAGTGCTCCATTATGTAGAAAGGTGGTATCACATCAATATCTGCTTTTGGAGGAAAAAAAAAAAAAAAAAAGAAAAAAAGGTTTTTTTCTTTTTTCTTTTTCTTTTTTCTCTCTGTTTTTTGACTTTGTATAGCTATATTCCACACTCTAAACATGGCCTTTCAACATTCTCCGATATCACTGGTTGTTATATATCCATTCTTTTATCCTTTTCTTGACCAATCCATTCAAATAATATAAATATTTAAATAATATATACTTTTTTTTTTCAATTTTATTTTTGACTATTATTATAGTATTTTGTTTTACGTATGAATGGGTTTTGCTTTTTGGCATCAAAATTTCATAGAAGATCCCTGCTCCCCTCTTCTGTGGGCCACCACTTTTTACTTTCTGCTCCTCTGTGGCTGATGTACACTTACTATAGGCAATCACCATCTGCCACGTGGCAACCATTAATATTATCTTTTTAAAGCCATCAAATTTCCAATTAATTGAACAAAGCTGAAAACTTTATTTTGTTCCATTCATATTTAGTCATATGAGATTTGTGTGATATCATAGTAGCATCATAGATTTCCTCATTTAAAAACACTCCATCCATGCACTCTCCTTTCCTATACTTCTTTTGTGTCAATTATTATTATTATTATTATTATTTCAGTTTTGTCTTAATATATACTTCAATTTGTTAATCTTAATCATTTATATTGTTAATAAATGAATCTTACTTATAATAATCTTTGTAAAAGTATTATACTACATATTAAAAAGTGAAAATTCGAATCTACAATGTACAAAGAAATGCAAAAATACTCATGTATCTAGCTGACAAATATGATAAAATAAAAATTGTTGTGTTGTTAATGTTGTGGAAATCATTTGGAACATTTAATAATAATAAATTAAAGTATAGAGACTAAATTAAAATTTTTAAAAAATAGGTTCAACTATAAATTTGGTCCCGAACTTTCAAAATTGTGTCTAATAGGTGTTTAAACTTTAAAAGTGTCAAACAAGTCGATAAATTTTTAATTTTGTATCTAATAAACACATGAACTTTTAATCTTATATCTAATAGGTTTTCAAGTTTTATAAAGGCACCTAATATTGAGAGTTTAGAGACCTAATAAATACTTTATAAAATTTGAAGAGTAAATATACATAATCTTAAAAGTTCAAAGACCAAACTATTTAGAGACTCACATGACGAGATATTTTGCAAAAATAGCACACAAGTGTATGAGCTCACACTTCAATGAGTTTTTTTAGTACCACAAATGAATGAATATATGTGGTGGCTGGGTAGGATAATTTGAACCTATGATTTTTTGGTCGAGGATAATATGTCTTAATCAGTTAAGCTTTGTTCATGTTGACAACGTATATACCTTGACCAATAAATTATGCTCGTATCAATACTCACACATCAATGATGTCCTTTATATTACGTTTTCTATATAGTGACATACTTTATCAAATAATACGAAATTAAAGTATCATTGTGTAACAAATTTAATTTATGAGGATATATAGAAGGAACGAGGTTAAGTGACATGGCAATAGACGGAAGAAAATTTGCAATGTGGTGGTCCGCAGAAGATTAAAACTCGAGGCCTTAAATTCATCAACAGTGACGTGTCAATCACCCAAGGTCCCGGTCGACAAATCGCATGGAGGACCTAACCTGAGTCAAACCACCCCAATTAAACCCCTTCTTCTCCCCATTCCCTCCATTAAACCCTCTCTCTCTCATCTCTCTGCAACTAACAAACCCACAGTCCGCCATTGCAGCTCCTTCCATGCCGACCTCCCCTTCCCCTTCTCCTTCTCCTTCTCCTTCTTCTTCTCCTTCTCCTTCCCCTTCCCCTTCCGCTTCCACCTCCTCCTCCTCCGCCGCCAATTTCCCTCCGCCTTCATCCTTACAGCCGGCAAAGCTCCCCGTCGACTTCAGCCCTCCTTTAATCGCCATGGTTGTCGTCATCGCCACCGCCTTTCTCATTGTAACTTACTCCCGTCTCATCTCCCGCCACGTCATCCCTCCGATCATCCACCTCCTCCGCCGCCACCGCCGCCGCTGGCGGCGTTGGAGGCTACGGCGACGGCGCGCTCGATCTTACCTCCCGTCTTCCTCCGGTGGCGACCTGGATTCTCTCCCTTACGATTCGCCTTTCTTCGAACCTACCGATGGCTTCCACGTGTTCTCCCCGTACGGCCTCGACGAATCCGTCATTAAGACGATTCCGCTCTCCATCTACACCGCCAAGAGTCGCGACCGTGAGTGCGCCGTTTGCCTTCTGGAGTTTGAAGACGACGATTACGTCCGTACGCTTCCGATTTGTTCTCACGCGTTTCATGTTGATTGTATAGATGTATGGCTTAGGTCACACGCGAACTGTCCACTCTGTCGAGCGGTGGTTTTCCGGCCGGAATCTCCGTTCACGCCGGTCATGGCGGCCAGAATCCGGCCGAGCCTCGACGATACGATCTTACGGAGCATTATATTGGAGCCGCTCGCTGAAGGTGTTATACCTAATCGTGATTCTTCTTATCACGCGACGGAATCGGAGATCACGCCGTGCGTTGATGAACCGAGGAATAGTAATTCGGCGGAGGATCAAATCAACGGGCGAGATTTCTTGCTGAAGCGATCGTATTCGTTCGGATTCGAACGGAGCTTAGCGTCGGAGAGAATGATTCTGGAACCGGCGACGGCGTCGCCGTGGAGGTACCGCCGTGGAAACTTCTGGAGCAAACGGCCATCGCCGTTCGGATCTGTACCGAAGGCGAGAGTGTTCTCGTTCCGATACTACAGAGGAATGAAGTCGCCGTTCTTCAGAAGGAGAGGAGGATTCTTTCCCCTATCGGAATCAAGCTGGAGATTCTCCAACGGCGTAGGCGGAGGTTCGTCGAGACGGAGCAAGTCAATGACGAGTCCAATGTTTCTCCGATCATCGATGGCCAACGGAGGAGCAGCGGCGTTCTCGTCGAGCCGGTTGAGATGCGGAGATCCCGAGGCGTTGCTGTCACCGGAGAGATTCAACAGACGATGAGAAACAAAAAAAGAAGTAAAAACACGAGGACAGGTGTGCGGCCATGATGAGCTAGAGAGAGAGGGAAGAAACGGACGGTGGGAGATGGGGCGGAGGAAGGAGAGTGGTGCGACGGCGGAGGCGGAGTTAATGGCGGTGGAGAGAGAAAGAGAGAGAGAGAGAAATGAGGGATTTTAATGAGGGCTGTCTGGCAATTTTGTAGAAGTCATTAATGGGAGGTGGGGAGAAGCATTTAATGAAAAATTGACGAGAGAGAAAACGCAGTTTCTATATATATATATATATTTTTTTTTTATCTCTCTCTCTAACTAACTTTAATCGATGAACCACTGCCCATATGAGGTTAAAATAAATCCAGATTCTTACAAATTTAATGCCTCCCTCTCTTTCTCTTCTTTTCCATTTGCTCCCTTCTTCACTCTATTTAGGATTTTCCCTCTTTTTCCTCCTTTGTCTCTTTTCACTTTTGCACTAATTTTACCTTCTTTAAAAACTTTATGGTAAAAATTAAAATCTAATTTCGTAGAAAAGGGTGGATTTTATTTTATTTTTTTGAAAATTTGAAATTGTATTTTAATTAGTGTTGGATGTTAATGCACATTAAATTAATTTGACAGAGTTGTTATACTTATGGTAGGGTACAAAGCTAACTAGGCATGTCAATGTCATGTTAGCCTTTGTTGATGGTTGACAATAATAAATATGTTAATGTAATGATATTATTGGTTTTGACTGAATTTATGTATAATTTAGTGGCACATTATCACTATATTTATAATTTGACTTTGAAAATAATATTTTTGAAATACTAGCCTATAATAAGTCTAGTCTACCAACCTAAACATAGTTCAATTTATTAAGATAGTGTTCAATCTTCACTCTCACATTGTTAAACTTCATATATACTAAGGAAGCCTTAATCAAATAATTACCACGTCAGAGCAACCAAACAATATTAATTTTAATTGGGAGTGTTTACTAAATAATAATAATAATAATTGGGAGTGAATTGTGGAAATCGAATTGGAAATTGGAACAAGAAAAAGAAATTAAGGAATAATAATAACTCAAAATCCGTGAATGGCCAATAAAACTCGGCGGGCAGAAGTAGAACCAGCGGAAGCAAACAAGGCATAAGTTGTGGTGTGGTGGGGCCGTAAATATCCATGCAAGAGAAGAGAAGACGATCCAGTCCAGCATTAAATTTGTTGCTAATTTTAAAATGATAAGGTGAACTAATTCATGGTTCCTCATTTATTAAATATCAATATTTGGTTGTTGCCTATTTATTATTGTTATTTCCCTACCCTGCCTTTTCTCAATCTATTTCAGATTCTGTAATCTTTCTTACCTTCTTTTTATTCATTTTAATGTTAATACTCAACATTGCATTATGTTGCTGTTGTTGTGTTTTTTCTTTTAAATACCGACCTGTGAATATGGTATTATCACTTTTTCTATAAAACACACTTAGAATAAAACTAATTAAAAGGACGTATCTAAGAGTGAGTTTGAAAGAGTTAAACTCACTTTTGTCATATTTAAAATCACTCCAAACACGTACATTTAATCATTCAAAATCGTTTTATTAGTTTTACACTTTTAATACAATTTACATATTTATTATCAAAATTGACTTTGAATGATTAAATGCATGTTTTTGGCAGATTTTGAACATGACAATATTGATTTTAACCATCTCAAAATCAATCCCCAATATGCTCAAATGTTACATGTAAAAGTAGTTATAAGTGTTTTTTTTAATCTGCTTTTACAAATTTTTAAACTATTTTTATTATTATTGGAATTTTCTTTTAATGGGTTTTTTTTCCGAAGCTTTTAATGGGTTAAAAAACACTTTTTATCACTCCTTAAAATCAAACACTAACAATTTTTACAAAAGTACACTTTTAGTCATCTATAAATACTCTAAAAGACATGTTAAACACACTCTTAAGCTTAACAATTTTTACAAAAGTACTTTTAGTCATCTATAAGCACTTTAAAATACGTGTTAAATGCACTCTTAAGCTTAAATAAATTTGCACTTAATTTCATCTTAAATACTTTTATTATTAAAAATCTCTTAATGGGTTTTTTTTTTCGAAGCCTTTAATGGGTTAAAAACACTTTTTACACTCCTTAAAATCAAACACTAACAAATTTTACAAAAGTACTTTTAGTCATCTATAAACACTTTAAAAGATAGGTTAAACACACTCTTACGCTTAAATGAATTTACTCTTAATTTCATCTTAAATACTCCATGTTAATTAAAATATTGTTTTACTTATATGCAATATATATTTTTTTGGATTTAATCAATAAACATGACTATGTTTACATTCCCAACAGTTTTATTGTTTATATTAATGTTCAAGATCATGATGAGATGTTGGAATATATATGATAAACATTTGTACAAAAAAAATTCCAATAGAATCCTTGAGGAATCAAAATTTGTACTTCTTTGAAATAAATAGTTTGGTTAAACATGTATAATTTTATTCTTCTATTATAATTTAGACTGCATCATTTACAATCACATTGATGAGAGAGAATGTGAGAGAGAATGAGAATAGTTTGTCTTTTATCCAAATTTACCTTGTCTTGAGTAAAAAAACAAAAAGGGGGAAAAGAAAAGTAGATTTATATACTTGTTCTTTAGTAGTTTTTGTTGTTTTTTTTAATCTCTACTACAAAGGAAGACAAATTAACTTTGACCAAATCACTCTTTTTTTGGATAAAACACCCAACTTGTAGTAAGATTGTAATCCAACAATATAAGGTGCCTGCCCTTTCATAGTACTATCATGACAGGGTTCTTCTTATTTTATTTTATTTTGATGTTTGGATCTTTTTAAATTATTCAAATAAATTATTATTATAATTATGATTGATACATGGATTTAGAGACAAATTCAGTAATACTGCAGTATTTATTTATGTTTAAGGCTCAACTTATTAAAATTGGTCCATCAACGTTGTTGATGCGTAAATTTGGACAAAGGAAATGCACACTGCACGTATATTCGATCAACAATAAATTTATTTATTTGGAAGAAAGAGGTGATCTGTAAAATAAAGGAAACTGCACACTGATGTGGTACTTGCCACACACACTCCGATGCTTAAGTCAGAGAGGAAAAATGTAGCAAGCAAATGTCAAGACATAAGTCTGCTCTGTTTAGTCTTTTCTGCTACAGTTGAGGTTTGGTAAAAGAGTTGTTAATCTACTTCTATGTTGTCTTGTTCTGTCTTTTCATTCGTGTATATTGCCTTTTCATTCTTGTGTTTCTTTTCTATTATTCTCTGCTCTATAAGAACCTTGTAAGTGAGTTTCCTAGGACATATACAAAAACACACAGATTACACAAGTAAAGCAATTACCTTTGCATCTCTCTGTCTTCAACTATTTTCAAATCCTATTTTGGTATCAGAGCAAACGATGGCTAACAACAATGAATCCTCAACTTCAGAAACTCCCCTTGTTCACTCTCCAGTCCTTAAGACCCCAGGACCAGTGCACCTTCCCAAAAACCCAGTCGCCTACCAAGTAAGATCTGGAGCTGTTCCTGTCGGCAACCCACCTTTCACAAATCTTCTTAACCAAGTCACCTCCATCAAACTATACAGAAACAACTTTCTATTATGGCAAAACATTGCGTTGCCGCTCCTCAGGAGCTACAAGCTGGAAGGACATCTTACGGGTAAATCGATCTGCCCTGAAATGTCCATCACAATTCCTCCATCGGAAGAAGAACCACAAGGTCTGTTATTACCGAACCCTGAATATGATGTTTGGATGGCCGCTGATCAACTTTTAATTGGATGGTTGTTCAATTCGATGACACCTGAAGTAGCCTCACAAGTCACAAGTTGTGAGACAGCTCAAGAACTGTGGACTGCTCTACAAGATTTTTATGGCATTCAAGCCACTTCTCAAAAGGATTACCTAAAGAGGATGATCCAACAGGCCAGAAAAGGGCGTATGAAAATGGGAGAATATCTTAGTTTAATGAAGAGCTTTTCTGATAACTTGTATTTAGCAGGTTCACCCGTGGAAACCAAAGATCTTATCTCATATGTTATTGCCGGACTAGATGAGGAGTTCACACCTATTGTTGTTGTGATCCAAAACCAAGAAATGACGTGGGGTCAAGTCCAGTCTCAGTTGCTGACTTTTGAGCTGAGACAAGAACAACTTCAAGCTCTTAGAGGAACAATCTCCATTAACCAACCGTCTGTTAATATTGCTGCCAACAGTTCTCCTTCTTCGGCTCCACAAAATAGGAATACTACCAACCACTATCAAAGAAACAATCGAGGTAGAGGAAGGGGAAGATTCTTCGGGACCTCCAAACCTATTTGCCAAGTGTGCAATAAGCCTGGCCATACCGCTGCGGTTTGCTATTATCGCTTTGAGAAGGGATACAACAACAATCACAACTCCTCTAACTTCCAACTCAAGCACAATACTGGAAATTCCACAGCCTTACTTGCCACTCCTGAATGCGTGCGTGACAATGCTTGGTACTTAGACAGCGGAGCCAGCAATCACTTAACCTCAGAGCTTGGAAATTTGTCCCTTAAAACTGAGTATACAGGTATGGAACGAATCACTGTTGGTAATGGATGTCAGTTGCCTATTCATTTTACTGGAAGTTCCTATATTCATTCCAAAGTTAAAGATCTCTTATTGAAAGATTTACTTCATGTTCCACAAATTAGCAAGAACTTAATTAGCATATCTCGTTTAACTATGGATAACTCTGTGATTGTTGAATTTCATGACTCCTTCTGTGTTATTAAGGAAAATGGCACGGGGAAGGTACTTCTGGAAGGGAGTCTTAAGGATGGCTTGTATCAGATCCCAATGTTGGAAGCCTCATCTCATAAGTGTGTGCAAGGAGTCTCTAAGAATAAGTTTGCCTTTTTTGCTTTTGTCTCTAGTTCATCTAGTAGAAGTCAGGATGATTCTCTGTTGTTGACATCACCTGGAAGTCACCTTATTTTGTACTGCTCTAAGAATGTATGGCACAATAGGCTTGGTCATCCATCAGTTAGGACCTTAAATCAGTTGCTGACTTCTTGTAATCTGAAAACTGATATGAATGAGAAAATCTCTTTTTGTGAGGCTTGTCAATATGGAAAATCTCATCGGTTACCTTTTCCTAACTCTCACTCTCGTGCTTCTAAACCTCTTGAGTTAATTCACACTGATTTGTGGGGACCTGCCCCTATTACTTCATCTAATGGACATCGGTATTATATCAGTTTTTTAGATGATTTTTCAAGGTTTACATGGATCTTTCCTTTGACTTTCAAGAGTGATGCTATTACTGTGTTTACACAATTTAAAGCTCAGGCTTGAGAACTTGTATGAATCTAAGATCAAAATTATCAGATGTGATGAAGGTGGTGAATTTAAACCCCTTCTTCAGTTTGCCTCAGCAAATGGTATTCATGTTCAAATGGCATGTCCTCACACTTCAGCTCAAAACGGGAGAATTGAAAGAAAACATCGACATATTGTGGAAACGGGGCTTGCTCTCCTTGCCCAAGCTCAAATTCCCCTTATCTATTGGTGGGATGCCTTCCATACTGCCATATACTTAATTAATCGATTGCCTACTGCTGTGCTTAAAGGGCAAGTACCATATACGGTTTTACACAAGGAGCCACCTGACTACAACCTCTTAAGGGTCTTTGGCTCTGCCTGTTATCCTTGCCTTCGACCTTATCAGCAGCACAAGGTCGATTATCATACCGCCAAGTGTGTATTTATTGGGTATAGCAACAATCATCGTGGCTATCGCTGCCTCAGTTCTTCAGGCCGGGTATATGTCTCGAGACATGTCTGTTTTAATGAGGACGACTTTCCTTTTGCTTCCAACTTCTTGGATCAGCCTTCTCACCATTCTAACTCCACTAACAATATCCTCACTTGGCTACCTATCCCTGTGCCTTCCACCAACCCTTCCCCCAACCCTGTGTCTCATCCCATCCCGATTACCTCCTCCATTCCCTGCACTTCTACCACTTCCCCTGCTTCTACTCACTCCTCTGACTCTTCTCTACACCGCCCTGCCTTGTCTTCACCTTTACTATCCTCTCCCAACTCCTCCTCTCAGACTTCCTCCTCCGCAACTTCTCCTGACCTACCAACTGGTCACCACCCCATGATCACTCGTGCCAAGGCTGGTATTACCAAGCCTAAACAATTTTTTGGCTGCCTTTCTCAAATCTCTCCTCCTATAGATTGGTCCCTGATTGAACCTCTTCGGTTTGCTGATGTTGTTGCTATACCCTCATGGCAAAAAGCCATGGATGATGAGTTTGCTGCTTTGCTTCGCAATCACACTTGGGATCTTGTCCCTCCTGACCTCAATTATCCTTTAGTTGGTAACAAGTGGGTCTACAAACTCAAACACCATGCTGATGGTGTCATCACTCGGTACAAAGCACGCTTAGTTGCTAAGGGCTTCTCTCAAACTCCGGGCATTGATTTTCATGAAACCTACAGCCCGGTAATTAAGCCTACCTCCATTCGTCTCGTGCTAACTCTTGCAGCTACTTGGAATTGGTCAGTTCGTCAGTTAGATGTCAGCAATGCTTTCCTTAATGGCTCTCTTCGCGAAACTTTTTTTATGCCACAACCGCAAGGATACATTGATCCTCTTCGCCCTCATCATGTGTGTCGGCTCAAGAAGGCTCTTTATGGCCTCAAACAGGCCCCACGGGCCTGGTATGATCAGTTGTGCAAAACTCTTTTCCAGTGGCATTTCATTCAATCCAAGGCCGATTCATCATTGTTCTATTGTCGTCAGAATAATAGTTTAATTATTATCCTTGTTTATGTTGATGACTTGCTCATTACAGGCTCTTCTTCTTCTCTGCTTGAAGCGTTTATTGGTCGTCTTCATCCGATGTTTGCTCTTCGTGATCTTAGCCCTCTCCATTACTTCTTGGGTGTTCAAATTACTCGGTCACCATCCGGTTTTGTTCTTTCTCAAGAGGCCTATATCCGTGATCTGTTAACACGGCTCACTATGCAGAATCTTAAAGCTGCTCCAACTCCCATTACTACTGGTTCTACCTCGACATCTTCTGCTCAAGAGCTTTTCTCTGATCCTTTGGTCTATCGCAGCACCATCGGTTCTCTTCACTATGCTCTCCTCACGCGTCCGGACATTGCTTTTGCTGTTAACAAGCTCAGTCAACACTCCCACGCTCCCACAGTTGCTCATTGGCAAGCTCTCAAACGCATTCTGCGCTATCTCAAAGGTTCTCTTCATCTTGGCCTTGCCATTCAACCGGCTTCATCCTTGAGTCTTACCGGTTTCTCTGATGCCGACTGGGCTGCCTGCTCTATTGATCGCAAATCCGTGGGTGGATACTGTGTCTTTTTTGGCTCCACCCTTATCTCCTGGTCTTCTAAGAAGCAACAGGTTGTTGCTCGATCTAGCACCGAATCCGAGTATCGTGCCTTGGCTCATGTTGCCTGTGAAATTAAGTGGATTACCTCCTTACTCTCTGAATTGCACATCCCTCTTGAAGCCTCTCCTATAACCTAGTGTGACAATGTCAGTGCCGCTACTCTTGCTCGCAATCCTGTTGTCCACGCTCGCACCAAACACATTGAAATCGACGTTCACTTTGTTCGTGATCAAGTACTTCGTCGACAACTAGACATTCATTATGTTCCCTCGGTTGACCAGCTTGTTGATTGCCTTACCAAACCTCTTGCTATTTCTCGGTTTCATTATCTTCGTGACAAACTTGGCCTTGCTTCTCTCCCGCCGCGTTTGAGGGGGGATGTCAAGACATAAGTCTGCTCTGTTTAGTCTTTTCTGCTACAGTTGAGGTTTGGTAAAAGAGTTGTTAATCTACTTCTCTGTTGTCTTGTTCTGTCTTTTCATTCGTGTATATTGCCTTTTCATTCTTGTGTTTATTTTCTATTATTCCCTGCTCTATAAGAACCTTGTAAGTGAGTCTCCTAGGACATATACAAAAACACACAGATTACACAAGTAAAGCAATTACCTTTGCATCTCTCTGTCTTCAACTATTTTCAAATCCTATTTGTAAAGCGTTTTTTTTGTAAGATTATTTGATAGAACACTCTTGATCCCCACAGATGGAGGCAACTGTTGATGTACAAATCCGGGCAAAGGGAATGCACATGATCTGCACATGATTCAACAGTAATTTTGTTTATTTGGGAGAAAGAGGTGAATTGCAAAAAAAATAAAATTGCACACTGGTGTGGTACTTGCCATACACACTTTGATGCTTAAATTAGAGAGGAAAAATGTAGCAAGCAAAGAGTTTAGAGAGTGAGGATGAAGTTACCTTCAATTGAGTTATAATTATTTATTTATACAAAGGTTGACCTAGGGTTTCTCTCTTTCTTATGGAATTGATTTAGAAAAGAAAAATTGTGCCTAGTAGTTAGAAATAAAAAGCCAAAATGAAAAATATCCAAAAAGGTTTGGTATTCAGGATTTTAGCCATCAGTTTTGTAGGGGATGAAAGTTAATATTTTTTCTTCCCAAAATACCCCAAGTATATACTGTTATTTACGATAAGCCCATTGTTAATTGCAAATTGATTTACAAAAAAAGAATCAGCAATCACCTATTTCTAGAAGCAACTCCAACACCTCTGAGATTTGTGAAGACTGAATCTCCAATTTGTTTTACTCTCAATTTTTGAATTTATTGATTTTTAAATGGAACATTTTGTTTTCATCTATGCAATTTGAATCTCTGATTGGTTTCACGATTAGGTTTTGAATTTATTGATTTCTGAGCAGTACATATTTTATTTCCATTCCCATAATTGAACAAAAAATGACCTCCCATTAGATTACAATTACGTTTCGATGGGTTTATTAATCTTATCTTAATTTAAGATTTTTATCCAAAGTTCTAGTCCCTAGATCTTTGGTAGTTCAAATATGTAGAAATTTATTTTTAATTATTTACAAATCTATGAATTTTACCTTAATTCATGATATCAGCCACAATTTTGTTTTCTTTTTTCCTGTCATTTATACTTGAATCCTCTATCAACAAATACCACTAACAAAATTTGATTTTCCACTTTTTTGAACCATCCTAATTACACAAATAAGTATATACCCACAATATTGTCATTCATATTCGTACGTATATAGTAACATATACAATATGTAAGATTATCAATATCATACATGCAAAGTTCTATGTATGTCACACTATATATACCTATAACACGTAATCTAGAGTACCAAATATACTACAATTATTATCAAAGTCTATAGTTTTATATACATATAATTAAACACATTAAATACATTGTATAACAATTGTTCACACGTAATTTCAACAACGAAATAAGACACGTGTAAATGAATTTAATTTGTATTGATTTGCATGTAGTGGAGCACAATCTTTATTATTTATCATCTAATTCTTTCTTTCTCATGTACAAATGTTTCGTGGGCTTTGCAGCTTGTTCTCAAATGTGAATTTATCTTGAGGGCTTCGCAGCTTGTTCTCGAATGTGAATTTGTCTCGAGGGCTTTACAGCTTGTTCTCGAGTGTAGATTTCTCTCGAGGGCTTTACAGCTTGTTCTCAAGGTTGAAAGCTTCAATTAATTTTTAGTCTTGAAGAGTCTTTGGTCTCTAAGGAGTGTTCAACACCTAAAGACTTCAAGGAGTCTTCAAATTCTTCTTTTGCTCTAAATATTCTCTTTGAGTTCTCTGAAGAGTTTAATTTCTGAACCCTTCAAATGAAGAAGAGCTTCTCTATTTGTAGAGCTTTCCATGGCATGTGAGTTTGGGCTTTAATGGCCTCTGTCCCAACCATTGAACTTGAGTTTTGTTGACTTTGGACCTAACCATTTGGATTTAGGTTTTATTGGTTTTGGGCCTAAATATTTGGATTTGGGTTTTGTTTTTTTGTTGACTTTGGACCTAACCATTTGGATTTAGGTTTTATTGGTTTTGGGCCTAAATATTTGGATTTATGTTTTGTTTAACTTTGACTCAAATTCTATATGACTTAATTTGACCAAGTTAACTTTAATTATTTGGTCAAATGAAGACATGTGCCCTTTTAATTTTAGAATTTGCCAATTTTTGTCTTTATTTTAAGTTTATGACACATGTCAATTTATAATTGGTCCCAAATTTAATTATTTGTAATTTTACCATTAATTTGAATAATGGTGTGGTAATTTGGGATTGGCCAAAATTTCTCATTCAACAACAATATATACATGCAAATAAATATAGTAGCCAGGTAAGTGGCCTATAGTACAATAGTTCTATAAACCACATAAGATCACTATATAAAATCGTCTACATACTTATGTGTATAGAAGTATATACACGCAATAACTATAGCAAACAAAAAAGTACTATGTTTCTTCCTCTTCCATAACATCCATGATACATGGGTCCTATAGATTGCATAAAAATCAAAATAACAACTATGATATGTGAGTCCTATAAGTCACATTATTTTCAAATTTTTGACATTCAACAAATCCCTAAAAAAAAGAGTGTATTTTTTTTTATTTAAATATGGTAGGTTTTGTTTTTTAAACAGTTGAAACGAGTAATATAGAATCCAAAACCCTAAGTTTCAAAATACAAATGTAAGCTAATCTAAGAACACAAACTATTTTGAAGCCTAAATCTCCAAAATACCAAGTTCGTCCAAAGAAAAGGAAAAAAATGTGCACACTAGAGCAAAATAAAGTAGTTGTAGGTGATTCAAATACAAAAGAGCAGAGACCGTCGAGTAACATAGGATGTTGAAGGAGAAGAAAGAAGATGGAAATTTCAAAAGCATTGAAGAATAAAAGAACTGACACGTGTGATTTGGGAAGAAGAATGCTAAATGTTGCACTAATTTATGTTACGTATGATGTTATTGATTTGATTTTTTTCCCTTAGGGATTGCATCAACATACGACCTAGTTACTAATTTTAAAATAAGGAATATCTACTCATGTTCAGGGTTTAGAGTTATTGATTTGATGTTAAACCAGGAAATTATAGATGAAATTACGAATATATCCTAATGTTGTGACTTATTTAAGGTTTCATTTTCGTTTTTATTAGATTCATAACAACATTGCATTTTCATACCCATATAGCTCAAGGTTAGTGTTACCAATTTCAAGTTAAATGTGGAATACATACCCATATAGTCCTATTTTATGAAGTTAGCTAGACATAATTACGCATATATTTCCGAATATATACTCATTGCTAGAACTTATTTAGGTCATCGTTTTTATTAGTGTACTCATCACTTTTTTTTTTTTTTTGGTTAATTCACTAGTGTGGAACCAATTTTTAGTCTTTCAATTTGTAATTCTAAGAATCTAGAAATTATTTCAAAAAAAGGTTAGGTTTAATGGTTTAGATCTTATTCTTCATTGTTATGTTTGTTGAAGGTAACTCAAATCTTTCTCATCCTTGTAATGTTGCATGATTTTAGCCTTTTTTTCATTTTTTTGTTAAATGGAAAATGTAGATCAAGGGCATTTTCGACCAAATCTAGTATTAATATTATAACAAAAAATTTTGGTTTAGCCATTTTTATAAAAACAAATGTGTTTAGCCATTTTTCAAGATAGCTTTTAAAATTTAGCTATTTATCTTGTTGCCTCTTTAGAAAAAAGTTGAATCGGACTTCTTCCAAGCTTTCTTGGGCCATGGGTGTGAGTGTCGAATGCCCACATCTAATTTTCTTGTCCCAGCCTCGACCACCTCGACTCGGGATGAGGCGAGCTTTTGGGCATTTTGGCCCAAAACTCATCTCATTTATGGGCCCAATCTAACCTCGGGTTATGTCTAATCCTGGTTTAGTCCCTATAAATTTTCTATTCCTTTGGATTTGATCATATTATCCAAATTTACCTATAACAATGAACATATCTAAGACAATGATAGCCTCCTTTACAGATAAACTATTCAGATTTTCAACCGTATTTGTAATATAATTCTAGAAAAAAGAGTAATGTTGAAAATTGTAGACAAAAATAGACTCACCTTACCAAAAATCGAAGCTAGAAATTGATTTTTTTTTCAGATAAGTTATTAATTTCAATTCATTTAAATAAACAAATTATTCAAATGAACCATTAAGTCAGGACAAAAATATCTCTACCTACCGCATAGGTTCAAATTTTCAAATGTTAATTGGTTCATTTAAAGAAAAAAAATGCGGTTTCAATTTCAACCTTTAATGATTGTAATTAAATGAGTCTTAAGTAAATAACATCAATAACAGTTGATGAATGATAATTAAATTAAACAATTTAATGAAAATAAAAAATAGGTTAAATTACAAGTTTAGTCATTGAACTTTGAGATTTGTGTCTATTTAGTTCATAAACTTTACAAAGTGTCTAATAAATTCCTTAACTTTTAATTTTGTATCTAATAGGTCTTTGAACTTAAAAAATATCTAATAAGTTCCTAAACTTTCAATTTTGTGTCTAATAAGCCCTTGACGTATTCATTTTTTTTAAAAAAATTAACTGATCTATTAGATATAAAATTGAATTTGATGTCTAATAGAACCTTAAACTTTCAATTTTGTGTCTAGTAGATTTGCAACTTTTAAAAACTGTTGAATACGTCAAAGACCTATTAAACACAAAATTAAAAATTTAGGGACCTATTGGATAGAAAATTGAAAGTTTAAGGATATATTATACATTTTTTAAAGTTTAGAGATCAAATATACACAAACTTAAAAGTTCAGAGACAAAACTTGTAGTTTAACTTAAAAAATATTGACCAGTTCAAATTTATATATTACTCGAGCATCAATATATTGAAAATATATTAGATATTTTATTAACAGACTTAATTTTAATATTTGAAGTCAGATTATATATGTATGTTTGTAAATTCTCATTTGTCCATTTTCCATATTTTTCAACCAAAAATTAATAGAGTGATAGGAAAATGTCTATTTGTGAGAAAGTTCAGGGATATCAAACCTTAACTCATTTGATTTTGGCGAGTAGTCTGAGTGAAATATATATATATATATATATTTAATCTCTTGGCCAATTACGTAATTTTCTCAATTTTCAACTATTGAGGCATAAATTCGACACAAATGATCGTACGATGTCTAATTAGAAACGGGATGAGATTACCAGCAAAATAGAACTCAAATTTTTTGATGAATATGAAATTGAATCATAACCAAGTTACGTCCAAAACCCATGTGATTGGTCCTCGAAAGAAAGAAAAAAAATTAATTTTTGTATTTTTCTCTGTCATCCTTCATTAAAAGGCCGCCTGAAAAAAAGGATGCACTTAATTAATATGGCACCTATTGGGGTTCTCATTTTTCAAACTATACTAGTATATCTACCTTATTTAATGCTACACTTACCCTCTTACACACTCCATATTTCTTTTTCCATTTCTTAAATCAATAATCAAACGAAATCAATCTTGAAGCTTCGGCTTTGGAGTTGTTTCGTTTGATTATTGTCCCAGAAGTTGCAACGGAGTAGCTCATTCCTTGGCGAAGGTTGCAGTCTTGGATCTTGAAAATCGGTCGTTTTCCTTCAATTCAGGAGACGTCTTTGGTTTTTGGTCTTCGAATTACCCTATTTGGATTTGGTCTTGTATTAATGTGGACAGTTGTTCTGCCCTTGGTTAATTGAATGCAGCGATTTTTTTTAAAAAAAAAATAGTTATATATATATATATAAAGAAAGAAAAACTCAAAGGGGATAAGAATGTGATCTGAAAGTTAGAAAGACTTTTGTTTAATAGGTCAAAGTATTGATATAATAATTAATTTAGATTCAAAAAGAAAAACTCAAAGGGGATAAGAATGTGATCTGAAAGTTAGAAAGACTTTTGTTTAATAGGTCAAAGTATTGATATAACAATTAATTTAGATTCAAAAAGACGGTTGGTCCTCGGGAGTAATTACAATTTAGTCTCTCTACTTTCTATTTTGTAGTAGTTTAGTCTTTAAATTTTAATATGCAACAATTTAATTCACGTACTTTAAAATTTGTTACAATGTAATCCCCTACTATGAAAAATATTAGGTTAAAATACTATTTTGGTTGTTGTACTTTGAGCTTTATTCTATTTTAGTCATTATAGTTTCAAATGTCCAAATTTAGTCTATGTATTTTCAATAAAGCATAAAATTAGTCTCTATTGCTAGTTTGAAGTTAATTTTTAATCAAAATTGGTTAAATAATAATAATTTTAATGTAAGAAAAGACACAATGTGAACATAATTTTACAATTTATAGAGAGAAGGATAATAAAGACAATTTTTGTTTTAGAAAGTTAACAATAAACTAACTGTGGACCAATTTTAAGATTTATTGTGAGTACATAGTCTAAATTTAACATTTGAAAGTATAAAGACTAAAATAAAATGAAATCTACAGGAACCAAAATTATATTTTAACCAAAAATATTATTAAGATTGAACGAGATGTCTTATTAAAAAATGATTAGGGACAAGTGACTTTATAAACTACAAAAACTAAGTCAATATATAATAAAAATTGACACTTCATTTCGATGAGATTTGTCACGGTATAGATTAATTTGTTACAAATTTTAAAGTATGAGAACTAAATTGTTACAAATTTGAAAGTATATAGATTAAATTGTTACGAACTAAAGTTTAAGAACTTAGGCCCCATTTAATAACCATTTGGTTTTTGGTTTTTGAAAATTAAGCTTGTTTTCTCACAATTTCTCTACAATGGTTTTTATATCTCTTAAGGAAACATTTGAATTCTTAGCCCAATTCAAAAAACAAAAACAAAATTTTGAAAACTACTTTTTTCAATTTTCAAAACATGGCTTGGTTTTTGAAAACATATGTAAAAAGTAGATAATAAAACAAAGAAATCCATAGTTGGAAGTAGTATTTATAGGTTTAATTTTCAAAAAATCAAAAATAAAAAACCAAATAGTTATCAAATAGGACCCAAATGATTATCAAACGGGGCCTTAATTATTACTTTCATGAAAGTTAAGGCCCAACAATATGTGTTTGTTGTTTGTCAAGTAGTATCAACTTTTATGCTAAACTTTCAATTTGTCAAATTGCACTCCAAACTTAGACAAGTGTTGCAATTTTCACCCTCAAATAAGCTTTCGTTTGAAAATTAGTTAAAAAAAGTATTCTTATAAACTTTCAAAGAATTATAAAACATATGCATAGTACAAAATTGATAAGATTTCAAAGAAAAATAATATTATAGTTATTTTTTTTTAAATTGATTAGTTTTGGGAAAGTTATTTAGAAGCTATTTGAGACGTGAGTTATAGTAATCTAGGTTATAATAGTCTGACGTGTATTCTACACCCCAAACACAGACTATTATAACTTAGACTAAATAACTTTGCATCCTAAACACATATCATATAACTCTACAAATTATTATAACCCAGACTAACTCTTTCGGTGCAAAAAATAGTCCCTCAATAGTTAATTTGTGCATTAATTAAATTTAAAATTGTGCAAAACTTGATATTATTAAAATTAGTGGGTTTATAAATATTTTGCCATTGTGTTTTTTATTAAAATTAATGGAAATTAAATAAAAGGTCAAAATTGCAACATTGAACTAAGTCTATGGTCCAATTGATAAAATTGATATGTGGTGAAAAGTTAAAAGTAGAATTTTTTCTTAAAACATAATTGAAAATTCAAGCGACTTACAACCCTCAAATAGATTATTAATGACTTAACCAATCAAACTATACCTAAATCCAAAAAGTGCCAACATGAGCAAAACTCAACTCACAAAAAGCTTGCACCCTTCCAAAAGAGGTTAAGGGTTCAAATCTCCCACCCTACACATTGTCAAAAAGAAAAAAAAAAGTTGAAAAAGTAACCCGTTTTATTCATATATAGAATGAGATATGAATTAAGCAAAAAGGAAAATAGGAACAATTAAACCATAATATGAAAATGTATTAAAGTGGTGTAGTTTGCTGAGAATTTAATGCATTCTGCTCAACCAACCTCCCCCACCTCTGTGTTTATAGATCAAGTGTAATAAAGCCACTATCACTGAACGGATCGGCAACCCACAACAACTACACAAAAGCTAGCTACTCAACAAATTAAATTCCGGCCTTTTTCATGACAATGCCGACGGCGTACACGGTGGTCGTGGAGGACGCCACGCCGGAGAGCGGCGGAAGGCCGTCGGCGGGGCCGGTCTACCGGAGCATCTACGCTAAAGATGGGCTGCTGCAGCTGCCGGCTGGCCTCGAATCTCCATGGCGGTTCTTCAGGTTTGTCCTTTTTTTCCCCTCTCTCTGGATTTAAATTCTTTATGATGATATACAAATGATTTTGATTTCAATTTCTTATTTAAAAAATGGATAGTTTTGTTTTTTTTTTTTTCTTCGAGTTCAACCTATGAAAAGTGGGATGCTTAAGTTTAAAATGTCTTATTCCTTAAACTATATTGTATCGGAGGAAAAAAAATAAAAAACTAATGGGATGTTTGAATTTGAGATTTAGATGTGAAATTAGTTTGATGTATTTTTAAAGTTATAGGGGTTAGAAATAATTATTCAAGATTTTTTTGTTTGATTTCAATAAATGTAGGGGTAGGAGATCTAATTTTTAATTTTTGTAAGGCAATACTTTATCCATCTAACTATATTAGAATTGACAACTTATGGATTGTTTTGCTATGTAATTTACGTGTCAATGTCTCATTAATCTTTCCTAGTTGGAGTTTAAATCTCATACCCTATATCTGTTTTACTAAAAAATGCTTCATTATTTTAAAATATAAAGTGCTATTTTTATCTAAAAAAAAAACTATAGAATCTCATATCACTATTTTTTTTATGTTAGGAAAGTAAATTAAGTATTAATTTAATTAAAATATTTTAGTATTTTTTATTTTTATCAAAGTACTTAGAATTAAACCATGAATTGATCAATAAAGCTAATTTAAATAATAAAAGATTTAAAAGTAGGTTAGATTATTAAAATACCCCTCAACTATAGGGTTGGTTTCAATTATACTCCAAAACTTTGAAGAGTTTCATTTTAGCCCTTGGAAATTGGAAGTTTATTTCAAAATGACTCTTAAAAGCTTTCGTTAAATTCATGGACGAAAAATGATGTGTTTGCATATGTATTGTTGCTTATGTGAACAAATTTGAACCTATGCATGAAAAAAAAAAAATAAAGACACATATAAACACGTCCTTTTATCGTCCATGAATTTAACTGAAAAAAGCCTTCAAGGGTTGTTTTGAAACAAATTTCAGACTTTAAGAGCTAAAATGAAACTTTTAAAAGTTTGAGAGTATAATTGAAACATTTTCAATAATTTAACCTTAAAAGTTCAAGCTATAGTGCTCATTTACCTAAGATCAATAACCTTTTTTTGTTTGAGTTCAACAATACGAAGGTGTGGGGATTTGAATCTTTGATATTTTGATCGAGGTTATATATTTTAAATATAGTTCAACTAATTAAAATTTAAAAATATAAGTAGCTTTAATGAATTATGTATTTTCTTTAGTACAAATAATTATAGGGTGAATGATCAATCTTTGACCTTGAAGAAAGTAACAAAGCATTATTCATTGAGCTAAACTTGGATGGGCTATGATCCATGGAAAAAGATAGTTATTTTGAAATTCTATTTATTTATAAATATTTTATAAGGGTATGTCAATTGTCAAATAGTTAATATGCACAAAATTGGCCACAAAAATAATGAAAAATATCCACGAAGTTGAAGTAACCGCAAGAATTTCAGAGCCAATCCGAGCATAGGTTGATGGTTTGATCCCAGGTTGAACTAAAAAACCGCGAAAATTTGGAAAAGGCATAAAATTTTGACTGTGGGAGTTGATCAAAATCAAATGCACTATTTGAGTGATCACATTTCCTCGTGTGAATTTTTGATCGGTGAAACTGCGGCGACCAATATGATCTTCTTTCTTGCAGCGATTCCGTCAAAAGGAATCCCGGCAACCGAATGCTCGGTCGTCGGCAAACCAACGGCGACTCCAAGGTAACAGTTTCCGGCGAACTCTGAACTTTATGAAAAACATCCCAACGAGACCTAAAAGCTCAAATTAAGTTAATTGGAACTGTTTTTACTGAGTTTAGCAGGCGGGTTCGTTCGTATGGCTCACATATCAAGAAGCATACGATGCAGCAATTCGGATGGGTTCTGCTATTAGAAACCGTGGCGTTAATTCTGTAAGTCCAACTGATCTTTAATGGAGTAGATGTTTAGAAGTAGTTGAATTCTCTTTTCCCTTATAATTACTGGTTAATGGTTACTATTTGGTTTTTCTAGGGAGATCGTTGTGGCATATATGGTTCCAATTGCCCTGAATGGATAATTGCGATGGAGGTATGCATTTTTTTTTTGTTTTTGAAGATGTATATGAGGTTGGGATTTTGGGGGGAAATAACCAATGTGTGAGCTAAATCCGCCAATTCTGTGGGACTTTTGGTTCAATTCCCCCATCTTTCATGTAATTCCTACTAAAGGTTATGCATTAAGTTCTCACAAATAACCATTATACTCAAAAGCCTACGCTCATAGATTTTTTTTTAAAAAAAAAATTAGGACCTGTTTGGAATGAAGTATTTAAAAACATTTTTAACGCTTAAAACCCCTTTCTAAGCACTTAGAAGGTCATTCCAAATAAGCCCTTATTCTTCTTGATATATTATCAACACTTTTGTGGCCAAGTAGCATAGCACTTGGATTATTAATCAAAATTAGGGAGGAAACGCCCTTGTAGAGTTTGTATCCTTTGAGCATTAGTCTCTTTTCATTTATTCAATGAAAAATTTCGTTTCTTGTTAAAAAAGAAAAAAAAAAAAAAAAAAGAGAGGAAACGACATTGCTGGTATTTGAACTTAAAGCCTACGATCTCATGTTGGATCATTCTAGTTTATACAGATGTGTTGGATTAAATTTAATATGTTTTTCTCAATATATTCTCAACTTTTTACACTCCTTGTCTGACAATTTAACACACCCTTTGTTTCTTTGTACAGGCCTGTAATAGCCAGGCTATCACTTATGTACCTCTGTATGACACACTTGGTATGGTTCCTTACTCCGGTGCCTTCTGAACTTTGAGAATAAGAGAATAGTAGCTTAAGCTCCTGTATTGACATTTAAATTATTACAGGTGCTAATGCTGTAGAATTCATCATTAACCATGCTGAGGTTTCAATTGCTTTTGTTCAAGAGAGCAAACTTGCTTCTGTACGTTTCCATACTGCTAATCTCATCATTCTTACCCCGTATATATAGAATTGCTGATTGTTTAAATTGTTCCATAGACATTATGTTTGCATGATATAAGAACAAAAATTTTATACATGAATATATTATTACGAAGCATGAGATAGTGAAAATCTTTTACGACATTGGGGCTTTATAAAAGATATTGTTTGAAAATATCTGCATCCGAGCAATTTTCTTCTTACTTTTGTTTCTTTTTTCCCCTAAAGATAGAAAATTAAAAAGCCTAAAAAACTGCACACCTTACTGAGGGCGCGTCATCTCATGCCTTTTAAAATGGAGCCTGGTATGATTCCATTATATTTTGCCTAGAATTGGTCCTTGCACAAACTCCATTTTTTTCAAAATGAAAATGTCGATGATACATCATACAAGTGCCATTTCTAATTGTCCCCTGGACAATGTCGTTGCATCAGAAGTTTGCAACTGTATGTTTAAATGCTGTCGTGTATTTTTAACGAAGTAAAAACTTTCTAATTGTAAGATGTGAAAACTGTCTCTTTTCTGGCTATGAATTTGTATTTCCTTTCCATTTCTTGCTTGACAAAAAATGTTATTCGTGCAGATTTTTTCATGCCTGCCCAGGTGTTCTACACAATTAAAAAGTGCGTTGCACTAATCTGGAACTTGAGGTGCACTTCCCTTGGAGACTTTTGTAATCCTAACCATCATGTATCTTTTTGGTTCAGCTATTGTCAGTTTTACCAATGTTTCGAGTGCACATAAGAAGGAAGCCAAAGAACTGGGGGTATCTTGCTTTTCTTGGGAGGAGTTCTATCAGTTGGTACAATATGTTCTTCTCTCGATTCTTATTCATTGTCTTATCAATAAATGTAGCAGTATATCTAATTTTTGTTCACTCTGCTCCAGGGAATCTTGGATTGTGAATTTCCTTTAAAACAGAAGACCAATATCTGCACGATAATGTATACAAGTGGAACCACAGGTGAACCAAAAGGTGTTATCCTCAATAATGCAGCTATAATGGCCGAGGTTTTGTCTGTGGACCACCTACTTTTAATGACAGATAAAGTGGTAAGCAATCGAATATAAATTTTGACCTGATGAAAGTATGGTTGACTTCTTTAATTACTATATTCCTATGTAGTTTGATTCTTGTTCTATCACATTCTTCTCATATTTTTCTTGTTAACTGTAGTAATTACTTGTTGATAACATTACAGGGGACAGAAGAAGATTCATATTTCTCATTTCTTCCTCTAGCCCATGTGTATGATCAGATAATGGAGACCTACTGCATCTACAAGGGTTCATCTATTGGGTTTTGGCGTGGGGTAATTTTGATCAGTTGAAGTTCTTGTTTTTACTTCCTCACCCCCTAATTCTGTGAACTTATGTGGTTGTTTTATGTGTTAAATTTGCAGGACATCAGGTTTTTGCTGGATGATATTCAGGAACTGAAACCAACAATATTTTCTGGAGTTCCTAGAGTCTATGATCGTATTTATTCTGGTATATAATATATTATGTTTTCGTCTACTTCGTTTAATTACTATTCAATGTTTTGAAATTGCATGGTTTAATTAATTTCCCTAACCTTTGTTTTTATAGGTATTTTGAACAAAGTTTCTTCTGGGGGTGCTTTGCGGAAGATGTTATTTGATTATGCATACAATTAGTATGTTTGAATTCTGTTCTTAATATAACGGTTTAAGTTACCGGTATTATCTTCTATTGTGTAATTGATAAAGAACTCTAACAGCAAGCTAGGATATCTGGAGAAGGGTCTACTCCAGGAAAAAGCAGCTCCTCTCTTGGACAAGCTTGTATTTGACAAGGTTTGTCATTTATTCTGCATATATATGTTTATTTAAATATAAAACTTCTTTTACATAATAAAAGTGCTGTTATATTGTGAAAGATAAAAGAAGCATTTGGTGGAAGAGCTCGTCTCTTTTTATCTGGTGCTGCACCTTTGCCTAGGCACGTGGAAGAGTTCTTGAGGGTTACTAGTTGTGCAACTTTAAGCCAAGGATATGGTATGAAATAGACACATTATTTTGTTATTACCTAATCTAACAAGATACACCTGAATAAAACTTAGTTTTTTGAAAAAATTAGTGCCACTTATCATTGAGCAATATCATTCTCGAGAAGCTGCTGTTTATCCCTTTTTCCTTTTTGGAAGAAATTGAAGCTAAAAAATCAGAGTTTGAAGAGAACACAATGCATTAATAATTCTTTTAATGAGCTTGTATCTTATCGCAATTTAGGCCTTACAGAAAGTTGTGGTGGATGTTTTACATCCATATCCAATGTTTTCTCCATGATGGGAACTGTCGGAGTTCCAGTTACTACCATTGAAGCAAGGCTTGAGTCAGTTCCTGATATGGGGTATGATGCACTGTCAAGCACACCTCGTGGAGAGATTTGCTTAAGGGGGAGTACCTTGTTCTCTGGATACCATAAACGGCAAGATCTAACAGAAGATGTTCTTATTGACGGATGGTTTCATACAGGTAAAACCACGTGCTAACATCTATATTATAATTAAACGGGATTATAAGGGACAAAGTTTCTCTACATATTTTGCCCTTTTTCTCCTCTAACTCATTTTAATTATAAGTTTCCATATCCATTTCATCCTATTCCTTCCATTCATTTATGGCAATTGTTTCCTTAAAAGGATTATTTTCTTTTAATTTTCTGTATTATCAAAGCTAAACAAATTAGTAAAAACTGGGTTGATTAGATGAGGTGTCAAATAAGGTGCGAATGTAGCTGAAAATTCAGTTCAATTCAAACCCATCAGTTTTCAGAGATGTGCTTCATACTGATTATGTCACTTAAATGCAAGTATCTTGCAACTGTATAGTAGAGAGGTTTTAATTAAATTTAAAGAAGGTTGGTATTTGTTTTGCAGCATAGCTTCATGTACTTGGAGAGTGAGAGATCCATAAATTTATGTTAAATTGTGGGTACTGATAAACTGTTGAGTGAAAAATATTCCAATGTAGTATAAATTTATAAGAGTATTGTTAAAGTGTTAACATGATTATAATATAGCTTTCGTGCTTGTTTAACCCTTTTCAGTAAACTTTTTTGAAATAAAAAGATAATAAAGATAGAAAGGAAATATAGAAGTCAAGAATATGTGAAACACGTGAGTTCTGGTTAGTGAATGCAAAAAATAACAACTTTCTTGGCTAAACTTCTAAGCTCTCTCTATCCACTAGAGAGAAAATGGTGCATCTCAATGATATGAAGAAAACCAGCATTCATAATTATTACAAGGGATGATATTACAAAAAATTTTATGCTTCCACACCTGTCAATTGATTTAAGCCATTCTCACTCAAATCGAGATTTCGAATCTCTTTTATTGACTTCAAATCCCTTTTATTGACTTTGTTGATTTATTATAATATTGGGCCGCTAGTATGTCATTCACTTTTTTTCTTTTGAAATCCATGAGTGTTTGTGCGAACTTACGGACCCTTACCTAATTTTACTTGTCAACTTTAATCCTACAACATTTTTTCTAGTTCTTAGAGAACTCGTAGGATTTTTATATTCTATGCAGGTGGCCTATGGAGCTTGAACTATACCTCTGAAATCTCTTTACTTTTTTCACATTTTTCTTAAGAAACCATGCTTTCATTCAGAAAAAAAAAAATAATGAAAGAATACAAGGAACATACAAAAATAAAACCCCACCCAAAGTCGTATGTTACATGCTCTTGTGACTACTAGTCCAACCCAGAGTAATTAAGGCCATTCACATTTAAGTATGTTTGTAAGAAAGTTGTTTGTTAAAACTAATTTCTTTATGAGTGCAACTCATCATCTATTTCAAGTATAACCTTTTCATCATCATGTTACATTTCAATGCTTTACTCTTATCATTTTAACATTTGGTTTATGAATGTCATTAGCTATTTGCTAGAAAATGACACGAACACATATTACAGGGGACATTGGAGAATGGCAGCCTGATGGATCGATGAAAATAATTGATAGGAAAAAGAATATATTTAAGCTGTCCCAGGGGGAGTACGTTGCAGTGGAGAACATTGAAAACATATTCTTGCAATGCCCTCTGATTACCTCGGTAGGCTACTACCGAATAGAAATTGATTCTTGCATAACTGAGATACATTAGATAGTAGTTTTTTTTTCTTGTGATGCTCTCTCTAATGATCACATTTTTTTTTTGCTCACATTGGAATTATGGTTCTTCTCTTTTAAATTTTTAATTTCAATGTTTCCTTTACTCATTTGGCAAAAAATCATTCCTGTGGCCCACAGATTTGGGTCTATGGAAACAGTTTTGAGTCATTTCTTGTGGGTGTGGTGGTTCCCGACCAAAAGGCCTTGGAGGATTGGGCACGAAACCATAATGTGACTGGTGACTTTAAATCTTTGTGTGAGAACCTCGAAGCAAGGAAGTATATTTTGGATGAGCTCAACAGCAATGGTCAGAAGTGCCAAGTATGTACCTTTTTGATGTTCAACTTCGGTGAGGATGTTATTTCTTTACAGATACATCTTTATCTAACCTGGAAAAATATTTGTCAGCTTCGAGGGTTTGAGGTATTAAAAGCAATTCATTTGGAACCATATCCCTTTGGCATGGAGAGGGATCTGGTAACTCCAACATTTAAGTTGAAGAGACCACAGCTGCTTAAATACTACAAGGTATGACTTATCCCACTTTGGATTAAATCCTTTGGCATTTCTGCTGTTGTTCTCTTTTAATCCGAGCTTCTTTGCGTCTGTACTGAATCACCCATCAGAGCATGACTTCAGTGTTAGACTTTGTATAAGAAGACCTGAGGTCGCTGCTTGATTCAGTTTACTACTACCTGTTAATTTTTAATCAGAGCACGCTTTGGCTCTTAGGGCTGTGTTTGAAAGTGTTACCCATATCATGAAAAACATTCATTTATATGCATTCTGTTTGGTTGCTCTTCTTTCTCTCCACCCACCCAAGCTAGTCAAAGGAAGTGCATATAACTTTCCAATTGGCTGTGATTTGACTTTGGAGATTAAAAGAATTCATCCAATGCATTATAGGAATACCATTAGGAATATAATAAGGGTATATTAGTAAATAGTTAGGGAGTTTGTTATGATATTTGCTTATAAATAGTGGGAGCTGGAAAGGAGGAAGGTAAGCATTGATTCAGTTGGTTTAGGGCTTGAGTGATCTCAAGATAGGGAGGGTCCAGGCTTCTCGAATTACTTAGTGTATCTTGTAGTTCTGTTATCTTTTATATTTCAATATATTTCGGATTCTATCAATGCACTCCTAGACAAAGTTACAAAGCAGAAACCTTCCAGAAAGAGAAAAATGCTTGGAGTCTTCTATCTTTTCTTAATTTAACTCTACAAATAATAGCTTTCCCTATATCACAACATAAATAGTTAGGGAGTCTTCAAGAGTTGCACCATAATTGAACTAGAAAGTCTTCAAGAGTTGCAGGTCTGACAAGTGACAAGGATCGTGTCAAAACTATCCAATAGTAGAGATGGATGCTTCCATGTGAAAGGGAAGTGAATAAATGTATATAGTGAGGCTAATTAGAGAAAGTGTCTAGAGAGAATCTTAAGAGAGAGATGATTGAAAGGAAGTGTATGTATGTATAGAGAGTCTAGTGTGGGAAAATGTATTAGTGGGAGAAAGTGTGTGCATTAAGAGATGTAAATGAGAGAATAGGTATGTAGAGAGAAACTAGTGAGAGAATAGGCATGTATAGAGAGGTTAGTAATAGAAAGTGTGTCTGAAGATAGAAATAAGTAAGAGAAACTGTGTGTATACTCAGAGATGGATGGGAGAAAGTGTCTGTACAGATAGAAGTTAGTGGAGATAGAGTATGGAGAGAGATCAGCAAGAGAAAGCGTATTAAAATATAGTGAGAGAAAGGGTGCAGAGAGAAATGAGTGATGAAGCATTTAAAGTTAAAAGCACTGGTCAATTGTTTTAATGAGAAACAGAGAAAGTCATAGTAAGTGTGACATGTCTGATCATTCGAAACCACTTCTGGATGTCTCTCTTTAAAATTTCTTTTGAGCAGATTGTATCCAGAAACCAACATATAAAAAAACTGCTCTCCTGCCTGATCTATTGGCCAGTGAGTCAGTGACATATAAAAACACCACAATATTTTTCTGAAAAACATTTTTAACGAAAATGCTTCTGAAAAAGCATTTCTAGTTTACAGTCTTAAACCTACTTTGAACTTCGATCGAAAGTCTATGTACAACTTCTGATTCCTCATTGTATGATGACAGTTTATCTATTGACGTGCAATGCAAACTTTATTGTGTTTCATTCTAATTAGTTACTCTCTTCTAATTCCATCTGCAGGAGCGAATTGATCAATTATATCAAGAGGCAAAGAACGCTAAAAAATAAAACCGACGCCGGAAGCTATATTAAGTGGTGATTTTGTCCAACTTTCTGTTGATTTTGTGGACGAACTTGAATCTTCCATGGAATAGATTATAAGTCTTATTATAGAAGTAGTCAAAATGTGGCTCTAAATCTAAACCCTGCATGTATATATGTTAGAAAAATGTGCAATTATTCTAGTTTACATGTTAGAAAATTTAGAGATGATATTAAAGCACATCAAAAATTCAATCCCAAATATCTTTGGCTGTTGAAAATACTGTTCGAAACAAGTGCTTTTCATCCTTGATGACAATGGTTAGGTAACCTATATCTACATGTGATAGAGAAACTAGGATGATTGTATGAAATATAGTCAATAGAGTGATTGAATAAAATCGTGTCCAATTAGATGTACTCTTTTTAGTTAGTGGATGTCACTTGCAGGATTGCATTATTTGGGTACATAGAGTTGGATGACTCTTTTTATTTATTTATTTTTTATTTTTTGAGTTCAACAATATATAGAGGTGGGGATTAGAAAGGTCAGAGCGTACATGCCTAGACCAGTTGAACTATGCTTAAGTTGGCCATATGGTCAGATGACTTGATTGATGATAGTAACTAGCAAAGATTTAGAAACTAGAGGTAGGTCAAGGGTGTGCAATCCACCATGCAAAAGAAAAACCAATATGACACCATAAATGAGTGGTGGGGATGAAATCTCAAGGGCTCCCTAAATCCAACCCAATATCCTACTACCTCCTAAGGAATATTCTTTTGCTTTGCTTTGGTAGTGACTTGAACACTTGACCTTTGCCTTTGGAAAGTAGTTTTCCTAGTAAGTACCAACGATAGAACCACTTCTTGTCTAGATAGGAACAGTCCCTTGAATGGTATCCACTAACCAAGAAAAGTGGGTTCAATTAGGCTCCCATCTTTATCAATCATGGCAAATCAATTTGTGGGATATGGTGGCCCCATTAATCAAATCCAATATTTCATTTTACAATTTTTACTTTGTGCATCACTTGAACACGTGCATCTATGAAGTATGAAGTAAAAGTTCTTTTCAAGCATCACTATCACCAACAAACGTGGGTTTTTGAAGTTTTTAAGCTAAATTATAGAAAATACCCCTAAACTTTGTATTTTGTTTTAAAAATATCCTTGAACTTTAAAAAGTTTCATTAATACCCTTAAATTTTCAAAAAAAGTTTAAAAATACCTTTATCGTTAGTTTTGGATGGAAACCGTTAGTAATTTGTTTAAAAAATACTCATAAACTTTCAAAAGTTTTACTAATACCCTTAAACTTTCAAAAAAAAAGTTCAAAAATACCCTTACTGTTAATATATGGATAGAAATCGTTAGTATCTCGTTTTAAAAATACATCTGAACTTTTAAAAGTTACATTAATACCCTTAACATTTAAAAAAAAAAGTTAAAAAATGCCCTTACCATTAGTATATGAATGAAAACCGTTTATCTACACTCTATTACCTCCATCTTCTATTTCCTCTCTCTCCTGATTTGCTTCAATCTATGACCTAACACTTCTCTATTTTTCCTCTTTTTTTCCCTTTCTTCTTCCATATCCTCTTACTCTCTTCTTCCATTTTTCAATCTCTAAAACTTCCCCCATTCTTCCTATCTTCTTAAATATTAGAATTTTAAATAAACAGGAAGAGCTATATCTCATTTCTAAGCATGCCTAAATATAAATATAAGAAATTTCAACACCCAAATAGTCAATGTCTTTGAAGTTATCTTGAGTTGAAAAAGAACCAATTTGAAAACAACTCATATAGATACCATAAATTTTTTTTTTATATAGAGACTCATTTTTCCTTTATTTGTTCAATTCTCAATCATGGAGAACTTTCTTAACTAACCACTACAATAAATAGGCTAATTTGAATTGCAAAAAGGATGAATAAAATCATCATCTGCTGCAAATTTAGTAATGCATATATTTTCTTTATTTTCCCTCCCACTAGATGTCCTCCAAATTATGACCCGAATTCTCAACATGTCTCTTTTTTTGTGTATTAAACCTAAATGTACTAACTCAAATTACTAACGTACAACTTTGTTAAAGCATTTAAGTCCTAAGGTCCCTTAGTGGTTCCATTATTTTCCTTTCTTCTAGCTATAATCTATATACCTTGATTGAATGGGGTAGTTTTAGAGATTAGAAAATGGAAAAAGAGAGTTAAGAGGGTATTGAAAAAGAAAGGGCAAAAAAGAGAAAAAAATAGAGAAGTGTTAGACCATAGATTGAAGCAAATCAAGAGAGAGAAGAAATGGAAGAGGGAGGTAATGGAGTGTAGATAAATATTTTTCGTCCATATACTAACAGTAAGAGCATTTTTTTTTTAATTTTTTTAAAGGTTAAAGGTATTAATACAATTTTTGAAAGTTCAAGGGTACTTTAAAACAAGGTATTAACAATTTCTGTCCATATACTAACGGTAAGGATATTTTGAACTTTTTTTGAAAGTTTAAAGACATTAATGAAACTTTTGAAAGTTCTGGGGTGAAACAAAGTACTAACAGCCTCCATAAAAAACTAACGGTAAGGGTATTTTTGAATTTTTTTTTGAAAGTTTAAGGGTATTAATGAAACTTTTGAAAGTTTAGGGGTATTTTTTAAACAAAGTACAAAGTTCAAGGGTATTTTCTATAATTTAGCCAAGTTTTTATAATGAGTTACATGTTTCATATAAAAAAAGTTTTGCCCAAATTTGGTTCTCTTTTCAGGGACAATCTTAAGGTTTGTTTGCTTGATCAAAATTTAGAAAATTTAGGAATGAAATAGAGTTACATCATATGGTAATATAGGGTATTTTCTTTTTCTTTTTGATAATTTTCTCAATTAAATTAAATATTTTCTATTTTTTTCCGTTAAAATACTATTTTGGTCATTGTACTTTAGATTTCATTTCATTTAGTCTCTGTACTTTTAAATGTTAAATTTTAGTCCATGTACTCACAATAAATCTTAAAATTAGTCATTTGAAGTTAATTTTTATTGAAATTGGTTAAATAATAATAATAATAATTTCCATGCAATAAAAAATACCATGAGAACACGTTTCCAAAATTTATAAAGGGTGAATATGTTTCCAAAATTTTAAAAGGAAAAACTAATAGAGACAATTTTAAACTAACTAGAGGGACTAATTTTAAGATTTATTAAAAGTACATGGACTAAAATTGGACATTTGAAAGTATAGGGACTAAAATAGAGTGGAACTTAAAGTACTAAGACTAAAATAGTATTTTAATATTTCTTTTATATGGATAAATACATACGCACATACACACACCCACACTCTTTCTGCAAATGACAATTTTATTTGCACAAGCACATACTTTTCTCAGCTCAAATTGTTGTTGAGGCAAATTTGGCATATTCATAACATGTTTGTTTGCAATTAATTGAAATAGTCATACACTTTTAGATGATTGGTATTGTTGCCAAATTTTGGACAGGAGAAATCTCACATGACCTCCATGTGACAACGACGGTAAACTTGTAATTTTGGGAGAAGAATGCGGCTTGCAAGACAAGAAAAAACTGAGCACCAGTGTGGTGTAGGTCACATAGGTTCTGATGCTTAAGTCAGAGAGAGTTTTGAGATAGTTTAGGAATTCTAGGAGAGTTTAGGTGGCTAGAATGAGCTTACCTTGCTCTCTCCTCAAGAAAGAGCTTAAATACCTTCATCTCTAGGGTTTTCGTGGGGTTTTTGTCTCCTAATGGGAACGAAAGGATTAAATGGAGCTAGATCGGGGGTACATGGGCATTGAGGGACCGAGGCAAGGCCTAAGGGAAGGCCTTGCCACGTGGTCGGCCTCGGCCAGGCCAAGGCCAACCATGGGCTTAGGCTTCAGCCCAAGCCCGTTTCTTTGTCCTCTCGCATTGTGGGCTGATCTCGTGTTAGTTTTGGTCCATTTTGACTTCGTATTGGGCTTCTTTCCTTGTTTGGCCCTTTATTGTAGCCTTTCACTCAGTCCGTTTTTGTTGGTCAAATTTTACCCATAACATTAGCCTCCACTCCCTAGTTAGGATTTGAGATTAGGAGCGTGTGAAATAATTGCATAGAACCTGACTTGGGAGTAGCCTATTTAATTTTGGAGTCATTTGTGACATTTTGAGGCCTACCTCAAATTCTCTCTAGTTATTGTTGTCTATTCCTGTAGGGATATTTCAGTCTTTCTAGAGTGTCAATTTTTGGTTCAAGTTCATGAATGTGGCGCTTATTTCACATCTCAAATCATTCCCAAGATTGCCGTCTAACCCAGTAGGGAACATTTCAGTCTTTCCTGGTGGGTAAGATGGACTATGGATAGTGTGTTCATCCATTTACTGGATAAAATTTAAGGCTCCAAGGTTCGCCTTGGATCTTTCTAAGATTGTCGTCCAACCTCGTAGGAAACATTTCGATCTTTCTTAGAGGCTAAGACTTTCTTCTAGATTTGCGATTGGTGTTGTTTTTCTGGAGAGAATATGTGAGATTGCCATCAAACCCTGTAAGGACTATTCTGGACTTCTTGACCTCCCGTAGGAGGTAATTTTGGCCATATAGTAGCCATGTAGCTTCCGAACCTCCTGTAGGAGGGAATTCTTGGCTATCTAGTAGCCTCGTAGCTTCCCGCTTTTCGTAAGCATTTTCTAATTAAATGTAGCTTCATTCCAAGTTGATACCTTGAGAGAAGAGGCGAATGATTGATCAGTGGAGTGCAACTTGGAGGAGAAAACACTGATCCAGATACGTATTATAGGTGTCCAGTTCGTCCTTCCGAACCGGTTTGGCTGGATTGGTCTGGTCGGCCTCAGCCGATCCAAGGCTGAAGCTCTCTTGGTTCTTCTGTCATGCGTGCCAGATGCATGCTTGCAGCCTCTGGCGCGCGCCGGTACGCTTGTTGTGGAAAGGTCTTCCTCGGCCTCTGCAACCCCCTTTTCATGATTCTAGATGTTTTTTTTGTTCCCTTTTCAGTTTCTTGTGAGATCCATTGTTCTTCAGTTGCTCGAGCTTTTACTAGAGCTGTGAAAAAGTCTTGAAGCTTCGTCACGTTTGAGTTTTTCCCTTGTTTGCTACGAGAACTTGGTTTTGTTCCACCCCTTTTTTGGAAGGTTTGATTTAACTTTGGATTCTTCTTTTGGTTTATGTGTTGGAAAGAGCTTGGCCTCAACCATGTTGGTTGGTCTCGGCCCCTTTGTTTCAGCTTTTGTTTCATGTGTTTTCTATAACTCATGGTTTTGCCGCTTCTGTTTTTCAGATATGCCTCCATGGTCTGCTTCCCTCAAAAGAAATTATGTCTTCCCTAACTCAAATGACTCCAATGGAAGTGGTGGAGTGGACATGAATGAAAGCTAGTCTTTTTATGAAAAATTCTATATTATATTCGCTTATCCTTTTTATCTTTAATCTTACTGTAAGACTTGTTTTTTTTATGAATGTCAAATTTCTACTAATCTTCCTTGTCTCTCTTTAATGAATTTTACTTCAAAGATATAAACTCTGATAAGCAGAATGGTCTAAGTCTTACTAAATAAGATAAAGTAAAAAATGGGTCCCTCATTCATGAACTCGAACAAAAAATCCAAAGAAATCACTTACTTATAGGGTGCTTGCCCTTGGCCATTCTGGTCGACCTCAGCCACTTTAGGATTTTTGGATTTTCTGAATCGTTCTGTTATTCTTTTTTTGTGCAGCTTCTGCTTTTTGTTTAATAAAGAGACATATCTCCTTAGTAGCTTCTTTGCCTTTTGTTTAATAGGGAGACATATCCCCTTAGTAGTCCCATACTCAAGCAGGAGTTTGTTGTGTTGATTTCATGCTTGAATATAGTTGTGCAATAAAACTAGTCTAGTGTCTCTAAATGCAAAAATAATGCTTTATTCCTTACGCTATTCTTGGATTGGTTGAACTGAGCTCAATATGCAATTTTCTAACTTGGAGTCATGCTTGGGACATGCCTAGGAAGAGTTTAGTTGACCTCTGCCTCGGCCTTGGTTGAGGTGGTCACATGAACTCTTGGCCTGTGATGTGACTTGTCTAATGTAAAAGCATGCTTGGAGAACATCTTGATAGCATTTGGTCACCTCGACCTTGGCCTCTTTGAGCATAGTTGAGGTGTCCACCTGAGCCTTTCTACCTTTAATTTTATCCTTTGTTGTACCCTTGCATGGAGATAATTTATTTGGAATTATCTAAGAGCAGGTTGGTCCAACCCTCAATCCTTATGCCAAAATCTTGTTTTGAAGATTTCATGGAGCTTCCTTGATGTTGGTCTTCTCTTTGCAAGGCAACCTGGTTCCTTTCAGTTAGGTTCCTTAGTTGACATTTTCTTTTCGATTCAGCCTCAGTGAGTACTCATCTAGAAGTCATGTTATCTAGATGAACTAAGTACATACCTTTGGATTTAGGTTCAATCCAAGCTTCTAATCTCTCAAGGTTGCTTGTGATTTCTTCATGAGCTTTCTCATCTTTTTAGAAGAGGTTGGTTCAAGTGGGATTCGGCCTTTGGCCGGCCTTGGATTTTTCCACTTGTCGATTTTTTCTTTTGACACTGGTCGACCTTGGTCCTAACCACTGGTCGGGGCGACTCAAGTTTCCTTCAGTTGGTTGTTTCCAATTTGTCCTTGGAGCATCCCTCCTTTGGATGAGACTGAGGTGATTTCATCATTGGAGGGAGGTTGAATGCTTACCTCTTCTTTTGTCGTTGGAGCATCCCTCCTTTGTTCCCAGTTGAATGCTCACCTCTTCTTTTGACCCATGGATTAAAGGAGTCTTCCGTCTTGTAGTTCTACTGCTATGGCAACCAAAGTTTCTTTTGGTCTCTGTTTGATTATCAACAAGTGCATCTGACATTTGAGTTGATCTTTTCCTTCGTTGAAGTAACCTATTGATCTACTTCTCAGTTTTCTGGTCCTTTTTAAGGTGAAAGAAAAAAGGATTTTCATAGTATGGCGTCGAACACTCCTTGAAGTTTCATTTAAGATCGGTAAAAATCCAGGGTCCTTTTTACAATCATAGGGTTTGATGGTTGTCACTTTGAATTATGGAGGTATTTCTACCTCCATTATTTCGTTAGATAAGGGAGGATTTATACGCTCGATTAGAGTTTCTAGATCCAGTCCTTCGACTTCTCGTGCCTTATGAATATTGTCATGGATATTACCTATCTCTTTTTAGATCTTCCGAAGTTTGTCTTTTCATAAAGGACCTGTAGCTTCATCTTCGACTTAGGATCGGCCTCGGTCATGGCCTATCCCTTTTGCTTCTCTTTATTCAGACTTTGTAAGTCTGATCTTGTCGCTTCGTCTTATCGAGATCTCATCGTCACACTGTCTTTCCTTGATCGAATATGTGTCGCTCTTGCTATATAGACTTGGAATATCTTTCCATGTTCAGCTCATGCACCACGATGTTACGATTTATTCATGGCGTGTCTTCATGGGATTAGGCGAATAAGTTTACATTATTTCTAAGGAAGCTAATTCGTTTTTCTTTATGTTCAGCCCCCAAGTTTGTTCCAATGTTTACTCGCCTATCTTCTGATGTGAGTAGGGCAGACTCTAGTTCCTCGACAAGTTGTCCTCTTTGGTTGGCCTCAGTCTCCTCGGAGTCGAGGAGCTGGTCAACCGCTTCCTTTGTCTCTTTTTTGTGCACTTCTTCAAAGCCACATTACTGTGTAGCTTGAATGATTTGGTCAGCAAAGGTTGGGGAGGTGTGACTTCTCGCGTTTGTCACAGGTGATCGGCTATTACACGCAAGTGCAAGCGATCGAAGTAATATAAAATGGTATATGAGTACCAAGTATCGAATCCCATAGGGAACGGAGTAACAAAAATATTGTAAAGCAAAATGTAAGGAAAATTGCAACTAGAAAACTAAAATTGCAAAAATAAAGTTGGGTTGGTGTGTTGGTGAAAAATAAAAATTGCAGAATCTAATTGCAGAATATAAAATGGCAATCAGCGAAATAATCAAAATTGCATAATTAAATTGCAGAATCTAAAATTGGCAATATTGGAATAACAACTAAAAAGACTTAGAAAATGAAATTGCAAAGAGAATTCTAGATAAAGATGGGGCTCAAGAATGTCATTGCCCTAAGTTGTAATTGCAAGCCAAAATTGCAATTCCAACCTACTCCACACTCAATTGTAAACCAAAATTGCATCTCCTATTTACCTTGAATTTAGGTTTTTAGGAGGCTAAGTGAGAGACCTATATGTCTATAGTCCCTCTATCTTAGATAATTTGGCTCACAATTTTATGGGTTTTGGAGTTCTTAATCCTATGTCAAGGGTAAGGAATTGGCTTATGTCTAAGCTCTTTTTCTCCATCACTTGTGTGAAATCCACTTATCACTAACCCCGTCGGTATTAGATCTAAGCTTGAGTTGATACCCTAGTTGATCAATCTAGGATCTCAACGGAATTTTAATCAACACAAGCAAACAATTGAAATGTAGGCTTGGTTTTCATTGAAATTTTGGCTACAATTACTTTTTAGGGAATTTACATTTTTGAACCCCCTAAGAAGTTTCAGCTCATAAAAAATCCTAAACTATTTTTTGAGAAAAAGTTCATATTAAAAATTGTGTAAATTGAATAATTAAAACAATAATTTGTAATATTATTTTTGGCAACTACTAGGAATTCAAGAAAAGGATGCTTAATGGGAACTAAGGAGAAATTCAAGGGCAATTATGTAAAATGATGGTCTTCTTCCTCATGCCCCTTGGTAAGCTTTAACATTCAAAACTTAGAACATACTTGATGCCCATTGGTAAGCTTTAACATTCAAAACTTAAGAACATACTTCAAGAGAAAAACAGGGGCTTACAAAATTCATTTCAAAACTTAATTACTCCATATTGCTCCACTCCAATCGACTCAACCTTCACCCAAATTTGGAGATGGCTAGTCTTAACAACCCAAGTGAACTTGAATCGGATTGGACAATTGGAAGAATGCAGAAATTCAGAAAATCCAGAAAACAGAGTAATGTTCTTGAAAATAAATCCACCAACTAAAATTAAAAATTACAACTTAAATTGAATAAAAGAAGAAATCAAAAGGAGAACATAGATTGAATTTCAAGAACTCTCCATAAAACTAACAGAAACTGAAGAACTAAACTCAAATTGAAATACTTACTGAAAAACAGAAAAAGAATGAAAAACAGAGCATTCGGAAAACTTCAAAACCCACCAACTTGACTTGGAATTAAACTCAAAATTCATTCAAAATACATCAAATGAGAATAGAAAAAGTTCAAGCAACCTTTTGTAATACAAACTGAAGAAAAAAAAAAAAAAGATTAAACTTGACTATTTTGACCAAAAACAAAAGAAATACGAAAAACAGAGGTTCACAAAAAACGTATAAACCCACAAAATTCACTTCTCAACTCCACCTCCCAATCCGAATTGATTCTTCTATCTTTTTCCTCCCTCTTTTATAGATCTTCCTAGGGTTGAAATTTGCCAAAAATCGCGCTCCAATCCCTCAATTTGTGCGGAAATTGAATTTTTCATAAATGGGTTTCTTCGTTGTTGCAAAAACCCACGAAATTGATCTCTAAAATTGCTCCCAAAAATCCGATGCTTAGCTCCAATTCTTCTTCCCCATTTATAGGCATCCATTAAGGTTGAAGATTGTCCAAATTTCGTGCTCCAATTCCACCAAATCATGCTGTAATTTGGTTTTCCATAAATGAGTTTCTTCTTCGCGCGACATTTTTTTTGTTTCCATAAATCCTCTGCCCAGAATTGCAAAATCAGATTTTACAATCTGATTTAGCAATTTTCACATTTCCTGCTCCAGAAACAATTGCAAAATCAGATTTTGCAATCTGATTTAGCAATTTCCATAATTTCTGCAAAAAGAATCAATTTATTTAGAATTCTATTCCAAATGCTATCACATTCAATTCTTACTTAAATTCAAGCAATCTTCCACTATTTTCAATTAATCTTAGGACAAACAAAAATATTTTAAGCAATTGGGAATTAAATAAGCCTTAATTCTAAGGCTTATCAACAGGCGACGGTCCTGAATGGAATCGTCTTCATCCTCATTTTAGCGCTTATTTCCCAACGTTTTATTCATCTTTTTAGAGGATTCAACTCAAGCAATAAGATTTTCCAAGCAAGCATTCTCATTTCCCACAGACGACGCCAACTGTTGTTGTCAAATTTTGAACAGAAGAAATCTCATATGACCTCCACGTGAAAACGACAACAAATTTGTAATTTTGGGGGAAGAACGCAACTTGCAAGACAAGAAAAAGCTGAACACTGGTGTGGTGTAGACCATATAGGCTCCGATGCTAAAGTCAGAGAGAGTTTTGAGAGAATTTGAGATTTCTATGAGAGTTTAGGTGGCTAGAATGAGCTTATCCTACTCTCATCTCAAGAGAGAGCTTAAATATCTCTCTCTAGGGTTTTTGTGTTCCTTCTCCTAATGGGATCGAAAGGACCGAACGGGACTAGACTGGGGGTACATGGGCCGTGAGGGACAGAGACAAGGCCCAAGAGAGGGCCTTGCCACGTGGTCGGCCTCGGTCGACCACAGGCTTGGGCTTCAGCCCAAGTTCGTTTCTTCGCCCTCTCCTGTTGTGGGTCGATTTTGTGCTAGTTTTGGTCCGTTTTGACTTCATATTCGGCTTTTTTCCTTATTTAGCCATTTATTGTGCTTTTCACTTTGCTCGTTCTTGTTGGTCCAATTTTACACATAACAATTGGTGTTTGTATATTTTAAAATCTTGGATAATTAAGTTTATTCTGTAACATTTTTGCATGCAAATGTGATGTTTATTTTCAATAATATCCAATGAACCTCAAAATACCTATGTAGTTAAGACATCCATACCTCTTTTTATGGATCATAAGTTTGAATCCTCACCTCTTGTTATGAAATCGAGTTAAGATGTGAAAGCTTCTTTCTCTATAAAAACGATGCGTTTCAAGGTGTGAAGTGAGAGAAAAAAATGAGAGAAAATAGGTTTAAAATAAGACAACCTTTTCATTTTTTATTTTTTTCCATATTGAATATTGAAAAGTACTAAAAATTAGAGGTGTTAAGCCTTTTATCATTTTTGCATCTAGCTATTTTTTGCATTCTAAAAAAAAGATATAATAACATCATTGTTCTTTTTTTTTGAGAAAAACACTGTTCTGATAATACTATATTATAGATAAATTCAATTAACTTGTATGCTAATTAATTCATATTAATTCAATATCTTAATATAAGATTTGCTATAGAGAGGTACGTGTGATAGCTTGACTATTATATGGGCGGTAAGAAATGGTGTGTTAAACTATCATATATATGATCAACGTTTAAAATGTTGATGTTGATAGAAATGTCGAGGTCTCAATTTTATGGAAATGTCAATGAAAATATTGATAAAATGTCGAAGATAATAGATATTTTTGAAAAAATCATAAAAATTAAAAAAAATTAAATTAATAAATAAATATTTTACACTTTTTAAATGAATTAAAAAAACTTATTACTTGTAAAGGTCCACATTAATAATTTTTTATTGCTATATTTTTAGTGTTTTATCGATTTTTTTACGGTATAACGGAAATGTTAATTCACCCCCTACGTCGATGTTGAACTCATAGACATATGAAAACGTTGATTAAAATGTTGACATGTCGATGAAAATTTAATACTATATCTATGATATGATACGAGTAACTTTTTTTTTTTTTTAAAAGATACGAGTGTTAAAGAACGGTTGATAATATATTGAACAAAAATATTAAATTTACTTTAATCCAGTCGTTTATAAATGGTTTAACATGTCAGATTAGTAGCAAAGTTGTTTCCCCCTAATTTTCAATGATAACTCAAATGCTTAGAGAAGTGTTCGTAAGTTTCAATAATAAACCAAATGCTCAGAGAAGTGTTAGAGAGTATATTATGTGATTAGTAATTTTATACCGTTAGATGTATAGAGAAACTAAAAATTATAATTTTACCATATAATATGTAGTTTAGAGGGTGAATCTTCACTCAATAACACGTATCGTTTCACATTTTGTTCCACAAGAAATGACATATCTTTTACGATAAACTTTTAATGTAACTTTACACTGATGCAGCCTACAATACAACCACACCCAATTGGAAAAGAAAAAACTAAAACAGCTTTTACAACAAATCTCACAGCCCACATTCCCAAACAAATGCAAAGATGAATGCATAATTGCATTTGGGAACAATCAAAGCACACGAAGTAACAGAGCCCAGACAGGAAAAACAAAGAGAAGGACGATGCCGATGGTGTTTGAAATGCCATTGGCTTTGGTGAAGGAGTTTCTGAATCCACCCGAGGCTCTGATGTGTTCTTGCAGCAAATAGCATGATATGATCAGACAGATCACTTCTCCGATGGCGTCGTCCCTTATGGTGCTCGCAAATAACCCCGGAGCCACCACAATTAGAAGTATCAAAGCGCCAGGCAATTCAAGCCAATCTGAATTTCCAGGCAATGAGAGAATGGAATGCAATAATTCAGTTTGTTATCTAATTCTTTTGGTTTTTAAGCTTGCAAACTAGACAGGATATAAATACACTTCCACATGGTAATAGTAATTTATGTGATGTGAAATTTCTATTAACTGACAGCTTAAGTTATTAGATCGGAGTATATTTGATTATGGATGAGGTACTTGAGAATGTTATTTGTTCCTTTTAACTTGGCGTATCAAATTATCTTGGTAATTGGAATCCTAATGTGAAAGAAAGTTTTGAAGGTATATTAAATACCTAAAGGTACTATATTTTAACTAAAGTTTTGGATCTTTTTGATACTTTAATTTGTCTAACTTTATAAGCTCAAAGATGTTAAAAAGTTTGATCGTGATTTTTGTTTATGGATCTTTCAAAAACAAATAGTTTTTAAAATATTAAGAACTTGTGTGATAGGAATAGGATAAATGTTCTGAACCAAAGATATCTTTTGATAACAATTTAAACAATAATCTACCAAACAGTTTTTTACCAAGTACAATCAATCAAACAACTCATATAGTTTTTATAATACTAGTCATTGTGGCAGTCATCCAAAATTCTCCTAGTTGAGCTGAGCATGTCTATACTTTCAACATTAAAGAAGTATGAAGAAGAAAGTAATCAAAACTACCATACCAATGGCTCTAAATCTATTTCAACACACTTATCAGCAAGCATATTTGCACTACATAAACTGAAAGTGAATTCAGTAATATCTGTAATCAAGTCGAGTCCTGAAACTACCTGGGAATCGTCGTGGGAAGAAGAGACGCAGCACAACAGCAATGGCGGCGACCCATTTTCCAAACTCTCCCCTGCAAGAGAAAGTAATTTAGCTATAGACAACAGAAACGTAATTCCAGGAGCTTCATTCGAAGCCAATTGCTCGTATTATTGCTCAACAGAGGATATGATCACCTGAGAAAACCGAAAATCACCCCGGGAAGACTGAAGAAAATGTACGGAATCAACAATGAGGTAAGGATATTCGTCTTCCAGTTCGTTCGATCCAAAATCAGTAAGTAACTGCACTCACAAAACAAATTCAAGTCGCAAAAGTATACGATGACATCAATAGAAAGAAATCTGAGTCGAACCAAAATGATCCAGAAAAACCTAAAAGGAGATCAATCGAAGATCAAAACGAAAAAGAACACTCAATAAGTTAATGATTCATAAATCATTAGAAAAAACAGAAGCACATTTCGTAACAGGAACCATTTCCTTAACTAAATCGTTCTCATATTCCTCAATCAGTTCAATATCTAAATTAACAAACGAATTACTTCAGTTGAACAGCAACCGATCGCAAAACACAAACTAGTCCTCGAATAAAAAATCGCCAATTAGGCTCTCACAACTAAAATTTCCACTAAAAAATGAACCGTCAGCAACGAACCACAAACAACAAAATCGCCAAAATTCATCAATCAAACAAACACGAGAAAGAAACAGGAATAAAGCCATGAAGAGAGCAAGAAAGAGAGAGAGAAAAGGAAAAACATACATAGCAGCAAAGGAAGCAATCCATTGGAGGAACGTAGCGGCAAAGCCCGTAGCACCGAGCTTAACAGCGTCTGTAGCAAGCTTTTTAGCGGCGTTACCGAATTCCCGAAAATCAGAGGAGATCAGATCTGCAGCGTCAGAATCCGTCACCATTTTCAAGTAGCTCGGTTTCACCATCTTCAGTACGCCTCTTCGATCTTCCGATCTGGTGAAGAAGAAGAAGAGCGAAGGTTTGAAAGCAGAGCAGAGAGATAGATAAGGTTTTGACTGTAAATAAAGAAATGCTGATTGTTCTTAACGGCACCACGTGGACCTTATAATTAATGGGCCCACATTTTTATTTACATTATTTGCCAGCCACGTGGCTTTCTCGACGTTTCTTCTATTGGTTTTTTTAAACAAAAGTTGTTATTTTTTTGGTTACGAGCTAAGTAGACGACTTGTAAAACTAAAATTGCTTCCCAGCCTTTAATATATGTTAATACTATAATAATATACGTGTTATATTAAATTTCGTCCACGTCTATCATCGATTTAGTTTTTCTTTTTTCCTACAAAGTATTCAATGGATAATTGAAGTTTCAAGGCTTTGTTTGAGTTAAACTATTAAGTTTATTATATGTATCGAATAAGTTATTAAACTTTCAATTTTGTGTCTTATATCAAATTCTAAAAATTTTTCGTAGGTCCATGAATCGTAGATCTACAAACTATTCATTTTGTGTCTAGTACTAAGTCTCTATCATATTTATTTTCTTAAAATTCATGTAACTATCAAACGTAAAATTGAATGGTTGAATCTTATAAAAACAAATTTCAATTTGATGTCTAATACACTTGGGAATTTTAAAAAATTTTAAATATGAAAGAGACTTATTAGACACAAAATTGAAAGTTTAAATACTAAGAAATACTTTTAAATTTCAGGAATCTTTTAGACACAAAATTAAAAGCTTAAAGAATGTATTAAACACTTATAAAAAGTTGGAACCTATTAGACATAGCGTTGAACGTCCAGAGACTAAACTTGTAATTTAACATTTTATTTATCTAGTATTTATATTTAAAAGTTTTTGGTATGTTATTGAACTTTCAATTTTGTGTATGATAAGTTTTACTTGAAATCAACTTGTTATCTATCCTTAAATAATACCGTCAATATACCATGTAAGTAGTAAACTCATGTAGTTAATATCATAGACTTATTAGGCACAAAAATTGAATGTTGAGGGACAACTTTTAAAAGTAGAGATTAAATAGACACAACTCTCAAAGTTTAAGTATTATCTATTATAAACTTTTTAAAGTACAAGAGTTAAATGAACAAAACTTATAATTATATATATAAAGATATGACTTAAAAACATTGGTACCTTAAACATAGTTTAATCAGTTAAACTTTTGGTTTATGTTATGAGTGAAATTTGGACTTAATCAAATACTTCAAATAAAAACGATAAGAACCCAAAGTGAAAATAGTCGAGGCCTGCATGCCTAGATTAACCTTTTCCAATTCCTATAGAGAAACAGAAACCCTCTTTAACCCTCTTTAATCCTAATATGAAAAGGAAATCTAAAACCCTAAGTGAATCCTTATATAAATAGTATATTATGGCTCAATTAAAGGTAACTTAACCCTCATTCTCTAAACCTAAGCTTGCTACACTTTTTCCTCTCTGACTTAAACATCAGAGTGTGTGTGGCAAACCACATTAGTGTGCAGTTCTTTTTGTTTTGCAGGTTGCCTATTTTTCTAAATTACAAATTTTACCGTTGAAACACGTGAAGGTCAGGTGAGATTTCTCCTGGTTAGATTTTGGCATCAACATTTGATGTCGTCTATGGAGAATGAGAGTGTTTTACCTTTGCACACCAAAATTGAAAAAATCAAGACCATGTTGAACTTGTTTGCAATCTTACCAAAGGAAAAAATCTTTTGGTAAAAGACATGGAAATTTCACACCCATAGTCCGAAACCAAACAAAGGTGAACCCTAGGTTAGAACAAACAAGAACAATAAAGAATGAAAACATAGGGGCTTAGATTGGATCATCAAAAAAAAAAAAAAAAGAAGAAGAAGAAAAGAAAAAGGAAAAGGAAAAGAAGACAAAAAAAAAAAAAAAAAAAAGAGACTTACTTGCTCGACGAAAAACCTTTTGAAGCTTTGGTGTGAGTCAATGATAAAATTCAATCTCAAGGACTCTCACATGGATGGAGATTTATTTGGGTTTGGCCTTTTGTGTTCAACAACACATGAAGACAAATATTTGTGCTGAATACATGAGAAAAATATTTGTAGAAAAAAAATATTAAAGAATGGAACATTTATCTTCTCCCTCAAGCGAATTGTAATTTGTGCATTCTCAAAAAAAAAAAAAAAAAAGAAATAAAAAAATTTGCTACTTTTTGAAGATCATTGGCTTACACACTTAGCCTTGGCTTTTATATAAAGAATGACAAAATCAATTAATAGAGGAATCTGAGAGAGAATTTAAAAGGACTGGTCAAGCAAGAACAATTTTGAATACATTGCGCCAAACATAGTTTTGGGTTTAAGTTTTGGGTTTAGAATCCAAAACCATCCAAACCCAAAACTATGGGCCAAATAACCCCTAACATTTTATTTATCTAGTCTCTATATTAATTGTTTTTTTTGATACATTATAACTTTCAATTTTGTGTATGATAGGTGTTCACACAAGATTTCAAAAGAAATTTAATTTGTGGAAATGAACTTGATTTTATTAATTTTGTATAAGTGTTACAATCTCTAATATTTGTCATATGATTCTTTCTCTAGAGTACGTAAGCTAGTTGATTTTCTTAGATCAACTTGTTGGCTTGTTGATTTTAGATCAGCATGTTAGCTTGTTGATCTTGGATAGACTTGTTGGCTTGTTGATCTTCTTGAATCGGCTGCTGGCTTGTTGGTCTTCTTGGATAAGCCTAATAGCTTGTTGATCTTGGATCAACTTGTTGGCTTGTTGATCTTGAATCGACTGGTTGGCTTGTTGATCTTGGATCGGTATGTCAGTTTGTTGATCTTCTTGAGTCTTGTATGTTTCTCCAAGTCTTCAGAGAATCTTCTATCTTTAGAGAGTCTCTGGCCTTCAGATAGTTTTAGGTCTTCGAAGAGATCTCTATCTTCTAGGAGTCTTATGAGTTCTCTGAATTCTGATTGAATGGCTCTAACTTCTGATTCTTTGAGCTTTTGACTATATTTTGGATTCTGACTCCTGGAGCCTCTGAATTCTGAATGCTCCGAATTCTGATTCTTGAAGCTTTTGACTTTTGGAGCTTCTTAATTCTCTTATTGAATACTCTGAATTTTGTCTCATTTAAATGTCTACAAATGAGGCGTGACCTCCTCTATTTATAGAGTTTGATGGACCTTGTATGGGCTTGAACTTGTTGACTTTGGGCCCAACTTTTGGGCTTGGGCTTAATCTAATTTTTTTTTAAGAGGCTTGGATTATTTAAATTTAGCTCAATCTATTTTTAGTGATCTTGGGCTAAATTAGCTTTGGTTCCAACTCCCACATGACATAATTTGATTGGAATGACTTAAGTCGCCTGGTGGATCAATATTAGACACGTGACATTATTTGATTTGTCAATTTTTTATGTCATTTAATTTAATTTGATGACACGTGTAAATTTGTAATTGGTCCCAAATTTACTTCATCATTAATTTTAATTAATGATGTGACAATTTGTGCTTGGCCGAAATTTCTCATTCAACAAATGCCCCCTTTTCGAGATTTGTGCACAACTATGCGGTGGGTGAATCTCGAAAGAGATAATTTAGAATTAAAATATAGGATGATTTTGACTTCCTTTAATGTGTCAATTTAATCAAAATATAAATTTGGCTCAAAATTTTGATTTTTTTAGACACTTCTTATGCCAATTAATCAAAATATGAATTTTGGTCAAAATTTTGATTTTTTTGTTTGGCAGCAAACTTTGGTTTGAATTTCAGTAGAATTTTTTTTGCTCTACCGTAATTCCAAATTGAATTCTAAGTAGTATTCAAATTCTATCCAATTTATTTATTTGAAGTAGAATTTTGATTCTACCTAATTTTTTTATATGAATTTGAAGTAGAATTTGAATTTTACTCAAATTTTGATTTGGGAAGAATTTAGGATCATACTCAAATTTTAATTTGAGGAAAAATTTAGATTTTATCAAAGAATTTGACTTTGAATAAAATATTCTATCCAAAATTTGGCTTTAATTTGGAATGAAATTTGAATTTGAATTTTATTCAAGCTTTGATTTGGGAGAAAATTTGGAGTATGCCCAAATTTTAATTTGAGAAAATTTGCCAAAATTATCTAGATCTTGGCTTCAATTTGGAATGAAATTTGAATTTGAGACTTGATCAAATTTTGATTTAGGAGAATATTTGGAGTATGCCCAAACTTTGATTAGAGAAATTTTGCAATTTTTTTTTCTTTGAATAAACTTTTTATTCTATCCAAAACTTGGCTTAAATTTGGGGTTGAGTTTGAATTTGAATCTTACTCAAATTTTAATTTGGGAGAAATTTTAAAGTATACCCAAATTTTGATTTAAGAAAATTTTGCCAAAATTTTGACATCCAACATTTTTGTCTAAAAATCAAAATCTTTGAGTTTAGCCAAAAATTTTGATTTTTGTATTTGCCCAAGATTTTCCTCCCAATTTAGTAACAAAAATTGTAGGACGATTTGTATTGCCAATTATGTTTGATTAAGCTAAAATTTCCCTCACATAAGAGGTAGATTTTTTTTTCTTAATAACAATTGTAGGAGATTCTCAAATTTGACTTGCCCAATTTTGTTTGATTAGGCCATGATTTTTATCAAAATCAAACTCTCCTTATATTTTTTGACCCAATCTCTTTAAAAATTGAGAGATTGCATAGACCAAGACACAAAAGCATTCCATCAAAAAGCTTTAGATATTTGATAAATTCTACTTCTCAATCTCCCTTTTTTTTTTACTTGACTTATAAGACTCATACAACTTCTTCTTTGTGTAGGTCTTGAATTCTTGTTTGGAGCAATAATCTTCCTTCATACACTTTATTTGTGCCGCCGGTAAGGGGAAAGAAGTCATGCTTGATTTTTTTTCATACATTGTTTCTCCCGAACATTTATTTTCATTTTTTTAATACACACTGTCGTATCTATTATTGCCTTGCCTGTGTCGATAGTTTGGCGACTTTGTAGATGATAGAAGGAAAAAAAAAGTTATGGCATGAAACAACCATTTGTGTATGTATAAATATATTTTCTTTTAATTTAAGAGTTACACAATCCTCCACCAACGTTTCATGCACAACAACCTCAATATATACAGGGGCGGATGCACGTAGGGGCCAGGGGCACGTGCCCCCCCCCCCCCCCCCCCCCCCCTCAAATTATGTCGTCTTTATATTTTTAATATAAATTATAAGTATTATTATATAATATATATATTTAGATACATATAAAGTTCTAAAGAAGAGATTTGGAGTGTTGGTAGGGGGACACTAAGTAAATCAAGAGAGCTATGCTTCAAATCCAACCGAACACAACTTTAATTTTGATTTTTAGAAGATTGTGTCAGATTTTGTCTCACTGAAGCCCAAATTCAAATAAGGTAAATTAGATTTGTTAAAAGTGTATAAGTGTAAACTAGTGCTCCATTGCCTCCGTTTTATTTTTTATTTTTCAATTTAGAAATCTATTCACCCTCGTACTGAATTTCCAGCTCTATCGAAAAGCCAAAAAATGTATCGTTAATTTTTTTATTTGCAAGTAAGTTCTTACTTTTGATTCACATAATTGATATTGTATTTTTCATTACTTTCAGAGCTAATACTGGAAGGACTATTTTTCGTTACTCGTCAGGATATACATAATATACCATTGACAAGTAAGATTCAAATTCTGTTTAGATTCAAATTCTTTTTAGACTTTTAGTTGTTATTTTTACTCTAGAAAATTGTCATTAATTTTTTTTTTCTAATTAATATTTGTGTAGAGTTAACTCAAAATTAAAATGGAGAGATATTATAAAAGAAAAAAAAAACAACAGAGTCATCGTTTTCAGAAAAGAAAAGTACTAATTCTGATAAGTCTTATCCAGAAGACAATTTAGGAGAACTACCTGCAGATCCTGGTCTAAGAAGGAAATTTCTGATTACAATTCTAATATTCAAGATGAAGTTCGTAGAGCATATTTACAAAAAGGTCCTTGTCAACCTCGAAATCATAATTTTCCATTCACAAAATTTGGAGCAAAGTCAAGACGATTAAATCCAGTTTGGTTTAATGAGTATTCTAATTGGTTAGAATATAGTATTTCAAAAGATGTTGCATTTTGTTTATGTTGCTATTTATTTAAACCATAAGTTAGTGAACAATCAGGAGGTGAATGTTTTGTAAGTGAAGGGTTTTCTAATTGGAAGAAAAAAGAGAAATTGCAAATTCATGTTGGTGGTCCTAATAATGCACACAATCAAGCTTGGGGTAAATGTGAGGCTCTTTTGAAACAAGAGCAACATATTGAGACATTTTTTAATAGGATGTCAGATCAAGCATGAGTTAAGTATCGAACTCGATTAGATGCATCAATTGACTGTATTCGATTTTTATTACGCCAAGGGCTTCCATTTCGTGGGCATGATGAGACAGAGGATTCAAAAAATCAAGGTAATTTTCTTGAACTTTTACAATGGCTATGCAACCACAACAAGGATATTGAAGCTGTGACTTTGAAAAATGCTCTAGATAATTTGAAATTGATTGCACTCGATATTCAAAAAGATATTGTGAATTCTTTTACAGTAGAGATTGTTAATGCAGTTATAAGAGATATGGATGATAAGTTATTTTCTATATTGATTGATGAATCAAAAGATATATCTTCAAAGGAGCAAATGTCAGTTGTATTGCGATATGTGGATAAAGGTCATGTGATTGAACGATTTGTAGGAATCATACATGTCGCTTATACAAGTGCTATATCACTTAAGGAAGCTATTGATGGTTTTTTTTTCTCAACATGGGTTGAGCATTGCTGGTTTGCAAGGACAAGGATATGATGGAGCAAGTAATATGCAAGGTGAATTCAATGGATTAAAAACACTTATGTTGAAAGAAAATGAATATGCTTTTTACATTCGTTGTTTTTCTCATCAACTTCAATTAGCTCTTATAGCTACTGTAAAAAATCATGTAGAAATTGCTGGTCTTTTTTTTAATGTTACAAATGTGATGAATGTTATTGGGGCATCAGCAAAATGTCAAGATATTTTACGAGAGAAACATAGCATGAAATTTTTTGAAGCTTTAAATAACGGTGAACTATCAAGTGGTCGAGGATTAAATCAAGAGACAATGATTAAACGACCAGCAGAGACACGGTGGGGATCACATTACAACACTTTAACGAGTTTTATTACAATGTTCTCATCAATAGTTGATGTACTTGAGACTATTGTACAAGGTGGATTAAATTCAGAACAAAAATATGAAGTAGAGACTCTAATAAGTTTGATCCAATCATTTGACTTTGTTTTTCATATACATTTTATGAAAATTATCTTGGGAATACAAATGAGTTGTCTCAAGCATTACAAAGAAAAGATCAGGACATTGTGAATGCAATGAATTTAGTCAAAATGTGCAAAGAAATGTTGCAAACCACGAAAGAGTCTGGTTGGAATTTGTTGTTGGATGTAGTTTCTAATTTTTTCAATAGCCATGATATTCAAGTTCTTAAGATGGATGATATGTTTTTGACTCGAGGATGACAAAAGAGAAAATCTCAACCAATTACAAATTTGCATCATTATCATGTTGAAGTTTTTTATGCAGCCATGGATATGAAACTTCAAGAGTTGAATAATCGTTTCACTAAAACAAGTACTGAATTGCTTCTCTGTCTAGCATGTCTAAATTCGAATAACTCATTTGCTGCTTTTGATGAACAAAAACTTAGTCGGCTTGCTCAATTTTATCCAAGAGACTTTTCAGCTAATGAACTCTCCATGCTTGAGGATCAACTTCAAAATTACATTGTTGATGTGCGCTCAAATATTAAGTTTGTTGAACTAAAAAGCATAAGTGATCTTGCAGTAGAAATGGTCATGACAAATAGAGATAAGGTCTATCCATTAGTTTATTGACCGCTCACATTGACATTGATTTTACCGGTTGCAACAACTATTGTAGAAAGGACATTTTCTGCCATGAATATTATGAAGACTCGATTGTATAATCGAATGAGAGATCAATGGATGAATGATTGTCTCATAGCATATATTGAGAAAGATTTATTTGACAAGTTAGATAATAAAATCATCATGAATTGATTTCAGAACATGAAAACTCGTAGAGGACAATTATAATGTATTATATATTAAATTAGTTCATTTATGAAGCTATGCATCTTTTTTTAAATTTCATTATAGATTCTTTATATTGAATTTGTATGTATATTGTGCCCCCTATATAAAATTCCTGGATCTGTCACTTATGCTAAACCAAGCACTTAATTTAGTGGGTGACTTGAGTAGCCTGCAATGGTGGTCACCTTCCTCACTTACAATGATGTCACTACTGCTAGACCAAACACCTAATTTATTAGGTGACTTGAGTAACTTGCAGCGGTGGTCACCACTTATAGTGATTTAAAAAAAAATTAATGCATATGCGCTAAAACTTTTTTTTTTTTTAAAAATTTTAGGTTGCAACCACTTTTCTTTCCCTTTTTTTTCTTGACTCTAATAATAATATCCTTTTTTTTAGGAGTCTATGTCAACAACTTTTTTTTTTTTTTTTTTTGTAGTTTTTCTACATCGGAACGTTGATCTTCACCTAAATATTGGTAAGGGAAGTAGACTTTTGAGGTAGACAAACTTACTTTTTCATAGTGATTTTTTTTTCATTGTTATTATGTATTTGCAGCTAAGATGCCCCCAGTAAAAGTCCCAACCTGTAATGAAGGGCCAATATCTAGCTTGATGACTTGCATCCTTTAGTGGCTATCCCATACTTTGTGGCGTAGCCTGACTTGAAATTGAAACAAAGTACAGCCAATGAAGCTTACTTAAAGTGAGAGTGGAGCCTAAGCTTGAAGACTTGAGGTGGAGTGAATCCTAGATTTGAAAGCAAAACTAACCTGACCTTGAAGCAAACGAAGCGTCGTACTTGAAGAGGAAGCAACAGCGAAGCCTCTAGACTTCAATATGGAGTAGCGACGAAGTCTTTGTACTTGAAGATGTAGCGATGATGAAGTCTTCAGACTTAAAAATTGAGTGGCAACAAAGCCTCTAGAATTGAAGATGGAGTGATGACGAAGCCTCCAAATTTGAAGAGAGAGCGATTGAGAAGCCTTCAAACTTGAAGATGGAGAGACAATAAAGCCTCCAAACTTGAAAATGAAGCAATAACAAAGCCTTTAGACTTGAAGAAAGAGTGACGACTAAATCTTCAGACTTGAAGAGAGGGCGATGAATAAGGCTCAAGAATTAGATAGAGCGATGATGAAACCTTTAGTCTTGAAGATGGAGCGACGACAAAGCCTCAAAACTTGAAGATGGAGCGACAATAAAACCTTCGAACTTGAGGAGAGAGGGATGATGAAGCCTTCGAACTTGAAGAGAGTGTGATGAAGCCTCTAGACTTAGATGGAGCAACGACAAAGCCTCCAGACTTGAAGAGAGAGAGACGACAAAGCCTTAAAACTTGAAGATGGAGCGCCGATGAAGGCTCCAGACTTAAAGATGAAGCGACGATGAAAGCCTCCAAAATTGAAAATGGAGCGACGATGAAAACCTCCAAACTTGGAGATGTGGAGCAGCAATGAAATGACCAATCTTGGAGATAGAGGGAGGACGAAGCCTCTGGACTTAGAGATGGAGCAACGACGAAACCTCCTGACTTGATGATATAGCGACAACGAAGCAATCAGACTTGAAGGTGGAGCAACGATAAAGCCACCAAATTGGAGATGGAGCAACAACGAAGCCTCAAGATTTGAAGATGACGCGAAGTCATTTCACATGGATTCAACTTGTAGTGTCATGTTCACAACGATGCAACACCCTCAATTTTCATTGTCACCACCCTCAATAGGATTGAATGTCTCTAGTTTGTTGTGTTACCCCCAGTAGGGAGTTCATCTTTAATTTGTAGTGTCGGGCTTCAATAGTTGTGACACTTTTTTTTTTATTTGGAGAGACTGAACTTAAAGTTTTCTTTAAGCTGCCATTGTACCCTTGAAGAAAAGGGATCAAGTCATAACGTAGTTCACATTTTGTTTTTGTTTTTGTTTTTTTGTTTTTGTTTTTTGTTTTTTTACCATTCACCTTTTAAGCTCATGTGGACAAGGAGTATCATGTAGTTTAGGCTTTTGTGATAAGGAGCATTTTCATTCTAAGTGCTCTTTTCCACTAATTGAGCTACTTCATTGAGATCTAACCAATCTTCTCTTCCTGAGCCAACTTTAAAACTAGTTGATCTTTTAAGATAAAACACTTTTCCACTAGATGACTGATTACTCAGTGATACTTACAATAGTTAGGATTGTCAAATTTTTTTTATATCTTCTGGTCGTTTACACTCTGGAAGTTCAATCAATTGTATCTTTAAACTTTGTTCTAACATATCAGGAACGTCAGAATCAGGAAAGGGATAAACTTTTTTTTGCCTTTCCCTCAAAATTAGGTGACGCTTATCATTCCCTTGTTGCTTGTCAATTTGCTCGACTTTTCCTTTTGAAGACAATTTGAGAGAAGTTGTATTGACGACAAAAGATTCTTTTAAAGTCCCATCAGCATTTTTACTTTTTTTTTTTAAATGTTAGTGACTAGAAAATTTTTATTTCCTTAACTAGCAATACTTAGCTCCATATCATGGGTGTGAGTTGCTAGTTCTTCGAAGGTGTGAGGTTTTATACCTTGGAGGATGTAGAGTAGTCCCTAGTGCATGCCATGGGTGCACATCTTGGCAGTAGATAGCCTATTGAGTCGATCTTTACAATCAAGGCTTAAAGCTCTCCATCGATTTATGTAGTCAACAGCTGGTTCACCTTTTTGTTGCCTAATCTTGGAGAATTCAAGCATGCTGACAATTCTTCTTGTGTTGTAGAAGTGATTTAGAAATTCTTTTTCAAACTGCTCCCAACTTTCAATAGTCTTAGGCTCGAGGTCGTTATATGATCGAGTAAAACTTTGCTAGTTAAAATTAATTTTTAGCCCAGTGCAAATGCACACTATCGAAGCAAGTAGTAAGTGGAACGTATTTCGGATATCGTGTCCTAAGAGAACGAGATTTTAACTATGTTCAAGAAATACAAGATGGTGTTTAAAATGCAATTGAGGCAACCAAGATTTTTGAAAATATTAAGAAAACCATTTGCTAACAACGTAAAGTGAAAAATCAATGGAAATAAAGTAGGGATCCAAGTTGATCATGCCCCTTAGAAAGATTGCAACTCCATTGCAATTGCAATTGTAGCTTAACATAAGAAAACCTTGTAAACTAAATTCAACTCCTATTCAATTTTGATTCAAACCTTTAGGGGACTAACTGATTAAACCCATATGTTTATGGCTAATCGAACTTAGATAGTTTAGCATGCAATTCTAGTGGTTTTGGAGTCTCGCCCTATGTCTTCGGTCGATGTTTAGGACTTATTTCTAAGCCTTTTCCTCCATTTCTTTTGAGACATCAACTTTCCCTTAACCCTTTCGGTATTAAGTTTAAACTTGATGAGCAACCACTAGGTGGCCAACTAGGTTTACCCAACACTAAACTCAACAAAAACAAACAAGACACAAGTGTTAAGCTAAATTTCTCTTGCTATAAGCTTTACATCTTTTCCTCTTAGGGCATTCACAAACTTGAATCCCTTAAGGAAATTTAGCTCATCATGACAAATTTGAAAAACAAAGCTTTAAAAAGTAATAAAAATGCATAATTGAATTTAAAAGGAAGAAGAGAAAATTTTCAAGATATGATAATAAAAATAAATTAACCAAAACTTAAGGAACATAAACTAGAATGAACTTGGGTAAGAAGAGAATTGAATAAAATAAACTGGAAATTTTATTATGCTAAAACTTAAATGAACTTTAACAACTTGTTCGAATCACAAAAATAGAATTGAAAGAACAAAACTACAACAACAATTAAATCCCTAAAATTGAAGCAAATAAACTTATATAGTGCAGAAAATAAATTCTAATAAAAATAAGAGACCATTTTTTACTTCTCGTTCAATAGACTCAATCCCATTTTTCTCAAAAGGAATTTAGTCTTTACTTCCTTTAACTTTCGTTGAGGGATGATCGAATTTTTAAGCTCAATCGACTGGAAAAATTAAAAAAAACAGCAGCATAACATTGTGAAAACAACAGAAAATACAATAGCAGAAAGTTGTGAAAACAACATAAAATACAGTAGAAAATCGTGAAAATAACAACACTTAAGGCTGAAAACTGCAAAAAAAAAATAAAATAATGATTCTTCTTGTGGCTTCTTCTCCAATATTTATAGAGAATTGGGCTAGAGTTTTCTTCTTGAACGATGAACAATTATGACCAAAATTTCAGCTAAAATTGTTGAGACAAGATCTCATGAAATTCCTAGATTTTTGGAGATTTGCGGATTTTTCTTTAAAGTCCAAATCTGATGGAATTGCAATTGCAATACAATTGCAGTTTTGTTGCAATCTTTAATTTCCTATAAAAAACATTAAGTAAGCGCAATTTTCATCTTTTTGTTTGCTTTATTTTCTCTATTTACTTAATTTAAAAGGCTTCCAACAATAATTCAACTCAATCCAACTTTTTGTTAGTCTTTTTATCTAATAACACACATAAAATAACAAGAATAACTACTTGACTTGTAGATCTCCTTCGGTACCATCATTTTCACATGTCTTGACGAAGTTAGTAATGTGTTGCTTGAGATTGTCTTTCCCATCAAACTTTTGAAACTTTGGTGGCTGGTATCCACTAGGCATCCTCAAATTGTCGATCCTCATGGTATATGGCTTGGAATACAAGAGAGATTTCCTAGCAGGTCCACCATATTGAGCTCTAATGGAGTTCATGATCATATCTTTGAGCTGCTGGATAAATAGTGAAGCAATTAAACTGGAATGTCGCGACTGATTTTTTTTATATGATGGTCTTTCCCTTATCTTTGATGGCAAGGGTCTAACTTGACTCAGTGGCATCTCGACCTTCAATCTGGCTTTTGAGATAAGCAATTTCATAGTATTTTTCTTCAATTGTCTTTAGTAGTAGTCTGATCTTCCTTTTCACTTCAATCATCATTTCTTCACTAGTGCTTACATCAGTCATCACAACATATATTAGTCAGGATTTGATGTTTCGCTTGGTTTAGGAGAAGGAAAAGCGAGTTTGCCAAACATGAGATTTTCTACAATGGCGACATCAGCTTGAGCAAATTCTGTCATGTGCCACAGAATTTTGTTTGCAATGACAAGTATTTGATTTTCTTCATGTTAGATTTCTTTGAAGTGACTGTGCGTGATTGTAGGAGTTACTTGAAGCAGCAGCCATTAAAGAAACTTCTTTGGATGTCATGTTTTCTTGAAGAGAGAGAAACATATGAGAAGTAGAGACTGTCCCACTAGGAATGCCAATTTGTTCACACGAGATTTCAAAAGAAAATTAATTCGTGGAAATGAACTTGATTTTATTGATTTTGTATAAGTGTTACAATCTTTAATATTTGTCCTCTGATTCTTTCTCTCGAGTATGTAAGCTTGCTGATTTTCTTGGATTGACTTGTTGACTTGTTGATCTTGGATCGACTTGCTGGCTTGTTGATCTTTTTGAATCGGCTGTTGGCTTGTTGATCTTCTTAGATCAGCCTAATAGCTTGTTGATCTTGGATCAACATGTTGGCTTGTTGATCTTAAATCAGCCTGTCGGCTTGTTGATCTTGGACGGCCTATCGGCTTGTTGATCTTCTTGAAGTCTTGTATGCTTCTCCAAGTCTTCAGATAATCATCTGTCTTTAGAGAGTTTTTGGCCTTCAGATAGTCTTTGGTCTTCAGAGAGATTTCAATCTTTTATTAGTCTTATGAATTCTTTAAATTCTGATTGAATGCTCTTACTTCTGATCCTTTGAGCTTCTGACTATTTTGGATTCTGACTCTTAGAGCCTCTGAATTCTCTAGATTTTGAATGCTTTGAATTCTGATTCTTGGAGTTTCTGACTTTTGGAACTTTGGAATTCTCTAACTGAATGCTCTGGATTTTGTCTCCTCTGAATGTCTTTAAATGAGAGGTGACCTCCTCTATTTATAGAGTTTAATGGACCTTGTATGGGCTTGAGCTTGTTGACTTTGGGCCCACCTTTTGAGCTTGGGCTTATTTGAGTTTAATCCAATCTTTTTTTTAATAGGCTTGCATTATTTAAATTTGACTCAATCTATTTTTAGTGATCTCGGGCTAAATTAGCTTTAGTTCTAACTGCCACGTGGCATAATTTGAGTGGACTGGCTTAAGTCGCTTGGTGGATCAATATTAGACAGATGACATTATTTGATTTGCTAATTTTTTATGTCATTTAATTTGATGACACGTGTAAATTTGTAATTGGTCTCAAATTTACTTCATCATTAATTTAAATTAATGATGAGGCAATTTGTGATTGGCTGTAATTTCTCATTCAACAATAGGTTTTACTTGAAATCAACCCATTATCTATACTTTAAATAATACATTCAGTATGTCATGTAAGCAGGAAACTTAGGGAATTAACGATATTGATTTATTAGATACAAAAAATTGAAAGTTGAGAGACTTAGGGCTTGTTTGGTAGGTAATTTGAATTTTGTTTTATGTTTTCAGATTAATTGAGTTTAGCGAATATGCGTTCGGCAGATATGTTTGTGAAAACTGTTTTCTAATTCTGTAATCAAATAGTGAAAATTGTGAAAACAACATTTTTATGTTTTCAGTGTATCCATATTTTGAATTTTAAATTTTAAATTGCAAAATTATATTCGAAAAGATAAAAACTTTAATAAATATAATATTTCAGATTATAACTCAATCCATTTTTGTTAAATTAAAATATGTATAATATAATATACTATAACTTATATGATATTGTAAAATAATAATTATACAAAATTTATTGTATAAAACATGTTCATAAATTAATTAATAATAGTTTATATTCAACTTAGTATTTAGTTGGTAACTACAAGTAGTTTTATAGTTTATAAATATATTATCAAACCCATCTTGAACAATTGTTTAAATTGGGATAAATCTACTACCAAACGCATATATGAAAACATGAAATACAACTCTATTTTCATTGAATCCCTTATTTTCAAATTTCTATTTTCATATCACTAACCAAACACACCCTTAATTTTTAAAAGTATAAAGACTAAATGAACACAACTCCCAAAGTTTAAGGCCCTATTCTAAAATTTTTAAAGTATAAGAGTTAAATGGATAAAACTTTTAAGGGCAAAATATATTTTTGGCCCCTCAATTTTGCGTTTGGTTCCCTTTTGGTCCATGAGTTTTCAAACTCAACAAATTTACCCTTAAGTTTTGCATTTAGTTACACTGTTGGTCCTTTCATCCAATTTTTCGTTAGTCCCAAATAGAAAGGTTATGTGGCACCTATTTTTTATTAAAAAAAATATTATTTTATTATTTCCAATTTTTTAATTATTATTATTTTTTCTTTTTTTCTTTTCTCCTTCTTCTTTATTATTCTTCCTTCCCCCTCCTCCTTTTTCTTCTTCAACCCACTACTACCGTCGGTCATCACCGTTGCACCTCAGTAAACTCTTATGGAGGCCTTCAGACAGCCAATACCCACAACGTGTAGCACCCACAGATCGCGATTCCGGCAAACACCCATGAGTCTGACACGTGCAACAACTCCGACGAGCAACATGAACACATTCGGCCAATACCCATGACGCGAGCTCCTTGACCCAAGCGACGCGCAACAACTATGATGAACACCCACAAGGCGACGAAATTTCGACGAGCTTGATGCTCAGATCCAGCCTCAATTTTCGGTCAATGTCTAGACGCTTAGATCTAGCCTCGATTTTTGGCAGGGAGAGTGAAGAACGACGACAAGCGGTGGAAAAGAGGCGGTGGTGGTGGCAGCCATGAGAGGGAGAAGGTTTGTAGGAGGGAGGGAGAAAGAAGAGGGAGAAGGAAGAAGAAGAAGATAAAGAAGAGGAACAACGGCGGACGAGCAATGGTAGTAGCAGTGGGTTGAATAATAAGGAGGAAGAAGGAACAAGAAGGCAAAAGGAAAAAAGAAAAAATAAATAAAAAGTAAATTTTTAATTAAAAATTTGGAAATAATAAAATAATAAAAAAATAGGTGCCACGTCACCTTTCTATTTAGGACTAACAAAAAATTGGATGGAAGGACCAACAGTTTAACTAAATGCAAAACATACTTAAGGATAAATTTGTTGAACTTTAAAACTCAATGACCAAAAAGAAACCAAATGCAAAACTGAAGGACCAAAAAGGTATTTTGCCCAACTTATAATTAACCTTATATAATGTATAAAGATATGACTTAAATGTATTGGTACTTTGAACATAGTTTAACCGATTAAGTTATGGATAACTTTTGGTTTGAATTCCCATCATATGAACAAAATATATATATATATATATAAGGATAATAAATAACAACCACCAAGTTAGTTATAAATAAGGAGGAGACCCAAAACGTGAAACAACCCTCCCAAAAGTCTGATATGAGGAAGAAACAATCAACGTAACGGATCTTGCAAGATTGTGTGCGACAAAATTACAAACTCTTAGGCAATTACTGAAGGTAACGTTACCTAACCTCTTAGAAATCATCAAAATTTCATCAATCAGACTTTTGATATCAGATAGGTCTTCTTCTTTGTGTCGCAGCAACTTCAAGACTTCTTTGGCATCCGATTTGGCAATAATCGCGATGTTCGGGGGCTTGATTTTTCTAATCGATTTGAGCTATTCCAGCAACACCTTGACTTCCAGACATTTGATCGACCATGGATTGAGAATCATTGGATAACTAGCACAGATTGGAGACTTTTTAGAGTCACGCGCCACCCATTCGATCCCTCATCTACCTTTGCCTTCACACAAAGACGCATAATAATTAATCTTCCAGACAGAGTCCGATGGAAGGGACCAAATTGGCGGGCTCGGAAGACTCTCCATTCTTGAACCCACCAGGTTAGTAGCGTTCAAACTCTCTCCTTTGTCAGTAGCGACATTTATCTACTTAATGATCTTATTGAGAATCTGATTGTGATCTAATTTGCTGTCTTAGATATTTTATTTGTTTCTTTGATTCCACAAGCTCCAAATAATAATAGAAATCTTCTTTGCCTCATGCACCTCTGAATTATTCACTACCCAGTCCAATAGTCCTCTGGGTTCCACTCATTCCTACATAAACCGTAAAGATTGGTTAGATTGGGGACAAAGAGAGTCCAAATTGGCTTTATGATCTTGCAATCCCATAATGGGTGGTAGTTTCTTCTCTCGATCTGCAAAATAAACAATTAGGATTAGTGTCAATTCCTTTTTTCCTAATGTTTTCCTTAGTAGGAATGATGTTATGAATCAATTTCCAAATGCAAATTTTGATTTTTGGCATGATATTCAGCTTCCAGAGAGACTGCCAATTTCTTTTTGTCTTACTCTTATCGAAGGGGGAGGCAGAAAAAAGATATATTACTTGTGTTTTTTTTTAATTTTTAATTTTTAATATGGTATTATAAAAATAAAAGTCATTATTTAAATTATTTGAACTTTCAACTTATAAGAGAGGTTACTAATATTTTAATCGTTGAGATGAATGACCTTATTTTTTTTTTTTAGTACAATAATATGTGGAGGTAGAAATTCGAATTTCTAACTTTTGAATCAAAGGTACAATGTCTTACCCTGTTGAGCTATGCTCAGACTAATAACTTTTTTTTGTTATTTATTTGAAAGAAAAATGTGAAAATTAATTAAGAATAATGCTCAATTTTGGGAAGACTTTTTTTTTTTTTTTAAATGAATTTGAGAAGACTTTTTCCTTTGATTTTGTTTTATTGTTATTTTTTAAAACAAAACAAGTTACAACACAACTAAAATAAGAAATGATAAAGGGTCGTAAAAGGCTTAGTAGTCCAGGATTCATCCATCCGAAGCATCTTCACTCATTGAACCGACTTGTGTGCTTCCAAATTCTATAATCTTGAGATATGCAAAAAAGTAGTCGAAGGCCACCCACTGGCCAACTGTAAAACATCCTGCGCAAAATCCCGAGCCTCGGTATAATCCATCAGTTGATCATTAATGATTTGAATACCCACTAGCTAATCAGATTTCACTACTAGGGGATATGTTTTGTCCAGGACAAACTCTAATCTGCGAATAATAGTACGAAGTTCAAGGATCAAGATTGGCTAGTCGTCTCTGATAGACTGATGGACTGCACTTATAATGCGTCCGTCCCAATCTCGAATGATCTACCTAGTCGTCTAGAATTTGTGTTTGGGCACCACGAAGCATCTGTATTTAGCTTCCACCACCCATTAGCTAGAGGATTCCAAGTAACAGGTGGCTCCTGAGCAGCCATAGTAAGTGGGGCCTCAATTGTAGAAGACAGTGAAAACTCTTGAAGTTGAAGTTTTGTGACATTCATAATCCTATCCCATTGTAGGTCATCACCAATATGCCCATGAACCTTCAAATTTCTGCAAGTCCAAATTCTCCACAAGATGACTAGGAAAATATGCAAATCGTTGCTAGCAGCATTCAACCGAGTCCACTCAAAAAAATCCACTTTGTCCCACGTATCCCTAAAATGAAAATAAATATTTGTATTAGAGGGGAGATAACAATTCCAAAATTATTTTGTTACCTTACAACCCCAGAAGATGTGATTTGTAGTTTCATGATATTTAAGGCAGAAAGGACATCACCGATCCACTCTAAAACCTTTTCTAGCCAAATTGGTTCTAGTTGTCAGAAGATCTTGAAAAACTTTCCAGCAGCAAATTTTCACTTTATTAGGAATTGATGCCTTCCATAACACTTTCCACATAATACTTGAAGCTTCCTGACTAGAGCTAGAAGCATCCTGGAGTTTTCGAGCCTGCATTCCCAAATGATATGCACTTTTCACCGTAAAGATACGTCAACCGTTATTCTTCCACACTATTTCATCTTCACCCTGCATTCCTCTACGTGGAATTTTTAAAATATTTTGTACATCATAATGTAAAAAATAATGTCTGATCAACTCATCATTCCAAGAACCATAAGAACGTAGGAGACAAGTCACCTGTTTATGAGCCAGAGCCGGATCAACAAAAATGGGCTTACTTCGTCCTTCCGTACAAGCCAAGGGTCATACTTAATGCTAACTTGCATTCCATTTCCTATTTTCCATCTATACCCTTGCTTGAACAAAGTTTTTCCTCAAAGTATACTAGGCCAGGTAAAAGACGGATGAGAACCCAAAGTGGCGATAAGATAATTCCTTGCTTGAAACTAACGTCCTCTATAAACCTTATAAAGTAAGCTGCCTTGGTTTCTCAGCAGTCTCCAGCTTTGCTTGGCCAACATAGCCTGATTAAAAAACTCTATGTCTCGACCAATCCCCCCCGCACACCTTTGGTTGACACAACTGTTCCCAACTTCACCAATGTATTTTTCGATCATTTTCCCTCGAACCCCACCAGATTTTCGCACACATCAAATTTAGCTCATCACAAAAACCTTTTGGAAGCTGGAAACTGTTGGGATTTATGCCCTAAAGCCTCGTAATTAATGATTTATTTAATAATTAATAATAATTTTGATTATTTTATTTGCAATATAATATTATTCATTATATGAAAAATTCAAGGTTATTAGTGTAATTTTGAACAATATGTGGTTGACATACGGGAGGATCATGTTCAAGAAATAATTTAAAGGGTCATAGTATATGGATAAGATTGAGTGTCTTATCCTAGTAACACTATTGATACGACCCACTTTGTAATAGTTACAAATGATTTGATCAAAATCGTTCATGTTGAGACATGTGAGTGGGGGTATCTTATACAATGAGTTTGTATAAGACTGGACTACGAAATATTTTATCTCTCTTTATAAATCCATTGATTGAGAAGATTAATATTTCATCAGGATGATCATATGCGACCCGATCTTAATCCTGAGTGAGTTATAAACTCCTGCCTGTGAAGGCTTGTCCTTTGATTTGCATGGGTGAGAGTGGCTTTTGTAGCCGATTCAATATATCTACCATTTTGGGGACTTGACCAAATAGGGAGCTGGGAACATAATCTAACAAGATGGAATTCACTCATTCCCATATAGGGTAAGTAGATGAGTAGTTCCTTTAAGTGCTGATTTCGGGACTTGAACAATGGGCCCTACCCTCTCACTGGCCTGAGAGGGGCTTAGTTTATAATTAGATTATAAACAGATGGTTCATTAGAGGATTAATGGTACTTAAGGTGCAAGATGTAATTATAGGGGTAAAACGGACTTTTGACCCAACTGTAATTACGAACATCTCGTGAATGATCGACTAGCATGTAATGATTATATCTATGGACACAACTTGTCCTACAATGCATAAGAGTGAAACTCTAGGTCTATAGTGGAGTGACCTATAGTTAATGAATGAAAATTAATTAATTAAAGAGTTTAATTAATTAATTTTGTATCATTGGAGCTTATAATCTGTAGGTCCATAAGGTCTCCTTGCTAGGTCATAGTAACACTAAAAGATCAATTTAGTTGAAAGAAAAATTTGAAATGTTCAAATTAATATTTAATTTGAAGTGTTTATTTGATACATTAAATACTAAAATAATTAATGTATATTAGATACATTAAGTAAAAGATATTTATAAAATTTGAATAAGATTCAAATAAATAAATATCGTAGGAGATTTGAATGAGATTCAAATTAATATAAAATATATTTTAATATATTAGATATTAAAATATAATATTTTAATTATGGCAAAGATTTTATCTTGGTCTCTATAAATAAGACTATTGGGTTGAGCCATTAGACAACACATATCTTCTTAATAGAGAATTAGAGAATTCTCTCTAGACCTCTTCTTCTCCAATCCCTTGTGGATTTTCTTTCAAGAGGCTCACACAAGCATTGATCATGTGTTCGAGTCATAGCTAGGAAGATTTTATGTAGAAGATAAAGATTCACTAGAAATATCTTCATATTTACTCCAAGTAAGTTTGATTAACCTTAATTTTTAGTTTAATTTTAAATAAAATCAAAGACGATCCAATGCTTCCACTGCGGACTGAAACGTTCATTCCTTCATAAACAACTCATAGCAAAAATTGGTATGGCTTGAGCAACTGCTTTGATTAAAATTTCTTAGAGAGCCTTCTAAATACGATCCTTGATAGACCTAAAGATTTGAGACTTATTCTGGGATGTTTGAGAAGGAAGGCCTAAATAATTCCCTAAGGTGTCCGTATGATTAATCTGGAACATTCGCTCTATGGACTCTATCATTTCAGGCCTTGTGTTTTTTCTAACCAGAAAAACTGAATTCTCAAAATTAATTGTTTGTCCTGAAGCCAATTCATAATCCTTTAGAATATGCTGAATTGTCTGACTTCCCTCTTGCGTCACCTGAAAGAAATAAGACTATCATCTGCATAGAAAAGTTGGGTTAGTGTTGGACAATATCTATTAATTTGTAAGCCAACAAAATTTTGAAGACTCTGTTCCTTATGTAAAAGTGTTGAAAAACATTCAGCACACAACAAAAAGAGATAAGGAGAAAATGGGTCTCCCTGCCTAAGACCACGTTTTGGAGTAAAAGTTTCCTGTGGAATTCCATTAATCAACACGGAGAAACAAACAGATTCAACACACTTCATTACGATATAAATCCAATGGTCAGCAAAACCCATTCATGCCATTATTATTCGCAGATAAATCCATTCCACCTTATCGTAAGCTTTACTCATATCTAGCTTCATTGCGACCAAACATGTCTTTCCAACCCTTTTATTCTTAATCGCATGAAGGCACTCAAAACCCAACAAGGCATTATCTGTTATTAGCCTCCCAGGGGTAACAGCAGATTGCTCGGGAGAAATAACCTTATCTATAACCTTATTTAGCCTATTGGCTAAAGTTTTTGCTATGATCTTATAGCTCACATTGCATAAGCTGATTGGCTGAAATTTCTCCATTTTTTTTGGACATTTGACCTTCGGGATAAGTGTAATCAGAGTTTGATTCAGATCCCCCAAACCATTCTCCCCATTCAGACAATTAAGGCAAATTGTACAAATATCATTACCTACATTCTCCCAAAAAGATTGATAGAAAGCTATGTGAATTCTGTTTGGCCCCGAGGAGTTATCCGAATGCATACTCTTGATCGACAATTCAATTTCTGCATGGGTGAACATTTTTGTTAGATCCCTGTTTTGAATGTCTATTACAATAGGATTGATGTAGTCGACCACTTTCTCAATGGCCTTAGGATTAGGATCAACGGAAGTAAAAAGATTTTGGAAATATCTATTTGCTATTTGGCCCATTTGGTCAACATATGTTACCCAGTTCCTTAAACCATCTAAAAGCCCCTTAATCTTGTTTTGATTCCTTCGATGAGTTGCCCTGATATGAAACCATTTAGTATTTCAATCTCCCCATTTCAGCCAGTCCTCTTGAGATCTTTGACGCCAATATTGTTCCTCCTTATCAAAAAGGGCTTCTAACTCCACCGTTCTCTGTTTCCATTGCTCCACATTGGAAGGCCTTAGATTTTCCTCTAGCATTGTAATTTCAGCCTCCTTTCTTGCGATCGCACCCCTTAATGACCCATCCAATCTTTGATAATTCCAATTTTGCATTTTCCGTATGCAAGAGCACAATCTTCTTTGGAGATCATAAATATGGGACAACCTGTTTTCCTGCTAGGTAGCCACCACAATCTCTCAACATTCAGATGAGGCAGCCTAACTAGTCTCGAATTTTATCAATCTCGACTTGGCGAGATGAGTTGATGTCGGACTGTCATCCCATTGTCCCACAATTACGCGGTGGTCAAATGCGTGAAAGCCTAAATGAGTGACTTGAAAATTCTGCCACCTGCTAAACATAGCAAAATTCAGGAGAAAATGGTCTAAACGCTCCCAGGTGGAGTGACCAGTATTAAAATGTCTAACCCAAGAAAATCATGTCCTTTGTAACGAGGATCAACCAAATTACAAAGATCAATTACTTCCCTGAAGGAATCCATCTGGGATTGTCTGCGAAAGGCCCCTCCTTGTTTTTCCTCATCAGAAGTTATTTCATCAAAATCTCTGCCGATTACCCATGGCACATCAAATTGATTGCTCAACCGTTGTATGAGCAAATATTTGATTTTGTTTTTAGTATCAAATATTTGTTTTAAAAATTTGTCCACCTAATTTGGTTGACTAAATGTACATGGTCGGAAATCTTTAAAAAAGAAAGAAAAAAAAGCAACAATTCTAATCCTTTCCTTGTTGATTTTCTCCCCTTTTAGATCAAAATTTGAAATTAAAAATGCTAACTTTTTTCTTTTCTTTTTGAAATAAAAGTGCCAACTCGCTCCATTAAAATTGTCACTTAACTTGGTCAAAATTGTCGTGCTTCTCTCCATCAAAACTTTCTTATTTTATATGAATTTTAGCCGTCTTCCTCTTTTAAAGTCTAGATGATTGAATTGTCTTACTTAAGATTTTCTTAACTCATCAAATAAAAAATCATATATGAGCATAACGGTTAATATATCTATTCTTTTGTTGAAGTTTAAAGTTCAAATCTCCACTCCTACTTTTTGTTGAGCTAAAAAACTTATAGATGAAGACGTAAAAAATGATTAAAACTAGAATCTATTATATTATTGTTGTTATGATTATTTTTATTTAAGTACAAACAAATCGTATTTTCATCATGAGAGTGTTCAACCTCTCTTTAAAATTTATCTGGAGAGAAAGCAATCAAGTAGCTCACATGTTACCAAATTTTGTTTTGAAAGCGAGTGTTCGGTTGATATGGATTGGAGATTGGCCAAATGAAGTTTCACATTATAAACAAGTATAGCTCACATGTTATCAAATTTGGCTTTAAAAACGAGTGTTTTGTTGGTATGGATAATCTATGACACAAAAGAGTTTATAAATCCATTATAAACTCTATTTTGCTCCAAATGTTCAGATCCTACAAAATACACAAATTATGTATGTAAATATGACTGATTGATTATCAAAACTAGCAATAAATTAGCTATAGAAATAATTCATAATGTGTGCTATCAGATTGAAGATTGGCCAAATGAAATTTCACATGTTTTCTAAGAATGTTCGAGAGATATTCAATTTGATTTGGTTTTATTGTTTTTATTTTGACGCTTCTCTAAAGGAAGAAAAACATAGAAAACTATTGTCACAAAAAATTGTTGAGGGTGCAATTTCTTTTTGCCCTTTTAAAATAAATTATGGAAAAAATTAATAAGTATTTGGAAAAAACATTTCATCAAAAAATTCAGGCAGATAATCTACGACACAAAGGAGTTTACATAAAAAAGATTAAATAAAAAGAAGAATTAATTAACCATGGCAACATAATTCAAGATAATGAATTCTTTAATTTATGTACAAGTATTAGAGTGGTACTAAACATGTGTAATTTTAGAGTAAATTATACTTGTTCGCCCAAGTTCAATGGAACCAACCAAATCAATGTTCCTTGGTCGGTGTGGCTGGAAAAGCACTTTTTGATCAATGGACAACAATACCAAAGAAAAACATGCCCTGGGTAAGTTTGTAGTTGTTTGGTAACGTTCTTATTTTCTATCTTCTGTTTTTTATTTTTAGTATTTGAGAAATAGAAGTGTTTGCTAATTCTTTTTGTTTTTCATTTCTCATTTTTTAAAAACATTTACATAAATTTTAGAAATAACAAAATCAAGTTTCTTATTTCTTATTTTGTTTCTAGATTTTTTTCAAAATATAAATAAATATTATTTTATTATTTTTGACTTATAAAATACATAATATATATCTAAAAATAAATATAACATACAGATTTTAGATATTTAATTTTAAAACATAATTTTCATAAAAAAAATTTATAATTTTAATTTAAAATTTTATAAAAGAAAAAATAAGAAATGATTATAAAAATATTTCGAATTTTTTAGTATAAAAGAAGAAAATAAAATAATTACTAAACGCAGTTATATTTTTTTTATTAGACACAGAAAACAAAAAATAAGGAACAAAATGAGAAACAAAAAATAGAAAATGAGAATATTATTATTTTTAGTGCGATTGAGGTAGGCTCTGAAAGAGAGAGAAAACTCCATTGTTTTGTTTGTTTGATTTTAAATTTTTTTTTTTTTAAACTGTTATCTTAAGCCTTTGCTCCCTCACTCAATCTCATTTCTCTCTCACAGCCATATCCCTCTCAAGTTTGAGGCTCATTCTCAATGTTTCCTTCAAAAAACAGAAGAAAAAAAAAGGCTCTTAGCAATGTAGCATTCTGTTGGCAAGCTGTAACATGTAGAAGTTAAAAGTTTTTTCCAAACACATTTTATTTAAACACACGGTTAAGAACGAGGAAAAATTCAATTTTTACACCTAAACTCTCTTATTATATCAATTTTTACTCTAAACTTTCAATTTCATCGAATTGAACTCTAGACTTAGTTAAATGTTGCAATTTCTACACTAAATTCAAATTCTACTAATTCACTCACTAATTTTAACAAAAAGTAATATGAAAATTTCTGTAAACTAACAAATTTCAATAATTCTAAATTTTGCACAAATTTAAGTTTGATTAATGCACAAATTAGCCATTAAATAAATGTTTCAAAACTTACAAAATTTAATAAAAAAATTCAACTTTCACGAGATGAAATTCACTCTTTCCCTATATAGGAAAAGTAGATGAGTAGTTCCCTCAAGTGCTGATTTTGGGACTTGAACAATAGAGCCTCACCCTCTCATTGACTTGATAGGGACTTAGTTTATGGTTGGATCATAAAAAAATTGTTCATTAGACAATCAGTGGTACTTAAGGTATAAGATGTAATTATAGGGGTAAAACAGACTTTGACCAAACTATAATTACGAACAACTCGTGAATGATCGACTTGCATGTAATGATTATATCCATGGACACAACTTGTCCTACAATGCATAAGAGTGCAACTCTAGGTCTATAGTGAAGTGACCTATAGTTAATGAATGAAAATTAATTAATTAAAAAGTTTAATTAATTGATTTTGTATCATTAGAGCTTATAATTTGTAGGTCCATAAGGTCTCATTGCTAGCTCATATGAATAAATAGGGATCAATTTCGTTGAGAGAAATTTTTGAAATGTTTAAATTAAAATTTAATATATGTGATATATTAAATGAGAGAAAATATATTTATTGTATATGATACATTAAATATCAAAGAAATTATTAATGTATTAAGATACATTAAACAAAAGATATTTATTAAATTTGAATTAGATTCAAATAAGGAAATAGATATCGTAGGAGAATTTGAAAATGTTTGAATTTGATTCAAATCGGTTAGATAAATATATTTTAATATATTAGATATTAAATATATTATTTAATTATTTGCTCTAGGCCACTTTAAATAGTACCTTAGAAGCCATTGCGTGCATTCTGAGAAACAAACTCTTGAAATTCTCCTCTCACTTTCTCTCTCTATTTTCAAGAAGGTTCCCACAAATCTCTTTTGTCATTTGTTCTAGTCATAGCTAGGAAGGCTTTGTGGAAGAGATCAAGAACACCAGAAGAATCTCCATATTTTTTAAGGTATGTTATGCTTAACCCTAATATTATTATTTAATTCTAAATAAACTTAAACCGATTCCTACACTTTCGCTTGTGTTTAATTAGATTATTCCCTTCAAATAAAATATGTTAATAAAGTTATTTTTCTCAACCCCATTGAATTAGTAAATTAAACCGGTGATAAAATATGTTAACGAGCCAAATATTTAGTTGGCTTAAAAATCCAACCCAAATCAATGAGCCAAACAGCCCCTAAATCTCTCTTCTTCATTTTTTCCGCCCCCTCCCTATTTCTCCTCTTCTCCTTGTCTCGTAGTCCACACAAAACCAACATAGACTTTGAAAACCTCCATGTGTTCACACACGTTCTTGTTTCTGGAAGCATCTCTCCCAACTATAATGCCCTGCTTCGAGTCTAAAGTAATTATAAGTTATTTGTAATTAAATATTTTTATTTCATTAAGTGATTAATTAAATATATGCTATTTAATATCTTCAAATATACATATGTGTTAAATAATTAATTAAATATTAAATATTTAATATTTTTGAATTTGGAAGCACAGTTTCTGTAACTGCTTAGGATGCGTGATCTTCCTTGTGTACGATTCTCCAAAAGAGAGTAACAATGAGAGTTTTTTTTGAGTATTCTTACTGATGTTGCATCTTTTATGTTGAATTAGGCAATTGTATCATTCCTCATAGTTGAGAATCTCACATCAGAAATATGAAAAGAGACCTCACAATTTATAAGATACATGAACTACTCCTCTCATAGTCAATTGGTTTTAAACTTTTGGATTGAGTGATGATTTTACATGGAATCAAAACAGGAGGTCTTGTGTTTGAATCCCTGTAATGTCATTTCCTTTTTAATTAATATTGATTTCTGCTTGTTGAGTCTTCTACAAGTTTTCAAGTCCACAAGTGAGGAAGAGTGTCGGAGTGTTGATATAATTAAATTTACTATAACCTATCAACTTAAGCGTTTAAGTTGATTGGTGATATAATGCTCATAATAATGTTGATATATGCTTTCGATTAAGGGTTGGAATACGTTGGATAGCAAATTGCTTGGATAGGGATGTCTATTTTTCACACCCTCTAGGGATCTTCCTTGTTGTATTACAGGAAGAAAATGCAATAGAAAAAAAATTTATAGTTGATGCAGATTATCCTAGTCGTTGTTGAGTTGAAAAATGTGGAAATTAAGGTTTTCATACCATGTATTAGTATTATATATAAATATGAATATATCACATCCGTCATGTTAATTATTAATATTCTATATAAATTAACCTTACAAGAAGATAATCAAGTAGAAAGAGAACTTGAAGTTGGTCCAGATATTCTATCTTCTATTCATACACAGTTAGTGGAATAAATGTGGAACATGAGATTTAATAGTTTTTCATATACCATGTATTGATAGTATATAACCATGTATATATCAAATATATAATGTTAATTACCAATCTCCTAAATTGACCTTACAGGAAGATAAACAAAGTAGAAAAAGAAATTGAAGTTGATAACACAAATGTTCCACTTTTTGTTCGTAACACAACCATTGAGAAATTTGATAACTTGAAATGGATAACACATATCTTAGTAGAGTTCTTCAAGATGGTGTTGTTTGGGAGAAGGCTGACATCAATGTCTCAGTTATGTATGGAGTTATGCCCTTTGACACTTACAGAGCCACCAAAACTGTCGTGGGTGATCATAAGCTTGGTTCTTATATAATTTCATACAATGGTTATATTTTCTATATGAAGGGTATATTTAGTAAGAAATCCAGTCGTGAAATTTATCATTAAAAAGCTGGTGAAATGTTACTCTTTGTGTTAATAAAATGCATATCTGCTAGGGTTTGTATATTTTCATACCATATTTTATATTTTGGAAGGGAACAAAATGATGGTGGTGACGAACAAATATATTGAGTACATATTTGCAAATTGATAAAAATTCATATACGGGGGAATACATATTTGCATAAGATATAATAATAAATATAAATGAAAGAAATTATCTAAATGTTTGATTTTTTTTTCTATTTTTTGTAGCCTTATGACGATGATGAAGATTTGATCTCCTCAAGTGATGAAAGAAACTAATTGAGTGTTACTGAGGAAACTTCTTGTCATGGAAGAGAAATTGAAAAGGAGTGGGAGAGAATTGCAAAACTTCTTGTCTCATTAATATCTTTATTATATAGTTTGTGTTTCATATTATGTTTAAGTTTGTATAATAATACAAATATTTCTAGATTGAATGAGATATATCGTTCTTGAATTTTTCTTTTGATATTTATTATGCGTATTTTTCTTACTTAACATATTAATCATATGGATAAAAATTTGACAATAAAATAAATTAATAAAAATAGATATTTATCATAATTATTTAGTTAAATAATTTCTCAAATATAAAATACCCTTTTTAGTAATTTGGTAATTCTAAAATCACTTTTGATACCAAACATAATAATTCAAAATCAATTCTAAATATATGAAAATCACTTCAAACCAAACATCAAAATGATTATGAAAATCAATTTTACAAAATCAATGGTAATTAAATCTCTTTTTCTAAAATCACTAATTCAACCATCACTCCCAAACATGCACTTAAACCATCTAAAAGCCCCTTAATCTTGTTTTGATTCCTTCGATGAGTTGCCTGATATGAAACAATTTAGTATTTCAATCTCCCCATTTCAGCCAGTCCTGTTGAGATCTTTGACGCCAATATTGTTCCTCCTTATCAAAAAGGGCTTCTAACTCCACCGTCCTCTGTTTCCATTGCTCCACATTGGAAGGCCTTAGATTTTCCTCTAGCACTGTAATTTCAGCCTCCTTTCTTGCAATCGCACCCCTTAATGACCCATCCAATCGTTGATAATTCCAATTTTGCATTTTCCGTATGCAAGAGCACAGTCTGCTTTGGAGATCATATATATGGGACAGCCTGTTTTCCTGCTAGGTAGCCACCACAATCTCTCAACATTCAGATGAGGCAGCCTAACTAGTCTCGAATTTTATCAATCTCGACTTGGCGAGATGAGTTGATGTCAGACTGTCATCCCATTGTCCCACAATTACGTGGTGGTTAGATGCGTGAAAGCCTAAATGAGTGACCTAAAAATTCCGCCTCCTGCTAAACATAGCGAAATTCAGGAGAAAACGGTCTAAACGCTCCCAGGTGGAGTGACCAGTATTAAAATGTCTAACACAAGAAAATCATGTCCTTTGTAACGAGGATCAACCAAATTACAAAGATCAATTACTTCCCTGAATGAATCCATCTGGGATTGTTTGCGAAAGGCCCCTCCTTGGTTTTCCTCATCAGAAGTTATTTCATTAAAATCTCTGCCGATTACCCATGGCACATCAAATTGATTGCTCAACCGTTGTATGAGCAAATATTTGATTTTGTTTTTAGTATCAAATATTTGTTTTAAAAATTTGTCCACCTAATTTGGTTGACTAAATGTATATGGTCGGAAATCTTTAAAAAAGAAAGAAAAAAAAGCAACAATTCTAATCCTTTCCTTGTTGATTTTCTCCCCTTTTAGATCAAAATTTGAAATTAAAAATGCTAACTTTTTTCTTTTCTTTTTTAAATAAAAGTGCTAACTCGCTCCATTAAAATTGTCACTTAACTTTGTCAAAATTGTCGTGCTTCTCTCCATCAAAACTTTCTTATTTTATATGAATTTTAGCCGTCTTCCTCTTTTAAAGTCTAGATGATTGAATTGTCTTACTTAAGATTTTCTTAACTCATCAAATAAAAAATCATATATGAGCATAATGGTTAATATATCTATTCTTTTGTTGAAGTTTAAAGTTCAAATCTCCACTCCTACCTTTTGTTGAGCTAAAAACTTGTAGATGAAGACGTAAAAAATGATTAAAACTAGAATCTATTATATTATTGTTGTTATGATTATTTTTATTTAAGTACAAACAAATCGTATTTTCATCATGAGAGTGTTCAACCTCTCTTTAAAATTTATCTGGAGAGAAAGCAATCAAGTAGCTCACATGTTACCAAATTTTGTTTTGAAAGCGAGTGTTCGGTTGATATGGATTGGAGATTGGCCAAATGAAGTTTCACATTATAAACAAGTATAGCTCACATGTTATCAAATTTGGCTTTAAAAACGAGTGTTTTGTTGGTATGGATAATCTATGACACAAAAGAGTTTATAAATCCATTATAAACTCTATTTTGCTCCAAATGTTCAGATCCTACAAAATACACAAATTATGTATGTAAATATGACTGATTGATTATCAAAACTAGCAATAAATTAGCTATAGAAATAATTCATAATGTGTGCTATCAGATTGAAGATTGGCCAAATGAAATTTCACATGTTTTCTAAGAATGTTCGAGAGATATTCAATTTGATTTGGTTTTATTGTTTTTATTTTGACGCTTCTCTAAAGGAAGAAAAACATAGAAAACTATTGTCACAAAAAATTGTTGAGGGTGCAATTTCTTTTTGCCCTTTTAAAATAAATTATGGAAAAAATTAATAAGTATTTGGAAAAAACATTTCATCAAAAAATTCAGGCAGATAATCTACGACACAAAGGAGTTTACATAAAAAAGATTAAATAAAAAGAAGAATTAATTAACCATGGCAACATAATTCAAGATAATGAATTCTTTAATTTATGTACAAGTATTAGAGTGGTACTAAACATGTGTAATTTTAGAGTAAATTATACTTGTTCGCCCAAATTCAATGGAACCAACCAAATCAATGTTCCTCGGTCGTTGTGGCTGGAAAAGCACTTTTTGATCAATGGACAACAATACCAAAGAAAAACATGCCCTGGGTAAGTTTGTAGTTGCTGGTAAGTTTTTATCATTTTGACTTATAAAATACATAATATATATCTAAAAATAAATATAACATACATATTTTAGATATTTAATTTTAAAACATAATTTTCATATAAAAATTTTATATTTTTAATTTAAAATTTCATAAAAAAAAAAAAGAAATAAGAAATGATTACCAAAAATATTTCTAGTTTTTTAGTATAAAAGAAAGAAAAAATAATAATTACTAAATGCAGTTATATATATATATATATATATATATTATTAGAAACAAAGAACAAAAAGATACGGAACAAAAATGAGAAACAAGAAATAGAAAATAAGAATGTTATTATTTCTAGTGGGATTGAGGGGTTTTTGTACGGATGACCCATTTTTCAATGGGTTAATGCGATCTGACCTGTCATCCCAATTCAATGAAATATAACCCATTCTAACGTGGCAACGCGCGCAAAATTACCCAGAAGGGCAGTATGAGACGGGCTCGCTTGTTCACGCTCTCGAATAGGGTAACGCTCTTATTGACTATTATTGCTCTCTTCTCATTTGCCACGTCAGCACATTTTCTCGCACACGTTGACTCGTTCTCGCACTACTCGTTCTCACTCTCGTTGTCGTTCTGCTCGCTCTCACACTCGAATATTATTTACCATCACTCCAATGATGTACTCGTTCTCGCTCTCGTTGTCGTTCTTTTGCGTCACTCGTTCTCGTTCCCGCGTTTAACAACATTTTCGTTTATTATTGCGCACACGTTGACTCGTTCTCGTTCTCGCACACGTTGACTCGTTCTCGCAGGACTCGTTCTCACTCGTCACTCTACCAATGTTCTGCTCTCTCTCGCACTCGTACATTATTTGTGGTCACTCGAACGCTGTACTCGTTCTCGCGCGTTTTTTTACGTCACTCTTTCTCATTCTCGCGTTTAACAATATTTTTTGTCAATTATTGTGCCCAAGTTTGCTTGTTAGTTTAATGTGAATCCATGCACGATGTCAAAAACGTTGCAAAATATAAAATTTCATTGTCGAACTTTGGGTTCATACAAAGAAATTTAAAAAAAAACAACAAAACAAGAAAAAAGAAAAACAAGTCGGCCGACACCCCACTCGAATCTACTTGGAGTCGGATGATGATATTATCACCAGTGGCAGCCATCTATCCTCACCCCTCCTTTTTTTCCTAGCGGGCGTGCGGCTGGACCCTTCGTCCGCAGAAGCCTCCATGTACAAGCTTTGTCAATGCATCCCACAGTGTATGAACCCAAAACTCGACAATGAAATTTTATATTTTGCAATGTTCTTGACGTTGTGCATGGATTCACATTAAACTAACAAGCAAACCTGGGCACAATAATTAACGAAAAATGTTGTTAAACGCGAGAACGAGAACGAGTGACGTAAAAAATGCGCGAGAACGAGTACAGCGTTCGAGTGACGGCAAATAATGTTTGAGTGCGAGAGAGAGCAGAACATTGGTAGAGTGACGAGTGAGAATGAGTCCTGCGAGAATGAGTCAACGTGTGCCAGAACGAGAACGAGTCAACGTGTGCACAATAATCAATGAAAAATGTTGTTAAACGCGGGAACGAGAACGAGTGACGCAAAAGAACGATAACAAGAGCGAGAACGAGTACAACGTTAGAGTGACGACAAATAATGTTCGAGTGCGAGAGCGAGCAGAACGACAACGAGAGTGAGAACGAGTAGTGCAAGAACGAGTCAACGTGTGCGAGAAAATTTGCTGACGTGGCAAACGAGAACGAGAGCGAGAATAGTCAACGAGAGCGTTACCCTATCTGAGAGCGTGAACAAGCGAGCCGGTCTCATACTGCCCTTCTGGATAATTTTGAGCGCGTTGCCACGTCAGAATGAGTCATATTTCATTGAATTGGAATGACAGATCAGATCGCATTAACCCATTGAAAAATGGGTCATCCGTACAAAAACCCCTGGGATTGAGGTATGCTTTGAAAGAGAAAGAAAACTCCATTGTTTTGTTTGTTTGATGTTTTTTTTTAATTTGTTTTTTTAAACTGTTATTTTAAACGTTTGCTCCCTCACTCAATCTCATTTCTCTCTCACAGCCAAATCCCTTTCAAGTTTGAGGCTCATTCTCACTGTTTCCTACAAAAAAGAAGAAAAAAAAAGGCTCTTAGCAATGTAGTATTCTGTTGGCAAGCTGTATCATGTAGAAGTTAAAAGTTTTTTCCAAACACATTTTATTTAAACACATGATTAAGAACGAGGAAAAATTCAATTTTTACCCTTAAACTCTCTCGTTGTATCAATTTTCACTGTAAACTTTCAATTTCATCGAATTGAACTCTAGACTTAGTTAAATGTTGCAATTTCTATACTCTATTCAAATTCTACTAATTCACTTACTAATTTTAACAAAAAGTAATATGAAAATTTCTGTAAACTAACAAATTTCAATAATTTTAAATTTTGCACAAATTTAAGTTTGATTAATGCACAAATTAACCATTAAATAACTTTTTCAAAACTAACAAAATTTAATAAAAAAATCAACTTTAATGTCATTTTTCTTTGAAATCATATCGAATTGTATCATACATATGTTTTATAATTCATTAAAAGCATACGCGAATTTTTTTTAACAAAATTTTCAAATGAAAACTTATCAAAGGGTACAAAGTACAACACTTTTTCAAGTGTTTAATGTTAAAATTTCAATACTTTTCTAAGTTTGAGGTGCAATTTGATGAAATTAAGAGTTTAAAATAAAAGTTGATGACAAATTTAAGGGTAAAAATTGATTTTTTCCTTAAAAATAAAAATACTAAAGGAGCCTTTGGCACCCAGAGTTGAGTTGAGTTGTGCAGAGTTAATTTGTCTGTGAGTTAATATGTTTGTGTTTGGGGTGTAAAGTTGAGTTATTAAGTCAAGGGTATCTAATGCAATTTTTTGTAAACTGAATAAGGCTGATTTTTTGCTGGCTCTTTTTGTTTGCTTAATTTTTTTTTTCCAACCATTCAATTGCAAACACATTTTCTCAACTTTTAACACTCAATTGAGATGTCAACTTCAAAATGACAATATATTTCAACATTAGTGGAATCTATGAGTGGAATATTCACAAAAGTAATGTTTCAATACATTGATCTTGATCTTTTTTAAAAAAAAAAAAACTTCATTCTTTATCTTTCTTTTTTTAGAAATTGACATATTCGAAACTATAGGCAATGTAACATTCTTTTCTCTTTCTACTACACATTGAACATCTTTTAATTTATAGAAATCAAATGTTACATTCTTTATGGCAATAAATGACAACTAATTAATGGAAAAAAGGCAATGTACCTGTGTAGCCACCTATTTTTGTCCAGCTTCTTTTTATAAAATTGATTGCTAGTTTAATTTTTTTTATGCTTTTTTTTTGTTTGTTATTAAATTTGCTCATTTTTGGAATGTCTCCACTTTGATATTTGTTTGTTATTTACTAATTTTACTTTGGGAAAGAAGCATTTTTGACCTCTAAACTTTGCATGTTGTATCAATTTTAACCCTAAACTTTCAATTTCATCAATTTAAACCTCAAACTTTACGTATTGTATCAATTTTAACCATAAACTTTTAGTTTCATCAATTTAAACCTCAAACTTGTATAAGTGTATCAATTTACACCCTCGATTAAGTTTTTATTTCAATCCTTATTAGAAAAGCTTTCCACACATGTCCAAAGTCACATGTTGCTCTATAATAGGTACGTATTTGTTATTTTTTTTTAAAAAAAAATTAAAATTGCTGAAGAAAATTGGAGTAGACTCTCCAAAATATCTTTCAATTTAGAGCATGACTTTTTTTCTCTTTATTTTACTTCTTATCTTATCTAATTCTGCTATTTTTTTTCATTTAATTAATTGAGGGTATTTCAATTGTAAGGCATGATTCTACTCAATCCACGGGCTTTTAGTAGAAACAAAGCTTATTTGCACTATATTTTTTCTCAATAGAGTATTCTCCTTTTTGAATCGTTTGCCAATATATATTTTTTTTTAAATTTCTCATCGGCCTTTAACTTGATTTGTCCTCCATCCACTGCAATGGACGTGGGACTTTCAAAATCATCACCCTCGTTAGAATTTTTGTCTTTTTTCTCTCCGGCATCGATGTCACTTTAATCCCCTGTAAGATTGTCGACGAGGCCGACAAGGTCGGCTAGACCAGTTCATTGTGTTCATGGGCGTCATTTTGTTTGCCATTGCCTTTCTTGTTCTCTCCCGCATTATAGCTGAGCTCAATCTTCTTTATACTTTTAGTCAGTGGTATCGACACCAATGGCAAGGGAGACACACAAGTGTTCATTTTGTGTGAGTTCTACTTTCGAAAGTCGAGTTCATGGTTTTCATGATGGTGGTGATTCGATCTGGAATTGTTTAATTATTCTTTTAGTAAATTTATTTTTTTTAAAATAACAAATAAGTACCTATCATAGAGCAAAATGTGGCTTTGGATATATGTGAAAAATCTTTCTAATGGTGATGGAAACGAAAACTTAAACGAATGTGTAAATTGATACACTTATTCAAGTTTGAAGTTTAAATTGATGAAATCAAAAGTTTAGGGTTAAAATTGATACAATTTACAAAGTTTGAGGTTTAAATTGATGAAATTAAAAGTTTAGGGTTAAAATTGATACAATTTGCAAAGTTTGAAGTTTAAATTGATGAAATTGAAAGTTCAGCGTTAAAATTGATACAACATGCAAAGTTTAGGGGTCAAAAATGCTTTTTTCCCTTTTATTATGCCTTTTATTTTATTATTATTATTATTATTATTCTTATTATTTAAGTAGGAGAAACCATATAGTTTTTTTTTTGGATAAAAAACAAAATTTTGGTTAAGTGAGTAAGTTTTGTATTTTGTTTTGCTTGACCAAAAGTTGTTGGTTTATTTTGGTGCTAAGCTCCTTTTGGCATGTTTTCAAATTGCAAAACTTGGTCTTTGGTTTAATACCCAAAAGAGGAAGTTGTTTTGGGCTTTTTATACCTCTCTTTCCCTTCTTCAAAGGGGGGATCTACACTCACAAGAAACCCTACTTCCATCTACTCTCACACACAACACACCACTACATCCATCCAAAAAACAACCTACAACCCCCATATCCATATACACATCCAAACACATATCACAACCACACATGCATTGAGAGGTAGAGAGAAAAAAAAATAGTGAGCTTCTTTCAAAATCAACAAAAATCCATAACATTAAAAAAATAACTCTAACTTAGTTGGAGGTTGCATTTGGTAGAGCTTTGTCCCAAGGATCCACGCCTCAAACAACAAGCTAGTTGGTTGTTCTTGCTCTCAACTTCTAGATCTTCGTCTCTATCTCGACATGCCCTGAAAAACAGTAGTATAGTAAGGGATTACGAGTTTTGCTTTATTTCGTTTTTTAGTATTGGTCTCTTTACTTTGTTTGCAATATGAACTCATACTCATTTTTACATTTGCTATCGATCTTATGTTGTTACTCTTACCTATATCTCCATGTTTTGCTCATCTCTCTTCTTTCTCTTCTCTCATGAGTTTTATTTATCAAAAAAAATGAGGAGCAAACTAAAAAAAAAAAAAAAAAAAAGAGAAGGAAAATTGGAGCAAAAGAAAAAGGGAAGCACAGTGTTGTGAAATCAAGGAAAAAAGTATAACTTACCACATTGAGAGGTTGAGCTTTTTTGCTTCGTAGTAAAGGGATTTGCTTGGTGAAGAGCTAAGGAGAAAGGAAAGAAAAAAATGAAGTTTGAAAACATAGAGGATAAGAAGATGGAGTGGGTGAAGGGAAAGGTGGAGCCAAAAAGAAATAGATTGGTTTAAAAAGAAAAGGAAAAAAATGTTAGTTTTATTATATATATATATATATAATTTCATGGGTGGCTATTTTGCCGCCCATGCATTTGATTTTTTATTTTATTTCATTTGATTTTTTTTTTGTTTTTCTCATGAGTGGCAAACTGACACAAGTTTGTTTGTTTGTTTTTTTTAATTTAATTTAATTTGATTTATTATTATTATTTATTTTTTTGTGTGTATATCTACCAATTATTATTATTATTATTATTTGTTTTTTTAGAAAGGATATATCTACTTTATTTTAAATGTTGTGTTTTTTTTATTAACACGGTTTTTGTGTGTGTTATTTTTGTATAGCTTAAATGTGAATATGTTTCTTATTTATTATTATTGTGAAATTAATATATGTATGCTAATTAGTACATGATTTTAATCTTTTAATCCATACTGTGTATGAAAAAAACTATCCAACGACGGAATCTAGAAATATTTGGAAGTTCAATTTTCTAATTTTCTCTATAGGTGAGAAATCGATTCTTTGGAAGTCTAAAATCTATTTTAATATTTTTTTTTCTTAAATTTGTTAACGCTTGTATAGAGTGCTTGTTTGATTATTTGCTAATGAATAGATTATTATGCTAGCTTAATTTATCTTTAAAATGCATTTATTTATTATGCTTAATTTTAATTTTCTTGTTTTTTTTTTCTTAACATTTTTTTCCAATCTCTTTTTATAAAATTATTTCCAAATCTTTAAATTTGCTCTTTTTTGAGTTTATGAAAGTTTTTATAACCAAAGTGTCATTTCTAAAACCATTTTTCATCTCTTTCTTAAAAAGTTATTTTTCAAGGTCGTTTTTTTGTCTAAAAATTCTTATCTTTAAAATGCATTTATTTATTATGCTTAATTTTTATTTTCTTGTTTTTTTTCTTAATCTTTTTTTCAATCTCTTTTTATAATATTATTTCCAAATCTTTAAATTTGCTCTTTTTTGAGTTTATGAAAGTTTTATAACCAAAGTGTCATTTCTAAAACCATTTTTAATCGTTTTCTTAAAAAGTGATTTTTCAAGGTGGTTTTTTTGTCTAAAAATTCATTCGACGGAATCTAGAAATATTTGGGAGTTCGATTTTCTAGAATTCTTGAGGTAAGGGATCATTATCTTTGGGAGTCCGAGATGTTGGTTCCAAGAAAAAATGAATTTAATTAAAAAAAATTATTTTATTTTTTTAAAAAAAACTTTTTTTTTTTATAAAAGGCTATTCTATGACGGAGTTGAGAAATTGTAAAATTTCTCATATTCTTGAGCTGGAGAATTTTTCCTAAGATTTTTTTTGGGAATATTTCTAATATAGTCAAATTGATGGATATTTATCCACTTATTTTATGGGATCATGACTTCAAATATTGGAGGAATGAGAGGTAAAATATGACATTGTTTTAAAAATCTCTTTTTCCCTAAATAAGCTTTTCTTCTAAAATCTTTTGCAATTCAAGATTAAAATGTGGCCACCATTTTAAACGAGTGTTGTGGGGTGCTAACACCATCCCCACACACAAGTGACTTCCGAGCTCAAAATCTGGTTTCTTTTTTTCAAAAAAGTTATTTTTATTCTATTTTGGTGTCCAATCACACCATAAAAAAAATTGGTGGCGACTCCTTTTAAAATCACCCTTTTTGAGGACGTCTGCCGCTCCGTGTTGCAGACACGTGGCGACAACCTGTATTTTTTTTTCTTTAAACACAAATTGAACTTCTTTCAAAATATAAAAAACCAAGGTTTCATTTTTAAACACACATTGAACTTCTTTCAAACTCGCAAATGAGGTATTTATTGTGACTTTTTTCAATTCCTAAGAAGGTCTTCATTATGAAGGAGTTTTTTTTAACACAAATTGACCATTATTTTTAAATTTTTTTTTTTTTGCAAAGGTCCATTGTTTATTTACATTTGTTTAAACACATATATTAAATTGAACATCTTTGGAAAAGAGAATGCCAATATTTTACTTTTTGCAAGATGACAAGAAAACGACAATATATTTCAACACTAGAGTCATGGTAGGAGGGGAATATTCACAAAAATTTAGTAGGTCATCAAGGGCCTATTTACATGATTCACAAAAAATAACTAAGGTTCACAAAAAATAAGGAATGGTCAACAATGAGCCGAGTACGTAATTTCGAAGAAAAATTGTTGGAGTAGAGAGTCATGCCAACTAAGTACATGTGCATTTAATATTATTTTGAACCATGGGAGTGTTGTCGGTCATCAAGAATTGTCACCATGGTTGCCAACGATTGTTGCCGATCGTCGAAGAAGGTAGCTAACAGTGGCCATCGGTTGTCGGATATGGCCGTCAGTCGCTGGAGAAGGTTGCCAGCGGTGGACGTCGATTGTCGAATATGGTCATCGACGATGCAGTCAGTTGCCAGATATGGCAGTCAGTCGTCAGAGAAGGTCGTCGACGGTGGTCGCTGTCACTAGAGAAGGTCGTCGGCGATGGCCACCAGTCGTCGGAGAAGGTTGCCGGCAGTGGCCGCTGGTTGTCGGAGAAACTATTACACCTATTCCTACATTTTAGAAAAATATATATAATTGAAATTTGAGAAATTAGATATTTGGATAATTATGGTTTTAGTTGGGAAGATAAGGATTGGTTTCAATTAAATAATTAATTAATTAATGGAAATTAAAAAAAATGAAAGTGGGATAAATAAATAAATAAATAAATAAATAAATAAATAAATAAATAAATATATATATATATATATATATATATATATATATATATATATATATATATATATATATATATATATATATATATATATTAAATAAAAACATGTGGCTTTAGTGAAGCCACACAAAGGGAAATGATTCTTTGTCTAGAAATTAAATAAATAATGTTTAATAAAACAAAAAGGATGGGTATTGTTGGAGAAGATATCACATAAGGAAGAGGAAAAAAGTGAAGAGAAGGGGTGTGATTTTTGGGCTATTTTGAAGTAGAAAAGAAAAATAAATAAAGAGAACCCTTCACAACCTTGGATTGAAGCTTTTGGTATGTTCTCTAACTTTTGATTGAAATTTTTCATGAGTTTTAGAACGAATTAGTGAGTTTTCTTTATGGGTTTTCTTCATTTAGTTAGAAACTCCATAAAATAGCTTGAAAACAAAGATGAGGGTGATGTTTGAGTAAAAGAAGGAAAAATGATGAAAGTCATGAGTTTTATCAAAGTATAGATTGAAGGGGATTAGTTGTATGTAGAAATTTCAAGCTTTTATGGAAAATAAAACCAATGAATTTGTTCATGGAGAAGAAGAAATGAGAAGAATGAGATATCTTATGGAGAGGGATTACAATGGAGTTATTGGAAACTTTATTTTGGGTTATGGTCTCAATTTCTTGGTAATTAGAAGAGTAAGATGATGAAAAAAATGGTTAATTCTTGGGTTAATGAGAAATTTAAAAGCTTGGATAAATTAGCGTTGTTGCGCCCTAATTTTGGCATTAATTTCAGGACAAACGGAGATTGGAACCATTTACAACCCGAACAAACTTTACCCATAGTACTAGTGATTGGTTCTTTTATAAAGTATTTCAATTACTTTAGTAATTTATGAAATTGTGAGAATTGAAAATCAATTGCCATTCATACATGAATGCAAATGATTTAGTTATTGAAGATTTTGATAATTGGAGGAAATTATGTGTATTTCGTAAATTGTTTATTATTGAGATTGATGATTTACTAATTTGATAAGAAAGGGACATATGCTCACTAAATTGAATTCATGATTTAGCATATTTGAATTTGAAGAGATTTATGTTTATATGAAATTTTAGCTACAATGACTTAATTATTTGTATTATTTAAGCTTATGAAAGGTGAATTTATAGAAATCTCTTGATTTTAGCAAATTGGCAAAAGTTCAAATTATTTGAGATGAAATCAAGTATTTGTGAGTTTTAGAAATGACTTGATTTTGAATCATGGTTTTAGCTGATATTTGAGTTATGGCTTAAAGTTATGAGACTACACGATTGAGAATGTTTATGACTTGAACATGGGTTGGATGATTATCATATAAAAATTGTTTTCAAACCACTAAATGTTGTACCCATGGTGATTACCCCGTATGCTATGAGAATGTGTTTCTATAGTATGCTAGTGTGCTCAGGCCGCAGGGGATGCAGGGGAATGTCGAGGCCATTAGGTGCCGAATCCGGATTTCGAATCTTGGTCCAAATCTTGGACCTAAGGCATTACAGATGTTAGAGTTTGCTCTACGTGCACGTATGACATAAATTTGCTCTGCTATGTATCTGGAGATTACTCGATGCATAGTATGGCAGGGATTTGGGTACAAGTTTGGTGATGAGTTTTGTTGGCCTATTATTTTGTGCTTTCTTTAAAGAGTTATTGCTGCAAATCTCTATGATGTTTTACTTATATTGTGTATTTAGATTGTGCTTCGTATATAAAGCTTTATTGAACTTTAAATTCCTTTTAATATAAAAGGTTTTTGTCGAGAGGTTATTTTTCTTATTAACTTACCACTCACTGGGCTCTATTAGCTTATTCTTTCTTCCTAAATTTTTCCTCCAGGTAGCGACTGAGTTTCTAACGAGCTTACAGAAGTCGATATCTGCCACCAGACTTGATAGTTTGCATATCATTTTGTATGTACATATTTACAAGTACTTCTTGTGCAATTGATGTGGCTAGTACCATTTTGAGATTTCCTTTGGTTTGTAATATAAAACCCACATATTTATCTACTAATAAGTTTGTCGGATTGTGCTGAGTTTCTAAAATAGAAGTTGGAGTTTGAACAGGTTAATTTAGGAGTGTATATGTTTTCTTTTTCAGGTGTGTTTTACTCAGTTTTCAAGGGAAACTCTGCCGAATTTTTTTTTAACAAAATTAATTAATTTTGTATCAACAAGTTTTGGCTAGCCACTTGTGATTTTCAAAACTAAGATTTATTTTGCAAAGTTTGACGTTGGGTTCCATAGTAGTAGTAGGATCTAATGTCGGCATGCCTCATCTCAGGTTAGTTAGGATAATTTAGGGTGGCGTGTGTCAGAAACAATGATAAAATATGTTAATAGGGTTATTATTCTCAACCCCATTGAGTTAGTAAATTAAGCTGGTGATAAAATATATTAACGAGCCAAACATTTAGTTGGCTTAAAATTAAAACCCAATTCAATTCAACGGGCCAAACAACCCTTAATTCTCTTTTTTTTTTTTTGGAAAATTCTAGGAATGGCTAAAAAGAATGGGTTGTTTTGGTTAATGGCCATACGATTTTCTTTTTAATTATGGCCACACGTGAGGTGCACGTGTGGCTTTTCTTTTTTCAAATCCTCATTTTTCCCTCGTACACTAAATCTTTCTCTCTCCTATTTTATTTAAACTGTATCTAATCTGTATTTTAAAAGATTTACATTGCACTTATTATCTTTATACTTATTTTTCCGATTCTCTCTCCCCAAGAAAATCTTCCTCTCTCCGAAATTTTCTCTCCAAGACAATCATCCTCTCTTCAAATCTAAATATCTGTCACCTATTTTATTTAAACTATATCTAATTTGTATTTTGAAAGATTTACATTGCAGTTAGTATCTTTATACTTATTTTTTCGATTCTCTCTCCCCAAGACAATCCTCCTCTCTTCAAATCTTAAGCCATTTGTATTTTTCCGGTAATCATCGTTGTTGCACAAGCCAATTTCATGAACGTAATTGTTCAGTCGCTTCCTTCTCCACTCTCCAAAATTCTCTCTGCCTAAGACAATCCTCCTCTCTCCTCTCTCTGAATCTTAAGCCATCGGTATTTTTCCATTTTTCTCTCCCCAAGACAATCATTCTCTCTCCCAATCTCAAATCTCAAGCCATCGGGATCGTCGCTATTGCACAAGCCAATTTCATGCGCGTAATTGTTCAGTCGCTTACTTCTCAACTTTCTGACAGTTCGAACAACGATTCGGAGCTTTTTGGAAGCTTAGAAGGTGATTCGTAGGAATCTTCGAGGCTTGGAGTTGAGTTGTTATGCGTGGTGAAAGCGGTGCTGAAGAAGATGAAGATCAGAGTGTTAGACGGGGACAAGGTGGTTGTTGGTTCCATTGATGGGAAAGGCATAGAGGGGTCGCGAACTTGCCTTGGATTCTATTCATGGTCCACCTGCAGACTTCTATTCGCTTATTATTCATGCCTGTTCTGTTGCTCTTATTGATAAAAAATCCAGGTTTGTGGTAGTGTTCCTACTTTTTATTTTTTATTTTTTTTTATTTTTTATAGTGTATTTCTCTGTAGGTATTTTGTTCCATTGATTTTTACTCTATATTTATTTCAAACACATACACAGCTTAAGAGGTAGATGAGTTCATGGTAGTGTTCAAACTTTTTATTTTTTTATGTACAATGTATTTCTCTGTAGGTATTTTGTTCTGTTGATTTTTACTCTATATTTATTTCAAGCACATACATAGCTCAAGAGGTAGATGACAATGGTAGGTTTAGGTAATTTAAACTCTAGAATAAAGAAACCAAATCTATTTATATTTTATTATGTTTGTACCTTGTATCTTCTCAAAATATTGGATTATATTTTTTAAAAATGTGTAAATACAATAATCTTCGTTATTTTTGGATTACTTTTATTTTTTAGTTTAGTATTTCATATTGCATGTCATTTTTATTGGTTTGTTAATCTATTATTTTAACTATGTTTTTAATCTTTTTGTTATGCAATCAATTTTTAATTGCTGTGTATTTTTGTTTGAATTGTAGATAATCTGTTTGAATTAGATATTTTATTCAGTTGATTTTTACTCTATATTTATTTCAGACACATACACAGCTCAAGAGATAGATAACAATGGTAGATTTAGGTATAACAAACTATCTAATTTAAATTCTAGAATAAAGAAACCGAATCTATATATATTTTATTATATTTGTACCTTGTATCTTCTCAAAATATCGGATTATATTTTTAAAAATGTGTAAATACGTTAATCTTCGTTATTTTTGGGTTACTTTTATTTTTTAGTTTAGTGTTTCATATTGCATGTCATTTTATTGGTTGTTAATCTATTATTTTAACTAATTTTTTAATCTTTTTGTTATGCAATCTATTTTTAATTGCTGTGTATTTTTGTTTGAATTGTAGATAATCTGTTTGAATTAGGTATTTTGCTTAGTTGATTTTTACTCTATATTTATTTCAGGCACATACACAACTTAAGAGATAGATGACAATGGTAGGTTTAGGTATAACAAACTATCTAATTTAAACTCTAGAATAAAGAAACCGAATCTATTTATATTTTATTATATTTGTACCTTGTATTTTCTCAAAATATCAGATTATATTTTAAAAAAATGTGTAAATATGTTAATCTTCGTTATTTTTGGGTTACTTTTATTTTTTAGTTTAGTATTTTATATTGCATGTCATTTTATTGGTTTGTTAATCTATTATTTTAAATAATTTTTTAATCTTTTTGTTATGCAATCAATTTTTAATTGCTGTGTATTTTTGTTTGAATTGTAGATAATCTGTTTGAATTTTGAATTTTTGTCTAGTTTATGAATCCTAACAACTTTTGTTGTTTAGATTACCAAATATATCTATTCAAATTTAGATTTTAATTTTAAATTAAATTTAATTACTCGATAATTAGGGAATCTTAGTCATGGAAGTAGTTAGGGGTAGTCTGGTCATTTAATAATTACTAATTAAAATTATGAATAATGATTTGGCCATTTTTAAAAAATTAAGATGGTTCGGCCAGTTTTCAAAACATGAAATAAAAAATGGCCATTTGTCAGCCCTTTTTTTTTTCCGCCTCCTCCCTATTTCTCCTCTTTTCTTTGTCTCTTAGTCCACACAAAACCAACATACACTTTGAAAACCTCCATGTGTTCACACACTTTCTTGTTTCTGGAAGCATCTCTCCCAACTACAATGCCCTGCTTCTAGTCTAAAGCTATTATAAGTTATTTGTAATTAAATATTTTTATTTAATTAAGTGATTAATTAAATATATGCTATTTAATATCTTCAAATATATATATATGTGTGTTAAATAAATAAATAAATAAATAAATATTAATTATTTAATATTTTTGAATTAGGAAGCACAGTTTCTGTAACTGCTTAGGATACGTGATCAAATGAGAGTAACAATGAGAGTTTCTTTGAGTATTCTTACTGATGTTGCATCTTTGATGTTGAATTAGGCAATTGTATCATTCTTCCTCATTGGTGAGGATCCCACATCAGAAAGATGAAAAGAGACCTCACAATTTATAAAATACACGAACTATTTCTCTTATAGTCAATTGGTTTTAAGCTTTTGGATTGAGTGGTGATTTTACATGGAATCAAAATTGGAGGTCTTATGTTCGAACCCCTGTAATATCATTTCCTTTCCAATTAATAATGATTTCCACTTGTTGAGTCTTCTACAAATTTTCAAGTCCACAAGTGAGGAAGAGTATTGGAGTGTTGATATAATTAAATTTACCATAACCTATCAACTTAAGCTTTTAGGTTGATTGGTGATTTAATGCTCATAATAATGTTGATATATGCTTTCGATTAAGGGTTGGAATATGTTGGATAGCAGATTGCTTGGATAGGGATATCTATTTTTCACACAAAGGGGCCCTCTAGGGATGCCTTGGGAAATAGGGAGTGGGAGAAAAAAAATTCTCGTCAGCTAAATGGGTACGGGAACGGAGAATCCTATTCTAGTCTCCTTCCTTGTCCCCGCCTTGTTTGCTTTTTTTTTTTTTTTAATATTATTATTACTATTGTTGTTATTATTATATATATTTTAGTACAACAAATGTGAGAAATGTGCCATCATATCATAGTTGAGCTATGCTCACTTTGGCATATATATATATATATTTAAAATTTTATTGTGTAATGACTTAAATAATTTGATATGTCTCATATGAACATTTAGACTATAAATGGATTATTAGATAATTTGACAAATAATATTATTTCGTTTCTATTAGGAGGTTTAAGTAACTTTTCTTTAAATGGAGATTTTATATTAGAATTAACTATTTAAATGAAAATTTTTAATAGTAGATGAACTATTTAATTAAGAAAATTTCAAAAGAATTCATTTAATTTAATTGATTTAAAAAAAAACTAAATAGAGAATAATTTTTTGGAACCTGATCCCCACAAAATTTAATGGAAAATTTTGTAGAGATGAAAAATTAAATGAGGGGCGGGGATGAAAATGGAGAAGCCATCTCCATCCCTACCCCGTACTGTAAATATCCCTATGCTCGGATCTTATCACGTGAATAACCAAACTTATAATTTTTTGTGTTTTAATAAACTCTACTGCAATTACTAAAGTAGTTACCTGGTTAATTCTGATAATTGAATATAGTGTAGTCTCACCCCGTCCTGTAAATTGTTAAGAAATTGAGGTTGAGGTTGTTTTTGCTTGGACAAAGATTGTGTGCCTTTGCAAGTTACATGCTTATTGATTTCGGGAAAATAAAATATTAAAAAATGAGGTTGTTTTTTACCTGGTCAAATTTGAAGAGAGAGTAGTAGCCCAAGGTTTGGAGTTAGGGACGATTTAGGAAAAATAAAATATTCAATTTGTCAGCACCATAATTGAGTTGAAATACTGTCATCACGAGCATAGCTCAATTAACATAAAGTTTGTACTCTTGACCAAGGGATTAGAACTTCGAATCCCCCACCCTAGATATTGTCTTAAAAAAAAAGATGAAAGGCTCTATTACAGTGTGAAATCGTGTTAGTGTGACAAGCTATTTATATATGATTTAAGAAATTTGTGCCCAATTTAACAATTGTGGGATGAGAGATCAAACCTTGTGACAAACTATTACAGTGTGATGTTGTCCACATGATTTAGTTTAACAATTGTGGGATGAGAAATCAAACTTTGAACTTTAAGAAAAGTAATAGGTATTTTATCTATTGAAACGTGTAATTAGTTTTGTAAGTTGTAACTAATAAAGATACATTATTCATGAAAAAGGTCAAAGAGAGTAAAGAATCAAAATCTGAGAAAGTGGAAATAAGAGAAGAAAGAGGCTTTTTTTTTTTTTTTTCTTCTTATTGTTCAACGATTGTAGGAGTAGTAGATTGAATCGTCAACTTGAAATAGAAACATGTATCTTATACCCTCAACTATGCTTGGATTGACATGAGAAGGAGAGAATTACAATAGAAGAGTGGAAAGACAGATGGAGATTGTTTGTTTATATTTTTTGCGAACAAATTGAGCTACGCTCATGTTGGCGACCGCACATTAAAGTTTATTCTTTTATTTTTATCCTCCTTAAATTTATTTTTTGAAGAGTTTATCCTCCTTAATTTTATGTTTAAAATAAAAATTGTTTAATTTCTTTCAAGTATATTGATAATGTTTTGATTATGTTTGTTTCTTCTTAAGCGATAAAAAGATATATAGTTAGTTTTCAAGTACAATTAATACAATGAACTTAAAAGAAAAAAAAGTATTGCCATTTTTTTTTGGACGAAGAACAAATATGCCACTTTAGCTGGATGCACTGTTTAGAATATTTTTTAAAGCTTGGAAATTAAACCGTTAATTTTACAAATCTAGAGTTCAAATAAAATTATATCGCACACCTCCTACGTTTTTTAATAATTTTAGAAAGAAAAAATAATTAAAGTAAAAAAAATTAATTGAGAATATTAATTTAATAAGTTTTAATGAAATTTAGTGTCAAAACAGAAAAAGAATTAATTAAATTTTTTTAATAAAAAAATCCAATGACCAAATTACCAATTAATTGGGTCTGTGTTCATACATCATACCCGTCTACATTAATCCAAATAAAACTAAATTTATATTTTTGTTTAGTGGGTTGATTTAGAAACCTATTTTGAAGCTCATTTTACAAATATACCCTCATTTGCATGTCACCTATTATTTAGAAAGGAAAAAAATAATAATAACAAACATGGGAAGAACGGTTTAGATACATTTTTTGTTTTTTTTTTTTTTTTAAAAGGCAAAGCTTTCAATTTGCCTTTCAAAACAAAAATTATGCCCCCAAATCTCCAGCAACGAAGAATCTCTTCCAAACCTCTTGCAATCTTGACATCTTTCTATTAAACTTCATCAAAAGAAGAACAAAATACATATTGCCTATAATCTCTAATTAGTTTTTTTATCTCAACTTTTTTTTGTATAGATTTTAAAGTCGTGGAAGGTGAAGAATAGTTTAGATGCATGTATTAGAGTTTTTAATAAAAAAGTTTTATAAACTGCGATTGTATTTTTTAATTTATCAATTGTTTCTTTTTTCTTTTTTTTACTTTTTCCTCCGTAGTATGAATATTGTTGTGCAAAAATACATACTTATGATTTTTTTTAGACGTCCTCATGAGAATATTATAAAACTTTGTGTGAAAAAACTTTTCACCAACTTGAACCAAATCTAGGGCAAATTTTTTGTGATCTAGTTACTAAAATCATATATACAATAGTGTAGCATCTATTTCAGTATTAAAAATATGTTTTATGTATATATGACTAGTATAGTAGAAGTCAAAGCAAATATGACTCAACGGTAATTGGCATTTATCTTTAACCAGGTGTTATAAAATGACAAGGCATATCTTAAGGGTTAAGTGGGGGCATTTAAGTAAATGTGTACAAAGGGGCAACCTTGTAATTAACCTATCTCTTGCCTCTTAGGGCTGTCTTCTTCGTGAAACAGAGGGAAGAGGCAGAGAGGGTAGTAGCCGAAAACACACAGAAAACAGAGGGAGAAAGAAAGAGCAGCCGCAATTCGACGTGGGTCTCATCTTTGAGGCTGTAGCACGTCGGCTCCGTGGGTATCCGTTGAGAGACTGTAGTCGTCGGCGTGAGGTGCTCGTCAGTTGAGTTTCGTGCCGTGGGTCTCGGTTTTATCTTCTGGTTGTTTGTACCGTGGGTAACTGTTTTTCGGACTAATTTTCGGCGAGACTGCACACGCAGGCGTGGTCTCGGGTTTGCAGCAGTGATCTCCGGCGTGGGTTCTCTTGAACGCCGGTGGGTTGGTTGTTTGGTGCTGTGAGTGTCCGAAAATCAGTCTATTCTTGCCGTGGGTCTCGGGTTTCAGGGGCTGTGAACTCGTGGGTCTCAGTTTCGGTGTAAGGGGCTGTTCTCCGATAATATCGAAGGCTGTCAAGGCAGTGGGATTCGGTTTGTGCTCAAGTCAGTGAAGGATTTGAGGTATCGGTCGTTTTATCGACCCAATTTCAATCCATAGATTCTTGGATTGGTTTGTGACCTTTGTACTTGAAAAACTGTGACTTATTGCTTCTGAATAAAATCCTTACAAGCTGGTTCTCAAAGTGGATGTAGACCGAAAGGTTGAACCACTATATATCTTGGTGTCAAATTTTACTCTTGCTTGCTTTATTAATTTGTTGCTGAAAATTGCGTTCTGATTTGGGCAAATTCGAGTTCGGTTTATAACAAGTGGTATCAGAGCTCCATTCGATCCAAAGGTTCGAAGGTTCGTAGTTTTGTGCTTTGGTTCATTCTCTGTTCAGGATATATTGTGAGGTTAATGTCTTCAATGTCGACTCGTTTTGAGGTTGCTCGATTTGATGGGAAGGGTGATTTCGGGTTATGGAGAAAGAAGATTAAAGCTCTTTTGGTTCAGCAAAAGGTAGCAAAAATCTTATGTGACGAAAAGGACCTTCCGGCGACACTCACAGAAGATGAACGAAAAGAGATGGATGAAATTGCCTATTCGACAATTATACTCTATCTTTCGGACGGAGTACTTAGGCAAGTAGATGAGGCAACTACCACAACCGAGTTATGGAAGAAATTGGAGAGCCTTTATTTGACTAGGTCTTTGCCAAATAAGTTATATCTAAAGGAGAAATTCTTTGGATATAAGATGGATCAGAATAAAGGCTTGGAAGATAACTTGGATGAATTTCGAAAGATTGTGGTCGATCTCAATAACATCGATGAGAAGATGTCAGATGAAAATCAAGCAGTCATTCTTTTGAATTCTTTGCCAGATACATTTTGAGAAGTCAAAGTAGCCATAAAATATGGAAGGGATTCACTGACCATGGATATTGTGGTGGATGCTTTAAAAACGAGAAATCTCGAAATTAAAAAGGAACGCAGGGAAGGAGAGTTACTTATGGCCAGGGGGAGAACTGAAAAGAAGAATTGGAAAGGAAAGGAATCTAGAAGCAGGTCTAAGTCCAAAGGGAAAGGAAAAAAGTGTTACTTGTGTCGTAAGGAGGGACATTTTAAGAAAGATTGTCCTTTGAACAAGAACAAAGAAGCTTCTAATAACCAGAAGGGTGAATCGAGTGCAGCAAATGTAACAGATGGGTATGATTCTGCAGAGGTCTTGATGGTGTCTAGTAGAGATTTTCAAGATGAGTGGATCATGGATTCTGGTTGCACATTTCACATGACTCCCAGGAGGGACTATCTGATTGATTTTCAGGAAGTCAGTGGGGGAAAGGTTTTGCTGGGTGATAATGGCGTCTGTAATGTGAGAGGAACTGGCTCAATTCGGCTTGCAACACATGATGGTTTGATCAGAATACTTACAAATGTAAGGTACGTACCAGAACTTAAACGAAATCTAATTTCCTTAGGTGAATTAGATAGATCAGGTTATTCATATAAATCTGTGAATGGAGTTCTGAAAGTTTCCAAGGGATCTCTGGTTAAATTGAAGGGAACCTTGAGGAATGGTCTCTATGTGTTGGAAGGTACTGCAATTACAGGGAACGCTGCAGTTGCATCTAGCAAAGGAATTGATATGTCTATGTTATGGCATAGGAGGTTGGCTCATGTGAGTGAAAGAGGTCTACAAGCTCTTTCACAACAAGGCTTACTTGGAGGAGTTAAAGACATCGAACTCCCATTTTGTGATCATTGCGTAATGGGGAAGTCTACCAGGGTGAAGTTTGGGAAAGGGAAGCATACAACTAAAGGCATACTGGATTATGTACATTCAGATCTGTGGGGTCCTACCAAGGTACCTAGTATGGGAGGTTCAAGGTACTTCATGTCTATCATTGATGACTGTTCAAGGAAGGTGTGGATTTATCTACTGAAACAAAAGGATGAAGCTTTTGGAAAATTCCTTGAATGGAAGAAGCAGACTGAGAACCAAACAGGAAGAAAGGTAAAGTACCTGAGGACTGATAATGGTTTAGAGTTTGTGAATCACAAATTCGACAAACTTTGCAAATCTGAAGGAATCACGAGACATTTTACTGTTACACACACTCCACAGCAGAATGGTTTAGCTGAGAGGTTCAACAGAACAATAATGGAGCGTACTAGATGTCTCTTGTCTAATGCTTCGTTACCTTTGAAGTTTTGGGGAGAAGCTGCTCAAACTGCCTGTTATCTTATTAACAGGAGTCCGTCTTCTGCAATAGACTTCAAGACTCCTCAGGAGGTATGGAAAGGAGAAGCTCCAAGTCTTGATCATCTCAGGGTATTCGGTTGTTCAGCTTATGCTCATGTTAAGGATGGAAAGCTGAACAACAGGGCATTGAAATGTATGTTTCTGGGCTATCCTTCAGGTGTCAAAGGATATAAACTTTGGTGCTTGGAAAAGGGTAAGAATAAATGTATTATCAGCAGAGATGTCACTTTTAATGAAGAAGAGATGCCGTTTTGTACTAAGAGCCAGCCAGAACAGAAGTCAGTTGAGAATGTTGAAACAGAAGTCAGAATTGATTCTGAACCAGGACCATCAGGTACTTCAGGTGAATCTAGTGATGAGTCACCTCTGGTTTCACAAACAGAGTCTTCACAGAGGTCTGAATATGATGGGGAACAGTCTCAACACGAGAGGATTTTGATTGATGAGGGAGCTTTCACTGAGGAAAGTTCAGGTAACCATGACTTACAGAACTATCAGCTTGCACATGACAGATCTCAGAGGGTGAAACAGGCTCCTATGAGGTATGGTTTTGCTGACTTAGTTGCATTTGCTTTTAATTGTGCTTCTGATAGTATTGAGGCAGAGCCTATTACATACGAAGAGGCTATTGCGTCTGATTTAAAGGAACAATGGAAGACTGCAATGGAAGAAGAATTGTTCTCTTTGCGTAAGAATCAGACTTGGTCATTGGTTCCAAAGCCTCCTAAACAGAAACTCATTCAATCAAAGTGGATTTACAAAATCAAGCCAGGTACAGGAGGTAACAGCAAGCCTAGGTATAAGGCTAGGCTAGTAGCCAAGGGCTTCACTCAAAAGGAGGGAGTTGATTTTCATGAGGTTTTCTCTCCAGTGGTGAGGCATTCATCCATTAGATTAATTTTATCTATTGCTGTTCATTTTGATATGTTTCTTGAACAGATGGATGTCACCACAGCATTTCTCCATGGAGAATTGGAGGAGGTAATTTACATGGCTCAACCTAAGGGCTATGAAGTGAAGGGAAAAGAAGATATGGTTTGTCGCCTTCACAAGTCCATCTATGGACTGAAGCAGTCGCCAAGACAATGGTATATTCGGTTTGATACCTTCATTCTAAAGCAAGGGTTTCACAGGAGCTCATATGATGCATGCGTATATTGGAAACTATCTCTGAAAGGTACTTATATTTATCTACTGCTTTATGTAGATGATATGATACTAGTGTCTAAGGATTTTGCTGAAATCTGTGAACTCAAGAGACAGTTGAGTAGTGAGTTTGAAATGAAAGATCTAGGTGCATTGAAAAGAATCTTAGGCATGGATGTTAAAAGAGATAGGGAGAAAGGTTTGTTAACCATTTCACAGGAGAGCTATGTGCATAAACTGCTTGACAGGTACAACATGTCTGATTGTAAGGCAGTTTCGACACCCTTAGCATCTCATTTTAGACTTTCTTCGTCTCAGTGTCCTACTACTGATCAAGAAAGGTTAGAGATGTCAAACATTCCCTATTGTAATGCTGTTGGAAGCATAATGTATCTCATGATTTGTACTAGGCCTGACTTGGGTTACTCTATGAGCATGATAAGTAGGTTTATGTCAAATCCTGGGAAGGAGCATTGGAATGCAGTTAAATGGGTGCTTCGGTATTTGAAAGGTACTGCAAATGTATCACTGTGTTTTGGGAATAGGTGTGATCAATCAGCATTGCTAGAAGGCTTCGCAGATGCAGATTATGCTGCAGACCTTGACAAAAGAAGGTCTTTATCAGGTCACATTTTTCGCTTGTATGGAAATGTGGTCAGTTGGAAGGTTTCTTTACAGCCAGTAGTTGCCTTGTCAACTACTGAATCAGAGTATATTTCTGTTGGAGAAGCAGTTAAAGAAGCAATGTGGTTGAAGCGTATAATTGGTGAGTTGTTGTCACAAGAGTTTACTCCTATCATCCGTTGTGATAGCCAGAGTGCTATTCATCTTGCGAAGAATCCATCTCACCATGAACGGTCTAAACATATCGATGTTAAATTTCATTTCATTAGGGATGCAGTTGCTCAGAATGAAATTGAACTGGTTAAAGTTCATACAGATCAGAACTTGTCAGATATGTTAACCAAAGTACTTGCAGCTCATAGGTTTAAATACCTGTTAAATGAGCTGAATGTAAAGCCAGGATGATAGGGAAATTTAGAGAACCAGTTTGGTGGCTTAAGATATTCTTGTCATGAGGGAGATTTGTTATAAAATGACAAGGCATATCTTAAGGGTTAAGTGGGGGCATTTAAGTAAATGTGTACAAAGGGGCAAACTTGTAATTAACCCATCTCTTGCCTCTTAGGGCTGTCTTCTTCGTGAAACAGAGGGAAGAGGCAGAGAGGGTAGCAGCCGAAAACACACAGAAAACAGAGGGAGAAAGAAAGAGCAGCCGCAATTCGACGTGGGTCTCATCTTTGAGGCTGTAGCACGTCGGCTCCGTGGGTATCCGTTGAGAGACTGTAGTCGTCGGCGTGAGGTGCTCGTCAGTTGAGTTTCGTGCCGTGGGTCTCGGTTTTATCTTCTGGTTGTTTGTACCGTGGGTAACTATTTTTCGGACTAATTTCCGGCGAGACTGCACACGCAGGCGTGGTCTCGGGTTTGCAGCAGTGATCTCCGACGTGGGTTCTCTTGAACGCCGGTGGGTTGGTTGTTTGGTGCTGTGAGTGTCCGAAAATCAGTCTATTCTTGCCGTGGGTCTCGGGTTTCAGGGGCTGTGAACTCGTGGGTCTCAGTTTCGGTGTAAGGGGCTGTTCTCCGACAATATCGAAGGCTGTCAAGGCAGTGGGATTCGGTTTGTGCTCAAGTCAGTGAAGGATTTGAGGTATCGGTCGTTTTATCGACCCAATTTCAATCCATAGATTCTTGGATTGGTTTGTGACCTTTGTACTTGAAAAACTGTGACTTATTGCTTCTGAATAAAATCCTTACAAGTTGGTTCTCAAAGTGGATGTAGACCGAAAGGTTGAACCACTATATATCTTGGTGTCAAATTTTACTCTTGCTTGCTTTATTAATTTGTTGCTGAAAATTGCGTTCTGATTTGGGCAAATTCGAGTTCGGTTTATAACACCAGGAAATCAGATATTCTAATCTCTCCCAACCCTCAAATGTTGTTGAATTGAAAAAAAATAGTATGTTAGAAAATTGTGAGAATAAAACACACCACGAATTAGTCTCAGAGGTATGTATTACATATATACTGCTTATATATTAATATATTTGTCTATTAAATATAACACAACAAATTGTGTACTTTTGGTTTTAAGATGAAACTACAAAAGGTAAAAATGTCAAACTTGAGAATGTTGGTATGCCAACTAATTCAACCTTTTCCAACTTTGTATTGGGGTTATATGGGTTGTGTTTTTACTCCATTCATACCTATTTGAAGGCAAAATAATGGAGATAGAGTGATGGAAGAAGATAATATAGATGAGGTAGTACAAACATGAAATTTTTAATGAAAAGGTGTAATTTACATAATTAGGTATATTAACTTCTTATGATATATGAATAGAACAAAAAGTTCTTCAATAATGTTTTTAAATTTGTATTACAGGAAGAAAATGCAGTAGAAAAAGAATTTCTAGTTGATGCAGATTATCCTAGTCGTTGTTGAGTTGACAAATGTGGAAATTAAGGTTTTCATACCATGTATTAGTATTATATATAAATATGAATATAACACATCTGTCATGTTAATTATTAATATTCTATATAAATAGAAAGAGAACTTGAAGTTGGTCTAGATATTCTATCTTCTATTCATACACAGTTAGTGGAATAAATGTGGAACATGAGGTTTAATAGTTTTTCATATACCATGTATTGATAGTATATAACCATGTATATATCAAATATATAATGTTAATTACCAATCTCCTAAATTGACCTTACAGGAAGATAAACAAAGTAGAAAAAGAAATTGAAGTTGATAACACAAATGTTCCACTTTTTGTTCGTAACACAACCATTGAGAAATTTGATAACTTGAATGGATAACACATATCTTAGTAGAGTTCTTCAAGATGGTGTTGTTTGGGAGAAGGCTGACATCAATGTCTCAGTTGTGTATGGAGTTATGCCCTTTGACACTTATAGAGCCACCAAAACTGTCGTGGGTGATCATAAGCTTGGTTCTTATATAATTTCATACAATGGTTATATTTTCTATATGAAGGGTATATTTAGTAAGAAATCCAGTCGTGAAATTTATCATTAAAAAGCTAGTGAAATGTTACTCTTTGTGTTAATAAAATGCATATATGCTAGGGTTCGTATATTTTCATACCATATTTTATATTTTGGAAGGGAACAAAATGATGGTGGTGACGAACAAATATATTGAGTACATATTTGCAAATCAATAAAAATTCATATACGGTGGAATACATATTTGCATAAGATATAATAATAAATATAAATGTAATATATATGCTGGATTATATTAATTTAATAATATTGTTTATACTATTGTGTCTACGACTATGACAAAAAAAAATTGGTATATGTGACTAAAATGAGCAAAAGAAAAAAAAAGAAACTGAAGGAAGAAACTATACGAAAATAGAGAAATGAAGACAAAATTAAAGAATTAGTAATTTATTTAATAATTAATAATAATTTTGATTATTTTATTTGCAATATAATATTATCTATTATATGAAAAATCTAAGGTTATTAGTATAATCTTGAACAATATGTGGTTGACATACGGGATGATCATGTTCAAGAAATAACCTATAGGATCATAATATATGGATAAGATTGAGTGCCTTATCTTGGTAACACTATTGATACGCCATGCTTTGTAATAGTGATCGGTGGTCACGCAAGCGCACGCGATCGAAGTAATATAAATTGGTATCTGAGTACCAAATATCGAATCCCACAGGGAACGGAGTAACAAAGGTTTTGTTTTGCAAAAGTGTAAGGAAAATTGCAAGTTTGAAAAGTAAAAATGCAAAAATAAAGTTGGGATAGGTTGTTGGTGAAAAACAGAAATTGTTAAATCCAATTGCTAAATCTAGAAATGGCAATGTTGGAAATAACATAAATGCTAAATTGAAATTGCAGATTCTACTTTGGCAATGTGCGAAAAGACTAAAATTGCAGAATTAAATTGCTAATCTAAATTGGCAATATGAAATGACAATCTGAATGAACTTAAGAATGAAATGATAAAGGATGGGGCTCAAGAATGTCATTGCCCTAAGTCGTAATTGCAAACCAAAATTGCAATTCCAACCTACTCCACACTCAATTGTAAACCAAAATTGCATCTCCTATTTACCTCGAAATTAGGTTTGTTAGGAGGCTAAGTGGGGGATCTATATATCTATAGTCCCTCCATCTTAGATAATTTTTTGCTCACAATTTTATGGGTCTTGGAGTCCTTAATCCCTATGTCTAGGGTAAGGAATTGCTTATGTCTAAGCTCTTTTACTCCATTACTTGTGTGAAATCCGCTTGTCACTAACCCTGTCGGTATTAGATCTAAGCTTGAGTTGAAACCCTAGTTGATCACTCTAGGATCTCAATGGAAATTAAATCAACACAAGCAAACAATTGAGATGTAGGCTTGGTTTTTCTTGGAATTTTGGCTACATTTACTTCTTAGGGAATTCGCATCCTTGAACCCCCTAAGAAGTTTTAGCTCTTATTTTCAATGAAAATCATAAAACCAATTTTAAAGAAAGATTTCATAATGAAATTGAATAAAGCACTAACTTATGAAATGCAATTTGGTTTTTCCTAGAATTTCAAGCAGAAGTAAATAAGGGTAATAAAGCCAAAATAACAAGGTCAATAAAGTAATTCCCTTACCTCCTACCTTCTGCCATGAACATAAATGGAAAACTTTTTTTTTTTTTTTTTTTTTTTTTTTTTTTTTTGCAGAAGCTAATAGGAAAAGGAAGGAAAAACAGAGCAATAATGCAAGAATTCAACTCGATGCCTATCCCGCTCCTTCCTCTCCAATCGATACACTATCCTCCACTTTTGGAGAGAAAACGATTCAAGAATCTCTTGAATCGGATTGGAAATCCAAGGAGGATTCGGAAATTGCTTGAACAACCCGAATTGAAGAAAAACTCTAAAAGAAGAACTTCGAATGGATTTGGAAATTCCTACGAAATAATGCTTGCTTGCATTCAATAGAGAACAAAAGGTTGATCCCCAAGACCATTCATCATATAATAAAGAAGGGTTGATGCACTGTGAATGAAAATTTGGTGAAAGAAAATAACTAAAACTGAAGGAAAAACAGAGGAATACTTGCGAACAAAACTTCCCACGAATCAAATAGAAAGCAACTCAAACTTGAACGAAAATCCAATAAATCGAAAACAAAGTAACTTGGCAGTGTACTGTAATACAAACTGAAAGAAAGTTGCGATGGAAATTGAGTAAAATGGTAAAGAAAACAGTAGCAGAAAGCAAAAACAGGAGCTGTCCAAAACAGAAAAACCCAAAACCTAATCTTCGAATTGAGCCCCCAAATTCTTCTCTCCTTCTTCCGGCGTCTTCAATCTCCTTTTGTAGATCGATTTAGGGTTCAATTTTGCCAAGAATAACGCTCTAAATCCCTTGATTTGTGCGAGATTTCCTCTGCCATTTATGGGTTTCATCAATCGCGTGTTTCCAGAAAATTCCATATCTGTGCTGCTGAGGATTGCCAAACTGGTTTGGCAATGGTCTGGCAATTTGATTTGGCAATTCCTGCAAAAGAACAACAATACTTAGAACTCTTTTCCAATTGCTATCATATTTCATTCTTTCCTAATTTCAAACAATTTTCCACCGTTTTCAATTAATCTTAGGACAAACAAGAGTTTTTTTGAGCACTTGGGACTTAAATAAGCCTTAATTCTAAGGCTTATCAAATAGTTACATATGATTTGATCAAAATCGTTCATGTGAAGACATGTGAGTGAAAGTATTTTATACAATGAGTTTGTATAAGACTAGACCACGAAGGACTCGTTTGATAACATTCATGTTTCCTGTTTCTTGTTCATGTTTTTCATTTTTCAAGAAACATATATGTTTGATAAACCATTATGTTTCTTGTTTCTAAATTTTTTAGAAACGTTTCTAAAAAAATGGGCAGATTTTGAGAAACTTCAAAAAGTAATTTCTCAAATTCTGCTTCTGTTTTTTTTTTTTCAAGTTTCATGCATGTATTCATATTTCTTTTTTTACCCATCTCTCCTCTCTCTCTTCTTTCTCTCTCTTCCATTCTATTTTTTTTTCTTTTAATACTTTTTGTTTTTTTTCTTCTTTTTAATTTTAATTTTTTGATTTCTTTCTTTCTATTCGTTCTTTCTCTTTCATCATAATCTTTTTTCTTTTAATAGTTCATTATCTTTTTTTTTTCTTTTTTTCTTTTTCCTTTTCTCTTTTCGTTTATGTTTTTCTCTTCTCTCTTATTTTCTTATTTTCTTCTACTTTACATTAACGAGCTTATAGTTATTATTTTATATTTAATTCTCTATTATTTTTCCTTTTGGTACGATTTTATTTTTTTTATTAAATAAATAAACTAATAATGTATTTCATGTTTACCATTAAATGTAAAAAAATATATACATTCTCTCTCTTTTTCTGATTTTTACTTGCGTGTATTATTGGCTAATGAATTTTTAAAGAAAAATAAAAATAAAATTTATTATTAAATTAAAGAAATGTGGGTATGTTCGATTGTCTGACCTTAGACAATTTACAAATTCGTCTAATTGAACTAGTCAAAATCGTTCAAGGTGAATTGATTGAAGTGAGAAATAACATTGCAAATCAAATTTGAACAACATTTGAAGGATAAAATTTATTATTATTATTATTAATTAGGTGTTGGGTCTTAATAAAATACTATAACATCTTTATAATTGTTTTATATTTATTTTAATGCATGTTATATGTTTTATTATAGTATATGTACTAAATTTTATTTTTACCAAAAAATAAGAACACAAGAAACAGAAATAGTTATCAAACATGTTTCTGTTTTTAGTTTTTAAGAAACAAAAATAATAAACGAGAACAGAAACAGGAAACGAGAAACGAGAAACGAGAAACGAGAACGTTATCAAACGAGGTCGAAATATTTAATTTCTCTTTATAAATCCGTTAATTGAGAAGATTAATAGTTCATCAGGATTATCATATGTGACTCGATCTCAATCCTAAGTGAGTTATGAACTCCTGTCTGTGAAGGCTTGTCCTTTGAGTTGCATGGATGAGAGTGACTTTTGTAGCCGATTCAATAAGCCTATCATTTTGGGACTTGATCAAATATGGAGTTGGGAACAGAATCTCACAAAATGAAATTCACTCCTTCCCATATAGGGTAAGTAAATGAGTAGTTCCCTTAAGTACTGATTTCAGGACTTAAACAATGGGGCCCCACCCTCTCATTGGCCAAGAGGGACTTAGTTTATGGTTGAGTTATAAATAAATTGTTCATTAGAGGATCAGTGGTACTTAAGGTGCAAGATGTAATTACAGGAGTAAAACGGACTTTTGACCCAACTGTAGTTACGAACAACTCATGAAGAATCGACTAGCATGTAGTGATTATATCCATGGACACAACTTGTCCTATAGTGCATAAGAGTGCAACTCCATGTCTATATTGAAGTGACCCTAGAGTTAATGAATGAAAATTGATTAATTAAAGAGTTTAATTAATTAATTTTGTATCATTGGAGCTTATAATCTGTAGGTCCATAAAGGTCCTCTTGCTAGCTCATACTCATAGTAACACTAAAAGATTAATTTAGTTGAAAGAAAAATTTGAAATGTTCAAATTAATATTTAATTTGAACATTTCAAATTAATATTTAATATATTAGATATATTAACTATAAAAGAGGAAAATATATTTATTGTATTTGATACATTAAATATTAAAATAATTAATGTATATTAGATACATTAAAGAAAAAATATTTATAAAATTTGAATAAGATTCAAATAAAGAAATAAATTTCGTAGGAGAATTTAAAAGATTTGAATAATATTCAGATAGATTAAATATATGTATTTTAATATATTAGATATTCAAATATATATTATTTAATTATAAAAAAGATTTATCCCAAATTTCTATAAATAGGACATTTGGGTTGGGCCATTATAACACAATCTCCTCAATAGAGAATTAGAAAATTCCTTCTAGACTTTTTCCTCTCCAATCCCTTGTAGATTTTCTTTCAAGAGGCTCCCACAAGCCTTGATCCTGTGTTCGAGTCATAGTTAGAGAGACTTTGTGGAGGAGATAAATTCTTGCCTGAAATATCTCCATATTATCTCAAAGGTATGTTTTACTTAGCCTAAAATTGTATTTTAGTTTAATTCTAAATGAATCAAATGTGATCCAATGCTTCTGCTATGGGTTTAATTCGATTATTCCCTTATTCAGGTTATATTTTCTATATGCAAAGGTATATTTAGTAAGTAATCCAGTTGTGAAATTTATCATTAAAAAGCTGATGAAATGTTACTCTTTGTATTAATAAAATGCATATTTGCTAGGGTTCGTATATCTTTATATACCATGTTTTATATTTGGGAAGGGAACAAAATGATGGTGGTGACGAAAAAATATACTGAGTGCATATTTACAAATCAATAAATATACCAAGTATATATGAAAAATAAGGTGTAATACATATTTGCATAAGATATAATAATAAATATATACATACTATATATGCTGGATTATGTTAATTTAATAATATCATTGATATTGTTGTCTCTGCGACTATATATGACATAAACAAATATGGTATATGTGATTAAAATGAGCAAAACAAAGAAACTGGAGGAAGAAACTAGATGAAAATAGAGAAATGAGGACAAAATTGAAAGGAAAAAAACTAAATATCTTTGAACAAAAGCACTTGTTGTTAGATACCACTATAAGACGAAAAAAAAAAAACAAAACAAAATGAACACAAACTAACCTACTACGATGATGGGTGAAATAAAGAAAGTAAATGCTGGAAAAAAAAACAAAAAATGGCAAAAAACAAATAAAGCAAACAGAAGAAAATGAATAATGAATATATGAAAAAATAAAAAGGGAAAGGAAAATATGGGTATAACCACATTAATGAGTGTCAAATAATGTTTATGTAATTATGGAAACATTAAATACTGATTATTAATATGAAAATATTTGATAATATATTTATTTGAAAATCGATATTTATTAAATATAATTTACTTTGATATATGTTTAAATTGAACAAATTAATAATAAAAATAGATCAATAAATATGGATGAAAGCATTAATGAAGGGTAAAATTGTAAGAAAAAATTTTCAAATTCTCCAAAAAAGTCTAATGCTGAGAATATGTAAACATATAATACTAGTGAAATATGGTTTTAAAAAGAACCCATGTAGCACAATTTCTAATCCAAATAATAAGTCTATGAACTAATAATGGGCATTAAAAAAATTCAAGAACTAATAATGGGCTTAATCACCATGATTTTTATTTTATTTATTTATTTTAAAAAAATTTAATTACCAACTTATAATTTAATTAGGTAAGATATTATAACTTTGATCTTAAAATTAGAGATTTAAATATGTATTCCTGAACTATATAATAATAATAATAATAATAATAATAATAATAATAATGAGCTTAGTCTATTAAGGGGTTTAAATTTATCTTAAAAAAAGGGGGGGGTTAAATTTCCTTGCAAGTCCATCCCTTTTATAAATTGGAAAAGAAGGAGAAATTCCCTATTTCTAATTTGGGAGACAAAAATGCATTTTCCCATCTCTTTCCTCACTTTTAGATGAATTTGTATGTGTTCCACATGACTTTTGAAAAAAAAAAAGTTTTTGAATACGAAACATTGGTTATAGAACCACTTTTGAAAAAAATAAAAAATAAAAAAATACTCCCTTTAAAAGTACCTTAAATGTTTTTTAATCTATTTTAAAATTTTACTATTGTAAAAAGTTTTTAAAACGTTTTTAGTTTGTAAAAACACTTTTACTACTGTTTGAGACTTTTAACCAAGCCCTGCAAATTTTTCAAACAACACTTTTGACCATTTATAAGCACTTCATGGAAAACATAGTTCCTTAAGATTATAGATAGAGAAAAATTCTTTCCGAGACGGTTCTCCATTCCCTAATCAATTTAATGAGAATTTTTTACGAGAAATAATTTTGGAGAATGGGGACAAGGATCAAGAAGTTTTCTCCATCCCTACCTCGCCTAATTCTAGTTGACACAATTAGGGATGTCCATTTAACCCGCGGGGACCCGCCCCGAACGGGGCGGGGAATCCCCGATTACATGGGGAATGGGAGAGGGAGCGGGGAAGCTTTTTTCCCCGTTGGCTAAACGGGGACGGGGAATATATTCCCCGCCCCGCCCCGATTCCCCGATTAATAATATATATATATATATATATATATATATATATATATATATATATATATATATATATATACCTATAAATAGATTTTTTTTTAAAAAAAAAACTATAGTAAGAATTAGTTTAAGACTATTTCGTTATTAAAAAAAAAATAAAGTCTATGTTGTAATATTGAAATTTGAATTTTTAGAAATTAAGTTGTTTCGACATTATAGTATTTTTACTTATGGTATATTATTGTTTTTATTAGGAAATTTTATAACATTTACTTTAAATAGAATTATATTGAAAATTATTCATTTAGAAATAATTTTTATTATGGTTGAGAATACATTTAAAAAATAAAAAAGATTAAAAAAAAAAAAAAAAAAGAACGGGGAAAAATTCCCCGCGGGGAACCCGATCCCCGCGAATTCCCTGCGGGGAATCCCAGCCCCGATCCCCGCGAAATTAAACGGAAAATTTCGGGGGGACGGGGAATGAAATGGGGGACGGGGAATCCATTCCCCGGCCCCGCCCCTCCCCGTGAACATCTCTAGACACAATTTAAAGGTTGAACTTGTCCAAGATCAATTTATATAGCACTTATATCAATTATTTTCTTTGAGAAAAAATTTCTTTACTACTGTAATATGATTACTACTTCATTATCAACCATGTTAGTTTCATAAGTGTAAACGAAAAAGAGTAAGTGTGAAAATACATATTGTAACTCAAAAAAAAAGTACAAGAATTGTCCTCCCTTATTATTCACATAAGATTGAGGTTTTAAATTTTTGTCGACATGTTGACATTTCTATATGTCTCATGGACTTAACATCGATATGAGAGAATTGATATCTTCATTATATCATAAAAATTGATTAAATATAACTAAAATATCAATAAAATATTACGATTGTAATCTAATATTAATAATAAAAATTTTAAACTTATTTAAAAAGGTAAAATACAATTTAAATAATTTTGTATGAATTTTTTATATTTATAATTTTTTCACAAATATCCATCACATCGATATTTAAACACGTCACAAAAATACCAAAAACAACATGGGCACGGCAGGAATTCAATAATCAAACCTTCAAGCAGAACCAAGAAGTACAATAAATTCTCTCAAACCAAAACAGTACAGTCAATTTGAAAAGCGAGATTTCTAGAATGGGAAATTCAGTGCAATTTCTCCATAGCCCTCTCGCTCGTCCCGTGTTCGTCACGACACGGCAAGGAATAGTTTTTCTCTTGCAGAATGTTCAAAATCGCCTTTCAATTCGAGTTTTAAATAAATGCAAGTGGGGTCGATCGTGGAAGAAAGAACTGGTCATACTCGAAAAAACCCTTTTCCAATTTGACTTATTGTATGCATATGTCGATTATAATACTGGCGAAGACCTACGTTTGCCATGGCCCTCAGAAATTTCCTCTTTGTCTCTTTCTGTTCAGTTTTCTTGCTCTACTCGAACGCGTTGATTTCCACCATGGGACACTTTTTTGAGTAATCCAAGTCTTCGCTGTAGTCATTGTGTTGACTGAGTATAGCATTCGCATTTCTACCATTTTTAACAGGACACTCATTTTCCTTGAGCCTCACTTTCTAAAAGTCTTCCTATTCGACTTTCTTGATCATGGGTTCCCACTAACTGGAGAATTGCAACTTCCTTCTTTCTTTCTTTCTTTGATCTTTTCCATTGGAGTCCCTTTTCCCCTCTGCGTTTTTTGTTTTCACTTTCTACATGGAGAAAGTGATTTGGATTCGATGATTCATTGATCGTTTTTTCTGCTTTGGGGGTTTGGGTAATTGTTTATGTTCGATGGGTTGTGGGTTGTGATTGTTAGAATCATTGGCTCTGTGTTTGACTTGTGTTATTTAATCGGTGAGATATGGCTGGGCTTCTGAAAAAGTTTTTTCATGAGAAGCCTTCTTCTCCGGTTGATGAGGATTTTAACGCTGAATATTCTTTTGCAATCGAGTATACAGGTCCTGGAATCAATTACGATATTCCCCGTGCAGTTCCTATCAATGTCGATTATATTCCAACTGCTTCTGTAGTTGTTTCATCGTCTCAGTTCAGGGATGATCTATTATCGCTGCCAGTGATACAACCCATCGTCGAGAAATTTAGGAGGGGCTCGAGTTTGAGTCTCAATTCTGTAATTTCTTCAACCTCTGAAACCCAGGAAGATGGGCCTGTTTGCCTCGATGCCAATAAGAAAGATAATGGGGAAGATGAATGTAATATCAATTCACATGATGGAATTGAAAGTTCTGGTGAACTTGAGAATTTCAATAAGCTAAAGGGAAGATTAGAAGGCGGGTTAGAATCACTGGAAATTAAGAATGAAGAGGATTTTCAAGGTTACACGAATTCCAGCGATTCGGAATCGGCAGAATCGGGTTTGAGCTCGTCTTCTGGGATTTTTGCTGAAAGAGGGGAAGAGGAAGTTGACAATGGAACTCAGCCTCGGCATGTCAGAAAGCCATCAGCTGTTACTTTTCTCAATTCCCATTCGAGCAACACAATTTCTGAAGAGACAGAATCAAGTCAATTTGAGGCTGAAAGTATCCATAAGATGCCAAGAGCTGAAAGGAAGGGGAAGAAAGGATCGTGCTATTACTGCCTTAAAGGAAACCGTTTCACTGAAAAGGAAGCGTGTATTGTTTGTGGAGCCAAATATTGTATTGGCTGTGTGATAAGGGCAATGGGATCATTGCCAGAAGGAAGAAAATGTATCACTTGTATTGGGTTCAGGATTGATGAATCCAGAAGAGAGAACCTGGGTAAATGCTCTAAAGTGCTCAAGAGGTTGTTTACTGACTTAGAAGTTACAAACACTCTGACGCGGGAAAAAGAGTGTGAAATAAATCAGCTACCTGCAAGACTTGTTTATGTCAATGACGATCCTTTAAGTCGACAGGAGCTGCTTATGCTACGAAGTTGCCAAAAGCCACCAAAGAATCTAAAACCAGGACGATATTGGTATGACAAAGAATCAGGCTTCTGGGGAAAGGTCCTCTCTCTTTGATTGCTTGATTGCTTTTATTTATTATTTGGGCATGTAAAAGACGTGATTTGCATCAGGAGAAGCTTCTTACTCTGTTTTTAACCAAACAGGAAGGACGTGGACCGTGTCAGATTGTTAGCCCCCAGCTAGAGGTTGGAGGTCGGATCAAGAGGGAAGCTAGCAATGGCAATACAAACGTGTGCATCAATAATCGAGAGATCACTAAAAAAGAGCTCCGGATACTGAAGGTGTGTCATTTACCCAGTGTTCATATTTAGTTTAGCTTTATTGAAATATAAGGACGTGCAAATAACCCATGTTGCTTGCAGATGGCTGGAGTACCTTGTGAAGGAAGACCTTCTTTTTGGGTTAGTGCAGATGGATCATATCAGGAAGAGGGAATGAACAATGGGGGGAAAATATGGGACAAGGTAAACTTTATGCGATAATGTTTGGTTTTTCCTGCTCTATCTTTTTTTTTTATCAAACTTGCAAAAATAATAAATGCACTTTTCTCTGCAGACTAGAACGAAGCTTGCAAGTGCCCTTTTTTCTTTACCTATTCCTTCTAATTCTGTTCCTTCTGGAGAGGAAAAAGTGAACAAAGCTAGTCCTGTTTCTCCCGGGCAGAAAATGCTTCATAAACTTCTACTTGTTGGCCACGAAAAATCTGGCACGAGTACCATATTCAAGCAGGTAATTTCAGTAGTAATACTACATTTTATTTACCTGCGATTGTGTTGACATTCTTATTATTTATGATGTTAATATTAATTTTTGAACTTCCTTCTTGTTCGATCGGTGTTTTGATAAATAGTTTCAATTCATAAGTAAAGTTCATTGATTTGCCTGAAAAAAGTCTTATGTTGAGAAAGCGGATGGCTTGCGAAAAATTTAAAAGTCACCAGTATATGATTTGCTTCTCGTGTCCTCTTTACACATTGTGTCAACTACCTAGTTGAATGCATGAAGTTAAAAGGTTTTTATTCAAGCTCGTGTATTTCGAACTATCCGTAAGGCACATTGCAGATGTGCCTGCCTCAGGAAATGCCAGTTTTGTGTTAACATGCTTTGCATAGATTTTTTTCAATATATGTAGGATAGTAAAATCTGCATAATGAAATCTGCCATGTTCTTGTTTTCTTATCTCAAAAAAATGTCTACAATCCTTGACCATTACTGTGCAAGAGTGTAGGTCCCTTCTTGGTTGTACTTGGGATTCCTGTCCTTGAATTACACACCACTTTTACCTCTCTCATGTTTTAACTTATTTTCACCCAATGTCTCCACCTCCCTATCCTTGGTGCACTACAAATAATATCGATATAGAAATGCTTATCCTATTTGCTTTTTAAACAGTAATCACTTCTTCATTTTAGGCCAAGCAAATGTATAAAGTTCCTTTCTCTGACGACGAGCGTCAAACCATTAAGTTCCTGATTCAAAGGAAATTGTATTGGTACATTAGTATTCTACTAGAAGGACGGGAATTTTTTGAAGAAGAGATTTTGATGAATGAGAAGAATAACCAACCTGGGAATGATCCGTCCACCTCATCAGCATCAGGTATGTTGTAATTCAAATTTTCAATAGTTTTCCCTAACAATGAATCATTTGAATAGAATATTTCTACATTGATGCACTTTTCAGTTAATAGATTATGATATCATCCTAACTACATTAGTCAGATGATTAATGAGTAGAGTATGAAATTGTTCTGTGGTTACAGGGAATGAAGTTCAGTTCAAACGTAAAACCACCTATTCCCTTGGCCCTAAGCTGAAAGTATTCGCAGATTGGCTTCTTCAAATCGTGGTGTCTGGTAACTTCGAAACCATATTCCCGGCAGCTACCCGTGTGTATGCCCAATCAGTGGAAGAGTTATTGAAGGATGAAGCCTATCAAGCCACATACAGTAGAAGGAATGAACTAGAATTGCTCCCAAGAGTTGCAACTTATTTCCTTGATCGGGTGAGTTTACATCTTTGGTCATCATAGTTCAATTCCAACTTATGAATGATCTCTTGCAAATTTTTTATACCTTTCTTTTTTAAAGGTAAAATTACAAGTTTGGTCTTTAAACTTAGCTGTGTCTTAACACAACAAAAAATAAAAAATAAAAAAATCTTTCAGGACTGTGTCCATTAAATTCCTTTGCTTTAAAAAGTTCCTAATAAGTCCTTAAACTTTCAAGATGGTGTGATTCATGTACTTTAAAAAGTTTCCATTAGGTCTATGAACTTTTGTTTTTGGTACCTAATAGGTCTCTATCATTAATGATGTCAGTTTTCACATTTACTTGGCATGCTGGTTGTATAATTTAAATCAACGAGCTAATTGTAAACCAATTTAGGCATTTGGTGGTGTAAGCATTGAATCGACAAAGTTAACAACATAACACTATTAAGCACTTTGAAATTTTTTCAAGTATTGGAACAATTAAATAAATACAACCCTGAGAGACTTACTAGAAACTATGTGAATTACAGAGTTAAAATAGACACATGGACTGATAACTTTACCTTTCTTTACCATAAAATTTTCAACTTCGGTTGTTTGGTTACTGTTATAAACGTCTATATCTCTTTGATATACAAATGCTTTATTCTAATGCATGCGGACGTGGAGGTTTCTTCCTAGTTAGAAGAAGAGAACTTTCAAATGAAATGCTCCTCTTATTGCCTAGAATTCAAAACCACTGTTGAAAATGAAATCTCTTTCATTTTCCATCTCCAGTTTTTGGAGAAGCTTCACAGCCAATAAATTTTCTTTTTCCTGTACGGAATCGCCTAGTTTAATTAAAGTTTAAAGTGTAAAATTTCATTCATTTGGCCCATATGAGATAATAGAAGTTTATCAGATCTTTTGGGCCATGAATTTTCCCCTGATATTTTGCTTATGAATACTGGACTAGATCATGATTCACGATCATCATCTTCAACAAATTAAAATTCTTTATGAACGCAGGCTGTTGACATTTCAAGTACAGAATATGACCCTTCTGACAATGACATCTTGTATGCCGAGGGAATCTCCTCATGTAAGAGCCTCAGTGACATGGAGTTCTCGTTTCCCGAGTCACGACAAGACTCCATTCTCGAACCTCCTTATCAGCACGACTCGTCAATAAGGTTGCTTTTTGAAGTTCTTGATGAATTTTTGTTGGACATTTATATGAAGTCATCAGCTAAAGAACCTGATGCCTTGTAATTTTAGGTACCAGCTGATTCGAGTCCATCCCAGTACCCTGGGAGAAAACTGCAAATGGTTGGAGATGTTTGAAGACATGAGCATCATCCTTTTTTGTGTTGCTTTGACCGATTATGACAAATTTGACGAAGATGATAATGGAGTCTTAGTAAATCGGATGATCGCAAGCAAGCAACTCTTCGAAAGGATCGTGACGGATCAAGTCTCAAGAGGGAAGAACTTCCTTCTCATACTCAACAAGTTTGATCTCTTTGAAGAAAAAATCATCCAAGTTCCTCTTGCCCAATGTGAGTGGTTCGACGACTTCAATCCAATGATCACTCCAAATTCTACTGGAAGAAGCAGTAGCAGCACGAACCCGACGTTGGCTCAACGAGCGTTTCAGTACATAGCAGTGAAATTCAAGAGATTGTTCTTTTCTTTGACAGACAAAAAGTTGTTTGTTTCACAAACTACAGGGATGGAGCCTGAAAATGTGAATGCAGCTCTGAGATATGCAAGGGAGATAATCAAATGGCAAGTAGACAAACCTAGCATCAGCACTACTGAAATTTCAAGTGCCAGTGTTGATGCAAGCAGCTTCATATAGGTATTCAAATTTAAAAGATGCATTGTAAATTTAATTGATTATTTCCTATAGAATAAAATAGTGTAGCACAAATTATAGTGCTCTGTAAATTTTTGATATTCTAAAGCTAAAGAATTAAAATGTACAGATTCTAGCAATAAACTATATATTTAAATCTTGGTTACTATTTTTTATTTTTTTGAGTCAAACTTTCAAACGTTTTATTTTGTCTTTTCACTAATGTTTTTGTAGGTTTAAATTTCATTTTTATCTAATTATTAGATCCTAATTTTGTTTCTCAACTTTCAATATATATATATATATATATATAAACTTTAACTAGAGGTGAGCATTGGTCGGTCAGAGTTGGTTTTGGGCTCGAACTGGTGCTGACCACCGACATGTCGATTTCTAACGGTCAGTTCTAGTCGATTTTGGAGAGGTTGTTTACACCGATCGGCCGTCCACACCATCGGTCGGTCAATTTTAGTCAGCGAGAGAGAGGGCATTGTCGGACACTGTTTCGAAGAGAATGGGCGAAATCAGTGCCAGAATTGGAGTTAATCACTCTGGAGTCGTTGCTTGTTGCTAGAGTAGGACGCCTTTGCTCACTAAACTGAACCTACGGTCGTCGTGAGCCACGTGGTTTCGTGCACGAGGGAGAAGAAAGGCAAAGAGGGAGGGTGGAGGTGAGGCTTACTGGCACTAGAAACTTTTGTGGTTGTGCATGAGATTGAGGAAGAAGATAAAGAGTTGGGGAGAAGAAGAGAAGAAAGCAAGAAATGGAGAAAAGAAGAAAAAAAAGGAGAAGAATGGAGAAAGAAGAAGAGAGAAGATGAAAAAAACGTAAAAAGAAAAAGAAAATATATATATATATATATATACAAACCGACAGTCAGCTGCTGCATTTAATGCAGCAGCACACATCTGACGCCACATTTTTATTTTATTTTATTATTTTTGTATATAAAGATAGTCGGTTGGTCGATTTGAGCCTTTTTTGAGCTCACCGACCTACCGATAGTCGGTTTTATTAGGTGCAAAATTGACTTCCAATCAATAATAGCATAAAAACGATCGATCAACGTCGGTTTCGGTCAGCTGGCTCGATTTATCGTCCTTGTTTGCTCACCCCTAACTTTAACAACTAAATGGGGTGAGTATTTGAATCTCTAACCATTTGGTTAAATATATATGTTTTAACTAGTTGAACTTACTCAATTGACAATTTTTGGTGTTAATATAGTGTTAGTTGTTTAATATTAAATTGTTGTCATGAGTATATATTGGAGTTAACATGCTAGTTAAAGTGATATTGGGTTTTTAAATACGATTTGGTGGTTTAAAAATTTATAATTTTTTTTGGTCTTTTATCTTTGAGCTAACTCTCAATTGCATCTTAATCTTTTAAAAAATTTCGATTAGTTCATTTTTTACATTAAATTATTGTTTCTTTTAACATATATTTAAAGACGAACTCATGTCACTTTTTAAACAAATGAATTTTATTGATTGACAGGTTAGATTTTGTTGATAGATGAATTCAATTTCATGTGTCAAATAATATTCAACTAGCATGTCTAAATGTATTAATAGAATAAGGTTAAATTATAAGTTTAGTACCTAAACTTTTGTAGTTGTGTGCAAGAGCTACCTAAACTTTTAAGTTTGTGTCAATAAGTCCTAGAGCTTTCAAAAGAACCTTTTTTTTAGGTCAACAGCATTTGGGGGTAGAGGGATTCGAACCTCTAACCTCTTGGTCGAAGATACATGTTAATCACTGCTAAGTTATGCTCATTTTGGCGCTTTCACAAAGAACTCTTCTAACAATGAAAAGTTAGCCAAAGTGAGCATAGTTCAACTGTAATTGGCATGTATTCCTTCCCTTGAGGTCGAAGGTTCAAATCTCCGTACCCCACATTTGTTGTGCTAAAAAAAAATAAAAGTTAAGACCTCGTTTGATAATCATGTCGTTTTTTGTTTTTTAAAATTAAGCTTATAAATACTACTTCTGCCCATGGGTTTCTTATTTTTTTTATCTACTTAACCAAACCAAGTTTTGAAAACTAAAAAAGTAGTTTTCAAAAACTTGTTTTTGTTTTTGGAATTTAATTAAGAATTCAAATGTTTCTTTAAGAAACATGAAACCCATCGTAGAGAATTGATGAGAAAACAAACACAATTTTCAAAAACCAAATGGTTATCAAATGGGGCCTAAGATTTTAAATTTGCGTTTGGTGAGTTTGTGAACTTTAAGAGAGCGTTTTGCCCACAAGTAAGACTTATGGGGAGTTGGATGGGTTATTTTAACCCTTGTTTGGCCCATGGGTATGAACAGCTCACCAAATTTTGTTTAACAAAACACAGACTTCAATAGTGTTTACTGTTGAAGTCTGCACGCTATCCAACCAACCTCACGTACACCTCTTCGACTTACCTACTTCTATCTCTCAGGTTCGTCTACCTACTTTCTTTCATCTTCTTTGACTCTCCTCCGTTCATCTTCTCCCCCTCTTCTTCGATTGTTCTTCTGTTTAGGTTGACAGTTGTCGTGGGTCACCGAACTTTGTCTTCGATTTCTCTTTCGTTAGCGGTTTTTTTTTTTTGTTTCAGAATCGAAAATCCTAACCCCTAAAGACTAAATATGTGACCCTCTGTAGATCTGAACGCCCTAAACTTACTTCCATCGCTGATTATGTACTCATGCATGTTCCTTTTTCCCACATTCGAACATCAAACGCTAGATGTTGACATCCTTTTTTTTTTTTTCATATTCGAAATCCTAATTGAGACCCCTCGCCGCTTCAGCCCAAACAACTCTTATCACCATATCTGTTACCCCTTTATCCACAACAACCTCCTCTTTGGGGTTGGTAGGTAGGCTTAGTAGGGGCTTTTGATGTATTGGAGCTTGGTGGGGGGAGGGGGTGGAGGGCTTTTCCAACATGTTTGATCTCTCATACCCCAGGCCGATGATGATCACCCTTTATTTTTTTTCTTTTTTTTACATGTTTTCTGATCTGTTCGTTTGTTTTGGGGTTGTATATGTTAATTCGTTTATTTTTTTTACGATCTCTGTTATGCTTCATGCTATTTTTTGTTAATTTTTCATCGTTACATGCGCAAGATTTGTTAAATTCATTCTTCTTCTCTATTTCATTGTTTACATGCGCAAGAGATTTGTTACTTTTGATTCGTCTTCTCTGTTTTCACACTCAACTCCTATATTTTCTTCACTGTGTTTTCCTCCATTTGTTTGGTTCAAATTTCATACCATGATTTATAGATCATTTCAACTCCTCTGGAATTTTATTCTAATGGAGAAAACTGTGTTTGAGGCCAATTTTTAATATAGTCCCCTTTCTGTTTGTGCTTAATGAATTTCGATTCTCATTTAGCATTTTTTGTTTGATAAATTACGATTATGACTTTTGATTTTGATGGTTGAATTTTGATGTTGGAAATTAATTACAATGTATATAACATGCGTATATTGTTTTTACTTCAACATGTCGTTCTGTTCTTGTGGATTTTAATATGATTTTTTATTTGTATATTGTATTTTGATATGTTGTTGATCATATTTTCTCTGCTGTGTTGTCCCCGAGGCCACAACTTCTGCTTTGAATGCCCTATTTAATAATTAATTATATATTGATATCTACCAATACCCCTTTAATTGTGGATATACTTTCACAACCATTCTCTCTGTTGGGTTTATATTATATTTTTTTTATGTATTTGAGTGTTGTTCCTGATGCCATTTCTTATTCTCTAAATGCACTTGTTTGACATATACATGCTTTGTAATAAACATTGGTAGGTACACTTATTTACAATAAGTGCACCTAACTACTCCGCTAAAAGCCTTTGGTTCGTTTATTGAATAAGACTCCCTCTATATATACACAATTCCACACTTCCAAATCCTTTTAGCACAACTCCAAAGCCTTATCACATCTCATCAATCGTGAGTCCCGCCTTCTTCCTTACTTCTCTCTCTTATACATACTAGTCTTTTAACATGTGCGTTGCACGTGGTATTTTTAATTATTTTATAATATTTATAGTATTTCATTTGATTTTATTTATATTGAGATGAAAATAGTAATATTTCAATGTTTTCATTTTATTTTATTTTATATTGAGATGAAAATATTAAGATTAATATTACTAATTTTTTACCTTACATAATGTTAAAGTTAAACATAATCAACGGTTATATTATTTTGTAATTTAACTTAACAAAAAAAATGTTAATTTTAATGTATTTTAATTTTATATTATTAATATTATTGCAAAAGAGAGTTTTTTTAAAGACAGTTTAAGAACCTGTATTAATTTAAGGTATTGCATATTATATAATATCTAATATACAATAAGAAATCTTTTAAAGGTTAGTTTGCTAAATTAGAAAAAAAAAATATGCTGCATAAAATTTTTGTTTATTTTTTAAAAAAAATTGTGCTTACTAAAAAAATATGCAACAATATTCATTAAAATAAACTAAGAAAAAACAAATAAAATAGTGTGATTTCTTATTAACGTGGTTAAAAAACGAAAAAAAATACTAAAAATTAAAATTAAGATTGTAAGGGTATATAAAAACTTTCATCTACCATAATTATTGTAATTGTTCTTATTATTATAAAATAATCTAAAAAAAAAAGAAGCGACTTATTAACTTGAAACATATATGTGTTCAGCTTCAAATGATAGTATATCATCTTCAAGCTCAATTAATTATTTCTATGTCTCATCAAACCTTTTCTAAAATAAAAAATTACCAACATTGCATCAAAAGAAAAGTTAAGGATAAAAAGTAGATCAAACATTCCAACAAAAATTATAAAGCAAAAGAAAATAATGAATGAATGAATAAACGAAAGCTAAGAAATAAGTTAAATACTTAAATTCTAGTAAAAAAATGAAAAAGTAGGAGAGAGCTTTTTAGATAGTAGTGGGAGATAAAGAGTTATAAAAGTTAAGATTCTAAAACTTTTGAAATTTTATTATTAATCATAATTAAAGATAAATGCATACCTTTTAAAGTTAATTTTATGAATTTTTAAAAATAATTTAGACTTTTCATGTCAAAGTTCTTCATATTCTACCTCTTTCCATTTTAATGGTTCATATTTCAACTTTTCTCATTATTAAACTATACTCTCTCATGAGTTAATGAGAGAAAACATAATAAGAAGATTAAGGGAGAGAAAGGAATTTAGATGGATGGGAGAGAGAAAGTAGAATTTGTAGAGAGTTCTTTCGAGAGAGTAAGAGGGGGCGTTTGGAGTACCGTTTCAGAATCAAAACCCTAGGGGGTTTGTTCTGGGGAGTTTGAAAGCTTGAGAATCAGAAAACAGTGATTGGAGTGCAGTGTTCTGAACCCTGGAAATCAGAAAACAGTGTTTGGGGTGCAGTGTTCTGAACCTTGGGAATCAGAAGACAGTGTTTGGAGCGTAGTGTTCTGAACCCCGAGGTTGTGCAATTTTTATTTTTCATTTTTTCCTTTACTACTTTGGTCTCTCTTTTTTTCTTTCCTTATTTTCTAGTGGCAATCTTTGGTTAGTTGTCAGATCCTTTTAGTTAGGTTTATGACATGTATAAAAAAAAAATTTGTAATAATTTATTGTTTTTACAAAAAAAAAAGTGAGTTTCCAATGAGAATTAATTACTTTGTCAAATATCAAATTTGGTAGGTTTATGACATGTATAAAAAAAATATTTGTAATAATTTATTTTTTTTACAGAAAAAAATGTGAGTTTTCAATGAGAATTAATTACTTTGTCAAATATCAAATCTAGTTAGGTTTATGACATGTATAAAAAAGATATTTGTAATAATTTATTGTTTTTTACAAAAAAAGAATGTGAGTTTCCAATGAGAATTAATTACTTTGTCAAATATCAAATTTGGTTAGGTTTATGACATGTATAAAAAAGATATTTGTAATAGTTTATTATTTTTTACAAAAAAAGAATGTGAGTTTTCAATGAGAATTAATTACTTTGTCAAATATCAAATTTGGTTAGGTTTATGACATGTATAAAAAAATATTTGTAATAATTTATTGTTTTTTACAAAAAAAAATGTGAGTTTCCAATGAGAATTAATTACTTTGTCAAATATCAAATTTAATTAGGTTTATGACATGTATAAAAAAATATTTGTAATAATTTATTATTTTTTACACAAAAAAAAATGTGAGTTTCCAATGAGATTTAATTACTTTGTCAAATATCAAATTTAGTTAGGTTTATGACATGTATAAAAAAAATATTTGTAATAATTTATTATTTTTTACAAAAAAAAAAGTGAGTTTCCAATTAGAGAATTAATTACTTTGTCAAATATCAAATTTGGTTAGGTTTATGACATGTATAAAAAAATATTTGTAATAATTTATTGTTTTTTACAAAAAAAATAAATGAGTTTCCAATGAGAAGCAAGTGTCAAAGGAGGAGCAAACCAGTGTGTTGGAAAATTAAACCCCCATGTTTCATTATGCAAAACCATGAGGCTGTGTTGGGTTTTGAAACACATTGGCCCAAACAAGGGTTTGGATTTGGATTCCAAAACAATCCAACCCAACCCATTGCTCCAAACACCTCTATAGTGTATTTAATTTAATTAATTTTTTTAAAATTTGAAATAAGAACAATTTAGATATTGTTTTTTTTATTTAAAAAAATAGATATTATTTTTTTTAGTACAAAATCTAGATATTACCTAATAGGACTTTTTTTATTAATATTGTATTTTTTTTAAGTTATTATAAAAATATTGTTGTTTTGAAATTATTTATAAAAATATTGTTGTTTTAATTAGGTGGACGATGGTCGTCTCTTGAAGAGACGACCATGTACACGCCGATTAGATGGCCGTCTCTTCAAGAGACGACCATATACAAGCGGCAGATGGTCGTCTCTTCAAGAGACGACCATCCTCCACCCTTCCGTTTTTAATAAAACGCGTAGATGGTCGTCTCTTGAAGAGACGACCATCTCCGAAATAATTATGGTCGTCTCTTGAAGAGACGACCATAACAGAGAACATATACTTCGTTTCTTCTTCAAAATAAACATAACGCCCCCACACTCCATTTTCAAAGCAAAAAACCAGCCCCACCGGTCTTACGCCCCATTTTCTCTCTCGTTTTCTACTTGTTCTCGGCCCCACTTGAAATTTTTGTCGTCATCTCAGTAAACAAAGTTGTTTTTTGTCGGCATTGGAGTAAAGAGGAGAATTTGTGGGTATTGAAAGGTCTAAACAGCAAAAAACGTCCACCATTTCGAAGGATTGCAAAATCCATCTGATTTGTGAGTTTTATTAAAAAAAATTCACTATTTTGTGATACTTTCATTTATTTTTATTGTAGATCCCTTGAATATGATCATTGTTGGTATATATATATATTTTATACGATTTGTTAGATTTACATATTTTTTTAAGATATATTGGATTTAATTTGTTAAAAATGGTAGGATTGAGTTTTGTTTTAATAATTCATTGGATTTAATATTTTTCAAATATTTATGTTATTTTTAGGGTTAAGGGTTTAGGAATTAGAGATTCAATTTATTATAATTTTTTTTAAAACTGAAAATTAAATTAGAAAATTTTTTGTTTGATTATATAAGATGTTGTAGATTTAATAAATTTTAGAAATTGAATTTAATATAGGAAGAAAATTGTTTTCTTTTGGTTTCAAAATTAGAAATTGAGTTATATAATTTTTTGTAACTGATTATTATAAAATGTTCTTGACTTTAATTAGAAACTACTGAAGCATATATTAGTTAGATTAGTTCTAAATGATATATTGTTTACTTTCTTATAGAAGATGGAAGACAAATGTTTGGGATTTGTTTTGCATACAAATGGATCTATGATTGATGGGGTAGATGGAGTTGATTATGACCAACCGGCATGTGGAGGTTTTTCTATAAATGTGAATAGTGGGGTCATCTTTGAACAATTTGTTGAAATGGTAGGATTATCACTTGGTGTAAATGTGATGACAAATCAGTTAGAGATAGTATATAGACACCCTGAGTTAACACTATCTGGATCGGTAATATATACACCAATACCAATTCCTAACCAACAAGCAATGAATTTAATGTTTTCAATTGCGATGCCAATTCCAACTTTAGTGCATTTATACATCAGTGTGAGAAGGGTTGACATGGATGTACAAAACTTGGGAGAAACCTCTAGTCAATGTATTGACCTAAGTCAATGTATTGACCCCGAGCCTGAATCAGTTGCCCCACCGTGTGATGGTGAAGATATGGTGGTGGACAATATGTATAAGGATTTCAGAACTGAAACAGATGATGAGTTTGAAGAACTAGACTTTCGTGGTAATGAGCACGTTATCCCTTCAAATACATTCACTGAGTTGGATAACAGTGTAATAAATAGCACTATGGAACATGATCTCATCCAAGAACCATTGGTTGTTGAAGGGAACCAATTATATAAGGGGTTAATTTGTAACAACAAAGAGATTCTTCAACATTTGGTAAAATGCTTTGCTGTTAGGTGTCACGCACCATATGAGGTTGTGGAATCAACACCTGCGATATGGGCAGTACGGTGTCAAAAATGGGAAGATGGTTGTAGATGGCGGCTTCGTGCCATAAAAAAAAAATCACATGGCTTTTTCGAGATAACTCAGTATGGTGAGCAACATAACTGTTTTTATTCAGAGTTAAATCAGAGTCATGTGCAGTTGGATTCTACGATGATTGCCATTGAAGTATGTGAAACTGTAAAAAATAAGCCCTCTGTTAGTGTATCAAAATTACAAATTGACATAAAAGAAAAGTATGGGTACCACGTTCCTTATCAGAGGGTGTGGGAAAGGAAAAAGAAGGCTATGATGAGAGTGTTTGGTGATTGGGACGATTCATATAAGCTTTTGCCCAAGTGGATGTACATGGTGAAGCATACCAATCCCGGGACACGTGTCGAGTGGAAAGTAAAATATTTTGGTGAAAGTGCAGGTCATGCCATCCTTACTTCGGTGTTTTGGGCTTTTGGTCCTTGCATCGAGGCTTTCAAAAAATGTCGACCCATAATTCAAATTGATGGTACGCACTTGTACGGAAAATATAGAGGGAAGGTATTAATTGCAACAGCAGTTGACTCTAATGGAAAATTACTTCCACTTGCATTTGCTGTTGTGGACGAGGAATGTCGTGAAACTTGGGGCTGGTTTTTGAAACACCTCAGACAAATTGTCACGCAGAAAGATGTATGTTTGATTTCAGACCGACATGGTGGTATAATTTCTACTGTTAACACTCCACAAAATGGTTGGACAGATGGTAACTCTCATCATCGGTTTTGCTTACGACACATTACTAGCAACTTCAATTCAAAATATAAGTGTCGAAAGTTTAGAAACTTGGTTTATCGTGCTGGTTGTCAACACCAAGTTCGCAAGTACAACAAAGTCGTTGAAGATATTAAATTAATGAACAGCTCTTGTATGAGCTTTTTCAACAACATTAGTATTGAGAAATGGACGCAATCCCACGATGGAGGGTTTAGATATGGGTGGATGACCACTAACTTGGCAGAGAGCGTAAATGGAGTTCTCAAAGGAGGTCGGATGCTACCAATCACTGCACTTGCTCAACTTACATTCTATAAGTGCGTATCGTATTTTGAGAGTAAGAGAGCTGAAATAAGAAAAGCTTCCGCTCAAGGAGAGAACTATACCAGGTAATTACACTACCCATTTTCATATTATTCAAATGATTTTATTTCAATATAATCATACTAAATGAAAAATATATCAGGTATGCTCTTGATATGATTGTGAAGTGGGCATCACGATCCAGTAAACATGAAGTTGTATCTTATGATCGAGAAACTGGTGTATTCCACGTAAAAACTGGGCTCCATTACTTCAATGCTAAAGGAGAGAATATTCAATCTTTAAGGTTAGTTAAAGGAGAAAATGGTTCAATCCATTATTGTTCTTGCAATAAGTGGCAATCCTATGGCATCCCATGCTCACATTTCATGGCTGTTTGCTCGCACTTGAAGTTGAACTATGAAGATTTTATTGAGGACGCTTATAAGCTTTCAACTTACGCTGCATGTTATTCTCCACAATTTCAACCGATCCCTCATGAAGACTATTGGATCACACCTCCTAACATGCCTGTTCTATATGCTGACCCGAAGTTGTTGAGACAACCTGGTAGACCGAAGAGTTCTCGCTACCACAATGAAATGGATTGGAGAGATCCAAGTACTCAACATCGTTGTGGGTTGTGTAATCAGTTGTGTCACAATCGAAGGAATTGTCCTTCGAGACAAAGAGAAGCACCTTCGTAGTATATTTTATGTTTTTTTGTTGAATTTTGTTGTCTGTTTAGTTTAGGGTGACATTAGTTATATTTATTTGTTGACTTTTGTTGTCATTTGGTACTTAATGGCATCGTTTAGATATAATTTCTTGTTTTTATTTAGTTATTTTTATAGTGTTTTGTTTATTTAATTGCTAAGTAGTTATTAATTTTGAACAAAAACAATTTAATTGCTAAGTAGTGAAATAGTTGATAAAATAGTAATAAAATCAAATGTTCACTTCACATATAATAATAAATAAAAAAAAAACACATGGTGGATGTCGTCAACTAATCTGATTCTTCTTGTTCTTGTTCTTCTTCTTGTGATCCTGATCCAGTATGGTACAAATATGTATCATGTTCTCCATGTCCACGTCCGTGTCCCCGATCCTGTGCTGGTGTATAGTACCATGAACCTGGAGTCGGTATCATCATCATCGAAGTGGATGAACCAGCAACATCTTGCGTCTGAGTGATGGGAGGCATGTCGTCCACATCATGGTGAACCTCGTCCTAACGAACCTCCTCCACTGCAACATCTTGTTGCGGAGCATTGTTCAACCGTCGACCACGCCTTCTTTGTCTAGGACCCGGTTGCGGAGCAATAGGGATGCTATACAAATAATGTAACTGCTCCATATTTAGGTCTCCACTGTCACACAAATTCATAATCTCCAAATTTTGTGAAAGATCTCGAATTTGTCTGAAGCAGGCCCTCTACGAATGATAATAAAAAGTAGACAATATGAATAAATTATATCATAATTAAAGTAAATATAACTTTACATTTTAATTGAAACTTGTACCGCTCGACCATAGGACGCTCCCTCGCGAGTGATGTAGCGCCGAGTAATATTCATATACCAGTCACTGTAATCTGGAGTGGTATGACCATATGCATCAACTGGAGGAGCATCAGCTACAAACTCTCGACGTCTATGCCATCTATCTACATATGGTGTTAGCGCAATTAACCAATCTTGTTGTCGGAGGTCTATGTCATGCAGCTTCGGCTCCGTCTGAGACACTTCCTGGATAGCTTGTTTCATCCCAAATTGTCTCACCACTCTGTTCGGCAGATGCCACTCAATAATATGAAAACATATGAGTGGACTCATCGTACGCCAAATATCTTCACAATTTCTACATGTGTCAGGCAATGTGGCCATGACATTGGTGTACGGCTCCCAAATCATCTAAAATTCCAAAATATAGACGTTTATAGCGTGTAAAACAAATAAAAAACTATATAAGTTCTTTAAGTACGCACGTACCAAGTCCGGTTTAAGGAGGTCAAACATATATCTGTACTGGACAAGTACATGAGTAGCTGACCCAGTGACACAAAATTGGTCTCTCCACCTACATTAATATTAAATTTTAAAATTCAACAAAAGTTATTCACAGAATAAGCATAAATTAAATTAAATTTAAAATTCCACAAACATACCGAGAACCAAGTGCACGACCAACTAAAACTGCATCGTTGATGTGGCGACGTTGTGGAGCCATCGTTGGGAATCGTTCCCAACCCCATAGTTGTAAGAGAATCATAGGGCCATCAATCTCGCGAGCATCTGATCGACTCGCCTTACACAGCTGCCTATATAACCAGGCTAGGCAAGCTCCACCCCAAGCATATCTTCCTGCAACCCCAAAGTCTGACAGAAGTGGCAGGAACATGAGGTGCACTTTGTCTCCAGATTTGTCGCAAAACAAGCTCCCACCAAATAACTGTGAAATGTATGCTCGGGCATACCTCGCTATGGTCACCTCATCTGAATCATCATTTAACCCTGGAAATTGAGATGCTAACCACGACAAACTTAACCTGGAACCCCTTATATGGTTGGGACCTGGAGTCACCCCAAGCAATCGTTCACATGTCTGACTCCAATTGTAGGTCATCGTTCCAGTGACAGGCTCGCAATCCACTGGTAATCCAAGTAAAACTGCTACATCCTGTAGAGTAACAGTGCACTCCCCGCCAGGCACATGAAAAGTATGTGTTTTCGACCTCCACCTCTCTACGAGTGCAGTGATAAAGTGCCAGTCTAACTGAATGAATCCTAATCTGGCCACCCCATCTAACCCTACTGCACGAAGATGAGGCAATATATGGGGGTGTAGTGGGATGTTGCGAGAGACAATTGCTTCTCGGCGTCTACAATGTAGCTCTTCTAAATTTCGATCTTGCCAAACAAGCTCTGATCTATGAGACTGTTGAGCATATAAAACTGATGGATCAATTGGCCCTGGGTTGATATCCATAACCTACAAAATCAAATCATTGGCCTTGGGTTTAATTTTTTTTATATATTAAATAATTTCTTTTCATAATCAAATATTTATTAATTTGATTATTAAATATTTTCATAATCAAATAAAGATAAAATTTTACGACATTATATATTAACTATTTAATAATTTCTTTTCATACTCAAATGAAAATAAATATTTTTTTCTATATTAAATTCTAAGCCCTAAAACTAACACAAGTGCAATAAATATTTGTAAATAATTAAATCCAACAAATTATTAAAACAAAGTTCAATCCTACCATTTTTTTAAAAATTAAATCTAATTTATTTTATAAAAGTATGTAAAATTGACAAATTATATATATCCAACCATGATCAACTTCAACCAATTTAACAAATTCATTCAATATCTACTCAAAAAATAATTGAAACTATAACTAAATATTGCGAAAGAAATAATATTCAATAGATCTACTAAAAAATAAGTGAAACTATAACTAAATATTGCGAAAAAAATAATAAAACTCACGAATCAGGTAGATTTTGTATTCCTTTATAGTGGTCGGTGCACGTTTCTCCTGTTTAGATCTTTCTCCACCAAAATGCTCTTCTTTACTCTAATGCCGACAAAACTTTGAAGTGGGGTAGAGAGAATGAGTAGAAAAGGAGAGAAGAATGGTGAGTGGGGTTGAGAGAGAGGGTATAAAACGAGAGGGAGAAGAGGGAATGTTTAAACGAATGAAAGGTGGGGCTGGGTTTTTAAGGGCAAATGTCTCGGGTATGGTCGTCTCTTCAAGAGACGACCATGTCCCGAACTTGCGCAACGTGGCAAGCATGCGAGAGATGGTCGTCTCTTGAAGAGACGACCATCCACGCATTTTTTCGAAAAAACGCAAAAGGCGGGAGATGTTTTTTTTTTTTTTAAATCTAACGATGGTAGTCTCTTCAAGAGACAACCATCGTCCACCTAATTAAAACAACAATATTTTTATAAATAATTTCAAAACAACAATATTTTTATAATAACTTTAAAAAAATACAATATTAATAAAAAAAAGTCCTTACCTAATATACCATGTGCAAATGGCATAATGTTATTTATTGAATTGAATTGAATTTTATGATAGAATAAAATTTAGCATGAATAAAATTATATCTCTAATGAAATAAGTCATCTTTTAAATAGCCTATACTCTACATAGATTCGATTTTTTTTTCATATTTCAAACAACTTTTTTTTGAAAAATTAAACAACATAGTTATTCAGTTATATTTCTTTCTTAAAGAATATTTATTTAGTTGAAGTTAATATAGTATAATACAATATAAATTATAAATTAATGTAATATATTTATGTTTTGCCATTGTTGTTATTATTATTAGGAAAAAAAGAAAGAAAAAAAATCATGCTAGATTTGAATAAAATTAGCATGTAAAAAATTACAATTAAAAATAGATATAAATATTTCAAATTAAAAAATATTATAACAATCATTACAAAATAACAAAAAAAAATGAAGAAGAAAAGGTAGATATTTCAATACACAACTTCCTTAAAATAAATTTACATTTCACTTGATAATAGTAAAACAAAGATGATTATATAACTCATCAAATTAAACTTAGGACTGAAAATATGAATAGGAGTAATTCCAAATCATTAAAATCTATAATGACCCAAATTTAGAAATGAAATTTACATTTATTTTTATAGTTGAATGTGATGAAAAGTTACCAAACCTTTTGAAATTCCAAATCATTAAAATCTATAATTAATTATAATTATAATTAAAAATCAAATCTTAAATATTTTAACAAATGAAAGGACTAATATTTTCATATTCAAAGTTTTTAAAATTCCTTTACTTAAAAAAAATGTTTTTTTAAATTCCATATATTTATTACAACTTTATGGTGCATTTAAATTTACATTTATTCATAAGTTAAAATTTTATCAATTATAAATTCAACAAAATTATCAATTATATTTTGATCCCCTTTTTCCTACGCCTCAAAAAAAATTATCAATTATATTTTGTTTATTAAAATTTTGAATAGTTAATTATATTTTGTTGAATTTATAATATTTTTATTTTTGTATTAAAATAATAACTAAATGAAAATTATTCAGTATAGTTAAAATTCCATGTTATAATTATTATAGGTGTATTAAACAATAGATTGATGTAAATAGTTAATTATATATAAAAAAAAAAAAAAAAGAAAGTTACGTAATGTTTTTTTTTAGTTTATTTATTTATAATTAAATTTAAATAATTTATTTATGGTTGATAATTAATGGTTAATGGCATCATTTGTAAATTTAAGAATTAAATAGGGGCAATAAATAATAGTCCAAGAATGAATTAAGGGACATATTTAGAATTACGAAAGTATCATTTGGACATAATAGTCTAAAAATGATTCTCCCAATAAGCCACTTTTTAATATAGTATGATATGATATGATATGATGTTATGACAATGTTGTTTTTTGTTCACTCATCCACTTTTATTCTTCATATGATATACAGTGTTCCCAGTGTTAGTTTTCAGCCACATCTTTGCCATCTTTTACCCGAATCTTGTAGACAAGTGCTAGTTCCTTCCTTTGTTTCATTTCTTTTTGCTTTAAGTTCACATTGGTATATTAATATACTTTTCATTTTTACTATTCGCAGGGTGTTACCCTCTAGGGCGTATACCTTAGTGTGAGGTTCGAAATATTTTCCTTTACTATGTATATCGTATTGGACTTTGAACACTTTTTTTTAGACATTCTTCTTCGTTATGTAAACTATTTACAGTTTGAACACGGTTTATTTTGGTTCTTTTTACTTCATTAATCTTAATATATGCTATTATAGAACACATGTGAGTTGACACGTTTTATATTAATGGAATGTTAGATTTCTTTTCTATAATGGTACTTTGTAACGTCAATATCCTGATTCCTTACTAAGTTAATGTAATTCGATTTATTTTAGAAAGGATTAGTTGACACACAGAAAGCCAAAGAATTTGTTAAAAAGTCAAACAAGTAATCCAATTATTTGAAAACAAAGTGTTAAGAAAACTAGACAAGTTTTTACTTGAAGGAATAATTGCAAGTTTAGAGAACTTACCAAAAAAATAAGAATGCTTTTTGAAGTGTTTGATGGGAGGAAAAAGTATTATATATTCAGAATAGTAATCTGAACAAAAAGTATATATAATATTCAGTATAAATTAAGTTCAAAAAGTAAAATAGCAGTAATCTATATTCAGTATATCAGATATACCTAAAATGAAGTATATCAGTGATATACTACTTATATACTTTATTTAGGTATATCAATGAAATGACATTTTTAATATGAAGTATATCAAGAGTATATCGGTAATTAATTTTTAGTATATTAGATATACCTGAAATGAAGTATATTAGTAATATATTACTGATATATTTTATTTAGGTATATCGATGAAATTACATTCCTAATATGAAGTATATAAACAGTATATTAGTAATTCATATTCAGTATATCATATATACCTAAAATGAAGTATATCAGTGATATACTACTATATACTTTGTTTAGGTATATAAATGAAATGACATTCCTAATCTAAAGTATATCAAGAGTATATCAATAATTCATATTTCGTATATTAGATATACCTAAAATGAAGTATATTAGTGATATACTACTGATATACTTTATTTAGGTATATCAATGAAATGACATTCCTAATATAAAGTATATCAAGAGTATATCAATAATTCGTATTTCGTATATTAGATATACCTAAAATGAAGTATATTAGTGATATACTACTGATATACTTTATTTAGGTATATCGATGAAATTGCATTCCTAATATGAAGTATATTAACAATATATCGATAATTCATATTCAGTATATCATATATACCTAAAATGAAATATATCAGTGATATACTACTAATATACTTTATTTAGGCATATCAATGAAATGACATTTCTAATATAAAGTATATCAAAAGTATATCAGTAATTCATATTTCATATATCAAATATATCTAAAATGAAGTATATCAATGATATACTACTGATATACTTTATTTAGGTATATCAATTTAATAATCCATATTCAGTATATCATATATACCTAAATGAAGCATATCTGTGATATACTGATATACTTGATTTAAATCTATCAATTTAGTAATTCATATTGATTAGTATATCAAATACATAAAAAAATAAAGTATATCAATGATATACTACTGATATAGTTTATTTAGGTATATCAATGAAATGATATTTCTAATATGAAGTATATCAACAATATAACAGTAATTCATATTCAGTATATCATATATACCTAAAATAAAATATATTGGTGATATACTATTTATATAGTTTATTTTAGTTATATCTTTTTATTGATATACCTAACATTGATGTACGTAACAAACAAGGTATAAACTGATACATAGCATAATAAAAAAAAACATTGTGAAACAAAAAACATAAAGTATATTAGATATACTACTGATATATCGAATATAAAATATATCAGATATACTACTTATATACCTATTAATACATCAGTGAGGGTAAAATTGAAATAATGAAAAAACGGAAATCAAATTAAATTCTTTTTGTCATATTTGCAAATCTAAAAAATCATTGCTAGATTTGCAAATTAAATATCCTGATATTTTCTACTACCCATTACAATTTCCCTTTATTAAAAGTGTATTTGGTTGGTAAATTTGGAATTTATAATAAATAATAAATAATTTATATATTAATTATTTAATTAAAGTAATAAAACTATATATTAAATTACATTTTGTAACTTTTATTATGAAATTAGAGAGTATTATTTTAAGAATAAATAAAATATTTTTAATACATTTGGCCATCCAATCTTCTATCAATAATTATTTTATAGAATAAATATTTTCTTTTTCATGAAAATATTTTTGGAGTATTTACCAAAGTCTGAAAAAATATAAACAAAATCTTTTATACAAATATATCTCACATAAAATTAATCATAAGAAAATGTTATCAATTATTTATTTAATTATCCATAACTTGCTAGGCTAAATAAATTTGTTTACTACTTGTCGTCAAAAGTACTATAGAACTTAACTTTCTATATTTAACTAATACATTAGGTTATAAAGTTAAAGTATTTTAAATAATATTATTTTAAAAGCTTTTAACTTCAAGACAAACTAATAAAAATAGTTTGATTAATTAATTTTAAAAATATTATGTTTTTAATTGATTATGGTAACATGATATTTACATTTTCACAAGTAAAAAAGTTTAGAAAAATTGTAGATTTAGAGAAATGAACGTATTAAATATAGGTTTATAAAACGTGGTGGTTCGGAATTTATAATAAAATAATTTTTATTTTAATTTACATGTTAATAAAAAATTTCTTATAAATGAGTAACTATCACTTTATAAATGAGTAATTTATTTTTAATACTACTGTGAATCTGAACACTTTTTGAATAATTATTTTGTAAAACAAATATTTAATTATTTTTGCAATTATTTTTTCTCTAATATTTATCAATTTGTGAACAAAATACAAAGAAAATCATCTTTATATATTTATCATTATAATTGCTCTAAAATATGAAATTTATAACAAGTGCAAATAGATTTTGGGTTTGTTTGGTTAAAGCCGACATATTGGTTTATAAATTAATCATTACTATTTGCAATTTTTAACTAAATTCATTACTTATTTATTATAAAATTATAGCCGAAAAGAGCATAGCTTAACTGACATAAAGTATGTGCTTATGGCCAAGATGTCATAGGTTCAAATCCCCCCCAAAAATCGAGGGAGTAAGAATAAGTTATTGTAGCAAACCTGGTGAGCAAATTTAGTTCCTATACTTTCAATAAAGCTTAAAATTGATCCCTACTGTTATTTTAAAGTTTTTTTTTATTTATCAAAATTGATTAAATAATAATAATAATTTTCATGCAAGAAAAGACATAATGTGAACATATTTTTAAAATTTATAAATGAAAAGCTAATCGTGACTTTTTTTTTTTATAGAAAAGTTAATAATGCAATGACCCATTTTAAGTTTTATTGAAAGTACAATAACTAAATTTGGAGATTTGAAAGTACACATATCAAAATAGAATAAAACTCAAAGGAGATGGACCAAAATGATATTTTAACCAATAAAATAATTCATTTTAGGATAAATTACAAGTTAGTCTTTAAACTTTTAAGTTTGTGTCTATTTGGTCCATAAACTTTAAAAAGTGTCTAGAAGGTCTCTGAATTTTCAATTTTGTGTCTAATAGATTCATGAACTTTAAAAATGTCTAATAAGGCTCCGAACTTTCCATTTTATATCTAATAGGTATATGATATATTCATTTTTTTAAAATTAACTGATTTATTTGATATAAAATTAAATTTTATGTCTAATGGGATTCTAAACTTTTAATTTTGTGTCTAATAAGCCCGTAAATTTTTAAAAATATCAATTAGGTCAAAGACCTATTAGACATCAAATTAAAAATTTAGGGATCTATTGGACATAAAATTGAAAGGTTATGAACTTATTTGATACTTTTTAAAATTCAGAGATCTATTTGATACAAAATTGAAAGTTCAAGAATACATTTGACACTTTTTAGAATGTAGAGGCTAAACAGACACAAACTTGAAAGTTCAAAAACTAAATTTATAATTTAACACGGATGAAAAGATAGACATTGTGTAAGTAATGTTGTGAACCCAATTAGAGCTTGACACGTTTCATCAAATTGGATCATACAATTGACATATGGCAACTTTCACGATGTGAGTTGGCATCCACCAGCGGTGAATTTCAGCAATGACGTGGCATGCACAAAATTTGGACAAATTAGAACGAGACACGTATCGAACATTAAAAGTGAAAAGTTAAATTATCAAAAATACCTCTGAACTATGGGGTTGGTTTCAATTATACCCTTGAACTTTGAAAAATTTTATTTTAACTTTTGAAATTTGAAGTTTGTTTCAAAACAACCCTTGAAGGCTTTTTTTCGTTAAATTCATGGACGAAAAATGATGTTTTTGCATTTATATTGTTGCTTATGTGAACATATTTGAACATATACATTGAAAAAAAAAATCAAAACAAATGCAAATACATCCATAAATTTAACGAAAAAAACCTTCAAAGATTATTTTGAAACAAACTTCAAAGTTTAAGAATTAAAATAAAACTTTTCAAAATTCAAGAATATAATTAAAACCAACTTCATAGTTCAGAGGTATTTTTGATAATTTAACCACTAGTAACATGTTGGAAATTGAGAAAAAAAAATGTGATGTGACATGTAACCATCACCTTCAGATTTTTTTTTTCATATCACGAAACTAAAGGCGCAGCTTGTGGCACTGAATTAATGGGCGACTATTTTCAGTTTTTTTTTAAAAAAAAATAAGAATTTAAAATTTTATTCGAATATACTTTCGACAAATGAAGTACACACCTTTAAAATTTTCGGCAACATGTTCATATTTTGACATGAAGATTAAATCAACATTGTCATTATACCATAAAATAATTGATAAAATATAATAAAAATATCAACAAAATATCACCAATGATAAGAAATTTAAACTTATATTAAAAAGGTGAAAATTTTAATTGTTTAATTTAAATATTTTTATAAATTTTTATGTTTATAAACGTTTCCAAAATATTTATTGACATTGACATCTTCATAAAATTAGAGCTTCGCTTTTTTTAGTATAGACATCAAAATTTAAAACCTTGAATTTAAGGCGCTTCGCTTTTTTTAGTATAGACATCAAAATTTAAAACCTTGAATTTAAGGCACTTTAAAAAATGATAACAAATTTTAGAGGACAAAAAATGCCTAAAATTTTATTAGTTCTGTCTAGTTAGATTCTAAAGCAATAGGATAGTTTATGGTAATTGACATATACTCCTTATCTTGAGATTGGAAGTTCAAAGCTCTATATTCTACCATTATTGTACCCAAAAAATATGGCAGAATTGGAATGAGATTTTTAAATGTATTTTAATTTTTTTAAGGGCAAGTATGAGATATAGGTTCACTGCATGCTTTTACCCCTTACACCTCACTATTTCAATTAAATTATTAACAAAAGTTTAAAAACTAATTATTTAACTTGGTAAATAGTATTGTTATAGGTAAATTTGGATAATAGGATCAACCTCAACGAGATAAAAGACAACCAGAGCCAAACATGAACTTATTTGGAGCCCGGGTGAAATGGGCCCAGACAAGAAGATATTGGGCTAAAAGGCCCAGGAGCCCAACATGATTCAAATCGACTGAGTCGAGTCGACCAGGTCCAAGAATGGTGGAAAACTTTTGAATTCGTCTTTTACCTAATCCTATGAGGGAGAGGAGATAAGGACCCTAGGTCAACCCTCATATAAATACTTCATTATAACTTCATTAGAGGTAACTTCATCCTCTCTAAACTCTAAAACTTGCTACGCTTTTTTCTTCTCTAACTTAAGCACCAAAGTGGTTGTGGTAAGCACCACACCAATGTGCAGTGTTTTTCTTATTTTGCAGGCCACTTCTTTCCTCTCACAAATACAAATTCATTATTCGATTCACGTAAAAATCATACACGTTTCTTTTGCCTAAATTTACACATCAACAAGTATAAATACTGATGATATGTAAAATGTAAGTTTGAGAGAACTTTAATTCTTAAGCAAAAATTCTCTACTAATCGATCTACATTATCCAAAATTGGAGGAAAGATCAAGGATCTATCATAAATTGCCATCCATTTGTTTTGTTTTGTTTTTTGTTTTATTTTTTTTTTTGAAGAAATACTTTATTGCCATTCTTGTAAATAACCTTTGTTTTTCTTACTTATGTAAATACAAATTTTTATGCATAAACTTTGTTAAATAATATATATATCTATCTATATAACAATAAAAAAAATATAAAAGTTTTTTATATAACACTGGACTAAAAATTTACATAAAATAAAATAAGTTGAAAAGATTTAAGTAAAATATCTAAAAAGACGGTAACCAATCGTTTAGGTAATTCTTAATTTCGTCTATAATATTTTAAAATTTACTTTTCAAAAGAAATTGATATAATATCAAATTATTATTTTATTACTACATTTAAACATGTTCAATTCCCAACAACAAAATCTATCTCGTCTACTAACAAAAATCATTTTTTTCAATTGACATCTCCACATTTTAATTTATTAACAAAATGCTAATTTAATGGCGTACATCAAGTTTCAATTAACAAATTTTAATTGATTTTTTAGTGGAATAACAAAACTGTTTTTGTCATTCCACTAAAAATAAAATTTAAAATTTTAAAATATTTATTATTTTTTAATAATATTTGGCTACACATTGGTGTGTAGGTATCTTTCTACATGCTACTATTAAAAGATTAAATTACAAACTTCGTTCCTATGATTTAAAGAAAGTTAGAATTTAGTCCCTATAGTTTTAAAAGTTAGAATTTTGTTCTTATGGTTTGATAAACCTTCATAAATAATCCCTATCGTTAGAAACTACTAATAGATTAAGTACGTGACAATTAGCTATTGTTAGGAGTGCTAACAAAGTCCCACATTGGCCAGGGAAGAAAGAGATCCATGGTATACAAGTGGTGTGGAGATCTGTCGAGAGTTGTTGTCCTTATCAATTGGTATCAGAGCCATGGAAAAAACTTAGCTGTGTGCCGGAGAAATCCTCAAAGTGGAACAAGGATTAGTGAGCCTTTGGCCGTGCTATATATGGGTGTTATACCAATCGCTTGGGTAAGAGCAAGTGTCATGCTTTATTAGGGTGTTCTCCTTCTTACCTTGATAAGAGCAAGTGTGAACTTTTTTACTTTCTCTCTCTTAGTTGTCAAAATTTTAATTGTGGTGTGTAGCCAAATAATACATTCTTATTATTTTTTTAAGTTCAACAATATGGAAGTAGAGATTTGAACATTTAACCATAATTTTTATGAGAGATATATAATACCTTATTAGTTAAGGTATTCTTAGTTTTTTTGAGTTTAACAACATGTGGAATGAAGGATTTAAACCTCTAACGTCTTAATCGATGAAATATGCCTTAATTAGTTGAGCTATGTTTAGGTTGGTAAATTATTTTTAGATTAGCAATATTAAGAATGAGTTAAGCATTATTATAAATGACACTTGATATATTTAACCATTAAAAAATCTCAAAAAAAAAAATTAATGGGTGACCATTCATATTGCCTTTGTAAATATAACAATAGATTTTACAAATATGTCCATTTTCTTTTCAAAATTTGTTGTTCTCCCATTTAGAAATTCTTATGTAGTGCTTTTAACCATGCTATTGATAATCTAATAGACACCTTTACTGATAGTAAATAGTGATAAATGTCCATCAATGATAATTATAAATATAAATCGCTGAATAAATGTCTATCAATTTAATAAAGACGTCCATTAATAATTTATCATTAATATATTAATAGACATAAATCAATAAAACAAATAATTGGACTAAGAATAAGAGATCCTATTAATGGAGTGAGAATAAGAGATTCCAGCCAATTTCAAGGCTATTTTAGACTGTTACCTGGGTGAGGTTAACCTAGACTTTTTTTTTTTTTTTTTTTTTTTCCTTTTTCTGCAATCGCAAATAATTGGACTTGTTTTTGCCCAATATGCAAGCTCTCCAAATTCAGCAACTCAATAAATAGAATTTAAATATGCATTAAAAAGAAAAACAGAATCTTATTAAAAATTATTAAACAGATATATACAACATAACTCTAAGGTTGTGGCCTTTTGGGGCCTAATTAAACAGCTCAAAGCCAGCGCGTGGAACCAGAACCATCCGAACCCGCCACCGCTCCCGACCGGAAAAAAGTCAAGAACCACCGCCGTACTCCCCCTCTCTCCTCTCTCCAACACGGCGGTGAGACGACGGTGACGGTGACCAAACCCAACGCTGGCGCCGACGCTTCGATTCTTAATTCATTTACACTACATATATATTCATCAAATTACAAACAGATCACAAATTAACAGAGAAAAACAGAGAAGCCCATTTCTCCGGCGGCGCATCACAAGGGAGCGAAGCGATCGATGAGCAAACAAATGGTGGATTCCGACAGGGTTGTTTCTCTGTCATCGGAATCTGCAGAGACGACAATGACGTCGTTTTTGGGTTCTTTGAGGTCTGTCTGTTGTTGCAGCTTGGATTTGGGCATCAATGGCTTCTTCTTTTGAGCCTCGACTCTGTTCTTCCACTTCCCCAGCTCGCTCATCCATGACTCTACCATTGCTGACATATTTTTTTCTCTTCCTTTTTTGCAGCACACTCACAAAAGAATTTTGCAAAAAAGATTACTTTTTTTTTTGTTCTTGTTTTTGCAATGGGATTTGGAGAGAGGGTTGTGGGGAGATTTATATAGAGGAGGTGAAACTTGGGTTGCGGTGGCACACGGAATTTGGGCTTGGAATATTCTACAAGGAGGAGAGAGAGATTTGGATGGTTTTAGTTTTACCGACTTTTGTTAATGGACGACTTGAATTTCGAATGTGCTAGCAATATTCGAATTATACGTCAACGCATGTTCAAATATGTTTACAAAATAATAATTTATGAACAATACTTGACTGCATCTTGATTGATAGAATCTTTGAGCCCCTCCATTCAATTGTTGAGAATAAAGAAAGAAAAAATACAATTAGGAGAGAAAAATGTAGAAAATATTTTCTCTTTCTTTGTTGTCAATGATTGAATGGTGAGAGCAGGAAGATTCCTATCCACCGAGTCTAGCCTAAGTATTTTTCATAATGTAATAGCATATTAACTTTGTAGTTGTATGATCAATTTTCACCTCAATTTTCAATTTCATAATTTGGACATTGAATTTAGATAACTGTTGTAATTTTTATACCATATTCTATTTTTGATAATTCATCCACTAATTTTAACCCAAAAAAATGTAAAAACTCTAAATATTCACTATAAATAATGGAAATCAAACTTTGTCTAAAATCGACCATTAAATAATATCGCAAAAATTTACAATTTAAAAAAAAATGAACTCTAATGTTATTTTTGTTGGAATCCTATTATTTTCATGTCAAATATATCTTTTTATAGTTCATTGACGCACATGAGAATACTTTTTTTAACAATTCTTTGAACGAAAACCCACTATGAGGTAAAAATTACAATAATTATTCAAGTTTAAAGTATAATTTGATGAAATTGAAAGCTTATGGTAAAAATTAACACATCTTGTTAACTTCAAGGTTAAAATGGATCTCTTTCCCTAAAATTTTTACATTTTTTTAGAAAATGACTTAGTTGAAAATTTTAAAAGATCAAAAATCAAATAGAAAATTCTAACCCAAGAACAAAATTTTCTTGAGGGTGTTGTAGATCCACCATTAAACTCTTCTCTCAAACTCATGTTGCCCCTTCATTAGAAAGATCTTAAATCTGTATTTAATTATTATGTTTTCATGTAATTTTTTAGTCGAAGTTATAATATCTTAATGAATTGAATTATAATCGAGTTGATTGGATCTTATTATTAGGGCCAGCTACATACAGTAGTCGCACATTGAATAGTTTTTTCTAAGGGGAGAGAAAGAGAGAGAGGGATGTGTGATGGGAAAGTGGGTTGCGTGTGGGGACTCCATCTTTGCATTATTTGGCAGTGATTGAGGGGTGAGGAAGATGATAAGGGTGGTGATGTGGGTGTGTGGTGGGATCCATAGACTTTAAATCAAATGTTTGAAATGCTGTTACATAAAGTTTCTATTATGAGAGCCAAAGGAATAATTGAGGATTTTTTTAAAAAAAAATTTCCATTGATTTGATATTGATTTGGGTTTGGACTTTTTTGGTTGATATTATTCTCCCCAAAAGAAAAAGGGATAGAGTTCTTTTGAGATTTGAGTTGTAAATATCTTCAAATTTTGGAAGTTTTCTAATCCAACAAGATATTATTATAGCCATGTATATAGATTACTACATATGTATTTATGTATGTGTCAATTTTTTTTATGTGGAAATTGATTTTTAATTTTTTATGTGGAAATTGATTTTTAATAGAAAAGAATCTTCTTTATAAAATGGGATATAGAGTATATATTAAAAATAAAATAACCTTTTTTCCTTTTTTTCCAATAGATGAACCATCCTAGTTAAAGAAGCACTTAGAAATAACTTATTAACAACATCGACAAATTAGAGTGATTAGCTAAAAAGATATGAAAACTTAGATTAATCTAGACTTGAAGATATACTTTCATTTTGTAAAAGAAAAGAAATACATACCCTAACCATCCTAGTTAAAGAAAATATGGCTTCTAACACCAAAGGTTGGTGGATTGATACTGGTGCTACTAGGCACATTTGTAAGGACAAGTCATTGTTCACATCATATGAGAAGCTAGATAGTAGCGATAAGCTATACATGTGAAATGCTTCAACTGCCTCTATGGAAGGCAAAGGGAATATCCTACTGAAACGGACTTCTAGAAAGATACTTACCCTCAATGATGTGTGGCATGCGCCAAAGATTCAAAAGAATCTAGTGTCAGGAACTCTACTTAATAAGAATGGATTCAAGCTTTATTTGAGTCAGATAAATTTATTCTAACAAAGGGGGTATGTATGTGAGAAAAGGCTATCTGAATGATGGCATGTTCAAACTGAATGTATTGGCACAATTGCCCAAGAATAATAATAATAACTCTTCTGCTTACATTGTTTGTTGGGATTTATGCCCTAAAGCCTCGTAATTAATAATATATTTAATAATTAATAATAATTTTGATTATTTTATTTTCAATATAATATTATCTATTATATGAAAAATCCAAGGTTATTATTGTAATTTTGAACAGTATGTGATTGACATACGAGATGATCATGTTCAAGAAATAAGCTAATGGGTCATAGTATATGGATAAGGTTGGGTGCCTTATCCTGGTAACACTATTGATACGGCCCATTTTGTAATAGTTACAAATGATTTAATCCAAATCATTCATGTGGAGACATGTGAGTGGGGGTATCTTATACAATGAGTTTGTATAGGACTGGACCACGAAATATTTAATCTCTCTTTATAAATCCGTTAATTGAGAGGATTAATATTTCATCAAGATGATCATATGCGACTCGATCTTAATCCTGAGTGAGTTATGAACTCCTGCATGTGAGGGCTTGTCCTTTGATTTGCATGGGTGAGAGTGGATTTTATAGTCGATTCAATATGCCTACCATTTTGGGGACTTGACCAAATAGGGAGCTGGGAACATAATCTCATAAGATGGAATTCACTCCTTCCCATATAGGGTAAGTAGATGAGTAGTTCCCTTAAGTGCTGATTTCGGGACTTGAACAATGGGGCCCCACCTTCTCATTGGCCCGAGAGGGACTTAGTTTATAATTAGATTATAAACATATTGTTCATTAGAGAATCAGTGGTACTTAAGGTGCAAGATGTAATTATAGGGGTAAAACGGACTTTTTGACCCAGTTGTAATTATGAACAACTCGTGAAGGATCGACTTGTATGTAATGATTATATCTATGGACACAACTTGTCCTACAGTGCATAAGAGTGCAACTCTAGGTCTATAGTTGAGTGACCTATAGTTAATGAATGAAAATTAATTAATTATTTAATTTTGTATCATTGGAGCTTATAATCTGTAGGTCCATAAGGTCCCCTTGCTAGCTCATAGTAACACTAAAAGATCAATTTAGTTGAAAGAAAATTTTGAAATGTTCAAATTAATATTAATTTGAAGTGTTCAAATTAATATTTAATATATTAGATATATTAAATATAAAAGAGGAAAATATATTTATTGTATTTGATACATTAAATATTAAAATTTGAAATGTTCAAATTTAATATTTAATTTGAAGTGTTCACATTAATACTTAATATATTAGATATATTAAATATAAAAGAGGAAAAGATATTTATTGTATTTGATATATTAAATATTAAAATAATTAATGTATATTTGATATATTAAATAAAAGATATTTATAAATTTGAATAGATTCAAATAAATAAATATCGTAGGAGATTTGAATGAGATTCAAATAAATAAAAGATATATTTTAATATATTAGATATTAAAATATAATATTTTAATAATGGTAAAGATCTTCCCTTGGTCTCTATAAATAGAACCCTTGGGTTGAAGCATTTTACACAACACACATCTTCTCAATAGAGAGAATTAGAAAATTCTCTCTAGACCTCTACCTCTCCAATCCCTTGGAGATTTTCTTTCAAGAGACTCCCACAAGCCTTGGTCCTGTGTTCGAGTCATAGCCAGGAAGACTTTATGGAAGAGATAAAGATCCGCCAGAATATTCTCCATAATATTATTTTCAAGGTATTTATTGCTTAACCCTTGTATTTTAGTTTAATTCTAAATAAATCAAAGACGATTCCTATGCTTCCGCTGTGGGTTTAATTCGATTATTCCCTTCATGAATGAGGAAAAAAAAAGAAAAGAAGAAAAAAAATCGAGAAGAAGAAGAAAATGAAGAAAAAAGAAAAAAAGAAGAAGAAAAGAATGAGAGAAAAAATCGAAAAGAGAAAGAAAGAATAAGAAGAAAAGAAAGGAGGGAGGAGATGAGAGATTATTTGTGTGTGTGAGTGTTTTTAATAATTTAAGTTTCAACTTTCATTGAAACTTTCAACATTGTCAATGTTTAAGTACAAACGTATGTGATGGACTGATGTTTGATGGTGAATTGGTGATGTTTAAGTTTTTTTTTTAAATATATACACATATTCGGTCGATCGATTAATTTGAGTCTTTGGACTCGTCTACCGTGCTATGTGTAAAATTGACCTTCGACTGAATATGTATCAAGCTGACTGACCAAAGTCGGTTCGGTGTTTCGATTAGTCAGCTCGGTTTATAGATTGGGTTTGATCACCCCTAATTACAACACTTAAGAGGTAGTTTGAAACAACTAAGGTTGTAGATTGGGATTGCTTGTGCCACAGTTTTGATGAGAATTTCCTTGCTTGCTTTGAAAAACAATATTTCTTTCCAGCCTTGTAGAGCCCCGTTCATCCTTCCTTTGATGAAATTTAAATATATCGTTTTGTTTCTTGACAAAGATGTAGAGCATCCAAGGTATTTTCCATGGTCACCTACTACCTAAACACGTAGGATGCCAACAATAAGAGACTTAAATAAGTCGTCTACATGCTCTCTAAAGGACACTGCTGATTTTTGGAAGTTTATGACTTGACCAGTTGGCATGCTCTGTTAGCATATGTTGAATCTCTTAAGCCTCCTCTACCTTAGCTCTAAAAAATAACAAACTATAATTTGCACAAAATAGGTGTGTAATAAGTTGTGTAGTTGGTGCAATTTTAACCCCTTGTCAACAAACCATTTATTTCTGCTTTTTTAAGAAGACAAGAAATCCCTTTAGCACAAATTAAAAATAAGTACAATGACAAATGATCCCTTTATCAGAGACTAATAACTCTCATTTATGATGGTTATTTAGCTCTAAAACCTAAGTTTATTGTTTAGAAAGTCGGTGCTTATTGATAATTCTCCAAAAGAGACTTATTAGTTAGTCTTTTATGCCTAAAATTTCCTTCATTTGAGTGGAATATTAGTATTTTTATGCTTAAATCCCCTAAATCCACTGTTTTATTTGAATAGCTTCTTTGGAGAACCTTAATTGTTTTATTTAAGTAATTGAAAGCTACAAAGCACTAAATTATGTAAATTTCGTGTTGCAGGATGTTATTGAAATACTTTGTCAGCAGAATTATGAGGTGGCATTATTCTAGCAAAGGAATTGCAGGAGAAAAATTTTAGTATTTTAAATACATGAAGAATAGCACGTGAGACAGAAACTCATTAATTGAGTTGGTCTTTTATCAGCTGAATAAACACAAATTGACTAATGGGGAGCTTCCAATGACCTATCCAAGTATAGCCAGCCTTGATTTCACTAAAAATGGGGTTAATATCATGATGGTAGCCATCTTTACAATGAGCATTTGTATTTTGAAAGGGAGAGTTTTTTTTAGAGAAGAAGAAATCGAGAAAGGGGATTTTGTTTGACTGAAGGGAGGAGAATTCGTGAGGGGGTTGTTGACATTACTCCCAAGAAAGAAAGACGCTGACGAAAGGAGAAGAGGAGGCGATGCTAGCTTTCCTTATTTGGCAATTTCATGGCTATTTCTTTTTTTCCTTTCTTTAGGCTGTAGTTCTACAAATAAAAGCATGTTGTTTGTGGTTTTTATCCCGTTTAGTTTTTATATTTCAGCATGTAACATGAACTAATCACCTTGGGATGAGGATTGGAGAAAATCATATTTAATTAAAGTTGTGGTTGAGACTTCTCTGTTCTTTTTAATCTAGTTTTTTAGGGGACGTTTGGCACGCAGAGTTGAGTTGAGTTGGGCAGAATTAGTTCGTCAGTGAGTTCAGAAGTCTGTGTTTGGAGTGCAGAGTTTGGTTGAATTGAGTCAGAAAATTTGTGTTTGAGGTGGAGAGTTGAGTTGAGTTGTCTGGGGTGTCTGGTATAGTTTTTTGCAACCTAAAGTAGACTGATTTTTAACTGACTGTTTTTGTTTCCTTTACTTTTATTTTTTTCTAATCATTCATCTAGAAACATATTTTCCCAACTTTTCAACATTGAATTCAAATGTCCATTTCAAAAAAATATATATATATTTCAACATTGATCTTTTTTTTAAAAAAAAACATCATTCTTTATCTTTCTTTCTTTAGAAATTGGCTTCTTCCAAACTATAGGCAGTGTAGCTTTGTTTTCTCTTTTTGCTACACATTGAACTTCTTTCAATTTATAGAAATCAAATATTTGTATTACACATTGAACTTCTTTCAATTTATAGAAATCAAATGTTGCTCTTTATAACAACAAATAGCAATGATGAATGAAAAAAAGGCAATGTCCCTATATTTTTTTTCTTTAAACACAAATTGAATTTCTATCAAAATATAGAAATCTAAGGTTTCATTTTCTAAACACACATTGAACTTCTTTGAAACTTACAAAGGATGACCTTATTATGACCTCTTTCAATTACTAATAGGATCTTCATTATGAGGGAGTTTTTCTTTTTCTTTTCAAAGGAACATTGTTTGTTTACATTTGTTTAAACACATGTACTAAATTGAACATCTTTGGAAAAGAGACTGCCAATATTTTACTTTTTCAGGATGACAAGAAAACAACAATATATTTCAACATTAGTGTTATGTAGGAGTGGAATATTCACAAAATATTAGTAGGTCATCAAGGGTCTATTTACATGATTCACAAAACATAATTATGGTTCACAAAATATAAGTAATTGCCAACAATGGGTCAAGTTCGTAAGTTCGAAGAAAGATTGTTGGAGCAAAGAGTCCGACCAACTAAGTACATGTGCATTTCATATTATTTTGAACCATAGGACTGCCATCAGCCACTGAAAATTGTTGTCGGTGATAGTCGCCAGAGACGGTACCACCGGTTGCTAGATATGGTCGCCAACAATTTCCATCGATCGTCGGAGAAGGTATTTGGCAGTGGTCGTTAGTTGCCTCATATGGTCGTCGGTCGTCGAAAAAGGTGGCCGACAGTGGTCGTAAGAGAAGGTCACTGCAGGTGGCCTCCGGTCGTTGGAGAAGGTCGCCGCCGGTGGCATCCGGTCGTTGGGGAAGCAATGTTAAAATATGTTAATAGGGTTATTGTACAAGCTGGTGGAGTTAATATCCTAGCACTGTAGCAAGTCGGTAAAGTTGAGTTTTTTTATGGAGAGTTAATTTCTCTATGGGCCAAACGGTGAGTTGGGTTTAAAACCCAACTCAACTTAGGGGGCCAAACGCCCCCTTAGTGTTTTGATTGTTTGAGTTTGTCTAGCCAACACACATCAAATACTATTTTCTTTTGTTTTGAAAAAAAAAAGAGGAAATTGTTTACTCAAAACCACGTTAGCTCATTGTTTGGGTTAGTAGCTAGCTAAGTGGAGAGGTTAAAGATAACAACTCACCTAATGCACACTTACAACAACTTAATTTAGTGTGGGCTAATGGGAATTGAACCACAAATTCTTGGAAATCTAGGACGATGCTGGGTTTATTGTTGTGTGGGCTGAGGGAGTAGAGTCCTTGCCTCAACATTTAATGTTTAGAAAAATACAGAGAGTTCCTAATCCAAACCAGCTTTTATTGCTCTAATTACAAGTTCTGCACGCGCTTTTTTTTTAGCATTTTCTATGTCTTATTACCTTGTTCTTACTTTTATTTTGTAAAGTATAATTAGATTAGCTGTTCAGCCAATTTTATCTGGTTACCTTGTTGAGTTTTTTAAGAATTAAGTTGAGCTTAGTAATTTCCATGCACTAATCACTAAGAAAAACAATAATTTACTTATCACTTGCTGCATTGACTGTATACACATGCATAACCTTGTGTGGAAATCATTGATTATTTTAACTACACATTGTAAGGCAATACTTATTGTTACAAATCATGTTAGTTTGAGTAAATTTAAGTAAAAACAAGTTAAGCATGTGTGTTTTAATCATGAATTGTTAAAAGAAAGTAATTAGGTGTAAAGGAATCAATTTTTTGAAGAATTTGAAGAATTTTTGTATTTTTGTGCAGGTTTTTAGCAGAATGTTGTTGGAATTGCGCCCACATATGAACTAGATAACAAAATCAACTAAGTTTGAGAGCTTCTCAATTTATACCCGACTTTGCAACCAACATGCGGCCGCAACTGGATCAAATCGACAGACAATGTGTGAATTACAAATTTGATAGATTCTCTAATCAAATTTCAACCAATCTCAAATCACATATATATTATTGATTACATCTCAGCACACTAATCTCGATATAAACCTTAGACCTAAAGGGTCTGTAAAAGGCAACTATTGCACCTCAAGACATCATCTTCGATTCCTCCACAATCCTAGATCACAAATTCAAGAACTCTACTGTTTTTCTTTGAAGATTTTAAGCTACCTGATTGGCGATGAAACGAATGTAGGGCTTGAAATAATGATTTTAAAAAGTGACTCAACCCTAACGCAAGTATACGCTGTCCACAAGTAGTATAAAATGGATAAAGTTCAAGTATTGATTCTACAAAGACTGTTGACAAAGATTATGAGTTATAAAAATGATTTTTGATGCAATCTTAAGGTAACCAAGATAAGTAGCAAAGATGTTAATGGTAATGTGACTTAAAACAGTAATGACAAGTATGGGAATTCAGTTAAGTATCAACCCTAGGAAACTTTGCTAAAACATTGCAACCACATAATCACCTTTTAAACGTTATACTATAAATCAAGTTTAACTTTTATTCAGCTTTGATTTCAAGCACCCTTAAGAGGCTAAGTAGTTGCTCCTACATGTATGTGGTCAACTTATCTTAGATAATTAAAAACACAACCCTCTTGATCCTATAGGTGTACCTTATGTCTAAGGTTAACACGGAATCCTATGTCTAGGCTTTCCTCCTACATCCCTTTTATGAAGATTGTTTATTGCTCGAGTACCGGAATCAACATTCCATGCTAATTTAAATGGCCAGTTTAAACATACATTTAAGACTTAAAATCAATAAAAGAAGAACAGACACAAGTAAGTTGGTGTTTATTGGAAGCAATATGTTAGGCTATGCTAATCCATGATATCCACAAAATCGAATCTCAAATAGAAATTTAACTAGACATGGAAAAAATGGAAACAAAATTCTTTATTGAGATAGAATTCACAAGTACAAGAATGTATGGAAATGAAAATAACAAGTGCTGAAAAAACAATAAACTCAAACTCCTAGTGTAGAAACTAGGTTACATTCAAGGGAAAATCACTCTAAGAGTCGATTCAAGCCTCTTTCAAGGTGGAATCGATCTATACAAGTTAATTCTCTCAAAGTCTAAGGTGTGGAATATGAGTTTCTCCCGAAGGAATTCTCTCCAACACCACTTCATTCCCTAATCTAAGTGTCTCACTCGAAATCTAGGGTAAATTCTATTCTCCACGACTTTTTTCTTCAAGCTTCGTCCTTTATATAGGCCTTTGGACGGTGAGTAGTTTCTTATTTTCGTGCCTTGGACCTTGACTTTGAACCCTCGAAGTCAAAATAGGGTGTAGGGTGCAATTTTGACTCAAAAAGATTGGACCACAGACTTCTTGAATTTGATTAGAATTAGTACAGATTGAGGCCACAATATTTTTTTGCCTTGGAAAGAATGTGGTCGCAATCCCCTATTTTTGCAGATTCCTACAAAAGAGTAAAATATGGTTAAATTCATCCAAAAAATGACTCTTTTACCCCTTAAATGACTCACTTATCACCAAATGACTATTTTCATGTGACTCTTCCACTTATGCATGCTTTTGGACAATGAAAACACATAAATACATGCAAACAACCATACTTTAATCAAGAAATGATCTAGATTTAGGGCCAAATAAAGGTGATAAACATAGTTCATCACTGCTACATCTAGTTCTTATCCTCTGTTTGTTTAAATCTCATTTGGACACTTGATTCAAAAGAAGAAAAGTGTAAATATTTGATTCTCCTTGAAAAATGTTGAATCGAGTTAGATAGAGAAAGCAAGCATAGGAGTTTTCATTTTCTATATTTAGGATTTGTTGGTTTATTTATTTACAATTTACTTTACATTGAATTTTTGTGTAATACCTTCATTTTTACAATATGAAGTTAGTTTTTGTTTATTTTAGTTCGGCCTTTTACTTTAATATGAGATAAACTTCTTTTTAGAGATTCAAAGATGTGGAGATACCCTAAAATAGGAAGTAAGCCCCACCTTGTGAATTAGCAACTGTATTTTGTTTGCTTTTATTGAGTTTAGATCTCATTGTTAATCAAAATTGATCACTTAGGTTAGCATATAATGTTCAATTCAATACTAAAAAGGTTGGGTAAAATACGGTTTTCATAAAAACAATATGGTAAAAAGAAACCTAGGCGTAGGATTTTGCATTTGACTCTAGACATAGGGCAAAGACTATAGAATCATTAGAGTTGTAAGCTCCTAAAAACAATATGGGAAAAAGAAATCTATGTTCTAATTAGCCGTAGACATAGATGTTTAATTGCTTAAGCTCCTAAAAGCACTTAAGTAAGGGTTGAATAAGTGTTAAACTCGATTCACGGTATAAAGTGTCGAAAATGGTAGGTTGTGGGTACATACATGTCGCATTCTGCTTGAACTGTATGTACCAGAGAGGGTAAAATGCAGGAGAATATGGGCAACAATCCCTATTGAGCTTCATCTAGTTGAGACAGTAGGTTACAGGCACATAGGTGGGCGCATATTCCTTAAAGGCTTAAACATATTTAAATCTCCCTTCTTTTATCAAGTTTTATCAACTGTTTTCCTCTCTCATTTCTTTATTTTCTATTTTTATAAACCAACAACCTTCTCATTTATTTTCTTGATTACCTTGGTCACAAACTTCGAGGTCTTTGCTTTTAAAATTGAACTTTTGTTTAAAATCGTTCCCTTGGAATTCGATACTTGGAGTACCTCTACTTTATTACTTGGTAGACAGTGTGCACTTGTACTAGGCTATGATCTTTATGATTCTATATTGTCGACATCAGAAACCTCAACACGGTTTAAAAGACACAAGTAGTTTCCTCATTAATCAAAATATTAAAAGCACTGTCTCAACACACATCCCAATTCTTTTTTTCCAGTTTTCATTAAACTCCATTCTACCCATTATACGTCTCAGGAACATCTACTCCACCCTATCATAAGTTTACTCATGTCTATCTTAAGGGAGACATAGCTTTTTTTCTTTGCTTTGGAGGTTTAATGAAATGTAAACATTCAAAACCTACAATTACACTATCCAGTTATAATGTGTCTGAGGACTAAGGCACTCTGGTTATCAGTGATAATGGTATGAAGATCTTGTTTTAACCTATTAGTAAGGACTCTAGCAATAATCTTACAAAGAACATTGCAAAGACTAATATTACGAAAGTCATTCACCATATTTGGCATATTGCTTTTGGGGATGAGAACAATTGTCGTTGTATTTATATCTTCATGAAGAACTCCCACATTTAAGCATGTTAGACAACATTGAGTGACTTGATCGCCAACCAGATGCCGGTATTTCTGATAGAACAAAGCTGGGAATCTATCTAGTCTTGGTGCTTTGGTTGGGTTCATTTGGTTCAAGGCTACTTTGATCTCATTTTTGCGATTTATGCCCTAAAGTCTCGTAAGTAATGATTTATTTAATAATTAATAATTATTTTGATTATTTTATTTACAATATAACATTATCCATTATATGAAAAATCCAAGGTTATTAGTATAATCTTGAATAGTATGTAGTTGACATACGGGAGGATCATGTTCAAGAAATAAGCTAAAGGGTCATAGTATATGGATAAGGTTGGGTGTATTATCCTGGTAACACTATTGATACGGCCCACTTTGTAATAGTTACAAATGATTTGATCCAAATCGTTCATATGGAGACATGTGAGTAAGAGTATCTTATACAATGAGTTTGTGTAAGACTGGACCACGAAATATTTAATCTCTCTTTATAAATCAATTAATTGAGAAGATTAATATTTCATGAGGATGATCATATGCGACTTGATCTTAATCCTGAATGAGTTATGAACTCCTGCCTGTGATGACTTGTCCTTTGATTTGCATGGGTGAGTGTGGCTTTTGTAGCCAATTCAATATGTCTACCATTTTAGGGACTTGACCAAATAGGGAGCTGGGAACATAATCTCACAAGATGGAATTCACTCATTCTTATATAGGGTAAGTAGATGACTAGTTTCCTTAAGTGCTGATTTCGAGACTTGGACAATGGGGCATCACCCTCTCATTGGCCCGAGAGGGACTTAGTTTATGGTGGGATCATAAACAAATTATTCATTAGAGGATCAGTGGTACTTAAGGTGCAAGATGTAATTATAGGGGTAAAACGAACTTTTGACCCAACTGTAATTACAAACAACTCGTGAATGATTGACTTGCATGTAGTGATTATATCTATGGACACAACTTGTCCTACAGTGCATAAGAGTACAACTCTAGGTCTATAGTGGATTGACTTATAGTTAATGAATGAAAATTAATTAATTAAAGAGTTTAGGTCCCGTTTGAGAACCATTTGGTTTTTGGTTTTTGAAAATTAAGCCTATAAATACTACTCCCACCTATTAGTTTCCATATTTTCTTATTACCTTTTACATATGTTTTCAAAAACCAACCCACATTTTGAAAACTAAAAAAAGTAGTTTTCAAAAACTTGTTTTTGTTTTTAAAATTTGGCTAGAAACTCAAATGTTTCCTTAAGAAATATAGAAACCATTGTAGAGAAATGAAAACCATGTAGAGAAATTGTGAGAAAACAAGCACAATTTTCAAAAAACAAAAACCAAAAACTAAATGGTTATCAAACGAGACCTTAATTAATTGATTTTGTATCATTAGAGCTTATAATCTGTAGGTCCATAAGATCCCCTTGCTAGCTAATAGTATCACTAAAAGATCAATTTAGTTGAAATTTTTTTTTTGAAATGTTCAAATTAATATTTAATGTATTAAATATAAAAGATGGAAATATATTTATTGTATTTGATGAAGTAATTAATGTATATTAGATACATTAAAGAAAATATATTTATAAAATTTGAAAAATACTCAAATAAATAAATATTGTAGGAAATTTGAATGAAATTCAAATAAGTATAAGATATATTTTAATATATTAGATATTAAAATATAATATTTTAATTATGGCAAAGATTTTCCCTTGATCTCTATAAATAAGACCTTTGGGTTGAGCTATTAGACACAACACACATCTCTTCAATAAAGAATTAGATAATTCTTTCTAGACTTCTTCCTCTCCAATCCCTTATGGATATTTTTTCAAGAAGCTTCCACAAGCTTGGGTCATGTGTTTGAGTCATAACAAAGAAGACTTTTGTGGAAGTCTTGGTACACAAAAAGTAAAAAACCGCTAGAAAATACCTCCATATTATTTTCAAGGTATGTTTTGCTTAACCTTAATTTTTATTGTTTAATTCTAAATAAAATCAAAGTTGATTTCAACTTTTTCGTTGTGGGTTTAATTCGATTATTTCCTTCACCCATCCACTGTATTCACTATCTAACACGGTTTTCTTCTTTGCCCTCCACTACTCTCACATGTAGCTTGTCCAATAATACTACAATGGAAGCAAAATGCAAGGAGTCATTCATACATGATATTAATCCAAAATTGCTCAGAACCTTCCCCCGTGATTGTAAGCCCTCTGCATAATGGCTCAGAAATATTTACTTGGACCCAAACGCTTAGAAAACAGCCCCAACATTCATCATCATCTCGTAAAATGCAATACTGCAAGTGTACGGGTCAAGTTTTAATATAGTGATTTGAGTACAGAGTATCGTCCTCATAATTGGTTTTCTAATTCACTTAAGTACCATGAATATTATCACCCAATTTTATTTAGAGAAAGAAATCAACAGAGGAATCTAAACTAAAATAAGTAATAAATATGGAAACAAATCAAGAAAGATATGTCTTAGAGAATTGATTTCACCAATTAAACCAGTGATTCAATTAATTAAACAACCAAGATTGATCATGCAAATATTCTATAGGTCTAGAAGTCCTATATCTGGAATGACCCTTTCGAAGATAAACAATTCTCATGCATTATTATCAAACCTACATTCCTGATGATTTTTAATTATAATATGCATGACTTTAAGACTCTCCATCAAACAACCTCTAAAGGAATCATGGTCATGTCAGAACTACCCTTAGTCATGCAATTAAATTCTAGTCTAAACTACCATTTTTTAAGCATGAATTTAGACCAATAAAACAAATAATTAATAGCCAAAAGATTATAAGCATTAAACACATAAAAGCATGAATGGAAGAAAAACTTTCAATCAATGCATATAAATAATCAAAACATCAAGTCTAGCGGCTACATCAAACCCTAAGATAAAGACTATAGCTACTCATGATCACTATTACAAATTCTAAACTCATAAACAATCCCATAATAAAAACTACAAAATAAAGGGAAAGAAAGATGGAACTATCATTGCTTGTCAATCTCTTATCCCCGTTGCATGATCTCCATGAATTCGAGCTTCAAAATATCTCTCTCGTACTCCACTAAGCTCCTCTAACTATCCAAATAGCGTAGAATTCGAAAATAGGATTGGTCTCTCCAAATTGGCTCCCCTTTTTTGCAGCCAAAAAGTGATATTTATAATTCTTGAGGCGACGTTAGGAACAACATTTGGATGCTGCAACGTAATGCACATTCATCATCATCAAGTTTGTTATCACCAAATATTTTGATGATAACAAACTTAAATTTTTATACTTACCATTTTAGTATTTCAAAGAGTCTATCTTGTAGAGCTCGAAAATACGATTTCAACGAATTTTGAATCATTCAAATCCGAGTTCACACGAGAAAGAAATGAGCAAAAGAAGATTGGAGGAAAAAACCAATATGGCGATGACACGTGCAGCTCAACAGTCAAAACTTGATGATGTGGCAGCTATATGGCAGATGCAACGGTGGGAAAATTTTTAGTACTACGGGAGTACCATACTCCCTTTGTTCATACTGTTTTTTTGGGTTCATAAATGGTTTTTAAATGCTGGTGGTCCCCACATAATTTTCAAATAATTGCTGACGTGGCAAATAATCAATGGAGGTAGTATGAAAAATTTTCCATACTACGGTAGTACTAGAGTTTTTCCCTGCAACGGTTACTTTTTGGTGACGTGGCAATGATGTGTCGGCTGACATGCGAGGTGACGTGGCAAACATAGACCTCATAAATTTTGACACGAGGCAAGTTGTTTAATTAAAAAAAATCGTGTGCTATACAGCCTCGTGACACGCATCGCACTTTTTTCAAAATTAAAAAAAAAAAAAGAAAAGAAAATTGTTGCGTGTATGCACGCGTGCACCACACCCACCCGACATCTCTTCTCCAAATGCCCGTTTTAGCCCTTTTCTTCCTCCTCTCCGCGCGTGGATGTCGTAATTGGGATGGAAATTTGAATAATTTTCTAAAATTCTTTCCATTCTCTCTAAATTCAATCTCAACATTCAATTCCTTTACCCTAAATCAAATGGCCAAGTTTTAATCTCTTGATTTTTAAATTGCAGCCACATTAGTCATCTTCAACCAAAAAAAAAAACCTTCTGAATTTTCCAGCAGCTTGATACTCTCTCTTTGCTCTCCTAAAGCCTAAAAATCTCTCAATTCTCTCACACTTCCTTATTGCAAATTTTGTGAGAATTTTTTAGTGTTAGTTTTGTGTTTCAAACTTGTGTATTTTGCCTATTAAGAGGTATTCTTTGTGAGATCATTCTTTTCTGTTTATTAGAAATTGTATTAAGGTGTGAGGTACACTTTGGGTTGTGAGAAAAGTAAATTGATTTGATCCTGAACCAGCGAAAAGGATCTTGGGTTTCTTTTTAGCCTAAGAAAAAGAGGGTCATGTCAGTTTGGTTCTCACCCGCAAGAAGATCACTTAGTGAAATTTCCAAGAAGTCTTAGAGAGTGGAGTAGGTAATTAGCCAAGCAACTATAAAATTCTTGGTGTTTTCGTTCCCTATCTTTTATTTTTCGTACTTTTAATTTTTGCAATTTACTATTCTTAGATTGCATGTTGAGGTTCCCTTTGTCTTATTTAAATTTTCTTTATCTTGGTGCTTGAGTGCTTACTTTTGATATTTCTCTTGATTGCTTTAGGAATTAAATTATAATTTTTTTTTTTGGTGAAAATTAGTTGTTAAAGTATAAATTTGTAAATTAATTTTTTGGTAGACAACCCTATTCACCCCCTCTGGCGTTGCTTTTTGATCCTACAATTGGTATTAGAGAAACGACTTTAAAATGCAAATTTTCAAACTTTTTACTCAAAATTAAAAAATTCTAGATTTAATATAAATTAAAAAAAGTTTTTGAAATTCTACAAAAAAAAAAATCAAACACCTTTTTTAAGCCAAAATTGAAGCTACCCGCCCAGATACCACTTGTTAGGGATAACGAACCTCCACATATCTCTACATTGGTATGATATTGTCCACTTTGGGCATAAGCCCTCATGTCTTTGTTTTTAGTTTCACCCAAAATGCTTCATACCAATGAAGATGTTGTCCCTCACCTATATACCCATGATCTTCTCCTTATCTAGCCAATGTGAGACTTTGGTTGCATTCCCAACAATTCTAAAAGGGTGTAGTGTCAAGACGTTACATGCAATGTTTAGACGCTATGGACGGAATCTTCGAGTGTTGAGCGCGCGCCCGTGTTTCATGACAGAAGAGACTTGTGACATGTCTCTCCCAAGCATCTCGACGTTGTCAAAGGCGTCGAGATGTTGTCCTTGCAGGTTGAATGGCTTGAGAGCAGCATTTTGAGTGTCTTGACGCTTTTAGGGTGTTGAGACATTGTGCCCTCGAGTTTCTTGGCTCAATTCACATTCTCTCTTCATTTGATTGCTTCAAACTATTTGGATTCACTGTTTTATGGGATATATATGACTTTTCCAATCAAATAGAGGTGAACATTCTCTTGCACCTTTCCTTTTTCGATCGCATCTAGGTTGAGTGACTTAGATTCCTTCTCGATGAGGTTAAACTTGTTTAGTCTTTCCACGAAATCCATCAAAAATTTTGAAGAACAACAAAAACTTCTACACAATGGAGAAGGGTTGCCAACGAAAGCCTGAAGAAAAACTCTCGTGAAGACCAGAGAGAGAAAAATTACCTGAGCATGCTTTGCAACAAACTTATATATGGCTTAAGTATGTAAATAGGCTAGAAATTAATGAAAGAACAAATAAGCATTAATTAGATCTCATCCATTTGAACATAGTATAGTAGATAAAATGTTTATTATCTTCCTTAAAATTTGAGATCCGATCACCTGACCCATCTCCACATTTGTTAAATAAAAAAAAAAAGAAAAAACATTAATTAGACATCACAATTCAATACAATCAAAATAATTTTTTTTACTATCTTTCAGCTAGAAAATGAATTTATCAACAAGTTATATTAGAGGCAAAAAGCATAGACAAAAAATAATCAAGAACGGTAAGTAAAAAAATTATTTACCCATCTTTATTATATTTATGAGTTTCCTTCTTTTGTTATATCATGTCAAGTTGTCACTCATCACAAAATAAGCATGTCATTCCATCAAGTACAATGTTAGAATATTTAGAATAAAAATCGAAAAATTAAGGCCCCGTTTGATAACTATTTGGTTTTTAGTTTTTGGTTTTTGAAAATTAAGCTTGTTTTCTCTCAATTTCTCTACAATGATTTTCATCTCCCTTAAGGAAGTATTTGAATTCTTAGCCAAATTCTAAAAACAAAAACTACTTTTTGAAAACTACTTTTTTTAGTTTTTAAAACATGGCTTGGTTTTTGAAAACATAGGCAAAAAGTATATGACAAAACAAGTAAAACCATAGGTGGTAGTAGTATTTATAGGCTTAATTTTTAAAAACCAAATGGTTATCAAATGGGGCCTAAGAAATGAACTTTTTAAAGTTCTAAAGACTAAAATCACAAACTTCCATTTGTAAATTAACCTCCAAATAAAGTATAATTGTATAGCTAAAAATTTGCTTAGCTTCTTGATACAATGTTTGTTGATTAACACTTACGAATTTTTCATATATATGAAGGTTCCTCTTAGGCCTATCTTTACTTAGCATATGCCTTGTCAGAGGTTATCTCAACCGTAGACCTAAGAGCACAATCTTGCACCAAAGTTATATCTCAATTGAGGCTACAAATTGTTTAGAAATCTCAACACATTAATTAATTTATGTCTCTATATTTATATGGTCATGACATGTTGATATATCTTGATTCAACATCATATTTAAAATTAGATACAACTAGAACCTTACCAACTATTCTGTCTCTATTTGGTCCAAACCAGTAGATTTTTTCCTTAACAAATAAGGAACCATCTAAACTGATAATTCCCACAATTAGTACATATTCTAAGAAGAGATATGGATGGTCAATCACACATTATCTACATGTATAATGAAAAAAAAAATTGACAAACTAATTCATATATATTAAAAATATGTAAAATACCTTTAATATATATATATATATAAGAAATGAAGAGAACAAACAACCCACCTTAAAAAGGAAATAATAATAATAATAATAAACCACATACCTAATAGGTGGCACAACGTAGGAACCTTCCACAAAAGCGTTTGAAATTGAGATGCGGACAACGTAGGAACCTTCCACAAAAGCGTTTGAAAATAAGGGAAACTCTCTCTCTCCACCTTTACTACTAGGCCATTTTCGAATTGATCATAAAATTCTATCTTTTATTGCTTTGTCAAGTTCAACAGGCAATATGATTTTTTTTTTAAGATTTAGAATAATTTAAGAAAATTAAAAGTAAATTAATTGCAAAACCATTATTGTAAATTTAAGATAATTAATTTTAGATAAATCATTTTCAAGTGGACGATAATAATATAACAATGATTTGTACTATGGGTGAAATTGGACCTAATCAAACATCTTGAGCTAAAGGCGAAGTTAGAATGAAGGAGTCGGAGTGGAAATGGACACAAACCCAAACAAACCCAAGGCTGCTTAGGAGTTCAGGACGAGGTTGACCGAACCTCAGGCCCAACTGACCACACCTAGGGTCCAAAAAGGCCCTGGCAAACTAAGCCTCGGGCCAAAAACGCAAATGGCCACCTCGACCAAGGCCGAGGTGGCCCAAATACTTCATGGACAAGTTCCTCCACATGTGTCCTCCAACCTAGGGATACCTTTCAGGCTCAATTTAACCTCTTTCGGTCCAATAATCTGAAGAAAAAATCAGAAACTCTAGGTCAACTCTAAAATAAATAGAAGAGGATGACTCCAAAGAAAGCAAGTCTTGAGTAATCTTACTTGCTACATTTTTTTTCCCTCTCTGACTTAAACATCGAAATAGATGTTCAATCTTTGCTATTTTACAAACCTCTTTTTCCAAATCAACAAATTTACCATTAAAGCATGTGCTATGTCAAGTGCATTCTTCCTGCCTAAATTTTCACATCTAGAATTAGTTTCCATTGAGGGATTTCTGCCCAAATACCCATTCGAACTCATTTTGTAATTTAAAACTTTTTTTTCAATATTTAGATTTATCGAGAAGAAATTAGCATTTCAAAGAGTTCATATGTTTCCATCGAGAATTTTCTAGAATACTTTTACCTAAATACCCATGTGAACTCATTCAATTTCTACCTGTGAAATCAAGTTCATCCTTACAATTCTAAAAAATTTGCAATAATTCTAATATTTGGTTGAATCATTCAAAATATTCTTACTTATATAAGTTTGAAAAATGACAAATTATATAATATTGGCTGCCCAAAGACCTTATAGTTATCAAACAATGTAACCTTCAAAAGTGGCCATCTCAACTTGGCCTTCTGGACCAGCTGTCTCCATCTACATTCACCACTTGAGGTCCAATAGCAACCATCGGTTTGTCATGGAACTAAAGTTTTCATATTTAACCCTTAAAAGACTTGGCTATTTCAATTTTATCCTCTCCCATTTTTAGTTTCCATTTTTTCCCTTTCCATGTTGATTTTTTTTTTTAATTTCTAATAATACTATATCAATTACTAAAGTAGTTATTTGTTTCATTGACTTGTCGAAATTTGAATTTATTTGAAAGTTGTAGAAATGAGGTAGAATACGTATCAAAATTATCAAAATTATTACTTTGGAATCTTGTTTTAATGCCAATAGACATTGAAAGTTGTAGGCATGAGATACAAAAATTATCACAAAAAATTATCACATAAAGGGATATGAAATGAATTTTTGAGTTAGATTGGATGTTTGTATGTTCATTTTGATATGGAAGAGGATATATTTCGAAATAGAAAACAAATAAAAGAGTGGTGTGATTATAGCTCAAGTAGTTAGACATATATACCTGGTTGTGACAAGTCCACAACTACATCCTTATTTACTATCTAATTTTTTTTTAGAAATCAACATTTCAATATAAGCTTAGTCCAAATTAAAAGGTTAGAAATCAACATTTCAATATAAGCTTAGTCCAAATTAAAAGGGTAGTGTCATAGTGTTAGAGCAAACTAATTTATATTTAAGCTAGTTGTAGACCCCATATTTGGTTTGGGTGGAGTTGATTTTTATAATACTTTTGCAAAAAAAAATTGAATTAGACGAAAATGCACTTTAGCAAAAAAAAAATGCATGGAAAGGATTTGAACCCAACACCTTTAAGAATAAAACTAACATGCATGTCATTGGGCTAGAGGTAAAACTTTAAATATATTTTATGATTAAAATTTATTAGAGCATAATTGTCATCTCTTTATTTAAAAATCTAGAACCTTCCCAATAAATATCAAGGTGGTTATAGATTTTCTCCAAAACATCTTTTTCTCTTCTTTCTCACGCAAACCCATCTCTATTTTCAAGGAAAAAATCTTTTCAAGGAAAAAATCTCTCTCTTCTTTCTCATGCAAAACCTCAGCTCTTCCCAAAACAAATCTTTCTCTCTTCCAAAAAAAATCTCTCTCTCTCATTTTCCTTCTCTCCCACGTTTTCCCTTTCACCCTTATCTTTTTTTTCTTTTTCTTTTTCTTTTTGAAAAAAGGAAGGATCTAGGATTTTTCCCCCCCCCACTATTTGATCCTTCTTCTCTATTTTTTTTCTCTCTAACAATTTCATCTCCACCACTTTTTTTATCCTTCTTCCACTTTCTTTTCCTCCAACAACTTCATCTCCTTTTTTTTTCTTATTTCCACATATTTTTCTAAAGAGAGGGATCCTATTTTCTTCTCCCACCATTCTTCTTTTTCCCAACAACACCATCTTCACATATTCTTCCCCTTCACATTAGAACAACAACAAAAGGAGCTACATTTGGTTCCACCTTTTTTTTTCCTTTTCTCTTGCGACATTTCACCATAGTCGATCCGGACCACCATCGTCTTGCAAAATTAATGCATAGGAGATTTTGAAAAGAGTTTGGGTGGAATTTTGTTTTTCTCTTATCTTTTTCTTTATTTTTATTAAATGTGTTGATGGTCTATTTGGGTCATTGTACTATAACTTGAAATGCATAGTCATCGTTATCTTCAATTTTGTTGAGTTTCTTTGTATGCTCTATTTTATATTTGAAGTTACTGAATGATTGAGAATTTCTTTTTTTGTCAAGATTATTCCGCTTCGATTGAAATTTGTTTGTTCATAATGTGATCGAGTAGAGCCCCGTAAATGCTTGAAAGTCTTCACATTAACAAGAAAGTTTATATTGAGAATAAAACTTTTTTTTTTAATCCTTGAGTTTTTATTAAGTAAAAAAAATCAAAATGTTTACTCAATAACCACACTTTACCAAAATAAAACTAATTTCTCTTCTAAAAAACACTTTTTCATTAAAAAAAATTGAACATGCAATTTTATCAAAAGTTCTTAAATAAACTTTTTTTTTTATATTCTATATATCTTTCTCTTTCCAATAAACAAATATAGTTGTAAACATATACTTTCACTTTTTGATTTACTTTCTATGACAATACAAAAATACCTTTTTAAATAATTACTATTTTTTTTTACCAAAATAAATTGTACTTCTTAAGTTCCAAAACTGTTTTTTTTTTTTCTAAAAGCAACTATTTATCAACAAACTTTTCAAGAGTGCATTCTTTAAAGTTTTAGCAACAAAAATAAATACCTTTCAAAATGTTGTTTTCTTAAAAAAAAAATAAAGAGCCACATTTTTTTTGTTGTAAAATTGACCTTTTAAAATGGCTAGAGTAGTGTACTTGAGATAAATTCATATTACTCTCAAAGTGCATGAAAAATCCTTCAATCTGAAAAATTAAAACTACAAAAATAAAACAAGATTAAAATAAATGCAATCCTATGATGGATTTTTCTTATTGATTGTAATTCCAATATTGCATCAATTGATGGCTAATAACCCCACTCAAGTTGGTCAAATACTTGCTTCACTCTTGAAGTTTAGGATATGAGTAATTGAGACACTTTAAAAATAAAATCAACAAAACAATTTTTCTTTTAATGTCAAAGGACTTTGTTTTTTTTTCTAATTAAAATTAATCAAGATAACATGAGATAATCAAGATTTGGTAACCGTTTGTACGGGTGTTGTAGGGTGCTAATGTCTTCCTTATGCACAAAAGACCCCCGAACCTAAACTCTATTTTCGTAGACCTTTTCTTTTTAAATCAGTGACCAATCACACCCTAATAATGATTGGTGACGACTCCAAATTTTTTTCTAAAAGACTCTCCTTTTAGATGGATGTCGGCCTCTCTGCGTCGCGATATGGTAGCGACACTAGTCTAAATTTTATTTTATTAGGGTTTAACAAGATGATTGTATGACAATTACGCCTTCAAGTAAGGAAGTCGGACTAAAATCGTATAACTAGTGCCACTAATGGACCTAACTCGAAATTGTCCATCCACATTTAATTTGAATTTGAACATGGTTTTATAAGTTATGGTTGGATAAAACAGTTTCATATAACTGTTGAATGCATCAAGAAAGAACTTGTTGGGAGAATTACGAATAACAGAGGAAAAATGGAGTGAATATTGAGAAACAAACACGTAAACAATCAGGTTGAAGCATGGATGTCTCACTCTTTAAGGAGATTCAAGCCCTCTACGGTGTATATTTATTTATCGACCACCAGTACAGTAGTTCTTCTTTGACCTGTCCCCTCCAAGATATAATAACCTAACTGAAACGTTGTGTAGCTCAAACCACTCTGCACTATGATGTTGAGCTCAAAGCTCCACAACAAAGAACACCCCTCTTTTGACCAATTGCTCTTAAAAAGAGCAAAGTAGAGAAATATGAGAAATTAGAGAGAAGAGAAGATTGGAAGATATTGTGTATTGAAAGTGTTTGTGAGAGAGGTAGTTATAGGATTTTTTAGAACTAGTAAATCTATGACACAAGTTTTAACACTTCCTCAATTAACAAAAACATATATGTTTTACACTTAATCTGATAGAAGAAAAACATATCAAAATTACTACCTCATTTAAAAGATAAAACTTCTCTAAAATTAATAGTAAATATTAAAATGTTACAACATAACTTAATGAAGTAAGAAAGAGAGTTGTTCCTCTTGTATGGTATTAAGAGAGGAAAATATCTCTAGAAACTAAGAACATGACTTTTTGTTGTGAACAATTAATAGATGCGCAAAAATACATTTTTGATCACTGAGATTTGAGTTTAATGTCAATCTAGTCTCTGAAGCTTATTAGAAAAGACACTTTAATTCTTGATGTTTGGAAACTTACTCTAAATAACTAATAATCTCATTTGATTGTCAGTTCACCTAACAGAAAATTGATGTGGAAATTAACATTCTCCTTTCTCTTCTCTTCTCTTCTTCAGCAGATCTTCCTACTACTGTTGTCGCCATCGTTTGATGCTCGCCACCATAGTCTCAAATTTTCAGATATGGAACAATGAAGAACGAAATCTCATTCGTTCTATATATAAGAGCGAGCAATTGATCATTTGTTCCAAGCCATCTTTTAGATTTGAAATGAAAATTTTGTTCGTTTTTTATTTGTTCCAGATTTGGAACAAACAAATTCCCTATTTGAAACTTCAAGGTTTGCTAGAGAAGAAGGGAGAATGAGAGGGGAGGCAAGAGACAAGAGAAATGAGAGAGGAGAAGAAGATATGACCATGTCAGTTGTCCAATAATTAGCAAAGTTTAATCAACATGTTAACCATTATATGTCAACATTTCGTTAGGTTAATTAACGGTCAAATGATGTCAGGGGCCATTTAAAACCATTTTTCAAACCTCTAAGATTATCCCTTTTAAAACTTCAATGACCAAATAGGCATCAACTCCAAACTTCGTGGACCAAAAGTGTATTTTTACTTTAAAAGAATTGTCGTTACCTTTTCGCGACGCGGAGCGGCCGACATCCATCTAAAATGGGGTCTTTTAGAAAAGTTTTGGAGTCACCACCAACCATAATTAGGGTGTGATTGGTCACCCAATTTTAAAAAGAAAGAAATTGTCTACAAAAATAGAGTTTAGGCTCGAGGGTCTTTTGTCTGTGGAGAATGTATTAGGCATTCTACAACACCCGTAAAAACGGTTACCAAAATCATTTCTTATCTCATGCTATCTTAATTAATTTTATTTAGAGAAAAAAAAAGTACTTTGAGATTAAAAGAAAAATTGTTCTATTGATTTTATTTTTAAAGTGTCTCAATTTGTCATATCTTAAACTTCAAGAGTGAAGCAAGTACTTGACCAACTTGAGTGGGTTATTAGCCATCAATTGATGCAATATTGGAATTACTCTGGATCAATAAGAAAATTCCTCACTTCAAGAATTTAAGAAAATTTTACATTAATTCTCAAATCCATCATAGGATTGCAAATATTTTTAACTTGTTTTATTTTTTATTTTTTATTTTTTTTATAATTTTAATTCTTTTGATTGAAGGTTTTTTCATGCACTTTGAGAGTAATATGAACTTATCTCAAGTATACTACTTAACCCATTTTAAAAGGTCAATGCTTATTTTTTAGAAAATGTGCGGCTCTTATTTTTTTTTATGAAAATAAAATTTTAAAATGTATTTATTTTTGTTTCTAAAACCTTTAAAAACAAGTACTCTTTGAAAAGTTTGTTGGATAAATTTAGTTACCTTAAGAAATCCAATTTATGGAACTTAACAAGTTCAAATAGGTTTGGTAAAAATATTAATTAATTTAAAAAGTGTTTTGGTATTTTAAATGGACAGTAAATCAAAAAGTGAGAGTGTGTTACAAAGTTTTTTTTATTTTAAAGAGAAAAATATCTATTTAAAAAAGGGTTTATTCAACAGAGTCGTTTTATATAAAAAATCATTTTTGAGAAGAGAAATTAGTTTTATATAAAAAAAATCATTTTTGAGAAGAGAAATTAGTTTTATTTTAGTAAAGTATGGTTATTGAGTAAACATTTTTATTTTTTTCACTTAAAAAAAAACTTGAGGATTTTTTTATTAAAAACAGTTTTATTCTCAATATAGACTTTCTTGCTAACATTTTTTTATCATTTTTCTTATGTTTTGTCCAACTTAAGTTTTGTAAATTATAATACTTTGATCTCTATTTTAGACAAATACTTTGAAGTATTTACATAGCTCTACTCGATCATGATCACAGTATGAACAAACGACTTTCAATCGAAGCACAATGAACTTGACTAAAAGAAAAACTTCTCATCAACAATTTAAAACAAAAAATAGAGCATACAAAGAAAGCAAACAAAATATCGATAAAAACTAGAAGAGACTAATGATTATGCATTTCAAGTTAATTAGAGTACAATGGCCCAAATAGAAACCATCAACACATTTAATAAAAATCAAGAAAAAAGATGGGAGAAAAAAAAAGTATTCTATCTGAAATTTTTTCAAAATCTCCCTACTCATTGATTTTGCAAGACGATGGTGGTCCGGATCAACTATGTTGAAATACCACAAGACAAAAATGATGGAACCAAATGTAGCTCTTTTTGTTGTTGTTGTTCTAACGTGAAGGGGAAGAATACGTGAAAAAGATGAAAATTGTGTTGTTTGGAAAAAAAAAATAGTGGAAGAAAAAAAATGAAAAATGGTGGAGAAGAGAAAAGGATCCCTCCCTTTAGAAAAATGTATGGGAGAGAAAAGGGAGATGGAGATTAAAAAAAAATGTTTCTTCAAGATGGAAGGTGCTTGAGGGCAAAAAAAGGAAGTTCCCCTTTGATGAAAAAAATGGTGGAGACAAAGTTGTTGGAGAGAAAAAAAAATGTAGAAGAAGAAAAATATATATATATATGGGGGAAAATCCACGAGGTCCCTCCTTGTTTTGGAGGAAAAAGAAGAAGAAGATTAGAAAGAGATAAAAATGTGGAAGAGAAAGAAGAAGAGAAAGCTGAGAGAGATTTTTGAGGAAGAGTGAGAGGTTTTTTAGGGAAGAAGGGAGTTTATGTGTGAAGAGGAGAAGATCTTTTTCTTGAAAATTCACAACCTTAATATTTGTGAGAAGGTTCTAGATTTTTAAATAAAGAGATAACAAATGTATTTTAATACTTTTTATTTGTCAAATCACTAGTTCAAAACTAAGGTTTAATGACAGACATTGTTCGTCATTAAAGGGCTACGATGATGGACATACGTCCAACATTATTTTGCGTGTCATTGTAGGCTACGATGACGGACACCCATTAATGATGGGCAATGGCCATCATTAAGAAGTATCCGTTGTCATAGCTTACAATAACGGTTAACTTTTAATGTTGATCAATGTATGTCATTACAAGTCAATGTGCGTCATTAAATATATGTTTTGACCATTTTAATGACATTCGATGTCTGTCATCATTTTGTTCATAATTTAATTAAAAAAAATTGTTGGTTGCCAAGGTGGCTAACCAACAATATTTCTTCCTTTAATTAATAAAATATAAAATATTTAATATATTTCTGTTATTGAACTCAAAAAAGAAAGAAGATAAAATTTCTCTTTATACATATACACATATACACATAATACAAATATGACTAGTTGTCTCTCTATAAACTACACCCAACTTACAAAAATAAGCAAAATTGCTAAACAAAATAAATACAAGACTTTAAGACCTTTGAACTTGAACGTAAGACCAACCAACTGAAGTTGAGTTAGTGGTGAGGATCTTCTTGTAGCTGAAGTCTTTCTTGAGACCCTAGTCAATTCAACCATGAACCTTCTTTGGATGAAAGCTCAAACGAAACTAGACAACCGAGGATCTGGATATCAAAAACAATATGTTTAGAGTGAAGACACATCCATCATCAACACAACAACGACCACAAGTAAAATATCCATTAGAAAAGAAAACTCCCACAATCAATGGCTTCTTCAGGGAAAAGCAAGCAATAGAAACCCCAAAATGTAGTACGTGGTTCGTTCATTTGTAGATTTAGGAAGTCCTTCGAGGCTAGCTAACATCTACAAATCTAGGGTTTAACAATAATGGCATGGCTGGCTCAATCTAAATATTTTTGCATATTTGTGCCATGACTACAGATTTGGGAGAATTGGTGCACGAGAACTGGTGTTATTAAAGGTGCTAGAAGAGATTTTTTCATGGCGACGAGACTACGGAGAAAATAGCGGTGTGAACTGTGGAGAGATGACATAAGTTAGGTTTAGAGAAAAGGCGTGGGTGTGGTTTCAAATCCGTAAAGTATAAGAATAGAAATTTAAAGACTGAACATCAATAGCACGTTTTTATGTTGTCCGTCATTATTTCAGAGACATGAAATTTAAAGACCATCATTAAATGTTTGATTCGTTGTAGTGAATAGATTTGAAGCTTTACCTTAGTCCAATGGCATGCATGTTAGTTTCATGTCTAGAGTTCAAATTTTTTTAAAATTAGTTGATCTATTAGACATAAAGTTGAATTTTCTCTAATAGAATGCCCTAAACTTTAAATTTTTTGTCTAATAGATCTGTAAATTTTAAAAAAATGTGGAATATGTCATAGACACAAAATTGAAAATTTAATAACCTATTTGACACAAAATTGAAAGTTTAAAAATCTATTAAACACTTATTAGACACTTTTAAAGTATAGAGACCAAATAAACACAAATTTAAAAGTTCATGGACTAAACTTATAATTTAACCATAGTGTTATCAAAACTACCAAACCTAGTTTTCTAATTTCTATTACCATAGTAAATTTCCTAAACCTTATTGTTGTTTTTGTAAAAAATAAATTGTTTTTTCATAATGTGTAGGAAGATGGATTTAGCCAAAGTGAGTTTAGCTTAGCAGTAATTGGTATATACTCTTTCTCTTAAGGTCGGAGGTTCAAATCTTCATACCCCCATTTGTTGTATTAAAAAAAAGAGAGATGGATTTAATTTAGATGATAAGTTAATATAATTAAAAGAATGTTTAAATACTATTTTGGTCCCTATACTTTTGGTTTTGGTTCATTTTGGTCTTTGTACTTTCAAAATATTCATTTTGGCGCCTATACTTTTAAAAAGTGACCAGTCTCTGTTTGCAAAATTTAAGTGTAAATTTTATACACAATGAAAACTCTTTAATACAAATTCATAGCTACATTTCAAGAATTTTGGTAAGTAAAGTGTCATGCTAAAATTATGACAAAAAATGAGAAAAAAAATTTAAATGAAGGGACCCAAATTGGTCACTTTTTAAAAGTAAAGAAACCAAAATGAACTAAAGCCAAAAGTACAAGAACAAAAATAGACTTTTTGAAAGTATAGTGACTAAAATGAACCAAAGTCGAAAGTACAATGACCAAAATAGTATTTAAACCTTAAAAGAGCTAGACATAATTATTTTTAGAAAAGTTAGCCATTTGGTTTTTGATTTGATAATTTGTTTTCGAAAACAAAGAATCCAGTAAAAAAAAGAAAAGAAAAGAAAAGAAATTCCATATTTTTACTATATCTCAAAACACATTTGGTTTTAATTTGAATTTAAAATTTGAAAACTGTATTTGGTTGTAAACTAGAAAATGCAGAAAAAGATTAATATGTATGCAATAAAATCTATACTTTAAGAAAAAACTAATTTAATATAATTATTTCTTATTATAGCGAATTTGAATTTATTGTTTCTAGCAAAAGAATGTAAGATAGTAGAGATAGTGGAAGGAGTGATTATTAGAGAGAGAAAAGATTTTTGGTTTCTTGAAATACAATTGATAAAATTTATAAGAGGAAGAAATCTTTTCTAATAAGAAAAAGGAAAATAAATCCTTGCTGCCAACAGAAAGAAAATAAGTACTTTATCGAAAAGGAAGATATGACAAAATTTTAAGATTAATGTTTATATGGCGCTAGTTAAATCAGGGATATAATCACTATAGATAGTTTAGTAACTTTGGTTTGTTTGTTTTTTATTTTTTTTTAACTAAGTAACTTTGATTTGTTGATCTTTATTATTTGTGGTTTTTATAATAAAAATTCGAGGAGAGATCCGCTTTGTAGATAGAAGTGGACTTTTGAATTTCAATTTATTATTTGACGTATACGTGTTTTCCAAACAGCATATCATTTGTTTTCACAACTTTTGGAAACAGAATTTTAAAAAACAAAGAAAACAACATTTTGTTGTTTTTCTAAAATAATCTACTTTAGGAGTTGTTTTTTAAAATAAGTATACCAAGTGTATTTTCAACATTTTTCTTGTATTTTATATTTTTGAAAGCATAAAAATAAAAACAGATTACGAATCAAACAGTGCTTAGATTTGAATATGATTTCTATCTTTCAATTTTTACCCATCCTCAATTGATCGGAAATTAGAGGGTAATTTCGACAAATTCTTTTATCATGAATCCACGTATTGAAACAAATCTTCTTCGACATTCTAGTAGAGATTGACAACGAAAATGGAATTGGACAAACTATGGCAATAATGCTATGAATAATTTTCCACATGTTTTGTGGATAGGGGTTGACATTAACCACTCCAAAGAACAAAAACCAAGCCCCACACTTTTTGTGTTTACCTAACTTTTTCCAAGTTAGATAATGAATTTTGTTCTTTGAATCTATTGCTCCATAACAAAATCAAGTAAGAACATTCATAATATCATGACAAAAAATTTAGATAACTTGAGACAACTCATAACATATGTAGAAATATATAGCTTGAACTACCAACTTAATAAAGATCTATAATTTCTTCTCCCACCAAAATATTGCACCTTTAGAATACTTTGAACACATGTATGGATCTCACACTATTTTTAGGAAGGATAAAGGTAACTAAAGATATCTCATAAAGTTGAATGATATTTTTTTAAAAAAATCTTATGGTCATTCCAAGGTGATAGCACATAAAATGTGATATCTTTAGACCTTATTTATTGTTAGTTTTGTGCCTTAATTAATGTATGCTTTCACGTTTATATTTGGTTGTTTTGTAGATTTTGAGCATTTGAAGCAAAACTAGAGTTTCTAGATGAACTAGGTTGAAAATAAGCTAATTGGGCATAAATTGAAGTATTCAAGTGAAGCAAATGAGCAAACTTAGCCAACTTTCTCGAGAGCACAATGCCTCGACACTTCGAGAGTGTCAAGAAACCAAACTGCAGCAAATCCAAGCCGCACAAGTAGCATCGAGACACTTCAGAATATGATGTCACAAGCATCCTCCTGTCAAAACGTGTGTGTGTGCCTCATTTGTTGAAGTTTCGTCCATAGCATCAAGACGCTGCGGCATAGCATCTTGACGCTACCAAGCTTAACACGTGAATTCCCTTATTTGGAGCAACATCAAAATGTTTTTCCAAGCGTCTCGACGCTACAGTAAGAAAGTCTATAAATTGTTCGATTTTTTGGAGCCAATTTTGGGGGAGACTGTTGGGATTGTTTGGAGTGCAACCAAAGTCCCACATTGGTCAAAAAAGGAGAAGATCATGGGTTTATAAGTGAGGGACACTATCTCCATTGGTATGAAACCTTTTGGGTAAAACAAAAAATAAAGCCATGAAGGCTTATGCCCAAAGTAGACAATGTCATACCAATGTGAAGATCTGTTGGGGGTCATTGTCCCTATCAAATGGTATCAGAGCAATGCCCCTGACTTAGCAATGTCGGTAGAATCCTCGGATGTCAAACAAAGAAGACGAGCCTTGAAGGCTTATGCCCAAAGTAGACAATATCATACCAATGTAGAGATCTATCGAGGGTCGTTGTCCCTATTAGAGACAACCCTAATTAATTTTGATTTCTATATGTAATTGAGAGGAAGAAGAGATTTGTGGAGTATGAGATAGAGATTTTCAAGCTCGAGTTCGTGGAGATCGTAACGAGGACGGGAGATTAACACACAATGATAGTTTTATTTTTCTTTCCCTTAATATTGTAGCTTTTGTTATGAAGTTGTTTTTGAATTTAGAGTTTGTAATAGTGATCATTAGTAGCTAAACTCTTTATCATAGGGATTGATGTAGCTGTTAGACCATATGATTTAATTGAGTGCCTTGATTGAATGTTTTAAATTCCATTCATGCTTTTATATGATTAATGCTTATAATCTTTTGGCCTTAGATTATTTGTTTTATAGGTTTAGATTCACACTTGACAAAGGGTGGTTTAGACTATAACCTAATTGCATGACAAAGGGTGGTTTAGACTATAACCTAATTGCATGACTAAGGGTAGTTATGGCATGTCAATGATTAGGGCTTCTTTAGAGGTTGTTAAAAGAAGTAACTTAATGCCTTATATGTTATTAAAAGCCATCAGAGATATGTCAGTTTTATAATATCGCATGAATTATTTATCCTCGTTAGAGTCATTTATAATTTAAGACTTCCTGACTTATAGAATATATGCATGATCAATCTTGGTTGTTTAATTGAATCGTTGGTCTAATTGGTAAAATCAATTCCCTATGATATTTATCTCCTAATTTGTCTTCATATTTATTGCTATATTTTAGTTTTGATTCCTCTTTCGATTTCTCTCTAAATAAAATTGAATGATTGTATTCGTGATAATTAAGTGAACTAGAAAAACTAATCCTATGGACGATTTGTACTCAAATCACTATATTAAAACTTGACCCATACACTTGCAATATTGCAAAAATTACGCAACACAAGGTTAACCCTAGTATTATGACTAAGAAGAATGGTTGATTGAGAAAAAATATATATATGTTTTGACCCAGAGCTTCCTCCTAAAGTCTGAAAATCCCTCATTATTGATAGTTGAAAGAAATTTTATTTATTGGCACTTTTGGCAAAAACTCTTAAGGTTTATTTATTAATTTTCTTTAATTATGGCATGTTTGAATTTGATTTTGATTTTGATTTTGATTTTCAATTTCAATTTTCTTTGTGTAAGTGTCTAATGGTTATATTCACTTTTTGACATTTCTTCCAAATTGATTCTTTAATTTCAATTGAGGTGATTGTGGTTTAATTGGATTTAACCTTCTTTTTTTTTATCTCTTCCATTTCTATATGTATGGGACATTGGAGCATTGTAAGACAAAAAGATTCGTGGAGCACATTTGTTTATTCACTCTCAATGTTCTAATTTTGTAATATCTAGTTGAGAGAGTATTTTTATGTGAAATTGTAAAAGTGTAAATCTTTTTATATTTGTCAGAAATATTTTCAAGTCTTGGGAGAATACGTATCCACCATTGAAGGGAGTTCAAACAGTGGTCCACAACACAAGGGGAGCTTATGTTTGAAAAGATTCAATCTAAGGAGGAGTCGATCAACTATTGCGGCATAATGAATGGAGTTCTTTTATGCATAAGTCAATATTGATTGTAAATTGTATTAACCTTTGATTGATTAATTTTATTTTTTGGGTGTGGTCTTGTGGAGTAGGTTAGGAAATCGAACCACGTTAAAAACGTCTTGTGTCGTCTCTTTTGAATTGTTTTACTTTTTTAATTCACTGTTACATTCGATAAATAATTTAAATATTCACTAATTAAGTAATTTATAAAACTTAATTTAACATTTTAGCAAATAATTAGATCCTTTCAATAGTAAAAAAAACGCTTAAAAGAAAGAGGGTATCATCTATACAATAAAAGGTGAGATTTGTTTGGAGCATTTTTTTTTTTTTTTTTTTTTGCTATCTCATAATTGGTAATTATACTTTTATCCCTTGCACTCAAATAGGGTTAACAAGCCCTCCGCACATAACAAGAATAGTTACATAAATCATCATGAACGTTAATGAATGATGTTAATTTCTACAAAAATAAACGTGAAAACAAAAAATAAATAAATTGAGTGAATAACATATGTAACACATATTTAGTCAATTTCTTTTTTGTTAGTCAATTTTAATATAGTTTAGTAGATAAAATATCTATTACCTTTCGTACGATTACAGGGCCAATAATCTCTACACTTACACTTTTCAAACTAAAAAAAAAAATTGTCAGATGCAATCAAAGAACACAATAATTGATGGGAACACAAAACAAAGGAGAAGTCAAGCCTTATCCAATTTACTTAGAAACTTTATGATGGAGGACAAATTACACTAAAATCATTGGCCCCCCAACACCCCATCAGTGACAAGTGAACCTTCAAAAGTGGCCACCTGCTTTACCCATTTCCCACCTACAATGATAGCATCTTCATTATATTTTAAGAAGAGAAAAGACCCTGCCACTTTAAAATGTACTTACATCAACTAAAATTAGAAAATAATACCATTTTCAAAGTTTTAATTTGATTACTATAATTTGGTTTTAATTTTACTTTCATCTATGTGATTTTAATAATATTTTTAATTAGGTTCCTACGATTTATTCAAACATCATAAATCGTCATTATCAATATCATATTGATCTGTGATATCCTTTTTGTTCATGTAGTAATGAGGCAATATTTTTAATTTCGTTAATTGTATTAATTAATTGTATTAGGGTTTAGAGCTAAGTAAAAAATAAGAAAAAATGAGTGGTTTTTCATATGCATAAAAGAAGGGTTTATGGATATTTGTAAGATTTAACTCAACTAAAAATAAAATTGTACTAAAAAAACCATAAAAACTAAACTGAATTTTTTAGAACACCAAATTGAACTACGTCTATGTCATAGGAATTAAATTAAAAAATTTATGATCACAAATACTTATTCGATATTAAGCTCAAACTATATGAACTAAATCCATTATTTAACCTAATTAAAACAAAATATTTCAAGTGAAAATGAAAGTAAAATCATGCCGGTTTTAAGTTTCAACCTTAAAATGGACTATCACCTAGTAAGTAGTATTAAAGTTGTGCCTCCAAATACATGTCATATAAAATTATGTATGAATTTGTGGAAGAAAAGTATGGCTCAACAGTATAATTTGCAGTAACAAGCTATGATGTGATAGTGAAAGACATTAGACCGTGAATTGAGCATCGTTGGTAGTCCTAAACCATTGAATTTAAGATTATTAAGAACAGTCTTGGACACTGGTATCCATCCACTTAAAAGGTTTTCAATTATGATTTTTAACTTTTGATCTTGATGGTAATAAATTTCTGTCCTTTCCCAAAAAAAAAAAATTTAGGGGAGAAGCAAATTTTATTGTTGAATGAAATAAAGGAGTAAAAACTCTCCACATCTAACAGTGAATTGCATGAAAGCTCTCCAATTAGAGATCAAAGGCTATATGTAAAAGGGTGTTTACATTTACACCAATACATAGCATGAAAAATTACTAAATCCAAAAAATGATCAAAAGTAGAGAAAGTGTCTTTGAAAATTCTTCCATTCCTTTCGCCCCAAATAAACCAGAAGTCACAAAACCTTCTTGGCTTTTTGGAAAGGATGTCCCACCAAAATAGAAACAAGAAGATCATAAATGTTGTTAGGAATGTACTCAGTATAGAGAGAAGAATACGCCTCTTATTATTCATAAGAAAGACTAACATATATATAGGTACACAAGGAAACCCTAACTAAAGAATGTACAATTACTATAAAGGACATATATACAAAATAATATATATATCATAACACTCCCCCTCAAGCTGGAGCAAATATGTCAAACATGCCCAGCTTGTTGCAGAGATAATTTATTCTTGCTCCATTTAAAGCTTTAGTAAAGATATCTCCCAGTTGTTCTCCAGTCTTTACATATCTCGTGGACACCAACCCTTGTTGAATTTTCTCACGAATGAAATGACAATCTACTTCAATGTGTTTAGTCCTCTCATGAAACACTGGATTAGATGCAATGTGAAGTGCAGCTTGATTATCACACAACAATTTAGCTGGCATAGTAATATTGAAACCCATCTCAGTCAAAAATTGATGTATCCACACTATCTCACACACAGATTGTGCCATAGCTCTGTACTCTGACTCAGCACTTGAACGTGAAACCACATTCTGCTTCTTACTCTTCCATGACACCAAATTGCCTCCTACAAAGACACAATATCCAGACGTTGATCTTCTATCTTCTTTAGATCCTGCCCAATCAGCATCTGAAAAACATTCAACTTTTGTATGACCATGATCTTTATATAAGATTCCACGCCCAGGTGCAGCTTTTAGGTAGCATAAAATTTGTTCTACTGCAGCCCAATGATCCACGGTAGGTGAAGACATATATTGACTTACAACACTTACTGAATAAGCAATGTCTGGTCGTGTCACTGTCAGATAATTCAACTTCCCAACCAATCTTCTGTATCTCTCAGGATCTTTAAATGCTTCTCCATCTTTAGTGAGTTGCAAATTAGGTATCATCGGAGTACTACATGGTTTAACTCCTAGTTTTCCTGTCTCAGATAACAAATCGAGTACATATTTCCGTTGCGACAAAAAGATACCTTTCTTGCTTCTCATCACTTCAATACCCAGAAAATATTTCAGTGCTCCCAGATCCTTAGTGTGGAATTGACCCTGAAGGAAAGTTTTCAAAGAAGATATACCTGATGTATCATTCCCAGTGATAACGATATCATCGACGTACACAACCAGTAGAGTTATACCCTTCTCAGATCGTCGATAGAAGACAGAATGATCAGATGTACTTTTCTTCATGCCAAATTGCTCAAGTGCTTGACTAAACTTACCAAACCATGCTCGTGGGCTCTGTTTCAATCCATACAACGATTTTCGAAGACGACAAACTTTATCACTCTCCCCCTGAGCAACAAACCCAGGTGGTTGCTCCATATATACTTCCTCTTGAAGATCACCATGGAGAAAGGCATTCTTAATGTCAAGTTGATGCAAATGCCAGCCTTCAGTAGCAGCCATGGAAATAAGTAAGCGAATAGAAGTGAATTTAGCAACTGGAGAAAACGTGTCAGAATAATCTATCCCATAAGTCTGAGCATAGCCTTTAGCAACAAGACGTGCTTTCAAACGAGCAACTGATCCGTCAGGGTTAACCTTAATTGTAAACACCCATTTACACCCAATGGCCTTCTTTCCTGCAGGACGAGATACTAAATCCCAAGTACCATTACCATCTAGAGCATTCATCTCTTCGATCATTGCATTACGCCAACCAGAATGGGATAAAGCTTCAGAAACAGAGTTAGGGATAGAGGTAGAATCAAGTGATGTAAGAAAAGAATATGTTGGTTGTGACAACTGGTGATAAGAAACAAATGAGGCAATAGGATAAGTACAAGAGCGTTTACCTTTACGAAGGGCAATGGGAAGCTCATCACATGTTCCTGGATCAGATGTCGAAGAATCTTCTGGTACAGGACATGTGTCTGAAGGTAAGGGTGATGGCCGTCTGGAGTAAACCTGAGTAATGGGTGGACGATGAGGAATAGATACTGAAGGAGATAGAGTAGGAAGGGAAGATGGAGAGACGATCTCATAGATAAGTAGGTCATCCTCCCCCTGACACGGACTTGACATGGATGGGCTAAAGGGCATATCTTCAAAAAACGTAACATCTGGAGAGACAAGATACTTGTTAAGACTAGGGCAATAACAACGATATCCCTTTTGAACTCGAGAATAACCAAGAAAGATGCATTTTAAGGATTTTGGATCTAACTTAGTACGATGAGGGCTGACATCCCGAGCAAAACAAGTGCAACCAAATATCTTTGGTGTAATAGGAAACAAGGCTTTTGTTGGACAAAGAACACGATAAGGGATTTCACCATTAAGAACAGAGGAAGGCATTCTATTAATCAAAAAACAAGCTGTGGAAACTGCATCGGCCCAAAAATGTTTCGGAACCTGCATTTGAAAGGATAATGCTCGAGCAGTTTCAAGTAAATGCCGGTTTTTTCGTTCAGCGACCCCATTTTGGGATGGAGTGTCAGCACAAGAAGATTGATGAATAATCCCATTTTTACACAAGTAAGATCCAAGCATATGAGAAAAATATTCACCAGCATTATCAGTTCGAAGAGTTTTAAGAGAGGCATTAAACTGATTTTGAATTTCAGCATGAAAGGTACAAAAATGAGTAAGTAACTCAGAACGATTTTTCATTAAATATAACCAAGTCAGACGAGAATAATCGTCAACAAAAGTAACAAAGTATCGAAATCCAGTTTTGGACACTACAGGACATGGACCCCAAACATCAGAATGAACTAATTCAAACGGAGCACTAGCTCGTTTATGGACTCTAGGACTCGAACTAAGACGATGAAATTTGGCAAACTGACAAGACTCACAATTCAACGAAGACAAAGAGTGAAATTCTGGATGAATTTTCTTTAACACTGACAAAGACGGATGACCTAAACGACAATGGACTTCAAACGGAGATGCAACACCAGAACAGGCCATAGTTTTTGGTATCTGCTGATCAAAAGTGTAAAGGCCTTCAGACTCATATCCTTTACCAATAATCTTCTTCGTCATACGATCCTGAAACAAGCAATAGCCAGGAAAAAATGAGACAAAACAATTAAGGTCACGAATAAGTTTACTAACAGAAATCAAGTTAAACGAAAGTCGAGGCAAATGCAAAACAGAAGACAAAGGGAGAGACGGGGTGAGATTAATGGTGCCTGATCCAAGAACAGAGGATGTGGATCCATCTGCCAAAGTGACAGTGGGAAAAGGTGCAGGTGACAAAGAGGTAGAAAATAAGCTAGAATTACCTGTCATATGAGCTGTGGCACCAGAGTCTATGACCCATTTAGTGGAGGATGTAAGGAGACAATGATTCGTATTACCTGATTCAGCAAGAGTGGCAATAGGATTCGAAGAAGAAGATGCTTGCAATGATTCCTGATACATCTGGAATTTAGCAAACTCGTCTGCAGAAATAGTAACCGACCTCTCAGATGTATCATTGGTGGAGGCAAGCTGAGCAACTTGAGGCCATCGACCTTTATTCAACAATTTTCGACAGTCACGTTTCATGTGACCCGGCTTACGACAATAGTGACATATTATATCCTGTGAATCTTGTCGTCGATTATCAGAACCCGGTCTCTGAGTGATGATGTTCATCCCTTTAGTGACCTTAGAATCATTCCGACTAAAGAGAGCACTATGAGACTGAGGAACAGATGGACCAGATGAAAGATTTTCTGTACGGAGGACTCTACTAAAGGCTTCGTCTAGAGAAGGGATCTCGGATCCAGATAGAATTTGTGATTTAGCCATCTCAAATTCTGGCGAAAGTCCATTCAGAAAGCTCATGACACCCATCTTCTCTCGCTGAGCTTGTTGAACCTTTATATCCGTACTAAATGGAAGTAATGTATTAAGTTCTGCACACGCTTTCTTAACTTGCATAAAATAGTTCGTAACAGACTGTTCTTTCTGTTCTGCATGAAAGAAGGCTGTGCAAACTTCGTACATTCTATTAACTTGCTCTTTTCCTGAGTATAAGAACTCTAAAAACTGGAGCAGTTCCTTCACAGAATCACAATGATTCACCAAGCCAACAACCTCCGTCTCGATCGAATTCTTGATTTGAATATACAATCTAGCATCATCTCGAAGCCAAGCCTTCCTTGTGTCATCCTCTGGTGCATCCTGATCAATATGATCATCCATCTCTGTACTTCGCAGATAAAACCGAATTGTTCGACTCCAATCATAGTAATTAGAGCCATTTAATTTGTGTTCCGTGATTTTGGACGAAAGAGGGACCATATTAGAGACCACCACAGGTTTCATCTCAGCCATTAGTTACCAAATAGAGGCAGCAGATAAACCCAATAGACAAAAAAACAGATCTGGACAGCAAGAAACAGTACCTAATCCCACAAAAATCGTCAAACCCGAGACCAAAACAGTGTGTATCGTCAAAACAAACTACACAGATCGGCCGGAAATAGCAACCCGAACAAAACCCAAGCGGCGGAAGATGGAACGGCGGTGTCACGCGCCTTCACGCGCCGGCGCGTGGTGGCGGAGTCAGTAGCTTCCGGCGGCGCGTGGGGCTCACGTGCGGACTTTTCCGGCGAACGGCGACGGCGCTTCGACTCTCCTGACGGCGGCGCTCCTCCTGAGGTAGGTGGTGTTGACAAACGGCCACTCAAACGTGATGACCCAAACTTCAAACCCTAACCTCAAAGAGAAAACCCTAATCGCCAAAAACCTTCTAAAACCCTAGGGGTGCTCTGATACCATGTACTCAGTATAGAGAGAAGAATACGCCTCTTATTATTCATAAGAAAGACTAACATATATATAGGTACACAAGGAAACCCTAACTAAAGAATGTACAATTACTATAAAGGACATATATACAAAATAATATATATATCATAACGAAAAGTCAAAGAACAGCCAAAAGCTTCTAAAATTTTCGTCCAATATCTTGAAGAAGAAGAACAATGAGCAAAAAGGTGACTAAGATGCTTTGTATTACAAAAATACAGAAGAACAGTCAATCTGTTTTATTAATAGCTCCAAGATTAAGTTCCGAACGAGATTTTAATCTTTTTTGGATATGCATCTTTCCAAATTAAGATTCTTCGAAATAGGATTAACAGCACCCACAAGATGTTCCTTGTTAGTTGCATACGCTCATGCTTTGATTCAAAAGTTTCAACCTAAATCTCCAATGAGAGATGCAACACAGCAAGGAGTTGACTATGAAATAAAGTACGGGTGGAAGGGTTAAAAAATTAGGTGAAATGAGTGAATGCATTTTAAATCTTTTTTTTTTTTCTTATTTGCCCTTATTTTCTCTAAAATTTAAATAACAAGTTAGATAGATATAAATAAAATATTTTAAAGTTGAGAAATTAAATAGACAAGTCGTCACGTTTAAAGACTAAATTGATACTTTTTATAAAAAAAAAAAAAATTATTTAAAAAATAATATCTAATATGCTTGGCAGTCCAGGTTTCCATGACGTAAACAAAAAAGGGATAAAGAGGAAAGGATATTTTTGAAGAGATATTTGGGGAGGTCGATGGGATTATTGTTTGTTTGAAAACAATCATTTTCATTGTCTTTCTTTGAAAACAATCAAGGATTTGCCTTCAATATCATAAAACATCCAACATAAGTATCGTGATGAGGAATGAAATTTGAAGGACAATTCGAACCAAAACCGACCGATAAATAATGTCACTCGATCATTTTAGAACTAGAATGGGGCATTGGGAGAGTATTTGTTGAAACTATTCGCTAACACATCACTCAAGCTAATCTTTTGGAAGACTATTACGGGACAAAAAAAAAAAAAACCAAAAAGTCAACAAACCGAACCGATTTTCATGAGTGATAAACTATCATGTTATATCCAAGCCATGTTATGAACCTTTGACGATTTACAGTACAGCAGTCCACATTTACATTTCAATTTTCACAGGGAATGATAAATTATAACCTATTTGAATGGCTGAAGAATCATTTTCCTTAACTGATACAATAGTTCATTACATTATTTGATTTCCCATCTGAGGAATTCATTGTTATCAGTACAGTGACATTTTCCAGAAACATTATAATAAAAACCTCATATAATAACATGTTTCCAAGAAGCCATACCTCCTTCAAAGTATCAACGTCGAGGATAGCTCGTTCATTACCAAGAACCCAGTACTCAGCATCAACATTGCAGTATTCTCATCTGTACAAGTCTCGGATGCCAAATGGAGTAAAGGTTGGTTCCATTCCTAAAGAAATTCAAAGCCCGTGTGCGGTATCCCATATTACCCGCCTCGGGCTTGTGCAGGGTCAGCATATTGGAATGCGAGGAATGTTGAACACTCTTTGGAAACTTCCTCAATAGTTCAGGAGCACAGCTCAGAGAGGGAAATGGCAAGAAGGATCTTAAACCAGCTTTTCGAGCAGTCAGCTGTCAATTTCTTGTCCAGAGTAGACTAAGAAGTCCATATGACGAAATGAAATCCAGCTGTGGGGCATACCGATGTAGCAACTGAAGCGTCCTGCATGGTTGTAACTTCTCACATACCCCAGCATGTCCTTCCACGTTATGGATTAATGAACCTGGTGCCAGTCTAAACCTTGAAGAACATCACTTAACCACCAGAAGTGGTATCCAAGATTCTCCTTGGTAATCAAATTTCAAATCCATGGAGTCCAACCTTCATACATGTTGCACAGATTGTCTACACTAGTTGCTTGCTTAAGTAGATAATCCACTTGCTCAGCAATGCTAAGTTCTCTGTCAATTAAAAAGTAAGTTCATGTCAGAAATCCAGCATACAGACTGTCAAGATTGCTTCAGGTTAAGAGTACGTACCTGTTATCAACATTGTCTAGTCCATTGAGTTTCATCTCAACACGCCGTAAAACAGACATTGCATATGCATTCCTACCTGAGAAAACCCATAACACAAGACTTCAACAACGTTTAAAATGAAATATGTAATGCCACATCAAATGGGATGATGCAATTTTCCCTCTGAATGTGAAGCTCGTATACAAGAAAATTGTGCGACTTTCCAATAATCAAAAGCAACTTGCTGTATCCGAAAGTAAAGTAAGGAACTGAGGCTAATTTATATGCAATAAACAACACTAGCGATGAATTGTTTAATATGCATTAGAATAGCCACACAACTAGCCTACCCTTACAACAGAAACAAAGCAACTTTGTAATATTTTTAGTGGGTTTAGGTTTTATTCTTTGCGATTTATTTTCCCTTCTAGAATAGCTAATTCCCCTATCCAAATATATATATTTTTAAATAATAATAACATTAAGAACATCGATCAATGAATAAAACAGTTCATAAGTTATGTAGAGTGCCGAGCTATAATCTGCTAGACATAGCCAAGCAAAGCAAAACTCAAAAAAAAAAAAAACAATAGACAGGAAAAGAAAAAAGAAAACACATTCAATTCTAAATTAACACAATTAAATAGTTTACAAGAATTATTACATAAGTGGAGCAGCGAAAACAATATTTAACTCATTGCTATCTCAAAATTTCCTTTACCATAAACTCTTTTGTACTAGAACCTAAACCTAAAACTTGGCTAAGTGGGTAGCTTGGGCTTAGTATTGGTGCAACACCTCCTTTCACACCTAGCTCAAGTAACTCCTTTCCAAAATACACTATTTACTTGCATCATCTTACTATGAATAGTGTTATAGTATGAATAAAATATTAAATTTACTGTAAACCTATCATCTTAATATTTTGAATTTTAGTGGTAGTTTAACCAATAGCTTCAAGAGATAAGCTAATTGAATTTAGGTAGAGTGTATAGAAGAGCTACAGGCCTCCTTGATACTAAGCTAAAATATCAACTACCTCCCAAGTGTAAGTACTAGAGGAGATAAATTCTTGATGGTTCCTACCATTTTTCAATCAAATCTCTTTGTGCATACATACATGGAGAGTGCCTTGAATCTTTTACATCTTATTTACAAATCAACTACCCAAACAAGTGTAACGATTTTCTCAGACCCTGATAACTAGCGATACTTTTCAAAGGAGAATCCTGAAAATGGCTCTTTTCCCGAAATTGGGGGTTTCTGTGTTGTGAAAGCATTGAATTAGTCAACCATCTTTCTCTAGGATATATTTCTACTCAAAGGTCTGTGGTACAAGCTATTTCGTTGTTTGACTTAGACTTCCATAAAGATGTTTAAACTGTTTTCATATCTCAGGTAGCAAGCAAGCTAGAACTCTTTTCGAGGATTGCCATTAGAGCTCTCTGGGAAGTTCGGTTGAGAAATAAAAGAACCTTTTAGGACATCGAGATATGTGTGGAAATGTCTGGGAGTATAGTTCTTACAACTTCTTGGAATACCCCCTCAAATTCTTTTCATGATTACCATGTTCTACAGCAGCTAAGTGGAATAGTTCTGGTAATCCATTTTCTTAAGGTTTCTGAAGAGTGTATTCTTCTCATCCTTCTTTTCTTTGTTTTATTTTTTAAATTTCATTCATTCAATTGAATAGTTTTTGTTTCCGCCAGGGGTACTTTTTCTCTTGACTGGACATCTTTTATTTTCCATTTCAAGGAAATTCAAAAATAGTTTGAAATTGTGATAGCTTGGTGTGAATACTCTTGCTTCTTGAATTAAGGGTTTACTGACCCTGCTCACAAATAATTTCTTATCTCATACAATCGATGATTGAAGAATCACTTTGATCAGTATCATGAAAGCTCCTGCAACATATATATCATTTAACGCAGCAGTGGAAACTGAACGGGCGGATTAAGGATTATTAGATATGTAGACTTGAGTGAATCTGTGAATGTACATTACTTACCCCTGCTTGTACGACTCCAAGCAGCCTTCTGAGCAGGAGGAGCCTCTTGATTTTCATCTTCCAATCTCTTATCTGATGAGGATACACCACTTTCCTCCCCCAGCTTTTCAACAGTCTCAGTCAATGGATGCGATGCAATAGCCGGAACTTCAATAGATTCATCAGCTGGTGATGTTACCATTTTTATTCCTCCATTCAACTCATTGGTTGATAACTTCCTAAAACAGGTTTCGCTGCCATCTGTGGATTTTGATTCTGACTCTTCTAAAGGTAAGATTTTTCCAATGTCAGTTTGAGAAAATGAGGCAATTTTTGGATAAACTCTAGCTTCTCTGTTACTAACACCATTGTAATGTTGATCCACCTCTTCTGTTAGGTCATTGGAGCTGTCTGGAAAGCTACCAGAGGTAATGACAGATCCAGAACTGCTGCTGCAGAAACTATCAGGTGGAGATAACCATTCTTTATCTTGCAAAGAAAGTCCGGTAACATCAGGGATATCTTTGCTGCTCCCACTATCAGACAAGGAGAGGTTTTCTCTCTCCTTTTCGAAGTCAGCTGCATCCACTTCACTATTGAACTCAGACCTAGTTACGTGAATTCCCTCTGACTTCATTTCCTGGCTTTCTCCTAGTCCTTCAAGAGCCTGAAAAATAGAGTTCACATTTGGTGGAGATCAGCACTGTTAGAAGTATTGTAAGATAATTCATGAAAACAACAAGCTCAACCATAAACTCCATTCATACTTTATGAAGATTGCCAGCATGGAGACTTGCAGTTCGTGCAAGCCTGGTAAACATGGAATACAGCCCCTTCACAGACAATGTAAGAGAAGGAACCAAGGGCTTAAACATCTGACAGGCCTCCCTAATTCTCAAACAATAGGACTGATATATAGCTTGTCCATGTATCGGTGATATTTCCATCTTGATCTCTCTTTCTCTTGTCATAGCATCAATCATGGCAGCAACATCCTTGGACAACATTGCCTCAAGGGGAAGGAGGACGGAATTTGCCTGCTTAAGGAGTGAAACAATAAGTATACAAATCATGATATGGGAAATACCTTGACCAGTATCAATTCACATGGGGAATTCAATCAGGTGACTACATTTGGAAACAGAATACTCTATCATGCTTTTACATCATGATTCCCTAAATTAAATAGACTGGGATTCAGTGACGTAAAAGAGTGATCAAAATACCTTTGCAATGTCTTCAATAAGACGACGGTGAATTACAGCAGCCTCCTTTCCCAAATTATGGACATCATGCAGATCTTCAGTTATTGCTAGTACCTACAGGAAATGTAGAAATATTAGCTGCATTTGAATGCAAAATGTAGCTTGTCATATTCTTATCTAAAGAGATCAAAGAACCATAAAGTGCAAATGAATCAAAAACCATATAAACAAAAATTTGAGGGAGAAAAAAAAAAGAGGTGCCCACGAGAGGAAATCTAAAAGTCATCTATAAACCATAGAGCATCTTTAACTACTTTAGGCTTCCCATGTTGACCATAGGCCATATCATCTTTCGTCCAAGAGATCAGTGAAATTGAAGCAGAGATATGATCAAAACTGACTGAAATACGATCAAAACTGACTGAAATCCTCTTGATGATGAGACATGGTTATGCAGCGATCTTTCACCAATATACTTTTAATTTTTTAGTATCATTCTCAGTTTGTTAAGAATGAGTACAACTCAATAAATTAAATTTAACCAAACTGTAGGTAATTTTACTAAAACAGTAAATATTCTAGTAACAAATTACTTTTCTTTGAATTATTTTATGATAATTATATTAGGAACCTTGGTCCTATGGTGTCTTTGTCCTGTAAATCTTATTTTCTTCATTTCATCATTGTTACTCTTGTATCCTATTTTGCTGCTATACGTATTTGCCAAGCAAAAGTCTCAAGAAGCTTCAATTTTGGATTGTGTCTCGAAGGAAGGTTATGATCTATGATATATTGAAGAAGAGATTTCTCTCTCTTCGGCTTATCTCTTCAGCTTTATTGTTCATGTGGTTCCAAAACTTTATGAATATATTGAGTTACCTCTTCCAGCATGGAACCACACTCAGAGGTCAAAGCAGTGTGGTTCCTTGAGACACTACCAAATGCTGAGAGTGAAACACTAGCTTCATATGCACAATCTCTCATACTGAGAAGAGTGTTTTGTAAATCACCTACAAAGACAACCCATATGTTCATGCAATTAGTAAAAGGTATTGAGAATACCATATATAAGGAAATTTTTGGTACATAAAACCATACAGATAACAGCTTGTGCATGTCAAATGAGGAAAATGTTTAATGCCTGTGTGTTTATTGATATGCTTGCTTAGCTTAAATAACAGAAAGATGCATGACCTGAAGCTGACTTCACTTTAAGAGAGGCAATGCGAAGATTATTGGTTGCAGAATATAATTCGTTTGAGGCAGCCTCCATGCTTCTTTCTGCAAGCTTCCATTCTTGTTCAGTACCTAGTACAGGACGCAAAGAATAAATCATCATTTAACCTAAAAGATATGGATTTGTTTATTCTGTGACCCACGTATCATGTTTTTTTAGAAACAAATTCTACAAACAAAAGAAATATTGCAGCATTAAATCTAAAAATCTTTAGTCTGATTACTAAGCTTTCAGTCTTTCACTATGTAACTATCTAAAGCTTTATAAAGAACCACATATATCTTCAGAACCTCTATATTTTATTTTTAACAATATTCATTATACTATTCTGGATTTCAGAAATTTTCAAATATAACCATGTTTCCCTTAATTTAAAATATTTAAACAAATTTTCTCTAGAACCAAAGGGGCTTAAATAGTGCAATGAGACAACATCAACATATGAAAGAAAAGCTTGCTCACGGGCAAAGGAGTGATAAGAAACATCCAATCTTGTTATTGCGTTCAAGTAAGCTTGCTGCCATGCCCTGCTATCACTGTCTGTACTAAAAGCATGATCTCCTGGAAATCGAAGGATACCATCTCTTGATGCTTCAAATTCCAATATAAACATGCAAATCTTAATAAGATCTGATCCCTTTTCTCTAGTTTCCCATAACAACTGCCTCCGCCTCAAGATATGGTCATGAAATTGAGGAGGAATTCCTGAAGCTTTGGAAGTATTTATCACGGGACCAGTATTTGGGCCACCACAAGCCCACCCCATTGCTCTCTCCAGCTGTGCTTCAGCTGTAAGAGAACCTCGCTCACAAGCTTCTAGGCCTTCAATTGACTTGGCTATCTTTGAAGCAGCAGATTGCAAACTTCCCAGCAATTCAGATCGGCGAAGGTCTAGAATAATCAGGTACAAACTATCCTCGACAGAGAGAAATTTTTGCAAGGTGGCCCGATTAAATTGTGAAGGAGTCAAACTGATGTCATGTAACCACTCCATTTGAATAATTTCCAGACTAGTCTTCTGAAGAACCTCTTTGAGCTCATTCATCCGCCTTCTCATAAGTGAAGCTGCAGACCTTGCTGCTCTGGCAGTTTCATGCACATTACAATGTTCCTGAAGCATGTATCGGATCCTCTCAATAGATTCAAAATCTTTGTTTTGTTGATCATGGTGTTCGTGCAAATTTTCTTTTCTTACCTCCAGTTGCTTTAAATGTTCCCTTTCTTTATCTAACCAAGCCAACAATGTAGGAACACCCCGTTCTTTAAGGTAACTAAGAATATATTCTTGAAGCTGAAGCTCAAGCTTTTTCTTCATAACATTAAAGAGTTGATCAAATCCAAAATTTTGATCCACGGCTGAAGCTATTTCATGTATGCATGAGTCGAGGAAAGAATCCACAACACAAATTTTCCAAATAAAGAAAGAATGACTGCTCAACAGGCCACCAAACCTCCAAATATATTCAGATATGGGGTACCCAGAACTCGCCACATCTGAAAATTTAGGTACCCCATTTGAGTTAGATGCAAAAGAAAGTCCAGAGGAAGACCAGACTTCATCAATAGATTCCAGTTCAGAGAATGGTTTAACTAATTTGGCCAATAGGGTGTTGCCTTTCGTAAAAGCCTCCTTGTCCACTGCAGCACTGATAAGAGATTGAAATTGGCATTCTGATGAAGCCAATGCATTTACTAAATTAGCTTCCCTCTTTGCAAGAGACGAGCTACGTACATCTCTCTGGTTCCATGTTTGATGGAGTTGATGCAGTTCTGCCCTGCAAGCTTCCTCCTCTGAAGCAAGCTCCTCGGCCTCTTCCCAAGAGAGATGATCCCTGCCCTTTACAGCAGCTTCCTCAAGAGCCAACTGCTGCTCTGTAATGAGGCCAACATTGATAAAATAATTTTTTTCCAATTCAACTAAAGAAGCCTTCTCTAATTGAACCTCCAGAAACTGTTCTAGTGCTGTATCAATGGATCCCCGAATTTGTGAGACCAATCCAAATGCATCCATAACTTCTGAATTCACCGAAATAGCAGATCTTATTATATCAGGTAGAACAGTCTCAGTCATTTTCCCTATCAGATCTTTGAAAGAAGACAACATGGCATTAAAAGTGGAAGTCCAATTTCTATGAGAATGCTTCCTATGCCGATCTTTATTTGTGTTGTCGACGCTCATTACCTTATCATCAATCAAGTCCTGTAATTCAGTATGAAACTCTGACAAAAGCACACATTTCTCCACTTGCTCTTCCAGATTGGAGAAAACAACATCAAAATCATGAGGTGAAGTTTTATTCACTAGTCTCCCATCATTCATATCATTAAAAATGTCCAGTAATTTTCCCCTTACCTCGCAATAAAGAATATCCACAGCAACATTAATACTAGATAGTAGCTTTTCCTTTTTCTCCTTTTCCTCCACAAGCTCCGCCTGCATGTTAATGTCCTTTTTCCCATCATGTGTAAGCCATCCCAACTGGAGAGATGGAATAGCTTCTCTCCTTACAAGGCCCGCAGTCACCAAATATTTCATAAAAGTTGAAAGAAGGCGATCTTTAGCTTTCAATTCAGTTTCTGCACCAATAGAGTTCATGAGCTCAGTACACTCTTCTTCAATTTTTGCAATTTCCTTAGCATACTTCTCCACTTGAACACACATACTATCATGACTGACTTGTATAGAATCATTATTATTATTGTTTACTTTAATAATAAGTTCAGAAGCCTGTCTTCTAGCAAGTGAAATAATATCGGAGGAGAGGGCATTCTTAGATAATTGTAAAGCCTGAGCCCAGCCATGAACAACACTAGTTGTTACATAGTTTAGAGGTAGAAATCTCTGCAAAGAAACAGAATAAACTTGAATTGTAGATATAGCAGAAGAAAGTCCATCGCTTAGTGCAACTATAAGCTGAGATATTTCCCTATCTATATCATGGCATTGCACATGTGTGGGCTCAGGAACAACTGTCACTGGAACTCCAGCCATCGTAACGGCAGATATAAGTGACAAAGCTTCTCCAACTGCTCTCAGATTCAAACAAGTATCTACTTCGGGAATCATATTGCTCCTTAAATTATCAAGGATTCTTCCATGTTGCTCAATCCAGGTTGATGCTTCTTGAGCTTTCTCAGAAATGATAGTCTTAGCTTGAGCAAGCTCTCGAGCCTGCATTTCAAAAAGTGTACGAACTTTCTCTGCATTAGATGTCGCATCAGCAACAACTGACTTAGCGGATGTTTCACGCAACACTATGTTTGATCTTTCTTGCTCAGCTTGATAAAAGAGCGTAGAGGCAAGCTCATAGTGATTTAGGACATTCGCAAACCCCTGGTATAGATTAATCGGTTAAGAGAGAAATTCATAGAAGCAACAAATAAAAATGGTAGAAGCTCAGAAAGTTATAGACAAGATACATAGTGTCAAGTGGTACCTCAAGAGAAGACTCAGCAGCTGGTAGGGTAGCCAATAAAAGATCATGATGCTCCTGGAAAATGTTAAACAGAATTATGATGGGTTTGCACCCCAATATCTATTAAACTCATAGTATTTCAATTCTTTTAAATTTAGAGATAATACCGTACCAGAACCCAGGTATTGAGTATTAGAATCCACAATTCAATAACTCGTCTATTGTAAGTAATGGGACCAAATTTTATGCTTTGTGATCACTGATTCCCAGGTGAGTGACTCAAGCATTTACCAACAACATGGAATCAAAATTATCTGAACGATTAGAAATGAGTTTGAAAAAAAAAAGAACTTCCTAGGTGTGATTGAGATAATTCCATCTTTGAACTCATGGACACCTGTTCAAGTAAGGTCGTAGATAATTTCATCTTTGAGGGCTGGAAAAAGGTATATAATTGCACATATAAACAAATAACTCAATTGACTTGAAGCATGTGATAAACATGGCTTAAGGAAGTTCGATGGTCCTGAATCCCTCCCAGCATGATCCAAATTCTTGATGCCTTCCCCTCTCTCTCCCCATACAAATACCTCTCTCCATGTCAACTTACTACTAACAGCAATAACAAACTATTGTTTCCAAGGACCCTTTTATCCTCAGTATCACCTCATCATCTCCGTTGTAACTAGCCAACATTCTCCCCTCATCAAATGATTGGCTCAACAGCACCAGGCTGATTGGTCCTCTTCTTCTTCCCACACCTTTTACAGGTGAACTTGATTGGTGGCTTATAAGCATAAATGAACCAGAAACGACTAGCAGACACAGTGGCAACACAAAACAACTCCTTGTCATATCCCCCCCAAAAAAAACAAAAAAGGAAGGAAAAGACAACAGAATGAAAGAGCCAAAAACAAAAATAAAAATAAAAATTTTGTCATTCAATGGAAATTATTAGAACCTGCAAGGGGACGCGAATTTCCTGCACACGAGATGCAAATAAACTCAAGCTAACAGCCAACTCCATGCCTCTTCTTTCTTCACCACCTATAGTGGCATCATCATGGAAATCACCACGTGTCCATTCCACAAGAGGATCCCACACAAAAACTTCTAGCAGCATTATGAGTATGTCTTTGTTCTTTCTCAGAACTTCCAGCACAGCCTCACAGTTTGCTCTGAAGGTGCCTTCTATTCCTGTCAGTCCTAAAGCTGCTTCCATAGTTTGAGTGAGACGAAAGGGAACAATCTCTGGAACTTTCAGTTTCTGCCCTTTATCAAAACAGACATTATAGTCAATATGTACAACATCTCCAGTAGAGAAATCCATAAGAATATTATCCAGATGTCTATCGCCTAAGCCCAAGATGTGCCCCACTATGCTCATTGCTGCAACACTCCCAGCATACCTGAGTAGAGAACAAAATTTAGAATCTTGCAAGACTAGGAAACTGCTTCTAGAATTATTACTTTAAAAATAAAATTTAAATTTAAATTTAAAAAGTTAAAAAAAAAAAGTCACAAAATGGCTCAACAGTTGAATTTAGCATACAGGAAACACAATACGCGAAACTGCTGCCTTTCTTTACAACAAGCAATACCCACCCATTACTCCCTTCAATTTACTCTTTCCAATTGCAAGAGTACGAGTAGTAATTATAACTATAGAAGTAGAGGTATTAAGCAATATTTTTCACCTTCAGAATTAATAGTCCATCCTCATTATAAGCTTAGTTAACTGAAGAAAAGTCCAAGATTGTATGGGGAAGAGGTTTAAGAAAATTTACGTGACCATGTTGTTCCATATTCAATCTCAGAGGAACATTTTGATTTTTATTTGATACTTAAGTAGTTGGAATTCATTGTAGTTTAGCAGTGTTAACTAAACAATTGAAAAAGTTCGCTGGCAGCCAATTTTAAACTGAACTTGGAACCAAATCCAATTTTAAATTTAAAGTTCCGAATGTTATTTTCCTATCCAGGAATCAGCTCTTATCCATCCAAAACATATTTCACCATCTACCTTTATCCAAAATAAAATCTTCTTAACTTATTAATCTGCTTTCTCTTCTTCAAACCTTGTACTTATTCTCTTTGTTTTTACTCTCGTGTTCTTTTGTATCTTGTACTTTATTTTCTGCAACAAATACTATTTTTACAGTTTTTTATTCTGAAAACTGCTTTCAAAAAATATTCTGCCAAACCAAAAAATACTAATGCTATTCATTATTACAGCAAATTTTAATGTTTTCTGTTATTAAACCTGATTTTCAAACATGCCCTTCAACTTTACTTCTTCGTACAGAAATCCTAATTGAAACCTTACTTTCTAGAAAGTTCAGCAAATAAAAGTAAAAAGAAGAATATATGTTTAATACTAAAACTTGCAAAGCAAGCAATCTTTCTTAAATAAAATCATGCCAAAAATACAAACAGTGGTATACAGGAAAATAGACAATGACCCTTTGAGAAAAAAAAATTTGAAGAAACAAGAAGAAGAAAGTAAAAATAAAGACAATTATACCTTTGATAACCTAAAAAATTCTATATGCAAGCGACACTACTTTTTACTAATTAGCTCTTTGTTTATGCTGTGACAGAAAGAAAGTTAATCAACGGAACTACAATATAAACCAAAATAATTATACCTTTTTAATTTCAAACTGAAAGCTTTGAATCCTTCACTAGCACACCATAGTTCTTGATAAAGAAGTTGTCTGGGAACCTCCTTAATAAGATCCAAAAGAACTTTACGTTTGACTTCATGGGGCCAATCTCTACGTGAAATCACTCTCCTTATGCCTTTCTCTTTGAGTGCCGGTATGATTTTACCATAAAACATATCACTTGGACGTGGAAGCTGTGGAGGAACAGAACTTTTTAAATTGCTAGCACCAACTACTGAAAGCTGTGCCACCTGGACCCGATGTTGCCATGACTTGAATACAGTATATACACTCATCACATTGTTCACCCATTGGATGAGACCAGCTCTACCACTAATTGGAGTTACAGAATAATAGCGAATGGAGAGAGATTGACTATAAGTTGAATGAGATGAATACAGAAAACTATTGATAGCTTGCAGCATTTGCATGATTCTAGCATCAAGACGCAGATCTTCTCTACCTTTTAAGAGATACGTGTAGGTTTCACCATCAGAACCCAGTATTACAAGCTTTTTAGGTTTTGTCTTTGTGGACAAGATAGTAACTTGCTCTGAAAAAGAACCAATTGAAACAGTTCCTGAAATATTAGAGCTAATGCTTCTGTCAGCTTCTGAATATATAACATGCTTCTCAAAACCAGGCATTGGGACATCAGATGATGATAACAGAGTTAACTTAGGTGCAACTTCTCTTAAAGAAATTGATGACTTTCTCTGATAAGATGCCAAAGATGCTGCAATATCATCAAATGGCCGCCATACATCAACAAGTGCAGTAGCAGAGACTGGAGGATTCTTGAAGGTAAAAATAGCTGATTTCAGCTGTTCTTTATACTCTTCATGAAACCAGGTTTCATGGGGCGTTTCAGGCTTTCGAGATGTTGAAGCTAAACGACGCTCCAAAGCCACTACAATGGGGGCCATCATGGCTGAGTACTTAGCAGCATTTATCTTGTTTTTCTCACTCTGGCTAAGAGTGACATTTGCAGCAATTCGAGCAGCTTCTTCCTTGAGTACATTTATGCGTCTCATGACATCTGAGAAATTAAACCAGGCTTCTCAATGTTTTACTTTGTACCAAAAAAACCAACAAATTCAATAATTTACAAATTGTTATTGCTCTTGGAAGTTACAACATTCCAAGATGAAGAAGCTAGTTACAATATGTAGCAGCAACTACTTGGCTCAGGAAATTTGGTAATAACAGAAACTTTAGTAAATCATAGAGCAGATTTGATATCCCTGAGTTTTGCACCTACAGGTCAAATTTGCCCCTAGATTTCACGTGAAAGGACAGGACAATTATGGTCAAATTTGAAGTTAAGTTTATGATGAATTTGCAACAAAAACCAATTTCTGCATTATAGAATGATTTATATCAGGTAAAAGTGCCATTATGTGCATTTAAAACCATGTTTCTCACCTGTCTGAAGATCTTGAAGTGTGCTGAGCCATAGCTCTTCCCAAAGTACAGTTACATTTTCCAGCTCTTTTATCATCAACTGAACATCTTCGATCAATCTTGGATAATGCTCTTTCTGCAGGTATCATAAGCATGTTTCAACTATCTTGCTTCTCAACTGTAACCATGAATTTATTGATTCAAACCAAAAAAAATTCCAACAATCAAGCACCATGCAGTTAGAAAGTTTCTCATATTTAAAATGGAAATGAGCACCAGCATTTGCATTTTGCTAGGAAGCAGCATTGGCAAAATATTGAGAGGAGGTATTTTTCTTCATGATTCATCAAACCTAAAGCAATCAATGATTTTTTTCATATAAGAAGCCTACTATCATTCATGAATATATTCAGAGTAGAAGTACGAAAAGAACTCCTATCTTAAATAGAAAAACTAACACTAAACACAACAACTAGAATCCAACTTGATGTAGGCTCATTTATAAAGCCAGGTTCCTTTTCTTTTATAATCATTTTAGGAGTATTTTAAATACTTAGTTATTTGTTTTGGGTCTGTTTTTTGCCGTTAGCCTTAATGGCCCATTAGGTGTATAAATACCAGCCTTTCCTTTATGAGAGACAGAACAAATTCATTAATAAAATTCTGAACTTCTTTGGTTTACACCAACTTTGGTATCAGAGCCCTCGTGGAAGGGACTCTTATGGTGGGAAAAAAGGCTTCAACAAAATCCGGAATCACCAAAATTCAATCCGGAATGGAGTCCACCACTACCCCTGTGATTCTTTCACCAAGAACGTCAACCAACGCTTGCTGTTGGTTGAAGAATCTATCGGAGGTCTGCAACATATGATGAACAACATGGCTGCCCAACTAGAAAGAATGGAATTAAAGATGGATCGACAACAACAAAACAGAGAGGAAAGAAATCTCGAACAGCAACCTCAACTGCTTCAAGATCATGCAAATCCTAATGTAAGAATGGCTGGAGATGAAAGAATTCAGAATCCAGAAGGGTTTAGAGATATCATCAATCAAATTCATCCACCAAGACAAGAAAGGAGAAGAAATCGACATCAAAATTCTGATTCTTCTAGTGAAGAATTCTTGAATCAGCAGCAATACCCAGCCCATGAGAATCAGATTGTTCAGCGACAAGGAGGCTTCATACATATTCAACAACCACATTGGAGCTCAAGCGATTATAAAATGAAAATTGGTTTACCAAGTTTCAATGGAAATTTAGATGTTGAAGACTTTCTTGACTGGATCAAGAACGTAGAAAGCTTTTTTGATTACATGAATACACCAGAAGAAGAAAAAAAAAGTAAAGTTGGTAACATTAAATCTCAAGGGTGGAGCATCTGCTGGTGGGACCAACTTCAAAGCAATCGACACGCCTGTGGGAAAAGATCAATAAAAACTTGGCCAAGAATGGTGAAACTCCTTAAAGAAAGCTTCTTGCCAATTAATTATGAACACATTCTTTTCAACCAATACCATAATTGCCGACAAGGATCTAGAACTATAGGAGAATACACAGAAGAATTTAATCGACTGGGAGCTAGACTGAACCTCGCTGAATGAGAAAGGTATAGAATTGCTCAGTATATTTCGGGACTGAGACAAGACATTCAAGAAAAAGTAGAATAACAACCGCTCGGCCAATTAACAGAGTCGGTAACTGGGGCAAAAAAGATTGAAGGACAAATGGACAAGAGGAAGAAACAACCAGGGAAGCAAATTCCATGGGATAAACCAAGCAATACATTAGACGCAATTCCAATGAATTCCAAGTAGGCAGCTCCTCCAACAATCCAGTTTCAATGAGTAAAGAAGAAAATATAATCAAGAACCCGCAAGAAACCAAAACACAAGAAGGAACGATCAAGAAAAATCAGAATCAATATGCAAGACCCACCTTAGGAAAATACTTTCACTATGGACAACTAGGGCATTTTTCCAATGAATGTCATTTGCGCAGATCAGTAGCAATAATAGTTGAGAATGATCAAGAAAATGAAGAAAGTGATCCATCAGGTGAAGATATTGCCTACATTGAACCAGATGATGGAGACCAACTCTCGTGTCATTCCAAGACTATTAATTACACCTAAGAGTGAAACACATCCACAAAGGCATTCTTTATTTCGCACAAGATTTACTATTAATGGAAAGGTATGTAAGGTGATCATTGATAGCGGCAGCAGTGAGAACATTGTTTCACAAAAGCTTGTCACTGCCTTTGATCCACGTTCACAACCATATAAGGTGAGTTGGATCAAAAAAGGAGGAGAAGCAACGGTAAATTCAATTTGTACCATACCTTTGTCAATTGGAAATCAGTATAAAGATCAAATTATTTGTGATGTTTTAGAGATGGATGTGTGTCATATTCTCTTGGGAAGACCATGGCAATATGACTTACAAGCTATTCATAAAGGTCGGGAGAATACCTATGAGTTCATGTGGATGGGAAAAAAAATTGTACTATTACCGCTTGATGAGAAAAAAGGATCTAAGAATGATTCTAAAGCAACGAAGCAATTGTTTACTATAGTCAAAGACAAGAACTTCATACAAAAAGAAGATTCTGTTGTCTTTGCTTTAGTAATAAAAGGAAAAACACATCAAGAACAGAAAATGGAAGGAATACATGAAGAAGTTCAGCGATTATTCACTGACTTTCCTACTATTTTAGAATCTCCAGCGAACTTACCACCATTACGCGACATACAACATCATATTGATTTCCTCCCTGGAGCAATACTTCCACACCTCCCTCATTATAAAATAAGTCCTAAAGAGTATTCTATTTTACATGATCAAATAGAGGAGTTATTACAGAAGGGACATATTTGGCCTAGCATGAGCCCATGTGCTGTTCCAGCACTTTTAACTCCTAAGAAAGACAGGTGTTGGAGAATGTGCATTGATAGCAGGGCAATAAATAAAATAACGATCAAATATCGATTCCCTATTCCTAGACTATCAGATTTATTGGATCAACTAGGTGGAGCTCAAATTTTTTCAAAGATAGATTTGAAAAGCGGCTATCACCACATTCGAATTCGACCTGGGGACGAATGGAAAATAGCTTTCAAGACCAATGAAGGACTCTTTGAATGGCTCGTTATGCCTTTCGGGTTATCAAACGCACCAAGCACGTTTATGAGGTTAATGAATCAGGTTCTTCAACCTTTCTAAAATAATTTTATAGTAGTATACTTTGATGATATTTTGATATATAGTAAAACACATGAAGAACATCTTTACCATCTTAGAAAACTTTTTGAGACACTTCACAAGCATACACTCACTTTATGTTAATCTTAAGAAATGCTCTTTTATGACATCTGAAATAAATTTTTTAGGATTTATAATCAGTAAAAATAGTATTTCTGTAGATGGTTCTAAAGTACAATCGATCAAGGAATGGCCACTCCTAAAACCGAAAGGGATATACAGTGCTTTCTTGGTCTTGCATCTTTCTATCAAAAGTTTATTAAAAACTTTAGCTCCATTGCAGCCCCACTAACTGAATGTCTTAAAAAAGGGAAATGTCTATGGCTTGATGACTGTTAAAGTGTTGATATATAATTAAATTTACCATAACCCATTAGCTTAAGCTTTTGGGTTGATTGGTGATTTTACATGGTATCAGAGCAGGAGGTCCTAAGTTCGAACCCCTATAAAGTCATTTCCTCTCCAATTAATATTGATTTCCACTTGTTGGGCCTTTCACAAATTTTCAAGCCCACAAGTGAGGAGGAGTGTTAAAGTGTTGATATATAATTAAATTTATCATAACCCATCAGCTTAAGTTTTTGGGTTGATTGGTGATTTAACAAGGACCAAACTAATAGTTTTTCTTTTTAAAACACAAATTAAGCATCGCCCCTGTTTTAACACTTCCTGACTTTACAAAACCTTTTGAAATAGCCGTGGATGTTTCAAACCTTTTGAAATAGCCGTGGATGTTTCAGGACTTGGTATAGGAGTTGTACTTTCCCAAAATGATCATCCTATTGAATACTATAGTGAAAAACTTAGTGAACCACGCCAAAAATGGAGCACATTCGAACAAGAGTTGTATGCTTTAATTCGTGCTCTTAAACAATGGGAACATTACCTTTGGGGGAAGGAGTTCATACTATTTACTGATCATTACTCTTTGAAATTTTTACAAACTCAAAAAACTATTAATCGGATGCATGCTAGATGGTTAGGTTTTATCCAACGCTTTGATTTTCTTATAAAACATAAGGCTGAACACACCAACAAAGCAGCTGATGCTTTTAGCCGAAAGACAAATCTTTTCAGTTTGCTGAAAGGTGAAATTGTTGACTTTGATTTTTTACCTCAGTTGTATGCTACAGACTGTGATTTTAATGAAATTTGGTACAAATGTCATAAACATATTCATGGTAAAGACTTTCATCTTGCTGATGGATTTTTGTTTAAAGGAGACCGATTATGCATTCCTCACACCTCCTTGAGAGAACATTTAATTAAGGACGCACATAGTGGAGGGTTGGCTGGACATTTTGGTAGGGATAAAACTCTAGACTTATTATCTAACCATTTCTTTTGGCCACAGTTACGAAAAGATGTTGTTAATTTTGTCCAAAGATGTTTTATATGCCAAACAGCCAAAGGACAGGGTCAAAAGACTGGATTATACACCCCGCTTCCAATCCCTACTTCTATCTGGGAAGACTTATCCATGGACTTTGTCCTTGGTTTACCCCGAACACAAAGGGGATTTGATTCGGTACTTGTTGTTGTCGATAGATTCAGCAAAATGTCACACTTTTTACCTTGTAAAAAGACTTCGGATGCAGTATATATTGCAAACCTTTTCTTTAAAGATGTAGTTCATCTACATGGGATACCTAAGAGCATTGTTTCTGATAGGGATGTTAAGTTTCTTGGCCATCTTTGGAGAACTCTTTGGAAGAAATTTGACACATCACTCAAATTCAACCCAACAAGTCATCCCCAAATCGATGGACAAACGAAGTAACTAATCGGACTCTTGGCAATCTTATTGGATGTTTGAGTGGAGACAAGCCTAAACAGTGGGATCTTATCCTTGCTCGAGCTGAATTTGCCTTCAATTACAGGAAGAATCGCTCGGCAGGGAAGTGTCCATTTGATATTGTTTATACTAAATTTCCTAGACTGACTATGGATTTAGCTAAAATACCTACTGTTGTTGATTTTAATCAGGAGGCAAATTACATGGCTGAGAGAATAGCGGAATTTCACAAAGAGGTTTCTGATCATCTTCAACAATCTATTTCTACATATAAGGCTGCAGCTGATGTTCATCGTCGGGCAAAGAAGTTTCACAAAGGAGATTTAGTTATGATCCATCTATGAAAATCACGTTTTCCTAAGGGAACCTATCATAAGCTGCATCCTCGAAAACGAGGACCTTTTCGAATACTAAAACGTTATGGGGACAATACATACAAGATCGACCTTCCTGATGATCTTCGCATTAATCCTATATTCAATGTTGCGGATCTTTTCGACTATTGTGCCCCTGATTCTTTTGTTTAGCTAACTAATTTCTGATTAACTCAAGGTCAAGTTTAATTTTTAGGGGGGTAAAATTGACGTAGGCTCATTTATAAGGCCAGGTTCCTTTTCTTTTATAATAATTTTAGGAGTATTTTAAATACTTAGTTATTTGTTTTGGGCCTGTTTTTACCGTTAGCCTTAATGAATAATGGCCCATTAGGTGTATAAATACCAGCCTTTCCTTTATGAGAGGAGAACAAATTCATTAATAAAATTCTGAACTTCTTTGGTTTACACCACAACTCTTTCCAAAAAACATCTAGAAGTATCTTTACAAAGCTTAGTCGCTAGAACTCAAAGAAGCCAAAATGACACTCAAGACCACAAATCAGTCACATTATCAACTTCTTTGAAAATCCTTTTGTTTCTCTTTCTTTCCAAATAAATGCCACAATAATGGAAAGCTAAATGTGTGTTTTTCCTTTATGCCCCCTTAAGCAAAAAAGGTCCTCAACAAACAATCAATTCACATGATGCAACAAGCAATCAATTTATCACTTCTCCTTAGAGATAGTCCCTTTTTTCAAGCTACAATAGAGAATTTCATTTTCTAGCAAAGAACCGTACAACTGTATATTGAGAAAAGAAAGACCAAAGTGAAGAAGATCACACAAGTCAGGGAGCAAACAGCATCAAGAAGTCAAATACGAAATCCTGAACTAATTGTGATATGATTTTGGAGGAAAACTGTGAACTGAATAATTGAGCCCCAGAGCTAAAGAGGTCCAGATTTAAGACCTAAAGAGCCAGAACTGAATAGTTTAGTCAGTGTCAAAGAGTCAAAGACTGAATAACTCAAGAGCTAATCAGACAACGGGCAGAATAGGTTTAAGACCTTTTTCAAGGCCAGAAGCAGTTTCACGCCCAATTGCTAAAAGAAGTTTTAAACAAATTACTAAAGACAAGATTCGAACCCCAGATCTGCAGTAAATAAGTGTGCCCCCCTGCCAACAATCTAAGCCTGTCTTTTTAAAAGAAGTTTTAAACAAAGACATCCAAGAAGGGGGAAAACTCGTCCTCAAAATAATATGTGCTAAATATGAAAAAGTTTTATGAAATTAATGAAAGAAAGCATGTTACCAGAGAACCAAGTACATGCTGCAGCTCCTCCGAAGGCTTCTCTTCATAAGAATTCACATCAACAAGTGTTGGGTATACTACAGACCAGGGAGACTGCTTAGCCAGCATCATCACTAATCCCTCCAACTGCTTCCTCACAATTTTCTCAGGATGAGAACTCAGGCGAGCAAATAACTGTGGTGTCACTTCCTATAATTTTATAAAATAAAAATAAGTTCTAAACTACAACAGTATCAAATTAGTTTCATAAAGAAAAAGGAATGATTTAAAACAGAAACAGAAATCAAACCTGCCATGGAGAGAGTGGGACTGTTGATAGAGCAGGCTCAAGAGAATCTTTTAACTCAGCTCCATAATTGAGAAGAATATGTAGGACGTACAATGTGGCCCTCAGTGTGTATTTTCCAGACTTCTGTTTCATTGACTGACAATCATAGCCCGCCAGCTGACCATCACAAGCTTTTATAGATGAATGCAAAAGATATTGTATAAAGCCATGAGCAGCATGACCAAAGAGAGACACTCTTCTACTTCTCAAGGACCTCCAAATATCTACCAAATCCTGAATTACGGGTACTGCGCTAGTGTCATCTAGGTCAATAATGGCACGCTGAAAGAATAACTTTAACTGGGAAGTAAATACATCAGTAAGGCATTCATTCCCAGGGTTTTCAGTATTTGACAACCCAGCTGCAGCCTCAATGATATTTATTACTTGCTGTAACAAGGCCTTGACGGTGCCATCAAGTTTCAAATCCTCTGTGGTCTCAGAGTTCCATTCTCTTCGCTCATCATTAACACTTTTTGCTTCGTAACCTTTTTGGACAAGAAGATAAATCAGGCGTTCCACTCTTATGACTTCATCTTTAGTTAATTTGTATTTCTCAGAAAGAACTTCAGGATCTAGTATAGAAGAAAACAAGCATGAGCGAAGAGCAGTTCCACATGGAGCCCGGAGAGAACTTTCAGCTTGACCAAAGCACCAAGATGCATAAGAAATCCATGCCTTGCCAAACGTAGGACAAAGACGAGTAGACAATTTAGTCATCATACCCACAATCTCCTCAATGATAAGTCCTATACTTGGTCCAGAGTGTAAGTTCTCATTACAGATGGAGAACTCACCTCTGCCAGAAGATATATCTGTGACATCAGCAATCATCATAGATATAATATTATCCAAGTTAAAAGCTTCTAAATCCTGTTTTAACCAACGAGAAAGTTTTAAGCATGCTTTTGCTTTCAGAATACCATCATCAAAGTTTGAGTCCATTGAGTTGAAAGAAATGATGTAAGGATGCACAAATGACCAAATATTTGAGAAAGCATCTTCAAACTTGTTGTCAGCTTGCATTAGCAAGATTCTCTCATACTGCAAACTTGAGAGGAGAAATTGACAACGCCTTTCATCAGAACAATTTGATATATGATCATGAATATAATTGTTTAAATTATTTGCCAACATTAGGTTTTTCTGTTTACGAGCCAAACTCAACAAATTAATATAGAGTTTCAGTGTGACTGGAGAAGTTGGTGAGATAACTCGATAGACTCGAAGAATTTTTAACCATGGGCTGCAATCTTGATTAACTCTACAGAAAGAAGATTGCACCGACTGGACATAAACACTCAATATTGAATTTAACTGTTCGTGTTTGTCTGCACTGCCAGTAAGCTTGTAACCTTCTTCAAATGCAGAAATGCTATGTAATTGTGTAGCGAATGCAGCTGCCTCTTCCAACCCATCCAGAGGCAAGACTGACAGCATTTCCTCCAGCATTGCCTTTGCCTTCTGGATTTCTTGGAATACCTTTTCCATCCTTCCCTCATTATGAAAAAGCAGTGCCTGTAAAAGCATCTGCTCACTCCTCTGCAAAGCCAGCTTGGGATCTAGAGTTAGCTCACTGCTACTCTTAGGTGTCAAACCAAGACACGCCCATGATGCCTGATAATCTCCTTCATCAAAGTGTGACAATGCATGGATTGCATTTATTTCATTGCCTGCTGTAGTTAGAGCACCAGAGTAGCTCTTCCCAGCATGTTTAGAACGAAGAGATTGCAACTCCAATAACCATGATTCCAGAGATTTCCAATCAGCCATAGCTGTATATCCCTCAATAATACGAGCAATGGTGAACTGTACACCATCAGAACCCATAGAAGTGAGTGACTCTTCAGTCTGCAACAAGTGGATAAAGTGAGCAGCTGCCTTTTCATATTGACCTCTGGCCTGATAGACTAGCCCTGTAATCCATGAGAAGGGTCCTAGTATACCAAAGTTATCAAGACTCTGGTTTTCCTCCAGAAACAGGGAAGAGAATGTCATTTCAACCCATTTCTGGAGACCAACCAAAGCTTCTGCCTCATGACTTTTACAAAGGGCCAGAGTCATGTGCCTCAAAACCCTTAAGATATCTCTGGTAAATTTGTTCTTGTTGTTGTGGATGTGTTCACCTACCTGTAAATTAGACTTTTCCTTCATATGTGACGTAACAAGATTCTTGAACTCCTGCAAACGCAGAGTACAATATTGAATTGCAGCATATTGACTTTGAAGTGCCAATCCAGCATTCATCATTGGCTCACACATACGTGAAAACCACTCCTCACAGACTTTCTTGTTTGCTCGAAAAAACAAAGAACTTTGGCGAGTAGCAGATGATAAGACTGCAGACCCCTCATATGCATTATAAACATTTTTCTTTAAGGCTTCAACAAAATCCAATAATAACCTCATTGGCAATAAACGTGCTCCAGAAGCCCCAACCATTGTCAAATTCCCATCATTATGTTCATTATCAAGCTGTAGCAAAAGTGCAATGTCCAAAAGCATTCGCTCAAGCGCTGCAAAAGTCTGTGTAGGCCCCCCAAGGTTCGTTCGTAGACGCAGAGTAATACAATATCTAGCTGCTTCATGAATGGCCCACCAGACACCAGCTACACAATTAACTGAGCAATTCCCATTAAGAAACTCATCATCCACCTTAAGGTCCAACCATAAACCATTTGCACCTAAGTTCCCTGTCTCCTCACTTTGACTCAAATCAATGTCCTTCAATCTCCCACATCTATGGATGAGTCGCTGGGTCCATGATGAGACAGGAACTTTCCATCTTTGTGATATGTAGCTCAAGATGGAAATTAGTTGTTGAAAATGAATTTGCTGAGGAAACTGCTTCAAGGCAAATACTTGCTTCCAATGCAGGCTAGATTTATGATCAGACATCAAAAGATGGGGCCTACAAGCAGGATATGTTCCAACGTCATATTGACCACATGCATAAAGTGCCGTGGGCAAGATATGAGAAAGCAATCTCACGAATGAATTTTTTATATCATTATCTGGATCACCAAGTTTCTCCAGGACTATGTCAGCGATGGGATAAAAGTATATGGGTTGCACAATTTTTGCTAGCAGAAGCAGCTCCAATACTGAAGCTGCATTAGATCTCACCTTAGGTTCCCTGTCAGATGTTGCATCAATTACCATGAAAATCAAGTTTCCTACGACACCAACATATCCAAATGCTTCAAAAAAATTAGCATACGTTTTGTCATTCTTAGAAATAGTAATAACATTCTCACAGAATCTCTGAATCCAACCTAGAGTTGTTATTTTAACTTTTAGTGAGGAAGATTTATGAAGGGCTTTGGAGAAGAAAGTATTGTATTTTGTTAGTTGCTCAATAATAATAGCTGAATGGTCCTTTTTGAGAAAGTTTTCATCTATCTTTTCACCTATATCCAGAAAATGGTTCTCGCTACTCAATTTATTCAAAGAGCACTTGCTAAAGAATTCAGTTGTGCTCAACCTGTCCAGTGTATTGAGGATACCAACTTGCAATTCCACATAAGCCTGAATTGGAAAGTCAAAAGGATTCAGTTTTTTCATTATGAAGGAAATCAATCTTTCTGACCTTGCTAGACATGTGAAAGCAACGCTTTCTTGGCCTATCAAACCAATAGTTCCACTAGAGATAGTACATGTCAATAAGGCTCTCAAAGCAAATTTAATGAGCGCAAACAAATCCATATTTGAATAAAATTGAGAATCAAGAATACCATTGACATCTCCTTGATCTAAACCTTTTTCTAGCAAGCCCTTGAACATTTCTAACTCTTCAATTAATAATGTCACTGTTTGTTCAACAACTTCATTATTCCCATGTTGGAGCAAGAATATATAAGTGGCAGCAGAACTTCCTGTTACCAAATGATTTGGATGCAGTCTAAGCTGAGATATTGGTGCATCAAATTGCAATATTCTGTGCACAGATGATGGTAGCAGTCCAAGTTTTTGAAGGGATAATAACTGAAGATTAGTTTTTAAAACACCATGAACTTGAAGAAACGTAATCTTCTGACCTCTCACTACATGGTTAGCTCTGGTCATTTCCAAACTTTGGAACAGGATATCAATCGCAAGTGGATAAAAGGTGGAAAAACGTTCACGTAATATTTCTGCCAAAAGAGTCAAACACTTCCACAAATTCTCAATCCACTCTAACCATCCAAATTTACGTCCAACCATAGATAAACATCCCAACAACTGGGGAAGCATTCTCAAAAGAGGTTCACTTATTTGCTCAAGAAGGTTCAATTCCAACAACCCAGAAGCAGCAGACCGAAGAATTGTCGAAAAACAAGAAAGTAATGCAAGTAACCTACGGAATTGTTGTGGTGTCCCAGGACTCCCGTCTTGAAGTAATACATCCATGTCACCCAAGAACTTTGACAATAATCCCAGAGAAAACTGCAAATTACCCACCCAGTGCTTCTGAAACTGTAAGAAACTATCCATAATGATGTGTCTATCTGAATCAGTTAGATCTGGAACTAATGCCCAACCTAGAAGCAGATCAACAATGTCAAGGAAATGAGGTTGGAAGCATCTAGAAAACTTCAAAGAAATCAAAGTCAAAACCCCTAAGAGCCCGTGTAATAAAGACAGGGGGGTTCTCTCATCCTCAAGAAGTACTTGGCAAGCTTTGAGGATTGGTAAAGCATATCTCTCCACAGCACCAGCTTCTCCAATATTAATGAACTCTTGTAATCCTTCCAATGCCAACTTGGTGGTTGCATCACCTGCAGTGACATGGCTAAGCAATGGCAATGCCCAACCAATGAATCGATCAACCAAGGTCCCAAGTAGTACACTATTCTGCCTTCCATTAGGTGACGCAGTGATTGAACATGAGACAGCACAGAGAGCCCCATAAGCGATGGCTGCTGCCTGTCTCACTGGATATGACCTAATATATGGTATCAAGTAATAGTTAAATCAATAATAACATTCAGTGAAGAACATGATGGATCAATGTTTTAAGAATATAAAACAAGAATAATTGAAAACAATAAACAATAACCAACTTTGCCCATTTAAGAGTATTAAAAATTTTGGGAAAATGTTGCAAAGTTAAGTTATCATGAAAAATATAATTGCTCTCATAGTGAACATCAATTATCTTTAGACAAACCAAAACTTCGATTGAGTTCAACAGGAAGGATCATTTCCCCCAACTTCCTCAAAATTCCAATTTGTTGCCTGAGCACGTTCCAAGAGAGAGCATAAGCAATGCACACAAATGGGAAAACGGGCAACAGTGAAAATATGTATATGGACTCTCAGCTTGAAACCAAATAAAACTTATAATCATTCGGCATACCAGAAAGTGAAAAACATTAACAATGAAATCTATTGAAAAATGATAGAAAAGGGAAGAGAGGAACCTCCAGTAACGTATAACCAGAAGAGGAGGACTTACTTATCAGATAGAAGCTGAGAGAAGCCCTGGGAGAGGAAAGAGGCGGAGTGAGTTACAAGAAGCGAATTGGGAGGGTAAACAATGGCACGATGGATTGAATTGATAGCTGCAATTCTAGCAGAGTCGTCCTCATCGGAAGCAGCACCGGTAGTAATGGAACTTGAGGTAGTGGCAGTAGGATCATCGTTGGGCAGAGCTACGTTAAGAAGTGCCGCGAGTTGCTGCTGCTGGTGGTGAAGTCCCTGCATCATCCTTCTCAATTCATTTCAAATCCTTCAAAACCCACAAGATTCCGAATGATTCAGAATCATTCACTTTCTTTCTGCCACGGAAATTCATTGCAATTCCTTCGCGTCTCTGATGTTCTGAAAACGGGAACTGTCTGGAAAAGATTCATCCAGCGACGAGCGGGTTTCCTGGAAATCAAATTCCCGGTGAGAAAATTTCCGACTGCAGTTTCTCTAAGTTACAGTGAAAAGTTCAAACATTTTCAGAAACAGAATAGCATTTGCAAACTTGTGAAGAAGAATACGAACAATTTCGTAGACGGTCCGAATTCCAAACTGTGTTGGGATTTGGAGGAAACTCTAATGGCGTAATATTAAAATGTCAGTCAAATTGCATTCTATCTAGAATTATGCACATCAAACGAAGATTTCTCAAATTTTGGATAAAATCATTCCTTACAATTTTAAACTAAACTTTTGATTCTAATCAAATTAAATCATAAATTTGATTTCGTAGTTTGATGCATTATCAAATTTTTTTTTTTTTTTAATTAAGAGTGATGCATTATCGGGTTAAAGTTTGCAAAGCACTCAACAAAAAAAAGTTGGAGTCAGCAAATAAATTGTGTATTGTTTGTTTCAATAAAAAAAAAAAATTGTGTATTTTTAGTATATGTAGATATGAATTGGATAGAGTTTTTTTTTTTTTTTTTTAAGTCACAAATTTGATAAAATTAGATGATACGGATAAAAAAAATGACTAAATTAATGTATAAAGAATGTCAAAATACAAAGTCCAATTTATCAATCTCAATATAACTCAAATGGTTAAAAAATAATATACATTTGTACAAAAAATTAAAGGTTAGAAGTTGAACTGAAAAGTTTGGATTAAAAAAAAAAGTTGAACTAAAAAGAATACTTGCATCATATTTTGGTTTTTTTTTTTTTCAACCATATGTTTGGGTAGAATTTTGGTTGGTAATTAAGTGAGCTAACCAACTATATAAATACCGACAAATAGTTCACTTGGGCAGTAATATTATTGGAGACTAAAAGATAAATAAGGATAGACTTAACAATATTTGCAATAGAATAAGTATTATACATAGACACCATGTAGTATTATTCAAACACATTTGATACTTAAATTAGATCTAAAGTTTGAGTTAACAAAGTTTCAATATAACAATGAACATTTTTAACTATTATTGATAATTAGTTGATAAATAAGTAATCTTTAATGTCAACTTACACAAACCATCACATTAGGAAAAGATTTGAGATAGCTTCGTCCGACTTCTCAAAAAATTTCTCTTGTGATGAGGGGTTGCAACTTTAATTCTCTAAAAGCTTTTTGGAGTGTATACACAAATGTCTTAAATGTATAAATTAGTCTTCTCTAAATTTATCTTAAAAACTATAAATAAATATCTCTTTTTCGGTTAGGTCTACAGAATTTCTTTAGATAACGATAGACTTCCAAAGAAGTATCTAAAATATTTTATATTTAAGAGAGAGTTTATAAAAAAAAAATCTCTTTGCTTGGGCCCCATGGATCTCTTGCCTATAAAGAGGAAGTGTCTCCACAAGTTAGGCAAGTGAGAAAAAGCGAAAAAAAACGAGTGAATTAAAAATTAGAGAGAGTGAGGGATCATTTTCCCAAAAGTGTCCATCCTCATATTTTCTTAATAAAAATCTTACTTCTTCAAGTGTTTGTTTCTTCTCTTTTGTGCTAATTTCTCCTATATGCTCAACAATCCTCTCAAAGTTGAGCTCTGTACTTGTTGTGATATCATGATATGTCCCATGAGCTTACTTATGAAGCTCATTTTTTTTTTTAGTACAACTTATGAAGCTCAACTTAGCCTAAAAAAATGACATTTAGATGGGCTGAACAAGTCGTGTTAGGTCAAATTTTTTTGGTAGCTTAATATATGACATGAGCTGCTAACACAAACGTAGCTCAATATATAGTTAAAGCACCTATATCTTTCTATGAGATTGAAGATTCAAATTCTCATCTTTATGTTTATTGTACTAAAAAGTTATATATAGATATGACATGGTTTAATAAAAGTTGGGCTAAAAGTACAATAAAAATGTCTAACGCATAGAATTCATCAAAATACAAGAACCAAAATTAAAATTGTTTTATTTTTTACATTGAAAAACAAATTCTCTATACAAAAAGAAGATTTTTATTTTCAAAAAATTAAAATTAAAATTATTTTAAAAACACTACTTCCAGACTACCTAGTTTATCTAGTTACACAATTCTCCATTTATATTGTAATTATGGACTTAATCCTAATTATTTTCGATATGTGAGTTATTTATACACATTATCATACTTGAAGCTTTGTTGATTAATTAAAAGTTTAAATCAGTCTTCATATTGTTTATTATACATATAATATTGTGCACTTTTACATTTTTTTTAGCTACACTAATTATATTTGTGTAAAATGATTTTTAATTAATTAAGAAGACGGTAATTAAAAATTAAACTCATATTTATGATATTTGATACAAATTTTCATATTGTTTTAAAAATGAAAACATATATTGATATTTATATTTTTATTGTGTTCATTATTTAAAATAATATAAATACTCCTTCAAAACCAACAAGTCGTTGTAGTATAGTGGTGAGTATTCCCGCCTGTCACGCGGGTGACCCGGGTTCGATCCCCGGCAACGGCGATTTTTTTTTCTTTTTTTATTCCTGTTGGATTCGTTCATTTCTTTTCTTTCTTGGCAACCAAACAGAAAAAGTGAAGAAATCTTAATACATGCATACACCCCTTTCACATTACATTCGAAGTTATCAACGTTAAAACCAACTTCTTTGGCACAAATGGTCGGAGGAGTCATATTTCAATGTCGGAAAACTACTCCGACCACCGGCGTCCGCCACTCCGACCCCAACTGTTTGCCAGAACATCCAAAAAAACACAAGTGAAAGTTCACAGATGGGACAGATTCATTCTTCCAGTGTTGATGTCCATTTCCTTGAAAAAAAACAGTCAGCTTCTTCAACTTTTTGTCAAAAAGGTTGAGAGTTCATGGCAATACAGAGAAGAAAACAAACTTTTTAACTTTTTTCATTAAGAGAAGAATTTACAGATGGCGGGCTAAAAGCACTGGAGTTTCAAAGTTCAACCACTCTTCAACTTCCTGCTTTGAAAAAAAGCTGTAAATGATAAAGACGAAAAGTGGACATTAACAAGGATAATCTGCAACAACAGGGTGTTGTGGAATCAAGACACCTCGTTGGTCATCTGTCTTTGAGAAAAATTCAAACATATTTGAATTACAATGCACTGGATTTGTTCCAGTTGGGTTTCCACGATTTCCTGTAAAAATGGAGACAGTCATGACAGTGTCAGATATAAGGTTGCCGGATGTATGATTGATGGAAAAACAAAAGGCAGGAGACAAACAACGAGATAGTTTCTGTTGAACAGAATTTGCACAACACAGGGTTCGTTCAGTTTATGTTTCGTGATTCTAGTTTTGGGAAAATAATCAGTTTGGTAACTATTTCATGTTTCTCGTTTCTCATTGTTAACCATGGTTATTAGATTTTTCAAAACCATGAATAAAAACATTGTTTATCATTTTTTTTTTCACTTAAAAGCATAATAAACATTTGAAAAATTAAATATAATGTGATAATTTTGAATATTTTGTGTTTTTTTTTTTCAAGGAAATTGAATATTTTATGCTTTAAAAAATAATTTTCAAGTAGGACATTTTATTTTGAAGTTTGAGATAATAAGAAATAATAAAATGGTTACTAAATGAGAATCAATTACCGAACACATTTTTCTGTATTTTTTCTAGAAAAACCAAGAAAGCAGAATGAAAAGAACAAATAGGAACATAACAAACGTGCCCTTAATTTCTATAATGATGATAAGAGCTAAACTAGCAAGGCAGCCAAATTTTGTAGAGATTTTGAATTTACTATTTAGTTCATCTACTCAAAGGCCATAATCAACGTCGGTACCAGTAACCTCCGAAGGCAAATGTAGCTCAAAACACAAGTACTAGAGTTAATAAGCTATTTAGGTAACATTCTTTGGAATAGTTCTCTCTTTTGATTTCAAAATTTCAACAATGTTTTGGTATATGTAAAGGTTAAAGCTATTGTGTTCAAATTTACAATTTAGAATCTCATGAAGCATGCAGGTAAAAAAAGTAGCCAACCTTGAAAAGTTTACACATAATACAAGTCAAATTCAGCAAAATGATTACCTTGGATTCAAGTTTTTGTTGGATCGTCATGGACACGGAATATCGTAACTTTCAGCACAATATCTTTTATATCAAGCAGTTCAAAAACACAAACGTCTTCTTCTTTCAAATCGTTCTCCATGACAAAGTCAGCCCAACCCCTGCTTAGTTTGGTGCCAGGACCTTCACGAATGCATCGTACACGCCATTGCTTTCCACTAGAAACCTGAAGTGTGATGTCGCCTGAGACCCCTTTCAGATACTTCTCAGCAAATTTGGACGGTATATGCTGTCGACAAAGAAACCAAGTTCATTTGTATTTCACAATACAGTTGAGAATCACATAATGGAGTGTAGAGCTAAAAGACTTACCAGATGGAACCCTCTTCGTACATAGGATTGTCTCATAACAATCCAGCAAAAAGGATTGCCAGGCTTGAACTCCTCGACTCCGAAAGCCATCCTAGTAATTTTATGTGGGACGTTTCCACATTTTTTTTCGAATAATGGCTCATTGTAGTAGTCAACTACATTGAATTTCGTTATTAAGAACCAATTTATGTCTGAGAATCTGCAAATTAGTTAAACTGTGTGCATTTGTAGAACTTACTTGGTTCAACTTTTAACTTCTTTTTCCTGGCTCCTTCATCTGTTTCATCAGAGAATTGAAAGTCAAGATTCTCTCTAGCTTTTGCGAGCCCATCTCCATCAAACTGAATACCAATATCTCGATTTGACTTTAGTAGTTGCAACTTATCTAAACCCTTGAGTGTATTATCAAAATCCTTTAGTGGATGCAAGTTCTCTGTGACAAACCAATGCATAGAGTTCTTAACGCTAGCTCCATTAGAACTTCCATGGAATTTCTGCTGATCTGGAAACTCACAAAAAGCCTTCTTGCCCGAAGAACGTGGAGAGGGGTCTGGAGAACTGGTTCCAAATATTTCAACTAATTTCTCATATTCAGCTTCTTTTCCAAGTGCAACTGGGCATTGTTCACCGTCAATTTGTTCACAGGAAGCATTTGAAGTATCGCATGGACCATTTGAAATAGCAGTTAGGTTGAACATGTAAAAGTTGAAAACGGAATTTCCTTCAAATCTGAAGACCAAGAGCTGTCCAACTTGAATGCAATGGTGTTGGATAAAATCATGCCAACCATCCTCAAACCACATACTACGGCCATGTTTTTTTAATTCCAGAACCCATCGATAACCATTAGGGACAACTAGAGTAACAAGATCAGAAAGATCATCTCCAAACTTCTTCGCAAATTTTTTCGGTATTTTCTGTGCATACATCAAATTAATCAGTTAACAAACATTACTACAAACAGAAAATTTCTCAATCAGCAGGATTTCAAACAAGGTCTCTATCATGACTTAACTAAGTGTTAATACCATTATCAGAGTCAAATTAGTGAACGGTTGTAAGAAACAATGAAAGATAGGATAATGGTTTTCTCACCCCTTCCAAATTAAGTCAACAGCAAGCACTGTAATACAGAAGTCTCCAAAATTCTTTGGACACCAGAAATTTCAACCCCTTCACTGGAATTTCCATGGGCAAAAATGAAAAGGAGAAAAAGAACAAAACACTATCCTCTAGCAGTTTAACTTTTAACTGATACTCACTGCCTATTCAATTTAGTCAAATGAAGCTCAACAAGTCTGACAAGATATTTAATTACCCACACAAATGATCAGCCTAAAGTGAAAACATGGGTCCCCGCAGTACATCATGCACAGACAGAGATTGAAAAAGTTGATCACTCAAGGCCAATTAGAAAAGTAAAGATCAACCAACGCCAAGAAACTCAAGCTGCAAAAGATGAGACCCGATTATTGCCAACCCAAATCATGTTCTGGGCCATTGATGCTCATTCATCAGCTTCCAATTTGTTTCACTTTACCACTTCCACACTCTCTCTTTACGCTTTGGGTCACTCGCCCCTCTAATCTTCCAAAACAATCAAACGAAACTACCACAAAAAATTGCATACTAAAATCAGCTAAGAATCTAATCACTAAGAGGCGTTTTCCCTCAATTTCTTCACCATCAATATGCAACAGACAAGAAAAAGAAGCTAAGAAATGATTGATCACTAATCTCGAGTGAGCAAAGAAGATGAAAATCAGTCTACATTCTCTCCAACAAAACCGATTCTGGGTTCCATTCGTTTTCCTTTTCCCAGAAGAAAAATCAAAGCAAAATTCACACAGAAAGAAAACGAAATACAGGCGGTATCAACAATGACTCATTACCAGCTTCTTGTCTTGAAGAATGGACGGCACCACCAGCTTGTAGAAGAGGCCAGCCCTCCTTGCTGGAGAGGTTTCATTGAACGATTGAGCCGCCTGTTGCTCGTTTGACTCGGCCATGGCTGTAACAGAGTTCTCCATGGAAATTTTAGCAGACCCTTAATTCAATTTCCATTGATTTCTGGGAAAAGGCTTTGCACACAAAACCCCGCGCTGTGTTTGTGCGAGAAGAGAGAGAGAAAGATGAAGGGTCAAAAAACTATGCTTTGAGTCTTGTGTGTACAATGTGGGGCCAATGTTGGGAAGAGCGTATAGAGAAGTGACACGTTTGATCTTGTGGGGTCCATTGACTTAAATTAATTGCCTAAACTAGGACAAATTAGAAAAAGGAAAAGGGTTTGCAAATAAGAAAAAATGTTAAATATTTTTCGAAAAAAAAAAGTTAAATATATGATTTAGTTTGATATTTGGGTATTTTTCTAATTTAGTCTTTGTTGATTAAAAGTTTCAATTCATTAAGTATTATGTCACGTAAATTTATCGTCAACCAATTTTAATATTCACCAACAATAAAGGGTTAAATTGAAAAATATTAAAATATAAAAGACTAATTCAAAATATTTAGATAATAGAGACATAATTGAAAAGGCACTAAAAATTATTAACTGAAACATATACTTAGCCAAGAAAAAAAAACAAAATAAAATACATACTTGATAGAAGTATATTATTTTTTTTTATTCACATTTCATTTGGGTCAAATTTTGAATTTTGGTCCTATAATTTAAACTTCATTTCATTTCCAAACCTATAATTTTTAAAGTTTTTGAACCAACTCACCTGAAAAACCTATCAATTTTTTCTTTTACTTTTTATTTTTTATTTTTTATTTTTCTGTCTCAAAATTTAATATAGCTAACTAGCAAAACAAAATAGAGTAGCTAATTATCACACAAAGAAAACAAACCTATATGGAATATGGTAATGACAAAAACAATTTATGAAATTTAACTAAGCCTTAAAGATTCAAATTGAAACTTTCAAAGCTATAAAAACTAAATTGAAACTTTTAAAATTATAAAGACTAGATTGAAATTATGTCAAAACTATAGGGGACTAACTCGAAATTTAGGTCCCGTTTGATAACCATTTGATTTTTGGTTTTTGGTTTTTGAAAATTAAGCTTGTTTTCCCCAAATTTTTCTACAATGGTTTTTATCTCCCTTAAGAAAGTATTTGAATTCTTAGCCAAATTCTAAAAACAAAAACAAGTTTTTGAAAACTATTTTTTTTTAGTTTTCAAAACATAGCTTGGTTTTTGAAAACATAGGCAAAAAAGTACATGACAAAACAAGTAAAACTATAGGTAGGAGAAGTATTTATAGGCTTAATTTTTAAAAACCAAAAATCAAAAATCAAATGGTTATCAAACGAGGCCTTAACTATTCATTTATTACAAGTATTTTTTTTTTCTATTTTATATAACTATTATTATTATATAAAAGTCTACATGCATGATGCGCAAGTAAATAGTCTACAAAATTAAAGATCCTACGCGTAGCAAAAATCATGTATGAAGAGCTAAAAAGAAATGAAAATAAAAAAAATGTTTTAAAGAAAAATAATAGAGTAAATAAAGCTATTATTGTGGGGGACTGTTTTGGAATTTTAAAACTATACAGAAAGGTCAAATTGGTTAGAAAATGATTCCGAAGAATCCCATCTTCAAATAAAGTAATTAGTAAAGATAAAGATAATCGTAAAGATTAAGATTAAGATTGACCTATAATTATTATATATCTATATCTTAATCATACAATTAACAATTAACCAGTTCAAATTTGGCCATAATATATTGTGGTTGTTGTTATCGCAAATTGAACATTTTTTGCCTATTGATAACCATTTGGTTTTTTATTTTCTATTCTTTTATATAAAAATTAAGTTTATAAATAAGGTTGCCATCTATAATTTATTTATTTTGCTATCCACATATTAAAAACGTTTTCAAAATCTAAGCTAACTTTTGAAATATAAAGAAAATAGTTTTGAAAGTTTGCTTATGTATTTGAAATTTGACTAAGAATTCAAATGTCTTTAAAGAAATGTGAAAAACATATCATAGAAATTACGAGGAAACAAACACAATTTTTAAAAATAAAAAACGAAAAAATGAAATTGTACCACATGGACTCTTTATTAAAGAAATTTCAACAAGCAAGTGAATAGAATGAAGAAAAAAAGTAGAGCGATAACAAGTGAATTATGAATATGTAAATCGAGGACGTTCATACATTGCCCTCGAAAGGGGATTGGTTCTTAAGTTGAGATTAAGGTGATAATTACTCAACTTAGGACATGAGGTAATTAGCTAAAATTTTCATTAAAAATTGGTTGTGAGATGGTCGAAGTTGTCAAAATAGTATTTCAAACTTCTGTTATCTTAATTGAAGGTATATGTCTTAACCAGTTGAACTATGTTCAGATTGGCTATGGAGAATCATTAGTCATGGACAATCATATTATGCTTAATCTTTAGAGTAATATACAAGTTGCAAGATCTTAGGGTCAGCACTCGGCCTTTTTGCCTCTTAAATTTGATTTTGATGTTGACCAATTTACTTAGTACTAAATAATTTTTATATATTTTGAGTAGTAATAATTGTATATGTCTTAGCAAATCAAGTTCAATAATTTTTACTTAATCACAGTTGAACATAACTTAAAGAAATTATTTTTCTTGGATTCATATAGTGATGGAATCAAACCAATTCTTATTGGTTTTTTTTTTTGGTGGGGGAGGGGAGGGGGAGTTTATTACTTGAATTTATAGCATTATTTTGTATTTATTACTCTTGAATTTATTCTACTTTTGTGTTGTTAGGTGGGTAGAAATTAAATAGGTTGTCATAAATACTTGATTAATTTACTGTAGGGTTTAATTTGTAGATTTTTTTTTTATTATTCTCTTGTTTTATTTTTATTTTTTGAATTCAACAACATTTGAAAGTGGGGGATCCGAACCCATGATCTTTTGATTATAAGTACATACTTCATACCAGTTGAACTATGCTATTGGTAGATTTTTTATTATTATTAAGATGTTAGAAATTGTTTATATAATTGAAATTGAGACCTTACAACTTTTTGAAAAGCTGATTAATTTATATTTAATCGAAAAGCGTGTTTACAACCCTAGAGTTGCCATCCATCTGGCATGTGCCATTACAACCCTCAAACAAGATAGTTGTTTAGTTTAGCAACACATACGAGCAAATATATACCTTTATATTAGCTAAGTTAGTTGTCTAATCTACATGCCAACTTACATACCACAAAATAATCACGTGAGAAATGTACATTTGATCGTCTTGATTGAGGTCAACCATATTGAACAGTCGAACATATGAACCCAATACAATTATAAAGTAACAATAAGATAAAATTACAAATTTAGTTCTCGAACTTTAATGATTATGTCTATTTAGTTTCTAAGCTTAAAATAATAATAATAATAATAATGCCTTAAACTTTTAAATTATAATTCTATGTAGATTTTCCTTCAATCATCTTGAATAAAGTTCGACAAGCTTTTTGTATATAACAAGAAGAGATATCATAAAAGCATCGTCTTGCCTAATACTCTACTATTAAGATAAAAATTCTTCCACACTGACTACCGATGAGAACCCTAAATTGTTATGAACTAATTTATTCCATAAAAACAGATATCCATCCCATCAAATTCTATCTTAGACAGGACTCTTTGAACCTTTTCATAAGCTATGTTTTGCTTATATCCAATTTAATAGTTGTCACTACCTTGCAATAATTTTAAAACTAAAGAATATTTGAGCAACAAGGCATAAATTAATGATCTAAGGTGGCATTTTATAACCGAACCAATTTTCTTTTGCTTTTGCTTTTTGGCTTTTCATTTTTTAAAAAGAAAGTTGTTTAATAACTCATTTAATTTTTTTGTTATTCACCTTTTGGAAAACATTTTTAAAATTGTAAATAAATATTACAAAACTAAATTATATTTTAATTTTTTTTTCAAAGGAAAAAGAAAAAGATTATAAATAACAAGTTTCTATAGTTCAAAATCTCACTCTCTTTTCGACACTCTATGTTCGAATCGACTTATCGAGGTATGGTCATATTCCTTTTTAACATATTTTTCTCCCCAACTTATATCTTTCCCCTTTCTAATTTATTTTTATATCTCTAATATACATATCTTCCTAGCTTCTTTCTATTGCTAAAATCTCAATCTCTCATATAAATTTACTATAAGCTTCACCTAACTAAATTTAACCTCTGAATTCAGATCTCTTAATAAACTTCAATCAAATCCTACCACAAGTAAACAAGGTTTTTAATAATAAAGATTATTTAGGACATTTAATCAGAAAATTGAGCACACAAAAGAAAACTGATTCATTCTCATGATTAAACATTAAACTACCATTTTTTTTTTTAGATAACTGGGAAATGGGAGCTTCACTCCCCAATACCCGGAGACACCCGCGCTTGTCCCAAGGCCTGGATTAAACTACCATTTAAATGGAAAGATTATGAAAAACAATCTTGAATGAATTTTGACAAAGCAACAGAAGGCAGTTAAATAACATAATTAATAATCATTTTCCACTTATTCTTTTGATCATTTATGGACCATGTGACTTCTGATCAACTCATTCATTATGGGAAGGTAGCCTAATGCAAAAAAAACACAACTATATATCCTGTGTTAAAATAACCAAGCTTCTCTCAAAAGCACAAGAACAAAAGGAAGCGAAACACCACAAAAGTTTGAAGGGGGCAACTTATCACTAAATTTAAATTCAAAAGTTAAACTAAACTCATTTAATAAACTCTCAACATACTCTTCTTTACATGCGGGCTCAGAGCCTCGGATACTAATTCGACTCAAAGTGCATATTTTATCCAGCTTTGAGTCGAGTATCTTGATTGCTGCTACTTTCATCTAGCTTGAGCCCATAACAAGACCATTCAGAAAAAACAAGACGAATCACAGCCACTGCAAATTGGATTCATGTAATAAGAGAAAGGTTTCCAGTTCCAACCCAAAAAATGATTGCAGCTACTTTGATCTAGCTCAAGTCCACAACAAGACCATCCAGAACAAAACAAGACAAATCACAATCACTCAAACTAGATTCATGTAATAAGAGAAAGGTTACCACTTCCAACCCGGAAAAAAGACATGCTGATGAAATATGGACTAAATGGAACGATTTTTTTTTATGGGTTTCTACTCCCCTTTGAGCCCACTACAACACTCCACCTGTCCACCTTTTAGCCCAACATGGTGGGGTTTGTCATAGGGTCATAGCCACCAAGAGCTAACAACATAGGCATAGTTAGGTGCAACTATCCCATAAAACCTATGCAATTGAGAAATAATAACTCTTCCTTTGATCCTATCAATCACACTACACCCACAAAAAAGTTTAAGTTGTTGAGATAAAGTAAATCTAATCATTGAATACATTCTCAACATAAAGAACCAAAACAAACACTTGCTGATGTTCTTGTCTCGATTGATATCAACAAAAATTTGAAAATCTATTTACAACTAAAGTCAATACAGCTTTAATACGTAAACTCTAAATGGATCTTTTTTTTTTCCAACTTAAGTCAACCTGGAAAGATTATAAACATCAAACAACAGCTAATTCCACAAGAAGAGATCAGAAGCAACAGGCTACCACAAAAAAAAAGACTGAGATTTGATACAATAGGGTAACCTGGAAATGTCGACCATTAATTTCTGATCAGCTTAATTTGGCTAACACTTCGCAGTGGGGGTGGATTCATCATGCTGGGAGGATTCGGGTTTACCATTCGTCCAGCATCCTCAATGACACGAAACATGGTAACTTTGAGCACAATTTCTCTCATCCTGAGAAGCTCAAACACACAAACGTCACCCTCCCCTAAATTATTTTCCAGGCAAAACTCATACCATCCCTGACTTAACTTGGCTCTACCAACTTTATAAAGACACCGGACCGGCCACTGTCTCCCATCAGGTGTCTGAAGTTTGATGAATCCTGAAACCCCACTTAGATTCTTTTCAGCAAAGCAAGATGGCAAATACTGTAAAAGTAGAGAGTGCAGACTACCATCGTTAGTGCTCACATAATTCAATTATAAAGCTCCCATATTAGATATTTCAACGACCCAAATATCTTACCATTATGCAACCTCTGTATAGATAAGATGGTCGCAAGACGACCCTACAGAAGGGATTAGCGGGCTCGAAAGCTTTTGCAGCATTGATAGCTCTTTCTCTTTCTTCTGCTGTCACAGTTCTCTTTCTAGCAGAAGCACTTTCATAAAATCTAAAGCGAATGTCTCCTAAATCTTCACTATGAGCAGATGGACGGTGCTCGCCTGCAGATTGTAAAATATTGGGTAAGATAATTCATAGATTTACAACGGTAAAATGAGAAACGATGGAACAGGAGCTTACTAGAATCAATTTTCCGCTTTTTGCCTCCACTCTTTTTAATTCTGTGTACATCATCACCCAAATTCTGGAATCTCACCTCATCTGCAGATTTTTTAACCTCCACAGCACTAAACTGAACCCCAATATCTCGAGTAGATAAATATTCGGCTTGCAACGTACTTGCAGATTTTGATTGGTGCAGACTCCATTCATCACCAAATAGCTTATTTCGTAAAGAACCAGAATTCAAGGACTGATTAGAAGGAATGGCTTCAGGAATGTCATAATCCTCCATTTCTTCAAAGATTCGGTTTTGGATGCTGTAATTGTTCCTTTGATTACCACCGAGAGCAGCAGGTTGGTAGTTTATTTCAGATGTATTAAGATTAAAGATAAAAACACAGAATGACGAGTTTCCCTCATATCTGAATACTAATAAAAACCCAACCCTTATGGAGTAATGCTCAAGAAATCCATGCCAACCATCTTCAAGCCAAAATTTATTATCAACTTTCCTCAACCCCACACGCCAAACATGGCCGTCAGGAACAGTAAGTGTTGCAACTGCAGAAAGTTCATCCCTGATCATCCTGAGAAAAGTTTCTGGGATTCTCTGCAAAAATATTGAGCAGTAATGGGATCACATAAATGATTGATAATATAGAAACGTAACTCCATTCCAACAAATTGAACATATCCGACAAGTTGACTGCAGTAGTATGACCATTCAACAAACTAAATCAAAGGGAAATGCCCTTGTTGAAAAAGGAAAATAGTAGAACACTTGATTTATGATTAAAAAACAAAGGAATCCTATAAAGTGGCTGTAGTCAACAGTACAAATATTTTTCATAAGAGACAGATAAATTGCATAACATGATGAACATGGTCTACATAAAACTGGACCTTTTTTTTCTTCTAAAACCACTTTCATTGTGAACAAATGGAAGAATACAGAAGGGTAATACAAAACATTGAAAGTCCAGGCCAAGAAAACCAGGCAAAAATAAATGATAGCATAGACTGCATTATAAGAAACACACAATCCCAAAGCAGTAAGCTAACATGATGTGCAGCAAGAATCCCAAAGCAGTAAGCTAACATGATGTGCAGCAAGAATACAAAAGCTCAACATGATGTACAGTGAGAATAACAATACAACAGAAGAACTATGAAGTTCGTTTGCTTTTGTCAAAAATCCCAACTACTAAACTGGACTAATTCAGCACTACGAAACAATGGAAAAATATAGTACTCGTTACCAAGGAATTAAGTTGAAATTTTCATACTGTGAAGAATGAAGATATGGATCATTTATCTCCACAATTAACAGTTGACAATATATTTCAAGACAGTATTTGTGAATGAAAACAAAATTCTATCTGATATATTATCATATATATGACATCTCACAGCTTAGCATGAAACAATGGTCATTTGTACTTCAAAGGGTATTCTCAGAGAACCTAGCATATCACTTGAAAACCTCAAAAAAGATGAAACGAATCAGTGAAAGAGGATTCAAAATCCTTTTTTATGATTAGCACCATACCAATATTTTGTATATCAAAGTAGAACAAATCTAAAATTGCCATCCCTAAAAGCTAAGAAGCGAGAACTTCAAGGGCAGGGGTCTAAAATTGAGAATGTTTAGTCCAAAACGGGCCCTCAGAAAATTGGGATTCTTCTTCCAAGTGATTTTCAGCTGACGAAAACATAACCCGCCCAACCATGCAACTGAGAAGGAGATCATTTGGTAAGCATAACCAATGCATCCCCTTGGATGGCTGAAACTAACAAAAAGAAAAAATTCCAGCCCAGGCAATAACTTCCTCTATTTCATGTTCTTCTACTAACAAAAAAAAATATTTTAAAAACATGATTAATAGGCTTAAAAAACGAAAACTTTAAACTCCAAATTCAATAATAACAGTCAAATATCTCGGCAGCAGCTGACAGAAAAGGAACGAACAATTTTCAGTCAGTCTGACCTAGTACGATCAAACAAGTTCTTCGATTGATCAAAAGTAATAAACAGAGAAGCAAGTAAACCATCAACAAAATCGAGTATATCCCGATAACTTATTCCTCTTCCCTGAATAAACACAACACAGATATCAGGGTTTAAGCTTTATTCCATCAGAAAACTCGTTGTACACAAAATAACTCAGCACGAGATACACGAGGAACAATACTAGAGAAAAACCCTGAAACAAACAGAAAAAAGAAGAGCAGTCGAGCCTGATTTTCTCAGAAAACAAGCAAGGGAAGCAAAACCCAGATAAAATCGAACAGAAAAGAATCAAGAGAGTACCAATTTCCTAGCTTGGATAGTGGAGGAGAGAACGAGCTTGTGAAAATAAGGGCGCGGCATTTTCCTTTTGAGACCGCCCGTTCGGAAAGCTGAAAAATCAGTCATTCAGCATAACGATTCAAAAACCCCCCTTCTGTTTTTTGTTGGAATCCAAACAATCGGCCGACCGTTCGCCGGATTTCTCTCTCTCAATCTTTTCCCTCAATCTCCGCCGTATGAGGCTCTGTTGTATGAGCCTTCAGATCTACTTGCCCCTCTTCCACTGATTCTTCTTCTTGCAGTCAAATTCCGTTTCTTCGAATTAATAATTAAAACTAAAAACAAAAGAGCAAAGAAAAATAAAAATAAAAACAAAGGAATTAAAAGGGAAAAGGGAAAAGAAAACTCAACTTGACCTAAAAGTTGAACCAGCCGATGGAAGGGGGCTGGCCCATGGTGACTCATCACGACTCGTCTAGGGTTGACTCGGTTCAACTCGCCCGAGTCCACTCGTCATCATTTGTTTTTTTATTGCTATTCTTGAGAACATTCCAAATTTTGCCCTAACTTTTGTAAGAGTTGGTATCTTTCCTGTCATAGACCTTTATTTTAATTTATATTTTTTAATTAAATTCTATTTTAGTCTTGTATTGAAATCCCTAAACTTTTGGATATTAATTTCTAATTCATGTATTTTTAAATATTTTTATTTTAGTATCTAAACTTTTTTAGCCTTGGTCATTAATTTAATTAAATTTTGTATTTATTTTGAAACTCGAAATCTGATTTCAAATATTGTTTACTTAATATCAATAGGAAAAAAATGTTTAGTTAAATATTATATGCATCAAGTAAATGCATGAAATATACCATATAAAGTTTTTTCCTGAAAATTTTTACTGAAAAATATGATAAAGACAAATTGGACGTATATGCAACCACACCGCACATATCTTGGAAAGTTTGAAGAATTGCAATGAGATTTAAAGTTAATTTTTTTTCCCTTTAATTGAGAGATAATTCAGGTAAAAAAAATTTCATAAACTATTTCTAATTGTGTTTGTAAATATAATTTTTTTTTTTTACATATGTATTTGTTTTAATTTTATACTTATCTTTATGTTATTATAGGGGCAATTGCAACAATGGCAAAAAAGTTTGGTCCAATTGCAAACGTGTCTCTCTTTATCTCCTTTGCAAATATAGCAAAAAAAATAGGTCCAACCAAAACGAAATCTGCGAAAAGTCCAAAATAGCCATTCGTTTAATCCCAAATTTTTGCAATATGAAGCACATTAACAGTCTATCAATGGTGTACTGTTGATATACCTAATATGAAGTATATCAGTGATATACTACTAATATACTTTATTTAGGTATATCAATTAAATGAAATTTCTAATATTCAATATATCAATAGTATATTAAGAATACATAATATGAAGTATATCAATAATATAACAGTAATTTATATTCAGTATATCAAATATATCTAATATGAAGTATATTAGCAATATACTTTATTTAGGTATATCAATGAAATGACATTTCTAATATAAAATATATCAACAATATATTGGTAATTCATAATCAGTATATCAGATATACCTATATGAAGTATATCGAGCGTATATCAGTAATTCATATATGATATATACATAATATGAAGTATATAAGTGAATATAATATTGATATACTTTATTTTAATTATTGACTTTATTAATGGATTTTGGTCACTAATTTTTTTGTTGATGCACTGGCTTTTAGACGATACACTTGTTTAGTGCTATATCAATAGGAAATGAATGATATAATACTAATATACTTCATTTTAGGTATATTATTTCACTGATATACCTAACATGAAGTGTGTCAATCATATACAGTACTACATATTCATTATATTAGATATACTACTGATATACTTTATTTTAGTTTTTTACTTTATCAATTATTTTTCGTCACTTAGCATATCACTGAATGAAGTGAAACAACAAAAACTACCAGAACCGTTAAACCTAAAAATAAAAAAAATAATAATAATAAAAAACAAAAAAAGAAGTTCTCAAAGTGACAGACTTTAATCTCATTTTAACCTAAATTATGTATGTACTAAAGCTTTTAATCTTATCTTACTATACCTTTTTTCAGAATATAGAAATATAAATATAGAGGTGTGGATTCAAAATTTTGACCAACATGAAAGATTAAGGATACATTTATTCATATTGGCTTAAATTTTATTCTTTTTTGTCCTCAAATATATGTATATATAGTTCAATAGTGGCCTTCAAATTTTCATAAATTTTCACCCTATTCCCAATTGTCAATTTTTTCAAATTTCTTCTGAAATAAATTGCAAAGGAAAAATCACATCTCTACACCAAGGAGTAAGAGCTCCTAATTTTTATTTTCTTTTAAAAAAAAAAAAAAAATCTTTTATGCTTGTGTTGGCAAGTAGGAAGTTAGGAGCTCCTACCTACTATCTGATATAATTCGTATTTAGTAACTAAAAAAGATTAGATACACTTATATATTTTTTAAGAATATTACACCACATGTGAATATGAGAATTCAAACCTTTAACCTTTCAGAGAAAGTAGGAATGCTTTCACTAATAAGGTAAGTTCAAATTGCCAGTTAAGTCCACTCAGATCCGTACAAAAGAAACTGCAAGAAAAATAAGTAGGAGCTCCAACAAATCACTAGTGAATAGACAAGTTTGATTCAACATGATACCAAATTCGATATATATATAACCATATCAATTAAATATACAACAAAAATATTAAAAACAAGGTTAAAAATCACTTTTGATCCCTAACTTTCATCAAAGTAACAATTTAGTCTCTAAACTTTATTTTGTAACAATTTAGTCTTTGTACATTCAAATTTGTAACAATTTAGTCCATAAACTTTAGTATGTAACAATTTAATCATTGTGCTTAACAGTTTAGTTCTTTTATCTTGAAAAATATTGTTAAAATTCAATGAAATTTCTTAACTATGTAGATCGATGAACTGATTAGGGATCAAATGTATTTATAAACTACAAACACTAAATTATTACATAATAAAATTTAACACTTAAATTTGATGAAAGTTTTCACGATAGGGATTAAATTATTACAAATTTGAAAGTACAGAGATTAAATTGTTACATATTAAAATTTGGAGATTAAATTGCTACAAATTTAAAGTATAGAGACTAAATGATTACTTTCAGAAAAGTTGAACCACCAAAAATATTTTTTAACCTAAAAACAATAACTAAAATAGACAATTTATTTAAATGTTAAAAATTAAAAAGAAAAATACAATAAATATGAAAATTTTAATTTAGCAAAACCGAGTCAACTCGGTTGGGGGGACAAAGGCGATGAAGTCTTGGAAGTATAAAGCAAAGACTGAGTCAAAGAACGAGCGAACCTAACAAAGCTCTATGGAGTAGATGCTTTGAGTGGCTTTATTCTCTTTCCTTTGCCTAACCGTATTAACAAAAAGAAATTTAAATTTAAAAAAAAAAACAATTATTATTTTCTTTTGACACGTGTCGCATTAGGGAGGGGTAGCTGCATGGGTGGGCCCCCCCCGCTCTCTATTATCAATCCAATGGGCCATGCCTGACCCAAAAGCAACTATTGACCAAATGGAGAAAAAAAACAAATATATTGTTTCTTTTTTTCTTTTCAATTATTAATAATAATATCTATTAAATTTTAATAAAATGGAAAATTGAAAATGCAACCCCACTCCTTTTTAGGGATGGAAATAGGCCGGGCGAGATCGGAGATGCATTAGATACATTTTCAAATTTTCAAGTCTTTTTCATTTTGTTCTCTGAACTCTTGAAATATTTATTTTAGTTATCAAACTTTTAAAATATAACAACTTTGGTCCTTGAAAAATACATTAAAATGTCTTTTTAATTTCCCAATTTCTACAAAATTATAGGTTAAATTACAAGTTTTGTTCTTGAACTTTTGGGTTTGTGACTATTAGGTTCTAAAAGTTTAAAAAGTATCTAATAGGTCTTAAATTTTCAATTTTGTGTCTAATAGACCATGAATTTTAAAAAGTGACTAATAAGGTTTTGAACTTCAAATTTCATGTATAATAGATTCTTAAACTTTCAATTTTATATGTGATAGATCATTTACTTAATTTGACATTTTTTTTTAGTTCACGGATTTATTAGACAAAAAATTCAATCTTACACCTAATAGATCTATTAATTTAAAAAAATGGTGAATACGTGAGAGACCTATTAAACATAAAATTTTAAAAAAATTCATGGACTTATAGACACTTTTAAAATTCTGAGACCTATTAGACACAAAATTAAAAGTTTAAAGACTAAACATGTAATTTATTAACCAAAATAATAAATTTGAACATTATTATGATTGTGTCACTTTAATATCAACCCACTCACTACTTGCCTTAGTTAGCCTATGTGATTTTAATACATGTCTACTCTAACATGTTATTAAACATATTTGAAGTCTCATTATTCATTAAATAAAAAAAAAACTAAAAAAATAGACATTTTGAAAGTTAAATGACTAAAATGGAATGAACTTAAAATTTTAGGGACTAAAATAAACTTAGGAAAGTTTAAGGAACAAAATAACATAAATTTAAAATTTTAAAAACTAAAAAGATATTTGAAAGTTTATCTATCAAATAGAATGATCCCTGTTTGGAACCCCTTGATTTGGATTAAAATCATTTCATGCATTTGGATGCCAAAAAAAAGTGAGAGATTTGAAATCGTTTGTGATTTTTTTTTAAAAAAAAATTGTTGTTCCAAATAGTTCGGATTTGGCAGGAATTTAAGTTTCAAAAAATATATTTTCAATTTTACCCCGCACCTTATGATAGTTTCTTCATGAAAATTTCTATAGTTTTTCTCTATTCAACTTCATACCTATTGATAGTTTCTTCTATATTTTAACTCAACGTCATTAAAACAAACTCAAGGTTAGGTTTCTATTTTGTTTCTCCATTGTATTTTGCTATTTTTAAAAAATTGATAACAATAATTTCAATATTTTCAATTCAACTTTTCAATTTTCAACAAGTTTTTTTTTTTTTTTAGACAAGCAAACTAGAAGTAAGTTTTTTTTTTCTTTGCTCATCTTCTTAAACATTTTTTTTTTGGATTTTATAAGAATAATATGTTTTTTTTGTTCCTTTTTATATATTGATGCAATCAATTTTTTTTCCAGTATGAATTTTTTTTAGTATTATGCTTAAGTACATTGGGTTGGAGAAGAAATCAACAAAAAAAAATCTTCTTTTGATTTTTTACCTCACTCTAAACATAACAAATCAAATCTCATTTGAAGGATTTTGTTTAGATTCGACTGAGTTCAGTCTCTCTTTTTTTTTTTCATTTAAATTAAGGCATTTGCAATTTTTTTTTCATTTTTAACCATAATGATAACATTTGTAAGTTTTAATTTAATAAGTTGATTTGTTTTGATTAATAGTTTGTTTTCATGATTATATGTATTTGATATTAAAATATTTAGTTATTAATTAAAATAATCTCCTGCAAAATCCATAAGGGAATAATAGTAAAATGTTATACTTTCTTTTCATTTCTTGTGAGCATCCAAACAAGACATTTTAATTTCGGTGATTTCAAATTAATTTGGTTCCAAATGCAGATAGGAATTTGAAATCATTTTCATCTTTTAAAATCCCGAAATTTGAAATTATTTCTTACCAAATCCATTCGCCAAACATAGCATAAAAGTTTAAGGACCAAAATGAAATTTGAAATGAAAAAAAAAAGTATGTATGTATGTATGTATTTATTTATTTAACGAATATGAGAAGATATGATATTAATAAAAAAACGTAAAAAGAAATAAATATCATCTATAGATGGGGTAGAGTGGAGAAGAAAGAAAGGGACAATTGCTTCACTTTTAGATCCTCTTACGTAATATATATATACACACATACATATGTTGGAAAAATTACAAATAACAAAAGAAAATGGAGTAAATATTAAAAAACAAACACGTAAACAATTAGGTTGAGGCGCAGGTATCTCGCTCTCTTTAAGGAGATTCAAACCCTCTGCAGTGTATATTTATTTATCAACCATCGGTGCATCAGCTCTTCTCTGGCATGTCTCCTCCAAGATACAACAACCCAACTTAAACGTTGTGTAGCTAAAACCACTATGTACTATGAGGTTGAGCTAAAAGCTCCACAACAAAGAACACCCCCTCTTTTGGTCAATTGCTCTTAAAAGAGAAAAGTATGGAGATATGAGATGGTAGAAAGAATAGAAGATTCGAAAAATGTTATGTGTTGAAAGTGTGGTAAGAGAGGTATTTGTTGGGATTTATATCCTAAAGCCTCGTTATTAATGATTTATTTAATAATTAATAATAATTTTGATTATTTTATTTACAATCTAATATTATCTATTATATGAAAAATCAAAGGTTATTAGTGTAACCTTGAACAATATGTGGTTGACATACGGGAGAATCATGTTCAAGAAATAACCTCAAGGGTCATAGTATATGGATAAGGTTGAGTGTTTTATCTTGGTAACACTATTGATACGGCCCACTTTGTAATTGTTACAAATGATTTGATTCAAATCGTTTATGTGGAGACATGTGAGTAGGTGTATCTTATACAATGATTTTTATGAGGTTGGACCACGAAATATTTAATCTCTCTTTATAAATTCGTGAATTGAGAAGATTAATATTTCATCATGATGATCATATACAACTCGATCTTAATCTTAAGTGAGTTATGAACTCTTGCTTGTGAGTGCTTGTTCTTTGATTTGCATGGGTGAGAGTGACTTTTGTAGGGGTTTTTGTACGGATGACCCATTTTTCAATGGTTTAATGCGATCTGACCTGTCATCCCATTTCAATGAAAAATGACCCATTCTGACGTGGCAACGCGCGCAAAATTACCCAGAAGGGCAGTTTGAGACCGGATCGCTTGTTCACGCTTTCGGATAGGGTCACGCTCTTGCTGAATATTCTCGCTCTCGGTCTCGGTCTCGCCCTCGGTCTCGGTCTCGTTTGCCACGTCAGCAACTTCTTCATTCATGAAATATTATCGCCCCCGGTGACTCGTTCTCGCTATACGTCGTACTCGTTCTCGCTCTCACGTTGATGTTTCTCGCAGTAATCATTCTCACTCGTCACTCAAAATTATTGTACTGCTCGTTCTCGCAGTGAACATTATTTGCCGCCGCTCGAACGTTGTACTCGTTCTCGCTCTCACGTTGACTCGTTATCGTTCCCGCTTTTAACAACATTTTTCTCGCACATCAGCATATTTTCTCGCACATGTTGACTCGTTCTCGCACTACCCATTCTCGCTCTCGTGCTCGTTCGGATTGCTCTCGCACTCGAACATTATTTGCCGAGTATAGAACGTTATACTCGTGCTCGCACTACCCGTTCTCGCTCTCACGTTGTCGTTATCGTTCCCGCTTTTAACAACATTTTTCGTTAATTATTGCTCCCAGGTTTGTTTGTTTCTTTTGTTAGTTTAATGTGAATCCATGAACGGACGACAAGGCAACGTTGCAAAATATAAAATTTCATTGTCTGTTTGTGAGTTCATACAAAGAAATTTAAAAAAAAAAAAAACCACCATTCCCGAACCTACTCGGAGTCGGATGATGATATTATCACCAGTGGCAGCCTTTTGTCATCAACTCTCCTCCTTTTATGCTTATCGAGCGTGCGGCTGGACCCTTCATCAGCAGAAGGGAATTTCTTTTTCTTCTTTCTCCGGTCGCCACCATCCTTAGGCACGTTCACAGAACATGCTGAAGGGGCTGGTTGCGGTGTGGGAGGATGGGAAGTAGGTGGTGGTGTCTTCTGGCAAGATTGTTCTTCATTCGGCCAATCAGCCAGAAAGTCTTCCAAATCTTGCTCTTCCTCCGCTTCGGTGGAGGACATGGTTGTCGTGGCTGGCGTGGGCGGGGTTGGCGGGTCTGACTCATCCTAAAACGGTGCAGATGGGTATTCTAGAAAACTGTCATCGGATGAGCAGTCCATTGTAGTGATTGTGTTTAGTGAATAAACCATTTTAGGGTTGGTTTATTAATAGGCAAAACGGAATGAAATGCCAACGGTCACCATTAATGCATTTACACCACTGCAAGTCACCCTTTCGTCTCCCCAATCACGAATAACGAGCATGCAAGATTACCGTAAAAATACGAGAACGAGAACGAGAACGAGAGCCCAATTACGAGACCGAGAGCGGGAATAGATATTACGCTCGTTCACGTTCTCGCGCTCGCTATGTAAATGACTATCGTTTTCTCTCGTATTTCATTAAAATGGGTTGGTCTATTAATTAATTAATAGGAATGGATTGACATGACTGCAGGTCACACCCAATCTCGAATCACGAGGATGCACGATTCCATTATTGAAACAGCGAGTGCGAGAACGAGATCCCAACTACGAACTGCGAGAACGGGAGCCCCACTACGAGAGCGATAACAAGACGAGACCGAGAGCGATATTATACTTATTCATCGCTAATTATCGTTCTCGTTGTTCTCGCTCTCGTAGTTGACACTCGCTCTCGCTCTCGTTCTCCATCGTTCTCTCACGCTCTCGATTCAGTGGTCGGATGCATCATTTAAAAAAACAAACGAACAGTATGTCTCTCACTTCTTTTATTGTACATTTGAAACTCACTCTCTCTCCGTCGATAGAGGCTCATCACCGCTAGATTGCTTTGTCACCGCCGTCCATCTTCACCAGTGACTCGTCGATTCTCTGAAACAGTAAGCCTAAACCGACCAATTCCTTCGTTTATTGTTTCTTTCGTGGGTTTTCTGGTTTTGTGCATGTTTGCAGGCGAGGTTATGGTTGTTTTAGTTCTGTGCATGTTAGCCATTGTTTGTGGATTTGATGAAGTTGCATAGCTAGAGCGAGCGTACAGGGACGAGAGCGATAGAGCTAGAGCGAGAATGTATGGACGAGAGCGATAGAAGTAGAGCGAGTAGTTAGGGTTATGAGTCGAAATCGATAGATTTGGTGAACGAGTGCGTGAATACTATAGTTATAGAGCTAGGGTTTCTGCGAATGGAAGCTTAGGTTCCGTGAACGAAATGAAGAATGTGAGCCGTAGGGATAGCGAAACTACGAGAGCGAGGGCGCAACTGAGAGAGCGACACTGCGAGAACGCGAGCGACATTGCGAGAACAAGAGCGGGTGCGAGAACGAGAGCGGGAATTGAGTTTCAATATGCCATACTATGTATGCTGTGTGTTTGTATTTTTTCCCTTCTGTGTTATGTTTTTCTGACTTTTTGTGCAATTGATGCAGTACCGAGATGGCAACAATTCTAAGAATCCCCAAGGAGGATTGGTTCCCCGGCCAGGCTTCTAGCCTTGCCCACATAAGTTCTGCAAATAAAGTGGTGAAGGAGAAGTTGACCGTTGGGTAGTTGGAAATGTTCAAGAGGACCGTTTTAGGGCGGTTTGTGGATGTTGAATTGGTTTTCAATAGCCCGTTGGTCCATCACATCCTATTGAGGGAGGTTGTTGACGGTCCGGATGATGCGATGAGGTTCGACCTTAAAGGTACAGTCGTTCAATTTTTGAAGGCCGAATTCATCTTGCTGACTGGATTGTGGCCATCACCCGAGGGAGGACACGAGGCAGGTGCATCAAATGAAGTCCTACGGCACAAGTACTTTGAAGGCATATGCACTGAAATCCGTCTGGATAATTATGAAGCTGCACATAAGAGATTGCAGTTTGAGCCAGACGAGGATGCAGTGAAGGTGTCCTTGATTTACTACACCGAGATGGCCATGATGGGTAAGACTAAATCAAAGGCCGTGGTTGATAGGTCCCTATATAGGGAAGTTGAAGCCCTTGAGTACTTCAACAGTTTGGGCTGGGGGAGCAGACTTTGGGATAGGACATTGCGTGGACTTAAGGCAGCCTTGAGGGACAAGGTTGCAACCTACAAGTTCAAGGTCCGGACGAATAAGAATTATATTGTTAAGTATAACCTCCCTGGATTCCCTCCTGCTTTTCAGGTATGTATTTCACTTTATATAATAAAGTAAAAGTCGCTTGTTATTTTTATGTCGCATATTGTAAACTAACTATGGTTATTTGGTTATAGGTATGGGCGTATGAGACACTTTCGTCAGCAGCGGGTCGCTTTGCTACTCGACTTACTAATGACGCAGTGCCTCGAATGTTGAGATGGTCATGCTCCCACTCAGTTTCATATAGGGTGTTGGAACGAGATGTATTCGATTCCCCTGAGGTTAGAATGCACTCATTTCGGTATTACACAACGTAGTTTCATGTAGTTTTATTATATTAACATGTACTTGTTTGTGACAGACGGTAGTCACGTCGGTACTGGTCATGTCAGAGGCCGAGATACAGTACCGCGATACTCAGGTCAGGCAGAGGGTCCACGACGACGACGACGACGATGATCGAGAGTTTGAGATGAATTTTGAGGGTCAGACTGGAGAGGGCCATGTTTACCCTCAGATCATAGAAGAGACCGGTGAAGTTCATATTGGAGAGCGTCAACCCGATCCTCAGGTTAGGGAGGATACCAGAGAGGGTCAATCTGATCCTCTTACGAGGGACGAGACTGAGAGTGATCGCTCCTCTCCCCATTTGCGACCTAGACAAGGTGGTTCGTCTACTTTAAGTTATCTTCGGAGCATCGATGCTCGTGTCTATAGAGTCGAGAAGTCTGTGGATGAATTGAAGTCGCAAATGGGAGAATTGAAGTCGGACATGGGAGAGGTGAAGTCCCATTTGATCACCGTATCTATGTTTCTCCGCAAACTGTTCAAGGTATGTGATACAATATGTAGACAATATTTGGATTATTCTCATGATATCGACTAACTTTGATTATTTGTTTAATGCAGGATGCGAGCCACAAATGGGTTGAGTCACCAAACATACATGTCGATCAGTCGATGGAGGCCATCCACATTCCAGCCACCACTACCACCTCGCCCACCGAGTCCACCCTTCCCATTCCTTCCACCACCACCACCGAGTCCACCCTCCCCATCACTACCACTGAGTCCACCCTCTTCACCCTCTCCATTCCTTCCACCACCACCACCGAGTCCACCCTCCCCATCACTACCACCTCGCCCACCGAGTCCACCCTCTCCATTCCTTTCACCACCACCACTGAGTCCACCCTCCCCATCACTATCACCTCGCCCACCGAGTCCGCCCTCTACATTCCATCCACCACCACCACCGAGTCCACTTTCCACATTATCCCCATCACCAGCTCTCTCCCAATGCCCACTTCCACTGCTACATTCACAGACCTTATCATCTCATCCTCACGTATATTCGGCATCCCTGACTCCGACCCCCCTGACTCGGTGATCACGGCCACCCTACAGAGCCTCAAGTCGATCGCCTCCATCGACTACGACACTAGTGACATAGTCCTTGTTGACACTGAACCCACTGGTCTCGCTAACTTCACTGGCCTCGCCGACTCCACAGGCATCAACATTGAGGATGTTGATGTCACCATTCCCATTGCCAGCGAGAGCCCCACTGGCTCGGTCGCATCTGAACCTGTTCTTCTCCCTCGAAAGGGTATCCGGAAGAGGAAGGCATCGGAACGGTATACGCCTTCAGATGAGGCAAAGAAACTGAAGGAGGAGTCGCCGAGACCGCGAAATGAGAGTAGATATCCACTTCCTGGTTTGATTACCACCCTCCATAAGTCGTTGATCATTTACAATCCGGCGCACGATGCAGTGGATGGCGGATCCAAGCACGGACGGTGATGTTCGACCTGGCCCAATTACCACGGCAACAGGAATGGGGAAGAAATTCTTTAAAGACTTATTAACACCAAGCTATTGGGTCGAGTGCGATGTAAGTACCTTTTCTTCCGTAGTTAGTTTATTATTTAATTATGTATAGTTTCACATGTAATGACTAATGGCTTCGTTCATTCAGACTATAAACACGTTGTTCATGTTTATCAAGCGGAAGCTATCTGCTCGACCGGATATGTGCATACATTGATTCACGATATTGCCCACGGGGATCCTGATATGTATTGTCTTTTGCAAACTCATTTAAACTTGCGAACTAACTCACATTTAAAGTTGCGTTGGCTTTTGCACGTGTTGGTTTTTTGCAGGCCAATTTAAATTTGCGAACCAAAGAGAGCATATACAACAAGATTTGGAGAAAGCAGTTGTTCAAGGCCGCGTTGATTTGGGGATCAGAGGATACGTACATCGAGTACGTGAATGGAGTCCATGATGACTACAAGCCTGCTTGGCAGGATGTTGACTTCGTGTACTGCCCCGTCAACATGAATCAGCATTGGTTCCTGTTGGCCATGGACATGAACAGGGGACAGTTGTTAGTGTACGATTCATACCCCTCGTACATCGCAATGGAGCGCGTCTCGAAGTTTCTAGAGCCCCTCACGCACACTCTACCCTCAATGCTATACTTTTGTGATATCACTCGCACCAAACCAGGTATGCGAACATCCGCGTGGCCCATCTATCGCGCAAAGAACAGCGACATACAACATGATTCATTGGACTGCGGGATATTCTGTGCTAAATGGTTTGAGTACTTGGTGACAGGCGCAGATACGTCCGAACTTGTACAGGAGCGGATGACGGACTATAGGACACAGTATGCATGTCAACTGTGGTCTAACACATATTCATTTTGATGTCATTTTGATGGGGGGATGTGTTTTTCACTTTTTGGTACATAACTGTAATTCATTCGTTTTTGTATTTGTACAAAACAGTATGAATAAAATGTATTCTACATTTACACGAGCTCGAGTATGAGAACTTAAAGCGAGAGCGAGATCTATTAAGTGAGAGCGAGTAGTCGAGAGCGAGTAAGCGAGAGCGCGTAAGCGAGAGCGAGAGCGAGAGCGAGAATTATTTTTGTACTCTTACACATCATACAAACTGGTTCACTTACATACATAAATATACATAAAAATAATAGTATACAGAAAGAAGCATTTATACTACTCCGGTTGGTTGAATATTGTGGTTGACAATGGTTGATTGCATGACTGCCGGTTGTGTCCGACATTACCACACCTACCACATTTCCGTGTTCGAATGTGTTCGCCTGCAGAATGGATTCTTTGTATCCTTCTCCGTCCAACTCGAGTAACTCTATTCGGTGGAAGTATTTGCATTTCCACATATCCAGGTGGTTGTGGCCATTCTGATACATGCCCAACTGGGTATATAGGCTCCGCATATACTGCCTTAAGAGCTTCAACGGTATAACACTTATTACACAGGCTAGATGAGGTGATGTTGCGTTCCCTAGCAGCAACAATAGCATGCGAACATGGTATTTCATACGAGTCGAATTCTTTGCACGTGCATTGTCGAGTTTGAAGATTAACAATGCCATCCAACCGACCATCTCTTACATGACATGTGTAACAATCAATAGGGTCAACTCGGTATCGTCTACCTTTATCGCAATCCATGGTCATTCGTTGCTCCGCATAGTCGGACATCAATGTAGTGCGCGAAAATCAATAGTTTCGCCTTTCATAAAACCACCCCTGTAGATGCCCTCTTATAAAATTGAGCAACGGAATGATGGGGAGCAGTCGTGCTTCTGCAGTCAACGAATTGAAGCACTCTGCACTGTTCGAAGTCATATTGTCATAACGTTTATTTCTCTGAAAACAGCGTGCCCACCGTTCTATACCAACGCTCTCCAAATATCGAGCTACAGCACCTTCACGCAAGTGCAGAAGTTGATCCCAATATATATTGAATTCTGACTCGCGGAACGCCCTAGCGGCATTGTTGAACAATTTCACTACCGCCTTGTCCTTGAAATTCTTCAACACATTAGACTGTAGATGGTACGTGCACACTCCATGAAAAGCTGTGGGGAATACAGCTTGAACACTATGCGCAATACTCGCGTGACGGTCAGAAACAATAACCAAGTTCGGGGAGTCTCCAATGGCTATCTTCAGTTTCGTCATGAACCATGTCCATGACCGATCGTTCTCATTGTCCACGATCGCATATGCCAATGGATAAAGTTGATTATTTCCATCCCTCCCTACACCAACCAACATGCATCCTTTGTACTTTCCCTTTAAATGGGTTCCATCAACAACGATGACATCTCGCATGTGCGCATAACCTCTGATGCAAGGCCCCAATGCCATGAATGCATATTTGAAATAGAGGGAGTCTTCAATTTCTACTTCAAACATAGTGCCTGGGTTAGCAATTTTAAGTGCTTCTCCATACGCGTGGATCATTGTGTACGAGTCTTCTGGAGTCCCCCTAGCAAATGCATGTGCCATTTCCCTAGCACGCCATACTTTGTCGTAACTTATATTCACTCCATACTCTTGCCTGACGTCCTCAATGATGTGCTTTGGCTTATACACACGACCGACTCCTTCAAACTTATGTTTAATTATGTGTCCGATCACTTCAGCACTCGCTTGTCGATGGTCGTGATTTAACAGTTCAATGGAGCATGTGTGTGTGCTCGCATACTTGTTTATCTTAAACATTTCAGTTCCCGCCATCTTCACCGCCCGGAGCCTCCATGTACAAGCCTTGTCAATGCATCCCACAGTGTACAATTCCTTTGTGGACTTCTTTACTCTAAACTCAAAATTCTTGCTCATGGCCAGCAGCGACAGTCTGTTCTTCAAGTCCTTCTTACAAACAAACAATTCACCAACCTCAATATCAACACCATCAGCAGAGCCAGAAGAAGATGGACCGGTCAAAGAAGTGATAGACGGTCTAACTTGAGAATGGGCACCATCATGTGCCCTTGAAGTTGGAGTATGCCTTATCTCATTCTCAACAACTGCACGTTGACTTTGGACTCCTTCATTTCGACTGGCATGGATTGCTCTATGTAAGTCCCATGCTTCATTTCGGTCCATGTGATGATCTTGAGAACTATGGTGAGTATAATATGAATCCCATGGGTTATTGTTGTCGGGTCCTAGGGACACCCCCGTCTCATACAATGGTATATATGCCTCCTCTGTATACCCGCCCATTGATTCAAACATTCCCCCATCCGCAACATCGTTCTCGACTATCACATGAGAATTGTCGTCATAAGCTTGCTGCACATCCTCATCCAGCCGTATGTTCCCACCATTCTTTTGTACAGTTGTTATAAATACTTGCTTACGCTATCGTTCACGCTCTCGCTCACACTATCGTTCACGCTCTCGCTCACGCTGTCGTTCACTATCCCGCTCTCGTTCTCACTCTCGCTTTAATACTATCACTCCAGTTCAACCAGTATCGCTCCAATGCCAATGCCATAGTAACCAACGTTCTAAAACTAAAAAAAAAAAACTTTCAAAACATAACACGTTTATACCATAAGACATAAGACGTTTGTTCAATGTTTCAAAACCCTGAAACATAAGATGATTTTTCAATGTTTGAAACGTAGAAAGATGTCTTCCAGAAATATAAAACAAGTATTAGATCGTACCTATTTTTTGAATGTGGATTGGTTAATGCTCGGACGTTGAACACTTGAAAGGAGAAAATGTTTTAAAGTAAAGTAAGTTTGAACAGAAAACGAAGGAAGCCAATGGATACAATAAAAAATTATGTTTGTTAGACATATAAATCATAGTAATTTTCTTTAATTTATTTATTTAAAAGGTTTATTGTCAAATGTTGATGTTGAAAGTAGGTGTAGAACTGATTGAGGTTTTTTCTTTGTCAGTATTTTCGGCGGATAAACCTCCAGTGTAGGGAATTGCTGTAAAAGAACGACCACGAGAGCGAGAACGAGTTCAGCGTTCGAGTGAGGTAGAGTGACGAGTGAGAACGAGGCAACTTGTGCTAGAACGAGAACGAGAACGAGAGCGAGCACGAGTATAACGTTCTATACTCGGCAAATAATGTTCGAGTGCTAGAGCAATCCGAACGAGCACGAGAGCGAGAATGGGTAGCGCGAGAACGAGTCAACATGTGCGAGAAAATATGCTGATGTGGCAAACGAGACCAATTTGCAACGTTCTTGTCGTCGTGCATGGATTCACATTAAACTAACAAAAGAAACAAACAAACCTGGGAGCAATAATTAACGAAAAATGTTGTTAAAAGCGGGAACGATAACGAGTCAACGTGAGAGCGAGAACGAGTACAACGTTCGAGCGGCGGCAAATAATGTTCATTGCGAGAGCGAGCAGTACAGATAATTTTGAGTGACGAGTGAGAACAATTACTGCGAGAAACATCAATGTGAGAGCGAGAACGAGTACAACGAGAACGAGTACGACGTATAGCGAGAACGAGTCACCGGGGGCGATAATATTTCATGAATGAAGAAGTTGCTGACGTGGCAAACGAGACCGAGACCGAGACCGAGACCGAGAATATTCAGCGAGAGCGTGACCCTATCCGAGAGCGTGAACAAGCGATCCGGTCTCAAACTGCCCTTCTGGGTAATTTTGCGCGCGTTGCCACGTCAGAATGGGTCATTTTTCATTGAAATGGGATGACAGGTCAGATTGCATTAAACCATTGAAAAATGGGTCATCCGTACAAAAACCCCACTTTTGTAGCTGATTCGATAAGCCTACCATTTTGAAGACTTGACCAAATAGGGAGTTGGGAACATAATCTCACAAGATGGAATTTACTCATTCCCATATAAGGTAAGTAGATGAGTAGTTCCCTTAAGTGTTGATTTCGGGACTGGAACAATGGGGCCCCACCCTCTCACTGGCCTGAGAGAGACTTAGTCTATGGTTGGATCATAAACAAATTGTTCATCAGAGGATCAGTGGTACTTAAGGTGCAAGATGTAATTATAGGGGTAAAATAGACTTTTGACCCAGCTGTAATTACGAACAACTCGTGAAGGATTGACTTACATGTAATAGTTATATCCATAGACACAACTTGTCTTACAATGCATAAGAGTGCACCTCTAGGTCTATAGTGAAGTGGCTTAAAGTTAATGAATAAAAATTGATTAATTAATTTTATATCATTGGACCTTATAATCTATAGGTCCATAAGGTCCCCTTGGTAGCTCATAGTAACACTAAAAGATCAATTAAGTTGAAAGAAAAAATTGAAATGTTAAAATTAATATTTAATATATTAGATATATTAAATATAAAAGAGGAAAATATATTTATTGTATTTGATACATTAAATATTAAAATAATTAATGTATATTAGATACATTAAAGAAAAGACATTTATAAAATTTGAATAATATTCAAATAAATAAATATCGTAGAAGATTTGAATGAGATTCAAATAAGTATAAGATATATTTTAATATATTGGATATTAAAATATAATTGTGACGCCCTGCAACTTCAGGTACAATTAATTTTCATCTTATGTCTGTATTTGTGGTGAACGTTTAAATTCTTCGTTAAAGTTGACCCAAGGATTATCAGAATTTAGTGGGTGAATCTAAATAATTAAGTTTTATAACTTTAGCGAAAGATTTTCGAACTAGATCAAATCTCTTAATTTTGGAAAGTCGCTCTTACCCAAAGAATTAGTCCTAAATTTCATAGGAAATCTAGATTTTTGTTTGGGAGATAGACTTTTAAATAGCACTAAATCCTTTATTGTATTTGTTTAAAAATAATGGGTTTTTTTTTTTTTAGAGAAGAATAATTATTTTCTTTTCATATGTTCCAAAAAGCCCTAATTTCTTTTTTCTTTTTTTTTTTCTCTCCTTCTTCCTCCCATTGACGCGACAGCCCCCCCTCCCATTCGAATTTTTTTCTCATTCTTCCTCCCATTCACGCCGACAACTCCTTCCCACCACCATCCCCATAGATTTTTTTTCTCTTCTTCTTCCTCCCCTTCACGCCGACAGCCTTCCCATCACCATCCCCTTCGATTTCTCCTTCTTCTTCTTCCCTTCATCGCCGACAGCCTCCCTCCAGCCACACGGGCTCCGGCGACGCAAAACCAGCGGGCTCCGGCGAGGACTGAACGGACTTCGGCGTTCTCAGGCAGCGACAGCGGTGTGGGCGGCGTTTTCCGACGAAGCCCACTGTTTTCTTGCGAGCGTGAGACGGCTGGCGGGCCAATCGAACGAGTGGCGACGTGGGTATTCTACCAACGGCAAGGGGAGGGCAGTGTAACGAGCAGTCCAGCAACTTTTCTTCTCTTTAACAAGGTTTGGCCATGACCCATGATAATTTTATCTTGGATTGGTGTTACCCACTCTCTAATAACCCCAAATTTTCATGTTTAGGCTTCATTGAACACTGCCCAACACGTTTTCGAACTCCCTCGATCAGTAATTTGAGCTTGTTTAGAGTAGTTGGTAAGTCTCAATAAATTTCAGCAAGCCTTTAAATCTTTCGAACCAAAAGTAAGATGCGTTAGGTGAATTTATAACCCTTGTAAACTTGCATTCGTAGATTGGATTTAATTTGGAATATTCAAGTAAGGCTCAAAGCTCTTTTAGGAATACCTTGGGCTATCTTTGGAACGGGGTAAGTAGAATTCTACCGGTTGGGTTTGGTTGTTGCTTGTTAGCATGTTGTGTGTGTTCTAAATGCTTGCTTATGTATACTTTATTGCAATGAATTGTTCTGTGATTCTAAATGTGTTGAGTATGACATGATGAATTGTTTTCTCCGTGCTTAGCATATTTCCTTGTTGTGTTCGAATAATCTAGCGAAGCATAGCGAATTATTAGCGTTAGTTGTGAAAGCATGTTATGGTTGTTGCTTAGTTTTGTCATAATCAAGAACTAAAAGCATGATGCGTAGGATTCATACATTCTAGCAAGAATGAGTAAGGTTAGTGAACCTTAGGTGGGCTAAAAGAAAATGGATGAACACTAGAATGCCTTGGGTAAAAATGGTCAAGGATCAATACATTGTTATACATCGAGGCCTTGGGTAAAAATGGTCAGGGGTCGATGTGGCTAAGTCATCGTTTTCCTTGGGTAAAATGGTCAAGGGAGTGATGCACAGTTCGAGGCCTTGGGTGAAAATGGTCAAGGGTCGAACGTTGAGCACCGTAGAGGGTCGTTAAGGCCCTGGGTAAAAATGGTCAGGCGACGGGTCTCGAAAGGGTTAGTCTCAGGTAGCTTGTAAAGGCTAAACAGGAGTGAATTTAGTGACTCGATGACGTTTGAATGAGTATGATGAGCTTAAGTGGTGAAACCATATGCATGAGATAAACAGGGTACATTTGTGAGTATTAATTCAGTGACTTAAGCATGTTGTATGTGCTGTTGTGATATTTGTATGACTAGCTTATTTTGGAAAGCGTGATACTTGTAAGCATATTGTCTTGTTTTGTATGTTGATTGTGGTCCTTCAGGTGTGAGCTACTTACCAGTACGTGTTATGTACTGACTCACTACCAGGTTTTGCAGGTGATGACGTATGTTACAACCCTGGTGATGCTGAAGATGAGGCATGAGAGGAGAAAGGCCATAGTGGAACATTTATCTTTAATGTAGTCGACTCGTTGCGTTAGTGCAATCGAACTATAGTTATAATTGTCTTGAAATTTAGGCATCAGTATTGTTGTTCTTTTCACTTTAGAGTGGTCTATTAAACTTATTAGATAGCTTGAACTATAGGTTGTGAGACTTACTTTATAATTTATTTTGCGTTGGGACTTGTAATAAGTTTGCTAGGGTGCCTTGTTTTCTTTGATTAAACGTATTTGTCTTGTTTAAAGAAGACTGAGGAAGTTTTGTCGAACTTGATTCGAGTTGTCAAGTGACCCTGAATTTGTGGTAATTATCTGATTTGGAGTTTGGAATGGTTTTTCTGGTTATCTGGTTATAGAAGTGCAAATTTTTGTTTAACAGGTGTTAGAAAATTTTTGGATAACTCATAGTTATGCCGTTATGCTGCTGAAATTTTGGGGGCATATCGGTTACAAATTAGTAGCGTTCTCTAGAATAGGCTAAATTTTGGGGTCGTTACAATAATATTTTAATTATGGCAAATATTTGTCATTGATCTCTATAAATAGGACTCTTGGGTTATCCATTAGACACGACACACATCTCCTCAATATAGAATTAGAGAATTCTCTCTTGACTTTTTCGTCTCCAATTTCTTGTGGATTTTCTTTCAAGAGACTCCTACAAGTATTGATCTTGTGTTTGAGTCATAGTCAGGATGACTTTGTGGATGTGATAAATACTCGCATGAAATATCTTCATATTTACTCCAAGTAAATTTGCTTAATTTTAATTTTGTATTTAATTCTAAGTAAAATCAAAGTCGATTCCAACGCTTCCGCTATGAGTTTAATTCGATTATTCCCTTCAGTATTTATATAGGAATTTTATATAAAAATAAGTAATTAAATTGTAAAACTTTTAACCTCCATTCAAATAAAGAATCAAATACGTTCTTCTCTTTATTATTTAAAACCTCTCTCCTTTAAAAAGTAAAAACTCATAATAAATAATAAATATTAAAATGTTACAATATTCCTCCACTAATTTTAAAATAATCAAAATTAATTGACCTTGAACCATATAAATATCAGTTATCATGTCTATTGGCTCCAGAATTAGCTCACCATTCTTCAACACTTTGAACCATATAAATATCAGTTATCATAGTCACAAATGGTTCTTCGGTAACATTAGCCTGAAGTACAGGTTCGTGTTTCTGAAATTTGCAAAATCAAGCAATATGCCCACTTTTGCCACAAACAAAGCAAATTGCTCTTAAGTGTCGAGGATGAAGGGAATAATCAAATTAAACCCACAACGAAAGCATTGGATCACATTTGATTTATTTAGAATTAAACTAAAATATAATTTTAGGCTAAGCAAAACATACATTTGAGATAATATGGAGATATTTAAGGCAGGTCTTTATCTCATTCACAAAATCTTTCTAGCAATGACTCGAACATAGGATCAAAGCTTGTGGGAGCCTCTTGGAAAAAAATCTACAAGGGATTGGAGAGGAAAAAGTCTAGAGATAATTCTTTAATTCTCTATTGAAAAGATGTATGTTATAGTGGCTCAATCCAAAAGTCCTATTTATAGAGATATGTGGCAAATCTTTGTTATAATTAAATAATATATATTTGAATATCTAATATACTAAAATACATATATTTAATCTATTTGAATCTTATTCAAATATTTTAAATTCTCCTACGATATTTATTTATTTATTTGAATCTTATTCAAATGTTATAAATATCTTTTCTTTAATGTATCTAATATATATTAATTATTTTAATATTTAATGTATCAAATACAATAAATGTATTTTCCTCTTTTATATTTAATATATCTAATATATTAAATATTAATTTGAATACTTCAAATTTTTCTTTCAACTAAATTGATCTTTTAGTGTTACTATGAGCTAGCAATGGGACCTTATGGACCTATAGATTATAAGCTCCAATAATACAAAATTAATTCATCAAACTCTTTAATTGATCAATATTCATTCATTAACTCTTCGGTCACTCTACTATAGACCTGGAGTTGCACTCTTATGCACCGTAGGACAAGTTGTGTCCATGGATATAATCACTGCATGCAAGTTGATCCTTCACGAGTTGTTCGTAATTACAATTGGGTCAAAAGTCCGTTTTACCTCTGTAATTACACCTTACACCTTAAGTACCACTGATCATCTAATGAAAAATTTGTTTATGATCCAATCATAAACTAAGTTCCTCTCGGGCTAGTGACAGGGTGGGGCCCCATTGTTCAAGTCTCGAAATCAACACTTAAGAAAACTACTAATCTACTTACCCTATATGGGAATGAGTGAATTTCATCTTGCGAGATTATGTTCCTAGCTCCCTATTTGGTCAAGTTCTCAAAATGGTACGCTTATTGAATCGACTACAAAAGCTACTCTCACTCATGTAAATCAAAGGACAAGCCCTCATATGTAGGAGTTCATAACTCACTCAGGATTAGGATCAAGTGACATATGATTATCCTGATGAAATATTAATCTTTTCAATTAACGATTTATAAAGAGGGATTAAATATTTCATAGTTCAGTCTTATACAAACTCATTGTATAAGTTACCCATACTCACATGTTTCCACATGAACGATTTGGATTAAATCATTTGTAACTATTACAAAGTGGGTCGTATCAATAATGTTACCAAGATAAGACACTCAATCTTATCCATATACTATGACCCTTTAGGTTATTTCTTGAATATAATCCTCCTGTATGTCAATCACATATTGTTCAAGATTACACTAATAACCTTAGATTTTTCATATAATAGATAATATTATATTACAAATAAAATAATCAAAATTATTATGAATTATTAAATAAATCATTAATTACGAGGCTTTATGGCATAAATCCCAATAGAGTATATACTTGATTCTTATTCCCTTGGCTTGGATTTTTCTTATTAGAAAATTAAGGTTTATTATTCTTTTTCATATAACTCTTCTTTGGCTTTAAATGAATATTTTTAGGAATTTTACCCTTAGGTAAACTATCATTAGAAGATATTAGATTTACCTTGGTGGATTTTTCATTGCCTTCTTGAATCAATACATTTTGCCCTCTTGTCTTTTCCTCCATACGAATGCGAGTAATTAGCACTTCTAGAAAAATTTCTTTTTGCTTATGATGCATATTATTTTGAAATTCTCTTCATGATGGTGGAAACTTGCCAATTATGCCGGTAACAATAAGATTGTCTCCAATCTTAATTCTTTCATATGCTACTTCAACTACTATCATCTAAAAGTCTTGTGCTTGCTCTACTACAGATTTTTTATCAACCATTTGGAAGCAAAGAGAAGCGACTTGCAGCATATTTTTTTGTGCTTGCTTCTTCAATATCATATTTATTCTGCAAAGCTTTCCATATTTTCTTGACATATGTGAAAGTAGTATCATAATAATCATAAAAATGATCAGTAAGACAATTTAAAAGATAATACCGACATTTGTATTCATCTTTCTCATACTTATCAATTTTCTCTTGGTGTTCTATGAACTCTTCAATGCTTAAGTTTTTAGTATCGATCTTTTTTGGGTTTTTTTTCTATGAGGACATAGGTCACTTTGAGAAGATTAAGATAGAACAACATTTTTCCTTTCCATTACTTAAAGTGTGCTCCCTTAAATTGAAAAGGCATGTTGAGATCTCCAACATTCTCATTAGGCTTCTCAATTGTAGACTTCATGATGAATTTCCTTAAAATTGTTAGGAAAATTACAAATAACAGTGGAAAATAGAGTAAATATTGAGAAACATACATGCAAACAATCAAGTTGAGGCGTGAATATCTCGCTCTCTTTAAGAAGATTCAAGCCTTTTGTGGTGTATATTTATTTATAAACCACTGGTGCAACAGTTCTTCTCTAGCCTGTCGGATACAACAACCCAACTAAAACGTTGTGTAACTCAAACCACTCTGCACTATGAGGTTGAGCTCAAAGCTCCACAAGAACACCTCTCTTTTGGTCAATTGCTCTTAAAAGGGCAAAGTAGAAAAATATGAGATAGTAGAAAGAAGAGAAGATTCGAAAAATGTTGTGCATTGAAAGTGAAGGAATGGAGGGAAGTACTCTCACAGGCATCGAAGTGACAAATATGAGAAACATCATTGATAATTCTCATTTTTAGAATTATTTAGCTCACAAATGAAGGTTATTCTTATCTTTTCTATCTTGTTGAACCCCAAAAATCTGTTGCACCTTAGAAGACAAAAAAAACGAGATTTTTGGGATTGGCCAAATTTAGAAGATTCTAGCATTTATTTCTTCTTAAATCAAGCAACGATTTCATACATCAAGTCGTATATGGTATGTGAAGAAACCCTAGATGCTTGAAGGCTATAAAATGGAGGAAAACGAAGGCAAAAAGCGGATTTCATCCTTAGAAGAAAATTCTTTTTTTTTTTGCACTTTTTCTTCTTCTTCATCTTGTTGTCCAATTTTCTTCTTCCTCTCTTTTCCTCCATACTTAGTCCAATCTGGGTGAAGATCTAAGATTGTTAAGACCCAATTCATCTTGAAAAAGATTGAATTGGGTTCGATTAAAGGGAAGGAAAGAAAGGTTGACAAGAATTCTATTTTTCTTGTAATGTAGTTTCCAGCACTTCATTGAGTTTGGGTGTTGTTCAGCTACTAATTTTCCATTTGCTTTATCACCATTTTATCATTTAATTAATATTGTTCATTTTACCTTCTTACTTCAGTTGTTAAAGTTGATTTTGTACTTCGATTTTGGATCTATTCATTGCCATAAGACTATGGAAATTCATTTATAAATTCAAGTTGAAGTCAATTTTGTCTTTAGCATTAATTCTCTGTTTTTCTTTATCTTTACCATGAGCTACTTTTTCCTTAGGGATTCAAAAATGTGAATGCCCTAGAGGAAAGAATTAAGGCTTAAATGCAAAAGTAATCTAGCTTAACACAATAACTTATTTGCTTTTATTGACTAAAATGTTTATTGTAAGCCTAGATTGATCAACTAGTTTTGCATATAAATCTTGAGTCTAATACAGAAAGGGTTAGGTGAAAGCGGTTTTCATAAAAGCAATGAGGAAAGAGCTTAGAAATAAGACTTTAACTTTGACCCTAGACATAGGGCAAAACCCCAAAACCACTAGAATTCGATTCAAAATTATATAAGTATAATTGACCATAGACATATAGGTCCAATCACTTAGCCTCCTAAAGATTTTTAATCAAAGTCGAATGGGAGTTTAATTCGGTTTACAATGATTTTGTTAGAATTTATGTCCTAAAGCCTCGTAATTAATAATAATTTTGATTATTTTATTTACAATATAATATTATCCATTATACGAAAAATTTAAGGTTATTAGTGTAATCTTAAACAATATGTGGTTGACATACGAGAGAATCATGTTCAAGAAATAACTTAAAGGGTCATAATATATGGATAAAGTTGGGTGCCTTATCTTGGCAACACTATTGATACTAGAGATGTCCACGGGGCGGGGGGGGGGTCAGAGATGGCTTCCCCGTCCCCGTCCCCGCCCCCCATTTCATTCCTCGTCCCCGCCAAATTCTCCATTTAATTTTGCAGGGATTGGGGCGGAAATTCCCGGCAGAAAATTCGCAGGGATCGGGTTCCTCGCAGGGAATTACATTTATACTTTTTATTTATTTTTTAAATTTTGATTAAATACAAGATTTCTTTAGAAAATTTGTATTTAAATTATTAATTCCTAATGGTAATTTCTATTTAAAGAGAATTTTTTAATTTTTTTTAGAAAAATAAAATAATACATCATAAAATATTAAATTTAGTATTTATTATATATATAAATATACATATTAAAAAAAATAAAGTAATCGGGGGCAGAGGCGGGGAATGGGGTGGGGACGGGGAATACATTCCCGGTCCTCTTCCCCTTTTAGCTAATGGGGAAAAATTCCCCACCCCATTAGGAGCGGGTCCCCGCGAGGCCCCATCCCGCTGGGAAAATGAGCATCTCTAATTGATATGACCTACTTTGTAATAGTTACAAATGATTTGATCCAAATCGTTCATGTGGAGACATGTGAGTTGGGGTATCTTATACAATGAGTTTGTATAAGACTGGACCACGAAATATTTAATCTCTCTTTATAAATCCGCTAATTGAGAAGATTAATATTTCATCAGGATGATCATATGCGACTGGATCTTAATCCTGAGTGAGTTATGAACTCCACTTAGGTGTGGAGGACGAGAGATTGATTGGGGCCCCAAAAAGAACTTGGTTAGTTGATCTAAGCCAAAAATTCAAAATGAATCTCGCGATGGGTTTTTGAAAATAACAAATGGAAGAATTTGGTTACATATAACCAAGCATAGACATCAATTCTGAAGAAAAATTCAGACACAAAATATATACTCTCAAATTGGGCTTTGAATGTCTAGCCCATAAAAAGTTGAACCACAAATCCCAACTTAAGAGTGAGGACTTAATGTTATGGGTGAAATTGGACTATAAGGACAAACCCAAATTACAAGGAGAAATTTAGAGAACCAAGTTAAGAGAAAGAGGCTCAGCATGAAGCATACAAAGGATCATGCTACGGAGGGAAGGAGAACATGAAGGGATTGGGTCGAAGCCCAATCCAACTCCTTGGCCTCGACATGAGGCCTAGGGCAAGGAGGTGGTCAGCCTCGATCGACCTCAGGCCGAGCCGATCTCGACCCATTGAGGGGGCATGCACCCTACATGCCCCTAGCCTATAAGATCCGGGTTTGGCCTGATTTGATCCTCTTTTAACCTAATCCACAGAGGAAACCTAAAAGGTGATGATATAAATACACTTTTTCCATTAAAAGAAGGCAAGTTCTTCCTCATTCTCTAAATCCTAACTTGTTATACTCATTCACTCTTACTCTTTTCATTAATCTCTTTAAATCGAAACAACTTAGCGCTGCCGTGATTTTTGGCTCTCGCTCTCGCTAGCGAACAAGAGCGAGAGATCATTTTTTTCTTCTATTTGTAATTTTTGGCTTAGTAATATCATTTTAAAATAAAATAAATAATATATCTTAGTGAATTTTTTTTCTTTTAAAATATCAAGATTGCATGTTTTAGAAAAAAAATCTACATCCAAATTGAAATTTGAATTAGATGAGTGAAATTTAAGATGATTACTATTTTATTTTTTAAAATCCTAAGTTTTTTTTTTTTTTTTTGATTTAGGTACCAAAAGTGAAATTTAAGATAATTACTATTTTTAAAAAAAATAATTTATATATAATATATTTGCCCAAATATTTTGAAAAGTTTAAAAACTATTCACATGTTATTAACACATAGTTAAGAATTTAAAGACTTATTAAACATTTTGAAAAGTTAAATCAGCTAGACACCCCTAAAATTTTATGAACTAAACTTGAAATATAATAATTAATTTTGCAATTTAAAACTGGGATGAGCCAACGTGGTTTTAATCTGTACTGTTTCTTTATCTAAAAAAAAACTGTTTATTGAGATCCAACTGGACCGCCGATATAACCGTTTCCCGCGTTCGCGAAGAGCCCTTCTTCTTCCCTCTCTCTTTTTGTGAGTTCTTTTTTTTTTTCTTTTTTTCTTTTTTTCTGGTTCAAATGGTCTCTGAAAGAACAAGAAACCTGCAATACAATTTCATTTGTATTGCCTTCTCCTCCAAATCCTACAGGTACGTATTAACCTTTCCTTTTCCGTACTTTTTTCTCAAGCAAAAAGAAAATCACGCTTCCGTTTCACACATTTCTTTTTTCAAATTTCCCGTTCTTAGGGATTTTCGCCCTCTGATTTTGCACAATATTGGAAATTGGAAATCGGAAACCGGAAATTGGAAATCGGAAATCCCTCTGCATTATCTTGACTCCATTGTAGAGAGATCTTATTTCTGTTGATTCCCAGTTTCTGACGCTTTTGTTTTTTCGTTGTAGATGGTGAAGAGGATAAGTGAAGGCAGAATGGCCGCGATGAGGATGGCGCTGACAGTGGCTTTGGTTGCGACGGCGCTGATTTTGGTTGCGGAAGGGGCGGATACGAACGATATATACAGTCCCTGTTTGGATGCGAAGATTCAGAGATCAGACGGATTTACTTTCGGCGTAGCGATTTCGTCGAAGGAATCGTTCTTTCAGGATCAGATTCAATTTTCTCCTTGCGATAAGCGTCTGGCTTTGGCATCCAAAAACGCTCAACTTGCTGTTTTCAGGCCTAAGGTGGACCAGCTCACTTTCCTCACCATTAATAGCACCACCTTCAATCCGGTACGTCTGTGATTCATCTGTTCATTTTAGAACAAAATGTTCATCCGATATTATTTTCATTTTCATTTGAATCAATTCCATTGATTTCGTTTCTTCCTCTGTTTTTGCCAAGAACATGCCAAAGGAAAAAAAAATTAATTACAAACTTCATTCACTAATTTGCGTTTAATAAGTCATTAAACTTTAAAAATTATCTAATAGATTTTTAAACTTTGTGTTAGTATGTCCTTTCAACTATCCTACATCCATGAAATAGATTTTTGACATATATATTCTATATTTTTTAAAAAACTAATAGGTTTTTTTTAGAGAAATTTATGATTCTATATACCTAAATTAAATTTTGTGTTTAATAGAATCTTGAACTTTTATTTTTTGTATACAATAAATTCATAAATTTAAAAAAAAAAATGTCAAATAGGTCAAAGACCAAGTCACGAAATTGAAAGGTCAATAACGTATTAAACACAAAATTTAAAATTCAAGAACCAATTAGACGTTGAAACTAAAGTTTAGATCTATTAGACTCAAAAATTGAAAGTTCAAGAGGACCCATTAAAAACTTTCTAAAGTTTAAGAACTTAATAGACATAGGCCTAAAAGTTCATGGACTAAACTTGTAATTAAAAAACGGTTAAATTACTAGTTTAGTCTTTGAACTTTAAAGTTTGTGTCTATTTGGTTCCTAACTTCTAATTTTGTGTCTAATAGATCCCTAACAAATTCAAAATTTTAAAAAATAAATTGATCTTTTAGATATAGATTTAAATTTTATGTTTAATGGGATCCTAAACTTTCAATTTTGTATCTAGTAGATTCGTGAATTTTAAAAAATTTGAAAATTCAAAGACTATATTTATAATTTAAAAGTTCATGGACCAAATAGATACAAACTTCAAAATTTAGAGATTAAATTTGTAATTTAACCTAAAAAAATCCATAATATTACAATAAATAGAACTAAAGACAGTTAACTCTCCTCAACAATAGAGTGGCATCCGCGCTTTGCTTAAGGTTTATTAGGGGAATGGCGACGCATAAGATTCAACGCACAAGATGACAAAATATGATGGGGTGATTTTCTTCTTAATATATATCTATAGAATTACAATTAATATAGGAGTGTGAATTCAAAAATTTTATCAGTATTTTGACTAAAGTTTTCCTTTTTTTTTTTTTTTTTTTTTTTATACAAGTAGGATACAAATACAATGGATGACAACTCATTTAATGGAGTTCTACCAATTAGAAACAAAATTCCAACCAACTTTAATTAACTTGGTATAAAATGCTACCCTTTTGCATATCTAGTTAGCAGTTGGAAGCATTTGTAAAGCTTGCACAAATTAGAAGGAGAAGAAAAATCCCAAAAATCGTACACATTAAAGAACAACAATTTTTCCATTGGTAAAACCATGGGTGGGTCACTAACTTTTTGAATGTTTTTTCTTGAACCAGAAAGAAACTTTTTGAATGTTGAAATAATGAATTAATGGAATATTTTGGTAGATGGGTGGGTTTTCTATTCGAGGCTTCAGGAAAAGCAACCTAAGCAATGTTATTTCGATTTCAAATTAAACAACTATATTTTTTTTGTCAAAATAAAAATGCCTACATTTAAGAAACCTTACAGTTATGAACTTCCTTTTCCCCCCATTACATTCTATTTTAAAATTTATAGAGAGAAAGCTAATAAAAATTACAATAAACTAACAATATGAACCAATTTTAAGATTCATTGAAAATACAGTGACTAAATTTAGACATATGAAAGTACATAGACCAAAATGATATTTTAACCTGAATTTTAATATGATTTCTGCTGGTTTGCAGGCTATGTATGGTGGGTATATGGTAGCATTTGCTGGGCAGAAGTATGCAGCAAGATCTCTCCCAGTAATGGTTACTGATAATTATCACACCATTACCAGTTTCACTTTGGTAAGCCCATAAAGCATGTGCAAAGAAAAGCAAAAGAAAAAAGAAACGTAAAAATCACCATCCTAATAATAATTAATAACAGAAGTGTTGCTTGTGTCTATATTGCTTTCCAGGTTTTTGAATTTCAAAAGGGCACTCTTCAAAATCTATTCTGGAAGAAATTTGGGTGTGATAAATGCACTGGGGATTTTTCAGTTTGCCTGGACAACCAAGACTGTGCAGTTCAAAGCTCCAAATGTAAGTACAATGGTGGTTCCGTTGACTGCAATCTAGGCATACAACTAGCTTTTTCAGGGACAGACAAGAACCTGGATGTCCTCAACTCTTGGTTTGAAGTTGACAATCTCAGGCGCTTCTCCCTCTATAAACTTTTCTCCGATGTTCGTGATACAATCACCAATCCGTTCGGGTAAACATCTTTTAAATCTTCAGCTCTGTAGGCAAGGAACCAATATTCTTAATCATAGTTCAGAGCTATGATCTGCACATGTCAAGATGGCTTATTTATAGGAAAGGTTATGTTTTGTCATTGATCCATGCACCATAAGATATTGTACAATCTTGAAGATTCAACATATATAGATATACATACATGCAGCAAAATATAGTCGAATTCCATGGTTAAACTGTACCTTGCAGAAATGAGATTACTGAGAGCATTATAGATGGTAAAGTTTCTACACAAAAGAAGCCGATCTGAAGGGATATCTTTTTCCCTTTTCTATATAATCACCTCCACAAAGTTGAATGATCTTGATCATAGATTGAGGTTTCGTCAAGATCATGTCCTAGTAGAGATTCAGATCCACTGTGATGTCAATCAAAAAACAAGTTTCTGTAACTGTTAGAATCCAACTTAGTCTTATCATTCTTCTCCTCCAATTCACCATTGCCATTTACAACAAGTCTTCCTTCTTTCTCATGTCATTCTTGTAAAGGTGCTCAGTGTCTAAAAATCAAGCTTATTCCGTTTTACCTTCAAAGTCGTGGCTGTCAAAAGAGGGCAGGGAATCATCATGCTCCTGCAGGTGGTTCTCCAATCCTGTGTTTGCCAAAGCTTGTGAACTATCTACAGCACCTAAATGTTCTGTACTCGAGTCTTTCAGGTTTGGCAGAGCACGATGGGTTTGAATGAGATAATGTGCCACAAACTTGAAACCCGAGTTTCAGGCCTAAAAATAAAAAGAAATTAGCTTCTCTTTGACATTACTAATCAATCTGATTCCAGAAGAGAAAATAGGCACTATATATAAACTTAACCTACAATCCTAGAATTGGAATGTTCTCTACCATACGTTGTATGTACAGGAAAAAGAAGTTATATAAATCTTTCCTTACAAAAGGTAACATCGTCTCTAAATCAAGAGACGTAAAGAATCATGTCCTTACTAGAACAGGACCTGAACTATAGGTTGTACACCTGTGTCCTTGAGTTCAGAGGAGGCGTGCCAGAATCTAGAAGGAAAGCACTTGTATATGCATGTAAATGCACGGATAGGATACTAACCTTTCTATATACAGCACGAGTCGGCATCCATCCTTTTGATTGTCAACACAAACTGCAGTTGCAAATACCACGACATAGTGGGCAGATCCAATTGGGATTCTTACTCACTTCCATCACATTCTCTCCATGTCTATATTGAAGTAGAAGTTGCATACAGTTAAACTGTTCATACAAATTCTAGAAAAGGGCAAGAAACTCGATGCATGTTCTCAATAAAACCAATTGAATACAAAGGGAAATATTATATGATTGCAGCATATAAGCTCATATCAGGCAGAAGTTTCAAATAAACATGCATCCAATCCAATCCAAGATCTTACAGAAACAATAAGACGAATGATTACATCTGTTCAGTTATTAATCTTTTTTTTTTTTTTTTAATGAGAAACAGGTATCCTTCCTTTCATTGATGGGATGAAATTACAAAAGTAGGCAAAATATACCAGAGAGCATAATTACAAAAGAGGGCAACACGTACCCTTCAAATTTGTTATCATATTTATGATTAATAACAAAACAGATTCCGTTGTGATAATTTATAACGGAATCTGTTCCGTTATTAATAATAAATATAATAATAGTTTTGTCTTAATTTAAGAAAATATATCAAGATCATTAGGAAAAGAGATTGAAAATTTTATAGTGTTCTAAAGATCAGCAGATTAAATTTGATTTACCGTGTGTACAAGCAATCTCCACATAACTGCCCCTGGCCCGATGTTAATAAAATTTCTCATGGTTAGAGACTAAATCATTACAAATTACAAACTAAAAGCTAGAATAGAAAGTAAAATTTATAGGCTAAATCATTGCTTCAGCCAAAATACATGACCAAATTTATATTTTAACCAACCATTTGCATATGCAGGTTCAATCCATCAAGCAAATCATAAATGCCATCAGAATCAGCCCGAGCATCAAGACCTGAGAAGAATTTACACAAAGAGCCACCCACTTCGATGCTACTCTCCCCAGCCATCTTTTTGATCCCTCTATCTTTCATGGTCCTCCGGCAATCTGCTGCCTGCTTCCACATCCCAACTTCAGCAAACATGTTCGCAACCATCACCACATTCCCACCCCTCTTTGGCTCGAGCTCGAGCAGCCTCTTCCTCGCCTCCTCCACAACCTGAGCCCCACCATCGACATCACGAGCGCTGCACGCACTCAGCAATGTCCTCCACACGATCGGATCGGGCTCCACAGGCATCCTCGTGATGAACTCATAAGCCTCCTTGACCCGACCTGCACGACCTAAAACATCCACCATTGACCCATAATGTATCACCATTGGCTTAATCCCATACACTCTCTCCATAATGTTGAAATAATGGTAGCCTTTATCCACCAATCCGGCATGGCTGCAGGCACATAGGACACCAATGAAAGTGACATAGTTAGGGACTACAGAGGAGCTCATCATATTTGTGAAAAGTTCAATGGCTTCATTGGCAAACCCATGTTGGGCTAGCCCCAAAATCATTGCACTCCATGTCCATACACTTCTCTGTTTCAAACAATTGAATACAAATCTAGCACATCCAACATCGCCAGATTTTGCATACATATCGACGAGGGCAGTGCCCAATTGAACATTCAAAATCATCCCTCTCCCCACCACTTGAGAATGAACCCATCTCCCTAAGCTCAAGTTACCAAGCTCTGCACAAGCTGATAATAGAACCACCATTGTAGTCTCATCCGGCTCAAAACCATGGCCTCCCATTTTCAAAAAGTACTCAATCGCTTCATCAAAGCAAAAATTCTCAACACATGCTGTAATAACCGCATTCCATGAAACTAAAGTTCTTTCAGACATTTCGTCGAACACCTTCCGTGCAGCAGACATTCTTTTGCAGGACCCATAGAAATTAATCAGAGTGTTCCGAACATAAACATCTAAATCTAAACCACACTTAATGGCATCAGCATGAAATTGCTTACCTTCTTGGAGTGTCATGAGCGTGGCGCAGGCCTTGAAAAGGAAGGGCAGAGTGAGGTTATTGGGTCTGATTCCTCGTCTTCGCATTTCTCCAAACACCCAAATGGCCTCTCGTGGAGAATCGCTCGAGGCATATCCCCTGATGATGAAATTCCATGGCAAAGGGGCGGAATGAAGGTCGCAATGGAAGAGGAGAGAGCGGCCATAGCTGAGATTTCTGGAGGGCGATAGAGCAGCGAAGCGGAGGAGTTCAGCGGTGAGAAATGGGTCATTTTGAAGGCCAGAGACGAGAATTTGAGCGTGGATTTGAAATAGATGATTTGTTGAGGAACAGAGGTTGAGAAGGGAGAGAAATTGATGCTTTCTGGAGAGGAAATTGGAATTTGAATTGTGGGCGTTGGGTGGGAACCGAAGTCGAACCATGCAACTGAAATTCTTATGGCTTCAAACCCCAATTTGCGAACTTCAGCAAGCTCAATGGCTGCCCTTAGCTGTAGAATTGCGCATTAAATTATGCAGTTTTGGATGGTTTTGGATTTTTCGTTGGGAATGGTGAAGAGGATAAGTGAAGGCAGAATGGCCGCGATGAGGACTTCGGTGACAGTAGATTTGGTTGCGACGGCGCTGATTTTGGTTGCGAAAGGGGCGGATACGAACGATATATACAGTCCCTGTTTGGAGGCGAAGGTTCAGTGATCAGACGGATTTACTTTGAGGATCAGATTCAATTTTCGCCTTGTGATAAAAATCTTCCTATTCATGTGTCATCCGCAATTTATTTATTTATTTATTATTATTATTATTTTTTAAAGTTTAAACTAAACTTATAACAAATAACAATTTTATCTGATTTTTTTAATTAATAATTCAAATATATATAATTTTATGATTCGAAGATAAGAAAAACATATTTTAAACTAATATGCATTACAATTTAAGAAATTTGTATTTAAAAGGTTAACCTATTAAAAAAAATTGATTTTCAAATTAATCATATTCAAACTAAAAAATAAACAATTTCTCATTCCAAACTTAATCAAATAAAATTATTATAATAAATAACATAAATATATAGTATTTTGAACAAAAGTATGTATGATATTCATTTGGAATGGTCTTAAAAAATATATATTCATTTTAAACTTAATTGTTTTAAATTAGCATAAATATTTGATATTTTATTTTTTACTTAATTATTTTAAAACTTCAAAGAATATATTATTTTCAAATTAATCAAACTTTAGATAATTCATTACATTGATTAGTTAGAAAAATAAAATCTTAAATGATGCAAAAAAAAATTATAACTTTTATTAAGCTTGGGAAACAAATCTTAAATTAAAAATTAAAAATTAAAAATTAACGAAAACAAATTTTTAACAAAATTGTAAAATATTTATAAAATAATATAATTTAAAATCTCAATTTTAGGATTATAAGAAACAAACCTATATTCTTTCTAGAATTGAGAGAATAAAAACATAAAAATTTTGAAGTTTATTTGAATCCCTTTAAATTAATGGGTTGAAATCTTTCCAAATCACATGTGTTGTAATAGAAATTTCGACCAACCCCAAATTGCCACGTCATTACCCAACATTGATGGAGAAATTATATTTAATTAGGGATTAATTAAATTTACAACGATTCCTGTATTAAATTATGGCAGGTCCAAATACACTATTGGGTTTTTAAAATTTGGAAGACAAAAGCCCAAATTGAAGGCCCAGTCCAGATGCTAGACCCAAAGGAAACTAAGCCCGGTCCAAAGAAGCTGACCCAAAGTCAACCAGGCCCAGTCCAAATGGCTAGGCCCAAAGTCAACCAGGCCCAGTCTAAATGGCTAGGCCCAAAAGTTAACCAAACCCAAAAGGCTAGGCCCAAAGTCAACCAGGCCCAATCCAAATGGCTAGGCCCAAAAGTCAACCAGGCCCAAAAGGCTGGCCCAAGGTCAACCAGATCCAATCCAAATGGGTTGGCCCAAAATCAATTGGGCCCAGTCCAACAGGCCCAAGCCCACCTGAGGCCCATGAAGAACTCTATAAATAGAGAGCTTCCTCCTTCATTTCAAGGGTTCAGAACTGAAGAAGCTCAGAGAGAATTCATAAACAAAGCTCAGAAGACTCCAAAAGCTCCTGAAGATCAAACACCATCTGAACGAAGAACACGTCACAGAAATCAAGAACACTCCAAGAATCCATTGAAGTTTCAACCTCGAGAACAAGCTATTCAGCCCTCGAGCAAAGCATACAAATAGGAGAGAGAATCAGAGGATCAAATATTAGAGATTGTACTCACTATACTCAAATCAATACAAAATCAAGTTATTTACACGTGATAAATTTCCCTATTGAAATCTCGTGTGAACAGATTGGCACGCCCAGTGGGACCTCTCTACCTCTCATCTCTTTCTCCTTCAGATCAAATCATGGCACCAAAGAAAGCTGCATCAAAGACTACTGCTTCAAGCGACACATACGCGGGACCAGTTACTCGCAGTCGTTCGAGAGGGGCTGAGATAAGTGAAGGCCGAACCCCTGACACAATTGCAAGCAGAATCATAAAACTGATTGATGAGTCTGCCAAGTGCAAAGTCACTATCAAAGACAACCCGCTGTTTGACCAGCCCATTCCCGCTTCCGGTCAACTGAAGGAGACATCGAATCCTGATGTGATGTCTGTTATGATGGCTGATGTAGACCCCGATGAGAGGATGGCAGAGATGGAAAGAAAGATCAACCTCCTGATGAAGGCGGTGGAAGAAAGAGATCTTGAAATCGCCCATCTGAAAAATCAAATGTAAAACAAAGAAATGGCTGAGTCAAGTCAAACCCCTGTTACAAGAAAGAATGACAAAGGAAAGGCTATCATCCAGGATGAGCAACCACAACACCCTGTTTCAGTTGCTTCCTTATATGTCCAACAACTGCAGGACATGATCATGAACTCTATCAGAGCTCAATATGGTGGGCCCACTCAAAACCCTCTCATGTACTCCAAACCGTACACCAAGAGGATTGACAACTTGAGGATGCTCTCATGGTATCAGCCTCCGAAATTCCAATAGTTTGATGGGAAGGGCAACCCTAAGCAGCATATTGTCCATTTCGTTGAAACCTGCAAGAATGCTGGGACGCGCGGTGACCTCTTGGTCAAGCAGTTTGTTCGTACGTTGAAAGGAAATGCCTTCGATTGGTATACTGACTTAGAGCTTGAGACGATTGACAGCTTAGAGCAGTTTGAGAGAGATTTCCTGAATCGCTTCTACATCACAAGGCGAACTGTAAGTATGATGGAACTCACCAACACCAAACAGCTCAAGGGCGAACCTGTCATCGACTACATCAACCGTTGGAGGGCCCTGAGCCTCGACTGTAAAGATCGACTCACTGAAGTATCCGCTATTGAAATGTGCACCCAAGGGATGCACTAGGGACTACTTTATATTCTACAAGGAATAAAACCTCGTTCTTTCGAGGAGCTAGCAACCCGTGCTCACGACATGGAGCTAAGCATCGCTGCCAGAAGGAATAAAGACCTCTTAGTCCCAGATGTGAAGAAGGAAAGAAAAGAGTTTAAAGGCGCAGAGAAGGCTACAAAAGGCGCCGCCAAGGAATCCATGGTCATCAACACAACCCCTCTTAAGTTTTCCTCAAAAGGAAAAGAAACCAATCCGAAAAAGCAACAAGAAGCGGGCGAGAGATGCCGCCCGACTTTGAAAGAAAGACAAGAAAAATTCTATCCGTTTCCAGACTCTGACATCCCAGACATGTTAGAGCAATTGCTAGAGAAAAAGCTCATTGAGCTCCCGGAATGCAAGCGACCAGGGGAACTCGGAAAGATAGGTGATCCTAATTACTGTAAGTACCACCGTGTTATTAGCCATCCGGTGGAGAAATTCTTTGTTTTGAATGAGCTAATATTAAGATTGGCTCGTCAGAAGAAAATTGAGCTAGACCTCGACGAGGTAGCTCAAACAAATCACGCCGCAATAATGACAAATTCAAGTGTCCAACCGTCTGCAATCCCCTTGTGCAAGGATGGAGAGTGCCTGATCCAGTTTTGGTCCTTTGAACCCATTGCGGTTCGATCACAGAAGATTGTCGCAAGCAAAAATGTTCAAGAAAGAAGCCACCATAAGAAAAGCACTCAAGAGAGGTGTGAACAAATTGAAGATGAAAATGGTGAATGGATTGTTGTGACCCGTCGCAAAAAGCGACAACAAAACTACATTCAGAAGGAAACTCGTGTGTTTCGGGAGAAAAAAAGAAGAAGTAGACTCCCAAGGAGAAAAGGCAAGAAGACTACCAGAAAGTTGAAGTTTGTAGTGGAAGAAAACAAAGAGCTCTTTCTGCCTCGACAGACAGTTACTTTAGCGGAATACTTCCCAAGTAACTTCCTAGAAAACAGTCGAGAAGAAACACTTGAGGTTGTTGCATGCCACGCTATCAACACTAATGAAGATCCTACAAGCTTGTTGGAGAGATCAACCGAGCTAGGAAGCTTATCATCCTTCAGCATAGAAGACTTGTTGTCATTCCCCCAGGCAGCCAAAGGTGCTCTCATCGAGGCCCTGATAGATTCTGATAGTGCAAGCGCTCCAACCTCTATGGCACGCCCATGTGCCTCATGCTGCATGTCCATAGATTTTACCGATGAAGACTTGCTGCTAGGGTCAAAGCCTCACAATAGGCCGTTGTTTGTCTCGGGATACATTCGAGAACAGAAGGTCAGTCGGATCCTCATTGACGATGGATCAACCGTCAATATAATGCCTAAGTCAACTATGAAACAGCTAGGCATTTCGACAGAGGAGTTGACGAACAGCAAATTGGTAATCCAAGGCTTCAATCAAGGGGGTCAACGAGCAATTGGCATGGTTCGCTTGGAGCTCATAATCAGTGACTTAAAAGCTGAAACTTTGTTTCATGTCATCGACTCTAAAACCACCTACAGGTTGCTGTTAGGTCGCCCTTGGATCCATGGAAACGGGGTGATAACTTCCACATTGCATCAGTGCTTTAAGTTTTACCTAGATGGCATCAAGAAAGTGGAGGCGGACACAAATCCATTTCAGAGGCTGAGTCCCATTTTGCTGATGCGAAGTTTTACATGAAGGGCGACAATGTAGGAGAAACTGTGCCCGCGGAAGTCCATTTGATCAAAGGCAGTGATAAAGTCAAGCCAGACCCACCAATTGAAAAGAAAAAAGAAGCCGTCAGAGAAACAAAGATATCTGATGCGAGCAAAGATGAAGCCTCAACAGACCTTGCAGGAGACAAAGTTTGGAAAGACAGAGACGCCCCAAGTCCCCCTATCTTGCGCTACGTCCCTCTATCTCGACGAAAGAAGGGTGAATCACCTTTTGCTGAATGTTCAAGGAATTTGAGAGTCGGGGATATTGAAATCCTGAAAGAAAACTTTGTCACGCCTCTCACCAAGATAGCAAAGCAAGAGGTCAAAAAATCCGACGATGGTCAAGTAAAGGCAGTTTTACCTGAGAAACGAACGAAGGACGGATTTGACCCTAAGGCGTATAAGCTTTTGGAAAAAGCAGGTTACGACTTTTCGAAGCACACCAAGTTTGAAAGTATGAAGATCATTGACGAAAGACCTGAACTATCTTCGACCCAAAAGAAGCTTTTGAAAGAGGGTTACACCCTACCTACGTCAAGAAGGGGACTTGGATATAAGTCATCTGAGCCTGTTCGCATAACCAGAAGAGGGAAAGCCAAAATGGCAGACGTAAACCACATAACGGTGGATGAGATTGATGATAAAAAGGAAGAGAAAAACGTCAGCCAGAGGATCTCCGCTTTTAGGCGCTTCAGGCCACCAGTTGCGCGCACTTCAGTTTTCCAGAGGATAAGCGAGGCTGCAACAGAAAAAGAGGAGCCACTCCTTAGTACTGGTTCTGCTTGGCTTTCAACTTTTCAAAGGTTAAGTAAGTCCACTGCAGCAGAAGGAAAAACATTGTCAGCTCAAGCTCCTAGTTCCACACGAACTTCAGCCTTTCAAAGACTGAGTAAGCTTATAGAGGAAGAAGTAAGTCCTTCATCAACTTCAACATCATTGCCACCACCAGTTTTTCAAAGATTGAATGTGACTACGACAAAAAGTAAAGCGCCTGCTACATCAGTCTTTGATCGGCTTCGTCATGAAAACTCGACGGAGGCTTCAGAAGATAAATCTGTTGCCAAAATGAAAAGTGACTGATAAGCCGTGAAATTAAGGCTTATTTAAATCCTAAATTGCTCAAAAGAACTCTTGTTTGTCCTATTATTAATGGAAAATGGTGAAAAATGGTTGAAAGAAGGAAAAATTGAAATATTGTAGCAATTGGAAAAGATTTCTAAGTATTGTGATTATTTTGCAGGAATTGCCAAAGGAATTGCCAAACGAATTGCCAAACCAATCAAATGGCAATCTTCAGCTGCTGCAAATATGGAAAATTCGGGAATTTCGTGATTGATGAACCCATAATTGGCAGTGAATTTCTCGCACAAATCAAGGGATTTAATGCGTTATTCTTGGCAAATTGGAACCCTAGATTGGTCTACAAAAGGAGATTGAATATCGTAGAAGAAGGGGGGACGATTCGAGGGTCAAAACGGAAGTTTATTTTCTGGTTTTTCTGGGTTTTTGGACACCTCTGTTTGCTAGTTTTTGCTACTGTTTTTCATTTTTAGTCAATTTCCATTCAATTTTCCCTTCTAGTTTGTAGTACAGACAATTGCCTAATTACTTATCTTTCGATTTATTGTAATTTCATTCAAGTTTATGTTGGTTTCAAGTTCATTCAAAGGTATTTTTGTTCGCATTTAGTCCTCTGTTTTGCTTCGGTTTTCGTTGATTTTGTTACCAAAAATTTTAATTTCAATGCATGAACTCTTCGGTCTTGTCACAACGAATGGTTTTGGGTATTCTCTTTTTGCTCTTAAGTGAATGTATTGTGTAGAAAACTCCAAATCTATTCGAATTTCTCGTTTGTTTAGAGTTTCCTTCAATTCGGATTGTTCAACAATTTTCTGCATCTTCCTTAGATTTCCAATCCGATTCAAGGTATTCTTGAATCGTTAAGATCAAATTCTCTCTAAAGGTGGAGGAAATTGAATCGATTGGAGAAGAATGAGTGGAATAGGAATCAATCGGAGAGCTTGCTTATGTGCTCTGTTTTGTGTTATTTTCAATTGAGTTCCTGGAGAAGAAATCAAAGCAAGGAAGGAGAAAGAAAGAAATTTACCTAATTACCCTTGCCATTTTAATTTAATTTCAATTATGCATTTTTGGTTGAATTTCTAGGAAAACTCAAATTACAATTCATAAGTTGTTTTCTTTTTAATTAAATTTCATTATGAAATCTTCCTTTAAAATTAGTTTTATGTTTTTCATTAAAAATATGAGCTAAACTTCTTAGGGGGTTCAAGGATGTGAATTCCCTAAGGAGTAAATTTAGCCAAAATTCCAAGAAAAACCAAGCCTACATCTCAATTGTTTGCTTGTGTTGATTTAATTCTGTTGAGATCCTAGATTGATCAACTAGGGTTTTAACTCTAGCTTAGATCTAATACCGACAGGGTTAGTGACAAGCGGATTTCACACAAGTAATGGAGTAAAAGAGCTTAGACATAAGCCATTCCTTACCCTAGACATAGGGATTAAGGACTCCAAGACCCATAAAATTGTGAGCCAAAATCATCTATGATGGAGGGACTATAGACATATAGAGCCCCCACTTAGCCTCCTAAAAAAACCCAATTTTGAGGTAATAGGAGATGCAATTTTGGTTTACAATTGAGTGTGGAGTAGGTTGGAATTGCAATTTTGGTTTGCAATTACGACTTAGGGCAATGACATTCTTGAGCCCCATCTTTTGTCATTTCATTCTTAAGTTTATTTAATTTGCCATTTCATATTGCCAATTTGGATTAGCAATTTAATTCTGCAATTTCAGTCTTTTCGCATATTGCCATTTTGGATTAGCAATTGGATTAGCAATTTCTGTTATTTCCAACATGGCCATTCTGGATTAGCAATTGAATTAGCAATTTCGATTTTCCACCAACAACTTGATTTTGGCATTTTTACTTTTCAAATTTGCAATTTTCCTTACACTTTTGCAAAACAAAGTCTTTGTTACTCCGTTCCCTGTGGGATTCGATACTTGGTACTCAGATACCATTTTATATTACTTCGATCGCGTGCGCTTGCGTGAACACCGATCAGTGACGGGGACATTCGTAGCGCTGTACCCTCTCGAATGAAGAGAAAAACCTTTGTTACCATCAACACGGAAGGTTCGTTAAAGGTAAAGCGGCGTGATGTAGTCATCACTAATCCTTCGGATGAAGACCTAGAGCAAGATGAAGGTGAGGCTTCTTGCCATCACATCACAATTGAAGAAGACATAGAGGTTGAGATGTCATAAGAGGATGCAGATGAAGCCCCACCGTTGTTTGAAAATGGTAACCAATCGACAGTGGACGAACTTGAAGAAGTGAATCTTGGGATAGCTGAAGAACCACGCCCCACTTTTATAAGTTCGTCACTTACTCGTGAAGAGGAAGACGATTACATGAGCCTTCTCATTGAGTATAAGGACATTTTTGCTTGGTCATACAAGGAAATGCCAGGGCTTGACCCAAAAGTAGCTGTCCATTGCCTCGCGATTAAAGAAGGATACCGGCCTACCAAACAAGCTCAAAGACGCTTTCAGCCAGAGCTCATCCCTCAGATTGAAGTTGAAGTCAATAAGCTGATCGAGGCAGGATTTGTACGAGAAGTTAAATATCCGACATGGATAGTGAATATTGTCCCTGTCAAAAAAAAGAACGGGCAACTTCGTATTTGTGTCGATTTTTGTGATTTGAACAAATGCATGTCCGAAAGATGATTTTCCGCTACCTATTACAGAAATTATGGTGGATGCCACTATGGGTCATGAAGCTTTATCCTTCATGGATGGATCATCAGGATACAATCAAATTCGAATGGCTCTTGAAGACGAGGAGAAGACAGCATTTCGAACCCTAAAAGGGATATATTGCTACAAAGTGATGCCTTTTGGATTAAAAAATGTTGGTGCCACTTATCAGCGTGCCATGCAGAAAATATTTGATGATATGTTGCATAAACATGTTGAATGTTATGTGGATGACCTCGTGGTTAAGTCAAAAAAACGACAAGATCAATTGAGAATGAACCCTCTCAAGTACGCATTGGGTGTGACTTCAGGGAAGTTCCTCGGTTTCGTTGTAAGACATCGAGGAATTGAGATTGATCAATCTAAAATTGACGCCATGCAGAAAATGCCAAGCCCTAGAAACTTGCATGAGTTGAAGAGTCTTCAGGGTCGTTTGGCTTACATCAGAAGGTTCATTTCCAATCTAGCTGGTCGATGTCAACCCTTTCAAAGATTAATGAGGAAGAATGCAAATTTTGAGTGGGATAAAGCTTGTCAGAATGCTTTAGACAGTATTAAAAAGTACCTACTCAATCCTCCTGTCTTAGGTGCCCCAACACCTGGGAAGCCAATAATATTATACATTGCTGCGCAGGAAAGATATGTTGGAGCGTTATTAGCACAAGAAAGAGAAAAACATAAGGAACAAGCTCTCTACTACTTAAGTAGAACTCTAACAGGGGCTGAGCTGAATTACTCTCCAATTGAGAAAATGTGCATCGCTCTGTTCTTTTCCATTGATAAGCTAAGGCATTATATGCAAGCCTTCACTGTACACTTAGTGGCAAAAGCTGATCCCATCAAATACATTCTATCTAGGCCTATCATTTCAGGACGTCTGGCTAAATGGGCAATTATACTACAACAATATGATATTGTATACATACCCCAAAAGGCAGTGAAGGGACAAGTAGTGGCGGATTTCTTAGCCAATCATCCAACTCCCTCAGATTGGAAATTATGTGAAGATCTTCCTGATGAGGAAGTATTTTGTATTGAAATCGCAGAACCTTGGGTTATGTACTTTGACGGCGCAGCACGAAGAAGTGGAGCAGGCGTAGGCATAGTCTTCATCTCCCCTGAGAAGCACATGTTACCGTATAGCTTCACCTTGAGAGAATTATGTTCGAATAATGTAGCTGAGTATCAAGCACTTCTCATCGGCCTTCAAATGGCTTTAGAGTTTGGGATTGCATACATGGAAGTTTATGGTGATTCAAAGCTGATAATAAATCAACTTTTAGTCCAATACGATGTGAAGCATGAAGACTTAAAGCCTTACTTCGTCTACGCCAGACAACTATTGGAGAAGTTTGATAACATCGTGCTAGAGCACGTCCCAAGATCAGAAAACATGAGGGCAGACGCACTGGCGAATTTAACTACTGCTTTGACTATTTCGGACAACATCGCTATGAACATCACTCTTGGCCAAAAGTGGATCATTCCACCAGGAGAAGATCAGTATGAAGAAGTCGATATGATATCAGTCTATGTAATTGAAGAAGAAGATTGGCGACATCCTATTATATACTACCTCCAGCATGGAAAGCTCCCTGTAGAAACCAAATGCAAGGCTGATGTACGAAGAAGAGCTTCTCGATTCATTTATTATAAAGAGACTCTTTATCGCCGCTCTTATGAAGGACTATTTCTTCGATGCTTAGGAACAAATGAGTCAATCAAAGCACTAGAGGAGGCACATTCAGGCATCTGCGAGGCTCACCAGTCGGGTCCAAAACTCCACTTCCAATTGAAAAGGATGGGCTACTACTAGCCTACGATGATCCATGACTCAATGGAGTATGCAAAGAAGTGCGAGCTTGTCAGTTCCATGCAAACTTCATCCATCAGCCGCCAGAACCGCTACATTCGACTGTTGCTTCATGGCCTTTTGAGGCATGGGGGCTCGATCTCGTGGGACCAATAACGCCTAAGTCATCAGCAGGTCACTCTTATATTCTTGCAGCAACGGATTACTTTTCAAGATAGGCTAAAGCAGTTGCACTAAGAGAAGCCAAGAAGGAAAATATTGTGGACTTCGTTCGAACTCATATCATCTACCGTTATGGCATCCCACATCGTATTGTAACAGATAATGGGAGACAATTCTCCAACAGTCTAATGGACAGGTTGTGTGAGAAATTCAAGTTCAAGTAGTACAAGTCATCCATGTACAACGCTGCAGCAAATGGGTTGGCAGAAGCGTTCAACAAGACGTTGTGTAACTTGCTGAAGAAGGTAGTCTCTAAGACAAAAAGAGACTGGCAAGAAAAGATTGGTGAAGCACTATGGGCCTACAGAACTACGCATTGCACTCCCACCGGAGTTACACCTTATTCCCTCGTTTATGGGGTAGAGGTTGTGCTCCCTTTGGAAAGAGAGATTCCGTCATTGAGGATGGCCTTACAGGAAAGGCTGACAACAGAAGATAATGCAAAATTGCGCCTTCAGGAGTTGGAAGCACTCGATGAGCGAAGATTAGATGCTCAGCAAGCATTGGAGTGTTATCAAGCACGAATGACGAAAGCATTTGATAAAAATCTCAGACTACGGTCATTTCAAGTTGGTGATCTCGTACTCGCTGTTCGGAGACCAATCATCACTACGCGGCATACGAGAAACAAGTTTACACCTAAGTGGGATGGTCCCTACGTTGTAAAAGAAGTTTACACAAATGGAGCATACAAGATCGTTGACAAAGACGGCTTAAGGGTTGGCCCCATCAATGGAAAGTTTCTCAAAAAATTCTATGCATAAAATGTAAACACTCCTTATCGTAAGAGTATAAACTACATGTTGCTCCTGGCCCGCATGAGCTTAAAATGTGAACGGCCAAAAAAAAAATAATAAACACTTTTGAACTACGTTATGACTTGATCCCTCTTCATCATAAGGGTACGTAGGCAGCTTAAAAGAAATTTTAAGTTCAGTCATAAAAGTTAAAAAAAGTTATCTATGAATAAGGCTCTAATATTTTATTGATTGAATGAGAAAGAGTAACAAATAGATGATTCGCCTAACAAATGGAAAAATAGAGTCAACAAAAAAACAATACATTTACAAAAGAATAAAGAGCTGATCAAATCAAGGCTTCCACTTGTAGTTCCTCAGCTCTTCACGCTAGCCTCTAAGTTTTCATGGAGTACCGCCAAGGTTTTTGCATCTTCCTCGTCCACAATGGGGGCACACTCAATACTACTGATCTCTTCACGGATTCGGGTCATCTCGAGCCCCTGCTGTTCTAAGGTTTTCTCCTTCTCATGAATCAAACTAGAAAGCTTCTCGAACTCGGTTTTTGCATTTCGTAACTTAGCTTCTAGTTTCTTTATTTCCAGTGATGATTGCGTAAACTGTTGCTGTAGCACATCCTTTTCCTTAAGTAATTGGCTTTCCACAAGTCGCACCTTCTCTAATTCAGAACTTTTCTCTCCCAGCTGGTGATCTCGACTTGTTGAAGTCAACCAGGTGGAATATGTGAACGCAAGTTTGTTGTACGTCTCCACCCTCTTGAAATAGTCACCTACGAGATTCTGGAGGAAAGTCAAATTGTTCGTCTGAGTCCCTGAAATGGCATCGAGTATCTTATGCGTCTCGGGCACAAGACTGGCAACATTTTCAAAGGATGTGCGTGCAATTTTTTGTTGCACAGCTTCCCACATGCCTATGGCTGCCTGTTGTTTGAAATTGGAAATCACAAGGTCAGCACAAAACTGGGAAGCTTCAGGATCGCCAGTAGTCGGTTTCTGTTGAGTTCGTTGAGAGCTTCCAGAAATTTGGAGAGGGCGATAAGAGGTCGTAGCTCCTTCCGATGATATCAATTTGGACATGCTCGCACGCCCGATAGCATTATCGACAGCATCAGAGCCCGTTAATGATTCCTCACTATGCTGCACTTCAATTTCAAGATGGACATCATCCAGAGGAGACTACAAAAAAACATGCACACAATAAGAGCAATGAAAAACACTTGATAATCATTTGATGGAAAAATTCACTAACCAAGAGCAGCGGTTGCGTCGGAAATTGCGAAGCACTTGCGACCCCTTCAAAAAAATTGTCCAGCCTGGCGGGAGACACTTTCGACTTTTTCGGCGCTCTCTTCCAACAATGGTCTTGGGTGCTATTGTGGTTGGATTCACCATGTTCTGACTTATCTTGTTCGGGGGTGATGGCCTCATTCTCAGGCAAGCGTATCTTCTTACCCCCATGATCACCTCCAGTGCTCTTTGGTAATTTAGGGCGGGCTGGACAAGGAATTACACTACATACTAACTTATGCGCGTTCTCCTCAAAATAATCACCATGCTTCTCCAACCACCAGTTTTTATACTGTTGGGAAACCTGCGTATATGGGTCTAACGTGCGCGTTGGTAAATACACACGAGACAACGTATTACTTTTGGTGCAAATCCTCCAGTGGCGTAAAATATTTTACAGGCTAAGAGCAAGCAGGTCTCCTCCTAAATCATTTGGCACATCTTGGTAAAAGCCAAACTGCCGACTGAATCGATAAGGACTATAAGATTCGATAATTAATAGGTCCCCGCACCGCGATGATAAGTACGATGAGCGAAGGCTAGGAAAATATGAAGTTGAGAAAAGGATAAGGCGTTGCTGTCTTCCAAAAGCTCGTGCTTATTTCTGCCTTGGACATTTGCATGCCATATAATGGTTGCGCCCTTGTGGATTAATTCGCGAGCATCGAAGTCCCCAAAGTATTTTGAGCCGCCCTAGCCAGAAAAATCAACCATCTTAGGGCCCCGGACCTCCACTGGGACCAAGTAGTGTGTGTTGAAGTAATGGGCTAGCCAACCATAAATATAGTGCATAGGCAAGCAAACTTCCATGCGCCCGATCGGATTGGTAGCCTCCGTTATTCTGCCTAGTCCATGATATATATTAGCCAAAGTCGGGAAGGCAAGGCTAAAGATCTATCCTTCAGCCATTAAACTAGCAACCCTAAAGACTCCAGGGCGAAGAAGTTGAGTTCCCTTACGAGGGAACACGAAGATGCACAACCAACAGGATAGAAAGGCAGCTAGATATGTCTTTTCACGCCATTCATCTGTCACACCGAGATCCTGAAATAATTTGTACTCGTTGCTCGTCCAATCTTGAGGTTTGATCTTAGTACCATCTGGGTTATGAGTAAGCTTAGAACGAGACGCTTTTCTCTGTTTTCGTGGGGGAGGTTTCTCGTACTTCGGAAGGCTATTGAACCAAAAGGAAATCCAAGACCCTATAGACACATGAGCGTCAGCCTTTGAAGATGGCCCTCATTCATTCTTCGAAGAGGCTATTAGATGGTATGCTTCAAAAAGATACTCACAGCTCTTTGGAAGATGCCTATGCTTGTTCCGCGACCCAGTCAGTTCTTTCAAGCAAGGGATAACCTCCTCGTAAAACTTGCCTTTAATTGGAAGACCGCCAAAAGTCCATAAATCCCACAAAGAGATAGACAATTCACCTGCTGCAGTGTGGAGAGTATTTGTTGTTGGACACCAACCTTCAAGGAAAGCTCGAACCACGTCATTATTGCGGTCGTAAGTATAGAGGGAGGCCATCACAACATTAAAAAGGCGAGTATGATAAAGTAGTTGTTCGTTTCGACCAACTACAAATTCGAGCCACTCCCAATAACATGGAGTGAAAGTAAATTCTCCAGGAATCTTCATTATGGGGTTCCAACGAGTTTTGCCTTCTATCAAGCGACGCCCCAAAGTTAACTCTGGATCTCGATTAGGGGCTTTATTGTGGATGGAAGATTTCAAAACCCATACCTTGTTGTTTGAATTTAAGGACTTCTCCGTCGACAGTTCGTGTGGAAAGACAGCACCCAAGTCAGGTCATAAAGGTGAAAGAGGACCAGACATCGGCTCCTCAGCAAGAAGTGAAAGCCCATTTTTAATCGGTTGATCCTTATCCTTCAAAATGACGATATATTTCTGTCCTGAAGAGATGTGTTCGACAAAGTGCACCATGACTCTAAAAAAAAAAAAAGAAAGAGAAAAGTTTAGTCATACAAAAGAAGTTTTTTTTAAAAAAAAAGAGTCATAAATGGATTATAAAAAAGGGAAAGAAAGAAACAAAAATTGGGAGAATTCTCTTCTAATGCAAAGTGGGGGATAAACATTGAGGGCACAATCACTGTTACATGTGATGGTCCTACTTTGTGTCACCCCTACACTCGCTTCTGTCCTTGAATCAGAGGTTGCATGATGCTCTGTTGAGAAGTGGGGGGTAATCACCCCTACACTCGCTTCTGTCTTTGAATCGGAGGTTACATGATGCTCTGTTGCGAAGTGGGGGATAATCACCCCTACACTTGCTTCTGTCTTCGAATCGGAGATTGCATGATGCTCTGTTGTGAAGTGGGGGATAATCACCCCTACACTCGCTTCTGTCTTCGAATCAGAGGTTGCATGATGCTCTGTGGCGAAGTGGGAGATAATCACCCCTACACTTGCTTCTGTCTTCGAATCGAAAGTTGCATAACCTCTGTTGCGAAGTGAGGGATAATCACCGCTACACTTGCTTCTATCTTTTAATCAACGGTTGCATAATCTCTGTTGCGAAGTGGGGGATAATCACCCCTACACTTGCTTCTGTCTTCGAATCAGAGGTTGCATGATGCTCTGTGGCGAAGTGGGGGATAATCACCACTACACTTGCCTCTGTCTGCAAATCAGAGGTTGCATGATGCTCTGTGGCAAAGTGGGGGATAATCACCCCTACACTTGATTCTGTCTTCGAATCAGAGGTTGCATGATGCTCTGTGGCGAAGTGGGGGATAATCACCCCTACACTTGCTTCTGTCTTCAAATTGGAGGGGGCAAATAAAGTTCCTGAAAGAGAGTGATAAGACAAAAAGAAAAAAAAAACTTTATTTACCTTAGTGGTTGGATGAAAACAGTTGAAAGAGGTTCCCAGTAAAGTTTCCTGAAAAATAAAAAGGAAAAAAAAAGGTTAGCAAAAAAAAAAAAGTAAAAAAAAAAAAATAATAAGTGTGAAAAAAGATAAAATAGTTTAAAAAAAAAGTGAAATAGTTAGAAATTTGGAAAAGAAACTTTACAAAAAAAAAATAATAAATTAAAAAAAAAAAAAAGCAAGTTTGAAAAAGTGGTAAATAAAAAAATAATAAAAAAGTATATTAAAAAAATAATAATAATAAAATAACAAAAAATAACAAAAAGAAATAGAAAAATTCGTAAAAAAAAGGGGTGTGTAAAAAAAAGATTAAAAAACGTAAAAATAAATATAATAATATAATAAAATAATAAAAAAAGGGGTGGGGTAGTTTCTTCTTTCTTCTTTCTTTACTCTTTTCTCTCTCCCCGAAAAAAAAACCCAGACTTTCTCTCTCTGACCCCAACTCTCTCCATCTCTATTCTCTCCCTCACCTCCCCTACAACTTACCAGCGGCGGCTTGGAGTCCTTGAGGCGACTAGAGCTCGACGGCGACGGCGACCAAATTTGGTGAAGACCCACGACTGCAGTACTGGCGAACTTAGATTGCGACGGCGGCGTGGGCGTTTTGCAGCTGGTTCATAGACCGGCGGCGACCTCAACGGGATTTGACGACAAAAAAATGCAGGTCTCTCACACTGATCTGACGGCTGGGACTATGAAACGTGACTACCTCCACGAGTTTAGACTTCGAGGGAGAGTGTCTCTGTTGCCCAATATTTATAATGAAGGAAACAGAGCTTGGGAGTTGAGATTTTCTTCAAATCTAAAAAAAATATATATATATGTTTTCGAAATCGAATCTTAACCTCAAGATGAAATCCAAGATTCATGTACAGTTGGAAGCCATACACGGAGTAGTTTGAATGAGTGTTAAATTGAGTGTGTTTTGATCCTACAAGTTCCGAATCCGTTAGTTAGCAGGATTTATACTTTAAACTAGATTTGTGGAGATCACACTTCAAGATTGGGAACCCACCAAATGCTATTTCAAATCAAAATTGGAAGAGTGTTAAGGATTTAAAATTCAGGAATTTAATCCAATTTGAAATTTGGTATAGTTCAAATCTTGTTCAAAATTTGATTATCAAATTAGAATAAATTTGAGCCAAATTATTTTAAGCCATACTGGGCACATTCGCATTTCTCTGAATTCAAGTCAAAATTGGATAAAATCAAAATTCTATCAAAGAAGAAAATTTTGGTAGAAATTAAGTCTAATCTCAAACTAAATTTCTCAAATTTTGGGCATAAGTCAAATTTTTATCCCAAACTAAAATTTGGCCAAATCTCAAACTAAGTTTCTCAAATTTTGGGAATAACTCAAGTTTTTTTTAATCCCAAATTAAAATTTTGGCCAAAGTTTAAATTAAGTTGCTCAATCCAAAATGTGGGCATACTTTAAATTTTGTTCCAAATCAAAATTGGGGTAAGTTTTAAAATTTATTCCAAATTGAAACAAAAAATGGATGGAATTCCAAATCCTAATCCAATTTCAAATAAAATTTGGGATATAATTTTAACTTTGCACCAAATTTGGATTTTGAATTAAATTATTTTCAAATCAAAATTTTATGCTAGAAAAGAAAATCAAAATACTGACTCAAATTCATATTTTGATAAATTGGCATTAAAAAATGTGTCAAAAAAAAAAGGTCAAAATTGTAAACCAAATTCCATATTTTGATTAAATTGACACGTCAAATAGAGTCCAAATTAGGAGCACCTTAGGTTTTGATTCCAAAATAATTTTTCGAGATTCACACACACATACTTGTGTACAAATCTCGAAAAGGGGGCATTTGTTGGAATAGAAATTTCGACCAACCCCAAATTGCCACGTCATTACCCAACATTGATGGCGAAATTATATTTAATTAGGGATTAATTAAATTTACAAAGATTCCTGTATTAAATTATGGCAGGTCCAAATACACTATTGGGTTCTTTAAAATTTGGAAGACAAAAGCCCAAATTGAAGGCTCAGTCCAGATGCTAGACCCAAAGGCAACTAAGCCCGGTCCAAAGAAGCTGACCCAAAGTCAACCAGGCCCAGTCCAAATGGCTAGGCCCAAAGTCAACCAGGCCCAGTCCAAATGGCTAGGCCCAAAAGTTAACCAGGCCCAAATGGCTAGGCCCAAAAGTCAACCAGGCCCAAAAGGCTGGCCCAAGGTCAACCAGATCCAATCCAAATGGGTTGGCCCAAAATCAATTGGGCCCAGTCCAACAAGCCCAAGCCCACCTGAGGCCCATGAAGAACTCTATAAATAGAGAGTTTCCTCCTTCATTTCAAGGGTTCAGAACTGAAGAAGCTCAGAGAGAATTCAGAAACAAAGCTCAGAAGACTCCAAAAGCTCCTGAATATCAAACACCATCTGAACGAAGAACACGCCACAGAAATCAAGAACACTCCAAGAATCCATTGAAGTTTCAACCTTGAGAACAAGCTATTCAGCCCTCGAGCAAAGCATACAAATAGGAGAGAGAATCAGAGGATCAAATACTAGAGATTGTACTCACTATACTCAAATCAATACAAAATCAAGTTATTTACACGTGATAAGTTTCCCTGTTGAAATCTCGTGTGAACAACATGTAATATTTAAAAAATTATTGTAATATTTTCTTTTATTTGCAAACTATCCAAGGCAAATGAATAATTAATGTGAGAGATATTGAAAAAAGAATGTGGGGTATTTTGTTCAAAATTATTTTTTTCTTTAAAAAAATTTGTAAAATATACATAAATTAATAAAAACAAAAAAAAAATCTAAAACTTAGGATTCATGGAAACAAATTCTTAATAATGAAAATTTGAAAAATTGTAGAAAAAATTGTACAAAAAAAAAAAAAAAAAAACTAAAATCAACTCATACTTCAGAACTCCAAGTTTAACAAATTTGCACTCCAAATACAGACTTAAGAACTCTAGACTAAACAACTCATTGTCTCAAACACATACTTTCTAACTCCATACTAAATAACTTTGCACTCCAAACACAGACTTCGTAACTCACTAGACTTACTAACTCCTACTCCCTGCAATTCCTTACCCCAAACAACCCTTAAGGGAGTGTTTGACCCACCAACTATAGGTTGGGTGGAGTGGATTAAAATACCTCACTCCATGTTTGGCCCACATACTTCACAACACAGTGGGTAACTAACTCTATCCCACCAACTTCAACCATGTTTATTTTTGAAGTCCACAAACTTCAACAATGTTCACTATTGAAGTTTGCACATTTATCAAGGAATCCTATCTTTCTATCTTTTCCTCCCTCCATCCTTCTCTCTCTCCCTCCCATGTTAATAATAAGTATTTTCACATATTTAAAAAGTGTAAAGTGTTTATTTATTAATTTAAATATTTTTTTTATAATTTTTTCAGAATTATCCAACGACATCAATATTTCCATAAGATCGCGACTTTGATATTTCCATTGACATTGACATTTTAAACATTGATGTTAAGTAACTTACTTCGAAATTCTAAAAAAATTTGCAAAATATGACTATTTTAGTAAGAACCTTTTTTGACATAAAAATATTATTCAATTTCATGTGTTAATAAATAAAAAAGTTCATTTAAAATTCGTTAAAATTTGAAATCACTCAAAATCCTACACACAAACAAACCAACAAATATGAAACTACAATAGAGACAAAGTTTAACTTTAAAGATGCTAAAGGTATGTTTCGTTGGTAACTGTTACAAGAATTAAAAACTTACACATGAGGTTGTTAAAGTCCCGTTTGATAACCATTTGGTTTTTGGTTTTTAGTTTTTGAAAATTAAGCTTGTTTTCTCTCAATTTCTCTACAATGATTTTCATCTCCTTAAGGAATCATTTGAATTATTAGCCAAATTCTAAAAACAAAAACAAGTTTTTGAAAACTATTTTTTTTAGTTTTCAAAACATGGCTTGGTTTTTGAAAACATAGGTAAAAAGTAGATGGCAAAACAAGTAAAATCATAGATGGAAGTAGTATTTATAGGCTTAATTTTCAAAAACCAAAAACCAAATGATTATCAAACAGAGCCTAAAATTTGTGTTTAAATTATCATTTTAAAATTATAGGGAGATTAGCAACTAATAAGCCTTAGAATTAAGGCTTATTTGATGTTCATAAGCTTAAAATATGCTTGCTTTGCTTTAGAAATCATAGGAGGGATTTGATATATGCTTGAAAAACATCAATAACTTGTGAGAAGTGCATGTGAAAGAAAGAATGAGGAAAAGAGGAGAAAGATAAACTAAGAAGAGTTTCTTTTGTGCAAGAATTGTGGAAATTGCATAATCAAAATTGTAAGATGAAGTTGCAATTCTGGAGCAGCAAAAAAAAATCAAAAAAAGGAAAGAATCTTCATAGAACCAAATAAGGAAAATCTTTATTTGCTGCAAGATTTAGAGGTTCTTGAGTACGATTTATGGGCAATATTCAACCCTAATGAAGGCCTACAAAAGGAGAAGAAGATGATGAGAGAATGATGGTTTTTTTGGAGCGTTTTCTTGGAGTTTCGAATTAAAAGGCTGTGGGTTTTCGTTTACCGTTATTTCTTTTATTTCTTCCTCTATTTTTTGTAATTTTTTTAATTTGCTTTCTATTATCAAAGAGTTGCTGCAGTCTGTATTTGATTCTTTCTTGGTTTTTCCAGTCCAACCCAATGAAAAACTTGGATTGTAACGATTCATTCTCTTCTTAGAAATAGGAATAGTTGAATCGATTGGAGAGAAAGAAAGGATTTGTAAAGATCAATGATGTATTTCTTTATTTTTGTTGGGTTTGAATTCTGTATAATTGAGTTAAGTTGTAGTAGTTTAATTCTTGCCAATTCTCTTTTGCATTGTTGCTGAATTCCTTGTTTTTAGACTGAAGACCCGAATTCATTTGTGCTAGAGATTTCGATAACCATGGGTGTTGTTCAAGGAGTTGATAATCGAGTATTTGTAATTTATTGCCTTGTTTTCTTTACGTACTAAAATCTATTGGTCAGCAAGCAAATTCTTATTTTATAGTTTTTGGTTGCAATTAGCATTTTCATTTATTCTTCTAGTATGAAATTAATTTCTAGAGTTTGTTGTGAGATTTTTACTTTTAATATGAGCTAAACTTCTTAGGGAGTTCAAGGAATATGAATTCTCTAAGAAGTAATTGTAGCCAAATTCCAACAAAAACCCAAACCTACATCTCAATTGTTTGCTTGTGTTGAACAAAATTTCGTTGAGATCCTAGATTGATCAACTAAGGTAGCAACTCGAGGTTAGATCTAATATCGATGGGGTTAGTGATAAGCAGATTTCGCACAAGTGATAGAGACAAGAGCTTAGACATAAGCCAATTATTCACCCTAGACATAGGGATCAAAGACTCCAACACCTAAGAAATTATTGAGCTAAAATTACCTAAGATAGATAGACTATAGACATATAGGTCACTCACTTAGTCTCCTAAAACCTAATTTCAAGATGAATAGGAGTAGTAGTTTCGGTTTACAATTGAATGTAGAATATGTTGGAATTGTAATTTTGGTTTGCAATTACAACTTAGGGCAATGACATTCTTGAGCCCCTCATTTCTCGAAGAAACTTCCCTTGTAATTTTCATAAGTTGGTTAACATTATGCTATGGTCAGTTTTTGTTCAAATTACCATTTCTTTTATCAAGTCTGTTTTGTTTTGCTATTCAATCTTGCAATTTTCGATTTTACAATTCATTTATGCAATCTTTGTTTTTCTTACTTAACGTTTCTGTCACTTTAACTTGGAATTAGATTATGCAATTATTTTGTTTTTACCAAACACACCCTCCCAACCTTGTTTTTGCAATTTTTAGTTTCCAAGTTGTAATTATCCTTACATTTTGCTTTGCAATATTTTTGTTACATTGTTCCCTGTGGATCGATACTCAGGAGTACTCCTATTTTATTACTTGCATCGATAATGTGTACTTGCACTGGGGTTGAACGTAGTTATTTTCTTTTATTCACCCAAAGTTCACCCGATCAACAACATATGATTGTACCGTAATTTTTCTTATATAAAAATATCACATGATTTCATATGATAATAAACAAAAAAAAATTACTTAAAACTCATTAGGTTTTGAAATCATAGATAAACAAATTATCTATAAAAGATGGAGTTACAATAGATACTAAGTTTAACCATAAAATGCCAAATTTCTATAAGCTATAGGCAATGGATATGCAATAGATTTGAAGTTAAAATTAGAACAAAAGATTTTTCTCAACAATCTTTTACATTAAACATCAGACATTGTTATGCAATTAATTTTTTTAACTCTCTCACACACACATACACCTTTTAGGTCATTAGAACAAATGTCTTTAATAAACTGTATATTTTAAAAAAAATAATTAAAAACAAGGATTTTCTATTAGGATAATTCCGAAGGAAATTCTTTGAAAAATGCCTCTAACTATCTAAATCAAATATTATGTGAAAATGAAAATGAAAAAATATTTCCTTTTACGGGAAAAATCTTTATTATTTAAAATTTTAAAAATTGGTATCTAATATAGCTCTAATTGTATAGTGTACAACAAAAAATGTATAAAAAAATAACCAACATAAACACAGAGTTCAGAACTCCATGCTAAACAACTCTACACCCCAAACACAGACTTCCTAAACTCAGACTAAACAACTCTGCACCCCAAACATAGAATTCCTCAACTCAGATTAGACAACTTTGCACAACAAACACAGACTTATTTAACCCCTAAATAACTTAGCACCCCAAACACAGATTATTTAACTCCACTGACTAAATAGCTCAAGACTATTTTAACCCACTTAGCACCCCAAACAGCCACTAAAGAACAACCAATTTTCCATTTGTCAAACTGTGGGTGGGTCACTAACTTTTTTTTATTTGTTTTTTCTTTATTTAATAAGAAACTGGCCTCGTTTGGTTTGTGATCTAAAAACAAAAATTTGAAAACAAAGGATTCAATGAAAACAAAGTTGTATTTCATGTTTTTATATATGTGTTTCGTAGTAGATTTAGAAATTGCATTCCAATTTAAACAATTGTTCAAAATATGTTTGATAATACATTTATAGACCATGAAATTTGCCAATTAAATATTAGATTGAATATAAATTATTATTAATTAACTTATGAACATGTTTTTTTTATAAATCTTATATTATTATTATTTTACAATATCATATAATTTATAATATATTATATTATACATATTTAATTTAACAAAAGGAAATTGAGTTTAATATGAAATACTATATTTAATAAAGTTTTTATCTTTTTTTTAATATAATTATGTATTTTAAAATTTCAAATTCAAAATCTAGATACAATGAAAACATAAATATGTTATTTTCATAATTTTCATTATTTGGATCACATAATCCGAAAACAGTTTTCGAAAACACATATGTCAAACGCATATTCACTAAACTCAGTGAATCTGAAAACATAAAACAGATTGCCTACCAAACATCTTTTTGAATGTTGAACTAATAAATTAATGGCCAACAAGAGCATAACAACTGACATAACGTATGTATCTTCGACCAAGAAGTCAGAGGTTCAAATCTCCCACCCCACATATTGTAAAAAAAAAAAAAGAATTAAATGGAATATTTTGGTAGATGGTTTTCCTATATGAGGTTGTATGGATTTTAGGAAAAGCAACCTAAGCAATATTATAGGACATCAATTTCAAATTTAAATTAAATTACTATATTTGTTATTAAAATAAAAATGCCTACTATATAGGTTAATCTAGATGAATCAAACAAAATAATAATCACAAACTTTACAAAATAATAAATTTTAGGCTAAATTATGAAAAATACTCATGAACTTTCAAAAGTTTCATTAATACCCTTAAACTTTCAAAAAAAGTTTAAAAAAATCCTTATCGTTATTTTGGGATAGAAATCGTTAGTACTTTGTTTCAAAAATACCCATAAACTTTCAAAAGTTTTAATAATACCCTTAAACTTTCAAAAAAAATTAACAAATACCCTTACCATTAATATATGGACAGAAATCGTTAGTACCTCATTTTAAAAATACTTTTGAACTTTTACATTAATACTCTTAACCTTTAAAAAAAAAAGTTAAAAAATGCCCTTACTATTAGTATATGGACAAAAATCGTTTATTTACACCTGATTACCTCCATCTTCTATTTCCTCTTTCTCCTGATTTACTTCAATCTATGGCTTAACACTTCTCTATTTTTCCTCACTTTTTTTCCATTCTTTTTCAATACCCTATTACTCTTTTATTATATTTTTCAATCTCTAAAACTTCCCTCATTTCTCCTATATGCTTAAATATTAGAACTTTAAATAAATAGGAAGGGCTCTCTCTCATTTCTAAGCATGCTAAAACATCAATATAAGAAATTCCAACACCCAAATAGTTCATGTATTTGAAGTTATTTTGAGTTGGAAAAGAACAAATTTGAAAACAACTCATATAGATACCCTCATATATTTTTTTTTTCATATAGGTACCCTCATTTTTTCTCTATTTGTCCTATTCTCAATTATGATGAACATTCTTAACTGACCACAACAAATAGACTAATTTGAACTACAAAAATGATTAATAAAATCTTCATTCACTACAAATATGGTAATGCATATGTTTTCTTTCTTTTCCCTCCCACTATATGTCCTCAAAATTATGACCCAAATTCTCAACATATCTCTCTTTTGTGTATTAAACTCAAATAGACTAACTCAAATTACTAACTTACAACCTTGTTAAAGCATTTAAGTCCTATGGTCCCTTGGTGGTTTCATTTTCTCATTTCTTCTTGCTATAGTCTATATACCTTGATTGAATGAGGTAGTTTTAGAAATTAAAAAATGGAAGAATAGAGTAAAGAGGGTATTGAAAAAGAAAGGAAAAAAAAAAAGAAGAAAAATAGAGAAGTGTTAGGCCATAGATTGAAGTAAATCAAGAGAGAGAAGAAATGGAAGAGGGATGTAGTGAGGTGTAGATAAATGTTTTTCATTCATATACTTGTAAGGGCATTTTTTTAAAACTTTTTTTTAAGGTTAAAAGTATTAATACAACTTTTGAAAGTTTATGGGTATTTTAAAACGAGGTACTAACAATTTCTGTCCATATACTAACAGTAAGGGTATTATTGAACTTTTCAAAAAAGTTTAAGGGTATTTTTGAATTTTTTTTAAAAGTTTAAGGGTATTAATGAAACTTTTGAAAGTTTAGGGGTATTTTTGAAACAAAGTACTAACGGTTTCCATCCAAAACTAACGATAAGGGTATTTTTGAACTTTTTTGAAGTGTAAGGGTATTAATGAAACTTTTGAAAGTTCAGGAATATTTTTAAACAAAGTACAAAGTTCAGGGGTGTTTTTTTTTCTTTTTTTTTTTTATAATTATAATTTAGCCATTATAAAAAATACGTTGAACTTTGTCCATTATTTAAAAAATACTCATATTCTTTCAAAATTTGCAATATTAGCTTTTTTTTTTTTTTAGTTCAACACCATTTGGGGTAGGGGGATTCGAAACTCTGACCTCTTAGTCAAGGGTACATGTCAATTACATTGCAATATTATCTTTAACATTTCATAAATATTTCAAAAGTATCTTTGGAGTAGAAAAACTGTTAGAATGTTAAACGAAAAGTCGACGTGTTTGAATATTATTCTTTCAGATTTAATCCAGACAAGCATCACATTGATTTCTCGTCCAATATTCTAACGGTTTTCTATTCCAAGAGTAGTTTTAAAATGTTTATGAAAGGTCAAGAGTAATTTGTAACTTTTAAAAGAATATGGGTATTTTTTAAACAATTGGCAAAGTTCAAAGGTATTTTTTATAATTGAGTTAAAATTTTAATATGATTTTTGCTGGTTTGCAGGCTATGTTGGTGGGTATATGGTAGCATTTTCTGGGCAGAAGTATGCAGCAAGATCTCTCCTAGTAATGGTTACTGATAATTCTCACACTATTACGAGTTTCACTTTGGTAAGCCCATAAAACATTTGCAAAGAAGCAAAAGAAAAAGAAAAGTAAAAATCACCATCCTAATAATAACAAAAGTGTTTCTTGTATCTATATTGCTTTCCAGGTTTTTGAATTTCAAAAGGGCACTCTTCAAAATCTATTCTGGAAGAAATTTGGGTGTGATAAATGCACCGGGGATTTTTCAGTTTGCCTGGACAACAAAGACAGCAGTTCCAAACTCCAAATGTTAAGTACAATGGTGGTTCAGTTGACTGCAATATAGGCATACAACTAGCTTTTTCAGGGACAGACAAGAACCTAGAAGTCCTCAACTCCTGGTTTGAAGTTGCCAATCTCAGGCGCTTCTCCCTGTATAAACTTTTCTCCCATGCTCGTGATACGATCACCAATCCGTTTGAGTAAACATCTCTGTAGGCAAGGAACCAATATTCTTCATCATAGTTCAGAGCTATGATCTATAATAGAATACAGAGAGAGAGGGATAGACAATGAGATTTGATTTCCATGATAATTTCATTACAAAGTAATATCACTTTTATATATAATGAATTTGATATAAAAGGAAAATGTACATCTAGAATATTTACAATTGGAGGCATAAATTAAGGGAAGAATAACTTAGGAATACTCTCTAATATGCCTCCTCAAACTGATGACTCGAGTGAAGTTAGAAGTTTGTCCTTGAATGACAAAAATATTTGAGGTGACAATGATTTTGTGAATAAGTCAACCAGTTGATCTTTAGAATCAAATTGAAATATCCTTGCGAACAACTTTCTCACAAACGAAATAATAGTCAATGTCAATGTGTTTCGTACGAGCGTGAAAAATTGGATTGATTGCAAGAGAGATGGTTGAAACGTTATCGCAGTACAATGTTGGAGGAACAGTCAAGGGGATGGAAGTCACAAAGAAAGTTGTTGTCGCCAATAAAGATCTACAGCTATAGTTGCCAGTGAGCGATATCCAACTTTTGTAGATGAACTTAAGACTGTAGGTTGTTTTTTGGCTGACCATGATATAGGATTGGGGCCAAGAAAGACAATGAATCCTGAGGTGGATCGATGATTAGAGGTGTCTCAAGTCCAATTAGAATCACATAAGGCAATGAGAGATAAATCTCCTCGATGGAACATAACTCCAAATTGTTTAAACTCAGAGAGATATCGTAAAATACGTTTAACAGCAGAAAAGTGAACAATTGTGGATGATACATGAACTAACTTATTCGATTTACTGCAAAGACAATGTCAGGTTTGGTAAAAGTGAGATATTGAAGTGATCCAACCAGTTGTCGATAAAGTATTACATCGTTGAATAAAAGTATAAAAGCATAGAAATCAACAGATGTAGACATGGATGTTAAGCATGACTTAACAGAGTCCATTCATGCAATTTGAAGTAGGTCAGTGAGGTAGTTAGCTTGATTAACAAAAATGTCATTAGAGGAGTGGTGAACTTCCAAGTCAAGGAAGAATTTCAGGACCCCAAGATCTAAGATCTGATATCTAAAATTCATTTGTCAATTGCTTCAGTATGTCAAAGAAGATTCAATCGACTGTGATTCAACATATATATATATATAGAAATACATACATGCAGCAAAATATAGTCGAATTCCATGGTTAAACTTAATTTTGCAGAAATAAGATTACTGAGCATTATAGGTGGTAAAGTTTCTACACAAAAGAAACAGATCTGAAGGGATATCTTTTTCCCTTTTCTATCTAATAACCTCCACAAAATTAAATGATCTTGATCATAGATTGAGTTTTCGTCAAGATCATGTCCTAATAGAGATTCAGATCCACTGTGATGTCAATCAAAAAACAAATTTCTGCTCCTAACTGTTAGAATACAACTTAGCCTTATCTTTCTTCTCCTCCAATCCACCATTGCCATTTACAGCTAGTCTTCCTTCTTTCTCATGCCATTCTCGCAAAGATTCTCACTGTCTGAAAATTGAGGTTATTCCATTTTACCTTCAAAGCCATGGTTGTCGACAGAGGAGAGGGAATCGTCATGCTCCTGCAATTGGTTCTCCAATCCTGTCTTTACCAAAACCTGTGAACTATCTACAAGACCTACATGTTCTGTACTCGAGCCTTTCTGGTTCGATGGAGTACGAAGGGTTTGAATGAGATAATGTGCCACAGACTTGAAACCCAAATTGCGGGCCTAGAAATAAAAAGAAATTAGCTTCTCTTTGACACTACGAATCAATATGATTCCAGAAGACAATACAAGCACTATACATAAACTTAATCCACAATCCTAGAATTGAACTGTTCTCCGCCATACCTTGTATGTACAGGAAAAAGAAGTTATATAAATCTTTCCTTACAAAAGGTTATAGCATCTCTGAATCAAGAGACGTGCTGGAACCACGACCTTACTTGAACATGATCTATTCTATAGGTTGTACAACTGTGTCCTTGAGTTCTAAGGAGATGTGCTGGAATCTAGAAGGAAAGCATTTGCATATGCATGGAAATGCACAAATACTAACCTTTCTATATACAGCACCAGTCGGCATCCATCCATTTGATTGTCGACACAAACTGCAGTTGCAAATACCACGACATACTGGGCAGATCCAGTTGGGATTCATATTCACTTCCATCACATTCTCGCCATATCTATATAAAAGTAGAAGTTGCATACAGTTAACTCTTCATATGATTTTTCAAAAAAAAAAAAAACTCTTCATATAAATTGCAGAAAAGGGCAAGAGATCCAGTGCATGTTCTCAATAAAACCAATTGAATCCAAAGGGAAATACAATATGATTGCAGCATATAAGTTCATATCAGGCAGAAGTTTCAAATGGGCATGCATCCAATCCAAGATCTTACACAACCAATAACAGGAATGATCAGATCTGTTCCATTATTAATCATACTAACAGATTGGTCTTAATTTAAGAAAATATCAAGATCGTCATAAAAAGAGATTGCAAATTTCATAGTCCTCTAAAGATCAGCAGATTATATTTGATTTACCGTGTGTACAAGCAATCTCCACATAACTTCCCCTGGCCTGATTTACATTTGCTGCAATGTGTATGGTGACCAAGAGTCTTCTGCCTGCAATACATCACAGTCACATAGATCATCTCAACAGATAATTGTCAACGACACTATTGAAAACCAGGTCAAGATCGTAAAGACCCAGATATATTAGAAAATATAAGAGACAAAAGAGGACACCTAAATCTTTCCGATGTACCTATGAACCATGCTCTAAGAAAATAGGATATAAATCTCCATTCAGTGAAATGAGAATAAGAGGTTCTTAGCAAGTTTGCCTAAATAACACTTTCGATATTGGTGGCAAAATAATAATAACTTGAGACCTTGCCCACAAGCTGGGCTGAACACTTGCGGATATAAATAATAATAATAATAATAACTTGAGAGCATTGAGATAAGTGGTAATCAATATCCACAGAATGAAGAAATATGATTTACCCCAAAGTGCTTTATCAAATAGGAACTTCTACTTACTTTCTAATTGAGTTTATTTTTAGTAGATAAAAAAATATATTAGTAAGATTCCCTTATTTATTAAATGAAATATAAATAGATCAATACAAATAAACCATATTGAAAAGTAGGAGGCCAGGAGCCTCTATTTACTAGTGCGGAGGCAAGTTTTATTCATTGCTATTAGTGTTGGTAGGTCAAAAACATTTAATTTTCTAATAATCTTGTGCTCGACTAGGAAATAAAGGTCTAAACTATCCTCAAGTTTGAATGCAGATAATTATTTGGAGTCTTGGACCAGTAATTAAACATTACATACTATCAACATCATATCCATAACTTTTTTTACCAATTTTATAAAGAATTGAATAAACATTGTCTACTCATGACAATATATTTAAAGAAATAAAAAGTAATCAAAAACTAGTATTACCTGCATTGATGACACGACTCTCCATTGACAGGATCATACATACGCTTCCCATCTTGATCATATCCATCCACAGCAACAGTCCAATCAGACTCACAATCTCCCAACAGCTTGGCATCTTCTTCCGTGTAAACTTCTGGTTGCGAGCCTTCTTTTATGTAAATCTCATTACTTTTAGAACTTCCATTCTTAGCTTTAGGACGGAGCTCTGCATAGCTTACTGGAGTCAATGTCTTCAACCTGGAAATCATTAGCAATATCAATCCACAACTACCACTAACTTATTTGTCAGCAAAATGTTAATTTATTGCCAATCATATTCTTTTTCTCAAGAGAAAATCTTTAATAATCTTTGCAATTAAAGGCTAGGCTAGTATTTTCATTTCTATGCTTTTTTGTTACTTAGTTCTATTTTGTCCATATGCTTTGAAAAGAAAATTAGAGTGATTCTGAATGTACCTCAAAATCTTGTGATAGTGTTCAGACATGCCAAGGAAGGTTCATTTTTCTGAAACAAGTCTAAACATGTTTTTCCATAAAACTAAGTCAACCTAAGTGTCAGCACAGTGCCAATTCAGCAAATTTATGGCAAGATTTTAATCCTCTTCAACGCTCTAAGTTACTCAAAAACATATTCTAGCTAGATATATAATATCTAAAGATATTCTTGTCTGACGATATTTCCTTCCAATCAAAATAAGGGTCATCGAAGAACAAGGGGTAAAAGGAAATTCTCAATCCATCTGAAAACGTGAGACAAGAAAATGTAAGTGATTGGTGTCAAATCTCCATAACCCTGATAAATAAACAAGAGAAAGAAAAAAAATAAAAAATGTCATTTCTAAAATAATATTACAAATCAAATAACCACTCAACCCATCAATTTAACCTAATATCAATACTTTAACACTCCTATTACTTATAGACCTATAAATTTGCACAAAAGCTAAACAAGTGATCATCAATGTTAATTAATATTGGAGAAGAAAATGACAGTAGTTAACCACCGAACCCAAAAGCTTAGCGACAGATATCAATAGTTTCACAGATATTACATTCATCAATCACTCAACGCAGAGAGCACCGAAAGAACAAAAGTTTGAACACATTCCAAACTCTTTTACTACCACTTTTCTCCACAAACAAAAAGAGAATATAAACAAGTGGGGGAAAGAATAAATAATACCTCGAAGAGCGCCTCGGTGGTTCGTCGGCGGGGGATCCGTTCGGCGGTTCCTTCTCAGAAGAATTTTTGGGTAACCGCTTCGGAGCGGCGGCGGTGGACTTAAGCTTGAGAGAAAGTTCAATAATGCCAAGTTTCTGCATCCTCTCCAGATTTTCCCTAACCCTTTGATCCCTAAGCCGCTCGTAACCTGGAGCAGTAACCTCGCCCGCGGTTCCTTCATCGACGGTTCCATTTCCGGCGACGGCGCCTCCTCCTCTGCGTCTCTTCCTCCGAGAAACCATTGCCGCTCCGTCGCCCACTACTGATAGCACTTTGGGGTTTGTTGAGAATTGAGAGTGTCGCTCTGAAAATCGGGGCGTTCCCAAGAAGTGGCGAGCGGAACGTCGTGGGATTGGCGCGAATGGGGGAGTTCTTTAAAAAAAAAAAATAGCCGCGAATTTATAAGCAGGATTAATTATACAAAATACTAACGGCTCGTTTGATAATGTTTATGTTTCCTGTTTCTTGTTCATGTTTCTCATTTTTCAAGAAACAGACATGATTGATAAACGATCATGTTTCTTATGTCTAAATTTTTTAGAAACGTTTCTAAAAAAATGGCAGATTTTGAGAAACTTCAAAAAGTAGTTTCTCAAATTCTGTTTCTGTTTTTTTTCTAGGTTTCATACATGTATTCTTATTTCTTTTTTTACCCATCTCTCTCCTCTCTCTTCTTTCTCTCTCTTCCATTCTATTTTTTTTTTCTTTTAATACTTTTTAATCTTTTTATTTTTTTCTTCTTTTTTATTTTTATTTTTATTTTTTGATTTATTTCTTTCTATTCGTTCTTTCTTTTTCATCATAATCTTTTTTCTTTTAATAGTTCATTATTTTTTTTCTTTTTTTCTTTTTACTTTTCTCTTTTCGTTTATGTTTTCTTCTACTCTCTTATTTTCTTATTTTCTTTTACTTTACATTACGAGCTTATAGTTATTATTTTCTATTTAATTCTCTATTATTTTTTTCTTTTGATATCATTTTATTTTTTTATTAAATAAATAAACTAATAATGTATTTCATGTTTACCATTAAATGTAAAAAAATATATACATTCTCTATCTTTTTCAGATTTTACTTGCGTGTATTATTGGTGATCGGTGTTCACGCAAGCGCACGCGATCGAAGTAATATAAAATGGTATCTGAGTACCAAGTATCGAATCCCACAGGGAACGGAGTAACAAAAGTTTTGTTTTGCAAAAGTGTAAGGAAAATTGCAAGTTTGAAAAATAAAAATGCAAAAATAAAGTTGGGATAGGTTGTTGGTGAAAAATCGAAATTGCTAATCCAATTGCTAATCCAGAATGGCAATGTTGGAAATAACGGAAATTGCTAAATTGAAATTGCAGATTCTACTTTGGCAATGTGCGAAAAGATTAAAATTGCAGAATTAAATTGCTAATCTAAATTGGCAATACGAAATGGCAATCTGAATGAACTTAAGAATGAAATGATAAAGGATGGGGCTCAAGAATGTCATTGCCCTAAGTCGTAATTGCAAACCAAAATTGCAATTCCAACCTACTCCACACTCAATTGTAAACCAAAATTGCATCTCCTATTTACCTCGAAATTGGGTTTTTTAGGAGGCTAAGTGAGAGACCTATATGTCTATAGTCCCTCTATCTTAGATATTTTTGGCTCACAATTTTATGGGTCTTGGAGTCCTTAATCCCTATGTCTAGGGTAAGGAATGGCTTATGTCTAAGCTCTTTTACTCCATTACTTGTGTGAAATCCGCTTGTCACTAACCCTGTCGGTATTAGATTTAAGCTTGAGTTGAAACCCTAGTTGATCACTCTAGGATCTCAACGGAAATTAAATCAACACAAGCAAACAATTGAGATGTAGGCTTGGTTTTTCTTGGAATTTTGGCTACATTTACTTCTTAGGGAATTCACATCCTTGAACCCCCTAAGAAGTTTTAGCTCGTATTTTCAATGAAAATCATAAAACCAATTTTAAAGAAAGATTTCATAATGAAATTGAATAAAACACTAACTTATGAAATGCAATTTGGTTTTTCCTAGAATTTCAAGCAGAAGTAAATAAGGGTAATAAAGCCAAAATAACAAGGTCAATAAAGTAATTTCCTTACCTCCTACCTTCTGCCATGAACATAAATGGAAAACTCTCTTTTTTGTTTTGTTTTGTTTTTTTTTTTTGCAGAAGCTAATAGGAAAAGGAAGGAAAAACAGAGCAATAATGCAAGAATTCAACTCGATGCCTATCCCGCTCCTTCCTCTCCAATCGATACACTATCCTCCACTTTTGGAGAGAAAACGATTCAAGAATCTCTTGAATCGGATTGGAAATCCAAGGAGGATTCGGAAATTGCTTGAACAACCCGAATTGAAGAAAAACTCTAAAAGAAGAACTTCGAATGGATTTGGAAATTCCTACGAAATAATGCTTGCTTGCATTCAATAGAGAACAAAAGGTTGATCCCCAAGACCATTCATCATATAATAAAGAAGGGTTGATGCACTGTGAATGAAAATTTGGTGAAAGAAAATAACTAAAACTGAAGGAAAAACAGAGGAATACTTGCGAACAAAACTTCCCACGAATCAAATAGAAAGCAACTCAAACTTGAACGAAAATCCAATAAATCGCAAACAAAGTAACTTGGCAGTGTACTGTAATACAAACTGAAAGAAAGTTGCGATGGAAATTGAGTAAAATGGTAAAGAAAACAGTAGCAGAAAGCAAAAACAGGGGCTGTCCAAAACAGAAAAACCCAAAAACTAATCTTCGAATTGAGCCCCCAAATTCTTCTCCCTTTCTTCCGGCGTCTTCAATCTCCTTTTGTAGATCGATTTAGGGTTCAATTTTGCCAAGAATAACGCTCTAAATCCCTTGATTTGTGCGAGATTTCCTCTGCCATTTATGGGTTTCATCACTCGCGTGTTTCCAGAAAATTCCATATCTGTGCTGCTGAGGATTGCCAAACTGGTTTGGCAATGGTCTGGCAATTTGGTTTGGCAATTCCTGCAAAAGAACCACAATACTTAGAACTCTTTTCCAATTGCTATCATATTTCATTATTTTCTTCTTTCAACAATTTTCCACCATTTTCAATTAATATTAGGACAAACAAGAGTTTTTTCGAGCAATTGAGGATTTAAATAAGCCTTAATTTCAAGGCTTATCAATTGGCTAATGCATTTTTAAAGAAAAAATAAAAATAAATTTTATTATTAAATTAAAGAAATGTGGGTATGTTCGATTGTCTGACCTTAGACAATTTACAAATTTGTCTAATTGAACTAACTCTTGTAAGTCAAAATCGTTCAAGGTGAATTGATTGAAGTGAGAAATAACATTGCAAATCAAATTTGAACAACATTTGAAGGATAAATTTATTATTATTATTATTAATTAGGTGTTGGGCCTTAATCAAATACTATAACCTCTTTATATATGTTTTATATTTATTTTAATGCATGTTATATGTTTTATTATAGTATATGTACTAAACTTTATTTTTACCAAAAAATAAGAAACAAGAAACAGAAATAGTTATCAAACATGTTTCTGTTTTTAGTTTTTAAGAAACAGAAACAAGAAACGAGAAACAGAAACAGGAAACAAGAAACGAGAAACGAGAACGTTATCAAACTGGGCCTTATCAAACGGAGCCTAAAATACCTCTCAAACTTGGCAATATGATTCAATATGGGCTAAAATTATAAAAAATACCTATAAACTTTACCTATTACTTCAAAAATATCCCTATTATTTTAAAAGTTGTAATACTATCCTTAACTTTTCATAAACGTTTTAAAACCACCTTTAGAGTAGAAATTTGTTAGAATATTCGATAAAAAATCGACATGACGATGACATGTACGATGAGACAGTGTGTCTTGGATTAAACGCCTGTGTTGGTATTGCATTTACGTGAAGAAAAATTAATTTTAGAGGAATCTTAGGGCATGTTTGGGAATGATTTTAGAAATAGTGATTTTAGTACAATTGATTTGTTTATAATTGATTTACGAAAATTGATTTTTATATAATCATTTTAATGTTTGGTTCTACACTTTTAATAGTGATTTTGATACAATTAAAAGTGACTTTCAATGATTATGAGCATTTTTTAGAATGACTTTAAAATAAGTGTTTAAAGCTAAGTGATTTAATTATAATTAATTTTGTAAAAGTTTTAGTTATAAATCATTTTAATATTTGGTTCCACTCTTGTAAAAATGATTTAAATTTAATTAAAAGTATTTTTTTAAACGATTAATGTTTATTTTCAAAGGTGATTTTAGAATCATCAAATTACTAAAAAGAGTATTACATTTGAAATTAAAAAAAAAAAAAATGGTGGTAGACAATATTTATATCGAGAGAACTAAAAAATTAAGAGAGAAAAAAAAATAAAGCTAGAGAAAATTAAAGTTTCAAAGAAAAAAAAATGTTAAAGACATGGAGGGATAGAAATTTTAGAGAGATGGACAAAAAATTTAGAGAGAGAAAAATTTAATAAAGAGCAAAAAAATCGAAAGATAGAGAAATAAATTTAAAGAGATATACAAAAGAATTTGAAGAGAATGATAAAAATTTTAGGGAGAAAAACTTTAATGAGAAAAAAAATGTTCAAAGTCAGGGACAAAAAATCTTAAGAGCTAAAAGTTACAGCAAGAGGTAAAAGATTAGAAATAAAAAAAGTTATAGAGATACAAAAATTATAGAGAGATGAACAAAAAAATTTAGAGATAAAAAAAGTTATTTAGAGAGAGTTAAAACCATTGGAGATAAAAAAAAAAGTGGGAAAATGAATAAAAATGTTAAAAAGAGAATAAAGTAAGACATAGACATTATAAAAACTTTAGAGAGAGAAAAATTGACATTTTTTAAATAATGATGGATGACTTCAATGGTGACGGTTTTGAAAATACATGTTTTTTGATGGAAATTAATGAATTTTTATAAGAAAATGACGGTTTTTACCCGTCACAAAAAGTAGGATTTTTAAAAAAAATATGAAATTATAGTCATTTTGAAGACAAAATCACTTGGGAATCACCTCCCAAGTGATTGACCGAGAATCACTTAAAGTGATTTTGGATGTTTCCAAAATCACTTTCTTATGATTGCCAAACATCACAATTTTGAAGGAGAATTGATTTTGTGCATGTCAAAAGTGATTTTGGGCATTTCAAAATCACTCCCAAACATGCCTTTAACCGTTTAGGTGTTTGGTAAAACATATTTTTTTTATTAATTTACTAGAAATTACTTTTAAATTGTCAGTATTTGAAAAACTATTCTACTATAGCTTTTCAATTTGACTTATCGAATAATCAGCGTCTCTTTCAATAAATTTTAAAAATGACCGTCATATCCTTTCATATATATATATATATATTTTTCACGTCACTATGGTAGCCTCTTTATCGATTCCTCTACCCTAGCCCTACCGTAGAATCCTCTTTCTATTAAAAAAGAACATTCACATATTGATAAATTGGAAGCAAGTCCATACATTCTTGTTGATAGCAATTCATATTTTTTTTTATTTAAATTATAATCATTCTTAGGCTTCTGAGATTAAAAAAATAAATGGTTGAATTTCCAATAATATGTTTTCTTGGTATATTGTGTTGTCTATGTTTTTTTTAATTTTTTTAAATTTAATTTATAAGTGTTCTTATGCATTAGAATTATCTGTTTTAAAGATCTACATGTTGTACTTTATACGTAGGAATGAGAGCTTTTTTCTCTTCGTTTTTCATCGCCCCTAATGCTCTTTCAATCATCATTTTTCTTCATCAGAGGTAAATAACCAATTAATTTTATTTTTAGGTTTTCGCCTTCTTTACTCACTTGTTGTATTTCATCTTGCATTATGAATGTGATTGTTTTATTTTATTTTATTTTTCATATTTTGTCTTATTTGTGTTGTGAATAGTGGATACTTTCAAAGTTTTTGTTGTCTTCTTTTTATCAATGTCCATGCTAAATTGTAGTATTGATAGTTTTAAGAATTGTATACAAATTTTATTTTGATCTTCTATTGGGTTAATAGTTGCTCGTGGCTACTGTGCAATCCTCTGTTGCAAAATTTCTTTATTGTTATTCTATAAAATTATTCAATTTTTTTTTAAATTTAATAAAAAAATGTGTAGGTTCTCTTATTCATCTATTTGTTTTTTTATACATAAAATAATCTATATGTTTTTACCAAATCTTTAATCAAAATTTTTACCAAATCTTTAATTAAATTTTGTATCAAATCTTTAATCAAATTGTGTACCAAATTTTTAATACAAAATCTTTAATTTCAAATTCTTTACCAAATAATAATAAGATTTTTTTTTGTTTTAATATTTTTAGTATCATATTTTAATTTTATTCAAATACACTATCTATATAGATATATTGATAGATGTATGTATTTGACAGAACATTATGTAGTTTAATTCTCAAAATATTACAAAATGAGAAAATATTGTTAAGTAGCTGAAAGATTCTAACATTTTAAAAAACAAACAAATTTTTGGTATTTAATCACATTCTAAGTTTGTAAGTTCTAAACTAGGATTATCTATTTTAAAAAAAAAAATGATATAATCGTCTCTTTAAAAATTGTGTTCAAACTTAAATACTACATCTTTATTAAGATAATTTTCTTTCTTTACCGATTATTATCTTAGGAGTGAATTACTTCAATGTAAATTCCTAAATTACATATTTTCTTTAATTCTAAAGTGTAATATTTAGATTATAACTAAATTTAAGTAATATATATTTTTTATATTATATATGCATTTTTTTAATATAAATATTGAGTATCACCATAAAAATAACGAAAATGATTTGTCCAATTTCGTCATTATAACTAAATCATATTAATTTCATATGAATTTACCAAACACTATAACATGATTTTTCAAGTTTGAAATTGGAATTTACCAAACATTAATATACTTCATATGATAGCTAATTTTCTTAAAAGCATAGCTACAGATTGCTAGTCTTTCAATCGTAATCAAGGCAAGCACCCGTGTCGTTTTAGGTCACCACTATGTCTACTTTCTGTCAAACATTATAGTCAATTTTTACTTTAAGTATAGTTTTGATACTTTTAAAAAAAATCAGAGATAATATTATAACTTTTAAAGAAAGAATAGATATATTTTAAAAAACGAATGTAAAATTTATGGATATCTTTTATAATTTAACTTTCAATATATGATTGGGTTACGAGGGGAATACAAGCATGGTGTCGTGGACAACTTGAGATAAGGCAAAAAAAAAGGGAATAAGTGAATAAGCAAAATCATTGGGCAAAACAAATATATAAATAAATAAAAATACTATCTGCCCACACTTCCAATTTCCCAAAATCCCCCCTCCGCCGCGTTTCCCGTTACCGTATACCACGTCCGCAGCAGATTCAGGCCCACCGCTTCTCTTTTTTACCCAAAAACAAAAAATCCAACAAGTCCTTCCAATCTCCTCCACGTCAGCCACATACATCAATCACATCACCCCAATCCAACGGTCCATAACACATCATCAGAATTATCTGACGTCACGATCTCCAAGATATTTCTTTTTACAAAAAGTTCCAATTATAAATAAATAAAACAAATATTCAATCCTTATCCCTTTCTTCTTCTTCTTCCTCAGAATTCGTCTCAGATTCTGCAAACAGTCGTTACGACCATGGAATCATCCTTTCTTCGTTCCGTTTCATCGCCTTTACTTCTCGAATCTACGGATCTTCTTCGCCGGACCGGATACGCTTCCTGTCCGAAATTTTCTTCTACCGCTGTTCGTTGTTCTTCCAGAAGCCATGCTTATATTCCGAAGCTCGAGCCGTTTAGCCGCACGAAGCTTGATCGCGCCATCAAAGAGCCGCCTCTGATTGAGAAGTCTGAAAACGAGCTTGCAGGTTTGGCTATTGATTTCAGAGGAATTTGTATTTTGGTATGGAGTTATTTGTGTTTCTGATGATCCTTTGCGATTTCTTTTTGCTCTTTGGATCGATTTAGATTATTGTTCGACGTTGGAAGGAGACGACTCTTATAGCTGTTGGAAAGCGTATTTCGAGCTCAAAGATCTTGAAGTGAGTTTCTACGGATTCTTGATTGATTTTGCATCGAGTTTTTCTGTTCTTTCGCGTTTGATTTCCTTTTTCTCCCAAACCTGGAATACTTTTAAAAAAAATTAGACCTAGGTTTAATTTTGAGAGGGAACATATGAGATTCAACCATGATTTTGTTTTATTCCTTTCGAATCAATTTTTTCCCTCACTTTCTCTGCATCCAAACATCCAAACACGACGTAACGTGACGAAATCAAGGAACTAATCTCGTTCTCTGTGATCAGAAAAAGTCGCCAAAACAAGAAGTGGAGAAACTGATTCTTCAAGCGGGAGGCGTGAAGTCGCTGATCGGATGCTTACACGGCATCGCGGCCATACACAAGAGCAAGGGAAGCGAAAACAACGCGACGAAGCCATTGAACGGCGTGGAAGGAAGAGGGACGGGCTGTCCAATACCAGATGGATTGCCTAAATCTGCAGAGGAAATTGAAGAAGAAGAGCGAGCGAGAATGCCAGATTCGCCATTTACGAGATTGCTGAGGAGCAAAGGTACATTCCCTGCCTGGTATTCCCCTGCACCCGATCACGAAACAGATTGAAACATGTAATCTGTTTTGAGAAAATCAGTTTTAGTTTTGGCAGATCAGATTGAATAGCGGAGTTGATGAATTGCTCTGTAAATATTTGTTATATAAAATTAGTGATTAGAGGACAGCCTTCTGGATATGTAATTGATGTTGTTTTGGTGTGGGCATTATATATATATAGATATAGATATATATACACATATATATGTATATATCTTTTGGTGATTATAAATTTATACATATATATATATATATCTTTTGATGATTGGTGCAGATTATTTAAATTATGTATTTTTTGGTTCAACCACATTTGCAGAAGGGTTAAGTGTAAAGTTCGGATGCCAATTACAATTGAGTTACACATTAACTAATATTCTTTAGAATTTTTTCTTTTTTGAGTTCAACAATGTTGGAGGTTGGGGGATTTGAACTGAGTTCAACAATGTTGGGGTTGGAGATTTAAACATGCTATCTCTTGGTCGATGATACATATTAATTACCCTTGACTTAAACTCACTTTAGAAATATCGTTTAAGAGTTGAGTTGTTTAACCCATTGAATGAGTTGTAATAACATGAGTTATAATAGTATGTAGATTATATAATATTGTTTAAAATGCATAGTTGTTTAATATGAGATTATAATAGTTGTGTTTGGTGTAAAATATTTCACATGTTATTATAATCTATGTCTCAAATAGTCTCTCAGACTTAAAATGCAAAAAAAAATTAAAAATATATTTTTCATTCTAAAACCCAAAGTCCCTAAATTACGTGTAATGATGTAACAAATATGAACTAAAAAGGAAACAAAAAAAGTGACATTACACTTTTCATCGAAAAAGGAAACAAAATGAAAATAAATAATAAAGTTTCCAACATAAATTTGAAAAGTTTCAATTAATGAAAATAAAATAAAATCCAATCCATCTTCTTTCCTTTCCTCTGTTTCTCACTCCGCATGGTAAAAGTCCAGTTTTCTCTCCATGCTGTCTACACCACAGTTAATTATTTGGGAATGGAATAATTCAATGGCACCCTCGAAATGTTCAATTTAGAGTATGTTTAAGAGTGTTTTTGAAATGACTAAATTTTTTTTTTTGTCATGTTCAAAATTATTTCAAAATGTCTTTAGTCATTCAAAATCAACTTAATGTTTCTTTCAAATGCAATTTTTATATTTTAAAAATTAATTTTGAATAATTAAAAACATGTTTTGGAGTGATTTTGAATACGATAAAAGTGATTTTAACCATTTTAAAATCACTCTCAAACATGTCTATAGACTGCTGTTACGACACCTTTTTCTAAACTTATGTTTCAACTTCGAGGGATGAGAGGTTGTTTTTTAACTCAAATTTTCTTTGATCAATCGTCCTTTTGGCTTCCAAAATGATTCTTTCAAGGGCTTTCAGTATAATATGATTTTGAATGTTCTTCTCTTTCTTCACTTCCCATTTAAAATTGAAGGCTGCGTTGTTGCTTGGTTCATTTGGGCACTCATAACTCTGTTTTGTTTTTTAGGAAAACTCTGTTTTTCTTATCCTAGAGAGGTTTTCATGTGTATCATTGATTTATTGCATATGGTTTCTTTGAATATTATCGTATTGTTTTAAGACTTTGATTGCATATGGTTTCTTTGAATATTATCGTATTGTTTTAAGACTTTGATGTGGCATGAACAAAATTCAAAGTATAGAAATCAAAATGGTATTTTAACTTTATTTTTATTATCTCATAGTCATTTTTTTAGAATAAAAGTCAAACAAAGGAGTGAAAGTTGGAATCTATCATTTATAAAGAGAGTTTTACTAATACCAAATTCAACTCAACATATTATTTGGAGTTTATTATTCTTTTACTTTCACACTGTAATAAAGTTGCTTTTGGAGTTTATTTTTATTAGTCTAACCACATGTGAGGTGTGTACTCAAAAAAAAAAAAAAAAAAGAAGTGAGGTGGAAGATTCAAATCTCTAAGCTTTCAGTAAAGATATATGCTTTCACGAAGTTTCTCAAACAGTATAAAATTGTCGGTCATCAAATAATCTCTCATTTTGCCATCACAGTTTCATGGGAGGGTAGATCTTGGACCAGATAGCCGTTATGCATACGATAATGGGCCCAAAAATCCCCCAACTACTTTCATATTTGGCCCAAAGTTCTTGGCAACAAAATTAGGGATAACAAGAGGAATGACCAAATCAAATGTGCCGTTTTGATAAAAGTCCAAAAACTTTTTAAATTGCACAAATGGTCAAACCTAAAAAATCGTTTTTTCAATAAAAAATTCGCAGACAAAAATGTCCATCGTCCAAATACTGCAGAATGGATCCTAAAATCATGCCAAAAGTTGTTAATTAAGTCCAATAACAATACCAAATCTTTCAATCTTAAAACAAAATAAAATCAATTATTTCAATTTCAAAATATATTGTAAATCTACAAAATTTAAATACTAAAAATTGTAGATTAATTAAACAAAATGGAATTAACAATGCTCATGATATTATATTTAAGTTTCAAAATATAATACATGAAAAAGAACTTGAACCTACAATGTCATCAAGTTCATGTACTATATACTTATATGCAAAGATCTAAGCACGTTAATGAAAAATAAAAACATAGCAAATACATCATATATGTACATAGATAGTGTGTATGTACGAAAAGGTAAAGGTTGAACCTCGATTAAAAAGAACTTGAACCTACATCGTCATCAAGTTCATGTGTATACTTGCATGCAAAGATGTAAGTGTGTTAATGGAAAATGGAAACATATCAAATATATCGTACATGTACATAGACAATGTGTATGTATGAAAAGGTAAAGGCTGAACCTCGATTCTTTGTTTGATTTAACGGTTCGATATTGAAAGCTATTTTTAAGAACAACTAGGCATATAACCTTTTTCAAATCATTCTTACTTTGAAATACATAACTTTCACTAATGGATAAGCCTGATGACAAAGGGCCAATATCAACTAGATCAACAATTTTAGAAATTGTTTTACTGCTATAGTGTTGGATGATTGTGTTAAGGTTGTTGGCCTGTGGGGATACTGTATTTGAAGAAATTGGGGTATCAATCTCAATGTGGTCAACCACAAAACAGATGTCATTGGACGAGCCATCTGAGACAGTAGACATGAACCATAAAACGTTCATGTCTTCCCTAATCCTAATTATGTTGAATTTTTTAGATCCATTCCTATACATAGTAAACCGAGTGATAATGTAGTTACCTGACAAAAGGAGCTTAGATAGAATGCACTCAGTGAGCTGTTATAGGGTGGAATTCATCAGAATCAATATGACGTTCGACCTAAAATCATGGTAACAATTATTTGTGTCTCATCTTCCACGAATCATACTGAAAAGCTTTGGAAGACCATCTCAACTGGAAAAAAAAGGACGTGCATTGTACCTAATATTTGCTGAAATTGAGTGTTTCACCAGACTAGGGAATCAAGTAATGGTTGCTAATGCAAGTATGTGGTCAATGATGGGTAAAACGCAATAAAAAAAAAAGTAGCAATTAGGGGAGTGAAGAGTACCAATTGATCAAAACCAAAGTTCAAAGATATAGATTGGTTATGTTAACTAATGGATAGACTAAAATCGTGAAAAATCAAAGAAATAATAGATATGTATTTAAAAATTTAATAAATTGTAGCTTGTAAGAATAATACAAATTGGTGAAAAATCAGTAATTCGAAAATTTAATAGATAGGAATTTAAATGAGATTTTATATTTAAACTTAACAAACTAACAAACTCATAAATTTAGATTTTATTTAGAAGAAGAAAGAGATTAGATTCGAATTTAAGAGATTTAAACATATTTGAAATACACCATCAATAAAATACGGTGAGAACAATGCGCATGTATAACATCTGAGGGCAAATATGGAAAGACAGTGTAATCGTGAGGGAAATATGGAAAGACAATGTAATTGTGAGGGTAGATATGGAAATTAGGCAACGACATCTGATAATTCTCCTTTTTGAGAATTATTTAGCTTCCAAATGCAAGTTATTCTTGAAAATTATTCTTTGTAAAATCACAAAATTTACTAAAATGGAGAAAGTTTAAATAAAAATACTTGGGCATCAAAATGTTAGGAATATGTCAAAATAGCAAGAGAAGGCTGAAAAGGCATAAACTTGTTGATTTTTCTATTTTTTGCGCATGTATTGGCAACTATGAAAAATTGCAATCGCAATCCAAATAAATTGCAATCTGGGCAGATATAGAAAAACGAGAATAAAAATGGAAATGTTGGATTTTGCTCAATTTTATGGATATTCTCGAGATACCTTCCTTGATTCTCGACATTAATGGTATGGGTCTTTTCATACACTAAAGTTGACAAAAATCCTAGCTTTTGGAGACTATAAAAAGGCGGCTAACACACTCGAAAAGATGTCGATTGTTCACGTTGCATTCTGCCGTTTCTTCTTCTTTTATCGTGTTGATCGTCCCTTTTGATCTTCTACAGCCCCTGAAACTTGATCCAATCTAGATTAAAACCTTGGATTATAAAGACCCATTTCACCTTGAAAGAGGTTGGAGTGAGTTCGATTAAAAGAGAGGGCGTTAGAGGGTGTCAAGTTCTACAATTCTTTAAAGTTTCAGATTTCGTTCTAGCTTTTCTTTTAAGTTTTAATTCTGTTTATGTGTTGTATTTTCTTTGTTAAAGTGCTGAACTTCATTCATTTTATTCCTGTCCTTTAAGTCAGTTTGGTGACTTCTGTTTGTGACTTTACATTTGATTATTGCAAGGTTATTTCAATAAAGTTTGATTTCAATTTAGTGTTGAACCCTTCTTGTTTGAGTTTTATTTTTCCCTCACTGCTGCATTTTTTTTTCTATTCAAGCTATGAAGTTTATTTTGTTTCAAGCATATTTATTTTCTTCTTTAATTATGAACTAATCCTATCTTTGGGATTTAAGCATGTGAATGCTCTAAAGAAAGGAGTAAAGACTTAATTGTAAGAGCAACTTGCGTACTCTATAGCTTGTTTGCTTTTATTGACTTTTAATTCTCATTATTAGTCTAGACTGATCATCTAGGTTAATGTACATCAATTGAATCTAATTCTGAAAAGGTTAGATAAAGTTGGGATTTCATAAAAGCAATAAAGGAAAAAGCCTAGACATTGGAATTTGTTTTTGACCCTAGACATAGGGCAAAACCTTCAAAACAAAAAATATTGTGTTTCAAAATCAACTAAGTTCATATTTGCCATAGAAATATCGGTTTAATCACTTAGTCTCCTAAAGATACTTCATAGAAGGTCAATAGGTGTCAAATCTAGTTTACATTGCTTAAGAGTAGAGTCAAAGATTGCAATTACAATTAGGCCACAATTCCAATCAAAGGGGTATGAATGTGCTTGGATCCCTTCCTTTTATTATTCTGTTTTTCTACAAAAACTCACACAATCTTTGATTACTTTGGTTACCTTAGCTGCAATTTGAGAACATTTTTTACTATCTTTTTGAACTTTATTATATCTGTTCCCTATGGGATCGATACTTTAGAATACTTCCAATTTATCACTTGCATCGACAGTGTACACTTGCATTGGACTTGAGCTTCTTTTAAAACCAAAAGTCTTTTATCTAAGCCCACACGTTTTAGTCGGTCAAGTTTTTGGTGCCATTGTCGGAGAACGACATTACTAATAAAATTCAATTTTGTAACACAGATTGCAATCATATTACAATTGCAATTATCATATTTTCAAGAGAAAACCCCATTCTTGTTTACATTGTTTTGCAGGATGAGGGAGAGCAATTGTGAGAGAAGAAAGACACAACATAGGGTTTGATTGATTGAGATAATCCATAAGATGGAAGTAGACGTCATTGCAGCATTGAACGCACAAGTTTCATCATTAAGCTACATGATGGAAACATTAATGATAGGAAATCCTATAGCTCCTATTAAACCTATCTCTTCTATTTCTTGTGTTTATTGTAAATTGAGTCATTTATTTGAGAATTGTTCTTATAATCCTGATTCTTTATGTTGTGGATTTCTACCCAATTTTACAAACCAACATCAGTACCAATGTGCCTAGCAAGGGAAGATGATTACAAAAGAGCTTAGCATTGAAGAACTCGTGAGGGAATATAGAGAAAAGAATGATGTTATGATGCAAAGCCAAGTCACATATCTACGAAATTTGGAGATCTAGGTGGAACAAATTGCAAATGAATTGAAGAACAGGTCCTAAGAAATCTTGCTCGACAACATAGAGACTTCAAAACAAGAAGAAAAGAAAAATGCGAGATGGTGACACTTAGAAGTGAATTGAAGTACGAAGATTCTAAACTCCCAGTAGAAGCAAGAAGCGATCCAATACTTGAAAATAGGAAGAAGCCAGAAGGAAGGAAAGAGATTAAAGAAGAACTACCTCAAGAAGAGAAAGAACCACCAAAGGAGGTTGTAGTGAGCTATGTGATGCGCGTCAAGGAGGCCAAACACTACCAAGAGGACCAATCACAGGGTTGCAAGCCAAAAAGGCGCAAGACTCCATCAACAAACAAATTCGAGACTTGCTTCTTACGACCAAACTAGAGCTCAACAAAGAGGAAGGAGATACTCACTTCAACATTTGGAACATCAAGTTTCCAAATGAAGAAGAACAAATGGAGAAAGAAGCTTCAAGACAACTTGGAAGACCCAAAGCCAAGAACTCCATTTAAGGCCTACTTAGAGTTTCTTAAGGTAACCCTAAAGTAGTGTTTCCTTGTATTTCTTATTGTAAGTTTCTTTTGGACTTAATGTGTAATTTATGTAATAGCTCTTAGGGCCAAGTTTGGAGTTATGTACTTTAGTTAAACGCATTTGGGAGAAAACAAACCCCTAAAGTTTTGTAACCAATTTAGTTTAGGTTTAGTTAAAGTCTTTTCCCATGTATTTTTAGTTGAAAGTCAAAATGCCTATAAATAGGCTTCTTATTGTACATTGGAAAATTAGTTGGTTGATAATAGGAAATAGCATTATGCTTTCTTCTTCACTCCCAAAAACCTTGAGCATTGGTGCATTCTTTATTTGGCTTGCACAACTCCCTTAGAAACATGCAAGTTTAGGTTGGTCACCAAACTTGTGGAGTGTTTCACTTTGGATTGAGAACAAGTTCTCTCTATCCAAAGCTTTGACCTTCAAGGTGAATCATTTCTTCTTTCCCTTGAGTGGTTCTTTGTGTGTGTACTAGGTGTTGCTGTGTGTGTTTAAGAGGTGCTTGTTCTTACAAGGGTTGCCTAAGCCACTTGTGGTAGGGTTGATTACATCATTTGGTATTAGAGCTTTCTCAGTGCCTTTTGATTTCACATCATTTGATATCAGAGCTTAGGCTCAAGATCGGACATATCCACATCTATCCACCTATCTTTGCTTTCCATCTTGTTTCTTTCAAGCTCCAATCATTGCTTGTATTCCAAAGATATGTTACTTGCTTTCTTGCAACTTGTTTTATCTCAAGTTTTTTGTTGTTGAAAAAAAAAGAAAAGAAAGGAAGATAGAAAGAAAACAAAAAAAGGAAAAAAAAAAGAGAAATTAAAAGAAAAGATGTTTGTTTCTACATAATTAAAATTTTTTTCTACTTCAATTTGTATTAGTTATAACTTTATGCTCTGAGACTCAAATGACCTCCAACTTGTATCTAAAATGAAGCTCTTCAAGTCTACTTTTGATATGAAAAGTTTCAAAATTTTTGGTGTTCATTTGATCAAGAAAAAGTAGTGAGGAATCAGGCTTGTTCCCAAACTATTGTATTAGAGAATGTGACTACACTGTATCAATTTATTTTGGTTGAAACGTAATGATCTAAAACTCAAATACCATCAAATCAGTATCCATTATGAAGCTCTATGAGTCTACTTTGGATCTAAAAATTTTAAAATAATTTGAAGTTCAATTGGTAAAGAAAAAATCGAACGGGAATGAAGTGGTTTGTAGCAGAAGAAGATGCACAGTAGCTACAACATCTATCCCTGAATTTCAGCCACCCTATTTACCACTTTTTGAACTTTTCCTTGTATGGGGATGATATTTCCTTAATATATGGTACCTTATTGACTTTTACACCCCATTTTTAGGCCAAAATTCAGTGTGAAAGTACCCAAAATTCACATAATAGTACAGCTGATCCAAAATAGTGTACTGCTACCTACCCCATATGTCCTGAATTTCAACCACCTTATGTACAACTTTTTGAACTTTTCCTTATGTGGGGTTGACTTTTCCTTAATATATGGTACCTTATTGACTTCTACACCCATTTTCAGGGCAAAATTCAGTGTGAAAGTACACCAAATTCATGCAATAGTATAGCTGATCCAAAATAGTGTACTGCTACCTACCTAAAACACTATTGTCTAAATTTGAAGTGGTCCACAGGCCAAACCAAAACTCCAAATTCTATTACAAGCCCATATATACAATCATTTAGGAGTCTATTTTCTTTTAACACAAATTTCAACCCAATCCAAGTTTATTTGTGCTAAAACCAACTAGAAAACCAAACACTATTCAGACACTACTCACTCAAACAACAGTTACTCGACTTTGACCTTCTTACCTTCCAAGGGATATTCATCCAAATCTAATGATCCAATTTATATTGCATCCCTATTACGTATACTTAGGTCAATTTCATGTATGAATATACTTTTATTTTCAAATTGGCACGATCCATTTGATCACGTCAATAGCTTCAAGTCGAGTATGTTGCTGAATTTCACTGTTGCTTTGAGTTATTAAGTAGTCTGTCTTGTTTCCTAAGTATATCCCAACCTCGATCTGATCTCTTTTTGAAATTTTACATGTTAAACTAGACTTCTTAAACTTTCAAAATCATCTTTTAAATATAAATTTTCACCAATGGATTGTTCACACTGATGCTTCAAAGTTGGCCTAAATTCTAGAAACATTGGTCTTTGACTGATGTTGTTGTATGTTATCTCTAGTTTGCATTTATTACTTAATTGTGTTGTTCTTTGTTCCATCTTGCTTTCTTTGACTTCTAACTTATTTATTGGTCCATTTATGATTCGCCACAAGCAATCTAACTTGGTGTTTCAATGGAATTGCTTGACTAAAGCAAGTTTGCACACTCAGGGTTTCCTTACCAGCGTAAATTGTGTGATTGTGAGTGAGAGACCTTCATCCTTGAGAAGTAAGCACGAGTGGCTGAGTGATTTGTGAGGGAGAGAACAAAAATCAGTGAGGTTCCCTTATTTTTATTATTTTCTAACTTTCATGTTTTGCAGCCATGGTGAATATCGTGCAAGGAGTACTGAGGGTGGTAAGAAACAACCCAGATGTAAGGAATGAGGAGAGTGAGTCTAGTGTAGCTGGAGTTCCAAGAGAGGTAGGAACGCCCCAAGATAGTTTAGAGAGGATTCATCAAAGCTTAGAACAACTCACTACCATAGTGCAAAGAATGAAGGCTAGATAACAAGTGGTAGAAAAACAAAACCCCTAAAATCTCCCACCAAACCCACCACCTAGGGATTAGGCTGAGAGGGCGATGAAAGCTATGAATCTATGTGTCGCCACGTACCTGCGACGAGAAGCGACCGACATCCTTGAAAAATGAGGTTTTAAAAAGGAGTCGCCACTAATATTTTTTATGGTGTGATTGGACACTAAAATAAAATAAAACAACTTTTTCTTGAAAAAAAGAGAAAAAACGGTATGTGAAAACCAGATTTGGGCTCGGGAGTTGTTTGTGTATGGGAAAGGTGTTAGCACCCCACAACACCCGTTTAAAAACGGTGGCCAAATTTAATCTTGAATTGCAAAAGAATTTAGAAGAAAAGCTTTTAAAAAAAGAAACATTGTCTTATTTTACCTCTCATTTCTCAAATATTTGAAGTCATGATCTCATAAAATAAGCGGATGAATATCCATCAATTTGACTATATTAGAAATATTCCCAAAAAACCTTAGAAAAAATTCTCTACCTCAACAGTATGAGAAATTTTACAATTTCTCAACTTCGTTATAGAATATCCTTTTATAAAAGAAAGTTTTTTTGTTTTTTTTTTAAAAATTTGTTTTAATTAAATTCATTTTTTCTTGGGACCAAAATCTTGGACTCCCAAAGATAATGATCCCTCACCTCAAGAATTCTAGAAAATCGGACTCCCAAATATTTCTAGATTCCATTGTAGGAATTAAAAAAAAAAGGACATTGAAAATCACTTTTTAAAAAAGAGATTATAAAATGTTTTAGAAATGACACTTTGGTTATAAATCTTTTACAAACTTAAAAATGGCACTTTTAAAAGATTTGGAAATAATTTTATAAAAAGAGAAAAAAAGAAATTGAAAAGAAAAATTGAAAACATTAAGGATAATTAAGATAATCAAAATGAAGCATAATATACAAATATAATTTGAAGATAAAATAAGCTCGCAAGATAAATTAATTAACTCATAGCAAGTAAACAAACAAACACAATATACAAGCGTGATAAAAAATTTAAGAAAAACATATTGGAATCGACCTTGGACTTCCAAAGAATCGAATCCTCACCTTAAGAAAACTAGAAAATCAGACTCCCAAATATTTCTAGATTCCGTCGTCGGATTTTTTTTTTTTTTTAAAAAAGAAGTATGAATTTAAAAGATTATCACAATTCTTTATATATTAAATTAACAATTACGGAAACAGAAAAAAAACATATATATAATATATAAAATAAAGAAATGATATATATATATATATATATATATATATATATATATATATATATATATATATATATATATATATATATATGTATGTATGTATGTATATGTAAAATAATAATAGTAGATACATAATAATGATAGTAATAATAATAATATTATTAATAATAATAGCAATAATTACAAAAGAAAGTTGATGTGACAACTCAAATGACATTTAAATAAGATGTTAGAAAACTGTGCTTGTACAGTTGTACACAACACATATATGCATATATATAAAATAATAATAATAATATAGTAATAGTGGTAATAATAACATTATTAATAGTAATATTTTTTTTAGAATGCGTTAGTGCACTTCATTGACGTGACAGTTAGAGAAAAAAAATTGAAAAAATGATCTTGTACGCAAACATATATATAATAATAATAATAATAATATTTTTAAAATAAAAAAAAACGTGTCAACCCCTCACATGTACGTATATATAATAATAATAATAATAATAATAATAATAATAATAATAATAATAATAAGAATAAGAATATTAATAAGAAGAATAATAATGATGATAATAAAACTAACATTGCTTCTCTTTTTTTTCTTTTCAAACTAACCTATTTGTGTTCCTCCCTTCCTCTCTCTGCCTCCAAACTTCTTTTTTTTTCTTAGCCCTTCACCATGCAAGAGCTCATCCTCTCAACAAAAGCAAAAACTCATTCTCTTAACGAAGGCAAGTTATACTTTTTCTTGATTTCACATCATTTTGTTTTTCCTTTTCTTTAGCTCCGATTTTCTTTCTTTTTATTTAGTTTTTAGAACAAAGAACTCAAGAGCCAAGAAGAAGAAAAGTGGAGAAAAATATTAGAGAAGTAGGGGAGATAAGCTGTAAAAAAAAAAATAAAGGCAATATCATAACAATGATCTAAGGCGTGATACAAACAACAATAGGCAAGGATTCTCCTTGTAAATAAAGCAAAAATAGATGTAATAAATAAAAATGCAAGCAAACACATAACACCCTTACTCAACTACTGTTTTCAGGGGCATTTAGAGATAGAAGTGGAGATCTAGAGGTGGGGGTTAAGAACACACAACTAGCTCGTTGTTTGAGGTGCGGATCCTGGGGTAAAAGCCCTATCGAGTGCAGCCCCCAACTAAGCTATGGTTATTTCACCGTGTTCTTAATTTTTTTGATTCTTTCCTAAAGGATTTTTGCTAGCTTCTAGAATAAAAACTTACTCTGAAACTTTTGTTTTTTTCTTTGTGATGGGGTTGTAGTTGAGAATGGACTCTATGCTTGTAGGAGTTTTTTTTTAATGTTGAGATTGCTGAGAATGTTTTGTAGGGTTGAGAAGCAAGGGTTTATAAAACCCCAACCACTTCTTCTTTTGGGCAAAAAAAACTGGCTAAATTTGTTCCAAATGAGCCCTTATACTAGAAAGGCAAGAATTTGAAATAAACCCAAAATTGACCTAATGGTTTATTCTTTGTCCACAATCTCTTCCTTTTCCCAATATCCCCTTCTTCCCTCACACTTAGCAAAATAAGGTGGTCCACACAAGAACAACTCAACAAAGAAGGAAAAAAAAAGGAAAAAGAAAAGAAGAAAAGAAAATGTCACAAACATAATATACAAATATTAATTAGTCGATAATTAACACAAGTGAGCCGGACAAAATACGTGGCTACACTATGGATTTAGATAAGGGAGATGACTATTTTGAAGAACATGAATTACTTCCTAGAGCATCTAGACATCACGGCCAAGGGAGAGGGCAAAGAGGAGTTTACCAACAAAGAAAAGAAAACCTCCATTACTACCACCCAAGAAGAGGGCATAGGGAAGAGGATCGAGCCTTAGGAGGGATCAAACTTAAGTTTCCTAAGTTTTATGAAAAATTCGACCTCGAAGAATATATCCATTGGGAAAAGCAATCCAATTTCATATTTGGATGCAACTACCTTAATGAAGAGAAAAAACTATGTGTTGCTATTTGTCATTTAAAAAATTATGCTATTGAATGGTGGGATCCTTTGTTGTTGCATAGGAGAAAGATTTAATTACCATACATATCTACTTGGCAAGAGCTTAAGGAATGCATGAGGAGAAGGTTTATCCCTAAACACTTCTCAAGAGACAATGCATAAAGACTCCAACAATTGCAACAAGGGACCAAAAGTGTGGAGGACTTCTTCAAGGAGATATAGACCTTGCTAAACTGCTTGGAAGTGGAGGAGGATGAAGAGGCAACCATGACACGTTTCCTTAATGGCCTAAATAATGTGGTGGATAGACTAGATCTTCAATCTTATGGAGATATGGAGGAAATGTTGCACTTGGGAATTGAGATTGAGAAGCAAAACAAAAGAAGGCAATCAAGGTACAATTCTCATACTAAACCCTACACTAGTAGCACTTGGAAGAAAGATTCTAGAACTTGTGAGAGTAAACTACCCAAGACCAAGTATATGAATGAGAAACCAAAACCAAATGGAGAGACTTCCTCTAAAGGGAAACAACTGGCCGAAAACCTTTTTACTAGGACTAGAGAGCTTAAATGTTGGAAGTGCCAAGGAATTGGTCACATTAGCCGAGAATGCCCCAATCTAAGAGTGATGATCATGAGAGAGGGGGAGTGGGTTTCGGAAGAGGAAGTTGAGAATGAGGAGGGGGAAGAACACCTAGGAAGCCACTCTAGTAGTAAGGAGGAAATGGAGGACCCTCATGCCTTAACTTTAGTAACTAGTAGAGCACTTAGTACCTTGGCCAAGGAAGATCACCTAAAGGACCAACGCGAGAACCTATTTTACTCTAGATGCCTTGTCAAGAATACACCATGTAGCCTAGTTATAGATAATGGGAGTTGTACCAATGTGGTAAGCACCACACTTGTTTCTTGGTTAGAATTAGAAACTACACCCCATCCTAAACCCTATAGGTTGCAATGGCTTAAAGACAATGCCGATATCAAGGTATTTAGGCAAGCTCTTGTTTCTTTGATTATTGGCAAATATAAAGATGATGTTCTTTGTGATGTTGTGCCTACTTTAGTGGGAGACTTGCTTTTAGGAAGGCCTTGGCAATTCAACAAGAAGGTGATGTATGATGGGCTACCTTAATCGATACACCTTCACGCACCAAGGTAAAAAAACTACATTACTTCCTCTATCCCCCAAAGAGGTGCGGGTTGACCAAATGAAACTTGAGAAAAGAAAGATGGAAGTCGAGACTATGGAAGGAAAAAAAGGAAGCAACAAGGATGAGTCCAATCACAAAGGTAAAAACCTTTTGGATTATCTAATGCACCTAGCACATTATTCATGTGTTTAATGAACCATGCTCTTAGAAAGTTCTTGGGTTTGTTTACTCTAAATCATTTCAAGAACATTTAGAACATGTAAAAAGTGTGTTGGAAACTTTAAGGACCAAAAATCTTTATGCTAACCTCCAAAAATATTGTTTTTGTTTGGAGAAAGGTGACTTTTTAGGATTTGTCATTTCAAGCAAAGGTGTGAAGGTTGATGAGGAAAAGATTAAAGCCATCAAGGAGTGGCCTACACCCCGATGTGTAGGAGAGGTAAGAAGTTTCCACGGGTTAGCCGGTTTTTATCGTAGATTTATTAAGGACTTTAGTACCCTTGCTTCACCTTAATTTGTTAAAAAGAATGTTTCTTTTGTTTGGGGAGAAGAACAAGAGCGATCTTTCACCACTTTGAAGGACATGTTTTGTCAAGCCCCTTTACTTGCGTTACCTAACTTTGACTTAACCTTTGAGATTGAATGTGATGCAAGTGGTGTAGGTATTGAAGCAGTTCTCACTCAAGAATGCAAACTATTAATGTACTTTAGTGAGAAATTGAGTGGAGCTACATTGAGGTACCTTACATATGAAAAGGAACTCTATGCTTTAGTAAGAGCTCTTCAAACTTGGAAACATTATTTATGGCCCATATGAATCATGAAAGTTTGAAACATTTAAAGGGTCAAAATAAACTAAACCATAGGCATGCTAAGTGGTTAGAGTTTATTGAAACGTTCCCATAGGTGATAAAGTCTAAAAAAGGTAAGGAGAATGTGGTAGCAGATGCCCTGTTTAGGAGGTATGCACTCTTTTCTATTTTGGATACAAAACTCTTAGGATTTGAGCACCTTAAACCATTGTATGGGAATGACCCTTTCTTTGGACAATTTTTTTAGGATTGTAACAAAGGTATTGCTAATGAACAGTTGTTTGAAGGTTTCTTGTTTAGGGATAACAAGTTGTGCATTCGTAGTGGCTCAATTAGAGAGTTGGTAACAAAGGAGGCTCATGGAGGTGGTCTCTGAAAGGACTAAACGAATTAAACCCACAGTGGAAATGTTTGAATCGACTTTGATTTTATTTAGAATTAAGCAATAAAAATTAAATTTAAGCAAAACATACCTTGAAAATAATATGGAGATATTTTCTGGCGGTTCTTTACTTCTCGTGTTCCAAGACTTCCACAAAAGTCTTTCTTGCTATGACTCGAACACATGACCAAGGCTTGTGGGAGCCTTTTAAAAAAAATCTATAAGGGATTGGAAAGGAAGAGGTCTAGAGAGAATTATCTAATTCTCTATTGAGGAGATATGTGTTATATCTAATGGCTCAACCCAAGGGTCCTATTTATAAAGACCAATGATAAATCTTTGCCATAATTAAAATATTATATTTTAATATCTAGTATATTAAAATATATCTTATACTTATTTGAATCTCATTCAAATCTCCTACGATATTTATTTATTTGAATCTTATTTAAATTTTATAAATATATTTTCTTTAATGTATCTAATTGTTGGGTTTTGTGTCCTAAAACTCGTGGTTTTGTAAACTGAATGTATATTCTATTTTACTATAAAGATGTTATTGAGGTTTATTCAGTAAATGTATTATTGAATAAAGTGAATTGTGTATTCTATAACCCAAATCCAATGAACAAAGAACCCTTGGCTATAGTATGTATACTTGAACTTTATGTATGACATAAAAGTGGATCAAGTTCGAGTAATAGCCAAAATGGTCTATAGTATAAGGATAAGGGTGGGTACCTTATTCTGGGGACACTATGGACGCGGCCCACTTTGTATAGTACTAACGATGTGATCCTGAATAGTTCATGTGGAGACATGCTAGTGGGGGCGTCCTATGCAAAGAGTTTGTATAAGACCGGACCGCGAAATAGTCACTTAGACTTTATAACTCCGTTTACTGTTTTAACTGACTATATTCATACGATGACCTAGGTAACTCGATCTTAATCCTGAGCGTGCTATGAACTCCTGTTTATTCGGGATTATCCTTAGATTTGCATGGGTGAGAGTGGCCCGAGATTGCCGACTCAATAAGCCTCCCATTTTGGGGATAAGACCGGATAGATAGTTGGGAACATAGTCATGCAAGATGGAATGCACTCCTACCTGCTTTAAGGATTAGTAGAGAGGTTGTTCCCTTAAGTGCTGACTCCGGGTCTTGAACAATGGGCCCACCCTCTCATTGGCCCGAGAGGGATTCGATTTGTTGGTTGGACCACAAACCAATTGTTCATTAGAGGATCAGTGGGACTTAAGGAACAAGAAGTAATTACAGGAGTAAAACGGTTTATTTGACCCAGCTGTAATTACGAACGACCTGTGAAGGATCGACTTACTAATCATGGTTATATCGAGTGGACAGAAATATATCTACAGTGAGGAGAGTGCAGCCACTGGGCTTTAGTGGAGTGTCCCGGTGGTTAACGAATGTTGATTAGCTAGGCTAAAGAGTTTGGCCGGTTAAATCTCGTATCGTTGGAGCTCATGATCTGTAGGTCCATTAGGTCCCCTTACTAGCTCAGACTAAGCCTTGGAATAATTTGAGAGAAAAGAATTTGAATTGTTCAAATTCAGTTTTGGGAGTAAACGTTAATTATATGCGATATACTTAACGTACTATAATTTAATTATGAATTAAAACCACAAGAAAGAGAGAGGAACATATTTAAATGTGATTTAAATATTTGTTCGGTTTAATACGTGAATAGGGATTCATGTACAAACGATTGGTCATAAAAGAGATGGATTGGTCTAATTATTTAATTAATATTTGATATTAAATTAAATAATTAAATTAATTAAATGGTTTAATTAATTAATCAAGTTTTTAAATTAATTTTGATTTAAATGAAACTTGACTAATCCTATATATCCAACCTAGTGTTGTCTTCCATGGGAAGACAAGTGTTGTCTTCCATGGGAAGACAAGTGTTGTCTTCCATAGGAAGCCTAATGAGGTTTCATTAGTGCCTATAAATGGGATGAAACACAAAAGGATTGAGTGAATTTTCTTTGATAGTTTTTTTTTAAAACTATCTTGAGCTCTCTTCCTTTCTCTCTAAAAATTCTCTTAACAAAGGATCCCACAATCCATTCCAAGGGCTGAGAATAGTAGGGAAGACTCTAGTGGTGGTCCAAGTATTGTTGGTGATTCAAGATTTGCAAAGAATTTGGAGAATTTTAGCTACAAAGGTATGTGTTCATACTTTCTAGTTTTTTCCAGTTTAGAGCATGTTTTTGTTTGGTTAAATTGATGTACTTTGAGTGCTCGAGATCCGAAATTGCTTCCGCTTTCTTAATATTAACTCCATCACTAATATACATTAATTATTTTAATATTTAATGTATTAAATACAATAAATATATTTTCTTCTTTTATATTTAATATATCTAATATATTAAATATTAATTTGAACACTTCAAATTAAATATTAATTTGAACATTTCAAAATTTTCTTTTAACTAAATTGATATTTTAGTGTTACTATGAGCTAGCAAGGGGACTTTATGGGCCTACAGATTATAAGCTCCAATGATAAAAAACTAATTAATTAAACTCTTTAATTAATTAATTTTCATTCATTAACTATAGGCCACTCCACTATAGACCTAGAGTTGCACTCTTATGCACTGGAGGATAAGTTATGTCCATAGATATAATCACTACATGCAAGTCGATCATTCACAAGTTGTTCGTAATTATAGTTTGGTCAAAAGTCCGTTTTGTTGGGAGTGCGACCAAAGTCCCACATTGGTTAGTCAAGGGGAATATCGTGGGTTTATAAGTGAGGGACACTATCTCTATTGGTATGAGACATTTTGGGAGAATCAAAAGCAAAGCCATAAAGGCTTATGCCCAAAGTGGATAATATTATACTATTGTGGAGATATGTGAGGGGTCATTGTCCTTATCAATTGGTATCAGAGCCATACCCCTCACTTAACAATGTGGTAGAATCCTCGAGTGTCGAATAAAGTAGACGAGCCTTGAAGGCATAGTCATGGTGGAGATTCGTTGGTTGAGCTCTATCGATTGCCCGTGTGCTTCGGTAAAGGAGTTGGTCCGGATAAGAGCTAGACGGATAGATGACTATTTGAGAGGAGGCTCGGTTGGCACTTTGTTCTAGGAGAGGATTGTTGGGAGTGCGCCAAAGTCCCACATTGGTTAGAGAAGGGGAAGATCGTGGGTTTATAAGTGAGGGACACTATCTCCATTGGTATGAGGTCTTTTGGGGGAACCAAAAGCAAAGCCATGAGAGCTTATGCCCAAAGTGGACAATATCATACCATTGTGGAGATCTGTGAGGGGTCATTGTCCTTATCACGTTTTACCCCTATAATTACATCTTGTACCTTAAGTACCAATGATCCTCTAATGAACAATTTGTTTATGATCAAATCATAAACTAAGTCCCTCTAAGGCCAGTGAGAGGGTCGACCCCATTGTTCAAGTCCCGAAATCAGCACTTAAGGGAACTACTCATCTACTTACCTTATATGGGAAGGAGTGAATTTCATCTTGTGAGATTATGTTCCCAACTCCCTATTTGGTCAAGTCCCCAAAATGGTAGGCATATTGAATCAACTACAAAAACCACTCTCACCCATGCAAATCAAAGGATAAGCCCTCACAGACAAGAGTTCATAATTTACTCAGGATTAAGATCGAGTTGCATATGATCATCCTGATGAAATATTAATCTTCTCAATTAATGGATTTATAAAGAGAGATTAAATATTTTGTGGTTCAGTCTTATACAAACTCATTTTATAAGATACTCCCACTCACATGTCTCTAGATGAAAGATTTGGATTAAATCATTTGTAACTATTACAAAGTGGGTCGCATCAATGGTGTTATCAGGATAAGGCACGCAACCTTACCCATATACTATGATCCTTTAGGTTATTTCTTGAACACGATCCTCCCGTATGTCAACCACATATTGTTCAAGATTACACTAATAACTTTGGATTTTTCATATAATGGATAATATTATATTGTAAATAAAACAATTAAAATTATTATTAATTACTAAATAAATCATTAATTACGAGGCTTTAGGACATAAATCCCAACAGTCTCATGGGACATTTTGGAGAAAAGAAGAGTTTGGGCATGTTGGCCCAACACTTCTATTGGCTAGGGATGGTAAAGGATGTTCGAAATGTATGCGCATAATGTTTGGCTTGTTTACAAGCCAAGTCAATGTTGAAACCCTATGATATGTATACTCATTTACCAATTCCTATTGCTCATTGGGTTGATATATCAATGGACTTTGTTTTGGGTTTGCCTAAAAGTAGGAGAGGAAAGGATAGTGTTTTTGTTGTGGTAGATAGGCTTAGCAAATGGCTCATTTCACACCTTGTGCAAAAACAAATGATGCTAAGCATATTGCCAATTTATTCTTCAAAGAGGTGGTTAGGTTGCATGGCATTCCTAGAACTATTGTTAGTGATAGAGATGTAAAATTCTTGAGCCATTTTTGAAGAGTGTTATGGGGTAAATTAGGGACTAAACTTTTATTTTCAACCACATGTCATCCCCAAACTGATGGGCAGACGGAAGTAGTGAATAGAACAATGGTCACAATCCTTAAAGCAATTATAGATAAACACTTAACTAATTTGGAGGATTGTTTACCCTTTGTGGAATTTGCTTATAATTGAGCCATGCACAACATAACTCAATGTTCACCCTTTGAGGTTGTTCATGGTTTTAACCCTTTGACTCCTATTGATTTAATCTCTTTGCCATCTAACGAGTTTTTTAGTGTTGATGCTGAAGAAAAGGTAGAAATGATGCAAAGAATGCACAAAGAAGTCAAAGAGAGGATTGAGAAAAACAACTTGAAGATAGCCTCCAAGGCCAACAAAAATCGTAAACCAATGATTTTCAAGAAGGGAGATTGGGTGTGGCTCCATTTAAGGAAAGAAAGATTTCCAAATGAGAGGAGCTCCAAGCTCAATCCAAGGGGTGATGGAGCGTATCAAGCCCTTGAGAGGATAAATGATAATGCTTACAAGCTAGATCTCCAAGGTAAGTATGGAGTTGATTCTTCTTTTAATGTAGTTGACCTTAGTCCTTTTGATGTAGGTAAAGGTTTGGATTCGATGTTGAATCCTCTTCAAGAGGGAGAGAATGATGTGTATCCAGAAGGCCAAACACTACCAAGAGGACCAGTCACAAGGTTGCAAGCCAAAAGAGTGTAAGACTCCATCAACAAACAAATCCAAGACATGCTTCTTACGATCAAACTAGAGCTCAACAAAGAGGAAGGATATACTCATTTAAACATTTGGAACATCAAGTTTCCAAATAAAGAAGAACAAGTGGAGAAAGAGGCTTCAAGACAACTTGGAAGACCCAAAGCCAAGAACTCCATTTAGGGCCTACTTAGAGTTTCTTTTGTTGGGTTTTATGTCCTAAAACTCGTGGTTTTGTAAACTGAATGTATATTCTATTTTGCAATAAAGTTGTTATTGAGGTTTATACAGTAAAGTTGTTATTGAATAAAGTGAATTGTGTATTTCATAACCCAAATCCAATGAACGAAGAACCCTTGACTATAAGATGTATACTTGAACTTTATGTATGACATAAAAGTGGATCAAGTTCGAGTAATAGTCAGAACGGTCTATGGTATAGGAATAGGGCTGGGTACCTTGTCCTGGGGACACTATGGACGCGACCCACTTTGTATAGTACTAACGATGTGATCCTGAATCGTTCATGTGGAGACATGAAAGTGGGGGCGTCCTATGCAATGAGTTTGCATAAGACTGGACCGCGAAATAGTCACTTAGATTTTTTTAACTCCGTTTACTGTTTTAACTGACTATTTTCATATGATGACCTAGGTAACTCGATCTTAATCCTGAGTGTGCTATGAACTCCTGTTTATTCGGGATTATCCTTAGATTTGCATGGGTGAGAGTGGCCCGAGATCGCCGACTCAATAAGCCTCCCATTTTGGGGATAAGACCGAGTAGATAGTTGGGAACATAGTCACTCGAGATGGAATTCACTCCTACCCGCTTTAGGGTTTAGTAAAGAGGTTGTTCCCTTAAGTGCTAACTCCGGGTCTTGAACAATGGGTCCACCCTCTCATTGGCCCGAGAGAGATTCGGTTTGTTGGTCGGACCACAAACCAATTGTTCATTAGAGGATCAGTGGGACTTAAGGAACAAGAAGTAATTACAGGGGTAAAACGGTTTATTTGACCCAGCTGTAATTACGAACGACCTGTGAAGGATCGACTTACTAATCATGGTTATATTGAGTGGACAGAAATATATCTACAGTGAGGAGAGTGCAGCCACTGGGCTTTAGTGGAGTGTCCCGGTGGTTAACGAATGTTGATTAGCTAGGCTAAAGAGTTTAGCAGGTTAATCTCGTATCGTTGGAGCTCATGATCTGTAGGTCCATTAGGTTCCCCTTACTAGCTCGGATTAAGCCTTGTAACAATTTGAGAGAAAGAATTTAAATTGTTCAAATTCGGTTTTGGGAGAAAACGTTAATTATATGCGATATACTTAACGTTTCATAGCTTAATTATGAATTCAACTATGATAAAGAAGAGGTGAACATATTTAAATTTGATTTAAATATTGGTTCGGTTTAAAACATGAATAGGGATTCATGCTCGAACGTTCGATTTGAGAAATCGGGATTGGTCCAATTATTTAATTTGATATTTGATATTAAATTAAATAATTATTTAAAATTAATTAAATTGTTTAATTAATTAAAAAAATTGATTTTAATTTAAAATTAATTTTATATTAATTTTGAATTAAAATTAAAAGAGAATTCAAATTCATTTTGGGTTGAATTTTGGACCAAATACAATAGTTGATGAATAACCTACTCATTTTTCAAATTCATCAAAATTCCCCACCTCCTACTTGAATAATCCTCATCACTCATGTGTTGGCTTCTTCACAAAGCTTAAAGAAGCTTGTGGTTTATTTTAAATAAGAAGAAACACCATGGGTGAGGAGAATTTTGCAGAAAATTGGAGAAATTTTCGGTTTTACACCTTTGCTCTCTCTCTCAAAAATTCTCTCAATTTAGGATCCCACAATCCATTCCAAGGCCTGAGGATAGTAGGGAAGATCCTAAGGGTGATCCACAAAGTGTTCGTGATAAGAAATTGGCCAAGGATTAGGAGAATTTTGAGCATCAAAGGTAGTGTTCTTATTCTCTGTTTTTCCAGTTTTGAGCATGTTTTTGTATGATAAAATTGATCAAATTAGAGTGCTTAAGATTCAAAATTGCTTCCGCTTTCTTAATATTAACTCTTTCATCTTTAAGGTTTTAAACCCTAAAGTAGTGTTTCCTTGTATATCTTGTTGTAAGTTTCTTTTGGACTTAATGTGTAATTTATGTAATAGCTCTTAGGCCCAAGTTTGGAGTTATGTACTTTAGTTAAACCCATTTGGGAGAAAACAAACCCCTAAAGCTTTGTAACTAATTTAGTTTAGGTTTAGTTAAATTCTTTTCCCATGTATTTTTAGTTGAAGGTAAAAATGCCTATAAATAGACTTCTTTTTGTACATTAGAGAGTTCATTGGTTGATAATAGGAAATAGCATTGTGCTTTCTTGTTTGCTCCCAAAAACCTTGAGCATTGGTGCATTCTTAATTTGGCTTGCACAACTCCCTTAGAAACATGCAGGTTTAGATTGGTCACCAAACTTGTGGAGTGTTTCACTTTGGATTGAGAACAAGTTCTCTCTATCCAAATCCTCAACCTTCAAAGTGAATCATTTCTTCTTTCCCTTGAGTGGTTCCTTGTATGTGTACTAGGTGTTGTCGTGTGTGTTTAAGAGGTGCTTGTTCTTATAAGGGTTGCCTAAGCCACTTGTGGTAGGGTTGAGTACATCAATATGCATTTGCAATTTCACAGCAAATGACATCCAATGTGCTTCTGATACTAGAATTCCATGCTTTCACTTATTACTATCTGCAGGAAATACTAAAAGAAGAAGGAATATGAATGGAGAGCATGAAGGATGACAATTTGCAGTATGCGACACAAGTTGCGACTACAATTTCTATTTTCAGAGGCATATGTAAATCTCTTGTGTAGGTAAAGCCTGTTGTGATTAAAGAACCTCAACTACGACTGAAATCTCGTCCATCATCAAGACCTAGGTGCAAAATGAAGGAATAAGATTGCGGTCTCCCTACTGGAATATGATAAGTTTAAGGCTTGTATTTAAGTTGACCGCTAAGGGAACACCTCTACTTGGAGATTCACCTAGGGGTTTGATAAATCAACTTTGAGTTTGAAATTGAAAATTCCAAAAAGTTGCCTTAAGAGAAATTGTGTGAACGTTTTAATGCTCTACTGTTTCATGATAAAAAAAAAAAGAAGCAAAATACGAGGCTAAAGGAAAATATAAGAAGAAAGAGCGAAAGGAAATAATTGCAATCACAATTGCAAAAGCAATTTGTAATTGCAAATTCTGGAAAACTCAACCAAATAGGGCATATTGGGAGTACGTCAAAGAAAAGAATGAAGTAATAAAGATAACACGTTCCATGCTATCCAAAGGTAAATGGTCGCTTTTTCCGGACTTCCCAACCATTCTTCTTCAAAACCTCAAGACCCTCGAAGACAATAACGGCAACAACAACACATTTTTCTCTACATAAGGGAGTTTCTTTCTGGCTTATCTTTCCAACTTTTGTTATTTATTGTTTTGTTTAATGTTTATTTTTTCTTTTGGTTCTTTTATACTTTCTTTAGCTATATGCTCTGAATGAAAAACAATTATGAATGCTTTTGACTTGTTCAAGTTGACAGAACATTTCTTGTCTGATTTTTTTTTAGTTTTGTTTTTGTTGAATACCTTTTATGATGAAAATTTGGAGTATGCTCAGTTCATTAAATACTTAGAAACATTACGTAAATGCTTTTCAAACAAACAATTTTATGATTCATTGTCTTTATAAAACACCCAAAGCCTCAAACTCACCTAAGTTTATACACTGAATCTCTTAGGAGAGTCTAACTTAGAAATTTTACAAATTACCACTTTTCACCCCTTATGCCCTCGGTTAATGGGGAGATTGACCCATTTAAGTTTGGGGGGTTGAGTTTTGTAATACTACTGTTGTTATAGTATGTTGTTGTAATACTATGTTGTTGTAATATAGTTGCTAGGATCCAAAAAAAAGGGAGGAATACTTCTCATTCCAAGGGTTAACTAAGTAACCATGGGTGGTCATGATACCGATGATTTTATTTGCATGAAAGGTTAACTTAGGAAATGAGTATGTGAAAATGACCTTGATGTGATAAGTGCTCGTAGCTAGATACTTTCACCAAAAATGTTAGTAAGCTAGAACAAAGGCATAAATGACAAAAAGGTCCCCTCTTAAAAAAGAAAAAGAAGAAGTATGCATCCTAGCAGTGAAAAACAAGTTTGGGGGGATAATGTTAGTTGAGAAAATCATGTAAAGTTAGCTTGTTTAGCCAATAAGTGAAACTTGACTAAAGGTTTTAGGTAGTATGAATCCAAGATGAGGTTGTGAGATGAAAGTATTTTGTTTAGACAAGGAAGGCATGGAAATTGCTTGTAGTGGAAGCATTCAAGTAAAATTAAAGTGTTATGAGCATGAGACATCCCCTGAGAAGCGTATTATTCAAAAGAATTATTCTTCAAATCTGCTATGGCTTGTGTTTATGTCTGATAAGTATTAATTAATCACATTTATTATGTCTAATTTCCTTACATTTTAATTGCATATTGTGCTTAATTGTTAAAATTGTGTTTAATTTAGTTTAGGTGGTAAATTGCCCAATATTTGGTAAAATTAGTCTAAAACGCATACATTAGTTTAAATTCATAAATAGAAATGAAGTAGGAAAAGAATTAGGAAAAATGAAAAAATGAAAATAAAATTAAAAAAAAAAAACAGAAAGCAATATAAAAACTTAAAATAAATAATAAATATACATAACAAACTTTGTTGTTTTTTCTTTGTATAGGTGGCATGGAAGACTTCTTGAGTGAGCTTCTTCAAAGTCTTAAGGAGAAACAAAATTGGCCACCATTTGTGGAGAAGGCTCCTTCATGCATTCTTTTTGGCAAACTTTAGGGAGTGGGAAAAACTATTTTTAGTGAGGTTTTCTACCTATAAAAGGAGCATTGAAGGAGCATTGAAGGCAAAAAAAAAACAAAAAAAACAAAAGGGAGTTCTAGCTTTCTTTGTAAAAAAGGGTTTAGAGAGTGAAAAAGTGTTTTCCATTTCTTTAGTTCTTTGAGTATTTTTTTTTATGTTGCTTCCCCTCTACAGTTTTTATTGCTTTTCCACCATGTGTGGCTAAGTTTTAATTTCTGATTCAAGGGTGATTTAATTTCCAATTGTAATTTTGTGAGGCTTTCAGCGAAATTGAAATTTTATCTTTAATTCATGAATTCTTTGTTTCTTGTTCTTATTTTTATGATTGATTGTTACTAATTAAATTGACGCCTTAATTTAGTTTCAATTGATTTATTGCTAACCATGATTTTGTGATCCGTAATTGTCACAAATGATTGAAAAATGTAGCAATGAGTTGGCTTATGTGTGAGTAATTATGGCTTTCCATTTTACATAGCTTGCATACTAGACTCTAGGGAAACAAATAAACAAAATTAATTAATTTGTAGCTATCTCAATTAGTTAAGTTTTGGTTTAGTCATTCTCATTGTTTTTAATGCTATTATTTAATTGATATGGAACGCTATCGTGCCCAATTGATTAAATGGTAAGGTTTGATTTTGATGTTTGGTCAGAGTCAGTTAAAATAGGAGAATTTACACTTGTTATGGCTTTTCCAAATAAGTAGACTAAGTTCTTGAATTTAAGAAATTGATTTTTTTTTAGCTGTATGATCAAGATTACAATCGGATGAAATTTACACCCTTGAATTGGAATTTTCATAAAATTGATTTTTTTATTCATTTTTTTCATTATTTAATTAATTACAATTTTTGTTCAACAATTCAAACTCCCCTTATTTTATTATTATTTATTTATTAACTTTGAGAAATTAATTCAATTGGTTCCTTTGGGATTCGACCTGGTCCATTATTTCTACAAGTTAGATTTAGAGAATCAGTAATTATTTTGGAGGGCTTCGACAAACCGACCAAAATTTGGCGCCGTTGCCGGGGAACTATTTTAGTTTCTCATTGTTCAATTTATTTGTTTATTTTACAGTGTATGAGTCGCTCTTCTCGAAATATTGAACTACAGTACAATCCTGAAATCGAGAAGACAACACGTAGACTGAGAAAGGAGACTAAAGAAAGAAAACGTCGTCTTAGAGAAGAAGCCAATAGAGATTTTGATAGTGGTGACACATCTACATTTCAAGATCAACTTCAAGAGGAGATGGCATACAACACAGCAGAGAGAACTCTTAAGCAGCTGACAGCACCTGATTTAAATCAATAGCCTTTATGCATTACTTTTTCTACAATTGCATGTAATTTTGAACTTAAGTCAGGCTTAATTCACTTACTCCCTCCTTTTCGTGGATGTGCAGGTGAAGATCCTCATAAGCACTTGAAGGAATTCTACATCGTATGCTCTGAAATGAAACCCCATGGTGTCACATAAGAGCAAATCAATCTTAGAGCTTTTCCTTTTTCTTTAAAGGATCAAGCAAAAGATTGGCTCTATTACCTACCTTCCGGTTCGATGAGGACGTGGAATGAGATGAAGAGATTGTTCTTGGAGAAATTCTTCCCAGCATCAAGAGCTGCAAACATCAGGAAGGAGATTTATGGCATAACACAGATCATTGAGGAGACGTTGTACGAATATTGGGAGAGATTCAATAGATTGTGTGCTAGTTTTCCCCACCACCAAATTTCTGACCAACTCCTAATCCAATACTTTTACGAGGGATTGTTGCCAATGGATAGGAGCATGATTGATGCAGCAAGTGGTGGAGCATTAGTAAACAAGACACCTGAAGTAGCCAAACAATTAATTTCAAACATGGCAGAGAATTCCCAGCAATTTGGGACCATAGCTGGTTGAGCTGTTCAGTAAGTTAAAGAGGTAAGTGAACTTAAAAATCAAATTTCTGATATAACTGCTCTGGTTCGTCAAATGGCCGTAGGGCAATTACAGACAGCAAAGGTGTGTGGAATATGCTCTCTTCCAGGACATCCTACAGAAGCGTGCTCTCAACTGCAACAAGATTCCTTTCAAGAAGCCAATGCCATAGGAGGATTTTCTGGTTAACCTCAAAGGAAGTATGATCCCTACTCTAACAATTACAATCCTGGATGGAGAGATAACCCGAACTTCAGCTACGGAAATCAAGGAGGACAATAGAGACAACCTCCTCAGAGTTTTGGTAGACCACCACAAGCTCCTATGCAAGCTCAGACTTCAAACTTAGGTATGTGATAACTCTTAAAATAAGATTTATAGAGTATCATTTTAGGATTGAATTTTCATATTTTTATCTCATTATATTTTGGAAAACTCCAAGCGTTGATGTATTTTGCTCCATGATTAATTTTGATATAGTAACATTATTATTAGAGCAATATTATCCTAATTAAGGAGCTTTATATGATTAATTTAGGGCTTGATTAAGGAAGACGACCGAAGCCAAGAGCAGCAGTTTTACAACAGTTTGCCGGAGCAATTTGGGTAATTTCGGCCAATACAAATTTCGCACGTGAGAATTGCTGCTCATTAAATGAGCTGGAAAATGTCAGTCCAATCAGCGTATTTCAGCCAACAGAAGCCTTCCACGTCTCAGGACCTGTCTAATCAGCCCTGGTTTTCATAAAGAAGGGAGTATATATTGTGGGCAGCCATTTTTTGAAAGGAGAGGTTGGAAATCCCGAAATAACAGAGAGAGAGAAGGAGAGGCGGAGATCTTCGATTTGGAGGCCATGGACGGAAGATTTCCATAAAAGGAAGGTTTCTCCAAGGGATCAATGCCGATGCTGAGTCAAATGTTTTGGGGCAGCTTTCTGATTTCTTCTGCTACGTTTTCTGTTTTCATTTAGTTTATTTTATGCATCATTTTCATTATGTTCACATTTCGACTTTTCTGCTGTTGTTTTTACATTATGAACTAATCATCATAAAGTGAGGATTAGAGGATGATTGCTTGTGATTAATGTTATAGCTGGGTATATTTTCTTTCATTCGATTTGGTTTTTAAGAGAGCTTATTCATTAGTTCATGTCCGTTTGGCCAGCCGATGTGAGTAGTGTCCCTTTGATTTCTGGGAAGAATAGGAGGGGCTGAGAGCTTAAAAACCACGTTAGCCCCTTGTTAGGGTTAATAACTAGCTAAGTGAGTAGGTTAGGGATAATCACTCACCTAACGCACACAAAATACAGTGGATTCAATGTGCTAAAGTAATGTAAATGAAACAGTATACTTAGGTGATTCGGGAGAATACCGTGAAATCTGTAGTGGGTCGAATGTAATGAATGTGTACTCAATTCGTAACTTAATTAAAGCATGATTTACCTCTAATCCGAGCCTTGTTTTAGCTAAAAGTATTTAGACCAGTTTTCATTTGTTCTTTTACGATTCTTCTGTTTTCCCTGCTTTAGCATTAATTTTGTTCCAGCAATAGTGACTTATTTTATTTCATTTCCTTGATGAATTTGAATGGTTACAAATTGAGTTACTGGAAATTAATTTAGGGTAAATAGAAGAATTAATAGTCTCTGTGGATATGATAATTTACTTACCGCTTGCTACAAAAATATGTGTACACTTGCGCATAGACAACATAATATCGCATAATAATTCACATCACTCTAACAAGTCATGAAGTTTTTGGTGCCGTTGCCGGGGACTAGTCAATTTTTCTTTTACTTAAATTAATTTTTGGTAACTGGAGCTTATTGAATTCTGAGATTGATGTTTGTTTGGCCTTAATTCAAGTGGTTTGCATTAGTGCATGAGAAAATTTCCTCATTCTCTACACTACGATCCGGAGATTGAAAGAACATTTCACGTGCGTAGAAGGGAACAACGAGGGAGAAAACATACAATGGACCGTGTTAATCCTCAAGTGAGACCTGCAATTCAAGAGGACTTACCAGAGCATCAACCGGAACATTTTGGAAATCCACCTAGAGAGGGACCATATGAAGCAGTTGGTCGACAGAATGATGCTCATAATCCTATCTTTGTGGCGGATGATAGGGAGAGAGTTATTCGCGCCTATTTTATGCCTACTTTTGATGCGCCAGGAATTGTTGGACCTGATTTAGAAGCCGCCGAGTTTGAATTGAAACCCGTCATGTTTCAAATGTTGCAGTCTATTGGACAGTTTCATGGACTTCCTTCAGAGGGTTCTCACTTGCATTTAAGAAACTTCTTAAGTGTGAGTGACTCTTTCAAGAAGCAAGGTGTGTTGAAGGATGCTAGACGATTAATTTTGTTCCCGTATTCTTTGCGAGATCAAGCAAAATCATGGCTGAATTCCTTTGGACCGGGAACCATAACTTTGTGGAATGATTTGGCGGAAAAGTTTTTGATGAAGTATTTTCCACCAACCAAAAATGCAAAACTTAGAGGAGAGATAATGGCTTACAAGCAGTTTGACGACAAGACTTTCAGTGAGACGTGGGAAAGATTTAAGGAGCTACTTAGAAAGTGTCCTTATCATGGTCTACCTCACTGCATTCAGATGGAAAAGTTTTATAACGGCTTGAATCTGGAAACACAGAATATGGTAAATGCATCAGCAAATGGAGCCCTCCTAGCTAAGACTTTTAATGAAGCATATGAGATTCTAGAGAGGATCTCAGCAAATAGTTCTCAATGGTCAGATGTCAGGAACAATCCAGGAAAAAAGAATAGGGGAGTGCTTGAAGTCGATGCATTAACTCTCAGTGCTAAAATGGCATCAATGGAAAATCTTCTGAAAAATTTGCAGTTGGGAAATACAAATCAGAATGCGGCAACAGTTAATCAGATAACAGCAGAATCTTGTGTTTATTGTGGAAATGGGCATACATTTGAGTTTTGTTCAGCCAATCCTGCATTAGTCTATTACGTGGGACATCACAATATGCAGAAGAACAATCCCTTTTCTAACACATACAACCCAGGGTGGAGGAACCATCCGAATTTCTCATGGAGTGGTCAAGGGAATGTTGCACACGGAAATCAAGGCCAAAATAGAATGAATTTTCCACCTGGTTTTGGGCAGAATCAACAAAATAGGTCGCAACATAAACCAATGAACCAACATATACCAGGAACATCATTAGAGAGTTTGATAAAAGAATATATGATCAAGAATGACGCAGTGATTCAAAGTCAACAAGCATCTTTGAGAAATTTGGAAATACAAGTTGGGCAGTTACCAATGAGCTGAAGACTAGACCTCAAGGTAAGTTACCTTCAGATACAAAGCTTCCAAAGAGAGAAGGTAAGGAGCAGTTGCAAGCTATTGAGCTACGAAGTGGAAAACCTCTTGTTCCAGCAGAAAAATTGAGCAAGCAAAAACAGAGGTTCATAGAGTATGTAGTGCAAACAGAAGAAAGAATGGCAGTTGAATAAGAAGTTTCAGTGTCACAAAGAGAAAATAATACTGAAAATACAGGGGATGCTGAGAATGCTGAAGTAGAAGACAGTGCTAGAGCAAAACGCCCAACAGTAACACAGAAGACAGCTACTGTGAGTCCAGCTTTTGTGCCACCACCACCACCATTTCCTTAGCGATTAAAGAAGAAAAATCAAGATCAGCAGTTCAAGAAGTTCTTCGACATCTTTAAGCAGCTTCATATAAACATCCCTTTGGTAGAAGCTCTTGAGCAAATGCCAAAGTATGCGAAGTTCCTTAAGGATATGCTCACCAAAAAGAAGAGGCCAATTGAGTATGAAATTGTACCATTATCAGGAGAATGTATCTCTATCGTTGCAAATTCTATCCCTTCAAAACTTCGAGACCCTGGATCATTTACAATACCAGTGTCGATTGGAGGAAAAGAAGTAGGAAGAGCTCTCTGTGATCTAGGAGCTAGCATAAACCTCATGCCACTGTCCATCTTTCGAAAGTTAGGCATTGGAGAGGCAAGACCAACCACTGTGACATTGCAGCTAGCTGATAGATCAATCACATATCCTGAGGGGAAGATTGAAGACATATTGGTGCAAGTGGACAAATTCATATTTCCAGCCGATTTCATTATACTGGATTATGAGGCAGATAAAACTGTCTCGATAATTCTAGGAAGACCTTTCTTAGCTACTGGAGGAACAATGGTGGATGTTGGAAAATGGATTATTACACTGAATGTGGGCGATCAAGAGGTTAAGTTTAATATGTTTGATGCTGTGAAATACCCTTCAGAAATCGAAGATTGTGCTGTTATTAATGTTTCGGAAGGGCTGATTGAAGAGAGTTTTGAACTGGAAATGCAAGAGCAACATACTCAAAAATTTGGAGAAGTTATGAACGAGGATTTGGAATTGTGCAGTGTAGCACATGAGTTAGAAAGCGTCGATAAAATTTCTAGCAATAAAAGGGTTTTCAAATCTTTGGAGTTAGTAGATAGAAAGTCACCACCACTCAGCCATCAGTCCAGGAGTTCGATTTGGAGATACAAGATAAAAAGGAGTCTAAGAATCAAGTTGCAGATCACTTCCCAAGATTAGAGCAGCAAAAACAAATGCTTCAGCAACCCAAGATTAAAAATTCTTTCCCTGATGAACAGTTATTTACAGTAGCCCACATCAAGGAAGTAGAAACACCTTGGTGTGCTGACCTTGCCAACTATCTTGATTATGGAATTTTGCCCCCTGGTTTATCAAAACAACAGTTGAAAAAGTTTTTCCATGAGGTAAAGTTTTCTTTTTGGGATGATCTATTTATGTTTAGACAATTTGCTGATAAGGATGGGAGAGAGTTAAAGGTGAATGGGCAGCAAATCAAATATTATTGGGAGGAAGAGTTGCAAAGAAATTGTGCCTCTTTCCAACTGTTTGAGGGTGGATGAAACATAAATTTTGAGGGAGCATTGGTACTTTAATTTGAAAATCAGTAATACTCCCACAGATGGTTTGTTGCGTTTTGGTATATTTTCATTTTAGTTATTTTTATTTTCTGCAGTTTGCTTTGAGTCTGTTTTTCTGTTGTAGGTGTTCTTATTCTGTTGAAACGACAAAGGCTGATAATGCAAAGGCTGAAGCATAATGAATTACAACAGCAAACGAAGAAAAATGAGAAGGGATGTAGTCTGATTTCCTTTAATCATTTGCTTATCTGTCTGCCTTTACTTGCTTTTGTTCAGTTTATGTTTATTTATGCTTTGTTAGTTGTTGCTGTGTTGTTTAAGTTTTTAGAAGTAGGTTTGAAGAAGAAAAGAAAAGCTCTCTGCTCATGTGATTAGGAATGTAGTAATGATCTCCTGCGCTCGTAGTTAAATTGAATGCATATTTTGTTTCTGCCTCCTTGCTCTTAAATTAAATGTTGAATGAATTGTTCTTGCCTAAGCCTGTTATAAAAGCAATTAGATTGGGGTAGCATAACTTAGAAGTTGCATGACAACTAAGTTGTGCTCTGCTTGTACCTTAAATCCCTTTGCTGAGTCAAATTAGTTCCTGTATTCAAGACTGCTGGATGATTGCTGATGATGTAGCATTTTAGGTTATTGAATCTTTTGCACAAGAAGTCCTAAGCTTTAAATAGATTCTTATAGAACCATCCATTTTAGAGCTTAGAAGTCTAGGAATGCTCATTCCCAACCAAGTGATACCAAGTTTACTCTCCTGACTAATTCTAGTTTTTTTAGCCAGCTTGTAATAAGTTTGTGGGTCTTCCCTTCACTATCTCTCATTGGGGACAATGAGCGATTTAAGTTTGGGGGACCGTGTTAAAGTGCTAGAGCATTTTGAAGATTTTGCTTGTTAATTTTTTTAGGATCTACTCTTAGGGAGCACTCCTCTTCCACTCCTAAGATGCACTCCTCTCCCTTGCAAGCAAATCCAACCTGTTTTGCGGTTTAAAAAAAAAAGTTAGCTTAGAAAATGGGTTTTGCTAAAGCAATCTCTGTGTAGCTTGTGCTAGTAGCTAGATGTTTTGACCAAAAAGTGTTAGCATTCTGGAACGAAGGTATAAGCTGCATGAAGAAGCTTTAGAAAAAAAAGAAAAAATGAAGCAAGGGATGAGTGTTAGCCTGATAGTCACAACTCTCCTAGAGCTTAGGTGAGCTTCATTATAAAATGTCGCCATTCTGAGAAGCAAGAGGGGAGTGACATGAGGGCCAATCTTAGAATATAAGTGGAATGAGTGTTATGCCTATGAGGTGATGAGCCTGAAAGCTAGGGTGAACGACATCATAAAATGTTGTCATTCCAAGAAATAGGGCTGTGACTTCAAGGATCTCCAAGAGAGTAGTAGGTTGTTAAAAAAAAAAGTGCAAGTTTGGCGCTAGCTTAGAATATTAGTCTTAGAAAGGAAGCACTCTTGTGTAAATTTGGTTTTGGGATTGCATAATGAGCTTGAGGATTAGAATTTTTAAGTGATAAAAGCTTTGGAGCTAAAAAGGTGTCTAGTTAATTCTTAGGCATGTGCAAAAGAACATAATTTGAAATCTTGAAGCAGGACAACATGTATTGAGTTGAAGGAGCAGGTTCGATGCTAGAGCATCACTATAATGGTGGTAATGCATATAAGAATTTAGTGGTCAAGTAGAAGTAGCTGTTGACATGTGCAGGTGGAGGAAGCATTACTCGAGGACGAGTAATGATTCAAGTTTGGGGGTTTGATAACTCTTCAAATAAGAGTTATAGAGTATCATTTTAGGATTGAATTTTCATATTTTTATCTCATTATATTTTGGAAAACTCCAAGCGTTGATGTATTTTGCTATATGATTAATTTTGATATAGTAACATTATTATTAGAGCAATATTATCCTAATTAAGGAGCTTTATGTGATTAATTTAGGGCTTGATTAAGGAAGACGACCGAAGCCAAGAGCAGCAGTTTTACAATAGTTTGCTGGAGCAATTTGGGTAATTTCGGCCAATACGAATTTCGCACGTGAGAATTACTGCTCATTAAATGAGCTAGAAAATGTCAGTCCAATCAACGTATTTCAGCCAACAGAAGCCTTCCAAGTCTCAGGACCTGTCTAATCAGCCCTGGTTTTCATAAAGAAGGGAGTATATATTGTGGGCAGCCGTTTTTTGAAAGGAAAGGTTGGAAATCCCGAAATAACAGAGAGAGAGAGAAGGAGAGGCGGAGAGCTCCGATTTGGAGGCGGACGGAAGATTTCCATAAAAGGAAGGTTTCTCCAAGGGATCAATGCCGATGCTGAGTCAAACGTTTTGGGGCAGCTTTCCGATTTCTTCTGCTACGTTTTCTGTTTTCATTTAGTTTATTTTCTGCACCATTTTCATTATGTTTACATGTCGACTTTTCTGCTGTTGTTTTTACATTATGAACTAATCACCATAAGGTGAGGATTAGAGGATGATTGCTTGTGATTAATGTTATAGCTGAGTATATTTTCTTTCATTCGATTTGGTTTTTAAGAGGGCTTATTCATTAGTTCATGTCCGTTTGGCTAGCCGATGTGAGCAGTGTCCCTTTGATTTCTGGGAAGAATAGGAGGGGTTGAGAGCTTAAAAACCACGTTAGCCCCTTGTTAGGGTTAGTAGCTAGCTAAGTGAGTAGGTTAGGGATAATCACTTACCTAACGCACACAAAATACAGTGGATTCAATGGGTCGAATGGAATGAATGTGTACTCAATTCGTAACTTAATTAAAGCATGATTTACCTCTAATCCGAGCCTTGTTTTAGCTAAAAGTATTTAGACCAGTTTTCATTTGTTCTTTTACGATTCTTCTGTTTTCCCTACTTTAGCATTAATTTTGTTCCAGCAATAGTGACTTATTTTATTTCATTTTCTTGATGAATTTGAATGGTTACAAATTGAGTTACTAGGAATTAATTTAGGGTAAATAGAAGAATTAATAGTCTCTGTGGATACGATAATTTACTTACCGCTTGCTACAAAAATATGTGTACACTTGCGCATAGACAACAAAATATCGCATAATTCACATCACTCTAGCAAGTCATCAGTATGTCTTTGGAAGATGTTGTTAAGACTTTATCTAACAATACTCTTCAATTTCAACAGGAGACAAGGGCAGGCATGCAGAATTTAGGCAACCAAATTACTCTATTGGCTACATCAGTTAGTAAATTGGAAGCCCAAAATTCTGGAAAGTTACCTTCACAACCAGAGGTGAATCCAAGGGAGAATGTCAGTGCAATTATGATGAAAAGTGGGAAAGAGATTCCCTCAGGAGGGATTCCACCTAAGGAGAGAGAATTAAGCAAGGAAAAAGAAGGAGAAGAAGCTTCTTCTAAGGTACCAAACAAGGTAGAACTTGATCCTCCTCTATCTTTTCCTTCACATACTTCACTACCAATTTTTCCTAGCTGGTTAGCAAAGCCAAAAGAAGATGAACATGAAAAGGAGATCCTTGATACATTTAGGAAGGTAGAGATTAATATCCCATTGTTGGATGTTGTCAAGCAAATTCCCAGATATGCAAAGTTCTTGAAGGAATTGTGCACGAGGAAGAGGAAAACAAAAGAAAAGGAAAAAGTTGTGGTAAGAAAGAATGTGTCGGCTATCTTGCAAAAGAATATGCCAGAAAAGTGTAAGGATCCAAGTATGTTTTCGTTGCCTTGTATTATTGGTAATAAGAAAATAGAGCGTGCCATGTTAGTTTTAGGAGCTTCCATTAATGTCATGCCATTTTCTATTTATCAAGAATTAAAATTAAATGACTTACAAGAAACTGGTGTAGTAATACAATTAGCTGACCGTTCTTATATTCACCCTCTAGGAGTTGTTGAAGATGTCCTAGTACAAGTTAATGAACTCATATTCCCTGTTGACTTTTACATCTTAGAAATGGATAGTAATTCACATTCAAAATCTGCTTCAATTTTGTTAGGGCGACCATTCATGAAAACAGCTAAGACAAAGATTGATGTAGATGAGGGTACTCTCTCGGTAGAGTTTGATGGAGAGATTGTTAAATTTAATATTTTTGATGCCATGAAATATCCTAATGATGAGCATTCTCTTTGTCATATTGATGTGATTGATTCAATTGTACAAGATGTATTCATAGAGGAAAATATTGAGCATGAGCATGAATCAAATGCACAATCTAGTTTAGAACAAATTGATGATAAAATTAGTGTAGAAAAGTTGTTTTTATCAGAACCATTAAATTCAAATGCTGAAATTTCTACTTCAACTAACAAAATGTTATCTTCTATCGTGCAGGCACCAAAACAAGAGTTGAAAGCTTTGCTAGATCACCTTAAATACGTGTATTTGGGTGAAGTTGATACATTGCCTGTCATCATCTCAAAAGGACTCACAACAGAACAAGAAGAGAAGTTGGTTAGAACCTTGAAAGAATACAAGCTTGCAATTGGATGGACTTTGGCCGACATAAAAGGCATTAGTCCATCAATTTGCATGCACCGAATACTACTTGAGGACAATACCAAAGCATCAAGGGAGCAGCAAAGAAGATTGAATCCAACTATGAAAGAAGTGGTAATGAAAGAGATACTCAAGTTGTTGGATGCAGGTATCATCTATCCAATCTTAGATAGTGAGTGGGTAAGTCCAATTCATGTAGTTCCAAAGAAAACTGGAATTACTGTGGTAAGGAATCAAAACAATGAACTTGTACCCAAGCATGTGCAAAATGGTTGGAGAATGTGTATTGATTTTAGGAAACTTAATCAAGTGACTAGAAAAGATCATTTTCCTTTACCTTTCATTGACCAGATGGTAGAACGATTAGCTGGCAAACCCTTCTTTTGTTTTCTTGATGGCTTTTCAGGTTTCTATCAAATCCCTATTGCACAAGAAGACCAGGAAAAGACGACATTCACTTGTCCCTTTGGGACCTATGCTTATCGGCGAATGCCTTTTAGTCTCTGTAATGCTCCAGGTACGTTTCAGAGATGCATGATGAGTATTTTTTCTGAATATATTGAGAAATGCATTGAAGTATTTATGGATGATTTTACTGTATATGGAGATTCATTTGATGAATGCCTGAATAATTTGACCAAAATTATGAAAAGATGCATTGAAACTAACTTGGTCTTAAATTATGAGAAATGTCATTTTATGGCCACCCAAGGCATTGTAGTAGGGCATGTTGTATCTTCTAGGGGTATAGAGGTCGATAAAGCGAAGGTGGATATTATTGCAAACTTACCTTACCCTACCAATGTTAGGGGAGTGCGTTCTTTTCTTGGACATGCAGGATTTTATCGCAGGTTTATCAAGGATTTCTCAAAAATTGCTTTGCTAATGACGAATTTACTGCAGAAGGAAGTTCAATTCGAGTTTGGAAAAGAATGCAAAGAGGCGTTTGATAAGCTAAAAGAGTTGTTGACAAGCACACCTATTATTCAGCCACCTCGATAGGACTTACCCTTTGAAATCATGTGTGATGCAAGCAACTATGCAGTGAGAGCAGTTCTAGGCCAACGAGTTGACAAGAAAAGTCATGTCATCTATTATGCTTCCAGAACATTGAATCCAGCTCAGTGCAATTATTCCACTACGTAAAAAGAGCTTTTGTCAATTGTTTTTTCTTTAGATAAATTTCGATCTTATGTACTTGGTTATGAAGTTATTGTGTTTTCTGATCACGCAGCTTTGAAGTATCTTTTGGCAAAGAAAGAATCGAAACCAAGGTTGCTTCGGTGGATTTTGCTTCTTCAAGAGTTCAACATGAAAATCAAAGACCGAAAAGGAGTGGAGAATTCTGTTGCAGACCACCTGAGTAGATTGGTAAGAAAAGAAGATGATCTACCATTTAATGATGATTTTCCATATGAGCATTTGTTCCAACTCAAAAGTATGATTCCTTGGTATGCTGATATGGTCAATTATTTGGTTACAAGAAATCTACCTCATTGTCTTAGTAAGTCTAAAAAAGCAAAAATAAAAAGTGAGTCAAAATATTATGTTTGGGATGAGCCTTTCCTATGGAAACTTTGTTCTGATCAAGTGATTAGGAGATGTGTGCCTGAAAATGAATTCTAGTCTATTTTAGCTTTTTGTCATGATAATGCATGTGGATGGCACTTTGGACCTAGACGAACTGCTAGAAAAATCTTAGATAGTGGTTTGTATTAGGAATCTATGTTTAAAGATGCATATCAATTTTGTAAGAGTTGTGAGAGATGCCAAAAAGTAGGTGCAATAACTCATAGGAATGAAATGCCTCAAGTTCCAATTCTTATTTGTGAAATATTTGATGTCTGGGGTATTGATTTCATTGGCCCTTTACCTTTTTCTTGTGGTTTTTCTTATATACTTTTGGCTGTGGATTATGTGTCAAAATGGGTGGAAGCAAAAGCCACTAAAACTAATGACTCTCAAGCTGTTGTAGGTTTTATCAAAGCTAACATCTTTAATAGGTTTGGAATTCCAAGAGCCATTATTAGTGATCAAGGAACTCATTTTTTCCATAGAACGGTCGAAGCTTTGATGAGGAAGTATGGAGTGAATCACCGAGTGGCCACCGCTTACCACCCTCAAACCAACGGACAGGCTGAAGTTTCCAATAGAGAAGTTAAAACCATCTTGGAGAAAACGGTGAATCCAGGAAGAAAAGTTTGGAGCCTTCGTTTGGACGACGCGCTGTGGGCTTATCGAACGGCCTACAAGACTCCTATAGGGATGTCTCCTTACCGGTTGGTTTTTGGTAAGGCATGTCATTTACCGGTGGAGATTGAGCATAAAGCTTATTGGGCAGTTCGGCAATGCAACATGGACCTAGACAAAGCTGGAGCATCAAGGTTATTGCAATTGCAAGAATTGGAGGAGTTGCGGCTGGATGCTTATAAGAATTCGAGAATTTATAAAGAGAAATCCAAATTGTTTCATGATAACATGCTTGTTCGGAAACAATTTGAGATTGGTCAAAGAGTTTTGTTATATAATTCTCGATTGAAGTTTATGCCTGGTAAGTTTCGTTCTCGATGGATTGGCCCATTTGTTATTACTAATTTATTTCCTTATGGTGCAGTGGAAATAAAAAGCTTGGATTCAGATAAAATTTTCAAGGTGAATGGTCATAGATTGAAAATTTTCCATGGGGGTGAAATTGCTCCATGTCTCATTAGCTTCCGGTTGGATCGCCCCACTTATTTGGATGAATGAAACCTTTCTTGGCTCCGTCGAGCAAAACAACGTTAAACAAAAGTGCTTATTGGGAGGCAACCCATATGTTTTCTTTACTTTTCCAACTCTTTATTCTCTTTCTCTTGGTTTGTTTTATTTTTAGTTTTTATTTTTTGGTTTTTTTTAATTTAATTTTGTTTGCAGGGCTTTAATTTTTAATAAGGCGTGACCACCCATTCTCTCAACACCACAAACTATCCAGTCCAAGTTGTTTGCAAATCAGGGGAGTTTAATTTTCTTCTCTTGTTCATTTCTTGTGTGAACAATCTGCTTAGTTATACATTGAGGACAATGTATAGTTTAGGTGTGGGGGAGGTTTTTGTTATGAAATTTCTTTTCTAAAAAAAAAAAAAAATTGCTTTGAATTTAGCATGTTTTAATTCGTACATGTTGATTTTTCTTTTGAAACCTTGAGTCTTTATTGATATCCTTGAATGCCTTGTAAGTTAAGGATGCATATTTGGTTTGAATTTTAATGCATGAGAGAGATGAGCATGATTAGTGTTTTCTTTAAAAATTATTTAATGGTGTCTCATTGATTTATTGATTGAAAAGTGCACAAGGCTTGATGCAAATTACACCTCCCAGTGAGTTTTTGAGCCTATGAGCAACTCATTATATTTTGCTCCATTTATTTCATGATGAGTGTTGTCAAACTTAGTGTGCTTATTCTAGAACTTGCTTGTGAATGCATTTTGAGACCACTTTTTTTTATGGATTGATGCTTTAATATGATAAAGGAAAATTAGGATTAATCAATTTTTTGGACTCTCTCAAAATACCCACCTTTATGTTTTTCCCTTTAGTTAACCACTTTGAGCCTATTTTCCATTTTTTTTTCCTGCTTCAAACACATTATGTTTAGCCTAAAACCTTTTCATTTGTTATCCTCAACAATTGTACCTTTGTCAAGACAAGAGAAAATTTTGCATGGTAGTTAATGTTTGAGTGAGAGGAAAAAAAAAATCAAAAAGAGAAAATTTGTGAAAAAAAATATAAGGAAAAAAAAATGCCTTAACATCAGGAAAAAAAAAAAGAAAAACAGAGAAAAAGAAAAAAAGAAGGGTGAAGTTTTCATGAAAAAAAAAAGAGGAAAATATATATATTTGGAGAAAATTTTGCCAAAAGCATTTGAATTATTAAATGTTACTTCTCCAAAGTTCTTAGTGCTTGAATGAGACATGTGAATAAAATTCAAAGTCTTGGGTAGTGTGTTTTGTGATTGTTATGTGGCATTAATATCATGCAAGTACACAACTCTTGTCTTGATTGTGAAAACACCTTAAATTTTCCTCCTACCATACCCTTACCTACCCATTACAACCCTTGTTAAGTCCCTTTGATTTTTGCATTCAATTCATCTATAGTGGTAGAAATTTGATTCATTTGCAAGCCTATGGTAATAACATGCTATGTTTTGATTTTGAGAGTAAAATCACCCTAAATGCTTTGAGAGTATTGAGTGAAATCGTGTGAGGATGTTAAGTCTTGTTGCATTTGTTTTTGGTGAATTGATGAGATGCTTGAGTTTTTGTATAAAATGTATCCTATGAGTGCTCATTCTCTTGATTGTCACTACAATTCAATATTGATGTGTAATTGGCTTTATTGGTATTCTTGGATATTGAGAGAGATGAAAAGGGAGTAGAGGGTAGAATTGGTATGTTGAGTTAAGGTGTGCTTGAGGACAAGCATGGATTAGGTGTGGGGGAATTTGATAAGTATTAATTAATCACATTTATTATGTCTAATTTCCTTACATTTTAATTGCCTATTGTGGTTAATTGTTAAAATTGTGTTTAATTTAGTTTAGGTGGTAAATTGCCCAATATTTGGTAAAATTAGTCTAAAACGCATACATTAGTTTAAATTCATAAATAGAAATGAAATAGGAAAACAATTAGGAAAAATGAAAAAATGAAAATAAAATTAAAAAAAAAAAAAGAAAGCAATATAAAAACTTAAAATAAATAATAAATATACATAACAAACTTTGTTGTTTTTTCTTTGTATAGGTGGCATGGAAGACTTCTTGAGTGGGCTTCTTCAAAGTCTTAAGGAGAAACAAAATTGGCCACCATTTGTGGAGAAGACTCCTTCATGCATTCTTTTTGGCAAAATTTAGGGAGTGGGAAAAACTATTTTTAGTGGGGGTTTCTACCTATAAAAGGAGCATTGAAGGCAAAAAAAAAAAAAAAAAAAAACCAAAAGGGAGTTCTAGCTTTCTTTGTAAAACAGGGTTTCGAGAGTGAAAAAGTGTTTTCCATTTCTTTAGTTCTTTGAGTTTTTGTTTGTTTTTTTTTGTTGCTTCCCCTCTATAGTTTTTATTGCTTTTCCACCATGTGTGGCTAAGTTTTAATTTCTGATTCAAGGGTGATTTAATTTCCAATTGTAATTTTGTGAGGCTTTCGGCAAAATTGAAATTTTATCTTTAATTCATGCATTCTTTGTTTCTTGTTCTTATTTTTATGATTGATTGTTACTAATTAAATTGACGCCTTAATTTAGTTTCAATTGATTTATTGCTAACCATGATTTTGTGATCCGTAATTGTCACAAATGATTGAAAAATGTAGCAAGGAGTTGGCTTATGTGTGTGTAATTATGGCTTTTCCATTTTACATAGCTTGCATAATAGACTCTAGGGAAACAAATAAACAAAATTAATTAATTTGTAGCTATCTCAATTAGTTAAGTTTTGGTTTAGTCATTCTCATTTTTTTTAATGCTATTATTTAATTGATATGGAACGCTATCGTGCCCAATTGATTAAATGGTAAGGTTTGATTTTGATGTTTGGTCAGAGTCAGTTAAAATAGGAGAATTTACACTTGTTATGGCTTTTCCAAATAAGTAGACTAAGTTCTTGAATTTAAGAAATTGATTTTTTTTTAGTTGTATGATCAAGATTACAATTGGATATATGAAATTTACACCATTGAATTGGAATTTTCATAAAATTGATTTTTTTATTCGTTTTTTTATTATTTAATTAATTACAATTTTTGTTCAACAATTCAAATTCCCCTTATTTTATTATTATTTATTTATTAACTTTGAGAAATTAATTCAATTGGTTCCTTTGGGATTTGACCTGGTCTACTATTACTACAAGTTAGATTTAGAGAATCAGTAATTATTTTGGAGGGCTTCGACAACCCGACCAATGTCTCTATATTTGTTTTGCTATTGCTTGAGGGCAAACAATAACTTAAGTTTGGGGTGTGGTAATTCTCATTTTTTGAGAATTATTTAGCTTCCAAATGCAAGTTATTCTTAAAAATTCTTCTTTGTAAAACCACAAAATTTACTAAATTGGAGCAAGTTTGAATAAAAATACTTGGGCATGTTAGGAATCTACCAAAATGTTAGGAATATGTCAAAATAGCAAGAGAAGGCTGGAAAAGGCATAAAATTATTAATTTTTCTATTTTTTGTGCAAGTATAGGCAACTGTGGAAAATTGCAATTGCAATCCAAAAAACAGATTGCAATTGCAATCTGAGTAGATATAGAAAAATGGGAATAAAAATGAAAATTTAAGATTTTACTCAATTTTATGGATATTCTCAAGATACCTTCTCTAATTGTCAACATTAATGGCATGGGTCTTTCCAAACTGTTGTCTCATGTTTCAACACATAATCTGAATATCGTGTCTTGGTTGATGCTACTTCTGAATTACTATGGCTTCACTGGCTGCTTGTAGATTTGGGTGTTCTTCAACACTCTGCTACTATCCTTAATTATGACAATCGTAGTGCTATTTAGATTGCTCATAATGATGTATTCCATGAACGCACTAAGCACATTGAAAATGGTCGTCACTTTGTTTGTCATCATCTTCAAAGCAACATTCTACTTTTGCGATCCATCTCTACTACAGAACAACCAACAAATATCTTCACTAAAGTACTGTTTCCTAGTCGCTTTACTCCATTGCTTCACAAACTCAGTTTGGTTTCTACGTTACCACCTTGAGTTTGATGGAAGATGTTACCGTAAATTATGGTTGTAATTTAAGCTTTCCATCTCTGTAAATTAGGGCTACACTAAGCTAAACTTTCCTTTTGTTTTCTCTTTGTAATTGTGTATAAATCCCATATGTAAATCTGATAGAGGAGCGTACGAATTATTTACAACTCAATAGGCACGATGTTCGAAGATGGGTGGTGCTATTGATTGAAAGGAGAGAGAAAGGAAGGAAGGAAGAGGGAAAGAGAGGAAGGGTAAGTGATGTGCTACGTAAGTGCTAAATGAACATTATTAAATTAATATATTTTGTCAAATTAGCACTATTATAAATCAACAACTTAACCATCATGTCATCTTTTCTTAATTAATTAATAATCAAATAAAGTCAAGGACCATTTAGAACTATGTTGCAAATTTCAAAGACTAAAATATCCTTTTTAAAATCTTAAAGACAAAACTTAAACCTTAGAGATAAAAATGTAATTTGAACGTTTGATTTTTTCTAATGAAAGGATTTGATCTTAGCCAACACATTGATGAGACCAATCCATTTGTTTGGGGCACAACAATAATGGAGTAAAGATTTAATTTGCATCTAACAACAGAAAGGTATGACACTGTGAAACGAGTTTTAATGATTGCATAAAAGGATAAACGAATTAAAAAGAGCTTCCAATAGTGGGTAATCAAAAGAAATGCAAGCCGTTTGATTTGTTCAAGAAACTTCACCTTGTTGCTCGACACTATTCTTAGGCAGCATGTGTCCAAAAGGACAGACAATGATGAAAATATCTGTTATATGCCAATACATCCGTAAATTGAAGTATATACGACATCGATTTTGAGGATTAATTGATATCGTTGACATATTTTTTTATAAATATCCATAAAATATTTAAAAAATCTTATATTAACTCAAATATAAATATATAAAGATACTATAATATAAAGAAGAAAACAAAGAACAAACAAAACGTTATTGCTTACACAAGGAGTAAAAGGGGTTATTTGTACAAATGACCTTTTTTAAAGCCAAAACAATGAATGACTTGATCTTTCATTCTATTGACGTCACACCATGAGTTAAAATACGATAAAATTCAACGAGAGTAAGAGTCATCTTCAACCTTCTTGACCAAGAGCGAGAGTACAAGAAAAATCCAACACGAGCAAGAGGCCATTTCAACCCATCTTCAATTTTCTTCTCGCAGACACCATTTTCTTCAACCTTTTTCTTCCCCTTCATGCACGCTGGCAACAACCCACCTTAAATCTAGGTATCAAATATGGAATCCATTTTCAAATTTGGTTGAAGATGGGTCGAAGATGGCCTCTTGCTCTCGTTGGGTTTTATCGTACTCTCGTCTCGATCAAGAATGTTGAAGATGATCTCTTGCTCTCGTTGGGTTTTATTGTACTCTCGCTCGTTGAAGATAGCTCTAGCTCACGTTGTGTTTTATTGCACTATCGCTCTCGGTGTAAGGTCAGTAGAAAGTTATCTATCGTTATTTTAAAAGACCAGGTCACCCATCGTTTTGGCAAAAAAAAAAAAAAGATTATCCATACAAAAAATCCAAGTAAAAGAGTAGCTGTATTAAAGAACAAATGAACTATCAAAACACTTATGCCCCGTTTGATAATCATTTGATTTTTGATTTTTAGTTTTTGAAAATTGTGTTTGTTTTCTATCATTTCTCTACGATGTGTTTCATCTTTCTTAGAAAACATTCAAATCCTTAACCTAATTTATTTTTTTTAGACTACTTTTTTTAGTTTTCGAAACTTGGTTTGATTATTGAAACACATATGTAAAAGGTAGATAACAAAACAAGAAAATCCTAATTCATAGGTGAATGTAGTATTTATAGGTTTAATTTTCAAAAACCAAATAGTCATCAAACGACCTAAGGCTTGATTAAAGTTTATTGGCAAAATAAACTTTGAAGACAATAATATAGGCTCACTCATTTATACTTCTAAAACCTATCATTTGAACTACAACAAAGATAAAACTTGAAAAGTGTAGAATTTCTTAATCTTTCATTTAAATGAACATACAGCTTCAAAAATTTATATCTTTACCACAGCAGACCAAACCCAAATGATTCTCTTTAAATTTTATTTTTTTTAGAAAAAAAGGTCTACAATTTGAGTTTCTCGAAGAAAAAAAAAATGATCTTAACACTTGAATTAGTATGAACATTTTTAGCTCAATTTCTAAAATTGCAAAAAGAAAAATTCAACTTCACGCTTACTTTCTTTTGCTCAAGTTCTTTCCTCTTTCTTTTTCAAATTCAGTTTAAACTTTAAACAACATTGTTTCTAGTTCTCTTTCTATAAGAATATAAATTCATTGAATTAGAGCTCTGAATTATATTTTTCAAAACAAATCATTAGAAAGATGGATATACATCTTGCAGCACTATTTCAAAAACTCACTTTTTTCTCTCTCTCTTTCTCTTGTATATCCGAAGAAAATGTTATGTCACGTAACAAAACTGTTAAGATCCAAAAGTAACAAAAACATTTAAATTGAATTAAATATAAATATTGTAATAAAGTTTTAAAATCATGATTTAAAATCAAACTCAAATCAAAGACTTGAGATGGTAATTTTAACCTAATTTTTCAGGGTTAAAACCAACTCAGACTGAGAAGCAAAGTCGCTATTGTCGAATAAATATTTATATTGGAAGTCAGTATTTATAATGGTAGAATAACGATTTTTGAAGTTTGAATTTAACGATTAAAGGTTCTCAAATTTCATTCTTCAAAGTCTACTTCGAAAAGGACTAAAGTCTTCGTAGATATTTTCGTGAATTACATAAAACTTAAAAAAAAAAAATTTTAAAAAAAATTTATTTCTTGTATGTTGAAATATTTCGAGTTTAAATTGTAGATGTCATCATGTATATAACAACTTTTAATTTTAAATATATCTATCAACTTCAAATTATGTTTCATTCATCTTATATGTAGCAAATGTGACATTCAGAGTTTAGAGATCAGGTGCCTCTTTATGACAATCCATCAATATATATTAGCCTTAATCATACACTACTACAAGAAAATTATGTTCTTCCGACGCGAAAAATCCTAACGCACCAAAACGGGTCGGCAAATGTGGCTTCTCCCGACACCGTTGTGACAACGTCGGCAGATCCTATATACAAAGTCTCTCTCGACGCAAGGATTGTAGTGCAACGGGAAAGACCCCCTTTCCGGACATCGAAGCACTTAGCGTCGGGAGAGAGGGAGAGATAAAGGATATGCCGAAGAGCGTTTATAAGCGCGTCGGCAAAAGTAATTTTTCTGACGCACTTTACTTGAGCATCGAGATAAGTAACCTCTCCTGACGCATTTTACTAGCGTGTCGGAAAAAGTTCGATTATAATTTCCCCCAGGTTTGCGAAAACCGAAACCCTTGCCCCACTTTTTTCATTTTCTTCTTCTCTCGAGTGGTCACCGTCGCTTGAGTAGATCGCTCAGTCGCCAACTTCGGCGAGGAACCTGCTGCAGCCTGCGAAGTAGCTGCCGTTGCCTCGCCTATCCGTGGGTAGCCTTCGAAACAAACGTTGCCTCCTTCGGTTCGTCACAGTCATTTCTCCCTTAGCCATTTCTCCTCCACTAGTCGCCGCCGCCTTCGGTACCAGCCCCCGCTGCAGCCACCAAATCTTTTGCCTTCAGATACCGCCGTCGCTGCTACTGGTTGTCATCACCACCACTGGTAAGGATCTCATTTTCAATTTGAACTAAGTTTTTTTTTTCTTTTTAGATAATTATAAATGCATTGTTACTATGAAATAAGAGTTTGTGGTTTGATTGATTTTTTGAATTTCTTTGTAGATCAAGTTGTTGTTGTTTGTAGGGAATAATTTTGTGCAAAATTAATTTAGGTTGTTGTTGTTTGTAAGGAATAATTTTATGCAAAATTAAGTTAAGTTGTTGTTTGTAGGGAATAATTTTGTGCAAAATTAAGTTGTTTTTAAGGAATAATTTTGTGATTTAGTGAATAATTTTGTGCAAAATGTGTTAGGATTTATACCATAAAGCCTCGTAATTAATGATTTATTTAATAATTAATAATAATTTTGATTGTTTTATTTGCAATATAATATTATCCATTATATGAAAAATTCAAGGTTATTAGTGTAATCTTGAACAGTATGTGGTTGACATACGGGAGAACCATGTTCAAGAAATAACCTAAAAGGTCATAGTATATGGGTAAGGTTGCGTGCCTTAACTTGATAACACCATTGATACGACCCACTTTGTAATAGTTACAAATGATTTGATCCAAATCGTTCATATAGAGAGACATGTGAGTGAGAGTATCTTATACAATGACTTTGTATAAGACTGAACCACGAAATATTTAATCTATCTTTATAAATCCGTTAATTGATGAGATTAATATTTCATCAGGATGATCATATACAACTTGATCTTAATCTTGAGTGAGTTATAAACTCCTGCCTGTGAGGGCTCGTCCTTTGATTTGCATGGGTAAGAGTGACTTTTGTAACCGATTCAATAAGCCTACCATTTTGGGGACTTGACCAAATAAGGAGCTGGGAACATAATCTTATAAGATGAAATTCACTCATTCTCATATAGGATAAGTAGATGAGTAGTTCCTTTAAGTGCTGATTTTGGGACTTGAACAATGGGACCCCACCCTCTCATTGGCCTGAAAGGGACTTAGTTTATGATTGGATTATAAACAAATTGTTCATTAGAGGATCAGTGGTACTTAAGGTGCAAGATGTAATTACAGGGGTAAAACAGACTTTTGACCTAACTGTAATTACGAACAACTCGTGAAGGATCGAATTGCATGTAATGGTTATATTCATGAACATAACTTGTCATACAGTGCATAAGAGTACAACTCTAAGTTTATAGTGAAGTGACACAGAGTTAATGAATGAAAATTCATTGATTAAAGAGTTTAATTAATTAATTTTGTATTATTGAAGCTTATAATCTGTAGGACTATAAGATCTCTTTGCTAGCTCATATGAACAAATAGGGATCAATTTTGTAGAGAGAAAATTTGGAAATGTTCAAATTAAAATTTAATATATTTGATATAGTAAATGAGGAAAAACATATTTATTGTATATGATACATTAAATATCAAAGAAATTATTAATGTATTAAGATATATTAAAGAAAATATATTTATTAAATTTGAATTAGATTCAAATAAGGAAATAGATGTCATAGGAGAATTTGGAAAGGTTTGAATAAGATTCAAACTGATTACATAAATATATTAGATATTAAATTTGAATTAATATATTATATATTAAAATATATTATTTAATTATTTTCCTTAGACCACTATAAATAGGATCTTAGGGGTGAGCTATTGTGTGCATTCTTCACAAGAGAAAAAAACTCTTGAAATCCTCATTTCATTCCCTCTCCCTATTTTCAAGAAGGTTCCCACAAATCTCTTTGGTCCTTTGTTCAAGTCGTAGCAAGGAAAACTTTGTGGAAATCTTAGAGTTCAACCTCATTGGAGTTAGAGTACAAGGAGAAAATGACCCGCCAGAATATTCTCCATATTATTTTCAAGGTATGGTTGATGTTTAACCTTAAGTTTATATTTAATTTTAAAATAAAATCAAAGTCGATTCCAACACTTCCGTTGTGGGTGTAATTCGATTATTCCCTTCAAAATGAAGTTGTTGCTTTAGTAGGCTTAAACGTTGTTGCTTTGTTTGTATAAAATAAAATAGTGCAAAATAAAGCATTGTTTAGTGCAAAATTAGTATGCATAAAGATGTGAGAGAGATCAATGTAGTGATTTTCCTAATTCAAGTCACGAGCTTTAAAATTTTTGTAACAAAAACATTCACTATTTGAATTGGTTTATTAAACTTAACCTTCATAGGATGCTTGAGAGGTTAGTTTAAACTTATAATTGAAATTAGACTTCCTCTACCCACTTTCTTTTTTGAAGGCCCATAGGATCCTTTCTTTCATTTTTCCATTTAATTTCTTTTAAAGGAGGCCTATTAGAAACTCTTAAAACTCTTAAACACAACCTTGTAACTAGTTTAATTTTAGAACTAAACTTGGAATTTAAGGGTTATTGTTTTCTTTTTTTGATATGTTTACATGTTTGGTGGGAGTTTGTGGTTTAGGGACCATTTTGGATTTACATGCTTTTGGTTTAGTTCTTGGGTGTTGGAGCTTGAGATATACAAGTTAAGCATAAGTTGTGGTGTGTTTGAATTGTTGGAGTTTGTTTTCTTTTTTGATATGTTTACATGTTTGGTGGGAGTTTTTGGTTTAGGGACCATTTTGTATTTACATGCTTTTAGTTAAAATTTTGGTTTAGTTCTTGTGTGTTGGAGCTTGAGATATATAAGTTAAGCATAAGTTGTGGTGCATTTGAATTGTTGGAGTTTGTTTTCTTTTTTGATATGTTTACATGTTTAGGTGAGAGTTTGTGGTATAGGAACCATTTTGGATTTACATGCTTTTGGCTAAAATTTTAGTTTAGTTCTCGTGTATTGTAGCTTGAGATATATATGTTAATCATAAGTTGTGGTGTGTTTGAATTGTTGAAGTTTGTGTACTTTTTTGAGTTGTTTACATGTTTGGAGGGAATTTGTGGTTTAGGGACCATGTTGGATTTACATGTTTTTGGCAAAATTTTTGATTTAGTTCTTGTGTGTTGGAGCTTGAGATATACATGTTGAAAGGAATAATCGAATTAAACTCACAGCGGAAGCGTTGGAATCGACTTTGATTTTATTTAGAATTAAACAATAAAAATTAAATTTAAGCAAAACATACATTGAAAATAATATGAATATATTTTATGGCAGTTCTTTACTTCTTGTGTTCCAAGACTTCCACAAAAGTCTTCTTGCTATGACTCGAACACAGGACCAAAGCTTGTGGGAACCTCTAGAAAGAAAATCCATAAGGGATTGGAGAGGAGGAGGTCTGGAGAGAATTATCTAATTCTCTATTGAGGAGATGTGTGTTGTATCTAATGACTCAATTCAAGGATCCTATTTATAAAAACTAAGGGCAAATCTTTGCCATAATTAAAATATATCTTATACTTATTTGAATCTCATTCAAATCTCCTACGATATTTATTTATTTGAATATTATTCAAATATTATAAATATCTTTTCTTTAATGTATCTAATATACATCAACTATTTTAATATTTAATGTATCAAATACAATAAATATATTTTCATATTTTATATTTAATATATATATATAATATATTAAATATTAATTTGAACACTTCAAATTAAATATTAATTTGAACATTTCAAAATTTTCTTTCAACTAAACTAATCTTTTAGTGTTACTATGAGATAACAAAGGGATCTTATGGACCTACAGATTATAAGTTCAAATGATACAAAATCAATTAATTAAATTCTTTAATTAATTAATTTTCATTCATTAACTATAGACCACTCCATGATAGACCTAGAGTTGTACTCTTATGCACTGTAGGACAAGTTGTGTCCATAGATATAATCACTACATGTAAGTCGATCATTCACGAGTTGTTCGTGATTACAGCTGGATCAAAAGTTCGTTTTACCCTTATAATTACATCTTGCACCTTAAGTACCACTGATCCTCTAATGAACAATTTGTTTATGATCCAACCATAAAGTCCCTCTCGGACTAGTGAGAGGGTGGGCCACATTGTTCAAGTCCCGAAATGAGCACTTAAGGGAGCTACTCATCTACTTATCCTATATGGGAAGGAGTGAATTTCATCTTGTTAGATTATGTTCCAAACTCCCTATTTGGTCAAGTCTCCAAAATGGTAGGCATATTGAATTGGCTACAAAAGCCACTCTCATCCATGCAAATCAAAGGACAAGCCCTCACAGGCAAGAGTTCATAATTCACTCAAGATTAAGATCGAGTCGCATATGATAATCATGATGAAATATTAATCTTCTCAATTAATGGTTTTATAAAGAAAGATTAAATATTTCGTAGTCCAGTCTTATACAAACTCATTGTATAAGATACCTCACTCACATGTTTCTAGATAAATGATTTGGATTAAATCATTTGCCACTATTACAAAGTGGGTTGTATCAATAGTGTTACCAAGATAAGGCACCCAACCTTACCCATATACTATGACCCCTTAAGTTATTTCTTGAACATGATCCTTCTGTATGTCAACCACATACTGTTCAAAATTACACTAAGAACCTTGAATTTTTCATATAATGAATAATATTATATTGCAAATAAAACAATCAAAATTATTATTAATTATTAAATAAATAATTAATTACGAGGTTTTAGGGCATAAATCTCAACACATGTTAAGCGTAGGTTGTGGTGTGTTTAAATTGTTGGAGCTTGTGTACTTTTTTGAGTTGTTTATATGTTTGGTGGGAATTTGTGGTTTAAGGACCACGTTGGATTTACATGCTAATTTTGGAAAAATTTTTGATTTAGTTCTTGTGTGTTGAAGCTTGAGATATACATGTTAAGCATAGGTTGTGATGTATTTGAATTGTTGAAGTTCGTGTACTTTGTTTGCAATATTTACATGTTTGGTGGGAGTTTGTGGTTTAGGGACTAATTTGAATTTACATGCTTTTGGGGTAAAATTATGGTTTAGTTTTTGTGTCTATAAGTTTAAATATGCTAAGTTTAGTTTTGGGTTTTGATTTTGAAGTTTAAGATTGTTTAATATATGTTTGGCTAAGTTAGAGTATGTTACTTGAGTTTTAATAAGTTTATTTTTTTTTAGGTACTTCAAGGTCGAGCAAGATTATGGGGGTAGAATTCCAAGATGGACATATGACAACTTTTTTCTTTAATGTAATTTTCTTTATATTTCCAACTTTCAATGAAAAAATATATAATCTAAGACATTTGTAAGAACACATTTGAGTTTGTTTTGAATGCAATTTAGATTATATTTTGAAGCAATTTAGATTAAATTTTATACTGTATACATGTATATTTAGTTATAGCGAGATCTAAATTGAAAAAAAAAATTGACACCAAAGGTTTCTACCGACGAGCATGATATGCTGACGCCATTACACGGCGTCAGCAGATCCATTGCGCCAAGCCTCTACCTACGCTTAAGAGCATGGCATCGGCATATCATGCTTTTGCCGACGTACACTTTGCTTGCTTCGGCAGAGATTTAGACAACTAGATCTGCCAACGCCATCTTTTTGGTGTTGATAGATCTGACTTCTGCCGACACAGAGATCAATCAGCGTCGACAAAACCTTTGCTGACTACGTTGTCCCGACGCATCTGCTGATGTCAATGTTGGCGTCGGCATAGGTATTGCTGATGTAATTTTGAACTTTGCCCGATGTTTATCCGCATCGAGAAAGGTCAAAAATCTTGTAGTGATATTTGTACTTTCATTTACTCATCAAATCAATATAATATGTGACATATCACCTCATTCAGTCATCACTAATGAATTTGGTCCTTATAGTTTGAAGAAAGTTAGCATTTAGTTTTCCCTATGATTTTAAAAATTAGAATTTCATCCCTATGATTTGATAAAACCTCATAAATAGCCACTATAGATAGAAGCTATTAACAGATTGAATACGTAGTCGTCAAAAGCCATTAACAAATCGAGTACGTGGCAGGCTTAATGGTAGGGACTACTTATGAGGTTTTATCAAATCATAGGGACAAAATTCTAACTTTCTCTAAACTATAGGGACCATATTTGTAATGTAACCAAATCGCAAATATCGAAGATAGTTAATTCAAGCATATATTATATTCTCTAATTAGATTGAAGTTTTGTTCCCCAGGAGAAATTTTTTAGTACTTTTGTAATACCTACTCCTTGTGTTCATACTAATAATTTTCTTTTCATAAATAATTATTTAATATTGGTAGACTCCACATCAACCTCAAAAGATGTTGACATGACAACTAATTAATGAAAGTAGTACCCATACGACTTTAGGATAGAAAATTTTCATCCATTAATACATATACCAACCCCAATTCTATCTTTCAATTTATTTCTAATATGGCCAACCATATTAATGTGTAATACGTGCCACCTAATTCCAACCAAGAAAAAAAGGTACTACTTCTAACTTTCATATAACAATAAATATATCAAAGATACAAATGATTCAACGTAGAAAGAAATTTTGCGTATAAACCTCTCCTAAATTCATAGATTCGTATCCCAACAACAGTCAACACGTTTACTTGTTCATTGAAGTACTTTTAGTCCATGTCCACAACTGTCCATTCATTGATCTACAATTCAATTCGTCTACATCTATTAATAGTTCATCAGTCAAACCATGCTCGAGTCAGCATTTTTATAATTCTCTTTGACCAAACTATATTTCATAAAACTAAATTATACATTAACCCTTAGGTCCCGTTTGATAATCATTTGATTTATGGTTTTTGGTTTTTGAAAATTAAACTTGTTTTTTCCCAATTTCTCTACAATGATTTTCATATCTCTTAAGGAAGTATTTGAATTCTTAGCTAAATTCTAAAGACAAAAATAAGTTTTTGAAAACTACTTTTTTTTAGTTTTCAAAACATGGCTTGGTTTTTGAAAACATAGGCAAAAAGTCTATGACAAAACAAGTAAAACCATTAGTGAGAGTAGTATTTATAGGCTTAATTTTTAAAAACTAAATAGTTATCAAACGGGACCTTGGTTTTTGGTTTTTGGTTTTTAAAAATTAAGCCTATAAATACTATTCCTACCTATGATTTTACTTGTTTTGTCATATACTTTTTGCCTATATTTTCAAAAATCAAGCCATGTTTTGAAAACTAAAAAAATAGTTTTCAAACACTTGTTTTTGTTTTTAGAATTTGGCTAAGAATTCAAATATTTCCTTAAGGGAGATGAAAACTATTATAGAGAAATTGGGGGAAAACAAGCTTAATTTTCAAAAACCAAATGGTTATCAAACGAGACATTAACATTTCATAAACTTTTCAAAACTATTTTTGGAATATAAATCTGTTAGAATATTTGACAAAAAATAGACATGACAATAGCCTGAAACGACATAGTCTTTTAAAAGATGCTTGTCTGAATTAAGTCTAAAAAAATGACATTCAGACATGTCGATTTTTCATTTAATATTCTAACAATTTTTTTTATTGATCCAACTTTTGAAAGAGAAAATATTTTTGAAATAAGAGCAAAGTTTAAAAATATTTTTTATAATTTAAGGCTTTCATAAATTATTCTTCAGTCGAGAGACTTCTGTCAAAGTCCCCATTAAATTTAAAGTTTGAATAAAACCCCAACACATCTCCCGCCGGATAAAGTAACATTTCTAATCCCCCCCCCAAAAAAAAAACAGAAAAAGAAAAATGCATTATTTGAATCTTCTCCTCTTCTTCCTCTTCCTTTCTTCCACAGTAACCAAAACGCGATCAGATCCGCCGCCGTCTGGTGGCGGTGGTGGTAAGCACTTCGTTCTGGTTCACGGAGCCTGCCTTGGCGCCTGGTCCTGGTACAAGCTATCGACGCTGCTGCGCTCGGCTGGCCACCGTGTGACGGCGCTGGACATGGCGGCTGCCGGAATTGATCCGAGGGAGGCGGAGGGTCTGAAATCGTTCTCCGATTACGTCCAACCGTTGACCGATTTCATGGCGGAGCTTCCGGCGGAGGAGAAGGTGATCCTCGTGGGGCACAGCCAAGGCGGGCTGTGCATCTCGAAAGCGATGGAGGGTTTTCCGGATAAAATTTCTGTGGCTGTTTTTGTTGTTGCAGCCATGCCTGGCCCATCCCTGAACGCTTCCTTTCTACTTGGACAGGTACTATTATTTCTACGATTTTCGGTTAATAAGAGCTCGTGAGTCCTGACTTTCGAACGTTTGTTACTTTATTTAAGATTAAATTTTGAATCTCATCCTATTTTAGTATAAATTTAGTTGCCTTAATCAATTAGACTATGCACTAGTTGTCCTATTTTTATACATTTAATAGATAAGTTGATTTCATTTAGGCCATGTTTGATAACCATTTGATTTTTTGTTTTTTGTTTTTGGACATTGACCTTGTTTTCTCATCAATTATCTACCATGAGTTTCATCTTTCTTAATAAAATATTTGAATTCTTAGTCAATTTTTTTTTAAAAAAAACAAGTTTTTGAATTTTTTTTTTTTTTTTTTTAGTTTTCAAAACTTGGATTGGTTAGTTTTGAAAACATAGGTAAAAAGTAGATAACAAAACAAGGAAACTCATGGATGGAAGTAAAATTTGTAGGCATAATTTTCAAAAATCAAAAACCAAAAACTAAATGATTATCAAACGGGGCCTTATATTTTTAAGGTTAAATTATGATTTAGACAAAGTTTCAACTTTCAAGTTGGTTCCTACGGTTCTTAGGAGCCGTATGGATTGAGGGTATGAAGATGATAATAAGGGTGGGAATGAGCAAGGGATACAAAGTCCCTTGTTTGGTACAAGATTTTGAGGTTTGACCATGGGAATAAGCTATTTCCATGGGTTTTGTATACCCATGTGTAAGGACATTTGATGCCCTTGCAAAAACATAGGTTTACTTCATGCTCTTCTCTTTCTCTCTCTTATTTTGGTTAATATCCATCTTTCTTTTAAATACATTTATTTATTCTATTAAAATTAATTAATTTTAAATTAATAATATTATTTAAATTAATTTTTATAATCAACTAGATTATATAAAAACTATTTTTATAATAATGTATTGAATTAACCTAATTAATCATTCAATTATAATAAATTAATCGTAATTAATTGATTGATTAAAAATATACCCAACGAATTCCCATTTATAAAAAGGAAAAAAAAAAAAAAATTTACCTCTAAGTTTGTCAAGTTGTATCAATTTCTACACTAAACTTTTAATTTCATCAAATTGTACCCAAAACTTAGATAAGTATTGCAATCTTAACCTTAAAGTTAAAAAAATGTTGCAATTTCTATCATTCAATAAGTTTTCTTGTGAAAATTCATTAAAAAAATTGCTCTCATATGCTTTCAATGTATTAGATAACATACATATGGTACAAAATTGATAAGATTTCAAAGAAAAACAATGTTAGAGCTACATTTTGTTAAAATTTGTGAGTTTTGGTAAAGGTATTCATTACGTTATTTGTGGATTAATCTAACTTAAAATTTTGAACATCTTGAGATATTGAAATTAGTGAGTTTATGGATATTTTTACATTGCTTTTTGTTAAAATTAGTAAAGATTGAATAGATTGTAGAAATTGCAACATTTAACTAAGTCTAGGGTCTAATTTGATGAAATAAAAAATTTAGACTAAAAATTGATACACGGTGACATGTTTATCGGTAAAAATTGATTTTTTTTTTTAATTTTATAAAAATAAACTAAATTAATGTAATGTGTATTTATTGAAACTATTAATAAATTAGTGATCTATTAAATATACTTAATTAATTGAAATAATTTAGTATAAAAAATTTAACTTTTTATAATTATTTGTCCCATTAAAATTATAACTCTATTATAACCAACATCAAAATTATATAAAATTTATAAAATTAATCTCATAAAAAAGACAAAAATATCATTTATTATTGGTTAAATTATAAAAAAAAATTATCTTTGAACTATGGGGTTGGTTTCAATTATAGCTCCAAATTTTGAAAAGTTTCATTTTAACCCTTGAACTTTGAAATTTGTTTCAAAACGAAGCTTTTTTTCGTTAAATTCATGGACGGAAAATGATGTTTTCGCAATTGTATTGTTGCTTATGTGAACATAATTGAACATATATGTTCAAAAAAAAAAATCAAAACATATGCAAATACGTTATTTTTCATCCATAAATTTAATGAAAAAAGACATCAATGGTTGTTTTGAAACAAACTTCAAAGTTCAAGGGTTAAAATGAAACTTTTTAAAGTTTGGGGGTATAATTGAAACCAACCCCATAGTTCAGGAGTATTTTTGATAATTTAACTTTTATTATTATAAAAATTAGTATTTCTAGGTGTATAACAAAATACAACAATCAATGATTCCCAACAATCTTAGTTGGTACAATTTGGATTTAGTTTCAATTTATTCTATATGGTTTCAAAAGTTTTCTCTTGGTCTAATTAAACTTTCATAAATTGTATATATTGTTATCATATTAAAATAATAATAATAATAATGTAGCAATTTGCTATTTGGGTAACTATGTAAGTTGACTATATTAGAATTTTGGGTATGCATAAAAGATAAACCAAAATTGACAGATCTTTCAAGTAGATAAAAAACAATCTAAGACGACTTATGAAATTTAATCAATTCATAAGGACTAAATTGAAACTAAACTCAAATTATAGAAAATAAATTGAAATTACTAAAACTATTGGGACCAAATTGAAGGAAGTCCAAACCATGAAGATTAAATTAAAACTTTTAAAATCATAGAGACCAAACTAAATTTTTTTCCAAACTATAGGACTAAACTTGTAATTTTAACCACTAAGATTTAACAAATCAAAAAATCACTTAGAGCTCTTATCAACGTATGTGTAAACAAGTATTTTTCTTATTATTCAATATTAAACTCCAAACTTTAGATAGCAAATTATGGTTTTAAATCTCATTTCTAAATTTTAATTATTTTATTTTGATTTCTAAACTTTCAAAATATCTACTTAGTCCTTAATTTTCAGGTCTACTCTATTTTGGTTCTGCAACTTTAACAATGTCTTTTTTTTTTAATACATTATGTCTATTTTAATCTTCATACTTATATATATAGTTAGTTAGTTAGTTAGTTTGATTATGTTTATTCTACTTTATTTCTTCGACCCTCAAAATTTTTATTTCAAGTATGTTCGCTTTTGCCAAGATTCCAACTACTAAACTGGACTAATTCAGCTCTGAAAAAAAATGGAAAGATATGGTAGTGTTCATTACCAAGGAATTAAGTTGAAACTTTCATACTGTGAGGATTGAATTTTTAAAAAATAACTATTTTGGTTATTATTGTTATTTTCATATAAATTATAACGTATACATATAATGTAATTTTTTTTTTAATGTTTATTGAGATACTAATGTAGACATGTATTGTAAATTTGTAACCACATAAGTATGGCAGGTGGTAAAATAATAATAGTGATCAAAATTATTATTTTTAAAATTAAACAATTCAAATGGGTATTTTGAAATTTTAGATGCCAAAATAGAATAATCTTAAAGGTCCAGGCCTCGTTTGATAACCATTTTGTTTTTGGTTTTTGGTTTTTGAAAATTATGCCTATAAATACTACTCATATCCATGGATTTACTTGTTTTGTTATCTACCTTTTACCTATGTTTTCAAAAACCAAGCCATGTTTTGAAAACTAAAAAAAATAGTTTTCAAAAACTTGTTTTTATTTTTAGAATTTGGCTAAGAATTCAAATGCCTCCTAAAGGGAGATGAAAACCATTGTACAGAAATTTGGAGAAAATAAGCTTGATTTTCAAAAACCAAAAACAAAAAACCAAATGGTTATCAAACGGGGTCTCAGCAATCAAAATCAAGTTTGAACAAAAAAAAAAAGATATTTTAATACATATCCATTAATTTTTATTATTAATTATATAATCAAAATCAAAATCTATTTATTTATTATTTTTTTTGAGTTTTTGAGGTGAGGAATTTGAACTTTGATACATTAATCAAATGCTGAATTGATATGACTTCAGTATTTCTTTTTAGGTTAAATTATTAAAAATATCCTAAACTATGGAATTGGTTTTAATTATATCTCTAAACTTTGAAAAATTTCATTTTAGCCCTTGAAGTTTGAAGTTTGTTTCAAAATGACCCTTGAAGGTTTTTTCTCTTAAATTCATGGATGAAAAATGATGTATTTGTATCTGTATTGTTGCTTATGTGAATATATACGCAGAAAAAAAAATTAAGACACATGCAAACACGTCATTTTTCGTCTATGAATTTAACGGAAAAGAGCCTTCAAGGGTCGTTTTGAAACAAACTTCAAACTTCAGGAGCTAAAATGAAACTTTTCAAAGTTTAAGAGATATAATTGAAACCAACCTCAAAGTTCAAGAGTATTTTTAATAATTTATCCTCTTTTCTAGACTCAATAAACAGTTTAAACCATCCCATCTAGGGTTGTTCTTTTGTTTTTTTTTTGAGTTCGTAAGCATTTGCTTACTATAGGAATTATACATTTAAATAGAGATAGAAACTAAAATTTTGAATACTATTTTTCGTAAAAGATAAAAGCTGAATTAAGGGTAGAAATGATTTTTTTTCGTTGTTGAAATTATGTCTAGAAAAAACTCCACATCTCTGGGACGGATTCTGAAAATATAGATTGGGAAATTTTCCCATCCTTAAATTTCAGTATATTATTGAAATTGAATTTCGTGTTTGCAATAAATTAAAAACTAAATTATATAAAATACCCTCTCTTTTTTAGTTTAACAACATTTGGGATTGATGGATTCGAATCTCTGACTTGTTGATCGAAAATATATGCTAGTTATCGCTAAGCTCACATTGACTTATATAAAATACCCTTATTGAATGTAGTATCTTTTATTTTTGTTTTTTTTTATACATCTTTTATTTTCGTTATTAAAGTTACAATTTTAACTTTCACATTTAAATCTATTATAAGGAAAATCTCCATTAGTAATATCCGTTATAATTATAAATCTTAAAACGTTGGTGGCAAAATTAAAACCAATTATCTAGGTTATGGGCAAAATTAAAATGAAACCAATTGTACAAAATACTTCTAATGTATGTAGTTAGTTTCAATATTACTGTAATGTTTTAAAAGTTTCAATTTAACCCAATTTTTTTAGTTTCTATTAGATATTATTTTGATGGAGTTACTAACAGGAGAATCTTTTGAAACAATTAAAAGATTAGATGTATGATAGATATTTAGAGCAAAATTGAAAAAAATCATATAGATAAATGACAATTTTTTTGGGTATAATTTAGCCTAACTCCACCAGTTTTTTAACTGATCAAAATATTAATGTATTTTCTTTTACTGTCCTTACAGTTTCGCAAGAGGATAGACTTTGGGCCAGATAGCCGTTATACATTCGGCAATGGCCCTAAAAACCCTCCAACAACTTTGACATTTGGCCCTCTTTTCTCGGCAATGAAACTATTCCACAGGAGTCCCAAAGAGGTAACTTAATTTAAGGAAAAAAAAAATCCATTTTTACCTAATTTGTCACCTAAACTTTCAATTTTATCAAATTACACTTCAAATGTAGATAAGTATTACAATCTTTAACTCTAAACTTTAAAAAATATTTTCATATGCATTCAATGAATTAGAAAACTTATGTATGGTACAAAATTGATAAGATTTCAAAGAAAAACAACAATGAACTAAATTTTTATTGAAATTTATGAATATTTGCAAGGTGATTCAATAGTTGACAAACTTAATTTTGTGCAAAGATTGATTTTATTGAAATTAATGAGTTTATAGTGATTTTTACTTTACTTCTTGTTAAAATTAGTTGATGTAATAGGTCTTTGATCTATTTAACATATTGTAAAATTCACGAACTTACTAGACACAAAATTAAAAGTTTATGATCCCATTAAACATAAAATTTAATTTTATATCTAATAAAATTGAAAGTTGAAAGTTATGAACATATTAGACACAAAATTGAAGGACTTGACACAAAAGTTCCATGATCCATTAGACATTTTTAAAGTTCAGAGATACATTAGATATAAAATTGAAAGTTCAGAGACCTATTAGATACTTTTTAAAATTTAGGGACCAAAATGAGCTAAACATTGACAATAGCATTTGGTTTATTATTGAAGGACTTGACACTGGCCAACACATTGATGAGACCAACCCATTTGTTTGTGGGACAACAATGGAGCAAGGATCTACATTTGACGACGGAGAGGTATGGCTCTGTTAAACGAGTTTTTGTTGTTTCAGATAAGGATAAGGTTGTAAAAAAGAGCTTCCAACAATGGGTGATTAAAAGAAATCCACCTACGGCTGTGATGGAAGTTAGAGGATCAGATCATATGGTGATGATGTCCAAGCCGTTGGATCTCTTCCACAAACTTTGCCACATTGCTCAACACTATACTTAATCTATTTTGTGTGCAATGTACCGTGTCTAGACTTTCGAAAGTTTTAATTATGTCGTTGAACTTAGAATTAAGTTTTAATTTAGTCTTAATATATAGTATGCATTTACCTACTTGTCTACTATGGCATGCCACTTCCGTCAAAATTAATTTATTTAGGCAGGTTATGGAGTACTAATTCGTTATCGGAAGTTACAACAAAAAAGAGATTTCAAATTTTGGAATTTGTGATTGAAATTTTTTTAAGCTTAGGAAATAAATAAACTCATGGCAAGAACTAGTTTTATAATTTCATAATAAAAATATATATAAAATTCCTCCTCCCCCCATCCTTTTGTATTCTGTCTTTTTCTCTCCCTAATCCATGGCTCTATTTCGACTCGCTTGTTATTTCTATCCTTTCATAAGAATGAGCAATAAAAAATTGTGCTGGTGTCATATAGTCAAATTAAAATGTTTAATGAACACACCCTCCACACTTTTTGTCATACATAATTAAGCAAATATCATATCACATTCCATCTCAAATTACCCTACGTTAAACTTAGGTCAAGTTTCAGATTACCCTACGTTAAACTTAGGTCAAGTTGTATTGACAATAGACCCAAGTGTACAATAAAATCTATTGTTAAGTCTCTTTAAGTACAATTGATCCTCTAATCAATAATATGTTTATAATCTAATTATAAATTAAGTCACTCTCTCTCAAAATTAGCACTTAAAGGAACTACTCTTTTACTTTCTCTATAAGTAGTGAATTCCATCTTGTGAACTCATGTTTCCAGCTTCCTATTTAGTCAAGTCTCCAAAATGGTAGACTTATTGAATCGGCTACAAAAGCTAATCTCACCCATGCAAATCAAAGGACAAACTCTCACAAATAGGAGTTCATAACTCACTCAAGATTAAGATATTGCCACACCATACCTGATTTGTCTAGAAGAGAGATTTTCAAAGCTCAAGATCTTGGAAATATACAGTGCCAAGAACGAGATATTGCCACACCAGACCTGATTTGTCTCCTTATTCTTTACTTTTGTAGTTTTGCAATGGATTTTAGCATGAGATATTAACGTTATTCTATGAATATGCATAGCTAAGCCTTTTATTCTTAGAGAATGATGTAGCGGTTGGTTTCTATCGTTCAATTAGCTGAATGTATTTTATTGCTTGATTCTATTCATGTTTTTATTTGCTTAATATTTCTGATCCATTGGTCATAGATTGATTTTTGTTTTATCTGAATCTTACACTCGAGAGACGAGATTTAGATTAGAATTTAAATGCATGACTAAAGTACTTCTAAGATCGAGAGATTTAGGATCACTTTAGAAGTTGTTAAAAGGATTAAACTTAATAAGACCTTGCATCTTAATGAATCTAGATTGAAATATTGGGTTATTAATGTGCTTGAGAATTAATTATGCTCAGAAGAGACATTTATGACGTGAGGAACTTTGACTTATGAAATATTGCATGTCTGTTATTGCATTCAATTGAATTATTTCATTTAGTTAAGTTAAATTATAAATCCAATTGGTGAAATCAACTCCCTAAGACTCTTTTTCATTGATTTTTCTCACTCACTTTATTTTTTGTTATTTCATTTTATTAAATCTCATCACATTTCTTTCTCTAAATAAAACCAAACGCTAGTATCTATAGTAAATTGAACTAGAAACTCAATCCAGAAGACGACATTTGTAATGTACTTACACTTTATTGAAACTTGACTCGTACAATTGTTGTAGACCCCTAAATTTGTCTGGTATTTTTATTTCATTCTCCTTATTTTTAATTAATTTCATGTTTTTTCCGTAATTTATAATTATCACTAGCTTTTAAGGGAAAATAAACAAAAAATAAATAAATATTTTATTAATTAATAATTGATTCTTTTCCTTTTCATTTTCTTTAATTAATAAAAATAAAGGTAAAATACACTTTTGTCCTTGACGCTTGAACTTGATGTCTATTTGGTCCCTAAAATTTCAAAATGACACTTTAGTTTTAAAAGTTTTAAAAATAGTCCTAAATGGTCCCTAAATTTAATTTTTTTCGTTAGTTAACTAACGAAAAAATGACATGTCACATTGAGGTGGCAAATTTGAAATGTAGTGGCCAATTTAAGGCCCCATTTGATAACGTTCTCGTTTCTCGTTTCTCGTTTATTGTTTCCTGTTTATGTTTCCCGTTTCTTGTTTCTATTTCTTAAAAACAAAAAACAGAAACATGTTTGATAACTATTTCTGTTTCTTGTTTTTTATTTTTTGGTAAAAATAAAATTTAGTACATATACTATAATAACACATATAACATGCATTAAAATAAATATAAAACAATTATAAAAAGGTTATAGTATTTTATTAAGGCCCAACACCTAATTAATAATAATAATAATAAATTTTACCCTTCAAATGTTGTTCAAATTTGATTTGCAATGTTATTTCTCACTTCAATCAATTCACCTTGAACGATTTTGACTTACAAAAATTAGTTCAATTAGACAAATTTGTAAATTGTCTAAGGTCAGACAATCGAACATACCCACATTTCTTTAATTTAATAATAAACTTTATTTTTATGTTTTTTAAAAATGCATTAGCCAATAATACATGCAAGTAAAATCAGAAACAAAGAGAGAATGTATATATATGTTTTTACATTTAATGGTAAACATGAAATACATTATTAGTTTATTTATTTAATAAAAAAAATCGTACAAAAAGGAAAAATAATAGAGAATTAAATAGAAAATAATAACTATAAGCTCGTTAATGTAAAGTAAAAGAAAATAAAGAAAATAAGAGAGAAGAGAAAAACATAAACGAAAAGAGAAAAGTAAAAAGGAAAAAAGCAAAAAAATAAACTATTAAAAGAAAAAAGATTATGATGAAAGAGAGAGAACGAATAGAAAGAAATAAATCAAAAAATAAAGATAAAAAAGAAGAAAAAACAAAAATATTAAAAAGTATTAAAAGAAAAAAAAATAGAATGGAAGATAGAGAAAGAAGAGAGAGGAGAGATGGGTAAAAAGAGAAATAGGAATACATGCATAAAACCTGAAAAAAAAACAGAAACAGAATTTGAGAAACTACTTTTTGAAGTTCTCAAAATCTGCCATTTTTTTAGAAACATTTTAAAAAAATTTAGAAACAAGAAACATGATGGTTTATCAAACATGTCTGTTTCTTGAAAAATGAGAAACAGAAACAAGAAACAGGAAACATGAACGTTAATAATTTTATATTATTTTTTTAAATTTTCATTTTTTTCTCACCACTTTTTCTCTCTCTCTTCCCTTTGGCCTTCTTTCACCAAATACTCAAAATTCTCCCACTTCCTCCTTTTCTCCAACAACCCTCTGCATATTCAAAAACAAACCTCTGGCAGGCCTCAATGGCGGGATCTTGAGCATTCCTCAAGGAAATAATTCTCCCTTTTCTTCAGCAGCGGGCTCTTGAGCTTTCCCCAATCTCCTTGCGAACTGAACCTTCGAGGTCTTTTTCGGCAAAGACCCAATGGCGTTTTGACCCAATCTGCTAATTCTAGCAACAACTACATTATTCCAAGCTTTATATATTTCGCTGCCATGTGTAACATTGTGAACTCGCAGCTGTTGTCACGATGGTTGAGATTTGGATCGGCTTCGCCTAACATTATATTCTCACGACTATGACCCTCCGGCGACAAAGAGGAGGGTGATTTTTCCGTCTTCATCGACACAACATTGAAATCGCTGCTGTTGTAGGTGTCTATGAGGGATTTGCGAGTGGGTTTGTCGACTTTCTTCGCGGCAGTCCACTAGATGAGAACAATGGAAAAAAGAGTTTCGAAAAGGAGGAAGAAGGTACAGGGAAGAGAGAGACAAGGAAAGAGGGAGAAAAAAAAATTAAAATGTCATGTAATCTAAAAAATAATATAAAATTATTCAATTGGCCACCTCATTTAAATTTTTCCCAACTCAACATGACTGATGACACATCATTTTTCTATTAGTTTTAAATGCTACAGGAACCATTTAGAACTATTTTTCAAACTTTGGGACTAAAGTGTCACTTTTTAAATTTTGGAGACCAAATAGACATTAGACTGAAACCTCAAGGACAAAAAATGTATTTTGCCCTAAAATAAAATCAAAAATCTTTTTCTCATTTTCTTTGCAGAAAATAAAATTTTGAAAAGATTAAAGTTCAAATCTTTCTGTATGAAAAATTGTTTGATTTAACCAATTTTTGAAAGGAACTAATTAAAACTAAAAATGACACTTATGATAGCATTGAGTTCTGTAACGTCTCGTCAGAATTCTCTCTAGAATTTCGTTGTGTACGGCGGTGTCGGACCAGTCTCTTCGGGTAGGAAGAGCTCTATCAGTTTGAGCAATTGCGAGGTAGGATAATAATTTTTTCCTTGCCTTTGCTGGAATGTACTGATTTTCTCACAATCAAATGGATCACGAAGACTTACTGGAGGGATGGAGTAAGTTGAATTTAACAACGGAGGAGGAGGAAGTGTCGGTCGATGTGAAGATCGAAGTAGGGAAAAATACAGAATCTCTCTTGGATGGATGCATGGTTGGAAAGCTTTTGGCTCCCAGAATTGTTTCGGCAGAGGTAATTCACAATACTTTTAAGTCGACATGTAAAATAGATAGAGGTTTAGAAGTTGAGGTTATAGGCCGAAATTTGTTTGTTTTCAGATTTCTCAATGATTTAGATAGAATTCGGATAATTAGTAATGGCCCTTGGCTGTTCGATCGTTTTTTGTTAATTTTGGAAGCCCTTTACCAAGCCTTCTGAAATGGAGTTCCATCATGTGGCTTTCTGGGTACACTTTTTGGATATTCCTTTGGGGTGCTTTACCCTAAATGGCTGAAAGATTGGGGAATGCAATGGGGGTGTTTGAGGATTTTGATGAAGGGAAGGAACGCTAAGTTAGGGAGCAAGCATGAGGGTGAAGATCAAAATCAACATCACTAAACCTTTGAGCCGAGGAATCAAAATAAACCTCGATGGTTCTAAAGGGGAGTTGTAATTCCAATTAAATATGAAAAACTTTCTGAGTTTTGTTCACACTATGGGATTATTGGTCACCATTTTAAGGACTGTGGTTCGTTTTACAAAAACTTGAAATCAAGGAGTGGTTTTCATCAATACAGTCAAAATCTGAGGTTTACTGGCAAGTTCTCGTTGGTGGCGCGTTCGCCGGGGGCAGAGAAGAAATCACATGTTAAAACAGGGAAAGACTTCAAAAGTGAAGGGAGAAGTTCTAAAACGGAGAAAAGGGAGACTTGGGGGAAAAAGGTGGAGCAAAATATGGATACTGACCTGCCTTTTTCAGGGAAGATGGAGATTTTGGGAATCAACCGTTGTTCTCCTACTTCGATTAGTGCTGATGAAGCGTTGGTTTCGTCGGAGGCGATTTCTGTTTGCTCATTAATGGAGCAATCTCCAGCACTAACTGAGGGAGTGATTATGGGCAACGATCAGGGAACAGTTAATTTTAAGATTCCTAAACCAGAATGCGCAAAGAAATTGAATATAGGAGAAGCGAGTTTCTCGGCTGCTAATATTAATCCCCTTTCGAAGAAACCGCTTGATGAGGAAGGAAGAGTTGATGGAGGAAAATCTTTGAAGGATTTGGGGAGTGGACCTAACTTGAATCTTCTGGGCCAAACTTTTTTAAAAGGACATGATATGGAAGTTGGTAATGGGCCAGAGGCAGTTTCTAAAATAGCCCAACTTTTGAGCAATACAATGGACTTTGATAAAGAACTTATCTTAAAGCCATCTTTCCTTGATGGGCCAAAGGAACAAAAGGTGAAATATGGAAAATGGAAACGCAGGTCTAGAGATGAATTATTCGAACATAGGGATGATGAGACCACAAAGGAGAAGAAAAGGAAGTGACAAGAGAATCAACTGGTGGGGGAAAATATTTCAAAGTCCAGGAAAATGAGCTTTGAACATGTTGGATTGAATAGTAAAGATGTATCGGCGGAGACTGTGATGCAGTCCCGCCGGGCTCAATGAAAATTTTTTGTTGGAATGTTCGTGGATTGGGGAGTCCAAGAGCATTCCGAAACGTTAGCGCAGAATTATCTCGCATTCATCCCCCTTTATGTTTTTTGATGGAAACGAAATGTACTTCGTTGATTTTGAATAAATTGAAGAACCGTTTGAATTATTATGGTTGTTTCACAGTGGATCGAATTGGTTTGAGTGGAGGCCTGTGTCTACTTTGGCATGGTGATTTAGATGTTACAATTAGATCTTATTCTAATCATCATATTGATGCCCAAATAAAGTGGAATGAAAAAATTTAGAGATTTTCTGGAATTTATGGCCAACCTGCTCATAATTTACGACATCAAACTTGGGAATTGTTGCGAAGACTATACAACAATGATGATTCACCTTGGGTGGTTGGAGTGGATCTTAATGAGATATTATGGGATTTTGAGAAGGTGGGAGGGGGAAGAAGAGAAACTACTTAATAAACAATTTTAGATCAGTTCTAGATGATTGTCAGCTTAAGGATCTCGATTGCTCTGGTCGGCTGTTTACCTGGTGCGACAGAAGGAAACAAAATATACAAGTTAGTCTCCGCTTAGATAGATTCTTAGCTAACCAAACTTTATGTGATCTTTTTAAGGAATGCCAGGTTAGGAATTTGGATTGGGGAAAGTCTGACCACTGCCCAATTGAATTGAATTTGATGAGGGACAATAGGAAAATGGGGAGAAGGAAGAAAAAGTTTAATTTTAGGTTTGAAGAATTTTGGTTGTCTAACCAAGATTGTAAGCGGCTTGTGGATTCAGACGAAAATTGGAAAAGGATGGATGATGATGGCCTACCCCTTCCTAGCCAACTGGAGTCTTGTGCAAAGTATTTAAGCAAATTGGGGAAGAAATATTAATTCTCATTTTAAGAATCAAATAAAAAAATAGAGAGACTTGCTCAAGGAGGCTTATGACCGATCACATCCCATTGATTTTGAATTGATTAAAGAAATTGAGTGTGACCTTGATAAACTCTTGCTGGATGAAGAAATTTACTGGAAACAAAGATCTAGAGAGAACTGGTTGAGATGGGGTGATAGAAATACCAAGTGGTTCCATATGGCAGCTACAAGAAGAAGAAAGAGGAACGAAATTCGAGGTATTTTGGATGAATTTGGTCAATGGCAAGATGATCCTGACAGTATTGGCAAAATTTTTGTCCAATATTTTCAGGATATTTTTACTTCTTCCAAACCATCGATGGAGGAGATGACTAGAATCACAGATACAATTCTAAGGAAAGTCACAGATGAGATGAATGCTCATCTATTGCAAGTATTCACTAAGGAAGAAGTAGAAGATGCTTTAAAAAACTTTAATACAACAAAGTTGCCAGGTCCTAATGGATTCCCTGCTATTTTTTATCAACAATTATGGGACATTGTGGGGCCAAAAACAGTACAATGTTGCTTAAACATTTTGAATAAGAGGACTCCTCTTAAGGATTGGAACAAGACAAATATCGTCCTAATCCCTAAAGTGAAGGAACCAAAAGGAGTGACGGATTTTCGACCCATAAGCCTTTGTAATGTCTCGTACAAGATAATAACAAAGGTTCTGGCTAATAGATTGAAGCAAGTTCTCGAGGATATTATTTCAGAGACTCAATAAGCTTTTATTCCAGGAAGAGCGATAACGGATAACTTGATTGTTGGCTAGAAATGTCTACACTATCTGTGACATCACAAGAGAGGTAAGCAGGGTTTTGCCACACTTAAACTTAATATGAGCAAGGCATATGACAGAGTGGAATGGGGTTTTTTGGAAGAGGTTATGAAGAAGTTGGGTTTTCATCCAGATTGGATTTCCTTAATCATGGAATGTATTTCATCAGTATCTTTTTCTGTCATTATCAATGGCCAATCATTTGGTGCAGTGACTCCTATGCGTGGTTTAAGGCAAGGTGATCCCTTATCCCTTTATCTATTTCTTTTTTGTGCAGAAGGTTTATCCGCTTTAATTTCTGAGGAGGTGAGGAGAGGGAATCTCTCAGGTTTGGTTATTGCTAAACAAAGCCCGAGGATCTCCCATCTTTTCTTTGCGGATGATAGCTTGATTTTCTTAAAAGCAAATGCTTTAGAATTTGGGTTGTTTAAATTTCTGTTGCACTATTATGAAAAAGCTTCTGGCCAGTGTGTTAATTTGAGTAAATCAGCCATGGTTTTTACCCCAAGTGCACAAGAAGAATGTAAGCAGTTTTTGTCTCAAATTTTGCCAATTAAGATTGTTGACAACTTAGGTCCTTATTTGGGTCTTCCTTCTTCTTTTACAAGAAGTAAGGGAAATGACTTTAAGGTCCTAAAGGATAGATTTTGGAAGGTGTTACAGGGTTGGAAGGGTAAAATTTTCTCAGGAGCTGCTAAAGAGATCCTAATTAAAAGCGTGGCTCAAGCTATACCTACATATGCGATGAGCTGTTTTAAATTGCCAAAATCTTTATGTCGTCAATTAACAGGAATGATGGCAAATTTCTGGTGGGGATCAACAGATGACCAAAGGAAAATTCACTGGATGAGTTGGAATAAATTATGTAAATCGAAGGAGATTGGTGGCCTTAATTTCAGGGATCTTCGTGGTTTTAATCAAGCTCTCTTGGCTAAGCAGGCTTAGAGGATTTTTACTAATTCTGCTCTGTTGGTGTCAAAGTTCCTGAAAGGTAAATATTTTCCGACTATGGAGGTAACCGAAGTCTCTTATGTTCCCTCTTCTGCTTCCTATTTTTGGAAAAGTTTTATGTGGGGAATGGAGCTACTGAAGAAAGGTTTAAGACTATAGATCGGTAATGGATCCTCTATTAGGATTTTCAAAGACCCTTGGATCCCTTGACCTTGGTCTTTCAAAGTCCTTACTAGCCCAGTTGATGCGGATGATTTTTTGGTAGCCGATTTTATTACACCTTCGGGACAATGGGATGTTACCAAGTTGAATCGATTCTTAAATCCAGTGGGTGTTCAAGCAATTTGCAATCAACCATTATCTTGTATTGGATTGCCAGATAGATGGGTATGACATTTTGATAAGCAAGGTATATATCAGGTAAAGAGTGGCTACAAAACCTTTATGTTTTTGAATGATGAACAAGCTTCCTCAAGTGAAAATGGGTATAAGAAATGGTGGAATACTATTTGGAATGCTAATATTCCTTCCAAAATCAAAGTGTTTGTGTGGAGAATCTTTCATAATTGTATTCCTTCTGCGGTAACTTGCTTTCTAGAGGTTTGGAGGTATCTGCTCTTTGTTATGTATGCAGGAAACATCCTGAAACTTCTGACCATGCTTTGTTCTGTTGCCCAAGAGCAAAGGAAATTTGGCGGATGTTACTACCTGATCTAATATTAGATTGAATAGTTTTTGAATGCATCAAAGATCGGTGGATGGATCTCTTAGAACAAACAAACATGGATCAGTTTGAGATTCTGTGTGTGGGTGGTTGGGCTATTTGGAATGATAGGAATAGTTTGTGTTTTAATAGACCAATTTTTTCGAGTGCCATTAAATGTGAGTGGATTATGAATTATTTACATGAGTTTCAGAAGTTCAATTATGAGAAGCGCCAGATTCAAAAGAGAGCTCAATCCCAGAACTATCAGTGTGATGTTCGATCCAGTATCCAGGTGTTCGTGGATGCATCATGTAATGAAACTGCTATGCTTTCTAGGTTGGGGGTGGCAATTCGCTATCATGACGGTAAAATTGTGACGGCCATGGAAAATAGCAAAAATGCCTTTGTTTCCTCTTTATGCTCTGAAGTGTGTGCAATCTTAGATGGTTTACGGCTTTCTCAAAGATTGGGGTTTCCTCGTATTCAGATTTTTTCTGATTCATTTTCACTAGTGTCAATCTTAAATGGTTGGTGGACTGTGCCCTCTGAAGTTCATAATACTATTCATGACATTAAGGTGTTTCAGAAGAACTTCATGCAAGTAGAATTTATTCATGTACGAAGAGATTTTAATTCTCTAGCTGATAGGTTAGCAAATTATGGATTATCTACTGGTTCGATATTGTGGACAAGGGATTTTCCATATTGGATTCAGAGTCTGTGCTCTGACTTTTATTCTCTTGTACCCCAATCTCGTTAGTCTAATGCTATGAGTTTTGTCAAAAAAAAAAAAAAAAAATTGAAGCTAAAAATCACTCCAATAAATTCCAATCAATTAATATTATTTTTCCATTAAATTTTGGATAGATTTATTTTTCCCTAAATGAGAAGGGTAATTTCTATAAATTGTAGGCCAACAAAACAAAACCTTTACACACAAAAACGCTAGAAAAATTTCTAGTCATTCTTTTCTCCCAAGCTCACATTCTCTCTTACACTAGAAAACAATTATTTTTTTTAATCTCCTCTAGGTATTCAAACTTTATAGCAATTTTCGTCCTTTAACATTGCATTGACTTTGCTTGTGAATAAGAAAACAAAATTAGAATATTTTCTTTTAAGTAGTAGTTCTCTTGTGCTTCCTTGAATATACTTTAAAAATACGTTGATATCTCATTTACATTTATTCGTTGGCATTATATGTTAGCATAATTTCGTATCGTTAAGCATGTTTATTTCATGAAAATTACGCCTCAATTCATATAGCTTGTTTAGTATTAATCTTTTTTTTTTGTGTATTATTACAAATTTAGATTCATAGTCATTACATACATTTGAAATATTTGTGATATGAAGTTTGTTAAATAATGTTATAAATATTGTTTCACGGATATATGAAACGTATATTAAGTAGTTGTTCATGCATTTTTGTTCTTTTATTTTACGGAGAATGTTTATGCATTTCCTTTGAGTTAATATGCATCTCGATTCTTTTTGTCAAAACTTACAAAAGGAAACTTTTCCAACGATGAAATCTTGAAATATTTGTGATTCTGATATTTGGAATTCTTGAGGTGAGAAATCAATATGTTGGGATGCCAAGATTTGATTTTGATATGTTTCCTTTAAAAACAAATGTTTAAATAAAATTGTTGGAATATAAATTTTGGCCAATTAGAAATTGTCATGTCATTACTTGAAATTAGTGACAAAATTATTTATTTAATTAGGGATTAGTTAAGCTTGCAAGCATCCCTAAATTAAATTACGGAAAATCCAAATATGTAATAGGTTATATGAAATTTGGGCCAATTTTAGACAAAGCCCAAATGGGAGTCCCTAATCCAGCAAAGTCTAGGCCCAAGGTCAGTCAGGCTCAATCCAAAAGAGTTTAGGCTCAAAGTCAGCCAGACTCAGTCCAAAGGTCAAGTTTAAAGTCAACCAGGCTCAATCCAAAGAACTTGATCCAAAGTCCATCAGGCTCAGTCCAACAGTCAAGTCCAAGCCCACTTGGGGACCTTGGGGAACTCTATAAATGAGAGCTCCCTCTTCCATATGCGGGGCTTAGAAATTTGAGATCTCAGAGAGAATTTAGAAACAAAGATAAAAAGACTCCTTGAGCTCTTGAAGATCAAATACCTCTTGAACAAATAACACTTCCTCGAAGATCAAGAATACTTCTTTGAGACACCAAGAATCCATTGAAGCTTCAATCTTGACAATAAGCTCTACAGCCCTCGAGTGAAACATACAAACATGAGAGAGAATCATAGGATCAAGTACTAGAGATTGTATTCCACTGTATTCAAATTTATACAAATACAAAAGTTCATTTACACGTGTCTCATTTCTTTACTGAAATTACGTGCGAACAAATTGGCACGCCTAGTGGGACCATATCTACCTTTCATCTATTTCTCTTCCAACTAAAGCAATGGCACCAAAGAAAGCTGCATCAAAGGTTACTGCTTCAAGCAACACATACACGGGACCAGTTACTAGTAGTCAATCTCAAAGGTTAAAATAAACGAAGATCAAACCCCTGACGCAATTGCAAACAGAATTGTTAAACTGATCGAGGAATCTTCTAAGGACAACTTGATGTTTGATCAATCCACTCATGCCGTAAGTCAATCGAAGAGGACATCAAATTTGGATGTAATGTCTGTAATGATGGTCGATGTAGACTTCGATGAGAGGATGGTAGAGATGAAAAGGAAGATCAACCTCCTGATGAAGGCAATTGAAGAAAGGGACCAAGAGATTGCCTATCTCAAGAATCAAATGCAAAATCGAGAAGTTGTTGAGTCGAGTCAAACCCCTACTGCAAAAAAGAGTGATAAGAGGAAGACTATTGTCCAGGAAGATCAACCACAATACTCGGCTACGGTTGCTTCCTTGTCCGTCCATTAACTACAGGATATGATTATGAGCTCCATTAGAGCTCAGTATGGTGGGCCCACCAAAAATTCTCTCATGTACTCTAAACCGTACACCAAGAGAATTGACAACTTGAGGATGCATGTCGAATACCAACCCCCAAAATTCCAGTAGTTTGATGGTAAGGGTAACCCTAAATAGCATGTTGCTCACTTTGTTGAGACATGCGAGAATGATGGAACTCACGAAGACCTTCTGGTTAAGCAGTTTGTCCGAACCTTGAAAGGGAATGCCTTCGACTGGTATACTGATTTACAGCCCGAGACGATCAATAGTTGGGAACAGTTTGAAAGAGAGTTTTTGAATTGCTTCTACAGTACGAGGCAAACCATCAGCATGATGGAGCTCACAAATACGAAACAACGAAAAGGTGAGCATGTCGTTGATTACATCAATCGCTGGAGAGCTCTAAGTCTTGACTGCAAAGTCCGTCTCACCAAACTGTCCGCTGTAGAGATGTGCATCCAAGGATGTAATGGGGACTGCTTTACATCTTGCAGGGCATAAAACCTAGCAGCTTCAAAGAGTTAGCAACTCAAGCTCATGACATGGAGCTAAGCATTGTTGCCAGAGGAAGTAGAGACCTTTTGGTCTCAGATGTGAAAAAGGAAAATAAGGAAGTGAAGAGCACCGAGAAGGTTTCGAATGGTGCTACTGCAAAGGAATCTATGGTCATCAATACAACCCTTTTAAAATTAACTCCAAAGGGAAAAGGAATCAATACGGAGAAACAAACAGATGGGGGCGAGAAGCGTCGCCTAACTTTAAAAGAGAGACTAGAAAAGGTTTACCCAGTTCTAGATTCTGATGTTCTAGCATGCTAGAGCAATTGCTGAAAAAACAACTTATTCAGCTGCTTGAATGTAAACGACCGGAGGAGTTAAGAAAGGTGAATGATCCTAACTACTGCAAATACCATCGAGTCATTAGCCACCCCGTGGAGAAATGTTTCGTGCTCAATTGGGTGATTATGAGATTAGCCCGTGAAAAGAAAATTGAGCTAGATCTTGATAAAGTGGCTCAAGCGAATCATGCGGCTATAATGACTCATTACAAGGTTCAGTCACTTGCAAGATTACCTTGCGAGCAAAAAGGAAGTCTCAGTCAATTTGGATCCTTTGAACCTATTGTTGTTTGGTCAAAGAAAGAACCCCCATGCAAGAACTATCAAGAGGGAAGCTTCCAAAAGAAGTACATTCAAGGAAATTATGAACAGACTGAAGATGAAAATGAAGGCTGGACCGTTGTGACTCATTGCAAGAAGTGACAACAAAATTATACTCGAAAGGAATCTCAACTATTTCGAGAGCATAAGAGAAAAAGGAAGTCGTAAAATAAGAAAGAAAAAAGAAATGCACGGAAGCTCAACTCATTGTGAAAGAGGACGAAGATCTCTTCCAACCTCGACAACCAGTAACTCTAGAGGAATTCTTCCCCAAGAAATTTCTAACTTATGGCAAGGAAGAAGCGTTTGACGTGGTGGCATGCTATGTTGTCAACACAAGCGATGATCCCTTAAGCTCATCTAAGGTAGCAACTGAGCTAGAAAATTTATCATTTTTCAGTATAGAGGACTTGTTGTCACTCCCTCAGGCAGCTAAAAGCGCTCTTATTGAGGCGCTGATAGACTCAGACAACGTAAGTGCAACCAACCTCTACGATGCGTACATGCATGTCGTGTTGTATGTCGATAGGTTTTACAGATGAGGACCTGTTGCTAGGTCAAAACGCCACAATAGACCTCTGTTTGTCTCAAGGTATATCCAAGAGCAGAGAGTTGGTCGAATCCTTATTGATGATGGATCGACTGTCAATATAGTGCCTAAGTCAACCATGAAGCAATTAGGCATCTTGATGGAAGAGCTATCAAACAGCAAGCTAGTGATCCAAGGTTTTAACCAAGGAGGGCAACGAGGTATTGGTATGGTACGTTTAGAGCTCATCATTGGGGATCTAAAAGCCGACACCATGTTCCACATCATATACTCTAAAACTACCTACAGGTTGCTACTAGGTCGTCCTTAGATTCATGGAAATGGGGTCGTAACTTCTACGTTGCATCAGTGCTTCAAGTTTTACCAGAATTGCATCAAGAAAGTAGAGGCGGACACTAATCCATTTTTAGAAGCTGAGTCCCATTTTGCCGACGCAAAGTTCTATATGAAGAGTGCCGACATAGGAGAAACCGTGCCAGTAAAGATCCCTTTGATTAAAAGCGATAGTAAATCGAAGGAAAAACCACAAGTCGATATGAGAAAAGAAATTGTTGAGGAAACAGACGAGTTTGCCCCAAAAAGAGATGAAGCCTCTACGAGCTCTGTAAAGTCCAAGGTTTTGAAAGATGAAAAAATTCCAAGTGTGTTTGTCTTATGCTATGTCCCCTTATCACGACGTTGGAAGAGTGAAATGCCTTTTTCAGAGTGTCCAAAAAAAATTGAAAAATAGAAATGTTGAAGTTTTGAAAGAAATTTTTGTCACACATCTCACAAAGATAACAAAGCAGGAGGTCAAGAAACCTGTGGATGACCAAGAAAAGACGTTTCTCCCTAAAAGACGAACGAATGGTGGATTGGACCCAAAGGCGTATAAACTCTTAGTAAAAGCAGACTATAACTTTACGACTCACACTGAGTTTAAAAGTCTAAAAATCTTTGATGAAAGATCTGAGCTTTCTTCAACACAGAAGAAACTTCTGAAAGAGGGGTATGCTTTGTCGACATCAAAGAAAGGACTTGGATATAAGTTCCCTGAGCCAGTTCACATAATGAGAAAAGAGAAGGCGAAAGTAGTAGACGCAAACCATATAACAATAGAGGAGGTCAACGATTCAAATGAAAAGGAAGACGTCAATCGAAGGACTTCTATTTTTAGGCGTGTCAGGCCATTAGTAGCGCGACCTTCTGCTCTTTAGCGATCAGGCATGACTCTAATAGAAGGAGAGGGGTCACCTCCTATCTCTGATTCCACTCGGCCTTTGGCCCTTCAGAGGATAAGTATGTTTGCTAAAGAATGAGAAAGTACTTCATTAGCTCCAACTTCTAATTCCACTTGACATTTGGTCCTTCAGAGGTTAAGTACGCCCATAAATGAAGGAGAGAGTTCCTCATCGACTCTAACTTTGGTGAGGCCATCATCTTTTTGAAGATTATGAGTGCCCGCGACGGAAAGAAATGATGTACTTTCAACCTCAACTATGATACGACCATTAGCTTTCAAAGGCTAAGTGTAATCACGTCAAGAAGTGGGGACCCTCCCGCGTTAGTCTTTGATCGGTTTCAACATGATTGCCCGATAGAGACCTCAAAAGATAAATCCTTCATTGAAATGAAGAATGAGGGAGAAATTCGCAGTGCCTTTCCTTCTAGTATGAAGAGAAAAACCTTCGTTACGGTTGACACAGAGCGTTCGTTGAGGGTAAAGCGACGTGATGTCGTCATCATTAACCCTTTAAGAGATGATTCAAAATAAGAAGAATGTGAGACCTCCTATCACCATATCACTATTGAAAAAGAAACAGATGCTGAAATGTCTGAAAAAGATGCAGACGAGGCACCATTTCTGCTTGAAAATGGTAGCCAATCAATAATGGATGAGCTTAAAGAGGTGAACCTTGGCACGCTAGAGGAGCCGCGTTCAACTTTTATAAGTGCATCGCTTACTTGTGAGGAAGAAAGCAAATATATGAGCTTGCTCACTTCGTATAAAGATGTCTTTGCTTGATCGTATAAAGAGATGCCCGGACTTGATCCAAAAGTAGTTGTCCACCATCTCGCCATCAAACAGGGGTATTGTAACAGCCCAAATTTTTCAATACGGTCATTTTAACAATAATGCGGAAGCGTAACAATCAAAACTAAAATAGACTTAGACAAATTCAGCTGAAGTAATTTCTTACAAAGGTTTTCTAAAATAAACTATTGAATCCATAACAACAACTTTCTAAGTCTTGTGCCAGAATGCTAAACTTCACTTCTTTCGAGACTATCACTTGATCCTTCGTCTGAAAACATTTTGGAAAAACAAAAATGAGTACAGAAATACTCAATAAGAAATTTCAACATCAAGTTCAGAAATTCATTTTCTTCAAAACAAAACATAAAAATTCAGTTTAACAAATCATTTCAATAGTTGAATAAAAAATCAAATATTCATTTAGTCATTTTCTTTTTAAAACAATCATAAACAAAATACAAATATCCTTGTAAAACTTTTAATACAACTATTAAAACGTTTAGTCAAAACTTTCGAAAAACAAAAATCTTTCAATTGAACAAAACTTTCATTTAACCAAACTTTCAAATATCGAAACTTTCAATTCAAACAGTACTTTCATTCAATCATTACTTTCAAATATTAGAGTGGAAATATGCATTATTTAGGTAGCCTTCAGAACATATATGATGGTTACCCGTCGGTAACACCAATCAATCAATCAGAACATTCAATCAGAGTTGTCGATAAAAATCGACCAGAACATTCAATTCAATTACTTAATTGTGAGGCCATGTGAGTGAAACACACACATGAATCTTCATTCCAAAGGAATGTCAAACCACAAATTGTGCCTTCCCACAAATAAGCTTCAATCAGTCAGAGATGTCGATAAAATCGACCAGAACAATCAATATAATTACTTAAGTGTGAGGCCATGTGAGTGAAACACACACATGAATCTTCATTCCAAAGGAATGCCAAACCACAAATGTGTCTTCCCACAAATGTGTCTTCTCACAAATAAGCCAGAACAATTCCATCAATTCCAATTTAGGCTACTACCACAAATAAGCAAAGCATTCCCAAAACATAAAATTTGGCATATTCGGATAGCCCTTATCAAAACGATCAAAAATTCTTTTGTAAAAATTTGAAACAAAACATGTAGTTTCAAATAACAATTTCAATAAAGATTCATCAAATCAACCATTCAAACTCAGAACTAAAACAAACTTCAATAAAGATTCATCAAATCAACCTTAAAACTCAAAACCAAAACAAACTTACTTTCACTTTGAAATCAATCAAAATACATTTATTTTAAATTATCCAAAATGGCAAAAATACTTTCAAATAGAAAAACACTTTAAAGCATATAAAACAATTTCGACTAATTTCAAATCATACAAAACATTCTTTCAAACATTTGTCAAATAAACAATATTAAAAACATAATTGTACCAAAATTGCTATTTTGGAAGGGATGTGAAAACTACTTACCTCGATCCATAATCCTACAATTCTCAATCTCAATCTCAATTCCAAATCTTGCCCACTTTCTTGAACAATCATCAACTTTTCCTAGAAGTCCAAACATATCCAATACTACACTGATCAAAAACCAAAATTCTATCTTAAAGGTCCAAAAGCTTATCTAAAATATAGACAATCTTATCTACACAAATTTTTCCATTCAAAACAATTTTCTGCATAAAAAGTTAGGGATAGTAGGGTTCTTGGACTAAAAAAACAGCAATGAAAAACTGGGTTAAAAGCAATTTAAAATTTAAAACCCAATTAAAAGCGTATTAAAATCGGTAAGATCAATACTTTTCAATTCGATATAAAATACCAAACAAATTTTCAATCCTACAACTTTTAAAACCGTCAAAACTATCATAAATTATAGACAAATAACCCAGAAAATTTTATGTTTCATAAAACAAAATTCTTCAAGATTTTAACACTAAAAAAATCAAGATTTGCCACTTTTTAACATCGAAATCAGATATGAAAAATCTAGATAAAACTGCTGTAAAAACCATTAAAACATACGCTTTTTCATGTAGAAATCAAAGGTATAAATTACACTTCAAAAACAAAGATTTGGTAAACTTTCTTGTACAAAAAGAACCCAAAAACATTACAAAAACAGTCCCAAACTTGAAGAAAATAAAGGCTGAAAAATTCTGGAAAATTTTCCTTTATCAAACCTTTAGTTTAATCCAAAATCCATAAGATGAAAAACTTTGATAAAGAATTAAGCAAACCAAAAACCTAAAAACTTTTTAGGGCAAAAGATTTCAAGAATCTTTTCATTCTAAACAATCAAGAATTGAAAACAAAAACCCAAAATTTTTCAAGAAAGATTCAATCAATCAAGAAAGAAAACAAACTTCAAAATAGAAGGGAAGAAAACTTAATGCTTTTTCTTTAGAGAGGAAGCTGCAAAACTGACTTCTTCTTTTCTCTCTTTTTGCCGTCAAAACTTTTGATAAAAAAAGGTTAGGGCTTAAAATACCATTTTTAAAATAACCCTAATCAAAACCCTTAAAAGATTATCTTCTTTTTAAAAAAAAATAATAAAGATTTATCTCCTAATTTAAAAAGAAGATAAAATCCTAATTCAAAAAGGTTTTAAAAAATAATAATAAAATAAAAAATTCTTTATTTTTCTTTGGTTGTTACAGGTATAGAGCTTATTCCCCAAATTGAAATGGAGGACAATAAGCTGATTGAAGCAGAATTCATCCGCGAGGTAAAATATCCGACGTGGATAGCCAACATCATTCCCGTTAGAAAGAAGAACGGACAACTTCGCATTTACGTTGACTTTCACGATTTGAATAATGCATATCCAAAAAACGACTTCTCATTGCCCATCATTGAGATCATGGTCGATGCCATTACCGGACATGAAGCCCTGTCATTTATGGACGGATCATCGAGTTATAACCAAATTTGAATGGCTCTTGTAGATGAAGAGATGGCAACCTTTCGAACTCCAAAAGGGATATATTGTTACAAGGTGATGCCCTTTGGACTAAAGAATGTTGGTGCCACCTATCAGCGTGCCATGCAAAAAAAAATCGATGATATGTTGCATAAACATGTTGAGTGCTATGTCGATGATCTTGTGGTCAAGTCCAAGAAAAGACAAGATCACTTAGAAGATCTAAAAGTAGTCTTTGATTGACTAAGGAAACATCAATTCAAAATGAGCCTTCTCAAATGTGCATTTGGTGTCACTTCGAGAAAGTTCCTCGGGTTTGTTGTAAGGCATCGAGGGATCAAGATAGATCAGTCAAAGATTGACGCCATTCAATAAATGCCAAGGCCGAGAAACCTCCACGAGTTGAGAAGCCTTCAGGGTCTTTTGCCCTATATTCGGAGATTCATCTCCAATTAGCCAGTCGATGTCAGCCTTTTCAAAGGTTAATGAAGAAGGGAGAAGCTTTCTAATGGGATGAGGCATGTTAGAATGCTTTTGAAAGCATTAAGAAGTACTTGCTTAATCCTCTTGTTTTAGGTGCCCCTATATCAGGAAAGCCGCTAATACTATACATCGTCGCGCAAGAAAGATTGCTTGGTTTACTGCATACCATTTTTCCACCTCACTTGTTAAAAAAATAGCTTTGAAAAGTGAAATCTTAACCAAATTCTAGAAAAAATCAAAGTAAAAACATTATCCCGAAACAAGTATAATTTTTTAAAAATCATGATCAAAAGAGAAGCATATTACTCGCGGACAATTAATTATTGGGTTATATCTTGTTTAAGTTAAGGATATGAAGTATTAAGTTCTGTTCCATAATCGGATTTATTTATAAAAAGTTTTTCAAACATTAATGATCAGATTTATTTATAAAAAGTTTTTCAAACATTAATGATCGGATTTATTTATAAAAAGTTTTTCAAACATTAATGATCTTAAAAAAACAAAATTGATAATTGGTCAAAAAATTATAGCCAGATCGAATCAAACGCACTCTTAGAAATTAGGAAATTAACAAAAGTTACAAACAAAAGAAAAACAAAAGAAGAAAGAAGAAGAAAAAAACTAAAGAGTTGGGGTTTTTGTGCCAAAGTTTGAAGACAATAAATAGCTCTTGTATGAGAATTGACTCAATCCCATGATGGAGGATTTAGGTATGGGTGGATGACCACTAACCTGTTAGAGAGCATATATGGAGTTCTTAAAGGAGGTCGTATGTTGCCAATCATTGTACTTGCTCAACTTACCTTCTATAGGTGTGTAGAATATTTTGAGAAGAGAAGAGGAGAAACAAGAAGTGGTTTGCAACAATAAGCAAAATATACTAGGTAATCACGTAACTTATTTTCATATTAGTCAAATTACCTTATTTCAATATACTCATCATCCTCAATCAAATATATATTAGGTATGCTCTTGATAAGACTGTGAGGTGGGCATTAAGATCCAGTAAGCATGAGGTAGTGTCTTATGATTGAGAAAGCAGTGTGTTTCACATGAAAACTGGGTTACATTACTTCAATGCTAAATGAGGAAATATTCAATCTCTGAGATTAACTTGAGAAGAGAATATAGAAGTTCATTAGTGTTCATGCAATAAGTGGCAATCTTATGGCATTCTATGCTTACATTCCATGGCAGTTTGCTCACACCTAAAATTGAACTTTGAAGATTTCATTGAGGACACATATAAGCTTTCAACATATATTGCATGCTACTCTCCTCAATTTCAACCAATCCCACATGATGATTATTGGATCGCACCTCCTAACGTACCCATTCTATATGCTAACCCAGCGTTGTTGAGAGAACATGGTAGACCAAAATGTTCCCGCTACCATAATGAGATGGATTGGAGAGAACCAAGTACTCAACAACATTGTGGTCTATGTAATCAATTGAGTCACAATTGACGGAGTTGTCCTTTGAGACAAAGGTAAGCACCTTAGGGAACTTTTTTTGTTATTTTTTGTTATTTTATGTTTATTTTATGTTTTTGTTGTGATTTGGTATTTAATGATATTATTTATATTCAATATGGATTGAATCTCAATTTGTTTTAAATCTCAATTTTTGGTTTTTTTAGATCATGGATGTCAATTCAGGACCAATTGATACATCTGTCTTATATGCTCAACAGTCCCATCGATCAGAGCTTGTTTGGCAAAATCAAATTTTGAAAGAGCTACATTGTACACGTCGAGAAGCAATTGTTCAGCGCGTCATCCCACTGCACCATCTTATATTGCCTTATCTTCGGATTGTAGGGTTGGTGGGAGTATCCAGATTAAGGTTCATTCAATTAAATTGGCACTTCGTCACTACACTCGTGGAAAGATGGAGGCCGGAAACACATACATTTCACGTGTTTGGGGGGACTACATTGTCACTCTAGATGACGTTGCAGTATTACTATGGTTACTAGTGGATGACGAGCCTCTGACTGGACCAATGAGCTACAACCTGAAGCAGACTTGTGCATTGTTACTCGGGGTGACTCCAGGAGACAACCATATTAAGGGCTCTAAATTAAGCTTACCTTGGTTAGCATCTCAATTTCCAAGGTTGAACGATAATGCATATGAGGTTACTGTAGCAAGGTATGCCCAAGCATACATTTTGCAGCTATTTGGTGGGAGTTTATTCTGTAACAAATTTGGGGATAAGGTGCATTTAATGTTCTTGCCACTCCTAACAGACTTTGAGGTTGTAGGAAGATATTCTTGGGGTGGAGCCTACTTAGCATGATTATATATGCAGCTTTGTAAGGCGAGTCGATTAAATTCGTGCGAGATTGATGGGCCTATAATTCTTCTTCATCTTTGGAGTTGGGAACAGCTCCCAACGATGGCTCTTCAGCGTCACTACATCAATACTGCTGGATTAGTTGTACGAGCACTTGGTTCTCGGTGTGCGGATTGATTTCTAATTTAATGTTGTTTTCTATATGATTAACTTAAATGAAATTTAATATTTTAATATTAATATAGGTGGAAAGCCAAATTTTGTGTCACTGATCAACTACACATGTGTTCGTACAGTATAAATATTTGTTTAACCTTCTTAAACCCGACCTGGTACGAGTGCAGTGATTTATTTTACAAGACACTAATCATCTATATTTTTTATATTTTAGATGATTTGGGAGTCGTACACCGATGTCATGGCCACATTACCTCATTATTGTAGAAATGGTCGTGATATCTGGCGTTCAGTAACTTCACTCATCTGTTTTCATATTATTGAATGGCATCTGCCAAATAGAGTAATGAGGCAATTTGGAATGAAACAAGTGAGGGGAATAATCGAATTAAACCCACAGCGGAAGCATAGGAATCATCTTTGATTTATTTAGAATTAAACTAAAATACAAGGGTTAAGCAATAAATACCTTGAAAATATGGAGATTCTTCTGGCGGGTCTTTATCTCCTCCACAAAGTCTTCCTTGCTATGACTCTAACAAAAGATCAAGGCTTGTGAGAGCCTCTTGAAAGAAAATCCTCAAGGGATTAAAGAGGAAGAGGTTTAGAGAGAATTCTCTAATTCTCTCTTTGAGGAGATGTGTGTTGTTCAGAATGCTTCAACCCAAGGGTTCTATTTATAGAGACCAAGGGAAGATCTTTGTCATTATTAAAATATTATATTTTAATATCTAATATATTAAAATATATCTTTTATTTATTTGAATCTCATTCAAATCTCCTACGATATTTATTTATTTGAATCTTATTCAAATTCTATAAATATCTTTCATTTAATATATCAAATATATATTAATTATTTTAATATTTAATGTATCAAATACAATAAATATATTTTCCTCTTTTATATTTAATATATCTAATATATTAAATATTAATTTGAACACTTCAAATTAAATATTAAATTTGAACATTTCAAATTTTAATATTTAATGTATCAAATACAATAAATATATTTTCCTCTTTTATATTTAATATATCTAATATATTAAATATTAATTTGAACACTTCAAATTAAATATTAATTTGAACATTTCAAATTTTCCTTTCAACTAAATTGATCTTTTAGTGTTACTATGAGCTAGTAAGGGGACCTTATGGACCTACAGATTATAAGCTCCAATGATACATAATTAATTAATTAAACTCTTTAATTAATTAATTTTCATTCATTAACTATAGGTCACTCCACTATAGACCTAGAGTTGCACTCTTATGCACTGTAGGACAAGTTGTGTCCATAGATATAATCATTACATGCAAGTCGATCCTTCACGAGTTGTTCGTAATTACAGCTGGGTCAAAAGTCCGTTTTACCCCTATAATTACATCTTGCACCTTAAGTACCACTGATTCTCTAATGAACAATATGTTTATAATCTAATTATAAACTAAGTCTCTCTCGTGCCAATGAGAGGGTGGGGCCCCATTGTTCAAGTCCCGAAATCAGCATTTAAGGGAACTACTCATCTACTTACCCTATATGGGAATGAGTGAATTCCATCTTGTGAGATTATGTTCCCAGCTCCCTATTTGGTCAAGTCCCCAAAATGGTAGGCATATTGAATCGGCTACAAAAGCCACTCTCACCCATGCAAATCAAAGGACAAGCCCTCACAGGCAGGAGTTCATAACTCACTCAAGATTAAGATCGAGTCGCATATGATCATCCTGATAAAATATTAATCTTCTCAATTAACGGATTTATAAAGAGAGATTAAATATTTCGTGGTCCAGTCTTATACAAACTCATTGTATAAGATACCCCCACTCACATGTCTCCACATGAATGATTTGGATCAAATCATTTGTAACTATTACAAAGTGGGCCGTATCAATAGTGTTATCAGGATAAGGCACCCAACCTTATCCATATACTATGACCCTTTAGGTTGTTTCTTGAACATGATCCTCTCGTATGTCAACCACATACTGTTCAAGATTACACCAATAACCTTGGATTTTTCATATAATGGATAATATTATATTGAAAATAAAATAATCAAAATAATTATTAATTATTAAATAAATTATTAATTACGAGGCTTTAGGGCATAAATCCCAACAATCTCCCACTTGCACTAAAGCCAGCGAGACATGTATCCTAGGGCATACTCTATACCCAACATGTTCTCCCACTTGCCCTAGCAAAGATGAGACATGTCTCGTAATCCTAGACATTCTAGGTGACCCTCAAACACTTTAGCCTGGAGAGTCTCTTTATATAGATCCAAAGAACTGCCGTTAAAAGCCATCTTGGTCACTACCATGATGCTTTCTCTCTCTCGATATGATTCCCTATACATTGGTGTTTTCTAATTTCCTTAATATTAGTCTTTACACCAGTATTATCATAATAAAGAGGATAGACTAAATCATATCTGAAACACCTTTCAGATCTTTAAGGAACTATTTGAGTCATACAAGTCATTTTCTTGCTTCACAAGCAAAACAATTTAACTTATATACCATACTCCACCACCTAGGGTAAGATTTATTTTTACATAGATTTCCTAAATCTTTGCAAGAACCAGTGTATCTTGTAAAGATCAAATCTTTAACTGCATACACAAAAATTTCTCATCATCCATAGATAATTTGAAAAAGTTTTTAATTTTCTACTCAATGGTCATACCATTCGTTTAACTGATATGTTAATATTTATCCAAAGTCATAGATTTTGATACTTTTATCAAACCTTATATTCACAGATCTAATGGTAAAATTCATTTCATAAATAAACCTTTACTATTTCGCAAACCTTTTGCTTTTGATCTTTGAAAATAAACATATCTGATTGATTTGTGTAGATGCATTATCTAAGATTTCTTTTCATAAAAGAATTCTAAACATTCATTTTCATATCCCATATGCAACAATGAATTAAATAATACTCACAGACTTTAGTATGACAACAAGTGAGAAAGTTTACTCTTAGTCTACTTTCTCCTATTAGGTCTAACCCTTTGCCATTAGTCTCACTTTGAGAGTAATAAACCTTCAACTTTGTCATCTAACATGACAATTTGGGCTTCAATTAAGTCCTTGTAAAGGTTGAGTCATCTCATAACTCTCCCACTACGATGAGGCTTATCCAATTCATGACTAGGATCCATTTGACTTTCAAATATAATTAAATTGTTAACAATTTATTAACACTATCTCACCTTATTAAAGGTTTGTAGTCTTTTATTTGACATTTCTTATAAAATTGATATTTGTCATACAAATACCTTATTCGTTTTAGAACTACATAAAAGACCACTTTATACTCCTTAGGGGTGGCTTACACTTAGGCTTATCTTTGAACATATACAAGCTTTTTAGGCTTGTTTCAACACGTGAGCTTAACATTCCAAAATGGTGAAGTGTTGTAAACCAGCTTTACTACTCTTCTATAATCTTTAAAATTGTCTCGTAGACACTTTTAGAGGGAATCATGTTCACCATGCAATCTCTATTGCATTTCCTAACCGGAGTATGGTAATAGTGTGTAACTCATTACTAATGTGACCATGTCTAACAAGGTCTTGTTTCTCCTCTTGCAGCCCAATTTCACAAAATTGCACTTGGTATTACGATAATTGGGATAAAGCCCCATTTTCTATCAATTAGTTTTAATACGCAACGTTCCTGTACTTTCTATTATGATCTGATCATAATATCTTGATAGATTTAATTACCTAATCGTTTTTTTTTTTAACTTTAGTCTTAATTTTCTTGAACATTTCAAAAATTTAGACTTATGTTGTATTAGGTAAAGATACTTGTACCTTGAATGATCATCAACTAGAGTGACGAAATATTCATGACTTTATTTGACCTTTACATTCACCATACCACTTGGGTCAGAATGTGTAAGCCCAAAATATTCTTTGGCGTTCTAGCCCTATCTAATAAAGGCCCAATGATTATCTTGCATGAAAGGCAAGATCTACAGACATGTAAAGTAATTAACTAACTTTTTAGAGAATTACCTTTTACTAGTCTTTTCATTCTATTCAAGTTGATGTTAATCAACCTTAACAGCCAAAGTCAAGTATCATCTTTTAGGAGAAAACAATGTCTTTCAATTTTGGATTCTATAATCCTGAATATCTCAGTATTTTGTAGTATAGTATATGTCAACATTTTTAACATATACAAATTGTTCTTATTTTCAGCTGAATGTATTTTCAAACAATTTTGAAAATATAAACTTTTATACTTCAAAGTAATTCATACTATATGAACATTTTTGTAATAAAGTTCAAGAAATTAAATTTCTCTTATGGTTACTAAAAACACCATATTCAGTATTATGTAACAATTTTTACTTAATGACATCTTAATGTCTCCCACTACACTAACTGAGATAGGCTTCCTAGTGCTAACTTGTAGAAATTATTCTACATGCTAAGTATTTTTCAAGAATTACATATTAAATGTAATGAAGAATAAATCTTGATAGTAGATCTTATATCGACTATCTAGGTGGCATTTATATTCCACCAAAATCTAGTAAATCAAATTTACTTTCATTTATATTTTTCTTCCTAGAGGCATTTCAAAATTCCTCTTATTATGACTGTCCTAGCTAATTTAGGAACTATTTCCTTTTATATAGCTTCAATCATTTGGTTTCTTTACTTGGATTTTTGTAATACTTAATTTTGAGATCATTTAGACAATTTTCTAAATTTAGCTTATGTTGACTTCAACATTCATATGTTGTTGTCATTTTCTTTATCTTCTAAACTTGACATCTAACATGTCAACTAGGAGAATACGTACAAGCTATCTCGTTTACTTTTGATTCATTAATCACGTGCTTCACGAACAATTCGAATAGCATTAGCAACAGGTTTCGAGAATATTTCTCAATAAAGACAAATTCAAAATTTTACACTACCATTATAGTGTTAATGTTACTTTTCCAAGTAATAAAATTTCTCAATTTTGACTTATCAGTAATAAAATTAAAATTATGAGAGAAACTGACAGAATATTGAAATATATAGTATATAATTTAACATAATGCAAACAATTATCCATTCAATTTTAGCATAGAAATCAAACAATTTGAAAAAAAAAATAATTAACCCTATAAATCATTTCTAATGCTATGGTACTTTAGTGAGTTAGAATAAGTGTCGTCGTAGGGTAGGTCAAGTATTCCTTCACTAAACTGAGACAATCTCAACCAAGTATTATACCAGAATAACTCTTATTCCTATAATATTTAGTTACCATTAGTTTGGTCAAAGACATCATTAACAACTTTAATGAGCCCTTTGTAAGTGTGACCCATAATTTTAGATCCCGTAGTTTTATCCCAACAAGTGCCGCCGTAGGGTAGGTCAAGTATTGGAAACAAAACTACAATCCTATCATTCTCAGGAGTTCACCCTGATATTGACTCATGCAAACACCTTCCGTAGGGGGACGGTCCAAAAGCCGCCACGAGGCCCCGCATGAATCTCACGATGTAAACTAATGATGGAGACTGTAGGATATGTTGACACATTTCCTTCTCCCACTTACTATAATACTTTCTCAAAATATTCACCCTGATATTGATCCATGCAAACACCTTCCGTAGGGAGGACAGTCCAAAAGCCGCCACGAGGCCCCACATGAATTTCACGTTGTGAATCAATAATAGAGACCGTTGAATTTTTGACATGTGTCCTTCTCCCGCTAAGTATTTTGAAATAGGGTTTTCTATTACTTAGAAAAATTAGGCTAATCTCATTTATCTAAGTTCCTCAATCTACCTTTCATAACCCTTATGTTGTTAGATTGATTTTAATGTGAATTACTAAGTTTTTAAACTATTTAAAAATAATAATAATAACATTATGAGCATGCTTAGTGAAAATAAATAAAATTTGACTAATTCAACTCCCAGGTCGGTTCCCAGTTAGAGGTGTTCCCTTTCGGTCAGCTTAAATACCCCAGTCTAGACAGAACCTTCCATAGACAGAGTTCCCTTATAGTCAATTTTTATTTTCAAATTTATTAATCTTTAATTAACTATTAATTATTAGATTAATGAACATATTTTTTTTTTAATCTTATTAAAAAATAATTCACTTGGATAGTCTTAAAAATCCATCATTTTAAACTCTTTAAATTAAAAGATAATCCTTGATATTTTATTCTAATTCTATTTAGAAAAATAGAAGATAAATTAAATTCAAAACTTAAACTATGGATAATCTTGAAATTCTACCATTTTAAACCATTTTAAACTAAATTAAAAGATTATCATAAATTCTAACAAATAAAGATATATTAAATTCAAAATTTAAACTATTTAAAACATGAATTCAAAATATCTTTATTTTAAGAAAATCCTAATCTCATTAGGATATATCCTAATCCTATTAGGAAAACATGAATTTCATTTATGAAAGAAAATATCCTAATTTAATTTTCAAATATAACAATTATATTCAAAGATATGGAAAATATAAGCATATTAAGAAAATATCTCAATTCTATTAGGAATCATCCTAATCAAATTTTCCAATATAACAATTATATTAAAAAATAAGATAAGATGCATGATCATGCTTAACCTATGGTGGGATTTTAAATTTAAATGGCATACTTTATGCAACAATCAAATAATTTAAAACATACATCTCATGCATAATTAAATTTAAAAATAGCAAAATTGACCGGCATATTTGGCATATCCTAAGAAATTGAAAATAATTTAAATTACAATAATTTAAATCCAAGACATATCTTGGTCTTTAATATCTTCTTGTTCGGCCATCCAAATTTAGATTTTAAAAACCTAAATCTTGTCTTCCAATTATGGTACCAGCAGTCACAAAAATAAAAAAGGAAAAACTGCATTACCCAAGTGTTGAACCCCAAGACATTGAGTATAACAAGAAGCTTCATTCACCACTAAACCAAACACTATTTTCAAATATAAGAATGTTTAATAACAATATAAAGCTTCAGCCGAATATGATTGACTTCGATTTTTCCGTTTTTTTTTTTTTTTTTTTTTTTTTTCGTGCACCTCTTCGTCGTCGGCTTCTTCAACGCATGTGATCGAAAATTGCAGCAATGGTAATCATTCAAGTAAAATACATGAAATTCTAAACCTTATGGGTTTTACAATGATCTAATCAAATCAATAAATCTAATGCCAAATAGCCTAAACAATCAATTTGCAAACCACATATATATCAAATATATGATAAATTAAAATACCCACCATCACAAAAATTTAATTCTAAATAAAATTCAAAGAAGCTCTGATACCAATTGAAGGGAATAATCGAATTAAACCCACAGTGGAAGCATAGGAATCGTCTTTGATTTATTTAGAATTAAACTAAAATACAAGGGTTAAGCAATAAATACCTTGAAAATATGGAGATTCTTCTGGCGGGTCTTTATCTCTTCCACAAAGTCTTCCTTGTTATGACTCTAACAAAAGATCAAGGCTTGTGGGAGCCTCTTGAAAGAAAATCCTCAAGGGATTATAGAGGAAGAGGTTTAGAGAGAATTCTCTAATTCTCTCTTTGAGGAGATGTGTGTTGTTCAGAATGTTTCAACCCAAGGGTTCTATTTATAGAGACCAAGGGAAGATCTTTGCCATTATTAAAATATTATATTTTAATATCTAATATATTAAAATATATCTTTTATTTATTTGAATCTCATTCAAATCTCCTACGATATTTATTTATTTGAATCTTATTCAAATTCTATAAATATCTTTTATTTAATATATCAAATATATATTAATTATTTTAATATTTAATGTATCAAATACAATAAATATATTTTCCTCTTTTATATTTAATATATCTAATATATTAAATATTAATTTGAACTCTTCAAATTAAATATTAAATTTGAACATTTCAAATTTTAATATTTAATGTATCCAATACAATAAATATATTTTCCTCTTTTATATTTAATATATCTAATATATTAAATATTAATTTGAACACTTCAAATTAAATATTAATTTGAACATTTCAAATTTTTCTTTCAACTAAATTGATCTTTTAGTGTTACTATGACCTAGAAAGGGGACCTTATGGACCAACAGATTATAAGCTCCAATGATACAAAATTAATTAATTAAACTCTTTAATTAATTAATTTTCATTCATTAATTATAGGTCACTCCACTATAGACCTAGAGTTGCACTCTTATGCACTGTAGGACAAGTTGTGTCCATAGATATAATCATTACATGCAAGTCGATCCTTCACGAGTTGTTCGTAATTACAGCTGGGTCAAAAGTCCGTTTTACCCCTATAATTACATCTTGCACCTTAAGTACCACTGATTCTCTAATGAACAATATGTTTATAATCTAATTAAAAACTAAGTCCCTCTCGGGCCAATGAGAGGGTGGGGCCCCATTGTTCAAGTCCCAAAATCAACATTTAAGGGAACTACTCATCTACTTACCATATATGGGAAGGAGTGAATTCCATCTTGTGAGATTATGTTCCCAGCTCCCTATTTGGTCAAGTCCCCAAAATGGTAGGCATATTGAATCGGCTACAAAAGCCACTCTCACCCATGCAAATCAAAGGACAAGCCCTCACAGGCAGGAGTTCATAACTCACTCAAGATTAAGATCGAGTCGCATATGATCATCCTGATGAAATATTAATCTTCTCAATTAACAGATTTATAAAGAGAGATTAAATATTTCGTGGTCCAGTCTTATACAAACTCATTGTATAAGATACCCCCACTCACATGTCTCCACATGAATGATTTGGATCAAATCATTTGTAACTATTACAAAGTGGGTCGTATCAATAGTGTTATCAGGATAAGACACCCAACCTTATCCATATACTATGACTCTTTAGGTTATTTCTTGAACATGATCCTCTCGTATGTCAACCACATACTGTTCAAGATTACACTAATGACCTTGGATTTTTCATATAATGGATAATATTATATTGAAAATAAAATAATCAAAATAATTATTAATTATTAAATAAATTATTAATTACGAGGCTTTAGGGCATAAATCCCAACAACAAGCTATCCCATATGTGTGCAACACATACCTTGAAAGAATGAACGTTTCACTTCGCGGCGGAAGCATTGGATCGTCTTTGATTTTATTTAAAATAAAACTAAAAAAAATAAGATTAAACAAACTTACTTGGAGTAAATATGAAGATATTTTTGCGGGTCTTTATCTCCTTCACAAAGTCTTCCTAGCTATGACTTGAACACAAAACGAAGGCTTATGGGAGCTTTTTGAAAGAAAATCCACAAGAGATTGGAGAGGAAGAGATCTAGAGAAAATTCTCTAATTCTCTATTGAGGAGATGTGTGTTATGTCTAATGGCTCAACCCAAGGGTCCTATTTACTGAGACCAAGGGCAAACCTTTGCCATAATTAAAATATTATATTGTAATATCTAATATATTAAAATATATTTTATACTTATTTGAATCTCATTCAAATCTCCTACGATATTTATTTATTTGAGTCTTATTCAAATTTTATAAATATGTTTTCTTTAATGTATCTAATATACATTAATTATTTTAATATTTAATGTATCAAATACAATAAATATATTTTCCTCTTTTATATTTAATATATTAAATATTAATTTGAAAACTTCAAATTAAATATTAATTTAAACATTTCAAATTTTTCTTTCAACTAAATTGATCTTTTAGTGTTACTATGAGTTAGCAATGGGACGTTATGGACTTACAGATTATAAGCTTCAATGATACAAAATTAATTAATTAATAATCATTCATTAACTATAGGTTACTCCAATATAGACCTGGAGTTATACTCTTATGCACTGTAGAACAAGTTGTATCCATGGATATAATTATTACATGCAAGTCAATCTTTCATGAGTTGTTCGTAATTTCAGCTGGGTCAAAAGTCTGTTTTACCCCTATAATTACATCTTGCACCTTAAGTACCATTGACCCTCTAATGAACAATTTTTTTATGATCCAACCATAAACTAAGTCCCTCTCCGACCAGTGAGAAGGTGGGGCCCCACTGTTCAAGTCCCGAAATCAGCACTTAACAAAACTACTCAGTTGCTTACCCTATATGTGAATGAGTGAATTCCATTTTGTGAGATTATGTTTTCAGCTACCTTTTTGAATCGATTATAAAAGTCACTCTCACCTATGCAAATAAAAAGACAAGCCCTCACAGGCAGGAGTTCATAACTTACTCAGGATTAAGATCAAGTCACATATGATCATCCTAATGAAATATTAATCTTCTCAATTAACGGATTTATAAAGAGAGATTAAATATTTCGTGGTCCAGTTTTATACAAACTCATTGTATAAGACACCCCTACTCACATGTCTCCACATGAAGAATTTGGATCAAATCATTTGTAACTATTACAAAGTGGGTCGTATCAATAATATTACTAGGATAAGACACTCAACCTTATTCATATACTATGACCCTTTAAGTTATTTCTTGAACATGATCCTCCCGTATGTCAACCATATACTGTTTAGTATTACACTAATAACCTTGAATTTTCTATATAATGGATAATATTATATTGCAAATAAAATAATCAAAACTATTATTAATTATTAAATAAATCATTAAATACGAGGCTTTAGGGCATAAATCCCAACAGACCCGAACCTACATGCCATAGACCTTCGACATCAAGATTGGTCAGTTGTGTTGGCACCGTATGTAGAGCGATGGCATATGCGTCGATAGCTCGTAGTTAATGCTACTCCAATTGATGCCTATGGACATACAACTCCAAAGTATATGAATTAGTATCAAAGTATTACCAGGCGCTACATCACTAGTGAGGGAGTGTCCTATGGTCAAACGGTACAAGTTTCATTTAAATTTTTTAAGTTTAATTTACTTTAAAATTTTATTTTAAATATTGTCTAATTTTTCTTATCATTTGAAGAGGTCATATTTTAGACAAATTCGAGATTTCTCACAAAATTTAGAGATTCCTCATCTGTATAATATTCCTATTGCTCCTCCTCCTAGTCCCAGACATAGAAGATGTGCTCGAGGATAGAACATTACTCAGTAGAAAGACATTGAAGAAGAGGAGCAGTTGCACCGAGCTGTACCAAATAAGGTTGACCAGGACATCGACGCACATGTCACCCATCACTTAGACGCAGGATAATGCAATTTGACTCAAATGATGATGATGATACCGATTCCTAGTTCATGATATCTTCATACACGAAACACACATGCTTCTAAGGCTGGTCCCTCATCATCACATACTCGCATACGTGGACGTGGAGAGCATGATCAATATTTGTATCCTACTGGAGCACAAGAGGAATAAGATGAACTGGAAGCACAAGAGGAATCAGATGAACTGGAAGCATAAGAGTAATCAGATGAACTGGAAGCACAAGAGGAACAGGATCAAGCACCGAAAGGTCGTCGACAACCCCCTCATAATCGACAACGTCCACCTCGTGGTACGCACTAGATTATATATATTTTTAACTTATATTCATACATTAATTACGTTGGTTTTAAGTTTTTTTTTAGTATTCATATATTAATTACTTTAACACATTAATTACTTACCAATTAAAATGAATATTTATGTATACACATTAAAATTTAAAAAGAATGTTGGAAACAAACATCTTTCAAAACCTTTATGAAACATCTTTCCAAAACCTAAAAATTTGTATAGCAATTATTTGAATTATATGGGACTTGAATTTATATTATAGAACTTTTTTTATAATAAAAAATGGCATGCCGCCACTTGGACTCGAACCGAGATGCTCTTGCTCTGCTTCCTAAGAGCAGCGTGTCTATCGATTTCACTATAGTGGTTTTCTCGAAATCATAATAACCTATTATTATTCAATCGTCGAGATCGAAAAAATAGAAGAATTTTTAATTCAATTTTCTTAATTTAACAACATTTTTTAAACAAAAATTATGATTAAATACTTAAACGTAAAATTTAAAAAAAAAAAAAAAACAGTATGTTGTCTATTGGAACAAGGCCGTCTCTTTGTTACAAGTGTTGTTTTTAAAAAAAAAAAATGCATTTAAGAGACGACCTTCCTCCATGCAAGTGTATGTCGTCTCTTAAAGAGACAACCTGCTTCCATAACAACAAGGTCATCTCTTGCCTTGATCCAGCTAATTAAAACTATAATATTTATCTAAATAGTTTGAAATCTGCCATATTTTTATAATAAGTTTGGAAACTTATAATATTAATAAAAAAAAAAAGTCCAATAAAATTCTACCAAACTTTAGCTTCATATTTGAAATAGAATTGTATTTCGGATATTTAAGGAATTTTGATGATAAAATTTGGATAATACCCAAATTATGGTTTGAGATATGATTGAAATATTACAATGATTTTGACTTTGGATAGAACTTAGGTTCTACCTTGACTAAGATTTTGATTTTGTCAAATTCTAATTTGGTATAAAATTTAGATTATGCCCAAATTTTGATTTGACAAATTTTAACTTGGGGTGAAACTCTACCAATTTTGGTTTGGATTTGGAATAGAATTTGAATTTGGCATGTAGTCAACTTTTAATTTGAGATAAGATATGCCAAATTTTGATTTGAGATAACATTCTACTCAATTTTGGTTTGGATTTTGAAAGTAGTCATCTTTTGATTTGAGATAACCATCCCAAAATTTGAGTTGTAGAACAATTCAAACTTTAATATCCAAAAATTTGAATCCTATATGATTTTTGGATTCAAATTGGTTGTGATTTGATCTTCTTAGCCTTCCTATAAATAGAGGGGGTGAGCCACAAAAATTTATACCGTCTTTTCTACTTTTGCCAACCGAGGAAGACAATTGTACCCTAAAGAAGAGGCTCTGCCGATGTTCATTGCTTCCACTGATCTTTAGCCTCCAGTTCTTGTGAATCGAGGAAAAAAATGCAAGATGGTGAGAAACAAAGAAATAGTATGTATGTATGTATGTATGTATTAATGTATGTATTTCAGTTCAGGTGACCACCTTTTCCTTTTACTTTTTTTTTTTTTCAATTTTCGATGCACAATAATTTTTTTCATGGGAATAAAGCCATTGCAAGTACAATTTTTTTTACAATTGACTGAACTCCATTCCTTATTTTATTTTCATATCCTTATGGGGTGTGCAATGAGGAGAGAGAAACACTTTTCACTTCTTCTTTTCAATGCGTGGTTGCGTGTCACACATTTTTTTCTTTAATGCCTCTCTTTTTTTTCTTTTTTTTTTTTGTGTTCAATTTGAAATTTTTTTTCACTTTTCTTTCTTGATTTTCTTTTTTTTTGTTTTTTATAACTCACGGTTATTTTTTTTTCTTCTTTTTTACTTCCATCTACTAGGTAAATAGGTAAGTGGTTTTTTTTAAAGAATATGTTCTTGTATTGTTGTTCATGATTTGCAGTCAAAGTGTCTTCTTCAACTTTTAAGGTGACCAACTCTTGATTCAGGAGGAATTAAGGATGGTTCACCTTCCTCTCTGTGATTTAACTTTGAAGGTGGCCAACCTCTAATTCAAGAGAAATTAAGGATAGTTCACCTTCCTCTCTGTGGTTTAGGAAGGTGAACAACCCCTGATTCAGGAGGAATTAAGGATGGTTGACCTTCCTCTCTGTGATTTAGCTTTGAAGGTGGCCAACCCCTGATTTAGGAGGAATTAAGGATGATTCCCTTTCCTCTCTATGGTTTCGTTTTGAAGGTGGACAACCCTTGATTCAGGAGGAATTAAGGACAGTTCACCTTTCTCTCTATGGTTAACTTTGAAGGTGGTCAACCCCTAATTCAGGAGGAATTAAGGATGGTTCACCTTCCTCTCTGTGGTTTAACTTTGAAGGTGGCCAACCTCCGACTCAGGTGGAGTTAATGATGGTTCTCCTTTCTCTTTGTTTCAACTTTGGAGGTGACCAAACCCTAACTTAGGTAAAGTTAAGGATGGTTCTCCTTTCTCTTTGTTTCAATTTTAGAGGTGACCAACCACTAACTCAAATAGAGTTAAGGATGGTTCTCCTTTCTCTTTGTTTCAACTTTGGAGGTGACCATCCCTTGACTCGGGTGATTTATGTCCCTCGGTGACCCTCCCTTGCTTTTTAACGAAAAAGTATAGGGGTGACACTTAAGGTTGGCCAGCACCTGAATTGGTGGCTGTAATGCTTCCAATGTTCATCCCTCAACAAAGTTAGACTTTGAAGTGAGTGGAGCTCAAACTTGATAATAAAGTGAGAGAGCTCGAACTTGATATTGAAGCGAGAGAGCTCGAACTAGATCTTGAGACGAGCAAGGCTCGAGCTTGAACTTGTTGCGATGGTGATTGTAATGCCTCAGTGTTCATCCCTCAACAAAGTTGAATTTGATCTTGAAGTGAGAAAGCTCGAACTTGATCTTGAAACAAGAGATCTCGAACTTGAACTTGAGTCGAACGAGGATCAAACTTGAACTTGCATCGAGCTTTTGCTCGAACTTGAACTTGAAGGGAGTATGCTCGAACTTGAAGGGAGCAAAGCTAGAGCTTAAACTTGAAGTGAGCGAAGCTTGAATTTAAACTTGAAGTGAGTGAAGCTTGAATTTAAACTTGAAGTGAGCGAAGCTCGAACTTGAACTTCAAGTGAGCGATGCTTGAACTTAAGCTTGAAGCGAGCGAAACTCGAACTTGTACTTGTTGTGAGTAAGGCTCAAACATACTTGACCTTGAAGACAAGTGACGCTCGAGCTTTAACTTCAAGCGAGCGATGCTTGAACTTGAGCTTGAAGCGAGCGAAACTTGAACTTGTACTTGTAGCGAACAAGGCTCAAACATTCTTTGTTGGAATTTATGCCCTAAAGCCTCGTAATTAATAATTTATTTAATAATAATTATTATTTTAATTATTTTATTTGCAATATAATATTATCCATTATATGAAAAATCCAAGGTTGTTAGTGTAATTGATAAGCCGTGAAATTAAGGCTTATTTAAATCCTAAATTGTTCGAAAGAACTCGTGTTTATCCTATTATTAATGGAAAATGGTGAAAAATGGTTGAAAGAAGAAAGTAATGAAATATGGTAGCAATTGGAAAAGATTTCTAAGTATTGTGATTATTTTGCAGGAATTGCCAAACCAATTGCCAAACGAATTGCCAAACCGACCAAATGGCAATCTTCAGCAGCTGCAAATAAGGAAATTTCGGGAATTTCGTGATTGATGAACCCATAATTGACAGAGAATTTCTCGCACAAATCAAGGGATTTAGTGCATTATTCTTGGCAAATTGGAACCCTACATTGGTCTACATAAGGAGATTGAAGAACGCCGAACAGAGAGGACGATTCGGAGGGTCAATCGAAGCTTCAATTTTCTGTTTTTCTGGGTTTTTGGACAGCTCTGTTTTGCTGTTTGCTACTGTTTTATCATTTTTATTCAACTTCCATTCAATTTCCCTTCTAGTTTGTAGTACAGAACAATTGCCTAATTACTTGTTTTTCGATTTATTGTATTTTCCTTCAAGCTTATGTTGGTTTCAAGTTCATTCGAAGTATTTTTGTTCACAATTATTCCTCTGTTTTTCTTCGGTTTTAGTTAATTTCTTTCACCAAATTTCAATTACAGTGGATCAACTTCTCGGTTTTGGCACAATGAATGGTTTTGGGTGTTCTCCTTTTGCTCTTAAGTGAATGTAAACGAGTAGTATTGCTTAGGAAACTCCAAAACCATTCGGAATTCTTGTTTTTTTTAGAGTTTTTCTTCAATCCGGATTGTTCAAGCAGTTTTCTGCATCTTCCTTAGATTCCAATCCGATTCAAGGTGTTCTTGAATCGTTAAGATCAAATTCGCTCTAAAGTGGAGGAGATTGAATCGATTGGGAAGGAAGAAGTGGAATATCATCGAATTAATTTCCTTACTTCTTGCTCTGTTTTTCGTTTGCCTTCAAACTAGCTTCTGGAGAATGAATTAAATCAAGGTAGGAGAAAGGAAGGAAAATTACATAACTACCCTTGCCACTTGATTTAATTCCAAGTATTTACTTTGCTAGAATTTCTAAGAGAACCCAAGTACATTTCATAAGTAGCATTTTATTCAATTTCATTATGAATTCTTTCTTTAAAATTAGTTTTAGGTTTTTCATTAAAAATATGAGCTAAACTTTCTTAGGGGGTTTAAGGATGTGAATTCCCTAAGAAGTAAATGTAGCCAAAAATTCCAATAAAAACCAAGCCTACATCTCAATTGTTTGCTTGTGTTGATTTAATTTCCGTTGAGATCCCAGATTGATCAACTAGGGTTTCAACTCAAGCTTAGATCTAATACCGACAGGGTTAGTGACAAGCGGATTTCACACAAGTAATGGAGTAAAAGAGCTTAGACATAAGCCATTCCTTACCCTAGACATAGGGATTAAGGACTCCAAGACCCATAAAATTGTGAGCCAAAATCATCTATGATGGAGGGACTATAGACATATAGAGCCCCCACTTAGCCTCCTAAAAAACCCAATTTTGAGGTAATAGGAGATGCAATTTTGGTCTACAATTGAGTGTGGAGTAGGTTGGAATTGTAATTTTGGTTTGCAATTACGACTTAGGGCAATGACATTCTTGAGCCTCATCCTTTATCATTTCATTCTTAAGTTCATTCAAATTGCCATTTCATATTGCCAATTTAGATTAGCAATTTAATTCTGCAATTTTAGTCTTTTGCCACATTGCCATTCCGGATTAGCAATTGGATTAGCAATTTCTGTTATTTCCAACATTGCCATTCTGGATTAGCAATTGAATTAGCAATTTCGATTTTCTACCAACAACTTGATTTTTGCATTTTTACTTTTCAAACTTGCAATTTTCCTTACACTTTTGTAAAACAAAATCTTTGTTACTCCGTTCCCTGTGGGATTCGATACTTGGTACTCAGATACCATTTTATATTACTTCGATCGCGTGCGCTTGCGTGAAACACCGATCAGTAATCTTGAACAGTATGTGGTTGACATACGAGAGGATCATGTTCAAGAAATAACCTAAAGGGTCATAGTATATGGATAAGGTTGGGTGCCTTATCCTGGTAACACTATTGATACGGCCCACTTTGTAACAGTTACAAATGATTTGATCCAAATCATTCATGTGGAGACATGTGAGTGGGGGTATCTTATACAATGAGTTTGTATAAGACTGGACCACGAAATATTTAATCTCTCTTTATAAATCCGTTAATTGAGAAGATTAATATTTCATCAGGATGATCATATGCGACTCGATCTTAATCCTGAGTGAGTTATGAACTCCTGCCTGTGAGGGCTTGTCCTTTGATTTGCATGGGTGAGAGTGGCTTTTGTAGCCAATTCAATATGCCTACCATTTTGGGGACTTGACCAAATAAGGAGCTGAGAACATAATCTCACAAGATGGAATTCACTCCTTCCCATATAGGGTAAGTAGATGAGTAGTTCCCTTAAGTGCTGATTTCGGGACTTGAACAATGGGGCCCCACCCTCTCATTGGCCCGAGAGGGACTTAGTTTATAATTAGATTATAAACATATTGTTCATTAGAGAATCAGTGGTACTTAAGGTGCAAGATGTAATTATAGGGGTAAAACGGACTTTTGACCCAGCTGTAATTACGAACAACTCGTGAAGGATCGACTTGCATGTAATGATTATATCTATGGACACAACTTGTCCTACAGTGCATAAGAGTGCAACTCTAGGTCTATAGTGGAGTGACCTATAGTTAATGAATGAAAATTAATTAATTAAAGAGTTTAATTAATTAATTTTGTATCATTGGAGCTTATAATCTGTAGGTCCATAAGGTCTCCTTGCTAGCTCATAGTAATACTAAAAGATCAATTTAGTTGAAAGAAAAAATTTGAAATGTTCAAATTAATATTTAATTTGAAGTGTTCAAATTAATATTTAATATATTAGATATATTAAATATAAAAGAGGAAAATATATTTATTGTATTTGATACATTAAATATTAAAATTTGAAATGTTCAAATTTAATATTTAATTTGAAGTGTTCAAATTAATATTTAATATATTAGATATATTAAATATAAAAGAGGAAAATATATTTATTGTATTTGATACATTAAATATTAAAATAATTAATATATATTTGATATATTAAATAAAAGATATTTCTAGAATTTGAATAAGATTCAAATAAATAAATATCGTAGGAGATTTGAATGAGATTCAAATAAATATAAGATATATTTTAATATATTAGATATTAAAATATAATATTTTAATTATGGCAAAGATTTTCCCTTGGTCTCTATAAATAGGACCCTTGGGTTGAGCCATTCAACACAACACACATCTCCTCAATAGAGAGAATTAGAGAATTCTCTCTAGACCTCTTCCTCTCCAATCCCTTGGGGATTTTCTTTCAAGAGGCTCCCACAAGCCTTGGTCCTGTGTTAGAGTCATAGCAAGGAAGACTTTGTGGAGGAGATAAAGACCCGCCAGAAGAATCTCCATATTTTCAAGGTATTTATTGCTTAAACCTTAATTTATTGTTTAATTCAAAATAAAATCAAAGAAGATCCAATGCTTCCGCTGCGGGATGAAGAGTTCATTCCTATCATTCTTGAACTTGAAGATGAGTGAGGCTCGAGCTTGAACTTCAAGCAAGCATACTTGAACTTGTGCTTGAAATGAGCGAAGCTCAAACTTTTACTTGTAGCAAGCAAGGCTCAAACATACTTGAACTTGAAGACGAATGAAGCTCGAACTTGAACTCTAAGCGAGCGATGCTTGAACTTGAGCTTGAAGCGAGCAAAACTTGAACTTGTACTTGTAGCAGGCAAGGCTCAAACATACTTGAACTTGAAGACAAGTAAAGCTCGAACTTGAACTTGACAGCAAGTGAAGCTCGAACTTAAACTTGAGGGATCGAACGCTCATACTTGAACTTCAAACAGGTGAAGCCATGAAACTTGAAGGAAGTAAAGCTTGAACTTGAACTTGAAAGCAAGTGAGGTTCGAACTTGAACTTTAAGCAAGTAAAGCTTGAACTTGAGGCTAGCAATGCTTCGAACTTTAATTTGCAGAAAGCGAAGCTTAACTTGAATTTAAAGGCGAGTGAAGCTCGAACTGAACGTGAGAGGAATGAAGGTCGAACCTAAAGCAAGCGAAGCCCTTTCGTATGCATCCAACTTGTAACATCTAGTTTCATGAGGATGAAACTTTTTTTTTGGAGACTGAACTTAAAGTTTTTTTAATCTACCCACGTAGCCTTTGAGTAGAAGAAATCAAGTCATAACGTAGTTCAAAGAACTTTTTTTTGGGTTGTTCACTTTTTAAGCTCATGTGGGCCAGAAGCATCATGCAGTTTAGGCTCTTGCGATAAAAAGTTTTCTTTACATTTTAGATGCTCTTGTCTTCAGCATGGTTTTCATCAGATCCTTCATTTGTAGGATTTGTTAAGATGATGAGATTTTTCTTCACCTTCTCTATATTTATGAGAATGAAAAGCTTCCTTTTCATACAAGAAAGAAAGAATTCAGCCCAGTACAAGTGCACACTGTCGATGCAAGTAATATTAAATTAGAAGCACTCTAAAGTATCGATCTCACATGAAACAGATACAACAAAATTCAAAGATAGCACAAAGATGTTAAAAAATTGTAACTTTGATAATCAAATATAAAAAGTGAGGAGAGTGAAATGGTAGAAGAAATTTATGAAAATCAACAAAGAGAAGAGGGAATTCATGCATACTTATGCCCTTTTCGTGAGAATTGTTATTCAACTGCAATTGCAATCACGCCTTAACACAAAGTAATTGTAAACCGAATAAACTCCTATTCAATTTTAATTCAAAACCTTTAGGAGGCTAAGTAATTGGACCTATATGTCTATGGTCAATTGTACTTAGATAAATTTCAATCGCATTCTAGTGGTTTTGGGGACTCGTCCTATGTCTAGGATCAAGCTTTACTTATTTCTAAGTGTTATTACCTCATTTCTTTTGCGAGATCCACCTTCCTCTAACCCTTTCAGTATTATATGTAGACTTGAAAACAACTCTAGTTGATCAATCAAGGCTTACTAAAATAATTATTTCAACAAAAACAAACAAACTTTGCATTAAATTGGATTGCCCTTGCTTATAAGCTTCACATTCTCATCTCTAGGGCATTCATACACTTGAATCCCTAAGAGAGATTTAGCTCATGGTAAAATAAGAAAATGAACAAGCTTTACCTAGAAGAGAATTCATAACTTAAGGAAATAAAGTGCATAATTGATGGAAAAAAATAAAGCTTAAAACAGAATGTCAAAGCTGGAAAATAAATCAAGAACTTAGTTGCTCCATTAATGATTTTATTCAAGAAAAACCTTACGACGATGAAATGAACTAAAGGCAAGGTACAAAATTGTCTTAAATGTAAAACCTAACGGCTACTGATCGAATGGAAAAATGAGATCTAAACAACTGAAAAATAGAAACTAAAACAACGTTTAAACATGAGTAAAAGGGCTGGAACAAAACTAGAATTACAAAAAAAAAAAAAAAAAAAAAAAGCTTCTTCACAACCTCTCTCTCATTTCCTTTAATCAAAGTCAAGTCAATCTTTTTCAAGATGAATTGGGTTTTCACATGTCAAGGTTTTCACCCTAGTTGGATCGAGCACAAAATAGCAGAGAGGATGAAGAGAAAGACGGACAACACGTAAAAAAAAAAAGTGCAAAAAATGGGTTTTCTTCCAAGGATGAAATCCGCTTTTTACCTTTGTTTTCGTCTATTTTATAGCCTTCAAGCATCTAGGATTTCTTCACACTCCATATACGACTTGATGTATGAAATCCTTGCTTGATTTAAGGAGAAATAAATGTTGAAATCTTCTAAATTTGGCCAATCCCGAGATCACATTTTTCTGCATTCCATGTTGCAATTACAATTGCAATTGCATTGCAATTGTACTGCAATCCTCTCATTTTGCTAAAACTGCACAATAAGCAACTAAATCAACCCAATTTCAACATTTTTATCTATTTTTCATAATCTTAAGGATTCTCATCATGCTTAAGGATTTCTTCACACTTTGCTCAAATTCAAGAAATTTTGGGGGTTCAACAAGATTGAAAAGATAAGAATAACCTTCCTTTGTGACCTAAATAATTCTAAAAAATGAGAATTATCAACGGTACTATGAAATTTTTTATGGTTCACTTCATTGAACAGTTCTGCCTCCACGGTGTTCATCTTTCTTTTATGTTGATAGCTTGTTACTTTGAGGCGATCAAAAATAGATGTTGACGGTTGGCATTTCCTCGATATAGAGACGTCTAGCCTTTGAAAATTCGAAGGTCAAGTGGAGGCAGAAGTTAGACATTGGTCTTTTTCTTTTGTCGTAGTCATACTCATCCTTTGGAAGACTGAAGGTTGAGTAGTTGAAGGCTTTGTGTGATTGAAAACAAAAGTCCTTTACTCGACTTCTTTTGAATTGTCAACTTCTTCTACATTAATGCAATTTGAACTTACGAAGCTTTCTTCCTCTTTTTTTTATGGGAAGGAAATTTCTCAAGAATATCTCTTTTAAGGTCACCGATTGTCGAGGTTGAGAATTATTTTTATTTCCTTTCCTTTCAGGCTTAGGTTTCCTCATATCCTTCTTTCTTTGACACGTGTTCTTTTTTTTTTAATAGACGATGTTCTATCTGAACAAGATGTTGTCCTTGTTTCTTCTAGTGAGTCATAATGGTCCACCCTTTATCTTCATCCTCGATAGGTTTGACCACATCTTGAAGTTTATTTTTTGGTACCTCATGTTGAAATCAAATAGATACAGGTTCCAAGGTTCCAAATCAGACAAGATGTTGTCCTTGTTTCTTCTGGTGAGTCATAATGGTTCACCATTTTTCTTGATCCTCAATAGGTTTGACCACATCTTGAAGTTTATTTTTTGGTACCTCATGTTGAAACCAAATAGATACAGGTTCTAAGGTTCCAAATTGGACTTAAACACACTCCTTGATCATGAAGTGGATCAGAGTGTCTTTGAGTACATGTATTTGTTGTCACTACAACATGATTTGTTTAAGCTAATTCGTTGAGGTCTAGCTCAATTTTTCCTTCTTTAGCTAATCTTAGAATTAGCTCTTTTAGGATGAAGCATTTTTTCACCAGGTGACTGATGATGCATGATACTTACAATAGTTGGGATCATTGCCTTTTTTCATCTCTTCCGGCTGCTTACACTCTGGAACTTCGATCGGTTGTGTGTCCAATAGTAGTTCTAACATGTCAGGAATGTCAGAATCTGGAAAATGAAAGACTTTTTCCTATTTTTCCTTCAAAGTTAAGCGACGCCTTTCATTTTCTTGTCGCTCTCCAATCTTCTTGTCCTTTCCTTTTGAAAAACACTTGAGAGGGACTGTATTGACAAAGTCTCCTGGATGTTATTTTCCTTTTTCCGTATGTTAGGGACTATAAGGTCTTTATCTCCTCAACTAACAATACTTAGTTCCATGTTGTAGGTGTGAGTTGCTAGCTCTTCAAAGGTGCGAGGCTTTATACCTTGGAGGATGTAAAGAAGTCCCCAATGCATGCCTTAAATGCACATCTCCACAATTGATAATTCAGTGAGATGGTATTTGCAATCAAGACTCATGGCTCTCTAACGATTGATATAGTCGACAACAAATTCACCTTTTCATTGTCTAGAGTTGGTGATCTCGAGCGTACTGACAATTCGTCTTGTGTTGTAGAAGCGATTTAGAAACTCCTTTTCGAACTGTTCCCAACTATCTATTGACTTAGATTCTAAATCAGTATACCAGTCGAAAGCGTTTCCGTTAAGTGTTGGAATGAACTGCTTAAACAATTGATCTCCTTGTGTACCATCATTTTTGCATGTCTCGATGAAATGAGCAATGTGTTGTTTAGGGTTGTCTTTTCCATCAAATTGTTAGAACTTTGGTGGCTGGTATCTAGTTGGAATTCTCAAACTATCAATTCTCTTGGTATATGATTTAGAATACAAGAGAGAACTTTGAGAAACCTCACTATATTGAGCTCTAATGGAGTTGGTTATCATGTCCTGAAGTTGTTGGACAGATAATGTAGTGATCGAAGTAGAGTGTTGTGGTTGATCTTCCTACACAACGATCTTTCCTTTGTTGCGATCATTGACAATAGGAGTTTCACTTGATTTAGCGACATTTTGACTCTCAATCTGACTCTTTAAGTATGCAATTTGAGAATCTTTTTCTTCAATCTTCTTCATTAAGGTGTTGATATGTTCCTGTTTCTTTGTCATTTTTTCTTCCATAGTGCTTGTTTAAGTCATCATGATAGACACTACATCATAATCGATATCAAAAAAAGGGCTACACTTAACCAGGAACCTGCCATTAATAGATGCCCCGACAGTGTCATTACTTTATCTTCTTGCAGTCTACGTTCATTGGAGCAACTATGGATAACAGAACTCGTGTACAAGTTGCTCATAACAGCGATCATCAAAGATGTCTTTTTGAACGTCATCACTTCACTTGTGTTTTTTACATGAAAAAAAGAGATGAAAGGTAGAGCAGCCCCACTGGGCATGCCAATTTGATTGCATGTGATTTCAAAAGAGAAATTTGACACGTGTAAAGAATTTGTATTTGTATTAATTTTGTGTGGGTGTACAATCTCTAATATTTATCATTTAATTCTTGCTCTCTCATGTACAAATGTCTCGAGGGCTTTGTAGCTTGTTCTCGAACGTAGATTTGTCTTGAGGGCTTCGCAGCTTGTTCTCGAATGTGGATTTGTTTCAAGGGCTTTGCAGCTTGTTCTCGAATATGAATTTGTCTCAAGGGCTTTGTAACTTGTTCTCGATGTTCAAAATCTTCTGGTCTTCAAGGCTTTGGTTTAGAGAGTGTTTGATCTTCAAGAGCTTAAGAGTCTTCTAATCTTTTTGTTTCTGAATTCCCTCTAAGTTCTCTAGAGAGTTTAATTTCTAAATCCTTGAAATGGAGGAGAAGCCCTCTATTTGTAAAGTTCCCTAAGGCTCTATGTGGGCTTAGGCCTGACTGCTTTTAGGCCTAACCAGTGGACTAGGCTTGGTTAACTTTGAGCTGAGACTTTATTGGATTAAGGCCTCCCATTTGAGTTTTGTCCAAAATTAACCCAAATTACATATAACTCAATTTGACCAACCTAAACTTAATTTATTTGATCAAATGGTTATATCGAAGACATTTGACCTTATGATTTTAGGATTTGCCTACTTTCGTTTTCAAATTAAATGTGAGACACATGTCAATTTATAATTAGTCCCAAATTTAATTATTTGTAATTTTGTCATTAATTTGGAATAATAACATGACAATTTGTGACCAAAATTTCTCATTCAACCGTCTCAATACCACTAAGCCAACTTATATGACTATTGCACACTTTCTTTTCTTTTTCATTAGTCTCAAAATTTCAATCACTTCAATGTTACTCTATAGCTACCTCAATCAAAATAACAAAACTTAATTTGAAGAAACAAGGCTAATAAACGACTTTTCTTTACTAATTACACAAATTAACGAAACTTAATTTGAAGAAACAAGGTTAATAAATGAACTAAAAAGACTAAAATGGGTATTAAAAATTTCTTTTGTTTCTGGCAACAGCTAGCTAGATTGTCGGGATATATTGCATTTTCTAACCTTTTTGCAGCATTGGGAAAAAGTGCATCGTGAAAACATTAATTTCTTGTAGTGATATGATATGTTGACCAATAATCTACTAAATGAAAAGTTTGATTTTTGTCATTTTGTTTTTGGAATGCATGGCACGTTCCTACACACAATGAAAATAACACAATGAAAATGAGAGATTTATTGGGTTATTTTTCACTAAATATATATAGATAGATAGATAGATTTATTTATCAATTTATAAAATATTTTTAAATTAAATTCCTATTTTTATTCTTTTGTTTGAAAAAAAAAAAAAAGATAATCTTTTAAGGGTTTTAATTAAGATTCTTTTAAAAAGGGTCTTCTAAGCCCTAATTTTTTTTATCAAATTTTGACGACAAAAAAAGGAACGGAGAGAAAAGAATAAACACTCTGGACCTTCCTCTCCAACAAGGAAGACAATAAGTTTTCTTCATAGATCTTGTTGTTTTCTTTTCTTTTCTTGGTTATTGAAGTTTTCTTGCAAGGTTTTGAGTTTTGATTTCTTTTTGGTTTTATTCTTGGTTGTTTAGAATGAAAAGATTCTTGAAATCTTTTGTCCTAAAAAGTTTTTAGGTTTTTAATTTGCTGGAATTTTCATCAAAGGTTTTCCTCTTAGGGCTTTTAGATTAAATTGAAGGTTTTGAGAATGGAATTTTTTTTTAGAATTTTTCAGCTTTGAATTTCTTTAAAATTGGGACTGTTTTAAGTGTATTTTAGATTCTTTTTGCACCAAAAGTTTACCAAATGCTTGTGTATAACTTTGATTTCCATATGAAAATAGTATGTTTCTATGGTTTTTACAACAATTTTGTTAAACTTTTCAGATCTAGTTTTTGGTGTTAAAAAGTGGCAAATTTTGATTTGTTTAGTGTTAAAATCTTGGAGAGTTTTGTTTTATGAAGCATAATTTTTTTTTGTTTGATTGTCCTTAAATTATGATAGTTTTGAAGGTGTTTAAAAGTTATAAAATTGAAAAATTGTTTGATATTTTATTATGTATTGAAAGAGTGTTGGTTTTACCGTTTTTAGTATATTTTAGTGAGTTTTATGGTGTTTTAAAATGCAGTTTCAAATCTGTTTTTGCAACCCAGGAACCCTATTTTTCTAACTTTTTATGTAGAAAATTGTTTTGAATGGAAAATTTTGGTAGATTAGATGGTGTATGCTTTAGATAAGTTTTAGAAGATAGAATTTGGTTTCTGAGTATGAAGTATTGGCTATGTTTAGGCTTCTAGAAGATTAACCTTAGTTCAAAGAGTTGGTATTGTGGAAAAAATTGAGATTGAGGACTGTAGAATTTTCAATTGAGGTAAGTAGTTTCCACATCCCTTACAAAATAGAAAATTTGGAATATTTCCGTTTTGATTAGTGTTATTTGACAAAATAACTGAAAACATGTTTTTTATGTGATTTGAACTTGGTCGAAATTATTTTATATGCTTTAAAGTATGTTTGCCCTTTTGGATAATTTGAAATAAAAGTATTTTGATTGATTTAGAATTGAAAGTAAGTTTGTGCTGGTTTTGTTACATATGAAAATTATTGAAGAGTTTGAATGGTTGATTTGATAAATCTTCATTGAAATTGTTATTTGAAACTACATATTTTTTTTCAAATGTTTATGAAAGAATTTTGATCGATTCGATAAGGGCTATCCAGATATGCCAAATTTTTATTTTGGGATTGTATGCTTATTTTGTAGTAGCCAAATTTGGAATTGCGAGAAATGATTTGATTGAAACTTAATTGTGGGAAGGCACTTTATAGTGGTTTGGCATTCCTTTGGGAATGAAGATTCATGTGTGTGTTAGACTCATATGGCCTCGCACTTAAGTGAATGTATTGGGTCGATTTCTATCGACAATTCTAATTGAATGTTCTGATTGATTGATTGGTGTTACCGACGGATAACCACATATGTCGCTAGGCTACTCTAATTATGCATCTTTCTCACTCTATCAAATGAAAGTATTGATTGATTGAGAGTTCCGTTTGATTGAAAGTACTAATCGATTGAAAGTTTTGTTTTGTTAAATTGATTTTTCATGTTTTGTTTTGACCAAATGAATTTCTGAACTTGACGTGGAGATTACTTATTGAGTATTTTTATACTCATTTTTGTTTTTTTTAAATGTTTTCAGATGAAGGAGCAAATGATAGTTCTGACAGTGATTGAGGTCTAGCGTTCTGGCAGAATTATTGAGGAGTTATTTTTGTCTTTAGGATTTTAGCATTTAAGTTATTGTTGAACTTGTCGTACATTCAAAGTTCTTTTAAATGGTTCTTTAATTGATGGTTTAGTTCTAGTAATGGACTTGGCTTTAGATTTTAAGCCTTATTTTTTTTTTCAGTTAAATAAAAGCATTTTACATTTGAATTTTTTTAGCATCTATTTAATCACTTCCGCATTATTGTTAGAATGACCGTATTGGAAAATATAGGTTGTTACACATTGGTCATATGTGAGTGAGGAGAAAGTGTGTGATGGCAGAGAGAAGAAAGAAAAATAGAAAAGAAAGTGGATCCATATAGAAATGTTTTGAACACTTATGGAGGTTGATTCATGGTCTGATCACGAGTTGAAATTTTGTCAATGTGTTCATGACAAAATTTTGTCAATGGGTGTCACTTTGAGTGAGATCTTTATAATTTCTTCTCTTGTAATATCGTCATATTTGTTGAGATTTATTATCTTGAGATATCTATTACAGTATGTCTCTAGTTGTGACTAGAGAGAACTTGTTGTAACCCATTATTAATTATAGTGGAGATTTTGACTTCTGTCTGAATTTATTTACTCATCACCTTTGAGAAAGTTTTTCCACATTAAAATGGTTGGTATCATGTGCTTGTTTATTGTTATTTCTACTTGTTATTTCCTATTAGGTTCACACAAGAAGGGATAATTGATCCGTAACTAGAATATAGTGTTTATCCCAATAGGTATGTACTCAAAGACTTTTGTAGAGGTGAAAAAAATACGGAATCTGCAAGTATCGATGTGCTAGCATTGTGGTGCAAAGAAGCACGAGCTTGAATTTGTTCCATCAACAACATCAATTCGATCAATAAAAACCAATGAATTAAGTCGTAGGTTTCATTTGGAATTGCTGTAGCTTTTGAAATAATTGTTGGCAACTGTACTTTTAAGAAAAACAACTATCATATGAGCAGATTAGTGTTTGGTAAATTTCAATTTCAAACATAAATAAACAAGTCAAAGCGTTTGATAAATTCAATCAAAATTGATGTGGTTTAACTAAAATTAACAAAGTAGATATATAATTTTAATTATTTATATGTTGGTGTTCAGTATATGAATTATTATAAGTTAATTATCTAGAACTTATATAGTTTAAATTACAAACTATATTTTGTTATTCCAATTTAAGTACAAACAAAATGTAAGAAAAAAAATATATTTTTAATATAGAAATAAAATAAAATAAATGTTATTTATTTCGCTCTCATCAAACTTATAGCAATATTGTCAAGGGCGAATCTCTTTGAAGATTAGGCCCCATAAAGTTTTTGACATTTTTTGTAGTTTGTATAATTAATACCTTAGGCTAGGATACATGCTATTAGTATTAGATAATTCATCTAACTTAACAAAAATTTATACTGTCTCAGTGTAAATCAATTCTTGTGGCCAATCCATTCCATGCGTGCATACTAGAGTTTCTATCCTAGAGGCGTTTCTTTCTTTTATTCTCTTTTTTATGTTATATATATATTTGTGTTTCTTCTCCTATTTTAATTTTAGAATTCAATCTACAAAATATGTACATTTAAAAATAAAAAATAAAAAATATATATATAATATTAAAGATTTTGTTTTAATTTCTTCTTTAAATATGACTTTTTTAGGTAAAAAAGATACATAGAAATAATTATAAATATTATCTTTAAATCTTAGTAAATTATTTTTTTTGATATTTAATTCTATAATCAACTATAATTATTATAAAACAAAAAAATTTAATTATTATTTCAAGTTTTATTTTTATTTTTATATATTTATATAAAAAAAAAGGTTATAATGTTATTATAGTCCCCTTACTTTGAGACTTGTTTTATTTTAGTACTTGTACTTTCAAATGTCCAAATTTAGTTTTCATACTTTCAACAAAATCTTAAAATTAATTCATACTATTAGTTTATTGTTAACTTTTCCAAAAACAATTTACTATTAACCTTCCATCTATAAATAATTGAGGAAATATATTCACATTGTTTCTTTTCTAAAATGAAAATTATGATTTTTGCATTGTGTCTTTTCTATAATGGAAATTATGTTTTTACAAAATGTCTAATAAGTCTTTGAAATTTTTATTTTGTGTCTAATACATCCTTGAACTTTAAAAAGTGTCTAAATCTCTTAACTTTAAAACTTGTCTAATATATCTTTCAACTTTGAATTTTGTATCTAATAGTCCTCAAATTTTCAATTTTGTGTCTAATAGATTCTTGACCTATTGGACATAATTTTTTTTTTTAATTTAGGGATTATTTTGACACAAAATTGAAAGTTTAAGGTCTCATTAGACAGAAATTCGATTTTTTGTCTAGTAAATCAATTAATGTTTTAGAGACGTATTGAACAAAAGATCACACAAACATTCAACACATCTAAATCTAAAAAAAATTGACTCAATTTTCGATATCTTTGAGATGTGTAACAAAGAGAAATCACCTAATGAGATGTACAAAACGAAAAAGAACATGATAATTGAAAGAAGATGATGACGGCCAAACAGAAGCAAAAAAATAAAAAATAAAAAAAAGCTAGAAATTTTTTTTAAAAAAAAACTAAATGTTGCCATGCAAACACTACAAGAATTTTGGGATTTTCCGACGCACAAAAGCGTCGGCAAAAGTCTAAAAACCGTCGGCTAAATAATTCCCGACGCAAAAACAGCCGTCGGCAATTTGGTCGTTATAACACCGTCGGGGGAAATTTTGCCGATGGTTCTTTACATTGCGTCGGCCATTTGTACAAAGGCCGACGCGTGAAACTTTGGTCGGCCTTTGTAGGAATGGCCGACAGTATAATTTTGGTCGGCCTTTGTACAAAAGCCCGACGGTTTTAGTTTGGTCGGCCTTTCGTACAAAGGGCGACGCTTTTTATGTTTGGTCGGCCTTTGTAAGAAAGGTTGACTAATATAATACCGTCGGCCATTCGTATTAAGGCCGACCAAATCTCAAAACCATCGGCCTTTGTATGAAATGCCGACGGTATTATGTTGGTCGGCTTTCTTACAAAGGCCGACCAAATCTAAAAAGCGTCGGCAAATGTTTGTATTGGACATTTTTTAAATTTCAATATTTTTAATCTAGAATTTCATTCTAATTCACAAATTATTGTATCTAAAAGGAGTATACAAAATAAATCAAATAAAACTTTCTATTAAACCAAATTTGAATACATTTTGTTCATAATGAGGAAATTCATAGAAGATAAAATACAAAAACTTCAACACACAACATAAAAAAATTTAAGTTCCTATCACTTTGTACATATTACAAAAATTTTGTCTCATAAGTTCTTTAAAAGTTCTCATAAGCTAGCACGTCTTTCCTGAAAAAACAAAGAAAAAAATGTAATTAAGTTACCTAACTTTTTTTTTTTTTAGTACAATTAAGTTACCTAACTTATATAAGAAAAACACATATAACAACATAATTAAATTAACATTTCAAAAGTAAGGAACAATGATATCAATACGTAAATAATTAAAATAACAAATTTACAACACAACTAAAATTACTTAAAACTCTTCTAAACTATTGAATTATATATATATGAACGAAATCACCTAACTTATAACGAACTAAAACGATCAAATATAATCTTGAATTTAAAAACTATCATATACACAAATAAACTCATCAAAACTTAACAAAAAGAATCAAAATTTCAACCCAACTTTACCAAGAGTAAACAAAAGTTACAAAACATTTACCTAAAACTTAAACAAACCATAAACAAGTTTTACCTAAACTTCTCAATATTTATGGACACATTTAACTAAACTTAAGCACCAATCACCCCCTTCACACTCCAAAAAATTTCTCACCCACTACCTAACTCCAAACCAATCTCTAAGCATCGACCTACACTCAAACGAAGAACATACAACTTAAACAAACCAAATAATAAACCCATTGAATTATAGTTTAACTTTTCAAAGGAATGAACCACCAAAACTTAACTAAATAGCTAAATATGTTCAACCAAATTACTAAACTCCAAAGGATTGATCGATAAACAATCTATAAGCATCAATCCATGTACCCCTTCACACTCCTAAAAATTTCCCACCCACCTCTTAACTTCAAATCAATCTCTAAGAATCACCTTACACTCAAACCAATTCATTGGCTACCATAACTACATGATAGCCACACAACCATATCCAATAAATTCCAAACATATTAGCAAGTATCAATATTACAAATCAATAAGCAAGAAGTTCAAAATCAACTACAAGCAAACATAGATAGCTTCTAATTAAAACTTGACGATCATGAACATAAACTCAAAGAAACTCATACAAACCAAATAGTTTCAAATCATTGGCTACCATAACTGCAGGATAGCCATACATAACTTCTCACTATGTATAAGCATATTTTGATCCCAACCTCCTAAACTCAATTCAATCTCAAAGCACAATCTCAAAACATACTAACCCCCCAACACATTTGCTACCTTTACTGCAGGATAGCCATACACAAAACATTAGTAGAGAGATCATACCTACTTCGACGGTCCTCCTTGTGAATGCATGAGTTGCGTAAGCATTACTTCCATGTTAGCCAACTTCGCATCATGTGCTATAGTTCGAGTCTCGACTTCTTCCACTCGATTTCTAGTCTGAGTTTCACTTGTCTTAACTCGCTCCAACTCTTCTCTCGTAAGCTCAAGTTCTAAGCATTCAATTATTTTAAAATTAAGATCTAAGCATTCAATTATTTCGAAATTGAGTTGAAGTAGTTTGAGTATAAACATATCATTCATGGTAGTAGGTGTCTTTTCAATTGTGTTTAAGTATAATTAATATGTTAGGAGTGAGGATATGAACCTTCAATCTCAAGGAAAGAAGTAGATGTCTTAACCATTGATAAGCTAATTAAGCTAAGTTAAATTTGGATTCTTAAGTTTTCACATTATCTTAATAAACTAAATTAAATTGAATATCTTAGGCTCCGTTTCATAACCATTTGATTTTTGGTTTTCATTTTCTCTACAATAGATTCCATATTTCTTAAGGAAACATTTGAGCTTATACCCAAATTCCAAAAACATAAAACTAGTTTTTCAAAACTACTTTTTTTAGTTTACACACTTGGCTTGGTTTTTTAAAACATATGTAAAAAGAAGATAAGAAAACATGGAAACCCATTAGTGGAAGTAGTATTTATAGACTTAATTTCAAAAACCAAAAACAAAAAACCAAAATGACTAATAAACGGGTCCTTAATAATCTAAAATTTCAATCTTAATAAGCTAAATACCAAAACAAACAAACTCATATATTGATTTATGCTAAAATGTGAACTATTGTATAATGTATTAAAAAAAATACAACATACACCTATCAAGTAGTTACCTATTAAAATTATCTCTTGAATTTCTAATTATCAAAATCAAAACTTATTTGCAAATTTTTTGTCCATAGTTTACAGTGAAGATAATCATCAAAGATGCAATAATATCAATATAACATTAAAATCCACGTTGTCAAGTTCACAATGAAGATAAACATCAAAGATGCATATAATACTAGTAAGTATTAATTACTAAATGTAGTTCCGTTCTTCTTTATTAAAACTATAAACAAGAAACGAGAACACTACCAAACGGGCCATATAAAAAATATATATTTTCAACTCCATACCCATGAATAAGAATAATGAACATTACAAATTAACTCAAACTAAATTTTAAGTACAAATAAATCAAATACATACATATACACTTCTTCACAATAAACTATAAACTACAAACTCAAAATAGAGAAAAGAAGAGTTAAACTCACCTTAAATTCTTCTTTCACCGCCGAAATCAACTCAAATCCACCTTAAAATTTATTTTGAACACCCTGAAACGAACCCAAATCCTAAAGCAAAATAATTCAAAGGTTAGTTACCAATCTAAATTATTTTAACTAAGTTCGAAAACTCCTAAACAAAATTTATCGCCTAAAATTCATTAAAACATCTTTAATCTTTGCTGAAAAGTGTTCGCAAGAGTTCGAATGAGTTCCAAACTACAAAAAAAAAAAAAAAAGACTTTTCAAACCTTAGAGAATGATCTAACACACTTTGTTCAAGTTCTAAATGGGTTTCTATATACATTTCTAACAAAGCTAGACAATTTGTTTGTATTGGAAAATATTCTCTAGCAAATGTAAGGTTACACAAATCAAAATACAACAAACTTAAATAGATTTACTAAATAATCTTCAATCTAACTATATATAACTCAATAGATTAGGAAAAAGAAATTACCAAGATGCAAGAGGAGGATGGGAAGTCGCCGACGACAATGGGCATTTGAGATGTGGGAGGTTGGGTAGTTGGGATTTTGAGGTAAAAGGATGGAGGAGAAAAAAAGAGAGGAAAGGGAACAGGGAGAAAATGGAGGAGATGAGGGGCGGCGGGGGTGGGTCGCGGTGGCTGGGCGACGACTGGGCGGCGATTGGGTGGAGGCTGGTGGTGAAGGAGGTGGCCGGCGGTTGGGGTGGTGGCAGCGGTATGGGAAAGTGAGAAAGAAAAGAGAGGAAAAAGGAGAAAATGGAGGAGATGGGGCGGCAGCGACGGACGGCGGCAGGCGACGGTAAGTGGTAGGGGCTGGATGAGAGAAAATGGGGGGAAAAGAAAAAAAAAAAAAGGGGGAAAATTGGGGGGGGGGGGGGGGGGGGGGGGGGTCTTCGAATAGAGCTCCCTTTTTAAAACTGAACCGCCGACGATTCACTCAAACCATTGGCGGTTCACTATTAAAAACTGACGGTTCAATGAACCGTCGGTTTTTTCTCCCATTAGCCGACGGTTCATTGAACCGTCAGCTTTTTTTATTATGTCAATGGCCGAAAGTTCACCAAATTGCCGGCCATTGTGACAGATATAACCGATGGTTCACTGAACCGTCGATTTTTTTGACAATAATGACTGACGATTTGAGGAACCGTCGGGTTGTTTGATGCAAATGGCCGACGATTCATCAGCCTTTTTGACCGTAATGGCCGACGGTTCGATGAACCGTCGGTCGTTTTGCAGTAATTACCAACGATTTGCTAAACCGTCGGCCTTTGTGATAGTAATGACTGACGATTCGATGAACCGTCGGCCTTTTTGACTGTATTGGCCGACGGTGAATGATACCGTCGGTATTTCCTATTTTTCCTGACCGTTTTAAAGAGCGTTGGGAAAAAAAGCGTCGGTAAAAGGGCAGATTCTTATAGTGAAAGAAAATCTCAAACCTTGATAGAATTTGCTTCAAGTTGATACTGAAATTGTACAAAGCTTAGATTTTAAAGGAATTGAAAAAAGTGACAGAAGAATTGAAGATAATAAAATATACATAGAAGGATTTAGTAGTCATTTTGAGAAATCGTTAAAAAAGGCATGTGATTATTCAAGAAGCTAAAATCAAAAGCTACTATTTAGGAGATTTTGAAAATCAAAGAATTTAAAAAGTGATTTTATATAGATTTTAAAAAAAATCACAATTATCAAACACGCAAAATGGTTAATATTTTTTCAAAATCATATTTACGTGTTCCCACCCCAATCCAAACCCAGTAGTAGGTTGGTTTACATGAATAATTGAAAAACTGATGCCAAACCAATCGACCTGCACCTCTCTCTTTACTTATAGTTTCTATCGTCAATCCAAAACTTCTAAAATATATACCCCCACCTCATTTCCTTATTTTGGAAAACTCCTAACCAAGTACACTCTTAAAACCCAAAATTTATATCCTAACTAATCTTAAAAAATATTTTAATGCCAAAAATAGAGAGAATCAATAATTTCATCATTACATAATAATAATTAAAAAGTTTGAAAAAATGAACACAATGCAGAGAATACATTTGTATTCCTTGTACTTGAAATAAAATCTAAGAAGTCAATTTGAACATAGCGTAACTAATTTAGACGTATACTCTCTGCCAAACAGTTAAAGATTCGAACTCATCCACTTCATATTGTTGAACTCAAATAAATAAATAAATAAACTTTATTTGTTTCTTAGACCATTTCAAACTGGGATTTCTCCACTTTGAGAAAATTTAGTACAAAAATGAGTGCCACCCAATCCAATCCATGCCCTCCACTTCCAAATCCCTTCCTTTTTTGTTCTCAAAATCCTAAATCAATGTTGCGCTTCCTCAAAAGACACAAAATCAAATATCAAAAGAGAACCAAAAGAGAGAGAATGAGAGTATACAAAAGAGAAGGAGAATTAAAAAATTATTCAACCTCCCTTACTCTAATACCTGGTTGAAAATCTAATCATCCCTTAATAACATTTTTATATAAGTTTAAAATATAGTTTCTAAATTCTCTCGTATCAGCTCCTTAAATAATTTATCTTCTCTTTGAAAGAATAGAACCCAAAAACAGAGAGCATATCAAAAGAGAAAAAGTTATTTGACATACAACTACGAAGTGACTATCTTTAATATACAAAAGAGAAGGAGAATTAAAAAATTATTCAATCTCCCCTGCTATAATACCTGGTTGAAAATCTAATCGTCTCTTAATAACCTTTTTATATAAGTTTAAAATATAGTTTCTAAATTCTCTCGTACAAGCTCCTTAAATAATTTCTCTTCTCTTTGAGAGACTAGAACCCAAAAACAAAGAGCAGATCAAAAGAGAAAAAGTTATTTGACATGCAACTACGAAGTGACTATCTTTAATATACAAAAGAGAAGGAGAATTAAAAAATTATTCAATCTCCCCTGCTATAATACCAGGTTAAAAATCTAATCGTCTTCTAATAACCTTTTTCTATAAGTTTAAAATATAGTTTCTAAATTCTCTCGTACCAGCTCCTTAAATAATTTCTCTTCTCTTTGAGAGAATAGAACCCAAAAAAGAGAAAGCAAATCAAAAGAGAAAAAGTTATTTAACGTGCCACTGCAAAGTGACTATCTTTAATATCATTATCATGCAAGTTTAAAGTTTCTCTGACTCTCAGTAACACTATTCTTTACAAACTCAAAATACAGTTTATAAATTCTCTTGTATACATCCAATGTTATATTCTAACTCAAATAATTTCTCTCACAATCCATAAGAGAGAAGAAGCATACATCTCATAAGTAGAACAAAACAAAAGAGACCATAACATAAACATATATAAATCTAAGTACAAAGACAAAGAAGTTTATACATCTAATCTAAACAAGAAGAAAACTAAAAAGCCTGCCTAGCAAAATAAGTAAGATCCAGAGAAACAATTGGGCCTGAGGTAAGATCCAGAGAACCAATTGGGTCTGGAAGAATGTGCATAGGAGAAGAGATGATGAAAAGTGAACCGAGTGAGCTCGCAATCACTATTACAAACTTCACTGCCATTTTCAACAACTTCAAACACATTTTCACCTTCTGAAACACCACCATTTTTAACTCTCAAACCCTTCTTCTGCTTCTTCAATATCCCTAGCTTTTTTCTCTCTCTCTATAATTATATATATTATATTTGTAATGATTTTTGAAATTGAGGGCAATGGCCTGTGCCATTTCCCTTATCCAAATGAAAGGGGTTTTGAAATTTCAAGTTTTAAATAGAAAGAAATTAGATTCCTTTCTTAAAATGATGTTTCCATCAAATGACAAATTTTAATTTATTGAAATGGGTCCATCTCCCAGAGGGTCTCTATTGATTCATTAATTCCTATAGATTGTTGTATGTTGTGTTGATGTCTCAACAACTCTCAACCACTAAGACTGAAGAAAGTCTAAATATTTTTGGGTCACTTGCTGAAGACTTATTTTTTCTTCCTTTTTTAATTATTTGTGATTTTGTTTGATTAGCTTATATGATTGTGTCAAGGTTTTGGATTTCTTATTTTAAATATTTTCTTTTTGAAAAAATTTCAGTTAGTTAAACGGATATTAGATTGATCTATATTTATTAAAAATAATTACATATATATATATATATATATAACCCTTTTGAAGTCCCGATTCCTAATCTAACTTAAGCAACTAAAAATAAACTATTTGAACCCAGAAAAAACTGTTTTTTCTTTTCAACAAAGATTACTTGTTTACCATAGTCTTTAAAAAGTGGAAAAAAATAGAGGAATAAATGGTTAATGAAAAGGCTTGTTCTTAAAAATAGAAGCCAAAGTAAAGTTCGTTATTAAACTAGATAAATTTTAAAAGATGGAATTCTTTAGGTGCCTTTGATAACCATTTCTGTAAAAACAAAAACAGCATATGTTCTATAATTGTCTTATTTTTTGTTTTTTGTTTTTTTTAAAAAAAAAAAAACCAAACTTGTGTTGATAAATTTTTAATTTTCATTTTTTTTACAATTTATACACTCACTTTCACATATAGTCTCTCTTTCAACACACATATTTTTCTCTAATATTCTCTCTCAACCTTAGCTATAGTTTTGTGAGATAGATATCTCTCCCCCATCTCCATTATTTTCTAATATCTCTATCGTTGTTGTGCAATTAAATAACTTCTCCTTCCACTCGCAAAGATACACAATTAAATTGATTTGTTTCTTTGCATTGAACTATTGCACCACGAACTCAAAAAAAAAAAAAAAAAAAAAAAAAAAAAAAAAAAACCTATTGACACCACACATTCAACATTTGATTTTTTTTTAAAAAAATTAACTATAGTTACTTTTGAGCATTTATATTATTTTATAAATATTTTTGTTTTTATATATGTAATGAGAGTTTTAAAGGCAGTTCTGAACAAAACAATTTTTTATTTTTACAATTAAAAATAAAATAATGATTTTCGAATTAATTTAGAATATATGATAAATATTATTAAATAAATTTCGACTTTTTCTTGTTTTTGAAAAATGGAACACATGAAATCTTGTTAGACATGGGTTGTTGCTTTTGTTTAACTAAAAAAAAGTATATGATTTTTAAAAAAAATATATTAATACCATCTTTGTTTTCTTTGTTTCATTATCTTTATTTTACCAATGTTTTCAAAATTCAAGTCAAGTTTTAAAAGTTAAAAAAAAAAGTAATTTTTAAAAATCTGTTTTTGTTTTTGAAATTTAGCTAAGAATACAAATATTTCTTTAAATGAGGAGAAAACCCTAGTAAAATATCTATTACCATCCTGAAATCAATGATTCAATTCTCTACTCCTCCAATTGTTGAACTAAAAATAAAATTTTACACTATTTAATAACAAGGAAATGTTCTCATAGTTTATGAATGCACTCTTATGCTATTCAAAGAAGGTAGGGAAAATAATATTTCCTCACTTTTTTTTTTGAGTTCAACACATTTGGGAGTGAAAGATTCGAACCTCTAACCTCTTGATTAATAGTGCATGCCAATTACTACTGAACTAAATTCACTTTGACATTTTCTCACATAATTAGATTGTGAGTAAGACATACGATAATGTGTAATGAAATTTTTTTTGGAGAGCTTGTGGAACAGATGAATTTTGGTAATGGGTTAAATAAATGGAATAAGAATATTAATTGAAATGGAAACGTATTCCATTATAATTATTTTATAATTTTTAAAAAACTTTTTAGGCATTTAAAGAGCCATGCCAAACCGACCAAAGAAAATTGGCATTCATGGAATAAATGAGGCCAATTTTAGGGAGAGTTGGAGGGTGAAAACATTTTTAATATCGATGTCAATGGAAATGTCAAGGCCTCAACTTCATGAAAATAAGTTTAAATTTCTTATTATTAATATTAGATCAACAATTGTGATATTTTGTTGATAGTTTATTTATATTTCGTCAATTTTCTATGATATAATGGAAATGTCGATGTTGAACTCTTAGACATGTAGAAATATCGATAGAAAAATGTCAACATGTCAATAGGAAACTTAAAACTTTAGTTATGTGCTTTTCACCTTCTGACTAAATTTGATGACCATTTTCAGTAACTTCAAAATATATGTTTAACTTTTGAAAGATCATCCCAACAAAATAGGACATAGAGGCCTCGTTTGATGACTATTTTGTTTTTGAAAATTAAGCTTGTTTTCCTCACAAGTTTTTAGTAAACTTTTCACTTTCTTTAAAACAAATTTGAATTTTAAGCCAAATTTCAAAAACAAAATCAAGTTTTTAAAAACTATTTTTATTAGTTTTCAAATGTGGCTTGGTTTTTTAAAACATTTTTCAAAAGTAGGTAATAAAGCAAGAAAATTGTAGGTAAAATAGTATTTATAGGCTTAATTTTTTAAAGTAGAAAACTAAAAATAAAATGACTATCAAATGGGAATCTAATATTTATTCAACAACCCGAAGTTTAAACTTCCTTATTTTTCTACCCAAAATTCTCTCCTGTCTCTAAAAAGAGAACATATATTGTACATATTTTTCCTTGTTAGATAGACATATATCTATATTCTTATATCCAGATTTTTCATATACATCTAGTAGTTCAATATAGCAATCAATCAAGCTGTCAAAAATATATATATATATCGATATATATAGCAATCAATCAAGCTGTCAAAAATATATATATATCGATATATATAGCAATCAACCATAAAGGGCATTTAAAATTTTGAGGTTGAAACCAAAAAGACAGAACCATGTTGGAAGCGTTGACAAACTAAAATTATGAGATTGGGTCCACCTTATTATATTACATGGGGTTCCATCTCAAAACCAATTGACAATGAGAGGAGTAGCCCATGTATCTTATAAATTGTGAGGTCCCTCTACATTTTTCCAATGTGGGATCCTCAACATGCCCCCTCAAGATGGTGCCACTTTGGGTTCACCATTCTTGGATCGGATCCCAATTTTAATTTTTGGATCGAATACCCGTTTGGGTTTAATGGGCTTTGATACCATATTATATTACATGAGGTTCCATCTCAAAACCAATTGGCAAGGAGAGGAGTAGCCCATGTATCTTATAAATTGTGAGGTCCCTCTATATTTTTTCAATGTGGGATCCTCAACACACCTCAACATTGTCCAAAGGGCATATTATTGTCTTACATTTTTTGTGTTGTATCTTGTATGTTGAAATTATGGACATAAGTGCATGTAGTTGGATTTGTGAACGAAAAATTAAAAAAGACAAAAAAGTTCGGAACCAATTAATCGATTTGACAGTTTCCAAAAAAAAAAAAAAAATGAATCGATTGTAAGGACAAGTCCTTTTCTTCAATTGTTTTTGGTTTTGTTTATTGTCTTATGTAGGGATGGACATTTTTTTTTTCAAAAGAGCAAATAACATCAATCACTTCTTAAGTATAGAAAATTTTACAATTGCATTCATTAACTTTAAATTCATCCAACTCAAAAAATTACCCTCTCTCATAACCGACGATCAACAATTTCATTTGATAAACACTACAAGATATCTTGAAAGACTACTTAAGTTTTTAATACAACAAATGTGGGATATAGGTATTTGAACCTCCAACCTCAAAGAAATTACTAGATGTGTCAATTACCGCTACAAGATATCTTGAAAGACTACTTAATTTTTTAATACAACAAATGTGGGGTATAGGTATTTGAACCTCCAACTTCAAAGAAATGACTAGATGTGTCAATTACCACTAAGTTATGTTCAGGTTGGCAAAAAGACTACTGAGTTATAACTCAACTCTTTTGTTTCAAACAAGTGTAGTGAAAATTAAATATAAAACAAAATAATTAACCACCTATAAACTATGATATGTTGTTACTTTCCATAGTGGTTTTTTTTTTTTTTTTTTGGAAGATACTTTCCATAGTGGTTAATAACTTAATAGTTGCAGTAAAAAAACAAATATTAACTTAATAGTGACCATCATACTCTTTTTCCTTTTCTTTTTCTTTTTATTTTAACCATTATACTCTTGGACATTATAAACTTATTGCAACCAAACAATATTCCTAAAGAATTTATAATAATAAAGTTTAGGGTTACAAATAACGGAAAATTTTTTAGTGATTATTGAGAAAAAAATTATGGCTTACTTTACCAAATTAAAGATATTCTTATACATGTTAGTGAAGGATTTTTTTTATGCTGAGTAGAATACCTTGTTAGGTGATTTTTTATCTACTAATTATTATATCTTTATCTTGGAAGATAGTACAATTTGTTGGAAATATAAAAGATATTACAAACTCTATTAGGGAAGCAGAACATATTGTTGCTTTATTCTTAAATTGTAAATTGTAATATAGTTTATTGGTATAATTTATAATTTTTCTAACAATAATTAAAATTTGAAGGTCAATCTGAGTGTAGCTTTGTAGATAAAGGTATATATTACTGTTATGGGTAAAATTGGACCAACAAAAATGGGCTGGCTAATAGGCTACAATAAAGAACCAAACGAGAAAAGAAACCTAATCTAAAATCAAAATGGACCAAAACCAACACGAGAGCGACCTACAAAACGAGAGGGAGGAGAAACAGGCTTGGGCCGAAGCCCAAGCTTGTGGGGGCCGACCACATGGCAAGGCCTACCTTTGGGCCTTGCCTTGGTCCCTCTTGGCCTATGTACCCCCAATCCAGCCACGTTCAGTCCTTTCGTTCCTAATCGAAGACGAATACCCACGAAAACTCTAGGAAGGAAGGTATTTAAGCTCTCTCTAGAGGGGAGAGCAAGGTAAGCTCATTCCAGCCATCAAAACTCTCCTAGAACTCCCTAATTCTCTGGAAAAACTCCCATTGACTTAAGCATCGGAGCTGTGTGGCCTACACCACACCGGTGTCCAAGTTTTTCTTATCTTGCAGGCCGCATTCTTTTCCCAAGAATACAAATTCACCTTCGTTGTCACGTGATGTCGGGTGAAATTTCTCCTATCCAAAATTTTACAACAACAGTTGGCACCGTTTGTGGAAAACAATAGTTGGCGCTGTCTGTGGGGAACGACAACGCTTGCTTGGAAAACCTTGTGCATGAGTCAATCTTCCAAGAGAGATGAGTAAAATGCCGAAAAATAAACACTTGAATGAAGACGGAGACGATTCCGATCAGGATCGACACCCAAGACGCATAAGAAAAGTTTCTTCTCCTCAGCCTCGTATTGACACAGGCCGACCAAAAGAGGAGATTGCCAAGATGAAGAAGAAGGTCGACAACATGGATAAGTACCTTTTGAAAATCCTGGAAAAACTCGAGAAGCAGGATCATCAGAAGGAAGAAAAATGTGAGGAGGAACCACCTCTCATTCGAGATACAAGAAAAGGAAAAGCGAAGGTGGTTGAGGGCATGAGAGAGTCAAAATCTCATACCCAAAAACCAGCCAAGAAGCTGATCCTTAGAGGAAACGACAAGTCATGTCAGCCCTCGGTCAAAAGCTAGGTGAGCAAGGCAGGTTAGTTAAAATTTGTTGTGCAGGTTGTCTCGCAAGCTAAAAGTCCAGACCAACCAGGTAAAGTTGAAGCGACGATCGCACAGGATCACAAAGTGACATTAGACTTGCAAAATATGATCAACCTGAAGTGGAAGACCCAGGTTGAGGCCGACCAGACTGATGCCGAGGACGAGGAGATGAAGTTCAAGTGCATAGCACAAACCCAAAGTCCTCCTTGGAAAGCTGCATCCCAAAAATCTAGAAAGAATTTGGGGACCTTCAAGGGAACGTTCTCAAGTCTCGCGAGATCAAGAGGCTCTCATTGAGTAAGTCAACCCCCCTTCACTGACGAGATCATGAAGTGTCAACCCCCATACGATGGCAATACAGATCCTGTTGAACACTTGGACACATACAGAGTGTAGATGGAACTTCATGGAGTTTCAGAGGCAATCAAATATAGCGCATTCTTTTCTACCCTCATAAAACCAGCTAGAGAATGGTATATGAAGCTGAAGAAAAAATCCATTAGCTCCTTCAAGGAGCTAGCAAAAGCATTTGTAACACAATTATTGAGAGGCCAAGATCAATGTAAGCCTCAGATGTACTTGCTCACCATAAAGCAAGGGCCAAAAGAGACCTTACGTGATGTCTCACGCTTCAACAAAGAAGCATTGCAAGTTGAAGAATTCACAGACACTACTGCTCTAATTGCTATTATAGCAGGATAACAATACAAAGGACTACTCAGATCAATTGGCAAAAGAGAACCAACATCATATGTTGAGTTCATAACCAGAGCTCAAAAGTATATGAGCGCTGAAGAGCTGATACGGTCGAAGGTGAAAGAATGAACGTTTCACTCCGCAGCAGAAGCATTGGATCGTCTTTGATTTTATTTAAAATTAAACTAAAAAAATAAGATTAAGTAAACTTACTTGGAGTAAATATGGAGATATTTCTGGCATGTCTTTATCTCCTCCACAAAATCTTTCTAGCTATGACTCGAATACATGACCAAGGTTTGTGGGAGCCTCTTGAAAGAAAATCTACAAGGGATTGGAAAGGAAGAGGTCTAGAGAGAATTCTCTAATTCTCTATTGAAGAGATATGTATTCTCTAATGGCTCAACCCAAGGGTTCTATTTATAAAGACCAAGGGCAAATCTTTGTCATAATTAAAATATTATAATTTAATATCTAATATATTAAAATATATTTTATGTTGATTTGAATCTCATTCAAATCTCCTATGATATTTATTTATTTGAATCTTATTCAAATTTTATAAATATTTTTTATTTAATGTATCTAATATACATTAATTATTTTAATATTTAATGTATCAAATACAATAAATATATTTTTCTCTTTTATATTTAATATATCTAATATATTAAATATTTATTTAAACACTTCAAATTAAATATTAATTTAAACATTTCAAATTTTAATATTTAATATATCAAATACAATAAATATATTTTCCTCTTTTATATTTAATATATCTAATATATTAAATACTAATTTGAACATTTCAAAATTTTCTTTCAACTAAATTGATCTTTTAATGTTACTATGAGCTAGTAAGGGGACCTTATGGACCTACAGATTATAAACTCTAATGATACAAAATTAATTAATTAATTTTCATTCATTAACTATATGTCACTTCACTATAGACCTAGAGTTGCACTTGTATGCACTGTAGGACAAGTTGTGTCCATAGATATAATCATTACTGCAAGCCGATCCTTCATGAGTTGTTCGTAATTACAGTTGGGTCAAAAGTCCATTTTACCCCTATAATTACATCTTGCACCTTAAGTACCACTGATTCTCTAATGAACAATCTATTTATAATCTAATTATAAACTAAGTCCCTCTCGGGCCAGTGAGAGGGTGGGCCCCCATTGTTCAAGTCTCGAAATTACCACTTAAGGGAACTACTCATCTACTTACCTTATATGAGAAGAAGTGAATTCCATATTGTGAGATTATGTTCCTAGCTTCCTATTTGATCAAATCCCTAAAATGGTAGGCATATTGAATTGGCTATAAAAGTCGCTCTCATTCATGCAAATCAAAGGACAAGCCCTCACATGCAGAAGTTCATAACTCACTCAGGATTAAGATCGAGTCGCATATGATCATCCTGATAAAATATTAATCTTCTCAATTAACGGATTTATAAAGAGAGATTAAATATTTCGTGGTCTAGTCTTACACAAACTCATTGTATAAGATACCACCACTCACATGTCTCTACATGAACGATTTGAATCAAATCATTTGTAACTATTACAAAGTGGGTCATATCAATAGTGTTATCAGGATAAGGCACATAACCTTATCCATATACTATGGCCCTTTAGGTTATTTCTTGAACATGATCTTCCCGAATGTCAACCACATATTGTTCAAGATTACACTAATAACCAGAATTTTTCATATAATAGATAATATTATATTACAAATAAAATAATCAAAATTATTAAATAAATTATTAATTATGAGGTTTTAGGACATAAATCCCAACAGAATGAAGCTAAGTCTGATTGAGAAAGAGGTAGCAAACACGAAGGATACGAGATGGTATCCGAAAATCACTTTTCCAGCTCAAAAAGGAGGATGGCCAAGGAGAGTGGCCGATGCCAACCAGACCCCAAGATCATTTCTGACCGACAATTTGAGAGGTACACCTCCACGACCCTCCATCATGAGAAAATCTTGATGAAAATTCGCCATTTGAATTTGGTGAATTTTCCTGATAAGATGAAGACTCCTTTTAGAAAGAGAGATAAAGACAAGTATTGCTTCTTTCACAGAGATCACGGCCATGCGACTCATGACTGTTATCAGGTACGAGATGAGATCGAAGCCCTAATCAGATTAGGATGTCTGAACGAGTATGTGAGGGATGATTCAAGGCCGAGGCCGATCAGATGACGAACCCCCACGAGAGATCAAGTAACAAGCAAGAAACACACCTCGGCAAGGCCAAGGCCGACCACACCCCATAGATCATTAGGGGGCTTCTCTCTGTTTATCTTTCCTTCAGTTAGCTTTATTCTAGAAAATTCATGTAAAGATTCAAATTTTATTAGCAATAGAATTCTCGTTTTCAAGCTACAATTTATGTCACTCAAGCATAATTTTCAACCAAAAACTACTACTTGAGTAGGGGGCTACTAATGGAATATGTTTCTCTATTAAACAAAAAGCAAAGAAGCTACTAAAAGAGATATGTTTCTCTGTTGAACAAAAAGCAGAAACTACACAGAACGAGCTAGAAAAGCTAGAAACCCCAGATAAGTCGAGGCTAACCCCATAGGTCGAGGCCGAGGCCGTGCACATTGTAAGTAAGTGATTTCTTTTGGTTTTGTGTTTTGAGTGCATGAATGAGGGACCCCTTTATTGAGTCATCTTGTTTAGTAAGACTTAAGCAATTCTATTTATTAGAGTTCATCTTTTTGAAGTAAAATTCCTTAAAGAGAAACAATGACAATAAATAGAAGTTGAACTTTCATTGAATAACAAAGTAAAGTCTTACATTGAGATTGAAAAGATAAAAGGGACAAGCAAAATACAAAAAAGAAATAGACTTGCCCTCATTTATATTAGCTCATCCACTCCCATTAGAATCATTTGACATGGAAAGGTATATGGATCTTTCTTAAAGGAAGCATATATGTAGGCCTATCTGAAAAAACGAAGCAGAAGCTGAAGCTGAAACATAGGGGTCAAGGCCAACCACCATGGTTGAGACCGAGCTCTTTCTAGCACATCAACCAAGAGAAGAGTTAGAAGTTCAATCCAACCTTTCAGAAGAAAGGGTAGAACAAAACCAAGTTCTCCTAGCAAATAAGGGAAAGACTCAAACATGACAAAGCTTCAGGACTTTTTCTTAGCTCTAGCACCGTAAGCAGCTAAAGAACAATGAATTTCACAAGGAACTAAAAAGGGAACGAAAAAACATTCAAAATGAGGATGGTATGGCCGAGGAGAACTCGTACCGACGCCCGCAAGAGGCTACGAGCATGCGATTGGCACATGCAGCAGAAGCGCTAAGGAGGACTCGGCCTCAACCAACCAGACCAGTCGAGGCCAACCAGTCCAACTGAGGGCGACCAGTCTGGGTTTTTAGTTTTCCTCCAATCCTCACTTTATTGCCCATTTTCTCCTTTCCTTTTACAATATCTGTCTGGAATGAAGCTGCATTTGTTTAGAAGAACGAGGCTATCGAATAGCCAAGAATTCCCTCAAGTAGGAGATCATGAAGCCACACGACTACTAGATGGCCAAAATTCCCTCCTACAGGAGGTTGAAAGGTCAAGAATAGTCCCTATGGGGCCTCTATGGGGTTTGATGGCAATTCCACTTAAATTTGAGGATGCCCTCGAATTTATATATTATCTCCAAGAAAACGGCACAGATTGCAAATCCAGAGAGAGTCTTAGCCTGCAAGAAAGATCGAAATGTTCCCTACAAGGTTGGACGACAATCTTAGGGAGATTCAAGGAGAACCTTAAAGCCCTACATTTTCTCCAAGATGTGGACGAACACACATCTAGAGGAGAATCTTACCCACCAAGAAGAGACCGACCTATGGGGTTAGACGAAAATCCTAGGGATGATCTGAGATGCAAGATAAGCTTCATAGAACCTTAAAATTCCTGTAGAAAAATGGAGAAACCGAGACGCAAGATAAGCGTCATGGAACCCTAAAATTTCTACGAAAAATTGGAGAAACTAAAACTCTAGAAGACTGAATATTCTCGCAAGGATAGACAACAATAACTAGAGAGAATTCGAGGCAGACCTCGAAATGTCAACAATGACTCCAAAACTTAATAGGCTACTCTCAAGTCAGGCTCCATGCAATTACTTCACACGCTCCTAATCTCGAATCCTAACTCAGGAGTGTGGGCTAATTTTATGGGTGAAATTGGATCAACAAAAATGGGTTGGCTAATAGGCTACAATAAAGGGCCAAATTAGAGAAAGAAGCATAATCCGAAATCAAAATGGACCAAAACCAATATGAGACCAACCCACAAAACGAGAGGGAGGAGAAACAAGCTTGGGCCGAAGCCTTGCCTAAGCCTGTGGTCGGCCCAGCCAAGGCCGACCAGGCCAGTCGAGGCCGACTAGACTGCCTACGTCTAACCACATGGCAAGTCCTACTTTTGGGTATTGCCTTGGTCCCTGTTGGCCCGTGTACCCCCGGTCCAGTCCCGTTCAGTCATTTCATTCCTAATCGAAGATGGAAACCCAGGAAAACCCTAGGAAGGAAGATATTTAAGCTCTCTCTAGAGGGGAGAGTAAGGTAAGCTCATTCCAGCCATTAAAACTCTCATAAAACTACCTAATTCTCTGGAAAGACTCCTACTGACTTAAGCATCGGAGCCTGTGTGCCCTACACCATATCGGTGTCCAGGTTTTTCTTGTCTTGCAGGCCGCGTTCTTCCCCCAAGAATACAAATTCACCGTCGTTGTCACGTGGAGATCATGTGAGATTTCTCATGTTCAAAATTTGGCAACAACAATTACTATCTTAAAAGTCAATAATTTGATTTCTCACCCCACCATTGTTGAACTAAAAAAATTAAAATTTTTGAAGTAACTTAGGGGATGGAGCATATAGAATTTATACCTTGTCTCTATAATAAAAATATCGAAAATAAATTTATGTAGTTTCATTTTAAAAAGGAATTTAAATTTCTCTCAGTTAGAAAAATAAGAAAAAAAATTCATATCCATATCCTCCTCTTATATATTCTACTTAATTTTCTTCATTTTGCAAAATAAAACAAAACAAAAATTAATTTCTTTGTCCCCAACACAATTTGCTCTTGAAAGCCTTGAAGCATTGTGTACATGCACAAGATAGAAAACTAAATAGCAAGAAGGCATTTAGGTCCAACGATGGAAAAATGGGCAAATAACATAAAGGAAAACAAAAACGAAAAATATATATGCATACACTTACATAATGGATTTTTTAAACCACAAGCCTAACAAAGATAATGTTGTAACTGTTATCCCAAATAATGGTGAAAACAATAAAGAGTTACTTTTACATCTCTATAATTTTTTGTTCTATAAAAAGCCTATAACAGTACAAAAAGGAGACATAGTGTTGTGAGAAAATCTTATCTGATATCTTGTATAAAATTCAACTCCTTAGCAGTGGATGTAGGCTAGAAGAAAAGATACGAGAATTATAGTTGTCAAACAACTATAATTCTCGATCTTTTCTTCTTTTTCTTCTGCTTTTACATTTCTATTGTTGCAGTAATTTCCTCTTCAAAATTCATGTGTTTGCTTCTCCAATTTCTTCTTCCTTCGTGAAATTGATTTGCCTGAGCTTGTACTTAGTTTACATATGTGACATGTGAATTACCACAATTATTGATAGCATGATATTCAGGATTGAAAGGAATACTGTACTAGGTCTAGTTCTTTTTTTTTTTTTTTTAAATTACACCCGAATTTTGTAATGGAATAGGATTGTTTTCAATAACTTCAAATATATATGTTTTCAGCAATTGGATAACCATTGTCAAAGAATACTATTGAACTATTTATTCAATAGTTCGAACCTTTTTCTTATCCATTGAAATGACCCAATTCAATACTTCCTCTCTCTTTTACACTCGCTAGCATACATATTTATTAGATAACCATACTCCTAATCTAAATTTATATATAGCAAATATTTTAATCAAGCAATCAGTTGGTTTTAAATTTCAAAGTTGGAAGCAGAAAAAATGCATTTTGAATCGTGTTTGGGACGAGAAACTTGATTTATAAAAGTGGGTCTAACTTAACACTGTCCAAAATAACATATGTTAATTATTGTCTAAACTTTTTAGGTTTAATGTAAAGTTATGTTTTGTAATGTTTTTTAAAAATATTTTTGAATTTTGACAATAAGAATTTTAAAACTACTTTTAAGGATTTTGTTCTTTGTTTTGTTTTCCCTTTTAACCTAAGCTTATTTATTAACCATGAAGAAAAAAAACCTAGTTAAGAGGTTTAGCTCTAAATTTTGGAGGTAATTGAGTTAATAGTTCCCTAAACTTTAAAACATGTCCAATAGCTTCTTGAACTTTTAATTTTGGATCTAATAAGTCCCTAAAGTTAAAATTATCCAATTGGTTCCTGAACATTCAATTATGTGTCTAATAAATCTTTGACATATCCAAGATGTTTTAAAATTACAAATCCATTAGGCATAAAATTGAAAGGTTAGAGTTCTATTAGCTACAAAGTTTGTAAATTTTTTAAAATGTCAAATAAGTCAAGAATTTATTATTAGATACAAAATTAAACATTCAGAGATTTATTAGATATTTTTAAAGTCTAAGAGCTTATTAAAAGAATCTATTATTAGACTCTTTTTAAAATTAAAGAATAAAAGTTCAAGATTAAAGTTGTAATTTAACCCAAAAAAAAAAAAAAATTGAAACATGGAGATGGACTTGGGTCAAATTACCAAAGCACTCAATTGTGACAAATAGCTGGAAAAAATAGTCACAAAATGAAAAACAGCTAAAAAATATATAATATTAGGAGTTATGGCTAGCGCTTTTTAGGGAGGTGAGTGAATAATTTTTTGTTTTATTTATACCCTGGGTAAATACACCCAGATTCACAGTCAGTTCGTTAATCATATTCTCAACCATCTCCAATCAAATTTGGCTCACCTTTCCCTAAATTGGTTGGATTCCACTTCATTTTCAAATTTATCAATTATCAAAGTTGTTGGATTTTGTTTCAAATCATTTCTAAATCTTCTACTTTTACCATAATCCAAGATATTAGTCACCATTTTTTTATCTTCTACCATTATTTTTAAAATCATTTCCAATAAATACCTTGAGATCAACTCTAATTTTATACTTGACTTTGTAAATATCGAAATACACAAAGACGAAGGATTAAGTACAATGAAGAATCTAGCTGACATTGTAAATACTGGTTATATACAAGACGAGATGTGTAACGATTTCGTTTACATTGCATGTGTATATACTTTATTATGGACTAAGTAATATACATACATACCTACATACATACACACACACACACACACACACACACACTTAATTAGCTAGTCTATCACCTCATACCTTAGAGTGTGTGTGTGTTTTAACATTTATGTTGTTATCTCTTTAGAAAATGGTTTTAAATAGTCTTTGAGTTAAGTTGACTAAAGAAAAAAATGAGACTATGTTGAAGTGACCACTTTTGTAAATGTCAAATTTTATATTATTTTAAGTTAAGTGACCTTGCCAAAGTGACATGACTTAATAGTTGTTTGGGGCGCTGAGTAAGTTATAATAGTCTGCGGAGTTATATAATTTATGTTTAAGATGTAGAGTTATTTAATATGAATTATAACTTATAACAGTTTGTGTATTCTACAAACTATTATAATCTAGATTATTATAACGTACACCCCAAACAGCTCCTAGTGGTCAGAGCTTGGAAACCCCTACCTCCAAATGTTGTTAAACTCAAAAAAAAAAAAAAAAAAAAAAAAAAAGTTTGGTGACCTTTTTTTTTTCTTGTCATTTTTCCTTTTATCTTCCCCACTCTCTTATCTCTTCTCATTCGTTTCTGTTTTCGACCCTTTCTTTCCTTTGGATGAGTGCAACATGAGTGTTATAAGCAAATTCTCATTGTTGCCGCCATTGCCAAACAACAAGTTTGATTCGGTGGCAGGTCTTGCAGATCAAGTGGCGTGACTGAGAGTAATTGTAGTTATAAAAAGAGAAGAAGGGAATGCCCGAAAAGGAAGAGATTAAGGAGAAGGATGAAGAGAGAAGGGAGAGGGAAAAAAAAAAACTACCTATGTTTAAAATAATCTAAACTTTAATACCTCATCTAAAAATCGCCACTTTATCATGCCAGATCATTTTTCTATTAATCAACTAATGATCAACTAAACCTAGGTACCACCAAAGCCGTCTTAGCTCAGTGGTAGAGCGCGTGGCTTTTAACCACGTGGTCGTGGGTTCGATCCCCACAGACGGCGCTTATCATTTTGTATTAATTTTTTTTAAAAAATTAACATATGATCCATATAGAATCACTAGCTAAAACATAAAATTTACCATCTATACCACTAACTTTATTATAACATTTGTTCTAAAAAAAAGAAACTCATTATAACATTTGGCATAAAGTATAGACCAAAAGGTTAGAGGTTTAAATCTTAAATCTCCACATATTGTCAAAAAAAACATTTACTTAATTTAAGAAAATTAAACTCATAAATGAACATAAAATTAAAAAATAATTATAATAAAGAAAGAAAGAAAGGAGAAAAATGGGAAGATAAAAATTTCTCCCGTCAATGCTACTTCTATATCAATAAGTCTTTTTAAAAATTATTACGGTTAATTCTTAATAAATTAAAATATAATTTAATTCTAATTTAAATTAAGTATTAAAAATTTTCAAGCTAGTTAGAGAGAGGTCAACTAGCGTGAAAAGGTCAACTTGAGCATAACTTAGTAATAATTAACATCTTCTTTGTCTCTCGATGGAAGAGGTTCAAATCCCCACATTTCCACATTTGTTGTACTTAAAAAAAAAAAACCCATTGAGAAGTGAAACACATTAATTTTGAATAACAAAATCAATATATATGAATCGATGTTCTCCTCAAATATTTAAAACCAGAACTATAATTAATAATACGGAAATTTTATTTTTATTTATTAAAATAAAAACCATTTGAAATCAAAAAAAAATTCTCCTTAAACTCCTTTTAATATACTACTTTGATAGTAGGGGTACATGTTTTATAAAACATAAAAAATAATTTAGTTATAAAAGTTTAGATTAGGTATTACAACTATTCATTTAACATAATATTTTTGTCATTCTCATTGAAACTTTTGTAGACAATAGTGCGGGATTTTTTCTAACAATAATGTAAATTAAAAAAAAAAAAAAAAAAAAACAGAAATATGGTGATTTTGAAAGTATTGTTAAATTTAGAGTAGATGATTCGTGTACATGAGCCACAATTTAGCTGAGTCGTGGCTCGTGGGCAAACTCGTGTACTACGTACACGTTTTTCATACCCACATCGTGCCACCTGACGACATTTAATGCTACGTGGTTGACATGTAATTCGTGTACGTGGTACACGATTTTCATATGGATCTCGTGTACCATGTACACGATTTCCATATGGATCTCGTGTACCACGTACACGATTTGGTGGTTCATTTATCTTCTAAATCAAAACCCTCGCACCTCTCTCTCTCTCCTCGTCGATTATCTGCAAAACCTGTCCAACTTTCCCGCATTTATGCAAAATTGCCTCCCAGTCGCCGCCAGCCTCATCGTCACCTTTGTGTTATTCGTCACCAACTTCATTTTTTTTTCTCTCTTTCTTTCGACTATTGTTTGAATATTTTGCATTTCAATAGACTTGCATTGTATTTTTAAATACTTAGATAATATCTTTTTTTTTTATTCCAACCTCAAAATTTATCAATATATTTTATAAGTTTAATTAAAAAAAAATTGTCTCTCTTTGAATCTAGTAGTTCAAAGCACAAGAAAACGAAATGAGTAGTTAAAAACAAAAAAGAGAAGTCCAAAAAAGAAGCTCATTTTGATCATCTAAAGTGACAAACATAAAGTCAAAATGAATATAAAGAAATAAAAAACCAAGCAACATTCTGATTGTAAAAACTCATTTGTCATTACCCTTTAATAGGATGCATTTATTTAAAGAAAAGAAATTATTCAAATTTTGCTTATTCAAATAAAGAAGCTACAATAGTCAAAGAAAGGAAAAATAAATATATAAAAAGACATAAATCATGTACATGGTACACGAGTTCCACGTAAAATGTGTATCATGTACATGATTTCTACATCATCCACGTGTCAGTACACGTAAATTGTGTACATGGTACACGATTTAGCTATCCTATTTTTAATATTACTTTTTTTTTTTTCTGTTCTAGATTTGTAATTTCTTTTTTGTTTTAAGGTTCAAAATTTGTATTTCAAAACTATCTCAATTTTATCATTGTTTATTAAACTTCATTATCTATAAAATTAACCCCAATAGTGCGATATAAAACTATCCATGTGAAAAAACCTGTGAATTATGTGCATGACTGTAGTCTTGGCTCCTCGATTTGATTGAGTTTGTGTTCAACTTATGATCATAGTTTAAAATTTTTCCCATCCACAAACACACATTTTTAAATAAAGAAAAAAAAATCAACAAATAAGCAATGGATAATATCAAGACTAAATTAAGAGAGAAAATGAAGGGGCAATGGTACTAAAAAAAAATGAAGTGGCAATGGAATAATTCTCCAAAAAATATATATTTTTAACCAATCTCTAGAATATTTTAATGTATGTTTGGTAGACAATCTAAAAATAGAATTATGAAACAAGGGATTCAATGAAAACATAATTGTATTTCATGTTTTCAAATATGTGTTTGGTAGTAGATTTAAAAATTAAATTACAATTTAAACAATTGTTCAAAATGTGTTTTATAATATATTTATAGACCATGAAACTAGTTACAAAACTAAATATTATGTTGAATATAATTCATTATTAATTAATTTATGAATATGTTTTTTTTGTTATAAATTGTGTATAATTATTATTTTACAATATCATATAATTTATAATATATTATATTATACATATTTTAATTTAACAAAAATAAATTGAGTTTATAACATGAAATACTATATTTATTAAAGTTTTTATCTTTTTTAATATAATTCTGCATTTTAAAATTTCAAATTCAAAATCTGGATACAATGAAAACATAAAAATGTTGTTTTTAGAATTTCCACTATTTGGATTAAATAATTCGAAAACACATCTGCTAAATGCATATTCACTAAACTTAGTGAATCAAAAAATATAAAACAGAATCCAAATTACTTACCAAACACATCCTTCTACCCATATTTGAAGCCCAAGACCATAATTTATATTTATTATTAATATAAAAAGTTGTGAAACCTTAACCTATTCCTCTTTTTTCCAAAAACAAAAACTATTCATCTTTTTCTTTCTTCTCCATCGTGCAACCTAGCCTCCAACCTGTCGCTTATGGCTGCTCCAACCTGTCGCTTATGGCTGCCGGTTGTTACATCCAGTCGTCGACTGCTGCCCACCACGTACTGATTGTTGTAGTCTACCATCTTTTTTTGCCACCCGTTGTTGCTTGCGTCTCACTCCGGTTGCTTTTCTCAATTCCGCCATTTTCTTTAACCACTCATGACATTGAATCTAGCCAATCCGCAACATCGAACATCTATTTTGTTCTGAAACCAAATTTTGAAAAAGAGAGATGAAAAAACCTTCGCGACAACATAGTGTGATCAAGAGACATGAAAAAACTCACCATTGTGTATCTTCATCCTAAAATTGGCACATAAAGTTTCTCTTTATTATGCCTTTTATATGTACTATAGATATAGACATAGATATAGATATATGTAGATTTTTCAAACATTAGAGACTAAAATAGTACAATACATTTTAATAAGCCAACTATTTTTGTAAAATATTTTCAAAAATTATTTTTAAAAAATAATCGTAAATATAACAATTTTTAAAAAGCAAAGGTCAATATAGTAATTTTCAAAAATCGATAAAACATTTATTAATTTAAATAATAATAATGAGTGTGTGCTTTTATTTATCCAATAGCCATTAAAATAAATCTCACAATAATCATAACAATCGCTAATTAACCTATATATTATTATCTTTAATAATTAACCTATATATTATTATCTTTAAAAAAGCCTATATATATTATCAATATTTTATCACGATTGACTTATGTATTGATATACCTTACCACTAATTTACCCCCCCCCCCCCCCCCCTCCCTTTTTGCAAAGGACCTATAAATTAATTAGCAGTTATCACTAATTTACCAATTAAGGTTATGACTAATTTATTTAGGTTATATTATAAATTTCGTCTCTAGATTTTGGCATAGATCTAAATTAGTCCCTATAATTTTAAGAGTTTTAATATGAGAATTTGAGTTATATGGTTTAGTTAAACCTCACAAATTGTCTTTTATCCACTTAAAAACTCAGTTTCCTCTATGTTTTTACTCAGCCCTAAACTTAGATATAGTCAACTAACACATTAGCTTATAAATAGAAAATATCATCTAATCACCTTATCACCTTATAAAAAGGAAATATCAACGTGATAACAAAGAAGACAATTTATGAAATTTAATTAAATCATAGATATCAAATAAAAAAATTTTGAAACCATAGAAACAAATTGAAACTATGTTGAAATCAATAGGGACTAAATTAAAACTTTTAAAACTATAGGGACTAAATCTAATTTATGCTCCAACCATTAGGACGAAATTTGTAATTGAACCATTTATCTAAATTTTTATTTCACTATAATTTTTAACTACTATTTTTAATAGGTTAAAGGGTAAATTACCTTTTTGGTCTCTCATGTTTGGGGATTGTATCTATTAAGTCTCTATGTTTCAAAATTGAATAAATCAAGTCCTTGAATTTTATGAAATACGTCAATTGAGTCCCTCTACCGTTAATTTTTTAATAGAGGGCTGACGTAGTAATTTTTAATATTAAAATAATAATTCTTCAAATAAAAATAATAATATTTGTATTAAAAAAATAAAAATACTAGAAAAGATTAAAAATATATATATATCTCCCCTCTTAAAACTATAGGAACCAAATCTATGCTCCAACCATTAGGACGAAATTTGTAATTGAACCATTTATCTAAATTTTTATTTCACTATATTTTTTAACCACTATTTTTAATAGGTTAAAGAGTAAATTACCTTTTTGTCCCTTATGTTTGGAGATTGTATCTATTAAGTCCCTATGTTTCAAAATTGAATAAATCAAGTCCTTGAATTTTATGAAATAGGTCAATTGAGTCCCTCTACCGTTAATTTTTTAACAGAGGGCTAATGTAGTAATTTTTAATATTAAAATAATAAATCTTCAAATAAAAATAAAAATATTTGTATTAAAAAAATAAAAATATTTAAAAAGATTAAAAAATATATATATCTCTCCCCTCTCCATCCTTCCCCTTCCCCTTCCTCTTCCTCCTTTCCACCCACCACCTTCCCCTTCCCCAACTACTTCGACATCAACGTCGGCAGTCCCCTTCGCTCTGATACCGACGACTTCACCTCCAGTTCCCTCCACCCCGACGCCGACGCCGGCACCACTCTCATCTCTCTCTCTTCTTCTTTTCTTCGTCTTTCTTTCTTTCTTTTTGTCCAAATCTGTTTCTTCTTATCTTTTTGTTTTTAGATATCGTCTTATTCTCAGCTCTCTTCATTGTTTCCTCTATAATGTTTCCATATCCCACATCTGCATGAGCAAAATCATCCAATTCCAAACCATTTTCTTCTTCTCCATGAGCTGAGCCTCCCATTCATCTGAATCCCAATCAAATTTATCAACAACTTCTTCTCCATCACTAGGACATATGTCTCCCATTTTCTCATCCTCATCTCGTCCCTCACTTAGAAATGAATTTCTTGTTCTGCCTTGTCCCTGAATCTTAGTACTTGTTGTGTGAACAGTTAGTTGGGATTTTACGGCCAAGCTAATGACTGAAATTTTATTTTTGCTAAGGCCATTTGATCTGATTCTTCTTCTTCTGTTTTTTTCACCACCAGCAGAATCAATTTCCTAAATGACTTCAAATATTTCCCATCAATTTCCTCATAACTCCAAATTGCCATTGCTTGACACGAAACAAGCAGCTGCCGAATCCTTCAAAGTAGCTAATTCCAGAGGCATTTGTTTTAAACACAACAGAGTACATAATTGTTGCCTCATGCAAACGACTTTAAAAAAAGAGGAAGAAGGAGGAGCGAAGAAGCTAAATTGACACTTTATATAGTCCCTGAAGTTTGAAAAATAATTCTAAATAGTCATTTGACAATTAGTTGACTAACAAAAAAGGTGATTTGACATTTAATTGTTGATTAGATTTGATGACATGAATTTTGTTTAAAGAGTTGACAAATTATTTTATTTATTTGAGCTTATGTGGCATTTCTCCCCTATTTCTTCCCTTTACCTTCTAGATTTTTTAGAGAAATAGGTATGTTTTGAAAAATTATTATAAAAAAACGAGTGGAAATGAAAACTATTTATTCAAAACGAGTTGTTTTGTTGTTTTTATTGGAATGCGTTTGTTCGACAGACGTGTTCTGTGTTGAATGCATCTGTCCAAAAGACACATTGTTCACAACTATTCAAAGAAAATGATAAGTTAACAGTGAGAGAACGGCGAAGAGATGAATGCGTCTCTAGAAGAGACGCATTCAACTCGAAAACAAGTGCCTGACGCAACCCGAAGTGACGCGCCTGACGTAACTAGCACTCTAACTTTGACGGCGATGAATGCGTCTCTAGAAGAGACACATTCAAGCCTGACCCCCTAACCTCGAAGCGACATGCCCCCCTGACCTCGCCTGACCGAAGTGATGTTCCTTTGAATGCGTCTCTACAAGAGACACATTCATCTCGTGTCCCATCAGAATCCCTTATGATCACAATTAATGACTGATTGATGCATTTAAATCCAAATTCCACCACCACCTCCCCTTAAAAACGCATTCCTTGAGATAGAAAAACCAACACCTTCCCTTCTCTCATCTGATTTCTCTTCCCTTTTGCATTCATCCGAAATTCATTCTCTCTTCTCATCTGCATCCATCCGAAATTTCTTCTCTCTTCCCCATATGCAATCCAAACTCCATTTCCTTTAATTTTCTTCTTTTTCTATCTTTCATTTCCATTTCTCTTAGTTTTGTCTATTTTCCTTTCCTACTTTTTACTATTTCATTTTAACTTTGAGAAAAAGAAAAAGAAATCTTTCCATCTTCATTTTATTGAAAAATAGTAATTTATTTAATCTTTTATGCTTATTTTTTGCTAGATTAAGTTTTATATGAAACTACAATTTTTAAATTTTATTCTTATTTTTTTACAAGGAGAAATATGTGGAAAGCAAGTTAAGAAAAGAAGTCGATTCTCCTCGGTAAAGTGTATATCGTTTTTTTTTTTTATAAAAATGTATATAAAAAATTGTACAAATATGTGTATGAAAAATGTAGAAAATTAATGTTGAAATGTATGTACAAAATGAAGCTAATTGTTGTGGTTTCTTTGCTACGGCTAGAAATTTATAGATTTCTAGAACGATTTCTATAACTTTTAGACTTATGGTGGTTTTCGTAGCTTTTAATTTGTTTTGTTATTCTCATTTTCTATTTTTTGTTCTTGTTTCTAAATATCTATTTTAAAATTAAAAGTGAAAAAAATTATTATATAGATGTAGGAATATCACAATATCTTAAAAAAGGCTTAGTTAAATGTAATTATAAATAAATAAAATTAAACCAACATTATGAGAATGTTTACTTTTTTGGAAAAATTACATGAAGTTCCTCTGTTTTGAACTATAAAAATTAAACTAAAAATGAAATTGACAAAAAAGAAAAAGAGACAAAAATTAATAATTACATGTAATATAATATTATATTTAAAAATTGTAGTTTTAGAAAGTATTCTCTTTAGTTATATTTTTTAATTAAATTGAACTAAAAGTAAAAATATTAAATAATAATAAATAATAATTAATATGATATAAAGTTATTATTTTATACAATATAATATTTTATTTGGTAAATTTAGTTTGTAATAAGTTGTTATTATCCATTTTCAAAAAAAAAAAAAAGTTATTATTATCTACTAATACAATATTTTGATTAATTAACTAACTTTTTAAAAATGGATATATGAGAATACCTATTTTTTTTACTGTAGAAAATCCTAAAAATTTACTTGATGATTTCTCAAATTGACACTAAAAAAATTAGAATTGATATAAATTTAGATTAGATCAATGAAGATTTAAATACACTTATGATTGTTAATAGATGAAGAAATTTAAAGAGGTAGAGTATGAAAAATTTTGTTATTGTTGTTGTGATTATTGTTATTTAAGATTTAGTATAATATAAACATAGTTATATGCCTTTATTAGTTTGCGACATTAAATAGTGCTTGTTGCTCTTATTTTATTATTTTGTGATAAATTTTGCAATAATGCCTTTGTTTAGTACATCATTTTATTTATATTCATCCCTAAACATATGAGAAACCAATAAACTATCAAACAATTTAGAGAGAGAGAGAGAGAGAGAGAATAAAAAGGTAAACCCTAAAAAATATTAAACCAAAATCGTAATACCCTAAAACCCTAAGCCCTTCACCATAAGCCCAAAACCCTAAACCCTAAGCCCAAACCCTAAAAATAATATTCATAAACACTACAAACCCTAAAAACAATAATCCTAAATCCTAACCCCTAAAAAAAATAACCATAAACCCTAAAAACTAAAATCCTAAACCGTAACCCCTAAACCTACAATAATATCCACAAACACTACAAACCGTAACCCTAAAAAAAAATCCCTAAACCCTAACCCCTAAAAAACTAACCCTAAACCCTAAACCGTAAAACCCTAAACCTTAAACCGTAAACCGTAAACTGTAAACCCTAACCCCTAAAAAAATAACTCTAAAAAAATAACCCTAAACCCTAGAAAAATAACCCGAAACCCAAACCCTAAACCCTAAAATAACCCTAAACCCTAAACCCTAGAAAAAATAACCATAAACCCGAAACCCAAACCCTAAACACTAACCCCCTACACCCTAAACACTAACCCCTAAAAAAATAACCTTAAACCCAAACCCTAAACCCTAACCCCTAAACCATAAACCATAAACCCTAAAAATAATAACCCTAAACCCTAACCCCTAAAAAAAACAACCCTAAACCCTAAAAATAATAACCCTAAGCCCTAAACCCTAAACCCAAACCTTAAACCCCAAAACCCTAACCCCTAAAAAAACTAACCCTAAACCCCAAACCCCAAACCTTAACCCCTAAACCCTAAACCCTAAAAATAATAACCCTAAATCCTAAACCCTAAAAAAAACTAACCCTAAACCCTAAACCCTAACCCCGAAACCCTAAACACTAACCCCTAAAAAAATACAACCCTAAAACCCTAATCTCTAACCCCTAAAAAAAACTAACCCTAAACCCTACCAACCAAAATAGCTTAGACCCTACCAACCAAAAAATTCCAAATCTTAAAACGAAGGCCAGATCTACGTTAGGGCCAGGAGGGGCACGTGACCCCCTGACATTATTGTGTTAGATATATTTATTTCTGGTTTCACTTAAAAATTAGAAATCTCCCTTGGTATGTTGGCTGAGAGGGGGTACGGAGGTAGTCTTTGTTGATGGTCATGGGATCAAAACTCCTCATGCGCAGTTCTTTCTGCTTTTGAAACTTCATTTTTTGATTTTGTATATATATATATATATATATATATATATATATATCACAAAAAACGCCTCCGCCTCTTTTAGTTTAACTTCATAATATATATAATTTACCATATGTATATCTATAATATTATTTTAATTTTTAGTAAGTTGGGTACAATTAGAATTTAATTATTTTTTTTAAATTTTACCCACATATATAAAAAATAAATTAATCTTTTAATAAATATTTTAGCTTTTTAAACTTCATTTTTTGATTTTGTATATATATATATGCCAAAAAAACTCCTCCGACTCTTTTAGTTTAACTTCATAATATATATATATATATAATTTGCCATATGTATTATAATATTATTTTAATTTTTAGTAAGTTGGGTACAATTAGAATTTAATTATTTTTTTTTAATTTTACCCACTTATATAAAAAAGAAGTTAATCTTTTAATAAATATTTTAGAAAAATTAGATGTATAAAAAAATTAATTCTATTATAAAAAATCTTAAATATTTCAAGTTTCATTTTTTGATTATATATTTAGGTGGATACTTCTATAATAGTTTATTATATTTTTATAATTAATATTACTTAATTTAAATATTATATATGCCAAATTGAGCATAACTTAGCAGTAATTGACATGTACCCTGAACCAAGAGGTTAGATGTTTGAATCTTCCTATCTCCAAATGTTGTTGAACTCAAAAAAAAAATCTAAATATTATATATCAATATATTTAAAATTACATGTTTAGTCCCTTAATTTTAAAATTTGTGTCTAATAAGTCTTAAAGTTTTTAGTTTTGTGTCTAATAAGTCATTGAATTTTAAAAATGTCTAATAGATTCACAAACTTTCAACCTTGTATCTAATAGGTCCTAGATTTCAAAAAAAAAATGTAATTAATTGTTCTATATTAGACATAAAATTTAATTTTGTATCTAATTAAACTTTAAACTTTCAATTTTATAACTAATAAATATTTTAAAAAGGTATCAAATAGGTTTAAGACTTATTAGACACAAAATTAAAATTTATGTCTGATAGAATATTTAGTTTTTTAAGATTTTGAATATGTCAGAAACCCATTAGATACAAACTTGAAACTTTAGAGATCTATTAGATATAAAATTGAAAATTCAAGGATCTGTTAGATATTTTTTTAAGTTCAGGGATCATATATATACAAATTTAAAAGTTTAACTTAATATGAATTTGTGCCCCCCTGACATAAAGTTCTAGATCTGTCACTGCTTAAAACCCTAAACCCTAAAATTAATAACTCTAAACCCTAAAATCGTAAACCTTAAACCATAAAAATAATAACCCTAAACTCCAAACCCCTGAAATTCTAAAAATAATTACTCTAACCATAAACTCCTAAACACTTAGATTATGCAGTGATATCAAATAATTTACTGATACAATCTAATATGAATATCAGATTTAATTACATAACTACATTGGATGTTGTTGGGTTTACGTGTTATATGAACGGAAACATTATTCATGGGTCGAACACTATACAGTATGATGTGAGACCATGTATACAAATGAGTGCTAGTTGTGACATTGAATTCGACACATTTATGGATGGGTTATGTAATCGTTTGTTGATAGATAGAAATGAAGGGGTTGAGGTCATTTTTAGATACGGCAGTATTGGGATAGTAGGGTCTACTTTCTATACTCCTATCTCACTACGAAGTGAGGTCGATTTTAGGTTCATGATGAACCTTGGTCCATCCCTTCCAAATACAGTCGAGCTTTATATTTCCCAACCAAACATTGTAAGCCGAACCGAAATAAGACAAATAGAAGATAGTCCAGAAGTCCAAAATTTGAACAATGAATAATTGGAAGATTCAGAGGAAGATAACCTTGAGCCACCTATTGCCACAAATGATGAAGACGTTGAAACAGACAATGACGGTGATAGTGAAGAAGAAGTAGTTGAATTTTATGGCGAGCATGACATTCTTTCATTTTTCACTCAGTTAGATATGGATGTTATTGATTCCATGCCTAACACCGGTATTGAACAAGAAATTAGAGGGTCTGATTCATTGCTCAAAGGGATGATTTTTAAACGAAGACTGATTTAAAGAATGCTATAAAGAGCTACTCCATCCTTCGACATCAACATTTTGACCTTATCGAGTCAAACATGAACGTGTGGGCAGTGAAGTGAAAGAGGTATGGCGATGGTTGTACGTGGCGACTTTGTGCCTATTATCGTAAACGACATGGTCGATTTGAAATTACACAGTACAATGGTCCTCACTCCTGCATTTATGCAAGGCTGAATCAATATCACAATCAACTCAACTCGAATCTTATAGCGTCTGAGGTGCACAACATCGTCAAAATTGAATCTTCTGTAACTGTACGCACATTACAGGCAGTTATATTGAAAAAATATGGATACAATGTTAATTATTCTAAAGTATGGAATGAAAAAAGAAAAGTTATTGTCAATATCTTTAGAAATTGGGAGGAGTCATACAATTTGCTACCAAAGTGGACCAACATACTTGAAATGACTAATCATGGTTCAAAAATTTTGTGGAGGCTGCAAGAGGTGGAGGGGAGCAACAAGGAAGTCATATTCCATAGTGTCTTTTGGGCATTCAAACCTATTATTGAGGGATTCAAGCATTGCAGACCTTTGCTTCAGATAGATGGTACCCACCTATATGAAAATTATAATGCAAAAACTATTAATAACAAGCTCTATAGACGCAAATGATCGCATATACTCTGTTGCTTATGCGATTGTACCAGAAGAAAGCACTGATACATGGGGTTGGTTTTTGCACAACCTACAGATAGAGGTAGTGCATGAGAGGGAAGGGATGTGTCTCATTTCAAATAGGCACAAGAGTATCATATCTGCAATTCGAGACTCGGATAACGATTGGGTAGATGCGAATAATTGATTCTGCTTGCAACATGTCGCAAGTAATTTTAACAAAAAATACAATGATAAATTCTTGAAGAATTTGGTGTATTGTGCAGGCTCGAAGTTTCGGGTCAGAAAGTATGAACTATGCATGCTTGACCTCGAGGTAGCCAATAAGGAGTGTATGAGATTTTTTAATTCCTTGGATCCCATGCAATGGACTCAATCTCATGATGGTGGTCATCGTTACGGGTGGTTAACAATGAATGTGGCTGAATGCATAAACGGTATGTTGAAAGGAGCTAGGAAGTTACCCATAGCTGTAGTGGTTCAATCCACATTTTACCGAACTATGACCTACTTCACCAAGAGACGACTTTAAGTAGAAGCTGTCATTGACAAAGGGAGACATTTCACAAAGTAACTTCTTCAATTGCAATCTAGTATGGATTTTGAGGTGATCTAATATCAATTGAAATCCTATTGGTAGGTAGGCTATTGAGAAATTAGTACCCTGAGAAGCACATGCCAATGGGCACAAAGTGTATGTCTACAATCATCAGTTGGAAAAATAATGTGATGTCACAACTACAGTTGATCCAATCACTTTGAAGGGTGAAACAACACATTGGGTTAAGCTACGTGAGTGAACTTGTGCTTGCAACAAGTGACAAGCCTATGGGATTCCATGTTCTCACGCCATTGTTGCCTGCAAGAAGCTTGGCATAGATTACTTGGACCTCTTACAAGATTATTATGAGTTGCCAACTTACTTGAAGTGCTATTGTCTGAGTTTGAATCCATCCCTGATCAAAGTTGTTGCCTAACCCTAACTTTCCCAAAGTTTGTCCAAACAAGACACTAATAAGGGCTAAAGGTCGTCTATGTACGTCTCGTATACGGAACGAAATGGACTGGAGGGAGCCATCAGTCAAACAATGTTGTGGTATTTGCAGATTGGAATGACATAATCGACGGAAGTGTCCCAGTCAATCACCAAGACATTTTGATTAGTTTCTAACTTTTTGTGAACTCAATGCTTCTGTAATGTAAAATAATAGTGTGTAACATAGTTTTTTCATTAATGTCAAACATATGACTCTCATATATATTCAATGCAAACTTGTTACCATCTTTAAACTATTTGAATTAGTAATATTTATTTTTTGTCTATTTAAATATTATTAGATGGAAAACGACATTACTACCAAACCGTATGAACCATCTGTTCTATACCTCCAGGCAAGTCATCGATCTCAATTAGCCTGGGAAGACATATTTTCTGGTGTGTTATTGCACTGTATGAGTCGAGAGGCTGTATTAAGGAGGTTGGTTGGACAACTAGACCCTCGCATCGAGCCATATTTACGAGCGTCTGAATTCTATGGTATTTCCTGCATCAAATTTATTCAATATGATTGGCATTTACTGACTGCACTAATGGAGCGCTGGCGATAGGAGACACAAGCTTTTCACCTGCAGCACGGGGAGTGCACGACACACTACATGATGTAGCCATCCAGTTTGGACTACCTGTTAATGGGCTAGCATTGATTGGTTCGCTCGAGCATAATTGGTCTAATGTTTGTCGTGACCTATTGGGAGTTATGAAAAATGATGATGTATTGAAAGGAGGTCGCCTTAGCTTGCCTTGGTTGGCTGCCCAGTTTAACAATTTCACTCATCTACCAGAGGACGCGGATGAAGACGACCTCCAACGATATGCTCGCGCATATATTTTGTCACTCATAGGAGGTGTGCTCTTCCCAGATAAGTCTAACAGTCGAGCACACTTGATGTATCTACCCATACTAGCAGATTTGCATGATGCAGGGATGTATAGCTGGGGCGCAAGATGTCTTGCGTGGCTTTATAGACAACTATGCAAAGCTGAGTGATAGATGCGAAAGGATTTGGGCGAGCCTCTTATACTTTTACATGTTCGGGCATGAGATCGATTCCCTTTTCTGGCACCTCAACAATTACATCGATACGAGAATCAGTTAGGAGATAGACCACTTACAATACGGTAAGAAACTTTAATGGGTTTAACTATAGTCATACATTTTACCCACGTTACACTAATATTCAATTTATTATATTTGTAGATGGAACGATGAATTTTCAGTTACCAAATCGCCTACACATGTGTTGGTCTTGTACAGATATATGTTAGATACAATGAGGCCTGATCATGTATCATTAAGTTCATTTATGTATTGTTTTTAATCAAATTGTTTTTATTTTAGTTCATGCTAGTGAACTTATGTTCAAAAGATCATGCAAATTATTTAGGAGCCTTATAACCATCTGCTCCAAATCTTGCCAAAATATTTCCTTGTCATAGTCACGTATGGGCAACCAGAGCTCCACTCATGTGTTTTCATGTAGTTGAGTGGTAGTTCCCAAAACGTGTGATGCTACAATTTGGATGGGTGCAAGTTGTCCCTATACCTTGTAATACGAATATGCAATTGCACTCATACAACCTACGGAGCAGACAAAAACGAGATTGGGTAGCATATTTAGCCTCTATTATAGAAATCTAGGGAGGAAGAGAAAATTTTCTTATTCGCGGACAATTAATCAATGGGAGAGCCAATGTTGGGCATAATTATGACCAATGGTATGCTGCAATTATAAGAAAATACATCACACAACTAGGAGCATCATATCATTATTTGGTAAGAATCTTTTTTAGGGTTGCCTAGATGATGTATATAATTATGAAATTGACTTGCTTAAATTTGATTTCACTTATTTGTTCTTTCAGCACAATTTACCTCACATGACTCCACTTGGTAGAAGGTGTTTGGAGAATTTAACGTTCAGATATCGACTCCTAGATTTGAATGGAGGTGGTCATCCAGATGGAAACGAAGATTGAGTCACTCCTCTATATTGCTCTGCCACTTTTTCAGATGATATTTTCTAACTTGTAAATATCATCAGAATTAATCAACTTTTTTTTCGAATATATCGTCTTCATTTTCAATCAACAACTCAAAATCGTTTAGTTTAGTCTCATCAACTCAAAATCGTTCATCTCAATAATAGTGTATAATTAACTAATTAAATATAAATTAAACATAAAACTTGGAAAAAATATAATTAAAATGTCTTTACTTTTTGGATTATAAGAGGGAAATTAAGAGTGCAATTTGTTAAAAATACTTAAAAAACTGATTTAAGTCATATATCCCACTTTTTTTTTCATTTTCTTTTGTCATATATACAAATGCAGTGACGATGATGGTTTTTCTTTTTTGGAAAAGGCAATGAAGATGATTTTACTATTAAAACAAAATATACAACATGAAAAAAATATGAGGATGATTTTACCAATATGGTTATGATTTATAAGATAGTAGAATAGATCAATTGGTTTAAAGATTAAAAAGACTGAGATTTATTCATCTCGATTAAAGATTTAAAAAACAAAAAAGGATTCACTTTACGATTGTAGTTTGTAAGCATGTCTAATTTATATCATATAAAAGTGAAGTGTTTAGAAATATTTTTTACAATAAAAATTTTAAAAACTAATCAAAGAAACAGAAAAGTAAGAAGCCTATAAAAATGAAATGTTTGATTAATGTATTTGAAAACAATAATAACTAAAATTTTAAAAAATAGGAGAAAGAAATATTTAAAAAAAAACATAATAAAAATTGATTGGTAAATGTATTTAAAAAAATAATTTTTTTTGAGATCATAATTAAGAAAATGATTGGTGAATGTATTTAAAAATAATAATTTTTTTTAGAATAAATAAGAAAATGATTGATGAATGTGTTTATAAAAATAATAATAAAAAAATTGATTGGTGAATGATTGTGTGGTAATGAATGATTTATTAAATATTTATTTTAAAGAAAAAAAATTAAATAAATGATTAGTTTATTTGATGGGTAGTTAAATATTTATTGATAGATTTGATGGTTTATTAAATATATATTTATTTTAATTGAAAAAAACTGTTTTCGTTTGAATTATAAAAGAAATCGTTTGGTCAAAGTTGGTGTTGAATGTGTCTATCCAACATATGCATTTAACATGGAATGTGTCTCTTCAAGAGACGCATTCTAATAAGGACAAAAAAGTACTTGTTTTTGTAATTAGTTTGGGTTTTAACTCATTTTTTGTAATAAGTTATGAAAACACCCCTATTTCTCCAATTTGCCCTTCTCCCTTCATTCTCCCTTCATTCCCCATTTTTCCTTTTCTTCTTCTAAACATAGAAACAACATTGTGGGCTTAATTGCGCGGATGTACTTGCTCCATATCGCTATTCAATCCACCGGAATCTCCACCCTACCAGAGTACTTCTCTGCGAGTCATAATCAACAAACCCAGAGCTATCTGGCTTAAAGAAAGCATATCCAATAGATTTGAGCTCGATTTTTGGTTCTATAGAAGGGTGTGAGAAAGGGAATCCACAAAATGTTAAGCCGATTACCCCAAAGTCCATCTTGGGGAAGAGCATCAATCTACAAATTTTTTTGTAATCATTAGTTTATAAAAAAAGATGGGCAAAGAGGAAAAGGTTGAAGAACGTGGACAAGAGGGAGACAAAGGCGCATCTCGGTTGGGTTGAGTTTGTATTAAGAAGAAGGAACTAAGTAGAACTTAGTTTTAAAGGGTTGATCTTTGGAGAAGGAAACAAAAATAATTGCAGAGAGAGAGAAATTAAGAGAGCTAAAAGTTTGGAATAGACAAATTAAAGCTAATAGTACCAAACACACTCAAGTTTCACAGACAAGCTAGCACAAATTTATCCCTCCTTTTTTTCTTTCTTTGAAATAAAAATTTATTTTCTCATATCACAAAAAAAAAAGGGAGAAAACAAAAACAACACCAATCATATATATATATATATAAATCAATCCCTCGGGCACCCACATGAAAAAGTGAGAATAAAAAGAAAAAAAAAAAGTTCAGGCGAAAAATTAGGGAAAAAAAAATCCCTTCATTTGATCCCTCATCTAGTCCTCAATTGCTAGCGATTGGCAGAGAAGTACTCTGGCATGGTGTAGAATCCAGTGGATTGGGTGGCGATGTGGAGCAAGTACAACGTTGTGATTAATCCAATGAGGGCAATTTTTATGTTCAAAAGAAAAAAAAAAGGAAGAAGGAAGAAAGAGAAGGAACTAGGAAGGGAGAAGAGTAAGCGAGAAATTGGGAGAAAAATGTCACATAAGCTAAACTCAAATAAAATAATTTGTCAATTCTTTAAAGAAAAATCTATATCATCATATCTAATAAGTAATTAACTGGCAAATCATGTTTTTATTAGTCAACTAATAGTCAAGGGACCATTTAGAACTATTTTCTAAACTTCAGGGACTAAAGTGTCACTTTTGAAATCTCAAGGACCAGATAGATAGGGGTGTGCAGAAACCGACCCAAACCGACGAACCGGACCGACCCGACTTGAACCAACTGGTTCGGTTCAGTTTTTTTCGAAATTTTTGGTTATGCGGTTCATCCATTTAAAAAACCAAATATTTCGGTTTGGTTCACGGTTTACATTTTTAAAAATTAAATAAAACCGAACCGAACCGAAATGTTATTAATAACTTTAAATTATCAGCCCAATCTAAATACTAAGCCCATCAAAAAAGTACCCCAAAGTAGTCCAACCCATTAATTAACTTTAAAATACTAGCCCAATCCACATCTAAATTTTTTTAGGTTTTCTATATTCCTAAACCCTAAAATTCGTTAACTTTTCTATCTCTCCCTCTCTCTTGCGTTTTCCAACGCTTCTCTTTCCCCTCTCACTCTTCATCCTCACTCTCTCATCTTGCATGGCCATTATCTGTCGTCTCTTCACCTTCTTGCCAAAGCCTTGTCGCTGCTCTTACCTCGCAGTGCCGCCGCGCTGCCCTTTACCACGTTAGTGGGATCGCCACTCTTCCTCTTTCACCACTGTCGCTGTCACTCTTCCTTTGTCATCGTTGTTGGTGCTCTTCCTTCGCCATTGGTGTCGTTCACCATTTTCTCACCATAGACGGTTTGCCTTACTCGTTGTTCCTCTCTCCCTCACACTTTCTCTCTCATCATCTCTGGGTAGGCTATGAACTTTTTTTTTTGTTTAAGAAGAAGATATATATTAAATAAATTTCTTTTGAAAAAAATCGATTTAAAACCGAATCAAACCGTTTAGAACCGAAACTGACTGGTTCAATTTTAAACCAAAATCGAAAAAATTTTGGTTTGCTCGGTTTGGAACTCTTCAGAATCGAAGGGTACGGTTCGGTCATTGGATTCGGCCAAAATCGAACCAAACCGAACCGTGCACACCCCTACAGATAGACATCAAGCTCAAACCTGAGGAACCAAAAATGTATTTTACCCAAAAAAAAGAAAAAAATAGATCTAAAAAAGGAAAGAAATAAGAAGAAGAAGGAGATGGGGGTGGTGTCGGCGCCGACACCAGGGTGGAAGGGACTGGCTATGTGTCACACAACTTAGAGGCGGAAGATACTGTTGGTGCTGGCATTAGAGCAGTTGGGAAAGGGGACGGTGGTGGGGGGAAAGGAAGAAGGGGAAAGGGAAAGGTGGAGAGGGGAGAGATATACATTTTTTTAATAAAAATATTATTATTTTATTTAACAATTATTGTTTTAATATTAAAAATTGCCACATCAGCCATCCGTTAAAAAATTAATAGTAGAAGTACTCAATAGAATTATTTCATAAAATTCAGGGACTTGATTGTTCGATTTTAAAACCTAAAGACTTACACAATTCCCAAACATGAGGGACCAAAAAGGTAATTTACCCTAGGTTAAATTATAGAAAATATCTTTAAACTTTGGGGTAAGTTTCAATTATCTGCCTAGACTTTAAAAAGTTTCATTTTTACTCTCGAAGTTTGAAATTTGTTCCAAAAAATACATTTAGAGATTTTTTTAATGTTAAAATGAGATGAAAATTGATGCAATGACGAATGTGTAAAAATTGGAAGGCATACATGACATCATTCATAACGTCATCAATGTAAATTAATGTGGCAGCTGATGTGTAAAAATTGATTATATAAATGATTTTAACGATACATTTTGAGATGAAATAAATGATATTAACGATTTTAATCTTCTATATAGTTGTAATAATACACATATGCCTTTTCATATATACATATTAGCTGCCACGTCAATAGGGTATTTTTTGGAACAAATTTAAAAGTAAGAATAAAACTTTACAAAGTCTAGGAGCATAATTGAAACATACCCCATGGTTAAGAAGTATTTGGTATAATTTAACTTTTTCAATATTTTATCTCCACTACTTTTTCAATATTTTATCTCAAACTGTGGTAGATTTGTAACTATATCCAAATAATATTCGAATTCCATTGGGCTTGAACATGGGCCTGCATTGAGTACAACTACAAGACACACCTACACATATAGCCGTTGAAAATTTGAATTTCCTTATCACAGTTACGACCTCATAATTTCCTTTAGACCAAAAAGCCCTTACTAATTCTTTTGTTTTTTTTTTAAATACAAAAAAAAAAGAGAGAGAAAAAAAAAGCCCTTACTGGATTCAAATCCCGAAGCCGCGGTCCATTTTTTCAAATCTCTGAGGGAATCTTAGCCGTCCATTACAAAAGTCCTTCTCGAACACCACTTTTTAGAGCTCAGTTCAAAGTTCAAACTGTCCAGCCACAGGGCAGGTTCCCAAATTTGCTCATGGAGAAGAAGAGAGATTTTGCAGGTTTTTACAGAGGGATTTGGAAGTTACTATCTTTCATCTAAGATCCACTTGAATTTCCTCCAACTTCTTCGTTTTTGCCCAAGAATCTGCTGGAAAAGCTTCGTAAATCCAGCTGAAAGAAATTTCAGGAGTTCGAACAGTCCCTTATTTGTTCTTCATTTCTTCCTTCAGGTGAATTACTGGAGTTATTCACTCTCGTTTTGTTTCTTTGTCAATTGTTGTTGATTTCTCTCTGCTGTTTCTTTCCAGAATGCTTAGGGACTTCAAATTTTTGCGCCGGGGTTCTGGTAAGAACGAGGAGCTCGAAAATGTACCAGTGAATCCCAGGGATTCGTCGATTAATCGAATTGGATTGGACTCTTCGCGACCTCCTTTGAATACAATTCAAGAGCCAATACGACATTCGGATCCGGAACCGGAAGTTGGTTTAAAGAGTAGAGTGGAAAGGACTCCCGTTAAGGCGAAGGGAAAGGGCTCGGATCTTGCATTGCCGCTTCGCACGCCGGATAGACATGGAGGAGCTGGGTTTTCGTCGAGGAAGCGGTTTGGTTGGGCTCAGAAAAGCGAATCTGGTTCTCTCCCCGACGAGGAGAAGGCTGATTCGGCTACTAGTTCAGCACAGCCGAGCCGTGGCGGAGGAGGATGTGGAAATGGGGGTTTTTATAACATTACAACCCCTAGGGTTACGAGGACGGCGGGAAGAGCAACGCCGAGTTATTCCGAAAGCAATTCTACACAAAGCACTCCGACTAAAAGTGTTTCTAAACCTCAGTATTCAGTTTGTCGCAGCAAAATTGATCGAATCAATAACTTCTCTGCATTGTATAAAGGGATTCCTGCTAACCCTGTACCACCTTCGGTTGTTAACACGGTCGAAGTCCCTCACTTCGATCTCAAAGAAGACCCTTTATTTTGGATGGAACACAATGTACAGGTAATTGCATCTATATTCTTACTAATGAGGCTCTGTATTACTCCATATAGAGTTCCCAGATGACTTCTGCTTATGCTTGATGAGTATTCTCTATAAATTTTTTGATGTATTTAGCTAGAAGTCACTTATGGTTCTTAAATTTTTACAGGTTCTTATACGTGTTCGTCCTCTAAATGACATGGAGAGAAGTAATCATGGTTACAATAGGTGCTTAAAACAGGACAGTGCTCAGTCCATCACTTGGATTGGCCAACCAGAAACAAGATTTACGTTTGATCATGTAGCTTGTGAAACAGTTGATCAGGTTTGGTTGGAGAAGAAATCCTGACCGTTCCCTTTTTTTTTACCCTCTTTGAAATTTAGCTCTCATCCTCTTTGTCCTTTTTTTGATGATATATCTCCCCTTTGCAGGAAATGTTGTTCAGGATGGCTGGTCTGCCAATGGTTGAGAACTGCTTGTCAGGCTACAACAGTTGTATGTTTGCCTACGGTCAAGTAAGTTTCTTACTTTTTTCACTAATGTCCTAACGCTGCGAGGCATTTCACTTCTATTTGTATCTTGCTGATTAACTGATTGCAGTAACCTGCCTAATTTTAGTTGCATGCTCATTGTAGTCTATAGTTATATGAATGTTAATAACCATGTATTACCAAATTTGTTCACAACATAGACTGATTACTCTTGTTTATGTTAATTGACATAGCTCATTGTTGTCTTGGGCTTTTAATTTGTCTAACAAATCAGGCCATCTACATATGAAAAAGTAACACAACTATCAGCAAGAAATTTTATTTTATATCTTTATTTATTTTATTGAGTTTTGAGTTTTGAGTTTTGATTACATGCAGACTGGAAGTGGAAAAACACACACTATGCTTGGTGAAATTGAAGATCTTGAAGTCAAGCCAAGTCCGCATCGTGGAATCACTCCACGTATATTTGAGTTCCTATTTGCAAGAATCCATGCTGTAATTGTCACATTTGTGTGATCTCCTTCTAATATGCAGTGGTTAAAGGTAATTTCTGACACAACCTTATTCATTTTTCAGGAGGAAGAAATTCGACGAGATGAGAAACTGGAGTACAATTGCAAGTGCTCTTTCTTAGAGATTTACAATGAACAAATAACAGATCTTCTAGATCCCTCATCCACGAATTTACTAGTAAGATTGATTAATGCAATATTTTAGTACACGTGTCATTATGAATTGGTAAATAGTTTTCGACCATTCTCCTAAATATTTTGTTTTCTCTCAGCTGCGGGAAGATGTCAAGAAGGGTGTTTATGTAGAAAATCTGTCTGAATTTGAAGTTCGGACTGTTAGTGACATTCTCAGGCTTCTGACTGAGGTTACTGTGTATACTTTGGCTGCTTCTTTCTTTCAATTCAACTGGACTTGTTTGTTTGTTGATCAAATCATTGTTTGATGCTTTTAGGGTTCTTCAAATAGGAAAGTTGCAGCCACAAATATGAATAGGGAAAGCAGTCGCTCACATAGTGTATTTACATGTGTGATTGAAAGTAAGTGGGAAAAGGACTCCTCAACTAACCTACGCTTTGCTAGGCTGAATCTTGTTGACCTTGCTGGTTCAGAAAGGTAAGGAATGGACCGAATTTTTGTTAGAGCTTCAGGCCACAGCATGTGCACAAAGTCTTCCTTTTTTGGTTTGCTTCTATTCTTATTTCATAAAACCCTGTATTCTGTTTAACAGGCAGAAAACTTCTGGAGCTGAGGGTGAGCGTTTAAAGGAAGCTGCTAATATTAACAAGTCACTGTCTACATTAGGGTATGAATCTTCGCCCTTACCTTAATCCCCCTTCATCCATCTTATATTGGTTTGCTTGTGCCTTGGCATTTTGAATTGAATGGTGATTATAAATTTCAGTCATGTTATAATGGTTTTGCTGGATGTGGCACGTGGGAAGCCGAGACACATTCCTTACAGAGATTCAAGGCTAACCTTTCTTCTTCAGGTTGATAATGGTTCTATTTCAAATTCTTTCTGCCTTTTCTGCTGTTGATGCTGTTTTTGACATCTCCAAAATATATATATATATATATATATATATATATATATATATATATATATATATATATATATATATGCAGGACTCTCTTGGTGGAAACTCAAAAACTATGATCATTGCAAACGTTAGCCCTTCTATTTGGTTAGTTACTGAATTCTCTAATGATACTGGATTTAGCCAATACTAGTCAAAATTTTGCTCAGACTACTTTTTCTAGCCCCTTATGTTTTTAAAATTTTAATTGTTTTTTACTTCAATTATTTCTTTATGTTGTCCTACTTTACACGTCTGATCTTAGGTTCTGGATTTAGGGAGTTTTTTGTACTTTACTGTGATGATACCTCCTGTTTATGTACTAACTTATTTATAATAACATTTTCTTATTCAGTTGTGCAGCTGAAACGCTAAACACTCTCAAGTTTGCCCAGCGAGCAAAACTTATCCAAAACAATGTGAGTTATCCTCATTTAGGAACCAATTTGTTGATGACATCCTCCAAATTCTTATGACCAATTTGTTGTTCATTATGTCACATATAGGCAGTTGTCAATGAAGATTCAACAGGGGATGTCATTGCACTCCAACGCCAGATACAGCTTCTTAAGGTAGTATGACATACATATGATTGATTTAAATTCATAAAACCATTTTATACTTAATAATTTGTTTATGTGTAACAGGAGGAGCTTGCATACCTCAAACGTCAGAATGTTTCCAGGTCTCTGTCATTTGATTCCTTTGTCAAAGATACGCCAAAGGAACATGAAGACTACGATACAGAAAATATATGTGATATGGACATTTCACAGGACGATGATTCCTTTGAATCTCAATCAAAAGAAGTGAGAATGTCTACAAAACAGGTATACTTGGCTACAATAAATTTTTTATAATTGATCAGTTGTATAAATATTGGTACTAATTTTTGTTATCTTCATATTTTGTTGACGTTGCCCAGTATTGGAATACTTCCTGTGTACACTTGCTTGCTTTCAGCTTCTTTTCTTTCTACTGAGACTCATATTTCTTTTTTAAGCTGTCTGTGGTGGAATGTTATGAAATTCTTTTTGTTGGTTTCTAATAATCTTGGTTGAAATGGCGTGAAAAAAACAGCTGAAATCTTTGGAGATAACACTTGCTGGTGCCTTGAGGAGGGAAAAAATGGCAGAAACTTCCATCAAGCAACTTGAAGCTGAAATCGAACAGCTGAACCGTTTGGTAGCTCTCTTTTTTTAATTCCTTATTCTGTAATTCCTTTTATTTAGGCAATAATTCATCTTCTAAACTGCTTCTCAGGTTCGTCAAAGAGAGGAGGATACAAGGTGTACTAAAATGATGCTCAAATTTCGAGAAGACAAAATTCAGAGAATGGAGTCACTTCTTGGTGGTTCAATTCCAGCAGAAGCTTATCTTCTTGATGAGAATAGAGGTCTATCTGAGGAGATTCAGCTACTTCGAGCCAAAATAGACAGAAATCCTGAAGTTACTCGCTTTGCCTTAGAGAACATTAGGCTTTTGGATCAGCTTAGAAGGTAATGTTTCTCTTCTGTTTCTTTTTTCTTTCTTTTCCTTTTTAGTTTTTAGAGGCTTCAATACTTAATCTTCAACAGATTTCAAGAATTTTATGAAGAGGGGGAGAGAGAAGTACTTATGGACGAAGTATCCAAATTACGTGATCAGGTACTTATAAAAGTTGAAGTTGTGCTCATATTGCTTTCTTGTAGAAGTTATTTGGATTTTCTTTTGAAGAGCCTATAACTTTTTTTTTAAATAATAATAAAAAAAACAGCTGCTTCAATTTCTCTCTGGGAATTCAGAACAGCAAAATGATTCAAAACCTACCATGCAACCTCAGGTCAGTATTTCTGAACTGGTAAAGACTTTTTGTTCCAGAGACATCATGACCTTGTGAATAGTGTGATGGAATGAGAAAGAAAATGACTAGAAGTATTCTTCCTAGATCTTCCATCATTTTTGTATATACTTCTCTCTCTGAGAGGAGGAACCAGATGTAGAATGCTTGCTAATATTTGTTACAAGCTTCATATGCTTTTTCCCTGTCGATCTGCCAAAAGAATATAGAACCCACCACCTAAGAAGCACAAACACGTTAGTTTGGCTAGCTTGTTCATGTCGTGTCGTATTTGTGTCTTGTATCCATATCCATGCTTCTTAGATTATATATGAACACAAAATATAAACACGACATACTATCTTCATTTTCTGTTACTTTTCCCTAAAAAGTGTCTCAACAAATTATCCTTCCAAAACATAAAAAAGAAACTCTTTTGAAAAAAAAAAAGGTTTTTAAACCTGAACATCCTTATGTGTCGTTTGGTTCATGGGAATAACCGGTGGGAATGGGAATGAGATTAATATCACCTTGTTTGTTACAAGGTTTGTCACTGTGAGAATGGGAATAACTTATTCTTGGGAATGTCATATAACAATGGAAGAGAATTGTAATTGTTCATGTTATTCAATTAATTTAATTTTTTAAAATATGTTTACATTAATCTAATAATTCATAAAACTGTAAAATAAATAAATAATAATAATAATAATATATTAAATAATTAATTTTTATTTATAATAATGTTTAATATTGAAATAATTATTTATTTCATTGTAATATATACTAACCAGTTCACAAATATATTAAGTAACATATTAAATCAATTAAATTAATTATTCATTAGAACTCATTTTAAAAACTATTTGTTAATTATTAGTTAATTAACTAATAATAAAACAAGTTTTAATTATTTCATTAAATAATTTAATAGAATTTTTTTAATAATTATAATTAATTATGTTATTAAAATTATTCCTGAATTATTTAAAATCAATCCATTTATATTTATTATTTATAATTAACTTTAATTAGTTCATTTAGTTAATATTTCACAATTATATAATGTTTCTAGAATTAATTTCATAAAACCAACATAAATATTATTTATTCTCAGAAAAATCTAATTACATTCTCATGCAATACCAAACACAATTATCTCTGATTTGATATAGTTATCTTTGATTATCAGATATCATATTTCCAAGTATTTGTTACTCATGATCATCGAATCAAACCTTAATTCAAACGGCCCCATATAGTTTCTCCACTTTCTTGAATCCATGTTTTCTTCATGTTCTTGGTATCTATCTACTGAATATGAGACTAAATTTTGACTGTTTACAGTTGAAGAAAGCACTTGATGAGCTAGAGGAAACCAAGTGCAGTCTAGAATCTTGCCTAGAGGAAAATAAAAAACTTAGCTGGTGAGTACATTTCTTATTTCTGCCTAAAGTTTTTTTAGCTAGGCTTTTATATGTGCTAACTTCAACTATAACATGATATGGTTGCATATTGCAAAAATAGCAATCCAAGAAAGTTATTGAAATTATGGCAAAAATATAACAGTAATAATCTACTATGTAAATCAATGATTACTTTTAAAAATGTATTGACTATTTTTATGAAGTCAATTAGTAATTAAAAAAACCTTATTTGGAACTGCTTCTATAAAATTCACATTACATATTATAGACAATCAGTTTATCCAATAAAGTTTCTCTTTCTTGATCTTGCAAAATGAAACTTTTTAGTAAGTTATTGATTTGAGAAGTAACTTGTTCATTCTAAGCAGGGAGGTAGACCGATTGCAATCAATGCTGAATAATTTAAAATCTGAACAGCATCAAGATCACGGTATCTTTACCATTCAGGTATTTTGTTTTAAAGTAAATTTCTATAAGCAATGTTTACTAGAAGGATGAGAAGAAACCTGATAGAGCCTTGAAATAATTTATTGTGCACCTAATTGTTGAATAGTATGTACACTGGAATATTACTGTCCTACAAATGCCAAAAACATTTATGACTTTCTTAATATTAACTTCCAGGGATCATTTAAAACTGATTTTGAAGATTTGGTGCCAAAGACAATCCATCAGAAGCTGAGAAAGGGGAATGACAATTCCTTACTGGATAAACATGATGAAGAAATTCTGAACTTGCAGATGGAATTGGATGTACTTAAAATCATTCTCAACGAAGGAATGCTGTCTCACAAAGAAGTTGATGAAAGAGTCATATGCTTGAACAACGATCTTCAGCTTGCAGGAAAAGATCTTCAGCATATGAATGAACAGTGTGAAGCTGTAAACCGGGAATTAGAAGAAGCAAAATCCATTATTGAAGCTCTTGAATCCCAGCAAATTCTCTCAATCAATGAGATTGAGGAACTGAGGAATAGCAACTGTCAAAATTTGCAGCTTCTGAGTGAACGGGAACAAGAAATCACGTGTTTGAAAAAGTGCCTTGCTCTTAAGGAGATACATGATAATTCACCTGAATCACCTCCAATCCCTTCAAGATTTGATGAATCCCGACTGCGTACAAGACTGAACAGGTTGCAAGTTTCTCTTGAAAAGGCCAAGAGACTGAATACTTTGTGCCAAAGGGATCGTGAATGTCAAGCTTCAAATGATAAAGAAAGTGATGAAGTCTGCAGGCAAGCTGAAGCTGAAACTGCTGAGGTGATTGTCTGCATGCAGGAAGAGCTAGCAATACTTCAGCAACAAGTCCAAGAAAGTCATTTGAAAGAAATAGAGATGAAAAAAGATGTAAACTCCTTGGAATCTGAAGTGAAGCATCTGCAGGATGAACTCCAGCTTATGACTGAAAATAATGAAAGTTTAAGTGAAATACTTGAGAAAAAGGACCAGGAACTAACAACATTGGCCGAAGAATGGGAATTGCTGACCAGTGAGATGGAAGAAATCCTTGCTGATGGATATGTAGCACTCATGGATGCGTCTAGCCACCTTGACAACATATCTTCTTCCTTTCCAGAGAAAAGGATTTGGATTTCTGAACAAGTGAGTAGAATGATAAGAGTCGTATCTGAGAAGGACTTATTAATTGAAGAACTCAGAAGGTGTTTGGAGGATGCAAATAATAAACGAATCGACATGGAGAGCATGCTTAAATCTCTCAGAGGAGCAGCATTAGCTATTACAGAAGCTCATCAGCTGGAGTGCAAGGAGAAAGATGAGGAGATCCTTCATCTGACTTCCCAGATTAAAGAAAAGGCTACAATTATTGCAGAAATGGAAGACACCATCAAATTGGCAGAAGAGCGTATTAGAAAAACATCAGTTTGTGCTACAATTGGTTTTATTCTTGTTAATAGATTATCAGAGTTGAACCATTCTCATTCTGATGCCTTGAAAGATAAGAATATCCAGTTCAAAGAATCAGTAGAATCAAACTTGAGGAAAGATGCCCATGTTGAGCACCAAGTCACTTTGATCAAAGCAGCAGAGGAACAGATGGTGCATCTAAGGGAGCAACTAGAAGAATCAAGGGGAACTTGTGCTACACTGGGAAAGCAACTTTCTGAGGAACAAGAATATCGTCATTCAATGCAAGTAAAGCTTGATGAATTTGAGAATGATAAAATTTTGACAATTGAGAAGCTAGCTGAGCTAAAAACTGGTGTTTCTACTCTAAGGTCATGCATGAGCTCAAATATGGAAGAGCAGCGTATCAATACTGAGGAACAGAAATCAGAGGATATATTTTCATCTTTGGGTGAGAGGGAAGAACGATGGGTAAGCTAAAATTTTGCTTTCTGATTGACAAGATAGATCTTGAGGTTAGTTGCATGCATGTATGATGTTTAACTATGACTGAAGGTTGACTTCCTGATTGCCAAATGTGAAATATGTTGCAGACGGGTGCAAACACACATCAAGAAAACAACATAGACCAGGATGAAGACCAAAGAGCTGAAATATTTGATCGTTCTCTTAAAGTGGGAAAACAAGTACCTGGCTATCCATGTCATGAGAAAAACTTAGAATCTCAAACCTGCAATAATATTTCTGATAGAGATATTACCATCACACTTCTGAAGAAAGAAATAGAGTCTGCACTAAGAAGCTTGGGAGTGGTACAAGCCCAGATGGTCAAGCTTCAAAATGAGAAGAAAGAGATGTTGATCAATGAAAAACAGAACCAGCAGAACTTACAGTGTTTAATGAATCAAGTGCTTATGCTGCAAGGAACTATTGAAAAGTTTGAAAAGCAATCTGATGATGTGATAGAAGCTTTCAATCACAGGTTAAAAGCATTTGAACAGAATGTGCTTGAAGCCGGTTCTCATTGGTGCCAAACAAAAGAGGTTAAACAAACTATCTTCTTAACTATATTTCCTTTTTTTTTACACGTATTAACTACATTTCTTAATTTTCTTAGAATCCTTGTTCCCATTGTTTATTTAAAATTGTTATCTAATCTAGATTTCAGTAGCTGTTTATTTTCTCATATTTCAAACCGTAACCTGCAGCTTATTTCATATTAAGGATTTTTTTTTCTTACTACTTTCCTATATAAAAAATGATGCCATAGAAACAACAGTTTCAGACTAGAATATCACATGGATATGGACCCAATGTTGTCGTTACCTTCTGGAAGTCTGATATGTCTATCTTTGTATTTGTGTGTGTTCCCATTTTTAACCTGTGACGTTGTATAATGTATCATCATCTCAAATTAAGTCAAGAATTTGTAGAATTCAAACCACGAAACTAGACTGATTTTTATAGATATTTTTGCAGCAAGTTACCATCGTTTTCTAAGCTATCATTTCATGTGTTACAGTTTCTTGAACTTGAAGTTGGGGAAGCAAAGGTAACTGCAGTCCACAAGATTGCAGAGGCATCTTGCATTCTGGCTAAATTTGAAGAATCCCAAGAGACCATAAAAGAAGCAGATATTATGGTTAATGAGCTCATGATAGCAAATGAGATGTTAAAGCTTGAAATAGAAAGGCTAAGGGAAAAGGAAACGTTGCAAATCACCGAGCAGGAACTATTGAGGAAAGAGGTTAAAAGCTTGCAAGACGGTAATATTTTAACATGTCAGCAATTCCAAACTCTAGAGGAGCATGTATGCTCAAACTTAAAGGAAATAGAGGCTTCCATTGTGGAACTGGAGGATACCATTGCAGAAGTCCAGACTACTGTCGACAGCAGTTTCGTGTCTTTGGCCTCCGAGATCCAATCAATGAAGTCTTTACAACTGGACTCAACCAAATTTGTCTGCTCATGTTTTGAGAATATATGGTCTGAGATAATTGTGAAGGATTGTGCTATATCAGTGCTGCACCTCTGTCACATGGGTATCCTATTGGAAACTGTGATGGGGTTAAATGCTGAGAATGGTTTGCTTCACCATGGGCTGTGTGAATCAGATGCTGCGGTAGCTGGTTTAAGGGAGCAAAACCTCAAGTCGAAAAGAGAGCTTGATATGTGTAAAATTCTGAAAGGAAAATTGCTATCTGACCTTAAGAACGGTTTCCATCGCATCCAAAAGAAAGAGGAGGAAGCAGGAGAAATGAGTTCAAAGCTAAATTCATTTGAGAACAAGATATCATGCCTACAAATACAAGAGGAACAAATGTTACAAAGGTCAAATTACATGGGACACCAACTTCTTGTTTTGATGAAGGAGTTGGACGACAGTAATAAAAATTTAATTTCATCACTATTGGATCAAGAGCAATGGCTTAAGAAAAGGGAAAATTTCCTTGAGTCCCAAACTGATTTTTTTGTGACAAATTTGTGCTTGAGAGATTTAGAGTCATGTATTTTAGAAGCAGAAATAGAAGAGGTGGCTCTCCAGAAGTCTATTGCTGATAGAGAGCATATAAATTGTCTAGCATTTTTGGAGATTTTGAAGGAAAGGGCAATTATTTTCAAGGTTGATGAAGAGTTGAGAGAACAACTCCTACTAGACAAGGAAGTTGAGGTTGTACTTCTACAAAAGAAAGTTCAAGAAGCACAGGTTGAACGGAAAAATTTAGTGTCAAAACTGAATGAAAGCAATTTGAGGGTGAGGAAGATTGATGAAATGAACAAAATTCTTCAACGAGAAGGTCAGCTACTAAAGGAAGCCAGTGGTTCAAATGATCTATTGAAAGTTGAACTGGATGAAGTTAGGGGGAAAAATCAAGCACTTGAAGCTGAATGTGATAGATTACTGAAGGATTTGCAAACGAAAGAAAAGTTATTGGGAGATTCGTCCAGTCAAATACATGCCCTTGATCAGAAAAATCAGATTTTAAATACTGATCTTGAAGTGAAAAATATTGAATTGCTGGAGCTACAATATTTACAGCTTATACTTACAGAGATATTGAGCTCAAAAAGGCAAGATTTTGAAATTTGTGTTAACCATGTAAATTCACTGAATGAGGAGAATGTTTCTTTCAGAAACAAACTTCAATATTATGAGGAAAATATGCATGCAGTTCTCAGGAATTTGAGTATGAACATTGCAAAATGTGTTGATTCAATGGACATGTTAGATGTTGACTGTACCGGAGTAGTTGACGGGTTGAATGCAGGTTTTCCAGTCTTGGATAAGATATATCATGAGATGCGGGAAAATGTGGGAAAGATATCTAATTTTCTGGAAGAGTTTGAATACCTGGAGTTGAGTACTAAGGAAGTGGAATTGGAGAATTTGAATCTTCAAACTGAGTTATTGAGGAAGGACGAAGTTCTTGCCGGACTTCTTTTTGATCTTAGCTTGCTGCAGGAATCTGCTTCTAAAAACAAGGACAAAAAAGATGAAATAGATAAGATGGTAGCTTCAATGGAGGCTTTAGATAATGAGCTTGCAGAAAAGTCAGCTGAACTTGATAAGGCCATTGCTCATACTCATAGACTAGAAGCTCAATTGCAGGATAAAATGGACATAATCTATGATCTGGAGCTCAACTTATCAAAAGAAAGTGATTCTAAAAAGTTAACGTTCAGTGAAAATTTGGAGCTGAAAACTCAAATTGAAAATGTTCTAGTAGAAAAAAGTTCAATTGAGGAGGAGTTGTCGGAAAAGAGGAAGGTAACTGAAGACTTGGAAATGGAACTGTTAGAAGTGGGCAATCAACTCAGCCAAATGAACGACTTGATTGAATTTTTGAGGAGCAATTTGAATGAACTGACAAGTGAAAGGGATCAGCTACAAATGGAGGTGTGTAGTGTGAAGGAAAAGCTAGGAACCTTAGAAGCACTAGCTGAAGAAAATGAGGCGAATCTGATGGAAGCTCAACAGGTATGTTCCATAAATAAGTCAATAAATGGATATGTAAGGACATGGATTTCCTTTATTTATAATTTTATCCTAATATAGTCATGAATGTCAATGTCAGATAGCTGAATCACAAAAGATCTATGCTGAAGAGAAGGAGACTGAAGTGCAACTCTTGGAGAGGTCTGTGGAAGAGCTAGAGTGTACCATAAATGTATTGGAAAATAAGGTGAAGTAAAAAAGTGATTAGATTATGTTACTTGAAATTTCTTTTCGACAGTATGCTGTCATTCAACTAAATATACTGATGTACAAACCCCTTTTTAGGTTGACATTGTAAAGGAAGATGCAGAACAGCAAAGGTTACAACGAGAAGAGCTCGAATTAGAGCTTCATGCTGTGAAGAATCAAATGCAGAATTTTAGAAATGCTGATGCTGAGTTGAAGAGGTATATATCAATTCACTCATTCCATTTTCTCCAATGGTTTGAACATGTTCTGTAACTAATAATGTAAGACATTAATCTTCTTTCTCCTTGTGCCTGTAGGCATGTAAATGAAATAGAGAAAAACCATGCAGAAGCGTGTAAACGCGCACGAATTCTTGAAGGAGATGTAAATGAAAAAATTGCTGAGGTGAAGTTTATTGTTGCATCCTCGTTATATACAAATTATGTCTTCAATAACTGTAATCTTTCATATGACTTTGAGCCAAAATTGGCTTTAATCTGGAGTAGTGTTTCATTTTCGTTTTGTTTTAACAGATTGCTCAACTTAAAGCCCATATCTCTGAGCTAAACTTGCATGCAGAAGCACAGGCTAATGAGTATAAGCAAAAGGTAACCGACTTAAGTTTCATTCTGTCTGAAACTGTTTATTCTTTGCCTCTAACGTTACAGGTCACAAATCCATGTAGTTCAAATCCTTGGAAGCAATGGCTGAACAAGTCAGACCTGAAGGGCATTCCACATATGTCACTAATTCTTCTTCAAACAAGATGGACAAGTGTGCAGCAAGGCCACGTGGATCTGGTTCACCTTTTAAATGCATTGGATTGGGCTTGGCACAACAAATGAAATCTGAGAAGGATGAAGAGCTCTCTGCTGCAAGGAATCGCATTGAGGAGCTTGAATCTTTGGCAGTTAGCAGACAAAAAGAGGTGTTGTGCAATATAACCCTCTTTGCAAGTTCATATATCTATTAATATTTTAAATTAATGGCATCAGCTAACTTTCTTTTAAAATATTATTTATTTTTTGGGTGTTCATACAGATATTTGCACTGAATGCAAGACTAGCTGCTGCTGAGAGTATGACGCATGATGTCATCCGAGACTTGCTAGGTGTCAAGCTTGATATGACCACTTGCATGGTATTTTATGCAACCTTCATTGTTATTTATTAGTCCTCTTTTGCCATGTTCATTTTAGATGGGGCGTCCAAGCGACTTTTAAAGTTATCACCTTACTGTTTCTTGTTAATGGAACTTTAGCATTATAGTCTGCTTGAGAAAGATTCCTGACCATTTGCTGTTTAATATTACTAGTCACTGTTAGATGATCATCATCAGTTGCAGAAGACATCAGAGAGTGCTCAATTCAACATTGTCGAATCCCAGGAAAAGGTAATCTCAGTTTTTACAATGTTGATTGAAACTTGGTTGAATATCGGAGTTCATTCGCAATCTTGGATATCTTTCAGGAGAAGGTCATAAAACTGAAGAAACAGCTCAGTGAGTTTGTTGAGGAGCGTCGTGGGTGAGCTTCTACTAGCTACAAGTATTTTCAATTTTCAAACTTGTTTAACTATTTCAATTATATCTATATTTCTGCCTTCTCAGATGGTTGGAGGAGATTGATAGAAAACAAGCTGAAATTCTCGCCTTACAAGTTGCTTTGGAAAAACTTCGCCACAAAGATCAGTTACTCAAGACTGAAAATGAAATGTTGAAGGTTTGGACGCTGAAATTGTTTTTATCTTGATTTTCCTCTTCAAACTTTCCCATTATTTCATTTTGCCTCCAGTCGGATATTTAATTTTCCCATTATTTTATCTTGATTTGCCTTTTTGTTTTGCATAGTCGGAGAACTTCAATCACAAGCAGAAAGTAATGGAACTTGAAGTAGAACTTAAGAAATTGTCTGGTCAACAAAATCTCCAGCAGCGCATTCACCACCATGCCAAAATCAAGGTAAGAATTAAGATAACGCCATTCTCATTTCTTCAAGTTTGCCAAACTATCTAGTGTAGCAGTTCCTAGTAGTTTTCTGGCCATTCCCTCCTAAGTACTTGCAAACCTAATGCACGTAATCTTTTCCTCATTTTTTTTTGCTCTTTAAAATACAACAGGAAGAAAATAACATGCTGAGAGCACAGAATGGAGACCTAAGTGCGAAGCTGCATCGAACAGAGGTTCTTCTTTCTCGTGTGAAAGAAGAGCTTGCTTATTTTCGCACCTCCGTTGGGAAGACTCCTGACATTGATTTTGATGAGGAGCAACGACTAAACATCAAGTTGAAGGTTAGTACACTACAAATGAGACATGATAGCTTGAAAACTGTATCTTCATTGTCTAACAAATCTATTATAGGAAACCGAGGAAGAGAAGGTCCAACTTGCTCGGAAGCTATTGAATTTATGCACCAGTGTTTTAAAAGTAAGTATTAACCTCATGAAATGGAAAACTCTGGCTTACTGTGTAGTTTATACATACTTCTTTTAACTTGCAGGCAGCTGGAGTAACAAAACCTGCATCTGATATATGCCCTTCTGTGGCTGAGGAGGCACTAGATCAATTAATGACTAGAATTTCTTCAGTAGAAAAAGAGCTGCAGGATTTCAAATTCAAGGTATATATATCTATATATAAATTATACTTTCTCATTTCTTTTGTTAGTAAATTTCATTATTCTCATGAAGTTGTTGATAAGAGATTGAAACTGAAAGCCTCGGTTTGTGTTCATATACAGAACAAAATTGCCAATGAAAGAATTAGATTATCAGAACTCATACCGCAACCTTCACCAAGAAGTTCAAAGAATGAAGATAATTGTCAGTCTCCTCTAAGGCTGCTTCAAACTTCATATTTTTCTGCTTTAGATCGATGAGACCACAACCAGAAGGGTTTTTGTGGTGAATTTTGCCTTTTTTTTTTTGGCAATTCAATATATTTAATTCTTTTCCAGGAAATTGTAATTAGCCTTTTGCCGGCATCCATAGGTACTGGTTGAGCTGTCTATCACTTGATGACAGTGTAAATATTACTGTTAATTATGATTATAATATAGTAAAGATTATCAAAATTTCCCCTCATTTCCTCCCTGCCTCTGCAAAGGCTAATTTGTATCAACTTCCTACTCTCTTTAGTCCAGGAAAGAGTACATGGTTTTGATTGCAAGTCTTGAAAAGATTTGCAATTGGGGGCTTTGAGAAATTGGTAAATGCTAGTTCCTTGTTTTTTTTTTTTTTTTTTTTTTTTTTTTAATTGAAGAATGCTAGTTTTTTGTTGCGTACATAAATTTTGGTTGAGACAAGTATTTAGTTGGTAAATATTAGGTAGCAAAGCAATGGTAAGGGAAAGCTATTTTTTGAAGTTCAAAAATTAAAAATTAAAATCAACAGCCCTTACACCACCGGTGTTCACGCAAGCGCACGCGATCGAAGTAATATAAAATGGTATCTGAGTACCAAGTATCGAATCCCACAGGGAACGGAGTAACAAAGATTTTGTTTTGCAAAAGTGTAAGGCAAATTGCAAGTTAAAATGCAAAAATCAAGTTGTTGGTGGAAAATCGAAATTGCTAATTCAATTGCTAATCCAGAATGGCAATGTTGGAAATAACAGAAATTGCTAATCCAATTGCTAATCCGGAATGGCAATGTGCGAAAAGACTAAAATTGCAGAATTAAATTGCTAATCTAAATTGGCAATATGAAATTACAATGAACTTAAGAATGAAATGATAAAGGATGGGGCTCAAGAATGTCATTGCCCTAAGTCGTAATTGCAAACCAAAATTACAATTCCAACCTACTCCACACTCAATTGTAAACCAAAATTGCATCTCCTATTTACCTCAAATTGGGTTTTTTAGGAGGCTAAGTGGGGGCTCTATATGTCTATAGTCCCTCCATCATAGATGATTTTTGGCTCACAATTTTATGGGTCTTGGAGTCCTTAATCCCTATGTCTAGGGTAAGGAATGACTTATGTCTAAGCTCTTTTACTCCATTACTTGTGTGAAATCCGCTTGTCACTAACCCTGTCGGTATTAGATCTAAGCTTGAGTTGAAACCCTGGTTGATCAATCTAGGATCTCAACGGAAATTAAATCAACACAAGCAAACAATTGAGATGTAGGCTTGGTTTTTATTGGAATTTTGGCTACAATTACTCCTTAGGGAATTCACATCCTTGAACCCCCTAAGAAGTTTTAGCTCATATTTTTAATGAAAAACATAAAACTAATTTTAAAGAAAGATTTCATAATGAAATTTAATAAAAAAAAAAACTAACTTATGAATTGTAATTGGGTTTTCCTAGGAATTCAAGCAAAAGTAATTTAATTGAAATTAAATCAAAATGGCAAGGGTAATTAGGTAAATTTCTTTCTTTCTCCTTCCTTGCTTTAATTTCTTCTCCAGAAGTTCAATTGAAAATAAATGCAAAACAGAGCAAGAAATAACAATTTCAATTCGGTGTTTATCCCACTTCTTTCTACCCAATCGATTCAATCTCCTCCACTTTTAGAGAGAAATTGATCTTGACGATCCAAAAATACTTTGAATCGGATTGGAAATCTAAGGAAGATGCAGAAAATTGCTTGACAATCCGAATTGAAGAAAAACTCAAAAAAAACAAGAATTCTGAAGGGATTTGGAGTTTCAAATGCAATAATACTCGTTTACCTTCACTTAAGAGCAAAAGGAGAATACCCAAAACCATTCATTGTGACAAGACCGAAGAATTGATGCACTGTAATTGAAATTTTGGTGAAAGAAATTAACTAAAACCGAAGAAAAAAAACAGAGGAAACGTTGCGAGCAAAGCACCCTCGAATGAACTTGAAACAACTTAAACTTGAATGAAAATACAACCAATCGAAAACAAAGTATCTAGGCAATGCTTTGTAATACAAACTTGAAAGAAAGTTGAATGGAAATTGATTAGAAAGGTAAAAACAGTAGCAAAAACAGCAAAACAGAGGCTGTTGAAACTCAGAAAAAACAGAAATTTAAGCGCGATTTAACCCCTTGAATCGTCTTCTTCTCCTCTGCGTTCTTCAATCTCCTTATGTAGACCAATATAGGGTTCCAATTTTCCAAGAATAATGCACTAAATCCCTTGATTTGTGCGAGAAATTCTCTGTCAATTATGGGTTCATCAATCACGGATTTCCCGAAGTTTCCATATTTGCAGCTGCTGAAGATTGCCAAATTGCCGGTTTGGCAATTCGTTTGGCAATTCCTGCAAAATAATCACAATACTTAGAAATATTTTCCAATTGCTACCATATTTCATTATTTCCTTCTTTCAACCATTTTTCACCATTTTCCATTAATATTAGGACAACAAGAGTTCTTTCGAGCAATTTAGGATTTAAATAAGCCTTAATTTCACGGCTTATCAGGTGGCAAAGCAATTGTACCTAACACTGAAAATAAAATAGAAATGGTTATCTGTAACGCCCCGCGTTTTCAGGTTCGACTAATTTTGTCATTTGGAGTTATTTTGGAATTTGGAATTAAGTGATTGAATTAAGTTAATTAAATTCTTTTTGGATTATTGGGTAATGCTTTTTTTTTTTTAAAGTCCCAAATTAAGTATATGTTGAATTTTAGATTTAAGTTTGAAAACCCAAATATTTACCCAAAGATTTCCTCCTTAAATTTACCTAGATTAGAAGATAAATTATTTGTTTTATGGTTTTTAATTGGACTTTATGTTGGCCTATTAAAGAAAATGAAAGTAAAAGAAAAAGAAAAATATCCCTAGTCTTCCATCTTCTTCCTCTCTCCCTTTCACGTTTTTTTCTTTTGGAACAACACATACCCATCTTCTTCTTCTTCTTCTTCTTTGACCAAGCTGACCCCATCTCACCCCTCTCTCCGGCGACGTCACACGACAAGCACCACGACGCCGGCGACCTCTTCGGCTGCCAACGAACTCACAGACGCGAGACCCACGCTTTTTCCTTCAATTCGACGAGGTATAACTCATACCCTTGCTAAATAAACTTTAGTTTTGGATTACCCATACCCTAAACACATTTGATTTACAATTTTAGCTTGTTTGGAGTCAAAACAACCCTCATTTGAAACAATTTTCTGTAAAAAACGGGATTTACAGCAGACTTACCCGAACTTCTTCCTGTTTGACGAGGTTTGTCTCTCACCCATGCTTAATTGACTTTAGTTTTGGATTACCCATACCCTAAACACATTTGATTTACAATTTTAGCTTGTTTGGAGTCAAAACAACCCTCATTTGAAGCAATTTTCTGTAAAAAACGGGATTTACATCAGACTTACCCGAACTTCTTCCTGTTTGACGAGGTTTGTCTCTCACCCATGCTTAATTGACTTTAGTTTTGGATTACACATACCCTAAGTACCTTTGATTTGTAGTTTTATCTTGTTTGGACTCAAAACAACCCACATTTGAAGCAGTTTACTGTCAAAAACGGGATTGACAGCAGAGTTTTAGTCAGTTCGGCACTGTTTGGTAAGTTTTGACACGCTTTAGATCCTTTCAAAATCATTTAAAGTACCTTAGTTCAGTTGCTAACCTTTGAGACTTTTGTTTGTAGTTCCTAGCCAATTCGAACTCGTTCGAATAACCTTCCAATAAGGGATCAAGTTCGTATCGGTGAGTTTTGGTGAAAATAATTAGTTTAGACCTTTTCGCAACCTTTTTAAATGCCTTAGCTTAGTCTCGTTCCTTGTTTAGGATTGGAATTAGTTTCGGACTATACAAACTAAGTTTAAAGTCGTTTTTGGGAACCTTATCGACTTACTTTAAGGGCGCTTTAATACATTTAGTAAGTAGAATTCTACCTGATGAGTCTGTTTGATTGTGTGCATCATGTTCTATGTTTCTTGTTTAATTTGTGCCCGTTATGTATATTTTGTACTTTGTTGTATCTTTTGATGAGCATGTTTATATGTGGATTTGTGAAGTTTACATGATATTGGTATGTTGATTAAATGAGTTTGAAAGTATGTATGAGCATGTTTGTTGGGCATGAGACATAGTTTAGTAGCATGCTTAGGGAACATGCATAGGGTGAGGTTGTGAGGAGGTCAGTGGACCTTGTGAGTTTTACTAAGAAGTATAGGGTGAGTACCAGTGAGCCTCAAGTACAAATGGTCGAGGGGTGGTATTGTCACCATTGGAATAAGAGGAGCATCGAGGCCTTGGGTACAAATGGTCAAGGGTCGGTGTGATGAATCTAAAAAGCATGTGTTGGGTGCCGGAATTGGGCCAATGCATTGCTAAGTCATCGGTGCACCTTGGGTACAAATGGTCAAGGGGCGATGCACAGTTCGAGACCTTGGTAACATTGGACAAGGGTCGAATACCGAGCTCCATAGAGAAGTATTGAGGCTTTGCTAACAGTGGTCAGGAGTCGATGCTTCTCGAAGGGTCAGTCTTGGAGAGCTTTGGTGAGGGCTAAACATGAGTGTTGAGTAGAACCGAGTGAGCATGGCATGATGCGGGAATTCATGTGTAAGGTGAATCTGATGCATAGTTTACTTGGTTATGTAAGCATGGCATAATGATGCATAGTTTACTTGTTTATGTATGCATGACATGATGTTGGTTAATTTACTTTGGATAAGCATGTTGAATGTTGTGTATAGCATGTTGTTTGCTGCTTGATGTTTGGTGGCTCATCAGGTGTGAGCTACTTACTGAGTACTTTTGTACTGACTCCCCCCCCCCCCCCCCCCAACCAAAAGATTTTGCAGGTGAGGAGAAGCTCTACGAAACTGGTGATGCAGACGAGGAGACGTGATGAGAGGACACTATTAGATTTACGTGCTTTCTTAGTGTTGATTTTCTTTGAATTGCATAAATAGGATTCTAGTTGTTTTGTATAGGTGTTTGGCGTAAGCCTTTCCATTCTTTATTGTTTTCGAAGAATAGATAGGTTCTTTTGGTAGAATTAGGTTACGAGCTGAAAGTCCTAGTTGCTAAAACTTTCTTTTGTTTCTGCTAACCTATTTGATTTAAGTTTGTTCTAAGTTATTGAGATTCTATTTATTCTGGGAGTTTGGGTGTGATGAACTGTAGCCAGAGGATGTGGATGTTGTTCTTAGTTACTTTGGATGGTTGAAGTGTAGATTTCTTGTTTAACAGGAGCCAGAAAAAAATTGGTTATCTTGTAGTTACGCCGTTATGTTGCCGAAATTTTCGGGGCATATAGGTTGTAAGTTCAGTAATGTCCCTAAGTTAGGCCGAAATTTGGGGTCGTTATATTATCAAGAGACCTTAAAAATTTAGAAGAATCATTATACTCTTCTATCTAATTCATCTCTTGAATTTTTGTGATAGCTAGATTCATAATTGGCTGAGGAAAACAGTATAATTGAAAAAATGCTACAATGTAGGGACTAAATTGAAACTTTTTGAAGACCAACAGAAAAAATACTCCAACATTAAGGACTAAAAATGTACATTTAGCCCAAAAATTTAAGTTTAAATCTCATTTTGGTTCTTACACTTTTAGTTTGTTTCATTTTGGTTCTATTTTTTTAATGGTTCTATTTTAGTTTTGGTTTGTGTCAAATAGGTTCCAAACTCTAAAAAGTGTCTAATAAGTTCTTGAATTTCCATTTTGTATATAATAAGTCTTTTAATTTTAAAAAGTGTCTAATAAATTCCTAAACTCTTGATGGAGCTTTTTCAATTCTATATCTAATAGGTCTTTGACCTATTAATCATTTTAAAAAATTCACGAATCTATTGGAGACATAATTGAAAGTTCAATGTCTAATAGATTCATTAATTTTAAAAACTATTAATGTGTCAAGGACCTATTTGATACAAAATTGAAAGTTTACGGACTTATTTATACCTACTAAACACAAAGTTCAAAGATCTATTAAATAGTTTTTAAAGTTTAGAGACCTATTAAACACAAACATAAAAGTTCTTAGACTAAACTTGTTGTTCAACCTTTTTTTAATATTTATTTCAGTCTATAAAGCTTACAAAATATCTATTTTAGTCTCTAAATTTACAATCGGTAATTATTTTAGTCCTTGTAATAGTATTTTGACACCTAATATTCACTTATTCAATACATGCTCACATTAATACACATACTCAAGACCATATTATCAATATGTTTATTTGGGGTGGGGGAATTCAAACTTCTGGCATCTTGGTTGAGGGTAAATGTCAATTACCGTTGAACTATGCTTACTTTGGCTCAATTTGTTAAAAGTAAAGTAAAAACCAAAATGGTTATTTTTCTTGTTTAAATACTATTTTGGCCTTTTGACTTTGGAAATTTGAACTTCTGGCATCTTGATCGAGAGTACATGTCAATTATCGTTGAGTTATGCTCACTTTGGCTCAATTTGTTAAAAGCAAAGTAAAAACCAAAATGGTTATTTTTCTTGTTTAAATACTATTTTCACCTTTTGACTTCTAGCTTTGGTTCATGTTATTCTATGTACTTTTTTTAATGACTCTATTCTTTTGAAATGCCAGTTTCAATCTCTATACTTTTAAAAAGTGATTATTTTGGTTCATTTATTTTCTTTTATATATTATTCCTTTCCATCACAATTTTATCAAAATATGACACTAATTAGATTTCTTGAAATGTAGTCATAACTTTGCATTAAGGGGCTGTTTGGCGCGTAGGTTTGGAATCTTAAACCTGAGAATGTTAAACATGAGGGGTTAAGCTGGGGGTTTAGGTAGCCTGAGTTTAAGAATGTTGTGTTTGGAGTGCAAGTTAAAGAAGTCTGGGTATAGGAAGTCTGTGTTTGGAGTGCAGATTTAAGAAGTCTAGGTTTAGAATGCAGATTTTAAAATATTAAATTTATGAAATGTTTGATTGTATTTAATTAATGGTTAAATTTTAAATTATTTTAAATTTTCATTCTAATTAATTATTTATTTTTATTTTAATATAATTAAGTTAAAAATTAATTAATTTTTTATGGTTCAAATATAACTAAATTCAAAATTAAAATTATTTCTTATATTTTTGTTATTTTAAATTGACTAATTTAATTATATAAAAATGACTAAACTAAAAAAAATACATTAGGTAGATTTTTTTTAAATTGACTATGTCAAAAATATATGACTAAGTTGAAATTAAATATCATACATTTACTTTTTTTTCTTTGAATACGACTCATTGGTAAGTAAAATATTTTTTAATATGGATAATTTAAAATTAAATATTATTTATTTTACTAATTTAATTTAATAAGTTTGTAATTCAAATTCAACTCAATTCTAATTACTTTTCCAAAAAAATTTAAACCAATATTTGTTTCCATCAATTTTAAAATTGAGATTGGACTAAAATTATATATATATTGCATAATTTGAGATTTTAATTTTACTAACTAATAAGAAAATGAACTATCTAATTTGTATTCATTTTGTTTTTAGATAACTAAATTAAAAATAAAATTTTATTTAGAGGTACAGTTCTAATGTAAATTAGTTTATTTTTTATAATTTGCCTCGTAGAGTTCAACTCAACAAATGAAAAAAAATATTAATTTTATTATTATTTGCAACAAGTAGAAAATGAAGAAAATAAGTATTTTTTACTAGTTATCAATTATAAATTATCTATTTTACTAAGTTTTGAGCAAAATATCATATACTTTTGTTATTTTAACTAATTTAAAATTAAATACTATTTTTTTATTTTAATATTAGCAAGTTCAAAATAAAATAATGTTTTTATCTTAAACTCAATTATTAGAAATTATATATTTTTGGCCAAATTACACCTTTAATCCTAAAGTTTTATTTTAATTTTTATTTGGTGTTTGAGATTTCAAAAACAACATTTTAGTTCTTAAGTTTTAAAAAAATGATTCTACTACGTCTTTAAGTTAAATTGACTAAAGAAAAAAATTCGAAAGTTACAGACAACACATTTGAAGTTATCAAAAGAGTTGTTGATATTGGTGAAAATAAAAAGAAAGATAAGAAACGGATGAAGGAGGAAGAAAGAAAAAAGGAAAAAGGAAAAGATAAAATAATAATAATAATAATAATGATAGAGAGAGAATAAGAGGAAGATAGAGAAATAATATTTTTTTAAAATTTTACAACTAAAATTTTTTTTAAAAAAAAACCAGCATTCCATGGGGTTGAATAGTAAATACTATTCAACCCCATGGGTTTGGGTTTAAGAAACTAAGGTCTCGTTTGATAACGTTTTTGTTTCCTGTTTCTTGTTCATGTTTCTCATTTTTCAAGAAACATACATGTTTGATAAACTATCATGTTTTCTTGTTTCTAAATTTTTTAGAAACGTTTCTAAAAAAATAGCAGATTTTGAGAAACTTCAAAAAGTAGTTTCTGAAATTCTGTTTCTGTTTTTTTTTCCAGGTTTCATGCATGTATTCATATTTTTCTTTTTACCCATCTCTCCTCTCTCTCTCTTCTTTCTCTCTCTTCCATTCTATTTTTTTTTCTTTTTAATCTTTTTGTTTTTTTCTTCTTTTTTATTTTTATTTTTTGATTTATTTTTTTCTATTTGTTCTCTCGCTTTCATCATAATTTTTTTTCTTTTTAATAGTTCATTATCTTTTTTTTTCTTTTTTTCTTTTTACTTTTCTCTTTTCATTTATGTTTTTCTCTTCTCTCTTATTTTCTTTTTTTTTTTTACTTTACATTAACGAGCTTATAGTTATTATTTTCAATTTAATTCTCTATTATTTTTCCTTTTGGTACGATTTTATTTTTTTTATTAAATAAATAAACTAATAATGTATTAATGTAAAAATATATATACATTCTCTCTTTTTTTTTACTTGCGTGTTACTGACTAATACATTTTTAAAGAAAAAAATAAAAATAAAGTTTATTATTAAATGAAAGAAATGTGAGTATATTCGATTGTCTGACCTTAGACAATTTACAAATTCGTCTAATTGAAATAAATATTGTAAGTCAAAATCGTTCAAGGTGAATTGATTGAAGTGAGAAATAACATTGCAAATCAAATTTGAACTACATTTGAGGATAAAATTTATTTTTATTATTATTATTATTAATTAGGTGTTGGACCTTAATAAAATACTATAACTTCTTTATAATTGTTTTATATTTATTTTAATGCATGTTATATGTTTTATTATAGTATATGTACTGAAATTTATTTTTACCAAAAAACAAGAAACATAAATAGTTATCAAACATGTTTCTGTTTTTAGTTTTTAAGAAACAGAAGCAAGAAACGAGAAACAGAAAACAAGAAACGAAAGACGAAAACAATTGGGGCCTAAGGTTTCCTAAACCCTTGTCCCAAACAAGGGTTGAACTTAGGAAAGTTAACCCACCCTTAGCCCAACCCCCAAAACAAACACCCCCTAAAAGATTTTCATTATGTATAAAATGCATTAGAATTTTGCAAATAGTGACAAATGATCACTTTTTAAAAGTATAGAGTCCAAAACAGATACTTTAAAAGTACATGAACTAAAATGAACAAAAATTGGAAGTACAATGATTAAAATAGACATTTTAAAAATACAGAGACCAAAATTAATCAAAATTGAAGGTACATGGATTAACATAGCATTTAAACCTCAATTTTTAAAAAAAAAAAGGTTGAAATTTTAATATCCAAATTAAAACAAACCTAAAAGTTCAAAGGCAAATAAATATTTAGAAATTTAAAAACCAAAATAGAATAATCTCAAAAGTTCAGAGGTCAAGATTTAAACAAAAATGTATAGATATCATATTTATCGTTAAATTAAATGCAAGTTCCTTTAAAATTTTATGACAATTTACAATTAATTTACTTATAAATTTTTGCTACTAAATCTTTAAACAAAATTTCTCCCAAAAAGAAATCATAGATCTGCCTCAGGCAGAAATATAATAATTTAGCTCAGCCTTTTACAGTTCTTCATTGAGAAGAAAGGTGAGCATATCAACAAAATAAGTGCTACTTATTTTAGAAGAGAACAGTAGACATTCTTGAACAAATGTCATCACTTAGTGAATCAACTGTCACCATAACTTATTTCCCACCATTTGAGAACTCTTATGATACAATTAGAGGTTGGAGCTTTTCCACAAATGGAGCATCTTCATCTCATATAACCTACACAACAGGTAGTGAAATATAATTAATCAACCATGGATCAAGAGTACCCGAGGACATGAAAAACCCAAAAAGATGAAGATGGGGTAACAATTCTTGGCTTGAGTACTATCAAACAGAAAAAAATGTAGAGTTGGTTAACGAAGGTTTTGACTTGGACTCACTAGTTCTTTCCAAGCCATTAACAGGAACAAGTTTGTTAAGGAAACAGGGGCTGGTAAAGGAGCCCTGTAGTTTCATGGAATCCCATCATCACATTGAGATTCTGTAGAGCTTGACCTGAAGCCCCCTTCACAAGATTATCGATCTGCTCAATGATCCATCAAGATCGTTATTAGGTACCGTACAGATAGGGATACACAAATTTTAACGTTAATGTATGAATTCAATCAACTTACAACAGAAACAATGATAGCTCTCCCTTGAATTCGATCAGGAAAGACGTTGATGTGGCAATAATTAGACCCTCGAACATTATGAGTACGAGGGACGACTCCTTTCTCCAACACGCGTACGAATTCTTCTTCCTACAAGGAAACATGAAAAGAATATCAAATAGTTATGAGGTGTGAGTTAATACTTTATCTAACCGGTAACTCGAAAGGCATTGCTGAAAGATGGAACAAGTTAGCACTGAATCTGCACAATGGGAATAGTTGTTTATACCTTATAGAAGACTTTTAAGTGTTGGTGCAAATCCTCAGTTGTCACCCCTGGAGCCATTTCAACATATATAGTTGATTGCATACCTCGAATCTAACATGGTAATAAGAATATACCCGTTAAACTATCGTAATTAAGAAACGATTCTACGACAAACCTTATTAGCATATCAAAGTGTGTTACCATTGGCATCAAGTGTGGTGTAAAACTGACGGTTACTTTTGATTTTGCAGCTTCAGACAGTCCCTGCTCAATTTCGGGAACTGAAAAGTAACGAAGAATCAAGATCATTACATCATGCAATCTACCGAAAAATACAACAATCATTAGATTTCTAAAACAAAACTCCAGTAAAAAGGTCCAAGGGACAAAGAAGATAGGAAAGGAAAACCACCATGTCAAAATATCAAAATATCAACTATTGTATGTACTGGAAACTCTGATGGTACTGGCAGATACTCAGGCCAATGTGAAATCCAAGGGAAAGAAAACAAGCTATCAGTTCTAAGTTTACACACATAGCACATGTAGACTTCAGAATAGTGATTGTTCTCTCTAGATGTTCTCCACTGTGCTAAATAGATAATCAGTATAGTGTAAACAATGTCGAGATGGAAGTAACAACGTCAACAACTTGCAGCATGAGTAATTGAATCAGATGGCAGCCCCTAGCATCTTAGTTGATATTTAGCTATCTAAGAAAGTGACATAGAACTCCTACATTTTATTCACTACATGTTAAAGAGGAGAATGCAAAGAACTTGGCAAATAATTCATATGACCAAGTGCGTCCACTCACCATGACGATGTCGGGTAATTCCATAAGAATAAATGCCTTCAGCTATTTCGGTGTATAGATTTGCCTCCTTGGCACCACGTCCTATGGAGTAAACCAAGTTAATGAAGCAAAAGTATAACATATTCAAGAGTTTATGACCAAAAACTTTTGCAGAAAGTATAAATTGGGAATAGATCCTGACCAGCTCCGCTAACACCAGACTTAGAATCAATAATGACGCCCCCAAGTTGAATTAGATTAGCCTGAATGAAAATATTTGAGAGATGATTAGAGGCTTGCAATAATAATTTATAAGGATGGTTAGCTCGTTTGCCAACATTTTTGGTAGATATCATCTAAATGTTATTTATTTATTTTTTTTATTTTTTATGTAGAAGTGATAAAGGCAGCTTAATACTATAGAAGCGCCCATACAAGATTCTTTTTTCCCAAACTGCTATACATTAGTTTCAAATATTCCAATATACTTTTAATACATCAGCCAAGAATATTTTAATTATGCAGAAAGATCATGCAATAAACCATATAGCATCATTAGCTATTGCTGATGAAGTGATAATTTGGAGCTTGACACCAAACCTCAGCTAGCAAAATGGAAAAATATTTAACATTGAGTTGGTTAATAATTAGCATTCAGAACAGATTTTTATTTACAAGAAACTAATTTCATTGAGAAGGATGAGAAATGCAAAAACTCCAAAAGATATTACAAAAGTAAACTCCCATTGGAAATTTGGAAATATAGGAGGAAGGGGGTAATCACAAACCAAGTGTTTAGGACAGATTATTAAAGCTTCAGAATAATGGATAACAATATATACCTTTAGTTCTCTCTAAAAAAAACTATGAGAGTCGGAGAAGGGAAAAGCTGGGACGGGGGATCCTTCTCGGTAAGAGTTGAACGCAAGCGGTTTGTTCTAAAGCTTAGTACCTTGGAAAGAAAGGTGGAGGTGGAAGAGTTTAGCGGAGGTCAGTCTTCGAAGGTTAAAATGCTGCTGGGGATAGTGGCATGGGTGAGAGACTGCTTGAAGTTTGTTAGCTCTCGAGGGCCTTTGAGGAACTTTTTTAGGCATCGCCGGAGCCTGGAAGGTTTATTTTGGGTTCAGGTGGTTGAAAATGCGAGGGGTAGGTGTTGTGTAGTGGCTTTGGAGCCGAGGAAAGGGAGAAAGTCCTCTTTAATTATCCCGGCTGGAATCGAAGGGAAGGGTTGGGCAGAGGTGGGGGAGGCGTTGCATTCTTTGCTCCAACGAGGCCTGGGGAAGGAGATTGGGAGGGGTTCAACGGTGGTGTCAAAGAGGTTGGACCCCCCGGGCAGGTTGAATTCCTCTTACGCTCAGTCGGTGGCTAAAGGAGGATTATTAGGGCGAGTGGCAGAGATTCAGGCAGTGGAGAATAGAGATGAACTTTTTGAAGTCTCTGATTCGATTATTTTAGAGAAGGAGAAAGCTCACGATCCTTGGGTCAAGGTGGTGCAAGGAGTTAAAGGTCGTTTCGGGTCTAGTCTTTGTGTGAAACCCTTCAGTGGAAACCTCGCGGCGATCCTCTGTAAGGACAATAGTCAACGGGCGAAACTTCTTGAGTTTGGAAGAGGGTCGATTCATGGTTTCCCTCTGAACTTTTTTTCGTGGGATGACCGAAAGGTGGCGGAGGAGAGATGTCTGGCGTTTTCGAAAGGGTGGGTCAAGGTCTTGAACATTCCCCCTCATCTCAAGTCAGCAAATGTGATTTCGAGACTTGCGGATTTATGTGGTGGGTTGGACGGGGATTATGGGACAGCGGTTCAGGGGGAAGATTGAGAGGAGGATCCGTTAATTCTGGTAAAAGGAAGGGAGGATGGATTTATTTCGAGAGGATGCTTCTTGTCGTGGGAAGGGTGTGATTTTCCGGTGAGGTTCTTGCCGTGGATAGCCGCCGGGACTGTTCTCGAGGAAGGAGAAGCTATATCGGGGTCGGGGAAGGAAGGTAGTCTGGCGGTACATCAATCGTACTCTGTCAGTCGGGACAAGATGGAGGGAGATGTGGCAACAGGGGACCCTAGTGATCAGTCTAAGACCAGACGTGATCGACACTCTATGGGAGTTGGGCTTGGGCCTTTCATTCAGTCCAAGTTGAACAGGGAAAAATAAAAGGAATTGGGTGGTAGCCCAAATCGGAAGGAATTGGGTTGTAACCCAAATCGGAAAGGAAAGGGGTTTTTGGTGGTTGACTTTCCGACAGAAACTCAGCAACCAGAAGTTCGGCTCTCTGGAGACTCTCGTGAGAAGGTGGAGGAAAGGAAGGTGGGCCTGTCTTTTACAAGATCTCTGTTGGGCTCTAAGTCTAATAGTGCAACAGACCCTTCAAGTTCTGGGCAAAACACAGGAGGAAGGAACTCGACCTTTAAAGTGGACGAAATGTGTCGTCCGGATTTTTCTGGTTTTTTGGCGAAAGAAGAGTTTGGTCAGAACGATAGAGGAGGGGGCTGCCTGGAGGAAGAATACGGCGGAGAAGCAGGTGGGTTCGAGAACGATGGTTATTTGTCGGATCCTTCAGTAGCTAGTTATTCGGGGGATGAATCGTTCTTGTCTTCTCCGATTTTAAAGGAAGGTGAGCCTACAAGTTTGGGGCTGTTATTTGAGGAAGCCGGTGCAGAGCAGGAAGTTCAGGAGGGAGTGGTGATGCAACCTGGAGAAATCCAGCCATCTTCCTTCGACTTCCCAAGGGAGTTGCACAAGGACTGCGAGACAGTGGAAGGATGCAAGAGGAAGAGATCACTAGAGGAGAGCCATCTTCGTCCGGTTTTGGGTGCTTTTCCTAATGGCCACTCCACCCATGTACTCTTTCCTTCTTCTAACTTTTATCCTTCTACTTCTGAGGAGGGGGGTAGAGCGGGGGTTGAGTGGCGTCCGGGGGTTTTGGCTGTCCTAATTTTCCGGTGTCGGGTCCTTCTGGCTCGGGTCTTTTAAGGGGGCTGTCTTTTCCATTTCATCCATTTCTTGTAAATCCGATTTGGGTTTCTGGAGGTGCCAAGCCCAACCAATCAGTCGGTTCTTCTGTGATGAGTTATCCATGGGTTACTTATTGGCCAAGTGTTGGGGGTAGAGGTGATTTAGTGGGGGGAGCTATTCCGTTAGTCGATGGGGGCCTTGTGAGTAGTCCCCGAACTGAGCCTTTTTCCTTGGAGGGGCAGGCCGTTGGAGATAAGCCAGGGCAATGGCCTGCAATATGTACTCTCCTAGCTTCGGCAGGTATGCAAGCAGTCTCGGCTGACGGCAAACCGGTGGAGTTTCAGGGTATACATTATGTTCAGGGCTGTGCGGAGGAGTCGGGGGTTACCCAGGTCGGTCCTAGTACAGCAGCTGAAGGTAAAATGGAAGGTAAATTGAAAGGGAAGAGAAGAGATCGGGAGTTAAAAAAGTTGGAGTGTTCGGTAAATTACGAGAGTCGGAAAGGCGGTTCGCGTCTAGGGGGGCAAGAAGGTTTTAAATGAAGGTGGTTTCCTGGAATGTTAGAGGTCTGGGAGGGAAGGAGAAGAGAAGGTTGGTAAAGGAGGTTCTTAATCAGGAGAACCCGGATATAGTAATTTTAGTGGAAACTAAACTTCGGAGTTGTTGCAGGGAGCTCATTAAAAATCTTTGGGGCAGAAGGAGAGTAGAGTGGGTGTGTCAGGAGTCGTCAGGGGCGTCTGGGGGTATCCTTTTGATGTGGGATGGTAGTGTGGGTTCTCCTATCGAGGTCGTTAAAGGTTTTTATTCGGTGTCGGTTTCTTTTCGGTTCCCTGGGGAGGTGGAGGGTTGGGTTACTGGGGTTTATGGGCCTCCTAGGCAACGAGGGAGGAAGCGGTTTTGGGAGGAGTTGGGGGATCTTTTCGGCTTGTGTGGCCCTTGTTGGTGTTTGGCAGGGGATTTTAATGTGGTCCGAAGCCCTCAGGAGAAGGCTCAGGGCGGAAGGGTTACTAGGTCGATGAAGTGCTTCAATAGGCTAATAGAAGAGTGTAGGCTGTTTGACCCCCCTTTGGTTAATGGAAAGTTCACTTGGTCTAACAGCCGGTACAAGAGTAGGATTGATCGTTTTTTGCTGTCCAAAGGTTGGCTGGAGGAGTTTCACAATGCGAGGCTTTCTTTGGGTCCAAGGATTACGTCTGATCACTGGCCTATATGTTTGGATTCGGGGGCTTTGAAATGGGGTCCTTGCCCCTTCCGGTTCGAGAATATGTGGCTCTCTCACCCCTCCTTTAAATCCTCAATTCCTCAGTGGTGGGAAATGGAGGTTGCTGGGAATTGGGAGGGCTTTAGGTTCACGAGGAAGTTGCACACCCTCAAAAGGGTGCTAAAGTCTTGGAATAGGGAGGTCTTTGGAGACCTTCGTGTTAAGAAGAAAGAGGTGTTGGGCCGGTTAAGGTTTTTGGATAGTTTGGACGAAGGGGAGCCGGGTCTTAGTGTTTCAGAGAAGGAGGAGTGGATGAAGCTAAAAGCGGAGTTCGAAGAGATTGTCAGGAAGGAACAGGTTAGCTGGAGACAGAAAGCGAGGGTGAAGTGGGTCAAGGAAGGAGACTGTAATTCGGCCTTTTTCCATAGAGTGGCAAGTGGAAGGAGAAGTAAGAACTTTATTAATGTTCTTGAGAATGAGGAAGGGATTATGCTGAAAGAGGACGGAGAGATAGAGGCGGAAGTTCTCTCTTTCTTCTCCTTGTTGTATGGCTCGGCTGGTGGCCCTAGACCTTTTGTGGATGGGGTGGACTGGTCCCCTATATCCTCTTCGGACAAGGAAGCTCTTGATTCTCCTTTTACTCTGGAAGAGATTAGAGGGGCGGTGTTTGAGTGTGACGGGAATAAGGCCACAGGCCCGGATGGGTTCTCTTTAGCCTTTTTCCAAGTAAATTGGGAGGGTTTGAAAAATGATTTGTGGAAACTTTTTAGAGAATTTTATGAGAGAGGAATCATTGACAAAACGTTGGGTGAGACCTTAGTCTGTCTGGTTCCTAAGAAGGAAAAGGTTACGCGAGCAAAGGATTTCAGGCCTATCAGTTTAGTGACTAGTGTGTATAAGATAATTGCTAAGGTGCTGGCTAATAGGTTAAGAAAGGTGACCCCCTCGACGGTTTCTGAAGCACAGGGGGCCTTCGTTAGGGGAAGACAGATTCTGGATCAGGCTCTGATTGCAAACGAAGCCCTTGAGGATTATCGTTCAAGAAAGAGGAGGGGTTTCTTTTCAAGATAGACTTTGAAAAGGCTTACGACCATGTAGACTGGGACTTCCTGGACAAGGTCTTAGCTAAAAAGGGCTTTGGTTACAAATGGAGGTCTTGGATGTGGAGTTGCGTTAGAACTGTTCAATATTCCATCCTGGTCAATGGGAAGCCTAGGGGAAGGATCCAAGCTTCTAGAGGTCTAAGGCAAGGTGACCCGCTTTCCCCCTTTCTTTTCTTGGTAGTGGTGGATACTTTGAGCAGAATTGTGACAAAAGGGGTGAAGGCTAACATTATACAGGGTTTCGAGGTTGGGAGGGACCGGGTTTCCCTTTCTCATCTCTAGTTTGCCGATGACACTCTTTTCTTTTGTTCTGAAAGGGAGGATTCCTTCCGTAATCTGAATCAGTTCCTTCGGTTCTTCGAGGCGATTTCAGGGCTTCGGATTAATCGGGGAAAATGTCAGCTTTTGGGAGTTAACTGTGACCCAGGGAAGCTGGCGAGATGGGCCTCGTTAGCTAGGTGTGAGGTTGGGAACTTTCCTTCTTCCTATTTGGGCCTCCCCCTTGGCCATAATCCAAGGAGCCTCTCTTTTTGGGACCCGGTCCTTGATAAGGTTCGTAAGAGATTGGCTTCTTGGAGAAAGAGTTACTTCTCGAAAGGGGGACGACATACTCTCATTCAGTCGGTCCTCAGTGGGATACCCTTGTATTTTATGTCCCTCTTTAGGGTCCCTGGTCAGATCAGTAAGGTTTTGGGATACCCTTGTATTTTATGTCCCTCTTTAGGGTCCCTGGTCAGATCAGTAAGGTTTTGGAGAAGTTAATGAGGGACTTTTTGTGGGAGGGGGTGGATGAAGGGAAAAGGACTCACCTAGTGAATTGGGAGGTTGTTTCCAGACCGGTTGACCTCGGAGGATTGGGTATTGGTAATGTTAGGGCTAGGAATAAGGCCCTGTTGGCTAAATGGCTTTGGCGATTCTATTATGAACCTGATACCTTATGGCATAAAGTCATTGTGAGTAAGTATGGACCTTATCCTTTTGAATGGACTCTTGGGGGCGCACTTGGCACTTGTAGAAACCCTTGGAAAGAAATCTCTTCTGAGTTTCCTGTTTTTTCGCAGTTTGTGAAGAGTGTGGTGGGGGATGGGCGAGGTACCTTTTTCTGGGAGGATAAGTGGTTGGGAGATGCTCCCCTCTGTTCATTGTTTCCTCGGTTGTATCACCTGTCCCGTTTCAAGAACCAGACAGTGGCTGCAATCCTTCAGATTGATGGCCCTATGTCCCTCTCTGTTGTCCCTCCTTCCCCTTCCCTTGGTTTCCGTCGGGCTTTGACCAATAGGGAATCAGTTGAGGTCATTGACTTGTTGTCCATCCTTAATCAGGTTCAGCTGAGTCCCTTGAGGGGGGATGTTCGTCTTTGGAGCCCTTGCCCTTTGCAGGGTTTCTCGTGTGGGTCTTTCTTTCAGTCGATTGTTAACCCGAACCCTTTGAGAGATTCTGCTTTCTCCTCGTTGTGGAAGGTAAAGGTTCCCAAGAAGGTTAAGTTCTTTTTGTGGCAGGTTTGGCACGGCAGGGTTAACACCCTTGATCGGATTGTGGCTCATGGTTCTCCTTTAGTTGGTCCTTTTTGTTGTATTCTTTGCAGGCGGGCAGAAGAGGACCTGATCCATATCCTCTGGGAGTGTGTTTTTGCGCGCGGGGTCTGGAGCTGTCTTCTGAACGAGTTTGGCTATAGTTTTGCCAGGCCTCAGAGTTGCACTGATTTGTTTGTGGAGCTCCTTCTTTTTTCGCCTTTTCGTGAAAAAGGGTTGTTTTTGTGGCAGGCAGGGGTTTGTGCTATTGTTTGGAGCCTTTGGACCGAGAGAAACAATAGAATCTTTAGGGGAAAGGAAAGGCGGCCTGGTGATGTTTGGTCCCTTGTTAGATTCTATGTTTCTCTCTGGGCCTCGGTGTCGAAGCTTTTTTGTAATTATTCGTTAGGTCTTATTTTGCCTGATTGGAGCCCGTTTTTGTGAGCGGCTCCCCCTCTTTTTTTTTTTTTGTGGGCCCTTCTTTTTTGTCGGCCTTGTATTCTTTCATCTTTTCTCAATGAAAGCGTGGTTTTTTATCCAAAAAAAAAAAAAAAAAAAAAAAAAAAAAAAAAAAAACAATATATACCTTTCAATTTGATTCATACGAGGTTAGAATAAATAGGAAGATGAAATGGTCATGACTCATGTAAAGAAATCATAGTTACAATACATGAAGCAGAAATAACAATCTCCCAATCATGACCAATGATTATGCGGAGACTGCGGAGCAGTGATGTTGAGGCGACCCCAGGCGCGCGCCTCAGGCGAGAGGCGAGGCGACCTGGGGGTTGTGCGCCTCATATGCTGCCCAGGCGACAGACTTCAAACAGGCGCTCGCCTGGCTGCGCCTATCTGCGCCTGGCGACGCCTTTGCCTCTGTCGAAGGCGAGCGCCTGATTCAATTATGCAGATTTTGCTTTTTTTTTAATATATATATAAAAAAAAAACGATAATGAACCAACCCAGAATATGATTTAGGTTTTGGGGGCATTGCCCCCAAACCCCCACCAGGGCGCTTCGCCCCTGGACCCCGACTCGCTGATCGGGCAGCGAGACCCCCGTACTAGGTCATTCGAAGCGCTCGATAACAGATTCAAGGCATTTCTACAACTTGATTATTATTGGAACTACTAATCTTTTAAGCTTTGGAATTTTATGTGACTATATTTACTATATAAATTTATGCTCTATATATTATTTATTTATATATTTATTTATTGCGCCTCGCTTCACTCGGGCGACGCCTTTTTGTCGCCTCTCGCCTTCAGGCGATCAAGGGGCATGTCGCCTTGAGGTGCGCCTTGCGCTTTGAAAACACTGCTGCGGAGTATGCGGTTGTGATAAAGGATTGAAAATTTTCAGTAACCCTGATCCTTCTAAGATTTGGCTGGTTTCCTAGCAAATATTTGATTAAGTATCCAATCTAAGGCACTGTAACCCCTTTTGGTGAATACTGCAGCATTTGACAACAGTGACAAGAGACAAGCTTATAATCCACTTCTCCTGATTCTTCTGTAGTCATTCCCTCGATTAATTCAAATGAATTGTAGATCCTTTTCCAATCTTGATTACTGATTAGTACAGGGGAATTTACACAATCTTAATCCCAGTCCTGAATTTAAATGAATTTCTCTCTCTGAAAAGGAAATCGATGAAATATAGAAAAAAATAACTACAAAAGGGAAAGGGCAAGGCAACCTCCCATTCTAGCTGGAGTTGCCGAAAATCATGTAATTAATGTCAAAAGGAATGTGATTACAAATCTGGAAAGTGTAACCAAAAGCTCTTAGAAAGTGTACACAGTAAACCATCTAGAGACCAAAAAATAGATCACTTCCAAAAGTTTGTGGGGAGGGAGAACCAAATCTTCAAAGGTTCTTTGATTTCTCTGAAGCCAAATAGCCCAAACAACAGCTAGAATTATCTCAGGTTACGGAAGTTGGTTAGCATTTTCTTGAGTTTCTGACAACAAGAGGATCCTGGCCAGCCTTCACTTCAACCTAAGCATGCGACCACTATGATTCATTGGAGGAGATAAACAATGGATGAGTAAGCCAAATTTTTAAAACTGGAATGGAGGTTGCCTCCATTTGGAAGTTTGTCTTTAACAAGATTGGAAAATGGTCAGATGTGCTCCTTGGCAATCTAACAGGTCTGGACTCCTTGAAAGTATCTTCCCACTCATTTTATTTGAAAAGTTGATCAATGAGAGACAAGAATAATTCTTCTTCAAAGTTGGACCAAAAACATTTACCATTGGGAGAGGAATTTCCAAAAGACTGAGGTCCTCCACCAGCTTATTGAATTTCTTCATGCTTTTGTTTCTTCTGCTTCCTATGGATCTTTCACTTGTATCAAAATCCCCTTCTAAGCACCAGCTTTCGTTGTTTAAACCATAGACATTTTCCAGCTCTCTAGAAACGATGTCCCTATTGAGTTAATGCAAAGGGCCATTGACCCCTATAAACCACCAACCCTATCCATCTTGAATAGGGAACCTAATAGACATAAACAGTTCCCCCAACTGCACTTATTGAACATTAACAGAAGCTTCATCTCACATCATGAGAATACTGCCAAATAAACATAAATCACAAGAAGTTTGAGAGGTCCTTCAATTCCTTCCATTTCTCCTTGAGCATTGAGATGCAAACTGATTTAATCAAATTTCTGTCTGCAAAAGCTAGGTTAGTTTCCTAATTTCCACCACATCTAGATTAATATCGGTAATAACATATCTTTTCCTATAAGTTTCCAGATGCCTTACATTCTAGGTAAGGATCTTCATAAACTCTTTGACTCCCTCCCCCATCTTAAAACAATCATTTTTTTATAACTGATGGTGGAGATCAAGTTTTTCATTCTCATGGAATCTTGATTCCTAGTAGCTGTTTTCCAGAATTGTGCACAAAATTCAGAAACAAAAACCATGATTCCATGTGCCTTGTCTCAAGTTCCTACCTATGTCTTCAATTTCATAGAACTATATATTTACATGTAAGCATTCGTAATACATAAAAGTATCATACAAGATAGAACAGAATACTAAAGAGATAAGTCTTGATTTTTCTTTTACTTAAAAGAAGCATCCAGTAAATTTTTTATTTCTGTACTTAGGATTATATAAACATAGGAATATAGAAAAAAGAGCATCAGCTCATCATTCATTGACATTATCATGTACGAATAATATTCTAGGGATAGACAAAAACCTTTATTAGTGGCACAAGAGGAAGTTGAATAGATGTTGGATAACAGCCAGGATTGGCTACAAGACGAGCACCCTTGACTTCATCCCTCAAAATCTCTGTCAAACCATACACGGCTTCTTTCTGAAACCAATATGAAATACTTTTAACATTAACAAATTCCAAAATTATATATTAAAAAAAAAAGTGAGAAAGAAGTTCTAAGAAATGCAAGGTTCACATCTTATCTCACCTCCACCAGCCCAATATACCCTCAAAGAAAAATTTGCAAACTTATAACACAACTTCCTCAAAATAACACAACCTTAGTTGCAGATTCAGCTGAAATACACAGTATTCAGGCTACAAATGAAACATAATAGAAAAGGGAGGGAAATAGACTACGGGAGAACACAAACTTATCAACACAAAAAGATTAACAAAACTGACTAGAAGTAAGGACTAAGTAGGCAGGACAAGAAACAAATAGCAGATTTGGAGATCAATACTCTAGATCAACAATGGTATCTTGCCACCCAACTGTGTGTTGAGTGAGCTCGTTTGCATATTATCACATCGAGGAAATTTTTATACCAACTTGGTTTATAGTAAGCAAATATTTTCATGTGCCAAAATTTCCCAACTCAACCTTGTACAGACCTTGCTCTGAAGGAAAAGAAAAGGTGATGTGTCGTCTTAGTTTTGGTTTGCAAGATATGGTGAGGAGAAAGAATTTATTAAAAATAGGGACTGTCAAGGTACATGGAGTAGTAGTAGTTTTTTATTTTTTTGACAAGAAACTGAGCTTTCATTGAAAAAAAAAATTAAAGAATACAAGAGCATCCAAAAAACGAAGCCCACAAAGAGAACCCATAGAGTTGTAGTTAACGCATCCTCATTTTAGGCATTACTTGTAAAGGACTATTTAGACAGTTCTTTCCCCTTTCGCCCAGGGGGAACTTGTAGTTCTCCTTCCTTTAATGTATAAAAGCCAATGAAAATTTTGCCTAGTTCAAACAAATAAATACTAAAAAAACACCTGCAAATCCACTGCTCTATGTGCCTGGCCATACCACTCCTCGTATTCGAATGGATCTTGCAAGCGGAAGTCCTGGAGAATCATTGAGTACAATTCAGGAGAACAGTTCATCATTTCAGCCACAGAATGTAAGAGCTTCAAGAAGTAAAAATACTATAAAACACACTTCCACGCACACATAAAATATAAATCTAAAACATTAAACATACCGCTGAAAGATCGACAATCTTTAACTCCTTGGGAAGGGCTTTAATAACTTCCTGCAGAAAGAAAAGTACAAACCAATGTGACATGAAAGGAGAAAAGCTTCTGTAACATCAGTGATACTCAGGGGTATCTCATACGTAATTGATCAATGAACCGCAACTCAACGCTCACCTGCGTTGTTCCATGTGGCAAGCAGCAAAATATGGCATCCACTTTCGAAAAGTCTGCATCTTTGATGGCTACCAAATCTGGAAGATCCTATAAGCAGCAAGGAGTTCAGCCAACATAACTCCAAGGCAAACTATTCCTAATTAACCTTCAGAAGGTCCATCTCCAGTAACTTACTCTAAGAAAAATAACAAAACTGACCATGACCGACATTAAATAGAATCAGGTTAGTAAGAGAGTCATACTTGTGTGATTAGATGAGGAAATACTGATGAAAACGGTTGACCAGCTTTCCTATCAGCTGTCATGAGAGTAATGCCAAAGTGTGGATGATTTGCTAGAAGCCTAACAATCTGCAAGGAAGAAACAAAAGAGATCATTCCTTAGGTGGAAAAAAAGTATATGAAATAATTTGTAAATTTCCTGTTTTGATATCACATCATTCCAAAATGCCTGCTTTGGCCATTAGACAAGCATGCAAATTTCTTCCAAAAGTGAATACTTAAGTTCCAGGCTAGAAAACACTACCTCTGAACCAGTATAGCCACTGGCTCCAAGAACACCAATGCGAACTTCCGGCTGTGGCTTTTGAGCTTTAGTGCTCATAGAACATTTAACAAACACCTTCCTTTCATTTCTCTTTTTAAGCTTCAAAATCTTTGATTCATCCTGAAAAACAAGCAAGCCACAACAAAATTACAGAAGGGAACAGAGTAAAGAAAGCCTCTCTCAGCTCAAAAATCTTGGAATTTTAAAACAGTTTCACTTGCCATCATGAAAAAGAAAACTCATTTGAAAGTAGTACACAAAAATGAAAGAACTGAAACGGGATTCTCTCAGTGGCTTTGATACTTCAAACTCGTGAACAAATTCGTAACAAATCGAACATTTTCTGGGTAATCAAACAAAAAGCATAACAAGTCCAAACCTTGGGTAAACAAGAAACAGAACTGAAGGTTGAAGACGTCATTTTTACCCCTGCAAATTTTGAAAAAGAGTGTAAGGTTTTAAGAGATCACTGAAGATGCCCATTGGAATATTAAGGGGACAATGAGCACTTAAACCTTCGATGATTAGATTAGAAGCTGATGCGAGGCTGAAGAACTTTCCGCTGTTCTTCCAGACGAATGAATTGAAAATAAGCTTTCTGTGCAATTTTCGATCATCCAGTTTTTTTCTTTTTTCTATTTTGATACGCACGATGACGCGAACTTCTTAGGTTAAATTACTTTACAACGTCATTTCTCCACTTTTATGTTTGAGTATCTCAACACTTAACTTTTAAGTTTTTTGTCTAATATGTGGTTAAATTTTAAAAATATATATATATTCATGTAATATATGAATTTTTTAAAAATTAACATTTTATGTCAAGTACATTCTAAAGTGGTGTTTGGGACAAGAAGTTGCAAATAGTAGAAGTTATAGGGAGGTTAGTAAGTTTGGGAGTTAGGAAGTCTGTATTTGAGATACAGAGTTTTTTAATCTGGAATTAGGAAGTTTGTGTTTGGGGCAAGCAGTTGCAGGGAGTATGAGTTTTGAAGTATGTGTTTGGGGTGTATATTTGTTAAACCTGAAGTTTTGAAGTCTGAGTTGATTTTAGTTTTTTTTTGTACAGTTTTTTTCTATAATTTCTCAAAATTTCACTATTAAGAATTTGTTCTCATGAATTCTAAGATTGAGATTTTTTGTTTTTATTAATCTATGTACATTTTACAAATTTCTTAAAAAAAAGAATTTTGAACAAAATACCCCATATCCTTTTTTCAATATCTCTCACATTAATTATTCATTTGTCTTGAATTGTCTTCAAATAAAAGAAAGTTTTACAATGCTTTTTTAAATATTATATATGATTCGGAAAGATTTCAATCCATTAATTTAAAAGGATTCAAATAAACTTCAAGATTTTTATGTTTTTATTCTCTCAATTCTAAAATTAATATAGATTTGTTTACGTCAATCCTAAAATTGAGATTTTAAATTATATTATTTTATGAATATTTTACAATTTTGTTAAAGATTTGTTTTCGTCAATTTTAAAATTTTAATTTAAGATTTGTTTTTCAAGCTTAATAAAATAAAATAAAATTGTTGAATTTAAGATTTTATTTTTCTAACTAATCAATGTAATGGATTATCTAAACTTTGATTAATTTAAAAATAATATATTCTTTGAAGTTTTAAAATAACTAAATTAAAAATAAAATATCAAATATTTATGCTATTTTAAAATAATTAAGTTCAAAATGAATATATATTCTTTGACACAATTCAAAATGAATATCATATATACTTTTGTTCATATTACTATATTTATGCTATTTTAAAATAATTAAGTTCAAAATGAATATATATTCTTTAACACCATTCAAAATGAATATCATATATATTTTTGTTCATATTACTATATATTTATGTTATTTATTGTAATAATTTTATTTTATTAAGTTTGGAATGAGAAATAATTTATCTTTTTTACTTTGAATATGATTAATTTGAAAATCAATTTTTTTAATACATTGACCTTTTTAAATACTAATTTCTTAAATTGTAATACATGTTAGTTAAAAATATGTTTTTCTTATCTTCAAATCATAAAATTATATATATATTTTTAGCTATTAATAAAAAAATAAGCTAAAAAACGATAAGATTGTTATTTGTTATAAGTAATTTTTGTTTAAACTTAAAAAAAATGTAAATGACATCTGGAGGAAGTGAGATAGGAAAATTTTTATCAATTAAAAAAATTGTTATGTAGTACTCTAATTTACATTAAAATTTTCAATTTAAATAATAGTATCATATCTAAAACATTTTTATATAATTTATATTTAAAAAATAAAATTATAAAAGAAAAAGAAAAATATTTTTGTTAAAAATTTATTAAAATTATTGGATAAAAATAAAAATATATTTTAATGACTATTTATATTTAATTAGTAATTAGTAATAATGATGAGAAAATTTATATTAAAATAAAGAAAATGTTTTAAATTAAGAAATTAAAAAAATATATGTAAAAAATAGAGAGAGAAAGGAGATGAGAGAAGAGAGAGGTAGGAGTGAGGTGAGGTGAAGAAAAAATGAGATAAGAAAGTTTTGGGGTCCACAATAGTGAGTTGGAGGAGGAGTTAATAAGTTATTAACTCCTCTTAACTTTTTACTTTTGTGTTTGGTAGACCCATAAATTTTTAAAATTATTGAATAGGTATAGGATGGACACAAAATTGAAATTTCAATTACTTGGACACAAAATTGAAAGTTTAAAGATTTATTAGACACTTTTAAAGTTCAGAGACCTATTGGATATATTGAAAGTTCAGACATCTATTAGACACTTTTTAAGATTCAAAGACCAAATAAACATAAATCTAAAAGTTCAATGACTAACTTGTAATTTAACATTTTTATTATTATTATATTGGTTAAATTACAAATTTAGTCTTTGAATTTTTAAATTGGTATCTATTTTGGTTTTTTAACTTTAAAAAGCATTTAACAGGTATTTGAACTTTCAATTTTGCATCAATAGTCCATAGACTTTAAAAGTATATAATATATCATTAAACTTTAAATTTGGTGTCCAAAAATTTCCTAAATTTTCAATTTTGTATCTAATAAATCTTTAACCTATTTGTCTTTTTAAAAATTCACAGACCTACTAGACACAAAATTGAAAGTTTATGGTCTTATTAGACATTGTTGGAATAGAAATTTTGGCCAATCATAAATTGTCATGTGATTATTTAAAATTAGTGACAAAATTATTTATTTAATTAGAGATTAATTAAGTTTGCAAGCATCCCTAAATTAATTTATGACAAATTCAAATATGCAATTGGATTATATGAAATTTGGGTCAATTTTAGACAAAACCCAAATGAGAGGCCCTAATCAAACAAAGTCCTAGCCCAAATGGCTAGGCCCAAAGTCAATCAGGCTCAGTCCAAATGAGTTTATGCCCAAGGCCAACCAAACTCAGTCCAATAGTCAGGCCCAAGCCCACTTTGGGCCATGAGAAACTCTATAAATAGAAAACTTCCCCCTCTATTTAAAGGGTTCATAAATTAAACCCTCTAGAGAATTCAGAGAGAATCCTTAAGGTCCTTAGATGCTAAACACTCCTTAAAGTCTTTAGGTGCCAAATACTACCTGAAGTTTTTTGGTGCTAAACACTCCCTGAAGACTAAAGACTCTTCAAGACTTGAAGATGTGAAGACCCTAAAGATTGATTGAAGCTTCAACCTCGAGAATAAGCTGCAAAGATCTCAAGACAAATTGACATTCGAAAACAAGCTGCAAAGCCCTCAAAATTAATCCACATTCAAGAACAAGCTACAGAGTCCTTAAAATAAATTTACATTCGAGAACAAGCTGCAAAACCTTTGAAATAAATCCACATTTGAGAATAAGCTACGAAGCCCTCAAATCAAATCTACGTCCGAGAACAAGCTGAAAAACCCTTAGACAAATTACACTTGAGAGAGAGAAAGAATCAGAAGATAAATATTAGAGATGACACTTCACTAAACTCAAATTAATACAAATTAAATTTATTTATACGTGTCTCATTTCTTTCTTTATTGAAATCACATGTGAATAGACATAAAAATCAATTTTATATCTAATAGATTGATTAATTTTTAAAATTTTCAAATGTGTCAAGAACCTTTTTTTTTTTAGTTCAACAACATTTGGAGGTGGAGAGATTTGAACCTCTGGCCTCTTGGTCGAGAGTACATGTCAATTATCGTTGAGATATGCTCACTTTGACATGTGTCAGGAACTTATTAGACACAAAATTGAAAGTTCAAGAACTTATTAAACATTGTTAAAGTTCAGTGACCTATTAGCACAAAATTGAAAGTTCAAAGACTTATTAAACACTTTCTAGAGTTCATGAATCTTTTAGACACAAACTTGAAAGTTCAGAGATTAAACTTATAATTTAATTAACCCTCTTTTTTGTAAAATAACTTTCAAATTTGTATTTAATAGATCCTCTAACTTTAAAAAGTGTATAATAGGTCTCTAAACTTTATAAAGTGTTGAATAAGTCCTTAAACTCTTAATTTTCTGTCAAATACATCTTGACCCACTTAATATTTTCAAAATTCACGGACCTACTAAACATAAATTAAAAGCTTAGGGTTCTAATTAGACGCAACATTTAATTTTATGTCTAACATATTCGTTAATTTTAAAAAATGTCAAATATCTCATAGACATATTAGACACAAAATTGAAAGTTCAATAATTTATTAAACACTTTTAAAATTTAGGAACTTATTTAATACAAAATTGAAAGTTTAAAAACCTATTAAATACTTTTTAGAATTCATGAACCAATTTTCAAGGACTAAATTTGTAATTTGACGAATTTTTTTTTCTATCATTTTTCTTTTTTAATTCTTAGTGGTCAATTGGGGCGTCCAACAATGGTTTCTGAGAAAAAAAAAATTAAGTTTATCAAAGTGGACAAAAGTTATATACAAGTTGGATTAAAAGTATTGTACAATTTGGATTAAATGTTTGAAATGTCGCAATTTTCCTTTGATTCAACACATCATACATATTGTCGTGGGGTCAAAGTCTACAACCAATGACAACATATTGCGAGTTGTTTGATAAAGATTTTGATTTTCTTTTCTTTGTTTTTGTTTGGTTTTTCTTGTTTTTAGTTTTTGGAGAATATATGTTCCTGTTTCTTATTTGATGTTCTTATTTCTAGTTTTTTAAAAACATATGTGCTTGATAGCTTTATTTATTTATTTATTTATTATTATTATTATTATTATTTTATTGTTTGTTGTTCCTGATTTTCAAGTTTTTCAAAAATATAAACATAAATATCATTTTATCATTTTTATTTATAAAATGCATATTAGATATTAACAAATTAAATATAAAACAATATCAAATATTTTATCATTTTTAATAATATTTTAAAAAAACTATTTTTCAAATAAAATTTTGATTATTTAATTTTAAATTTCAGATTAAAAAAGCAAGAAATAATTTTTCAAACGAATTTCTATTTTTTTTTTAGAAATAGTTATCAAATAACTTTTTGTTTTAATTCTTATAAACCAAAAACATTAATGAAAAAAAAAAGAAAAAAAATAAAGAATTACCATGAGAATGTTATTAAATGGTTTTTTAAGTTTTAATCAACCTTTTTCATGCTTGAGTAGTGACTACGCAAATGTAGTACTCAAAATATCTTATATAAAATAATAAAATCAATCTAGAATTCAAATCTCTTCGGTTTTACTTATTTTTGTTTTAAAATAGAGTTATACACTAAAAAAAAGTTATTGATTCATATGTAATATATATAAGGGAAAGAACTCAAAGAATATATGTGTGTGTACATATGTGTATGTATGTATCATGTATGATATAACCGTATAAGTGATTCCTATTTGTTCAAAAAAATAAAAATAGGTGATTCCTCAAATGCCCCGGAAGCTTGGCTGGTCCTTTGATTGTATTGAAAGATCATTTACTTTTTGTTTTTTATATGTTATTATTATTATTTTTTAAATGGTCGCTTTTCCATTGATTAAAATGGGTTTAATCATTTATGCAGAAAAAAGACATTGTAGGGGTAGATTGGGACAATAATATGTAAATAATATTAGGCTCTGTCTAGAAATTTTTTTTTTATAACTTATGTCATATGCATTATAAAATAATAAGTTGAAAATGAAGCTTGACAGCGAAATATACATGCTGATGTGAGAGATTAGGTCGTGCCATTCGAGCAGTTCAAATTCTGCCAGGTAAGATCTCGCACCAGAGTGGTATTGTGTTTCAGATAATTTGATGCTTAAGTTAGTGCTTACTTAAGAATAGTGTAGAGCAGATGGTTAGTACGTTGCTGTAACTTTAATGCGAGGTGTAGTTCTACGTATTTATTGATGGTGGTTCCCGATATTAGTGTCAGAACCGTACAATTAGTCAGGTGTAATCCTAAAGGGAAAGATCTTGTGCCTCCAACTGGCTTAGTTGGTTCCTTCCCTTAGTCGATTGGGTGCCTCAGCTCGATCTGTGGGCGGTCAGAATGCTTTTGGTCGCTTTGGGGCCTCTGTATTAGCCTAGTGGGCTTAGGCTTCTTGGGTTCGGTGGGTTTTCCCCCAACAATATATAAACAAGGGGCATCTAGAAGAATAGCTAAATATTGATAACTTCTACTGAAAAATAACTAAAATTGTTTATATTTGGAAAAATATCTAAATCTTTTATTTCATTATTTATGTTACGGTTTTATAACTATATTGTGACTAGAATACCCCTACGTACATTTTCTACTCCCTAACTAAATAAACAAAAGCCTGCAAAAAAGTAGGATTCTAAAGAGATCGTTAAAGAAAAGAACTAAATTTTTTAATTTTGCAAAACAATGCATAGGTTACACAAATGAACACAGTGATTTAAATGATGAATTATTGAATTTGCACCTAACTTATAGTATATATTGGTGCATACATTTGTACTGAGTTAATGAAATGCAAATATATGTAATTACCCTTTAAGCGTGCAAAACTTAAATTGAATATAAAAATTCATACCTCACACACATCGTTAATAGAGGTATAAATGTCATCATTAATCACCTGTCATAATTAATACTTCATCTAAAACCCTCTCGTCTCCTCCATTGTTTATACCATTGTTTCTCCCAAATCCAACAATCAAGCAAACCCTTGCCTCTCATCCCTCGTCACCAGAGAACGAAGCTTCACCTTGCATTGAGGTATGTACAAATGCTTGCTAGACTCGATTAAGCTCACTTAGGTATTTCCTCTTATTTACTGGTTGCTCTTAACGACCTATGGTATATAGGGACCTCTCTTGTTGGTATCTCATCTTACTTACTGGTTCTTTTAGACTTGCCCCGCCCCTGTGTATATTAATATATACAACGCCAATGTTAACGACAAAACAACAATTCTTGTACATCCCGTTCGATACTCTGGCAAGCATCCAAACGAGGTCTCTATTCTCAGATAGAGTTATAATCCTACAACTCTCTTCACCATTCCAAAAGAGCGAGATATGTGAAATTTTGTACTCAACACTGAGATCAATGAGGTCTCTTTAACATAAATACAACCTTAAAGTGAAATTTTGTGAAAGTCATCAAAATTATGAATTGTCTATTTTTCGCTGCGGCGTCGCTGATGTCTCATCTTTGGCTCGTTGAAAGATCGATTCGTCACTGTGGCGTTGTTGGTTAGCGAGAGATATGAGAAACAAATATGATTGCCAATTAAACTCTTTTTATAGATTATGATTATGATTGTTATTTAAAAAGATAAATATTAGATTTTGAAAATTCAAAATGTATCTTAAAAAAGATATTAGAAAAAAAAAATCAATTTTCTGTTAGGCTGGTCTGATTGTAAATACACGAATATACTAAGGGCATAAATGGAAAAAAAAAACTCTTTACTCTCTTCTCCTAAAATCACGTTAGCTAAAACTCAAAATGTGAAACATTTTAAGCTATTTTTCATTACCATTAATTTTTTTGTAGACATTTGTTACAATTTCCCTATAAACAAAGTGCAGAGGAAAAAATAATAATTAACGATTTTTTCCTTTGTTAAATTACAAATTGGGTTTTTGAAATTTTATGTGTGTGTTTATTTAGCCCTTAAACTTTAAAAAGTATCTAATAAGTCTTAAACTTTCAATTGTGTGTCAAATAGATCATTGAACCTTAAAAAGTGTCAACAGTCTAACAGGTCTTTAAACTTTCAATTTTATGTCTAATAGATTTTTGACGTATTCAACATTTTTTAAAATTCTGGACATATAAGTCACAAAATTAAAAGTTTATGGTCGACAAAAAATTCAATTTTACGTATAATAGATAAGTTAATCTTTAAATTTTTTTAATATTTCAATGACCTATTAGACACAAAATTGAAAGTTCAGGTACTTATTTCTATTTTGTTAAAATTACAAGTTTAGTCCATGAACTTTCAGGTTTGTGTCTATTCGATCCCTAAACTTTTAAAAGTTTCTAATAGGTTTCCAAACTTTCAATTTTGTGTCCAATAGGTTCGTGAATTTTAAAAAGTGTCTAATAGATTCTTAAACTTTCAATTTTGTATCCAATAGGTGCCTGAAGTTTCAATTTTGTGTCTAGTAGGTTCTTAACCTATTTTCAATTCTTTAAAATGCACAAATCTACTAGACACAAAATTGAAATTTTAGGATACCATTAAACATAAAATTCAATTTTATATATAATAAATCAGTTAATTTTAAAAATTTTCAAATATGTTAGGGACCTATTAGATCAAAATTGAAAGTTTAAGAACCTATTCGACATTTTCAAAGTTCATGGACATATTAAACACTTTTTGAAATACACGGACCAAATAGACACAAACCTAAAAGATCAGAGACTAAACTTGTAATTTAACTTTATATTTTTTAAGTTTAAGGACTTATTAGTCACAAAATTGAAAATTTAAGAACCTATTAGGCGTAAACTTGAAAGTTCAACAACAATTTTATAATTTAACCTTTTTTTTTCCTATCTTTCCAACAATTTTAATAGTTTTAATCGAACTCTTATTAAATTTGTGGGCTTAGCTTACTCGTGTTCTTGTCGATATCGAGTTTCATAGAATCTTTTACCTTTCAAATGAAATTAGAGTTTTAAGTTATAAATTTACTATATTGAAGTTTAATGGTTGTGTGAACTCAACAAAAAAAAATATAATAAAAAAAATTATGGTTGTTTCCCTTTACATGTTCCTAAATTTTTAAAAATGTTTTTCTAATTTCTAATTGTGATTTTATTAGTCTTTAATAGTTAATTAAATTGCAAATTGCACAACCTTGTAGACAAACACAAAAAAGAAAGTAGACATCTAGATAAAATAGAGTGATACATGAACTATATAAGGGATTTGATACATTGGTATGTAAAAATGATAAATAGATATGTATAATTGTGCTTAGCTATTTTTATTTTTTTAAAAATTGCTACGCTATTTGATACATTGATATGTAAAAATGTTAAATAGTTCTATATGCATATTAATTATTTAATTATGAAGTATACAATTACTTGATTGCTGTGTGATTTTGGGGGAAGAACTAGTTGGACTGAATCTAAACATATTAATAGAGTTAAAAGTGAGGTGACAACGTCAAAAGTAGTTACTTATATATGAGAGCAAAATCAAATAAATGTACATTCAAAAATAAGAAGGTGCTCAATACCAATGTAATGTTTGTCAAACACAGTACTTCAATGCTTAAGTTGTTGGAATCTCCAATTTGGCAGTATTTCAATATGGTGAAGAATATTGTAGCTTGTTAGTAGGGTGATGGGTTAGCGGACATATGTAGATTGGTTGGCATTGTAGGCATATAAATACGACAACACATTACTAGTTACATCTTTAATCATAATTTTGATGTGATCTTATTGATTCTTGTGCTTAGTTTTTGTGTCTAAGTTATCAACTATTTAGGACAAAACCTCCCATCCTAATCTAGTGACTTTTGGTTTCATAGAAGCTACAATTCATTAGGGGAATTTGATCTCACTTAGTTGGGCTACAAACTCACCCTATAATGACTTTTGGTCTCAATTAATTTGGACTATAACCCACCTAGTAACTTTTAGTTTCACGTGGACCTATAATTCACTAAGTGACTTCTAGTCTCATCTAGTTAGGCTATGACCCACCTGGTGACTTTTGATTTCGCTCGGTTTAATTATTACCCACTTGATGACTTTTGGTTTCAAATAGGCTATTATTAATAATCGACTGACTTCTAATCTTATCCTTGTCGAACTATGAACCATTTGGCGACTTTTAGTCTCAATTGATTAACTCAAAGTTCACCTCTAGTACATCCATGCACCTAGTGATTTTTTAACTCACTTGAACAACGATGCATGAGGTGATACTATCGTTATCCATTAATGATCAAGCAACCTAGTCTTCAAAACACTAACATATACCACTTCTATAACCAAAAGCTAATTAGATCCACACGGAACAATTTCAATTTAAAAAATTTCACTCACATACATAACTCATAAACAAACCCCATTTGCAAGCTCCACAACCAAACACAAAAACATTACGACAAGAGATCAGTTCAATACACACGGTCAAACTTTTGCACCATACAATTAATTCAACATAAAATGACACCAAACATAGGAAAACTCAAAAGGTAGTTATCCCGAACTGGGTCTCGTATCGTAGCTGCTACATTGCATAAACAATCTCACCGCTGCTTTCCAAGTCGAGTTCGGCATCGGTCTCCAAATCCTCCTCCATGTCATCGTCGATGTCCAAACTCCCCGTCAGATACTGGCTGTTCGGACTCTGAGCTCCGACCGCCACCACCGCAGCTTCGTCGATGATCTGCATGATTTCTTCAATGCTCTGCGGCGGCTGATGATCGGTCTCCTCCACTAAATTATGAGTGCTTGTAGTCTTCTCTTCCGCCAGATCGGCCGGTAGGTTCTTTGAGAACCATTCATGGTTTCTGATATCTGGTATTGATATCCTCTGAGATTTGATTTGTGTTATTCAACTTCTTTTCATCAGCTAAAGCATAGCATATCACATGGTGAAGTATAAAATGAAAAGGCAACGAATTTATAAAACAAGTTAAACCCACCCACTTCAAATAAAGTTTGTTAAGTTTGTTTAGATGGGTGTGGATTCAAATAAAGTTAAATTTTTATGCAAATCCGACCTAGCGGATAAGACACCTATTACCATCTTAAAGGCTGATAATTTTGATCTTCATTGTAATAATTGAACTAAAAATAAATAAATTTTCATAGGTTAGTATGAATGGTGCTAGAAATGCGATTTAAAGTTAGAAGAATTTTAGGTTTAGGACTAATAACAATAACTTTGAATGGCACAATATCTTTAGGTAGAATAAGTAAAACATAATAATATGCCCAAAGGAGACATACTAGCTAGGGTCATATCAACCATGTAGGGATAGAGAAGGCTTATTGTTTTAAGGGCAAGACTTGGGTGCTGCCTGGGCAGCACCCAAGTGCTGTGCAGCCCACATCTAAGCCACATAATTTTCTAAAAAAAAAAAAACCAAAAAATTTCAAATCTAATGGCTATGAAGTGGGCATTACCATACTTGGGTGCTGCCCAGACAGCACCCAAATTTTTTCCTTGTTTTAATAAGTACTTGTGTGGTGTCAGAGTCATGCCAAAGATGTGAATCCTTAAATATATTGAATAAATAATTGTGAGTCTTCTCATCTCAAAGTCTTAGTCATACGTGGATGAAAATTCTTTTTGGTTATATATCTACATTATTATTTATGGTTGAGCTTTATTAAAAGATTCCAATGCATGTTTCAAAGAATAGGAGTTCGAAGCTCGAACAAGCATAAACTCTCTCTACCAAGAGTATATAGATTACTATCGGAAGGGAGACTTGGTTATTTTTATTTTTGGAGACAATTATTTGAAAGATTTTGCAACAAAAACCTTAGAAACGTCCTGTAATGAAAGAACGAAGAGAACAAAGAGTGAAATAAGAAAGAAATTGCACAAAGGATCAAGTGTTTCAATTGAGTTTTATGCATTGAAGTGAAAATACATTACAAGTATTTATAGGAAAATAGATAACTAACCACTAAGCACTAACTATACCCCTAGCCTTAAAATTCTCACTAATCATCCCCACTAAGCCATATTCCTCCTAATTAGGAGCCACTACCCTAAATAAGTGGCATTAACATTAATTTATGATAAATAAAAAATAACTAAGTCAAATTTACTTGCCTAACAAGTTTGCACTAACTTTTAACACTCCCCTTTAGTGCAAACATACGGTCAACAACACTGAGTGCACTTCTAAGTTCTTCAAACTTGGGTTTACCAAGCGCTTTGGTAAATATATCAGCAACTTGCTCCTTTGAATGTATCTTCTGCAATTGAATTTCTTATGTTAAAACTCTCTCTCAGATAAAGTGGGAATGTGTTTCAATGTGCTTTGTATGAGCATGGAGCACTGGATTCCCTACAAGCTTGATTGCACTTTCATTGTCACAAAAAATGGAAATTGGATAATTCAAACAGGAAGAGATTTCAATCATAATCCTTTTCAGCCAAAGACACTCTTGAGCATAGCTGTAGTAGTTGCTACATATTCTGCTTCACAACTTGAAAGAGCAACATGAGTTTTCTTCTTACTGCACCATGAAATAGCCCTTAAACCTGTATTAAAACAGTATATGGATGTGGAACGTCCATCATTTATGTTACCAACCCAATCAACATCAACAAAACCACTTAAAACGAAAGATGTAACTTGTTTATACAACAAGCCAAAACACATGGTGCTATTCACATATTGAAGAATTCTCTTTACTTCAATTAAACAAACTTCACATGGCTTATTCATAAGCTGAGCAACAACACCTACAGAATAAAAGATGACAGGTCTTGTGATAGTTAAAGAAATTAAACTAACAACAAGTTGTCGAAAAAGTGTTGCATTTGTCAATCTTCTTCCTTCTTCCTTAATCAACTTCAAGGATGGCTCCATAGGAGTAGTCATTAGTTTTGACTCTTTCATACAAAAACAATCCAATAAACTCACTGCATACCCTTTTTGTGAGACAAAGTATCCACCTGACCTTTCAACCTCCAAGCCAAGAAAATATCTTGCTTTACCTAATAAAAAGCAAGATATAATCGAACAATTATTTAACTGTACCTCATAATCATATAAATAATTGGGTCATGTTCTTTGTCTAGAAGACATTCGAACAATTGTCTCTATATCTTCATTTGTCTGAAATTTTCATTCAGGACTAGTATTTATCTCCTTTCCATTTGATGCATCATCAGTAAAGAATGGTGACAAGTCAACAACACATTTCTTTGAACTTGCATCCATTTGATGTAATTATGATGTGATAAGTTGACTGTGTAGTTGTTGCTCAAAACTCCCTTTGAGGGTTCCTTGCATGTAGCCAAGACAAGCACATAGAAGTAAGATGTGTTAATTTACGTTCAACAACTCCATTCTGCTGTGGAGTATCAGGATATGTCATTTGGCACTGAATGCCATGCTTTTTGCAATAATTCTGAAATTGATCAGACATGTATTCTCCCCATTATCTGTGTGAAAACACTTTATTGACAACATAAATTCTTTCTCCACTTGGTCCTTAAATTGAGTAAACTTGGAGAAAGTCTCACTTTTAGCTTCCAAAAAATACACCCAAGTGAACCGAGAAAAATCATCTACAATAACCATAACATAACGACAACCAGAATAATTGGGTGTTTTGTTGGCCCCATCAAATATGAATGAACTAATTGCAATGCAACAGTAGCTCTGTTGTTTGAATTTGAAAAGGGAAGATGATGTGATTTACCTAACAACTAGGACAAACCACATCATAGTGAATTTCTTTAAAGAGAGGAACGCCACCAAGAAGCTTATTCATAGAAATTCTATGCAACAATTGATAACCAACATGACCCAACTGAGCATGCCAAAGTGCGCATTATCATTATGACTTATCTTTTAAACATATATGCATCACTTGCAGAAAAAACATAGAGGGAATCTTTCCTCTTTCCAGTAAATAAAATACCAGCTTCAAATTGTTTAATATTAGAAACAATTGTCACATCATTTCGTCCAAAGAGAACATACCTCCCAAAGTTGGCAATCTGAGAGACTAAAACCAAAGTCTTCTTTAAACTTGGAACATGGTAAACATCTTCAAGAGAAACACCACCAACATTTGGTGCACCATCCTTAACATTAACATGCCCTTCTTCAACAACAGGATGTAAGGGATTATCAGCCATTGCAATGAGTCTTCTTCCATGATGGGTACGTACATAAGAGAGAAGAGAAACATTTCTAGTAGCATGATGAGAACAACCAAAATCAACAATCAAATCCTCATTATTATCTATAGAAGCATTAACATGCAAATTAATGATTTGATAAATAGCTTCAATTGATAAGCATTGTTCCCAAGTAGGTTGTTCAGGTTTGTTACTTTCCTACACAATAGTTGCTTTTGCTTCTTTGAGATTCACCCGACAATTTAGACTAATATGACCTGATTTCTCACAACGACAACATACCATCTTCACCCGACAATCATGTTTGATGTGTCGTGGCTTGCCACACTTAAAACATCCTTTTAAATTTCCCTTGGACTACCTTATGGCATTGGAATCCTTGTTGTGTCATTTGAAGAATGCTTGGAAGACGAATTAACTTTTTTCTTGTCTTTTGCATAAAGAACATTTTCCACCTTGGAGTGGGTTTGCTTGTTGTTGCCAAGCATTTATTTCACCAATGCTTCCTGATTTGAGAGCAAGTTTTCTAACTCAATGATAGAAGGTTGATTTACCTAACCTTGTATTGATGAAATAAACAACATAAACTCCTTTTTGCAGTCCACAGATAAGATACCGATGCAAACGAGCATCACTAATAGGTTCCACTTTGTCAAATTATGAAATTTCAGAACACAAAATCTTAATTTTCAGAAAATATTCTGAAACTGATAAACTACCTTGAGTTGTTCCAGCAAGTTTGTTCTCCAAATACTGCAACCTCGTTGTGTTCTTTTGAGTGAACAACCCCACACTTGTTTTGGAGAATTCACATCACGAACATGCTCATATACTCCTTGCCAATAGAAGTTCGTAAAGTAAATAAAGTTTTACCACACTTGATCTTCCACTTCCTCTATGCCTCAACATTCTCCAGAGTATCTTCTAGAATTTCTACATCATCATTGGAAACAATATCCTATAGATCTTGCTCTTGTAGAAAAGCTTCCATACATAGCTTCCAATAGCTATAATTATCACCGGTAAGCTTGTCCACACAAATATTGTTTCCACCATTCATCTTCATCGAGTATTAGACTCAAACACATGACAAAGAACCAGACAACTCTGATACTATGTAATGAAGGAACGAAGAGAATAAAGAGTGAAACAAGAGAGACATTGCACGAAGGATCAAGTGCTTCAATTGAGTTCTATGCATTGAAGTGAAAACACATTACAAATATTTATAGGAAAATAGATAACTAACCACTAAGCACTAACTATACCACTAGTCTTAAAATTCTCACTAATCATCCCCACTAAGCCACTAAGCCATATTTCTCCTAATTATGAGCCACTACCCTAAATAAGTGACACTAACATTAATTTATGTTAAATAAAAAATAATTAAGTCAAATTTACTTGCCTAACTAGTTTGCTTTTAACACGTCTTGTAAAATTTATCAATAATTAAAGATGTCATCTCTGTTATGCTACTACTTTGAAGTTAATAGAGATGTTCAAAATATTATTTATTTTCAATACTTTTCTACAATTAAGTGACTTGATAACTCAACCCAATTTAACATTTGGTTTGGTTAATTCATTTGAATTTAGTAAATAAATATTTAATTCAAATCCAATCAGTTTGAACATGAGCAATTATATAATAGATGAAATAATCATGAAATTTTGCAGAAGTACTAACCTTGGCTGGGTCAGCAACAAAAATTCTAGACATGAGATGGAGACAATCAGGAGATATATGAACATAGTCTGGAATGGAGTATTGAACATTCAAAATTCTCTGCAAAACCAAACGAACTCACATTAAAAAAACAAAAACTATCAATTCCTGCTAACCGATCAGAAGATAAGTATTGGACAACCTGAATGGTTTTGCGAAAATTTTTAGGATCCTCAGGATCCTCGAAAGGGTATGCTCCAACCAACATTACATACAATGTTACCCCACAAGACCAAACATCTGCAATCTGCTCTGCAACAACATTAATTGTATCACAAACTGTCTGGTTTTGAGAGAAAAAAGAGAGTTTTTTTATAGGGTTTTTGTTTACCTTTCCATCGTATTCTTTTTTGAGTAAGACTTCAGGGGCTATGTAAGCTGGAGTGCCCACCGTTGATTTTGGTTGAGAGTGCAACACTGAGGACTTGTGAAAAAGAAGAAGATAATGGAGCTTAGAAAGATCGAAATGCAGGCTAATAATGCACGGACACTTTAGTCTGAGTAATATGTCTATATTTGATATGTATTTTTGGACACCTATTTAAGTATAATGAACACTTGTCACACACTAGTTAAACAAATTGAATATGGACCGACATGTATTGAACATGTATTAAATAGGTTATTAAAGTCATCCATATGAACATTTTGTAAATAAAATGCATTAGCAATATTACTGACTTAAAATTTTCTATTAGAGAACTGATAAGTTAGTTTATTTAGATATGTCTAGAAAAATAGTTAGACATAAAACATATTATGAGAATTACTGAATTGTAGAAAAATAATATATACCTAAAAATGTAGGTACAATAAAATAAATTTATCCTTATTGTGCCCGTGTTCTAAATTTTAAAGATTTAATGTGACACTATATCTGTTTGCATAATAAAATTTTATAAAGGTTAAAATACGATTTTGGTTTATGTACTTTGAATTTTATTCTATTTTGGTTCATGTACTTTCAAATGTCCAATTTTAGTCCATATACTTTTTATAAAGCTTAAAATTGCTTCTTATGATAAGTTTGAAGTTGATTTTTATCAAAATTGGTTAAATAATAATAATAATTTTAATACAAGAAAATACACAATTTGAACATACATTCAAAATTTATAGAGGGAAGGTTGAGACTAATTTTTTAAAGAAAAATTAACAATAAACTAATGGTAGGAACCAATTTTAAGCTTTATTGGACTAAAATTGGACATTTAAAAGTACATGGACCAAAATAGAACAAAGCCCAAAGTATAGAGACCAAAATGGTATTTTAAACCTTTTTTAAAAACTAATGTGTTACTTGTATCCTATATTTATGACCTGGCTTCTATAAAGGCATTTTTATTTTTTGTGATACATTTCTTAGGATAGAAGATTCAACCTTAGACTTTAGAAAAGGTAATATATATTGTTTTATCTATTAAATTATGTTTAAATTATTGACAGAACTGTAGGTAACGAAGGATTTGAAAGAAATTAAAGGCAGCCAAGTTTTTTTTTTTTTTTGAAACAAAGGCAGCCAAGTTGAGGAAAAACTATTATTCGACCGTCACAATAATATGGTTGTTTTTTAATAACGGTAAGATATGGATTAAAAAATATTCGTGCCCCAAATAACCATTTGATACAAAAAAATTAAAGTATTTTTACAATTTCTCTCTCTTACTGTTAATGGTGCAAAACTGTCAACCAGAACTTGACGACTTTCTCGAATAATTAATTTCTAGAAGTTGAGATTAAAGATAACGGAAACCGGAGGGATGTGAGTACCTTGGAATAGCCAAAATCGCAGATCTTGAGACGTGGGGCAGGACTTCCATCTAACAGTGTGTTCTCCAACTTCAAATCTCGATGGCAAACTTGCTTTTTTACACACAACAGAAAACAAACGCAAAAATAAATTAAAAGAGATATATGTATCAGCTGAGAGAAGGCAAATTAACCCGAATTCAATGCATGAATTCAAAGAAAACAAGATTTTTCATTTGCATGAGATCGATCAAGAATTGGACAAATTATTAAATGAGACCGCTACGACGTGGTTGTTTCATAATAACCGTTGAATGTGGATTCAATAATTTTCATTCTCCCTAAAAACCATTGAATATAATTTCTCTAAAAACTGACCATTGCATGGCAATAGCTGACTCCCGAAATCAGTTGCTGGAAGAAGAACCGCGCCTGCACCTCAAAAGCAAAAGGTGTAAATTAATTGGAGAGGAATGACTTTACATAAATTCGAACATGGGACGTTTTACTATTCATGAATCTAAAAGTTTGACCTGATAGATTTATTATTATTTTTAAAACGGATAGATTAGGATAAGTTTGACGTTGTATCAATATTTTAACAAAAGGTCACTTAGAAAGCGTCGAAAGGAATATTATTCAATGATATGGATAAAAGAAGAGAGGAGAAGATCAGAAAATTAAACCTCGTCTTCACTGAAACGGCCGGCGTTGCATATTCGTTCAAACAATTCTCCGCCGGAGGCATATTCCATGACGATGGCCAGATGGGTTGGTGTTAGAACAACCTATATATTCACTTATGGTAAAAACACTGTTAATAAGAGGTTTTCTGTTTTGGTAAATAATTAATGGTGGTTTACACAAATTAATTCAAATTAGTTACCTCTTTGAACTTGACAATGTTTGGGTGCCTCAGAGATCTGTGGTTTATTATTTCCCTTTGAACGTTTTCATCTATCTGTTCAATTCGAACTCATCCATCATTCTCTTCAACAATGTGAGGCGGAGAATTTGAATATCAAATATATAATGTCTTCTTAACCAACTAACTAAGATCATGCTTAATGGTAAAACGAGTAAATTTTGTTCTTCAATAGAGTAGGTTTGCTTTAATAATTAATGTTATTTTTAATTTTACCCTTGGGCTTTAAAAGTTTCCAACTTTAGTTTTGAGTATTAATTTTATGAAATCAAAGTTCTTATCTTTCAACATTCAAATTCATTAATTAGTGAGATAAGATGTGGATGCACAATTAATTAGATCTCATTTCATAACTATTTAGTTTTTGATTTTTGAAACTTGTGCTTATTTTCTTATCATTTTTCTACAATAGTTTCATCTTTTTTAAGAAAACATTAAAATTTTTAACAAAATTCTAAAAACAAAAACATGTTTTTATAAGGGTGACCATCGGTTATTCAGCGTCAGTTTTAGACTCAAATTGGTGCTGATCACTGATCTATCGATTTCTAACAGTCTATTTTGATCGATTTTAAAGTGGGGAGTTACGTCGACCGACTGACCAGTTGGATAGTTGGTTGATTTTTTATGTTTCATGCCTCCAATGAACTGAATGAAAAAAAAAATGGAGAAAGAGAGAAGAAGAGATAAAAAGAAGAAATGGAGAAAGAAGAAGAAGGAAGAAAGAAAGAAGAAAGGAAGAAATAATGGAGAGAAAGGGTGGAAGGAAGAAATGGTTTGAAAAAAATATATTATTTTTAATTAATAACCATCCTCGGGAAGACCATGGTTTTCCCAAGGACCAAAGCTGTTGCATAGTACTGCAGCAGGCGGCCAGGTAACTGCATTTAAGGCCAATAGGCCATACATTAATTTTTTTTTTTTAATAATGGTGGTCGGATCAGTTGGTATGAGTCTTTATTGGGCTTGCCGACTGGTTGATTTTCCTTTTAGAAAAATCGACTTTGACCGAAATTATACAAAAATCGACTGATCAAAATTTGTTTAGTCAGTTTTGATCAATCCACTCGATTTTTCGAATTGTGTTGCTCACCTTTTGAAAACTACATTTTTTTTTATTTTTAAAACTTGACTTAATTTTTTGAAAACATATATAAAAAGTAGATAATAAAAGAAAAGAAAATTCATAAGTGAAAGTAGTATTTTCTAGATTTTATTAATTTTTAAAAGTAAAAAACTAAATAGGTTATTAGACAGAAAATTAATTTAGTTGGAAAGTGCTTTTCATATTTTGCAATTTAATGAATCAATCTACTTCACAATGACAAGTGTCATATATTAACTCTCCCTAGATCCAATATGAGGCCATTGCTCATGAAATTTCAGCCACTAAAAAGAAAAAGAAAAATAATTTCCTATACACTAGACAAAATTTAATGTTTATTATCTGAAAAACTTGATTAAAATAAGTATTATTGTTCCAATACAAATTCTATTATACTGATTATTGACATTGGTTATCTCTCTCTTTTATTTTTAAGTAGCATTTTTACATTATTAAATCATCATTATTTAATGTTTATTATCAGAAAAACTTGATTAAAAATGATTAAATTACAAGTTTAGCTCCTAATAATTTTCAAGATTATGTCTAAGGACATGCTTGAACTTTAAAATGTATTGGATACATCCTTGAATTTTAAAAAATTCGAATAGGTCAAAGATTTAATTAAATACAAAATTCAAAATTCAAAAATTTATTAAACACAAAATTAAACTTAAGGACTCATTGAACAAATTTTAAAGTTCCATAACCAATTAGATACAATCTGATTTAACCCAAAAAAAACTAATACAATAAAATTAAAATTGGAATTTTAATTAAAAAAACATTAAATTAGAGCAAACCATCAAAGTTATATTAATAAATAGATTAAATATATCTAAGCTTTTTAATTTAGCAATAATTAAATTTAATGTGATTTATAATCAAATTGATACACCATTCTTTCCAAATTAATATGAGAAACCACAATTTTTTTTAATTTAAATAATACGTAGGAGTAGAAATTTGAATTTCTAACTTTTTGGTCAAAGTTATAATATTTTATCCAATTAAACTATGTTTAAATTTATAGAAACATGAATTTGAAAATGGTATGAGAAAGTATGAGAGTAGAAATTGGAGAGAGAGAAACGTACTGTAAAATTGTAATTAGAATTATTATACCTTATCACCTCTCTCAATGTACTTGACAGCAACGAGCTCATCGGTGTGCTTGTCTCTCATCAACCTGGCCACCCCAAAATTGCCGGAGCCGATATCTCGGACCAGCTCGTACCGCTCACTGGCATGCATGATCGGCACATCCATGGCTGTCGCAGCCTGCCCACCTCAATCGTCTCCGCCGCCGCCCTATCTCGATCCGCCCTCTAAATCAACGACTCAAGGCCCCCCCTCCCCCTGTTATTGCCTAGCTTGCCATGGCTTATTTTTGTTTACAAAAGAAGGCAAAATGGGGTAATGGCGATGGAGACTATTGTTCAGGTTGAAGAAGCAGGTGGCGGATGAGATATGGCGTGGTGCGAACTGTACCATAGGAACATGCACCCCGTGAAAGCTTCACCAATAAACTTAGCTAATTTACAACTAACGTAACCTTTCTCTTCTATCCTTCACAACTTTCACAACTTTCTTCCTTTTCTTTTCTCTGACAGTCACTTGAGGATGGTGCATCCACTCTCTCTCTCTCTCTCTCTATTTGAATTTATGTTGTGAAAGATTGTGGTGTATAAGGAAAGACAACGTATCTTCTGGTTCGAGATATTAAAACTAAAGTCTAAAGTCATGTGGATTTTAGACTTTGAATGATATGATGTCATTGTAGAAATATGGGGAAATCTCTTGTTTTAATATAGAAAAATTTAACATGGGATTTGGAAGAAAAAAAAAGAATGTAAAGATAGATAAATTATTATTCAATGAGGCGTCACAATGTGGTGTTTCTTTAAAACTATCAGCTGTAAATCTTAAAGTTAGTCTACTCTCTAATAATTGTTGGATACAAAATCGAGGTACCACTACAAGAATTTTGAGTTTTTCCGACGCCAAAATTAGTCGAGAAATGTCCAAAAACCGTCGGGAAATGTATTCCCGATGTAAAAAATTGCGTCGGCATATCCCAGTCGGGGAAGCTTTTGCCGACCAAATTTTAGTGGCGTCGGCATTTCCTAGCAATGCCGACATCACTATTTGGTCGACAATTACATTATTTCCCGACCAAATCGTAGTTTTGTCGGGAATTCTTGTCATTGCCGGCCAAAACTAAATTGGTTGGCAATTGTAGGAAATGCCGACCAAATCGCAGTTTGGTCGGCATTTCCTACAATTTCCGACCAAACGAATTTAGTCGGCAATTCTCATAAAGGCCGACTAAATCACAAATTGGTTGGCATTGCTTGATTTTGATATTTTATTAATTTCAATATATTTTTGCCTAAAATTTCACTGTAATTTAAACATATTGTACTTAAAATAAATTGTACACAAAATAAGTCAAATAATACTTTATATTAAACCAAATTTGATTACACTTTGCTCATAAATTCATACAAGATAAAAATAAAACTTTTACACAAATAAACCTAATTTAGAAACAAAAGTTTAATGTCGACACAAATAAACCTAAGTTATTATCATCTTCATGGTAAATCTTTGTCCTGCTCTCATAATAATGTCGTCAATCCACCTATGAAAACAAAAACATGAACTTAAGCAAAACACCAAACTTAAGAAAGCAACCAGAAACATAACAACTAAACTAACATTTCAAAAGTATCAAAATTTAATTAAGTTACAAAACTATATAAGCAAAACACACCAAATTTAAGAAAGCAACCAAGTTCATATAAATTTACTAAGTAAACCAAATTACAGAACTATATAAGTAACTTTTTCTAAACCAAAAGCACAAACATGTACATTTACATATAATTTAACATATACACCTAATACTAAAGAAGTATATATATATATACCAACCAAATCATCTAACTTATAACGAATTATAAGGAACTAAAAAAAATTAAATGTAACAAAAACAATCAAAACTTTCTACTAACTTCCAAAGTTACAAAACCCATGAGTATAACGAAGTAAAACGATCAAAACAACTAAATTAATATAACTTACTAAGTAATTAAACTAATAATAAACTCATCAAATTATTATACCGGACTAAAACAATCAAAACATCTAAATTAATCTAACTCTATAAGTATAACACCAAATTTAACAATACACAATCAAATCTAACTTTTTCCAAGTAAACCAAAGTTACAAAACTACAAGTAACTTTTTCAAAACAAAAATTACGAACACACTTATACTTAACTTAGACTTATAAAAAAATATGAGTATTACCTAAACTTTTCAATAGACATACATAGCCTCTAAAACTCAACCACATCGTGAACATAAGCTCAAAGAAACCAACTAATCAACACATTAAATTCATAACCAACTAAGATAATGAAAACTTTATAAGTATAACAACAAATTTAACAATACACAACCAAATCTACCTTGTCCCAAGTAAACCAAAGTTACAAAATTACAAGTAACTTTTTCAAAACAAAAAATTACAAACACACTTTACTTTGTCAAAAAAGTTACAAAACATATATATATATATATATATATATATATATATATATATATATATATATATATATATATATATATATATATATATATATGAGTTTTGCCCAAACTTCTCAATACACATACATTGATCTAAAACTCAACCATCATGAACATAAGCTCAAAGAAACTAAATAATCAACCCTTTCGTTGTATAACGAACTCAAACAATCAAAATTCTACCAAATAAACTAACTTTACCAAGTAAACCAAAAGTTACTAAATATAATAAGTAACTATTTCGAAAACCAACTATCATGAACATAAACTCAAACAAACCATAAATAAACTCAAAACTTAAGAACTTAAACTCACAATTTAACTAAAACTTTAGACAAATAAAAGTGTAGAACACATAGTAGTTTTACCTAAAACGTTACAAAATTTACGAACATATATACATAGCATCTAAAACTCAACTATATCAGGAACATACATACAAATCCAATAAACTCAAATTATTGGCTACCTTTACTGCAGGATAGCCATACACAATTTGTCTTACTATGTATAAGCATCTCAATTCAATCTTAAAGCGTACTAACTCCCTTCCCCCCGGTCCAATGCTCAAATCATATGCTACCTTTACTGCAGGATAGCCATATAAAAGTAGTTGTAGAGAGGTCATACCTATTTAGATGATCCTTGTCAGCGGATGAATTGTGTAAGCATTACTCGGAGGTTAGCCAACTCATCTGAAGTTCGATTCTCGACTTCTTCCAATCTATGTCTAGTCTGAGTCAACTCTTCTCTCGTGCTCACAATTTCGGCTTTGGCACGATTCAATTCTTCTTTAGTCTCGTTCAGTTCTTTTACTCGATGTGTATTTTCGGACCGTAGTTGAGCCAATTCAACGCTCAACTCATGCTCTCGTTGTGTTTTCCCACTAGATGTTGAGACGCTATACTGCCTCTGTTTTGGCTTTGGTCCCCAACCCATGCCTTTAACGTGGCCCGATCGATGGCCCAAAATAGTTTCGACGATCTCAGCTTAGGTGAGTGGTTGGGACCCTTCTGAACTGGTGCCTTTTGCAACTCTATCATTTGACTCTAGGAGATAAATTAAAATAAGTATTATTCGAGTAATAAGATTATAAACACACGTTAAGAGTATGAAACTTACATGAGCAACACTGGCTGCTAGATTCACCCACCTTTTTCCTTCTTTGTATATTGTTTTTTCGAATAACTCAATTGGTCCAAGTTCAACACTGTCTTTTGAGCAAGAACTGCTGACTGTTTGGCTAACCGTCGATGGTTCTTGCTCGAACCGCAGACAGTTTGACAAATTTTCGACAATTCCTTGCCAACTTGCCGAATCGGTGCTGGTTTGGCAAGCAAACGCCTACGGTTTTTGCCAACCGTCGACGATTTGTCAAGGAACTGCAAAACCGTAGGTGATTCCTTGCCTAATCGTCGACGGTTTGCAAAACCGTCGGTGTTTCCTTGCCAAATCGTCGACGGTTTTACAAAACTGTCAACAGTGCCTTGATCAATCACCGACGGTTGTATAAAATCGTCTGCATTAAGCAATTTATGCCGACGATTTATGAAACCGTCGGCAATTACCTTCGATTTTACCGTCGGGAGTCGCTACTTAGTCCGATGAATTTTAAAGCGTCGGGAATAATAACGTCGACATATCCTAAAATTCTTGTAGTGTACTTTTACAATTCTTCTCCCATATATACATCTAACAGTGCAAAACTGCCAGCCTCATTGTAGCAACCTTCTCGAATAATTTATCGTAAAGGTGAAGATTGGAAATGCATTGTTCAGACGTTTATGAGGTTTAGGTTTAGTATAAACATATGAGAATTAATCTTTAGTAGCTTGGATGAGGGTTTAGAAAACTTGGATTTAAAAAACAAGTATTTGGGATATAAGGTCTAGGAAAACATTGTGTGTGAGTGGGTGAGTTTGGGAGGAGTAGGTTTCAAGTACGATTGAAATTCTTGAATTGGTCTAATAAACTCTAGGCTTAACAAACCTATAGAAAAACTGTGAGTTTTGCCTCGTCAAACTCATAAGTCATCGCTCCAAACCGCCTCACATCTATTCTTCCAATAGAATTATGTTATTTTTTTTTAAGGATTGGTTATTGAAGGATGACAAGGACATAAAAGTGTGTGACTCATCAAATCTCCTATTTGAAGCAAACCTAAAAATAGAATGAAAAGGCTACCAACGGTCAAAAGGAGGAGGATGAAAATTTAGGCTCTAGATAAGAAAGATGTTTTGATCGGTGCTTTTCGCTACACGCAAGTGCACGTGATCGAAGTAATAAAGAAACTGGAAGTATTCCAAAGTATCGTACCCAAGGGAATGGGGTTTAATAAAATGAATTTTAGTTGGCACAAATCGTTGACAAATTGCAAGTTAAGGTAATCGAGGGTGAAAATGATTTGAAAGATGTTTTGACTAAAATAAAATTATTTGAAAATTCAATGGAAATGAAAAAGGGATTCAAGTTGCTAATGCCCATTTGAAAAGAAAATGCAATAAGAAAGCAATTGCAATCGTAGCTAACTCAAGAACTAAGTAAACCGAATTCAACTCCTATTCGACCTTCTATGAAGTATCTTTAGGAGACTAAGTGATTAAACCTATATTTCTATGGCTAATCTAACTTAGATATTTTTGCGCACAATTCTAGCGATTTGGAGTCTCGCCCTATGTCTAGGATCGATGTTTCAGACTTATGTCTAAGCCTTTTCCTCCATTGCTTTTGCGACATCCGCTTCCCTTAACCCTTTCGGTATTAAGTTATAGCTTGGCAAGCAACACTAGATGGCCAACTTGGTTTACCCAACAATTAACTCACCAAAAGCAAACTAGAGTTCAAGAATTAGCTAGATTGTTTTTACTTTCGAGCTTTACATCTTTCCTCTAGGGCATTCACAAACTTGAATCCCAAAGGAAAATTAGCTCCTCATAATTAAATTAACAAAAACAGTAAGATTAAAAGTGATACAATTCATTGTTACAACAAGAATGGCGTGCTACAAATTGCAAATACAACTTGATGCCCAGGGAATTTTATTTTGTTATAGCACTTAATGAAGGAATTAACAATTTAGAGAAACCTTAAGTTATACAAGAAAACTCAAATGACCGAAGACCTCTCAAAATTAAGAAACTACAATACCGAAAGAAAGACAACCAGTAACTCAAAATTAAAGAAACTTGTAGATATATAGGAAAAATTCGAATTCCAGTAGGCTTCCAAAAATTCAAATAGCATAGAATAAAATTACCAAAACTTAAATTGACAAGCTGTAATCAAAATTCAATAACAGAAATTAAAACTGCTGAATTTGAAAAGACAAAACAGTGGCTGCTTTAACACAATTACAGAATTCAAAAGTGCAGAAATCGAAACTTCATCCTAAAAACCCATTCTCTGTAACTCAATCGAACAAAGAAGTTGTCCATAACCATACCCAATTCTTAGGTAGATGGGATTGAGAGAATGATTCTGGAAGTTTAAGAGGAAGAACAATAGAAAAATATAATCTAAAAATGAAAAATAAGAATGCTGCTATCGGGAAACAAAACCCAAAAACGAAACAAAATTTTCTCTCCAATCGAGCTCTCTTTGTTCAATATTTATAGGGATCTCATGCTAGGGTTTCCCTCTTGGTTGATGGACAATCATGACTAATCATCTTGCTAAATTCGTAGGTCAAATTTCCTTCAAAATCCCGAAATTCTCGTTTTTTACTTAAATTCCAGATCTGCTAGATTGCAATTGCATAGCAATTGCACTGCTGTTGCATTTCAAAAAATTCCTGCATCAAAACATTAAGTAAGTGTGAATTTTTTTCTTCTTTTGTTTTCTTTTCTCAACTTACTTAATTTAAAGGTCTTCCATCAATCATGTGATTAAATTCAACCACTTTTTATTTTTTCATTAAATAATATGAATAAAAATCACAATTATAACTAAGTTTAAAGGCCAAATAATCCTCATGAATGAGAATTATCATGTTTTCTCTGTGAAAAAAAGTGCTTATAAGTTGGGAATGAAAAAGGAGCTGGATCTGACTAGTTCATCTTCCACGTCAGACCAATTGGTCAATCTGTGAAAGGATCTATGGAAAACAATTCTATCTTCGAAGGTCAAAATTTGCTGTTGGCAGATTCTTAAAGATATTATTCCGGCTCGGGCTAATCTTCATTATAAAAATGAGTCCCTTTTGATCTTTTATGTCCTTTTTTAAAGGAGCCTGAGACTATTGTGCATGATAGCACCAAAAAGGTGCTATATGTAAGCCTTATTTATTGCTAGTTTTGTTACTTTCACTTTCATATTCGTTTATTTTGTAAGGATCGAGCATTTGGAGCAAACCGAAGCTTTCTAGAAGAATTATAGTAAAAAATGAGCTATTTGGACATAATTTCAAGTAGCTAAGTCAAAAGGAAGAGCAAATCAAGCCAAATTCCAGATGGAATAGCTTCTCAACGCTCATGTTGCGGACTTTCAAGCCATTTTTCCTGTACGAGTAGCATCTTGATGCTACTTTGGGAGTCTCTCGACGCTACAGATTTGAGAATCACACCTCACTCGACGCTGTAGAACGCCACTCAATGCCATGCTCAACACTTGTAAGTGTCTCGACACTCAAAACACAAGCCTTCAATTTTTCGTTTGAAGCTTCTTGAGGCTGCTAGAAGTGTCTCGACACTATCATCCCTTTTACGCAAATTGCCTTAATCTTTAGAGTAGAAAAAAGGGTAATTTCTAGTGTAAACCCGGAGTTCCTCCTTGAAACTTCTTAAAAATTAAAAGGAAAGAAGGAAAGGAGGTTGGTATATTGTTTTGGGAAGGAAAAAGAAGAAAAAAAAAAAAAGAAAGAAAAGAAAAATGAAAATGAGAGGAAAAGGGCCCCACCATCAAACTCTTTCTCTTTAATTATTGTCCATCCATTTTGCTACCCATTTTGGTGAAATAATTAGGGTTATTCGTGGGAGAGAATAAGAGAAAGAAGAAAGGTGATGCTGGAGTTGTAATTGAAGAAGAAAAGGAGGGAAGATCAATCCAAGTTGCATGGAAGATTTTGCGTTCAACCCTGACTACCTCTGATATTTGGAACGTTTTGACCTCCACAAGAGGTATTAAGAGGTGAGATTTGATTTCCTTTAAAGTTAACTCATTTTAGAACAATTTTCGTGAAGGAAGCTTGAGCAAAATCTGAATTTATGTTATGGGTTTTTGAAAGGGAAGTCAGAGGAGTGTTTTTGCTGTCAAATCCGGGGAACCTCTGGTTTTTGAGATGTGCTGATCTGTAGACTTCGAATTAGAAGCTATATTAGGTATGGATGGAAAGCTGATTTAAATTCCTATAACTTTCATGAATAAGTCGTGGTTAGAAATTGAATGGAAGTTGCCTTAAAATTCATGTTAAGTTCAGGGTGCAGCAGGAAAACGAGTCTGGAAAGTGCAGAAACCGATTTTGTAGGAAGTGGCTTTCGAGGTATTTACGGACATATACTTTAGGAATTTCAATTTCATTCCTTCCGATAAGTTTTAGAGGGTTCAAAAAGGAAGAGTTTGGTATAAAGTACATCATTTTTGAGCAAGTAATGGAAAAGTTATAGGTGTGTGAGTTTAAGGTATAAAATCTGTAAAGTGCAGGAAATTGATGGGGTGGTTTTTGCAACCCTAGGCCTTAAGTTCGTGAGGTCAAGATTCTAATGCTTGGTTTTGTTTTGTTTGACAGAACAAGAAGAAATAGGACAAATTTACAGACCAAGAATCTATTATTAACGCTGTGAGTGACAAAATGAATTCTGAAAATAAATTCTATGCTTGAACTTGTGTTCATGAAAAGAAAAGACTTCCTAAGAATGATGTAGCTTAAAGATTTATGGTCTCTTGAACACATATTCATAAGCATATATGGTTTCCTAAAAATGATTTAACTTGTTTGTTGTGAGCATATGTTTACTGATTTTCTGAAATTAGAAGAAATACCTTAATTCCAAGTCTACATGTGTTAGCAAGAACTGTTAAAGGTTTTCATGTGTTTCTCTGAGACCTGAATGAGTTAATGGTTGAGATACTGAGCCCGAGGTTGTATAGTACTGTGTGCACACAGGTCATTTTCTGTTGTCGACGTTGAGTGTACTCCGTGACAACAATGCTGTCGTGAGTGCTGGGCGAGCCCCACTACGACAAAGACGATGGGAGTGCTGAGCGGGCCCCACTACATCGTAGAATGAACATTGATTGTACTGAGCGTGTCTTAAACAACCTAGTTTATTATATGTTTTAGATGATGAATACTCTGGATATGCTAGCGAGATTTAAATGACATACTTGCTGGATTTCTGGAAGAAGCTATTGTCCTTATAAGTTTATATTTCACGCTTGTCTGACGACACATATGCTTGTAGTTTGCCAAATGTTATGATTTATGAGATAATTACTTTAAACTCAGTCACTCACTGAGCTTTCCAGCTCATTCTTTCAATGTTTTCCAACTTTCCAGGTAGAGATCGAGTTCCCGGTGCCTGAGATCCTGCCACAGCCTACTGAACGCTCTACGAGTCTGATATTTTTGTACGTGGTTGGCGTAGTATAGCAAGTCTGCTAGTATTGTACATAACTTAATAGGGATGTGTAGTTATGTTGTATATGGAACTGGTGGTCTTGGGTGTATAAAGCACGTCTGGTCGTGTCTGGCTTGTTCAAGTTAAGTTTAACCAGAACCGCTCCGTATGTATGTGTAATAAGATTCCTAATTTCTTGCTGTGTGGTATGTATAGTATCTCGTATACAGGTATGGATTGTTTATCAGGAATTAAAAGGGTCATAGGTATCGTTAAGAAGTGAAACGATGCCTGTTGGCTTCACGCCTTCCTCCGGGCTAAGATAACAGGTAGTCGGGAGGGGGTGTGACATCTAGAGCATATTTTTATAGGCTATTGTAGAGGCATTTAGGATATTTAGTATTTTATCTTTCATTCAACTCTTAGGACAATTGAACCTATGAGAGTTTTTTATTTTCTTATCACCATGAGCGGCATAACTCGACGTTTCTGATTCAAAGGTCGGTTTGATTCTGATGGTAAAATTGTGAGGCTTCGGGCTTAGTTGTAACTAGGGGTTTGCAGGAACTGAACCAAATCGAGGAACTGAGCCGAACGTGGTTTGGTTCAGTTATTTTAAAATTTTCGGTTTCTCGGTTTGAATTTGTTTAAAATCGATTTTTTTGGTTTGATTTATGGTTTGGTTCTTAATAAAACTGAATAAACCGAACCGAACTGAAACTATTAAATTACTTAAAAAATAGCCCACCCATTAAATAAATTAAAGCCCAGCCCCACACCACTTAGGGTTTTTTTTTCTAACCCTATTATCACTCCTCCTTTTCACTATCAAGTATTTGTCGCATCTCTTTCCCTCTCATCTCTCTCTTGTGCCATCATCTTCTTCCCCCTCTCTTTGTCGCCATCACCTATCCTCTCCCTTCTCTCTATGGTCGTCATTGCTCTGGTATATGGCTGCTCATTTGCTCTCACTTTGCCAGTCACCCATCGTTACCCCATTAATCATGTTGTTGTTCATTCCTCATGAGGGGAAACAACCAACTTCCAACACGATAAGTGTTGTTGACTCGATTTGATTTTGCCCACCGCCCTACTATTCAAAGTCTCCTCCTCAGTCAATGTTGCTTGTGATAGGAATGAATTCTTCATCTGCAGCGGAAGCATTGGTCATCTTTGATTTATTTAGAATTAAACATAAACATTACAAGGTTAAGAAAACTTACATACCTTTAGTTTGATGGAGATTGTTCTATAGGTCATTATCTCCTCCACAATGTCTTCCTAGTTATGACTCGAAAACTGGACCAAGGCCTTGTGGGAGCCTCTTTGAAAGAAAGTGAGAATGGATGGGAGAATTAAAAGAACTATTTTCTCTTAAGGGAAGAGGCACACGTTTGCTTAAACCATAAGGTCCTATTTACAGTGACCACCTAGGACAAAACTTTGCCTTAATTAAATAATATATATTTTAATATCTAATATTAAAATATATATTTAAACTATTTGAATCTCATTCAAATATTTCAAATTCTCTTAATATATATTTTCTTATTTGAATCTCATTCAAATTATATATATATGTATGTATCTTAATACATTAATAATTTTATTTGATATTTAATGTATCAAATACAATAAATATGTTTTTTTCTCATTTAATATATCAAATATATTAAATATTAATTTGAACATTTCAAATTTTCTTTCAACGAAGTTGATCCCTAATTGTTCGTATGAGTTATCAAGGGGACCATATGAATCTACATGTTATAAGCTCCAATGATACAAAATTAACTAATCAAGCTCTTTAATTAATTAATTTTCATTCATTAACTATAGGTCACTCCACTATAGACCTCGAGTTGTACTCTTATGCACTGTAAAAAAAATTGTGTCCATGGATCTAATCATTACATGCAAGTCTATCATTCACAAGTTGTTTGTAATTACAGCTGGGTCAAAAGTCCGTTTTACCCCTATTACATCTTGCACCTTAAGTACGACTGATCCTTTAATGAGCAATTTGTTTATGATCCAATCATAAACTAAGTCTCTCTTGGGCTAGTGAGAGGGTAGGGCCCCATTGTTCAAGTCCCGAAATCAACACTTAAAGGAACTACTCATCTACTTTTCCTATTTAAAAAGGAGTGAATTCAATCTCATGGAAATTATGTTCCCAGTTCCCTATTTGGTCAAGTCTCCAAAATGGTAGGTTTATTGAATCAGCTACCATAGCCATCCTCACCCATGCAAATCAAAGTATGAGCCCTTACAGGTAGGAGTTCATAATTCATTCAAGATTAAGATCAAGTCGCATATGATCATTATGTGAAATATTAATCTTCTCAATTAACAGATTTATAAAGAGAGATTAAATATTTCATAGTCCAGTCTTATACAAACTCATTATATAGTATACCCCTACTCACATGTCTCCACATGAACGATTTGGATCAAATCATTTGTAACAATTACAAAGTGGGCCGCATTATTAGTGTTACTAGGATAAGGCACCCAATCTTATCCATGTACTATAGATCCTTTAGGTTATTTCTTAAACATGATAATCTCATATGTTGATCACATACTGTTCAAGATTACACTAATAACCTTGAATTTTTCATGTAATGGATAATATAATATTACAAATAAAATAATAAAATAATTATTTAATAACACATTAAGTGTGAGGCTTTAGGGCACAAATCTCAACATCCAACACGGTAAGAGTTATTGCCTCGATTTGATTTCGCCCACCGCCCTACTATTCAAAATTGCCTCTTCCACCGACGTCGCTTGTTGGTGGTAGTCACTCTCCTCCCTCACTTTCAGTTTTGATATCTTTTCTTTGATGGTCTCTCCCCTCTCTCTTTCTTGTGTCTTAGATATGAAAATTTCTCCATCTCTATCACTCTTTCTCTAAAACTATGAGGTAAAAACTAAATTAAAATTAATTTTTTTAAAAGGAAAAAAAATTGATTACAAACCGAACTGAACCGAAAAAACTGAAAATTGAAGAACTATCAGTTTTTTCGATTTATAATCTTTCAGAATTGAGAGGTTCGGTTCGGTTGTCGGTTTTGGACAAAACTGGATCGAACCGAACCGTGCACACCCCTAGTTGTAAGTTCTCTTTAATCCAATATTCTTTATTTCTTGCTATTATTTTTATGAACAATTGATATTGATTAAACTCCTTTATTAATATTGATTGTTTGATTTCTATCTATGATTTTGTGATCCATAGTTGTCATGAATGATTGAATTAAGTAGCAAAGAATTAGGTTATGTTTGTGTGATTATGGCTTTTCCATGTTACATAGCTTGCATAATAGACTCTAGGGAAATAAAGGAACAAAATTGATTAGGTTGTAACTATCTCACCTAGTTGATTTTGGTTTAGTCATTCCTATTGATTTTAATGCTATCATTAAATTGATACAGAACGCTATCGTGCATAGTTAATTAAATGGTAAGATTTGATTTTGATGCTTTTTAGAATCAATTGAATTAGGGGGGACTTAAACTTGGCACGAATTTTTCGAATAAGTAAACTAAGTTCTTGGATAAAAAAAATTAATTTATTTTTATAAGTCTGTGATCAAAATTACAATTGAATGAGAATTGCTCATTTGAATTGAAATTTTGGTAAGATTGATTTTCTCACTAGTTTTCATTCATTTACTGTTTAATTCTTGTTTTATTTTAACAAACCAAAACCTCCTATGTTCTTTTTATTCTCATTTAACTTTGAGACACTAATTGATTTAGTTCCCTTGGGATTCGACCTGGTTCCACTATCTTACTATCTTAAAAAGTGGCTAAGGGGGATAATCATTTTTAGATTATTTTGTCCAAATGATAATTACATCACTGCAACAACTTATACATATAATAGCTTTTATTAATAGCATTCAAACAAAATGCTATTAAAATTTTTAGCCAAATTTTAAGTACGTGCTAGCATTCATTTTGATGGAAATCTTTTTCACCATTGTTCTTTTAATTTTTTCATTTTCAAACTTCAGCACCATTTCACACTCGTTTTTGCTCATTTTGGATTAAAAAGAAAAAATTAGTCATCAGCTCATTTTCACGCTCCCCTACCTTCGAGGCTTCTTCTTCAACATACCCAAACCCTAAACCACTATATTTTTCCATCTACACTAAGCTCTCTCTTCCAAAATATGCCTTTGAGGTTTGATAAGGAGCTATTATAGTTCAAGAAGATACTTCTCCTTTCATTCATCTTTCAGAGTGGTGCTCCAACATGAAATCTTTTTTTATTAAAATTCATTTTTGTTTATTATAACATATGTTTTGAGATGGGTATTTACAAGAGAGTATTAGGGGATTCCCATCTATGGATTTATCACTCTTTAAATTTTAAGTCCTTAGAATTTACTTTTTGATACCCATCGTCATCCCCTAATCTAAAATCTTTCATAATTTAGGGAGTTCTCTTTGTGGTTCTTGATTCGTATGTTTAGTTTTTAGGTTTTAAAGTTTAGGGTTGGCCATGAAAATCATTTAGTTCGTGAAGCCATAATAAAGAAGAAATCAAGGTGCATGTCTGAAAGGAATAATCGAATTAAACCCACAGCGAAAGCATTGGAATCGACTTTGATTTTATTTTAGAATTAAACAATAAAAATTAAGTTAAAGCAAAAAATATATTGAAAATAATATGGAGATATTTTCTGGCGATTTTTTACTTCTCGTGTTCCAAGACTTCTACAAAAGTCTTCCTTGCTATGACTCGAACATAGGACCAAGGCTTGTGGAAGCCTCTTGAAAGAAAATTCATAGGGTATTGGAGAGGAAGACGTCTAGAGAGAATTATCTAATTCTCTATTGAGGAGATGTGTGTTGTATACTTGTATCTAATGGCTCAACCCAAGAATTCTATTTATAGAGACCAAGGGAAAATCTTTGCCATAATTAAAATATTATATTTTAATATTTACTATATTAAAATATATCTTATACTTATTTGAATCTCATTCAAATCTCCTACAATATTTATTTATTTGAATCTTATTCAAATTTTATAAATATCTTTTATTTAATGTATCTAATAGACATTAATTATTTTAATATTTAATGTATCAAATAAAATAAATATATTTTCCTATTTTATATTTAATATATCTAATATATTAAATATTAATTTGAACACTTCAAATTAAATATTAATTTGAACATTTCAAATTAAATATTAATTTGAACATTTCAAATTTTTCTTTCAACTAAATTGATATTTTAGTGTTACTATGAGCTAGCAAGGGGACCTTATGAACCTACAGATTATAAGCTTCAATGATACAAAATCAATTAATTAAACTCTTTAATTAATTAATTTTCATTCATTAACTATATGTCACTCCACTATAGACCTAGAGTTGCACTCTTATGCACTGTAGAACAAGTTGTGTCCATAGATATAATCACTACATGCAAGTAGATAATTTACGAGTTGTTTGTAATTACAACTAGGTTAAAAGTCCGTTTTACCCATATAATTACATCTTGCACCTTAAATACCATTGATCCTATAATGAACAATTTGTTTATGATCTAATCATAAACTAAGTCCTTCTCGGGCCAGTGAGAGGGTGAGGCCCCATTGTTCAAGTCCCGAAATCAGCACTTAAAGGAACTACTCATCTACTTATCCTATATGGGAAGAAGTGAATTCCATCTTGTGAGATTATATTTTCAGCTCCCAATTTGGTCAAGTCTCCAAAATGGTAGACATATTGAATCGACTACAAAAGCTACTCTCACCCATACAAATCAAAGGATAAGCCCTCACAGGTAAGAGTTCATAACTCACTCAGGATTAAGATTGAGTCGCATATGATCATCTTGATGAAATATTAATCTTCTCAATTAACGGATTTATAAAAAGAGATTAAATATTTAGTGGTCCAGTCTTATACAAACTTATTGCATAAGATACCCCCACTCACATGTCTCCACGTGAACAATTTGGATCAAATTAGTTGTAATTATTACAAAGTGGGCTGTATCAATAGTGTTACCAGGATAAGGCACCCAACATTATCCATATACTATGACCCTTTATGTTATTTCTTGAACATAATTTTCCATATGTCAACCACATATTGTTCAAGATTACACTAATAACCTTAGATTTTTCGTATAATTGATTAAATTATATTGCAAATAAAATAATCAAAATTATTATTAATTATTAAATAAATCATTAATTATGAGGCTTTAGGGCATAAATCCCAACAATGTCTTCTTTTACAGGAAATATGGTAAAACTTTCAAGAAGCCTAACTCCCTTGTAAGAAAGAGTGTTGGATGCAAAGTTGAAACTTGTTTGAGAATACTGACTTTATTATAAAAAGAAAAAAGTTATTGCAGGTTCAACATGTATTAAGCCAAAGCTGTATAGGATTTTTTTTGGGAGAGTCTAGTACTTAGGAGGATGAATAGGTACGGTCTTTTATTGATTTGAGTAAAGACAATCTTGATTAACAAAAAAAAACAAAAAATAAAAAAGAAATAGTTGAAGGAGTAAATATTTATAAAAAAAATTAAAAAAAAAACAAAAAAATACAACAAAAAACAACAATAAAAAAAAGGAGAAACTTTCAACTATTGAAATTCCAATCTGAATGAATGAGTTTGATTCAGAAAATCTCTGTCTAAGGATGATCCTGTCGAGGGTGAGGTATTTAATTTGACCGCTAAAGGAACACCTCTACTTGGGGATTCACCTTAGACTTCGTGAATCAACTTTAAGTTCAAAAATTGGAAGTTTCTAAAAGTTAACTTTGCATTAGGAAAAAATGTGTGAACATTTTGATGCACTACTTTTGAGTTTTGGGAAAATATAAGAAGAAAGAGTGGGAGGAAGAAATTATAATTGCAATTGTGAAAGCAAATTACAATTGCAATTTTAGGAGAATTAAGCAAAATAGGAGACGTTGGGAACACGTCAAGGAAATGGATGAAACTAGCAATCTTCACGACCTGCAAGGGAAGTGAGTCACGTCTTCCAGACTTCCTAACAATTCATTGTCAAGGCTCCCCAAAACTCCGAGAACAATAATGGCAACAACAACACATTTTTCTCTATATAAGAGAGTCTCTTTTTAGCCTATCTTACTAGTTTTGTTAATTATTATGCTTTTGGTTTGAGGTTTAGTTAAGTTCTTTTACACTTATTTACTTTATTAGCTTTCATGAACTCTGAATGAAAAAAAAAAGTCTACACCTCGCACAAGCATGCTATTAAAATCATGTTCCAAAAATAAGTTTACAAATTGTTTTCTTTGGTGTCTTGTTAAAAAGTTCTTGATGATGATACCTAGAGCTTTCTCAACCTTCAAGTGCTTTTACACACAACTTCGAGTTTTCAAGATCATAAAAGTTGATAAATTCTTTTTCTCCATAAAACATTCGAACCCAAACTTCCCTTGTGTTTATCCCATCTAATGGACTTAGAAGAGTTTAGCTTCGATGCTTAGCAAGTTTAGTGACCCAAATATGTAGCCCAACCCTTGTTCTTTTAGTTTGTAGTCAATATGGACATTGACCCATTTAAGTTTGGGGGGGCGGGATGAGTTTTGTAATACTATTGTTGTAATAATATGTTGTTGTAACATTGTTGTAATAGTTTCTAGGACTAAAAAAAAAAAAGGGATACTCCTCCTTTTGGAGTTAACCAAGTAACCAGAGGCAGTCATGACACCCATGATTTCCTTTGCATGAAAGATTAACTTAGGAAATGAATATGTGAAAAAGGTCGTAGTAGTGACTTGTGCTCGTAATCAACTACTTTCACCACAAAGTGTTAGTAAGTTGGAACGAAAGTACAAGCAAAAATAAGGCTCTCATAAAAAAAAGAATTTCAAAAGAAAAAGAAAATGAGGCCTAGCAGCAGCTTTAAATAAGTTTGGGGGAGAAAGAAAAACGTTTGTAATGTGAGTGAGCTTAGGTTGTTGAGCAAAGAAGATCACCCTAGACTCTATGACTATGACTTAGGTAGGATAAGCATAATATGTGGGTTTGCATAAGAATGTTTTATCTTAAAAAGAAAAGTAAAAGTTTTATGTAAGAAAATCTTGGAATTGTGTAAAGTATTAAGAGTTTGAGACATCTCCTGAAAGATAACTTTTTCTTTTTAAAAAAAATACTATTTGAAATCATTTTGTTAAATGTTTACTTGTGTATGTTGCTATTTGTTTTCTAATTGCTTGAGGACAAGCAATAGCTTAAGTTTGAGGGTGTGATAAGCTTAGAATTTAAGCTTAATTTATGTTTTCTTTGCTTTAGAAATCATAGGAGAAGGTTGGTAAATGCTTGAAAAACATCAATAATTTTGTGAGAAGTGCATGTGAAAGAAAGAATGAGGAAAAGAGAAAGATAAACCAAGAAGAATTTTTTTTTTTTTTTGTGCAGGAAATTTAGAAATTGCATAATTAAAATTGTAGAATCGATTTTGCAATATGTAGCAGTATAAAAAATGCAATAAAGGAAAAAAATCAACAAAACCCAAATTTGGAAAGCCCTTGACTTTTGCACGAAATGGATGGATTATGGACGAAATTGATTGGATTGTCAACCTTAATGGAAGACCATAAAAGGAGAGCAAAGGCAACACCAAAGGGGGAAAACTTTGGGGAGCTTAACAAAGGATTCAATTTTGTGAGTTTTTCTCCAAAAATGGAATAACGAATTTTTGGTTTTGTTTTTCTTCATTATGTCCAGCTCTGTTTTCCCTTGGTTTTTCGATCCAATCTAAATGAAAGTTTGGTTTGTAATGAATCATTCTCTTCCTAGAAATAGCCGGAGTTGAATCGATTGAAATCTAAGGAAAACAATGGGTTTTGTTCAAGTTTTCTTCATTCTAGCTTGTTCTTAGTTTAGTATTCAATTTTTATTTTTAGTTCTTTGGGTTGTAATTTTTCATGCTTTTTGTTCCTTACCTACTGTATTAAGCATTGGAATTGAGTTGAGATTGATGGAGCAATTGAAAACATTTTTCTGAAATTTTTTTCTTCATGGGCTTTACTTCCAGGAGCTTTATTTTGAAAGGAATTAAAATGTGTTAATTGTTATTTTTAGTTAGTCTTTCATCTTTAATTCTGAGTGCAATAGCAAGCACACTTCATTTTTTTATTTCCTTTGATTTCAAATAGGCTATTAGTTAGTTCTTCTTCACATGGAATTCATTTTAAGTCTTTGTTGTGAGATTTTAAAGTTAATTATGAGATAAATTTCTTAGGGGGTTCAAAGATATGAATTCTCTAAGAAGTAAATCTAGCCAAAAGTACAATGAAAACCGAGCCTACATTTCAATTGTTAAAATGTCGTTGAGATCCTAGATTGATCAATTAGGGTAGCAACTTAAACTTGAATCTAATACCGACAGGGTTAGTGATAAGCAGATTTCGCACAAGTGATGGAGACAAGATCTTAGACATAAGCCAATTCTTTACCCTAGATATAGGGATTAAAGACTCCAAAACCCATAAAATTGTTGAGCCAGATGATCTAAGATAGAGAGACTATAGACATATACGTCACTCACTTAGTCTCTTAAAATCTAATTTCAAGGTGAATAGGAGTATCAATTTTAGTTTACAATTATGTGTAGATTATGTTGGACTTGCAATTTTAGTTTGCAATTTACAACTTAAGGCAATGACATACTTGAGCCTCATCTTCCCATATTGAGTAATTTTCCTTGTATCTTTATTTCTATTTTACATTTCTTGTAATTTTGATTTTGCAAATTCGTTTCTACAATCTGTTTTTGCATTTTGACTTTTATTTACATTGCTATTTCACACCAACCCAAAATCTATTTTTACACTTTTTAGTTTCCAAGTTGCAATTCTACTTACGTTGTTGTTTTTACAATATTTTTGTTACACTTTTCACCCGAAGTTCACCCGACTAACATACCTTAGAGAATTGTTTTGATCGTTGTCTACAAACCCTGACGTTAGAAGTCTTGTATGGCAAAGTCTATCCACCATGCCAGAGTGCTTCTTAGACTGAGGCACAATAGGGTTGGGAGGCAGGTGGTTAACACCCATTCTTTCATGGTGAGAGAGTCGATTCTTAAAAACACAGACTTCTCACCAACAAGTCCTTTTGGAGGTGGATAGTATGAAAGGGTGAAGAGAAAGAACCAGAAGCTTACTACCAAGAATGGTGGAGACTTAAAAGAAAAAGATGGCACTGAGTTGTTGTGATAAAATGAGTTTATTCTCCTTTGATAATACTTTTTTTTGCTTATCTTTTCCCCCTTAAGGCCACAAATGCCAATATATTCTTGCCTTTCTACTTATCTTATTATTGCAAATGTCAATTCTTTCCTTTGTACTTATCTTATTATTTCTATAGGCATTTTACTCTCAGGGCTCCTTTTGAATCTTATTTGCTTCTTTAATAGATCAAATGAATTGTCTCATTTTCATAACTTTTGACACGAAATTATATGCTGCAAATGTGAAGTTAAAACTCGTTGTACTTAATAGTTATCATTATGAAATATAGATAATATAACATCTATACGAAGATTAAAAGGTCGAGGAAAAAATATATGAAGTCCTAGTTGTGAAATGACCAAAGTATAAAAGTGAATGTTGCACTATATATACATAGACATAAATGAAAAATGGAGCTGGATAAGAATATAATTTTCACGAGTTTATCACATCAAACTCTTATTTCTTAAGCAAACAATTGATATCTCAAATTGTGTAGTTTTGTGTTGGATTAACTATGATTACTCCTACTTTTTTAGTTTATAATTTTGTTTATTGCTTCCATATCTCATATTTTGTGCCTAGCTCAACAATAACTATCAAATTGATAAAAGAAAAGGTACCTGTCTTCCAATTTCTATCACAAAGTATTTTGGCACAATTGTTCATGAAGAATTTCTTGCCAACGGTTGTGATCTTTTGTTGACTTCTCTTATTTACTTTCCCCATTTGTTGATTTGTTAGTTTTGCTTTTTTACTGTTATTAATTATGTGCCTTTTGTCTTAAGTTGTAAACTAGTAGACTAGTTGTTGCATTTAATAATTGAGCCATTATCTAAACTTTACTGAAATGATTTACTAAATTATAGCTAGATTTAGTGATGCAAAGTTTTCATATGACTCTTAGCACTTAAGTTCCTAATTTGTGAAAATTGCTTGTGGTTCATCGATGCCTTGATTTTACTTTGTTTATTTATTGGTTCTTTGAGCTTAGACTTCATTAGTAGTTTTGAGTTGCGTTTTTGTTTAGAAATCTATTTTGAAAGTTTGTTGCTACAAGTATTGCTATTGTATTTCTCTTTTGAAGTTATTTATGTAATATGTTACTGTGTTTTTTTAAAGATTAGGGACATAAATACTTCAAGTTTTCACTTCAAAGCAATTGTGATGGTAGTCTTTTTCACTTTTACTTCTCAAGTTGAGGGTGGGCCTATATTTTATGTTTTGGTATCCTTGACCAGACTATAGCTATGTTGGTTTAGTAGGTTTGACATCTTTATAGTGATATAATATCTCACATCTATTAGATTGTGATTATTAGATAAAGAGCAGTATATGATCTATATGTGAAGATTTGGTTGTCTTTGTTGCACTCAGGTAAAAAGATCATACAAGGATTAAAGGTTTAAGTGTTTGGCGCAAAGCCTACATCCACTGTAATTAGCAATCAAGAATTCAATTGTCATAGGAGAATTATTTCAGGTACATGATAAGAAGCTCTCAACTCTCTCATTTCTCTTTTTGTCTTTTTAAATGGCAATTGCTATATGAATTGATTTTAAAAGCTTAAATAATAGAGCTTTAAATAGGTATCAAATTTTGTTTCATTTGGTGAAGGCCATTGATCTTTACTGATTTCTATACCTTAACTGTTTAGCATAAGTAGTTATGTTAAAATAACAGTCTTAGTAAGTAAAAAATGGGTTGCTGTGTGTTTGTTGGAGCTGATATATTTCAATGACTTATATGAGAATTATGCACATGTTTTTAATGACAAATTTCTCAGCTCTTTTTTATTGTTAACATGGTTTAGGTAAGATTTCTTTGAGATGTCCAAATTTAAAATAAGTTTGTACTTTCTAGTTTCTTTGAATTCTTGAGTCTCTTATTATTGTTGTTGTGTTTATTTTCCTTCTACTGTTAGATGAGTTCTGTAAGTAGAAGGTCATGAAAGATATTTTGATGGGTATAGGTATATTCATTGATATACAATTATTATATACTATCTAGTATGCCCTTGATGAACAATCTTGCCTCTATGGGAATATTTATTTCTCTTTAATTTATTGCTTCTATATTGTGTATTTTCCTCATATATGTAAGGTATATTGTATCAAGAGGTTGTTTGAAAGTACATATAAGAAAACTTATTTCATTAGTTTTTTATGATAATTTTATAAAATAAAAGTATAAATCAAAGAAGATTTTTTTTTCATTTGAACATGTTTTTTTTCTCTGTTTTCTAAAAAAACTGTACTTATAATTATGATGACATCTACTGTGACTTACATTTTCATATTCTTTGCAAATTCTCTCTCCCATTTGTTTCTAGTTTAAAAAACTAATAGATGTTGCAAATTAGAATGTCATTTTAAATTTTGTACCTTAATGTTTACGTTTATTTTGTAGATGTTTATTTTGTACAATTCCAACTTTTTAATTGAAATTGTATTTAAAATGTTGTTTTGAATTTTGTAGGTAACAATTTGGGAATTTTGAAGAGTTTCAAGCTAAGTGAGTGACACTACAAATTCATGGAGGAAGATGTTACCTTTTAGAGAAAGTGTTGAATGATAGATTGATAAAATTGACATTTTGTATGATCTTCAAGTTGATGATATTCAATACTATATCTATCTTTGTGGGACAATGCGACTCTTGTATGAATGATTATTTAGATAATGACACATTTTGATTGTATCTATTTTCATAGTTCATATATTTAGTATTCAATTTTTATTATATGACATGGTATGAAACATAGACAAGAGCATTATAAACATATTAGAAAAGTTATAAAAGATGTCATAACAACATTAATTTATAAATGCTATAAATAGAGCAGATTAAAGTTGGCCATTCAAAGGCTTATTTATAGATATAAATAACTCTTTATAGTTGTAAATAAATGTTATCATCGACAAATAATAGCATCTTATTTTTGCTATAGAAAGCTTTTTATAGCTTTTATAAAATACCATCATACATTTTAAGAAGAGAAAACTATATTGTTGAAAGAGTTTTATTATAGCATTCTTATAACATTTATAAAATGCTATAAAAGTAAGACTTTTTATAACTTTTATAAAACGCTATAAAAAGTCTCATGGGCTGTCACGACTTTACATAAAATATTATAAAAGGCCTATAATACCGTTTTTTGGAAGCTATCGTAGATTTTTTTTTCTTGTAGTGCATAATGCCCAATATGCCCTTTCATTAATTATTATCCGTTTATTATTTTCATATCAAATTATTTTATATTTCCACTTCTTTAGTTTTTGGTTTTTTTAGGCTTTTGTTGTTCCTATTTTGGTGCTGATGATGGTTGTTTTTTCATCATCAACCATAAAAATTGTAATCTAATTATAATAAAGGATGTTTATATCATCTTCTCAAATTACATAATAAAAAGTAATATATCAATTGTGTGGTATACGTCTTCCATTCTCTATAAATAGTTATATGCATTTAAAATGCATTTGCTAATTAAGCAAAGATCCTTATGTTCTTTTTGTGCCAATTTGAATTTGATTGATCAATTTCAAATATATGTAAATCCTTAAAAAAAAATTTAAGCCTATGTAGTTTTAAAAAAATTAAAATTAAAATTGTCGCATTGTATTTGCAATTAGGTAATATTTTAAACATTTTTTAGACTCCATTTTTTTTATTTTTCCTTTTTCCCCTTCTTCTAATTTCTACTATTTTAGAAATATATTTTAATTTTAATTAAATCAAAATTTAATGGTTGAGATTAATTATTAATTAATTAAAAAATTAAAATTTTAGAAAATGTGAACGTCTAGTAAGTAATTTGAAAGGTTTTTGGCTATCTTCAATAAAACCAGAGTTCCTTGGTCCATCACCCTCCCTCCCTCCCTTGAACCCACGAAAGGTGGTATGAGATTCTTGCTTTTGGAAACTTGAACTGGAGGTTACTCCTCCTCCCTCCCTCTCTAATTTAGAATGTGCATTTTGTTTATTTTGTACTTTTCAAATTATTAAAAAAAATACTTCATCAGATTTTGGTGATGTTATGAATTAGTGACCCTAATTCTTATGTTTTTTTTTGTTGGTTTATTTTTATTGTCCTTTGGAGCTACTAAATTGAGATGTTTTTTAACTCAAAAAATATATATAACGATTGTAAATGTAAAACCTAAAATTTGAAACTGATTATATCTTAAGCAAATAATTATAATATTTATTTTCAAAATTAAATATTTGTATAATCATAAAACCATGTTTATTTTTAATTTTATAGATTTTAAAAAAGTTATATCTTTATCTTTATTTTTACAACATTAAAAGTGGCTAACATGGAGAATTATTTTTGGGCTATTTTGTCCAAGCTCGAATTATTATATAATTCCATGTCTCCTATTTACTTAAGTGAGCAGTTACAGTATTTTTACATATTTTTTTTAAATTTTGACAATAACAATATTTTTCCACATCCACCATTATCTTTTTAACTTATATATGATTTATACACATCCACTATTAATATATATATATTTATATGTTATTTACATTTATATATTTATGCACATTAATAATTATTACATTATTACATTAATTGCTCAACTCTCTACAATAATTACATTATTCACTCAAACATTTTCTTTAAGATATATGTTATTTACATTAATTAATAATAAATTAATTAAATTAATTTCTACACTCTCTAAAACTTAAAGAGTTTAATCTTCTTTTTCTATTAAAGTGAAGACATCAAAGATGAAGTGTTTTGTTTTAAGGTGAAGATGAAGAGATTTAAAAAAATACAATAAATATTAATCTTTTCAAATTCTATAACAAAAAATTGAATGATTAATTATAATTGACATTTTCCATTCATAATTTCATGCATAGACTCATAGCTAAACAAAAATAGTTGTTTCATCTTTGTGGTAAATTAATTGCTTCAAGGTATATCTCAATCTTATGATTTTTTTTACCTTCATTTATTTAAAATTTCAAAATATGTTGTTGCATGGTATTGCACTTGCAAAGTCATGGTAACAAAATACAATTGTTGCTTTTCTTTTGTGCCAAATAGATTGAAGCCCGCCAACATGAGCATATTTTAGTGGTTAAGGTATCTGCTCCTTCCTATGAAGTTTTTTTTAATTCAACAATAAGAGGTGGAGGATTTAAACCCATGATCTCTTAGTCAAAAGCACATTCTTTATGTTAGTTGAGCTATGTCCTTGTTGGCTACTTCTTCCTATGAGATTGAAAGTTTCAATCCCCTATATCCCGTAGATTTGTTTCCCTAAAAAAAAATAGGTTCAAAATGTCTCTCAATGTTATGACATTTTTTTTTCATCAAATTGCTTTTTGTGTGTGTGTGTGAAAAGATCATGCTATGCATGAAACTACATGGTGTCTTTATTTTTTTTATCAAGGTTGATTTGAGGTTTTTACATTTCTGTTTAAATTACAATTTAGAATCATAATAGTTTATTTAAAATTTGTTTTAATTTTCAATCATGATTGGATAGATTTATTTCAAATATATATAAAACATATTTTCTAAACCAATTGTATTTTTTGTTGTAAAATCACAAAGAACAATGGAGTATGTGCTAATAAAAAATTCTAAACTTTTTCAAAACAATTGGAGTTTCAAAGGAAGTGTTATTCATAACAATTTTGTTAAAAAATATCAAACTATAAAGGAAAACTTAGGTATATTGAAATTCATTGTTGTGTATGAAGAAATACTCATTTACTAAACTAACATTCTATTTAACCATTAAATTTTATTATATTTAATATAGTCTTTTATTGATTTAACATTATTATGGATATCAACAAATAAAAATTAAAGTTCTCAAAAAAGAATTAAAAAATTAAAAAATTAAAAAAAATAAAATATAACCGTTACACATGCACGCACATGAATATTTTCTAGTTTCTACAAATTAGAGTAGCAGAATCGATATTTATTTTTTAGGGCTTCGACAACCCAACCAGTGCACCTCTTTTGAAAATGTATGGTGTGTAGAGATCTTTGGGAGCTTTTATTCTGTCATGATGTTGTTTCTACTTTATGTCTCAGGAATAGTTTGGTTATTATTGCTTGCTGAAAAAGACGGGTAGTCCAGTTTCTTTAATTAGTTTTCCTTTGCTATTTTTCCTCAAAAAATAAAAATAGCATGAAAAAATTTAATCATATTATGTTATTTAATTGTGGTAGATGAAGTGAATATGATAAATGTGTATATATATGTAAATGACAATAGAAATAATTTATCGAATTGAGATGACATACCAATTTGAGCATATTTTAATTGGTTTAGACATATATTCTTCATCAAGAGCTCAGAGTTTTAAATCCCCCACCTTCATATGTTGTTGAAAAAAAAAAAAACTTGAGATGACAGATTTGTTATTGGTTCAAGTAATATGTATTGTAATCTTGTTTTGAAAAATGGGCTTCCAATGGATTATGGATTGGGTATTTTGGGCTTAGCCCAATCAATTGATTTCTGGACTATGGGCCTACCTAAAGCTGTGATTTGTATTAGCGAATGTGCTTCTCATTGCTTACCCTTTCAATATTATTCATAGTTATCTCTATAGATTTTACATCATGAACCATGACTCCCTAAAATTTTAATTACATAGTTCCACCAAAAAACCACCTCTAAAATTTTAAGATTTAAATTCTATTTTAAATTTCAAAAAATCTACTCTACTCTTTAAATTTTAAAAAATCGATCATTTTTATTTGTATTTTTATCATTTTATCAATTAATATCTATATATCCAAGGTTAATCTTAGATAAATACTGATGTGGCCTGGAACGAAAATGAGGCAAATGGTAGATTGGAGTGGATTCTTCATGATTGGAATGGAAGAGTCATTTGTGTAGGGCATGAATTTGTGTCGAAATGATGGCTTGTGCTTATTGTTTAGCTAGCAACTATTGTACGAGGGATGATTCATGTTATTGATTGTTCTGTCCCTTTAGAGGTTGAATCTAGTTCTATAAATGTCATTCGCATAATCAATGAAGAACAGGATGGTTTGACAGAAGCATTAGACTATGCGTGAGATGTAATGGACAAAGCTCTAAATTTTAGTCAGATAAGATTTGTCTATGGTCATCGCAGTACAAATGGAGCAGCACATAATTTAGCGAAGAGGGCGCAAAGCCTGCAGACAACTCATATGTGGTCGGGAGAGCCTTATAATATTCTTATAATATTTAATATATAATAAATATAATTAAAAAAATGATTAAAAAAATTTAGGGATGGAGACAAAAGTAGGGTTGGGGCAAGGTGGACAAAATGTATGGACTCATCTCCAATTGAGTTGGGGATTCTTCGTCCCCATTAGAAGTCATTTGGTTTAAGATTTCATGTCTGTCCATGAATAATAGATGCTTGAAAATAATATTATTAAGAATTATTGATAACGATCCTACATAGATATGTTATAAGACTTTTATAGGAACAATTTTTTTTTTTTTTTTGTATTTGTATTTGTTTGATGAGATTAATATATAAATTTATATAATTGTGATACATTAATTAATGAATTAATATTTCAGTAAATAAATATAATTTAGTTAATTATATAATCCCATTAATGTACTAAAAATATAATTTATTTTTTTGAAGAAAATTTTAATTTAATTAGTTATAAGTAAGGGAAGAATAATTTTTAATTCAATAGTCAATTAGATTGTTAAAAAATCCATACAATATATTAATATAAAAAATTAAAGTTAATTAATTAATAATAGATTATTAATGAATTAATATTTTCAATAAAATAACTCTATTAATTTAATATATTCTTATCAATTAAAATAAATTAAGTATATTTTTTTAATCCATCAATATATTGTACTAAAAAAATCAATTATTGTTAATTTATTACAGTCGAATTATAATCAGTATGATTATAAATATAATTTAAACATTTAAAATTTAAATTTAAATTAAATTATTAAATGTCAAAATATAAACAATATGTATAAAAAAAAAAAAAGAGAGAAAAGATTTAGAAAACCTTTACTTTTGGAAGGGAATCAAATACCCTTATACAAGGTATAAAAAAAACATGAAAATGACTTATTCCTTCCCTCTTTCAACCTTTGTACCAAATAAGGAATTATATATCCCTTCCCCATTTCTATCTTCATTCTTATTCTCATTCACTTAATCCAAACGGACCCTTAAGGACTGGTCTTGCAAGCCTCATCCTACGAAAAAAAATTGTTAATCCTATTTGAAGTTATGCTATCTATTTATTAAGTAATTAACAACAAAATATTGATAAAATATAGAATAATTATTCTTTTAAATGTCATGGACTAAAATAAATGTCCTAAACAAGACAAAAGTAGAATAAATATGAAAGTTTAGTCTTCGTTTGATAACCATTTGACTTTTAAAAATTAAGCTTATAAATATCACTTCTATCTATTTTTACCTATGTTTTAAAAAATCAAGATAAGTTTTAAAAACTAAAAAAAAAGGTAGTTTTAAAAATTTTGTTTCTAAATGCCCGTTCCCCAGAAATTTTAATTTTTAATTTTACTCTATATATGTCTTGTGCAGCCCACTTCAATACTACATATTTTTTAATAAAAAATAAAAAATAGAAAACAAATTTTTTTCTTGTAGTGTTCAGGTGAGCTGCATAAGACATGCTTGCTGCTTAGACAGCTGGTAAGTTTTGCTCATTTATATATTATTATTAAAAATTTGCATGCCTGTCAGAATTTACTTCATTTTTAAATTAAAAAATATTTAATAAATATTTTAGAAAAATTATTTGCATAAAAACATAATTTTAATTTAAAAAATCTTAAATATCTAAATTTGATTATTTGCTTATAGATAATTCTACCATAGTTTATTATAATTTTGTAACTAATATTATTTAATCTAAATTTTATATATGGATTCATTTAAAATTATATTTATATGAAAGTTAATTAAATAATAAGTTTATTCTCTAAATTTTAAAATTTATGTGGTCTTTAAAGTTTCAATTTTGTGTCTAATAAATTATTGAACTTTAAAAATGTCTAATATATTCCTGAACTTTGAATTTTGTATCTAATGGATCTTAGATATATTAAAAAAAATTAAAATTAATTGTTCTATTCGACATAAAATTTAATTTTAATTGACTCTTTTTTTTTGATAAAAAATTTTAATTGACTCTTAAACTTTCAATTTTGTAACTAATTAGATACTTTTTTTTTTTTTAAATGTCGAATAGGTTGAGAACTTTCTAGACACAATTAAATTTTATGCCTAATTTTATTTAGTTTTAAATTTTTTTGAATATTATCATAGACTTATTGGATACAAAATTGAAATGTTAGGAATCTATTAGACACAAAATTGAAAATTCAGAGACGTATTAGACACTTTTTAAAGTTTAGAGACCATATAAACACAAATCTAAAAGTTCAATGACTAAACTTGTAATTTAACCTAATATGAACTTGTGCCCCCAGCATAAAATTCTAGATCTATCATTGACCAAAATAGAATATTCTTAAAAGTTTGCGAATCAAAATAATTTTATTATAAATATTAAACATACAAAATATCATGAAAATAAAACTATTTATCTATATATATAATAAAAATAAATAAACTTTCATGTTTGCGTTTAATAGTTCCTAGCGTTTTAAAAAGTATCTAATAGGTCCCTAAACTTTGATTATTGCGTTTAATGGATCTGCAAACTTAAAAAATATCAAATAAGTTCATTAACTTTCAATTTTGTGTCTACTAGGTCTCTAATATATTAAATTTTTTTAAAATTAACGAATTTATAAAAGAACATGAAACTTTCAATTTTTGTCCTCTAAGTTTGTGAATTTTAAAAAATGTTGAATGTGTCAAGGAACTATTAAACATAAAATTAAAATTTTATATACTTATTAAATATAAAATCGAAAGTTGAGAGATTTATTAGATATAAAATTAGAAATTTAATGACTTATTAGACATTTTTTAAAGTCTAGTCTTTTAAGCATCTATTTAATATAAATTTAAAAGTTTAAAGAATAATTTGTAATTCAATTTAAAATAAATATTTTGAGAAAATCAATAACCAAAAAAAAGAAAAAAGAAAAAAGAAAAAAGAAAAAAGAAAAAAGTTATAATGGGTTGGATTGGAATTGGAAGAGATTGTCAATGATGAGGGGAAGTGGGACAAGAAATTGGAATCCAACGCCACCAAAAAAGGTTCTCTTTTTTCAGTTTTTTAAGACACAGAATCTTTTCCAATTAGAAATCTCAGCCCAATTGGGCCCCACTGCTCCCTTAAGATTCCTTATCTCTAAAGTCTAAACCCAATTACTGACATTGGCCCTACCTACGCGCCATTCTCTCCCGCGTGCTTTTCACGAGCTCCAATTGCATTTCTCCAGTTTTCGAGACTTACCTCCATTCGCACGTATTTTTCCTAACGCTCAAATTATTGAGACAAAAAACAAATCAACTTTTATTTCTAAATTTTGATCGAAGAGTTGGGGGAGTAATAAGAGTTAATAATTTTTCCTTTTTTTTTTCTTTTTAATATATGGAGTGCAAGATTTCAACTTCTGATTTTATGGTTGAGATCAGTAATGGATCCAGAACTTTCTGTCAGATGGGGCACAAGTTCATAATAGCTTTAATCCCAAGTCCAGTAATTGAAGCTTCGTTTGATAACTATTTGATTTTTTATTTTTTATTTTTTGTTTTTGAAAATTAAGCTTGTTTTCACTCTATTTCTCTACAAGGAGTTTCATCTTTCTTAAGGAAACATTTGAATTCTTAACTAAATTCTAAAAACAAAAACAAGTTTTTGAAAACTACTTTTTTTAGTTTTCAAAACTTGGCTTGGTTTTTGAAAACATATGTAGAAAGTATATAGCAAAGTAAGGAAACTCCTAGGTGGAAAATTGGAAATAATATTTATAGGCTTTATTTATAGGTTATTAAACAGGGCCTGAACTTTTAAATTTGTGTATATATGATCCCTGAACTTAAAAAAATATCTAAAAGGTCCTTGAATTTTTAATTTGATATCTAATAGATCTCTAAAGTTTCAAGTTTGTATTAAATAAGTCTTTGACAGATTCAAAATTTTAAAAATTTAAATGTTCTATTAGACATAAATTTTAATTTTGTGTCTAATAAGTCTTCAACTTATTTGACACCTTTTAAATATATTTATTAGTTACAAAATTGAAAGTTTAAGGTTTAATTAGATACAAAATTAAATTTTATGTCTAATAGAACAATTAATTATAAACATTTTTGAAATCTAAGACCTATTAGATACAAAATTGAAAGTTTGTGAATCTATTAGATATTTTTAAAAATTAATGACTTATTAGACACAAAATTAAAAATTTTAAGACCAATCGGACATAAATTTTAAAATTTAGGGACTAAACATGTAATCTAACCTTTATATAAATATAATTTTAAATGTATTGATATATAATATTTAGATTAAGTAATATTAATTACAAAAATGTAATAAACTATTATAGAATTATCCACCTAAATATATAAAGCAAAAAATGAAATTTGAAATATTTAAGATTTTTCAAAATAGAATTAAGTTTTCCTATGCATTTAATTTTTCTAAAATATTCACCAAATATACTTTTTGTATATATGTGAGTAAAATTAAAAAAATTAATTCAACTCTAACTGTAACCAACTTACTAAAAATTAAAATAATATTATATATATATATATTTTTTGCAAAATTAAATATACAATAAAAAAAATGAAGTTAAACTAAAAGAGTTAAAGAAAAAAATGAAGTTAAAAAGCAGCATTTTTTTGGTATATATATATATATACACACACACACACACAAAATAGTTAAAAATTCATAAAGATAGGAACTTCAAGGGATTTGATCCCAGGATCTTGAATAAGCAGAGGTTCTTTATACCACTCTCAACTAACAGACCAAGCTATGTTTTTGAATTTAAGGGTGAACCAAGCATTAAATATATATAAATCCATAATGTTGGGGGGGCACGTGCCCCTCCTGGCCCCAACGTGGATCCGCCCCTGGTTGAGATACATATTTTATGTCAGTTAAATTATATTCATGTTGGTAACTTATCCAACTCTTTGTTTGGTCGAAGAATGTTTTAACTCAAATTATAGGCCTACAAATTTATTAACTCTCCCTCCAATTTTTTTTTATTGTGGTTCTACAAATTTATTAACTCCTCCTCTAACTCTTCCATTATGGGTCCCACAATTTATTAATTCCAACTTCAACTCTCTGTTGTGGGTCCTAGAACTTTCCTATATTCTATTTTCTTCACCTCACCTCACTTCTACCTCTCTCTATTCTTCTTTTTTTTTGCATAATTTTTTCACTTTCTTAATTTACAATTTTTCTTTATTTTTTTATATAAATTTTTTCATCATTATTACTAATTACTAATTAAATATAAATAATTATTAAAAAATACTTTTTATTTTTATCCTATAAGTTTGATAAAATTTTTAACAAAAATATTTTTCTTTTTATTCTATAATTTCATTTTTAAAATATAAATTATATAAAAATGTTTAAGATATGATACTATTATTTAAATTGAAATTCTAATGTAAGTTAGAGTACTGCATAACAATTTTTTAATTAATAAAAATCTCCCTATCTCACTTTCTCCACATGTCATTTACAATTTGTTTTTAAAAGTTTAAACTAAAATTATTTATAACAAATAACAATCTTATCTTTTTAAGCTTATATTTTTTTTATTGAGAGCTCAAAAATATATATAATTTTATGATTTGAATATAAGAAAAACATATTTTAAACTAACATGTATTACAATTTAATAAATTAGTATTTAAAAAGATTAACGTATTAAAAAAAATTGATTTTCAAATTAATCATATTCAAAGTAAAAAGATAAACGATTTCTCATTTCAAACTTAATAAAATAAAATTATTGCAATAAATAACATAATTATATAGTATTTTAAATAAAAATATGTATGATATTCATTTTGAATGGTGTTAAAAATATATATATTCATTTTGAACTTAATTATTTTAAAATATCATAAATATTTGATATTTTATTTTTAACTTAGTTATTTTAAAACTTCAAAGAATATATATTATTCTCAAATTAATCAAACTTTAGATAATTCATTACATGGATCGGTCCAAAATGCCAAGGGACGAAGAAATGAGTTTGGGCCAAAGTCGAAGCCCATGGTCGGCCTCGATCGAGGCCGAGGTTGACAACATGGCAAGGCTCGCTTTTGGGCCTTACCTCGGTCCCTCGTGGCCCATAGACCCTCAGTCCAGCTCTGTTCGGTTCTTTCATTTTCAGTTGAAGACGGAAACCCACGAAAACCCTAATTAGGAGGTATTTAAGCTCTCTCTAGAGGGGAGATCAATGTAAGTTCATTCCAGTTTCCAAAACTCTCTTAGAACTACCAAATTCTCTCAAAACTCTCTCTGACTTAAGCATCAGAGCCTATGTGGCCTACATCACACCAGTGTCCAGGTTTTTCTTGTCTTGCAAGCCGTATTCTTCCCCCAAGAATACAAATTCACGGTCATTGTCACGTGGAGGTCATGTAAGATTTCTCTTGTTCATCTATGGGGAATGATAATGCTTGCTTGAAAAACCTTGTGCTTGAGATCAATCCCTACGAAAAAGATGAGCGGAGCAATGGGAAACAATCATTGGAATGAGGTTGGAGACGATTCCGATCAGGATCGTCACCCGAGACGCACGAGAGAGGTTTCTCCTCCTTGACCTCGTACTGACACAGGCCGACCAGGGGAGGAGATGGCTGAGTTGAAGAAGAAGGTCGACAACATGGATAGGTACCTGTTGAAGATATTGGAAAAGCTCAATAAGCAAGACCTTCAGAAGGAAGAAAAATACGAGGAAGAACCACTTCTCGTAAGAGATCCAAGAAAATAAAAAACAAAGGTGGTTGAGGGGATGAGAGAGTCAAAATCCCATACCCAAAAGCCAACCGAAAAGCTGATCCTTGGAGGAAACAACATGTCACGTCAGCCCTATATTAAAAGCAAGGTGAGTAAGGCAGGTAAGTTAAAATTTGTTGTGTAGGTTGTCTCGCAGGCTGATGGCCAAGGCCGACCAGGTAAGGTTGAAGCAATGATCTCGATGAATACTGAAGTGATATCAGACTTGTGAAGTCTAATCAACTTGAAGTGGAAGCTGCAAGCCGAGGCTGAGGCTGAGGCCGATCAGAAGGAGGCCGAGGCCGAGGAGATGAAATTCCAGTATGACCCAAAGTCTTCCATGGAAAGTAGACATCCTAAAAATTCAAAAGGAATTTGGAGACCTTCAAAGGAACATTCTCAGAACTCGTGAGATCGAAAGGTGGGATCTCAAAGCTCTCACGAGCAAGTCGACCCCCCTTTCACTAATAAGATCATGAGAGAGAAGGTTCCTAAGAAGTTCAAAGTGTCGACCATCACCCCATATGATGACAATTTTGATCTTGTAGAACGATCCCAGATGGAGCTCCATGAAGTTTCAGAAGCAATCAACTGCAGAGCATTTTCTTCTACACTAACATGACTTGCATGAGAATGGTATAGGAAGTTGAAGAGAAAGTCCATTAGCTCTTTCAAAGAGTTAGCTAGAGCATTTGTAATGCAATTCTTGTGAGGTCGAGACCAACATAAGCCCCAAATGCACTTGTTCATCATAAAGCAAGGGCCAAAAGAGAGCTTATGCGCTTATGTTTCTTGTTTCAACAATGAAGCGTTACAAGTTGAGGGATTTACAAACATTACTACCCTAATTTCCATTGTTGCAAGTTTGCAGGATAAAGGCTTGCTTAGATCGAATTACAAGAAATAACCAACTTCCTATGTTGAGTTCATAACTAAGGTTCAAAAGTATAAGAGCACTGAGGGACTAATACAATTGAAAGAAGCTACATCTAATCGTGAAAGAAGCAATAGACACGCAAAGCAAGATAGAGCTCGAGACAACATTTTCCAGTTCGAAGAGGAAGAGAGCTGAGGAAAGAGACCAAGGCCAACCAGACCCTTAAGTCATCCCCGGTCAACGATTTGAGAGGTATACTTTCACAACTCTTCCTCCCGAGCGATCTTGATGGGAATTTTTCACTTGAATTTAGTGAAATTTTGCGGCAAGATGCGAACCCCATCAAGAAAAAGAGACAAAGATAAATATTGTTTCTTTCACCAAGATCCTGGACATTCAACTCACGATTTCTATTAGCTACGAGACGAAATTGAAACCTTGATCAGAGAAGGGTATATGAAGGAATACGTCAGGGACGAACTAAGGCCGACTAGATAATGACAGAGGCCGACCAGATGATGGCCAAGGCCGACCAGATGAAGAACACCCACGTGAGATCAGAACCATATTTGGGGGACCAACATGAGGTGAATCCAGCAGGAAAAGGAAGACAATTGGTCATGAAGCCAGACATGGCCCAGATTATCCAGGTATGTATTCAATCCATTTTGAAGCTATGAACCAAGCTTTAGAATTCACAGAGGTTGAAGTTAGGGTCATCCATCAACCCCATAATGATGCTATGGTAATTACCCTAACTATAGTCAATGTGAAGGTTCACAGAGTCCTCATAGATGGGAGAAGTTAAGTTGATGTTCTCTCTCTGACTACCTTTAAGCAATGAGGTTAGAGAGAAAACTACTAAAGGAGAATCTAACTCCCCTAGTTGGATTTGGGAGAGAAAGAGTAACTCCTGAAGGAAGCATCAAACTTCCAGTCACCTTTGAGGATAGACTAAATGCAACTACTGAGATGATTAACTTCTTGGTAGTTGAGTGCACATCAGCTTACAATGCCATATTAGGAAGATCAACACTTTATCAACTGAAGACTGTAGCTTTCACCTATCATCAGTTACTAAAGTTCCCTACTTTGAATGGAGTGGGAATAGTAAAAGAGAGCAGAAAGCTTCAAAGGAGTTTGACTTCAATGCACTCAGAGAAGTAAAAAGATCAAGCCACGAGCATGAGGCATACCTCGACAAGGCCGAGGCCAACCATACCCCCATGGACCATTAGGGGGCTTCTCTCTTTTTACCTATCCTTCAGCTAGTTTTAATTTTATCAATTCCAGCAATTCATGTACAATTCAAATTTTATTAGCAATAAAATTCTATTTTTCAATCTACGAACGTGTGTCACTCAAGCATGAGTTACAAAACTCCTACTTGAGTTAGGGGGTTACTAAGGGGATATGTTTCCGTATTAAACAAAAAGAAAAGAAGCTACATAGGAGATATGTCTCTCTATTAAACAAAATGTAGAAGCTACTAAAGAGATATGTCTCTCTAAGTGAACAAAAGGAAGAAGCTACGCAAAACGAACTAGAAAAGTCAGTAATTTTAGAGAAATAGAGGCCGAAGCTGACCTCATAGGTCGAGGTCAAGTAAGTTGCAAAATTCATCTCAGTTGCAAGTAAGTCATTTCTCTTGGTTTTGTGGTTTGAGTTCATGAGTGAGGGATCTCCCTTTATCAATTTATCTTGTTTAGTAAGGCTTATATAATTCTATTCAACAAAGTTTACCTCTTTAAAGATAAAATTCATTAAAGAGAAACAAGGATGATGGACGGAAAAGATATTCTCATTGATTCATAAATAAAAGTCTTACAATAAGATAAAAAGAAAGTAAAGGGAAAGCACATAAGATAAAATTAGCTCTCATTCATGTCCGTTCCTCCACCACCATTAGAGTCATCTGAATCAGGGAAAGCAAATAGGTATTTCTTAAAAGAAGCATAGTCTTCTCGAACGATCTCACAATTTGTGTCATTGTGATGCTTGGAAAAGCGCTTAACGACCCAGTTAAATCCGTAGTCAAAGATTTCATCATGCATCACAACATATTCCTATGTCTTCTTAAACTCTTCAGCCATATATTTTGCATTGGTCAGATGGGCCTTGGCTTCATCCAACTGGGCACGAACTGATTCGAGCTCAACCCTCGTAGAATTAAGCTCAGTCCTAGCCTCAGCTAAGAGACGGTTAGCCTGAGCCAAGCTAGCTGGAGCATGAATTAGCTTCACCTTGGAAACACTAGTATGTTGAAGAGAGGAGATTTTCTCAGCCATGGTCATGACAGACATAGTGAGCCGACCAAAAGCCTAAAAGAATAAAACAATGAGAAAATTAGTTGTAAAGAAGCAAGTGCAAGATGAAAGAAGATGGGTAATGAGTGAAAGACTTACATGACATAGCTCACGAACTCCTTGGCAACATCATCCCTAGGATTTTCTATTCTATAACCTAGAGGATGGTTGTGATCAACACCCCTTAAGAGCTCGAAACTTCACCCCATAATGTCAATCTCATTACTTACTGGAGAGTAATCTTCAGGAAAGGCGAAAGTGGGAAGATCAGAACGAATATCCTCCTCAGGAGAGGAAGGAATGCTCCTTCTGGTGCGTCGAGTACTGACACTAGAAGGTTGAAGAGGAAGGTTTGGAGTCTCAAAGGCAGGAACACCTTCCACATTGGAGCTAGATCTGCTAGCCCTCGAGGGCCTAGCTCCCCCAGTGGCTTTCTTTTTCTTCTTTTGTCTTTGGAATTCGAACAAGGAAGTAGATCGAGGAGGCATATCTAAAAAATAGAAGCAAAAAGATCGTGAGCTATAGAAAACACACGAGGCAGAAGTTGAAGTAGAGGGATTGAGGCCAACTGATGCCAACCTAGATGAAAATTCAAATTTTTTAGATAAAATTTCGACTATATTTTCGTTGAAATCTAGTTCATAACATCTAACCTTTAGGGAGAGGGGGTGGAGAAAAACCAATTTCGATTATATTTTCTTAACTCACAAGGGAAAGACCAAGACAAGCTAAAGCTTCCAAATTCCTCACAGCTCTCATAAATGCTCGAGTAGCGGCAGTATGACGGAACTCGATGGAAACTGAAAAGGAGAAAGTATAGTGTGGTTAGATAAAGATTTATAAAAGCAATTTCCAAAAGAATGGGAGAATAAAGAGAGTAACTTACCATAATCCCCAAACTTCAAGGAAACTGCGTAGGTGGAATTTTGGAGCCCACGAGCTAACCAATTTTCACTCACAAAAAACTATTTATTTTTCCATCCATGAACCGAACTTGGTCCATCAATCAGTTTACCACAAGAGGAACTTAGATAATAAAAGAAGTGACCAAAAGAGGGGTTATGACTTAAAATGTAGAGAGACATAAAAACATGTGGTGTGAGTGGACTACCATCGCCATATGTTGTCCATAGGGGTGTACACAGGTTAGGTTGGGTTGGTTGAAGGGTTTTTTGGGACCAACCTAAAATTTTGGGTTGGTCGGGTTGGCTACCCGAATGACCCGATCAAGGGTTGCAAACCAACCCAACCCTATATTTTCGGGTTGGGTTGGGTTGGGTTGCCGGATTGATTTTTTTATTATTATTTTTTTTAAATAATTTTCTTAATTATTTAAAATAATTTTTGCTTGAATTAATAACTAAAATCACATAAAATTCGAATATCAAACTTCAAAGTTCATAACATCTTAATTTTCGTTACAATCCTAGATGAAAAACATTAAAAGTTCATAAATAATTCATTTATAAGTATATATATATATATAAACATAAATTTTGGGTTGGGTCGGGTCAACCCGAGCCTAAAAAAGTCAACTTGAGAACCGACCCAAAAATTCGGTTCTCCAAAATTATAACCTAACCCAAACCAAAGAAAATCCCAACCCAACCCAACCCTTACGATTTGGTTGGGTAGTTCGGGTTACCGGGTTATTTGTACACCCCTAGTTGTCCATAATACATAACAGTCTATGAGATAACTCCAACTGTTGGGACAAGCTGAGCGGGAGCCAACCCAACCAACGTAAAAAAGCTTTGCAAAAATAAAGGCAATGGAAGATGAACTCCGAATTTAAACATAGTAGAATAAAAGGCAACTTCTCAAAGAGGGGAGTCCTTGATGCGATCATCAGGTCTAGGAACCCTCAATTGTACATCGAAGGGAATATTATACTTGTACTGCAATTGCTCAAGATGATATAGCCTCAGAATATATAAAAGGCTTGCTGAAAAGATGATCAGAAGATGATTGAGTCTCATAATAATTGGTACTAAGAGACTCATCACCAAAGGAAGACCCTTCAACCTCAGGAGAAGTAACAAGACATTCACTCTCCATCTTAATATATATATAAAAGAGAGAGAGAGAGAGAAGAAAGTGGAAGAGTAGTAGAGTAATAAGCTACATTAAAAAAGAGGAGGAGAATATGAGAATGATGTGAGAATGTGAATAAATGAGCTCCTATTTATAAAAGAAGGATGAGGAGAAATTGGAGGGATATTTGAATTTGAAATTTAAATTTTGAATTCAAAATTAAAAAAAAAAAAAAGAAATTGGATCGACTGAGGCTGACCCGTGACTACTGTAGGCCTGCCAGCACGCGCCAGGCACATCAGAAGGCAGGCCTACGCACAACAAAGCGCCCTAGGAACACCTTGGCCTTGGCCGGGTTGAGGGCGACCAGACCTGAAACGAAGCATGTCTGGGTATGGTTCTCTTGTCCTCAATGCTCTCCACTGTTCATTTTCTCTCTTATCCTCTCCCAGGATCTACCTGAAACGAAGCTATAGTTGTTTAGAAAATGCTTACGAAAAGCGAGAAGCTATGAGGCTACTGAATAGCCAAAAATTCTCTCCAGTAGGAGGCCAAAAATTCTCTCCAGTAGGAGGTCATGAAGCTACACGGCTACTAATAGCCAAAATTCCCTCCTACATGAGGTCAGGAAGTCCAGAATAGGCTCTACGAAGTTTGATGGTAATCCCATTTAAATTTGTGGACGCCTTCGAATTTATATATTCTCTTTAGGAAAACGACACAGATCGTGAATCTAGAAGAGAGTCTTAGCCCCTCAAAAAAATCGAAATGTTCCCTATGGAGTTGGACGACAATCTTGGGGAGATCCAAGAAGAACCTTGAAGTCCTAAATTTTCTCCAGGATGTGGATGAACACATAATCAGAGGAAAATCTTACCCACTAAGAAGAGACCGACCTATAGGGTTAGACGACAATCCTAGGGATGATCTAAGACGCAAAATAAGCGTCACGAAATCCTAAAATTCCTACTAGAAAATGGAGAAACCGACACTCTAGGAGACTAAATATCCTCACAAGGATGGACAACAATAACTAGAGAAAATTTGAGGTAGATCTAAAAATGCCACAAATGACTCCAAGACTTAATAGGCTACTCCCAAGTCAAGCTCCATGCAATCACTTCACACGTTCCTAATCTCGAATCCTAACTAGGGAGTGAGGGCTAATGTTATGGGTGAAATTGGACCAACAAGAATGGGCTGGCTAAAAGGCTACAATATAGAGCTAAATAAGGAAAGAAGCCCAATACGAAGTCAAAACGAGCTGAAACCGAAAAAGGATTGGCCCAGAATGCAAATGGATGAAGAAACGGGCTCGAGGCGGACCACATGGAAAGGCCCACATTTGGGCCTTGCCTCGGTCCTTCGTGGCCTGTAGACCCCTGACACGCTTGCTAGAATAATATGAATAATTTGGCAATATTAAGATGTCAATGCGCAAGCGTACACATTCATTTGTAGCAAGTGGTAAGTAAATTATCGTATCCACAGAGACTAGTAATTCACTAATTACTACAACTTGATTCTCAATAAACTCAATTGGTAACCATTTAAATTTTATCAAGGAAATGAAATAACATAATTCGGAATTTGCTGGAACAAAATAAATGCTAAAACAAAGATGACAGAGTAAAAATTGCAGAAAACAGAGAATAACTAAACTGGTACTTTGAATTGAATGGAAGGCTCGGATTAGGAGTGATTGTCCATTTTAATCTATTCTACAGCTTAGATACATGATCATATACCTCAATCCACTACAGCTCACATGGTATTCTCCCGAATAACCAGAATTTTGCTGTTTCATTTCCATTACTCCAGCATTAACTATCCTGCTGTATTTATGTGCATTAGGCAAGTGCTTATCCCTAATCCCTTTACTTAGCTAGCTACTAACCCTAACAATGGGGCTAATGTGGTTCTTAAGCAATCAGCTCCTTCTATTCTTCCCAGAAATCGAAGGAACACTACACAAAATGGTTGGCCAACGAAATTGTGATGAAAGAAATAAAAACACTTAACAACCATATTGAGTTAAAGACAATGTATTAAGCTGCAAGAATGATCAAAACATCTAACCCCTAATCCTCACCTTGTAGGTGATCAGTTCATAATGTGAAAAACACAGAAAATATTTCGGAAATAAAGCATCATCCTAACAATGTAGCTAAACTAAGGAGAAGAAGAAGAGAAAGAAGATGAAATGTTGCCACAGAAAGATTGAACCAGCATTCAACAATGGCTTCAGCGGCGGTTCCTTCCTCTTTTGGTAAGATTCCGGCAGCCTCATTCTTCTTCGGACTGATTTCTCCCTTTCCTCTGTTTTCTCTCGAGAACCAACCTCCTCTTTTTCTCTCCCCTCTCCCTCTAAAAACGGCTACCAGCAAAAACTTAAATACCACAGGTATTTCACGTAAAACGAGGGCTGACTAGACAGAGCTGATGACGTGGCAAGCTCCCATTGATTATAACAGGCTGAGTCATCTGACATTTGCCAACTCATTTAATGAATTGATCTTCTCTCGTGCGAAAATGGTCTTGGGCCGAATTGCCAGGTTTGCTCCAGCAAACTGCTATAAAACTGCTGTTCAAAATCTTCAAAAGTCCCTCTTGAATTATACCTTAAATTAATCACATAAACTCGTTAATTAAGATAATAATGCTCTAATAAGAATTTTACTGCTTCAAAATTAATCATAGAAAAAAATGACTCAAAGCTAGGGAATTTCTAAGATATAGTTAGATAAAATATGAAAATTCAATCCTAAAATGATACTCTATAACTCTTATTTTAAGAGTTATCAACCCCCGATACAGCTCTGTTTAGTCCTTTTGTTCCCAATTGAAAACAAAAACCGACGAAAATCCTAATTATGAGGTATTTAAGCTCTCTCTAGTGGGGAGAACAAAGTTAGTTCATTCCAACCTCCAAAACTCTCTTAGAACTACCAAATTCTCTTAAAACTCTTTCTGACTTAAACATCGGAGCCTGTGTGGACTACATCACACTGGTGTCTAGGTTTTTCTTGTTTTGTAGGCCGCATTCTTCTCCCAAGAATAAAAATTTACCATCGTTGTCACGTGAAGGTCAAGGGAGATTTCTCCTATCCAAAATTTGGCAACTACAGTTACTAAGGTCCCTATTGGCTCATGATTCGAAAATTGATTTTCAAAAACAAAGAATTATATAGAAAACAAAATCAAATTCCTTATTTTTATTATATCTGAAAACACGTATGGTTCCAATAAAACTGTAAATTTGAATTCAAAATTTGAAAACTGTATTTGGATGTGAATTTGAAAATGCAGGAAAAGATTAATGTTGAAAGTTAATTTTAACTAATATAATATAAATTGATAAAATTTATAAGAAGAAAAAAATTGACAAGAGACAGAAAAAGAAATCATTTATCAAAAAGAAATACATGACAAATTTTTAGAATTCATGTTTAATGACATTGAGCCAATTAAATCAATGGTATAATCAACCATAGATGTGTCATAACTTTGATTTATTCATCTTTGTTATTGGTGATTTTTATAATAAAAATTTGTTCATAAAGAATTGAGGGGAGATTCATTTTCTAGATGGAAATGGGCTTTTGAATTTGGAAAAAAAAAAAATCATAATATTCAATTTGTTGTTTGATAAAAAAGCATTTTTCTGGAGTGTGTATCCTTTATTTTCATAGTTTTTTAAAACAAAATTTAAAAACAAAGAAAACAACAATTTGTTGTTTCTAAAAACAAACTATTTTATGAGGTATTTTCAAAAATCATTTTTGAAAATAAGTATATCAAACGTGTTTTTATTGTTTTCCTTGTATTTTTTATTTTCGAAAACATAAAAAGCGAAAATGAATCACAAACCAAATATGGCCTAAATTTTTTTTTCCAACACTTATAGTTACTAAAACTTTTAAATGTTTTATTTTAGTTTTAAATTTGGTATAGAAAATTATTTCATTCATTTTTATTAATTTGTTTTTTGAAAAACATTGTTATTAATTTTGTATAAATAATTTAACAAAAACTACAATGCAGTTCTGTCTCTTTTATTCATTTACTTATGAGTAAATGTCTATTCTAAACATGTATTTGAAGTCATATGTCCTAGGTTACATGTTGCACTTCCAAATATATTTAGATTTAAAAAAAAACAAAGGCTATACTAAGGCCTTTTTTGGGGGTTAAATTATATGTTTATGTCTATTTATTTATGAAAAGTTCTTGAACTTTTAGGTTTATGTCTATTTATTCCTGAACTTAAGAAAGTGTCTATAATAGGTCCCTGAGCTTTTAGGTTCGTATCTAATGGTCCCTGAACTTTAAAAAATGTATAATAGGTTCTTATAACTTTCAATTTTGTGTTCAATAGATCTTTAAATTTTTATTTTTGTGTTTAATAGGCCATTGACTTATTCGACGGTTTTTTTAAAATTCACGAACCTACTAGCCACAATGTTGAAAGTTTAGGATCTTATTAGGCATAAAGTTCAATTTTATATCTAATAGAACAATTAATTTTTAAAAATTTTGAATATGTCAGAGACCTATTATATACAAAATTGAAGGTTTAAAGACCTATTAGACATTTTTAAAGTTCAGAGATCTCTTAGGACACAAGATTAAGAGTTCAGAGACTTATTAGAAACTTTTAAAAGTGTAGAGACCAAATAGAAACAAACTTGAAAGTTCATGGACTAAACTTATAATTTAACATCTTTTTAATGTAAAAAAATCTTAGAAAAAGTATTCTAGGTAAATGTAAAAATATTATAAATATAAGATTAATCAAAGTTGAATGTTGAATTTAGACTGGGGAAACAACACATATGATCAGATATATTGAAATTTGTTAAGACAAATCTCCTAATTAGTCTTGAATTAATATCATTTTTTACCTTTAAGATACAATATGGAGATGAAAGATTTGTTTTCATAGAAAATTTAAAAACAAAATTCAAATCCACCAATGAAATGAAGGTCATGATGCCTCATAGTGGGAGAATTCTTTGGAAAGTTGAGAAAAAAGAGGGGGGGGGAGGGGTGTGGGGGACACCAAAATAGCTATGGAATAATCTTTTTTATTTGGTCAAATCATAATTTAATTAATTTAATTTAAGGTTTAGTGATGAACATAGTAAAGCTAAGTTGTTGGAATCTAAATTAACATGTAACCTATCAACAACAAAAATATTCCACTTTGGTGGCCTATTTCTAACAACAAAAATATTCCACTTTGGTGGCCTATTTCTTTCCCCATAAAGGCAAAATGATTTTATACCTATGAGGGGTTTTTTTATGCCATAAAGTGCTATCCATTATGCATTAAAAAAAAAAAAAAGTTCTCTCCAATATAATTTGTATTTTTAAAAGAATAACACATATTTTCTTTCATTCAATTTGACCATTCCCTTTTTTGTGTCCAAGTGGTACTTTTGTCCATTTTTCCTTGTCTACTTAATGGCTATGGTTTTAAACATATACAATTTGTTTTTTCTTTCAATATGAATTTATTTATTTAAAAAAACAATCAATATATTTATTCAAATATTGATAATTTTTAAGTTTATAAAGTAAAGATCAATTATTAAAAAGGCAAATATGCAAACTTACGACTTTTGTTTTCATTTGATATTAGTTAAGAAGGGTATAAAAATATCAATATCTAAGTGGCGATTTTTGTTGACTGAGAGAAGAAAATAAATAATATTATTATAATAATCTTTTAGCTTCTTTATATTTAATTTTGCCAACATGAGTATAGATCGATTGGTTAAAACATATATTATCGATCAAGAGTTCAGAAGTTCAAATACTCCACCCTACGTGTTGTTGAACTAAAAAAAGTACAATGATAAAAAAATTGGGATCTAACTTTCATTTTGCCATAAAAAAAAGTTTCATTATGTTTTGAGCTTCTATTATATAAAAAGTTCTGCATTTGAAAAATAAAAAAATATTTTATCTAAAAAATTATATGGCTTACAGCTGAGAATTAGATTCAACAATTATTGAAAAGTTTCACATCTCTTTTTTCATAAAATTCCTGTAAATAATATTAGAAATAAAGTTTCTTAGTGGATTAGATATTGGGTTAGTGGCAGTCACGATAATGAAATATTATAAAAGTACATTTACGAAAATATCCGTAGAATAAAGGCATCAGGTATTGGGTTAGTGAAAGGATCTTTTTTTTTTTCCTTGCTTCTTTTTTTTGGAATCATCAAGAAGGAAAAATATGATGAATATGATGGGTTTTTCAATATCATTGATTTTGGGGGATAGAAAGTCTATTTTGTGAGGCTTCACATTGACACTCTTCGGATTTTTTTTTTCTCTCTCTCTTCTTCTTCTATTGGAAATATACACGCACGGAATTGAGTTTTCCTTTCTTTCGCACTATTATTGATACGAAAATGAAAATAATAAAAAAAATTAGATTCACTTTATCAATTACTCCTATTATAATTAGGATTGACTACGGATTCAAGCCCTAATACATGATTTTAGTACAAATTTTCCAATCTCTCTAAATAAAGCATGTTCTACATGGAGAGAATTAGATTTGGCTTAGAGCATGTTCTATTCGATACAAGTAGAAAAAGAACCCAACTCAGTATTATTAAAAAAAAATAGAGAAATCATAGATTTGATAGTGCACATAGTGAGCTATCTCCAAGGTTTAACTATTACTAGTTTTAATGCTTAATTGGCAAAATTTACTTACATATTTATTTATTTTGTAGGAATCAAGTATTTGGAGCAAAATGAGACTTTTAATGAACTTATAATGAAAAAGGAGATAAATTGGATACAAATTGATGAAATCAAAGTAAGGAGAAGGAGAAAATCAAGCCCAAGACCTTGGGGTAGCGACGCGACGCTGCAAATCATCAAGCTACAAAATTCATGAGGATAACGTTGAGCGTCTCGACGGTATGTAGATGAAGTCCCACGCCTTTTCTCGATTCAACAAACATGCACGCCTCTATGTATTTTCGTGACATTGTGCCATGTTTCCAAAAATAATCCATGCATTTTTTAGATTAGCGTTGAGACGCTAAACGTTGCCCCAATTATGTAAGTAAACATTGTTTTTCAGCTGTTTTTAAAGGAGACTCTTTGGAATTTTAGATCTAAAAGCAACATTACGAATTGTGAGGTTGAGAAGACCATTTTGGAGCTAAGGAAAGAGATTTTCAAGGATCGAGATAATGGAGGTTGTATAGGGGATGGGATTGCCATACCATTCCTAATTTATTCTTCCATCCTTACTTTTGTAATTTTGTTATGGATTATTTTACCTTAAGACTTTGTTGTTATTTTGTGAACATGAGTGGCTAGATTATTTGTTCTTAAGGATTGATGAAGCAATTGGTTTTCATGGTTTGATTAATTTTGAATGCTTTATTTATGCTTGTTTTCAATTCATGCAATTACTTGCTTAATGCTTTTAATCTACTGGTCATAGATTGGATGTTGTTGTTTTTTAATCTTACGCTCGATAGAAGGGATTTAGAATAGACTTTAATTGTATGACTAAAGTGAATATAAAATTAGAAAATTTAGGACCACTTTAGAAGTTGTTAAAAAGATTAGACTTAAGGTCTTGTATGTTAATGAAACTAGATAAGAATATTGATTTTTTAATTTGCTTGGGAGAGACAGTTATTAGAGTTATTGATTTATTGAATATTGTATGTTTGTTGTTACATTCAGTTTAATTAAATCATGAACCAACTGGTAAAATCAAATCCCTAGGACTTGTCTCCCATTGAATTTTCTCATTTAATTTAGTTCCTTTAGTTTAAATTCAATATCATCACGTTTTTTTATCTATATAAAATGGAATGTTAGTAGTATGGGTGAAATTGGACCAACAAGAGTGGGCTGGCTAAAAGGCTACAATAAAGGGAAAATTGAGGAAAGATGCACAATTCGAAATCAAAACGGACTGAAACCAACACGGAACCAGCCCACAAATTGAGAGGGAGGAGAAATGGGCTTGGGCCGAAGCCCAAGCCTGTGGTAGGCTCGGTCGAGTAAGGCCTTCCTTTGGGCCTTGCCTTGGTCCCTCATGGCCCGTGTACCCCCAGTCCAGTCTTGTTCGGTCTTTTTGTTCTAGTTGAAGACAGAAACCCACGAAAACCCTAGTGATATCGATGAGGTATTTAAGCTCTCTCTTCAGGGGAGAGCAAGGAAAGTTCATTCCAGCCGCTTGAATTTTCTTAGAACTCCCTAACTCTCTCTAAAGAACTCTATATGACTTAAGCATCAGAGCCTGTGTGGCCTACACCACACCGGTGTTCAAGTTTTTCTTGTCTTACAGGCTGCGTTCTTCCCCCAATAATACAAATTCACCATTGTTGTCACATAAAGGTCAGATAAGATTTATCCTGTCCAAAATTTGGCAACAATAGTTGGCGCCGTCTGTGGAGAACGACAACGCTTGCTTAGAAAACTTTATTACTTGAGTCAATATTCCAAAAGAGATGAATAGAATACTGGAAAACAAACGTTGGAATAAGGATGACGAAGATTCCTATCAGGACTGTTGCCTGCAACGAACGCAGAAGAACACACCTCCTCGGCCTCATACTGAGGTCGAGGCCGACCAGATCGTTCAAGCTACATGGCAGCGCGGACTAGAAAGATCGCGTGAAGAAGTAGACCTGTGTTTGTTGGCCGATGCCGATTATAAAAAGGCTAAGGCCGACTAGCATCTGAAGGTCGAGGCCGACCAAAAAGAGGCTGAGGCTGACCAAATAGTTCAAGCAACGTGGCAGCGCAGACATGAAGGGTTACAAGAAGAAGTGACAAAGAAGGCAGTTAACTAGCTCTTCACCCGTAAGGAGACTGAGGCCAACTATAGGGGGCAACCCATCGAGGAACTGAAGTCTGTCTTACTCACATCAAAGGATAGACGAATAAACATTGGAACAAACCTAGAGGCTGAACAGAAAGAAAAATTGATAAGTTTCCTAAGGAATAATGCAGATTTATTTGCCTGGTCTCATGAGGATATGCTAGAGATAGATCTTGATGTCATGGTGCATCAACTAAACGTGGACAGAGATTTCAAGTCGTGAAACAGAAGCGACGCACATTCAATTATGAGCGAAACGAGATCATAGCCAGCCAAGTAGATGATTTATTAAAAGTCAACTTCATTAGGAAAGTTCATTATCCTCAATGGCTATCCAATGTGGTTTTAGTAAAAAAGTCTAATGGCAAATGGCGAATATGCATTGACTTTACTGATTTGAATAAGGCATGTCCTAAGGACAATTATCTTTTGCCTATGATATATCAGTTAGTAGATGTAACAACAAACCATGAATTATTAAGTTTTATGGATGCTTACTCGAGATACAATTAGATCAAGATGTATGGACCTGATTAAGAAAAAACCTCTTTCATTACCAACATGAGATTTACTGTTACAAAGTCATGCCATTGGACCTCAAGAATGTAGGAGCAACCTACTAAAGAATGTCAAATTGAATGTTTGCTCCATTGCTGGAGAAAAATATGAAGGTGTATGTGGATGATATGCAAGTAAAAAGCATTAAAACACACCAACATGAAATCGACCTCCATGAAGCATTCTAAATACTTCAAAAGTATAAGATGAAACTGAATCCAAGCAAATGTGCTTTCAGAGTAACATCAAGAAAATTCCTTGGATTCATGGTATACCAGAGAGAAATTGAGGCAAATCCTGACAAGATAAAGGCCATCCTAGAGATGTCCTCTCCAACCAATCTCAAGCAACTTCAGAGTCTCAGTGGGAGAATTGCAGCACTAAACAGGTTCGTTAGTAGAGCTACTAACAGATGTTAGCCTTTCTTTAAAATTTTGAAGAAAGATCTTTAATTTGAATGGTCTAAAGAATGTGAACAAGCTTTTCAAGAATTGAAGGCTTATCTATGTTTAGCTCCACTTCTAGCTAAACCAATTAAGGGAGATGAATTACTACTTTATGTAGCAGCTTCTAACATTGCTATAAGTTCTGCACTAATCAAAGAAGAGAATGGTCACCAAAGACCAGTCTATTACAACAGTAGAGCAATTGTGGAGGCTAAAACTAGATACCCTCAAGTAGAAAAGCTTGCACTTGCCTTAGTTACCTCAACTATAAGACTACGTCCTTACTTCCAAGCACACAAGGTCACTGTCCTAACAAGCTTCCCTCTCAAGCAAGTGCTGCAAAAGCAAGAAGCTTCAGGATGTCTCATGAAGTGGGCAATAGAGCTTAGTGAATACGATATTCACTACAAACTGAGGGCATTGATCAACAGACAAGTAATGGCTGATTTAATTGCTGAGCTTACTTTACTATAGGTCGAGGCTGATCACGTAGTGGTCGAGGCCAACCATGGAAGAGTCGAGGCCAATCACCTTCAATTCATAATGGAGGTGGAGGCATCTCATCCACAAGATCCTAATATGCCTTGGAAACTCTTCGTTGATGAATCCTCCAATGTCAAATGATGCGAAGTAGGAATTCTACTTGAATCTTTTGAAGGAGAAAGGTATGAATATGCTCTCAAAATCAACTTTAGAACCCCAAATAATGAGGCTAAATACGAAGCACTCATAGCAAGATTAAAGGTCGCCAGAGGAATAGAGATCTTTAATCTCTTAGTCCTAAGTGATTCTCAATTGATAGTGAAGCATGTAATTGATAAATATCAAGCTAAAGAGCAGAGAATGACAAAGTATTTGTCAAAGGTCAAGGAACTGCTTGTTTCATTCTCCAAACATGAGTTCAGGAAAATTTCAAGATCGCAAAACGCCAACATTGATTCTTTAGCTCGATTAGTAGCAATCTATGAAACTGAACAGAGTAGAACAGTTCCAGTTGAAATTTTATTTGAGCCAACCATATGAAGAGAAGAGATACTAGAAACTAAAGCAATGATTTCTAGAAAGGAAGAGGCCGAGTACAATCTGGCTGAGGCTGAGGACGACCCTGTCAAGGCGGAGGAAGATCCTTCCTGGATGGATCCCATATTGGAATACCTGAAAGAAGGAAAATTGCCTTAAGAAAGAGCAGAAGCCAAACGAATACAGAGACGATTAGCTCATTACCTACTCAAAGAAGGTACGCTCTATATGAGAGGCAATTCAATGCCTCTTCTAAGGTGTCTCACACCTACTGAGGCGGAATAAGTGATGAAGGAAATCCATGAAGGAATATGTGGCATCATTCTGGAGGAAGATCCTTAAGTCATAAGATTGTAAGACAAGGATATTATTGGCCAACGATGTTCCAAGATGCTCGAAGCTTCACAAGATCATGTGACCAATGCCAACGATTTGCTCCAGTACCAAGACAACCACATGAACCACTAACAAATATAGTAAGTCCCTGGCCTTTTGCACAATGGGGAATAAACCTTATTGGACCTTTTCTCCAAGGCAAAAGAAAAACTAAGTTTGCAGTGGTGGCAGTTGATTACTTCACAAAATGGGCTAAAGCAAAAGCATTAGCAACAATTACAGAAAAGAAGATAACTAACTTTGTATGGAGAAACATAATATTTCGTTTTGGAATTCCTAATGTCATTATTTCAGACAATGGAAAACCATTCGATGATGCAACATTCAAAAAGTTTTTTTCAGATCTCAACATCGACCATCGATGTTCATCTCCAGCATATCCCTAAGCCAGTGGGCAAGTGGAAGCAGTGAACAAGATTATTAAGTTAAATCTCGAGAAAAAGTTAGAAAATTTAAAAGGAGCTTGGGCAGAGGAGTTACCCAATGTGCTATGGCATACAGAACAACTGCAAGATCTACCACAGGTGAGACTCCTTTCTCAATTACTTATAGGGCAAAGGCGAATTCCTGTGGAGATTGGTTTACCCTCACCAAGAGTAAAGGAATTTGACCCTCAACAGAATAAAGAGTCAATGAGACTGTGCTTGGACCTATTAGAAGAGCATAGGGAAAAAGCTCATCTTCGAGTAGTAAAATACAAGAACAGAATTGCAAGATATTACAATGCAACAGCAGAAGACAAAGCTTCAAAGAAGGAGATCTTGTACTGAGAAGGGTCATTCAAAATACCAAATATTCATCAACAGGTGCACTAAGTCCAACATGGGAAGAACCATATCAAATTGCAAGAGTTGTTAGACCTAACACGTACACCCTAATTGATCATAAAGGAAAGATTCTTTCCCATCCTTGGAATGCAGAACACCTGAAGATCTATTATCAATAGATTACTTTCCTATGATTACTACTGTTGTGTTTCTCAAAGGTTGATTAACATGAATAAAATGTTATTTCATTATTCCTCTAAATTATTATGAACTTTGTGAATAAAGCATATACGTAGCATAGCAAGATTTCCTCATCAAATGAGAAGCTACATAGGGGATATGCCTCCCTGTTAAACAAAAGCAAAGAAGTTACCTAATCAAGCTGACTCGCAGAGTGATCGGACGACACGCAAGTGCACGTGATCGAGTAATAAAGAACTGGAAGTATTCCAGAGTATCGAACCCAAGGGAACGGGGTTTAACAAAATCTATTTTGAAAGTCACAATGTATGTTTGCAAATCACAACGGGGGTAACCGAGAGTTCAAAATGCGAGAGTTTGGTTTTAACAAATGAGTAAAAATTCAAAGAATAAAATAGGGATTCAAGTGATGTAAGCACCTTTGGAAGAATGCAACTCACTTTGCAATTGCAATCATAGTTAACATGTGAGACTAAGTAAACCGGGTTCAACTCCTATTCGATTTTGACTCAAAACCTTTAGGAGACTAAGTGATTAAACCTATACGTCTATGGCTAATCTAACTTAGATAATTCGCACACAACCCTAGTGGTCTTGGAGTCTCGCCCTATGTCTAGGGTCGATGTTCAGGACTTATTTCTAAGCCTTTTCCTCCATTGCTTTTTGTGACATCGGCTTTCCCTTAACTCTTTCGATATTAAGTTCGAGCTAGATGAGCAAGCACTAGTTGGCCGACTAGGTTTACCCAAAATTAAATTCAACAAAAACAAACAAAGTACACATGCTAACTAGATTGTTTTTGCTTTAGAGCTCTACATTTTTCCTTAGGGCATTCACCAACTTGAACCCCTAGAGGAAATTTAGCTCATTGTAGAAAAAGTAAAAATCCCAAAATAATTTATTGAAAAATTCATAGTTTTAAGGATAAGAAAAATAATTCTAAAGAAAACCTAAATTAAATATCCAACAATAAAAATATATTCTAAAAACCAATTTTTCCTAATTTAGCTACTGGAATCAATTTTGTGTTTTCAAAAGAAGTAAAGAAGACCTATGGGTGAATACCATACTTCAATTTCCAATTTAAAAGAAAAAGAAAACTCATAAAGAAAAGAAATAAATAGCTACTGTAATAAAAAAATTCAGTTTCAAAAAGAGAAAGAATACCCACGGGAAATAAGAAACAATACCCAGCGAAAAGAGGATACCAAGAACAGAATCACAAGCTGCAGAAGCCTAAAACAGATCTGGAAAAAAAAAACAATGGAAGCAGTAACGAATTTTGTAGAAACTGATTTATTGAATTAAAATCGCAAAATGCTTGGGCTACAATGTAGAGAAGAAATTCGAAAATAGCAAAGAAAATAAACTGGAATGAACAAATAACAATTGGAGTCAGAGGCTACTGTCTTTGAAAAGAAGAAAATAACAAAACCCAGACGCTTGTGCTCTCGGGAGAAAAGAAAAGAAAACAAACAGAAAGTAAAAACCCTAAAACAGACTTGTCTTCCTCCACGGCTTCTTCTCCCTTTTAAAGTCGAATTCGGGTTCATCTCCTTCCAAAATTGGATCCTTGATTTGTGGGTGAAGATAATCTTGCTGTAATTTCTCCAAAATTGATGTGAATCGCGTGAATCGTGGAGATCTCCGTGATTTTTGAATTTTCCTCGTCGTTCCTGAGAATGCAATTACTTTGCAATCGCAATCTCCCTTCCTATGTTCTTCTGGTTACATTGCAAATAGATTGCAATCGCAAAGTCATCAATTCTGCACAAAAGACAACAACTTGAGCTACTTTCTTTAAAATTCTTTTATTCATCAAGTTTTAACAAGCTTTCATGAATTTATACAAAATATTACTTTTAGCTTGCTCGGTAATCAACAAAATCCTCAAAATGAGCAAGAACAACTTGGTTTTAGAGTTGAATAATTCTCATAATTGAGAATTATCACAGAGAAAATTCCATAATCCTGAAAAAGAGGATGCAGAGGTTGAAGAGAACTTATGCACGACAGATGTACCAACACGCGTAAGGGGCTACAAGCAGACATTTGACATATGCAGCAGAAGGGTCAAGGAGACCTCGACCTCAGTCGGGCCAAGGCCGACCAGAACGACCAAGGCCAACCAGTTTGGGTCCCTATCTTACCCCTGATTCTCACTCCATTGCTTATTTCCTTTTCTCTTCTCACGATATCAGCTTGGAATGAAACTACATTTTCTCGAAAAACGCTCATGAAAAGCGGGAAGCTACAAGGCTACCAGATAGTCAGGAACTCCCTCTTACGGGAGGTTGAAAAGTCTAAAATAATCCCTATGGGGTTTGATGGTAATCCTACTTAAATTTGAGGATGCCCTCAAATTTACATATTCTCTCCAAAAAAGCGGCACCGATCGAGAATCCAGAGGAGAATCTTTATGGAGATTTATGCCCTAAAGCCTCGTAATTAATTATTTATTTAATAATTAATAATAATTTTGATTATTTTATTTACAATGCAATATTATCCATTATATGAAAAATCTAAGGTTATTAGTGTAATCTTGAACAATATGTGGTTGACATACAGGAGGATCATGTTCAAGAAATAACCTAAAGGGTCATAGTATATGGATAATGTTGGGTGCTTATCCTGGTAACACTATTGATACGGCTCACGTTGTAATAGTTACAAATGATTTGATCCAAATCGTTCATGTGGAGACATGTGAGTGGGGGTATCTTATACAATGAGTTTGTGTAAGACTGGACCACGAAATATTTAATCTCTCTTTATAAATTCCTTAATCGAGAAGATTAATATTTCATTAAGATGATCATATGTGACTTGATCTTAATCCTGAGTGAGTTATGAACTCCTGTCTGTGAGGGCTTGTCCTTTGATTTACATGGGTAAGAGTGACTTTTGTAGCCGATTCAATATGCCTACCATTTTGGGGACTTGACCAAATATGGAGCTAGGAACATAATCTCACAAGATGAAATTCATTTCTTCCCTTATAAGGTAAGTAGATGAGTAGTTCCCTTAGGTGTTGATTTCGGGACTTGAACAATGGGGCCCCACCCTCTCACTAGCCCAAGAGAGACTTAGTTTATGGTTAGATCATAAACAAATTGTTCATTAGAGGATCAGTAGTACTTAAGGTGCAAGATGTGATTATAGGGGTAAAACGAACTTTTGACTTAACTGTAATTACGAACAACTCGTGAATGATCTACTTGCATGTAGTGATTATATCCATGGACACAACTTGTCCTACAGTGCATAGAAGTGCAACTCTAGGTCTATAGTAGAGTGATCTATAGTTAATGAATGAAAATTAATTAATTAAAGAGTTTAATTAATTGATTTTGTATTATTGGAGCTTATAATCTGTAGGTTCATAAGATCCTCTTTCTAGCTCATATAAACAAATAGGGAACAATTTCATTCAGAGAAATTTTGAAATGTTCAAATTAAAATTTAATATATTTGATATATTAAATGAGGAAAAACATATTTATTATAGATGATGCATTAAATATTAAATAAATTATTAATGTATTAAGATACATTAAAGAAAATATATTTATTAAATTTGAATTAGATTCAAATAAGGAAATAGATGTCGTAAAAGAATTTGGAAAGTTTTGAATATGATTTAAATTGGTTAGATAAATATATTGTAATATATTAGATATTAAAATATATTATTTAATTATTTTCCTTAGGCCACTATAAATAGGGCCCTAGGAGTGAGCTATTTGTGTGCATTTTAAATAAGAGAAATAAACTATAGAGAATTCTCCCATCAGTCTCTCATTCTATTTTCTTGAAGATTCCCACAAATCTCTTTGGTCCTTTGTTCGAATCATAGTAAGGAAGACTTTGTGAAAGTCTTGGAATTCAACCTCATTAGAGTTGGAGCACAAGGAGAAAAAGACCCTCCATAATATTCTTCGTATTATTTTCAAGGTATGTTTTCCTTAACCTTAATTTTTATTGTTTAATTCTAAATAAAATCAAAGTCGATTTCAATGCTTCTGCTGTGAGTTTAATTCGACTATTCCTTTCAATCTTAGCCCCTAAGAAAGATTAAAATGTTCTCTATGGGGTTGGACGACAATCTTGGAGAGATCCAAGGAGAACCTTGGAGCCCTAAATTTTCTCCACGATGTGGACGAACACATATCCAGATGAGAATCTTACCCACCAGGAAGAGACCGACCTATGGGGTTAGATGACAATCTTAGGGATGATCTAAGATGCAAAATAAGCGTCACGGAACCCTAAAATTCCTACTGGAAAACGGAGAAACCAACACTCTAAGAGACTAACTATCCTCATAAGGATGGATAGTAATAACTAGACAAAATTCGAGGTAGACCTCGAAATGTCACAAATGACTCAAAAACTTAATAGGTTACTCCTAAATCAGGCTCTATGCAATTACTTCATACGCTCATAATCTTAAATCCTAACTAGGGAGTCGGGGCTAATGTTACGGGTAAAATTAGACCAACAAGAGTGGGCTTGCTGTACAATAAAGGGCCAAATGGGAAAGAAACCCAATCCAAAATCAAAACAGATCGAAACCAACACAAGATCAACCCACAAAGTGAGAGGGAGAAGAAATGGGCTTGGGTCGAGGTCCAAGCCCTTGGTCGGCCTGGCCAAGGTGACCACATGGCAAGGCCCTCATTTGGGCCTTGCCTTGGTCCCTCATGGCCCATGTACCCCCAGTCTAGCCCCATTTGGTCCTTTCGTTCCCAATTGAAGACGAAAACCCACAAAACCCTAGTGATAAGGTATTTAAGCTCTCTTTTTAGGGGACAGCAAGGTAAGTTCATTCCAGCCACTTGAATTCTCCTAGAACTCCCTAACTCTCTCTAAAGAACTCTCTCTAACTCAAACATCAAAGCCTATGTAGCTTGCACCACTACACCACATCGGTGTCTATATTTTTTTTGTCTTGTAGGTCGCGTTCTTCCCTTTAGAATACAAATTCACCGTCGTTGTCACGTGGAGGTCAGGTAAGATTTCTTCTGTCCAAAACTTGGCAACAACAGTTAGTATTTGTGGTACTTAAGTGAACTAGAAACCCAATCCAGAGGATGATATCTGTAATTTTCGGACACTATATTAAAACTTGACTCATACACTTGCAGCAAGCAAATTTTCACGCATCAACCAGCCAAGATGATATAAATCAACCTCCTTTTTCTTATGCCAAATATCTTACCATTTTTCAAAAGAATTGGAGTTACATGTCTTTTTCATTTCTATTCCAGAGGTTTTATGTATTTACATGTCCCTTCGAGAGACCCCAAAATAAATTAGCAACTTTCTATCGTAACACAGACAAGATTCATCATTGCAAAAAGGATCATGGTAACCCTACCATATATATTATTTATGAGAATATGTCGTGAAGGAATTTTTTAAACTGATTAATTGCTAATGTTGATGCACAAATCCGAGCAAAGGGAACAAACCTGATCTGCACGTGATTCAATAATAAATTTTTTTGACGGAGGAAAGAGGTGGTCTATAAAACGAAGAAAACTGCACACTAATGTAGTGATTGCCACACACATTTCAATGCTTAAGTCAAAGAGGAAAAGTGTAGCAAGCTAAGAGTTTAGAGAGTAAGGATGGAGTTACCTCCAATGAAGTTGTAAGTTACTCTTTATACGAGGGTTCACCTAGAGTTTTTCCTCATATTTTCTGAATAGGTTGAGGAAAAGATTTAACTAGGCTTCTCCAAGGTCTTCTTGGGCTGTGGCCATACGTCAGGTAAATTTGCTTACCTCGGCCTCGACCGGGTAGAGGTGAGCTTTAGGGCCTTTTGGCCCAAAGCTCATCTCATTTGGGCTTAATCTAACCTTGAGCTATGCCTAACCTCAATTTTGATCCCTAGAAATCCTCTATCCTTTTGGGATTGACCCTACTATCCAAATTTATCCATAACAGCTAACATTTCAAAATATCTCTATTTAAAGTTGGATTTGTATGAACTATTATTTATTATTTTTGTTTATCATAGTGTTTCTTTAAAATTAGTGGTTGAGTGGTCTATAATTTAAAAAAGTTTCAGATGATTGTATACTTTGAAATTATTTTTTTACAAGTTCATGATTTTGAAATGAAAAAAAATGTTTAGAAAAACAAATCATCTATTGAAACAAACTAAAACAGAAAGCAACTTTTGGAATTACTGTTCCTAAAATGTTTGTACCGAACTTTTTTTTTTTTTTTTTTGTTAATTTTTAATAAGGTAGATGTGTTTTTCCTAGCTCTCAAACATATCCCTTATGCTCTGTTTTGGCTAATGAATTTGGCGAGAAATGATTTCAAATTTCAGGATTTTAAAAAATGACAATGATTTCAAATTTTTATTTGTATTTGAAATAAAATTGATTTGAAATCACAAAAATTAAAATTTCTTGTTTGGATACTCATGAGAAAGAAAGTAAGACATTTATTGTTATGTCCTTATAATTTTGCAGGAAATTATATTAATAATAATAAAATATTTAAATATCAAATAATAATGTCAAATCAATTACAATTATGTTTTAAACATTTTAAATTAAATTAAATTAGAGAATGTATTCATTTATGTTTTTAATAAAAATACATTACCATCCTATTCTCATTCTTTTTTTCCTCACACATTTATTATATATTAAAAAAGAACATAACCCCTATTTGTCTATATATTTATATTTATTATATATTAAAATTTAAAAATAACCTAATTGATATTTTTTCATATATTTATTATAGTTTTTCCATAAAATAAACTTTACAAACAAATGTACAACATTTTTAAAATATATATATATATATATATAACAAACTACATTATATTTTTTCAAAAAAAAAAAACTATATTAGATTTTTTCTACTCCTTCATACGCACTCAACAACTGTTTTTTTTTTTTTTTTTTGTTTCTTTTAAATTTGTTTTTTTAAAACTATTCTTAGTTTTTTTTTTTATTTTAAACCTATTTCACGCTCAGTACTCCTCCCTCCCCGCTCTTGCCTAACTCAGTCTCAGCTGCTGTCGTAGTCTCACCTCCAAATGAACTCACCATCGTTCCCTCTCACACTCTCGTCTCTCGAAGCAATCACAGTTTTTTTCTCCTTCAGAAACAGTGGTTCAACTCCTAACTTTTGCTCGTTGGTGAGATCGAGTTGACCCTCCATCGCTCATTTTTCAGCCTTTAACCTATGCTCTAAGGTTTTGATCTTTTGTTTTATTTTTTATTTTGTTTCGTTGATTTAGGCTGATTTGTTATCTTCATCAACGAAGAAGAAAATCAAAAGAAGAAACTATGGATAGGTACAACTGGCATAGGGAGGAGTATTTTCTTTTTTTTTTTTTTTTAAATCTCTATGGAGTAACATTGGAAACATGTTTTTTTAAGTTTAGAATCATGTCAGACCTATTTGAAATGGACATTTTTTTTTAAAGAAAAATACGATTTCAAATTACAATTGATTTCAAATTCCTTTGAAATCTTTTGCATCTAAACACAAGAAAAATTATTTGAAATCATAACTCATTTGAAATCCTCCTAAATTCAGAGGTTTCAAACAAGGGGTTAATGATTATGAACTATTTTATGTTAGAATATTGCCCTTTAATTTAGAAATGCATTCAAATTTAAATTATGGCAGGACTTTGAAATATATATTAATGTTCATTAGGTTATTGAAATTATGGAATTTGAGTGTGCTAAAGAAAGATACAAGATACTTCATGGTTATAATTATAAAATAATTAAATCGAAATCAAGTCCAAGTTTTTCTTTTTTATATTTAAAAAAAATAAACAGTCAACATTTGAATTAAAATTATTTAAACATTATAATGGTAAAATGTTAGGTTAAATTGATTCGTCAAACCCTCATATCATGAAAATTACATCACTATGTTAATTTTTTTTACTCATCACTGATAATAGAGACGCCAAATAAAGCTTACCTTAGAACAGAACAATAGCGAAACTTTTTAAAGTATGGACCAAACTAAAATTAAAATCAAAGAACTAAAGTTGTAATTTAACCAAAAATGTTTATCTCATCATTGACCTCTTGTGCTTGCCACGTTATCAACTTTAACCACTCCCATTTTCTTGTTCTTTTCCCCCTCTTGTCTCTTTATTTAGGATCTTTCAAACATCAGGAGAATAGTACATGTCGAGAAGTTTCATTAAAGAAATAAAAAATAGAGAGAGAAAATAGGGAAAAAGAATGAAAAAAAAAAAAAAGATGATGAAAATGATAACTTTACAATTCAATGTGAAAAAAAAAAAAGAAGATGAAAATGATAACTTTACAATTCAATGTGGCTCGTCACATCATCTTGATATTGATTTTTGGAACAACATTTTAATTCATCTTGTGAAAAATAAATTGAGATTAGAAATGATTTTCATTAGATTTTTAAACATAGAGACGATATAAAATATTTATTAAAATTTTAGAAACTAACAGTAAATTAACTCTTCTAAAAAATTATTATAGTTCAATAATTTTAAATATTTATTTTAATTTCTAAACTTTACATAAAAAAAAACTATTTTTTTCGTATTAAAAATTTGTTAAATGGTTTATAAAAAAATAAATAGCAAGTATTAAAATTTATTTTTTAATACGAACTTCATTTGAAAATTTATAGAATAAAATAACATAATAATGAAATTTTAGTACAACGTAACACTTGAGTTTAGCTATTTTTATAATTTGTTTTTAAAAAATAAAGTTTTTTTTTTTACTTCAACAATCTCTCGAGTGGAGATTTGAACTTTTGACTTTTTATAAATGAAATTATAATGTCTTAATTGGTTTAGTTATGTTTAAGTTGGCTAAATAAACATTATTTTATGATTATATATTTTGAGAAATAAAGTATGAAAATTTTGTTTTATGCCATTATTATTGTTTATTAAAAACAAGGTATGATCATAGGAATTGACCACACATTCATATGTTTCTTTAACAACTTCTAGCAAGGAAAATTCTTGGTATTGCATAGCCAAGTCATTGTCTTTATTATCTAGACTTTGTCACAAAGATTATTCTTTTTTTTTTTTCAAAGAGTCACAAAGGTTATTCTAAAGGAAAATTATTACTCACTTTTAATATTATTAGATACAATAAGAATACATAAATGTAAGAGATTAAATTGCTTTAAATATTATTTTAATTCTAAAACTTTTGCATATATTTTGATTTCATTTTACATATGGGAGTGGAAGATTGTCAGGATTCAAACATCTAACCTTTTGATTGAGGGTATGTTTTAGTTAGTTGAACTATGCTCAAGTTGGCTATTTTGATTTCATTTCTATTTTTCTAAAATATTTATTTTGTTTCTTGGATTTTTATTTATTATTTATTTTTTATAACAGTTTCTTGAATTTTTATGAAGTTTGCTTTAGTCCTTACCTTTAAATATCTGTATTTTAAAAAAATATATATATTAGATCATCTATTTCTTTTTCTTTTTCTTTTCTTTTTTTTTTTTTTTTGACATAGATCATCTATTTCTAAATCAATACCTTACGGCTTACATTATTTAGACAAGTTTATGTCGGGCGACATAATATTTTTTATTAAATGCTTTTGAAAAAATTAACACGAAGGACTAAAACAAACTTTGATGTAAATGTTAGGAATCATTATAAAACTTTAAAAATATAAAAGGTCAAAATGAAATAAATCTTAAAAGTTGTAACGTATCACGTTATAAAATTAACCTAGTTTGGAATAATTAGGTTCAATTATTCGTTACAACTCTAATTTGAAAAAAAAATAATAGATTTTTGAGTTTAGCCCTTAAGTTGGTAAATTAAATTTCTAATAATTTTAGGAAAAATATATTTTTAATTAAATCTTTAATTCTTAAAGTTTGGAAGTTTAAATTTTGATTCTATCTCCAAAATTCAAGAGAAACTCAAATCCTCAATCATTTAGAATTTTTTCAAATCCTCTAGAGTTTAAAATTGGGAATTTATAAAGGTCTAGAATGTTCCCTTTTTACTTATTGGCATCTTCATTTGGGAGGAGTTAAAGAAAAGAAAAACAAAAGTGAGAGACAAAGAAAAACCCTAGCCTCCATTCTCATCTTCTTCCCCCTCTCTCACATGTATGCCTTAACCGCCCACCCCCATCTCTCTCTCATTTTTCCTTCATCTCAGAGGGTCTCAATATACGACACAACGACCTACAATAGCCACGAACAATAGCAGAAGGAGCAGTAGCTTGCAGATTCGAGCGTCGTGGTTGAAGACTTGTGGATTTTCTGCAGTTTGAAGCTTTTTCTCAGCAAGGTTCGGGCTGCTCCGTGCGATTTCCTTCTTTTCGACAAGGTTTGTCACATACTCATGCCCAATCGAACTTAGATTTGGATTACCCATACCTTAAACACCTTTGATTTGCAATTTCGGGTTTGTTTAGACGCTGACTAGCCCACATTCGAAGTCATTTGCTGCCAAAAATGTGATTTCCAGCATTGTCCACTCGGTTTCGAACCTCAAATCATGTTGGAATCAAGACTCACAATCCAATCAACCTTGATTTGAAATACCCACGGCCTGTAGGGCTTGTTTTAGCGAAGTCAAACTCGTTCAAACACCAACTAGCAAGCTTTTCAGTCCTTTAAGTGCTGATTGGTAAGTTCTAGCTTGTTTTAGACCTTTCACAAATCAATTTAAGTATTGTAGCTTTGGTTATAACATGTAGGAACCTTCAGTTTGCAATTTAGAATCGATTCGAACACCTTTGAACAACAAACATTGAGGCGTAAGGGCTCTTTCGGTAAGTTTTAATGCGTTTAAGAGCTTTCGCAAATCATTTTAGGTGTTATAGCTTGGGTTCTGATGCGTGAGAGTCTTATGTTTGTAGTTTCAAACCAATTTGATCTCATTCGAACACTTTCGACTATGACCAACAACCCAAATAACTTTTTTTTAGGTTGTCCATAAGCCATAGGAGTCAGTTTAGCATATTTAAACTGAATTGAACACCAAACAGCTAGGTTTTGAGGTCTTTTGGTAAGTCTATGTGCATTTTAGTCTATTTTGAATCCTTGTAAGTGTTGTAAAGTATGTTTTATCCATTGAAAAGTCCCTCTTGAACACTCTTTTCGTTACGAAGAAAAATGATATTGGACTTAGTTTTAACCCTTGGACACTAATCAAACTTTTCAAACTAAGTTGTAACCTTGGAATCTTGCCTTTCTTGTATAGGATCTTATTTTGGATTGTCTTAGGAGCATTTTAAGCCATGGTAAGTAGTTTCTACTTGTTGAGTCAGTTTGACTGTGTGAAGCATGCTGTGTGTTTTAATTTTACTATTTGTTTTATATATCTTTCTATGAACCGATATGTGTTCTCTTATGTTGTGTATGGAATGTAAGCATGTTGAATGTTGAGATTGTTTAAGATTATATGATGTTGTGATGCTTATGATTGAAAACATGTTTATGTTGTTGCTGGGCTAAAAGCATGGACTAGAAAGCATGTTTAGGATTGCATTATGGGTTGTGTGAGTCTGATTAGTTAAGGTCAAAGGACCTTGAGTTTATGGTAAATGAGGGTGCTAGGTTCTCGGGTATAAATGATTAGGAACTGGCATTGTATTGAAAAGCAACGAGTTGGTTATCAGGACCTTGGGTGGAAATGGTAGGGGGCTGATATGATTTAAGGAAAGTAAATTGGATGTCAACACCTCGAGTAACATGATCAGGGGTTGATATGGCACTATTGGGTGACGACACCTCGTGTAACAGGGTCGGGGGTCGGCATGCCAATTTTCGATAAAGAGGAGCATTGAGACCTTGGGTCACATAGTCAAGGGTCGATGTGATGAGTCTTGAAACAAGTATTGAGATCTTGGGTTAAAGGGTCAAGGGTCAATACGTTGCTAAGTCATCGATACCTTGGTAACATGGTCGAGGGTTGGTGCACAATTCAAGACCTTGGGTATAAAGGCCAAGGATAAAACACCGAGCTCCGTAGAGAAGCATTGAGACCTTGAGTAACATGGTCAGGGCTTGATGCAAGTCGAAGGGTCAGCTTGGAGAGTTCTGGTGAAGGCTTAATATGAGTATCAAATGAGATCTTGGAGGTTGAGTGCGCATGGCAAGGCGTAGAATTCGTGTGTTGGGCTAGTCTTGCATTTTTCTTGCTTATGTATATTGAGCATGTTGTTTGTTTTATTAATGTTGTTAAGCATGTTTGGATGCGTGTGAATAACATGTTGTTGCCTTGATTGATGCTTGGTGGCTTACCAAGTGTGAGTTACTCTCTGAGTACTTTTGTATTGACTCCCCCCCAACCAACCAATTTTGCAGGTTTAAGTCTCCATGACCTTGGTAATGCGGAGGAGACATTGGAGGGAGACCGTGCTTAGCTAGTTTTTAACTCTTTTTAGCTAGTTTTATTCTTTTAGCTAGTCAAAAGATCTTCCTAATAGTTTGTTTAGTTGAAAACTTATGTATGTAAGAGCGGCTATTTACTTTAGTAATTGTCTTATTTATCAAAAGTTGAACTTAGGTTGTGTTCTAGATACTTTATTTACTTTCTTTGGTTCTTAAGGTTGTTTCTGTCTTGTAAGCTTAATAAAGTTTCGTTTTGATATGAAGTTAGAGTTGGTCTGTTGCATGCTTGTAGTATGTGGGGTGTCGTGGTGGAGTTGTTTGGTTCTTTGGTTGTAAAAGTGTTGTTATTCTTGTCTAACAGGTGCTAGGAAAATTTTGGATAGTTTATAGTTATGTTGTTATGTTGCCGAAATTTTTAGGGCATACCGATCGTAAGTTTAGTAATGTTCCCCAAATTAGGCTGAATTTTGGGAACGTTACAAAAGTTTAAGAGAAAAATGGGTGTTCTAAAAACAGAGCAAAATGGGATTAAAATAGTATGTAATTGAACTTGTATGTATGTATGTATATATTTGGAAAAATTGAACTTGTATACTTATTTCCTAAACTTTAAAAGGTTTTGAACTAAAAAAAAGGGAAAATAAACACTTTAGTCTTATCATTAATATATATATTTGGAAAAATTGAACTTTTATACTTATTTCCTAAACTTTAAAAGGTTTTGAACTAAAAAAAAGGGAAAAAAAACACTTTAGTCTTATCATTAATTTTTTTAAATTAATAATTTCAGTACATTACTCAAATTTATTTGGAAACAATTTATTGAAAAAAATTATTAAAAAATAATGGAAATAATTACTGTTATGGGTAAATTTGGACCTAATGAAATAAAGCCAAGACAATATGATAAGAGCCCAAAAGAAAAATAGGTTGAAGGGAATACTATAGGCCCACAGATTAACTTTTTCTGAGATAGAAGAGGAAACCCCCTGTATTCCTCATCTCAAAAGGAATATGGAAAACCTAAAGTCAAGGATTCTATAAATACGCCATTATGACTCAAAGAAAATAAGTTCAACTTAACCTTCATTCTCTAAACTCTAGTTTGTTACACCCAAATTCTCCTTGCTAACTTAAGCATTGGAGCTAGTGTGACAAATGTCACAATCAGTACCTAGGTTTTTTGCTTGTGCAAGTCACCTATTTCTCCCAAATTATAAATTTAATGTGGTTGTCATGTGGAGGTCAGGTGCGATTCTCCTATCCAAAATTTAGCAACAATAATTACAACTTTGTTTTCATGCAAAATCAAAAACTAAAATATAATATTCAAAAGTTTATGAATCAGATACATTTGTACATTGAGGTCAAAATATAAGATTTAAACTAAACACTAGTAAATTTTTAGACAATACATGATGAGTTGGTAATAAGGGCATGCCACAATTAGTACATTTGAACTTAATTGAAGAGGCAAGTTATTTACAATAATCATTCATATCCTCTGAGATGCAAGAAAGTAAATTAATTCATTAATTTGAAATCTTAATCATTACAAAATTTATTTAAAAGAAATAATTTATTTATTTTTAGTTTAACAACATTTCATGAGATGAGGGGATTCGAACCCCTAACCTTTTAGTCAAAGTTACATGTCAATTACTGCTGAGTTATGCTCATTTTGGCTAAGAGAAATAAAAGTTAGATCATAATATGTCCAAATCATCTAATGTGGAATATATTGAGAGAGAAGAAAAAAATCTAGAACCCATTTGAAAATTATTTTTCAATATATTATGTTTTATGTTTTATGTTTTTTTTTTAATGTATATGTGTTTTCTTTTTTTCGATTGGAAAAAACGTTATGAATGACTAAAATATTTTTGTGTGAAAGTTTTAGTTATAAGATTTAAGAGAAGTTATCTATTAGGAATTTAAAAGGATCAGAATCTAAACTTCTCATGTAAGAACTATAATAATTATAATTAGGATAATAAAAGTATATATATATAGAAAGAGGAAATTTGTCTTTGTCTCTTTCTATATCTTAAGGTTCGAATCCCCTACCCTACATGTTCTAAAAAAATATATATATTGCCTTGATCTATAAGAATTCTGTTAATGAGATAAATAACAACTTCGTATAAAAACTACTTGTGCATTGTTGCAAGGAAGATGTATACTATGGAGGTCTCTAGTAGACACTTTTATTTCTCCTTCCTATTGATCTAAGCTACCAACTTGATATGTAGGAGAAGTTGAGAGGTGTCACGTTCATTTAGGAAAAAATATACCTTTTAGTCCTTGAGATTTGGGTTTGTTTGCATTTGGGTGCCTAGGCCTCATTTGATAACCATTTCAGTTTTTACTTTTTAGTTTTTTTGGTTTTCTTTTTTTTTAAAAAACAAAAATCATATCTGTTTCTATAAAATAGAAAGCAAAACTTGTTTGATAACTGCTTTTTATTTTTAGTTTTTAAAAAACTAGAGAGATGAAGAGATGTTTTAGAGAGAGAAAAATGTGTGGAGACATTGAAATAAAAATTTAGAGACATAGATATAAATGTTTCCGATAGAAAAGTTAAACATACTAAATTTAGAGACATGCAAAAAAATATTTAGAGAGAGAATTTAGAGAGAAATATGTTAGAGAGTGAATATTAGTTAGACTTCATAAAAAATATTAGTTAGAGAAAAAAAGAAAAAAAAAAGTTAGATGGGAAGAAATAAATTTTAGAGAGAGAAAAGTTAAATAAAAAGAGAAATTCTAGAGAGATAGAAGGTTATGACTTATGAGTAAAGATATGTAAGAGAAATAAAGATAAATGAGAAAAATAAATAAAAGTTGTAGCTTGAGAAAATTTAGGGAGATTTGATTTTTCAAAAGAAAGATTAGAGATATATTTATTAGCGAGAGATGTTAGGAAGAAATTTTAGAAATAAATAAGTTAGAGAGAAAGAAAAGTTTAGAGAGAAAATTTTGGCAAAAATGAACATATTTGATTTTAGAGAGAGAAATTAGAGATGTATGTTAGAAGAGAAAGATAAATAGAAGTTAAATAAAGATAAAAATTTTAGAGAGAAAAAAAAGTTATGTAGAGATGAACATTTTAGAAAGAGAAAGGGAAATAAAAATTATATTGAGATGAAAATTTTAGAAAGAGAAAGAGAAATTTTGTAGAGAGAAATTTAGAGAGAAAAAAGTTTTAGAAAGAAAAAAAAAAGTTAGAAAAGGAAATTTGTTGGAGAGAGATATGTCATAGAGGAAAAAATGAGCATTAGAAGAAAAATTAGTTTTTAAAAAACACAAAAAACAAAAAACATAATTGGTTATCAAATAATTATGTGTTTTTAAAAATGAAAAACAGAAAACAAAAAAAGAAATGGCTATCAAACAGCCCCAAAGTTTTTAAAGTCAACAAATATATCCCTAGTTTTGGATTTGGTTTCATTTTGGTCATTCTATCCATTTTTTCGTTATATTTTTATTAAAAAAAATATGATTATTAATTTATTTATTATTTTCATTTTTTTAATTAAAATTACATTTTTATTTCATTTTCTTCTTCTCCTTCCACAACAACCGTTGCCCCCAACCACCGTCTGCAGCTCGTCTGCAACCACCGCCGCTTGAATTTTATTTATTTATTTATTTTTATGTTTTCTTTCTTTCTTCTCCTCTTTTTTTTCCCTCTTTTCTTTCTCTTTTCTTTTCTTCTTTCCTCTCCTTTTTTGCCTCTTCTTCTTCCCTTTCTCTTCTTCTTCTCCATACTTTCAAAACGAATAAATAAATAAAATGAAGGACATTTTCCCTTCAATTCTTTCTCTTCGTTTCAGTCTGAATTGAAGGGAAAATCTACTTTGATTTATAGTTTTTTTGTAAGGTATGGAGAAGAAGGGGAGAAAGGAGAAGAAATGAAAAGAGAAGAAGAAGGAAAAGGAGATGGAAGAAGAAGAGAAGAAGAAAAGAGAAGGAAATGGAAGAAAAAAAAAAGGAGAAGAAAAAGAGAGAGGAAGAAGAAGGAAATAAACAAAAAAAAATTCAAGCGGCAACGGCAGAAGGCGGTGGTTGGCGACCAGCGACAAACGGTGGTGGTTGGCACCTGTGGTTATGGTGGAAGAAGAAGAAGAAAAATAAAAAAAAAATGTTATTTTAATTAAAACATAGAAAAAAATAAATAAAAAATATATTTTTTAATAAAAACCTTTAGTAATTAACGAAAAAATGGACAGAGGAACCAAAATGAAACCAAATCCAAAACTCAAGGTAACCAAATCCAAAACTCAAGGTATATTTGTTGAGTTTCAAAACTCAAGGACCCAAATGCAACCAAACCCAAATCTCAGAGACTAAAAGTGTATTTTTTCCTTGATTTTACTAGGCTAGTCAATTGCTAAAAACACACACTTTTCTTTCCTTTTCTTTTTGCCACTTTTGTTCGAGTTATCAACTTTGGATTGACCGTCTTCTCTATTCACTTTTTCATTCTTTTAGGAGCTTTTTTTTTTTTTAACTCCAAGTATCACTCAAATCGATTCAATGTCTCGTTTATTATAACATAAGGTCTGATTTAACGAAGGAATGAGAAAAGTGATCTCTAGTTAATAAGTAATGATTGTTATATGGTAACTCTAGTACATGCCATTTCAAGTTAGACTTCTTTAAAACATCAATCACAATTCTTTATTTGTCTCTCGAATTGCATGATCTTGGAGAGACTAATGATCTGCTTAATGAATTTTCTACTTAGCAAATTCATGGTGTAAAAACCTTCCTAAGCTTTGGAAAGTATTGAGAAAATGATTTCTTTCACTTTATTGAACTAAGTAATGGTCCATTTCTTAAAGATTTGTGAAGATAAAAAGTAAGATGGTTCAAACTATCCGTGTCATTGTAAGGAATGTTAATTGTTTACATTATTTTTATAAAATAAAAAAATAAAAGATAAAGTCTCCTATTTTATCCTAGAAGTTGAACTTAGGGGAGGGTTGTGAAACTTTTAAAGTAGCGCTCAGCTCATCAATGGATAGTTTTGAGGAACAAAGATATCTATTGGACATATAGTAGGGATTATCACTTTTAATATATTCACAAATATTTGCCCTCCTCTAGCCCCTTATATATCTTTTGTATGCATACCACAAATCTATTAACTTCCGCTATTTTGTGTTGGGGACATATTCTTTTAGATGACAGTCTCAAATTTATCCATTTTCGATTCTTTGCATTAGGAGAAATATTCCTTAAATGAGAAGTGATAAAACAAACTTGTTTTGATTTTTTCTTGGTCTAAGTTTGAGAATCTTTAATATTTTCAAGACCGGGATTTTTTTCTCTTCTACTTTTTCCATGCCAATAAGTATCAAAGTGCAAACCTACCTCAATTTTAAAGCCTATCGTGTCATTCTTCTAGCTTTGTGTTTAACTGAATATTATCAATTATCTCATTTGAGCGTTAACAAGACTTATCATGTCCATTCTTAATACTAGTGATATATTCTTAGGTAGAGGCAAACCATGGAGATATATATTCCTTGTCCTAGTAGTGGATGATGACGTAGTGATCATGTGATCCTTTGAAATAGTGATTTAGTCTTGGACAACCCTAGTTGAGTGGATGAGAATGCTACTAAACTATAAGCCATAGAAATACTCATATATTTTAGAGTTAAGATATTTTTATTTGACAACAGAAAACAATTATTTATAAGTGTAATTTCTAAATACAAATTCTTTTATTAGTTTACAATTATTTCTAACTAATTTTCAGTTTTAAAATGTGATGAAAGGATTTTTTTTCCCTTCTTTTTTTACTATGGTACTATTTACTTGACATCAGGATTGACATAAAAAAATATTTTACATTAAAATCAAATTATAAAAAAAATGTTAGCAAGTATAAACTAACATTATTCTCTAAAATAATTTATGAGTAAATAAATAGATTTTTACCGAAATAACAAAAAAAAAAAAAGTTTAAAAACAAAGTATAAAATATGTTAAATAAATAATAAAAAAAAACTAATAACAATGATTAAAATTAATTTTTATGCAAAATTAAAAAATGAAAAATAAAATTTTTAAAAGTTTAAAAAATTTGTGTGGCCTAAAATTCTTCTAACTTAAAATTGGGCCATGGAGTCGCCCTAGTCGAAAGGGCAAACCTTACCCTTAACCTAGATCACCTCGACCGTTGGAAAGGCGACACAACACTTTGCCTTCGTCATTGGAGGCACATGTCTCAACTTCATTCAAGGTTATCAATATTATTGATTTGAGGTTATTTTGGCATAGCTAAACCTTTATAAAATGGTTAATCTCTCCTTATAGAGGGGAGATATTTCAATACTCTTTTGTCTCTTCATTTTTTTTTCTTCACATTTTCTAACTTGATTGTGAAATTATTTAAGTCTATACCACACGATACCATACTCGTGACAACTTGACTCCAAAATTTGCTTTCATTGCCTACAAGTTGTGTCCACAAGTTTCAAATCATAGTTTTTTTTTTTTTTATATCTATATTTATAGGATTGTTCCATTTGGTTCACTTTTAAAATTTCTTAACTTTCAATTTTATTTAATTTTGGTTTCTAAATTTAAAAAATATATTTTTATTCTACAGTTAATTGTTTGACAAATAAATAACTTTGAGTTTAAATATATGTATTAAAAATTGTAATATAAAAGTAAACATTTTAAAAGTTCAAATATCAAAATAAAACAATTAAAAAAATTCAACAACAAAATATAAACTCTAAAATAAAGCACTAAAAAGAATTTGAAATTAAAATAGAATTTCAACAGTTATAATTGAAGGAAGAGATAAAAACAAGAAACAGAATTATCTGGCCTGAGTTAAAACGACGAGTTCACTCAGTGAAGGTTGAAAATACGCGACGACGCGAAAGAGACTTTTATAACCCCGTCAAAACTCGGCGATGTTTTCTCTTCCACTCGCTCGATCAGAATCTCCGCATATCAGACCATTTTTCTTCTCTCTCTTTTCTCTTTTCTCTCTCCCCTCAAATTCCCCATCCCCCTCACTGTATATATACGTAACAGCACCATCTTTACATAAATATATATATATATATATATATAAACAGACACACACATATATATTTATATTTATATTTATATGTTCGACCCACCCTCACTGTTCTTTTTCATATTTTTCTTCAATTTTTCCTCCTGATTTTTTTTATCCAAAATCGAAACGAAGATCTGGGTTCTCTCGAGAAGGCGAAGATCAATAATGGGTTCGCTTCCTCCTGAACTCAGTTTGGATTTTCGACCCACTTTTGTGCCAAAAACGATCACCGATTTCTTCAAGGAGGTCTCGATGATCGGGAATGTGCCCGAGCGGGTTACCAAGCTTAACGATTTCCTTAAAAGTTTGGAGGATGAAATGAGGAAGATCGATGCCTTCAAGCGGGAGCTTCCTCTCTGTATGATTCTGTTGAAAGATGGTTAGTTCTTCTTCTCAAATTGCAGGTTTCGATTCGATATGCGATGATTTCTGTAGGTGGGTAGGGGATAATTTACCTAACCAGAGGTTTATTTGTGAGATTTGGATTTTGGGGAATCTCTTTGAAGATCATTGAAATTGAAACGTTTCGAGGGATTTTTGTTGCCTCCATTTTGCACTTATGGTTTGTTCATGTTTGTGTTTCAGCCATTTTAGCTGTGAAGGAGGAGTCAATGCAATGTGCAGTCCCTAAAACTCAACCGGTTTTGGAAGAGTTCATGCCTCTGAAGAAAGAACGCGATGAAGAAGAAGATAATTTCAGGAAAGGAAAAGACTATAGAGATCAGAAGAATTGGATGAGCTCCGTTCAGCTTTGGAACTCTGATGATAACCACCACAGTACCGATTACAACTACGATCGGAAACGAGATTCCAAATTCGAAACTAAGGTATAGGAATTTGTCCAAAGAATAAGAACTGTGGAATTTTGTCCTTTTTGTGTGTTCTTGATAATCAGGTTGGAATTTTCTTTTCTTTCTTTTTTGGATGGTCACAGAGAAACGAGAAAAGAGGTCCTGTAGTGTCTCAGGTTTCGTTGCAGTCTTGTAGAAATAAGAATGTTGAGAGGAGCCATGTGCCGTTTAAGGCATATTCTGTGTTCCCTTCAGCCATGGCTGTGAGGAAGGAGGATAAGGAGGAATTTCCAATTCATGGGCTCTCTCTTTGCACTCCGGGAATAAAAAATCCAATAGAGGAATCGGCTTCTAGTGGTTCGAGATCGAGTGGGACTAGAGCTGTTTCGTCTTCCACTATGACTGCTCCGGTGAATTTACAAACTGGAATGCAGCAACAGCAACAGCAGTCGTCTCGCAAGCAGAGGAGATGCTGGTCGCCGGAGTTGCATCGTCGTTTCGTGAGCGCCTTGCAGCAACTTGGAGGCTCACAGGGTAAGAAATGAAAGCTAACGTTAAATCTAGATTACATATCTGTTAACTTTTAGCATCATAAGGTTGTTTTTCACAATCGAAGCACTTTAGGTTGGGGTTCTTTTGTTGAGATTTAATTGTAGGAAGATGACTTTCCTTATGTCTAAATGATCGTTGACTTGAAAATCATGTAAAAACTCAAGTCCTTAATCACCATGGTTAAGCAAAGTCTTACTCTATGTGATATCAAGAACTATGTGGTCAATTTTTAATATGAATTTCTGATTGAAAGTAATGGGAAGTTGTCGGTCTTCTGATTCGAAACTTTTTGTTATTTTTTCCAGTGGCCACGCCAAAGCAGATTAGAGAACTTATGCAGGTGGATGGCCTCACCAACGACGAAGTGAAGAGTCATCTGCAGGTAAGCTCCAAAGCTTACTTTTAATGTCTTTTTGTGTATGGTACTTTAAAGAAATGACTGAAAAGTAGAACAAAAGTAGGGGAGGGGGGATTGAATTGCTTTTCACAACATTCAAGAGTCCTGCCTGCCTCCTTTTTTCTTTCTGTGATGAACTGTTTAGCATTTTGTTTTCTTAACGTTTGGTTGTCGTTTAATGTTGTTTTTGCTCAATCCAGAAATACAGACTCCACACGAGAAGACTTCCAGCATCTACGGTCGTCCCTGCAAACCACTCCGTAGGTGTCCTTGGGGGATTATTGGTGTCCCAAGATCAGTACGGCGATTCATCAAAGGCTTGCAGTTCTCAATCTGGCTCACCACAAGGTCCCCTTCAGTTAGCAGGGACTGGCGGGACGTCGACCACAGGGGGTGACAGCATGGAGGATGACGATGATGTAAAATCCGAGAGCTACAGCTGGAAGAGCCGAAGTAAAAAACCAGGAAATGAAGATGCATAAGAAGTTTTTTCCCACCATGAATTTTGAAAATAAGGATAAAAGTTAAAAAAAAGTATAAGGTACATAAAAAAAGGTGAAGGATCTTGAGAGAGATAGCAAGAGGGTCTGAAATTTTGCAGGATTAGAGTCCCTTCCCCTTGAGTAGAAGAGTACTACTGTTTATCACTGTTAAAATGGTATAAAATGTTTGTAGGAAAGCCATGTTTATGTGAAGAAACCAAGTTCATCTTCCAATGGTGTTACTAAAAAAGAGAAGGAAAAAACTGTTGATTATATATATACCATCAATTTCTTTGTCATGAAAATTTCTAGTGGCCGATAAAGTTTTTTGTTTTTGAGCTTTTGTTACGGGGTGGGGATCAAACATCGACTTTTTGAATGGTAATTAGTGTTATATCTACTAAGCTATGTTCGAATTTGAATTTGAGTTCAAAATTTATATGATGTGTTTGATTCGGTGTTGGTGTTAAATGGTAGTAGTTTGAGGTTTAATTGGTTGTATAAACTATGGTATTAAGGTTCCAACTCTTCTAGAGCACATAGATACAAAATGAGATTCCATATTTTGGACCATAGATTTGAAACTAGCTTTTTGCTGTATTTGTTTTTGTGTTTTTTTTTTTAATAAAAGAATTGTGATGGAATTAAACGATAATGCTTTGGCTGTATTGAAATTACTATTCACAAGTTTGTGATATGTAGAGTATTAAATTTCCATCGACACGTCGACATTTCCATCGACATTTTCACATGTCCATGGATTCTACATTGACATAAGGGGAAATCGACATTTTCACTATGCCATATAAAATTGATGAAATATTAAAAAATAGCAAGAAGATGTAACTTAATGTGAATACAATATTGTAACAAGTATTTTAACTCATTCAAAAAGTGTAAAATGTTTATTTATTAATTTAAATATTTTTTTAATTTTTAATTTTTAAATTTTTTCTAGAAATATTCATCAACATCGACATTTTATTGATATTTCCATCGATATTTCCATAAAATTGAGACTTTGATATTTCCGTCGACATCAACATTTTAAACCTTGGTGATATGTAAGGAAGAATATTTTAAATTTTTTTAAAGAATAAATTATTGTGAAAACACCATAAAAGGAAACAACAAAAGCATAAAAGGAAATCAGAAAAGCAAAATTTAGTAAATAGTTATTCAAATACCTTTTTAGAGCATTTTTGTTTCAAAGATCCTTTGTTTTATGAGGTGACAATTTAAGTATAGCTTAAACACTAGTAGAAGCATTTTAAAGGTCATTGGTTTAATGTCACTTTTAAAATTGTTTTGTGGTTCTATTTTAGATTGTTTCTCCTTTTTTATTTTGTGCTATTTATTTATTTTTTGAAGATGGATAACTAAAAGTGTTTGGTAATCAAATATAGAGATATCCACGAGGCGGGGACGACTTTCCCTGTCTCCGTCTCCCATTTTAATTCTCATCTCTGCAAAATTCTCCGTTAAATTTTGCGAAGATTGGAGCGGGATTCTCCGTAGGGAATTCGTTCCCGCAGAGAATTATTCTCTGTTTTGTTTTTTTTTTTCTTTTTTTAAAGAATCAAATAATTTTATTGATAAATTTTCAAATAGTTAACTTCCATGGAAAATATCCATTAATTTTCAATTATTCATGAAAAATCTTCATTTAAATAGTTAATTTTCTATAAAAAAAAAAAAAGAATCTCTATTTAAAATAAAATTCTTAAATCTGCTAATAAAAACAAAACAACATTTCATATCAAATTATCTAATTAATCCATACATATAATTCAAATGTTTAACTATATAATTCAAATATATTAAATTATCTAAACCATTAACAATCAAATTTTAAATGTCAATAAGAGCATAACTCAACTGACACGAAATATATGCTTATGACCAAGATGTCATGAGTTTGAATCCCCCACCCCAAAATATTGTTGAATTCATAAAAAAAAAAGCAATAAAATTTTAAATGATATATATATATATATAAGAATTAAATGAGGGAGAGAAATGTCTCTTGCAACCTTTATTTATTTCTCACTCTCTAGCTTTTTTCTTTAGAAAATAAATTTCAACTTAAAATTCACTTTTTAAAAAATAAAGATTCTAAAGTTATTTGTCTCCTTACAAAAACATTTTATTCTATAAATACAATTTATAACAAAAAAATAATAAAAACAACAACTTCAGCAACAGACATTTGAAATATAATTTTGAGAACTTTTCTAAAACACTCGAAATTTAAAATACAAAATCCTATGAGAAACGAGAACAATACTAAAACTAGTTATTGTTATGACCAAACTTTACATTGGATTCTCTAGAGATTAGAGCATCAAAACCTATCAAAAACAATTAAAAAAAAAATTCTTAACTTTTGTATTCTTCCCCTTGAATAGAATGTAATCAACTCACAGGCTTTGATACCATTCAGATTAAGCTCAACCAATGAGAGAAAAAGAAATGCCAAAAAAGAAAAAAAAAATCCTATAGATGAGTTGTTGTGAATATTAGAAGATGCTGAATTTGTTTGAAATTATTTGGCATTTGTCTTGTAATTAGTTGTCAGATTCTATGCATTTGCAAATGGGTGGATGAAAATGGTTGGTTGTGCAAAATGACAAAAAGAAAGATCCTCACTTATCTTAGTGAAGAATATTTTTATTTTTTAAATTTTATTATAATAGCTATTATTATTCTTTAACTTCAAACTCACACTTTTGTTTTGTGTTGTGCTTGTGATTTATCTTTGAATTTATGGAGTGGGGTTTTGTAGTTTTTAAGGATAAAATAGACATGTGAGGTGTTGAAGCTTCAAGCTTCACTCTAAGCAAAAATTTAATTCTATCTATCTTATCGACTTTTTCTCTCATCTAACAAGCAAAATTTAATTCTATCTTATAGACTTTCCCTCCTCTAAGAGCTAGTTCTAAGAGGTTGAATTTCACCATAATTAGTAATTATTTTCCTTTTGAAAGTATATATATATATATGCAAAAACAATAATAAAAAAAAAAGTTGTTGAATTTTTTACCCGATTTAGCTAGCTAAAGTATAGAACGAATGGTTAGACATTAGTACCTCCCTTTATGGTTCATAGGTTAACATTTATTCTCTTTAATATGCAGTTTAATACTCTAAGAAAGAATTCTTATACCGTACATGTTGTAGATAAAAATTTGGAATAACAACAAATCAATAACAAATTAAGAGTTAAAGTAGGTTAGTACAACCTTTTTTTTGCCATATCTGATGCTAAATTGACCTATCTATTTATGTAAAATTAAGAATAGACTACTAAAATCAAATCAATATCTCGATAAAATCAAACAACATAATTAAAACTAAGAGAATTAACAATCTAGATGATCAACATCAAATTGAACCTATGCAATCTTTCTAAATCAAAGAAAATCAATTGCCTATTTTTTGTTTTACATTTTAGAAAATTGAATTCATCTACGCAAGTTGTTTAAATTGAGTAAATGAATCAGTTCAATTGATTTTATTGTTTTATTTTTCTTCTTTTCAATTTTGACTTATATACCTCTATTACAAATTACATCTTTTTAGTGTGTGAAATATGCAAATGATGTCTCTATAGTGTAAAAACACTTTTAAATATACCTATGGTTTTCAAAATGTGCAAGTCTATCCATTGTGTTGAATTTTACTTTTTACTTTTAACAAAATTGACCCATGAAATTTGCCTACTTTTACAAACCATTCTAATTTTAGAGAGAGAAGAATATGATTTACAAATTTTACAAAGCATGAGGATGCTTAAAGCCACTTACAAAACACCAAGAGTATGCATATGACATGAAAAATTCACAAATCACATTGTTAAAATTTACCATTACTTTCCATAATCATATTTAACATGCTATTGATAAATATAATTAATTTAAAAATAGTAGAATTCATTTTTAATTAGCATAAAATTTTGAACCAACTGAACATAGTTCAATAAATGAGTAACCTTTTATTATAAGTTAGAAGTTCGAATTCTTACCTCAAATTTACGATGCTATTAATATGTGTATAAATATTTATTTAAAAATACCATATAAATAAGATGAAATTATTATGTATTATTTGGTGTTTTATAAAAAAAGAATTACCCACCCAAAGGGTAAAGATCAACAAGTTGCTTCCAAGCAACTAATGGATGAATCAAGTCATTAAAAAAAAGATCTTTTTAACCCCACAAAAAAGGAAAGAAAAGAACAAGAAGTTATAATGGAATTTTGGGTGAATGACAAAACAGTCCTTCTCACAAGCAAAATAATAGAGAGAATCTTATAGACAAGATATAATGAGAAAGGGGCCCACATTGACAGCTTTTTTTTCCCTTCCTCTTTTTAAGTTAAAGAAGTGAAAATGATGGAACATTATATTATTTTGTTTTCACAAATAGAGAATATTTATTAGTTATTTATTATTTATTTGGTTCAAATCAAATTCTTCACTAGATTTTTCAAATCTAAAACAAAATAATAATATTTATGGTCGTCTTGTGAAATTTGAGAAGATTGATGGGGAACTTTGGAGTTGTACATGTCACATGGAAATGTGGCTAAGTGTAAGTCTATTATTTTGGTGCTCACATGGAGAACAAATTCTCACTTGAGATTCCTATGTAGACTTGGTCATACATAATTATCCTTTTTCATTGGTTTGGTGTTATTTGGATAGATATCGGGATGGAATATTCCTCTACCTAAGACCACGACTTTGTTTATGCACATAACGCATGTATCTATTTCTTGTTTCTTGTTTTTTTTTTTTTGTAAGAACGAAAAACAAAACGTGTATAGTATTTTTTTTAAATTAAAATAGATGCACATTGTAATTTTTTTAATTTCTTACTCTAGAATTTTGAATATAAAAATGAATGTTTTACTTGAATAACATGTTTTTTTTTCTCTGATAGAAATAAAATATTCAAAATTATTATGTCATTTTCAAACTCATTAATTCTATAGCTTAATAGTTAAGATATGTTTACTTTCTCTCAGAAATCATAGATTCGAATCTTCACTTCACATGTAATGTAATATTCTAAAACAAAAACTTAATAGTTAAGTCTCTAAAATAAAATAAAATAAATAGATATGTTGCTAATTATTGACGCTAAAAATTTGAAACTTCAAGACAGAGAAAAAGAAAGTCTTATTCCAAATTTTAGTGACTAAGAAGGTAATATATATATACACACACATGGGTAGAAGGGCTCGAGCCCCCCTCAATATTTTAAGATTTATTAATATCTATATAATAAACGGAGCATTAACAAAATAAGCCTTTGCCTTATCGGTCAAAATACACCTTAGCCCCCTTTGAAGTTCTGTGTTCAAGCCCACTGTGTCTCTTACTTTACATTTCCATCTTATTTTATATAGAACCTGCGTCTTTCAATTATGTTTATACATTTAGTTTTCATCGTTCTTATTTTATGTTTTAGTTTCTATATTTTATTTATTTTTATTAATTTTAGTGTAGATTTAATTTGAAATCTAAATGGAGAGATTATTAAAAAAAAAAAATTAATGAGTCATCATCTACATTAAAGAAAAGTAGTAATAGTTCTAATAAATATTTCACATAAGTAAATTTAGGTGATTTACTTGCAGATTCTGGTCTAAGAGCTATAATTTTTATTATAATTTTATAATATTTGAGATAAGATTTACAAAGTATATTTACAGAAAGAACATTGCTAGCACCAAAATCACACTTTTACTAAATTGTAAGTAAAACCCTCCTGAACCAAAGTTATGGATCCGCCACTTATATAATTAGCTTAAAATAGTAAAATAATACTTTTGTTTATGTTATTGAAAAGTGGAAAATAGAAAATAAGAAACAAGATTTTTTTAAAAACTAAATTTATAAAAAATTGTAGAAATGTTTCTTAAAAATTATGCATAAAGATAGAGAAGAATTATGAGACACGTTTTTTAAGAGTTCAAAGCAAGAAACAACAATGTTATTTTTATTTCTATTTTAAATTCATCAAATCTTCGAAGATACGGATTCAAATATGTGACCTTGAAGACATATGTGTAATGCTTCAATAAATTAAGTTATGCTTAGGTTAGCAAAAACAATAATGTTATCAAATAGCTCCATACCATCTCAATTTGTTTTTTAAAGCTACCTAAGAGCATGTTTGGATTCACTTCCTAAGTAATTTGGAAAACCAAAAGTTAAATTTTTTTTTTTTAATCTAGAGTGTTTGATAACAAATAAAAATTCATTTTTGACATAATTAAATTGGTCTAGAATCATTTTTTAAAGAATCATTTAAAAGTTGATTGTCCAAAAAATGATTTTGAAGTGATTGACTGGAAATCATTTTAGAATCACTCTATTGTAATATAGCATTTATAAAATCGCTTTTGGATTTAGTGCAACCAAACAACTTGGATTAAAATCACTTTTATAAAAATGTAAGTTGTAACCAAATACACACATATTTTAATTAAAACCATTTTTATAATTTTTATTAAAAGTGTTTAAATTAGAAAGTATGCTAAACTCACCCTAATTAACTGATAAATAATGAACCTTATAAATCATTTCTAATATTATGGTACTTTAGTAATTTAGAACGAGTGCCGTCGTAGGGTATGTCAAGTGTTCCTTTACTAAATTGAGACCCTCTCAACCAAATATTACACCAAAATAACTCTTATTCCTATAATATTTAGTTGGGATAACTACACATATAGGCCATTTTTATAGACCAAATTTCACTATTGTTTATTTTCACAATAGTTTTCACAAATGTCCAATAACAATCCGTTGAAATTCCACACTCACACGCATTTTACCGTTATGCCCATAACTAAATATATTAAATTAGAAAAAGGAAGAAGGAAAGATCATTTGTGCGTGATTTCCTCTCTTTCCATTTTCATAATAACTAAATATATTATATTCAAAAAAAAAAAAAAAACATAGAAAGAAAAGTCATTCGTGCGTGATTTCCTCTCTTCCCATTTTCATATTATTCCAAAAATTGGTTCACTCACCTTAATTTTCTCAAATTTGGAATTAGGAAGCATGCAGCAGGTTATATCATCTGCGGTGATCTTTTTCAATCATTTGTCCACTGCTTCGACCAACAGTCGATTGAAGAAGATGAAGAGGTAAAGAATCTTCCGCCAACTTTTTACCTTTCCTCCACAATTTCACTGGTCACAAGCTCGATCGCGAAGATGTCGCTGGTCACTATTGTGCACTAGTTGCAGTCCAAAGTCGTCACTGCTCATGGGTGTTATGGGTGGTCACACAGTCAAGCGCCGCGCACTACAGGTAGCTCATGTCGTGGGTATTTGCATGGTCACAAGAGAAGAGGGCTGCTCAAGGTCGCATTGCTGCTAGAGACAAAGGAATGTCGTGTGGGTCTGCTCGTGTTCGAACGCTGCCGATGAAAAAGAGGAGTATCAAGGTTGCTTGTAGTGCCACAACCCAAGATTTGGATTAGGATTCGGAATTCAGATTCGACACCTTATGGCCCTGACATTCCCCTGCATCTCCTGCGACATGGCCACGCTACTTATTTGTCTTGAGCTGCTTACGAGAGTGAAAACTATCCCCACAAACCAACACGGGTCCTTTTAGCATGCTTTGTCTTAACTCACATGTTTCCTAAGAAAATTTCTAAGAAGTCACCCAACATAGGATTACTCTAAGTCAAGCACGCTTAACTTTAGAGTTCCTATGGTTAGCCACTGAAAATGAAGGTACATCTTGTTGGTATAGGTAGTAGTTATCAATCCTTTTAAGCCTTTCTTAACCATGCCTTGGATAGCAAAAGAATCCCTTTCATTTGGATGTGGTCTCGGTTCATTCATGTATCCCTCCTGAACCCAGGCGTTACATTACTTAACGGAGTGACCTTTGAATGACGTCTACCCACTTGCAAGCAACTCTAGCAGCATTAGGATTTTTTTTTAAAAAAAAAACAATATGTTGCAGCGACATTAGTAGGATTCTTTTGTGGTTGTATAGTTGTTATATACCATGTATCTAATTTCTAAATGTAAGGGTATATTTAATAATATGAGTTATATATTTTGCATACAACTTTTTTAATATATAATATATATACCGAGTATATATTTAAAAATAACATGATGGTGATGACGAACAAATATACCAAGTATAAATTTTCAAATAATTAAATATACCAAATGTATATGACAAAATTTATAATAGGTAGAAAACATAACTCAATAAAGATGAAATAATATAAGTATATATTGAGTACTTATATATCAATGTCAAAATAAAAGTACATATATTAAAATTAATTAAAATCATTTATGAAGAAATATAAAAATCTTTGGCAGAAAAAATTAATTAAAATAATGAAATGTAATTATATGAGACACTTTATACTGAATTGAAATAATATTCACCACATTAATTTTGAGTTTATTTTCCTTATTATGAGACAAGTTATTTAAAGAATCAAAAAATAATAAAATATTAAATTTTATGTGGAGAGAGTGATTCATGGAAGGGTATTCTCATAAGAGAATTTTTTTATAAAAAAAATGCAGGAAAAACTACAAATGTAAATTATATTGATATTAGACATTTATGAGATATTGATTGTGAAACAACCATCTACTACCATAATTTCTGCATTTAGTTACCATTAATTTGATAAAGGACATAATTAACAACCTTAATGGACCCTATGTAAGTGTAACCCATCATTTCAGATCCTATAGTTTTATCCCAACAAATGTCGTCGCAAGGTAGGTCAAGTATTGAAAACAAAACTACAATCTCATCATTCTCAGGAGATTCACCCTGATATTGACCTATGCAAACACCTTCCGTAGGAAGATAGTCCCCAATAGTGGAGACTGTCGGATGTGTTCCTCTCTCACTTACTATTTTGAAAATAGAGTTTTCTACTACTTAGATAGATTAGGCTAATATCATTTATCTAAGTTCTCAATCTACCTCTTCATAACCCTTATGTCTATTAGATTGATTTTAATGTGAATTACCAAGTTTTAAACTATTTAAAAACTAATCACATTGTGAGAATTCTTAATGAAATTAAATAAAATTTGACTAATTCAACTCGCATGTCAGTTTCCAGTTAGAGAGATGTTTCCTTTCAGTCAACTTAAATACCCCAATCTAGACATAACCTTGCATAGATAGACTTTCCTTATAGTCAATTTTTTCTTTAATTAACTATTAATTATTAGATTAATGAATCTAAGTGAATTATTAGGTTTGGTTTTTAATCCTATTAAAAACTAATTCACTTCATGAATAATATTTAATATCTAAAATTTTAAACCATTTAAAAATAAAATTAAAAGAATATCCTAAATATTTTATTCTAATTCTATTAGAAAAAGAATAAAAGATAAATTAAATTTAAAACTTAAACTATTTTAACTTTGAATTAAATTATCTTTATTTATGGGTGATCTAATCTTATTAGGAAATTAAAGAATCTAATCTTATTAGGAAGGAACCTAATCTTATTAGGAAAACGTTTAATCTTATTAGGAAAGTATCTATTCTCATTAGGAAAAAATCTAATATCATTAAGAAAGAACATAATCTTATTAGGAAAACACCTAAACTCATTAGAAAAACATCTAATCTTATTAGGAAACATCCTAATCCTATTATTATAAATATAACAATTATATTCAAAACAATCAACAATCAAGATGCATGACAAGCAAAATTGACGGGCATATTTGACGTATCCTAGAAATTAAAGACTAACTTTAAAATTACATAATTTGAATTTCCAAGATATATCTTCGTCTTCAATTTTTTTCTTTGTTGGACCATCCAAATTTAGCAACTTGAAGGAACGACACATGGCACTTTTCCTCGGTAGCTTTCTCTTATTCTTTTTAATTAAAAAAAATTGAAAAAGAAAAAATACAAACGACCCTAAACCCATAAGAGTTTTACAATTTGATATAATCAAAGCCTTAAATTTAATGTCACAAATATGCCTAAACAGTCAATTTGCAAACCACAAATATCACATATATGAAAAATTAAAATATCCACCATCACACAACTTTAATTCAAAATAAAATTCAAAGACCGCTCTAATACTAATTTGATAGGAATGTACACTTCACCCCGCAGGGGAAGACATTGTTTCTAAACAATTTAGAAATTAAAATTTGGATTGACTTTGATTTTATTTAAAATTAAACTGAAAACAAGGTTAAGCAAACTTACATTTGTGAAACATGGAAAATAATTTTGACGGGTCTTTACTTCTTGTATTCTAGCAAATCTCTACTCGTTCTATTGAATTTCGAATCTCCACAAGATCTTCCTTGCTATGACTCGAACATAGGACCAAGGTTTGTGGGTGATAGCTCTTAGAATGAAAGCTATTTAGGGTGTTTTGGTGAAGATTTTGTGGCTTAAAAACACCATATTAGGTACTTTTGTACTAAAAAGCCTCTATGAATTGATGTTTTAGTAGTAAAAGAGTTCATCTTCATGTAAAAAGCACTTTTGAGCTTTTTAATGCATAATATTACTTAATTGTGCTATTTGTGACTTGTGTAAGCCATTACTGAAGGTAAAAATGGCTAAGTGTGGAAAATCCAACCTGTTATGCTAGAGCTTTGTTGTTGATGGAAGGTCAAGCTTGCTGGAGCAATTTCTGTGTTTTGATGAAGCATCATTAAAGCTAGAGCATCTACCTGGGATCAGTACACAAAACGCACATGGGAATTATTTCATTAATTGACGTGGACAATTTATAACACTTGTACTGATTTAAACGAATGAAGGGTTGCCATTAGTCTTAAAATGTCCACTTAGCCCTGATTTCAAAGAAGATGAGAGGTATAAAGCCCTAGCTTGCCATTTTTGGAGGAGAGCTTGGAGAGCTTGGAGATTAGACTTTTGGAGGGGCAGAATTTCGAGAAGAAGAAGAACCCTTTTTGGGAGGTGATCCACTTCTGGAAAGGAGGGGAATCCTGCCATAAAGGAGCTGCCCAACATCATTTCTTGTCCATTTTCTCATAGTTTCTACAATATTTCTTTATTTTCAGCATTTTGATATTAAATACAAGGTTTAGAATGTTATTTCAGACTTTTCTTACTATTATGTTGCTGTCTTTTCTTTTAAGTATGAACTAATCACCCCTTGGGTGAGGGATTAGGGGATTTATTGTTGATTCTTGCTGAATGAAACAGTAGACTTGCATATTCTTCACTCCTATGCTTTGTGTGCTTCATTTTTAGCTTGGATTTGTCTGGCCAACTCATCTAGGTTGTGTTTATCTTGACTTTGGGAAGATAAGGGATAAACTGAATGCATGACATAACATTAGTTCTGATTAGGAGCATGCTCTAAGGTAATTGGGGACACTAGGGATGGTAACCCACCTAATGTTTGCAGTTAAGGACTTAATTTCAGAGGTTAATGGGAGTTAATCACTGATTCTTCGGGAATTCTGGAAAGAATCAGCGAATTAACCTGCATTGAGTGTTGAAGCATGATCTATGCTGTAGCATTTAGTTTGATGAAGCAAAATTTTACCCCTAATCCTGATCCCTTTTCACAGAATCTATTTAATCCCAGTTTATTTATTGTTTTCCTGTTATTCCAGCATTCCAGCACCATTTTCATCTTGTTCCTTAGTTTCTTTTAATTTCATTGCACCAATTGATGTTTATTTCTTGTTACCTAACTAAAATCAGCATAGACATTACAAAAATCCACATAACTAGTCCCTGAGGAGAACGATATAAAAATACTTATCACTTGCTGCATTTAGGCTGTGTATACTTGCACATATAGGGTGTTTTCATTCTGTAATTGCATACACTCTTTTAAGCAACAGTGGGAACCTTTTGAAATAAAATCCATAGGAGTAAAAATTCGTAGAGAATTATGTGCAGGAGAGATCTCTCTCTTTGGCTCAACCCAAGGGTTCTATTTATAGGAACTTAGGATAGAGTCTTTGCTATAAAATCAAATAATATAGTTTAATATCATTTTATTAAAAAATATATTTAACATATTTGAATCTCATTCAAATCTTCTACAATATATATTTACCTATTTGAATCTCACTCAAATTTCATATATATAGTTTCCTTTATGTATCTAATACATTAATATACTATTCTCTTTAATATTTATTGTATCAAATATAATCAATATATTTCCCTTTATTTAATATATCTAATATATATTAAATTTTAATTTGAACATTTCAAAATTTTCTTTCAACTAAATTAATCCTTTTAGTGTTACTATGAGCTAGCAAAGAGACTTTATGGACCTTCAGATTATAAGCTCCAATAATATAAAATTAATTAATTAAACTCTTTAATCAATTAATTTTCATTCATTAACTGCAGGTCTCTCCACTATAGACATAGAGTTGTACTCTTATGCACTGTAGGATGAGTTGTGTCAATGGATATAACCATTACATGCAAGTCAATCATGCATGAGTTATTCGTAATTACAGTTGGGTCAAAAATATGTTTTACTCCTGTAATTACATCTTATACTGTAAGTACAACTGATCCTCTATTGAACAATCTGTTTATGATCCAATAATAAACTAATTCATTCTCGGGCTAGTGAGGTCCCATTGTTCAAGTCTCGAAATCAGCACTTAAGAGAACTATGCATCTATTTTTCATTTATGGGAAGAGGTGAATTCCATATTGTGAAACTTATGTTCCTAGATCTCTATTTGGTCAAGTCCCTAAAATTGTAGGCTTATTGAATCGGCTACAAAAGCCGCTCTCACCCATGCAAATCAAAGGACAAACCCTCATAGGCAAGAGTTCATAACTCACTTACAAGCTGTTTAGGGCAAGGAGTTGCAGGGAGTAGGAGTTAGTAAGTTTGGGGAGTTAGGAAGTCTGTGTTTGAGGTGCAGAGTTGTTTAGTCTAGAGTTAGAAACTTTGTGTTTGAGCAAAGAGTTGTTTAGTTTGAAGTTCTGAAGTCTATATTTGGAGTGCAGATTTGTTAAACCTGGAGTTCTGAAGTCTGTGTTGATTTTAGCTTTTTCTGTACAGTTTTTTCTACAATTTTTTTAAAATTTCATTATTAAAGATTTGTCTCATGAATTCTAGTATTGAGATTTTTTGTTTTTATTAATTTATGTATATTTTACAAATTCTTTTTAAAAAAAAAGAATTTGAAACAAAATACCCTACATTCTTTTCTCAATATCTCTCACATTAATTATTCATTTGTCTTTGATAGTTTTCAAATAAACGAAAGTCTTACAATAATTTTTTAAATATTACATGTTAGTTGGAAAGATTACAATCCATTAATTTAAAGGGATTCAAATAAACTTCAAAATTTTTATGTTTTTATTCTCTCAATTCTAGAAATAATATAGATTTGTTTTTGTCAATCCTAAAATTGAGATTTTAAATTTTATTATTTTATGAATATTTTACAATTTTGTTAAAGACTTGTTTTCATCAATTTTAAAATTTTAATTTAAGATTTATTTTCCAGTTTAATAATAGTTATAATTTTTTGTTTGCATAATTTAAGGTTTTATTTTTCAAACTAATAAATGTAATGAATATCTAAAGTCTGATTAATTTGAAAATAATATATTTTTTCAAGTTTTAAATTAACTAAGTTAAAAATAAAATATCAAATATTTTTGCTATTTTAAAATAATTAAGTTAAAAATGAATATATATTTTTTAGCACCATTCAAAATGAATATCATACATACTTTTGTTCAAAATACTATATATTTATGTTATTTATTGTAATAATTTTATTTTATTAAGTTTAGAATGAGAAATCGTTTATCTTTTTACTTTGAATATGATTTGTTTGAAAATCAAAATTTTTTAATACATTAATCTTTTTAAATTACTAATTCCTTAAATTGTAATATGAGTTAGTTTAAAATATGTTTTTCTTACATTCAAATCATAAAATTATATATTTTTTGAGCTATTAATAAAAAAAAATAAGCTTAAAAAAGATAAGATTGTTATTTGTTATAAGTAATTTTAGTTTAAAATTTAAAAAAGATAAAATGTTAATTTAAATAATAGTCTCATATTTAAAAAATAAAATTATAGAATAAAAAGAAAAATATTTTTGTTAAAAAATTTATTACAATTATAGGATAAAAATAAAAATATTTTTTAATAATTATTTATATTTAATTAGTAATTAGTAATAATAATGAGAAAATTTATATAAAAAATAAAGAAAAAATTTTAAATTAAGAAATTGAAAAAAAATTATGTGAAAAAAAATAGAGAGAGATAGGAGAGGAGAAAAGAGAGAGAGATAAGAGTGAGGTGAGGTGAAGAAAAAAGGAGATAGGAAAGTTGTGTAGCTCACAATGGAGAGTTGGAGGAAGAGTTAATAAGTTGGTGGGACCCTTAATAAGGAGTTGGAGGAGAAGTTAATAAGTTTGTAGGACCCACAATAGGAGTTAAAATACCCTTGTGCCAAACAAGGAGTTGGGGGAGTTAATAACTCCTCCCAACTCCACTCCCCCCAACTCCTCAATTGAAACACCACCTTAGAATTAAGATCGGGTCGAATATGATTATCATGTTAAAATATTGATCTTCTCAACTAATGAATTTATAAAAAAAGATTAAATATTATGTGGTACAATCTTATACCAAACTCATTGTGTATGATACCCTCACTCACATGTCTCCACATGAACCATTTGGATAAAATCATTTGTAACTATTACAAAATAGGTCTTATCTATATACTATAGACCATTTAGGTTATTTTTTTAACATGATTCTCCCGTATGTCAACCACATATTATTCAAGATTACATTAATAATCTTGAATTTTTATATAATGGAAATATAAATCACAAATAAAAATAAATATAATAATTATCAAATAATTATTAAATATTAAACAAAAAATTACGAGGCTTTAGGACATAAATCCCAACAGTTCACGAGAGCAGAAAAGGGACGAGGGATGGTTACCCCATTCTCACCCTTTTTAATTCCTCAGACCTGTGAAATTCTCAATTCAATTTTGTTAGGATCAGGGCGAAGATTCTTTGCGGGGATTGAGTTCTCCATAGAGAATTATTCTTCGTTTGTTTTTTTTTAAATCTCAATTATATAAAATGAATGATCTTGGAAATTCTCCATTTAAATAGCTAATTTGTAATGGGGAATAATCCTCATTTAAAGCAAAAAAAAATCCTAATTAAAATAAAAATAATATTTCATATGCACATCAAATTAAGATGATTATCCACAACTCAAAAAAAAAAAAAAAGATGATTATCTGAAAATATAGTTCAAATCTTCAACCATACCATATGGTTCCAAGTTATATTAAATATCTAAGTTGTTACTCGAAATAAATATATAAACACAAAAATTTTAAATTTAAAAATTACACCATAATCTCAAATAGTTCAAACATATACATATATAAAGCACTCGAGTCGAAGACGAGGAACAGAGTAGGGACCAAGTTGGGGAATCCTCGTCCTTGTTTAGCCAATGGAGAATTTTTCTCCCCACTCTTCTATTGCCCACCGGTTTAGGAGCAGGTCCCGCAGAGAAAAAACAGCTCTCTCATTTTTCAATTTTAAAAATTTTCAATATAGGAGATTTTTGTGAATTTTAATTTTAAAAAAAACTGCCTTTATAAATAAACAAAGAAAATACTTTAAGGAAAAGACACTTTTTGTAAAAGGAATGATGGTCATGGGAAGTACATAAAAATTTAAAACCCCAATTTCTAGAAGGAGCAATACAAAAGGAGTTGTTTGAAAATTGTTTTCCATTTATGAAAACAAAATTTCGTTTAAAATAAAATTTGACAGCTATTTTTGTTGAGAGATTTTTTAATATTTTTCCAAATGATGTATTTTATTAAAAGAATAATATTTTTTTTTCAAAATCATGGAACTGTGGATAGTTATTAATACACTAATATTAATTTATACATATAGGCCCGTTTGATAACCATTTGTTTTTAATTTTTAGTTTTTAAAAATTAAGCCTATAAATACTACTTTAACCTATGAGTTTTCTTGTTTTGTTATCCACTTTTTACATATGTTTTCAAAAACCAACCTAAGTTTTGAAAACTAAAAAAAATAGTTTTCAAAATTTTGTTTTTGTTTTTGAAATTTGGTTAAGAATTCAAATATTTTCTTAAGAAATATGAAATTCATTGTAGAGAATTGTAAAGAAATAATGAGAAAACAAGTACAATTTTCAATAACTAAAAATCAAATAATTATCAAACGGGACCTTAGTCACTAAGTTTTAAGCCAATCTGAGCAATAGCTCAACTAGTTAAGATATTGTAATATTGTTGCTCAAATTCGCAAGTGCATGAATTGTTACAAGTAATATAGTAATGTGAGTACTAGTATCGTTCTCCATAGGGAATGAATGGTATCAATTACCAAATTCGTAAGCTTCAATTTTATCTGAAGACCGATTAATTGATGATGGGTGAAATTGAAACTAACAATAAAAGAATGAAATAAAGCTCTAAAATTAACAACTTAAGACAAATGTTTAAATTCAATTGTGAAAGGTTCTAGAGCTATGACTTTATCATTGACTCCTAGTCTTCAATTCATTAATAGTTGAAACAATTGCTATTTCTAGATTGTTGACAAGTTCTATCCTATAGACTTGATATTCTCTCTCAAGGAATAACGATATTCATTTAACAGTAAATTGTCTATATCTCCATGACAATTCCAACAATTCAACTATGATTAACGTAAAACCTACATTGCCACAAAATCTACAATGATATCTCTATCTCAAGTGTAAATTAGGGAAACTATTCAAGTTCATCCATAATTATTAACACAAAATCAATGTAACGATTGACCAAATCTAAACATGTATTAAGCTTAGAAGAGTTTTCCCAATCACAATGAAATAGAATCATCAACTATTAATTACGAAAGAATAGGATTCGAAAAAGATTACATCAAACTCTAGAAAGAGTAAATTAGTTCATACTAAAAAACTCATGAAAAGTCCTAATTAAAACTATTGAAGTCATTACGACCAATAAAAGAGAATGAAAAGGGAAAAGAAACAAATCTGGACGATTCCACAAGTTTTCAATCGTCGCTCTCGCTTCGTTCGGTTGCTTGGATCTTTCAAAATAGTGTCCAGCCGCCTTCCTTTCATTCTCCCACTCCAATCCTCTTCAAAATTCACAAAAAGATGTATTTATAAGCCAAAAAATTATGGGAGTGCATCTCAGATTCACGCTTCAAAGTTCGTAGTGCCCTAACATTCTGTCCTCCCGCACTGTCTATGGCACCTAGGAGCTGTAATTTTTTTTTTTCTTTTTTAGCTTTCAACTTGAAAATCTTTGAACTTTGGCCTTCAAAATGAAATATTTGATTACCTATAAAAATCAAAGAAATGCATGAATTAGAATTCAAAAACTGTAGGAAACTAACTAAAAACAACTTAAACAAGATATAATAAATAAATATAAAATAAACTTATCAAATATCAACCAAAAAGTTAGTTCGAATCTCAACTCTCAAACATAGTTGAACTAAAAAAAATACAATTCTTAAAAATAACTTTAAAAATAAAAAATGAAAATAATTTTCAAAACAATCTTCCAAATAACGTAAGAGACTTAAAATCTTCTTAAATCTATAATAAATAATAAAAAAAAAAGACCCTTTAAAATAGCTAGATATCCTATGAGAATGCCAAAGTGAGCATAACTTGATAAGTGACATGCACCCTGGACCAAGAGGTCAGAAGTTCGAATCCCCTAATCCCAAATGTTGTTGAACTCAAAAAAAAAAAAAAGTTCAAGTATGAATGTCAACAAGATAGAGTGAGATTTGGACTTCTTAAATCCATAATAAATAATAAGAAAAAGTTCAAAACTTGTAAATCCCACATGAGAAGTATTCTAAGTATGAATGTCAACATAAAACGAGATTTGTAAGTGGTCTTTCTATCTTTAACGTTATGAATCAGTTTAATTTTGGTGCTCATTTTATTCCCTAATTTTAAAGAATCTTAATAATTTTAGAGATATTTAGTCAGGACTCAAAATTTCCACAATTTTTTCCATTTTAATTTCAAGTTAATACATATAACTAAAAACAATGTAATTTTAGGAAACAAACAAATATACATACGTAATTTAAAAAACAATTGAGGTCAATACAAGAATGAGTTTGGGTAGAAAATGCTCTCTCCATTTTTGTTTTCGAAATTGATTTGAGAAACACAATCATCCTTTCTTCAACCTCGTCCTCAATCAAATTGAGAAAACTTTTCCTAGTTCCAAAAATCAATTTCCTTTATTCAAGATTATGATCATTAATTATATAATTTCCTTTATTCAAGATTATGATCATTAACTATATATATATATATAGATATATATATGATCATAGCTTTGATGATAGAATTCTTCACAAGCAATATAAAAAGCATTTACTTTTGCTTGTGAGCAAAATTAATTTATGTTTTTATTATTTTGTAGATGCAACCTTTTCATGCTTTATAGAATCATGGTAGTCTTCTTGCTTAATTATGTGACTTTGAACTTGAGAATCCAAGTTATATACAAGAGGCCCAAACCCTTGTGACTTAAATGGAATTGGGCCTAATGAATTGATTGGGGTTTGGAGAGTCCATGCTGATCAAAACTTCCATTATTATTATTATTATTTTCTGAGTTCAACCACAATATTTGAGAGTGGAGAATTCGAACCTCTAATCCCTTAGTCAATGGTACATGCCAATTATCACTAAGCTATACCTACTTTGACAAAACTTCCATTTTTTTTCACTTTAAAAAGAAGAAATTTGATTTCAAAGTGTAAAAAATAATTTGTGATTGAAGATAGAAAAAAAAAAAAAAAAAAAAGTTAGATTTTTACCATTTTAAAATTAGGGAAACATTATAGATATGATTTGTTAGAGATTCTAGCACCTAAGGGCTAAAAGAAGTTATCTAAAAAATGTGAAATCCCCTTTTTTTCCTTTTTTTTAGAAAAAATTATATGAAACTAATATTAAAGACACCATTAAATATTTTACTTTAAATTGGTTGAGATTTTGGTTTCTAAGGAATAAATGTAAAATGGTGATATTTTTTTCCTCAAGAAGAAGAAGAAGAAGAGTAAAATGGTGCAATAACAGAATTGATTGTTGGACTATTATAGTAATTTTTTTTTAATCTTTAATATCATTGTGTTATGAAGTAAGAACTTAGAATACAAAAAGAAGGTAGAGGGGATGAGATAGTAGAGAGCAAAGTGAATTCTCTATTGAATTGTGTGTTTTTAAAGCCTAGGCTAAAAGTAATTGAAGACTAAATTTTAACTATAGTTGGAGAGTCTCATGGCTATTCCAAAGGAAAGGAGAGTCATGGGGAAGAATGATTAAAAGTGGGAGAGTGAGTCAAATGTAATATGGATATCTACCATGTATTTATAATAGCCCTTAGATATCCATTGTATATAAATTATATGCCTCATTAAAACCTTACTAGAAAAACCCAATGGGAAAAAATATCTATTGAAGGAAAAAAAGTACAATATTTATATACTTCAACAACTACTTTATTAAAAACCTTGCTAGGAAAACCCAGTGAGAAAAAAATATAGTAAAGGGAAAAAGAGTGCAATATATTTACTCCCCCTCATAGAAACATCACTTGAGATCTCTGAATCATCGCATTCCAATGTTGTGCACCAACTTCTCAAATGTTGTAATAGACAATGCTTTCGTGAATAAGTCTGCCAAGTTATCTTTTGAAGAAATTTGTTGAACAATGATATCGTCGTTTTCTTCAAGAACGTGGGTATAGAACAAATTTAGTGAAATATGCTTCATTCTATCACCTTTAATATATCATCTTTTGATTTGTGCTATACATGTTGTATTATCTTCGTATAATATTGTTGGAAGACTTTTGTTAGAAGACAAGCACATGTTCCATGAATGTGTTGAATCATTGATCTTAGCCATACACATTCTCGACTAGCCTCATGAATTGTCAGGATCTCAGCATGGTTCGAGGAAGTTATTGATATTGTTTATTTCATAGACAGCCATGATATAGCAGTTCCACCATATGTAAATATGTAACTGGTTTGATATCTAGCCTTATGTGGGTCAGATAAATAACCTGCATCTGCCATAACCAACTAGATCATAGTTTGATTTATTAGAGTAAAATAAACCCTTTATTAGAGTAAAATAAACCCATATCAATTGTTCCTATAAGATAATAAAGGTGATAAGCCTTAGAATTAAAGCTTATTTAACTCTCAATTACTTAAAATATTCTTGTTTTGTCTTAAGATCATTTGGAAATAGTTGAAAGTTGCTTGAAAATAAGAAAAAAATAAGAATGAAGGCAATTAGGATAAGATTCTAAAAAAATTAAGTTTATTTGCAAGGAATGTGGAAATTACAAAACCAAAATTGCAATTTCGTGATTCTGTAATTTTTTCTGGAGCAGTGGGAATGTGAAAATTGCAAAACCAAAATTACAATTTTGTGATTCTGCAATTTTTTCTAGAGCAGCAGAAAAATTCAAAAAAGGAAAAAAAATGCATTTAACCCATTCCGAAAATCCTCAATTATTGCACGATTTGGAGAATTTTGATAACTAAATTTGGGCATTATTCAACCCTAATGAAGGCCTATAAAAGGAGAGAAGGTGATTGAAGAAGGAGATCGATTTTGGAGGCGTTTTTGGAGTTAATTTGGTATGTTTTCTCTCTGTTTTTCTGCAGTTTTCTTCCTCTATTTTACAGTAAGTTTGCTGTTGTTTGGGTTCGTTTTTCTTCAAAAATTCAGTCTGATTCAAGTGAAAACTTGGATTGTTAAGATTCATTATTTCCTAGAAATAGTGGGAGTTGAATCGATTGAAATCTAAAGAAGAAAAATGGGTTTTTGTTTAAGTTTTCTATATTCCAGTTGGTTCTTAGTTTAGATGAATTTAATTTCTGTTTTAGTTCATTTGGGATGTAATTTTTTTTATGCTTTTTGTCCCTTACCTACTGTATTAAACTTTTGAATTGAGTTTAGATTGATAAAATAATTGATGGGTATTTTTATGGAATATTTTTTTTCTAAGTTTAGTTTCAGTTTTTAGCTTGAATAATTGTCTCCTCTAAATTCATTATTTCGTGGGTTTATTTCTCTGAAGTTCATGTTTCAGTTTTCAGCTTTGTTGGATTCACTTTTGGATGGCAAAATGTCTTTAATTCCTTTAAATTTTTGTTGTAATTAGCATTTTAATATATTCTTCTAGTATGGACTTAATTTCTAGATTTTTACTTTTAATATGAGCTAAACTACTTAGGGAGTTCAAGGATGTGAATTCCCTAAGAAGTAATTGTAGCCAAAATTCCAACAAAAACCAAGCTACATCTCAATTGTTTGCTTGTGTTGAACAAAATTCCGTTGAGATCCTAGAGTGGTCAACTAGGGTAGCAACTCAAGCTTAGATCTAATACCGACGGGGTTAGTGATAAGCGGATTTCGCACAAGTAATGGAAAAAAAAGCTTAGACATAAGCCAATTCTTTGCTCTAGACATAGGGATTAAAGACTCCAAAACTCATAAAATTGTTTAGCCGAATTATCTAAGATAGATGGACTATAGACATATAAGTCACTCATTTAGCCTCCTAAAAACCTAATTATACAAGGTGAATAGGAGTAGCAATTTTGGTTTACAATTGAGTGTAGAATAGGTTAGAATTGCAATTTTGGTTTGCAGTTACAACTTAGGGCAATGACATTCTTGAGCCCCATCTTTATCTAAAATTTCTTTTGCAATTTCATTTACTAAGTCTATCTAGTTTGCTATCTAATATTGCCATTTCTCGATTATGCAATTCATTTTTGCAATCTTTGTCATTTCAATATTACAATTTTGTGATTCTGCAATTTAGTTTTGCAATTTTTGTCACTTCAACTTGCAATTAGATTATGAAATTATTTTGTTTTACTAACACACCATCCCAACATTGTTTTTGCAATTTTTAGTTTTAAGTTGCAATTTCCTTACTTTTTGCTTAGCGATAATTTTTGTTACACCATTCCTTTGGGATTCGATACTTGGTACTCATATACCATTTTATATTACTTCGATTGCGTGTACACTGATCAGGAGGATATGCTTAACTCCATTCCAATGTCTTTTTATTAGAGAAAAACTATATCTAGATAACAAATTTACTAAAAATATTATATCAAATCGTGTATTATTAGCAAGATACATAAGTGCACCTATTGTACTAAGACATGGTACTTCTGGACCAAGAAGCACTTCATTATCTTCTCAAAGATAGAAAATATCGTGAACAAACTACCATTGGAATGTTCAATGGATGTGCTTTATCCATATAAAATCTCCTTAAGATATTTTTTGTATAAGATGATTGATGAATAAATATCTCATCTGTTAAATACTCAATTTGCAAGCCAAGACAAAACATTATTTTTTTAAGACCTTTCATCTCAAATTCTTTCTTAAGATACTCTATTGCCTTTGAAAACTCTTTAGGAGTTCCAATTATATTTAGATCATCAACATATACAGAAATAATAGCAAATCTTGACTGTGATTTCTTTATAAAGACACATGGACAAATAGGGTTATTTGTATACCATTTTTTCAACAAATATTCACTGAAACGATACCACATTTGTCCAGATTGTTTTAATCCATATAAAGATCTCTGTAATTTGATCGAATATAATCCTCTAGAATTTGAATTATATGATTCTTGTATCTTTAATTCTTCAGGGATTTTCATATAAATATCATTATCAAGAGATCCATATAAATATGCTGAGACTATATCCATAAGATGCATGTCAAGCTTTTCATACACAGTCAGACTGATTAGATGTCTTAATGTTATTGCATCCACCACAAGAGAATATGTCTCCTCACAATCAATACTAGGCCTTTGCGAGAATCCTTATGCAACAAGTCTCGCTTTATATCTTGTGACCTCATTCTTTGTTTTCTTACAAATACCCATTTGTATCTCATAAGCTTGACATCTTCTGGTGTCTAAACTACTGGTCCAAAAACTTCATGTTTTGAAAGCAAGTTTAATTTTGCCTAAATTGTTTTTTTCCACTTAATCCAATAATTTCTATGTTGACATTCTTTGATAGATTTTGGTTAAGAATCATCATTTTCATGAATAATATCATGGACAACATTGTAAGTAAAAATGTTGTCGGCAACTATATCAATTTGGTTCCATCTTTTTCCTGTCATGGCATAATTTATCGAAATTTCATTATTATCCTCACGTACTGACCTTTTGGAATATCCACATTCTTAATTGAATCATTTTGATTATTGACTACTTTTTTTTTCGAGGATTTTTATCTTTAGAACTCATTGGTCTTCATTAATTGTAACAATTTGCTGTGTTGGGATTTCAATTCTGGATGGAGAATTTTTAGCTGGTATATATGACTTGGTCACTTTCTTAATATCTATAAATGCATCTAGCATTTGGTTTGTAATATTTTGCAAATGAATTATCTTTTGAACTTCTAGTTCACATTAATTTGTACGAGAATCTAAATGAAACAATAATAATGCATTCCATGTAATTTCATTTTCCAACTTCTTAATTCCTCCCCCTAATGTTGGAAAATTTGTTTCATTAAAATGACAATCAATAAATCGTGTAGTAAATACATCACCCATCAGGGATTTAAGATATCTAATAATTGATGGAGAACCAAATCCAACATATATCCTGTCGCTACCATATCGCGACGCGGAGCGACCGATGTCCATGCATCTAAAATGAGAGTCTTTTAGAAAAGAATTTATAGTCGCCACCAATCATTATTAGGGTGTGATTGGTCACCAATTTAAAAAGAAAAGGTCTACGAAACATAGTTTAGGTTCGGGGGTCTTTTGTGCGTAATGAAGGTATTAGCATCCTACAACACTCGTAAAAACGGTTACCAAATCTTGGTTATCTCATGTTATCTTGATTAATTTTAATTAAAAAAAAAAAAACAAAGTCCGTTGACATTAAAAGAAAATTTGTTTTGTTGATTTTATTTTTAAAGTGTCTCAATTAGTCATATCCTAAACTTCAAGAGTTAAGCAAGTATTTGACCAATTTGAGTAAGGTTATTAGCCATCAATTGATGCAATATTGGAATTACAATCAATAAGAACATTCCTCACCTCAAGAGTTTAAGAAATTTTATATTTTTCTCAAATCCATCATAGGATTGCATTTATTTTAATCTTGTTTTATTTTTGTAGTTTTAATTTTTCTGATTGAAGGATTTTTCATGCACTTTGAGAGTAATATGAATTTATCTCAAGTACACTACTCGAGCCATTTTAAAAGGTCAATTTTACAACGAAAAAAATGTGGCTCTTTATTTTTTTTAAGAAAACAACATTTTGAAAGGTATTTATTTTTGTTGCTAAAACTTTAAAGAATGTACTCTTGAAAAGTTTGTTGATAAATAGTTGCTTTTAGGAAAAAAAAATAAATTTGGAACTTAAGAAGTTTAATTTATTTTGGTAAAAAAAATAGTAATCTTACTATATGAAAAAGTGGCTAAGGAGAAGAATCATTTTTAGACTATTTTGCCCCTTTGCCAAATCTTAAATTTACAAACATGCCACTAACAATTATAAAAGTTATATATTTAATTTAACTCATAAAATAGTATTCTAAAAGCTAAAACATGGAACATTTTTTTTGACAATATTATTTTTAATTTTAAAAATAATACCTAAATTGACCTTACTAAATTGGTTTTTATTTTTTATTTTGAAATAGCCTTACAAAATTGTTTTCAACTTAAAAAATGGATTAATAAAAAAAACAAGTTTTACCCCATCCCTAGGTGCATCAAGTTTCAACCTTTTTAAAAAAAATTATTATATTTTTTAGAACTATTTTATCACTTATTATTATTTAATTAAAAATATACAATAAAATTAACATTAATTGTGGTTAACATCTTTTCACATTCTCACATTCATATATAACCTATAACTTAATTTTCAAAATTTATGAGTTTATATTTAATTATATTTAGTGGTGAAATTTCAAAGGTTTTGTAACTTTTATCTCCTACAACTATATATAGAGCTCTCTTCAACATTCTTTGTACAAACATTTGAGTTTTTTCATATGTTTAGGTTTACTTTTCTTCTTTTATTCATTGTCTTGCTTTGCCTTATAATTTTTTTTGTTGAATTACTTAATTTAACCTTCATGTTGCTTTTTCTTTTGTTGCAGTGTTAATCATTTGTAATTTAAGAAAAGACTTGAAAATGTGCAAAAAAAGGAAGCTTGAGGATGATATACTATTGTTTTAAACTAAGCGTAGGTATGTTTTAAGTTAAATTCATTGGTGATTTCTTATAAAATTAATATAATAATTTGAATGGTATTAAAAAAAAACTTGCATGCAAAAATTTCTAACAAAACTCGATTTTTATTTTGCAAATACAATAATCTTTAAATTTTTAGTTTCGTATATATGATCAATTATATATGTGTGTGTAATGTTTTTATTCACAATTAATATTGAAATTTATAAAATAATTTTTAAATAAGACTTAAAGAAGGTGAAAAGTTAGATCTATTCATTTATTTTCTATAAATTAATTTTAAAGCTGATGACTTTACATTTGATTCCAATTAATAAAATGTTGGAATTTAAAAAATTTTGTAACATTATTCAACCTCTACTACTATATAAGAGTTCTTCCCTACTTTTTTTCTACAAAATATTGAGTCTCATCTTCTTCGTTTGTTTTTCTTTCTGCCTTAATTTCTTCTTTCGAAATATCTATATTTAGTATTTGGAGACATAAACTCATTGTAGAGGAACTTGCATATTTAAAGCGAGTGTAGTAATATGATAGCCCATTACTGACAACACATGCAAGGACTAAGTATGCAAATGTACAACTTTTGGAGGAGTAACCCTTTTGTGGCTGGAAAAGATGATTAAGAAAGATTAATGGCCGTAATTTGTTTTTGTTGTCTTTTATTTATATGTCCTATTGAAAATAAAAATAGGGTGGAGTGTAATAGCCCACGACACACTTTTTTTCCGATATGAAATAGCAATTACCTTTATATCTTTACATCTTTTATCTCTATCTTTACATTTACATTTACATCTACATTTACATTTATATACAATATTAAAAAATTACTAAAATGGAGATTCTTTTTCAGACTATTTTGTCCCAACTCTAATTTCATTATTTCAAAAGGGCCCCCTCTCTTAGTCTTTTTTTTTTAGTCCAATAAATTCCCTCTTAGTTTATTTACTTATTTATATTTTTAATCATTTTTTTCCCTTATATCTTAAAGAAAAATGTTGAACATGGGTATTAATTCTTCCACTGAACAATTTTGAAAAAAAATTATTTGTTTTTTCAAATTTTTCAATTTTGATTTTAAGAAAAAATGTTGAACATAAAGTGGAGTTTTAAATTATTCCACTAAACAATTATTATTATTATTATTATTTTCAGTTTTCGTTTTAAGAAAAAAAAATTTCAACGTGGGTCTTTAATTATTCCACTGAACTGTTAAATTGCATTTTTTTTTTTTAATTATTAGGTTGTTCCATCAAGGTTAATGAAATTTTTTTTTCTCCATTTTCTTTTGAGACAATGTATTTACGAAATATGAAAGATTTCTTTTCTTTAATTAGATTGATGCTATTGCTATAATAGCCATTAATTTTAATTTTGTTTTTTAAGTAAATGCATGGAATATGAAGTATTTTATTACGGTGAAGGAAGATAAAGTGTCTTTTTAGGGTGGAGTGGAAGAGTTTTATCCACGATTAAAGCGTGGAAAAAAATAAAATAAAATAGTATATTGAAGTAGATGCAATAAATATCAATCTTTTCGAATTCCATAACAAAAAATCAAGTGATTCATTATGATAGACATCTTGCTTCTCCTATAAATAGTTCTATGCATTTGTATTGAGACTAATTGTTAAGTAAAGATTTTTTTTCCACCAAATTGATTGATTCAAGGTATATTTCCATCTTATGTTTTTCTTTCACATTAATTTTATTTAAAATTTATAATGTTACATTGTGTTGCATTTGCTAAAGTCGCCTTAATAAAATTTAATTTTTGTTTTTTTATGCCAAGTTGTTTTTTTTTTTTTAAGAAAATCATGCTAAGCGCATACAATGATTGCCTTTCTTTTATACCAAATTGATTCAAAGTTTGTTTTTTCCATTATTTCTTCTTAGGCTACAATTTGAAATTTTTATAATTTATTTAAATTCCAAACCAATTATTTCATAATTGTTGTTTTCTTAATTGTGAAATTGTAGATACAATGAAGTGTATGTTAATGCGGGATCTCAAACCTATCACTAAATAATTGGAGTTTTATAGCAAGTATTATTTGTAAAAGTTTTATTGAGAAGTATCAAACTAAGAAATGAGAAGTATTGAAACTCATTATCATATCTAAAGAGGCAATCTACATTTGTTTCTTTTAATTTTATTTTTCATAATTCAAGATTGATTTATTTAAATAAACATTTAATATAATAACAATATAATTACTATCGTTATATACATGTATATTAATATATCTAAATTAAAATTAAAATTAAAATGATATTTTCAAATTCTAAAATTTAAAAAGCAATGTATGTTAAAACAATTTACACGTGCAACACACGTAAAAGTTTTCTAGTTATTTTAAAAGGTGTTTTTGCGTTGTCATAGAAAGTAAATCAAAAAGTGAAAGTATATGTTTACAACTATATTTGTTTATTGGAAAGAGAAAGATATATAGAATATAAAAAAAAAAATTATTTTAAGAACTTTTGATAAAATTGCATGTTCAATTTTTTTAATGAAAAAGTGTTTTTTAGAAGAGAAATTAGTTTTATTTTGGTAAAGTGTGGTTATTGAGTAAACATTTTGATTTTTTTTACTTAATAAAAACTCAAGGATTTAAAATAAAAAAAAAAACAGTTTTATTCTCAATTTAAACTTTCTTGTTAATATTTTTTGTGATCATTTTTCTAATATTGTAAGTTCTGTAAAATATAATACTTTGATCTCTTTTCTTTTAGGTGAAGACTTTCAAGCATTTAGGGGGCTCTACTCTATCACATTATGAACAAATAAATTTCAATCGAAGTGGAATAATCTTGACAAAAAAGAAATTCTCAATCATTCAGCAACTTCAAATATAAAATAGAGCATACAAAGAAAGCCAACAAAATAGAAGATAATGATGACTATGCATTTCAAGTTATAGTACAATGGCCCAAATTGTAACGACTGGCTTATTTAGGAGTTTAATTTCGAATTTTGAGAAAATTAAGTTGGAATAATTTCTATTAGAGAAATTGAATTTTGAGTTATTTGGAAGGCTAGGAGGGCAAAAAATGGAAAGAAATAATGGTCAAAAAGGGCATTATGGTCTTTTAAAAAAAAAAAAGAGATATTTTGATTTTTTTAATATAATATTATTTTATTATTTTATTATTATTTTAATTATTTATTTATTTATTTATTTTTTTTTTCTTTCTTTCTTCTTCTTCCCCGAAGCTCCCCGTTTACTCTCTCTCTCGGCCGAACACCCTCACCGGCGATTCTCTCTTCTTCCCCTTCCTCTCGAACTCGCGCCGGACAACACCTCCTCGATCTCTTCCCTCCTCGTTTTCGCCGAGCAGCAGCCGTCGAAACGCCCATCCTTCACGCCGGTCTTCTTCCTCGCAAGCTGCACGCCGACCAGTCCTTCGTTCCCTCGCCGACCGCCATCGCAACGACCGCCGGAGCTCACGAACGCCGGCGGCGCAGAGGCTGAACGCAGTCGCAAACCTCGCCGGATTTGCTTCAGTACCGCCGCGCGAGCTCCCCAGTCGTTTTCAGTAATCGCCGGACGCCTCCTCGTCGGTTTTCTGCAGCTCGCTGCCGAACGCAGCCACGCACGCCCAGAAATTCCGCCGCTCACCGGAGTCCTTGAACGCGCCGCCGTTCACCGGTTTTTGTAAGGGAAACTCAGATCGCGCCGGATCTGCGAGCAAACGCCTCACCGGAGCTCACCGGAGTCCCGAGCACACCAGATCTGTCCAGATCCGCGAGCCTCGCACGAAAACGAGCCTCCACGCGCTCTCACGCGCCGATCGAAGTCCTCACGCGCCGGCCACGCGCGCCCACGCGCCGCCGTCCGCCGCCGCACGCGCCGCCGTGCTCCGGCCACGCGCCGCCGCTCGCCGGAGTTGGGTAAAAAATTGCCAATTTGTCCGTTTCGTCGAGTTATTAATGATAGACTGTGTTTTAGCGTAATTCGGATGGTTTAAGACACGTTTAGGACACTTTTTAGGTGAATTGTCAAGGACCGAGGATTGTACTTGGAGTGGAAATTCAAGAAGCTTATTACTAAGTGAAGAAATGGTATTGTAATAAGTAAAGAATTAAGGTAAGGGATCTCACATATTAAAGAAGTTTTCGAAATCTATAACGAGCTCTATGTTTACTTTGAAAGTATATGTTTTTCATGTTAAGTATTTAAGAAAGAAAGTGTATTATATGTATGTCTTTGAAATGCGATTGCTATGACTGATGCATTCATAAGTATGTTCTAAAAACGAATGGGACCTCATGCATGTGTTGTGTTCATGAAAGGATTTATATAGGCTGTGACGATAATTCTCCCAAAAGTTTTATGTGGGTTTTGAGGGAACCCGAGTCTTCGGACTCTATATGCTCCCGGGGTTCGAGAGTGCCCCCAGACTGTAGCCGACGGGCTTGAGTCTTCGGACTCCACGATGGTAGCCTTCGGGCTGAGTCTTCGGACTCCATGATATATGTTAGCTTTCGAGCTTAACTCTCAGAGGTAGGGAGGACTCTATTAGACAGAAAAACTATGTCTTCGGACTATTCAGAGGCCCTCGGGAGAATTTAATCGTTCACAAGAGCTGCGAGGAAAAGTATATGGTTTGTAAAAGGAATTTTAGGTCCCCTACTAAAGCGATGGTTTTATGATTTAAAATGACATGTTGCATGTGATTGAAATTCTTATTTTAAAACTATGATGGACTTACTGAGTATTATTCGTTAATACTCACCCTTTTCCTTTTTAAAAATGTTTTCAGGTAAGGCTAAGATCGGCCCTAGCGTGTGACCGGAGATCCTCTACTCGAGTCATGGGAGCCGACTGATCGCTATTCCGCTTCCTCTATGTTTCTAGATGTATATAGAACTCATGTTAAGTTTTTTTTTAAATGTTAGGAGAATGTTTTAAAATCTTTTAACCTTTCTTTGTAAATCGTGCACGTATATTTGATTTCTTCTGTTTGAACCCTAGCATCATATTGAGAAGTTTGTTGGATGCTAGGAGGTTGTTTGAAATCTTAGAAGTGTGTTTTTCTATATCTTATCAGGGTCAAAATTTTGGTTTTCGTGTAGTTACGCCGTTATGTTGCCGAAATTTTTGGTAATATAGCGACGTGACTTAGTAATGACTCTTAGGTAGCGTGTTGAGCCCCTAGGGTCGTTACAGTTGGTATCAGAGCACTAGGTTATAGGTTCTGTAGACTAGCTTACTTCGTAAGCATCAGGTATCCCATGACTAAGTAGTGATTTCCAGTCATCGCGCAGGTACGCCTCCGAAGTAAACTTTTAAATTCGTTTGTTGAAAAGCATGTTATTTTTATGAAATGATTCATATGTGAAATGTATTTTAAGTTAAGGAAAGCTTAAGAAAAGTTGAAAAGTGTGATCCCTTTTGATGTGGAGGTTAACTTGTTTATGTTTGTTTGTTAAGTATGCCGCCTAGAAGGAGAGGCAGAGGACGGGGTAGAGGACGTGGTGCTAGTAGAACACATGATTTACCTCCTGAGATGCCAGTGGAACAGGAGGTGAATTCTGGGGCAAATTCCCCTGTTGCTCAGGGTCAACCTGATCCAGTTATGGAGCCTGCAAATCCTACGGTTGCGTCGTTGATGTTAGAGGCGATGCAGAACTTGGTACAAGCGACCGTGACGACCCAGTTAGCACAGATGGGTCAAGTTTCTACGCCAGCTTCATTACAAGCCCGTCACTTGAAAGACTTTAGAAAGTACGATCCAAGGGCGTTTGACGGATCCTCTGGGGATCCTACGGTGGCGGAATTATGGTTGTTCTCTATGGAGAACATTTTTCAGCTGATGAGTTGCCCGGATGAATATAAAGTTTCTTGCGCCACATTTATGCTGAGGGATGATGCGTACCTATGGTGGGAATCTGCTCAGAGGACCATAGGTACAGGAGGAGGTGTAGTGACGTGGTCGATGTTCAGAGAGGCTTTCTGGAATAAATATTATCCTGCGACTGCACGATACAAGAAACAAGAAGAGTTTCTACAACTTAAACAGAATCGACGTCCAGTGGATGTCTATGAGAGGGAATTCACAAGGTTATCTCGTTTTGCTCCCGAGCTGGTAGATACTGAGGCCAAGAAAACGGAGCGTTTTGTAATGGGTTTGGATCCTCAGGTTAAAGGTGTGGTACAGGCTGTAGCACTTCACGACTATGCTACTGCGGTAAGGACAGCAGAGTTTATTGTTGCAGGCCAACAGAGTGAGATTCCTATGGTCCAAAACCCGAGTCAGTCATCTTCTGATCACAAGAGAAGATGGAGTCAGACGAACTCGAATCCCCAGCATTCTCAACAGTCTTCACAGTCGTCCATGAGGTCACAGGCCGCTTCTAGCCAGAGACAGCAAGTGAATAGACCGGGACCTAACACTGGGGAGAAACCTCGTTGTAATGAATGTGGAAAGTTTCATTGGGGTCAGTGCCTGATGCGGTCTGGATTGTGCTTTCGATGTAAAAAGGAGGGACACAGAGCTGAAAATTGTCCTACCCTCCCAGACAAGAGAGGCCAGTCTTCGGGTTCAGGTGGAGTAGGACTTAATAGGCCCGCACCATAGCAAGGGAGAGTTATTGCTAGTACCAACAGGGAGGCTGGTAACTCAGATGCTGCAGTTACAGGTACGCTTCCCGTTTTGGGATACCTTGCATTCGTATTATTTGATTCAGGTTCTACACATTCCTTTATTTCTGCGTCTTTTGTGAGACAAGATGAGTTAGAACTTGAGTCTATTAGCTACTGAGGGGATTAAGAATAATAAGATGATAGTTTCCGACCATGAGATGGATGTGAATTTGATAGTCCTAAAGATGGAAGGATTCGATGTTATTCTAGGCATGGATTGGCTGGTTTTGAACCATGTTAATATTGATTGTTTTCGTAAAGAAGTGGTGTTCACGCCACCAAAATAGGTCAGTTATAAGTTTAAGGGGACTAGAACTGAATTAATCCGAGAGTGGATTGGTGGGGAATGAGGAACCCTAAATGAGGGAGATATGAAGGAATGGAAAATAAGAACAAAAGAGAATATGATTGATGATTCGCAGGTCATTTGAGACTTTGGAAAGGATTAGCCCCGTACTCGTGGTTTAACTTGGTTACCTTTCTCTCTATAGTCATGATGTGCTATATGTTCCTCTCGTTGAGAAAAGGTGTTGCTCGATGATGGAAAAGAGACTTAATGGATTTAGTAAAGGAAGAGAAAGGTGATATAGAAAAGATATGTTTGTCTCAAGAAATAAAAAGGAAACGGTTATGTTGAGGTGCCTAATACTCAAGTATGGTGTGCTTTGAGGATAGAAATCCTTAAATGTGGTGAAAGAAATTTAGTTAGTATTTGAAACTCAGAATTTCATAAGCTTTGGCTGAAGGTAAGAACTTGAGACTTTGGTTATGGAGCCTAGCTTAACATGTGAGATCTTACTCCTAAGGTAAGAGTTTAAACTTGTGAAACTCAAGAATTGGAAGAGAATTTCGTTAAGATTTCGTTTTAGGTTTGCAAAGGAAATGAAGAGAGCAACTTTCTAGTTGAAAATGGTTATTGGCCTATGTTGCTAAATAGTTGGAAAGGGAAACAAAAGGAGTGGTTCGAATATATGTGACTTCAGTGGATGAATTTGGCAAGGCAATAGTGGAAGTCTGGATCAGATAGAATTGAATTTGGAGGCCGAGGCCGTGTGAGGTGAAACCCAGAAAGCGATTCAAATGATGGTGACAATGCGGATAAACTTGCAAGCTAGAGTTCAGGTTTGGATAAGGATAAAGTTTGGAGTAGTGATTGTGCAAGATTTTAGGACTGAAGAAGTGAATGGAATAGTCAATGACAAAGTTGGAAATTGAGCAATGATGATAGTGATAAGTTGAGTGTTCAGGAATCAGGTTGGAAAGCGACATCAAGAGAAATGAGCACAATAATTGGAAAGTACTAAGTCGTCCTTGAGGCGTGAATCAAACTATGGGTGGAATAGAGGAACTGAGAATCAAACAGCAAATAAGGATGAAAAATGCAGGTGCTAGTAATGTTACAAGTTGGGGTAAAAGTAGCCCTGCAAATAGAGAAAAAGTTGTCATTTGATTGGGAGCAATGATTGATGGTAATGTCTCAGTTCGAATATGAGATCTAGTTTCAGAAGGTGGTTTTCCTAAGACTCGTGGTATTAAAGGATCGGTTTCAGTGGTTCCAGCAAGGACAAAATTAGCAACCAAATGACTTTGTTAGTTGCAGTTAGAAAGGTGCATGGTTTGCTTGGGTTTATGGGTTGCTTCCTATGTTAAAACCTCTCCAGTGTAGTAATGTCTTAAACTTAATTGACTCAATGATGCAGTTGTTCATATAGAGTGAGACTTATGAAGTGAGATTCAAGAACTCAAGCAAAGGTGGATTTTGGTGCTAGTGTGGAGCTGGAGAGTTGTAGCCATGTGAATGTTTTTGGAAAAAAAGTGGTTGATTGAGCTTTAGTGTAGCTGTGTAAGGTGATTGTTTGCATCAGGGTTGAACGGTTACAAATGCAACTACTCGACCTATGGTTTGGTAGGGATAGATAAGGACTTTGCTTTGAAAGATTGCAAGGCACTATGGGTGTCAGAAGAAGGTTTGAAACCTTTCGTAGCCTTATGAGCCTAGAGTATTGTTCATCCAAGAGTTGAGCATGTGACAGCTTAGATCGTTTGAGTTATTAAGAGTTTATGATGATAAGTTATGTGCCATAAGATGGAAAGGGTCATGGAGTTTGTGATTGGTGGTTTTGTATCCCTGATGGTGGCACAATGAAAGGAGCTTTGAGGTTAGGACAAAAAGAAAGATGGCTAATGTTTGGTTGAGTCGTTTGAGAGGCGAACATGTATTCAAAGTTTTGTAAGACTAGCCACTTTCGAGGACGAAAGTTTTCTTAAGGGGGGAAGAATGTAACGACTGGCTTATTTAGGAGTTTAATTTCGAATTTTGAGAAAATTAAGTTGGAATAATTTCTATTAGAGAAATTGAATTTTGAGTTATTTGGAAGGCTAGGAGGGCAAAAAATGGAAAGAAATAATGGTCAAAAAGGGCATTATGGTCTTTTAAAAAAAAAAAAGAGATATTTTGATTTTTTTAATATAATATTATTTTATTATTTTATTATTATTTTAATTATTTATTTATTTATTTTTTTTTTTTTTCTTTCTTTCTTCTTCTTCCCCGAAGCTCCCCGTTTACTCTCTCTCTCGGCCGAACACCCTCACCGGCGATTCTCTCTTCTTCCCCTTCCTCTCGAACTCGCGCCGGACAACACCTCCTCGATCTCTTCCCTCCTCGTTTTCGCCGAGCAGCAGCCGTCGAAACGCCCATCCTTCACGCCGGTCTTCTTCCTCGCAAGCTGCACGCCGACCAGTCCTTCGTTCCCTCGCCGACCGCCATCGCAACGACCGCCGGAGCTCACGAACGCCGGCGGCGCAGAGGCTGAACGCAGTCGCAAACCTCGCCGGATTTGCTTCAGTACCGCCGCGCGAGCTCCCCAGTCGTTTTCAGTAATCGCCGGACGCCTCCTCGTCGGTTTTCTGCAGCTCGCTGCCGAACGCAGCCACGCACGCCCAGAAATTCCGCCGCTCACCGGAGTCCTTGAACGCGCCGCCGTTCACCGGTTTTTGTAAGGGAAACTCAGATCGCGCCGGATCTGCGAGCAAACGCCTCACCGGAGCTCACCGGAGTCCCGAGCACACCAGATCTGTCCAGATCCGCGAGCCTCGCACGAAAACGAGCCTCCACGCGCTCTCACGCGCCGATCGAAGTCCTCACGCGCCGGCCACGCGCGCCCACGCGCCGCCGTCCGCCGCCGCACGCGCCGCCGTGCTCCGGCCACGCGCCGCCGCTCGCCGGAGTTGGGTAAAAAATTGCCAATTTGTCCGTTTCGTCGAGTTATTAATGATAGACTGTGTTTTAGCGTAATTCGGATGGTTTAAGACACGTTTAGGACACTTTTTAGGTGAATTGTCAAGGACCGAGGATTGTACTTGGAGTGGAAATTCAAGAAGCTTATTACTAAGTGAAGAAATGGTATTGTAATAAGTAAAGAATTAAGGTAAGGGATCTCACATATTAAAGAAGTTTTCGAAATCTATAACGAGCTCTATGTTTACTTTGAAAGTATATGTTTTTCATGTTAAGTATTTAAGAAAGAAAGTGTATTATATGTATGTCTTTGAAATGCGATTGCTATGACTGATGCATTCATAAGTATGTTCTAAAAACGAATGGGACCTCATGCATGTGTTGTGTTCATGAAAGGATTTATATAGGCTGTGACGATAATTCTCCCAAAAGTTTTATGTGGGTTTTGAGGGAACCCGAGTCTTCGGACTCTATATGCTCCCGGGGTTCGAGAGTGCCCCCAGACTGTAGCCGACGGGCTTGAGTCTTCGGACTCCACGATGGTAGCCTTCGGGCTGAGTCTTCGGACTCCATGATATATGTTAGCTTTCGAGCTTAACTCTCAGAGGTAGGGAGGACTCTATTAGACAGAAAAACTATGTCTTCGGACTATTCAGAGGCCCTCGGGAGAATTTAATCGTTCACAAGAGCTGCGAGGAAAAGTATATGGTTTGTAAAAGGAATTTTAGGTCCCCTACTAAAGCGATGGTTTTATGATTTAAAATGACATGTTGCATGTGATTGAAATTCTTATTTTAAAACTATGATGGACTTACTGAGTATTATTCGTTAATACTCACCCTTTTCCTTTTTAAAAATGTTTTCAGGTAAGGCTAAGATCGGCCCTAGCGTGTGACCGGAGATCCTCTACTCGAGTCATGGGAGCCGACTGATCGCTATTCCGCTTCCTCTATGTTTCTAGATGTATATAGAACTCATGTTAAGTTTTTTTTTAAATGTTAGGAGAATGTTTTAAAATCTTTTAACCTTTCTTTGTAAATCGTGCACGTATATTTGATTTCTTCTGTTTGAACCCTAGCATCATATTGAGAAGTTTGTTGGATGCTAGGAGGTTGTTTGAAATCTTAGAAGTGTGTTTTTCTATATCTTATCAGGGTCAAAATTTTGGTTTTCGTGTAGTTACGCCGTTATGTTGCCGAAATTTTTGGTAATATAGCGACGTGACTTAGTAATGACTCTTAGGTAGCGTGTTGAGCCCCTAGGGTCGTTACACAAATAAACCATCTACACATTTAATAAAAATAAAGAAAAAGATGAGAGAGAAAAAATTCTACCTGAACTCTTTTCAAAATCTCCTACGCATTAATTTTGCAAGACAATGGTGGTCCGGATTGACTATGGTAAAACGTCGCAAGAGAAAAGAAAAAAGAAAGTGGAACCAAATGTAGCTCGTTTTGTTGTTGTTCTAACAGGAAGGGGAAGAAGACGTGAAGATGGTGCTGTTTGGGAAAAAGAAGAATGGTGGGAGAAGAAAAGAGGATCAAATTGTTGTTGGAGGAAAAGAAAGTGAAAGAAGGATAAAAAAAATGGTGGAGATGAAATTGTTAGAGAGAAAAAAATGGATAAGAAGGATCAAATTGTGGGGGAAAAATCTACGATCATTCCTTTAAAAAAAAAGAAAAAAAAAGAAGAAGATAAGGGTGAGAGGGGAAAACGTGGGAGAGAATGAAAATGAGAGAGATTTTTTTGGGAAAAGAAAAAGATTTGTTTTGGGAAGAGATGAAGTTTTGCATGAGAAAGAAGAGAGAGATTTTTTCCTTGAAAATAGAGATGAGTTTGCGTGAGAAAGAAGAGTAAGAGATGTTTTGGAGAAAATCTATAACCACCTTGATATTTGTTGGGAAGGTAACGTGTTATATATGAAATAAGAACTTAAAGAACAACAAGAACACAAAAAGAAGATAGAGAGGATGAGATAGTAGAGAGCAAAGTGAATTCTCAATTAAATTGTGTGTTTTCAAAGCCTAACACAACACATATTTATAGTATTCCAAGTGTGTAGGCTACAAGTAATTGAAGACTAAATTTAGCTATAGTTGGAGAGTCCCATAGCTATTCTAAAGGAAAAGGAGAGTCATGAAAAATAATGATTATGAAGGGAATAATCGAATTAAACCCACAGCGGAAGCATAGGAATCGTCTTTGATTTATTTAGAATTAAACTAAAATACAAGGGTTAAGCAATAAATACCTTCCAAATATGGAGATTCTTCTGGCGGATCTTTATCTCTTCCATAAAGTCTTCCTGGCTATGACTCGAACACAGGATCAAGGCTTGTGGGAGCCTTTTGAAAGAAAATCCACAAGGGATTGGAGAGAAGGAGGTCTAGAGAGAATTCTCTAATTCTCTCTATTGAGGAGATGTGTGTTGTGAAGAATACACAATGGCTCACCCCTAGGGTCCTATTTATAGTGGTCTAGGGAAAATAATTAAATAATATATTTTAATATCTAATATATTAAAATATATTTATCTAACCAATTTGAATCTTATTCAAACCGTTTAAAATTCTCCTACGACATTTTATTTCCTAATTTGAATCCAATTCAAATTTAATAAATATCTTTTATTTAATGTATCTAATATACATTAATTATTTTAATATTTAATGTATCAAATACAATAAATATATTTTCCTCTTTTATAATTAATATATCTAATATATTAAATATTAATTTGAACACTTCAAATTAAATATTAATTTGAACATTTCAAATTTTTCTTTCAACTAAATTGGTCTTTTAGTGTTACTATGAGCTAGCAAGGGGACCTTATGGACCTACAGATTATAAGCTCCAATGATACAAAATTAATTAATTAAACTCTTTAATTAATTAATTAATTAAACTCTTTAATTAATTAATTTTCATTCATTAACTATAGGTCACTCCACTATAGACCTAGAGTTGCACTCTTATGCACTGTAGGACAAGTTGTGTCCATAGATATAATCATTACATGCAAGTCAATCCTTCATGAGTTGTTCGTAATTATAGCTGGGTCAAAAGTCCGTTTTACTCCTATAATTACATATTGCACCTTAAGTACCACTGATTCTCTAATGAACAATATGTCTTTATTTGTTAGAATTTATGATAATATTTTAATTTAGTTTTAAATGGTTTAAAATGGTAGAATTTCAAGATTATCCATAGTTTAAGTTTTGAATTTAATTTATCTTCTATTTTTCTAATAGAATTAGAATAAAATATCAAGGATTATATTTTAATTTGTTTTAAAGGGTTTAAAATGATGGATTTTTAAGACTATCCAAGTGAATTATTTTTTTAATAAGATTAAAAATATTTATGTTCGTTAATCTAATAATTAATAGTTAATTAAAGATTAATGAATTTAAAAATAAAAATTGACTATAAGGGAACTCTGTCTATGGAATGTTCTGTCTAGACTGGGGTATTTAAGCTGACCGAAAGGGAACACCTCTAACTGGGAACCGACCTGAGAGTTGAATTAGTCAAATTTTATTTATTTTCACTAAGCATGCTCATAATGTTATTATTATTTTTTAAATAGTTTAAAAACTTAGTAATTCACATTAAAATCAATCTAACAACATAAGGGTTATGAAAGGTAGATTAAGAAACTTAGATAAATGAGATTAGCCTACTTTTTCTAAGTAATAGAAAACCCTATTTCAAAATACTTAGTGGGAGAATGACACATGTCAAAAATCCAACGGTCTCTATTATTGATTCACAACGTGAGATTCATGTGAAGCCTCGTGGCGGCTTTGGACCGTCCTCCCTACGGAAGGTGTTTGCATAGATCAATATCAGGGTGAATCTTTTGAGAAAGTATTATAGTAAGTGGGAGAAGGAAATGTGTCAACATATCCTACGGTCTCCATCATTAGTTTACATCGTGAAATTCATGTGGGGCCTCGTGGCGGCTTTTGGACCGTCCCCCTACGGAAGGTGTTTGCATGAGTCAATATCAGGGTGAACTCCTGAGAAGGATAGGATTGTAGTTTTGTTTCCAATACTTGACCTACCCTACGACGGCACTTATTGGGATAAAACTACGGGATCTAAAATTATGGGTCACACTTACAAAGGGCTCATTAAAGTTGTTAATGATGTCTTTGACCAAACTAATGGTAACTAAATATTATAGGAATAAGAGTTATTCTGGTATGATACTTGGTTGAGATTGTCTCAGTTTAGTGAAGGAATATTTGACCTACCCTACGACGGCACTTATTCTAACTCACTAAAGTACCATAGCATTAGAAATGATTTATAGGGTTAATTATTTTTTTTTCAAATTGTTTGATTTCTATGCTAAAATTGAATGGATAATTGTTTGCATTATGTTAAATTATATACTATATATTTCAATATTCTGTCAGTTTCTCTCATAATTTTAATTTTATTACTGATAAGTCAAAATTGAGAAATTTTATTACTTGGAAAAGTAACATTAACACTATAATGGTAGTGTAAAATTTTGAATTTGTCTTTATTGAGAAATATTCTCGAAACCTGTTGCTAATGCTATTCGAATTGTTCGTGAAGCATGTGATTAATGAATCAAAAGTAAACGAGATAGCTTGTACGTATTCTCCTAGTTGACATGTTAGATGTCAAGTTTAGAAGATAAAGAAAATGACAACAACATATGAATGTTGAAGTCAACATAAGCTAAATTTAGAAAATTGTCTAAATGATCTCAAAATTAAGTATTACAAAAATCCAAGTAAAGAAACCAAATGATTGAAGCTATATAAAAGGAAATAGTTCCTAAATTAGCTAGGACAGTCATAATAAGAGGAATTTTTGAAATGCCTCTAGGAAGAAAAATATAAATGAAAGTAAATTTGATTTACTAGATTTTTGGTGGAATATAAATGCCACCTAGATAGTCGATATAAGATCTACTATCAAGATTTATTCTTCATTACATTTAATATGTAATTCTTGGAAAATACTTAACATGTAGAATAATTTCTACAAGTTAGCACCAGGAAGCCTATCTCAGTTAGTGTAGTGGGAGACATTAAGATGTCATTAAGTAAAAATTGTTACATAATGCTGAATATGGTATTTTTAGTAACCATAAGAGAAATTCAATTTCTTGAACTTTATTACAAAAATGTTCATATAGTATGAATTACTTTGAAGTATAAAAGTTTATATTGTCAAAATTGTTTGAAAATACATTCAGCTGAAAATAAGAACAATTTGTATATGTTAAAAATGTTGACATATACTATACTACAAAATACTGAGATATTCAGGATTATAGAATCCAAAATAGAAAGACATTGTTTTCTCCTAAAAGATGATACTTGACTTTGGCTGTTAAGGTTGATTAACATCAACTTGAATAGAATGAAAAGACTAGTAAAAGGTAATTCTCTAAAAAGTTAGTTAATTACTTTACATGTCTGTAGATCTTGCCTTTCATACAAGATAATCATTGGGCCTTTATTAGATAGGGCTAGAACGCCAAAGAATATTTTGGGCTTACACATTCTGACCCAAGTGGTATGGTGAATGTAAAGGTCAAATAAAGTCATGAATATTTCGTCACTCTAGTTGATGATCATTCAAGGTACAAGTATCTTTACCTAATACAACATAAGTCTAAATTTTTGAAATGTTCAAGAAAATTAAGACTAAAGTAAAAAAAAAAAAAAAAAAACAATTAGGTAATTAAATCTATCAAGATATTATGATCAGATCATAATAGAAAGTACAGGAACCTTGCGTATTAAAACTAATTGATAGAAAATGGGTTTTTATCCCAATTATCGTAATACCAAGTGCAATTTTGTGAAATTGGGCTGCAAGAGGAGAAACAAGACCTTGTTAGACATGGTCACATTAGTAATGAGTTACACACCATTACCATACTGCGGTTAGGAAATGCAATAGAGATTGCATGGTAAACATGATTCCCTCTAAAAGTATCTACGAGACAATTTTAAAGATTATAGAAGAGTAGTAAAGCTGGTTTACAACACTTCACCATTTGGGAATGTTAAGCTCACATGTTGAAACAAGCCTAAAAAGCTTGTATATGTTCAAAGATAAGCCTAAGTGTAGGCCACCCCTAAGGAGTATAAAGTGGTCTTTTATGTAGTTCTAAAACGAATAAGGTATTTGTATGACAAATATCAATTTTATAAGAAATGTCAAATAAAAGACTACAAACCTTTAATAAGGTGAGATAGTGTTAATAAATTGGTTCCAAGAGAAGCCACTAAATAGTTAACAAAAGTTGTTAACAATTTAATTATATTTGAAAGTCAAATGGATCCTAGTCATGAATTGGATAAGCCTCATCGTAGTGGGAGAGTTATGAGATGACTCAACCTTTACAAGGACTTAATTGAAGCGCAAATTGTCATGTTAGATGACAAAGTTGAAGGTTTATTACTCTCAAAGTGAGACTAATGGCAAAGGGTTAGACCTAATAGGAGAAAGTAGACTAAGAGTAAACTTTCTCACTTGTTGTCATACTAAAGTCTGTGAGTATTATTTAATTCATTGTTGCATATGGGATATGAAAATGAATGTTTAGAATTCTTTTATGAAAAGAAATCTTAGATAATGCATCTACACAAATCAATCAGATATGTTTATTTTCAAAGATCAAAAGCAAAAGGTTTGAGAAATAGTAAAGGTTTATTTATGAAATGAATTTTACCATTAGATCTGTGAATATAAGGTTTGATAAAAGTATCAAAATCTATGACTTTGGATAAATATTAATGAAGCTTGTATAGACAAGAAAATCATTAATGGCTTAGTGGATTTTTCTCATGTTTTATGTTGGTGATATTTTTACCCATTATGAATGATGTAAGATGTCTAACATAAAACGTTGATTCAGTAACCAATTCCAAATAAGTGATTTGGAATGACTCAGTATATTTTAAATGTTCAAAATGAAGATTTTAAGGACAAAATGTTAACCTTGTCTCAAACATCTTATATTGACAAAATTGTTGTCAAATATTTGATTTTTATGTATAAGAAAGTGTATCTTAAGACACCTCAAATGTTGAGAGTATATGATATGCATAAATGAGACTGAACATTTAATATACAATTGGTTAGCATTTATCAGTTAAACGAATGGTCTGACCATTGAGTAGAAAATTAAAAACTTTCTCAAATTATCTATGGATGATGAGAAATTTTTGTATATGCAGTTAAAGATTTGATCTTTACAAGATACACTGGTTCTTGCAAAGATTTAGGAAATCTATGTAAAAATAAATCTTACCCTAGGTGGTGGAGTATGGTATATAAGTTAAATTGTTTTGCTTGTGAAGCAAGAAAATGACTTGTATGACTCAAATAGTTCCTTAAAGATCTGAAAGGTGTTTCAGATATGATTTAGTCTATCCTCTTTATTATGATAATACTGGTGCAAAGACTAATATTAAGGAAATTAGAAAACACCAATGTATAGGGAATCATATCGAAAGAGAGAAAGCATCATGGTAGTGACCAAGATGGCTTTTAACGGCAGTTCTTTGGATCTATATAAAGAGACTCTCCAGGTGTAACGACCCTACTTATCAGATTAGACTCCCTAGGGACGCTACCACATACATTCTATTATAAATTTAGAAATCTTTAATAAAGACATAAAAGATCCAATCATTTACCAAAACAATCAAAAACTTTAGCTCGGGATCCCTTTAATTCAAAACATAAGAATAACCCAACGTTTAAAATTAAAAACAATTTGTAGAACCCAACAGTTAAAAGGTCATGAAAAAAATAAATAATTAAAATGCTAGCCTATAAGAGTTTTGCGGAAGTAAAACTTTCCATGTCACCCATGGCCTCTGCAGTAATTACCAAGTCATTCGCCCATGATGCCCTTTCCTTTACCTGAAAAGAAAAACGTTTTGACAAGGGTGAGTATTTTTCAACACTCAGTAAGTGACTTCACTACTGGATCGGATATGCAAACACACACATAATGAGTTTTCGAAATTTTTTTTTTTTTTTATTTCCTTTTGTGGGACCTAACTTCCTTTCATAGCGTAAGCATTTTCTTAAAAATTTCCCTTCGGCTTTTAATGTGGACAATTAGACCCAACCTAACCTTGCCTTTCACATAGCCTCATAAATTCCTTACATATAGCGCCGTAAGGCTCCTTTTCATATAACCTTTTTAGGTTCATTTTCATATAGATGTACATCAATAGTGTTAGGGGGTAATTGCCACAGCCTTCGAAATAACTTTTATCATGAAAACATAATGTATGCATGAGGTCCCAAAGCATTTTAACTTTTTAATTTCATGATGCAACGTAAACACAGTTCGCATATCATCATACATCATAAATCATACATGTAAAAACTCATTTTCACACAAACAAGGCATTTACCAATTCATCAACATCATAAATAACACATTTATAAAACTTTTATTTTGAAGGTAAAATTTTCTTTTCAGTTTAGTTCCCGATTTGCATTTAGGCATACCGGCGTAAAGTCCCTTACCTTGGCTAAGCTCAAGAAAGGATCCTCAACTCCTATTCCAGAAATCCCTTGGTACCTATAACCAATTTCAAGATCAAGCTTAACATTCATAGCCTTTAAACTCCGATTCCATACTTATTCCAAGAAACCCATAGCTAGTAGGAACTCATACTCATAATCACTCCTGTGTTTTAAGGCTCATACTTAAAATTCACTTAAAGTCTAATCTATCTAAGGTCCAAACTTGGAAAAAAGAATTTGGATTTTACCTTCGTTCCTCTCCAAAACAGAATCGAGCTTTGCCGATTAATCCTATGGTTTGATTCGATTTGTTAAACCAACCTCCACCTACAATGGGTATTTCAAAAATAAATCCCAAAATTAATGGATAAATCTCCAAACTATGCCCAAAATCAGAATTCTATTGTGAAATCCATGAGTATACAACACGAGTTAGCTTACCCACGCGAAAACGGAGTCAACCCACGGCTGTACAGTACCAGAACTCGCCGAAAAATAGCCCAAATACAGAAAATCTCGCCGGAAAAATGAACTGCAGCAAGACGTCGGCGTTCGGCGTGAACGGCGATCGGCGATGCACGTGGACGGCGTGGACGGCGACTTCAGCGTGTGGGACGGCGGTGGTCGCGCGACGGCTCGATTTGTGCCGCTTGGGCGTGCGACGGCGTGGGCGTTCGGGTCGGTTCGCGGATCCGGCGTTAGGGGCGGCGGTTGCGTGCGGCGGCGGGTGGATCGTGCGGCGGCGAGCGTTTCGTGGCTGGCGGTGCTCGAGCGGTCTGGGGTGGTGAAGAGCTTGCTGAAAAATTCTTCTTGCAAGGGGGGCTGTCGAAAATCACAAAGAGGAAGGAGAAAGAGATGAAGAAGATGGAGAAGATGATGGCTTAAAGGCTTGACTGGAGGGCTTCACTCAACCTAGGGCTGCGTGCTAAATAAAATATTAGAGAGGGATAATTGTGGGCTTGGCTTCTCTTGGCTTGGGCTTGGCTAAAAGTCCCTTGAATTACAAGAATGCCCCCAAACTAAATAAATCCTATTTTTCCCTAAAATCTTCCCAAATTACCCTCAACTTCTCAAATTTCAATTTTGCTAATCCTCAAAATTAAATTCAATACAACCTTAAGCATAAAATTAACCTTACTATAAATTTAAAATTCAAAATTAAGGTCTTAATTAATACCTGAAAGCGCCAGTCGTTACACCAGGCTAAAGTGTTTGAGGGTCACCTAGAATGTCTAGGATTACGAGACATGTCTCATCTTTGCTAGGGCAAGTGGGAGAACATGTTGGGTATAGAGTATGCCCTAGGATACATGTCTCGCCGGCTTTAGTGCAAGTGGGAGATTGTTGGGATTTATGCCCTAAAGCCTCGTAATTAATAATTAATAATAATTTTGATTATTTTATTTTCAATATAATATTATCCATTATATGAAAAATCCAAGGTTATTAGTGTAATCTTGAACAGTATGTGGTTGACATACGAGAGGATCATGTTCAAGAAATAACCTAAAGGGTCATAGTATATGGATAAGGTTGGGTGCCTTATCCTGGTAACACTATTGATACAGCCCACTTTGTAATAGTTACAAATGATTTGATCCAAATCATTCATGTGGAGACATGTGAGTGGGGGTATCTTATACAATGAGTTTGTATAAGACTGGACCACGAAATATTTCATCTCTCCTTATAAATTCGTTAATTGAGAAGATTAATATTTCATCAGGATGATCATATGCGACTCGATCTTAATCCTGAGTGAGTTATGAACTCCTGCCTGTGAGGGCTTGTCCTTTGATTTGCATGGGTGAGAGTGGCTTTTGTAGCCGATTCAATATGCCTACCATTTTGGGGACTTGACCAAATAGGGAGCTGGGAACATAATCTCACAAGATGGAATTCACTCCTTCCCATATAGGGTAAGTAGATGAGTAGTTCCCTTAAATGCTGATTTCGGGACTTGAATAATGGGGCCCCACCCTCTCATTGGCCCGAGAGGGACTTAGTTTATAATTAGATTATAAACATATTGTTCATTAGAGAATCAGTGGTACTTAAGGTGCAAGATGTAATTATAGGGGTAAAACGGACTTTTGACCCAGCTGTAATTACGAACAACTCGTGAAGGATCGACTTGCATGTAATGATTATATCTATGGACACAACTTGTCCTACAGTGCATAAGAGTGCAACTCTAGGTCTATAGTGGAGTGACCTATAGTTAATGAATGAAAATTAATTAATTAAATAGTTTAATTAATTAATTTTGTATCATTGGAGCTTATAATCTGTAGGTCCATAAGGTCCCCTTGCTAGCTCATAGTAACACTAAAAGATCAATTTAGTTGAAAGAAAAATTTGAAATGTTCAAATTTATATTTAAATTTGAAGTGTTCAAATTAATATTTAATATATTAGATTATTAAATATAAAAGAGGAAAATATATTTATTGTATTTGATACATTAAATATTAAAATAATTAATATATATTTTATATATTAAATAAAAGATATTTATAGAATTTGAATAAGATTCAAATAAATAAATATCGTAGGAGATTTGAATGAGATTCAAATAAATATAAGATATATTTTAATATATTAGATATTAAAATATAATATTTTAATTATGGCAAAGATTTTCCCTCGGTCTCTATAAATAGGACCATTAGGTTGAGTCATTCTACACAACACACATCTCCTCAATAGAGAGAATTAGAGAATTCTCTCTAGACCTCTTCCTCTCCAATTCCTTGGGGATTTTCTTTCAAGAGGCTCCCACAAGCCTTGGTCCTGTGTTCTAGTCATAGCCCGGAAGACTTTGTGAAAAAGATAAAGATCCGCCAGAATATTCTCCATAATGTTATTTTCAAGGTATTTATTGCTTAACCTTTTTTATTTTAGTTTAATTCTAAATAAATCAAAGACGATTCCTATGCTTCCGCTATGGGTTTAATTCAATTATTCCCTTCACCCAGCTCCCTATTTGGTCAAGTCCTCAAAATGGTAGGCATATTGAATCGGCTACAAAAGCCACTCTCACCCATGCAAATCAAAGGACAAGCCCTCACAGGCAGGAGTTCATAACTCACTCAGGATTAAGATCGAGTCGCATATAATCATCCTGATGAAATATTAATCTTCTCAATTAACGAATTTATAAAGAGAGATTAAATATTTCGTGATTCAGTCTTATACAAACTCATTGTATAAGATACCCCCACTCACATGTGTCCACATGAATGATTTGGATCAAATCATTTGTAACTATTACAAAGTGGGTCGTATCAATAGTGTTACCAAGATAAGGCACCCAACCTTATCCATATACTATGACCCTTTAGGTTATTTCTTGAACATGATCCTCTCATATGTCAACCACATACTGTTCAAGATTACACTAATAACCTTGGATTTTTCATATAATGGATAATATTATATTACAAATAAAATAATCAAAATTATTATTCATTATTAAATAAATTATTAATTACGAGGCTTTAGGGCATAAATCCCAACAGATTAAAAGTGGGAGAGTGTGTGTCAAATGTAATATGGATATCTACCATGTATTTATAATAATTATGTTTTCAAATATGGTCTAGCATTTCAAAACAAAAAATTATGTATATGTCCCTTTCTAAAATTCATGTATATGTCCCTTTCTATCTAATCTATTTTTATACTTTTTTAATTTAAAATTAAATATTTAATAAACCTATAAATTTATGAGCTATAATGATATTAAATTAATTTATTAAACTGGTTGATTAATAGAATGCTCATAAAGCAACTACATTATTAGGCCTCGTTTACTTACAATAAATTAGAATGAGAATGTTATTCTTTGATGTTGTTTAGTAAGAGTTAGTATGGAATTGGAATTAAAAACTCATTGATGTAGTTTCTAAAAACAGTCATGAATCAAACCAAGAATTAGACATACTATAACTACTAAAATACTTCTTTCATATTTTTAACTGATAATATATTTTATATTAACAATTTATTTAATATTAACCAAGAATAACTAATTAATATATTACATAAACTAACAACTATTAATATAATTTTTACTAGTTCAACCATTATTAAAATATTATTAACTTTATTATTACAATATTAAATAATAGTGAATTATATTTGAATAATTTATTTGATATTAATAAATAATTGCTAACTAAAATAAAATTATATCAACTAAAGAAATTAAAATAGTTTTTTTTTATTAGAAGAATATAGATAAATTTTATTTATATGTTATCTAATATAAATATTTTACTTTAACATATTAAAACTAAATATTTAACAAGTTAAATAAAACATTTTAATTTTATAAAAAAAAATAGATTAATATGATTTTTTTTTAAGAAAAATTATTAGTAGTGTAAATAAGGGAGAGAGTGAACTAAAAAAAGGGGTAGTTGCAACAATGACAAAAAAGTTTGGCTCAATTGCAAGCATGTCTCCTCTTTATCCCCTTTGCAAATATAGCAAAAAAATTTAGTCCAGCCCAAACGGAATCTACGAAAAGTCAAAAATAGCCTTTTGTTTAATCTCGCATTTTGCAATATGAAGAATTTCAACAGTCTATCAATGATGTACTGTTGATATACCTAATATGAAATATATCAGTGATATACTACTGATATACTTTATTTAGTTATATCAATGAAGTAAAATTTCTAATATTCAATATATCAATAGTATATAAAAAATACCTAATATAAAGTATATCAAGAATATAATAGTAATTTGTATTCAGTATATCAAATATATCTAATATGAAGTAAATCAACGATATACTACTAATATACTTTATTTAGGTATATCAATGAAATGACATTCCTAATATGAAATATATCAACAATATATCGGTAATTCATAATCAGTATATTAGATATACTTATATGAAGTATATCAAATGTATATCAATAATTCATATATGAGATATACATAATATGAAGTATATAAATAATATACTATTGATATACTTGATTTTAGTTCTTGACTTTATTAATGGATTTTGGTCACTACTTTTTTGTTAATGCACTGGTTTTTAGTCGATATACTTGTCTAGTACTATATCAGTAGTGAATAAATGATATAGTGCTAAAATACTTCATTTTAGGTATATTATTCCACTGATACCTAATATGAAGTATGTCAATCGTATATCAGTACTACATATTCATTATATTAGATATACTCTATTTTAGTTTTTGACTTTGTCACTTAAAGTGACGAAGCATATCACTGATATACTACAAATATACTCAATGTTAGGTATATCAGTGATATATCAAATATACAAAATATCCTTAATATGTTACCGATATACTTCATATAGAGTATACCATTTAACTGATATACCTAAAAAGAAGTACTAATAGTATATCAGTAATATACTACTAATATACTTCGTTTTAGGTATATATTAGTTAATGAATATACTAAATGTAAAGTATATCAAATATGATATACTATTGATTTACCAAATATAAAATATATCAGATATACTACTGATATACCTACTGATACACCAATGAGAGTAAAATTGGAATAATAAAAAAGCGAAAATCAGATTTAAATTTTTTTGCTATATTTGCAAATCTCTAAAAACCATGGCTAGATTTACAAATATTCTAATATTTTTTGCTACCCATTACAATTCCAAATAATAATAATAATAATAATAAGGGAGAGAGTATAAGAGGTAGAGAAGAAAATATAGAAATTGTTGATTTTCACAAATAGGTGAAAAAATCTATGGTATTCCCCTCGAAGAAAACTCAATTGTATTTTCTAATTTCTATTTATGAATATTATTGAAAAAAAAAAAACAATTGAACACTAGCTCTAACCTTCTGTTTGAAATCCCTTGATTTGAGATTATTTCAAATCCACTATGATATGAGATTATTTCAAATCCGTTATGATTTGAAATCATTTTACGCGTTTGAATGCCAAAAAAAAAGAGGGATTTGAAATTGTTTGTGATTTCAAATTTTGTTTTTTTTGAAAAAAAAGTTTGTTCCTGTTATGGGTGAAATTGGAGCAACAAGAATGAGCTGGCTGAAAGGCTACAATGAAGGGACAAATAAGGAAAGAAACCCAATACGAAGTCCAAACGGACCGAAACCGACAGGAGACCGACCCAAGAAGAGAAGGGATGAAGAAACGGGCTTGGGCCGAAGCCCAAGCTCTTGGTCGGCCTCGGCTGAGGCCGAGGCCGACCAGTTTGGCAAGGCCCTCGGTTGCCCATTCGAAGATGGAAACCCACGAAAAGCCCTAGGAAGCCCTCAGGGGGAGAGCAAGGGAAGTTCATTCCAGCTTACAACACTCTCCTAGAACTCTCAAATTCTCTCAAAACTCTCTCTGACTTAAGCATTGGAGCCTGTGTGGCCTACACCACACCGATGTCCAGGTTTTTCTTGTCTTGCAGGTCGCGTTCTTTTCCCAAGAATACAAATTCACCGTTGTTGTCACGTGGAGTCAGGTGAGATTTCTCCTGTCCAAAATTTGGCAACAACAGTTCCAAATAAGTCAAATTTGATAGGATTTTAAGTTTCAAAAAATTATTTCGAATTTTACCCACCCCTTACAATAGTTTCTTCACGAGAATTTTTCTCTATTTAACTTCATACCGAAATGGTGGGTTTTTAGGAGAAAAAAGAAAAGAAAAGAAAACGTGAGGGAGGGTGGAGGAGACAGAGTAAATGGTGTGGGCTCACGGATTACCTATTTTGAGGAAAATGGGATTGCTCTTTTTCGAGTGATGATTCCCAAATTTAGAGGGGTTCTATCTTTTATTCACATTTGTTTATTTCGATAAATACACACTTCTCATTATTTGATTCTCATTCATGGTAATTAAAAGAACCCTTAGTATTACACGCACATGCCAATGGATATACATAATTTTGAAAGCCCAACTAACAATATCAATCAAGATGAAATTGCTTTTATGATTTATGAAATCAAATGGACAAATATTTTTCAAATTGATTAAACTGATTTGATTTAGTTATGTCTGGATTGGTATGTAATTCAAATTATATATATATATATTTTTTGTTGTTTTCAAATTCATTGAATTAAATGGATTCAACAAATATTTGTTAAGTAAATTTGTTTTCAAAATTATTTTTAGATTCCGTGATCTAAATAGTGGGAATTCTGAAAACTTTTAAATTTGAAATTTTAAAATGAAGAATTACATTAAAAAAAAAAGATAAAAGAATCTAATTGAAATATCATAAGCTCATTTCATTTTTATTAAAATTAAAATATGTATAACATAAATGATATAATATTGTAAAATAAAAATTATACAAAATTTATAAGTTAATTACATGCTAATTATACAAAATTTATAAGTTAAATTACAAGTTTAACCCATAAACTATGAGGGTTGTGTCTATTTGGTCGTCTTTGAACTTTCATAAGTGTCTAATAAGTCCCTAAACTTTCAATTTTGCATCTAAGAAGTCCATGAACTTTCAATTTTGTGTCTAGTAGATTTGTGAATTTTTAAAAATTAAAAAATTCAGGGACTAAATTTGTAATTTTGAAAGTTTAGGCTCCGTTTGTTAACCATTTGATTTTTGGTTTTTGGTTTTTGAAAATTAAGCTTGTTTTCTTCCAATTTCTCTACAATGGTTTTCATTTCCCTTAAGGAATCATTTGAATTCTTAGCCAAATTCTAAAAATAAAAACAAGTTTTTGAAAACTATTTTTTTTAGTTTTCAAAACATGACTTGGTTTTTGAAAACATAAGTAAAAAGTAGATGGCAAAACAAGTAAAACCATAGGTGGGAGTAGTATTTATAGGCTTAATTTTCAAAAACTAAAAACCAAAAACCAAATGATTATCAAACGGGACATTAGGAACCAAATAAACACAAACTTCAAAGTTCATGGACTAAATTTGTAATTTAACCAAATTTATAATATAAAACATGTTCATAAATTAATTAATAATAGTTTAAATTCAACTAAATATTTACTCGTTAAATTTAACTATTTTTATTGTTTATAAATATATTAACAAACATTTTGAATAACTTTTTAAATTGAGATCTAGTTTCTAAAATTTGTTATCAAACACATATTCAAAATAGTGAAATTTTTTGAATCACTTGTCTATACATTTATGCTTTTAGATTACTAACCAAAATACACCCTTAGTTTTCATCGACTTTTTCAATTTCAACTTGGACCCATACAAATTCTAAGAACAAGGTGGATCTTCAAAAGACTAAGAAGAAATTATTCGAGAAAGCCGTCACATTGTGATTAACAGTTTTGTACCATTGAATGTTGAAGAGAGAAATTGCAAAAGTATTTCGATTTTGTATCTAATGGTTATTAGGGGGCATAGAGATTTTTGAATCCATATCCTACGATTTTTAAGAGGTAGTCACATTGTGACGACCTTATTGAATAATTTTTCAAGACTAAGGGGCATGATCCCTCTAATTTTTTTAAAATAATTTAATTAACTTTATTGAATAATTAATTGAAAAATTAAGGTCCCGTTTGATAACATTTGGTTTTTGGTTTTTGAAAACTAAGCAAATAAATACTATTTTCACCTATGAGTTTCTTTGTTTTGTTATTTACCCTTTACATATGTTTTCAAAAACCAAGCCAAAATTTGAAAACTAAAAAAAGTAGTTTTCAAAAAGTAGTTTTTATTTTTGAAATTTGGCTAAGAATTCAAATGTTTTCAAACTCATTTGTAGAGAAATGACTATAAAATGATAAAAAAAAAAAAACAAACACAATTTTCAAAAACAAAAAATCAAAAATCAAAAATCAAAGAGTTTCAAACGAGACCTAAGATTTGTTAATTCAAAATAAATATAAAATTGTGAGTTATTTATTGCTCTTTTTGTTTATTTAATATTAGTTTTTTCGATGTTCACTTGCACCCACTGTATTAAATATCAAGCGACATGTCGATATTAGTTTTTTCGATGTTCACTTACACCCACTGTATTAAATGTTGAGCAACATGTCGACCGTATGTCTACTACCTCGAAATTTCGTGCAAGGGGTAATATCGATTTTATCCCAATATCGTTGAAATTCTCAACATTTCTCGATATTTCGTTGTGATATTGACAAAATTTCAAATAAACACTTCTAACTTTATGGTTGAGCAAACGCCTGTTGGAATAGAAATTTTGGCCAATCAGAAATTTCCATGTCATTAATTAAAGTTAGTGACAAAATTATTTATTTAATTAGGGATTATTTAAATTTGCAAGTATCCCTAAATTAAATTAAAATAAATCCCAATATGTAATTGGGTTATATGAAATTTGGGCCAATTTTAGACTAAGCCCAAATAGGAGGCTCTAATCTAGCAAAGTCTAGGCTCAAAGTCAATAAGTCCTAGCCCACAGGGCTAGGCCCAAGATTAATCAGGCTCAGTCTAAGGACCAAGCTTAAAGACCACCAGACCCAGTCTAATAGTCAAGCCCAAGCCCATCTGGAGGCCTTGAGGAACTCTATAAATAGAGAGCCCCTCCTCCATTTTGAGGGTTCAGAAATTAGAGAGCTCAGAGAGAATTCAAAACAAAAGCCAGAAGACTCCCTGAGTTCTTGAAGATCAAATTCCTCCTGAACGAAGAACACTTCCTCGAAAATCAAGAACACTTCTTCGAGACTCCAAGAATCCATTGAAGCTTCAATCTCGAGAATAAGCTCTACAGCCCTCGAGTGAAACATACAAGCAAGAGAGAGAATCAGAGGATCAAGTATTAGAGATTGTATTCCACACATTCAAAGTTATACAAATACAAAGGTTCATTTGCACGTGTTCTTATTTCTTTGTTGAAATTCTCGTGCGAACAAATTGGCACGCCCAGTGGGACAATCTCTACCTCTCATCTCTTTCTCTTTCAAGTACAGCAATGGCACCAAAGAAAGCTGCATCCAAGGTTACTGCTCCAAGCAACACATACGCGGGACCAGTTACTCGCAGTCGATCTCAAGGGGTTGAAATAAATGAAGATCGAACCCCTGATGTGATTGCGAACAGAATTGTTAAACTGATCGAAGAATCTTCCAAGGACAAGGTTGTTGTCAAGGACAACCCGCTGTTTGATCAATCCACTCCTGCTGGCAGTCAATCGAAGACGACGTCAAATCCAGATGTGATGTCTGTAATGATGGCTGATGTAGACTCCGATGAAAGGATGGCGGAGATGGAAAGGAAGATCAATCTTCTGATGAAGGCAGTCGAAGAAAGGGACCAAGAGATTGCCTACCTGAAGAACCAGATGCAAAGTCGAGAAGTTGCTGAGTCGAGTCAGACCCCTACTGCGAAGAAGACTGACAAGGGGAAGACTGTTGTCCAGGAAGAGCAACCACAACAATAAGCTTCTGTTGCTTCATTGTCCGTCCAGCAGCTGCAGGATATGATTATGAGCTCTATTAGAGCTCAGTATGGCGGGCCCACCCAAAATTCTCTCATGTACTCTAAACCGTACACTAAGAGAATTGACAACTTAAGGATGCCTGTGGGATACCAACCTCCAAAATTTCAGCAGTTCGATGGGAAGGGTAACCCTAAGCAGCATGTTGCTTACTTTGTTGAGACATGCGAGAATGCTGGAACTCGCGGCGACCTTCAGGTCAAGCAATTCGTCCGCACCTTGAAAGGGAATGCCTTCGACTGGTATACTGATCTTGAGCCTGAGACGATTGATAGTTGGGAACAATTTGAAAGAGAGTTCCTTAATCGCTTCTACAGTACGAGGCGAACTGTTAGCATGATGGAGCTCACAAATACGAAACAGCGAAAGGGCGAGCCTGTCGTCGATTACATCAATCGCTGGAGAGCTCTAAGTCTCGACTGCAAAGACCGACTTACCGAACTGTCCGCTGTGGAAATGTGCATCCAAGGTATGCACTGGGGACTGCTCTACATCTTGCAGGGGATAAAACCTCGTAGCTTCGAAGAGTTAGCAACACGAGCTCATGACATGGAGCTAAGCATTGCTGCCAGAGGAAGTAGAGACCTTCTTGTTCCAGATGTAAAAAAAGAAAAGAAGGAAGTGAAGAGCACCGAGAAGGTTTCGAAGGGTGCTACTGCAAAAGAATCTATGGTTGTCAATACGACCCCTTTTAAATTAACTCAAAAGGGAAAAGAAATTAAGGTAGAAAAACGACCGGATGGGGGCGAGAGACGTCGCCTAACTTTGAAAGAGAGGCAGGAAAAAGCTTATCCATTTCCAGACTCTGATGTTCCAGACATGCTGGAACAGTTGCTGGAAAAACAACTTATTCAGCTGCCCGAATGTAAACGACCCGAGGAGTTAGGAAAGGTAAATGATCCTAACTACTGCAAATACCACCGAGTCGTTAGCCACCCCGTGGAGAAGTGCTTCGTGCTCAAAGGGGTGATTATGAGATTAGCTCGCGAGAAGAAAATTGAGCTAGATCTTGATGAAGTGGCTCAGACGAATCATGCGGCTATAATGACTCAGCCCAGAGTCCAGTCACCTACAAGATCGTTTTACGAGGGAAAAAGAAGCCTCATTCAGTTCGGATCCTTTGAACCTATTGCTGTTTGGTCAAAGGAAGAACCCCAAATCAAGAACTATCAAGAGAAGGGCCTTCAAAAGAAGTACATCCAAGAAAAGGATGAACAGACTAAAGATGAAGACGAAGGTTGGACTGTTGTGACTCGTCGCAAGAAGCGACAGCAAAGCTATGCCCAAAAGGAATCTCGGCTATTTCGGGAGCACAAGAGAAAAAGAAAGTCACAAAGGAAGAAAGGAAAAAAGAATGCAAGGAAGTTCGCCTGCATTGTGGAAAACGATGAGGATTTCTTCTGTCCTCGACAGCCAGTGACTCTAGAGGAATTCTTTCCAAAGAACTTTCTAAGTGTTGGACAAGATGAAGCACTTGATGTGGTTGCATGTCATGTTGTCAGCACAAGTGAGGATCCTCCAAGCTCATCTGAGGTGACAACTGAGCTGGAAAACCAATCCTCTTTCAGTATAGAGGACCTGTTGTCACTCCCTCAAGCAGCTAAAAGCGCTCTTATTGAGGCGCTGATAGACTCCGACAGTGCAAGTGCTCCAACTTCTAGGGCACATACATGCGCATCGTGTTGCATGTCAATCAGTTTTACGGATGAGGACCTGCTGCTGGGGTCGAAGCCTCACAATAGACCACTGTTTGTCTCAGGGTACATTCGAGAGCAAAGAGTTGGTCGAATCCTTATCGACGATGGATCAGTTGTCAACATAATGCCTAAGTCGATAATGAAGCAGTTAGGCATCTTGACGGAAGAGCTGTCAAACAGCAAACTGGTGATCCAAGGCTTCAACCAAAGTGGGCAACGAGCCATTGGCATGGTACGCTTAGAGCTCATCATTGGAGATCTAAAAGATGATACCTTGTTCCACGTCATAGACTCCAAGACCACTTACAAGCTGCTACTGGGTCGTCCTTGGATTCATGGAAATGGGGTTGTAACTTCTACGCTGCATCAATGTTTCAAATTTTACCAGGATGGCATTAAGAAAGTGGAGGCTGACATTAATCCATTTTCGGAAGCCGAATCTCATTTTGCTGATGCAAAGTTCTATATGAAGGGTGATGGCGTAGGAGAAACTTTACCATCAAAGATTCCTTTGATTAAAGGTGGTAGTAAGCCCAAAGAAGAACCACAAGTTGATGTGAGAAAAGAGACTGTTGAGGAAACAGACGGGCCTGCCCCAAAAAGAGATGAAGCCTCTACAAGCTCTGCAAAGTCCAAGGCTTTGAGATATGAGAAAACCTCAAGTGTTCCTGTCTTGCGCTATGTCCCTCTATCTCGGCCCAAGAAGGGTGAATCACCTTTTGCCGAATGTTCAAGGAATTTGAGAGTCGGGGACATTGAGATCCTAAAGGAAAACTTTGTCACGCCTCTCACAAAGATAACAAAGCAGGAGGTCAAAAAACCTATGGATGATCCAACAAAGACGTTTCTGCCTGAAAGACGAACGAATGACGGATTCGACCCAAAGGCATATAAACTCTTAGCAAAGGCAGGCTATGACTTTACGACTCACATCGAGTTTAAAAGTCTAAAATTCTTCGATGAAAGACCTGAGCTCTCTTCAACACAGAAGAAACTTCTGAAATAGGGCTATGCTCTACCAGTGTCAAAGAAAGGAATTGGATATAAGTCCCCTGAGCCAGATCGCATAACGAGAAAAGGGAAGGCGAAGGTGGCAGACACAAACCACATAACAGTAGATGAGGTTGATGATTCAAATGTAAAGGAAGACGTCATCAGAAGGACTTCTGTTTTTAGACGTGTCGGGCCATCAGTAGCTCGACCTTCAGCTCTTCAGCGATTAAGCGTGGCTCCAATAGAAGGAGAGGGGTCACCTCCCACCTCTGGTTCTACTCGGCCTTCGGCTCTCCAGAGGATAAGTATGCCTGCTAAGGAGGGAGCAAGGGCTTCATCAGCTCCAACTTTTGATTCTAATCGACTTTCAGTCCTCCATAGGTTAAATATGCCCACAAGCGAAGGGGAGAGTTCCTCATCGACTCCAACTTTGGCACAGTTGTCAGCTTTTCGAAGATTAAGTGTTCCTACGATGGAGAGAAAAGATGCACTTTCAACCTCAACCGTGACGCGACCATCAGCTTTTCAAAGGCTGAGTGTAACCACGTCAAGAAGTGGGGACTCTCCATCGTTAGTCTTTGACCGGCTTCAACATGATTGCCCAGTGGAGACCTCAAAAGGTAAGTCCTTTGTTGAAACGAAGAATGATGAAGAAATTCGTAGTGCCTTTCCCTTTCGAATGAAGAGAAAAACTTTCGTTGCAGTCAACACAGAAGGTTCGTTGAGGGTAAAGCGACGTGATGTCGTCATCACTAATCCCTCAAGAGAGGATTTGGAACAAGAGGATAGTGAGACCTCCTGTCACCATATCACTGTTGAAGAGGAAATAGAGTCTGAAATGTCTGAAGAAGATGCAGACGAGGCACCATTTCCGTTTGAAGATGGCAGCCAATCTACAGTGGACGAGCTTAAAGAGATGAATCTAGGTACGCTAGAAGAGCCGCGTCCAACTTTTATAAGTTCATCGCTTACTTGTGAGGAAGAAGACAAATATATGAGCTTGCTCACGTCATATAGAGATGTATTTGCTTGGTCGTATAAAGAGATGTCTGGACTTGATCCAAAAGTAGCTGTCCATCATCTTGCCATCAAACAGGGGTATAGACCAGTCAAGCAAGCTCAAAGGCGTTTTCGGCCAGAGCTTATTCCCCAAATTGAAGCGGAAGTCAATAAGCTGATTGAAGCAGGGTTTATCCGCGAGGTAAAATATCCGACGTGGATAGCCAACATCGTTCCTGTTAGAAAGAAGAATGGGCAACTTCGCGTTTGCGTTGACTTTCGCGATTTGAATAATGCATGTCCAAAAGACGACTTCCCACTGCCTATCACTGAGATCATGGTCGATGCCACTACAGGACACGAAGCTCTATCTTTTATGGACGGATCATCAGGATATAACCAAATTCGAATGGCTCTGGCAGATGAAAAGATGACAGCCTTTCGAACTCCAAAAGGGATATACTGTTACAAGGTAATGCCCTTTGGACTAAAGAACGCTGGTGCAACCTATCAACGTGCCATGCAAAAGATCTTCGATGATATGTTGCATAAACAAGTCGAGTGCTATGTCGATGATCTTGTTGTCAAGTCCAAGAAAAGACAAGATCATTTGGAAGATCTAAAAGTGGTCTTTGATCGACTAAGGAAGTATCAGTTGAAGATGAACCCTCTCAAGTGTGCATTTGGCGTCACCTCAGGAAAATTCCTCGAATTTGTGGTAAGACATCGAGGGATAGAAATAGACCAGTCAAAGATTGATGCCATTCAAAAAATGCCAAGGCCAAGAAATCTCCACGAGTTGAGAAGCCTTCAAGGTCGTTTGGCCTATATCCGAAGATTCATCTTTAACTTAGCCGGTCGATGTCAGCCTTTTCAAAGGTTAATGAAGAAAGGAGAAGACTTCGAATGGGATGAAGCATGTCAAAATGCTTTTGACAGCATCAAAAAATACTTGCTTAATCCCCCTGTGTTAGGCGCCCCTATAGCAGGAAAACCGTTGATACTGTACATCGCTGGGCAAGAAAGGTCACTTGGAGCGTTGCTAGCCTAAGAGGGAGAAAGGGGTAAGGAACGAGCCCTTTATTACTTGAGCAGGACTCTGAATGGAGCTGAAGTAAATTACTCTCCAATCGAAAAGATGTGTCTTGCTCTTTTCTTCGCTATTGACAAACTAAGGCACTACATGCAGGCCTTTACAGTACACCTAGTGGCGAAAGCTGACCCTATAAAGTACATCTTGTCAAGACCAATTATTTCTGGACGTTTAGCCAAATGGGCAATCTTACTCCAGCAATATGACATTGTCTATGTACCTCAAAGGGCGGTAAAAGGACAAGCATTGGCAGATATCTTGGCAAATCACCCAATTCCATCAGACTGGAAGTTATGCGAGGATTTGCCCGATGAAGAAGTCTTCTATGTGGAAATCACAGAGCCTTGGACCATGTATTTTGATGGTGCAGCACGAAGAAATGGAGCGGGGGCAGGCATTGTCTTTATCTCGCCTGAAAAACACATGCTTCCTTATAGCTTCACGCTCCGTGAGTTATGCTCAAACAATGTTGCTGAATACCAAGCGCTAATAATTGGCCTCCAAATGGCTATAGAGTTCGGCATAGCACACATTGAAATCTATGGCGATTCAAAGTTGATTATTAGTCAACTCTTGCTTGAGTATGATGTGAAGCATGAGGACTTGAAGCCTTATTTCAACTATGCAAGGCAACTGATGGGAAAGTTTGATAGCATTATGCTGGAGCATGTTCCAAGGTCAGAAAATAAGAGGGCAGATGCGCTAGCAAATTTGGCCACCGCTCTAACAATCTCAGAGGATGTGACAGTAAATATCTCACTTTGTCAACAGTGGATCGTGCCACCAGTCGATGATGAACAACAAGAAGTAAATATGATCTCCGTCTACGCCATTGAAGAGGAAGACTGGCGACAGTCTATTATAGAATACCTTCAGCATGGGAAGCTTCCCACAGATCCCTGGCCTAAGGCTGATGTACGAAGAAGAGCTTCCCGATTCATCTATTATAAGGAGACCCTTTATCGTCGTTCTTACGAAGGATTATTCCTTCGATGCCTTGGAAAAGAAGAATCAATCAAGGCACTAGAGGAGGCGCATTCAGGCATTTACGGTGCTCACCAGTCAGGTCCAAAACTTCATTTTCAGTTAAAAAGGATGGGTTACTATTGGCCCACAATGATCCATGATTCGATGGAGTATGCAAAGAAGTGTGAGGCTTGTCAATTTCATGCAAACTTCATACATCAACCACCAGAGCCTCTCCATCCAACTGTGGCTTCATGGCCTTTTGAAGCTTGGGGGCTCAATTTAGTTGGTCCAATAACACCTAAGTCATCAGGAGGCCATTCCTACATTCTTGCAGCGACAGATTACTTTTCGAGATGGGCCGAAGCAATTGCATTAAGAGAAGCCAAGAAAGAAAATGTCGTGGACTTCATTCGAACTCATATTGTCTACCGATACGGCATCCCGCATCGTATCGTGACGGATAATGGAAGGCAGTTTTCCAACAGCTCAATGGACAAGTTGTGTGAAAAGTTTAACTTCAAGCAGTACAAGTCATCCATGTACAATGCTGCAGCGAATGGCCTGGCAGAGGCATTCAATAAGACATTGTGCAACTTGTTGAAGAAGGTAGTCTCTAAGACAAAAAGAGATTGGCAGGAAAGGATTGGTGAAGCTTTATGGGCTTACAGAACAACGCATCGCACTCCTACAGGGGTCACACCTTATTCCCTCGTTTATGGAGTGGAGGTTGTGCTCCCATTAGAAAGAGAAATTCCATCGCTCAGAATGGCTGTACAAGAAGGGTTGACTACAGAAGACAACGCAAGACTACGTCTCCAAGAGCTAGAAGCGCTGGATGAGAGAAGACTAGATGCTCAACAGGCGCTGGAATGTTACCAAGCACGAATGACCAAAGCCTTCGATAAAAATCTCAGGCCCCGGTCATTTCAAGTTGGTGATCTAGTACTTGCTGTCCGAAGACCCATCATCACAACACGACATACAGGAAACAAGTTCACGCCTAAATGGGATGGACCCTACATTGTCAAAGAAGTCTACACCAATGGAGCATACAAGATCGTTGACAAAGACGGCTTAAGGATCGGCCCCATCAACGGAAAGTTTCTTAAAAAGTTTTATGCATAAGATGTAAACACTCCTAATCGTAAGAGTATAAACTACATGATGCTCCTGGCCCGCATGAGCTTAAAAGGTGAACGGCCCTAATAAAAAAATGTATTCATTTGAACTACGTTATGACTTGATCCCTTCCACTCAAAGGGTACATAGGCAGCTTAAAGAAAAAAAAAACTTTAAGTTCAGTCTCTTAAAAAAAAAAGCATTTCCTCCCTCATGAAGCAAGACGATGAGTTGGATGCATACGATAGAGTTTTGTTCTCTTCAATTTAGTTCATTGCTCACCTTCTTAAGGTTCAAGTATCTTCACTCGCTGCAAGTTAGAAGTTAACAAGAGAAATTTGCAAAAAAAAAAAAAGGTAAAAAAAAGGTAAAAAAAAAAAAGTGAAAAAAAAAATTGGGTGAAGCCAAAGAAAGACCGCGCCAACCCCACATGAGTCGGGGTCGGGTCTTCCAAGGGAAGACAACCCTCAACTTCACTTGAGTTAGGGCTTTGTCTTCCAAAAGTGAAACAAGACCGCCCTCAACTCCACATGAGTTAGGGGCGGGTCTTCCAAGGGAAGACAACCCTCAACTTCACTTGAGTTAGGGTTTTGTCTTCCACAAGGGAAACAAGACCTCCCTCAACTCCACATGAGTTAGGGTCGAGTCTTCCAAAGGTAAAACAAGACTGCCCTAAACTCCACATGAGTTAGGGTCGAGTCTTCCAAGGGTAAAACAAAGCCGAAAGGTGCCATCCTCAATTCCACATGAATCAGGGGTTGGTCACCTTCGAAATTGAAGAAGACATCGAAGCCGTCGAAAGGTGCCATCCTAATTCCTCTTGAATCAGGGGTTGGTCACCTTCGAAATTGAAAAAGACGTCAAAGCCGTCGAAAGGTGCCATCCTAATTCCTCCTGAATCAGGGGTTGGTCACCTTCGAAATTGAAGAAGACGTCGAAGCCGTCGAAAGGTGCCATCCTAATTCCGCCTGAATCAGGGGTTGGTCACCTTCGAAATTGAAGAAGACGTCGAAGTCGTCGAAAGGTGCCATCCTAATTCCGTCTGAATCAGGGGTGGCCACCTTCGAAATTGAAGAAGATGTTGAAGCGGCCGAAAGGTGTCATCCTTAACTCTGCCTGAATCAGGGGTTGGTCACCTTCGGAGTTAAAGAATATGTCGAAGCTACCGAAAGGTGCCATCCTTAATTCCGCCTGAATCAGGGGTTGGTCACCTTCGGAGTTAAAGAAGACATCTCAAAGTTGAAGGAGACATCTTAGCTGCAAGTCAAGAATAAAAAATAAGGGGGCATATATATTGTTTTTAAAAAAATACCTACCTGTTTTACCTTATGATATTCTCTTCTATAGGAAAGTATTTGCAAGTCTTGCAACTTAAAAAAAAAAAAAAAAAAAAAAAAAAAAACCAATAAAAAAAATGAAAAAAAAACGTAAAAAAAAAAAAGGAAAAAGAAAGAAAGAAAAAAAAATATAAAAAGAAAAGAGAAAAGAAAAAGAAAATTGGGACTTGCCTATTCTTCATTCCTAAATGTGAAGCTCCACTCACTCTTTGTTGATGTGAATTGATGGAAGACTCATCTCCTCTATTTATAGCGGAGGAAAAGATAAAATCACATCTAATTTGAATCCAAAGATCATGCAGGATTCAAATTTTAGGATATTAAAGTTTGAATTTTGGGATGAGTTGACTACAAACTCAAATCCAAGTTCTATTCCAAAATTCAAATCGAAATCGAGCAGGATATCATCTCAAATTAAATTTTGGCATATCTTATCTCAAATTAAAAATTGACTGGAAGCCAAATTAAAATTCTATTCCAAATCCAAAATTCAAATTTGGTAGAATTTTATCTCAAAAAAAAAAAAAAAAAAAAAAGCAAAATTTGGGCATAATCCAAAATTGATCCCAAATCAAATTTGATTAAAGTCCTAATTCAAGTTCTATTCCAATTCCAAAATATATTTGGGTAGACTTTTCTCTCAAAAAGTGAAATTTGGGCATAATCCAAAATTTATCCCAAATCAAAATTTGATTGAAATCCAAATTCAAGTTCTATTCCAATTCCAAATATAATTGGATAGACTTTTATCTCAAAAAGTGAAATTTGGACACTCCAAATTCAAGCTTCAAATTCAAATTCATCGGTAGGTTCCAAACTATATCCTAAATAATGGGTATAATTTGAATACTACTTGAAATTCAAATTAAATAAAATTCAAATTTTGAATTAAGGAGAACATAAATTCTACCGAAATTCAAATCAAAGTTCAATGCCAAGTAAGGAAACCAAAATTATGACCCAAATTCATATTTTGATGAATTGGCACAACAAATGAAGTCCAATTTAGGAGCAAATACCTTAAATTTTGATTCCAAATTATCTTTTTCGAGATTCACTCACATATATTAGTGCATAAATCTCGAAAAGGGGGCATTTGTCGGAATAGAAATTTTGGCCAATCAGAAATTTTCATGTCATTAATTAAAGTTAGTGACAAAATTATTTATTTAATTAGGGATTATTTAAATTTGCAAGTATCCCTAAATTAAATTAAAGTAAATCCCAATATGTAATTGGGTTATATGAAATTTGGGCCAATTTTAGACTAAGCCCAAATAGGAGGCCCTAATCCAGCAAAGTCTAGGCTCAAAGTCAATAAGTCCTAGCCCACAGGGCTAGGCCCAAGATTAATCACGCTCAATCTAAGGACCAAACTCAAAGACCACCAGACCCAGTATAATAGTCAAGCCCAAGCCCATCTGGAGGCCTTGAGGAACTTTATAAATAGAGAGCCCCTCCTCCATTTTGAGGGTTCAGAAATTAGAGAGCTCAGAGAGAATTCAAAACAAAAGCCAGAAGACTCCCTGAGTTCTTGAAGATCAAATTCCTCCTGAACGAAGAACACTTCCTCGAAGATCAAGAACACTTCTTCGAGACTCCAAGAATCCATTGAAGCTTCAATCTCGAGAATAAGCTCTACAGCCCTCGAGTGAAACATACAAGCAAGAGAGAGAATCAGAGGATCAAGTATTAGAGATTGTATTCCACACATTCAAAGTTATACAAATACAAAGGTTCATTTGCACGTGTTATTATTTCTTTGTTGAAATTCTCGTGCGAACAACGCCTATTCATTTTTAAGCCCATATCAATTTGTTTAAGCTTTGCATAGTGGTTGAAGGAGGACGTGGAGTGCATACTTATAGAAAAGGTTACTCCCACTCCTTTGAGTCGTACCGATGTGGGACAAAATTCTTTTTCAAAACAGTAGTCTCTCTCATCTCTCATCTCTACTCTATCCCTCTAGTTCTCCACCTCCAACTCTCACGACTCTCAAGTCACAATTTATTTATCTATTTTTCTTTTAAATATTTATTTTCTTTTATTCATGTATTTAAAAAAATGTTATGCTTTCTCTACTGTTATTTTTATTATTTTCTTTTTATCATATACATATATTTCATTTTTTTAATTAAGTAACAATGTTCATACTATTTAATTGTAAAGGATCTAATTAAGCTACAAAAAAAAGTTTTTATTAATCAATTTGTGTTGTAAAATTGAGAGGCGAAACCGGGCACCAAAACTTTACCAAAACATATAATAATAATAATAATAATAATAATACTTTACCAAAACATATAATAATAATAATAATAATAATAATAATAATAATAATAATACTTTACCAAAACATATAATAATAATAATAATAATAATAATAATAATAATAATAATAAGTGTTGGAATATAAAAGGAGTATATATATATATAATATAAACAAAAGAAATGGAGATTTATGGCAAAATGTCTCATATCATATTTATCCACCAAAAACCACTATTTATAGGCAATTTGGGAGAGCATGATGTGATACATTTGGACACCAATCTATGGCCTTTGTTGGACACATAGTAGACACTTTGGCTATGGAGAAAATGCCACTTGGCATGGATAATAAATGGGCATGTGGAATGGGCATTTACTTGTGTCATATTTACAATACTCCCCCTTAAATGCCCATTTATACAAAATATGCCTCGTTAAAACCTTACTAGGGAAAAACCCAATGGGAAAAAACCCTAGTGAAGGAAAAAGAGTACATATTTTATATAGTTTACTATAATACATTCACTCCCCCTCATGGAGACATCACTTAAAGTCTTTGAGTCGTCGCATTCCAATGCTATATACTAATTTATCGAAGGTTGCAGTTGGTAATGCCTTTGTAAATAAGTCAGCCAGGTTATCTTTTGAACAAATTTGTTGTACAGTGATATCGCCATTTTCTTCAAGATCATGAGTATAGAAGAGCTTTGGTGAGATATGCTTCGTTCTATCTCCTTTGATATATCCTCCCTTGATTTGAGCTATACATGTTGTGTTGTCTTCGTATAACATCGGTGGAAGAGGTTTACTTGAAGACAAGCCACATGTCTCATGAATGTGTTGTGTCATCGATCTTAGCCATACACATTCTCGACTTGCTTCATGAATAGCGAGGATTTCAGCATGATTTGAAGAAGTGGCCGTTATAGTCTGTTTCACTGATCGCCACGATATAGCAGTTTCTCCACATGTGAATAGATAACCTGTCTGAGATCTAGCTTTGTGTGGCTCAGGTAGATAACCAGAATCTGCATAACCAACTAGATCATACTTTGATTTGTTAGAATAAAATAAACCCATATCAATTGTCCCTCGAAGATATTGGAGTACATGCTGAACTCCGTTCCAATGTCTTTTTGTAGGACATGAACTATATCTAGCTAATAAATTTACTGAAAATGCAATATCTGGTCTTGTGTTATTAGCCAAATACATAAGTGCACCAATTGCACTAAGATATGGTACTTCAGGACCAAGTAGTTCTTCACTGTCATCTCGAGGTCGAAATATATCTTTCTTTACATCCAGTGAACGAACTTCCATTGGAATGTTCAATGGATGTGCTTTATCCATATAGAATTTTTTTAAGATTTTCTCTGTATAAGTTGATTGATGAACAAATATCCCATCTGCTAAATGTTCAATTTGCAAACCAAGGCAAAATTTTGTTTTTCCAAGATCTTTCATCTCGAATTCTTTTTTAAGATATTCTATTGCCTTGGATAACTCTTCAGGAGTTCCAATTATATTTAAGTCATCAACATATACAGTTATAATAGCAAATCTTGACTGAGATTTCTTTATAAAAACGCACGGACATATTGGATTATTTTGGTATCCTTCTTTCAACAGATATTCACTCAGGCGATTATACCATATTCGTCCTGATTGTTTTAATCCATATAATGATCTCTGTAACTTTATTGAATACAATTCCCGAGAACTTGATTTATATGTTTTTGGTATTTTAAATCATTCCGGGATTTTCATATAAATGTCATTATCCAGAGATCCATATAAATACGCCGTAACTACATCCATTAGATGCATATCAAGCTTTTCATATACAGTCAGACCAATCAAATATCTTAGTGTTATTGCATCCACCACAGGAGAATATGTCTCCTCATAATCAATACCAGGCCTTTGCGAGAATCCTTGTGCAACAAGTCTCGCTTTATATCTTGTGACTTCATTCTTTTCATTTCTTTTCCTTACAAATACCCATTTATATCCTACAGGTTTGACGTTTTCCGGTGTTGGGACTACTGGTCCAAAAACCTCACGTTTTGAAAGTGAGTTTAACTCTGCTTGGATTGCTTCTTTCCACTTCGGCCAATCCTTTCTACGTTGACATTCTACGATAGATTTTGGGTCAAAATCGTCACTTTCATGAATAATATCGTGAGCAACATTATAAGAAAAAATGTTGTCAATAATGATATCATTTCGGTTCCATCTCTTTCCTGTTGTAACATAGTTTATAGAAATTTCATTATTATCCTCAAGCGTTTGATTTTCACCAATACTCTTTTGAGTAGTTGTATTCTGGATTTCTTCTGGAACATCCATACCTTTTATTGAATCATTTTGATTCTCAACTACTTTTCTTTTTCGAGGATTTTTATCTTTAGAACCTATTGGTCTACCACGCTTCTGGCGTGCTCCAGACTCATTATTGACAACTTGTTCCTTTGGGATATCAACTTTTGATGGAGCATTTGCAGCTGGTATATATGATTTAGTCACACTTTTAGTATCTGTGAATGCATCTGGTAGTTGATTTGCTATATTTTGCAAATGAATTATCTTTTGAACTTCAAGTTCACATTGATTTCTACGAGAATCTAAATGAGATAATAACAATGCATTCCATGTAATTTCTTTTTCCAACTTCTTAATTCCTCCCCCTAATGTTGGAAAATTTGTCTCATTAAAATGACAATCAGCAAATCGTGCAGTAAATACATCACCCGTCAGGGGTTCAAGATATTTAATAATTGATGGGGAATCAAAACCAACATATATTCCTAACCTCCTTTGAGGACCCATCTTAGTACGTTGTGGTGGAGCAATCGGTACATATACTGCACATCCAGAAATTCTTAGATGGGAAATATTTGGCTGCTGGCCATAAGCTAATTGCATTGGGGAGTATTTATTATAAGCTACTGGCCTAATACGTGCCAGTGATGCAGCATGCAAAATAGCATGACCCCATACCGATGTAGGAAGTTTAGCTCTCATAAGCAATGGTCTTGCAATTAGTTGCAGACGTTTTATAAATGATTATGCTAGACCATTTTGTGTATGAACGTGAGCTACAGGATGTTCAACACTTATCCCGATTGACATACAATAATTATTAAAAGTTTGGGATGTAAATTCACCAGCATTATCAAGTCGAATGGTCTTAATTGTATTATCAGGAAATTGTGCTTTTAACTTAATTATTTGAGCAAGTAATCTTGCAAATGCAAGATTTCGACTTGATAATAAGCATACATGTGACCATCTGCTGGATGCGTCAATTAATACCATAAAATATCTAAATGGACCACTTGGTGGGTTAATAGGTCCACAAATATCACCTTGAATTCGCTCTAAAAATGCAGGTGATTCAATCCCCACTTTAGCTGATGATGGTCTAATCATTAATTTCCCTTGAGAACAAGCATCACATGACAACTCATTGGATTGAAGAATCTTCTGGCTCTTTAAAGGATGTCCATGTGAATTCTCAATAATTTTTCTCATCATTATTGACCCTGGATGACCCAATCGATCATGCCAAACACTGAATATTTCTGGATTCATGAACTTCGGGTTCATTATTGCATAACTTTCGATTACTCGTATATGAGTATAGTATAATCCAGAAGAAAAAGCAGGCAGTGTTTCTAATATACGTTTTTCATGTGAAACAATAGATGTTATATAGAGACACTCTATATTATTTTTACAATCAGTTTCAACATGATAATTATTTTCACGTATATCTTTAAAACTTAATAAGTTTCTTTTCGATTTGCTAGAGAACAGAGCATTATTAATTGTAAATCTTGTTCCTCTAGGCAAAATAAAGTTTGCTTTTCCAAAACCTTCAATCAGATTTGCAGAACCTGATATAGTATTGACTTTTGCTTCCAGCATTGTCAATCTAGAAAAATATTTTCTATTTATGAGTATCGTGTGCGTAGTTTCGCAGTCTGCCAGACATAAATCCTCATTGCTCATTTTCGAGTTACTCAACATATTGAAATTGTTCATATTTCTTCATTGAAAAGAAAAAAAAACGATTACAAAGAGTCTTAAATATATATACAAACAAAACAACAAAAAAAAAAAAACATACTAAACAGTACTTAATTATATATTTTCATACAAATCATCCTCTACTTGTTTGATTGCATCAATTCTCTCTCCAGGAGATTCAAAATAATCAGCTACATCAAGATGCATCATATTGGAGGGGTCAAACACATCATATTCTTGAATGGCAAGATTTACCTCCACATTCTTTCCTTTTCCTTTTTCCTTCAGGGAAGCTTGATAGAGATCAACAAGGTGTTTTGACGTACGACAGGTACGTGACCAGTGCCCAGTCATTCCGCACCGGAAACATTTATGTTCATCACCTTTCGAACTTCTATCTTGTGGAGCCTTTCCTTTATGATCATCACTTCGTGTGGGTTTCTTAAAATTATAATGCCCACCACGAAAATAGGTATTTCTTCCTCTACCGCGGTCCCGACCTCGACCACGACCACGACCTCGACCACGGTTATTAAAATTCACAGCATTCACTTCAGGAAATGGTGTTGCTCCAGTTGGTTGGGATTCGTGATTTTTCATCAATAACTCGTTATTTTGTTCAGCAACGAGAAGACATGAGATAAGTTCAGAATATTTTGCAAAACCCTTCTCTCGATATTGCTGCTGCAGGAGCATATTCGAGACATGAAAAGTGGAAAATGTCTTCTCTAACATATCAACATCAGTAATCTTTTCTCCGCATAATTTTAATTTTGAACTAATTCTGAAGAGTGCGGAATTATATTCACTTACTGATTTAAGACTGCAACCTCAGGTGCATCCAATCATAACGAGCTTTTGGAAGAATAACTGTTTTTTGATGATCGTACCTTTCTTTCAAACCTTGCCATAGAACGTAGGGATTTTTTATAGTAAGATACTCCATTTTCAATCCCTCGTGAAGATGATGGCGAAGGAAGATCAGGGCTTTTGCTTTTTCTTGATTTGATGCATCATTTCCTTCTTTAATTGTTCCTCCAAGATTCATAGAATCTAAATGGATCTCAGCGTCAAGGACCCATGACAAGTAGTTATTTCCATTAATATCCAGGGCCGCAAATTCTAGCTTTGTAAGGTTTGCCATAATAACACTATCAAAAATAATAATATATTCATATTAGAAATTTAACATAAACCAAATGCGTAAAAATGGCATACCTATAAGACTTACCTTTAGCGGGAAAAATGACAGAGTCTCGTGCTAATAACGTGTTGTAAAATTGAGAGGCGAAACCGGGCACCAAAACTTTACCAAAACATATAATAATAATAATAATAATAATAATAATAATAATACTTTACCAAAACATATAATAATAATAATAATAATAATAAGTGTTGGAATATAAAAGGAGTATATATATATATATATAATATAAACAAAAGAAATGGAGATTTATGGCAAAATGTCTCATATCATATTTATCCACCAAAAACCACTATTTATAGGCAATTTGGGAGAGCATGATGTGGTACATTTGGACACCAATCTATGGTCTTTGTTGGACACATAGTAGACACTTTGGCTATGGAGAAAATGCCACTTGGCATGGATAATAAATGGGCATGTGGAATGGACATTTACTTGTGTCATATTTACAATAATTTGAACAATTTCAATCCAAATTTCCATACTTTCCTTATTTTTTTTTAAAATTTTCAGGATTAAAAAGGTCAATTGACTGACGTCTGCAGGCTTTTTTTTTTTTTTTTTTTTTTTTTTTTTTTTTTGTATTTGGTATTTTTTATTTCTTTTGTTTTTCCTATTTTGTCTTTTATAATGTTAAATAATGCAAATTTAAACTACTATAAAATATAAATATAAATTATACACTCACAAAAGTCCCTTTTTTTCTTTTTTCTTTTTTCTTTTTTTACTTTTTTGTATTTTATTTTGTATTTTTTTTCATTTTTTTAACATTTTCATTTAATTACATAATACATTTATATCATTCACATCAAAATCTTATCAAATATGTCATATATCCTATAATTACCGATATTTGATATTATTTTGTATAGTTAATTAGGAATGGTTAATTATACTTTGATTAAGTTATCATAATTAAAGTCTCATTTAATAATTCAAACTATTTTCATCAATTTCCACAATTTTTTCAAATTTTTTGCTAACATTGACATGTCCATCGATATTTTAATATAAATATTATATAAATTTTGGTTAAAAATAAACAATTCTAGCACAATTAAAGTTTCATGAAATAATTTTAATAATTTTAATCAATTTTCATATTTTTCTTCAAAATTTCTGCTTGCATCGACATTTCAATCAACGTTTATATCTAAATATTGTCTTAGTTTTTAGATATGATACTTAAAAATGGTCAATTATAGTCTAATTAAGCCACAATCAAAATTTCATTGACTAATTCAAACAATTTCCATCAATTTTCGTAAATTTTCATCGACATTTCTATAAAATCTGAACCTCGACATTTCGATTGACATCGACATTCAAACGTACACTCCTAAAACAACTTATACAAACTATCATGTGTTAGTTATATGAATAACAACTCTCACACCAACCCAATAATGTGCTAATATCGTTACCATTTTACTATAAACATTTTTTTTTTAAACTAAATCCTATCAAGTAACAACTCGTATATGAAAATAAAGTTCCATCCTTTATTCATTTAACTAACAAAAGAACATCCTTTGTGTCATTCTTTCAGCAACAAACCATTGTCATTGAAACATTCTCCTTAAAACAAACAAAAGTTCTTTTCATTTTTAGCAATATCAAGGCTTTTTCAATAAAACATAAACAATTAGTAAGCCAGATTTTTTTGACGAAGACCCACCCATTAGAAAAGCAAAAGAAAGCAGAGCAGAGATCAGAGCAGAGAGAGGGGGCAGGGCAAGTTTTTCGTTACAGAAGGCGGCAAAATGGAGGGCCACTTGGGCAAAATTCCCACCTCGAAATCGCCAGTCAAACTCGAAACCAACGGCCCTTTGTCACAAAATCCTAGCGTCCTTTCAATCGAGCCCCAGATGCATATATTTGGGCGCGAAATGTGCGTTGATTTTCAGACTTCAGTTACTAAACTTCAGGGCAGATCATACACAGAGAGAGAGAGAGAGAGAGTGAGATTTCAATAACCCAAATGCGTTTCAAAACCTACTTCAATTAATCGAAAGTGAAAAAGGGGAAAAAAGAAGAAGAAGAAATGGCGCAAGCGAATTCCGAAGAGAAGGTGAGTGAGAACCCTGAAATGGAGGTCAAAGAAGCTGTGAATGGCGATGGTGATGGTAGTAGTAACAGCAATGGTAATCTGGCCTTCAAATTCAATGCTCAAGCGCCTGAGTTTTTCCCTAGATCGCAAACCCAGATGCCCGTTACGGGCTATTTTCATCCCTATTTCCATTTTCTTGGTGGGGCTCCTGCTACTTCAGACTGGTTCTTTATTGGGGATCAAGAACCAACCTATTTGATCCCTAATGCCACCATTCCGCTTCCAAATTTCTCTAAGAATGCACGTTCTGACGATATTCAGCAAAAAATCGTCAAACAGGTACCCTGTTCTGTTCTGTTCTTGATTCCTTTTTGTCTATGTTTATCTTATATTTCATCGTTTGATTCCATTATCCTGTGCTGTGCTCTTCTGAATGATCAATCACCAAACTTGTTTGTCCTGTTGCATTTCTAGTATTCCATCTCCATTGGACAAGCGTATGCACATATTTTGTAGTTCTTTTGCCTCTAAAGCCACTCCCCATGTAGGAAAACATGATAAAACTAGTCATATTGGATATTCTTGGGGGATCTTGAATTGTCTAAGACATTTTTTTGTTCCTTTTATATGAATTCTTCTTGCTGTTTGGTCAATATATGAAAGATCTTTAGAACAGTACCCCTTTTGAGTGATCTTTGTGCCATGCTTGTAACTAGTTTCTGTTATTATTATTTTGACTGTCACTTCAAGATTATCTATAATGTCCATTAGGTGCACTTCTTTTTCATCTTTTGTATTTTCCCACGTCCTTCTTCCATTAGTTTTCTCCTTGGATTCCTTCTTACTGTATTTGATCTCTCTTTCTTTATGCTTTGAACTTGGTCTGTTAAGAGTTTGTTATTCGAATTTGATGTGCATAAGTTTTTCTCTGTGACTATAATAATCCCATTTATGTTGTTGGAAGTTGGAATCTAACCAAGATAAAAATCAAGCTTTGAACTCCATACTTTTCGAGACTTGTCATGTTCAAGGTGTAGTGAGAAATTTGTTGCTTTTTCCATGAGAACTTTCAGCATCTTATGCATGATTTCAATTTTACAGGTAGAATATCAGTTCAGTGACATGAGTCTTCTTGCAAATGAGTCTCTTGCAAAACACATTAGTAAAGATCCTGATGGTTATGGTATAGCCTTTGTAACACTAGTACATGGATGCATCAATTCAAGTTTTAACTGAATTCTTTTTTGTCTTTTTTTTCATTTCCCTTTATGAAGTTCCAATTTCTGTTATTTCGTCCACCAAAAAAGTAAAGTCCCTCTCAACCAACAACAATTTGATAGTTCAAGTGCTCCGCTCCTCTTCAAAGCTTGTAAGTTCCTAAGTAGAGCACCTTTCTGTAAAGATAAGAATAATCATTCTGTTTTATTTTCTTGATTTATTATAACTTATATCCGATCTTCCGAAGGTTGTCAGTGCTGATGGGAAGAAAGTTAGGCGTAAGCATCCATTCACGGACAAGGACAAAGAGGAACTTCTGGTAAGATTAGCCATTGTATGAATGGTGCAGAACATTTCCCTTTAGCTGAGCAGGGAGTAATATTTTGTTCTTGGATTTATAGTCCCGCACAGTCGTTGTTGAGAATTTGCCCGACAATCACTCACATCACAACCTGGAGAAAATATTTAGTGTGATTGGAAGGTAGTTTAATTTCATCTGACATTTTTGCTTTGTCATATTCTTTCCGTTAGATGTTAAACTGTCTTCACTGAGCATCATTTATTGGTGATATCTGACCAGTGTGAAGACCATCCGAATTTGCCATCCCCCAGAATCAAATCCCTGCTGCTCTAAAGGTGAATTGTTTATCAGTAACAAGGTATTGTGAATCATGCTTTACTTTAATGCATAACCAAGACACTTATCCTCAAAATCCTTTTCTCATTGTTATTTCATTTGTTTGAAGCTTCATGCACTTGTGGAATACGAGACCGTAGAGTTGGCTGAAAGAGCGGTATGTATATATTGTAAGCTATTACGGACCGAGTGCTTGTATTTCAATCTTTTTATTGTCTTTCCCACTTCTTTTTGTTCCTGCTAGGCTGAGAAGTTAAACGATGAGAGAAACTGGAGGAAAGGGCTCCGAGTGAGGTTATTGCTCAGACGCTCGGTAAGTGTAATAAGATGATGTAAGGGTAGAGTTTTGTTTACTCTTGCCTGCATTTTCATTATTTTCATGGTCCTGCTTAGTACAACTCTAATTATTATTTCTATATGAATGCAAAATTGGATAGCCAAAGTCGGTTTTGAAGACTCGAAAATCAGAATTTGAAAGTATTCTGGATGAAGATGATTCACCATCTCCTGTATCCATCGAACCAGAGTCCTCTCTGCCAAATATCGCTGAACTGATTGCCGATTGCAATGTACGTCTTTTTGCCGAAAACTCTATCGTCCTTGTTTGATGTATTATTTGATCAATAGCCGGTATATATTGTTTTCTTTGATCAAAATGATTTGTAATTCCCAAATGACATGAAATATTTGTTTTACTAGTATGAGGAGAACTCGACATCATCTAAGAAGGGCTGGGGTCGAGGCCGTGGGAAGGGCCGTGGACGAATTCATAGCCATCTCGATCGTAGTTACAGCTTGCCGGTTACAGCTATGCAATCGAGTAGCCAGGTTCTTTGTGAAGCATCTTCCAAACTCACTTCAAAGAGTCCGAGAATGCCTGATGGAACTAAAGGTTTCACCATGGGACGGGGCAAGCCATTAAGCTCTAAACCTGTATTTTGAATGAATAGAAATGTAGGGAAATCTCTCTTTGATTGTTAAGTAGAGTGGAAGGAACTATGACAATTTTGCTGCTACCTTTTTTTTTCCTTTTTTTTTTTTTGGGGGGGGGGGGGGGGGGGGGGGGGTAATAATCGAGATGTTTGATAGGATTTTTTGGTTTGTATAATGTGGCGCTAGCCATCATTCATTCTGAGCAAATTCAACTATTTTTCTAGCTTTTATCTTTTTCAAATCGTCTTGCAATCAACAATATTATGATAACATGTAGAATTTGCAAGACTTAAGCCAAAAATTAGGAAAATTACTTGGCCATATAAAATCTAGAGTTGATTCAAATCATGGATTTTATATAGGCCATGATATTCTCCATTAAGCCAAGAAAAATGTTTGGGTTAAGAATGTGATCAAAGTCCAACATCAGTTTAAAGTGAAGAAAATTGTGAGTTTGGACAAGATAGAGTTAAAAAAAATAATTTAGGTTAGCTTGAGTTCACAATGAACAATCGCATTGAAAATAATGGAGGATATGTTTTATCATATGCTCACAACATAGAAAAAGAGTTCATAGCATATTGAGAGAAAATTGGGAGTATTCTTAAAAGGCGAAACATTATTATTTGAGATTCTTTTTTTCTTATAGTGAAACCTATGAAGTATGCAGAAGAATGATGTTGTTGAAATAACCTAGAGTTTAGGCTTCTTATTGAGAGAATAATTTCCATTACAAAGTGAGCTTTCATTCACTTGTTTCATCGTGCCACAACCCTCACACAAGCAGCCCTAAGCTAGGGGACCAAAAATGCATATTGTTACTCTCCCTTTGTCGGCCTTTCTTTCCATTAACAAGTGTTCGTGAGCTTCTTTCTTGCTTTCCTTTCTCATGTGCTTTGACTGTGACTCCAAACTTAGTTGAATATGTAGATATCATGAATGCAACATGAAGGATACTTTGGTCAAGAAATTCAGGCATTTTATGTTGATTTTGCCAGCACAACTTGGAGTCTAGCGCCTTAGCTTTGTTGTGATGTACTCTGTTATGAGAATAATGTGACCTAGATTGATTTATGGAACCTCTATTGTCGTCATTCTCATGAGAAACTTATCCAATAACTACACTTGTTGGTTTCTTCAATTTTCAAGTTAGATAAACCTAGGCTTATGAAAACCTACCTTTTATGCTAGGTACTATTATATAGATTATATATTAACACAAATCTCTACTTCCTATTCTTTTGTATTGTCCAAACTCAAGCTTCCCAACTCCAAAATTCTCAATTTTAAAAGTCATAGATCCATATTTATTAAAATCACAAGCCAAACATCTCTATACTGAAAAGAGTATTAAAAAAAATGATCGAATAACTTCTGATCGAGTATAAAAATATTACATAAAGTTGGGATAGCTAGGTAAACATAGTTCACAAGATATATGAGGGTGTGGAAGGCTTCCAACCCTTCCAAGGCATAAAAGCTTTAGCAAGAAGATTGAATTCAAGTTTGACAATATGATTGTGCTTGAACTCTTTTGATGATGAATGGGAACAAGGATGTGGGCAATCCCTCTCCTATTTGTATTTTTGTGAACTTGACAGGTTTGGGAGGGTTTGAGATTGGCTTCCAAAAGAAATATATATATATATATATATATATATATATATATCTCGAAGAAAACTTAGAGGAATCATCTATAAAAAAGTTTTTAGTGCAAAATACACTTTTGGTCTCTAAAACTTGAAGTTGATGTGTCTATTTGGTCTCTAGAATTTCAAAAGCAACACTTTTAGTACATGGAATTTGAGAAATGGTTTTAAATGGCTCCGGAGCTCTTTTGATAGCTAGCTAGTTGACTGACAGTAAGATAACTTGATAGTTAAATTGTTGATTCAGCAGAGTGGTTTGACAATAATATATTAATTTAATAATATTTTTTGGGTGACGGGATATGTGAGTTGTTAATTTTCTTTCCCCCTCTTTCTTCTCTCTTCTTTCCCTTCCTTTTTCTTCTCCGACAAACTTTGCCAGTGACAACGCTGCCATTGAAATAAAGAGAAGGGCGGATGAGAGAGGAGTGGACGGCAACGGTGCTGCCGTTGCTAGTGAAGTTTGTAGGAGAAGAAGAGGGAAGAGAAAGAAGAGAGAAGAAAAGGAGAGAAAGAAAATTCACATGTCCAGTCACCAAAAATAGATTATTAATTGCCAAGTCATCTTGTCGTTAGTCAATTAATGGTCAAAAGAGCGTAGAGACCATTTAGAAACATTTTTCAAACTTCAGGGATTAAAAGTGTTCATTTTGAAACATCAAGGACCAAATAAATATCAATCTCAAATTTTTAGTCGATGATATAATGTCTTAACCAATCAAGCTATGTTCAGCTTGATTTTATATATATAATATTTGTAGTCGGTTAAGGTCCTAAAAGTCACTAACTATTTATAGATCATTGCCAAATGGCCATTTTTGTTTTAGTGTGAGTGGGTTTTATGTGGAAATATCGTGGAATAAAATTTTAACAACTAATGCCAAGAGAGAACCATTCCAAGATAAAAGACAAAATAGCTTTTTGAAGAAGATCTCTACGTTTGTATGACCTAATCTTCTAGGGGGGAAAAATACAAAGACAATTGAAATTGGTTTATTATAGTGTTTTAGTTCAACCTTTCGGATATATATATAAGTGATTCGACGGTGACAGAATTGAGAATTTGAAAAGATTTGAATGTTTTATTTCATATGAGTAATCTAGTATAAGAGTCATCTTTTAGGCCCAACTTTAAAAGAATTAAGCACTTTTCTTTGCTCTCGAGGATTTTAAAAGAATCTCAATTGAATCACCATTATCACAACGTGGCTCGGCAATATTTAATATTAATCTTAGTCTCTCAAATATGGATGTTAAGTAGTTGAAGCACTAACAGTGCTATTTATTTATAAAAAGTAGATTGAATTTGGTGTCCACTGAAATATGATCACATTGTGGTTTGCTTGGGATGCTTGGAGTGTGTGTGATGGAATAGGAATACCACTGCAGTCTATCTTTGACAATAAACAATTATATATCTTGCAACACTTCCACAAAAATAAGACTATTTTTTTTCTTGAAGGAAGAAAAGAATATCTCACATTTGAAGTGCTTAAAATCATTCCTTTTATGGATGGTTTAATTATTTATTTGTTGATAATAAGAAATTTAAACCTTGACAGGTAAGGAGGAAAGTAATGTCTTGATTAGTTGATTTTATTATGATTTTTTTAAATAAGTGATAAATGAAATTAATTCCAACTCATTTAATCATTCTATAGCCAGCAGCTTCGTTGACTTCGCAGGTCAATTTTCAAGTCACAATACTCTATCTTCTTATCCATCCAAATCCAGGCGCGCTAGTTGATGTACCACCATGTTATCTTCTCGCTCGATGAAGCTATAGGACGTGTTTAGAATCTAGGTAAGGGTTTTTCAATGAGCACTCCAATTTCTTAACTCAATCTTGGTTACTTAATTTGACCATCTATCTACTTTTGAAAATAATAATATTCACATTATTAAAAAATTTCCAACGAACAAAAAATATTAAAATGTTGATATTAATTAAATGTATTGAACTGCCAAATTTATAACCATATATATCAACAAAAATATTGAGAACATGTTAACACTCACAAATATTCTAGAAAAGAATTACATAAATCTCAAAAACTTACCAAAAGTGTTTGAATTGATGAATTAAAAAATTAGCACTTACAAACTTATAAATATCATTATTAGAATTCATATTCATATATTGTCAATATTTTACCCTTCATCGATACATATTTTTTGATATCTTATCTAACATTGTCACGTGATATTTTGAGGCAATAATATCACTTTCTCATATCATATCCAACCTTTCATTTATAAAAATATCGATTGAAAATCTTGACATCTCGTGCCCCAAAAATAGTAGTAAGATACTTTGTTGAAGTGGGTGTTATCTTGTGGAAATTAATTAAAGTAATTAATAATGTGTTAAGTGGATGACACATACACATTAGAAAGTGGCGATTGAGAGTTTTGTTTTCTAAAACTTCCACTGCAAATTTGGCTGTCCTTTGCAATATAGACTTTGTTTTTATTATCAATGGTAGTGTTTAGCATCTTACTTTGAATAAGTTTGATGTGATTTTTGAAATGGTTAAAAGTATTTTTGACTGATTCAAAGTACTTCTTAAATAATTAATAATATTTGTTTACGGTGATAAAATAGATTCAATTTTTTGTAAAACATTTTGAGGAGAAAGTACTTCATCAATGCTTATTCTACAAGTGCATTAACTTTTTTTTAGTCCCTATAGTGCAGGAGGACATATTTAACTTTTAGGAAAGATACATAAAGACTTACCAGTTGAATTATGCACAGGTTGACACAAATACTTAAGTCCGTAGGATTGTATGACAAAACTAGAGAGAGGTAAATAGGGTTACTTATAAAATCTAAAACTTTTTGAGAAATTTAAATTAAAATAATTTAATCTAAACTAAATAAATAAGCACCCTAAAATATGCTAGAAATATAGAACATTTTTTTCTAAGCATGCAATCTATTCAGATAAATAATAAAACAACATAAAGTAAAAAAGTAGAGAGGAAGAGATAACAATAGGAATTTTTATAGTAGTTCGAAAATCTTTACTCCCACTCTCCAATACACATTTTTGGGTATTTTATTGCGACGGTCTTCTTATGGGTGAGAACCAAACTAATTGGCCACTCTTTTTACGAGTTCAAGAGTCAACCCCCAATCAATCTTTTTCCAAGTTTAGGATCCAATCTATATCGATCTTTTAAAACGATTTCAAGATCAAACTACTACGATCCTTTTGAAAAGGTTAGGATCAAACAACTACAATCCTTTTTCGGGTTCAGAATTAAATTGCTCACTCAAAATCCCAATGTTTACCCACATCTTAATACAAAACCCAATTGAAAGATGAAATTAAAATTATACAAAAATAAAAGCTCTCACAAGAGTAGATACACAAATTTGAAGCATTCAAAATAATCTAATCCTCTCGAAAAGATAATCTCTCACAAAAAGATTGTAGTAGAATTGAAGCCTTAAAGAATGGCTAGCAATGGAGTATTGGAGAGAAAAATTCAAATAAGTTTTGGGAGAGGAGATGTTGTATAGAAGAAGGTGACAAGAGTAGTTGAATTCTAAATTTGAAGAGTTTGAAGTTCTACCAAAATTTAAAATTCAATCATTAGATTTAGGGTATAAAGGATGGAGGGTGGAGATTGAAAGATGGGAAAAAGGAAAAAAATATGAATTTAAGAATTTGAGAGATAAAGTCTCCCAAACCAAAATTAGAGATCTGTGTTGGAGAAAGAGGTGGAAAAAAATGTGAAAGCTTTTTTTTTAAGTCGCCACTCTAATTATCCATTTCATCACCAATGTAGTAGTTTTATTTCCAATCTTGTCATAATCTCTTCGTTGTTGATGTTTGATTTGAGCGATTCAGAAATCATCTTTTCGAGCTCTACGTTATGGAACTTTAAAATACTAAAATCATTAGTTATTTAAAAGTTTCTTATCATCAAAACATATGGTATGATTGAAGTTCATAAAACGGACAAAGTCATCCTAAAGTTACTATTAGTTTTTTTAAAGAATATTAATTACATCACAAATATGAGGATAGAAATTCAATTATTTAACCCAGAACAAAGGTTAGTGGTACTTTAACTAGGTTAGCCATTACCAATGCTTTTAAGACTAAAAAGAAATAAAATGTTCCATCACATGTTCAGTCTTCCACTCTACTTGCTTGTGGAAGATACAATTCCCTTTTATGATAATGTTTCGCCCATTATCATATTTATTTATTTTTAATTAAATAAATTTTTTGTCTATAAAAATCATTCATTATAAAAAAATTGGTCTCTTTCTTCTTCTGGATGAGAATTAGGTCTTTATTTTTCTTTAGAAATGTTATGATTATATGTTCCCAAGTTAACTCATGACTAACTCAAGTTTCCATTAGTGCATTATGAAAGGACCGAATTATCAATTTGTTTAATTTTTCTCGTTGGAATAATATTGTCTATTTTATATTTATTTATTTTAATTGCATGAACGATCCATAAAATAGCTAAACATATATGGTTGTCAAAGACATGCGGAAATATGAAAATAAATGAACACACAACATTTTTAACGTGGTTCGGTTTCCCAACCTACTCCACGAGGCCACGCTCAGAGATTAGATTATCAAAAGATTAGTACACTATACAAATTGTCTTATACATAAAATTAAAAGAACTCCCTTCTTGGATTTTATGCCGCAATCTTGCTCTCTTTGACGATCCACGTTCACAAGCTCCCCTTGTGAAATGTGTAGTGTGTTCAACAACCGTTCAAGTAGCTTCCAATCTCCAATTGAAGCACGTTCTCAAGAATTCAATATTTAGCACAAAAACCACAAAAAGATAACTCTTCAATAGTTAACTAGAAATGTTACAAGGTTTTTCTCATTCCATCAACTTTAGCAACATTCAAATTTAAAACAAAAATCACTCAATCAAATATGGGAAATGTTGGGATTTATGCCCTAAAGCCTCGTAATTAATAATTTATTTAATAATGAATAATAATTTTGATTATTTTATTTGCAATATATTATTATCCAAGGTTATTAGTGTAATCTTGAACAGTATGTGGTTGACATACGAGAGGATCATGTTCAAGAAATAATCTAAAGGGTCATAGTATATGGATAAGGTTGGGTGCCTTATCCTGGTAACACTATTGATACGGCCCACTTTGTAATAGTTACAAATGATTTGATCCAAATCATTCATGTGGAGACATGTGAGTGGGGGTATCTTATACAATGAGTTTGTATAAGACTGGACCACGAAATATTTAATCTCTCTTTATAAATCCGTTAATTGAGAAGATTAATATTTCATCATGATGATCATATGTGACTCGATCTTAATCCTGAGTGAGTTATGAACTCCTGCCTGTGAGGGCTTGTCCTTTGATTTGCATGGTTGAGAGTGGCTTTTGTAGCCGATTCAATATGCCTACCATTTTGGGGACTTGACCAAATAGGGAGCTGGGAACATAATCTCACAAGATGGAATTCACTCCTTCCCATATAGGGTAAGTAGATGAGTAGTTCCCTTAAGTGCTGATTTCGGGACTTGAACAATGGGGCCCCACCCTCTCACTGGCCCGAGAGGGACTTAGTTTATAATTAGATTATAAACAGATTGTTCATTAGAGGATCAGTGGTACTTAAGGTGCAAGATGTAATTATAGGGGTAAAACGGACTTTTGACCTAGCTGTAATTACGAACAACTCGTGAAGGATCGACTTGCATGTAATGATTATATCTATGGACATAACTTGTCCTACAGTACATAAGAGTGCAACTCTAGGTCTATAGTGGAATGACTCTAGAGTTAATGAATGAAAATTGATTAATTAAAGAATTTAATTAATTAATTTTGTATCATTGGAGCTTATAATCTGTAGGTCTATAAGGTCCCCTTGCTAGCTCATAGTAACACTAAAATATCAATTTAGTTGAAAGAAAAATTTGAAATGTTTAAATTAATATTTAATTTGAAGTGTTCAAATTAATATTTAATATATTAGATATATTAAATATAAAAGAGGAAAATATATTTATTGTATTTGATACATTGAATATTAAAATAATTAATGTATATTAGATACATTAAAGAAAAGATATTTATTAAATTTGAATTGGATTCAAATTAGGAAATAGATGTCGTAGGAGAATTTTAAAGGTTTGAATAAGATTCAAATTGGTTAGATAAATATATTTTAATATATTAGATATTAAAATATATTATTTAATTATCCCCCCTAGACCACTATAAATAGGACCCTAGGGGTGAGCCATTGGCTATTCTACACAACACACTCCTCAATAGAGAGAATTAGAGAATTCTCTCTAGACCTCTTCCTCTCCAATCCCTTGTGGATTTTCTTTCAAGAGGCTCCCACAAGCCTTGGTCCTGTGTTCGAGTCATAGCCAGGAAGACTTTGTGGAGGAGATAAAGACCTGCCATAATATTCTCCATATTTTGAAGGTATTTATTGCTTAACCCTTGTATTTTAGTTTAATTCTAAATAAATCAAAGACGATTCCTATGCTTCCGCTGTGGGTTTAATTCGATTATTCCCTTCAGGAAAGATCCCATTAGTCAATCAAATAACAAGGCAACTATTGATATAAGGAAAGATATACTCAATCACATCTTTAAAAATATCAATAACCATATATGATAAAATCACCTTACCATTTATTTGGTCATTCTACCATAAAAGATAAGATATTCAAAATTAAATGTTGGAATATAAAATAAATGCAATAGTCAATGAGAATATTTTTCCATTAATATGATGCTCATAATTAAAAGATATTAATTAGAACATTTTAAAAGGAAATAAAAATAATATCAATGGATTAAAAATAAAGAGAGAATAAAAGATATTTAGACAAACCAAAAATAATGCCAAATGATTAAACCTTTCACATTAATAATTTTCATGTCTATCAAATTGGGCACAACCAAGTTATCTTCTATAAGAATCTCAAATTTGTGCATTTTTTCTAGAAAATCGTTGGTTGTGCTCAACCTAATAGGAAATGCCACAATTGCAAATATTTGGAACTTTTTCCCATTCATTTTAGTTGCTCTCTAAAGATTAGTTTTACTTTTATTTTCCTTTCTATATTTAAAATTTGACTTCTCAAGAACAATGTCACTTTACCAATCTCTAAATATATATGATTATTTGTAATGGTAAATAATTAACTCCAACAATCATATTTTCTCTATATTTTTTTACCAACATTTAATTTGTACTGTTCTAAAGATTTGTTTTTAGCATTTTCACTTCAATGTAAATAGATTAAAAAAACTTTTTTTTAGAGATAAATTTACTTCAATATTGCTAAAAGTGATATTAATTCAACTAGGCTAACAGGTATCCTATTCCAATATATTACACATTTAACCCTCTTTTTTAGTGTTAGTTTGTAATGATTCAACTTTTTGCCTTAGACTACTTAGGGCCCTACATGCATGTTTAGACATTTAAAATTTTGAAAATTTTTTCTATGTTAAAAAAAAAAAAAAAAAAAACTTCCATGAAATAAACTTTTATAAAAAAAGAACCTTTAATTTTGAGGTCCCATAGAAAATATTGTAAAACATAAAATAAAATAAATTGATATATAAATAACTTGAGTACTCTAAAAGAAAAGTTGAAAACTAAAAATAATTAATAAAAACTCATGCTAATGCGGAAGCAAAACGCCCATGGCACAACTAACACACATTATGGCCACTCGCCTTGTACTTCGTTGTTATTATCTAAGAAAAACTAGTTGGGGGGAAGGAGGAGCAGGGAGTATTTTGAATACCCAATAAGTAACCCTACTATTAGGGTTAGAGATACATACACACATAACATGATTCAAAACTTCATAAAATATGTGGGACTTAAATCTTTTAGAACTTTTTTTTTAGCTGGTGTGGACAATTGACACATCCCAAGAAACTATACTAACTCATGGTGGTGTCTACGCGGGTCCATGCTGTGAGACCGAACCCCATCAGAAGATAGTTAGCGATTAGTTTGTGGTGCAAGGTCTCACCCACAGAGCACATCATAGAAATTGTGAACATGATACTTAATTACATGATGCATTAACTCGTGGTGGAGTCTAAGTGTGTTTGAGTAAGGCCAAGCCCCAACAAATGATAATTGATGATTTGTCTGCAGCGATAGACCTCCCCACAAAGTCCCTCATGTATCATATAGCATAGAAGGGAGTGTAATTGCCACAATATTTTTCTTCAAAACATATTTATGAAAACATGTTCGTGATCATACACATGCATGAGATCCAATCAAATAAACATACTTTTTGACATGCAATGGCAACATGGAAAATATAATTAAAAATACAAACAAACATCATACAATTTTTCCAACCTGGTTGAGACCAGAACTACTTACCGTAATGGCAGACCTAAAAATATATTTTGATCAACAATTGAAAGAGAAGAACATTATTGCTAAAAGAGAAAGAAAAAATTTAGAGAGAAATTTTACATCTAATTGAGAATAGAATGTTTTAGGTATAACCCAAAAGTTCCAAATAGAGAACCTAATTTAAATAGGATTCAAATTCAACTTCCAACTCCCAATAAGATTCTCTAATTTAAATGTCAATATCCAACAAGATTTCCTTCTTGAATTCCAACTCCCGATACAATTCTCTAATTCAAATTCCAATATACAATAGGGTTTCCTTTTCGAATTCTAACTTCCAATCTTTTCTCTAATTCAAATTCTAACTTCCGATAGGATTTCCTTTTCAAATTCCAACTTCTAATAGGATTTTTTTTTCTTTAATTAGAAAAATATTTTAATAGTTAATCTACTTATCTTTTAACTAAACTAATTATTAAATTCTAAAATTACTACTTTAATCAATAAAAGATTCTTATGGTCAATTTAAAAGAATGAGAAATTTAATTCATTAACCTACATTTAATTTTTAGAAAAAAATTACTGAAATTAATGTGGTGTTACATAGTCCTTCTAATATATTTTTTTAAAAAAACTAGAATTGCAATTATTTATTACCTTACATAAATATATTAAAAATGAAACTATAAAGTCGTACTTATGTTTCTATGCTATAACTATAAGGATCTAAAAGTGAAACTTCACAAAACAGAATCATGTTTGGCATCTCAACTATAAAAGGAATTTATCAAAAATTTAACTCTTGCACCTCAATTATCTATTCTTATAAATTAAAAAATAAAAAATAAAAAATGAGCAAGTTTCCCATAACAAAGGAAAATTTAATGTAGATCATAAGGTAAAGATCGGAAAGCCCGCAACAAGATAAATACAAGCAGTGTTAAATTATCAGCGTTATCTATATATTTTAAATATTGTGTCTATTTAGTTTTTAAACTTTACGGGACGGTATGGGGCGCAGAGTGAGTTATAATAATTTGTGTTTGGAATGCAAAGTATTTTAGTTTGAATTATAATAGTCTGTGTTTGGGGTGTAGAGTATTTTAGTCGGATTATAATAGTTTGTGTTTATGGTAGAGTATTTCAGTATAGAGTTATGTTTAGACTGACAGTTTTTGTTTCAACTTTTTTTTATTATACAAGTAGTGATATATTAAATATCAAATTTGAAATAAAAAAAGATTTGTTCCACGAGTTGACCATTTTGGAGTTTGAGATGCACAAAAGAATTGCTACCATTGATTATATGAGCTCCATATTTGGAGATGTACAATAACAACTTATCTTCTAACTCCATGGGTACACAAAAAAAGGGTTAATTTTCAATGAGTGATAGTTGTCAAGTAGGAGCTGGCACATAAGAATATCATAATATACACATAGTTCCAACAAAAAATAAGATAGTTTGTTATCATCCAAAAAAATTATGTGAAGAAGGGTTGATCAATCATCTTTCTCGAAGAGAAGCTGGCAGTAGTCCAATTTCAACTCTAGAAGAACAGACAAGAAGCTCTCTGACGCTAGGACATCACGGAAGATGATATTCATGATCTGTGCTCTAGCCCGATTATCCAACTCTAGGATCTTGTACAGCTGGCTCACAATTTTGCATGTACTTCAACCTCCACTGCACATTTCTCTTTTGGCCATTATGCAATCATTTTGAGGTGGGGTCGATTGCATATCCATTGCATCTTCATGGGACATGTCCATCCCTGGGTTTGACACCGGCGGTATTGGGACATAGTATTCCTGAGAGCCACCAAGGTGAATCTCTTCATCCATATACTTTCCTAAATTGGATGTTATATCCCCAGGGGTCTCTACAGCTACTCCTGTAATTCAGTCTTTGTCAAAGACAATGGTTAAATTATCAAAGTGGGGGAATGGCTTGTTTCGCAGCCCCTTTGCTGCTAGATGACCATGCATAAAGATAAAAGTATATGTTATAGAATGAGACGTACCAATTATAAAAGTATATGTTATAAATGGTAGCGTTCTCTTTTATACGGTGCTAAAAATCCCTCTGCATTAGGGTACCCAGCATAGATAATAATATCATGTGCAATGTGGAATTATTTAATATATTGTCCTAGTACTATGATGGCTAACAATGAATAAAGTGCACATTTACCCTTCGGAATATTCAGTCTGTTAGGTCATGATATTGCATCCCTAAGAACTCGGGAATCAACTGTGGATTCTTCCCACCCTGATAAAATGAATATGAAGTCCCCAGTTGTATCGCAAATAGCAAGCACATTCGTTGCAACGTCACCCTTCCTCGTCCTATACCTTAGGCAATCAGTGGGCACTAACATTGACCTTGATGTACGTACCATCCAACGAGATCTAGAAACCTAAAAAACGGTACATCTAGAGAACAAAAGGGAGAAGACGAAATCGATCGAGCCAACTGCGCCAATGAAGAAAAAACGACGATGAGGGATAGAGCAAAACGAAGAAGACGAAACCATGAAACGATGAGGGAGAGATTATGAAGTGATGAGGGAGAAGATGAAGCGATGAGAGAGAAGGAGAGAGCACTCGGAAAAAAAATTAAATAACCATCGATTATGTATAGTGGGGACTGTAGCAAAACAGAGGTAATCAAAAATCTAACCCCCTGTTATTTTAACATGCGGCACAAACAGTGAGTGAGCTAAAATAACCCACTCAAACCCACGAAAATTGAGCACCTAATACTTCCTAAAAAATTTTCAATTATCGTATTCAAATATGGACTATACTTTTATTTCGTCTCTTCAATTAATATCATTAACAGAATGTTGATGTGAAATGCTTATTAGCATTTGGCCAAATTGTCTTCACATTATGTCAATTTAACCAAATTTTAAATTAATAATTAATACTCGATAAAAATTAGAAAATTTTCACTAGGGTAGAGATACGAAGAAACTTTAGAAGAGCATATAGAGTTGAACTAAAAAGTGTAACCTAAAGTAATTAATTATTTAAAACTTGTGAACGAGGTTGATTCATGAAAAAAGGCAAACTGATTTCTTTTAATTTATTCTTTAGTGCAGGATGATCAAAATATGCCTGGAGAAAAGTTAACTGAGCACTATATTTATTTTAATTTTTTTTTAAAGAAAACGATATTTATTAGAATTATTTATTCTATATTTATTATAAACTATAGTTTAATGTTGCAAGTACCATCATCGTTACCCTTTATGATGTCTCACACATCGTATTTAAGATTATTTTAAGCACTATATTTATTTTAATTTTTTTTTAAAGAAAACGATATTTATTAGAATTATTTATTCTATATTTATTATAAACTATAGTTTAATGTTGCAAGTACCATCATCGTTACCCTTTATGATGTCTCACACATCGTATTTAAGATTATTTTAATTTTAGTTAGGTTTGACTAATTAATTAAAATCAAAATTTTTTTTACAGTGTTTGAGTACATATTAAAGCCAAAGTAAACATAGTTCAGCGATAATTAACGTGTACCCTTGACCAAGTAATCAGAGGTTCAAATTCTCCCAATTCCTAAATGTTGTTGAACTAAAAAAAAGATACATATTAAAAGTCATTTTTCAAAACTTCTCAAACAGTCGAAAACACTTTACAATACTTTTTTTTTAAATAAAATACTTAATTGACATGTTTAATAAAATTGTGGATACATCAATTTGAGCATAATTCAATTAAAATATTATCAATCAAAAGGTTAAATATTTGAATTCTCACTTCTACATGTTTGTCAAGCTAAATATAGTTCAACTGGTTAAGTTTAAGTGTACAACAATTGTTAAAAGATACATTACAAATGTAAAGGGGAAAGAAAAAAAACTTAAAAACCATACATTTGATTGTTTTTGCTACCGACATAAATTTCAAATTCTCTGTTCCTTTAAGAAAATTACCACACAATTTTTAAATAAATTCAAATCATCACGCATTTTTTTTTCATTCTTCTTTTTTTTAAGTACAATCTCAAGAAAAGGAGTACATGCTAGTTACTACTAAGCTATTCTCATCACACATTATAGCCTTTATAAATTAGGTTAAATTATATTATATTATGTAAGCATGTAAGTTTTTTCCAAATCTAAATGGCCAGCCCATTTACTCAACAATCAACAAATAAAATAAGTCAAAGTGAAAGGGATATGTTAATCATGTTCATTAAACATTAATTAATTTTCCCTTAGCCAACTTGACCTTGTTTTTTGCAATAATTAGTGGGAAGGCCACTATGCATCCTCACTCAACAAAACCAAGTTTTGGATCCAACTTTCATTGCCTATAAAACCAAACCATGAACAGCTACATATTTATCAACTGAATTAAACAACTCAACTTAGAGAGCCACCCCAAAATGCCTCCAAACACTCGCACTATGCTCTCTTCTCTCTTCCTAATTCTTCCCTTCTTCTTTATTCCATCTCTTTCGGCCCCTAATTACAATTATAACTATCAGAAAGCTTACACTCAGCTCAGATATGATTTCTACGACGAATCGTGCCCCCGTTTACCAATGATAATTCGATATCGTATTTGGAACGCTGTCCAGAACGACTCTAGAATTGCTGCATCACTATTGCGGTTGCAGTTCCACGATTGTATTGTAGACGTATGTAAAGTCCATTTGTATGATGTTATTGTTATGATCATTTATCTTAATAGATTGACTGATCGATCAAAGTGTTTTTGATATGTCTGGTATTGTTTATATCATGTGTTTTATGGATTTTCTCTAAAGCATGCATGCACATGATGATGATGATGTTATATATATTGTATGTACACTAGAAATTATTATCTATTTTTGCCTTGTTTTAGGGATGTGATGCATCGGTGTTGCTTGACGATACCAAAGACATGAAAGGTGAGAAAAATGCTCCGGGTAATATGAAATCGCTTCGAGGGTTTGAAGTGATAGATGCCATAAAAGCAGATGTAGAGACGTATTGCCCAGAGACAGTTTCATGTGCTGATATATTAGGTCTTGCAGCTAGAGAAGCTGTGTATTTGGTAAAGTTCACCTTTATATCTTGTTACTTGCTAGCTAGTTGAGTGTTTTTTTTTTTTTTTTTCTTTACGAAAGTTTCATTTTTTATTTTCGTGCATAGAATGAATTTGGAAAGATCTTTTAGAATAATACTTTTAAGCGAAGTAGAGAAACTTTTAAAAAGAGTAAGCAAATGTTTCTTCTTTCAAGTTATTTTAATTTTTTTTTAAATGCTTTTGATTACGTACCCAAACATACAAAAGTTTAAATAGCGTATTTAATGTGCTAAAAGTACTGTTAAATGTAGAGATGTCCACAAGGCATGGTAGGGCAGGGGCGGGATGGCTTCCCCGTCCCCGCCCCCATTTGAATCTTCATTCCTACAAAATTCTCCATTAAATTTTGTAAGAATCGAGGCAAGGATTCTTTGTGGGGAATTCACGGGGATCGAGTTCCCCATGGGAATTATTCTCCGTTTAGTTTTTTTTTTCTTTTTTTAAGAATCAAATAATTCTTGAGGGAAATTTTTTTTCCCCACTCCCTCTCTCATTCCTCATCTAAACGGAGATTATCCACCTCATTAAGGGCGGGTCCCTACGGGACCCCGTCTCCACAGAGAAAATGGGCATCTCTAATTAAATGTTGAAAAGTTATACGCTAAGCCCGCCAAAATAATAGACTTGCTACCTTCTTCGAAATTGGGCTACAAAAGTTATATTCCAAAAGCCAAATAATAAATCATATAAATTCGAACTAAAAAAATCAAATAAAATCTAGCAAATACCTGAATCCTGGTACAAAACACATACTCAAACTCAGCCTCAAAACACTCATATCTAGCAATAAATAAATAAATAAAATAAAATTTCCCAATGAAAAAAAAATCCAACACCAACAAAAACCTAGCACTTCCCTCCAAATAAAATGGTAAAAAATAAAACAAAAACTCTAAAAAGAAAAAGAAAAATAGTCTCATGCTCTCTTTTTAACCATATCTCCCATCAACGTGTTGATTTTATATTTTTTTTTAGTTCACCAACATTTAGAAGTAAGAAGATTCGAACTTTAATCCTCTTAGTCGATGGTACATGTAAATTACTGTTGAACTATGCTCACTTTAGCACATGTTGATTTTATCTAAACTTGAAAACACAATGAAAACAATACCTTCCTTAAAATCAAGTTTCAAAGGCTATTCAAAAACCATACATTCAACCAAATCTATTGTAGCCAAGTCGAGCAAAGCTTAGTGGATAAGGCACCCATTACTATCTCAAAGATTGATGGTTCAACCCCTACCTGTTGAACTCAAAATAATAATAATAATCCATTGTAATTATATGTGACATCAATTACCAACTTGAACATAACTCAATAACTTAGTCACCAACAACATTTCTTAAAAGGTTTGAAACCTCACCTCCGCATTCATTGTAATTGTAAAAAAAATTTCCATCATGCAAACCAAAGTTACGACGCAATCTTCTGCATAATTAAGAGCCAACACAACCATATTCCATTTCAACTAATACGAGAGTATTAATTTCACTACTTAGGTCGGAGGGCCATTTTGGAACCTTCCACTAGGACGTAAAGATGGCTTAACCGCAAGCATAAAATCCGTACTGGAACAGCTGCCATCCCCCAAGGCATCTCTAGAGAACAACACCGCCAAGTTCATCTCAAAGGGCCTCGACCTAAAGGACCTCGTCGTGCTTTCAGGTGAGTAAAAAAACACAAACAAACAAAACCAGAATTCCACTGTTTTTCTTCTCTTAGGCATTTCATCAAACACCTTCTAAACACAGGCGCCCACACCATCGGCTTCGCCCGCTGCGTCACATTCAAGACCCGCCTCTTCAACTACAAGGGCTCCGGCCAGCCCGACCCAGACATCAACGCCGCCATGCTCTCCGATCTGCGGTCCATGTGCCCCAACAGAAACGACGGCACCAATGCCAATTTGGCCCCGCTGGATGTGACCAGTTTCGACAGATTCGACAACGAGTATTTCACGAACCTGATTAACGGTGTGGGGCTTTTGGAGTCGGACCAGGGTCTGATGGCGGACAGCTACACGGCTCAGATGGTCAGACAGTACAGTTTTGATACGAATTTGTTCTATGATGACTTTGCAGAGTCGATGTGGAGGATGAGCATGGTTGGGGTTCTGAGTGGCCGCAATGGGCAGATTCGAAAGGAGTGTCACGCTGTTAATGTCGACAATGGGTATTGAAATGTGTAGGAAGATAATTGTTCCATGTAAAATGTATGGAAAAAAAATGCAAATGGTTAAGATTTTAGAGTCTTTCTTTATGATTTGTGTATGTTGAAACTTGAAAGATAATATATATAAAAAGTTAGAATTATTGTAAAAATTTGTAGGTTTGTTCTCGTGCTGTAGGAGTTTTTTAAGGGATTGGAATTTTGATTTGGAAATGTGTGAAATTTAGTTGTGTTTGTGAGATGTGACATATATTTTAATGGACTCTGCGTTAATCTATGAACGCACAAATCTCCATCCAAAAAAATAAAAAATAAAAAAAAGCACAAATCGAAAAATATAATTTTATACAAAGTTATGGAGTTAGAAATTTATATTAATGTAGTGTTTGTCGAAGCTGACTTTGATGTGTTAGGTTACAATGTATTGAAGATAAATGACGAGACGAGAAATTATCCAATGAAGCTACCACAATGTAGTTGACAATTTTGCACCATTAAATGTGAAAGAGAAATTGTAAAAATGTTTCGTTTTTGTATCTAATGGTTATTAGAGGGAAGACATTTTTTAATCTACATTCGACTGTTATTAAAAGGCAGTCACATTGTAGCGGCCTCATTGAATGATTTGTCTAAAAAATCTCTTTTCTCTCTCATTCACTTTGAGTTCATCTCTCATGTTTGTCAAAAATTTAGATCCGTTTGATAACCATTTGATTTTTAGCTTTTTGTTTTTAAATATTAAACTTATAAATACTACTTCCAATTCCAACTATGAATTTCTTTGTTTTGTTATCTAATTTTTACATATGTTTTCAAAATCTAAGCTAAGTTTTGAAGCCTAAAATGTAGAATAATATTAGGTTTCCATCACTAAAATGCTGATGGATTTCTTATAGTCTTGTAAGCAGAAACTTGAGTTGTTCTTCTTATATTCAATTACTACTAAATTTTCTTGTTTTTTTTAAATATTGTTCTTTATCAAATTGGGGAGTTAGTTAAATTGAGGAATATATTTAGGAACTTACGAAGGAGTTTCTAATGAACTAGATAGAACCTTGAAAATAGAATCGTGAGCGAATGGAAGTTGTCAAATAATGCATGGGACCAAATAATTCTCATAACTTCATATATATACACACCGCCTCCATTTCATTTTTCGTTCTTGCAAAATTTTTCATTTAATTTTATGGCGACAAACTAGATCATGAAGGGTTTAAACTCAAATGTATAATTTTTTTAATCTAACATAAATCAAGGGCCAATTTGGATAAGATTGTGGTGTATTGTAAAAAGTGAAATTTAGAAACAACCCATCACAGATCACATTTACTTCAGTAAAAAAATAGAAAAGGGATTTGAGGATAGACCCACCAATAATTGTTAATTATTATTAGAGATGTTTTAATTTGATTCCCACTTCCTGAATATGGACCAACTAAAATAGGGGCAAGACTTGGGTGCTGCCCAATTTGATTCCCACTTCCTGAATATGGACCAACTAAAATAGGGGCAAGACTTGGGTGTCGCCTGGGCAACACCCATAATTCTCATAACTTCATATATATACACACCGCCTCCATTTCATTTTTCGTTCTTGCAAAATTTTTCATTTAATTTTATGGCGACAAACTAGATCATGAAGGGTTTAAACTCAAATGTATAATTTTTTTAATCTAACATAAATCAAGGGCCAATTTGGATAAGATTGTGGTGTATTGTAAAAAGTGAAATTTAGAAACAACCCATCACAGATCACATTTACTTCAGTAAAAAAATAGAAAAGGGATTTGAGGATAGACCCACCAATAATTGTTAATTATTATTAGAGATGTTTTAATTTGATTCCCACTTCCTGAATATGGACCAACTAAAATAGGGGCAAGACTTGGGTGCTGCCCAATTTGATTCCCACTTCCTGAATATGGACCAACTAAAATAGGGGCAAGACTTGGGTGTCGCCTGGGCAACACCCAAAGTCTGTGCAGCCCACATCTAAGTCACACACTTTCCTAAAAAAAAAAATAAAAAATTTTCAAATCCAATAGTAAGAAAGTGGGCATTACCAGCAGCACCCAAGTCGAGCATTATTTGGGAAATGTAGAAAAAGGGGTCTTGAAAATGCAACAGATAGATCCAAAAAGGGAACCGACAAGTAGTGTTTGGATTCAAAAAGTGAATAACAAAAGGCTGGAAAAAGAGATTACCTTATTATTATTATTATTATTTTTGACATCAAGAGATTACCTTATTAATTATCGCAACTAGTAAGCTCATTGAAATGACTCTCTAATAAATCATATATTATATACACACGCATTGTTAGAATATAAACTCATATTCATTCAAATTCTTTCTGACTTGACTGAAATCTTATCTTCATCAATTTTGGAACCATTATTGTTTATAGATTACGAATGAAGGGGAAAAAACAACATGATAATGATCCAAGGGTTTTACTCAAGGAATTATCATAGTTTTAGTAATGAATCCTAAGATTTCCATAGTACTTCTTTCTAGCCCTGCAAAAGTTGGTTCTTACTGATTCACCTATAGATTCTACGTGTTCCATCCTATTTTCATGTAAGAGCGTAATTAATAAACGTATTTTTGGTTTTGAGTTTCAAATATGGTGTGTTATAAAGAATGCATTGTTGAGGATCCCACATTGAAAAAATATAAAGAGACCTCACAATTTATAAGATACATGGGCTACTCCTCTCATTGCCAATTGGTTTTGAGATGGAACCTCATGTAATCTAATATGGTATCAGAGCCCATTAAACCCAAACGGGTATTCGGTCCAAAAATTAAAATTGGGATCCGATCCAAGAATGGTGAACCCAAAGTGGCACCATCTTGAGGGGGCATGTTGAGGATCCCACATTGGAAAAATGTAAAGAGACCTCACAATTTATAAAATGCATGGGCTACTCTTCTCATTGCCAATTGGTTTTGAGATGGAACCCCATGTAATCTAATATGCATGACTATCAAACAAGTGATTTCATTGCAAATAATGATTTAGCTCATTATTATTTATTATGTAAGAAAAAAAAATCCCCAACGAAACAAAAACTATAATAAGAAGAAAAACTCAATTCTAAGTAAAAGGTCTATTGGCGGACATCTCCATATCCTAATAGAAATGGATTAGATCGCCCCATCATGGGAGGCGACATAAATATAAACTAGCTAGAGATTCAGTAGTTGAGGCCCCATTTGATAACCATTTGGTTTTTGGTTTTTGGTTTTTGGTTTTTGGTTTTTGAAAATTAAGCCTATAAATACTACTCTCACCCTTGGATTTACTTGTTTTGTTATCTACCTTTTACCTATGTTTTCAAAAACCAAGCCATGTTTTGAAAACTAAAAAAAGTAGTTTTCAAAAACTTGTTTTTGTTTTTAGAATTTAGCTAAGAATTCAAATGCTTCCTTAAGGGAGATGAAAACCATTGTAGAGAAATTGAGAGAAAACAAGCTTAATTTTCAAAAATCAAAAACTATAAACCAAATGGTTATCAAACGGGGCCTGAATTTTCTGCTTTCTACTCGTTGTTTTATGACCCGGCCTATATTGAAATCATAAGCATCAACGTGAAGGTGTAAGCAATCACACATTTCTTTTGATTCCAATGGTTGCTTTTGTTTCTCAAAATGGAAAAACATCCATGGAGAGAGAATTTATAACTTGAGTAAAAAACATCCATTTAGGAAGAAATCAAATTCGGCCTTACTCTTTCGTTGAGCATTGGAGTACCTTTAATTTAGTATCAAATTGGAATTGTACACCAAGATCACTTAAAAATATGGGGCAGTTGCAAGATTGAAAAATATGTCTGGGCTAATTGCAGCTGTGTAACCCCTTTTCTAAGATTGCAACTATGGCGAAAAAATTTGGTCTAACCCAAAAAACTTGAAAAAGTCGAAAATAGCCTTACCAACGTTTTCCCATGTTTTACTATTATGAAGTATATCAACAGTATATCAGATATACTGTTGATAGACTACTGATATACCTAAAATGAAGTATATCACTGATATACTACTGGTATATTTTACTTAGGTATATCAGTGAAATGATGTGTTCTTAATATGAAGTATATCAACAATATATCAATACTTTATATTTAGTATATCATATATATCTAAAATGAAGAATATCAATGATATACCACTGATATACTTAGGTATATTAGTGAAATGATATTCCGAATATGAAGTATATCAAACAGTATATCAATACTTCATATTTAGTTTATCAGATATACCTAAAATGAAGTATATCGGTGATATATTACTAATATATTATTAGTGAAATAATATTCCTAAAATGAAGTATATCAGTGATATATCGAACATTGTATATCAATAGTACTTCATATTAAGTATATTAGATATACCTAAAATGAAGTATATTAGTGATATATTACTGACATACTTAATGTTAGATATATCATTTGATTGTTATTCTTAATATGAAGTACATCAGTAATATATCCAATATACAACATATCCTTAAAATGCTATTGATATACTTCATATAGAGTATATCATTTAAATGTTATATCTAAAAAGAAGTATATCAGTAGTATATCACATATACTACTGATATACTTCTTTTTAGGTATATCATCTCATTGATATACCTAACATTTAGTATATTAGATATAGTACTTATATACCAAATATAAAGTATGTCAGATATATTACTGATATACCTTATGATATACTAAATGAGGGTAAAATTGAAATAGTAAAAAATAAAAATCAGATATTTTTTTTTTCTATATTTGTAAATCTCAAAAACCATTGCTAAATTTGCAAATATCCTAATTAATGTTCTTTGCTACCCATTGCAATTCCCCTAAAAAAATCGATAACGACATTCTAAATCCAAATTTGGCAAAAGATATAGCTTTCTTGCTTAATTATCTACCTTTCTAAATATATTTTAAAACATTCAGCGAAATTTTCAAAACTAAAAAAGAGTAGTTTTTAAAAACTTGATTTTGTTTTTGAATTTGACTTCGAATACAAATGTGTTTTTAAGGAAAGTAAAAAACTTACTAAAAAGTTGTGAGGAATCAAGCATAATTTCAAAAATAAAAAATTAAAAACAAACTAGTTATCAAATGGGATCTAAATTTTCTTAATCGTAAAGAATTCTAATGTCGCATATTCATTTTTTTTTAATGTCAATTGATCTCTGCTCATGTTTGTGAATGTCTCATATTCAATAACATCTCATTTTCATTGCCTTGTTCTTCAAATTTTACAAACCCTAAACATCCTCGTTTGAAGTGAAACTTGGCGCCTCCAAAACTCTCTCATAATGATGATCATAGTACCTTTGACTCTCTTCCAACGGATCAATCACTTCTATTCAGAAAACAAAAACCTCCAAAATCCAAAATCCAAATTCAAAATTTCCATTTCCAACTTCCCACTCCACAAACCCTTTTTCCTTTTGAAATAAAGACAACCTTTTCAATCACACCAACTTCAAAGTTCAAACACAGACAAAATCCTCCCAACTTTAATCTTAAAAAGAAGAAATTAAAAACACATCTTTCTCTTTTCAAAAAAAGCCCTTTCTGGAGCCTTGTGCCTCAACAATGTTCCTACTTTAAAATTTCCCTCTTTTTAAGCACACTTCTCTTAAACTCTTCTCCTTGCGCATTACATTTCTCTCTATCAAAATTTTGCTTCTTTGAGTATAATGTCCATTGCCACAGACCAACTACAGCCACCCCCCACGGCTGAGATTGCCCAACAAGCTGCCTCGAGCCATGTCGGTGGCAACGGGTCAGTCGGGCCCGTCATTGCTGTCCTTGCAGTCATCACCATCCTTGGCGCCATAGCCGGGATGATCGGGAGGCTGGTCTCGGGTCATCGTTTATTTGGCCATGGTCAGTATGACGTTGAAGGATGGGTTGAGAAGAATTGCTCATCTTGTTTGGATGGCCAGGTTGACGATGTTCCACCGCCGAGGCCTTCGCTTTCAGCCACTGCAGGAGGTGATGTTCCGGTGGCAATGCCAATCCTTCCAGAGATAAAAGAAGAACAACGGCCTAGAGACCATAATTTGGAGGCAGTTGGAGGGGCTTGAATTCTAACCAAAATGGGGTTTCTTTTCTTGTTTTGCAACTGAGCTTTTGAAGGTTTTTCAATCCTTTTGTTATTTTTTTGAAGTTAAAGCTATTCTTTTGGGTCAAAGTATTTGACATAAGATTAAATTTCCGGTAAGGCTATCATATTAAACTTTTGAATCCATGTTCGAACATTGTATATGAGAGATGGAGGTCTTGTGATTTTGAACCCTTATGAGATTATTTCCTTCTAATTAATATTTATAACTATTTGTTGAGTTTTGTGCTAATTTTTAAAACCTACGAGTTGAGAATTAAATTTATCTTAATTTATCAGTTTAACCTCTTAGATTCTCCATGTACTAAGTCGTTAAATCACCTATGGCTAGTTATCCTTTTTAAAAAAACAAATTAGTTTCTATTAACATTCCTTTTATAAATTTTGAAAATATATTCACATTATGTTTTTTCTTGAATATAAATTATTATTATTATTATTTTATTAATTTCAATAAAATTAACTTCAAACTAATCATGTGGACTAATTTTAAGATTTATATAGAAAGTACAAAAACTAATTTGAATATTGGAGCGACCAAAATGAAATGAGATCAAAAGTAAAAAGACTAAAATATATGGTATTTTAACCTAATCTTATATGTTATATCGATAGTTTACACTTCATATATCAATTTCTCAAATGAATTCATGGTTCTTTTTTCTTATCCTCTTGCTTCTCGAAAGTCATAAATATATAGTACATGCGTGTGGTTTGATAGATTCTCATTCTTTATTTTTTAGGTATAGGGTGACAACACATTAAAAATTTTGTGTAGGGTAAGATAATGGAATATGAGGATAAATAACCTTGATCTATAATGTCAAATTGGAAATTTCTTGCTTAGTCTCGAGTATTAAAAAAATTTCAAATACGTGCCAACATTTTAATTTATACCTTTGAAACATGCTATAATTATCAATATCAGTTGAAGAAATGTTAATAAAATCTTAGATAAGATTTAGATGAGTTGGCGTGATTTTTGATAGTCATTGGATGAATTGCAAATTTTGATGAAGAAACGATACTCTCAAATCTAATTCAACCCTAAGGGGCGTTTGGCCCATGGATTTGAGTTGGAATGGTTTTGGGTTTCAAACCCAAAACCATGTTTGGCACAAGGTGTTCAAAACTCTTGGTTTTGAAACACAACTCCATGAGTGCAACCCCATGGATTTGTGCCATGTTTTCCTCTTCCACTTGTCGTTTTCCATTTTCAACAACCACTTTGACAACAACTCTGGTGACAACTCCGACGACCACCGACAATGATAACTCCGACGACCACCAACAACGACAACTCCAACGACCACACCGACGCCCGACCACCGCTGACGACTACCTTCGGCGAACACTACGATGAGAACTTTAGAGATCAATCTAATGACCACCCCTACAACCTAACCACCCCAACAACTTGACACCTCGATGACCCAAACACCCTAACAAACCCGACTTGCCAGAACCACCGCCAATGACCATCTGACAACCACTCCGACAACCCGACCACCTAGCAACCGTCGCCGACAACCACCTAGTGACCACTCCGATGACCAACCACCCCAGCAACCCGACCAACCCAATGACTACTTCGGCGATTACCCCAACAACCTGACAAACTCAACTATCCAAAACCACCGTTGACGACCACCTGGTGACCACTCTAGTGACCACCCTAGCGACTTGACCACCTAGCAACCCGACCACCCTAATGACCACTCTGACAACAACTCCAATGACTCGACCAACAGACAACCACCCAGCGACTACTCAGACGACTTAACCAATCATATGACCACTCCAGCGACTCGACCACCCAACGACCACTCCGACAACCTGACCAACGTGCAACCACCACCGGCCACTCAGCAACCCAACCACCCTATCAACCTGATCACCCCAACAACCACTTCAACGATCACCCCATCAACTCGACCACGTAGTCAATTTTTTAAAATGTTAAAATAAAACTAAAAATGGCTACTAAACAAAATTTTAACCCAATATATTTGAAATATGTTTCAAAATACTGTGCAAAATGGAGTTTCTAATATTTTAATTTCTAAAATAGAATTCGAATTTTATAACTCATTTATCCTTGAAATAGATTTCAAAATACGGTGTGAAATTTTGTTTAAATTCCATAATTTCTTAAATAGACCTCCAATATTTTATTTTTTTAAAATAGAGTTCCAAAAATATGTTTATGAATACTTTGTAAATAGAGTTTTAAATTCCCTAATTTCTTAGATAGACTTCCAATTTTTTAATTTCTAAAATAGAGTTCCAAAAATAGGTTTCGGAATACTTTGTGAAATAGAGTTTTAGATTCCTTAATTTATTAAATAAACTTCTAATTTTTTAATTTCTAAAATAGAGTTCCTAAAATAGTTTTCTGAATACTTTGTGAAATAGAGTTTTTAATTCCCTAATTTTTTAAATAGACTTCCAAGTTTTTAAATTTCTAAAATAAAGTTTGATAACTCTTCAATAGAAGAGTTATTCCTGTTTAAAAATCTCTTATTAAACCTGCTTGTTTGAGTGCTTTTGGTGATTTTTGGTTGTTAAAGTCCCAAGTTTTGTATGTGTATGCTGTTAAGAGTGAATTTCTTTTAAGATGTGAAGATGGTCTACTTTTGGCTAAGACATGAGCTTAATTTATTGAATTTTGCTTCAGGTGAAAAGCTTTGAAAACAAGGAGATGAATTTGGAGAGATAAGTAAAAATCCTTGTTGAAGCATCTCTTTATTAAAAGAACCACCTGATTCACACGTGCAAGAAAATTCATTAATTGAGTTGTTCACCTATGTATTAGAATTGTCCAACCAACCCTGAATTCAAGGCTTCGAATGAGGTATTTAGCTACACTTTGAATGGAGAATGGAGGTTGGAAAATGAAGGAAGCTATGAAAAGGGAGAATGAAAAGCTGAGCAAGACTATCTACATTGGGAAAGGGATCATATCATGCTTTCTTATTTGTCCTAGGATTCGTACCCATCCATTCTTTGCATTCTCCTTAAATTGGAAGTATGATTACTGTGTGAAAGTGTAAGGGAGAACACCTGGAACCCGACCCCCCATGGACGACAACTCGATGCCTTCATCACCTTCAACTACTACTTAGTTTTAATTTAGTTTGTGTTTTGGACAACTATTGCTATTTCTTTTCTTCATTACTTTCAGCATATGTATTATGATATTATGAACTTCGGACCTTCATTTGCATTATGGATTTCCTTTACTCCAACAACATCATTCTTCTTTCCCACGTATTAATTATTTAAAATATATGTCCTTACTAATGTTATTTAATTTTACATCATCATGAATGAAGTGAATGAGATACTTGTAGAAACTACACATTTATAATTAACTATGCTTGAAACAATTGATCTACATAATTGGTTAAAATATTGATATGCAATTCAGTAAACAATTATCAAGTAAAAAAAATGGATCCGCAAAAAAAAAAGCTAAAAAAAATTGTTAAAAAAAAAGCCTAAATAAACCCAGTCCTGCCCAACCCAACCCTGCACCCCAAACACAGGTTTCAGCAAACCAGCCAAACCCAACCCTGCACCCCAAACACAGTAATCAGGAACTCCAAGGTTCCTGATTCCAGCCAAGGATTCCCAGGGTTCCTGATTCCAAACCAGCACGCCAAACAGTCCCTAAGTGTATTTGACTATTTATTTTTTATCCATCGAACTAGTTAAATTTATAATCATATTAATTACTTTATTTAAATTCTATATAATGCAAATGCTCTGTTAGTATTTTGTCCATGTTGATTATTGATGCTAACAAGAGAGTATGAAGATAAACATATAATTCAAATTCTAGAAATGCAATTAAAATTATTCTCTAAATTTAGAAATTTAGACAGAAATTTGAAAGTTTTAATAAGAATTATATATTTTAAATTTAAACTCTATTATGTATTGGTCACTCAATAAAATTTATTTTCAATCTTAGTAATTACAGCCCCCAAAACTTTTAAAATTATTACAATTAGACTTAACAATTATAACTTAGGTAGTAGGATCGAATTGCAAAAATTTTCTAAGTTTGTGGATAAAATTGTTGAAATATGAGGGCTAACAAATTGCCATCTCAAGTGTATTGGGCTAGCGTTTTTGTGCTTCCTGCCCATCTAGTCCATGAGGTGGAGCGAGCTTTGCATGGGTATCTTTGACGTGGGGACCCTTCTGTGTTTGGAGGAGCCAAGGTTGCTAGGGTGGAGGTTTTTCTTCCTTGTAGTGAGGGGGTCTTGGTATCAAACATATTAAGTCTTGGAATTCGGTAACTGTTATGAAGCTTCTGTGGCTTTTGATTGTTAGAGATGGTTTCCTCTGGGTGGCTTGGGTGGAGGTTTATATTCTTTAATTTGTGGACGCTCTATATGGATGGTGAGGCTTTCAACTTAGGTTTCCTGGTATTTGAGATCTATTCTCAGTTTACATGATCAGTTTCAACCTTTACTACGGTATTCTATCAGTAATGGGCAAATGTGTCGTCTATGGTTAGATCCCTGGTTGCCAATTGGCTCAATTTTGCCTCAATATAGTGATCGAGTGGTTTATGTTGCAGGAAGTTATTTTTACGCATCTATTTCTGATTTTTTTACTCCCAGATGGATCTTAATTTTGGCTTTGTGTTGTGGGAGCTTTTGTCATTCGTTCAATAAGTACTACCTTGCTTGTCCTGGGAAGATAGGCCTGTGTGGATTAGGAAGTTCTATTTACGCACCTGTTGCTGATTTTTTGCTCTCAGATGGGTCTTGGGTTTGGCCCTATGTGTTGTGGGAGCTTTTGACACTGGTTCAATATGTACTACGACCTTGCTTGTCCTAGGAGGATAGGCATGTGGGATTGCAAATCGCTCTGGCCAATTTTCTGTGACAAGTGCTTGGGAGGCTATTAGGACGATATGACCATTAGTTCCTTGTGGTAAGCTACTTTGGTTAGTAGATAACATTCCTAAGCATTCATTTATCTTCTAGTTGGTAGTTTGTGATAGATTGTCTACTCGGGGATCATCTTCATAATTAGGATGGTGATGTTTCGAAAGATTGTCTGTTTTGGTCAAATTTTGCATAATCTCGATATCATTTATTCTTTGATTTCTACTTTAGCTATAAAGTTTAGGGTAATGTACTGTCTTGGGCCTGTTCTAACCATAGGGTTTCTTCTTTGACATCTAAGCTTGCATGCATTTGTTAGGTGAGCAAGGTTAAAAGTTGTCGGTGTTGTGTTTGGAAGATTAGTCAGGTGTGCTTCTATTTACCATATTTGGAGGAATGAAATCTTAGGCTTCATGGGTCAGTTGCTCCTTCCCCTCAAACTGTCCTTTTTATTATTCAAGTCAAGGTGGTTGCTTGGTACTCTTCCTAGCTTGGGGGGCCGAGACTCTCTGATGTAGCAAATTTTGAAATTAGGCCAAGTCCATGACCAAAGAGGGAAAATCTATCCCAATTGAGAGAAAACTCTCCAAGAACACAATGTTCTATTTTAAAATGTATTTTAGAAGCTTCTTTACAAATTTAACAAAGGGCTATATGTGGGACAAGATATTAGATAATTAGCCTAGTTTTAGTTAATATTAGTTTAGTGGGTAATTTTAGATTAATTAGTACTTTTAATTAGTTTTGTGGTTGTAATTGGTTATTGGGTTATTTTTTGTTGTAAGGCTATAAATAGCCCTTTGTTAGATTTGTAAACACTAATAACCAATTACAACCATAAAACTAATTAAGTACTAACTAATCTAAAATTACCCACTAAACTAATATTAACTAAAACTAGGCTAATTATCTAATATCTTGTCCCACATCACCCTCTCCTTTTGATTCTCCATGGAATTGGTTTTCTGACAGTTGATTCCTTTGTCCATTGTGTTTGAAGTTAGGTTTTGTTTTGTTGCCTTGCTCGGGTTGTGAGCATTTGGTTATGTTGGTTTAGCTTATTTGTGTCTTGACCTCGGGCTATGAGGTCCTCCTTTTTGCAATAAATATATCTACCTTTGCCAAGAAAAAAAAAACAATGACCCTCCATAGTTTACTCATCATTTTTATAATTTTATGTTTAACTTAATATATGAAACTAAAATATTTTTAGGAAAAAGAAATCACTTTTTACCTTTAGACTCGAAACTTAGATAAGTGTTGCACCTAAACTTAGATAAGTGTTGCAATTTTTACTTTAGACTCGAAAAAATGTTGCAATCTTTACCTTCTGATAAGTCTTTGTTTGAAAAACTATTAAAAAAAACACTCTCAAGTGAATTCAATGAAATATAAAACATATGTCTAGAACAAAATTAAGATATAGAGAAAAATAACATTAGAGTTGTCTTTTTTGTTTAAAAAAAATTGTGAGTTTTTTGGCCAAATTATTCAATGTTGAATTTTGTGCATTTATATATCATACTTAAAATTTATGTGAAGCTTGGATTTCATCAAATTAGTAAGTTTTTGGGAGTTTTTACATGATTTTTTTTGGGGGGTTAAAACTAGTGGGTGAATTAGCGAAATTGAACATCGAGGGTAAGAATTGCAACCCTTATCTAAGTCAATGGTTTAATTTGATGAAATAAAAGTTTAGTGTGAAGATTGATACAACTTGCAAGTTTAAAGGTAAAAACAAAATTTTACCCCCTTATTCTTATTAGTTATTTTGCATATTAAATAAGATCTACAATTAAACACACACCTTTTATGCCAATGTCTATAGTTAGTGTCACATTGCTCAAATATGACAACAACCTCCTGTATCATTCTAACTTGTTTTTGGCATTATATTATATATGTAATATATAATTATCGTCTTAGTCTCAAACAATCTTTTTAGCCCATTTAGGAGATTAAAGGTCCATTTGATAATGTTTCCATTTCCTATTTCTTTTTTATATTTTTCATTTTTTTTTAAAATAATTGTTTCTATTTCTTGTTTCTAAATTGTAAAAAACGTTTGTAAAATTGAATTAAAATTGAAGAAACTCTCAAATACAGTTTCTCTCATTTCGTTTCCCATTTTATAGAGGTTGAGAAACAACTTTGCACGTGCATCTATGCAAACACCCCTGGGCCCACTTTTCCATCCACCTCCATGCTATCTTTTTTTTCTTTTGCTTTTTTGTTTAGTTCAACACAACCTTGTCATTTTTTTTAATTGCATTACATTGGAATTATAAATTTATATTTACTATTTTTAATCTTTAGTCTTTAATTTTATTCTTAACTTTCTCTTTCAACATGAGTATAGGTCATTATTAAAATTAAAAAATAAAGTAGCTTCTACTAATATTTTTTTGGTCATAAAAAATAAAACCATTTGAAAACTAAATTATAAGATTACTGATATGAATTTTCATAGGTAAATTAATATTCCTTCACAACTAAATTTATGGTTTTATTAATTTAAAGAGGTATTAATTAATCGATAATTTAATAATTTATTAATTTAAAGAGATTTTGTCCAATTCAACGAACCTACATTATTCTTCATCAATAAAACATATACATTGTATTGACTAATTGAATGATGTTCATGTACAATGTTACTAATTAAATAAAATACATCCCCCTAAAAGAAAAACAAAGTTTATTGTAGTATGCAGTACTAGTTAAAACTTAATGCAAGTTCATGTATGGTAAGGAAATCAACCACTATAACTGTATAAACAACATCAAACATTCCTAATTAGTCAATCCAAATAAAAACCAACCAATCATGACTTCACATCTAAAAGGTGTCCAAAAATCAACCATGACAAATTAAATACGTAAAGCATTATGTGAGTATAAGAGAGATCACCCCATTTGCACTCAAAAAGATTTGCAACAGTGGATTGATGAAAATTTTCATTTGAAAGTTAGTCAAGGTACAATATCGAACGCACTCAAGCGATCATCTGAGTACCTTTCGGCTAACTTAGAAAAAGGAGGGGATACCAAGCGACACAAACCTACAAAATATCCAAAGATGGAGAAGGTTCTTTATGAGTAGTTTCTCCAATACTAAGAACGTGTACATATGTCTGGAGAGCTAATCTTAAAGAAGGCAAGAAACATGATGAAACTTCTATACCCTCAACAACCTCCCGAGTCGCACAAATTTTCTTAAGGTTGGCTTGAGAGGTTCAAACTAAGACATGGTATCAAGTCATTTCGTCGCTTTGGAGAGAGTGGTTCTGTTGACATAGAGGACATGGAGAACAAATTGGTGGCTATAAGGGAAAAAATAAACCAGTATCCTATGAATGATGTTTTTAATATGGATGAAACTGGTTTGTTTTACAGGTTACATGCTGGTCATTCTCTTATGACGAAACAACTTGAAGAAAGAAAACAATGCAAAGAAAGGCTTACAATTGTTATTTGTTGCAATGAGGATGGCTCTAAAAAATTCCTTTATGGGTTATTGGAAAGTACGCTAAGCTACGTTGCTTCAAAAATGTCAACATGAATAGCTTGAATTGTCAATATCGTTCCAACACACGAGCATGGATGACGAGTGTGCTTTTGGATGAATAGGTTCGTTGGCTGGACCAAAAAATGCATGGTAGAAGAATTTTGTTGGTGGTAGATAATTGTCCAGCTCATCCAAAAAATATTGAAGGGCTACATAATATTGAGTTGTATTTTTTGCCACTAAACATGACATCAAAAATCCAACCATGTGATGCAGGGGTAATAAGAACTTTCAAGATGCACTACTATAGGAGATTTTACCGTAGGGTATTAGAGGGCTATGAATTGGGAGAATCTGATCCAAAAAATATTAATGTTTTAGACTAAGGGGAATAATCGAATTAAACCCACAACGGAAATATTGGAATCGACTTTGATTTTATTTTAGAATTAAACAAAAAACTTTTAGGCTAAGAAAAAACATATCTTTAGTTTAATATAGAGATATTTTCTGGCGATTCTTTGCTTCTTGTATTCCAAGACTTCCACAAAGTCTTCCTTGCTATGACTCGAACACAACACCAAGGCTTGTGGGAGCCTCTTGAAAGAAAATCTACAAGGGATTGGAGATGAAAATGTCTAGAGACAATTCTTTTATTCTCTATTGTGTAGATGTGTACCCTAATGGTTTAACCCAAAAGTCCTATTTATAGAGACTTAGCGCAAAACTTTGCCATAATTATAATATTATATTTTAATATCTAATACATTTCAAAAAACTCATGTTTGCAAATTGTTTCTTTAGTGTTTTATTAAAAAGTCCTTGATGATGACACCTAGAGCTTCCTCAACTTTTAAGCGCTTTTACACACAACTTCGAGTTTTCAAAATCATAAAACTTGATAAATTATTTTTCTCCATAAAACATTCGTACTCAAACTTCCCTTGTGTTTATCCCATCTAATGGACTTAGGAGAGTTTAGCTTCGATGCTTAGCAAGTTTAGTGACCCAAATATGTACCCCAACCCTTGTTCTTCTAGTTCATAGTCAATGGAGACATTGACCCATTTAAGTTTGGGGGTGAGTTTTGTAATATTACCATTGTAATAGTATGTTGTTGTAATAGTATGTTATTGTAACAGTATGTCGTTATAATAGTATGTTGTTGTAATAGTATGTTGTTGTAATATTATGTCGTTGTAACAGCTGCTAGGACTCAAAAAAAAAATAAAAATAATTACTTCTCCATCTAGAGTTAACTGAGTAACCAGAGGCAATCATGACGCCCATGATTTTCTTTGCATGAAATGTTAACTTAGGAAGTGAGTATGTGAAAACAGTCTTAGCAATGACTTGTGCTCGTAGTTAACTACTATCACCATAAAGTGTTAGTAAGTTAGAACAAGGGTACAAGTGCCTATAAGATTCTAAAAAAAAAAAAAAGAAAAAAAGAAAAAAGAAAATGAGGCCTAGCAGCAGCTTTAAATAAGTTTGGGGGAGAAAGAAAAATGCTTGTAATGTGAATGAGCTTAGCTTGTTGAACAAATAAGATCACTCTAGACTCTATGACTATGACTTAGGTAGGATAAGCATAATAGGTGGGATTGCATAAGAATGTTTTATCTTGAAAAAGAAAAGTAAAAGTTTTATGTGAAAAAATCTTGTAATTGTGTAAAATACTAAGAGTTTGAAACCTCTCATGAAAGACAACATTTTTTTTTTCAAAAACACCATTTGAAATCATTTTGTGAAGTGTATGCTTGTGTATGTTGCTATTTGTTTTCTAATTGCTTGAAAACAAACAATATCTTAAGTTTGGGGGTGTGATAAGCCTTAGAATTAAGGCTTATTTAATGCTCATAAGCTTAAAATATGTTTGCTTTGCTTTAGAAATCATAGGAGAAATTGGTAAAATGCTTGAAAAACATCAATAACTTGTGTAAGAAAGAATGAGGAAAAAAGAAGATAAACTAAGAAGAATTTCTTGTGTGCAGGAATTGTGGAAATTGCATAACCAAAATTGTAAAATGAAGTTGCAATTCTAAAGCAGCAGTATGAAAAACACAAAAAAAGGAAAATATCCAGAAACCCAAATATGGAAAGTATTGATTCCTTGCACGAAATTCATGGGATTATGGACGAAATTGATTGGGTTTTCAACCCTAATGGAAGACCATAAAAGGAGAGCTCGGATCAGTTTCTTGGAGTTTTGCTCGTGGGTTTTCTTCAAAATTATTTCACTATTTTTCTTTCAATTCTTCCTTTGTTTTCAAGAAAAAACTGCTGCAAGTTGGTTATGTTTTTCTTCGATTTTTTCAGTCCGATTCAAGTGAAAACTTGGGTTGTTAAGAATCAATCTCTTCCTAGAAATAGTTGAGGGATTGGATCGATTGGAGATTAAGGGAAGATTTATGAACAATGGCTTGAATGGTTGTGTAATAACTTTGTTTTCAATTTAGTTCTGTTTTAAGTTTAGTGAGTTGTAATGGTTTCAATTTTTGTTTTTTTTTACACTTTATAATTCTGATTGATTCAATTTTAGAAGAAAGAAGAGTTGAATTTATCTCTTCTTGAAGTTTTCTTGATTTATGGGTTTTGATTCATGATTTAGTTTGAAAAGTTCAAGTTGCTTTGTTTCCTTTTTCTTTGTTCGTGGGTTTTCTTGATTTATGCTTTAAATTCGGATTGGACAACAAGCTTTTTTAATTCCTTGTTTGTTTTTGGTTGCAAATTAGGCTTTTAAGTAATTCTCTTAAGCATGGATTTTAATTATAAAATTTGTTGTAAGACTTTTACTTTTAATATGAGCTAAACTTCTTAGGGGGTTCAAGGATGTGAATTCCCTAAGAAGTAAATTATAGCCAAAATTCCAACAAACTAAGCCTACATCTAAATTGTTTGCTTGTGTTGAATAAAATTCTGTTGAGATCCTAGCTTGATCAACTAGGGTAGCAACTTGAGCTTAAATCTAATACCGACAAGGTTAATGATAAGCGGATTTTGCACAAGTAATAGAGACAAGAGCTTAGACATATGCCAATTCTTTACTCTAGATATAGTGATTAAAGACTCCAAAACCCATAAAATTGTTGAGCCAAATTATCTAAGATAGAGGGACTATAGACATATAAGTCACTCACTTAGTCATCTAAAACCTAATTTCAAGGTGAATAGGAGTAGCAATTTTGGTTTACAATTGTGTGTAGAGAATGTTGGATTTGCAATTTTGGTTTTGCAATTTACAACTTAGGGCAATGACATACTTGAGCCCCATCTTCCCTCCTTTCTCTAAAGAATTTTCCATGCAATTTTCATCAGTTGGTTAACATTCTGCTAAGGTCAGTTTTTGTTCAAATTACCATTTCTTTTATCAACTCCATTTTTTCTTGCTATTCATGTTGAGAGTGCGACCAAAGTCCCACATCGGCTATATAAGGGGAAGATCATGAGTTTATAAGTGAGGGACACTATCTCCATTGGAATGAGGCCTTTTGGGTGAAACCAAAAACAAAGCCATGAGGGCTTATGCCCAAAGTGGACAATATCATACTAATGTGGAGATCTATCGAGAGTCGGTTGTCCCTAACAAGTGGTATCAGAGTCATGCCCTTGAGCCGTGATCGGTAGAATCCTCGGGTGCCGGACAAAGGAGGCGAGCCTTGAAAGCATAGTCATGGTGGAGATCCGTGCTAGAGAGCTCTATCGGATAGGCGGTGTGCTCCGAGTAAAGGAGTTGGCCTAGACTGGCGATGTACTCCGGTAAAAAAGTTGGCCAAGATAAAAGTTAGACGGATAAATGACTATTTGAGGGGAGGCTCGATTGGTACTTTGTTCGAGGGGAGGATTGTTGGGAGTGCGACCAAAGTCCCACATCGGCTATATAAGGGGAAGATCATGAGTTTATAAGTGAGGGACACTATCTCCATTGGAATGAGGCCTTTTTGGTGAAACCAAAAACAAAGCCATGAGGGCTTATGCCCAAAGTGGACCATATCATACTAATGCAATAGAGATTACATGGTGAACATGATTCCCTCCAAAAATGTCTACGAGACAATTTTAAGATTATAGAAGAGTAGTAAAGCTGATTTACAACACTTCACCATTTAGGAATGTTAAGCTCACATGCTTAAACAAGCCTAAAAAGCTTGTATATGTTCAAAGACAAGCCAAAGTGTAGGCCACCCCTAAGGAGTACAAAATGGTCTTTTATCTAGTCCTAAAACAAATAAGGTATTTGTATGACAAATATCATTTTTATAAAGAATGTCAAATAAAATACTGCAAACCTTTAATAAGGTGAGATAGTGTTAATAAATTAGATCCAAGTGAAGCCACTAAATAGTTAACAAAAGTTGTTAACAATTTAATTACATTTGAAAGTCAAATGGATCCTAGTCATGAATTGGATAAGTCTTATTGTAGTGGGTGAATTATGAGATGACTCAACCTTTACAATGACTTAATTTAAGCCCAAATTTTCATGTTAGATGATAAAGTTGAATTCTTATTGCCCTCAAAGTGAGACTAATGGAAAAGTGTTAAACTTAATAGGAGAAAATAGATTGCGAGTAAACTTTCTCACTTGTTGCCATATTGGAGTCTGTAAGCATTATTTAATTTATTGTTACATATAGGATATGAAAAATGACTATTTAGAATTCTTTTATGAAAAGAAATCTTAGATCATGCATCTATACAAATCAATCAAAAAGATTTATTTTCAAAGATAAAAAACAAAAGGTTTGAAAAATAGTAAAGGTTCATTTATGAAATGAATTTTACAATTAGATCTTTGAATATAAGGTTTGATCAAAGTATCAAAACCTATGACTTTGGATAAATATTAATAAAGCATGTATATACAAGAAAATTATTAATTGCTTAGTGGATTTTTTCTCATATTTTATGTTGATGATATTTTACGCATTATGAATGATGTAGGATTCCTATCTAACATAAAAAGTTGACTAAGTAACCAATTCTAAGTGAGTGATTTGTAATGACTTGATATATTTTATATGTCCAAAATGAAGATTTTAAGAACAACATATTAACTTTGTCTCAAACATCTTATATTGACAAAATTATTGTCCAATATTTGATATTTATGTCCAAGGAAGAATATCCTAAACACCTCAAATGTTGAGAGGATATAATTAATTATCTACTCTAAGTAGGAGACCTGCATAAATGAGACTTAACAATTAATATACGATTGGTTAGCATATATCTGTTAAATGAATGGTATGACCATTGAGTAGAAAATTAAAAATTTTCTCAAATTATCTATGGATAATGTGAAATTTTTGTGTTTGGAGTAAAAGATTTGATCTTTACAAGATACATTGGTTCTTACAAAGATTTAGAAAATCTATGTTAAGATGAATTTTACCCTAGGTTGTAACGCCTAACATTTTTTTTATGTACTATTTGGAATTAAAGGTGGTACAGTTTTGTGATATGATAAATTTGGAGTTGGATTTGAGTTGTTTCTTATTTTGGTTTGATTTTGATAAGGGCAAAAGGGGAATAGGTGGTGATCGTTGTAGTTTGAAAATAGGGTTTGAAAGGAAATGAAGAGAATTTATATAGGCATATTTGGAGAAAGTCAAACCCCACCCATGATTCTCTCCCCATCTCTCTTGATTTTCTCCTCTTTTTGGGCTTTCTTTTCTATTTTTATTTTTTTTTCTCCCCAAATCAAACCCTCATCCCTAGATCTCTCTCTCTCTCTTTTCCCCTTCGAAACAAAGCAGCTAGGCAGCCCTCCCCTACTTTTTCCTTCCTCCCTCGCGTCACCTCCATCGCACTGCCGCCGCTCAGGCCCCTCGTGCCGCCTCCTCAAAGTTACCAACCATCGCAGCCCGTCTTCGCCATAGCCGCCCGCCGCAGGTCCTCGCTGAACACCCCTTTCCTTCTGTTTCCTTCCTCTTCGTCTCCAGTCAGTAGCAGCGATAGTCGCACCGCCACTGTACACCCCATCGCCGGAAGCCTCGCGAAGAGTGTTGCCTCCACGAAACTGTAGACCCACGCCCCGCATCACACTTTCGTCGTCAAGCGACTAGACCCAGTATGTTGAAGCGAGATCCATCGCTTGAGCACGGGTTTTCACACGCCCCCGACTAGACCCACACCGTCAAACCCAGCAGCCGCGTGCGCCTCAGCCGTAAACCCTTCGTATTGCAGCTCGTTCCCTTTCGTGGTTCAAACGTTCAGGGAAAGGGGGATCGTTTTCCTGCAAGGTCGACACTGTGCAGCCTCGTTCCTTTGGGTAAGTTTCCATCGCTATTTAAGACAACACTGTCGAGGTTATGGGACTGTTTTATTGATTGGAGGCCATGGATTCTAACCCGAGTTATTTGGATTCAAGTCTAGGAATTTCTTTGAGATTGGAGGCCATTTGGGGGGTTGTTGAGGTGTTCTTAAGCTACTGTACAACACCAACAAGGTAAGATTAAATTAATTTTTGGTAAGTTATTAATGCAGTAAGACCTTGAATAAATTGGATTTAAATTTGGATGCATGAATAGGGCTTTTCTGTGAGATTTGAGTGGCTATTTTTATGAGTTAAATTGACCCTAATTGTTGGAATTAAATTGAAGGTTAACCATTATAAGGGAATGCCAAAGTTTGGAATTTGGTGAATTAATTCCAAAGAGCTGTGTTATTGTCTAGAAATTGGAAAGGTGGAATTTCCACCACCTTTTAAAACCAACCCTGGAAATTAATTATGGAGTCCTTGGTTAAATTTATTTAAAATTTAATAGGTTTGATTTATGGGTTGTTGCGTTATTGCCAGGGGTGCTTATATTTTTCAACAAGTGATTTTTGGGCTTGAGCAGTTATAAGTTACTTCTGCCTTGAAGTAAGTAGCTTTTAGATTAAGCCCTTTTGGTTATTATTTAATTTTGGACCATGTTGGAAACGAATGCAAATTTATGTAGCATGCCTGGATTTTTATTATGGAGCATGTATTACTGGGTGGTTAATTTGGATTTGCATCTTAAGTTGGTAGTTACCTGAGAATGTGGTAGGTAGATTCAGGGGCTTAAAGTTGTGAGCTAAATGATTTTAGCATGTGTTAATCCTTGTCTGAAACTACTGTGTGTGTGCTTGTAGTCTGTTAACTCTGGTTTGTGTGGTTGAAAAGTAATCCTAAGGCCATAATTACCCTGACCTTCGTGTTAATGTGGTTATGCTATTGTAAAGTCTTGAGGACCTTGGTAGGGTTAGGGAATGACTTAGTACCTTTAGGGTAGTGACACCTACCACTCTACTTGAAGCATGCTTGCCTTCATGATTATGTGATATGATAGATGATGGGTTGCGTACCCTATTTTTGTGATGGCATGGAGGGTGTGTCATTCATTGCAGGGCTAGCCAGTGTGGCTTGAAGGTTGCAAACCTTTTTATTGTATGCTAGCTGTGGGGACGAAGCTCACTGTTCGATAGGTGCTAGCCAGTGTGGCTTGAGGTTTATGGACCTTCTTGTTGTATGCTAGCTGTGGGGATGAAGCCCACGAATCAGAAGCATGGCTTTAGGGTTTTTGTAATGAGACTATATCGTAGGTGGAGTAGATTGGGTGATCACATAGCTAAAAATGTGAAGAACGAGAGTAGGATCAGGAGTTTGAGTATTTGTGTGGTAGAAGGTGAGCCTTGGTTTTAAGTGGGCTATTTACTAAGTATTTTTATACTCATTCGATGCTACATTGTTTTCCCTTTCAGGTGGCCAATAGGACTCTGGAGGCGCGTGGCACAAGGCATTGGCTTGGTTGGGCTATGGAGGTCGTCCCCCTGTTCCCTAGGATCGTAGAGTTGTTTTGTTTATAGATTCATTGTTTAGTTCTAAGGTTTATTTCACTTCTTGTTAAATCTCTTGTTGCAATACTCTGATCTGGTAGCAAATAGTTTTAATTATTTACTTTGTTTTGGAATGTTGTTTTATTGTTTTGTTAAAAAGGGATCCCAAAGCAAATCTTGTTTTCTGATCTTGTTTAAGAGTTTCTTTTTAAAATTTCCTATTTCTTGGTTAAGAGCGTATCGAATGAGCTTCAAGTAGCGACCGAGGGTGGGTCGTTACATATGAAAGTGCTTGATTCTTGCACGAAATGGATGGATTATGGACAAAATTGATTGGGTTGTCAACCCTAATGGAAGACCATAAAAGGATAGCAAAGGCAACACAAAAGGGTGGATTTTTGGAGCTTAACGAAGGTTTTTTTTTATGGGTTTTTGTTCTTGGTGTTCCTATGTTTTTCCTCCATTTTGGCCGAGGTTTGCTGAGAATTTGTATTATGATCTTCCTTGATTTTTTCGATCCAATCCAAATGAAAGTTTAGTTTGTAATGATTCATTCTTTCCTAGAAATAGTTGGGATTAAATCGATTGAAATCTAAGGAAAACAATAGGTTTTGTTCAAGTTTCATTCATTCCAGCTCGTTCTTAGTTTAGTTTGAATTCGATTTCTATTTTTTTAGTTATTTGGGTTGTAATTTTTCATGCTTTTTGTTCCTTACCTATTGTATTAAGCATTGGAATTGAGTTGAGATTGATGAAGCAATTAAAAGCTTTTTTTTGGAATTTTTTTTCTTCATGGATTTTGCTTCCAAGAGCTTTATTTTGAAAGGAATTGAATTTTTAGTTGGTCTTTCATCTTTAATTTTGTTTTGACAACAAGCAATTCTTATTTCTATAATTTTTTTGTTGCAAATAGATTTTTAATTCATTCTTCTTAGCATGAAATTTTATTTCTATAATTTGTTGTGATATTTTTACGTTAATTATGAGCTAAACTTCTTAAGGGGTTCAAGGATGTAAATTTCCTAAGAAGTAAATCTAGCCTAAATTATAATGAAAACCGAGCCTACATTTTGATGGTTCACTTGTGTTGAATAAAACGTTGTTGAGATCCCAAATTGATCAACTAGGGTAGCAACTTAAGCTTGGGATCTAATACCGACAAGGTTAGTAACAAACGTATTTTGCACAAGTGATGGAGACAAGAGCTTAAACATCAGCCAATCTTTACCCTAGACATAGGGATAAAAGACTCCCAAACTCGTAAAATTGTTGAGCCAAATTATCTAAGATAGAGGGACTATAGACATATAAGTCACTCACCTAGCCTCATAAAAATCTAATTACAAAGTGAATAGGAGTAGCAATTTTGGTTTACAATTGTGTGTAGAGTAGGTTGGATTTGCAATTTACAACTTAGGGTAATAACATACTTGAGCTCCATCTTTCCTCATTGAGTAATTTTCCTTGCATCTTTATTTCTATTTTACATTTCTTGCAATTTTGATTTTGCAAATTCGTTTCTGCAATATGTTCTTGTAAATTTTTTTTTTTGCAATTTTGATTTTGCAATTTATTCATTTTCCATTTTAATTTTGCAATTTCGATTCTACATCTGTTTTTGCAATCTGTTTTTGCATTTTGACTTTTATTTTCATTATTATTTCACACCAACCCAAAATCTATATTTGCACTTTTTAGTTTCTAAGTTGCAATTCTACTTACGTTGTTGTTTTTACATTATTTTTGTTACACTGTTCCTTATGGGATCGATACTCAGGAATTCTCATGTTTTATTACTTGCATCGACAATGTGCACTTGCACTGGGGTTGAACATATTTATTTATTTTTCTTCACCCAAAGTTCACCGATCACTTAACCTTAATTTTTATTGTTTAATTCTAAATAGAATCAAAGTCGATTCCAACACTTCCACTGTGGGTTTAATTCGATTATTCCTTTCAATCTTAATGTCTCCCACTACACTAACTGAGATGAGTTTTCTGGTGTCAACCTATAGAAACTATTCTACATGGTAAGTATTTTCCCATAATTACAATCTAATTGTAATGAAGAACAAATCAACTATCTAAGTGACAATATTTATTTTTCATCAAAAATCTAGTAAATTAAATTTACTTTCATTTATGTTCTTCTTCAAATGGAGGTATTTTTAAATATCCTCTCATTATGACTGTCTGGCTAATTTGGAAACTATTTTCTCATATAGCTTCAGTCATTCCTTTTCTTTTCTTAGATTTGTGTAATACTTAATCTCGAGATCATTTAGACAATTTTTCTAAATTTAGTTTCTGTTGACTTAAACATCTCATATGTTATTGTCATTTTATTTATCTTCTAAGCTTTGGCATCTAATATGTCAACTAGGAGATACGTACAAGCTAGCTCGTTTACTTTTGGTTCATTAGTCATGTGCTTCACAAACAATTCGATTAGCATTGACAATAGGTTTTGAGAATATTTCTGAATAAAGACAAATTCATAATTTTACACTGTCATTATAGTGTTAACGTTCATTTTCCAAGTAATAAAATTTTCTCAATTTTGACTTATCAGTAATAAAATTAAAATTGAGAGAAATAGTCATAATATTGAAATATATAAAACATATTATTTAACATCATGCAAACAATTATCCATTTAATTTTAGCATTGAAATCAAACAAATTTAAAAAATGAACCTTATACATCATTTCTAATGCTATGGTACTTTAGTGAATTAGAACAAGTGTCGTCATAGGGTAGGTCAAGTGTTCCTTCACTAAACTGAGACAATCTCAACCAAGTATTATATCAGAATAACTCTTATTTCTATAATATTTAGTTACCATTAGTTTGGTTGAAGACATTATTAACACCCTTAATAAGCCCTTTGTAAGTGTGACTCATAATTTTAGATCCCTAGTTAGTTGAAGACATTATTAACAACCTTAACAAGTGTCGCCTTAGGGTAGATCAAGTATTGGAAGTAAAACTACAATCCTATCATCTTAGGAATTCACCATGATATTGACCAATGCAAACATCTTCCGTAGGAGAATGGTCCACAAGCCGCTGCGAGGCCTCGCATGAATCTCATGATGTGAACTAATGATGGAGACCGTAAGATATGTTGACACATTTCCTTCTCCCACTTACTATAATACTTTCTCAAAAGAATCACCCTATGGAGGATGATCCAAAAGCCGCCACGAGGCCCCACATGAATCTCACGTTGTGAATCATGATAGAGACTGTAGGATATCTTGACATATGTCCTTCTCCCACTATGCCTCAACCTACCATTTCATAACCCTTATGTTGGTTAGATTGATTTTAATGTGAATTACCAAGTTTTAAATTATTTAAAAACTAATCACATTATGAACATACTTAATAAAATTAAATAAAATTTGACTAATTCAACTCCTAGGTCCGTTCCCAGTTAGAGGTGTTCCTTTTCGGTCAGCTTAAATACCCCACTCTTAGACAGAACCTTACATAGACAGAGTTCCCTTATAGTCAAATTTTATTTCAAATTCATTAATTAATACTCGATAAATTAATAACCTCTCTAAAATAATATTTTTTCTCAGTCCCGACTTGGGCCCATGGTCTAAATTCATAATTTCGATAAATTAATAAGATAATAATTTTCCAAAAGACTTGTATATAAATTTATGGTCCATTCAATATTATAAATTAATAATTCTATAAAATTACAAATATAACTAGGACAACTTAGTAAAATATGATTCTATTGTTGTTTGCTTCTTCTTAAAATTTAAATCTAGTTGTATTTCATCTCTAACTTTTCTTACTGCATCCAAAAGCCTGGTGTTGCATTCTCATCTACAACAAAAAATTGTGAAGATTTATTGCTGCTATGAGTGCTTCATTCCGCATAATTGGTTGCAAAGACATTGTATCATCTTTAGTTTCATCCTCAATAGGATTTTCAATGACACTAGCTACAATTTCTTCTAAACTTTGGACCTCTGAACATGTATCATTTTCACCCAAGTAATCCAATAGGTGATTGACATCCATTTTGTTTCGATACCCAATGCCATTAATCATCGTATCAAGTTCATGAATGTTTCATCGTGTCTCTTGCCTTCTCCAAAATTAGCTCTTTGGACATGTTTACACGTTCTTGGTATTGGAGAAACTACTCATAAAGAACCCTCTCCATCTCTTTTTTATACTATATATACTAAATTATATTTAAACTATATATACTAAATTATGTTTACACGTTTTTTATACTATATATACTAAATTATATTTAAACTAAAAAAAAAAGGAACAAGAAACAAGAAATAGGTATCAAATAAGTTTCTGTTTCTATTTCCTTTTATTCAAGAAACAAGAACACATAAACATCTACCAAACATATTCTTGTTTTTAGTTCTAAAAAAAAAAAAAACAAGAAACATGAAACGAGAAATGAAAAACAAGAACGTTACCAAACGGGGCCTAAAGTACTTCAAGTACAACTTAAGATTCAATGGAAGAAATGAGAGGGAGAAATGTGTATTCAATGTTGGGAATGTGGGAAGGTTGTGATCGGTGCAAGCTCAATGTGCAAACACTTTAAAGAAAGTTGGCTTAATATGACTGGTTTCTATTAAGAATAAAGTTTAGTAGGTATTATTTACTAAATATTGGTTAAATAACAATTACCAAGTTCAGTCCATAAACTTTAAGTTCGGTATTGAATAGATCATTAAACTTTATAAAGTATTAAATAGGTCTTTGAACTTTTAATTTTGTGTCTAATAAGCCCCTAAACTTTAAAAAAGTATCTAATAAATTCTTAAACTTTTGGTTTTGTGTCAAATAAATCCTTGAACATTCAATTTTGTGTTTAATCTATTCTATTTATTTATTGAAAAAAAGCAATAACTTATTGAATAGAAAATTGAAAGTTAACGTTTTACTAGATACAATATTCAATTTTATCTCAGTTAGATTCGTTAATTTTAAAAAATGTTGAATACGTCAGAAATCTATTAGACACAAAATTGAAAGTTTAGAAGACTTATTTAGATACTTTCTAAAGCATTTAAAAATCTATTAGACACAAACATGAAAATTCAAAGACTAAACTAGTAATCCTAAATATCTTATTATTGATATTTTTGGGTGTGCCAAAATTTTCATTATAAAATAATTGATGTGGAAAGCTTAATAAAACACACACACAATAGTTAGCTAGATTTTTGTACTAACAAATCTTACAAAAATAGTTTCTCTAATTCATGACTTTATATATATACACACATTAGATGTACTTATAAACCTAACAAGCCAACCACAAAATACAATTTTTAATAACCTTAGATTGGTGGGGGGGGGGGGGGGGGGGGGGGGGAAGACTTATTTTGAAAAAGAAAACAAAAGTAATATTAATCTTTTAGGATGATTGATAATTCAAATGTCTTATTCAGCATTTGGTGCATGATGTAGTGATCTACACCTAATAAAGTTTTTCAAACCCAAATGATCTTTTTGAAAAGAAAATTTCCCTTTTTCCATCCAACCAGAAAATTCCAAGAGTTTTATTTATCATCAATGATCAGTAGTAACCAATTTAATTAATGCCACTATTCAATATTTAAAAAGTATATAATGGCCTGCTTGGGAAGTTAATTAGCTCCATTTAATCAGATCATGATTAATATTTGTCGATTTTTTTTTTTTAAAAAAAAGGAAACCACTATGTATATATATATATTTTGAATGAATAAAGAAAGCACTATTAATCCTTTTTTTTAAAAAAAACTATTAATTTTATTATTGTACATTTTTATTTAAGAATAGAATATTGCAAATGTGGAAGTGAGAGTTTGAATCTTCCATTTAATGTTGGTTATTAATGCTATAATATGAGCATCTTGGCAATTCATATAGTATCGGCATTTTTTCTTATGGAATCAATATATTTTTTTTTAATGGAGAATCAATATTTTTTTGAGTTCAACAATATGTTGATAGATGATTCAAACCTCTGATCTTTTAGGCAGGCAAGAGTACATATTTTATGTCAGTTGATGTATATGCTCATGTTGGCTCACTATTGTTTATTTAACCAATAGACTTTTTAATAACACATTTTCATTTCTTTTTATTTTCCATTTTATTTGATTTTTGTTTCTTTTTTAAAAAGAAAAAAATAAAAACATATATATTTGATAGTTATTTTTTTTTTCTTTGTTCTCTTTCTTGTTAAAAATAAAAATAAAAATGCAAAAGTATGTTTAGCAACCATTTCTTACTTTCTATTCTAAAATTTTTAAGGTTAAATAACAAATTTAATCTCTAAACTTTTAGATTTGTATCAAATAGGTCTCTGAACTTTAAAAAGTGTTTAATAGGTTCATGAACTTTAAATTTTGCGTCTAATAAGTCTCTGAACTTTGAAAAGTATCTAATAAATTCCTAAGGTTTTTGAAATGGCTAGTTTCATAACCATTTGGTTTTTGGTTTTTGAAAATTATGTTTGTTTTTTCATTATTTCTCTACAACGAGTTTCATCAATCTTAAGAAAACATTTGAATTCTTAGCCAAATTCCAAAAACAAAAACAAGTTTTTGAAAACTACTTTTATGAGTTCTCAAAACTTTGCTTGGTTTTTAAAAACATATGTAAAAAGTAGATAACAAAACAAGGAAACCCATAAGTAGAAGAAGTATTTATAGACTTAATTTTCAAAACCAAAAACCAAAAACCATTTTTATCAAATGCTACCTAAACTTTTGATTTTTGTGTCATCCTTAAATTTTCAAATTTTGTGTCTAATAGATTCTTGATCTATTCGACAATTTTTAAAATTCACCAACTTATTAGACACAAAATTGAATGTTTAATGTCCTCTATATATAGACAAAAAATTCAATTTTATGTCTAATAGATCCATTAATTTTAAAAAATGTTGAATATGGTAAGGCCCTATTAGTCACAAAATTGAAAGTTAAAGAACCTATTTGACATTTTTAAAGTTTAGGGACCTATTAGACAAAACGTTAAAAGTTCAGGGATCTATTAAATACTTTTTAAAATTTAGGAACTTATTAGACACAAACATGAAAGTTTATGAACTAAATTTGTAATATAACTAATTTTTAATTAAAAGATAAAAGTTTTACTTTAAATATAGTTTTTTAAGAACAAAATTTCAAAATTATTGTATCAAGAAAAAGATAAAGCAGCAATCTTGTTAATGTTAAAAGAAAAAATTTCAAAAAAAGAAGGAAAAAAGATTTATAAGGTTAGATATTTGTATTTTGTACCTTCTCTTATGGGTTCTAGGATTCCAATCCCCTCTTATTTGCAATTTAATATACTAAAAAAAAGTCCAAGTACATATCTATCAGTAGAATAAAAAAAAAGTACTTATATCGTTTTTTTTTTTTAAATGAACAACAATGATTAAATGGTGTTTTTAAAATTTCATTTTCACATATGAAATCAAAATCTTTAAAATTTAAGAAATTAAAATTGAATAAACATCACTACTAAAAATTGAATTGATAAAACTAAATAGATAAAGAAAGTGAAAAGTCCCTAAGGTTTAGATTGCTAGTTGAATGTGGAAGAAAGCAATTATATCCTAACAAAACCAATCAAACAAGAGAATAAAAAGTTCTGCGTGTAGTGTACTTAGTGGGATATGGATAATTTTATGCCAATGGTTCATAATTTAAGTGGCAATAATGTCATTAGGAAACATAAAGCCCATCTCCAGTCATAGCCATTATTTGTTGCTTTGGATGATGGAACCAAATGCAAATTTTAATTGCCTCTTATTTCAAGATGATATATCTGAGTTTGTGGATATCTATCCAAATTCTTATCAACCTATGTACGATTTTGTATTTGATATGATATGAATTATTATCATAGTCTAGCGATAATTGGCTGTACTATCAACTGAGAGGTCAACGAGGTTCGAATCCCCCACCTTCAAATGTTGTTGAACAACTAAAGAAAAGAATCATTATCATTAATTAATTATGCAATACTAGATTTTTTGCCTACTTGAACATTAAAGTATATACCCTCAAAATTAAGAGATTGGAGGTTTAAATCTCTCGTTGTTCAACTAGAGATTGGAGGTTTAAATCTCTCGCTGTTCAACTAAAAAAAATTATGGAGATTTATCTTTTCTTTTAAAAACTACGTTTATATTTTCTAGAATGAATATAGTTAATTGTTATTTGCATTCTAAAATGATTGGTTTATGAATCTTGAGATTTCAAGTGCACTATATTGTCCTTTTAATATTCACAAGTGATCTGGTCAAGTTTCTTAAAAAAAGATAACAATGAGGTAAAGTGAAATTCACCACTTATGATCAACCAATGCGCTTGTCCAAGGCATATCTAGTTGTCATTTAGGTAACATTATTGATGACATGAATCACAATTTGAGGTTGATTGAGGGCATGTTTGGGAGTGATTGATTGAGGGCGTATTTGGGAATGATTTTAGGAATAGTGATTTTAGCACAATTGATTTGTTTATAATTGATTTATTAAAAGTGATTTTCATATAATCATTTTAATGTTTGGTTCGACATTTCTAATAGTGATTTTCATATAATTAAATGTGATTTTCAATTATTAAGGACATGTTTGGGAGTGATTTAGAATAAGTGTTTTGAGCTAAGTGATTCGATTATAATTAATTTTGTAAAAGTTTTAGTTATAAATAATTTTAATTTTTGGTTCCTTAAATTTAATTAAAAGTATTTTTTTAAAAATGATTAATGTTTGTTTTCAAAGGTGATTTTAGAATCATCAAATTACTTAAAGAGTATTACCTTTGAGATTAAAAATAATTAGAAGGTAGTAGACAAAAGTTATACAAAGGGAACTAAAAATTAAGAGAGAGAAATAAAACTAGAGAAAATTTTCAAAGAGAAAAAATGGTAGAGACATGGAGAGATAAAATTTTTAGAGAAAGTGACAAAAAATTTAGAGAGAGAAAAATTTAATAGAGATAGCGAAAATTCGAAAATAAAATTCAAGAGATATAAAAAAATTTTGGGGAGAATGATCATAATTTTATAGAGAACAACTTTAATGAGGAGAAAAAAGTTACGAGTCAGAAATAAAAATTTTAAGAGCGAAAGGGACAAAAAGTTCAAGAACAAAAGTTAAAGCAAGATGTAAAAAATAAATTATAGAGAGGGACAAAAAACATTTAGAGATAAAAAAAGTTAGAGAGAGCTAAAATCATTGGAGAGAAAAAAAGAAGTGAGAAAAATGAATAAAAAATTTAAAAAGAGAATAAAGTAAGAGAGACAAAAAAAACTTTAGAGAGAAAAAAATTTGCATTATGTAAACAATGATTACCTCAATGGTGAGGTTTTGAGAAAACACAGTTTTTTATTGAAATTTATGAATTTTTATAATAGATGACGGTTTTTAATCGTCACACAAAGTTAGATTTTTTAAAATATGAAATAATAGTCATTTTAAAAACAAAATCACCCACAATCACTTAACAAAAATCACTTGGGAATCACCTCCCAAGTGATTGACCGGGAATCACATGAAGTGATTTTGGATACTTCCAAAATCACTTCTTCACCATTGCCAAACGTCACAATTTTAAAAGAAAAATGATTTTGGGCATGTCAAAAGTGATTTTGGCCATTTCAAAATCACTCCCAAACATGCCCTGATATGATTTGATAACTATTTGGTTTTTTATCTTTTAATTTTAGTTTCTGAAAAATTGAGTTGGTTTTCTCACCATTTTTTTACAATGTTCTCATATTTCTTAAGGAAACATTTGAACTTTAGCAAAATTCCAAAAACAAAAGTAAGTTTTTAAAAACTACTTTTTACAATTTTTAAAACTTAACTTGGATATTGAAAACATTTGTCAAAAGTAGATAACAAAACAAAGAAACCATAGATCGAAGTAATGTTTATAAGCTTAATTTTCAAAAATAAAAAACAAAACATAGAATATGCTTATCAAATGGGGTCGTAGTTTTTAAAAACTTATTTTTTCTTTTTAAAATTTGACTAAGAATTCAAATGTTTCAAATATGAAAATAATTGTGAGAAAACAATCAAAAATTTTAAAAATCAAATGGTTATCGAAATCTAAATATTCAAACTTCAATTTTGAAAACGAAACTTCCTAGAGTTTTATTATTTAACTTTTTTTCTTTTCCAAATCTATATTTGATTTCGAATTTAAAGAAATTTGATTTCTAATTTTCTTTTCTCCATGTTATTTTGGATTTTTTTTTCAACTAATGGATTTACATCTAAGAATTGATTTTTTATTATGGAATTTTTTCAACTTATGGATTTACATCTTAGATTTGATTTTATTTTTCCATTTGTGAATTTAGATTTGATTTTCGGATTTTAGGTCTGATTTTCAAATTTTGTGATTTGACTTTTTTTCATCATTTATTAGACTTATTTAAAAAAATCATTTTTTTAACTCAAATGCGTGCTTCACTATATTTACTACATATTTTTAAATATTTAGGCACTGTTTGGTGTACTGGTTTGGAGTCAGGAATCTTGGAAATCCTTAACTAGAGTCAGAAACCCTGAAGTTTCTGATTACTGTGTTTAGGGTGCAGGGTTGAGTTTGACTGGTTTGTTAAAACATGTGTTTGGGGTGCAGTGTTGGGTTGGGCTGGGTTTGTTTAGACTATTTTTTTTTAACAATTTCTTTAAGCTGTTTTATTTTTTAGATCCATTTTTTTTACTTAATAATTGTTTGTTGAATTGCATATTAATATTTTAACCAATTATGTGGATTAATTGTTTCACGCATAGTTAAATATGAATGTGTAGTTATCTCATTCACTCCATTCATTATGATGTAAAATTAAATAACATTTGTAAGGACATATATTTTAGATAATTATTATGTGGGAAAGAAGTTCATAATATTAAATAACATTAGTAAGAACATAATGCAAATGAAGGTTCGAAGTTCATAATATCATAATACATAAGCTTATATGAATGAAGAAAAGAAATAACAGTAGTTATCCAAAACACAAACTGAATTAAAACTAAGTAGTAGCTCAAGGTGATGAAGGCATCGAGTTGTCGTCCATGGGGGGTCGGGTTCTAGGTGCTCTCCCTAACACTTCCACACAGTAATCATACTTCCAATTTGGAGAGAATGCAAAGAACGGATGGGTACGAATCCTAGGACAAGTAAGAAAGCATGATATGCTCCCTTTCCCAATGTAGATAGTCTTGCTTAACTCTTCTTTCTCCCTTTTCGTAGCTTCCTTCCTTTTCCAGCCTTCTTTCTCCATCCAAAGTGTCTACTCTAAATACCTCATCTAAAGCCTTGAATTCAAGACTAATTGGACAATTCTGATGCAAGGTAGCCTCCCATTGGTCCACTTAAGTACAATTGGCTTCACTTTTAGACAGCTAAATTAATGAATTTTCTTGCACGTGTGAATTAGGTGGTTCTTTTAATAAAGAGATGTTTCAGCAAGGATTTTTGCTTATCTCTCCAAATTCATCTCCCAACATTGTTTTCAAAGCTCTTCACCTGAAGCAAAATTCAATAAATTAAGCTCATGTCTTAGTCAAAAGTAGACCATTTTCACATCTTAAAAGAATTCACTCTTAACAGTAAGCACATACATAACTTAGGGCTTTAACAACCAAATATCACCAAAAACACTCAAACAAACAAATTTAATAAGATATTTTTAAACATGAATAATTCTTCTATTGAAGAGTTATCAAACTCTATTTTAGAAATGAAAAAAATTGGAAGTCTATTTAAAAAATTAGAGAACTTAAAACTCTATTTCATAAAGTATTCATAAAACTATTTTAGGAATTCTATTTTAGAAATAAAAAAATTGGAAGTTTATTTAATAAATTAGGGAATCTAAAACTCTATTTCACAAAGTATTCATAAACCTATTTTTGGAACTTTATTTTAGAAATTAAAAAATTGGAAGTCTATCTAAGAAATTAGAGAATTTAAAACTCTACTTTACAAAGTATTCATAAACCTATTTTTGGAATTCTATTTTAAAAATTAAAATATTGGAGGTCTATTTAAGAAATTATGGAATTTAAACAAAATTTCTATTTTGAAATCTATTTCAAGGGTAATTACAAAATTCGAATTCTAGTTTAAAAATTAAAATATTAGAAACTCTATTTTGCACAATATTTTGAAACCAATTTCAAATATAATGGGTTAAAAAAATTGTTTAGTAGTCATTTTTAATTTTATTTTAACCTTTTAAAAAATTAACTATGCGGTTGGGTAGCTAGGGTGATCATTGGGGTGGTTGAGTTGATGAAGTGGTTGGGTTGCCGAGGTGGTCTTCGGTGGTGGTTGAACGGTGGTAAGGTCGCCATAGTGGTCGTTGGGTGGTTTTTGGCAGTAGTTGTCAGGTGGTCGAGTCGCTGGAGTGGTCATCAGGGTGGTCAGGTCATCGGAGTGGTCGCTGGGTGGTTGTGGCAGTGGTTGTCTGGTGGTCGAGTTGCTGGAATCATTGTCGGAATGGTTATTAAGATGGTTGGGTTGCTAGGTGGTCAGGTCACTAGAGTGGTCACCAGGTGGTCGTCAACGATGGTTGTGGTAAGTTAGGTTGTCACGTTGTTGGGGTAATCGCTAAAGTAGTTATCGGAGTGGTTACTAGGTGGTCGTCAACGGTGGTTGTTAGGTGGTTAGTTTTTCGGGGTGGTCATCAACTATGGTTGTCGGGTCGTTGGAGTGGTTGTCAGATGATTGTTGTCAATGGTTCGAGCAAGTCGGATCACTGGGATGGTTAGGTCATTTGGGTGTCAAGTTGTTGGGGTGGTCAAGTCGAAGGGATGGTCATCAAACTAGTCTTTAAAGTTCTCATCGCAGTGGTCGTCAACGGTGGTCGGGTTGTCGGTGTGGTCATCAGAGTTGTCGTCGTCGGGTGGTCGCCGAAGTTATTACCAGAGTTGTTGTCGAAGTGGTCACCGAAAATGAAAAACGGAAAACATAGCACAAACCCCATGGGGTTGCACTGTTGTAACCCATGGGGTTGTGTTTCAAAATCAAGGGTTTCAAAATCAAGGGTTTTGAACACCTTGTGCCAAACATGGTTTTGAGTTTGGAACTCAAAACCATTCCAACCCAAAACCATGGGCCTAATGCCCCCTTATTGCATACTTTCTATCTATTATATATTTTTACTCCTAGTCAATTCAAGATAACTTAGTGAATAAAGAAGAAGTTACCATTGCAAAGATCAATAGTTCGATCTCCGACCTCGCAATTGTTGAACTAAAATAAAATATTTTTAACACTCAACCATATCTATATCTTACTAATTAACACACTTCAATCTGCTTGTTTACTTCATATATGTTATTATTATAATAATAATAATAATACTCAATACACTGTCATTAGAAAAACAGTTATTTTATACCTAACTTTATACATATTTTAATAAAAAAATTTAAGAAATGTTGTTTAAAAAATAAATCAAGGTATTTGCCTTCTGCTATTGATTTATATTTATATTGATTATAAAGGTGCAAAAATGTTTACTACATTGTCTACTTCTATAAACTAAAATATTGGTTTTTGCCTTTTCTTTTAGTTTAATAATTATAGGAGATAGGAGATAGGGATTGAACCATCAATCTTTAAGATGTTAATTGATGTCTTATCTAATGAGCTATACTCGAATTGGCTAGAAGTTTTTTTTGCTTATTCTTCGTCAACTCATGTATCATATTCCATAAGAGTTTCCCTTTTTTTTTTTTTTGTCTCTTTGTGGAATCAAAAGAATAGAGTTAATGCAAATGGAGTTGCCTTTTTGTTTAATGCAAATGGAGTTGCCTTTTTTTTTTGACTGTATATGCCTGCTTGTAGTTTGTTTGTTTAGACTATATAGCTCGTTGGCTTACGTAGTTTGTTTACCTCTTTTCTTTAAAAAATCATTTAATGAGGCTGTCACAATAAAGCTGGTTCTTAATAACTGTAGGATATGGATTCAAAATTTCCTATGCACCTAATAACCTGGGATACAAAATTAAAGTACTTTTATAGTCTTTCTCTCCTACGTACATTCAACGGAATAAAATTGTCAGCTACAATGTGGTGGCCTCCTCATATAATTTCTCCTCTCCCTATATGTAAGAATGTGAGAGACCAATTATGTACCCTAGATATGAAGTTGAGTTTGGAATGCATACTAGAACAGCTACAATTTGTATTTCTAAAAATCAAAAAGACCATAAAAATTTTGATGGAAAATGGAGATATTTACTGTATTGAGTTTTGAGTTTTTTTAAAAATCTATTTTTTTTGGTTTAATCTATTCATTTTATTTTTTTCGATAGTGTGTGTATATATACTAGTTTATTACCACGTGCATTGCACGTGTGTGTATATATTTTTAATTTTTGAAGATTAAAATAATTTGAGTTATACATTATGAAATGCAATTATTTTACAATTAATTAAGATTAGGTTTATATGTTGTTGAATTTTTTTAGAATTTTAATTTTAATTTTATTATTATTATATATAAAATATATATTTTATGATATATAATATAGTTTTTAATTTTTTAATTTTTTAAAAAAAAAAAATTAACTACGTGCATTTTAGATAATAAAAGAAAAAAGTGAAAATGGTTGGCAGTAGAATATCTTCATCCGTTTCTTTTATATAGAAGAACGTTGAGATTATAATCTTATTTAAAACAATTGAATGGAAATTTTTGGTATTTTAAATAGTGAATGTGAGAAATATTACTATATATGACTTGATTAAAATGGAAAGAGAATATAATTGATCGAAAAAGGACTTATGAGATATGTCAATCATATATTGTAAGATTAAGTTAAAAGATTAGATGAAGAAGTGACCGTTTTAGATTGAAACAAAATAAAAAAAGAAAGGGATGTAATTTTTTCAAAAAAAAAACCATATATATATATATATCAATATTATCAGTATTAAAAAAGAAAGAATAAGCTTAAAGTTGAACAAAATTTGGAAGTATAATTTAATTGGGGAATTTAGATTCAAATCCTAATTTGGTTTGATTTTGAATCAAATCATATCTTCAATTGAAAAAAAAAATATCCGAATTATATTTTGAATTTGAAATTAAATTAGATTTTAAAAAGCATGGGAATTGATTGATGTAATAATGAACTGAAATTTAAATGGTATTTTGGTCTAAAAATATTTTATATAGTATAGATGAATGTAAATATCATTATAGAGGCAATTTAGATTCATATAATTTGATTTTGAATCAAATCAAATGTTCAATTGAATCGTTATCAAACCATTCATTTTGAATCCAATTCTCTCATTATGTTTGAATGTGAAAGTAAATCGAATTATAGTTAAGTATGAGATTTGATTAATGTAATTAACTGGAATTTAAAGGGGTATTTTGGTCTAAAACTGTTTTGTAGAAATCCTTACTTTTAAATTTTTTAGATATATAAATATAGATGATGGACCATATCAGTTATATAGATTTTGAAAAATATCAAGATTTAATATTATTCTTTTATCGTTAATTATGTAGTTAATTTCAAAATAGTATAGATATAGATATATTTTTTTATTTTTAAAATTTCTATCACTTAGTTTATTTTTTATTTTTAAAATTAATTTTTAGTGGAATTTTAAAATTGATCTAATATTAAATTATTTTGGTTAAATATTATTATGCTTTAACACAGTTTTTAATTTTAATATACTCTATTTTAGTTTGCTCTCTTCTATTTTAATTATTTTATCAAAGTTTAAAATTTTATTAGTATATTAGAATGTGATGGAAGTTAAATTTTTTAAAAATGAAACTTTAAATTCATTTCTTAGTTTGTTTATAACATAGCTAAGTTTATAATTTTAAAACAATGATATTATATTAAACAAATTTATTCTTTTTCTTATTATTTAAAAAATATTGCCTTTTCTATCTATTATTTCTTATTATTTGTTTTTGTTATTTTATAATTAGCATTAGTTTTTACCACATGTTGCATTGAACTTTATTTGTTAACTTTGTTTTTTGGTATAAAATTGTTGTAATGCTACTAAGAATCTCAAAATTGGGAATGTCAACACAAATTAATTGGAAATTATAATAAAAACATCTTGAAAGACAGAAGGTACTACAAAAGAAAAACATATCGAAAGACTACTGAAAATTCATTATTCTTGTCACAAATATATATATATATATATATATATATATATATATATATATATATATATATATATATATATATATATATATATATATATTTATTTATTTATTTATTTATCAATATTAAAAAAGTTAGTTATTATTTATCTTTGTTTCTGGTATGAAATGCAGAAAATTAAAAATTTTAAAAAAAGAAAGAAAGAGATATTACTTGGTTACTTTTTTGACTTGAAAAAAATAGTTAATATTCATATTTGTTTTTGGTATAAAATGCAATAACAAAAAAAATGTGGGGCTAATGGAATTAAAAAAAAAAAAAAAAAGAAGAGACGTACTTGATAAAAAATGGGATGGCTACTTTTTAGACCTGAAAAAAATAGTTAATATTCATATTTATTTTTGGTATAAAATGGACAAAAAAAAGTGAGGCTAACAAAATTTGAAAAAAAAAGAAAGAGACAAAGAGAAATACCCGATGAAAAATTGGAAGAGATACTACTTTTTAGACTTGGAAAAAATAGTTAATATTCATCTTTGTTTTCGGTATAAAATGCAACAACAAAAAAAAATGTGGGGCTAACGATATTAAAAAAAAAGAAAAAAAGAAGAGAGGTACCTAATGAAAATTTTGAGGAGATGGCTACTTTTCATAACTAAAAAAAATAGTTAATATTCATATTTGTTTTTGGTATAAAATGGACAAAAAAAAGTGAGGCTAACAAAATTTGAAAAAAAAAGAAAGAGAAAGAGAAATGCCCAATGAAATATTGGAAGAGATGACTACTTTTTAGACTTGAAAAAAATAATTAATATTCATATTTGTTTTCAGTATAAAATGCAAAACAAAAAAAATGTGGGGCTAACGATATTGAAAAAAAAAAAAGAAAAAAAGAAGAGAGGTACCTAATGAAAAATTAGAGAATATGGCTACTTTTCATAACTAAAAAAAAAGAGTTAATATTCATATTTGTTTTTGGTACTTCAAATGGGATTGGAGATGGTTAGTTTTAGACTTGAAAAAAAAACGTGGGCTAACAAAATTTAGAAAAAAAGGGAGATACCTGATGAAAGATGGGAGGAAATGAGTTTGACTTGGAAAAAAAGGGGAAGAGATACACAATTTATAGAGAGAATTTATATTCAAATTCTATTTGGATTTGATTTTGAATCAAATTGCTTATCAAATCAAGAATTTTGATTCAAATTCATTTCGAATCAAATTATCTCATTATTGTTATTTGAATTCGAAATTCGATCGAAATTTATTTTGAGTCAAATTATCAAATTGAATTATTATGATTTGATTGATGTAATTAATTAAAATTTAAAATAGTATTTTGGTCTAAATGTTTTTTAGAAGAACACATCGACTTAGGTAGAGCCCACTTGGACACCACAGGAATTTTTTTTAATATATATATATATATATATGGTGTTGAAATGGGCTACACAAGACTTGGGTGCATCCAGTTTTTTTCTTTTTAGAAACTCTTATTTTTTTAATATAGTATAGATATAGATTAAACACTGAAGGACTTTTTTGTGTGTAAATTTTCTGCACCCAAGTTTTTTAAACGCTTACTTTTTAATATAGTATAGATATAGATTAAATACTAAAGGACTTTTTTTATGTGTAAATTTTCTATAAAACCAATGATAAGTGAGAAGTAAATCCTACACAAAGTGAATTAGAAGCGTAATCATACAATTTTTATAAGAATGGAATAAGAGAGATTTTCAACTGAGTTAATAAATTAGAGGAGAAGTGTATTATGAAGATGCAAACAAATTGTAATTAGAAGTGTTTTACGAAGATACAAACAAATTAATGAAATTAAAATATCAAAAAAAAAAAAATTGAGATTCCTGAAGCAGAAAATTAGAAAATTGTATTATGAAGATGAAAACAAATGAGAATTGAAGAGTATTTGGGAGATGCAAACAAATTAACGAAATAAAAAATTAAGATACCTGAAAGGGAAAATTGGAGAAACGGAAAGTTGAAGAAACCGAAAACTAGAGAAATGAAAATTTTGGATGAAGTGTATTCTGAAGATGCAAGCCAATTGGAATTAACCCAATATATATAGAGAATTTAGATTCAAATCCTAACTGCATTTGATTTTAAATCAAATGATATATTCAATTGAAAAAAAATGTTATAAATATCAATTTGAATCAAATTATACGTTCAATTTTTTTTAATATAATATAATGTTGATTTGATTTTGAAGCAAATTATATTTTCAATTAAAAAAAGAATCAAACTGCTTATCAAATTAAGATTATTAATTCAAATTCATCAATTTAAAATTAAATCAGATATTTATTTTGAGTCTAATTATCAAATCGGATTAGGATAATTTGATTGATAAGATTAATTTAAATTGTTTTTTCATCAAATTATCTGGTTATCATTGTAAATTTGCAATTAAATCGGATTAGAATGTTTTGATTAATGTAATTAACTAAAATTTAAAATGATATTTTAGTCTAAAAATATTTTTCAGAAATTCTTACTTTTTAATATATTAATTATAGATATAGATATAGATTACATATTATATATATAATATTTTCAGAAACTCTTACTTTTTAATATATTAATTATAGATATAGATATAAATTACAGATTATATATATATATATATATATATATATATATATATATATATATATATATATATATATGTTATGTTTTCGTTTTCCCATTTTAAAATTAGCGACCATTCATTTCAAATGTTATTTTCGTTTCTAGATTTTATGTTAAGTAGGTAGGATACATGTGTTGAATATCCTAAATAAATAAAAATTAGTTAGATAGTATTTTTGTTTTGCAAAAGTTTTCAAATACCGTAGAATCAGTTACATAGCTATAATTGCAATATCTAAAACTTATGGTCATTTAACAAAACACATCCTATTTACAACCTCCATTTTTGTAGGCCTCTTTTGATAACCATTTGGTTTTTAAAAATTAAGGTTGTTTTCTCTAAATTTCTCTACAATGGGTTTCATCTTAAGAAAATATGTGAATTCTTAGCCAAATTCTAAAAACAAAATCAAGTTTTCAAAAACTTCTTTTTCTAGATTTTCAAAACTTGGCTTGATTTTTAAAACTACATGTAAAAAGTAGTTAACAGAGTAAGGAAATCGTGGAAGTAGTATTTATAAGCTTAAATTTCAAAAACCAAATAGTTATCAAATAGGACCGTAGTTACTCCTAAAGATTATGTGAATCTTGAAGTTTATTTTCACTGAGTCTGTGTTAAGGAACGATTCTTCTTTTTTAGTTTGTGTTGAGGATAATAATTTAACATAAGATGGATTGAATTAGACTTTTTTTTTTGGTTGAGTTCAACAATTGCAAGGTAAGAATTTGAATCACCGATTTTTGAAATGGTAATAGATACTTTATCTACTCAGCTCAGCTCATATTGACATAAATTGAGTTGTTGTTCTTGAGAAAGTAAATTATTGCATTTTCCCTTCATATACATCTGAAAATAAAAGGTTTAAGCTACATTAGAACTATTACACGAGGATATTTCTTAGTACTATTTGTGTTGAGTAGAATAATCTTGTGAGACACTGAAATTAATAATAATAATTATTATAAGTCAATTTACTTGATAGTTGATATTAGTTGGTTTGGTAATTAGTTTAGATAATATTTAAAAAAATTGATATGTTAGTTTGACATTAATTTTGGCTATATATATATATGTATATATTTAATTAATTAATGATTAACAACTTTTCTAACAAGTCTAGAGTTTTTAAGTGTTATATATTGGTAAACACCATGGACACCCACAGATGAGCAAAAAAATCAAACGATACTTTTTTTTTTTTTTTTTTAATTCAACAATATGTGGGGGTAGAAATTCAAACCTCTAATATGTTGGCTTAGATTATAATGTCTTAAATAGTTGTGAACTATGCTTAGGTTGACAATCAAATGACACGTTTGCACATACAAAATATGAAGCATACATAAAAGCACAAATGTTTAATTGTAAGCATATGTTTTCTCTTTGTGAAACGCTCTATGTGATATGAGCGAAATACTTATGAAAAAAAAAGAACTTTTTGGGTCATTCGACGCTTCAACCAACCAATTCTCGAGATCCCAAGCTTGAAGATGATAAAGGAACTATCTCAATTATGATTGAGAACTCTCCTTATTCAAGGTGAACCTCGACAACAATAATAAGAAAACTCATTTAACGAAATGATAAGCAACCCTAAGAAAGTTAAACAAATTTTTACTTGAACAAATTAATAGATGATCATGAAGAAAGGAGAACTTATTCTTACCTTCAAGATTTTGAACTCTCCACAATCTAATGAATCAAACTAGATTGAAAGTTCTAAAAGAATACAAAGAAAGCATAAAGCTTGAGAGACTAAAACTCAAATATGAGATTTCATGCGACTAAAACTTGTGTTTAACTGACAAAATGACAGTCCTATTTATACTAATGGAATAGACACCATGAAATGATACAACCTTTCCCCCATGTTGTCTAAATTTAGCCTCTAACCTTTCAAATCCATATATAAACCAAATTAAATGTAAATACATGAATTTAATAAGTACATAATGCATTAAAGATGTGAATGAATCTGGATTTTTAGATTCATTATGACTCTTGAATGAAAAAGTGCCTTATCAAGCTTGAAAGGATGCAACTCTTCACAATGAGTATACACCTTAGCTTGGAGGTGAGCATTCAATGCTTCTAGAAGCCTTTTAGCTCTAATGATTGAACTTTGTAGCATAATGATTGACAAATCATTTGTTTAAATTTGAGTTGACTCTCATTGACTTTGATCATAAACTTTGTTTGAGCTTGATTGAGTTGAGATCACTCATTTTCTTATCAGAAGAGATGGTAAAGATTTTTGTTAACAACATATTGGATGCCAAAAAGATGAGTGAGGCTGAGTTTGAAATTCATCATGGAACGAGATGGATACGCTTCAACAACAAAAACCATATACATCTCTCATTGTGAAGCTCTTTTGATCGCTCCATGGTTGTGATTACGAGTTTGAAGTTGGGAATGGAAGTCGATTGAAAAATATATCTACATTTTCTCATATTATGTTATGGTGATGAATATTTTAAAAGAAAAGGAATATGAGAATGTCCACCCTTTTGCTCCTTCGTGGGAGGTTTTGTATACTAATTGTTAGGGTGCAAACAAATGTCCCACATTGGCTAGGGAAGGGAGTGATCTTGGGTATATATGTGAGGACAATTATCTCCATTGGTATGAGACCTTTTGGGGGAACCAAAAGCAAAACCATGAGGGTTTATGCCCAAAGTGGACAATATCATACCATTGTGGAGATATCTGAAGGCCCGTTGTCCCTATCAATTGGTATAAGAGCCATGGTCTAAACCTAGCTGTGTGCCAGAGGAATCCTCAAAGTGGAGCAGAGTAACGAAGTCTCATGTTGACATTGTGGATGAATCCCATAGTCGAACAAAAAGTGCTTGGAGCGGCAAGCAAGTAGTAACTCTATCAAGCTGCCATGGTAGAGGAGTAGTTCTTTGTTCGAGGGGAGGAAGTGGATGGTGCGATAGGTGATCGACGCCAAAGAATATGTCCCACAATGTGCATGATCTGTTGCGGAGTAAACGGATTTGTTCGAGGGGAGGCTCAATTGTGGTACTTTGTTCGAGGGGAGGATTGTTAGGGTGCAAACAAATGTCCCACATTGGCTAGGGAAGGGAGTGATCATGGGTATATATGTGAGGACAATTATCTCCATTGGTATGAGGCCTTTTGGGGGAACCAACAGCAAAGCCATGAGGGTTTATGCCCAAAGTGGACAATATCATACCATTGTGGAGATATGTGGAGGCCCGTTGTCCCTATCACTAATATTGTTCATATCATTAATATGAGTGGTCAAGGTGATGAATTTACTCTTTAAAAAGAATTATACGTAGAATGCAATTTTATACACAAAATACAAACATGAAGCACGTGGATAAGAACTCAAAAAAAAAGAAAAAAAGAAAAAAAAGAAACACGTGAATAAGTTTATTTTTAGAATATAATATTATAAGTGTGGGAGGTAGGAATGAAGATACTTATGCCTTAACCTAATCGTACTTTGGTTGATACGATTATAATATGTTGGATTCATATCCTTAATAAAATAAACCACACAAAAAGAAATTTAATTTTGATTCAATATAATTTCAAATAAATAAACAACCTCAAAGAAATGCAAATCTTGTATTCATTTTTCTTATTTAGATTTTTTTAGTTCAACAATATGTGGGATTGGGGGATTTGAAACCTTTGACCTCTTAATCTGTATGTATGTCATAAACAATTGAGCTATGCTCATGCTTTTCTTATTTAGATTTGTTTTTGTTGTTGCCAAATTTTGGACATGAGAAATCTCACCTGACCTCCACGTGACAACGACAATGAATTTGTATTCTTGGGGGAAGAACGCGGCCTGCAAGACAAGAAAAACATGGACACCGGTGTGGTGTAGGCCACACAGGCTACGATGCTTAAGTCAGAGAGAGTTTTGAGAGAATTTAGGAGTTTTAGGAGAGTGTTGTAAGCTGGAATGAACTTACCCTACTCTCCCCCTAAGGGAGAGCTTAAATAGCTTCTTTCCTAGGATTTTTCGTGGGTTTCCATCTTCGAATGGGGAAAGGACATGTCGAATTGGGCTGAACCGAGGGCACACGGGCCATGAGGGACCGAGGCAAGGCCCAAAATTGGGCCTTGCCAAATTGGTTGGCCTCGGCCGAGGCCGAGGCAGACCACGGGCTTAGGCTAAGCCTAAGCCCCGGTCTTCACCCCTATGGTGTTTGACCATGGCAAGGCCCAAAATGGGGCCTTGCCATGTGGTAGGCCTCGGCCTCGGCCGAGGCCGACCACAGACTTGGGCTTCGGCCCAAGCCCATTTCTTCATCCCTTCTCGTCCTGTGTAGGTCCCCTGTCGGTTTCGGTCCGTTTTGACTTCGTATTAGACTTCTTTCTTTATTTGGCCCTTCGTTGTAGCCCTTTAGCCAGCCCATTCTTGTTGGTCCAATTTTACCCATAACAGTTTTCATATTTTTGTAGGTTAAACTATAAACTTAATTCTCGTATCTATTTTGTTTTAAACTTTAACAATTTTAATAACCCCTATATATATATATATATATTAGTTTGATAAAGGCGAGAGTGTCTTGTCTACTTAACTATGCAAGAATTGGCATTATTGCCCCTTATTTCTACAATTAACCTCGAACATAGAAAAATTATTAAATGTTGTCATCCTCCTAATATTTAATTTACTCACCCACTTTAGAACAACATATTTTAAAGGATAATACTTATCTATAATCAGCAAGAATATAATATTGCCCATTGTTATATTTTCGACAAGTAGGAGAGAGAAATGCAAAAAGAAAAAGAGACAGAGATATTTTTACTTTTTATAAAAAAAATGTAAATATTTTCTAGATTTTTACTAGTGGTCAACAAAAAGATTCTATTTGATGAGTTAGTGAGTATCGTTCTATTTTAAATTGAGATTCTTACTGATGAGCCAATAGTTAAGTATCGTTCTATTTTAAATCTCTCTTAACGATATAAAATCGTCATCCACTTTAGTCCGCCAATAATCTCCTCACATAAACATGAGATGTCATATAAAGGATTGTTTGGGACGAGTAATAATAGTTTGTGGAGTACTATGTGTTGTTGCTAAATTTTGGACAGGAGAAATCTCACTTAACCTCCATGTGACAACGACGGTGAATTTGTATTCTTGGGGGAAGAACTAGGCCACACAGGCTCCGATTTTTAAGTCAGAGAGAGTTTTGAGAGAATTTAGGAATTCTAGGAGAGTGTTGTAGGCTTGAATGAACTTATCATGCTCTCCCCTGAGGGAGAGCTTAAATAGCTTCCTTCTTAGGGTTTTTCGTGGGTTTCCGTCTTCGAATGGGGAAAGGAAATGTCGAATTGGGTTGAACCGAGGGCACACAAGGCCCAAAATTGGGTATTGCCAAACTGGTCGGCCTCGGCCGACCACTGGCTTGGGCCAAGCCCCAGTCTTCACCCCTATGATGTTAGACCATGGCAAGGCCCAAAATGGGGCTTAGCCATGTGATCGGCCTTGACCGACCACGGGCTTGGGCTTTGGCCCAAGCTCGTTTCTTCGTCCCTTCTCATCCTGGGTCGGTCTCCTGTCGGTTTCGGTCCGTTTTGACTTCGTATTAGGCTTCTTTCTTTATTTGACCCTTCATTGCAGCCCTTTAGCCGGCCCATTCTTCTTGTTCCAATTTCATCCATAATACTATGCATTCCAAACACATACTATTATAATTCAACTAAATAACTTTGCATCTTAGACACAATTATATAACTCTACATATACTATTATAACCCATTCAACGTTCTAAACATTAAATTCTGCCATAAATTTACGAAGGTGGCGAGTGGCTTACTATACTTGCCTTCGCACGACACCACCAAATGCATTTAAAATTCGAGAGAGAGTTGTCACAATTAGGAAATAAATAGCGGGAGACAGAAATGAAAAACTCTCTGTTTTTTATTTGAAGCGCGCACAAAAAAAGAAAAAAAAAAGAAAAGAAAAGAAAAGAAAAGAAAAGAGCCTCCTCTTTTCCTTCTCCGAGACGCAAAGAAGAAGACTCTAGAATCTGAACCAGAGCCCCGCCATGGCCAAGCCAAGGTGCTTCATAGACATCAGCATAGGCGGAGAGCTTGAAGGAAGAATCGTCGTCGAGCTTTACAACGACGTCGTTCCTAAAACCGCCGAGAATTTCAGGGCGCTTTGCACCGGCGAGAAAGGCATTGCTCCCAACACCGGCGTTCCGCTCCATTTCAAGGTCCTTATACATGTCTTCTTATTGTTTTTTGTTCGATTTCGTATTTGTTCTTTTGGAAGTTGAAGCGTATTGTGTGATTGATTAGTTGACGAGATTTCTTTCTGAGAGATGAAGCAAGGACTTGTAGTTCTTTAAGCGTTTGTTTCCGAGTCTTGAGCGGACTTTTGCTTTTGGCTTTAGTAGATAGTGATATCCTCGGTAAATGTTGGATTATTATTGGTTTTTTCTTTTTATGCTTTTGAGAGTTTGTCGTTGTAGTGCGTTCCTAACCTGCGTTTGTTTACTCTCTCGTAGGTTAAGTTAAGGACTGACCTGCTTTCCCTTTAACTTTACTTATCTGTTGTTTTATGGATTTGGATGTTGATTTCGTCGAACAATGCTTAACTGGATAAAGAAAAGATGATTACGAAGTTATATGTTATTAACTTTCTTATGGCCTTCAATTGTGAAATTTGTGTTTGAGACTAAAGATTTGGCCGAGGGATATGTTTTTGTAGATACTATCCTTATCTCTGAACTAAAGGAAAGGAATACTATCTTTTCTGGCTAGGATGATGTTTTCTTCTAATTGTGAACTGATAGGAGATGGTTTTTCTTTTTTTTTTTTTTCCTGTATTTTTTTTTTGTTTTAGTTTTATCAAATGGAGAATGATTGTAGAAGATGGAAATTGGAAGTGGCTGTTGTGAAACTTTATTTCTAGACTGCTATGAAAAAGTTTGACATTTGTACCGTGATTTGATATCTTCATGGACAAGTTTGATCGCTAATGATAACTTGACACCTGGATGAGTTAATCTACATTAAAGTTTCTTTGGGGTTATAGAATATCTTCCTTTGATTTGATTTCTATGGTGAAAAGCACCTTCAACCTAACATTTTAAGTGGCCTGCCAAGATGCAAGTGTCTGAGGAAAGCCTTCATCATCTCAATTGGTGCTATGTACGGCTAAGGGCGAATCTATATATAGTATCATTAATGTGCATGGTTAACTAACTAGGGCTTTTGTGGCTAGGCGTGTCTCATTCATGTGCATGCTTTTATTTACTTGATTCTTTTGGTTGATGGAGTTGACATGCTTACTTTTTTCCTCAATCTCATAGAGATGGATCTCCTTCTCTGTCTTTCTTCTTCCTGGATAACCTTTTTTCATCCTTTTCATCAGACAAGTTGCAACCATTCTATCATTGTTCCCCCTACCTATTTTTATTTTAACAATTTAAGTCTCAATTTCATAGTCTTTTGGGTGTATTTTCTCAATTTAATGATACTATGTGTAGATTTTGTGGGGTCTTTGGGGTGAGAGGAACAATAGAATCCCCAATAGAATCTTTAGAGGACTTGAAAGGTCTTCGAGTGATGTTTGGTCCTTTGTAAGGTTTCATGTTTCTCTCTGAGCTTTGGTGGCGAAATCCTTTTGTAATTATCCTGTAGGTCTTATTTTACTTGACTGGAACTCCTTTTTTAGTTTTGCTCCTTTTTCTGTAGGTTTTGATTTTGTATGCCCATGTATTCTTTTATTTTTTTCTCATTGAAAGCTCGGTTGTTCATTTAAGAAAAAACTTTTAGAAACCTTGTTCCCTGTTATTTTACTTGAATATAATGGAAAACTTTTCTTTTTATTGTCTTCATTCACTTTCTATCTTTAATATGTCATTTATAAAATAATAAGAATTTAAATTCATAAAAACTGAACAAAACTAGTGCTGATTGTATATGAATAATAGGTTCCAAAAATATCGTACCAAAGAAATAAGTTTTGAGTTCGAAAATATTTCAAGTTTTTTCTGATTATTGCTGCCAAATATTTCTTCCTTTGATAGATAATCTACCTTTTTTTTTTTATCTATTTTATAAACATCAAACAGATATTTTTGCATGCTTTTGCAACATTGACATGCTTGGAATGCTAGTTTTTTTGTTTGCATCTTTAGCTTGAATGTTAGGTCATTTGTGACAAAATATTTCCAAGTTCAGTGAGAAAATGAAATAAAATATATATTATAAATTGCTATCATATTTACTCACGATGCATTTGCATTTTGATAAAATGAATTTAGGATACCATTATTTCAATCGTACCTAAAGTAGGCCCGTGCATTGCTTCCACAATCTTACAAATTTCTGAACTATAGTTTTGCCTCACAAGATTTGGGTCGATATTCAAGTCTTATGCCTGTCTGTTACTATGTGAATCTGTGATAAATATGTTTATGTACTATCTGTTCTCTTTGCAAACGCCTATGGTAGACAATTAGTTTTCTTCTATTTATTTATACCTGGAAGAAAGTAAGTTTCTGTATTTCTAGATATTATTGGTACCATGGAAATTCTCTTGTAGACACTGTTACCATGAAAATTATATGAATGAAAATTTATTTTTCGTAAATATTATCAACTTCCTGTACTCTTTTTGTGGCTTTACATTTGCATACTTTGGTTGGTTAATGAGGCTTGGCACATAGTTTTATTACATATTTTAGAAGACACAAATTCATTTTTCTTCAAGCATGATTGTGTAGAGTTCTTTTATCCTATATTTGAAGTTACATTTGTTTAAACTTTTAGGGTGTCTGCTTTCATCGTGTAATCAAAGGATTTATGATTCAAGGTGGGGATATTTCCGCTGGCGATGGTTCTGGGGGAGAGTCAATCTACGGTTTGAAATTTGAAGATGAAAATTTTGAACTGAAACATGAAAGGAAAGGAATGTTGTCTATGGCTAACTCTGGTCCCAACACAAATGGGTCTCAATTTTTCATAACTACAACACGTACACCTCATTTGGATGGAAATCATGTGGTCTTTGGGAAGGTGGTGAAGGGAATGGGAGTAGTTCGTTCAATTGAGCATGTTATAACTGGTGAGAATGATTGTCCAACCCTTGATGTTGTAATTGCGGACTGTGGGGAAATCCCTGAAGGGTCGGATGATGGAATATCAAATTTTTTCAAAGATGGTGATAGCTATCCTGATTGGCCAGTTGACCTTGACCAGAGTCCTTTTGAACTATCTTGGTGGATGGATGCTGTGGATTCTATTAAGGCTTTTGGTAATGAACATTATAAGGTAAAATCATATTGTAAAGGTTCTATGAAGTCTTATCGTGTCATTGGCACTAAGTTGTTTATCTTTTTTTCTTTTTTTTTTCCTTCTAATCACGAGAGAAACAATTTTTTGTACTTTGTTAAGTTATTGTCATCAGTTATTCACTTTTCAGTTATTGTCTTCAAAATTTCTTATTCACTTTTCAGTTGTTGTCTTCAAAATTTCACTCTGTTTTACTTCCATTTTTGTTAATCCCAAAATATTGGACGAAATTCATAGAAGCAAGATTACAAGATGGCTCTCAGAAAGTATAGGAAGGCTTTGCGATATCTTGACATTTGCTGGGAGAGAGAAGGGATTGATGAAGGTAAACCTTTTCATTTACTTGCATTACTTGCATTTATGGGAACCGTATATTGATTAGACATTGCTCAATTCTCTCAATCTTTGATCATTTATGTTCTTAATAGAGAAGAGTTCATGTCTGAGGAAGACTAAATCACAGATATTCACGAACAGCTCTGTAAGTTTTCATTAAGTACTTATTGACGAGATTTTGCTTTGTAAATATTTATATTACTGTTCCCTCATATAAGGACGATGGCATTTTTTAAAATTCAAGGACGAAGGTTTTTAGAATTAATTCATAGGCATTTTTTGTGCTGGGGAAATCATTTTCTTTGTTATTAGTCTCTGGACAACTCTGCATAATATATCTCTTTGTTTCTTATTAAAAAAAAAAAAAAATAATAGTCTCTGGACAACTTCAAAACATTTTTTACTCCTGGCTTGATATAAAGGATGCAGCAGCATTGTTGTTTTGTTTTTGGTACTATTTTGATTTTTATGTTTTGCTTTATAACTTGAATGGTTATTTTGCCTCTTCTTTCTTTAATTATCCGCAGTCTTCATAATGTCTTTCCACATCAAGGTGCTCATTCTTGTCTATGTTGCAAGTTTTCTTTCACATAAGTTAATAACTATGAAACTATTTGCCAGTCAAAATATTCCTTCAAGGAGACTTCATACGGCCTGCTATTCTTTATTTGATGTTCGTGTTTATGCATTAAGGTGAAGAACTTCCTACTTGCTTAAAGGCAAAGATTTCGTACACCATCTATCGTCCAGTCCAGTGAAGTATGCATGTTTAATTAAAAAAGTTTATTATATTGGAAGTTGAAGATAGATAATAACGAGACACGAAATGGATGATGGGGCATAAAATATCTTTTAGTGAAAATATAGCAGAGAAGTTTATATTTTATTTTAGTCCCAAACACAATGTCATGTCAATGCTCTCTTTTATTTTCAAGAGTTAATGAGAGAAGAACCTTAATCAAATGCACGTGAAAGAAAAAGTGAAAATTGTTTAATTCACTAAAGGTGCGAGAGGTGTAACAGAAAGGTGACTAAATAGAATGCCTTGGGTGATATCAAATCGTGGTCGACTGTTTGATACAACTGGCATGCCATTTTCAGATGCTTCATTTTTCAATGTAGTCATCTCATCTTATCCTTTTGTCTATTGTAGGCTTGTAAACTGAAGTTAAGGGATCTAAAAGGAGCATTATTGGACACTGAATTTGCAGTGCGTGAGGGGGATAACAATGTAAAAGCCATGTTCCGCCAAGGTCAGGTTGGTATCTTTCATTGACGAGGATTGCAGTGTTCTAAATTTTCTACTGGTGATATTTTTATTTTTCTAATTACTTCTATGTTCTTTTGGCTAACCCTCTCACTTATCAGGCTTACATGGCTCTTAATGACATTGATGCTGCGGTTGAAAGCTTTCAAAAGGCATTGGATTTGGAGCCAAATGATGGTGAGTCATGACTACTTCAGTTGTCTCATTTAGTTGCCTGAGACATTACGCCCCCATTTTCCTTGTTTTCTTTTGAGTTGGAAGTTGGTATAATTGATTGGGAAGTTCATATCTATTAGTAATGAAGCACAGATAGATGATAGGAGTACTGAACGTACAGTCTCTTTAAAAAAACAAAAAAACAGTTTTCAAGCGAAATTTGTCTTCTTTCTTTCTTTCCCCCCTCTTTTGGCTTATTTTTTTAGAAATGTGTCTGAATATTATTGTATGGACATGAGCACGCACCACCGTACCAGATTCTGTTTATGAATATATGAGAATTTGATTTCCTTCTTATTTTGCCAATTATTCTCAGCTGGAATAAAGAAAGAGCTGGCTGCTGCTAAGAAAAAGGTTGGTAGTCAGTAATCTTCTCTGTATTATGATTGCAAGAATACATGAACTGATTAGGACTAATTTTTTCAACAGGTTGCTGATAGACGTGATCAGGAAAGGAAAGCATATAGCAAGATGTTCCAATAAGACTTCGCTATCCAATGGTACAGTTATTGCACTCTTTTACAAACGGCATCTGTTTCAATTGAAAAAAAATACAAATACAAATACTTGGTCAATCATCTGGTTACAGTGGTCATATTTAACTGGCTTAAAGGATTGCAATAAGAGGTACTGTCATGGAAAAATTAAGCTTGCTTACTGACAATTTTTTATCTTGTAATTTTTTAAAAAAAAAGTTAAACTCTAGCCATGTCAGTGGTAGTTCTAGAATTATCTTCCATTTTTTAAGTTTGGTTGAGATTTCTAAGGCCTTGTTTGATAACGGTTTCGTTTTTAGTTTTCTGTTTTTGAAAATTAGGTTTGTTTCGTTTCCATTTCTTCACTATGGTTTTCATGTTTCTTAAGGAAACATTAGAATTCTTAGCCAAATTCTAAGAACAAAAAACAAGTTTTTTAAAACTAATTTTTTTTAGTTTTCAAATTTTGGTTTGGATTTTGAAAACATGTTTAAACAATAGATAACAAAACAAAGAAACTCACAGTTGGAAATTGTGTTTGTAGGCTTAATTTTCAAAAACAAAAAACAAAAAACAAAATGGTTATAAAACAGAGCCTTAGTGTATAAGTAGTCGGCAAATAGAAACTAGTATGAAGTATTTTCACTTTGTGTATGTGATAAAGAGAGATCCATGTCTTGAAATTTCAGGTTTTGTTTTGGAGCTAGATGAAGAGATATAATAGAGATCCAGTTTCCAACGGCTAGTTCAACTGTACAAAACTGAAGTTTGTACCATGCTATTCAAAGAAAAATATATAAACAAACAGGTAGCTTTAGTGATTTTGATTTGGATACTGATCAATTTTGTTTAAATGATGGTTATATTTTGTTGGTGTAATCTTGGAACTTGGGTTCGAATTATATGAAATTATCTTTCTTATATATATTATATACACACATTCACAGATCTCTATGCGTTTTGGGATTTTTTTTTTTTTTTTTTTACATCTTTATCTTTTGAATTTTAATATATTTTTACTTTATTAAATGCGTTCATCTGTTAAGGGCCTCTAATATGTAATCATCACTAATCACTTTACGAGATTGGATTTCATAATCCCCCTTTTTTTTAGTTTGGTTTTCGATATCTAGATTTTTATCGAGGTTTCATATCTAAGAAAAATCTATACTGTTATGTTGTTTTCACATTGTATTACATTTTTCATCATATATTATATGAATTTTATTTCTATGGTTTCTTCATTATTTCTTGAGGTTGAAGATTCAATTCTTAAGGCTTCCTATGATTTTCATGATTTTTTTTATAATAATATTAATGAAAAGATTGATTCTAAAATTTAAAATTGGTTGAATTTATGTTTTAGTTAATTTTTTTTTCTTCTCTTCAATTTAGTTCCTCTAGTTTTAAAAGATTTTATTTAGTCCTCTGTATTTTAACATTTTTCTAATTAAGTCCTTATTGTTCAAAACATTTTAATTTGGAAAAAACTTGGGTGTTGCCTGGGCAGCACCCAAGTATAGTAATGCCCACTTTCTTACCATTGGATTTGAAAATTTTTTGTTTTGTTTTGTTTTTTTTTTTAGGAAAGTGTGGCTTAGATGTGGGCTGCACAGACTTTGGGTGTTGCCCAGGCAGCACCCAAGTCTTGCCCTTTTAATTTGATATCTTATTTTATATTTTAACATTTTTCAATTTAGTCCACCTTGTGTATTCGTAAATGTTAAATATTATAATTTTACATGACATAATATTTAGTGAATTGGCAAAGAAGAAAAAGGGTCATGTGAGAGAGAATTTTAGTTTCTCCAAAATTTGAAGAGATTGATAGAAGTTGTGAGTTTTTTTCCTTTAGAGGACCTTTTTTTCCTAAATGTTTCTATAATTAAGACTTTATTTGATAATTATTTGGGTCCTGATGGATAACCATTTGATTTTTAGTTTTTAGTTTTTGAAAATTGAGCTTGTTTTCTCACCATTTCTCTATAATGGTTTTCAACTTCTCTACAATAGTTTTCATCTTACATTTGAGTTTCTAGCAAAATTCCAAAAACAAAAACTATTTTTGAAAACTATTTTTTTAGTTTTCAAAACTTTGCTTGGTTTTTTAAAACATATGTAAAAAGTAGCTAAGAAAACATGGAAACCCTTAGGTGGAAGTAGTATTTATAGACTTAATTTTCAAAAACCAAAAATAAAAAACTAAATGGTTATCAAACGGGATCTTGGTTTTTAGTTTTTGAAAATTGTGTTTGTTTCCACATCATTTCTCTACAATAAGTTTAATTTTTCTTAAGAAAACATTTGAGTTCTTAGCCAAATTTTAAAAACAAAAACAAGTTTTTGAAAACTATTTTTTTTTTTTAGTTTCAAAACTTGACTTGGTTTTGAAAACATATGTAAAAAGTAGATAAAAAAAAACAAGAAAATTCATGAGTTTCTAGTATTTATAGGATTAATTTTAAAAAATCAAAAACTAGAAACTAAAAATCAAATAGTTATCAAACGAGGCTTAAGTATTATACTTTGTAAAGTTATCATTAATCAATTTTAACATTCATCAATCATGAGGATTAAATTAAAATATTTTAATATACAAGGAACTAAATTTAAACTTATTAAACAATAGAGACTAAATTGAAAAAAGAGTACCTAAATAGTAGAGATTATAACATATATTAGTTAAAATTTGTATTTTTTCTAAAAATATTGCAATAATTTATAATTTTAATAAACTAATATAGACGATGTTGCATCCTTTCGGGGACATCCGATAAAAAATATATACGATGGAGCTGGCAAAATTGTGAGGGAATTATTTACAATTTATGCTCACTTGTGTCATAGTTGAAAATATGTCGCCATCATGTTTATGTGGGTTAGTAGCCAAGGAGACTTTGTACTAGAAAAAAAAAAGAACTTATGAAGGTAACTTCAACTTAGCATAGTTCTACTGATTTAGATATATATACTTTCGATCAAGAAGTTAGAGATTTGAATCATCCATCTCCTATGTTGTTTGAATTAAAAAAAAAAAAAAAAAGAGACTTTATGAACAAAAAATGTCAATTTTGTTAGAATAAAAGCAACACTACCTATATGTGTTAGAAGCTTCTTGGAGTATCTACATGACTTAAATATATTAGACCTTTCTAGATTTATGTTGAAGATGATAAATAAATATCTCAAAAAAAAGGATGATCTAGAAATATCCTAGCCTTTCCTTAGGCTCTTGAATTCTAATTCTAAAATCCCTTTATATAATGATAAGATTCATGGAAATATCTAAGATATTTTAGATCCAAGAAGAGTCTAAAAAAACCTTTTTGCTTGGACTCCAAAGATCTTATGCCTATAAATAGGATAGGAAGTGTGTTCGAGTGAAAGACTACTCTTTCAAAAGTGTTTGTCTATTTCCTTTTGTGTCAATCTTGTTAGGAGTGCAAACAAATGTTCCACATTGGCTAAGGAAGAAAGTGATCATGGGTATATATGTGAGGACAATTATCTCCATTGGTATGAGGCCTTTTGGGGAACCAAAAGCAAAGCCATGAGAGTTTATGCCCAAAGTGGACAATATCATACCATTATGGAGATATGTGGAGGTCTGTTGTCCTTATCAATTGGTATCAGAGCTATGGTCTAAACCTAGCTGTGTGTCGGAGGAATCCTTAAAGTGGAACAAAGTAACGAAGCCTCATGTTGACATTGTGGATGGATCCCTGACGGAGGAATCCTCAAAGTGGAACAAAGTAACGAAGCCTCATGTTGACATTGTGGATGGATCCCATAGTCGAACAAAAAGTGCTTGGAGCGGCAAGCAAGTAGTAACTCTATCAAGCTGCAGTAGACAGATTTGTTCGAGGGGAGGCTTAATTGTGGTACTTTGTTCGAGGGGAGGATTGTTAGGAGTACAAACAAATGTCCCACATTGGTTAGGGAAGGAAGTGATCATGGGTATATATGTGAGGACAATTATCTCCATTGGTATGAGGCCTTTTGGGGAACCAAAAGCAAAGCCATGAGGGTTTATGCCTAAAGTGGACAATATCATACCATTGTGGAGATATGTGGAGGTCTGTTGTCCTTATCAATTGGTATCAGAGCCATGGTCTAAACCTAGCTGTATGTCGGAGGAATCCTCAAAGTGGAACAAAGTAACGAAGCCTCATGTTGACATTGTGGATGGATCCCTGATGGAGGAATCCTCAAAGTGAAACAGAGTAACGAAGCCTCATGTTGACATTGCCATGAGGGTTTATGCCCAGTCCTTATCAAATTTTTTTTCTAAAGCAGAAAAAAAATTATTGAATCCACACATAACGAACCTAGCGTGCATCCAAATTTACACTTAAGTTTTCGAAATGGTAGATTAACCAACACATTCTATTGAAACAAAAACTTATGAATAACGAAGCCTTTAATTTAATTTGGACTCCTTGGAATGAACCCATCGTTCAAACTTAGATGACCAATGAAAAAAAAAAAAAAACTTAAAGAGTTAAGGAAATGGGTTGGTGATCATGGACCCAAATGAAAAAGTTTGCATTTCCACCATAAATGGAAAAGCAAAGAAAAAGAAACGAAAGGGTTGAAAAATACCAAGTCAATCCCCACTCCACTCATTTACATGTTAGTCAGAATTTCAAAGAGTCATTGAAACTTTAACAGAAATTAATTGACTTACATAGCGAATATGTCTAAGGGTGTAACAATGCAATTTAAACAAGGTTTGGGAAACATTAATAATGTCAATATGATAACTTCAAAGTCAAATATTAATTATGGGTTGAATATATATAGTTTAAATGCATAGATTTGAGTTTGTATATAAAAAAAATGATTAATTAGATCTAAGTATCAATTTTTCGTTGTAGGTATAGAGAATAGTTGGATTGGTCAAGATATTACTAACCTATTGGTCATCAATCTTTATCATTTGTTTGAATGGTAACTTTTTTTTTCTTTGAAGAAAATGAATCCCCTTCATTTGTAATATAATATTTTAAAAAAATGTTATGTTAATTAATTGATTGTGTTATTGTATACACCCCTTTAAACTTTAAAGTGTAATATGGAAGAAAAAGAAATGTTGTTTTTTTTTTTAGAAGAGATAAGAAAGAAGAAGTAATTTTAGAAAAGAGGAGAAAAATTAGGGATTCCTTTAAATTAAAAGAAGAAGAAGAAGAAGAGAGATAGGAAGACGAGGAAGAAGAGTTAGAATTTTCTTAAAAAAAGTTAAGAGACTTTAGGTTAGTTCGTTTAATAATACTAGCATATTTACCACGTGCAGATGCACGTGTATTTTTTAATTTTAAAATTAATTTAACTTATAAATAATTTAGACAAAATGTTATAAGTAAATTATTGTAAAACTAATTTGAATTAATTTGAGTATGTTTTTTTTTATTTTTACTATACTCTAATTAAATACTTTTTATGTTTTCTTACTTAAATTAACATTTATTTATTAACTTAATCGAGGTTTGAATTCAATCATTATAAAGATTTTTTAAAATATCAAACTACTTTTTCAAAAGACTATTTTTTAAAAAAAAAAAAAAGCTATTTTTCCTTAAAAAACATGTTTAAAAATATAACACTAAATTTATAGTTGAGGTTTGAAATCTAAAATTTATTCTATAATAGGTTTTAAAATTTGTGAAATTAGTATTTTTAATTTTCTTGAAAAATCTATTTATTATTTATTTTATTTAGATAACTATTTGGTTATTCTTATACAAATATGATTATGATCATTGGAAAAGTAAACATTTTGCTAATTATTTGATTCCTGACATTTTCTTTATAAGGGATAGTTTTGAAAGTTTTTATACGAAAAGATTATGTTGGTTAATAGATTTTTTTAATGAGGCATTTTAAAAAACTCATGCTAATTATCTATGTTGGTTAATGGATTATTCGATTAATGATTTTAAATATATTTTGTTGATAGGATCAATATAATTATTTATTATTTTAATTATATAAATATATAAATGAAATTCATTTTATTTGACAAAAATGAATAATTTTGATGCAGTGCTTTCTTAACAAAAATTAAAAGCAATTAGGAATAAAAAGGGAAAGAAAGAAAGCCAAAATAAGCTATATTTAATGACATTTTTGTAAATTTGAACTAAATTGTTTTAAAAACGGCCAGCTTTTGAAATCTCAATTCATCTCCATCATCTCCCTACACCACCATTGACAACCTCCTTCCTTGTGAGTCTCTTTCATCTTTGTAGTTTGTCGGTTTTGTTTGTCAATGTCATCCATCATGCAAATCCACGAAATTGATAGTTTTTACTTGAGGTCATACTGAATAACGCAATACTCCTATGCCAATAGAGATGAACCAAAATTCATAAAAGAAAAAAAAAAGGAAAAATACCCGAGTAGGATAGTAGTGCTTGTCTTTTTTTACCTGTAGTGACCTAGATCTAGATGCTCAAGCTACATTGGCATGAGAGAAAAATGGGAAATCACCATAGGGCTAAGAAAGATATTCTTGGTTACTGTAGTAGGATCATTAATGAGCAATTTTGAGAATTTGAAAGAATAATACCAATGAGAAAATTAAAATTATATAACAGATCAATGGTGTTGATGGACGAAAGAGATGTAATCCCTAATGACCATCGTTCAACGTTAGAGCGAGCAATTTTTCATAGTGACATACTTTTTGTTGCTACTCTCTCGATCATGAGCGTCATTTACAAACCCCTTCTTTGCATGGGTTAGTCTCTATGACATCACTCTATAATACTTAGCTTTCAATACTATACTGTGGTATTTATATATATATTCCGTTTGTTGTTGATGATTGGAATTTTAATAGTGATTGTTTTATAATTTGATTAATAATGACAATTGCAACTAAATTTATAAACATCTTCACTCATAATGATTCACAATGCTATTTAAAACTAAAATTATAACTCCCTCGTCTATTCATAATGATATTTACCATGCCTCTTTATATCTATAACTATTTTATTTTATTAATTTATTTTAGATGGGTATTAATTAGTTTGATTATAAATCATTTATATTTTTGAATTAGGATACTATAATATTACTTAGTGAGTTAAATTTAACATATAAATTTTATAATTATTAGAAAATAATTATCAGTGGCATGATTTGTAAATTTAAGATTTGGTAAAAGGATAAAATAATCCAAAAAAGGTTTTCAAAGATTTTGGCTTTTTAATATTAATTATATATTATAGATTATAGATAGATAAATTGTTGAATGTGTCTGGGTTGTGTGAGATATATATTAATTGTTGAAATGTATTTTTTAATAAAATTTAAGGATATTTGAGGTACTATATAAAAAAGCAAGGTTAGTATTCTCGAAAAAAAAGGTTTCTTCCACATTCACACTTTCATATATATATATTTAGCATGTGCTTTGCACGTTATATATTAATTTTTTTAATCCCAAGTGAATAAGTTCTCTTTAATGTTAATGAGTAGGTTTTTTTTTTTTTTTTTTATTACATTGATTTTCTTGTATAAAATAAGAATAATTGAGTATTTTTTTTAACTCAATTAATTGAGAAATAATTGGAAGAGTCTGCAATATTAAGAATTCTTAACATAATATTAATCACCCAATTGATTAAGAGAGAGACATGTCACATTAAAATGAGAGGGATAGTTGGAAGGGTCTTTTTATTTCAATTTTAGAAATTATTCGAGGATATTGGTACAATATTGTTGGTGGCTTTATACTGGTAGATATATTCAAATTAATATTTATCTAAAGAAAAGTTAATATCGTCAATAAAAAGTTTCTTCCACATCCATATTTTTATATACTTTATAACCCCATCATAACAAAAAAAATTCAAATTTCTTGTATGATGTGACAATAACCAATCATTCCCATTTAAAAAATCCAAAATCTCAAACATTAGTTAAATATAAGATTGGAATTAACCTAAACAGTTTACATATATCTGTAAATTCAATATCTAATTTGTGACATTCTTCATTATCATAATAACAAATGGAGGCTTCAAACATGACCGATTTTAGAATTATAACTTACACAAAACACTTCCATCCTTCTTAACATATATGGTGGAGGTTAAAGCCATCAAACTCAACATTGCATCAGATGTCATGAACCCCTCTAATATAGACTCAATAACACTCACCTTCCTAAGCAAGAGAATTGACAATGCTAGCAATAGAACAATAGTTTTTTTTTTTTTTTTTGAAACTTGCAATAGAACAACAATAGTTGTTCCCACAAATTAAGGTATTTTGTCGTTTACTATGTGCTTTGAATACATCCTGGCCCTTCGATGCTTCAACCACCCAGGGTTGCAAATCAAAGTCGATCCATGGTTAAGCTGGTAGTTGATTCTCTTTAGTGCTAATTAACCTACTAAAAGTTGAGATATTTGTAAATTTTGTATTTACATCCAAAGTTGCATATTTAAAATGGGTGGTATGTTTGAAGAACATAATAGTCTGGAGAAAACAACTAACAAATATTGCAAGGTTTACCCTCGATGGTTCTAATTTGGCAAACGGTGGTAGAGTCGAGGTAGGATCGATTGTTGTCTCTAATCCTCCTGAAAAATCAAAGCAAATAAACAAAATGGTTCATTATAATTAAATCGCATGGAAATTTAAAATAAAGAATATGAAGAAGCTAAGGAAGAAAATGCGCATCTAAATAACAAAAAGAGTCAAGATAAACCAAACCAACAACACAAACGACAAAGTAAGTCAGACGACTCATGCATGGATTATGTGGTAAACACAAGAGTCTAGTGTACTTATTTGATGCATATGGACTCAAAACTATTGGATGAAGCTACCACATGTTTTTGGCTCAACAATATTTTTTGTTACCGTAATTTCTTTCCTTTGAAAGTCACTGGCTAAGTGGCAGCGTAGAGAGCAAAGAGAAGATCAAGGAGAATGGTTGGATGATGAAACTTGAAGTAGAGAGACAATTAAATAGTTGAAGAAGAGAGACTTTTGGCTATCAATGAGAGAATTAATAGACGTTATATTTTTTTTTTTGAGGAAATTAAGAGTGGAATTTAAGGCATAATAAAGAGCATTTTTTTTCAAACTACAGAATATCAAACATTTTGATAACTTAAAACATTTTATTTTCTTTGATTATGGATTTTATGACCATGGGCTTTAAAAAATTGTAACGTGCCACTCTAAAAAAAAGGAATTTCAATTTGCAACTATTTTCCGTTGCTATATTTTTTTTAATTAATTAATTTATCATTTATAATTAATGGCAATGGCATATTTTGTAAATACATAAATTAAATAAGGGACATAATTGTTCAAAAAAGTTTTTGAAAGATGGTAGCTTTTTAATATATTATAGATATTATAGATTAAGTTTTTCCACACAAGTAATAAAAGCTATAAAATTAATTAAATCATTGTCACATAAGCATAAACTATTACAAAACTAATAAAAAAGAAAAACAATGTCCAGTCAACTTTCACTTATGGTATTTCGTAAAATTAAATAGTTTTGGAAATTCAGAAATCAAATTGAAACATAAATGAAATTAAAAAAAAAAACATTAATTCTTTGAATAAACAAATGTATTATGGATAGAATACACCATCACATTGGCATCATTATAATGTCATCACATAAGTGGATATGTTTTAAAGGTGCATATTGGTAAAACCACATCTTTATGCTTCCAATTGTCACAATATATTATTTTTCATTTATAGCTATAATTGAAACCCTAGGCTAGGCAATTTCTTATTAGTTTCTTATTGGCATTTTTTCCTCATTTTTCCAATTGTCACTATGAATATTGAAAATTTTCTAATTTTGATTAGACTCATTTTTTAGTGGAGAACTGTTATTTACCAAGTTACCAAAACCCATTTCAGCTCCAATATTGTTATATTTTCAGTCCAAGTTTCAAAATAATCCTTTGAAGAAAAAAAAGTTACACTTTATTCTTTGATGAGAAATGATTGAAAATGAGATTGGAAAATATTTCTAATCATGAAGTATACATTCAAAAGATTAAATATATATTAATTTAAATTTTTTAGTTTAATAGCAATTTAACATTAGGGCAAAATAAGGGATATTTGAATGTCAAATCTTTATTGTTTTATTTTCTTTCTAATTTATATAGATAGTTGTTGAATTCTATATTGATACTAGTTTCAGTGAACCTGCAAATGAAAGAGTGTTAAAACTATATATATTAAAAGATTAAATATACTCAAACCTATCCATTAATGTTTTATTTAATTTTTAATATTACTAGAATATTAAACAATGTTCATACCATGTCTGGCCTTTGTGTTGCAATTTGCAAGAGGCTAAAAAACTATTTAACCTGATTAAAAAGAGCATTTAATTTCTGGTAATTGAAGTAAAATCTTAGAAACCTTTATGGAGGTGTTGAGTATATGTTCAAATATTAAATGACCTCATTTTGGAATTTCAATAACTATATACAATTTTTTTTTTTTAGTTTATATAAAGGTAGAGATTCAAAATTCTAACTTTTTGGTTAAGAAATATATATTTTAACGAATTGAGTTATGTTTCAGTTGAATGTTTTGCTTTTGATTTTTTATCAACTTAGATCGGAAGATGTTCATGTAATTAGTTTTCCTTATGGAGGGTTCCTTGGGCTTTTATTTTTCTTAATTTTTTTTTTCCTTTTGGGGTATGAACATATAGTCTCTTTCTTTTTTAAGAGAAAACAAATTAATTTTAGCCTCTATATTAATTTTAACTTTACTTTTTAATTTCATTAATTTTGATAATTTATTTAAGGCTAAATTATATTAAAAAAAAACCCTTGAATTAACTTAGCTCATTTATTTCAAAAATACCTCTATTCTTTCAAAGTTGCAATATTACCCTTGACCTTTCATAAATGTTTCAAAACTACTTTTGAACTAGAAAAATCGTTAGAATGTTGGGCGAAAAGTTGACGTGTCTAAATATCATTCTTTCATATTTAGTTTAGACAAGTGTCTGAGTCACCAACATGTCGTTCCACATCACTGCCATATCAATTTTCTGTTGAACATTCTAAATGATTTATATTCCAAAAGTAGTTTTGAAATGTTTGAGAAAGTTCAAGAGCTAATATTGCAACTTTTGAAATAATAGAGGTATTTTTTAAACAAAGGACAAAGTTCAATGGGTTTCTTTTTTTTTTTTTTTTTTTTTATAATTTAGCATTTATTTAAGTTTAGGATCCATTTTCATAAAATAGAAAGTCATTTAAAGTAAAAATTAATCCACTTTAACTGCAAACACCAGTATAGCTCAATACTGCCACCCCACATATTCTAAAAAAAAAAAATCCACTTTAACTTAGCGTAAGAGTGAAAATAAAAATGTCACTTAAACTTTTCTAAATAGAAAAAATTGCAAAGAAGGGACTAAAATTATTAATTTGACGAAAGTTGATGACCAAAAGTGTTTTTGGACTTTTTAAATGGATGGATTTATTTGTTCCGTTCAGTTTAAACCAAATTAATTATATAAAAATTACAACCCAACACAACCGTGCCAATATATATTTGGACTTAAGCCAACCTAGAAACATTATTAAAATTGGATGAGTTGAGCACATAATTAAGCCTAGTAAATTATTATAGCCTGTTCTCAAAACAAGTTCAAACATTTCACACATATCACATCTAGAAAATCCCATATAATATATTATTCATATTAAAAAAATAGGAAAAAAATTGCTTTCCATGTTGTTAATAATTGTTTGGGCAACCATTAGGTGATTACAAATATGCACATCATGATTCAATTGGACTATGAAAACGTTAATGAAAGTTAGGTGGAAATCACATAGAGCTCACAAGTGGAAGACCCAACTTGTGGACTAAATTGGGAAAGCAAAAATTCGACACTCAATTTGATTTTCTGCACATTTCTCACAATATAAAAACCCCATCATCAAGAATTCACTCTCACAAAACTAAATTTAGCTTTTGTGTTTTTCTATCAATTCAAAAGCTTCATATTCCAACTATGGCTTCCTTATGTTCAAAAGTAATCATTCTCTTCATGTTAGCTTGCATGTCAACTCTAAGCTCCGCCAACGAGGGTTGGTTTAGGGGACGTAATTGCACTTTGCCTTTCAAACCTAGGCATAAGCATCCCCGGTCTCCGCCACCACCGTCACGGCGGTTGCCACAACCACCATGGCGGCGTCTACCACCATCACCACCACCATCACGACGGCTTCCATCACCACCATCACGGCGACTACCGCCGCCGCCACCACCATCACGACGACCTCGACCACCACCATCTCATCAGTTGCCACTGCCGCCGCCACCATCACGACGGCCTCGAACACCACCACCACGACGGGTGCCACCACCACCATCACGACGGCCTCGAACACCACCACCACGACGGCTGCCACCACCACCATCACGACGACCTCGAACACCACCACCACGACGGCTGCCACCACCACCATCACGACGACCTCGAACACCACCACCACGACGGCTGCCATCGCCACCACCACCATCATCACCACCACCACCATCAAGACGACCACGAACACCACCACCATCACCATCGCCACCGTCACCACGTCCATCACCAACTCCACAAACTCCAAAAAAGATTATAGTGGGTGGTTCTCAATATTGGCGCCTTGGCTTTGATTATAATAATTGGGCACTTAAGAATGGTCCCTTTTATATAAATGATGTTCTGGGTAAGCTCATTAAATTCATTTTCATCTTTATTGTTAGAAAATTTAATTCCCAAAGCTTATTGAAAGTTCTTTTTTGGAATGGTTTCGAAAATTTGCAGTCTTCAAATACGATCCTCCAAACAGTTCCACTCCTCCTCATAATGTTTATTTGCTACCAAATATGCAAAGCTTCATCAACTGTGATTTGGGAAGGGCCAAAATGGTGGCAAATTTAACACAAGGAAGTGGAAATGGGTTTGAGTTTGTGCTTAAACAGCAAAATCCTTACTACTTTGCCTGTGGAGAAGGCAATGGTTTCCATTGCAACAGTGGATCCATGAAATTCTCTATAACGCCACAATCAAGGCGTCTACCACTGACACCGCCACCATCACCACGACGACCACGAACACCGCCATCACGACAGGTGCCACCACCACCACCATCACTATCGCCACCACCACCCTCATCGTCACCACCACCACGAACACCACCATCACGACAGGTGCCGCCACCACCACCATCACTATCGCCACCACCACCCTCATCAAAACCACCACCACGAAAACCACGAACACCACCATCACGACAAGTGCCACCACCACCACCATCACTATCGCCCCCACCACCACCACCATCACTATCGCCACCACCACTCTCACCTTCACCTTCACCACCGCCATCACCATCACCGGCACCAACTCCGTCACTGACCCCACAAAGTCCAAGAAAGATCATAGTGGGTGGTTCTGAACATTGGCGCCTTAGTTTTGACTATAATGATTGGGCGCTTAAGAATGGTCCATTTTATCTAAACGATATTCTAGGTAACCTTATTAACTTGATTTTCATTGTTATTATTAGAAAATTTCATTCCTAAACTTATCGAAAGTACTAATTCTTTTTTGCAGTATTCAAATACGATCGTCCAAATAGTTCAACTCCTTCTCATAGTATTTATTTGCTACCAAACATGCAAAGCTTCGTCAATTGTGATTTTGGAATGGCTAAAATGGTGGCAAATTTAACACAAGGAAGTGGAGATGGGTTTGAATTTGTGCTCAACCAGAAAAATCCTTACTACTTTGCCTGTGGAGAAGGCAATGGCTTCCATTGCAAAATTGGATCCATGAAGTTCTCTGTAACACCAATAGTTCAAGGTTGATATTAGAAGATTTCTTGACAAACCTTTACAAAAATAGAGTTTTAATGCCTAGTATAAGTTTATACTGTCAAATAAGATATCCCAGTGGGAGATGATATATTTGCCACCCCAAAGATGGCAATTGAGCTACTTGTACTTTTTTTTAATGTGATTTCTTTTGTTACTTTTAGTAAATTAATTTTGTGATCAATATTCAGCTATCTTAATAAATATAAAAATGAATCATTCCGTACGTGGTGGACAAAAAACGTAATTATATATATAAAGTAAGTCACATGTTATTTATTTATTATTTTTTTTAGAGTTCAACAACCTTTTAGAGTGGAAGATTCAAACTTTTAACTTCTTAATCGAAAGTATGTGTCAATTACTACTGAGTTAAACTCACTTTAAAAAATACATGTTAATTATTAGTGATAACTTTTGATTACCTCCATTCAATTGGTTGATTACCTCCATTCAATTGAAGTTTTTTAACAACTGACTTAAATATTTTCTTAAAATAAGTTATTATTATTATTATCTTTACAATCGTGGAGATTCAAACATCTATTCTCTTAGTCAATGGGGCATGTTTTATATGACTAAAAATAAGTTTTTATAAAAATCTAAAATAAAACATATATAAAAACTAAAGTAAGTTTTTATAACTTCTTTTACTACTTTTTTCGTATTTCTTTTTCTCATCTTCTTGGTTCCTCTTTTCTCTCTTGCTCCCTTTTATTATTTTTTTTTCTTGCTCTCGCTCCCTCTCCTTACATGCAACTGCTGCCCACCCGCACTCCATCCTTCTCTACCTTCGACGACGAATGACAACGCACTCATCTCTAGCAAACACCTCTTCCCTCTCACGATTTCCCTCTCCTTCTGTCCTTGTTTCTCTCTTCATCATTTTCTTTAGCAACATCAAGACATCAACAATGGTGACTCACAACTCTTCACGACGATGTGACTTTAGCACACCCCCATGCGGCGACGACAGTGGCTCCCAACGACAGTAATGTGAGATCCACACAAATCGGTGACCTTTTCTCTCAAATACCCAGCAATCCAAATGAACTCGAGCACCTCGATCAAATTCACTACACCCAAACCTCTAGCGACAAAATATCTCCTTTTTGACACTCTCGGTATTGACCCATGCTTCAATGACCTCAAATTTTACAAAGTTGGCCACTTCAATTCGAGTCAGATTTGAATGTCCACAAGAAAAGGATGCGAGAGCGAGAGGAAAAAAAGGGAGTGAGAGCAAGAAAAAAAACCAGAATAGGGAGTGAGAGGGAAAAAAGGGAGTGAGAGCGAGAGAGATAAGGTGGAGGAAGAAAGCGGGAAAAAAAATATGAAAAAAGGTCTGTTGACACTAATAAAGGGTTAGAAAAACCTATTTTAAAAAAACCGATCAAACTTTGTTTGAGGCTAGTCTATCAAAAACCTTATCGATCATCAATGATATGATCAATCAATAATTACTTTTTTTTTTTTAATATATATGGCAATCAATAATTACTTAAAAAAAGAAAAGAAAGCAAACTAACTATTGTTACCAAGCTATATATCCAATGGTGAAATGAAATTTCAATTTTTTTTAGTACAACAAATATGAGGTATGTGGATTTGAATTTTCTGTTGAGAATGACTACAATGGGTCTTGGGCCTTTGGTCAACTACAAATATTTATAAGAGAGAGTATGGTGTTGTCTCACATGGAAAGATTTTAAGTTGGGAAGTGAGTTTATATACTAGAGCATCTTTGGGCCGGGCTTGCAAAATGTGGATAGAGTGGTAGTAAAACTCTCCCCACATGCACGCACTGGTCGCTGTTGTCCAACTAATTCGATGGACGAATAGATGGGTTCTAGTAACCGTGCTGCGCTTAAAAAGAAGTAATTTTTTTTATTACCTTTCGATCCAATTTTTAGCATTCAATTTTGTTACCATTTTAGAATAACTCCCTCATTAATGTCTGTTTAATTTTTGGATCTAAAAACATTTTTCTTCTTCCAAAATATTTTCTTCATTCTATTAAAATGCAAATTCAGATCTAATTGCAGATCATCTTCTTCAACATTCTTCAACATCCTTTGTTTTAATCTTCTTCGGGTTTTTTGTATTCCTTTGATTTTGAGCAAAGTTGATTTGATTCAATTCTTCTCTAATGAGTGCACGTTCAAGGGGGATGTTGTGTTAATCTTGGGGACACAAGTAACAAAACATGATTTGCATCGAGGTCGTGCCGAATTTGCTTTCAAGGCAGTGGTATCCCACGATACAATGATTTCATTCTTAGTTTTCATCGACAATACTTTTGACTTCAAGGAAAAAGAGTACATATCAATTAGAACTCAGACAATTGTCAAAGAAGAAATCTTATTTGCAATGCCAAAATTAAACTCTTTGAAATACTACACACTGAGGCGTTGAACAAGGAAATAAAATTCCTATGAATATGCTAAAATAAATCAGTTTATTATTGTAAACTTTGGTGCTGAATGAATGCTTAGCTTGCTGAATATGGAAATTAAAGGATTTTCAGCCCATTGATCACCTTTTCAAGCTCACTTGATCGGTCACACATGTTCATCAACAATGTGAGCTGTGTCGTCCTGAGATTTTGATTAATTGTTATATAGACTGATTTATTTGAGATTTGTTCGCTATCATCCACTAATTTAATTATCATCCTTCCTCAAAGCTTGGTTAGGGTCAACGTCCGATCTCCAAGTTTGCAAGTTAGCTCAAACAAAATGATAATCTAATTTTATATGCTAGGTTTTGTTAAGGTTAATTTGTAAGTTATTTTCCTAGATAGTTAGTGTTTTCCACTTCTGGTAAGAAATCAAGTTTCAATAGTGAGCAAAGTGTCATAGCACTCAATCAAAAGAAGTTTCTCTCCATATATTCTTTCAATTTTAAAATCTTACCTACTTTCTTTCATTGCCTCCAACACGTTTGTTATGGGTGAAATTGGACCAACAAGAATGGACTGGATAAAGGGCTGCAATGAGGGGCCAAATAAGGAAAGAAACCCAATACGACGTCCAAACGAACCGAAATTGACAGGAGATCGACCCAGGAAGAGAAGGGACGAAGAAAAGGGCTTGGGCCGAAGCCCAAGCCGAGGCCGACCACATGGCAAGACCACATTTTGGGCCTTGCCATGGTCCAAAGTCAAAGTGGAGAAGACTGGGGCTTGGGCTCGGCCCAAGCCCGTGGTCGGCCGAGGCCGACCAGTTTGGCAAGGCCCAATTTTAGGCCTTGCCTCGGTCCCTTATGGCCCGTGCGCCCTCGGTTCAGCCCAATTGGACCTTTCCTTTTCCCATTCGAAGACGGAAACCCACGAAAAGCTCTAGGAAGAAAGCTATTTAAGCTCTCCCTCAGGGGGAGAGCAAGGTAAGTTGATTCCAGCTTACAACACTCTCCTACAACTCTCAAAACTCTCTCTGACTTAAGCATCGGAGCCTGTGTGGCCTACACCACACCGGTGTCCAGGTTTTTCTTGTCTTGCAGGCCTCGTTTTTCCCCCAAGAATACAAATTCACTGTGGTTGTCACGTGGAGGTTAGGTGATATTTCTCCTGTCCAAAATTTGGCAACAACAACATTCATGCATGGAAAACTAGATTTTACTCATATATGAAGTGCACTCATGTTGTCACAATTATAAGTTTAAGTGGAATTCCTGAGGTCTTTGTGTAGATAGCATATTCAAAATGTGACTTTTGTTTATAGCATTTTCCATAGCTTGATACTCGACGTCAACACTAGAACGTTGACCTATTGATATATATATATATATATATATTTATTTATTTATGACTAAGAGATGCTGTTTGATCCTAGAAAGACAGAAAAAAAAAAGAAGCAAGATGTGTGCTCCTTTTTGTGGTTTGAACGACCATCAATTAGAATTAATATACAATTAAGCCTTTTAAAAAGATTAAATTTGTCCTTACATATGCTTAAATTTTTTAATCAATATGAATACTTTGTCACTTTTATGTCACATGTTATAGATATTAAATTAAACTCGTTGTTTAAGAGCCACATTTTGGCGATGTTAAAGAGAATGTAAGTTCTTTCTTTAGTACAACAAATGTGGAGTATGAGGATTTAAATCTCCAACCTTAAAGGAGGAGTACATGTCAATTAAACGTTGAACTATGCTCATGTTGATTAAAAAAATGTATGCTTAAGAAACTTGTTAAAGATAATAGGAATAGTCCAAGAAAAAGTATGGACAATGAAGTCAATTATTGCTTTTGCTTCTATTAGTTTTTTACAACAATCTTATCCCACATTAGTTCATGTTTTTGTGTTAAGTGATTCTATATCATGTCAAACATATTTTTTTTCAAAAGGTTAATAGAGAATTATTCAACCATTCTGAGAGACATTAAACATTACAATAAAGTAAACAAAGGGGAAACGATTATACTATATCTAGGTAGCGGTATCCTAAATTAAAACTCATTAGTCATGTTTTGAATCTTTTTATTGTTGCAAAAACATTTGGCAAATATGATAAGAAAAGATAAGCTATAAGATAGACTCATTAAAACCAACCACGAACTTTTGGCAAAATAAAGAACTTCATAGTTCCATTTCTACAATGAAAACAATTGCGTTCTCCACATCAAAGAAGAAAGGCTTCCATTGTTTGAGCACAAATTCGAACTCATCTCCACCTGTGTGTATCCAATTTGCAAAATTGTTGGCCCTTCTTAGATCACAATTGAGAAAGCTCCACATGTTTCGTAAACACTATGAGGAATCGTCGTACTGTTTGGAGGGTCGTATTTGAGAGCTACATGCAACCCACAAGATTAAAAAAAAAAAAAAAAAAAAGAGACCTTGTTTACATCATTTTGAACTTTTAATCTATGTAATATGTGTTATGTTACTATTTCATTAATTAATACAAGAAGAAAAGGGAAAAAAAATATTTATATTCCTAAACTTTGGGAGTTGTATCACTTATTTATTTATTTTTTGTTGAATTCAACAAGGGAGTTGTATCACTTAAAACTTTAAACTAATTAATAATTGTATCAATTTAAACTCTGTAATTTCTTATGTGAATTAATTTAGATCCTCCGTAAGGATTCTGTCTTAAGATTGTTAATGCATAATTTTTATACGTGTATAAGACCTTTTTAAATGTTGAGATTAACGTAATATTAGTTAGAGAGAAATATTGGAATGAAATGGATAGTAGTGACCTTTCATTAATATGAGTGGTTTTTCATATTTTCTTCTTCTTCTATTTTTCTCTACCTAGTTAAGAAGAATTACGTGAAAAAATTTCATGCTACTTTAGAAGAATTTTGGAGGAAGAATAATTTTATATTTTGGTGATTTTGAGTTGATTTTAAATGGAATCAAGAGAAAATAGTTATAAATCACTGACAAAGAGTATAAATTGATTTCATACGAAAGTTTAAGGTTTAAATTGTTACAATTATTAGTTTGAAGTTTTAATTGATACAACTCCAAAGTTTAGGGTATAAAATTGATTTTTTTTCGTTTAGCATATTATGTATTTAAATTTAAGCTTACCAAGAGTATCATTGACGTAAAAGGGCCATTTTTAATGCCGAAATCGTTATAGTCAAAGCTGAAAGGGATTTTATTTATTGGCATTTTTGGCAAAAACACTTAAGTTTTATTTATTATTAATTTTTCTTTAATTATATCATGTTTGAATTTGAATTTGAATATGAATTTGAATTTGTATTTCAATTTTCCTTGTGTAAATGTCTAACGACTATATTCTCATTTTGACATTTCTTCCTAATTGATTCTTTAATTTCAATTGAGGTGAGATTGCGCTTTAATTGGATTTAACCTTCCTTCTTTTATCAATTCATTTTCTAATATATATGGGGCATTGGAGCATTGCAAGATAAGTAAACTAGTGGAGCACATTTGTTTATTCACTCTCAATTGTTCTAAATTTGTAATATCTAATTGAGAGAGCGTTTTTATGTGAAATTGTAAAAGTGCGAATCTTTTATTATATTTGTAAGAAATATATTCAAAGTCTTAGGAGAAGACGTATCCACCATTGAAGGGGGTTCAAACGGTGGTTCACAACATAAGGAGAGCTTGTATTTGAAAAGATTCAATCCAAGGAGAAGTTGATCAACTATTGCGATATGATTATATTTAAGAAGGAATTTCTTTTATGCATAAATTAATATTGATTGTAAATTGTACTAACCTTTGATTGATTAATCTTATTCTCTGGGCATGGTCTCGTGGAGTAAGTTGAAAAACCGAACCATGTTAAAAACGTCTTGTGTCATCTCTCTTGAATTATTTTACTTTTTTAATTCACCGTTACATTCAATAAATAATTTAAATATTCATCAATTAATGAAGTTTATAAAACTTATTTTAATATTTAACAGATGATTAGATCTTTGCGGTGCTCGAAACCACCAATGAGGATATTGTTGGGACTTTGCGGTGGCAGGGACGGGAACGGAGGTGGAGGCGGGGAATGATGATAACCAGGCCAAGTGTAATTGAACCCAAAATAACAACCGCTGTGGGCTGAGCAAACGACTAACATGCAGCATAGCATGAGCAAGAGGATTGCATCCGAATATATATATGTGGAAGCCATGTCTATGAGAACACAATTTTACTTCTAAAGAAAGAAGAAATTAGAGGGTAAAATGTTGATGATCCTAGTAATGTTTGCAATGAGGGGCTTTTATAAACTGATTGAATTGGATCTTTTTGTGTGCTAAAGATGTTGAATTGGGGGTTGGTGACACTGACAAGCTCTCTTTCCTTTCTGCTTTCCACCCATAACACATGAAAAATGCAAGCACACTAGTAATCAAATATTGTGATAATTTTCAATGATGTGTTTGTACCTGGTATGAAAAATAATCTCATATGGATTATGGGAGGGAAACATTTTAAATATATAATGGTAAAGACAATATTTTATTGATATATATGAGACCAATAAGAGATCAAATTTAAAAACAAATTGAGAAAGACCTTTAGTAAATAAGTAAAAGACATTGTTGTGAGACGTGTGGGACAATTGACACTCACACATTTCTACCATGATATTAAGTTAATATGTGGCTTTATTTCTTTTGTTTTATCCAATATCAATAGAGATGTGTCTCTCACTTATATACCCACAATCTTCCATTTATCTAGCAAATGTAGGATTTTGGTCATGCTAATCAAACAAATTTTAGGTCGAGTTTAAAAGCAAAACTATACAAGTTTTTCCTCCACTCAACACTTTTTGTCCGATCTCATCCACAATGTCAACTATGAGGGCATCGTTAATTCTCTTTGTTCGAAATCTAAGGAGTGTGTCAACACGTAGGTTTAGACCATGGCCTTGATATTGTTAACAATCCCAATCAACTTGTCTGAGTACTCTTTAATGGACTTAGAATCCTACCAAGTTCAACAGTATTTTCAGGCCCTTAATCCTTTCATCACCTTCATACTCTCACTTTTGAGGAACTCCCAGATTTCCTTTGTTAAATATGGAAGGAGACACGACTATATAGACAAGCTCTAGCCTTTGCCTTTCTGGTGATCTTCTCCTTGTAAGTCTTGGTCTGGTTTATTGTTGGGTTATTAGAAAGAGGAGCAACATCATAGTCTTCCTCGATTGCTTCCCAATAATCACAACCCTCCATGTAGGCTTGCATTATGATAGCCCATGCTTGGTAGTTTTCACCATCAAACACAAATGTAGCCAATGACGAAAGATTGGTTGATCCTGGCTCTCCATCTTAGGCGTATCACTCGGTTTCTCCTTAGGGATATCTCACTCATAGGCCCCTTACGTATTTAAGACTCTTATACTAATGTTGAGGACAATGGACCCTTCACACATCTTCACAATAGTATGATAAGCCCTCATGACTTTGCTTTTAGTTCCAACCAAAAGACCTCTCATACCAATGGAGATAATTGTCCTCACTTATCTCATAGTCTTCCTCGATTGCTTCCCAATAATCACAACCCTCCATGTAGGCTTGCATTCTGATAGCCCATGCTTGGTAGTTTTCAACATCAAACACACACACACACACACACACACACACACACACACAAAAAGAAAAAAAAGAAAAAACTTATTTCTATGAATTTTGAAATGACTAAACAATTTCTGTCTAAGGCATAATCTTGTCTAGGCTGAGGTACTTAAGTTGACCGTTTAGGGAACACCTCTACCTGGGGATTTACCTAGGAAATTGTTGAAGGAATTCAAATTTTCAAAAAGAAATAAAAAAAAAAATTATTTGAAGGCATGAACTCTTTTTCGAGCCTATGTGAACTTTTTGACAATTTGCTTTGGAGTTCAGATAAAAAGGGAGGGGGAAAAATCAAACGCCAATCCAAAGGAATTGCAATTGCAATGCAATTGCATTCACAAAAAATTGAGGCAAAGCCAAGGGACAAGAATGCAAATGGAATGCAATTGCAAAACCAAGCAAAACATCCAACATGCCAAGAAGATGATGATTCAGCCTCCAATGATTAGGGGAGTTGTTCTTTGCACCTTAAACTCTACTTCTTAAATCTTAATAGTTTAGATTGTGATGTTGTTGTCTTGAATTTTTGTGCTTGTCTTTGTCCCTTGCATTTTGTCATGAGGATTTGATTAATGTCCAAGTGGTTTGAAGCTCAGTGTCAGTTATGTTTAATCTCTGATTTTTGTATGTTGCCCAAATATGTCTCAAAGTTTAAAAATCCTCAATGATGTTATTTGGAATAGGCTCGGCTCATTAAACACTCCTTCTATCCACCCAACTTTATGACTTCTTTACTTTCCTTAGCACCCCACCACCCAAACACCCTAGTTTGTGTTTCTATAATTCTAGGTTTATTAAACTTGTCAATATATATGACCATTTCAACCACCCAAAAGCAAACTAGTCAATGAGGACATTGTCACATCTTAAGTTTGGGGGGATAGACATCTTACATTACTTTTGTTGACCCCACATCGTTATATATTCATTTTTTGCAATTCATGAACTGTAAACATGTTGTGAGTTGTTGTATGAATGCTGCCAAGTAATAAAAAAAAAAAAAAAAAATGGCGCCCAAAAAAAAAAAAAAAAAAAGAAAAAGAAAAAAGAAAAAAAGAGAGGGATACTCCTCTTTCCATGACTTAACCAAGTAACCAGGGAAAATCATGAAACCCATGATTGCCTTTGCATGAAAGGTTGATTCAGGAAATGAGTAGGTCAAAAACGGTTTCAAATAGTGATGTGTGCTCGTAGTCAACTATCTTCACCACAAAGTGTCGGTAAGTTGGAACGAAGGTACAATTGACTAAGGAACTCCCTCCAAAAAAAAAAAAGCTTGGCAGTAAAACGAAATAAGTTTGGGGGAGTTTTTATTTTGTTTAGTTAAGTTGTTTCTCAAAAGATGGCCTATGTAGGAAGCAAGCAAAATGAAACTAGAAGAATAAATATACAATTCTAGGGAAGTATGGGTGAAAAGTGCTAAGGTCAAAACTAAGGTGGGATTAAAGTTGGTTGTGATAAACATGTGTTATGAGCTTGAGATGTCTCATGAAAGGATATTTGTTTTGTCAAGAATTTGGGTTAGTTATTAAATTTCATATCTGAATAACTGTGATTTTGATAATTGCTTGAGGACAAGCAATAACTCAAGTTTGGGGGTGTGATAATTCTCATTTATGAGGATTATTTAACCCTAAAACTAAGTTGTTCTTGCCATTTTTGCATGCTTTATTGATTACCGAGCAAGCTAAAAATAACATTTTTAAATAAATTCATGCAAGCTTGTTGGAATATGATAAAAGAAGGAATTAAGTGAAAAGATGCAAGAAAGTTGGCTTAAGTTGAGTTTTTGTGCAGATTTGAAGAAGTGAAGACTTTGCAAAAGGGAATGCAATTGCATTCCCATTTGCAATGTAAGGTGAAGAACAAGGAAGAAGAATGCAATTGCAATGCAATTGCATTATCTAGACTTTAAAAAGTGCAGAATTTTCGGAAAATCACCAAAACCCACGGGAATTGCTTGATTTATGGAGAATTTACGGCCAAATCTTGTGCTTAATCAATTACCCACGAATTAAGGAGCTCCAAGATGGAAACCCTAGCCCTCAATGCCTATAAAAATGGTGGAAAACGAAGCAAATGGCGGCTGGTTTTTCTGCTGCTCGTCCACAGTTCATCTTTCACTTTTTTTCATTTTATAGCAACTTACTCTTCATTTTTACTCTGTAATTTCTGAGGTTGATCCCTCCTCAACGAAAGTTGGAGGAGGTGAAGATCCATTTGCCTTTAAATGGGTATTTGGATCGATCAAACAAGGAATTTCCGTTAGCTTTTGTACTTTGTTTTTTTGGGTTTTTACATTCTGTTTTTATGGGTTCTTTTTCTTCTGGTTTTCTTTATTTCAGTAGCAGCAAGTTGATGATTTCTGTTCCTTGTTTTCAGCATTTCATTCTTGTAGTTCGCTCGATTAAATTTTGAGTTGATATACTCTGTTTTTGCAAATTTATACTCTGTTTTCTGTTTTTTTTCTGTTTTGGACAGCAAGCTGTATTTTTGTTTTTCCATCTTTCTTCCAGCAGTTTATGCTTCATTTTGCTCTGTAAATCCCAAGCTCTGTAAATCCCGAGCTTGATCCCCCCTCAACGAAGGTTCGAGGAGGTAAAGATCCAATTGCCCGTAAAGGACTTTTGGTCGATCAAAACAAGGACTTTCCGTTAGCATACTTCAACTCTGTTTACTCCATTATTAGGAATTTAATTTCGGTATTTGGGTTATTAATTATGAAATTTTTAACAAATAAATTTCATAATTAATAACCCAAATACCGAAATTAAATTCCTAATAATGGAGTAAACAGAGTTGAAATATGCTAATGGAAAGTCCTTGTTTTGATCAACCAAAAGTCCTTTACGGGCAATTGGATCTTTACCTCCTCGAACCTTCGTTGAGGGGCGATCAAGCTCGGGATTTACAGAGCAAAATGAAGCATAAACTGCTGGAAGAAAGATGGAAAAACAAAAATACAGCTTGCTGTCCAAAACAGAAAAAAAACAGAAAACAGAGTATAAATTTGGAAAAACAGAGTATATCAACTCAAAATTTAATCGAGCGAACTACAAGAATGAAATGCTGAAAACAAGGAACATAAATCATCAACTTGCTGCTACTGAAATAAAGAAAACCAGAAGAAAAAGAACCCATAAAAACAGAATGTAAAAACCCAAAAAAACAAAGTACAAAAGCTAACGGAAATTCCTTGTTTGATCGATCCAAATACTCATTTAAAGGCAAATGGATCTTCACCTCCTCCAACTTTCGTTGAGGAGGGATCAACCTCGGAAATTACAGAGTAAAAATGAAGAGTAAGCTGCTATAAAATGAAAAAACGTGAAAGATGAACTGTGGGCGAGCAGCAGAAAAACCAGCCGCCATTTGCTTCGTTTTCCACCATTTTTATAGGCATTGAGGGCTAGGGTTTCCATCTTGGAGCTCCTTAATTCGTGCGTAATTGATTAAGCACAAGATTTGGCCGTAAATTCTCCATAAATCAAGCAATTCCCGTGGGTTTTGGTGATTTTCTGAAAATTCTGCACTTTTTAAAGTCTAGAGAATGCAATTGCATTGAAATTGCATTCTTCTTCCTTGTTCTTCACCTTACATTGCAAATGGGAATGCAATTGCATTCCCTTTTGCAAAGTCTTCACTTCTTCAAATCTGCACAAAAACTCAACTTAAGCCAACTTTCTTGCATATTTTCACTTAATTCCTTCTTTTATCATATTCCAACAAGCTTGCATGAATTTATTTAAAAATGTTATTTTTAGCTTGCTCGGTAATCAATAAAGCATGCAAAAATGGCAAGAACAACTTAGTTTTAGGGTTAAATAATCCTCATAAATGAGAATTATCAGTAGCCAATGACGAAAGATTGGTTGATCCTGGCTGTCCATCTTAGGCGTATCACTCAGTTTCTCCTTAGGGATATCTCACTCATAGGCCCCTTAAGTATTTAAGACTCTTATACTAATGTTGAGGACAATGGACCCTTCACATATCTTCACAATAGTATGATAAGCCCTCATGACTTTGCTTTTAGTTCCAACCAAAAGACCTCTCATACCAATGGAGATAATTGTCCTCACTTATATAACTATTATGATCACTCCCCCCTTCAACAAGAGATTCTCCTCCATCTATCTTCACAATGATATGATATTGTTCACTTTGGGCATAAACTCTCATAGTTTTGCCTTTGGTTCCACCCAAAAGACCTCATATCAATGGAGATAATTGTTCTCCATCACTACTACAAAAGTGAGAATCCATGACACCAAGGTAAAAGAAAATTAAGTTGAGAGAGAAAAAAAAATGTCATAAAATGTGATAGGCGCGTTTTTGGCGGGAAAAAACGGAATTTTACGTATTTTCAGAAATTCATGACATTTTTTAAAAGTCATAAATCTATGACTATGATTAAATGTCATTAATTAAAAATAATTTATTTTATTTGTAAATACTTTATTGAAAATATAAATGAAAAAAATGAAGGGGCGGGTTAAAATTTGAGGTTACCCCCTTGCATATTTTCATTTTCAGAAAACCCTCATCTCCAATTTTTTTTCTCTCATTCACACCTATCGCTTGCTTTCACGCTAATCCTAACTCTTTCTTTTCTTCACAATCTCCATTAGCTCTAAATCAATCAAAGTTCTCATCTCAAATTTTCGTTTCTCATCCTCGCCGAGTTAAAATCTTTGCCAGAAAATCCCATAACCGATTGTCGAACTCGAAGATCCTCTTCGACGTCTCTTTATTCTTGCTGGAACTTCCAATACTCTCCCTTTCGCCGTACACACCATTTGATGACCGATCAACAACAAGAACAACTGTCGATGAGTGCCTAGATAAACAACACGATGAGATTTGAAAGTCCGTTAGCTTCCCTATGCCATTAAATTCGATGGCCCTTGCTCTATTTCTCAGTATGTTAAACCCAAATCCAATGGTAATGTCCTAATTTTCTCTATTTCTCCTAGTCAACCATACTTGGGTAATTTGTTTATAAGTTGCTGAGTGGTTTCTTTCTATTTTTTTTTATGTTTATGGATGAAAGAGCTAAGATTTCTTATGGTGTTTGGTATGGTTTTGTTTTGACAACTTATTTTAGAGGAAGTAAGCTTATTTCACTTCCCCTTTCTATAAAAGTGGCAGGTGGTTAATTTCTGCTCCTCATGAGAGATGATGTTGTTCTTCGGATTACTGAGGTACGCGTTGCTCATTCTTTCTCGTATTTGTGAGTTCTGGGTATATCGATTTGTTGTTTGATTTTTCTTATAGCGATGTGATTTGGATTCTAATAAAGTTATTGTTAATGGTGATGAGAAATTCTCTATAAAATGAAATCTGTTTGTTTGTTTATTTGCATGCCAAGTTTCCGAGAGAAATGCCCACAATATGTTTGTTTGTTTTTCTGTGTGAATACCAAGTTACCGAAATCTGTTTCTCTACAAATGAGAGTTGGATGGATTTGTATGGTGATACTGTGATGATATCTTGGATTTGTGAACAAAAGTCAAAAGTAGTTATTGACTTCTTGAGACTGACTGTTGAACAAAAAGATTTTTTTATAGATAGAAGCTTATAGACCAAATGATTCTGCTTATCATGGTTGGTTTGATGTCACAGCAAGAACGACCCCAATAGTAAGTACTTTGTAACTGATTGCTGATGGGGAAATGAAGAATGAGATATGTAATTCTTGTAGATGCTTTATTAACCATATTGTATGGATTTACGTGTTTGAACGTAGTTTGGACCCGATGGGCATGCTAATTATGTATATAATGCTGAATGTTGTTGCTGATGAGTTTGGAGTTGGTGCTGCTGTGTTAATAAGATCTTGTGCTGCTGTCAGTGGTAACATTCTCACCTTACTTGAACCTTAATTCTTCTGAACTAAGGAATGTTTAGATTTGTATAATGTTTGTTTGGATTATATTAAAGAATAGGTTATTCAAACTTGAGCTTGTGTTATCTTTACTTTGTTGGCTTATTGTCTGTCAAAATTAGTATATCATACAAAAGTAAGTTTAATGAGTTCCAATTTTAACTGTTTTCTGCTGTTGAGCAGAAAAGTTGAATTTTGTGAAGATCCATTTATGCTTATTGTAGTTGGCTGTAAATGAGGATTGTTTAAATAAATGTATTGTTGGTTGGTGTGTCATGGTGAGAGAATATTTGAATTGTTTAGATCTTCAATAGTATAAATTTCTTGTCTTCAAGTTACTTTTTCTTGATTTTCAATCGTTTTTCTTTTCTTGGATATAAATGTAAAGCAATGATAGTTGAGTTTTAGATGTGAAGTTTATAAGTTTTAGAAAGTTTTAGGTAATTTTAGTTGTTATGTGTTGTAAGTTACCAATTTTGAGTTTATGTTTTTAAGTTTTGATAAGTTTCCAAGCTTTGAGTTTATTTGACTTGTTTTTCTGTATATAGTAGTTCATGATAGTTGAGTTTTAGAGGTTAAGTTTATAAGTTTTAGAAAGATATAGATAATTTTAGTTGTTATGTGTTGTAAGTTACCAATTTTGAGTATATGTTTTTAAGTTTTAGAAAGTTGTTATGTTGATAAGTTTTGAAAAGTTTTAGTTCAATTTGGTTGTTACGTTCATGATTGTTGAGTTTTAGTTGTTATGTTCATTACTTTTTAAAAGTTTTAGCTAAATTTATTTGTTATGTTTTGTAACTTTGGTAACTTAGTTAAGCTTTGATGTTCTGTTTATTAATTTTGTAAAGTTAGTTCAATTTGGTTGTCATGTTCATGATTGTGAGTTTTATTTATTATGTTCATTAATTTTGTAAACTTTTGATTATTAAACCATTTCTTGATTTTTGACCCCCTGTGATTTTGGGGCTAAATTGCTTCAATTCAGTAAATTATGTTTAGGGTGTGACATCTAAGATGGTTATCCTAATAGGAGGTTTGTGTTTTAGGACATGTTTGAGAGTGATTTTGAAATTGTTAAAATCACTTTTGTTGTATTCAAAATTACTCCGAATCATGCTTTTAATTATACAAAATCAATTTTTATGGAAAGAAAATCACGTTTAAAAGTATAAAATCAAACACTAAATCCATGAATTATTTTGAACATGACAAAAGTGATTTTGGGATAGGTAAGTATGGCTACTGCAAAAAACTTGAAGACTGGGACAGCAACCTGTAAATGCATTATGAAGGAGTTGCATTCTTATGAGAAGGAGGTAGAGAGAAGCTGACAAAACAGCTGGCATGAAAGAAAAAGGAGCTGACTCTTATGACCTTAAGCAACAGGTACGTAAATGGGTTGCATTCTTAAATTTTATGGATCACTTCTTCTCAGAGGTAAAAATTTTTGGACTTGCACTGGGTGGAGTTGATTTGAAGTATTTATTTTATTAAGGTAGTTGTTTGCATCACATCACATGTATCGAAGTACTAGCTTATTAGATAATTTGATAGACTTCCAGCTCTTTGTTTTAAATTTTATTAATACCCCTTCTATCTTGATGTGAAAAGGTTGAAGTTGATGGAAAAATAGTTTCCTCTACAGGTAGATACTGGTCAACTTTTCAATATTATTTAGACTAATGTTATTTTACTATTGATTTTTCTCTGCTACTACTATTTGGTTTGGCTTTTGATTTGCTTTATGTAATCAATGCACAAAGAAATTTAAGTTTGTTTGCTTCTATTCAATTTCAACTCCATTAATATATTTTCCTAGCTCTCTTTTATTTGGCTTTTGTCCTAGGCGAGTTATAAAGTGATTTTCTCCTCATTTCACCACAGCACAACAATTCCTCCTGGACATGTTTTCAATTATAACTTCTTGTTTTATTTAACAGCAGCTACTTCTTGCCTTTTGTATTGATTTACTCTATTTTTCTTGATCATGACTTTGTTTGGTACTAAACTAGTGCTTGAAAGATGGTGGCAGATTAGGCTTTGTTGCATTCATCTCTTACAAAGTAATTGTTGCTTAACCAATTTAGTAAGTGTTGTTATGTTCCTAAGTTCACTACTACAAATTTGAGTTTCTATGACATCAAGAGCAAAGCAAATAAAGAAGGGAGAAAAAAAATGTCATAAATTGTTGGGGGCGCATTTTTGGCGGGAAAAAAAATGAAGATTTACGTATTTTCGCTCGTGCATTTGGCCTTTTCACTATATATATATTTTGTGTTGCAGACCATCAATCAAAGAGTATCAAAAGCGAGGGTTCTACTTTGTGACTAAAATTAGGGGCCAATAATTTATATCTCATTAAAGAATTCATTGTTTGTATATGTTTTTATAATTTTTGTTATTACCTCTCCAAGTTTTAGCTAAAAATTTTACCAATTGAGAATTACATTCATTGGACTCGTAATCAAGTTCATTGACAATTTCTTCACCCTTTATCTTTTCTTAGTTTATGGCTTCTTTGAGCTTATTCTTCATTATTAGTTTTATATTTCCCTTTTGAAGTTATTTACTTAATGTATTACTGTGTTTGATATGTGATAAGGGTAACTATTTCTTTTTTAAGGGTAACTATTTCTTTTTCTTTTTTTTTTAAGATTAGGGACATTAAGTACTTCATGTTTTCACTTCAAAACAACTGTGATGATAGTCCTTTTCTCTTTTACTTCTCAAGTTGAGGGTGGGCCTATGTTTTATGTTTTGGTATCCTTGGTCAGACTGTAGTCATGTTTGTTTAGTACGTTTGACATCTTTGTAGTGATACAATATCTCATATCTATTAGATTATTAGATGAATAGCAATATATATGTTTTATGTGTTTAGTTGTTGGGTTCATGATAAATTTTGTTGTTATGTTGCCAAGTGTTGGTAAGTTTAGTAAGTGTTGTTTAGTTGTTGGGTTCATGATAAATTTTGTTGTTATGTTGCTACGTCTTGGTAAGTTTAGTGAGTGTTGTTATGTTCCCAAGTTTTGGTTTTATTGGTATATGTTCATTTTTTATAAGTTTAGTTGTTGGGTTCATGATTTTTTTTTTTGTTTTTAATGTTCCTAAGTTTTGATAAGTTTAGTTAGTATTGTTTGTATTCATTTTTGATGTGTTTAGTTATTGGGTCCATATTAAGTTTTGTTGTTTGGACGTTCTTAATTTATTCCTATTTTTAAATCTTAATGTCATATGTAATTTGTGTGTTGTAGACAATGGCAAAAATGTTATTGCAGCGCATGTTAGTAATGGGTGATCGAAACAGTATTCAAGGTATTGCCAAGTTCATTTGCATTATTATTTACTTCAACTAGGCCTTTAATTCAACATATGTCAACATAAGATTGTAAGATAATGGTTGATACTTACACATGAAACTTCTTGCATAAAGATATAACCATGGGAGATTGATGGTTTTAATTGAGCAAAAGCTTATATGTAATTCTAGGATATAAGTATTGATATAGCCATGGGAGATGCCCTTACTGATATTCATGCAATTAAGGGTACATGATGTAACACCCGAGACTCTTTGGGTAAGTTTAAAATGTTGTTTTGGTAAAGTTTTATTATGAATTTAATTATTTTGAGGGTAAATTGGTGATTTTTGGAAAAGGAAAGGGCATTTTGGTCATTTATAAAGAAGAAGATATTTTTGATTTTATAATATTATTTTATTATTTTTTTTATTATTATTTTTTTTATTTTTACTTATTTTTATTATTTATTTTATTTTTATTTTTTTTTTCTTTTCTTCTTCTTCTTCCCGCAGCCCTCCTTCCCGATTCTCTCTCTCTCTCTCTCTCTCTCTCTCTCTCTCTCTCGCAGCTCTTTCTCTCTCTCCCTCTCCCGTCCGACCGCTTCTTCTTCTTCCTTGGGTTGTCGCCGCCGCACGCTGGGTTGAAGACTCGCCGTCCGCCGGTCTTCTTCCTCGTAAGCTGCACGCCGACCAACCCCAGCTCGCGATTTCTTTTCTTCTTCTTCTGCGTTCGCCGGTCAGTCCCTCGATCCCATCTCAGACGAAGCTCCTACAACAGCTCGTCGGTCGGATTAAAGTTGCAGTCGCCAGATCTGTTCAGTACCGAGCAGCACCGATCGCCGCAAGCCTCGCCGGAGTTCATTCTCGCAGCAAGTCGCTGGTTTAAGCACGAATCTGACCGGAAAGGGGTTGGATCTGTCTAAATTTGAAGTCCACGCGTCGTTTGGAAGCCCCACGCGCCGTTTGGAAGCCTCACGCGCCGGCCACGCGCCGCCGTCCGCCGCTGCACGCGCCGCCGTGCTCCGGTCACGCGCCGCCGTTCGCCGGAGTTGGGTAAAAAAATTGCCATTTGGTCCGTTTCGTCGAGTTATTAATGTTAGAATGTGTTTTAGAGTAATTCGGATGGTTTAAGACGCATTTAGGAAACTTTTTAGGTGATTTGTTGAAGACCTTGGATCGTACTTGGAGTGGAAACTCAAGAAGCTCATTACTAGTGAAGAAAAGGTATTTTAGTAAGTAAAGATTTAAGGTAAGGGATCTCACAACGAAAGAAGTTTTCGAAACCTAAAGCTAGCTCTATATTTACTTTGAAGTTTATGTTTTCATGTTAAGTATTTAAGAAAGAAAGTGTTTTATATGTATATTCCTTTATACGCTATTTCCATGAGTTCTATTTGAGTTTTCATGTTAAAAAGAATGGAAATGATATGTATGTCTTTGAAATGCGATTGTCTTGATTTATGCATTCATGACTATGTTCTAAAACGAATGGGACCTCATGCATGTGTTGTGTGCTCATGAAAAGATTTATGTAAGGCCGTGACGATAATTCTCCCAAAAGTTTTATGTGGGTTTTGAGGGAACCCGAGTCTTCGGACTCTCTATGCTCCTGGGGTTCGAGAGTGCCCCCACGATGGTAGCCGACGGGCTTGAGTCTTCGGACTCCACGATGGTAGCCTTCGGGCTGAGTCTTCGGACTCCACGATGTATGTTAGCTTTCGAGCTCAACTCTCAGAGTTAGGGAGGACTCTATTCGATGGAAAAACTATGTCTTCGGACTATTCACGAGGCCCTCGGGAGAATTTAATCGTTCACGAGAGCCGCGAGGAAAAGTACATGGTTTATAAAATGAATTTTAGGTCCCCAACTAAAGCAATGGTTTACGATGGTTTTATGATTTAAAATGACATGTTGCATGCGATTGAAACTCTTATTTGAAACTATGATTGACTTACTGAGTATTATTCATTAATACTCACCCTTTTCCTTTTAAAAAATGTTTTCAGGTAAGGCTAAGATCGGCCCTAGCGCGTGACCGGAGATCAGCTACTCGAGTCATGGGAGCCGACCGATCGCTATTCCGCTTCTTTTATGTTTCTAGATGTACATAGAACTCATGTCGAGTTTTTAAATGTTTAGGAGAATGATTCAAGGTCTTTTAACTTTTCTTTGTAAATCGTGCACGTATATTTGGTTTTCTGCTGTTTGAACCCTAGCATCATATTGAGAAGTTTGTTGGATGCTAGGAGGTTGTTTGAAAATCTTAGAAGTGTGTTTTCCTATGTCTTATCAGGTAAGGGTCAAATTTTTGGTTTTCGAGTAGTTACGTCGTTATGCTGTCGAAATTTTCGGTAATATAGTGACGTGACTTAGTAATGACTCTTAGGTAGCGTGTTGAGCCTATAGGGTCGTTACAGTTGGTATCAGAGCACTAGGTTATAGGTTCTGTAGACTAGCTTACTTCGTAAGCATCAGGTATCCCATGACTAAGTAGTGATTTCCAGTCATCGCGCAGGTACGCCTCTGAAGTAAACTTTTAATTCGTTTGTTGAAAAGCATGTTATTTTTTTTTATGAAATGATTCATATGTGAAATGTATTTTTAAGTTAAGGAAAGTTTAAGAAAAGTTGAAAAGTGTGATCCCTTTTGATGTGGAGGTTAAACTTGTTTGTGTTTATTTGTTAAGTATGCCGCCTAGAAGGAGAGGCAGAGGACGGGGTAGAGGACGTGGTGCTGGTAGAACACATGACTTACCTCCTGAGATGCCAGTGGAACAGGAGGTGAATTATGGGGCAAATTCCCCTGTTGCTCAGGATCAACCTGATCCAGTTATGGAGCCTGCAAATCCTACGGTTGCGTCATTGATGTTAGAGGCGATGCAGAATTTAGTACAAGCGACCGTGACGACCCAGTTAGCGCAGATGGGTCAAGTTTCTACGCCAGCTTCACTACAAGCCCGTCACTTGAAAGACTTTAGAAAGTATGATCCAAGGGCGTTTGACGGATCCTCTGGGGATCCTACAGTGGCGGAGTTATGGTTGTTCTCTATGGAGAACATTTTTCAGTTGATGAGCTGCCCGAATGAATATAAAGTTTCTTGCGCCACATTTATGCTGAGGGATGATGCGTACCTATGGTGGGAATCTGCTCAGAGGACCATAGGTACAGGAGGGGGAGTAGTGACGTGGCCGATGTTCAGAGAGGCTTTCTGGAACAAATATTATCCTGCGACTGCACGATACAAGAAACAAGAAGAATTTCTACAACTTAAACAGAATCGACGTCCAGTGGACGTCTACGAGAGGGAATTCACAAGGTTATCTCGTTTTGCTCCCGAGCTGGTAGATACTGAGGCCAAGAAAGCGGAGCGTTTTGTAATGGGTTTGGATCCTCAGGTTAAAGGTGTGGTGCAGGCTGTAGCACTTCACGACTATGCTGCTGCGGTAAGGACAGCAGAGTTTATTGTTGCAGGCCAACAGAGTGAGATTCCTATGGTCCAAAACCCGAGTCAGTCATCCTCTGGTCACAAGAGGAGATGGAGTCAGGCGAACTCGAATCCCCAGCGTTCTCAACAGTCTTCACAGTCGTCCATGAGATCGCAGGCCGCTTTTAGCCAGAGGCAGCAAGTGAATAGGCCGGGACCTAACACTGGGGAGAAACCTCGTTGTAATGAATGTGGAAAGTTTCATTGGGGTCAGTGCCTGATGCGGTCTGGGTTGTGCTTTCGATGTAAAAAGGAGGGACACAGAGCTGAAAATTGTCCTACCTTCCCAAATAGGAGAGGCCAGTCTTCGGGTTCAGGTGGAGTAGGACTTAATAGGCCCACACTTCAGCAAGGGAGAGTTTTTGCTAGTACCAGCAGGGAGGCTGGTAACTCAGATGCTGTAGTTACAGGTACGCTTCCCGTTTTGGGATATCTTGCGTTTGTGTTATTTGATTCAGGTTCTACACATTCCTTTATTTCTGCGTCTTTTGTGAGACAAGCTGAGTTAGAACTTGAGCCATTACCCTCTGCTTTGTCTGTTGCTACTCCAATGGGGTTGAATCTATTAGCTACTGAGGGGATTAAGAATGGTAAGATGATAGTTTCCGACCACGAGCTGGATGTGAATTTGATAGTCCTCGAGATGGAAAGGTTCGATGTTATTCTAGGCATGGATTGGCTGGCTTTGAACCATGCTAATATTGATTGTTTTCGTAAAGAAGTGGTGTTCACGCCACCAAAACAGGCCAGTTATAAGTTTAAGGGGACTAGAACTGGAGTTAATCCAAGAGTGATATCTGCTCTTAAAGCGAGAAAGCTAGTTTTTAAGGGATCATGGGGTATCTTAGCTAGCGTTGTGGAAGTAAGACACACCGAGGTTCACGCATCGTCTGTGCCTGTGGTGAATGAATTTCTAGATGTGTTTCCTGAAGATCTTTCAGGGTTGCCTCCCGTGAGAGAAATAGACTTCACCATAGAACTTGAACCAGGAACCGCTCCTATTTCTAAAGCTCCTTATAGAATGGCACCAGCGGAATTGAAGGAGCTGAAGTTGCAACTGCAGGACCTATTGGACAAAGGTTTTATTCGACCTAGCTTGTCTCCTTGGGGAGCACCGATCTTGTTTGTAAAGAAGAAAGATGGAACCATGCGACTATGCATCGATTACAGGGAGTTGAACAAAGTTACGATTAAGAATAAGTACCCTCTTCCTCGTATCGACGACCTCTTTGATCAGTTACATGGAGCGTCGGTGTTTTCAAAGATTGATTTGAGGTCAGGGTACCATCAGTTGAGGGTCAGGGAAAGAGACATCCCTAAGACGGCATTTAGATCACGATATGGACATTTTGAATTCACGGTGATGTCTTTTGGTTTGACTAACGCCCCTGCAGTTTTTATGGACTTGATGAATAGAGTATTCAAGGAGTTCCTAGATGCTTTCGTGATTGTATTCATTGATGACGTCCTTGTATACTCTAAAACTGAGAAAGAACATGAAGAGCATTTGAGAAGAGTGTTGACGACTTTGAAGGAGAACCAGTTGTACGCGAAATTCTCCAAGTGCGAGTTTTGGCTTAAAAAGGTGTCTTTCTTAGGACACGTAGTGTCAAGGGCAGGGATTTCCGTGGATCCAGCGAAAGTAGAGGCTGTAACGCTATGGCCTCGTCCGACTACAGTTACTGAAGTACGAAGTTTCTTGGGTTTAGCAGGTTATTATAGACGGTTCATCCAGGATTTCTCTAAGATAGCTACGCCTTTGACTCAACTAACTCGCAAGAGAAAGTCATTTGTCTGGACTGACGAGTGTGAAGCAAGTTTCCAGACACTTAAACAGAGACTGGTATTAGCCCCTGTTCTTTCTGTGCCTGAGGGAACAGGTGGATTTGTAGTTTTCACTGATGCATCGAGGAAAGGGCTAGGAGCAGTGTTGATGCAATGTGGAAAGGTTATAGCCTATGCGTCTCGCCAGTTGAAAAGTCACGAGCAAAACTATCCAACCCATGATTTGGAGTTGGCCGCAGTTGTCTTCGCCTTGAAGATCTGGAGGCATTATTTGTATGGTGAGAAGATTCAGATCTTCACAGACCATAAGAGTTTGAAGTACTTGTTTACACAAAAAGAGTTGAACATGCGACAACGTAGATGGTTAGAGCTGGTAAAAGACTACGAACTAGAAATTCTTTATCATCCTGGTAAGGCAAACGTTGTCGCAGATGCTCTCAGTAGAAAGACTGTACATACTTCAGCTCAGATCACTAGTCAGGATGAGCTACAGGCAGAGATGGAGAATGCTGAAATTGCAGTTTTGATAGGTGAAGCGACTACACGCTTAGCTCAGTTGACCGTGCAACCAACTTTGAGGCAACGTATTATAGTCTCTCAGCGATTGGATCTTAGTTTAATGGAAAAGCTACGAAAAATCGGCACTGAGCAAGCTCAAGAGTTTTCTATGTCTTCAGATGGTGGACTTCTATATCAAGGGCGATTATGTGCACCTAATACTGATGAATTGAAGAGTGAGATTTTGACTGAAGCGCATAGTTCGCCATTTTCGATGCATCCTGGTAGTACCAAGATGTATCAAGACCTAAAACAGATTTTCTGGTGGCACAGTATGAGAAAGGATGTAGCGGAGTTTGTTAGTAAGTGCTTAGTATGTCAACAGGTTAAAGCGCCGAGACAGAGGCCGGCAGGATTGTTGCAACCATTGAATGTGCCTTTGTGGAAATGGGATGAAATCTCTATGGATTTCATTGTTGGGTTACCCAGGACGATGAGAGGTTACACGGTGATTTGGGTCATCGTGGATAGGCTTACCAAATCGGCGCATTTTCTTTCGGGTAAGTCTACCTATTCTACAGAGAAATGGGCGCAAATCTATGTGCAGGAGATAGTGCGACTGCACGGAGTTCCTGCTAGAATTGTCTCGGACAGGGATGCCCGTTTCACTTCTAACTTCTGGAGAGGCTTACAGAAAGCTCTGGGTACTCAGCTGGATTTTAGCACTTTTTTTCATCCCCAAACGGACGGACAGACCGAGCGATTGAATCAAGTTTTGGAGGATATGTTACGTGCATGTGCGTTGGATTTCCCAGGTAGTTGGGATACTTACTTGCACCTGATGGAGTTTGCCTATAACAATAGTTATCAGGCTACTATAGGGATGGCACCGTTTGAAGCTTTGTATGGTAAGAGATGTAGGACCCCAATATATTGGGATGAGGTCGGTGAACGACAGCTTTTGGGGCCAGAGTTAGTTCAAGTCACGAACAATGCTATTCAGAAAATCAGGGTAAGAATGCAGACTGCACAGAGTAGACAGAAGAGCTACGCTGACACAAGACGAAGGGATCTAGAATTCGAAGTAGGCGACCATGTGTTTCTTAAAGTGGCTCCGATGAAAGGAGTGTTGAGGTTCGGCCGGAAAGGAAAGTTAAGTCCGCGATTTATAGGGCCGTTCGAGATTCTTGAGCGAATAGGCCCTGTGGCTTATAGATTAGCATTACCGCCATCTCTCTCTGCGGTCCATGATGTATTCCATGTCTCGATGTTAAGGAAGTACGTGCCGGACCCTTCACATGTGATTGACTACGAGCCATTACAGTTGAATGAAAATATGAGTTATGAAGAACGGCCGACTCAAATTCTAGCAAGAGATCGTAAAACCCTTCGTAACCGAGAGATTAATTTGGTTAAAGTGCTCTGGCAGAACCATCGGATGGAAGAGGCTACCTGGGAGCGTGAAGACGAAATGCAAGCCAAATATCCTGAACTATTCCAAGACTAGGAACTTTCGGGGACGAAAGTTCTTAAGGGGGGAAGAATGTAACACCCGAGACTCTTTGGGTAAGTTTAAAATGTTGTTTTGGTAAAGTTTTATTATGAATTTAATTATTTTGAGGGTAAATTGGTGATTTTTGGAAAAGGAAAGGGCATTTTGGTCATTTATAGAGAAGAAGATATTTTTGATTTTATAATATTATATTATTATTATTTTTATAATTATTTATTTTATTTTTACTTATTTTTATTATTTTTTTTTATTTTTTTTTTCTTTTCTTCTTCTTCTTCCCGCAGCCCTCCTTCCCGATTCTCTCTCTCTCTCTCTCTCTCTCTCTCTCTCGCAGCTCTTTCTCTCTCTCCCTCTCCCGTCCGACCGTTTCTTCTTCTTCCTTGGGTTGTCGCCGCCGCACCCTGGGTTGAAGACTCGCCGTCCGCCGGTCTTCTTCCTCGCAAGCTGCACGCCGACCAACCCCAGCTCGCGATTTCTTTTCTTCTTCTTCTGCGTTCGCCGGTCAGTCCCTCGATCCCATCTCAGACGAAGCTCCTACAACAGCTCGTCGGTCGGATTAAAGTTGCAGTCGCCGGATCTGTTCAGTACCGAGCAGCACCGATCGCCGCAAGCCTCGCCGGAGTTCATTCTCGCAGCAAGTCGCTGGTTTAAGCACGAATCTGACCGGAAAGGGGTTGGATCTGTCTAAATTTGAAGTCCACGCGTCGTTTGGAAGCCCCACGCGCCGGCCACGCGCCGTTTGGAAGCCTCACGCGCCGGCCACGCGCCGCCGTCCGCCGCTGCACGCGCCGCCGTGCTCCGGTCACGCGCCGCCGTTCGCCGGAGTTGGGTAAAAAAATTGCCATTTGGTCCGTTTCGTCGAGTTATTAATGTTAGATGTGTTTTAGCGTAATTCGGATGGTTTAAGACGCATTTAGGAAACTTTTTAGGTAATTTGTTGAAGACCTTGGATCGTACTTGGAGTGGAAACTCAAGAAGCTCATTACTAGTGAAGAAATGGTATTTTAGTAAGTAAAGATTTAAGGTAAGGGATCTCACAACGAAAGAAGTTTTCGAAACCTAAAGCTAGCTCTATATTTACTTTGAAGTTTATGTTTTCATGTTAAGTATTTAAGAAAGAAAGTGTTTTATATGTATATTCCTTTATACGCTACTTCCATGAGTTCTATTTGAGTTTTCATGTTAAAAAGAATGGAAATGATATGTATGTCTTTGAAATGCGATTGTCTTGATTTATGCATTCATGACTATGTTCTAAAACGAATGGGACCTCATGCATGTGTTGTGTGCTCATGAAAAGATTTATGTAAGGCCGTGACGATAATTCTCCCAAAAGTTTTATGTGGGTTTTGAGGGAACCCGAGTCTTCGGACTCTCTATGCTCCCGGGGTTCGAGAGTGCCCCCACGATGGTAGCCGACGGGCTTGAGTCTTCGGACTCCACGATGGTAGCCTTCGGGCTGAGTCTTCGGACTCCACGATGTATGTTAGCTTTCGAGCTCAACTCTCAGAGTTAGGGAGGACTCTATTCGATGGAAAAACTATGTCTTCGGACTATTCACGAGGCCCTCGGGAGAATTTAATCGTTCACGAGAGCCGCGAGGAAAAGTACATGGTTTATAAAATGAATTTTAGGTCCCCAACTAAAGCAATGGTTTACGATGGTTTTATGATTTAAAATGACATGTTGCATGCGATTGAAACTCTTATTTGAAACTATGATTGACTTACTGAGTATTATTCGTTAATACTCACCCTTTTCCTTTTAAAAAATGTTTTCAGGTAAGGCTAAGATCGGCCCTAGCGCGTGACCGGAGATCAGCTACTCGAGTCATGGGAGCCGACCGATCGCTATTCCGCTTCTTTTATGTTTCTAGATGTACATAGAACTCATGTCGAGTTTTTAAATGTTTAGGAGAATGATTCAAGGTCTTTTAACTTTTCTTTGTAAATCGTGCACGTATATTTGGTTTTCTGCTGTTTGAACCCTAGCATCATAGTGAGAAGTTTGTTGGATGCTAGGAGGTTGTTTGAAAATCTTAGAAGTGTGTTTTCCTATGTCTTATCAAGTAAGGGTCAAATTTTTGGTTTTCGAGTAGTTACGTCGTTATGCTGTCGAAATTTTCGGTAATATAGCGACGTGACTTAGTAATGACTCTTAGGTAGCGTATTGAGCCTATAGGGTCGTTACACATGACTAGATATCTAGTTTTCTTATTATGGTTTACTTGTTTATGTTATTTGATTTGGTGTTATATTCCAAAATTTAATTAAGTGTTAAGTATTTAATTCAGTGGCTTAAAGTTTTAGTTAAGTTTAATTGTTTGGGTTCAATTTGTTTATGAATTTAGTTGTTGGCTTGAGTTTAGTTTAGTTTAATTGAGTGGCTTAAAGTTTTGGTTAAGTTCAATTGTTTATGTTCATTTTATGAGTTTAGTTGTTGGGTTAATGATAAGTTTTCTTGTTATGTTCCTAAGTTTTAGTAAGTATTGCTATGTTCCTAAGTTCGTAATTATGTCTTGCAGGAACTCAATGAAATGAAGAAGTCATTGCAATTAGTTGATGGATGGGCTTTTTTGTTGGGTTAGTGACAAAAGACTATAGTAAACTCCCCCATGTTTGGTTGAAGCCTAGTGTAAAAATTGTTCTAATGTACAAATTTGATCATAGTTAGTTTGTATGTAAACAATTGACGGAATTTGGTTTAATGATATATAAAAATTATTTATATATGTATTTAGTTTGTGCCAAAATTGGAGTGATTTTATTTTGGAAATATGTGTATTAACAAGTATCAAATAATATAATTTTTATGGTTTTGATAAATAAATAAATAGTGATATACCACTATTTATGATGATTCATCAATGTCATAGAATTTTCTTGGGTGACAATTTTTTGTTGTCATTATAAGTATTTCTGTGACTTTCAAAATTGTCATGATAAATATTAGTGTGACATTTTAAACTGTCATTATTAACTTTTTATTGATGGTAGTGAATTGTCATTAATATATATATCTTGACAGTAAAATAGTTTTTATTAGTGTTTTGATGATATTATAGAATTGTCATTAAAACAATTTGTGTGACACTAAAAATATGTCAAACAAAGTTAGCTTTTCGACAGTATTTAACTGTCATAATATATATATTTGTGACGGTTTTTTTCGTTCCGTCATGTATTGAGTTTCCTTGAGGGTTGATTCAATGACTAAAAAAAAAGGTCAAGAAATACGTTTTTGACAATGTTTCACTGTCATGGAAATTCAAATTTGTAGTAGTGACTTATATACTCATGATCACTCTCTTCCCTAGCCAATGTGGGACTTTGTTTGTACTCCTAACAAAGTCTATCATAGAAATATTGAGACTCATTGTTCCAACGAAACTCAAACCAAACCTCCAATAAGTGAACGCCACTAGGAAATTTAACTGATTTGGAGTAATTGCATCTTTAACAGTTAAAAGCATATGACAGTGAACAGTTAAAGTATGAACTTGAACGTGGTCTTTGTCAATGGAGAAAAGAGAGGTAGGTGGAAGTGATTTCAAACAACTTGATGATGCCAATATGACGATTTCTGATGCAAAAAGAGATTGGTTCATGTGAAATCAATTAAAAATTTTCAAAAGTCTTTAATTTGGCAATTGGTTTCACAACTAGACGAATGTATATATCTATGCATTTCTGGGTGGAGATTATGATTGAAAATAATGCATTTATGGGATTGTTTCTTAAATATGTCCATATGTATAAATTTTTGCTTATTTAGTCGTTGTTTCGATATTTTTTTTTAGTTCAAAATTCGAACTTCAGGATACATGTCAATTATCGCTGAGTTATGCTCATTTTAATAGTCGTTATTTCGAGAATTAAACATGGTGTGTCTCGCTTTATATTTTGAATATCTTTTACAATAGATATATAGATACATGTCAATTTTTACTGAGTTATGCTCACTTTGACTACAAAAATTTGTTATTATTAGACTTGGTGAGTTTTATTTTGTAATGGTCAATCCTAATTAATGATTGTGATATGGATTATCGATATATAGGACAATCAAAAGTAATCATGACTAATTAACATGTAATGTACTTTTTTTTCTTTTTCATATTTACAATTACATTTTTTTGGACAATTATTTTTCAACTTATGATTAATTTAGAGCTTGTTTGGATTGTCGGTGAAAAAAAAATATTTTTTTAAAATGTATTTTGTTTTAAGCATATTTTATAAAAAATCGTTTAGAATTAAAACTCTTCATATGTTTAGTTATATTTTTTAAAAAGTGTTTTTATACCTAAGTTTGTTTGGTTTACTCTACACTCAAAATACTTTTACGAATGTCAAATTATCATAAAGGACGACTATTAAACACTATCGACTAATAAGTTCATATTTTATTAAAACATTATGACTGACCAACCACAACCAAAGGGGTTGTCAACGGTGGTTGCCAGAAATAGTCGTTATAAATTACCATTGGTGGTAGTCGCTAGTCATTGGAGATATTTGTCGGCAGTAGTCGACGATATCTGGAGGTTGTCACCGATCACTGGAGATATTCGCTGGCGGTGGGTAGTTAGGAATTGTCGTCGACAATGGTCACCGGTTGCCGACAGTGATTGATGTTCGTCGAAGGTTGTCAATGACTGTGGTCGTCGGTCGCTAGAGATATTTGTCGGCAGTGGCCACGGGTCGTCGAAAATTGTTGTTGATGTTGATCATCGGTCGTTGAAGATATTTGCCAACGGTGGTTGATGGTCACCGAAAATGTCGACGGCTGTGGTTGCCGATTGCCAGAGATTTTCACCGGCAATCATCACTGGTCGCCGGCAGTGGTTGCAGGAGGGTTGTTGACAATGGACAGTAATAGTGTGAGGGTATTTTGGTCATTTTTATATACCATAAAAATTTGGAAGGGATTACAAGTTAAACACTTAAAAACATTTTTTCTAAAATTTGGTTTCAAGTGTTTCTCTCAAAATGACTTATTTCTCAAACTCATTTTTTAAAAAGTCATTTTGAGGGGTTGTCAAACCGTACAAACTTTATAAAAATAATTTTTTTTCAAAATTAAACACTAAAGTTAAACCAAACGGACCTTAGAAATTCATTGAGATAACTAAACTCAAACAACACATACTGAAATAACAAGAGGGAATCGCATAAAACAAAATTATTACTAGCTCGATCAACTGCCATCTTAAGGCAGGCAATATAATATATACTCCTAGCTAGGATGATATTTGACAGTATTAACTAATTCAGAGTCCATAAATTGAAACTGTATTTTTGAGAAGATTTAAAATGAAAAAAAGTACTCTTAAGAAATGCTTTTCCGAGAAGCCTTCTCATATCAATTACCAAATTAAAACCCACCCCGAGCTTTTGGAATAACAAAGAACTTCATGTTTCCATTTTTGCAATGAAAACCATTCCTTTCGCCACATGGAAACTAGCTAGTAAGGCTTGCGCTGTGTGAGCACAAACTCGAACCCATCCCCACTTCATTGAGTCAAATCACAGTTGGAGAAGCTTCGCATGTTTGATTGATACCAAATAAACACTATGAGGAATCGTTGTGCTGTTTGGATAATCATATTTGAAGACTGCAATTCATTCACAAACATTATGAAAAAATAAATAAATAATAAGGCTCATTTCATAACCATTTGACTTTTGGTTTTTGGTTTTTAAAAATTGTACTTATTTTCTCATCATTTTTCTATAATAGATTTCATATTTCTTAACAAAATATTTGAATTCTTAGCCAACTTTCAAAAACAAAAACAAATTTTTGAAAACTACCACTCCATTTGATAACCATTTGGTTTTTAGTTTTTGGTTTTTGAAATTTTAGCCTATAAATACTACTTCCGTTTATAGGTTTCCTTGTTTTGTTATCTACTTTTTCCCTATGTTTTCAAAAACTAAGTGAAAATTTAAAAACAAAAAAAAAAAAAAAGTTTTCAAAAACTTGTCTTTGTTTTTGAAATTTGGCTAAGAATCCAAATGTTTTGTTAAGAAAGATAAAATACATTGTAGAGAATTGATGAAAAAACAAACACAATTTTCAAAAATTAAAAACTAAAAACCAAATAGTTATCAAACAAGACTTACTTTTTTTAGTTTTCAAAACTTGGCTTAGTTTTTTAAAACATATTTAAATAGTAGATAACAAAACAAGAAAATCCATAGGTGGAAGTAGTATTTATAGACTTAATTTTTAAAAACAAAAAACAAAAAATCAAATAGTTATCAAACGAAACGACTTGATTATTTAAAAGTAAAAAGAAGATAACAAAACAAAAAAAAATACATAGGTAGAAGTAGTATTTATAAGTTTAATTTTTAAAAATTAAAAACTAAAAATAAAATAGTGGGCCTGTTTTTCAATAAATTTTGAGATAATATTTTCTTAGGATCATGATACAAATGAATCCTAATGAGCTAGCTTACCGAGAATATCATTTAACTAAAAGGGACTGTTCTGCGACCTCATTCAATTATTTCTCATTTGAGAAGAAAGTGTAATTGTTTTCAAATAATTATTTTGAAACTTGGACTAAAACGAAAAATAATGGAGCCAAAATGGGTTGGTAATAACAGTTCCCCTCTACTCAAATACGAGTCAATCAAAATTAAATAAAGTTTCAATATTTCTAAGAAAGAAAACATATAATTAAGTCAAATGGTCTAAGAAATTAATATATAAGAAATTGCTATTGTTAAGTTTTCAAGTGTGTAGCACTATATACAAATAATAGTGACAATTTGAAAGCATAAAAGTGTGGTTTTACCAACATGCACCTTTGAAACATATCCACTTATGTGATGACATTTTAATGATGTTAACATGACAGCATCCTTTGTATGATATATACATGTATATTATTGTCCATGTATTAGCTCATTTTTTGTTGCACTATATTCATATTTCCTTAAATAATTATGTTTCTCCTAAAAAAAAAAAAATCTCATGTTCGTCTCTCACAAGTGTTTGAAAGTTGACGTATATTTATCTCTTGAGATACAACACCTAATTAATTATTATGAAACATAACAAGACAACATTGATATGCACTTTTGACAACGAAGTAAATTGAAATTCAACACAATAGCATAAGTATAGAAAAAGTTGAGAGAAATGATAGGATGAGAATTTGAAAATATGAGAATGAATTAAGGTGTTTGAGTAGTGTAGTTGAAACAATGAAAAGAAATTTTGTTTATCTATGCATGGAGATATTATAAATCAATAATTTACTAAAGAAAAAAAGATAACTAATTACTATTTACCAAGTCTTTTTTTTTTTTTTTTAATACAAATTGTTATGTTTCAAATTTGTTTTTTATAAGATAATATATCTAGAAATATTTCAAAAAATATGAGCTAGAAAAGTTTTCTATATTTCAAATTAGATGTGCATAACAATTATTCATGTGCATATCACTACAACATTTTCAGGTTTTATCGACGCAATTGTGCTTCGACAAACGTCGAAATTGCGTCGACAAAAGTTCTTGTCGACGAAAATATTGCGTAAGAATAAACATTGCCATAGCTACGTCGGCGTATCGTATGCTGACGCAAAACAACCTACGTCGGCAGTTTGCCCAACACAAGTGTCATACGTTGGTAGCCATTTTTTTCCTGACACCGCCTGCGTCGGGAAAAAGTTGAAAAATAGCTTCAGTCAACTAAATACCAACGCTTGTTGCATCGGCAAAAAGTTGAATGAAGCTGATTTTTCAAGTTTTTCTCGATGCGTACTACATCGGCAGATATTCACATTGTTTTTATTTAATTTTACAATTTTAGTTTTTTTAAATAATACCCGCTAGCTTATAATAACTGAAAGTTCATAATTGAATAACCAAAACATTATCATTGGTATGAACGCGTAATCATAATATTATAAAAGTCAATACATATTCGAGAAATACAATAAGTTGTCACAAAAAAATCCAACATATCCAATATAACTGAGTACAATATCTAGATAAAATAGTAAGTTGTCCAAGAAAAATACATTCAAAAGAAAGATATTTCTGATATAAAAGACACTCATTCTTCTACATATGCTCCAAAAGCTGCCTGAAAAATAATGCGTACACAACCATAAACCTGAATGAAAAAAGAAATAATATAAAAAATGATTAAACCTAAGCAGAAAAAAATAAGAGATAAGAAAAGAAAATGTTCATATGTGCATTTGACCTTGAAAATGTCTAAGAAGTGTTTAAAATGCCTAAGTCTCCAAACCTAGCCAAGTGTCCAAAACGTGTCTAAGTTCCCTTCGAGGCAAAAACCTAGCTAGAAATGACTCTGAGGAAAACTTCAAAGTGGCCTAAAAGAGTCAAAAAAGTGCCCAAATGTTCTATGGCGGCGAAACAAACTTGAACTTGTCCTAGGAAAGCTTCACACCCAAAGAACCAAGCCAAGTGTCCAAAATGTGTCTCAGTGCATTTGGAGGTTGAAACTTAGATAGAAATGACTCCAAGACATGCACCCCATCCCTCAAAACTTCAAAGTGACCTAAAAGAGTAAAAAAAGTATCAAGTGTCCTAGTGGGGGCAAAACAAACTTGAACATGCCCTAGGCAAGCTTCATACCCAAAAAACCCAATCGAAAAATCTAACCAAGTGTCCAAAACATGTCTAAGTGTCATTGGAGGTAGAAACCTAGCTAGAAATGACCCCAAACCATCTACTCCATCCCTCAAAACTTCAAACTGGCCTAAAAGAGTCAAAAAACTGCCCAAGTGTTCTATGGCGGTCAAAAGAAACTTGAGCATGCCCTAAGAAACCTTCACACCCAAAGAACCTAGTCAAGTGTCCAAAACGTGTCTAAGTGCATTTGGAGGTTGAAACTTATCTAGAAATGACTCCGAGACATCTATCTTGTCCCTCGAAAACTTCAAAGTGGCCTAAAAGAGTAAAAAAGGTACCCAGTGTCCAAGTGGGGGCAAAACAAACTTGAACATGCCCTAGGCAAGCTTCACATCCGAAGAACCTAATCAAAGTGTCCAAAATGTGTCTAAGTGCCATTGGAGGTAGAAACCTAGCTAGAACTACAAGAAAAAAAGGGTTTTTGTGACGAAACTAAAATGAGGCAGAAAAGAACAAAAATGTTGCTAAATAATTCAGGTGACAAAAAAAAAATTATTGTCAGGAATGTCACTATAGGTGTGTCACCATATAGACCAAAGGAGACGAAATAACAAATTGTCACCACCTACGGTGACAAAAATGTTTATTTCATTGCTAAAAGTAAACAGTGATAAAACTACTTTTTTTTCGTCATTGAATGCAATAGCAACAAAAATGCATATTTCACTACCAAAAGTAAATAGTCACGAAATCACTTATTTCGTCGCTAAAAGCAAATAGCAAGAAAATTGTTTATTATATCACTATAAGTAACAATGACAAATTCACTTATTTCATCACTAAAAGTCAATAACAATGAAATCACATGTTTTGTCACTAAAAGTAAACAATGATGAAATTGCTTATTTCGTTGCTTATGAAATTTAACAACAAAGTTGCTTATTTTGTCACTAAAGATCAACAACAATTTTTTTTTCATTAAAGCTCATTAGTAATGAAAATAATTGTATGTCATTGCCATATAAAGTAACAAAATCAATACTTCTGTTGAATACATTATTTTTATCATTCTTGATATGGCCATGAATACAATGTTTTTTCATTGTTAACAAATTTATTACTATTGACCTTTGGATGCAATGACAAAAAGATTTTTGTGTCATTAAAAATAGATTTTTTACTAATTATGTTTAATTATTAATTTAACTTATTTCATTCATAGTTGCCAACAATACCAATTTAAGTAGAGTCAGGACACAATAATAACTAACTTTTGAAAAATGCATATATAAATGCATAATTTTTCTCACCAATTAAAAGAAAATACATATCCAACAACAATACCTCACCCCACATATTATCAAAAAAAAAAAAAAAAATACATATCCAACCACATTTTTCTAACAACAAAAACTATAAAATACTAAATAAACGTACAATTCAAAAAACTATAATTTCTAGAATCTTCAATCTTGCATATAATTTGTGAGTGTGAGCTCCTCTCATGGTAGCTCATCTATTTTCGACCAGTAAGTTCAACTGGTCAAGTCTTTCCTATCATGAATACATTGCAATCTTTTTATATTAGAGAAACAAAGACAACATAACATTAAACATAATACTCACATCAAGCTATAGATCATAAAGTAAAAAAATATAAGACAACTTATTTTCTTACCCTCCTTCCAAACCCTCAACTCCACATGAGTTAGGATTTGGTCTTCTAAAGGTAAAACAAGACCGCCCTCAACTCCACCTGAGTTAGGGTTTGGTCTTTCAAAGGTGAAACAAGACCGCCCTCAACTCCAATTGAGTTAGGTTTTGGTCTTCCAAAGGTGAAACAAGATCGCCCTCAACTCCACCTGAGTTAAGGTTTGGTCTTCCAAAGGTGAAACAAGACACTCCACCCGAGTTAGGGTTTGGTCTTCCAAAGGTGAAACAAGACTGCCCTCAACTCCACCCGAGTTAGGGTTTGGTCTTCCAAAGGTAAAACAAGACCGCCCTCAACTCCATCTGAGTTAGGGTTTGGTCTTCCACAGGTAAAACAAGACTGCCCTCAACTCCACTTGAGTTAGGGTTTGGTCTTCCCAAGGTAAATTAATATGGAAGGTGGACGATCCTTAATTTCGCTTGAATCAAGGGTTGGTCACCTTCAAAGTTGAAGAAGACATCGAAGCTGCCGAAGGTAAAACAAAGTGGAAGGTGCCATCCTTAATTCCTCCTGAATCAGGGGTTGGTCACCTTCAAAGATGAAGAAAACATCTTAGCTGTAAATCAAGAATAACAACAAGGGGCATATATTATATTACATTAAAAAAAATTGCCTACATGTTTACCTTTTTGTGGATTACAATATTCGCTTATATAGTAAATGCATTTGCAAATCTTGCAAATGTAAAAAAAAAAAAAAAAAACGTGAAAAAAAATCCAAAGAAAAAAAAAGGAAAAAAAAACTAAAGAAAAAAAAGGAAAAAAAAAATTGGGACTTGCCTATTCCTCATTCCTCAGTATGAGGCTCCACTCACTCTTTGTTGATGTGAATTGATTGAAGACCCATCTCCTCTATTTATAGTGCAGGAAAAGATAAAATCAAATCTAATTTGAATTCAAAGATAATGCCAAAAAGATCAAATCAAAATCAATTTGAATCCAAAGATCATACAGGATTCAAATTTTGTGGTATTAAAGTTTGAATTTTGGGATGAGTTGACTACAAACTCAAATTCAAGTTCTATTCCTAAATCCATACCGAAAGTGGGCAGGATTTCGTCTCAAATTAAATTTTGGCATATCTTATCTCAAATTAAAAATTGAATGCAAGCCAAATTAAATTTCTATTCTAAATCTAAAGTTGAAATGTGGTAGAATTTTATCTCAAAAGGCAAAGTTTGGGCATAATCCAAATTTTATCCCAAATCAAAGATTAGATAAAATTAATTCTATTGAAGTCAAAATTATGGTAGAATTTCAATTTTATCTCTCAAATCAAAATTTGGACATAATCAAAATTTCCTCAAATCAAGATTTGATTAAGATCCAACTTCAAATTTTACTCCAAATTCAAAGCAAGTAAAATTTGAATTCTATTCAAAGTCAAAATTTGGGCATAATTCAAATTTTATCCCAAATAAAAATTGGAGTAAGTTTCAAATTTTATTCCAAGTTCAAACAAAAAAAGTTGGATAGAACTCAAAATCCTATTCCAATTTCAAGTAAAAAAATTTGGTAGAATTTATATCTGCCCCAAGTTTATAATTTGAATTAAGGTGGAATATAAATTCTACTAAGTTCAAATCAAAATTTTATGCCAAATAAGAAAATCAAAATTATGACCTAAATTCATATTTTGATAAATTGGCACATCAAATGGAGTCCAAATTAGGAGCAAATACCTTAAATTTTGATTCCAAAATAGATCCACTTACACATAATAGTGCATAAATCTCAAAAAGGGGGCATTTGTTGGAATAGAAATTTCGACCGGACATAAATTTCCACGTCATTACCCAACATTGATGACGAAATTATATTTAATTTGGGATTAATTAAATTTGCAAGTATCCCTATATTAAATTAAAGCAAATCCCAATATGCAATTGAGTTATATGAAATTTAGGCAAACTTTAGACTAGCTCAAATAGGAGGCCCTAATCCAGCAAAGTCTAAGCCCAAAGTCAACCAGACCTAGTCTAAAGGCCAGACCACAAGTCCACTAGGCCCAGTCCAACAGTTAGGCCCAAGCCCAGTTGGGGGCCTAGAGAACTCTATTAATAGAGAGCTCCCTCCTCCATTATGGGGTTCAGAAATTTGAGATCTCGGAGAGAATTTAAGAACAAAGAGCAGAAGACTCATTGAGCTCTTAAAGATCAAACACCTCCTGAACAAAGAACACTTCCTCGAAGATCAAGAACACCTCTTCGAGATCCTAAGAATCCATTGAAGCTTCAATATCTCAAGAATAAGCTTTGCAGCCCTCGAGTGAAACATACAAACAAGAGAGAATCAAAAGATCAAGTATTAAAGATTGCATTCCACTACATTCAAATTAATACAAATACAAAAGTTTCATCTGCACGTGTTCTTATTTCTTTATTGAAATTACGTGCGAACAGTCTCACCTTTCAAATAACCCAACATTAAACTAGCTTGCCAAAAATTGTGCCAAAACAATCCAACTCCAATTGTCCAACCTCACCATCCTTCAATTCATTCCAAAAACATTTAGGTAAGCTTAAAAATAAAAAAAAAACAGTCCCTAAAATCAATTTAAAAAATCACAAACCACCTCAAACTCATGCTGGATATTTATTCACGTCAAAACGCATTCTAACCATGATTTCACGGCCTGAAACCCTGCTGGTTTTACTTTGATAAAGCTCAACTTCACAGATCTAGGCTCCAAACATTGTGGGTGTTCTAAAACTAAGTCCAAAGATCCATAGTTAACTCAAAATACTGAAAAACAACCAAAATCCACCTTGTATTAATGTTGGAAGGCTTACCCGCTCCAAATTGAGATCAAAGGCAGCTGTACGAATAATAGACTTGTTGGAAAAAGACCCCGAAAGCACGACCTCCCTACTGGTCGTGCATATCGTGCACAAGAGGATAGACCTGGTGGCTAATCAGCACTGCCTTAGTGCGGCAGAGGTGTGCGAGGGACGACGGCGGCAAGATCCGACGAACCACGGCTGGATGCGCGAATCGACTAGCACGTGCTCATCAATTTCAAGTGGCGGATGCGCGAATCTGCGGCGGCATGCTCGTGCTGTTGCCGGCAGCGTGTGGAATGGTGCGGCCGTCGACGTTCTGGCGAGATCCTGCGAACACCAACGAAGTTGGAGGCGACTGCAGCTGTGCTCAAAGAAGGAAGAAAAAGACGTAGGGTGGGAGCTCAACACAGGATTACAGGAGAGAGAGAGAAGTTTTCGGTTGAAGGAAAGATGAAGAAGAAGAAATCGTGGGAGAGGGAAGATATATTTCTCTTGTTTGTTTTTTTCTTCTTCTTTTTCATTTAATCTAAAAACCAAAAATACCCTCAAACCATATTTTCGTTCCAATTTTTCTCCTTTCCAACTCTCAAAATTCCTATTATCCCAAATCAAAATACTTATTTAAGAATTATTCAAATTAAATTTCAAAATTTTGAAATTAATGCTTCTAAATAAGCCAAGCATTACATTAAATGAATTTTGAATGAGTGTTGATATACTATTAATATACCAATGCTTTACTTGAAATTGCATTTAGAATTAGTGTTGATATACTACTTATACATTAATGATGTACTTGAAAAGCATTTTTAACGAGTAATGATTTACTATTAATACACACCAATGTTATACTTTAAATGAATTTTGAATGAGTGTTGATAAACTACTATACACAATTATATACTTGAAAATTGCATTTTTAATGAGTGCTAATATACAATTGCTACACTACTAATATACTTGAAATGCATTTTGAATGAATGCTGATAATCTACTGGTACACTAATGTTATACTTAAAATTGCATTTAGAATGAGTGTTGATATACTACTAATATACTAATGATATACTTAAAATGCATTATTTTAATGAGTAATGATATACTATTGATACATAAATGCTATACTTTAAATGAAGGAACAATTGCATATAAAGCAATCTAACATAAAATAAATAACAAAGCTAGCACAATCTAAAAGTATTTGCAAATATGACAAAATTTTAAGTCCTATCAATACCTATCACTAACAGAGGTCTATCAATGACAAACTTACTTATCAATGACTGAGGTCTATCACTAATAGACTTACTGATAGATTTATCAATGACTGAGGTCTATCAAAAATACATTTGAATTATAAGCCAAATTTCAAACAAAAACAAGTTTTTTAAAACTACTTTTTTAGGCCCCATTTGATAACCATTTACTTTTTGGTTTTTAGTTTTTTGTTTTTGATTTTTGATTTTTGAAAATTAAGCCTATAAATACTACTTCCACCAATGGATTTCCATGTGTTTATTATCTAGCTACATTTTACATATGTTTTCAAAAAGTAAGCCAAGTTTTGAAAACTAAAAAAAATAGTTTTCAAAAACTTGTTTTTGAAATTTGGCTAGAAACCCCAATGTTTCCTTAAGAAAGATGGAAACCCTTATTGTAGAGAATTATATGAAAACCATTGCAGAGAAATTGTGAGAAAATAAGCACAATTTAATTTCAAAAACCAAATGATTATTAAATGGGGCCTTCTAGTTTTCAACATTTGACTTGATTTTTGAAAACATGTAAAAAGTAGATAACAAATATATATATATATGAAAGTAGCATTTATAAGCTTAATTTTTAAAAACAAAAAACCAAATGGTTATCAAACGAGGCTTTAGTTTTTAAATTTTAGGTGTGGTTTTTTAAAACATTTTTAAAAAGTTAAGGAATAAAGCAAAAAAACTACATATGAAAGTAGTGTTTATAAGCTTAATTTAAAAATAAAAAAAAACCAAAAACAAAATTATTATCAAACGGGACCTTAGTTATAAGTTTATGAAAATTATCCAAATCACTCTTACAGAAAAACATCAAACAATACAACAAAATGAACAAATCAAGAGGATAAAATAGTATGACACTAAGTGATGATATCTTGAAATTCATAGATCATAGTTTGAATTTCCTCTCATGTGTTTCGAAAACACATTGATAAGAAAAGTGTGTAAATTTTAAAAACAAGTGTGTGGATATAAAAGGAAAGGGAACTTGCAATGCAAGATCAACTCTAGTTAAGCTTTTGGCAGCACAGAGAACTTCATGTTTCCACCACTGCAATGGAAGCCATTGCGTTCTCCACAAGAAAAGAAGTAAGTTTTCGATTGTTCGAGCACAAACTCGAATCCATCTCCTCCTCCTTGGGTCCAATTTGCCACCTTTTGAGCCGCTGTTAAATCACACTTCGAGAAGCTCGCCAAGTTTGGTAGCAAGAAAACACTATGAGGAAATGTGATGCCGTTTGGAGGGTCGTACTTGAAAACTGCAAAAACAAACCAGAAAAAATTCACAGTGCCTTCATCAGTGATTTGAAAATAAAGGATTCAATGAAACACATGGTTATATTTTACATTTTCAATATTTTTTAGTATGTTGGATCTCAAATTAAAAAGTTGTTTAAAATTTGTTGGGTAACATATTTATAAACAATAAAAATAGTCATTGTAACCAATCAAATATTTATGTTCATTTCTTTTAGTTTTGTATAATTATTATTTTTTAATATTATATAATTTATAATATATTATGTCATAAATGTTTTAATTTTAACACAATTAAAATGAGTTTATAATAGGTACTTGAACATAGCTAGCCCAACTAGTTAAAGACATAGGCTTTCGACCAAGAGATTAGAGATTCAAATCTCTTCACTCCCGAATGTTGTGTTGAACTCAAAAAAAAAAGTTTATAACGTGAAATAGTATACTTATTAAAGTTTTTGTGTTTTTCATGTAATTATACATTTTAAATTTTCAAATTTAAAATATGGGTACACCAAAAACATGAAAAAAAAATGTTATTTTTAGAATTTCTACCATTTGGATCATAGAATTCAAAATCAACTTTCAAAACAAATCATCAAATAATTTAAGCTCACCAAGAGTATCGTTGATGTGAAAAGGGCCATTTTTTAACGCCCAATCACTATAGTCGAAGCCAAAACGCCAATGCTCAGAACCTCCCACGACGATTTTGTTGGGACGACCTTGTGGTGATGGAGCTGGCGATGGTGAAAACTGATGGCCTGAACAGACAGCCAACATGCAAGAGACCATGAGGAGGAGGATGGCTGATGAAGATGTGGAAGCCATGTCTAAGCTCAAGAGGATGAACCCTATATTGTTTGTGTAATGTAGAGAGAGAGAAAGATGTTGATGGCCATTGTATTTGGGGATGAGGGGCTTTATAGGGAGAGAGTGCAAAAGAAAAGAAGAGATGAGTTGAATTGGATTAATGTCGTCAAAGTTAAAATTCTGTAATCTCTTCAAGAGACGGTTATGGATGATATGAATGTTTTCCAGGTTTGAAATAATCTTTTTTATTAACATCATGTTTGGAATAAATGATTTTGGTTAAATTCGTCTTATTTATAATGGTAATAATAACGATTATGAAAATTTTGTTGTTTTTTGCTTCTACTTTTTTTTTTTTTGGTGAATTCAACAACATTTAGAGTGGAGGGATTTGAACCATGACCTTTTGGTCATAAGCACATATTTCATGTCAGTTGAGCTATGCTCTTGTTGGCTACTTCTACTTTTTTAGTTAAAACTGCATTTGGTAATAATAATAATTGTGAAAAAATGGTTATTGTATTGCATATCAATCTTTAATGTACCTTAAACCAAATCAAAGCACATTTATTTATAACATTAAATTATATAACTAATTAATTTGGTAAACAACATGAGTATGATATGTGTGTATTATAATATGGAATAATTCAATGGATAAAAGACAATAATAATACATGGGATGATTTTGAATGTTGATTTTGCTAACCAAAACGAATATGGTAGGTGTGTATAAATCTTATTTCCAAAAAAAAGAGGGTATAAATCTATGTGATCATTATGCATGCACAAGCTACTTTTAACAATTTAATATTGAGTAATAGACATGAAAAAATTTCTAGTAGTACCTCCTCTTCCCATTCATAATTTGATACATTATTAAATGATATATTAATTTATTTCATGAATCTTACATTATTTTTAAATGTTGTTATTATGGCAAGCAATAAATTGAGGTAGTATGGAAAATTTTTCATACTATGGTAGTATTGAATTTTTTTCCGAATGGACACGACAAGTATCATTTTCTTTCCTTACAAAATCCAACTATGGTTGTGATGATATTCTCTTCAAAAGAAGATTTCACACTCCACCTCACATTGACTCTTGATCAATGCTCTATATCCAAAACAGCATAATTTCCATTTGGGAATAACATTTATCTTAATAATGAATTTCAAAGAAATAATATGTATTTTTTTTGTTCCCCTATCTTCAACTCAAAGAAAAGGAAGATTGAGAAAAAGATTGAATCAAATCAAATGTAAAAGTATATGGAGACATACTTTCCATTTAAAGTCTTTTTTTAGTTCAACAACATGTGATGTGAGGGATTCAAATATCTGACCTCTTAGTCAAGGGTATATGGCTTAACCAGTTGAATTATGTTTAAGTTGTCTATCAATTAAAATTCATTGTTTCTTTAACTGAAACAGTTGTTGCACCTAAGATGACTTAATTATAATGATGTCAATATGGTAGTTTCTTAATACAATAATCAGATCTAAGTTAAAATAATATGCTAAAAGCTCTTATAAAAGTTCAAAAATAAATATATATTTGGTGATGTGGTGCCTATTTTTCTTCCATACAATTCTTTGATAAAATTTTGATTGAACTTTGAATTTAGTTTCACATAGATTTGGAGTGAACATTTTTTATAATTAGGTTGTTAATTGTTATATGAATATACAAACTCAAAAAAATATATATATATTATTGTTATAATTAAAATACAATTTATATCCCTATACTTTCAAATGTTCAAATTTAATCCTTGTACTTTCAATAAATCTTTAAATTAGTCTCTAATGTTAGTTTATTGTCAACTTTCCAAAAAAAAATAGTTTATATTAGTCTTCTCTCTAAAAAATTTGGTGACATATTCACATCGTGTCTTTTTTTGCATGAAAATTATTATTATTATTATTATTTTAACAAGTTTGATAAAAGTTAACTTCAAACTAACAATAAAGACTAATTTTAAGATTTATTGAAAGTATAGGGACTAAATGTGGACATTTCAAAGTACATAGACTAAAATAAAATGAGACCCAAAGTACAAAGACCAAAATAGTATTTTAACCTGATAATAAGTTAATATCTACATGAATATACACTTTTTTTTTCATATATATATACTATTAAAATTTTCCAAAAGAAAAAAATAGTACAAATAAAAATGTTGAATTTGCTGTCTAAAAATAGAATGGTGCATTTGAAAGATTTGCTTTATAGATATAAAGCAATTCCTACATAGGCTACTCTCTTCGTCAAATTATCATATTCATTGGTCCAATTAACCTACTACTCTAATGTTCAAGTGTGCTAATGGTCTAGATTTATTATAACCAAAAATAGAAGCTTAAAGGGCATAAAGACTCTAGAGATTAGCCAAATCGAGCATATATATCTCAGTGTATAAAGTACTAATTACCATCATAAAAAGTCGATGGTTCAATTTCTCACCCCACAAAATTGTTGAACTCAAAAAAAAAATTTAGAGATTAAATAGACACAATATCAAAGTTTAGACATTAAAATTGTAATTTTACCTTGGTAAAAAAATATCTAACTCATTAATTTGAATGTAGCTCAATAGATAAAGTACTATGGTTAGATTCTTCATCCCTACATTTGTCAAATTCAATATATATATATATATATATATATATATATATATATATATATATATATATATAGTCCATATGTTTTCATTAAAGTAATCATTCATCTCTAAATTTTAGTCTACAACAATTAAGTTCATTTGGAATAAACAATTTATAATTTTTAAACTTTAGTATATAATGATTTATCCCTATAGTTTAAAATTTGCAACAATTCAATCTCTACCAACATATTTAGTCCATCAAAAATTTATCAATCTAAATATGTAAATTGTGAAAACACCTCATTACACCTCAAGAGATTACTAAGTCATTACAAATTTTAAACTACAAAAAGTAAATCATTCTATATGTTCAATGACCTAAATCATAAGTTCAATATAAAAGTACTAAGAATAAATGTGTTTTTTAAGGTTAAAAACCAAAGGCTACATTTTTTTTTCTTTTTTCTTTTTTTTTTTTTTTTTTTGAGAATGCTAAAGGCTACCTATATGCTTTAGTATTTAATGTTTCGGGTATTTTTTTCAATTAAGTCTCTATTATTTACAAAGTAAAGTCTCATAATTTAATCCCTTCTGTTTAATATTTTTCAATTTAGTTCCCTCACAGTTGATGAATATTAAATTTTGCTAATGGTAAACTTACATAGCATAATAATTAGTGAATTTGTGAAATTTTAGAGGATGAAAAGAGTTATCTAAGAGAGGAAAGGCTTTAATCCCTCCTCCAATTTCTAAGAAATTGTAGAAATTTTGAATTTTATTCTTTTAGATAACCTTTTTTTTCCTCTAATTTTTTTTTTGTCAATCTACTAAGTATTATACCACATAAATTTATCATCCAAACCAATTTTAATATTCACCAAGATGAGAAAGTAATTTTAAAATGTGAAAATATATGGAGAATAAATTTAAAATTTAAATAATAATTGGAACTAAATTGAAAAAAAAATCACTCAAATATGAGGATTAAAACATATTTTTAGCCAAATCATAAAAAAAAAAGAAAAAAAAAAAGAAAAAAAAAAAAGAGAACAATTTAATACCTTTAAACTTTGGTTGAATCAATTAAAAACTCTAAACTAATATTTCTTTTTTAATGAAACCCCTAAACCAATAATTGTATCAATTAAAATCTTTTTTTTTCATAAGTGATCCAATTTAGACCCTCCGCTATTTTACGTTTAAAAACAATAAATGCATAATTATCACATCTATATAGACTAATAATTGTATCAATTACACCTTCAAACTTTCATAATCATAAATGAATCAATTTAGACCTCTGTTATAGTTTTCTGTTTGAAAATTGTTAATGCATACTTTTGACATATGTGTAAGACATCTTTAAATACAAGATTAACGAAATATTAGAGAAAAATGTTGGAATCAAGTGAGTGGTACCAACTTTCATCCATATGGGTGATTTTTCATCTTCTCTTCTTCCTCTATTTTTTTTTACTTATTTATGGAAAATTACATCTCAATTTTTCTTGCTACTTTGGTAGGATTTGAAGAGAAGAATAATGTCATTTAGTTTTTTTTTTTTTGAAATAGAAATTCAATAACATGACAAAATCAACCTTACAGCATTGGAGCCCTCTCAAGAATGAGGGAATGAATGTCCTCTGGAAAATTATCTTTCCAGACTACAGAGCACCCAAAAGAAGATGTCAAAGCTGATAACTCATGGGCAACTTTGTTCTCCTCTCTGAGATATTACAAAAAACAATGGAATTGACATCTTTAACAAGATTCAAAATATCATCAACAACAAAAGAAACTTCAGTCAGATCAGAATCAAGATGATTTAGCAAGTAATAACTTTTCTTGAATCCAACTCCACGATCAGGGACATACAACGATCCTTGCCCCACAACAGCAGCTCCTTTAACCCTTCCCAAATGGCAATAGCCTCCAACAACTTGGCAGACCAACTCTTAGAAATAAACTTACAACCTCCCAACAATGGTTGCCCGGACCGATCTCTTACAACCTAGCCCACTCCTCCAACGGTTAAGTTTGCCCGACCAACCCACATCAGTATTCAACTTCCAGCAATTATCCAATGGAGGCTTCTATGCCCCTTTTAATAAAAAAAAAAAAGTCAAAGCGATGGGGGAGGGGGGGCTGAAAGCTTTGAGTTGGGACCTTTCGACTTTGCAAGATAGATCTCCAAGGAAGAGTCTAATAGGAATGAACTCTTCATCCCGCAGCAGAAGCATTGGATCGTCTTTGATTTTATTTAAAATTAAACTAAAAATAATATTAATTAAGAAAACTTACTTTTGAGTTAAATATGGAGAATATTCTGGCGGGTCTTTATCTCCTCCTCAAAATCTTCCTGGCTATGACTCTAACACAAGATCAAGGCTTGTGGGAGCCTCTTGAAAGAAAATCCTCAAGGGATTGGAGAGGAAAAATTCTAGAGAGAATTCTCTAATTCTCTATTGAGGAGATGTGTGTTCTATGAAGAATGCCCAATGGCTTACCCTTAGAGTCCTATTTATAGTGGTCTAGGGAAGATAATTAAATAATATATTTTAATATCTAATATATTAAAATATAATTATCTAACCAATTTGAATCTTATTCAAACCTTTTAAAATTCTCCTACGACATCTATTTCTTAATCTGAATCCAATTCAAATTTAATAAATATCTTTTCTTTAATGTATCTAATATACATTAATTATTTTAATATTTAATGTATCAAATACAGTAAATATATTTTTCTCTTTTATATTTAACATATCTAATATATTAAATATTAATTTGAACACTTCAAATAAAATATTAATTTGAACATTTCAAATTTTAACTCTTTAATTAATCAATTTTCATTCATTAACTCTAGGGTCACTCCACTATAGACCTAAAGTTGCATTCTTATGCACCGTAGGACAAGTTGTGTCAATTGATATAATCACTACATGCAAGTCGATCCTTCACAGGTTGTTCGTAATTACAGTTAGGTCAAAAGTTCGTTTTACCCCTATAACTACATCTTGCACCTTAAGTACCATTGATCCTCTAATGAACAATTTGTTTATGATCCAACCATAAACTAAGTCCCTCTCAGGCCAGTGAGAGGGTGAGACCCCATTGTTCAAGTCCCAAAACCAACACTTAAGGGAACTACTCATCTACTTACCCTATAAGGGTATGAGTGAATTATATCTTGTGAGATTATGTTCCCAGCTCCCTATTTGGTCAAGTCCCCAAAATTGTAGGCATATTGAATCGGCTATAAAAGCCAATCTCACCCATGCAAATCAAAGGACAAGCAATCACAGGCAGGAGTTCATAACTCACTCAGGATTAAGATCGAGTCACATATGATCATCCTGATGAAATATTAATCTTCTCAATTAATGGATTTATAAAGAGAGATCAAATATTTTGTGGTCTAGTCTTATACAAACTCATTGTATAAGATACTCCCACTCACATGTCTCCATATGAACGATTTGGGTCAAATCATTTGTAACTATTACAAAGTGGGCCGTATCAATAGTGTTGTTAGGATAAGGCACCCAACCTTATCCATATACTATGACCTATTAGTTTATTTCTTGAACATGATCCTCCCGTATGTCAACCACATACTGTTCAAGATTACACTAATAACCTTAGATTTTTCATATAATGGATAATATTATATTGTAAATAAATATTATTATTAATTATTAAATAAATTATTAATTACGAGGCTTTAGGGCATAAATCCCAACATAGTCAACAAACAAGATTAGATGTTTGGTAGAAACTTTAGCCATCTTGAACCAAAAATTATTTCTTTAACGCCAAATGCTCCAAAGAACGATGAGAGCTCCACCAAGATCGTCCTTGGGGAAAGATCTTCTCATGCAGTCCCAATAATTTACGGTGCTCCAAATACCCCCGCCTACAGAAAACCCGCCAACATTAGAGGGATAGAAATTAGCCCAAACTTTCCTGGTAGACTTACACTCTCACATGAGATGAGTGGTAGTTTCATAAGAAGACCTGCAAAACGAATACCACTCATCAGTAGCAACCCTTTTTTTACTTAAGTTAAAACCACTTGGGATAATATCGTTCATGATTTTCCAGCAAGAGATTTTAAGGTTAGGCATAACATCCACCCCAAAGAAATTTCCACATATTACTAATAATGTCTTTTAGTTCATTTTGAGTAAATTTTAAATGGAATTCACAAAGTTCTTAGTAGGAGAAAGAATGAGAGATACAAAGATGATCACGAAAGTATCTTTTTCCCATTCATTGTGATCAAAGCAGTAGCCCCATATATAGGCTTACTGTGAAAAACAGAATAAACAATATTACAACTGATTTATATAAAATAACCCAGTTGTAACTAATAAAATAAGTATTTATCAGCCAAAAGTACACCCTTTAATGAGCTCTCTTAACACCGGAAGATGAAGACATGACATTAAGCTTGGACTTTAGAGGTAAAAAATGAGAGGCTAACAGAGGCTTTGTAAAGACATCTTGGTCGGGTTGTCGAAGCCCTCCAAAATATTTACTGATTCTCTAGATCTAACTTGTAGAAATAATGGACCAGGTTGAATCCCAAGGGAACCAATCGAATTAATTTCTCAAAGTAAAAGAAAATAAAAAAATAATAATAATAATAAAAGGGGGGGTTTGAATTGTTGAACAAAAATTGCAATTAATTAAATAATGAATAAAAAATTAAAAAAAATCAATTTTATGAAACTTCCAATTCAAGGGTATAAATTTCATCCAATTGTAATTTTGATCATAGGCTTTATAAAAAAAATCAATTTCAATTTCTCAAATTCAAGAACTTAGTCTACTTATTTGGAAAAGCCATAACAAGTGTAAATTCTCCTATTTTAACTGACTCTGACCAAGCATCAAAATCAAACCTTATCATTTAATCAATTGGGCACGATAGCGTTCCATATCTATTAAATGATAGTATTAAAAACAATGAGAATGACTAAACCAAGATTAACTAATTGAGATAGCTACAAATTAATTAATTTTTGTTTCTTTGTTTCCCTAGAGTCTATTATGCAAGCTATGTAAAATGGAAAAGTCATAATTACACACACATAAGCCAACTCTCTACTACATATTTTAATCAATTGTGACAATTACGAATCACAAAATATAAATAGCAATAAATCAATTAATACTAAATTAATGCGTCAATTTAATTTAATAACAATCAATCATAAAAATAAGAACAAGAAACAAAGAATTCATGAATTTAAGAAAAAATTTCAATGTGTCAAAACCTTACAAAATTACAATTGGAAATTAGATCACCCTTGAATCAGAAATTAAAACTTAGCCACACATGGTGGAAAAGCAATAAAAACTGTAGAGGGGAGAAAACATAAATAAATAAATAAAAAAAGAAACAAAACTCAAAGAAGAACTAAAAACTCACTGCACTACAAAAAAAAAAACTAAAACACACTTCACTGTCTTTCCACAAGCAAGAGGGCCTCCTATTTATACTTGGAGATGAACTAAAAATAGCTTTTCGTGACTCCAGCTTAATGCCAAGCTGTATTCTCATGATTGTGAGCAGCTATCAGATCCATCGGCCTATAGGAGTATGTATGGTGTTTCCAAAAATTATGGTTTGATGAAGAAGAATATCCATCCATTTCAATTTGAAGAAGTGTGGTCCTCCACATATTTCTCCTTCTTCATTGGGTTTAATAGGCCAAATTGAGCTCAATTTTCAACCTCCCACCAGGAACAAAGAAAAACAAACTCCAAGTTTGTTATATCTATTTATTTTTAATTTTTATATTATTTTTTTGTTTTATTTTTATTAATTTTCATTTTTATTTAATTCTTTTCCTATCTTTCTTTATTTCTTCTTTTTCTTTCCATTTTCAATTTTTCAATTTTTATTTCATTTCTTTTTCCAATTTCATTTCTATTTATGAATTTAAACTAAAATATGTGTTTTAGACTAATTCTACCAAATATTTGGCAATTTACGACCTAAACTAAATTAAACACAATTTTAACAATTAAGCACAATATGCAATTAAAATGTAAGAAAATTAGACATAATAAATGTGATTAATTAAGACTTATCACATCTGCAATTTGAGCTGAAGCTGGAAGATGACCCACAATCAACTGTTTCTGCAACACTAAATCACGTACAAAGTATGTATCAATCTCTACATGCTTAGTGCGAGAATGTAAAATGGGATTAGCACTAAGATGTACAGAGCTCAAGTTATCATACCAAAGAGTTGGAGGTCGAGCAAGCTAAATTTTTAAATCACAGAATAAAGATCTCAACCATACTAATTCAGCGGATAAATGGGCATGAATCCGATATTCGCCCTCAGTGCTAGAACGAGAGATAATACTCTGCTTTTTAAAAGACCATTGAATCAAATTACCTCCAAAGTACACACAGAAACCTGAAGTAGACTTCCTATCATCGGAATCAGATGCCCAATCAGCATCGACATACCCTTGAAGAAGCAACACCTTTGGTTTACGAAATACTAAACCATGATTTAACATCCCACTCAAATATCGAAGAATCCTTTTAACTGCCTGCCAATATAAAACAGTAGGAGAGTACATGAATTGACACACCTTATTCACACTATAAGCAATCTCTAGTCTAGTCAAAGTTTCATATTGCAATGCCCCAACTGTGCTTCTATAAAGTCGAACATCAGTAAATTTTTCCCCTAGAAAGGCAGATAGAACGAAACCACTGATCATTGAAGTAGATAGAGAATTTTCCTGATGCATCTTAGTCTTATACAGAAAATCAGAGATATATTTACTCTGAGAAAGAAACAAACCACCACCAAAAATAGAAGAGACTTCAACTCCCAAAACGTAACTCAAAAAACCAAGATCCTTAAGAGAAAACTTCTCATGTAATAGTTTTATCAAGTTGTCAATATCAGAAGAAGAACTCCCAATAATAACTATATCATCCACATACACTAAAACATAACATTGGCAGCCATTTTTATGACAAATCAACATAAAAGAATCTGCTTTGGAATTAATAAAGCCAAGAGAATGGAGAAAACTACTTAACCGTTCAAACCAAGTACGTGGAGCTTGTTTGAGTCCATACAAAGCCTTCTTCAATCTGCAAACTAAATTTGGATGAGCAGAAAAAATCATTCCAGGTGGTTGAGACATATACACTTCTTCATTAAGAAAACCATGCAAAAATGCATTATTTATATCAACTTGCCTCAACGTCCATCCATATGCTAAAGCAAGAGTAAAAAGAATTCTTATTGTAGTTGGTTTAACAACTAGATTAAAAGTCTCAGTATAATCAAGATCTGCTTCTTGGCCCCCTGTGCAACAAGCCGAGCCTTATAACAAGCTATGGAGCCATTAGAGTTACGTTTTATTTTAAACACCCACTTACAACCTATGATCTTTTTATCATTAGGTTCAAGAGACCACGTACCATTTTCAACTAAGGCAGCATACTTATCTTTCATTGCTTTCACCTAGTGTTTACATTTTAAAGCCTCCTTGATATTGGGTGGCTCAATCTCAGTATATTCAACAAGGAAAATCTTGGGCCTAAAAATACAATCTTTTGCTCTAGTCACCATAGAGTACCGATTAACAACCTTGGGGCATGAGGGCGTTGATGCAGGTAAAGAAGCCAAAATATGGTCTGTAGATGAAGGCAAAGTCTGAAAATGATTTGAAGATGAAGAAGGATTATTTTCGGAAGAAGCTGAAGGCCTAATCAGAACATGGTCTGAAGATAAAGGTGAGGAATTTCGAGAAGAAGAGGCTAAAAAAGAAGACAAAATTGGTTGTTGATGGGACAAATCAAGGACAAAATCTATCAAAGGGATGTGGTTATCACGTGAAGAAACAATATGGTCAGTTAAAGGACTTGAAACAGTCGAATTTGGGAACAAAGGTACAGAAGAAGAAGTAACAATAGGTAAAAAATTAGTTATTATGGGAGAATCAATAGTAGATTGGAAAGAAGATGTAAACAATGTGGTAGGAAAAGCAGACTCATAAAAAATAACATGTCTAGATATAAAGAGTAAACCGGCTGAAGAGAGACATTTATACCCTTTGTGAAGAGAACTATAACCAAGAAAAAGACAAGGAGTAGAATGTGGTTCTATTTTATGATTATTATAAGGTCTCAAAGGTGGATAACACAAACAACCAAAGGTTTTGAGAAATGAGTAATTTGGTTTAGTACTAAAAAACTTTTCTAACGACGAAGAGAGTTTATGAACTATAGTGGGAAGCCTTTTAATCAAATAAGTTGCTGTGGAAAAAGCATCATCCTAGAATTCTAGAGATAAAGACGCATGGGATAAAAGAGTGGGACCCATATCAACAATTTGATAATGTTTTTGCTTAACGATTCTATTTTATTGAGAAGTGTAAGGACAAGTCAGTCTATGTTCAATACCATTGGTTTTAAGAAAGGGAATGAACGAACGAAATTCACCCCCACCATCGGTTTGTAAACAAAGATTAGACCGACCAAAGAGCTTTTCAACATGAGTTTTAAAGATAAGAAAAGCAAAGAAAGCCTCAAACTTAGAATGTAAAAAATCTATCCAAGTATATCTAGAGTATACATCCACAAAGCTAACATAGAATCTAAAGCCATTTCTAGAAGTTTTAAAGGTAGGACCCCAAATATCAGTGATCGCTATGCTTTTCGCTACAACACGCAAGTGCACGTGATCGAAGTAATAAAAATTGGAGTATTCCAGAGTATCGTACCCAAGGGAACGGGTTTTAACAAAATCTTATTACGACGGCACAAATTTGCTTACAAAATGCAATTGTGGGAACCGAAGATGTAACAATATAAGGAAGGTTGTTTTTGGCTAAAGAAAATAATGGAAAAATCAATGAGTTAAAATAGGGATTTAAGTGATTCAAGCACCTTTGGAAAAATGCTATTCAAATGCAATTGCAATCATAGCTAACATGTGAAAACTAAGTAAACCGAGTTCAACTCCTATTCAATTTTGATTCAAAATCTTTAGGAGACTAAGTGATTAAACCTATATGTCTATGGCTAATCTAACTTAGATACTTTCGCACACAACTCTAGTGGTTTTGGAGTCTCGCCCTATGTCTAGGGTCGATGTTCAGAACTTATTTCTAAGCCTTTTCCTCCATTTTTTTTGTGACATCGGCTTTCCCTTAACTTTTTCGATATTAAGTTCAAGCTTGACAAGCAATCACTAGTTGGTCGGCTAGGTTTACCCAAATCTAAATTCAACAAAAGCAAACAAAGTTCACATGCTAACTAGATTGGTTATGCTTTAGAGCTTTTACATTTTTCCTTAGGGCTTTCACCAACTTGAACCCCTAAAGAAAATTTAGCTCATTATGGAAAGGTTGAAAATCAAAAACTTACCTTGTGTAAAATTCATAATTAATACACTAAAATAAAGAAATTAATCTTAAGGCAAACTAAATTGAATTATCAATTAAAAATACCCACCAAGAAATAACAACACTGAAGCTACTAATTTAAAACCAAAATTTCTTAAGTCATGTTACTGAAAATTGCAACCTTTGTAGAAAATAAAACCCAAAATGAATTAGCTTTTGTATGGGAAAAACAAAAAGGAATTGGAATGCAGAATTCAACTTTTCAATTTAACCTTGCCACATACATGAAATTGGAAATTATCCAAGGCTAATTCAATAACTGGAAATTAAGCAAAAATTTGAAACATTAAACAGAATCTAACTTGCAGAAATGAAATTGAACAAAACAGAGTATCGCGCCAACGTATATTTCCTTGTGTTAATCAATCCATAAACACCATTAAATGTTGTTGAATCTTCACCTCCTCGAACTCTCGTTGAGGAGGGGTCAACCTCGAAATTTACAGAGCAAAACGGACATAAACTACGAAGAAAGACGGAAAATGAAAAACAGAACTGCTGACTAAAATCAACAAAGAAAAACAGAGTACAGAAAAGTTCGAAAAAACAGTGTATGAAAGACCGATTGGAGAAAGGTTCAAATTCAGACTTTTATTGAGCTAAACTGCAAGAATGAAATGCTGAAACAAAATAGAGTCAAAGTGTTGGCTGCTGCCGAAAGTAAAAACAGAAAAATAAACCCAGAAAAATCAAATTCTCCAAGGAAAAAATGCTGCTCTCTTCTTCGGCCTTCCTCTCTTTTTAAAGATAATCTGAGGCCTCATCTTTCCATCTTTGGCTCCTTAATTATTGGATAGACTTTGGGCGTGATATTCAGGCTGGAATCTCTCCCATAAATCAGGCAGATCACATGAATTTTGGTGAATCTCCGCGAATTCCGTATTTGATTTATAAGTCCAGAGAATACAATTGCATTGCAATTGCATTCTTCTTCTTTGTTCTTCACCTTGCCTTCCCAAGGAAATGCAATTGCATTTCATTTGCAATTTCTTCACTTCTTCAAATCTGCACAAAAACTCAACTTAAGCCAACTTTCTTGCATCTTTTTACTTAATTCCTTCTTTTATCATATTCCAAAAAGTTTGCATGAATTTATTTAAAAATGTTATTTTGAGCTTGCTTGTTATTCAACAAAATCCACAAACTGGCAAGAACAACTTGGTTTTAGAGTTAAATAATTCTCATAGCTGAGAATTATCAATCAGCAACAATCAATTGAAGAGGAACATCATAAACAGTTGTGAAAGGAGAAAAAGGCAAATTGTGGCTTTTACCAATAGCACAAGCATGGCAAACATAATGATTTTTATTATAAGAATAGGAATATTACAAGATTTCAATATAATTTGAACAGTAGGAATGGCCGGATGGTCCAATCAATTATGCCACACTTCAAGAGAGGAACTATGCTTATGAACAAAGGAAGATTTACAAGACTCATGACTAGAATGAAAAGAAGCATGAAGTACTTGTGGAGAAGTATCTGAGGAAGTGCAGCCAACTGAAATAGAAGTCTGAGGATGAGCTTTTTCCATATTGAAGTTGTATAGTCCATCAACCAACTTGCCTTGGGAAGAGTTTGGCCATTGGAAAGATCCTTCACAAAACAAGCATATGGGTGAAACTCAAAGAAAACATTATTGTCATTAGCAAATTGGCTCACACTGATGAGATTTTTGGTGATAAGAGGAACATGTAACAGATTTTTGAGATGAAAGATTTTATTGGAAGAGGATTTGAGATAGGAATGACCAATATTAAGAACATCCAAACTTGTATCATTGCCCACGTGCACCTTGTTGTCTCTAAGATATTTAGATCCAGAAGATAAATTTGCAAATTCATTAGTAATATGATTCAAGGCCCCTGAATCTGGATGCTACTAGTTTTCCTTATTCAAATCATGCTGCAAAGTGAAAGTAGTAGCCTATTGCTGTGAAGGGAATTGTCCAATCATAGAATTTTGATTGAAAGCAGAAGGAACTTGTCTATTTGGAGTAGAATTAGGCCCCTGATACCAACGCTCAAAACGAAAATAGCAACGCAATACCGTGTGACCAAATCGCCCGCACAACTAACATTGTGGCTTATTATTATTGTTCCACCGCTTGTTTGATTTATGTCCTTGATTCTTTCCCTTCCTATTTGGATCATTAAAAGTAGAAGACGAAAGAGTATAAGACGAAGAAATAGATGACGTCTTAATGTGAGATTGCACAGCAAGATTTATGGAAGGTAACGTACCGTCTAAATTGATGGATGAATGTCGTTGATTACGACTATCTTGCGTCAATAACATCGAATACACCTTCTGGAGAGATGGAGTAAGATCACACCCGATAAAATAGAGACAGTTGAATCGTATTATGGGCCAAATCCAGCGAAAATATGCATTACGTGATCATCGTGAGAAATTTTTCTTCCGACAGCAGTTAGGGAATCAACTAGATTGTTAATCTTGGTAAAATATTCTTGAAGAGTGAGACTACCTTTCTTCAACGTTTCAAGTTTTGATTTCAACTTCATAGCCCTAGCCAAATTTTTTGCAGAAAAATGCGCACTGAGAATTGACTAAACTTCACAAGCAGTTTTGCAATCAAGCATCTTAGACAAAAGAGTATTTGACATCGATCCCAATAACCACGTTGTGATCAAGTTATCTTGCCAAAGCCATTGCTGATAGTCAGGATTAGAAATTTGAGAAGAATTTGTCAAATCATCAAACAAAACATATTTGGGGGGAATTTCACCATTTTCATCAACAAAGTGCTCCAGTCCGTGACCATGAAGTGTAATTAACACTTGCAATTCCATAAAAGGAAGTTCTCTTCATCCAATTTGACAGTGGTAGACTTGTTTGCTGGATTGATGACCTTCAAAGATGAAGAAAACTTGAGGACATCAGAAGAACTCTTTCCAATCGAAAAAGAATTCATAGCGGAAAAAAAAATCGGATCTCAATAGTCATTAGACCTAAATGGCTCTGATACCATCACAAAGTTCTTAGTAGGAGAAAGAATGAGAGATACAGAGATGATCACGAAAGTATCTTTTTCCCATTCATTATGATCAAAGCAATAGCCCATATATAGGCTTACTGTGAAAAATAGAATAAACAATATTACAATTGATTTATATAAAGTAACCATAATTGTAACTAATAAAATAAGTATTTATCAGCCAAAAGTACAACCCTTTAATGAGCTCTCTTAACAGGAATCAAGTGGAAAGAAAAATTGTCTTGTAATTTTTCCTAAAGAAGTAAAGCAAAATAGAAGAAGAAGAGAAAATGAAAAATTCATCATATTAATGAAAGTCGTAACTATCCATTTGATTCAAAATTTCTCTTTAATATTTCTCTAATTCTTCATTCAAAGAAGTCTACACATGTGTGAGAATTATGTATTAATAGTTGTTAAATAAGAAACTAATGAAGAGTTTAAATTGATTTACTTATAAAATTTTATGGGTTAAATTGATATGATTATTAGTCTACACGTGTGAGAATTTTGCATTAATATTTTTAAATGAAAAACTGACCAAAGATCTAAATTAATTCACTATGAAAGTTTAGTATTTGAATTGATACAATTATTAGTTTTCAATTCAAATTGATTCAACCAATGGGTATAAATTCACTTTTTTCATGAGGAAATGGAAATTATACTTAATGGGTTATTCCAAGATCATATTTTCATAAATATCTAAATATTTGAAACTTTTTATTATTAGATTTGTTGTGTAATATCTAATCATTATGCCCCTAATTTTGTTTCTCTCTCCTATGAATACATAAATTAATGATATATTTTTATTTTAATATTAAAGATTATACTCATTTTTATCAATGTTTTATTTGATACTGCCAGCGTTCATCACTTTTTTTTCACACGATTTATTCCATGATTTGTGCATTTTCTTTCCCAAAATCATCAACTTCCGCCCACCCATTTCTAACATTCCCAACATTTCACAGAATCATCAAGTTCCATTTTACGCAACTTTTGACCAACATGATTTCTTTAATTTCGAAGTTGTTCGGCCATAACATTTTCACATGATTCATTTTTTCCTCTGGCAAATTTTCTTCAATTTCTTCCAACTACGAATGAATTTTATATAATTCAATATATATTGCTAGTATATACCTGCTTATATTCATTCATATATGAATAAGGTTTATATACTTCAGTATATATAGTGTTAGTATATACCTTTTATATTATATTAAATACGAATGAATTTTATATACTTCAGTATATATCGTTTGTATATACCTGTTTATTCCAAGATCAAATATTGAACATATCAAAATAACCTTTGTATACCAACTTGTCTCCGATAAATTTATATACATGTGTACATTCCTTTATATCTTGAATTTATCAAAATAACATTTTCAATCTACTTTCGATTTTGTATTCGAAGGTCCAATCAAATACAATTTATAATTATCAATCTAAAATTAACTACTTGTAGTAATTAATAGTGGACTGGGTCGAACCACAAGGAACTGAATAATTTGAGCTTCTATTATTTGGATTTCTTATTGACATAGATTGGCATGGACAAGGGAGGATTAAACATGAAAAAGGGACAACATGACTTAAAAACAGTAAGATAAACACTAATGGTTAACCTCGGGCACTGTTTTGGGATAAAACTCGAGGCAATGCTATTTTTGATCACAGAATGCCTAAATGCAAGTTATTTCCTAACCATCTATTACCTAATCGACTCACTGGTAAAGTCGGGCTAAACCCCTAAGCAAACTTATGTCCCCTAAATCCTAATTAACTCAACCTAGCATCAAGTTAATTAGCCTAATTAGCCCTAATTAGCTGGGCACAATAACGTTTCATATTAACTTAACTAATCGCCTTAAGTTATAGGGATTGATTAAGACCAATTAATTAAACTAAGCATGCATTCCTAATTTGATTAATTAGCTCTTTCTTAGGCCTTATCATGTAATCTACATGAGAGACAAGCCTTTACGATGCAAACACAAGCCAATCCTATTGCTAGCTAAAACTAATAATCACGTATTCAATCAACACAAATAAGTTGTCAATCTATCTACAAAAGAATACATGCTATGGCATTCAAGCAAGAATCAAGAAATAATAGAACATGCTGAAAAATACTAGAGATACGGAATAAATCTCACAAAAATAACATAGTACCTTGTTTACAACCCGAAACGGTGCGGTAGTCTAGCCGAACATCATTACAATATTGCCCGACACCAAAGATTAATAAAAAATACCTAAACCAACCTCAAAACTAAGATAAAGTAGTAAAATGGAGGGAGAGGAAGCCTATGGCGACTGGACAAAATTAGGTTTAATGACCTAGAGAAGAAGTAAATGCTTTTGTAGAAATCGACGTAGTGTCTCAATGCTACCCTTAATTAGACCAACGTTGAGGGGGGCACGCCACAGCGTCGCACGACTCTCACTATTATAGTGACAACGTCTCGACGTTGTCCTGCATTTCACGCATTCTATCTTCTTCAGTGTCTTGACACTTCCAATGGCGTTGTGATGTGTCGTCAGGGGAAAAATGGTCATTTTGCTTGTAATCTTCCCTTGGGTGTTCATATGACCTCCAAATTAGCTCGTTTTAACCACAATTGGATGCAATCGCTCCAAAAATGCTTCTCTTGCTCGATTACCTACAAAATAGAGAATTAAACACATAAAATCTATCGAACTAACGAGAATTAGGCACAATAATATAAGACTATTTTGATCCTATCAATATCAAACTGTTTGTACTTATAAACCAAATTTACTAGTGATATATTCGTCTACGAACGTGGTGTTTCCACAATCTTTCTCCAAAGAGTGTTTCGTTTTGGACCAAAACACGCAAAAATGCTCGTTTTTTTTTTTAAAAAAAACTATCAAATTATAGAAAAGGGGCGTAGCAGTAATTGAATAAATTATTAGGCCCGTTGGCTAATTGTATAAAAAATGGTGGATTTAGCCAAAAATGAAATATAAACATCTTTAGTTAGATCCCAAAAAATAATAATAATAATTTGTTTAAGAAGAAGAATAAACGGGCCGAGCCCAAGCTGATGCTTTACCCAGGCCCGTCTGCTTGGGCAGGTTGAAGAAGTAAACCAGACCGATCTGGTTTTTCAGGCATCCGCCATTGCTACACACCGAGCTCATGCTCTGCTTCCCAAAAACAATCGCAAAATTTCGAGAAGAAGAAACCCCTTTCCCCTAAATCAACCGCCTCCTCAGAAACGACCTCCATTTCCGGCGAGAACAACAATAAAAATCCATGGATCAATCCTTCTTACTAATGCTCTCAACCCTCCTCCATCTCCACAACTACCTCGATCCCACAATCTCCCTCCTCCCCTCCACTCCCTCCTCCGCCTCCTCCCCTTCCTCCGCCTCCCTCAACTCCCCCACCTCCCTCCTCTCCTCCTCCTCCGCCGCCCCTCTCCTCTTCTTCACCATCGCCTCCGTTCTCTCCTTCATCGCCTCTTCACGCCCCAACTCCCCTTCCTCTCCTTCCCCGGCCTCCACCACCACCGTCACTCCCCCTCCTCCCTCCTCCTCCTCCGATTACTCCGTCTCCGCCTTCCGCGCCTTCTCTACCGACCACATCTGGTCCCTCGAAGCCCCTCTTCGCGACGCCCAGTGGCGCTCCCTCTACGGCCTCTCCCACCCTGTCTTCACCACCATCGTCGAAAAGCTCAAGCCCCACATTGCCCTCTCCAATCTCTCTCTCCCCTCCGATTATGCCGTTGCCATGGTCCTTTCCCGCCTCTGCCATGGCTTCTCCGCTAAAACCCTAGCTGCCCGTTTCTCCCTCGAGCCCTACCTCGTTTCCAAAATCACCAACATGGTCACCCGTCTTCTGGCCACCAAGCTTTACGCTGAGTTCATTAAGATTCCGGTCAGTCGTCGGCGGCTGATTGAGACGACGCAGGCTTTTGAGGAGTTGACTTCTCTGCCCAATATGTGTGGCGCCATTGATGGCAGTCCGATCAAGCTTCGTCGTTTGCCAGCTGACCAGAACTTTTCGACTAATTACGATTGTCGATTTGGGTATCCTTCGGTTCTGCTTCAGGTTGTTGCTGACAACAAGAAGATTTTCTGGGATGTGTGTGTTAAAGCTCCTGGTGGTAGTGATGATGCGAGCCATTTTAGGGACAGTCTTATGTACCATAGGCTTACTTCTGGGGATGTTGTTTGGGATAAGGTTATTAATGTTAGGGGTCACCATGTTCGTCCCTACATTGTTGGAGATTGGGGTTATCCTCTGTTGTCTTTCCTGTTGACACCATTTTCGCCGAACGGCATCGGCACACCTGCACAGAACCTGTTTGATGGAATGCTGATGAAGGGTCGGTCTGTTGTGGTTGATGCAATTGGGTTGCTCAAGGCTAGATGGAAGATTCTTCAGGATTTGAATGTGGGTTTAAGTCATGCCCCACAGACCATTGTTGCTTGTTGTGTGTTGCATAATTTGTGTCAAATTGCTAAGGAGCCAGAGCCTGAACCATTGAAGGATCCAGAGGAGACTGGCCCTGCGCCTAACATCCTTGACAGTGAGAAATCTTTGTGTTATTATGGTGAAAGTGTGAGGCAGGCGTTGGCTGATGATTTGCATCATAGGCTTTCATCGAGATAGCTAATGTTTCATCAATTCTTTTGAAGGGAAAATGAGTTTCCAGCCTCCGTTATTCATATGTAAGAATGTAGTTTTTCTTGTAGCTCTTTCATTGTTGCCATGCTTTGTGGTTTTGTTTCTGTTTTGTCGAGTCCAAAGTCTAACCACTGAAGTCATTGCTTACATTAGAAGGAGTAATGATGCATACCCACAAGCGGGCTGAGCATATCATCTGATTGAATTGCATACTTTGAAAATATTTCTAGGAAATCGAAATGCTGATTGTATCATATGTGAGAAGGCTATTAGATTAAACTATCTTAGGTTCTGAACTCAATGTTGAAATGAAATTTCATAGTTTGTAATGGTGTAGATTCTCAATCTCTATTTTCAACCGAGAAGAAATCTGGTTGTCTGAGAAGATCTGTATGATATGGTAGAGAACTGCAAGAATGGAGTAAGCTGCCATTGACAGATAGCTTGAGATATATTAGTTAGGAACTGTAGATTATGGCTGAACGTTTGTAGAAACTAGGAGTCACTTCACTTGATAGAGATTCAAAATGTACTTATAGATTCTAATTGCAACATTTCAGGAAGTTTGATCAATTAGAATTGACAAGTTAGTTTTTGGATGATACATTTTGGCTACCTTGCATCTTTTCATTCCTGAAAGGATTTAGATTTGGCGTTGCTTTTTAAATTAAATTTAATGGTTATAAAGGAACATATAGAGGTTGAGCAAAATGAGTTACAGGGTTTTGCTGTCCTGAATGCTTTGCTTTAGTTAAAAATGTCATCTTGATTCAAGATCAAGTTTCGAAATTGATCGAAAGTAATTGAAAATAAAACTTGAAATAAAGAACGTGAAATTTTATTAGTTGGAGGAGAATTTGATGGTTCATTCTCTTTTCCTTGATCGTTCTTTGGATTGCTCCTTTCCTGGCATTAATGCATAGATCATTTGGATTTTGTCGTCCCCTTGAATATTGCTGCTCACAGGTGTGAATTAATGTAAAAATGTATGCAAGTAATGAAAAATAAGGATTTAATCGGAGAAAGGTTAATTCATATTAGGTTTCTTTTGTTGGTAACAAAAAAGAAAATTAATTGGACTCGAGCATGTCAGAGAAGGAAAGAAAAGATACCAAATGTATGGAAGAGTGGGAATGCAACTAGATCGATGGATCTCTACTTGGATTGCCAATTGAAGCGTACCAATAAGTGATAGAACTACAATTATTCTGGCCAATTGAGTATAGCTAAGTGAATACGACACTTATTACCATTTCAAATCGATCTATCATTTCCACAGTTTTTGATTGCAATTGTTTCGAGTTTTCAATCTTAGACTTATTAGGACCCACCCAAAATAGATGTACATGCTAGAGACCTTACCACAAAAGGCAATAATATATTCATGAAAAGATGCGATTAATCTTGCATTGAATACAAAGAAGAATGGAAAAATGAAGATAAAGTAACCATTTGCTAACTTCAGTTTTTTTTTTTTTTGGAAAGAACAATGCATGAATAAATCTAACCTTAAGGTAGTCTCTTAAATTAATTTATTTGATTTCAAAACATTAGGTTTAATATTCTCAAATTCCGTTGTAGTCTAGTTGGTTAGGATACTCGGCTCTCACCCGAGAGACCCGGGTTCGATTCGCGGCAACGGAATTTTTTTTGGCCTGGTTCAATCCCCAAAATGCGCATCGACTAATAAGAAATTAAGCATAAGTATTTTTAATAACCTCTCATACCAATCACGTGATTCCATGGTTACATAAAGTGGTGCTACATTTGAATGAGAAAGATCTTAGGGGCCGTTTGTTTTTAGGGAATCATGATTTTCGACATCTTCAGATGCCCAGAATCTTAGATGTCCGGCATCTTTAGATTACCATGTTTGTTTTGCAGAAAAATTTATAAAAATGTCTGAGAATATTTAGATAGCCATGTTTGTTTTGCAGGATTTAAGTATGAGAATGTCTTAAGATTATGTGTTATATCAATAATGCCCTTGTTTACCTTTACATAATTTAATTATTAGTTTAATATAGTTATTGATATCACATGCATTTTGGTGTTGTTAATTTAATATTATATTTGTATATCAATATATTTTATACTAATATTTATGTGTTATTTTGTAGAACAAATTAATTTATATTAGTTTGATATTTTTATAAAATGTTTAATATTAAATATTAATTCAATTTTAAATCAGCTTTATTTTATATCTAAATGTAAAATATAAATGTAGCTAACTACATATAATCGTTTATTAGTGCATAAATTCATTAATTTATTTTTAAATAAAAATAAAAATGTAAAATTAATAAAATTGATAAGGGGCAAATATGTCATTAGCAGATGCCCTCAACGTGGGAATCTTAAAAACCCATGTTTCAAAAGGGCATCCAAATTTAACCAGATGCCCTCCGAATGGGCATCCTAGGATACTCGGGCATCTTGATATGCCAAGGTATCTTACGTTTCTACAAAACGAACAAAGTAATCCAGATGTCCATTCCATAGGAATCTAGGATTACCATGAAACAAACGACCCCTTAAGGCTATGCAAGCATGATTTAGGCATAAAAGAATTGATAATAATCAACAAAAGAAAAAGGGAAAAAAGCATTTTTGACCCCTAAACTTTGCATGTTGTATCAATTTTAATCCTAAACTTTCAATTTCATCAATTTAAACCTCAAACTTTGCAAATTGTATCAATTTTAACCCTAAACTTTTAATTTCATCAATGTAAACCTCAAACTTTGTAAATTGTATCAATTTTAACCCTAATATTTTGATTTTATCAATTTAAACTTCAAACTTAAATAAGTGTATCAATTTACACCTTCGTTTCCATCACCATTAGAAAGATTTCCCACATATGTCCAAAACCACATTTTGCTCTATGATAGGTACTTATTTGTTATTTTTTTAAAAATAAATTTACTAAAAGAATAGATAAACAATTTCAGATCGAATCGCCACCATCATGAAAACCACAAATTTGACTTTCGAAAGTATGATTCACACAAAATGAACACTTGTGTGTCCCCCTCGCCATTGGTGTCGATACCAATGACGACAAGTATAAAGAAGATTGAGCTTAGCTAAAATGCAGGAGAGAACAAGAAAGGCCATGGAAAAAAAAATGACGTTGAACACAATGAACTGGTCTAGCCGACCTTGTCGGCCCCGTCGACAATCTTACAGGGGATTAAAGTGAGATTGATGTCGGAGAGAAAAAAGACAAAAATTCTAATGAGGGTGATGATTCTAAAAGTCCCACGTTCATTGCAGTGGATGGAGGACAAATCAAGGGAAAGGCCGATGAGAAATTAAAAAATATATATTGGCAAACGATTCAAAAAGGAGAGTACTCCATTGAGAAAAAATATGGTGCAAATAAGCTTTGTTTCTACTAAAAGCCGGTGGATTGAGTAGAATCATACATTACAATTGAAATACACTCAATTAATTAAATGGAAAAAAAACAGCAAAATCAAATAAGATAAGAAGTGAAAAAAAGTGAAAAAAAAGTCATGCTCTAAATTGAAAGACATTATGGAAAGTCTACTCCAATTTTCTTCGGTAATTTTAATTTTTTTTTAAAAAAAATAACAAATACATATCTATTATAGAGCAACACGTGACTTTGGACATGTGTGGAAAACTTTTGTAATAAGGATCGAAATGAAAACTTAACTAAGGGTGTAAATTGATACACTTATACAAGTTTGATGTTTAAATTGATGAAATTAAAAGTTTAGGGTTAAAATTGATACAACTTGTAAAGTTTGAGGTTTAAATTGATGAAATTGAAAGTTTAGGGTTAAAATTGATACAACATGCAAAGTTTAGGGGTCAAAATGCATTTTTCCCAAAGAAAAAAAATAATTAGTATTTGTTCGATGAGATTTTTAGAGAAATTAAATTCTTGGAATAAAACTTTGATTTTTATTGATTTCTTATATAAATGGAGTACACTCTCTATCGTATAGTCTTCTGATTCTTTCGTATGTATATTTGATTTGAGGACTAGAACACGTGTACAATCTCTAGCGTATAGTCCTCTAATTCTTTCGTAACTTCTTGAAGGTTTTCGGTTTTTAGCTTATTGAAGATTTTCAATTTATGGCTTATTGAAAGTCTTCTTTTTTTAGCTTATTGAAGGTCTTCGGCTTTTAGCTCATTAAAGGTCTTCACCTTTTAGCTCGTTAAAAGTTTTTGACTATTTAGAATAATTTAAGTGAATAAGTCTTCAGGTCTTCATGAAGCTTTTAATCTTCAAAGTCTTCAAGTCTTTAGTTCTTCAAGAATATTTAAGTTAACTTCAGGTCTTCAATCTTCAAAAAGATTTAATTTCAGTCTTCAAGAAGATTTAAGTTCAGCCTTTAGGAATAGTTAATTTCAATCTTTAGTCTTCATGACGATTTAATTTAGTCTTCAGACTTCAAGAAGATTTAATTTCAGTCTTCAAGAAGATTTAAGTTCGGTCTTCACAAAGAGTTAATTTCAATCTTTAGTCTTCATGACGATTTAATTTTAGTCTTCAAGACGATATAATTTCAGTCTTCAATCTTCAAGACGATTTAATTTAAGTCTTCAGTCTTCAAGACGATTTAATTTCAATCTTTAGAGTCCTCTTGAAGCTTCAATTTTTTGACATCTTCCCCAATCTTCTTCTTGAGTCTTCTCTGAATGTCTATCTTTTTCCCCCCTCCCCCCAACTCAAATGAAGGTGGCTCCTCTATTTATAGAGTTTCCATGTGGGCTGAGGCTTGATTGTATTTGGGTCAAACTATTTGGATTTGAGGTTGGTTGGTTTTGGGTCTGACCATTTGGGTTTCAGGCCAAATTGTCATTTAATAAGCTTTTTGAGCTTATTTAAACTTGGGCCCAAAGTCCAAATAACCCAATCTAATAATCGTAGGCCTACTTGATCAATGACTATGGTGAAGATACGTGGCACATTATTTGAGATTTGCCAATTTTTGTCTTCAAATTTAATTTGGAACACATGTCAATTTATAATTGGTTCTCAAATTTAATAATATGTAATTTTGTCATTAATTTATAAATAATGACATGGCGATTTGTGATTGGTAGAAATTTCTCATTCAACAAATGCTTCTTTCGAGATTTATGCACAAGTATGTGTGTGTGAATCTCAAAAAAGATGATTTGAATTAGAATGTAAGATATTTGTTCCTCATTTTAGTTCCATATGATATGTTAATTTAATCAAACTATGAATTTAGTTCATAATTTAGATTTTTTTTTATTTGACACACTTTTATGCCAGTTAATCAAAATATGAATTTCGGTCAAGATTTTGATTTTCTTATTTGGCAGCAAACTTTGATTTGAATTTCAGTAGAATTTATGTTCTACTTTTAATTCTAATTTGAATTTCGAGTAGTATTCAAATTATACCCAATTTTTTTAGAGCATAATTTAGAACCTACCCTTTTTTTATTTGAATTTGGACCTACCCATTTTTTTTATTTGAATTTGAATTCGATTTTTACTCAAATTTTGAATTAGACTTAATTTAGACTTGTACCCAAAATTTATTTGGAGGTAAATTTTAGATTCTACCAACAATTTGATTTAGAATTATCCAAAATTTAGCTTGAATTTGGAGGAAATTTTAAATTTGGAACTTACCTAAATTTTGATTTGGAACAAAATTTGGATTATGTCCAAATTCTGATTTGAGGTGAAATTTAAATTCTATTGACTTTGAATAGAATTTGAATCTTGGCTTGAATTTCAAATTTTGTACATGTAAAATTGCAGGTGACACCATGTCAGAATTATGTTTCTAAGTTAACATAAAACTTTTATCAGAATGACTAAATCATTAGCATTTTTGAAGCACAATGATCAAATTCTTACTTTTGAAAGTTCATGGATCAAATCATTTTTATGAAAGTTCTGGGATCAATAGTGATTTTTAACTTTTTTTTTTTTGCCTTTTGAGTAGATGAAGAATATAATTCAAAGCTTTCATTAATTTCTACCTCACCAATTTTAAACTTTCAATTGAAAATTCATCAATGAAAATATTTTTTTGTGCAATTTATGAATATAATCTTTGGTACAAAATTTCCAAATTTTAATTGACACATTATTTTGTATATATAACAATAAAATGCAAGAACTTCCGTTGTAGTCTAGTTGGTTAGGATACTCGGCTCTCACCCGAGAGACCCGGGTTCGATTCCCGGCAACGGAATTTTTAAAAATTTTATTATTTAATTTCTTGGACTCTTCATTGGGCCTTTGTTTGTGGCCTGGTTCAATTTCCAAAATGCGCATCAATTAATAAAAGTTCATGCAAAGTATTTTCAATATTAACCCTCGTTTAAAATGTTTGATAGATATGTTTGGAAAGATTTTAAAAACAAAAATTAAAAAAATATATTTAAATTAATAAATAAATATTTACACTTTTTAAAATAAGTTAAAATACTTGTTCTAATATTATATTCACATTAGTATATATTTTGTTATTTTTTTAATATTTTATCGATTTTGTACAGTATAAAAAAAATGTCAATTCACTTCTTATGTCGATGTCGAACCCATGGACGTGTGAAAAAATCGATGGAAATGTCGATATGTTGATAGAAATTTAATACCATAATATTAATTAACCCCCTTTTAATACACCACATTTCACTTTTATCCATGGTTTTCATTTATACCATCTCCTACCAATTACGTGACTCCCAATAGAGGAGTACATGAAAGAACCTAGACCATGTCCAAATGAGAAAGATCTTGAGGCAATGCAAACATGGTTAAAAAAGACATAAAAGAATGGATAATAATAATAATAATTATTATTATTATTATTTTGGGTTCAAGAATGGATAATTATTACATATACCAATAACGTGCATATTCTTTTTTAATGGCTCAATAATAATAACTTCAAAGTAAGACGTGCTTCACTTGAAGCAATATTATATTGGATAAGCTCTTAGTAAATTTTCTTAAGAAGCATGAGGTGGTTTTCACTCTTGCAAGTAGTTCAAGACAAGTAGGTGGTGCATCTAAATTGCAAGAGATGGAGAGAAATGTTAGGACCTTTAGATGCCAAATAATATGGTCCTAGGATGTTATAAATTATTAGACGCATTTTAAAATTTATCCATTTTTCCATAATTATGTTGTTTGAAGCCTAATTAGTAGTAAAAGTATGTAGAGTATAATTCTTATGTAGAATTACATTTATATTCCATTGTCAGGTCCATAGAAGTAGAAATGATGCCTATTGTAAATGTGGGATATCTTTTAATTTAAATATAACTTTTGTACGGGAGTTTTATAAGAAAAATATGTACATTTTTTTTTTCATTTGAGTAGATGTAGAATATAATTTAAAGCTTGATTAATTGCAACTTAGTGGGGCGTTTTGTGAATGACTCTTCAAATTGAAAGTTTGAGTAGGAGTATAATTCAATAGTTTTTACATTTTTATTCATCTCTTCAAACTCTCAACCTCTCACTCTTTCTTACCAAATTGAATATTGATCATAACCATTTGAGTCATGTTTGATAACGATTTCGTTTTTAGTTTTCTATTTTTCAAAATTGTACTTGCTTGTTTATTTACAATTTCTTTACCATACATTTCATCTTTCTTAAAAAAACACATAAATTTTCTTAGCCAATTTTCAAAAGCAAAGACAAGTTTTTAAAAACTACAATTTTTTTTTTGAAATTTTGATTTGGATTTTTAAAACATTTTTTGAAAGTAGATAATAACAAAACAAATCAACTTATATATGGAAATAGTGTTTATAAGTTTAATTTTCAAAAAAAAAAAAAAAAAAAAAAACAAATGGTTATCAAATGAGACCTTAGTCTTTTAAAATTAAACTTATAAACACTACTTCCACGTATGAGTTTATTTGTTTTATTATCTAATTTTTAAAATATTTTTAAAATACAAGCCAAGTTTTGAAAATTAAAAACAATAGTTTTTTAAAATTTATTATTTTTTTTTGGAATTTGATGAAGAACTCAAATGTTCTTTAAGAAATGTGAAAACTATAATAAAGAAATTATAAGGAAGTACATAAATTTTAAAAACAAAATATTCAATAATTATTATCAAATGAAGCCTTAGTTGTACTCACGTTGATTCATTGGAATGTAGAATGTGTACTATCTTAAAAATAATTAATTATAAAATGTGTAGCATATATAGAAACAAAAGTAGTAGATCTTTTTAATCCATTTTCAACTATATTATAGTTATTAGTTTCCCCTAATTTCAACATCCGTTGTAGTCTAGTTGGTTAGGATACTCGGCTCTCACCCGAGAGACCCGGGTTCGATTCCCGGCAACGGAATTTTATTTTATTTTATTTTATTTTTTATTTTTTATTTTTTATTTTTTATTTTTTGTAATGGTGGCCTTTGTGTTCGACCAATTATGATACTCATATTCAAATATTTTAATAGTGTAAAGTATTTAATATATTCATTTACTATAAGGTAATTGTTTTTCTTTTTTTGAGTTCAACTATAATGTAATTGTTGGAGCAAAGTTATCCATTATATTTAATATATTGAATTAATGTATTTTTATTTTAATAACTTACTTTAATTTAGTATAACATTATTGTATTACAGGTATATGGTTAGACTTTGGTGTAACTATATCTATAATTGAGTCACTCATCTCACCTTAACATCATCATGTGGTTACCTAAATGATATGTTATTTTATAATAATTCTCAATCAAAGTATACCTCTAATGTGTTCAGGTTGAGTCAATTTTTATGTTATACTTAGCTTGTCTGAACAACTTATAACTTAAAACACTTCCACTTGGTCACCATGTCAACATTCAATAATGTTGTCTGACACTGTTAAATCACCAATCAACCCAAAAGTTTAAGCTGATGGATTATGGATTATGGTAAATTTAATTATATTAACACTCTAACACTCTCCCTCACTTGTTGGTTTGAAAATTTGTAAGAGACCCAATAAGTAGAAATCAATATTAATTAGAAAGAAAATGACATTATAAAGATTTGAACTTAGGACCTCCTACTTTGATATCATATTAAATCACCAATGGCACAATTGTTAAAAAAGTTGCTAAGGAGCAAGTCTGGTCCAACCCATGATAATTCTAATTCCAATGGGCCCCCACATCCTTAATACGTCCTGTTATTGCAATGGTTTTTTTAGACTGAAATTAAATGGTCTCATCCTAAGATATGGACGGAAAAAAAAAAAATTTCATAGTATATATATAACAAACCTTAATTAAGTCTACATCAAAAAAAAAAAAGAAAACAAACAAACCTTAAGTCTCATGCACAAAAGGACGCATCTGAGATTACTTTGGAACGAGCGATATATACGTATTTCAACTAAATTATTTATTTTTGGATTCATATATAAAATTTTCAATATTATTTTCAAATCCTCTCACATCTATTTTCATTTTAAAAATCTTGAATACAATGTTTACTTAATTTTTGTTAAATTCGTTAAATGAGTTGAGTTATAGAGACTTGTGTGAGATCATTAGATCGTTTTCATTTAACCTTAAGGAGAGAAGGGAAAATTACTCAATGAAGTGGCCATAGTACGGTTGTCTCCTAATAATCTTTGGATACATATTCGAAACTTTGTTTGTCCTATGATAATCATTAAATACAAATTTGAAATACTTTTATAGTTTATCTCTTTTATACATCTAAAAAAGTAAAACTTTCAGTCACATTATGGTGACATACCCAAATAATTTTTCGAACAACAAACTTTCAAATTGTAGTTAAAATAATAATAATAACAAACAAAAAAAAAAAACCATTGCTATATTGAGATATATAGACTAAGGATTGGAGAAGATTGTTTGAGATTCTCTCTTAACAAGATTTTATTTATCATATGTCGGCCAAACTTTCTCACCAACAACTTTTTTGACAATCTAGATGAGTAACGTTAGTCAACACATTTGAGTCGAGACTATGATCAAGTTGAAGAGTATTAAGTTATTAGGTCTTTTTAAGATATGTGTACATTATTTGGAAAAATTGAAACACATTGCTTAGTTTGACTTGTACAGTCAACTTGTTTGGAGTCACATCAGTTTCTAAATTACTGTGTCAGTCAAAGGTTTCGGCTGTAAGAAAAAACAAACACAGCAACCATAGATGGAGTGTTCGATGACACAGCTTGACACTGACATCTCATTATAGTAAGCCTTGGGCTTTGACTGGTCATCTTAGCATCCACGTCAGCCAATGGGTTGAAAATATTGAAATGTAGGTTATAAAAAGAATTGTCATTTGTTTTAAAAATACTCATAATTTTTTAAAAGTTACAATATTATTTTTAATTTTTTATAAATATTTCAAAAATTATCCTTAAAGTAAAAATTTATTAGAATTTTGAATTGAAAGTTGACATGATGGTGACTTAGAACGTTGTGGCAATGGCGACTGTAGCACTTGTCTTGAATAAGTCTAAAAGAACAGTGTTCCATCATATCGATTTTCGTCCAAAATTTAAAAAGATTTCTACTTCAATGATAGTTTTGAAATTTTTATGAAAGATCATGAGTATTATTATAACTTTTGAAAGATTAGGAGTATTTTTGAAACAAAAAATAAAGTTGAAAGGTATTTTTATAATTTAGCCATTATTAAAAAAGATACAAGTCAAACACTTTGACCCAGTCAGTCATACTCAAGTTTCATTTTCAGTCCTTTAATCTACATGCTTCCAATTCACTACTCTCCATGGAGGGGAAATTGAAATATATTGCAAGATAATTACTAATTTGCAAAATATCGTCCGAATATAGACTGTTTAATTCAATAAGATTTTGTTTTGAAATATTCTATGACTGGACTAGGAGGGGATACTGAATCGGTTTTGAAGAAATAGTAGATCTATTTGATCTATTAATAATTGAGTCGGACCTAATGTATTACAAGGGATTTGGTGAGGTATTAAGCTTAGGGCATGGATTAAAAAAAGAAATATTTATTAGTTCTACCACTTTTTTTTCTTTAAAGAGAATGAAACATTTTTATCCGAGTGATAAAAGAAAATTTTGGACCACCTAAAAATGATTTCAAAGATCTAAAACACAAAAGAATGATATTTGCTAGCTACAACAAAATGCGGCACGTGTTAAATTAAAAAATTATATGAAAAAGTTATTACTTCTCAAAAGTCTTGTCTAATTTAAATATTATACTATGAGAATAGTTTGTTTTCATTTGTATGCTAAATTATTTTCATCCAATTCTATTGGTTAACTTAAATATATCGTGGATGTCAAACTAGAAAGAGAAATTCAACCAACATTATAGGCTGAAGTGATTTGATGATGATCAAATCATGTGCATGATGTTGAAATAGTAAAGAGATTAATTAAGCATAGATTATATACACAAGAGGAAGTCTTGTTTGATAGGAGAGGACCTAGCTAGAGTCAAGATGAGACCATTAATTATAGACAAATGCTATCCTATAAATGTTGGAGATGAAATGTCTCTATAATTATATAATATTATCTATTTTGAGTTTAAGCTTATATATAATTTATTTTTTTAGATTCTACCCAAAATGACTCATATCATCAATGATATTATCTATTTTGAACCTAAATTTATATAAATTTACTTTTAAAACCTTTGGCTATAGAATAGTTGTTGTGATAGTGTACATCCAAAATCTCCTTCAACACCATATCTAATCACAATCTAAAATTATTAGGATTTTAATTACAACTCTATTAATCTATAAAAAGAAATATTTAATGATTTAATGATTTTGATGTGATGTGATTTGTTTTATATTGCCTTCCATTTCAGCACCACTTATTCCATTTTATTTATTCGCTTTTGAAATAAAGTTCATGCTTCTTAAATACTAGCACTTGGAATGAAAAATTCAGTCAAAATTTTGCATGGTATATAGAAAGCTTTCTTTATGAAAAACAACAAAAATAAATAAATAAATAAAGAGAAGACTATTAAAAGAGACGTAAATTGGCCACTTGTAAATAAAGTAAATATAACTCTTAGTTTATTCTTCTTTTTACCAACTTCATTTTACCAATATTTTCTAATCAAATCTTTTTCGTTAACACATTCCAAGTTTCCAACACCGACGACACAACTTAACTTTCTTTTAACTGCCAAACAAGTATAGTTTAGTAACTTCGAGAAAAAGTTAGAGGTTCGAATCTTTGTATCTTCAATTCAATTATTGCAGTAATTAAAAAAAAATAACTTTCTTTTAACTGTTGTACTAAAAAAAAGACAACTTTTAATTTATTAGGTTACCTACATACAAATTATGTTACGAAATAAATTATTTAGAAATAGTTTGATGCTATTTTTTTATTTTTCGTTTTATGCTTTTAACTTTTTAGAAATAAATGTGTGTAAATATCTTTTTTTGCCTCATTTGCAAGGTTTAAGAAATGCTTTTAAATTTGTATATATGATAAATTGATTTCTTGTTTTTTTTTAGTATAACGAATTTGAGAGAATGGTGATTCGAACCTTCGACTTTAAGAGAGATTGTACATGTCAATTACCACTAAGCTATGCTCATTTTGGCAATTTCTTGTTTCTTGATTTTGTATTCAACTTCTAGTTTTTTCAAAATATACATAAAAGCCTATTATATATATATGTATATATATAATCAACAAATTTTTAATAAATCACTCTTAAATTATAAAAGTTGTCCTCAAACTTTTAATTTAAACATTTATCTTCTTGAATTTGCAAAATTAGTGTGGTTAAATCTTACCTTTGTAACTTTATTAGTTGTTGGGTTTAGTCGCGCATCAATTTCTTAAACTTGAGGATAAATCTGAAACAACTAGAAGTTTAGAGTATAACAAGTTCCATAATTTAGTGGTGGTTCTTTCAATTTTATATTTAATTAAGTATATGAAAATAAATAATTTATAATAGTTATTTTGTATATTAAAAAAAAAAAACTTGAAATGCTCTTTTCTATCCGTGATTATGCTTAACTTAAACCTTCCCAACTTATAAAATCTAGAAAAATGATAGCTTTATATAAAATCAATCTTTCATTTGAGCGGCTTAAAATGCTCCAAATATAACCATGACAAACAATCATTAACTTTTCTTCCACTGATCCATCTCCTTACTGATTGGTTGTTATAATTCTCAACTCAACATTCAACAACTATAGTCAACACTGCCAATCTAAAAATAAACATTGAAAGGGACTTTAACTAATCAATTGATTAACGATTATTGTTATTGAATTTAAAACAATTATCTTTGGCTTTATCTTTTCAAAATTAATATTATAATTGTAACGCCCTTGCATTATAAAATTAGGATATTTTCGAGTAATTAATTAGAGTCATTCGTTTAAGTTCTAATTTGAAAAATTAGAATTTAAGTTAGTCCCGGCCAATTTTAGGAATTCTAGAATCTCCTCTCTTTTATTTATTGGGCATTTTTCCTATTTTGACAAAAGAGGGATATTAGAAATAGACAAAAGAGAGAAAAAGCCCTAAATTCTCTTCTCTTTCCTCTCCTTCACGCACATAGCCCTTCTCCCCCCATTCACCGATTTCTTATTCTTCTTCTTCACCAACGCACACTCAGCCCCATCCTCGTTCTACTTCTTCTCCGCCTTCCTTATCGACGTACACACACCAGCGAACCGGTGACTTCGTTCCCCCTTCTGCTCGTGCTCCAACGATGCAAGGTTAGTGGCAAAGCCGTGGGAGTGTGACTTTCGACGAGGACTGGCAGTAATCGCGAACGACTTCTCCTCCTTTCAGCGACCCAACGAACAAATAACGGCGACAACTTCTTTTCCTCTCTATCTTTCTCCAGCAGTGGCAGCAGTGTGGGTACGCGTTTTCTAGAGAGTTTTGGTTGCACATACGAATTTTGAGCTTCCACGACCCAACAAACGAGTGGCCACGATTTGGGGGTTCGATAGCAGCGTCTTCTCCTTCTAAGTGAGGTTTGGTCGTGACCCATGCTAAATTGACTTCAATTTGCCTTACCCATTCTCTAACGGCTTCAAATCTTCATGTTTGGGCTTCGTCGATCACTGTCCACGATTGGTGTACACGCAAGCGCACACGATCAAAGTAATATAAAATGGTATGTGAGTACCAAGTATCGAATCCCAAGGGAATGGAGTAACAAAAATATTGCTAAGCAAAATGTAAGAAAAATTAAAGCTAAAATTGCAAAATAATATTGGGATCGTATGTTGGTAAATAATTGCAAAATCTAATTGCAGAATCAAGAAATTGCAATATCGAAATGACAAGGATTGCAAAATCGAATTGCAGAATCGAGAAATGGAAATATTGGATAGCAAACTAAAATTTCAAAGGAATTTAGATAAAGATGAGGCTCAAGAACATCATTGCCCTAAGTTGTAATTGCAAACCAAAATTGCAATTATAACCTATTCCACACTCAATTGTACACCAAAATTGCTTCTCCTATTCACCTTGAATTTAGGTTTTTAGGAGGCTAAGTGAGTGACTTATATCTCTATAGTCCTTCTATCTTAGATAATTCGGCTCAACAATTTTATGGGCTTTGAAGTCCTTAATCCCTATGTCTAGGGTAAGGATTGGCTTATGTCTAAGCTCTTTTCTCCATCACTTGTGCGAAATCCGCTTATCACTAACCCCGTTGGTATTAGATCTAAGCTTGAGTTGCTACCCTAATTGATCAATCTAGGATCTCAACGGAAATTTGTTCTACACAAACAAACAATTGAGATGTAAGCTTGGTTTTTATTGAATTTTAGGCTACAATTACTTCTTAGGGAATTCACATCCTTGAACCCCCTAAGAAATTTTGCTCATAATCAATCTATAAGAAACTAAGCTAAAAATTAAAGCAAACTCCAATTAAGAATAAATTGACTATTGTATTATTCTAAAAATTAAACTGAAAGGAGACAAACATTGGTTTGCCAAACTTGAAGGGAATTGATAGTTGTTTTACTGCACTAAAAAGGGAAACAGAACATTAAAAGACAAAGACAAGAAGAAGAAAAAATACACACACTGAATTACTCCTCATGAAAAGAGTGTTTCATACTGGACCTAAAAACAACATTTAACAAGCTGGAAAAAAATCGAATTCCATTAACAATCCTCATCCAAAAGGAAAAAATATGCAATAAGTTGGACAACCCATAATCCAAGTGTTCTTATTCAAAATAAAACATAATACAACTCATGAATAAAGCTTGAAAAGAACATCACTCCACTGTATTAAAACATAAACTAAACTTGCAAATTTTGATAATACATAAAATAAAACTAAACTTGACAGAAAACATAAAACAGAGGAAGAAAACTGGGCAGAACAGAGGAAATTTTGGATGAAAACCCACGAAATTTCTACCGAAATTCGCCTCCAAAACGCCCTACTCTTCTTCACTTGAATAGGATTTGATAAATTGAGGGGAAAATAGAAGATAACTTGCAACAGTCTTTGGTAAACAAAAAAGCAAAAAAAAAAACTGCAGAAATAGAGGAAGGAAAAAAAACCCACTAAATTGACTCAAGAAAACGCCTCCAATCCCCCTAATTCGTGCGGTAAATTGGGTTTTCCATATATGGATTTGCACGGGATTTTTTTCTTCTTTCAATTCATCTGCTGTTCAACAATTGCAGAATCTCGAATTTGCAATTTGATTTTGCAATTTCCATATTTCTTGCAAACAAGATTAATTTATTTAAAACTCTATCCCAAATACCGTCATACTTATTTCTTTCTTAAATTGAAGCAATCTTTCACTATTTTCAAATGGTCTTAAGTCAAAACAAGAATATTTTAAGCAATTGGAAGTTAAATAAGCGTTAATTCTAAGGCTTATCAGTCTAGCACGTATTCGAACTCGTTGGAAGGAGTTCAGTAAGTTCCGACACTAACCCATGCTAAATCGAGTTTAGATTTGAGTTACCCACTCCCTAATATTTTCAAAATCTATAATTTAGACCCTTCGAATTCATTTAAAGTGTTTTAAAGCATGATAGTTTAGTCTCTAATCGTCGGGTAACCTTGGTATGTAGTTTCAAACTTATTCGATCACATTCGAAGACTTCCAGCATGCCTTTCAGTCCTTTTAGCACTGATCGGTAAGTTTTACCATGTTTTAGACCTTTCACAAATCTATTTAAGTATTGTAGCTTTGGCTCTAACATGTAGGAACCTTTAGTTTCCAGTTTAGGATCGATTTGAACACATTCGAACAACAAACATCAAGCGTAAGAGCTCTTTCGATAAGTTTCAACATGTTTCATCCTTTTCGCAAATCACTTAAAGTGCTGTGATTTAGTTTCTAACCATTGGAAGTATCTTCGTTGTAGTCCAATCTAATTCAAAGTCCCTTCGAACATTTTTTCATCAAGGTCGAGCTATTTTGGTGAGTTTAAGGTGGTAAAGTTGTGTTTAAACCCTTTCAATTACTCTTTAGGTGCTATAATGTAGGTTCTAAGTTGTAGAAGCTTTCGGTTTGCCGTTTCGAATAAGTTCGGACAGCTTCAAACACCAACCAACAAGGTTTCGAGGCCTTTTGGCGGCGTTTGGTAGGTAATGGAGCATTCTAGACCCATTCGAACTCCATTAAAGTACTTTAGATAGGTTCTTAACGTTGAATACTCTTTGTTATAGAGTTCGATTCAATTTCTGAGTGTTCGAACTTAGTTAAGGTCATTTTGGGTAAGAACATCCTTCCTGAATACTCTTTCGGATTCGATTAAGGATTTCAAATGGAATTCTAACATCTAACCTTTGTCTCCTTGCTTAGGAACCTAATCAACTTGCTTTAGGAGCGTTTCAGGAAGTTTTGTAAGTAATTTCTACTTGTGGAGTCTGTTTGCTTGTATGTTAGCATGTTGTGTGCCTAATTTTGTTACCTTATGCTATATATGATTATTTCTCTGGGATCTCTATATATTTTGAGATGCTTGTTGTGCTAAGTTGTTGCTTGAAGTGTTTTGGAATGTTGAGCTTGTTGCGTCGCCTTCTTGAGATAGGCATGTTGCATTGTTTTCTTGTGATAAGCATGTTGCCTCATTGAGATTGGTTTGATATCATGATGTTTATGCTTAATGAGCTATGGGCAAAGATGGTAAAAGCATGTTATGAGTGTTTTATATAATTTTGAGCATAAGCATGGTCTAGAAGCATGATGTGTAGGTTTCATGCATTCTAGTGAGTTTAGACGAGGTTAGGGAACCTTGAATGAGATAAGGGAAAGCTAGGTGAATACTAGTGCGCCTTGGGTAAAAATGGTTGGGGGGTAGTATGTCACCATCGGATTAAGAGGAGCATCGAAATCTTGGTAACTATGGGCAAGGGTCGGTGTGATGAATCTTGAAGCAAGTATTGGAACCTTGGTAACTATGGACAAGGGACAATACGTTGCTAGGTCGTCGATGCCTTGGTAACTATAGGCAAGGATCGATGAAGATACCAAGACCTTGGTAACTATGGGCAAAGGTCGGTGTGGTAAGTTTGGAGGCAAGATTGGACCTTGGAAACTATGGGCAATGGTCAATACGCTGTTGAGTCATCAAAGCCTTGGTAACTATGGGCAATGGTCAATACGTTGTTGAGTCATCAAAGCCTTGGTAACTATGGGCAAGGGCCGATACACAGTTTGAGACCTTGGTAACTATTGACAAGGAATCGAATGTTGAGCTCCATAGAGATGTGTTGAGGCTCTGGTAACTATGGGTAGAGATTGATACATCTCGAAGAGTCAGTCTTGAAGAGCTTTGTAAGGACTAAATTATGCATGTTGAGTGATTCAATGGAGACTAGTGAGTTCGTGGAGCTTGAGTATAGTTCGAGTATGCATAACATGATATTTTAAATTCATGTGTGGAATGTTTTTGTTTGCTTTATGTTTAATGAGCATGTTTGTTGGATGTGAATTGCATGATGTTGCCTTGTATGCTATATGTTGTTTGATGGCTCCTTAAGTGTGAGCTACTTACCAGTACATGTTATATACTGACCCACCACCAAATTTTGCAGGTGATGATGAGTAGTACGACCTCGGTGATGCAAAAGATGAGGCATGAGAAGAGAAAGACCATAGCTGGATAATTGTTTATCTAGTAGTGTTTTCGTTGAGTTTAGTTTTATTGAACTATCTTTGTAGTTGGCTTTAGCTTATGGTTTTGGTACTGTCGTTCTTTTATCTCTTTCGAGTAAACTTATAAATTGGTTGGATAGTTTTGAATTATAGTTGTAGTAGGTATGTCAGTTTGCTTTATCTTTTAAGAATTGAACTGTTTGAAGTTTATTGAGGAAGTTTCGTTTAGTTTTTGTTTTGGGTTGTTATGAAATCCTGAATCTTTAGTCTTTAGTGGTTATGGAGTTGGAGTTTAGATGGTGATTTGGTTATCGGGCTATGGAAGTGTGATATATTTTTGTCTAACAGGTAGATTAAAAATTTCAGTACTATGGTAGTTACGTCGTTATACTGTCGAAATTTTTAGAGTATAGTGGATGTTATTTTAGTAGCGTTCCCTAAGTTAGATTAAAATTTTGGGATCGTTACAATAATTTACAAATTTTGAAGTGTAATAGTTAAAATAAGAATTTTCTTGAAACTTTAGTTAGAAGTGTAGCCAACTCATATAAACGATTCAAACTCAGTTTGTGCATTTTCTTTAATTGCATCAGGTTCATACATTTGGAAGCGTAATTCTACCCAAATTAAAAGTTTCATGAGGCAAATGTAACAATAATTCACAGGTTTTTTTTTTCTTTGTTTGAATTATATCCCAATCATAATAATTATCTCAAAGAGTGGAGTGGTCCAAGGGCTATTTTCATTCAACCATTTTATATTTGTAAAGTAGCATAATAAATAGCAATCTCCAAAAGAAAAAGGGCTTCTCCTTCAAAAGAAGCCACGAAGATCCCAATAAAAGAGAAAGAAAAAGAGAGAAACCCTCCCACATAATGATATCTCAAGGTGGACCTCTTTCTCATTCATATAATAAAAACACACTTTAATTCTTTTTTTTATAATAAAAAAGAGGGAAAGAAAAAACTTTTCTCATGCTCCCCACTCTCTCTTCACCCTTTAATTATAAAGTGGTAAGATGGTAATTTGAGTATATCTTTGCATTTCAAAACTAATTTTTGTTAAGTTTTTGTAGGTTTTTTTTTTTTATATTTAGTTATTCCCTTTAAAAATGAGTTAAAAATTAACTAGAAGGATAATATAGAGATTCGAGATGGATCTAGAATTTTATAATAGAGCAACTTTAATTTAATTCAATTTATTTGTTAATGTTTGCTATTATGAATTAATACATGATTAATTAATTGAAATTAAGACCTAAGAATATACTAAATACTTTATATTTGTTAATATTTTGATAAATTCAAATTTATAAAGAAAATTAAATTTATAAAAAAAAAAAGTTAAAAGAATCTAAATTCTATACTTTGAATGAAAAAAAGAGTTTATAAAAATGAAAGCAATTAATAAATAACATTTTCTAATGTGGGCCAGTCCCAAACCCAATGTGGCTCCACTAGTGTAGTAGTGATAGAGATGACCATATAGATTGTTTTTTTTTTTTTTTTTTTTTTTTTTTTTTCAATTTAACAACAATATAGATATTTGAATAAACCACACACTCGTAGAAAATAATGGAGGGATAAGATTAGGATACTGGTTGAGAAAAGAATGAAAACTAGAACCTCTTAAAAATCTTTCCAAGATTGAAAACTTATCAACTTTGAATATAGCTTAGCTGATTAAGACATGTTTCTTCAACTAAAATATTTGAATAAAAAAATATAAAAAATATATAAAAAAAAAACCTGGCTAGAAAATGTTGACTAATAAAAATCAATTTTCTGTCATATCAGTTGGATTTTACCTATTTTATTAATTAGTCCTCACATCTAACGCTATTAATTCTTTAAATTGTTGCCTATGTGTTCTTTAACCTTTTTTATTCTAAACTTCAACTACTTTGTTTTTCTTCTCTCTTTCCTTTTAAGTTTTCAATGTCGCCTACCAACTTGAGCATAGTTTAATTGGTTAAGAAATATATCATCGATCAAGAAGTTAGATGTTCAAATCTCAATCCATCTCCACATGTTATTTAATTAAAAACAAAAAATTCATGTCACCTCTATATATCATCATTTCTAGATCAATGCATTCTTGTACATAGATGTCAAACGAAAAGAAGACTAGCCACGTTCTATTAAATTTTGATTAAAGGTTTTAAAAGTAACGACTAAAGTTTAGATTATTAAAACATTAAGAATTAAAATAGAAAATTCTAAACTTTAAAGAATCAAATTGGATCTAAATTAGAAAATATGAACTAAACTTAGGGGCCAAACCAATATTTTAACAAACCCATAGTTTCAACTTATTTGTTAGTCTGATTAGAATACATTAAACTATTAAGCATATTATTATACTAACTTTTGAATTTAATTGTAATTTAATATATATAGTATTATACTTGTACTATCATTCCCACTAAATTATTATTTATATATAGTTCATTTGTTGAAGTTTGTGCTAATTTTGTAGTCCAAAAAGGAATATAAGTGTTAAGGAAAATATTAAGATAAAATGCACTTCAATTCAAATTAAAGTTTTTAGATTTGACAACTTAATATTTAGTACGAGCATGTTGTTTATTTTAAGTTAAATTATAAATTTTTTCTCTATATTTTGAAAAAGTTATAATTTAACCCCTATAATTTAAAATATTAGAATTAGTTCTTATGATTTGATAAAACTCTAATGAATAGTCATCAAATCATAGAGACTATTTTTAAATTTTATCAAATTATCAGAACGAAATTCTAACTTTTAAAATTATAGGGACTAAAACTATAATTAAGCACTAAATTTGTAATTTAATCTTTTATCATTGTGATATTATTAATTGTATGGTTATGGTTTTTTTAGCCATCTTAACTTGGTATAAGTCTTAGTGGCTTTATATTTTGTATTTTACTTAAAAAGCTTCATAAATACAATAGAGATAATTGTCATTACATATTTAGCATGGATCTTTTCTTTTCTTAGACAATATAGGACTTTGTTTGCTCCTAACAATTATATTTAGAATGTAATTTTGTTGTAGTGGTGAAAAAAATTAAAAAATGCAGTCGGTCGCCCAAATTGTCAGCTTGGTTATTTATTGCACTAGTGTTATTATATAAATTAGGTTAAATTATACAAAATACTCTTAAACTTTGGGGTAGGTTCAACTATGTTCCTAGAATTTTAAAAGGTTGTTTTTACCCTTTAATTTTGAAATTGTTCCAAAAAAATATGTTCCGTTAAAATAAATTATGGAAACTGACGTGGTAGCTGATGTGTAAAAATTTGAGGACTTACATGATATTATTTACAATTATATAGAACATTGAGATCATTGTTACCATTTATTTCATCTCAAAAGATATCATTAAAATTATTTGCATAATCAATTTTTATACATTAGTTGTCACGTCGAGTTACGTGAATGATGTTGTAAATAATACCACATGTCTTCCAATTCTTACACCTTAGTCGTTGAGTCAATTTCCATCTTATTTTAACGAAAAAAAACTCTCCAAGGGTATGAAACAGATTTCAAAGTTCAAGGATAACAATGAAAATTTTCAAAGTCTAGGGTAGGGGTATAATTGAAACTTATCCCAAAATTCAGATATTTGGTATAATTTAACTTATATATTAATTTGAATCTTGATTTTAGATTTTTTTTTCAGATAAAAAAATTAAGGGTAGTAGGAAATTATTATCATGTTGAGTTTATAAATTATTTTGACACTTTATTTTTCTTTTTTATTTTTTCTTTATATATTAAAAAAAGTTCTTTTAAAAAATATTGGTCATATTATTTGGCTAAGTCTCTCAACATATTTGTGTTTTATATCATATATATTAACACTTTTTTTTACGTGACATGCATTTCTTTTAGATGTGTCGATGAGAGGTGAATCTTACAATATATCTTCAAAAAGTCGAATATTCCTTAATTAACATCTATCTCTTTCCTTCACAATCTATTTCTCAATTTTTTTTTTTACTGAATTCAAACTTTAATACATCAAGTTATAGCATTAAAAAACATCAAATTTCATTTTAAATCTAACATTCCTATTGAATGCCAACTAATAACATATAAAGAAAATTGTTAATATGTATCTACCAATTATAATATAGGACTCTCTTAATTAGAGATTTAATTCAACTACGAATGATGAAACTTTTAAAACGAGGACCAAACAAAAACCAAGCTCAAATTTTAGGCAATAAAATGATAACTCTAATCTAGAATAAACATAAAAGTTCATCAACCAAGAATAGAATTTAAACCTAAAACGATTTCTCATTTCCCCATTTTTTCCCTTTTTCCTTGCCTTTAATTGACAGCTTCTTTTGCATAAAAAAACCTTACCAAATAACCTCTATTTTTCCTTTTTGATGCAGCTCGTGCAAAAGATTTATACAATTTAACTTTAGGGTCTTGAGAATTTAGATTTTCCGAAAGGCAAAGGAGTTGGTGGTCATTACAAAGCCCAACCAACCAACTTTTTCTTTTTGCCTTTTTAGTGCTTATATGCTAATTAATATGATTGCATGGATCTATTCACTCCATCATGATTATAGCATCCAATGAACTACTTTTTTGAAAAATAGTGTGCTCTTTCTAAACTACACATTTATTTGAAGTTGGTTTAATTTTCACATCACTTTATCACATCAACCTCTTTGAAATACTAAAACCTAAAAGGTTGATCTCTACATTATATATATATATATATTAGTTACTCCTATGGATAAAAACTTCATATGGATATGTTTTTGTTCATTTATTTGATGGGCATGTGTCTATGTGGATGATATATGAAATTGCTTTTGGTAGGATAAAAATGTCAAATTTGAGAAGGAATTTAGATTTTTCTCGAAGGATGGAGAGAATCAACAACGATGATTAAAACAGTTTTTATTTAAAGTATAGACTATAGAGATGATAAAGTAGAACCTTTGAATGTTGAGGAACTAAAATAGAATATATGAAAGTTTATGGATCAAAATAGTTGGAATATTAAAGTTAAATTTACCGCGAACTTTAGCGTAAGAGATATTTTTTTTCAATACTTTTTCATTATGAATGTTTACATAAGTTAAGTGCTTTTGAAAAATATTTAAAATATTTTATTAATGAAATATTCAATTAGTGTTTTCTTTTTCTAAAAAAAATATTTCACTTTAAAAACTCCTCGATAATGTCATATCAAACTTACTTTGTTATTTTGAAAACTTCTATTGACATAGTTAAAAAGACACCAAAAAAAATTTCACATGGTTTAAAAAGACAATAAATTTTGAAAGTGCTATATGTATATATAGAGGGAGAGGGGTTAAAATCCTATTTTGTTCCGTGTATTTTGAGTTTTATTCTATTTTGGTCCATGTACTTTCAAATGTCCAATTTTAGTCCATGTACTTTCAATAAAGCTTAAAATTGGTCCATACTATTAGTTTACTGTTAATTTTTCTTAAAAAAAATAGTCTCTATTAGTTTTTCTTCTATAAATTTTGAAAGTATATTCACATATTGTCTTTTCTTGTATTAAAATTATTATTATTATTTCACCAATTTTGATAAAAATTAACTTCAAACTTATCATAAGGACCAATTTTAAGCTTTATTGAAAGTACATGACTAAAATTGGACATTTGAAAGTACATAGATCAAAATGGAACAAAACTCAAAGTACAGAGACCAAAATTGTATTATATATATATATATATATATATATATATATATATATATAGGTATATATTCTAAAATTACATATCAATTTTTTTAATTATACATATGACATGTCAAGAGTGTACTCTTGACCATTTCATTAGTTCCTTGTCTATTCCTTTTCATTAGTATCATAGTCAAAATTTATCAAACCGACAAGAATATTATATTTTTACTACCGCCTCAATTTTAATATAAAACTATTCATGGAAGCTTCCTATGCATTTGACAATTGTCCTTAAATTACATCCCTCATATGCATTTCATGAATTTCATTTCTATTCCCTCCCCACCACTAGCATCATAGTCAAATTTAATGAAATTGACAACAATATAATACAACTAATTTAATTTTAAAATAAGACTATTCAAAGGAAGCTTCCCATGCATTTGAGAATTGTTCCTAAATTTTACAAAATAATGACTTAAGGAGAAAGAATCAAGAGAAACAACAATGTCCAAAAAGAAGAGTTTGGTATAGAATAAATTCAAAATCACTTTTGAAAATAATATTTTATTTAAAAAATAGTAATCAAATATTTTCTCTAGAAACACTTTAAATTACTTTCAAGTGCCTTTCATAACCTTTAAAAATTATTTTTAATCATATAACCAAATATCTACTTCTCCCCTAAAAATCATGCCCAAAAACTCATAATTCTTATTATTCATATCTTCAATTTCAACCAATTCATATATGATTATGATTTCTTTTTATATGTTTTGAACACCGACAAAACATCTCACTTACATTGATCAACCCAAGCCCAAAATAATAATTAAAAAAACAAATTGCCGGTTCAACCACGTGTCAACGACCCAATGCCCCCGGAAATCCCCTGCATACCTGACCGATTAAACCGCAAGCAACGGCCGAGAAAACCCGGTTTGTTGGGCAAAAAGGTCTTCTTTTTCATCAACTCCTCAGAAACCTTCCGGTTCGCCGCCGTGAAATGCAACCTCGAACCGCCTCCGTCGGCCGACCGGAAACTTGAAATCTTCACGTCTTCGTCCATTTTTTCCGACATTACAACGTACGTAGACCTCAATTTATCAGCTTTCCCTGTCGCTCGGCCTTCCGACGCACTTCGAAACAATAAGTCTCTCAGCCTCCATTTTCTGTTGGCTTTTGAAAACGAAATCGCTGAGAAGAAAGACGACGACTTTGCTTTGTCGGAGCCGGCGCCGGCGCCGGCAAGGGAGTTGTCGTCGTCTCCGTGGAGAGCAGTTTCAGAGGAGATTCTGAAAGGGGAGAGAGATCGAGTGGGTTTGCGAGCGAAATTAGAGGAAATGTATGAGATTTTATCTCTTCTTCCTCTGTTGTTATGTGAATCGTCGAGCTCGTAGTTGCTGCCATGGCTAAGAGTTTCCTTCATCAGCGCTGCTTCAAATGGGTCGTTGTCGATGCTGCTCTTCGTTTTCCGAGGGGAGAGCCTCGAATTGTGCGGCGATCTCGGAGACGACATGTTCGACTGTTGAGAATATAAATAGAAGATTAAATTAACAAAATTTAGAGAGAAATTATTAACACAGACAACATTTTCGAACATAGTTTTTAGGCAGGTTCATGTTGACATAGAAAATTTTTAAAACTCGAAGATTAAATTGAAAAAGAATATTAAAAGAATATTTCATTAATGGTAATTCTAATTAAGGCTTCATTAGTTTTTTATTTTTGACTTTAAAAAATTAAGCTTATAAATATCTTTTTATCTACAAATTTCTTTGTTTTGTTATTTATTTCTATCCATGTTTTCAAAAATTAAGCTAAATTTTTAAAATTTTTAAAATTAAAAAAATAATTTTTATTTTGAAATATGATTAAAAATTTTAATATTTATTTAAAAGGATGAAAATTATTGTAGAAAAAAATAAGAAAAAATAAGTTTAATTTTTAAAAACTAAAAAAATTAAATAATTATAAAATGTAACAATATTAAGCAGTAGTTTAACGCGAAAAAAGACAGTGCCTGGAATCCGGGCGGCGGTTTGAGCGGCTTGATTTTACCGCCGTGGAAGAGCTCATCGGCGGAGAGGGAAGCTTTACTCAACGACTGGCGACTAAAATCAAATTCAAAGTCCTGATCGGCACCGGAGCATTTGGGGGACTTGGGGATGCCTGGCTTCTCCTCCCAGCGGAAGGGGATGGCGGAGGGAGAGCCAATGGGGACGTCGTCGTCGAGGCGGAAGAAGTTGAAGGCGTGAGAGGGGCTGGTGGGAGCACTGAGGGAGGAGAAGGGAGTGGAAGGAGCAGACAAGTAGTGGGAGGAGCAAGGGCTGCCGCCGAAGTTGAAGAAGTCGGCGGCGGGAGGGACTCTAACAACCACTTCCATCTCAATAAGATCCGGCCGGCCGGCGGATGCTTTAGTGTGAAAATGAATAGAAAAGAGTGGTGTGGTGATCAATAGAAAGGGGATTAGGTGGGAGAGGAAGAAGATGGGAAGAAGGGTAAAGTTGTGGGAAATTGACTTGAAGGAGAATTGGAGAAACCTCCTAAATTGATCAAAAGTGGAGCCACCTTGGTGGATATATATATATATATATAAAGTAGTATTCTATATTCCAATATGAACACATTGACCACACATACATATATAAATATTTGGGGGAGAGGGAGGATAATTTTATTTTATACCCTTCTACTTTTGTAAGTATGAGTGAATTAAAATCTAGTAATAATTTAACATTGATTAGAACTTTGAAGTTTACAAATTGATTTAATTAAAGTTGTAAACTGATAATAGATTTATACTTACGTTTAATTTTGTTGGAACATTGTTAGATAAATTAGGAGTGCATGTGTAAAGACAATTATTCTGTGTTTTATATTAAAAAGTAAGAAAAAAGAGTCTAATAAACGTAGCTTTGGCATATGAATTAGTATAGAAAATCCTTAGGAGGAGAATCATAAAAGCGTGGAAATAATGTAAGAAATCAAATTTCAAAAGTGAAAAAGTCATGTTAGGTGTACTTTTGTCGTGGCTCTACAAGCAGACCAAACAAAGCAGTGCCGACAAGGACAAAGCTATTGTTGCTACAGAAATCCCTCCGCTAGCCACATATGGCGAATAAAACGACGTAGTGGGAGAAGTATAAAGGATCTCTGAGCATAATTGGACTCTAAATCATTATCATGTCAGGGTGTTCTCAGTAGTGGCCTCATTCCTCTTCTTGACCTCATTTCTTCGATGTTCACATGAGTGTGGTGTGATTCGTGTTCCATTTGCATTGCAAAGGAGTTCTTTTAGAGGATTTAGGCATCAGAATGTATACATGGTGTTGAGGACGATAGTGGGGCTATTTCTTCCATTAGGATATGCATGGGGGAATTTGCTTGGAAGCGATGAGCATGCACTACAAAATTTTAAGGTTTTCGCGACGCGAAAACGAGTTGGGAAAACTACCAAAAGCGTCGGCAAAAGTTTTCCCGCAGCAAAATATACGTCGGAATAAAACGTCGGCGTATCCTCGTCGGGAAAACTTTTCTCGACAAATAGACCTTGCATCGGGAAAAGTACGCTTTTCCCGACGTTACACGCGTCGGAATAAGCTAGAACTTATCCCAACGCAAGAACTTGCGTCGGGAAAAGTAGGATATACAAAACCACTTTTACCTACTTTTTTTTTTTATTATTTCAATTTATGTCATAACCTGAAAGTTTATTACTTTATGTAAATAGCAATGGTACCATTTCAACACAACACACATATAATAAAAATCAATATATAGTAAAATGTAATATTCTTACAAAATATCATCCATATATTCAATACACAACAATCTCGGAATTTATATTTAGATACAACGAAAATAATAACAAATTAATCTAAAAGGCTGTGTTGTTATGTTCGTTGGTTTCTCCAAAAGCGGCCAACTCTCAACTTCTTGTTTCTTCAAAAAAGCATCTAATATTACATCACTACATACCTGAAAGAAAAAATCAAGGATTAGCAATTAAAATCAAGGATTAATTAAAATTATAAACCAGGTGGTGGGAATTTCATGGGGAAATTGTCAAAAATAGGACAACTTTGAGGGTATTAAAGAGATTTGGGATGAGTTTTAGGGTTGAAGAGAAATAGAACTTTTGAAGTTATGAAATTACAAATTTGCCCTTCTTAAAAAATCTCAATTTTACCTTACCTTCTGCCCTAATTTCATTCTTCACTGCATTTCCTCACTCACGCACGCACCAGACTGCTTGAAGCTTCGATTTTGACTGACGACGACGGCGACGGTTGCTTGGAGTTCAGCGGACGGCGAAGACTGCTCGGAGTTTGACTGACGACGACGATATAATTTCGAGTTCTTTCCAGTCCTCCCTTTGCAAATTTTCGTGTTTGGTGGTCTCTTTCAGATTCCAAGTATGCTGGGACTGCATTGTTTATAAAAAAGTGTTTCCAACCAAAAACGTTTTCTGCAATTCAAGTATATCAAATGCTTCTGCCTTACCATGAACTCTTATCATTGATTAACACTGTTAATTCTTATATATTTTTTTATTTAACAACTTTTTCAATTTTGGAGGAGTTTGACAGTGCTGAGGTCATCCAATGTGGTCAATGTTGTGTGCAAAGTTTCAATCCTTCCAGGTTGCATTTTGAGTTCATAAATATGTAAAAAAAAATTCTTGAAACTATGTTTTTTAGCATTTTGAGTCCATTTAAAACTTCTTTGTATTTTAAGACTAAATAGGTGTTTTTGGATTATGACATTACACAACAACCATAACAAAAGTATAATAGAAAAAAAAAACTGAATTAGATTTGCTAGTGCATTCTATTTTAGGTGCGAGAAGTGTGAAGAAAAAAAAAACATAACGCAAAATTCCTTATTTTTTGAATTCTTTCACTTGTGCTATGCTCATTAAGTAGTTTCTGAATATGTTTGGGTGCTGGATAGCTTGTCTATGTTGTTTATCATTGTTTAGTGCATTCTATTCTAGGTGCGAGAACCATGCGAGAAAAAAAATAGAATGCAATTTCCCTTTTTTTTTTTGAATTCTTTCACTTGTGCTATGCCCATTAAGTAGTTTATGCATATGTTTGGGTGCTGGATAATTTTTTTAGGTTGTTTATCCTTATGTAGTGCATTATATTCTAGGTGCTAGAAGTGTGCTAGAAAAAAACAGCATGCTAAATAACCTTTTTTGAAAATTTTCACATGTGCTATGGCCATTAAGTAGTCTCTACATATGTTGGATGCTGGATAGCTTTTCTAGGTGGTTTATCTTTGTTTAATGCATTATATTCTAGGTGTGAGAAGTCTGCAAGAAAAAAAACAGCATGCTAAATAACCTTCTTTTTTGAAAATTTTCACTTGTGCTATGGCCATTAAGTAGTTTCTGAATATGTTTGGATGATGGATAGCTTTGTTTGGTTGTTTATCCTTCTTTAGTGCATTTTTCCTAGGTGTGAGAAAGGTGCGAGAAAAAAAACAACATGTTCAATGAGTTCTTTTTTGCAAATTTTCAATTGTGCTATGGTCATTAAGTAGTTTTTGCATATGTTTGGATGATGGATAACTTTGCTTGGTTATTTATCCTTCTTTAGTGCATTTATTCTAGGTGCGAGAAAGGTGCGAGAAAAAAAACAGCATGTTCAATGAGTTCTTTTTTGAAAATTTTCAATTGTGCTATGGCCATTAAGTAGTCTCTACATATGTTTGAATGTTGGATAGCTTTGCTTGGTTGTTTTTCCTTCTTTAGTGCACTTTTTCTAGGTGCGAGAAAAAAAACAGCATGCTAAATAAGTTCTTTTTTGAAAATTTTCAATTGTGTTATGGCCATTAAGTAGTCTCTACATATGTTTGAATGTTGGATAGCTTTGCTTGGTTGTTTATCCTTCTTTAATGCATTTTTTCTATGTGCGAGAAAGGTGCGAGAAAAAACACAGAATGCAAAATGAGTTCTTTTTTGAAAATTTTCAATTGTGCTTTGGCCATTAAGTAGTCCCTACATATTTTTGAATGTTGGATAGCTTTGTTGGTTGTTTATCATTCTTTAGTGCATTTTTTCTAGGTGCGAGAAAGGTGCGAGAAAAAAAACAGAATGCAAATTGAGTTTTTTTTTGAAAATTTTCAATTGTGCTACGGCCATTAAGTAGTCCCTACATATGTTTGAATGTTGGATAGCTTTGCTTGGTTGTTTATCATTCTTTAGTGCATTTTTTCTAGGTGCGAGAAATGTGCGAGAAAAAAAACAGAATGCAAATTGAGTTTTTTTTTTAAACTTTTCAATTGTGCTACGGCCATTAAGTAGTCCCTACATATGTTTGAATGTTGGATAGCTTTGCTTGGTTGTTTATCATTCTTTAGTGCATTTTTTCTAGGTGCGAGAAAGGTGCGAGAAAAAAAACAGAATGCAAATTGAGTTTTTTTTTTTGAAAACTTTCAATTGTGCTATGGCCATTAAGTAGTCTCTACATATGTTTGAATGTTGGATAACTTTGCTTGGTTGTTTATCATTCTTTAGTGCATTTTTTCTAAGTGCGAGAAAAAAAACAGCATGCTAAATTAAGTAGTTTCTGCATATGTCTTGGTGCTGGATTGGTTTGTTAGGGTGTTTATCATTATTTAGTTCATTGTTTTATAGGTGCGAGAAAACATTGACCCATTGTTTTCTGACATATTTCACTCTTTCTATGCCCCCGTTAATGAGCTACCGACTCAAAATACTTCAACCAGAGATCGTGAGGAGTCAGATGTGACAGAGATATCACCATTCAAAGTTATACGTTCGTATGTTCGCGTTGCAATGTACCAAATTTTTTACAAGGCGGGGTGGAGAGTTTAGACATACAAAACATTGACCTATTGTAATGGTGGAGTCAACTTTCCAACTATGGACAAATACTCCAATGTATTAAATGACTAATATTTCAATATATATTATAATGAGAATTTCATTATTTTCAGTACATTGTTTGAATGTCAAGTTGCTTGCTCTTTATTAATGTCATGTTTTCTAGGTGTGAGAAATCTGTTAGAAAACAAACAGAACGCAAAGTACCCACTTTGATATATTTGATTGTTTTTTAGGTACAAGGAACTACGAGAAAAAAAAAGTTTTTTTTTTAAAAGAACTCGTTTGTTATGGTTGTTGTGGAATGTCTAGATATGATTTGTTACTCTGAACTTTGATTTATAGGTACAAGAAATTGCGACAAATTACAAGAAAAAAAAAACAAGTTTTCTTAAAAGTACCCATTTTTTTGTTTGCTTTGTAGGTACTTGAAACTGCGAGAAAGAAACAAAACGAACACAAAAAAATAAACTAACTCAACAAAGTAAAGATAAGCAAATTTTTTTAACAATCCAAAATATAAAATTATGAAGAAAGTTTCTCAAGCCTACTCAAAGAGAGATTTCAAGAAATGAAGTTTTTTTTTTCAATAATTTTTTTTGCCGTCGCCGCCGCCGTCTCCGTCGCCGTGTGAAGGAGAAATGTTAGATGAGAAAAGAAGAAGGAAAAATATGGAAGGAAGAAGGAGAAAAGAATGTGAGAAGTGAAGTTAAAGGATTTTTTTAAAGAGGGTAAATTTGTAATTTCATACCCCCAAAAGTCCTATTTGTCTTCAACCTTAAAACTCATCCTACATCTCTTTAATACCCTTAAAGTTGTCATACTTTTGACAATTTCCCCAATTTCATGTTAGAAGAAAACTAAAAATGACAAATAAAATAAAATGGAAAATTTAAGGAGGTAAATGTTGAAATTCAAAGTTCAGTTAGAAGGCAGTGACTTGTTCCTCGACCATCAGAGTTCGGTGAATTAGATTTGGAAGACCAAAGTTTCAGATGGCAGAGCTTCATTTACATTTTATTTATTTTTCATTCATTAGATTTAGAAAACATAAGTTGTTACCATAAGTACATGTTTGTTTACAAGTTTGGAAAGTATCTCCATGACAAAATCAACCTGAAAAAGAAATCATGTTCAGCCAAATAAGTAACTCGTGATTTCAACAATTAATTTTATTTCAAGCACAAAGTTGTATAAGAGAAATTTTGGGAACGAAAGAGAAAGGAGCATGAAGAATAGATACGATCTTCAATAGCTACAAATATAATGACCAGTCACACCTAGAGCAAAATAATGTCAAACGTCTAAAAAAACTAAACTTTGATCGCATTTCTCAGCAGGTCCATGCATTATTTAGTGGTCCAACACTACCTTCTAAATAAATAAAATGTAACTAAGCAACGCAAGGGAATGTCAATAAGCAATTTTTGCATTAGATAAATGTAAATTTATAAAAATATATATATAAATGGAATGCTCACAGTTGCTCGAGCCTTGTCCCTTTCCTTTGCAGCGGCCCTGGACAGAGAAGACTGCGGCCAAAGAAAACGAATTCAAACACAAAAACGAATAAACATCAGAAAAGTTATCAAGAATGACGAATGTAAAGCATAGATATTATGAATTATTAACCAAAAATAACTTCTCAAGATTAAATATGTGCCTGTATAAATTAAATATGCTCGTATAAGATTTTGATGTCTCTATTAGACATAATCAGGTGATCTCAATTAGGTGGGGTGGCTTACAAAGTTATATAAACCCCTGCAGTTAATGGTAAGTTACAAATTTATGGGCAAACCAATAAATTATGCATCTAAAAGTTTTCAATTGTTCAAAAAGGAGTATTCCACACTAAATGCTAACATTATCCCTAATACTCATTAATTTCTTTAACAAACTTTACTCATATAAATAAGCTTGTGAAACTTCACTTTTTTTTTTCTTTGGAAGTAACAAGGATGAAATATGTACAAAATTGCATCTCAAATTAATAGACCAATGGCAAACAATAGTTCAAGAAACTTGAGTGAGGATGTAAAAGCTGTTATGGTTACAAAAGAATCCAAAATAAAATATAAATTGTTACACCACGAAGTAAACTAACAAAAGTCAGCAATAAATTTTCACATTTCGCGGAGAAGTTTTTCCACATCAAGTTCCTGTTATTCAGTTCTCAAACCTTTCTCACAAAAGGAGTTTACATACAAAGGTTTATCAAACTCAAACCAACAAACATTTAATTCCAACTTCAAAGTCAGAAACCTTCTAACAAGTGTCAAGATTTAACCCAAAACAGAAAACCCACAACCAAAAATAACAAAATAAGCGAAATTCAGATGTTTGCCATCAATTGCCTAGTACTCAAATTCGAACCTACAGTTCAACACACTGCCTTCCACCTCTGCAATACATAAATCTCCACAGAAACAACAACTTCAAAACAACACAAAGTAATACAGTAGAGAAAAAAAAAACTTCAAGAAGTACTTAAACACAAGCGAAAAGCGAAGTAAACGAGCAAGAAAAGGAGGAACAAACATTGCTTGGACTTCTTCAAGCCGCCTTAGCATTTAAGCCAACTTTCGACCTCCCTCTCTTGCGCGTATCCATTGCTAACAAACCCAGATTGAGATCCACAACAAACTAATAAACTCGAAAAGAAAAACCAAAGAATCTTTCTAAAACGATAAGATTGAAGACCTAAAATGCTACCAAATCGATCAAAAATAAGAAAAAAGAAAAATAGAAGTGAGCGAAAACCCTAACTCCAACCCTAGACGAAGAGAGAAAAGAGTTTTGGAATATGGAGGAAGCGCACCTCGACATTGCTGGAACAAGAAAAATAGAGGTTGGGTTTGGGAGCGGAGAATAAGAAGAGATCGAGGTCATTGTTGCCGGAAGGAAACAATTTGGGGGAGAAGAAGAAGATATGTTTGCGAGTGTAGAAGAAGAGAGAATCGAAAGGGCGTCTCTATTTTGGGAAGAAAAGAAAAATACGATCTAAGTGTTTTACCAATCTCGACGCTTACGCGCGATTTGGGATAAAAAAAAATTATTGAATAAATCCCGACGCAACATTGCATCGGGATAACCTTAAAATTCGTCGGCAGAAGTTTGGCATTATCTGTTACGTCGGAATAAGCAGGATATGTCGACGAATTTTCTTGCGTCGGGAAAAATCTCGTTGGCAGATCCAAAAATTCTTGTAGTGATGTTATACAGTTTATAATGTCACATCTATTTTTGCTAGTGTTTCAGATATTTTAGAGAATATGATAAGTGGATTGTCGTTGTTCTCACCATCGATAAGAGCATTGGTATCTTTGTCTTATACACATATGGAGGATCCTCGTTAACTCACATGCAATCTCAATTTAATTAAAAAAATTCTAACAAAATCTAGCATTGAGTATAGATTGAGTCACATTAGAGTTTTAATTGATGAATTATTAATTAGTGCAAAGTTTAGATTGGCTCATCTTGTAAAAGTTGTCCCTTGACCATGTTTGGCTGACCCAGGCCTTGTTGGCCGACCCTATAAGCTAGTTTAGTCGATTTCACCAGTCTCGTCAGTTGGCCTTGTTGGCACTCGAGGGGTCTCGTTGAGCTTGAACGGAAGGGATTAAGTAGCCATTTCGTAATTATGTCATCCCAACAGCCCAACGAGATTTATGGAGAGTGTCAGGATATTCAAGTATACATTACGAATATACAATTATAAAATACGATGAGAACAACATTCCAAGGTATGCAACCTATACTTACTTTTTACGGTTTGAATTTTCTTACAAACCCGATTACTAACTTAAGCATACAAGTGTAAGTGGCTTAGCACCACACCGGTGTTAGTTCTTTGTTTTGCAGACATGTTTCGTTTCCGGTAATACAAATTTACCTTTAATCTGGTGTTCTAATTTTCGATATCAACCGTTTTAAATATATTAAAATTATAATTTTTGTAAACTATGAAATGATATTGGTAAACTATTCAAAACTTTTTTGAGTTTTTATATAGAAAGTAGACTAAATAGTATCTGACTCTCACATGTACAAGTATAATAATGTATATCAAAGGAGGCTTTGATCAAGTTGGTGAAGTTAATTTCAATAAAATAATCCACCAAGTCACTTGTCAGGGGCGATTTGCTGAGAGGCCTCACAACCAACAATGTACGCCAAAGCAGTAGAAGACAACATAGCATTGATAACAGTCATTAGAGCAGGGGCGGATTTAGTTAAGACCCAGGGGGGCTGGGCTTGAGCCACCCTCAAATTTTTTTTACTTTAAATAGTATATATAGCTGAAACCAATATAAAAACTAAAAAAGCCCAATGGCATGCTGGTTTACTTGCCTTTAGCCCCCCTTGGCTTCTTGAGTTCAAGCCACAACATGATTATTTTGTCTTTTTTTTTTTTTTTTGAAAATCGTGTGTTTCATATACATTTTGTTTTTTTTTTTTTTTAAATGTGTGTTTCACATAATATACATGTGGCTCAATTAAAAATAAAGATGTGGCCTTACTTTCCTTTTTAATTTAAAACATTTAGGGTGGCTCATTCCTCATTTAAAATTTTCTAAATTTCTTTATATATATTAAGTTCAAATGCTCTTTTTTCCTTTTAGACTGAAATAGTATTTCTTTTGTAATATATTCAAGTTTTATTTTTATAAAATTACTTTATATAAATATCTCAATTAGGAAAAAAATGAAAAAAGAGAAGAAAATATATTGGGGGGATATTCAAACCATAATTCTCTAAACCTAATAGTATTTTTCACCACTTTCAAATGATGTAGCCACCGCCTCTAAGGTTTTAAACCTAAAAGAAACTTTTTCAATTACATACATGTACATTTGTCATCTCTCAAATCTAATTGTTGCTGGCAATTTTAAGGGGTCGAGGATTTGGAGAATAATTTTCTAAGGTACACTTAGTTTTCATATTTCAATTACTCATATACATTTAGTTTTCATGTTTCAATTACTTGTATAACTTATACATTTGATTTTATACGTCTTATTTTATGTTCTAGTTTCTTTATTTCCTATATTTTTATTATTGTATTGTAGATTTAATTTGAAATCTAAATTGAGAGGTATTACAAAAGAAAATCAATGGAGTCATCATCTCCATTGAAAAAAAGTAATAGTAGTTCTGATAGATATTTTATAGAAGTAAATATAGAAGATTTATTAGTAGATGCTGGACTAAGAACTAGAATTCTTGATTACAATTGTAATATTCGAGACCAAGTTCGCAGAGCATATTGACAGAAAGGACCTTACCGGCCTCGAAATCATATTTTTTCGTTGAAGAAATTTCGTTAAAATTAAGACGATTCAATCCAACCTAGTTTGCTGAATATCCTAATTGGTTGGAATATAGTATTTCAAAAGATGCTGCATTTTGTTTATATTGTTATTTATTCAAACCATAAGTTGGAGAACAATCTAGAGGTGACCATTTTGTTGGTGAAGGATTTTCAAATTGGAATAAAAAAGAGAAATTGCAAACTCATGTTGGAGGACCAAATAGTGCACATAATCAAGCTTGGGGTAATTGTGAAGCTATTTTGAAGCAAAAATAACAAATTGAAACATTTTTTAATAAGATATCTGACCAAGCAAGAATTGAATATCGAACTCAATTAGGTGCAACCATTGATTGTGCTCGATTTCTGTTAAGACAAGGTCTTCCATTTCGTGGACACAATGAAACTGAAGATTCAAAGAACCAAGGTAATTTTCTTGAGCTCCTACGATGGTTATGCAACCATAATAAGGATATTGAAGGTGTTTCTTTGAGAAATGCTCTTGAAAACTTGAAACTGATTGCACCAGATATCCCAAAAGATGTTGTGAATTATATTGCAATAGAAATTGTTGACGGAATCATAAGAGATATTGGTGATAAGTTATTTTCAATTTTAATTGATGAATCGAAGGATATTTCTTCAAAGGAGCAAATGGCAATTGTGTTGAGATATGTGGACAAATGGCATGTGATTGAACAATTTTTAGGTATTGTAAATGTTACTAACACAAGTTTTCTATCACTCAAGGAAGCTATTGATGGATTATTTTCTAAACATGGATTAAGCATAGCTAGTTTGCGAGGACAAGGATGAAGCAAGCAATATGCTGGGAAAATTCAATGGATTAAAAGAATTAATTTTGAGAGAAAATGAATATGCATTTTACATTCATTGTTTTTCTCATCAGCTTCAATTAGCATTAGTAGCTATTGCAAAAAATCATGTAGAGATCACTGGTCTTTTTTTTTTAGTTGCAAATGTGGTCAATGTTATTGGAGCGTTAGCAAAACGTCAAGATATTTTAAGAGAAAAACATAGGACTATAACTTTTGAAGCTTTGAATAATGGTGAATTGTCAAGTGGGTGAGGATTAAATCAGGAAACAATGATTATACGTCCAGGAGATACACGATGGGGATCACATTATAATACTCTACTGAGTTTTTTTTTAATGTTCTTATCAATTTATGATGTACTTGAGACAATTGTGGATGATGGGTCAAATTTTGAACAAAATATGAAGCAAAGGTTCTAATAAATTCAATTCAGTCGTTTGACTTTGTTTTTCATATGCATCTTATGAAAACTATCTTGGGAATCACAAATGATTTGTCTCAAACACTACAAAGAAAAGATCAAGATATTGTAAATGCAATGAATTTTGTCAAGATTTGTAAAGAAAGATTACAATCAATGAGGGAATCAAGTTGGGATTCATTGCTAGATGAAGTTTCAAATTTTTGTGATAAGCATGATATTCTAATACTTAAGATGGATGATGTGTTTTTTATTCAAGGGAGGCAAAGGCGAAAATCTTAAGAAATCACAAATATGCACCATTACCGTGTTGAGGTTTTTTATACAGTTATTGATATGCAACTGATAACACTCATTTATGAGTGTTATTTGACTCTAAAAACTAAGCTATTTGCTTAAAAAGCAAGTGTTTAACGTTATAATTCATGTCATTTAGGGAAAATTTAAGTAAAAACAAGTTTTGCATGTGTTTGAAGTGTTGAATTTGTAAAAATAAGTTTTTAGGTGTATTTAGAGTCATTTTTGTTAAGAAAGTATTAATTTTTGTTGATTTTGTGTAGAGGCTAAAAAAAGACCCAAATGCGCCCACATTCTGGCCACAATTGAGGCAAAAGAAAGATGATTAAGGAGATATGCGACCAGGATGCATCAGCAATTGAGAGCAGAAGCCAAATTCCAACTGTTGCATGAAAAACCCAAAATGCGCCCAACTATGCAGCCGCATATAGGCCATTTCGACAACAATACAATTGCGCTCAATTATGCAGCCGCATCTGGACCTTTTCGGCAGATTCTCCCAAATTCGCAAGATTTGCATATAAAATCAAATATTCTCAATCAAATCTCCGAGAATCAAGGGATATGATCTGTCAAGCCTCTCCACACTGATCTCAACAGAAAACCCTAGACCTTGAGGTCTATAAAAGGCGGTTCAAGCTTCAATTTCAAGAGAGCTCAGATTTCTATCTTCTCTAAATTTTGCAGTTTTCTTTTCTTTTCAACCGCCATACCGAGTCTCCCCCAAGTTCTGTTCATACTTCATTCGGACACGAACTTTGAAAGAATGGAGTGTACACACTTGTTCTCCTTGAGAGAGGTTGAATAAAGTCAGAAAGAATGAACAAACTTTGGATTCTTTATCACTTTCATTCAAGTTTTGTACATTCTGTTTTTCTTTAAAGTTTAGCTACTGTTTTTATTCTTTCATCAAGTTGTATGTTTCTGTTTATCTATTAAATTTCAATACTTCAAGTTGTACTTCAAGTTTTGTCTCACTTCCACACGTTTATTTCAATGAAGTTTATCTTTTCTCATTTAAGTATTCTTTTTATTTTCTGCACTTTAGTTTTCTTTCCAATGAGTAGCTAAATCCTTGGAAGGGATTCAATGAAGTGGATACCCTAAAAAAGAGATAAGCTCCGTCATGTGATTCAAGTAACTTTGCTTAACATTTAGCATCATTTGCTTTTATTGAGTTTAAGTTTCATTGTTGGCTTAAACTGATCACTTGAGTTAACATAGTTTGTGTGAAATTCAATACTGAAAGGGTTGGATCGAGCACGCATTTTTATAAAAGCAATCTAGGAGAAGAGTTTAGACATAGAACTTCGCTTTTTGTACCTAGACATAGGGCAAAAACCTTTAGATTCATTGAGTTGCGTTCCTTATTTATCTAAGTTAAAATTAGCCATATACATATGTGTTTAATTGCTTAGTCTCCTAAAACCACTTAGAAAAAGGCTGAATAGGTGTTGAACTCGATTCATGGTGTTAAGTGTCGGTTAGGGTAGGTTGCGGGCACATTTCAATAGCATTTTGTCTGAATCGCACTGAACTTGAAAGAGGCAGTATGCAACCGCAAGAGGCAAAATCTCTGAAATAGCCAAACCTAGTTAAGCAAGTATGCGGGCGCATGGTGGGCGCATTTCCTCAAGGTTGAAACAGATTTGAATTCCCTGCTTCTCATTACTGTTTTCTTATCTTTTCTTTTAATTTACTTTTATTTTCATTGCACAAAACCCCCCAAAATATTTTATTTACTTGGTTACCTTTGGTTGCAACTTGAAAGCACTTGTGTTGTGTTGTAAACTGAAAAGCTCTTGTTAACTGTTCCCTTGGGTTCGATACTTGGAATACTTCCATATATTACTTGTCTGTCTTGCCCAATTTTATCCTAGAGATTTTTCAACTATTGAACTTGTTGTTCTTGAGGATCAGCTTCAAAATTACATCATTGACATGCGTTCAAATAATATGTTTATTGAATTAACAAGTATTGGTGACCTTGCACTCAAAATGGTGATGACAGCTAAAGATAAAGTCTACCCATTAGTTTATCGGTTGCTCACCCTAGCATTGATCTTACCAGTTGCAACAGCAGCTACTGTAGAGAGGACATTTTCTGGTATGAGTATTGTAAAGACTCAACTGCATAATTGGATGGAAAACCAATAGATGAATGATAGTCTTATAGCATATGTAGAGGACAATTATGATGTATGAACTTAAAAGTGCAGTTCATTTACGAATTTTTATGAATTTTTGGAATTGTTTACTTATAAATTAGTTTTATTGAATTTTATATTAAGCCCCCTTAGATAAAAATCCTGGATCCGCCACTGCATTAGAGCATGGTCCTTTGCAATCCCGTCTTCATACACAGGATTCAGTATAGTAGTCGCAGAGGTTCCTGCGGATGAAAAAGATGATAAAAGAGCAGTAGCTTTAGGGATCGTTCCATCAACATAACCAAAGAGCTTATATATGCTCTCATAGAATGGAGGTCTAACTGAAATTTCCACGAGATGAAATTAGAAGCACCCAATTGAATTGAAACCATATTAGAAATATTAGAAAGAAGAAAAATCTGGGAAGAGAGCTCTTTCGAACCAGGAGCTTCAACCATGGAGAAATGCAGTATCAAATGAAAAGGGTTGCGTAGAGAAAACGAGTAGCCATGTGGAGAGGGATTGAATCGACGTGAGTCAAAGAAAAATCTTATACCATGAAATAATATCCCAATAAGGGAAATGAACTGTATTTACCACACTTGTAAAGCAGAATATACAGGGGTATTTAAAATATACAGAAAGTGAAATCTAAACAGAAATAACAAAGAAATAAATCTATAACTAATTTACATATATATCAGTTGTTAGGATCCAGAAAATGTATTTTGGGAGGCTCAGACTTAAATAGTATATTTTAAGTTACAAAATTATTATAAAAATATAATCAAAATCATTTAATCGAAACTCCACTCCTAGATGTTATTGAACTCAAACTAATAATAATAGTAATAATAATAAACACTACTTTATCATATAAACTTTAAAAAATTACAAATAATTGCAAATTTAGAAAAAAAAAATTAGACCAAATATTAAGAAAATAGTCATTAAAAAATAATTTTTAAAAATAAAGTAAAATTATAATAAGTAAATCAATAATTGTTGTTTATCACAATAACTATATTCAATAACTATATTCAATGAATATCTAAATTAATCATTAATTCATGTCACTCTATAGTAGACCTATATTTGGTTGTCATTGTTTAAGTTAAAAAATTATTTCTAAATTAAAAAAAAAAATTATATTCTTAATAATTTTTCTAAAATATATTATATTTGTAATTACTTTTAATAAAACTCACTTATTAATAGATGTGTTAAAGCTTAATCACAAGTTTAGTTCCTAAACTAGAGTGGTATTTAATAGGTCTTTAAACTTTAAAGTGTTAGTAGGTTTATGAACTTTCAATTTTGTGTTTAATATGCCCTTAATCTATTATTATTTTTTTAAATCTAGAATATTATTAGACACAAAATTGAAAAGTTGTGGTCTTACTAGACACAAAATTAAAAGGTTAATGTCTTATTACTGAAAATTTAGAGACATCGTAGATATTTTTAATGTTTAGAGATCTAAAAGACACAATTGAAAATTTAGAACCTATTAGACACCAACTCTAAAAGTTCATAGACTAGAGTTGTAATTTAACCTATATTTAAAAAAATGAAAATCTATTTAAACTTTTTAAAAATTCCTAAAAAAATGACAAATTTATATATTTTAAAAACCTATTAACCTTTTCATAAATCAATTTACAAATATAAAACGTTAATATATATAAAACATTGGTGTAGATGGCCATAAAAAAAAGTCCATTTTGAAAGATGTCCACGAAAAATAACTACTGAAATTTGGCCAAGACGTGAGTTGCTTGTGCCTAACTTTTCTCTATTTGTTTCGATTATAGCCCTGATTCCTTTTTAGTATACGGTTTCAATTATGTTATATCTAAACAGTTTAAATATTTAAAAGTTAGATTTTAGATTTTATCTCAAATTTAAATTTGAAATCTAGATTTACATTCTTTATGATTTTATCTTTAAAAATTTTAAACAAACAATTCTTCCCATACCAAATAATCTCACCATCTTCACTCTTTACAACTATCCCCTCACAGATTAGCCAGATAGAGCTAACCATAGATTGTCGAGAAAAGAGATGATGCATCGCGTGTGAAGAACTGCTGGGAATCAGACTCTAGGTTTTCGAGTTTCACCTCCAATTGAAACCAAACCACCGAAAGAAGAACAACGCTCAATCTACGCCGGTCTCTAGAGTTACGAAATCTAATTTAACTGAATCGGTGCCAATGAAAGCCCTCTAGTGGATGATGATTAGGTTAAGAGTTTGGGGCTGAAATCGATTCCATCAAAGAATGGCAATTTTAGGTCAGAGGAGAAAAATATATCAATGAATTACACAGCTTCATTATCGAAGATGTAGAAGGGTGAGAGACGAAACCTTATAGAAAAAGGAAATGGTAGAAGGGTTTTGACGACGAATTGTAAAGATAAATGAGGTAGCAATGAAGGTGGCAATTGTTCTGAGAAGTTTGTGCTCTGAGATACAGTGTGTATTTGTTATTCTTTTAGGTGGCGATGTAACAAATACACAATATTTGTGTTCTGAACATGTTGGCTAATTTCTAGTTATTTGCTTTTGATTTGGGTTAGTGATTGGGTAGTTAGAAAATCTTACCTATAAACGAGTGAGAAGTTTGTGCTTTAAAATACAGTAACAAATATTGTGTATTTGTTTTTCTTTTATTTTTACTTCCACATCATTGCCTAAAAGAAACACTTCAGGCTACCACAAAATCATAAAAGATATTGAGCAGACAAATACATTGTATTCAATTGATAGACATATACAAAGTACAAAATCATAAAACATAGATGGAGCGATGAAGTTTAAACGGTAGAAAAGAACCAAACAACTCTGAAGATTCGTGGAGGACGAAATGAAGTTTAAACGGAAAAAAAAGGCTATGATTCAAGATATTTTGGGTTTATAAAATTAGAATTTAGAGTTTTAATTTGATATGTTGTAGGGGAAGAATGGTTGCATGTTACTTCACAAGTTTCCAATTTATGACATAGAAAAGGTGCACCAAGTTAGTGTTTTTTTTTGTTTTTTCATCCAACTACACCATATTTAATTAGGTAGCCAAGTCACAAAATGTTCTTCTTGATGCTATATTAACTTTATTTTAAATCTAGATTTTTTTTTTCATTTGTTATTTTGTAATTTTAGATTATTTTGTAAGTTTATCTAATTTTGAACCACAAGATATTGTTAACTTCAAAAAAAAAAAAAAACACACACACACACAAGATATTGTCTCCCAATTTTATAAGTTTTAGAATTTAGATAGATTTAGTCATATCTTCTTTTAATTTGATTTAAGATTCATTTGTTAGGGAGTAGTTTGTTGATCTTAGGTGGGATAATTTAGTCTATTAATTCTTTCTAGATTCTATTTAAAATTAGGATTCGGCCATTTTTTTAAAAAAAAAAAAGGTTTAGTCTTTTTTCAAAACTTCTAATTAAATATGGTAATTTATCTAGTTGTCTCTATATATAAAAAAAATTGGGGGCCCTAGGCTCCATTAGGGTCCACCCATGTCACTTGTGAAAGTGTAAACAGGCCTCACCTAGCCCTCATAGAGGAAGTGGTATTTATGATGCTAAGGCAACGAATACCACAATGGAGTTTTTTCATAACCTAGACAAGGAACATGAGGTGTGATGGTTATCATGGTTTTATTGAGTTTTTGTCATACAACTCATACTAAGAAGAGATGTATTCTAAAGCACTTTTCAATGAAGAGATATGTATTCTTAAGCACTTTTCGAGACCATTCAACATGGCCAATTAAATAGGATTGAACTAGATGTTTCTCGTTTATATATTCATTCTTTATAAATTTCTACTCTTTCAATGTATCATAATGGACCAAAGTGTATCTATCCATTGAGTTAAAAATAACATGTCGTTTATCATGTTTTCATACTAATTTTCACCATGCCAATATAGCCATCATAATGATGAAGAAGCAAAATAGTCTAAAGCAACCATTTCTAACCCTTGAATTTTGATTCGAGAATTAATTATGTAAAAGCCAATAAAAAAAGTATTTTAAATTTTTTAATTCTAACATTATAAAGTTAGTTGTTGCTTATGCATAGAGTTATCCTTCATTCCCATATAGAGGATTTTGAAAACAAGTAGTCGATTTAAACAAAGCTTTTGTGACAATATATTATGTTTTCTCTTCATATTGTTTGATCCACCATCAAAATACTTATAATACTCTTTCATTTGTAGTTGTCCGAAGCTCCTATAATGAATCATATAACTAAATTCTTCATCTTAAATATCAATTCCATCAAATTAGTGAAGAAATCATTTAGATTTTACGATTATTATTACTCTTTCCCTCACAAATTTTAGGAATTCCACCAAATTCGTGGGTAAATAATTGTACTTCTAATTAAACTTTTATCATCTATAAATTCATCACATTATTCTCACCAACCCTATATGTTTGTCGATAATTATGGTACAAAAAAGGCAATTTTTTTTTTATCTCATTGGTACTTGATTCTCAAATGTTATTTCATCCACAAATGTACTAACAAAATCTTTTCCACCGTGATGATATATTTTAATATTTATGTATAAATATTCTTTTGGCTAAAATAGTCTATTATAATAATAGTTTGATCCAACCCATTAAATACTTCTAATTATTAAAGGTTTGCCAGCCTATGGTCTAAAATGAAACTTAAAATCTGAATTGAAGTTTTGGATATCTAAGAAGAATAATTGCAATTTCCATCTGGACTTGTCTAAGAACTACCATTATATCTCAAAAAGAAAAGGCTATATACATGCTAGTAGTCTAAGCAAATAATTCTTTACAATGTTTATTTAAATTCATCTTTATAATAACCATTAATTTTGCATGATTTTTCCACTTTTTTGTGAAAGATAATTAAACTAACTTTCTGTAAGTTGAGATATTACACCCCCAAAAAATCTCAAATTTTGTAATAGCAAAGTTAGATTTTTTTTTTTTCCAATTCCCTCTCTTTTTACTTGATAATATTTTGCTTATTCAAAATTAATACTATATTCATCCTTTTATGATTTTTTTTCAAAAAAATGTCCTCAATATTGCAAAATGTTAAAATTCATCAACAAAATGGTGATATAATGTCAAAATATATTTTATTAATTAATCTAGAAATATAATGTATTTTAATATGATGAAATAGATTACTCACCTATAAATTAAAAAATCTACCCCCTATATAAATTGACTCATGACAACCTACCTCACCTAAAATGGATTACTATTATAGAAATGACAAACCAACTAAAAATATTGACACACTAACAACTAAGGGTATAGAAAAATACCCTTTGTAAATTCTCACCTCGTATTTCCCTGTATCATTAGTTACAATAAAAACATGATCGAGAAATGTTCCATACATAAATGGTGAAATTGAAATTTGTAAAAGATGGCACAACATTATGAGTATATACTATACTTAGCTGGTCCAAGAATAGATGATAATTAGCATATGGCTGTCTTGTGCACATGGTGAAGATAAGAAGAGTTTTAAATGCTTTGTTCAAATGGGATTGGAATTAGGCTGCCTTCTACTTCTACTAGCCTTTCAATTATTTACGTTGAAGAGACTTTTTTTTGTGTGTGGATCCATCGACAAAGGTATAAATTTCTTCACTCATTTTGGTTGTTGGTCTCATTACATTTTCACTTTTGCACCACTTATCAATTTTTGTAAGTACCATTTGATTATTAGGCTTTCAATATGTGTAGTACGAAATTTGAGAGATTAATTTGGATTGGAATTTTGATTTGTGCAGAGAAATAAATGTAGGAGATTCGATTTTGTAGAAATTGTTGAGTCTATGGCTTGTAAAAGTTAGTTTGTTAATTGAGAAGTTATAAGTGATCTAGTGTTCTTTCAAAAGCTAGTATAATTTCACTGTTACAACTTACATAAATCAATAAACTTTTGGCTTGAAATAAGTCAACTAATTTAAATAAATTAATAAACTTGTGGCTTGAAATAAGTAAATTTACATAAAGAGCATAGACTTAACTACAAAATTTGTGCTCTCCCTACTTTGCTCTAAAACTTCACAGGAAAGGTGGATTGTTTTACTCTTTTATTTAGGAGAGATGAGCCCATTCGTGTTAGAAAAATATTAAAACTCAAAATTCATAATTATTCAAGAAAAATAGAAGAAAACAATTTTTAAACAATTTATTTATGGAAGAAAACCAAAATCAAGTGAGACTAACAACACTACCTAGATCAAAGGATTAGGTCAGGATGCAAAAAAAAAAAACTACTATGAAAAAATTTGTAAGGTTTTGATATCTCAACTATACAACTCAAACCTAATTAAGTAGACCGACTCTCTTTCTTCGATGGGTAACATGAGCCCATTCGTGTTAGAAAAATATTAAAACTCAAAATTCATAATTATTCAAGAAAAATAGAAGAAAACAATTTTTAAACAATTTATTTATGGAAGAAAACCAAAATCAAGTGAGACTAACAACACTACCTAGATCTAAGGATTAGGTCAGGATGCAAAAAAAAAAAAAAACTACTATGAAAAAATTTGTAAGGTTTTGATATCTCAACTATACAACTCAAACCTAATTAAGTAGACCGACTCTCTTTCTTTGATGGGTAACATGAGATTCAAGTTGCATAGCCCATTAGAGACCACTGTCCTAATTATACGATGTTAATTCTAGAACTTTCCATGAGACCTATTCATCATAATTTAAACCACTTAATACACCCATTAAATATCCTGAATATAATTTTACTTTACTCACAAACTAATTATTAAATTGATTCTAACAGCTCATAACTTGAAATAAGTACTCACATGTCAAAATTAAATTCATTCACCCAAAACCTTTATTCCAAACACACTGAATAATTTTTTTTTTGATAAGGAACTGAATAATTGAAAGCTAAATCTACTTTCTTTCCCCACTAGAATTAGATGTGCAAGCATTGGCCTACGAGTCTAGAGATCAAGAAAGAGAGCCGAGCAAGCCATATTCAATTATCCACCCATTAGATGGAGCACATGGAACTACAATTTTGTGCAAAAAAAAAAAAAGGAAAAAAAAAAGTCTTGAAGATGTCTGTGCATTTTAACATTTACAATTATCATAACTCTATTTTGAAAAGATTATATGAAACAGTACGAACTTTTTAAGACGTCGTAGTCAGTTGTGTTGTTGCATTTCTTTTTTTACTTTTATTTCTTATTAATTCCTACTTATTTTATCATTTCATTATTAATAAAATACTTGGCCAGTTGAGTTATGCTTAGGTTGGTAACCCACATCAATACATTACTTTCTAAAAATCCTAGAACTAAAATAACCATTTAAAAGTTTATAAACCAAAATAAAATAACATGAGAAAATAATAATATTTTTGAAATTCTAAGAATCCTTGCTACCACCATAGAATTTTAACCCATACCCAAAATACTTTTTTTTTTTTTTCACTAGACCCCACCCAACAAGCAGAAAACTTCTGGAAGAAAAAACGAAAAAAAAAAAATAGAAAACTAGTCATTCTAGAAACCTCAGATTTAAGAAGCATCCAACGGTTAAGATGCTATCAAATTCATCCGCATGAATCTCTCTGCAGATTTAACATCGCAGTCAGAGAAATGCTATCAAATTCATTTGAAATTAAAAGTCACTACATCCAAGATAATAATTCTGGAGACCTTATAAGTTATAACCTATTCTTTTCAAAATCTGAATAATGGAACAACACTAGAACACTAAGGATTCCATGTCATTAGGATATTCTCAGGAGTATGGTTTCATGCATTTATGTATGAAAAAAGAATAATAATGATAATAATAATAATAATAATCTGCAAATTTAAACTTAAAAGGTGAAAAAAAAAAGAAAAAAGAAAAAGGAAAAAAAAAGTACCCCCCTCAGCCAAGAAAAATCCACCCACAGACCCCAAAATTGTTCAGATGAGCTAGCTTAGCTACAAGCAGTCTAATCTCAAGCATGACTCCAGTAAGGCAGTAATAATGTTATCAAGCCATATGATTCAGCAAATAAAGATTCAGCTAAGCACAACTTAAATAAGTTCTCTATTACAAAGTCAATATATTGATAGCTAAGAGATTTGTGTTTTGAATGCTCAGATTTCAGTTTTGATGGTGGTGGGCCATACCCTTTTCTCACGATGACCCATTAACTGCAGCAGCTGTGGCTTGCATGTTTGTGTCCTGATGCTGTGGTACAGAGTAGTAACCACCATATCCACCATACCCTTGCCCTCCATAACGGCCCACATTCCATTGGTTATTATTATTAGAATCACCTCTCCACTGCCAACATAAAATCAACTATTTGCAACCAGAATAGGAAAAATAAGAAAAAGAATAAATGGTTGTTGTTTATCGTCGAAGGCTTTTGAAGATAAAATACACTCAAAAAATGTTTTCATAATAGCTAAGAAAAAAGCCACCCATTATTCCTGCTAAGAGAGGTCAAAGAAAAAGATGCCTGAGGACTGACAATGGTGCACACTGCACGGTGTCAAACAGACCACGAAATGTGCCATAAATCAAAAGGTTGAAGAAACTAATTAGAAACAGTATGATGCAGTGCCTCGTGACAAAGGTCAAAAGATTTTGACAAAAAGGAAAAAACTAAATAAAAATTTCTCTAGATGATTCAACATCAAGTAAACAGATTTTCAAAGTCAATGTTTGTTTGTTTATTAGCTTAAGAAAAAATTGTATGACCATTATTCCTTTCGTTGAATAAATGTCCGACATATATTCAAAGTTGTCTACACAGGTTCATCAGATGTTGGATTATCAATATGTATTCAACAGGTGTCTAATAAATGTCATGATTTTTTTATAGGAAACAGAAAATATTAACAGAGCCAAGAAAAGAGGGCTAATGAGATATCCCCACACCACATAAGTGTCATAATGCAATATGCATAGTCATCGAATCCCATTTCTACTCTAATTTTCTAAAAGTTCAAGGCCATATGTGTTTTTTTTATATCTGTGAGTATCTGGGCCAACTTGTGCGCACACCTAGGCCATAGGTTAACAACTAATAATCTAAAAATATTCCTAAGAAGACGAGTAAAACAGCACAAATGTTTAAAAAGAAAAAGCACATGATCAAACCTGCTTGTTCCCTGTACTTCGGCCCCAGGAAAGACGAACAGTTTGCTTGCCAATAACTGTTCCATTCAGTCCCTGTATTGCATCCTCAGCATTCTTCCTACAAAAAAGAAAAACAAAAGGGATGCAAAGATAGGTCATGTGCGGTCCATACCCACGATTATAGTGTCGTAGGAAAAACTCATTTTCTAAGCATGTAATTGGATGGTTGAGTCAGTTTACATCAAGCTGGAATAAGTACTCAAATTAATACCCTCTTGAAAACCAAAGCAAAATATTTGTTCAAAGTACACCTATCAATATATAGCTATGAATCTTAGCCAATACAATGCTTAGAATCCAACCACTGAAACAGTTAACCACAAAATTAATCCAAAAAAATGTCCAACTCCACGCTGAAATGCACCAGCTAAAACGGACGCCCAACACCACTCCAAGAACTTTTACCCAAAAAGTACCTTTTCCAACCACAAAAGTGCCAACCACTTAGCCGCAAATCTTTAAAAGAATAATAAGAAAAAAAACAGCCACTCAACTCATGTAGGTTAAACTTGACCGTGTAAGATCGTAGGAAATAATCATATATTTCTTCCATGACATTCTTCCATCACAATGATTGCTGAGAATTGGTCTATAAGAGTCATGGAAGTAATGTAGAAATTCATGTTTGCAGTCAAGCTGCCAAACCACAGATTTTTGTGAAGAACGCAGGAAGGGAACAAAAATACTGGCCATGCAAACAAATCACAGAGTTCAACCTTTGGCATCTGTCATCTTAATAGACCTTAAATTAATGTAAAATTGTCGCACTACAAAATCATATATTTCTTATGTTTTTTAGTTTTAAAATTGTTGATCAACATAGGTAGCCTAGGTGGAATGAGAACCCTAAAATGGGATGAGCGGTGGCTACAATTGTCTAAGGTTAGATAATGTTCTTTTTGGTTTCAATTGCTGAGGCTCTAGCCACTAAATCGAGTCTAATGGAGGCTAGTATTACGCAATTCATGTTGGATTGGACTCCTTGACAGTGGTGAAGCTTTTCAAGGAGGAGGTAAAAATTCTAATATTTCATCTATCATTAGTGACATTTGTGACTTGAGTATTTCCGTGAGGGTTTTAGAATTTTCTTTTGTTCTGTCATACGAAATATAGCAGCTCAGAGCATGGCTCATTTTGCTATTGGAGAGGGGATTATTCTGAGGATTGGTTAAAACAAAAAGGAACAATAAAGATATCATACCACAAAAAATGGCATGAAAACTTGGAACCTTGACCATGGCATTGTTTGGAAGCTATATTTAAAAAAATTAATGTTTATTTTTAAATACTATAAAATGTTTCTGAATCAGAAAATGCACTTGGGATTGGGACACCTAATAACAATTTCTAGAAACAAGAACCAAAAAAAAATACACACAATAATTTGCACTTATTATATGCTTTCTTTGACATTTTCTTAAGTCAGTGTTTATATACAAATCATCAACTGTTCTTTCAAGTATATATTGATCGAATACATTATATTTTTATAGAGATATAAATAAAAAGTTGATTAAGTATGAGAATGAAAAACATCCATCTATACTCCTTTTAAAAAAGCATTCATCCGTACAACTTGTAGATTTAACAACTACAAAAAATTGTTTAAAATTTTAATCTAAACAACCATTTTCAGAAAACACACTCAGTCTGGAGTTGTCAATTTGTTGCTATGTGACATTTAAAGGAAGCATAGGACCAGTATTTGTTGGCAAAGGGACAATTGAGGAATAGGTTGCCTTGTGTCTCTGTCCCTTTCATGCATAAGATAAGATACACCATCCTAAAGAGAGAGCTCGTGTTAGATATCCCTTCTGGATCATATAGTGCGTGTTAATAGAATACTCTCACGATTAATTTCCCATAAGAAGAACTAAACTTTTTTCAGGAACTTGCGTGCCCAAGTTCACTGTACACTATAAAGAGAGGAGCAACAACCTTGTTTTTAATCAATTCATTGGAGAGGGAGCAAACCAAGCAGAAGCTGGAAGGTTCTAGGGGCCATCTGGATCCTCTGAGAGGTGGGATGATGATAGAAAATCTGTTAGGGAAGCCCACACCCAAGAGTCGTCAAAAGTTGAGATCCTAATTATGTGTGGAGTGTTCCATGTATCTGTGAGAGTTTCCTGTTGGAGGGAGAGGAGTCTAGGAAACACGAAACAACTTGTATAATAGTTTACTTCTGATCCACCAGTCTAGTCAAAAGCTGGTGGAAAAGCGGTTGGGCATCAAGCTCTTTATACTTGAAAATAGACTTCCAAGGACCTTTAGATGAGATGCAAAGCATATGAATCCAGCCAAGTACCCATGGGTAAGAGCCAAATTTGTCCATGATGACTCTCCTCCATAGGTTTCCTTCTCCATGATGTACCTCAAAATCCACGGATGTCACTTAGATGATTGTAAGACTAGCCTCCTTTGGAGATCTATGAATTTCTCCATTTTTCAAGCTTGTTGTCTATTATATAAGCAATAGTGGCCTAAAAGAAGATGGAGCAAAGCAATGTTAACCACCAGAGCCAACCTTGCAATCAAATCTGTGCATATAAGCTCTGAAGGATGAGTCAGCATTATTTATCCCCAATTCTAATGTTCCATAGTCAATATTAAGCTCTAGAGCTTCCTTAAAGATGTTGATAATATTGAATAGGGTTTTTTAAATCCAAAAACCAAGATTTCATGAAGAAAAATGAAATAAAATAATACAAAAGGGCCTACAAATTCTAAACGCTTGATGGATAGGGGAGATATCCCCAAATGAAATCCCTTGGTAAGACCGAAAGAGGAGCTTTGAGAGAGGAGTCTACTAAAGCAATTCGCCCTAACAATGAAGAGGAATTTGTGAGAGTACTATTAAGGGTATCTTAGGGATAGTAGTAAGGGTATTAATGGTAATTAGCTAGAGAGGATTGGTTATAAATAGGAGTATGGTTTGTAAAAAGTGAGTCATATTTTGGTAAGTCAGTCCTTAGTGGATAGGTTGTGGGAGAGAATGTTCTCCAACATGTTCGTGTCCTAGTTTACATACATCCTAAAAAATAAGTATACCTCCAACATGTTCGTGTCCTAGTTTTTTAGAAATGGGTGTGTCGCCATGTCCTACCGTGTCCCATGTCCATATCCATGCTTCTTAGATTTCAGTCAAGTTGATTTGGGACGGAAATTTTCTGAAAGAAGTAAAAATTATACTGATGGACTTTGGTTTACAAAAGCCTTAACACCTAAGATAGGTTGCAAAGAAGTTCATAATTTTAGTAAGAAACCAACATATCGTTTTGTAGTTTTTTTTTTTTTTTACTATAACTACAAGTCGGAGCTTTGCTCCCCTATACCCGAGGGTACCCGCGCCCGCCCCAAGGCCCAGACCCGAGACACACCAAGGGTTTTTATTTATTAAGCTCACCCGAGGGCTTGAACCTAAGACCTCTAAGCCAATATGACCAAGAGACCCCAAGCCCTTACCAACGGGGCCGCCCCTTGGGGGCCATATCGTTTTGTAGATACAAAAAAAGGATCCAATCAGCAAGAATAAAGGCTAAAAGCTAATTACAATACTAATTATAAATTTATTAATTTTTGTGAAATTGTATGGTTTACAGCTTCAAATTGGGAGAATTAGTTCAAAACAGTTTGGACTGAATCCAAAATTTCGCTGCATTAAATTTGAAGGAAACCATATAGGATAATTGTTTCCCCCAATCGTGTTCAGTAGCTCATTTTAGGCACCGTGCAAAAGGTAGCTTGTTGTATGATTAAAGAACAAACACCTGTGTCTGACTTGAGTGCCAAGTTTACGTCTTCAAATTGAAGAGCCTTCAACATATTTGATTACAGAGCACTCAATGACGTAACAATTCCTGATAAATTTCCTATACCAGTTATTGAGGAATTGTGGGATGAATTGCGAGGAGCCAGGATATATTTCAAGCTCGACTTGAGGTCGGGATACCATCAGATTCAGGTGACGAAAGAAGATGTTCCAAAGACAGCATTTCGCACTCATGAGGGACATTACGAATTCCTGGTTATGCCGTTTGGCCTCACCAACGCGCCCCTCCACCTTTCAGACCTTGATGAATCAAGTATTTAGACCATTCTTGCGACGATGTGTCCTAGTATTTTTTTATGACATTCTGGTTTATAGTCCCGATATTGAGAAGCATGCTACCCATTTGGGAATGGTATTAAATGTTCTGCGAGAGAATTCTCTATTTGCCAACATGAAGAAATGCCATTTTGCCAAAGAAAGGATTGAGTATTTGGGATATTGGGCGTCAACTGCAAGAGTTGAGGTCGACCCTGAGAAGGTTCGTGCAATGCTAAAATGGCCATTGCCCCAGAATATTCGGGAATTGAGGGGGTTCTTAGGATTGACCGAGTATTATCAATGCTTTGTTGAGGACTACGGTAGCATTGCCTACCCTCTCACCCAATTATTAAGAAGGGATGCGTTTGAATGGACCGATGCAGCTACAAAAGCTTTTGAAAAACTTAAATAAGCTATGGTTACTTTGCCCCTACTGGCCCTACCTGACTTTAATATCCCATTTGTTGTTGAAACTGATGCGTCTGGCAATACAAAAATCCCATTTGTCCACTCAAGCTCAACCCAAGTCAATTTATGAAAGATAATTAATGGCTATTGTTCTGGCAATACAAAAATGGCAGCCTTATCTACTTGGACAACAATTTATAGTTCTCACCGACCAACAGGCATTGAGGAATTTGATAGAACAACAGGAAATTCAACCAGACTACCATAAGTGGGTTTCCAAACTTTTGGGATTTAATTTTGAAATTCAATACCAGCCCGGAACCGAGAATAAGGTTGTTGATGCCTTATCACGTATGCCACCAACTGTGCATTTAGCCAATCTTACTGCTCCAGCCATCTTCGATGTGTCAACCGTCCAGCAAGAAGTGAGGGAGGATCCATATTTGATGAAGATCATCGCAGATTTACAAAGGGACGACACTAGTCATCCAAAGTTCTCTCTCCACCAATATAAGCTCTTATATAAAGGCCGTTTGGTGCTCTCGGCCAACTCCCGTTTGATTCTTGCCCTCTAACAAATCAACCATGATTTCGTAATCGAGGGACACTCGGGTTTCGCCGTACTTACAAACGACTAACAGGTGAACTTTATTGGCTGGGAATGAAATCAATGGTAAAGCACCATATGGAAGAATGTATGAGTTGCCAACATAATAAGACTTTTAGCTACAACACCTGCTAGTTTGCTACAACCTTTACCTATTCCGGACTGGATCTGGGAGGATATTTCCATGGACTTCATAGAAGGATTACCTCAATCTCAAGGAGTAGATACCATAATTGTGGCGGTCGATCGATTAAGCAAGTATGCTCATTTTATTTCCCTAACACATCCATATACAGCTAAGACGATGGCGACTGTCTTTATCAAGGAAATCGTCTGACTTCATGGGTTTCCCCGATCGATTATGTCAGACAGATCGTGACAAGATTTTTCTTAGCAATTTTTGGGTTGAACTATTTCGCCTTCAGGGAACACAACTCTGGCAAAGCACTACGTGACAGATGGACAAACCGAAATAGTCAACAAATGTCTAGAGACCTATATAAGATTTTTGCAGAGAAAAACCCAAACAATGGGCGCAATGGTTGCCATGGGTAGAATATTGGTATAATACCACCTATCATAGTTCACTTAATACGTCCCCAATCAGGATTGTCTACGGTCAAGAACCTCCACCACTCATTCACTATGGAGAACAACGCACTACGAATGCCACTCTAGAACAACAATTGAAGGATAGGGATCATGTATTAGCAAATCTAAAAGGACAATTAGAGCTGGCTCAAAATCATATGAAGAAATTTGCAAACAGACGTCAGCACGAACAAGAGTTTGATGTGGGTGATTGGGCATTTCTCAAGGTAAGACCCTACAGGCAATTGTCACTTGCTAAAAGGCGTAATGAAAAGCTATCACCAAAATTTCTTGGACCTTATCAAGTTCTTGAAAGCATTGGAAAGGTAGCGTATCAGTTGGAACTTCCTCCTAAAAGCACTATCCATCCCGTGTTCCATATTTCACAATTGAAGCGCGGATTGGGACCACACCATGCAGCACAGCTCAACCCGCCAATGTTATTCGAGGAATTTGAATGGGTGGCTATACCGAAAGACATTATGGTAACGCAAAGAAATCCTACAACCCAAGAATTTGAGTTATTAGTGCAATGGCAAGGACTACCAGAGCATGAGGCAACTTGGGAAACCTTGGACACTATCTATCACCAATTCCCTAACTTCCACCTTGAGGACAAGGTGGATCTTGAACGGGGTATTGTGAGACCCCCCATTGTTAATACTTATGCTAGAAGGGGTAGAAGGGGACATTCACCTCCTTCATAGGGAGTCAGTTAGCATAGTTGGTTCAGGAAGTCGGTTTTGTAAGTCAGTTTGCTAGTAAGTCGGCTGAAGGAAGTCGGTTTGGGTGAAGTTGGCTTATAGTATGTATTTTGGGGTAGTATGGGGGATATGAACATTTTGTGTGGGTAGTGTGAGTGAAAGGAGATTGACCACCTTCTCTAAGTGGTGATAGAACCCCCTGTAATCTGTCTTTTATTTGAATCAATAGACTTGTTGAAGAAGATACCTTACATAATCAAAGTTTCCTGGACTATGATCGCAAAAAAATTAGTAAAAGTTCACTCTGCATCGATCATTTAATTTGACCGTTCTATAAAACTTCAAAGTTCTTAATAAACTGGAGGCTGGAGGTCAATTGAAAGAAATGAGAATCTTCCACATGTTAACGTAACCTTTCATGGGGTGAACAAACAGGTTGGACCAGGCCATTAAGAACTACACAGCTTGTTTCTTGCCCACACCTCCCAGTAGGTTTGAGCCTATCCTCTAACAAAAGGTCAAGCACAACTTCTCGTGGTTGGCCTCGTACACTCCCTGTTCTTTTTTAATTTTTTAGATTTTTTATTTAAAAAAATAAATTATTTAATATGCATGGAAATTTTCTACATAGTTTTGAGTTTGACTTATAATTCTACTTTAACTAAATATCCTCCATGCTTACAAATACAGACACGTGTTTACTTTTCTATAAAAGAAGGGCTTCTTGAAAATATTAACATAATGAATATCAAATATTGCAAAAATGAATATGGAATATTGCAAAAAATTGAATCTCAGAAAAAACATAATAACAAATAGTGTGAAGAATAAAACCTATGCCAATAAGTGATTACCATGATTATCACAATCAATATCAAGGTTAATCATCAATTAAGTTACAATAAAATGTTCTTTCTTTTTTTTTTTTTTTTATTGAAAAAGAAGAAGTAGAAGAAGAAGAAGAATGGATTACTATTAAGTCAATCTTGTTTTTAAAAAAAAAATTCCACTTGCCATTACTTTTTAAAAATATATAGCAACAATTATTATTATAAAAAAGTACATATCTACAAATATTCTAGAAAAACAGGCTACCTAATCAAAATATACTAAAAGAAGACACAGGCATATAGGTCATAAATCTTAGACACAATATGGCCAACTACTACGGCAAGCCAAAACTGACGGCTATTTCTCGGGTCAATCCAACTTGGACCTGAGTGACCTTCCCCTTTTGTAACCTCTAGTTACTTTTAAGATGTAAAGATCGGCATGGCAGCTGCATGTATAACGAAAGAAAGCTCCACAGAAAAGGAAGAAGAATACCTGTTGGCAAACTGCACAAATCCACATCCTTTTCCAATAGGGATTTTCACAGAGACAATCTCACCAAATTTAGAGAAAGGTTGCCTGAGATCTTCATCACTAACATCAGAATCAAGGCCGCCAACAAATATCTGAAGTAGCACAAGTTGGTTAGGAATGTACTGGCAGAAAGAAAAGTAATATGAGACAGGGAGGGATAAACTAACAGTTGTGTTGTTTGACTCGCCATCTGATTGTGGACCCTGAACAGCCATGCCATTTGCATGTCCACCAGCCAGAACCAAAGCTAAATAAAATAAAAAAACAGAAATTGGCATCAGAATTAATATCTCATCTCAAATACAAATTAACATATAAACTACAGTTTAGTGACCTAACTTTCAAAATAAATTAATCATTAGAACATCTTCTACACAAGAAGTAGAATGCAACTCCATGTTCATTAAGCCAATGTCTAAAACCCATTCATGAAAAAAGAAAATATTACTGGGACGGATGCCTAAAGAACCATGCACATGTCAGATGAAAATATTAAACTTCTAGCCTTCTAGTTGACATACAGCCAAAAACATAATAATGGCCAGCTGGATCCATACTGCTAGAGAAATGATGCTTCACCTATCATTGCAACAGGAGGGGAAAGATAAAAAGAAAAAGAAACTTGCCATCCAAAAAAAACCAGTGCCAAATAGTTACAATACAATCCAACCTGGATGTCAAATAATAAAGAATAATGTGGCAAAAAGCATGACAAACAGAATAATAGATCCAGAGACAAAATCAATGGTATCCATCAATAGACTCGAAAATCAATAATGTGGAAATGGTTTAGCATTTAGAGAGGGAAAGATTTAGTGAAACAAAAAGCACTGGATTAAGAATACAAAGTCCTGAAAAATTTTAAGATAACAGATTTCATATTCTAAAAGTGTTCAACTTGTATTAAAAGATATATCCATTGGTAATAGATTTCATATTCTAAAAGTGTTCAACTTGTATTAAGAGCTATATCCATTGCTAAAGATATATCAATGAAAGTGCAGAATTCCATCAAAAAAGAGGGAAAAAAAATGACAAAACCCTAGCCATCACCCCTTTTGTTGCTGAACTATTTCCATAAAACTAGAAGAATAAAATAGGAAACTGTCAAAAGAACCATTGCAAACAATTCTACTGCCCACAGTACATGACAAACTTCTGTAAGGACCATCAACATGTTTTTATTAATTAATGTTGTTGCTTGAAAACAGGACAAATTTGAATGGTAATCTTCTATACCTTTTTTTTATAGGAAATTTTTTACACCTTTTTGTGTTCTGCTTTTTTATTCTTTTTTTTAGGCGTGTGTGTTAGGGATGGGGGCATATCAGCTCATTCACTCATGAAGTCTGTAGTAGAAATATGTAATGATGATTTAAAGACTTTCAATTCCTTAGAAACAACAACACCCGGCAGTGATGCCAGAAGAACCAACGCTAACCTTGTGAAGCATAACCTTGTTGATATCCAGATGCTTTCTTGGGTGTTGCAACACCAATGCGCATGGGTCTACTTGAACAATATATCCCATTCATTTCAGTCATAGCCCTGGACCTTTCATTTTCATCACCAAACCTGACAAATCCATAACCTTTTGAACGACCTGAATTTGAATCAATAACCACCTTTGCTCCTTTAACAGATGTGTATCTACTAGAGAAAGTTTCTTGCAGCATCGCATCAGTTACATCGGCAGCCAAATCACCAACAAATATAGATAGGTCAGAACCAGTGTCCGGTCGCCTCTCACTTGCACTAAAGGTTGCCCAATTGAGACGGAAAGGCAGCTCTGTGTTTGGCATTATAGCACCATTATAATTCTGCAGTACTTTATCAGCTGTTGCATGCGAATAGAACTCAACAAATCCATAGCCCTCAGATTGACCAGTTTGCTTATTGCATATAACCTTAACAGAGAAAACCTGCATGTTCATGAAGCAAAAAGAAGAGAAACACTTCAGTCAACTGATGACCAAAAACGATGCTCTTGATGGAGATCGAATTAGACAAGGGGAAACATAAAAGACGGTCTGCAGCTATCCATCTAAACATTGACCAATATAAACTAGAATCAGAAGCAAGCAATACGTCACTCAAAAATGCTGCACAGATGAATTAAGAATAATGGTAATCATACATTACCATACACAATAATTGATTCAAAAGAGAGCATACAATGACACCGAAGACCAATCATACATTGTTTGAAGAAATCCGCCACAAATTATTTTAAGACAAGAAACTCAGAAAAGAATACACCTTATTTTAATTTAAACGAAAATACACGCTATTTTAATTTAAAACCAATATGCATTTCTTGAAATCATGATGAAGAAAACGTAAATTTCAATAGCATTGCAAAGGGTATGGATGAAGTGGAAAATAGCCATGTTTCTAGCAGCTAAAAATCAAAGTTATAAGCCCAACTACTCCATCTCATTGCATATGATTAGCTCATGACTAATAGTAGTGCTAAACATCCTCAGTTCGGACAATCTAAACTACTTGTGTATGAAAATAGCAATTACTTAATTGTGGACCAAAATTTCACTCATTGCATATAGATTACTTGTGATCTAATTGCGTCCATCATTAAGATGTCAAGGATAATTGAAATGTCAAAACAAGGACAGAGGAATAGTAATTAATAAAGCGCATTCTAAAATTAAAATTACTAATGCTAGTCCCTTTTGAGTTTATGAATGGAAAAAGAGAGACATTCATACCAAAATAAATCAGTCTAAGATTTGTCCCTCTTTAGTAACAATTCTTATCGCATTGGCTAGACTCGTTTTGGACCACCATTTCAATTCAGGACGATATAAGATGCAGCAATAATAATGTCAACAACCACAGATTCACAAACTTCGAATCAATTCTAGAACGCATAAGCGCGCAAAAATAAAGAAATCCGATCGATCTCACTACAGAAAGTCTCAAAACGATCTAACAGGAACTTGAAGAACGATTACATATTGAGATTCGTTAAGAAAAAAAAAATACTCGATACGATGAGTAAGTTAGACCTCGCCGGTGTGAGCGAAGCAGTTATGGAGGTAGGTCTCGTCCATCCAGGGTTGAAGGTCACCAATCCAAAGCGTCTTAACCTCGTCCGTTGACCCCTGTCTGCGAGGTCGCTGCGACTGAGCTTGCTGCTGCTGCGGCGGCTGCTGTTGCTGCTGCTGCTGTTGATAAGGATGGTGAGAATACGCCACGTAATGCTGAGGAGGGTACATCATCATCTGCTGTTGGTGCATCATGGCCATGGCGGCGGCAGGGTACTGCATCGCCATCCATTGCTGCTGATACTGTTGTTGTTGTTGTTGAAACCATTGGTGGTGGGGGTGAGGGGCTTGGGGATTGAGATCAGTACCGTTTGAAGGCTGGGCCATGATCTTCAAAGTCTCTCCGTCTCCGTCTCCGTCGCCTTCTTCTTTTTCTCTCTCTCTCCGGCGAGATATGCGAGAAACGACGGCCCTGTCTGGGTATGAAGGAGTAAGACCAGGTTGGAGAGAGAGAGAGAGGCTGCTGAAGGAGAGACTAGAGAAAGAGAGAGAGAGAGAAAGAGGAGGAGATGGGGAATGTGAAAGAGGTTTTATTGTGAATGGTAAGTTCCAATAAAATAATATTATGAGAGAGCGAGAGAGGCGGGCGGCGGTGGTGACGGTGGTGGATCTTGGTGGGTAGAAAGCAGAATGAAGTTACTGCAATGTTACTGGTAATTTTTTACCGTTAAATATTGAGAAATTACAAAATGTATTTAAACCTAGACGGATTGAAGGAAGACGGAGACAATTGCTCTTCAACATTTCATATTAAATAAATTGTTGTAAAATTTTGTTTCTCTAAATTTTTAAAATTGAAAGATTATATAAAACTTATGAAATTCTTTGCTCCACCCTAATTTTAAATTTATATATAATGATTATTAGTTAGCATAGAGATTCCAATAGTTATTAAAGACAAACACGTCATAGTAGTCTTATTTGATAATTTTTTTAATGTAATTGTTCATAATAATCATTGATACAATTTAATGTGATTGTCTTTAATAACCATTTGATATATATTCCAAATAAAAATTTTGGTTAAAGTACCATTTTGGTGGAGACTTGTTTTATTTTAACTCTTATAAGTCAAATGTCCAAATGTAGTTTCTATATTTTCAATAAATCTAAAAAAAAAAAATAGCTCCTACTATTAGTTTATTGTTTTTTCAAAAAAAAAAAAAATAGTATGTCTTCCCTTTATAATTTTTGAAAACATATTCACATGGTATCTTTTATTGCATGAAAATTATTAGTATTATTTAACCAATTTTGATAAAAACTAATTTCAAACGACTAATTTTAAGATTTATTGAAAGTATAATAACTCAATTTAATTTTTTTTAACTTTTTCACATTAAAAATAATTAAGGTTAAATTATACAAAATACCTTTGAACTTTGGGGTAGATTTCAATTATGCCCCTAAACTTTGAAATGTTTCATTTGTTCCAAAAGAATACCCTTGAACTTTGAAATATATTTGTCTTTAATAAATGATAAAAATTGACATGACAACTGATGTCTAAAAATTACAAGACGTACATAATATTATTTACATCTATATAGAAGATTAAGACCACATTCACCATTTATTTCATCTTAAAAGATATAGTTAAAATTATTTGCACAATCAATTTTTACACACCAACTACTATGTCAATTTACGTGAATGATGTTATAAATGATGTTACATATGCTTTTTAATTTTTATACATTAGCCATTGCATCAATTTTCATTTTATTTTAATAAAAATTCTCCAAAGATATTTTTGAAATAAATTTTAAATTATAAGGACAAAAATGAAACTTTTGAAAGTTTAAGGACATAATTGAAAATTACTCCAATTACATTGTTTTGACGTCGTGGAATAATTTGTCAAGAGAAAAAGAAGAAAAAGTAGGGGGTGGTAGAGGCAGTGTCCGTTCCGTGGAAGCGACGTCCGCAGCACCGCGTTGATGCGGTCGTCCGTGTAAAATGTGGGACCCAGTACTCGTAGAGGGCCCACAGTGGGGGTTGGGTTTCGGCTCTTGATGTTTTTAGCCTCTTCTTCTAATCATTGTCTTTAACTCTATTTTTTACCAAATCATTCGGGGAAATTCATATTCGAGCTGTAAATTGGTGGAGATGTTATTAATGTTTTTCTCTTTTTTGAGCTTCAGCTTTATTTATTAATGTTTTAACCCATTATATTATGTTATAATTAATTCGACTAATTAAGACTATGCTCGATAACTATTGCATTTTTTTTCGGATTTTTAAAGATTGTATTTGTTTTTTCAAAATATCGGTTTTTATCTTATTTTAAAAATGTTTGAATTTTTAGTCAAATTTTCAAAAAAAAAAAAAACAAACAAATTTTTAAAAATTACTTTTTTTTTTAGTTTTCAAATTTTAGGTTGGGTTTGGAAAACATGGTGAAAAAAAATAGATAACAAAGTATATAAACCCATAAATAGTTTTTATAAATTTATTTTTCAAAAATTTAAAAATTAAATGGTTATCAAATCAGACTAAACTTTTCATTTTCAAATAGATAAATGGATGGATTTATTATTCAAAAATAGAAAGTAGTCCTATTTATGAAAAGAAAAATCTTTTTTTTTTTTACTCTAGCAATAGTCTAGATGTTTTGACTTTAATCCTAAAATTTTAATTTTTCTTAAATTGAAATTTAGAGCTTCAATGGGTAGGTAAATTAATAATTTGTACCTTTTCAAAAAATAAATAAAGGTTAAAATACCATTTTGATCCATGTACTTTGGACTTCATTTTATTTTAGTCCATGTACTTTTAAATGTCCAAATTTAATATATATACTTTCAATAAAACTTAAAATTGGTCACTATTATTACTTTGATGTTAGTTTTTATCAAAATTGGTTAAATAATAATAATAATTTTCATGCAAGAAAAGACATCATGTGAATTTTTTTTTTTTTTTTGAAAAGTTAACAATAAACTAACAGTAGAGACCATTTTTAAGCTTTATTGAAAGTACATAGATAAATTTAAACATTTAAAAGTACAAAGGCTAAAATGGAATTAAACTCAAAGCACTAAGACCAAAATGGTATTTTAACAAAAAAAATAAATCAATATTTTGTATTTTGTTTTCAATTTTTTCTTTTAAAAATTGTAAATTAGTTGGATGAATACTCATTCTTCTAGGCTAATGTTTTCAACTAGGTTTAGGTTTTTGTGGTGAAGTGTAAGCGTTTTTAGCTTTTTATTTTGTGAAAATGATGAGAGCAGAATTTTTATGATTTTACCTTAAATGCTTTTTTTTGGTTAGGTGTGCGTGTCATAGTGATTTAGCATATTCAAAATCACCTCAAAATATACTTTTAATTATTTAAAATCAATTTTTATAGTAGGAAATCGCGTTTAAAGTGTAAAATCAAATATTAAGTAGATTTTAAATGATTAAAGACACATTTTGGAGTAATTTTAAACATGACAAAAGTGATTTTAACCATTTTAAAATCACTCACAAATATGTCCTAAGTTCATCATTAAAATCTGAATGGAACTCTATCGAATTTGTTGTATACTACAACTTAAGTTTTCCTTTACTACTCAACTTGAAACATTATGGAAAGTTGCTATTATCTTCATCTTTTGGATCATACCAGTCTTTTAAAATCATATTATACTTTCAGGGGTAAGAGTTCCATATTCGCTTAAGCATTCTCCTCTTAAAGATTCACCAAAGAGGTTGCTTTGTTTTTTGTATCGTTTTGGGTGTTCGATTATGCTTTTGAACCCAAATTTGTAGTTGTTATTCATCTTATCATTTTGTTAGATAATTGAGGAGTGATTCTACTTGTATAGTGATCGTCCTCAATTCATAACCTCATTAAGTTCCTTGGTATTAGCTTGAAACGTGGGCGGACGACTTAAGGGACTAGGGGGGCCATGACCCCCTAATTCTTCATCTGAATTCTCCTATTAAAATAAAAAGTAATAATAAAAATAAAAATAAAAATAAATAGCCTTCAAAGTCTTAGATGAGGGGTTTGATCAGAGTCGTCATTTTTATAGTTAGTGATTTTCATTACAATTCTAAAAACATGTCTTCGTTTAAATATCTTCCTAAAAGCATCCAAATCAATTCAAATCATTCCTTTAAGCTAAAATCACTTTTCAAAATTAATTTAAGCCATCTATTATCCTAAAAACATTTAGGACATGTTTGGTCTTACATTTTTAAAAGTAATTTTAATTTAATTAAAAAAATTAAATAATTCTTAGTGTTTGTTTTTCTAAACCACTAAAAAGAGCATTATACTTGAGGGAAAAAAATTAAAAGAGTAATAGACAAAAATTATAGCGAGAGAGAAAAAGAATCAAAGAAATGTAAAAATTTAAGAGAAAAAATTTAGTGTTAGAGATGTTTATAGAGAGAAAAAAATTAGAGAGAACCTAACCAAGATTTTAGACAAGGAAAAGAAGTTAGAGAGGAGCAAAAAAGTTTTAGAGATCAAAAAAGGTTGAAGAGAGGTATATAAGTGTTATAGAGAGAATAAAGTTAGGGAGATTATAAAACTTTAAAGAGAGAAAAAAGTTAGAGTTTAAAAAAATTAGAGATGAATAAAGTTAAAGAGAGAGGGACACAAATTTTAGAAAAATAAAATAACCTTTCTAAAAACCTTTGGAGAACATAAACTAAAATAAGAGAACATTTTTTGAATTTAAAATAATAGTTAGTCTAAAAATAAACTTCCATTCGATCATTTAACTAAAATCATTTGAAAATCACTTCTCAAGTGATTAACTGAGAAGATTTTGGCTACAACAAAAATGATTTTGACCCTTTCAAAATTACACTCAAACGTGCTATTAAAACCCATCATTAGAAATATTTTCAAACTACTATTGAGACCAAAAAAAAAAAAAAAATCCCACCCTTTACATTAGTTCATTGGTGCATAGGATATTCTAATCATTTTTAGTGTAGAAGCAATGGACTATGCAATTAAATCACATCCAGACACTCCAGACATTGTTGGGCTATAGACATAAACTAATATTACCCAACTCAACACCTCATGCTTACAAGTATATGACTCACTTATGGATGGAGTCCAACAATTATTGCTTCTCTATTTTTGTTTTTATTTTTTATTTTGTTAATTAGTTTAAAAAAAACACTTCTAATTTTTGGACTTTCGTGGAAATAACAATTTAGTCCATAAACTTTATTTGGTAACAATTTAATATTTATACTTTCGTTTTTATAACAATTTAGTCTCTATATTTTCATTTTTGTAACAATTTGGCCTCCAAACTTTTTTTTTAGTTCAACAATATGCGGGGTGGGGGATTCGAACCTCTAACCTCTTAATTGATGGTACATATTTTATATTAGTTGAGCTATACTCATGTTGGTCTCTAAATTTTAGTTTGTAATAATTTAGTCTCTATACTTTAATATTTGTAACAATTTAGTCTCTATCATGAAAAATATTATTATGATTTAATGAGAGTTCCTTACATATGTAGATAGATAAACTAATTAGGGATCAAATGTATTTATAAACTACAAAGACTATGTCATTATATAATAAAGATTGATACTTGATTTTGATAGGGTTTTTCAAAGTAGGACTTAAAATCTTGTTACAAATTTTAAAGTACATAGACTAAATTATTACAAATTTTAAAGTATAGAGACTAAATTGTTACATACTAAAATTTAGAGACTAAATTGTTATAAAATAAAGTTCAAGAACTAAATTGTTATTAGTGTTTTATACCTAGTTAATTTGTATGTTCTTATTGAGATTTAGAACTTTTATTAGCTCGTGATTACAAAGACATAGGGTAAGAGTGTTCAAATAAATTAGTCTTGAATAATCTAGATATACATATAATTGATTAGTTAAGGTTGGATTGAGAAGCAAACTTGTGTAAGATTAGTTAGCCAAAGTTTAAATAAATGGATCGACATGGTTTGTTCAAAGTTCTAGTATTTAGTTGAAGTAGCTAGCTAAAATATATCAATTAAAAAATCATATATGCAATAAAATAAAATTATGCGTACATATGCCTATTTTAACTTCATTTATTCAAGGATTCTTATATAAAAAAAACAATATTAAGTCATTATATTGTTAGAATTTATGCCATAATAAGTCATTGTTGAATGGAAAATTTTGACCAATCACAAATTGTTATGTCACTATTTATAAATTAATAAAAAAAATTACCTATTATTAAATTTGGGACCAATATAATAAATTGACATATGTCCAAAATTAAATTTGAAAACAAAAAAAAATGACAAATCCCAAATAATTCTACATGTGCCATTCGATCAATTAAGCTTAACCTAGTCAAATTGGATCATATTGCAATTGGGCTCAAGATCAAATAAGCTCACGAATAATTTGGCCCAAAGTCTAAGTCCAAAGGGTTAGGTTCAAAGCCAACAAAGCCTAAATTCAAATTGTTGGGCCCAAAACGCATCAAAACCCAAGCCCACACAATGCCCAGAAAATTAAGGCTCCATAAATTAAAAAAAAAATAGTTCTATAATTAGAAAAGTTACCTTCCTTTTCAAGGGTTCATAAATCAAATTCTTAAAACAAGAGAACTCGGAGAGAATTTAGAAGTAAAGAAGATTAGAAAACTCCTTGAAACTCTTGAATATTAAACACTCCTTAAAGGTTAAAGACATTCAAGAGAAAGGTTTAGAAAATCCAAAACCCAGAGCACTCAGAAGACTTTAAGAAAATCATAAGACTCTTTGAATCTCTTGAAGACCAAAGATTCTCTAAAATATTTTTGAAGATTGAAGACTCTTTAAAAACCAAATAGGCTTTGAAGATCAGAAGACTTCAAAACCAAAATATCTTTGAAGACCTGAAGACTTTGAAGGTAAGTTGAAGGCATTTAAAGCGTATAAGACTTCAATACTTCGAATGATTCTTCAAGAAAATCAACAAGCTAAAGGTCTATCCAATAAGATCAACAAGCCAAGGGTCGATCCAGGCAGATCTAAGCAGATCAACAAGTCGGAAGGTCGATCAGAAAAGATCAACAAGCGTGCTCAAGAACAAGTTGTCAAACTCTCAAGACATTTGTACATTTGAGATAAAGAATAAAAGAATAAACATTAGAGATTGATTTCACTACACAAATTAATACAAATTCAAGTTCAATTACACGAATTAAATTTCTTTTGGAAATCTCTTGTGAACAGTCGTGTAGTATATAAACATTTTATTATTTATGAATAGAATAACTATGTAATTATTGTTTTATCATTATGTGCAACATTATCCAATTTAGTAAAATTCAAGATTATTGATGTAATCTTTACAAGTAAAATTCAAGATTATTGATGTAATCTTCAATGGTATGTAGTTGATATTCAAAATATCATGTTCAAAAAACAACATAGAAAGTTATAGTATATGAGTAAGGTTGAGTAGTATCCATAACACTATTGATATGATGCAATTTGTGTAAAAATTATAAATAATTTAACCTATATCACTCATACAGAGACATATAAATGAGGTTATCATATACAATGAGTTTGTATAAAACTAGACAACAAAATATTTGATTTTTCTTTGTAAATCCATGAAAAAATATATATTTCATGAGATCAATGTATATATGCAACTTGATCTCAATCATGAGTGAGTTATAAACCTCTACATGTAAGAGCATATCCTTTGATTTACATGGGTGAGATTGCATTTTATAGCTCGTTCAATAAGCGAACAATTTTGGAGACACGACCAAATAGGGAGCTAGGACATCATCTCAAAAAATGAAATTCACTCTTTCCTGTATAGGGAAAGGTAGATGAGTATTTTATTTTCAGTGCTAATTTCAGGACTTGAGTAATGGAGCTCCTTCCTCTCAAGGGCCAAAGACGGACTTTGTTTATAGTTGAATCATAAATAAATTTTTCATTAGATGATAGGTGGTACTTAAAGTATAAGATAAGATGTAATTTCATGGATAAAACAAACTTCTGACCCGATGTAATTATGAATAGCTCATGAAGGTCGACTTACATGTAGTGAATATATCCATATCATAATTTGTCTTGTAGTGCATAAGAATGCAACTCTGGGTTTATAGTGAAATAACCTTGGGTTAAGGAATCAAAATTAATAATTTAATTTTGTATCATTGAAGTTTATAATATGTACATTCTAAGGTCCCCTGGCTAGCTCAAAATATCATTGATGAATCAATTATGTTGAAAGAAAAATAAAAATTTGAATGTCCAAATTTATATTTAATATATTGGATATATTAAATAGTAAAGAGAACAATGTATTTTATATTAATGTATTAAATACATTAAATAAAAGAGGAAAGTAATGAAATATATTCAAATATAAGACGAAGAAGTTGAGTGGGATTCAAATTGTGCCCTTATGGTTTCTATAAATATGATCTTTGGGCTCGGCCTAAATCAATCAATCTCTTGAGAAACAAATAAATTTATCTAATTTTTTCTTTACTGTAGAGGAAGACCATCTTCTTGATTCATTTTCTTTGAAGAAGGTTTCTACCTGATGAAATAGATGTCAAACATATCGTTGTTGTGTCGTGGAGTACCACTGCCTTGAAAGCAATTTCAGCATAATGTCGGTGCTAAATTGTTTTCTGTCGGTTGCTCCTTATGGTTAACACAACACCCCTCACGAACGTGCACTCGTCAATGAAGGATTGGAATCAAGAAATCACAATGCTCAGGAAATCAAAACGCCAAGAAGAAGATAAAAAAAAATCTCATGTTCTGGTTTGAAACAAGCTAATAAATAGAAAACAAAAATTCCTTTTCCAGATCTCATATCCACAATTTTTGCAACATCATTAAGGAGAAAACGTTTATGTTTTTCAATTAAGGCAAAATGGTAAGAAATTAAAAGCAAACGGTTATAGAAAGAAAATGTTTTGGTTTTAATTTTAAGAGAAAAAAAAATAAAAATTATTTTCTTTTCGTGCAAGTACAGTTACTCGAACCCACCCGTCCGACTGGATGGATGGCGGCGATGGCGCGCGTGTACAAACCCACATAGAGGTTTTACTATATAAACTACCTCTACATCTTTAAACTTTCCAATGTGGGACAAAAGTTTTCCATTTCCTATGTGAGTTGTTGGGCCCATGGCCCAAGTCATTCCCAACAATCCCCCACGAATGACTTGCAAAATAAAATAAAAGAAAAGAAAATAAATAGTTTCATGAGCAAAGAAACGAGAATAAAGTTAAGCATCAATATCTTTCGATTTGAATTGATGCATAGTAAAGTAGGGCAACAACCTAATTGAGTTACCTTTTGAACTTTTAGTAATTATGGTTAAGACCCCACAACACGTTTCAGTCCTTGTGTTTTATCTTAATTCCGTGATACAACATTATATCTTGTGCTTTTTAAGGCCATACGCATAAAACCTCGGGTCATTGTGAAAGCTCTAGAAAGAGATCCTTAGACTCTTTCATAGAAGGCAGCCAACCACATTTTCACAATCACGTTAATTAATTCATCAAGTCTGTTAAAGACAAACCACTCAAAATTGAGATATGAAGACTTTCCAGTTGTCCATCAAGTCCATATTTGGACCACCCAAACAAAAGGACTATGGATTCATTTCAAGGAGTTTAAACTCATACATGTTGAAGACTCTAGAATTACTCTCCTTGTTAGGCCTTTGGTGAGATGATTCGCTAGATTCCTCTCAGACCTCACATACTCCAAAGAGATAACTCCACTCTTCAATATTTGTTTCACAACTCCATGCCTTAGGTGTATATGCCTTCTTTTTCCATTATACACATTGTTTTTGGCAATTCCTATGGCAACTTGTGAATCACAATGTAAAAAGACAAGTACAGATGCCCCCCACAACGGTACTTAGCCATTCTGCCTCTTGCCCTGCTAGCTCAAGAGCTATAAATTCTGATTCCATGGTGGATCGTGCTATGCATTTGCTTTGCTGATTTTCATGAAATAGCTCATCCACTTAAAAGGAATACATAACCGCTAGTAAAGCTTACCTCATCGTTATTTGTTACCTAGTTTTCATCACAATATCCTTCTAACACTGCATGAAACTTGCTAAAATGCAGACAAAAATTCATTGTACCTTTAAGGTATCTTAATAAACAAAGAAGAGCAATCCAATGATCATTATCAGGATTATGTGTATATCTACTCAATCTACTAACAATATATGCAATATCATGCCTAGTATAATTCATCAAAAACATAGCGCTGCCTATAATTTTTGCATATTCACATTGAGAAATACTTTCACCCTTATTTTTCTTAAGACTCATACTAGCATCATAAGGTGTTCTTATAGGAGCATCATCGAAACAGTCAAATTTTTTAACAATTTTTTAATATAGTATGATTGACATAACGAGAATCCATTTTCAATTTTTCTTATTTTAACACCAAGTATCACATCAACCTCACTTAAATCTTTCATTTCAAATTGTGAAGATAAAAAAGACTTGGTATTATTAATCACATCTAAGTTTGTACCGAAAATTAGCATATTATCAACATACAAACATATAATAACAAAATCAGCATCAAACAATTTTGAGTAAACACACGTATCAGAAGAATTTACTTTTAAAACCATTGTTTACTAAAGTTTTGTTAAAATTCTTATACCATTGTTTGGGAGCTTGTTTAAGGCCGTAAAGAGATTTTTTAAGCTTGCATACCTTATTCTCTTGACCAGTAACTACAAAGCCTTCAAGTTGTGTCATATATATTTCCTCCTCTAAATCACCATTAAGGAATGCCGTTTTTACATCAATTTGATGTATTAATAGACCACGAATAGCTGCAAAGGCAATCAAAGCTCTAATAGTAGCTATTTTAGTTACAGGATAATAAGTATCAAAATAATCTATACCTTGTTTTTGCATATATCCCACAACCACTAATCTAGTTTTGAATTTTTCAATTGAACCATCTGGTCTAATTTTCTTTTTGAAAATTCATTTGCATCTAATAGGTTTATTACCTTTAGGAAAATCTACCAAGTCCCATGTTTGATTCATAAGCAAAGAATCTAATTCACTCTTAATTGCTTCTTTCCAAAAAAAAAATAGAGTCTACAAAACTTAAAGCCTCTTAGTAAGTTTTAGGATCCTCATCTATTAAGAACATGCAAGCGAATTGACTGTCTATCTTATCTGAATTTTCTACTAGAAAAACAGTTAAAAAGTCAGGTCCAAAACTTTTATCAAATTTTTGCCTCTTACTTCTTCTAGGTTCAAACTCATGCAAACTATCAGAAGTAGATGGTAATGGTATAGATACATGGTCATGGTTTGAGATATCAACTTTCTTATTACTAGCTAACTCACTAGCTACCTTAAACATGAGAAATATATGTTCAAAAAATACAGCATCTCTATATTCACAAATTGATTTATCATTTAAGCACATAAATCTATATGCAACACTATTTTGAGTATAACCAATAAAAATACAGTCAAAGGTTTAGATCCAACTGTAGGTTTCTTGAATGTTGGATACGCTACTTTAGCTAAGCACCTCCACACTCTCAAATAACTTAGGTTGGTGAATAACCTTTCCACAGTTCATATGGTGTCTTATCCAGCCTTTTGTGATGAACCCTATTAAGAATGAAACATGCAGAAAGTACAGTTTCCCCCCACATACTGTCAGATAACCCGGAACCTAATAACATAGCATTCATCATTTCTTTTAATGTTCTATTTTTACGTTCAGCTATGTCATTTTGTTGAGGAGAATATGGTGCAATAGTTTCATGGATAACTCTGTTTGATTCACAAAACTCCTTAAGAGATTTATCACTATATTCACCACCTATGTCGGATCCTTAACCTTTTTATCTTTTTATCTAATTGATTTTCTACTTCAGCTTTGTATTTCAAAAACATACTACTTACTTCATCTTTTGATTTTAAGAGATAAATTTTTGTATATCTAGAAAAATCATCAACAAACGATATATAATATTTTTTACCACCCCTACTTATAGTATTTTGAAATCAACCAAATCAGAATGAATTAGTTCAAGTAATTTTGTACTTCTAGTTGTGACAGACTTAAAATGATTTTTGGCAAATTTAGTTTCTACATTGGTGGTCATACAAATATGTTTCCACAAGCGCACGGGTCAAGTAATATAAAAAGGTATTCCTACCGAGTATCGAATCCATAACCTAACTAACAAAAGAAAATAAATGGAAGAAAATAAATGCGAGACACACACACGATGGATAACTTGGGAAATTATCAATTACTAAGTTAACAGACAATTATAACCCAATAGACAGTGAACTCATAAGTCTAGAAGCTCTAAAGACGTGGAATCTCCTCTCGGTCTCCTCCACTCTTGTAACGCCCGAGGTTAAGAGGGGTACATGAATGAACTGAGACCACATCCGAATGAGAGGGATCCTGAGGCTATGCAAGGCATGGTTAAGAAAGGCTTAAAAGAATTGATAGCTACTACCTATACCAACAAGATGCACCTTCCTTTTCGGTGGCTCAATCATAGGAACTCCAAAGTTAAGCGTGCTTGTCTTGGAACAATCCTATATTGGGTGATCTCCTAGGAATTTTCCTAGGAAGCATGTGAGTGAGGACAAAACATGCTGAAAGGACCCGTGTTTTTTCGGTGGCTCAATCATAAGAACTCCAAAGTGAAGCGTGCTTGATTTGGAACAATCCTATGTTGAGTGACCTCCTAGGAATTTTCCCAGGAAGCATGTGAGTTAGGACAAAACATGCTAAAAGGACCCATGTTGGTTTGTAGGGACAGTCTTCACTCTCGCAAGCAGCTCAAGACAAGTAGGTAGCGTGGTCAAGTCGCGGGGGATGCAGGGGAATGTCGGGGTCTTTAGGTGCAGAATCCGAATTCCAAATCTTGGTCCTAATCCTAAGCCTGGGTCGTTACAACTCTCAAGTACTAATTAACTAACTTAGGTCTCCTTAGTGCTAGCTAACTCATACAAGGCATTAAGAATCTTCATTACGAACTTCTAATGTCTATTTATTAACCCCGACTGTCACTCAGGTAAATAAACACTAGTTATGCAATTGGGTTATTGTCTAAGTTTCTCTCCGTCGAGTTTTCACTTAGAAAACTAGTTAATTAACCAATGTCGAACTAATTAACCTTCATCACCAACTACAATTAATTAGATATTAATCTCGTTGTCACTCGAGTAGTTAATTAATTGCGCATTAAGCTAAAATAAGTATCCTCTCTCGAGCTCAACTTAGAAATACCTCAATTAATTAGAGAAACAATGATTAAAGGCATTAAGCAACAATTGCATAAATGATTCAAAGCCCTAAAAGCAATAAACATCTATTACTTAAGAAATCAATCCAAAGTTTCCAACAATCAAGCATAAAACAGTGTTTAACAACTAAACCCAAGTAAGTAGGGATTAAACCATAAAAAATCAGTCAATACAACCCAAAAATCTCTACTTTACAACCACTAAGTTAAATATAAATGAAAGGAAAAAGGGAAGAAATTGCAAACAAAGGGAGATCTCGTGTTTATGAGGTGTTATCCCAAGAATCTGAGCTCCAAATCTTCAATATTGTTCCAATCCACTCACAAATGCTCCAACATCCTCTCAAAATAGTATGGAGTTGAGTTTAGGGCATAAACCATCGGTTTGGCCTCCTAAAATCGAAGAGAAAATGTGTTTTTATAGCAAAGATCAACCCATATCTGAAAAACGCGCATTCTATCATAATCACAACGCCTAGGCGCCCATAACAACGCCTAGGCGCTACCTCTCTATCTGACTCAATTTTCAACAAAGCTCTAAAAGGCTCCAATATTCATCAAAGTAATCTTGAACACCCAATTTTTCTCCGTTAGCTTGGTTTCTACAAAATCAAGAAAAATACACATCAAAGTTCACTAATTCAATACAAAACTAGCCAATAATTGAGCATAAATATAGCACTAAATTAGTGCTATCATACATAAATAGAGCATTTACCAATTTCATGCAATTTCGATGCAGGTTTAAAGTTTTAAGCCTTTTAATCGATGCAACATTTACATGTCCCAATCTAGCATGCCACATATCAATAGATTCAACAATATAAGCAGAACAAGAAGTACTTTCATTCATCAAAGCAGTAATAGCAACAGTGTTCAGAACAAATAAACCATAAGCTAAATACCCCTTACCAACAAAGTCACCATTTTTGGTGATGATAACCTTGTCAGCCTCAAACACAATTCTAAACTCAGCCATGTTCAACAAAGTTCCAGACACCAAGTTCCTACGTGGTGAAGGTACATACAAAATATCACTTCGGCCCCGTTTGATAACCATTTGGTTTTTGGTTTTTGATTTTTGAAAATTGTGCTTCTTTTTTCATCATTTCTCTACAATGGTTTTCATCTTCTCTAGAATGGTTTCCATCTTTCTTAAGAAAACACTTGAATTCTTAACAAAATTTCAAAAACAAAAACAAGTTTTTGAAAACTCCTTTTTTAGTTTTCAAAACTTGGCTTAGTTTTTGAAAACACATCTAAAAAGTAGATAAGAAAACATGGAAACTTATAGGTGGAAGTAGTATTAGGCTTAATTTTCAAAAACCAAAAACAAAAAATCAAATGGTTATCAAACGGGGCCTTAAAGATTAACTTTTTTCAAAGGTAAGTTTTAAAAGAACTTTTCCTTTTCCAAGCACTCCAGAAGTGGTAGAGTTGCCCATGAACACACACTCGCCGTCAACAGAATCCTGGTAGTCGTGGAAGAGCTCTCGATTTGAGCAAAAGTGTCACGAAGGTCCGGTGTCAAGAATCCATTTAGACTCGTTCTCCACTAAGTTGGCTTCCACGACCGCAATAGCAATGATGACATCTTGCTTAGCAACGTTGGCATGTGGAATAGGTCTCTAATCTGGTTTTCTTTTCCTCTGGTTATACTAATAGGATTTGTGTCTGGGTATTTCGCAGACATAACAAATTAGCTTGGACTTCTTAATTTTTCCATTGGGAGCCTTAAACTGATGTCCTTTCTTTTGTTGTGTTCTATCTTTAGTAACCTGTTTTCTTTTATTTTTGAACCAGTCTTTTATTGCAACAGATGACTCAACAAAGTTAGCATTAATTCAAGGATTGAGAGTTTAGCTTCTTTATGCATGTTGGCTTCTTCAGTGCACATATGGCTGATCAATTCTTGCCAGGTTAGGTCCTTCTTTTTGTGTTTCAGGTGGTTGCAGTAGTCACTCCAAGAAGGAAGAAACTTCTTGAGCAGTACATTCGCTTGAAGAATCTCACACATCTTCATGCCTTCGGTGAGTACATTCGCCACCAGATTTTTATACTCATGAACCTACTCCATGACTAGTTTGTCATACGTCATCTGGAATTGCAGCCATTTGTCAACGACGTATTTTCTTCTACCTGCATCATCTCTACCATATAAGGATTCTAAAATATCCCAAATTACCTTTGATCGGATATGAAGGAATGAACGTTTTACTCCGCAGAGGAAACATTAGATCGTCTTTGATTTTATTTAAAATTAAACTAAAAATTAAGATTAAGCAAACGTACTTGGAGTAAATATGGAGATATTTCTGGTGGATTTTTATCTCCTCCATAAAATCTTCCTGGCTTTGACTCGAATACAGGACCAAGGCTTGTGGGAGCCTCTTGAAATAAAATCTACAAGGGATTGGAGAGAAAGAGGTCTAGAGAGAATTTTCTAATTCTCTATTGAGGAGATATGTGTTGTGTCTACTAGCTCAACCCAAGGGCCTTATTTATAGAGACCAAGGGAAAATTTTTGCCATAATTAAAATATTATACTTTAATATCTAATATATTAAAATATAACTTATATTTATTTGAATCTCATTCAAATCTCCTACGATATTTATTTATTTGAATCTTATTCAAATTATATAAATATCTTTTATTTAATGTATCTAATATACATTAATTATTTTAATATTTAATGTATCAAATACAATAAATATATTTTCCTCTTATATATTTAATATATCTAATATATTAAATATTAATTTGAACATTTCAAATTTTTCTTTCAACTAAATTGATCTTTTAGTGTTACTATGAGCTAGCAAGGAGACCTTATGGACCTACAGATTATAAGCTCCAATGATACAGAATCAATTAATTAAACTCTTTAATTAATTAATTTTCATTCATTAACTATAGGTCACTCCACTATAGACCTAAAGTTGCATTCTTATGCACTGTAGGACAAGTAGTGTCCATAGATATAATCATTACATGCAAGTCGATCATTCAAGAGTTGTTCGTAATTACTGCTGGGTCAAAAGTTCGTTTTACCCCTATAATTACATCTTGTACCTTAAGTGCCACTAATACTCTAATGAACAATCTGTTTATAATCTAATTATAAACTAAGTCATTCTCAGGTTAGTGAGAGGGTGGGGCTCTATTGTTCAAGTCCCGAAATTAGCACTTAAGGGAACTACTCATCTACTTACCCTATATGGGAAGAAGTGAATTCCATTTTGTGAGATTATGTTCCCAGCTTCCTATTTGGTCAAGACCCCAAAATGCTAGGCATATTGAATCGGCTACAAAAGTCACTCTCACCCATGCAAATCAAAGGACAAGCCCTCACAGGCAGGAGTTCATAATCACTCAAGATTAGGATCGAGTGGCATATGATCATCCTGATGAAATATTAATATTCTCAATTAACGGATTTATAAAAAGAGATTAAATATTTCGTGGGCCAGTCTTACACAAACTTATTGTATAAGATACCTTCACTCACATGTCTCCACATGAACGATTTGAATCAAATCATTTGTAACTATTACAAAATGGGTCGTATCAATAGTGTTACCAAGATAAGGCACCCAACCTTATCCATATACTATGACCCTTTAGGTTATTTCTTGAACATGATCCTCCCATATGTCAACCACATATTGTTCAAGATTACACTAATAACCTTGAATTTTTCATATAATGGGTAATATCATATTGCAAATAAAATAATCAAAATTATTATTTATTAAATAAATCATTAATTACGAGGCTTTAGGGCATAAATCCCAACAGGATAAAGAGTCGATCATGTGGATGAGGAGATGGTCGCAGATCATCTTGTTGTCCTTCTCGAACTTATCAAAATCGCCATCAGTGGGCTATTTCGATTGGACAGAATCGACATCAGTAGGCACTGGATCAGCGTCGACAACAACAATGGACTTCTCTAGATCTGCAACACTTGCAGCACTAGTGCCTTTGGAGTTGTTGGAGATGAGGACGTAATCAACCTCTAGTTGTTTGAAGAAGATCAAGAGCTTCTGCGAACAACGGTGATAGTTGGATCCATCTAGTGGTTCCAACTTGGACAGATTGGCAGCACCTTTTTGAATTTGATCATCGACATGATAAAATTGCTTTCAAATTGATGAAATAGATGTCGAACAGATCGTTGTTGTGCCATAGAGTACCACTGCCTTGAAAGTAATTTCGGCACGACCTCAGTGCTAAATCGTTTTATGTAGATTGCTCTCCAAGGTTAACATAACACCCTTCATGAACGTGCACTCGTTAATAAATGATTGGAATCAAGAAATCACAATGCTCAGGAAATTAGAACGCCATTAAGAAGATGAAAATTTCCCCTATTCTGGTTTGAAACAAGCTAATAAAAAGAAAACAAAAACTCCTTTTCCAGATCTCAAATCAACACTACCAACTTAATCTTTTGTTCGAATAGTAAGAAAGGTCTTATGAAGATTTAATCTACTATGAGATCAATATTTTTTAAAGGCATGCTATTATTTTTATTTCTAAATTCAATTCAATGTCGATTCACGATTTCTACACTATTTAGAAACTAAAATTCTTTTGGAAAGTGAATTCCAAACCTATATGAACAGTAGTTTTAAATTCAATAAACAGATTAACTTAATTAATACTTAAGTTTAGGAGCATTTTGCTCATTTTAACAAAACTTTGAAATAAAATCTTTTTTTTTTCAGATGAATATAGTAAAACTTAAATAATTTATCAAAGGACTAATTAATATATACACATATATACAAAAGGGCTCTAATTAGGATTCGAGACACGAATGCATTTCTTGTCATTTGCAAATAATGATGGCTACCTTACCTTCAATTCACTTAAGCTTATTAATTATTATACTAATTAAGCAAATCCTTTATGGTTACACTTTAGTCTTTGCAAGAATAAGAGAAATGAAGGAATAAAGATGATGCTTTCAAAGCTCTCCCTTCAAATTAAAAGAAAGATAGTAGCTATTGTTGCTAAAATCTGGACAAGGAAAATCTCACTTGACCTTCACGTGACAACAATCATAAAATTTGTATTCAGGGGAAGAATGTGACCTGCAAAACCAATGGAAACCTGGGTATTAGTGTGGTACTTGCCACACAGGCTCCGATGCTTAAGTTAGAAAACCTTTTAAGAGTATAGCATGTGTGTAGGGAATGAGGACTTACTTATCTCCTTTTGAGAAGAGAGTTTAAATACTTCCCTTTTAGGGTTTTTGGAGGATTGCTCGTAGGAGAATAGAACAAAAAAACTGGATTAGGATGGATCAGGGGCATACAAGCAGAGAGGGGAAGACAGGTGGCCCAAAAAGTGGGCCACCAAGGCCGAGGCATACCATGAACTTGGGCTTAGGCCCAAGTTCATTTCTCTTTTCCTTCGTTAGTTTCTTCGTTCCATGCTTGTTTTTTGGTCCGTTTTGATCCGTATTGGACTCTTTAGCTCCATTTAGCCTTTAACTACTGCAATTTTTCTAGTTTGTCCTTGTGATCCAATTTTACCCATAATATTAGCCTCCACTTCCTAGTTAGGATTTGTAGTGTGAGTTTATGAACTAATTGATGGGAATAATCAAATTAAACCCAAGCGGAAGCGTAAGAATCGGTTTGAGTTTATTTAGAATTAAATAATAATTTTGAGATTAAGCATAAACATACCTTGAATAAAAGAAGTTCTTCTTGTATACTTGATCTCTTCCACAAAAGCTTTCCTTGCTATGTCTCGAATAAAAGATCAAAAGGGTTTGTGGGAACCTTCTTGAAAATATAATGAGAGAATGAAGGGAAAATTTTTCTAGAGTCTCTTTCTCTTATTTGGAATGAATATAATGGCTCATCACTAGGGTCCTATTTATAGTGGCCCAGGGCAAATAATTAAATAATATATTTTAATATCTAATATATTAAAATATATTTATCTAACTTATTTGAATCAAATTCAAACCTTTCCAAATTCTCCTACGACATCTATTTATTTGAATCTAATTAAAATTTAATAAATATATTTTCTTTAATGTATCTTAATACATTAATAATTTATTTGATATTTAATGTATAATATACAATAAATATACTTTTCCTCATTTAATATATCACATATATTAAATTTTAATTTGAACATTTCAAAATTTTCTCTCAACGAAATTGATCCATATTTATTCATATGAGCTAGCAAGGGGATCTTATGGACCTACAGATTATAAGCTCCAATGATATAAAATCAATTAATTAAACTCTTTAATTAATTAATTTTCATTCATTAACTATAGGTCATTCCACTATAGACCTAGAGTTGCACTCTTATGCACTGTAGGACAAGTTGTGTCCATTGATCTAATCATTACATGCAAGTCGATCATTTACAAGTTGTTCGTAATTATAGCTGGGTCAAAAGTCCGTTTTACCCCTATAATTACATCTTATACCTTAAGTACCACTGATCCTCTAATGAACAATTTGTTTATGATCCAATCATAAACTAAGTCCCTCTCGGGCCAGTGAGAGGTGGGGGCCCCATTGTTCAAGTCCCGAAATCAGCACTTAAGGGAACTACTCATCTACTTACCCTATATGGGAAGGAGTGAATTCCATCTTGTGAGATTATGTTCCCAGCTCCCTATTTGGTCAAGTTCCCAAAATGGTAGGTATATTAAATCGGCTACAAAAGCCACTCTCACCCATGCAAATCAAAGGACAAGCCCTCACAGACAGGAGTTCATAACTCACTCAAGATTAAGATCGAGTCGCATATGATCATCCTATGAAATATTATTCTTCTCAATTAACGGATTTATAAAGAGAGATTAAATATTTCGTGGTCCAGTCTTATACAAGCTCATTGTATAGGATACCACCACTCACATGTCTCTACATGAATGATTTTGATCAAATCATTTGTAACAATTACAAAGTGGGCCGTATCAATAGTGTTACCAGGATAAGACACCCAATCTTATCCATATACTATAGACTTTTTAGGTTATTTCTTGAACATGATCCTCTTGTATGTATACTGTTCAAGATTACAATAATAACCTTGGATTTTACATAATATTGGATAATGTTATACACAATGTAAAATAATAAATTATTTTATTAATAAATGAGAAAATGTTTAATTACAAAAAACGAGCTTTAGGGCACAAATCCTAACACTAACTACATGAAGCCTAACTTGGAAGTAATTTTTTTATTCTTTTGGAGTCATTGTGACATTTTGAGGTAAGCCTCAAATTTTCTCTAAGATTGTTGTCTAACCTCGTGGGGATTATTTCAGTCTTCCTACAATGTTGTTTTCTCTAATTTTCCGTAAGAATTTTAGGGTTCTAAGGTGTACCTTAGATCATCCCCCTAACTTGGGAGTAATTTTTTGTTCTTTCGGAGTCATTGTGACATTTCAAGTTGAGCCTCGAATTATCTCTAGGATTGTTGTCTAACCCCGTAGGGATCATTTCAGTCTTCCTAAAGTGTCATTTTCTCCGATTTTCCGTAAGAATTTCACGATTTTGAGGCATACCTCATATCATCCTCAAGATTGTCGTCCAATCCCATAGGGAACATTTTGATCTTTCCTAGTGGGTAAGATTCTCCTCTGGATTTGTGTTTTTGTCCACTTTCCTGGAGAAAATTTAAGGCTCCAAGGTTCATCATTCTCTCCAAGATTGTTATCCAACCCCGTAGGAAACATTATGGTCTTTCTCACAAAATTCTCCTTTAGATTCGAAATTTGTGTTGCTTTCCTAGAGAAAATATAAATTCAAGGTAGTCATTGAATTTTAAGTGGGATTGTCATCAAACCCCGTAGGGATGGTTATGAATTTCCTAATCTCTCGTAAGAGGTTATATTGGCCATCTTCTGGCTTTTTGTAGCTTCTTGCTTTTCGAAAGCATTTCTTTTGCAAATTGTAGCTTCACTGACGAAGGAAAAGTAATTTGGATTAGGAATTTTTGGATTTGGGGATGTATTAGACACATTGCTTGATTTATGAAAGACAAGCTTCGTCTCGGCCTCTTAGGGGGAAGATTGGCCTCGGTCTGGGATGAGGTCGGCCTTGGCCTCCTTCATTTTTTTTCGATTTCTGGATTATTCTGCTTCCATCCATCCTGTTAATTCTGAATTTTGGATGTTTTTTGCTTAATAGGGAGGCGTGTGCCCTTTTTTTTCATGCTTTTGTTTAATAGGGAAACATGTCCATTTATCTTGCTTTTGTTTAATAGGACTGCATACCTTTTTTTTTTTTTTTTTTTGTTTAATAAGGAAGCATACCCTTTTGCGGCCTCTATTTGGGGAGATCTTATTATGACAATTTTACACTTTGAATATAATGACTTTCCAAAAAAAATATTTTCATTAATTAAATATTTTGTACAAGTGCATGTATTGAAAATATAAAAAGTTCTAGCTAAAGTTATCTAATGGTAATAGATTTGCAAGTGTTCTGCATTCCATGGATGAGAAAAGAGTCTTCCCTTTATAATCAATTAGGGTATATATGCCAGGTTGATAGAGGGCTTGTTGAAGGCCCTATCAAGATTTAATTTATAAAACCGGACCTCTAAATATTTTGCAATAATAGTGGCCAGTGTCATCCACAGGGATTTGAGTTCTTAGAGTAATTAAGTACCACAGTTAATTATGCCTAATTTTATTTAAACAAACAAAACTTTAAAGTGATCAATAAGACAAATAAAATCTAAACTACTATGTACATGCTTTGGAGTCAAATTTTGAGAGACATGCATGATTGATTACCTTAAGCCCAACTTGAATTGATTAATAACTTGATTTTATACTAACAATCTTAAGCCAAGAATTTCTAAATAATCCTCTCTCGAGCTTAATTGAACTCATGCCTAGCAACAAATCAACCTCTCGGTCTATTTTCATTACTAAACAGGGCATTAAGTTATTCTCTTAAGGCTTCTAGAATTAATCTACTCACTCTCGTGCAATAAATTAAATCTAGTCATCCATCTAATGTTCTATAACTAAACTTACTATCTCAAGCTAAATTTAGTTAAACATGCAAAACCATGGCCAAAGGTTAAGACAATATAACAAGATGCATAAAAGACGTCAATATATAAATTAAACTAAAAATCAACCAAATGTTCAGCAACTATAACCAAGCAATGGTATAAACACATAATTACAATATAAGTACAACCCACAAAAACTCCTAAATCTAAAAGAAAAGTAAAAGAAATAGAGAAGAAACTTAGGTGTGTGCCAACACTTGTCACTGACATGATGTCCACGATCTCGAGCTTTGAGTCTCCTCCTCGGCTCTCCAAAGGTCTCCTTTATGTCCTTAGACAGTGCTTGAATCGAGTTTAGGATTTTTGGTCTCTCAAAACGAATCACTTTTCTAGAAACACAACTTTTCCTTTTATAGAATCGAGACAACGTTGCAACGCTGTCCATAGCATTTTTTTTAAAAAGGGAAAATATTTTTTAGCCAGCATTGCAACACTGTGCCCTCGGGTCTTCAAGATAAAAAGGCTTCTTCTTTGGCGTTGCAAAGCTATGCTCTCGGGTCCAATAGCCTTGTTCCTCTTCTTGTATGCTTGAATCTTTAATTATGGCTTTAAATTTCCCAAATTTGTCCAATTATCTCATGATTCTCCGATTTTTCCCAAATTGATCTGTTTCTGAGAAATAAACATAGAAATACATGAAAGCATACAAAATCATAGCAAAACTAGCTAAAAACTAAGCTTAAAAATAACACAGTCATGCACGCTATCACAGGTCTAACAACCTTTGCAATTTGGTATGGTCCTTCCCATGTTGGTCCTAATGCACTTGTGGATGGATCTTTAGTTTTCTGCATGACTTTTCTCAATACATGATCTCCTTCTTTGAAGCTTCATCTTTTGACTATTGCACTGTAATATCTTGCAATTCTGGTATTGTATTCTACTTTCAAAGATGAGTTTTTTTCTCTATGCTCTTCTAGTAGATCTAGGAATAATCTCATCGACTCCTCATTTTGTTGAGGGTTAAATTGTTCTACTCTTGGTGAAGGTAGACCAATCTCCATAGGAATGACTGCCTTTGCCCCATTAGTAAGTGAGAATGGAGTTTCACCTATAGTAGACTTTGCTGTTGTTCGATATGCTTATAGCACGTTAGGAAATTCCTTTGCCCACGCTCCTTTCTAACTTTGTTTTCAAATTCAACTTGATAATTTTGTTCACTGCTTCCACTTGACCATTGGCTTGTGAATGTGCTAGAGATGAACATCGATCTTCGATATTGAGATATGAGTAAAATTTTCTAAAAGATGCATTATCGAACTGCTTTCTATTATCAGAGGTAATAACATTAGGAACTCTGAAATGACATACAATGTTTCGCCAAATGAAGTTAGTTATCTTTTTCTTTGTGATAGTTGCTAGTGCAAAAGCTTCAGCCCACTTTGTAAAATAGTCTACTACTACTACTGCAAAGTAGGTTTGCCCTTTGGCTTGGAAAAGAGGTCCAATAAGGTCTATTCCCTATTGTGCGAAAGGCTATGGACTCAGGATATTTGTTAGTGGCTCAGGTGGCTACCTTGGAATTGGAGCGAAGCGTTGGCACTTATCACATGCCTTTGCAAGGCTTTGTGTATCTTGAAGCATAGTTGCCCAATAGTATCCTTGTTTGACAGTCTTATGACATAAAGACCTGCCTCCATAATAGTTGCCACATATTCCTTCATGGATTTCTCTCATCACGTATTTTGCTTCAGCAGGTGTGAGGCACTTTAATAGTGGCATTGTGTAACTTCTTTTATAAAGTTTACCTTCTCTAAGCATGGTAATGAGATGATCGTCTTTGTAATCGCTCGGCTTTTGCTCTTTCTGAAGGTAGTTTTCCTTCTCTCAAATATACTAATATGGGATCCATCCAGCAAGGATTCTTTTCTACTTTAGACTCGACTTGGTCCATCCTCGGTCTTAACCTCTTCCCCAGTCTTGGCCTCGGCTTCTCTGGAGACTATTGAACCAGTTTCCATTATTTCTTCTTTGCATATGGTTGGCTCAAACAAGATTTCAACTGGGACTGTTATATGTAGTTCAGTTTCATATGTTGCCTCCAATCGAGCTAGTGAATCAGCATTGACATTTTGTGATCTTAGAATTTGCTTGAACTCATATTTGGGGAATGAGGTAAGCAATTCCTTAACTTTTAATAGGTAATTTACCATTCTCTGTTCCTTATTTTGACACTCGGCATCACTTAAGACTAAGAGATTTGAAATTCCTATCCCTTTGGAAAACTTTAATCCTGCTATATGTACTTCGCATTTTGCCTCATTATTTGAGGTTCTAAAATTGAATCTAAGAACATATTCATACCTTTCTCCTTCAGGGAATTCAAGTAGGATTCTTGCTCTACATCCTTTCATGTTGGAGGATCCATTAACAAAGAGTTTTCATGGCGAGTTTAGATCTTCTGAATGAAGAGCATTAATCTCTATTGTATGTTGAAGATGATTAGCCTTGGCTTTTGTTGGGCTGACCTCAGTTTGTAGTGGAGTTAACTCAGCGACGAAGTCTGCCATTGCTTGCCCTTTTATCGATGTCCTCGATTTGTAGTGAATATCGTATTCACTAAGTTTTATCGCTCACTTCATGAACCTTCTTGATGCTTCGGGCTTTTGTAGCACTTGTTTAAGGGAAAATTAATCAGGACGATGATTTTATGAGCTTGGAAGTAAGGGCATAATTTGCTGGCTAATGTGACTAACGCGAGAGCGAGTTTCTCCACTTTAGGGTACCTAGTTTCAACCCCCACCATAGCTTTGCTGGTGTAGTAAACTTGTCGTTTTTTAACATTCTCTTCCTTGATTAGTGTTGAGCTTATGACAATGTTTGAAGCTGCCACATAAAGTAGAAACTCATTTCCCATGTTAGGCTTGGCAAGGAGGGGAACTGAACTTAGATAAACCTTTAATTCTTGTAAGGCTTGTTCACATTCTTTTGTCCATTCAAACTGAAGATTCTCCCATCAAAATTTTAAATAAGGGTAAACACTTATCAGTAGCTGTACTGATAAACTTGTGTAGTGCTGTAACTCTTCCATTGAAGCTCTGAAGTTGCTTAAGGTTGGTTGAAGAGGACATCTCTAAGATGACCTTTATTTTGTCAGGATTGGCCTATATTCCTCTTTGGTGTACCATGAATTCGAGAAATTTTCCTAAAGTTACTCCAAAAGCACATTTATTTGGATTCAATCTCATTTTGTACTTAGGGAATATTTGAAATGCTTCGTGGAGGTCAGTTTCATGTTGATATGCCTTGATGCTTTTAACTAGCATATCATTCACATATACCTCCATGCTTTTCCTAAGTAATGGAGAGAACATTCGACTCACCATTCTTTGGTAAGTTGTTCTTGCATTCTTGAGACCAAATGACATGACTTTGTAGTAATAAAGCCCTTTGTCTGTGATAAACAAGGTCTTTTCCTGATATGGTCCATACATCTTGATCTGGTTGTATCCGGAGCAAGCATCCATGAAACTCAACAATTCGTGGTCAGCTGTTGCATATACTAACTAATCTATCATAAGTAGAGGGTAACTGTCTTTAATAAAAATATGGTGCTTTTCAAACTATTTGTAAGAATATTGTAGATTTTATTAGGTGGATGAAGGAAGAGACGACCTACAACACGCGGCTGAAGATCATCTCTTGAAGAGACTACAAAATTAAAAAAAATAATACGTGTAAGAGAAGACCTACACCCTTTTTTTTTTAAAAAAAATAACATATGTACAGGTCGTCTCTTCAGAGACAACTTGCATCGGTTTATAAAAAAAATCAAATTAGTAGGTCATCTCTTCAAGAGACGACCTACACAAAAATGTTACAATGTTTGCAATTGGCACAAATGGTTGCACGCGCGTCCAAGCATCTCGAGTGCATGGGTTCGACTCCTCCTACATAACGCAAAGCTGTTAATTTTTTCATTTTATTTTTAATTGAGAATTTAAACTTGAGCGCATAGGTTTGACTCCTACATAACGCAAAACTATTTTTTTTTGTTTTATTTTTAAATTCTCAATTAAAAATGACTTATTTAAATGTTAATTTTATAAAGACAATTGGAAAGGAAAAAAACAGATTATTTAAGTCATTTTTAATTGAGAATTTAAACAATCGCATGGCTTCGACTCCTACCTAATGCAAAACTGCTAATTTTTTTGAACGAAAAAATTAACAGTTTTGCGTTATGTAGGAGTCGAACTCATGCACTCAAAGATGCTTGCACGCACGTGCAACCGTTTGTGCTAACTGTAAACATTATAGCATTTTTGTGTAGGTCATCTCTTGAAGAGACGACCTACTAATTTGATTTTTTTTTTTATAAACCAATGCAAGTTGACTTATACATGTATTATTTTTTTTAAAAAAAAAAGGTATAGGTCGTCTCTTGAAGAGACAACCTATACACGTAATTTTTTTTAAATGCAGTAAAGGTAGAGACGACATTCAGCCGCGTGTTGTAAGTCGTCTCTTGAAGAGACGACATTCATTCACCTAATAAATATTATAATATTCTTACAAATAGTTTGGAAAGTACCATATTTTTCTAATAGGTTTCAAAAACTACGATATTAATTTAAAAAAATCCAGGTTTTGGAGGGGTAAACTTAATGTTGCTTAAGGATTTCATAAAATTGAGTAATTGATAGAAGGGCTGACTACACAAATGACCATTTTTTATTTCCTGTTTTGAAAAATGGCCAAGCGATCTAGGATTTTTAAAAATGGCCAAATCATTATTCATAATTTTAAATATTAATTATTAAATGACCAGACTACCCCTAACAACTTCCATATCTAAGATTTCCTAATTATCGTGTAATTATAATAAATTTAAAACCCAAATCTAAAATAAAACTGATTATCTAAACAACAAAAGATGTTAGGATTCATTATCTAAAATCTAAACAAAAATTAAAAAATTCTTAACGATAAATTAAAAAAATGGATCTAATATAGAAAAAAAAAAACAACAATTAATAATTGATTACATAACAAAAAGATTAAAAAAACCACTTAAAAGAATAGATTAAACAACCAATAAAATCACATGCAACATGAAATATAGTTTAAACCCAAAATCAAAGTAAATAATCATTTACACGTTTTCCCGTACAATACTAATAAAAATTGAAAACAACATTTGGAGAGAGATTTACCTTTCATCTCAAATTGAATGAGTGATTCTAGGGTTTTTTCTTTTTTGCGTTTCTTCACATAATTTCAATCGAGTTTCAAAGCTTCAAGCTCCTCAGATCATTGAACTCATCTCCTTCTTTGGCAAAGCTTGAAATCTCGTTCAGCAAGGTAATTCCTAGGCTTGTCCGGCAAAAAAGGTAAGAAATACTCACTCTTTCTTCCTTTAAAACTCAAAATCTTGTCTCCATTGGGAAATCGTGAAACTCAGGTATAAGAAAAGTAAGAAACTAATTAAAGCTTGGCTCCAATGGAAAAATATTCTCATTGAGCAGCGACAACAAAGACCTTTGAGACAGAAGATTAAGGTATTTACAAAAAATAATTTTAAAATATTCTCCGATCTTTAGAGAAGATACAAGGTAAGAATATATTAAAATATAAATAGATTATACTTTTTTATTCTATACTTTAAATTAGCTAGTTTGTTATACCTAATGTACTGAGATTAAAAGATTTTGAATAAACATTTGAAGGCATGGTAAAAGGAACGATGCAAACTATATATTATGTTCATTACTTGTGCTATATTATGTAATGTTATCTTCTATTATTTAAAGTGTAATTCCATTGCTCAATTTTTTACAAAATAACCAAATTTTATGTTAATTAATTTTGTTTTAAATGTTTAGATCAACCACAACATACAAAATGATGCATCCAGTGGTCTAAAGCCAACCAGGATATATATTGATGCTTTACGTGGAACGTATAAATCAACTAATGACGCACAGGGCACATCCTTGACATATAGTCCTACATTCAACCTCCACCTCAGCCAGACAAAAAATTAATGAAAAAATTTAGGAAACTCAAGACTTTTTAAGAATTTCACTTTTGATCACAAAATTAGACTTTTGTTAAATATTTAGACTGAATTGCTTTTAGTATACTTTTGTAAAATTTATAGACTGAATCTTATAGCATTTTGGGATTATTGACAAGCTAGTTTATAATATGAATTGTGGTTGATAAATTTTGTGTCTTTAACTTATTTTGCTAGTTAATGTTTTGAAGTGATATAAACTTCTGAAAGTTTCCAACTTATGAAACATACAATTTAAATAAGTAATATATGTCAACCTAAAGTATTCAGAAAATACAAAGAATCTAAATTATAGAGCAGCTATTACTATGAATTATATAAAAAATATAAAGTACTTCCTACAATTTTGAATTTTCAACATATAATAATAGTACACAACAAAAAATATAAGTTATACAGTAGCTAGATCATGCATACATAGAAATACAAAATATGAATTGAGTTAAACAAAAGAACATGAAAATACAGTGTATTTAAATTATATAAAAATTACAACGTACTTCCTACAAATTTAAAATTTCAACATATAATATTAGTATACTACAAAAAATATAAATTATAAAGTTGCTCGATCATGCATACATAGAAAGATAGAAGCTGAATTGAGTTAAGAAAAAAACATAGAAATACAATGTATTTGAATTATATAAAAATAACAAAGTACTCCATATGAATTTGAAATTTCAACATATAATATTAGTACACAACAATGAATATAAATTACATAGTAACTAAATCGTGCATACATAAAAAAAAACAAAAGCTGAATTGAGTTAGGAAGCAAAGGATGGGGAAATACTATGTATTTGTAAGAGATAAATAGATAATTTTAGAAAGAATAAGTATACTGTAATTGTTCTTAGAATGATCCAAATTTTTACATGCACTGTAATTAGAGGTAGCCGTATTTGAACAGTCTAATTCAGAAATTTCTGAATAATCAACAACAACATGAAGATTATTAGCAACACTCTTTGAAATAATAGAAAGAACCCACATAACATCCTTGTCCTCAGTAATTCTAATTATACTGGATTTATTCGAACCATCCCTATAAATAGTCAACCGAGTAATAAATTGATGACTCGAAAGATGAAGTTTGTTACGAATACAATCAGTAAAATGCAGAAAACTAGAATCCAAACGAACCAATATATATTAGCAACCTTAAAATCCTGGTATCGATTAGCTACATCACAGATCCCGTCATACAATAATATGCTTACGGATTGGAAAGATATCAGAACCCAAAAAAAATGTATCAAGCTACAATCTGGAAAATAACGTAAAGAATAAGAGGAAATCCAAGAACAGTGGAAAAAAAACATAAACAAACCTGAAAATTTGAAGGAAGAAACCGAAATACGAGTCAACGAATGGAAGAGAAAAAACCAGAAAGTAAAGATACGAAAAATAATAAAAGAAAGTAAATTAAACAATTTGTATGTCGATAAGGACTTGAAAATAAGAAAATCGGATTTAAAAAATGAATCTTATAAAATAAAATCTTTATAAATCCCGAATTTTAAACGATTTTAAATAGTTATAAAGATACTAACTGCAATGTAAATATTTGAAATTTCAGTTTAGATACACCTTAAATAAAATAGGAGAGAGAATGATTTTTTAAAAAAATCTAGAATATGTAGATACACAGGGGCAAATCGGGTATTTTTAAAAGAGTACACCACATGTGCACCTCACGTTTGACCATAATAAAAAAAAAAATGCAGATGGCCATTAACCAAAACCGCCAATTTTTTTTTGCTATATCTAGAATTATCCCTCGATAGAAAGAGGTAGGCCAAAAGATGCGGCGGCCCAGATTGGAAAATTTGACCAGTTTGTTACTTTGACCAGTCAAAGTTGGGGGTATTTTTGAAATTTTTTTTGAACCCTCCTAACAACCTGTCGGCAAGAGTTGGTCCACGTTACAATCCTCCTTTATTTTTTTCCCTTCCTTTTTCAAAGAATCGTCTCAAAAGAGTTGACCCATATTTATTTGACTTTTTAAGCTCTTCATCGAGTATATATGTCTTGTTTAGGATGGTTTTTTCTTTTTTTTTTTCATGATTTTGCTTTTATGATGACTTTCAAAAATAAATTTTTAACCCAAAAAAAAAAAAAATCTAGAGTAAATTGTTCCCACTTTATAAGATTTTTCTCGATTATTTGTCTATCAAAATTTCAAATTTGATTAAAAAATTTCAATTAGATTCTTCACTTAAAAATTTGTTAAATATTAACCATTAAATTATTTTTTATTAACATAATTAGACATGTAAATATGATGGTTTAAATGTTATTTGACATATGAAACTCAGCTTTGCAAATCAACAAAATCAAACATGCTCATTAACAATGTCTATCTTTCTAAGTGGCATATGTTTCCAAATGGCAAACCTAATTGTCTAAATATGTTAACAAAACACAGGTCAATGATGTTTCAACTTTCTATTAACAAATTTTTAACATATTTATTAAGGGAATGGATTGAACTACATTAAAATTTTATTGAGAACGATAAGAGATTATGGATTAAATCAATAAAAACTTAAAAGGGAAAATTGCAAAAATTAGACCCTCAAATTTTGAAAAATAAAAAAATTGGACCCCTAAATTTTGAACAGTAAAATTAACCCCTCAAACTATCATAAATGTTAAAATTGAATCCACTTTACTCTATTTCTCTCTGATAGTTGCTTTTTAAGTTTTAATGTTAAAAACTTTTTGCAATTTGCCCAAACTTAAAAGTTAGAGACTTTGTGATATAAAAACTACCACTCAAGTAAAACCACACCTTGTCTCTCTTAGGACTCGATGAATGGATGGATTGGGAAGGTTTTAAATTTTGCCTCTACTTTGAAAAACCATATATACATATTTATATATATAAACTTTGAAACCCTTTTTGTAATTGAAGTTGACAAGTCTGTAATATTAAATGGACATTTAACATGTAGATTCATGTTTTCATTCTTTTAAACTCGCATCACAAACGACTATTAGTCTATTTTATTGATATATGGGCAAGGAATTACATTGGATGCGGACTAAAATGTTGTCAATTTGTGAAACTTTTTTAATCTATTTTCCAATGGTAATCTAGAAAATATCACGTGACAGAAAATAAACAATCAAATAATAGAGAAAAAAAAATCAATTTTTGTTTGTAACCTTGTCGAGTTATATCAATTTTTACCCTCTTATAGGTTTTCATTTGAAAACTTGTTTAAAAAAAAAAATTATTGTATGCTTTTAATGAATTAAAAATATATATATGTATGTATGTATGGTACAATATAAATCTTTCTCATCACAGTAATCCTTCATTGCTTTCTGCCTTTCTCCTCCTTGTGTGTTTCCACTTCCACCTTCATTTCTTCCATTAATTCTTCTTTTTTCTGTTTTCTTTTCCCAGATTCTGAAGCTGATCGTCCACGATATGAACCCACCTTGACTACGTAGGGAGTGGGGTACCTTGTCCGTAAGGGCACTAGTGGGAGATTGTCCATCGGTAACCTAGCCCTATCTTACTGGAATGAGCACGTACAATTTTCTTCTTCCATCGAATGGAAAAGGATGCTTTTGGAGAGGGTTAGTCATGGACAGTTATGGATTTTTTGAGAAAATAAAGGAAACAAATTAACAATTTCCTTATTTGAAACCCATTCGTTTTCCTTAAATATTTTTTCATTTTTTCATTTTTTTTTACTTGTCATATCATGCAAGCTTAATAGTAATTGGATCACGACTATTATGTGAAAACATAGTCTTGTTGGTTACTTATGTAAAATGTAGTGCATTTGACCAACAATGAAATATAAGCCTCATTAATGGGCTACTCATTTAGTCATTCCAAAAAATAATGGGTTGACAACCATTAAAAAAAAAGAAAATATCGGTTGAAAAGAGAAGAGAAGGGGCCAAAATTAATGCCGTTTGATATTAAAAAAAATGTGTTTTTGAAAATAGAGAATTAAACTTATCTAAAAATAAATAAACTAAATAAAATAAAATAATAAAAAACAACAGAAAAACTAAAAATGAATTTCTTGTGTGGAAAGCATAAATTTTGGTCAATGGCAAACTACTACCTTCAACTTATGATGAAATTACTTATTATTAAAATTAGAATCAATTATAAACTAATTCATGTCTCCAAATTAAAATAAAAGAGATATAAGTTGGTAAATTAAATAATGTGACTTGTTTTTCATAAAGTCATCTATTGACGTAAACTAGTCTAATCAAATTGTATCTAGAGCAATTGAATGCAAAACTAAATAAGTCCAAACCCACTAAAAAAATGGATGATTACATCTAACCATGGTGTAAAATTTCGAGCGACATGTCGAAATGTCGCTCTAAATTTCGGTATTTCGACATGATTGACATGATGAATGGGGAAAAAAAATTCTTTCCCCCCCCCCCCCCCCCATTTTGACGACATGTCGTGGAAACCTCAAAATTTCAAGGTTTCCACGACATTTCGTAGACATTTTACATTTTTTTTAATAATCACTTCAGTCAACAGCGAGTCAGTCAGTTGACTGACGCGACTGCTGACGCGCGACACTTTTACTTTTCACATCAATTTTTTTAAAATTTTCCAAACATCTTCTAAATCACAAATAATATTTTTATTAAATTTTTCTTATTCTTCATTTTAATTTTTTTTTATTTTTTACCACCATAAATATTCATTTCATTTTCAATTTCATCACCTCAATCTCTAATTCTATTATAAATTTATACTCAAATTTCTTTCTTAAATTAAGAGCTTTATATTAAACAATTCACATTGATTTTATCATATGGAAATATTTCATATCTCCTTCAATTTTGTAACTATTTATCAATATTTGATATTATTTTGTATAGTCAATTTAGAATGGTTAACTATAGTTTAATTAAATTATCATAATTAAAGTCTCATTTAATAATTCAAACAATTTTCATAATTTTTCTAAAATTTTTGCTAACATCAACATTTCCATTAACATTTTAATATAAATATTATATATATTTTAGATATGATAGTTAAAAACAATCAATTATAGTACAATTAAATCAGAATTAAAATTTCATGAAATAATTCAATTTTTTTTTTTTATCAATTTTCATATTTATTTTCAAAATTCCTGCTCGTATCGACATTTCAATTGACATTTATATCTAAATATTGTCTTAATTTTTAGGTATGATGCTTAAAAATGGTCAATCATAGTCTAATTAAGCAACAATTAAAGTTTCATTGACTAATTTAAATAATTTCCATCAATTTCCACGATTTCCATAAAATTTTCCGAAATTTCCATCAACATTTCCATTTCAATTGGTATTTTCGCAAAATCTTGTCCTCGACATTTCCATCAACATCGACATTTCGAACCTTGCATCTAACCCAAATTTGCTCAAGGTGATTGGATAAAGAGCTCAAATTAGTTGTTCACTAAAGGAGATTGTGCCAACCCAAGTAAACCAAAGTCCACTAAAAGTAATTTGGCCCAAGCCCAAATTCAATTGTTGGGTCCAAAGTCATTCAGGCCCAAATCCTTATGGCCTATGGAAAACTATCTATAATCTATATCTATATTTATAATATATTAAAAAGCGACAATGTTGAAAAAACTATTTTTGAACATTTTTGTTCCTTCTATAATTTACTAATTTACAAAATATGCCATTAACAATTAATTATAAATAGTAAATTAGTTAATTAATTAAATATCAATAATGAATGTATAAAATCTTAAAGTTGGAATGTAAAAGGGTTTTCCTACAAATTAAAGTTTTTTTTTAATTTAATTATAATTCATTATGGAATTTTAAAAGTGTTATAATTCAAAAAGTTTTGTAACTATCACCTCCCTACTACTATAAAAATGAGTTTTGTTCACCATATTTTCACACTTAGAGTTCCATTTTTCTTTATTTTGTTCTTGTAGTTTTATTGCTCTCAAAGTCTCTTCATGTTGGGGCACATTCAAGTTACAAAGGATACATGTGTCGAATCTATATCTCGGACCCAAGCATCTCCAAATGTTGGTAATACATTTACTGATATTGTTGGATAATTTTTTTTTGAATGAATATAATTTTTTTTATTATAATGTAAAAATATATATAATGAACATTGCACATGGTAATAAACTAGTATGAATAAAGGAGATCACCCCTCATTTGCTACATTGAGAAGATTTAGAATTTAAAGGATTAGAAGAAGATTGAGAAAATTGAAGTCTCTCTTCCCTTGAACAAGGATCTTGACTTCAAAGATTTTTTATTTTTCAACTAACAAAAAGTTGAAGATTCAATCTCGATACCAAACTTTCCAACTCTCAAATTAAGAGTGTATTTGAAATACCTTCTAATTTAAATTTTCTCTTTGAAAAATATTTTCAATAAAATTATTTTTATATCTTATATTTTTTAAAAAGTGCTTTAAACAACAAAATTGATTTGTTGCACTATATTCAAAAGTGATTCTATTAAGTACAAATATGTGTTTTTTTTTTTTGTTACTACATTTTTTTAAAATATTTTCAGTTAATCGCTTTAAAGTCATTTTTGGATAATCAATCTCTCAAGTGTTTTTTCAAAATTAGTTTTTAAATTAATTCAATTTTTTAAATTACTTTTTATTTATTAAGATTTTTTTTAATAATCTAAAATCATTCAAAAAGCTATCCTAAACATGTTTTAGATTATTAATATTTTTAAAGGTACTTATAGAAAAATGGATTTTGTTTAAAAAACATTTTTTTTAAAAGCTATTCTAAACACATTATAAGATTCTTAAATAACGAGAATGAAACTAAGGGGCTGTTTGGCGCGCTGGTTTGGAATCAGAAACCCTGGGGTTCTGGAACCCTGGGGTTTCTTGGCTGGAATCAGAAATCCTGGGGTTTCTGATTCCTGTGTTTGGGGTGCAGGGTTGTGTTGGGCTGGTTTGCTGAAACCTGTGTTTGGGGTGCAGGGTTGGGTTGGGCTGGGTTTGTTTAGTTTGTTTTTTTTTATAATTTTTCAAACTGTTTATTATTTTTAAAAAAATCTTACACTATTTTTTTTTCCTACTCCATTTTTTTAACTTCATAATTTTTTTGGTGTGTTACATACCAACTATTTAACCAATTATGTAGAGCAATTGTTACAACTATAGTTCAATTTGAATTATACTATGTATAGTTTGTATAACTATATGCTATCTCATTCACTCCACTCATGATGACATAAAATTGAAGATTATGCGTAGCAACAGATAATTAATAGGTGCAATGTAAGAATGGTGTTGCCAATGGTAAAGTAAAACCAAAAATTAGAACTAAGATCTAGTTCTAAAAATATCATAACACACATTCCAGATGAAATGACAAGAAAGTAGAAGTAGTTATCCAAAAACAAATGTAAGTCATAAGAGTGGTAGATGAAAGTGATGAAAAGAGAGTCAGGTTCTAGGTGCTTTCCCCAAAATTTTCACGGAGTAATCATACTTCCAATCTGGGGTGAATGTAAAGAAGGAGCTCAACATCATACTATCCGAGAGAATAGTCTTTGCAACAGCCATTCAGTCTTGCCTTGTCATCCCTGAGATCGCCTTTAGTTTTTCATATAGTTCGTCCACGCTGGCCCTTTTAAAATATTGACTAGGTGGTTGGGTCGCTAGGGTGATTGTTGGAGTGGTCGTTGGGGTGGTTGGATTGATGGGGTGTTTGGGTATGCCGAGGTGGTCGCCGGTGGTGATTGCACGGTGGTCAGGTCGCCGAAATGGTCGTTGGGTTGTTTTCAGCAGTAGTTGTCGGGTCGCTGGAGTGGTCATCAAGGTGGTCATGTCGCCGGAGTGGTCGCTGGGTGGTTGTGGCAGTGGTTTGGTTGTTGGAGTAGCCAGGGTGGTCACCAGGTGGTCGTCAACAGTGGTTTTGGGTGGTTGGGTTATCAAGTCGTCGGGGTAATCGCCGAAGTAGTCATCAGGGTGGTCAGGTCATCGGAGTGGGTGGTTGTCTACGATGGTTGCTAGGTGGTCAGGTTTTCGAGGTGATCGTCAACTATGGTTGTCGGGTGATCGGGTCATTGAAGTGGTTGTTGTCGGTGGTTCGGGCAAGTCGGGTTGTTTGAGTGGTTGGGTTATCGGGGTGTCTAGTTGTTGGGGTGGTCGAGTCGCAGGGGTAATCGTCAGACTGGTCTCTCTAGTTCTCATCGCAGTGGTTGTCTGAGGTAATCCTCAGCGGTGGTCGGGTCACCGTTGTAGTAGTCAGAGTTGTTGGTATCGGTGGTTATTGGGTGGTTGCCGGAGTTGTCATCAGAGTTGTTGTCGAAGTAGTCGTTAGAAATGAAGAATGGTAAATGGAACTGGTCTCTAGAGTTCTCATCGCAGTGGTCGTCAGAGGTAATCGTTAGCGGTGGTCGGGTCGCAGATGTAGTCGCCGGAGTTGTCATCGGAGTGGTAGCCGGAGTTGTCATCGGAGTGGTCGCCTGAGTTGTTGTCGGAGTGGTCGCCGAAAATGGAAAACGGCAAATGGAAGAGGAAAACATGGCACAAACCCCATGGGGTTGCACTGTTGTAACCCATGGGGTTGTGTTTCAAGGGTTTTGAAACACCTTGTGCCAAACATGGTTTTGGGTTTGGAACCCAAACCCATCCCAACCCAAACGCATGGGCCAAACGGCTCCTAAAGAGTCACCTATCATGTATTCATTTCGTGCAAGCTTGGCAGTGTGAAGTGCTTTGTGTCATCATTTGGCCATTAATATATATATATATATTTGTTATTTTTGGCATAATTTCAATTTAGACCTTATAGTTTTAAAAGTTTCAATTTGGTCCCTATAACTTATGTTTGGATTCAATTTGGTCCTTTAAAAAGTTCAATTCAACTCCTATCATTTGGAATTAGTTTCAATTTAGTTCCTAGAATTTAAACATTATTTTAATTTGATCCATATGGTTTAGTCAAATCTCGTAAATTGTTTCTATCATTGTCATATTGACAAATTTCTTTTTACACGGAAATAAGTTGATATTTTCTATTGGCTAGCTTGTAAGTTGACTAAGTTAGAGTTTAAATTGCATGCAAAATAAAAGAAAATATGTGAGATTTTCATGTGGATAAACAATAGTTCAAGGATGATTGATGAAATTTACTGGAGATGAACTAAATTGAAACTAAACCCACCCAAACCATTGGGACTAAACTGAAACTTTCAACCAAAATTTTCCTAATTTTCTTCATTTATGATTCTCGATTTGTTTAAAACCACTAGTTGCTGATAAGGGCAAAGAAACTTCCCACCTAAAATATTTAAGAAAATCACCCATTAATTATGCAAACTATCTTAGTAAATATCTTAGTAAATATCTTAGTAAAAAAAAATGCTTATGTTTAAAAATATAATGTTGTTATATTATGATGTTGAATAAAATTCCTCATTTTTTTGTTGAGCTCGAACCTCTAACATTTTGATTGAGGATATATGTCTTAATAGTTATGCTTAGGTTGACAAATTCATCATTTACTTACTAACAAAACAAATATATCATTTACTATTTGTCTAACTAACTTGAGTATAACTCAACTAGTTAAAACATTATACTCTCAACTAAAAGGTCAAAAGTTCGAATCTCTACCATCACATATTATTGAAACTAAAACATAATACTATTTGTCTAATTTTTGTAACTAGAGTTAATATTGCATCAAATACTTATTAAATTGCACATGCATTAGAGCTTAAAATGATAAATAAATAATCGTGTTAATTTAAGTCCTATTTAATAACTATTTAATTTTTATTTTTAAAAATTGTGCTTGTTTTTTTTTTTTTTCCTCAATTTCTCTACAATAGTTTTTCCCTCATTCTAAGGAAACATTTGAATTCTTAGCTAAATTTCAAAAACAAAAACAAGTTTTTTAAAACTATTTTTTTCCTAGAACTTGGCTTGAATTTTGAAAACATTCCTAAAAAGTAGATAACAAAACAAAGAAACCCATGGTGGAATTAGTGTTTATGAACTTAATTTTTAAAAACCAAAAAACTAAAAACTAATTGGTTATCAAACGGGTTGTAGCTTTTAGAAACTTGTTTTTATTTTTGGAATTTTGTTAAGAATTCAAATGTTTTCTTAAAAAAAAAATGAAAACCATTGCAAAAAATTGGTAAGCAAACAAGCACAATATTCAAAAACTAAATGATTATTAAACCAGAACTTACTAATCACTTTCTACTTAGAATAAATATTTTTTAAAAGAAAATAAAAACCCGGTTGAGAGCTTCGCCTGTAGACAAAATTCATAAGTCATAACCGGTCCCAGAATTAGAAAGCAACACAATTTCAAATAGCAAATTACAAAAAGAAAAAAAATAAATAAAAAGACGCCGTTGCCGGGGATCGAACCCGGGTCACCCGCGTGACAGGCGGGAATACTCACCACTATACTACAACGACATTTTGTTTCCAGATTTAAAACATAAATATTAATCTGTTTCATGTAGCTTTATTTTAGTGATAGGAATAAAATGACTATTGAGTTATTTGTGGAATTTAATATCATCACGCACATTAAAATTAATATTCACAATGCATTATTTTGAAATAAATAGTAAGCTCTTTTTTGTACTAAATAAAACAAGCTTTAAAAAAAAAAAATTAGGAAATTAATATACTAAAATAATTAAGAAAAAAAATATATTCCAAACATATGTTTAGAGAATATTAATGTTGTATAATGAAGGGAAAAAAATTTCAGCGTAACATAGTGTAAAATTTCGAGCGACATGTCGAAATTTTGCTCGACATGTCGGAGGAGAAAAATTTTATTTTTCTCCCTTTTCGATGATATGTCATTGAAGCCTCGAAATTTCAAGATTTCCACAACATGTAAGTCAAATTTTGGTACTTGAATTTTGTTTTAAAATCAACTCGTGTCAGTCAGTTGATTGACTAACGTGCACTAATTGATGCGATCGAACGCTTGACGTTTTTGGTGGTCAAGAATCCAACGTTTTTTTTTCTTTCGTTTGTCTTTTATTCTTCTTTTACCTTTTCATTTAATTACTTTCAATTTTCACATAAAAAATTTTAAATTTTCCAAATATCTTCTAAATCATAAAAATATTTTTATTAATATTTTTTTTCTTATTTTACATTTTAATTTTTTAATTATTTTTTACTACTTATAAATATTCATTTATTTTCACTTTCTTCACAGCTCAATCTCAAATTCTCAATTCTCTCGAATTCCCTCCAATTCTCTCAACATGTACATTTTATATCAAACAATTTATAATTATTTTTTCATATTCAAAGATTTCATATCTCTTTTAATTTTGTAACTAATTACCAATATTTGATATTATTTTGTAAAGTCAATTAAAAATAGTTAATTATAGTTTAATTAAGTCATCATAATTAAAGTCTTGTTTAATAATTCAAACAATTTCTATTGATTTTCATAATTTTTTCAAAATTTTTGCTAGCATCGACATTTCCATCGACCTTTTAATATAAATATTATATATATTTTAGATATGTTAGTTAAAAATAATCAATTATAGCATAATTAAGCCACAATTAAAGTTTCATGAAATAATTTAAATAATTTTAATCAATTTCCATATATTTTTTTAAAAATTTCTGCTTGCATCAACATTTACATCTAAATATTGTAAAAATGGTCACTTATAGTCTAATTAAACCACAATTAAAGTTTCATTTACTAATTCATACAATTTCCATTAATTTCCACAAATTTCTATAAATTTTACCAAAATTTCAATTGACATTTCCATTTCCATTGACATTTTCATAAAAGTTGGACCTCTACATTTTCGAGCGATATATGTCGAGATACTCGATATATTTTAAAAAAAGAACGTCGATTTAATTCCAATATTGATGATATTGTCGACATTTCGTTATTTCCATGAAATATTGATATATTTTACCAGGCCCAGCTCGTATTTCAAGGTCCAGTTAAGTTACACACAGAGACTAAGGGGCCATATTGGGAAGGGAGTAGGAATTAGTAAGTTCAGGAGGTTAGTTAGTCTGGGGAGTTAGGAAGTTTGTGTTTGGGGCGCATAGTTGTTTAGTCCGAAGTTAGGAAGTATGTGTTTGGGATGCATAGTTGTTTAGCCTGAAGTTATGAATTCTGTGTTTGAGGTGCAAATTTGTTAAACTTGAAGTTTTGAAGCCTGAGTTGATTTTGACTATTTTTTTTTGTACAGTCTTTTTCTACAAATTTTTAAAATTTCATTATTAATGCCTTCTTCCAGTGAATTCTAAGAATGAGATTTTTGCCTTTTATTCTATGTATCATTTATAAATTTCTTTGAAGAAAACAAGAAGAATTTTGACCACAATACCTCATATTCTTTTTGCAATATCTCTCACATTGATTATTAATTTTGTTTGGATAGTTTTGAAAAAAAAGAGAGCCTTACAATTGTGTTTTAAATATTCCATGTGAGTTTGAAAGATTTTAATCCATTAATTTAAACGGATCCAAATGAGCTTCAAATTTTTGATGTTTTTATTCTCTCAATTGTAGAAGACTATGTTTTGGATGTAGCATATTTCAATTTTATGGAGTTTCTTAAATAGCATTTCTTTATAAAAATGAACAAAATAAGTTAGATTTATAACACTAAGAACATTGCACGAATGTAGTAGAAAATAACATGCAATTTAATATTCAATAGTCAACAAGGGCCAATTTTATGAGTACAACAACATATATTCTAAGGCCATGAAGAGCCAACTTCATGATTACAAAAAAAATGGTCAATGGCCAAGAAGGACCAATATCGTGATTACAACAAAAAATTCGATCATGACTAATTGGTAACAAGGGCATGAGTGAATATTTACAACAAAAAAATAGTGTTCACTCAAAAAAGTAGTTGAAGCAGGAAGGGTCATTACCTTCTTGCAATAATAACCTTTTTTGTCTTCCATGGGGCTGATAAGAAGCAATAGGGTATTTTAGGGTTTATAGTTATGGGCTTTAGGGTTCTTTGGTCAATTTTTTACATGTACAAATTTACATGCTTTCATTTTTAACTTTCTATGCATACCTATGAGATGTATTAGGGGTGTTCACGGTTCGGTTCGGTCAGATTTTGGACGAAACCGATGACAGAACCGAACCTTTCGGTTCCTAGAAGCTTCAAACCGTAAAAACCGAACTTTTCTCAGTTTAAGGTTTAAAACCGAACCAGTCGGTTTCGGTTCTAGTTGGTTCGGTTCAGTTTTAAACCGAATTTTATTTTTATTCTTTTCCTTTTGCAAAATATTTTAAATCTAGTTACATCCTCCTCTATTCTTCACAAAAAAAGAAGAAGAAGAAGAAGAAGAAGAAGAAGAAGAAGAAGAAAGAAAATATTATAATCTTCCTTACAGAGACAGCGAAAGAGAAAGAATGAGAGAGACAATGAGAGAGAGTGAGAATGAAGGACGATGGAAATGGCGATGCAATGAAGATACTAAAACTACCTGCAACGTGAGAATGGCGATGGGTCAAAGGAGACGGCTTGAAACGTTGATAGGAGCGACGGCGTGAGGCATCAATGAGGGCAACGACGTGAGACGTCGATGATGTTGACGGGATGCAATTGCGGAGAGGGCTGTAACCTAGATTGTAAAAGAATAGGATTTTTAAGAAAGCGAGAACGAGAGAGGAAGAAGGGGGAAATCGACAGAGGGAGTGAGAAGGCTTGGGGGAAAAAGGCTGTGTCTGTTTTTAGGGTTAGAAAATAAGAGAGAAAGGATTATTTTAAGAAATAAGGGCCAAGGTTTTTTTTTAAAAAAGAAATAAGGCTGTAAGTTTCTTTTTGAAAAGAAACAAGGGTTGTAAGTTAATTGGGCAGGAAATAAGTAGAGGGAAAGAGTTGGGCTGAAGGAAGAATTGGGCTTTGAGGAAAGGATGGGCCAGACGGAGTGTTAGATGCAAGGAGGAGTTTTTTTTTTTTTTTTTTTTAAATTTTCATAAGAATACTCGGTTCGGTCGGTTTTTTTGGTTTTATTAAACACCAAACCGAAAACCGAACCGAACCACTCGGTTTTTTAAAACCTTAAATCGAGAGAACCAAAAACTCTAAAAAAATCAAACCGAACCAATCGGTTCGGTTCGGTTCCTCGATTTGGGTCAGTTTTTGCACACCCCTAAGATGTATATGACCTCCTTGGTTAATTCAAGTTAAAACAAACAACCTTTTTTAAAAAAGTAGTTTGGGTTAGAAAGGAAGTATATATTTCATTTTTTCTCAAAGTAGATTAGTGATTAAAAAAGGTGATTTTTATATGGTTCTCAATTTCAATTCAAATTCAAGAAAAATACTGTTTAAAAAAAAAGATTGGTTGACAAAGGAAATATTTATTTCTTTGAGTTGACAAAAAAAAAACTGCTTTTTATATGACTTTTTTTTTTAAAAGGCAGATTGGTTGACAAAAGAAATGTATATATATATATATATATATATATATATATATATTTCAAGTAGGTTAGTTGATAATAAAACTGTGTTTTAAGCTTGAATTCAAACTAAAAAAAGAAATTTTAAAAAATAGATTGGTTAACAAATGGATTATCTATTTTTGTTTTTGGATTAAAGTGGATTAGTGCATCTGGAACATCATAAAACTGATTTTTTTTATTCAATTATTAAAATCAGCCAATATGTATTGATTTTTTTAATTAAAAAATTAGCCAATTCATGTTGTCGAAACCATCCTTGTAATTATAATTAGAAATTTCATTCAAGCTTCGACTTCTTGACTCAACTCGAAAAAAACAAGTTAAATATCCGATTTTTTTTTATTAACAAGTTCAGTTATCAAATTTTTTCAAACATAACAAGAACTGAAACCACATAATGGACAATACAAAATTATCTAAAAAAATACGCACACTGTCAAATATATGATAGAAATATATCCATGAATACAAAACTCATATGACAGTAGATAATAGTAATGTGTCCAAAGAAATGTGTCAAAAATACATACGAAAATAACGTGTCCAAATAATATATCAAAAAATAGTGTCAAATATTTGATGTAAATACATAACACAATCATTCCTATGTGTAAATTAACAAACCTTAATCTAAGGTTGAATAGAGTAGTGCTTCAAACTCTGCAAACAGAATAGACAAGGGAAGCGTGTTTAACCAAATAAAAGGTAGAGACAGAAAGATGAAGCATACTAGTAAATTTTAAAAGAAGAAAACCAAAAAACATACAAGGAAAATAATATTACCTTAGGTACGAGGTAATGATCGAGATGACATAGGAGGTGGTTGGATTTCGAATGAATACAACCCTAGGACAATGAGAGAGAATACATTGGTTAGTCAAGGAAAGAATAGATAATAGCAAATAATGTATATGAAGGAAAGAGAGAAGTTCGTGTTAAGAACTACTCACCGTGGAATGCAGAAAAGTTGTGATAGAGTGGAGTTGTGTTCAACATTTAAGAAAGTGTAAGAGCATATATAAAGAGGAAAGAAGAAGTGGTAGTTAGCAACATGGTAGGTGTACTAAGTATCATAAGTGCGCCTACCGAATCCAATTTATTTCAACATGTGGAAAAAGTTATTATGTAAAATGGAATAGTTAATAAAAGCTATTGGACTTAAATAGAAGTGGTTGGAAGAAAAGACAGAGCATTTAATACAACTACAACAGATATCAAATATTTTATAACGCATTAAAGACACCTACTAAGTTATACCAACCACGTTATATCACAACACAGACATTAATCCATCCATGGTTCAAAGTTATCAAACAAGAAGGACTACTTAATATGGCTAGATTAAGAAAAAACATATGAAAATGGAAAGAAATCATGGATTCAAATGTTAGAACATACATACAATGAATAGAGCAAAAGTAAAGTTGGCCTCGGATATACATGCACTACTACAATTTTGGTCTTTGTTGACGCGTGACTCTTTTGTTTAGTTGACGCTTGTGACAAATAATCATCAATAAAAGTTTTATTTTCACTTTGAAATACATTATTAATAAATAAATACATATATTGATAGTTATAAAACGTCAATAAATATTTATATTTAAGTTGACGCGATAAATATTCAACTTTGATAGTTTTATTGACGGTATTTTCGTAAATTTCCGTCTATCTTGTTGCATCTCCGCTTTTTCACATAGTTGACGATTTGACCGTCAACTATACACTATATTTATTGACGGTTAAAAATTGTCAATAAAGATGGTCTTTATTGACAGACAAAAACTGTGAATAAAGGCGATTTTATTGACGAATTTTAACTGTCAACGAATCAATTGTTTAAAATTTAATTTTCTTTAAAACAAAAAAAAAAGGTTTTTTTAATTAAAATATTGAGTCAAACTTATGGCTTTGACCATAAACTCTTTTTTCCCTTCCCTCCTTCCCTCCCCTCTAGTGCACACCTTCATCCTCCAGCCTCTAGTTTCCTTCTCTAAAAACTGCCACGATCAACGACAAGTGTCTCCTCCGATTTTCAGGCGGCGCGACACAACCCCTTCCTCTCGTCCTTTTCTCCGACGACCCCGTTAGTAAACACATAACCTGACACTCCAGTTGTGTCTGGTGTTTGTCAACCACCGTATCTGTTGCAATGACGACACCCATATCTATTGCAGCAGCGAAGGCTTCAAGGCAGTGATGGCTATTGCAGAGTGATAAGCCTTAGAATTAAGGCTTGTTTAACTTCCAATTACTTAAAATATTCTTGTTTTGTCTTAAGATCATTTGGAAATAGTTGAAAGTTGCTTGAAAATAAGAAAGAAATAAGAATGAATGCAATTAGGATAAGATTCTAAAAAAGTTAAGCTTGTTTGCAGGGAATGTAAAAATTGCAAAACCAAAATTGCAATTTCGGGATATTGCAATTTTTTCTGGAGCAGCAAACTTGGGAATGTGGAAATTGCAAAACCAAAATTGCAATTTCGAGATTCTACAATTTTTTTTGGAGCAGCAGAAAAGTTCAAAAAAGGAAAAAATCTACATTTAACCCATTCCGAAAATCCTCAATTATTGCACGATTTGGGGGATTTTGAGCACGAAATTTGGGCATTATTGAACCGTAATGAAGGCCTATAAAAGGAGAGAAGGTGATTGAAGAAGGAGATCGGTTTTGGAGGCGTTTTTGGAGATTTCTGCTCGTGGGTTTTCGTCAATTTGAGGCTCTGTTTTTCTGCAATTTCCTCTTTGTTTTACCGAGAGTTTCAGCCATACTTCATCCTGTTTTTCCTTAGATTTTTCCAATCTAACTCAAGTAAAACTTGGATTGTTAAGACTAATCAATTCCTAGAAATAGTGAAAAGATTAAGTCGATTGGAATGGAGTGAGGATTCAAAAATAGATTAAATTACTATGTTTCTTTTAATTCTGTTTCTTACAATTCCGTTTCTTGCAAAATTTTAATTCAACTGTGTATTGAAGTACTTCTATTCAATTCAATTTTGTTTTCTTACAAATGTTTAATTCTTGTTTCATATAGTTTATGTTTCCATCGGAAGTTGATTCTTAGTTGCCCTCTATTTCTATTCAAATTGAGAAATTTTGGAGGCCTTATATGGTTACTGTCCAGAATTATGTTAATTATTATTGCTCCAATCTTTCTAATATGCACTGCTGTTTAGGATAGAATTTTGTATTAATTTACTTAGTTTTGGTTACCATTAGCAAATTACTCAATTTCCTAATATGAATTTTTATTCTAAAATTAGTTGTAGGATTTTTACTTTTAATATGAGCTAAACTTCTTAGGGGGTTCAAGGATGTGAATTCCCTAAGAAGTAATTGTAGCCAAAATTTCACAAAAACCAAGCCTACATCTCAATTGTTTGCTTGTGTTGAATAAAATTCCATTGAGATCCTAGATTGATCAACTAGGGTAGCAACTCAAGCTTAGATCTAATACCGATGAGATTAGTGATAAGCGGATTTCGCACAAGTGATGGAGAAAAGAGCTTAGACATAAGCCAATTCTTTACCCTAGACATAGGGATTAAAGACTCAAAAACCCATAAAATTGTTGAGCCAAATTATCTAAGATAGAGGGACTATAGACATATAAGTCACTCACTTAGTCTCCTAAAACCTAATTTCAAGATGAATAGAAGTAGCAATTTTGGTTTACAATTGAATGTAGAATAGGTTGAAATTGCAATTTTGGTTTGCAATTACAACTTAGGGCAATGACATTCTTGAGCTCCTCATTTCTCTAAAATTTCTTTTGCATTTTTCATTTACCAAGTCAATCTAGTTTGCTATTCAATATTGCAAATTTTCGATTATGCAATTCAATTCTACAATGTTTATCACTTTATTTTGCAATTTTTGGATTCTGCAATGCAATTATGCAATTTTTGCCACTTTAACTTGCAATTAGATTCTGCAATTTTTATTTCTTTACTAGCACACCATCCCAACCTTATTTTTGAAATTTTTAGTTTCCACCTGTTGCGGCAGCCCAACAATCGATGATGCAGCTAAACATCCATAGTCCATAGAGGTTAAATTTGTAACAACGAACCTATTCAAACACGAACTAGAAAGATCCACTCGTTCTATGTGGTAAAATCTTGCTAATCTAGTCTTGTTAATTTGGTTTGTGGGGTTTGATATTAAAAAAACATGAAGTTGGCTTTAATATGTTTTGGAGCTTATTTGGGTTGAAGTATGTGGTGTTTGATTGAATGACAATTTCTAAAATTTCAATATGTAGTCTATTTTGGAGCAAATCTATAAATTTTTCTAATGTTTTCATAATTGTATTAAAGTAGATTCAGGAAAAACAATTCAAAAACAAAAATGACCTAACTTTGATTAGTAGAATAGACGTATAACTAGTTAGCTATGACAACTTTGAATAACAATTTAAGCATATTTGTGTTGATGTTTTCATTTGGATAAGTATCTACCTATTGTTGATGTAAAACTTCTTTATATTAACAATTTACATAGCTAGAAGTAGCACTTTTATCATTTTATTGATTTCATATTTTTCTTAGCTAATTTCAACATTAAACTTGAGTTAGAATATTAGATTTAAGTATACAAATTGTCATTGTTTGGAAGCAGTTCAATTTATGAGTTTCTAGCATTAATGTGCTGAAATTATTAATTATTAGTTATAAGCATTTTGTATTTGTGAATTTGATTGTTAGGCACTTCTGGTATTTGGTGCTAGTGATGGCTTACTTGTACTCTGGAGTGTGGACAACAACCAAGATTCATGAGAACTTGTACCAAAACTGAGCTTAAAAGTGTGTCCTCTACCTTCAATTTCTATAACTATTTTGTTTGTTGGTTTATTAGTTATTATGTTTAAATATTTTATGCTTATGGCTTCTTAAAAAAAAAGACATCTTCTTGCTTCCTATTTTCTCTATTATTTTCATTTCTTAGAAATTGAAAAATACCAATAGTTCATGAAGACCCTTCACTAGAATGTTGCTAATAAAATTAAATAATTGTGATCATAAAAAATGTTAGGTTTTAAATTGTCATTAATGAATAGTTAGTTGATTACGGTTATTATACCTCTCTAGTTTATGGTTTTATCTTTCAAACTAGAAGTCTCTCATTTGTGATTAAGTATGACTTTTGTTAGGTTATAAGAGTGATAGATTGCTTAATTGCACTTAATTTAGGAGAGGTGTAAAAGGTTCTACTACGGTAAGAAAGAAAACAAGTCATTATGTACTTTATTATTTGAAGGTTTGGTTTAGTTTGGTCTACTTTAAGATTCTATGTTTTGATTAACTATCCAAATCTATTTTGGAAGTTGATCGACAATAGCTGGTAGTGAACTTTGTTCTCTTGGAATCTAGATTTCTGATCAAACTTTGTTTCTTGGATTATGCTTATATCTTGTCAAATATTGGCTAATTTAGAAGTTTTAATGATTGAATTATTATGAATACAGTTTCTCTTTAGATAAACCTCTATTTTAATGCTTGGTAAATGAACTGTACAGTGGCTTCATTTTTTGTTGATGCTTTTTTATTGCCTGTTTTTGGCCTTTGAAGAAAAAATGCAATTGTTTCTAGCCTAATTCAAACAAAGACAACACCTAGGAACTTAAAAATTCATGCACTGATTGGGTTTTCACCATCTGACAACAACAGTCTCCTCCAACAACTCCTATCCACACAAATTGTTGTAAGTTAATTTGAAAATGTAATAGTAATTGAGATGTTACTTGCTCTTGAGCAATGTTCGAGTGATATTTGGATTTTCATGCGTAGTATGCAAATCTAATCCCCTTTTAAAGAATTATGGTGTTGTACTTCATCTTTTATCCTGTTCCTTCTACCTTGTAGAACATGTTATTTGTATAATTAGCAGCCTTGCACAGAGCTTGAAGCTAAGTTTCCTTCTCCCTACCCAATTGAATTTTCCAAACTTATTGCAGTACTGAAGTCATTAAGAGAGCTTGACAAATTCTAAATCAAATACCTAGTTGTTGTGTATATAGTCACAATTAAATCACTAAAATGTTCATATGAGGAGATAAATTTAAGCTAAAATATTGTTATGCTGTGAATATATTTATTTGGTTCTCTTTTGACATCATGGTATTAAAGATTTGCATGTTACAATTGTTGCTAGAATTGAAGTTCCCGATAGATGTCTTGTTGATTCAAATGATATTTTCTTAAGAGATGGTATAAACCTAGCAATAATCTCTCTTTGCGCTTAGTCGAGATCGAGAATATTGGAAGGCGGAAGTTGTCACATTCTCAGGTCAATGGATTTTTATATTAGTTCATTTGTTGTGAAATTTGTTTTGAAAGGAAGATGTAGCTGAGGTGGCCTACTACTTTGTATGCATTGTTCTTGTTTGTGAAATTTTATCAAGTGTCTTTGTTAGAATATCATGATCGGGGAAATAATATTTGTTTAGTGTGTTTGAAGAAAGTTATGTATTAAAAGATGTGTAATCGTTCTTATATGTAGCATCATATGATACATTTCATTTAAAGATGTGTAATCGTTTTTACATGGATATGCTTTTATGATACCTCTTTGTGGAAAGGTTTTTGTTGATTGGTTAATGAAAATCTATTAGTTTATTACTTTGCGTGATTCTGGTTATGGATGAAAATGTGTTTGAAAATGTAGATATTTTATTTTTTATATAGGTACTACACTGTGAAGATCATACGAGATATAATAACCTATAGGAGCAGAGTGATTACAGATGTTGTACAAATTCGATCTTATTTTTATTTGTTTTTAACTTTATTCGTTTGTTATAATTTTTTAATGTATTATGTACACTTATTTGTTTGCAGTTGATGAGAGAATGTAAATTTAGCCAATCGGAGTTCGACGAGATTATAGTTGAGTTGTGTGATTTCGTAGCCTAATACATGTGATGAATCTTTGCTAACATTACTTGTCTCAGATGTTAGTGTTTTAAACAATTTGCTTGATATGATACATTTAGCTTATTAGTTAGTTAATGGAAATTTATTGGTTCTTTTGTGATTTTGTTTTTGGATGAAATCAGTAGCTAGCTGTGTAATTGTTGAGTTGCAATTGAATTGTTAGCTAGTTTTGTGTGAAATGCAAGTTGATTATTGCTAGCTAATTATAAAAATGCAAATTTGATAGATTTGTGAGTATAAATGCATGTTTTAGAGAGGTGAAAGATATCAAGATTTTTTTTTTCAAATACGTATAGTTGACGGTTTAAAAAACGGCATCAAAACCATTATAATTGATGGATTATATCCGTAAAAAAAATATGTCATATTTGACAGTATGCAACGTCAATTATAGTTATCGATGACGGCTAAAACACGTCAAGACAGGTTTATATTGACGGCCAACAAGTATCAATAAAAGGGGTATTATTGACGTTTTTTTATGAATGTTGATGGTAGAAAAAATCAACCATACCCTATGTTGACGGCTCGAAAACGTCAATAAAGGTGTTTTTCTTGACGTATTTAGGTTATAGTTGATGGTTAATACATGTCAACATTTATATTGTTGATGGTCAAAATACGTCAACAAAAACATAATTGCTGACATGCATTGGCTGTCAACTATACTAGATATGTTGACGTTTTTATATGATGGTACCGCCATTATTAACGGCCAAAAAATGTCAACATAAGTGATAATTGACATTTTTAGCTGTCAAAATAATGGGCAAATTTCTGGTAGTGATGATTCATTCATAGTTATGACATTTCATAGGAGAGAACTAAACACAAACAAGAATGGTATATGAAAGACCCGTATCGAGACATTAATGGATCCATGGTTCAAAATTAACAAACAAGGACTAGTAATATGTCTAAATTAAGAAAGAATTGAACGAAATGGAATGAAATGTTCAAACATACATAAACTGAACAGAACCAAAGTAAACCGACCTCAGAGATACATGATTCATTCATATGAGTTAGATTTCATATGAGAGGATTGAGCACAAACAAGCATCAAATATAATTTAGATTAATTGAATTATAGTGAACAAATTGAGAAAAAACATAGAGCAAAACAGACCAAAATTGCAGAGATGAAAACACAAACGCATTGATTGAAATTTAATCTAACAAACTAAAGATGGAACATATAGCATAATAGAGAGAACAATAGAGACATGTAATGCAAAAAAAAAAAAGAATAGCTCAACAAGGGAAGTGTAGCATAAATCAAATACAAAACTCATATGGATAGTAAATAATAGTCACAATCACATAAACTAACAATCATAGAAAGACAATGGGAATTATTTGATATGAAAAAAGCCCTTAGAAAATCAGTTTCATAAAAAAAAAAGAATTGTTTGAACTCATCATCGACCGGCTAAAAAGAGGATAGAGAACAAACTTATTGTGATAGGCTCCCCTACCAAGCTCCAAACTAGTGTAGAAGTCCCCTACCAAATAACTTCGTCCTATGGTCATTCAGATGGAACATGCAGTATCACAGACTGAAACAAACGAGCCAAGAAACTACATATGAGGGAATAGAAATAGAAAAGCAGCAAGAAAATCTATGGTAGTTGTTTGAAGCAGCGAGTGGGTTTTAGTTACAAATTTGAAGAAAAAAAAGGAGGATATGGTTAGAGTTTCATCTGTTGGGGAAAAAACTATAGATTTGGTGGGTTGATGATCTAGATATGGTTAGGGTTTCATCTCTTGGTGAAAAAAAAGTTTGAAATTGATAGATTAGGGAGAATATGGTTAGGGTTTCAGATAGTTGTTACAGAAGAAGAAAAAACCAAAAGATGAAGGAGAGACGGGACCTCGCACCAGAAGAGGGAAGAATTATAAAGAGGAAAAACGATGAAGACAATGCAATGAAAATCACTGAGCATTTAGAGAAGAGAAGGAAACAAACCTCGCATGTGAAGGAAGAGAGAAGATGAAAGAAGTGAAGGGTTGCAAAACGCGTCATAATGATGTCCTTGGAGAGACGTGCAGAATTCAACAGTGGTACTTGAGGTATAAGATGTAATTATAGGGGTAAAATAGGCTTTTGAGTCAATTGTAATTACGAACAACTCATGAAAGATCGACTATAATTACAGTGGTATTTGTTTTCTACTTTTTACAATGTTTTCAAAATTCAAGACAAGTTTTGAAAACTAAAAAAAGTAGTTTTTTAAAACTTGTTTTTGTTTTTCGAATTTGGTTAAGAATTTAAATATGTTTTCTCAAGAAAGATGAAAAACATTGTAAATAAATTGTGAGAAAACAAGTACAATTTTAAAAAGCAAAAAATTACAAACCAAATAGTTATCAAATGAGTCCTTAACTTTTTTTCTTTTTTTAGGTGTGGACTATATTTAATTTGTCAATACAATTTTGAAAATTACATTAAAAAAAATTTTAAAAGATTCAAAAGAATAGGAAAAAAAAACTAAAGTATATTTTGGAATGACCACATATCCCTATTTTTTTAACCAAATGACTATAATTTAAGGTTAAAATGTCGATGTCAACAAAAATGTCGAGGTGTTAATTTTATAGAAATGTCGATAGAAATATCGATCTTACATTAGTTACACTTTGTTGCTATTTTGTTTATAATTTATCAATTTCGATATGGTATAATGGAAATGTCGATTCCACCCTTTATGTTGACATCGAACCAAACATGTGAAAATTTAATACATTGATTGTAATATCTAGGTTTGAATGGTCGGTTGAGAAGACGATTTCAGCGCTCTATCTCTTCAATCGACATCCTAAAATCTGCAAAATCTTTGGCAAAAAAATTATCTTCCTTGGATACTTAGAGATGAAACTATCCTCATTTGATCCCACTTTTTAGAGATTTGGTTGAAGCTTCTAGTTTTCATTTTTGGAACAAATCTAAACTACCACATTTATTTAAATACTTTAAAAAATGATCACAATTCTCTAATGCTTTAAAAACTACTATATTTTCTAAAGTATCATTAAAATACATTACATAAAAAAAAATCCCAAAAAAAAACCATGTGAAAAGGAGTGGTTGGTTGAGGTCGGTATGACTCATGAGAGTGTATTTAGACAAAAACTTCACCTACCATTTAATTATAACTTTTTGTTTGGTTCAACAATGGCTGGAGTAGAAGATCAAACAATCAACTTTTGAGATGATAATTGATGTTTTATTCATTAAGTTATGTTCGGATTGACACCACTTAATAGTAATTGGTTTAGATCTTTTATTCATTAATTTAAAGTTTTTAAACTTTACATAGACTTATATTGAAGATGGAGAAAAATATGATGTTGAAAAAGAAAATGACGTTTTGAACCACATAAATTTATTACTTTTTTCCCAAAAAAAAGTTACAAACATTTTCAAAATCCAAAAGTTGAATATACTTTTTTTTTTTTGCAATGGAAAAGTTGAATATACTTTTTGGCTAAAATACCATTTTGGTTCTCATACTTTGGATTTTGTTTCATTTTGGTTCATGTACTTTCAATAAAGCTTAAAATTGGCCTCTATGATAAGTTTGAAGTTAATTTTCATCAAAATTGGTTAAATGATAATAATAATTTTAATACAAGAAAAGACACTATGTGAACATATTTCCAAAATTTATAAAAGGAAAATTAATAGAGACTATTTTTTTTAAAGAAAAATTAACAATAAACTAAGAGTAGGGATCGATTTTAAACTTTATTGAAAGTACATAAACTAAAATTGGACATTTAAAAATATAGGGATCAAAATAAAGCAAAGCCCAGAGTACATGGACCAAAATGATATTTTAACTATACTTTTTCAAAGATTAAAAAGAAAAATATCTACATCAAAATAAATGTCAAAGTTGGTAAGAAATAAATTCTTCCATTTCTAGACTATGTATCCCATTCTCATCTACTTTTAGATTTCATCTCTATTTCAATAAGTACATTTGAACCAAAAAAAAAAAAAGAGAAAGGTTAACCACATTATTAAAAGCTAGAATTATTGTTATTATATATATATAGTCAAAATACTATTTTGGTCCATTTACTTGAGATTCATTTTATTTTAATCCTGTTCATATTGATAAAAAAAATCCTTGTGAAAGAGTATTATCATGGGAGCAACAAATGATTAATTATCCTCTAAAAAATGAATGGTAGATTCTCACGGACTGAACAGAATATAAAGTGGGCAGAGTATTTTTGAGTCCCATCGCTTCTACTCCTTCCATTCCCAAATCCTATCTCCATCATTCCTCTCTTTCACCAAATGGATTCCGCCGACGCCGCCGGAGAAGAAGTAGTTTTCCAATTCCAACCAATCTTCCGCGTCTTCAAAAGTGGCCGCGTCGAGAGGCTCATTCCCGCCGACCGCGTTCCGCCGTCCACCGATCCACTAACCGGCGTCCAATCCAAAGACATCATCATCGATCCACACACCCAACTCTCCGTCCGAATCTACCTCCCGAAAGTTCCAGACTCCACGAGGAAGCTCCCGCTCCTAATTTACATCCACGGCGGCGCCTTCTCCATCGGCTCCGTCGCCTCTCCGATCTACCACACCCACCTGGTCTCCCTCGCCGCCGAGGCCAACGCCGTGGCTGTCACTGTCGAATACCGCCTCGCGCCCGAGCATCCTCTCCCAGCGGCGTACGACGACGCCTGGACGGCCGTGGAATGGGTGGCGTCGCACTCCAATCGCGACGGGGCGGAGACTTGGCTGAACCAACACGCGGATTTCGATCACGTTTTCGTCGTCGGTGACAGCGCTGGGGCCAACATTTCGTACAATGTGGTGGGCCGGGCCAGCGAAAATGATAATGGGCCGAAGGGAATGAAGATAATTGGGCTGGGCCTGGTGCATCCGTTTTTCATGATCGACAAGCCCGATAAGTTGATAGAGTATATCTTCCCGACGTCGGCGGGTCTGGAGGATCCGAGGATGAACCCGTGGGCCAACCCGGGACTAGGGAGTTTACGGTGCAACCGGATCCTGATAGTGGCGGCGGAACATGATTGGCTGAAGGACAGGGCGCGTGGGTTTCACGCGGCGTTGAAGGAGAGTGGGTGGAAAGGGTCGGTGGAGATGGTGGAGAATGAAGGGGAAGGTCACGTGTTTCATTTGTTAAATCCCAACTGTGAGAATGCTGTTGCGTTGGATAAAAGAGTGGCTTCCTTTATCCAATCAGTGTAAGCCACGTGGAAACTTACCTTCCAAATATTTATGAGAAATTATCTTTCTCGTAGAATGTGACTGACGATTTTTTATTATTAGATGTAGACTAGAAACTAAAAGTTGTGGTTTTACTATACATCCTATACATCTTACGGTTCTTGATTTTTAGGACTTGAGATCGATTTCAATTTGATTCATATGATTTTTAAACTTGCAATTTGATTCACTTGTTGTTTGAACTTTAGAAATTGTCCTTATTGATACCAACATGACATTTTTTCTACTAATGTGATAATAAGTTAGGGGCTGTTTGACCGAATGAGTTATAACAACATGGGTTCTAATAGTCTGTAGGTTATAATAGTATGTAGAATTATATAATATTGTTTAAAATACAGAGTTGTTTAGTCTAGAGTTATAATAGTCTGTGTTTGGGGTGCATAGTAGGTTATTATAACCCACGCCCCTAACAGTCCCTTAGTGTTTTCTATTTTGATTGTGATGATTGGTTATATTGGGTGGGGTTTATATTGAATAAAAGAAAAATGAGGGAGTTTTGCAGGGGATAAAATTCAATTTAGAAATAATTTGTAAAATTTTATCTAATCATATATATCAAATTGAAACAAAAAATAAATAAATAAAAATTTTAAAAGCATGGAGACCAAATTAAAATTAAGTCCAAATGATATTGACTAAATTTGTAATTTAACCTTGAATATTTTAGTGTTGAGTTTATTGCTTGTGTTTCTCTTTTTTTTTTTTTTTTAGTTCAACAATTGTAGGGTGGAGGATTGACCCCTATTGCTTGTGTTTTTGACAATAATTCACTTGTGTTATTTATAATTGACGTTTTTGTACTATTTTTGTTTTACTAATTTCTTTTAGTTCAAATAGGGTTGAAGTGGGGATTCGAACCTCCCATCTTTAGGGAGGTTACTTGATTCCTTAACACCTATAAAGCCTTTTTGGGAAAACCAAAAGCAAAAGCCACGAGAGCTCTATTGGTATGAGGTCTTTTGGAGGAAACCAAAACAAAGTCATGAGGGCTTATGTTAAGTGGACAATATTATATCATTGTAAAGATAGATACAGGTTTTGTTGTCTTAACACTTATATCTTAAATTTGGTTATTTAAAAACTTCAATTCAACTCCGTTGATTTGAAATTAGATTCAATTTGATTCCTAAGATTCAAACATTTTTTAATTTAGCCCATATAGTTTAGTTTAGTCAAATCTCATAAATTGTCTTGCTATATTGACACATTTGTATTTACATGGAAATGAGTTGATATTTTCTATTTGTTAACTGTGTTAGTTAAGACCCTATTGGATAACCATTTGGTTTTTTATTTTTGAAAATCAAACTTATTTTCTCTCAATTTCTCTACAATGATTTTCATTATTTTTAAAGAAACATTTGAATTCTTAGTCAAATTCCAGTAACAAAAACAAGTTTTTAAAAATTACTTTTTTTAGGCCCCATCTGATAACCATTTGGTTTTTGATTTTTTGTTTTTGAAAATTAAGCTTATAAACTCTACTTCCAGTAATGAGTTTTTTTATTTTGTTATCTACTTTTTAAGAGTGTTTTCAAAATTCAAGCCATGTTTTGAAAATTAAAAAAAGTAGTTTTGAAAAATTTGTTTGTGTTTTGAAATTTGACTAAAAATTCAAATGTGTTAGCAAGAATGGTGAGAAACATACTATAGAAATTGGGAGAAGATTGTCGAGAACACTAAGAAATTTGCACAACAAAACTATGCTATTATTGATGATGTTGTTATATTTAAACCAAATTGTACCCCGATAAAAAGAGAAAAGATAGCAACCTACTCTAGCTACAATTCAGCTAAGTGGTAATAGAAACTTGGAATTAAAATAAAATATCCCTAAAAAATAGGAAACTATTTAACTGAATGTAAAAATCCTTTCATTCCCTCCCTTAAACTAAATACTCTGAGGCAATTAGATTTTATCAGAAATTTCATATACTTCCAGCCACCTTCGAAGCTTCTTAAAGACTTCCAATTTCAAGGGTTCGGTCATGATGTCTGTCACTTGATCTTGACTTCCACAATGAACTAGTTCATTTACACCATCTTTAGTAAGATCTCTTAGAAAATGAAATCTCACGTCAATATGCTTGTTTTGACTGTGCATAATAGGATTTTTACTATTGTCACACAATATAGTAGTGCAACTTTCATTAGAATGTCCCAGCTCCTTCAAAATTCTCTTCACCCAAACTCCTTGACAAGCACAAATTGTAGTAACTACAAACTCAACTTCTTTGGTTGATAAAGTCACCATAGGCTATTTTTTTAGCACCACGAAACATCACCTGAACTCATTAAAAGCACATATCTAGATGTACTCTTCAGGTCCTCCATATCTCCAGCATAGTCACTATTTGTATATGCCAACAATTCACCATTTCCTCTTTTTTTGGAATGAATTCCTTAGTTCACAGTCCCTTTTAAGTATCGAAGTATTCTTTTAGCGACTTGTAGATGATACTCCATTGGTTTTGCCATGTACGTACTTATAAGACAAGTAGCAAACATCATGTCAAATCTTGTGGTAGTGAGATACATTAAACTTCCCACTAATTGCTTGTAGTATGTATCATCAACAAAGACTCTATTTCCATCTTTACTCAATTTGGAATGTAGTATACCTCAATAACAACATGATTACCTCCATTTAGCAACAACTCTACATTTCCTATGCCCATCACATCCATTTTAGTGTCGTTGTCCAATTTCACGAAATGTAAAAAATCTTCATCGAGCTCACTAAACATAGAACGATTACCACACATATGATTAAAACACCCAAAATTAAGAAACCATGTATCTTCTCTGTTGACTCCATGTAATTCCTCATAAGACATTAGAAGCATTTCTTTTTCCTCATCAATTTCGACATAGTTTGCTTCTTTACTTTCAGGACATTTATACTGGAAATGTCCAAGTTTTTGGCATCGATAGCACTACATATTTGCTTTGTTCAAATTTGCTCGACCCCTTCCTTTTCCTTGATAGTTACCTCGACCATGACCTCTTCCTTCATCATTTATGGTTCAAGGCTTGCTCCTCTCCACTTCGTCGTTGAAACTTTTGTTCATGTACTATCAAGGAACTTTGCAACTCATCAACAGTGAGAGTATTGATATCATTTGACTCTTCAATAGAACAAACGATATAGTTAAACTTTTCAGTTAAGGAGCATAGAATTTTTTCAACCACTTTCACATCTTGCATGTCTTCTCCATAAATCTAAATTTTATTTGCCATTGTTATGACTCTGGAAAAGTATTCTATCATTCCTTCACCAGACTTCATCTCAAGAATTTCAAATTCTCTACGAAGAGCTTAAAGGTGAGACCTCTTGACCATTGCATTTCCTTCAAACTGTTTTCTTCATCGCATCTCATATTTTTACTTGAGAATGGTTTCAAGAACTGTACGATCAATGGCTTGGAAGAGATAGTTCTTTACTTTCAAGGCTTTCAACTTTTTTTTTTTTCTGTTGGGCTTCCATCTGCAACAACCCGCTAGCTGGTTCAACATATCCATATTCCACCAACTCCCAATATTCCTTGGATCGAAGGAAATTTTTCATCAACATGCTCCAATGATCATAGTGACCATCAAATCATGGAATTGTCGGCTGTATATATAAAGCTTTCTTCATTCTTATTTCCTTATGTAGTGATTTTCTTGTTGCTGCAAGATTCCAAAGACTTCTGCTTTGAAAATTAAACCCAGTAGGGGCTCTGATACCAAATGGTTGAGAACACTAAAAAATTTGCACAACAAAACTGTGTTATTATTGATGATGTTGTTAAGATTTAAACCAAACTGTACCCACAATAAAAAGAGAAAAAATAGCAACTCACTCTAGCTACAATTCAGCTAAGTTGTAACAGAAACTTGGAATCAAAATAAAATATCCCTAAAAAATAGGAAACTATCTAACTGAATGTAAAAATCCTTTAAAAAATAGGCATAATTTTTAAAAATAGAAAACTAAAAATGGAATGGTTATCAAACGGGGTTTAGTTTTCACAACTTTTTGGCTTAGATTTTGAAAAATATTTGTAAAAAGTAGATAAAAAATAAAGAAACTCATAGGTTGAATTTTTCAAAAACCAAAAACCAAAAACTAAGGCCCCGTTTGATAACCATTTGGTTTTTATTTTTTGAAAATTAAGCCTATAAATACTACTCACACCCTTGGATTTACTTGTTTTGTTATCTACCTTTTACCTATGTTTTCAAAAACCAAGCCATGTTTTGAAAACTAAAAAAAGTAATTTTCAAAAACTTGTTTTTGTTTTTAGAATTTAGCTAAGAATTCAAATGCTTCCTTAATGGAGATGAAAACCATTGTAGAGAAATTGAGAGAAAACAAGCTTAATTTTCAAAAACCAAATGGTTATCAAACGGGGCCTAAATGGTTATGAAACGAGGCCTAACTAGTTAGAGTTTTAGAATTGTGCGCAAAATATAATCATAATGTATTCTTAAACATTAGCATTTTTTTATAGGTTAAAATACCATTTTTGTCCATGTACTTTTGGTTTTGTTCTATTTTGATCATTGTACTTTCAAATATCCAATTTTAGTCTTTATACTTTCAATAAAGCTTAAAATTGGTCCCTATGATAAGTTTGAAGTTTATTTTTATCAAAATTAGTTTAATAATAATAATAACCTTAATACAAGAAAAGACACAATGTGAACATATTTCTAAAATTTATATAGACTATTTTTTTCAAATAAAAGTTAACAATAAACTAATTGTAGGGACCAATTTTAAGCTTTATTGAAAGTACATGGACTAAATTTGAACATTTGAAAGTACATAGACCAAAATAGAATAAAATCCGAATTACGGGGACTAAAATGATATTTTAATCTTTTTCATAATATAGCTTGCATAATTGGTAGTTTTCTTAAATATTTTAGGTGGGAAGTTTTGACTTGTTTTGCCCTTATCCACGACTAATAGTTTTATACAAATTGAAAATTTTATGTGTGGATAAAAGATAGTTCAAGGAAATATGTGAAATTTTCATGTGGGGATAAAAATAGTTCAAGGATGATCGATGATGAGAGAGATTTATAAAAGTCCAAATCATTGGAACTAAATTGAAACGTTCAAAAAAAAAAATTCTTTTTTAATTTCTTTCTTCATTTATCTTGATTCTAGACTTGTTTAAAACTAAAAGTTGTGAATAAGGGAAAAATAAGTCAAAACTTCCCACCTAAAATATTTGAGAAGCCTACCAATTATGCAAGCAATCTTATAAAAAAAATGTTAATGTTAAGAATATATTATGATTATATTATGACACTGAATAAAATTCATCATTTAATTTACTTTTCTTTTAGTGCAACAATATATGAGGTGGAGATTTAAATCTTTATTCTTTTGGTCGATGATATATACCTTAGCCAGATGAATTTGCTAACAAAACTAAATTGAAACTTTAAAAAAAAAAAATTTAAAATTTCTTTCTTCATTTATCTTGATTCTAGACTTGTTTAAAACTAAAAGTTGTGGATAAGGGAAAAATAAGTCAAAACTTCCCACCTAAAATATTTGAGAAGCCTACCAATTATGCAAGCAATCTTATAAAAAAAATGTTAATGTTAAGAATATATTATGACTTTCAATAAAATTCATCATTTAATTTACTTGTTTTTAGTGCAACAATATATGAGGTGGAGATTTAAGCCTTTATTCTTTTGATCGATGATATATACTTTAACCAGATGAATTTGCTAACAAAACTAAATTGAAACTTTCAAAAAAAAAATTCTTTTTTTAATTTCTTTCTTCATTTATCTTGATTCTAGACTTGTTTAAAACTAAAAGTTGTGGATAAGGAAAAAATAAGTCAAAACTTCCCACCTAAAAATTTGAGAAGCCTACCAATTATGCAAGCAATCCTATAAAAAAAAAATGTCAATGTTAAGAATATATTTTGATTATATTATGACGTTGAATAAAATTCATCATTTAATTTACTTTTTTTTAGTGCAACAATATATGAGGTGGAGATTTAAACCTTTATCCTTTTAGTCGATGATATATACCTTAACCAGATGAATTTGCTAACAAAACTAAATTGAAACTTAAAAAAAAAAATTCTTTTTTTAATTTCTTTCTTCATTTATCTTGATTCTAGACTTGTTTAAAACTAAAAGTTGTGGATAAGGGAAAAATAAGTCAAAACTTCCCACCTCAAATATTTGAGAAGCCTACCAATTATGCAAGCAATCTTATAAAAAAAATGTTAATGTTAAGAATATATTATGATTATATTATGACGTTGAATAAAATTCATCATTTAATTTACTTTTTTTTAGTGCAACAATATATGAGATGGAGATTTAACCTTTATTCTTTTGGTCGATGATATATACCTTAACCAGTTGAACTATGCTTATGTTAGCAAATTCATCTTTTATTTATCAGCAAAAAGAATGTATCATTTACTATTTGTCTAACTAACTTGAGCATAGCTGACTTGGTTGACATTATACCTTGACCAATAAATTGGAGGTTTAAATTCTCATCTCACATATTGTTGAACTAAAAAAAACTATTCGTCTAATTTTTATAATTAGAGTTTTTTTAGTATCAAATTAGAGTTAATAATGGATTAAATACTTATTAAATTGCACGCGCATTAGAACTTAAAATCATAAATAATGAATCGTGTTAATTTACTAATCATTTTCTACATAAAATAAAAATATTTTTTAAAAGGAAAAAAACCCGGTTTAGAGCTTCGCCTGCCTGTTGCCCGATTCATAACCCGTCTCAGTAAGAAAAATCAACCCGATTTCAAATAGCAAATTAAAAGTTAGAAAATAAAAATATACGCCGTTGCCGGGGATCGAACCCGGGTCACCCGCGTGACAGGCGGGAATACTCACCACTATACTACAACGACTTTTGGTTAGCAATGGGAAACAAAATTATTAATATCTTTACATATCCTTGATTTTAGAGAAATAGGAATAAATGACTATTGAGTGATTTGTTGAATTTAGTATCTCACGCACATTAAAACTAATATTAAAAAATTAATTATTTTGAAAGAAATAATAAGTTTTTTTTTTTGGTACTAAATAAAACAAGTTTTTTTTTTTCCTTTTAAAATTATAAAAAGGCTATTAATATACTAAAATAATTAAGAAAAAAACTGTCATCCAAACATACGTTTAAAGAATATTAATGTTGTATAATGAAGGGCAAAAATATCATAATAGACGAAGATTGCTAATTTTGTTAATTTAACATTTAAAGAAGTTTACACACATGTGAAAATTAATGCATTTAGGATTTTTCAAAGAAAATTCTAATGGATGATCTAAATTGATTTATTTATGAAAGTTTAAAAGTTTAATTGATATAATTATAAGTTTTCACATGTGTAAAAACAGTGTACTAATGTTTTTAAAGCAAAATTAATTGTTACATTGATACATTTATGAAAGTTTAAACTTTTAATTGATACAATTATTAGGCCATGTTTTTAAATGATACAATTATTAGTTTAGGGTTTTAATTGATACAACTTAAGGGTATAAATTGAATTTTTTTTCATCTGATATTTTATGTTTAACATATATGTCTCACTCTTTAACTTTTCTCTCTCTAATGTTTCTTTCTAAAATTTTGTTTCTATGACTCTATGTCTCTTACTTTTTAAAAAAAAATGAAAAACCAAAAATTATTAATTGGCATGCTTCATCTTCTATTTTTACTTTAAAAAACAAAACAACACTAAACATGTATGGTTTTTATTTTTGTTTTTAAAAATTAAAAAACTAAAATTAAACATATAAATACTACTTTCACTTATGGATTTTCTTGTTTTGTTGTCTAATTTTTACATATGTTTTAAAAAATCAAGTCAAGTTTTGAAAACTAAAACAAGTATAATTTTCAAAAACTTATTTTTGTTTTTGAAATTTGACTAAGAGTTCAAATGTTTTCTTAAGAAATATGAAATTCATTGTAGTGAAATGATAAGAAAACAAGCACAATTTTCAAAAACCAAATAATTATCCAACGAGGCTTAAAAAACTAAAAATCTAAAATTAAAAACCAAAATAGTTATCAAATGGGAACTAAATTATTTAATTCGGTATTGTGAAATATCTTTAAAAAAATTGTGTTAAATCTTTTATCGAATGTTTCTATTTGGTTGGGATAATCAAACTACTTCTAGCATCAAAGTTAAATAAACTCTCTAAAGTTAATTTCAATTTTCTTTTCAAAATTAAACAAATAGAAATTAAATAAAGTTTAGATCTTTTATGTGCCTAGGAGATTTTGCAAGCAGTCTCAACCAAATTTAGTAAGATTTTACATTCATGAATTTGGCCAATGTAAACATCTCTCAACTGGTTAAGACATTATATCATCGACTAAAATGTCAAAAATTCAAATTTTCACTTCTACATGTTAAACTCAAAAAAAAAAAAAAAAAAAAAATCATAAATTTAGAGAAATGAAATGATAAAGCCAGTGAATTATAAAAGCTAGCAAGATATACATCAATTCTTTAAATGAAGGGATCAATTCAACTTAACCCAAAAATCAAAGAAAAGACAGAGACAATTAAGGGTGTGTTTGAAATACCTTATAATATTATAAGAACTTTTTAAAAAATATTTATATCTTATATTTTTAAAAGAGTGCTTTAAATAATAATTTTTTTTATTGCACTATATATAAAAGTGATTCTATTAATTACAAATATGTTTATTTTTTCTTACTACATTTTTTAAAGATTTTCTGTTAACTACTTTAAGGTTATTTTTGGACACTTTATCTCCCGAGTGTTTCTTCAAGAATAGTTTTAAAATTAATCTAATTTTTTAAAGTGTTTTTTTATTTATTAAGATTTTTCTAAAAAAATTGATCATCTAAATTCACTTTCAAGAAGCTATATTAAACAAGCTTTAAATTATTAACTTTTTCAAATATGCTGGTAGAAAAATTGGTTTTATTTATAAAAAAAAATATTTTTCAAAAAGCTATTCCAAACTGAAGAACGAAAATGAAACTAAAGAATCACCCTACCAAGTGGTCAATTCCTGCAAGCGTTGCATTGGAGGTGCTTCAAATCTGGTCTCATTATCTTGGCATAGTTTTAATTTTAATACTATAGTTTTAAAAGTTTCAATTTGGTCCTTATAACTTAAGTTTGGTTCAATTTGATTCTTTAAAAATTTCAATTCAACTTCTATGATTTTAATTTAGATTCCTAAGATTTAAACATTTTTTAATTTAGCCCGTATAATTTAGTCAAATCTCATAAATTGTTTCTGTCATTGCCATATCGACACATTTGTATTTACATAGAAATGAGTTGATTTTTTCTCTATTTGCTAACTATGTTAGTTGACTGATTAGAGTTTTAGAATTGTGTGAAAAATAGAAGGAAATAGGTGAGATTGTGAATAAAATATAGTTAAGGGATGATTGATGTTGAGATTTATAGGGACTCTAATTGAAACTAAGCCCAAACTAAATTGAAACTTTTAACCAAATTTTCTTTTTTTAATTTCTTTCTTCATTTACCTTCATTCTCGATTTGTTTAAAACTACTAGTTGTGGATAAGGGCGTAACAAGTCAAAACTTCCTACCTAAAATATTTGAGAAAACTATCAATTATGCATATCTTATAAAAAAAATGTTGATGTTTAAGAATATATTGTGATTATATTATGACGCTCAATAAAATCCATCATTTAATGTTTTTTTAGTGCTACAACATGTGAGGAGAAGATTCAAACTTTTGATATTTTAGTCGATGATGTATACCTTAACTAGTTGAATTATGCTTATGTTAATAAATTAAACATTTACTTATTGGAAAAAATATATATTGTTGCTATTTGTCTAGCTAACTTGAGCATAGCTCATTTGGTTAGGACAATATACTTTCGACTAAAATGTTAAAAATTTAAATCTTCACCTCACATATTCTTGAACTAAAAAAACTCTTTGTCTAATTTTTATATCAAATTAGAGTTAATAATGCATTAAATACTGATTAACTTACACGTGCATTAAACTTAAAAATCATAAATAATGAATCGTGTTAATTTATCAATAATTTTATGCATAAAATAAATATTTTTAAAATGAAAAATATCCCAGTTTAGCTTCGCCTGCCTGTAGACCCAATCAAGGTTCGAAATGTCGATGTTGATGGAAATGTCGAGGTCCAAAATTTATGGAAATGTCGATGGAAATGGAAATGTCGATGGAAATTTCGGTGGAAATTTACGGAAATCGTGGAAATTGATGGAAATTGTTTGAATTAGCCAATGAAACTTAGATTTTGACTTAATTAAACTATAATGGACTATTTTTAAGCATCACATCTAAAAATTAAGATAATATTTAGATATAAATGTCAATTGAAAATTTGAAATGTCGATGCGAGTAGGAATTTGAAAAAAAATATATGGAAATTGATTTAAATTATTAAAATTATTTCATGAAACCTTAATTGTGAGTCGTGACTCAATTATAGTATAATTGATTACTCTTAAGTCTTAACATCCTATATCTAAATATATATAATATTTATATTCAATTAGACAAATATGAAGGAAATTTGAGAGAATTGAAATGAATTTAAGAGAATTAGAGGGAATTTGAGAGAATTGTAGGGAAATTGAGATAATTGGAATTGGAGTGTAGAAATGCTTTGAACCTATTATCTAGCGCTTCGAATGACCAAGTACGGGGGTCTCGCTAACTCTTATCTAATTGCTCTCTGTATTTTGTACTCAATTTCTCCTCAATATAATAAAATTCTCTCTCCCTCTACCTGTGGACGTAGACTATTACTTATTATTTATTAACAAAGAAAAGATTAAATTGGAATATATATATATATATATATATATATATATATATATATTATAATAATAATAATATAAAAACCTGCTCTCATTTTGTTAAAAAAAAAAAAAAAAAAACCTCGAAATATGGACGACATGTCGTCGAAATGGGGGGGGGGGAATGATATGTCGAACAGGTCGACATTTCGACATGTCGACTGAAATTTTGCACCATGGACCCAATTCATAGCGCGTCCCAAGAAAAGAAAAATCAGCCCGATTTCAAATAGCAAATTAAAATTAAAAAAATAAAGAAAATTCGCCGTTGCTGGGGATCGAACCCGGGTCACCCGTATGACAGGCGGGAATACTCACCAATTTGTTCTTTATACATATTCTAATTCACAAATTCATTATTTTGAAAGAAATAATAAGCTTTTTTGGTACTAAATAAAATCATATACTAAAATAATTAAGAAAAATTATGTCATCCAAACATATGTTTAAAGAATATCAATGTTGTATTGTATACTGAAGGGCAAAAATATCATAGTAGAATGATTAGGATGTTAGAATTCCTACTCTCAACCTTCTGGTATATAAAATCATTATTTTGTGAAAGCATGTTCGATGATTTTTTTTTTTTTGGGGTCAATATATCATTACTATATTAAATAGGATAATTATTTTTGAGAGATTTTACTTCAACTCTTTAATTTATAATTTCTAGAATAACATTGATGTAACTTTTAGGTAGTGTTTGATTCCTTGTTTTGGAAATGGAGAGTATGAATTAGCTTAACCAAACCCATGTTTGATTGACAGTTTTGTAAACTCAGATTTGCTACAATACATACTATTCTACCTTCGAGGTTTGCTAACAATACTTTTCCTTATTCACCAATTTTGCTACAATACTTTATTCATACTTTTTAAGTTTGCTACAATACATATTTTTTCTTTAGTTACTTTTCTAAAATGAATTAAACTTTTAATAAAATATATTAGTTAAATTAAAATAACTAATTAATGATAATTTTATAATAAATAAGTAAATAAATTTAGTTAAAAATTTAAATAATAATAATTAATTCATAAATCGATATGTGGGCTTTGTTATAAACTTCATGTTTTAGAGCAATTATAATGATAAATTTATAAAGAAAAATTCCTTTGTATTTTGTTCTCACATTGACAAATATTAGAAAAAAATAATTACAAAACTAACTAAATATTTGTTTTACAAAATAATTATTCAAAAAGTATTCATATTAATAATAGTGTTAAAAATAAATTATTTATTTGTAAAGTAATAGTTACTAATTTATAAGAAATTATTATTATATTTTAAAATTTTTATTAACATGTAAATTATAATAACAAATATTTTATTATAAATTTCAAACCACTCACATTATATAAATCTAGATTTAATATATCCATTTCCATTAAAAAAAATCCATTTCTCTAAATCTACAATTTTTGCAAACTACTTTTCATGTGAAAATGTAAAAATCATGTTATCCTAGTTAATAAAGACATTAAAAAAGTTGTGAAGTAAAATTTAAACCAAGTTTGCAATTATATGTCTGGCAATAATTAATTGTTAGTGGTTTTCTAGTTGTTACAAAGTTGTGTGTAATTATAATGCTTTCTTAAAAGTCGTCGCGTTTGACGTCTCATCACTGCCTTTCTAAGTAGTTACAAAATCATTGCTATATCGTTTGCAGCGATTGAAAACTATTAGATAAACATGCCTCTTTTTTAGGTTCATTATTCTTGGGTTGGATCCCTTTTTCTTTTTAGACCGAATATCTGTTTGAATTTTATGGGTTCTGATACCATATTAGACTACATGAGGTTCAATCTCAAAATCAATTGGCTAGGAGAGGAGTAGCTCATGTATCTTATAAAGATGGTGATGTCTCTTCATTTTTTCAATGTAGGATCCTTAACAAAAACTATTGCAAAAGGTAAAAAAAAAAACTGCTGCTATAGATGACTTTTCCTGTAGTGTGGACATAATACATGGAGCTCATAACAAAATACCAATTAAAGTCTTTGGAAAAAGGTCCTCTATTTTGCTTCAAAAGAAGAGAAAAAAAAGTGCCATCACTTAAAGAGCATTTGTTTTGGTGAGTTTATTGTTTGTGTTTCCGGTAATAATTCATTTGTGTTATTTAATATAATCGACGTTTTTGTACTCTTTTTGTTTTACAACTATCTTTTAGTTCAAACATGGATAAGGCGGAGGATTTGAACAACCCATCTTTAGGGAGGTTAAATGATGCCTTAATTAAGATGCTGAGTTACAGGTTGGCTTATTTTACTGAAATATTTTTTTTTCTAGTGTACTAAGATGTTATCATATATAATTGATGTGAGGTTGTCACCAATTTTATTTCAATTTTATGACAAAGTGAAATTTTGATTATTATTTAATAAAACTATCTGAAAATGTAGAAGGAAATACCTATTTAGTCTTTAAATTTTCATAATTTTTTCTAGGGAAAAAATCAATTTTACCTCTAAACTTGTCATGTTGTATCAATTTGACTCTAAACTTTCAATTTCATCAAATTACACCTCAAACTTAGATAAGTATTGCAATCTTAATCCTAAACTTTAAAAAGTGTTGCAATTTTAATCTTTTAATAAGGTTTCTTTTGAAAAATCATTGAAATTTTTTTTCTCATATGCATTCAATGAATTCTAGAACTTATGTATGGTACAAAATTGATAAGATTTCAAAGAAAAACAACGTTAGAGCTAAATTTTTGTTCAAATTTGTGAATTTTCACAAGGTTATTCAATGATTAATTTGTGTTTTGATCAAACTTAATTTTATGCAAAACTTGATTTTATTGAAATTAGTAAGTTTATGGAGATTTTTACTTTGCTTTTTGTTAAAATTAGTGGGTGAATTAGTGAAAATTGAATAGAGAGGGCAAAAATTGCAACAATTGTCTAATTTAGGGTGAAAATTGATTCAATTTTTTAAAATGTAATTCTTTCTAAATAAGTAGATAAAAAATAGAAGAAGATCAAGAGAAAATGAAAAACTGACAATTTGTTAATCCAACAATTGAAGAAGTCTATATACATGTGAGAATTGACGCATTTACGATTTTCAAAGGAAATCCTAATAGAAAGTTTAAATTGATTCAGTTATAAAAGTTTAGGGGTTTAATTGATATAATTATAAGTTTCCACAAAAATATTTAGGGCGTAAATTGAAACACTTATAAAAATTCCAACTTTTAATTAATATAATTATTTGTTTAAGGTTTTAATTAATACAACCAAAAAAGATTTGGAATATAAATTGATTTTTTCTTTCATATTTTATGTTTAACGTATATATTTCAGTCTCTAACTTTTGTCACTCTAAATCTTTTATGAAAGTTTGTGCCTTGGAGATTTTGCAAGTATTCTCAACCGAATTTAGTAAGATTTGACATGTTCTTTCTGCAAAATGGTACTTTAAACATTCATGAAATTTGATTAAAAAAAAAAATCCATGAATAAGGAAAATTCAACTTATCGCCCATACTTTATGCAGCTGAGTCATGCTCATGTTAGCACAAAGAAAATTAAATTAAGGATATATTTGATATACCTTCTAATTTAAGAACTTTTTTAAAAACTATTTTCAATAAAATGTTTTTATATCTCGTATTTTTAAAAAGTGCTTTAAACAACAATTTTTTTTTCTGTTGTACTACATTCAAAAATAATTCTATTTGGCGCTGCCATATTGCGATGCAAAGCGGCCGACGTCCATCTAAAAGAAGAGTTTTAGAAAAGAATTTGGAGTTGCCACCAACTATTAATAGGGTGTGATTGGTCACCTAAATTTTAGAGGGAACTAAATGGCCTACGAAAATCGAGTTTAGGCTTTGGGGTCTTTGTGTGTAGGGAAAGGTATTAGCATCCTACAACTCCTATAAAAGCGGTTACCCAAAATCACTTCTTACCTCATGCTATATCTTGGTTAATTTTATTTAAAGAAAAGAAAGCATCCCTTTGAGTTTCTAAGAAAACAATTTTTGTTGATTTTATTTTAAAATGTCTCAATTTGATTTATCTTAAACTTCAAAACTGAAGCAAGTTTTTGACAAACTTGAGTGGGGTTATTAGCCATCAATTGATGCAATGTTGAAATTATTCTCAATCAATAAGAAAATTCCCCACCTCAAGAATTTTAAGAATTTTACATTTTTTTCTCAAATCTATCATAGGATTGCATTTATTTTTAACTTGTTTTACTTTTTTTTTTTTTTTTTTTTGTAATATTAATTCTTTTGATTGAAGTATTTTTCATGCACTTTGAGAGTAATATGAACTTATCTCAAACACACTACTCAACCCATTTTAAAAGGTCAATTTTACAATAGAAAATATGTGGCCCTTATTATTATTTTTTTTTAATGAAAATATAATTTGAAAGGTACTTATTTTAATTGCTAAAACTTTAAAAAAGGTACTCTTGAACAGTTTGTTGAATAAATTTAGCTGCTTTAAAAAAAGTTTTTAGAACTTAAGAAGATAATCAGTTTGGTAAAAATAGTAATTATTTTAAAATGTGTTTTGGTGTTGTTCATGAACATTAAATCAAAAGGTGAAAGTGTGCTTTTTACAAAAAAAAAAAAGTTTATTCAAAAGAAAAAGTTTAAAAAAAAGTTTATTCAAGACAACTTTTGATAAATTTATATGTTCATTCCTTTAATTTTTATGAAAAAGGTATTTTTTAAGAATAAAAATTAGTTTTATTTTGGTACAGTGTGGATATTTTGTAAACATTTTGAATTTTTTTATTAATTAATAAGAACTCAAAGATTTTTTTTTTTAAAATAGTTTTATTCTCAAAGAGATTTTCTTCCTACAATTTTTTAAAATCATTTTTCATATCATTTGTAAGACTTAAATTCTGTACATTATAATACTTTGATCTCTAATTTAGGTGAAGACTTTCAAGCATTTATGGAGCTCTACTCGATTACATTATGAATAAACGACTTTCAATCGTACCACATTAAACTTGACTAAAAAAAAACTTCTCACTCATACAACAATTTCCAACGTAAAATAGAGCGCATACAAAGAAAGCCAACAAGATATCCATAAAAACTAGTAGAGAAAAGTGACTATTGCATTTTGAGATTTAAAAGTCTAAAGTTAAAAAATAAAATAGCGCAAATAGAAACTAGCAAGGACATTTAAGGAAAAAAAATAGATAAAAAATGCTATGCCAAAGAAGAGTTATCCCGACTCTTTTCTAAAGATGGGTGATGGTATGAATCAACCATGTGGGAAAAATGATGATGCATTCCGTTGAGTGATTAGCTTTTCACTTGAAGGTAGGTTTGTAAGGCTCGCTAGAAAAGAAGAAGGCAATTGAAGGTGAATGTGGTAGAGGAGAAAAAAATGGTGTAAGGTCGAAAGAAAAAAAAATGGTGGAACCAAGGTAACCTTCTTTTTGTTGTTGTAATGTGAGAAAAATATTGAGATGATATTTGTTTGGAAAAAAAAAAAAGAATCATTTCTTTTGAAGAATGTGTGGGAGAGAAAAGGGAGCTGAAGTTGTTTGAGGAAAAACAGTGGAAGAAAGATTTAAAAAAAAAGGTGGATATGAAATTGTTGGAGAAAAATTTGTAGAAGAAGATAAAAAAATGTGGGGAAGAATCTAAGATGTCCCTCCTTGTTTTGGAGGAAAAAAAAGACGATTAGAGAGAGGTGAAAACTTGGGAGAGAAGGAAGAAAAGAAGAGCTTTTGGGAATAGAGAGAGATTTGTTTATGGCGAAGGGATTTTGTTTTGGGGAAGACCGAGGGATTTGCATGGGAAAGAAAAGAAAATCAAGGATTTTTCCTTGAAAACTCACAACAACTTTGATATTTGTGGGAAGGTTCTAGGATTTTTAAATAAAGAGATAACAATTGTATTTAACATGTTTTATCTATCTAAAACACTAAAGTTCTACCTCTCGCTTATGGCATGCATATTAGTTTCATACTTACATGTCTTGGGTTCAAATCTTTTCCATGCACTTTTTTTTTTTTTTGCTAAAGTGTATTTTGGTCTCTGTATTTTGGGTTTTGTTCCATTTTGGTCCATATACTTTCAAATGTCCAATTTTAGTCCATTGTACTTTCAATAAAGTCTAAAATTTGTCTCTACTATTAGTTTATTGTTAATTTTTCTTAAAAATAATTAGTCTCTATTAGCTTTCTCTGTATAAATTTTGAAAGTATGTTCACATTTTGTCTTTTCTTGTATTAAAATTATTATTATTATTATTATTATTATTATTATTATGATGATGATGTAACCAATCCTATACTTTCAGTAAAGTTTAAATTTTTTCCCTACTATTAGTTTATTGTTATTTTTTCTTAAAAATAATTAGTCTCTATTAGTTTTTTCTGTATAAATTTTAGAAGTATGTTCATATTGTGTCTTTTCTTGTATTAAAATTATTATTATTATTATTTAACCAATTTTGATAAAAAAAATAACTTCAAACCTATCATAAGTACCAATTTTAAGCTTTATTAAAAGTACATGGACTAAAATTGAATATTTGAAAATACATGGACCAAAATATAAAAAAATCTAAAGTACATGGACCAAAATGGTATTTTAACTTTTTTTTTTTCCTATTATATAGGATAACAAGAGATTAATGTCAAAGACTAAAATAGACGATTTCTTAAACTTCAGTGATGATTGATGAAATAGTAAGATTTTGAAACCAAAACACCAACTAGAATTATTATCCAAATCTCATAGACTAAAAAAGTAACTTTCTCTTTCAAATATATAAGTTAAGGAAGGCGGTATTTTTAAATTATTTTTCGTCGTTTGTTATGTTTTTTAATTTATGATTGGAAACAATTTACAATTGCTTTTTGAAAGAAAAGTAGGAAATCATTCCAATTCTCGTTTATTTTTTCTTTTGGTCGTTTTCCCCCCTTCAATTCAACTGGAGAGTCCCTCAAAAAAAAAAAAAAAAAAAAAATCAACTGGAGAGAAAAAGAAACAATGTTCCATTTGATACTTATTTTCTATTCTTTTTCCTGTAATTTTCTTGGGAAAAAAAATGAGTAGTACAATTAATTAAAAGGCTAACAAGAGGAATAACTAATTTTAAATAGTGTATCTCAAAAAATGGCTAAACGACGAGAAATTATTCGGTAAGGCTGTCATAATGTAGCTGGCAATTTTTTACCGTTCGATGGAGAGAGAGAAATACCTCGAATTTAATTATATCTAACGGTTATTAGAGGGCATGAAAATTATTAGATCCACGTACAACGGTTATTATGAGGCAATTACATTGTGGTGGTCTCATTGAATAATTTGTCCTAAACGACACACGTTGGATAAAACCAACAACATCCAAACCACATATTCTCTTTGATTTGAAACAAAATTCCCAAATCTAAGTAAATGTGAGCGAAATTCAATTAGAGATGATTGAGGTTTTTTTTTTTTAATCTACTGATGGTTGGAAAGGTTGATTGTGAACATCCGTATATAACTAGGTATAAATGAAATAAAGAATTATTCACTCTTCGCTCTCCTAGTAAATTGTAGTCATAATTCTGAATAACGCAACCTTTTACCATTTTTTATTTTGGTCTTTTTTTATTATTTTTATTTTTTTTAGCTAGCCGTCACAAATTTTCAATTTTAAAATGGGTTGGACAAAGTCAAGAATCAAATTGCGATGAAAAACGCATTCTCCATCTACCTCTTAAGACATAAATGGAGAGAAAAGTTTCCATCTTCAAACTCATTTCTCTAAAAAATATCCAATGTGATTAGTGACCAACAACCAGTGGCGGATCCAGAAATTTATGTCGGGGGGGGGGGCACAATTACATGTAAGGTTAAATTACGAGTTTAGTCCCTAAAATTTAAAAAGTGTCTAATAAGTCCCTAAACTATGAAGTTTGTGTCAAATAAGTCCTTAAACATTAAAATAATGTCTAATAGATCCTTGAATTTTCAATTTGTTTGTCTAAAATGTCTCCAAACTTTTAATTTTTTGTCTAATGGATCCTTAACTTATTCGACATTTTTTTAAAAATTCACCTATCTATAAGATGCAAAATTGAAAGTTTAGGGTCAAGATTTATGTCTAATATAACAATAAATTTTAAAAATTTTCAAATATGTTAAAGATCTAATGAATACAAAATTGAAATAAAGTTGAGACTTTAGAGACTCTTCTTAGACATTTTTTAAGAATCTATTAAACACAAAATTGAAATTTAAGAAGTTATACTTGTAATTTACACTTCGTATAAATATACTTTTATATATGTTGATATATAACATTTAGATTAAATATTATTGATTAATTACAAAATTATAATGAGCCATTAGAGAATGATCTACATAAATATAGAAGTAAAAGAATAAAACTTGAAATATTTACCAAATATTTTTTAAATTAAGTTTTTTATCCAATTAACTTTTTAAAATAATTTACTAACAATCAAAAGATATTTAGTATTTTTTTTTTTAGATTTGATAAGTATATATATAATTAAGAACTAAATACAAAACAACTTCCAAGCGTTTTTTATTGTTATGTACATGATTAAAAACTATAGAAATTAACAAAAATGCTCATCAAGCAAATCTCGAACCTGGGCACTCATAAGTAACGCTTGGGAAGCGTGCCCCCTTGACCAACACACCAAGGCCCCATTTGGCTACTTTCAATGAGTAAACAATATAAATATACAATACAGTTATAATTTGAGGGGGGGCCCTGGCCCCTTCGTGGATCCGCCCCTGCCTACAACATAATTGTCACCGGAGTAAAAAAAAAAAACTGACAGCCACATTTTATACCAATGATATATTAAATAAATTCTTCTATTCGTCGTCACATTTATGGGTAAAGCAAAAATGGTCAAACCAAAAAGTTATGGGTAAAGCAAAATTGAAGGAAAAATCTTATGGTAGATGATGTGGCAAAATGGTCCAATCGCATGTTGACACGTGGCAGGGTCCGATGGCTGTATAAAAAAGTTTTGGACGGCTGGAAATTGACATGTGGCATTGATTTGATTAATTAAAAAAGAAAATAAAACTTTAAAGGGGCGTTTGGCGCGCTGAGCTGAGTTGAGTTGAGTTGGGCAGAGTTGATTTGTCAATAAGTTCAGAAAGTATGTGTTTGAGGTGCAGAGTTGGATTGAGTTGAATTAAGACGTCTGTGTTTGAGGTGCAGGGTTAAGTTGAGTTGTCAGAAGTATGATGCAGTTTTTTAGATGCAAATTTCTTCATTTTTTTAAGTACACAAGCATCAAAATTTATAATATTAAATTATTATTTTTTGCACCCTATCACCTTGAGAAACGTGGTAGCTCATCCTTCTTTCATTCTCTTCCTTTAACCAACCACTCATTTTTAATATAATATTAGGTTAAATTACAAGTTTACTCCATGATCTTTGAACTTTGTGTCTATTTGGTCTCTAAATTTTCAAAAGTGTCTAATAAGTCCCCTAAACTTTCAATTTTGTATCTAATAGGTTCTTGAACTTTTAATTTTGTGTCTAATAGATCCCTATCAAATTCAAAATTTTTAAAAATTAATTGATCTATTAGATATAAATTTAAAATTTATGTCTATGGAATCCTAAAATTTCAATTTTGTGTCTATTAGACTAGTGAATTTTAAAAATTTCGAAAGTCTAGGGACTAAATTTGTAATTTTGAAAATTCATGGACTAAATATAGGCTATAAATTGGGGGAGAACAAAGAGTGTGGAGTACTAAAGGTGAGTGGAGGTCATAAAAAGTGTGGATACTAAAGGAGAGTGAAGGTCTGTATAAAGTGGAGGTCTTAAGGAGGTGAAGGTACTTTAGGTCTTAAGGAGGTGAGGGAGGAGGGTATTTTTTTAGGTCTTAAGGAGGTGAGGGTGGAGAAGGTGCAGTTAGAGGACATGGACTAAATGTGTAATTTAACCTATAATATTATTATATTTCAAATTTGTTTATTCTTGCGGACAATAAGAGGTGACACATGGCACCAATGATAACATTTATTCTTCTTCATCTATTTAGAGCTTGAAAATTGTAAAAAAAAAAAAACATATGAAAAAATTGAGCAATCTTTTGAGAGGTTTTGACACCATTTTTTTAAAGCATTGGGAAATATTTTGAGAGGTTTTGACACCATTTTTTTAGTATTTTTTAGCTTCAATTCTTTTATTTCCAAGCATTGGACAATCGTTTGAGAGGTTTTGACACCATTTTTTGAAAATATTTTTTTGCTTCAATTATTTTATTTTTCATAGGCATGGAAGGCTTTTACTTGTAAGAATTTCTCTCTTACAAAGTTGTGAGCTTAGATTTGTATATTCACTTTTTGAGAGAGTTTTTCCTTCTTGTTCCTAATTTTTCATCATTTGTAAGAATTGCTTCTTGATCCCAAAAAAGAACGTTTGCAACGGTTTGATCCTTATCCATGGAAAGATTCAATTTGCTCTTAAACTCAAAAAAGGAACGGTGTAGTGATTGGACTTTGATATGTGGAAAGAGTTGAGAATTTTTATTCAAATACTCAAGAGAAGCTTAGGGAGTGGAGTAGGTCGGGTATGACCAAACCACTATAAATTTTCGATGTTATTTTCTCCAACCCTCTTCTATTTTATTTTTGCAATTAATTTATTAGTATATTTTATTGGGTAAATTGGGTCAATATTGCATTTATAAAAAAAAATTAGGAAAAACGAGACCATTTGAAACAATTTAGGAAAAACATATCTTTTTTTGTTTTTATTCGAATTCGTTTCTTGCAAAAACGCACTCTCCCCCGTACATATGAATTCAGTTTTTTTTTTTATTATTCTTTCAAAAATTATGACTAAAAAATGATTATTTATTCTTTTAGTTTTTTTTTTTATTTTGCTTTCAACTAAGCCAAACCACTTTTGTTAAAAAAATTTCTAATCATAATATTTAAAAACATAATTATTTATTCTTTTAATTTTTAATTTAATTTTTAACCTAATGTTAGAAAATAATTGTTTTACTTTTTATTTTTTAAATACCAAATTAAAAACATTAATTTATTTATTCTTTTATTTTTTATTTTTAAATACCCTAAACAATTTTACAAGTTGTTTTTTCTTTGAAATAAATTACTAAATATTTTTAAACAAAATCCGATTGCATGATTACTCAATTGGAGTGTTGGAGCTTCATTTTCCACTACATGTTGAAGTGGATCATCTTGATGTTCAATTGGATCCTATTGATTCTCAACTTGATCCTCTTGACCTTGAATTGGAATATCTTCATCGAAACATCGAATTTGATATATAGATATTAGATGTTCGAGAGACTTTCTTCTAGTTATAGTTATGTTGGTGAATATGTCTTGAAAACAAATTTAAACAATTTCAATCTCTGAATATATCTAGTACTAAACTTAATAAATGAATTCTTACCAAGTAATTTTGTGCAACTTATGCTTTTGTGATGAATCGTCTACTAATTCTAGCATACCATTCATTAAACCCAGGCAAAACATTTGTACCCCCTTCGATTAATTGTCCAAAAATAATTAAATTTTGTTGATCATCCCAAATTGCTATTTAAGGAGCTAAATAAGTAACCCAATCCCGTTTCATGCATGCCCTGAAGTCATATGAGTGCAATCACATATTTGTATTGCCAGGTAAAGAAATTGGCTGCACACACTAAAATTGGCACATCACACTGGTGTTTAAAATTACTTAACAATTCACAAATGGTATTAAAACAATCGGATTTTGTTTAAAAATATTTAGTAATTTATTTCAAAGAAAAAACAACTTGTAAAATTGTTTAGGGTATTTAAAAATAAAAAATAAAAGAATAAATAATTATGTTTTTAATTTGGTATTTAAAAAATGTTAACATAAAATTAAAATATGTATTTGTAATAATTTTGTATTTAAAAAATAAAAAGTAAAACAATTATTTTCTAACATTAGGTTAAAAATTAAATTAAAAATTAAAAGATTTTATAATTAATGTTTTTGAATATTATGATTAGAATTTTTTTTAAACAAGTGGTTTGGCTTAGTTAAAAGCAAAATAAAAAACACTAAAAGAATAAATAATCAGTTTTTAGTCATAATTTTTGAAAGAATAATAATAAAAAAAACTGAATTCATATGTACAAAAGACTGATTGTGGCTGGGGAGAGTGCGTTTTTGCAAGAAACGAATTCGAATAAAAACAAAGAAAAGTTCTGTTTTTCCTAAATTGTTTCAAAATGGTCACGTTTTTCCTAATTTTTTTTTATAAATGCAATATTGACCCAATTTACCCTATTTTATTTTATCAAATTAATTGCAATAATTTGTTATTGTTGTTAATTAATTGCTCATATTTGATTATTTAGGTCGGTAGAATTGAATTGTTTATATTTGTTATCAATTTTGATTTTAGAATTAAATAGGGTATTTGTTTTTGTTAATGTTATTTTTTTTTGGAGTTCTTTTGTTAATGTTAATTATTTGTTTAATTTGAGGTGATGTTATTTGAATTCAAGTTTGAATTATATTCTTGTAAAAAATGTGTGTTAATTTGTTTAATTGAGCCCACTTAGCAAAACGTTTCATAAAGTTTGAATAAACTCCATTCATCATTCCTCTAAGATTGCCATACAAATCCAACACACGTATTGAATACTTGCTAAATATACTAAATAGACACATAATAATATAGAAAAAAAAATATATTTTGAGAATGAAATATACCAAAGTCATTTTTTAAGCATATAAATGCAAAATCTTATTGGCTTTGAATTTTCTTCTAGTAGAAAAATGAAAATATTTATTAAAAATGTATATTTTAATAAACGTCTACTTGTCATGTCTATGTTCTAGATTTTTACAAGATGATGAGTCACTAAATATGTGTCTGTCGTATTCATGTCTTGTATCTATATTTTTTAGCATGTCAATTATCGTTGAACAATGCTCAATTTGGCAATATCGATAGAAATATAATATCCTCCGTGAATGTGTCTACAACTTTCAAATAGTGATGGCAAGTGGCAACTGAAGTGGGGCTATTTTCCAAAAAGAAAAAGAGAGAAAGAAAAACAGTGGGGCAAGACTGTCATCATTGATCATTATCATCCTCTACTTTTATATATCTGCGATATGACGTTTTATTATTGTAATTTTGTTATTGCGTTCGTTAGTACTCAAAGTATACGTGGTTACCTGTTATAGGGAAAGAGTAATCACTATTTATTCGAAAAAAATATTTGAGGAGACCACACAATTGGGTTGACAGTTTTGCAATTCTAAAAGTATTTTGATTTGATATCTAATACTTATTAGGAACCCAAAAATTTTAAGATCCAAATCAAACAATTTAAAAAATGCACATGTGCTTCTTTGAATAATTGGTCATTTATTCAATGCCTGAGTAATGAATAAAATCCCCCATTCTGAGCCATCATCTTCATTTCTAATTTTCCGTGTTTCATCTTCATCCCTTTCTTCCACCAATGGATTCCGAAGATGAAGTAGTTTACGAATTCCCGCGGACTTTCCGCATCTTCAAAAGTGGCAGCGTCGACAGGCTCATTCTCACCGACCGCGTCCCTCCGTCCACTGATCAACTTACCGGAGTCCAATCCAAAGACGTCCTCATCGACCCACAAACCGGAGTCTCCGTCCGAATCTACCTCCCGCAACTTTCCGAGTCCACGATCAAGCTTCCGCTTCTAATTTACATCCACGGCGGCGCCTTCGCCGTCGGCTCCCCCGCCGCTCCGATATTCCACCGGCATCTGAACACCCTCGCCGCCGAGGCCAAAGCCGTGGCTCTGTCGGTGGAGTACCGCCTGGCGCCGGAGAATCCTCTCCCGGCGGCGTATGACGACGCCTGGACGGCGGTGGAGTGGGCGGCGTCGCACTCCAATGGCGACGGCGGGGAGACTTGGCTGAAGGAACACGCGGACTTTGATCGAGTTTATGTCATCGGGGAGAGCGCTGGGGCCAACATTTGTTACAACGTGGTGGGCCGGGCGAGCGAGACTGATAATGGGCCGAAGGGAATGAAGATAATTGGGCTGGGCCTGGTGCATCCGTATTTCTTGATCGACAGGCTCGATAGGTTGATAGAGTTTGTTTTCCCGACGTCGGCGGGTCTGGAGGATCCGAGATTGAACCCGAGGGCCAACCCGGGACTAGGGAGGTTTCGGTGTGAGCGGGTGCTGGTATTCGCGGCGGAAAATGATTTTCTCAGAGATAGGGCGCGTGGGGCTCACGCGGCGTTCAGGGAGAGTGGGTTTGAAGGGTCTATCGAGATGGTGGAGACCGAAGGGGAGGACCACGGTTTCCATCTCTTTAATCCCGACACTGAGAAGGCTGCTACGGTGGTCAAACAGCTGGCCTCCTTTATCCAATCAGCATGAGCCACGTGGTATCTTTCTCTGTGTGTGTGATTTTTCCTTTTTCTCTCTGTATTTTTTTCTAACTAATTTGATTTATGTGGTTTTAAAAAGTTTCGTTTGGTTCAATCTTTACCAACTGTACAAAAGTTTGTATGTTTATTTATTTATTTATGTGGTAATAAACGGGTGTTTTTCTATTTGGTTCAATTTATTGGTTAGTTATATTGGGATTTAAGCTGAGAAAAATAAGATAGACAAAAATGGATAGAAAACCTTCTAGTAGATAAAAAAAAACGATTTACAAATAATTTGTGTATTTTATCTAATAGTAGAGATAAAATTGAAAATTTTAAAATTATAAGGCCAACATTTAAACTCAGTCTTAATTATAGAGACAAAATTTATAATTAACATTGAATATTTTTGGTCCGTTTGATAACAATTTGAAAATTAAGCCTATAAATACTACTTTTAGAAATGTCAATTTTCTCTGCGAGGACCCGCTCTTAACGGAGCAGGGATAGGTTTTATTTGTGTGTCTGTTTCTATTAGGAGGTTTAAGAATTTTATCTTTAAATAGATATATATATATATATATATATATATATATATATATATATATATATATATATATATATATATATATATAGAAAATTAACTATTTAAATGAAAAATTTTCGTGAATAATTAACACTGTAATTAAAATTTAATGAATATTTTTTTTATAGAATTTAACTACTTGAAATTTTATCAAAATAATTATTTGATTCTTAAAAAAAAAAAATAAACAGGGAATAATTCTTCGCGGGGAACCCGATCCCCCGAAATTTAACGGAGAATTTCGTGGGGATGGAGATTCATATGGGGGGTGGGGACGAGGACGAGAAAGCTATCTCTGTCCCCATCTCGCTCCGTGGACATCTCTAACTATTTCCACCTATAGTTTCCTTGTTTTGTTATCTACTTTTTACATATCTATGATAAAGAAAGAATGAGAAAGCAAACACAATTTTTAAAAACCAAAAACCAAAAGCTAAGGCCACGTTTGATAACCATTTGGTTTTTGGTTTTTGGTTTTTAAAAATTAAGCCTATAAATACTACTACCACCTATAGTTTTACTTGTTTTGTCATATACTTTTTGCCTATGTTTTCAAAAACCAAGCCATGTTTTGAAAACTAAAAAAAGTAGTTCTCAAAAACTTGTTTTTGTTTTTAGAATTTGGCTAAGAATTCAAATACTACTTTAAGGGAGATGAAAACCACTATAGAGAAATTGGGAGAAAACAAGCTTAATTTTCAAAAACCAAAAACCAAAAACCAAATGGAGGCTCCGTTTAATAACCATTTGGTTTTTGAAAATTATGCTTGTTTTCAAATAATTTCTCTGCATGGTTTTCATCTTTTCTATAATGGTATTCATCTTTCTTAAGGAAACATTTGAGTTTCAAGCCAAATTCCAAAAACAAAAACTACTTTTTGAAAACTACTTTTTTAGTTTTCAAAATTTGCTTTGGTTTTTGAAAAAAATATATAAAATGTAGATAACAAAACATGAAAATTCATAAGTGGAAGTAGTATTTATAGGCTTAATTTTCAAAAACTAAAAATTAAAAACAAATGATTATCAAAGAGGACCTAAATGGTTATCAAACGGGGTTTTAGTGTTGGATTTTGTGCATGTATTTCTAATAATAATTCACATGAGTTACTTATTATGGACATTTTTGTACTATTTTCTTCACTATTTTTTTTCTTTTAATTCAAATAGGGATGAATAAGAATTTGAACTTCCCACTTTTAAGGAGATTATTTGATACCTTAATGACCTATTGAGTAATGTTTAGATTAGTTTGTGTTATTTGGAATTGTTCGTCTATTTTATTTTAATTTTATGACAAAGTGGATCTTAAATGAATTTGATTATTAATTTAATAAATTAATTAAAAAAAATAAAGAATAAGATATCAATATAGTGTTTCAATTTTCGAAAAATTTCCTTTTGTTCTTTTTTAGTATGTTTCGAAATCTTACCATTTAAAGTATTGGAATCAAAATGGTCTTTTCTGTTAAAATTATTACGATAATTTTGAAGATAAATGTGGCTTCAGTTAAGCATGTAACTTTCTTTATTATTTTTAATTATATATTTGCCTTTTAAGTTACAAACTTTTATGACCAATGCTTGATTTTTATCATTTAACAAACTTGCTCCCATGTCAACAAGTAAATTAATATTTAACACCTAAATACACATCGGTAGGAGTTCTTCATCAATAGAGCGCTCTTAAATGAGCTGCTTTTTCTCCCCGGCACGATTACTTCAAGAGAATGCAAAAAGAAAATTTTCATTCCATTTGATTAAAATGTAGGAGTGAAATCAATTGGTGGGACTCACCACTAATTAAGAAATCACTTCCATTAAAAGGAGTGCTCATATTCCTTTATCCAATCAACGACGACAATGTAAGTCACGTGGTAACTAGCTTTTTTTCAGTACCAATTATTTACATCTTTTTGGTTAAATTACAAATATGATATCTATGTTTTAAGCTTATTTTCAATTTGATCTCTATAGTTTTAAGAATGTCCATTTGGTTTCTATGAATTTGGTATCTCAAATCGTCGTACTAGTATTAACTTTTCTTTTCCAACGCTGAATATTTAGGTTTATTATTGTTTTAAAAAAATCAAATATTGATTAAATTACAAATTTGGTTTTTATGATTTAAGCTTAGCTTTAATTTGATTCATATGATTTTATAAAATTCCATTTTGGTCCACATAATTTAGTAAAACTTTATAAATTGCTAAAATCATATCCTTGTGCTACCAACATGACACATTTTCTGTTAACATGATAATAAGCTAGTGTTTTCATCTCCAAAAATAAAAATAAAAATTATAACAATATGCTTGATACTTTTAAAAGCAGACCAAATTAAAACTAAATTCAAATTGTGGGAGCCAAATTTGTAATTAATTTTTGAATAGATAGATATATATTTGAGTTCAACCATATGTGAGAGTGAAGATTAAAACTTTTGACTTTTTGGTTGAGGTTATGGTCGAGGTTATAAATTATCATGCATTAACCAGTTGAGCTATGTTCAAATTGAGATAGGAAGATTCGAACTTCTAACCTTTTAGTCGATGATATATGTCTTAACTAATTGAACTATGCTCAAGTTGCTTTTTCCTATTCTTTTTAGTAAGTTTCGAAATCTTACTTACCGTCTAAATTATAGGATTCAAAATGGTCTTTACCATTAAAATTAGTTCGATACTTTGAAGGTTGATGTGGCTTTAATTAAGCATGCAACTTTCTATATTATTTTTAGTTATATATTTGCTTTTAAATTACAGATTTTTGCGACAAATGCTTGATTTTTATTTGGTAAAAAATTGTCCTTACACCGATGTGTAGATTGACATGCCTAAAAAGATTAAAAACTACACAAGAAAGTAAACAGAAGTTCTTAATCATTAGAGCGCTCCTAAACGGCTTCTCTTTTAGTGGTGGGATGTTTTGCAATGGCTAGATTTCAGGTGTATAGATGACTGTTGTGCAAAAATTCACTTTCCAAGCATATGCAAGTATATGGAGTAATTGGAAGATAAGATTAATCTGACAAAGACTCTAATTTATTGAAATTAAGCACAAATTCAATATGTATTAGCTTGAATTGTACTAATTAACTAAAGAGGCTTAATTAAGCAAACACAAATGACAAATGACTCAAGAGAACAAATTGCGTAATAAAACCATAAGATAGTGAGCTAGAATTTAAGGATCATGTTTCTATTTTTGCCTAGTTGCAATAGGAATGTTATAGCAATGAATGCAACAATGTCATACCAACAGTGAAAATCACATAAATCAAACATGAAAACTTGTTGAATTCATTTACCTTGCCTTTAACATTACGTTAAACATATGTCTACGGAAATCTAATGTTAAGGAACACTTATGAGATTCAATTTTTTCCAATCACAAGTCTAAAATGTATGTCTAGTACCTCCCTAATAATCTCTACCTATTAAGGTGAAATTACATGCAACATTTGTGCTAATCTACAAATTCCAAACCTTTTCAGTATTGAGAACGTGTTTGTGCCTTACTTAAGGTGATCAATCTCAAATAAGAGTTTGAAATAAACATCTGCAAATGATTGAATAACCTCGTAAAAATACATTCAAGCAAAAGGGGGTTAAGGGTGAAATTGTAACAATAATCATAGTTTAACAATAATCAAGTGTATAGATGACTGTTGTGCAAAAATTTCTAGCTGTGTCTAGATTTTTTAACCAATAAAAGGATCCAATTTTTATACATACAATAGTGGAAGGTTCAATTTTTTCAATTAAGAGGTTAAGGGTGAAATTGTAATAATAATCATAGTTTAGAATGGTTTATATAATTTTTCCTAAATTATAATAACCCTCAATTTGCCCCTAATTACTTTTTTTCCCCTCTTAAATATACCCCCTAATTACTTTAGGGTATCTTCCTGTTTTTGCACTGCCACCTTAGACCACCTATCACGTATTCAATTCGTGCAAGGATTGCAGTACGAATTGCTTCGTGCTGCATCATTTGGCCTTGGTATAATTTTAGAACTTTTTGTTCAATAACAATTTTTGGTATAGTTTTAAGTTTTTTTTTTTTTAAAGAAAAAAAAATACTTTTGGATTTTAAAGTTTGAATTTGGTAGCATTTAGATATCTGAGTTTTCAAACTCAACATTTGGACCCCTGAAATTTAAGTTTAGTAACATTTTGGTTCATTTGTCCAATTTTTCGTTATTGTAGCTAATTGAAGGTGAAGTAAATTTTTTTTAATTAAAAAGTTATATTTTTATTTTAAAATTTTTAATTTTTTAAAATAAAAATATATTTTAAATATATTTTCTTTTTCTTTTTGTCTGTCTTCATTCTCCCTCTTCCCTCTTCTTCACCTCTATGAAAACTCGTCAGCGCCACCTACCGCCTTCATGCCGATTTTTTTTTTCCATTTTCTTTCCTCCCATTTTCTTCTTTCTTTTTCGTTTACAAAAGAGAAATAAAAATGAAGGAGATTTCTCCTTCGTTTCATTCCAGATCTGAAACGAAGGAGAGGCTCTCCTTCAATATTCCAAATAAGGAATGAAGGAGAATCCTTCATTTCAGATCTACAATGAAGGAGAATCCTAGTTCATTCCTTCGTTTTGGTTTCTCCATAGTAAACAAAAAAGAATGAAGAAAAGGAAGATGAAGAGGAGGAGGAAGATCAAGAAGAGAAAGGGAAATAATAAGGAAAGAAAACGAAAAAAAACATTGCAGTTGGCAATCAACAGCGGTTGGCAGCAAGCGGCGGGTGGCAGTCAGTGGCGGATCCAGGAATTTTATACAGGGGGGGCACAATATACATACAAGTTCAATAAAATGAATCTATAATGAAAATTTAAAAAATATGCATAACTTCATAAATGAACTAATTTAATAGTTCAACAAACTCAATATTGGAGCGCACATCAACAATGTAATTTTGAAGTTGATCCTCAAGCACAGAGAGTTCAATACTTGAAAAGTCTCTTGGATAAAATTGAGCAAGCCGACTAAGTTTTTGTCTATCAAAAGTATTTAATGAGTTACTTAAAAACTTCAACACGATAATGATGCAAACTTGTAATTGGTTGAGATTTTCGCTTTTGTCGTCCTCAAACCAAAAACATATCATCCATCTTAAGCACTTGAATATCATGGCTATTGCAGAAATTAGAAACTACATCCAACAATGAATCCCAACTAGATTCCCTTGTGGTTTGCAGTTTTTTTTTTACAAATTTTGACTAAATTCATTGCATTCACAATGTCATGGTTTTTTTTTTGTAATGCTTGAGACAAATCATTTGTGATTCCCAAGACAATTTTCATAAAATGTACATCAATGGTATATTATGTATATCTCGATGAGTGATGCAAAATTATACTTCCTAGTTAGCTCTGAAAGTAATGAAAAATACAAAATCAATTATGTAAATCAAGAGAAAGAAATTACTCGCAAATAAAACAATAAACGATAACTTTTGAGTTTATTGATTACAATTTCCTAGATTAAAAATTATAAAAACTAAAAGTCTAAAAAGAATTCGAATCTTACTTGTCAAATGCCAATGATATATTTATTATGTATATCCCGACGAGTGACGCAAAATTATACCTCCTAGTAAAAACTCTGAAAATCAATTATGTAATCAAAAGTAAGAAATTACTCACAAATAAAACAATAAATGATACGTTTTTAGCTTTTTGATTACAATTTCCTAGATTAAAAATTATAAAAACTAAAAGTCTAGAAAGAATTTGAATCTTACTTGTCAAATGCCAATGGTATATTATGTATATCATGATTAGTGACGCAAAATTATATCTCCTAGTAATAACTCTGAAAATAATGAAAAATACAAAATCAATTATGTAAATTAAAAGTAAGAAGTTACTCGTAAATAAAAAAAATAAACGATACCTTTTAGCTTTTTGATAGAATTGAATGCATTATTTAGAGGGTGAAAATATTTCTAGATTTAAAAAAAAAAAAAAACTATGGCTAGTATTATGTTGGTTTTAAATAAAAAACTTACTTACCTTATACAAAATATTATATAAGAGATTTGAAACTTGGAAGAGGGGGAACATGCAAGCCCGTGTGGAGAGAGAGCCCATCATTTGCAAAAAGAGAATATAAGGTGAAAAATCAAAAATAAAATTGTATCCCGTGTGTTTTGATCCCAAGTTCTCATAGGATAGTTGGTGCCTCTCCTACCAACTCTTCCAACTTCAATTTTGATACTTATCATGTATCTATATATTATATTATTAAATAGCTCTTATAATTTATATTAAAAATATAAAGACGAGATAATTTGAGGGGGGGCACGTGCCCCTCCTGGCCCCTACGTGGATCCGCCCCTGGTGGCAGTAGGTAGTGATTGGCGTTGGCGGGTTGTGGTGGAGGTGAAGAAGAGGGAAGAAGAGAGATATGAAGAAAAAGAAAAGAAATTAAAAATATGTTTTTATTTTTTAAAATTAAAAAATGTCACGTCAGCTTTTGTTAACTACAATAATGAAAAATTGGACGAAAGGGCCAAAATGCTACTAAACTTAAAACGTTGAGTTTGAAAACTTAGAGACCTAAATGCTACCAAACCCAAATCTCAGGAATCAAAAGTGTTTTATTTACTTATTTATTATTATTTTTTTAGTTTAACAACTTGTGGGGTGGGTATTTGAACCTTTGGCCTTTTGGTCAAAGATATATGTCTTAACCATTGAGTTATATTCAAGTTTGCACAGTTTCAATTTAAACCTTATAGTTTTAAAATTTTCAATTTGGTTTCTATAACTTAAGCTTGGTTTCTATAACTTAAGCTTGGTTTCAGTTTGACCCTTTAAAATTTCAATTTAACTCTTATGGTTTGGAATTAGCTTCAAGGTTCCTAAGATTTAAACATATTTTAATTTGACCTTGATAATTTTAGTCTTTTTTTAGATAAACCCGACACGTTTAGTCAAACCTTATAAACTTGTCTTTATCATTGCTATATGCCAACATTTGTTTTTACATGGAAATGAGTTGATGTTTTCTATTTGGTCAACTAGTTGACTATATTTGAGTTTAGAATTACATGGAAAATAGTAGGAAATTTGTTAGTTTTTCATGTGGATAAAAGATAATTTAGAGACAATTGATAAAATTTAACTTAATCATAGAAACTAAATTGAAACTAAATCCAACCCACACAAACTAACTATATTGAAACTTTTTTTAAAAGAAAACAAACTAAATTGAAACTTTCAACCATTTTTAAAAAAAAATCCTTTCTTCATTTATCTTAATTCTTCATTAGTTTAATACCACAAGTTGTTACATAAGGATACAACAAGTCAAAACTTCCCCCAAACACAGTGACGGATTTAAAATTTTTGTTCAAAGACAGTTCCACTTAAGATTTTCTAAAAATATTTTACAAATAAACAATCCAAAAAATTAATATATGAAACTAACCTATTAATTTAATACATCACAATTTTTTTCTATGGATTTTCATTGGTTAAGTATATGTATTCCTCTTAAAATTGGTTGCGTATATATCATAAAAATTTGTATTTTGAGAAGGTTGTGGGGGGACTGTGCCCGTTATAAATATATGTCCACAATTTGGAAAGAAAAAAAAAGGAAAATTAGAAGAAATGGCTACAAATACAGTGTGATTATGAAAAATGGCTAATAATTTTTTTTAAAGAAAGAGTTTTTGTATAGAGTTATAAATGAATAAAAATAATAACGTTTTTGTTTTCCCTTTTTTTTTTCCCATAATATTATTTATATATATATTCAATTATATGATAGTGGCAATTTGAGTATAATTTAATTGGTTTAGGCATATAATCTCACCCAAGAGATTAAAGGTTTAAATCCTCCCATGCTGGAATGCATTTCCCATCATGCTAGAAGCTAGATTTATCATATTGAACAAACATTTTTTTTATGAATATATAATATGAATTATTTTCAAGTTGAAGGGGGTTCGAGCTCCCTCTAAGTTCACCATTAGGTAGATTCGCCACTGACCTAAGAAAACTACTAATTGTGTCAACTATTGGTATCCCTTAAACTTTGAGAGTTGTATCAATAAAAATTATAAACTAATAATTGAATCAATTAAAATCCAAAACTTTCATAAGTGTATCAATTTATACCATCTATTTAGATTTCGTTTAAAAACGTTAGTTCATACATGTGGAGACTTATAATTCTATCTATTTAACCTCTAAACTATCATAAATGAATCAATTTAGACTATCAATTTTGAAAATTGTCCATGCATCAATTCTCAGATGTGTGTAGACTTCTCTAAAAATCTAGACCCCCTATTTAAAAATCGTTAATTATTTGAAATGAATGATCTAAATTGATTCACTTATGAAAGTTAAAGAGTTTAATTAGTATAATCATAAGTTTGCACATGTGTAAACTAATGTTTTTCAAATAAAATCTAACAGATAATGTAAATTGATACACTTATGAAAGTTCAAGACTTAAATTGATACAACTCCGAAAGTTTAAGTATATAAATTGATTTTTTCCCAAATATTTATCATTTACTTTTGGCACAACAAAAAGAATATATCATTTACTAATTACTATTTGTCTAACTTGTAATTAGAGTTAATAATGCATTAAATACTGATTACATTGCACGTGCATTAAAACTTAAATTTATAAATGATGAATCGTGTTAGTTCAGGCAAAAAAAAAAAAAAAAAGAAGAAAAAGAATCGTGTTAATTTACTAATCATTTTCTACATAAAATATATATTTTTTAAAGAAAAAAAAGAACCGGTTTAGAGCTCTGCTTTGAGGACCCAGGTTAATTTCCCCGTAATTGAAAAACCAACCCGATATCCAATCACATAATCATATTTTTTTTAGAAAAAAAAAGGGAAAAATCGCCGTTGCCGGGGATCGAACCCGGGTCACCCGCGTGACAGGCGGGAATACTCACCACTATACTACAACGACCTGATGTTAAAGAAAGCGAAAACAAGCATAATTTAGTATATGAAATCGTAATCAGATTTGAAAACAAGAGTTAGTTTTAGGATCCCATGTGTATATTTTCAAAATAAAATTTAATACAAAATATAAAATAAAAAACTAGTTATAAAATCTTATGATTTTATTTTAGCCATCAAAATAGTTATCAAATATATTATGATTTTATTGTTTCCTATTTTTTTTTAGAGAAAATGAGAAGGAGGCTATAGATATGGCGAATAGCCTAGCTGGTTACTCCATGATCACCAGCACGAAATAAATCTTGATAAATCGAAAATTTGTTTCAGCCCAAATCTGGATTTGTTGCTCAAAGCTGAAATTGTGGTTCTTATGAAGGTTAAGTCGGTGAATTTCCATGACCGTTCAATGGGTGGTAAGAAGATTCTTATAAAGGCAGTTTTGAAGTCATCCCTAGCCTACTTATTCTATGTCTTATTTCATAATTATCTTTTGATGGAGGAAATCTTTGAAGAAGGGGATTGGAGTTTATTCTATGAAGAGGTTGCCATGGAGTAATACATTTTTTGTCCTAAAATTTAGAGTCAATCACTATTTGATGGTTTTAAAAACAACACTTTTAGGACGTGTTTGGTTCCCAGGTACCAAGTGAGAAGCTTGGGTTTAATTACCCCAACCCATGTTTGGTTTCTAGTTTTACAAATCCATATACCCAAGTAATTTAATCCCCCATTTTCTTCTCATTTTGCTAAACCCCCTCTCCCAATTTTCCTTCCCTCTTTCTCTCTTCTCTCTCTTATGCACAGTACCCATTTACCCACTTTCTCTTCTCCCAATTTTCCTTCCCTCTTTCTCTCTCCTCTCTCTTCAATTCTCACGATTTCTCTTCGTTTCACTCATCACAATTTCCTTTCTCTTTCCTCTCAAGATTTGTTCTCTCTCTTCTCCCTTTCCATTGTTCACCTTCACAATCGACGATATGACTTCATATCATACAGTATTGTTGTTAAATTTTTGGAGCAATTGGAGAAATTGGTGCTCTGTTTTTCCATATTTGAAGAGAAAGATATGGTGTACGAGATATTCATCGTGAAGAAACTTATTATTATATTTTAAAATTTTTATTAACGTATAAATTATAATAAAAATTATTTTATTATAAATTCCAAACCACACACGTTATATAAACCTAAATTTAATATGTCAATTTCCATTTCATAAAATAAAATCCATTTTTCTAAATCCACAACTTTCCTAAACTTCTTTTCTTATGAAAATGTAAAAATCATGTTATCATAGTCAACTAAAAACATAATATTTGTAAAATTAATTAATTAAACTATTTTGGTTAGTGTATCTTGAAGTTAATAGCTTTTAAAATAATATTATTTAAAATATTTTAACTTTATAACCTTATGTATTAGTTAAATATAGAAAGTTAAGTTCAATAGTAATTTTGATGATAAGTAGTAAATAACTTTTGTTAGCACAACAAGTTATAAATCATTAAATAAACAATTGATAACATTTTCTTTATAGTTAATTTTATGTTGGATATATTTACATAAAAAAATTTGTTTATATTTATTCACACTTTGGTACATAGTCTGAAAATATTTTTATGAACAATTAAATATTTATTCTATAAAATAATTATTGGAAGAAAATTGAGTTGACAAATGTATTAAAAATATTTTATTTATTATTAAAATAATACTCTCTAATTTGATAATAAAGTTACATTTTAAATATAATTTAATATATAGTTTTTATTACTTTAATTAAATAATTTCTATTATTTATTACAAATTTTAAATTTACCAACCAAATACATTTTTAATAAACTTAGGTTTAACAAATTAGAATTCAAACACAGACTTAACAAACCCAGACTTGTTACCATCCAAACACTGGTTTAACAAACCTAGACTTAACAAACCTATTTTCTGTACCATCCAAACACAGACTTAACAAACCCAGACTTAACAACCCCAGGCTTAATAAACCCAGACTTAACAAACCACCCAAACCTGCGAACCAAACGGCCCCTTAGTATCTAAAGTTTGAAAGATAGTTCAAAATGGTCTTTGAATTAAGTTGGCTAATAGAAAAACCTGACAAAGTGACAAATTTTAATCGTGGTGTCAAAATACATTATTTTAAGCTTTTTTAGAGTACAATATACTTTTGGTCCTTGAAATTTAAATTTTGTTTCTATTTGCTTCTTGAGATTTCAAATGTGGCATGTTGGGTCCCTCAAGTTTGAATTTGATTTCTACTTAGTCTCTCAAATTTGAATTTAGTTTCTATTTGGTCCATGGGTTTTTAAAACTAATACTTTTAGTCTTTGAGATTTAATTTTGTTTCTATTTGGTTCTTGACGTTTTAAAAGTGATCACATGTTAGGTCCCTAAAGTTTAGATTTGATTTTTTATTAGTCCCTGAAGTTTGAAATTGATTTCTAAATGGTCCTTAGTAAAGTTGACGCTAATTGATGTAAGTTAATATATGCTAACTAGACTTTGATGATATGTATTTTTTAAATGAGTTAAAACATATAAATAAATAAATAAATATATATATTATTTTTTTTATACTCAAAGACCAATTAGAAACAAATTTCAAACGCCAGGGACCAATTAGAAACCAATTCCAAACATTAGGGACCAATTAGAAATCAATTTAAAACTTTATGGACCAATTAGAGATCAAATTCAATCCTTGATGATCAAACATGTCACTTTTGAAATTTTAAGCACCAAATGAAAACTAAATTCAAATATCAAGGACCAAAAGTGTTAGTTTTAAAAATTTATGGACTAAATAAAAACTAAGAAAAAATACACTTTTGGTTCTTGAGGTTGTAGTTTGGTTGTATGTGGATTCTTGAGTTTTCAAACTCAACAATTTGACACCTAAGAGGTTTGCATTTGGTAGCATATCAATTAGCAAATGGAAAGCTAATATGACATTTTTTAATTAAAAAATATTTTTAAATTTTTTTTTAAAAAACATTTTGTTATTTTTCTCTCTCTTCTTTCTCCCTCCTCGTTCGATCTGCCGCCTTCAACTCCTTTTTCTTTTTTTTTTCTTTTTTTTTCTTCTTTTTTCTTCTTCCCCATGTTTAAAAAAAAAAGTTGTGAATGAAACCAACTGAAACGAACCGATGGTTTGGGTTTCAAAATGGTTAAGCATATAAAAAAAAAAAAAAAAAAGAGCCTTGCAATTGCCCATACCATTTACATCTGAAGACTAGGAAAATGGTCCACCCTAACCCTGTTCAACATGTAAACTTCTGATATCCTTCCCATCGTGGACTTTCCACTAACCTACTCCCCAAACCCAACCCACTAATTTCTTCACAATTTGACTTTGGAAAATTGAAGACGAGACAAAATGGAGAATATAACAAAGTAACGACTAGATTACACAATCATTTCTCTCATTTAGAAATTTTGTAGCTCCTCAGTGATTGATCAAGATGGAATCCAATAAGATTAAAGAGGTCGTTTCATCATTCTTCTATGGTCAGACAATTCATCTTTGGGTAAATCCACCGTTGCTTTTACACTTGTTGGAGGTAAAGTCAATCAAACAAAAAATTCATTGAGACTAAAGCCTAGAAGACGATCCCGAGGTGGCCAAGGCATGGAGGCTGACTCCCGGGTCAGCTAAACCCCCTCGGCGGTCTATCCTCGGGTCGACCAAGGCTTGATAGGTCGATCGAGCCCCATGAGACCGATTGCATCAGCTAAGGACGATATGACCGACTCACCTAGGTAACGGTCAGACCAAAGATCCATTTCTTATATTTGATGCAGTGCAAGAATCACGACCCGATTATAGCGCCTATTCATGATAGCGATTTCATAACCATCCTATAAATACTATGATTCAATAGTTAAAGAGGTACGCCGCAACACTGCCCTCTATTCTCTAAGCACTCTCCAAACCCGATATTGACTTGAGCGTCGGAGTGGAGGTGGCTTAGAGCCACCCCCTTAGCTCATCTCTTCTGTTTTGTAGGCACATTTTGTTTCTATCAATACAAATTTACCGTTGATCCCCTTACCAAATTTCGATATCAACAGTTGGCACTGTCTGTGGGAAACAAAGTGTGCTTTACTGAGCCATCAAGCGACTGAGATCATGAGCAAAAGCAAAAACATGAACTATGTACTGTCTACGAATCCTCAAGACCGACACAAATGGCAGTAGACCGGAGGGTAGACTTGGGCAGAAACATCGTGTTAACACTCAAGGACCTCCAATAAAGCTTAGTCAACATACTACCAAGAAGGTAAAGGCGAATGACAAATGTGCGACACCAGAAGAAAAGATTTGAGAGAGCGGACAAAGTACGATTCAAATCCATGAAGTCTCAAGCGAGCCGAATCTAATAGCTATGGTGTTGTTTAAGGATCCCCAAGACTGACCGAAAGGTGGTAAACCAGGGAATAGATCTAGACAAGACCAATTATCTGTGGCTCAAGACCCACCCCCTTTGACCTGCGACCCACCCCCTTTGATGGCTGAAGGGGAGGGAAATGTTGACCAAGAGATGACACTCCCAGTACGTTTGAGAGCTGAGACGTTATCAAGCAAGGAAGTGTTGGGATTTATGTCCTAAAACTTCATAATTAATGATTTATTTAATAATTAATAATAATTTTGATTATTTTATTTGTAATATAATATTATCAATTATATGAAAAATCCAAGGTTATTAGTGTAATCTTGAACAGTATGTGGTTGATATACAGGAGGATCATGTTCAAGAAATAACCAAAGGGTCATAGTATATGGATAATGTTGGGTGTCTTATCTTGGTAACACTATTGATACGGACCACTTTGTAATAGTTACAAATGATTTGATCCAAATTGTTCATGTGGAGACATGTGAGTGGGAGTATCTTATACAATGAGTCAGTATAAGACTAGACTACAAAATATTTAATCTCTCTTTATAAATCCGTTAATTGAGAAGATTAATATTTCATTAGAATGATCATATGCAATTCGATCTTAATCTTGAGTGAGTTATGAACTCATGACTGTGAGGGCTTGTCCTTTGATTTGCATGGGTAAGAGTGACTTTTGTAGCCAATTCAATATGCCTACCGTTTTGGAGACTTGACCAAATATGGAGTTGGGAACATAATCTCACAAGATGAAATTCACTCATTCTCATATAAGGTAAGTAGATGAGTAGTTCCCTTAAGTGCTGATTTCAAGACTTGAACAATGAGGCCCCACCCTCTCACTGGCTCGAGAGGGATCTAGTTTATGATTGGATCATAAACAAATTGTTTATTAGATGATAAGTGGTACTTAAGGTGCAAGATGTAATTACAGGGGTAAAACAAACTTTTGAGCCAGCTGTAATTATGAACAACTCGTGAATGATCGACTTGCATGTAGTGATTATATCCATGGACACAACTTGTCCTACAGTACATAAGACTACAACTCTAAGTCTATAGTGAAGTGACTCTAGAGTTTATGAATGAAAATTGATTAATTAAAGAGTTTAAATTAATTAATTTTGTATCATTGGAGCTTATAATCTATAGATAACACTAAAACATCAATTTAGTTGAAAGAAAAATTTGAAATGTTCAAATTAATATTTAATATATTAGATATATTAAATATAAAAGAGGAAAATATATTTATTGTATTTGATACATTGAATATTAAAATAATTGATGTATATTAGATACATTAAATAAAATATATTTACAAAATTTGAATAAGATTCAAATAAATAAATTAAATATCGTAGGAGATTTGAATGAGATTCAAATAAGTATAAGATATATTTTAATATATTAGATGTTAAAATATAATATTTTAATTATGGCAAAGATTTTCCCTTCATCTCTATAAATAGGACCCTTAGGTTGAGCTATTAGACATAACACACATCTCCTCAATAGAGAATTGAAAAATTCTCTCTAGACCTCTTCCTCTCCAATCCCCCTGTGGATTTTTTTTTCAAGAGGCTATCACAAGCCTTGGTCCTGTGTTTAAGTCATAGCTAGGAAGACTTTGTAGAGGAGATAAAGACCAACAAAAGAATCTCCATATTTACTCCAAGTAAGTTTGCTTAATTTTTTTTTAGTTTAATTTTAAATAAAATCAAAGACGATCCAATGCTTCCGCTGTGGAATGAAGCGTTCATTTCTTCAGGAAGAAGCGAAGCTAAACTCCCATCTCGAGAAAATCGGGCATCGAAGCGAACCAACCGAAGCCTTAGAGTCTATCTCATTATTATCAGAGGAACAATGAATCAACATTGGCTCTATGTTAAACCCTGAATAAAGGAAAAGCCTTGTAAACTTTCTTCAAGCCAATGCCGATGTCTTTGCTTGGTCTTCCAACGATATGCCAAGGGTTGATCCCAAGGTGATGGTGCATCGACTCAACGTGGATAAAAACTTCAAGCTAGTGCGACAAAAACATAGAGCCTTTAATCATGCTCAGAACGAAGTCATAATTGAACAAGTTAATGAGCTATTGAAGATAAAGTTTATTCGAGAAGTTCACTACCCACAATGGTTATCCAACGTGGTGTTAGTGAAGAAAGAAAATGAAAAATGGATGGTCAAAAGGATTTAAAGAATGTCGGTGCAATATATCAAAGGATGGTCAATAGGATGTTCGCTTACCTCATTGGCAAAAATATGGAGATGCATGTTGATAAAGAGTAGAAAGGCCAACAACCATGAAGCAGATCTGACTGAAGCCTTCGACACTTTGAGAAAGTACCAGATGAAGCTGAATCCAACCAAGTGCGCCTTTGGTGTGACCTCTGATAAATATTTAGGATTCATGGTTCATCAAAGAGGTATTGAAGCCAACTTGAATAAAATCAAGACTGTTTTGGAGATGGAGTCTCCTAAAAACTTGAAGCAATTGCAGAGTCACAATGGAAAGGTGGAGGCACTTAACCGATTTGTAAGTTTAGCTACAGATAAGTACCTGCCTAATAGGACCAACATAGTCCTATATTTTTATGCCTAAATAATGTTAGTTTAGAGGTTTTAATATATTTAATTGATCATTTTGTAGGGATTTGAGCATAAGTTATATTCCAAGAGATTCTACGTCGAATCACGGTTTCAACACATCAAACAAGAGGTCATTTGGACACCCCAGTGAAGAGTTAGAGCAAAAATGACCAGTGTTGCGCGTTGAGTAGCGCCTAGACGTTGTCCGGAGCGTCTAGACACTACGTTGATTCCTATAAATAAAATTTTTCATTCTCTAGGTCATTTGTCTCCGATTTTTAGCCGTCATGAGATCATTTTAAGCTTTCTCCTCTCTGTTTTTCATAGTTTTAGGCTAGTTTAGGTATTTTAGATAAATTCTTGATGTTGGGAAATGTTGGTGCAATGGGTTGCTAGACTTTTGACGTCGTTTCGGGGTTGTAAACACAGTATTGTGCATTTTATTGTGAGATTTGATTGTTAATTTTATTTTCCAGCATTGAAAAATGGCTTATAATTTCTTGTGCTTATTCTTAGTTATTTCTACTTTGATTGACTTGACAAATCAATTAATTTAGAAATTTCTTAGCTATGTTAGAGTACTCATAGGTGTCCTCGGTCTCTAACTTAATTTGAGAAGTAAATAGGCCGGTTGCCACGTCGGTTAAATTAAGTAGAATTGCTTAATTACGAGTACATGGTAGGCCTTAGAATTGTTAGCGCGTGCTTAGTTAATTTAGATTGATCAATCTTAATTAATTAACTTGTTTCGGCCTATCCCTTTGATGTAATGTGTTTAATTAAATCTTTTGGCATTGATCGTGCCAAATTAATTAATTAAATTAGAACCAATTAGACATTTTAAAATTAGTTTAATTAGGGGAGGCTCCTATGGTGTCCCAATGAGTTCAATTGGTCTTAAAACACTGAAAAATTGCCTGTTAGGTTAGTTTCAATGATAAATGAATTGCATAATTACCTATTTACCCTTGATTTGGTGCACGAGGTGAGATCTCTATATTTACTGCTTTTAGTCTTTCTGTCTATCTTATGTTTTATGTTTAACTTGCCCCCAGTCCGTGTCAAATAAGAAACCTAGAATTTAGAAATCAATTAATTTGGTTTCCTATGATTGACCCTAGCCACTTATACTGCAAATTATTTGTGGTCTGGTTATAAATATATTTGATTGTGCCTTCGACAAACATCTTCACTACCTTTCTTCAAAGTGTTGAGGAAAAAGACGGTCTGTGAGTGGACAGAGGAGTGTGAGCAGGCCTTTCAATTATTGAAAAAGTATCTTAGTACGGTCTTGCTTCTTTAAGTCTGTTCCCAGAGATGAACTTTTCCTTTACCCTGCAGCGTCAAACACTACTGGCAGCTCGACCCTCATTAAAGAAGAAGAAGGACACCAATCTCCAATGTACTATATTAGTAAAGTTATGGTGGGGGCAGAAACAAGATACCCCTAAATGGAAAAACTTACCTTGGCACTCATCACTTCAGTTCGAAGGCTGCGACCTTACTTTTAAGCACATAAAATACCACTGCTAACAATTTTTCCTCTGTGGCAAGTCCTACAAATACCTGAAGCTTCAGGGCCGCTCATGAAATAGGCGATAGAGTTAAGTGAGCATGACATCCACTTTCGCCCATGGACCGCTATAAAAGGACAAGCAGTTGCAGATTTCATCGTCAAGTTAACGGGTGAAGCGATCAAGTTAAATATGATCGAGCTACTAATTCTCACCTCATTGGGAGATGATCTACCATGGACCTTTTACGTAGACGGGTCATCCAACGTCAAAGGGTGTGGAGTTAGTTTATTGCTTGTGTCACATGATGGAGAGCATTTTGAGTATGCTCTACGATTCAACTTTCGAGCCTCAAATAACGAGGCAGAATACAAAGCACTTCTAGTAGGATTACGACTACGAGTAGCATGCAACCATCTCCTTGTTCTCAATGATTCTCAACTAATAGTGCATCAGGTCACAAAAACATATCAAGCCAAAAAGCTAAGAATGATGACCTACTTAGCCAAAGTTAAAGAGCTACTAGGATCATTCCAAAGATATGAAGTTAGGAAAATCCCGCGGGCTCAAAATGCAAATGCCGACTCCCTAGCTAGTCTGGCAACAACATACGAGGTAGATTTAAGCAGGTGGTGCTTGTGGAGATCCTACACAAACCAGGTATACTAGGAAAAGAGCTCATGGATGTTGACATATCGACACAAGGGACCAACCCAACGTGGATGGATCCATTAGTTGGCTGCTTGCTAAGTGGTGAACTCCCACAAGATAAGGCAGAAGCACGATCCTTAAAGCATCGAGCTGTAAGAAGCTACTCGTTGCCTCTCCTTAAGTATCTTACTCTAGATGAGGCCGACTACGTCATGCGAGAAATCCATGAGGGAATATGTGGTAATCACTGTGGAGCTCGATCCCTTGCGCATAAAGTAATGAGGCAAGGCTACTACTAGTTGACTATGGCCAATGATGCACAAAAATTCACTAAATCATGTGATAAATGCCAACAATTTGCCACGATACCAAGACAACCGCTAGAGCCTTAAACTAGCATCATGAGTCCTTGGTCGTTTGTACAACAGGGGGTAGACCTCATTGGACCCCTCCCTTAAGGACGAGTGATAAGCCTTAGTATTAAGGTTTATTTAACTCTCATAAGCTTAAAATATGATTGTTTGCTTTAGAAATCACTGGTAAATGCTTGAAAAACATCAATAACTTGTGAGAAGTGCACTTGAAAGAAAGAATGAGGGAAAAGGAAAAGATAAACTAAAAATAGTTTCTTTTGAGTGTAGGAAATTTGAAGATTGCAGAATCAAAATTGCATAATCGAAATTGCAATTTGAAATAGCAATCTGGTAGTAGCGAAAAAGAACGAAAAAAGGGAAAAACATCGATTATGGAAAGTGTTGATTTCCTACACGAAATTGATGGGTTGATGGACGAAATTGAAGAGGCTACCAACCCTAATGAGAAGAGCATAAAAGAGGAGGAAGAGCACAAGTGAGAAAGTTTACTCGCAGTTTACTTTCTCCTATTATGTTTAACCCTTTGCCATTAGTCTCACTTTGAGGGCAATAAGCCTTTGACTTTGTCATCTAACATGACAATTTGGGCTTCAATTAAGTCATTCTGAAGGTTAAGTCATCTCATAACTCTCCCACTACGATGAGGCTTATCTAATTCATGACTAGGATCATTTGACTTTCAAATGAAATTAAATTGTTAACAACTTTTGTTAACTATTTAGTGGCTTTACTTGGAACTAATGTATTAACACTATCTCACCTTATTAAAGGTTTGTAGCCTTTTATTTGACATTCTTTATAAAAATTATATTTGTCATACAAATACCTTATTCGTTTGTACTCCTTAGGGGTGGCCTACACTTAGGCTTATCTTTGAATATATACAAGTTTTTTATGCTTGTTTTAGCATGTGAGCTTAACATTCTCAAATGGTGAAGTATTGTAAATTAGCTTTACTACTCTTCTATAATCTTAAAATTGTCTCGTAGACACTTTTGGAGGGAATCATGTTCACCATGCAATCTCTATTGCATTTCCTAACCGTAGTTTGGTAATGGTGTGTAACTCATTACTGATGTGACCATGTCTAACAAAGTCATGTTTCTCCCCTTGCAGCACAATTTTACACAATTGTAATTGGTATTAAGACAATTGGGACAAAAACCCATTTTCTATCAGTTAATCATAGTACGTAAGGTTCTTGTACTTTCTATTATGATATGATTATAATATCTTGATAGATTTACCTAATTAATTTTCAACTTTATTCTTAATTTTCTTGAACTTTTTAAAAAATTTAGACTTATGTTATATTAGGTAAAGATACTTGTACCTTGAATGATCATCAATTAGAGTGATGAAATATTCATGACTGTATTTAGCCTTTACATTCACCAGACCACTTGGGTCAGAATGTGTAAGCCCAAAGATTTTTTGACCTTATAGCCTTATCTAATAAAAACCCAATGATTATATTACATGAAAGGCAAGATCTACAGTCAAGTAAAGTAATTAACTAACTTTTTAGAGAATTACTTCTTATTAGTCTTTTTATTCTATTCAAGTTGATGTTAATCAACCTTAACTTTCAAAGTCAAGTATCTTTAAGGAGAAAACAATTTGTCTTTCCATTATGGATTCTATAATCCCGAATACTTCAGTATTTTGTTGTACAACACATGTTAACATTTTAACATATAAAAATTGTTCTGATTTTCAGCTGAATGAATGTATTTTCAAAAAAATTTGAAAATATAAACATTTTAACATATACTATATGAAGTTTTTAGTAATAAAGTTTTAGAAATTGAATTTCTCTTGTGGTAATAAAACACCACATACAGCATAAGTAACAATTATCCTTTAATGACATCTTAATGTCTCCCACTATACTAATTAAGATGGGCTTCTTGATGCCAACTTGTAGAAACTATTCTACATGTTAAGTATTTTCCAAGAATTACATATTAAATGTAATAAATAATAAATCTTGATAGTGGATCTTGTATCAACTATCCAGGTAGCAATATTTATTCTTGACCAAAAATCTAGTAAATCAAATTTAATTTCATCTATATTTTTCTTCCTATAGAGGTATTTCAAAAATTCCTCTTGACTGTCCTTGCTAATTTAGGAACTATTTCCTTTATATAACTTCAGTCATTTGATTTCTTTTCTTGGATTTTTGTAATACTTAATCTCGAGATCATTTAGACAATTTTCTAAATTTAGTTTTTGTTGATTTCAACATCTCATATGTTGTTGTCATTTTCTTTATCTTATAAGCTTGACATCTAACATGTCGACTAGGAGATACATACAAGCTATCTTGTTTACTTTTGATTCATTAATCATGTGCTTCACGAACAATTTGAATAGCATTAGCAACAGGTTTTGAGAATATTTTTCAATAAAGATAGGTTCAAAATTTTACACTGCCATTATAGTGTCAACGTTACATTTCGAAGTAATAAAATTTCTCAATTTTGACTTATAAGTAATAAAATTAAAAAGTATGAGAGAAACTAACATAATATCGAAATATATATATAATTTAACATCATGCAAATAATTATCCATTCAATTTTTGCATAGAAATCAAACAATTTAAAAAATGAACCCTATAAATCATTTCTAATACTATGGTATTTTAGTGAGCTAAAACAAGTGCAGCCATAGGGTAGGTCAAGTGTTCTTTCACTAAACTGTGACAATCTCAACCAAGTACTATACTAGAATAACTCTTATTCCTATAATATTTAGTTACCATTAGTTTGGTCAATAACATTATTAACAACCTTAATAAGCTCTTTGTAAGTGTGACCCATCATTTTAGATCCCATAGGTTTATCCCAACAAGTGCCGTCGTAGGGTAGATCAAATATTGGAAACAAAACTACAATCATATCATTCTCACAAGTTCACCCTTATATTGACCCATGCGAACACCTTCCGTAGGGGGACGATCCAAAAGCCACAGCAAGGCCCTGCATGAATCTCACGATGTGAACCAATGATGGAGACCATAGAATATGTTGACACATTTCCTTCTCCCATTTACTATTTTGAAATAGGGTTTTCTCTTAGACAAATTAGGCTAATCTCATTTATCTAAGTTCCTCAATCTAACTTTCATAACCCTTATATTGTTAGATTGATTTTAATGTGAATTATAAAGTTTTTAAACTATTTCAAAAAACTAATCACATAACGAGCATGCTTAGTGAAATTAAATAAAATTTGACTAATTCAACTCCCAGATTGGTTCTCAGTTGGAGGTGTTTCCTTTCGGTCAGCTTAAATATCACAGTCTTAGACAGAACCTTCCATACACAGAATTCTCTTATAATCAATTTTTATTTCACATTCATTCATTTTTAATTAACTATTAATTATTAGATTAATGAACCTAAGTGAATTTAAGCAATATTTTTAGTCCTATTAAAAAACTAATTCACTTATTGGATAATCTTAAAATTCTATCATTTTAAACCATTTAAAACAAATTAAAAGATCATCCTAGATATTTTATTCTAATCCTATTAGAAAAAAATTAAAGACAAATTAAATTCAAAACTTCTAGTTTATCTTTGAATTAAAATATCTTTATTTATGGAAGATCTAATCTTATTAAGAAATTAAAAGATCTAATCTTATTTTGAAAGAATCTAATCTCATTAGGAAACAAATAAAGATTAATTAAATTCAAAATTTAAACTATTTAAAGCAAGAATCACAATATCTTTATTTTAAGGAAACCCTAATCGCATTAGGAAATATCCTAATTCTATTAGGAAAATATGGATTCCAATTATGAAAGGAAATATCCTAATTTAATTTTTCAAATATAACAATCATAATCAAAGATATGGAAAATATAAACTTATTAGGAAAGTATCTTAATTCTATTAGGAAACATTCTAATCAAAATTTTCCAATATAAAAATTCTATTTAAAAGTAATTAAGATAGATGATCATGCTTAATCTATGGTAGGATTTTAAACTAAATGACATACTATATGCAACAATCAATTAATTTAAAACATACATCACATGCATAATTAAATTAAACTTAGCAAAATTGACTAACATATTTGGCATGTTCTAAGAAATTGAAAACAATTTAAATTACAATAATTTAAATCCAAGACATATCTTGGTCTTCAATATTCTTCCTTGTTTGAACCATTCAAAATTTAGGATTTAGAAATCCTAAATTTTCAATTGCAGCAACCGACTTCAAGAAACACATTTGAATTGAATGATATTTTTAACAATTACAACAAATCCTAACCCTTTTGGGTTTTACAATTGATCTAATCAAAGCAATAAAGCTAATGTCAAATAGCCTAAACAATCAATTTGCAAACCACATATATCACATATATGAAATTAAAATACCCACCATACAAAACCTTAATTCTAAATAAAATTCAAAGACCGCTCTGATACCAATTGAAGGGAATAATTGAATTAAACCCACAACAGAAGCGTTGGAATAAACTTTGATTTTATTTTAGAATTAAATGAAAAATAATTTAGGATAAGCAAAACATAACTTAGGATTAAATATGAAGAATATTATCGCGGGTCTTTTTCTCCTTGTACTTCAACTCCAATGAGGTTGAACTCCAAGACTTTTACAAAGTCTTCCTTACTATGACTCGAACAAATGATTAAAGAGGTTTGTGGGAACCTTCTTGAAAATAAAGAGAGAGAATGAGAGGAAAATTTCAAGAGTTATTTTCTCTTGTGAAGAATACACACAATAGCTTATCCTTAGGGTCTTATTTATCGTGCCCTAAGGAAAAATAATTAAATAATATATTTTAATATCTTATATATTAAAATATATTTATCTAACAAATTTGAATCTTATTCAAACATTTTAAAATTCTCCTACGACATGCATCTATTTCCTAATTTGAATCTAATTCAAATTTAATAAATATATTTTCTTTAATGTATCTTAATACATTAATAATTCCTTTGATATTTAATGTATCATATACATTAAATATGTTTTCCCTCATTTAATATATCAAATATATTAAATTTTAATTTGAACATTTCAAAATTTTCTCTCAACGAAATTGATCCCTATTTGTTCATATGAGCTAACAAGGGGACCTTATAAACCTACAGATTATAAGCTCCAATGATACAAAATTAATTAATTAAACTCTTTAATTGATTAATTTTCATTCATTAACTCTAGGGTCACTCCACTATAGATTTAGAATTGAACTCTTATGCACTATTGGACAAGTTATATTCATGGAAATAACCACCACACGTAAATCGATCCTTCACGAGTTGTTCGTAATTACAGTTGGGTCAAAAGTCAGTTTTCCCTTGTAATTACATCTTGCACCTTAAGTACCACTAATCCTCTAATGAATAATTTGTTTATGATCCAATCATAAACTAAGTCCCTTTCGAACCAGTGAGAGGATGGGGCCCCATTGTTCAAGTCCCAAAATTAGCACTTAAGGGAACTACTCATCTACTTACCATATACTCATCTACTTACCTTACATGGGAAGAAGTGAATTTCATATTGTAAGATTACGTTGTTAGCTCCCTATAGCTCCCTATTTGGTCAAGTCCCCAAAATGGTAGGCTTATTGAATCGGCTACAAAAGTCATTCTCACCCATGCAAATCAAAGGACAAGCCCTCACAGGCAGGAGTTCAGAACTCACTCAAGATTAAGATCGAATCGCATATGATCATCCTGATGAAATATTAATCTTCTCAATTAACAGATTTATAAAGAGAGATTAAATATTTCGTGGTCATCGTATAAAATACCCCCACTCACATATCTATACATGAATTATTTGGATCAAATCATTTGTAACTATTACCAAGTGGGTAGTATCAATAGTGTTACTAGGATAAGACACCTAACCTTATCCATATACTATAACCCATTTAGGTTATTTCTTAAACATGATTCTCCCATATGTCAACCATATACTGTTCAAGATTACACTAATAACCTTGGATTTTCATATAATAGATAATATTATATTGCAAATAAAAAAATTAAAATTATTATTAAGTATTAAATAAATTATTAATTACGAGGCTTTAGAGCATAAATTCCAACAGGATCGACCTTGAAGGTTGGTAGCCTAAACAACAACATTTGTTAAGTTCAAGAAAATGACACAAGTTAAGGCCAAGCAAGGTAAGCCAATATACCCTCGACTATGAACTAAGTATGTAGTATCAAACTCGAGAGTAGGGGCAACTGTTGGAGTTAAAGTTAATCAAACCAAAAACCCATTGAGACTAAAGTCCAGAGAACAATCCCGAGGCAACTAAGGCATTTAGGTCGATCCCCAGGTTGGTCAAGCCTTAGGACCGACCCCCAGGTTGCTGCCTCGACGGCCAACCCTTAAGTCGGCCAAGGCTTGAAGGCCGACCTTCTAGTTGACTGAGCCCCATGAGATCCATTCCATCAGCTAAGGATGACATGACTGGCTCACCTAGGTAACGGTCAGACCAAAGATCCATTTATTTTATTTAATGTAGTGCGAGAATCACGATGCGATTATAATGCCCATTTATGACAGCGATTTCACAACCATCCTATAAATACTACGATTCAATAGTTATAGAGGTACGCCGCAACACCACCCTCTATTCTCTAAGCACTCTCCAAACCCGATATTGACTTGAGCATTGGAGTGGAGCTGACTTAGAACCACCCCCCATAGCTCATCTCTTCTATTTTGCAGGCACATTATGTTTCTACCAATATGAATTTACGGTTGATCCCCTAACCAAATTCTGATATCAACAATATTCATCAACAACTTCTCGGAACCTCCTCATGAATCCAATGGCGGCAAATGAGAGGAGGGAGAAGGATGGGAGGAGGAGGAAGAAAGAAGAGAGAGAAAAAAAATAAAAATATTTTTATTTTAAAAATTAAAAATTAAAAATATTTTTGTTTAATAAAAAAATGTACGTAAGCTTCTATCAATTAATTAATAGAAAAACTGATGGAGGGACCAAAATGCTTCCAAATAGAAATTTTAGGGATAAAATTGTTATTAGGGACTCAAATGCAACCAAACTAAATCTTCAGGGACCAAAAGTGTATTTTTTTTCCTAGAAACTAAGTTGAAATTTGAAGGACCAAAAATGTATTTTACCTTTTTTTTATGAATTCAACAATTTATGGAATGGAGGATTGAATCATCGACCTATGGAATGGTAAACTGGTGCCTTATTTTAAGCTTGGTTTTTTTTTGAGAGGTTGTTTCTTTTTTTTTTGGTCATTCCCTCTTTCTCTTCCACCTCTCTTTTCCAGCATCCAGTTTAAATTTAGCATTAATTATGTTTTTTTTAAATATAGTAACAATTATGTTTGTGGTATATTGTTGTATCCAAAAGCAGAACTTTAATATACACTTGATGTTTGAGACATCACTTTTCTATCACGCAAGCTAATGGAAGATGTCAGAGACCAAAATAGAAGATTTTCTAAACTTGAAGATGAAAGTGTAAGATTTTAAAATATAAATATTGGAAACTAAAAGAGTAATTTTCTCTTCCAAAATATATAAATAGTTAGGAGGCCATTTTGTAAAAATTATTTGGTTAAAATACTATTTTGGTCCCTGTACTTTGGGTTTTGTTCCATTTTGGTCCCTGTACTTTTAAATGTTCAATTTTAGTCCATGTACTTTCAATAAAGCTTAAAATTGGTATTTTAACAAAATTATTTTTTCCTCTATTTTTTTCTTTAAATTTCTCTTTCAAAAGGAAAACTAGGAAACGATTTCAATTTTCTTTTAAGTTAAATTACAAGTTTAGTCTTTGAACTTTCATGTTTGAGTCTAATAGATCCATGAACTTTAAAAAGTATCTAATAGGTCTCTAAACGTTCAATTTTGTATCTAGTAGGCCCTTAAACTTTAAAATTTTCAAATAAGTTCCTAAACTTTCTATTTTGTGTCTAATAGATTCCTAACATTGATAACCCTCATTTATGATAGTTATTTAGCTGTAAAGCCTAAGTTTATTGTTTAAAAAGTGTGTGTTCATTGTTTTAAATCATTTCATATTGAGAAAATTTAAGTAAAAACGAGCCAAGTACATGTTTTTAATCATCAGTTGTTAAATGAAAGTAATTAGGTGTAAAAGGAATCATTTTTTGAAGAATTCGATGTGTTTTTGTGCAGAAGCTGTGTTTTTGCTCAGATTGCAGTCAAGATTGCATCCACAAATTGACCAAAAGATAAAATGAGTTGCTCAAATTGCATCTGACATTGCGATCAAGATGTGGTCGCAACTGGACCAAATCGACAGACATGTGAATTACGAGTTTAATAGATTCTTTAATCAATTTTCAATCGATCTCCTTAAGTCACGAATGTAATGTCAAAGATAGTTCAACACATTGATTTCGATAGAAACGTTAGACCTAAAGAGTCTATAAAAGGTGGCTAATGCATTCTAAGAAAACATTTTGGATTCTCCTCAATCTTAGATCATATATTGCAGAACTCTATTGTTTTTTATTGAAGAATCTTGATTGAAGCCTCCACTCCAAGTTCTCTCCTTTCTATAGCTTCTCTAAGTCTCACTCGAACACTTGATTCGAAAGAATGAAGTGTAAATACTTGATTCACCTAGAAAGAGGTTGAATCGAGTTAGATAGAGAAGCAAGTTTAGATAGTTGTTTTTGTTTTTAAAGTTTCTATTTTTCTTACTTTACCATTTACTTTACATTGAGCTCCCGTGCAACACATTCATCTTTTTAACATGAAATTAATTTTTATTCATCTCAGTTTTGTCTTTTATTTTAATATGAGTTAAACTCCTTTTTGGGGATTTAAAGATATGAATACTGTTGCATCATATTGCAAGTGTATGGGTCAAGTTTTAATTTAGTAATTTGAGTAAAGAGTATTGTCCTTAGGATTGGTTTTTCTAATTCACTTATGTATTGTAAGTATTATCACCCAATTTTATTTAGAAAATACAATTGAATGATGGTTGTGAAATTCAAAATAAAATATTAAAAATTTGATTTCACCTATTAGACCTATATTTAAGCTACTTAAACTTTCAAGATTGATCATGCAAATATTTCAAAAGTCTAGAAGTTTTTTTTTTTTTTTTTTTTTTTTTTTTTTTTTTTTTTTTTTTTTTTTTTTTTTTTAATCATGAATGGCTTTTTCAAGGACAAACAATTGTTATGTAATATGGCAGAACCTAAATCTCTGATGATTCTTAACGATATGCATGGTATTAAGTTCCTTCATTAACAACTTTGAAAGGAGTCCTAATCACTACCAAGTTAGAACTACCTTTAGTTATGCAATTAGGATCTAATCTAAATTACTTTTCTCAAGCATGAATCTAGACCAACACAACATTTAACCTATGGCCAAAAGATTACAAGCATTAAGAATATAAAGACATGAATGAAATAAAAGGTAATCAATCATGGAATTAAAATAATTTAAAACATAAGGTCTAATGGCCACATCAATCCCTAGAATAAGAAAAGAGTTTAGCTACTCATGTTCACCATTACAAAATCTAAACTCTTAAACAACATCCAAAAGCTAAATAAAAAGAAAGAAGAGAAAAACTATGATGGTGTGTCGATCTTCCGTCTCCGTATGATTTCCACGAACTTGGCCTTGAATCTTCCTCTCAAGTCTCTTCTCCTTTTGTAGGTAGAATTGAAGAGTTGTGCTCTCCAAAGTTGAATGCCTTGAATGAAGATAATGTGGGTATTTATAATGGGTCAATCCATATCCTAATCTAATTAGGAATCCATGGTTTAATTAAATTAAGAATCCAATTAGGAATCCATAATCTAATCAAATTAGGAATCCAAAATCTAATCAAATTAGGAATATTTTTTTCTCCAAAGATTATCCCCAAAATTGGTTGCTTAATTTCTTGCCCAATTAGCTCAATTTTCACCGTATTTCTTCTAAAATCTTTGTTTTGTTCCAAATGCTCAATTTCTACAACATAAACAATTATGAACGTGAAAGCATATATTTAAGCCATAAAACTAGCATAAAATAAGGCCTAAATATAACATATATTGTGTGCTATAAGATACCCTAAAGTAGGAAGTAAGCCAACCTTGTGAATTAGCAACTGTTGCTTGTTTTTTTTTAGTGCTTGCAAATAACCACAAGTTGATGCGGTCAAGTTTTAATATAGTGATGTATGAGTATCGTCTCCACAGGGATTGGAGTTTTTTTAGTTAATTAATTATCATAGTTACTAATACCTAATTTTATTTAGAGAGCCTAAATTTAGAGAAAAGGAAATAAAACTAACTAAATTATTTACAAGTATGGAGACAATTTAGAGAGAAATTGGAGATTGATTCAACCATGAAGTGCAAATTTGATTTCATTAGAGAGTGTATTAACATGCAACAACTATAAGCCAAAAATTACTAAGTTATCTAATTGACTTTTTCAAGCCCAATTAAACTCATGCTTTAATATAAATCAACCTCTTGGTCTATGTTTACAATAAAACATAGCATTAATGGAATTCTCTTAACGGCTTATACTAACATACAAGTCATTATCATGCAACAATATGTTAATAGTCATGCAACCAATTCTATATCCAAGTTTTAATTTCTCAAGCTAAAACTCAAATTAAACATACTAAACTATGTCCACAAGATTAGAAAAGAAGCACAATGATGCATAAATGGCGTTACGATATAATACAATCCAAAAATAAAAATCAGGTCTCAACAATACAATCCCACTCAAATCACCATTACAAACCTAAACTGATGAAATTCTAGAATAAAAAACAACAAAGTAAAGAAAAAGAGAAAGAAACTTTTGGACCCAAGCCAATCCTTGTTCCCGTCGCGATGTCTCGCGATCTCAAGCTTCGAATCTCTTCCTTAGCTCTCACAAATGCCTTTTAGGTCCCAAAACAGAGTTGAATCGAACTAGGGTTTATTTTCTCTCCAAAAGTGTCCCCTTTCTTGAACTAAAATTTCCTTTTTATACTATTGTGACATGTTGGGATTTATGCCATAAAGCCTTGTAATTAATAATTTATTTAATAATTAATAATAATTTTGATTATTTTATTTGCAATATAATATTTTTCATTATATGAAAAATCCAAGGTTATTAGTGTAATCTTGAATAGTATGTGATTGACATACAAGAGGATCATGTTTAAGACATAACCTAAAGGGTCATAGTATATGGATAAGGTTGGGTGTCTTATCTTGGTAATACTATTGTACGACCCACTTTGTAATAGTTATAAAAGATTTAATCCAAATCGTTCATGTGAAGACATGTGGGTGGGGGTTTCTTATACAATGAGTTTGTATAAAACTGGACCACGAAATATTAATCTCTTTTTATAAATTCGTTAATTGAGAAGATTAATATTTCATCAAGATGATCATATGCGACTTGATCTTAATCATAAGCGAGTTATGAGCTCCTGTCTGTGAGGGCTTGTCCTTTGATTTGCATGGGTGAGAGTTGCTTTTGTATCCGATTCAATAAGCCTACCATTTTGGGGACTTGACTAAATGGGGATTTGGGAACATAATCTTATAAGATAAAATTCACTCATTCCCATATAGGGTAAGTAGATGAGTAGTTCCCTTAAGTGCTGATTTCGGGACTTGAACAATAGGGCCCCACCCTCTCACTGGCATAAGAGGGAGTTAGTTTATGGTTGGATCATAAACAAATTGTTCATTAGAGGATCAATAATACTTAAGGTGCAAGATGTAATTACAGGGGTAAAACGTACTTTTGACCCAGCTGTAATTATGAACAACTCGTGAAGAATTGACTTGCATGTAATGGTTATAACCATGGACACAACTTGTCCTACAGTGCATAAGAGTGCAACTCTAGGTCTATAGCAGAATGACCTAAAGTTAATGAATGAAAATTGATTAATTAAAGAGTTTAATTAATTAATTTTGTATCATTGGAGCTTATAATATGTAGGTCCATAAGGTCTCCTTGCTAGCTCATAGTAATACTAAAAAATCAATTTAGTTGAAAGAAAAATTTGAAATGTTCAAATTAATATTTAATTTGAAGTGTTCAAATTAATATTTAATATATTAGATATATTAAATATAAAAAAGAAAAATATATTTATTGTATTTGATACATTAAATATTAAAATAATTAATGTATATTAGATACAGTCAGGGTATTAAATTTCCGTCAACATGTCGACATTTCCATCGAAATTTCCACATGTCCATGGGTTCGACATCGACATAAGGGAGGAATCGACATTTCCACTATACCGTACAAAATTGACGAAATATTAAAAAATAAAGCAAGAAAATGTAACTTAATGTGAATATAAGAATGTAACAAGTATTTTAACTCATTTAAAAAGTGTAAAATGTTCATTTATTAATTTAAATATTTTTTTTTGAATTTTTTGTTTTTAAAATTTTTCCAGATATATCCATCGACATCGACATTTTATCGATATTTCTATCGACATTTCCATAAAATTGAGACTTCGACATTTTCGTCGACATCGACATTTTAAACCTTGGATACAGTAAAGAAAAGATATTTATAAAATTTGAATAAGATTCAAATAAATAAATATCGTAGGAGATTTGAATGAGATTCAAATAAGTATAAGATATATTTTAATATATTAGATATTAAAATATAATATTTTAATTATGGTCAAAATTTGCCCTTGATCTCTATAAATAAGACATTTGGGTTGAGCCATTAGACACAACACACATCTCTTCAATAGAGAATTCTCTCTAGACCTCTTCCTCTCCAATCCCTTGTGGATTTTCTTTCAAGAGGCTCCAAAGAACCTTGATTCCTATGTTTGAGTCATAGCAAGTAGACTTTATGGAATTGAAGGTTCAACCTCGTTGGACTTAGAGCAAAAAGATTAATGACCCGCCAGAAATATCTCCATAATAATCCTAAGGTATGTTTGTTTAACCTTAATTTTGTGTTTAATTCTAAATAAATCAAAGTTGATTTCAACGCTTCCGCTATGGGTTTAATGTGATTATTCCCTTCATGACAGTATTGCGATGCTAAGGCAGCGTTGCAATGTTGTCCTTTTGAATCAGATAAATTTGAAAAAAAAATTAAGTAGCGTTGAAACACTGTACCGCAACGTCTCAATGCTACAGACGGACGTATTCTCAAACACATGATTCTAGTGTTGCAACGCTATGCATGCAGACTTTTGGACTTGGAGGGCCGCACCTATGGTAGCGTTGCAATGCTATGCTCTCGAGTCTCTTTGCTTTGGCAACTCCTTGCTTTGTGTCTTTTTCCCAAAAGCACTCATTTAAGCTTCATTTAGTCTACAATTCACTCCAAATTTTCGATTTATCTCCAAATGCTCCAACTGCATAATTTACATAAATAACAACATCAAAGTCCACTAAGATAGCACATAACTAACATAAATCTAAGCCTATAAATAACACTCTTTTGTGTGCTATCAGCAACCTTGCTCAACGCTTAACACCGTTTTCTTTTATTGAGTTTAGATCTTATTATTAATCTAAATTGATCACTTAGGTTAGCATATAATGTTGAATCCAATACTAAAAGGATTGGGTAAAAATCGGGTTTCATAAAAGCAATATAGGAAAAAAGAACCTAGACATTGGACTTTGCATTTGACCTTAAGCATAAAGCAAAGACTATAGCCCCATTAGAGTTGTATGTTAAGTTATACAAGTTTTAATTAGCCATAGACATATGTGTTTAATTGCTTAGCCTCCTAAAGGCACTTAGAAAAGGGTTGAATAGGTATTGAACTCAATTCACTTTGTTAAGTGTCAAACGGGTAGGTTGCGGGCGCAAATAGGCCGCATTCTTCTTGAACCGTTATGTACCCAAAAGGTAGGTTGCAGGTCCATATAGTCAGTAATCTGGTAAGAAATAACAGTTTTTGTTGATTTGCATAAAACTGCCAAGTGCAAAAGAAATGTGCCCGTATAATTTCTACGGCAAAAAGCTATGCAGCCACAATCTTGCCCTAGATTGTGTCAATCGAGGATTTCGAGGTCAAATCTTTTCAAGTCGTTTTTGCAACTTCTGCCCTATTTTGACTCCGGGAGTGTAAAGTCAAGCTTTGGAGAGCATGAAAATTGGCAACAACAAACCCATTAAGAGCCTATAGAAAGCACAGTTCTCTGCAAATTCATGGGACGAATCTTTTTGGAAGAAATCAACCACCATACCCACGAAGAATTCTTAGTCCAGCCGAGAGTATGTCTCGCTTTCTACCTTGGTCAAGAGTTAGTTTGTACAGCTTAATTCACCTTAAATTGAATTAAGCTATAGAGATAACTCCCTTGAGTGTGTATTAGTTTCGACCAAGAGATTGTCACTTTCTTTTACACTGTTTTGTTATTGTTAGCTTTACGAACTTCAATCATACGACCATATGTTTTGATGATAACAAAATTTTTAAGTACTAATGATTTTTTTTTTAAAGTCTCCACAGTGTAGAGCTCAAAAATACGATTCCAACACATTTTGAATTGCTCAAATCTGACATCAAACAAGAAAGTTATGGCCAAAAGAAGATTGAGAAAAACTACTATTTTGCAATCACGTAGACGAATAACATTGCGACATGTAGCCATTTTTAAAGACCATTGGAACCATTTTTTAAAATATTTTTTAATCATTCTTTTTTCATTTTTCTCCCAAATTTCCTCCACCCTTGATCTATTTAACCTAGATCCAATGGCCCAAATTTTACCCATAATTTTGAACCTTATTTAAAATTATTTTTCCCTATCTTTTCATAATGTCTTATCTCTCAAACTTATTGAAAGGCTCTCTCCCAATACTCCATTGTTAGCCATTCTTCAAAGCTTCATTTTTATTATAATCTTTTTGTGAGAGATTTTCTTTTTGTAAAGATTAAATAATTTTGAATGCTTCAAACCTATGTATCTACTCTTGTGAGAGCTTTTATTTTTGTGGGGTTCTAATTTCATCTTTCAATTGGGTTTTGTATTAAGGTGTGGGTACACCTTGGGATTTTGAGTGAGCGATTTAATCCTGAACTCGAAAAAGGATTGTAGTGGTTTTATCTTGAACTCGAAAAAGAATTTGTAGTGGTTTGATCCTGAACCCGTTAAAATGATTGTTATAGGTTAGATCCTAAACCTACAAATGATTGGTTGGTTGACTCTTGAACCCTTCAAAAGAGTGGAAAATCGGTTTGGTTCTCACCCATAAGAGGACTGTCGCAGTACAATACCTAAGAAGGTGTCTTAGGGAGTGGAGTAGAGATTTCTGAACCACTATAAAAATCTTTGGTGTCATTTTTTTCTCTACTCTTTTAATTTCCACTGTTTAATTATTTATTTGAGTAGATTGTATGCATAGAAAAATTATTTTATATTTCTAAAATTTTTGGGTGCTTATTCAATTAGTTTTTATCGAACTATTTTAGTTTAATTCTTTCGAAAAAGTTTTAAATTTTTGTAAGCAACCCTATTCACCCCCCTCTAGTGTCGCCATACGATCCTACAGTTATTTATATTGTTTTGTATGTATGAATTTTAATTCAATGAAATTTTCTATTCCTATTCATTTTATCATGAGCTAAGTTTCTTATGGGATTCAGTTCGGTGGATGCTCTTAAGAAATGAGTTAGCCTAACAAGCTATTCTTGCTTGTTTACCTACTTTCCTTGTGTTATTCTTCTATTGTTGATAACACAAGGTAAAATGCGATGAACTATTGATGGATGTTGAAACGAGCGTAGGGTTTTGGAAGAAGAGTTTAAAAGAGATTTCAGCCCAAGTATAAGTATATACAATCCAAAAGTAGTAAAAATCAAAATATTCCAAGTATCGATCCCACAGAAACTGTTAACAAAATTCAGAGTTATAAAAAGTGCTTACCAACACAACCAATGGTAACTAATAAAATAAGCAAAGATGTAGATGGTAATATGATAAAGAAAATGACAATAGAAAATATGGGACTCGGTTAACTTTCGATCTAAGTAATGATGCAAACAGATTGCGCCCGCATAGTTTTTGCACTATACCGTGTGCTATGAATCAGGTTGATCTTTTATTCAACCTTGATTTCAAATACTCTTAAGAGTCTAAGTAATTGCTTCTATATGTCTATGGGCAATTTATCTTAGTTACTTAAGCATACAACTCATTTGATCCTATAGGCATGTCTTATGTCTAGAGTCAACAATGAAGTCTTATGTCTAGGCTCTTCTCCTATATCCCTTTCATGAGAATCGTTTACTGCCCAACCCTTTTAGTATCGTACTCAACATTGCATGCTAATTTAAGTGACCAAGTTAAAGCAACATTTAGTCTTTAAATTCAATAAAAGAAGAATAAACATAAGGAAAAGTTGGGAACGTGCAAGAGCAAATTGTTAAGCTATCTCATTTCTTAAGGGTATCCACGAAATCAGATCCCAAAAGAGAATTTAGCTCATAATGAAATATATAAAAATAGTAAACTTCATTAAATAAGAAATCATGATTACAATAATGAAAGTAATAACAAAATAAAGTAAGAAGTACAATAAGGACAAAGCCTCTAAGTCAAAACCAAGGTACTATTGCGTGATTTATGCGCAATACTGTAGTGCCCATGTCAAGTTATAGGTTAATGATTACGAGTACGAATGTCATCCTCAGGACTAGCGTTTTTAATTTTTCTAATTACCACAAATAGTCTCAATTGATTTTATTTAGAAACTACAATCAATAGTAGAGCATGAAAAGCAAAAATAAATAGATTGCAAACAAAAAGCTGAGACAAATCAAAGGAAAACATTCTAGGGATATGATTTCACCATTTGGACCATTTACTTAATTAATTGAGTGCCTAAGATTGACCAAATAATTATTTCATAGATCTAAAAGTCGTTTATCAACAACGACTCTCCCGAGATTACTCAATTCTAATGCAATGAATTAAAACCTACATGCCGGTTGTTTTTTAAAGATATGCATGGCATTAATTCTCTTCATTAAACAACCTCTAATAGTGCCCTAATCATTCTTACGTCAGAACGACTATTAGTTATGAAAATATGGTCTAATCTAAATTATATTTCTCAAGCATAAATTTAGACCACACAATAATTAATCAATGGCCAAAATAAAAGTATTAAGCATAAAATTGCATAAATGAAATTAATGCAAATAAATACACAAGTTCAATTAATTAAGCTAAATTGACCCAACGGCTACATCGATCCCTAGAATTAAAATCTTAGCTACTCATAACCATTAAAACACATTCTAAACTTTGAAATAAAACCAAAATTCGAACTACAAATTCAAAGAAAAAAGAGAAAAATGTAAACAACGTGTCGATCCTCCATTCTTGTGACAATCTTCACAAATTTCAAGCTCCAAATTTTCAATTTGCTCCAAAAGTTCTCTCCAAAACCCGCCAATTAAGTTAGAAATCAAAATTAAGGTTCCAAGCCTCCAAATGGTCTCTCCAAATTAGGCCACGAAAAGATGTTTTTATATCCTCTATCAAAGCAGCGTCTAGACGCTAGGAACAACGCCTCGACGCTGTGCAAAAACACTACAATTACATCAGTTGAATGGCCAAGCATCTCAACGCTTCGAATGGAAGCTCCCCATGCCACACTTCTTTGTGATGGAATAACTTGGGACAACCAAATCCTTCTCAGGTTGAGTGGCTTGAAGTGCTTTAATTTAGCGTCTTGACGCTCTTTGGGCATCAAGGCGTTGTGCTCTCGGTTTTCTTGACTGAAAACACTTCTTCTATTGACTTGGCCTCTCAATTAATATCCAATTAGCTCCATTTTTCATCATAAGTCTTCCGAACAGTTCGGTTGTGCTCCAATTGCCCGAAATCTATATATTAAACACAAATAAATGTCACCATTTGAACCACAAAACTTGCATAAAGTAGGTCTTAAAGATAGCACTATTTGTATGATGTTGGGTACAATCAATGTGATATCACTCTAAGATTTAGTCAATCCTTTTTCAAGGTAAACAAAGTTGTACAAGCTAACTCTCACAAGGCCTCTCAACTAAACTAGGGTTTCTTAAGTGAAGGGTTGATTTCTTCAAAGAGTCTCCAAGGTTGCCAAAGGATTGTTGCTCTTTTCAATCCACCAAACCTTACCTTATATAGACCCATGGAGGGTAGGAGATGTTGAGAATTATGCCCTAAAGCCTCGTAATTAATAATATATTTAATAATTAATAATTATTTTGATTATTTTATTTTCAATATAATATTATCCATTATATGAAAAATCCAAGGTTATTATTGTAATCTTGAACAGTATGTGGTTGACATACGAGAGGATCATGTTCAAGAAATAACCTAAAGGGTCATAGTATATGGATAAGGTTGGGTGCCTTATCCTGGTAAAACTATTGATACGGCCCACTTTGTAATAGTTACAAATGATTTGATCCAAATCATTCATGTGGAGACATGTGAGTGGGGGTATCTTATACAATGAGTTTGTATAAGACTGGACCACGAAATATTTAATCTCTCTTTATAAATCCGTTAATCGAGAAGATTAATATTTCATCAGGATGACCATATGCGACTCGATCTTAATCCTGAGTGAGTTATGAACTCCTGCCTGTGAGGGCTTGTCCTTTGATTTGCATGGGTGAGAGTGGCTTTTGTAGCCGATTCAATATGCCTACCATTTTGGGGACTTGACCAAATAGGGAGTTGGGAACATAATCTCACAAGATGAAATTCACTCATTCCCACATAGGGTAAGTAGATGAGTAGTTCGCTTAAGTGTTGATTTCGAGACTTGAACAATGGGGTCCCACCCTCTCACTGGCCTGAGAGGGACTTAATTTATAATTAGATTATAAACAGATTGTTCATTAGAGGATCAATGGTACTTAAGGTGTAAGATGTAATTATAGGGGTAAAATCGACTTTTGACCCAGCTGTAATTACGAACAACTCGTGAAGGATCGACTTGCATGTAATGATTATATCTATGGACACAACTTGTCCTACAGTACATAAGAGTGCAACTCTAGGTCTATAGTGGAGTGACCTATAGTTAATGAATGAAAATTAATTAATTAAAGAGTTTAATTAATTAATTTTGTATCATTGGAGCTTATAATCTGTAGGTCTATAAGGTCCCCTTGCTAGCTCATAGAAACACTAAAATATCAATTTAGTTGAAAGAAAATTTTGAAATGTTCAAATTAATATTAATTTGAAGTGTTAAAATTAATATTTAATATAAAAGAGGAAAATATATTTATTGTATTTGATGCATTAAATATTAAAAAATTGAAATGTTCAAATTTAATATTTAATTTGAAGTGTTCAAATTAATATTTAATATATTAGATATATTAAATATAAAAGAGGAAAATATATTTATTGTATTTGATACATTAAATATTAAAATAATTAATGTATATTTGATATATTAAATAAAAGATATTTATAGAATTTGAATAAGATTCAAATAAATAAATATCGTAGGAGATTTGAATGAGATTTAAATAAATACAAGATATATTTTAATATATTAGATATTAAAATATAATATTTTAATTATGGCAAAGATTTTCCCTTGGTCACTATAAATAGGACCCTTGAGTTGAGTCATTCTTCACAACACACATCTCCTCAATAGAGATAATTAGAGAATTCTCTCTAGACCTCTTCCTCTCCAATCCCTTGGGGGTTTTCTTTCAAGAGGCTCCCACAAGCCTTGGTCTTGTGTTCGAGTCATAGCCAGGAAGACTTTGTGAAAGAGATAAAGATCCGCCATAATATTCTTCATAATATTATTTTCAAGGTATTTATTGCTTAACCCTTGTATTTTAGTTTAATTCTAAATAAATCAAAGACGATTCTTATGCTTCCGCTGTGGGTTTAATTCGACTATTCCCTTCAGGAGGTTGCCGATTTTCATGCGTCATATCTTGACTTTGGGCTTGCATAGTTAAAAATAGGATGGAAGTTGTAGAATCAGTTCAAACAAACTTGGCCACAAACTCCTCGGTTGACTGGGTCTAGGGCAGATTGTAGGTGCATAATTTTTCCCTTATAAAACTTTGCGGGCGAATAATCTTGGTATTTGGCAGATTTTTGAAAAATAACAAATAACCATTATTTATGATAAAAAATGACTCTTTTACCCCTAAACTCACTCTATTATCACCAAATGACTATATCCAAGTGGTTTACTCAATTATACATGCTCATGACAACAAAATAACATAAATAAGTGCATTTAAACATAATTTTTCAAGAAATAATCTAACTTTCGCGGCTAAATAATCATGATAAACATAGTTCATCAACTATGAAAGTGCAAACTATTAGTAAATGTAAGGACTTAGTTGTTTTCTTTTTAGTGTTATCAAGGGAAAAAATGTCTTTTGATGTTTGGCCTAAAGTAAAAAAAAAGAAAAAGAAAAAGAAAAAGAAGAAAAAGAAAAAGAAAATTTGATTAGTTTTGGTAGTGGGCACGTGGGTATGAGATGATATGTTGTGGGTGTGTCGTCAAAAAATTAATGGAAGATAGGATTTTTATCTTTTAAGATAAGGTGGTTTGTAAATTTTGGGTTTAAAATTAAAAATATTAATAATAAAAGATAGAATATACTATTCCTTTTAGGATGAAAATCGTGGGTTTGGAAGAGGAAGGAGAACTAGTGGTGAAAAGCTCAATTTGGAGAGTTTAGTTTCAACTACTCGAAATTTAGAGGTGGAAGAGTTTTACAGAGGAAATATTTCAAGTTTGGTAAGTTTTTTTTTGAGGATTTATGAAGAAAATTTTAAGTTTAGTTATGAGTTTTTCTGTTTTCTTTACAATTCATGTTTGGATGTGTAAGAAGAGGAAAGAAATTGAGTTTAATTTGGGGTTTGGATTTATGGAACTAGAGTTTTTTTTTAAAAAAAGGGGGGAAAGTCATAAACATAAGCTAATGGGAGAAGGAATTGAAGGTTGCATACATTCTTAAGGAGAGAGAATTTGTGCAAGGAAGAGGAAGAAGATGGTGGGTTGTTGGAGAGAGAAGTTGTTAATAAAAGAAATTGTTTAATTAAAATTGGGGCATCATAGTTAAGTACAATAGAGTTAATGTTGAGAGAGAGAAGGAATGTATTTGTTGGTGTCCACTTGTAAATGAAGGAAGAAAATTGGGAAGTTTGGAGAAAGTAGAAATTTTGAGTAAAAATAGTACATTTAGAATTAATTGAAGAGTGAGAATTAGAGTTGTTTGGAGATCCATACACGTAGGAGTTCAATTTTGGGAGGAATGGAAGATATTATTTTAGTTAGAAGAAAGATGAGTTTTGAGATGAGAGAAAGAATTGTTGTTTAATTGGAGGAAAAGACAAAATAGTACTTGTGAAAAGAAAAGAAAATAATAATAATAATAATGGAATTGAAGAAGTTATTTTAAGGTTATGTCAATTGAGCTGGTGATAAAAATGATGTATCCTCATATGGTGACTCAATTAATATTTCAAGTCAAGTAGAGATTGGAACGATCTACGACCCGAACATATCACACCCATAGTAGTTGTGAGTGGTTTATTTTACAAAATGTTTTTGTTATTTCATTATTATTACGAGATTTCAAGAAATCTATAATTTCGTATGACTTTAGCGAAATTGTTATGAGATTTTCGAAAATATTCATTAATTTCTAGTAATCTTATGATTTTAGCTAGAATTATCATTCTAGAGATATAATTGAAACATTTCATGGTTATTTGAGAAATTAGAAGAGTTGTAATGTTTATTGAGAAATATATGCAATTTAAAACAAAATGTAGTTTTGGAGAAAATATGACTTTTGAAATGTTTTATATTATTAAGAGATTTGATTATTATTTGAGCATTTACACATGTTTATGTTATTTTAAAATCTCTCAAGTTTATGAGATATTGTTTTAGAGAAAGAGTATGGTTTTCAGAAAAAGTTTGAGAATTAAGAGTTTTATGTTCAAAGTAGATTTCAAACCACTAAATATATGTACCCACGGTGATTACCTATATGCTATGTGAATGTGTTTCTATAGTATACTAAGAGAGAGAGGTCTTTGGGACCCACTCTAGCACACACATAGGTTTTGGGCCGTGTGTTAAGGTGCTTAGCCCTTTGGAGGCAGCTCTACGTGCACGTATGGTAGAGATTTTCTCTGCTATCGGTGCATCGTATGATAGAGAGTGAGTTGTTATGCGTATGGAGTTTACTCTACGCCAGTACGATGGAGATTTTGGTACAGGTTTGGTGATGGATTTTATGAGCTTATGCTTATGTTTTCAAGAGTTGTAACTACATATTCTCTCTCTCTATATATATATGTATTGTTATTTGCAAATGTTATGTTTTTAGAGGTATTGTATCTAGAGCTATAATCTCTATTTTCATTGTTTATGGTTGAAGAGATATTGTTATAGATTTTATTGGTTTTTGTGATCTTGAGAACTTCAATATTGTTCCTAGTTACTTTGTGAGTTTTTTTTATAGAGATTTGAATTACATGTATTGCATATTGGTTTCTGTGAAAGATATTTTCTTATGAATTTACCACTCACTGGGCCTTTTAGCGGATTATTTCTTTCTTCATTTTCCTACAAGGTAGCGTTTGAGTTTTTGGTGAACCTACTGAAGTTGACCTCTGCCACCAGACTTGCTAGATTGCATATCATTTTTGTATGTACATGTGCTTTGAATGCATCTTTTGTAACTAGAGTGGCTAATACGAGCTTAAGCGCACCACATTTTGTGTTTCACGTTGGCTTGTGTTTAGTACTTGTAAATTGTTAATGAGGTTCTTGACTTTCTAAAGTTACGTTTGAATGGTTGGAGTGTTTCTAAATAGTGTGTTTGAGAAGGATTTGGAGAGAGTATCAAAATTATATATATATATATATATATATATATATATATATATATATATATATATATATATATATATATATTTATTTATTTATTTATTTATTTATTTATATATTTATTTATTTATTTATTTGGGAGTGTAATGTTTCAAAATTTAGGTATATTCATTCGTTTTTCAGGGAAAACTGTTGCTTTAAAAGAGTGTATGCAATTTCAGAATGAAAACACCCTAAATGTGCAAGTATACACAGCCTAAATGCAGCAAGTGATAAGTATTTTTATATCGTTCTCCTCAGGGACTAGTTATATGGAGTTTTGCAATGCCTAAGCTGATTTTAGTTAGGTAACAAGAAATAAACATCAATTTGGTGCAATGAAATTAAGAGAAACTAAGGAACAAGATTAAAATGGTGCTGAAACGCTGGAATAACAGAAAAACAGTAAATAAATTGGGACTAAACATATTCTGTGAAAAGGGATTAGGATTAGGGGTAAAATCATGCTTCATCAAACTAAATGCTACAGCATAGATCATGCTTCAACACTCAATGCAGGTTAATTCGCGGATTCTTTCCAGAATTCCCGAGCATCAGTGATTAACTCCCATTAACCTCTGAAATTAAGCCCTTAACTGCAAACATTAGGTGGGTTACCATCCCTAGTGTCCTCAATTACCTTAGAGCATGCTCCTAATCAGAACTAATGTTATACCATGCATTCAGTTTATCCCTTCTCTTCCCAAAGTCAAGATAAACACAGCCTAGATGAGTTAGCCAGACAAATCCAAGCTAAGAATGAAGCACACAAGGCATAGGAGTGAAGAATATGTAAGTCTACTATTTCATTCAACAAGAATCAACAATAAATCCCTTAATCCCTCACCCAAGGGGTGATTAGTTCATACTTAAAAGAAAAGACAGCAACATAACAGTAAGAAAAGTCTGAAATAACATTTTAGAAATTGTCTTTAATATTGAAATGCAGAAAAAATAAAGAAATACTGTAGAAACTAGGAGAAATTGACAAGGGTGTTGGGCAGCTCCTTTATGGCAGATTTCCCAACTTTCCAGAAGTGGATCACCTCCCAAGAAGGGCTTCTTCTTATTCTCTCGAAATTCTGCCCCTCCAAATGTCTAATCTCCAAGCTCTCCTCCAAAAATGGCAAACTAGGGCTTTATACCTCTCATCTTCTTTGAAATCAGGGCTGAGTGGACACTTTAGACTAATGGCAGCACCTCATTCGCTCAAATCAGTACAGGTGTTATAAATTGTCCACGTCAATTAATGAAATAACTCTCACGTGCGTTTTGTGTAACTGATCTTAGGTAAATGCTCAAGCTTTAATAATGCTTCATCAAAATACAACAATTGCTCCAACAAGCTTGACTTTCCATCAACAGCAAAGCTCTAGCATTACAGATTGAATTTTCCAGACTTAGCCATCTTTACCTTCAGCAATTGGCCTGCATAAGTCACAAATAGCACATTTAAGTAATATTATGCCTTAAAAAGCTCACAAGTGCTTTTCACATGAAAATGGACTCCTTTACTACTAAGTCATCAATTTAAAGAGGCTTCTAAGTACAAAAGTACCTAAAATAGTGCTTTTAAGCCACAAAATCTTCACTAAAACACCCTAAATAGCTCTCATTCTAAGAGCTACCAAAAACTCTGCTGAAATTTTGTGGACTTTGTTTCAAAAAAGAAATTTTTTTTCTAGTCACCTATTTTTTTTCCAAAAGGTGTTTTGTTTTGATAAGTTGGACATTGGGTTCCATTTTTTTTACTTTCGATTGATTGTCGACATGCCACGTCCTAGGTTGGTTAGGGTGATCTGGGTCGAGGTGTGTCAATTTGGTATCAGAGCATGATTTTGGGTTTTGCATGCATTAGTCAGTAGTAATCATATTCTAGTATAATGATTGTGTGATATGCATTACATTATAGGAAAACATTTCTCGTGGTGGCAGAATACGTAGGCTTCGAGACCTGGAAACTTAACAAGCACTTGAGGAACAAAATGTGATGGAAGAAACGGTTGGTGAATCCAGTCACCAACAGAGAAATCAACTTGGGAATGTAAACAATCAGGATGAGCAATTGAGAGCAAGAATTGCTCAGTGAATAGTAGAAGAGATGCAAATGCTTATAAATGACCTAGAGAAAATTTTTCAGTATTGAAATATTAAAAGCTTTGGGTGCAACTATGTTTGCTGGGACGACAGATCCTGTTGATGTTGAAGAATGGATGCACATGCTAGATAAATGTTTTAATGTGATGGCATGTCCTGAAGACAGAAAAGTGAGACTTGCTACTTTTTTACTCCAGGGAAGGGCAAATGGCTGGTGGAGATCGTGGAGGAGTAGAAGACCGAAATCAGAAGTAATTGGATGGAATGAGTTTAAGAAAGTCTTTTATGATGAATATTTTCCGCAATCACATAAAGATGCAAAGCGAAATGAATTTTTGAAGCTTGTACAGGGATCAATGACAGTCACCGGATACCACAAAAAGTATGTTGAGTTATCTAGATATGCTACCACTGTAATCGAGGATGAAATCAATAGATGTAAGAGATTTGAAGATGGGTTACGGGAAGAAATTCGAACTATTGTGACAGTTAGTTCTGACAGGAGAGAGTTTAGAAAACTAGTGGAGACAGCTATGAGAGTTGAGAAAAGCTTAGCAGAAAAGAGGAATCAGAGGGAAGTATTTAGATATGTACGTGGTCTTCCATCTAATACCACAAACAACTCAGGAGATAGATCATTTAGGAGTGGCAACAGGAGTTTTGTTCCAGGAATAATGGGTTGTGGAAATTTTAAATCGAGGTCTAGTGGAGCAATGAATTTTAGAGCAAATTTAAATGTTAACCAAACAGCTAGTAATGGGTCAGGCCAGTTTTCTAAACCTTTGGAAGTCATAGTGTCAGGAAGCAAAGAGAATCTGCATTCAACCAAACTAGGAGTCTTGCATGTCAAAATTGTGGTAGAACTCATCTAGGCCAGTGTATGTGGGGAAGTAGAGTTTGTTATAATTGTGGGCAAATAGGACATTTGAGGAGAGAGTGTCCTCTGTTACTACAAGAGAATAGTGTTTCACAGGGCGGCTCGTCTCAACCAGTTGGTCAAGGGTACTCTGGTTCACAAGCAAAACCTGCCATGATGAGTGGTGATGAACAAAGCAATGCAGGAAGCTCCAGTGGATCTAAACTTAAAGGGCAAGTAGGCAGACCGGGTAGTCAAGGAAAGATTTTTGCAATGACGCAACAGGAGGCTCGGGATTCATCTGATGTTGTTATGGGTACGTTAGCTATTTTCGATAAAAATGCTCATGTTTTAATAGATCCGGGTGCTACACATTCATTCGTTTCATTTAAGTTTACTATTAGTGGACAAAAAGTTAGAGCAATTGCCAGGTGAGTTATTAATAACTACACCAGTTGGAAAAACATTAGTAACGAACCGTGTATATCGTGATTGTGTAGTTCGAATAGAGGATAAGGAGTTGACTGTGGACTTAATACCACTGGATATCCATGAGTTTGATATTTTTTTGGAAATGAATTTCCTATCTTCACATCACGCGTCAATTGATTGCTATCAAAAGGAGGTTGTATTTAAACGTCCCGGTGAGGCTGAGATTAGTTTCAAGGGTGAGAGGAAAATCTTGGCGTCGACTGTGATCTCTGCATTGAAAGCCAATAGGTTGCTAAGGAAAGGGTGCACATCGTATCTGGCACATGTAATTGATACACAAATTAGCAAACTAAAGTGGTCTTTTATGTAGTCCTAAAATGAATAAGGTATTTGTATGACAAATATCAATTTTATAAGAAATGTCAAATAAAAGACTACAAACCTTTAATAAGGTGATATAGTGTTAATAAATTAGTTCCAAGTGAAGCCACTAAATAGTTAACAAAAGTTGTTAACAATTTAATTATATTTGAAAGTCAAATGGATCCCAGTCATGAATTGGATAAGCCTCATCGTAGTGGGAGAGTTATGAGATGACTCAACCTTTACAAGGACTTAATTGAAGTCCAAATTGTCATGTTAGATGACAAAGTTAAAGGCTTATTACTTGCAAAATGAGACAATGGCAAAGGGTTATACCTAATAGGAGAAAGTAGACTGCGAGTAGATTTTCTCACTTGTTGCCATACTGAAGTTTGTAAGCATTATTTAATTCATTGTTGCATATGTGATAAAAAAAATGAATGTTTAGAATTCTTTTATGAAAAGAAATCTTAGATAATGCATCTACACAGATCAATCAGATATGTTTATTTTCAAAGATCAAAAGCAAAAAGTTTGGGAAATAGTAAAGGTTCATTTATGAAATGAATTTTACCATTAGATCTGTGAATATAAAGTTTGATAAAAATATCATAATCTATGACTTTGGATAAATATTAATGAAGCTTGTATAGACAAGAAAATCATTAATTGCTTAGTGGATTTTTCTCATGTTTTATGTTGGTGATATTTTTACCCATTATGAATGATGTAAGATGTCTGACATAAAGCGTTGATTAAGTAACCAATTCCAAATAAGTGATTTGGAATGACTCAGTATATTTTACATGTCCAAAATAAGATTTTAAGGACAAAATGTTAACTTTGTCTCAAACATTTTATATTGACAAAATTGTTGTCAAATATTTGATATTTATGTCTAAGAAAGTATATCCTAAGATACCTCAAATGTTGAGAGTATATGATATGCATAAATGAGACTAAACATTTAATATACAATTGGTTAGCATATATCAGTTACACGAATTGTATGACCATTGAGTAGAAAATTAAAAACTTTCTCAAATTATCTATGGATGAAGAGAAATTTTTGTGTATAAAGTTAAAGATTTGATCTTTACAAGATACACAGGTTCTTACAAAGATTTAGGAAATCTATATAAGGACAAATTTTACCCTAAGTAGCGGAGTATGGTATACAAGTTAAATCGTTTTGCTTGTGAAGCAACAAAAAGACTTGTCTGACTCAAATAGTTCCTTGAAGATCTGAAAGGTGTTTCAGATATGATTTAGTCTATCCTCTTTATTATGATAATAGTGGTGTAAAGACTAATATTAAGGAAATTAGAAAACACCAATGTATAGGGAATCATATCGAGAGAGAGAAAGCATCATGGTAGTGACCAAGATGGCTTTTAAAGGCAGTTCTTTGGATCTATATAAAAAGACTCTCCAGGCTAAAGTGTTTGAGGGTCATCTAGAATGTCTAGGATTACAAGACATGTCTCATCTTTGCTAGGGCAAGTGGGAGAACATGTTGGGTATAAAGTATGCCCTAGGATACATGTCTCGCCGGCTTTAGTGCAAGTGAGAGATTGTTGGGATTTATGCCCTAAAGCCTCGTAATTAATAATTTATTTAATAATAAATAATAATTTTGATTATTTTATTTGCAATATAATATTATCCATTATATGAAAAATCCAAGGTTATTAGTGTAATCTTGAACAGTATGTGGTTGACATACGAGAGAATCATGTTCAAGAAATAACCTAAAGGGTCATAGTATATGGATAAGGTTGGGTGCCTTATCCTGGTAACACTATTGATACGGCCCACTTTGTAATAGTTACAAATGATTTGATCCAAATCATTCATGTGGAGACATGTGAGTGGGGGTATCTTATACAATGAGTTTGTATAAGACTGGACCACGAAATATTTAATCTCTCTTTATAAATCCGTTAATTGAGAAGATTAATATTTCATCAGGATGATCATATGCGACTCGATCTTAATCTTGAGTGAGTTATGAACTCCTGCCTGTGAGGGATTGTCCTTTGATTTGCATGGGTGAGAGTGGCTTTTGTAGCCGATTCAATATGCCTACCATTTTGGGGACTTGACCAAATAGGGAGCTGGGAACATAATCTCACAAGATGGAATTCACTCCTTCCCATATACGACAAGCAGATGAGTAGTTCCCTTAAGTGCTGATTTCGGGACTTGAACAATGGGGCCCCACCCTCTCATTGGCCCGAGAGGGACTTAGTTTATAATTAGATTATAAACATATTGTTCATTAGAGGATCAGTGGTACTTAAGGTGCAAGATGTAATTACAGGGGTAAAACGGACTTTTGACCCAGCTGTAATTACGAACAACTTGTGAAGGATCGACTTGTATGTAATGATTATATCTATGGACACAACTTGTCCTATAGTGCATAAGAGTGCAACTCTAGGTCTATAGTGGAGTGACCTATAGTTAATGAATGAAAATTAATTAATTAAAGAGTTTAATTAATTAATTTTGTATCATTGGAGCTTATAATCTGTAGGTCCATAAGGTCCCCTTGCTAGCTCATAGTAACACTAAAAGATCAATTTAGTTGAAAGAAAAATTTGAAATGTTCAAATTAATATTTAATTTGAAGTGTTCAAATTAATATTTAATATATTAGATATATTAAATATAAAAGAGGAAAATATATTTATTGTATTTGATACATTAAATATTAAAATTTGAAATGTTCAAATTTAATATTTAATTTGAAGTGTTCAAATTAATATTTAATATATTAGATATATTAAATATAAAAGAGGAAAATATATTTATTGTATTGGATACATTAAATATTAAAATAATTAATATATATTTGATATATTAAATAAAAGATATTTATAGAATTTGAATAAGATTCAAATAAATAAATATCGTAGGAGATTTGAATGAGATTCAAATAAATAAAAGATATATTTTAATATATTAGATATTAAAATATAATATTTTAATAATGGCAAAGATCTTCCCTTGGTCTCTATAAATAGAACCCTTGGGTTGAAGTATTCTATATAACACACATCTCCGAAATAGAGAGAATTAGAGAATTCTCTCTAAACCTCTTCCTCTTTAATCCCTTGAGGATTTTCTTTCAAGAGGCTCCCACAAGCCTTGATCTTTTTGTTAGAGTCATAGCAAGGAAGATTTTGTGGAGGAGATAAAGACCCGCCAGAAGAATCTCCATGTTTATTTCAATGTAAGTTTTTGCTTAACCTTATATATTTTGTGTTTAATTCTAAATAAATCAAAGACGATCCAATGCTTCCGCTGCGGGATGAAAAGTTCATTCCTTCAAGATGGTTTGTTTGATCAGCTTAAAGGTGCATCAGTGTTCTCAAAAATTGATATGCGTTTTGGATACCATCAACTTAAAATAAAAGAAACATATGTGCCAAAAACTACGTTCAGAACACGTTATGGGCATTATGAGTTCTTAGTCATGCCGTTTGGTTTAACCAATGCACCAGCAACATTTATGGACCTTATGAATAGGGTATTTCATCCCTTTTTAGACCAGTTTGTGATTGTATTAATTGATGATATACTAGTCTATCCTGGAAATAACGAGAAACATGTAGAGCATCTTAAAATAGTGTTACAAATGCTTCGTAATAAGAAGTTATATGCTAAGCTCAGTAAATGCGAGTTTTGGCTAGATAGGGTTGTATTTTTGGGGCATGTAATCTCTGCAGAAGGCATTTATGTTGATCCATAGAAAATCGAGGCGGTGGTTAAGTGGGAACAACCTACCACAGTTACTGAAGTTCGCAGTTTTCTTGGGTTGGTTGGCAATCATTGCCGGTTTGTGGAAGAATTTTCTAAGTTAGCACTTCCATTGACTAGCTTGACAAAGAAGAATGCAAGATTTGTGTGGACAGAGAAGTGTGATCAAAACTTCCAGGAATTGAAGAAAAGACTAGTTTCTACTATAATATTATCACTTCCAACGCCTGGTGTAGAGTTCAGTATTTATAGTGATGCTTCTCATCAAGCTCTTGGGTGTGTGTTGATGCAAAGAGGGAAGGTGATAGCCTATGTGTCGAGACAACTGAAGAAGCATGAGTGTAATTATCCAACTCATGATTTAGAATTAGCTGCAGTGATTTTGCATTAATGGTTTGGCGACATTGTCTTTTTGGTGAAAGGTGTCATATTTACACAGATCACAAGAGTCTTAAATATATCTTTGATAAGAAATAGTTGAATCTACGACAGAGAAGGTGGCTTGAATTGATAAAAGATTATGATTGCACTATTGAATATCATCCAAGGAAGGCGAATGTAGTAGTTGATGCTTTGAGTCGAAAGTCTATTAGTGTGAAAGCTTTGCTTGATGCAATCAGTTTTTCTCTGTTGGGTGAATTGAAGAACTTGAATGTTGAGATAACGGTGGATGATTTGGGTGGTTTACTTGCTTATTTTCAAGTAAGACCTACCTTAATTGATAAACTTATTGAGGCTCAATTGAATGACTCGACCTTGAGTAAGTTAATAGAAGAAGTGAAAGAAAATCAGTGAACAGATTATGTATTGAGAAATGATGGAGCTCTACTTAAGTATGATCGTTTTTGTGTACCGACTAAACTGGATTTAAAGAAGGAGATCTTGGAAGAGGCTCACAACTCGGCTTATACTATGCACTCGGGAAGTACAAAGATGTATAGAACATTGAGAGAGCATTACTAGTGGCCTGGAATGAAGAGAGAGATTGCAGAATATGTTTCTAAATGTTTAATTTGACAACAAGTAAAACCAGAATGCCAGAAGGTTGCTGGACTTCTAAACTCACTTCCAATTCCAGAATGGAAATGGGAACATATCACTATGGATTTTCTATTTGGACTTCCTTATTCACAAAATGGCCATGATGGAATTTGGGTGATAGTTGACAGGTTAACCAAGATTGCTTGATTTTTACCAATCAAAATCACTTATACACTTGATAAATTGGTTAAACTGTACGTGGATGAGATAGTCAGTCAATATGGAGCTCCGATATCTATAGTCACAAATAGGGACTCTAGGTTTACTTCCAAATTTTTGCAAAGTTTACAATGAGCTTTGGGAACTAAATTACATTTTAGTACAACGTTCCATCCAAAAAAATATGGACAGTCTGAGAGAAGTATACAAACTTTGGAGGATATGTTGCGAGCTTGTGTCTTGCAGTCCAAGGGAAGTTGGCATTCTCATTTATCTTTGATGGAGTTTGCCAACAATAATAGCTATCATTCTAGTATTGGGATGGCACCATTTGAGGCATTGTATGGAAAGAAGTGTAGAACACTAGTTTGTTGGGATGAAGTTGGTGAAAGGAAGTTGATGGGACCTAAACTTGTGCAGATCACGGCTGAAAATGTGAAAGTAATCAGAGAAAAATTGAAGGAGGCACAAGATCGACAAAAGAGTTATGCAAATAAACGTAGAAGAGACTTAGAATTTAAGGTTGGTGACAAAGTTTTCCTCAAATTATCACATTGGAAGGGGGTGTTAAGGTTTGGAAAGATGGGGAAGTTGAGCCCAAGATTTATTGGCCCATATGAGATCCTTAAACATATTGGACCAGTAGCTTATCACCTTGCATTACCAACAGAACTTTCTAGAATTCATGATGTATTTCATGTTTCTATGTTGCGCAAGTACGTGTCAGACCCAACTCATATTTTGGAGTCACAACCAGATCAATTAAAAGAAAATTTATCATATGAGGAGAGGCCAATGCAAATTTTTGACAAGAAGCAACGAGTGTTACGACACAAGACTATGCCTCTAGTTAAGGTATTATGGAAAAATCATACAACGGAAGAAGCAATATGGGAAAGTGAAAAGAAAATGCGTGCCCAATATCCCCTATTATTTCTTGAATAGAGTTGCTGAATTTCGAGGACAGAATTTCCAAAAGAGGGATAATATTATGTAAGGACTTAGTTGTTTTCTTTTTAGTGTTATTAAGGGCAAAAATGTCTTTTGATGTTTGGCCTAAACTAAAAAAAAAAAAAAAAAAAAAAAAGAAAAGAAAAAGAAAATTTGATTAGTTTGGTTGGTGGGCACGTGGGTATGAGATGATATGTCGTGGGTGTGTTGTCAAAAAATAATGGAAGATGGAATTTTTATCTTTTAAGATAAGGTGGTTTGTAAATTTTGGGTTTAAAATTAAAAATATTAATAATAAAAGATAGAATGTACTATTTCTTTTAGGATGAAAATCGTGGGTTTGGAAGAGGAATGAGAACTAGTGGTGAAAAGCTCAATTTGGGGAGTTAAGCTTCAACTACTCGAAATTTGGAGGTGGAAGAGTTTTACAGAGGAAATATTTCAAGTTTGGTAAGTTTTTTTTTTGAGGATTTATGGAGAAAATTTCAAGCTTAGTTATGGGTTTTTTTATTTTCTTTACAATTCATGTTTGGATGTGTAAGAAGAGGAAAGAAATTGGGTTGAATTTGGGGTTTGGATTTATGGAACTAGAGTTTTTTTTTTTAAAAAAAAGGGGGAAAGTCATAAACATAAGCTAATGGGAGAAGGAATTGAAGGTTGCATACATTCTTAAGGAGAGAGAATTTGTGCAAGGAAGAGGAAGAAGATGGTGGGTTGTTGGAGAGAGAAGTTGTTAATAAAAGAAATTGTTTAATTAAAATTGGGGCATTATAGTCAAGTACAATAGAGTTAATGTTGAGAGAGGGAAGGAATGTATTTGTTGGTGTCCACTTGTAAATGAAGGAAGAAAATTAGGAAGTTTGGAGAAAGTAGAAATTTTGAGTAAAAATAGTACATTTAGAATTAATTGAAGAGTGAGAATTAGAGTTGTTTGGAGAGCCATACACGTAGGAGTTCAATTTTGGGAGGAATAGAAGATATTATTTTAGGTAGAAGAAAGATGGGTTTCGAGAGGAGAGAAAGAATTGTTGTTTAATTGGAGGAAAAGACAAAATAGTACTTGTGAAAAGAAAAGAAAATAATAATAATAATAATAATAATAATGGAATTGAAGAAATTATTTTAAGGTTATGTGAATTGAGTTGGTGATAAAAATGATGTATCCTCATATGGTGACTCAATTAATATTTCAAGTCAAATAGAGATTGGAACGATCTAGACCTGAACATATCACACCCATAGTAGTTGTGAGTGGTTTATTTTACAAAATATTTTTGTTATTTAATTATTATTATGAGATTTCAAGAAATCTATAATTTCGTATGACTTTAGAGAAATTATTATGAGATTTTCGAAAAATATTCATGAATTTCCAATAATCTTATGATTTTAGCAAGAATTATCATTATAGAGATATATTTGAAACATTTCATGGTTATTTGAGAAATTAGAAGAGTTGTAATGTTTATTGAGAAATATATGCAGTTTAAAACAAAATGTAGTTTCGGAGAAAATATGACTTTGGAAATGTTTTATATTATTAAGAGATTTGATTATTATTTGAGAATTTACACATGTTTAGTGTTATTTTAAAATCTCTCAAGTTTATGAGATATTTTTTTAGAGAAAGAGTATAGTTTTCAGAAAGAGTTTGAGAATTAAGAGTTTTATGTTAAAAGTGGTTTTCAAACCACTAGATCTATGTACCCACGGTGATTACATGTATGCTATGTGAATGTGTTTCTATCGTTTACTAAGAGAGAGAGGTCTTTGGGACCCACTCTAGCGCACACATAGGTTTTGGGTCGTGTGTTAGGGTGCTTAGCCCTTTAGAGGCAGCTCTACGTGCACATATGACAGAGATTTTCTCTGCTATGTATCTTGAGGTTACTCGGTGGATGGTATGACAAAGAGTGAGTTGTTGTGTGTATGGAGTTTACTCTACGCCAGTACGATGGAGATTTGGGTACAGCTTTGGTGATGGATTTTATGAGCTTATGCTTATGTTTTCAAGAGTTGTAACTACATATTTTCTCTCTCTCTCTATATATGTATTGTTATTTGCAAATGTTATGTTTTCAGAGGTATTGTATCTAGAGCTATAATCTCTATTTTCGTAGTTTATGGTTGAAGAGATATTGTTATAGTTTTTATTGCTTTTTTTTTTTTTATCTTGAGAACTTCAATATTGTTCCTAGTTACTTTGTGATTTTTTTATAGAGATTTGAATTACATGTATTGCATATTGGTTTCTGTGAAAGATATTTTCTTATGAATTTACCACTCACTGGGCCTTTTAACTCATTCTTTTTTTCTACATTTTCCTACCAGGTAGTGTTTGAGTTTCTGGTGAACCTACTGAAGTTGACCTCTACCACCAGACTTGCTAGATTACATTTCATTTTTGTATGTACATGTGCTTTGAATGCAACTTTTGTAACTAGAGTGGCTAATACGAGCTTAAGCGCACCACATTTTGTGTTTCACGTTGGCTTGTGTTTAGTACTTGTAAATTGTTAATGATGTTTTTGACTTTTTAAAGTTACGTTTGAATGATTGGAGTGTTTCTGAATAGTGTGTTTGAGAAGGATTTGGAGAGAGTATCAAAATTATATATATATATATATATATATATATATATATATATATATATATATATATATATATATATATATATATATATATGTACATTTTTATTTGTGAGTGTAATGTTTCAAAATTCAAGTATATTCATTCGTTTTTTAGGGGAAACTCTGTTGAAATTTTGTGGACTTTGTTTCAAAAAAGAATTTTTTTTGCTAGTCACCTATTTTTTTTCCAAAAGGTGTTTTGTTTTGATAGGTTGGACATTGGGTTCCTTTTTTTTTTACTTTCGATTGATTGTCAGCATGCCACATCCTAGGTTGGTTAGGGTGACCTAGGACAAAGTGTGTCAGTAAATCTTTTTAGGGTTGAAACTAATCTGAATCCTATGTATTCTATTGTTGATTTCTACTACATTAACATTCAGATTCTTTAACTTTATTTTTGGTTACCTTTTGGTTGCAATTGTGAAATACGTTTTATTAACAATGAGTTTTGCAAACAACCTTTGTGGAACCGATACTTAGAATAATTTCATTTATATTACTTGAGGATAGTGTGCACTTGAACTTGTTTGAAATCATTTTCAAAATAATAGTTTTTCAAAACCTCATACATGTTTCAATCTCCCTCAGGTAGTTCAAATATGTGCTACACACGTGCATTTAAAGGAAAAGCAACATGTGCATGTACAACACACAAAGGATATCGTCGACATTTTCAAAATTGTTATTCCTCTCTCTCTGTTTTCTTTTTTAAAAAATTTAGAAAGTTGCCACATGTTTTAGCTTTGAGTAGTTCATCTGACTGAGTTAGTTGCCAGCATATCAAATGTAGTCATTAGTACTGCAACATGTCATCTCTAAGTGATCATCCACCATGTCATGTTATCGGAAAAATTTCTAGTACTACGATAGTACATACTTCTTCCATTTAGCATTTGACACGTCCATGTTAGCCTACCATATCATCACCACACATCAACAAAATTGAACCATTGGATTTCACTTCAGCCAAAATTGGACAATTATAATGTCGTCATATATGATATCACCACTATGTATCACGCATCACTTTCAAATTAGTTAGCTTGGCCATGTCAATACTAACATTATTTTCATGTAGAATTTTGCCTTCCAATTTATCTTTTTGTTTGACGTCCGATTTGAGCTACTAAAAAATTGTAGAGTCATATTTTCAAGCTCTACACTATAAGCACTTTAAATCATTAAAAACACCATAATAATAAATATTTTGTTACCATCAAAACATGTATGATTGGAGTTGATAAAGAAAACAAATTTCCTAGGATGTCTCATGTGAACCATATGAGTTTCTTTTCCTTTTGGATCAAAACCAACTTATTGTATATATTTTAATAATTTTGATTTCTTATTGCAATATTTAAAAATTTATTTTAATCTAATTTTAAATTTCCTTTGTTTTACCAACCTAGTTCTTGATGAATAGTCATATCTTTATCAAAATATTAAGAAACAAACGACGACCTCAAAAAATAATAATAATAAATGGCGTCAACCTAAACATAGTTCTACAGTAATTGACATCTACTCTTTTCTTTGAGGTTGGAGGTTGGAGGTTCCATCTCCATACTCTACATTTTTCATACTGAAAACAAAACAATTAAATAGCAGACATAGACATGTTATGTTTTCTAGAGCATAGAAATAATAATAATTTGGTTAAATTATAAGTTTAGTTCCTAAATTTTCAATTTTGTGTCGAAAAGATTCCTTAATAGGGATTGAAATTCGAACTTCTAACCTCTTAGTAGAGGGTATATGTCTTAACTAGTTGAGCTATGTCAGGTTAGAAAATTTTTTATAATGGTAATTTGTTAAATAACTTTATATATTTTTTATTATTATTAATGACATGACATTTAAAAATGATAAAAGATCTATCTTCTCCAGAAGAAATTACTTGATGAGGCCACCACAATGTAGCTGAAAATTTTATACCGTTGGATGTGGGAGAGAGAAATTGTAAAAGTGTTTCGCCTTTGTATCCATTGGTTATTAGGGGACAAATATATTTTTGGATCAACATCTACGATTATTACGAGGTAGCCACATTGTGGCGGATTCATTGAATAATTTGTCCTTCTACGACTATCTTTGGTCGCCTCTTTCACTTTCTTTCTTTTCTTCCCCAACGATGTTTCCATCAACATTTCCACATATCCATTGGTTTGACATCGACATGAGGGATGAATTGACATTTTTATTATACTGTAAAGAAATCGATAAAATATAAACAAAATCACAACAAAATGTGAAGATAATATTAATAATAAATATTTTAATTTATTTAAAAAGTGTAAAATATTTCTTTAATAATTTTTTTTCATTTTTTTGTTTTAAATATTTTTCCAGACATATTCATCGACATTGACATTTTATTAATAGTTCCATCGACATTTTTATAAAATTCAAACTTTGACATTTTCGTCAACATCAACCTTGTCTTATCTTCAATCATATTTCATCAAAAAAGTTGTAGTGACCACTAAAATATGGGTGACAATCTCATAAATGCTAAATATATGATATGAAAAATACAACCATGAGATGTGACCTCAAAAAACAGAAAAAAAAAAAAGAAAAAAAAAAGAAAAGATAAGAAAAAGACAACCATGTTGTACTTGTACCAATTATATTAAATAAATTGGTTCCAACAAATTAAAGAACCTATTAATAAATCCAACCACATGGTTATGACTCATCCAATGTTAAAAATAGGTTAAAATATCATTTTAGTCCCTATATTTTTTGTTTTGTTCCATTTTGATCTCTATACTTTCAAATGTTCAAATTTAGTCCCTGTACTTTCAATAAAGCTTAAAATTGGTCCATATGATAAGTTTGAAATTAATTTTTATCGATATTGGTTAAATAAAAATAATAATTTTAATTCAAGAAAAGACACAATGTGAACATATTTCCAAAATTTATAATGGGAAAGCTAATAATTGGGACCAATTTTAAGCTTTAATGAAAGTACATGGATTAAAATTGCATATTATAGTTTCCAAGAAAACCATGTTTTACCAATTATATTATATAAATTTGGGTTAAATTACAAATTAATTTGGTCTCTATAGTTTAGAAAAATTTATAATTTAGTCTCTATAGTTCTAAAGGTTAGAATTCGTCCCTATAATTTGATAAAACTCTCATAAATAGTTTGTACTGTTAGAAGTCACACTAAGGACTATTTTATGGAGTTTTGGACCAAATCTATAATTTAACCATAAATTTGATTGCTTCGCTCATTACTCTTCACAGAAAGTAATACGTGTAGCAAGTAATTAACTAACAACTTCAAATTAAAAACAAAAATTATTTGGCTAGGTGATTGAATAATTTGTCCTCAACAAGTTTCCTTTTTTCCAAAACATTATTAAACAAGTTAAGCACATATTCGATATATTGTTGGATTTTATAATAAAATTTGTGAAAGAAAGTGTTGGTTTGAAACATAAAAAATGAATTGATGTTTCATTTATGTTGTTACTTCTTGAATCTCAAAAGTTTCAAGATGGTTTGAAACATCAAAATGTGTTGATGTTTCTTTTACAAATTTAACTTAAAAGTTAATTTTTTTGAGTTACGTTTGAATTTTTACAAGTAACTACACAATTGAGTTACTTTTGATGTATGTTTCATATTTTTTATATTAATTTTATTTATGGAGAGTTACTAAGTTGCTAGCCTATAAATAGCAACTTGTTTCTTCCTTTGGAGTATCTCATTCCATTTTGGAGAATTCTATTCCACTTTGAAAAGCTCTCCTCTCCTTTCTTTGTTTCTTTCATTTGGTCTTGAGTTGAGTTGGGAGTAAGTATCCAAGAGTTCTGCAAGATCCGAGTAGCTCGAGGTTGCTGTTCTACTGGAATTAGTCGTTGTATCTTGCTGAGATGATCGTTGTAGTCTATATGCAACCTGTGCAAAGTGAATAATCATCTTCATGACAACTTTTTGTAAGCGTGCCTCGACTATTTATTGTCTCTATATCTTGAGTTTTTGAAATTGTTGTTAGATACAATGTCAGTACTGTTATTTACACTGTAATTGTTTGTAACCAATTAAATTGTAATGAATTTGCTAGTGTTACTCAATTCTTAGCTTTGAATTATGCATAAGAGGTGACAGATGGGTTGTATGCAGTTTGTGATGGAGATGCAACTGCAATTTCCTATGAGATCTCAGCTGGTCTTTCTTCAATTGTTGGTGTAATGGTGAGAACTAATCAATTTTGAATTCTTTTTCTTTAGACTCTAATGTTGCGACTGCAAACTTGGCCACAACTTTCTCTTCTCTTTTCTTACTTGCTCTTTTGCTGAGACTCACAAGTAAATCATCAAAAAGTTTATGCACTTTAAGCAAATAAAAAAAAAGATTTTTAATGTATTTCAAATTAAAAGTTTGATCAATTCAACTCTCATGTAAGTCCCTAGATAGAGGTGTTCCCTAACGACCAACTTAAGTACCTCAACCTAGACATGACCTTCCTTAGACAAAATTCCTTCTTGATCAAAAACTTTTTATTTGAATTCATGCCCCATCAACCACACCAAAATATTTTTCTTTTTTTTTTCTTTTTTCTTTTTTCTTTTTTATTTTAAAGAAAAAGAAAGAAAAGATAAACTTATTCAATTCCAGTAGGGAGCTGCAACCGTGTTCCTTCATTTTACACCTAGGCCTCGACGATGGATGAGATTTCAGTCTTAGTTGAGGTGCTTTAATCACAACAAACTTTGCATGCTCAAGAGATTTAAATGTGCCTTTGAAAGTAGAAATTGTGGTTGTAACTTGTGTCACATACTGCAAATTTTCATCCCCCATGCTCTCCTATCTGTATTCTTCTTCATTTAGCGTTTCCTACAAGCTGGAATTAGTGAAAGCAGGGCATTCTAGTATTGGGAGCACTTTGGACGTCATTTTTTGTGAAATTGCAATTTCATAACTCACTTCAACTTCTTCTTGTTGTTCCTTCTCTTCTTGAGGTAGTTCTTCTTTAATCTCCTTTCTCCCTTCTAGCTCCTTAATGTTTTCAAGTGTGGAGTGCTTTCTACTTTTACTGGCAGTTTGAGATCCTCATATTCGAATTTACTTGGTATCACCGCCTCGCATTCTTCTTTTTCTTCTTGTTTTGAAGTCTTTGTATTGTTGAGCAAGATTCCTTGGTACATGTTCTACAATTCATTTGCAACCTGTTCCACTTGAATCTCCAAATTTCGTAAAGATGTGCCTTGCCTTTGCATCACAACATCGTTCTTTGCCATGTATTCCATCATGAGTTCTTCAATGTTAGGCTCTTTCGAAATGATCTTCCCTTGTTGGAAACTGTAACGACCCTATAGGCTCAACACGCTACCTAAGAGTCATTACTAAGTCACGTCGCTGTATTACCGAAAATTTCGACAGCATAACGACGTAACTACTCGAAAACCAAAAATTTGACCCTTATCTGATAAGACATAGGAAAACACACTTCTAAGATTTTCAAACAACCTCCTAGCATCCAACAAACTTCTCAATATGATGTTAGGGTTCAAACAGCAGAGACCAAGTGAATTCAAACATAGAAAGCCAAATACACGTGCACGATTTACAAAGAAAGGTTAAAAGACTTTGAAACATCCTCCTAAACATTTAAAAACTCGACATGAGTTCTATGTACATCCAGAAACATAAAAGAAGCGGAATAGCGATCGGTCGGCTCCCATGACTTGAGTAGCTGATCTCCGGTCACGCGCTAGGGCCGATCTTAGCCTTACCTGAAAACATTTTTAAAAGGAAAAGGGTGAGTATTAACGAATAATACTCAGTAAGTCAATCATAGTTTCAAATAAGAGTTTCAATCGCATGCAACATGTCATTTTAAATCATAAAACCATCGTAAACCATTGCTTTAGTTGGGGACCTAAAATTCGTTTTATAAACCATGTACTTTTCCTCGCGGCTCTCGTGAACGATTAAATTCTCCCTAGGGCCTCGTGAATAGTCCGAAGACATAGTTTTTCCATCGAATAGAGTCCTCCCCTAACTCTGAGAGTTGAGCTCGAAAGCTAATATACATCGTGGAGTCCGAAGACTCAGCCCGAAGGCTACCATCGTGGAGTCCGAAGACTCAAGCCCGTCGGCTACCATCGTGGGGCACTCTCGAACCCCGGGAGCATAGAGAGTCCGAAGACTCGGGTTCCCTCATAACCCACATAAAACTTTTGGGAGAATTATCGTCACGGCCTTACATAAATCTTTTCATGAGCACACAACACATGCATGAGGTCCCGCTCGTTTTAGAACATAGTTATGAATGCATGATTCAAGGCAATCGCATTTCAAAGACATACATATCATTTCCATTCTTTTTAACATGAAAACTCAAATAGAACTCATGGAACTAGCGTATAAAAGATTATACATATAAAACACTTTCTTTCTTAAATACTTAACATGAAAAACATAAACTTTCAAAGTAAATATAGGGCTAGCTTTAGGTTTCGAAAACTTCTTTCGTTGTGAGATCCCTTACCTTAAATCTTTACTTACTAAAATACCCTTTCTCCAATAGTAATGAGCTTCTCGAGTCCCCACTCCAAGTACAATCCAAGGTCCTCGACAAATCACCTAAAAAGTTTCCTAAACGTGTCTTAAACCATCCGAATTACGCTAAAACACATTCTAACATTAATAACTCGACGAAACGGACCAAATGGCAAATTTTACCCAACTCCGGCGAACGGCGGCGCTTGACCGGAGCACGGCGGCGCGTGCAGCGGCGGACGGCGGCGCGTGGGGCTTCCAAATGGCGCGTGGACTTCGAATTTAGACAGATCCAGCCCCTTTCCGGTCGAATCTACTCGCAAACCGACGATTTCCTGTAATAAACGAACTCCGGCGAGGCAGAAACCGCAACACCGGCGCGTTCAAGGACTCCGGCGAAGCTGCGGCGGTTGGAGTGAGGTTCACGAGCTGCAGAACCGTCGAGAAGGCTCTCGCTCGGCGGTGTTCGGCAGCGAGTTGCAGTGGGCTTCACCGGCGATCGACAACGGAGGTGCGTGGGTCTTCGTGCGAGCGGATCTGGGCAGTCGGAGAGAGGCTCCGGCGAGCTGCGGCTGGAGGCTGAACGGACACGAACGAAGAAGGAACAGACGGCGGCGCTTGGTCGGAGAGGAAGAAGAAGAAGAAAGAGTCGGCGGTGAGGGTGTTCGGCCGAGCGTTCGTGCGGCCGGCGGCCTGGAATCGAGTACGGCGTGCGGCGGCGAGGTTTCGAGCTCCGGCGAAGCTATCGACGGAAGGAAGAGAAAGAGTGTTATCGGAGAGGGAGACGATCGAGAGAGAGAGGTGATCGGAAGGCCGGCGTTCGCGTGAGAGAGAGAGAGAGAGAGAGAGAGAGTGAGTGATTTCGGGAAGAAGAAGAAGGAAAAGAAAAAATAATAAAAATAAATAAAAATAAAATAAAAATAATAATAAATAATAATAAAAATAATTATAAAATAATATTATAAAATCAAAAATATCTTCTTCTCTATAAATGACCAAAATGCCCTTTCCTTGTCCAAAAATCACCAATTTACCCTCAAAATAATTAAATTCATAATAAAACTTTACCAAAACAACATTTTAAACTTACCCAAAGAGTGTTGGGTGTTACAGAAACATTGGTATTGATGTTGATTTGCAAAAATGGGTAGAAATCCATAACATAATGAATCATGATTATAAAGACAATTTTCAAATAAATGACTTCCTTTACAATAAATACAAGAAATAAAAGGGTTAAGGTTAGCAGGAGCTATGAAATTTCTCATCATCAAAGTTTCCATCATGTAGCTTAATGCAGAAGCTTGTGCGCTCAATGTTGCAATGATGTCTACTTCCATCATGTGGATTATCTCAAGCAATCCAACCTTATGTTGTGTCTTTCTCCTCTCGCAATTGCTCTCCCTCAACCTGCAAAACAATGTAAACAAGAATTGAGCTTTCTCTTAGAAAGAGGATAATTGTAATTGCAATCTGATTGCAATCTGTGCTACAAATTTGAATTTTGTTAGTAATGTCGTTCCCCGGCAACAACGCTAAAAACTTGATCGAACTGAAACGTGTGGGCTTTAAGAAAGATTTTTAGTTTAAAAATAAAGCTCCAGTCCCGTGCAAGTGAACACTGTCAATGCAAGTAATATAAATTTGGAAGTACTCCAAAGTATCAATACCACAGGGAACGAATACAACAAAATTCAAAAGATAGCAAAAATTGTTCTCAAATTGCAATCTCGGTAACCAAAGCTATAAAAATGTGGAGAGGTGTTGTTGCTAAAGAAATTAAAAAAAAATAGAAGTATGAAAAAGGAATTTAAGTTGCTTATGCCCCTTTGGAAATAAATGCAACTAAAATGCAATTGCAATCGTAGCTGACATGAAAACTAAGTCAACCGAATTCAACTCCCATTCAATTTTGCTTCAAAATATTTAGGAGGCTAAGTGATTAAACTTATATTTTATGGCTAATCTAACTTAGATAATTTCGCGCACAATTCTATCAATTTTGTAGTCTTGCCCTATGTCTAGGTGATAACGCTCATTCATGAGTGTTATTTGGTTCTAAAAACTAAGCTATTTGTTTAGAAAGAGAGTGTTTAATGTTATAATTCATGTCATTTAGGGCAATTTAAGTAAAAATAAGTTTTGCATGTGTTTGAAGTCTTGATTTGGTAAAAATAAGTTTTTAGGTGTATTTAGAGTCATTTTTGTTAAGAAAGTGTTAATTTTTGTTGGTTTTGTATAAAGGCTAAAAAAAGACCCAAATGCGTCCATATTCTAGCTACAACTGAGGTAAAAGAAAGACGATGCAAGAAATGTGCAACCAGGATGCGCCAGCAATTGAGAACAGAAGCCAACTTCCAAATGTTACAGGAAGAACTTAAAATGTGCCCAACTATGTGACCGTATTTAGGCTATTTCGACAACAACACAATTGCGCTCAACTATGCGGCCATATGAAGACCTTTTAGGCAGATTCTCCCAAATTCGCGAGATTTGCAGATAAAATTAGATAAAATCAAATATTCTCAATCAAATCTCCGAGGATCAAGGGATATGATCGGTCAAGCCTCTCCACACTGATCTCGAAAGAAAACCCTAAGCCTTGAGATCTATAAAATGCGGCTCAAGCTTCAGTTTCAAGAGAGCTCAGAGTTGGGAATTCTCTTCATCCCTAAATTCTGTCATTTTCTCTTTAATTTAGCTGCCACTCTGAGTCTCCCCAAAGCTCTGTTCATATTACATTCGGACTCCAACTTTGAAAGAAGGAGGAGTGAGTACTTGATTCTCCTTGAAAAAGGTAGAACAAGTTAGAAAGGAAGAACATCTTAGGGTTCTTTTTGTTCTTAGTTTTTCTATTCAATTCTGTAAGTTTTTAGGAGTTGTACTGGCTGTTTTATCTTTATTTTCCAGCTTTGTAAGTTTCTGTTTTTCATTTGAATTCAAGTAGTAGTTCCTTTTTAATTTAATTTTATTTAGTTTTTCCTTTGTTTTCATACTTCAAAGTGTATTCAATTTCATTATTTCAAAGTGTGTTATTTCTTATTCTCGTTTCTTCTTTATTTTTTTACATTTTAGTTTTCTTTTCGATGATTAGCTAAACTCCTTGGAGGGGATTCAATGAAGTGGATACCCTAAAAAGGAGATAAGCCCCACCATGTGATTCTACTAACTTTGCTTAACATTTAGCATCTTTTGCTTTTATTGAGTTTAAGTTTTATTGTTAGCTTAAATTGATCACTTGAGTTAGCATAGTTTGTGTGAGATTCAATACTGAAAGGGTTGGATCGAGCACGCATTTTCATAAAAGCAATCTAGGAGAAGAATCTAGACATAGAACTTCACTTTTTGTACCTAGACATAGGACAAAAACCATTAGAATCATTGAGTTGTGTTCCTTATTTATCTAAGTTAAAATTAGCCATAGACATAAGTGTTTAATTTCTTAGTCTCCTAAAAGCACTTAGAAAAGGGCTGAATAGGTGTTGAACTCGATTCATGGTGTTAACTGTGAAGGAATGAATGTTTCACTCCGCAGTGGAAGCATTGGATTGTCTTTGATTTTATTTAAAATTAAACTAAAAATTAAGGTTAAACAAACTTACTTGGAGTAAATATGGAGATATTTCTTGCAGATCTTGATCTCCTCCATAAAATTTTCTTGGCTATAACTCGAACACAAGACCAAGGCTTGTGGGAGCCTCTTGAAAGAAAATCCACAAGGGATTTGAGAGGAAAAGGTGTAGAGAGAATTCTCTAATTCTCTATGGAGGAAATATGTGTTATCTAATGGCTCAACTCAAGGGTTCTATTTATAGAGACCAATGACAAATTTTTTTCATAATTAAAATATTATATTTTAATATCTAATATATTAAAATATATTTTATATTGATTTGAATCTCATTCAAATCTCCTACGATATTTATTTATTTGAATCTTATTCAAATTTTATAAATATCTTTTATTTAATGTATCTAATATACATTAATTATTTTAATATTTAATGTATCAAATACAATATATTTTTCTCTTTTATATTTAATATATCTAATATATTAATTATTAATTTGAACACTTCAAATTAAATATTAAATTGAACATTTCAAATTTTTCTTTCAACTAAATTGATCTTTTAGTGTTACTATGAGCTAACAAGGGAACCTTATGAACCTACAGATTATAAGCTCCAATGATACAAAATCAATTAATTAAACTCTTTAATTAATTAATTTTCATTCGTTAACTATAGATCACTCCACTATAGACTTAAAGTTGCACTCTTATGTATTGTAGGACAAATTGTGTCCACAAATATAATCATTACATGCAAGTCGATCGTTCACGAGTTGTTCGTAATTACAGCTGGGTCAAAAGTCCATTTTACCCCTATAATTACATCTTGCACCTTAAGTACCACTGATCCTCTAATGAACAATCTGTTTATAATCTAATTATAAACTAAGTCCCTTTCGGGCCAGTGAGAGGGTGGGGCCCATTGTTCAAGTCCCAAAATCAGCACTTAAGGGAACTACTTATCTACTTATTCCATATGGGAATGAGTAAATTTCATCTTGTGAGATTATGTTCTCATCTCCTTATTTGGTCAAGTTCCCAAAATGGTAGGCATATTGAATCGGTTACAAAAGCCACACTCACACTCAGGATTAAGATCGAGTCGCATATGATCATCCGATGAAATATTAATCTTCTCAATTAACGGATTTATAAACAGAGATCAAATATTTCGTGGTCCAGTCTTACATGAACTCATTGTATAAGATACCCCACCCACATGTCTCCACATGAGCGGTTTGGATCAAATCATTTGTAACTATTACAAAGTGGGCCGTATCAATAGTGTTACCAAGATAACGTATCAATAGTGTTACCAAGATAAGGCACCCAACCTTATCCATATACTATGATCCTTTAGGTTATTTCTTGAACATGATCCTCTCATATGTCAACCACATACTATTCAAGATTACACTAATAACCTTGGATTTTTCATATAATGGATAATATTATATTGTAAATAAAATAATCAAAATTATTATTAATTATTAAATAAATCATTAATTACAAGGTTTTAGGGCATAAATCCCAACAAAGTGTCGGTTAGGGTAGTTGTAGGCGCATTTCAATAGCATTTTGTCTGAATCGCACAGAACTTGAAAGAGGCAGTATGTGAGCACAAGAGGCAAAATCTCTGTAATAGCCAGACCTAGTTAAGCAAGTTTGGGGGCGCATGGTGGGTGCATTTCCTTAGGGTTGAAATAGATTTGAACCCCCTACTTCTCATTACTGTTTCTTATTTTGTCCTTTAATTTTCTTTATTTTTTATTACACAAAACCAAAAAAAAATCTTGTTTATTTGGTTACCTTCGATTGCAACTTGAAAGTACTTGTGTTGTTAATTGAAAAGCTCTTTGTTAACCGTTCATTTGGTTTGATACTTGGAATACTTTCATATATTACTTGTTGGACAGTGTGCTTTTGGTGTATAGCAGATGCCTCCGATCACTAGGGTCTTTGTTTAGGACTTATATCTAAGCCTTTTCCTCTATTGATTTTGTGACATCCACTTCCCTTAACCCTTTCGGTATTAAGTTTAAGCTTGACAAGAAACACTAGATGGCCAGCTAGGTTTACCCAACATTAAACTCAACAAAAACCAATAAATTTCAAGCTTTAGCTAGATTAGATGTTCTTTTTAGCTTTATATCTTTCCTCTAAGGCATTCACGAACTTGAACCCCTAAGAAAAACTTAGCTCATCATGAAAAGAGTGAAAAATAGTACGTTAAAGGTCTGACAATCCATAACAAACTTGAGAAGTGAAACAGAAAAATTTCGGGTTCAATAAAAATTCAAATAAATGGTAATTATATTAAAATGAACACTGACATTCAACAAAGTATAATAAAGTCTCGGCAACTAATTCATTACAGCAAGAAAATTACAATGAAAGGAAATAAACACTAGCTAAAACTCTAAAAGTAGAACAAAATAAACTTTATCAAAGCAGAAAATAAATTCTAGAAACGAAAGAACACAACCCCTTTTTCACTTTTTACTCAATCGACTCAACTCCACTTTTTTCAAAGGGAATTGAGCCTTCACTTCCTTCAAATTTCGTTGAGGAAGGATTGAGTTTCGAAGTTGAAAGGGGCTTGAAAACAGAAAAGAAAACAGTAGTAGAAAGAAATAAAAACAGCAGCTTTGTTGGAGTGGACTCACCTTTTATTCAACTTCTTTGTCCAAGGCCTCCATAAGCTAGGATTTTTGTCAACTTTAATGTATGGTAATGTCGAGAATTAGAGAGAATATCTTCAAACTCGCTAAAATTCTAAAATTCTCATTTTTTTCTGCATCTGCCCAAAAATGAAATTGCATTTTCATTTTCGATTGCAATTGCATTTTTCACTGTTGCCCATTCCTGCATTATCCAGAAAGGCAATTGCATTTTCCATTCTGGAATGCAATTACAATTCTACCTTGTCTAAAATTCTGCAAAATAATTACAAAATCAACATTTTTCTTTCTTTTTTTTAACTTTTCTTTCTCTTCTTCATCAACAAGCTTTCATGAATATTTATAATAAAATTACATTTTTCTTGCTCTTTACGCAATAAAATACACAAAATATTAAGAATAAATTAAGTATAAAGGTCAAATAATCCTCACACATGAGAATTATCACTAGGTTAGCTAATTAATACTTGAGAAATGGAGGAGACCGACAGGAGATTCTATGACCTTAGGCTTCTAGACTTATGAATCGAACACTTGATTGTGCCTAAATTGTTAGCTTAATTAAGTAAATTAATGTCCAAGAATGCAATCAACAACCATAGAATTACCTATCAATTTGTGTCTCCCATTTATCTTACTTTCTAGGATTAGTTGTTATTTTGCTTATCTGCTCTTGCCTTTTGTTCTCTAAATAAAGTAAAGTGAGATTATTCGCAGTACTTAATTGAATTAAAAACCAATCTCTATGGATATGATACTCGGTAGGAATACCGTTTTATTATTACTTCTATCGTGTGCGTTTGCGTGTACACTCTAATCACTCCTACCATGATGGGATTGAGATCTAAAGGACAGTCAGTATAATGTCTATTATATTGCATAAAATACTTTAAGGTAATTGTGAGAGACATTAGACAAGAAGTACAACTGAAAGATGTTGTACATGAAGAATTTTCTCTTTGGAAAATTCTTGAATGGATATCAATTTGGTAATCAATCAAATGGAACTGCAAATTATCATTGGTGATTTGCAATGTGAGGAATTGGTCATTAATGAACCATTCCAAGTTGTCGTTGTGATTGAGAAGTTGCTTCCTTTATGGAAAGATTTTAAGAATTATCTCAAACACAAGTAAAATCGATTTCCTATGTGGATCTTGTTGTAAGATTCTACATTGGAAAGGACAATAGAAAGTACGACAAAGCTCCACTTGAGATTGAAGCCAAAGGTCACATTGTCGAAGCTTTAAAGAATGACGGTGTAATTATTATCATTGATGGGGTATTTATGGCCTCAATCACTAAGGTTGGTGAATTGATAATGGTGCTATTTGGCATGTTTTTGGGGACAATTCATTGTTCACCATATATAGTAAGCTTGAAACACAACTATCCAATAATAATAATAATAATAATAACTCTTCTACTTATATTGTTGAGTTGTGTAATATATGACATTCTAGGCTGGGGCATGTCCATTATCATTATTTACATAGAATGATAAATTTAGGACTAATGCCTAATTTCAACATTGATAATAGACGCAAATGGGAAGTTTGTGTTGAATCAAAGTTTGTTAGAAAGTCATTTTCATCTATGGAAATAAGTAATGAAGAATTTGATTTAATCCATGGTGATGTATATGAAATAAAAAAATACCCCTACTAGAGGTGGTAAGAGGTATTTTATCACATTCATTGATGATTGTAGTAAATATTGCTATGTATATTTATTACATAGTAAAGATGAAATCTTAGATGTTTTTAAAGCTTATATGGAAGAAGTTGAAAATCAACTTAAGAAGAAAGTAAAGGTGCTTAGATCAGATAGAGATGGTGAATATGAATCATCATTACTTTATGAATTCTATGAAGTTAATGGTGTAATCCATCAAATTATAGCACTTTATACACCACAAAAAAATGGTGTAGCTAAAAGAAAGAACCAAACTTTAAAGGACATGGTTAATTGCATGTTAAATAGTTCCGGTTTAACCCATAATTTGTGGGGGAAGGCTTTGCTTACAACAAATTTTATACTAAATAGAATTCCACATAAGAAGATTAATAAGTTACATTATGAAGTGTGGAATAGAAATTTATCCTCATATAAAATGTTGGAAGTGTGGGGGTGTTTGGAAAAGGTACAAGTTCCTTTACTAAAAAGGACCAAACTAGGACCTAAGATAGTTGATTGTGTTTTTATAGGATGTGCAATGCATAGTGCTGCTTCTAGATTTCTGGTGGTTAAATAAGAAAAACCTGATATTAATAATAATACTATTATGGAATCTATTGAAGTTGAATTCTTCGAGGATATATTTCCTTTGAAAGAGGAAAGACACACAAGTAGTGGTCTTATAAGGAATTATGAAGCTAGTTATTCGAAAGGTCAAGATGATCAAAAAACTGAGTTTGAACCTATAAGAAGCAAAAAGTTAGGAAAGCTAATACTTTTGGACCTGATTTCGTAACTTATATGATAGAAGGTGGGCCTCAAATTTTTCAAGAAGCTATGTCATCTTTGGATGCACCTTATTAGAGGAAGCTATCGATAGTGAGATAGAATTCATTTTGCATAACAATACCTGGATATTGGTTGATTTACCTTCTGATAGTAAACCAATTGGTAGTAAATGGATTTTTAAAAGAAAGCTAAAGGATGATGGCACTATTGATAAATACAAAGCCCGGTTAGTAGCTAAAGTCTTTCGTAAAAAAGAAGGGTTAGATTTCTTTGATACTTATTCTCCAATGACGAGGATTACATCTATAAGAATGTTAATTACAACAAGAGCTTTACAAAATTTGGAAATACACCAAATGGATGTAAAAAAAAATGCATTTTTAAATGGAGATTTAGATGAAGAAATATATATGGAACAACCTGAACAATTTGTTGTAAAGGGACTTGAAGATAAAGTTTGTAAACTGGTTAAGTCTCTTTATGGGTTGAAACAAGCACCCAAACAATGACATGAAAAGCTTGATCACACTATGTTATCGAATGGATTCAAGATAAATGAGTGTGATAAATGTGTCTATGTTAAAACCATAGATCAAGACTGTGTCATTATTTGCTTGTATGTGGATGATATGTTGATAATGGGCACAAATAGAAGTGTCATTGATTCCACTAAAAAGATGCTGAAATCCAACTTTGATATGAAATACCTTGGTCTTGCTGATGTTATACTTGGAATTTGTATAATAAGAAATTCTAGTGGATACGTACTTTCTCAATCTCACTATATAGAGAAAGTGTTGAGAAAATTTGATCATTTTGAGAGTAAACTAGTCGTTACTCCATTTGATCCAAATTGGAAGTTAACGAAGAAAAATCATAAATGTGTGTCTTCTCTAGAATGCTCTAGAGTTGTTGGTAGCTTAATGTACATAATGAATTATACAAGACCTGATATTGCCTATTCAGTAGGAAGGTTAGCAAGATACACTAGCAATCATTGGCATGATCATTAGAATGCTTTAGTCAGAGTTCTAAGGTACTTAAAGCACACTCTAGACTATGGATTGCATTATATGAGGCATCCACATGTACTAGAAGGATTTAGTGATATTAATTGGATTTCTGATAGCATGGAGACTAAATCAACCAGTGGGTATATTTTTACCTCAGATGGAGTAGCTGTATCATGGAAATCTTCAAAATAGACGTGTATAGCACATTTTACCATGGAATCAGAGTTTATAGCTCTTGATAAAGCTGTAGAAGAAGCTGAATGGCTTAGAAATTTTCTTGAAGATATTCCATTATGGTCAAAGCCTGTATGTGCGATATGTATTTATTGTGATAGTTTAGTAGCCTCTATGAGGGCCAAGAATAATGTCTACAATGGGAATTCGGGACATATAAGACGTAGGCATAATTCGATAAGGTAATTGCTCTCTAATGGAATAATCTCCATTGATTATGTGAAATTGAAAGAAAATATTACAGATCATTTTACGAAAGGATTGTCAAGAGAGCAAGTAACATATACATCGAGGGAAATGTGCTATAGCCAATGAAATGAATTATTTGATGGTAACCTAGCCTAGTTGACTGGAGATTCCAAGATCTAGGTTCAATAGGCAAACTGGTTTTGTAACGCCTGACATTTTATTTTGGTTGTTATTGGAATTAAAGGTTGTATAAGTTTATTTAAGTTGAATTTGAATAAATTGGATTGAGTTTGAATGTGGGAAAAGGGAAAAAAGGGGATTGGTTTGTTGTGATGGTTGTGGTTTTAAAAAAAAAAAAAAAAAAGAAAAAGAAAAAAAAAAAGGGAAACAGGTCAACTCAAAGCCCCATTTTCTCCCCCCCTCCCTCTCTCATATAATCCCCCCTCATCTTTTTCTTTTTCTTTTTTTTTTTTGTTTTATTATGTTATCTCTCTCTCTCTCCCCCCCCCTCCCAAATCAAACCCCCATCCCTATATCTCCCTCTCTCTCTCTTTCCCTGAAAAAAAAGAACTAGATCTGCCCTGCCCCCTTTTTTCAGATTAGTCCGTGGCCATCGATCTGCCCTGCCCCTTTTTTTCAGATCAAGTTGTAAGGAGGGCAGTGGATCTCTCTCTCTCTCTCTCTCTCTTTGTTTTTCTGTTATGGTACTCTGATTTGGTGTGTAAACCTTTTGGAAATGTTTGTTTTAGTTATTTTTATTTAAAGTTGGGATCCCGAAATAAAGCATGTTTTGTGAAATGTTTTCTATTCTTGCTGGACTTTGTTTTAAAGCTTCCTTTTTCTTAGATAAGAGTGTGTTGAGTGAGCTTTAAGTAGCGATCCAAGGTGGGTCGTTACAGGTTTAATAACTTATAGCTGACACACTAAGAAACTATAAGTTTCTTCACATTTCTATGATGTTGTAGAGTGTGTGATCTGTTGATGTCAATATCATGTTGATATCTTATTTACAAGAGAAGTAATGATAGAATACTCTTAATCAATATCACCTATGTGAGAGTAAAAGTGGGGTCACTTCTAAGAGGACTTTTAAAATGGCTTATGTTCTCTAAAGCTCTCATGAATTCGGGATTTTGTCTAGGACCAAAATGGACACAAACGTATAGAACTCAAAGATACAAGATGAGTTATGTGTGATGTCTATTATTTTAATTTACGAATGAGAGGAATAGTTCCAGAGATGGTCTCACTATTTCTTCGGTAAGTTCGATAAATATTCACTAAGGAAGGTTCAAGTCCAGAAGACACCTATCCTGATGTATAGCTTGTTTGTTTGTTGATTTTCAAACTTTCTTTCATGTGATGGATTGTTGGATTTTATAGTAAAATTTGTGAAAGAAAGTGTTGGTTTGAAACATAAAAAATGAATTGATGTTTCATTTATGTTGTGTATTGATGATTCATTTATGTTGTTGTTACTTGACTTGAATCTCAAAAGTTTCAAAATAGTTTGAAACATCAAAATGTGTTGATGTTTCTTTTACAAATTTAACTTAAAAGTTAAATTTGTGGAGTCATGTTTGAAATTTTACAAGTAACTACACAATTGAGTTGCTTTTGATGTATGTTTCATATTTGATATTAATTTTATTTTTGGAGAGTTACTAAATTGCTAGCCTATAAATAGCAACTTGTTTCTTCATTTGGAGTATCTCATTTCATTTTGGAGAATTCCATTTCATTTTGAAGAGTTCTCTTCTCTTTTCTTTCTTTGTTTTGGTCTTTAGTTGAGTTGGAAGCAAGTATCCAAGAGTTCTACCAAATCTGAATAGTTCGAGGTTGCTGTTCTACTAGAATTAGTCGTTTTATCCTGCTAAAACGATCGTTGTAGTCTGCATGTAACCCGTGCATAGCGAATAATTGTCTTCGGGACAACGCTTTGTAAGCGTACCTCGACTACTTATTGTCTCTATATATATCTTGAGTTTTTGAAATTGTTGCTATATATTATATACAGTGTCAGTATGATTATTTACACTGTAATCGTTTGTAGTGAATTTATTTGTAATCAATTTGTTAGTATTACTAAGTTCTTATACACACAATATATTATTCCAACATATATGTCCGACAATATGTTGTTTTTTAACCATCGTTCAATGCATGCTTGAAATATGATGTTGTTTAATAGCTGTCGAATATAAGTTTGAAATACATCCTTCTCTTGGTGTAAAATTGCCACCACATTGTTTGAGCTTTTTTCAACAATCTCCATGTTTTCACCATTAAAATATAGAGAAGGATGTTTTTTAAAGAACTTACTTTTTATGTCGAGTGACTTTTGCAATAATAACAGACGAGCCTAAATAATGGTATATTTTTCATGATAAAATATTTTACAAGCATGACATAAATTTAAGACTCATATGAATAGTATATATATTAGTGATATACTTACTCACATGAATAATGTATTAGTGATATATTTTAAGTTAAATGTCTAAATTTAGTCACTATAATTTTAATAAATTTTAAATTTAGTTTTGTTGTTAGTTTATTGCTAATTTTTTTTTTAAAAAAATCATTTATATTAGATTTTTTTTCTATAAATTTTAGAAACACATTTATATTGTGTTTTTTTCTTGAACGAAAATTATTTTTATTATTACTTCAAAAATACATTGATATTATGTTTATTTTGTCATGCTGAAGTTGATATATTTTAACCTATATTTTATGTTAGATATATTAGTGACAAAAATAAAAAATAAAAAATACCAAAGTAAATATAGTCCAACAGTAATTAACATATATCCTTAATTAAGAGATCAAAAGTTCAAATCTTCAATCCCAAATGTCGTTGAACTTTAAAAAAAAATTGAAAATTAATGCCATAGGATGGGTTAAAAAAAAAAAAAAGGATGGTCAAAATTGTCATTTTGTTTATTCTGGTCAGTGTCACTACCCACCAATCACCATTGCCACCTATTACAACTACTTCCCTTTTACACGTTAAATTTCAGCCTTTTCTTCCTCATTTCCATCCTCAACCTCCATTTTCTTTGCTCATCAATGGCTTCTTCAACAAACAACAATCCCGATGTAGCCTACGAGTTCTTCCCCTTCTTAAGAATCTACAGAGACGGCCGCGTCGAAAGACTCCATATCACCTCCGACATAGTCCCCGCCGGCGCCGACGACCCCAATTCTGGATTCCGATCAAAAGACGTGACGATCTCGGCGGATCCCGCTGTGTCGGCTCGTATTTTCATCCCGTCCTCCCCGGATCCCAACCAGAAGCTGCCACTCCTGTTGTACGTCCACGGCGGAGCCTTCTGCATCGAATCGGCTTTCAATTTACAGTACCACAGCCACGTGGGTTCTCTCGCCGCCAAGGCCAACGCCGTCGCTGTCTCCGTCGAGTACCGCCTTGCGCCGGAGCACCCCATCCCCGCCTGCTACGACGACTGTTGGGATGCTTTACGGTGGGTCGCGGCGCATGTGAACAGGTAATTAATTTGGCTGAAAATTAGGGAGATTGTTATAATATGGGTTTAAATTCCATTTTGGTTAACTTTCTGTGGTCTTTCAACACCTATTTTACTTCCTAAACTTTCTTTTTTTTTTTTTTGAATAATGACATAGCTTTTGAGTTGATGTGACGTGGTGCATTTGTTGTCCAATGTCCATGGATTGCTAAATCCACTCATCAATTTTTGGAAAATTTTCTAGAACCATGGTATAGAAAACTTTTCATACTACCTCAATTTATTTTTTTATCATTAAAGAATCAATTAAAAATGAATGCTACTTGGCTGCATATCGATATATAGGTATCTTCCTACACAACTATTAAATTTTATAGAGCTAGAGAGATAAAGTACAGTTAGGAGAGAGAGGTAAAAAATGATGTTGAGTCATTTCAAAAAAGAAAAGTGTGAAGTCACTAAAATAAAATAAATTTGGTTAAAATATCATTTTGGTTCTTGTAGTGTGATGTCATTCTATCTTAATCTCTATATTTTCAAATGTCTAATTTTATTCTTTGTACTTTCAATAAAACTTAAAATTGGTCCCTACTATTAGTTTCAAGTTAATTTTTTCGAAATTGGTTAAATAATAATAATAATTTTCATTCAAGAAAAGACGTAATGTTAATATATTTTCAAATTTTATAGAAATAAGACTAATAGAGATTAATTTTTATTTTAAAATGGTTAACAATAAACTAACTATAGAGATCAATTTTAAGTTTTATTGAAAGTACAAAACTAAAATTGGACATTTGAAAGTTTAGAGACTAAAATAGAATGAAACTCAAGTATGACCAAAATGATATTTTAACCAATAAATTTTTTTACAGCTAGAGAGAGAAAACATAATTAGGAGAGAGAGATAAAAATTGATGTGGAGTCACTTAAAAAAAATGAAGTTAATAAAATAAAATATCATTAAATATCGTGTAATAAAACAAATAATAACGCGTCAAATGTGAAATGAAAAGAGTAGGAATACTTCAGTTTTCAAATTAGGGTTTGGGATAAAATAAAATGTACGGATTTGGGGAAAATTTTGCATGGAGCAAAAATCACCTACCGCCGCTTCAACGGCCCATCTCCAATTTTTTCCCTTTTTATATTTTCTTTTTCTTTTGGTAGACGTCCACATTTTTTCTTAGATCCACAAAATCTGATAGAGGATGACGAAGGCTCGAAAGCCAAAAAGTTTTAGCCCTAAATTAACTTCAAAATGTCTGACCGAGATTCCAATCTATCTATTTGGCATTCTAGATTATTCATAAGTCATATAATAGGGTAGTTTTGGTTTAATTATATATGTTTGTTTGTGAGGCTAGATTTTAATTTGATCTCTATGTTCTAGTTTGGGCCTAATTTCAATTTGATCTTAAAATTGTAAAAGTTATTATTTAGTCCCGATAGCCTTTTTAAATTGGAACGATGATCTTTTCAACCTCTAGTCTTGAAGTAAGTAATGCCTTTATTAATTAAACTATATTCATGTAGACTTATAACATTAGTATCGAAAAAATTATTCAACGTAGTTGCATCATAATTATTTGATGTGCTGCAACAATAGGCATGGTCCAGAGCCGTGGCTGAACAATCATGCAGATTTCAAACGGGTGTGTTTGGCCGGCGACAGTGCCGGCGCCAACATCTGCCATTACTTGGCTGCTCGAGCGGGATCATCGGCGGAGCAACTGGGCTGAGTGAAAGTGGTGGGAATGGCTTTGATTCACCCGTTCTTTGGCGATGGAGGAGAGGACAGGCTGTGGAAGTATCTGTGTTCGGAGGCCAGAAGTCCGGGACCGGCCGCAGATGATCTGGCGAAGTTGCCTTGTGAGAGAGTGAAGATTTTTCTGGCAGAGGAAGATTTTTTGAAGGTTGGAGGGAGGAAGTACGATGAGAATTTGAAGAGGTGCGGGTGGAATGGGGTGGTGGAGACGGTGGAACACGGCAGAGAGGACCATGGGTTTCATTTGAAGAAGCCCAACTGTGAGACGGCCGTTGATTTGATGGAGAAATTAGGTTCTTTCATCAACTCAGGTTAGGACAAAACTTAAATCAAGAGTCTCCTGCTATCACAACCCACCCTAGATTAACTCTACCAAACCTAGGATGAGCTATGACGACAGTAGACCCCATATATGTGCAATGAAATCTATTGCCAAGTCTTTATCTCTTATCTCATTTGTCTAACTTTATCTATAGAAATCTCATAAATAATGTGTTGGAATTTCTCTATTTACTTACAATAAATGATATGCAATGACTTGACAAGACTGGTGGCAGACTCTGATTAGCTAACTCTAGTTGAAACTCAAGAGCAACCTGGTGAAAAATCAAAAACAAAAGAATGAGCTAAAAAGCCCAGTGAGTGGTGATTAATAAGAAAATACATTTTCAAGGAAATTATTCTCTTACTAAACATAAGTTCATAACTATGTGAAATAATGCAAATCACGAACAGTTTAGAAACCTTCGAGATCATTTTAAGACATTAAAGTCTGTAAATAAACATCTCTTGAAACAACTCTTAAGTCAACAATTTTTGAAAACATAAGCACAAGTTCGTAAAAACATAGATAGGGAAATCCGTAATTATAGCTATGGAAAGCATAAACATAACTAGTGAAATTTATCACCAAATCTGTACCCAAATCTCTATCATACTATGTACCGAGTAATCTCCAGATACATAGCAGAACATATCTCTGTCATACGTGCACGCAGAGCAAACTCTACCATCTGTAATGCTTCAGGACCAGGATTTGGACCAGGATTCGGAATCCAGATTCGGCACCTAATGGCCCCGACATTCCCCTGCATCCCCTGCGGCCTGAGCACGCAAGCATACTATGGAAACACATTCTCATAGCATACCGGGTAATCACCATGGGTACAAAGATCTAGTGGTTTGAAAACCACTTCCAACATAAACCTCTTAACTTCTCAAACTCTTTCTAAAAATTACATTCTTTTCTTTCATAAAATTACATTCTTTCTCTAAAATAGCCTTTCATAAACTTGAGAGATTTCTGAAATAACAACAAACATTTATAATTCCTCATATGATCGTCAAATCTCTCATAGAACATTTCCAAAATCGTTTTTTCTCTAAAACCACATTTTATAAACCTCATATAAACATTAAAACTTTTCTAATTTCTCAAATAATCATGAAATATCTCAAATACTTGATATGATAATATGTACTTTTACCAATTGGCTAAAATCCAAAGAGTTCTATAAATTCACCTTTTATAAGCTCAGCTAAAATTTCATATAAACATAAATCCCTTCAAATTCAAATATGCCAAATCATGAATTCAATTTAGTGAACATATGTCACTTTCTTATCAAATTAGTAAATCATTAATTTCAATAATAAATGTTTTATGAAATACATGCAATTTCCTCCAAATTATCAAAATCTTCAATAACTAAATCATTTGCATTAATATAAATTGCAATTGATTTCAAATCTCACAAAAATTTTACCATTTTTGGAAATTCATAACAATTCTATGAAAATCTCTTAGCAATTTTCTCTAAAATCACACATGATTTATAGAATTTTTGAAAACTCGTAATAATAATCAAATAATAAAAATATTTCGTAAAATAAACCACTCACAAAATTATCGACACTAGCATTCCGAGTTGCAATTAATCATTCCGAACTCCCCTCGATCTGAAATTCCAATAATTATATCACAATTTATTCTTCAAATCATATAATTGGAAAACCAACATTTCATCCTTAAACAATATCCATTAGTCAAACCTTCAAATACACTTCCTCTCTCATCCTTAAATTACCAATGTACATTTTTGTCATTTTCTTCAATTAACTATTACTTTCTTCTCTCTCCTCATATACCATTGTTTTATTTCCAATAATAAAAATAATCTTCATCTATCCCTCTCTCTCTATAATTCCAACGTAAAAGCCTCCATACAAAAAAAAAATATCTCTCTTTTTCCAATGATTTCTTTTATGTACTTTTAATGATAAAAAAAATAGTCCATCATCCTTCAACTATTCATCTTCTTCTTTCTCAAGCCTACAAAACATTTCTTCCCTTTTTACATATTTACAACTTTCATTCTAGCCATTTTCTTTATTTCTTTCTATGATAAATTCTCCTATTGATCTTGCCACACCAATAATAATAATTAAAACCACATCAATCAAAACCTCAATAAGTGTTCTTTGTATAAGGGAGTAAAAAAAATCCACATGAAACTTCATTCTTTTGTTCAAGTCAACCCCATTCAAGGATCCATCAAATTTATTGAACAATAAGAAGAAACTCAAGAGATAAATCATCCATTTATCATTTTTTTTTCCTTCAAGAAAGGCTTACCGGCAAGTTTCCGACGAGTTTTCGGCCATCTCCTTTCCCTATCTTTCGCTTCCACTTTCCTCTTCTCCCTTTCTCCTTCTCTTCATTTCTTTCTTCATTTTTCTTTTCTCCCCCTTTTCCAGAACACTCCTCCCTCTCTTTTTCATTTTCTTTTTCTTATTTTATTAAAACACTCTTTTTGTGTGGCTTAACAAAAGCCACACGAAATTTCTTTTTTTTTTCTCTTTTTTTTTTTAAATTAAAACCAAAAGCTTCCACTAGAAGCTTCTTTTATTTATTTATTTTTTTATATTAATTTCTTTTTTTTTTTTCAACTTGTTGCACTTGTACTCCACTACTTTTCAATTTACTTTTATTTCTATCTTATTTCAAATATTCTTCTCCTTCAAATTTTCAAAATCAAATAACACATATAATAATTGCATATCCAAATATTATTAGAAGATCAGAATCGGGTCTTACACCTGCCAACCAACCTCTAATTTTTTGACAAATTATTCAATGAGGCCGCCACAATATGGCTGCCTCATAATGACTGTTGGATGTGGATTCAATAATTTTCATGTTCCCTAATAATCACTGAATATAAATTCGAGATATTTCTCTCTCCACATCCAACGGTGAAAAATTGTCAGCCTCATTGTGGCGGCTTCACCAAATAATTATTCTCTTAATTTTTAGTAGGAGAAAAGAATGCAGAAAGAGAGAGAAGAGTTATTTTTCTTTTCTTTTTTTTCTTTTTTAAAATAACGGTCAAATTTTTAGTCAGGGTTGGTCAGGAGAAATTGGGCGCCACAATGTGGCTAGCAGTTTTCACCGTTGGATGTTAAAAGAGAAATACCTCGAATTTATATCCCGTAGTTATTAGGGAGCGTAAAAATTATCGAATCCACATCCAACGGTTATTATGAGATTGTCACGTTATGTTGGCCTTATTGAATAATTTGTCTTTGGTTAGGAGGTATGTTTTATTCCTTAAGTTTATGTGTTCAGAAACTTGATCTCTGAAAATAAATCTTTGGTTGAAATATTATTGGTCTTTGTATTAGGGTCTTTCCCTCTCTGTACTTAGAATGAGAATATAAAATGAATGTAAGCATAGTTCAACTTATTAAAGCATTATGCATTTGTTTTAGAGGTTAAATATTCGAATTTTCACTCCATAATGATTGAACTTTTATTTTTGAAAATGAAGAAAGTATGAGAATAAAGAGGTGGTAAAAAAAAAAGAAGGAAATCTAAAATATTTCCTAAGATTAATCACATGACCTTGATGGATGTTGGAGAAGCAAGGTGACCTATCATACAATCAAATATTTTTTTTAGCAAATTAAGAAATCATCAATTCGAGAAACGATTCCATACCCGTGATGAATGCTCTAGTTGACATTCGACTCTCGATCATACAAAATAGAGTCTTCCATAGAGGAAGCAAAAAAGACCCAGGGGAGTGAGCAATTGAATTTCTATCCCTGTGGACATGACAAAAAATTAGTGCATTTGTCGTGCCTGCAAGCCTCTTTTTCTCTTTGATGAACATAGTAGATTTCAAAGAAGTTGATTTCTTCTTTGTTAAGGAATATTTTGGAGTGATTATGAAATAGTTAAAATCATTTTGGTCATGTTTAAAATTACATCGGAACATATCTTTAATTATTTAAAATCAACTTAATGTTTGATTTTACATTTTTAAACGCGATTTTCATATCATAAAGATTGATTTTGAATAATTAAGAATATGTTTGAATTACTTTTGAATATGATAAAAATAATTATAATAATTTTAAAATTACTCTCAAATATGTCTTTAATCAAGCATATTACATGAATAAGTTGTCTCCTTTTCAAATCCTTGTCATAGCTTCCAAGCTTTCAATAATTGCCATCATTTCAATCATTTTCATTGACCACTTCTCAAAATAATTTTTAGTGATAATCGGAACTTTCTTCAAACATTCATTAAAACGACAATATTTGCTAAAATAATTTTAAAAAACAACAATATTTACAAAATTAGTTTCAAAAGTAGTTTATAATTAAAACAACAAAACTAATAATATTTACTTGCAGAAAAATAATTTTAAAGTTTAGTTCAAAATTCGTACGTGTTGTGTAAAAAGTCAAGCAAGAGCAGGAATCCCAATAACTTTTTTCCATTTTTAAGTGCAAGCGAGAATCCTAATAATTTTGCCATCTTTAAGTGCAAGCGAGAATCCCAATGTAACTGTGGAACGTAGAAGTCTATGAGCTTTTTCTAGAAAAGATATTTATAATTTAGTCGGTTGTTTTGTTGAAATTACCGTTGTGATTTGTAGGTAGGATATTAATTTTTTGCCGTCATGTCAACATTTTTACCAATGATTGGGGATGATCAAAGGAAGTCCAAAAACTGACTTGGTCGGCCAATTTAGAGAGCAAGTTAGGTGGCATCTGACAAGTCGGTCGGTCAAAGTCACAAAAATAGAAATACCGACCGACCAACTATTGTATACATATTTTTTTTAAAAAAAAAGTAAAGTAAAATGTTTGGTCTCCTTAATATACTATTAAAGTATTAATGATGGTTTTGAGAAAAATAAGGAGAACCCATGGTTTTGTCTCTTAGGAGTCGTTTGGATTGAGGAAATGAGGATGGAAATAAATGTAGGAATGAGTAAGGGATAACATCCCCTTGTTTGGAACAAAGTTTGTAACCTTGGGCATGAGAATAATCTATTCTCATGCATTCTTTATACTCATGAAGAATACCTTTCCAAAAGGGTGGGTTTTCTTCATTATTTTTCTCTTCTTTTTAATACATTTCTTTATTCTTTATATATTATTTTATTTTATATTATTAAAGTTAATTAATTTAAATTAATGAATATATGTAAATTAAATCTATAATCAATAAAATTACATTACAATTTTAATTATATTATATGAATTTAACAATTTTAATTTAATAGATTAATATATTTAAATTCATACTTATTTTTTTAACATCTCATTTTAATAAATTAATTTATTTAAATATATACATTAATTAATTAATTATAATTATGATTAAAACTATCAAATCATTAATTAATAATATAATTAATTAATTAATTGTAATTATGCTTAAATTAGTATGATATTATTTTTAATAATTATAATTAATTACACTTGAATAAATATAATCATTAATTTTTAATTATAAATTTTTAGGAAAATTATATTTATTTGATTTTTTTTATTAATTAGTGCACCATAATTATATAAAATTTCTTAAATTAATCTCATAAAACACATGTTGATATCACTTATTATTATAAATATCTAATAGCATTCTCATGTAAAACCAAATATAGTCATCTTTGATTCCCATACATCTTATTCCCAGGCATATATTACATATGGGCATCCAATGAAACCTTAAACCAAACAACCCCTTAGGGGGCATTTGGAGCACCGTGTTAGATTTGGATGGCTTTGGAATCTAAACTCAAAACGTTGTTTGGGCCACTATGTTCAAAACCCAATGGGTTTGAAACACAACCCTATAGTTTTCTCAAAACCACTCTTAATTTATATATATATATATATATATATATATATATATATATATATTAATTTTCCCATCTCTCTCCTCTCCCCTCTCGCATGACACCCAACTCCTCTTTTTTCCTTTCTCTCTCTTATTTTCCCTCTTTCATCTCTCCCATCTCTCTACTCTTTCCCATCCTCCCACCGTCAAGTGAATCTCCTTTTCTTCTTTCCACTTCTTCCATTGTCATCCGCCACATTCATCCTCCTCCTACCATCATCCATCCGCCTCCATGTAAGTCTCCCTCTCTTCTCTGCCCTCCTCTCAACTTCTCTTACTGTTGTCGGCCATTTTCTCTCTTCCCTCACAGCAACGCCACCCTTCTCCATTCCCTCATCTCCTTCCCTTCTCTCCTCATCCATTCCAACGAACTCTCAAAATCGATGAAACCAACCGACCGACGGTATGGTCGGTTTCATAGCCACTTCCCTAATCGACAACCACGGACCAATCTGAACTATATGGTTGGTTTTCGGCGTTGGTTTGCGTCCAAAATCGACGCCGACCAACCAATGATTACCCCTACCAATGAAACCCATATATCCATAGGTTCAACATCGATATTAAATGTAAATCAATATTTCTATAATGTCATAGAAAAATCAACGAAATATAACAAAATTTTCAATAAAATATCACTAATATGAACATAATTGATAATATTAACAATAAAAAAAATTATAACTTATTTGAAAAGAGGAAATGTTTAACTATTTGTTAATTTAAATATTTTATCTAGAAGTATTCATCAATGTACTGAAGAAAAAAAAAAGAAGTATTCATCGACATTGACATTTTATCGATATTTCCATAAAATTAAGACCTCGATATTTCTATGGAACATTGGCATTTAAAACCTTTGTTGTTTGTGGCACAAGTCAACAACTAAATTACTCTCTTCAATCTCTTTTCCACACACGTAAAGCTACAAGTGCTGGCAATTTTTTTCAAAAAATTATTGTAGGGTCAATGGATATTGAATGTAGATGTGCAATCCACATGGCTCTAATAATGACTAGATACATATTCGAAATATGTTTTATAATTTCTCTTCAATAATTTGTCATCTTTCTCTATTTCATATATTCTTTCTCCTATTTTCCTCAACTTTTCACACCCACATACATAGATGATATGACAACATATTTATCTATATATTGATATCAATGAATACACTACAAGAAAATCTATTTCTCTCGACGCTAAGAAATTCATCGGGAGAAACAATCTCTCCCTATGATAATTTTTGTCGTCGGGAGAATAAACCCTCTCCCAACGCCTATTAAATGGTGTCAGGAGATATAGCATCTCCCAACACTACATACCGTGGTGTCGGGAGAGCGTACCTTCTCCCGTTGCCACACTAGGTTGTGTCAGGAGAAGCTATATCTGTTGGGATTTATGCCCTAAAGCCTCGTAATTAATAATTTATTTAATAATTAATAATAATTTTGATTATTTTATTTGCAATATAATATTATCCATTGTATGAAAAATCTAAGGTTATTAGTGTAATCTTGAACCGTATGTGGTTGACATACGAGAGGATCATGTTCAAGAAATAACCTAAAGGGTCATAGTATATGGATAAGGTTGGGTGCATTATCCTGGTAACACTATTGATACGACCCACTTTGTAATAGTTACAAATGATTTGATCCAAATCATTCATGTGGAGACATGTGAGTGGGGGTATCTTATACAATGGGTTTATATAAGACTGGATCACGAAATATTTAATCTCTCTTTCTAAATCCGTTAATTGAGAAGATTAATATTTCATCAGAATGATCATATGTGACTCGATTTTAATCCTGAGTGAGTTATGAACTCCTGCCTGTGAGGACTTGTCCTTTGATTTGCATGGGTGAGAGTGGCTTTTGTAGCCGATTCAATATGCCTACCATTTTAGGGACTTGATCAAATAGAGATCTGGGAACATAATCTCACAAGATGGAATTCACTCCTTCCCATATAGGGTAAGTAGATGAGTAGTTCTCTTAAGTGCTGATTTCGGGACTTGAACAATGGGGCCCCACCCTCTCACTTGCCCGAGAGGGATTTAGTTTATAATTAGATTATAAACATATTGTTCATTAGAGGATCGGTGATACTTAAGGTGCAAGATGTAATTATAAGGGAAAAACGAACTTTTGACCCAGCTGTAATTACGAACAACTTGTGAAGAATCGACTTGCATGTAATGATTATATCTATGTACACAACTTGTCCTACAGTGCATAAGAGTGCAACTCTAGGTCTATAGTAGAATGACCTATAGTTAATGAATGAAAATTAATTAATTAAAGTGTTTAATTAATTAATTTGGTATCATTGGAGCTTATAATCTGTAGGTCCATAAGGTCCCTTTGCTAGCTCATAGTAACACTAAAAGATCAATTTAGTTGAAAGAAAAATTTGAAATGTTCAAATTAATATTTAATTTGAAGTGTTTAAATTAATATTTAATATATTAGATATATTAAATATAAAAGAGGAAAATATATTTATTGTATTTGATACATTAAATATTAAAATTTGAAATGTTCAAATTAATATTTAATTTGAAGTGTTCAAATTAATATTTAATATATTAGATATATTAAATAAAAGAGAAAAATATATTTATTGTATTTGATATATTAAATATTAAAATAATTAATGTATATTAGATACATTAAATAAAAGATATTTATTAAATTTGAATTGGATTCAAATTAGGAAATAAATGTCGTAGGAGAATTTTAAACAATTTGAATAAGATTCAAATTGGTTAGATAAATATATTTTAATATATTAGATATTAAAATATATTATTTAATTATTTTCCCTAGACCACTATAAATAGGACCCTAGGGGTGAGCCATTATGCTACACAACACACATCTCCTCAATAGAGAGAATTAGAGAATTCTCTCTAGACCTCTTCCTCTTCAATCCCTTGGGGATTTTCTTTCAAGAGGCTCCCACAAGCCTTGGTCTTATGTTCGAGTCATAGCTAGGAAGACTTTGTGGAAGAGATAAAGATCCATCAGAAGAATTTCCATATTTTCAAGGTATGTTTTGCTTAACCCTTGTATTTTAGTTTAATTCTAAATAAATCAAAGACGATTCTTATGCTTCCGCTGTGGGTTTAATTCGATTATTCCCTTCAATATCTCCCGACACCATTTAACAGGCGTCGGGAGAGGTCAAGTCTTAAAAGTGCCTTAACTTTTTTTTTCTTCGAGCAATTACCCTTTTCCCAATGCCACAATATGTAGCGTTGGGAGAAGCTACCTCTCCCGATGCCATTTAATAGCCATTGGGAGAGGTCGACTTTTAAGTGCCCTCGCTTATTTTCTTCTTTGAGCAATTCAACCTTTCCTACTTCGTGCAATTTTTCTCTGTTTCTCTGTCCATTTTTCCTCTCACGCCGCCGTGTTGCCTGCCACCTTCCCTTGCCACCATGTTACTTACCACCCTCTGTCACCATATATTGATATCAATGAATACATTACAAGAAAATCTATTTCTCTCGACGCTAAGAAATTCTTCGGGAGAAACAATTTCTCCCTATGATAATTTTTGTTGTCGGGAGAATAAACCCTCTCCCAACGCCTATTAAATGGTGTCAGGAGATATAGCATCTCCCAGCACTACATACCGTGGTGTCGGGAGAGAGTACCTTCTCCCGTTGCCACGCTAGGTAGTGTCAGGAGAGGCTATATCTCCCGACGCCATTTAATAGGCGTCGGGAGAGGTCAAGTCTTAAGTGTCTTAACTTTTTTTTCTTCGTGCAACTACCCTTTTCCCAATGCCACGATATATAGCATTGGGAGAAGCTACTTCTCCCGATGCCATTTAATAGCCGTTGGGAGATGTCGACTTTTAAGTGCCCTAGCTTATTTTCTTCTTCGAGCAATTCAACCTCTCCCACTTCGTGCATTTTTTTCTTCGTTTCTCTGTCCATTTTTCCTCTCACGCCGCCTTGTCACCTGCCACCTTCCCTTTCCACCATGTTACTTACCACCCTCTGTCACCATCATCTCACCTACGCCGCTGTCTCACCGACGCTCGGCTACTGCCCTCTCACTTACAGGGTATGCATTTACCATTTTTCTATTTTTCCTTTTTTTTCTTTGTGCTTCAATGGTCGTGGAGGAGAAATTCAACGAGAGCATTGATAATTTGTGCTTCAATGGTCATAGAGGAAGAGAAATCGATGATGTTTTTACCATTTTAGCTGCCTGATTGAGCCTTAGCATCTTTTACAGGTTTGTGTTTTAGCTTAATGGTAGAGATGAACAACCTAAATAGTTTGGCTTCATGATTTTTGGGAGATAATTTGTTTTAATTGTTACCAGTTTGTTTTGTTAGCTCATTTGGGTTGGAAAGGTTCAACTTCTTTTTTGTATTAGATCTGTGTAGTTTCTTTAAGATTGAAAGGTTGTTATTTGGCTAAATTTCTTTTTGGAAATTGTGGAATAGTTTTACTTTCCCATGTTTAGAGCAATTAGGCTACAACTAAAGATGAAAATAAAGAGTCTGATTGAGTTATGCATTTTAATCTTGCCTCTTTAGACTTCATGTGTAAATTTTATATTACATGATTGTATAATAAAACCCAAATATTGAATGATTCAATAAAAGCCAAGATCTTTAAACAAGATGATTTTCACAACAACATAAATTAAAGTAAATACCTTGATCTATGATATTGATCTCGTAAAGGATTAATTTTCTCTCTCTTAGTCCTTTAGAACTTGATTAGGTCTTCTTGATGGAGAAAAAAATTCTACTTGATTAGACAGAGAGAGGAGAGAGGACTAGTCCCTAGAGTTTTAACTTTATATATACATCAAGCTGTTTAATCAAGGAAATTACATTTTACATAATTGGCTCACTTAAGTAGTGAGCCTAAAACATTAAGGGGCGTTTGGCCCATGGTTTTGGATTTAGATGTTTGGCCCAAGGTGTTTAAAATCCTTGGTTTTGTTACAACAGTGTAACTGTATGGGGTTTGTGCCACGTTTTCCTCTTCCATTTGTCATCTTCCATTTTTGGCGACCACTTCGACAACAACTCCGATGACAACTCTGACAACCACCCTACAACCGTGCGACGACGAAAATTCCGACGACCACACCGATGACACAACCACCGCTGACGACTACCTCTGACAATCACTCCGATGACAACTCTAGAGACTAGTCTGAAGACCACTCCAACAACCCAAACACCCTGATGACCCCACTTACTCTCAACCACCGTTAACGACCATCTGACAATCACTCCAACAACTCGACCACCTAACAACTACTATTGACAACCACCCCGAAAACCCAACCACCAGGTAATCACCGCCAACGACCACTTGGTGACCACTCTAGTGACCCGACCACACCGATGACTACTTCGATGATCACCCTTACAATCTAACCACTATTGACGACCACTCGGTGACCACCCAGACGACCCAACCATCTAGCAACCTGACCACCCTGATGACCACTCCAACGATCACTCTATCACCTTGGGCTAAAAAAAACATAATGAAAAAGATAAATGATTTCTTCTTCCAAACTTAATAAAATAAAATTATTACAATAAATAACATAAATATATAGTATTTTGAACAAAAGTATGTATGATATTCATTTTGAATGGTGTTAAAAAATATATATTCATTTTGAACTTAATTATTTTAAAATAGCATAAATATTTGATATTTTATTTTTAACATAGTAATTATTTTAAAACTTCAAAGAATATATATTATTTACAAACTAATCAAACTTTAGATAATTCATTACATTGTTTAATTCATTATCTATATATATATTATAACTTTTATTAAGCTTGAAAAACAAATCTTAAATTAAAATTTGAAAATTGACAAAAACAAGTCTTTAACAAAATTTTAAAATATTCATAAAATAATATAATTTAAAATCTAAATTTTAGGATTGACGGAAACAAATTTATATTATTTCTAGAATTGAGAGTATAAAAACATAAAAATTTTGAAGTTTATTTGAATCCCTTTAAATTAATAGATTGAAATCTTTCCAAATCACATGTAATATTTAAAAAATTATTCGCAAGACTTTCTTTGATCTTTATAATAATATTTTGTAACTTTGATTGGTATATTAGATGTTATGTTTATAATATTTTAAAAGCTTTAAGTAATTTTAGTTTGTTAGGTGTTTTGTAAATTTGTAACTTAGTTATGTTTTGATGTTATGTTTCTTACTTTTTGAAACGTTAGTTCAATTCGGTTGTTATGTGTTTATAGTTTTGATCTTATACTTATAAATTTTAGTTTTTTTAATTATTCGTTTAATTTAATGAACTATTGACTTGTTTTTCTTAGGTAAGTTGGATCGATATTATTCTTTTAACATGAAGCCGACAAGAAATTCAAAAGATGTTCTTTCTAAATAATTTTAGGTTTATTTATATTGGAAGTTTTATTTTATTTTGCATTCAAATTTATGAACAAATTGTAAGACTAAATTTGGTTTAATACAAAGTTTTCTTTGAATTTCGTGTACAATTTGTTTAACATAAATGTTGCCGACGCAACTGTCGGTTGGGTCGACACATCTAGGAAATGCTGACACTAGGGGGTGGCATCAACATATCCAGAAAATGTTGATGCCAAGTCTAGGAAATGTCGATGTTGCCCTTTAGAGTCGGCATATCCAGGAAACAGCGGTAGCATCAGCATTATCTTTGTCGATGCTACCTAGCATAACGTCGACAAAGACAATGCTGACAAGGTTTTGCCGACGTTGTTCTTAGCCCTTATTTTTGCATAAAAAAAAACCTTTTTCGACGCTTTTTAGGCTTTTTCTATGCTTTTTTGGCATCAGAAAAAATCAAAATTTGGGTCTTAAAAAACCCTAAGGTTTCTTATTCCAGCCAATCAACTCCATGGGTTTCAGAACTCCAAGGTTCCTTATTATGAACTAGTGCATCAAACAGCTGTTAATTGTTTTATGAGAAAGTACTAGTCAATCTAAAAGGTTTTAAAATCTAAGTTTAGAAACATGAATGGAATAGGAAACTCAAGACAAGAGATAGAGAAATAACTAACCGTAAACCAGATTCTTCTATCATATTTAATTTGCTAAAGAGAAATCTATTGTAAATACTAATCACTCTTTAATTTAGGCTAGATACACTTGTAAAACTTTGATCTGTTAGCTAATTTAGTGTAGACTAGTCTTGTGATCAAAGCTTTTGAGGAACTTTGAACTAGAATGAACTTGATTTGAATTGACATTGGTCATAATTGAAGATAACATTTATGGTAAGACAATAGAAATAAATGCAAGGAGAGAGACCAAATAATACAATAGAGTTAATACTTTAAAGCAAGGGAATAGCACCAAAAAGAATTTACTACATTGAATGAAACTTAAATCATACTAGATTTAGATTTAAAACTTCAATCAAGATATGTGGTAGCATGATGAGTACTAATGTAAATTAAAAAAAAATAAAATGTTAAATTTTAAAAAAAAAATCTGAGAGAATTCGTACCTAATTATTTTGTTACCAAAAATCACCTTCCTCTCACTATTCTTGCTACACATCTTTCTTGTAGTGATCTTTATTATTCTTTTTTACACCATCGTTATAGATATCAAGCTCTACATGTATATATCTCTAAATTAATGTTAATCTTCCTAATGTGGATGTGGATGGGTTGTTAGCATTTAATACTAGTTGTTACAACAAAAAACTTATTGGGCATCAACATATGAAATTGTTCATTAGTAAAAAAAGTTTATTAACTAAAAAAACCATAATAATAAAGCGTAAACTCTATTGGAATGGTTAAAAACTAAATGTACAACTAATAGGTTGCACAAAGTGAAAAGCATCCATCACTTACTTTTTTTAGTTAAAGAATACATCTTTTATCTCAAGGAAAAGTAGGCTAAATTATAAAAAAAAATACCCTTAAAATTTGTCCTTTGTTTTAAAAATACCCATATTCTTTCTAGAGTTGCAATATTATCCTTTATCTTTTATAATGTTTAAAATTATCATTAGAGTAGAAATCGTTAAAATAATATTTGACGGAAAATCGGCATGGTGGCAACTAGGACGCTTTCTTGGATTAAGTCTAAAAGAACGGCATTCAAATATGTCCATTTTTCGTCCAACATTCTAATGGTTTTTCTACTTGAATGGTAGTTTTCAAATGTTTATAAAAGGCCAAGGGTAATATTGTAACTTTTGAAAGAATGTGGGTATTTTTTAAACAAATGACAAAGTTAAGGGAAAAAATATAAAGTGATATAGTTGGGTCCATTTGTTATCATCTTTCCCATTCAATAATAATTGGGCCAAAAGAAAACCTCAAACAAATATATCAAAGGACCAAGTGGGTAGATTATTTGTTAAAAAGAGAAGTTCATCATTTTCTCCAAGTAGAATTAATTGTATACAAAACTAGATGAAGTTGCCATTTTCAAATTCACTCAAATATATATGATGGGCGGAAAGAGCTTATCTAGGCTAATAGTGTTGAACATCTGATAATAGAGTGACTAAAGTTTCTGTTTAACAAAACTTACATTTACCATAAATCTCGTTTATTTTACCTAAATCCTTCAGATTAGCAAACCGAGGAGAAAGAACCCAATCACATGCTAAGATTAGATGCTTCAATATTCTTAACAAAATTTACAGTTATCGTAAACTTTAAATTTTGTTTCGTAATACGGTTCACAATCTAAGATTAGATGCTTATACTGTATTTAGCCAGGCTTGATTGTTTTAAAAATTAAATTACAAAATTTTAAAAGATTAAAAGATAAATAAAAATAAAAAAGTAAGAAAAAACAATAAAAATTGAGAAATTAATTTGGATAGAATTTTGGGTTCAAATTAAGTTGATTGATTTGAATTAATTTGGACTCTCATTAATGGTCTGTAATAGTGACCATTTATGAAAATTTTATCAAATTATAGAGACTAATTATAATATTTACTTAATTCTAACTTTCTAAAAATTGTAGGGACCAAATTTATAATTTAACCAAAAAAAAATCATCACTTCCATCTACCCCACACACTCGGGAAATTGTCAAAAATAGGACAACTTTAAGGGTATTAAAGAGATTTGGGATGAGTTCAAGAGAAATAGGACTTTTGAGGCTATGAAATTACAAATTTGCCATTCTTAAAAAAATCCCTAACTCCACTTCTCATCTCTCTTCTCACGTAGTTTTCTCCTTCTTCCCTCAACATTTCTCATTCTTCTTCCTTCATCTAACATTTCTCCTTCACACACATCACTCCAAACTTTTGAACAGCAGGCGGCAGCGATGGCTACAGCTGCAGCGGCGGGGCAACGGCGACCAAAAAATTTCTCGAAAAGAAAAAAAAAAGCTCCATTTCTTGAAATCTCTCTTTGGGTAGGCTTAAGAAACTTTCTTCACAATTTTATATTTTTTGTTGATAAAAAAATTTGCTTATCTTTACTTTGTTGAGTGAGGAACAAAAGGTGTGTAGTTTAATTTTTTTTTTTATTGGTATGAGGTAGTTGACTATGAATATTATTCTTCTTCCTTCATCTAACATTTCTCCTTCACACACATCACTCCAAGCTTTTGAACAGCAGGCAGCGGCAACGGCGACGGCGACCAAAAAATTTCTCGAAAAGAAAAAAAAGCTCCATTTCTTGAAATCTCTCTTTGGGTAGGCTTGAGAAACTTTCTTCACAATTTTATATTTTTTGTTGATAAAAAATTTGCTTATCTTTACTTTGTTGAGTGAGGAACAAAAGGTGTGTAGTTTACTTTTTTTTTTGTTGGTATGAGGTAGTTGACTATGAATATTTAGTTGTTATTTTGGTTTGTGTTGTTTCTTGCATTGATTTATAAGTATGAAATCCTAAGAAGGAAAAAAAGAAGAATGCAAAAGCTTTTAACTATGATCATTTTTTTTATATATATATTGAATTTTTACTATTGTTATTTTGAGTGTTTAGCAATAAATAGTTGCTTGCTTGGTATTTAATTATGGGCTTCCTCCTTATTTCTTGCATTGTTTTGTGAGTACGATAAATTATGAGAAAAAAAATATATACTGCAAATAGTAGTTATTGTGGAATGTTTGGCCATAAATTGTTGATTGAAGCTTTGATTATAGTCTTCCTTCCTCTCTCTTGCCTCATGTTTTTTTTTTTGTCGGAATTAAAGACTTTGTTATAATTCAAAGATGACCCATGTTCGTGTCTTAGTTCGTTATGGTGGAGTATGGGATGACAAAGAAAGAAAATATGAAGGGGGTTTGTTGAAAGGTGTTGTCGTAAGTAAAGAAATCACGCACAAAGATTTAGTGGTTGAAATATATGCTCTCACCGAAGTTGATCCTAAAGAGTTTGATATCAAATTGAGATGCATATATGAGATAAAATATGAAAATCAAACTCCTCCATTTGAGATAAGTAATGACCGTGATTTGAAATTTTATCTTATGGGTGAAAATATGTTTGAAGCCCCCCTGTACATCTCATTTGAACCTAGGTACAAAAATTTGACTTCAGCCAAAGATTTACATGTTGAAGGTAATAAATCTATTTCTGGGAGCAATCAAGTTAAGAATACAACTGTTTCGATTCCAGTTCATGCAACATTAGACGATAATGTAGGCTTAGGTGATGACATGAATGAGATCTCTATATGGGAATCACATGATTCAAAAGAAGATAACTTTGCAATGGAGTTTGATGAGGTCAAGAACTTTACTTGTCAATCCTATGACATCCCACAGGAAAGAAGTACTTCAAAATATTGTAAAAGAAAACGTGTCGTTGAATGTCAATCAAGTAGCCAAAGGACATGCATGAATACAAATATTTGGTCAGAAAGAAGCTTTACAAACGACGAGTTGGAGATCGGACAAATATTTTTTGGCAAGAAGGACTTATCCATGAAATTAAGTGTGATGGCAATGAAAAGAACTTTGAATTCAGGGTAAAGAAGTCTACCAAGGAGGTTCTTTATGTTAGATGTGTTGATGATAAATGTAAATGGAGACTACGGGCAGTCAAATTGAAGGGTTCAGACATATTCAAGATTTCAAAGTACATAAATGTTCATTCATGTTCACTTGATATTTTGAACCATGACCATAGACAAGCAAAATCTTGGGTAGTTGGGGAATTAATAAAATCAAAATTCAAGGGAATTGGTTGTCAATACAAACCACGAGACATCATAGAAGACATGAGACAAGATTATGGTATAAATATGAGTTACGAAAAAGCGTGGTGTGCTAGAGAAAATGCATATATGCGAGTACGTGGATCACCAGAAGAGTCATATAATCTATTGCGTAGGTATGGTGAAGGACTTAAACTGGCAAATCCAGGTACATTTTATGACATTGAACTTGAAGATGGGCGTTTCTTCAAATATCTTTTTATGGCATTAGGTCCATGTGTTCGAGGATTTTTAAATTGTATGCAACATGTTATAGTTATGGATTGAACATTTTTGAAGTGTAAAATATAGGGGTACTTTGATAATTGCCACTTGCTTAGATGGTAATAATCAAAATTTTCCCCTTGCATTCGGAATTGTAGATAGAAAAGGTGATGATTCGATAAGATGGTTCTTGGAAAAGTTAAAAGGTGCAATAGGTGAAGTTAATGATTTGGTTTTTGTATCAGATCGAAATAAAAACATAGCAAAGTCCATTGCTTCGGTATTTTCCACTGCATTTCACGGTCTTTGTGCACAACATTTGAGAGAAAATTTGAATACTAAATTCAAGAATGAAACAATAGAGCATTTGTTTGGTAATGCTTCAAGAGCATATCGTGAGTCAAAATTTCAAGAATTATGGGGCCGCATTTTAGCATTTAATAATGGTGTAGGAAAGTATTTGAAAGATGTTGGCATTTCAAGTTGGGCACGTATGCATTGTCCAAGAAGGCGTTACAATATAATGACTACGAATATAGCAGAGAGCATGAATGCTCTTTTGAAAGAACCCAGAGAATTACCAGTTGCTGCATTTGTTGAACATTTGAGAGCTTTACTACAATGGTGGTTTTGGGAGCGTCGAGATGAAGCTTCAAAAATTACATCCATCTTGACGAAGTGGGCAGAAGGAATTGTACAGAAAAGCCAGGAGCATTCTTTAACAATGAAGGTTGATTCAATTGATTGTTATCAATTACAGGTGAAAGATATGGATGACGAGGAGACTGTTGACCTTAATACTCGGGAGTGTAGTTGTAAAGAGTTTCAACTAGAGCAATTACCATGTGGCCATACAATTGCTACAGTAAGAGCTCGGAGTATAAGTGTATATAGTTTATGTCATCGCTATTATACTAATGAATGTTTGTTAGCTGCATATGCAGAGCCTATTTATCCAGTCGATAATGCCTCGGAGTAGAAGACACCTATAGACTATGTGAAAATGGAGGTTTTACCCCCCAAAGTAGTGGTCAGGGTTGGTCGGCGCCAAAGAAAGAGAATCCCATCAATTCGTGAAACTCCCATATTGCATAAATGTGGCAGATGCGACAAACGAGACCATAATAGATTGACATGTCATAATCCTATTGCATATGCCGACAAGTAAAATGCGAGATTAATGGACCACTTGTTCGTTAGTTATATTAACAAGTTGTAGTATTGAACACATTTGTTATATTAATTATTCTATTTTATCTTAGTGTACAATTGACTATTTTTGCATTCTAGTTTTGTTTGCATTATGTTTTTTTTTCTCGCAGTTTCTCGTACCTACAAAGCAAGCAAAAAAATGGGTACTTCTAAGAAAACTTTTTTTTTGCCTCACAATTTCTTGCAATTTCTCGTACCTAAAAATCAAAGTTCAGATTAACAAATCATATCTAGACATTCCACAAAAACCATAACAAATGAGTTTTTTTAAAAAAAAAACTATTTTTTTCTCGTAGTTCCTCGTACCTAAAAAACAATCCAATATATCAAAGTGGGTACTTTGTGTTCTGTTTGTTTTCTCGCAGATTTCTCACACCTAGAAAACATGACAATTAATAGGGAGCAAGCATCTTGACATTCAAACAATGTACTCAATATAATGAAATTCTCATTATAATATATATTGAAGTATTAGTCACTTAATACATCGGAGTATTTGTCCATAGTTGGAAAGCCAACTGTTTTCTAAAATATGGCATGTTTTCCGGACATAAAGTTACAAAATCAAAACCAGTTACAACGTATTCAAAAACCTTAACGGTGAATACACCACAATCACAACAATTATGCTGAATTGGAGCCGACTTTACCATTACAACGGGCCAAGGTTCTGTATGTCTAGACTCTCCACCTCGCCTTGTAAAAAAACCGGTACATTGCAATATTAATGGTATCAAAGTTCGTACTGGCTCCAACATCGTTGTCATCTCCTCGATCGTAGTGTATGATGGGAGGGAATCCCATACTTTGATCTCACACTGAATTAGATCAAAGAAAATCAGCACCCAATGGATTGTACACATTTGCAGCATCCATTAGTTGTTGAACATTGTTAGAAACCTTAAGTCGTTTACTTAGGGTCGTAAAAGTAGTAGAGATATGAACGCTTGCACGCTTCTTACGTGCAAAGCGAACATACGGACGTAAAACTTTGAATGGGAATATCTCCATCACATCCAACTCCTCACGATCCCTCGTTGAAGTATTTTGGGTCGGGAGCTCATTAACGGGGGCACTCACCACGACCAAGTCATCGTGTTTGCTTACATCTTGTACCTCTTGTTCAACGGCCCCGTAGTCTTCCTTTGGCATTTTCAACCATGACGGTGTACTTGGCATTTCAGCTTTGGGCAAATCTTCTTCCATCATATGTATCGTCGGTGTGCCCACAGCTTCATCCACTTTTGTTTTTTCATGTTCTTCATATTTTTCTTCACCGTCCTGTATTTAAAAATTAAAGTTTGAGAAAACATCCATATATTTTTTAACACAAACTTATTTAGATGTATAATAAAATTGCATACCTGCTCCGATATGCCAATGCCTTTTAAGATCCTTGATAACATCAATTTGAGCTTTGCAATATTGGATGTCATCCGCTCCATACTGGATGTCATCCGCTCCATGCCATTTTTCCAAGTTCGTGACTCGTTCCTTTAAGTCCATATATTCCTTCGAAGTTATGGATTTGGACTTATGTTTCTTCTTTGAGCCACTTCTTTTCTTCTTCGATATTGTTTCTGGCACTTCACGTCCCGTCACATTCTCAATGGGAATGTTTGATGCTTGGGCCAATGTGTCTTTGATACCCAAGAGGTAGGGGTGTGGAGCTTGTTCGCCCCTAACCACATCAGCGAATAATCTTTCCTCTTCTATTGGCTCAAGGAACGCCTTAATTTTCATCTATAAATTTGAGAAAGAAAATAAGTAAGTGCAAACATCATAATTAGAAAATATAAGAATGTAAGAAATTTACTACGTAGATGTGATATACCTTTTGTAAGTCAAACACTTGACCTTGTACAACAGTGGAGGATGGAGATTGTGTGCAAGGCCACCGTATCATAAGGAGGATAGCATCGTCAGTTATTTTCTTAGCAACACAACCATTTATGGTTGATATTGATTCATATGCTCATACCTATGATACATAAGAAAAAACAATTATTTATAAAAGCTAAGTATGTAAAATTTATGTAAAATATTGTTTGTACCTGTAACGCATGGGGAAATCCAACGATAGTATATCTGTCCATCGTGCCTTTCCGCTACTCCTTTGCCATACTCAAGGCTTTTTTCAGCCCCCAGAGTGTACGTTCGAAAATGAGAGAGCTCAAGTCATAACTATTGGATGTAGGTCAATCATCAACGATCCCCCATAACGTCGTGTCGACTTTCATTTTCTTCTCTTTACCCAACAAACCCAACTCTAGGAGGTAGAATAAGGCCAATTTTACACCGTCCTCATCATCGCCTTCGTATTGCAAAAAGACATTCTCCAATTCACTTGCATATACAGTAGCTTATCTTGAAAAAACTTTTTCCGCAGTCTATGATTTACTTTATGTTGAAAGAAGAATTGTTAGGACTACACCACAATCCAGTTACTATATCAAACTCTGGTCGTCCAAAGGTACAAACCTCTCCTCCGACCATGAAACTTATACAACTATCCCTATCCTCCTCTACTTCTCTTAATAATAGGTAGTGGATGAGTTGCCCGTTAAATGTGACATCTAAATCAAGGAATTGACCAAAGCGGGTAGATCTAAACATTTCTTGTTGATCAGGAGTTAGCTTGGACTTAATGTTTTCAATTGTCTTCCCAATGTGGGATCGACTGGTAACTTGAGACCGAAAGTGACCCGATGGCTTTATCAAGTACATGGGGGGGGGGGGGGGGGGGTTGCTCAACGCCATGGATATCTAAAACCTAAAAATCAACAAGAATTCGATTGTCAAAAAGAATGTATTTTACATTCTAATTTTTTTCTCGCATGGTTCTCGCACCTAGAATAGAATCCACTAAAGAATGATAAACAACCTAGAAAAGCTATCCAGCACCCAAACATATTCAGAAACTACTTAATGGCCATAACACGAGTGAAAGAAATCAATAAAGAAGGCATGTTGAATGCTATTTTTTTTCTCGCACACTTCTCGCACCTAGAATATAATGCACTAAAGAAGGATAAACAACCTAGAAAAGCTATCCAGCACCCAAACATATTCAGAAACTACTTAATGGGCATGGCACAAGTGAAAAAATTCGAACAAAGAAGGGAAATTGCATTATGTTTTTTTTCTTGCATGGTTCTCGCACCTAGAATAGAATGCACTAAACAAGTATAAACAACCTAGACAATCTATCCAACACCCAAACATATTCGGAGACTACTTAATGGTCATAGCACAAGTGAAAATTTTCAAAAAAGAAGGTTATTTAGCATGCTTTTTTTTTCTCGCACCTAGAATATAATGCACTAAAGAAGGATAAACAACTTAGAAAAGTTATCCAGCACCAAAATATATTCAGAAACTACTTAATGGACATAGCACAAGTGAAAGAATTCAAAAAAAGAAGGGAAATTGCATTATGTTTTTTTTCTCGCATGGTTCTCGCACCTAGAATAGAATTCACTAAACAAGGATAAACAACCTAGACAATCTATCCAGCACCCAAACATATTCAGAGACTACTTAATGGCCATAGCACAAGTGAAAATTTTCAAAAAAGAAGGTTATTTAGCATGCTGTTTTTTTTCTCTCACACTTCTCGCACCTAGAATATAATGCACTAAAGAAGGATAAACAACCTAGAAAAGCTATCCAGCACCAAAACATATTCAGAAACTACTTAATGGACATAGCACAAGTGAAAGAATTCAAAAAAAGAAGGGAAATTGCATTATGTTTTTTTCCTCACATGGTTCTCGCACCTAGAATAGAATCCACTAAACAATGATAAACAACCTAGACAATCTATCCAGCACCCAAACATATTCAGAGACTACTTAATGGCCATAACACAAGTGAAAATTTTCAAAAAAGACGGTTATTTAGCATGCTGTTTTTTTTCTCGCACACTTCTCGCACCTAGAATATAATGTACTAAACAAGGATAAACAACCTAGACAAGCTATCCAGCACCCAAACATTTTCAAAAAATAAGGAATTTTGCATTCTGTTTTTTTCTCGCACACTTCTTGCACCTAAAATAGAATGCACTAGCAAATCTAATTCAGTTTTTTTTTTTCTATTATGCTTTTGTTATGGTTGTTGTGTAATGTCATAATCCAAAAACACCTATTTAGTCTTAAAATACAAAGAAGTTTTAAATGGACTCAAAATGCTAAAAAAATGTCGATGTAACTATGTAAGTATGAAATCCAAAAATAATATCCTTTAACTAAGCATTTGGCTAGGAATTGAGATAAATCATTAATCAAAGCCCCAAATTTTCAATTCAAAAACCCTTTTTTAAGGGGAAAGAAAGATAACACAATTGAATTAAATTTACACTATAGATACAAGTGAAGTTAAGATGCAAATCATATATGATCAATGGTCCAAAATTAAATAAAGGAAGGGAATGTCAAGAGCATTTTTCCCACTTATGTGTACTTTAGCTTACTCTAAAGTTTTTTTTCTCGCACCTTTCTCGCACCTGGAAAAAATGTAATAAAGAAAGATAAACAACCAAGCAAAACTATCCATCATCCAAACATATGCAGAAACTACTTAATGACCATAGCACAATTGAAAATTTTCAAAAAAGAACACAATTTGCATTATGTTTTTTTTTCTCGCAGACTTCTCGCACCTGGAATAGAAGGCACTAAAGAAGGATAAACCACCTAGCAAAGCTATCCAGCATCCAAACATATGTAAAGACTACTTAATGGCCATAGCACAATTGAAAATTTTCAAAAAATAACTTATTTAGCATGCTGTTTTTTTTCTCGCACCTTTCTTGCACCTAGAAAAAACGCTCTAAAGAAGGATAAACCACCTAGCAAAGCTATCCAGCATCCAAACATATGTAGAGACTACTTAATGGCCATAGCACAATTGAAAATTTTCAAAAAATAACTCATTGAACATGCTGTTTTTTTTCTCGCACCCTTCTCGCACCTAGAAAAAATGCACTAAAGAAGGATAAACAACCAAGCAAAGCTATCCATCATCCAAACATATGCAGAAACTACTTAATGACCATAGCACAATTGAAAATTTTCAAAAAAGAACACAATTTGCATTCTATTTTTTGTTCTTGCAGACTTCTCGCACCTAGAATAGAATGCACTAAAGAAGGATAAACCACCTAGTAAAGCTATCCAGCATCCAAACATATGTAAAGACCACTTAATGGCCATAGCATAATTGAAAATTTTCAAAAAATAACTTATTTAGCATGCTGTTTTTTTTCTCGCACATTTCTCGCACCTAGAAAAAATGCTCTAAAGAAGGATAAACCACCTAGAAAAGCTATCCAGCATCCAAACATATGTAGAGACTACTTAATGGCCATAGCACAATTGAAAATTTTCAAAAAATAACACAATTTGCATTCTGTTTTTTTTTTCTCGCAGACTTCTCGCACCTAGAATAGAATGCACTAAACAAGGATAAATAACCTAGCAAAGCTATCCAGCATCCAAACATATGTAGAGACTACTTAATGGCTAAAATTACACGATCGTCCACTTCATGCTTTGAAACTACAAACAGGGACACCTATATGATTTAGCCAGTAATTCTTGATTATCAACAAAAAGTTTTATATTGTTCTATGGTCAACTCAGCAATTCAAAACAAACTTGCAATAGAGATGGATTTGAAAATTTAGTTGAGAAATGGTAATGTCGGTCAGCCTCCTTCGAGTATTTGCAGTTTCACATTTTAAATAAAAATAAAAAAACCAAGACTTTTGTTGCTTAATAATACTAGATTATTTTTCTGACCACTCGTGAGAATTCCCCTCCTCATAGCTAAGACCTCACCAAATGTGTATGTAATAAGAGCCAAATCTCATAAAATTATTCCTAGATTTCCTGACACTGACCACATTAGATGACCTCAGCACTGTCAAACTCCTCCAAAATTGAAAAAGTTGTTAAATAAAAAAATATATAAGAATTAACAGTCCTAATCAATGATAAGAGTTCATGGTAAGGTAGAAGCATTTTATATACGTGAATTGCAGAAAACGTTTTTGGTTGGAAACACTTTTTATAAACAATGCAGTCCCAGCATACTTGGAATCTGAAAGAGACCACCAAACACGATAATTTGCAAAGGGAGGACTGGAAAGAACTCGAAATTATATCGTCGCCATCAGTCAAACTCCAAGCAGTCTTCGCCGTCCGCAAAACTCCAAGCAACCGTCGCCGTCGTCGTCAGTCAAAATCGAAGCTTCAAGCAGTCTGGTGCGGGCGTGAGTGAGGAAATGCAATGAAGAATGAAATTAGGGCAGAAGGTAAGGTAAAATTGAGATTTTTTCAGAAGGGCAAATTTGTAATTTCATAGCCTCAAAAGTCCTATTTCTCTTCAACCCTAAAACTCATCCCAAATCTCTTTAATACCCTCAAAGTTGTCCTATTTTTGACAATTTCCCCACACACTCTCCCCTCACTTCTTCACTTTTCCCTTGTCACCGCCGGAGAGCACACAGTAACTCCGGCAAGGCGCTGAGCCTCCAGACTCCGACGACTCACGGCTCCGGACAGAAGATCTCAACTAATGGTGACTCACGGCTCCGAACACATAGGATCTTCCTTGGGAAATTGTCAAAAATAGGACATATTTTAAGGGGCAAAAGAGTTTTAGTACACTTTTTTAACATATAGAGTTATAGGACTTTTTAAGACGAAAAAGACGTTATTACCCTTTAATAAACTGAGCCCTAATTCCCAAATTGAATCTCCAGTTCTCTTCCATCTCTCTTGCTCGACACGAAGAAAGGGAAAATCGACCAGCTCTCCTCAAGCACGCACGGTGAAGGCGAAGGCTTCAGTTGCGATTGACGGCGACGGCGACGGAGAGAACTCCGATTGCAGCTAAAGACTACGACTCAGGTTGCGACTGACCACGGCGACAACTCTGATTGCGGCTAACGACTTCGACAAGACCTTCAGTTTCGGCACTCATTTAGGTTACTTACATTTCCTTTTCTCATTCTCCTCTTCCCTCTTTCGGCACTCTAAAACTTAGCTATTACCTACCTGATAAATTCTTTGTATTCTCACCTATTAATGGGTGTTTATTCTTGCTCTTGGAATAAAAAAGCTGAAGCATTTACTCCAAACACTCAATCTCCTCTGTTCGAGAAATTTTGTGGTTTCTTCTTCCGGCTTAGAATTATTATTTGATTTCTTGTAGGCAAAACTTCAATATCCATGTTGTGAATGAAAATCAGTTTTCTAAATGTTGGATGAAAGAATCAGATTGAAATCAATTGAATTACAGAACTAGTTTCGTACAATCTCATTCACTTGTTGATCTCACATTCACAGACATTACTTGAATTGAATTGTCGCAAACTCGCTGAAATTCTTTCATCTCAAAGAACACGCACACGCACACTTTAAAATTCCTTCAAAGTATATACACAGAGATTCAAGACATGTAAACATCAGGGATCAAAGGAAGGCAAAAGCACAGAAAAGTACTGCTCAAACTCTTAATCAATGGTTGGTTTGATAGTCTTGGATTCCTCTGCCTCTGCATATTTGAACGATTCAACATTAAATTTTTGTATGAGAAAAGCAAAAACTCATCCAACAACATATTATGATCCATGGCATTGACTTGAAGAAATTTTTAAATCTAAAGTTGAATGCCGCGACTTTCTTGAAAAGCTAGAGGATGTGCAAGCATCAGTTCCACAACATACATTTGGTATGTGTTTAGATCTTAATCCTGGGTCTATTTAGGAATTGCAAACAGATTGTAGTTTATGCTTGTGAAGTTTGAAATTTATGTTTCACAGGACCTTCTCCTTTGAGATAAAAATATGGTTTTCTTTATGATATGACTGATGAATTATAATTATTCATTTCATTTTATTTTCATGACTTACCAAAAGCAGATAGCATGACCTTTTGCATGCCTAGAGTGAAAAATGTAGCTCCCATAACAATGAACAGAATTATTTCTCTTGTAAATTTCTAATTGCTTGAAAACAACAACCATTGAATACTCTCTTTGAATGGGAAGAGATAAAAGTTTATTTCATTAACTCCATTAATGCCTTCTGAAACTTCATTCTCATGGTTGTTTATCCTTGTTTAGTGCATTCTATTCTAGGTGCGAGAAGTCTGCGAGAAAAAAAACAGAATGCAAAATGCTTTCTTTTTTTATTTCTTTCACTTGTGCTATGGCCATTAAGTAGTTTCTGAAAATGTTTGGGTGTTGGATAGCTTTTCTCGGTTGTTTATCCTTGTTTAATGCATTATTTTCTAGGCGCGAGAACCATGCGAGAAAAAAAACATAATGCAACTTCCCTTCTTTTTTTTGAATTTTTTCACTTGTGCCATGCCCATTAAGTAGTTTCTGAATATGTTTGGGTGCTGGATAGATTGTCTAGGTTATTTATGCTTGTTTAGTGCATTCTATTCTAGGTGCGAGAACCATGCGAGAAAAAAAAATAGAATGCAATTTGCCTTATTTTTTTTGAATTCTTTCACTGTGCTATGCTCATTAAGTTGTTTTTCAATATGTTTGGGTGGTGGATAGATTGTCTAGGTTGTTTGTACTTGTTTAGTGCATTCTATTCTAGGTGCGAGAACCATGCGAGAAAAAAAACAGCATGCAACTTCCTTTCTTTTTTTGAATTCTTTTACTTGTGCTATGTCCATTAAGTAGTTTTTGAATATGTGTTGAGTGCTGTATAGCTTTTCTAGGTTATCATTGTTTAGTGCATTCTTTTCTAGGTGTGAGAACCATGCGAGAAAAAAAACAGAATGCAACTTCCTTTCTTTTTGAATTCTTTCACTTGTGCTATGTCCATTAAGTAGTTTTTGAATATGTTTGAGTGCTGTATAGCTTTTCTAGGTGATTTATCATTGTTTAATGCATTCTTTTCTAGGTGGGAGAAGTATGCGAGAAAAAAAACAGAATGCTACTTCCTTTCTTTTTTGAATTCTTTCATTTGTGATATGTCCATTACGTAGTTTCTGAATACTTTTGGGTGCTGAATAGCTTTTCTAGGTTGTTATTCTTGTTTAGTGCATTCTTTTCTAGGTGCGAGAACCATGCGAGAAAAAAAACAGAATGCAACTTCCTTTATTTTTTGACTTCTTTCACTTGTGTTATGTCCATTAAGTAGTTTCTGAATATGTTTGAGTGTTGTATAGCTTTTCTAGGTGATTTATCATTGTTTAATGCATTCTTTTCTAGGTGCGAGAAGTATGCGAGAAAAAAAACAGAATGCTACTTCCTTTCTTTTTTTAATTCTTTCATTTGTGATATGTCCATTAAGTAGTTTCTGAATACTTTTGGGTGCTGAATAGCTTTTCTAGGTTGTTATACTTGTTTAGTGCATTCTTTTCTAGGTGCGAGAACTATGCGAGAAAAAAAAACATAATGCAACTTCCTTTATTTTTTGACTTCTTTCACTTGTGCTATGTCCATTAAGTAGTTTTTGAATATGTTTGAGTATTTTATAGCTTTTCTAGGTGATTTATCATTGTTTAATGCATTCTTTTCTAGGTGCGAGAAGTATGCGAGAAAAAAAAAAAGAATGCTACTTCCTTTCTTTTTTGAATTCTTTCATTTGTGATATGTCCATTAAGTAGTTTCTGAATACTTTTGGGTGCTGAATAGCTTTTCTAGGTTGTTATACTTGTTTAGTGCATTCTTTTCTAGGTGCGAGAACTATGCGATAAAAAAACAGAATGCAACTTCCTTTCTTTTTTGAATTCTTTCATTTGTGATATGTACTTTAAGTAGTTTTTTAATACGTTTGGGAGCTGAATAGCTTTTCTAGGTTGTTTATCCTTCTTTAGTGCATTCTTTTCTAAGTGCGAGAACCATGCGAGAGAAAAAACAGAATGCAAAATACATTTTTTTTGACAATCGATTTCTTATTGATTTTTAGGTTTTAGATATCCATGGCGTTGAGCAACCCCCCCAAGTACTTGATAAAGTCATCGGGTCACTTTCGGTCTCAAGTTACCAGTCGATCCCATATTGGGAAGACAATTGAAAACATTAAGTCCAAGCTAACTCCTGATCAACAAGAAATGTTTCGATCTACCCGCTTTGGTCAATTCCTTGATTTCGATGTTACATTTAACGGGCAACTCATCCATTACCTATTATTGAGAGAAGTAGAGGAAAATAGGGATAGTTGCATAAGTTTCATGGTCGGAGGAGAGGTTTGTACCTTTGGACGACCAGAGTTTGATATCCTAACTGGATTGTGGTGCAGTCCTAACAATTCTTCTTTGCAACATAAAGTAAATCATAGACTGCGGAAAAAGTTTTTTCAAGATAAGGCTACTGTATATGCAAGTGAATTGGAGAATGTCTTTTTGCAATACGAAGGCGATGATGAGGACGGTGTAAAATTGGCCTTATTCTACCTCCTAGAGTTGGGTTTGTTGGGTAAAGAAAAGAAACTGAAAGTCGACACGACGTTATGGGGGATTGTTGATGATTGGCCTACATTCAATAGTTATGACTGGGGCTCTCTCATTTTCGAACGTACACTATGGGGGCTGAAAAAAGCCTTGAGCATTGCGAAAGAGAAGCGAAAAGGCACCATGGACAGATATACTATCGTTGGATTTCCCCATGAGTTACAGGTACAAACAATATTTTACATAAATTTTACATGCTTAGCTTTAGAAATAATTGTTTTTTCTTATGTATCATAGGTATGGGCATATGAATCAATATCAACCATAAATGGTTGTGTTGCGAAGAAAATAAGTGACGATGCTATCCCCCGGATGTTACTGTGGTCTTGCACGCAATCTCCATCCTCCACTGTTATACAAGGTCAAGTGTTTGACTTACAAAAGGTATATCACATCTACATAGTAAATTTCTTACATTCTTATATTACCTAATTATAATGTTTGCACTTACTTATTTTCGTTCTCAAATTTCTAGATGAAAATTAAGGTGTTCCTTGAGCCAACAGAAGAGGAAAGATTATTCGCTGATTTGGTTAGGAGTGAACAAGCTCCACACCCCTACCTTTTGGGTATCAAGGACTCAGTGGCCCAAACATCAAACATTCCCATTGAGGATGTGACAGGATGTGAAGTGCCAGAAAAAATATCGAAGAAGAAAAGAAGTGGCTTGAAGAAGAAACATAAGTCCAAATCCATGACTTCGAAGGAGTATATGGACTTAAAGGAATGAGTCACGAACTTGGAAAATGGCATGGAGCGGATGACATCCAATATGGAGCGGATGACATCCAATATTGTAGAGCTCAAATTAATGTTATCAAGGATCTTAAAACGTCTTGGCATATCGGAATAGGTATGCAAATTTATTATACATTTAAATAAGTTTGTGTTAAAAAATGTATGGATGTTTTCTCAAACTTTATTTTTTAAATACAGGACGGTGAAGAAAAAGATGAAGAACATGAAAAAAAAAAAGTGGATGAAGCTGTGGGCACACCGACGCTACATACGATGGAAGAAGATTTGCCCAAAGTTGAAATGCCAAGTACATCGTCATGGTTGAAAATGCCAAAGGAAGACTACGGGGCCGTTGAACATGAACATGAGGTACAAGATGTAAGCAAACACGATGACTTGGTCATGGTGAGTGCCCCCGTTAATGAGATCCCTACCCAAAATACTTCAACCAGGGATCGTGAGGAGTCGGATGTGACGGAGATATCACCATTCAAAGTTATACGTCCGTATGATCGCGTTGCACGTAAGAAGCGTGCAAGCATTCATATTTCTACTCCTTTACAACCCTAAGTAAACGGCCTAAGGTTTCCAACACTGTTCAACCATTAATGGATGATGCAAACGTGTACAACCCAATGCACACCATACCAAAAAGCGAGTTGGAAAGGCTTAGGAAATGGATCACCAACAAGAACACGAACAGTGATTTGTGGGACACAATCACTGGGAAAAAACCAAAGACATTTTTTAAAGACTTGTTCATGTGTCGACATTGGCTGAGTGATGAGGTAAATTAGTATTTTGGTACCATTGGTAGGTTATTTAATTTTGGTATTAACTATGATGCATTTTTGTTACAGCACCTAGACACGATCTTCATATTCATTCGGTTGAAGCTAAAGGCCAATGAAAACTTATGTTCACAGAACTTTACAACTACAGACACGGTGTTCATGGTATGTGCAGCTGATTAAACCATTTTTAAATGTATATATGTTTAATCTATTCACTAATTTATGTGTGTGCAACGCCATCTACAAGCAAATGGCCCCTATATCAACAGTGCATCGAGGAGAAGCGCTCATTCGATTGGCAAGCTGAGTACCGATTGGTTGATTATGTCATCGGAAGTAACCCTGACTTCAAGGATGCATGGGTCGATGTTGATATCGTGTATGTACCGTTCAACGTAAAGGGAAACCATTGGGTGCTGATTTGCTTTGATCTAATTCAATGTGAGATCAAAGTATGGGATTCCCTCCAATCATACACTACAATCAAGGAGATGACAACGATGTTGGAGCCAGTGTGAACTTTGATACCATTAATATTGCAATGTACCAGTTTTTTCACAAGGCGAGGTGGAGAGTCTAGACATATAGAACCTTGGCCCATTGTAATGGTAGAGTCGGCTCCAGTTCAGAGTAATTGTTGTGATTGTGGTGTATTCACTGTTAAGGTTTTTGAATACGTTGTAACTGGTTCTGATTTTGTAACTTTATGTCAGGCAAACATGCCATATTTTAGAAAACAGTTGGATTTCCAACTATGGACAAATACTCCGATGTATTAAGTGACTAATACTTCAATATATATTATAATGAGAATTTCATTATATTGAGTACATTGTTTGAATGTTTGCTCCTTATTAATTGCCATGTTTTCTAGGTGCGAGGAATTTGTGAGAAAACAAACAGAACGCAAAGTACCAACTTTGATATATTGGATTGTTTTTTAGGTGCGAGGAACTACGAGAAAAGAAAATTTTTTTATGGCTAGATATGATTTGTTAATATGAACTTTGATTTGTAGGTGCGAGAAACTGCGAGAAAAAAAAAGGTTTTCATAGAAGTATCCATTTTTTTGCTTGCTTTGTAGGTGCGTGAAACTGCGAGAAAAAAAAAACAGAATGCAAATAAAAATATAATGCAAAGGTAATCAATTGTACATAAAATAGAATAATTAATATAACAAATGTGTTCAATACTACAATAAAAAGTTAATATAACGAAAGCGTTCAACGTAACAAACAAGTGGTCCATTAATGCTCGCATTTTACTTTTCGGCATATGCAATAGGATTACGACATGTCGATCTATTATGGCCTCGTTTGTCGCATCTGCCACATTTATGCAATTTGGGAGTTTCGCCAATTGATGGGATTCTCTTTCTTTGGCGCTGACCAACCCTGGCCACTACTTTGGGGGGTAAGACCTCTATTTCCACATAGTCTATAGGTGTCTTCCATTCCGAGGCATTACCGACTGGATAAATAGGCTCTGCATATGCAGCCAACAAACATTCATTAGTATAATAACGATGACATAAACTATATATACTTATACTCCGAGCTCTTGCTGCAGCAATTGCATGTGCACATGGTAATTGCTCTAGTTGAAACTCCTTACAACTACACTCTCGAGTATTAAGGTCAACAATCTCCTCATCATCCACATCTTTTACATGTAATTGATAACAATCAATTGAATCAACTTTCATTGTTAAAGAAAGCTCCTGGATTTTCTGTACAATTCCTTCTGTCCATTTCGTCAAGATGGATGTAACTTTTGAAGCTTTATCTCGACGCTCGCAAAACCACATTTGTAGTAAAGCTCTCAAATGTTCAACAAATGCAGCAACTGGTAATTCTCTGGGTTCTTTCAAAACAGCATTCATGCTCTCTGCTATGTTCGTAGTCATCATATTATAACGCCTTCTTGGACAATGCATACGTGCCCAACGTGAAAGGCCAACATCTTCCAAATACTTTCCTACACTATTATCAAATGCTAAAATGCGGCCCCAGAATTCTTGAAATTTTGATTCACGATATGCTCTTGAAGCATTACAAAACAAATGCTCTATTGTTTCATTCTTGAATTTAGTATTCAAATTGTCTCTCAAATGTTGTTCACAAAGACCTTGAAATGCAGTGGGAAATACCGAAGCAATGGACTTTGCTATGCTTTTATTTCGATCTGATACAAAAACCAAATCATTAACTTCACCTATGGCACCTTTTAACTTTTCCAAGAACCATCTTATCGAATCATCACATTTTCTATCTACAATTCCGAATGCAAGGGGAAAATTTTGATTATTACCATCTAAGCAAGTGGCAATTATCAAAGTACCCCTATATTTTACACTTCAAAAATGTTCCATCCATAACTATAACTTGTCGCATACAATTTAAAAATCCTCGAACACATGGATCTAATGCCATAAAAAGATATTTGAAGAAACGCTCATCTTCAAGTTCAATGTCATAAAATGTACCTGGATTTGCCAGTTTAAGTGCTTCACCATATCTACACAATAGATTATATGACTCTTTTGGTGATCCACGTACTCGCATATATGCATTTTCCCTAGCACGCCACGCTTTTTCATAACTCATATTTATACCATAATCTTGTCTCATGTCTTCTATGATGTCTCGTGGTTTGTATTAACGACCAATTCCCTTGAATTTTGATTTTATTAATTCCCCAACTATCCAAGATTTGCTTGTCTATGGTCATGGTTCAAAATATCAAGTGAACATGAATGCACATTTACATACTTTGAAATCTTGAATATATCTGAACCCTTCAATTTGACTGCCCGTAGTCTCCAGTTACATTTATCATCAACACATCTAACATAAAGAATCTCCTTGGTAGACTTCTTTACCCTAAATTCAAAGTTCTTTTTCATTGCCATCACACTTAATTTCATTGATAAGTCCTTCTTGCCAAAAAATATTTGTCCGACCTCCAACTCGTCATTTGTAGAGCTCTCTTCTGACCAAATATTTGTATTCATGCATGTCCTCTGGCTACCTGATTGACATTCAACAACACGTTTTCTTTTACAACATTTTGAAGTACTTCTTTCCTGTGGGATGTCATAGGATTGATAAGTAAAGTTCTTGGCCTCATCAAACTCCATTGCAAAGTTATCTTCTTTTGAATCATGTGATTCCCATATAGAGCTCTCATTTCTGTCATCACCTAAGCCAACTTGAACTACATTATCATCTAATGTTGCATGCACTGGAATCGAAACAGTTGTGTTCTTAACTTGATTGCTCCCAGAAATAGATTTATTACCTTCAACATGTAAATCTTTGGCTGAGGTCAAACATTTGTTCCTAGGTTCAAATGAGATGTACAGGGGGACTTCAAACATATTTTCACCCATAAGATAAAATTTCAAATCACGGTCATTACTTATCTCAAATGGAGAAGTTTGATTTTCAGATTTTATCTTATATATGCATCTCAGTTTGATATCAAACTCTTTAGGGTCAACTTCGGTGAGAGCATATATTTCAACCACTAAATCATTGTGCGTGATTTCTTTACTTACGACAACACCTTTCAACAAACCCTCTTCATATTTTCTTCCTTTGTCATCCCATACTCCACCATAACGAACTAACACACGAACATGGGTCATCCTTGAATTATAAGAAAGTCTTTAATTCCTACAACCAAAAAAAAAAAAAAAACAAAATGAGGCAAGAGAGGGGAAGGAATACCATAATCAAAGCTTCAATTAACAATTTATGGCTAAACATTCCACAACAACTACTATTTGCATTATTTTTTTTTCCTCATAATTTATCATACTCACAAAACAATGCAACAAATAAGGAGGAAGCCCATAATTAAAGTACCAAGCAAGCAACTATTTATTGCTAAACACTCAAAATAACAATAGTAAAAATTCAATATAAATACATAAAAAAATTGATCATAGTTAAAAGCTTTTGCATTCTTCTTTTTTTCCTTCTTAGGATTTCATACTTATAAATCAAAGCAAGAAAAAGCACAAACCAAAATAACAACTAAATATTCATACTCAACTACCTCATGCCAACAAAAAAAACAAGTAAACTACACACCTTTTGTTCCTCATTCAACAAAGTAAAGATAAGCAAATTTTTGTATCAACAAAAAATATAAAATTGTGAAGAAAGTTTCTCAAGCTTACCCAAAGAGAGATTTCAAGAAATGGAGCTTTTTTTTTCAACAAATTTTTCTATCGCCGCCGCCTCCTGCTCTTCGCCTCCGCCTGTTGTTCGCCGCCGCCGCCTGCTGTTCGACACTGCCTCCTGTTCAAATGCTTGGATGAAGGAAGAAGAAGGAATATGACGGAAGAAGGAGAAAACTTCGTGAGAATGGAGCACTGAGAAGTGAAGTTATGCATTTTTTTAAAAAGGGCAAATTTGTAATTTCATAGCCCCAAAAGTCCTATTTGTGTTCAAAATTAAAACTCATCCTAAATCTCTTTAATACCCTTAAAGTTGTCCTATTTTTGACAATTTCCCATCTTCCTTCCAATGGCAACGTGACGTCCCAGCAAGCAGTTATAGAGAGCCCAATCCATTCCCCTCATGACGCGCAGCCCAGTCATGAACGGGTAGATCCATCGGTTCTTTTCCATATATGAGTTAGGTGAGATTTCAAGATGATTTCAAATTTGCTTTTCTGGAATATATAAGATGTAGAAATTGGTTTTGCCAAATAATATTTACCAACATTTTTTGAATTGCGAGAATAAATAAAAATGTTTTGCTTAACAGTTTTTTAAAATAAATTTTGGAGTTTAAATAATCATTTTCAAAAAGTATTTATTCTTTTCAAAAATGAATTTTCAAAATTATTAGTAGTATTCTACTAAAAAGTATGATTTTTTAATATTATCAAGTGTAGAATTTGTTTTGAAATATCAAATAAATTTCGAGATTTTTTTTCTAATGAGCCACTCATAATTCTTAATTCATATTTTATCATAAAAATGTGGATTAGTAACTTTGAGACATTCAACACAAAACAAAAAATAAATATTTTTCTTTGGACAAAAAATGATAGGATAATTTTAAAACAAAATGTGGTAACTATTTTTCAAAAACAAGTTTTATAGAGTGCTAACACCTTTCCTACACTCAATCAACTTTCGAGCCTAATTTTTAGTTTTCTAGACCAGTTTTTCATTAAAAGTGGTGACTAATCTCCTCCTGTGATGATTGATGGTGACTCCAAACCTCTCTTCTCTAAAAAGAAACCCTTAGAGAAGGACATCAACCGCAGAGTAGGAGAAGGGGAAGAAGGAGGAGCATGAGAAAAAGAAGAAGAAGAAATTTTAAATTGAGTGACTAATCGCACTCCATGATGTTTGGTGGCAACTCCAAACCTTAGGGAAGGAGAAGGAGCAAGAGAAGAAGAGCAGGAGCAGGGATGTCCACAGGGCGGGGCGGGGACATGGATGGCTTCCTCGTCCCGATCCCTACCCCCCATTTTAATTCCCATCCCACCGAAATTCTTCGTTAAATTTTGTGGGGATCGGGGCAGGGATTCTCCCGTGGGAAATTATTCTTCGTTTAGTTTTTTTTTTTCATTTTTTAATCTCAATTCAATCAAATAATTCTTTTGATAAATTTTCAAATAGTTAACTTTTAATGGAAAATATCCATTAATTTTCCATTAGATAGTTAATTATTCATGAAAAATCTTCATTTAAAAAGTTAATTTCCTAAAAAAAAACCTCTATTTAAAGTTAAAATTCTTACACCACCTAATAGAAACAAAATAATATTCCATAACAAATTATCTAATTATCCATATATATAATTCAAATGTTTAATAAGATAATTTAAACATATCCAATTATCTATATCATTAAAAATTAAACTATATATATATATATATATATATATATTAAAAAATGAAATAAAATAATATAAAAATAAATGGGGCGGTGAGCAGATAACGGAGATGGAGAATACATTTCCCGTCTCTATCCCTATTTAGCTCTCAAGAAATTTTTTCCCCCTCTCCCTCTCTCATTCTCCACCCTGTTAGGAGCGAGTTCCTACGGGAAAAATGGACATTTCTAAACAAGAGCATGAGAGGAGGAGAAAATTGTGAAGGGGAATAATTGAATTAAACCCACAGCGAAAGCATTGGAATCGACTTTGATTTTATTTAGAATTAAACAAAAACTAAGGTTAAGCAATAAATATCTTTGTATATTATGGAAATATTTGTCTTTATCTCATCCACAAAATCTTCCTGACTATAGCTTGAACACAAGACCAAGGCTTGTGAGAGGCTCTTGAAAGAAAATTCTCAAGGGATTGGAGAGAGAGGAATATGTGTAGAGAGAATTCTCTAAATTTTCTATTGAGGAGGTGTGTGTTGTATCTAATAGCTCAACCAAAGGGTCCTATTTATAGAGATTAAGGGAAAATTTTTGCCATAATTAAAATATTATATTTTAATATCTAATATATTAAAATATATCTTATACTTATTTGAATCTCATTTAAATCTTCTACGATATTTGTTTATTTGAATTTTATTCAAATTTTATAAATATATTTTCTTTAATGTATCTAATATACATTAATTATTTTAATATTTAATGTATCAAATACAATAAATATATTTTTCTCTTTTATATTTAATATATCTAATATATTAAATATTAATTTGAACACTTCAAATTAAATATTAATTTCAACATTTTAAATTTTTCTTTCAACTAAATTGATCTTTTAGTATTACTTGAGCTAGCAAAGAGGCCTTATGGATCTACAAATTATAAGCTTCAATGATACAAAATAAATTAATTAAACTCTTTAATTAATTAATTTTCATTCATTAACTATAGGTCACTCCACTATAGACCTAGAGTTGCACTCTTATGCACTGTAGGACAAGTTGTGTCCATGGATATAATCACTACATGCAAGTCAATTCTGCACGAGTTGTTCATAATTACAGCTAAGTCAAAAATCCATTTTACCCTTGTAATTACATCTTGCACCTTAAGTTCCACTGATCCTCTAATGAAAATTTGTTTATGATCCAACCATAAACTAAGTCCCTCTCGGGCCAGTGAAAGGGTGGAGCCCCATTGTTCAAGTCCCAAAATCAGAACTTAATGAAACTACTCATCTACTTACCCTATATGGGAATGAGTGAATTCCATATTGTGAGATTATGTTCTCAACTCCCTATTTGGTCAAGTCACCAAAATTGTAGGCATATTGAATCGGCTACAAAAGTCACTCTCACCCATACAAATCAAAGGACAAGCCCTCATAGGCAAGAGTTCATAACTCACTCAGAATTAAGATTGAGTCGCATATAATCTAATCTTCTCAATTAACGGATTTATAAAGAGAGATTAAATATTTCGTAGTCCAGTCTTATACAAACTCATTGTATAAGATACCCTCACCCACATGTCTCCACATGAACGATTTTGATCAAATCATTTGTAAATATTACAAAGTGGGACGTATCAATAGTGTTACCAGGATAAGGCACCCAACCTTATCCATATACTATGACCCTTTAGGTTATTTCTTGAACATGATCATCTTGTATGTAAACTGAAGGAAACAATCGAATTAAACTCACAGCGGAAGCATAGGAATCGTCTTTGATTTATTTAGAATTAAACTAAAATACAAGGGTTAAACAATAAATACCTTCCAAATATGGAGATTCTTCTGGTGGGTCTTTATCTCTTCCACAAAGTCTTCCTGGCTATGACTCGAATACAGGACCAAGGCTTGTGGGAGCCTCTTGAAAGAAAATCCACAAGGGATTAAAAGAGGAAGAGGTATAGAGAGAATTCTCAATTCTCCCTATTGAGGAGATGTGTGTTGTGTCTAATGGCTTAACCCAAGGGTCCTATTTATAGAGACCAAGGGAAAATCTTTGTCATAATTAAAATATTATATTTTAGTATCTAATATATTAAAATATATCTTATATTTTAGTATCTAATATATTAAAATATATCTTATATTTTAATATCTAATATATTAAAATATATCTTATATTTATTTGAATCTCATTCAAATCTCCTACGATATTTATTTATTTGAATCTTATTCAAATTCTATAAATATCTTTTATTTAATATATCAAATATATATTAATTATTTTAATATTTAATGTATCAAATACAATAAATATATTTTCCTCTTTTATATTTAATATATATAATATATTAAATATTAATTTGAACACTTCAAATTAATATTAATTTGAACATTTCAAAAATTTTCTTTCAACTAAATTCATATTTTAGTGTTACTATGAGCTAGCAAGGGGATCTTATGGACCTACAGATTATAAGCTCCAATGATACAAAATTAATTAATTAATTAAACTCTTTAATTAATTAATTTTCATTCATTAATTATAAGTCACTCCACTATAGACCTAAAGTTGCACTCTTATGCACTGTAGGACATGTTGTGTCCATAGATATAATCATTACATGCAAGTCGATCATTCACGAGTTGTTCGTAATTACAGCTGGGTCAAAAGTTCGTTTTACCCCTATAATTACATCTTGCACCTTAAGTACCACTGATCCTCTAATGCACAATCTATTTATAATCTAATTATAAACCAAGTCCCTTTTGGGCCAGTGAGAGGGTGAGGCCCATTGTTCAAGTCCCGAAATCAGTACTTAAGAGAACTACTCATCTACTTACCCTATATAGGAATGAGTGAATTTCATATTGTGAGATTATGTTCCCAGCTCCCTATTTGGTCAAGTCCCCAAAATGATAGGCATATTGAATCGGCTACAAAAGCCACTCTCACCCATGCAAATCAAAGGACAAGCCCTCATAGGCAGGAATTCATAACTCACTCAGGATTAAGATCGAGTCGCATATGATCATCCTGATGAAATATTAATCTTCTCAATTAAAGGATTTATAAAGAGAGATTAAATATTTCATGGTCCAGTCTTATACAAACTCATTGTATAAGATACCCCCACTCACATGTCTCCACATGAATAATTTGGATCAAATCATTTGTAACTATTACAAAGTGGGTCGTATCAATAGTGTTACCAGGATAAGGCACCCAACCTTATCCATATACTATGACCCTTTAGGTTATTTCTTGAACATGGTCCTCTCGTATGTCAACCACATATTGTTCAAGATTACACTAATAACTTTGGGTTTTCATATAATGGATAATATTATATTGCAAATAAAATAATCAAAATTATTATTAATTATTAAATAAATTATTAATTACGAGACTTTAGGGCATAAATTCCAACATAAACCACATACTGTTCAAGATTACACTAATAACATTAGATTTTTTATATAATGGATAATATTATATTACAAATAAAATAATCAAAAATATTATTAATTATTAAATAAATTATTAATTACGAGGCTTTAAAACATAGATCTAAACTCTACTTTAAATGGACAAAGAGAAAAGAGAAAAGGATATTCGTATGCTAGCAAGTGAACAAAGACAAAAGGATCTTCATATGCTAGCTCATTAATTTTTAAGGAAGTCATCAAATTTCACAGCAAGTTTGCCATGTGTTATGATAACATTGAGGAGGAGGAGGAGAAAATTGACCAAGGCATGCTTTAAATGGACAAAGAGAAAAGGATGTTCGTATGCTAGCTCATGAATTTTTAAGCAAATTATCAAATTTCATAGTAAGCTTGCCTTGTGTTATGATAACATTAATTTACTAGAATACAAAACTTACAAAATTCACATTAATACAATTAAAAATATTTGCTTCTGAGCTTCAAAGAATAAAATTTCCTAGCAATTAAATATGATCATCGGAACATTGTTACTAAGCCAAATAAGTGGAATGGAAAAAGGGTGAATTAGGAACATGAAACGTCACTATCTATAATTTGAAGGGGATTAAGACTTAGTTTGAGATTGTTGTAGCTTTGAAAATAATTACTGACAACTTTGCTTTTAAAAAAATCAATTTCCGTATGAAGCAAATTATAGTGTTTAGTAAAATAATACAAACCTGTTGTGATTTAGCTATAATGACCAAAGTAGACATATTATTTCAATTATTTTTATATTGATATTTAATATCTATTTTATTATAAATTAATTTTTTAAAAAATTATATGATTTAAATTGCAAGTTAATTTGTTTAATATAAGTTATTTGATGAAAGTTTAGGAAAAAAAATTGTTAAAAAAAATTAAATCAATCAAAATTTTATTGATATAGGATGAAATAGATATGAAAGAAAAAAAGATATATAAAAAGATAGGATTAGAATTTTAAAATTTTAGTTAGAGAATATGACAAATTTTTAAGAAATCTATTTTTAAAAGTACTAGGTAGGTGATTTTGCACGTAAGAATAAATTGAAAAGTGATTTTAGATAAATTAATGAATAATCAGTTTTACCAAACAAGTAAAATAGTTAAGATTTCTTTATAATTGCTTTTGACTCTTGTAAAAATAATCCCAAACGCACCTAAGAATAGACATGATCATTTTCTCTACGAGGACCGGCCCCTAATGGGGTAAAGAATCCCTATGTTAGGAGAGGAATGGAGGAAGGAGTGAGGGGGAATTTTTCCTCATTAAGCTAAACAAAAAAGAGAATGGGGAATGTATTCCCGACTCTGTCTCCACCCTCACCCTGAATACTTTATTTTTTAAATATATATATATATAATAAATACTAAATTTAAACTTTTATAATATATTATTTTATTTTTCTAAAGAAGGTTTTTTTAAAAAAATATTTAAATAAAAATTTATCATTAGGAATTAACAATTTAAATAGAAATTTTCTAAAAAATATATTTTATTTAATAAAAATAAAAATCATAAAAGGAAAATAATTCTTCACGAGAACCTGGTGCCCTCAAATTCTCCGTGGAAAATCTCCACTCCGATATTCACGAAATTAAATGGAGAATTTCGCTGGGACAGGAAATGAAATTGAGGGCAGAGACGAAGATGGGAAAGTCACTCTAGCCCTACCCCGCCTATAGACATCTGTAATTAAGAATCTTAAATAAAGGCTTTATTCATTAGTTCTCCTAGGTGCTCATGTCCTAGAAATCTAAAAACAATAACTCATCCTATGCATTAGAAAAGTATGAAGGAAAACTCGAAATGATATACCATACTCACTAAGAAAAGTTTGAAGGCAAATAAGCACAGATAAAACATATAAAGGCAAATACGCAGTAGTGTATAAAAAGATAGTCTTGTGTGAATAAACTATTTGAGTTAGAGTTCTTTTCTACCTGTTTTTGTTGAACGAAAAATTTTGGCCAATCATAAATTGTCACATCATTAATTTAAACTAATGATAAAATACATTTAAAACCAATTATAAATTTACATGTGTTCTAAAATTAAATTAAAAGACATGAAAAATTGACAAATCAATTAATGTCACATGTCTAGTATTGATCAATTGGACGACTTAAGCTATTCCAATCAAGTTATGTCACATGACAATTGGACCCAAAGCTAGTTTAGTTTGAAATGATTAAAAGGAATTGGGCAAACTTAAATAATTCAAGCTTATTGAAAATGATTGAATTAAGCTCAAATCTAAGTCCAAAAGTTGGGCCCGAAGTCAACCAAACCTAAGCCCATATAAAGTCTATCAAACTCTATAAATAGAGGAGACCACCCTCCATTTGAAGACATTCAGAACAGTCAGAATCCAAAGAATTTAGCCAAAGAATTCAAAGTCTTCAAGAGTCAGAATTTAGAAGCTTCAAGTTCAGTCTGACAATCTAGATAATCCAGAAGATACAAGATTCAGAATTCAAAAGATTCAACGACTGGAAGGTTTCAACAAATTGATCGTCTCTTCATCAACTACAAATCGAAGATTCAATATCCCTCCATCTAAGAACAAACTTGCCAGCCTTCAGATCAAAGTCTACATTCTGAGAGAAAACATCAGAGAATTATATATTAGAGACTGTAACACTACTTCACAAAAATCAATAAAATCAAATTCATTCTATGAATCAAATTTCTTCGAAAATATCATGTAAACAGTTTTCTTAACAAATAAAATTTAAAGGTGAGTTAGGAAAAGACCAAGTATGTGGAAGTTTTTTTTTTTTTTTTGTTTGGAATTCAACAATTGGGGGTTAGCTAATGTGGAAGTTTTTAGCTTTAAAAAGTCGTTCTTTCTTGGTCTAGCTTTGAAATTTTAAATTACATTATATTTTTTCTCAAAGTTTTTTTAATCTATTAAAGTTATAAAAAAAAAAAGACAAAATTAGTCCTCAAAAGTCAAAGTTGTTATAAAAGTAAAGTAATTATTGTCGTAACTCATAGTGTTAAATCTTGAAATTTCTGTTCGGATGGAGGAAAATTTGTTTTGCTTTCCATTTTGAAGTTTCGACGACATTTCGTCATTATTTCATTTCTTTAATATATAAAATAATATTTAAAATTTTGAAGTCTTAATTTTATGAAAATATTGATAAAAATATCAATAAAATATCGATATTGATGGATGTTTTTAAAAAAAAAAAAAATTAAAAAAATTAATAAATTTTAAATTAATAAATAAATATTTTATATTTTTTAAATAAATTAAAATAATTGTTATAATATAATATTCATATTAATTTTTTTTTTTTTTTTGGTTAATATTTCATTAATTTTATATCATAATGTGAAAAGCTGAAATATTACATCAGTCAAACTGACAAACGCGCATCCTACAGCTAACGGACAGCCTCATTTGGCAGTCGGGAATCGAGGTTACCTTTTTTTTTTTTTTTTTTTTACTCCATTCTTTCTTAGTTTTTATACATATATGATTTAGGAATTAGGATTAAATATTATTTATATAGATTTTTTCTTTTTTTTTTTCTTTCCTTTTCATTTAATTACTTTTCACATTAATTTTCCATCAAATTTTACAATTTTTCAAATACCTTCTAAATCATAAAAAATATTTTTATTGATTTTTTCATATTTCACATTTTAATTTTTTATTATTTTTACCACCTATAAATACTCATTCCATTTTCACTTTCTTCACACACCTCAATCTCAAATTCTCAATTCTCTCTATTACTCTCAAATTCCCTTCATTTCTCTCCAATTCTCTCTCCTTTAATTTTGTAACTAATTACCAATATTTGATATTTTTTTTAGTTAACCAATATTTGATATTATTTTGAATAGTCAATTAGAAATGATTAATTATAGTGTAATTAAGTCTTCATAATTAAGGTCTCATTTAATAATTCAAACAATTTCTATCAATTTCTATAATTTTTGTTGACATCAACACTTCCATTAAAGTTTAATATAAATATTTTTTTTTAGATATGATGGTTAAAAACAATCAATTATAGTATAAATGTATAAGTAAGCCACAAAGAAAGTTATAAGAAATGATTCAAATAATTTTAATCAATTTCCATATTTTGTTTTCAAAAATTCCTGCTCACATCAACATTTCCATCGACATTTACAATTTACATCTAAATATTGTCTTAATTTTTAGATATGATGATTAAAAATGGTCAATTATAGTCTAAGCCACAATTAAAGTTTCATTGATTAAGTTAAACAATTTTCATCAATTTCTACGATTTCCATATATTTTTTCGAAATTTTCATCGACATTTTCCTTTCCATCAAACATCGACATTTCAAATATTGGTCATTAAGAATATCATATAGTTGTCATAAAAATCAAAAAGTGCATAAATAAATATCTATATATTACAATTTGTAGAACTTAAAACAAATGAACAACTTTTGATCTCAGAGATGGTTCAAAATGCAAAATTTGCAATTACTCAAAAACATAATAACGCTATGCGATGTTTAAGGGTTTTTAAAAAAGGGTTTCAAAGTTACCTAAGATGGTAAAATCCATTTTGAGACTTGTTTCATTTTAGTCATTGTACTTTCAAATGTCTAAATTTAGTCCTTGTAGTTTCAATAAATTTTAAAATTAGTTCCTATTGTTAGTTTATAATTAACTGCATGTACTTTTTTTAGTACAACAAATATAGAGGTATGAAGATTTGAACCTCCAACCTCAAGAAAAAATACATATCAATTACGACTGAGTTATGCTCACTTTGACAACTGTATGTACTAAGTTATAGGTTAAGGTTCCAAATAGATTTAATTTTATTAGATCATTAATGAAGGAAATTCTTAAAATAAGAAAAAACAGGTCAAAATAATTTTTAAATGTAAAATTATCGATTTATATTATTATGAACAAACCAGTTGAGTTATTGGCAAAGATACCTATAAATGGGTGATTATGCAAGTATTATTCATAATAGAGTAAATTATACAAAATACTTCTAAATTTTGGGATAAGTTTCAATTATGCTCTAGATTTTGAAATGTTTCATTTTAACCCTTGGACAAAAATTGATGCAGTCAAAATCATTTACAAAATCCATTTTTATATCTCAATTGCTACATCAATTTACATAAATATAATGTAGTAAATGATTTCATATATACCTTGCTTCCAAAATCTAAGAGTATTACCAAGATTGAAGAGTATTTTGTATAAAGTTAATTTATACAAAATACCCCTAAACTTTGAGGTAGGTTTCAATTATGTCTTTTAACTATGAAAAGTTTCATTTTTACCCTTGAACAATTTGTTCCAAAAAAATACTCTTAGAGAGTTTTTTTTTTTTGTCAAAATGAGATAGAAATTGACTTGACAATTAATGTGTAAAAATTGGAGGTATATGTGACATCATTTAGTACATTATTCATGTATATTAAGTGACATTTAATATGTAAAAATTGATTATGTTAATAATTTTAATGATATCTTTTAAGATGAAATAAATTGTAACAACACTTTTCTTTAGTACAACAAATGTGGGGTATGAATATTTGAACCTCTGGCCTCAAGGGAAGAAGTACATATCAATAACCGTTGATCTATCCTCACTTTGACAAGGTAACAATGATCTAAATATTATTTTTAATTGTAATAATATCCACATCCATGTGAATTTTCATCCTTTATTTTAGTGAAAAAAATTATTTTTTCAGACATATTTCAAAGTTTGAATGTATTTCTTGGAACAAATTTTAAAGTTTAAAAGTAAAAATGAAACTTTTCAAAATATAGGGACATAATTGAAACTTACTCCAAAAGTTTAAGGACATTTTGTATAATTCATGGTTTTGTATAAATTGACATTCTAATAATATAGAATTCAAGCCAACATGAACATATCCTGTAACATTCTCTCAATAAATTCAGAGAGAGTTCTTCTCATTAATAAACAGAGTAATGAACACTTATTTATATGAAGCCAAAAGTATTTAACAGAAGCGAACTACTTATAACTAATTTCAACAGCTTTAACTAATAAAATAATCAAAGTAAGCATGATTAGTTATCATCCCCCCTCAAACTGATGCATGAAAATTCATGAGTTTGGATCGTAGATAAAGCATTTGAGCACTTGTATGAGAATTTGTAAACAGATCAACAAGTTGTTGTGTGGTGGAGATGTACCGAAGATCAATGTCCTTTCGAATAACCCTCTCTCGTATGAAGTGAAAATCAATCTCCACATGCTTTGTTCTTCCATGAAACACAGGATTATGAGCTAATTGAATAGCCGAGATGTTATCACACCATAACAGTGGAGGTTTTATACTGTAGACATGAAGATCTTTAAGAATCTGGTGTAGCCAAGATATTTCTATTGTTGTGGAGGCGAGCGCACAATATTCGGCTTCAGTAGAACTCTGAGACACGTCATTTGCTTATTAGTTCCCCATGAAATAGGATTACATCCCAAAAGTATAACAAAGCCAGATGTATAGCGTCTATCACCTGGATCACCAGCCCAATCGGAGTCAGAGTATGCATGAAGCCTTAGAATATCACTAGTACTTTTTCGAAACAAAATGCTACAGTCAACTGTTCTATTTAAGTAGTGTAGAACTCGCATAGCTGCTATTAAATGTACCTCATAGGGAATATGCATATGTTGTGAGAGTTTACTAATAGCAAATGCTATATCAAGTCTGCTGAACATCAAATAATGAAGAACTCCAATCAGTGCTCGATAATTTCAATGGTCTGTTGCTAAACAGAGAGCACCTAAGTCAGTAGAAGATTGCAAGGCAAGTGGAGTTACATAGGAGTTAGTAGCTAACATGCCAAAATGCTTCAAAACATCACATGTATACTTTGCCTGATCTATAAAAAGACCATTTGCTATTTGGGTCACCTCCCGTCCAAGAAAATAGCGCAAAACTCCAAGATCTGTCATATCAAAACGAAGCTTGAGTTGAGAAATCATATAAAAAACTTATGAATTATTATTGCCTGTGACAATAATGTCATCCATATATAAAAGAAGGTAAGTGAGAAAACCATTTACAGCTCGAACAAACAGTGAGGAACCTGCTGAGGAGGCCTTGAATCCTAAAGTAAGTAAATGAGACGTGAAACAATCAAACTAGGCACGTGGTGCTTGCTTGAGCCCATAAAGCGACTTAGAAAATTTACAAACATGATTTGGATAGGTAGAATCCACAAAACCATGAGGTTGCTGCATATACACCTCCTCTTGCAACTCACCATGAAGAAAGGCATTGTTTACGTCTAATTGACGTAAGGACCAGTCGAATTGTGTAGATAATGATAGTATTAGATGAATAGTAGGCTTCTTAATAACTGGACTAAAAGTCTCATCATAATCAATCCCCTCCTCCTGATGATAACCTTTAGCAACAAGTTTGGCTTTGTATTGAGCTACACTGCCATTTGGATGTCTTTTAATGCAATATACCCACTTGCATCCTATTACATTTTTGCCTTATGGTAGAGGAGTAAGACTCCAAGTATTTTGTTTGACTAAGGTAGTATATTCTTCATTCATTGCTTGCTTCCATGTGGGTAACTTAGATGCTTTGGTAAACGATGTTGGCTCCTCAAAGTCAAATGAGACAGTAACAAGAAACAATTTCTTTTTAGAAATTCCAAACTTGCTTCTAGTCTGCATAGGATGTATATTAGTAGTTCCAGCACCACAATCATGACTAGGAACAGAGGGTACCTCTTGATTAATAGCATTCAAAGTATTAGACATCATTGTACCATTAGTACTCACAACATTTTTAGTATTTGCATTAGTTAAAGGAGTAACGGTAGAGGAGTTAACCAAACCAATTGCTCCATTAGATTGTGGTGAGGATGTGGTAGGCAAAAAGAGAAGAGAAAGAGGTAGAGAAGGAGATGTTGAAGAAAAAGAAGAGAAGGATGAGGAAACAGAAAAGGTGGGTGAAGAATTAGCAAAAGGAAAAACAGTTTCATCAAACAAAACATGTCTAGATGTATAAAGACGACCATTGCTCATGTTGTAACAAAAATAACCTTTGTAATCCAAAGGATAACTAAGAAAGACACATTGAGTAGTTTTTTGTTCAAGTTTACGTGAAGTATAGGGTTTGAGGAGATGGTAACAAGCACATCTAAAAGTTTTAAATGAGTAATCATGACTTTTTATGAAAAAAAAAGTTCAAATGGAGATTTACCACCAAGATTTGGAGAAGGAAGGCGATTTATAGTGTAAACAGTAGTGGCAAAAGCAAAAGGCCAAAATTTAATAGGTAAAGAGGCTTGAGAAATAAGGGTTAAGGCAATTTCAACAATATGGTGATGCTTTCGTTCTACAACACCATTTTGTTGAGGGGTATAGTGATAAGTCATAGAATTAAGGCTTATTTACCTTCCAATTGCTTAAAATATTCTTGTTTTGACTTAAGACCATTTGAAAATCGTGAAATATTGCTTCAATTTAAGTAAGAAATAAGTATGACAGTATTGGGATAGAGTTCTAAATAAATTAATCTTGTTTGTAGGAAATATGGAAATTGCAAAATCAAATTGCAAATTCGAGATTCTGCAATTGTTGAACAGCAGATGAATTCAAAGAAGAAAGAAATCTTGCGCAAATCCATATATGGAAAACTCAATTTACCACACGAATTAGGGGAATTGGAGCGCAATCTCTTGTCAATTCAACCCTAGGGAAGATCTACAAAGGGCGGATGAAGAAGAGGCGAGGGTTATTCGTTCTTAGAAGGGATTTTTCGACTCGTGGGTTTTCATCAATTTGAGGCTCTGTTTTTCTAAAATTTCCTCTCTGTTTTACCGAGAGCTTCAGTTTCTGTTTTTATTTTTCTTCAAACTATTCTTGTATTACCGACAGTTGCTAGAATAAGCCTGGATCTTTATTCGATTTGTCTTTTATGTTACGTTTATGTTCAGTTCAATTTATGTTTTTCGTGGGTTTCAATAGGTTTCTTTTTTTGTTCATTCCTTAGTTTCTGATATAATCTGATAAAATTATGCCTTTACTCCAGTTTGTCCAATTTGATTCAAGTGGCACTTGAATTGTTAAGACTAATCATCTCCTAGAATTAGTGAACAGATTGAGTTGATTGGAAACGGAGTAAAGATTCATTGAACAATTACCGAAATTCTTCTGTTTTAGTTTAACTCTGTGTTCTATTTTATAATAGTTTCAATATTTGATGTTCTTAACTCTCTGTTTTTAATTCCAATTGAGAACTTTTCTTGAATTCCTTGTGGATATTGCCCATATTTGCATTACAATTTAGTGTCCTAATTGTTCAATTAAGCAAGGCTGTTCAGGCTATAATTTTGTATTAACATATTTAGCCTTGGTTATTATTAGCAATTCACTTAAATTTCTAATATAGGTTTTTCTTCAAAAATTAGTTATAAGATTTTTATCTTTAATATAAGCTAAAACGTCTTAGGGGGTTCAAGGAGGTGAATTCCTAAGGAGTAATTGTAGCCTAAATTTCAATAAAAACCAAGCCTACATCTCAATTATTTGCTAGTGTTGAACAAATTTCTGTTGAGATCCTAGATTGATCAACTAGGGTAGTAACCCAAGCTTAGATCTAATACCGACGGGGTTAGTGATAAGCGGATTTCGCACAAGTAATGGAGAAAAGAGTTTAGACATAAGTCAATCCTTACCCTAGACATAGGGATTAAGGACTCCAAAGCCCATAAAATTGTTGAGCCGAATTATCTAAGATAGAGGGATTATAGACATATAAGTCACTCACTTAGCCTCGTAAAAACCTAATTTCAAGGTGAATAGGATAAGCAATTTTGGTTTACAATTGAGTGTGGAGTAGGTTGGAATCGCAATTTTGGCTTGCAATTCTAACTTAGGGCAATGACATACTCGAGCTCTATCTTTATCTAAATTCCTTTTGAAATTTAGTTTACTATCCAATATTGTCATTTCTCAATTCTGCAATTAGATTCTGCAATCCTTGTCATTTCAATATTGCAATTTCTTGATTCTGCAATTCGATTTTGCAATTGTTTGTTTTACCAACACACCATTCCAACATTATTTTTGCAATTTAGTTTCCAAGTTCGCAATTTGACTTACACTTTTCTTTACAATATTTTTGTTACACCGTTCCCTTGGGATTCGATACTTGGTACTCACATACCATTTTATATTACTTCGATCGCGTGCGCTTGCATGTACACCGATCATATAGGCACACGATTTTTGATGAAATATACCATGATTTTGAAGAAAAGAACCAAGAGAATGATTTATAAATTCACCCCTCCATCACTCCTAAGAATTTTGATTTTAGAGTTGAGTAGATTCTCAGCAAGTGGTTTAAAGGTCTGAAAAACAGTGAATACAGCAGACTTGAGAGAAGTAGGATAGAACCACACATATTTGGAGTGATCATCAACAAACGAGACATAGAAATTGAAACCATTTATTGAAGTTTCGAGGGCAAGACCCCATACATCAGCATGTATTAACTCTAAAGGATGCAAGGAAACAGAGGATGAAGTCAAAAATGGTAAACGATGCATTTTTCCATGTAGACATTGTTGACAAAGGCAACAAGAAACAGTACATGGTGGTAAATGTAAAGACTTAAGGACAATATTAAGAATGAGGTTACTCGGATGGCCTAACCGATTATGCCAAGTGGAGAAAGACATTTTGGTTCCAACATGAACAACGGTAGAGTCAGGAACAAATGACAGAACTGAGGGCGTGGGAGATATGGGATATAAGCCATTTATACTAGGGCCTTGGAAGAGAATCTTACTCGAAGATTTTTCCTGAATCAAGAAACCATTAGCATCAAAAGTAATAAGGTAGTGGTTATCAACACAAAGTTGGTGAATCGAGAGAAGATTAGAAGAAATAGAAGGAACGTGTAAGAGATTTTGAAGAAAGAGATTTTGAAGAAGTAGAGAAGATTGAGAGGTTTGAAGGACACCAAAACCTATAGGGCAATTAGCAAGGCTTTTCCATTTCCAACTCCAATGTTGTCATCACCAGAGTATTTAGAAGGAGTTGTGAGTTGATTATAATTAGCAGAGTATTTAAAAGGAGTTGTGAGTTGATTATAATTAGCAGTCGTATGTGCATTGCACCCTCAATCCGTAAGCTAAGTAGAACTATTTTGATTAGCAAAAGTAGCATAGTTTTTATTAGCAACAATTGCTACCAATTGCATAGGTGGATGTCTCCCTTGAAAATTGTAGTTCATTCAATTGAAGCAATTGAGAGCACTATGCCCAGCCTTTTGACAAATTTGACAAATAATTCGAGAAGAAGAATTGTCCGTAGTCAATTTCGATGGAATAGGTCCAAGAGGTAGAAATCCATGCCCCTACCCAAATTACTAGGTACGAGAGATTTACCTCAATTAGCAGGTTTATTCTTCCCAGAGAAACCATGGCCATGTCCAATATTAGGGTTGGAATTCTAATTGCAAGAAGAATTCTGACTAGCAACAAGAGCAGTAGGAGAGGCAAAAGTTTCATCACGTTGTACTTGCTTCGTAATAGCAGATTCTTCAAAGACCAATAAGTGTAATTCCTCAAATGTGACTGGCTGAGCGTGAGTTCGCATCAACGTGCGAAAAGTGTTATATTTTGGAGGGAGGCCATTTAAGGGATAGATGACTAAGTTTTCATTCTCGATTATCACAGAGACACCTGCCAATTTGTCTTTGAGTTCTTTGATGCGATTCAGACAACTTCTTCATGATAGATTGTAGATCGAATTTAAGACTAACAACATTAGATCGAGAATTTGATGAGTAGAGCTTGATTAGAGTTTCCCAAACCTCTTGAGCCGAAGTACAACCAACAATTAGGGCAAGAACGGTCTGAGAAAGTGTCGCAACGATGAAAGTCATGAGGCCATGATCTGTGACCACCCAATCTTCATAGATAGGATCATTTGCAGCAGATTTGGCTTTTGATCCATCTACAAAGCCAAAACCTTGTGTGATCGCAAGATTGTGGTTAATTGGAACTTTCAGAGTACAAAATTAGACGCATCAAGTCTAATCGATACAAGATTACATATATTTGATAGAAGGAAGATGTGAGAAGAAACGTCCTTAGAGATAGAAGAATCTGCCATACAGGTCAAGAAATTGAGGAGAAGAAAAATGCAAACGTGTGGAAGAGGGTTGCAAAGGTGTGAGTCAAGAAAAATCTGATACCATGTAATACTCTCAAGAAATTCAGAGAGAGTTCTCCTCATTAATAAACAGAGTAATGACCACTTATTTATATGAAGCCAAAAGTATTTAACAGAAGCAAATTACTTATAAATAATTTTAATAGCTTTAACTAATAAAATAATCAGAGTAAGCATGATTAGTTATCATATACTTTGTTAAGAGTTTAAGGGGCTGTTTGGGACACTGAGTGAGTTATAATAACATAGATTATAATAGTCTATGGGTTATAATAGCCTGTGAAATAATATAATATTATTTAAAATGTAGAATTATTTAGTCTAGGGTTATAATAATCTGCATTTGAGTGGAGAGTACTCTACATGTTATTATAACACAAATTATTATAACATTTACTTCAAACGGGCCCTAAAAGTTTGAATCTTTCAAGGACAACATAAATTAAAAAAAAAAAAATCGTACTAAAATATCTAAATGGTGGCCGCGTCATACCATCAGGTTTTTGCGGTTGTTACGTTGGTGCACACTTTTAACACTTCAGAAAAGGGGTTGGGAGTTTCGTTCTTCATTGTCTTCTTCCCCCGCCGCTTCTTTCTCCTTTCTTCTACCCTCTTCCATGGCTTCCAACGAAATTGCCCACAACTTCTCCCCCATGCTCATCGTTTACAAAGACGGTCGCATCCACAGGCTCGTCGGCAACGACTTAACCCCTCCCTCTCTCGACCCCCTAACCGGCGTCGAGTCCAAAGACGTCGTCATCTCGCCGGAAACCGCCGTCTCTGCTCGGATTTACAGGCCCAAAGCCGCCGCACAAGCTCAGAAGCTTCCTCTTCTCATTTACATCCACGGCGGCGGCTTCTGCATCGAATCGGCATCCTCCCCCACCTACCACTGCCATCTCAACTCCTTAGTCGCCAAAGCCAACATCGTCACCGTCTCCGTCGAGTACCGGCGAGCTCCGGAGCACCCGCTTCCGATCGCTTATGAAGATTCATTGACCGCTGTGAAATGGGTAGCCGCCCATTCGGCCGGAACCGGGCCGGAGGAGTGGCTGAATGGAATCGCGGATCTGGACCGGGTTTATTTCGCCGGAGACAGCGCCGGAGCCAACATCGCTAACCACATGGCGGTCCGGGTCGGAGTGGAGGGTCTGGCCGGGCTGAATCTGAGGGGATTGATTTTGGTTCATCCTTATTTCTGGGGAGGGAAATTGATCGGAGACGAAGAGAAGCTGAATCCGAAGGACAGAGAGTTTATTGAGAAATTGTGGTATTTGGCTTGCCCTACGATTAGCGGGTTGGACGACCCAATTGTGAACCCGGATTTTGAGCCGAAATTGGGGCGGCTGGCGGCAGAGAGAGTGGCGGTTTTTGTGGCGGAGAAGGACGCTCTGAAGGACAGAGGGTGGTTTTACAGTGACTGTCTGAAGAAATCGGGATGGGGCGGCGCCGTCGAGGTTGTCGAGACGAAGGATCAAGGCCACGTGTTTCATTTGTTCAATCCCACGTCCGACGTGTCGGTGGACTTCGTTGGAAAGCTTGCGGCCTTCATCAATGGCGGCCGCCGTGAGTGAATCGAGGACCGAGAAGGAAATAAATTCCCCTCCGCCAGTCCGCCTTCTAAGGCGTTTTTACTGTCCTTTTTTTCTTTTCTTTTTTTTTTTTTAATTTTATTTTTTATGGGAGGGGAAATAATAAGGGATTGAAAGTGAAATAAGGGATTAAGTGTTAGTTGTCATTTTACGCTGAAATGATAAATGAGAACTCCTTAGGAATGTCAGTTTGATTTGTTGTATTGTAATGAGTTTCCTTTTTTTTTCTCTCTTTGGTAGAAAATAGAGAAAATTGCATAAACCACAAACATGAGTTTTTTTACCATTTTTAATTGGATCTATCAGCCCCTTTTATTTGCTAATGGTTAGAAATAGGGATTTTTTTTTTAATATTATAATTTTTAAAACTTATTATAAAAATATTGTAGTTTTCAAACTATTTATATTAATATTGTAGTTTTAATTCGTTGGTAGATGGTCGTCTCTCCATGTATACGCGTTTGAGATAGTTGTCTCTTCAAATGACGACCAAGTATACGCGGCAGATGGTCGTCTCTTCAAGAGACGACCATGCCTCGCAGTTAAAAAAAAAGAAGCTAGATGGTCGTCTCTTCATCTTTTGCATTTTTGCCACGTTGCACAGATTCAGACATGAAGACACGTCTGAATTTTTTTTTAAAAAAAAATAGGTGGATGGTCGTCTCTTGAAGAGACGACCATCACCAAACTTTCAATAATTATACCAATTGGCATATTGGTCAGTTGATCATTTTAAAATGTAAGGGGCTTAAGTTCGAGCAGTATGGAACTTTTCAACTTTTTATTTCTTTTTTTCCTTCCGGTTTTTTTCTCTTTTTTTTCTTTCTTTTATTTTTTTTTATTTAAATCAAATAAGATATCTTCCGTTTTTTTTAATATTTGAAGTAAATTGAATATTCTATTGTAATTTATTCTTTTTTTTTTCTAAGAAATTGAAATTTATTTAAGTATTAATTGTTTAAATATTATATTGCAATCGACTTTGGGAGAAGAACAACTTTGTTTACGTCATTTTGAGTTGATTTTTATTTAAATCAAATAAGATATCTTCCATTTTTTTAATATTTGAAGTAAATTCAATATTCTATTGTAATTTATTTTTTTTTTCTAAGAAATTGAAATTTATTTAAGTATTAATTATTTAAATATTACATTGCAATCGGCTTTGGGAGAAGAACAACTTCGTTTACGTCATTTTGAGTTGATTTTAAATAAAATGGTCACGTTATTCAAAATTATCATGTAATTCTTTCTAAATAAATAAAGAAAAATACAGAAATACAAGAGAATGAAAAATCACTCATATTAGAAAAGAAAATATTTAAATAATTAATACTTAAATAAATTTTAATTTCTTAGAAAAAAAAAGAATAAATTACAAAAAAAAAGGAGAAAGAAAAAAAAAAACGGAAGGAAAAAAAGAAAGAGAGAAAGCGGAGGAAAAAAAGAAATAAAAAGTTGAAAACTGCGTTCCACAAGGCTCCTTATGTTTTAGAGTGATCAAATGACCAAAATGTCAACTGGTATAATTATTAAAAGTTTGGTGATGGTCGTCTCTTGAAGACCATCCACCTTTTAAAAAAAAAAAAAAAATCCAGATGCGTCTGCATGTCTGAGTCCATGCAACGTGGCAAAAATGCAAAAGATGGTCGTCTCTTGCCACCGAATTAAAACTACAATATTAATATAAATAGTTTGAAAAGTACAATATTTTTATAATAAGTTTTAAAAACTACAATATTAATATAAAAAAAAAAACCTAGAAATAGTCCAAAATATTTTAGGTCTTACATAAATAAGACCATCTCCAAAAAATTAGTTTCTATAGCACCTTTGACTTATTTTATTATATATTTTAAATGTAGTTTTATTTTTATTTTTTTGCTATTATTCATTAATCGTGGCAAATACTATCAAATTAATGGTTTATAAATGTTTTGCCCACTTAACTACTAAAACATTTTACTAACACATTTTCATCATTGTTTACCAAAGAAAAAAATACTTTATGCTTTTCTACTCTAAAAATTTTAATATAGATTTATAGGCATATGTTTCGGTACGCTAAAAATACCTTATGTTTTTGTGCAATTTTTTTTTGGCATATTTATGCCTATTTAAAACTAAAATTAAAAAATAGTTTGGAAAAAAAATTCACTCATCCTGAAATTTGAAAAAAAATATATATATTTTATAAGAGTACATAAAATATGCCTAAATAATAGTAATTTTTTTTAAAAAAAAATTACTAAACTTTCTTTCTGGAAATTCTTTATAAAAAAGGGGGCCAAAAAACGTTTCCGGTTCGAATTCACAAATTTTCGGTTGGGAAGTCATTATTTCCACGCTGGAATTCTTCATTTCCGGCCAGGAACGCCAATATTTGGTTGGAATTTCTCAATTTCCAACTGGAAACATCAATTTTCAGCCACAATTTAGGTGTTTGACCAAAAATTTATATTTTTCCAACCGAAATTCAAGTTTTTTCGATGTCCAGTTGGAATTAAGCTTTTTCAATCAAAAAATGATGTTTCTAACTAAAATTCAAGCCATTCTTGACGGTACTTGAATTATTTTTTGAAAAATTATTGTGTTTTAACCGAAAATTTTGGTTTAGAATATCTAATTTTTTTATTTGTATTCTAAATTTTAGTTATCTCGTAATGGATAAAATTGTGTTAATGAAATGTTTCGGTAGTTAAATGGTTGGTAAAATATTTATAGACCATTAATTTGGTAGTGTTTGCCATAATTAATGAATAAGAGCAGAAAAAGGTAAAACCATATGTAAAATATAAAATAAAATAAATCAAAGTGCTATAGAAAGTTAGGTCCCGTTTGATAACCATTTGATTTTTGGTTTTTAGTTTTTGAAAATTAAGCTTGTTTTCTTTCAATTTTTCTACAATGGTTTTCATCTCCTTTAAGGAAACATTTGAATTCTTAGCCAAATTCTAAAAACAAAAACAAGTTTTTGGAAACTACTTTTTTTAGTTTTCAAAACATGGCTTGATTTTTGAAAACATAGGTAAAAAGGAGATAACAAAACAAGTAAATCCATAGGTGGGAGTAGTATTTATAAGCTTAATTTTCAAAAACCAAAAACCAAAAACCAAATGGTTATCAAACGGGGAACTAGTTTTTTGGAGATGAATTATTTATGTAAGACCCAAAATATTTTGAGCTATTTCCAACAATTATCCAATGTTTTGGTAGTTAAGTGGTTGACAAAACATTTATAGACCATTAATTTGGTAGTATTTGCCACAATTAATGAATAAGAGCAAAAAAGGTAAAACTATATTTAAAATATAAAATAGAAAAAGTCAAATGTGCTATAGAAACTAGTTTTTTTGGAGAGGGAGTTATTTATGTAAAATCTAAAATATTATGGGCTATTTCCAATAATTACCCCTTGTACGTTGTTAAGTGTTGCAATCACACCTATGAATTTTTTATTTGATCAATTAAACTCATGTATTTTGTTAAGTGTTGCAATCAACCATTTCTATTAGTTGTAATTAAATTACCATTTGATTGGACTTATATGAATTTCAAAAAAAAAAAAAAAAGTAAAGAGACTAATTGCAACACTTAACAAAGTACATAGATATATGATCACATTTAAAATTTAAATGTGTGATTATAACAAACTTCATAATTTAGAGGTGATTTGTACAATTTTTCTAATAATAGAGTTTCTAGAGATTCCCAATGACCAATAATTACTAATGATCCAATAAGTTCAACATTATTTCCTTAAAACGTGTGAATTGGGCAAATGGATTGAGAAAATAAAATATGGTACAGGTTTAGTGTAGGGTCTATATTAGTGTATGTGAGAAAACTCTAAAATTGGACGATAAAGTTTTTTTTTTTTTGAAAAATAATGTTTAAAAATAGTGTTTTTTTTTTTTTTTTTAAAACCCTTTTTGTTGTCAGAATAAGTGGAAAAGTACAAAATCGTCCGTCTTGTTTAAAAGTGTGAGGGGTGAGACCAAAAGTTTTCTAAAATATACCGACCAATTTTTTTCCCAATTAAAATACAACTCTTTTTAGGACTATTTCTTTTCCAATATTGGGATTGTATTTTAGAAAATTGTTAACAATTTTTTAAAAAATTTAAAAAGTTGACAAAAGTTGTTGAACCCCATCTTCATAAATCATTTTGTTCTTTACCTTTTCCTTTTAGGCTGCTTTTTCATTCTTAGAAAAAAGATTTTGAAGACATTTACACAATTTATGAACTCTTCCAACAAGAATCATGGGTAATGGTTGAAAATGATCTAAAAAGTTTTGGATGTCAGGAAACTGAGCTCTTTTCTAAAACATAGTTTCCATGCCTCGGCCTATTTTATTGTATATTTTAAATAGAAAGTTGCTGGAAACAATCGAATACATATGGTCGACATCCTCACAAACATTATACTACTTCATGCTTCAAACAATTTAGCAAAATGACCCTTTGTTTTTTATACGTTTTTTCGTATGCTTTGCAACCATGTCTTATAAATTGAACAAAATTTAAATTTTGAGAGGCCACAATTTTGCCTCAATTGATTAAGTTGGTGATATGAATGAACGTTTTACTCTGCAGCGGAAGTATTAAAATCGTCTTTGATTTATTTAGAATTAAACAAAACTAAAGGTTAAGCAAATTTACATTAGAGTAAATATGGAGAAAATATATGACAGGTCTTTACTTATTGTGTTTCAACAAATCTTGGATCTCCACAAGATCTTCCTCACTATGATTCGAACACATGATCAAAGTTTGTGGGAATCTCTTGAAAGAAAATTCATAGAGAGGAAAAAATTTCATAGAGAATTATGTCTTTTGGAGATCTCTAGAATGTGCTCAACCCAAGGGTCTTATTTATAGGGATTTAGGTGGAAACTTTGTCATAAAATCAAATAATATATTTTAATATCATTATCTATCTATCTATCTATCTATCTATCTATCTATCTATCTATATATATATATATTTAACATATTTGAATTTCATTCAAATCTCTTAAAATCTCCTACAACATATATTTACTTATTTGAATATCATTCAAATTTAATATATATTCTTTACTTTAGTATAATGTATCTAATACATAATATATTATTCTTAATAATATTTAATGTATGAAAGACAATAAATAAATATTTTTCTCTTTTAATATATCTAATATATTTAATATTAATTTGAACATTTCAATTGTTTCTTTCAACTAAATTGATCATTTTAATGTTACTATGAACTAACAAGGGGACCTTATTGTAACGGCCAACATTTTTTAACTTAATTAATCCTTGATTTTAAGTTAACTTTGGGGTTAAAATCTTATTTATTTGGTTGTTGGACTAAATTGAGATTTAGTGAGTTTGAAAGGGCATTTTTGGAATGAAAAGATGGTTTGAGGACATTGTGGGACGTTAAAAAAAATTAATAAAAGGAAATATTTTTTTTCCCTCTCTCTCCCACTCCCTCCTCTCTCACCCAACACTTTATTCTTCTTCTTATTCTTCTTCTTCTCTCCCTTTCGCCCCACTGTTCAAGCAACCACATCGCCGTCGAAACCACTGCACGAGCGCTCAGCAGAACACGCTGCTGCCAGATCCGCCGCAAGCACCTCCCCCTTTGTCGAACACTGCAGATTTGCAACCATGTCACCAAAATTGCAGTGTCGTCGCATGTAGAGATGTCCACTGGGAAAGGCGGTGACGGCGAAGGCTTCCCCGTCCCCGTCCCCGTCCCGCCCACCTATTTCAATCCCCATCCCCCAAAATTTTCCATTTATTTTCACAGGGATCGGGGTGGGGATTCCTCGCAGGGAATTCGTGGGGATCAGGTTCCTTGCGGGGAATTTTTCCTTGATTTTTTTTTCTTTTTTTTTTATTTTTTAAAATTTATTCTCAACAATAATAGCAATTATTTCCAACGACTTCTAAATGAATAATTTTCAATATAATTTCTATTTAAAGAAAAAGTCATAAAATTTCCTAAGAAAAACAATAATATACCTTAAATAAAAATATTATAATATTGAAACAACTTAATTTCTAAAAATTCAAATTTCAATATTACAACATAGACTTCAACTAATTCCTATTATAGTTTTTTTTTTTTTAATTTTCTATTTATAGCTAATAATTAATATATATATATATATATATATATATATATATATATATATATATATATACACTAACTAATCGGGGAGGGACAGGGTGGGGAATTAGAGTGGGGCGGGGAATCGAGGTAGGGTTGGGGTCAGGGATGGAGACGAGGAATATATTCCTCGTGCTGTCCCCATTTAGCCAACGGAGAGAAAACTCTCCCTATTCCTTCCCCTATTACCCGTGTAATGGACATCTCTAGTTGCTCATCCATCAGTTCTGCTGCAAGCCGTCGCGCACCAGAGCTGTTGCAGCTGCATCGCCCCATCGTTGATCAGCATCGTTGATACCTTACTAATGTATACTACTTATTTTAGCAACAATTAGGTTATGATATGCGCAAGTGTACACATAAGCTGTAGTAAGCAGTAAGTAAATTATCGTATTCCACAAGGATTAGAAACTTTTAGATGCAACAAGAATTAATTCTCAGCATACTCAATTGGTAACGAAGAATAGGTTTAAGAAATGCTAATGGAAAAATAACATGTTTAAGTAAAATTAAAAGCTAAAGCAGAGAATAAAACAGAGCAAGACAGAGTTAAGAGATGATGTGAAATGAGCTTGTACTATAAACGAAACAGGTTCGAATTAGGGAAAGGTTTGCATTGCTTCGAGTAAAGTTCTACAACAAAATCTTTGTTCTCTTAACCCACACACAGCCCTCACAGAATCTTTGTAGATTTTCAGAAACTATGGCTTAATTCTCATTAAACCTACTATTACCCAACTGCTAATAGTGTGCATTAGGTGAGTGATTATCCCTAACCTCCCCACTTAGCTAGCTACTAACTCAAACAAGGAGCTAATGTGATTTTAAGTGTTCGGCCTCCCCTATTTTCCCCAAAACTCAAGGAGACAATACCCGAAATGGTTGGCCAGATGAAATCGAGTAGTTTCAATAAAAGCCCTCAAAATTAGATTAATTAAACAAAGAATGCTGATAACTTGTCTTAAAACATTACAAACATCCCTAATCGTCACTTTGAGGTATTTAGTTCATGATACAAGATGAAAAAGCAATAAAATAGTAAAAAACAGACATTATGCTATAACGTAAATAAACGAAAAATCTAAGCTAAGGAAAGAAGAAGAAAATGCAGAAGAGTTGCTAGTGTCGTTTCCACAGCTCCAGCGAAGATCTTTGTTCTCTCGGCAACTCCGTCACAATAGTTCTGATTCCATTAAGAGCTCCTTCCCCTAAATTCGATTCTCTCCCTCGAAAAGGCTGCTGCTGCAATTTATAACACTCCCTAATTGTAAAACGAGGGCTGATTAGACGTTTCTAGACACATGGAAATCTTCCAGTGGCTTTTGCGTTTGATTTGGCATATTCCGCTCCAGCTCAGTTTGATAAAAAGCATCACATGTGCGAATTTCACACAAATTCTAGATCCAAAATTTGCTCCAGCAAAACGTTGTGAAATCTGCTACTCTTAACTTCTAGAGCCCTCCTTAAATCAAACCCTGAATTAATCATATAAAGCTCATTGATTACAATAATCTTGCCCTAATAAGACTTTTACTACATCAAAATTAAACCTAGAGCAAAAGCAATCAAAACTAGGGGATTTTCAAGATAAAATGAGATAAAATATGACAATTCAATCCTAAAATGATAGCCTATAACTCTTATTTTAAGAGTTATCAAACCCCTAAACTTGAATCATTACTCGTCCTTGAGTAATGCTTTCTCAACCTAGAAAAATAGCCAGGGACTCTATTATGCCAAAATGAAATCCAAACTTGCTGAATCAAATATTAATGTTGTATCCACAGATGATAGCCACAGAATGTTGCCCTTCTTTTAAATTTCAACTTTTGATTCTTTGAAAAGGATAAAACTTTACTCTTTTGCACTTGCCTAAGATTCAACAAGAATCCTTTTAGCACCAGGCTCTATATATTTTTACAACTAGAATTTTAATCACTAAACCCAACAAGCAATCTCATATCCAAACCCAACTTGCTAAACACACCCACTACAACTAGCTTCTCCAAACTACTCACTCTCTTGACTCCTTTTATTTTTCATAGATTACTCTCTTGAAGAATCCTTAAAGCCATGGCCCTTGTTCTTGGAATGACGACATTTTAGGATGTTGTTCACCCTAGCTTCTAGGCTAATCACTACCACGAAACAACACTCATTTTTCACTAAAAATCTAATGGTAACCCTTTTACTACTGCCCTCTTGCTTCTCAGAATGGCAACAATTTATGATGAAGCTGTTGGGATTTATGCCCTAAAGCCTCGTAATTAATAATTTATTTAATAATTAATAATAATGTTGATTATTTTATTTGTAATATAATATTATCCATTATATGAAAAATCCAAGGTTATTATTGTAATCTTGAACAATATGTGATTGACATAAGAGAGGATCATGTTCAAGAAATAACCTAAAGGGTCATAGTATATGGATAAGGTTGAGTGCCTTATCTTGGTAACACTATTGATACGGCCCACTTTGTAATAGTTACAAATAATTTGATCCAAATCATTCATGTGGAGACATGTGAGTGGGGGCGTCTTATACAATGAGTTTGTATAAGACTGGATCACGAAATATTTAATTTCTCCTTATAAATTCGTTAATTGAGAAGATTAATATTTCATCACGATGATCATATGTGACTCGATCTTAATCCTGAATGAGTTATGAACTCCTGCCTGTGAGGGCTTGTCTTTTGATTTGCATGGGTGAGAGTGGCTTTTGTAGCCGATTCAATATGTCTATCATTTTGGGGACTTGACCAAATAGGGAGCTGGGAGCATAATCTCACAAGATGGAATTCACTCATTCTCATATAGGGTAAGTAGATGAGTAGTTCTCTTAAGTGCTGATTTCGGAACTTGAACAATGGGGCTCCACCCTCTCACTGGCCCGATAGGGACTTAGTTTATAATTAGATTATAAACAGATTGTTCATTAGAGGATCAGTGGTACTTAAGGTGCAAGATGTAATTATAGGGGTAAAACGGACTTTTGACCCAACTGTAATTACGAACAACTAGTAAATGATCGACTTGCATGTAATGATTATATCTATTGACACAACTTGTCCTACTATTGGGATTTATGTTCTAAAGCCTCGTAATTAATAATTTATTTAATAATGAATAATAATTTTGATTATTTTATTTGCAATATAATATTATCCATTATATGAAAAATCCAAGGTTATTAGTGTAATCTTGAACAGTATATGGTTGACATACGAGAGGATCATGTTCAAGAAATAACCTAAAAGGTCATAGTATATGGATAAGGTTGGGTGCCTTATCCTGGTAACACTATTGATACGACCCACTTTGTAATAGTTACAAATGATTTGATCCAAATCATTCATGTGGAGACATGTGAGTGGGAGTATCTTATACAATGAGTTTGTATAAGACTCGACCATGAAATATTTAATCTCTTTTTATAAATCTGTTAATTGAGAAGATTAATATTTTATAAGGATGATCATATGCGACTCGATCTTAATCCTGAGTGAGTTATGAACTTCTGCCTGTGAGAGCTTGTCCTTTGATTTGCATGGGTGAGAGTGGCTTTTGTAGCCGATTCAATATGCCTACCATTTTGGAGACTTGACCAAATAGGGAGCTGAGAACATAATCTCACAAGATGGAATTCACTCCTTCCCATATAGGGTAAGTAGATGAGTAGTTCCCTTAAGTGCTGATTTCGGGACTTGAACAATGGGACCTCACCCTCTCATTGGCCCGAGAGGGACTTAATTTATAATTAGATTAGATTATAAACATATTGTTCATTAGAGAATCAGTGGTACTTAAGGTGCAAGATGTAATTATAGCGGTAAAACGGACTTTTGACCCAGCTGTAATTACGAACAACTCGTGAAAGATCGACTTGCATGTAATGATTATATCTATGGACACAACTTGTCCTACAGTGCATAAGAGTGCAACTCTAAGTCTATAGTGGAGTGACCTATAGTTAATGAATGAAAATTAATTAATTAAAGAGTTTAAGGTCCCTTTGCTAGCTCATAGTAACACTAAAAGATCAATTTAGTGGAAAGAAAAATTTGAAATGTTCAAATTAATATTTAATTTGAAGTGTTTAAATTAATATTTAATATATTAGATATATTAAATATAAAATAGGAAAATACATTTATTGTATTTGATACATTAAATATTAAAATTTGAAATGTTCAAATTAATATTTAATTTGAAGTGTTCAAATTAATATTTAATATATTAGATATATTAAATAAAAGAGAAAAATATATTTATTGTAGTTGATACATTAAATAAAAGATATTTATTAAATTTGAATTGGATTCAAATTAGGAAATAAATGTCGTAGGAGAATTTTAAACGGTTTGAATAAGATTCAAATTGGTTAGATAAATATAATTTAATATATTAGATATTAAAATATATTATTTAATTATTTTCCCTAGACCACTATAAATAGGACCTAGGGGTGAGCCATTGTGCATTCTTCACAACACACATCTCCTCAATAGAGAGAATTAGAGAATTTTCTCTAGACCTCTTTCTCTTCAATCCCTTGTGGATTTTCTTTCAAGAGGCTCCCACAAGCCTTGGTTCTGTGTTCGAGTTATAGCCAAGAAGACTTTGTGGAAGAGATAAAGATCCGCTAGAAGAATCTCCATATTTGGAAGGTATTGATTGCTTAACCCTTGTATTTTAGTTTAATTCTAAATAAATCAAAGACAATTCCTATGCTTTCGTTGTGGGTTTAATTCGATTATTCCCTTCACCTACAGTGCATAAGAGTGCAACTCTAAGTCTATAGTGGAGTGACCTAGAGTTAATGAATGAAAATTAATTAATTAATTTTGTATCATTGGAGCTTATAATTTGTAGGTCCATAAGGTCCCATTGCTAGCTCATAGTAACACTAAAAAGATCAATTTAGTTGAAAGAAAAATTTGAAGTGTTCAAATTAATATTTAATATATTAGATATATTAAATATAAAAGAGGAAAATATATTTATTTAATTTGATACATTAAATTATTAAAATTTGAAAATTTTAAATTAATATTTAATTTGAAGTGTTCAAATTAATATTTAATATATCAAATATATTAAATATAAAAGAGGAAAATATGTTTATTGTATTTGATACATTAAATATTAAAATAATTAATATATATTAGATATATTAAATAAAAAGATATTTATTAAATTTGAATTGGATTCAAATTAGGAAATAAATGTCATAGAAGAATTTTAAACGGTTTGAATAAGATTCAAATTGATTAGATAAATGTATTTTAATATATTAGATATTAAAATATATTATTTAATTATTTTCCCTAGACCACTATAAATAGGACCCTAGAGGTGAGCTGTTGTGCATTCTTTATAGCACACATCTCCTCAATAGAGAGACCTCTTCCTCTCCAATCCCTTGTGGGTTTTCTTTCAAGATGCTCCCACAAGCCTTGGTCCTGTGTTCGAGTCATAGCTAGGAAGACTTTGTGGAAGAGATAAAGATCCGCCAGAATATTCTCCTTATTTATCTCAAAAGTAAGTTTTCTTAATTAATATTATTTTTAGTTTAATTTTAAATAAAATCAAAGATGATCCAATGCTTCTGCTGCGTGATAAAGAGCTCATTCCTATCAATTGGTATCAGAGTGATCGTTGAATTTTATTTAGAATTAAGGTTTTATATGGTGGGTATTTTAATTTTTCATATACGAGATATGTGGTTTGCAAATTGACTGTTTAGGCATTTTGGCATAAGAATTTTATTGTTTTGGTTAGATCAAATTGTGAAACCCATAAGGGTTAGAGTTTGTTGTAATTGTTAATTTTTGAAAAATTAGTTTTTAATTTATATGTATATAATTTTAAGAGAGATAGTACTTCAATTCATTTGCTGGAGGTTTTGATTCCTAAATCAAGTTGAATTTCGAAGTGTGTGGGTCCCCATCTCATAAGGCTAGTGGATTTTGTATTTGTTTTGTGTGTGGCTATGTGTGAATCACAATCTGAGAGAAATTTCTTTTGCAATTTTTGAATTTAAGTGTATGAATTCAAGATTGGGCTTTGGATGAAGGCCCCTATTGCATTGATGGCAAATCTTCAAGCAAATCCATGCATCAGAGCTTCACCAGAATTTCCATGAATTCAATTTTTGTATTTGGTGCTTGTATTACATAGAGAGAGAAACACTTCACAAGAAGACAAGATAGTATACCAACTTTGATTTTGACTATTTGAGAATTTTGGTGCTTGGCCTTTGGTGGAAAATTGAAGACTTGCCAGTAGGACAATAAGTTCCAATTTTTAAATTCAAATTTATGGAATGGTTCAAATAAGAAAGATATTGAAGACTAAAATATGTCTTGAATTTAAATTATTGTAATTTAAATTATTTTCAATTTCTTAGGATATGTCAAATATGCCGGTCAATTTTCTATTTTTAATTTAATTATGCATGAGATGTATATTTTAAATTATTTGATTGTTGCATAAAGTATGTCATTTAGATTTTAAATCCCACCATAGGTTAAGCATGATCATGCATCTTATCTTATTTTTGAATATAATTGTTATATTTGAAAATTTTGATTAGGTTGTTTCCTAATAGAATTAAGATTAATTTTTTAATATAATTATTATATTGAAATTTTTGATTAGGATGTTTCCTAATAAAATTGAGATATTTTCTTAATACGTTTATATTTTCCACATATTTGAATATAATTGTTATATTTAGAAAATTGAATTAGGATATTTTCTTTAATAATTATTGGAATCCATATTTCCTAATAGGATTAGGATATTTCTTAATGAGAATAGGTTTTCTTGAATTAAAGATATTCTTGATTCTTGTTTTAAATAGTTTAAAATTTGAATTTAATTTATCTTTATTGGTTTCTAATGAGATTTGAATTTAGGATAATCTTTTATTTTAAAAGAGTTTAAAATGATAGAATTTTAAGATTATCCTTGAAGTGAATTATTTTTTTTAATAGGATTAAAAATATTTATGTTCATTAATCTAAAATTAATAGTTAATTAAAAATTAATAAATTTGAAATAAAAATTGACTATAAGGGAACTCTGTCTATGAAAGGTTCTGTCTAAACTGGGATATTTAAGCTGATCGAAAGGGAACACCTCTAACTGGGAACTGACCTGGGAGTTGAATTAGTCAAATTTTATTTAATTTCACTAAGCATGCTCATAATGTGATTGTTTTTTTTTAAAAAAAACTTAGTAATTCATATTAAAATCAATCTAACAACATAAAGGTTATGAAAGGTAGATTGAGAACTTAGATAAATGAGATTAGCCTAATTTGTCTAAGTAAGAGAAAACCCTATTTCAAAATAGTAAGTGGGAGAAGGAAATGTGTCAACATATCCTACGATCTCCATCATTGGTTCACATCGTGAGATTCATGTGGGGCCTCGTGGCAGCTTTTGGACCGTCCCCCTACAGAAGGTGTTTCATGGGTCAATATCAGGGTGAACTCCTGAGAAGGATAGGATTGTAATTTTGTTTCCAATACTTGATCTACCATACAGCGGCACTTGTTGGGATAAAACTACGGGATCTAAAATTATGGGTCACACTTACAAAGGGCTCATTAAAGTTGTTAATGATGCCTTTGACCAAACTAATGGTAACTAAATATTATAAGAATAAGAGTTATTTTGGTATAATACTTGGTTGAGATTGTCTCAGTTTAGTGAAGGAATACTTGACCTACCCTACGACGGCACTTGTTCTAACTCACTAAAGTACCATAGCATTAGAAATGATTTATAGGGTTCATTTTTTCAAATTATTTGATTTCTATGCTAAAATTGAATGGATAATTATTTGCATGGTGTTAAATAATATATATATATATATATATATATATATATATATATTTCAATATTATGTCAGTTTCCCTCATAATTTTAATTTTATTACTGATAAGTCAGAATTGAGAAAATTTTATTACTTGGAAAAAGTAACATTAACACTATAATGACAGTGTAAAATATTTATTTGTCTTTATTGAGAAATGTTCTCAAAACCTGTTGCTAATGCTATTCGAATTGTTCATGAAGCACATGATTAATGAATCACAAGTAAACGAGATAGCTTGTACGTATTCTCCTAGTTGACATGCTAGATGTCAAGTTTAGAAGATAAAGAAAATGACAACAACATATGAGATGTTGAAGTCAACATAAGCTAAATTTAGAAAATTGTCTAAATGATCTCAAAATTAAGTATTACAAAAATCCAAGTAAAGAAACCAAATGATTTATATAAAAGAAAATAGTTCCTAAATTAGCTAAGACAGTCATAATAAGAGGAATTTTTGAAATGCCTCTAGGAAAAAAAATATAAATGAAAGTAAATTTGATTTACTATATTTTTGGTGGAATATAAATAATGTCACATAGATAGTCGATATAAGATCTACTATCAAGATTTATTCTTCACTATATTTAATATGCAATTCTTGGAAAATACTTAACATGTAAAATAGTTTCTACAAGTTAGCACTAGGAAGCCTATCTCAATTAGTGTAGTGGGAGACATTAAGATGTCATTAAGTAAAAATTGTTACATAATGCTGAATATGGTGTTTTTACTAACCATAAGAAAAATTCAATTTCTCGAACTTTATTACAAAAATGTTCATATAGTATGAATTACTTTGAAGTATGAAAGTTTATATTTTCAAAATTGTTTGAAAATACATTCAGCTGAAAATAAGAACAATTTGTATATGTAAAAATGTTGACATATACTATACTACAAAATACTGAGATATTCAGGATTATAGAATCCAAAATAGAAAGACATATTGTTTTCTCCTAAAAGACGATACTTGACTTTGGCATTTAAGGTTGATTAACATCAACTTGAATGAAATGAAAAGACTAGTAAGAAGTAATTCTCTAAAAGTTAGAATTAATTACTTTATCTGTCTGTAGATCTTGTCTTTCATGCAAGATAATCGTTGGGGCTTTATTAGATAAGGCTACAAGGCCAAATAATACTTTGGGCTTATACATTCTAACCCAAGTGGTCTGGTGAATGTAAAGACCAAATAAAGTCATGAATATTTCGTTATTCTAGTTGATGATTATTCAAGGTGCAAGTATCTTTACCTAATACAACATAAGTCTAATTTTTTTGAAAAGTTCAAGAAAATTAAGACTAAAGTTAAAAATCGATTAGGTAATTAAATCTATCAAGACATTATGATCAGATCATAATAGAAAATACAGGAACCTTACGTACAAAACTAATTGATAGAAAATGGATTTTTATCCCAATTATCTTAATACCAAGAACAATTTTGTGAAATTGTGCTGCAAGAGGAGAAACAAGTCCTTGTTAGACATGGTCACAGCAATAATGAGTTATACACCATTACCAAACTCCGATTAGAAAATGCAATAGATATTGCATGGTGAACATGATTCCCTCCAAAAATGTCTACGAGACAATTTTAAAGATTATAGAATAGTAGTAAAGCTGGTTTACAACACTTCACTATTTGGGAATGTTAAGCTCACATGCTGAAACAAGTCTAAAAAGCTTGTATATGTTCAAAGATAAACCTAAGTGTAGGCCACCCCTAAGGAGTATAAAATGGTCTTTTATGTAGTCCTAAAACGAATAAGGTATTTGTATGACAAATATCATTTTTATAAGAAATGTCAAATAAAAGACTACAAATCTTTAATAAGGTGAGCTAGTGTTAATAAATTGGTTCCAAGTGAAGCCACTAAATAGTTAACAAAAGTTGTTAACAATTTAATTACATTTGAAAGTCAAATGGATCATAGTCATGAATTGGATAAGCCCCATCATAGTGGGAGAGTTATGAGATGACTCAACCTTTACAAGGTCTTAATTGAAGCCCAAATTGTCATGTTAGATGACAAAGTTGAAGGCTTATTACTTGCAAAGTGAGACTAATGGCAAAGGGTTAAACCTAATAGGAGAAAGTAGACTGCGAGTAAATTTTCTCACTTGTTGCCATATTGAAGTCTGTAAGCATTATTTAATTCATTGTTGTATATGTGATATAAAAAAATGAATGTTTAGAATTCTTTTATGAAAAGAAATCTTAGATAATGCATCTACACAAATCAAATATGTTTATTTTCAAAAATCAAAAGCAAAAAGTTTGCGAAATAGTAAAGGTTCATTTATGAAATGAATTTTACCATTAGATCTGTGAATATAAGGTTTGATAAAAGCATCAAAATCTATGACTTTGGATAAATATTAATGAAGCTTGTATAGACAAGAAAATCATTAATTGCTTAGTAGATATTTCTCATGTTTTATGTTGGCGATATTTTTACCCATTATGAATGATGTAAGATGTCTAACATAAAACTTTGATTAAGTAACCAATTCTAAATAAGTAATTTGAAATGATTTAGTATATTTTACATGTCCAAAATGAAGATTTTAAGGACAAAATGTTAACTTTGTCTCAAACATTTTATATGTTGTCAAATATTTGATATTTATGTTTAAGGAAGTGTATCCTAAGAAACATCAAATGTTGAGAGTATATGGTATGCATAAATGAGACTGAACATTTAATATACAATTGGTTAGCATATGTCAATTAAACGAATGGTATGACCATTGAATAGAAAATTAAAAGCTTTCTCAAATTATCTATGAATGATGAGAAATTGTTGTGTATGGAGTTAAAGATTTGATCTTTATAAGATACACTAGTTCTTGCAAAGATTTAGGAAATCTATGTAAAAATAAATTTTACCCTAGGTGGTGGAGTATGGTATATAAGTTAAATTGTTTTGCTTGTGAAGCAACAAAATGACTTGTATGACTCCAATAGTTCCTTGAAGATCTGAAAGGTATTTCATATATGATTTAGTCTATCCTTTTTATTATGATAATAGTGGTGCAAAGACTAATATTAAGGAAATTAGAAAATACCAATGTATAGGGTATCATATCGAGAGAGAGAAAGCATCATGGTAGTGACCAAGATAGCTTTTAATGGCAGTTCTTTGGATCTATATAAAGAGACTCTCCAGACTAAAGTGTTTAAGGGTCACCTAGAATGTTTAGGATTACGAGACATGTCTCATCTTTGCTAGGGCAAGTGGGAGAACATGTTGGGTATAGAGTATGCCCTAGGATACATGTCTCGCCGGCTTTAGTGCAAGTGAGAAATTGTTGGGATTTATGCCCTAAAGCCTCGTAATTAATAATTAATAATAATTTTGATTATTTTTTTACAAAATAATATTATCCATTATATGAAAAATCCAAGGTTATTATTGTAATCTTGAACAGTATGTGGTTGACATATGAAAGGATCATGTTCAAGAAATAACCTAAAGAGTCATAGTATATGGATAAGGTTGGGTGCCTTATCCTGGTAACACTATTGATACGACCCACTTTGTAATAGTTACAAATGATTTGATCCAAATCATTCATGTGGAGACATGTGAGTGGGGGTATCTTATACAATGAGTTTGTATAAGACTGGACCACGAAATATTTAATATCTCCTTATAAATCCGTTAATTGAGAAGATTAATATTTCATCAAGATGATCATATGCGACTCGATCTTAATCCTGAATGAGTTATGAACTCCTGCCTGTGAGGGCTTATCCTTTGATTTGCATGGGTGAGAGTGGCTTTTGTAGCCGATTTAATATGCCTACCATTTTGGGAACTTGACAAAATAGGGAGCTGGAAACATAATCTCACAAGATGGAATTCACTCCATCTCATATAAGGTAAGTAGATGAGTAGTTCCCTTAAGTGCAGATTTTGGGACTTGAACAATGGTGCCCCACTCTTTCACTGGCCCGAGAGAGACTTAGTTTATAATTAGATTATAAACAGATTGTTCATTAAAGGATCAGTGGTACTTAAGGTGCAAGATGTAATTATAGGGGTTACTCAAATTAATATTTAATATATTAGGTATATTAAATATAATATATTTATTGTATTTGATACATTAAATATTAAAATTTGAAATGTTCAAATTAATATTTAATATGAAGTGTTCAAATTAATATTTAATATATCAGATATATTAAATATAAAAGAGGAAAATATATTTATTGTATTTGATACATTAAATATTAAAATAATTAATGTATATTAGATACATTAAATAAAAGATATTTATTAAATTTGAATTGGATTCAAATTAGGAAATAAATGTCGTAGGAGAATTTTAAACGGTTTGAATAAGATTCAAATTGATTAGATAAATGTATTTTAATATATTAGATATTAAAATATATTATTTAATTATTTTCCCTAGACCACTATAAATAAGACTTTAGGGGTGAGCCATTGTGCATTCTTCATAGCACACATCTCCTCAATAGAGAGAATTAGAGAATTCTCTCTAGACCTCTTCCTCTCCAATCCCTTGTGGATTTTCTTTCAAGATGCTCCCACAAGCCTTGGTTCTGTGTTCGAGTCATAGCTAGGAAGACTTTGTGGAAGAAATAAAGATCCGCCAGAATATTCTCCATATTTATCTCAAAAGTAAGTTTTCTTAATTAATATTATTTTTAGTTTAATTTTAAATAAAATCAAAGACGATCCAATGCTTCCACTGCAGGATGAATAGTTCATTCCTATCAGATGCCCACCTAAGCTCTCAGCAGGATGCAGCTACTAGGAAAACACTACACTCAGCCATTAACTACTTCCTTTATTACTCTTTTTTTTTTTGAACCTCAATGGCAGTTGCACTTTAGTTTTAGCTTACTAACACTTTGTGGTGAAAGTAGGGGTGAGCAACATTGACCGAAAAATCGAGCCGGCTGACCGAAACCGGCCAAACCGACTTCGGTTGGTCGGTTTATGGATATAAGTTGGTCGGAGTCGGTCTTGCACATGGCAAAACCGACCGACTTATATGTAAATGTAAATAAGAAAAAAATTAAAAAAATCAAAGTATAGGGCACATGAGCACAAGCACAAGAGGTTTCTTCTTGCAAGCAAAATGATATATTTGAGAAAGCAAAAATATGGGATTTGAGAAAGGTAATTATTACTTTTTCTAGGTAATCATTACCTATTTGTATAGGTGAAATCATTACCTATTACTTTTTTCAAAATTTTTTTATTTTTTTATTTCTCATCCGAATCCTCCCTCTCCCTCCTCTCCCTTCTCCCTTTTCCTTCCTCTTCCTTATACCTTTATCATATTCTCTCTCTTCTCTCACTTTCTCTTCGTTCTTCTCTTTTTCTTTTTAACTCTCTTCGCCGGAACGATAGCCACAGACCAACGCCATCTATTTCTCTTTCCAACACTAGTAAACTCCCAAAACTGATCTTTGCGCATTCGGTTCTCTAATAACTTCCAAAACCGACGACCACCGATCGACCAAAACCGACATGTTGGTGGTCGGCGCCGGTTTGAGCCCAAAATCAACATGTCAGTGGTCGGCACCGGTTTGAGCCCAAAACCGACACCGACCGACCGATGATCACCCCTAGGTGAAAGTATCTAACTACAGGCACAACTTAGCATTGAAATATCTTTCTCAAACTCTCATCCTAAGTTAGTTTTTCATGTAGGAGCAAACTATGGGTGTCATAAATGCTACTGGTTACTTCACTAACTTGGGATGAACAAGCTTTTTTTTCACAATTTTCTTTTGGACTAAAAGGTGCACTTTTTAGGAAAAAGTGGAGTGCTCTTCAAGAATCTAAAGGGGAAATACAAGAGATTGACTAAGGATGGAGAATATTGATTTGGTACCCCCAAACTTAAACATCTCATTGTCCCCAATGATAGTTAAACATGGGAAAGACTCCTAAACTTATTTAAAACTAGAAGAGTGGAGGCTAACAAGCTAATGATATGGCTCAGAATGGGCTATCCTAAAATTCTAGTTTCTATAAAAGAATGGCTCCAAAAGTCTCTACTCTAATCCTAGGGCTTATTACACAAAAGAGTAAGCATAATTATTTGCTAAAACAACTTGCACTCATACAACATTCTTTATACTCAGATTCACTAAAGACAGAGCACACAGAGATTCAACAAGATTTCATCAGGGCAGACAAAGTCAACCTAGACTAACATTTTGCTTGCTCATTTTCTTTTATCAATAAATTATACAATTAATGCTCATAGGGGGAAATGAAGATAATGAGAATCAACAGCAGCTCAGATCCACTAAAGACATCATCAAATTATATTTTTGCTTAATAACAGAAGACATACATGCATTTCATTTCATAGAACAAGGAAGAAGATTTTTTCTTTCTTCTTCTAACAAACCTAAACAAAAGCTAAAGGGACAACAAAACAAACTAACAAACCTAAAAAAAATAGAACATAACCATACATAATTAAGCAAACAGAATGTATAGAGATTAAACCAACATCCTTGGAATAATAACCCAATCTTCATTTGCAAGTCTCCTTCATTCTCTTCTTCATTTGTTGTTGTAATTCATTATGCTCTAGCCTTGCATTTATTAGCCCTTGTTGTTCCAACAGAATAAAAACACCTACAATAGAAAAATAAACTCAAAGCAAACATGCAGAAAATATAAATAATTGAGATGAAAATAAATCGAAATGCATTGAACCATCCGTGGAAGCACCATTGATTTTTAACTAAAGTATCAATGCTCCCTCAAAAGTTCTGTTTCAACCAGTCTTAAGCAGTTGAAGAGAGACACAATTTCGTTGAAACTCCTCCCCCCAGCAAATTAGCTGCCCATTCACCTTAAACTCTCTCCCATCCTTATCAGCAAACAGTCTAAACATAAATAGATCATCCCAAAAATAAAACTTTACCTCATGGAAAAACTTTTTCAACTGTTGTTTTGATAAACCAGGGGGCAAAATTCCATAATCAAGATAGTTGACAAGGTCAACACACCAAGGTGTTTCTACTTCCTTGATGTGGGCTACTGTAAATACCTGCTCATTAGGGAAAGAATTTTTAACCTCAAGTTGTTGAAGCATTTTCAACTACGAAACATCATTCTCAAGTAGTAGACCTATATATGTTATGATTGGAAAAGTTTCCTTCTCTCCTAGGTAGACATATTTTAGATGTGTGGGCAAAGGTTTCAATTCATGCTTAGGAGGCTCTTTAATGGATAATTGCATGAGTTTAGATATTCTATCAGCTAGATTAAGTGATTCAAAAGTCCTCTTTAAGCTAGACACTTTGCAAACATTTTTCAATTCTTGCTTCAAACTGTTTGTTTCCAATTTTCAACCTGTGATTTTTCTAAATGCTTATGTGTGTTGCTCCAGCATTGCCAACTATAAATTTTTCTCAACAGTTTTTTATTGAGTCCTTTATATTTCAAAATTTTTAACTGAGTCCTTTATATTTTAACAGTTTTTTATTGAGTCTTTCACTTTTGGTGAATGTGAAAATTGACTATAAACTTACATGAAATAATATTTAGTGAATTAGTGAAAAGTCATATAGAGAAAAAAAGTCATCAAAGAGAATTTTTTTCTAATTTCTCCTCTAAATTTCTAAAAATTTGAAGAAAGTTCAAGTTCTTCTTCTCTCAAATGAGCTGAACATTATGGTAGGTAGGTTTCTTATTAGTCAATTCTAACCTCACAAATTATGGAGAACTAAATTGAAAAATGTTTAAACATAAAAACACCCAAAAGACTAAAATATATATTTAGCTTATTTTTACTTCACATGTGTGTATCTCTTGTGAATTCAATTTGATGCAACTAAGTTTTTTTTTTTTTTTTTTTAACTCTCTAGCTTTTTTTTTTTTTTTTTTTTGAGTTCAACAACATTTGGGGTGAGGATTCGAACCTCTGACCTCTTGGTCAAGAGTACACGCCAATTACCGTTGAGTTAAACTCACTTTGGCTAAATAATTATTATTTTGAAATTATAAATTTATTTTGAATATAACATTATAATTATGAGACTGAGATTTGAACTATTTGCTTATTGGTTTATGATGTCTTAATTAGACTGCTTAGTTTTAAATTTTTAATCGATATAAATAAATTTATTTATTAGTTTCATATAATAAATTAATATTGGATAATACTACATGTTTGTTTAACCTACACATTACTTATTTTAATTAAAGTGTGAATATCAATTGAAAATTTTGAGATGATTATTTATTTACCAATGCCTTTTTTTGTTGTATTTTTTTTTTTAAATTTGCAATGAACACGTTTTCTAATTGAAATAATTGCACATTTGGGTGCCAATCCATGCAATGTCACTTTTTAATTGTCGTAACTCACTTTGATTGTCTCGCTACCCAACCTAACTTTTACAATTTGTGACACTTTCCTTGAGTTTCCATTTCCTTTTTCTAACATTAATTATATTTGAATATCTAACTTTCTTTACTACCATTTTTTTAATAAATTATATTAAATACTTAATTTAACATTAATTTAGGATAGGAGGTGTTGCTTCCATTGATTATATTTGAGTTTTACAGTTTTTTTGCTTTTGAGTTCCATGGTTATGTTATCTTCCCTAACATTTTTTTAATCAAAATTGTTAAATACTCAATTTAATAACAATTTGGGATAGCGGGTAAGAGGAGTTGATTTTTCCAAAAGTTTTTTTCTTAATTAATGTTCGGTTATTTTTGTGATTGGATTCAGGGCATGTTTGGGAATGATTTTAGAAATAGTGATTTTAGCATGATTGATTTGTTTACAATTGATTTATAAAAAGTGATTTTCATATACTTTTAATAGTGATTTTTATACAATTAAAAGTGACTTTCAATGATTAAGGGCATTTTTTAGAGTGACTTTAAAATAAGTATTTTAAGCTAAGTGATTTAATTATAATTAATTTTGTAAAAGTTTTAGTTATAAATCATTTTAATATTTGGTTCCACTCTTGTAAAAGTGATTTAAATTTAATTAAAAGTATTTTTTTAAACGATCAATGCTTATTTTCAAAGGTGATTTTAGAATCATCAAATTACTAAAAAGAGCATTACATTTGAAATTTAAAAAAAAAAATAGAAGGTGGTAGAAAAAAGTTATACCGAGAGAACTAAAAATTTAAGAGAGAAAAAAATAAAGCTAGAGAAAATTAAAGTTTCATAGAGAAAAACATGTTAAAGACATAGAGGGATAGAAATTTTAGAGAGATGGACAAAAAATTTAGAGAGAAAATTTAATTGAGCGAAAAAATCGAAAGATAGAGAAATAAATTTAGAGAGATATACAAAAAAATTTGAAGAGAATGATAAAAATTTTAGGGAGAAAAACTTTAATAAGAACAAAAAAAAGTTCAAAGTCAGGGACAAAAAATCTCAAGAGCAAAAAGTTATGGCAAGAGGTCAAAGATAAGAAAGAAAAAAAAGTTAAAGAGATACAAAAATTATAGAGAGATGAACGAAAAAATTTAGAGAAAAAAAAGGTAGAGAGAGTTAAAACCATTGGAGAGAAAAAAAAGTGAGAAAATGAATAGAAATGTTAAAAAGAGAATAAAGTAAGAGATAGACATTATAAAAACTTTAGAGAGAGAAAAATTGGCATTTTTTAAATAATGATGGATGACCTCAATGGTGACAGTTTTGAAAATACATGCTTTTTGATGGAAATTAATGAATTTTTATAAAAGATGACGGTTTTTACCCGTCACAAAAAGTACGATTGTTTTAAAATATGAAATAATAGTCATTTTAAAGATAAAATCATTTGGGAATCACCTCTCAAGTGATTGACCGGGAATCACTTAAAGTGATTTTGGATGTTTCCAAAATCATTTTCTTATCATTGCCAAACATCACAATTTTGAAGGATAATTGATTTTGGGCATGTCAAAAGTGATTTTGGGCATTCCAAAATCACTCCCAAACATACCATCAATTGAATTCAATTGTTTTGTTAGGAATGATTTCATACATTAAAATAATTTCTAGTATTTCAAATCATGCACCTTGAAATCAAGTCTTGAATTTTGTTAGTCTTGAAATCATGTCACTTGAAAAAAATGAATTTAGTTAATTAGCAAAAATAATACTTTGTCAATAGATTGATTGAGTTTCATGTGTCAAGTATCATTGGAGTTGTACGTTTTTGTACTTAAGTATGTTAATAAAACAATAGTTATTGATACATCAGCTTTTTTGTTAACAAATTTTAACAATTTGTTTATGGAAGGACTAATTGAAAATTTTTTAAATATTGAGAGTAAAATTGAGAACCAAAATCAAACACTTCAATGCAGGAATATCCATCCCAACATTAAAAAACCACAATACAAAAACTGACCATTACACAATACCCAATACGAATTCCCATAAAATGACTCATGTTTTCTCATTATTTACAAAATTGACCCTCTAAAATCATCTCCTCAACACTTGACATGCAGATGATTAGTTTTATTGAAGGTGCAATAATAAACCCCATGTATCAAAGATCAAAATTAAACACATGCTCAACCCTATAAAGTTATTTTAAAACAAGCCCACATTAATTTCAATTTATGCCACAATTTATTTTTTGATTCACAATGCCACGATTCAATCCTAATTCCACACAATTGTCCTTAACTTAAAATTTAATTAATAATAAATTAAATTCAACTAATGCCTTAAATTGCTCCACAAAGAATTAAATTGTCATTAAAATCGACCATTAATATGACGATTGAATTCCATTTACGAATGCATAAATCTCTCCTCTTATCTTCCTCTCTACACAACTCCCTACATCTTCCTTCCACTTTCCAATCCTTCTCTCTCGCTCCCATTTCAAAACTAAAACGAGAAGGATGAAGATCTTTGATGCAGTAGAGATCTAGACGAAATTTCAGATAGCGGGGAGCAAATGAGGGTGGGAGAGATGGTCGACAACTACCTTTTAGATCAGAACGAAATTTTGGACAGAGAATAGGAAATTGATAGAGCAGCAAAGATTTTGAACAAAGTTCCGACTAGCGGAAGAAGTAGTAAAATTGATAGAGCAAAAAATAGTAAAATTAGATATAATCTTTTATTATTTTCATGTGTTTGATTATTTGGTGTACGATCCATCTTTATTCTCTGCTTTGTTTAGGACATGTTACAATGGGTTCTCTTTCGTCTCCTTCATTTTTAATTACAACTTTATAATGTGTAAAATGAGACTACATCTTTTTTTTTTTTTGCATATGTAGGTGGAATGCTTCTCCTAAAATTGAATTGTGTAGCGAGGTTGGAATATTTTGATCTGTTTTCAATTCGAGAAAGATCTTCAACAAACAAATACATTTAGAAAAATAATAGTTTTTTAAGTTGAGATTTGGAAGATTATTTTAGAGAAGATAAAACAAATACTTCAACATCCAATTAGATTCATGAATAAGTATATATGCAGGATTTTTTTCCCTAAAGAAGCAGGTTAAAAGAAACTAACCTAACATAAGATTGCATCCAATTAGATTTTTTTCTCCAAATTAATTGCGAATTTTCGGGAAGCAATCAATGATTGCATCTTCGTGAACTTGGGTTTAATGGTAGGATTTTCACCTGGTGCAACCACAGAGATACTGTGACATAGACTAGTCTTCAATTCGATAGATTTTTGGCCAATTCAAGTTTTTGTGTTCTTTTTCACGTATTGAGGGTCAACAATATTGATTGGTCAAAATCTAATCATCGTCCTATTGAGCTGGTTCCTTCTAAGAGTTTTAAAACTAGGAAGGTCAGACGAAAGCATAAGAAGTTTTATTTTGAGGAAATGTGGACCTTGAATCCGGAGTGTAAAGAGATTATTTTAAAAAATGGTGATTGGTGCATCCAACAAGATAATGAATGTCCACTTATTGCAAACTTGGTGAAGTGCTCAGAGGGTTTAAGAGGATGGGGAAGGTCCCAAAACAATGGATTATCGAGCAAAATAAGGGATCAAAGAAGGTTATTACAATATGCCTACAATCGTCCTCATCCACTAGATTTTGGTTTGATTCATGGGATTGAACGAATACTAAATTCTCTGTTATTAAAGGAAGAGATTTACTAAAAACAAAGATCCCATGAAAAATGGCTAAGATGGGGGGATAGTAATACAAAATGATTTCATAGCCAGGCAAATAAACGTAGGAAGGTGAATACTATTAGGGGCCGTTTGTTTTTAGGGAATCATGATTTCCGACATCATCAGATGCCCAGAATCTTAGATGTCTGGAATTTTAGATGTTCGGCATCTTTAAATTACCATGTTTGTTTTGCAGAAAAATTTATAAGGATGTCTGGGAATATTTAGATAGTCATGTTTGTTTTGCAGGATTTAAGTATGAGAATGTCTTAAGATTATGTGTTATACCAATAATGCCCTTGCTAACATTTTACATAATTTAATTATTAGTTTAATATAGTTAAATTGATATCTCATGCATTTTGGTGTTGTTAATTTAATATTATATTTGTATATCAATATATTTTATACTAATATTTATGTGTTATTTTGTAGAACAAATTAATTTATATTAGTTTGATATTTTTATAAAATATTTAATATTAAATATTAATTCAATTTTAAATCAGCTTTATTTTATATGTAAATGTAAAATATAAATATAGCTAACTACATATAATCGTTTATTAGTGCATAAATTCATTAATTTATTTTTAAATAAAAATAAAAATGTAAAATTAATAAAATTGATAAGGGGCAAATATGTCATTAGCAGATGCCCTCAACGAGGGAATCTTAAAAACCCATGTTTCAAAAGGGCATCCAAATTTAATCAGATGCCCTCCGAATGGGCATCCTAGGATACCCGGGCATCTTGATATGCCAAGGTATCTTACATTTCCACAAAACGAACAAAGTAATCCAGATGCCCATTCCATGGGAATCTTGGATTACCATGAAACAAACGACCCCTTAAAGGCATTGAAGACGAACAAGGTGGGTGGAAAAAGAATCCTATTAAGATTAAAAGGATTTTGTTAACTGTTTTAAGAAGATTTTTTCCTCCTCCCAGCCATCTGAAATGGACTTTTCATAGAATTCCATGAAGAGTTACAGAAGAGATGAGATATTAACTCTCTCAGCCTTTAACAAAGGAGGAAGTGTTTGTTGCAGTAAAACAATTCCATCCCACAAAAGCTCCTGGACAGGATGGATTTCCTGCTATTTTTTTACCAAAAATATTGGGATGTCGTGGGTCAAAATACCATCAATAGTTGTTTGGATGTTTTAACAAAAAAAAGGACAGTTAAAGAGTGGAATAAGACGAATATTGTGATCATTCCAAAGGTTTAGAATCTAATAAGTCAAAAATCTACCACTCTTCTTGGATTCTTGACTTATTAGCTTGTGTAATGTTTCATATAAAATTATCACTAAGGTAATAGCTAATCGACTTAAACCTATGTTGGATAGGTTGATTTCTTATCCACAATCTGCCTTTATACATGGGAGATCTATTTGTGATAATATTATTGTGGGACATGAATTTTTACATTTCCTGAAACAGAAAAAGAGAGGAAAATCAGGTTATGTAACAATCAAGCTAGATATGAATAAAGCTTATGATTGTGTAGAATGAGTTTTTCTCAGACAAGTTATGAACAACTTGGGTTTTACCTCAGATTGGATTGAGCTTATTATGGAATGCATTACGATGACCTCCTTGTCAATTATTTTAAGTGAGAAGAATACATTTTCTTTTAGTCCTTCAAGAGGTCTTCGTCAAGGTGACCCATTCTCTCCTTATCTCTTCCTCTTTTGTATGGAAGGGTTATCCTCTTTATTGACATCGGAGGCAAAAAGAGATTCTATGCTTATATGAGAAAGCATCGTGCCAAAGTGTAAATTTCGAAAAGTTTTCTATGATGTTTAGTCCCAATGTTATAAATGAGTCTCAGTTTTATCTTCAAGAAATCCTTCAGGTGAATGTGGTGCAAAATCTGGGAACCTACTTGGGATTGCCTTCTTCATTTACAAGAAGGAAGGGCAAAGATTTTGTGAAAATTAAAGACAGAGTCTAGAGAATTTTGGAAGGTTGGAAAGCAAAATTGTTTTCAGTTGGTGGAAAAGAAATTTTGATCAAAAGTGTAGCCCAAGCAATTCCAACCATACGCGATGAGTTGTTTCAAAATGCCAAAAAGTTTATGCGATCAACTTATGAAGCTCTTTGTTATATTTTGGTGGGGTTCCACTTCAGAACTTGGTCATATACATTGGAAGAGTTGGGATTGGTTATGTAAACCAAAGGAGGAGGGGGGATTAAACTTTCGAGATTTACAGGTTTTCAATTAAGCAATAGTGACTAAACAAGCATGGAGGATCTTTAAAAACCAAGATTCTTTTGTTGAACGTTTATTGTGTTGGGATTTATGTCCTAAAGCCTCGTAATTAATAATTTATTTAATAATTAATAATAGTTTTGATTATTTTATTTGCAATATAATATTATCCATTATATGAAAAATTCAAGGTTATTAGTGTAATCTTGAACAGTATGTGGTTGACATACGGGAGGATTATGTTCAAGAAATAACATAAAGGGTCATAGTATATGGATAAGGTTGGGTGCCTTGTCCTGACAACACTATTGATACGACCCACTTTGTAATAGTTACAAAATGATTTGATTCAAATCGTTCATGTGGAGACATGTGAGTAGGGGTATCTTATACAATGAGTTTGTATAAGATTGAACCACAAAATATTTAATCTCTCTTTATAAATTCGTTAATTGAGAAGATTAATATTTCATCAGAATCATATGCGACTCGATTTTAATCCTGAATAGGTCATGATCCTGCCTGTGAGGGCTTGTCCTTTGATTTGAATGGGTGAGAGTGACTTTTGTAGCCGATTTAATATGCCTACCATTTTGGAGACTTGACCAAATATGGAGTTGGGAACATAATCTCACAAGATGGAATTCACTAATTTCCTATAGGGTAAGTAGATGAGTAGTTCCCTTAAGTGCTGATTTCAAGACTTGAACAATGGGGCCCCTCCCTCTCACTGGACTGAGAGGGACTTAGTTTATGGTTAGATCATAAACAAATTGTTCATTAGAGGATCAGTGGTACTTAAAGTGCAAGATGTAATTATAGGGATAAAATGAACTTTTGACCCAGTTGTAATTACGAATAACTCGTGAATGATCGACTTGCATGTAATGGTTATATCCATGGACACAACTTGTCCTACAGTGCATAAGAGTGCAACTCTAGGTCTATAGTGGAGTGACCTAAAATTAATGAATGAAAATTGATTAATTAAAGAGTTTAATTAATTAATTATATATCATTGGAGTTTGTAATCTATAGGTTCATAAGGTCCCCTTGCAAGCTCATAGTAACACTAAAAGATCAATTTATTTGAAAGAAAATTTTGAAATGTTCAAATTAATATTTAATATATTTAATATATTAAATATAAAAGAGAAAAATATATTTATTGTATTTGATACATTAAATATTAAAATTTGAAATGTTCAAATTAATATTTAATATATTATATATATTAAATATAAAAGAGGAAAATATATTTATTGTATTTGATACATTAAATATTATATTAGATACATTAAATAAAAAATATCTATAAAATTTGAATAAGATTCAAATAAATAAATATCGTATGAGATTTGAATGAGATTCAAATAAGTATAAAATATATTTTAATATATTAGATATTAAAATATAATATTTTAATTATGGCAAAGATTTTTCTTTGGTCTCTATAAATTGAATCCTTGGATTATTGAGCTATTAGATATAACACACATCTTCTTAATAGGGAATTAAAGAATTCTCTTTAGACCTCTTCCTCTCCAATCCCTTGTGGATTTTTTTCAAGAGGTTCCCACAAGCCTTGGTCCTGTGTTCGAGTCATAGCCAGGAAGATTTTGTAGAGGAGATAAATACTCACCATAAATATCTTCATATTTACTCGAAGTAAGTTTGCTTAATCTTATTTTTTTTAGTTTAATTTTAAATAAAATCAAAGACAACCCAATGCTTCCACTGTGAAGTGAAACATTCATTCCTTCATATTGAAAGGTAAATATTTGCCCGATATTGATTTTTTCAAGCGATTTCTAAAAATTCTAGTTCATTTTTCTGGAAAAGTCCCTTGTGGGATTTTGACATACTTAAGAAAGGCTTGAGGAAAAGTGTTGGGGATGGAGAATCTTGTGGGATTTTGACATACTTAAGAAAGGCTTGAGGAAAAGTGTTGGGGATGGAGAATCTATCTCTGTATTTACAGACTCATGGTTACCCAGACCAAATACTTTTAAGGTCTTGACAAGTAATCAGAGATTGAATAGTAGGTGGGCGAAAGAATTTACCACTCCATCCTTGCAATGGGATATAAATAAACTTAATTAATGTTTTGTATTGTAGGATGCTGAACTGATTAACAACATTCCCATAAGTGTAACTGGTGAGAAGGATAGGTGGATTTGGCATTTTGAGAAGTATGAGAATTATACAGTTAAAAGCGGATATAAACTAGGAATGTTGGTTTCAAATGATAGAGCGTCTCCTAGTTTGAGAGTGGACAAGAGTTGGAGGAAAAAACTGTGGAGCCTTAAGATTCTTTCCAAAGTTAAGCATTTTGTTTGGCGTTCATTCCATAATGGTTTACCAACTAGGAGTAGATTATGTCAGAAGATGATTGATATTCCAATCTTTTATCCTTTATGTAGAAGAAATGAGGAGATGGTGGAACATATGTTATTCCAATGTCCATGATCAAAATCCATATGGAGAAATTTAATTCTACTACATTATGAATGGAATAAAATGACTTCACAAATTTTTGATTGGTGGATAGAGGTTGGAAATAAAGTGAATTGCCAAGAGTTAGAGTTTATCTATGTTGGGGCTTGGTCGATTTGGAATGACCAGAACAAGATGATCCATAATGAAGGGATTCCTGATATCGGTTCTAGATGTGAATGGATTCATACTTATATCTCTGATTTTCAAAGATCTAATTTAATTTCATCTAGAGCAAATGTTTGTCAGAATGTGATAAACTTTGTTTCATTCTCGTGGAGCTGTGGTACTTTATTTATGGATGCAGTTTGTGATGGTCCAAGAGGTGTGATGGGTTATGGGGCCATTTTGAGAGACCCAAATGAAAAGGTAGTGGGGGCAATGTATGGGTTTAAATCTTTATGGGGTACTTCAACAATAGTTGAAGCAACTGCAATATTAGAAGGTCTTTAACTTGCTCAGAGGCTGAATGTTCAAAGCATCTCAATATTTTCTGATTCATTGACGAATATTAATATGCTTAATGGAATAGAAAATATTGTTGAGGAGGCTCATATGATGATCACAGACATCTTAAATTTGAGGAGTTTTATTTTCAGATGATTAAATTTTGAGAAATTATGCCAAATAGCAAATTTTCCACCATATATTTTACAAATGATCCATTTTAAAAAATATTATCAGCTTTAGCATGACTCATCCTTATAAAAATATTTTATTCCATTTATACCCTTAAATAAATATTAATGATAGTAATGTGATTTAATGTTTCTCTTATCAAAAAAAAAATGTGATTTAATGTTTCAATAATGAAATAATTCAATTTAAGCAAATCATTATACCATTAATTACACACACACACACACACATATATAGATATATATATATATATATATATATATATTATAATTTTGAATATTTTATTTAATTTTTTTTTAGATTTATGCTCCAATTGTGTTTGCCGTATACATAAAATGAGTTGTTTTGCCAAAAAGCTCAATTTTCATATAACACCAAATTTTGAACATTACTCATTTGTCATCCACTGCTAGAAAAAAGTTGTTTTTCCAAATTTTTGTTTCCTCTCTCATTTTTCATTCCTACAGAAACTATCTTTGATACAGTTTTCATTCTGACAGCAACTTCAACCTCAATCGCTTGAAATATGAATAATATTTCTCCATGAATCACTTTTTTTTTATTGTCAATTTACTTAGAACACAATGTTTTATTATGTATTATTTGTCATAAACTCCACCATATATATCGTTTTGCTCATATATATTATGTTCATTATTATTTTTCATTATTTTTTCCTCGAAATTATATATAAACTTTTATAGTTAGATATAATATAAAATAATGAAATTGTACATGATATATGTGTTATAAACATCATTAGTGATATGAAACATTCTTGAGAATACTCGACGTCAAATATATAATATTAAGTATACTGTAAAAAATATATATATATATATATAGAGGTATATTATATATTCGGTATATAATTCTATTAAATTTTATATAGGCAATAAGTATAGTTATATTAACAAACATATATTATATAAACATAGGTAAATAATTATCATATATTTTGTATTGGTAATAATCCTATTAATTTTGAGATAGCCTTAGAATATATAGCTATAATGTCATAACATGATCTATCCATTTTCTACTTACTGTATGTAATATATAATGTTCAATGGGTTCCTAAATATATATTGTGTTGTATATGGTACCCATAAATATATATGATGTTGAGGTATAGAATATATACATCAGTATGTAATCATTCTATATGTTTGGGATGATATAATAATTCTATTATATTCTCAGATATATATTATATATACCCCTATTATATTCTCAGATATATATTATATAGACCCCATACGTATGAATGAAACCGTCGATAATGGAAATGATTGTCTAGTTTTTAAAATTTAGGGAAAAAATCGTGAAAATTTTTCCTCTATTTTATTTCTTATACAAAATAAATGATGTTTGGAGGGAATGATATAGGTTTCAACGATTATGGTAAGTATCCCTATATTTTATTTATTATATATATATATTTTTATATTTAACAATAAATAGAGGGGTAAATGAGTAATATTCCTCTAGATTTGACTTCTATTTGGCTTGAAGAGTGACAAAGCCAATATTAATAACAAAACGGGCTATTTATTTAAAATATGATTTCAAATATGCTATTCATGTAGTTAACTTGTTAATTTTTGTTATATCCCTCGAGCTAGTAATTTAGTAGTCCATGAACTAGCTCAAAGGGGTATTTGTAATGATTCAGGGTTATGGTTGTCAAACTTTCCTATGTGGTTGAAAGATCTGTTAGGTAATGAGTCCCATTTTGAAAATTCTGATGATGTTGTAGCCAATGAGGCGAGGCTTTGTTTTGAGTAATGAAAGTATTATACTTCAAAATAATAATAATAATAATAATATTTCCTCAAAGTTATCATTTTTTTCCAATTAATAAAATAATCTTTAATAGGAAGATTTAAAAAGTAATCAATTATTTATAATGCATAAAAAAACAAACATACTTTTCAAATTCTAATGATTGGCTTTTGAAATTGATAAATTCGTCATTTTCAATTAAAAAAATTACAATATTATCAAACAATGTCATTACAGGTTTTCAATTAAAATTAATTCTAAAAAATTAAAAGTAAACAAGTGTGTGTAATTGAGATATAACGAATTAAATTAATATGTATTTATTTTTATAATTTTATTCATTCAACCATTTTTTAATTTTTTATTCTAACACTTTCAAATTAACAAATATAATATTAGGTAAATGCTAAATTACATATTATACCTTATATTATTTTTGTGATTCCTTTGCTTGTGTCTATATTTTTTTACTTCTTTTTGTTACATTTCAAATATATATGAGCCACACACTTTTTTAAAATGTTTTAAAAATTAAACTCCATTAATTATAATTTTAATATGTATTTTAAGTATATATTAAAATAAACTATCGACAATTAAATTAATAATAAAAATATACCATTAAAATATATTTTATGAAAAAGAGAATAAAAAAAAAACCAAATATTTCTCTCTATTTTTTTTATTTGAGCTTTAAGCAACCCTCTTTGTGTGATGCAATTAGAAAAAAGTTACAACCCTTGCAAAAAAAGAAAAACTCACACCCAATAAATCAAATATTACCACATTCTATTCTCTCATAGTCTAACTAACCAAATCATTTCATTAAATTAAAAATAAATTTAAAAGAAAGAAGTATAGCAAACCAAGTTGTTTGTCTCTCGCCCTTCACCATCTTCTCAATAATGTTGATCCCAACTGACTTCACATAATTTATTTAACTTTCAAATTATTTCAAATCCTTAAAAAAGGTAAATTTTAGTACTTTATGTTATTATTATTATTATTATTTTGAGAAAGTTTATTAATTTGTTTTATAGTTTTTGTTTCTTTTTTATAGAAAAAAATGAAATAGATAATTTATGGATTTTATGGGTTTGAAGATCAAGCAAATAACATTAGTAGAGTATTATGAGCTAGAAATATAATTTATTGTTAATTTTTTCGATACATTTATCATATTTACATTTAAATTCTTTTATACTTACTTTAGTAATTTATTCATTTATTGTATTATCTTTTTTTTTAGTACAATAGAGATTGGGGGAATTCGAACCATAGACCTCGTGGTCAGGGGCAGATTCAATTAAGGCCCAGGGGGGCTGGAGCCCCCCCTCAATTTTTTTAATTTAATGTATCAATAATAAAATCCAACTATTTTTCAGAAAAGTTTGCATGGCTTAGTGGTTGAGGTGCTTCCAGCCCCCCATGATGTTGAGCGTCCTTGAGTTCCTAGGTTCGAGCCCCACCTTTGTCAATTTGGAATTTAATTTTATCTCTTGATTTTGAGCACCCCTGAGTTCCGATTCGAGCTCCACTCCTTCAAATTGCAAATATTTAATTTTCCTTATTTTTTACAGTTTGTTTTCCGCCCTTATTTTCCCTTTTAATTGAAAATATTTAATTTTCCTTATTTAGTGTAAATTAACATCCTTATTTTAATATTTTTCCTTTTAAGTCAAAATCATATCTTTTTTGTAATATATGTTCAAGTTTTATTTCTTAAAAATTACTTTATATAAATATGTCAATCTAACAAAAAAGAAAAAAGAGAAGAAAATATATTGATGAGATTTCAAACCCTAATTCTCTAAACTTAACATTATTTTTCACAAATTTTAAATGGTATAGCCACCACCTATAATGTTTTAAACCTAAAAGAAACTTTTTCAATTATACACATATGCATTTGTCATCTCTGTAATCTAATTGTTGTTGGTACTTTCCAAGACGTCAAGAATTTGGAGAATAATTTTCTAAGGTACACTTAGTTTTCATATTTCAATTACTAGTTTAGTTTTCATGTTTTAATTACTCGTATACATTTAATTTTCATGTTTCAATTACTCGTATACATTTAGTTTTGATCATGTTTCAATTACTTGTATACATTTAGTTTGGATCATGTCTCAATTACTCGTATACATTTAGTTTTCATGTTTCAATTACTCGTATATTTTTAGTTTTCATGTTTTAATTACTCGTGTATATTTAGTTTTCTATATTTTTATTAATATATTGTAGGTTTAATTTAAAATCTAAATGGAAAGGTATTACAAAAGAAAATCGATGGAGTCATCATATCCATTGAAGAAAAGTAATAGTAGTTCTGATAGAAATTTCATTGAAGTAAATTTAGAAGATTTACCATCAGATCCTGGTCTAAGAATTAGAATTCTTGATTACAATTGTAATATTCGAGACCAAGTTCATAGAGCATATTTACATAAGGGACCTTGTCAGCCTCGAAATCATTTTTTTTCGTTGAAGAAATTTGGGTTACAGTCAAGACGGTTTAATCCAATCTGGTTTGCTGAATATCCTAATTGGTTGGAATATAGTATTTCAAAAGATGCTGCATTTTGTTTGTGTTGTTATTTATTCAAATTAGAAGTTGGAGAACAATCTGGAGGTGACCATTTTGTTGGTGGAGGATTTTCAAATTGGAAGAAAAAAGAAAAATTACAAACTCATGTTGGAGGACCAAATAGTGCACATAACCAAGCTTGGGGTAAATGTGAAGCTCTTTTGAAGCAAAAACAACAAATTGAAACATTTTTAATAAGATGTCTGACCAAGCAAGAATTGAATATCAAACTCGATTAGGTGCAACCATTGATTGTGCTTGATTTTTGTTACGCAAGGTCTCCCATTTCATGGACACGATGAAACTGAAGATTCAAAGAACCAAGGTAATTTTCTTGAGCTCTTACGATGGTTATGCAACCAAAATAAGGATATTGAAGCAGATTCTTTGAGAAATGCTCCTGAAAACTTGAAACTGATTGCACTAGATATCCAAAAAGATGTTGTGAATTGTATTGCAATAGAAATTGTTGATGGAATCATAAGAGATATAGGTGATAAGTTATTTTCAATTTTGATTGATGAATCAAAGGATATATCTTCAAAGGAGCAAATGGCAATTGTATTGAGATATGTGGACAAAGGGTATGTGATTGAACGATTTGTAGGTATTTACATGTTACTCATACAAGTTCTCTATCACTAAAGGAAGCTATTGATGGATTTTTTTCTAAACATGGATTAAGCATTGCTAGTTTACGAGGACAAGGATATGATGGAGTAAGCAATATGCAGGGAGAATTCAATGGATTGAAAGCATTAATTTTGAGAGAAAATGAATGTGCATTTTACATTCATTATTTTTCTCACCAGCTTCCATTAGCTTTAGTAGCTATTGCAAAAAATCATGTAGAGATCACTGGTATGTTTTTTTTAGTTGCAAATGTGGTCAATGTTATTGGAGCATCAACAAAACGTCGAGATACTTTAAGAGAAAAACATAAGGCTATAACTTTTGAAGCTTTGGATAATGGTGAATTGCCAAGTGGGCGAGGATTAAATCAGGAAACGATGATTAAACGTCCAAGAGATTCACGATGGGGGTCACATTATAATACTCTACTGAGTTTTATTTCAATGTTCTCATCAGTTTGTGATGTACTTGAGACAATCGTGGATGATGGGACAACTTCTGAACAAAAATATGAAGCAAAGGTTCTAATAAATTCAATTAAGTCGTTTGACTTTGTTTTTCATATGCATCTTATAAAAACTATCTTGGGAATAACAAATGACTTGTCTCAAGCACTACAGAGAAAAGATCAAGATATTGTGAATGCAATGAATTTGGTCAAGATTTGTAAAGAAAGATTACAGTTAATGAGAGAATCACGTTGGGATTCATTGCTAGATGAAGTTTCAAATTTTTGTGATAAACATGATATTCTAATACTTAAGATGGATGATGTGTTTTTTATTCGAGGGAGACAAAGGCAAAAATCTCAAGAAATCACAAATATGCACCATTACCGTGTTGAGGTTTTTATACAGTTATTGATATGCAACTTCAAGAGTTGAATAATCGTTTTACTGAAACAAGTACTGAACTACTTCTCTGTGTGGCATGCCTAAATCTGAGCAATTCATTTGCTGCTTTTGACAGACAAAAACTTATTTGTCTTGCCCAACTTTATCCTAGAGATTTTTCAACTATTGAACTTCTTGCTCTTGAGGATCAACTTCAAAATTACATCATTGATGTGAGCTCGGATAATATGTTTTTTGAATTAACAAGTATTGGTGATCTTGCACTTAAAATGATGATGACAGCTAAAGATAAAGTCTACCCATTAGTTTATCGGTTGCTCACCTTAGCATTGATCTTACCAGTTGCAACAACTACAGTAGAGAGGACATTTTCTGCTATGAGTATTGTAAAGACTCAGCTGCGTAATTGGATGGGAGACCAATGGATGAATGATAGTCTTATAGCATATGTTGAGAAAGATTTATTTGATAAGATAGATAGAGAAGTTATTATGCAACGATTTCAAACTATGAAATCTCGTAGAGGACAATTGTGATGTACGAAATTAATAGTGCAGTGCATTTATGAATTTTATTAATTTTTTTGAATTATTTACTTGTAAATTACTTTTATTGAATTGTATATTAAGCCCCCTCTAGACAAAAATTTTGAATCCGTCACTGCTCGTGGTCGTTAACACATTTAATATGCTAGTTGAGCTATGCTTTCTTTGACATTTATTGTATTATATTTCTATGACTCTTTTAAACTATGGAAGTGATAGTGTCATTAATTAGCATTAATTTAAATACATAAAAGAAGTAATATAAAATTTTATTATATATTAATCTTAATTAGCTATTATATATAATATTTAATAAATTTATGAAACTTTATTTTTTATATTGCAAAACTAAACTAAAAATTTTCACGTCACACATATTACTAACTAGTTAATAAAAGCGTGCCGAGCAAATCTTGAATTAAGGCATTTCTGGCCAGCAACTAACAGCGTGTCCCCTCTTACCAATGCACTAAGGGGCCGTTTGGCCCATGGGTTTGGGTTGGGATGAGTTTGGGTTCCAAACCCAAAACCATGTTTGGCATAAGGTGTTTCAAAACCCTTGGTTTTGAAACACAACCCCATGGGTTACAACAGTGCAACCCCATGGGGTTTGTGCCATGTTTTCCTCTTCCATTTGCCGTTTTCCATTTCCGGCGACCACTCCGACAACAACTCAGGCGACCACTCCGATGACAATTCCGGCGACCACTCCGATGACAACTCCGGCGACCACTCCGACAACAACTCCGGCGACTACTCCGATGACAACTCTAGCGACCACTCCGACAACAACTCCGGCGACCACTCCTATGACAACTCCGGCGACCACATCGGCGACCCGACCACAGCTAACGATTACCTCCGACGAGCACTGTGATGAGAACTCTAGAGACCAGTTCCATTTACCATTCTCCATTTCTAGCGACTACTTCGACAACAACTCTGATGACAACTCCAACGACCACCCAACAACCACCGATAACAACAACTCTGACGACTACAACGGTGACCCGACCACCGTTGACGATTACCTCAGACAACCACTGCGATGAGAACTCAAGAGACCAGTCTGACGATTACCCCTGCGACTCGACCACCCCAACAACTAGACACCTCGATAACCCAACCACTCAAACAACCCGACTTGCCCGAACCACCGACAACAACCACTTCAATGACCTTATCACCCGACAACCATAGTTGACGATCACCTCGAAAACCTGACCACCTAGCAACCATCGTAGACAAGCACCTAGTGACCACTCCGATGACCTGACCACCCTGATGACTACTTCGGCAATTACCCTGACGACCTGGTAACCCAACCACCCAAAACCACTGTGACGACCACCTGGTGACCACCCTGACGACTCCAACAACCCAACCACTGCCACAACCACCTAGCGACCACTCCGGCGACATGACCACCTGATGACCACTCCAGCGACCCGACAACTACTGCTGAAAACCACCCAACGACCATTCCGACGACCTGACCACCGTGCAATCACCACCGGCAACCACCTCGGCATACCCAAACACCTCATCAACCCAACCACCCCAACGACCACTCCAACAATCACCCTAGCGACCCAACCACCTAGTCAATATTTTAAAAGGGCCAGCGTGGACGAGCTATATTAAAAACTCAAGGCGATCCCCAGGGATGACAAGGCAAGACTGAATGGCTGTTGCAAAGACTATTCTCTTGGATAGTATGATGTTGAACTCCTTCTTTACATTCACCCCAGATTGGAAGTATGATTACTACGTGAAAATTTTGGGGAAAGCACCTAGAACCTGACTCTCTTTTCATCACTTTCATCAACCACTCTTATGACTTACATTTCTGTTTGGACAACTACTTCTACTTTCTTGTCATTTTATCTGGAATGTGTGTTATGATATTTTTAGAACTAAATCTTAGTTCTAATTTTTGGTTTTACTTTACCATTGGCAACACCATTCTTACATTGCACCTATTAATTATCTGTTGCTACGCATAATCTTCAATTTTATGTCATCATGAGTGGAGTGAATGAGATAGCATATAGTTATACAAACTATACGTAGTATAATTCAAATTGAACTATAGTTGTAACAATTGCTCTACATAATTGGTTAAATAGTTGGTATGTAACACACCAAAAAAATTATGAAGTTAAAAAAATGGAGTAGGAAAAAAAAACAGTGTAAGATTTTTTTTTAAAATAATAAACAGTTTGAAAAATTATAAAAAAAAAAACAAACTAAACAAACCCAGCCCAGCCCAGCCCAACCCAACCCTGCACCCCAAACACAGGTTTCAGCAAACCAACCCAACACAACCCTGCACCCCAAACACAGGAATCAGAAACCCCAGGGTTTCTGATTCCAGCCAAAAAACCCCAGGGTTTCTGATTCCAGCCAAGAAACCCCAGGGTTCCAGAACCCCAGGGTTTCTGATTCCAAACCAGCGCGCCAAACAGCCCCTAAGAATCTATTTCACTATTTTTAAGTAAAGTATATACATGTAAATAAAATGGTAATTTGGCCACGTGGATTCGCCTCTGCCGAAAATGTTTGAATTGATTGATTCAGGAAATATGTATATAATTTAATTTAAAATAGGGTTTATGTTGTAAAATTGAGAGGCGAAACCGGGCACCAAAACTTTACCAAAACATATAATAATAATAATAATAATAATAATAATAATAATAATAATAATAATAATACAAAAGATGAAATATAAAAAGAATATATATATATATAGTATAAACAAAAGAAAGTGGAGATTTATGGCAAATTAAAAACACAAAAATTAGAGAAAATGGGAGGAAAAATTGGTGTATTTTCTTTTCCAAAAATCTCTCTATTTATAGGCAATTTAAGAGAGGATGATGTGGTACATTTGGACACCAATCTATGGCCTTTAGAAGACACTTTGGCTATGGAGAAAATGCCACTTGGCATGGATAACAAATGGGCATGTGGAATGGGCATTTACATATGCCATATTCACAATACTCCCCCTTAAATGTCCATTTATATAAAATATGTCTCGTTAAAACCTTACTAGGGAAAAACCCAATGGGAAGAAAAACCCTAGTGAAGGAAAAAGAGTACATATTTTATATAGTTTACTATAATACATTCACTCCCCCTCATGGAGACATCACTTAAAGTCTTTGAGTCGCCGCATTCCAATGCTATATACTAATTTATCGAAGGTTGCAGTTGGTAATGCCTTTGTAAATAAGTCAGCCAGGTTATCTTTTGAACAAATTTGTTGTACAGTGATATCGCCATTTTCTTCAAGATCATGAGTATAGAAGAGCTTTGGTAAGATATGTTTTGTTCTATCTCATTTGATATATCCTCCCTTGATTTGAGCTATACATGCTGTGTTGTCTTCGTATAACATCGTTGGAAGAGGTTTACTTGAAGACAAGCCACATGTCTGATGAATGTGTTGTGTCATCGATCTTAGCCATACACATTCTCGACTTGCTTCATGAATAGCGAGGATTTCAGCATGATTTGAAGAAGTGGCCGTTATAGTCTGTTTCACTGATCGCCACGATATAGCAGTTCCTCCACATGTGAATAGATAACCTGTCTGAGATCTAGCTTTGTGTGGGTCAGATAGATAACCAGAATCTGCATAACCAACTAGATCATACTTTGATTTGTTAGAATAAAATAAACCCATATCAATTGTCCCTCGAAGATATCGGAGTACATGCTTAACTCCTTTCCAATGTCTTTTTGTAGGACATGAACTATATCTAGCTAATAAATTTACTGAAAATGCAATATCTGGTTTTGTGTTATTAGCCAAATACATAAGTGCACCAATTGCACTAAGATATGGTACTTCAGGACCAAGTAGTTCTTCATTGTCATCTCGAGGTCGAAATATATCTTTCTTTATATCCAGTGAACGAACTTCCATTGGAATGTTCAATGGATGTGCTTTATCCATATAGAATCTTTTTAAGATTTTCTCTGTATAAGTTGATTGATGAACAAATATCCCATCTGCTAAATGTTCAATTTGCAAACCAAGGCAAAATTTTGTTTTTCCAAGATCTTTCATCTCAAATTCTTTCTTAAGATATTCTATTGCCTTGGATAACTCTTCAGAAGTTCCAATTATATTTAAGTCATCAACATATACAGTTATAATAGCAAATCTTGACTGAGATTTCTTTATAAAAACGCACGGACATATTGGATTATTTTGGTATCCTTCTTTCAACAGATATTCACTCAGGCGATTATACCACATTCGTCCTGATTGTTTTAATCCATATAATGATCTCTGTAACTTTATTGAATACAATTCCCGAGAACTTGATTCATATGTTTATGGTATTTTAAATCCTTCCAGGATTTTCATATAAATGTCATTATCCAGAGATCCCTATAAATACGCCGTGACTACATCCATTAGATGCATATCAAGCTTTTCATATACAGTCAGACCAATCAAATATCTTAGCGTTATTGCATCCACCACAGGAGAATATGTCTCCTCATAATCAATACCAGGCCTTTGCAAGAATCCTTGTGCAACAAGGCTCGCTTTATATCTTGTGACTTCATTCTTTTCATTTCTTTTCCTTACAAATACCCATTTATATCCCACAGGTTTGACGTTTTCCGGTGTTGGGACTACTGGTCCAAAAACCTCACGTTTTGAAAGTGAGTTCAACTCTGCTTGGATTGCTTCTTTCCACTTCGGCCAATCCTTTCTACGTTGACATTCTACGATAGATTTTGGGTCAAAATCGTCACTTTCATGAATAATATCGTGAGCAACATTATAAGAAAAAATGTTGTCAATAATGATATCATTTCGGTTCCATCTCTTTCCTGTTGTAACATAGTTTATAGAAATTTCATTATTATCCTCAAGCGTTTGATTTTCACCAATACTCTTTTGAGTAGTTGTATTCTGGATTTCTTCTGGAACATCCATACCTTTTATCGAATCATTTTGATTCTCAACGACTTTTCTTTTTCGAGGATTTTTATCTTTAGAACCTATTGGTCTACCACGCTTCTGGCGTGCTCCAGACTCATTATTGACAACTTGTTCCTTTGGGATATCAACTTTTGATGGAGCATTTGCAGCTGGTATATATGATTTAGTCACACTTTTAGTATCTGTGAATGCATCTGGTAGTTGATTTGCTATATTTTGCAAATGAATTATCTTTTGAACTTCAAGTTCACATTGATTTCTACGAGAATCTAAATGAGATAATAACGATGCATTCCATGTAATTTCTTTTTCCAACTTCTTAATTTCTCCCCCTAATGTTGGAAAATTTGTCTCATTAAAATGACAATCAGCAAATCGTGCAGTAAATACATCACCCGTCAGAGGTTCAAGATATTTAATAATTGATGGGAAATCAAAACCAACATATATTCCTAACCTCCTTTGAGGACCCATCTTAGTACGTTGTGGTGGAGCAATCGGTACATATACTACACATCCAAAAATTCTTAGATGAGAAATATTTGGCTGCTGGCCATAAGCTAATTGCATTGGGGAGTATTTATTATAAGCTACTGGCCTAATACGTGCCAGTGATGCAGCATGCAAAATAGCATGACCCCATACCGATGTAGGAAGTTTAGCTCTCATAAGCAATGGTCTTGCAATTAGTTGCATACGTTTTATAAATGATTCTGCTAGACCATTTTGTGTATGAACGTGAGCTACAGGATGTTCAACACTTATCCCAATTGACATACAATAATTATTAAAAGTTTGGGATGTAAATTCACCAGCATTATCAAGTCGAATGGTCTTAATTGTATTATCAGGAAATTGTACTTTTAACTTAATTATTTGAGCAAGTAATCTTGCAAATGCAAGATTTCGACTTGATAATAAGCATACATGTGACCATCTGCTGGATGCGTCAATTAATACCATAAAATATCTAAATGGACCACTTGGTGGGTTAATAGGTCCACAAATATCACCTTGAATTCGCTCTAAAAATGCAGGTGATTCAATCCCCACTTTAGCTGGTGATGGTCTAATAATTAATTTCCCTTGAGAACAAGCATCATATGACAACTCATTGGATTGAAGAATCTTCTGGCTCTTTAAAGGATGTCCATGTGAATTCTCAATACTTTTTCTCATCATTATTGACCCTGGATGACCCAATCGATCATGCCAAACACTGAATATTTCTGGATTCATGAACTTCGGGTTCATTATTGCATAACTTTCGATTACTCGTATATGAGTATAGTATAATCCAAAAGAAAAAGCAGGCAGTGTTTCTAATATACGTTTTTCATGTGAAACAATAGATGTTATATAGAGACACTCTATATTATTTTTACAATCAGTTTCAACATGATAATTATTTTCACGTATATCTTTAAAACTTAATAAGTTTCTTTTCGATTTGCTAGAGAACAGAGCATTATTAATTGTAAATCTTGTTCCTCTAGGCAAAATAAAGTTTGCATTTCCAAAACCTTCAATCAGATTTGCAGAACCTGATATAGTATTGACTTTTGCTTCCAGCATTGTCAATCTAGTAAAATATTTTTTATTTATGAGTATCGTGTGCGTAGTTGCGCAGTCTGCCAGACATAAATCCTCATTGCTCATTTTCGAATTACTCAACATATTGAAATTGTTCATATTTCTTCATTGAAAAGAAAAGAAAAACGATTACAAAGAGTCTTAAATATATATACAAACAAAACAACAACAAAAATATACTAAACAGTATTTAATTATATATTTTCATACAAATCATCCTCTACTTGTTTGATTGCATCAATTCTCTCTCCAGGAGATTCAAAATAATCAGCTACATCAAGATGCATCATATTGGAGGGGTCAAACACATCATCTTCTTGAATGGTAAGATTTACCTCCAAATTCTTTCCTTTTCCTTTTTCCTTCAGGGAAGCTTGATAGAGATCAACAAGGTGTTTTGACGTACGACAGGTACGTGACCAGTGCCCAGTCATTCCGCACCGGAAACATTTATGTTCATCACCTTTCGAACTTCTATCTTGTGGAGCCTTTCCTTTATGATCATCACTTCGTGTGGGTTTCTTAAAATTATAATGCCCACCACGAAAATAGGCATTTCTTCCTCTATCGCGGTCCCGACCTCGACCACGACCACGACCTCGACCACGGTTATTAAAATTCACAACATTCACTTCAGGGAATGGTGTTGCTCCAGTTGGTCGGGATTCGTGATTTTTCATCAATAACTCGTTATTTTGTTCAGCAACGAGAAGACATGAGATAAGTTCAGAATATTTTGCAAAACCCTTCTCTCGATATTGCTGCTGCAGGAGCATATTCGAGACATGAAAAGTGGAAAATGTCTTCTCTAACATATCAACATCAGTAATCTTTTCTCCGCATAATTTTAATTTTGAACTAATTCTGAAGAGTGCGGAATTATACTCACTTACTGATTTAAAGTCCTGCAACCTTAGATGCATCCAATCATAACGAGCTTTTGGAAGAATAACTGTTTTTTGATGATCGTACCTTTCTTTCAAACCTTGCCATAGAACGTAGGGATTTTTTATTGTAAGATACTCCATTTTCAATCCCTCGTGAAGATGATGGCGAAGGAAGATCAGGGCTTTTGCTTTTTCTTGATTTGATGCATCATTTCCTTCTTTAATTGTTTCTCCAAGATTCATATAATCTAAATGGACCTCAGCGTCAAGGATCCATGACAAGTAGTTATTTCCATTAATATCCAGGGCTGCAAATTCTAGCTTTGTAAGGTTTGCCATAATAACACTATCAAAATAATAATATATATTTATATTAGAAATTTAACATAAACCAAATGCGTAAAAATGGCTTACCTATAAGACTTACCTTTAGCGGGAAAAATGACAGAGATTCGTGCTGATAACGTGTTGTAAAATTGAGAGGCGAAACCGGGCACCAAAACTTTACCAAAACATATAATAATAATAATAATAATAATAATAATAATAATAATAATAATAATAATACAAAAGATGAAATATAAAAAGAATATATATATATATATAGTATAAACAAAAGAAAGTGGAGATTTATGGCAAATTAAAAACACAAAAATTAGAGAAAATGGGAGGAAAAATTGGTGTATTTTCTTTTCCAAAAATCTCTCTATTTATAGGCAATTTAAGAGAGGATGATGTGGTACATTTGGACACCAATCTATGGCCTTTAGAAGACACTTTGGCTATGGAGAAAATGCCACTTTGCATGGATAACAAATGGGCATGTGGAATGGGCATTTACATATGCCATATTCACAATAGTTTAAACTTTCTTTTATTTTGGTCCGACAAACTTATTATTATTCTTATTATTATTGTCATCTAAGACGTTTACCTTTTTGTGGTGTCAGTATATACATAATTGATAATACATCTAAGTCAGCACAGTAATTACTTTACAAGCAAAATTAAAGTAAGGACCAAAAGTACTGTTTCGTAATGTGTTTCTAATTTTCTTGTTTAACATCATATTTGTTAGATATTTTAAGTTTTTATTTTTATTTCTTTTATTATTCTTTATTATTTTTTAGGGCAAAATACACTTTTGGTCCCCGAGGTTTAAGTTTGATGTCTATTTGGTCCCTGAGGTTTCAAAAGATACATTTTAGTCCCTGAAGTTTGAAAAATGATTCTCAATGGTCCCTGACATTCTTTGACCGTTAGTTGACCTAACAGATTGCTGACATGGCAGTAAAATTTTCTAATTCAACTTGATGATGTGGCAATTATGTTTATTGGAGGCTGAGATGGCAAACACCCTCTCACTTTCTCCCTGCTCCTTCCTCCTCCCTCTTTCACCTTGGTTATTTGGAAAGAAATATATTATTTAATAATTTTCTCTTTGCAACTGATTCATCGCCTTTTCTTTTCATCTCCTTCCTCTCATCTTCTCCCCTCATCACCAGTCACAATGGCTAAAAAATCTCACCAACCACCATTGCTAGATAAACTTGCCAACCACCGTTGTTGGAAATCTCCGTTGGCCGCTGTCGTTGTTTCCGTTAGCCGCCACATCACCGTCAATGGTATATACTTCGCAAAGAAATTAACACAAATTAACGCAATATCGTTAATTCCGTCAATCAGAAGTTCAATAAACTTAATTACCAAGCAGCTACAGGGGAAAAATCACTGGACTAGTACTTTTTAAGCTGATTTCCAGTAGCAAAATATACAAAGATTAAAGGAAATGAAAATGGAAATGAGTTAAAACAATGCAGAACATCAATGATTTGTTCATAAGTTAAAAGCTTTGAACCCAAGAAAATGTAAGATTAGCTATACAACAGCAACAACACAATTCAAATGGGTAAAGAAGAAAATCTTCTGTTAATGAGGGGAGAAACCTGTTCAGACTTCAGAAAGGTACTGCGCTCTCTCTTTTTGAGGTTGGTGGGGGGAGTGGCAAATTGGGTGAATGGAGAAACTCATAATGCTGGGGCGAAGGAAGAGGATAAAATTAAGCCAGAATCAATGAAGAAGATGATAATCAACGAAAATGGAAACGAGGGGCGGAAATTGAAAAGGCCCCAGCAAGGGGAGGAAGAAGATTAGCAGTGAAACCCATCGAATCCTCTCAATTCAGCCCACCAAAGTTAAGAAAACGAATTTGAAAAGCGTCTCAGGTTCCTCCCTTATTGAGGTCGGTTCAATCTTTAACAGAAAGATAAAGAAATGATAATAATACCGAAAGAGAAAAGGGGGCGAGGCAAACCACAAATCTTCTGCTGCGAACTGTGGAGAGAGCAGTAAAGAGTGAAGGGTTCAGAAAACTGCAAATCTTCAATCGATCTGCGTGTCATCTGCTCTATGCGAAGGCAAACTTGAAGACTGAAAAGAGGGCTTATCGAGCGAGGCTATCGCCGGGGAGGAGGAGGACCAAGAGAGATCAATATTCTAGCGCCAACAACGACAGCTGCTGTGGCGGCTAACGGAAACAAAGTGAGAGGGTGTTTGCCATCTCAGCCTCCAATAAACATAATTGCCACGTCATCAAGTTGAATTAGAAAATTTTACAGCCATGTCAGCAATCTATTAAGTCAACTAACGGTCAAATAATGTTAGGGACCATTTAGAATCATTTTTCAAACCTCAGGGACTAAATGTATATTTTGAAACCTCAGAGACCAAATAGACACAGCCTCAAACCTCAGGGACCAAAAGTGTATTTTGCCCTATTTTTTATTTTACTCATTTTCATGTGTCAATTCACTGTCTCTATTAAATAAGAAAAGATTAGCAAGTGGTTTAACCAGCCTAATTAATAAGTTTCCCAACATAACGGAAACTCTCTGAATTCTTGTTGTGCGACTTTTTTTTTCTCACTTTTTAGAAAAACTAGCCAGAAGTCATTTTATTCTTGATTATTTCGATTTTAAGCATAGAAGCAATTAAGGATTCGTAAGAGGCTAAGAGGGGTTAGCTGCACACTAGGTCTCTTCAAGGACTATTGTATCTTTGAAGTGGAGTGTCAAATAACTTAGTACAATGGAGGCAGTGGGAGCACATCTTCTCTATGGACGCATATCAACGTAAAATTATAGGGCTTTTCTAATTTCTTATCTTGTTGTTCTTAATTTATTAATAGAAAAAATACACTTTTGGTCGCTAAAGTTTGGGCCTAGTAACATGTTTTTTTTTTAATAAAAAACATTATCACATTAGCTTCTGTTAGCTACAGTATGGTTTCCATAATGGAAGGAAACAAAATGCTACTAAACCCAAATCATAGGAGTTAAAATGTTAAGTTTGAAAACTCAAATACCTAAATTCTACCAAACTCGTACTTCAGAGATCAAAAATATTTTTTTTTCCTTATTAATATGTATATGTTAATTATTTTAGAAATTTCTATTCCCTAAATTTATTTTCAACAATATTTATTTTCATTAATTTTATTTAACTTATATATCTTTGCCAGCATGATTATAAATCGACAGTTAAAGTATCTTTTCTTTTCAAAGAAATCGTATGTTCAAATTTCCACTATCACCTCTTATAATTTTTAAAGGAATTACATTTCTCCAAGTAATTTTTTATGTGATATTATGTTTTTTTAGAATGTTAAAAAAAAAAACGTCTTTATCTTCGTTTTTGGGGTTCGTCTTTGACTCTTTGATTCAAACTTAATTATATTTTTCTTAATAAAATATAAAAAGAAATAGGTTCAAAAGTTGAAAATAAATTTATATTTCTAAGAATAAAAAATAGGTTAAAATACTATTTTGATAATTGTATTTTGAGTTTTATTCTATTTTGGTCCCCGTACTTTCAAATGCTCAATTTTTGTCCTTGTACTTTCAATAAAGTTTAAAATTGGTCCCTACTATTGGTTTATCGTTAATTTTTCTTAAAGAAAGTTAGTCTCTATTAGCTTTATCTCCATAAATTTTAAAAGTATGTTCACATGGTGTATTTTCTTTTATTAAAATTATTATTATTATATAACCAACTTTGATAAAAATTAACTTTAAACTTGTCATAGAGACCAATTTTAAGTTTTATTGAAAGTACATGGACTAAAATTGAACATTTAAAAGTACAGAGACTAAAATGGAACAAAGCCCAAAATACAGGGATCAAAATGGTATTTTAACCTAAAAAATATTATCGTTTTTGGAGTTCGTGTTTGAGTCTTTCATTCAAACTTGTTATATATTTTTTTTAATAAAATATAAAAAGAAATGGGTTCAAAAGTTTGAAAATAAATTTATATTTCTAAGAATAAAAATTTATCTTGGAAATTTTTTTTTGAAGAGATATTATCTTGGAATTGACGCATGAGTCTATCCTTCACTTGATGATTTCAACTTTATAATATATAAATATATATTTTTAATGGTTTTTCTTTCTTTTTGTTTAAACAAGTATACAATTATTCCCTGTCACAAAAAAAAAAAAGAAAAAAAGAAAGTATACAATTATTTGAAATTAATCTTTTCGAGGAAAACTACTATTGAATGAAAATTTCAACCAATCACAAGTCGCTATGTCATTATTTCAAATTAATGAAAAAATTAAAAATAATTAAATTTTGGACCACCTATAAATTGACATGTATCATGAATTTAATTTAAAGGCAAAAGTCGCCAGATTTTAAATGATAAGGCCACATGTTCTCATTATGATCATTTAATCAAAGTTAAATTATCAAAAATACTCTTAAACTATGGAATTGGTTTCAATTATACCCCCAAACTTTGAAAAGTTTCATTTTAACCCTTGAACTTTGAAGTTTGTTTCAAAACAACCCTTGAAGGTTTTTTTTCGTTAAATTCATGGATAAAAATGATGTTTTTGCATTTGTATTGTTGCTTATGTGACATATTTGAACATATATGTTGAAAAAAAAATAAAACATATGAAAATACGTCATTTTTCGTCCATAAATTTAACGGAAAAAACCTTCAAGGGTTGTTTTAAAACAAACTTCAAAGTTCAAGGGTTAAAATGAAAATTTTCAAAGTTTAGGGGTATAATTGAAACCAACCCTATAGTTTATGGGTATTTTTGATTATTTAACCTTTAATCAAATAATTAAATTTAGTTTGGTTAGATTGGGTCACATAGAATTTGGGTCAAAGTCAACAGATTCAAGCCCAAAAGGCTAGACCTAAGGCCAACGAAGTCTAAACCCAAAGTCAGCAAAGCCCAAGTTCAAGTAATTAGGCCCAAAAGCCATAAAAGTCCAAGCTTGCATGTCTCTGTGAGCTCTATAAATAGAGGAGCTCTCATTCATTTGAAGGGTTCAGAAGTTGAAAATCTAAGGCCCCATTTGATAACCATTTGATTTTTGATTTTTAAAAATTAAGCCTATAAATACTACTCCCACTTATGGTTTTACTTGTTTTATCATATACTTTTTGCCTATGTTTTCAAAAATCAAGCAATGTTTTGAAAACTAAAAAAAGTAGTTTTCAAAAAGTAGTTTTTGTTTTTAGAATTTGGCTAAGAATTCAAATACTTCTTTAAGGGAGATGAAAATCATTGTAGAGAAATTGGGAGAAAGCAAGCTTAATTTTCAAAAATCAAAAACCAAAAACCAAAAATCAAATGGTTATCAAACGGGGCCTAAGAAATAAGACTTAGAGATAATTCAAAAAATAAATACCAGAAGACTCCCTAAACTCTTGAAGATCAAACACTCTTTATGAACCAGAGCCTTGAAGATCAGAAGACTTTGAGGATGTGTTTGGAGCAATGGATTGGGTTGGATTGTTTTGGAATCTAAATCCAAACCCTTGTTTGGTCCAATGTGTTTCAAAACCCAACACAACCCCATGGTTTTGCATAATGAAACATGGGGGTTTAATTTTCCAACACATTGGTTTGCTCCTCACTTCTTTTTTTTTTTTTTTTTTTTGGTAAAAAACAATAAATTATTACAAATATTTTTTTATACATGTCATAAACCTAATCAAATTTGATATTTGACAAAATAATTAATTCTTATTGGAAACTCACTTCTTTTTTTTTTTTTTTTTGTAAAAAACAATAAATTATTACAAATATTTTTTTTTATACATGTCATAAACCTAACAAAATTTGATATTTGACAAAGTAATTAATTCTCATTGGAAACTCACATTTTTTTTTTGTAAAAAACAATAAATTATTACAAATATTTTTTTTTATACATGTCATAAACCTAACAAAATTTGATATTTGACAAAGTAATTAATTCTCATTGGAAACTCACATTTTTTTTTGTAAAAAACAATAAATTATTACAAATATTTTTTTATACATGTCATAAACCTAACAAAATTTGATATTTAACAAAGTAATTAAATCTCATTGGAAACTCACATTTTTTTTTGTAAAAAATAATAAATTATTACAAATATTTTTTTACACATGTCATAAACCTAACCAAATTTGATATTTGACAAAGAAATTAAATCTCATTGGAAACTCACATTTTTTTTTTTGTAAAAAACAATAAATTATTACAAATATTTTTTTTTTTACATATCATAAACCTTACTAGATTTGATATTTGACAAAGTAATTAATTCTCATTGGAAACTCACATTTTTTTTTGTAAAAAACAATAAATTATTACAAATATTTTTTTATACATGTCATAAACCTAACAAAATTTGATATTTGACAAAGTAATTAAATCTTATTGGAAACTCACATTTTTTTTTGTAAAAAATAATAAATTATTACAAATATTTTTTTTTTATACATGTCATAAACCTAACCAAATTTGATATTTGACAAAGAAATTAAATCTCATTGGAAACTCACATTTTTTTTTGTCAAAAATAATAAATTAATACAAATATTTTTTTATACATGTCATAAACCTAACTAAATTTGATATTTGACAAAGTAATTAATTCTCATTGGAAACTCACATTTTTTTTTAAAAAAAAACAATAAATTATTACAAATATTTTTTTTTATACATGTCGTAAACCTAACCAAATTTGATATTTGACAAAGTAATTAATTCTCATTGGAAACTCACATTCTTTTCTTGTAATAAACAATAAATTATTACAAATATTTTTTTTATACATGTCATAAACCTAACTAAATTTGATATTTGAAAAAATAATTAATTCTCATTGGAAACTCACATTTTTTCTGTAAAAAGGAATAAATTATTACAAATATTTTTTTTTAATACATGTCATAAACCTAACTAAAAGGATCTTACAACTAACCAAAGATTACCACTAGAAAATAAGGAAAGGAAAAAAAGAGAGACCAAAGTAGTAAAGGAAAAAGAAAAAAGGAAAAATAAAAACTGCACAACCCCGGGGTTCAGAACACTGCACTCCAAATATTGTCTTCAGATTCCCAGGGTTCAGAACACTGCACCCCAAACACTGTTTTCTGATTCCAAGGCTTTCAAACCCCCCAGAACAAACCCCCCAGGGTTCTGATTCCGAAACGGTGCTCCAAACGCCCCCTGAAGAACAAGCTGCAAAGTCTTCGAGACAAATTCACATTTGAGAACAAGTTGCAAAGCCCTCGAAACAAATCGATATTCGAGAATAAGCTGCAAACTCTTGAGACAAATTTATGTTTGAAAACAAGCTGCAAAGAGACGAATCTACATTCGAGAATAAGCTGTAAAGTCCTCGAAACATTTGTACATAAGAGAGAAAGAATCAGATGATAAATATTAGAGATTGTACTCCACTACATTCAAAACAATACAAATTCAAGCTCAATCTAGGTGTCTTAATTTCTTTGTTGAAATCCTGTGTAAACAACTACTAATATATTTAACTAATTGAATAAAGTTTAAAAAAAAGCTTTCGTCGTATTTTTCTGTTAACCCATTTTAACAAACACTTTCAAGCACTCGAAACAGCCATTCCTTCACCTACTTCAGCGAGATTTTCTCCAAGAATTGAAGAAAATTCTCACGGCGAACCTTGAAGAAAATTCTCACGGCGAACCAAGGAATGAGCAATTTTTCCTAGATTGTTCCAAACATCCAAATCCGAGTCGAAAATTCCATCTCCCAAAACGTCAAAGATATACTTGAAATTACGCCCTTTTTTTTTTCAAGCAGTAAAAAAAATAATATAAAACTCATGTATTTTTGCCACTTGTTAAAATCGTCACATCATCATAGTCCAATCAACCATTTAATTGTCATGTCAACATTTCATTAGGCCAACTAATAGTAAGGGATTTTTTAGAATTATTTTCTAGATCTCAGAAATTAAGGTCCCGTTTGATAACCATTTAGTTTTTGGTTTTTGGTTTTTGAAAATTAAGCTTGTTTTCTCCCAATTTCTCTACAATGGTTTTCATCTCCCTTAAGGAAGTATTTGAATTCTTAGCCAAATTCTAAAAACAAAAACAAGTTTTTGAAAACTATTTTTTTAGTTTTCAAAACATGGCTTGGTTTTTGAAAACATAGACAAAAAGTATATGACAAAACAAGCAAAACCATAGGTGGGAGTAGTATTTATAGGCTTAATTTTTAAAAACCAAAAACCAAAAACCAAATGGTTATCAAACGGGGCCTAAAGTGTTCATTTTGAAATTTCAAGACCAAATAGACACTAAATTCAAATTTTAGTTCCCAAAGTGTATTCAACACTTTAGGGGCCATTTGGCCCATGGGTTTGGGTTGGGATGGGTTTGGGTTCCAAACCCAAAACCATGTTTGGCACAAGGTGCTTCAAAACCCTTGGTTTTGAAACACAACCCCATGGGTTACAACAGTGCAACCCCATGGGGTTTGTGCCATGTTTTCCTCTTCCATTTGCCGTTTTCCATTTCCGGCGACCACTCAGACAACAACTCCGACGACCACTCCGACAACAACTCCGGCGACCACTCCGATGACAACTCCGGCGACCACATTGGCGACCCGACCACCGCTAACAATTACCTCCGACGACCACTGCGATGAGAACTCTAGAGACCAGTTCCATTTACCATTCTCCATTTCTAGCGACTACTTCGACAACAACTCTGATGACAACTCCGGCAACCACCCAACAACCACCGATAACAACAACTCCAACGACTACAACGGTGACCCGACCACCGCTGACGATTACCTCAGACAACCACTGCGATGAGAACTAGAGAGACCAGTCTGACGATTACCCCTGCGACTCGACCACCCCAATAACTAGACACCCCGATAACCCAACCACTTAAATAACCCGACTTGCCCGAACCACCGACAACAACCACTTCAATTACCCAATCACCCGACAACCATAGTTGACGATCACCTCGAAAACCTGACCACCTAGCAACCACCGTAGACAACCACCTAGTCACCACTCCGATGACCTGACCACCCTGATGACTACTTCGGCGATTACCCTGACGACATGGTAACCCAACCACCCAAAACCACTGTTGACGACCACCTGGTGACCACTCTGGCGACTCCAACAACCCAACCACTGCCACAACCACCCAGTGACCCCTCTGGCGACATGACCACCCTGATAACCACTCCAGCGACCCGACAACTACTGCTGAAAACCACCCAACGACCATTCCGGCGACCTGACCACCGTGCAATCCCACCGACGACCACCTCAACATACCCAAACACCTCATCAATCCAACCACCCCAACGACCACTCCAACAATCACCCTAGCGACCCAACCACCTAGTCAATATTTTAAAAGGGCCAGCGTGGACGAGCTATATGCAGAACTAAAGGCGATCCCAAGGATGACAAGGCAAGACTGAATGATTGTTGCAAAGACTATTCTCTCGGATAGTATGATGTTGAACTCCTTCTTTACATTCACCCCAGATTGGAAGTATGATTACTACGTGAAAATTTTGGGGAAAGCACCTAGAACATGACTCTCTTTTCATCACTTTCATCTACCACTCTTATGACTTACATTTGTGTTTGGACAATTACTTCTACTTTCTTGTCATTTCATCTGGAATGTGTGTTATGATATTTTTAGAACTAGATCTTAGTTCTAATTTTTTGTTTTACTTTACCATTGGCAACACCATTCTTACATTGCACCTATTAATTATCTGTTGCTACGCATAATCTTCAATTTTATGTCATCATGAGTGGAGTGAATGAGATAGCATATAGTTATACAAACTACACATAGTATAATTCAAATTGAACTATAGTTGTAACAATTGCTCTACATAATTGGTTAAATAGTTGGTATGTAACACACCAAAAAAATTATGAAGTTAAAAAAATGGAGTAGGAAAAAAAAATAGTGTAAGATTTTTTTAAAAAAATAATAAACAGTTTGAAAAATTATAAAAAAAAACAAACTAAACAAACCTAGCCCAACCCAACCCTGCACCCCAAACACAGGTTTTAGCAAACCAGCCCAACACAACCCTGCACCCCAAACACAGGAATCAGAAACCCCAGGGTTTCTAATTCCAGCCAAGAAACCCTAGGGTTCCAGAACCCCAGAGTTTTTGATTCCAAACCAGCGCGCCAAACAGCCCCTTAAAGTTTTCATTAAATGTGTTTCTTATAATTTTGCATCAATATCTCTTTTTAGTCTTGAGTCGCAGATTTGAACACACTATCTTACTATAATATTAAAAACATATATATTATCTTGCTCCGTATTATAATTTTGCATCAATATATCCTTTTTTTTCTACAATATGTGGTTTCCTTTAATAAAAAAAAAAGTGTTTCCTCAAATTTCTTTTTTTTCCCATACGATTGCTTATATATTGTCAAGTTTGTGAGTTTTGTGGTTGAAGTGTGCATTCATAGATTAGTAATTCATCATATTCTGAGAGACAATGGCTCATTAGATTTTTTTCCTTTTTTTTGTTTAGTTCAACGAGAGAGATTTAAACATATCGAAGGTATATCGTATATGTCTTAACTAGTGTTGTTGGTAATTGTTTGTTAGACATTGCACTATAGAAGAAACAAATTTGTTATCAAGAAATAATGTTTTGTTAGATTCGGATTAATCAATTTCATTGGTTCCTTAGGAACCGTTCGATTATAACTATTTAGGCCCCGTTTGATAACCATTTGATTTTTGGTTTTTGATTTTTGAAAATTAAGCTTATTTTCTCTCAAATTCTCTACAATGGTTTTCATCTCCCTTAAGGAAGCATTTGAATTCTTAGCTAAATTCTAAAAACAAAAACAAGTTTTTGAAAACTACTTTTTTTGGTTTTCAAAACATGGCTTGGTTTTTGAAAACATAGGTAAAAGGTAGATAACAAAACAAGTAAATCCATGGGTGGGAGTAGTATTTATAGGCTTAATTTTCAAAAAAAAAAAAAACCAAAAACCAAATGGTTATCAAACGGAACCTTAGTTTTTGGTTTTAAAAATTAAGTTTATAAACACTATTTCTACCTATGAGTTTCTTTGTTTTGTTATCTACTTTCTACTAATATTTTTCAACAACGAAGTCAAATTTTGAAAACTAAAAAGAAAAGTAGTTTTTAAATACTTGGTTTTGTTTTTTGAATTAATTTTTTTTTAAAAACTTGTTTTTGTTTTCTGAATTTAAAAGAAAAGTAGTTTTTAAAAATTTATTTTTATTTTTTGAATTTAACTAAGAATTTTAATGTTTTTTAAAGAAAAGTGAAAACTATATAGTAAAGAAATTGTGAGCAAACAATCGTAAATTTCAAAAATAAAAAAATAAAAACAAAATAATTATCAAATTCGACTTAACTTTTCTCTCGGATAAAATTCACAATATCTAGAAGACTTTGCTCAATTTGTTGATGATTGCAAATCAGCCCCCACCAAATGTTCTTTTTTCCTTTTTTTTTTTTTTTTTATGGAAAATAGTTTTACAATAAAAAAAGAAAGTCTTGTTGCATAAGGCAAACAACACCTACTACAGATGGATACAAGTGGCTAGGGTTTGGGATAAAGCATTCAAAATTGTTGCATTATCTGCTCCCACACCATTAAAAAAAAATGGATGATGTAAGCTATATTACTTAATATTAATTTATGTTCACAAATATTTGGAGATTCTTTTATTAAATTTGCAGTACTCAAGTATGGCCAGTCTTAAAATCTCAACCGCCCATCCAACAGATTTTTGGCGCCTGTGAGTTTGTGACACTTCTATAGTCACAGACGTGTGGGAGAAGTACTAAAAAAACACTCAAAATAAAATAAAAGACGCGTGGGAGAAGAATTATGCAAGCTGGAAGCTGCAGGATTTTATCTTTTCGTGAGAAATTACGAATTTGTCCCCTCTGCTCTATTAATGCTCTTTCAACCACTCTCTCTGGTACATTAGTGGTGACTCGTAAGGCGTGGGAAATTACGAATTTGTCCTCTCTGCTCCATTAATACTCCTTCAACTAGGGATGACAAAAATACCCGCAGGATCGGGTCACCGTGGAGCCCCGCCCCAAACAGGGCGGGGAATCCCCAGTTTGACCGGGTATGGGGGTCAAACCGGAGATTTTTTTGGGTCTCCGGTCAGGGACGGAGCGGGGACGGGGAGGGTATCCCTGCCTCGTCCCCGTCCCCGAACCTGCGCCTGAATTATTTTATTTTATTTTTTAAAAATATAAAATATATATTATAATTATTTATAATAATAATACTATATTATATTATTAATAACATTATATATATAATTTCTTTTAATTTCTTTTAATTTCTTTTACATCTATTTTTAGTTTTTATTTTTCTATTTTTTTTTAATTTCATTTCATTTGGATATGTTATACTGTTATTATATATAATTTTATAATATAATAATTTTAATATTAAATTTATAATAAAAATATTAAATATTTTAAACATTAATTATTTAAATAAATAAAACAATATTAACAATAAAAATATTGTGTTAAATATATATAATTTTAATACATTTACTGATTTTTAATTCATTTCAAATTAAAAATAATTAAAAATAAATAACAACAAATGGGGATTTTTCCCCATGGGGATTTCCCGACCCCGACTCCGACTTCCCGAAACGGGGAATGGGGCGGGAACGAGGATGAAAAATCCCCACGTGGACGGGGATGGGGAGTGCATCCCCGACCCCGCCCCGCCCCGCTGCCATCCCTACCTTCAACCACTCTATCTGATACACCCAAGACCATGATGAGTCCCACAAGTGTCCTTGCCTGTGAATCAAGGATAAATACATCTTTAAAAAAATTTGCTTACTTATTTATCTTTTTTTTTTTGGGTGTGGTGAGCGTGGAATGAACCCAAGTTAATGTCGGAGAAATGAGATTGCAAGTACACCCAGAGCCACGAGGGTCTTACAAGTGTACCCAAATAATGTTGGAGAAATGGATTGCAAGTACACCTAGAGAGTGAAGGTCAGTGTACCCGAGCCAATGACAGAGAACGATGACTGCAAGTACATCTAGAGAGCAAAGGTTATTCCAATGTACCCGAGCCAATGCCGGAGAACGATGACTTCAAGTACACCTAGAGACCGAAGGTCATTCAAGTGTACTCGAGCCAATGACTGGAGAGTGCCGAAGCTACAAGATCTAAATGTCGAAGAGCAGTAGCTGCAGGTACACCTAGAGAACGAAGGCCATTCGAGTGTACTCGAGCCAATGCTGGAGAAAAGTAGCTGCAAGTACACTTAGAGAGCGAAGGTCATTCTGGTGTACCTGAGCCAATGCAAGCTCCAAGTACACCTAGAGAGCGAAGGTCATTCTAGTGTACCCGAGCCAGTGCCAAAGCTGCAAGTACACCTAGAGAGCAAAGGTCATTCCAATGTACCTGAGCTAATGTTGGAGAAAAGTGACTGTGAGTACACCTAGAGAGCGAAAGTCATTTAAGTGTACTTGAGCTTATACCGACGGTTGTAGCTGCAAAAAAAAAAAAGGTTGAATTCCCTCGAACTCTCGCCCTCTAGTTGATGAGTAAAATGGTATTTCTCAAGGAAAAGGAGCCGCCGTATAAGTTTCTTCTTTAAAAAAAAAAAAGAGGGCGCAAAATCAAAAAAGATGTTAGCTTTGAAAATGAAAGGAAAAAAATCCAACTAAATATGGAAAACAAGAAAAGTTAAAGAAAACATAAAGAGAATTAAAAAAAAAAAAGAAAAGAAAAGAATAACATAAGTTTAAAAAAAAAGTTCATCTATCGCGATCGCAAGAAGAAGGAAATGAAGAAGAGGGAAAAGAAAAAAGAAGATAACAACAATTCAAAAAAAGCAAAAAAAAAAAGTCATTGCAGGCGTGAAAGAGAGGAAGAATGAGAAGGAAAACAGAATAAAAAAATTCTGAAGAAGGCGAAAAAAAAATTTGCCACTTGGAATTTGAGAAATTAAAAAAGGGCGAAAAAGAAAATTTCTCCAAGGTAGCTACAATTCCAAAATTTGATGAAGACTCACGTATTTGATGATGAAGATCGCGTACAACAAGAATTTTGGCAAGATTTTCATCCCTTGATTTAAACTTGTTAAGGTTTAATATGGAAAGGAGAATGTTGATTTCAAATTGGATTTTAATCCTATCCAACTCAAACGAGGATAAAATTTAACATTGGGTTGAACCAAGGAGTGAAACTCAAATTTTATAGAGTGGGTACAGTTTAAGGGACTGCCAAACACATGGAGAGACAAAGGAGGAAAAGCTTCCATTTGGAAATTGGGTGAGATACACGCCATTTCAAAAGAGCAATGAGAAAGGTAAAGGGAATGGGAAGAAGAAGGAATCAAAAAAGGCTTTCTTTGATGGAAGCTTGAAACCAAAAAGTTGAATAAAGAAAATTCGAGTTTTGAGAACTCATTGGAATTTTTGAAAGAACGACGAGAACTTCCACCGGAGAATAGTGAAAAGGAGGAGCAAGAGAAAACTAGAGTGACAAGACAAGGTGATAATTCTCATTTATGAGGATTATTTAATCCTAAAACTAAGTTGTTGTTGCCATTTTTGCACATTTTATCAAATAACGAGCAGGCTCAAAATAGCATTTATAAGATAAATTCATGCAAGCTTGTCGGAGTATGGAAAAAGAATAATTAAGTTGAAAAGATAAAGGAAAGTTGGCTAAAATTGTTGTTTTTGTGCAGATTTGAGGAAATGAAAAAAATGCAAATGAAATGCAATTGCATTTCTTTGAAAAGGCAATGTGGTGAACAAGAGGGAAAATGCAATTGCAATGCAATTGCATTTTCTAGACTTATCAAACATTACGGAAATTACAGAAATTTACCAAGATTCACGCATTTTGCTTGATTTATGGGAGAATTTCAAGCCCAAACTCATGCCCAAACCTTGACCCATGATTGAAGGAGCACAATGATGGAAACCCTAGCCTTCAATGCCTATAAAAACAAGGAGATTGAAGCAATGGAGCACGTTTTTATATATGGGTTTTTCTGCACTTTATTTTTGTGGGTTTCTCTGTTTTCCTCGTCTTCAAACAGCAGTGGTTTCAATTTCACCTTTTTTTTTTCATGTCTTTAGTTTATGTTTCGGTTTGCTCCTAAAATCCTGAATTAGATCTCTCCTCAACGAAGGTTTGAAGAGGTTAAGATTCAAGAGTTTGAAAAAGAATTCTGAATCGACCACAGTAAGGAGTTTTGGTAGCTTTGTTCTGTTTTGGGTTTAATACCATTCTGTTTTTGATGTTACAAGTTTTGCTTAATTTCTGGTTATTGAATTGATCTTGGTTAAATCCTATTTCCTGTATGTGGCGAGATTGAAATGAAAAGTTGAATTCCATATTTCAAGTTCTTTATCTCCATATATAAAGCTTATTCATTTCTGGGTTTTTATTGTTTACAAAGATTGAAAATTCCAATATCATGTTTTATGAAATTTTGATTTAAATTTAGTAATCCATCATTGTTACTTCTCTGTAGGGCATTCGTAATTAGTAATTACCATTGTTTGCCCTAAGGTTAATTTCCTTATTTCATTGATTAATTATGAATTTTACACAAAGTAAATTTTGGTTTTTCATTATCTCCATAATGAGCTAATTCTTCTTTATGGATTCAAGTTAATGAATGCCCTAGAGGAGAAATGTAAAGCTTAAAATCATATTAAATTTAGTTAACACTCGAGACTTTTTTTGTTTTTGTTGAAATAACGTGGGTAGACCTAGCTGGCCAACTAGTAATTGCTTGTCAAGCTTGAACTTAATACCGAAAGGGTTAAGAGAAAGCGGATGTCACAAAAGCAATGGAAGAAAAGACTTAGACATAAGTCCTGAACATCGACCCTAGACATAGGGTGAGACTCCAAAACCGCTAGAATTGTGCGCTAAATTATCTAAGTTAGATTAGCCATAGACATATAGGTTTAATCACTTAGCCTCCTAAAGATTTTGAAGCAAAATCGAATAGGAGTTGAATTCAATTTACTTAGTTCTCGTGTATTAACTATGATTGCAATTGCATTTTAAGTAGCATTTCTTTCCAAAGGGGCATAAGCAACTTGGATCCCATTCTTTTTAATTATTGACTTTTTCGCTTATTTTCTTTAGCAAAAACAACCACTCAATCATTTTTACACCATTGGTTACCGCAATTGCATTTTGCGAACAAATTTTGTGTCATCTTAGTAGATTTTGTTAAAACCCGTTCCCTTGGGTACGATACTCTGGAGTACTTCCAGTTTCTTTATTACTTCGATCACTTGCACTTGCGTGTAGCGAAAAGCACCGATCACAAAGGCTCAAAGATTGAGGCAAACAAATTATTGAAGGGAAAAAGTATATTTTCGGTGGTGGAGCAAATGACAACCGGCGGCCAGAAAAAGGAAAGAGAGGAAGTAATTGGCAAGAACAAGAGAACATCATAAATGTAGCATTAATTGCTAAAATATCCATTGGGCTTACAAATGAAGAAAAAAGCGTAACAGAGCCAACAAGGCCAATTGAAACCTTATCCAGGCAAAATCCTTTTTGAGCCAAGGGGAAATAAAAACCCAAAACAGGCTAGTGAACACATAAAAGAGCCAAAGAAAATCGTAAGTGAACAAGTAAGCATCAACCCAAGTCCAGAGAGGGTAAAAAACCATTAAAAGTCGGGGAAGAGATTGATGCGCAACCAACAAGACTCTCAATCAAACAATAGTATTTTTTAGGTGTGTTAGAAACACGGTAGAGAGGAAAAGCTAGAAATCAAAAGAAACAAGAGACTTTGCTTGAATGATCTGACAAGTTGGGAAGTATCGGCGGGAGCTGTGGAGCAACTCTGACGGTCACCATGAAAACCTTAAGCTGGAATGCTCAGGGTTGGGGAATCCTCGAGCGTTCAGGGAGCTTCGGCGTTTAGTCGAAGAGAATAAACCCCAAATTGTGTTTTTATCAAAAACAAGATTAAGCACTGGCAGAGAAATCTACTTCAAGAGAGAGCTCAATATGATGGGTTGTTTATGTGTTTCGAGCAAAGTCAGAAGAGGGAGTCTAATGCTGTTATGGTCATAAGAATCGGATTTGCATATTAACTCCTACTCGTCGGGCCATATTGATGCGACAATCAAAGACAATCAAGGGGATTGGAGATCCACGGGCTTTTATGGAAATCCAGTTACGAAAAAATGAAAGGACTCATGGAGTTTGCTCGCTAGACTGAATGAATCTTCGATTCTTCCTTGGATAGTGGGAGGGGACTTCAATGAAATCATGTTTAATTCGGAGAAAGAAGGAGGCCTTAATAGAAGTGAAACCCAACCTCAAGCTTTTCGAGAAGTCATCAATGAATGTAACCTTATCGACCCAGGGTACAATGGTGATCAAACTAAAATGTGGAGGCTTTAAGAAAAGATTTTTAGTTTAAAAACAAAGCTCTAGTCTAGTGCAAGTGCACACTGTCGATGCAAGTAATATAAAACTAGAAGTATTCCAAAGTATCGATCCGACAGAGAACATATACAACAAAATTCAAATGATATAAAAAATAAGATAATAAATATGAAAAAAGAAAATTCAAGTTGTTCATGCCACTTGGGAGAGAAATGTAACTAAAATGCAATTGCAATCGTAGCTAACTCAAGAAAACTAAGTAAACCGAATTAGACTTCTATTCAATTTTGCTTCAAAATCATTAGGAGGTTAAGTGATTAAACCTATATTTCTATGACTAATCTAACTTAGATAATTTTGCACACAATTCTAGTGGTTTTGGAGTCTCGCCCTATGTCATGGGTCGATGTTCAGAACTTATTTCTAAGTCTTTTCTTTCATTGCTTTTGTGACATTCGCCTTTCTTAACCCTTTCGATATTAAGTTTAAGCTTGACAAGCAACACTAGTTGGTCGGCTAGGTTTACCCAATGTTAATTCAATGTTAATTCAACAAAAACAAACAAAGTTCAAGTATTAACTAGATTGTTTGTACTTTTAAGCTTTACATCTTTCCTCTAAGGCATTCACCAATTTGAACCCGTAAGGAAAATTAGCTCATCATTGCAAAAGTGAAAAACAAAGCTTTAAAATAATAAAAATGCATAACTGAGAATGAAAGAAAGAATAGATAAAATTCTAGAATGTAGAAATAAAAATAACTTAACCAAAACTTAAAGAACATAAACTAGAAGAAAATTTTGGTAGAAGAAAATTAATTCGAACAAGCTGAATTTTTTTAATAAGAACTAAGAACTCAATGCTGAAAATATAATGAAACTTAAACAACTAACTTGAATCTTGAAATACAACTAAATGAATGAAAATACAACACCAACTAAGTTCCAAAAAAAAAAAGAAGAAAATAACTTAAACAAAACAGAAAATAAATTCTAAGAAATGGAAGAACACAACCCCTTTTTCACTTCTTACTCAATCGACTCAACTTCACTTTTTTCAACGGGAATTGAACATTCACTTCCTTCAGCTTTCGTTGAGGAAGGACTGAGTTTCGAAGTTTAAAGGGCCTAGAAACAGAAGAAAAAAAAACATAAGCAAAAACTGAAGAAAAACAGCAACCGGTGGACTCTTGTTGCATGAAAACCCCTATTTAATTGCCTTCGTCTCTTCCTACTTTTATAAGATTTATGGGCTAGGTTTCCATATTTGTTCATGTGTAGCTTAGGTCTGTTGGGATTATGTCATAAAGCCTCGTAATTAATGATTTATTTAATAATTAATAATAATTTTGATTATTTTATTTGCAATATAATAGTATCCATTATATGAAAAACTCAAGGTTATTAGTGTAATCTTGAACAGTATGTGGTTGACATACGAGATGATCATGTTCAAAAAATAACCTAATCATTCAAAAAATAACATCATGTTCATAGTAACACTATTGATACGACCCACTTTGTAATAGTTACAAATGATTTGATCCAAATCATTCATGTGGAGACATGTGAGTGGGGGCTATACAATGAGTTTGTATAAGACTGGACCACGAAATATTTAATCTCTCTTTATAAATCCATTAATTGATAAGATTAATATTTTATCAGAGTGATCATATGCAACTCAATCTTAATCCTGAGTAAGTTATGAACTCTTGTCTGTGAGGGCTTGTCCTTTGATTTGCATGGGTGAGAGTGGCTTTTGTAGGCTATTCAATATGCCTACCATTTTGGAGACTTGACCAAATAAGGAGCTGGGAACATAATCTCACAAGATGAAATTCACTTATTCCCATATAGGGTAAGTAGATGAGTAGTTCCCTTAAATGTTGATTTCGAGACTTGAACAATGTGGCCCCACCCTCTCACTGGCCCGAGAAGGACTTAGTTTATAATTAGATTATAAACAGATTGTTCATTAGAGGATCAGTGGAATGTGCAAGATGTAATTATAAGGGTAAAATGGACTTTTGACTCAGCTGTAATTACGAACAACTCGTGAAGGATCGACTTGCATGTAATAATTATATCTATGGACACAACTTGTCTTACAGTGCATAAGAGTGCAACTCTAGGTCTATAGTGGAGTGACCTATAGTTAATGAATGAAAATTAATTAATTAAAGAATTAAATTAATTAATTTTATATCATTAAAGCTTATAATCTGTAGGTTAATAAAATTCTCTTGCTAGCTCATAGTAACACTAAAAGATCAATTTAGTTAAAAAAAACTTTTGAAATGTTCAAATTAATATTTAATTTGAAGTGTTCAAATTAATATTTAATATATTAGATATATTAAATATTAACGAGGAAAATATATTTATTGTATTTGATACATTAAATATTAAAATTTGAAATGTTCAAATTTAATATTTAATTTGAAGTGTTCAAATTAATATTTAATATATTAGATATATTAAATATAAAAGAGAAAAATATATTTATTGTATTAGATACATTAAATATTAAAATAATTAATGTATTTTGACATATTAAATAAAAGATATTTATAAAATTTGAATAAGATTCAAATAAATAAATATCGTAGGAGATTTGAATGAGATTCAAATAAGTATAAGATATATTTTAATATATTAGATATTAAAATATAATATTTTAATTCTAACAAAGATTTACTCTTGGTCTCTATAAATAAGACCATTGAGTTGAGTCATTAGACACAACACATATCTTCTTAATAGAGAATTAGAGAATTCTCTCTATACCTCTTCCTCACCAATCCCTTGTGGATTTTCTTTCAAGGTGCTTCCACACGCCTTGGTCCTGTGTTCGAGTCATAACTAGGAAGACTTTGTGGAGGAGATAAAGACATGCCAGAAATATCTCCATATTTACTCCAAGTAAGTTTACTTAACCTTAATTTTTAGTTTAATTTTAAATAAAATTAAAGACGGTCCAATGCTTCCGCTGAGGAGTGAAACGTTCATTCCTTCAAGGTCAACTTGCCTTGCTGGATTCGTGGAGAAGAATGACATAAAATCCCCAAAATTTTGCTAATCTCGTATTTGGTGCGTTTTCCAGATTTTTGCAGAAATGCAATTGCACTTCTGTTACATTGTTTTCTAGATCTACCAGAATTACAATTGCAATGCAATTTCATTTCTATTGCATTCTTCAAATTCCTGTACAAAAACATCAAGTAAGTGTAGTTTTCATTTTCTTTTGCTTTCTTTTCTCCATTTACTTAATCTAAAATGCTTTCAACAACAATTCAATTCAAACCAACTTTTAGCTAGCCTTTTTATCTAATAACACACATAAAATAACAAGAATAACTAAGTATTTAATAATTCTCATAAATGAGAATTATCACATCTCGAATAATCTCCATGAATCTTTGTATTTTCCGTGATTCCCACAGCCCTTGAGATTTCCAGAAAATGCAATTGCATTTCAAAAGTGGAATGCAATTGCATTTTTCCCTTTGTTCACCATCTTGTTTTCCCATGGAAATGCAATTGCATTTCTAAAGTAGAATGCAATTGCATTTTTGTTCATCTCGATGGTGTCTTAATATGGGAAATGTTTGATAGGTTCCTAATTAACCAGAAGCTGGCTTCAAGCTATCCCCACCTAAGTGTCCAACACCTTGGGTTTCATGGATCAGACATAGGGCAATTGTAGCCTCCTAGGGGCAAAAAAGTCAAACCTTTTTGGCTAAAAGAGGTAAGAGGCCATTCAACTTCGAGGAAAGATGGGTTAAGCATGAAGAATGCCATTAGTTTGTGGATAGCATATGGAAAAGCGAAAACATAGAAAATCGCCATAATACTTAAATCCTAATCTCGAAATTGAACAAATGCCTCCACAATCTGCATGGTTGGAACAAAGAAAGGCTCAAAGGTCCTATTTCTGGGGCGATGAAGAGAAAAGAGAAGCTGAGATCAGATCCATCTCTGCCGTTAAAGGGATATGTGGAGAAGAAAGTTGATGGTGGCTGAAAAAGAGCTAAATAACCTCATTGAGGAGAAAGAAAGGTTCCAGAAAATCACGTCAAGGGAAAACTTTTTCAACTTGAGGGACATAAATACTAGATGGTTCCATCTACGAGCCTCGCAATGGAGGAGAATGAACATTATTTTTGGCCTATATGACTCTTTTGGAGATTGGAAGGAAGATGAGGGGGAAATCAGTCAGATTGCCACTGAGTTTTTTAAGGATCTTTTTACCTCATCCAATCCTTGTATGGACAACATTAACAATATTGTGGGTTGCATCCCGAGATCATGACGATCACAACAGAGATCTCCTTAAGCCTTTCACTAAAGTAGAGATAAATAAGGCTTTAAAGGAGATGCACCCCACAAAAGCCCCAGGGCCAGACAGTTTACATGCTATATTCTTCCAAAATTATTGGAGGATTGTGGGGGATGAGATGGTGCAGACCTGTCTAAAGATGCTGAATGACGGGGAGGACTTAACCCCGCTCAACAAAACCTTCCTAACTCTCATTCCCAAGGTAAAAGCTCCCAAAAAGATGCCAAAATTTAGGTTGATAAGTCTTTATAATGTTATGTATAAGCTCGACCATTGGAAACAGACTTAAAAAGGTGCTGGCCCATGTCATATCCTTCAATCAATTGGCCTTTGTACCAAGTAGGCTCATCATGGATAATGCGAATATCAGTTTTGAATGCATACATGCCTTAAACAACAAAAGAAAAGGAAAAACTGGGGTAGTGGCCCTCAAAACATATATGAGTAAAGCTTATGATCGGGTGATAAAGAGCTTGTCGAAGGCTCTATCAAATAAATTTATAAACCGAACTTCTAAAAATTTGCAGTAATAATGGCCAGGGTCGATCACAGGGATTGAAGTTCTTAGATTAATTAATTACTCTAGTTAATTATGCCAAATTTTATTTAAATAACCTAACTTTAGAATCAAGGAAAAATAAAATCTACACTAATATATACATGCTTTGGAGTCCAATTTTGAGAAACATACATGCTTGATTACATTAATCCCAACTTAAATTGATTAATAAATTGATTTTATACCAACAATCTTAAGCCAATAATTTCTAAATAATCAATTGACTCTTTCAAGCCCAATTGAACTCATGCATAGCAACAAATCAACCTCTTGATTTATTTCTATTACTAAACATGACATCAAGTTATTCTCTTAAGACTTCTAGAATTAATCTACTCACTCTCATGAAATAAATTAAACCTAGTCTTGCATCTAGTGTTCTATAACTAAACTTACTTTCTCAAGCTAAATTTAGTTAAACATGCAAAACCATGGCCAAAGGTTAAGACAGTTGAAAGAGATGCATAAAAGACGTTAATATCTAATCAATTAAAACCAATCAAGTGTTCAACAAATACAACCATAAAAAGTGTCTTAACACAGATTTACAACATCTAAACAATCCACAAAAACTCCTAAATTCAAAAGAAAAGGAAAGAAAATAGAGAATAAACTTAGGTCGCGTGCCGACACTCATTCCCGATGTGATGTCCATGATCTCGAGCTTTGAGTGTTTTCCTTGGCTCTCCAAAGGTCTCCTCTAGTTCCTTATACAATGCTTGAATTGAGTTTATGGTCTCTCAAAACAACTCTATTTGGATGAAGAAAAAGTTTCCTTATATAGAGTCGAGACAACGTTGCAACGTGAGGGACCGTTGTCCCTCAAATTTTATAAAAAAGAAAAATTTTGATTTTGGCTGGCGTTGCAACATTATGCCTTCGGGTTCTCAAGATTGAAAAACTACTGAAGTAGCATTGCAACGTTATGCTCTCGGGTTCAATTGCCTTGTTTTTCCTCTTCAACACTTGTATCCTCAATTATAGCCTCAAATTGCTTCAAATTCATCCAAATACTTCACAATTCTTCGGTTTTGTACTAAATGCTCGGTTTCTACAAAATACACATAAAAACACATGAAAACATATATAATCATAGAAAAACTAGCATAAAACTAAGTCAAGAAATAACACAATTTTGCATGCTATCACCGGGTCGAATGGAACTATCTAGAAAAGGTCATGAGCAACATGAGCTTTAATGATAAATGGATAACAAATATCATGAGATACATCAAGTCTGTTAGTTTTGTAGTCCTTGTCAATGGAACTCCCGCCGAAACGATTTACCCAAATAGGGGGCTTCGATAAGGGGATCCGCTATCCCCCTACTTGTTCCTAATCTGTGCAAAAGGTCTCTCAGCAAGCATTAATAGGGAAGTCTCTAACTCTAACCTCTCTAGTTTTAAAATTAGTAAGTATTGTCCTATCATTTCTCACCTATTTTTTGCAGATGACATCGTTTTCTTTTTCAAAGACACAAATAGGGAATGTGAGACAATCAACAGGGTCTTAAAGGACTACGAGAGAGCTTCAGGGCAGGTGATAAACCTGGAGAAGTCCATGTTCACCTTAAGCAATAATGCTGGGGAAGAGCAAAGAGAGGTTGTGAGCAGGTTGCTCTTGGTGTGCGATTCACCTGTTGGGATTTATGCCCTAAAGCCTCGTAATTAATAATTTATTTAATAATGAATAATAATTTTGATTATTTTATTTGCAATATAATATTATCCATTATATGAAAAATCCAAGGTTATTAGTGTAATCTTGAACAGTATGTGGTTGACATACGAGAGGATCATGTTCAAGAAATAACCTAAAGGGTCATAGTATATGGATAAGTTTGGGTGCCTTATCCTGGTAACACTATTGATACGGACCACTTTGTAATAGTTACAAATGATTTGATCCAAATCATTCATGTGGAGACATGTGAGTAGGGGCTTCATATACAATGAGTTTGTATAAGACTGGACCACGAAATATTTAATCTCTCTTTATAAATCCGTTAATTGAGAAGATTAATATTTCATCAGGATGATCATATGTGACTCGATCTTAATCCTGAGTGAGTTATGAACTCCTGCCTGTGAGGGCTTGTCTTTTGATTTGCATGGTGAGAGTGGCTTTTGTAGCCGATTCAATATGCCTACCATTTTGGGGACTTGACCAAATAGGGAGCTGGGAACATAATCTCACAAGATGGAATTCACTCCTTCCCATATAGGATAAGTAGATGAGTAGTTCCCTTAAGTGCTGATTTCCGGACATGAACAATGGGGCCCCACCCTCTCATTGGCCCGAGAGGATTTAGTTTATAATTAGATTATAAACATATTGTTCATTAGAGGATTAGTGGTACTTAAGGTGCAAGATGTAATTATAGGGGTAAAACGGACTTTTGACCCAACTGTAATTACGAACAACTTGTGAATGATTGACTTGCATGTAATGATTATATCTATGGACACAACTTGTCCTATAGTGCATAAGAGTGCAACTCTATGTCTATAGTGGAGTGACCTATAGTTAATGAATGAAAATTAATTAATTAAAGAGTTTAATTAATTAATTTTGTATCATTGGAGCTTATAATCTATAGGTCCATAAGGTCTCCTTGCTAGCTCATAGTAACACTAAAAGATCAATTTAGTTGAAAGAAAAATTTGAAATGTTCAAATTAATATTTAATTTGAAGTGTTCAAATTAATATTTAATATATTAGATATATTAAATATAAAAGAGGAAAATATATTTATTGTATTTGATACATTCAATATTAAAATTTGAAATGTTCAAATTAATATTTAATTTGAAGTGTTCAAATTAATATTTAATATATTAGATATATTAAATAAAAGAGGAAAATATATTTATTGTATTTGATATATTAAATATTAAAATAATTAATGTATATTAGATACATTAAATAAAAGATATTTATTAAATTTGAATTGGATTCAAATTAGGAAATAAATGTCGTTGGAGAATTTTAAACGGTTTGAATAAGATTCAAATTGGTTAGATAAATATATTTTAATATATTAAATATTAAAATATATTATTTAATTATTTTCCCTAGACTACTATAAATAGGATCCTAGGGGTGAGCCATTGTGCATTCTTCACAACACACATCTCCTCTATAGAGAAAATTAGATAATTCTCTCTAGATCTCTTCCTCTCCAATCCCTTGGGAATTTTCGTTCAAGAGGCTCCCACAAGCATTGGTTCTGTGTTCGAGTCATAGCCAGGAAGACTTTGTTGAAGAGATAAAGATCCGTCAGAAAATTCTCCATAATATTATTTTCAAGGTATTTATTGCTTAACCCTTGTATTTTAGTTTAATTCTAAATACATCAAAAACGATTCTTATGCTTCCGCTGTGGGTTTAATTCGATTATTCCCTTCATCACAGACACCTTGGGTACATACTTAGGCCTTCCGTCTTAAAATGGGCACCATAAGGATAAGCTCTTCCATTCTATTAAGGAAAGAGTCTGGAAGGCCTTGCAAAATTAGAAAGGGAAGTTTTTCTCTACATGAGGAAAAGAAGTCTTGATTAAAGTGGTTGCACAAGCCATCCCCATCTACACAATGAATTTCTTCCACCTTCCAACCAAGGTTTGTAAGGAAATCGAGAGCATGTGTGCCAAGTTCTGGTGGGGCACATCAGACGTCAAAAAGAAAATCCACTGGCGAAGCTGGGACTGCATGTGCAAGAACAAAGAGAAGGTAGGGATGGGGTTTAGAGAGGTCAAAACTTTCAATCAAGCTATGTTGGCCAAGAATAGCTAAAGGCTGGCTAGGAACCCGAGTAGTCTTCTTACAAGTATACTTAGACAAAAGTATTTTAGTAACAGTACTTTCCTCCAAGCCAAGTTGGGATGTAACCTGTCCTTTGCTTGGAGGAGTATATCATTTGGGGGAGAGACCTGTTCGATAAAGGCTATAGATGGAGAGTGGATTCCGGACACTCTATCTCTATTTCTAATGATCCCTGGATCCCCTGAATTGAGAATCCTAAACCAAATCACACTCACCTGAGGGTCATGAACTTATGTGTTAACCACCTTCTAAGTAATGGGAGTTGGAATAAGGAGTTGGTAAAAGAGGCTTTCAACCCCGTTGATGCCGAGGGCATCCTTAATATCCCCATTTTCTCCCAAGGAACTGAAGATGAGATCACTTGGAGCATGGATAAAAAAGGAATGTTCTCGATTAAGAGTGCTTACCATTTGAGGCTTCTTTTTTCAAAGGCTGGTGACGCTTCCTCTTTGAACGGTTCTACAATTAACAATTCTTGGAAGGATCTTTGGAAGTCTAAAGTGGCTCCTAAAATAAAGATTTGTGGTTGGCGAATCCTAAGTGATCTCATACTGTTCCGTTTTAATCTTGTTAAAAAGGGTGTTAAATCTGACCTTTTGTGTGTTTTGTGCAGGAAAAACTTGGAATCCACCAAGCATGTAATATGGAAATGTTAGTTTTTGAGAAAAATTTGGGACCACTTCATTCCTTCTTACAATTCTCTTTTTCGTGTGGGCAGGGAGAGGTGGGATAATCTCCAATATTAGGACTGGCTAAGGAGTCAGCTCTTAAAAGAAGATCTAAGAAAGGCCATCATTATAATGTGGAGTATATGGACTCACAGAAATCAAGTAATCGACAGCTCGATGGTCCCCAATTCGTAATTCTTATCAATAATGTGAACATTTATCTAAATGAGCACATGAGGGACCCGATTACACACCTGGAAGCTGTGAAAAAGCTGCCCCATCCTGGTCTTGATCATGATCACCCGTGTCTGATGCACTCTGTCCAACAGCAAGAGCCCTCCCTTTCTAGCTGTTGGAGACTCAGTACAGAAGCCTCTTGGATGGAAAACCATAATAGAGGTGGGGTGGGATGGATCGTGAAAGATTGCGAAGGCAATACTCTTGCAGCGGGCTGTCGGTGTATAAAGAGGAAATGGACGATGAAGATCCCGGAATTACAAGCGATAATCGAAGGCCTGGAAGTAGTTATTAGAAGATGGAAAGGGAAGAATCTCCCCCTCCTCGTGGAAACTAATGCGCTGAATGTGGTTAATTTGCTCAAAAATGAAGATGCAGACCTTACTGAAGCTATAGGCTTTGCCATGAAGACCATTTTCCTTGCCTCCCAAGCTCATGTTCTTTCGTTCGAGTTTATTCCAAGAGAAAGAAATGTCTTTGCTCATTCTTTGGCTGGTTATGCCTCTGCTTAGATGTTAGTGAATCTTGGGATGGTTTATTATCATTTTGGATGTTTCCCTCTTTAAGAGGGTTAGTGGTGTAGGTGGTTCTGTTTTAATGCAAGTCTTTTTAAGGAAAAAAAAAACTCAAATTTAACTAACATAAAATCAAGGTTTGGGATGCTCCCAAACTTTCTTCAAATCAAAATTGGATTAGAATTCAAGTTGAAAATTTATCCCAAATATTCAAATCAAATTGAGGTGTACTTCAATTTGGGCATAATCCAAAATGTATCACAAATTAAAATTTGGTAAAATTAATTCTATCAAAATCAAAATTATGGTAGAATTTCAATTTTATCTCAAAATTTGGGCATAATCCAAAATTTATCCCAAATCAAATTTTGTAAAATTAATTCTATCCAAATCAAAATCAAGGTAGAATTTCAATTTTATCTCAAAATTTGGGCATAATCCAAATTTTATTCTAACTCAAAATTTAATGAAATTAATTCTATCCAAATAAAAATCATGGTAGAAATTCAATTTTATACAAAAAAAAAAAAGAAAAGTTTAGGCATAATCCAAATTTTATCTCAAGTCAAAATTAGAGTAAATTTCAAATTTTATTCCAAGTTTAAACAAAAATTGGGTAGAATTCTAAATCCTATTCCAAATTCAAATAAAAATTTGGGTAGAATTTTAACCTTGTCCCAAGTTTAAAGTTTGAATTAAGGTAGAGCATAAATTCTACTAAGTTCAAATCAAAATTTTATGCCAGATAAGAAAATCAAAATATTGACCCATATTCATATTTTGATGAATTGACATAAAAAGTGTGTTAAATAAAAAAAAATCAAAATTATGAACCAAATTCTTATTTTGATTAAATTGACACGTCAAAGGGAGTAAAGATTAGGAACAAAAAAAAACCGTATATTTTAACTACAAACTATCTTTTTCGAGATTCACCCACACATGCATATGCCTAAATTTCGAAAAGGGGCATTTGTTGAATGAGGAATTTTGGTCAATCCCAAATTGTCACATCATTATTTCAAATTAATAGCAAAATTACAAATAATTATATTTGAGACCAATTATAAATTGACATGTGTCCCAAATTTAATTTGAAGATAAAAATTGGCAAATCCTAAAATTGTAAGACCACATGTCTTCATTATGAACATTTTACCAAATAGTTAAATTAATTTGGTCAAATTGGATCATATGAAATTTGGGTCAAAGTTATGGAATTTAGGTCAAAGTTAAACAAAACTCAAATCCAAATAGTTAGGCTCAAAGCCAACAAAGCCCAAGTCTAATGGTTGGGCCCAAAGGCCATTAAAGCCCAAGTCCACATGCCCATGAAAAACTCTATAAATAGAGGAGCTCTTCTCCATTTGTGGGGTTTAAAAATTTAACTCTCTAGAGTACTAGAATTCATAGCAAAGAAGGTCAAAGTCCTTAAATGGTGAACATTCCCTGAAGTCTTTAGGTGTTGAACATTCCTTGAAGACCAAAGACTCTTCAAGATTTGAAGACTTCAAGTTTCTAAAAATTGATTGAAGCTTCAACCTCGAGAACAAGCTACAAGCCCTTGAGACAGATCTACACTCGATAACAAGCTACAAAGCCCTCGGACAAATTCACAATTGAGAACAAGCTACAAAACCCTTGAGATAAATTCACATTCGAGAACAAGCTACGAATCTATGTTCGAGAATAAGCTGCAAAGCCCTTGAGACATTTGCACTTGAGAGAGAAAGAATCAGAGGATAAATATTGGCGATTGTACTCCACTACATTTAAATCAATACAAATTAAATTCATTTACACGTGTCTTATTTCTTTGTTGAAATTACGTGAACAAGAACAAATTACCTTGATGTGATTTACCTTTTTTTATTCAAGAAATAAAAGAATTAAAACTAAGCCTACTTATAAGGAGGAGAGAGTGTAGATACTAACTAAATTAGTTGTTAAAACGATATGATTTTGAGTTTAATTACTAGTTTAGTGCCATCACATATTTAGCATCTAAATTCAATATGGAAGCCATTAAAAACTAAACAAAAATGCAATGTAGTACGAAACATGATGTAGATATGACATGTAATTTCATAAAAAATAGTAAAGAGATTGAAGCCATAGAGAAGTCTTGACAAGATATGTGCAATTTCATATTGTCAAAAAATCCAAAAAAATCAAATTAGTCAACACTTAATGGAAACCTCGATTTACAGGCTAATAGTAGGGTCATGTATCTTGTATCTGCACTTAATGCAACCAAATCGATTTAAATTTCTCTTCCATTGTGAGTAGAACATTCTATTCCTCCATCTTCTTTCATCTTCTTCAACCCAATCATTAGAACTCTGTATTTTAGAATTATGTTTTAGCCGATTTAAAAACAAAAACCCATCATATTTAAATTTGAGACTCCATCCCATTTTCTATAGAATGTATTGACTGTTGACATTTTTGAAAATAATGTGGCTTGTAGGATCCACGTATCTCTCTACATGTTTAGATATTTTGAATTTGTTTTGCTACAACTATTGCATTCTTTTTTTGTTTTATTTAAACTTTAATCCAAATACCATTTTCTTGTCCTTCTATATTTTAGTTTATAGTTTGATATAATTAATTAAAATCGATAACAGTAAATACAATGAAAAATATTCTATGTTGTTGTGTTACTGGGTGATGACAACCGTGCATAATTTTAAAGATCCTAGCCTAGTGCAAGTGCCACAATGTTTACCAAGTAATAAAGTGGAGGTACTCTAAGTATCAACTCTCAAGAGAACGTTTTTAAACAAATGTTCAATGTTAACAACAAAGACCTTCTCGAAGTTTGTGAACTGAGGTAACCAAGAAAGTAAATGAGAAGATTGTTGGTTTATGAAAATATAAAGTAAGCAAAGAGGAATGACAATAGAAAAAGTAAGCAAAGAGGAATGAAAATAGTTGGTGAAAAATTAATAAAAGAAGGGGGATTCAAAACTATTTCAACCCTTAAAGAATATGCACCCACCTATACACCCACAACTTATCTCAATTAGGTGAAGTTGGATTGTTGCCCATATGCTCCCACATCTCATCCTTTCAGATACAGTATGGTTGGAGCAAAATTCTCTTTGTGCCCGCAACCTATCCTTTTCGACACTCAACACCATTAATCGAGTTCAACACCTATTCAACCATTTTTTAAGTGTTTTTAGGAGCCTATATAATTAAACACATATGTCTATAGTTAATTGAACTTAGATAAAGTTACATACAACTCTAATAATTCTATAGGTTTTGCCATATATAAAGTCAAAAGCAAAGCTCTATGCCTAGGCTATTTTTCTACATTGCTTTTATTAAAATCATCGTTTCTATGTTACCAGGAATTCCCCCTTCTTTGTTTTCTTTCAATGGAATTTTGATTCTGTTTGTAGTTTAATTTTATTTTCAGTTTTTATATATCTCGGTTGCATTTTTAGAGAAAGTTAAGTGGCTTATCGTGAGAATGTGAAATGTGCCAATCTTTATGCCCTGATTATGCATCTTTAAGCCTGCCATTCTAATTTTGAGTTCTGTAATTAGTATGTCAAGCATTCTCAAAATTACTCAGAATAATGAACTTTGAAAGGGATGCGGTTCCTATATCATAGTTTTGAACCTTACTTCATAAACCTAATTATGTTTTCTGATTCTCTATTTATCATCGGGACGTTTGTCGTGGAGGAAGCTGATTCTTGATAAGTAATTTCTAGTCCTCAAGTCGCAATGGTGCTGAGATATTGCATGTTGCCTTTTATTTATTTATTGATAAAGACTGTTCTCTGTGGTTGATTTACTTCAACACCGTTTCTATTTATATGAGGAAAAGAACAAGTTTTTTTTTGGCCTTTCCTCCAACAAATGGTTAAAATGCTTTAATTTGATTTTAACTAGTTAACCTTCTTATTCTGATGGTCGTTCTATTCATTAATATAATACTTAGATGTGGTCGTTTATATACGTTAACGAACGTATCCCAATCTTCAGAACTGAAAAAGGGTACTTCAAGATTCATACATTTTTTTACTTTGGGTAGAAATGAAACAAATAATGGTCTGTTCTGTGGAAGTGGAACCACAAAAGTGTTTGGCATATATTAGTGGTTCTCTTAATCTTTACATTCTTTTTTAAATATGTATCTGCTTGAGAAAATTCGCTTGGCTAAGCAAATAGACAAGTTCAAGAACACTGCCAACCAGGAGGTTATTAGTTTAACTAGGAACCTTTACCACCTACATTAAATGCTTAAATTATGGATCATTGTGCTGTTAAGGTTTTTCATTTACTCTATTTTGCCTTCATCGTTTGCCAAGTACAAATGAATAGTTAAGGCTCCGATTGATAACTATTTGATTTTTAGTTTTTGGTTTTTGAAAATTAAGCTTGTTTTTTCTCTCAATTTCTCTACAATAGTTTTCATCTATCTTAATAAAGCATTTGAATGCTTAGCTAAATTCCAAAAATAAAAACAAGTTTTTGAAAACTATTTTTTTTAGTTTTTAAAACATGGCTTGGTTTTTGAAAACATATGTAAAAAGTAGATGACAAAATAATAAAATTCATAGGTAGAAGTAGTATTTATAGGCTTAATTTTCAAAAACCAAAAACCAAAAATCAAATGGTTATCAAACGGAACCTAATTAATCAAGGGAATGTTTACTATCTGCCTCACAACATTCAAGGGCAATGTTGAATGATACAAAGCATATCACGTAGAAATTGGAGAAAAAAGGAAGAAAATTTAAGTCTAGAAATGTGGGCATGGTAAATTAGGGAAGATGGAGAGTTTTCATGATCCCATGATATGACTTCATATGTTCATTGTGAATTGAGTCATTCTGAGCTTTCTTACTACTTACTTCTCTAGGACATTCAAACCAGGTGACTTGAACGTTTGAGTCGAAAATTAATGACCTTTTTATTTACAATGACTTTAGAAAATTATCAAGATTTCAAAAGCAATATGCTTTTAAATAAAATTGTTCAAACTCTTGGGAAGTGTCTTAATTTGGAATTGAACAATTTCAAAGACTAGGACTGAATTAGGTTGTATGCCCCATGCAGGGAACCACTAGAGCTATAAAAATAGCCTGGACAGGGGAGAAAAAAAAAAAAGAAAAGGTGTAAGATAAAGAATGTGTTAAAGTTTTAGTACTCTATGGGCTTAATTAGATGCTTACAACTCATGGCTCAGGTATATCAGGATCAGGAAGGAAAATGGCTATTGTCAAAATAACTTGAAATTACATGCTTGGTTTATTTAATCGTCCTTTTTAATGGGATGAGTCGCCTAATCGTGTGACTTTATGAAAGAGTGCAAAAGAATAAATGATCATAAGGATGATTCAACGCACGAAGTTACACGTCGAATTGTAAGTTTATTTTATCATACTAATGTATATTATGTGATAATAAGTATTGAATGTAATTATATCACTTTCTCTACGTTAGGATGAGTTACAGAAAGAGCATCAAGGCCAAGATATTTTAAATCAAGCACTGGGGACACCCGAACATGCTGGATGAGTAAGAGAGAGTTGGAGATTTTATGTCACCTTCAACATATGTTAATGTTGTGCTACCCAAGTCAAAGCTAAAGCGCATTTCACCAACTAAACCAAGTGGCATGGTTACACCTTTGAGAACTCCAAAAACTGAAGGCATCTAAGAAACCTGAAGGTGGTTGAAAGTAAACCAGAGAATAAGGGTGTCGAATCATAGCAGAAGCTTGAGCTTGTAGTTGAGCAGCCAAGCATGATTCATATTAATGTATTAATATAATTTTTTTTACCTCATTAATAATTTTATTTAATTTGTTTGAAGGGTAAATCATATAAGTTAGCAATAGGCTCAATTTCGAACATTGAAGTGGACATAATATTCAAAAGTGATGAGAAGGTGACAATCAATGGGGTGCTTTTAGGAAAAGATAATATCAAGGTCCTTATTGAGCTTAAATTTGGACATGACAACATTCGTATTCTTATTCTGGTGAAGGGGGAGATGGAGACTCTTTACCAAGCTACGGGTGGCTTGGTTGCTTGGCCTCAGAGCCTTGTTATTCTCACAGACGACAAGGTATGTTTCTAGAGCAAAATGTTTAAATGTAGTTATATAACAATACATCAAATTTTAATTATATTGCGTTTTTTATAGGATCCTAAACTGAAAGTTGATAGCACACAAAATATGCTATTCTTAAGCTTTAATTATTATTAGTTTTTGTGGCTTTATTGTGTACTATCACATTCATATTTGGTTATTTTATAGAAATCGAGCATTGGAGCAAACCAGAGCTTTTAGGAGTTTTATGGTGAAAAAGGAACTAATTTGGCATCAATTGGAGCAATCAAATGAAGAGAGGATGTGAATTGAGCCAAGAAACCTAAGGGCACAACATCTCAACGCCTAAGAGCGTCAAGACACCCAACATGATGTCATTCAAGAGTTTAGACTTGCACAAGTAACGTCTCAACGCCCTTAGAGCGTCAAGACACTACAAATGCATTCTTTCGTCAACCAAAAACACATGCATGCCTTTCTTACACTTTTCGTCCGTAGCGTCTTGACGCTACATTGAGTTTCCTTATTATTTAGCGCGTTAGGGTACAACGTCGAGACATTGTGCCTAGCATCTCAACGCTGCCCTATTCCTTATAAATACCAGCTTTTGCCTATGGATTTGACGGAGCCCATTTGGAGAGACACGATCCTATTTTCGACTTCTACACTATTTAGGGGCCGTTTAGTCCACCTGAGTTAAGTTGAGTTGGGTTTTAAACTCAACTCACCATTTGGCCTATGGAAAAATTAACTCCCCATAAAAAAAAAAAAAAAAAAAAAAAAAAAAAAAAAAAAACTCAACTCTACCGACTTGCTATAATGTTAGGATATTAACTCCACCGACTTGTACAGTGATCCTATTAACATATTTTATCACCGCTTCTCCAATGACCGACAACCATATGCGGCAACTAACTGCCATTGCCAACTACCACTATCGCAGGCCAAAATTTCCAACGACCGACGACACTCCCATGGTTTAAAATAATATGAAATGCACATGTATTTAGTTGGTCTAACTCTCTGCTCCAACAATATTTCTTCGGACTTATGAACTCGACCTATTATTGGCCATTACTTATATTTTGTGAACCATAATTATGTCTTGTGAATCATATAAATAGGCTTTTGATGACCTACTAATATTTTGTGAATATTTCACTCCTACATGACACTAATGTTGAAATATATTGACGTTTTCTTGTCATCTTGAAAAAGTAACATACTGACATTCTCTTTTCCAAAGATGTTCAATTTAGTACATGTGTTTAAACTAATGTAAACAAACAATGTTCCTTTGCAAAAAAAAAAAAAAAAAAGGAATATGTAATGATCAATATGTTTTTTTTTTTAAACTCTCTCTTACTAAATTTATTGAAATGTAGCCATAAATTTATATTAAAAGATTTCTGTTGTGCATAAAATTTATGGGTAATTAAAAAATGTCATAATAAGGTCCTCATTTGTAAGTTTCAAAGAAGTTCAATGTGTGTTTAGAAAATGAAACCTTAGATTTCTATATTTTGATAGAAGTTCAATTTGTGTTTAAAGAAAAAAAAAAATACAGGTACATTCCCTTTTTTTCCATTCATCAATTGCTATTTGTCGTTATAAAGAATGCAATATTTGATTTCTATAAATTGAAAAAAGTTCAATGCGTATAGAAAGAGAAAACAAGACTACATTGCCTATAGTTTGGAAGAAGTCAATTTCTAAAAAAAGAAAGATAAAGAATGATGATTTTTTTAAAAAAAATATCAATGTTGAAATATATTGTTTTTTTTTTTTTTTGAAGTGGACATCTGAACTTAGTGTTGGAAAGTTGGTAAAATATGTTTCTAGATGAATGATGGCAAAAATAAAAATAAAGGAAACAAAAAGAGTCAACTAAAAACCAGTCTACTTCGGGTTACAAAAAACTACACCAGATACCCCTGACAACGCAACTCAACTCTGCACCCCAAACACAGACCTTCTAACTCAACTCAACTCAATTTTGCACCCCAAACACAGAACTCATTGACAAACTAATGAAAGAGTTAATATTAAGAAAGCGGAAGCAATTTTGGATCTTAAGCACTCTAATTGCATCAATTTAATCAAATAAACAGCATGCTAAAAAACGGAAAAACAGAGAATAAGAACACTACCTTTGATGCTCAAAATTCTCCTAATCCTTGGCCAATTTCTGATCACGAACACTTCGTGGACCTCCCTTAGGATCTTCCCTACTATCCTCAGGGCTTGGAACGGATTGTGGGATCCTTAATTGAGAGAATTTTTGAGAGAGAGAGCAAAGGTCTAAAAACCGAAAATTCTCCAATTTTCTGCAAAATTCTTCTCACCCATGGTGTTTCTTCTTATTTAAAACAAATCATAAGCTTCCTTAAGCTTTGTGAAGATGACAACACATGAGTGATGAGGATTAAACAAGAAGGAGGTGGCCAATTTTGGTTAATTTGAAAAAGCAAGAAGCTTATTCATGGAAAAATGGATTTCGTCCTAAATTCATTCTAAAATGAATTTGATTTTTCTTTTAATTTTAATTCAAAATTAATATAAAATTAATTTTAAATTAAAATCAAATTTTAATTAATTAAATAATTTAATTAATTTTAAATAATTATTTAATTTAATATCAAATATCAAATTAAATAATTGAACCAATCCCGATTTCTCAAATCGAATGTTCGAACATGAATCCCTATTCATGTTTTAAACCGAACCAATATTTAAATCAAATTTAAATATGTCCACCTCTTCTTTATCATAGTTTAATTCATAATTAAGCTATGAAACGTTAAGTATATCGAATATAATTAACGTTTTCTCCCAAAACCGAATTTGAACAATTCAAATTCTTTTCTCTCAAATTGTTACAAGGCTTAGTCCGAGCTAGTAAGGGGAACCTAATGGACCTACAGATCATGAGCTCCAACGATACGAGATTAACCGGCCAAACTCTTTAGCCTAGCTAATCAACATTCGTTAACCACCGGGACACTCCACTAAAGCCCAGTGGTTGCACTCTCCTCACTGTAGATATATTTATGTCCACTCGATATAACCATGGTTAGTAAGTCGATCCTTCACAGGTCGTTCGTAATTACAGCTGGGTCAAATAAATCGTTTTACCCCTGTAATTACTTCTTGTTCCTTAAGTCTCACTGATCCTCTAATGAACAATTGGTTTGTGGTCCGACCAACAAACCGAATCCCTCTCGGGCCAATGAGAGGGTGGGCCCATTGTTCAAGACCCGGAGTCAGCACTTAAGGGAACAACCTCTCTACTAAACCCTAAAGCGGGTAGGAGTGAATTCCTTCTCGCATGACTATGTTCCCAACTATCTACTCGGTCTTATCCCCAAAATGGGAGGCTTATTGAGTCGGCAATCTCGGGCCACTCTCACCCATGCAAATCTAAGGATAATCCCGAATAAACAGGAGTTCATAGCACACTCAGGATTAAGATCGAGTTACCTAGGTCATCGTATGAAAATAGTCAGTTAAAACAGTAAACGGAGTTAAAAAGTCTAAGTGACTATTTCGCGGTCCAGTCTTATGCAAACTCATTGCATAGGACGCTCCCACTTTCATGTCTCCACATGAACGATTCAGGATCACATCGTTAGTACTATACAAAGTGAGCCGCGTCCATAGTGTCCCCAGGATAAGGTACTCAGCCCTATCCCTATACTATAGACCGTTCTGACTATTACTCGAACTTGATCCACTTTTATGTCATACATAAAGTTCAAGTTTACATCTTATAGTCAAGGGTTCTTAGTTCATTGGATTTGAGTTAAAAGGACGCAATTCAGTTTATCCAATAACACCTGTACTGAATAAACCTCAATAACATCTTTATTGCAAAATGGAATATACATTGAGTTTACAAAACCACGAGTTTTAGGACACAAAACCCAACAACTAACTCTGCCTAACTCAACTCAACTCGGCACGCCAAACGCCCCCTTGGAGAGTTAGAGGAGCTTGGTGGAGTACGAGAGGGATATTTTGAAGCTTGAGTTCGTGGAGATCGCAATGGAGACGGGAGATCGACATGAGACGATAATTCTATCTTTCTTTCCCTTTATTTTGTAGTTTTTATTATGAAGTTGTTGAGTTTAGATTTTGTACTTGTGAGTGATAAAGGAGCTTATCGAAGGCTCTTATTAGATTAATTTATAAATCGGACCTCTAAATATTTTGTAATAGGTCATCCATAGGGATTGGAGTTCTGAGATTTTATTAAGTACCATAGTTAATTATGCCCAGTTTTATTTAGAGAAACAAACTCTTAGAATCAAGGGGAAATAAAATCTAAACTAATATGTACATTCTTTGAAGTTCAATTTTGAGACACATGCATGGTTTATTACCTTAAGCCCAACTTGAATTGATTAATAACTTGATTTTATAGTAGCAATATTAAACCAAGAATTACTAAGTTATAAATATCCTCTCTCGAGCTCAATTGAATTCATGATAAATCAAACTCTCGGTCTATTTTTATTACTAAACAGAACATTATGCGATTCTCTTAAGGCTTCTAGAATTAGTCTACTCACTCTCGTGCAATAGACTAAACCTAGTCATGCATCTAGTGTTCTACAACTAAACTTACTCTCTCAAGCTAAATTTAGTTAAACATACAAAACCATGGCTAAAGGTTAAGACAATATAAAGAAATGCATAAAAGATGTCGATATATAAATTAAACTAAAAATCAACCAAATGTTCAATAACTACAACCAAGCAAGGGTCTAAACACGGTTTACAACAAAAGTACAGCCCACAAAAAATCCTAAATTCAAGAGAAAATGAAAAGAAATAGAGAAGAAACTTAGGTCGAGTGCCAACACTCGTCTCCAACATGATGTCCACGATCTTGAGCTTTGAGTCTCCTCCTTAGCTCTCAAGGTTTACTCTATGTCTTTAGATAGTGCTTGAATCGATTTTTAGGGTTTTTGGTCTCTCAAAACAACTCCCCTTTTACGAATGAAAATTTTCCCTTTATAGATATCGAGACAGCGTTGCAACGCTAGGGACAGCACCGCTGTCCCTCGAATTTTATAAAAAAAGAAAAATATTAATTTGGCTGGCGTTGCAACGCTATAAGTAGCATTGCAATGCTATGTCTACTGGAATCCAAGGTTGAAAGGCTGCTGATGTAGCGTTGCAACGCTACAGATGGCGTTGCAATGCTATACTCTTGGGTTCAAAAGATCGTTTCCTTCTCTTCAACACTTGGATCCTCAAATATAGCTCCAATTTGCTCCAAATTCATCCAAATACTTCTTAAAACTCCAATTTTTCTCCAATTGCTCGGTTTCTGTAAAATATACATAAAAATACATGAAAACACACACAATCATAGCAAAACTAGCATAAAACTAGGCCTAGAAATAGCACACTTATGCATGCTATCAATGAGCATGAGTGGCTAAACTCTTTTTTCCTAGGAATTGATGTAGTCGTTAGACTTCATTATTTGATTGTTTGAATGCTTTGATTGATTGTTTTTCTTCCCATCATGCGTTTATGTACTTAATGCTTATAATCTTTTTGGTCATTAATTATTTTCTTTTGTTGATATGAATTTACACTTGAGAAATGGTAATTTAGATTAGACCTTAATTGCATGACTACGGGTAGTTCTAACATGGCCATTGATTAGAGCTCTTTTAGAGTTCGTTTTAAAAAAGGAACTTAATGCCATGCATGTTATTAAAAATCAGCAGGGATGTAGATTTTATAATTTTGTATAAGAATTGTTATATTTAAAAGAGTAATTCATGATATAACACTTCTAGACCTATAGAATATTTGCACAATCAATCTTGGTTGTTTAATTAATTGAATTATTGGACTAATTAGTGAAATTAATTCCCTAAGATATATCTCTCCTAATTTGTCTCTATATTTATCGCTTTATTTTAGTTTTGGATTCCTATCTTGTGATTTCTTTCTCTAAATAAAATTGGGTGATAATTTTTCATGCTACTTAAGTGAATTAGAAAATCAATCATGTGAACGATACACTGAACACTTAATCACTATATTACAACTTGACTAGTACACTTGCGATATTGAATTTTACGCAACAAAAGCACCCATCAAACATACTTTTCCTAGTTATACGACCATTCCTCCATGCATCAAAATTCTTTATTGGTATGCTAAAAAACTTTACATGGATGATCCAGTGTGGGTGCCGCTAAGTGATTAAGTATTTGGAAAAGGAAAAACACTCTACTTATACCAGAAGATATCCTACAATTTTGTGAAATGGTAGAGATATAAAATAGTTGCATATTAATCTATAGGGGTGTAGGCAGGTCGGTTTGGCTCGATTATTGTGCAAAATCGAAGCTGAACCAATTATTTAGTATAGAAAATAATGAAAACTGATGCCAAACTGCCATTCAGTGGAAACCGCACTGAATAAACTGCATAAACCAACAGGTTGGTGGTTCAGTAAGTAGTTCATTGTTTCACAATTTGCACGCGAGTTGGATAGGTGGTGACTCGGATTTGGGCTTTGCTGCCAGCGTGGTGTGCATGCGTCTTTTTTTTTTTTTTTTCTATTCCAGAATTGCAAATGAAATCGAAAGGGAAAAGTCTTTCCTTTTTTGATTCTAGATCTCATGCAAGAAATATAATACTCAAATTGTGAGTCGACGACAAAGTGCGATTCTGCGTGGTGGTGGGTGGGGTATTAGGAGGGACTGGCTGGTTGCTGGTTGATTTAAAACCACATATTTTAAGTTTTTTGTCTAGGACTGATGAGTGAAGAGTTGAGAAATCTAGTCCAGTTGAGTCGATGGCCGATGACAAGGCGATGTGAAGGACTTCAAACAAATGGGAACGAAACTTGAAAGTTGAATTGATCGAAATGAAATGACGAAGATGTGCATGTGGGCACAATTGCAAGTAGCCAAGGGCAGATTCAATTAAGGTTTAGGCCCCCTCAATATTTTGACTTTATATAATATGTATAACCAAAACGTAATAAAACTTAAAAAAGATTAATGGCTTGGTGGTCTACGTGCCTTCAGCCTTTCCTGGCGTCTCGAGTTTGAGTCTCGGCTTATACATTTCATCCTCTATTTTTTCTTTTTTTAAACATGTGTTTCATATAAAACTTACATGCGTGGCTGAAATTAAATAAAAAAAAATGTGGTTATTTTCCTTAATTGAAAATTTTAGTTGCTATTATATAATACTCATAGTAGAAAATGTCGCAAAAAACGTCACTATAGGTGTGTCACTATAGACCAAAGGTGACAAAATAACGGAATGTCACTACCTACAATGACAAAATTGCTTATTTTGTTGCTAAAGGTTAATAGTAGCGAAATCACTTATTTCATTGCTAAAGGTCAATGGCGACAAAATCACTTACTCTGTCACTAAATGTCAACAATGACAAGGCTATTCATTTTGTTGCTAAAGGTTAACATCGACGAAATCACTTGTTTCATTCCTAAAGATCAATAGCAACAAAATCATTTACTCTGTCACTAAAGGTCAACAATGACGAAGTTATTCATTTTGTTGCTAAAGGTTAACATCAACGAAATTACTTGTTTCATTGCTAAAGGTCAATAGCAACAAAATCCCTTACTTTGTCACTAAAGGTCAACAGTGATGAAGTTCTTTATTTTGTTGCTAAATGTCAACAATGATGAAATTCCTTATTTCATCTCTAAAGAACAACAATGAAATGCTTTATTTTGTCGCTAAAAGCTCAACGATGACAAAATCATTTATTTCGTTGCTAAAGATCGATAATGATAAAATCACTTATTTTTTCATTAAGGTCATCAAAGCCGAAATCACTTATTTCATCGCTAAAGGTCAACAATGACAAAATGCATATTCCATCACTATAAATCATCAACAACGAAACTTTTGTTTCGCCACTTAAGGTCAATAATGACAGAATCACTTATTCTATCGTTTAAAGGTCAACAACCAATGAAAATAATTGTATGTCATTGAGATAGCGATGAAATCTCATTTACGTTGTTAGCTGTAGCTAAGAATCGTTTTTGTTGCTATTGATCTTGCAGTGAAACAATGTTTCATTGTTGAAGCTTTTGAAGAAACGTCATATTTGTCGCAATTAATGCTCGTGACAAAACAATCTTTTGTTAATGAAATTTGTGACCAAATGTTATTTTAATTGTTGTTGACCTAAGCGCTAAAATTATTTTCTTTATTGCAGTGGTATTTCTAATTTAATTATATAAATTTTTCATAGCATATTTAATTGATGATGTAAAAATTTTTTGTAAAGCTAACTTTAGTTTTTTTTTAATTAAAAAAAACTATTTAATTCAACTTTTCTTCATAATTTTCAAATATATGATTAATTATGTTTAAATTTATAAATTCAATAAGAACCATTCGGCATATAAATTACAACAATAACTAAGATTTTGGAAACTTGCATATTTACAAAGTTGAATACATATACATCAACTTAATACATAGTGACTATTTTGTCCAAAAAAAAAGGTGCAAAATTTTACATCACAAATCTCATCAATTAAAAAAAATCACATCATTGATCTTCAACTCTCAATCTCACATGTAATAAATTGAAATATCCTGTAGATGAAATATTAAAATAATTAGAAATATAAACAAAACGATAAAGTTAACAAAATTTAATCTACAACTAACACTTGAATTAAAAAAAAAAAAAGACAATATATTATATCTTATTCGTTTGGCTTTGATTGGCAAAGCAACAAAGATTTTAATCAAATCTTCTATCATTATAAATTAAATTTATGTTATTTAATGAAATGTTGTAGATTTTTTGTGTCATAGAATTTGTTTGATAAATATATTTAAAACAATTAATACAAACTCAATAACAACAAAGTTCTAAAATCTGTCATTTGAAAAAACACCAAAATCTTAAAAGATCTCCAAGTACCAGTATTTTCTCCCAAACAAGAATTTAAAACGTATTGAACTTTTTTTAAAAATAAAATAAAATTTGACAAGCATGAGTGAGAGAAACAAAGATGAGGCTTTCAGGGTAGAAGAGAAAGACATTATTGCTCATACCTATGAGAAAAGTAGCCTTCATCATCGACCTCATGGTGATGAAAATGATTTTGGATAACAACTATAGCAATGTCGGGCTTTATGAACCATTATGTATAGAGAAAGACTAATATGGTCAATAAAAACAAACACACATAAAATGAAACAAAATAAAATTACATTTATCTTTAAAAAATCTCGATAGTGTAGGAGACTTTGATTTTATTGCTATATGGATGAAATAAAAACAAACACAATTTTTTGTGTTTTATGCTGAAGAAAGAGATCAGTAAGTTAGAGGGAATGTGAGAGAGATGAGAAGAAGAGACAAAATTAGAAAAATAATTTAGAAATATCAAAATAAGGGAGAATGAAGGTTTTGAGGGTGAGAAAATATAGGAAAAAATGGGTTATGGAGAGAGATTTTGAAGGAAGAAAATGTGAGCGTGAGAGGGAGAGTTTTAAGAGGGGGAAAGTGAAATAGTCAAAAAAAAATTTCTTTATTTTCTCAAATTTTCAATTTATAAAAATCTGAAACTACTCAATTTTAAGAAGACAAAAATCAATCCAAATTCGAAGGAAAACATACATTATTAATTGAGCTTGATTGAAAATTTTGGAATGAACAAAAAATTAAATTTAATTAATTTAAAATTTTAAAATTTTAAAAGTTATTAATTAACTATATTTTTAACACATAAAATTTATGGCCATTCTATTTTATCTTTTAGTAAATTATATTTTAATGAATGTGATAATATCAATAACTTCATCATCTTCGACATCTACACAAATGATTTTACATAAAAAATAAAAATAAAAACTATTTGAAAACTTGTTTTCTAATGATTTTGAGTGATTAACATTCGGATGAATTTAAAAAAAAAACTATATTATTTGTTATTCCTCAAGTAGAATCATTTGAAAGCTTAAGTGATTTAAATTATGCTTTAATTTTAAAAAAATCAAGCTCAAATAGTAAGATTTTAGAAAGATTCTATAATAATTTATGCCCAAGTACTAATTTAATATCATCATATTTTAAATTTTAATTGTTTTCAATAACCTTCATTTTAAATCCTCTATCATTACAAAATAATAATAATAATAATAATATACAAAATACTAAATCAAGAAATATCATATAATATTTTATTTTGCATATAAAATATGAATTTAATTTTTTATAATAATTAATAATAATTAACTATATTTTAAATATATGATTTTAAAGATGACTAAATAAACTAATTGGCACTCACATGCATTGGACATATTTTTTTTTTTCAATTTTTAATATAATCTCATCATTAGTTTTAGTGACAATAGATTTTTATCATCACAAGTTTTAGTGACGAAATTTTTTTATTGTCACCAATTTTAGGGACGATTTTCTAGTTTGCTGCTAAATCTATTTATAATGACACATGTATTCTTGTCGCTAGTTTTACCATGAAGGTTTCAATCGTTGCTCTACTTTTATCGACAAAAAGTTTTATTTGTCGCTACTATTAGCGAGGATTTTTTTTGTTTGTCACTAAATCTATTTATTAGTGACATATTTACTCTCGTTGCTAGTTTTAGCGACAAAAGGTTTTAATCGTTGCTACTTTTAACGACAAAAATTTTTATTTGTTACTACTTTTAGAGACAAACTTTTTGTTTGTCGCTGAATCTACTTAATGGTGACACATTTTGTCTCCTCACTAGTCTTAGTGACAAAAAGTTTTTATCGCCGCTACTATTAGCAACAAAATGTTCTATTCGTCACTACTTTTAGAGACAAATTTTTTGTTTGTCGTTGAATCTACTTAATGGTGACACATTTAGTCTTGTCGCTAGTCTTAGCAACAAAAATGTTTTATCGTCACTACTATTAGCAACAAAATATTCTTATTGTCACTACTTTAGTGACAATTTTTGTTTCTTGTCACTAAATCTAATTATTGGTGACACATTTGGTTTTGTCACTAGTTTTTGCAACGAAAAGTTTCTATCGTCACTAATTTAGCAACGACTAATATTTTTTGTCACTGAATCTACTTATTAGTGATAAATTTGATTTTTTCGCCGAAAGTTTCATCGCTGAAAATGCTTTTTCTTGTAGTGATAAATGATAGTCTTATAGCATATGTTGAGAAAGATTTATTTGATAAGATAATGAATTTATTATGCAACAATTTCATAATATGAAATCTCGTAGAGGACAATTTTGATGTACGAAATTAATAGTGCAGTTCATTTACGAATTTTTATGAATTTTTGGAATTGTTTACTTATAAATTAGTTTTATTGAATTTTATATCAAGCCCCCCAGATAAAAATTATAGATCCCCCACTGCAAGCAACCACGTCTCTGAATAAGGATGAGGATGGACGATCATGATGGAATAAAAAAAATGACTGCAATGTTAAAATTCGATCAACTCAGTTGCATTTGGCATGCCTTTATGGTGAACCAACATCGATTGAAAATTTTCGATTCCATTAGTATCCAAACCATAGCCGACCACTTGGATCGAACCACTAATGGTTTCAGTCAGTTTGGGCGGTTTAGTCCGCTTGTTCGGTTTATACTTGCACCCCTACTAATCTATATAACATAAGTATATATTTTTTAAATAATATTATAATTTTATTTGTAGATATTAAATTATCTATAGTCTTATGCTTTTCTGAAAAAATGTGATACAGATTTCTTTGAAAATATTTTGAGAACACAGAAAAAATTATATACATCCAAAGTAGTGGACTTGAACGACATTGTACCATGTTATGGAACAATAGACAATTGAGCAAGATCATTGGAAACTGTCTTTTCACTACAACAACCACAGCAGATGGTACTCAATCCATATAATCCTGAGTAAGAGTCTGAGTAAGTAAGTTAGTTGATTTAGATCGCTTTAATTTGATAGTAATAATTACACATATTGATTGGTTTTGATAAACGTCATTGGATATCGTGTGTTGTGGACAACGTAAATGAGAATACGACATATCTTTTCGACTCCCTACATCCTAGCATGATGGACGACCTCAAACATATTATAAATATGTAAGTTTGTCTAATATGACGTTAATTTAGTATATTGTTTTTAAGTTTGTTAAACATTATGTGTATCTTTTATATGTTTTTACAATTTTATTTAGGGAAATGAAGATGTGTATGGCCCAAAGTACAAATCAAATACAACGAAAAGCTAATACTATTAGTTGGATACCCATGAAGGTGAAATAAATGAATTATAATCAATTGTTATTATATGTTAGAACAAATTTTAAATATATTTATTTATTTATATATTTTATAGTGTCCTCACCAACAATGTAGAATAGAATGTGGATATTATGTCATGAAGTTCATGAGAGAGAGTAATTCAGATTCCCTTATCAAAGCTCTTGTATGTAACACCTCCTTAATATTATGTATTTACATATACATTGTACTTTTTCATATATAATTACAATCATTTAATAGTGAAGAAAATTGCTAAATTAATTAAAACGATCCATAATTTTTGGCCTCCCTTTAGTCTCAAAGAATGTCCACCATATTTACACCATCATTCACGTACATTGACGTGGTAACTTATGTATAAAAATTGATTATGTAAATGATTTTAACGATATCTTTTGAGATGAAATAAATTGTAATAACAATCATAATCTTTTATATAGTTGTAAATATATTATGTACGTCTTCCTGTCATGTCAATTTTCATCAAAAATATATTTTTTTGAACAATTTTGAAGTTCAAAGTTATTTCTTGGAGCAAATTTCAAAGTTGGAAGTAAAACTTAAACTTTTCAAAGTTCCATGAAAGTTAGGGATATTTTGCAAATGGGATTTATAAAAATTTTTAGGGTTTTTTTTTTTATACGGATGACCTCTATTTAGTGGGATTAACAATGAATGACTTGCTTTTTAAATTTAACGATAGAGGATCTTTTGCTATCGTCAGCACTCTCGATCTAGGCCGTTTAGACAGTAAGTTTTGCATCCCAGTCGACCTCGGTCTGGAGTTCTTGTCTACTCGTTAGCGCTTTCGATGCACTTCCATTAAACCACCATATGAATCATTTCGACCTAGTGGGTTGATAGATTGGGTCCATTTCGACCCATTAATTTTACCTTTATTTGAAATGCACTTTTGATAATGAAATGAACAATCATGGAGACCACGAGAGCAGTCTACAAGGAGAATACCAAGCTCAATCAGCTCAAGCAAGCTCAATTGAAGCTCATACTCAAAGTCAATGGAAGTCTACTCCAATTGAACCTAATCACGAGGCAATCATTATGCCATAAGGTCAAATGACAAGAGCTAGAGCTAAAAGTCTTCAAGAAGCATTGAATTCTCACCTCCAAGCTAAGGTGCTACACAAAGAGAAGAGTTGCATCCTTTCAAGATGGATAAGGCATCAACGAAGAGTCATGATGAATCTAAAAATCTAGATTCATTCACATCTTTAATGCATTATGTACCTATTAAATTCATGTATTTACATTTAATTTGGTTCATGTATGGATTTGAAAGGTTAGGGGCTGAATTTAGACTATATAGGTGAAGGGTTGTGTCCTTTCATGGTGTCTATTCAATTAGTATAAATAGGGTTGTCATTTTGTCATTTGAACACAAGTTGAAGTTGAATGAAATCTCATATTTGAGTTTAGTATCTCTCAAGCTTTATGATTTCTTTGTATTCTTGTGTTTAGAATGCATGTCTAGAACTTTCAATCTAGTTTGATCCATTAGATTGTGGAGAGTTCGAAATCTCGAAGATAGGAACAAGTTCTCATTTCTTCTTGATCATCAATCAAAGTTTTCAAGTAAAAATCTGTTTAACTTTCTTGAGGTTGCTTATCAATTCGTTAATGAGGTTTTCTTATTATTGTTGTGGAGGTTCACCTTAAATAAGGAGAGTTCTCAAGTGTAATTGAGATAGTTCCTTTATCATTTGGTATCAAAGCTTAGGCTCTAAAAAGATTATATTTTTACTTGCTTTCCATTCCATTTCATCTTTCGTTCTTTCTTATTTCAATCCTTACATCTTCTTCCATTTTCTTGTGACTCTTTATCTTCTCATATTTGCTTTATTTTTTTAATGTACTCGTTGCAAAAAAAAAAAGGAAGGAAAGTTCGTAAAAAAAAAAAAGTGACTTATCATCTTCTTGTAGCTATTCATATTCTATGCTACTTGTCACTTGTTTAGAAGAAAAAAAAAAGTGTTATGCATAGCAAGTTTTGAAGCATTGTGAATTGATTACATTTAAAAAGAGTCTAAATTCATATATTTTTTTGTCATTCCTATCTTTTCATTCACATCTTTTCACTCACACCTCTTTGTTATCCGCTTTGTTTTTCATCTCATCTCTCTTGAACCAATTTTCTTCTTAAAAATATTTTCCATTGCACCTTTCCATACTTGTTTTCTAACTTTGAGATTTTGTGCCTTTTCACATTCTAGCTATATTGGAAGTGTTCTTGCATGATTCTCATAAGAATACTATAAGACTTGTTAAAGTTTGAGATATTTGTAGTCTTAGGAGTATATTTTTTATATGATTTGAGTGCAAACACAAGTGACCTTTCATCTTCCTAGAGGGAAAAAAAATGTGAGGGAGTGCTTGTGAGGAATGATAAAGGAACTATCTCAATTATGCTTGAGAACTCCCCTTATTCAAGGTGAACCCCCACAACAATAATAAGAAAACCCTATTAACGAATTGATATGCAACCCCAAGAAAGTTAAACAAATTTTTACTTGGAAACTTTGATCGATGATCAAGAAGAAAGGAGAACTTGTTCCTATCTTCGAGATTTCGAACTCTTCACAATCTAATGGATCAAACTAGATTGAAAGTTCTAGACATGCATTCTAAACACAAGAATACAAAGAAATCATAAAGCTTGAGAGATACTAAACTCAAATATGAGATTTCATTCAACTTCAACTTGTGTTCAAATGACAAAATGACAACCCTATTTATACTAATTGAATAGACACCATGAAAGGACACAACCATTCACCTATGTAGTCTAAATTCAGCCCCTAACCTTTCAAAACCATACATGAACCAAATTAAATGTAAATACATCAATTTAATAGGTACATAATGCATTAAAGATGTGAATGAATATGGACTTTTAGATTCATCATGACTCTTGGTTGAAAAGGTGCCTTATCCATCTTGAAAGGATGCAACTCTTCACTTTGTGTAGACACCTTAGCTTGGAGGTGAGAATTCAATGCTTCTTAAAGACTTTTAGCTCTAGCTCTTGTCATTGAACCTTGTGGCATAATGATTGCCTCATGATTAGGTTCAATTGGAGTTGACTTCCAATGACTTTGAGTATGAGCTTTAATTGAACTTGCTTGAGTTGATTGAGCTTGGTATTCTCCTTGTAGACTTCCCTCGTGGTCTCCATGATTGCCGAAAGGTAAGAAAGTTGTCTACGATATTTGTTTTCTTTATTGTGTACATAGTTATATACATGATGATCTTCTCATGTTTGTGTTGCGGTGTACTCCAGACGGTGGTTACACAAGTTCTACACATGTCGGATGTGGAGCAACAACTACGTTACATGGACGGTGAGCAACCGACCCCCAAAACAATGGAAGGTAATGTTCTTGAAGTGGAACGTCTTGCTCGACAACAAGCAGACTAGGAACATAGAGATGACTTTGGTGATGATAATCACGATTGCATCCAGTATCACAATGGTGAAGTCGATACACATTCCCACGGAGGGGGTGAGGGGTGGTGGTCAAAAGATGATGACCCCTCAACTCAATAGGATGTTGAGTGCAACTTTTTCGAGCATGGGGTCACACATGTGTGGAGACATAAATCATCGAGTCGAAGGGGTTGTTGCCTACCATCCACTTCATGTGGAAGTCATGATGCCTGCACTTTGACAACTTTCCAACAGCTAGATGATCATGTTGGAACGTTAGAAGTCGGGTTATAGGAGGTGAAGGGTGCTCTATGAATTGTGAAAGGATACCTGAAGATAATTATGTCATTGTTACACACGATATGTCAGATATTCATCCGTTGGAATATATTAGTGTGCATATATACTCGCATGCTGATGTGGACATAAGTGTGCTATTTCTAGGCTTAGTTTTATGCTAGTTTTGCTATGATTGTGTGTAATTTCATGATTTTTATGTATAATTTACAGAAACCGAGCAATTGGAGCAAAACCGAAGTTTTGAGAAGTATGTGGTTGAATTTGGAGCAAATTGGAGCAATAATTGAAGATCCAAGTGTTGAAGAGAATGAAACAAGCTTGTGAACCCAAGAGTATAGCGTTTCAATGCCATCCCTAGCGTTGCAACGCCACTTCAGCAGCCTTTCAGCCTTGGAGACCAGCAGACATAGCGTTGCAACTGCAGCCAAATTTATTTTTCCCTTTTTTATAAATTTGAAGGGACAACGTTGCAACGCTGCCCCTAGTGTTGCAACGCTGTCTCGACTCTATAAAAGGAAAATTATTCATTCGAGCAAAAGGAACCGTTTTTGAGAGATCGAAACCCTAAAATGGATTCAAGCACTGTCTAAGGACATATAAGAGACCTTTGGAGAGCCAAGGAGGAGACTCAAAGCTCGAGATCGTGGACATCACGTTGGAGACGAGTGTTGGCACACGACCTAAGTTTCTTCTCTATTTCTTTTCCTTTTATCTTGAATTTAGGAGTTTTAGTGGGTTGTATTTATGTTGTAAATCTATGTTTAGACCCTTGCTTGGTTGTAATTGTTGAACATTTGGTTGACTTTTAACTTAGTTTATATATTGACGTCTTTTATGCATCTTGTTATACTGTCTTAACCTTTGGCCATGGTTTTGCATGTTTAACTAAATTTAGCTTGATAGAGTAAGTTTAGTTATATAGATGCATTACTAGATTTAATTTATTGCATGAGAGTGAGTAGATTAATTCTATAAGCCTTAAGAGAATAACCTAATGCCCTGTTTAGTAATAGAAATAGACCGAGAGGTTGATTTATTGCTAGGCATGAGTTCAATTGAGCTCGAGAAAGGATATTGATAACTCAGTAATTCTTGGTTTAAGATTGTTAGTATAAAATCAAGTTATTAAGGCCCCGTTTGATAACCATTTGGTTTTTGGTTTTTGGTTTTTGAAAATTAAGCCTATAAATACTACTCCCATCCATGAATTTACTTGTTTTGTTATCTACCTTTTACCTATGTTTTCAAAAACCAAACCATGTTTTGAAAACTAAAAAAAGTAGTTTTCAAAAACTTGTTTTTGTTTTTATAATTTAGCTAAGAATTCAAATGCTTTCTTAAGGGAGATGAAAACCATTGTAGAGAAATTGAGAGAAAACAAGCTTAATTTTCAAAAACCAAAAACCAAAAACCAAATGGTTATCAAACGGGCCCTAATCAATTCAAGTTGGGCTTAAGGTAATCAACCATGCATGTTTCTCAAAATTGGACTCCAAAGCATGTACATAGTAGTTTAGATTTTATTTGTCTTTTTTATCAATTTAAAGTTTTGTTTCTCTAAATAAAATTGGGCATAATTAACTGTGGTACTTAATTAATGTAAGAACTCCAATTCCTGTGGATGACCCTGGCCACTATTATTAAAAAATATTTAGAGGTCCGGTTTTTATAAATTTAATCTTGATAGGACCTTCAAAAAATCCTCTATCACATGCATACATCCATTTATTATCACTTTCGGTTTGAATAGGGAAGTAGACAAATGGATGATGTAAGGACCCTAATTGGAGGCAACGTAATGGACCATCCAATTGAAGGGTCCACTGATACAAGAAGCCCGGTTGGAGGAGACACAACAAACCATCTAGTTGAAGTGTCCATTGATATAAGTAGCCCAATTGGAGGTGACGTAATGGACCATATAATTGAAGGGTCCACTCATATAAGGAACACAATTGGAGGAGACACAGTGAACAATCTAGTTGAAGGGTCAATGGATACACAAGTGGATGCCAGGAGCATCGATCCTCCTCCATCCAATATAGTCGTTTAGGATGTACCCATTCACCTTACAAGAGCATCACCTCCCACCGAGCCCATCGTTCGATCGTCCCCATCAAGTATGGTTGAACACAACCTCCCTCCATCAAATACAGCTGAAAAGGATCCCTAAGTCCCCACCGTGTCCATTGATCCTCTCCATCGGTTCTCCTCCATCACTCATCCAAGAAATTCCATCTTCCACTCTAGCCGTTGATTTGCTGGATCCTCCAGCACCCTTAGCATCAGTTGCAGACCCCTGAGGTTATATATGAGAAGGTTGTAGGTGAGAAGATGGGGAAAGGTTGTTGGAAAAGGAAGGTTGTGGAGACGTTTAGTCTGGACATAGGTTCGGTGAAGAAGAAGGCAATGCCTGACGTGAATACAGTGTTCCTGCCACTTGCAGATGTCGCAGGGGAAGAAAGTCATGGTTGTGACACAGCTGCGATTGAAGTGGCCGACCTGGTTATCCTCCCATCCAGACTGCAGGATCCACCGCATGATGTCATAATTCTTGACATCATCAATTCGTACAATCCACTATACAATGTGCCTTGATAATTCTCGTTCATGAGAATTATTTGGCCTTTATACTTAGTTATTCTTGTTATTTTATGTGTGTTATTAGATAAAAAGACAAGCAAAAAGTTGATTTGAATTAATTATTGTTGGAAGCCTTTTTAATTAGGTAAATGGAGAAAAGAAAGCAAAAGAAAATGAAAACCACACTTACTTGATGTTTTTGTTTAGGAATTTGAAGAATCCAACAGAAATCCAATTGCATTGCAATTGCATTTCTGCACAAATCTGAAAAACGCACCAAACACGGGACCAACGTAATTTTGGGGATTTTATGACATTCTTCTCCACGAATTCAACAAGGAAAGTTGACCCAAGCTGCACATGAACAAATATGGAAACTGTTCGAACTGAAACCTAGGGGCTTTAAGAAAAGATTTTTAGTTTAAAAACAAAGCTCCAGTCCAGTGCAAGTGCACACTATCGATGCAAGTAATATAAAACTGGAAGTATTTCAGAGTATCGATCCCACAGGAAATGGATACAAAAAAATTCAAAAGATAGCAAAAATTGTTTTCAAATTGCAAGTTCGATAACCAAGGTTATAAAAATATTGGGAGGTATTTTTGGCAAAAGAAAATAAATAAATAAATAATAAATATGAAAAAGAGAAATTCAAGTTGTTCATGCCCATTTGGAGAGAAATGCAACTAAAATGCAATTGCAATCATAGCTATCACAAGAAACTAAGTAAACCGAATTCAACTCCTATTCGACCTTCTATGAAGTATCTTTAAGAGGCTAAGTGATTAAACCTATATTTCTATGGCTAATCTAACTTAGATATTTTCGCGCACAATTCTAGTGGTTTTGGAGTCTCGCCCTATGTTTATGTCTAAGCCTTTTCCTCCATTGCTTTTGAGACATCCACCTTCCCCTTAATCCTTTCGGTATTAAGTTCAAGCTTGACAAGCAACACTAGTTGGCCGACTAGGCTTACCTAACGTTAATTCAACAAAAACAAACAAAGTTCAAGTGTTAACTAGATTGTTTGTACTTTTAAGCTTTACATCTTTCCTCTAAGGAATTCACCAACTTGAACCCCTAAGAAAAATTAGCTCATCATTGCAAAAGTAAAAAACAAAGCTTTAAAGTAATAAAAATGCATAACAGAGAATGAAAGAAAGAATAGATAAAATTCTAGAATGTAAAAATAAAAATAACTTAACCAAAACTTAAAGAACATAAACTAGAATAAAACTTTGGTAGAAGAAAATTAATTTGAACAAGCTAGAAATTTTATTAAGAACGAAGAACTCAATGCCGAAAATATAATGAAACTTAAACAAATAACTTGAATCTTGAAATACCACAAAATGAATGAAAATACAACAGCAACAAAGTTCCTAAAACAGAAGAAAATAACTTAAATAAAACAGAAAATAAATTCTAAGAAATGGAAGAACATAGCCCCTTTTCACTTCTTACTCAATCGACTCAACTCCACTTTGTTCAAAGGGAATTGAGCCTTCACTTCCTTCAACTTTCATTGAGGAATGATTGAGTTTTGAAGTTGAAAGGGGCTGGAAAATAGAGGGAAAACAGCAGCAACAGAGAAGAAAAAATAGCAGCCCGAAGGTATGTTTGTGTGAGAAAAACCCATATTCTTTGCCTTCATTTCTTCCTTATTTTATAAACTTTATGGGCTAAGATTTCCATATTTGTTTATGTGCAGCTTGGGTCAACTTTCCTTGCTGAATTCGTGGAGAATAATGGCATAAAATCTCTAAAATTTTGCTAATCTCGTATTTGGTCCGTTTTCCAAATTTTTGAAGCAATGCAATTGCATTTCTGTTGCATTGCTTTCCAGATCTGCCAAAAATGCAATTGCAATGCAATTGCATTTCTTTTGCATTCTTCAAATTCCTGCACAAAAACATCAAGTGTAGTTTTCATTTTCTTTTGCTTTCTTTTCTCCACATACTTAATTTAAAAGGCTTCCAACAATAATTTAATTTAAACTAACTTTTTGCTAGCCTTTTTATCTAACAACACATATAAAATAACAAGAATAATTAAATATAACGGCCAAATAATTCTCATAAATGAGAATTATCAGAAACCCTAGCCCATAAAGCCTATAAAATAATGAAGAAATGGAAGCAATGGAGTATGGGTTTTTCACGCAAGAAAGAGTCCATCATTATGTTGTTTTTATTTCTGTTTGCTGCTGTTTTTTCTTCTGTTTTCCAACCCCTTTCAACTTTGAAACTAAATCCTTCCTCAACGAAAGTTGAAGGAAGTAAAGACTCAATTACCTTTGAAAAAAGTGGAGTTGAGTCGATTGAGTAAGAAGTGAAAAAGGGGTTGTGTTCCTCCATTTTTTAGAATTTATTTTCTGTTTTATTTAAGTTATTTGCTTCTGTTTTAGGAACTTAGTTGCTATTGTATTTTCAACCATTCAGTTGTGTTTCAAGATTGAAGTTAGTTGTTTAAGTTTCATTATATTTTCGACATTGAGTTTTTAGTTCTTAATAAAATTTTCAGCTTGTTCAAATTAATTTTCTTCTTACTAAAGTTTTATTCTAGTTTCTGTTCTTTAAGTTTTGGTTAAGTTATTTTTATTTCTACATTCTGGAATTTTATCTATTTTTTCTCTCATTCTCAATTATGCATTTTTATTACTTTAAAGCTTTGTTTTTCACTTTTGCAATGATTAGCTAATTTTCCTATAGGGGTTCAAGTTCATGAATGCCCTAAAGGAAAAATGTAAAGCCTAAAAGCACATACAATCTAGCTAACACTTGAAATTTTGTTTGTTTTTGTTGAGTTTAATGTTGGGTAAACCTAACTAGCCATTTAGTGTTGCTTGTCAAGATTCAACTTAATACTGAAAGGGTTAAAGGAAACGGATCTCACAAAAGAAATGAAGGAAATGACTTAGAAATAAGTCTGGAACATCAACCCTAGGCATAGGGCGAGACTCAAAAACTGCTAGAGTTCTGCGCGAAATTATCTAATTAGATTAGCCATAGAAATATAGGTTTAATCACTTAGCTTCCTAAAGATTTTGAAGCAAAACTAAATAGAAGTCCAATTTAGTTTACTTAATTTTCTTGTGTTAGCTATGATTGCAATTGCATTTTAGTTGCATTTCTTTCTAAAGGGGCATGAGCAACTAGAATTCCCTTTTTCATACTTATTGATTTTTCGATTTATTTCTTTGGCAAAAACACCTCTCCACATTTTTATAACCTTGGTTACCAAAATTACAATTTGAGAACAATTTTTGCTATCTTTTGAATTTTGTTGTATCTGTTCCCTTTGGGATCGATACGTTGGAGTACTTCCAACATTATAGTACTTGCATCAAAAGTGTGCACTTGCATTGGATTGGAGCTTCGTTTTTAAACTAAAAATATTTTCTTAAAGCCCCCACGTTTCAGTTCAATTATGCATGTAGATGCGAAGGGCTTCATGAATGCTTGGATCAATACAAAGAAGAAGGCTATGTCACAAGCTACAATAGAATAGGTCAGAACGTGTGAATGGTCTACATGTGGTCCATTGGATCGATCGTTCATCCGAGCACTCTCCCGAAGGAATACGTGGGTTACGTGTGATGTAAGTTATCTCCCTTACAACTCAAACAACTTATTACATACATTTGTATACGATGCACCATGTTTATGTTTCATATTATTTTTTTAGATGATAAACACTATAATGATTGTAGTGAAGCATATGTTGGCAACACACCATCGTCTACTCGTGCATAAATTCATAATTTTAAACTTTGGTACGTGTTATACCATACTAATGTAAACGTTAGCTTCATTTTGATGCATTTTTTTAATACAATGCTTTATTATACAATGTATAGGATCACTTAAAAAGTCGTGACGAGGTGTTCAAGAAGATTGTAAATAAATTGAGAGAAGTCGCCGCAGCTACATAGTGGAAGGACCATACCTTAATGGAATACATGCTGGGTGAGTACACAGAGTACCGGCCTCCTTGGGCTGAAGAGGATTTTGTATATCCCCCCCAATATACGTGAGCACTAGATGCTACTTGGAATAGATATGAATAAGGGAAAATTGGTTATACACAATTTCTTGCCGTCTTAAATCAATATGGAAGAGCTGGTGGAGGAACTCGAGCCACTGTCACACATAGTTCCCTCTCTGCTCAAGTTCTGCAAGATATATGCTAGGAGGTCAGACCTCCCTAAAACATCGTGGGTGATATCCCGACCACACAACTTCGACAGGCAGTATGCTGGCTCTAAGAATTGTGGTATATTTTGTTGTAAGTTTTTAGAGTATATAGTCACCAGGAATGACTTAGCATCCCTTTAAGACGATAACATCAAACTTTTTAAAAGTCAGTAAGCAACCCAACTGTGGGTGAATTGTTTGTTCTTCTAGCAAAATTGTAATTATGATATACTTTCAAATGTGTAACATATGATCATTTGCAATCAATGACTTTTAACTATCCCTTTTTATATACTATGGATGTTTTAATAGGTATGTAACTATCGGTGTGAGATCTTATAATAAATCTCGATATTTTAATTATAATGGATGTTTTAATAGGTATGTAACTCTCGGTGTGAAATCTTATAATAACATTCGACGTTTTAATTGTAATGGATGTTTTAATAGGTATGTAACTCTCGGTGTGAAATCTTATAATAGACACTCGACGGGATGGACATGGATAATGAATATTTTAATAGGTATGTAACTCTCAGTATGAAACAAATGACATTAACTCCCTTAATAAATCTTGGTGCCAAATTCTAAGGGTTTATGGAACCGGATAGTTTGGCAGTGAGGAAAAAAGAAAATAAAAAATAATACCATTATCTTTCAACTTCCACTGTCATTCATTCATTTCACCAGCCAAAGTAATATTTTTAAATAGGACATCCGATTAGTGTTAATGAGGAAGGAACTATGGTATGTTAAGTGAATTTATGCTATTTACCCACTATAGGCAGTGCAACATTATTATGTTAAGTGAATTTAAGTTATTAGCCCACTGTGGCCAATGCAATATTCGATTAAGGTTAATGAGGATGTAGCAGTGATTTCATTATATTCTTACACATCATAGACATATCATAAACAAAACCAGATAATAGAATAAGAGTCATCAAGTAGAATAATCTCCCTCTCTCTCTCTCTCTCTCTCTCTCTCTCTCTCTCTCTCTCTCTATATATATATATATATATATATATATATATACACACACATACATACTTACTTATCATAAACAGAAGAAAAACAAAATAAAAAATAAAAAATACAACGTTAAAACCAAAAAAATAAACTAAAAAAAAAGGTTGGTTGCTTTCATGTTTTGGAGAAGAAGGTTACACGTGTATGATCAGTTAATGTCCGACCCGGACAACAGTTCAACGGGTCGGTGTTGTAACGACCGGTTTATTTAGAAACAGTAATTTTGAATTATGGAAATCAAGTTGGATAAAATTTCTTAAGTATATTGATTTTAGAGTGAATTTGAAATTTTGGAAGGTTAGGAGGGCAAAAATGGAAAGAAATAATGGTCAAAAAGGGTATTATGGTCTTTTAGAGAAGATATTTTTGATTTTTTTAATATAATATTATTTTATTATTTTATTATTATTTTAATTATTTTTTATTTTTTTTATTTTTTTATTTTTTTTTTCTTTCATCTTCTTCCTCGCGACACCCCTCCCTCCCGATCTCTCTCTCTCTCTCTCTCACGCGAAGGCTGCCTCCCGATCACCTCCGTCTCTCGATCGTCTCCCTTTCCGAAATCACTCTCTCTCTCTCTTTCTTCCGTCGACAGCTTCGCCGGAGCTTGTTCTTCGCCGCCGGCTTCGTCTTCTTCGCTCGCTGCAACTCACGAAGAACACCCATCTTCCGGCGGTTTCTTCTTCTTCTTCGTCCGCCGGCCAAATCCCTCATTTCCACTTCAGTCGAAGCTCCTACAGCAGCACGTCGGTCGGAGAACGGTTGCAGTCGTCGAACCTGTCCATTTAACCACCGACCAGCTCGCCGGAAGTTTCAAATCGCAACCCCGCCGTACGCGCCGCTGAACGAGGGCCTTCTCGTCGATTCTGCAGCCCGTGAACTAACCCCAGCTGCCGGAAAATCCCAAATCCGCGAGCTTCGCATGAAAACGAGCCCTCACGCGCTCTCACGCGCCGATCGGAGTCCTCACGCGCCGGCCACGCGCGCCCACGCGCCGCCGCCGTGAAGCCCACGCGCCGCCGCCGGAGTTTCACGCGCCGCCGCTCGCCAGAGTTGGGTAAAAATTGCCATTTGGTCCGTTTCGTCGAGTTATTAATGTTAGAATGTGTTTTAGCGTAATTCGGATGGTTTAAGACGCGTTTAGGAAACTTTTTAGGTGAATTGTCGAGGACCTTGGATCGTACTTGGAGTGGGAACTCGAGAAGCTCATTACTAGTGAAGAAAGGGTATTGTAGTAAGTAAAGATTTAAGGTAAGGGATCTCACAACGGAAGAAGTTTTCAAAACCTTGAGCTAGCTCTATGTTTACTTTGAAAGTTTATGTTTTTCATGTTAAGTATTTAAGAAAGAAAGTGTATTATATGTATGTCTTTGAAATGCGATTGCTATGACTTATGCATTCATAACTATGTTCTAAAACGAATGGGACCTCATGCATGTGTTGTGTGCTCATGAAAAGATTTATGTAGGCCGTGACGATAATTCTCCCAAAAGTTTTATGTGGGTTTTGAGGGAACCCGAGTCTTCGGACTCTCTATGCTCCCGGGGTTCGAGAGTGCCCCCACGATGGTAGCCGACGGGCTTGAGTCTTCGGACTCCACGATGGTAGCCTTCGGGCTTGAGTCTTCGGACTCTACGATGGTAGCCTTCGGGCTGAGTCTTCGGACTCCATGATGTATGTTAGCTTTCGAGCTTAACTCTCAGAGGTAGGGAGGACTCTATTCGATGGAAAAACTGTCTTCGGACTGTTCACGAGGCCCTCGGGAGAATTTAATCGTTCACGAGAGCTGCGAGGAAAAGTACATGGTTTATAAAAGGAATTTTAGGTCCCCTACTAAAGCGATGGTTTACGATGGTTTTATGATTTAAAATGACATATTGCATGTGATTGAAACTCTTATTTTGAAACTATGATGGACTTACTGAGTATTATTCGTTAATACTCACCCTTTTCCTTTTTAAAATGTTTTCAGGTAAGGCTAAGATCGGCCCTAGCGCGTGACCGGAGATCAGCTACTCGAGTCATGGGAGCCGACCGATCGCTATTCCGCTTCTTTTGTGTTTCTAGATGTATATAGATCTCATGTCAAGTTTTTAAATGTTTAGGAGGATGTTTCAAAATCTTTTAACCTTTCTTTGTAAATCGTGCACGTGTATTTGACTTTCTGCTGTTTGAACCCTAGCATCATATTGAGAAGTTTGTTGGATGCTAGGAGGTTGTTTGAAAATCTTAGAAGTGTGTTTTTCTATGTCTTATCAGGAAGGGTCAAATTTTTGGTTTTCGCATAGTTACGCCGTTATGTTGCCGAAATTTTCGGTAATATAGCGACGTGACTTAGTAATGACTCTTAGGTAGCGTTCTGAGCCTATAGGGTCGTTACAGGTGTTGACTTTCTCTGGCAAGCAATCCTTGAACCTCATCCTCATTCGATGCATGAAGTATGTGGTTCATAGTCATGTTGGACTGGGCCTCATGCACCGGTTTCACCTCACTACGGACACAATCTGTAGGTGGTGGCTGAGTGTTTGAGGCAACCACCGACTGTTCACCGTCGTCGTCGTCTTCATCCTAATTATCATCATCTTCATCTTCATCCTCATCATCACCGTCCTTCTCCACCACGAGTTTCATCTTCTTCCTCGACAGGGACTGTATAGATGAGTCAGTTAAAAGATCGATCACTTCTTGAGAAATAGACTCCCCTCCATCTTCCTCACTCAACAGTTTATCATGTTGGAAGACAGCTTCACCAACACCCCATCGTAGGGGTAGTAGTCAGAGTCATAGGAAGGCAATTTTCTGAGGAGGCTGACGAGACTATCGTCTAAAGATGACATGTTTTGCTATGATAGGAAGGATTCGAAAGGTCTGTTAAGGTTAATGAAAATTGGTGATGGAGATGAAGGAATTAATCCTCTTATATAAAGCCGTTTAAAGGGAAAGTTCATTGATCATTCCTCTACCATCATAATTAAGATGATGTACTTAGGGAAGCGCCGATTGGAATATCAACGGCAATAATGAGTGAGATTGCCTGACCAAGGTTGATATATAATCATCACAACTCCCAGCCATGAATTTAATCCATGTTGACATGTTATTAAATCCACTCGAATATAGATCGAGAGTGTATGCAACGTTATTCTCAACGAGATTATAGACCAGGAGTGTACGCAACCCTATTCTCACCGAGATTGACCCCACTTTGACTTAATCATTTATGTTGTCAAATTCATGTGATTTTCCAATGAGATTATAGACCAAGAGTGTACGCAACGATATTCTCACCAAGATTGACCCCACTGTGACTTACTGCTGTTGTTAAATTCATACGATTTGAGATTATAGGCCGAGAGTATACTCAATGTTTTTCTCAACGAGATTGCCCCCACTTTGACTTAATCATTTTCATTATTAAATTCATTAGATTTTCCAACGATCTTATGGACCGGGAGTATACACAACTCTATTCTCACCGAGATTGGCACCACTTTAACATACTCACTTCTATTGTTAAGTTCATGAGTATTGATATTCTCATCAAGAGTGACCTCACTTTGACTTACTTATTTCTGTTGTTAAATTCATGCGATTTTCCAACGAGATTATAGATCGAGAGTGTATGCAATGTTATTCTCACTGAGATTGACCCCACTTTAACTTAATCATTTTCGTTATTAAATCCATTAGATTTCCCAACGACATTATGGACCGAGAGCATACGCGACGTTATTCTCTCTGAGATTAACCACATGTTGACTTAATCATTTCCGTTAAATCCATGAAATTTCCTAACGAGATTGTAGACAGAGATTATAGATTTTACAAATAGAAAACATGAATAGTATTCATACAAACAAATTATGATCGTGGGTTGAATTGTCTGGTTGAGAGGGGGAGGTTACTCGTTTGTCTGTTGTGCCCATCGTTCCCACACCTACTGCATTTGAGAGTTGGTCGTCGTTCTCCACCGGATGAGATCCTATTCACCCGTCTCCTACCAACTTGTGATACTCGAGTTGGTGGGGGAATCTTGATCAGAACATATCTTGGGGGTGACTTCCACTCAGTTATATGGCCAACGAGGTTGATAGGCTCTGCATACATAGATCGAATAATGTTCATTCTATACTTAGGGTTACATAGAGTATGTGGGCTAATGTTCTGGTGTCTGGCTGCCATTACACCATGTGAACATTGTATCTCAAAATACTGAAACTTCATGCACGTGCATGTATGCGTGTTCAGGTCTACAATGTCGCCAAATAGTCCATCTATGAGATTAAATCTATAATAGTCTATGGGTTTAACTAGGTACCATCTACCCCTATCACACCCATTGGTCATTCGCTCTGTTGGGATTTATGCCCTAAAATCTCGTAATTAATAATTTATTTAATAATTAATAATTATTTTGATTATTTAATTTGCAATATAATATTATCTTTTATATGAAAAATCCAAGGTTATTAGTGTAATCTTGAACAGTATGTGGTTGACATACGAGAGGATTATGTTCAAGAAATAACCTAAAGGGTCATAATATATGAATAAGGTTAGGTGTCTTATCTTGGTAACGCTTCCGTTGTGGGTTTAATTTGATTATTCCCTTCACGCTCTTCAGCATAGTCAGAGAAATGCAAATTGCGGGAGTCCCAATGGGTTCGCCGATCATCATACCATTATTGGAAGTGGTTCTTGATGTGCTCAAGCAATGAAGTGATTGGTAAAAATCTGGCTTCCTTAGTTATGACATTAAAACACTCTGTAGAGTTACTTGTCATGTTGTCATACCGTCTTTGGTGTTGAAAACATCATGCCCACCGTTCCACCCCAACCTCTCGTAAGTATCGTGCTATGGCACCACCTCTAAATTGCTAAATATACTCCCAATACCTATTGAACTCTACCTCTTGATGGGCCCTTGCAGCTTTCCTAAATAATTCAAGTATTGTCTTGTCCTTAAACTGCAAAAGGAGATTTAACTCTAAGTGATATATGCATAGTCCATGGAATTCTTTGGGAAATACATCTTGGACCAAATTGGCGATGCTCAAGTGTCGGTTTAAAACAATCATCATGTTATCATCCTCTTCTATCGCCTTCTTGACGTTTGACAAAAACCACTTTCAAGAGTGATTGTTCTTGTCGTCCACAATAGAATATGTGATAGGGTATAATTGCTGATTGTCATCCATCGAAACAGCCACAAACATACAACCTTTGTATTTTTCCTTCAAAATTGACCTGTCAATAATAAGGACGAGCCAACAATTCACATACCCCCTAATCGAATGACCTAATGCCATGAAGACATACTTAAAGTGCATGGATTGATTGTCTAGCTCAATCTCGAACATTGTACTTGGATTTTCAATCTTTAGAGCTTTGCCATAGGCATGTAGCATAGCATAAGATTTTTTTGGAGTACCCTTTGCTAGTGCATTAGCTGTTTCTCTCGCACGTCATGCATTTCCATAACTTATGTTAACATCGTAATCTTGCCTAACATCCTCAATAATGTGTCTAGGCTTATACGTACGACCAACTCCAGCAAACTTGTTCTTGATCAAGTGTTTGATCACTTCGGTACTTCCTTGCTTATGATCATGATTCGATATATGTATAGAACATGTGTGCTCATTTATGTACTTCGAGATCCTAAAGATCGCACACCCTTGCATCCTAATTCCTCAGAGTCTCCACTTGCAGTTCTCACTAATGCATCGCACACTGTATAGATCATTCAGTTATTTCAAAACCCTAAGCTTGAAGTTCTTGTTCATGGCAAACACTGAAATTCTCGTCTTTATGTCTTTCTTACAAAGGAAAATTTGGCTTACCTCATCATCGACCCTACCCCCATGCAGAACTATGTCCCCTGTGGTTCTAATATTAATTACAGACGATGGACCCGCTACTTGTACTGTTAGGTGATTACTTCTGACCCCACTCACTTGTGTCCCCTGATCCTCTTCAGTTGGTGGAGTTGTTTCATGCTCATGGATGTGTTGTGTTCAGGATCCACCAATTGAGTCTCAGTGTGTACATTTTCCACATCCTCAAAGTCTTGTGCATAATCTCTCCAATCATATGGATTCCCTCCTAGTCAGTCATCTGCTTCGAGCTGTGATGGAGAAAAAAACCTTATTACCCTATGTTGTCATTACCTAATGACATTATAGATGGTAAATGACTCGTCTCCATTTCAAACCAGTTCGTGTCATGCACGTGACCAAACTCCAAACAACCCTCATCATTCTGAGAACTAAACCGCACTTCATTCTCTATGTCATCTCCTACTTCATTAGTGTTCCCACTCTCGATTTCATTATATCCTTCATCATCATCTTCGTCTTCTTCTTCATAGTCTGGTTCATATTCTTCATCGTCATCTTCCTTATTCCCATCTTCGTGCTCTTTTTCATTACCTTTTACGTTTCATAGTCATCTTCATCATCCACTACATTCTCCACCCCATACTCCGGTCCATATTTTGGATCATATTCTTCATCATCATCTTCTTCCTCCTCGTCTTCATCATGCTTTCATAAAGTCGTTATCCATACTTGAACTCTTGACATATCTGGATGGTGCATCAAAAAATGCACATCTCTATCGTGCCTTATGTACAATGGTAGAGAATCATAGTATGTCTTGTATTTAACCCTCATTTCAATGTCAAACTCAACAGGACAAATTTCTGTAATGTCATGAAATTGACTTTTGAATTCTTCATAACTCAGTGTGGTCGGCACCACCAGCTATACCAATTCGCCTCCAGTGTAAGAACATGAGTCCTCGTGCCAAACCCCCACCATAACGAATGAATACATACTTGTTTTTCATCCTTCATAGTAAAGGGAATAAATACGTTTGAATCTTGGTGTGAGGATCCAACAATCTTGCTTCCATCTATGTATATTGCTTACCAAAAGGTTTGCACATTCTTACCTTGGATTCAATTACTCTAAAATGTTCTTCATGTGTAATGAGAAGTTAATTTGATTGGTGGTTAGTTGGATGTGAGTTAATTCGATGGTTTTCTCAAATGTCAATCACATTATTTACCCCCATTTTCAAAAAGTCAACCCACAACTAACCAACCTTTCAATAATAATTAAGTGTGAAATTTAATATGATTGTGCTCTCGAATTTAATCTGATGGTGCTCTCATTCTCCTTTCAGGTTTGTCATCTTAAGTGTGGTGTACATGCACAGTGACAGCGACCATTGAGAGTAGCCTTGGCGTACAAAAAAAAAATACAAAAACAATCGAGAGCGAGAGATTATGAACGACTGAAAATGATCGGGAGTAAGAGGTTATGAAAGCCTCGTAACCACAGAGACTGATATTTGTGAACGAAAAAGGATCGAGAGAGAGAGGTTATGAACTCATCCAAATGACCGGGAGCGAGAGTAGGATTCATAAGGGGGTTTAATGGAAGTGCATCGAAAGCATTAATGGGTCGACAAGGACCCCAGATCGAGAGTTGATTGGAACGCGAAACTTGTCGTTCTAATTAACCTAGATTGAGAGTGCTGACAACCGCAGAAGGTCGTCAATCGTTAAATTTAAAAAGCAGGTCATCCCTTATTAATCCCGTTGAAAAGAGGTTATTCGTAAAATAAAAAAAAAAAAAACTCAAATTTTTAAAAGAGGAAGAAGATTACACTATTTAGGGAAGAGTGACTCACAAATTGGTGTATCCTTAATTACCAAAGTGTCAGTGGGTCTCACATATTGGTCAATTCTAGAATTTTAGGAAATTTTCATTCAAATTCTTCTGTTTTTTCCTTGAAAGTTGCAAGTAAACGGCCCCAGTTCTGGCCTGGAATGAATCTCGTTCGCATAAAAAAAACCAACGAAAAAAGTTTCTAATAGCTCTAGGATTTTTATCTTTTTGTTTAAAGTTACAGATTTGCCCCCTCTTCTCCATTATTTGCCTTTGAATCTCTCTTTCTTTCTCTAGTACGTAAGTGTTATCAACTGATTGGTTATTGAAAATATTATTATCTTATTGCTATTTTTTAATATGCAAATCTTATAACGAATCAACAATAATATTGTGTATCCTTCACTTTTGTGCCGACAATTTTTATTTTAGGTAGCTATTTCGTGGCTTTTATTTATGAGAATTTTTCTTGTTATTATTCTTAAACTTTCCACCTTTGTGAGAGTTGTTTTTTAATCGATAAAAATTGATCTTAAACAGTAAAAAGATCGAACAAATTTTTTTACTCTAAAAAAAAAGTTATAGCGATTGGATTCTGAACGATAGAAAGAGTTGACTTTTTAGTGGAACGCTCTCAAGAGGTGTTTAGAAAATCGGACTTAACTAAACCATTACATATTGTCGATGTCAATATTTCTAATTTTTTTCTATTTAATTTTTGCAATTAATTTTATAGTCTTATTACTATCATTGCTAATATTAGTTATTATTACTATCATTGCTAATATTAGTTATTATAATGTTGTATTGAAATTAATGACTATTTATATGATTAATGGACTCGATAGAATTAGGGTAATACTTCACAATGTTCACATTTGTCGATATATCCAAAATTTAAAATATAAAACAAAACATTGCTCCAATATATATATATATGTAAAAGACAATCATACCCCCTCTCATGTCAAAAAAAAATAAAAATGAAAATAACTATTATACCCCTCTCTTTTTCCTCCCTCCCTTCACTCCTCATTTTTCCTCTCCCAAAACCACTCCCCCCCCTTTTTTTTTCTCTCTCTCTCTTGCAATTTAAACGGTTGCAAAAAGTTCTTTTATTTTCGTTCTAATTTTAATAGATATTACGGAATTTAAATTTAAATTCTTTGTTATTAAAGTGTTCTGTTTTTTTTTCAGGATAGTGTAGTTTTAAAACAAAATTAACATTTACCTTTTAAAATGTTCTATATTTTTTTCTTAAAACTTCATATTCATCTATTCATCAATGTAATTACATTAGAAAAAACTTTAAAAATTAAACAAACAAAAAAAGTTAACTTTAATGGTTTCGATCCTCTTAATTAAAAAACATTTTGGATTGTTTTAGACTATCATTCAAATTATGAGAAATTCATTTTAACATATAACATTTTACATATTTTTAATCAAAAAAATGGTTCAAGATAATAAAAAAAAATTCTATTTTCCAAAAATTTTTTAGACTGAGAAGAAATTTCCTTCTCGGTTCGTGAATTTTTTTGAATGGGAAGGATAGAAATTCCTAGATTGACCTGCACCAATTTTAAACAGATCTAAAAAAATCTTATTATCATTGCCCCGTTTGATAACTATTTAGTTTTTTATTTTTTATTTTTGAAAATTAAGCCTATAAATACTACTTCACCTATGAATTTTTCTTGTTTTGTTATCTAATTTTTATACCTATGTTTTCAAAATTAATCAAGCCAAGTTTTGAAAACTAAAAAAAATAGTTTTTCAAAATTTTGTTTTTTTTTTTTAAATTTAACTAATAATTCAAATGTTTTGTTAAGAAAGATTAAACTCGTTGTAGAAAATTGATGAAAAAATAAATACAATTTTCAAAGACTAAAAATCAAAAATCAAATAGTTATCTAAACAAATACTATAAACATTTAGGTTTTAATAAGAAAGGAAGTTTTTAATTTCTATCCCATCATGTGCGTAATGGTATATAGTACTGATAACTAACTATAAAAAACTTAAGAAGTTAAAATAGTATTTAAATATTTTTTAATCATTAATCAGGTGGGCAGAATAAAAAAGTTGTCCAAAAAAATATAAAAATAGAGAAAATTGCAAAAACGATATTTGAACTACGCTGGTTATATACTCTCACATTCCGTCAAAACAAACACACAAATTTTAATTTCATCAAATTATAAGATTGTTTTAATCAAACTCAAATTATCCACATCAATTTTTAAATTGAGATAGCGCCTAACGCCTCAACATCATTTGAAATTTAAAAAAAAAAAAATTATGGTTTATATTATAGATTTCAAATTTTATAAAGTTAACAAAAAAAAAAAGAATTAATTCTAGTAATTGTAACAATTCTTATCATTTAGGGGCTGTTTGGGCTCCCAATTTGCGTGGGGTTGAGTGGGCTAAAATAGCCTACTCCACGTTTGGGGCACGTATTACTATAATAGGGGGTATGTTTTATTTTTACCCCCGTTTTGCTACAATAGAAAGTATGGGTAGCCCCCAGTTTCAACAAACCCTATTCTATTTCTTTTTTTCACTCTGTCCGAAGACTTTCTCTTTTTCCTCTTCGTTTCTCCGTCTTCCCTTCCTTTCTTTTCTTCGTTTTCTTCTTTGCATGGTGGTTAAGGTTTGGATCTATTTCTCCTTATGGTGGTTCTTCGTTTCGATCTTCTTCTCTGTATGGGTTTTATGGTGGTTCTTCCGTTTTTCTTCGATTTACCAGGTTCGTTGTCTCTCCCATAACGCCCTGTTTAATTATTTTTTTTCTTTGCTACCTTTGACTTCCCATCCTCGATTTACCAAGTTTCGATTTGTGTTGAAACCCTCTAACCCATAACGCCCTATTTTTTTCTCTTGGCATATTCAAAACCCTAAACCAACCAATCCGTGATTCAAACCCAAACACCGTACTTCACGTATGTGTTTTTATTCCAGATCTGAAACCCTGACCATCCCTCTCCGATTGGAGTCCATTGCCGCTTTCCATGCTATTCCCTGTGTTGGAATCAGACATGGTTTTCTTGGTAGGGGATCTTCCAAACGAAGCTTGGTGGGGAGACGAAGCTACGGTAAGTTTTCTTTCTTTAACCCGGTCGATGATGAGTTCCCTGTTTTTTTTTACATACTGTCATACATGTTCTTCGTTTGGTTCTTTATAAACTATTGTCATACTTGATTTTTTTTTAATAAGTTTTCCTGATTTTTTTAACATATTGTCATACTTGTTCATAATTTTTTCTAATTGGTCTCTATTGTGATGTTGATCTATTCGACTACTTGAACTAATTTTTCTGATTTCTTTTTCCTACATATTGTCATACTTGTTCTAGTTTTTTTCTAGTTGTCTGCTGTTTTGATGTTCATCTGTTCGACTACTTGAACTAATTTTTTCTGATTTTTTTCTGATTTCTTTTTCCTACATATTCTCATACTTGTTTTAGTTTTTTTTTCTAATGGTTTCTGTTTTGATGTTGATATGTTCGACTACTTTAACTAATTTCTCTAATTTTTTCTGATTTTTTTTTCTACATATTGTCATACTTGTTCTAGTTTTTTTCTAATGGTCTCTGTTTTGATATTGATCTGTTCAACTACTTGAACTAATTTTTCTGATTTTTTTTCTAATTTCTTTTTCCTACATATTGTCATACTTATTCTACTTTTTTTCTAATGGTCTTTGTTTTGATGTTGATCTAGTCTCATGTTCATTCTCATTGGTCTCTTTTCTAATGGTTTGTAATTGATCTTTTCAACTACCTAATTTGTTTTCTTCTATGATTTGTACGTTGTTTTCTTCTCTGATTTATGCTTAAGGGTGGTTGTGTGCATTGTGTTATACTGTCTATTTTAGGGTAAGTTTATTTATTTCATGTTCACCCTTAATTGTGGGACAAAGGAATATATGAAATTTCATTACCATGAATGAATTTCAATCTCTGAGGCCGGGATTTCAATCATTTCCTTTCATTGTATGCTATTTTGTTCTCTGATGGGAAACTTATGGGTGGTTTTGTGCCTTGAATGAAGTTGGTTGGACTGCATTAACTGCTTTTTTTAATATTGGATTGTTTGCAATAAATGGGCATGTCTAATCCTACCTGTCGATACTGTTCATTCGATATAAATTTGGGGTCTTTCAATTGAATGTGGTTGGTGCACCATTTAAATGCCAACTGCCACTCTCTTCTATATATATTGGGCACATATGTTGATTTTATTTTGAGGACAACCCACCCACTCCACTCTTTTCTCTTTATCGGCGACTTGGTAATCCTCAATCTCTTCTCTATTTTGTTCCTTCCATTTTTATATATCTACTTTCTATTTTCTTTTCTTATTCCTTTACTAATGGTTGATTTCTTTCTATTCCAATTGCTTGTAACCTTCACTGCAAAGATATCACTTCTCCCCCTCCCTCTCGGCCATTCCTCTTTCCAAGGTGGGTGATTTCTTCTTTTCCTCAATTTTTTCCTTATGTTACTTTCTTCTTACTTTAATACGTAATGATAATCTTTTTTCTTTTTGTATATTCTTCATAGGTTCGGACATACAACCAAATTGGACCTTGGTTTTGAGGTTCGTCGATTTAAAGATGCATTTGCTTGTAAATTTATTCTGTATCATTGATACTTATTTTATTTTTTTTGTACATGTACATGTTGGACGCTTCTATTTTTTTATTTGATTTATTTTTTGAACAAGGACTTGAAGACTTATTTGTTCATTGAATGCCATGGACTGATTTTTTAGTACATTTGTTCCGTTTTATTTTTATGATTACTTTCATTCAATGCCAATCATATACACATGGTCCACTACACTTGTTTAAAAAATAAAAAGATAAATGGAAATTGTTTTTGTAAACGTCATGGAAATTGTTTAAAAAAAAAGAATAATGTATATAAAAAAATACAATACTACTATTTTTTGGTAATGAATTGGAAAAAAGAAAAGAGATTTTGGAGCAAGAAGCAATCTGCTTTTTTTTTTTTTTAAGAAAAAAGTAATCTTTATTTTTTAATTCAATCAATAAGAAGAAAAAAAAATTAAAAAAAAAAAAGATGACCAATCTATCCTTTTCAATTCAAGCAATACAACTTTTATGGAAAATATGATATACTTTTTTAACAAAAAAAAAAATGAGATATTTGTTTCACGTATAGTAATCTACTTTTTTAGCGAATTCCAACATTGATATCAACATGGAAAATATGATATACTTCTTTAACAAAAAAGTAATCTACTTTTTTAGGGAATTCCAACATTGATATCATGATTTTCTAAATTAAAAAGAAATGACTTTTCAATTTTGGATTCAACAAATTTCATGTTTTGTTCGGTGTAAAACGCACAAGCGAATGCGATGAAGTAATATAAAACTCTAGACTCATAAACCAAACTCTAGACTTATAAACTAAATCCAAAACTTAACACCAAACTATATCCCCATAAACCAATCACTAAATCCAAAACTGAAAAACTAAACCCTATACCCAAAAACCAATCACTAAATCCAAAACTTAAAAATCAAGTACAAATCCTAATAAGCTCTATTTAACAAATTTTTTTGTTCAATAGTATATTGTCCATTGATTTTAAACTCAACCCACAAATTCCTAAACTAACCCACAAACCAACCCAACCCACAAAGGCATAACTTAATCCTAAACCTAAAAAATCAAAATCAAAATTTAAAAATTAAAACTAAACATCCTTCTCATAAAACTTAAAAACTCTAACCATAGACCCTTTACATAAAATTTTTAGACCCTAACTTTATACCTTTTACATAAAACTTATAAACCATAAACATAAAACTTAAGACCCTAACATAAAACTTAAGAACCATAAAGGCAAAACTAAAAAAACCTGACCATAGACTCGTAGTAGAATTAAATTTGATGCACTGATTGTAACTTCAATATTAGGGTTATGGGGAAATCAAAGTTCTATGTCGTCTTCATTGGACGTAACCTAGGAATTTACACAACGTGGGTTGAATGCCACCAAGAGGTGAACAGATTTAGTGGAGCGGTCCACAAGTCATATGTAAGCTTTGCGGAAGCAGAGTATGCATTTATGCAGTATAAGGTGGTGAGAGATGCTAACTACTCTACAATTGAGCATGAAGCAGTTGCATGTCGTACACCACACTCGAGTATGGGTCGGGAACCAAGATCACATAGTAGCGTGTTACTACTAGTAGGGTTCATTATTGGAATCGTCATAATGTATAGTTTAGGAATTATGTTCAATAGTAAGTTATTCGCATTTGACCCAAAATTTTTTAGGGTGGTAAATAATATATCAGTCATTTGTCTTTCAGGAGAGAAGTTAAATACTTTTTTATATTATGGACCCACGGGAACTAGTTGCCATATTGGCAACCTTCACATCAACACAACATCAGTTACTTCTGATATTATACATGTATATGAATGACCGTAGGAGAATAGAATACCAATCACCATTACTCAGGCATCACATTAGGCAACTAGCATTCTTCCGACTCATCCACGAGTTTGACTTATGTTGTCAATAGAGTACAAGGATGGACAGAAGATGTTTCGCCATACTCTGTACCTTACTCAAGACTACAGGCGGTTTAGTCGGTACAGAAATTGTAGATGTGGAGGAAATGGTAGCCATGTTGTTGCACATCTTAGCCCATGACGTTAAGAATCGTGTAGTTCGTAGGCAATTTGGAAGGTCTGGTGAGACCGTTTCTAGGCATTTCCAATCTGTCCTTAACGCAGTGTTACGGCTACACGATGTGCTGCTAAAGAAACTAGAACCAATCACTAACACTTGTACGAATGAGAAATGGAAATGATTTAAGGTACATATCACTTTTTAATTCACTAATTATAATCATGATTTGGGGTTCCTAGAGTTCTCCATGTGAATGAATATGTCGTTTCTTGTGTCACCGCAGAATTGTCTGGGTGCATTAGATGGTACTTACGTTAAGGTCAATGTCAGTGCCACTGATCGACCTAGGTATAAGACGAGGAAATGTGACATTGCAACCAATGTGCTTGCTGTGTGCGATACTAATGGAGAATTCATATTCGTCTTACCTGGGTGGGAAGGGTCCGCAACTGATTCTCGAGTGCTTAGAGATGCAATATCATGAACAAACGGATTGAAAGTTCCGAAGGGTAAATGAGCACTTTCCTAGTTAACATTCAGCCTACTAGACAATGGATTAAACGTTTACACATTGTGCAGGATATTATTATCTATGCGATGTTGGGTACCCTAATGCAGAGAATTTTTTGGCACCGTATAGAGGTGAACGATACCATCTGTCTGAATGGCGTGGAGGAGGGAATGCACCGACTACTCCAAGAGAATTTTTTAACATGAAACATTCTTCTGCAATGAATGTGATTGGGAGGGCATTCAGACTACTAAAAGGTAGATGGGCCATTCTGCAAGGAATGTGTTCCTAAAGTTCTCCATGTGAATGAATATGGATGAAGATATTCACTTGGATGGCTCCCAGGAATACCATGTCCCAATTCCCTCAGTTTCAACCAAAAGAATGGACATGTCTTAAGATGAGATGCATGGAACACCCACTAGTCGGAATAAAGCAGTAGGTGCTTTAGCATCGAGGGGCAGCAAGAGGAAGCGATCTCATTATCACTCTGAGATGGTTGATGTGGTACGAGATGCTATGGATGTCAATTCGTCCCACTTAAAGATGATTGCATAGTGGCCTAAAGAGAAGCGTGCAGTGGAGGTCGAAGTACGCTCAGCAATTATGGCCCACTTGTACAATATCCAAGAGTTGGATAATCGGGCCAAAGCACAAGTTATGAATATCCTCTTCCATGATGTCCAAGCGTCAGAGAGCTTCTTGTCTGTTCCTCCAGAATTGCAACTGGAATACTGCCAGATCCTAATCGAGAAAAACGCCTGACCAAGTCTTCTTCAGAAAAACGAGCTTACTTTCTTTTCAATTATGTATGTAGTATCTTATTCTTTTGTGCCATCATGGTGGGGCCTTGTGATTGACAATTCTCACTTGTAGGAAAACCTTTTTTTTGTGTACTTGGGGAGATAGATATAATGTTGCGGTTGTACAACTCTAAAAATGGAGATTATATAAGGAATGATAACACTTCTTTTGTGCATCTCAAACTCCAAAATAGTAAAATTATGGAACAAACTTTGTATTTAAAATTTGAAAATTTGAATTTTTATATAACATTACTTGTGAAATCCAGAAAATATTGAAAAAAAAAAAACTGACAGCCTAAACCCAGCATTCAGAACTTCATGTTATAATAATATGCACCCCAAACACAAACTATTATAACCCAGACTAAAATAATATGCATCCCAAACACAGACTATAATAACTCACAGACTATTATAACCCACAGACTATAATAACCCACAGACTATTATAACCAACTCTGCGCCCCAAACAGCCCCTTAAGTGTTTGGTACATTTACCAACTTAGCGTACTACATATTGTTAAGAGAGCACATTAGGGGTTATTTTTACAACTGATTCTTGTTAATCATTTTTGTATATTTCAGTTGTATTAGTTAGTTATCTATTTTCACAGTATTTTCTATAAATAGAGAATACTGCTCTTTGATCACTAAGTGAATAAAATGGAGGAATATCTTGTGGTCAAACATTGACTTTCTCTCTTCCTCTTCTTTATTTTTCACTTTACTGAAATGGTATCAGAGACCTAAGTCTAACGACTTTACGGATTCTTTTGCTAATTCATGGAGTCTTTGTCTACCGAAAGAATTTCTTCAGATCTTTTCAATTCTTCTGCGAATTTCTAAAGCAATAAATTCTAGGAGCAAAGTAAACACAGTGAAATTAGATGAAGAGAATTTTCTCTTCTGGAAACTCCAAGTTCGAACTGCTCTTTGTGGTCACGGTCTCGAGCAGTTTATTAATGAAGATGCAAAGCCTCCATCAAAGTTTATTCAGTCTGAAAATTCCTCATCGGCTGATAAAATACCCCATATGAAGTATGAGTTGTGGATTTGACAAGACAATCTAATTACTTCTTGGTTTCTTGGATCCATGTCCAATGAGATTCTCTCTTAAGTACTCGATTGTAAAACTGCTGCTGAAGTATGGAGAATTTTGAATGATCATTTTTCATCACGAAATTAGATGAAGAGAATTTTCTCTTCTGGAAACTCCAAGTTCGAACTGCTCTTTGTGGTCACGGTCTCGAGCAGTTTATTGATGAAGATGCAAAGCCTCCATCAGAGTTTATTCAGTCTGAAAATTCCTCATCGGCTGATAAAATACCCCATATGAAGTATGAGTTGTGGATTCGACAAGACAATCTAATTACTTCTTGGTTTCTTGGATCCATGTCCAATGAGATTCTCTTTGAAGTACTCGATTGTAGAACTGCTGCTGAAGTATGGAGAATTTTGAATGATCATTTTTCATCACGAAATTTGGCTCGAGTGATGCAAATCAAGTATTAAATATTTCTTTTATAAAAAACAAAATTTGGAAACCATTTTAAAAATTAGTGGGTGTTGTAGGAGTGCAATCAATTGAATCTAATTTTTGGTTTTGTAGATGGTTTGTGACGACTTCAAACATGTCTTTTGTAAGTGATCCTCGAGAGAGAATGTTGATCGCGATGACATTGTGATAAATATCATTTAGGTTAAATTGCAAGTTTAGTCTCTAAATTTTCAAGGTTGTATCTAAAAAGTCTATAAACTTTAAAAGTATTTGGGAACTTTCAATTTTGTATCTAATAGATCAAGCTTATTAAATATATTTTATATAATCTACAAACCTATTTGACACAAAATTAAAATGTTCTACAAACCTATTTGACACAAAATTAAAATGTGATGGTTGTATTCAATTTTGTGTTTAATAGATCTGTGAATTTTAAATAATGCCAAATAAGTTAGGGACCTATTAAACAAAAATTGAAAGTTAAGAAATTTAATAGATAAAATAAAAATTAGACCTACCTAACACTTTTAAAATTAGGAATCAAACACAAAATTTAAAGTCTATGTAACCTATTAAACACCTAAAGTTAGACTTAACCCTAAATTTAGTTACTAAACTTGTAATTAAACCAATTATTTGCTTGAAATTAACATTAATTTATTTATAATTGTTACTTTGCATAAAATCTAGTAATTTTTATTAACTGTCCTCTTTGGAAAAAAAAAGTTTTATAATGTTACCCTGTTCACTAAGAGTAAGCAAAAAGATTCGAAAAACTGAGTCAACCGACCGAAACGACTCCGATCAGTCGTTTTATGGTCATCTTCAATCGAAGTCTGATTTTGCAACTAATCAATCAGTCGACGGTCTCAAAAAGGGACCAAACTGACCTAATTTTAAAAAAATAATAAAATAAATGAATGTGTTCCTTCTGTTATGCCAATGCTTGCCACACTTTCTTGGAGGAAGAATTATTAAAAAAATGTATTTCTTTCCTCTTCCCCTTTCTTGATGCTCTCTTACTCAATTGCTCCATCTCTCCCTTCTTACTACTTTCTTCTTCCTTCTTCTGTTCTCTCTCTTTTTTTTTTTATAACTTAAACGCAGAAACAGGGAATCGAACTTGCAGTGGTGACACAAAACGTGAATGTTAGGGGGGGTTTTCTGACTCTTAGGAAAATTTTTTATCTTTCTTCTTCCTTTTTTTCTTCTCCATTTTATCATTCCATCTTCTTTTCTTCTTACTCTTCTCCTTTTCTCCTCCTCTTCCTTTTTTTCTGTTCTTCTTCCTTTCTCACAACCTTTTCATTTAGTTCATGGGAGTTATAAAATCGGTCAAAATCAACCGACCGCCAGTGTAGTCAGTCGCTCGACATCACCACCCTTTCTAAAACCGATCGAAGGAAACCAACATGCCGATGGTTGGCGTCGGTTTGAGCCCAAACTGACGTTGATCGATCGATGCTCACTCCTACTGTTCACCCTTTATCATATGATTGTCAATTTAAACATAACTCACTGGTTAAGACATTATATTTTTAGTCGAAAGGCTACACTACAAAAGTTTCAATTTTTCCCGATGCAAAACTGCGCGGGATAAATAGAGTATGCGTCGGGAATAAGTTATCCCAACGCATCGTTGCGTCGGCCAAATACGTCGGTAAAGCCATGTCGGGATAGGTTTTCTCGACGCAAACTCGTTGCGGTTGGAATATAATTTTGATATACCGACGCTCATAGCGTCGGGAAAAATGCCAAATATCCCTGTGTCGGGAGATTTATACTCTATCCCGACGCATCTTTACGTCGGGATAACTTCAAATATAGGTTATTTATTTATTTATTATTTTTAAATTTTTGTAGGCTTTTCCCTTGCTTTTTAGCTATCCCGACGCACTTTTGCGTCGGCATAGCCTTAAATTTTTATTTTATTTTTTTTTAAAAAATTTATTTTAATTTTTGTAATTACCTAAAATTCATTTCGATAAAAAACAATGGTACCATTTTATTTTTAACAAGAATGCAACATAATAAAGTTAATATATTGAAACATAATATTGTTCGTACAAAGATATCATCCAAAGTTTGTCTAATTACAAAAAAAAAGTAAAAAAATAAATATTCATGTTTTAGCCATGAATTCCTTCATCATATTCTCTAAGGATGGACCCTGTACCGCCGATTGCTGTTGCATTGGATTTGCATTCTTCTGTGTGTATTGTTGTTGTGGCTGATTGTTGAACCCTGGTGGCACTCCCTGTTTTACGTATTGATTTGAATTTGATGCGCTTGCGTTCTGTCCTCCCCAAGAAAAGTTCGGGTGTTGCCTCCAGCCTGGGTTATATGTATTTGAGTACGGATTTGACCCATTTTGCCCTACATAGCATACAGACGCAGGATTGTAAGGACAATTGTTAACAAGATGATTTTCATTGTAGATGCAACTAGAAGTGGAAATATGGTTCAGATTAGCAATAGAGGCCTGGTTCCCCAAAGTAAAAGTCTTTAAGGTGTTGTTCATTGCTGATATTTGGGCACTTAATGATGCTATTGCGTCCACTTCATGTATCCCTACGACGTTTCTGGTGCTGTGTGACTCATCTTCTCCCCATTGGCTATTATTGGATACCATTGCATCTAGGATTCCGTTTGCTTCGTTCACCGTCTTTTTAAGCAAGGATCCATTAGCAGATGCATTGACTAGGGTTTTCGAAGCCTGAGTCAACCCGTTGTAGAAATGCTTGATTAGGAGACAAGCAGGCAAGCCATGGTGTGGACATTTCCTCACCAACTTTTTAAAGCGCTCCCAGGCTGCATCTACAGCTTCATTTATTCCTTGCTTGAATGTGATTATTTCTCCACTAATTTGTGCTTTCTTTGTGGGTGGGAAATACTTCAAAAGAAACTTCTCTACAAGTTCATCCCATGTGGTGATTGAGTCTGGAGGAAAAGAGTCGAGCCATGCTTCAGCATTTCCCTGTAAGGAAAAAGGGAAAATTTTGAGCTTTAGAGTGTCATTGGAGACTCCTGTTAATTTGAAGGAATTTCATATCCTGAGAAACGTTTTTAAATGCTTATGCAAGTCTTTATTTTTTAGTCCTGCAAATTGACCCATTGCATTGAGCATCTGAAACATCACTGGTTTTAGCTCAAAGTGATTGGCTCCGATGTTTGGTTTTGCAATCTCAGTGTTCAGATTTTGAAAGGTTGCAGCTGCATAGTCTCTGATTGCTCTATCTCGTTCTTCTGCAATAAAGATGGGATTTTGAAGGGGAATTGCTTGATGGGGTTGTGCATTGTTTTGCCGAACATTATGCCCTGCATTTTGTTGCAAGTTCCTTCCTCCTTGAGGATTAACTTGAGGATCAACTACAGGTGGGTCCATCTAAGGTTCCTGCAAAACAGTTCTCAAAAGAATCTCCCGTGTGTTCAACTCTTGTCTTTCCTTTTTCTTCCTCCTTTGCTATCTACAGTGTTGGTGGAAGGTTCTATTTATTTCAGGATCAAGTTCTAAGAGACAAAGCTCTTTTTGCATGCACTAAACCCAACCTGTAAGTACCTGCAAATCAAGTTCGGACTTCCTGTAATAGAAGGATTGCAATTGCAATGCAATTGCAATTTAATTGCAATATGCTCACAATTTGTGTGTCTAAAATAAATTTTATTAGAAATGTCGTTCCCCGGCAACGACGCCAAAAACTTGATCGGTGCTTTTCGCTACACGCAAGTGCACGTGATCGAAGTAATAAAAACTGGAGTACTCCAGAGTATCGTACCCAAGGGAACGGGTTTTAACAAAATCTACTAAGATGACACAAAATTTGTTCGCAAAATGCAATTGTGGTAACCGTGGATGTAAAAATATAAGAGGTTGATTTGTTAAGAAAAATAAGTAAAAAAAATCAATGAGTTAAAATAGGGATTCAAGTGATTCAAGCACCTTTGGAAAAATGCTATTCAAAATGCAATTGCAATCTTGACTAAACATGTGAAAACTAAGTAAACCGAGCTCAACTCCTATTCAATTTTGATTCAAAATCTTTAGAAGACTAAGTGATTAAACCTATATGTCTATGGCTAATCTAACTTAGATATTTTCGCACACAACTCTAGTGGTTTTGGAGTCTCGCCCTATGTCTAGAGTCGATGTTCAGAACTTATTTCTAAGCCTTTTCCTCCATTGCTTTTGTGACATCGGCTTTCCCTTAACTCTTTCGATATTAAGTTCAAGCTTGACAAGCAATCACTAGTTGGCCGACTAGATTTACCCAAATCTAAATTCAACAAAAGCAAACAAAGTTCACATGCTAGCTAGATTGGTTATGCTTTAGAGCTTTTACATTTTTCCTTAGGGCTTTCACCAACTTGAACCCCTAAAGGAAATTTAGCTCATTATGGAAGAAATGAAAACCCAAAATTTACTTGCTATAAAATTCATAATTAATACAACAAAATAAGGGAAATACCCTTAAGGCAACCGATTGAATTTTATTAAGGAACCTTAATGTAAACTTTAATTTATCAATTAAGAATTCCTGCAAAAAGGGGTGGTAACAATGCTGAAATTAATAAATTGAATTCAGAATTTCACAAATCAAGCTATTGGGAATTTCAAAAAAAAAATAAAAAAAAAAGTGAACAGAATTTTATAAGGGAAGAAGGAAATTGGAGTTTAGAATTCAGCTAGTCATTCAAGTACGCAACATACAGGAAAAGGGAATTTCACCAAGACTAATTCAATAACTAGAAATTGAGCAAAAACTTGGAGAATTTAAAACATACTGGCATTAACCCAAAAACAGAACAACAATAACAAAATTCCTTGTTGTGGTCGATTCAGAATCCCTTATGAACTCTTGAATCGTTACCTCCTCGAACTTTTGTTGAGGAGGGATCAAACTCAGGAATTAAGGTGCAAAATGAACATAAACTGATGGAAGAAAGACAGAAAAATGAAACTAAAAGTTGCTGTCCAAAAGAATGAAACCAGAAATATAGCAGAAAAACCCACTAAAAACAGAGTATAAATAGAATCTGAATTCCTTGTTGAAGATAGATCAAACTCAGAATTTAATCGAGCGAAACTACAAGAATGAAATGCTAAAAACAATAGAATTCGTCAAATTGCTGGATGTTGTTCGAAGTAATAAAACAGAAAATAAACCCAGAAAAACAGAGTTCTCCAAAAAACGCATGATTTCTTCTTCGACCTTCTTCTTCTTTTAAAGATATTCTGAGGCCTATTCTTTCCATCTTGGGCTCTTTAATTCTTGGGTAGACTGTGGACGTGAGATTCAAGCTGAAATTTCTCCCATAAATCGAGCGAATCAAGTGAATTTTGGTGAATCTCCTAGAATTCCGTAATTTATTTGTAAGTCTAGAAAATGCAATTGCATTGCAATTGCATTTTTCCTCTTTGTTCATCACCATGCCTTCCCAAGGAAATGCAATTGCATTTCATTTGCATTTTCTTCACTTCTTCAAATCTGCACAAAAACTCAACTTAAGCCAACTTTCTTGCATCTTTTTGCTTAATTCCTTCTTTTATCATATTCCAACAAGCTTGCATGAATTTATTTAAAAATGTTACTTTTAGCCTGCTCGTTATTCAACAAAATCCGCAAAACTGACAAGAACAACTTAGTTTTAAGGTTAAATAATCCTCATAACTGAGAATTATCAGTTATAGAAGCAATTTCGAAATCGCCAAGCAGTTACTGGCGTATTTGTCCATCTTCGTGCTAAGATTGTCCAATGGAGAATCCACTCCCATCTCTACAAAAGCATCTTATCCAGTCATCAGATTTGACAGTACGACGGTGAGGACACTTTCCACTCTACCAGTGTCTTTAGCGTCGATCGATTCCAATCCGGCTTTTAGGTCAAAAATTGCTGATAAGCCTTAGAATTAAGGCTTATTTAACTCTCAATTGCTTAAAATATTCTTGTTTTGACTTAAGATCATTTGAAAATAATCGAAAGATTGCTTCAATTTAAGAAAGAAATAAGAATGATGGCATTCTGGATAGAATTCTAAATAAATTAATCTTGTTTGCAGGAAATATGGAAATTGCAAAATCAAATTGCAAATTCATGATTCTGCAATTGTTTATGGAGCAGGGAATGTGGAAATTGCAAAATCAAATTGCAGAATCACGATTCTGCAATCTAGAGCAGTAGAAAAGTTCAAAAAAGGAAAAAAAAAATCTGCATTAAACCCATTCCGAAAATCTTCAATTACAGCCCGATTTGGAGGAATTTAAGCACGAAATTTGGGCATTCTTCAACCCTAATGAAGCCCTATAAAAGGGGAAGAAGATGAGGAGCAACACAATTCGATTGGGAGGTGTTCTTGGAGTCTTTGCTGGTGGGTTTTTGTCACGTTTTTCTGCCTCTGTTTTTCAGCGTTTTTTCTCTGTTTTTCTTATCAAAAATCTACTGCAATGTAGTTCGTTTCCCTTCTAATTTTTCCAGTCCGATTTAAGTGAAGAAGACGAGGTTTTGGAGACGTTTTTGGATGTTTTTCATCGTGGGCTTCTGTCACGTTTTTCTTCCTCTGTTTTTTTTTTTTTTTTTAATTTTCCTTTTCTGTTTTGCAGTAAGTTGTAGTAAGCAATATTTTTAGTTTCTGTGGTAGCATTATTTGTATTTAAGTTCAATTCTTTAGGAATGTTTAAGGTCATCAAATTTAAAGGGAGAAGGAAGTGGACTTACTGATGCTCTTAAATCTTTGTTTCAATTCCAATTAAGAATTTTACTTGAAGTCTTATTGGCCACTGCCCAGATTTGTTTTACAACTCATGGTTTTGATGAATAAGCAAGCTGCCAAGATAATTTTTGTTTCCAATTTATTTAGTTTTGATCATCATTAATAATTTGCTCAATTTTCAATATGAATTTTTCTTCAAAAATTAGTTGTAACATTTTTATCTTCAATATGAGCTAAAACTTCTTAGGGGGTTCAAGGATGTGAATTCCCTAAGAAGTAATTGTAGCCTAATTTCCAATGAAAACCAAGCCTACATCTCAATTGTTTGCTTGTGTTGATCTAATTTTCGTTGAAATCCTAGATTGATCAACTAGGGTATCAACTCAAGCTTAGATCTAATACCGACGGGGTTAGTGACAAGCGGAATTCACACAAGTGATGGAGGAAAAGAGCTTATATAAGCCATTCCTTACCCTAGACATAGGGATTAAGGACTCCAAAACCCATAAAATTGTTGAACCAAATAATCTAAGATAGAGGGACTATAGACATATAAGTCACTCACTTAGCCTCCTAAAACCCTAAATTCAAGGTGAATAGGAGATGCAATTTTGGTTTACAATTGAGTGTGGAGTAGGTTGGAATTGCAATTTTGGCTTGCAATTACAACTTAGGGCAATGACATTCTTGAGCCCCATTTTTATCCAAATTTCATTTGAATTTTCATTCACTAAGTCTATCTAATTTGTTTTTAATTATTGCCAATTCTAGATTCTGCAATTTAATTCCGCAATTTTTCTTATTTCTATTATTGTCATTTCTTGATTCTGCAATTAGATTTTACAATTTTTATTCTTCACCAACACACCAACCCAACCTTATTTTTGCAATTTTAGTTTTTAAGTTGCAATTTTCCTTACATTTTGCTTTACGATATTTTTGTTACTCCGTTCCCTGTGGGATTCGATACTTGGTACTCAGATACCATTTTATATTACTTCGATCGCGTGCGCTTGCATGTAACACCAATCAATTGCCAAATCGATTTTCTCCAGGCAAGTATCAAAGCACTGGATTTCGACATTCGGTGCCGCAGAATCTTTACAGAGTGCCTTCAATGTTGCAATTGTGCTCTCCACCACTTTAATCGATTCTCCAATCTCCATTTTCAGTGCAGAAGTAGGATTCACAATCGATTCTCCCATCTTAGATGAAATCAAGGATTGACAGAGCTTAGGATTGCTCATTACATCGCAGATCTCCACGAGATTGGTTGTGGCGGATGCCAAATCGGAGTACAATTTGTTTAAACTTGGTACAGACTCTTCGGAGCCGGCGGTTGGCGCTAGGGCAGAATTCGGCGGCGGTGCTTGCGGTGAAACAAGTGCAGCACCCTAAACCCTAAGCTCAAAGTCATCTCAACCCCTTCATTCCAAATCTCAGATTGTGCTATTATAGTAAAGGTTCAAGAAGAAAAGGAAAGGGAAAAGAAAGAATAGAAGCAAACCTTGAGAGAAACTGAAGAAAATAAGAAAGTGTATGGGGTTTATAGATTGGAAACTAAAAAGATTGACCTAAAGGGAGAGGATATGGAGGGTTTCTCAAATGTTTTTGTGAAATGAAAGAAGACAGAAATTGAAAAATAGAAGTCCCCCTTGCGTAAAAATTAAAAGCCCGCCATTGTGAAATAAGTGTACGCGCACAGATGAACAGTAAAATGAATTTATTTATAATAACTTTTTAATTTGAATGCTATCAACAAAAGCTACATATGCCGACGCATAATGCGTCGGCATATTATAATTAATGCTGACGCAAGGAGTTGCGTCGGCTAAAGGATATATTTCCCGACGCAAATACTTGCGTCGGAAAAAATAGCGTCGGTATAGCCCAAAATTATTGTAGTGCTAAAAGTTTGAATCTTCATCTCTACTATCTTGTCGACAAAAAGAGAGAAGAAAAGGTTGCCATATCGATTGACTATTTCATCTAGCCTCACATTTTGACTACTACTATAACATTTATTTTTGTAGCAAAAGACATTATTTTTAGTTTTTTCATATATATAATCGTTTTGTATATCAATGTTTGGTTTCTTTCTTAATTATATAATAATACAAATATAACTTATATTTATGAATATAGCCACCGGAAATAAAAAGGTTATAGCCTAATTAAACCACAAGTTAAAACAACCTTTATTAATTCAAGCAATTTATAATAATAAAAAAAATCATGTTGTCTTTTAAATTTCTTGAAATTTTTGTTGATATCGAGGTTTTTAATAAAATTAAAACCTCAATGCTGTTATTGGTAACAACTTTTCGAACTTTGGTTTTAACCATGAGTTCAATAATCAAAAAAACCAGTAAAAAATATATACAGGGGCAGATTTGAAAACTTGGCAACAAACTTAATAAGACATAGCAAATGCATGTGTTTCATATTTTAGGTTTTGTTTACTTACCAAAATCAAAATGATAGGGAATCGGTTACCGGAATGAAAAGCAAGCGAAATGAAATCACTGAACATAGAAATATTATTTTTTTAGGACAACAAATGTAGAAATAGGAGATTTGAATCTCAAACTTCAAAGAAAAAAGTTGATGCCAATTATACTTCCAGAAATATTATTTGCTTGATATTGTTTAATAAAAATTGTTTGAAGTCATAATAAAAATAGATGTGTTCAAATTATTAGATACTTTTTCATTAAAAATGCATGTATTAAATAGCTTGCTAATATAATTTCTAGTTCAAATAACAACAACCAACAATAAATTTTAATTTATTTTATTACTATTTTATTTTAATAACTTATTTGATATTAAAAATAATAACTAATTAAAAAATATTAATATAACTTTTATTAGAAGAGCAACAACCATTAATATAAAATATTATTAAAATATATTTTTATGATATTTAATAATAATGTATTTTATTTGAATAATTTATTTAATATTAAAAATAATAACTAACTAAAATAAAATTACATCAACTAAAAAATATTAAAATAGTCTTTATTATAGAAGTATAAATCAATTTTATTTGTATATGTTATCTAATAAAAAAATATTTTATTATAACAAATAAAATTTAACCAATTAGATAGAAATTTTTAATTTTATAAAATAAATCACATGTAATAGAGATTTTTTTTTTTTTTTGAAAGATGTAATAGAAAATAAATTAGTACTACTTTTTAATTGAAAGAAAATTATTAGTCGTGTAAATAAGAGATAGGGTAAAAGTTGTGAGTATCATGAATAAATGAGAGAGAAATAATATCAGTTGTTATGTAATTAATGAAAAGGTAAAATACATTTTTGGTCCCTAGAATTTGAACTTAATTTCTATTTGAGCACAACTTGGGTGCAGCTTACTTGGACACCATAGAAAAAAAAATTATTTTTAGTTTTTAAAAAATATGTTGTGTTGAAATAAGCTACGCAAGATATTTAAATTTAGTTTCCATAGGGTAACAATTTTATTTTTTTCCTTTCTATTTAGTCTCTAAGTTTTCAAAACTAACACTTTTGGTTCTTATATTTGAATTTAATTTTCATTTGGTCTTTGAGATTTCAAAAGTGACATGTTTGGCACTTAAAGTTTGAATTTGATTTCTAATTGACCCCTAAAGTTTGAAATTAGTTTCTAATTGGTCTTTGAGTATAAAAAAATATATATATATATATAAAATGTAATGCCCCGCGTTATAAATTAGCCTATTTTAGAAGTGATTAGGCTTAGTCGTTAGTTACAATTCTAATTTGAAAAATTAGAATTTGAAGTTAATCTCTATGTTCGATAAATTAAGTTTCCATAATTTTGGAGAAAGAGATTTTTTAATTAAATCTTTAATTCCAAGGTTCGAGAATTTAATTTTAGATCTTATTTTCAAGTTCAAAAGGAACCCAAATCCTCTATTGAGTAGATTTCAACCCAAATGTTTTAGGTTCTTTCTTTGGAGTTTTATTTTTGGTAAATAGTAGAATTTTGGAAATTAGGAGATTATAAATTTTTCCTCTCCTCTTTTTGTTTAGGGATTTTATTTATTTAGAGAATTAGAGAAACTAGACAAAAAAAAAGGGTGAAGTAAACCCTAGCCCAAAATTATCTTCTTCTTCCCTCTCCCCCATCTCCCTTTTCGTGAGACACCAGCCACCATCTCCCTTCTTTGAATTCTACAACGTCGGCAACACCCGTCTCAGGCGAAGCACCCATTTTTCCTCTCCCACGCCTCGAACCCAACCTTCAACAGCCGCGAGCAGTGGCAAATGGGCGTGCAACTTGCAGATCCGGGCATCGCGGCTGACCGTTCACGGATTTACTGCAGTTTGGAGCATTTTCTGGAAAATTCGAGCTGTTCCGCGCGTTTTCTCTCCAATTTGACAAGGTTTGTTGCATATCCATGCCCAATCGACGTTATTTTTGGATTACCCATACCCTAAGTACCTTTGATTTGTAATTTTATCTTGTTTGGACTCAAAACAACCCACATTTGAAGTAGTTTACTGTCAAAAACAGAATTTACAGCAGACTCACTCGAATTCCTTCTTGTTTGACAAGGTTTGTCTCTCACCCATGCTTAATCGACTTTAGTTTTGGATTACCCATGCCTTAAGCATCTCTTATTTGCGATTTTAGCTTGTTTGGACTCCGAATGGTCCACATTCGAAGCCATTTACTGTCAAAAAACGGGATTTACAGCAGAGTTTCAGTTAGTTTGGCACTGTTGGGTAAGTTTTATCATGTTTTGGACTTTTCGCAAATCACTTTAAGTGTTATGGCTTAGGTCCTAACATGAAGGAACCTTGCGTTGCAGATTTAGGTTGATTCGAACACTCTCGAACACCAACCAATAGTAATTCGAGCTCGTTTGGAGTAGTTCAGTAAGTTCCAATAAGTTTCAGCAAGTCTTTAAATCCTTCGAACTAAAATAAGATGCGTTAGATTAATTTCTAATTCTTGTAAACTTGCGTTCGTAGATTGAGCTTAATTTGGAGTATACGAGTAAGGCTCAAAGTTCTCTTTAGGAACCTTATCGACTTGCCTTAGGGGCGCTTTAATACATTTGGTAAGTAGAATTCTACCTGATGAGCCTGTTTGAATGTGTGAAGCATGTTGTATGTTTTCTTGTGATGTTATTATGCGATTTATATCTCTCCATGAACTGTCATGAGTTATATGTTCTGATATGTGTAAGTTGATGTGATGTTAAGTTATTTACCCTTGTGGTTTGGAACATGCTGAATGTTGAGACTATTTGAGATTGTGTGATATTATCTATGATGTTTATGTTGAAAACATGATCTTGAAGATAGTGGGCTGTAAGCATGGTCTAGAAAGCATGTTTAGGATTGCATTATGGATTGTTGTGAACCTATTTAGTGAGGTCAGCTAACCTTGAGTTTATGATAAAAGAGGGTGCTAAGGTCTCGAGTATAAATGGTCGAGGACTAGCATTGTAATGAAAGGATATGAGATGGATATCGAGGCCTTGGGTAAAAATGGTCAAGGGTTGGTGTGATGAGTCTTGAGACAAGTATTGAGGCCTTGGGTAAAAATGGTCAAGGGTCGATGTGGTTAAGTCATCGTTTACCTTGGGTAAAAATGGCCAAGGGAGCGATGTACAGTTCGAGGCCTTGGGTAAAAATGGTCAAGGGTCGAACGCTGAGCACCATAGAGAATCGTTGAGGCCCTGGGTAAAAATGGTCAGGGGTCGGCGTGCCTCGAAGGAATTAGACTCAGGTAGCTTGTGAGGGCTAAACACGAGTGGATGGAGTGACTCAGTTGAGTTTAAGTGAGCTTGTTGAGCTTAGGCAGGGGTTCCATAAGCATGAGATAAGCATGGTACATGTATGACTACAATTCGTGAATTAATGATGTTGTATGCGATGCTTGTATAAGGTGTATGTCTAATTCGTTATGGAAATCATGATAATTGTAAGCATGTTGCTTTGCCTTGTGTGTTGTATGCTGTTTGGTGGCTCACCAGGTGTGAGCTACTTACTGAGTACGCGTTATGTACTGACTCACCAACAGTTTTGCAGGTTGTTAAAGTTTCCATGAGCTTGGTGGTGAAAAGGAGACATTGGAAGAGACCATTAGCTGATTTTCTTTTCTTTAATAATTGTTTTTCGCTGAGCTTAGTTTAGTAAAACTATAATAGCTAGCTAGCTGGTTTATTTTCTTTAGTAGATGAGCTAATTGTGAATTTGGATATTGTGATTCATTCATATATATCTTTGTCTGATGTTGGATAAGGTACTATTAGTAATAGTTTGGCCTAAGAAGTTTTGTTATGTACTTTGAGATGTTCTTGAAACGTAGTAAGTAGAGTGTTGTTCTGTCTTAAGTGAAGCATCCTATTGATGAAACATTTTCTTCTTAAGAGTTGTGACTTAAATGACCTTATCAGGTGCTAAATGGTACGAGATCTGACTCGTCCTTGTAGTTTGGAAATGTTGTGTTGTTTTTTGCTATAGAAGTGTTGTTTTCTTGTTAACAGGTGATAGGAAAATTTTTAGGAATCTAGTAGTTACGCCGTTATGCTGCAGAAATTTTTGGGGCATATCGGTTGTAAGATTAGTAATGTCTTTAAGTTAGCTCAAAAATTTGGGGACGTTACATAAAATTTCAACTCATTTGAAAAATACATATCATCAAAGTCTAATTAGCTTACGTTAAGTACCACGTCATCTATTCCATCAGGTCAATTAACGTCAACTTGACTAGGGATCATTTAGAAATCAATTTCAAATTTCAAGAACTAATTAGAAATCAAATTCAAAATTTGAAGATCCAACATGTCACTTTTGAAGCTTCAAGAATCAAATATAAACAAAATTTAAATCTCAATGACTAAAAGTATTAATTTCAAAAATTTAGAGACTAAATAAAAATCAAATTTAAATCTTGTAAACTAAAAGTGTATTTTAGAATAGATAACTGAAAGGAGATTTACGAGATTTTGAGAAAGGAGTGAAATCATACCTTTTGTGAAAAAGTGAATCACAAATTGGTGATGGACCCGATAATTTCTAAATTTGGTAATGGGTCTCTCATATTGGTTCATTTTCAGAATTTGAGGGGGTTTTTTTTCTTTTTTTGTTTGGTTTAACAATTCCTGAATTTGAGGAAATTTTCATTCAAATTCTTCTGTTTTTTTATTACTTGAACGTTGACGGCCACAGTTCTAAAAAAGTAACACTTGGAATGAATCCCGTCCGCATAAAAGACCAATTAAAAAAAGTGTCTGATAGTGGCAGGATCTTTATCTTTTGTGCGAAGTTACGAATTTGCCCCTTTCTTCTCCATTATTTGCCGTTTAAATCTCTCTTTCTTTCTCTAGTGCATACGTGTTATCAACTGACTGGTTACTGAAAATAGTATTATTTTAATGTTATTTTTTAATGTGCAAATCTTATAACGAGATCAAATGTTGATTCGTGACACCAACGGTAAATCGTGTATCCTCCTCCATTCTTGTGCCCACAATTTTTATTGAAAATATTTTTCTAGTTTAAACATTTTTTATTTTTTATTTTTTTTTAAAATATTATTATATCTTACATTTTAGTTTAAAGTAGAAGGTATTTCAAATGAATCTCATCCAAAAAAACTTTTTTAAAACTAATTTAATTTTTTAAACATTTTTTATTTATTAATATTTTTTTAAAAACTACTTTTGATAATCTAAAATCACACAATAAGCTGCACTAAATATACTTTAAATTATTAATTTTTCTATAAGTATTATTAATTTTTTCAAAGATACTTATAGAAAAGTCGATTTTATTAAAAAAAACATTTTTTTTCTCAAGTTATTTCAAACAAACTAGTAGAATAACATGCTACACATAAAAGTAAAATATTTTCAACTCTAAATTAGAATTGTCTGGTTTTTTTTATTTTTTTTTTATTTTTTGTATGTATCTAAATATTAATATCAGTAAACTATTAAAATTTGACAAACGTAGGTCAAGATTTATTTATTTAATTTATTTATTTTTTTTTTTTGAGTTTAGGTCAATTGAAACCTGAATCTTAAGAAACGGCAAACCTTCCAATAACTAATAATTATGGCATATTAGCTATATGTAATTTATGATTTTTCTTGATTACTCTGACTATTAAACAGTTCTGGAGAAATCTTATTATTAAACAAATACTATAAACATTTAGGCTTTTAATAAGAAAGGAAATTCTTAATGCTGTTAAAAAAACGGAAGTTTTTCAATAAAATAATGTTTTGTACAAAAGTAAGTTTGACCAATGCACAAATTAACCATGAATAATTTGGCCAAATTTCATAAACTTCAACAAAAAAATTTATCAATTTTATATTGCACATATGTTTTATAATTCATTGAACGCATAAGAGAAAACTTCTTTTAACAATATTTGAAGCAAAAATTTATTAAAGTATTAAAATTGCAACACTTTTTAAAGTTTGAAGTTAAGATTGCAACACTTATTTAAGTTTGAGGTGCAATTTGATGAAATAAAAAATTTATGGTTAAAATCGATACAATTTGACAAATTTAGAAAACCTAAAAGTTAAAAACCTAAAAATAAAATAAAAATTAAGAGATTAGTATTTAATTATTTTTTAATCATTAATCAGGTGAGCAAAATACAAAAAGTATCCAATAAATATAAAAATGGAGAAAATTGCAAAAATTATGTTACTAGTTATTAGTTATTACAATCACATGCCGTAAAAAAACAAGGGAAAAAATCATTTTTAACCTGAACTTTGCATGTTATATCAATTTTAACCCTGAACTTTTAATTTCATCAATTTAGACCTCAAACTTGGCAGATTGTATCAATTTTAACCCTGAACTTTCAATTTCATCAATTTAAACCTCAAACTTCACAAAGTGTATCAATTTACACCATTGGTTAAGTTTTCATTTCAATCTTCATTAAAAAGGTTTCCCACACATGTCCAAAACCACGTGTTGCTCTATAACAAATACATATTTGTTATTTTTTTTTTTTTAAAAATTGCTGAAGAAAATTGGAGTAGACTCGCCATAATGTTTTTCAATTTTAGAGTATGACTTTTTCTTTACTTCTTATTTTCTCTAATTTTGCTGTTTTTTTTTTCATTTCATCAATCAAGAATTTTACAATTTTAAGGTAGGATTCTACTCGATCCATCGACTTTTAGTAGAAACAAAACTTATTTGTATCATATTTTTTCTCAATGGAGTATTCTCATTCTTGAATTAGTTTCCCATATTGGTTTATTGGTTTTTTTTTTTATTTCTCATCAGTCTTGAGCTTGATTTGTTCTCCATTTGGCGCCTCATCGGTATCTTTGTCCCCTTCCTCTCTAGCGTCGATGTCACTTTAATCCTACGTAAGACTACCAATGAGGCTGATAAACTCGGCTATGACCAGTTCATTGTGTTCATGGCGCCACTTTGTCCATCACTGTCTTTCCTGTTTTCTCTCGCATTTTAGTCGAGCTTAAACTCCTCACCACCAAAGTCGATGAAACCACCATGGCTTGGATCTTTGTCATACTCGTCGTTGTTGGTATCGACACCAAAAGTGAGGGGGAACACAAGAGTCCATTTGTTTTCGTATGGGTCCTACTTTAGAGAGTCAACTTTGTAGTTTTCATGATAGTGACGACCCGATTTGAAATGATTTAATTATTTTTTGGTCAATTTTTAAAAATAATAATAAACAAGTACATATCATATAGCAATAAGTGGCTTTGGGCATATATGAGAAACCTTTCTAATGGTGATTGAAACGGAAATTTTATTAAGGGTGTAAATTGATACATTTATTCAAGTTTGATGTTTAAATTGATGAAATTGAAAGTTCAAGGTTAAAATTGATACAATCTGCCAAGTTTGAGGTATAAATTGATGAAATTGAAAGTTTAGGGTTAAAATTGATACAACTTGTCAAGTTTAAGGTCAAAATTGATTTTTTCCCTATATATAATAAGAATAAAAATACACAACTTTCAATTTCATCTATCAATTTATGAAATTATGAATGGTTGCAATTAAATTAAGTCCTTAAAAAATTATAAAATGCACAAATCACTTCTATACTATATATATTTTTCCAATTAGATCTTTGAATTATAAAATTGTTACAATTAAATTCAAATTATTTACAACAATTTTTTATTTTTTTGATCGAGATAGATGCTCAATATCGATTTGAAATTCAAGATGTTTTTTCGTTAATGTTATAGTTTTCAAATTTTATAAAGTTTAACAAAAAAAAAAAATTTAATTCTATCAATGGCAAAATATCCTTAATATTTAGGTTCTCCACATTTATAGGCGATTGATAAAATTGAAAATTTATGGCCCCGTTTGATAACCATTTGGTTTTTTGTTTTTGGTTTTTAAAAATTAAGCCTAGAAATACTACTCCCATTTATGGTTTTACTTGTTTTGTCATATACTTTTTGCCTATGTTTTCAAAAACCAAGCCATGTTTTGAAAACTAAAAAAAGTAGTTTTCAAAAACTTGTTTTTGTTTTTAGAATTTAGCTAAGAATTCAAATACTTCCTTAAGAGAGATGAAAATCATTGTAGAGAAATTGGGAGAAAACAAGTTTAATTTTAAAAAACTAAATGATTATCAAACGGATCCGATGTGATTGTAATTAAAGTTATAGCTGGAGGATTAATTATACCTATAAATTAATATATCTACATGTTTACCATCTGTTAGCAGAAAGCAGACGGGATCGTCTTTTTCGTTTGCCCTTTTTTCTTCCTTTTCTTTTCTCCGATTCTACCATGGCTTCCAGTGAAATTGCCTTAAACGCAGCACCCTGGTTCGTCATTTACAAAGACGGTCGAATCGACAGGCTCATCGGCAACGACATCGACCCGCCCGGTCTCGACCCCAAAACCGGCGTCGAGTCCAAAGACGTCGTCATCTCGCCGGAAGACTCCGTAGCTGTTCGGATTTACAGGCCCAAATCCGCCGCCGGCCCCGGCAAACAAGCTCAGAAGCTTCCTCTGCTTGTTTACTTCCATGGCGGCGGGTTCTGCATCGAAACGGCATTTTCTCCTTTCTACCACCAGCACATCAACCCTTGGGTGGCCGAAGCCAACATCGTCGCCGTCTCCGTCAACTACCGGCGAGCACCGGAGCACCAGCTACCGATTCCTTTTGAAGATTCATGGACCGCTCTGAAATGGATCGCGGCCCACTCGAACGGAACCGGGCCGGATGAGTGGCTGAACGAAATCGCAGATCTGAACCAAGTTTATCTGGCCGGAGACAGCGCCGGAGGGAACATCGCCCACCGGATGTCGCTGCGGGTAGCGACGGAGGGGCTGGCCGGAGTGAAGATCAGGGGATTGCAATTGATTCACCCTCATTTTTGGGGGGAAAAATTGATCGGAGAAGAAAAGGAGTGGGATCCGAAGGACATATTTGTGGTGGAGAATCTGTGGTATTTGGTTTCGAAGGATATTAAGGGGTTGGATCACCCGATTGTGAACCCGGAGCACGACCCGGATTTGGGGCTGCTTCCGGCGGAGAGAGTGGCGGTTTATGTGGCGGAGAAGGACAATCTGAAGGTGAGGGGACGGCATTACGCCGAATGTCTGAGGAAATCGGGATGGGGCGGCGACGTCGAGGTGGTCGAGACCGACGGCGAAGGCCACGTCTTCCATTTGTTCAATCCGACCTGCGACTCGGCGGCGGACCTCGTCGGACAGCTCGCGGCGTTCATCAGCGGCGGCCGACGTGGTTGAAAGAAGCGCATAGAAAGAAAGAAAGTAATTCCCCGGCCTTCTTCTTCGTCCTCGTCGGCCGCCTGCCGGAGGAATATTACGCCGTTTTTAATGTCTATTTTTTTTCTTTTAATCTGGGGTGTGTTTTTAGGAAAAGAGAAATAAGAGGATCTAAAATCTTCTATTTCTGCTTGTGTTTGGGTTTTCTGTCGTAATCTTCCAATGATTTGGGAGAAAATTTGTAGTGCCCACTTCTGTATTTCAGATTTCTAATAATCGTGGATGTGATTGTTTGTTCCACTGTTAGTTTTGTTGCCTTTCTTGGTTCGAGCCCTGTTTCTTGATTTTTTTTTTTGTTTGTTTTGAGTTCAATGGTTGATGATGATATATATGCGTGAGTTATGCACAGATACCCATTTTTGGTCTGTTAAGGAGCAACAAATTGAATCGAGATCTTCAATCTTGCAACTATGGCGGCTGATTTTTACTAGTTAAGGTTGCTTCTCTTTGATCTTTATGTTTTTCTTTAGTAACCTAATTTTTTTCTCTCTCGCAACTACTTCTATGTATATATAAAACAAGCCTAATTCTCTGGTAAAAAATGTAAAAATTTAACATAATTAATGAAGAAAAAAACTTGGCTGCAAGTTTGGATTACTTTTTAATTCAAGTATTTTTTAAAAATGCATTTTTCAAGTGTTTTTTTTTTTTTTTAAAAATCGTATAGAATTAAAACACTCGTATGTTTAGTTACATTTTCTTAAAATATTTTTATATACAAATTTATTTGGTTTGCTCTATACTCAAAGTATTTATACTGATGTCAAATTATTATAAAGGACGACTAATAAACACTATAGATTAATAAGTTCAAATTTGTATTTAAAATACTATGATCGGCCGACTACCTTCAACCATCGTTGGAGGGGGTCGTCAGAGCAGTAGTCAGTGGTGGGCGGTAGGCAGCAGTGGCTATGGTGGAAGTGAAAGTGGGGAGGAGAGGGAAAGATGGGAGAGATTTGAGAGGTGTAGTGTGAGGGTATTTTAGTCATTTTTATATATCATGAAAATTTGAGAGGAATTCCAAGTTAAACATCTAAAAATTCTTTTTCTAAAATTTGGTTTGAAGTATTTTACTCAAAATAACTTATTTCTCAAACTAATTTTCTAAAAAGCTAGTTTGAGGGTTGCCAACCACAGCAAATCTTATTAAAATGGTTTTGTTTTTTAAAAAAATTACTTGGGAAGGTAATTCAAACGGGCCTCTTAACTTTCTAAGTTATACTAGAATATTGAAGTTTAAATACGGATCGTATTCAAAATCAATATCATTGACAGAAGACTCTGATATGACTTCATCTGTATCAGGGTGTTCTCTTTGAGCTGGATCGTTCTCAGTGGGATTCTGAGAAGCGTCCTGAATTACAGCTTGTAGCTCAGAAGCAGATGATGCTTCAGCCAAAGATGCAATAATTGAACTTCTCTGTAGAAGAACCTGTTTTTCTTCCACGCGAGAGTGGTGAGGATTATCCTTTAGGAATTGGCTTATCCTTTCTTCTGAAAGATGAGAAATATCAAAATTTTCCCACCATTTGATTTTTAAAACCTTATTTAGGGTTTTAAAATTTCCTCTTGGAGTCAACTAGTAATTCCAGCAAAATATCCAAGGTAATTGAAAAAATAATGAGAATCTAAACGTCATTGCCAGTGGTGACGAATGGACACTATTTGAGAATAAATGAAATGATTTTTGTATTTCTACAGGAAAAATTTCTTGTGAAATACCAAAATACCTCCACCACTTTTTAAACCAATTTGGAAAGTTATGTTTGTAAGATTTCTTACAAAAAGTAACGAACCAAGAATGGTTATAAGGTTCATACCAAAATATATTGTTCCAAGCCATGATATAGTCATGGTAACAATATGTTTGTGGTCTGAAACTTCTTGAGAATCTTTTAGGTACTGACATCCCCTGAGGCCAGTGGGATGGCGTAAGAACCCTTAGAATTCTCAATTTTGAAAAAATTATTCTTGACGAATCATTTCTGTCTGGCACATGAGTTATTTCAATTGACTTTGTATCAACTAAACTAAACTCATAGAATAATCTCGTTTTTGAAATATCCTCGGGCATAAAGAGAAAGCCAGAAGGATAGATTTGAGCACAGACTTCCTTAGGAGAAGGACCATCGAATTCTGGTTTGATGATTATTTCTTCTAATGAAGTTTTTGTATGATAACCTGTTATCTGAGGTCTTGCCTGAAAGATAGCAGGTCTTAGAGTCCTAGCATAGGATTGATTCCGAGGAATCGAGCCTGATGTTGGTCTATTTGAGTTAGGAGAAGAGGCAGTCCGAATATGACTTTCTCCTTCCCTAATTGATAAATTCCTGGGAGAGGAACCTTGACGTCGTCTGGATATCGTTGTGTAATCGAGATCCATCGCGTAATTATCTGCATTCATGGGAGTGAGTGCAGATGTTTGAGAAATGGGGCGTTTACCCCTTTGAGAACTAGTTTCAGAGGAACTAGCTATTGATTGAGGTACCCTTTGGTTAGGGCTATTTGAGGGATTTGGCCCTGGAGGCCTTCCCGTTGATGGCGGCCTTGGCCGGCTTGGGAACATTGAGAGGAAAGCTTAGAGATTGTTTGAGAGAGGTGTTCTCTCGAAAGATAATCAGCTAAGTAATTCTCTTTGCCTTTTATAAGCACAATTTTGAAGTCAAAGCAAGATAAGATTGCCTGCCATCTTGCAAAGATTTGTTTTGAAACAAGATTTTTTACATCCTTTTCAAAGATGTATTTACTTGCTTTTGAATCAGTTCGGACAAGAAAATCTTTGTTGATAAGATGTCCCTGGAACTTTTGAACAGAAAGTACTATTGCTAGCACGTCCCTTTTGACCGTGGAATAGTTCTTTTGAGCACTATTCCATATTCCGGAATGGTAACGGATAATCGATTCTTTTCCGTTAACTTCTTGTTTGAGAACACCGCCGTAACCGAGATCTGAGGCATCAGTTTCAACGATCATATTTGCCGATTCATTCCCAAGTGATAAGCATGAGATGCCTTTTGATAAAGCCTTGATGGTCTTGACAGCACTGGTGTGCTCGTCTTTCCATGGCTTTGGATTTTTCTTCAGTCTGTCATAGAGTGGCAGACAAATGATACGGAGATCTTTAATAAAGTCTCCGACATAATTGACACAACCCAGAAATCTCTGTAGTTGGGTCTTATCTTGAATAATATCTGGAAACTTATCCACGAAGTCTAATGACCGTTGGATAGGTTTGATAATTCCTTGATCGATATCGTATCCAAGGAAACGAATCTTTGTTTGAAATAATTTAATCTTGGGTAAAGATACCACAAGACCATTTTTCTTGATGATATAGATAAAACATTTTAAATGTTTAAAATGTTCCTCTATCGTTTGAGAATATACAAGAACATCATCAATATAAACTATTGTGAAGTCTTGATATTTATTGAAAATGTCATTCATGATCTTTTGAAACTCCGAAGGAGCATTCTTCAAACCAAATGGCATTACATTCCATTCGTATTGTCCGAATGGTACATTGAAAGCGGTTTTATACCGATCTTTGATATTAATTTGAATCTGCCAGAAGCCAGATTTCAAATCAAATTTTGAAAAGATTTTTGCCGCCTTAAGAGACAAAAGACATCTGAATTTCTCATATTCTATTCTGGGAATTATTCAGTCCAATTTAGAGAACGGTCCAGTATACTTTTCTTATAAACCTTGATTTAACGTTTCTCTTCAAGATCGTAACATCCTAGATGTACTCAGTCTGGATGTTAGAGGCCAAGGATTACGCATGAAAGATGGTTCATATCCATATGCTATCATCTTCAGGCTGTATTACAAGGTGATGGAAACCAATCTATCACCAAAAGCTCTAGGAGTCTCTCCTAGAAATTACACTATGCTTATGGAAGTCAATATTGGGAAAACCTCTATGACTATTCCTAAGCAACTCAATTGGCAAGAGCTTACCTCTAATTCTATTTGGAGTATAGAAAATGCTACTATTCCAAATAATAGACGAAGCTCTAGTGCTCATATATCTGAATTCGCAGATGATCATGTGGAAGTCCAATTTCAGGATGATCCTAAACCACCGCTAATTCAAGAATATTTAAGTAGCCGCCCAAGCACAAGTTCATCTGTGCGAACTGCTACTATTCAAAAATATGTTGGAAAATCAAGATCCATGAAAGTGGATTATGATTATCCAATTCCAGATATTCAACAAGAAAAGTCTAAAGGATCTTTATCTCCTACTCAGACTGATATGGAAAGAAAATCTGGTTATGTCTATAATCAGATTAATGTCCTCACAACTGATAAAAAACAACTATCAGCAGACGAGGAGCGATCTTTTGATGAAAGATATATAGAATATCTCAGAAGATTTGTCAAAGATGAGAAAGCTAATTCTACAACCTTTCTCACAAAACAAAAATTCATTGACCTTTGGTATCTTCAAAGAGTTAATGTTATCAAAAAGCCAACTGTTTGGCTAACTACTACAGGAAAGGAAATAGTTTCTGACTATCCTCCGGAAGAAGAAGCTAATTTTCCTCATCCTTTAGTATCAGCTTCAAAGATTATCTCTTATCCATATAAAATTATTGATGAAGAGAAGACAAAAACTGTTGGAGTTAGAGAAATAAAAAACATCCAACAACAACTCAACTATTCTAATAAAGTCCTCACGACTTTATCAAAATCAGTTGAAGAAATAAAGACCGCGGACAACTCTGTCAAAACGGTTTCAAATATCGATCGAGCTGGATTACCTAAAATAGACCCGCTCCGTTCTACAGTCCAACCAAACCCAAGACAACCTAGTCTAACGTTTGGAAAAAATGACGTTGAAGAATTTCTTGAAAAAATCAACAAGAAATTATCAAATATAGAACCCACTACAGACAGTATTGCAGAAAGTTCTAAGAAAAAAGATATGGTTTTCGGACTCTCTAAAAGAGACGAAAACTTGAATATGATCAAAAAGGTTGATACTTCGGCATCAACTTCAAGGATTCTTCCCCTCAGAAATATTACTGAGATGAAGAACCATTACAAACAGCCATCACCACCCGACCTCGGATGGGATGACATCAAACCAGAATCTCATAATTATGATGGGAATTCATTAATTACGTGGAATATTGATGGTTGCTCTGAAGGACAGATGCTAACCATATTTCAAGAAATGTTCGTGGCTAGTACAGCCTTCGCCAGGAGGTTTACTCAAACCGAAATTTTAGACTGCTTATTTTGTGATTAACTGGTAATCTAAGAAGTTGGTGGTATAATCAATTAACTGAGGATGAAAGAAACTCAGTCAAACAATCAGTCCTACACGTTCAAAAGACAAGGACTAATGCAGATGGTATTGATGAACAATACACAATTGCATAATCAAATTGTGTAGATAGTTTTGTCTACACCTGCATGAAACACTTTAAAGGGCGCACTAGCCTATATAGTGATCAATCAAATGAAGCTCTTTTGGGGATGAAATGCCACAAAATGAGTGATTTCAAATGGTATAAAGACATCTTTATGGCACGTCTTTATAACCTTACTACATGTGGGGATAACATTTGGAAACAAACATTTGTTTCTGGGTTACCCAAATATGTAAAACAAAAATTCTATTCTACTATGCTATTAAAGCAAGGAGGAGTAGAAATCAATTGGGCGTCTCTGACATACAGAGACATCAATAGCTCTATCCAGGCAGTCTGTCTTGAACTCTGCCAGGAACAGCAGCATAATAAAAAAGTTGCAACAAACTCAGATTACCGAAAGGAAATGGGTTCTTTTTGCAAACAATACGGGGTAGACAATATACCTCCTTCAAAAAAAGATCAAATAAAAAGCTTTTTTCTAAAAGCAAACGATCTTCTTCAAATGAGTATGTTCCTCGAAAAAGGAAATACTACAACAAAAGGAAGGCCAAGAAGAGACAGGCCGCCATAAATAGAAGCACTGTTAAGTGTTTCAGTTGTCAAAAGACTGGGCATTATGCTAATAAATGTCCAGAACTCAAAAGAAAGATTAACAAGTTAGAGATTGATGATGAGATCAAGCAATCTCTACTTGGAATCTTTGAAGACATGTCTATCAAAGAAGACTCTTCCTCGGAATCTTCTACTGATAATGATATGATCAATCAAATAGAAGAGGGTACTGATTATTTTGACCCTTCTTCCTCAAGTGATACAGACGATGATGTCATTCCTTGTGGAGGATGCATCAACGTTCTTACAAATACTCAGGAAGCGCTAATCGATGCTATCGAAGCAATACCTGATAAAGATCTTCAAAAGCAGTTGTTCATTAAGCTCAAAGAAGAACTTAAGGGAACACCAGCTGAAGAAGAAAGAAAACCTATTTATTTCAATTTTCAAGAAATAATAAATAGGTTGAATAGCGAAAATTCTCCAATGCCAGTCAGAATCCAAGACTTGCAGTTGGAAATCAATAATCTCAAAAAGGAAGTTGCTAACTCTAAGCAACGACTAACTACTCTTGAAAACAAGATGCTTGTTGATCAAGAAAGGTCAAATAAGATGACATCTGTTTTAGCAGAATCATCTTCTCAAATGCTTGTTGATGATAATATTAATTACATTAACAAGGTATTCAATCAAAAGTGGTATTCAAAAATCACTTTAAAAATTCGTGATTATAAAATTACGGTAATAGCCCTCATTGATTCGGGAGCGGATCAAAATGTCCTTAATGAAGGAATTATTCCTTCTAGGTATTTTGAAACTACTCGCCAAACCCTAAGAGGAGCGAACAATCAGGAACTGATAATTAATTACAAATTATTAGGAGTCCATATATGCAACAAAGATGTGTGTTTCTTAAATACATTTTTTTGTATGAAAGAATTGAATGAGGAAGTGATTCTTGGAACTCCATTCCTCACTCAATTACATCCATTCGAAGTTTCTGAGAAAGGGATTACTTCTCATAAACTAGGAAAAACAATTATTTTTTAGTTTTGTGATGACATAACTCCAAAATATATTTCAAATACTGAGGAATACCTCAACAGAATCTCTAGGAAGGAAAAACAAATTGAATTCCTTCAAGATGATATCAAATGTAGAAGGATTTCTGAAGAAATCATTAAACCTTCTATTCAAAATAATATTCAGATAATTCTGAAAAGAATTCAATCTGAAATATGTTCAAATATCCCAAATGCCTTTTGGGACAGAAAACAACACATAGTGGATCTTCCCTATGTGGATAACTTTGATGAGGCCCAAATCCCAACTAGGGCAAGGCCCATTCAAATGTCAAAAGAACTCGTCAAAACTTGCAAAAACGAGATTGACGATCTTCTAAAAAAGGGTTTAATAAGCCCATCAAAAAGCCCATGGTCTTGTGCGGCTTTCTACGTTAATAATCAAGCTGAAAAGGAACGTGGCGTTCCTAGACTGGTTATTAACTATAAACCTTTAAATAAGGTGCTCAAATGGATTAGGTATCCAATACCTAATCGACAAGATTTGCTTAAGCGAATAGCTTCTGCAAAAATCTTTTCAAAATTTGATTTGAAATCTGGCTTCTGGCAGATTCAAATTAATATCAAAGATCGGTATAAAACCGCTTTCAATGTACCATTCGGACAATACAAATGGAATGTAATGCCATTTGGTCTGAAGAATGCTCCTTCGGAGTTTCAAAAGATCATGAATGACATTTTCAATAAATATCAAGACTTCGCAATAGTTTATATTGATGATGTTCTTGTATATTCTCAAACGGTAGAGGAACATTTTAAACATTTAAAATGTTTTATCTATATCATCAAGAAAAATGGTCTTGTGGTATCTTTACCCAAGATTAAATTATTTCAAACAAAGATTCGTTTCCTTGGATACGATATCGATCAAGGAATTATCAAACCTATCCAACGGTCATTAGACTTCGTGGATAAGTTTCCAGATATTATTCAAGATAAGACCCAACTACAGAGATTTCTGGGTTGTGTCAATTATGTCGGAGACTTTATTAAAGATCTCCGTATCATTTGTCTGCCACTCTATGACAGACTGAAGAAAAATCCAAAGCCATGGAAAGACGAGCACACCAGTGCTGTCAAGACCATCAAGGCTTTATCAAAAGGCATCCCATGCTTATCACTTGGGAATGAATCGGCAAATATGATCGTTGAAACCGATGCCTCAGATCTCGGTTACGGCGGTGTTCTCAAACAAGAAGTTAACGGAAAAGAATCGATTATCCGTTACCATTCTGAAATATGGAATAGTGCTCAAAAGAACTATTCCACGGTCAAAAGGGACGTGCTAGCAATAGTACTTTCTGTTCAAAAGTTCCAGGGACATCTTATCAACAAAGATTTTCTTGTCAGAACTGATTCAAAAGCAAGTAAATACATCTTTGAAAAGGATGTAAAAAGTTTTGTTTCAAAACAAATCTTTGCAAGATGGCAGGCAATCTTATCTTGCTTTGACTTCAAAATTGTGCTTATAAAAGGCAAAGAGAATTACTTAGCTGATTATCTTTCGAGAGAACACCTCTCTCAAACAATCTCTAAGCTTTCCTCTCAATGTTCCCAAGCCGGCCAAGGCCGCCATCAACGGGAAGGCCTCCAGGGCCAAATCCCTCAAATAGCCCTAACCAAAGGGTACCTCAATCAATAGCTAGTTCCTCTGAAACTAGTTCTCAAAGGGGTAAACGCCCCATTTCTCAAACATCTGCACTCACTCCCATGAATGCAGATAATTACGCGATGGATCTCGATTACACAACGATATCCAGACGACGTCAAGGTTCCTCTCCCAGGAATTTATCAATTAGGGAAGGAGAAAGTCATATTCGGACTGCCTCTTCTCCTAACTCAAATAGACCAACATCAGGCTCGATTCCTCGGAATCAATCCTATGCTAGGACTCTAAGACCTGCTATCTTTCAGGCAAGACCTCAGATAACAGGTTATCATACAAAAACTTCATTAGAAGAAATAATCATCAAACCGGAATTCGATGGTCCTTCTCCTAAGGAAGTCTGTGCTCAAATCTATCCTTCTGGCTTTCTCTTTATGCCCGAGGATATTTCAAAAAAGAGATTATTCTATGAGTTTAGTTTAGTTGATACAAAGTCAATTGAAATAACTCATGTGCCGGACAGAAATGATTCGTCAAGAATAATTTTTTCAAAATTGAGAATTCTAAGGGTTCTTACGCCATCCCACTGGCCTCAGGGGATGTCAGTACCTAAAAGATTCTCAAGAAGTTTCAGACCACAAACATATTGTTACCATGACTATATCATGGCTTGGAACAATATATTTTGGTATGAACCTTATAACCATTCTTGGTTCGTTACTTTTTGTAAGAAATCTTACAAACATAACTTTCCAAATTGGTTTCAAAAATGGTGGAGTTATTTTGGTATTTCACAAGAAATTTTTCCTGTAGAAATACAAAAATCATTTCATTTATTCTCAAATAGTGTCCATTCGTCACCACTGGCAATGACGTTTAGATTCTCATTATTTTTTCAATTACCTTGGATATTTTGCTGGAATTACCAGTTGACTCCAAGAGGAAATTTTAAAACCCTAAATAAGGTTTTAAAAATCAAATGGTGGGAAAATTTTGATATTTCTCATCTTTCAGAAGAAAGGATAAGCCAATTCCTAAAGGATAATCCTCACCACTCTCGCGTGGAAGAAAAACAGGTTCTTCTACAGAGAAGTTCAATTATTGCATCTTTGGCTGAAGCATCATCTGCTTCTGAGCTACAAGCTGTAATTCAGGACGCTTCTCAGAATCCCACTGAGAACGATCCAGCTCAAAGAGAACACCCTGATACAGATGAAGTCATATCAGAGTCTTCTGTCAATGATATTGATTTTGAATACGATCCGTATTTAAACTTCAATATTCTAGACCCATACCTGGATTCTCAACCGAGTTGAAGGGTACATTTATTATGTAAATTAAATATGTTTTTACTGTAAATTATTTTGTATTTTACAACCAATCTGCAACACTATAAAATCATCGTCGACTATGCTAGTCTCCGATTGAAAGGGGAGGATGATGGAGATAGTGATAATCCGGAACAGGTGGAACTAACCAACCCACAGGCCGCGCAGGTAGCGAAGGATGTTCCAGTTAGGAACATGATTGCCATGACCAATTGTTTGACCTAATATCGAGGGAGGAAGGTAAGGTGTGTTAGGCAGCAATGGCGGGGAGCCGAAGTAAGTCCTTGGATCACACCCTCAGTGGTTAACGCTGGAATCCCAAGATATTTCGAATAACAATACTGTCGTCAAAAGGCAATCAGTCCAGGCCATTCAGGATAAACACTGGGTGACATCATCACCACGACAAAAGAAGACGAAGAAGATCGACGGCAATGAATTGCAGACATATGTTATCAGCTTTTGTAAAGCATTTTTGTCCTTTTCTTTCTTTTTTAAAAGGCAGCTTTATTAAAGTTTACTTTTACTTTTGTAAATTTTTTGTTTTATTTAAGAGTGAATTTTAGCATGTGATTCCATGAAGATAAGGCAAGTCAGGGGTTTCATGTCCTGTTGGCCACTCTTGGAATTTCCTGTACAACTGCTGTGAGATTTGGAATATTTTGTATATACCAACTTAGGAACTAAAAAAAGAAAGAAAAATAACCAAAAAAAAAAAAAAAAAAAACCCTAACGAGTTGTTTCATAACTAATTAGACCCCGTTGGTTAACCATTTGATTTTTCATTTTTGAAAATTAAGCTTATAAATACTACTTCTACCTGTATGTTTTTTTTTAATTTTATTGTCAACTTAGGGGTCGTTTGGTTCACAGGTTTGAGAGGTTTGTTAAGCCTGAGTTTATTAAGTTTGTGGTTGTTAAGTCTGTGTTTGAATGGTACACAAAATAGGTTTGTTAAACCTGGATTGTGGTAAATCTGAGTTGTTAAGTTTGTGTTTGAATTCTAATTTGTTAAACATGAATTTATTAAAATTGTATTTGGTTAGTAAATTTGCAATTTGTAATAAATAATAGATAATTTATATATTAATTATTTAATTAAAGTAATAAACTATATATGAAATTATATTTAAAATGTAACCGTTCACACGAGATTTCAACAAAGAAATTTAGCACGTGTAAATAACTTGTATTGTATTAATTTCAGTATAGTAAGTACAATCTCTAGTATTTGATCCTCTGATTCTCTCTCCTGCTTGTATGTTTTGCTCGAGGGCTGAATAGCTTGTTCTCGAGGTTGAAACTTCAATGGATTCTTGGAGTGTTCTTGATATCCATGACGTGTTCTTCGTTCAGACAGTGTTTAATATTTAGGAGCTTCTGGAGTCTTCTGAGCTTTGTTTCTGAATTCTCTCTGAGCTTCTTCAATTCTGAACCTCCCAAATGAAGGAGGAAGCTCTCTATTTATAGGGTTCTTCAAGGCCTCCAGATGGGCTTGGGCTATTTGGACTGGGCCTAATTGATTTTGGGTCAATCATCTAGATTGGGCTTGGTTGACTTTGGGTCAACCCTTTTGGACTGGGTCTGGTTGACTTTGGGCCAGCCCTTTTGGACTGGGCTTTCAATTCGGGCTTTTGTCTTCCAAATTTCAAATAACCCAATTGTGTACTTGGATTTGCCATAATTTAATTTATGAATCTTTTGCAAATTTAATTAATCCCTAATTAAATATAATTTTGTCATCAATATTGGGTAATGACGTGGTAATTTTGGGTTGGTCGAAATTTCTTTTCCAACAAATGCCCCCTTTTCGAGATTTATACACAAGTATGCGTGTGTGAATCTCGAAAAAGTTATTTTTGAATCAAAACTTAAGAAGCTCCTAATTTGGATTCCAATTGATGTGTCAATTTAATCAAAATATGGAATTTGGTTCATAATTTGGATTTTTTTTATTGCCAATTTATCAAAATATGAATTTGAGTCAATATTTTGATTTTTTTGATTTGAATCTACTTTAATTCAAAATTTAAATTTGGGGCAAGATTAAAATTTTATTCCAAATTTATTTGGAATTGGATTCAGACTTAGAATTTTACCAAATTGTTGTTTGAATTCGGCATAAAATTTAATGCCTACTCCAATTTGGATTTGAGACAAAATTTAGGGTATGCTTAAATGTTGATTTAGGAATTTAATTTGAAATTTGGCCAAAATTTGGTATAAGACAAAAATTTAAGTTATGCCCAAACTTTCGATTTGAGATAAAACTTAATTTCTACCAAGAGTTTCTTCTTTGATAGAATTTTGATTTTACCCAATTTTGACTTGAATTCAAAATCATGAAGGTTATGCAACAATCATGATTTTACAAATGCACAATCCCAACTAATATCGGACCTCCAAAATTAATAAAAGAACCCCAATTTGTATTTGGCCATATACTGGCCCAGAGACTAAAATTTGACTTTAAAAAAAAACGTAACTTCCAGAATCAAAAGTAATCAAATTTTATTTTATTTTTTTCACTAATTTTGTCCATGGATCTTGGATTTCATCCTTCAATCAAGATTTGATTTTGAAATTAGTTTTCAAATTCAGATTTGCAAAAAACAAAATCTCAACCCCAAGTTTTCCTTCACTATAAATATTGGGCAGCAGAGACACAATCCATCCAAGTCCCCAAGCTTGTGATGGTAATCGTGTTTCGCAGTCCTGCCGTCGAGCTTCAGTCGCCGTGAAGCGCCCCAACCACCGGACCCATGAGACGCTGCTGCCCCAAGTCACTGCACTCCCGAGTCGAATTTACAAGCACAGCCGCACCTTGGGATTCACCGGATTTGAGTCAGATCTTCAAGCATCCGCCGCATCATAAGTCTCTGCTCATGTGTCGTCGCCGTCCGATCTCCAGCCGCTACCGGTTGCTATTGCTGAGTTTCATCTGTTGCCGCAAGGTGGTTCGGAGAGGGTGATGTAGAGAACTTCGGAGAGAGGCTTTAGGAGAGAGGAAATGAGAGAAGGGGGATGGAGAAGAGATTTGGGGGAGGAAGATGGAGGAAAAAAGAGAAAGAAGGTTTTTTTTTCGGGGAGAGAGAAAATAGTAAAGGAGAAAAAAAATCTGACCGCTTTTTTAATATATTTTATTATTTTAACATTTTAATATTTTTTTAAATATTTTTTAATTTTACGTTTTTTTAAATCCTTTTTTTAACGAATTTTTTTCCGTTTGTTTTTTTTTTTATTTCTTTTTTGTTAATATTTTTTTTTTGAAATTTTGTTTTGTTTTTTTTAAACATATATATTTTTGCATTCTTTTTTTTTTTGCAAATTTTTTTTCCTTTGACCAATTTTTTTCCTCTTTTTTTTTTTTTTACATTTATTTTTTTTTTCAAATTTCTAATAGTTGAACATTTTCTTTTTTTTTTTCTTTTTGCAAACTTTTTTTTACAAGGCTTTTTATTTCAATCAAACCTTTTTTTTTCAATTTTTTTTTCTTTTTTTTTTTAGAGACTTGCATACTTACCAAGACCCACAAATATTTTTTGGAGTGAGCCTCTATTTACAAGGTAAATTTTGTTTATAAAACCCTGTATGTCTCCCTCGTTTTTTTTAATTGCAGCTAGGATGCCCTTTTCCATGATGCTTCAACTTAGGAGGTGACCCCCTTGCTGAGGATGGTTCACTTTCACGGGTACTTCAATTTCAAAACTGGAGGTGACCCAATTCCTTGCTAAGGTTGGTTCACCTTCACGGCGGCTTCAATTTCAAAACTAGAGGTGACCCTTCCTTGCTAAAGCTGGTTCACCTTCACGGCGGCTTCAATTTCAAAACTAGAGGTGACCCACTTCCTTGCTAAGGCTGGTTCACCTTCACATCGGCTTCAATTTAAAAACTGGAGGTGACCCAATTCCTTGCTAAGGCTGGTTTACCTTCACGGCGGCTTCCCTACTAGAGAAGGATGTTCAACACTGGAGGTGACGCAATTCCAAAGTTGGTGTTGAAGAGGTACTCTTTTCTTCGTCTGCAGGTATACTTAACCTTTGAAGGGTCGAGGGTCGAGTGATATCAGAAGTTTGAGCTGATAAGGTACTTCCCTCTCCCACAGTGGGCTTACTCAACCTTTGAAAAGCTGAAAGTCGAGTGGAGCCAGCATTAAACGGTGACTCCTCTTCCTCTGTCGCAGCCTCACTTAACCTCTGCAAGACTGGAGTGCGTGCAACTGGCGGCCTGATGCGTTTAAGAGTGGGAATTATTTGGTTGGTGTTTTCCTTTTTTCTTTGATTATCGACTTCATTCACTGTTATGTGATTTACGCTGCCATTCTTGCTTTTCCTCTTCCATTAATGTGAACAGGCTCGAGCGACTTATATCCAAGTCCCCTTCTTGACGTAGGTAGGGTGTAACCCTCTTTTAAAAGCTTCTTTTGCGTCGACGACAGTTTAGGTCTTTCGTCAATGATCTTCAGACTCTCGAACTTGGTGTGGTTCGAAAAGACGTAACCTGCTTTTGCTAGAAGCTTATACGCCTTAGGGTCAAATCCGTCCTTCGTTCGTTTCTCAGGTAACACTGCGTTTACTTGACCCTCGTTGGGTTTCTTGACCTCTTGCTTTGCTATTTTGGTGAGAGGTGTGACAAAGTTTTCCTTCAAGATTTCGATATCCCCGACTTTCAAATTCTCTGAATATTCAGCAAAAAGTGATTCGCCCTTCTTGCGTTGAGATAGAGGGATGTAGCTCAAGACAGGGAGACTTAGGACGTCTCTGTCTTTCAAAACTTTGCCTCCTGCAAGGCCTGCTGAGGCTTCATCTTTCCTAGTGTCAGACATCTTTGTTTCTTTAACGGCTTCATTTTTCTTCTCAATTTGTGGCTCTGGCCTGCTTTTGTCACCCCCTTTGATTAGGGGGACCTCTACGGGCACAGTTTCCCCTATGTTGTCGCTCTTCATGTAAAATTTCGCATGAGAAAAATGGGACTCAGCCTCTGAAAAGGGATTTGTGTAAGCCTCCACTTTCTTGATGCCATCTTGGTAAAACTTGAAGCACTGATGTAATGTGGAAGTTATCACCCCGTTTCCATGGATCCAAGGGCGACCTAGCAGCAACTTGTAGGTGGTTTTAGAGTCGATGACATGAAACAGAGTTTCGGCTTTTAGGTCACCGATGATGAGCTCTAAGCGAACCATGCCAATTTCTCGTTGACCCCCTTGATTGAAGCCTTGGATTACCAATTTGCTATTCGTCAACTCCTCCGTCGAAATTCCTAGCTGCTTCATAGTTGACTTAGGCATTATATTGACGGTTGATCCATCGTCAATGAGGATTCGACCAACCTTCTGTTCTCGAATGTATCGTGAGACGAACAATGGCTTATTGTGAGGTTTTGACCATAGCAACAAGTCTTCATCTGTAAAACCTATCGACATGCAGCATGAGGCACATGGACGAGCCATAGAGGTCGAGGCGCTTGCACTAGCAGAATCTATCAAGGCCTCGATGAGAGCATCTTTGGTTGTCTGGGGGAGTGACAACAAATCTTCTATGTTGAAGGAAGATGAGCTTCCTAGCTCGGTTGACCTTTCCAACGAGCTTTTCGGATCTTCATTGGTGTTGATGACATGACATGCAACAACCTCAAGTGTTCTTTCTTGATTGTTTTCTAGGAAGTTACTTGGGAAGAATTCCTCTAAAGTAACTGCATGTCGAGGCTGGAAGAGTTCTTTGTTTTCTTGCACCATAAGATTCGACTTTCTAGTAGTCTTCTTGCATTTTCTCCTCGAGAGTTTACTTCTTCTTTTTCGCTCTCAAAATATACGAGTTTCTTTCTGAATGTAGTTTTGTTGTTGCTTTTTGCGACGGGTCACAACAATCCATCCACCATTTTCATCTTCAATTTGTTCGCACCTTTCTTGAGTGCTCTCCTTTTGGTGGCTTCTTTCTTGAACATTCTTGCTTGAGGCAGTCTTCTATGACCGAACTGCAACAGGTTCAAAGGACCCGAACTGGATCAGGCACTCTCCATTCTCGAGTAAGAGATGAGAGGTAGAGTGGTCCCACGAGCCAATCTTAAAATCAGCTCTTTCAAAACAAAGCATTTCTCCACCGGATGGCTAACAACACGGTGGTACTTACAGTAATTAGGATCACCTACCTTTTCGAGCTCCCCTGGTCGCTTTTCTCCAGAAGCTCAATAAGCTTTTTCTCTAGCAATTGCTCTAACATGTCTGGGATGTTAGAGTCTGGAAATGGATACACTTTCTCCTGCCTCTCTTTCAAAGTTAGGCGCCGTCTCTCGTCTACTTCTTGTTGCTTTTCTGGTTTGGTTTCTTTTCCTTTTGAGGAAAACTTTAGAGGGGTCGTGTTGACGACCATGGATTCCTTGGCGGCGCTCTTTGTAGCCTTCTCTGCACCTTTAAACTCTTTTCTTTCTTTCTTCATGTCTGGGATTAGGAGGTCTTTATTCCGCTGGCAGCGATGCTTAGCTCCATGTCGTGAGCACGAGTCACTAGCTCCTCGAAAAAGCGAGGTTTTATCCCCCTGAAAAATATAAAGTAGTCCCCAGTGCATACCTTGGGTGAACATTTCAACAGCAAATACTTCTGTGAGTCGGTCTTTGCAGTCGAGACTCAGGGCCCTCCAACGGTTGATGTAGTCGATGATAGGTTCGCCCTTGCACTGTTTGGGGTTGGTGAGTTCCATCATACTGACAGTTTGCCTCGTGTTGTAGAAGCGATTTAGGAAATCTCTCTCAAACTGCTCCCAGCTGTCAATCGTCTCGGGCTCTAAGTCAGTGTACCAATCAAAGGCATTCCCCTTCAAGGTATGGACAAATTGCTTGACTAGGAGGTCACTGCGTGTCCCGCATTCTCTCATGTTTCAACAAAGTGTGCAACATGTTGCTTCGGGTTGCCCTTCCCATTACACTGCTGGAATTTTGGAGGCTGATATCCCGGTGGAATCCTCAAGTTGTCGATCCTCTTGGTGTACGGTTTGGAGTACATGAAAGGGTTTTAAGTAGGCCCGCCGTATTGAGCCCTAATAGAGTTCATGATCATGTCTTGCTGTTGTTGGATAGATAAGGAAGCAACTGAAGTAGGGTATTGTGGTTGCTCATCCTGGATGATAGTCTTTCCCTTGTCATTCTTTCTTGTAATAGGGGTTTGACTTGACTCAGCCATTTCTTTGTTTTGCATTTGATTTTTCAGATGGGCGATTTCAAGATCTCTTTCTTCCACCACCTTCATCAGGAGGTTGATCTTTATTTCCATCTCCACCATCCTCTCATCGAGGTCTACATCGGCCATCATAACAAACATCACATCAGGGTTCGATGTCTCCTTCAGTTGATCGGAAGCGGGAATGAGCTAGTCAAACAGCATGTTGTCTTTGATAATGACTTTGCTCTTGGCAGACTCATCAATTAGTTTTATGATTCTGCTTGCAATTGTGTCAGGCGTTCGGTCTTCACTTATCTCAGCCCTTCTCGAACGACTGCAAGTAACTGGTCCTGCGTATGTGTCGCTTGAAGCAGTAGCCTTTGATGTATCTTTCTTTGGTGCCATGATTTGATCTGAAGGAGAAAGAGATGAGAGGTAGAGTGGTCCCACTAGGCTTGCCAATCTGTTCACACGAGATTTCAACAAAGAAATTTAGCACGTGTAAATAACTTGTATTGTATTAATTTCAATATAGTGAGTACAATCTCTAGTATTTGATCCTCTGATTCTCTCTCCTGCTTGTATGTTTTGCTTGGGGGTTAAATAACTTGTTCTCGAGGTTGAAACTTCAATGGATTCTTGGAGTGTTCTTGATATCCATGCATGTTCTTCGTTCAGACAGTGTTTAATCTTCAAGAGCTCTTGGAGTCTTCTGAGCTTTGTTTCTGAATTCTCTCTGAGCTTTTTCAATTCTAAACCTCCCAAATGAAGGAGGAATCTCTCTAATTATAGAGTTACTCAAGGCCTCCAGATGGGCTTGGGTTTATTGGACTGTGCCCAGTTGATTTTGGGCTAATCTTCTGGATTGAGCCTAGTTGACTTTGGGCCAACCCTTTGGACTGGGCCTGGTTGACTTTGGGTCAACCTTTTTGGACTGGGCCTGGTTGACTTGGGGCCATCTCTTTTGGACTGGGCTTGGATTTTGCTGATTAGGGCCTTCAATTTGGGCTTTTGTCTTTCAAATTTCAAATAACCCAATTGTGTACTTGGATTTGCCATAATTTAATTTAGGAATCTTTTGTAAATTTAATTAATCCCTAATTAAATATAATTTTATCATCAATATTGGGTAATGAAGTGGCAATTTTGGGTTGGTTGAAATTTCTATTCCAACAGTAACTTTTATTATGAAATTAGAGAGTATTATTTTAATAATAAATAAAATATTTTTAATACATTTGTCCACTCAATTTTCATCCAATAATTATTTTATAGAATAAATATTTGATTGTAAATGAAAATATTTTTGGACTATTTACAAAGTGTGAACAAATATAAACAAATTCTTTTACGTAAATATATCCAACATAAAATTAACCATAAATGAAATGTTATGAATTGTTTATTTAATTATTCATAACTTTTTCTATGCTAACTAAATTTATTTACTACTTATTGTCAAAATGACTATTGAATTTAACTTTCTATATTTAACTAATACATAAGGTTATACAGCTAAAATATTTTAAAAGCTACTAAATTCAAGATAAACTAACAAAAGTAGTTTAATTAATTAATTTTACAAATATTATGTCTTTAATTAACTATGATAACATGACTTTTACATTTTCACACAAGAAAATGAGTTTGTAAAAATTGTAGATTTAGAGAAATGGACATGTTTTTTTTAAATGGAAATAGACATATTAAATCTAAGTTTATATAACGTGTGTGGTTTGAAATTATAATAAAATAATTCTTATTATAATTTACATGTTAATAAAAATTTGAAAATATAATAATAATTTTCTTATAAATTAGTAACTATTACTTTATAAATGAATAATTCATTTTTAATGTTATTGTTAATCTAAACACTTTTTGAATAATTATTTTGTAAAACAAATATTTAATTAGTTATGTAATTATTTTTTTCTAATATCTGTCAATGTGGGAACAAAATACAAAGAAATTCCTCCTTATAAATTTAGGATTATAATTGCTCTGAAACATGAAGTTTATAACAAAGCCGACATATCAGTTTGTGAATTAATTGTTACTATTTAAAATTTTAACTACATTTATTTACTTATTTATTATAAAATTATCATTAATTAATTATTTTGATTTAACTAATATATTTTATTAAAAATTTAATGCATTTTAGAAGAGTGATTAAAGACAAAATATGCATTGTAGCAAATTTGGAGAGTATGAATAAAGTATTGTAGCAAACATGGTAAGTAAGGCAAAGTACTGTAGCAAACTTGGAGGGTAGATTAGTATGTACTGTAGCAAACCTGTGTTTAGAAAACTGCAACTTGTGTTTAGAAAACTGCCAACCAAACAAGTATACTCCCCACTTCCAAAATAGGGAACCAAACGCCCCTTAAGAGTTTTGAAAACTAAAAAAGTAGGTATCGTTTGATAACCATTTGATTTTTTAAAATTATGTCTATAAAATATGAGAAAAATCCACTAAGCAATTAATGTTTTTCTTGTCTATATAAGCTTCATTAATATTTATCTAAAGTCATAGGTTTTGATACTTTTATCAAACCTTATATTCACAGATCTAATGGTAAAATTCATTTAATAAATGAACCTTTACTATTTCGCAAACCTTTTGCTTTTGATCTTTGAAAATAAACATATCTAATTGATTTGTGTAGATGCATTATCTAAGATTTCTTTTCATAAGAGAATTCTAAACATTCATTTTTTTATATCACATATACAATAATGAATTAAATAATGCTTACAGACTTCAGTATGGCAATAAGTGAGAAAATTTACTCGCATTCTACTTTCTCCTATTAGGTTTAACCCTTTGCCATTAGTCTCACTTTGAAGGTAATAAGCCTTCAACTTTGTCATCGAACATGACAATTTGGGCTTTAATTAAGTCCTTGTAAAGGTTGAGTCATCTCATAACTCCCCACTACGATGAGGCTTATTCAATTCATGACGAATATCCATTTGACTTTCAAATGTAATTAAATTGTCAACAACTTTTGTTAACTATTTAGTGGCTTCACTTGTAACTAATTTATTAACACTATCTCACCATATTAAATGTTTGTAGTCTTTTATTTGACATTTCTTATAAAAATGATATTTGTCATACAAATACCTTATTCGTTTTAGGATTACATAAGAGACCATTTTATACTCCTTAGGGATGGCCTACACTTAGGCTTATCTTTGAACATATACAAGCTTTTTAGGCTTGTTTCAGCACGTGAGCTTAACATTCCCAAATGGTGAAGTGTTGTAAACCAGCTTTACTACTCTTCTATAATTTTTAAAATTGTCTCGAGACACTTTTGGAGGGAATCATGTTCACCATGCAATCTTTATTGCATTTCCTAACCGGAGTATGATAATGGTGTGTAACTCATTACTAATGTGACCATATCGAACAAGGTCATGTTTCTCCTCTTGAAGCACAATTTAACAAAATTGTACTTGGTATTAAGATAATTGGGATAAAAATCCATTTTCTAACAATTAGTTTTAGTACGTAAGGTTCATGTACTTTCTATTATGATCTGATCATAATGTCTTGATAGATTTAATTACCTAATCGATTATTAACTTTAGTCTTAATTTTCTTGAACTTTTCAAAAAATTTAAACTTATGTTTATTAGGTAAGGATATGTGTACCTTGAATGATCATCAACTTGAGTGACGAAATATTTATGAATTTATTTGGCCTTTACATTCACTAGACCACTTGGATCATAATGTGTATGCCCAAAGTATTCTTTGGCTTTCTAGCCTTATCTAATAAAGCCCCAACGATTATCTTGCATGAAAGGCAAGATCTACAGACATGTAAAGTAATTAATTCTAACTTTTAGAGAATTACCTCTTACTAGTCTTTTCATTTCATTCAAGTTGATGTTAGTCAACCTTAAATGCCAAAGTCAACTATCGTCTTTTAGGAAAAAACAATATGTCTTTCTATTCTGGATTCTATAATTATGAATATCTCAGTATTTTGCAATATATGTCAACAGTATTTTGCAGTATATGTCAACATTTTAACATATACATATTGTTCTTATTTTCAGCTGAATGTATTTTCAAACAATTTTGAAAAAATAATTCATAATATATGAACCTTTTAGTAATAAAGTTTGGAAAATTGAATTTCTCTTATGGTAATAAAACACCACATTCAGCATTAATTAATAATTATTACTTAATGATATCTTAATGTCTCTCACTACACTAACTGAGATGGGCTTCTTGGTGCCAATTGTAGAAACTATGCTACATGTTAAGTATTTTTCAAGAATTACATATTAAATGTAATGAAGAATAAATCTTGATAGCAGATCTTATATCGACTATCTAGGTGGTGTTGTTTATATTCCACCAAAAATCTAGTAAATCAAATTTACTTTCATTTATATTTTTCTTCTCAGAGAGATATTTCAAAAATTCCTCTCACTATGACTGTTCTGGCTAATTTAGGAACTATTTACTTTTATATAGCTTCAGTCATTTGGTTTCTTTTCTTAGATTTTTGTAATACTTAATCTTCGAGATCATTTAGACAATTGTCTAAATTTAGCTTCTATTGACTTCAACATCTCATATGTTGTTGTCATTTTCTTTATCTTCTAAGCTTGACATCTAACATGTCAACTAGGAAATACGTACAAGCTATCTCGTTTACTTTTGATTCATTAATCATGTGTTTCACGAATAATTCAAATAACATTAACAACAGGTTTTAAGAACATTTCTCAATAAAGACAAATTCAAAATTTTACATGAATATAGTGTTAACATTATTTTTTCAAGTAATAAAATTTCTCAATTTTGACTTATCAGTAATAAAATTAAAAATTATGAGAGAAACTGACATAATATTGAAATATATATATATAATTTAACATCATGCAAACAATTATCCATTCAATTTTAGCATAGAAATCAAACAATTTGAAAAATGAACCTTATAAATCATTTCTAATGTTATGGTACTTTAGTAAGTTAGAACAAGTGCCACCGTAGGGTAGGTTAAGTATTCCTTCACTAAACTGAGACAATCTCAACCATGTATTATACCAGAATAACTCTTATTCCTATAATATTTAGTTACCATTAGTTTGGTCAAGGACATCATTAACAACTTTAATGAACTGTTTGTAAGTGTGACCCATAATTTTAGATCCCATAGTTTTATCCCAACAAGTGCAGCCGTAGGGTAGGTCAAGTATTGGAAACAAAATTACAATCCTATCCTTCTCAGGAGGTCACTCTGATATTGACCCATGCAAATACCTTCTATAGGGGCACGGTCCAAAAGCCACCACGAGGCCCCGCATGAATCTCACAATGTGAACCAATGATGGAGACCGTAGGATATGTTGACACATTTCCTTCTCCTACTTACTATTTTGAAATAGGGTTTTCCCATACTTAGACAAATTAGGCTAATCTCATTTATCTAAGTTCCTCAATTTACCTTTCATAACCCTTATGGTGTTAGATTGATTTTAATGTGAATTACTAAGTTTTTAAACTATTTAAAAAAAATTAATCACACTATGAGCATGCTTAGTGAAATTAAATAAAATTTGACTAATTCAACTCTCAGGTCGGTTCTCAGTTAGAGGTGTTCCCTTTCGGTTAGCTTAAATACCCCAGTCTAGACATAACCTTCTATAGACAGAGTTCCTTTAGAATCAATTTTTATTTCAAATTCATTAATCTTTAATTAACTATTAATTACTAGTTTAATGAACATAAGTGAATTTATAAATAAATATTTTTAATCCTATTAAAAAATAATTCACTTGGATAGTCTTAAAAATTCATCATTTTAAATCCTTTAAAACAAATTAAAAGATAATCCTTGATATTTTATTCTAATCCTATTAGAGAAAAAATAAAAGATAAATTAAATTCAAAACTTAAACTATTTTATCTTTGAATTAAATTATCTTTATTTATGAAAGACCTAATCTTATTAGGAAATTTAAAGATCTCATCTTATTTTGAAATTAAAAGATCTAATCTTATTTTAAAAGAATTTAATCTTATTAGGAAACAAATAAAGATGAATTAAATTCAATTTTTAAACTATGGATAATCTTGAAATTCTACCATTTTAAACCCTTTAAAACTAATTTAAAAAATTGTCTAAATTCTAATCTTATTAGAAACAAATAAAGATATATTAAATTCAAATTTTAAACTATTTAAAGCATGAATTAGAAATATCTTTATTTTAAGGAAAACCTAATCTCATTAGGATATATCCTAATCCTATTAAGAAAACATGGATTTCATTTATGAAAGAAAATATCTTGATTTAATTTTCCAAATATAACAATTATATTCAAAGATATGGAAAATATAAACATATTAAGAAAATATCTCAATTCTATTAGGAAACATCCTAATCAAAATTTTCAATATAATAATTATGTTAAAAAAATTAATCTTAATTTTATTTGGAAACAACCTAATCAAAATTTTCAAATATAACAATTATATTCAAAAATAGATAAGATGTATGATCATGCTTAACCAGAGTTGGCAGATGGTCATGCTCAAATGCGTGTACATTGTTGTTTTGAAACTATTTATATGAATATTGTAGTTTTAAATAGTTGGCATATGGTCATCTCTTGAAAGAGACGACCATGTACACGCATTTGAGATGGTCGTCTCTTGACCATCTCCCGCCTTTTCATTTTAAAAAAAAAAAACGCGTTTGTGGTAGTCAGAGACCATCGTTTGCATTTTTTTTTAAAAAAAAAAAGACTTGTAGATGGTCGTCCATCTCTTGCATTTTAAAAAAAAAACACGTAGATGGTCGTCTCTTGAAGAGACGGCCATCTGAGCGGATTAGACGGTCGTCTCTTGAAGAGACGACCATAACAGAGAACAACTTCACCCATTCTTCTTCAAAATAAACATAACGCCCCACATTCAACTTTTCAAATCCAAAAACCAGCCCACACCTCCACAACCCCATTTTTCTCTCTCGTTTTCTACTCGTTCTTGACCCCACTTGGAATTTTTGTCGCCATCTCAGTAAAAAAAGTTGATCTTTGTCAGCATTGGAGTAAAGAGGAGCATTTTGTGGGTATTGAAAGGTCTAAACAGCAAACGTCCACCATATCGAAGGAGTAGAAAATCTGTCTGATTCGTGAGTTTTATTAAATCTTTCTCACGATTTTGTTATACATTCACTTATTTTTATTGTAAATCTGTTGAATGAATATGAATTTAGTTAGAATGGTTGAATTTGATCATTGTTGGATATATATATTTTCTTTTTTATAAGATTTGTTAGTTTTACATATATTTTTTTAATATATATTGGATTTTATTTTTAAAAAATGGTAGGATTGAGTTTTGTTTTAATAATTCGTTGGATTTAATTTTTTTCAAATATTTATGTTATTTTTAGGGTTTAGGGTTTAGAAATTGGGTAGTTAAATTCTAGAAATTGAATTTAATATAGAAAGAAATTATTTATTTTTTAAAATTAGAAATTAAGTTAGATAATTATTTGTTTGATTATAAAATGTTGTAGATTTAATAAATTTTAGAAATTGAATTTAATATAGGAAGAAATTAGTTTTCTTTTGGTTTCTAAACTAGAAATTGAGTTAGATAATTTTTTGTAACTAACTATTAGAAAATATTCTAGACTTTGATTAGAATTAAGAAACTACTGAAGCATATATTAGTTAGATTTGTTCTAATTGATATCTTGTTTACTTCCTTATAGAAGATGGGAGACAAATGTTTGGGATTTATTTTGCATACAAATGGATCCATGATTGATGGGGTAGATGGAGTTGATTATGACCAACCGGCATGTGGAGGTTTTTCTATAATGTGAATAGTGGGGTCATCTTTGAACAATTTGTTGAAATTGTAGGATTATCACTTGGTGTAGATGTGAGGACAAATCAGTTAGAGATAGTATGTAGACACCCTGAGTTAACACTATCTAGATTGGTAAGATATACACCAATACTAATTCCTAACCAACAAGCAATAAACTTAATGTTTTCAATTACGAAGCCAGTTCCGACTTTAGTGCATTTATACATCAGTGTGAGAAGGGTCGACATGAATGTATAAAATTTGGAAGAAACCTCTAGCCAATGTATTGACCCAAGCCAATGTATTGACTCCGAGCCTGAATCAGTTACCCCACCATGTGATGGTGAAGATATGGTGGTGGATAATACGTATAAGGATTTCATAACTGAAACAAATGATGAGTTTGAAGAACTAGACTTTGGTGGTAATGAACATGTTATCCCTTCAAATACATTCATTGAGTTGGATAACAATGTAACAAATAGCACTATTGATGTCATACCCCACCCTAGATTAACTCTACCAAACCTAGGATGAGCTGTGACGGCAGTAGACCCCAAATGTGCAATGGAATCTATTGTCGAGTCTTTATCTCTTCATCATTATCTAACTTTATCTCTAAATATCCCATAAACAACGCAAACAAGATTTCTCTCTTTTTTTACAAAAAGATGATATGCAATGACTTGACAAGACTGGTGGCAGGTTTTGATTAGCTAACTCCAGTTGAAACTCAAGAGCAACCTGGTGGAAAATTAAGAAGAAAAGAATGAGCTAAAAAGCCCAGTGAGTGGTAGTTCCATAAGAAAATAAATTTTCAGGAAAAATAATTCTCTTACTAAACAGAAATTCATAGCTCTGTGAAATAATGTAAATCACGAATAGTTTAGAAACTTTCGAGATCATTTAAAGACATTAAAGTCTGTAAATAAAACAATTCTTGAAACTTAAGCACATTTTAGTATAACACATAGATAGGAAATTTATAATTATAGCTCTGGAACGCATAAACATAACTAGTAACATTTATCAGCAAATCTGTACCCAAATCTCTGTCATACTGGCGTAGAGTAATCTCAATACGCACTGTTAAGTAATTCCCAAGATTTAGATCTAACAACCTTTGTTGAGAACAACACCTTTAGATTTAAAAACCCAAAAGCCCCAAAACGATATGGAATCAACCCAAGGGAAAGTTTATGAACGAATTATCTTGATGATCAAGATCAAGAGTAAAGAAAACTCGTTTCTACACTCGTGATTCGAATCACTCCACAAGGGGTATGATCAATACCACTTGAATGACTCCAGCATGCAAGTTCTAAACACAAGAAATTGCAATATGAAAAACTTAGCTCTCAACAAAGCTAAAAGAAACCTCAATTCTATTATCCAAGATGTGTTTTTACAAGCAATACAAATCCCTTTTTATAGGCAAGGAATGTACATTAACACTTCCCCAACTACCTCATTTAATGAGTTTCCCAACTACCTCATTAAATGAACCTCCCAACTACCTTATTAATGAGCTTCCCAACCACCTCATTAATACAAGGGTTAAATGATAAACCAAAAAAAAAATAATTAAAATTACATGTTTGGACTTGAACTTAAGTTCCATGAATTCAACTATGAGTTCCTTAAATACAAGTTAGAATGCATTTAATGTGTCTCCATCTTGAAGTTCAACCTTGCACAACATGTAGGGAAAGACTCCAACATCATCTAGAACCTCCTTTGTTGAGCTCACCATAGCTTGAATATAAGTGATTAAAGCTTGTTGTAGCTTTTTGGCTCTTGACCTTGTAATTGGACCTTCAAGCATGACAATAGATGTTCCTTGGTTCACGTCACGCACAGTAGAGCAATTTATGTCATACTATGTATCGAGTAATCTCCAGATACATAATAGAGCATATCTCTATCATACGTACACGCAGAGTGAACTCTATCATCTGTAATGCTTCAGGACCAGGATTTGGACCAAGATTCGAAATTCGGATTCGGCTCCTAATAGCCCCGGCATTCCCCTGCATCCCCTGTGGCCTGAGCACGCAAGCATACTATGGAAACACATTCTCATAGCATACCAGGTAATCACCATGGGTACAAAGATCTAGTGGTTTAAAAATCTACTTTTAACATAAAACGTCTCTTGATTCTCAAACTCTTTCTGAAAATCATGCTCTTTCTTTAAACATCTTATAAACTTGAGAGATTTTCAAATAACACTAAACATGTATAAATTCTCAAATAATAATCAAATCTCTCAATAATATAAAACATTTCTAAAGTCATATTTTCTCTAAATCCACATCTCATAAATTTCATACATTTCTCAGTAAACATTAAAACTCTTCAAACATCTCAAAAATCATCAAAATTCTCGAATATCTCTTAGCAATTGCTCTAAAAACAAATATAATCATAAATTTTCTAAAACTTTCAGGATACTCAAACACAATTTCAATTTAGCAAGCTTAATTCATTCTCTTCACAAATCAAATTTTCTTTGATTCAAATGATTAAACAATTTATGAAATAAACATCAATTCCTCAAAGTCGTCATACTTCTCAATGATTAAAATACTTGCATTAATATAAATCGTATTTAATTTTAAATCTCCAAGGTTCATTCATTGCTAAAATAGTAAGAATAATTTATAAAATAACCACTCACAGAATAATTATCGTTGACACCTCAAATTGAGAGTTATTTCAATTTCTGTTCGACCTGAAATTTCAATAACCATATCAATACTCATCTTCCAAACAAAATAATTGAAAAATCATAACATCAACTAAATATCACCTTGTCCAATTTATCACTCTTAAACATCACCATAATTAATCCAAACTTCAAATCACTTCTTCTCTCTTATTCATTTGGTAGTAAGTATCTCTTGTCCTTTTCTATAATTAAATAATATGAAAAAAAAAAATACTATATTTCTCTCTCCCCTCATACACCATCTACTTTTCTTTCTCCATAATAAAATAATGTCTTTTTTTTTTCTTCCAAAACAACTCTCTCACGTCTCATATACATTCCCCATCAACTTTCTCTCTCTTCATTTAAACTCAAATGTACCATCATTACATTTCTTTATTTTTATTTATTTTCTCTTTCTTCTCTTTTTCTCCTTCTCTTCATCTTCTTCTTCACAAACTCTCTGTGTTTTTTTTTTCTTATCAATAGCTTATCTTTTTCTTTTCTTTTAATTTTGTGACCCACTTGTGTTCCTTATAAAACATCTAAGAAAATTCTTTTTGATTACAACTGCTAATCTCTCTTTTCCCCTCCTTGAGCAAATCAAAACCCCAATTAACAAATCAATATTAGAAAAATTCAAGTTTCATTTCTTCCATTTCCTACATAACCGATTAACTCCATAATAGAACCTTAGCCTCACTCTTATTTGATTTTAAAGTATCCATAACATATTTACAAACAAAGAAAAGAAAACCCATATAAATCATCTCTTAAAACTCATTCCTCTTCATGAATTTCCTAAAAAAAAACTTACCAAATTCTATTTCTAATCTTAACCCCGAGTTATTCAACCTTCAGATTCAATCTTCAAGCTTCAAATTTTTTAATCAATCATAAAGATTCTTCTTCTTCCCTCTCTCACCCTTTGTGAAATTTATCTCTCCCTTTTTCTCTCTCTCTCTCTCTTTTTCGAAAACTGCTTCCTCTTTCTCTTTCTCATATTTTTTTCATTCCTTTCTTCCTTCTTTTTGTTTTTTTTAAAAAAACTAATACTTATCAAACCACCACTCTTCCAACCCAACACACACATGTCCTGCCAATTCATTTTTTTTCTTTTTCCTTTTCTTTTTTAGAAATAATCCTTTTTTTTAATAATAAAATATCTTTTTCTTTTGTTTTTTTTTTCTTTCTAATTTTAAACAAATTCTTAAGGAAAATTGCATCTTACAATGGAACATGATCTCATCCAAGAACCAGTGGTTGTTGAAAGAAACCAATTATATAAGGGGTTAATTTGTAACAACAAAGAGATTCTTCAACATTTGGTAAAATGCTTTGCTGTTAGGTGTCACGCACCATATGAGGTTGTGGAGTCAACACCTGCGATATGGGCAGTACGGTGTCAAAAATGGGAAGATGGTTGTAGATGGTGGCTTTGTGCCATAAAAAAATCACATGGCTTTTTCGAGAAAACTCAGTATGGTGAGCAAGATATCTGTTTTTATTCAGAATTAAATCAGAGTCATGTGCAGTTGGATTCTACGATGATTGTCACTAAAGTATGTGAAACTGTGAAAAATAAGCCTTCTATCAGTGTATCAAAATTATAAACTGACACAAAAGAAAAGTATGGGTACCACGTTCCCTATCAGAGGGTGTGGAAAGGGAAAAAAAGGCTTTGATGAAAGTGTCTGGTGATTAGGACGATTCATATAAGCTTTTGCCCAAGTGCATGTACATGGTGAAGCATACCAATCCAGACATACGTGTATAATGGAAAGTAAAATATTTTAGTGAAAGTGCAAGTCATGCCATCCTTACTTCGGTGTTTTGGGCTTTTGGTTCTTGCATCGAGCTTTCAAAAAATTTCGACCCATAATTCAAATTGATCGAAAAATATAGAGGGAAGGTATTAATTACAACAGCAGTTGACTTTAGTGGCAAATTACTTCCACTTGCATTTGTCGTTGTGGACGAGGAGTGTCGCAAAACTTGGGGCTAATTTTTGAAACAACTCAGACAAATTGTTACGCAGAAAGATTTATGTTTGATTTCAGACTGACATGGTGGTATAATTTCTGGTATTGACACTCTACTAAATGGTTGGACAGATGGTAACTCTCATCAATAGTTTTGCTTACGTCACATTGCCAGCAACTTCAATTTAAAATATAAGTGTCGAAAGTTGAGAAACTTGGTTTATCATACTGGTTGTCAACACCAAGTTCGTAAGTACGACAAGGTCGTTGAAGAGATTAAATTAATGAACAACTCTTGTATAAGCTTTTTCAACAACATTAGTATTGAGAAATGGACGCAATCTCACGATGGAGGGTTTAGATATGGGTGGATGACCACTAACTTGGCAGAGAGCGTAAATGGAGTTCTCAAAGGAGGTCGGATGCTGCCAATCACTGCACTTGCTCAACTTACATTCTATAAGTGCGTAGCGTATTTTGAGAATAGAAGAGCCGAAATAAGAACAGCTTTCGAGCAATGAGAGAAATATACCAGGTAATTACACTACATATTTTCATATTAGTCAAATTATTTTATTTCAATATAATCATACTAAATGAAATATATATTAGGTATGCTCTTGATAAGATTGTGAAGTGGGCATCACAATCCAGTAAGCATAAAGTGGTATCCTATGATCAAGAAGCTAGTGTATTTCACGTAAAAACTGGACTCCATTACTTCAATGCTAAAGGAGTGAATATTCAATCTTTGAGGTTAGTTAGAGGAGAAAATGGTTCAATCCATTATTGTTCTTGCAATAAGTGGCAATCCTTTGGCATTCCATGCTCACATTTCATGGTTGTTTGCTCGCACTTGAAGTTGAACTTTGAAGATTTCATTGAGGACACTTATAAGCTTTCAACATACAATGCATGCTATTCTCCTCAATTTCAACCGATCCCTCATGAAGACTATTGGATCACACCTCCTAACATGCCTGTTCTATATGCTTACCCAAAGTTGTTGAGACAACCTGGTAGACCGAAGAGTTCTCGCTACTACAATGAAATGGACTGGAGAGAGCCAAGTACTCAACAACGTTGTGGGCTGTGCAATCAATTGGGTCACAATCGACGGAATTGTCCTTCGAGACAAAGAGATCAACCTTTGTAGTATTTTTTTTTTTGTTGTCTTTTATTGACTTTTGTTGTAATTTTGGTTCATAATGACATAAGTTATATTTCTTTGTTGACTTTTGCTGTCATTTGGTACTTAATGACATCGTTTAAATTCAATTTCATGTTTTTTATTTCTTTTTTTTTAATTTAGTGTTTTGTTCATTCATTTTAAGATAATAGCGATTCTCTCTTTTCTAATTATCTTAATTTCTTTTTCAAAATATGAATTTTTTCGTTTTTAATTTTTAACAAAAAATAATTTAATTGCTAAGTAGTGAAATAGTAGATAAAATATTAACCACAAAGTGAATGTTCACTTTACATATAAGAATAAAAAATAAAAAATAAAAAATAAATAAAAACTAGTGTGTGCCACATGGTGGAGTCGTCAATTAATCTTATTCTTCTTCTTCTTCTTCTTGTGCTCCAGTATGGTACAAATAGGCATCATGTTCTCCACGTCCACGTCCACGTCCTCGAGCTTGTGATGATGATGATGGACTAGCCTCAAAAGCATAATGTGGTGGTGAATAGTACAGTGAACCAGGAGTCAGTATCATCGTCATCAGAGTGGAAGAACTAGAACCATCTAGTGTCTGAGTGATGGAAGGCATGTTGTCTGCATCATGGTGAACCTCGTCATGACGAACCTTCTCTACAGCAACATCTTGCTGCTGAGCATTGTTTTGCCGTCAAGCATGCCTTCTTTGTCTACGAATCGGTGGAGGAGCAATAAGAATGCTATACAAATAATATAACTGCTCCATATTTAGGTCCCCACTGTCGCACAAATTCATACTCTCCAAAATTTGTGAAAGTTCTCTAATTTGTCTGAAGCATGACCTCTGCAAATGATAAGAAAAATTAGACAATATTGATAAATGAATTTATAATTAAAGTAAATATAACTTTAGAATTTAATGAAAACTTATACCGTTCGACCATAGGACGCTCCCTCGAGAGTGATGAAGAGCCATGTAATATTCATATACCAATCAATGTAATATGGAGTGGTATGGCCATATGCATCAACTAGAGGAGCATCGACTACAAACTCTCGACGTCTATGCCATCTATCTACATATGGTGCCAGCGCGATCAACCAATCTTGTTGTCAAAGATCTATGTCATGCAACTTTGGCTTCATCTAACACACTTCTGAGATAGCTTGTTTCATCCCAAATTTTCTGTTCGGCAGATGCTACTCAATAATATGAAAACATATGAGTGGACTCATCGTACACCAAATATCTTGACCATTTCTACAAGTGTCAGGCAATGTGGCCATGACATTGATGTACAGATCCCAAATCATCTAAAATTTCAAAATATAGACGATTGGTGCTTGTAAAAAAATCAAAAAGTATATAAGTTCTTTTAGTAAGCACGTACCAAGTTCAGTTTAAGGAGGTCAAACATATATCTGTACTGGACAAGTACATGAGTAGCTAACCCAGTGACACAAAATTGGTCTCTCCACCTACATTAATATTAAATTTTAAATTTCAACAAAAGTCATTCACAAAAAAAATATAATAAATTAAATTTGAAATTTATTGACATACTGAGAACCAAGTGCACGACCAGCTAATACTGCATCGTTGATGTGGCGACGTTGAGGAGCCATCGTTAGGAATCATTCCTAACCCCAGAGTTGTAGAAGAATTATAGGGCCAGCAATCTCGCGAGCATCTGATCGACTCGCCTTACAAAGCTACCTATATAATCAGGCTAGGCAAGCTCCACCCCAAGCATATCTTCCTGCAACCTCAAAATCGGGCAAAAATGGTAGGAACATGAGGTGCACTTTATCTCCAGATTTTTCGCAGAATAAGCTCCCACCAAATAGCTGTAAAATGTATGCTCGGGCATACCTCGCTATGGTCACCTCATCTGCATCATCATTTAGCCCTGGAAATTGATATGCTAACTAAGGAAAACTTAATCTAGAACCTCTGATCTGGTTAGGGCCTGGAGTCACCTTGAGCAATCATTGACAGGTGATAATTCTCAATAATGAGAATTATTCAACTCTAAAACCAAGTTGTTCTTGCTCATTTTGAGGATTTTGTTGATTAACGAGCAAGCTAAAAGTAATATTTTGTATAAATTCATGAAAGCTTGTTAAAACTTGATGAATAAAAGAATTTTAAAGAAAGTAGCTCAAGTTGTTGTCTTTTGTGCAGAATTGGTGACTTTGCGATTGGAATGCGATTGCAATCTATTTGCAATGTAACCAGAAGAACAGAGGAAGGGAGATTGCGATTGCAAAGTAATTGCATTCTCAGGAACGACGAGGAAAGTTCGAAAATCACGGAGATCTCCACGATTCACGCGATTCACATCAATTTTGGAGAAATTACAGCAAGATTATCTTCACCCACAAATCAAGGATCCAATTTTGGAAGGAGATGAACCCGAATTCGACTTTAAAAGGGAGAAGAAGCCGTGGAGGAAGACAAGTCCGTTTTCGAGGGTTTTAGTTTCTGTTTTTGCTTTTTTTTTCCAAGAGTTATTTTTCGTGGGTTTATGCTTCTGCTTTCCTGAAGTTAATTTTCTGGGTTATTTTCATTGTAGACAGCAGTCATTTGAAGTCATTTTGTTATTTCAATCAATTCCATTTCAATTAATTGTTATTTTCGCTCAAGAATTCTTCGATTTTAGCTTCAATCATTCGAGAAAGTAATTTTCTGCAGTGCTACGGGTTTGTCAACTATTTTCAGTCTTCATTCTCGGCTTCTGTCGTTCTTCATTTCTTGTTCTGTGTATTTCCTTTGCTTTGGAATAATATTTGCCAATGTTTGAATTTTCCAGTGGGTTTCTTTATTTTTTTTTTTAATTAGAAATTAATTCCAGTTTGTTTCTTCTTTGTACTCCTGTGGGTTTTCATTTTTCTTTTAAACATAAGTTTGCTTCCAGCATATTTTTTTCCTTCCCGTGGGTATTCTTTCTTTTTTTTTAAAACTAATTTATTTATTTACAGTAGCTCTTTTAATTTTTTCTTTCGTGGGTTTCCTTTTTCTTTTAATGTAGAAATTGAATTATGGTCTTTACCCATAAGATTTCCTTTCTTTTGAAGACAAGATCTTAATTCCAGTAGCCAATTTAGTGGAAATTAATTAATTTGATATTTTCTTGTTGGAAAGTTAATTAGATTTTCTTTAAAATTTCTCCTCTTTAAAACTATGAATCTTTCAATAAATTATTTTGGGATTTCTACTTTTTCTACTATGAGCTAAATTTCCTCTAGGGGTTCAAGTTGGTGAATGCCCTAAGGAAAAATGTAGAGCTCTAAAGCATAAACAATCTAGTTAGCATGTGTACTTTGTTTGTTTTTGTTGAATTTAATTTTGGGTAAACCTAGCCGGCCAACTAGTGTTTACTCATCTAGCTCGAACTTAATATCGAAAGAGTTAAGGGAAAGCCGATGTCACAAAAGCAATGGAGGAAAAGGCTTAGAAATAAGTCCTGAATATCGACCCTAGACATAGGGCGAGACTCCAAGACCACTAGGGTTGTGTGCGAAGAATCTAAGTTAGATTAGCCATAGACGTATAGGTTTAATCACTTAGTCTCCTAAAGGATTTGAATCAAAACCGAATAGGAGTTGAACCCGGTTTACTTAGTTTCACATGTTAACTATGATTGCAATTGCAAAGTGAGTTGCATTCTTCCAAAGGTGCTTACATCACTTGAATCCCTATTTTATTCTTTGATTTTTTTACTCATTTGTTAAAACCAAACTCTCGCATTTTGAACTTTTGGCTACCCCTGTTGTGATTTGCAAACATACATTGTGACTTTCAAAATAGATTTTGTTAAACCCCGTTCCCTTGGGTTCGATACTCTGGAATACTTCCAGTTTCTTTATTACTTCGATCACGTGCACTTGCATGTCGTCCGATCAACAGGTCTGCCTCCAATCGTAGGTCATCATTCCAGTGACAGGTTCGCCGTCCACTGGTAACCCAAGTAAAATTGCTACATCCTATAGAATAACAGTGCACTCCCCTCCAGGCACATGAAAAGTATGTGTTTTGGGTCTCCACCTCTCTATGAGTGCAGTGATGAAGTGCCAGTCTAATTGAATGAATCCTAATCTGGCCACCCCATCCAACCCTACTGCACAAAGATGAGGCAATATATGGGGGTGCAGTGGGATGTTGCGAGAGACAACTACTTCTCGGCGTCTACAGTGTAGCTCTTCTAAATTTCGATCCTGCCAAACAAGCTCTGATCTATGAGACTGTTGAGCATATAAAACTGATGGATCAATTGACCCTGGGTTGATATCCATAACCTAAAAAATCAACACATTGAAATTCAATTCATATTCATATAAATAACCAAAATTTAACATAAACTTATAAATTAAAGAAATAAAAAACATGAAATTGAATTTAAACAAAGCCATTAAGTACCAAATGACTACAAAAACTCAATTCTAGTTTAAAAAGCAAAAAAAACTAATTTCTTTTTATATTACATTCAATTTCTAAAATTTATTAAATCTAGAACATTTTCTAATCCAACAAAAAATTATCTAACTTAATTTCTAGTTTATAAAACAAAAAACCAATTTCTTTTTATATTACTCCCAATTTCTTACATATATTAAATCTAGAACATTTTCTAATTCAACAAAAAATTATCTAACTTAATTTCTAGTTTAAAAAGCAAAAAACCAATTTCTTTTTATATTTCATTCCATTTCTAAAATTTATTAAGTTTAGAACATTTTCTAATAATCAGTTACAAAAAACTATCTAACTCAATTTCTAGTTTAGAAACCAAAAGAAAACTAATTTCTTCCTATATTAAATTCAATTTCTAAAATTTATTAAATCTACAACATTTTATAATCAAACAAAAAACTATCTAACTTAGTTTCTAGTTTTAAAAAAATAATAATTTCTTTCTATATTAAATTCAATTTCTAAAATTTAACCACCCAATTTCTAAACCCTAAAAATAACATAAGTCCAATAAATATTTGAAAAAAATTAAATCCAATGAATTATTAAAACAAAACTCAATACTACCATTTTTAAAAAATTAAATCTAATATATCTTAAAAAATATATGTAAAACTAACAAATCTTATAAAAAAGAAAATATATATATCCAACAATTATCAAATTCAACCATTCTAACAAATTCATTCAACAGATCTACAATAAAAATAAGTGAAAGTATAACAAAATAGTGAGAAGAATTTAATAAAACTCACGAATCAGACGAAATGGTGGATGTTTTTGCTGTTTAGACCTTTCAATATCCACAAAATGCTCCTCTTTACTCCAATGCTGACAAAGATCAACTTTGTTTATTGAGATGACGACAAAAATTTCAAGTGGGGTCGAGAATGAGTAGAAAACGAGAGAAGAAAGTGGTTTTTCGAATTGAAAAGTTGAATGGTGGGGCTGGTTTTTATTTTGAAGACGAAGAGGAAAGTCTCGATGATGGTCGTCTCTCAAGAGACGACCATCTTTAAAGCATTTCAGTCATTTCAGTGATGGTCGTCTCTTCAAGAGACGACCATATATATATATATTTATTTATTTATTTATTTATTTATTTATTTTAAAACAAACACACTCAACCGCAACAATTGACCATTCTCTCATATATTATTAAAAATATATTTTAAAACAAACACACTCAACCGCAACAATTGACCATTCTCTCATGTATTATTAAAAATATATTTTAAAACAAACACACTCAACTGCAACAATTGCCCATTCTCTCATGTATTATTAAAAATATATTTTAAAACAAACACACTCAACCGCAACAATTGACCATTCTCTCATGTATTATTACATATATATATATATATATACACACATACTCATGTGTTTGGAATCCAGCCAATTGAACTTAATAATTTTTTTTTAATTTTAATATCATGACTACACCAGCTTCTTATAAATCAATTTGAAATTATAAACATACATTTAATATCTCATATTTGAATGTTATGGTTCGAATTTTAGCCTTGAATGTGATCAATTTTGCAAACTATCACATAACACATATATGATAAATTAAAATAGCCACCATCACAAAACTTCAATTCTAAATAAAACTCAAAGATGGCACTGATACCAATTGAAAGAATGAACGTTTCACTCTACAACAGAAGAATTGGATCGTCTTTGATTTTATTTAGAATTAAACAAAAAACTAAGGTTAAGCAAACTTACTTGGAGTAAATATGTAGATATTTCTGGCGGATCTTTATATCTTCCATAAAATCTTCCTGGCTATGACTCGAACACAGGACCAAGGCTTGTGGGAGCCTCTTGAAAGAAAATCCACAAGGGATTGGAGATAAAGAGGTCTAGAGAGAATTCTCTAATTTTCTATTGAGGAGATATGTGTTGTTTCTAATGGCTCAACTCAAGGGTCCTATTTATAGACTAAGGGAAAATATTTGCCATAATTAAAATATTATATTTTAATATTAATCTCATTCAAATCTCCTACGATATTTATTTATTTAAATCTTATTCAAATTCTATAAATATCTTTTATTTAATGTATCTAATATACATTAATTATTTTAATATTTAATGTATCAAATACAATAAATATATTTTTCTCTTATATATTTAATACATATAATATATTAAATATTAATTTGAACATTTCAAAATTTTCTTTCAACTAATTTAATCTTTTAGTATTACTATGAGCTAGCAAGGGGACCTTATGGACCTACAGATTATAAGTTTCAATGATACAAAATCAATTAATTAATTTTTATTCATTAACTATAGGTCCCTCCACTATAGACCTAGAGTTGCACTTTTATGCACTGTAAGACAAGTTGTGTCCATAGATATAATCATTACATCTAAGTCGGTTCTTCACGAGTTGTTCGTAATTACAGCTGGGCCAAAAGTCCGTTATACCCCTATAATTACATCTTGCACCTTAAGTATCACTGATCCTCTAATGAACAATCTGTTTATAATCTAATTATAAACTAGTCTCTCTCGAGCCGGTGAGAGGGTGGGCCCCCATTGTTCAAGTCCAAAATCAGCACTTAAGGGAACTACTCATCTACTTACCCTATATGGAAAGGAGTAAATTCACTCTTGGGAGATTATATTCTCAACTCCCTATTTAGTCAAGCCCTCAAAATGGTAGGCATATTAAATCTGCTATAAAAGCCACTCTCACGCATGCAAATCAAAGGACAAACCCTCACAAGCAGGAGTTCATAACTCACTCAAGATTAAGATCGAGTCGCATATGATCGTCCTGATGAAATATTAATCTTCTCAATTAACGGATTTATAAAGAGAGATAAAATATTTCGTGGTCCAATCTTATACGAACTCATTGTATAAGATACTCCCACTCACATGTCTTCACATGAACAATTTGGATCAAAACATTTGTAACTATTACAAAGTGAGCCGTATCAATAGTGTTGTCAGGATAAGGCATCCAACCTTATCCATATACTATGACCCTTTAGGTTATTTCTTGAACATGATCCTCCCGTATGTCAACCACATACTGTTCAAGATTACACTAATAACCTTGGATTTTTCATATAATGGATAATATTATATTACAAATAAAATAATCAAAATTATTATTAATTATTAAATAAATTATCAATTACGAGGCTTTAGGGCATAAATCCCAACACTTAGCTCATATTAAAAGTAAAAGGAACTAATAAAGCGCAAAACTTAAAACCCATATTGGAAGGAAGGGTATTTAAAAGCAGTAGCATGAAAATAACATGGAGTTGAAATTTTAAGAATTTATTTCAAATCCGAAAGAACTACACGAAGACTACAACCAAAACTTAGAAGAGAAGTTACAAGCTTTACTAACCCAACAAACTAAAAACAAGAGTAAAACGAAAACACAAAATGGAGCTTGCTGGACATTAATAACAAGAAAAGCTTTTGCCAATGAATTCCTCCAACAAGTCTAATTCAAAAACAATTCTAAACAATAACAATACTGACTTTGAGAAAACGAATTACAACAACTAAGCAAATGGGCAAAACAAAACTACGGTAGAATTGAATCAAAGTTCAGAAACAAAGTTTGCTGGAAACTTATACATGAAACATGAAATATTCCCCTTTTCTCTCCTATTCCTCAATTGATTTAAACCCCACCTTGTTCAATGGGACTTTAATCTAAACAATCAAGAACTTTCGTTCAGATTTGATCAAGGAGTAAGGTCGAAAGATGCTGGAAAAAAAAGAAGAAAAGAAAGAGCAGAAAAAAAATACAGCAACAAGAAAAAAATGCATAAATGGGTATTTCTTTCGAAAATGAAACCCACTTTGTTTATGTAGTTTTCTTCCATTTTATAGACCATAGCGGCTAGGATTTTTTCTCCTTCCATTGGCCAAAGATCTCCATAATTTGTGCTAAAATCAAGGGTAAAACATGGGTTTCCATCTTTAAAAAGATGCAGCAAATTTTTGGAATTCTTTCCATATTTGACAAATTCACGATTGACAAATGCGATTGCAACTGCAATTCTTCGCAACATTAATTTTTTGCATCAAAACAAAGTTTTCAGCCACTTTTTCCTTATTTCCATTTCTTTTATTTAGTTGGTTCATCACTAACATGCTTACTAACTTTCACTAAATATTGCTAAAATTTCCTAAGCTCATACACATAATTTCATAGAATTTTAAGCATAACTTGAGTCTAATAGGGATAAATAATCCTCAAGAATGAGAATTATCAGAAACACACTTGGCCTTCACATGATAAGATTTGTCTAAGGGGGAAAGAGCGTGGCCTGCGAAACAAGGAAAATTTGCACACCAGTGTGGTGCTTGCCACACAGGCTCTGATGCTTAAGTTAGCACAGAAGATTTAAGTGTAGTAAGGGTTTAGATAATGAGGAAGAGCTTACCTTCTTAAGGTTGAAAAAGGATATTTATATGACCCGTTGAGGGTTTTTCTCCTTCCCTTTGCGAATTTGGTCAAAAAAATGGACCGGGCCAAATTGAACCAGGATACCACAAACCGAGGGCATGCAGGAGCGTGTGCCCCCTAGTGAGGCCAACCCGACCTCTTGCCAAGGGCGAGGATATGCAATTGGGTTTTGTCCCAATTACTTCTCTTCTTATTTGTTATGTAACTTGATCCTTCTGTGGCTCGATTTTGTCTTGTGTTGGGCTTTTTCCTTTTATCTTGGGCTTATCATTTTGGTCCAATTTCACCTATAACAATTACCTATTTAAAAAAATACTTTATTATTATTTTTTATTTTCTCTCTCTCTCTTTTTTTTTATTATTTCTCATTTTCTCTCTCTTTCTCCCTTCTCCCTTCTCTTTTCATCTTCTTTCTTCTCTCCAATGTTTTTCTTTTTTTCTTATTAGAGATTTCTCTTTGCCGGAGTCCAGTATCGCCATAGACTAGCACCACCGCAAACCATTTGTTTTTTCTCTTTCCTCCTTCTCCCTTCTCTCTTTCTCTTATTCGCTTTGATCTCTTTCTCTTCAATTTTTTTATCAGAACTCTTCTCTTCATCAGAGCCCAGTGCCGCTAGACCAGCACCCCTTCTCTTCTCAACAACTTCAGCGAACTTCCAAAATCGACTGAAACAGACCGATCTTTGTGTGTAGTCTGTCGGTCGATTCCATATAGGCACTCCGAAAACAGATCACCACCTACTGATCAAAATAAACATGTCAGTGGTCAGCGCTGATTTAAGTCCAAAACCAATGCCGACCGACTGATGATCACCCCTATCGAGTATATATGTCTTTAACTAGATGGCTATGCTCATGTTGGCATTCCAATCAAACCTTCAATCTTATAGATTGTTAGAATCATACCCAAATTATTTACATCAATTTTTTTATTTTCTTAAATCGAGATAGTGACTAAACATCGATGTGAAATCCAAAGTATTTAATGGTTTATATTATAGCTTTCAAATTCTATAAAGTTAACAAAAAAAATTGAGTGTAATTTTACCAATAGTAACAATTATTATAGTTTGATTACTGTTTAGTGCATTTTGCTAACTTGAACATAGTTCAATTAAAACATATACCTTCAACCAAGAGGTTAAAAATTCAAATCTCCTACATACATGTTGAACTAAAAAAGAAATTATGTTGTCAACATGAGCATGACTCAACTGGCATAAACTGTATACTCTCGATCAAGAGGTCAGAGGTTCGAATCCCCCACCCTATATGTTGTCAAAAAAAAAAATGGTGCATTTTGTATTATTCAAGGGTTTAATGATAAAATTGTCCAAGCTTAAGGATGATTGATTAAATTGAAAATTTAAATGTGTGATTGTAATTATTCCTATAATTGAAGGGTAATTTTGAACTTTTATCTATAATAATACATCTAGATTGTTGAATAAGTATCACGCGATTAACATCCGTCGGCTGAAAACAGAAGGAATCGTCTTCTTCCTAAGGAATCGTCTTCTTCCTCAGTCCATTCTTTCTTTTTTCTTCTTTTCTCTGATTCCGCCATGGCTTCCACTGAAATTGCCTTGGCCTCACCCTGGTTCGTCATTTACAAAGACGGTCGAATTGACAGGCTCTTCGGCAACGACATTGTTCCTCCTGGTCTCGACCCCAAAACCAGCGTCGAGTCCAAAGACGTCGTCATCTCGCCGGAAGACTCCGTCGCCGTTCGGATTTACAGGCCCAAATTCGCCGCCGGGGCCGGCAAACAAGCTCAGAAGCTTCCTCTTCTCGTTTACTTTCACGGCGGCGGATTCTGCATCCTAACGGCATTTTCTCCTTTGTACCAGCAACACATCAACGCCTGGGTCGCCGAAGCCAACATCGCCGTCGTCTCCGTCAATTACCGGCGAGCAACGGAGCACCTCCTACCGATTCCTTTTGAAGATTCATGGACCGCTTTGAAATGGATCGCGGCCCACTCAGAGGGAACCGGGCCGGACGAGTGGCTGAACGAAATCGCAGATCTGAACCACGTTTATCTGGCCGGAGAAAGCGCCGGAGGCAACATCGCCCACCGGATGGCGCTGCGGGTGGGGACGGAGGGGCTTGGCGGAGTGAAGATCAGGGGATTGCAGTTGGTTCACCCTCACTTTTGGGGGGAAAATTTGATCGGAGAAGAAAAGGAGTGGGATCCGAAGGACATATTTGTGGTGGAGAATCTGTGGTATGTGGTTTCGAAGGATATTAAGGGGTTGGATGACCCGATTGTGAACCCGGAGCACGACCCGGATTTGGGGCGGATTCCGGCGGAGAGAGTGGCGGTTTATGTGGCGGAGAAGGACAATCTGAAGGAGAGAGGGCGGTTTTACGCCGAGTGTCTGAGGAAATCGGGATGGGGTGGCACGGTCGAGGTGTTCGAGACCGCCGGCGAGGGACACGGGTTCTATTTGTTCAATCCGACCGCCGACTCGGCGGTGGAATTCGTTAGACAGCTCGCGGCGTTCATCATCGGCGGCCGCCGTTGTTGAATTTAGCTCAGATAGAAAGAGAGTAATTCCCCTGCCTTCTACTCCTTGGTCTTTTTTGAAAAATTACAAAATACTCCTTGATTTTTTTTTTCCAGTAACTTTCGATTATATCTCTAGATTTTGAGAGTGATGATTTTTATCCTTGAATTTTTTGTTCAAAAAATATCCTTTAACTTTGAAATTTGTCTTTTTTACTTTTAAAAAAAAAAAACTTTGAAATTGGTCTAAAAGATATATTTTTCTAAAATAAATTATAGAAATTAACATGACAACTAATGTAAAAAAATTACTAGGCGTACGCGATATTATTTACAACTATATAAAATATTAAAATCGTTGTTACCATTTATTTTATCTAAAAAATATTGTTAAAATTATTTACATAATCAATTTTTACACATCAATTTACATGAGTGATGTGTAATATCAATTTTTACACATCGACTGTCACGTCAATTTACGTGAGTGATGTGTAAAATGATGTCACGTATTTTTAATTTTCACACATTAGTCATCGCATCAATTTTCATTTTATTTTCACTAAAAAAAACTCTCCAAGAATATTTTTTTGAACAAATTTCAAAGTTTAGAGGTAAAAACGAAATTTATCAAAGTTTAGGAGCATATTTGGTATAATTTAACCTTTTTCTTTTTAGGCTTTTGTTTTTAGTAGGGAAAATTCTTAAAATAACACTTGTATATGTTTTCAACCTTTACGTATTTTGAAAAAAGTCGTTCACATTAGGAGGGTAACAAGTGGCTTTTTTTTTTAGTTCAACAATTGTGAGATAGGAGATTAAACCATTGATTTTTGGAATTATAATTGGTGTCTTATCTCCTGAACTATGCTCGAATTGGTTCTTATTTACTTGACTATGTTTGGATAGACATTTAATAAGCTTTTGAGATGTAGGCTTAATTTGGGATTGTTGTAGTTTTTAAAATAATTTTCGACAATTATGCTTTTAGAAAAGTCAACCAGTAAATTAGTATTTTGTAAATTTCAATTTGTAACCTATAAAACAGTTTATAATGTGAGGTAAAGTAATACTAAATTATTGTGATTTTGTTAGGAGTGCAAACAAAGTCCCACATTGGCTATGGAAGGGAGTGATCATGAGTATATAAGTGAGGACAATTATCTCTATTGATATGAGACATTTTGGTGGAACCAAAAGCAAGGCTACGAGGACCAATTAGTAGTTGAATTGAATTGAATTGGATGTACTCTTTCATTGCATTTATGACATTTCTCAAACCATGGATAGTCTTTGTTTTGTATTTTTACTATTCTGCCAATAAAAGAAGAGTATAGTTCATCAACTTTATTTCCAATAACAAAATCCATCTCCACGTCCTTTGATTCAATCAACTTTTGTCGTCATCTAAAAGGGTTTTCATCCTATTGACATTTTTCATATAAATGTAAATAAAAAAGTATATATGAAGTAGAAAAATGTAATTGCAGTTGTAATGTTAATTGAAAGCATGAAAAATATGATTTGTTTTGAAAATTTTACATGTATTTCAATGAATCTGTGTTATCTGTCTTTGGATTTATTGCAACAATACTAATGTTTGTTGAGGATAGACAGACTTCACCTACTATATATTTGTTATATTCAACATGTAGTTTAGAACACTAAAGCTATTTCCTCATTCAATGTTATTTAATAAAATGTTACCTTCTTCCTTTTCATTTAAGCTCACTCCTTGCTTACTTGAAGCAATTTCCTTGCCTTTGTCACTAACAAGTAAATCTCCAAAAAAAATTTCTAAACCATCATTACAAATAAACTCATTAAAAACATTATTGTAAGATTCATAAAAAACAACATGCATAGATTCTTCAATAATTAAAGTTCTCTTATTGAAAACTCTATAAGTTTTACTAGCAGTGGAATAACCTAGGAAAATACCAACATCCGTCTTAGAATCAAACTTTTCAAGCTTTTCTTTGTTGTTCAAAATAAAACATTTGCAACTAAAAACTTTGAAAGACCCAATATTTGGAATTTTGTTATGTCAAAGCTCATAAGGAGTTTTATATAAAGAAGACCTAATTAAAACTCTATTTAAAACATAACAAGCGGTGTTAACGGCTTCCACCTAAAAATATTTAGGTAAATCATACTCATGCAACATTGACCTAGCAAATTCTTGCAAAATACGATTTTTCCTTTCAACCACACTGTTTTGTTGAGGAGTTCTTGGAGCAAAAAAATTATGAGAAAAACCATTTTGTTCACAAAAATTTTCAAAAGCAACATTATCAAATTCTCCTCCATGATCACTTCTAATTTTAGAAATCAAAAACATTTTGTCATTTTGAACCTTTTTTTGCAAAACTAGAAAAACTTTTCAAAGCATCATCCTTGTGTTTTATCATCAAAACCCAAGTAAATCTTAAAAAAATATCAACTATCACAAAGGCATAATAATTTCCTCCAAAACTAGCAATTCCAGGGCCAAATAAGTTCATGTGTAATAGTTGAAGGAGTCTAGTTGTAGAGATCACATTTTTAGATTTGAAAGAGAATTGGTTTGCTTACCCATTTGACAAGCATCACAAACTTTATCATTTTCAAATTTAAATGTAGGAAGACCTCTAACCAAAGAATTCTTGGAAATATTTGAAATTAAATGCATGCTAGCATGTCCTAGTCTTCTATGCCATAACCAAGAATCATCATGCAAAGCCGAAAGATATTTATCACTAATAGGACAATTATTCAAATCAATAGTGTATACATTTTCATCCCTATTGCCAACAACAAGACTTTTCTATTACTAGCATTTTCAATTATACAATTCTTTTTATCACACACAACTATAAAGCCTTTATCACACAATTGACTAATACTAAGTAAATCATGCTTTAAACCATCAACTAAAAGCACATTTTCAATCAAGGTAGAAGAACCATTACCTATACTACCCTTACCAATAATTTTACCTTTCTTGTTGTCACCAAAAGATACTAAACCTCCATCCTTTTTGAAAAGATTGACAAACTTGGATTGATCTCTCGTCATGTGCCTCGAGCAACCACTATCCAAGTACTATTTGTTTTTCTTGGAGGCTTTCAAACAAACCTACAAACAAAAATGTTCAAGATTGATCTTTTAATACCCATACTTGTTTGGGTCCTAGAAGGTTAGCCTTTACAAACTTAGGAACCCATTTCATTTTTGCATCCACATTTAAAGCATTGGATATAGACAAGTAACAAAAATAAGGTTTATGTCCATACTTGCCATATGAGAAATAAACAACATTATGCAATGATTTATCTCTTACAACAGATTTATGCACTCTACTTTTCTTGGAGAAATTCTTTCTTGAAGCATTGTGAAACTTTACTCTTTGAGAAAATTTTCCTCTTGAAGAAGTAGTAAGAGCATATTTCAATTTAAAGCACCTAGGTCTAATATGACCTTCAAGACCACAATAGTGACATATAGGCACAAAGCTAGATTTATCATGCTTAGACTCAACCTTAGGCATATTAAGCTTAGGCACAATAGGAGATGTTGTAACAAAGATAGTTTTAGAACTTGAAGGAGTAAAACATTCATCAATGTAGCCTAAACCTCTTTTATCACCATGAGGCTTGCCTACTTCAATTATTTTGTCCAACCGTTGAGCTCCTATTGTCTACTTTTTAATAGACTCTTTAGCCTTACCAAGTTTTTGCAAAGCATTTAATTCATTTTCCTTAAGCAATTTAATCAAATTATCCTTTTTACAACTATCATGCTCAAGAAATCTAACTCTATCGAGTAAGGCATTTTTCTCATCACAATCAAAAGCATGCTTATCACAAAAGACATTATTTTCATCAATTTGCACAACATCATGCTCATTCTCTTTTAAGCAAGCAATTTCATCAAGTAAAGACTTATTTTCACTAGTTAGAGCATTCTATTTCTTTCTAAGCACAACATGTTTGGAACTAAGTTTTTCTAAGTCATTTTGCATATTTTCAAAAACTTCAAACAATTCATCATAGGAAAGGGGTTCTAGAGTTACCTCATCATCTTGTTAATCACCATAGTCACTATGAGCCACTGAGCAAAAATTTACTACTTCTTCGTCACTTCCACTTCCACTTTCATCACTATCATCCCAAGTAGCTTTCATTGCTTTCTTCTTGAATTTCTTGAATGATTTGAGGAGAGGGCAATCCATTCTTACGTGACCTAGTTTCTTGCATTCATAACATACTACCTCATCCTTTTTGCTTTTTTCACCTTTTGACTCTCTTTGGTTGGATATGTGTTTCTTGAATTGTTTCTTCCTCTTGATGAAGTTCTTATACTTACATGTAAAATAGCTAACGTCATCTTCATCAAGGACATTCTCATCTTCGGAGTCAACTTCCAAGGTGATGGTCTTTAAAGTAATACTCTTCTTCTTTTTGGACTCATCCTCCATTTGTTCCTTCATGGTAATCTCATGTGTTAAGATACCCAATAAGTTCCTCCAAATGAAGTTTGGTGAGATCCTTTGCTTCTGGAATCGCCATCACCTTTGCTTCCCAATTCTTAGGCAGAGACCTAAGAATTTTCCTAACATTTTTGGAGGTAGTATATACTTTGCCAAAACCCTTTAAAGCATTTATGATGTTAGTAAACCTAGTAAACATCTCAATAATAGATTCATTAGCATCGATCTTAAATAATTCATAATTATGAACTAGCATGCTAATTTTTTATTCTTTAACTTGATTAGTTCCCTCATGAGTCACTTCAAGAGTAGTCCATATTTCTTTCGCAGAAGAACACTTAGATATTTTATTAAATTCGTCTTTTCTTAAAGCACAATATAAAGAATTTATAGCTTTAGCATTAAAAGCACACTTTTTCATATCATTGTCATCATATTCCTCTTCTAATTTTGGCACATCATTATTATTAACATTTTTCATGGGAATATAAGGATCTTTAACCACATTTAACCATAAATAATAGTCAACATATTGCAAATAAATTTTCATTCTAGCCTGCCAATAAACATAATTTGACCCATCAAAGTAAGGAGACCTATAGGTGCATTGTCCTTCAATAACACGATTTACTACTAGGTTTGCCATAAACCTCAAACAATAAAGTTTATCTAAAAAAGTTCTAGAAAAGCAACTTTGCTCTAATACCAATTGTTGGATCGGTATGGCAACCCTGAGAGGGGTAAATAGGGTTTAATAAAACTTTTTCCTAAGTATGCTCAATTAATCTAATTAACAAACTTTTTATAAACAATTAAGAAGAAAGATAATTTAAAGCAACTATCAAGATAGGTATAAAGTATAGAAAAATTAATTCTACCCAACACAATAAACAAATAAAAACAAATTAAAGAACACATAGATAAACTCTCTTAATATAGTAAATTTACAAATTTCTCGCACAAATCAATACTCACAACACAATAAATCTCTCTCAATAATAATAAAAAGAAAATTTTGAGAACTTGGAGAGAGCAACAATGGGGGCTTTTGAGATTTTTGGAGGATTTAAAATTATAAAACTTGTTGAGGAATTTTGGAGAAAAATATGGCATAAAAAGATAGGGAAATGAGGTAAAAATCAAAATTTAATTTTTGCCATTGGATTGTGGTAAAAGTAAAAATGGAGGGTGGAGATTAAAAGAAATAAAAAGTAAAAAGTAAAAAAGAAATTATATATAAAAGAAATAATAATAATAATAATAAAAGAAAACTAAACCTAATGGTAAAAAAAAACTATATATGGTAAAAAAAAACTATATATATATAATTTTAAAGCAAACAAAATCCCACCAAGTTTCACTCCCCCATAGCTCCACTTGTCACCCTCTAAATGGTCTACATTGTTGACTCAGCCGCCACGTCATCACGTCAGGAATTTTTCGTTCAAATCTTTTTGACTAAAACTTTTTCATTTTAACTTCAATTTGAGTGATTCAAGAGGTGTTGGAATCGATATTTCGAACTCTACACTATGTCAAAACACTAAAATTGTTAGTAATTAATAGTAGGTTTGTTATCATCAAAACATTAATTAATTAATTAAACTTAATTAATTTGAGATTAAGGGCCAAAAAGCCAATAGAGAATACAATTAAAACAAACAAGAACAAGACAAGAAACAATTCAGGAGCGACAAATCTTAGGGAATAGACTTCACCAATCAAACCAACAATTTAGCTAAGAGAATAACTATGAATTATCATGCAATCATTTCATAAGTCAAGAATAAACATGTAATAATTGACCCTAACGAGACAATTAACTCTCATGCAAGGTTATAAAACTAACATCACTGTTTAGCTTTTAAAAACATGTACTACATTAAGAAAACTTCTTTTAATAACTTCTAAAGGGAAATAATTTATGATCAAGAGATTATAGGCATTAACAACATACACGCATGAATGGACAAAAGACAATATTCATAATATTTAATTAACTAAATTGTATAGTTCAATGGCTATATCTATCCCAAAGATAAACAAGTCTAGCCACTCATGTTCACTATTACAACCTCTAAACTTGAATTCAAAAACATAATGAAATTATAAAGTAAGGGAAAAGAAAGGAACGTTTATGGTCACACGTCAAGCTTCGTACCTATTGCAATATCCACGATCACGAGCGTTGAAAATCCTTCCTCTTGCTCCCAAAAGTCTCCACTCACATCCCTCACAATGTGTGTTAGAAATTAGGTCTTGTCTCCCAAAGTTGGCTCCTGATCGGTGGTCACGCAAGCGCACGAGATCGAAGTAATATAAAATGGTCTCTGAGTACCAAGTATCGAATCCCACAGGGAACGGAGTAACAAAAATATTGTAAAGCAAAAGTGTAAGGAAAATTGCAAATGGAAAACTAAAATGCAAAAATGATGTTGGGTTGGTGTGTTGGTGAAAAACAAAAATTGCAGAACCTAATTGCATAATCTAAAATGACAATAATTGGAAGAACAGAAATTGCCGAATTAAATTGCAGAATCTAAATTGGCAAGATTGGATAGCAAATTAGATAAACTTAGAAAATGAAATGATAAAGGATGGGGCTCAAGAATGTCATTGCCCTAAGTTATAATTGCAAGCCAAAAATGTAATTCCAACCTACTCCACACTCAATTGTAAACCAAAATTGCATCTCTTATTTACCTTGAATTTAGGTTTTTAGGAGGCTAAGTGAGAGACCTATATGTCTATAGTCCCTCTATCTTAGATAATTTGGCTCACAATTTTATGGGTTTTGAAGTCCTTAATCCCTAAGTCTAGGGTAAGGAATTGACTTATGTCTAAGCTCTTTTTCTCCATCACTTGTGTGAAATCCGCTTATCACTAACCCCGTCGGTATTAGATCTAAGCTTGAGTTGATACCCTAGTTGATCAATCTAGGATCTCAACGGAATTTTAATCAACACAAGCAAACAATTGAAATGTAGGCTTGGTTTTTATTGAAATTTTGGCAACATTTACTTCTTAGGGAATTCACATCCTTGAACCCCCTAAGAAGTTTTAGCTCATATTAACGATAAAAATATTAAAACTAATTCTTGAGGGAAAATTCATACTAAAAGATTGTGTAAATTGAATACTTAAACAACAAATTGCAATGGTATTTTTCGGCAACTACAGGAATTCAAGCAATGATGTTTAATGGAAATTAAGCCAAAACATGAAGGGCAACTAAGTAAATTTTTAATCTTCTTCCTCTGCCATATCCTTCCCACAGCCTTAAATTGAACAAAACATACTTCCACACAAAATTAATTAACGAAAAACAGGGGCTGGAGTAAAAAAAAAATAAATTCCAATTCAATGTCTAACACACTCCTTCCTATCCAATCGATTCAATCTCCTCCACCTTTAGAGAACAATTGATCTTAACGATTCAAGAAACTCTTGAGTCGGACTGGAGAACCCGAAGAACAGTGCAGAAATTAAATGGGACAATCAATCCAAAGATAAAATCAAGAAGAAAGTTTAAAGAACTTGCTAATGAAAACGGATTTCCCCTCAACTTAGTTCATACTTGAATTCCACTTAGAATAAAGGGATAATCTCCACAACATTCATCATATAAGAAACAAATTTCGATAATACTGCAACTGAGCCCTCGGTAAAGAAGAACAAGAAAATAAAGAAGAACAGAGTATGACTTTTAAACAAATACCCACAAACTATTTGAATTAAACTTGAACTTAAATCCAAAATACTTCAAAATGAGAATAGAAATAGTTCAACAACGTTCTGTAATACAAACTTGAAGGAAAATCGAGATAGAACTTGAATCAATTTGGTCAAAAAACAGCAAAAATTCGAAAAACAGAGGGTGCAAAAAACTACAAAAACCCACGAACTTAATCTTGAAATCGACAGAGGAAATCCGAGATTGATCTTCGAGCTTCTTCCCCCCTCTTTTGTAGATCTTCTTAGGGTTCAAATCTGCCAAAAATCACTCTCCAATCCTATGATTCGTGCGGAAATTGTTCTTCCCATATATGGGTTTCGTCATTCACGCAGATATGAAATTTCCATATATTCTCTGCCCAAGATTGCCAAATCGGGTTTAGTAATCTGATTTAGCAATTTCCCGAATTTCTGCAAAAAGAATCAAATTACTTAGAATTTTCTTCCAATTGCTATCACATTCAATTCTTCCTTAATTTCAAACAATCTTCCACTATTTTCAATTAATCTTAGGTCAAAACAAGAATATTTTAAGCAATTGGGAGTTAATTAAGCCTTAATCCTAAGGCTTATCAGCTCCCCAAAACTACAAGCCAAATGATCCATTTAAAGCAATCGAAGAAGCATCAAGATGCCAAGGGGCAGCGTCTTGACGTTGTGCCCTATCGTGCATTGTAAATAAGGAAAAAGAGGTACCGTCGAGACACTATACTGCAGCATCTTGACGCTATGCACGGAACCCTTCAGCACACGCATTTTGACGAAAAGACTACACTCAAGTTTGTAGCTTCTCATCACTACAGTATAGCGTCGAGACGCTTGCTGTGCGATTTTAATGGGTTGAAGTGTTGCAGACACAACATCTTGATGCTCTCAGGGCATTGAGACATTGTGCTTTCAGGAATTTTGGCCCAAAACACTTATTCTCTTGGCGTGGTCTCTCAATTAATATCAATTATCTCTATTTGAAGGAATGAACGTTTCACTCCACAGCAGAAGCATTGGGTCATCTTTGATTTTATTTAAAATTAAACTAAAAAAATAAGATTAAGCAAACTTACTTAGAGTATATATGAAGATATTTCTGACAGGTCTTTATCTCCTCCACAAAATCTTCCTGACTATGACTCGAACACATGACCAAGACTTGTGAGAGCCTCTTGAAAGGAAATCCACAAGGAATTGGAAAGGAATATGTCTAGAGAGAATTCTCTAATTCTCTATTGATGAGATGTGTGTTATGCCTAATGGCTCAACCCAATGGTCCTATTTATAGAGACCAAGAGCAAATCTTTGCCATAATTAAAATATTATATTTTAATATCTAATATATTAAAATATATCTTATACTTATTTGAATCTCATTCAAATTTTCTACAATATTTATTTATTTGAATCTTATTCAAATTTTATAAATATCTTTTATTTAATGTATCTAATATACATTAATTATTTTAATATTTAATGTATCAAGTACAATAAATATATTTTCCTCTTTTATATTTAATATATCTAATATATTAATTATTAATTATTTGAACACTTCAAATTAAATATTAATTTGAACATTTCAAATTTTTCTTTCAACTAGATTGATCTTTTAGTGTTACTATGAACTAGTAAGGGACTTTATGGACCTACAGATTATAAGCTTCAATGATACAAATTTAATTAATTAAACTATTTAATTAATCAATTTTCATTCATTAACTCTAGGGTTCCTCCACTATAAACCTAGAGTTTCACTCTTATGCACTGTTGAACAAGTTGTGTCCACAGATATAATCACTACATGCAAGTCGATCCTTCACGAGTTGTTCATAATTACAGCTAGGTCAAAAGTTCATTTTACCCCTATAGTTACATCTTGCACCTTAAGTACCACTGATCCTCTAATGAACAACTTGTTTATGATCCAACCATAAACGAAGTCCCTCTCGAGCTAGTGAGAGGATGGGGCCCGATTGTTCGAGTTCCGAAATTAGCACTTAAGGAAACTACTTATCTACTTACCATATATGGGAATGAGTGAATTTCATCTTATGAGATTATGTTCCCAACTCACTATTTGGTCAAGTCTCCAAAATGGTAGGCATATTAAATCGACTACCAAAGCCACTCTCACCCATGATTAAGATCGAGTCACATATGATCATCTTGATAAAATATTAATCTTCTCAATTAACAGAGTTATAAAGAGAGATTAAATATTTCGTGGTCTAGTTGTATACAAACTCACATGTCTCCACATGAACGACTTGAATCAAATCGTTTGTAACTATTATAAAGTGAGTCGTATCAATAGTGTTATCAAGATAAGGCACCCAATCTTATCCATATACTATGACCCTTTAGGTTATTTTTTGAACATGATCCTCTCGTATGTCAACCACATACTATTCAAGATTACACTAATAACCTTGGATTTTTCATATAATGGATAATACTATATTGTAAATAAAATAATCAAAAATATTATTAATTATTAAATAAATTATTAATTAAGAGGCTTTAGGGCATAAATCCCAACAATCTCTCACTTGCACTAAAGTCGATGATACATGTATCCTAGGGCATACTTTATACCCAACACTATTTTCATCATAAAATCTCTAAAAATTTCGGTTTTTCTCCAATTTCTCAATAACTACAAATAGACAAATAATTGTGTGAAAGTAACCGATAAAGACATAAGACTTGCAATAATTAAAGCCTAAGGATAGCACATTTTGTGTGCTATCACTAGGTTGTCTGAAGCTAGTTTCATAATTGTGAGATACTCGAAGGTGCCAGCTTCTTGTCCTTGAGATTTTAGTGGTGGTGCCTTGGTCCCAAGTGTTGGGATTTATGCCTTAAAGCCTCGTAATTAATAATTTATTTAATAATTAATAATAATTTTAATTATTTTATTTGTAATATAATATTATCTATTATATGAAAAATCCAAGGTTATTAGTGTAATCTTGAACAGTATGTGGTTGACATACGAGAGGATCATATTCAAGAAATAACCTAAATGGTCATAGTATATGGATAAGGTTGACTGCCTTATCCTGGTAACACTATTGATACGACTCACTTTGTAATAGTTACAAATGATTTGATTCAAATCATTCATGTGGAGACATGTGAGTGGGGGTATCTTATACAATAAGTTTGTATAAGTCTGGACCACGAAATATTTAATCTCTCTTTATAAATCAATTAATTAAGAAGATTAATATTTTATCAGGATGATCATATGTGACTCGATCTTAATCCTGAGTGAGTTATGAACTCCTACATGTGAGGGCTTGTCCTTTGATTTGCATGGGTGAGAGTGGCTTTTGTAGCCGATTCAATATGCCTACCATTTTGGGGACTTGACCAAATGGGGAGCTGGGAACATAATCTCACAAGATGGAATTCACTCATTCTCATATAGGGTAAGTAGATGAGTAGTTCCCTTAAGTGCTGATTTCGGGACTTGAACAATGGGGCCCCACCCTCTCACTATCCTGAGAGGGACTTAGTTTATAATTAGATTATAAACATATTGTTCATTAGAGGATCAATGGTACTTAAGGTGTAAGATGTAATTATAGGGGTAAAACGGACTTTTGACTCAACTGTAATTACGAACAACTTGTGAAGGATCGACTTGCATGTAATGATTATATCTATGGACACAATTTGTCCTACAGTGCATAAGAGTGCAACTCTAGGTCTATAGTGGAGTGACCTATAGTTAATGAATGAAAATTAATTAATTAAATAGTTTAATTAATTGAATAATAGCGCTTGTTGTACTTCCATCAAGTTCAGATTCCCTGATGGTGTCAATTCATCTTCTCTTTTGAAGTCTTCGTCCTCTTTTGATTGCTCTTGAAACTCATACAATTGCGAGTATTCTTCGATCTCGACCTTTGAACATTCTTCTATTTCCCCTAGGTATCTTAATGCATTGAGTACGTTTAACTTGATTTCCTGGTCATTTACTCGCATCGTGAGTTCTCCCTTTTCGACATCAATCAGAGTTTTTCCAGTTGCTAAAAATGGTCACCCTAGGATTATTGGGATGTTTCGGTCTGCTTCACAATCCAAGATTATGAAGTCGGCTGGGAATACAAACTTGTCGACCTTTACCAGCACGTCTTCTATTTTTCCAATTGGGTGTGCAATTGACCTATCTGCCAATTGTAGGGTCACTGTGGTGGGACGAGCCTCGCCTATCCCTAATCGCCTAAAAATTGATAAAGGCATCAAGTTGATGTTGGACCCTAGATCACTTAAGGCTTGCCCGACGTTTATCTCTTCGATCATGCATGGTATTGTGAAACTCCCAGGGTCCTTCAACTTGGGTGGTACCTTGCTTTTCAACATTGCACTACAATTCTCTGTCAGCGCCACTGTTTCAAATTCCCCTAGTCTCATTTTCTTTGTCAATATGTCTTTGAGAAATTTAACATAATTTGGCATTTGTTCAAGTGCCTCGACTAACGGAATGTTAATTTGGAGTTGTTTGAGAATGTCCAAAAGTTTGTTAAAGTGGGTATCTTGGTTTTTCTTTTTGACTCTTTGAGGAAACGGTGGTGGTGGTCTATAGATTGGTTCAAGGTCCTTTGCTTTAAAGGCCTTGTTGTTAGCTTCTAGCTCATTGGTGTTCGTTTTTTCCTCTTCCGCATTGTCTTTGGCCTTCCTTTTCTCTTTCTTTGAAATTTCCTTCTCCTCTTTTGTAGTTTTATTGGGAATTACTTCTTCCACTTCTTGTGGCATCTTTGGTCCTTCATAATGCTCAAACTGACCAAACCAACCGACTTTCATGTTATTTAATATATATATATACACACACACACACACATACATACATACATACTTGCAATTGCACGTGGTTTCTCAAAACCAATATGGTTTTTTTAGGTAGGTTGTAGCCTTGTAGGTAATCATTACATATTTCAAAAGAATATTTCTTATTGTTTAGGTAATTATTACTGTTATTGCCAAAATTCGGACAGGGAAACACACTTAGCCTTCACCTGACAGCAACAATAAAATTTGTTTGAGGGAGAAAGAACGTAGCCTGCAAAACAAGGAAAATCTACACACTGGTGTGGTGTTTGCCACACAGGCTCTGATGCTTAAGTTAGCACAGAGGATTTAAGTGTAGCAAAGGTTTAGAGAATGAGGAAGATCTTACCTTCTTGAGGTTGAAGAATGATATTTATATGACCTCTTGAGGGTTTTTCTCCTTCCCTTTGCGACTTAGGTAAAAAAAAATGTACCGAACTGGATTGAACTAGGATACTAAGAACCGGGGGCATGTAGGGCGCATGCCCCTAGTGAGGCCAACCCGGCCTCTTGCCAAGGTCGAGGATATGCAATTGGGCCTTGCTTCTCTTCTTATTTGTTCTGTGATATGGTCCTTCTGTGTTGGCCCAACTTTGTCCTATGTTGGGCTTTTTTCCTTCTACTTGGGCTTATCCTTTTAGTCTAATTTCACCCATAACAATTACCTATTTTAAAAAATACCTTTTTATTTTTTTTTTATTTACTCTATCTTTTTTATTTCCCTTTTTCTTGTTCTCCTTCTCACTTCTCCTTTCTCTTCTCCTCTTCTTTCTTCTCTCCAATCTTTTTCTTTTTTTTTTATTAAAGGTTTCTCTTCGCCAGAGTCCAGTGTCGCCACGGACCAACACCACCACAAACCACTTGTTTTTTCTCCTTCCTTATTTTCCCTTCTCTCTTTCTCTTATTCGCTTTTATCTCTTTCTCCTTTTCTTTCTTTCTTTTCGATTTTTTTTTATCAGAACTCTCCTCTTCGTCGGAGCCTAGTGTCGCTAGACAACCACCCATTCTCTTCTCAGTAGCTTCAACGAACTTCCAAAATCGACTGAAATAGATTGATCTTTGTGTGTAGTCTGTCAATCGGTTCCATAGGCACTCTGAAAACCGATCACCACCTACCGATCAAAATCAACATGTCGGTGGTCAGCCCCAGTTTAAGCCCAAAACTGATGTCGACCAACTGATGATCACTCCTATCGAGTATATATGTCTTAACTAGTGAGCTATGCTCATGTTGGAATTCCAGTCAAACCTTCAGTCTTATAGATTATTTGAATCATACCCAAATTATTTATATCAATTTTTTTATTTTCTTAAATCGAGATAGCGACTAAATATTGATGTGAAATCCAAAATATTTTATGGTTTATATTATAGCTTTCAAATTTTATAAAGTTAACAAAAAAATTGGGTTTAATTTTACCAATTGTAACAATTTCTATAATTTGATTACTGTTTAATGCATTTTGCTCACTTAAGCATAATTCAGTTAAAGCATATATCTTCTACCAAGATGTCAAATGTTCAAATCTCCCACTCACATGGTGTGGAACTAAAAAAGAAGTGTACTTGGTGCATTTTGTATTATTCAAAGGTTTAATTGTAAAATAATTCAAGCTTAAGGATAAAATTTAAATGTGTGATTGTAATTATTCCTATAGTTGAAGGGTAATTTTGAACTTTTACCTATAATAATATATCTAGATTGTTTAATAAGTATCACACGTTTAGCATCTGTTGGCTGAAAAAAGAAGGAACCATCTTCTTCCCGGCCCATTCTTTCTTTTTTCTTCTTTTCTCTGATTCCGCCATGGCTTCCGCTGAAATTGCCTTGGCCGCACCCCGGTTCATCATTTACAAAGACGGTCGAATTGACAGGCTCTTCGGCAACGACATCGTTCCTCCTGGTCTCGACCCCAAAACCGGCGTCGAGTCCAAAGACGTCGTCATCTCGCCGGAAGACTCCGTCGCCGTTCGGATTTACAGGCCCAAATTCGCCGCCGGCCCCGGCAAACAAGCTCAGAAGCTTTCTCTTCTCGTTTACTTTCACGGCGGCGGATTCTGCATCCTAACGGCATTTTCTCCTTTGTACCAGCAGCACATCAACGCCTGGGTCGCCGAAGCCAACATCGCTGTCGTCTCCGTCAATTACCGGAGAGCACCGGAGCACCTCCTACCGATTCCTTTTGAAGATTCATGGACCGCTTTGAAATGGATCGCGACCCACTCAGAGGGAACCGGGCCGGACGAGTGGCTGAACGAAATCGCAGATCTGAACCACGTTTATCTGGCCGGAGAAAGCGCCGGAGGCAACATCGCACACCGGATGGCGCTGCGGGTGGGGACGGAGGGGCTTGGCGGAGTGAAGATAAGGGGATTGCAGTTGATTCACCCTCACTTTTGGGGGGAAAAATTGATCGGAGAAGAAAAGGAGTGGGATCCGAAGGACCTATTTGTGGTGGAGAATCTGTGGTATGTGGTTTCGAAGGATATTAAGGGGTTGGATGACCCGATTGTGAACCCGGAGCACGACCCGGATTTGGGGCGGATTCCGGCGGAGAGAGTGGCGGTTTATGTGGCGGAGAAGGACAATCTGAAGGAGAGAGGGCGGTTTTACGCCGAGTGTCTGAGGAAATCGGGATGGGGTGGCACCGTCGAGGTGTTCGAGACCGCCGGCGAGGGACACGGGTTCCATTTGTTCAATCCGACCGCCGACTCGGCGGTGGATCTCGTTAGACAGTTCGCGGCGTTCATCAGCGGCGGCCGCCGTCGTTGAATGTAGCTCAGATAGAAAGAGAGTAATTCCCCTGCCTTCTACTCCTTAATTTTGTTTGTGTAATACTCCTTAATTTTGTTTTCCAGTAACTTTCAATTATATCTCTAGATTTTGAGAATGATGATTTTTTTTCTTTGAACTATAAAATTTGTTCAAAAAATATCCTTTAGCTTTGAAATTGGTCTTTTTTACTTAAAAAAAAAAAAAACTTTGAAATTGGTCTAAAAGATATCTTTTTCGTTAAAATAAATTATAGAAATTGACGTGACAACTAATGTTAAAAAATTACTAGGCGTACACGATATTATTTATAACTATATAGAATATTAAAATCGTTGTTACCATTTATTTTATCTAAAAAATATTGTTAAAATCATTTAAATAATACATTTTTACACATCGGGTATCATGTCATTTAAAGTGAGTGATGTGTAAATGATGTCACGCATATTTAATTTTCACACATTAGTCATTACATCAATTTTCATCTTATTTTCACACACAAAAAAAAAACTCTCCAAGAATATTTTTTTGAACAAATTTCAAAGTTTAAAGGTCAAAATGAAATTTATCGAAGTTTAGGAGCATATTTGGTATAATTTAACCTTTTTCTTTTAACGCTTTTGTTTTTAGTAGGAGAAATTCTTAAAATAACACTTGTATATGTTTTCAGCCTTTACATATTTTGAAAAAAGTCATTCACATTGGGAGAGTAACAGGTGGCTTTTTTTTTAGTTCAACAATTGTGGGATAATCATCGACCTTTGGGATTGTAATTGGTGCCTTATCCACTGAACTTTGCTCATATTAGTTCTTATTTACTTGACTACGTTTGGATGGACATTTAATAAGCTTTTGAGATGTAGGCTTAATCTGTGATTGTTGTAGTTTTCAAAATAATTTTCGACAATTATGCTTTTAGTTTGTCACCCAGTAAACTAGTATTTTGTAAATTTCAATTTGTAAACTAAAAAACAGTTTATAATGTGAGCTAAAGTAATACTAAGGCCCCATTTGGTTCGTGATCCGTTTTTATTTTTATGTTTTTAAAACTAAAAAATACAATAAAAACGATGAAAATGCGTTTGGTACAATTATTTTCAAAAACTATTTTCAAAAACAACTTCGAAAATGGCCTATTTTCGGAAACAACAAATTGTTGTTTTCTTTGTTTCTAAAAATTATGAAAACAATAGATACATTCCTCAAAAAATACAGTTTTCATCAAAACAACAAAATTTAATATTACAATTTATCTTTTTTCTTCAAAACTCACAAGCGTACCTCTATCTACAAAGTGGATCTATCATTAAATTTTTATTATAAAAATCACAAAAAAAATAAAGATCAACAAATCAAAGTTTTTGAAAATATTTATAGATGGGTATACTATTGATTTAACTAGCACAACGATGTATAAACATTAATCATTTTCGATAAATGATTTTTTTTCTTTCTTACTGGAAAGAATTTTTTTCCTTTTTCTGGTTAGAAAAGTTTTATTCATTTTATAAATTTTACTGCTTGTATTTTAAGAAACCAAAAATCTTTTGAACCATCTCTCCTTATGCTATTTTTGCTATCTCCACAATCTTCCTTTCCTTTTCAGCAACAATAAGTTCAAATTCACTATAGTAAGAAATAATTATATTAGCTTTTTCTTAAAGATTTGATTCTATGAAACACATTAATCTTTTCTTACATTTTCAAATTTCAACAAAATACAGTTTTCAAATTTTGAATTCAAATTTAAAGTTTTTAAATTTGAACCAAACGTGTTTTCAGATATAATGAAAATAAGAAATTTGTTTTTGTTTTCGGATGAATTCTTTGTTTTCGAAAAATATTTTTGGATCACAAACCAAACGGGACCTAAATTATTGTGATTTTGTTAGGAATGCAAACAAAGTCCCATATTGGTTATGAAAGGGAGTGATCATGAATATATATATATGATGACAATTATCTCCATTGATATGAGACATTTTGGGGAACCAAAACCAAGGCTACGAAGACTTAATTCTTATATTTTTCTTCCTTGCTAGTAACTACCTAAACATCAAAAAGTGAACTACGATTTTCAATTTTTGGATGTTTATTTTGTTAATTCTTCTTTTGTTTTTTTTTTTTCTTTGTACAATTTTAACCTCAAACCATTTTAAATGTCTATTTTGACCAGAAAAAAAATACTTATTTTCTGCTAGCACCAGATTTTTATAGCCTTTGCATTTCTCTTTTTTTGTTGCCTGAAAAATACGAAAGTTAGATCATTTATCTATCAATAAATTAATTTTATATTTAAACATATTAAATAATATACCTTCAATTCGTTGAAATATTCTGCTACACCGTGTTAAGAAAATTGAAGCCCAAAACAATCAAAGGCCCACCATCATTTATTTAACCTAAATATATATATATATATACTTGTATGTGTTTTGCGGTAGTGTGACATACGAGAAAAAAAAACAAAAATTTTGCAGCGGCTACGGAAACATTAGAAGAAAAAGGAAATACAGTGAACTTGTGTGAGTTTTTCTTCGCGTTGTTTGCAAAAGCGTTTTTTCTCCATTGAAGAGTTTTGAGAGCTTATTGTAGAGTGATTCGTGAGCCTTTTCCTTGAGAGAAAAGTGAGAGAAATCATTCTAGAGAGCGTTGTAAACTCTTGTAATTTTCTCCCTGACATTTTAGTGGAACCTGCATCGATAGCAGAGAACTGGACGTAGCCAACATTGGGTGAACCAGTATAAACTCGGTGTCAATTTCCTTTCCCTTAAACTTGATTTAATTATCGTTCTTGTTGCTTAGAAGTTTCGGTTGGTTTATCTACTCTTTTAAGCGTGTGAGTTCCAATTGTTTATTCCGCGGTAATTGGAACCAGAACCTGATATGGGATTTTTAGATAAAATATATATTGTCTGAATCTGATTGAGTAATTTAGATTGATATTATATTTTATCGGCCCCTAACACACCACATCCAATCAAGTAATCGACAAGTAATCGACAGAATCAAATATTGTTATGTAGGCTTCTTCCTCTCCATCAGACAACCATTTTTAGTATGTATTTCCTCACAAATTTTGAACTCCATTGTCACAATTTGGACAATTAGTAGTTGAATTGAATTCAATTGGATGTACTCTTTCATTGCAAATATGACATTTCTCAAACCATGGATAGTCTTTGTTTTGTATTTTTACTATTCTTCCAATAAAAGAATAGTATAGTTCATCAACTTTATTTCCAATAACAAAATCCATCTCCACGTCCTTTGCTTCAATCAACTTTTTTCGTCATCTTAAAGGGTTTTCATCCTATTGACATTCTTCATATAAATGTAAATAATATATATATATATATATATATATATATATATATATATATATATATATATATATATATATATATATATATATGAAGTAGAAAAATGTAATTGCAGTTGTAATGTTATTTGAAAGCATGAAAAATATGATTTGTTTTGAAAATTTTACATGTATTTCAATGAATCTGTGTTATCTGTCTTTGGATTTATTACAACAATACTAATGTTTGTTGAGGATAGACAGACTTCACCTAATATATATTTGTTATATTCAACATGTAGTTTAGAACACTAAAGCTATTTACTCATTCAATGTTATTTAATAAAATGTTACCTTCATATTGTGTATGTTATATTCTACTTCTTATATCTCAGTCCTTTGAGGTAATGAGATCTCAATCCTTGCGTGAACATTTTGATACCTTATATCTATTGGCTTTATATTGACATCATGAATTAAATATGACTTTTCTTTTTCAAAAATTTCATTGAATTTGTCAATGAGCTCATTGAATAAAGCGACCTAAACACATGCTCTCTGCATTTAAGATATTTGTTTAAAAAATATGCAATTATATATGTTCAACATGTGGAAAATAGCTAAATGTGTAATACCTCTTTTTCAACAACAATCAATTTCATAATTTTTAGAGGATCTCCCTTTCAGGTTTTGAATTGTTAGATTGAGAATTTTCTAAGAACAGTCACTTTAATCTTCCAATCTTTGTCAAAAGGTTTGAGTTCTTCAAGTATCATATTTGTCATCTGCATAAAGAAAAAGATATAAAAATTTGTTTGAATAATTTAAAATTGAAATTGAAATTATTTTTTTAAAAAAGAAAGTGAAAATGGTTGGCAGTAGAAGTGAAGCCGGGTCTTCACACAACGATGAAATTATGATCCCCATCAGAGAGCCACCACAGTTGTAATTTCTGACACAGTGAAGGCTCTTCCTACCTAACTCAAGACCATAACACCTGAGCGGCATTACTTGCCTGCTCCGGCAGAATTGCCGAAAGAGGATATCGAACCCAGTCGCATCCTAGGCTGCCTCCATACGACTACGGGTATCCGATACCTCCCCACTCATCGGGCTCATTTATATAGAACATTGGGATTATGATTTTATCTAAAATCATTTGAATGATAATTTTTGGTATTTCAAATAGCGATTATGAGAGATTATGAGAGATTATGATTTGATTAAAGTGAAAAGATAAATATAATTTAGCTAAAATGACTTATGAGATTCAATTTTATTGTGGTTAATTTGATCAATTCTCCTTTATAAAAATGATTCTCTTCTTTTGAATTTGTTTTTTAATTAAGTTTTAGAGTTTGATTCAGACAAATTTTATTGAAAACACTTTAAATGACAAAGAGATAATTAAAGATTGATTATGACTTTGACGACATTTTTTATGTTTTAAAATTGGATTGACATTTTAAAGTATTTTAATATGACGATTGATGGATTAATTAATAAATTAGTTTAATGTTGAAATAGCTAAACATTCCAATAGATTTACTTAGAAAATCTTTTTCCGATAAGTTTTTAGAGTGATTTTGAAAATTTTAAATACTTACTTTTATATAATTTGTAACATAACTTGTAGAAACTATCAAATTTAAAAATTACTCTAAATGAGTTAAAAGTAGTTCTAAATCTCAATTATATATTATAAGAGTAACTTAAAAGATTAGATGAAAAAATAGTCGTTTAAAGAAAATGATTTGATTTCTAGATTGAAGAAAAAAAAAGAAGCGAACGTAAGTTTTCAACAACAAAAAAAGGCAAAATAAAGACATATATATATTAGTATTAAAAAAAAAACCTTAAAATCAAAAAAAAAAAATAAAAATAACAAAAAAAAACGTGGGTGACTGGTGCTGTTAACGAAATTTCAAAAAAAAAACAAGGAGGAGATACCCTAAAACATATGGAAAACTGGAGGAGATGTCTACCTGCAAAAACATTGGAAATGTAATTTAAATCAATTTATAGAGGGAATTTAGATTCAAATACTAAATTTAATTTGATTTTGAATCAAATCATATCTTCAATTGAAAAAAAAATTATTTGAATTCTATTTTGAATCAAATTATCTCAATATCGTTGTTTGAATTTAAGCATGAAAAAAAAAGTGGGGGGTAAAGCTTAAGAAAGGAGGAAAAAAAAAGGAGAAAATGTGAAAGGCTGATGAAGCTCGAGGAAGAAGAATGAAAAAAAAAAAAAAAAAGCATAGAATGTGAGGAGCTAATACAATTAACAAAATTTTAAAAAAAGAAAAAAGAAAAAAGAAAACGATGAGATACCTGAAACAGATGAAAAATTGAAGGAGATGCCTACTTCTGGAGCTGCAAAAAAATTGGAAGTGTAATTGAGCCCAATTTATATGGGGAACTTAGATTCAAATGAGGTTTTTGTACGAAAGACCCCGTTTTTCACGCTTTAATGCAATCTAACTTGTCGATTGAAACTAATGAAATATGACTCATTCTGACATGGCAATGCGCGCAAAATTACCCACAAGGGCAGTATGAGGTCGTCTCGCTTGTTCACGCCCTCGCACATAGTAATGCTCTCACTGACAATTCTCGCTCTCGCTGACCACGTCAGCAAATATTTTGGATCTTACAAAATTCTCTCTCCTGGAGACTCGCTCTCGTACATGTTGACTTATTCTCTCTCTCGCAGTAAACGTCACTCGAACCGGACTTTACCAATGTTGTACTCACTCTCGCGCCCTCATTCTCTCATGCTCTCGCTCTAGTAGTTTCTTGAGTTTTTGAGTATGCTCTGTGGTTGCAGCACTGTCTAAACTTCCACATCAGAAAAGATTTCTTGAAACGAGCTACAGTTGGTATTGTGAATAGTGTGGGTTGTTCACTATTTATAGATTCGCTAAGAGTGAAAGCAGATATGTCAAGCTTTATGAGTCCAATGAAGATTGACGTGGAGAAATTTGATGGAAGGATGAACTTTGACTTATGGCAAGTGCAAGTCAAAGCTGTGCTGATATAATATGGGTTACACAAGGCTTTGAAGGGAAGACCGAGTGGTGATGCTTCTGAAAAGTTAAGCGGTGATGGTGGTCTAGTGGTGGTTCCAGCAGAGGTTCTAAGAAGTCCAGCATGAGTGATGAAGAATGGGATGAATTGGATTTGAGAGTTGCAAGTGCAATCAAACTAAATTTGGCTAAGAATATTCTTGCAAATGTGCATGAAATTTCGACAGCCAAAGAGCTTTGGGAGAAGCTTGAAGCGATGTATCAGGCAAAGAGCATCTCAAATCGGTTGTACCTGAAGAAGCAATTTCACACGTTGCGAATGGAGGAAGGTACGAAAATCTTAGATAATTTGAGTGTTTTCAATGACATCGTCTCTGAGCTGGAGGTGATTGAAGTGAAGATAGAGGATGGGGATAAGGCACTCAGGCTTATCTTGTCACTTCCGCCTTCTTATGAACACATGAAACCAATTTTGATGTACGAGAAGAAGACTTTAAATTTTGTTGAGGCTACTAGTAAACTTCTATAAGAGGAAAAGAGGCTAAAGAGTGACGGGTGCATTTCACATGAGGATTAAGCACTGGTAGCTAGCAATTGGAAGAAGAAGAAAAACTTCGTGCAAAAGAAAGGTTGCTGGGAATGCGGACATTCTGAACACATGAAAAAAAATTATCCTAACGTAGCAAGATCGTCCAAGGGCTTTGGATCGATGCTGATGTGGTCTCTGTCGTCAGAGGAGATGGTGACTTCTTATGAAGAAAGACATAATTCATCCTCATGGTATGTCCGCTTTACCATGATAGAGGATATGATGTTAGCGGTTCCATAGGTTTTCACACAGGTATTGGCTTAGCGGTTATGCAATGTGTGTGTGGTGGAAGTTATGTCGATGGCTAAAGAACTTTCAGGTAAGCCAAGTAGGTGGAAGTTGCACCATAAATTTCAGCACGGTTTATCGACATGCGACGAAGAAGAAAAGTTTTTGAAAGGGTCTACTTTTATGGTGGAGTATGTTATAATTCTCTGAGTTGAGGATTATGTTTTTTCCAGTGAAGACAATTGGTGCAGTAAGAGTTGTGAATTCTTCAAATATCTTGTCAATGTGGAATTTGTAGGGTTTTGGCAATATATTAGAAGAGCAATTGTCCCACATCGGAAATGTACAAGGAAGTCATGAGCTCCAAGTACTATAAGAAGTCTATGGCTTTAGTTTAAAATATCCCAATTTGAAATACTTTAAGCCCGGTATACTAACTCTAGTTAAGTGGGTGGTATAAAGCTTTGAGAGAGTGTTTCTTTGTAATTGGGCACGAGAGAGAATTATGTGTGATTGTAATAATTTTTCACATAGTGAAGTATTTCTTTCTGTCCGTGGTTTTTTCTCCGATTTTGGAGTTTTCCACGTTAATTCTTATGTTTCTTATTTTGTTACTTTCAAATAATCTTGAATTAATTGTTAAATCATGAACGATCTTAGTAGTAGAGTAAAGGTTTTTATTGGATTTGAGTAATTCACTTTTTTGTTGAGTTTTAATATATATATATATTTCTTTAAGATTTGGAACTAAAATTTTAAAGGTACATTCTTCCTCACTATGTGATTAAAGATCAATTTTTTAATTAGAAAGTTAAGAGTTTAATATACAAAATAGTCCTTTAACTTCTTAATACTAACCTGATCATAACTCAACTGGTCAAGACATATCATCGACTAGGAGGTCGAAAGTTTGAATCATCATCCCTATATATTGTTAAACTAGATAAAAACAAAAAAAGTCTGTAACCTCTTAATAATTTTCAATTTGTCTTTTATCTTTTAAATTCTCAATTTTTTCTTTAACATATTAAAATTTCTCAATCAAGACCTTTCGTAAAAAAATTTGTTAAATTTTGCAAACAAAAAGTTGATTTATTATTTAAACATTGTTTAATTAACATATTTTAACATGGGTACATGTCACTATGATGCTACTCATGCCATCAAATAAATCCAACCAACCTTTATAATTGACATACCACACGTCCAAATATGTTAATAAAATAATTTTTAATTATACTTTAATTTTATGTTAACAAATTTTACCAAAATTTTTAAAACTAAGTGACTTAATTGTGAATTTTAATATATTAAAGATAATATCAAAAATTTAAAAATATTAAGATCAAAATTAAGAATTAGTTAGGGTTCATCCAACAACAAACCAGAAAAAAAAAAAAAAAAAAAAGGTAAAAAATGACAAGTTCAAGTCCTAAACTTTTAAATTTGTTTGTAAAAGTGTTTTAAACTAGGGAGCGTTTGGATTGAGGAGTTGAGGAAATTGGAGTTGGGAGGAGTGTCGGGTCTAAAGATATTTCAACTCCTATTGTGGGCCCACAAACTTATTAACTCATTCTCCAACTCTCCATTGTGGACCTCACAACTTTCCTATCTCATTTTTTCTCCACCTCACCTCACTCCTACATCTCTCTTCTCTTATCTCCTTTCTCTCTCTATTTTTTTTACATAATTTTTTTAATTTCTTAATTTAAAAAATTCTTTATTTTTTATATAAATTTGCTCATCATCATTACTAATTACTAATTAAATATAAATAATCATTAAAAAATATTTTTATTTCTATCCTATAATTTTAATAAATTTTTAACAAAAATATTTTTCTTTTTATTCTATAGTTTTATTTTTTAAATATAAATTATATAAGAATGTTTTAGATATGATACTATTATTTAAATTGAAATTCTTAATCTAAATTAGAGTACTACATAACAATTTTTTTAATTGATAAAAATCTCTCTATCTCACTTCCTCCACATGTCATCTACAATTTTTTTAAAGTTTAAACAAAAATTACTTATAACAATAACAATCTTATCTTTTTTTAGCTTATTTTTTTATTAATAGCAAAAATATATATAATTTTATGATTTGAAAATAAGAAAAACATATTTTAAACTAACTTGTATTACAATTTAAGAAATTAGTTTTTAAAAAAGTTAACATATTAAGCAAAATTTGATTTTCAAATTAATCATATTCCAAGTAAAAAGATAAACGATTTCTTCTTCCAAACTTAATAAAATACAATTATTACAATAAATAACATAAATATATAGTAATTTGAACAAAAGTATATATGATATTCATTTTGAATGGTGTTAAAAAATATATATTCATTTTGAACTTAATTATTTTAAAATAGCATAAATATTTGATATTTTATTTTTAACTTAGTTATTTTAAAACTTCAAAGAATATATTATTTTCAAATTAATCAAACTTTAAATAATCCATTACATTGAATAGTTAGAAAAATAAAATCTTAAATTATACCAAAAATATTATTTTATTAAGCTTGAAAAACAAATCTTAAATTAAAATTTTAAAATTGACGAAAACAAATCTTTAACAAAATTGTAAAATACTCATAAATAATATAATTTAAAATCTCAATTTTAGGATTAACGGAAACAAATCTTTTGAGAGAATCATAAAAGTCTTGAAGTTTATTTGAATCTCTTTAAATTAATGGATTGAAATCTTTTCGAATCACATGAAATATTTAAAAAAGTATCGTAAGACTTTCTTTTAGTTAAAAACTATCTAAGGCAAATGAATAATTAATGTGAGAGATATTGAACAAATAATGTGGGGTATTTTGTTCAAAATTCTTTTTTTTCTTTAAAGAAATTTGTAAAATATGCATAAATAAAAACAAAAAATCCCAATTTTAGAATTCATGGGAACACATTCTTAATAATAAAAATTTGAGAAATTATAGAAAAAAACTGTACATAAAAAGAGCTAAAATCAACTCAGACTTCATAACTACAGGTTTAACAAATCTGAACCCCAAACACAAACTTCAGAACTCCTACTCCCTGCAACTTCTTGCCCCAAATACAGACTTCCTAACTCTAGACTAAACAACTCTACACACCAAACACAGACTTTCTAACTCCCCAGACCTACTAACTCATACTCCTTGTAACTCCTTGCCCCAAATAGAGCCCCTAAAAGTATCTAATAGGTTCATGAACTCCTTGAACTTTAAAAATATCTAATGAGATCTTGAACTTTTAATTTTATGTTTAATAGGTCCATAAATTTATAAAATTTTGAAAAGGTCAATGATCTATTACACACAAAACTGAATATTCAGGAATCTATTAGATAAAAATTTGAAAGTTTAAGGACCTATAAGTTCATGGACCAAATAAATACAAACTTCATAGTTCAATAATTAATCTGACACTTTTTAAAGTTGGCCTATCAGATACTTTTCAAAAATCAAAGTGGAAGTTTACAAAGTAAACTTATAATTTAAACAAAATAAAAATGCTAAATTATATTAAAAAAGACCCTTAAACTTTGTCCTATGTTTAAAAGTATACTACAAGAAATTTTGTTTCTCCCAATGCATAGAAACTTGTTGAGAGAGAAAAAAAACTATCTCGACGCGATATAAAGAGACGTTGGGAGAGGGTCATTAAAATTCCACCTTCTCTCGACACCAACATGACCCTCTCCTGAAGCCGTATAAACTACGTCAGAAAAGGGGCATTAAAATTCCACTTTCTCCTGATGCGATATAAAGCGGCTTTGGGAAAGGGTCATTAAAATTTAACCTTCTCGTGACGCACAATAAAGTGGCAATGGGAGAGGGACCCTCTCCCAACACAGTGCAAACCGCTTCGAGAGAGGGTCAATAAAATCCCTAACCCTTCTTTCTTCTTCCCATTTGCATCTGGTGAAAATATGATCTATATACTCTATTCTTTCAAAAGTTGTAATATTACTTTCGACTTTTCATAAATGTTTCAAAACTATCCTTGGAGAAGAAAATTGTTAGATTGTTGAACGAAAAGCCGACGTGTCTGAATGACGTTCTTTCAAACTTAATCCAAACAAGCATTCTAGTCACCGCCACATCGTTTCAAGTCATTGTTACGTCGATTTTTTGTCCAACATTCTAATGGATTTCTCATCTTTGGGTGGTAATATTGCAACTTTTAAAAGAATATGAATATTTTTGAAATAAGGGGCAAAGTTGAGTGTATTTTTTAAAAATAATTTAACCATAAAAATAAAGACAAAGAACTATGCTCTATTTGACAGATGAATTTGATAAGAAATGATTTTAAATTCTAGGATTTTAAAAGATGGAAATGATTTTAAATTTCTATTTGCGTTTGAAACCAAATTGATTTAAAATCCTCGAAATTAATTTTTTTTTGTTTGGATGCTCACGAGAAATGAAAAGAAAGTATAGCATTTTACTATTATGCCCTTATAATTTATATGTAGATTATTTGATTAATAACAAAATATTTTAATATCAGATAACAATGTAAAATACATATAACGATGAAAACATACCATTAATCAAAACAAATGAATTTATTAAATTAAAAATGTGCAAATGTCATCATTATTGTAAAAAAAAATAAATTGCAAATGTCTTAATTCAGCAGAATAACATAAAAATTGAACTTAGCCAAATGCAAACAATCTATTCATACTATCTAATAAAAATGATAAATAAAATAAGAATAAAATATAAAGAATACAAAGTCCATCAACAAACCTATTTTAAGTCTTCTAAAATATAAAAAATAATAATATCAACTTTTGTATGTGGCAAAAGATTTAATAATAATATTTAAAATAAGTTTTTTTTTTTTTTTTGCAAAGGAATATTTAAAATATGTTGAGATTACGCTATCTTTTTCCAAAATCTTTTATTCAGTAAAACCCAATAGTGTTTTTGCTTGTATAATTCTCCTCTCCTTCTCCCTTTTTGTCTCTTCTTCACAGAAAAAACTCACACTCTCCATTCTCCAAAGCAAAATTCTAATGACGAGTACTCGGCAATGCAAATCTCTGGATTTCGACTTCACCCCTCAAGAACTCGAGGTCTCTCAAATTCTCCTCCCATTACCTCTTATTATTCAGAATTCTGCTACTCATTTTTCATCCCCTAACCCATGTTTTGAGGTATTGGTTTTTTTATTTTTGTTTTATTTTTTTTCATAGATTTATGTTGATTTGTTCTTTTCACCCATAGAGAAAAAAAATCAATTTTTTTTTGTTGATTTTTCTTTAACCAATGTATGAAAAAATTAAACTAAAAAAGTGTACATACAGGAAAAAAATATTGAATCCATATATAAAAATGAATAAAAAATAACAAATTATTCTTATCAAAACAATAAAAAAAAAAGTTTGAGGAACAAAGCAAAAAAAAACTAACCTCTAGCTTGATTGGCTATAAAAAGCTTGTTGGAATTGAGAGCTTCATTGAAAAGAATTAAATTATTTTTATCAATTTAAAAAAAACAGCAAAATAGGATGGAGAAATAAAATAGAAACCTAACATTGAGTTTGCTTGAATGATCTTGCTGTATAAGGAAGAAGCTGTGATAGGTAATAGAGTGGTATAGGGAGACTTTTGCTTATAATGAAGTTGTGAAAAACTATCGTAAGACATAAATTTAAAACAAAATGATTGGAGTAAAATTGGAAACAAATTTTTGAAGTTAAAATCGTGGCAAATCCAACCTATTTGGAAAAGATTTTTTTTTTCAAAAAAATAAGATTTCAAACCCCAAACGATTTTAAATTTATTATTTTTTTTGGCAGCCAAACTCGTGAAGAAGATTTTAAATCGTAACTGATTTGAAATGATCTCAAATCATGGGAATCCAATACCGTGACTAATCCACTCCAAGCTTAAAAAATAGGGACATGTACAATGAAAAATGAAAATGACTCCATGGAAGCGTGAAATCTACCGCATAAGGACGGAGAAAAGCCAAATCATCAAAGCTCATCGTTGATGTTGTTTAAAGAAAGGAAAAGAAAAGAAAAAGTGGAAAAAGATTTCAAAAAGAAGAGATCACGGCGTTAAATGCCGACGGAGGAGTTGTATTCCCAGAGCGACGGAGCTATGGGGTGGGGGTGGTCGGTCTGCGAGGGCGTGGTGGCTGTGGGTTCGCTTTGCCTTCTCGGATGGGCGGGGCTATGGTTCTTGAATCGAAGACTCTACAAGGAGTACGAAGAAAAGCAAGTCCTCGTTCAAATCATCTTCAGCGTCGTCTTCGCTTTCTCCTGCAATCTACTTCAGCTCGTTCTCTTCGAGATCATTCCTCTTCTTTCCAAAGAGTGAGTCCTCTGTGTTCAATTTCTGCATCTTTGCTCACTAACGAACTCACTGCGAATTGTTTTGTGGGTTGTATGTCTGAAATTTTGGGCAATTTGGATCCGTTTCTTGTTTTTGGTATTTGGGTGTTTTACTATTTTGCATCCGAGTGGTATCGTGTTTTTGCTTTCTGTTGGACTGTAATCGGACAAGTAAAATAGGATTATGTACGTGCTGTTTGCTTGGAGAAGTGATTATGAGGTGATCTCGGAGTTTGTCTTTGTTGCTGGATAATGGGGAAAAAGGAAGAAGGTAGATGGGATTTAGAGAAAATGGTCAGTCCACCCGTAAAGGAAAAAACAACGCAGCTTATTACAATCACATCACATGGATCAATCGGCTGACCTGAAGATGAACAAATGAATCCATGGAGGAGTACCACAAGCCTCTAGATGAAATGACCCCAAAATTCAACCACTTTGAAATTTTCACAAGGCACACACAACCCACACTCCCAAAATGGTGGTATTCTCCATCAATATCATGCACAAGCATCATGCAGCTCCAAATTTTCTTAGAGCACCAGCACAGATAAGGAGGAGATCCATTTTGCTATCACAATGTAAAGGAAACACTGCCGGTTGCAGACACCACAGGTGATGGGTTGAAGCCATCTAAAACATTACCTTCCTTTTCTTATCAGATACTACAAGTGATGATAGTATTGTTGGAAGACTCTGGAACTCCTCCCTCCTTATCCTAAGGACAATGGAGTATCAACCATAGAAAGAAAAATGGGCCGGATTTTCTTATACTCAATTCAAGTCCACCGTGCAGTAGCCAAGGTTACACGACATAGCCTATTTTTCTGACCAATAAGAAAATCGGGAGGAAGCGAAAATATTTTGCTTTTCTCAATCTATTTTTGAGGCTCAATTCTGTACACCCAATTGAACCTACCTTTAGTTCTACAAATGTGCCCACTTGACCTAAAAACTGACCTACAAATCTCACTAAGAATTCTGTAGCCACCAGGTTCAGTTTTCAGGAAACTGAAAAATGTTTCTTATGATGTTTTAGAAGATGGGATTGCTAATAGTGGGAGTAGTACTCAAGAGATTCTTGTGGATTGCCTTGATATGAGCATAAATTAAGCCACCAATTGAGCAAACAAATCTTGCCTCTATAATGGTGAAACCGCAAATTTTGGTTGATGGCTTGGTTGGTATATTAGACATTGCTTTGAAGGTTTCATATTTTGAAGGACAAGTTGACATGTAAATTGCTTGGACTTTTTTATTTTTTATTTTTCTTGGACTATTATTTGGATTGGGAAGAGCTTTGAAGAGATTTTATGGTTGGAGTCTTTCACTTCTCTTTTTTGGATCTGGAAGCTTCCTCCAATCCTTGGTTTACTTGCTACAAGATGCTCATTCTTCTTGTGCTTCAATTTGAACTTGAGAGCAAGTTCATTTTCACAGAGGGGTGAATAAAAGCGAAGTAGCCTGGAATTTGGTTAGGATGGTAGGTTGTTTTAGTATGATTAATTAGGATAATTTAGAACTATAATTTTTATATTCTTTATTTTTCAAGGCTCAAAAAGTTTTAGAAGAAGTTACCTCATTATTTGTCATCTAAGAAGCATGGATACTGATATGAGTCACGAATATGACACGACATAGACATGGTGACACATCATTTTGTAAAAATCTAGGACACAGACACGACAAAGACACGTTTATTAAAATATATATCAATTTTATATAAGGAAATTCAGAGGCAATAAGTTTATACATTTAAATGCTTAAAAAAATGAGTTTGGTGTATTTCACTCTCAAAACTTATTATTTTTATCCTATATTATTATATGTTTATTAAGTATACTTAACAAGTGTTCGATATGTGTCTTAACAAATGTTGGACTTATATTGACTTTGTACCACTAGTATTTTTTAACACATATCTATTGTGCTAACAAGTGTTCGATACGTGTCTAACAAGTGTCGGAGTATCTAAGTGTCTGACACGGACACGCTAGCCAAACTAAAGTGTCTGTGCTTCTTAGTCTGTCATCTAAAAATAGGAAGGCAGAAGCGAGTAGAGAGATGCCACTTCTTTAAAACTAGATACATTTTAATTTCTGCATCTCCAAAGATGAGGAGATATGTTTCCTTGTTTAGGAAATTCCTTGCAAACTAGCTTTCCAAAGGCCATGAAGAGTTGACACCACGTGTCTCTATGAGAAAATCTACTCACTAATGGAATGCTGTATAGACTGTCTTTTTGATGGGTAGCATTCTCCTAAACTGATTTTAATCACAAATATAAAACTTTGATCGAAGAGATTAAAGGTTGATTACAATTAAGTTTCTACCTGTAAAATACTTTCAAGAATGGTCCCCATCCCAACAATCAATCTACAAAGCACCCTAAAAAGACCTGTTGCTCCGTTCATGAATCATGGATATCCAAAATAATGCTCTATTAAGAATCATGCGATATCCCAAACTTCCATCTATATGTCTTCACTTGACAGTTTATATTATGGATAACAAAAGTATGTTTACATTTATTTTTCATGGTTGAATTGTTGCCGGTTATCATAATTTAGGTGCATTAATCGTGGTTTATTTTAATTGCTGCAGGGCAAGATGGATGAACTGGAAGGTGGATTTGTTCTGTTTGATACTCTTACTTGTTTTCATGTTGCCTTATTATCATTGTTACTTGATGCTTTGCAATAGTGGTATGCTTCTTCCTTGCTAATCTAATAAACGAGTGTCATTACTTTTACTTTCTTTAAAATTATTTTATCCTTTTATATTTCTTGTAAATAATAAATTAATTGAATGTTCAATGAAATTGTCTCTTATAATAAAAAGTTGCACGTGTGAGGTAAGTGTTATTTTCTGTTATTTAAAATTCTAACTCTACTCAATATTTCAACAGAATGAGAAATACCAATAATCATGTTTGGGGATTAAAGGTTGAATTTGAAGTTTTTTTTTTAAAAAGTGTTTTGTTGCAATCACAAGTGAAATTACAATTTTCTTTAGAACACAACTCACCAAAAATTCAAGTTCAAATTCAACCTTTAATCCCTTCAACCAAAAAATAACCATTCGCTTAACCTTCCTCCAAGTTAAAGATACACATCCATCTCCAATTCCCGAAGTTCTCAGACCACAACCACATTTAGAAATTTAAAGATTGCTCCCCACAAAGTTCAACAAATACTCAACATAGTCAAATACTAGACTAGGCCACAAATGGATTTTTAGTCCATTTTCAGATCTGATTTAGAGGCAAATACTTATTTGAGGTGGTAAAAATCTCACCAAGCATCCACGAAATTCATCAACTAATTGGACATTTCAGAAAGACTCCTTAAATGATACTTGGCTAACTTATTGGCCTCAAGTTCACAAAGATGTTATTAATTATTTGAAGATGTCCTGCACATCAGATTTCAAAGGGACAATCAACTAAATATGGAATTTTTGCACCATAGCCGTTCCCTGTAAAAATAGTTTGGAGGATCATTTTAGGACTTTATATGTGGTTACCTTGATATATAACATGATGCGAATTTTGTTTTATAATAAACAGTTGTTTTGTCTCAACAAAATGAGCCACTTTATTCCTTGATGGGAAGACACGATGCTATTAATATAGCAAATTTGTTGTTTCATGAGGTAGTTCGATTGTATGGGGCCTCCGAGTTCATTTTATTGTGACAGGCTGACAACAAATTAAGCTATCTTTTGAAAACTTTGAGGCCAAAATTTGACATGTCCTTAAAACTTAATATTCAACAATACATGCCGATTGCGGGCTCATGAACAAACTAATATCACCGGTTTTGGGTGACATTATTGTTGCATTTGTGTATAGGCCTCCGTATATAACACAACATTACCTCAAGCTGACTTTGCCTTTAATTTCAATAAAATACATCAATTGGCTGTGCTTAGTTTGAGATTGTCTAAAAGTATCTCTTATAACTGACCTTTCTTTTCTTTTGAAAAAAAAAACAACTATTTTCATGGTAGAAGAAGGTTTTCAGGAATGGTGATAACTTTTGTTGTTCTTGACCTTCTTATGTGATGCTAAAACATCTGTTCCAGGTGTAAGGAAGGAGCGGGCTGCTCTTGGAGCCATGTTATTCTTACTCGCTTTTCTTTATGCTTTTTGGCGAATGGGCATTCATTTTCCAATGCCTTCTCCTGATAAAGGTTGCCAACTTTGTTTTGAATTTATTGTTTCACTTTGCTGCCAGTTCCGGATATTTTCATTTTTTGCTGTATGCATTGTTAGTACCTGTTTTTGAATACCCCCGGGGCTTAAGAACCTTTTTTGGCATTCACTTGGGCTTATTCATTGGAGCCCTTTTCTGTAGAGCCAGCTTTTGTGGCTCTTCTTTTCAGGCTGTCTTTTTTGTATGCCCCTCTTGTTTTCTTTTGTGTTTCTCAATGAAAGCATGGTTTCTTTTCGGGCTTTCCAACTCCATTGCTTCCTCCGTCATCAAATATTTGGGAACTGTGTGCTTAAGTTACTTATATTTGCTCTTCAAGCATTCTGTAATATTCTCCATTTGATAATAATAAAATTTGGGGCAAGTTTTTGTAAAGCCTAGTATAAGGTTTTTTAGGTATAGTTTTTGTTTTACTTAATACTTAAACTTGTTCTTGATGTTTGTTTGTAACTTTCCACATATCAAAAAAGCTTGTTTCTGAATTAAAGAGAAATAATATTTGCTCTTCAGGCTTCTTTACCATGCCTCAATTGGTGAGCAGAATAGGGGTGATTGGGGTCACTGTGATGGCTGTGCTATCTGGGTTTGGAGCCGTAAATTTGCCTTACAGTTATTTGTCTCTCTTCATCAGGTACCTGTTATTTGTTCCTTGTGATATAACATTTGTGCTGAATTTTCAGTTCAATTTTTTTTTCTTCAGTAGTGTTTTGGATACTCTCATTCTCATATATCACCACTTTAAATATTGCAAGTTGAAACATGAGATATTTGTGGCTAGATGTTATTCATTTTGAGATGAGAGGTTTTAAGTTTGATACGAATGGAGGGAAGTCCTTCATTACCTTGTTCAATTAGTAGTTGCAGAAGATGAACTTAGTGCAACTATTATACACTATGGAAGTGTTTTTAAAATGTGTTCTTTTTCTCTGTTTACTAGATGTTCTGTTGGGGAGGGCTCAAGTATTTACTTTTGGAAAGATTGTCAGGTGGGTGATAAACCCCTTTGTGAGTTGTTCCCGTGATTATATCATTTACTAAGTAAGAAGTTGCATTTTGTAGCTTCCATTTTACCGTCCTTAGATCCCTCCTCTTTGTTTTCTTTGGGTTTCAAGCGCCATCTTTCTAATAAAGAGGCATTAGATGTGGCGGGTCTTCTTTTTTTGTCTGTGATCAACATGTGTATTGGGACTCCAGGTTTTGGACCCTAGATTCTTCTAGGGGCTTCTCTTGCAGTTTTTTCTTCAGTGTGTTGTCTGTCCCTTCCTCATCCCAAATCGCCTTTTCTTTTTCCTCCCCCTCTCTCAAGTTAAAATCCTTGGGAAAGTGAAATTTTTTGTGTGGTAGGTTTTATATGGGAGAGTCAACACTATGGACCGTGTTTGTCACAACGCCATTGCGATGCAGAGTGATCGACGCCCTCTTTTAAGGGTCTTTCATCATATAAAAGAAATTTGGAGTCGCTACCAATCATCAAGGGGTGTGATTGGCTACCCATTTAAAAGAAAGACAGGTCTACGAAAGACAGAAATTTAGCTCGTTAGTCGATTGAGTGTAGGGAATGTATTAGCACTCTGCAACATTAGTTAAAAATAGTTTCCACATTTTATTTTATATTATCCAATTATTTAACAAAGATGGTCCTTTATATATAAAAATAATAATATTTTAATTTTAAAAAAATGTCTCACTTGATTTCACCTTAACTTTAAAAATAAAGTAAGGGTTTGATATAATGAGTGTGATTATGACAATTGATTTAATATCATGTTGAAAATTTCCTTTGAAATAAAAGAAAATTATCACTTCAAGAATTTGAGAAATTACATGGTCTCAACTCTGTCAGAGGTTTTACATGACTTTGTTTTATTGTAAGCTATCTCATGTCTATTATTTCACATTTTAGAAGTAAAATGTGAACTAATGGTTATGAGTGGTATAAGACCATTTAAAGGAAAATTGAAATCCATTTGGAAATTCCACATTAAAACTATTCAAAGGGAATCTTAAATTCATTTAGAAAAACCAAATTGAAAGGAAGATTGAAATTCCATTTTAGAAAATTCCAAATTAAGACCAAATTGAAATTCATTTTGAAGTTCCAAATTAAATCCAATTTGAAATTAAAAACCAATGCAATTAAAGGGGCAAAAGGGTTTGAAAACTATTTACAAAGAAAGAAGAACAAGAATAATAAAATAAAAGGTACAAAGGAAAAAATGGAGGGAAAATTCTAGAAAAAGATGAAAATAAAAAATATAATAATAATAATAATAATTATTAAAAAAATCATAAATAATAAATAAATGCCACCCTCTTCACGATTCTTCCTCTAAAGAAGATAGTGGGCTTCAATGGTGGGAGATTGTCATCGGAATTAGCTTTGCTGTCACTCGCAAGTCGCTCACCCAAAGTTTGTGCCGACGCGGGGGGTATTCACTAGAAAGTTTGCACGTTGCTAGTTTGTGGGTCGCTGGAAATTCGCGCTGGGACTATGCCTGGAAAATAGCATTAATGCAGTAGTGGCTGAAGAATAGTTCATCAGCCTTCAACTGCCTCCCATCTCCATTTGTATAAATGCGAGAACAAATCGAGAGGATGGGGAGGAAAAAGAGAGATCTGGAAATTGGAGAAGGAAAAATTTAAAAATTGTTTGAAGGAGGCAAATTACAAAGAAAGTACAAGTTAGGAGGAAAATTTTGAGAAGCTTGCCCCTTCGTATTTTGAGATTTAGCCAAAAGGAGAGCTTACGAATACTTCCGGTGAGATCCAGCAGCCACAAACATCCCACACATTGATTCACCAAACCCCGATGCCCAGTGACCTTCTAATGACGCGCGGACGACAACATTCACCAAACCCTAGGGGAAGGATCCAAGCTTCTAGGGGTCTAAGGCAAGGCGACCCTCTATCCCCCTTTCTTTTCTTGGTAGTGGTGGATACTTTGAGTAGAATAGTGTCAAAAGGGGTGGAGGCTAGCATTATACAGGGTTTCCAGGTTGGGAGGGATCGAGTTTCTCCAGTTCGCAGATGATACTCTTTTCTTCTGTTCAGACAGGGAGGATTCCTTCTATAATTTGAATAAGTTCCTCAGGTTCTTCGACGCGATTTCAAGGCTTTGGATTAATAGAGGAAAGTGTCAGATTTTGGGCATTAATTGCGATCCTGGGAAGTTGGCTAGATGGGCTTTTTTAGCTGGGTGTGCGGTTGGGAGCTTTCCTTCTTCCTATCTGGATCTTCCCCTTGGTCATAACCCAATGAGTCTCTCTTTTTGGGACCCGGTCCTTCATAAGGTTCGTAAGAGATTGGCCTCTTGGAGAAAGAGTTACTTTTCGAAAGGGGGGAGACACTCTCATTTAGTCGGTCCTAAGTGGGATTCCTTTGTATTTTATGTCCCTCTGTAGGATTCCTAGTCAGGTTAACAAGGTTTTGGAGAAGTTAATGAGGGTCTGTTTGTGGGAGGGGGTGGATGAAGGGAAAGGGTCTCACCTAGTGAGTTGGGAGGTTATCTCCAGTCTGGTAGACCTCGGAGGGTTAGGTATTGGTAATGTTAGGGCTAGGAATAAGGCCTTGTTGGCTAAATGGCTTTGGCGATTCTATCTTGAAGCTGATACCTTATGGCATAAAGTCATTGTAAGTAAGTATGGTCCTTATCCATTTGAGTGGACTGTTGGGGAAGCGATTGGCACTTGCAGAAGCCTTTGGAAAGAAATCTTTTATGAGTTTCTTGTTTTTTCTCAATTTGTGCAGTGTGTGGTGGGGAATGGGAGGGGAACCTTTTTCTGGGAGGATAAGTGGTTGGGGGATAGTCCCTTTGTTCCTTGTTTCCTCGGTTATATCACCTATCCCGCTTTAAGAATTAGACAGTGGCTTCAATCCTTCAGGTTGATGGCCCTGCGTCCCTCTCTGAAGTCCCTCTTTCTCCCTCCCTTGGTTTCTGTCGTGCTTTGATCATTAGGGAAACAACTGAGGTCGTCGAGTTGTTGTCCATCCTTAATTAGGTCCAGTTGAGTCTCACGCGGGGGGATGTTCGTATTTGGAGTCCTTGCCGTTCGAAGGGTTTCTCTTTTGGGTCCTTCTTTCAGTCGCTTGTTCACCCTAACCCTTCGAGAGATTCTACTTTCTCCTCGCTGTGGAAGGTGAAGGTTCCCAAGAAGGTTAAGTTCTTGTTGTGGCAGGTATGGCACAAAAGGGTTAACACCCTTGATCAGATCTTGGCTCGAGGTTTTCCTTTGGTTGGTCCTTTTTGTTGTATTCTTTGCAGGATGGAAGCTGAGGACCTAATCCATATCCTCTGGGAGTGCTTTTGCGCGTGGAGTTTGGAGCTGTTTTTTGAACGAGTTTGGCTATAGTTTTGCCGGGCCTCAGAGTTGTACAGAGTTTTTAGTGGAGCTCCTTTTTCGCCTTTTCAAGAGAAATGGTTGTTTTTGTGGCAGGCAGGGGTTTGTGCTATTGTCTGGTGCCTGTGGACCGAGAGAAACAATAGAGCCTTTAGGGGGCGGGAAAGATCGTTTTGTGATGTTTGGTCCCTTGTTAATAATAAAAATATTATTATTATTACTTTTATAATAAAGGACCATCTTTGTTAAATAATTGGATAATATAAAATAAATTGTGGTAACCGTTTTTAACGGGTGTTGTAGGGTGCTAATACTTTCCCTACACTCAATCGACTCCCGAGCCTAATTTCTGTTTTTCGTAGACCAGTCTTTCTTTAAAATGGGTGACCAATCACACCCTTTGATGATTGGTGGCGCCTCTAAAGACCCTTAAAAGAGGATGCCGCTCGTGTCGCAATGACGTTGCGACAGTATTCAGAGACACTCTTTCTTGTGTTGTTCTTGCAATGGTACATTCTTTGTAGGCATCAGACAAAGGATCTACATCATTTAGTGTGGGGCTGTTCGTTTGTTCAGTCTCTCTAGTTTTGATGGATGAACTCGTTTGGTTTGGAATAGTGACTATTACACTACAATTGAGGAAGTGCTATTGAGTTTTCCTTTTCCGAGAAGGGAAAAGTTTTGTGGCACACTAGTTTCTTTGCTATTTTGTGGGGTATTTGGCTCGGGAGAAACAATAGAATTTTTAGAGAGGTGGAGAGGTCGTGTAACAAGGTTTAGGAGGTAGTGAGGTTTAATGCCTCCTTGTAGGTGTTGATCATTAGGCCTTTTTGTAATTGTGATCATGGTTTGATTTTCTTGGACTGAAGTCCTTTTCTTTAATTAGTTCTTGGTCTCCCTTTTTGTGGGCGTGTTCATTGTATGCCCTTATATTTTCTTTCATTTTTCTTGATGAAAGCTTGGTTTCTTAACCCAAAAAAAAAAATTGTTTCTAGCTTGATGTTGTTTTAGTTTTTTATTCAAATTAGCATATCTTCATAATCAAGGCTAGAGTTTTGCATTTCTCATTGTGAGCGTGGTTATTGTTTAATTTGTAGAGAGATTGAGGAAACTGAAATTAAGGCCTTGGAAAGACAACTAATGCAATCCATCGAGACTTGTATTGCAAGGAAAAAGAAAATTATTCTTTCACAGATGGAGATGGAGCGGGTTCTTGGTTCAGAAGAGGTATTTTAGTATTAGTTCTATTAGCTGGTTAAGTCTTTATTTTATGATTTGAAGGTATTGCTGGCTATTCATTTTTCATGCTGAATATATAATTTTGTCCCTAATGTAATCTCATTTTTCAATTTTATCCTATAAGTTTTAAGTTTTAAGTTTTTCAACCTAGTTCTTATTAATTTAAGAAATGATGATGTGAAAATTTATTCTTGTTTTTATTATTAATTTTAATGAGGTGATTAGTTGTCAACGTAATAGCATTTTTAAATTATTCGCTAGGTCTTACTTTTGGATTGGAGCCCTTTTTTAATAGTTAGTTTGGCTTGGATCCCTTTGTTGGATTGTTTTTTCATGTTTCTCGAGGAAAATTCCCGTTTCCATAAAAGAACGTCATTGCATTTTTAATTGGTCCATTTTCTACCTTAGTAATCTATTTCGAGTTGGGTAAATTATTGCATATGAAACTATGTGAAGTGGGTAGGTGTTCGTTTTTTTGGATGTGTCCAACTCACTAAAATAAAGCCCAAGATATTTCCAACTTAGTTTGTAGAATGTAATTTGTTGTCATATTATAAGTTTGACACCATGAATGAATTTGAATATTTATATTGTGACAGTAAGAACTTCGAAAAAAACTTTACACATACGAGATCTTTATATTTAATAGCATCACCAAATCTTAACGGATGAATGTTACAGAATTCCAAGTCTAGATCTTTCTTTAAGCGGCTAGTTGGTACTGTTGTTCGATCAGTACAAGAGGACCAAAAGGAGCAAGGTTAGTTATTGTCTTTCATTCTTTTAAAATTACTTTTTTCCTTCTTTTTCTTTTCTTTTTGCTTTCTATTCCCAAATTATTTATTTCCTCTTTCAATTTCTGGCAGCATCTGTCTACTATTCATTTTTTTACGTTCTCTCTCTTTTCCTTGATAAAATATGATTTCTGGCTATTACTCATTAAAAAGATTTATTAATTGGACACAGAAACAAGGATGTGAACGAAGTGTCATGATTTTCAGAAGTTTATTCATTTTCCCACAATATTGTATGATTATACTTGTAGTTTTATTCTCACTCTCTTCGTTTCACCTTTGTTCTTTCTTTTATTTTTGGCAATTGTCCCGGATCTATGAAGATATTAAAAACATGGAAGCAGAAGTACAAGCTTTGGAGGAGCTATCAAAGCAGCTATTCCTGGAAATCTATGAACTTCGTCAAGCTAAGGTTTGTGCTGTACTGTTGTACGAACGAAGAAATTCCTAGCATAATTGCTTACATTACTTTATCCATCATCATTTATAAGGGCTTACGTGTGCTTTTGAATTTCTATATGGGCTTATAGACTAGAAAGGATTTTCCTTTTCCTTCAATTTGGCAAGTTTGGCTTTCAAGTTCCCTGGATAGTTATGCTTCGTGACCGTAATTTACTGTGTTTTTCTTTCCAGAGGAAGGACAAATGTCCATATGGTTATGGCAGAAGTTACTATGTTAGTTGAGCTATTCTAAATATCGCTGAAAATGCTGGGAGGATGACACTTGTATTTGGATGTGCTAGGGACGCTGTTTAGATATTATGAAATGTACACAACACCCTAGGAAATTACAAAAGGCCATTCCATTTGGAAGATATCAATGGAGAATGAGTAGGAAAAAAAAACTTTGGAAACTGAACTCCATGAAGGAGCAATAGCAGTGATGATTCCCAAATTTCTTTCAAATCTTAGTTTTTTTAGAAAAAATTAAAATTTTATTTTTTTAATGAGAAATCGGACTTTCATTATGGAAAGTGAAAGAATATACAAGGGCATACAGGAAAAAAAAGAAGCCCAACAAAAGGAATCTCTCGAGCTACAATAAGGGACTCCAATCTAAAAGGATCAAACCTAACTGATATTTATAAAACATATTCGAAACATAAGTTTAAATTAAGGTGTTAAATCTACTATTCTCCCAAACCTCCTCTTGACCTCTCTCCCCCCTAAAAATTTGGTTATTCCCCATAAAACAGCAAAGGAGCAAGCCCACCAAAGAACTACCCCTATCCCTGCAAGGAGGGTGCAACAGAACCTCCTCTAACGTCGCCTTAAGATCTCTGCTATACATCATGGAAACACCGAAGGACTCAAGAAAACATGCCCAAATCGACTGAGCAAACTGACAGTTCTAGAGAAGAGGGTCAAGATCCTCTGACGTGCCTCTACATAGGGTATTCCATTGAGGCCCCCAACAAAGAGAAGAATGCCTCTGCACATGGTCTAGGGGAACTTTCCTGTGCAAGACCGGTCAAACAAAGAACTTGATCTTCTTTGGAATTTTAACCTTCAGAGTGAAGAAAACAAAGGAACATTAGCAAGGAGAGAGAGGGGGCGCACAAAAGACGGTAAAGAGACCGGGGTCCAAAATCGAAGGTCCCTTCTCCCTTCATAAACATGGCATTGCTTGACGACACAAGAAATGCAGCAGCCTCCAGCAATTCCGTGTCCATCAATGGACAACAAAGCCTTAAAGACAAAGAAGAAGAGAAACCCGAAGGAGTCATAACATAGGCCACATGCTGCAGCTTTATATCAGAAAGGTAATACACCCGAGGAAATAAAGAACAAAGAGGTCTCTCCCCCACCTAGCGATCCTCAAAAAGTAAGTTGTCAAGCCATCCCAATGGAACAAGAAACGAACTAGGAAAAGAATTCTAATCCCAATTAGTAATTATTTATTATAGAATTCTTCTACTCCTGTCCAACCGGAAAACCAAAAGATTACTCTAGTAGCATTATTCCATTAAACGTATGTTTTCCCTCTGAAGGTTGACTATGAAAGAGTTAACTAGCTCTGATACCCTGCAGGAGGGAAAAATGAATACCAAAAGTTGGATAGAATCTTCCCCATATATGCAAAATGATTGGACAATGAAGAAAAAACGTGATATGTGGGTTTAATTTTGCAGTTGCAAAGGGTATACCAATTTGGCTGGAGAGCACACTTTGGAGATCTTAATTGAATTTTATCATTAGTATTAAGCCCTTTGAATTGGATAAATGAAAAAAGAAAAAGGTGATCTTTTTACTGACACTTCCTTTTCAAATAGCTTTAAGAAGCTCTTTTAGGGAGCCAACTGTCTGTCTTCTTAAAAGAAGTTAAGTTCGTAAATCAGGACAACATAACAGAGGAATCCAACAACAACAAGCTCTTATCCGCACTGGAAGATGGATATTATAATCAATTGAACGAAGCCATGAGGTTTAAACACTCCAAATCTTGTTCATCCACGTTTCTTCAAACATCTGGAAGCTGTCCTGTATTTGGACATTCCAACATTGATTAATGGTTGTAGATTCTAGTGATAGCAAGATTTCACAACTTGGGGAGTTTATGAACAACATTATGTATGGTAACTGAATGCTAAAGCACTCAATCAAGATTTGAATGGACGATCTGCAAATCTAGAAACAAAAGATCTTATTAAAAAAGTGAGATAAGTTTTCTTTTAGAAAAGAAATTCTTTGTTTTTTATAAGCTCAAGTCATGCGTGTAATAGGCCATCTCCCAATTGTCTCTACGCAACTGTACCAATTAATAGTGTATTTTCCAGGAAGATCAGTATTAAATTACTAGTGCAATGTTGATCAGTCTAGTATGAAGCATTAGCAATTGTTTTTCAAACCATTTACGGATTCATATATTTCTCAATACAGCATTTTCTACCTGGGAAACTACTTCACAGTTCTTCTGACTTGGCAGGAGGCTGCAGCTTATTCACGTACCTGGAGAGGTCACATGCAAAATCTACTCGGCTATGCATGTTCTTTCTACTGTGTGTATAAAATGATTAAGGTTTGTTAATCTGCTCTTTTTTTTTTCTTTTTTTTTTTACTTCTTTTGTCAGTAAAAATGATTGGTTCTTGTGTTCAAAATATACGATGATCTTTGGCATGAATCATGATAATGCTCAACAATAGATATTTAAAGCCACAAAATTGGGTTCTATATTAAATTGATGTGACGAAGAAATCGATGTGACAAAACTTCCTGATTCATTCTGTCGTTAAATTGCTAATTAGTTATTAGTTAATGACTTCTGGTTAGTTATTTCCATTTTTCTCTCTTTCGCAGCTACCATGATTCATCTTGTGATTTTAGATTTCCCGCTATCTATTGCTTCTAGCTCTTAACAGAAAACTATCGATCAGGAGGTTACAGCTCTTACTAATTAATCCTCAAGCCAACAGTAAAATGGAAAAGAATAAGAAAGTACAGTTCATTCCCAATATCAAACTGTACTCTAATTGTCGTTTTAAGAAAAAGGAATAACTTTACATGCACTATATAAATTATACTATACAGTTCTTTATCATTTAAATCTTGTAATGTTATAACTTATTTGTTGTTGCTTAGAAGTAATCTTTAATAACTCCAAGTTGTTTCCTCTTCAAATTTCTAGTATAACGTATTGACATCAAGGTATCTGATTCATTTGATTTTTTTTTTTGCAGTCTTTGCAAAGTGTTGTTTTCAAGGAGGTATTGTTATAATTCTCTATTATTGATTTTATTATTTCAAATCATCTTGTACATGTAGATGCCCTAAGGGATTCTAACGCTCTTAGAACCATGTTTTACAATGTTCAATTCATATTCTACCTGCTTGATGTCTTACATTTGTAACCAATATTCAAATCTATAGGCTGGTTCAGTCGATCCTGTGACGATGACGATTAGCATATTCTTTCAATTCTTTGACATCGGGATCAATGCTGCATTATTGTCTCAGGTAGTCTTTTATGATGCTAATTTTACTTCACCACCGTGTATTGACTGTTAGCTTCACTCACCCAATTTAATGTACGGTTCTAACCATATTGGAAATAACTCAACTTTTTATCGAGATGTCGACATTCAATCGTTCATAATGTTTGTTCAAAGTTTCAAATATTATCATTGGCAGAACCCAAGCCATCTTCCACTGACAATCTCAATGAGGAAACGATAGGCTATTCAATTCTTTTATTCATCCACAGATTTCCATTCTACATTTAATCTTATGTCTTTGCATGCTACGTGTCTTTATTTGTTTGAGTGAATGAGGATTTCTTCTTATTATAAGCATTATTTCATTAAAGAAACAAATATTCAGATGTACCAGAAGGACTTTGCATATGTCTTTAAACTATTTGTTTGAGCAATTCAAGTTGAACATTGTTTGTGTCCTACCACAACAATGTACAACCAAATGAAGGCTTCTTAAAATTGGATGTCCATCGGCTTTGTGCATAAATTAAGGCTTTAAAGAGCCTATGGCCTTGTTGATTGATGCTGTAGTGAGGGTTTGGTTGGCAGTGGAGAAGGTGGCAAGGGATTAGGGGCGTGCTCTAGTGTCAGTTGCTCTTTATTTCTTAACTGTACGTCAAGGGAGATGATGGTGGCTGCTAAGTGACTTGGGCAAGTAGACCCCCTCTCTTATTTCATTTTGGTCCTAATTGCTCTTACCTTTTAATCAAGAAGACATCTTTTCATAGCAACAGAAGCGAGGGCTAAGATAACATTCGGGTTGCCAAAAAAAGATCTTACACAAGTTACAAAAGTGGGCCACTGTTGCAAATTATAAAAGGGGGAAAACACTAAAAACTGGAAGATAACAACACCCGAATGTAGGCAATAAAGGGAGCCATAGTCCAGACCTCATTCCAAGATTCCTCCTTATCTTGAAATACTCCCTTAAATCCTTACTTCAACAAATTGGCAACAAGGGCATAGCACAACTGGCATAAAGTATGGGCTTATGATCAAGAGGTCATAGGTTCGAATCCCCCTACCCCAAATGTTGTTGAACTCAAAAAATCCTTACTTCAACAAATAGCAAAAAAGTCAGACAAGCCAAAGCACCTTTGCTCTATCCCTAAAGGGTGGGTTTATCAAAATCCTCTCCAACATATCCCTACAATCCTAACTTGGGGCCAACACAACGCTATCTGCAGGGAAGTAGATGGCATCTTCCTTGCAAATGAGAACTGCTACAGAGGGCGATCCAATGCCTCTAACTCTTGCTGTAGCACACGCCACTACAAGGCCAACCGGAAATACCTTTGGACAAAGGTCATGGTGTTGATTCTCCCAAAAACCACTAGCTAGAAGAAAATTTTAACTTTTTAGCCTTTCAAGGGAGGGCCAGGGGAGGAGGTACATCAGCAAAGAAGTGGTATTTAAAAAAAAAAAAAAAATTAGAGAATGAACTTGATGGCCCCAAGGACGAAGCCTATAATCCCTAAGACAAGGATGAAAGGGATTTGGGACATTTCTAACTAGTGAATAAAAATTTCTCAACATGTTGATAATTCAGTTGACATATCAGGAGGATGTCAATGGGAGCGAGCTGTTGGCATTTCAAGTTAATGTTGAGTTTATTAGATTGAAGAACAGAATCCTCAAGGGTAGTGCTGCAAATTAGAAAGATCATCATAATAAACCACCATGAGTTTCCCAAAAAAGGATTGTAAAATCATGTTCATCAATCTCATGATCGTTCTAGAGCATTAGTTAGGCCAAAAGGCATAACTAACCATTCATAAAGTTTTTTTTTTTTTTTAATAATCGGGAGTCAGAACTTTGCTCCTCTATACTCGGGGGCACCCATGCCTGCCCAAGGCCCGGACTCGAGAGACATCAAAGGTTTTTATTTATTAAGCTCACCCGAGGGCTCGAACCTGAGACCTCTAAGCCGGCATGACCTAGAGACCTCAAGCCCTTACCAACGGAGTCGCCCCTTGGGGGCATAAATAGTAAACTGCATAGTTGCAGGATCGAACTCCCACCATGGGGGTGGTAAGGCAAGCACTCATCCCCTACGCCAAGTGAGTGTTTGATCTAACTATTCAAAAAGTGTTTACATAGTTGCTGAGAATATGGTGTTGGACAAAAGGAAGAGTTCGAGAGATGATCATTTGTCCTCGAATATAGAAAGTGTTTACATATAGCTTAATCCTGTTATCTCTTTTCTTCATTATTTCAATGAAAATTTTCTTATATTAAAAAATAAAAAGGAAAGTGGTCTGATATAGTTGATCAGAGAGAGAGTTGAGGTTTTTTGTTGCTTGTGGTGTCTAGTTTCACGGGATTGATTAGATGGAATATGTTATGAATCAGATTTAATAATGATCAAATAGACTTGTTATTGGAAGATGGAACTTGCTATGAATATATGATCAACTATGAAATTCATATTATACAATCTTTTTATTTGTGGCTTCTGTAAATCCTTTCTTGTCTGACCACCTTGAGTTTATAGTGTCATGGGACGAACCAGATGGAACTCATTAGGCATATAAATTATGAAAAAAATAGTTTCATGAACTTTTTGTTTGTGGTTTCTGTTTTTCTTTTTTTTTTTTTTTTTAACATACACACACACATATAAAAGAAATTTGTGGTTTCTGTTAACCTTGCTTTTTCTGACATTTCTTTCTATTTCTTCTGTAGTATATATCCCTACTGTTCATTGGCATGTTGGTCGTAATATCTGTACGAGGTTTCTTGACCAATCTAATGAAGGTATAATCTTTTGGCCTTACATTTTAATTGGTTGTTTTTAGTGATTTTTAGGGTGCACGTTTTCCCTTGTGTTTTCTTTATGCCACTAATGCAAATTAACTGAGGGGATGTTCCAAGTGACCGAGTATCATCATTATGGTGCTACTTCCTTATTTTTCCAAAGGAACATATGTTGTACAAGTAATTAAGATTAGTTGTGAAGCTTGAGGGCATTTTCTCTTGTAAGTTGTCCACATAATTGCGACATTTATATAATTGGATCCAAGTGTACATTCTTTTTCCTTTCGGGGTGTGTCTGTGTGACTAAGTGCAACCATGAGCTTTTCTTTTTTTTTTTTTTTTGTGGAACATAATGAAATTACTTGGCAAGTATATTTTCTACCTGTTATCTTTTTATCTTATTGTTTGAAATACTAGCTTGTACCAATACCTTGAAGCCTAAATACATACTCAATTTAGTTTACTTTTTTTTTTCCTTGGCTGGTGTAGTTCTTTTTTGCAGTTTCTAGAGTTGGGAGTGGATCTTCGAGCAACGTTGTTCTTTTTCTCTCTGAAATTATGGGAATGTATTTTGTCTCCTCTATCCTTTTGATAAGAAAAAGCCTGGCAACAGAGTACAGGTATGAAATTATAGTTTACATTCGAGTTGGTTTTAGCTTACCGTGTACAGTGTTCATGTGGATAAGGAACGCTTGTACTAAAAACAATTTTACAAAGAAAATGGGATATGGAATCCAATTCTAATTCTCGATGCATGTGGAATCACAGGAAAAAAAAATAGAAGATTCTTTTCACTTCTGAAGTTGAGCTAGAAATATTTGTGATTTTTCTGGAGTTGGTAGGCTTCATAGCTCCTCTTGACGATCTAAAAAAAACGAAAGAATGACAGAAAGAATGTAATTAATCACCTTGTTTTATTTATTAATGCTAATTGGAGAATTTTTGTGTAATCTATTTGCCTCCCCCCCCCCCAAATTTTTTTGTAACTTTTTCTCCCTCTAATTGTAAGTTTGCTTCTTTATTCAATATACAAAACAACGAATACTGCCACCTTTAAATCTTTCTGCCTGTATAAATTTAATGAATAGCCGGCAATATATTGATCTATTACTGATGGGCCTTCTTCTTTATTAATGTTCGAATCCCCTCAGATTGATCATAACAGATGTATTAGGGGGAGATATTCAGTTTGACTTTTATCACCGATGGTTCGATGCGATCTTTGTGGCCAGTGCGTTTCTTTCTCTACTTTTGCTCTCTGCACATTATACATCACGGCAGGCTGACAAACACCCAATTGATTAACTCAAATAAGGTATGTACATGAATATTCCTTATTCAATTTTCTTTTCTTTGGGCAAAAAACGAGTCTCAAAAGATACAAACTCCAAAAGGAGTGAAATAAAAGAAATAACAAAATTACAAAGAGAAAATGAAAGCATTCCAATTTAAACAAATATTCTGCAAAGAAAAACCAATGAAAGAGTTGGAAAGAGAACACCAAAGAGAAACTTTGAGATGGGCTGACTCAAAATGATCTAACCAAGGGCAATATTTATCTTAAAAAGTCCCTTGATTTCTTTCCAACCATAATTATGAAATCAAGGCTTTTACCGCATTGACCTAAAGTAAATGAGATTGCAATGGTAAAGGGAGGCCCAATAAAATCTGAATAACATTACTTTTGGCATCAGAATAGAAAATCCAATGCAGATTGAAGCGAGAACGAGCACCCCAAAAATAGATGATTAAGAGATTCCCCTTCTTTATGACAAAGACAGCAAATAGAAGACGTGGAGAGGTCTTGTAGTGAGGTTTGGGAGGTGGTGAGGTTTAATGCCTCGTTGTGGGCTTCGGTCATGAAGCCTTTTTGTAATTATGACATTGGTTTGCTTTTGTTGGACTAGAGTCCCTTTCTGTAGCTAGTTCTTGGACTCCCTTTTTATTGGGCTTGTTTTTTGTATGCCCTTGTTTCTTTCATCTTTCTCAATGAAAGTGCGGTTCTTACCAAAAAAAAAAAAAAAACAGCAAATAGAAGACATAAGACATGGGGAAGGAAGCTTCCTTTGAAGCTATTTAGCAAAATCCAAGAAAGAATGTTAATTCTTTTTGGACTTTTTGACTTCCAAGGCAAAGAACAAATCTTTTGATAATGGTGAAGAAACATCCAGCTTACTCAAGAGAGATTTAACAGAAAATGCTCCCTAAGCCTCCAAACTCCATTTCCTGGAATCTTCAAAGTTCAAAATTCCCCACTTTAGCAACTGATAAAACTTCCACCAAACGGTTGAAATCAACAATTTCCTCATCTTAAAAGCCCTCTAAAAATTATACTACAGGCGAGGCAATGAGAGTCTCAAAAAACTGAAATTGAACCATTGGGAAATGAAGAAATGAAGAGTAATCGTGGGAAACTAATCTTCAGGGGAGAAGCACCAAGCCAAAGATCAAGCCAAAACATAATTCTTGAATAACCCTAAAATAAAGGGAGCATAAGATTCCACTGACTTCCCCCTCTTCTATCTAGGACACAGGTGATGGTAGAGTGGTCGGTTGGTTAAGAAGTTCGTGACTGATGTCCTCTTAATTGATAATTTCAATGAATCGTATATCATAGTATCTTGATGATACATTAAAGATTTTAATCCTCTTTTAAGTTCTGTTTCAATTGAATGTTGTGATAATGAGCAGTGCTTTGTGTATGCCATGATTGATGTCGAAGTACAAGTTACTTAAAAAAAATATCATTTAAAGGATTGTATCATGGCAAACTGGATGCAGATTGAGAATACCGGGTAGCTTGGAGAAGACAATAGGAGACTATGGAACGCCTCGAGATCGGTTAGGCTGGATTCTGGTCTTGTCTGGATGCATTGAGTGCAGCAGTTATGAAGAACATCTGCATTGTGGTCTTGGGATGGGATGAATTCTTGTGTGTAGAACCTCATGTATAGAAAAAGGTTTGACTGACGGTATTCAATTTTATTGATTAAGTTTCCTATATATTATTTTCTCAAATTATGTCAAGCTGTGAAAAGATGAGTTTATTATATCTATGCTTGGTATTTTTTGAGTTGTGATGGTCTGTAATGGGATACCTCTTGTCATAGAAAGGTCTAGCAATAATTCTTGTTTGCATCTTTTTTCCCTCTCTGATGTTTTGTGTTTACTCCATAACTCCTTTGAAATTCTGTTCCAAATATTCAGATGCTTCACTTTAAAGTTAATTTCACTTTGTTATTGAAAACTTAGAACGAAGCTAGGAATCTAGGCCTTTTGGAGGGAGATTGGCAACTTTACTAAAATAGGATACCTTGGAGCTTAGATATTCATAAAAGGATTTGTATGCTTTATTTGGTGGTGGTATTTTGTATGCAAATTATTCCATGGAATCCTATTTTGTCCTTTGGGGATTCTTTAAAGAATTATGATGGTAATTATATGTACATTTCACTAGAGTACAGTCATAAAAGGTAGATTTGTTGCATTTCTATCGACTAGAAAAACAATTGTAAAACCTTTAAAAAGTTTCAGTTAGGTTGCTGAATTTAAATTGCGATTTTATATACTTCATGTTATTCACATTGCTAACTAAATGATGATATAACATCCAAACAATGTTAGCCAATTTAGCTCGGCATGATAGATAAATGATAGGGGAAAAAGTAGACAATTAAACAAAATAAATTGACATGGTTTAAAAGAGGGATCTTTTATATCTGTATATATATATATTTTATATATATTACATTAAAGTTGGAGTGGAGGAATTTGAACATGGGACCCATAAAAAAGAGTAGAAATGTCTTAACTACTAAACTATACTCTTTGTTTTTTTTTAAAAAAAAAACAAAACAAAGCAATAGAGCATTAAAAAAAAAATAGACATCAATCCCCCCTTAAAAACTATACTGAGTGTACTAAAAAGAAAAAGAAAAAAAATTATTCTCATGTTAGGTATATGAGAGATCTTATAAAGTATGTTACACATCTGTTACCTTATTTTATCATGTCATTAATTGCCATAAAAAAGTATAATATGCATTTGGTTAATTCAATTTAGGTTAAATTATAAAAAAAATATCTCTGAACATTGCTCTTTATTTCAAAAATACTCCTATTCCTTCAAAAGTTGTAATATTATCCTTGACTTTTTATAAATGTTTCAAAACTACCCTTTGAATAGAAGTAGAAAAATCATTAGAATGTTGGTCCAAAAGTCAACGTGTTTGAATGCCAATATTTCAGACTTAATTCACGCAAGTGTCTTAGTCACTGCCACATAGTTTCAAATCATCGTCACGTCAATTTTCTGTCCCACATTCTAATGGATTTTCTACTCTAAGTGTAGTTTTGGAATGTTTATGGAAAATCGAGAGTAATATTGCAATTTTTGAAAGAATTTGAGTATTTTTAAAACAAGGAACAAAATTCGGGAGTATTTTTTATAATTTAACCTTAAATTTATTTTTAAAAAAAGGTTTAGAGAGAAAAAAGATGTTAGAAGAGAGACCATTACTTATTAAAGAGAAAAAAACAAAACAGGAATTTATTTTTTTCCTCTTTTTGTTATATTATAATTTTAGAACACGTCGAATTCAAAAACAATAAATGGATATTTTTCTTAAAAAAGATCTTACCTAGATATTTTTAAAAATAAGTTAAAAAACCAGATTGATGCAATATTTTGAAAACCAAAATGAAAAGAGATTAATGGTGAGTTTTGATATTTTTTAAAAAACGTGTCTTAAATTGGCTAAAAGTAATACCACTCTCCACATACTTGAAAGTGATTCTAAATTCACCCACCAAATAAAAAGATAATAATAATAATAATAATAATAAGGAGAGAAGTAGAATAGAGGTGAAGTAAAGGTAAAGTTTCTGGTATTTGGAAAAATGGGTTGGCAGCATGAGGTGCAGTTTTACCACCCATTAATATTATGGAAGAAAGCATTTAATGTAGCTATTATTCTTTCATGTACACAAAATTATTTGCTTTCATTTATTGTCAAGTTCAAAAAAATTCAAATCTCCATTATTTTATCATCTTTATAAGCAATGGCCAAACAAAAATTTCGCTTCATTATTATTACTAATTGACTGAAAAAAAAAAAAAAAAAAGACTGATCTTTTTCCATGGTTGTCAATTTCAAGAATATACTTGCTAATTTTGATAGCGCACGAATTAAATATAATTCATTCTCAATAAGCCAATAAGAAGTTGTCTCATTTTTTCATATAGATCCAAGAATGAAGATCTTGAGTGACTGATTTGACACCTTGTATTATATACATACAATATTTTTCGTCTTTCTTTACTCTTGTTTTCGGGAAGAATAATCTTTGTTTGAGTTTTGATCATTCCTTTCTTTTTCTTAAATGAAATATATCTTTCTTTTTTTTTTATTATTTACGATGTTAATGTATTAATTGCAAAAAGTAAGGATCTCATGACTTGAGATCGAGGCACTCACAAGAAGAAAAAAGATCCCATAAACGAGATCAAAGAACAAGCACAAAAAGAAACACATGGGCCAAACATACACACCACAAATTGAAAAATAGCAAATGAAAGAAAGATCACAACTCGAGCAAGGTAAGAACAACAAATCAAATAAAATGCTCCCAAGCTGAGGTAGCATAGGTTGAGAGCCTATAAAGGTGCTTCCAAGCCAAGCAGTACACCGAAGATATACATAACTCTAGATAACTTGTAAAACCACATGAAAAGGTCAACAGAATGAACCATGGATCTTGGCATTACACTCTTGCCAAATATGAGAAAAAGTCGAAGCCCAAGCTAGATGTCATGCACGACAATGCAGATAGTGACCATTGCTAACATGGTAGATCCAATCGAGCTCTACAAGCCTAGTAGCAAATCCTATAAAAGAAACCCAACTAATCATACCACACCAAACACCCACTATTCAAACGACATTCAAAGGTGATCTCGAGACTCCACCGCATTTGAGCAAAACATACAAACGGTCGGTAAAGTCTTATCCCAATTACTCATCCAGTCTCTCGCATAGAGTCTATCTCAAATTGCCAATCACACAATAAAGGATTGCTTGAAGATATTACTCCTAGACAATAATATACAATACCAAGGTATTGGGTTCCTACTTGGACCTAGTACACTCTAAGTACTAGCCACTGGAAAAACACACCCAATGTAGTTGGGAGTCCAAACCACCAAATTCTCTCTACCTACATAGGGTCGCACTAAGAGAATCTCATCACAAATCTTAGCAAGGTCAATTATGTAATGAGAACAAGGTCACGTCCAAGAACTATCTAGATGTATAAAAGTCTTAAGACCATAGCATTCAAGGAGCTAGGTATATTAAAAGGGTTCTTTCACTATATCTTTAAAGGAGAGGGCCTCTATGGAGTCAAGAATCGAGCAACATATTCAAAGTACGTTCATAATACACAAGATTGATATTAGTATGCAAATAATTGTCTAAGTAATATGCTTATATTTACTTTAACAATCTTACAAGCAAATATAAAAAAAAAAAATTGTGGGTTTTTTTTAAGGGAAGCAAAATATTGTGGTTTAGTTTTATAAAATTGCATTTAATATAAAATCTCCATGCACATATGTTTTAAGAGTGTCACAGCTCACAATGATAAGGCCTTCAACCCTATCAATATTGTAGGTTATTTTAATTACATTTTTTAAACTAGATATTTTTCTATAAATACTACATACCTAATTTAATAATGCATCGTATATCTTAAAGACGTTTAGTGATTTGATATGATGCTTCATTTCTTGAAATTTGACTAAGGTGATATATATTTCATTGATCTTGTAGCCCTTTTTATTCAACAATTGTAGGGGTGAGGGATCAAACCGCCAACTTTATGAATGGTAGTAAGTGACATATTCACTAAACTATGCTTGCATCAACAATTTCACAACCAATTAAACAAATTAAAATTCATGTGCATGTATAGGTAGAGTCAATTTAATGGTTGATTATAAAATGAAGAGGCACTTCATCCAAACTTTACAAAATGGAGTGTCACAGATTCCAATCAACAAGCTACAAAATCAATGAAATATATACTTCCTCATCCAAACTTCAAGAAATGAAGTGTCGTGTATGCTTTCTATTAATTAGTATTAACAACCTAAACAAAAAGTAAGTATAATTTAAATTATAGACACACAACTAAAATGTTTTTAAAATCTAAAGACTATATAGACAAAATACTCAAAATACGGAAATAAAATAAATTCAAACTTGTCAAAACAGTGAGCCAACACATACCCTAACACTATTATGCACTTAAAAATCGTAAACTACAAATCTATGATTTTTTTTTTTAAGAAAGACAACTTAAACTAGTTGGTATTGAAAAACAAATTACTTCCAAAAAAAAAAAAGAGAGAGATAGTAATAATAACAAAAAAAACAATTATCTCAACCTATTTTCACAAAAAAATAATTTAATTTTCAATCTAAAAAACAAAAACTATATATACATTTCATTTAGAATTTTACATAATAAAAAAGGAGATCATTCAATTCAAGCCTATGATGTATTTTTTTGAAAAAAATCAAATACTTTATGACTTAAACCATATTAAGCTGGCCTCAAAAGTCCAATTTTCCATTAATTTCATTTTCTTGTGGAAGTCTTTCTTCTTTCCCTTTCTTAACCAAAGAAGAGGGGAAAAATACAATTACTTGGCTGTCACGTTTTGCCTGCCAATCACAAAACGGGAAGATATATGCTTCCATTGAAATAACACGTGTCGTTCTCCCATTGGTAGAAAGCATACGAAAAAAACTCCGTTTCTATCTTTAAATCAAAAAGAAGAAAAAAGGGTATCTGTATCAATGGTGAAAAAATGTGAACCACGCAATCCGGGCCCACCGGCGCATGATAGCCCGATGCTCTCTTAGCCGAAATCCACATGCCTATCACGTGCCATTATTTTCCAACCCCCCCCACACGTGTTTTTTCCTCGCACATGCGCCCCCCCCTGAAAATCTTTTACTATTTTAATAATTTATTATACACTCCCCCCAGGAGAAATGGTTAAAATGTTGTAGTCTTAAAAAATAATTGTAAAAACATTGTAGTTTTGAAACTGTTTATAATTAATCCTTTGCAAAAAAATAAAATAAAATAAAATAAAATGTTAATTTGAAGCTATTTTTTAAATTGTAGTAGATTTTGACACGTGTGAAATTGTCTTTTTTAAAAGACGATTTTATCTATTAAAGCATATTTAGAAAAAATGATTCTATGTATGCTTAGAAATGTTTTATTGTCTTGAAGTCAACGTAAATTTAATTTATACTCTATAATTGTGAAGATGCAATTGCCACGATATCAAAACTATTATGTTTTTTTTAAAAATAGATTAAATTATAAATTTAGTCTCTATGGTTTGATATAGAAACTATTTATGAGGATTTTATCAAATGATATGAATTATTTATGAGGTTTTATCGAATCTTAATGAAAAAATTTAAATTTCTAAAATGACTAAATTTTAATTTTCTCCCAACTATTTGAACTAAATTTATAATTTAACCTTTAGAGAATTATTAGTTTTTTTTTTTTTGTGTAACACGTTTAAAAAGTAGAATATTTTTACAAATATTATTAAAAATATATTTCTCAAAGAAAAAATAATAGTAAAATATGCCATATTAATTATTCAAAAAAAAAAAAAAAATCCCCTCCTCCGGCTGTAAGTGTAAACCAAAAATGAAAACAAAAAAAGAATAAAAAATGGGCAAAGTCTCCTTAAAATAACTTTTATTTAGTCATAAATGGGGAGATTTATAAGGCCTTTAAATTAAATGCCTTTCCCATTTACTCATTTTCTCGGGAAATTCTAGGAGAGAAAATTTGAGGAACAGAGAGGAAAAAAAAAGGGATAGAGAGAGAAAGAAAGAAAGAAAGGGGCAAAAAGAGCTACAGTTCGATTGGATTTTCTCGAATTTTATACCCGAATGAGAGGAGGAAACTTAGAGAGATAATTGAATTTAAAGTACTGGAGGAGTGTTTTTTCGTTTGGCTATATAATATTTCATTTTAATCTTCTTTGGTTTTACTATTAGTTACCAGATCCTCAAGCTACTCTCTCTCATCTGGGTTGTTTATCTGGTGTACCCTGTGTTGGAATTGTACGATTACCATCTATATTCTGTATAATTTTACATAAACCTAGTCCAGAATTTATTCAATTAGCGTACTGAAGGAGGAGACTGGGTTGTTTGGCTGTGATTGGCGGTGGGGATTGTTATCATCGACTGCTACGGGAACGGGTTATTCGGAGTGTGGCCGATCGTGTCGGTGATGGCAGCAAAGAGGAAGGAACGGGCTGTGGACGGGCTCTACGATGGTGCGGAGGCGGTTTCTGAGCGGAAGGCATGTAATCGGTTTCAATTTAGGGTTCTTTTTTTGGTTTTTTGATTTGGGTGTTTTTGATTCTTGTTCTTTTTGGGAGTTTGATTGGATTTTTGTTTGGTCTTTTTGGGTTTCTTTTTTTTTTTTTTTATGGGGGGGGGGGGGGGGGGGGGACGGATTGGTTGCTTGCTTGCTTTCTTCAATTTGTACGACAATATTCTGTCTGGGTGCTATGGGATTGGTTTGTTTATGTTTTCAGAATTAGGGTTCTTTTTGGCAAACGGAACATTTCTCGCTTTCTTTTTTGGGTTTGTACGTCTGTGTCTGCTGGAGATTTTGCAGTTGTTGTTGTTGTTGTATAATTCTTTTGGCTGTTGCTTTTAAGAGATGTTATTGCTTGCTTTTACTGGTGGTCTGGGCAATGGTGTCGATGCAAGTTTCTTTATGCTGTGATTTTTTTTCTTGGTTTTCTTCTGAATGTAGGAGGATGATTATTAATGTCGTTTCTGCTTGCTTTTTAGATTACAACAGTTCTAAGACGGAGTTGTCGCAGACGAGGGTCTATTGAGGAGACTGACAATGAAATTCAGAGGAATATGGTGAGATAACCGGGTAATTTGCGTTTCATGGTTCTTAATTAATATAAATTTCTTTTGCTAGTGTATATCTTAATGTCTAATATCATAGTAAAAAATGGATCTCTTTAAGGTTTTTTTTAAAAGAAAGAAAAAACCAATTCTTGGGTGTTCTTTATTGTGGAAAATGTGGAACATTTCCAATGGTGTTGAATATCAACGGTTTATTAAAGTCAATGTTATAGCTTATCCACTAAGTTCACATTTTAGGTATTTAATTCCTTGGTATCCTGGATTTTGGTGATTTGTTGCATTGGTTTTCATTTCCCATTCTAGCAATAATGTGGAGGGGTGATTGGCTGTATATTTGTTTAGTTTGGCAGTTGCTAGAAAAGAAAGGAAAAGACTACATTCTATATTGCTAATCTTACTTCATCTTTTTAGGTATCACCTCAGTCAAGTAAAAACTTTACCAACTGCTTCATGAATCAGACAGTTCATATGAGAGGCGAGTCTGGAACTTGTAACGTGTGCTCTGCTCCTTGTTCATCTTGTATGCATCTTAAACGAGCTCGTACAGTTTCAAAAACTGAAGAATTTTCTGATGAAACCAGTCATGTAAATGCTACGAGTCAGTATTCTGCTAATGATGCTGATGCTATATCCTCCGTAAAGAGTAGAGCATGTGAAAGCTCACTACTTAGCGTTAACTCTAGTCACGATTCCTTTTCTGAAAATGCTGATAGTATGGCAACAATAAGGTCATCTGATGCGGCAGATTTTTCAGTAGACATTGACATGCGTAAAAAATTATATAGTGGAATAGTTGCAGAGGGACATATTGATACTGAGTCATCCATTCAAACAGTTTCGGAGAAGCATGAGAGTATCAAAGGTGCAGAGGGCCATGACGACAACATTTCATGCATTAGTGGATCTAGTAATGCAAATATCGCAGTTGTTTCTCACCAGAAGATTATGGACAATAAAAATTTATCGTGTGGTTCTGCTTCAGTGGGTAGTTTATGTCGAGAAGGATCTGATAAGGTAGTATTTTCCTCCAAGTTAGCTTTTTCAGAGATTCCTGCTTCTAAAGAGGTTCACAACAGCTCTACGGATGCACATGCACTGCACTCTCTTTCTCCAAGTGGCAAACCATTATCTGGAGGTTTTGAACAGAATCCATCCACTTGTGTGAAGGGAGAACCATTAGAATCATCTATGGTACATAATGACTCTTTGACTAGAGAAGCAGTTACTGCTCCACCTCATGGAGAGAAATCTGTTACCAACACATGCAACAAGGTTGGTGATGATTTCAAGGCTTCTTCGCAAATTTTACTGAAGTCAGAAGAAGAGATTCATGATGATAGAAGTGAGCCTCCCGATGGAGATGTGAAAAATCAGTATGAAGATGAGCAAGATGAAAATTTCAAGGACTTGTCTGGGTCATCTGATGTGAAGGAGCCTCATTTGCAGTCTGCATCTGGATCTGAGAGCGATGAATCTGATATTGTAGAGCATGATGTGAGTTGGATTGAAATTCTTTATATTTAAGTAGTCCCTTTTATTACCTCTTTGGAACTTGCAACTCTTCAATTCTTTCCCTATTACCTTTCACCTATTCTAGCCTTTTGTTGGTTGGTTCATCTCACAATGTTTGGGTCAGTTGGTAATAAATGTTTTTCATGTAGTAATGGTCCCTAGGATTATGATTTATGAGAGGAGATAGGATGGGATTCTGGATCATCAAGTCTTCTGAGTCAAAATATACATGGAGAAAATTGATATTACATTTTTCCTGATTAATTGTGTTAAGTAGTTTCCGTCTGAATTACCACTACTTTTGTTTTTCTTTTTCTCTAGTTCTTGCTTTGAAGGTTAATTGGTGATGACCCCATATAAGTAAAATTCAAGGGGTTTAGTGTCTTAGTTGATGTTGTGACCATGCCCGTAACTTATTAGGTTAGATTTGTACAGGGAAAGGCTGCTTGCACAGGTGCTTTCGGATTTCTCTCTCTCTCAGTTTTTCTTACCATTATTTTGTGTATCATCGAGAATTCTGTTTTACTGCATAAATTCTTTTATTCTCTCTTCCTGAAGTTTTTTAGTTTGATTTTGAACTCTGGCTGTTTTCATACTTCCATTGGGAATCAGGTCAAAGTCTGTGATATTTGTGGTGATGCTGGTCGTGAGGATTTGCTTGCTATATGTAGTAGGTGCACTGATGGTGCAGAACACACGTAAGGATGTGTCGTTTTCATTTAAATTATTCTTTGGCATACTTTTGTATTATTAATTGCTTTTACTCTTGAAAAACTAAATATCAAGTGTACTAACAACTTTTTTATATCAGCTATTGCATGCGAGAAATGCTTGATAAAGTTCCTGAAGGTGACTGGCTGTGTGAGGAATGCAAGTCAGCGGAAGAAAATGAAAACCAGAAGCAAGGTGACCTTGAAATTTATGTTTATGGAACTGTAATAACTAAGAAGAAAAGGGAACATAGAATTTACACATGTTTTAGTAGCATATTATGATCTCATTGTGCAATTAATTTTCAGATGTTGAAGGGAAAGGATGCCTTTCCTATCAAAAAAAAGATGAAGGGAGAAGGACAAATATCAGTAGTCCAAGTACCCAAGTTTCTGGTAAGAGAAATGCTGAAAGTTAGATGTCAATTTAAGGACATTTTTGTTAACAACCTTTAATTTTATTGCCACACTGAATGCTTAGATGCTGAGGGAAAAAGAGTAAGCAGAGATAGCTCAAGTATGAGAAATTTTGGCAAGAAGAATGTGGAAAATGTTGATGTTTCTGTAGCTGCAAAAAGACAGGTCCTTGAAACGAACAAAGGCTCAACAAAAGCATCCAGCCCTGGCAGGAGTATTGGATTATCCCGGGATTCTTCATCAAAAAGCTTAGATAAAGGGAAACTGATTCTTTCTCAACCAAAGAGTTTGGGTGATCAATGCAGTAGTGATATTTCAGAAATGGCTCGCTCACCATCTGTTGCTTCAAGACTTCAGACACTCAAGGGTAAATAAGCAACCGTATATGGCCATTTTTTAATTTCTTAATTTTTTTCACCTCATGTTTGTGCAGATTGTCTATTGTTTATTGTTTATGCATTTGCCTATTGCTTTCAACATACAGGTACTCTTAAGTCTAATTCATTCAACACCTTGAATTCCAAACCGAAGGTCAAACTTGTAGATGAGTTTATACCCCAAAAGCCGAGGGGGGCTAGAGAACATAGCTCTCTTGAAGTCAAGGAGGGGCCTGCCAGAGCTTTAGGAAAATCTCAATCATTCAAAATTCCAAATTCTGGCCGTGTAGGCATGGGTGAATCAAAAGTTAAAATGCTACCGGCTAAGTTTCCTCATGGCCAGGATCCAAAAGGTATAAAACAAGGGAAGGACAGGAACATATTAGATAGGAAAAATCCACCAAAAGTAGATCGATCCTGGATTAGTTCAGTAACAACAAGTTCTGCAGTGTCAACATCTAAGGTTGATCAAAAGCCCACATTGCGTGGTGAAACCAATTTGGTATCATCTGTAAGCAACAATCGAGATCAAAAAGTTATACAATCTGATGGAGTCTCAAGTACGCACCCCAAATTGAGAAGCACTCTAGTTCATAAGGGTGTAGATAATCCACTCAGTCCAGGTATGGCGTTTCTGATGGCTGGATAGAACTGATATCATATTTGCTTCTTTGGGCATGATGCTCTTACTCACTATGCATGTTGTTTGCTGATGCTAAGGCTTTAAGTTAATATTTTCATTTGTTTTTACAGTTAGAGCTTTATCCACCAATGGAATATGCAGTTCTTCTATTGATCAAAAGATAAATCATGTTAGCCCCAAGGAAGAACCATTATCCAGTTCCTTAACTGTTGAGAGACCATCTTATAATGATAATGGAAAGTCACGGGAAATGATAGGACAAGATGAGAAGAATAGGGAGAGTTCTGCAAATCTTTCGAAGCCTACTGTTGCTACTAGTCCAAAAAGTGGTCACTGTCAAAAATGTAAAGGAACTGAACATGCTACAGAATCTTGTATTAGTGGTAGTCCTTATGTTGCTGATAATAATACAAGTAACTCTAGAGAGGAGACATGTGAGGAGAACAAGCTGAAAGCCGCAATTCAAGCAGCATTGCTTAGAAGGCCTGAAATATATAAAAAGAGAAAATTTAGTGACCAATCTGATGAGGTTTCCTCATCAAGCACGGTCTTGAATAGTGATGTAGTGCATCAAGATCAATTTCCATTTTCAAACAAGTTAAAAAGTGAGATTTCTGCCGAAAGAGCATACGAAGGGAAGACAATTGTCAGTAGTTCTGCTCCTAACTTCCATTGGCAATTTGCTGAAAGTATTTCAACACCAGTCATGCCCAATCTTGATGCTCCTGTTCCTTCAAATTTGGAGGATATAGATTCAACTGCCATTCCTGTTGAAAAGGTTAGGATGAAAGAGTTGTCTGGTCGTGGTTCAACAACCTCACTTTTGCTGAAGATGTCAGTGATTCCGGAGTATGAATATATATGGCAGTAAGATTCTCATTTGAGTTTTCTCATTGATTTTGGTTGATTTGTTTCGGTCCTTTTTATTTTTTATTTTTATATATAAATTATATTACTATATATTTTATCCTTGACTGCGAATCATTGAAAATGCCTTTTGTTGTTTTCTTGAAGGGGTGGTTTTGAGTTGCATAGAGGTGGGAAACTTCCAGATTTCTGTGATGGAATTCAGGCTCATCTGTCAACTTGTGCATCACCAAAAGTTATTGAAGTGGCAAACAGACTTCCGCACAATATTTCTTTGAAAGAAGTACCTCGCTTGAGCACATGGCCCTCCCAATTCCATGACTGTGGTGTTAAAGAAGATAATATTGCTCTTTACTTTTTTGCAAGAGATATTCACAGGTGTCACTTTCAACATTTTTCCATCTTTATTCTTTCCTTTGTCTTTCATGCAAGTATCTGATCTTTTCTTTCAACTGCATTTCTTGCGATTCAGTTATGAGAGAAACTACAGAAGTTTATTGGATCATATGATCAAGAATGATTTAGCACTCAAAGGAAACCTTGATGGTGTCGAGCTCTTGATATTCTCTTCAAATCAGCTTCCTGAAAATTCACAACGTAAGAATTTATTGAATTCTTTATCATTTCAAATGCGTGGTTATTTATTTATCAAATAGGTCTTTGAAATTGTGTCAGATTGTCCCCAAGTTGGCCCTTCGTACATGATGTTTGAACATAATATCTAGAAGAGGTTTTCTATTTGTATTTGTTATATGAATCCTCATAGATGTGTGTAAATCAGAGAGGGAATGTTTGGTTCATTGTTTTGTGTTTATAATTTCTTCAATTGCTTATGGGTGACATTTTGTTTATCTTTAGCATCTCATGGTGTGCCTTCTTCCTCCTATGGAAGCCTTCTTGTTCAATGCCCAGGCTTATACAGAAGGGGGGATTTTAAGGTCTAGGTCTGTTTTTGTTATTTTGTAAATTGGGAAAGATAGGAGTTATGTAGTGCTGTGTAAGTTTGTTTGATAACTAAACCAGCTTTTGTTAAGACTGGGGAACAGAAAAAGACGTTACAGGATAGAGTTGTCTTGGCAATAAGAAAATGGTAAACCTAAGAAGAATATGGTATCTTGAGCAAGTCGAAGACTTCCACTCAATCACATTCTGTTTCATTGAAGATTTGATAGTTCCTCTCCATCCATATTTCCCAAGCCAAAGCCTCTATTGCATTGATCAAATCTTTGCCTTCTCCCTGCTCCCAAGTAAGTGGTTGGGGCATTTTCCCTTTGAATCATTTTAGGTGAATACGTGCAGAAAAAAAGGGTCGTCACTGCAAGTCTTCTATCACCAAAAAAGGGTCCCAAGCCCCCCCCCCCCCCCCCCCCCCCCCCCCCCCCCCCCCTAAAAACAAGAATTCTTAATCCTTTAATTAATTAGAGGCTTGGAGCACTTTTAAATTTTTTTTAATGATTGTATTTTTGGTTCTTGAGGCTCTCTTTTTCAGTCTTTGCCTTTGTTTTTGTATGCCTTCCTTGCTCTTTCATTCATTTTAATGAAAGTTGTCTTTTTTATTAAAAAAAAAACCTTGCAGAGTATCTATATATTTTTTTATACCATAAGTATCCAAACCACGCACAACCTGACAAATCTAACATCCGGATCAATCTATTTGATTGTATCACATTTAGTTGTTGACAAACTTGTCGGACTTTAACATCTTAAATAGGTGGTCACCTTGAAGTTTGAACTCATTCTCTCCCATAAACTTTTCTTAACACTTTTTTTTTTTTGAAAAGAGACAATTTCATTGATATTATGAAATTAAAAAAGAGGGGAAGGACCCCGCTCCAAGGGAGTTCTAAAAAGGCTCCACAACTAGAGATAATAAAGAGGAAAAGCTATGTAAGTTTTAAAAAAAAAAAGAGGAAAAGCTATAATAGTGAAATATGGAGAGCATTTACACCAACGTAGTGTAGACTATAGCATAAATTTTCTTTTTTTGATAAAATATAGCATCAAAAAATGAATAAATGATGTTTCCTTTCCCTTGAAGACCCGCTGATTTCTTTCTTCCCGAAGCTTCCAAAAGAATGCCCATATAAAAGTCAGCCAAAGAGATTTCTTCTCTTTCTTGAAAGGATGACCCGTAAGTAAATACGAGAGGAGTGTGGGGTTGATTGGGAGGGCCGTGTACCAACTAAAGAAGAGAGGATGAGGCTTCAAAATTCTGTAACATATTCACAAGAAAGGAAAATATGGCTTTGGGATTCAGCATGCTTTTTTCAAAGGGTGCACCGACGAGGAGATAGAATCATGTAGGGCATTCTCCTTTGAAGCTTGTCATGTGTGTTAAGGGCTCTGTGGCTGAGTTCGCAGGGGAAGAACTTAACCTTTTTAGGGGAGGAATCTTTCCAAATCTTGTCATAGAGGTTGGGCTCTGTGGCTGAGGTTGTCATGTGTGTTAAGAGTCTTTCTTAACTTGCTTCAATCACCTCTAGATCAACCCACGGTGGTTCTATTTGCATAAATATTCAATAATTCTTGGGAAAAATATCCTTTTGGTACCAGAGTCTTGAGTTTAGTTTCCTTACACTAAGCTGAGTTTTTGGGATTCCACCAAGTAGCACTCCTAGGTAACTTATAGGCCGAACTCCTTTCGTGCCATTCCACATCTGAACAATTGTCAAATGGCCAAAATTCTTAATAGAGTGAAGTAACGAAACTAGTTTTAATGGAGTTAGACTGATGCTTAATTGGTAAGAGTTTAGGAAAAGGTAACTTCAAGTGTATTATAAAATGAAGATGATCATTATATATAATATAGCTTAACATTATTATCTCTAGAAAATTCATCATACATACAAATCAGCTTAACTCCACCATTTGATCTATTGGAAATTTGGATCCATGGTTTATAATTCTATCTGGAATGTTTAAAACGATGAAAGGATGGAGTTGTCATTTACTGATTTTGTTGGTTGCCTAGTTTTTGCCTTAGATGCACACTTCAAGGTTCGGTAGTTATATGTGTGTATATATTTACTTGGTTGTTTAAAATTTATTGTTTTCATTGTATGTCTGTAATCTTCAAACTCCTTTGTATGAGCATGTATATTGATATTATGTTTCAATCTCTCTCTCCTTATGCCCTCTCTTCCTTTAGGTTGGAATATGCTGTTTTTCCTATGGGGTGTGTTTAGGGGAAAGAAGGTGAATTGTTCAGATGCATCGAAGACTTCTAATATTCGTAGCACAGAAGCTGTGCCTTTAGACAAGAACTTCCCTGATACCACAGCAACAAAGTCTGATGATGTTTGTTTGGCCAAGTGTGTAGATGGAGAGATATTTGCTTGTGATAGTCCCAAATTAGGCAAAGCATCCAGTTTGGCTGACCAAACTTCTGACACAACTAGCGCTGGTTGTCACAAATGTGAATCTTCTTTTCACCAGACACAATTGAATTCCCTAGAAAATTCAGGCCACCAGGTTGATCAGTTTAAACCAAAAGCATCGTCAATGTTAACTACTAGTATGGAATTGTATCAAGGATCGGCTAGCTCTGCTCACATGGTAATGTTTCTTTTTGCATCTTTTTTCATATAGCTTTGTGTAAGTGAGATGTTTCTCTCTCTCAAACATACGCACACTTATGCACACACAAAAACTTACCATAGCAGTCAACAATCATGCAATGATGCTACACACCTGCTAATGGTCTTCACAATTATGACCAGCTTTCATTGGGACAGGCAGGCAATATGCAGTTTAATTTGTCAATCGACTAATGATATCCAGCTCTCTATATTTGTTCGACGTTCTTCTTAAATGCCTAACTACTAACTTATTTTTTAATCACACCTCTAGTCCTGGAATTTTTCTGAATTGCATCTATTTGAACATCAGTAGGTTCAAAAACTGACATTTTAACCTCGAGTCTTTAGAAGTAGTTTAAAGTAGTCCATTTAGTTAATGTTCTGTCACCTACAGTAACATATAGTTTTTTTTAATTATTAATATATATTTTTTACCTGTAGAGCTATGCTTGGTTGCCACAGTAATAGATAGTTGATTGGATATCATTTTTAGTCTATTTTATAATATTAATTATGCTGATATTGTAACAAAAAATTAATTTTTATGTTGTTATGGCTTACCAGGTACTTTTATTATTTCAATTGAACTCTAAATTATTACTTTATTAAAGCAAATTTATTATTAATCACAAAAATCCAAACTAAACAAACATAAACCTCCCAAAATTAATCAGGTTCCACCAAGGAGTTTGGTGACAACCAGTTTTCATTTCTTAAGATACCAACCATTGGTTTCTCGATATAATGATTTGGTACCACTTTTCTTCTCTTGAGAACTTCCTAATCCATTTTGTGAGCTACGCTTCTTTCGATTTTCTTCTCATGGGTTCATCCAAAAACTGAAAAGCCTGAAGAAGGAATTGAAAACATGGAATCATGATACTTTTGGTCATCAAAAGGAACTCAAAGCTAATCTACACAGAGAACTCATGGTCATAGATGAGAAAGAGGAGATCGCTCTTTTAACTAGTAATGACATACAGCGCAGACTAGACATAAAAGAGGAGTTGATATCTATTTCTGCTAATGAAGAAGCTATGTGGCTCCAAAATTGTAAATCCAGATGGTTAATGGAAGGTGATTGCAATTCTGCTTTTTTTCACAGAATCATGGCTGCAAACAGAAGAAAGAGCACGATTGTAGAAGTCCTTACAGCCAATGGGGATAGTTTGGTAAATGACAATGAGATTGAGAGTGCATTTATTGACTTTTATCAGAGTCTGTTCACCAAAAAGCAAGGAATCAGAGAGCTACCTGACATAGAAGATTGGAGCCCTATTTCTCCTGAGCAGAGTGCCTTTTTGGAATCTCCTTTTACTGAAGCTGAAATTTATAAAGCAGTCTCTGATTTGGGCACAAACAAGACCCCTGGACCTGATGGCTACACGGCTGAATTCTTTAAAAAATCATGGAACATCCTTAAAAATGACATTATGGGGGTGTTCAATGAATTTTTTAGGAACGGGATCATCAATGCTAGTCTTAATGAGACCTACATTTGCCTCATTCCAAAAAAGATTGCTGCAAAAAAAGTGGGTGATTACCGACCTATTAGTCTTACAACTTGTCTCTATAAGATCATTGCTAGAGTGCTCTCCGAACGATTGAAACGAGTCCTCCCCGACACGATCACAGATTATCAATCTGCTTTTGTAGCCAAGCGTCAAATTCTTGATGCCTCCCTCATTGCCAACGAGATCATTGATGAATGGAAACGAAAGAATAGATGAGGGGTGGTTATTAAACTTGATATAGAAAAGGCTTTTGACATGGTCGATTGGGACTTCCTGGAGAATATTCTCCAAGCGAAAGGCTTTGGGACAAATTGGCGGAAATGGATTAGAGGATGCATCTCATCAGCAAATTACTCCATTATTATCAATGGCAAACCTAGGGGAAAAATTCGAGCCTCGAGAGGCCTTCGTCAAGGGGATCCACTTTCCCCCTTTCTTTTCATCCTCGTGGTTGATTGCCTTAGTAGGATGTTGCTCTTGGCAGAACAAAAAGGTATGATTGAAGGTTTCTATGTTGGAACGGGACCCACCAAAACATCCATCACCCACCTCCAATTTGCAGATGATACCATACTTTTTTCCTCACCAGATGAAGTCTGTCTCGGTAATCTGTTTCAAACCATTCGTGATTTTGAGGTAGTTTCTGGACTGAATATAAATTGTCAGAAATCAGAGTTTTTGGGTCTCGGTATAGATACTCAACAGATTGAATTGTTAGCATCCTCCTTTGGTTGTCGGTACGAATGTTGGCCTGCCACATATTTAGGTCTTCCATTGAATGGTAACCCTCGATCTATATCCTTTTGGTCTCCAATCATTGAAAAAGTGGATAAAAGACTTCATAATTGGGGGGCATCCCATATCTCCAAAGGGGGAAGGCACACACTTATCCAAGCTACACTATCAAACCTTCCTCTTTACTACCTATCCATTTTTTTGGCTCCAACAAGGGTCACTAAAACTGTGGAGAAGTTGTATAGGCGCTTTCTGTGGAGAGGCGGACTGAGAAATAAAGGAAGTCATCTTATTAAATGGTCTATTCTTCAATGCCCTCTTGAAGAAGGAGGTTTGGGGCTTTTCGACATTCACAAACGAAACATCTCTCTTTTAGCAAAATGGAATTGGAGGTTTTACAACGAAAAGGAAGCCCTTTGGCGTAGAATTATCGCATCAAAATATGGTACTGACCTGTTTAACCATAAGCCCGACAATGTGTCCTTACAATCAGCAAAGGGTCCTTGGAAATCAATACAAAATATGCGCCAATTGGTTTACAATCACATTGTTATTAGAGTGGGTAGAGGTGACAAAACTCTATTTTGGAAAGATATTTGGTTGGGAGATCAATCTTTACAATCTCAGTATCCCTCTCTATATCATCTATCTCTCAGAAAAGAAGCAAGTATCGACGAGTTATGGAACCAAAGACTTAGTTCCTGGAATCTTTTTTTAAGAAGAAATTTAAAAGACGACGAAATCCAAGATTGGGCCTCCTTATCTCACCTATTAGCCTCTTTTACCACTGTTGATCATGAGGATAAGTGGGCTTGGACTTTAGAAAAGGAGGGGGTTTTCTCTACACGTTCACTTACTCGACAGCTTGCATCCTCTGGACATGTGAACATTTTACCACTTTACCAACAATTATGGAAGGGACACTCTCCTAAAAAAGTTAAATTCTTTGTATGGGAGCTTAGCCACGCAAGTATAAACACTTTCGATAAATTACAGCATAGATCTCCATGGTTAACTATATCTCCAAGTTGTTGTCATCTTTGCTTCTCAGCTGAAGAAACGCAGATTCACCTTTTTAGCAATTGTGCCTTCGCCTCTGCTTTTTGGTCGTTCATTCAACAAGCTTTTGGATGGTTTATCACTCGGCCTGGGGATATCCTCTCCTTGCTCAACGTATCCCTCATTGGTCACCCGTTTCGGAAGGAAAAGAAGATTCTATGGCTAAACTTCATCTATGCTTTTTTATGGAATCTCTGGCTTGAACGAAATGCGAGGATCTTTAAAGACAAACAGCAGAATATTCACTCCTTCTTAGAGTCTACCTCCTATTTTGCTTTAACTTGGAGCCACTTATCTCCGCCTTTCTGTAATTACGGCTTATCGACCCTTTTATCTCAATGGAGATCCTTCTTGTAATTTCTCGGGTAGGACCTACTTTTGTATCTATTTCAATCATCAATGAAATGGTTTTGTTTCCTATCAAAAAAAAAAAAAAAAAAAAAGCTACGCTTCTTTCTTCATTCCTTTTTTTTTTTTTACATTGCTTTCACCCAAACCACCAATTTCAACTGGCAACAAAGTAGTTTCCCAGTTCACCAAATGACTCAATTTAGTGTACATTCTGTGGTTGGTGAACAGTCTCTCTTGGTATAGGAAAATTGGCATCATATAGGCTGCTAGGCTGGAAATTATAGCATGGTTCAAAGTTAACCTACCATGTTTCGATGAGCTTAGCTTCCTCCATATCTCCAATTTTCTTAGCACCCTTCCCTCTACTGCCTTCTAGGATTTCTCTCAAGAGGCATGCCTAAATATATAGGATAAAGGAATTTTGCAAGCTGCACATCCCCTTTCTTCAACCAACTTTTTGACTCTGTCTAAAGGAGCAATAATATATTGATGGCAAATTGAAGATGACATAAAATGAGCTTTGTCTTCACCTTGAACCCCTTGAGGTCACATTTCTCAATTGCAATAGATCGAACCCCTTGAGGTCACATTTCTCAATTGCAATAGATCATTTGACTCAACACGACCCCTGCTAACACAAAAAGGAAGGGTGATAAAGGGTGACAAAGGATCTTCTTTCCTCCCTCAAGGTCCTAGATGCTAAAGTTACCCTCTAGGCTTCTCGTTGAGGAAACCTGAGAATTTGGTAGCCATTGTGAATCTTCTAATCCACTTAAGCGATCTACTCCTGAATCCATATTTTTTCATCACTGCCAACAAAAACTCCCAATTAACCATATCACGTCTTTTCCCAAATCAATCTTATGGAATCACCCTCCTTTCCCTCTTCCTTTTTTTAATAGGAAACTTTAAAACCATTTCATTGATATATGAAAGGGATGTCAAAAGATCCTATCAAGTAATTACAAAAAACATCTCCAATGGAACATGAGAGTAGTTAAACTATAATTTCATAAAGGAGAAGATAACTTGCTCCAAGACAAGGCTAATAAAGAAGTAGATTCAACAAAAGAGCAGTAGCTTTGATTTTTATCTGACAAGATATGGGCATTTCGCTCCAACCAAAGATTCCATATGAACAAAGAAACAAAATTCTGCCAAAGGATCTTCTTCTCATGAACCAAAGGATGCCCCGTGAGTACATAGGACAGAAGGGAGAAGACACAACCAGGCCTTGTTAGCTCCCAACCAAAAGCTTGCTGAAGAAAATTCCAGAATCTTGAGGCAAAAAGACAGCTGCTGAAAAGATGGATTTGACACTCTTGGTTTGCCATACACATGATGCAACAATTTGGAGATAAGGCCATCCATGGAGTTCTCTTTTGTAGCTTGTCATGAGTGTTGATGCAAGAGTGGCTAAGCTCCCATATAAAGAACCTGACCCTTTTAGGAATGGGGCCCTTCCAGATTTATTGATAAAAATCAGCATTGTCCAAGGCACCTTTTGAAGCAAGCCTCTTTGAAAGGGATCTGGATGAAAAAAACCCATCTTTTTCCAGCTCCCAAACCCAAAGATCCTCTGTATCAGAGATGAAAACAAGGGAAAGTTGATGGGAAAGTGAAGACCATTCCTCAATTTCAAACTCATTAAGGTTCCTTCTCAACTGTAGATTCCAAGATCGAGCGTTGATGATCCATAAATCAGAAATGGGAGCATCTTTTCTTAGGGAAAGATTATAGAGAAGAGGGTATTGATGTTGTAAGCTTGCACTCAACCATTTGTCCTTCCAAAACAAAGTCTTATCACCCTTTCCAACCTTTGCATAAACGTGATTATATACCAAAGGCTTCAGCTTGTCAATAGATTTCCAAGGACCCGATAATGTAGATAAAGAAGAGGAACCCGGCATTTTGTCACAATGGTTAGAACCGTACTTTGTAGCAATAACAGCCTCCTTTTCTAGCTGGAAACGCCAAATCCATTTGAGATTGGATGTAAAATATGTTTCCCCTTGACAAAAAGCCATTTAGAAATCAGAAATAATACAGAAAGGACCATTTCCAGTGTCTTTGCAAATTGCAAGCATTTTAGAAATCATTTTTTGCTCACTTGTTATCAAAGTGATAGGACGACGATTTTTAAGTCTGACTGTCTTTCATTGGGATTAAGAAAATGAAGTTTTCTTTAATACAAGAGTTGAGCTATCCCTCCCAAAAATGTCCTGGAACATCTCCAAGAAATCATATTTAAACATGTTTTAGAATTTTCAAGGCAATCACCGGAAAAGCCATCTGGACTTGGAACTTTAGAGTTCCCAAGTGCCTACATTGAAGTACAAGTATACAATCCCAAGTGCGTTCATTGCAACAAAGATTTCCTTTTCCTCAAAGGTTCTCTCGGACCAACCACCTTGGGCTTCTGAAAGTGCATTGGATCCCTTCTAGAAAAGAAAACGTGTACATCATAATTACCTCTTGGTATATAATTCTTGGAAAAAAGAGAGAATTATTCCTCTGGATATCAGAATGAGAAGTCAGGCTAAATCCACCACTGCTCAAAATTAATTCGGATATGATGCTTTTCCTCCTCTCTGCTTTGAATTCCCATCCCGTCTTGTAGCTGTTTAACTCTGCTTCTTTGAACCAATATACACTGCTCGTGAAAGCTTAGATTATATAGTCCTCCAACTTCATCGTCAGATTGCTTTCCTTCTCTGTCCAATCTTATTACAAGTTTCTCTTTAATATCCAGTTTCACGATGCTGGTGTATCATCCCTTTCTCCTCCTCTAGATTTCCAACTGCTTTGCTTTAACACCTAATTTTCGCCTCACAAGTTTGAATGTTTTCATTAATTTGAAACCAAGCCATTCATTCCCCCACCCCACTTCACCAACCCTTCAAGTAAACGCTTCAAAATTAGGATACTGAATTCAGCACCCATTCCCAAAATGAAATGGAGTACGTTCTCATTTTATGCTTTAAATTTCGAGTAGCAAGGTGAGTGATCGGAAAACTCCCAACTTTTTGTTTTTTAATTTTTTCTTGTGTGTAAATTTTTTATTTTAGTTAGTAAATTAATAATTTTGGGTTTAATGAATGAATTTCCACAGACCCTTAGGTTGTTCTGGCTTTCTACTCTCTTTGAATATATTTTGGAGGTTTCTTATCAAAAAAAAAAAAGAGAAGAATTTTCCACAAAAGCACAAGAAAATATGAAATTTATCTTTTTTTGTAATTTTTTTTTGTTTTTGCATAGTCTTTTTTGTAATGTTGATATAATTGATAGTATGTACCATTTACATTTTGTTACTGTAGTGATGGAAACTAACGGTAGAGGTTATTTTGAACTACATGAAACTGACTCGAGGTTAAAATGTTTTAAACTTAGAAACCGAAGTGTAATTTGCCTTCTCTAAATTTTAATGAGTCTTTGGTTGTATAATGATTAGTGTGGGATGATGTTTGTCTTTTGCTCTTGTGTGTCAAGTTTTTTTAATTCCTTCTGAATTGTTAGTATTTATAAATTACCTTATGTTTCACTTGTTCCTCATTTTATAATCCTAGTTCTTCCTAACAGATTAGATCGCTATTTTCTATGTTGTTGTTTTGTTTCTTTTGACTAGACCTTGGTTTAACCTGTCAGAACCAGCAAACTGTGAAGGCTTTCTTGCAGAAGATTGAGAGGTGCTTGGATGAACTGAAAATCTAATGTGATGCTAAGTGTGCCCATCAGTTATATGGGTGAATTGATTGAAGATTAGGTGGGCTTATTTCGGAGATGAATACAATGTGGATTAGAACGTGTTTTTGTTGTCCATTGGATACCTGGCTCCAACTTATTGTGAATTGGAATTTCACTTTTCTGATTATAGGAAATATAACTGAATACTAGATTATTATATTTTTTATTCCCTCCCTTTTCTTTCTCCCAGCCCATTTCCTGGTGTCACTATTTCTTTCTATTTTCTTTATCATTTTTTTTTGTGGTATACATGTGTATTTCCTATTTCTTTTTTCAATTGGTGTAGTTCATTTTAAAGTCTTAACACACATTTCCCCTCTTGATTAATAGATGCACTGATGTTCTCCTACTATGCAGAAGGAATCTGGTCGTTCAGAGAGTGTACAAGGCGAGCAATATGAACCATCCATTCAAGTTAAAGAAATTGTAGGAGTTAATGATAATAAGAAAGCGCAGCTGGACTTTGGTGCAGCGGAAGATATGCCGCCATTAATTAAGACCATTGATGACATGAAAAAGACTAGTACTGGTGAGAAAATTGTAGATAGATTGGTTTGTGAAGGAGAGAAAGTTATACTCCAGACAGCAGAAGGGAGTTCAGAATCTGAAGGTCTTTCAAAAAGAGATTTAAATACCGAAGGAATCCATTGTCTGGAGTCCCATCACAGAAAACGCCGACATATCGATATATTTGAGTCGAGAGCTCTAGTCTCTAGTGGTGCTAATAAACGTACTTCTTGGGATGAGGTGGATTGTATAGTGCTGGATGAAGAGAATGTCAGCAAAAAGACGAGGACAGGCTTTGGTAACTTGTATGAAAATAGTTGTAGTTCAGGTGGTATAATTTCACAATCAGATGCTTACGTCTCACCACGTAATGATATTGGTCCGACCTTTTTATTCCAGAAAAAGGGAGGTGATAAAGTTTGTGATGTGAATGTTATTCCAGAAGATTTTGAAGCTGCTGAAAAGCACTTCTTTCCTGTGGAATCACATCAAATAGAGGATCACCACTTAGCACTTCCCGCTAAAGACGAGGACCAATATCATGATGCAGTGCCAAACCTCGAGCTTGCGTTGGGGGCAGAGACTAAACTACGAAAGAAGAGTATGATCCCTTTCTTTATGGATTTAGTGGATGAGAAACATAACCACAGCGAGTCCTCAGAAAAGGTGATTGATGATGAAGAAGAAGATGACTCTGCATCCCTAACGTTGTCTTTGTCATTCCCATTCCCGGAGAAGCAACAATCGGCAAAAACTGTTTCGAAAACAGAACAGCTTCTACCCGATAGACGGCATGTGAATACTTCACTGATTCTCTTTGGGGGTTTGTCAGAGAAATAGGCATGGTGGTGGTGTTACTCTCGTCTTTGTGGTGTCGATTCGGCATGTATACCAGGTTATGTTAGTTGATCTTTCAAGGGCTCTATTATGCGAGAACCCGGTTTCCATCTGTTCATATCCCTCTCCTCAAAAGTATATACCAGTAATTATTTTACCTTTTTTTTTTTCTTTTTTCTGGGTTATGCTGTTAGTTAATCATATTTGAGCACTTTTGAGTTTAAGATCAGAATTACGGCCGTTTGTATATATAAGTAGAATGGAAACAGAAATAATATTTGCTTGTTAACAGTCAGGTATTACAGACCAATATATCCACCTTAACAGTACTCTGTCTCTCTGCTGCCCTTCCTACAGTTCACATGTGAAGCATTATGATCATTCGATAAGGTTTCAATCTTTTTCAACTTAAAGATTTAAGTTTATTGTTCGAATACTTTAATTAATAGATGTGGATTTCGAGTTGAGCTGTAGTTCTTGTTCTAAGGTTTTGGTTGTTAGGCTGATCATATGAAGCTTTTTTTGATATTTTATTAAGATTCTCAAGTTTACTGGGAAAAGGATCCTCCAAGCTTTCTTAGCAAGGAGTGGCTTGGTTAAATGTAATAAAATTCTTGAAAACCAATGCTGCTTTGGCTTTTGTAATCTCAGTTTCTCACTTTAATTTAACACTTTGAATTTAAGACAATTCATGGTTTACATACAGGCGGGGGATCCTTCGTCTGAATCTCATTATTTAAAAGCCTTCCTTGAATGAGTTTCCAATGTTAAGAAAAGAAAGCTCGTAACTTCGTTGATTTTTAAAATGATCAAAGAAAAGGCCGATGTACTTACTTATCATGGTTTACAAGAATTTGAGTAATAATTTGTTCAACCTCCACATGGGAAATATGAAGGGAAAAGAACTCTGTGGACAAATGTGAAACAAATATGAACTTGAGTCTTATTGGCTAACGAGAAATATATGCATTTTTTTTATTATTGTTTACAATTTTGTTTCTATTACCTACTATACGGTTTTTATAATTGTGTTATATTCGTTTAATGCACGTTATCTAGTTTTTTATATTATATCTATTAGAATAAAAACAAGAAACAAGAAATAGTTATTAAACACATTTATGTTAAAAATAAAAATGAGAAATAAGAAACAAGAAACGGAAGCAAAAACATTTCCAAACAGGTCCTTAAATACCAACTTATAAATCACATTAGAAAGGAGGATATGTCCAACAACAATATTGGCAATATTAATGGTTTTAAAGTGGAACTTTTTATTGATAATTTCAAGAAATAGGTCAGTGTCAAGACCTACCACCTAAATATGTATTTATGTATGTATGTATGTCAAGATAACTGTATAATGTGGTTGATCTCGAATGATCGTTCAATACAAATTCAAGTTATGACTTTTAAATTATCTCATACATCTAATAATATAGAATCGCTAACCACATTGTTCCAACCCTTTCAAAGAATTTTTCATGTGATAAAAGTTTATCAAAGTTACCAATTACTAATATTAGTTCATACTAATACCATCTTTTTTTTTTTTGTTTTTATTTTTATTTTATTTTAATTCAACACATACTAATACGAATTGAACTCTATTCAAGGTTGGACATTTTTTGCCAAAATGAGCATAACTCAGGCGATAATTGACATGTATTCTTTCTCTTGAGATTGGAAGTTCAAATTTACATACCTCACATTTATTGTACTAAAAAAAAGTTTGGAAAATTCTTAACCATAGTTATGAAAACACAAATAATAAATTATAGATTATATAAAAAAATATTTCTATAAAAAAATATTTTATATTTTTGATCTTCTATTATTAATTAAAATAGTGATAAATGTATAGTTAGTAGCAATGTATTAAATTTTTGTCAACATATCGACATTTTTACATGTCAATGAATTCGATATCGACATGAGGGGTGAATCGATATTTCCATTACACTTAAAAGAAATCGATAAGATATAAACAAAATAACAACAAAATGTAGCTAATGTGAAGATAATATTAATAATAAATATTTTAATTTATTTATAAGATGTAAAATATTTATTTCTTAGTTTAAATATATTTTTTAAAATATCCATCAATTGAAACATCGACATTTCTATAGACATTTCTATAAAATTGAAACATCGACATTTCTATCAACATTATAATCCTTGGTTAGTAGTTAAGTCGAGCACAATTCAATAGATAATTCGACCACAATTCATAACCTTATAAAAAAAGTGTAATTAGAAGTTATAGATTATAAAATAGGTAATAGAGGCGACCAATTATCCGGCTATCTTCAACACTGTCTCTTGCTCTCTATTGCTCTCTCCAATTTCTTTGATTTCTCTCTAGATCTCTGCTCTCCTTCTTCCACATGGCCGCCTGCTTTGCTCCTTCGCTGTCCGTGTCCGGTAAATCTTTTCTTTTCTCTCTTAACATAGCAGTTCAATGTTTTCATTTCCATATGCATATTCACATGATTGCGCGTTTGTGTTGAGTGATCCAGTAGGTCGAACATTTTCCTTAGTAATTATCGCCTGTTCGGTTGCTTTGACAATATCTGGAAACGGATGAATTTATGAAGGAAATAATTTCGTATTCAATTTCTCTGGAACTTTATTAGGCATGCCCCTCAGGTGGTGGATTTTGCATTTCAATTAACGTTGAGTTCGATGTAGGTTGCGATTATAGACGTTTTGTAATTTCGAGGAGCTTTGTTGAATGTTTGATTGTTGTCTTATTTTTCTCCTCGTTGTGAGCGAAAGACTTTCTTGGAACCCACTCGAGAAAATTATGGTCTCGTCGAATTTGTTGTGTGAATTTCTGGACGAAAGTTGGAGGTGGTAATCTCGACTGGTTTATGAATTTCGATCGTTTCAAATTTTAGTTCTATTCCTCTTTGCTTAGCTCGTTTCTTTTCACAAGGTCATCCATCTGTACATGGGTCTTAATTCTCTTTTTTCGTTCTTTCCTTCTGTGTTTAGGGGGATTGATCAAGGCCTCAGATCTCTCCTCAAAGTCCATTTCCTTTGGGCAAGCACCAAAACTTGCCGTTCAGAAGAAGTGCTTGAAAACCAACCACAAGTTATCAGTCCGTGCTGAGTACAAGTACGTTATGTTGCATTATGCAACGAACAAAGCTTACTAACGTCATTTTTTTAAATGATTGAATATTTTGCTCTTCTTGAAGTCTCACGTTGGCTATATTTCATCATGAATGAAAACTAAGATGGATATGGAAGGATTTGTCTTTTTAGTGTTGGACTTCTAAAGTTACATGAATCTGAAATTGTTTCAGATATAGCTGGCTTTTTGAGCGATTGTAGTTACTAAATATTCAAGTTTGTGAAAGAATAGTATTGTGCAGTTGCAATACCAATCATGTATCCTTATCAGGAAAGGAGGTGCTGGGTGAGAATAGGGATGAGCGGCTGGAGAATATAAAACAGGAAAGAAATAAAGATTGTGAACATTCTCAAAATCGAAATAGATTCTCGTATAGTCAATTCTCAAAATCGAAATAGATTCTATAGCAGAGATTTTTGTGGGCACGAAATTCAGTGCTCGAGGAATTTTACTTTAATGCATTCATGGTAATTGTTATAAGTTATACCTATCAATAGTTCTAATGAGAATACAATATCCAAATTGAATTCTACCGTGTACCTTGAGGGATCCATCTCTAGTGAAGCATGCATTATTTATTTCTGAGGCAAGAGCCATTTTTCTTTTCCTTAGATTCTCCAGCACAAGAGCACCCATTTTCTTAATTTATAGAAATTATGTTGCAGTTGAAAAGATGAATTCCATCCTTCCTTCCCCTACCAGCAGCCCAAACGAAATTCCTCCAATGGTGAACTACCCTTCCATGACTTTTGAAAAGAGAAAGTAAATTGGAATCAGTTTCTTTTTTCTCCCTATCTACTAATCCGTTCTTTCAAACATGCACCATTTTATTATGTTTTAGGGAGGAAACTGTACTTTCCATTAAGAGATAGAAAGAACAATAAGGAGAGTAGACAAGGCATCCTTCCTTGAGATGTTAAAAAATTACCAGAAACTACTCTGCATTTAAAGTATTTCATGCTATTTAGATGTATTTTATGTTTTCAATTGTACAAATGAATTTTAATAATAATAAATTGTCTACGACACATAAAATGATGGTTCATCTTATTCGTTTGTTTGCTCCTTGTAATAGTTCTTCCCTTCGGATACTTGAAAGTTAAAGCTTTAGATGTTGTTTTGCGTGGTTGCCCTTGCTACTAGTTTCTTATTGTCTCATGAATAGCAAATCTCTATCGATGAGAATTGCATCAAATTAAGAACCTAACAAGACATCCTCAAGACACACAGAAAATAATTGCGAGAAGAAAGATCTCGATGTATATTGCGAGTTAATAAAAGGAGAAATGAGAATGGTTCTCAACTCCAAATATTTCAGGATCAACTGGTATTCCTATGGGTTAGTTTTATATATATTGACTTTGACACCTATGTTGGATTGATATTCGGGGCCAAAAATGGTTAACACTTTCACTTTACTTTGTCATTTTAACGATATCAAACTTCTTTATAAAATTTCTGGTTTCTTTCCTATAGTTCTACTACTAGATTATTAGGAAGATAAATTCCAATCCTGAAATTTTCATTTGGTCAGCTTAGATGCAAATGCATTTAATGACCCGTTTACAAAGTTCTAAAAGCAGCACACCTCTATTTACTACAGGAATTAATTTCCTGTGGGGAAGTTCTTCCTTTATTTTCTTCCTGAAGGACAGTTGGACTAATAGTTACAAGTTTGTTTTTTGTTACAGTGATGGTGGTAGAAGTGGAGGTGGGGATTTTGTTGCTGGTTTTCTTCTTGGGGGTGCTGTATTTGGAACTTTAGCTTACATTTTCGCTCCGCAGGTGAATTGAATGTTTTGTTCTAAAGTCTAACATATCATCTCTGGAAAATAAGATCTTAACATTAATCATTTGGAATTCATATCACCATTGTTGTTCTGATTCAGCTAGGGTATATTTTTTTGATAGGAAACAAAGACCACTTCATTGATATATGAAATAGATACAAAAAGTCCTATCGGCAATAATTACAAAAAACTCCTCCAATGAGCGATGAGGGTTGTCATACTATAATTACAAAATGGAGGATAATTTTTACTCCAAGATATAGCAAGATAGACAGCTAGGGTATATTTTAAATATTCACAGAAACATGTCATCTGTCTAGATGACTTCATGAAGCTAACAATTACATGGATGAGGGAACCAATGCACTTATACCCCTTTAAAGTCATTTTCATCTTTATATGCAAGTTCAGAAGGCTGATTATTTCTTTGCCCCACATGTCATTGTTGCGTATGAATTTCAGAAATGGCATGCATCATAAGCTGCTGTTTGTTAGTTACAGGAAAATTACGCATCCTTTGTGCTCAATACTATCGCCTTCTCTTAATCTTCTTCGAGTGAGTCATGTGGTTTTTCATAGTATGGAATTTCTATTTATTGCCTTTCTGCTTGTATGTACAGATCAGGAGATCTCTACTAAATGAAGATGAGTACGGTTTTAGGAGGGCAAAGCGTCCAATCTACTACGACGAAGGTCTAGAGGTAATTATCATGACTTACCCTTTTTGTAGATTATCTATTCTTACTTTTAAGAAATTTAGTTTCCTTTATATTTATATAAAATAAGTTATCGATCGTTGTGTCCATTTCGTCTCTAAATTTCCAAAAATTTTAATTATGTCAAGAATACAATGTAGTGCTATTTTATTTTGTTCAGTGGCTTGTTTCTTGTTACACTGTGTCAAATCAGCCCATGTTTGTTGAATAGGAAGAGACATGTCACATTATCATTTAGTTAACAGTAGAATCTAATCTTTATAAAATTACAATTCAAACTTTAGGGACGTAATTGATTGGGTAATTTAACCCAACGCCAAGCTAGGTTCCTTCTTGATTGAATGTTTAATATCTTAATAAACGTTAATTTTCTGAAAAGCAGAAAACCAGACAGACGTTGAATGCAAAAATAAGCCAATTGAATTCCGCCATTGACAATGTATCTTCACGTCTGAGAGGTGGCAACAATACTCCAGCTGTGCCAGTTGAAGCCGATCCTGAGATTGAAGCTACCATGTAAATTCAACTTAAACATGGACTGATCATAATTGAAAAGGTTTGAAGTTTTTACATCTTAGAGACCATATCAACACGTGACCATATGCCATAATTTTTAATTGAAAGTTCTTTGGATTGATCAAGATCAAAATGGGATGCTACAGTTTATTAGCATTGTTGGAAATATCTCAAGATGATAAGTAAATCACTGCTAAATCCCAAAGTTTGAGGCTTAAACTTATATGTATATTTAGTTTTTTGTATACATATATATTCTTAACAGAACTATTTATAGAGATTAATACAAGACTTAACAAATGACTATAAATATTAATAATAAAAAAATTGTCTAAATAGACCAATTGGGGCATCCAAAAAAATGGCCATTAGTTTCATAAATTGTAAATTTGCTCCCTCGAGAATTTCTCCACGGGATTGAGTGTGCTTTCTCCATTTTCTAAATAAAAGATTTCAAATAAACGATTGTGTTATTTTCTAGTACACATGTTTAAAAAATAAATTTGAGTTACATTATAAATTTGGTTCTTATTGCTTCGACATAGATAGATGGTTTGAGCATAGTTTCAATTTGGTTTTTATGGTTTTAAAAGTTTTAATTTAGTTTTTGTGGTTTGGACTTGGTTTCAATTTGGTCCCATGATTTTTAATAGTTTCAATTTGGTTTTTATGGTTTGGTCAAATACCATTAATCATCTTTGCTATTATTATATTAGTACATTCTTTATGTGATAATGAGCTAGAGTTAATAATAGAGTTTAGGGTTAAGTAAGTATATATATAGATAGATAGTGAAAAACAATTTAAGGATAATTTGTAAGGTTTAATCAAACACAGACTAAATTAAAACTAAAGTCTTAAGTCAAACTTTAAAAACTATATAGATCAAATTGAAATTATACCTCAATCACTAATTTTGTAATTTAACCTTGGGATGTTATTGGGGGAAGAGGCAGGGGATGGCGTTCCCATTATCGCCTTTGCCCTCTAAACCTTTTCCTATGAAATTTTTCATTAGACAAAGATTTCTAAACCTTTTCCGGTTAAATTAGGGTTCACTTTGTCTAATAAAATTTTTCATTAGACAAAGTGGACTCTAATTTTAATAATTATTCAAAATGTGTTTGATAACATATTTATTAACCATAAAAATCGTTAAATATTAGGTTGAATCTCAACTATTATTTAATTTAGATTAAAATATCATTTTTGTCCCTATATTTTGAATTTCATTCCATTTTAATCCCTGTATTTTTAAATATTCAATTTTAGTCTCTGTACTTTCAATAAATCTTAAAATGAGTCTCTACAATAAGTTTATTGTTAATTTTTTCATTTTTTTTATGAACAAAAAATACTTAATCTCTATTAGTTTTTCATTCATAAATTTTGAAAACATATTCACATGGTGTCTATGGTGTCTTTTATTGCATAAAATTTATTATTATTATTTAACCAATTTTGTTAAAAATTAACTTCGAATGACTAATTTTAAGAATTATTGAAAGTGTAGGGACTAAAATTGAAAATTTAAAATACAAGGACCAAAATGGTCTTTTAACTTTTAATTTATGAACATGTTTTATATTATAAATTTTTTATAATTATAATTTTACAATATCATATAATTTATATAAGGTTAAAATAACATTTTGGTTCATGTATCTTGGGTTTCGTTCCATTTTAATCCATATACTTTCAAATGTCCAATTTTAATCTCAATAAACCTTAAAATTAGTTCCTACCGTTAGTTTGAAGTTAATTTTTTTTAATCGAAATTGGTTAAATAATAATAATAATTGTCATGCAAGAAAATACACAATATGGACATATTTCTAAAATTTAAAGAGGCATGCTAATAGAGACTAATTTTTGTTTAGAAAAGTTAACAATAAACTAACAATAGAGACTAATTTTAAGCTTTATTGAAAGTACAATGACCAAAATAGAATGAAACTCAAAGTACATGACCAAAATAGTATTTTAATTTTTATAAATATATTATATTATACATATTTTAATTTAACAAAAATGAAATGAGCTTATGACATTAAATACTACATTTATCAAAGTTTTATAATTTTTAATGTAATATTGCATTTTAAAATTTCAAATTCAAAATCTAGATACATTGAAGACATAAAAATGTTATTTTTAGAATTTCCACTATTTGGATCACATAATCCAAAAATAGTTTTCAAAAACAAATTTACCATACATATATTCGTTCAGTCTAGTTGACTCAGTCAATTTGAAAACATAAAATAAAATCGGATTGCATACCAAATAGACTCTAAGATTACATATTCTCTTGATATTTTTGCCGTTAGTTTTTCTTTTATGTAGATTTTCTTTCATCATTTTTCTTTCTTTCTCATTTTTTTTTTAATTTTATAATTAAAATATATCGGTATATTAATTCACTAATAAACAACTTTATACAATTAACTATATTTATATATTACATTTACACATAAAATGAACTCTAGTTAAATGGTACAATATATATCTCAATTTATTTTCAATTGAAATCTTTAATGAAATCTTGCAAGTTCACTTTTCCTATAGTCGTCCAATATAAAATAAACAAAAAAGAATCTATCACCAACGGCTACTATTTTTCTTTGATTTTTTTTTAAAATTTTGATAATGTATAAATATAATCTATTAAAAAAATAATTTAAGCATAGTTTAATAGATAAGACATTTTTATTACCACCCTTAGGGTTGATAGTTTGATCCCCCATCTTACCATTGTTAACCCAAATATATATATATATATATATATATATAAAGTTCCAATATTTAAAGTTTAAATTGAAATTAATATTTAATATTGGATTTTGTTATAAAAATCTGAGATCAATATAAATTAATATGTCTTACAAAATAACATATAAAATTAATATAAATTAAATTGATGAAAAGAAATGATTAAATTATTAACAACAAGAAATGTGATATAAATTTAAATTATATTAAATTAATATGTAAAATAAAGGCATTGTGAAACAATACATAATTTTAATACATTTTCACGAAAAATCCTGCAAAAAGGACATAGCAAACATCTTTATAAATTTTCCTATCGAACAAATTGTTATCTAAAGATTGTACTAAAAAAGGTTAAATTATAAAAAAATACCCCTAAGCTTTGAGTTACGTTTCAATGCCCTAGACTTCGAAAAGTTTCACTTTTATTCTTGAACTTTGAAATTTGTTCCAAAAAATACTTTTGGAGAGTTTTTTTTCTTCGTTAAAATAAGATGGAAATTGACACAATGGCTAATGTGTAAAAACTTGAAGGCATATATTACATAATTTACATTATCATTGACATAAATTGGTGTGACAGTTGATGTGTAAAAATTAATTATGTATAAATAAATTAAACAATATATTTTGAGATGAAATAAATGATAACAACGATTTTAATCTTTTATGGTAAATAATATTATTACGCTTTCTAATTGTTACATATCACCCGTGACATCAATTTTTGTTTCTTATTGTAACGTAAAAAGATATTTTTTGAATAAATTTCAAAGTGCAATGATATTTTTTGAAACAAATTTCAAAGTTAAAGAGTAAAAATGAAACTTTTGCATAATTGGAACCTATTTTAAAATTAAAAGTATTTTATATAATTTAAAAAAAAAAGTTTTTATTCAGTGCCGAGTTATTCTGAATGTATATATATATATATTTTTTTTTTTTTGAATTTAAAAAAAATAAAGTTATCTAAAGATGCCAAACGAGCGTCGAAAATTTCAGGCAATGAAGATACCGTTACTTTTGGATTCGCGAAGTCCCATTCCACTCCCACACCAAAAATCGAAAACACTCCCTTCACTGTCAGTATCACCCGCCCCCCTTCCCCTTAACAAACAATGGAGAACCCGCCGCCGGCCCCGGCACGGCCCACGACTCCGGCGCCGCAGCCCACTGTAGGAATAGCAGTGTTCCTCTTCAAAGGAAAATCCGTACTCATGGGGCGCCGCCGCGTTCCCAACGGAAACTCCACCTTCGCCGTCCCCGGTGGCCATCTCGAGTTCGGTTCGTCCTTCTCCACATCTCTATCCTCAATCTCTTCCTTATTTCTTCTACGCTGTTTCGATACTATTGTTCTTCTCTTTCTTTTTCCTCATTTACCGATTCCGATCGTGCTTTAACCCTGAATTTTACGAAAATCAGTCAAATCTCGAGTTTATCCGCAACTATCTCCATAATCGGGGAATTATTTGTGGATTTTTTAGTGTGAATTCCTCGTCCATGGACAATCGCGCTTGAAATTCCACGGATTCTGGTTTTGGATTCTGCTGAAATCAATGCTTCCGTTTACAAAAATCTCAGGGGAGAGTTTCGAGGAATGTGCTGCGAGAGAAGTAAAGGAGGAGACTGGATTAGAGATTGAGAACATCGAGTTCATTACGGCCACTAACAATGTGTTTCTGGACAATCCGACTCCTTCGCATTATGCAGTGATCTTCATGCGTGCAACAATGGCGGATCCGAACCAGATCGTTCAGAATGTGGAGCCTGAGAAGTGCGATGGCTGGGACTGGTACGAATGGAATCATCTTCCTCATCCTCTCTTTAGCCCCCTTCAGAATTTTGTTAACTGTGGCTTTCATCCATTTCCAAAGTGAGATTTAAAAAAAAAAAAAAACACACATTGAAGTTTGTTGGGAAATTCTGAAATCTGAATCGCTTGTGTTTGATTTTCTGTTTGTGAAGAACTTTTTGTTCTACAAATTCAAGAGTAATGGCACTATTTTTTCTTTTCTAAATTTAACTAATATAGATACGTTATCATCCATCCTAAAATTGGATTTTAAGTTATATTATTTTATGAATATTTTATAATTTTGTAAAAGTATCAATTTCGATTAAGATAAATTTAAGTTCGCTCATTTTTTCAATTTTTTTTAAAATAAAGATTTGTTTTCACCAATTTTAAAATTTTAATTTAAGATTTGTTTTTCAAACTTAGTAAAAGTTATATATATATATTTTGCATCATTTAAGATTTGTATTTTTCTAACTAAACAATTAAATGAATTATCTAAAGTTTGATTAATTTTAAAATAAAATATATTTTTTGAAGTTTTAAAATAACTAAGTTAAAAATAAAAAATCAATTATTTATGCTATTTTAATATAATTAAGTTCAAAATTAATATCATACATATACTTTTGTTCAAAATATTATATATTTATGTTATTTATTGTACAAATTTTATTTTATTAAGTTTGAAAGAAGACCTTTTATTTTTTTTTGATTTGAATATGATTAATTTGAAAATAAATATTTTTCTTATTTTAATACGTTAACCTTTTTAAATATTAATTTCTTAAATTATAATACGGATTAGTCTAAAATACACTTTTCTTATCTTAAAATCATAAATTTATATATATTTTGAGCTATTATTAGTTAAATATAGATTAATAAAAAATAAGCATGATAAGATTGTTATTTGTTATAAGTAATTTTAGTTTAAACTTAAAAAAAAAAAAAAAAGAATTGTAGATGACATGTGCAAGAAGTGAGATAAAGAGATTTTTATCAAATAAAAAAGTTGTTATATAGTACTCTAATTTACATTAGAATTTCAATTTAAATAATAGTATTATATCTAAAATATTTTTATATAATTTATATTTTAAAAAATAAAATCATAGGATAAAAAGAAAAATATTTTTGTTAAAAAAATTTATTAAAAATTATATGATAAAAATAAAGATATTGTTGTTAATAACTATTTATATTTTAATTATTATTATTATTATTATTATTATTATTATTATTATTATATATATATATAAAGAAATTATACGCAAAAAAATGGAGAGTAAGAGAGAGGAGATAAGAGACAGGGAGGTAGGGGCGAGGTAATTATAAATTAAGAAATAAAAAAAAAAGTACGCAAAAAAAATGGAGAGTAAGAGAGAGGAGAGAAGAGACATGGAGGTAGGGGCGAGTTGAGATGTAGGAGTGAAGAGAGAGGAAAGTTGTGGGGCGAAGTGGAGTTGAAGTTGGAGTTAATAAGTTGTAAGGCCCACAATAAGTTTAAAAACTCATTAGGCCAAACAAGAGATGAAGTAGAGTTATTAACTCCACCTCACCCAACCCTTCACCAAAACACTCATTTAGTAGGGGTGAACACAATTAGGTCAAAAACTAGCTCAACTGATCAAAATAGATCAAACCGACGTTGATCGATCGATTTTTTGATAGCATTGGTTGGAGTAGGTTTTTTCCATTAGAAAAATCGACAATCAGTCGGTCAGTCCCTTCAGGTGTGCAAAAATCAATCGATCGATCGATAATTTATCTATCAATAAAAAAAATAACATTGGTATCATTATGAATAGTCTAACGCAAGGTAAAGTGCAGTCCCTTTAAGTCCTTTTCTTTTATGTCCTGCACGACCTCTTTTCTTTTTCAAAAAAAACATCATTAGTTTTTTTTTTTTAATTATTAATTTATTCTCTTTTAGCCCTTTCTCATTCTCTCTTTTCCTTTTCCCTCTCCTTCGTAGAGCTTCAATTTTTTCTTTTCCTCTTTTCTCTTCTCCTTCTCTCTTCCTCACCAAGCTTCTCTTTTCTCTTTTCCTCTTCCTCACCGAGCTCTTTTTTCCTCCTCACTGAGCTCTTTTCTCCTTCTCACCGAGCTTCAAACCCTTCTCTCTTCTCCTTTTTTCTTTCTCTTCTTCTCCATCAAAGTTCCTCATTATGTCTTCAATTCTCCATTGACTTTTTGGCCTATCTCTTTCTTTTTATGTCGAGGCTTGGTCGTCTTTTGACAAAAAACATCTCAACTCACTCATCAGCATCTTAAAACTGCCAAAATTGATCGACCAACCGTGTATTCGATCAGTCGGTTTCATGAAGCATTCCAAAATCACCAACCACCGATTGACCAAAATCGATAGGTCGGTTTTTGGCGACCGACCAATGAACAACCCTACCCGTTAGATTATTACATATGGGATGACCCTGTATGTTTCCTCCATTTATTTGTGAGGATGGAGAATGTATTCTCTACCCCACCCTTTCAATGTTTTAATTATATTTATTAATTTTTTTTATATTCATACATTATTAAAAAAAAGAATAAATATTGGTATGGGATTAATGATTAAACTGAATTTTCGATTTTCGATGTTTTATTTTCTCTAAATTTATGTTTTATATAGTTTAATTTTTTTTAGACAATATATAGTTTAAATATTTAATGATTCTTTAATTATAACAAAAATTAAAACGGTATATATATATATATATATATATATTGCAATAAATTTTATTCCTAAAGCTGCTTCAATTCTAAAAATTGGAGAATGGTTGGAATGAAAAATGAAACTTTTAATGGTTGTGCCATAGGATAGAGAAAACATCTCAAGCCATACTCATACCAAATAGATACAAAACTAAAATTTGATACTTAAAAAGTAAATGCATCTTTTTTTTTAGTATTAGGAAAAAAAACAGTATTTATAAACTCTTTTAAAAAAATTACCTTTTTCTTTGCAAAGTTAAAAAAATACTTATAAATGAAATAAATGAATACCTTCAAATTTCAACGGCTTCCCGTTATTTAGAGATGATTAATTAAATGGAGGTGATGTTACCAACCACGCTGACCTACTAAAATATCTATGATGATCATTTGATCTAAACTTGTCATCATCAATTTTTTCAATCTTCCACTCTTTAAAAAGAGGAAATTTTATTTGTTCATATAGTTGAATCGGTTTTAACTTTGAACATCAATTTTATCAAATTAAACTCTTAATTTGAATAAATAGTAAGATTAACCTCTCTACCACATTTGTAATTTAATAGTCGAACTCAAAAAATAAATAAATAAATAAATACATCTCTACTTTTGTTAAGAATTCATAGATTTGAATTCTTACTTTGGTAATTTGTGGGTGTGTTTTTTTTTTTTTGTGTAATTTGTATTCATATATTAAAAAAAGAAAAAGAAAAACAGAATATATACTACTTACACTTCAAACTACAAAATCCTCAACTTTAAGTTATAAAAATGCCTAAGCTCATCCATAGAAATATACATGAAGCTGACGTCCACAAAATTAGTCTCGTCATGCATAAAAACCTTCAAAATGGACCATAATTCAATGTTCAATTTAATCCGCTCAACTTAGTACAATAATAAAATAATTTTTTTTTGAGTTCAACAACATTTAGAGTAGGGGGATTCGAATATCTGACCTTCTGATCGATGGTACATATCAATTACCGTTGAACTATGATCACTTTGGCTATAATAATAAAATAATTAATTTTTGTTTTCTAAACAACCCAATTCATTTCAAAATTTTATAATATCTCAAATTACTTATAAAAATAAATAACAATGACAATGACAAGAATTGATGTTTACACCAAATAATTTGTTATAAATTTAAAATTATTATTAAAAAAACATTTTAATCGTCCATCCATTTGAATTGAGGGAGCGTTTACATACCCGCAAACGTAATCGATCAAATGCAATTAAAAAATGTGGGTCCCTCTTTGAATGCCTTTACCGCCCAAAGGGTATGTAATCAGATTAGATAAGAATATTGCATGAGGTCCACCCATTTTTTTCGTTTACTTTCCATGCTTTGCCACTCAATTATTTTTTCTTCTTCCTCCTTCCTTCTTCCTCCTCTCTCCAGAGCATTAAAATTCATAATTATTTTTATTGCTTTATTAAAAAAGATTCATTCGTTTTTTGGACCATCGTTTTGTCCATAGTCTCACAATTTTAGTTGGATGAGAATGAGGGATTTGTTTTCGAGGGTTATTACCTGTGATTTTTGGCCATATCCCACGGATGATATTTTTTTTTATCTGAGTTTTGGCCAAACATATTTTGACCAATATATTTATTCATTTTTTATGGTTGAGTTTTGGTCAAGCCATATTTTATTATTATTTTATGCTTGGGTTTTGGCCAGGTCATATTTTGGCTAGATCATGTTTTTATCGTTAGGCTATATTTTTATCGATATCGATAATCAATATTTTTTTATGTGAGTTTTGGCCATATTTTTATCGATATCGATATCACAGGCCAAACCACAGACCATATTTTTATCAACAATTCTATAAATTTTTTTATGCTTGAGATTTAGCCAAACTTGATCGATATACAAATAGTTGCACGAAAATCTGTTATGATTTTTTAATTATTTTTTTATACGTTATTTTTAGTTTGATCTATTACAAAAAATCATTTAAAAAAAGTTGAAAAATCATTTTAGAAAATTTTGAATAAGTAAATAAAATTGAGGAAGAATATCTTAATTCTGGTAGTATATTACTGCATTTTAATTAATTATAAATATAATAAAGCATAATGGTAATCTTACATATTTGGAAAGTTTGAATTGTCATTACCAATTACGATAGGTAAACTTCTCTTTGCCATTACGTTTATCCCACAATCATATTACGTTTACGCCCAAATTCATTACAAATTGGTAAAACACACTCTTAAAGCATTAGCGGCTTTTATTCAACTTTCAAACTCTGCTTTTTCAAAGCCATTCATTTTTCAAATTGAATTTCCCATTAACACTAAAAACTATTTTAAATTGTAATTGTAATTGTTTAATCTAAACCTTCCAATTTGTGAATCACTTGGGTGGAAGCCACCAAATTAGCGTTCACAATTTTTTATTTCCAATTATTTTCATATCTTTCTTTATATATTTTAAATTATTATTTTATATTCAAGTGAATTAATCAATTTACATAATACATACCCTGATACCCTACGTCTTTAAGTGACGTTATATCAAAGCTTTAATTATTGTTTTATTCAGTTTTTTAATGATTCTTTATGTATATATGAAAGTGTTTCAACTACTTCAACTAATTTAATAATTAATTGAATAAATACATCACTAACTATAATATGCCTTCTCAAACTAGTGGCGTTAAAGAACATATGAATGCGTCACTAAAAATATAAAAGTGAGAGATAAATAGTATCTTTAACTTAAGGGACAAATTGTGAATTAAAAAGAAACTTAAGGGATAAATTGACTAATTGGCCTTTGGACGAGACAAATTAAATACAAAGCTTCTTTCTCTCATACAAAGTAACAATCTATATCCATGGGTTTGGTATGTTACGAGTATGAAAAATTGAGATTATTGATTAAGAATATAGTAGAAATATTGCCACACCACGAAGTTTGCATGGATTAGCCAGAAAAATATGTAAATTACGAAGAAATTGTTATAATGAATATAATTTTTTTTTGTTGTGGAAGCTAATTGAAAAGTTTAAATCGTGAATTGTAAACAAATTGTAATAGCCAACAAATTTGTAAAGCTTAAACTTGTGAACTTCCATTTGAAAAGTTTAGCTTTGTTGGTCAATATTAGCTTTTTCTTGTTTCTTATTTTCTGTATTTTAAGGGAAAAAAATGAGTTTACTAATTATTTTTCTTCTTCTTTGTTTTTTTTTCCCATTGAGTATAAGCAAATGCTGACTTTTGGCCAAAACTAACCTATCAATGGAAGAAAAATGCAAACACAAATATTTTATTATTTACAATCTCAGTTTTATCTTCTTTAAGAAAACATTGAATTTTTAGTCAAATTTCAAAAATAAAAATAAGTTTTTGAAAATTACTTTTTTTAGTTTTCAAAACTTAGTTTAGTTTTTGAAAACATACGTAAAAAGTAAATACCAAAACAAGAAAACCGTGAAAATAGTATTTATAGGTTTAATTTTTAAAAATAAAAATAAAAAATCACATGGTTATCAGGCCTAAGATGTTATGTATTAGAGTTGAAATTAGAGATTTTTACCTTACTTTTATTGAAATTGATGAATGTAAAAGTTTAATTTAATAATTTAATAAATAAAGAAATTTAGGCTGTAAACTGATTAGGGTTAAATTATATGTACCAAATTTCGATTATGTCCCTAAATTATAAAATGTTTTATTTTAACTTTTAAACTTTAAAATTATTTTTAAAAAAGTACCCTTCAAGAATTTAGAAGATTAATATCATTGTTTTTTTTTTTTTTAGATTAGCAACATATGAGAATAAAAAGATTCAAACCTCTACCCTCATAATTTAAGATATTATATGCCTAAATCAATTGAGCTTGTTCAGGTTGGCAGATTCACACTATTCATTTTAACTTAAAAGATATTGTTTGATTCATAAAAACAATTTTTACACATTGTCACGTGAACATCGTATAAGTCGCAGGTTTTTTACGGCAACCATGTCATTTTTCATCATCATTTTAATGGAAAATTCTCCAAATGTATATTTTGAAATAATTTCATAATTTAAGATTAAAATGATTAAAATGAAACTTTTGAACATACCCCAAACTTGAAGCCTAAAGGGTAGTTTGCATGGTTAAACCATTGATTAACTTATCTAAATTCAGGGGAAAAATTAAAATTTGCCCTAAGAAAAAGGATAGATATTTATTTTCTAATCTAGACAAGTTAACAAACACAATTCAAGATTCAAAGAGAGAATTTACCCCACTTTTGTTTTTCCTCCCATTCCATTTTCCCAGACAAATTTTCTCGGTATCCAAACAGGCCAATACTCCCCACTGACCGCAGAACACCTCGAATTTTCCAAACAGAAAGATGAACAATTACGAATCCTTCAGAAATTTACAATCACTATTCTCATAAGAAAAAAAACGTAATTACGATCAGATTGAGGACTAAACGAAATCATCACACACAAGATTTCATCACACATAGGGCAAAAATTCCCACGAATTTGAAAAGAAAAATCTCTAATCAGACGAAGAAAGAAATAGACGAATTTGATCAAGGAACGAGAGATTTTGAGGCCTATCTTTGCGCTTCACATAGCCTTTCGCCTCCTTTTCCGAGTACGAATTCATCACTCCGCCGCCGTCCTTCTTCTTCCCCTCCTTCCTCCACAGCTCCATCGCGTAACTCGGATGCGCATAATACGCCTCCGCCGCAACCACGCCGCCGTCTGCCGCCACAACGTCGATCGGCAGCCGGACGTAATGGCCGCGGCTCAAGCCTTCCAGTTCATCCGTTCGCGCGAGTCCTCTGTTCGTCACCGCATAAACCTCGCCTTCAACTCGGTGACCAGAACCGGGCGAGTTGATCAGGAACGGCACTCGGTACGGTCCGCAGACGAGCGGAAAGCTCTCCGTCGTCCGGAAACTTCCAACGAAAGAGGCGTCTCCCGTCCGCATCAGGTCCTGCAACAGCGTGTGGTTCCAGAATCCTCGCTTCAGAGTGCCGTACGTGAAGATCAAGGTCGTCGGAATCATCAGATCGGCTTCGGCAACCATCTCTCTCTCACTTTTGGCTCAAAATCCTGACGAGGAGGAGGAAGAGAGAGGAAGGAGAATCTCCGATGAGATCAGTGATTTGTTTGATTATCGAATCGCAAAGCTGTTTGGAAGAGAGGAAAATTCGAGAAAAATGGGGAAAAGGTCTCAGATGTCTAATCTTTCAAACAAAAGAGGGTCGCAGATTTATATTAATTTCTTTCTATATTTCATTCTTTTTAAATATCTTTTCTGTTTTTTCTTTTTTAATTTTAAATTTCAAACCGCAGATGAAATCAGAGGTGAAAATAAATTTTACTATTTTAATTCACGATCTATATTATTTACATTAATTTAATTTTTTTTAAACGCTTCTCCCAGTCCTGCTAACTCCATTTTGTCCGTATCTTAACTTGGATCATTTAAAATCACACATCTAAATTTGGCTTAAATTGCAATTAATCTTTTTAATTTATCTTTACAAGTTTTAAAATTTTGCATGTAACTTCTTAGGGGGTGTTTGGATTGAGGAGTTGGGGGAGTAAAGTTGGGAGGAGTTAATAACTCCCCCCAACTCCTTGTTTGGCCCAAGGATAATTTTACTCATATTGTGGACCCCACAAATTTATTAACTCCTTCTCCAACTCCCTATTGTGGGTCCCACAAACTTATTAACTCCTTCCCCAACTCCTCATTGTGGGCCCCACAACTTTCCTATCTCATTTTTTCTTCACCTCACCTCACTCATACCTCTCTCTTTTGTTATTCAAAAATTACCATTCATGATGAAATGGAAATATATAGTTTAAATTGTTACCATGTATATAGTAGAGAATAAAGTTGAAATATATGAATTACATCTTAGATGTTACAGGTAAAAATTGATATATATAGTTTAAAGGTAAAAATATATACAATTTAACATTTGAACTAAAAGACAAAGAATATTATAGATATATGAATCAGTGATGTGTTTTATAAGTAAAAAATTGTAACTCCTAAGTACTCAATAAAATTTTGTCTTAATTGACAACTTTATAGTTAGAACACGTTTTAATTCGTTGTTGAGTTGTAAAAGAGTTTTTTTTATTTAAAGTTGAAGACCTAGTAAGAAAACAACGAAGATGATCCCTACTTTTGAACCACCAATTACTCTTATTTTGGAGTTTGACTGTGTCTTACTTCCGTACTTTATTGACATAATATGGATTTAGTATAAGACATTACAAATAAAACCAAATTGATCTACATCGTTGGTACCATTTCTCTTGTGAAATTTTGTCTCCTTTTGGATGTATTATCACCAAGAACCTTAAGGATTAAGGTATTGTATGGGTGAAAAATCACCATACTCTATCATTTATTCAATATTGGTTATGTATCGAATTTGAGTTCGTCTTAAGTAAAGCTAATAATGTTTTTTGATGGAAACTAAATGTACTTCGATGACTTTGAATAAATTGAAGAATCATTTGAACTATTTTGGTTATTTTACTGTAGATTGAATTGGCTTAAGTGGTGGTCTGTGTCTTCTTTGGAATTGTGATGTGGATGTATCAATTAGATGTTTCTCTAATCATCATATTGATGCTCAGATTAAATGGAATGATAAATTGGGGAGATTTTCAGGAGTTTATGGGCAACCAGCTCATAATTTAAGACACCAAACATGGGAGCTTTTATGTAAATTGAGTAGCGACGATGATTCCCCATGGGTGGTATGTGGTGATCTGAAAGATTCTTTGGGATTCTGAGAAGGTGGGGGCGGTAGAAGAGAGAGTTATTTAATAAACAAGTTCAGAGCGACACTGGATAACGTCAACTAAAGGATTTGGGATTCATTGGTGGTATGTATACTTGGTTTGACAGAAGGGACCAAAATGTTCAAGTTAGTCTTTGTTTAGGCAGATTTTTAGCTATCAAAGCTTATGGAACCTTTTTAAAGACTGTCAGGTTAGGAATCTGGATTGGGCAAAATCAGACCATCGCCCAATCGAACTAAATTTTTCATGGGACAGATTTAAGTCCTAGAGAATGAGGAAAACTTTCAAGTTCCGAGAATGAGGAAAACTTTCAAGTTCCGATTTGAGGAATTTTGGCTATCAAATGTCAAATGCAAGCAGCTTGTGAATTTAGATGAGCGTTGGAAAAGAATGGATCAAGATGCTTGATCCCTTCATCGCCAATTGGAATCTTGTGCAAGGTACTTAAGAAAATGGGGTAGAAACCTAAATTCTTAATTGAAGAATCAGATTAAAAGACTTAGGGGCATGCTAAAGGAGGCTTATGATAGACCTTTTCCCCTTTATTTTAAGCTGATTAATTCAATTGAGAGAGATCTAGACAGGGTTCTGCAAGATGAGGAGATATATTGGAAACAGAGATCTAGAGAAAATTGGATAAGATAGGGCGATAGAAATACGAAGTGGTTTCACATGACGACAACAAAAAGGAAAAAAAGAAATGAAATTCGAGGTATTTTGGATAATAATGGACAATGGCAGGATGATCCTAAAAGGGTAACTCATATATTTGTTGAGCACTTTCAGGGAATTTTTTCATCATCCAATCCTTTGCAAGATGATATGGATAGGGTCACAAATGCCATCCCATAGGAGGTCACATAGGAGATGAAAGTGCGACTGATGCAAGCCTATACTAAGGAGGAAGTAGAAACTGTCATCAAAGGTTTTCATCCAACTAAGGTGCCAGGACCTGATGGTTTTCCTGCCATATTTTATCAACAATTATGGGATATAGTTGGGCCAAAGACGGTGCAAAGTTGTTTAAACATTTTGAATAAAAGAAGTCCAATTAAGGATTGGAATAAGACCAACATTGTTTTAATCCCTAAAGCGAAAAATTCAAAAGGGGTGGTGGATTTCAGACCCATAAACCTTTGCAATGTCTCCTATAAAATAGTCACTAAGGTAGTGGCTAATAGGTTGAAGTTGGTCCTTGGTGAGATTATCTCTGAGGCTTAATCAACTTTTATCTCAGGGAGGACAATCACAGACAATTTGATCATTGGACATTAGTGTTTTCATTTTCTGAGAAAACAGAAGCATGGAAATGAGGGGATAACAACACTTAAATTGGATATGAGTAAGACATATGATAGGGTAGTGATAATTCTCATTCATGAGGATTATTTGGCCTTTAAACTTAGTTATATGTGTGATTTTTATTCATATTATTTGATGAAAAATAAAAAAATGTTTGAATATTAATCACATGATTGATGGAAGACCTTTAAATTAAGTAAGTTGAGAAAAGAAAACAAAAGAAGAAAAAAATTCACACTTACTTAATGTTTTGATGCAGAAATTTCGTGGAATGCAACAGCAGTGCAAATGCTATGCAATTGCAATCTGGCAGAATCTGGAATTTAAGTAAAAAACGAGAATTTCGGGATTTTGAAGGAAATTTGACCCACGAATTCAGCAAGATGATTAGCCATGATTATCCATCAATCAAGAGGGAAACCCTAGCATGAGATCCCTATAAATATTGAACAAAGAAGCCAAACAAAGGGGGCTCGATTTGGAGAAGATTTTCATTCACGTTTTTGGGTTTCTTTACTTTCTGCAGCAGAATTTTTTTTTAAGCTTTTAGTTGCTGTTTTTATTGTATTTTCTTCTACATCTCCATCTCTAAATTCTCTTCAATCCCACAACAACGAAAGTTGGTAGTGGTTAAGGGCAAATTTGTTCGATTGAGCCGAAGAAAGATGGGTTTTTTAGGATGAAGTTTCAATTTCTGCACTTTAAATTTCTGTAAATTGGGAGGAATTAGCCACTGTTTTGTTGTTTAGTTTAGCAAACTTTAATTTATGTTATTGAGTTTTTGAAGACAGCTTGTTAACTTAAGTGTTGGCAATGTTAATCTTTACTATTTGAACATTTAGAATCCTACTGGAAGTTAGATTTACCATTTTATTTACAAGTTTCCGTGAGTTAATTTCTAATTTGAATTCTTAGAATTGTTCCTTACAACTACTTACTTGCATTGCAATTGCAACTTGATTGCATATTTTTTTACTTTGATTTTTCCAATGAATTCCTACAATTCTAATTCACTGTTTTCAATTTATTCCATTATGAAGAGCTAAATTTCCTTTGGGATTCAAGTTTGTGAATGCCCTAGAGGAAAGATGTAAAGCTCGAAAGTAAAAATAATCTAGCTAATTCTTGAACTCTAGTTTGCTTTTGGTGAGTTAATTGTTGGGTAAACCTAGTTGGCCATCAAGTGTTGCTTGCTAAGCTATAACTTAATACCGAAAGGGTTAAGGGAAGCGGATGTCGCAAAAGTAATGGAGGAAAAGGCTTAGACATAAGTCTGAAACATCGACCCTAGACATAGGGCGAGACTCCAAAACCACTAGAATTGTGCGCAAAAATATCTAAGTTAGATTAGCCATAGAAATATAGGTTTAATCACTTAGTCTCCTAAAGATACTTCATAGAAGGTCGAATAGGAGTTGAATTCGGTTTACTTAGTTCTTGAGTTAGCTACGATTGCAATTGCTTTCTTGTTGCATTTTCTTTCCAAATGGGCATTAGCAACTTGAATCCCTTTTTCATTTCCATTGAATTTTCAAATAATTTTATTTTTGTCAAAACACAACCTCAAATCATTTTCAAACACGGTTACCTTAAATTGCAATTTGTCAACAATTTTGTGCCAACTGAAATTCATTTTATTAAACCCCGTTCCCTTGGGTACGATACTCTGGAATACTCCAGTTTTATTACTTCGATCACGTGCACTTGCGTGTAGCGAAAAGCACCGATCAGGTAGAATGGTCTTTCCTGAAGTAGGTTATGATAAAATTGGGTTTCAAATCAGACTAGATATCCTTAATCATGGATTGCATCTCATCGGTATCTTTTTCTCTCCTTATTAATGGTCAACCTTCGAGTTCAGTATCCCCTACGCGTAGCCTACGACAAGGTGACCCTTTATCCCCTTATCTTTTTCTCTTATGTGCTAAAGGTTTATCTGCTCTAATTTTTTAGGAGGTGAGGAGAGGTCATTTATCAAGGGTGGTGGTAGCCAAACATAGTCCGAAGATTTCTCATCTTTTCTTTGCTGATGATAGTCTTATATTCTTGAAAGCAAATGCACTGGAGTTTGGGTTCTTTAAATTCATTTTGCATTATTATGAAAAACCATATGGTCAGTGTGTTAATTTGAGTAAATCAGCTATGACTTTTGCTCCAAGTGTAAAAGGAGCTTGTAAGGAGTTTTTACGTCAAATCTTTCCAATGCAGACCATTGATAATTTAGGCCCATATCTGGGTCTTCCATCATCGTTTACAAGAAGCAAAGGGCCTTCTAAGATTTTGTCCTTTAAAACACCTTTTGATCAATTTAAAATTTTCTTTCCCACTGTTTGCTTGTATTCAGATTTACCATTAAAAGTCTTTGGGTGTATTGCTTATGCTCACCTTCCTAATTTTTCTTAGTCTGAACTTGATCCTCAGGCGGTTAAATGCATTTTTCTAGGATATGCATCAAACAAAAGGAGTTATCAGTGTTTTGATCCTCTAACCAAAAAATACTTTGAAAGTATGGATGTTTTATTTGTGAAAAATCAATATTTTTTTACCCAAAATTCTCTTCAAGGGGAGATTTCTACCTTGAAATAAATTTTTTGGGACACTTCTCCTCTCCCGAATATTATCTGTTCTGAAATTCCTAGTCTTTATATGCCAAACATGGGAAATTCTGTTTTAGGGGGAGAAATACTACAAAATGATCTTACTAATCGAAATCCTGAGCTTCAGGTTTATAATAGATGAGCACCAAATCAAAAGAACAGAGATCAGATAGTGGACTTGTCACAGAACCAATCTAATGTCTCGACAAATGATACTGAAGGTTCAGGTAATCGTTTTTCATCTGATGTGTTTGACCTTGATATTCCTATAGCCCATAGGAAAGGTGTCCGTAATTGTACCAAGCAAACTATTTTTCTTAATATAGATTATCTGATAACCATAAAGCATTCACCTCTAGGATAACCAACCTATTTATTCCAAGGAATATACATGAGGCCAAAAATGATCGAAAGTGGAATTTAGCAGTTATGGAAGAGATGAATGCTCTTAAACAGAATTGCACTTGGGAGATAGTAGAGCTACCGAAAGATAAGAAAACAGTAGGGTGAAAATGAGTGTTTACTATAAAGTGTAGAGCCGACAGTAACATTGAACGATACAAAGCCAGATTAGTTGCCAAAGACTTTACACATACTTATGGAATTGACTATCAAGAAACATTTGGCCATGTGGCTAAGACTAACTCTATTAGAGTGCTCTTATCTATTTTTGTCAATTCAGTCTGGCCTCTTTATCAGCTAAATGTCAAACATGCATTCCTCAATGGTGATCTTGAAGAAGAAGTATTTATGGACTTACCACTAGGCTCTGAAGTGAACCTTGGAGTTAACAAAGTATGCAAGTTAAAGAAATCTCTATATGGCCTTAAACTGTCTCCTAGAGCGTGGTTTGAACGTTTTGGAAAGGTAGTTACAAGCTATGGTTTTCTTCGAAGTCAAGCAGATCATACCATTTTTTATAAACATACTGAAAACGACAAGATGGTTGTTTTAATAGTGTATGTTGATGATATCATTCTTACATGTAATGATGAGGCTGGATTGAACAGTTTGAAGAAAAAACTTGCAAATGAATTCCAAATCGAAGACTTGGGAATTTGAAGTATTTCCTAGGGATGAAATTTTCTAGGTAAAAAAGGGTATTCTTATCAATCAAAGGAAATATATCATTGATTTACTTGAAGAAACAAACTTACTGGGTTGTAGGACAACAGAAACTCCTATTGAACCAAACTTAAAACTACAAGCTGCAATAGAGGAAGAGATAAAAGATAAGGAAAGATACCAAAGACTTGTTGGAAGACTTATTTACTTATCTCACAGTCATCCAAATATTGCTTTTGCAGTTAGTATGGTAAGTCAATTCATGCATGCCCCAGGTTCAACTCACTTTGACGCGTTTACAAGATTCTGAGATATTTGAAAGGAACTCCAGGAAAGGGCATACTTTTTAAGAAACCTGACCACTTACGTGTTGAAATTTATACTGATGCTGATTGGGCAAGTAGCTCTACAGATAGAAGATCCACTTTTGGTTATTGTTCCTTTGTTGGGGGGAATCTGGTTACCTAGCGAAGTAAAAAACAAAGTGTTGTAGCTAGAAGTAGTGCTGAAGCAGAATTTAAGGCTTTAGCTCATGGCATTTGTGAAGGCATTTCGATAAAACGATTATTGGAAGAATTAAAATTCATCTAGATGACACCTATGCGTGTTTCTAGTGACAATAAGGCAATTATCTCCATAGCCTACAATCTTGTTCTCCATGATAGGACAAAACATATTGAAGTTGATAAATAGTTCATAAAGGAGAAGATTGACACTGGAGTGATATGTATTCCCTTTCTCCCTACAATAGAGCAAATTGTTGATGTGTTAACTAAGGGACTTCCAAAGTTACGATTTGACAAACTAATTGACAAGCTGGCAATGGAAGATATCTTCAAACCAGCTTGAGGGGGAGTGTTGGTTTATGAGATTGATCATTTCCTTATTTGTATTTATTTGTTGTAATTATGTGTTAAATTATTTTGTTTTATACTTTAGAGTCTTCTCCTATTTAAAATAGGTCTCTTGTAACCTTAAACATTATGAGAAATAGATAGATTCTATTCAATTATTGACTTTTTGAGCACCTAATAACTATATGATATAAATTCGAAGTACTCATCTTTCTATCTAATGGTAAAAAATTGTTAGCCACATCGTAGTGACCTCACCGAATATTTTTTTCCCATTAAACAAAGACGAAATAGACACAAAGTTCAAGTACAATGAGTAATTTAAGCAATCAAAATTTAACAAATAGAACACACACGGCTGGCAAGAACAATGAGTACAAGCCAAAATTGAACAACTCACACACACAAAACCTTCCATTTCGATGAACTCAATAACCAATAGATAATGATATGCAGATCGATATATCAAATGTTATCATGATCATATCATTATTGGCATCTGATCAGAATATTCTCTTCTTAACGCAACCGACGAGAGTCCAATCGGTGCAGCCAAATTCATCAACGTGTTCGAATTTTTCTTTTGGATCGCAGAGATTTTTGTGGCTCTGAGTCTTCGATTTTGCGTCAATTGTACGGAACTGTTGGCTGTTCTTGGCGGTGACGATGACGACGAAACAAGACCTGTAAATTCTTCGCCTATCTCAGATCCGACACTGTGGATTTCAGATTCGCGTTGGAATTTGGGAATTCGTATCGCTTCTGTCCAACAAAACTAGGCCTAATCTCAAATGTACTCTGTCTTTTTTTGTTTTTTTTTTGGTTAAAATTATATAAAAATACCTCCAATTTATTTAAAAAATACTTCTATTTTTCGAAAATTATAATATTAACCTAGACTTTTTATAATATTTAAATGTGATTCTTTTAGACTTAATCTAGATAAACATTTTAGTCATCGCTTGCCGTTTCATGTTACCACCATGTTGATAGGCAGGACTGATCCACTTTGGGGCTAAAAGCGACACGTGCCTATATGTATTTGTTGTTCGGCTTTTTATTCAATAAATATCCCTAGGATAAGTGGTTAAGGGGGGGCAAAACGAGCCTTATGGCCGTATCTGCGCCAAGGTTCAAATATTGTTTTGCATGTTTTTTCAAATTTATATTTTGCAATATATATATCTATATTTATTTATATATTACTTTAATATTTTAATTTTCCGTTTGAATTATGAATCCATGTGTTTTCAGTTTTATTTCTTTTTTATATTTTGCAAACGTATATCTATAATTATTTATATATTATTTTAATATTTTAATTTTCCTTTTTAAATTTTGCAATATCGATATTTATATATTAGTTTAATTTTAGTACACTTGAAATCCGTTAAAATATGCAATTTTTTTAATCTTTAATAAACTATTGTAAAAAAATTAATTCTATTTAATTCTATTTTAAAAAATATTAAATACTTAAATTTTTTTTTCTTTCGTTATATATTTATTGAATAATTCTACGATAGTTTATTATAATTTTATAATTAATATTTACTCAATCTATATATTTATGTATCAATGCATGTAAAATTATATTTATATGAAAATTAAATTACAAGTTTAATCTCTGAACTTTTAAATTTGTTTCTAAGGTCCTTAAACTTTTAATTTTGTGTTTAATAAGTCTATGTACTTGTACTAAAAAAAAGTATTTGTACTTTAAAAATATCCAATAGGTTTATAAAATTTCAAATTTTTATTCAATAGGTCTTAGTCTTAATCAAAATTTAAAAAAATTGACTATCCTATTAGATATAAAATTTAATTTTGTATCTAACTAAACCTTAAACTTTCAATTTTGTACCTAATAGATACATTAGTTTTTAAATTGTTGAATACACTGAGGAACTATTAGTCACAAAATTAAATTTTATGTTAAATAGAACATTTTTTTTAATTTGAATATGTCAGAGGTCTATTAAAATAAAAAATTGAAACTTCAAAGATCTATTAAACATTTTTAAAAATTTGAAACCATATAGACAGAAATCTAAGAATTCAGGGATTAGTCTTATAAGAAACTGTGCCCCCAAACAAAAATTTTTGGATCTGCCACTATTGATAGGATTTCTACTCCAAAGATAGTTTTGAACCGTTTATGAAATGTCAGAAATAATATTGCAACTTTTAAAAGAATGGAGATCTTTTTGAAACAAAGGGCAAATGGTAATTTTTTTTTTTATAATTTAGTTTTTTCTTTTTTCCTTTTGGAGCATTACTTTCTAATTCGTTTATCACATTAGCTTTAATGCTTTATTTCTTACTCTTCTACAGTTTACCTAGCTTTAATTCTTACTCTTCTACTTTTTACCTAACATTTTATGGAAAGTTGCATTCATGTCCTCCTCGAGGTGTGTTCATTTTCTTTTGTTTTATTTAAAAAAAAAAAGTTAAATATATAAAATGTGCTCTAATTGATTTTTTTATTTTTTTAAAAATTTGGTCTTTAGTCTTTAGAATTAGCTAAATATATAAACGCACTCGAATATTGACATGTATAAAGTGTTAACTAGTTGAGTTAGGTTTAGATTGACAAATGTTAAAAAATTGTTAATTTTATTCTTAATATATTAATTTTTCTTAATCGCGTGTTTCAAAAAAATGTTAACAAAAATGATAAGAGGCATTTATTTATTATTTTATTAATAAATTTAGATTCTATACCCAACCAAGCCGAGGTGAGGTAGAGCTCTCTAAAAGTTGATGAGCCTCCTGTAGGGATTTTGGCAATATGTTTGAAGAGAAATTGTCCCACATTGGAAATGTACAAGAAAGTCATGGACTCCAAGCACTATAAAAGGAGTCTATGGCTTTGGTTTCAAATCATCCCAATTCGAAATACTTTAAGCATGGTATACTAACTCTAGTTAAGTGAGTGGTATAAAGCTTTGAGAGAGTGTTTCTTTGTAATTGGGGTCAGAGAGAGAATTCTGTGTGATTGTAATAATTTTTCACATAGTAGAGTATTTCTTTCTGTCCGTGGTTTTTTCTCCGGTTTTGGAGTTTTCCACGTTAATTCTTGTGTTTCTTATTTTGTTACTTTCTTTTAATTTCTCAGTTATTTTTCTGCTTATTCCTGCGGTAGTAGTGGGAGGTTTTTTCCCAACAAGTGGTATCAGAGCTTCAAGTTCTTAGTTTCTTGAGTTTCTGAGTATGCTTTGTGGTTGCAGCACTGTCTGAACTTCCACATCAGAAAAGATTTCTTGAAACGAGCTACAGCTGGTATTGTGAATAGTGTGGGTTGTTCACTATTTGCAGATTTGCTAGGAGTGAAAGCAGATATGTCAAGCTTTATGAGTCCAGTGAAGATTGAAGTGGAGTAATTTGATGGAAGGATGAACTTTGGCTTGTGGCAAGTGCAAGTCAAAGATGTGCTGATACAATCTGGGTTACACAAGGCTTTGAAGGGAAGACCGAGTGGTGGTGCTTCTGAAAAGTTAAGCGGTGATGGTGGTCCAGTGGAGTCCAGTGGCGGTTCCAGCAGAGGTTTTAAGAAGTCCAGCATGACTGATGAAGAATGGGATGAATTAGATTTGAGAGCTGCAAGTGCAATCAGACTAAGTTTGGCTAAGAATATTCTTGCAAATGTGCATGGAATTTCGACAGCCAAAGAGCTTTGGGAGAAGCTTGAAGTGATGTATCAGGCAAAGAGCATCTCAAATCGACTGTATCTAAAGGAGCAGTTTCACACGCTGCGAATGGAGGAAGGTACGAAAATCTCAGATCATCTGAGTGTTCTCAATGGCATCGTCTCTGAGCTGGAGGTGATCGAAGTGAAGATAGAGGATGAGGATAAGGCACTCAGGCTTATCTTGTCACTTCCGCCTTCTTATGAACACATGAAGCCAATCTTGATGTACGTGAAGGAGACTTTAAATTTTGCTGAGGCTACTAGTAAACTTCTATCAGAAGAAAGGAGGCTGAAGAGTGACGGGCGTACTTCACAGGAGGATTCAACACTAGTAGCTAGCAATTGGAAGAAGAAGAAAAACTTCGTGCAAAAGAAAGGTTGCTGGGAATGCGGACAGTCTGGACACATGAAAAAGAATTGTCCTAACAGAGCAAGTTCGTCAAAGGGTTCTGGATCGGATGCTGACATAGTCTCTCTTGTTAAGGGAGATGGTGATTTCTTCTGAAGAAAGACAGAATTCATCCTCATGGTATGTCCGCTTTACCATGATAGAGAATGTGATGTTAGCGGTTCCACAAGTTTGCACACGGGCATTGGCTTGGCGGTTTATGCAAGGTGTGTGTGGTGGAATTTATGTCGATGGCTGAAGAACTTCCGGGTAAGCCAAGTAGGTGGAAGTTGCACCATAAACTTCAGCAGGGTTTATCGACATGTGACGAAGAAGAAAAGTCTTGCAATGTGACATTCCAAGCAGTCTACTTTTATGGTGGAGTAGGTTATAATTCTCTAAGTTGAGGATTATGTTTTTTCAATGAAGACAATTGGTGAAGCAGAAGCTGTGAATTCTTCAAATATCTTGCCAAGGTGGAATTTGTAGGAATTTTGGCAATATGTTTGAAGAGAAATTGTCCCACATTGGAAATGTACAAGAAAGTCATGGACTCCAAGCACTATAAAAGGAGTCTATGGCTTTGGTTTCAAATCATCCTAATTCGAAATACTTTAAGCCTGGTATACTAACTCTAGTTAAGTGAGTGGTATAAAGCTTTGAGAGAGTGTTTCTTTGTAATTGGGGTCAGAGAGAGAATTCTGTGTGATTGTAATAATTTTTCACATAGTAGAGTATTTCTTTCTGTCCGTGGTTTTTTCTCCGGTTTTGGAGTTTTCCACGTTAATTCTTGTGTTTCTTATTTTGTTGCTTTCTTTTAATTTCTCAGTTATTTTTCTGCTTATTCATGCGGTAGTAGTGGGAGGTTTTTTCCCAACACCTCCCACTCTTAGCTTCTTTGGAATAGGGCTTTGTAGTCTTTAAAGAGTGCTTTCAGCATAAAGTTTCTAAACTTTACTTTATAGCGACGAATCAAGGAGGATGTTAAGTATACAATAAAACACATAGAGAAAATAACGGAATATATTCGATCATTTTGGCACATCAAAGGATTGCTTGTTGACAAGCACGGTTGATGGGGCTGGCGACATGTCCATATGTTGGTCTTGAACTTTCAGTGTTGTATCTAATAAGTCTCATAACTTAAAAAAATTATCAAATAGGTCCATAAATTTTCAATGTTATTTCTAATAGGTTTTTAAACTTTAAAAAATGTCCAATAAATTTTTAAACTTTCAATTTTATATTTAATAGTATGGAGGATCTCACATTAGAAAGATGAGAAGACCTCACATTCTTAATAAGATACATGAACTACTCCTCATATAGCCAATTGGTTGTGAGATTTAATATGGTATCAGAGTCCATAAAGCTCAAACGAATATGCAATCCAAAAATTGGGATCCGACCTAAGAATGATGAACCCAAAAAGGCACCACCTTGAGGGGGCATATTGAGGATCTCATATTGGAAAGATGGGAAGACCTTATATTTTTAATAAGATATATGAGCTACTCCTCTTATAGTCAATTGGTTGTGAGATGGAACTCTATGTAATTTAATAAATATGTCTCTAAATTTTAAATAGTGTCTTACAAAATCAAAGGTTTATATTAGACACAAAATTGAAAGTTTAAAAATCTATTATATATAAAATTGAATGTTTATGAGTCTATTACACATCCTTTAAAGTTTATAGACTTACTAGACACAACATTAAAAGTTCAATAATCTATTAAACATTTTTTAAAATTTGAGGGTTTATTAGATACAACCCTCAAAGTTTAGTGACAAACTTATAATTTAAGCTAAAAATAATAATCATCATAGGAACTAAAAATTAATGGAAATTAACAAAAAATAGAATTGATATAAATAAGACAATTACAAGTTTTCCAAGACTCTCCCATAGACTCTCTCAAAAGTGCTTCCTCCAACCCACTCTATTTGTAACCACGTTTCATTAACCAATACTTTCTGATGACTAATATGTCCCTAGTATCCTATTAATATTTCTAATATCTATCCTAATAATATTCTTATATAAATATATTATTAAGAATGCTATTGTTTATTTTAAAATCGAACAATAAAGGTAAAAAGTGTCAACTTTATGGCCCGTTTGGTTGGAGGGTTTAAGGGTGGGAATGAACTTGGGCATTCCAAGCCCATATTTGTTAGAAATTTTTGAAACATATACTTGAGAAAACCTTTTTCCCAAGCATCCTCAATAAGTGTGATTGGTGGGTTTCTTTAACTCGTAAGAATTCATGGGTTTCAAAACCCTCTCTTCCTTTATTTTTTTATTTCTTACATTATGCTATGTTATATACTCTTTTTTTTAATAAAAAAAAAATTACTTTATGTTATGTTCTATTATTCCTCTTTTTTTGGTTTCAACTATTTATTTTTCCTTTATTTCCATTATTTTTTCTTTCTTTTTTTTCCTCGGCTTTCCTCCCTATTAGCTTTTCTTTCTTGTCCTTCTTTTTCCTTCTTTTTCATTTCTCTCTTTTTTTCATTTTTTCCTTTTTACTATTTTTCCTTTTTTTTTCCTTTTTCTATTATTTTTCTCTCCTCATCTTCTTTCCGTTTGCTAATATAGTATAAATGTTGATTCTGTATAAGATTAGTGGCCACTTTGAGGTAGATTATATTTAATTTTTAAAATATAACATTTATAATTAATTCTTCAATTTGATTATTATACTGATTAATTATAATTATAAATTTATATAATTTTATTAACTACATTTCATTGAGGATAATTATTAAGATTGACGGCTAAATAAAATCAATAACATAAAATTTAAGATATATCATTTATAATAAATTTACTAATGAATGGAAATTAGATTAAAATCTAATTGTTTAAAATTATTTTAATAAATTGACTTAATAAAAATAAATTAACTCAGAACAATTTATTTTTAAAAGTAACTCATGTAAATTTATTGTTGGAAGTTTAATTTTGCCTAATTTTAATGTTTTTTAATTGCATAAAATTGTTGATAACCAAACAAAATATCATTTATTTATATGCAAATCTAATAACATTCTCATGTAACACTAAACACATACATCATTTTTTTCCATGAAAATCTGATAACATTCCTATGCACAACCAACACACAGTTTATCTTTAATTCTCAGACATCTTATTTTCATGCATATTTTATTCTTAGGTATCTAGAAAACCTTAAACCAAACGAGCCCTTAAAGATAAAACAAACATGCAAAATAATAATAATAATAATAAACACAAAAATATTTTTTTCGTTGTTATTACTTTTTAATTAACCATTTAGCAAAATTTCAAACATGATTCAAAATTATTACCTACACTACATTACGATTCACTAAAGATACATGTTATCCCATTAAGTAAAAGAATAAAAGACGAATATGTTGTAAACGAATGTGTTGTTTTTCTATTAAAATAATTTTAAAAAAAATTAAGACAGACTTAAATAATTTTTTACGTCATATTTAAAAACTAAAACAAAATGATTGTCCACATTAGAGGTACAAGAAAAAGTCGACCAAACCGATCAAGCCGTTTAAACTGACCGAAACTGTCATTGGTTCAGTTTTTCAGCTGATGGAATTGACGGTTCGGGTTAAAGAAATGAAAAATCGAAGGTTAATCAGTCAACTTTGGGTTTGGGTACACCCCAGGTTCGAAATATCGATGTTGATGAAAATGTTGAGGTCTAAATTTCATGAAAATGTCGATAGAAATTTCGAAAAAATTTACGGAAATTGTAGAAATTGATGGAAATTGTTTGCATTAGCCAATGAAACTTTGATTGTGGCTTAATTAGACTATAATTGACCATCTTTAAGCATCACATCTAAAAACTAAGAGAATATTTAGATATAAATATCGATTGAAATGTCGATGCCAGACTTGCCAGCAGGAATTTGAGAAAAAAAATATAGAAATTGATTAAAATTATTTGAAGTATTTCATGAAATTTTAATTATGGCTTAATTATATTTATACCATAATTGATTTATTTATTTTAATATAAAATTTACATGTCTAATACCAAAAAGATGACCTTGGAGCATCCAGTGTATAAAATTTTGCTCGACATGTCGGTGGGGGGGAAGTTCGTTTTTCCCCCCATTTTGTCGACATTTAGTTGTTTTTTTTTTCTTCTGATTTTCTATACCTTACCTTACCTTACTTACGTGTTCTAACTTACTTACACACTCCAACTTCACTTCAACTTACTTACACACTCCAACTTCACTTCAACTTACACAATCTTTTCCTTTTGATTTTTGTTTTTGTACATTTTTATTTTTTTTTATTATTTTTTACCATCTATAAATACCCACTTCATTTCACTTTCTTCTTCACCACAACACAACAACTCAATCTCCAATTCTCAATTCTCTCCAATTCTCAATCTCCAATTCCAATTCTCTCAATTTCCATCTAATTGTCTCAAATTTCCTTCTTAAATTAGAAGTTTTAGCTTATAATTTACTTTTTAATCTATCTACATTACTTTTAAGTTATCAAGTTTTCAACTTTCAAGGTAATTATCTCTTTATATTATTATTTAACTTTTGTTTTATTAATAATATAGATGATTTTTTAGTTCATTTAAATTATCTTTGTTAGTTAATTGTTGTTTATTATTATTATTTGTTATATAATTGTTATTATTTTTTGTTTAATCAATGTTCATTATTTAATTGTTATTATTATCTTCATTGCGTAATCTATCCTTTTTCTTTTTGTTATAATTGTTGTTATTATGGATTGATATTGAAGTGATTGTTCTTATATTTTTTAATTTTATAATTTTCTTATTAGTTATATAATATTGTTTACGAATTAAATATTGGACCATCGACTGATGAGATGTATCCACGAATAGGGTCTATATGTTGGCCGTATGAGTCATATCGTTTTCATGTAAGCAACTATGTTCAACATTTTCAATATAGGATGACTTGGGAGCAATATTGTAATTTCTATCAGAATTATCAAGATTTTGGATTAGATGCTCCCAAGGTTCGAAATGTCGAGGTCTAAATTTCATGGAAATGTCGATGGAAATGGAAATGTCGATGGAAATTTTGGGAAAATTTACGAAAATTGTGGAAATTGATGGAAATTGTTTGAATTAGCCAATGAAACTTTGATTGTGGTTTAATTAGACTATAATTGACTATCTTTAAGCATCACATCTAAAAACTAAGATAATATTTAGATATAAATATCGATTGAAATGTCGATGCCAGGCTTTCCAACAGGAATTTGAGAAAAAAAATATAGAAATTGATTAAAATTATTTGAAGTATTTCATGAAACTTTAATTATGGCTTAATTATATTTATACCATAATTGATTTATTTATTTTAATATGAAATTTACATGTCTAATACCAAAAAGATGACCTTGGAGCATTTAATCCAGAATCTTGATAATTCTGATATAAATTACAATATTGCTCCCAAGTCATCCTATATTGAAAATGTTGAACATAGTTGCTTACATGAAAACAATATGACTCATACGGCCAACATATAGACCCTATTTGTGGATACATCTCATCAGTCGATGGTCCAATATTTAATTCATAAACAATATTATATAACTAATAAGAAAATTATAAAATTAAAAAATATAAGAACAATCACTTCAATATCAATCCATAATAACAACAATTATAACAAAAAGAAAAAGGATAGATTACGCAATGAAGATAATAATAACAATTAAATAATGAACATTGATTAAACAAAAAATAATAACAATTATATAACAAATAATAATAATAAACAACAATTAACTAACAAAGATAATTTAAATGAACTAAAAAATCATCTATATTATTAATAAAACAAAAATTAAATAATAATATAAAGAGATAATTACCTTGAAAGTTGAAAACTTGATAAATTAAAAGTAATGTAGATAGATTAAAAAGTAAATTAGAAGCTAAAACTTCTAATTTAAGAAGGAAATTTGAAACAATTAGATGGAAATTGAGAGAATTGGAATTGGAGATTGAGAATTGGAGAGAATTGAGAATTGGAGATTGAGTTGTTGTGTTGTGGTGAAGAAGAAAGTGAAATGAAGTGGGTATTTATAGATGGTAAAAAATAATAAAAAAAATAAAAATGTACAAAAACAAAAAACAAAAGGAAAAGATTGTGTAAGTTTAAGTGAAGTTGGAGTGTGTAAGAAGAGTGTGTAAGTTGAAGTGAAGTTGAAGTGTGTAAGTAAGGTAAGGTAAGGTATAGAAAATCAGACAAAAAAAAAAAAAAAACGAAATGTAGACGAAATGGGGGGGGGGGGGGGGGGGAAACGAACTCCCCCCCCCCCCCCCCCCCCCCCACCGACATGTCGAGCAAAATTTTATACACTGGGTACACCAAACCGCTTACAGCCCGAGCCGACCGATTAACCAAATTACTAAGTAATATTTTTGATTGACATTAGGTTGGGATTTATGTTATTTAATTTAGAATTAACTTCATGGATAGCCCATTTGGGACATTATTTTCCATAAATGGCACAATTTCTTATTAATATCAGCTTTGTCAATTTGGAAGTCAAATAGAAGCCAAATATAGGGTCATATTACTCATTTACCCCAATTTATTATTCCTAATTATAATAAATAAAAAATTTTGGATTCTTACCATAACCATTGGTATTCTTCCCTCCAAACCATAATACCCACAATTTTATCCCCAAAATCTAGGGATTATGAAAACTAAACCCTTTCTCTTTACGTTTCAACTATTCCAAAACAACCTAAATTTGTGAGGGTTTTCAACTGATGACCACAGGGGATTCTCCCGATATCTTCCTTATCAACGGCGAGTGCGATGGGGAGAATGTGACAGTGGCGAAAAAAAAAGGTGGTGAGAGGAGGTCTTGTAGTCGAAGGCATGCACCAGTGGATTCTTGACGTAGTGACAACGAAATAAGGTATTTTGAAAAAATTGGGTTCTCGATTTTAGTCTGTTTTCGACGTCAGTTTGTTGCGGCGTCAGTGGGTTCTTGACATTTAGTGGGTCATCGACGGTAAGCCTTCTTTTTTTTTTTTTTTATAATGGAAAACACAGAGGGTGTATATTACATGTTTAGGGTGTATATTATAAATAAAACACTATGTCTTCGTGTATCTCCCTCAATATCGCCAAGTATTGTGTTAGTCTTTCCACTTCCAGTCTAGATGTAAGAATTCTTATCATTGAAGCTTAACATCACACTACAAAATTTTGAGATCGGCAAAAGTGGAAAATGCGTCGGCAAAAGTTCCCGAAATTTTTTCGTCGGGGAATTCGTCACCATAGATGCGTCGACATAAGTTATACCGACGAAAAATGACGTGCGTCGGCATTTAGACCTTAACATTGGCAAAAACTCACGTTGGCAAATCTAAAAATTCTTGTAGTGTCAAATTGGAAAAATATATACTCACAAAAGTGATTGTATTCAAATAATAGGCACACCAGAATCAAAGAACTATATGATTATTATCTATTTTATATGTTATTGTGGTACACAAAATCTCCAAAAATATTATATTATCACATTTCTTGTTGGGTGTATATGTTATGTTTAGGGTGCATACTATAAATTGCATAGGATGATAGAGAAGCTAATTAGAAACTCATGATTTATGAGCATGGTTTCTTTGAAGAATAAATTTTGAGTCATACACAATGCTTCTATTCGAGTAGTATATGGGTTATAGACTATGCTTCCATTCAATGAATGAATAGACTGTGTACATAAAATATAATCTTATAAAATTAGTTATTAACCTTTCATTGTTATATGATTGTTGCCTACCAGAAATTAAATTTAATATTTCCTTTAAGATTAAAATGTCCTCTAATTTTGAATTGGTATATATGAGATCTGACTAGTTATATGGATGTTTTTGACTGAGTATATAAGTTATTCTTTTTAATATATTTTGTCATTCATTGGAATATATTATATTAAACATGTTTATATCATCTACATTTTGCACTAAAACGAATTTATATATGTACAACCAAAGAACATCCTTGTCTTCTATAATCTTCATGTCGTTTTTCATAAAATTTGTTGAGCCTATTGAAGCAAAAAGATCGAGAGAATCCAAATGACATACACTTGCTAACTTTTGGGTTATTACTTCAATAAAATTAGTGAACAACATTCTTTCGTGAATCGTAATCTCAGATACTGCGTAATCAATATAATTATTCATTTCATTTCAATGACTGTTGTAAACCATGGGTATGTCAACAGGATTATAACCTATACACAATATAAAAGTATTATATACCTACATTAATATAATATATGTCTAAGAACATAAATAGAATTATCATGACAGTCCCAATATATAACATGATTATAACCTATACATAGTATAAAAGCATTTTATATCTACGTTAATATAATATATGTCTCAGAACATAAATGAGATTTATTATGACAGTCCCAATATATAGTATGATTATAAGCTATACACGTTATAAAACTATTATATACCTACGTTAATATAATATATGTCTTAGAACATAAATGAGATTATCATGGCAGTCCCAATATATAGTATGATTATATACTGATGTATATATACTATATTTTTATGTATATATTTTTGTGTAGATTGTACAATATAGTATATATTTGGCATGATTTATTTTTAAAGAACGTTCCATATATATATATATATTGACGTTTATAACATATAAATATTTTTCTAGAAATTGAATCATTTAAAATAAAAAATATTATATATCTACAAAGTGAGATTTATGTAGTTAACACTATATAATAAGACTAATCAACACATGAAAATGAATATAATACATAAAATCATGATGCCAATGATATATATGGGGAAGATAATGAGAAAAAGTACAAATTATAACCTATGTTTTGAATAAAATGGCCATAACATAACAAAATTGAAAATGCAAGACAAATGTTCTTCTGAAAAACTATACATACTGCTAAATATGAAAATCAACCAAATAAAAATTTCAAACAAAACCAAACATATGGTACATATTGATATTAACAAAACAAAACAAAAAATTTTATTTAACTTACAAAATTTAAATAAAAAACTAAATGAAAAATAAATAAGAAGGAAGGAGGAAGTGAAAGCTTACTCATTTTGAAATTGAAATGAACAAAAAGATGGGGAGAATTGAATGGTGCTGCAGACGGAAAATTGGGTACAACTTCGGACGCAGATGAGAAGAACAACCAAATGCAATAATTAATCCTAATTTCTCATTAAAGTAAATGTTATTAATGGAAATTTAAAATTATAACATAATTTGAATATTAATATATCGGAGAATAAAATATTTACCATTCTAAAAAATATCTTTATATAATTAATGATAAAGTTATTTACCTAAATTGAATGATACGATTATAGAAACAATAAATAATAATAATAATAGCATTATTAAAATTACGTGAAAAAATCGTAAGGGTATAAATGGAATAAAATGTTTTCATAAATATGAGTCATGCTAGAGCTGATTTTTTTTAGAATGAGTCTAGTTGAAAACGTGCTCTTTGCCATAATTTTCCTTTAATTTAAGGCCAAAGTAAATAAAGCAACAAACATCCTAGAAATTGTAGATAAATTAAATTAAGAAATCAAAATACTTTACTTTGTTGTAAAATTGAGAGGCGAAACCGGGCACCAAAACTTTACCAAAACATATAATAATAATAATAATAATAATAATAAGTGTTGGAATATAAAAGGAGTATATATATATATAATATAAACAAAAGAAAATGGAGATTTATGGCAAATTAAAAACAAATGAAATTAGAGAAAGTGGGAGAGAAAAAAGAAGATTGAAGAGGTTTCTATACCAAAATGTCTCTTCTTATTTATCCACCAAAAACCACTATTTATAGGCAATTTGGGAGAGCATGATGTGGTACATTTGGACACCAATCTATGGCCTTTGTTGGACACATAGAAGACACTTTGGCTATGGAGAAAATGCCACTTGGCATGGATATTAAATGGGCATGTGGAATGGGCATTTACATGTGCCATATTTACAATACTCCCCCTTAAATGCCCATTTATACAAAATATGCCTCGTTAAAACCTTACTAGGGAAAAACCCAATGGGAAGAAAAACCCTAGTGAAGGAAAAAGAGTACATATTTTATATAGTTTACTATAATACATCCACTCCCCCTCATGGAGACATCACTTAAAGTCTTTGAGTCGCCGCATTCCAATGCTATATACTAATTTATCGAAGGTTGCAGTTGGTAATGCCTTTGTAAATAAGTCAGCCAGGTTATCTTTTGAACAAATTTGTTGTACAGTGATATCGCCATTTTCTTCAAGATCATGAGTATAGAAGAGCTTTGGTGAGATATGTTTCGTTCTATCTCCTTTGATATATCCTCCCTTGATTTGAGCTATACATGTTGTGTTGTCTTCGTATAACATCGTTGGAAGAGGTTTACTTGAAGACAAGCCACATGTCTCATGAATGTGTTGTGTCATCGGTCTTAGCCATACACATTCTCGACTTGCTTCATGAATAGCGAGGATTTCAGCATGATTTGAAGAAGTGGCCGTTATAGTCTGTTTCACTGATCGCCACGATATAGCAGTTCCTCCACATGTGAATAGATAACCTGTCTGAGATCTAGCTTTGTGTGGATCAGATAGATAACCAGAATCTGCATAACCAACTAGATCATACTTTGATTTGTTAGAATAAAATAAACCCATATCAATTGTCCCTCGAAGATATCGGAGTACATGCTTAACTCCGTTCCAATGTCTTTTTGTAGGACATGAACTATATCTAGCTAATAAATTGACTGAAAATGCAATATCTGGTCTTGTGTTATTAGCCAAATACATAAGTGCACCAATTGCACTAAGATATGGTACTTCAGGACCAAGTAGTTCTTCACTGTCATCTCGAGGTCGAAATATATCTTTCTTTATATCCAGTGAACGAACTTCCATTGGAATGTTCAATGGATGTGCTTTATCCATATAGAATCTTTTTAAGATTTTCTCTGTATAAGTTGATTGATGCACAAATATCCCATCTGCTAAATGTTCAATTTGCAAACCAAGGCAAAATTTTGTTTTTCCAAGATCTTTCATCTCGAATTCTTTCTTAAGATATTCTATTGCCTTGGATAACTCTTCAGGAGTTCCAATTATATTTAAGTTATCAACATATACAGTTATAATAGCAAATCTTGACTGAGATTTCTTTATAAAAACGCACAAACATATTGGATTATTTTGGTATCCTTCTTTCAACAGATATTCACTCAGGCGATTATACCACATTCGTCCTGATTGTTTTAATCCATATAATGATCTATGTAACTTTATTGAATACAATTCCCGAGAACTTGATTCATATGTTTCTGGTATTTTAAATCCTTCCGGGATTTTCATATAAATGTCATTATCGAGAGATCCATATAAATACGCCGTGACTACATCCATTAGATGCATATCAAGCTTTTCATATACAGTCAGACCAATCAAATATCTTAGCGTTATTGCATCCACCATAGGAGAATATGTCTCCTCATAATCAATACCAGGCCTTTGCGAGAATCCTTGTGCAACAAGTCTCGCTTTATATCTTGTGACTTCATTCTTTTCATTTCTTTTCCTTACAAATACCCATTTATATCCCACAGGTTTGACGTTTTCCGGTGTTGGGACTACTGGTCCAAAAACCTCACGTTTTGAAAGTGAGTTCAACTCTGCTTGGATTGCTTCTTTCCACTTCGGCCAATCCTTTCTACGTTGACATTCTTTGATAGATTTTGGGTCAAAATCGTCACTTTCATGAATAATATCGTGAGCAACATTATAAGAAAAAATGTTGTCAATAATGATATCATTTCGGTTCCATCTCTTTTCTGTTGTAACATAGTTTATAGAAATTTCATTATTATCCTCAAGCGTTTGATTTTCACCAATACTCTTTTGAGTAGTTGTATTCTGGATTTCTTCTGGAACATCCATACCTTTTATTGAATCATTTTGATTCTCAACTACTTTTCTTTTTCGAGGATTTTTATCTTTAGAACCTATTGGTCTACCACGCTTCTGGCGTGCTCCAGACTCATTATTAACAACTTGTTCCTTTAGGATATCAATTTTTGATGGAGCATTTGCAGCTGGTATATATGATTTAGTCACACTTTTAGTATCTGTGAATGCATCTGGTAGTTGATTTGCTATATTTTGCAAATGAATTATCTTTTGAACTTCAAGTTCACATTGATTTCTACGAGAATCTAAATGAGATAATAACGATGCATTCCATGTAATTTCTTTTTCCAACTTCTTAATTCCTCCCCCTAATGTTGGAAAATTTGTCTCATTAAAATGACAATCAGCAAATCGTGCAGTAAATACATCACCCGTCAGGGGTTCAAGATATTTAATAATTGATGGGGAATCAAAACCAACATATATTCCTAACCTCCTTTGAGGACCCATCTTAGTACGTTGTGGTGGAGCAATCGGTACATATACTGCACATCCAAAAATTCTTAGATGGGAAATATTTGGCTGCTGGCCATAAGCTAATTGCATTGGGGAGTATTTATTATAAGCTACTGGCCTAATACGTGCCAGTGATGCAGCATGCAAAATAGCATGACCCCATATCGATGTAAGAAGTTTAGCTCTCATAAGCAATGGTCTTGCAATTAGTTGCAGACGTTTTATAAATGATTCTGCTAGACCATTTTGTGTATGAACGTGAGCTACAGGATGTTCAACACTTATCCCAATTGACATACAATAATTTTTAAAAGTTTGGGATGTAAATTCACCAGCATTATCAAGTCGAATGGTTTTAATTGTATTATCAGGAAATTGTGCTTTTAACTTAATTATTTGAGCAAGTAATCTTGCAAATGCAAGATTTCGACTTGATAATAAGCATACATGTGACCATCTGCTGGATGTGTCAATTAATACCATAAAATATCTAAATGGACCACTTGGTGGGTTAATAGGTCCACAAATATCACATTGAATTCGCTCTAAAAATGCAGGTGATTCAATCCCCACTTTAGCTGGTGATGGTCTAATAATTAATTTCCCTTGAGAACAAGCATCACATGACAACTCATTGGATTGAAGAATCTTCTGGCTTTTTAAAGGATGTCCATGTGAATTCTCAATAATTTTTCTCATCATTATTGACCCTGGATGACCCAATCGATCATGCCAAACACTGAATATTTCTGGATTCATGAACTTCGGGTTCATTATTGCATAACTTTCGATTACTCGTATATGAGTATAGTATAATCCAGAAGAAAAAGCAGGCAGTGTTTCTAATATACGTTTTTCATGTGAAACAATAGATGTTATATAGAGACACTCTATATTATTTTTACAATCAGTTTCAACATGATAATCATTTTCACGTATATCTTTAAAACTTAATAAGTTTCTTTTTTATTTGCTAGAGAACAGAGCATTATTAATTGTAAATCTTGTTCCTCTAGGCAAAATAAAGTTTTCTTTTCCAAAACCTTCAATCAGATTTGCAGAACCTGATATAGTATTGACTTTTGCTTCCAGCATTGTCAATCTAGTAAAATATTTTCTATTTATGAGTATCGTGTGCGTAGTTGCGCAGTCTGCCAGACATAAATCCTCATTGCTCATTTTCGAGTTACTCAACATATTGAAATTGTTCATATTTCTTCATTGAAAAGAAAAGAAAAACGATTACAAAGAGTCTTAAATATATATACAAACAAAACAACAACAAAAACATACTAAACAATATTTAATTATATATTTTCATACAAATCATCTTCTACTTGTTTGATTGTATCAATTCTCTCTCCAGGAGATTCAAAATAATCAGCTACATCAAGATGCATCATATTGGAGGGGTCAAACACATAATCTTCTTGAATGGCAAGATTTACCTCCACATTCTTTCCTTTTCCTTTTTCCTTCAGGGAAGCTTGATAGAGATCAACAAGGTGTTTTGACGTACGACAGGTACGTGACCAGTGCCCAGTCATTCCGCACCGGAAACATTTATGTTCATCACCTTTCGAACTTCTATCTTGTGGAGCCTTTCCTTTATGATCATCACTTCGTGTGGGTTTCTTAAAATTATAATGCCCACCACGAAAATAGGTATTTCTTCCTCTACCGCGGTCCCGACCTCGACCACGACCACGACCTCGACCACGGTTATTAAAATTCACAGCATTCACTTCAGGGAATGGTGTTGCTCCAGTTGGTCGGGATTCGTGATTTTTCATCAATAACTCGTTATTTTGTTCAGCAACGAGAAGACATGAGATAAGTTCATAATATTTTGCAAAACCCTTCTCTCGATATTGCTGCTGCAGGAGCATATTCGAGACATGAAAAGTGGAAAATGTCTTCTCTAACATATCAACATCAGTAATCTTTTCTCCGCATAATTTTAATTTTGAACTAATTCTGAAAAGTGTGGAATTATACTCACTTACTGATTTAAAGTCCTGCAACCTTAGGTGCATCCAATCATAACGAGCATTTGGAAGAATAACTGTTTTTTGATGATCGTACCTTTCTTTCAAACCTTGCCATAGAACGTAGGGATTTTTTATTGTAAGATACTCCATTTTCAATCCCTCGTGAAGATGATGGCGAAGAAAGATCAGGGATTTTGCTTTTTCTTGATTTGATGCATCATTTCCTTCTTTAATTGTTTCTCCAAGATTCATAGAATCTAAATGGATCTCAGCGTCAAGGACCCATGACAAGTAGTTATTTCCATTAATATCCAGGGCCGCAAATTCTAGCTTTGTAAGGTTTGCCATAATAACACTATCAAAAATAATAATATATTCATATTAGAAATTTAACATAAACCAAATGCGTAAAAATGGCTTACCTATAAGACTTACCTTTAGTGGGAAAAATGACAGAGTTTCGTGCTGATAACGTATTGTAAAATTGAGAGGCGAAACCGGGCACCAAAACTTTACCAAAACATATAATAATAATAATAATAATAATAATAATAATAATAATAATAATAATAATAATAAGTGTTGGAATATAAAAGGAGTATATATATATATAATATAAACAAAAGAAAATGGAGATTTATGGCAAATTAAAAACAAATGAAATTAGAGAAAGTGAGAGAGAAAAAAGAAGATTGAAGAGGTTTCTATACCAAAATGTCTCTTCTTATTTATCCACCAAAAACCACTATTTATAGGCAATTTGGGAGAGCATGATGTGGTACATTTGGACACCAATCTATGGCCTTTGTTGGACACATAGAAGACACTCTGGCTATGGAGAAAATGCCACTTGGCATGGATATTAAATGGGCATGTGGAATGGGCATTTACATGTGCCATATTTACAATATACTTATTATTATTAGTATTAGTATTAGGAATAAAGAAACGAATTTGGATTTGGAATCTAAAGGATTTGAATTTATATTAAATTAGGAATTTGATTGAATACAATTTTTATTTATAAACAAATTTGGAATCTGCCGACTGCCCTAGAATTTCAATCTTTTTTAAGTTTTTAGCTTTTTAGCCTTAGCAAGCACAAGCAGCCCACGCTCATCGTCACAGAGCCGGCAAGAGTACGATGTAGGTTTTCGTTTCCTCCCTTTCAATTTTTCTTTGTCTTTTAGAGTCTTGTATGCCCAATCAGTCAGCCCACACTCACAAAGCAATTGGCTACTGCCAACCCGTCGGCGACACCATCAGTCTGAGACTGATTATAATTTGAATACCACATAGGAGTGAAAGTTGAACATCAGGGAGTGAAATCCGACGCCGTCGCGCCTTCAAAGTTCAAGGCTTTCAATTTCACACAAGACCTGGCCACTTGGGAGTTTGGGACGGTGGGAGAAAAATCGGATAAACGAAGAACGAAGGAGAGGAAAAAAAAAAAAAACGAAGAGCCAGACTTGATTTGCGCAATGACCATGCCGACCCGATCCGTTTAACCAATACATTTAAATGGTGAACCGCCTAACCGAACTGACCAAACTATCGGTTTAACCGGTTCGGTCAATTTGTCTATGAATACTTAAGCGGGTGGTTCGATTTTCCACTTTTTAGCTCTTTTTTAATTGGTTCGGTCCCAATTCAACCTATAAACCGAACTTATTACAGTCCTAGTCCACATCAACAATCCATCGATTAGTAGCTAAAACTTTTTTAATTTAAAAGGTAGAGGATACAATACTTTTCCTCAATTACAACAAATGTAGAAATGAAGATTTGAGCTTTCAACCTAAAGGTAAGTGTTATGAGTAAATTTGGATTAACCAACTATCTTGAGGCTAAAGAAAATGATCAAATACAAAGAATAAAGGTGGAAATAGGCCCAAGCCCGAATTTCTCTAGATCGAGCCGAGCTACCTCGACCCTTGGTCCAACCAAACTGCTCCTAGGGTCCATTTAGAACATGAGAGAAAAACTATTGGGCCAAAAGCCCGCCTTGGCCTGGGCTGAGGTGAGCCATGCCCTTGGTTTAGGCCCAATCGAGCAGACCATAACTCAATAAACCCCTATGGATCCAATTCGATCCCCTCTTGGTTCGATTCCTAAAAAGATACGAGAAACCTTAGGTCAAGTCATCCTATAAATACATATTCCTAATTTCATTAAGGGGTCGTTTGTTTGGTGGTAATCCAAGATTTCCACCTTATGGCCATCTAGATTACGATTGTGGTAATCTTAAAATAGCTAGACATTCAAAGATACCAAGTATTTTAAAATTTCCCATTTTAAGCTATCTTGAATACAGTTGAAAATATGAGTTTTTAAGATTCCATTCTTTCAGGCATCTATCAAATTACATTATTTACCCTTAACCCTAATTATTTGCCACTAATTGATTTCTTTCTCTCAAAGTCGTCTCATTAGTCGTCACTTTCCATTAGGATTTTTTTTCTTCTCTGCTCTGCTCTACTCCTCTTCCAGGTATTTTTCATGTTTCCTTTCTTACTTTCTTCCTCTTTTTTTTTTTTTTTTTCTCTTTTTGCTACCTTTCACATTTTTTTTTCATTATGTTGTCTATTCAATTTTGATTACCTTTTTTTTTTTCATATGAGATGTATGTCAAGACATTGACCTTAAAATTGAAAGTCTCAATGCCTCTTCATTTTACAGATCATCTAATCATTGTTTTTTTTTTTTATTTCCATTTTTGTTTTCTACATTTTTTACATTTCAAAATTTATCCATTTTTATTTTTTTTTCAATTTCAATATCTTCTACATTTTCATTTTCTGCATATTCATTTTCTACATTTTTACATTTTTTTAATTTTCTGCAAATTAGTTTTATGTATTATAATTTTCTGCAAATGAGTTTTCTGTATTTTCTTCAAACTAAATTAGTTTTATGCATTTTCTATTAATTAGAATTTTGAATTCTCAACATTTTCATTTTCAACAAATTAAGTTTTTTTTTTTAAATATATGAATTCTCAACATTTTCTGAAGTTCTATTTCTGTATTTTTCTTTTTTTTTTTCTTTTCATTTTGCGTTTTTATTTTCTGCATTTTTATTTTATGCTATTTTATATTCTTCATTTTGTTTGGAAACTAATTTTATGCATTTTTAGTTCGCAAAATAATATTCTGAAATTTTATGGATTTTTTTTTTGCATTTTTTGATCTTTCATTTTCTGCAAATTAATTTTCTATGTTCTCAATATTTTATGCAAATTAATTTTTTGAGATTTTCTGCATTTTAATTTTTTGTAAATAATTTTTTTGAATTTTTTTCATTTTCATTTTGTATAATTTAATTTAACAAAATTTATGTTTTTTTTAATATTTTATTATTGAAGGGTTGTCAATAAGAAAGTTTTTTAGTTATTTGTTATTATCTTATGAGACATTTACTTGGTAAATTTAGTATTCATATTGATAATGTTATGTTATATAATAGAAACTAAATTGATTTAAAAATAAAATTTAAATTTAATAAAAAAAATTATGTTATATAAATTCAAATTGTATTAAATTAATGTATATATTACATGAATTGTCGTGAGGGCATTCTTGGAACTGAAAGAGTTAATATCACAAAAGCGGAAGGAATTTTGGATCTTAAGCACTCAAATTACATCAATTTGATCAAACAAATAACATGCTCAAAACCGAAAAAAAACAGAGTATAAGAAAGTTTACCTTTGAAGCTCAAATTCTCCAAACCCGTTGCAAATTTCTAAACACGAACACTTCGTGGACCACCTCTAGTGTCTTCCCTACTATCCTCAAGCCTTGGAACGGATTGTGGGATCCTAGTTTGAGAGAATGTTTAGAGAGAAAGAGCAATGGTCTGGGAAAAAAAAACAGCAGTTTTTTTTCTTCTTCTTCAAAAACCTCTATATTCCATTGTGTTTCTTTGCTAATTAAAGCCATTAACATGCTTCATCAAGCTTGCTAAACTTGACAACACATAAGCAAGGAGGTTAATCATCAAAGAGGTGTCCAATTTTGGTGAATTTTGAGTTTAAGAGAGATTAGCCATCAAACCACCATAAACATCAAAATTTCCCACTTTGAAAATCAATTTTGTAATTTAAAATTAATTCTAAATTAATTTTTTTAAAAATTGATGATTTAATAATTAATTAGACAAATTAATTAATTAATTAATTAAATTATTTTATTTAATATCAAATATTAATTAAATAACCGGATCAAATCCCGATCTCAAAACCGACCTCTCGAACTTGAATTCCTATTCATATATTAGACTGAACCCATATTTAAATCATTTTAAATATGTCTATCTCTCTTCCTCATAGTTTAATTCATAATTAAATTATGATACGTTAAATATATCACATATAATTAACGTTTACTCCCAAAAAACGAATCGAACAATTCAAATTCTTTTCTCTCATACTGTTACAAGGCTTTGTCCAAGCTAGCAAGGAGGATCTAATGGACCTACAGATCATGAGCTCCAACGATATGAGACTAACCAGCCAAACTCTTTAGCCAAGCTAATCAACATTCGTTAACCGCCTAGACACTCCACTAAAGCCCAATGGCTGCACTCTCCTCACCATAGATATATTTCTGTCCACTTGATATAACCATAATTAGTAAGTCGACCCTTCACAGGTTGTTCGTAATTACAGCTGGGTCTAATAAACCGTTTTACTCGTGTAATTACTTATTGTTCCTCAAATCCCACTGATCCTCTAATGAACAATTGGTTTGTGATCCAACCATCAAACCAAATCCCTCTCGGGCCAATGAGAGGATGGGGCCCCTTGTTCAAGACTTGGAGTCAGCACTTAAGGGAACAACCTCTCTACTAAACCCTAAAGAGGGTAGGAGAGAATTCCTTCTCGCAGGACTATGTGCCCAGCTATCTACCCGGTCTTATCCCCAAAATGGGAGGCTTATTGAGTCGGCAATCTCGGGCCACTCACATGTCTCAGAATTAAGATCGAGTTACCTAGGTCATCCTTTGAAATAGTCAGTTATGACAGTAAACGGAGTTAAAAAAGTCTAAGTGACTATTTTGCGGTCCGGTCTTATGCAAACTCATTGCATAGGAGGCCCCCACTCACATGTCTCCACATGAACGATTTAGGATCACATCGTTTGTACTATACAAAGTGGGCTGCATCGATAGTGTCCCCAAGATAAGGTACCCAGCCCTATCTCTATACTATAGACCGTTCTGGCTATTACTCGAACTTGATCCATGTTTATGTCTCCAGATAAAGTTCAAGTATACATACTATAGCCTGAGGTTCTTAGTTTATTGGATTTGGGTTATATAATGTGCAATTCACTTATTATTCAATAACATCTTGACTGAATAAACCTTAATAACAACTTCATTGAAAATAGGATTTGTTTACACATTACAAACTACGAGTTTTAGGACATAAAACCCAACAGAAACATTATGTAAATTTAAGAGATTACCAAGTACAAATCCTGCGAAACAAACATAGTTATCCAAATATTCCCAGACATCCTTAAAAACTTTCCTACAAAACAAACATGGCAATCTAAAGATGCCGGATATCCATCATTCCGGTTATCTATAATTCTAGGCATCTGAAGATTTCGGTTATCTAGATTCCCAAAAAACAAACGGTCCCTAAAGGTAATATCATTCTCATATTGTAAACCCTTGCTACACTCCAAAAACTCTGATATATTCACTATTGAAGCACATGCAGATCAGGTGCGTTTTCTATGTCCATATTTGTGCATCAACAATTGGCACCGTCTGTGGGGACGAGAGTGCTCTACTAAGAAAAAGCACACCAGATTTTTCGAAGATGAGTAAGAAATGGAGAATTTGAATCATGTTCACACGGAAAAGACTCTAATTGGAGTGAACAGTTCACCCCACCGCGAAAGACTATGATTTCTATACAATTTAGAAATCAATTTCGGGATCGACTTTGATTTATTTAGAATTAAACTAAAATAATAAAGGTTAAACAAATAAATACCTCTTAAAATAATGGAGATAGTTCTGGCGGCTCTTTGACTTCTTGTTGATAATGCTTATATTTTATATATTTCTAGCCCTTTTTACATAAGCTATTTGTACAAATTAATGTTCTTATGTCTAATAATTGTAGCAAATTGAAGGAGAATAGCCAAAATTAGTCAAGAGATTGTTTTGAGCTGAGAAATAGAAAATAAGAGGAAAAGAAAAAGTTAATTTTTAATGAGTTTTGATGTTTTTATGCAGGAATTTGTAAACTGCCAGAATTACGACTCCAATTGCAACTGCAATTTTGTCTGAAGATAGAATTTTGAGAGATAAAAGGAAAATCTAAAAATTTGATTTTGTGCTGATATTTGAAGATATTCTTCACGAATCAAGCTCATAAAGATTCGATTCTTGCCTTAAACATCCACGAAAAAGGGTCCTTGATCGTTTTTACGATTTGAATACCACTTTAGTATAGGATCCGTATGGCAACCCTAGAAGGGGGTGAATAGGGTTTATTCAAAACTTTATAAGACTTTTTACTAAGGTGGGCCCAAAAAATAAATTAAACACACTTTTTGCAATAATTAATTTAAACAATAAATCATGCAAATAAGTTCACTCCAAAATAAACAAGAAATTAAAACCAACAATTTTGAACACCCTATTTAATTCTAAAAACAAGATTGGTAAAGAATATGTAAAGATAAAATTATACAAACCAAAATAGACATACAAGAACAGTTGATTTTATGCAATATAATATAACAACAAATTAATTGTAAAAATGAAATAAGATAGGGATAGAGAAATTGACACTGAAAATTTTATAGTGGTTCGGCACAACCCGGCCTACTCCACTCCCCAAGCTCCTCTTGGGTATGTCACCAGAAAAATGAATGACCCTTTCCACGGCTCAGAGTCCAACTGTTACACCATTCCTTTTACAGGAGCAAGAACAAACCTGATCATTTCTACGGTTTAGGATCAATTCGTTACAAACTCTCTTTTTTGGGATCAAGAGAAACTCTTACAATGGATTAGAAAATGAAATAACAAGATGGAAAAACTCTCTCAAAGAGTAGATACACAAAGTTTAGCTCATAATCTTTTGTAAGAAAGAATTCTTACAAACTAAAGCCCTCAAATGGCTAAAGATAATAAAAATACAAGCTCAAAAATTGCTCAAAAATAGTGGAAATGCTCTCCAAGAATAGTAGAACTTTTTAGAATTTTTTTTTTCCATTTTTTCCAATTTTTTTCGAGCCTTAAATAGAAGGAAAACAAAAACTAGCTGTTTCTGCCACGTGTCAGCTTATAATTGGCTGCAAAAAAGTAATTCAAAATTAATAATATAATAATAATAAAATAATATTGTAATATTAAAACATTTGATTGTTTGACCCATTATATATATATTATTTTAATTAAGAATGCCACGTGTTGCCATTTCATTGGTCAAAATAAAATAATAATAAATATTTTAAATTTTGACCGTTGGACTTTTTAATTATTAAAATAATCAATATGCCACGTGTCAAATCCTATTGGTCCACGTTTTTCCATGTCATCGTCTACGTCATCCACCACGTCATCATTTCAATCGTTTGAATGTGTCACATCATCACCATGTTGGCTCCACGTTAGCAAGGTTGACCGTTGACTTTCTACGTCATCAATATATGCCACGTGTCACGCCATGTAGGACTTTTCTTCAATTTTGTTTTGCCCATAATTTCTTCGTTTGAGCGATTCGAATTATTCAATATGCGTTGGAATCGTTGTTCTGAGCTCTACACTATGGATACTTCAAAACACTAAAATTATTAATAAAAAAAATCAGGTTTGTTATCATCAAAACATTAATTAGTTAATTAATTGAAATTAATTAATTTGAGATTAAGGGCCAAAAAGCCAACATTTAGTTTCTGCACTTTTTACTTTATGTTTTTGCGACTCAAAAGAAAGAAGAACACTACCGAAACTTCAATCCATCCCTGTCAAAAGTCTAGGGTTGTGAATGTTGAGATTTATGCCCTAAAGCCTCGTAATTAATAATTTATTTAATAATTAATAATAATTTTGATTATTTTTGCAATATAATATTTCCATTATATGAAAAATCCAAGGTCATTAGTGTAATCTTGATAGTAGGTGGTTGACAGATAGGATGATCATGTTCAAGATATAACCTAAAAGGTCATAGTATATGGACATTTCTTTTCTACAAAAGCCTCAAGCTCGATTTCTACAAAATCAAGAGAAATACACATCAAAGTTCACTAATTCAACACAAAACTAGTTAATAAATGACCATATATATAGCACTAGATTAGTGCTATCAACCACGAAATATTTAATCTCTCTTTATAAATCCGTTAATTGAGAAGATTAATATTTCAACAGAATGATCATATGCGACTTGGTCTTAATCCTAAGTAAGTTATGAACTCTTGCTTATGAGAGCTTGTCCTTTGATTTGAATGGATGAGAGTGACTTTTGTAGCCGATCTAATAAGCCTAACATTTTGGAGACTTGATCAAATGGGAGCTGAGAACATAAGTTTCACAAGATGAAATTCACTATTTCCCATATAAGGAAAGTAAATGAATAGCTCATTTAAGTGCTGATTTTTAGGCTTGAATAATGGGGTCCTACCCTCTCACTGCCCCGAGAGGGACTCAGTATATAATTGAATTATAAACAAATTATTCATTAGAAAATCAGTAGTACTTAAGGCATAAGGTGTAATTAGAGGAGTAAAACGGACTTTTGATCTAATTATAATTGCAAACAACTTGTGAATAATCGACTTGCATGTAATGTTTATATCAATGGACATAACTTGTCCTACAGTACATAAGAGTGCAACTCTACATCTATAGTAAAGTGATCTAGAGTTAATGAATGAAAATTGATTAATTAAAGAGTTTAATTGATTAATTTTGTATCATTGAAGCTTATAATATGTAGGTTCATAAGGTCTCCTTGCTAGCTCATAGTAACACTAAAAGGATAAAATTAGTCAAAGGAAAAATTTGAAGTGTTCACATTAATATTTAATTCATTGGATATATTAAATGAGGAAAATATCTATTTATTGTATTTGATACAGTACATAATAAAGAGAATAATATATTATTAGAGGAAACAATATATATTAAATTTGAATTAGATTCAAATAAGTAGATATATGTTGTAGGAGATTTTAAGAGATTTGAATGTGATTCAAATATGTTAAATATATATATATATATATATATATATATATATATATGATAATATATTAGATATTATAATATATTTTTTGAATTAGGTAAAGATTCTATCCTATGTAGGGGTGTACATGGTTCGGTTCGGTCAGATTTTGGGTGAACCAAGGACCAAACCGAACTTATCAGTTTTGCAATAGAATGAACCGAGAAATATGAATGAACCTTCGGTTTCAATTTCGAACCAAACCAAGCTAGGTTCAGTTCATGTCAGTTCGTTTGGTTATAACCGACATTTTTTTCTTTCTTTACATTTTTGGCTCAATCTTTTTTTATTTAAACAATTATTAGCCCATAAGAAGTGAATAATAATATACTGATATGAAATACATAAAACTTAAAAATGAAAAGCTATTATACTCGAACAAAAAAAAAAAATACTAACCTTGAGATTAGGAAAGCAAATTGAAAGGGAGACAAACTAAAAATAAAAATCGAAAAGTGGTGGCGATGAACGCTGATGGCTGTTGTGGCAGCGTCCATTGGTTGTCGCCAGTGAGTGACTAATGTGGGTGAGTGGCAACATTCATTGATTAAGGTTAGGGTTTGATGAAAGAAATAAAATCGAGAAAGAAAGAAGAAAGGTTGCGTGAAGAGAAATGGGTAGAAGCAAAAGGGCCATATCACGTGAGAAGGTAGGGGTTGTTTAGGCCCCGTTTGATAACGTTCTCGTTTCTTGTTTCCTATTTCTGTTTCTCGTTTCTTGTTTCTGTTTCTTAAAAACTAAAAACAGAAACATGTTTGATAACTATTTCTGTTTCTTGTTTATTGTTTTTTTGTAAAAATAAAATTTAGTACATATACTATAATAAAACATATAACATGCATTAAAATAAATATAAAACAATTATAAAGATGTTATAGTATTTTATTAAGGCCTAACACCTAATTAATAATAATAATAATAATAATAATAATAATAATAAATTTTATCCCTTCAAATATTGTTCAAATTTGATTTGCAATGTTATTTCTTACTTCAATCAATTCACCTTGAACGATTTTGACTTACAAGAGTTAGTTAAATTAGACGAATTTGTAAATTGTCTAAGGTTAGACAATCGAACATACCCACATTTCTTTAATTTAATAATAAACTTAATTTTTATTTTTTCTTTAAAAATGCATTAGTCAATAATTCATGCAAGTAAAATCATAAAAAGAGAGAGAATATATATATATTTTTACATTTAATGGTAAACATGAAATACATTATTAGTTTATTTATTTAATAAAAAAATAAAATCATACCAAAAGGAAAAATAATAGAAAATTAAATAGAAAATAATAACTATAAGCTCGTTATGTAAAGTAAAAGAAAATAAGAAAATAAGAGAAAATAAAAACATAAACGAAAAGAGAAAAGCAAGAAGGAAAAAAGAAAAAAAAAATAATGAACTATTAAAAGAAAAAATATTATGATGAAAGAGAGAGAACAAATAGAAAGAAATAAATCAAAAAATAAAAATAAAAAAGAAGAAAAAAACAAAAAGATTAAAAAGTATTAAAAGGAAAAAAATAGAATGGAAGAGAGAGAAAGAAGAGAGAGAAGAGAGATGAGTAAAAAGAGAAATAAGAATAAATGCATAAAACCAAAAAAAAAAAAACAGAAACAAAATTTGAGAAACTACTTTTTGAAGTTTCTCAAAATCTGCCTTTTTTTTAGAAACGTTTCTAAAAAATTAGAAACATGAAATATGATGGTTTATCAAACATGTCTGTTTCTTAAAAAATGAGAAACATGAATAAGAAATAGGAAACAAGAACGTTATCAAATGAGCCCTTAATTTTGAATTTTGATGGGCTAGAGTTTGATGTTTTTGCAAAATAAATAAATTAAAAGGGAGGCCGATTAGATTGATTGCATTACGTGAAAGGTATCAGAAAGGAGCTGACGCGTTTGGGTTAGGAGTGTGTGGTCGTTGGGGCAGAAATTGAAAGACAAAATATTGGGCCAGAAAAGGGAAGATGAAAGGTTGTGCTATGTGAAAGGTTGCTAATTGCTCTAGATTTTTAATTTTAATATAAATATTATATAATATGGTTTAGTTTGATTTTCACCCATTTTTTAAAGTAGTGAACTGAGAATTGAACTGAACCACTTAGTTTTATGATCTGATGAGCCGAGAAATTGATTTTTCCATAAAAAAACGAATCGAACTAGTCAGTTTGGTTTGGTTCAGCTCAGTTCGTTGGTTTGGATTGGTTTTTCACACCCCTAATCCTAAGTTCCTATAAATGGAACCCTTGGGTTGAGCCAAAAACTAAGATCTCTACATAGAAAAAAACTCTCTACGAATTTTTCCTCCATATTATTTCTTTCAAGAGGTTCCCACAAACCTTGGTCCTGTATTCGAGTCATAGCGAGGAAAATCTTGTGGAGATTCAAGATTCGTTGGAACACAAGAAGTAAAGACCCGCCATATATTATCTCCATATAATCCAAAGGTATATTTGCCTAACCATGTTTGCTTAACCTTAATTTTTGTTTAATTATAAATAAATCACAGTCGATCCTTAATTGATTTCTAAATTGGTTAGAAATCATAGTCTTCCACTGCGGGGTGAATTTTTCATTCCTATCAATTATTATCAGAGCAATCTTTATTTTTTATTTAGAATTAAAGATTAGTGAGGATGGGTATTTTAATTTTTCATATATGTAATATGTGGTTTGAAAATTGATTGTTTAGGCTATTTGACATTAGTTTTATTGCTTTGATTATATCAAATATAAAACTCCAAAGGGTTAAGGTAATTTGTATTTTTCTTATTCATTTTTTTTTTAAAAAAAAAAATGAAAGAAAGAAAAAAAGAAGAGAAATCTATAGACAGAAAGTGACGTGATCAGTGGATGAAAGAAACTACCGATGGTGTCGATCTTTCAAGTTGCTAAATTTAGATGACCCAACAAAGGAAAGAAAAAAGTTAAAGTGAAAATCAATACTACTACGTGAAAAAAAAAGTTATTCTATCAATTTAAACTTAAACTTAAAATTAATTGTGCAATTAATACTACTTCAAAACCAATTTCGAAATCTTCGCATAAACCAACAAATAAATCGTACAAAAGTTAACGAACAAGATACGTAAAATCATATCAAACAAATGTTGAAACCCAATCACGAAAAAAAAATCTATCTACAAAACCAAGCAGAGAAAAGATGCTCAAATTTAACAATAAAATGTCCAAATCAAACTACCAAAAACATTCAATACAATTGTACTAATTCAAATATAGGGCTTAAATTTGAAAAAAATTGAAAGCTTAAAGTTAAAACTGATTTAATAGTATGCTCCCAATTAATTTTTTTTTTTCTTTCTAAATTGTAGATATGCTTAGCCAAAAAGAAAATTATTTTGATAGGATAAGCATAGTGGTAATTGTTATAATTGACTCGACTTGGTGCGCGCTTCCTAACAAAGTTGTTCATCTCTTTTCAAAATAAATAAATAGATAAAAGTTCCACCTTTTTTATATAAAAATTCTTCCGAAGGAGACGGTGAAGGTTACAGTGACAAATTTTGAAGTGTTTCAAAATGTCTAATTTTTTGAATGCCAGTCACGTAAGGTTTCAGGGCTGGTTTAAAAATGTTTTTTGTTTTCTGTTTCTGGTTTTTGATTCATCTTAGGTTAAAATATCATTTTAGTCATTGTACTTTTAGCTTCATTCTATTTTAGTCAATGTATTTTTAAATATCCAAATTTAGTCGCTAAACTTTCAATAGAAAAATTATCATTATTATTAAACCAATGTTGATAAAAATTAACGTCAAAACAATAGTATGGGTCAATTTTAAGCTTTATTAAAAGTACAATGACTAAATTCAGACATTTGAAAGTATATTGACCAAAATTGAATAAAGCTTAAAGTACAAGGACCAAAATGATATTTTAAACTTTTTATTTTTTAAGAAACAGACATGTTTGATAAACCATCATATTTATTCTTTCTAAATTTTCAAAAACGTTTCTAAAAATAAGACAAAATTTGAGAAACTATAAAAAGTAGTTTATGTTATAAAACAAGAGAAACAAAAACAATAATTAGAGAGAAAAAGTAGGGAGGAGAGAAAAGTTAGGAGGTGATGCATTCTCTATTCAATTATATATTTTTCAAATGGTACAATAACCACTATTTATAAGATTTACAAGATATAAACAAATCCTAAGAAGAAAAGGAAATCTTCTTTCAAATCCCAATTCGAAAGGGAAACTTAGAGAAGATAATGGAGAGATAATTGGAGAAGATATTCTATGATATTATGGGCATCTAATTAGAATATTCAAATGTAATTTGGGATATTCATAATACTCCCCTTTTAGATGCCTATTCCCCTTTTAGATGCCTATTGTATATTGAATATATGCCTTGTTAAAACCTTACTAGGAAAAAATCCAATGGAAAAAAATCCTAGTGAAGGAAAAATAGTACATTATTCATATACTTTAACACCTGCATCATTAAAAACATTGCTAGGAAAACTCAGTAGTATAAAATCATAGTCAAGGGAACAATACATTTTCTCCCCCTCATAGAAACATTAGTACTTGAGGTCTTTGAGTTGTCGCATATTCCAATGTTGTGCAACAAGTTCTCAAATGTTGTAGTAGACAATGCTTTTATAAATAAGTCTGCCAAGTTATCTTTTGAAGAAATTTGTTGAACAATGATTGTCGCCATTTGCTTCATAGACTGTCATAATATAATAGTTCTTCCAGATATACTAAATAACTTGTCTGAGATCTAATTTTATATGGGCTACATAAATAACCTGCATCTTCAAAACCAACTAGATTAAAAATTAGATCCATATAAATTGATCCTCAAAGAAAATATAATATATGTTTAATATCTTTCTATTAGAGAAATACTATATAAAATTCATTGAAAATACTATACTTGTCATATCTTATTAGTAAAGATACATAAGTGTATCTATTACACTAAAATATGGTACTTCAAGAACAAGAAGTTATTCATTATCTTCTTTAGGTTGGAAGATACCTTTTTTCACATAAAGTGAACAAACTATCATTGAAATGATAAATGGGTATACTTTTTGTCTATATAAAATATTTACCGTAAAAGTTGATCGAATGGAATTCCATATGCTAAATGCTTAGTTTGTAAGTTAGGGTAATTTTTTTTAATGAGATCTTTATCTTAATTTCTTTCTTAAAATATTGCATTGCTTTTGAAAACTCTTCAAGACTTTCAATTATATTCAAATTATTAACATATATAATTGTAATAGCATAGAATGAGTGAATAATACTGGTATGATATGTTGAGAGACAGTTCTATGGGAGTTCCTTGAATTGGCTAGAAGGCTACTCAGTACGATCGATGTCCCGCAAAATGGGAAAGAGGTTTACTTGGCATTTTTTTTTTAAAAAAAAACAACCTACACTAGAAAAGAAAAACAACAAACAAAGTAAATAAGGGAAAGAAAACTTGGGTGCATCCCAAGAAGCGCTTTCTTTAACCTCTTTAGCTAAACTGGACTCAGGTGGTCTCTCAAGGTACATAGAAATTCTCCTATTTCTTCGAGTCCCTCTTCCTAGAATCTACAAAACAAACCAAAGATAGCAAAAACATTGGCTTCTCGTGAGACCCTGAAGCATAAATATTTTTGGTATTTTTGAATAAGAAAAGTATAAAAGGAGAAAGATCAAAATAAAAAGACTCAAACACAGACTCGTGAGAATAAGAAGAGCACTCAAAGATAAGAGATGAATTAGAAGATAAAACAGACAAAGGCCTTATAGCCTTAAACTTTACATCCTGAACCTCCTTAACTAAGATAGGCTCATCCTCCCTTTCATCCTCACTGACTCGATCCTAGTGTGTGTCTAAATGTTCTAATTCCTCCTTATTCTCAACACCACTCTCCCTCAACTGCCCAAACTCAGTAGAATTGAAAGAATCATGCTCATGATAGGCTATTAGTGAATCAGTGATCAATTGACTCACTGGACATCCTATGGAAGTGGGTTTCACTTCACTAACCTCCCTAGGGGTTTGGAGACTCTTCAACTTCTCATCAAATTGTAACCTCCTAAGTCTAGTCTCCACTGTAAATTCTCTCAACATTCTCTTTAAGGGGGATTCTTTCTCTATTTGGGCTTCTTGAAAGAATTTAGGATATGGTTCATGGGTCCAAATGCATTCATCATTATCATACATGGAATTTCCATAGCTCAAAGATTCAGTATGATAATAACTGGCATTTGATAACCATGGAACACATAATTTTCACTAACATACTTATGGTCAAAAGAGGGATAACTAATGCAACAAAGAACAAGAAGGTGCTGTTGGTTTTTCGTGCTCAAATTCCCTAAAGGGCCACCCAAATCTATTAGAAGCCATTAAACAAAACAACAATTAATCGCAGGCTTTCAAGCAACACCAAATAATCACACAACCAGAAACAATGGATCAGGACTCAAAAGAAAACAAAACACAAGCAAGATAAAAACAAGACAAAGATAAACTTCTAAATTAAAGCAACAAGAAAGAACTAAAAATATACACTATGTTCGCTCTAAATTAAGATCAAGCACTTTCACCACGATATTAATTAAACTAAAATATGTCAATCTCTGACAACGGTGCCAGGCTTGTCGAAGGCCCTATCAAGATTAAATTTAAAAAAACCAGACCTCTAAGTATTTTTCAATAATAGTGGCTAGGGTCATCCACATGGATTGAAGTTCTTAGATTAATTAAGTGCCATGGTTAATTATGCCCAATTTTATTCAGAGAAACAAAACTTTAGAGTGATGAAAAAGAAAAATAAAATCTAAACTACTATTTACAAGGTTGGAGTCCAATTTTGAGAAACATGCATGGTTGTTTGCCTTAAGCCTAATTTGAATTGATTAATAACTTGATTTTATATTAACAATCTCAAACCAAGAATTACTAAGTTATCAATATCCTCTCTCGAGCTCAATTGAACTCATGCCTAGCAATAAATCAACCTCTTGGTCTATTTCTATTACTAAATAGGGCATTAGGCAATTCTCTTAAGGCTTCTAAAATTAATTTATTCACTCTCGTGCAATAGCTTAAACCTAGTCATGCATCTAGTGTTCTACAACTAAACTTACTCTCTCAAGCTAAATTTAGTTAAACATGCAAAACCATAGCCAAAGGTTAAGACAATAAAAAGAGATGCATAAAAGACGTCAATATATAAATTAAACTAGAAATCAACCAAATGTTCAACAACTACATCCAAGCAAGGACTAAACACATAGTTACAACATAAGTACATCCCACAAAAACTTCTAAATCTAAAAGAAAAGTAAAAGAAATAGAGAAGAAACTTAGGTCGCGTGCCAACACTTGTCTCCGACGTGATGTTCATGATCTCGAGCTTTGAGTTTCCTCCTCGGCTCTTCAAAGATCTCCTCTATGTCCTTGGACAGTACTTGAATCGAGTTTAGGATTTTTGGTCTCTCAAAACGGCTCACCTTTACGAATAGCAAAACTTCCTTTTTATAGAGTCGTGACAGCGTTGCAACGCTAAGGGCAACATTGCAACGTTGTCCCCTCGAATTTTATAAAGAAGGAAAAAATCTGTTTGAGTAGCGTTGCAACGCTATGCTTGCGGTTCTTCAAGGCAGAAAGGCTTCTCAAATGGCGTTTCAACGCTAAAAGGAGCGTTGCAACGCTATGCCCTCGGGTCCAAAAGCCTTGTTCCTCTTCTTCAATGCTTGAATATTCAATTATAGCTTTAAGTTGCTTAAATTTGCTCAATTATCTCAGTTTTCTGGTTTTGCTCCAAATGCTCAGTTTCTGAGTAATAAACATAGAAATACAGAAAGCATACGAAATCATAGTAAAACTAGCCAAAAACTAAGCCTAAAATAGCACACTTATGCATACTATCAAGATACTATTAGACATTCTCATAATCAAAAGAAGTATTTGTCACTCTTTCAAAAGTGTCAATCTTCTCTTTAGGAGATTCAAAGAAATCAATAGCATCCAAATGTGTCATATTTGAGAGGGTCAAAAAGATTAATCATCTCTTCAAGAGGTTAAAAAATTTGTAGCATCTAGATATATCATATTTAGATGGTCAAAAAGAATAATTATTTCTTCAGGAGATTCAAAGAAATTTACATACATACAAACTTGTCATATTTAGGGGGTAAAAAAAAGATTAATATCTCTTCAGAAGATTTGCAAAGTTTGTTTTCATATTTTTTTTCCTTTCATAACCGTTATGTTGGTTATATCGATTTTAATTAATGTGAATTACCAAATTTTATTTAAAAACTAATCACGTTATGAGCCTGCTTAATGAAATAACACTTGACTAATTCAACTCCTAGGTAAGTTTTCAGGTAGAGGTGTTCCCTTTTGGTTAGCTTAAATACCCCACCCAGCCTAGACAGAACCATCTATAGACAGAGTTCCCTTATAGTCAATTTTTATTTTAAATTCATTAGTCTTTAGTTACCTATTTATTATAAGATTAATGAATCTAAATCAATTATTAGGCCTTGTCTTCATTCTCTATTATAACCTCAACCTCAACCATAATTAGTAGAGATTCATGATTTTCGATTAAATGCTCATTTGTTTAGTAAATTTCAAGAAGATATGATACTTTTGTTCATCTCAATTTAAATCTCTTTCTCGATATTGCTACTATCGGAGCATGTTTTATAAATGAAAAATAAGGAGCATATGTCTTCTCTACCATATGCTCATTAGTTTAGAATCACTTATTGATAAGTTATGTAACTACAAGTGCATCTAATTAAAGTGAGTAATTCTTGGTTTAAAATATGCAACTTCAAGTGCATCTAATTAAATTGAGCACTTCTTGATTTAAAATATTTAATTGAAATGAGCACTTCTTGATTTATGCAACTTCAAGTGCATCTAATCAAAATTCGTTTTAGAATCAATAATTGACTATTGTACATATCTTTCAAACGTTGCCAAAAGATACAATTCATTCACATAAAAATAATTCCAATATATATAACCATTATGAATTCTAAAAAACAAAATCATCCATACGACAATAATTCAAATATATGATCCTCAAATAAATTTGAATATCAAATATTCGTGACAAATAATGTTGACCATTGATATCAAGAGTTAAACTCTAATTTTGTTATGGTAAAATAATAACAAACAAGTATATTCAAAATAATTAAAAGTGCATGACATGCTTAACCTATGGTATGATTTTAATCTAAATGGCATACTTTATGCAACATTCAAACAACATACATCACATGCATAATTAAATTAATCAGAAAAAAATTGACTCCCATATTTGACATATAATAAGAAATTGAAGATAATTTAAATTACAATAATTTAAATTTAAGACATATTTTTGTTTTCAATATATTTTTCTTTTTTAGATATCAAAATTTAGGATTAAGAAAAAAACTAAATTTATCTTTTCTAAAGAGCAGCAGCCATCATGTTCAAAAAAACCCAAACACACCGCCGATCAAATCTTGTGCAGCAACTTGTAGGAACACCTTGAATTGAAGGTCACCGGCTGCATTTGATGATCACCGACAATGAACAACTTGCGAAGATAGCATCACTGCTTGACGGAGTTGTAGTCTTGCCGCCGACATCATCTTTCTAAGCACCAAGTTGGCGGCTGTGGATTCATACTCCTTTTCTTATTCAAGAAGTTTATGAAAATTTACCCAATTGCTTTACAAACACCCCAAATGCTTCAGCATATATTTAATAGAATTGCTCCAGCCAATTGGGTTTGTGTGCGGGATGCACAATTATATCAAAAATTAAAAACACCCACCATCTTGGAACTTTATTCTAAATACCTTGAAGAATATGGAGATAATTCTGGCAGGTATTTAATAATTCTTGGTGTTCCAGTAAATCAACTTCGATCTCCCCAAAAACCCTTGCAAAGAAAAATGGTAGAGACTTGTGATGATAATGTGTTATAAACAAGAGAGACAAAAACAATAATTAGAGAGAAAAAGTAGGGAGGAGAGAAAAGTTAGAGAGGAGATTGTATTCTCTATTCAATTATATATTTTTCAAATGATACAATAACCACTATTTATAGAATTTACAAGATACACAAATCCTAATTAAGAAGAAAATGAAATCTTCTTTCAAATCCTAATTCGAAAGGAAAATTTGGAGGAGATAATGAGAGAGATAATTAAAGAATATAATCTATGATAATACGAGCGTCTAATTAGAATATTCAAATGTAATTTGGGATATACATAATAATTTTTCAAAATTATGTTTGCATTTTTTTTTCAATTTTCATGCATGTACCAATATTTCTCTCTCTTCCTCCTTTCTACACTCATCTATCCTTCTCTCTCTCATTTCTCTCTCTTTTGATATAACTTTTTTTTTCTCTCTCTCTCTCTCTCTCTCTCTCCCCCCCCCCCCCCCCCCCCCTTTTTTTTTTCTTTTGAATCATTTTAGTTTTTTTCTTTCTTTTTCTTTCTCATTTCTCTTCTCTCTCCTTTCCTTGTCCTTTTTGTTTTTTTTTTCCTCTTTTCATTAACGAACCTTTAGTTATTATTTTCAATTTAAATCTCTATTATTTTTCCTCAATTTTAGTAAAGTTTTAATTTCTTTTTATTAAATAAATAAATTAATAAGATATTTCATATTTACCATTAATTTTCAAAGAAAAAAATATATCTTCTTTCTCTTTTCCGGATTTTATTTGTATGATTGACTAATGAGAAACACATGCATTAAAGAAAAATAAAAATAAAATTTATTATTGAATTAAAGAAATAATGTGAATATGTTCGATTGTCTAATCTTAAATAAATGTCTCATTACTTAGCGACACACAAAAATATATATCAATACCAAGTTATGCTATAAATTAATGTTCGTTGAAAATTTACAAAGTTTGTCGGATATTTTACAAATTAGTCTAATTGAACTAACTCATGTAAACCAACATCATTTAAGGTGAATTGGTTAGAGTGAGAGATGACAATGTAGATCTTTGAACACGACATTTGAAGAATAAAATTTATTATGATTGTTTTTTTAATTTTGCTTTGGGATTGAATAGATACTTAGACTCTTTATAATGGTTTTATGTTTGTTTTAATGCATGTTATATATTTTATTATATTATATTTACTAAATTCTATTTCAACTAAAAAAACAAGAAACAAGAAGTCGTTCTCAAACATATTTATTGTTTCTAATTCTTTTTTTTAAAGAAACAAGAAACAAAAATAGTTATTAGAGGTAATACTCGGTTCAGTTCCCTTGGTTCTGGGCCTAACTGAGAATCAAACCAAACCGAACTAATTGGATTTTGTAAAACAAGAACCAAACCGATGCCCAATAAAGTATAGAACCGATCGGTTCGGTTCTAGTTTCGATTCGGTTCATGTTCGGTTTTGTTTTTCAGTTTTTAAACATTAGTCAAACAACGATTCCAGATATTTTAATAACAGAGTGTTTGAGACAAATGATAAATCTCACAATCACTACAAGAGAACACAAGGAGCAAGAAAAATCTTAGGAAGAGAAAGTGAAAAAAAAGCCAAAAGAATTATTAAGCCCTCAACAAAAAACAAAAACTTAGGGTTGACTACGTAAATGGCCATTTTTTATTTCCTATTTTGAAAAATGGCCAAACGATCCAAGATTTTTTAAAATGGCCAAATCATTATTCATAATTTTAAATATTAATTATGAAATGACCAGACTACCCTTAACAACTTCCATATCTAAGATTCTCTAATTATCATTTAATTATAATAAATTTAAAACTAAAATCTAAAAAAAATAGATAAAATGGATTATCTAAACAACAAAAGATGTTAAGATGCATTATCTAAAATTTAAACAAAAATTCAAAAATTATGAATGATAAATTAAAAAAAAAAGGATCTAATGTGGAAAAAAATACATAACAATTAACAATTGATTACATAACAAAAAGATAAACAAAAACTAGTTAAACGAATAGATTAAACGACCAATAAAATCACATGCAAACAGAATTATAGTTTAAACCTAAAATCAAAGTAAATCACCATTTACACGTTGCCCCATACAATACTAATTAAAATTGAAAACAAAATTTGAGGAGAGGTTTACCTTTCACGGCTAATCAAATGATTGATTCTCTAGGGTTTTTTCTTTCTTCGTTTCTTCACACAATTTCAATCGAGTTTCAAAACTTCAAAGCTTCCCACATCATTGAACTCATCTCCTTCTTTAACAAAGCTTGAAATCTCATTCAGTAAAAAGGTAAGAAATACTTACTATTTCTTCCTTTAAAACTTAAACCTTGGCTCCATGGCAAATCGTGTGAAACTCCGATATAAGAAAAGGAAGAAACTAATTAAAGCTTGGCTCTAATGGTAGAATACTCTCATTGAGTAACAACATGAGATAAGAGAAGGAAGAATCGACAACAAAGACCTTTGAGACCGAAGATTTAAGGTATTTACAAAAAATAATTTAAATTTTTTTTAATCTTTAAGGAAGATACGTGGTAGAAATATATTAAAATATAAATAGATTATGTTCCATTATTCTATACTTTAAATTAGCTAGTTTGTTATACTTAACATACTGAGATTTAAAAGATTTTGAACAAACATTTGAAGGTATGGTAAAAGGAACGATATCAAGTGATCGTTTACGTTCGATATATTTGCAAACAACCCACAAACTATCATCCTGGAAATGAGAAGACCTTAAATACCAACCACAATTATCTCCTTTGCACCGAAGGACAAGCGATTTACTGTTTGATTTAATCATCCTAAATTCAAAGCTAGTTTTCAAAGTAAAAAAGTAAATCGCTTTCTTTCAATCAACTTTACTTTCAAAGATAGAGTTCTCCTTAATAGACAAATCAAATGAAGGGGGATCGAAGCCAATAAATTCAATAAATCTAAAGTCCCCATCCTTGTTCTTAGAATGATCCAAATTTTTACCTACACTGTAATTAGGAATAGCCATATTTGAATAGTCTAATTCAGAAATTTCTGAATAATCAAATAGAAATGACTCACATAACATCCTTGTCCTCATTAATTCTAACTATACTGGATTTATTCGAGCAATCCCTATAAACAGTCAACCGAGTAATAACATGATGACTAGAAAGATAAAGCTTGTTACAAATACAATCAGTAAAATGCTGAAAACTAGAATCCAAATTAACCAAGATATTAGCAATCTTAAAATTCTAGAATCAATTAACTTCATCCCAAATCCCGTCATACAATATACTTACGGATTGGAAACATATGAACCTAAAAAAATGTATCAAGCTACAACTTGGAAAATAACATAAAGAAGAAGAGAAAAACCGAAAATAGTGAAAAAAAAAACATAAACAAACCTGAAAATGGGAAGGAAGAAAACGAAACATGAGTTAACGAATGGAAGTGAAAAAAGATAGAGTAAAAGTACGAAAAATAAGAAAAGAAAACAAATTAAAAAATTAATATGTCGATAAGGATTTGAAAAATAAGAAAGTCGGATTAAAAAAATGAATCTTAGAAAATAAAAGCTTTATATATCCTGAATTTTAAAAGATTTTAAATAGGTATAAAGATTCTAACTGCAATGTAAATATTTGAAATTTCAGTTTAGATACACTTTAAATAAAATAGGAGAGAGAAGTCATTTAAAAAAAACGGAAATTTTTAGATACACAAGGACAAATAAGGAAATTTTAAAAAAGTACGCCACACGTGCACCTTACGTGTGGCCATAATTGAAAAAAAAAATGAATGGCCATTAACCAAAACAGCCAATTCTTTTTGGCCATATCTAGAATTATCCCAATTCCATATGACTCAATTTTAACCAAATTATATTTAATTATTTGGTCAAATGAAAACATGTGGGCTTTTAATTTTAGAATTTGTCAATTTTTATCTTCAAATTAAAATTGGGACACATGTCAATTTATAATTGGTCCCAAATTTAATTTGTAATTTTTTCATTAATTTGGCATAATGACGTGGCAATTACGAATTGACCAAAAATTCTCAGTCAACAGTGAAAACTTTCTAAGTTTTGGTAAAAAATTTGAAATAAAAAATTTTGTATTAAAATTTTGGTACATAATTTGATTTAAGATCGATTTGGTACAAAATTTGATTATTTTATGTATAAAAAAACAAATTGATGAATAAGAGAACCTACATATTTTCTTAATTAAATTAAAAAAAATTGAATCATTTTATAGAATAACAATAAAAAAAAAAAAAAACAATTTGCACAGTAGCCATTAGCAACCATTAACATAGAAGATCAAAATAAAATTTGTATAAAATTCTTGAAACTATTAATACCACAACTTTACACAATTTAGCATGGACATTGATAACTTGTTTTAATATTTTTAGTATCTTATTTTAATTTTATTCAAATATACTATCTATCGGATGTCCCCGAAGGGAATGAAATATACTATCTATCTATCTATCTATCTATCTATATATATATATATATATATATATATATATATATATATATATATTTTGGCAGAACACTATGTTTAAATTTAATTAATACCTTATTTACAAAAGAAAAATAATTAATTAATACTTTGTGCCATTTTTTAAAAATCTTATGTCATATTTTATTAAATAATAAATCTCAAAATATCACAAAGTGAGAAAAAATCAAACAAAGCCACATGAAGGTAACATAGTTTTTTTAAACTTATAATTAACGTTTTTCACTTATTTTTATTTTCTTTTTATAAAAATTCTTAATTATACTGCTACATCACATTCGATAGAAAAATATTATCTAGTGGATGCTAGATGCCCTCAAATGAAAGGATATTTAGGTCCATATAAGGGAAAGAGATATCACCTTTCTCATTTTTGTCAGAGTAACCAACCAGTGGGGTTATCAAGAGATATTCAACACATTCTTCTTTTAGAAGTGTCATTGAGCCAACTTTTAGAGTATGGAAGAAGAGGTGGAAGATTTTAAGAGATGTGCCTAATTATCCTTTTTGGAAGCAAGTGAAGATAATTATTACAACTATGATACGTAGAACTATATAAGAAGATATGATCGAAGTGATCGTCATTTTGAGAAAGATTGGGATGTCCAGAATGATTATTTAAATGAAGAAATGAAGAATGACATCAATATTTCTAAAGTGAATCATAATAATAATTCAAGAATTGGAGACTTTAAGATACAATATTGCTACAAGTTTGATAAGAGCAAAATAGATGGTTTTAGTTATATTTTGTCTTAAATGTTGTTTGGACTTAAATTGGAATAAAATTTGTTGATTATGATTTTATTTAACAATTGTTTTTCCTAATATTTTATTATATAATTGAAAATAAACAAAATGTAGTTTGTAGTTGTTGTTTTTTTTTTTTTTTTTGAGTTCAAGTAGATTGGTTTTAGAATAACAAAATAGAATTTTTAATTTAAACTATAATAAATTTAAAATAATTATCTTATAAAAATTTATATTGAGTATCACCATAAAAAATAACTAAAATGATATGTCCAATTTTGTCATTATAGGCAAATCACAACAATTTCATCTGACTTTACCAAACACTATAACTTTCTTTTTCAAGTTTGAAATTAAAATTTACCAAACACTAATCTTCTTAATATAACAGTTGATTTTCTTAAAAGCATAATTGCCAGCAATTATTTTAAAAGCTATAGCAATCCCAAATGGAGCCTTAGTCACATTCAAAATGGCAAAGGGATGTGAGAAAAGTCATGCACATGTGAAAATCAACCACCTCATTCACTATGAAAAATTAAAAATTGGAAAGATTCAATGAGAGTGGAGTCAAAAGAGAAAGCTTCACGAAAAAAAAAATTATGAGAGAAAAATTGTAGAAGAGTGGAGTTAGTGGAAATCCTTAATGGTTCATGGAAGGTAGATGAAAAACAGAGAAAACAATTGATTGGTGTAGAAATACAGTTTTCTTCATCAAAAGTCAGAAATTTCTTAGTGATAATGTCATGAGTTTATAATTGTATTAAGTCTGTTTGTTTGTTTTTTCCTCTTCTTCATTCATGCCTTAACTCTAATTTTGTTAATTAATCTTGAGAGAGATTCTAAATTTCATCCATCCTTCATGGTCTACTTACACCCTCAAAAGAATTTTCTCCCTAATTATGAGAGGAGAGAAAGAAACATATTACTCAAACTCCCAAATCCTTTCACCCTCCCTTCCCCCAAATTAAGTGACATCATTTTGAATGTGACTAAGATCTCTCTTTGATCTATGTTCTTCAACTCCCCACCACATCATATTTTCATCTTCATTTTAACAAGAAAGCTAATTGAATAGTTCTTTTAAAACAATTTCAAAGGTTAAATGTCAGAATAAAAATTTTGAAATAATAGGAGCATAATTGAAACCTACCGGAAAATGTAGGGGCGTGATTAAAATTAAAAGGTTGTTTTGAAATAATTTTAAAGTTTAGAATTAAAAATTTATAGGTATAATTGAAACATATCATAAAATTAGAAAGTATTTTCGTATAACATGGCATTCATTTTATCATTCAAGGTTGTTGGATGTTGTTGTTGCCAAAATCTGGCCAGGAGAAATCTCACCTGACCTTCACATGACAACAATTGTGAATTTGTAATTTGAGGGAAAGAGGTGACATGCAAAAGAGAAAATGTTAGGCACTGATGTGGCATTGCCACACCAGCTCCGATGCTTAAGTCAGAAAGGAAGAAAAGTGTAGCAAGCTAGAATTTGAAAAATGGGCAAGTTTTAACTCCCTTTCTTTGAGTATGACATATTTATAGGACCTTTGTTTTCCATATTCATTTTTAGATAAGAATATAAAAGGTTTCCCCTTCTATTTAGAAATTAGATTTGAAAAGGTTAATCTTATCTTGCAAGATTCCTTTATAATTCGAGTTTACCTCTTTAGTCCAATTTCACCCACAACATTAGCCCCCACTCCCTAGTTAGGATTTGAGATTAGGAGCGTGTGGAGTAATTGCATGGAGCCTGACTTGGGAGTAGCCTATAAAGTTTTGAAGTCATTTGTGACATTTCGAGGTCTGCCTCGAATTCCCTCTATTATAGTTGTTTAACCCCGTGGGGATATTTCAGCCTTCTTAGAGTGTTGATTTCTCCATTTTTCCATAGGAATTTTAGGCTTCCAAGGCTACCTCAGATCATCTTCAAGATTGTCGTTCAACTCTGTAGGGAACATTTCGGTCTTTTTTGGTAAGTAGCTTCATTTGGAGCACATTTATTGTGAATATCCGATTGAAAGAAAATTTTAATGGATCTTCTTGTGAATTCATTCAGTTGGTAAATATGATGAAAAAGCCTTCTCATTAAGCCCCCATGTCTTCATAACTTTGATTTTCTCAATTCAGGTATGCAAGGTAGAGCACTCTTGTTCCCCACAGATGGCACCAACTATTGTTGCCAAAATCTGGCCAAGAGAAATCTCACTTGACCTTCACGTGACAACGACTGTGAATTTGTAATTTGGGAGAAATATGTGACCTGCAAAAGAGAAAAAGTTAGGCACTGCCACACCAGCTCCGATGCTTAAGTCAGAGAGGAAGAAAGGTGTAGCAAGCTAGAATTTGGAGAATGAGGGTCAAGTTTTAACTCCCTTTCTTTGAGTATGACGTATTTATAGGACCTTTGTTTTCCATATTCATTTTTAGATAAGAATATAAAAAGTTTCCCCTTCTATTTAGGAATTGGATTTGAAAAGGTTAATCTTATCTTGCAAGATTCCTTTATAATTCGAGTTTATCTCTTTAGTCCAATTTCACCCACAACAGATGTCGTCTGATGACCCTTTTTCTTTCATCCTCTACCATCTAATTGATCAAATTTGGTCTATTTTATCTTTCTTTTGTCACTTCTTTCATCTATGAATTTTGGCTCGATTTGATGAGGGTTTGATTTGATATGGATTTGATGTTGAGTTGTGGTGGCCTACTATATATTTCTTTCAAGATTGATTGAGAGATTTTTTTGAATTTCTAGGGATTGGTTATGTTCTATAATTTCAAGTGTTAAGGCTCCATCTCTCAACCAATCTCGATTTATCTTAGGTAAATTTACCAACCTGTAATCGTAATCAATCAAATGCAATTTGAAATTATGGATCCCACATATTACAATTGATGGTGTTTACCATATCCGCAATGGGAATCAATCGTGGCCCCACATAATTCAATTTGATTACATCCAAGAGGTATGTAATCTGATTACCATTGAATATTACCCACCCATCTTTTTGGGCTTACTTCCCACCCATTGCCCTTTCTTTATTTTTTCTTTCTCCTTCCTTCTCTTTCCTTCTTCTTCGTTCTTCTTTCTTTTTCTAGAATTTCTTAAAAACTCATAATTATTGTTATGGCTTTATTAAAAATTTTCTTATCCGTTTTCTAGACAATCGTTTTGCCCATGGCGAAATGCTTTCATGTAGCATAGTTTCATCATCGAGGGTTATTGTCTATGATTTTTTGCCATATTTAAATCAATACGAGATTTTTTCAACTGATAAAATATTTTTTTTATGCATGAGTTTTTCCCAAACCATATTTGCAAGACTTACGTTTTATCGAGATCGATATTTAGATTAGATCAAGATATTTTTTTATCCGTAATGGCTAGATCGATATTTTTTTATGTGTAGTTTTGACCAGGCAAACGTTTTTATCTGAATTGAGATGATATTTAAATGAGATAGATATCAAGATTGATATTTTTTATGCATGAGGTTTGGCCAACCCATATTTTGGATCTTTTTTTATTCGTTATTTTTTGTTTGCTCTGTTACAAAAAATTCAGTTTAGAATAAATTAAATAATATTATCTTATTAAATCAAAATAATAGTATATTTTATTTTTTAATAAAATATTTATATCAAGATGGTGTGTTTTTCTATATTGAAATTTGAATTTGAATTTGAATTAGATCAGCGAAATTTAGGATAATTAATTTGGGTATTTTTTTTTAAGTAAAAAAAATTGAATAAGTAAATAAAATTGAGGAAAGACATCTTAATTCTAGTAGCATAGTTACTGCATTTTAATTAATTAGAAATATAAAAAGGCATTATGATAATCGTATCTATTTCATTCCAATTCTAGAGGTACGTAAAATAAACACAATCAATCATAATTCTATTGCGTTTCATCTTGTTTCATCCCAATTACGTTTGCACCACAATCTCATTACGATTGCGCCCAAATTCATTACGGTTTAGTAAACATGCCCAACAAAAAAGATTAAAAAATGCCATTAAATTTTATTAGCCCATTTAAATTATTAGTTTCAATGTATCTTCTTCTTTTATTTTTAAAAATGATTGAACTATTAAATTTTGAGAAATTTTAAATTTTCATTATTAATTTTTAATCACCATAAAAGAAGAAAAACAAACATAAATAGAAGAGAATGCTCAAATGTTAGTAAAAAAAATTGAAGAGAGTTCTTTATATATAGTTGTAAAAGATAAAAGTCACAAAACTTTTAAAATCTCATAATTAAATATACTAGAAGATAGACTCATAAATTTTAGAAATTAAATTATAGAAATAAAGAGATAAAATTGTTCATATTCCTAACATCTTCATCTCTTAAATACTTGCAGTTTATTTCATTTCATTACGGTTTAGTTGCAAGATGAAACGCTGAGCATGAGTTTTGTAAATCTTATAACCTATATTGCCAGCCATCTACTTTGCAAAATGAAATGTAACTTGCCCTCGCAAAATTCATCTTGGTTGTGTATAAACCATTAAAAAATGAACTTGATCGTTATCAAAGTACAAAGTGTATTTGTTAAGGTTACTCAATGTTTTTATAATTTGAGATGCAAAACTCATCTACAAAGCATTTCTACATAAAAAGCATAGAGTATGGGGTGACTCTAAAGCCCATGGACTTGTGAATCTAAAAGAATGTCGAATAGATCAATGATCTTTAGACACAAAATTGAAAATTTAAGAACTTATTAGATACTTTTTAACTACATGGACCTATTGGATATAAAATTGAAAGTCTAATGACCTATATAGATCAAATAGACACAAACTTGAAAGTTTGGGAACTAAACTTCTAATTTGACTATATTTTAATTATTTTAATAGATTAATGTGCCTACTGAGGGAAGGATTTAATTTCCAATTAGTCAATGTGACGATTGTTAATGATTCGTGATATGAAGTGACTGGGACTTCAAAATTATGATTCGTTCTTTATTTAAGAATTGATATAATTTTACTATTTTTCAATTTTTATCCCTTTTAGAGCACATTAACTATGGGTATTCTTGTCCTTTTTGCTGTGGCGGACGATGTGACATTTGGTTTAGTTTTCTGGAGGCTATCCAAAGCGTTGGCCATTAGATTGTACATGACAAATTATGATGAACTGAATTCTAGCTTCATAGCTAGCTTTTTCTTTCAAGTTTAGCCAAAAGAGCTTCTTGATTTTTGCAATTTATGTCTTGAGTGGCATGTCAAGAACATTCAAATAGGATTGATCATTCTATTTTGTGGAGTATTCGACTCTTGTGCTAAGAAACTTGTTGTTTGTCTCGATAGCTTTGATCTTAAGGCAATCTATATCTAACCTAGATGTTAAGGTTAAAATCAAATGGATTTAAGTGTTTTAGTGTTTGTGAATTAAGTGATCCAGAATTTTATGTTAGGGGAGGCTTGATATATTTTAATATTAATTTATTCAATAAAAAGTACAGCTAATATTTTTTATAGGTTAAAAAACATTAGTCCCTAAATTTTCATAGAAGTAACAATTTAGTCCTTGAACAATGGATTGTAACAATTTAGTCCTTCTACTTTCAAATTTGTAATAATTAGTCCTTAAACTTTAGTATATAACAATGTAGCCGTTGTACTTTAAATTTATAATAATTTAACCTTAGTGTGAAAAATTGCTTCAAAATTAAGTGTCAATTTTAATTATGTGATAACCTAGTCTTTATTATTTATAAACACACCTAGTCCCTAATCTGTATATCGATCTATATATGTAAGAAATCTAGTTAAATCTTTAACATTTTTCACGATAAGGACTGTTACAAAATTAAAAGTACATATACTAAATCGTTACAAACTAAAATTTATTGACTAAATTGTTACTAAAATTCATTGACTAAATCATTACATCCATGAAAGTTTATGGACTCAAAGTAATTTTTGACATTTTGTGTATAATATACTAATATAAAATTTATTTTCAAGTTTAGGCTCCGCTCTTTTGTACATATACCAAAAGAGTTTCTAATACCAATTTGCTAGAGTTTTCATATTATTTTGTATCATAATATTTTTGGTATCATATCATACATGTATTCAATCGACTTGAATAAGTTAAATAATTTAAGGTTAATTTATAAATGTAGTTCTAATTTAAATTTTATTACCATTCTTGAACTCTCCAAGATTTTTCTAATTTAAATTTAAGCTTTGGTTCTAATAATTTTTTTCTTAATTATTTACCTTTTCTTAACTTTATTGTGATTATGTTATTTATCCTTTTATTTTCTTTTTACAACTAATTAGACTAGGCAACATTTTTTTATAAGGAGTAATAGCTTTTAAAAATACACAAAAATTCATTCACAATCCTTTAAGAATTATTTTTAAAAGAAACTATTAAAAAGTATCCAAAATATAATAGAGCGGTTAGGAAAGCTCTAAAAAAGTATATTAAAAGAAACAAAATTTTTTAAAAAAAAAAAATCCCTCTTAAGATTCTACATCTTCCGCTATGTATCTTTTACTCTATTAATCTTGGTGTACTTGAGTACCTATTTTAATGCAAAATCTAATAAGTCATTTGAAAAGAGAACCCTGCGTATAAGGTAGCAATCATGAATTATAATCAAATTTTCAAATATTTGCCTATAAATTTATTCTCAAACTCATTTGAAGGGGAGTTAAAAAAGAGATAGATAGAGAAAGAATTTGGGAATTGAAAAAGATAAAAGCGGTCAAATTTGTAAAATCAAATTAAATGTTCAAAAGGCATCTCGTTTAAGTAGAGAAAATTTTAGGTGCAAAGAGCTACACATTATGTTTACATGTACTTAATAAGTGGCTAAAATAGATAAAGCTGAGCTAATAACCCATTGGCTTGTACATTGCTTCTCCTCCCAAGACTCACTACAAGAATTTTTAGATTTGCCGACGAAGTTTTTCCCGATGCAAGCATTTTCGTCGGGAAAAACATACTTCTCTCGACGAAAATGGCAAACGTTGGGAAATCTATGCATTTTTCCTAAGGCTTTCCATTTTCGTCGGGACTTTTCCCTGCACGTGCAAATTTCGTAGGAAAAAGTCGGCTATGCCGACGAAAATGCTTCCGTCGGGAGAAATAAATTAAGTGAAACGAGCGTTTCACTTCTCCTTTTTAGACCTATGACAACGCTTTTTGGCGTCAGAAAAAGTCACGAAAAATAAAACCATAGCCCTCTCTTCTTCTTCTTCTCCTTTCATTTTTCTCTTCTTTTTCTCTCTTCTTCTTCCTTTTCTCTCCGTCGTTTACAGCGAAAACCTCTACCATCACCTCATCTTTTCTTCTTCTTCTCCATTTTCTTCCCTAATCCTTCACTCATGCCTTCTCTCTTCCATTTTTTGTATTTTTCTTGTAGGTTGCGGTCCGATTTTGGGCATTTTGAGGGAAATTTTTTTTGGAGTTCGCTATTTTTTGTGTTTCTCATCGTCTAGTTCCATTTTAAGCTTGTGGGCTTTATTTTCAAAGGTATTTATTTAATTTTAACTTATATTTGTCTAGTTATTTTTTTGGTTTTCTCTCTTTCTTGATACTTTTTGTTTTATTTGTTCACAAATTCTGTTAGTAGCTTGAATTTTCTTCTTGGTTAAGTATTTGGAGGTATATAGAATTCTTACATTGTGTTTTTGTTAGTTTATTTAATATTTAAACTTGGTTATTGAGCCTATTGAAGTTATAAAAAAAATTATTTGAGTGTATTATGTGTTCAAAGTGTAATTTGGAGAATATTTGTGTGATTTGGAGGCTATTTATGTGATTGATGTTTGATTTGGAGCTTATTGTTTGATTAAAGTATGATTAATCGTGATTTTGAATTTATTGTGTGTTCAAAATGTGATTTGAAGCATAATTATTTGATTAAATTGTGATTTGTAGGCTCTTTATGTGATTAAAGTTTGATTTGGAACTTAACCTGTGATTAGAAGTGTGATTTTGAGCCTATATTTGTGTGAATAAATTCTGACATCGAGTCCAAGTGTGTGATTAGTTTGATTTTGAGCCTCTTGTGTAATTTGATTTATAGCCTATTTTGTGAATTTTATCCTATAGAGCCTATTGAACATTAAAATGTAAGGTTATATATTGAGTTAGAGTGCTATATTTTGAGCTTAGTGAAAATTATATTTTGATTTTGTTCTCTTAAAATCCCTAAGTGCCTTGTATACGTACGTACTTGGAATTAGGTTGGTGCACAAAATGCTATACTCAACATGTTTCTTTAATATATCCTTGGAGGGTTAGAATGGTATTTATTTAAATTTAAGTACTTTTGGATGTTTGGGGGGGTTAGTTTATGACATTTGGAGAGAAGTTAGACACTTTAGGAAGAGTTTGAAGTGACTTCGGGATGAGTTAATCATCTAAAATTTGTACCTTAGACACTTTGGAGTAAACTAGGCCCTAAACTTTCATTAAACTCTATCTATAATTAGTAATAGTTTCGACTTTTGATTTTTCACTTCAATAATAGAATTTTGCTCTTCATAATTTTTTATCTATAATTAGTCATAGTTTGTCCATTTTTTGAAGCAGATTTATTTTTATCGTACAATGACAAGCACATAAGAGGGTCTCTTCTAACTAGGTATGGATGATTTCTTTGATGTTATAAAATCATTATGAAACTTATTGTCTTTTATATGTTTGGTTGTATGTTATATTGTATTTTACGTTTAATTCATAGCATATATGGTTATTTAGAAGTTATTGTACCCATAATTGGGTTAGGGTGAATTAAAGTTCTTCATTTAATGTCAAAGTTTTTGCTTGGTTTATGGCTATCCTGCAGTTATGGTAGCCATTCAAATAGAGAGTTAGTTTTAATGAGTTAGACACATTTTTTTAAAGGTTAGATATTAGATAAGTTAGTGGGATTTTAAGTAAGAATAGATAAGTTAGGCACTTTTTTTAGGGTTAGTTTGGGTGAGTTAGTGGGATGTGTGTGGAGTGTGTTTGAGTGAGTTTGTGATATTTGAAGTAAGAGTTTCAATGAGTTGGGAATGTTTGTTGGCTTTTAAACTACGCTTAGGTGCCTTTAAGATACTTTTGTAGCATTAGGAGGTGAGTTGTGTGCTTTAGGTTCACTTTAGGCACTTTAATTTCTAAGTTTCTTTGAGAGTCAAAATGACACTTAGACTATTTTTAAGTACTTTTTGGCTACTTTCTAGGTTCCGAGGAGTAGAGTAGACACTTTTAGGCATTTTGAGTTAGTTTTTAGCCTCAAAGTATACTTAAGACACCTTTAAGACACTTTTGTAGCATCGATGAATTGGTTGTGTGATTTAGTTTCACTTTAAACACTTTCTAAACTTCTTTGAGAATCAAAATGATACTTCGACTCTTTTTAAGCACTTTTGGCCATTTTGTAGGTTCCAAAATGGCAAAGTAGAAACTTTTATGTTTTGAGTTAGTTTTTGGCCTCAAAGTATGCTAAAACACCTTTAAGACACTTTTGTAGTACCAGATGGTTGGTTGTGTGCTCACTTTAGGCACTTTCTAAGTTTCTTTGAGAGTCAAAATGACACAAACTCTTTTTAGCCACTTTTTGGCCACTTTGTAGGTTCCAATGGGCGAAGTAGACACTTTTATGTTTTGAGTTAGTTTTTGGCCTTAAAGTATACTTAAGCACCTTTAAGACACTTTTGTAGCATCGGGGGGTTGGTTGTGTGCATAAGTTTCGCTTTAGATACTTTCTAAGTTTTTTTAAAGTCAAAATGACACTTATATTCTTTTGTGCTTTAGTTTCACTTTAGGAACCCTCTTTTATTTTCTGTTTTGTATTTAAAAATTTTCATATTATTTTTTTTTTCCAAATTTGCAGTTGTGTAATCTTGAAGACCTATTTTCCAAAAATACAGATGAAAACAAAGATTGAAGCCTTCAAGATTAATTGCTTTCTTTCCGATGTATTTGTTTTCTTCTTTCGAACTCTAGTACATTTAGAGATTGAACATTTTGTAATCAAATTGTTGCATTTCAATACTATTGCTTTTTTATTATATTATTTTTTGTTTTAAAATGATACTATAATGAATTATCAAGTAGTATAGAAATAAATAAACAAATAAAATATATATATATATATATATATATTTTTCAGGACGCATACATTAGTCGTCGGAAGAAACTTTTTCCCGACGCAATGCATTACGTCGGGAGAAGTCCATGTTTCCCGACGCAATGCCATTTTCATCGGGAAGTAGCTTTCCCGATGGCTCTATGCCAACGAAATTGCCGACGAAATATTTTCATTGGCCAAGACTTTTTCCGACGCAATATAGACTTTTTGCATCGGGAAAAATGAAAAATCTTGTAGTGACTAGAGTTGGAATCTCTCTATTAAAAAAAAGAAAAAAGAAAAAAAAAACTCTCTGACTGCTTTTTTCAAACTCTTGTATGTTTCCTTGCTTTTTATTTATGTCATATTTTGTTTAGTGTTTTTATAATCCTGCATTGTGTTCTTTATTATCACTCTTTTTGTCATAGTTTTCTTGCTAGTTTATTGAACTACTTTTACTAAAAAGTGAGACTTGAATAATATATTTTATAAGACTCCATTCTCTGTAAATTATATGAAAATTCTCATAAAATCAGTTTTATTTATTAAAGTTTCTTTTTTGAAAATAAACTTTTCTTTTTTGTAAAATCTTTATTAAAAATGATACTTTATTAATGACAAAGAATCAAATATTTCTTTTTTTACCAATTATGTGCTTCTGCTTTTAAAATAAAATGAATTTCTCTTTTTAAAAAATAGTCTTGTTAAAAAATGAATTGTCATACTCTTAAAAATACATTTTTCCAAACAATTGCGTATTGTTCTCTATTATAAATACCAAAGTTTTTTTTTATTTTTATTTAAACTTATTTTGCTCTACAAAATCAAATCATTTTCTAGATTAATTTTGACTTTTTTCAAACAATTGAACCTTTTTAAGTTTCCAAAAGTCTTTTTTTCTTCTTAAAAGAAATCTATTTTCTATGACCCATTTTAATAAACATCTTTCAAATTATACATTTTTTTTTAAATATTATTTTCTCTAAACTATATTAGATGGTTAAGTAGTGTACTCTCGAAATAAATTCATATTACCTTCAAGGTATATGAAAGTCATTAAATAAAAGTGTCTTTTCAAAGACAACCCTGTGAGGGGTTTAGGAAGAAAATCTCCTCAAGTTCTTGAGATGAGGAATTTTCTCATTGCTACTAGAACAATTATAATAGTATTACAACAGTTAATGGTTAGCAACCTTACTCATTAACATCAATTTCTTGCTTCACTCTTGAAGTTTAAATTATTTGATAAAATTAGACCTTTTTTTAAAATTAAAAAAGGGCCGGCTTTCTTTTAAAGCCGAAGGATCTTTTATTTCTTAATTAAAATGGTATGAGATAAAAATTGATTTTGACCACCATTTTTATGAATGTTGTAGGGTGATAATACCTTTCCTATGACCCTCGAGCCTAAATTTTGTTTTTCCAAACATGTCCTTTTTAAAATTGGGTAACCAATCACATCTTAATAATGTTTGGTGGTGACTCCAATTCTTTTCCTAAAAGACTAGACCTTTTAGAGGACATCAACCACTTTGTATTACGATATATGACAGAACAACATATTGTAGCAAAGGAGATGTGATTTTTGGCATTAAGGATTTTAATTGTCTTTCTAATATAATTTGGTAGACTTTTATCTTAAAAAGTGAAATTTTGGCACCCCAAATTCAAGTTTCAAAGTCATATTCAGTGGTAGGTTCTAAATTATGGCCTAAAATAAAAATTAACAAAAAAAAAAAAGGTATAATTTGAACACTACTTGAAATTCAAATTAGATTAAATTCAAATTGGATTTAAGGTAGACATAAATTTTACTGAAATCTAAATTAAAGTTCGCTGTCAAATAAAAAAATTAAAATTATGACCCAAATTCATATTTGGATGAATTGGCACATTTGAAATGTGGAAAAAGTTTACTTGGTCACTTGAGAACTCGCTTATATTTTTGTATTTGCACATACTTTGTCAAATAAGATCATAACTTACATAGTTTATATATTTATTCTTTAGCTCACTTCCTTTAATGCTCGAGTACTCTAGGACAGCTAGTTAGTTACAACTCACCGTCGTTATAAGTTTTTTTTTTTTTTTTTTTTTAATATGTATAATAATTGGTCAGTCTCAAGTACTGATTGATTTAATTATTGATCCTTCTGTGTGCTGTACATATTGTACTAAAATATAGTTGGGTGGATTTTTTTTGGTATCTTCTCACTCCCTTGAGCTAGATATTTCGTTAAAGAAATTGAGATTAGACACTATTTATTATAGGAAAAAAAAATCAATTTTTACTTCAGTCCTAAACTTGTCAAGTTGTATCAATTTTTACTTTAAACTTTCGATTTCATCAAATTGCACCCCAAACATAGATAAGTGTTGCAATTTTAACCCTAAACTTTAAAAAATATTACACTTTTAACCTTCTAACAAGTTTCTGTTTGAAAGATCGTTAAAAAAGTATTATTATATGCATTCAATGAATTTTAAAACATGTGTATGGTACAAAATTGACAAGATTTCAAAGAAAAATAACATTAGAGCTAAATTTTTGTTGCAATTTGTGATTTTTGCAAGGTTATTTAATGGTGATCAAACTTAATTTTGTGCAAAACTTGATTTTATTAAAATTAGCAAGTTTAGGAAGATTTTTCCATTGGTTTTTGTTAAAATTAGTGGGTTAATCTCCAAAAATTGAATAGAAGGTAAAAATTTAACACTTGTCTAAGTTTATGGTCAAATTTGATGAAATTGAAAGATAAAGAGTGAAAATTGATACAATTTGACAAGTTTAAAGAAAAAAAGATTTTTTTTTCCTTTCTTATATTTAAGTCTTAATTTAGCAATAATTTTGAAGGCAAGTGATTTTGCGACAATTTTAACCCTTTTTTTTTTTTGTGTGTGTTTGAGAAATATGAGTTTTACGACAAAGAAATTTCTCAAAATCTCCTCCAAATCACAACTTTGGCCAGACTCCAGTTTCTTCTCATTCTTTATGTCCGATGCATTTTGCTAATTCCACAAAGAATTTTCCTAATTCCACCTTTCTTTGCCACTGCCATTCATCTCTCCACTATATGGTCTCTTTGAAGAAAGGTCCAAAAGCTCTTCCCTCAACGTTTGGATACAATTTTATTGGAGTACGTAACATTCATTATCAAATAATTTTAAATGGATGATAAAATTAAAATTAAAATTAAAATGAGAGATAACATTAATTTTTATTTTTCTTATTTTTTTAATTAAATTTGGAACAATATTTTGTTTGATACAAATAACCATGCTTTCTTTTCACCCTACTAATTTATCAAATAATTTAGAGTGAACAAAATATCATTTGGAATTTAAAATCATATAAAATTTTAAATTGTTGTTATCTTAACTTTAGAAATTAAGTCCCGTTTGATAATCATTTGATTTCTAGTTTTTGGTTTTTGAAAATTAAGCTTATAAACACTATTTTTACTGATGAGATTCTTTGTTTTGTTATCTACTTTCTAACCATGTGTTATGAGTAAAATTGGACCACCAGAACAGGTTGTGAATAACATGACAATTATAGGATAAACGAAAAAAATAAATCTAATACTGATCAAGACGGACCAATACTGAGTGAGAACCAGACCAGGGAGCAAAAGGAAAGAGAAACGGGCTTCAGCTGAATCCCAAAGCCTATGGTTGGGTCGAGGCCAACCACACGACACGACCCGCTTTTGGGCCTTGTCTTTGTCTCCCTTGGCCATTGCAGCCTCGATCTAGTCCGATTCAATCCTTTTGATCCCACTTCCATGAAGAAACCTACGAAAAACTCTATGAAGGAAGTATTTAAGCTCTCTCCCAAGGAGAGAGAAAGGTAAGTCCATTTAAGTTCATTCTAGCCTCCAAAACACTCACAAAACCGTAATTCTCTCTCAACTCTCTTACTGACTTAAGCACAGAGCTGGTGTGGCATACACCACACTGGTGTGCAGGTTTTTCTTGTCTTGCAAGCTGCATTCTTCCCTAAAAAATTACAAATCTACCGATATTGTCACGTGGAGGTCAGATGTGTTCTCCTATCAAAAATTTGACAATAACAGTTGGCGCCGTTTGTGGGGAAGACTATGCTTGCTCGAAGAATCTATTAGCCTTGCTCAATAAAGAGATGAACAGGAACATGTGTAATAAAAACTGGAATGAAGATGGAAATGATTCAGATCAAGATTGTCACCCGTGAAAAATGCAGGAAAGTCACACCTCCTCAGCCTCATACTGAGGTAGGCTGACCAGAGGAGGAGAAGGTCAAGACTGACCGGATCGTTCAAGCCACATGACAGCACAGACTTGAAAGATAACATGAAGAAGCAGTAAAGAAGACAACCGACTAGTTCCTCGGCCAATTTGAGGAGGCTGAGGTCGACTAGAGGACGCAACCTACAGAAGAACTGGAATATGTCTTACTCACATTGGAGTTGAACAGAAAAAACGACTGATCAGCTTCCTTAGAAACAATGTAGACTTATTCGTCTGGTCACATGAAGACATGTCATGAATAGATTCTGACATCATAGTACACCGATTAAACGTGGACAGGGATTTCAAGCCTATAAAGTAGAAGTGATGCACATTCAACCAGGTAAGGATAATGCGACGATGAGGTTTCGGTAAGACGAAGCGACAATATCAGACTTATAGAATCTGATCCAAGAGAAGCAGAAGCAATAAGCCATGAGGCAAAAGTTGACCCTAGTCTGAGGCCGAGGACAATATCAAAAGCCCTCCATGGAAGGCCAACCATACGATCATAGCATCATACAAAGCCTCAAAATGCTAAGACAACGAGATCAGACCTACAAAGTTTGATCAAAGAAATACAGAAGCAATAGACCGAGGCCAAGGCTGACTCTAGGACGAGGCCAAGGGCGACCCTAGGTCGAAAAGAAAGCTACAAATTTTTCATGAAAAGACAAACTCCAGAAGATCCAAAAAGAGATAGATAACATCCAGGACAGTATTTATAAGGCACGAGAAGTTGAAGGACTAGATCTAGAAGCCCTAATTGAGCAGATAGATCCTCCCTTCTCTAACCAAAATTCAAAATGCCAACCAACCCTATGATGGTAAAAAGGATCTTGGATTCTTATTGATCTTGAATGGAACTTGATCGGTGGTCACGCAAGCTCACGCGATCGAAGTAATATAAATTGGTATCTGAGTACCAAGTATTGAATCCCACAGGGAACGGAGTAACAAAAATAATGTCAAGCAAGTGTAAGGAAAATTGCAAATTGAAAACTAAAATGCAAGAATAAAGTTGGGTTGGTGTGTTGGTGAAAAATAAAAATTGCTGAATTGAACTGCAGAATCTAAATTGGCAATAAGCGAAATGACAAAAAATTGCAGAATCTAAATTGGCAAGATTGGATAGCAAATTAGATAAACTTAGAAAATGAAATGATAAAGGATGGGGCTCAAGAATGTCATTGCCCTAAGTTGTAATTGCAAGCCAAAATTGCAATTCCAACCTACTCCACACTCAATTGTAAACCAAAATTGCATCTCCTATTTACCTTGAATTTAGGTTTTTTAGGAGGCTAAGTGAGAGACCTATATGTCTATAGTCTCTCTATCTTAGATAATTTGGCTCACAATTTGATGGGTTTTGAAGTCCTTAATCCTATGTCTAAGGTAAGGAATTGGCTTATGTCTAAGCTCTTTTCTCCATCACTTGTGTGAAATCCGCTTATCACTAACCTCGTCGGTATTAGAACTAAGCTTGAGTTGATACCCTAGTTGATCAATCTAGGATCTCAACGGAATTTTAATCAACACAAGCAAACAATTGAGATGTAGGCTTGGTTTTCATTGAAATTTTGGCTACAAGTACTTCTTAGGGAATTCACATTTTTGAACCCCCTAAGAAGTTTTAGTTCATATTAAAACTAAAAATCCTAAAACTAATTATTGAGAAAAAGTTCATGGTAAAAGTGTGTAATTTAAATAATTAAAACAGTAATTTGTAAAATGAATTTTGGCTATTACTAGGAATTCAAGCAAGGATAATTAATGGAAATTAAGCCAAAACTTCAAGGGCAACTAAGTAATTTTTTTATCTCCTTCCTTCTGCCATATCCTTCCCACAAGCATGAGTTGAATAAAAACACCTTTTTCACAGAAGTTAAATTGAAGAAGAAAAACAGAGCATGAAATCAGAATTTCAATTCAATGGCTAACACACTCCTTCTTATCCAATCGATTCAATCTCCTCCACTTTTAGGAAACAATTGATCTTAACGATTCAAGAAACTCTCGAATCGGACTGGGTAAACTGAAGAAGATGCAGAAATTAAATTGAACAATCAATCCAAAGATAAAATCAAAAAGAAAGTTTAAAGAACTTGCTAATGAAAATGGATTTCCCCTCAACTTAGTTCATACTTGAATTCCACTTAGAATAAAGGGATAATCTCCACAAACATTCATCATATAAGCAAGGAATTTCAATAATACTGCACTAAGCCCTCGGTAAAAAGAACAAAAAGAAATTTAAAGAAGAACAGAGTATAATTTTTAAACAAATACCCACAAGCTACTGGAGTTAAACTTGAACTTAAATCCAAAATACTTCAAAATAAAAATAGAAATCGTGCAACAACATTCTGTAATACAAACTTGAAGGAAAACCAAGATAGAACTTGAATCAATTTGGTCAAAAACAGCAGAAATCCGAAAAACAGAGGATGCGAAAAAAAACTGAAAAACCCACGAACTAAATCTGAAATCGACCGAGGAAATTCGAACGAGAGCTTCCAGCTTCTTCCCTCTTCTTTTGTAGATCTTCTTAGGGTTCAAATCTGCCAAGAATCACGCTCCAATCCCTTGATTCGTGCGAAAATTGCTCTTCCCATTTATGGGTTTCGTCATTCACGCGAGTGTAAATTTTTCATATATGCTCTACCCAGGATTGCCAAAACGGATTTAGCAATCTGATTTAGCAATTTCCAAAATTTATGCAAAAAGAACCAAATTACTTAGAATTCTCTTCCAATTGCTATCACATTCAATTCTTCCTTAATTTCAACAATCTTCCACTATTTTCAATTAATCTTAGGACAAACACGAATATTTTGAGCACTTGGGACTTAAATAAGCCTTAATTCTAAGGCTTATCAGAACTTCAAAGAGTATTATCCTTTTTGTTTCACCTTAAAAAGGACTAGAAAACTGAGAAATAGATCAATAAGTTACTTCAAAGAAGGAGAAGATCAACTCAAATGTCAGATGCACTTGTTGACAATCAAACAAAGAAAATTTAAAATATATGGCATACTTCAATAAGGAAGCTCTACAAATTGAAGGATACATTGAAGAGGCAACTTTGATTACCATAGTAGTTGGACTACAAGACATAAGACCTCTTTGATCCATAGGTCAAAGGAAGTGGCGGGCATTCAACCAAAACAAACATTCCATATTTCCACAATCATCCCTCCAGTGATGAGATCACTTCCATCTCATCAAGAGGAGGGACAACCAATAAGAGGAAGCTCGAAGAGCCTCACTCACCACCTTGACTAGTGGTCAGGGCCAAGGCCGAGACCGACCAGATGCCAAATCTAACTGGAACCAACCTTTTCTAAAGAGGAAAAGACTCATGAAGAAATCACAATAAACTCTGAAAGAATAGAAGTTTAGATTGAACCTAAATCCAAATCAATTATCTTCATGCAAGGGTACAACAAAGGATAAAATTAAAGGCATAAAGGCTCAGGTGAACACCTCAACTAAGCCCAAGGAAGCTGAGGTCGAGGTGAACCAAATGCTATCAAGCATGCTTCTACATTGGATAAGCCACACCACAAGCCAAGAGTTCATGTGACCACCTCGGCCAAGGTCGAAGAGGCCGAGGCTGAGGTCAACTATGTTGGGTATAGAGTATGCCTTAGGATACATGTCTCGCCGACTTTAGTGCAAGTGGGAGATTGTTGGGATTTATGCCCTAAAGCCTTGTAATTAATGATTTATTTAATAATTAATAATAATTTTGATTATTTTATTTGCAATATAATATTATCAATTATATGAAAAATCCAAAGTTATTAGTATAATCTTAAACAATATGTGGTTGACATACAGAAGGATCATGTTCAAGAAATAACCTAAAGGGTCATAGTATATGGAGAAGGTTAGGTGCCTTATCTTGGTAACACTATTGATACAGCCCACTTTGTAATAGTTACAAATGATTTGATACAAATCATTCATGTGAAGACATGTGAGTGGGGGTATCTTATACAATGAGTTTGTATAAGACTGGAACATGAAATATTTAATCTCTCTTTATAAATATGTTAATTGAGAAGATTCATATTTCATTAGAATGATCATATGCGACTCGATCTTAATCTTAAGTGAGTTATGAACTTCTGCCTGTGAGGGCTTGTCCTTTGATTTGCATGGGTGAGAGTGGCTTTTGTAGTCGATTCAATATGCATACCATTTTGGGACTTGACCAAATAGGGAGCTGAGAACATAATCTCACAAGATGGAATTAATTCCTTCTCATATAGGATAAGCAGATGAATAATTTCCTTAAGTGCTGATTTTGAGACTTGAACAATGGGCCCCACCCTCTCACTGGCCCGAGAGGAACTTAGTTTATAATTAGATTATAAACATATTGTTAATTAGAGGATCAGTGGTACTTAAGGTGCGAGATATAATTATAAGGGTAAAACATGAAAGAGTTAATATTAAGAAAGCGGTAGAGTATGCCTTAGGATACATGTCTCGCCGACTTTAGTGCAAGTGGGAGATTGTTGGGATTTATGCCCTAAAGCCTTGTAATTAATGATTTTTTTAATAATTAATAATAATTTTGATTATTTTATTTGCAATATAATATTATCAATTATATGAAAAATCCAAAGTTATTAGTATAATCTTAAACAATATGTGATTGACATACGGGAGGATCATGTTCAAGAAATAACCTAAAGGGTCATAGTATATGGATAAGGTTAGGTGCCTTATCTTGGTAACACTATTGATACGACCCACTTTGTAATAGTTACAAATGATTTGATACAAATCATTCATGTGAAGACATGTGAGTGGGGGTATCTTATACAATGAGTTTGTATAAGACTGGAACATGAAATATTTAATCTCTCTTTATAAATATGTTAATTGAGAAGATTCATATTTCATTAGGATGATCATATGCGACTCGATCTTAATCTTAAGTGAGTTATGAACTTCTGCCTGTGAGGGCTTGTCCTTTGATTTGCATGGGTGAGAGTGGCTTTTGTAGTCGATTCAATATGCATACCATTTTGGGACTTGACCAAATAGGGAGCTGAGAACATAATCTCACAAGATGGAATTAATTCCTTCTCATATAGGATAAGCAGATGAATAATTTCTTTAAGTGCTGATTTTGAGACTTGAACAATGGGCCCCACCCTCTCACTGGCCCGAGAGGAACTTAGTTTATAATTAGATTATAAACATATTGTTAATTAGAGGATCAGTGGTACTTAAGGTGCGAGATATAATTATAAGGGTAAAACATGAAAGAGTTAATATTAAGAAAGCGGAAGCAATTTTGGATCTTAAGCATTCTAATTACATCAATTTGATCAAATAAATAGCATGCTCAAAAACGGAAAAACATAGAATAAGAACACTATCTTTGATGCTCAAAATTCTCCTAATCCTTGGCAATTTCTGATCACGAACACTTCGTGGATCTCCCTTAGGATCTTCCCTACTATCCTCAGGCCTTGGAACGGATTGTGGGATCCTTAATTTAGAGAATTTTTGAGAGAGAGAGCAAAGGTCTAAAACCAAAAATTCTTCAATTTTCTACAAAATTCTTAAAATTCTTGTGTTTCTTCTCTAATTAAAGCAAACCAAAAGCTTCATTAAGCTTTGTGAAGAAGACAACACATGAATGATGAGGATAAATCAAGGAGGTGGAGAATTTTGGTGAATTTGAAAAAGCTAGTAGGTTATTCATCAATTGATGAATTTGGTCCAAAAATCAATCTTAAATGAATTTGATTTTTCTTTAATTTTAATTCAAAATCAATATAAAATTAATTTTAAATTAAAATCATTTTTTTAATTAATTAAACAATTTAATTAATTTTAAATAATTATTTAATTTAATATCAAATATCAAATTAAATAATTGGACCAATCCCGATTTCTCAAATCGAACATTCGAACATGAATCCCTATTCATGTTTTAAACCGAACCAATATTAAATCAAATTTAAATATATCCACCTCTTCTTTATCATAGTTTAATTCATAATTAAGCTATGAAACGTTAAGTATATCGCATATAATTAACGTTTTCTCCCAAAACCGAATTTGAACAATTCAAAATTTTTTTTCTCTCAAATTGTTACAAGGCTTAATCCGAGCTAGTAAGGGGAACCTAATGGACCTACAGATCATGAGCTCCAACGATACGAGATTAACCGGCCAAACTCTTTAGCCTAGCTAATCAACATTCGTTAACCACCGGGACACTCCACTAAAGCCCAGTGGCTGCACTCTCCTCACTGTAGATATATTTATGTCCACTCGATATAACCATGGTTAGTAAGTCGATCCTTCACAGGTTGTTCGTAATTACAGCTGGGTCAAATAAACCGTTTTACCCCTGTAATTACTTCTTGTTCCTTAAGTCCCACTGATCCTCTAATGAACAATTGGTTTGTGGTCCGACCAACAAACCGAATCCTTCTCGGGCCAATGAGAGGGTGGGCCCATTGTTCAAGAACCGGAGTCAGCACTTAAGGGAACAACCTCTCTACTAAACCCTAGAGCGGGTAGGAGTGAATTTCATCTCGCATGACTATGTTCCCAACTATCTACTCGATCTTATCCCCAAAATGGGAGGCTTATTGAGTCGGCGATCTCGGGCCACTCTCACCCATGCAAATCTAAGGATAATCCCGAATAAACAGGAGTTCATAGCACACTCAGGATTAAGATCGAGTTACCTAGGTCATCGTATGAAAATAGTCAGTTAAAACAGTAAACGGAGTTAAAAAGTCTAAGTGACTATTTCGCGGTCCAGTCTTATGCAAACTCATTGCATATGACGCCCCCACTTTCATGTCTCCACATGAACGATTCAGGATCACATCGTTAGTACTATACAAAGTGGGTCGCGTCCATAGTGTCCCCAGGATAAGGTACCCAGCCCTATCCCTATACTATAGACCATTCTGACTATTACCCGAACTTGATCCACTTTTATGTCATACATAAAGTTCAAGTTTACATCTTATAGTCAAGGGTTCTTAGTTCATTGGATTTGAGTTATGGAATACACAATTTACTTTATTCAATAACAACTTTACTGTATAAACCTCAATAACAACTTTATTGCAAAATAGAATATACATTCAGTTTACAAAACCACGAGTTTTAGGACATAAAACCCAACAATACAGACTTTTGACCTAGCTGTAATTACGAACAACTCGTGAAGGATCAAGTTGCATGTAGTAATTATATCCATGAATACAACTTATCCTACAGTGCATAAGAGTGCAACTCTAGGTCTATAGTGGAGTGACCTTAGAGTTAATGAATGAAAATTAATTAATTAAAGAGTTTAATTAATTAATTTTGTATCATTGTAGCTTATAATATGTAGGTTCATAAGGTCCCCTTGCTAGCTCATAGTAACACTAAAAGATCAATTTGGTTGAAAGAAAATTTTGAAATGTTCAAATTAATATTTAATTTGAAGTGTTCAAATTAATATTTAATATATTATATATATTAAATATAAAAGAGAAAAATATATTTATTGTATTTGATACATTAAATATTAAATTTTGAAATGTTCAAATTAATATTTAAATTGAAGCGTCAAATTAATATTTAATATATTATATATATTAAATATAAAAGATGAAAATATATGTATTGTATTTGATACATTAAATATTAAAATAATTAATGTATATTAGATATATTAAATAAAAGATATTTATAAAATTTGAATAAGATTCAAATAAATAAATATCGTAGGAGATTTGAATGAGATTCAAATAAGTATAAGATATAATTTAATATATTAGATATTAAAATATAATATTTTAATTATGGCAAAGATTTTTCCTTGATCTCTATAAATAGGACCTTTGGGTTGAGCCATTAGACGTAACACACATCTCCTTAATAGAGAGAATTAGAGAATTCTCTCTAGACATCTTCCTCTCTAATTCTTTGTGGATTTTATTTCTCCAATTCCTTGTAGATTTTCTTTCAAGAGGCTCTCACAAGCTTTGGTTATGTGTTCGAGTCATAGCCAGGAAGATTTTGTGGAGGAGATAAAGACCTGCCAGAAATATCTTCATATTTACTCAAAGTAAGTTTGCTTAATCTTATATTTTAGTTAAATTTTAAATAAAATCAAAGATGATCCAATGCTTCCGCTGCGGAGTGAAACGTTCATTCCTTCAAACTAAACTCTTTCTAGGCACGTCCCAAGCATGACTCCAAGTCAAAAAATTGCATACTGAGCTTGGTTCAACCAAATCCAAGAATAGCACAAGGTATAAAATGTCATTTCTAGAAACTGCATATTGAGATGCCATATTAGTTTTATTGCACAACTATACTCAAGCATGAATTCATCACAACAAACTCCTACTTGAGTAAGGGCTACTAAGGGGATATGTCTCCCTATTAAACAAAAGATAAGAAGTTACTAAGGAAATATGTCTCTCTGTTAAAAAAAAAAGGAAAGAGGCTACTTAGAAGATGCATAAGGAAACGTCCTAGAAATCAGAGAATTATAGTGGAGGTCGGGGCCGAGCACCATAGGCCGAGGGCGAACATACTTCAAATAAGTTGTCCTCAGATTTTTGGTTGTAGATGCATGGACAGGGGACTTTTTCTTAATTGAAAATTTCATTTATTAAGACTTAAGTTGATTTTGCTTATTAAAGTTTGCTTTTTTGAATGAAAATTCATTAAAGTAAAACAAGGAAGATAAGTAGAAAGAAATAGGTGAACATTGCATTCATTTAGAAGAAGTCTTACAAGTTAAATAAAAAACTAAACAAATACAAGAGAAGCTTAACAAAAAGAACTAGTCCTCGTTCATGTCTCCTCCGCCATTTCCATTGGAATTATCTGAATTAGGGAAGACGTAGGGATCTTTCTTGAAGAAAGAAAAATCCTCTCGAACAATCCAATAATCAATATCCTGGTAATGCTTTTAGATACGTTTGAGAGCCCAGTTGAATCTACTGTCAAAAACTTCGTTTTGCATTATTCTAGTTGGCCCCTAACTTCAAATAAGAGGCAATTGGCTTGATTCAAACTTACTTGAGCTTGAGCTAACACTTTCCTTGGAACACTAGTTTATCGGAGAGAGCTAATCTTCTCAACTATACTCATGGCTGACATGAAAATCTAGCCAAAAGCTTGAAAGAGAACAAAGAGGAAGTCAGTTATGAAGATAAAATAAGAAGACTGAAGAAAAGAATTATAGAATGAAACTCACATGGTAAAGCTCATGTACACCTTGAATGAAAGCAGAACAATTCAAAATAAATAAATAAATAAAAAGCAAAGGAGGCTGAGGCTGACCTCCTTTCGGGCTGAGGCCGACTCGATCAGATCGGATCTGTCAGACCGGACACGTGTCCCTTTATGCCCAAAAGACCTTCCAGTGTGTTTTTCTCCTGAAATTTTCACACTAAGAACTCAAATTTCAATTCTCTTTCTCTCATCCAACAACAATGAAGCTATGATCGTGAATGAAACGTTTTCAAAAAGCGAGAAGCTACAAATGCCACAAGATGGCCAAGAATTTCCTCCTACGGGAGACTGAAAAATTCAGAATAGTCCCTACAGGGTTTGATGACAATCTCACTCGAAATTTAAGGACTCTCTTGAATTTATATTTTCTTCAAGATCACAAATCTAGAGGAGAATCTTAGCCCCCAAAAAAGATCGAAATGTTCTCTACGGGGTTTGACGACAATCTTGGAGAGATCCAAGGACGAATCCTTGGAGCCTTAAGTTTTCTCTAGGAAAGTGGATGAATAGACGAATCCAAAGGATAATCTTATCCACAAGGAAAGACCGAAATATTTCCTATGGAGTTGGACGACAATCCTATGGATGATCTGAGATACATCTCAGAACCCTTAAATTCCTACGAGGAAATGGAGAAACCAACACTCTAGGAAGACTGGAATAATCTCCATGGGTCTGACAACAATCCTAGAGAGAATTTGAGACATACCTCAAAATGTCACAATTACTCCAAATTAAAATAGGCTACTCCTAAGTCAGGCTTTATGCAATTAGCTCACACATTCACATCGTAAATCCTATTTAGGGAGTGGGGTCTAATGTTATGGGTATAATTGGACCACCACGACTGGTTGAGAACAACATGATAATTAAAGGATAAATGAAGCAAATAAGCCAAATACGGATTAATACGGACCAAAATCAAGTGAGAACCAGACCAAGGAGCAAGAGGAAGGATAAACGGCCTTGGGTCGAAGCCCAAGCCGAGGTCGACCACATGACAAGGCCAGCTTTTGGGCCTTGTCTTAATCTCCCTTGGCTTGTGCAGCCCTGATCCAGACTGATTCAGTCCTTTTGATCCCAATTCCATGAGGAAACCCATGAAAAATCTTAGGAATGAAGTATTGAAGCTCTCTCCGAAGGAGAGAGAAAGGTAAGTCTATTCAAGTTCATTCCAGCCACCAAAGCACTCATAAAACCCTATTATCTCTTAACTCTCTTACTAACTTAAGCATTGGAGCTTGTGTGGCCTACACCACACCAATGTGAAAGTTTTCTTGTCTTACAGGCTGCGTTCTTTTCTCAAAAATTAAAAATCTACCGTTGTTGTCACGTGGAGGTCAGGTGTGTTCTTCTGTCCAAAATTTGGCAACAACACCATGTTTTCAAAAACCAAGCCAAGTTTTGAAAACTTAAAAAAGTAGTTTTTAAGAACTTATTTTTGTTTTTGGAATTTGACTAAGAATTCAAATGTTTCTTTAAGAAATGTGAAAACCATAATAAACAATTTGTAGGAAAACAAGCATATATTTCAAAAACCAAAAATCTAATGGTATCAAATGGGGTCTAAATATTTGAAATTATATGCCTAATTTAGTCATTAGAGTTAAATCTCAACATATTAGTATTAATTTACAAAACACTGCAACTTTCCTTTTCATGTTTAAAATTGAAATTTACCAAACATTAATTTACTTCATATATATTACAACTAATTTTTCTAAAAGTGCGATCCACAACAACTATTTTAACAGCCACAACAATCTCAAACCAAGCCTAACTTGATTATTTTATTTGGTCTTCTTTCAATCAAATGAGATAGGTAAAGATTTGAACTTCCGAAACACCATTCCTCATTCAAAATCCACTTGAGTGCCCTTTCACTTGTTGTCCGTGGGTTTTAACGGATAAGACTACTCATGTGGCCAAGTTATCATAAACTAGATAGAACTCCATGGAATATTTGGTACTTTGCATGCAACTTGCAACACGCGAGTGCCTTTTAGTAAACATCTTTTGGACGATTAAAAATCCTTCTATCTTCTAAGCATTTCAACATTTTGATTATCAAATCAACTATGACTAAAACTTCCTATTAAACATAAATTTTCAATCAAATTACTACCATTCACTTATAATAAATGAAATCATTGTTCGAACAAATCATTTCCATAGTATTTCTTTTTAATGAAATCGTCTCATCAATTTCAACACACTATTAATAAAAGCTGTCCTATACTTTTTCAAATACTATACATCTTTGTTTTATTTTCAAACTAACAATAAGTTCACACAAGATCCAAGAAAATTGGGCCAAAGGTGGTTCACATTATAAATTTCAAAAGGACAATAATTGAGTATATAATGGGGTGAAGATGGGGGGTTCCATAAATAAGTTTTATGGAAAGAAAAAGAATAACCAGGCTACTGTTTTAGTAGGTCACTTTTGTGGTTGATAAATGTCATTTTCTGCTTTTTATTAATACCGGTATTACCGGTTGAATTTGTATTTTATGACGACATATCACGTGTCCCATCTAGAAAAACATTCACATCCACCCACTTGCTTCTTATTAGTCATATTTATTAATAAAAAACAAATCTGCCATAGGTGGATAAAGTACATATTATCATCTCTCATACTATAATCGTTGAATAAAAAAAAAATGCAGAGAGAAAAAGTGATTATAAAAAAGTGTGGTAAGTAATTTTACATCATTGAATGTATGTGAGTAAACTTATAAAATTTATTTTGACAATGCATCTGAGAGTGATAGATCACATTAAATAATTTTTCGTTTAGGATGGAAGAGAAAATAGAGAAGAAATTAGCTGTAATAAAAAAGTAAATAAATATAAATTTTTTACCATGTCAGCATAACAAAAAAAAGTATGATAAATTATTTACATTGGTAGAACTAATATTAAAACTAAGGTTAAAATATCATTTTGATCTCTGTACTTTAGGCTTTGTTCAATTTTGGTCCATGTACTTTTAAATGTCTAATTTTAGTCTTTGTACTTTCAATAAAACTTAAAATTGGTCCATATGATAAGTTTGAAGTTAATTTTATCAAAATTGGTTAATAATAATAAAAATTTTAATACAAAAATAGACATCATGTGAACATACTTCCAAAATTTATAAAATGAAAGCTAATAGAGATTAATTTTTTAAAGAAAAAATAACAATAAACTAATAGTAAGGACCGATTTTAAGCTTTATTGAAAGTACAAAAACTACAATTGGACATTTAAAAGTACATGAACCAAAATGGAACAAAGTCCAAAGTACAGGGACTAAAATAGTATTTTAACCTAAAACTAACAGAATAAATTGGTTTTTTAAATAAAAAGAAAAATGAAAATTTAATCTTTGAAGTTTGATGGATTTTTTAATTTTAAAAAATTGATCACATCCTTAAATTCTATGTTTTTGTTTAATTAATTCAAAGTTTAAAAAATTATAATTATGTTCTTAAATTTTAAACCCAGTTCTATCCAAATAATATCATAAATTTAGATGATGATACAACATGTTTATTAAGCAAATGTTAGTTAATTTGGCAGAACATGACATACAAATCGCTAAAAAACAAGATAACAAATTAGAGTGAGATAATATATAAAAGGAATCTGATACATTATTTTCAAATATATATATATATATATATATATATATATATATATATATATATATATATATATATATATTGTAATTGTTGTTTTCTACTATCAAGTCATGTCAAATTAAATTATCTAACATGAACAATAGTTCTATGTCAAATGTGTAATTGGAACTTTTTTAATTTAAGAACTAGATTCATACAACCCTCAAAATTTAAGAACTAAAGTCAAAAAGAAATCATTCATAATAAAGTGACAACTGACCATGCATTTATAGAGAGAGGGGAAAAGAAAAGTAAAAAGAAAGGAAGAGAAAAAATAGAAAAGTGAAATTATTTTCGCAATTTAATTAAAAACCCATCTGCTGGCTATTTTTATACAACAGCTTTCAACAAATCTACAAGTACAAACGACTACACATTTCATTATTTTTTTATTTTTCTCTTAAGTTAATTATTTTTTTCATTATTAAATTACAATAGAATACATTTTTTTTTATGCACTATACATCACAGAGCTGTAACTTTTACAGCAACGGCCTCCGTTGACCGTTGGAGGCCAAACTCCAAAGGCTCAGATGCTGCAATAATAGTAATAATCTCGGTTTATGTGTCGGTGGGTGGTAGGGGCATTTTCGTCTTTTTGTGAGTTTATAATGCTTTTAGTTTTTTTTCTAATAAATATTTAAAATTCTAAGAGAAGCCCTCCCATCGGAGACCGGTGTGGAGTTCCCTTCCTTCTCTTGGCGGTTCTGTGAATCGCCGCCGTGGGTGGTGGCGTCGACGGCGAGAAGCTTTGGATTTTGCTTCTAAGTCTTCTTCTGTTGCTCGCGGCGGTCTTCGATTTCTCTGTGTCGGAGCTTTCGTTTTCCACCACTTTGACCTTTTTCTCGAAATTCTTTGATGTTCCAATTAGCTGTATTTATGACAAATAAATTCTTGTTAGAATTGTCAACAAAGTATGGTTCAACGGTTGAAGTATAAATAAAAAAAAATTTCCATTTCTTTTTCTAAGTTCAACTAAGGGTGGGGGGGAACTCTACCAACATATTAAAGGTTATTAAAGGTTATTAGTGTCTTAATTAGTGAAACTAGTTAGATTGTGTATGTTGATTAAAGTTACCCAATTGATGAATATTTTAATTTGGATAGAAATTTTTATAATTAAATTTGTTTTTCATTAATTAGTATCAATTTAACCTACTTAATTAATCATGATTAAGCCATGATTTTAATATTAATTTTAAGTAATTGAATATGTCTCTCTAGATTTACAATTTTTTTTAACTTCTTGATGGATCGGATCAAATGGTAATTTTTTTAATTTTCTTTGATACATTTAGTGACAAATTAATTCATTTAATGATGGGATAATTGCAAAATATACCCACTATGTTTGTGTACAATTTGAACATTTGAAAACTACATTGTGTTTGTGACCATCCTAATAGTTTTAGAGGAGACTTCCATTTTTGCAAACTCCCTTTTCCCACAAAAAAATAAAATAAAATAAGAGCATGTCAACATTAGGGTTAGAAGAATAAATCAAAGTTTATATATATATCATGAGCTTGTCTTAGTATTTAAATTGTTCATTTATTTTTCAAATTTTCAAAATTATTTTCAGAATGTTTAGCTCTAAAAACAAAATTTTAAACCACATTATTTTAGTTGTCAACTTGAGCATAGCTCAATTGGTTAAGATATAGATTTTCGACCAAAAGGTATGTTAGAGGCCAGTTTGAATCTCCTATATCATGAGAATTGTCTCATACACTCTTTTATAACATGAAAAATATATAGATCATACTCTTCTCAGCCAATCATAATATTTAACTGAATCAATACACATGACATATAGAACAAGTCAATGTACCGATTTAGTTAAAATCTATTGCAACATTCGATGGAAGAGTATGATCTTTAGATTTCACAAATCGCAAGAGCATAGTCATAGAGATATACGATTTTGCAAACTATACGTAGGAATTATGAGTGTGTATAAAGTATAGGTTAAAAAAAAGGAAAAAGGTAGAAAGAAAAACCTTGCAGCCAAGAGAGCAGAAATGGAAAGAATCCAGGAGGCTACGGTGGCAGACATGGCAGGTATTGGTGAGAGCTTTGGCAGGGCGTGGCTGAGGGCGCTCGTTCAAGAACACAATCCTGGCGCTGTTAATGATGTAAGTTTGGACTCCTGTTATGTCCACAAATTTCTGTATCTCAGACACCCTTATCACATCATGGTACGATGATCTCCTTATCTATATATAATTCCACAAAATTCATTAATAATTCTTCCTCTTTCTTTCTTTTAATTACTTTTTCCTGTATAACATCAAAATTTGTTAGATTTTTCTTAAATCTTAATAATATTCTTTTTACATTTCAGCTACATTTTCATTGATATGATTGAACTCCTAACTTTAGAAAAGTTCTAGTTCCTATTTAATCTCATCATATATATATATATATATGAACTAGAATGTAATATATTCAAACAAAGTTAAATGAATTTTCTTCTTAAAACATATTTTAGTAATTATAAATTAAAATTGTTTTCACTTGTTTTTAATTTAGGCTAAATATTATAAGTTTATTTACTAAGCTTTAATAATTGTATCCATTTAATCCCTAAATTTTAGAGAATTTCAGTTAGTCCCTAAACTTTGAATATGATTCTATTTAGTTCATGCTAATAACACCATTAACAAATAAACAAAAAACTAACACAACATACCTATTAGATAAATTTCGATTTATTTGGCATGAAATGCATATGATAAAAATAAATGATCGAACAACTAACTATTCACTTGTTTCAAGTATGGCAGCCTAATCAACCAATATTTATGCAATAGACATGTTGCACAATTTTTTTTTTTATGAAATCATCGAAAATAACTGAATATAATCATAATTTCAAAGTGTTTTATCAAAGTAGGAATGAAACTTGAAAGTTGTTTTTTCTACTAAAACAATCTACTTTGTGAAATAGCACCATTAATTCACTACTCCATACTTCATATATATATATATATTTACTTTTTACTTTTTACCTCACAATCAAAAGTAACTTTCTAAAATCTAGCAACCATACCAAACTTGCCTTTTATCATTTGAAAAAGAAAACAATAAAATAGCAAAATAAAGATAAAGAGAGTCTTCTTTATATAGTTATGATTTGAAATCTTGTTATATACAGTATTATTTAAAATGCAAAATTATTTATTTAGTAAGTTATAATAATCTGTGTTTAGAGTATAAGATACTCTACAAATTATTATAACACATGTTATTATAACTCATGTTCCAAATAGTTCATTTACTAGGTTACAAACAGTAATTTCAACATTGGCCTCCTCAAAAAATGAAAAAAAAAATTAAATATTTCCAAAACTTAAAAACTCAAAAACAGATTTCATCGAATCCAATAATTGAAGAAGTTCTTCATGATCACGAGGACGAAAAGAATCCGATCGAGGAATCAAATAATTTACAGAACAAGAAGAAGAAAGAAGAACAGAAGGTACCTGAATGGCTCTGTGATCCTTATGAGAATTAAGACAGAGCGAACAGAGAGCTCCGTTCATGCAATCCAAGCAATACATATTGCATTCGCTTTTGTGCGAATCGGCGTGGTGCTTGCATTGGACGAAGAAGCTCGTGCTTAGAAGAGGTTCCAACCATGGCGGCCATTCAATTTCTCCTTCTCCTTCTTCTTCTTCCTCTTCCCCTTTCTCCTCGTTCTCATCGTCTTCACCGATTCTCCCCTAATTCAACACAGAACCATAAGAAATTTCAGAAAAGGCAAAAAGAAAGAGCGCAATCGATCTGAGAATTTGGAAACGGATTCGGCAATGGAGGTTTCGATTTCAATCGAATGCTCACCATGATTTTTCTCGATTGCGGCTTGAAATTCTCTAATCGATCACATCTACCGCCGGTTGAACTGCGGCTGTTAACGAATTGGAGATAGGAGGTTGCTTTTTGGCTCTCCGATCACTTTCTTTTTTCTTTTCTCTCTGTGGAATTTTCTCGGGAAAGTGACTCAGAGAATATGGAGGAGAAAAAAGGTAGGGCTATGGAGAAAAATGCCTTTCTGCTTTCGTTGGTGCTGCGGAATCTGCCTCTATCTTTTTGCATAAAAGTCTAAACCCGAACCTCACTCCGAACCCGAACCAAAACGGGATACGTTTAGTTCAAGTAACTTGAAATTTCTTTTTCTAATTTTTTTTCCCTTCAAATACTATTTGGGTCCCTACATGAGTTTAGTTCATTTTAGTCACCATGTTTTAAAATGTGTATTTTAATCTCCATACTTTTAATTTTAGTTTGTTTTGATCTTGGTCCCTATACTTTAAAAAGTAACTATTTTTGTCCCTTCAATTTCTTGAAATGTTGTCATAACTTTGCATTATAGAATTTCTGTTGTTTATAGAATTTGTGTTAGAGTTTTGCAAATAGGGATCAAAATAATATCTTTCTAAAATAACATGGACTAAAATGAAAACTTTGAAAGTACGTGAATTAAAATGAATAAAAGTTGAAATTATAGAAATTAAAATAGATGTTTTAAAAGTACAATTACCAAAATAAAACAAAGAAAGTCTATGGATCAAAATAGTATTCCCAACCTTTTCTTTTCCTTCCGAGTGTTACCTCCCATTATCATTATTCATCTTCCTAGACTTCTATTTTTAATGAGAAAAGTACAATATTTATAGATTGTATGTTGGTTGGATTTGAGAAAATGTACATCAAATTATTCTTGCCCCTTTTTAATAACAATATTTGTAACTTTTAGGTATGATTGATGTTTATAGACAAATATTAGGGATATATGAACAGTCAATGAACATATGTAAAATCAATTAGTTCATAAATTTAGTTATTTTTCTTTAATCTACTATAGATACTAAAACTACAATAAAGCAAACAGCCCAAATAATCTCTCAACCAGAAAGTTTCGCTCTTATAAATAAGAATAAAAGGGAGCAAAAAGTGATTTAATTAGCTTACTCAATTAAGAAATATTAATATTTTCGACTACATGTTCAAGCTAATCTCATTTGAGCATAACTGAGTGGATAAGACGTTTATTACTTGTTCTAAGGTCAAAGGTTTAATCCATATTTTTGAGTGATTGACTGAGAATCACTTCATTTTTTTTTTATAATATTTAGACTTATTAATGAGAAAATGATTATGGATCAATTTACTCATTTCAAAAGTGATTATTGTTGAATGAGAAATTTCGGTCAATCACAAGTCGCCATACTATTATTCCAAATTAATGACAAAGTTACAAATAATTAAATTTTAGACTACCTATAATTGACATGTGTCCTAAATTTAATTTGAAGGCAAAAGTTGACATATTTTAAATTATAAGGTCACATGTCTTCTTTATGACCATTTGACCAAATAATTAAACTTAATTTGGTCAAATTGGATCATATGGAATTTAGATCAAAGTTACACAAAACCCAAATCTAAATGGTTAGGCCTAAAGCCAACAAAGCCCAAGTCCAGATGGTTGGGCCCAAAAGTCATTAAAAGCCCAAGCCCACACATGGAAAAGCTCTATAAATAGAAGAGCTCTAATTCATTTAAAGGGTTCAGAAGTTGAAAATCTAAGAGAGAAGACTTAGAGAGAATTCAGAAAACAAAGACCAGAAGACTCTCTAAACTCTTGAAAATCCAACACTCTCTAGACCAGAAGACTCTCTAAACTCTTCAAGATCAAACACTCTCTGAACCAGAGCCTTGAAAACCAGAAGACTTTGAGGATCAAGAACAAGCTGCAAAGCCTTCGAGACAAATTCACATTCGAGAACAAGTTGCAAAGCCCTTGAGACAAATCTACATTCAAGAACAAGCTGCAAAGCCCTCGAGACATTTGTACATAAGAGAAAGAATTAGAGGATAAATATTAGAGATTGTACTATATTACACAAATTAATACAAATTAAGTTCATTTACACATTTTAAATTTCTTTGTTGAAATCTCATGTGAACAATTATTTTTTGTTGTCAAACACCCTTAGATTTAGAAAAAAAATGCTTCCAGTCTTCATAATCACTTACAAAGTTAATCCAAAACACCCTTACATAAGTGAGAATGATTTGGATGGACAATTCAATTATAAATATATTATTTTGGGGATATAACTAAATGAAAAGTTGGAAACTTAATACCATAAGATGAAGTTTTCTCCATTATACTATTGGAAAGCTTATGTGTAACTGATTTTTTTTTCCAGTATAAGAGTTAGTCCTTAATGACGATGGCTTGAAAGAAGAACTTAGTTTATGATTGAATCATAAATAAATTGTTAATTCGTGAATCAATACAATGAGTAAGATATAAATACAAGAATAAAACAGATTTTTGGCCTAGTTATAACAATGAATCACTTGTTAAGGTCCAAGCTACATGAATGATTTATTGTTGCGTGATTTTAAGTGATCGCAATTAATCGCAAGTGTATGGTGTCAAGTTTTAGTATAGTGATTTTGAATATCGAGTTATCGTCTCCACATGGATTGAGTTTTCTTTAGATTAATTAAGTATCATGTAGAATAGTTTCTACAAGTTAGCACTAGGAAGCCTATCTCAGTTAGTATAATGAGAGACATTAAGATGTCATTAAGTAAAAATTGTTACATAATGCTGAATATGGTGTTTTTAGTAACCATAAGAGAAATTCAATTTCTCGAACTTTATTACAAAAATGTTCATATAGTATGAATTACTTTGAATTACAAGAAATCATTAATTGCTTAGTGGATTTTTCTCATATTTTATGTTGGTGATATTTTTACCCATTATGAATTATGTAAGATGTCTAACATAAAATGTTGATTAAGTAACCAATTCCAAATAAATGATTTGGAATGACTCGGTATATTTTACATGTCTAAAATGGAGATTTTAAGGACAAAATGTTAACTTTGTCTCAAGAATGTCAAGATGCAGGACAGCATCGAGACGCTGTCCCAAGCGTCTCGATGCTTGAACAGTGAGTGCAAGGTCGACGTTGTGGCGAGCCTCAAAGACGCTGGTCTTCAGCGAAGCAGTGTCAAGACGCTGCTTAATGCTACTGCGAGAACTATAAATAGTTCTTTTCAGCATTTAGGTTATGGGGGATCTGATTCCAGCCACCAAAACTCGAAACTCTCTCTAGTTTTACTCTATTTTAGCCCTTTCTACTTAGTTTTCTTATCATTTTCTCTTTAATTTCCATGCCTGGCTAGATGGTTAAGCAGGTTTGGGAGCAATTTTGGGACTCCAACATGTATGTTTTGAAAATTTTCTATTAATTCCATATTATACTCTGTTCTTAATGGGTTTTTTTTTCTGCTTGATTTACGGATATTATTGATTGAATGCTTTAGATTGACAACCTAGAAGCATTTATTTCTTTGTATGGCTAGCTTAGAACATTTGTGGCTTTCATGTATGTGTCTTAAGCACTTAGTAGCAATAGGCCATTTCTTTGCTTAAAAAAGGAATTCATGATTCCCGGGTTAAGATTTAGGCCTTACTAGAGAACCAAAACCTAGATTAATTAAGCTATCTAGTTAATCAAGGTGTCCTTAACCGGTCTTGAGCTTAATGCAATTAACACTCAAGTGCATGGAATGCTATCGTGCCCAGCTCCAAGGGTTAATTTAGGATTAAATGAGTGCTAGGCTTAATTAATCCCTTAAGGGACCTTGAGTATGCGGCTTTTTCACTTAATTGGGTTAGGCATTAGAATAGAGTACGTGTAAGTAGAGTTAATTAGTGATAAACCGACAAGTTGGATGCCGAGTGAAGCCCTTTACCCGTTTTCGTTGTAAGTGATTTAATTTTCTTTTGTTTAAGCTTGAGTTCTTTAATTTACCTTGCATTTTACTTTATTTGTATCTAAAACTCCTCCCCTTTATTGTGTTAAGATCCAATTCAAGCATGAGAGAAACATTGAACGTTCCAAGCAACTCCAACTAGCCTCAATGTGGATCGACCTGGCCACTATATTGCAAAATATAAGTTGGTCCAGTTTATAAATATCATTTGACGGGTCTGACGAGCTCGATCAAAATAAAACCCTTGAGTTGAGCCAAAACACAAGCTCTCTACACAAAAAATTCTCTACGAATTTCTTTCAAGAGGTTCCCACAAGCCGTGTTCCTGTGTTCAAGTCATAGCAAGTAGATCTTGTGGAGATTCGCTACATCACTGGAATTGGAGCACAAGGAGTAAAGACTCGCCAAAATTATTCTCCATATTTTATCGAGGTATTTTTTGTTTAACCTATTTTTAGTTTAATTCTAAATAAATAAAAGTTGATCTCTAAATTACTTTCTAATTTTTTTAGAAATTATAGTCTTCCACTACGGGGTGAAGTGTTCATTCATTTCACTCCCTTAGTGGTATCGAAATTTTTTTGCTCATGTAAGGCCTTAAGTGTTTCAACTATTTGACCAAGTTGTATATTAAACGATATAGTGCAGCCCCATTTTCTTCCACCTTAGCTTTTATCCTATCCAACCTCTCTGATTCAGCCTTACAAAGACTTCTAGCCCTTGATTCTAAAATATAATCTTGCAATAGGTCTTCAAGATAAGATTTTTCCTCAATTTGGGTTGGATGATAGGAATCTCGGTTCTAAATGCATTCATCATTACCATAAAAAGAATTTTCATAAGTCATAGATTTAGAATGATAATGAGTAGGCATTTGATTTCCATGGAAGTCAAAAGTAACATTCACAGGGTAATAAGGAGTGTAGTTAAAAGGGAAAGAATTGAAGGATGATGTTGGTTCTTGGGTGGGTTGAAACTCCCCATAAGGCCACTCATAATTATAAAAAAAATCATGATCTAAATCAAAGAAGACTAGGTTCAGGCTCTCATGCAAATGCATACACCACTCAATCACTACAAGAATTTTGGGTCTTTCCAATGCCAAAAACCGTCGTGAAAGGCTTAAAAAGTGTCGGAAATACTTTTTTCAATGCAAAAAATGGCGTCGACATTGTCGTTGGCTAATCTTCGTCAAGCCAGCATTTTTCGACATTTAATGTTGCAGTGTCTACAAAAGATGGAAAGGTCGATGCCACATGTAACGTTGGCCTTTCTAAGAAAGGCCGACACGACCCCTTTTGGTTGGGCTTTCTTGGAAAGGCCGACGCCACATCTTTAAGCATCAACAAAACTTGTGTGTGTTGACCATTTTATTAATTTCAATATTTTTTTAATCTAGAATTTCACTATAATTTGAAAATTGTTGTACCTAAAATAATCTATAAATCAAATAAAACTTTGTATTAAACCATATTTGATAACACTTTGTTCTCGAAAATTCATACAAGATAAAATTATAACTTCAACATAAATAAACCTAATCTAGAAACAAAATCTTCTGAAGTTCTCATCATCGTCATGTAATCTTCGGCCTGCTTTTAGAATAACATCGACTCAACCTATCTAAAAAAAAATAAAGATAATAATGAACGATCAAAACTATAAACATGTAACAATCGAATTAAACTAACATTTTAAAAGTAATGAATAATAAAAGACCTCCAATGGGTACATGCTCAAGCCTTATTTAGTAGGAAAACCTTTGAAAAAAAGTCAAAGTTAATAGGCTGATGTAATAAAAGTCAAAAGTTTCATAAGAGTGAAATTTTGAAGGCTAGATATTTCTAATATTCCAAAAATACCCCTAAACATATTATAGCTATTCCTGAAATAAAAAACATGTGAAAATATTTAAATTTGAAAACATATATTTTAAATGTTTAAATTCAAAACTAACAGAATCAAAGGAAAGCATAATCAAAACTAAGTCAAAGAAAATATAATCCAAACAGAATCTAGGAAAATATAAAACACTATTCAAATAATTATAAATTAAAAAATATATAAGATTTAACTATATAAAATAAAATAAAAATGTAATAGCTAAGCTTCAATAACTTTTATGTTGTATATAGGTTAAATTATATAAAATATTCTTGAACTTTGGGGTACGTTTCAATTATGCTAGACTTTTAAAAGTTTCATTTTTACTCTTGAACTGATGTCACATATGCTTTCCAATTGTACACATTAACTGTGGCGTCAATTTTTATTTTATTTTAACAAAAGAAACTCTCCAGGGGTATTTTTTGGAACAAATTTCAAAGTTCAGTGGTAAAATTGAAACTTTTCAAAGTCTAGGGAATATTGAAACCTACCTCAAAGTTCAAAGGTATTTTGTATAATTTAACCTTGTATATGTAACTAAATTTGTATGTTGTTGCATACTAATATGCATAGTCAAAATAAAGAGTGGATGCCCTAGAGAATGGAAGAAGGCCTATTATCTGACTAGCAACTCTATTCAATACTCTAGCATTTTTGGCTTTTATTGACTCTAGTTGTCATTGTTAGTCTAGTTTGATCACCTAGAATAACATACTGAGTTGAGTCCAATACTAAAAAGGTTGAAGAAAATATGTTTTCATAGAAGGAATTTAGGAAAAGAGCCTAGACATAGGACTTTGTATTTGACCCTAGACATACGGTAAAACCTTTAGGACCAAAAGGGTTGTGTACAAAATCAACTAAGTTCAAATTAGCCATATAGATTTAATTTCTTAGACTCTTAAAGATGTTTTAATAAAAGATCGAATAGGTGTTGAACTTGGTTCACTTTACTAGTCTAGTGAGTTACAGTTTGTGATTGCATAATAGGCCACAATTCCATTCAATACGCAAAAGCATATTTGAATCCCTTCTCCTTCATTCTTATTTCTTCTTTTCAACAATAACTCTTTTAACTATTGATTTACATTGGTTATTGAGGTTGCAGTCTCGGGAAAATCTTTACTCATCTTTTGAATTTTGTCACAACCATTCCCTTCGGATATGATATTCGGAATACTTTTACTTTATTAATTGTTTGATAATGTGCACTTGCACTAGACTGAAAGCTTTTCTAAACTAAAGGATTTCAATCGAAGCATACACGTTTTAGGTCATTAGGTAGATTTGGAGATTTCTATTGAGCATGCTCAGAAGCCTAAAAGGTGTTCTATATGTCGGGTATTTGGCCACTCTAATGGCGCTTGTCCTGTTGCCCCTATTTGGCCAATGGGCCAGGCTTCTAGTAAGGAGGGTAGTGTGTGAGACTCTCATTTGTCTCCTACTCCCTCTCCGAGGATGCTGGTGGCTCTACTTTCTTTGAATGACCTTGTTTCTTCTCAGGTTTCTAATTTAGTAATTTCATGTCCTTGGAAGGTTGGTTCCCTTACGTCTAGTCGTTCTGGGTCTTCTTCTTCTAATTGGTTTAAGGTTCTAGCTTTTGATGGAGATTCTTTGGCATTGCCTGTTGTTTCCTCGGATGTTGATCCTCCCCATCTTGCAACTTTTGTGGGTACCGATTTGGGTGTGGTGTGCTTAGTGATGATCCAGTGTGGTACCAAGATCTCCAGGATCCTTCTGGCTATAATCATGTCTAAGTGGTGCTTGTGGAATGTGTGGGGTCTGACAAACCCTACGAAGGGTCTTGTTGTGCAGTCATTTATGCAGTTGGTGAATGTTGGGTTATGTAGTCTTCTAGAAACTAAGGTTTAGAAGCAACAATTTACGTCTATTTTTTTATTCTTTTGGTCGTGATTGGCGCAGTGCGTGCAATGATGGTTCTGGAGGCTTAAGGAGGATCCAGGTAATGTAAAGGGTGAATCGATTTTTGTTTACCCTATCTTTAGTTACTGCTCAGATGATTCATGGTACTTTGGTAGATTGGTCATCTCAGTTGTCGTCAAGGTCACATGTGTTTATGCTGCAAATACGAGCATTGAGCATAAGGTGTTATGGGAGGAGTAAATCTTGCTAGTCCTCGATTAAGTTAAGATTAAACAATCCTATGAATCATAAATCACATATCTATGACTCTAATCTTAATGCTCTAGACGACCAAAAAAAAAAAAAAGACTCACAATGGAAGAAAGCACTAAAATACATTCAATCAATGAGGAATTTAAAACTAACTCTCTCATCCCTTATGTGTGTGTGCACGTAGCCTTTCCTATCTCAATCTCTATAAATTTGAAAAAAAAATTATTTAGCCCTCAACTCGTGTTTCCCCTATTATGGCTCTAAGTTCTAATTATCAAGCTTTCCCACACTCAAAAGGGTAATATACTACTAGGATGCCCAGAGCTCGAGGTAGGCCTCCCCCAAACTTAAATTTTACTTCAATTAGGTAGACACTAGCTTTCACACATCTACTGCAGGGACCCTTACCCATGACATTTTTCTTCATAGGTGGCCTAACTGATCACAATAGAGGTAACTCTTTTTGCCTTTAACATTAAAAACAAGCATGTTATATTTTCTTGTTCTTCTTTCTTTTTCTATTTTAATTGAGAACATGTAATAACAGGCAAATAGTCATGCAAAAACTTCTCAGTGTAACATTACTTTATCATTGGTCGGGTGTACACGCAAGCGCACGCAATCGAAGTAATATAAAATGGTATGTGAGTACCAAGTATCGAATCCCAAGGGAATGGAGTAACAAAAATATTGTAAAGCAAAGTGTAAGGAAAATTGCAACTTGAAAACTAAAATAGCAAAAATAAGGTTGGATTGTGTGTTGGAATAAAGAACAATTGTAGAATCTAATTGCAGAATCTAGAAATGACAATAATTGAAATAAGAAAAAATTACAGAATTGAATTGTAGAATCTAGAATTGGCAATAATTGAGAGCAAATTAGATAGACTTAGTGATGAAAATTCAAAGGGAATTTGGTTAAAAATGGGGCTCAAGAGTGTCATTGCCCTAAGTTGTAATTGCAAGCCAAAATTACAATTCCAACCTACTCCACACTCAATTGTAAACTAAAATTGCATCTCCTATTCACCTTGAATTTAGGTTTTTAGGAAGCTAAGTGAGTAAGTGAGTGACTTATATGTCTATATTTCCTCTATCTTAGATAATTCGGCTCAACAATTTTATGGCTTTGGAGTCCTTAGCCCCTATGTCTAGAGTAAGGATTGGCTTATGACTAAGCTCTTTCCTCCATCACTTGTGCAAAATCCTATTATCACTAACCCCGTCGGTATTAGATCTAAGCTTGAGTTGCTACCCTAGTTGGTCATTCTAGGATCTCAACGAAAATTTATTCAACACAAGCAAACAATTGAAATGTAGGCTTGGTTTTTAGTTGGAATTTTGGCTACAATTACTTCTTAGGGAATTCACATCCTTGAACCCCCTAAGAAGTTTAGCTCAAATTGAAAGTAAAAATCTTACAACTAATTTTAGAATAAAAATTCATACTAGAAGAATATATTAAAATGCTAAATTCAACAAAGATTTAAAGTAATTAAAGGATTTTGCCATCCAAAACCGAATCAAACAAAACTGAAAACTAAACCATAAACTTCAAAAAAATAAACCTACAAAATAACAATTGAAGCAAAAACGGAACCAACATAATAACCATCATAAGGTTGGATGCCTTATCCTGGTAACACTATTGATACGTCTCTATTTCAAAATACTTAGTAGGAGAATGACACATGTAAAAAATCTAATGGTCTCTATTATTGATTCACAACGTGAGATTCATGTGGGGCCTCGTGGCGGCTTTTGGACCGTCCTCCCTACGGAAGGTGTTTGCATGGATCAATATCAGGGTGAATCTTTTGAGAAAGTATTATAGAAAGTGGGCCATATTAATAGTGTTACAAAGCACCCAACCTTATCCATATACTATGACTCTTTAGGTTATTTCTTGAATACGATCCTCCGTATGTCAACCACATACTGTTCAAGATTACACTAATAACCTTGGATTTTTCATATAATGGATAATATTATATTACAAATAAAATAATGAAAATTATTATTAATTATTAAATAATTAATTAATTACGAGGCTTTAAGGCATAAATCCCAACAATCTCCCACTTGCACTAAAGCCGGCGAGACATGTATCCTAGGACATATTCTATACCCAATATGTTCTCCCACTTGCCCTAGCAAAGATGAGATATGTCTCGTAATTCTAGACATTTTAGGTGACCCTCAAACACTTTAGCCTGGAGAGTCTCTTTATATAGATTCAAAAGGACTGCCATTAAAAGCCATCTTAGTCACTACCATGATGCTTTCTCTCTCTTGATATGATTCCCTATACATTGGTGTTTTGTAATTTCCTTAATATTAGTCTTTGCACCACTATTATCATAATAAAGAGGATAGACTAAATCATATTTGAAACACCTTTCAGATCTTCAAGGAATTATTTAAGTCAGACAAGTCTTTTTGTTGCTTCACAAGCAAAACAATTTAACTTGTATGCTATACTCCACCACCTAGGTTTATCTTTACATAGATTTCCTAAATCTTTGTAAGAACCAATGTATCTTGTAAAGATCAAATCTTTAACTCCATACATAAAAATTTCTCATCATCCATAGATAATTTGAGAAAGTTTTTAATTTTCTACTCAATGGTCATATCATTCGTTTAACTGATATATGTTAACCAATTGTATATTAAATATTCAGTCTCATTTATGCATATCATATACTCTCAACATTTGAGGTGTCTTAAGATACATTTTCTTAGACATAAAAATCAAATATTTGACAACAATTTTGTCAATATAAGATGTTTGAGACAAAATTAACATTTTGTCCTTAAAATCTTCATTTTGGACATTTAAAATATACTAAGTCATTCTAAATCACTCATTTAGAATTGGTTACGTAGTCAACTTTTTATGTTAAATAGACATTTTACATCATTCATAATGAGTAAAATATTATCAACATAAAACATGAGAAAAATCCATTAGACAATTAATGATTTTCTTGTCTATACAAGTTTCATTAATATTTATCCAAAGTCATAGGTTTTGATACTTTTATCAAACCTTATATTCACATATCTAATGGTAAAATTCATTTCATAAATGAACCTTTACAATTTCGCAAACCTTTTGCTTTTGATCTTTGAAAATAAATATATCTGATTGATTTGTGTAAATGCATTATCTAAGATTTCTTTTCATAAAAGAATTCTAAACATTCATTTTTTTTATATCATATATGCAACAATGAATTAAATAATGTTTACAGACTTCAGTATGGCAACAAGTGAGAAAATTTACTCGCAGTCTACTTTCTCCTATTAGGTTTAACCCTTTGCCATTAGTCTCACATTGCAGGTAATAAGCTTTCAACTTTGTCATCTAACATGACAATTTGGGCTTCAATTAAGTCTTTGTAAAGGTTGAGTCATCTCATAACTCTCCCACTACGATGAGGCTTATCCAATTCATGACTAGGATCCATTTGACTTTCAAATATAATTAAATTGTTAACAACTTTTGTTAACTATTTAGTGACTTCACTTGGAACCAATTTATTAACACTATCTCACCTTATTAAAGGTTTGTAATCTTTTATTTGACATTTTTTATAAAAATGATATTTGTCATACAAATACCTTGTTTGTTTTAGGACTACATAAAAGACCATTTTATACTCCTTAGAGGTGGCCTACACTTAGGCTTATCTTTGAACATATACAAGCTTTTTAGGCTTGTTTCAACACGTGAGCTTAACATTCCCAAATGGTGAAGTGTTGTAAACCAGCTTTACTACTCTTCTATAATCTTTAAAATTGTCTCGTAGACACTTTTAGAGGGAATCATGTTCACCATGCAATCTTTATTGCATTTCCTAACCGGAGTATGGTAATGGTGTGTAACTCATTATTGATGTGACAATGTCTAACAAGGTCATGTTTCTCCTCTTGCAGCACAATTTCACAAAATTGCACTTGGTATTAAGATAATTGGGATAAAAACCCATTTTCTATCAATTAGTTTTAGTACGTAAGGTTCCTGTACTTTCTATTATGATCTGATCATAATATCTTGATAGATTTAATTACCTAATCGATTTTTCTTTTTTAACTTTAGTCTTAATTTTCTTGAACTTTTGAAAAATTTAGACTTATGTTGTATTAGGTAAAGATACTTATACCTTGAATTATCATCAACTAGAGTGATGAAATATTCATGATTTTATTTGACTTTTACATTCACCAGACCACTTAGGTCAAAATATGTAAGCCCAAAATATTTTTTGGCGTTCTAGCCCTATCTAATAAAGATCCAATGATTATCTTGTATGAAAGGCAAGATCTACAGACAGGTAAAGTAATTAACTAATTTTTTAGAGAATTACCTCTTACTAGCCTTTTAATCCTATTCAAGTTGATGTTAATCAACCTTAACAGCCAAAGTCAAGTATCATCTTTTAGGAGAAAATAATGTCTTTCTATTTTTGATTCTATAATCCTGAATATCCCAGTATTTTGTAGTATAGTATATGTCAACATTTTTAACATATACACATTGTTCTTATTTTTAGCTGAATGTATTTTCAAACAATTTTGAAAATATAAACTTTCATACTTCAAAGTAATTCATACTATATGAACATTTTTGTAATAAAGTTCGAGAAATTGAATTTCTCTTATGGTTACTAAAAACATCATATTCAGCATTATGTAACAATTTTACTTAATGACATCTTAATGTCTCCCACTACACTAACTAAGATAGGCTTCTTGGTGCTAACTTGTAGAAACTATTCTACATGTTAAGTATTTTCCAATAATTACATATTAAATGTAATGAAGAATAAATCTTGATAGTAGATCTTATATCAACTATCTAGGTGGCATTATTTATATTCCACCAAACATCTAGTAAATCAAATTTACTTTCATTTATATTTTTCTTCCTAGAGGTATTTCAAAAATTCCTCTTTGATCGGTGTTACACGCAAGCGCACGCGATCGAAGTAATATAAATGGTACGTGAGTACCAAGTATCGAATCTCAAGGAAACGGAGTAACAAAAATATTGTAAAGCAAAGTGTAAGAAAAATTGCAACTAGAAAACTAAAATTGCAAAAATAGGGTTGGGTTGGTGTGTTAAGAAAAATTGCATAATCTAATTGCAAAATCAAGATGACAATATTGAAATAAAGAAAAATTGCATAATTGAATTGCAGAATCTAATTGGCAATAATTGAGAATAAATTAGATAGACTTAGTGAATGATAATTCAAAGGGAATTTGGATAAAAATGGGGCTCAAGAGTGTCATTGCTCTAAGTTGTAATTGCAAGCCAAAATTACATTTCCAACCTACTCCACACTCAATTGTAAACCAAAATTGCATCTCCTATTCACTTTGAATTTAGGGTTTTAGGTGGGTAAGTGAGTGACTTATATGTCTATAGTCCCTCTATCTTAGATTATTTGGTTCGACAATTTTATGGATTTTGGAGTCCTTAATCCCTATGTCTAGGGTAAGGAATGACTTATGTCTAAGCTCTTTTTCTCCATCGCTTGTGTGAAATCCGCTTATCACTAACCCTGTCGATATTAGATCTAAGCTTGAGTTGCTACCCTAGTTGATCATTCTAGGATCTCAACGGAAATTTATTCAACACAAGCAAACAATTGAGATGTAGACTTGGTTTTTATTGAAATTTGGCTACAATTACTTCTTAGGGAATTCACATCCTTGAACCCCCTAAGAAGTTTAGCTCAAATTGAAAGTAAAAATCTTACAACTAATTTTTAAAGAAAAATTCATATTATAATTTTGATTGATTGAATAATTAAGACAATAATTTGTAGTGTAATCCTCGGCAATGACTACAAGGAATTCAAGAAAAATTCTCAATTAAAACCAAAAATCAATGGCGTCAATGAAATTTACTTCTTTCTACCTTTGATTTCAATAAAGATAAAAATATGCAAATAAATACTGAATTTTTATAAAGCAGAATACAACTTAACTACAAACAGAGGCAAGGATGATATTTTATCTATGAGTCCTCCCTTATTCCAATCAACTGAATCCTCTCACCATTCCTAGGAGATGATCAATCTTAACAATCCAAGTACTACTTGAATCGGATTGGACAAACTAGAAAAATACAAAAGATTTTCAAATTATGACAGAACCAAGAGGACTAAACAAAAACAATAGCAGCCCATTGAACATTATGAAAAACAGAATTTTAAATGAACAAACATGTAACACAAACGAAGAAATCAAAATAATATCTAGTTGTACTGCTTACACTGTCTGTATTACAAGAGAAACTCGAAAAAAAAATGAAAGACAGAAGCTGAACTCCTCGGCAAAAACAGAAAAAAAAAGTTGCAGAGAAACAGAGCAGAGAAAAAAAAAAAAAGAAAACCCACGAATTTGACTCCAAAAATACCTCCAAATCCGAATTTTGTTGCTCCTCCTCTTCTTCCCTTTTTATAGGCCTTCATTAGGGTTGAAGAATGCCCAAATTTCGTGCTCAAATTCCCTTAAATCATGCTGTAATTGAAGATTTTCGAAATGGGTTAAATGCAGTTTTTTTTTCCTTTTTTGAACTTTTCTACTGCTCTAGATTGCAGAATAGTGATTCTGCAATTTGATTTTGCAATTTCTACATTCCCTGCTTCAGAAATAATTGCAGAATCACGAATTTGCAATTTGATTTTGCAATTTTCACATTCCCTGCAAACAAACTTAACTTTTTTAGAATATTATCTAATTGCCTTCATTCTTATTCCTTTCTTATTTTCAAGCAACTTTCAACTATTTTCAAATGATCTTAGGACAAAACAAGAATATTTTAAGTAATTAAGAGTTAAATAAGCCTTAATTCTAAGGCTTATCAATCTTATTATGACTGTCCTAGCTAATTTAGGAACTATTTCCTTTTATATAGCTTCAATCATTTGATTTCTTTTTTTGGAATTTTTTAATACTTAAATTCGAGATCATTTAGACAATTTTCTAAATTTAGCTTGTGTTAACTTCAACATCTCATATGTTGTTGTCATTTTCTTTATCTTCTAAACTTGACATCTAACATGTCAACTAGGAGAATACTTACAAGCTATCTTGTTTACTTTGGATTCATTAATCATGTGCTTCACGAACAATTTGAATAGCATTAGCAACAGGTTTTGAGGATATTTCTCAATAAAGACAAATTCAAAATTTTACACTACCATTATAGTGTTAATGTTACTTTTCCAAGTAATAAAATTTCTCAATTTTGATTTATCAGTAATAAAATTAAAAATTATTAGAGAAACTGACATAATATTGAAATATATAGTATACAATTTAACATCATGCAAACAATTATTCATTCAATTTTAGCATAGAAATTAAACAATTTGAAAAAACATGAACCCTATAAATCATTTCTAATGCTATCGTACTTTAGTTAGTTAGAACAAGTGTCGCCATAGGGTAGGTCAAGTATTCCTTCACTAAACTGAGACAATCTTAATCAAGTATTATACTAGAATAACTCTTATACCATTAGTTTGGTTACCATTAGGTTGGTCAAAGACATCATTAACAACTTTAATGAGCCCTTTGTAAGTGTGACCCATAATTTTAGATCCCGTAATTTCATCCCAACAAGTGTCGCCGTAGGGTAGGTCAAGTATTGGAAACAAAACTACAATTCTATCATTTTTAGGAGTTCACCCTGATATTGACCCCATGCAAACACCTTTCGTAGGGGGACAGTCCAAAAGCCGCCACGAGGCCCCGCATGAATCTCACGATGTGAACCAATGATGGAGACCGTAGGATATGTTGACACATTTCCTTCTCCCACTTACTATTTTAAAATAGGGTTTTCTCTTACTTAGACAAATTAGGCTAATCTCATTTATCTAAGTTCCTCAATCTACATTTCATAACCCTTATGTTGTTAGATTGATTTTAATATGAATTACTAAGTTTTTTTTTTAAAAAAAAAAAATCACATTATGAGCATGTTTAGTGAAATTAAATAAAATTTGACTAATTCAACTCCCAGGTCGGTTCCCAGTTAGAGGTGTTCCCTTTCGGTCAACTTAAATACCCTAATCTAGACAAAACCTTCCATAGACAGAGTTCCCTTATAGTCAATTTTTATTTCAAATTCATTAATATTTAATTAACTATTAATTACTAGATTAATGAACATAAATTAATTTAAGTAATTTTTTTAATCCTATTAAAAACTAATTCACTTTATGGATAATCTTGAAATTCTACCATTTTAATTCTTTAAAACAAATTAAAAGATCATCTTAGATATTTTATTCTAATCCTATTAGAAAAAAAATAAAAGATAAATTAAATTCAAAAATTAAACTATTTTATCTTTGAATTAAATTATCTTTATTTATGGAAGACCTAATCTTATTAGGAAACAAATAAAGATGAACTAAATTCAAATTTTAAACTATGGACAATCTTGAAATTCTACCATTTTAAACCATTTTAAACTAAATTAAAATATTATCCTAAATTTTAATCTTATTAGAAACAAATAAAGATATATTAAATTCAAAATTTAAATTATTTAAAGCATGAATTAGAAATATCTTTATTTTAAGGAAATCCTAATCTCATTAGGATATATCCTAATCTTATTAGGAAAACATAGATTTTATTTATGAAAGAAAATATCCTAATTTAATTTTCCAAATATAACAACTATATTCAAAGATATGGAAAATTTAAACGTATTAAGAAAATATCTCAATTCTATTAGGAATCATCCTAATCAAATTTTCCAATATAACAATTATATTAAAAAATTAATCTTAATTCTACTAGGAAACAACCTAATCAAGATTTTCAAATATAACAATTATATTCAAAAATAAGATAAGATGCATGATCATGCTTAACCTATGGTGGGATTTTAAATTTAAATGGCATACTTTATGCAACAATCAAACATTTTAAAACATACATCTCATGCATAATTAAATTAAAAATAGCAAAATTGATCGGTATATTTGGCATATCCTAAGAAACTGAAAATAATTTAAATTACAATAATTTAAATCCAAGACATATCTTGGTCTTCAATATCTTCCTTGTTTGCAAAATCTGACTTCAATTCACGTTTTTTTTTTCGCGAACGTTTTTCGCTGTCGAATTCTTCAGCCCATATAATCGAAATTTGCAGCTATCGTAGTCATTCAAGTAAAATACATGAAATCCTAACTCTTATGGGTTTTACAATGATCTAATCAAGCAATAAATCTAATGTCAAATAGCCTAAACAATCAATTTGCAAACCACCATATATCACATATATGATAAATTAAAATACCCACCATCACAAAACTTTAATTCTAAATAAAACTCAAAAACCTGTCTCTGATACCAATTGAAGGAAATAATCTAATTAAACCCAAGCGGAAGCGTAGGAATCAGTTTGAGTTTATCTAGAATTAAACAATAAAATTAAGGTTAAGCAAAACATACATTGAAAATATGGAGAATCTTCTGGTGGATCTTTATCTCTTCCACAAAGTCTTCCTAGCTATGACTCGAACACAGAACCAATGCTTGTGGGAGCCTCTTGAAAGAAAATCCACAAGGGATTAAAGAAGAAGAGGTCTAGAGAGAATTCTCTAATTCTCTCTATTGAGGAGATGTGTGTTGTATAGAATGCCCAATGGCTCACCCCTCCTATTTATAGTGGTCTAGGGAAAATAATTAAATAATATATTTTAATATCTAATATATTAAAATATATTTATCTCACCAATTTGAATCTTATTCAAACCTTTAAAATTTTCCTACGACATCTATTTCCTAATTTGAATCCAATTCAAATTTAATAAATATCTTTTCTTTAATGTATCTAATATACATTAATTATTTTAATATTCAATGTATCAAATACAATAATTATATTTTTCTCTTTTATATTTAATATATATAATATATTAAATATTAATTTTAACACTTCAAATTAAATATTAATTTGAACATTTCAAAATTTTCTTTCAACTAAATTGATCTTTTAGTGTTACTATGAGCTAGCAATGAGACCTTATGGACCTACAGATTATAAGCTCCAATGATACAAAATTAATTAATTAAACTCTTTAATTAATCAATTTTCATTCATTAACTCTAGGGTCACTCCACTATAGACCTAGAGTTGCACTCTTATGCACTGTAGGACAAGTTGTGTCCATAGATATAATCATTACATGCAAGTCGATCCTTCACGAGTTGTTCGTAATTACAGCTAGGTCAAAAGTCCGTTTTACCCCTATAATTACATCTTGCACCTTAAGTACCACTGATCCTCTAATGAACAATATGTTTATAATCTAATTATAAACTAAGTCCCTCTCGAGCCAATGAGAGGGTGGGGCCCCATTGTTCAAGTCCCGAAATCAGCACTTAAGGGAACTACTCATCTACTTACCCTATATGAGAAGGAGTGAATTCCATCTTGTGAGATTATGTTCCCAGCTCCCTATTTGGTCAAGTCACCAAAATGGTAGGCATATTGAATTGGCTATAAAAGCCACTCTCACCCATGCAAATCAAAGGACAAACCCTCAAGGTAGGAGTTCATAACTCACTCAGGATTAAGATCGAGTCGCATATGATCATCTTGATGAAATATTAATCTTCTCAATTAACGGGGTTTATAAAGAAAGATTAAATCTTTCGTGGTCCAGTCTTATACAAAATCATTGTATAAGATACCCCCACTCACATGTCTCCACATGAATGATTTGGATCAAATCATTTGTAACTATTACAAAATGGGTCGTATCAATAGTGTTACCAGGATAAGGCACCCAACCTTATCCATATACTATGACCCTTTAGGTTATTTCTTGAACATGATCCTCTCGTATGTCAACCACATACTGTTCAAGATTACACTAATAACCTTAGATTTTTCATATAATGGATAATATTATATAGCAAATAAAATAATCAAATTATTATTCATTATTAAATATATTATTAATTACGAGGCTTTAGGGCATAAATCCCAACAAAAACTTGAAGCAAAAATAGAATCATAGCAAAAACAAAACCTTCATAAAAATTAAAGCAAAAATAGAACTAATATAGCAGTAGCTCTTGGTGAAGAACAGGGAAAAAAAACTAGAAAATAGAGGAATAATTGGACAAAAACCCACGAAACAGAGGCTGGAATTAAACAGAAACTTAATGCAAAACGAAAATCGAATGAAGAACAAGACTATATTGTCAACATCGGTCAGTAATACAAGAAGAAATTGAAGATAATTAAAACAGAGGCTGAACTTCTTCGTAAAAACAAAAAAAAAAAAAAAAGTTGCAGAAAAACATAGGAAAAAACTCACGAAATAAGCTCCCAAAACACCTCCAAAAACGAATGTCTTAGCTCCTCCTTTTCTTCCCTCTTTATAGACCTTCATTAGGGTTGAAGAATGCCCAAATTTCGTGCTCCAATACCCTTAATTCATGCGGTAATTAAGATTTTCATATATGGGTTTTGCACAGGAATTTTCGTTTTTTGAACTTTTCTACTGCTCTAGATTGCATAATCACGATTTTGCAATTTGATTTTGCAATTTCCACATTCCTAGGTCTGCTGCTCCAGATTGCAGAATCACGATTTTGCAATTTCCATATTTCCTGCAAACAAGATTAATTTATTTAGAACTCTATCCCAAATGCCATCATATTTATTTCTTTATTAAATTGAAGCAATCTTTCGACTATTTTCAAATGGTCTTAAGTCAAAACAAGAATATTTTAAACAATTGGGAGTTAAATAAGCCTTAATTCTAAGGCTTATCAATCATACAAGTAGACTTTCTAATCAGTTCCTAAAACCTTTCGAGGTGACAATACTAATCTAGGGTAAGTAATACAGTTCTAAGTCTTCAAAATAACAAACATGAGGACTATGTGCTTAAAAAGCATAAGGAAATCAAAAGAATTTTTTTTTTTTAAATTAGGCTCAAATCAAGAATGTATTCTCATGTTTCAACCATTGCCAATAAAGTTGTCTAATGCACATCCTAGATTGTCATGATCATAAATATGCAACTAATTCATCATACAATTAATTCTAACCAAGCATTATAACCAAAACTTATTACTTAACAAACTGAGCACGTTAGCGTTCCATATTAATTAAACAATAGAATTAAGACCGGTCGAAGGACTAAAACCAACTAATTAGTCGAGATAGCTATGAACCAATTAACTAGCTTCTTTATTTCTTAGAGTCTATCATGTAAGCTATGTAATGAGGAAAAGCCTAAATTGCACACACGTAAGACAACCCGATTGCTATTGGATTCATTCAATTACGACAATTACGGATCGTAAAAGCATGCATAGCAATTAAATTAGGCTCAAATCAAGAATGCATTCTCATTTTTCAACCCTTGCCAATAAAATTGTCTAATGCATGTCCTAGCACAACTACAAAATTTAGTATAGACTACACTTTAATTTAGATATAAGACCATGGTTTTTTAAAAAAGCATAGTCTAATATTGTAGAGATTGAACTAACTGTGGTGTAAAATAAATACACCTATTTAGAGACTTCATTTAATAAACATCGTGGTCTAAAAGAATGTTATGGACTACAAGTTTTTAAAACCATGGTGTAAATATTATCTTTACACTATGGTCAATAAAAACCATGGTCTAAAAGCATGCTATAGACTGCATGTATATAAAACTATGGTCTAGACATTAAATTTACACCACGGTCAAATAAAATCATGGTCTAAAAGCTAACTACAGACAAGTGTGTTAACAACTATGGTCTAAAATTACAATTACATTGCGACTAACATTAATCGTGGTCTATAGTCAAATTATTGTTTTACTTTAAACCACGGTCTTTTAACACCATGGTTGAAAGTGTATCTTTATACCAAGCTTAATAAAAGCTGTTGTTGTTTATTGAGGATCCCACATCTGAAAGATGAACAGTGACCTCACAATTTATAAGATATATGGGTTACTCCTCCCATTGCCAATTGGTTTTGAGATGGAACCCCATGTAATCTTGATATGGTATCAGAGCCCATTAAAACCCAAACAGGTATTCGGTCCCAAAATAAAAATAAAAATAATAAAAAATAAAAATAAAAAATTAGGATCCGATACAAGAATGGTGAACCCAAAGAGGCACCATCTTAACCCAAACGGGTATTCGATCCAATAAAATCCAAACAGATATTCAGTAGAAAAAAAATTAAAAATTGGGATCCGATTCAAGAATGGTGAACTCAAAAGAGGCACCATCTTGAGGGGGCATATTGAGGATCCCACATCTAAAAGATGAAGAGTGACCTCACAATTTATAAGATATATGGGTTACTCCTCCCATTGCCAATTGGTTTTGAGATGGAACCCCATGTAATCTTGATATTGTTATAGACTACAAGTTTTTTAATTTGTGGCTTAAAATTTTACTTTATACCATAGTCAGTAAAAACCATGATCTAAAAGTATGCTATAGACTTCAGGTATATAAAACCATAGTCTAAAAATTTAACTTATAACATGGTCAATAAAAATCGTGGTTTAAAAGGTAACTATAGACTATCGTGTTAACAACCGTGGTATAAAAAGTACAATTACACCGCGACTAACGTTAACCGTGGTCTGTAGTCAAATTAATTTTTTTTTACTTTAGACAATGGTTTGTTAACACCATGGTCAAAAGTGTATCTTTATACCATGTTTAATAAGCATCACTATTTTGATAGACTACATGTTTTTAAATTTGTGGCATAAAATTTACTTTAAACCACGGTCCATAAAAACTACGTTCTAAAACCATACCATAGACTTCAGGTATATAGAACCATGGTCTAAAAATTAAACTTACACCATGGTCATTGAAAACCGTGGTCTAAAAGTCAAGTATAGACTACAGTTCTAACAATATGGTATAAAGATTAAAATTACTCCAAATTTAAATGGAAATGAATAAATATATTGTAAAATTTTAGTAAATTATTTTTTAAAAATTGATTATATAAAAATGCATTATTCTTATAAAAACTAACAATTCTACTTATTATTTAAAATTTCATTCTATTTCTTGTATATTTATATATATTTGAATCAATCATACTATTTATTAAACAAATTAATATTAAAATATATCAAACTACTCCGACGTAAAGTTTTAGATCCGTCACTAGTTAAAATAGTGGTATGAATGAAAATTTTACACCATGTTTAATAAATGTTGTGGTTTAAACTATAGCTAATCAATTTTAATGTTGAATTATTTAAAAATTTTCAATTTTAAATGTTAATATCATGGTTAAATTACAAGTTTAGTCCTTGTACTTACAAGTTAGTGTGTTGGTCTATGTGAACTTTCAATTTTGGTTAAATTACAAATTTGGTCCCTATGGTTTAAGAAAGTTAGAAATTAGTTCATATTGGTTTTAAATGTTAGAATTAGTCTTTATAGTTTGATAAAACCCTCATAAATAGCCTCTGTGATGGTTTTAGGGACTATTTATTAGCTTTTATCAAACCACGAGGATGGAATTTTAACTTTTCAAACCATAGGGACTAAATTCTAACTTTGTCCAAATCATAAAGACCAAATTTGTAATTTAACCTTCAATTTTCTATCTAATAGGTCCAATGGCATATACAACATATTTCTTCATTTATATTACTGAATATATTAGACATAATTAAATTTTAATTTTGTCTAATAAAACTCTAAACTTTCATGATTTTTATAAAATATTGATTATGTATAAAAAAAACTATTAGATATAAAATTGAAAATTTAGAGGCTTATGAGACACAAAATTGAAAGTAAAACCCATTTTATATTTTTTAAAGTTTAATGCCTATTAAACAGAAAAGTGAAAACTTACAACCTATTCAATACTTTTTAATAGAGACTTATTAGACACAAACTTGAAAATGTAGATACTAAACTTGTAGTTTAATCTAATATCTAAAATTTAAAATTTTATTTCTTAAATCTAATTTTAAATATTTCTGTGTGAATGTTTTTTTTTTAATTTTCAAAGTAATGAATTTAAAATAATAAACTATAAATTTAAATAATTTTGGAGATTATAAAAATAAAAATAATAATAATTTTTTAGAGTTTAGAATCTATTAGGTACTAAACTTTTAATTTAATATAATATCTCAATTTTAATTAAAAAAATATGATATCTTAAATCTAAATCTAAATACTTTCATGTGAATCTTGTTTAATTTAAAAATAATTAAAAATCAAAGCAAATCATTTAAAATATTAAAATATTTGTAAAACTATATATATTTAGTGAAAACTAATGAACGTATATACATTAAAAGTTAATTAATTTAAATAATAATTTTAAAAAAATTTAATAAACTATCATTCTAAATAATCTTATGAGTTTTGAGATCTATTAGACACAAGCTTGTGTATTTAAAAAAATACACACACAAACTTAAAAATTGAGAGACTAAAGTTTTAATTTAACCCAATATCTCAATTTTAGTTTAAAAGTTTGATATTTTAAATCTAAATTTAAATATTTCCATATGAATATTTTTTTAGTTTAAAAAATAATGAATTTAAATAATTAAAAATCAAATCAAATCATTATATATATATTGATAAAATCATTTAAAATATTTACAACATTAGAAATTAATTTTTTTTTACAATAAAAATTAGAAATTAATTATTAATTAATTAAATAATAGAATTTTTTTTTTTTGAAAAACCTACATTATTAAAAATTAAAATACAAATCAAAACTCTAACCACTTCTCAATTTGTTGTTGCAGCCTTTACCGTGAGAGAGAGGGCAGTTTGAAGACTTCAACTTGTCGTGAGGGAGATTGTTTGTGCGTGTAGTAGCGCTAAGAAAAATTGTTTGTATCGTGAGAGATTATTAGCTTTGTGAGAGAGCATGCAATTCATGTGATATAAAACTCTAGCCACCGTCTCCTTTGTTTAGCTACTTGTTTCCTCAATTTGTGAACTGCCTTTGCCCAATTGGGTTTGTGAGCCGTTGTTGACACAAGTTTGATTGTCTTTTTTTTAATTCCTTTGCTACCAATTATAAAGGATATGACAAAGATATGTAATCACATTTTTAAAGCATGGTTTTTTTTTGGGGGGGGATAAACTCTAGTGTATAGTTGTTTGTTTACAACTTTTTTTAGTTGTTTGCATGATATTGATTCAAATGTGGTTTTTTCTTCTCTCATGCTATCACAAATATTGTGTTCTTGCTACCTTTTCCTAATAGTTATATGTACTGTAGATATTTCCCTATCGAAAATTCTTGAAAGTGGACATCTCTAGCTCACTCTCATCTTTGTGTTTGTTGTTTTGTGTTGCTAGAACAAATAAATTTTTTTTTGACACAAATTCTGAAATTTTACATGTGGGAGCGAATAGATTTAATTTTGAGTTGATCTAGATAATAGAAATTGAAATTTAGAATGAAATAGGAAACACATTCTTTTTTCTTATAAAGTTGCCTTATTATATGAATTATATTCTTTTGTTCATTACACTTATCTATTGTATTTTATCTAAAAGTTCAGATAACCTTTCTTTAAGATAAGAATAAAGATATAAGACTGTCAAGGTTAGAATTTTTAGTTATACAAAATTTTAAAGATAGAAAGTGGAATTGAGGTTTGCATTCTAAGATCAAATATATAATAATTTCTTCTTATAGTTTTTTTTTTCTTAATAAAAAGTTAGAAATCTCATTTATGCTTTTAGTTTCAAAATGTCTATTTTAGTTTTGGTCTTTAGACCTTCAAAATGTCTATAAAGTTTATGAAATTTAGATAAAGAAAATATTATTAGTATTTTGAGTTCACATCTAAATCACTAACCTCAAAAACCGTAAAAAAATCTAAATCAAATACTTACTGTTTTTCAAAGTAAATGCACCAGAAGAGAACATTTTGATAGTACAAAAATGGTAAGTAACAAAAATACATGCGTACCAATACATAAATGACATATGGTTTTATTGGATTTTGTAACAAAATAAATTACCTTTATTTGTTTAATATTTTTGCAACTTTATTTTCTCTTCGATTAGTCGTCCACCCATCCTTCCAAGGTTTGTTTTCTAATAATTGTCTATTTCTTATTTAAATTCATAATATTAGAAAATTTTCAATTATTGGTGCTATATATATATATATATATATATATATATATACACACACACACACACACACACTACACATAAATAAATAGATATCGTTTTACCAACTTTTTAAAAAATCAATCCAAATTCTAATTTATAATTCATATTTTTTTTTAAATTCAAATAAAGTTTGAGAATTTGAACCTAGAACTTTTGGAGTTATTAGTATCTTAACCAAGTAAAGTTTGTTCATGTTAAATCCATTATAAAAAAAAACATTAATTTTAAAATTTTGACTATAGTTTCTAAAAATGTTTTAATACATTAAAAGGAAAAAATTAATTTGTAGGTATTAAAAAAATGACCAAGCAATTTAAAAAAAATTAAAATTGATAGTTTAAATAGAATAATAATTTTAAAAATACATGGGCATATAAATGTAACAACCAAAATTGGCATTTTGAAAAAAAATAGAGAATTTAAATAAGAAATCAAAATCAAGAAAACTATAAATAAAAAAAAGAACCATAAAGAAAGTAAAATAAAAAACGAAGTGAAATCAAAGGAAACGTAAAGGAAAAGAAAAATAAAGTTACTAAAATAATAAACAAATAAAAGTAATTTTTTTTTTATTTACAAAGTCTAATAAATTCATGTCATATTTTCATTAGTACACATGTTTGGCAGCAAGTAATTCCTATTGCCAAGGCATTAGGCAAGTTTTACTTTTATTTTATTAGTTTATATTATATTTTCTTTTCCTAAATACCTTTTTTTAATGTAATTATCTTATAAATTATTTTATTTAGCTTACATTCTTTCTTTAGATTTATAAATCTTATTTCTAAAAAATAATTCATTATTCTCTTTAAAAAAATGTAATTCTCTTATTTCCATAAATTCATTATTTTATAATTGTCTTTGATTTTCCATCCAGACTCACTTTTATTCTTTCCTCATCTATTTTAAAAAAATCAAAATCTTCCTAACTATTCGTTTAAAATAAAATATCATCAATAACATATTTTGATTATTATTTTTTTTTACTTCCTTATATTTTTTCTTCGTTGATTGATGCGAGCTTGTTGAGGGCTCGTCAAATTAAAATTTATAAACCGATCCTAAGCTACTTGTGGCATTGAGTGGACCGGGTCGATCTCAGGGAAAGCAATTAAAAAGGGGGGTTTTTGTGTTTTTTATAAATAAAATAAAACATAAACAATAAAGATAGAGATAGATCAAATCTTACCAAAATCCAATCCAAAGGTACGGTTCTACTCAATTGCAAAAATTGATCATAGGCATTCAAAATATTTAAACTTAACAATGCAAGCACTTGGTCAACTTATTAGGAAACCCCAAAAAGTGCAAATTCCCTAAAGTCATTAACTCTAACGAACGTCAAGTTAACGCTAATTACCTAAACAATTTTGACGAAACCGCTCCAAATTATTTAGATAAAGGCATTAAGTGCTTTGGAAGGACCAAGACAACGAATTAGGTGAAATAACTTTGATCTAATTAAGATGCTCCTTTAATATGGAAACCCACAAAACATACACATGTGATAATCCTAATGCTACCGGTTCATTCAACATGACAATTACGGATCATGATCATGATTAGCAATAAAATATGTAGAGTGATTAAGGCGCCAATTTAATCAAAATACATACTTATAAAATTAACACGGGAATTAAAGAATACTTGCAATTGAAAGAAAACTAAGTTAAGGTTCAAGCCTCACAATGTTGCAACTGATTACAACCGACCTCTGAACTGGAATCGCAGAGTTTAGCCGAGCATCGTGATAAAATTTGATACCATTATTGTCTAAGGAGAAAAGAGAAAATGAGTCTAAAAGCTCTCTAAAAATGTCTAGGCCAAGAGGCCAAAAAGAAGATCCCCCCTTGCTGTCCATAAAAAGGCTTAAATAGCCTTGAAGTAGACAACTTACACAAGTAAGAAACCCTAAATTCTAGAAAGATATTTTTCCAAAACAATTAGGGAATAATATTTAAAATAAAATAAAATAAAGTAAATAATGTTCTCTCTTGTAAAATGCTGGAAAATACATCTAAAACTCGAAAATCCTTCCCTAAATTCTCAAAACAAACATAGAATGTTGCAAATAAGGACAGTTTTTGTAACGACCCTATAGGCTCAACACGCTACCTAAGAGTCATTACTAAGTCACGTCGCTATAGTACCGAAAATTTCGGCAGCATAACGACGTAACTACGCGAAAACCAAAAATTAGACCCTTACCTGATAAGACATAGAAAAACACACTTCTAAGATTTTCAAACAACCTCCTAGCATCCAACAAACTTCTCAATATGATGCTAGGGTTCAAACAGCAGAGACCAAGTGAATTCAAAGATAGAAAGCCAAATACACGTGCACGATTTACAAAGAAAGGTTAAAAGACTTTGAAACATCCTCCTAAACATTTAAAAACTCGACATGAGTTCTATGTACATCCAGAAACATAAAAGAAGCGGAATAGCGATCGCTCGGCTCCCATGACTCGAGTAGCTGATCTCCGGTCACGCGCTAGGGCCGATCTTAGCCTTACCTGAAAACATTTTAAAAAGGAAAAGGGTGAGTATTAACGAATAATACTCAGTAAGTAACTCATAGTTTCAAAGTAAGAGTTTCAATCGCATGCAACATGTCATTTTAAATCATAAAACCATCGTAAACCATCGCTTTAGTAGGGGACCTAAAATTCGTTTTATAAACCATGTACTTTTCCTCGCGGCTCTCGTGAACGATTAAATTCTCCCGAGGGCCTCGTGAATAGTCTGAAGACATAGTTTTTCCATCGAATAGAGTCCTCCCCTAACTCTGAGAGTTGAGCTCGAAAGCTAACATACATCGTGGAGTCCGAAGACTCAGCCCGAAGGCTACCATCGTGGAGTCCGAAGACTCAGCCCGAAGGCTACCATCGTGGAGTCCGAAGACTCAAGCCCGTCGGCTACCATCGTGGGGCACTCTCGAACCCCGGGAGCATAGAGAATCCGAAGACTCGGGTTCCCTCATAACCCACATAAAACTTTTGGGAGAATTATCGTCACGGCCTTACATAAATCTTTTCATGAGCACACAACACATGCATGAGGTCCCACTCGTTTTAGAACATACTCATGAATGCATAAATCAAGGCAATCGCATTTCAAAAACATACATATCATTTCCATCCTTTTTAACATGAAAACTCAAATAGATCTCATGGAACTAGCGTATAAAGGAATATACATATAAAACACTTTCTTTCTTAAATACTTAACATGAAAAACATAAACTTTCAAAGTAAATATAGGGCTAGCTCTAGGTTTCGAAAACTTCTTTCGTTGTGAGATCCCTTACCTTAAATCTTTACTTACTAAAATACCCTTTCTCCACTAATAATGAGCTTCTCGAGTCCCCACTCCAAGTACAATCCAAGGTCCTCGACAAATCACCTAAAAAGTGTCCTAAACGTGTCTTAAACCATCCGAATTACGCTAAAACACATTCTAACATAAATAACTCGACGAAATGGACCAAATGGCAATTTTACCCAACTCCGGCGAGCGGCGGCGCGTGGAACTTCCGATCGGCGCGTGGCCGGCGCGTGGACTTCCGATCGGCGCGTGGGGGTTCGTTTCTGATGTGTTGCAGCCCGATCTACAAGAATTCGAGGTCATTTTGCTGAAAATCAATCAAACTCGAGCCCAAAACGCCAAATATCTCACGGAAACGAAAACCCACCTTGAAAACGCGGCTGAAATGGTGTTTTCCGGCGAGCTTAGAGTTCAAAACCACCGACGGTTGTAAACGTAAGAGCCCTCATCGACCGACGTGCACGTAGAGAAGCTTTCGTCGATCGGAGCCTTCGCGCGAGCTGTTCGGATGACAGACGAAAACGCGGCGGCAAGCTTCATGCGGCAAGCTTCGTGCGGCAGCTTGCTCGCGAGCAGTGGCGGGCAGCGGTGGGCGGCGGTCGTGCCGCGAGGTTCGTGGCTGTCGGCGTTCGGTTGAGGGAAATGGCCGGCGTGAGGCTGAACGGTGGCTGGGTTCGGCCGAGAGAGAGAGAGAGAGAGAGCTGCGCGAGGGAGAGAGAGTAAATCTCTTTTTTTTTTTTATTTTTAAAAAATAATAATAATAATAATAATAATAAAATCAAAATATCTTCTCTCTAAAAGACCATAATACCCTCTCCTTTTCCAAAAATCACCAAATTACCCTCAAAATAATTAAATTCATAATAAAACTTTACCAAAACAACATTTTAAACTTACCCAAAGAGTCTCGGGTGTTACAGTTTTTGGATTGTGCAGTCTTCATTATTTTTCCCATAACTTCTTCTCCAAACCTTGGATCAACGTGATCTTTATATGGTTGGAAAGATAATTCCGAGATATTTAAAATGATATCTAATTTGGCTATATTCCAAAACGTGAGCAGCAAGATAATGGGAACGGAAGTTGGCACAAAATATTCTCGGGTACAGCAGTTTTCCAGCAGGAGCAGTAATCACTCAAAATGCCATAACTTTCATAATACTTATTGGAATTCAATGAGTATTATACAGTTGGAAAGATAATTCAATAAAATTCGATTTAATACCAAATTTGAATATATTTTCATCTCGAAATATCATGATATGATCGGTCAAATTTGGTATAAAAATTCAGTTGCTCAAATCACCTCCAATTTGGTCCGAATTAATTCTGAAATGGTGCAAACTCTTCAAAACACGTGAATTGCTTGAATCCCTAAAAAATAATAATAAAACACATAAAATCCTTCTAATTAACAAGAAATAAGTATAATTAAATAGGACTTTATAGGTCCTATCATTGATCCTTCACATTTTTTTTATTATGATCTATAATTTTAAATATTTAAAATTCTTTCATGAACTTATTTTCAAAAATCCAAATCCAAATCTATCATTTTTATTGTAGTTTTAAACCTAGCTATGATTTTATGTTTTTTTTTATCACATAGCTATTATATTTTGCCGTAAACTTGATAGATTAAACACAAAAGACAACAACGTATATCGTTTTAATCAATTTGATTTTATTCATTGTTTAGCCTCCAATATGTTAGGACTACTAGAGAATATATATTGAGTTATAATAATATAAATATTTGAATATTTTTTAATTATATTTGACAGATTTCACATATTGGAGGATATGGATAAATCTTGGATGAAAACAAATAGATTGTCAAAAGAATATGAGTTTGGTGTGAAAAGATTTATAGAATTTGCTCTAAGTCATGCATGACCCATCTAGAATTCGTTGTCCATGTTTAAAATGTGGAAACATTGATATGCATGATGGAAAAGAAATTAGAAACCATTTAATTATAAATAGAATAGACTTGAGTTACGCTATATGGTTTTGGCATGGTGAAAAGCTTCCTAAAAAGTCAAATGAGGATGTGCAAAGAATCTCAACACATTCAAAAATGATGAAGAGTATCATGTTAATGAGACAATTGAGATGGTACAAGCAGCACATGAAGATTGTTCTCAATCTGCAAAAAGTTTTGAAACTTTACTTAACAATGCTAAGAAACCTCTATATAAAGGCTATAAAAATTTTATTAAGTTATCAGCATTGGTGAAGTTGTATAACTTAAAAGTTAAATATGAGTGGAGCAATGTAAGTTTCTTAGATTTGTTAAGTCTTATAAATGAGATGTTACTAGAAAAAAAAATGCACTCCCTCGATCAATGTATGAAGCAAAAAAGATATTATGTTCATTGGGGATGGAGTATGAGAAGATTTATGTATGTCATAATGATTGTTGTCTATATAGAAGAGAATATGTGAATATGAATAAATGTCCTGCAAAAGTTATATGATACTTTCCTCAAATTCCTTGATTCAAATGAATGTTTAGAAATGATGAGTATGCTAAGAGATTAACTTGGCATGCTGATGAAAAAGAAAATGATGGCTTGTTACGTCATCCAGCTGATTCACCTTCATGGAAATTAGTTGATTATTTAATTATGACCTGATTTTGGTAGGAAATCGCACAATCTTTGTCTTGCTTTATCCACAGATGGGATGAATCCATATAGTGACATGAGTAGTAAGTACAGTTGTTGGTCAGTGATTTTGGTAATATATAATCTTCCACCATGATTATGCATGAGAAGAAAATTTATGATGTTATCTATGTTGATCTCTAGACCAAAGCAACCAGGAAATGACATTGATGTTTTTTTTGCTCCATTAATCGATAATTTGAAATTGCTTTGGGAAAAAGGAGTTGAATGCTATGATGCCTATAGCAAGGAGGTATTTACCTTAAAGGTAATACTATTGTGGACCATTAATAATTTTCCTGCTTATGGAAATTTGAGTGATTGTTGCACAAAAGGTTATTATGCATATCCTATATGTGCTGAAAATACATGCTCAGTTTATTTAAAACATAGAAAAAAAATGTATTATCTTGGACATAGACGATTCTTAGACCAATATCATCCATATAGAAAACAAAAGAAAGCATTTAATGGATATCAAGAATTTGGGATTGCACCTCAACCAAGTAATGGGGAAGAAATTTTTAGCAAAACAAGTGATATTGAATATCAAAAAGGAAAGAAAAATGTCTCACGGAGTTCAACCACGAAAAAATCCAAATAGTGTTGGAATAAAATATCAATATTTTTTTAACTCAAATATTGGAAAAAACTTTATGTTAGGCATTGTTTAGATGTGATGCATATTGATAAAAATTGTATGCATGAATATTATTGGCACACTCCTCGATATGCTTGGGAAAACAAAAGATAGTTTAGCAACAAGATAGAATTTGGTTGATTTAAAAATTCAACCAGAACTAACACCTAAAGTTGGACAAAAAAATACTTATATCCCTCCTGCATGCAATACATTATCTAGAGATGAAAAACATCAGGTTTGCAAAACATTAAGTGGCTTTTTGGGGCAAGGGTTATAATAACCTGTGGAGTACTCTGCACCCCAAACACAAATTATTATAACCTCAGGCTAAACAACTCTGCATTTTAAACAATATTATATTATTTTACATACTATTATAACCCACAGACTATTATAGCATATGTTATTATAACCCACTCAGTGCCCCAAACAGCCCCTAAGTGAAGTAAATCTTGTTTCACTTAAAGACTTGAAGCTTGTGGGACTTAAAACTCATGATTGTCATGTACTTATGCAACAATTAATACTTGTTGCTATACGCTCAATTCTACCAAAACATGTGAGATATGCAATCACCCGGTTGTGTTTCTTCTTCAACAAAATATGTAGCAAAGTCTTCTCAACACCTCAGTTAGATGCATTACAAAATGATATCGTTCATGCTTTATGTTTACTAGAGAAATATTTTCCTCTATCGTTTTTTACAATAATGGTTCATTTCACAGTTCATTTTGTTAGAGAAGTTAAATTATGTGGACCTGTATATTTACGATGAATGTATCCTTTTGAACGTTATATGAAAATATTAAAAGGATATGTTAGAAATAGACATAGACTAGAAGAGTGTTTGGCTAAAAGTTACATTGTGGAAGAAGCTATAGACTTTCGCATCGATCTCTTATTAGGCATAGAGCTAATTGGTCTTGGAAAATGTGAAAAATTAGATATTGGAAAACAAATAGGATGTAAATCCTTTCTTAATCTTGGAAAAGAATTGCTGGAACAAGCTCATCGTTATGTATTGGAAAATACATCTGACGTATTGCCTTATATTGAGTAAGTATATTATACTCTACTTTAAATTTACTATATTTTTCCTTGATTAATTTACAATTCATGTGAACTTTTATTGTAGTCGACATATGTTTACATTGACGATCAAAAATTCATCAAAGGCCAAAAATACAAAATGGTTCCAAGATGAACATCATAAAACGTTCATCACATGGCTAAGGGAAACAATATTTGCATATTTATATGGAACATATATAGTTCATTTGAACTTGCAGAACTTAATTCAGTTTTAAAAATATATCACTTATATGTATTTATATATATATATTAATATTTTTAGGTTGCTTTTGAATTAGAAAATAATAAAAAATTACATCTCAAATATTGTGAGATGGCTTGCACGTGGTTCTCATATTCAAGTAACTACATGTGAAACCTATACAATTAATGGAATTCATTATCAAACAAAGAATTGAGAAAATATGCACTCTGTTCAAAATAGTGGAATTATGTTGGTGGCCAAAACAATGCAAATCCCTAGCGCTAAAGATAAGAATCCAATTACTGCTGATATGTCATTTTATGAGATAATAAAGGAGATTTGGAAATTTAATTATAATATGTTGTCTATTCCAATGTTTTTGTGTGATTAGGTTGAAAGCAAAAATGGTGTAAAGGTTGATGATCTTAGATTTACATTCGTTAATATGAGTCGAATTGGTCATAAGTGTGATACTTTTAATATAGCTACTCAAGCTAAACATGTTTTTTATGTAGATGATCTTGTTGATCCGGATTGGTCTATAGTACTTACAATTCCTTCAAAGAATTAGGAGATATAATACTACTTTCTAATGGATTTTCAATTTCTATGCCTTCTACTAATTCGTTTGATGATGTTGATGATGATGAGGTGTCATATCTTCGAACTGATTGTAATGGAATATGGATTAGGAATAATAATATAAATGAAGGTAGTTAATTATTAATTCTTTACTTTTAATTCTTTTTAATGCATAATTATACAATATACTAATATACTATCTTTTGTTTTGTTTCTAATTCTTTAGATTGTCATGATGCACACTAATGACAAAATGATGAAGTTCCTTTATCACCTCAGTCTGATGATATTCCTTCAAAAAGAAACACAAGATGACCAACTATTATGTGCAAGTTATTTTGTATACGTTCAACTGGTGAGCGTATAGTTATTCGATTTAATGCTAAAGGCCAGCCTATTGGAGAAAATGCAAAAAAAAATGCAAAGTTATATACGATCTTATGCACACAATCACATCCCTATTACATTTCAAGATTGGCATTGCGTTCCACTTGAGCTAAAGAATAAAGTTTATGAGTTGATTGAGGTAGTGTAATTTGAAAATACAATAAATAAATTTATTTAATGTATTATTTGTAATGAAGTTGTTTGTGTCATATTTGTAGGCAACTTTTGTTTTGGATGGTATCACAAAGAAAAATAAAAATTGATTTTAGTATCTCAAAAATGACGTTAATTTAAATATACGTTGTCACGAGATTACATTTATCCAAATATCGATAATTTGGAGCATATAAAACATCTGCCTGAACTTTCTCCCTTCATCAATAAAAAAGATTGGGATAATTTTGTTAATTCCAGATTAAGTGAAGAGTTTCAGGTACATATGTTTTCTTTCCCTCTCTTTTGAGAATATATGTTTTATGTATGAGTTTGATGTCATTTGAATTTAAACATTTTATTTATTTATTAATAAATTATATGCGAATTTGTAGATTGAGTGTGAACTACAACATGAAAGAAGATCAAACTATGTTTATAGTCATCGATTATTAGGTAAATGATATGCAAACATGATAGAAGAATTGGTAAGAGTACTATTTTTTTTATTAATAGGTCCGAATTGGTAAGAGTAATATTTTTTATGAGGTAGTGTAATTTGAAAATACAATAAATAAATTTATTTAATGTATTATTTGTAATGAAGTTGCTTGTGTGGTATCACAAAGAAAAAAAATTTGATTTTAGCATCTCAAAAATGGCGTCAATTTAAATACACGTTGTCACAAGATTACATTTATCCAAATATCGATAATTTAAAGCATATTAAAAATCTGCCTGAACTTTATCCCTTCATCAATAAAAAAGATTGGGATAATTTTGTTAGTTCCAGATTAAGTGAAGTTCCAAGTATAGATATTTTTCTTCCCTCTTTTGAGAATATATGTTAGGTATGAGTTTGATGTCATTTAAATTTAAACATTTTATTTATTTATTAATAAATTATATGTGAATTTGTAGATTGAGCATGAACAACAACGTGAAAGAAGATCAAACTATGTTTATAGTCATTGATTATCACGTAAATGATATGCAAACTTGATAGAAAAATTGGTAAGAGTACTATTTTTTTTTATTAATAGGTCCGAATTGGTAAGAGTAATATTTTTTTATTAATAGGTTCGTGTGTTATAAATGATATTATTTATTTATTATAGAAAGAAGACGGGATAGATGTAGAAAGCATGGAAAGATCACAGTTATGGATACATGCTCGAAATGATATGGAAGGAGAATTTTTAAGTGAGGAAACTACAAATATGGCAGCTAAAATGGTAAGTATAGATATTTGAATTTTTTCAAATGACATAATTAGATATGAATGTATACACTATGTTTTATAGGAAACACTTTCTCAATCCTCTTCAAAAAGAGAAGTAATTCCATCACCAAATGATGCATTAAGTCAAGCTTTAGGAACAGACGAACACAGTGGATGTGTAAGAACTTTGGGGGAATATGTTTTGCCAAGTTCATATTTTCCAAATCCTAATAATAATATAAGTTTTGATGAACACCAATGTCTACTTGCTGAGAAACTTGAATCAGATTAAACGTGTCAGCATCTAAAAGGAGAGAACTCTGTCCTTGAAGAAAAATTTAGGGTAATGGAAGATCATTTGAAGAAATATGAAGATATTGAAAAGTCGAAGATACAAACTCTCACATTTGAGCGAGGTAGTTTCTCACAACTAATTCTGAATGAAGCAAATCAGCAAAAAAAAAAAATTATTTGACAATGGTATGTTTATAAATTATTATACTAATTTATTATGTGTATATTTCTAATAGATATCTTTTATATATAGAGAAAACCATGTGAACTAGCTGTAAATAGTGATATGATGGTAGTAGCAATGGGTTTTGTGTACGAAACAATTGACCCAAATGAAATATTGCATGACACGCCGATTGGAGGTGATATTATGAAAGTGGGCATTGAAGTGGTGATAGTAGAAAATCATTTATTGCCATTTTCAAATGACGAAAAGATAGTATGTGTATGAGCTGCAATGGAATATCAAGTAGCATGGCCTCGTGAACTTGTCATCTATATGACAAATGTTAAGGTATTGTCTTAAACTAATTATTTTATTTTATTTTATTCTACAAAAGTAGTTAATTAACTTTATGTATTAGGAAAATAATTAACATTTTTTTTATAGTCATCTTCTCCTAAGATGGAAAATATGTCATCTACCACTATTGATTTATCAACATTACCTGAATCATTAAGATCATTATATAAGTATGCAAAATTAGTGATTCCTCGTGGTTCAATAAAAGTGCAAATTCCCAAACATGTGTTTGGAATGAAGTTGAATTTTTTTTTATTATGGATGAAGATATTTTTCATTTTTGCACGATGGTGGCTATTGAAGTGAATTGTATCTTACTTTATATGGGATAAGTTTAAGTTTTACTATTAATAAGAATATATTTCTATACATATATAATTAATATTTCATTTCGTACTAATATGTATATCTATTTTATAGATATTTATATACTGTATTAGTTCAAATTAATGCAATAAAAAAATATTCATTTGTAGAGTCGGGCTCACTAGGAAGCAACATTGGAAATTTTGAGAGTTATGCTTGTGTTTTAGCATCAAGATTGCTTCATGTAAAACCGAATCAATGGGCCATGATTTCAATGAATGTTGGGTACGTACTATATATTTTTACATTGTATTTATATGGTGTAATGTATAATAACATTTAGTATAAATTATATATTTTGTATAGATATTATTGAATACTGGTTATATTAGATTTATATGGAGATGCTGCTTATTCGTTAGATTCAGTGCAAAATGTTACTCGTGACGAGGTTAAAGCACTTATAATTATGTAAGTGGTTTAACTTTTTGTTATATATTTATATATATTATAATAGGTCAATAAAGTGTGTATCTATATATTTTTTAAAATAGGGTCATAAAGGTATTTAGATCTAAAGCGAAATTGAAGGGAAAAAGATGAATTATTTGGAAACCTCCTGTTAAAGTAAGTATTTTATTTCATTACACTAATAAAAGTTATCCCATTATTTTATATTTATTCATGTTTTAATACTTATTATTTGTATAGAGTCCTCGTCAATCTGGAACTGTAGAATGTGGATATTATGTAATGAAATTTATGAGGGATATTGTGATAGATCAACAGACTAATTCTCTTAAAGAACTGATATGATACGAACTATATGTGAATTACCTTATTTATTTTCCGTAGAAGTGGCATTGAGACGCTACTTTTAGGCATCTTACTGCCCAAAACAAGCGCCAGGCTAATTTTTGTCTGTAGCATTGAGACGTTGCGGGTAGCGTCTCAACGGTACCTCAATTTTCATTCTTTACTTTGCGAATTAGGTCACAGTGTCAAGACGCTGTCCCTAACGTCTCAACGCTGTGACGGTATTATAAAAATGCAATTTTGGCTGCGGATTTAGGAGGCCATTTCAAGAGGAACCAATCTGAATTCGATTTCTACCTCATAGTTGGTATTAAGGGAGCACTTTTGAGAGCCAAGGAAGGCATTCAAGGCTTGAGATCGCGGCGTATCACGATTGGAACGGTTGTGGCACACGTCAAAGAGTTTTTCCCCTCTTCCTCAATTATTTATTAGTTTTTGTTTTTAGATGTTTACTTGAGTTTTAAGTTGAAATTGGTGAATTTTGAGAAACTAACTCTTGACTTGAACTTGGTTTGTTTTCATCCGTTTGGTTTATTTTTAGAGATATTTATATTACAACAATTTATTTATGCATTATGGAGAGTATTATATAATCATTTGGCCAACGTTAAGTTATGATAAATTTGGGTTTTAGCTTGAGAAAGTAGGACTCAAATTTAGATTCAAATGTATAATTGTTAGTGAATTCTTGCAAGGGAATGGAGTTTTTGCTAATAGAAGTCAACAAAAGAATTTTACTTAATGCCATGTTTAGTTATAAAATAGACTAGAATGTTGATTTATCAATAAGCTTGAGGTTTAGTTGGGCTTGGAAAAGTCAACTAGTAATTTGGGTAATTTTTTGGCTTATAATTGTTATTTATCTAAATTATCTCTTTTATATAACCAAATTAGTTTTAAGGAATTAAATCATTGTTTCAAGAAAATTCCATCTAAATGTCTCTAACCTTGTAAATAGTTATCTTAGGCTTCAATTTGATTTTCCTATATTGTTGGTTCTCTAGATAAAATTGAGCTCTAGCAACTATAATACTTAATTAGTCTAATCCCTGAGATCGACCCTGGACATTATTATTGCAAATTGTAGAGGTCTGGTTATAATTATATTTGATAGAGCCTTCGACAAGCTTTTTATCAGTCATCATCTGATTAAGAGGAGCATCGATGCCTTGGTAACTATGGGCAAGAGTCGGTGTGATGAATCATGAGGCAAGTATTAGAAGGTTGGTAACTATGGGCAAGGGACAATACGTTGCTTGGTCATCGATTCCTTGGTAACTATGGGCAAGGGTCGATGAAGATACTGAAACCTTGGTAGCTATGGACAAGGTCGGTGTGATGAATCTTGAGAAAAGTATTGGGACCTTGGTAACTATGTCATCGATGCCTTGGTAACTATGGGCAAGGGTCAATATGTTGCTGAGTCATCGAAGCCTTGGTAACTATGGGCAAGGATCAATGCACAGTTTGAGACCTTGGTAACTATTGACAAGGAATCTAATGTCGAGCTCCGTAGAGATGTGTTGAGGCCCTAGTAACTATGGGCAGGGGTTGATGCATCTCGAATGGTTAGTCTTGGAGAGCTTTGTGAGAGCTAAGTTATGCACTTGAGTGATTCAGTGGAGTCTAACGAGTTCATGGAGCTTGAGTATAGATCGAGTATGCTGGCTTGATATCTTGACTCATGCGTTGTATGTTTTGTTTGCTTTATGTTTAAAAAGTGTGTTAGTTGGATGTTTATAGCATGATGTTGTCTTGAATATCGTATGCTGTTTGATGGCTCCTCAAGTGTGAGCTACTTACCAGTATGCATTATGTACCGATCCACCACCAGGTTTTGTAGGTATGATGGGTACTACGACTTCGGTGATGCAGAAGAGGAGGCATGAGAAGAGACAGACCATAGCTGAATAATTGTTTATCTAGTAGTGTTTCCGCTGAGTTTAGTTTTATTGAACTATCCTTGTAGTTGACTTTAGCGTATGGTCTAATTCTATTATTCTTTATCTCTTTAGACTAGACTTATAAATTGGTTGGTTAGTTTTGAATTATAGTTTGTAATAGGTATGTGAGTTTGCTTTACCTTTTAAAGGGTGACCTGTTTTGAAGTTATTGAGGAAATTTAATTCTGTTTTTGTTTTGGGTTTGTCAAGCGATTTTGAACCTTTAAATGATTATTGACTTGAAGTTTGGAATGGTTATCTGGTTTCTTGGCTATAGAAGTATGTTTTTGTTTAACAGGTACTTGTAAAATTTTGATATTGTTGTAATTACGCTATTATGCTGCCAAATTTTTTTAGGCATAGTGGTTGTGGCTTTAGTAGCGCTCTCTAGTTTAGGTTAAAATTTTGGGGTCGTTACAACAATCTTCGTACTTGACCCAGGAGGATAGGCCTATTGGGACAGGTGATAGCTTACATAAGTGTGTTATTTCTAGGCTTAGTTTAGTGCTAGTTTTGCTATGGATATGTGTGTTTTAATGTGTTTTTATGTATATTTTGTAGAAACCGAGCAATTGGAGCAAAACTGGAGTTTTGAGAAAGAATTATTTGGGTGAATTTGGAGCAAATGGGAGCCATATTTAAGGATCCAAGTGTTGGAAAGAAGGAATCAAACTTGTGAGCCCAAGAGTATAGCGTTGCAACGCCATATGTGCAGCCCGTCATCCTTGGAATGTAGCAAACTCAGCGTTGCAACGCTGTCCAGAGCGTTGCAACTCCAGCCCAATTGATATTTTCCTTTTTTACTTTATTCGAAGGGACAACGTTGCAACGTTGCCCCTAGCATTGCAACGTTGTCTTGATGTATAAAAGAAAAACTTCTCATTTGTGATAGGGGAGCCGTTTTGATAAACCAAAAATCCTAAACTCGATTCTATTAGTGTCTTGGGACCTAGAAGAGACCTTTGGAGAGCTAAGTAGGAGACTTGAAGCTCGAGATCGCAGATATCACGACGAGAACGAGTGTTGACATGCATCCTCAGTTTATTCTTTTTTTCCTTTCACTTTATCTTTTGGTTTTAGGAGTTTTTGTGGACTGAACATGTACTATTTATTTATGTTTTAGACTTCCATATGGTTGTATTCTTGAGAACTTTGTTTGGCTTTTGAGTTGTAGTATATATCAACGTTTTTTATGCATCTTGCTTACTTGTCTAAATCATTGGCCATGGTTTTGCTTGTTGAACTAAATTTAGATTGAGATAGTAGATTTATTTAAAGAACATTAGATGCATGACTAGAGTTAATCTATTGCATGAAAATGAGTAGGTTAATGCTAGAGGCCTTAAAAATAATGTCTTAATCTCGTGCTTAGTAGTAGAAATAGACCGGGAGGTTGATTTTCTCATGTGCATGAGTTCAATTGGCCTTGAGATAATCAATTAGATAGTTTAGTAATTCTTGGCCCAGGATCATTTTTTATAACCCAATTCATTAATCAATTCAAAGTTGGGTTTAATGGCATCAATCATTCATGTTTCTCAAAATTGGACTCCAAAGCATGTACATAGTAACTTAGATTTATTTTTCTTCTTAATTCCAAAGTTTATTTCTCTAAATAAAATTGGGTAAAAAAAACTACGGTACTTAATTAAGTCTAAATAAAACTAATCCATGTGGAGACAATACTCTATATTCTATTACTATATTAAAACTTGAAACCGTACACTTGCGGTTATTTGTGAGCACTTAAAAACAATGCAATAACAGGCTCCTCTAGTTTAGGTGACAAACCTATCACAAATTTCATCCCAAATTTTGGATTCATTCACTTACTTCGGGCTTGTTTGGTTTACCTTATAATTTAAGTGTTTTTCAAAAATGCATTTTCTTTTAAGCATTTTTTATAAAAACCGTTTAGAATTAAAACAATCATATGTTTGGTTATATTTTCTTAAAAGTGTTTTTATACACAAGTTTGTATAGTTTGCTCTACATTCAAAATGCTTCTACTAATGTCAAATTACTATAAAATACGGTTATTAAACACTATGAATTAATAAGTTCAAATTTTTATTTAAAATATTATGACCGACTAACTAACACCAGGGACTGTCGAAGTCGTAGTTGGAGTGGTCACCAAAGTGGGCGACGACAATGGTCGCCAGTGTAGTCGCCAATGGTGAGAGGGGTAGTGTGAGGGTATTTTCGTCATTTTTATATATCATGAAAATTTGGGAGGAATTCCAAGTTAAACACCTAAAAATCCTTTTTCTAAATTTTGGTTTCATGTGTTTTTCCAAAATAACTTATTTCTCAAACTCATTTTTTAAAAAGTCATTTTGAGTGGGTTCCAAACATTTCAAATCTTGTAAAATGATTTTTTTTTTCATAAATAAACACTTGAAAATGCAATCCAAACAAGCCTTTAATTCCAATTTCAATGTATAAAACACACACAATGTGTGTGTGTGTGTGAAATTGTATTTATTAATGCCTATTTATATCACTTGTATTTATTAATGCCTATTTATATCACTTTGTGATCTTTGGCTTTGATTATACCATGAAAAACTCAACCACCAACAATGTAAGTCATATCTTTAGTTGAAACTACTAGGAATACCCCTCATTCTAAATTACTAGCAAAGCGGTAATTCTTCCAATTTTGTAGATTACCAAATGTACAAGTTACTTGCCCAAAAAATAGGAGTGCGGCCATAGGAGGTTAGATTTAAAAAAAAAAATCCAAATTCAAAGGGGTGGTTTCCTTTTTCTTGAATATGTCAATTGGATTTGATTTCAAAATTTCAACTAAAGGCAAATAGAGAAAGTGCGTCTAGAATGAGAGGATAAGACCTGTTTAGTTCATGATCCGTAAACTTATTTTCGAAAACAAAGAATGTAGTACAAAATAAAAATAAAATTTTTATTTACATTATATTTAAAAATACGTTTGGTTCGAATTTAAAAACTTTAAATTTGAATTCAAAATTTAAAAATTGTATTGGGTTGAAATTTGAAAATGGAGGAAAAGATTAATATGTGTTTGGTAAATTTTATTATTTAAGAAAAAATTAATTTAATATAATAATTTTTATTATGGCGAATTTGACCTTATTGCAGTCGGAAAGAGAAAGGAAAATAGTAGAGATAGTGGGAGGGAGAGATTAGAAAACTTTTTTGGTCTCTTGAAATACAAGCAGTAAAATTTAAAAGAGAAAAAAAAATCATTTTCAACAAGGGAAAGGAAAAGAATTGTTTGGTAAAAAAAAAAAGGAAAAGAAATCATTTATCAAAAAGGAAGATATGACAAATTTTTATGATTAATGTGTTTATACAAACGTTGTGCTAGTTAAATCAATGGTGTAATCATCTATCTATCTATCTATCTATCTATCTATCTATCTATCTATCTATCTATCTATCTATCTATCTATCTATCTATCTATATATATATATATATATATATATATATATATATATATATGTTCAGTAACTTGGGTTCTTGGTCTTTGTTATTTGTGGTTTTTAATTAGAATAAAAATTTCTTCACAAAAATTTGATGAGAGATCCACATTGTAGATAAAAAGTGGGCTTCCGAGTTTTGAAGAAAAAAGAAAAATCGTAACATTCAATTTGTTCTATAAGGAAAATGTGTTTTCTAAAGAGGGTATCCCTTGTTTTCATAAATTTTGAAAACAAAATTTAAAAACGTTGTTTTCGAAAATAGGCTATTCTAAGAGTTGTTTTTGAAAATACGTGTACCAAACATATTTTCATCGTTTTCCTTATATTTTTATTTCCAAAAACATAAAAACAAAAATGGATCACAAACCAAACATGGCCTAAAAGATCCGAATGGCCATTTTTGCAATATCTTTGGTCATTTATTATTTTGACGGCGTAAATAAGGGCATCTCTCAACACTAAATTATAGATCAAATTCAGTTTTTAATTAAACTGGGCTTATTTAAATTTAAAATAAATTACAAGTTTTGTCCTTGAACTTTCATGTTTTTGTCAAATTAAACTTTAAAAAATATCTAATCGATTCCTAAACTTTCAATTTTATGTCTAATAAATCCATGAACTTTAAAAATGTCAAATAAGTCTCTGAACTTTCAATTTTGTGTTTAATTAGTCCTTGACATATTCAACATTTTTAAAAATTAACAAATATATTAGACATAAAATTGATTTTTGTGCCTAATAGGGCATTAAACTTTCAATTTTGTGTCCAAAAGGTTCGTAAATTTTAAAAATTTTCGAAAATGGTCAAGGACCTATGACACAAAATTGAAAGCTCGGAGACTTATTAGACACAAAATCAAAAGTTTATAAACTTATTAGATACTTTTTAAAGTTTAAGGACCTTTTTGACAAAAACTTAAAGTTTAGGGACTGAATTTGTAATTTAACCAAAATTCTTAACATATTTTTGTAAATTTAAAAATAAAATGCTATAAATGCAATATATCATAGAAAAAGAAATAATATGTTGAAATTGACATTGTACTTAATATGATGTTACTCATTGCTTCCCCACTTAATTCTCTTATGAAGGCCACTTTTTTCAAACATTGTCATTATTAGTAATGCATATCAATTGAAAGTTGCACACTCCAAGGAAAAGAAAAGCCACTTCAAGCACATTAAAATTGTGATTGACATTGAAAGCCAAGTCTCCACTAGGTACAAAATATATTCTATTTCAATAATTGACCTTATTTGAAAATTTCATATTGATTTATTCCTTCTTTTTTTTTTTTTTTTAAATTTTGTAATCAACATTCTATTGTAGTCCTTTTATATGTTTGTAATTGTAATTTTCTAGGTTTTCAATGTGCTTATATTGTAGCATGAGGAACGACTATTAGGTAGTATACATCGATCTTGAAAAGTATGTAAGGAATCTCTAACCATTAAATTGAACACTATAAATTTTGCTTGTGTGTTGGATGCTTTTTAGTAATTGAGTTAATTTGAACATTTTGTTACAAAATTTGGTTGCCTTTTTCATCTACTTGATTTTATGGCTAGGTTTGCATATTTTTGTGAATGGGGTTGATTTTGAATTTCTTGTTCTCTATTTTGTAAACAAGGTGACACGTGTCAATCATAGTCAACTACTCATGTATTGGAAAATTTATAGTCTACAATAGTACCTATCTTTTCCATTTCACAATTTTTTTAAGTTCATTTTGCATTCACAATTTAATACATTATTGATATATTATCTTATTTCATAGGCTCCACCCCACACTATCTTTAATTGTTGTTATAGCAAATAATAAATGTAGGCAGTATAAAAAAAAAATTCATACTATCATAGTACTAGAAATTTTCTTGACTATCTAAGATTAAGTGAATCAAACTCGCAAAAGTGAGCATAGCTCAGTGGTAATTGACATGTACTCTCGACCAAGAGGTCAGAGGTTCAAATTCCTCATCTCCAAATGTTGTTGAACTTATAAAATTTTCTTGACTATCTAAGATTAAGTGAATCAAACTCACCAAAAGTGAGCATAGCTCAATGGTAATTGACATGTACTCTCGACCAAGAGGTCAGAGGTTCAAATCTCTCATCTCCAAATGTTGTTGAACTTATGAAACTTTCTTGACTATCTAAGATTAAGTGAATAAAACTCGCCAAAGTGAGCCTAACTCAGTGGTAATTGGCATGTACTCTCGACCAAGAGGTCAGAGGTTCAAATTCCTCATCTCCAAATATTGTTGAACTCAAAAGGAGGAGATGTTGGATTTTATAGTAAATTTGTGAAAGAGAGTGTTTGTTTGAAACATCAAAATAAATTGATGTTTCATTTACAAATTTAACATATGGAAGTTAAATTTGTTGTTACTTGATTTGAATCTCAAAAGTTTCAAAATGGTTTGAAATATCAAAATTGTATTGATGTTTCATTTATATATTTAACATATGAAAGTTAAATTTGTTGAGTTATGTTTGAATGTTGTAAGTAACTACTCAAGTGAGTTACATTTGACATATGTTACAATGTTTATATTTATTTTATTTTATTTTATTTTTGAAGAGAGTTACTAAGTTGCTAGCCTATAAATAACAACTTATTTTTTCATTTGTGTATCTCATTCTATTTGAAGAGTTCTCCTCTCTTGTCTTAAGTTGAGTTGAGAGCAAGTATCCAAGAGTTTTGCCAGATTAGAGTAATTCGAGGTTGCTATTCTACCAGAATTAGTCGTTGTATCCTACTGAGACGATCGTTGTAGTCTGCTTGCAACCCATGGAGAGCGAATAATTCTCTTCAAGACAACACTTTGTAAGCGTGCCTCGACTACTTATTGTCTCTATTTCTTGAGTTTTGGAAATTGTTGTTATATGCAGTATATGTACGATTATTTACACTGTAATTATTTGTAGCCAGTTAAGTTTTAATCATTTTGCTAGTGTTACTCAGTTCTTATACACAGTTATTTCTCCAACAATCTGAAGATAATTACCGAAATATTGGCTGCAAGCTCCTCCACTAATGGTGCTGCTCCTACCATGATGGGATCAACCAACGTCAAAACTCATGCTGAAAAACCAGAGAAATTCAAGGGAGAAAACTTCAAGAGATGGCAACAAAAGATGATATTCTACCTCACAATGATGAACCTGCTCACATCTTGAAGGAAGAATGCCCAATTACTCCATCAGAAGCTGTCACTCTTGAAACTGAAGCTGCCAAGCAAGCATGGATGCATTCAGACTTCTTATGCTGCAATTATATACTTAGTGGTCTTAAAGACACCTTATAACGTCTATTGCAATTCCTACAATACTTTAAGGTAATTGTGGAAGACATTAGACAAGAAGTACAAGCTAAAACATGTTGTACATGAAGAATTTCTTCTTTGAAAAATTCTTGAATTGATACAAATTTGGTAGTCAATCAGATGGAAATGCAAATTATCATTAGTGATTTACAAAGTAAGGAATTAGTCATTAATGAACCATTCCAAGTTGTCGTTGTGCATATGAGAAGTTGTCTCCTTATTGGAAGAACTATCTCAAACACAAGTGAAAAGAGTTGTTCATGGAAGATCTTGTCTTAAGACTCCACATTAAAGAGGACAATAAAAAGGGAGACAAAGCTCCGCTTGAGATTAAAAAAAAAGCTCACATTATTGAAGCTTTAAAGAATGATGGTGTAATTGTTGTCATGGATAGGGTATTTAACGGTCTTTGATACCAAAGCTGGTGAATTGATAATGGTGTTATCAAGCACATTTGTGGGGACAATTTATTGTTCACCATATATAGTAAGCTTGATGCCATAAGTGCCCAAGAATAATAATAATAATAACTCTTCTGCTTATATTATTGAGTTGTGTGATGTATGACATTCTAGGCTTGGACATGTCAATTATCGTTCTTTACATAGAATGGTAAATTTAGGACTATTGCCTAATTTCAACATTGATAATAGAAACCAATGCGAAGTTTGTGTTGAATCAAAGTTGGCTAGAAAGTCATTTTCATATGTGGAAAGAAGTAATGGGGTTTTTGATTTAATCCACAGTGATATATGTGACATGAAAAGTATCCCCATAAGAGGCAGTAAGAGGTATTTTGTCACATTCATTAATGGTTGTAGTAAATGTTGCTATGTATACTTATTACATAGTAAAGATGAAACCTTAGATATTTTGTAAGCATATAACGCAGAAGTTAAAAATCAACTTGAGAAGAAAGTAAAGATGCTTAGATCAGATAGAGGTAGTGAATATGAATCATCATCACTTTATGAATTCTATGAAGTTAATGGTATAATCCATCAAACTACAACACTTTATACACGACAACAAAATGGTGTAGCTAAAAGAAAGAACCGAACTTTAAAAGACATGGTATTGCATGTTAAATAGCTTCGGTTAACCCCATAATTTATTGGGGGGGGGGGGGGGGGGGGGCTTTGCTTATAGCAAATTTCACATTAAATAGACCTCCACATAAGAAGACAAATAAGCCACCTTATGAAGTGTGGAATAGAAAGTTACCCTTATATAAAATGATGAAAGTGTGGGGGTGTTTGGCAAAAGTACAAGTTCTTTACTAAAAAGGATCAAACTGGGACCTAAGACAATTGATTGTGTCTTTATAGGCTATGTAATGCATGGTGCTGCTTGTAGATTCATGGTTGTTAAATCAGAAATACCTAATATTAATAATATTATTATTATGGAATCTATTAAAGATGAATACTTTGAGGATATATTTCCTTCGAAAGAGGAAAGACATACAAGTAGTGGTGTCAAAAGGAATTATGAGGCTAGCTCTTCGAAAGGTCAAGATGATCAAAAAACTGTGTTTGAACCTAGAAGAAGCAAAAGAGTTAGGAAAGCTAATTCTTTTAGACTTGATTTCATAACTTATATGATAGAAAGTGAGCCTCAAACTTTTCAAGAAGTTATATCATCTTTAGATGCACCTTATTGGAAGGAAGTTATCAATAGGGAGATAGAATCCATCTTGCAAAACAATACCTAGGTATTGGTTGATTTACCTCCTCAAAGTAAACCAATTGGAAGTAAATGGACTTTTAAAAGAAAGCTAAAGGTTGATGGCACTATTGATAAATACAAAGCTTGTTTTGTAGCTAAAGACTCTTGTCAAAAAGAAGGGTTAGATTTCTTTGATACCTATTCTCCAGTGACAAGAATTACATCTATAAGGATGTTAATCGCAATAGCAGCTTTTCAAATTTTGGAAATACACCAAATGGATGTAAAAATTGCATTTTTAAATTTAGATTTAGATGAAGAAATATATGTGGAACAACATGAAGGATTTGTTGTAAAGGGACTTAAAGATAAAGTTTGTAAACTGGTTAAGTCTCTTTATGGGTTGAAACAAGCACCTAAACAATGACATGAAAAGTTTGATCAAACTATGTTATCAAATAGATTCAAGATAAATGAGTGTGATAAATGTGTCTATGTTAAAACCATAGTTCAAGATTGTGTCATTATTTGCTTGTATGTGGATGATATGTTGTTAATGAGCACAAATAGAAGTGTCATTGATTCCACTAAAAAGATGTTGAAATTCAACTTTGATATGAAAGACCTTGGTCTTGTTGATGCTATACTTGGAATCTGTATAACAAGAAATTCAAGTGGATACGTGCTTTCTCAACCTCACTATATAGACAAATTGTTGAGAAAAATTAATCAATTTGAGAGTGAACCAACCGTTACTCCATTTGATCCAAATTGTAAGTTAAAGAAGAACAATGATGAATGTGTGTCTTCTCTAGAATACTCTAGAGTTGTTGGTAGTTTAATGTACATAATGAATTGTACAAGACCTGATATTGCATATTCAGTAGGAAGGTTAACAAGATACACTAGTAATCCTGGGCATGATCATTGGAATCTTTAGTCAGAGTTCTAAGGTACTTAAAGTACACTCTAGACTATGGATTGCATTACACGAGGGATCTACATGTACTAGAAGGATTTAGTGATGCTAATTAGATTTCTCATAGCATGGAGATTAAATCAACCAGTAAGTATATATTTACCTTGGGTGGAGCAACTGTACCATGGAAATCTTCAAAATAGACGTGTATAGCACGTTCTACTATGGAATTAGAGTTTATAGGTCTTGATAAAGTTGGAGAAGAACCTAAATGACTTAGAGATTTTCTTGAAGATATTCAATTATGGTCAAAGCCTATAAGCACAATATGCATTTATTGTGACAATTTAGCAACCTCTATGAGGGCCAAGAATAATGTCTACAATGGGAAGTCGCGACATATAAGACGTAAACATAATTCGATAAGGCAATTGCTCTCTAATGGAATAATTTCCATTGATTATGTGAAATTGAAAGAGAATATTACAGATCCTTTTACAAAAGGATTGTCAAGAGAGCAAGTAACATATACATCGAAGGAAATGGGGCTAAAGCCTATGAAATAAATTATTTGATGATAACTTAACCTAGTTGACTAGAGATCCCAAGATCTATGTTCAATAGGCAAACTGGTTGGATAATTTCTAGTTGGCACACTAAGAAACTATAATTTCTTCCAAATTCTATGATGTTACAGACTATGTGATCTGTTGATGTTAAGGTCATGTTGATATCTTGCTTACAAGAGGAGTAATGACAAAACAATCTTAATTAATATCACCTATATGAGAGTAGAAGTAGGGTCGCTTCTATGAGGACTTTTAAAATGGCTTATGTTCTCTAAAACTTTCATGAATTCGGAATTTTGTCCAGGACCAAAATGAACACAAATGTATAGAACTTAAAGATACAAGATGAGTTATGTGTGATGTCTATTGTTTTAATTTACCAATAAGAAGAATAGTTCCAGAGCTGGTCTCACTATTTTTTTGGTAAGTTCAATGGAAATGTTCAAGTCCATAAGACACATGTCCTGCATAGCTTGTTTGTTTGCTCTTAACGGTTTTATTTTGATTTTCAAACTTTCTTTCATATGGGGGGTTATTGGATTTTATAGTAAATTTGTGAAAGACAGTGTTGGTTTGAAACATATAAATGAGTTGATGTTTCATTTACAAATTTAACATATAGAAGTTAAATTTGTTTTTACTTGATTTGAATCTCAAAAGTTTCAAAATGGTTTGAAACATCAAAATTGTATTGATGTTTCATTTACAAATTTAACATATGAATGTTAAATTTGTTGAGTTATATTTGAATTTTGTAAGTAACTACTCAAGTGAGTTACATTTGACATATGTTAAAATGTTTATATTTATTTTATTTTATTTTATTTTTGGAGAAAGTTACTAAGTTGCTAGCTTATAAATAGCAACTTGTTTCTTCATTTGTGTATCCCATTCCATTTGAAAAGTTCTCCTTTCTTTTCTTTCTTTCTTTTGGTCTTGAGTTGAGTTGAGAGCAAGTATCCAAGAGTTCTGCCAGATCTAAGTAGTTCAAGGTTGTTGTTTTACTGGAATTAGTCGTTGTACCTGCTAAGACGATCGTTGTAGTTTGCTTGCAACCCGTACAGAGCAAATAATTGTCTTCAGGACAACGCTTTGTAAACATGCCTTGAAAACTTATTGTCTCTATTTCTTGAGGTTTAGAAATTGTTGTTATATACTGTATATGTACGATTATTTACACTGTAATTGTTTGTAGCTAGTTAAGTTTTAATCAATTTGCTAGTGTTACTCAATACATAGTTATTTCTCCAATAGGATGAGGAGGAGGAGGAGGAGGAAGAAGAAAAAGAAGTAGTAGAAGAAGAAGAATAGTGAATCAAACTCAACTAATGGCGTTCACCAATAAATCATGTTGACTTTGTGCAAAAATGAATGTGCCACTATACCAAGTCTAGTCAACCATTTCGTCTCGGCTCGAGTGGACTTAGTCGAATATTGTAAACCTTTTTTTTTTAAACACAATTTAAACACACTTTCTAATCTTATATTATAGTTTGGACAAATTCTTAGAAGCTATTGAGCTTGGTGATTCTAGACGGCAAATTGGTTAGGTTATATGGTGAAAATTGAAATTGATGTGTAAAGAAATTGTTTATTGAGGGCCCGTTTGATAATGTTCTCGTTTTTCATTTCTTGTTTATTGTGTCTTGTTTTTTAAGAACTAAAAACAAAAATATGTTTGATAACTATTAGGGGTGCAAAGGAAAACTAAAAAGCCGAAAAACCAAACCGAACCAAACTGATCCAATAGTTTGGTTCGGTTATTTTGCCTATAATTGGACATTTTAGTTTTATATTTGAGAAAATCAAATATTTTTGGTTTGGTTCAATTTTATTAAAAAACATGCTAAAACCGTATCGAACCGAGGTATATATATACCCTTAAAAAATCCTAACCCACTCTTGTTTCACTCTTAATTCCTCGCATTGTCTTCTCTCTTCCTTGCCTTCATTTTTTCTCCATGTTCACATACGTATCTTTGCCAATTGCACTCCTATGTGAAGGTCAAGCATCGTCACTGTCAATTGTCGTTAGTCCTCAACCCTAGTCCTCGTTGTCGCTTGCTGTTAATTGTAGCTAGTCCTCACCATCAATTGTAGCTACTCCTTGCACTCGTCTGTGAATGTCGAGCATTGTCGTCGGTGGGTCTCACGCATGTGGAATGAATTTCTCTAGTGGATGGTTTGTAGAGAGAACAATGATTTTGGGCAGTTGTATTTTCCCTCAAATTTGTTGATGGGGTTCTTTGACTCGGCCTTTGGTGAACACCCATAGCTGTGAGATTTTTCTCTCAAATCATTCAGTGGTTTGTTAGGGGAATTTTGGTTTCTATTGATTCGATTTGAGAAACTTCTTTTGAGTTAATTGTTTCAAAATCAAATTTTGTTTGTGGGTTAACGAGGAATGTAATTTCTTGGGATAATTCTAGATATGGCCAAAAAGCATTGGCGATTTTGGTTAATGGCCATTCTTTTTTTTTTTCCAATTATGGCCACACGTGAGGTGCATGTGTGGCGTACTTTTTTAAAGATTTTCCATTTGTCCCTGTGTATCTAAAAATTTCCCTTTTTAAAAAAAAAATGACTTCTCTCTCCTATTTTATTTAAAGTGTATCTAAACTAAAATTTCAAATACTTATATTGCAGTTAGAATCTTCACCTATTTAAAATCTTTTAAAATTTGGGATTTATAAAGATTTTATTTTCTAAGATTTGCTTTTTTTATCCGACTTATCGACATATTAATTTTTTAATTTATTTTCTTTTATTATTTTTCGTATTTGTTTTTTCACTTCCATTCGTTGACTCACATTTCGTTTTCTTCCTTCCCATTTTCAGGTTTGCTTATGTTTTTTTTTCACTATTTTTTATTTTCCTCTTCTTCATTTTGATTTGTCTATTAAGGAGAACTCCGTCTTTGAAAGTAAAGTTGATTTGAAGAAAGCGATTTACTTTCTTGCTTTAAAAATTGCTTTGAATTTAGGACGGTTAAATCAAATGGTAAATCGCTTGTCCTTTGATGCAAAGGAGATAATTGTGGTTGGTATTTCAGGTCTTCTCATTTTTGGGATGGTAGTTTGTGGATTGTTCTCAAATATATCAAACGTAAACAATCACTTGATCTCATTCCTTTTGCCATACCTTCAAATGTTTGTTCAAAATCTTTTAAATCTCAGTATGTTAAGTATTACAAACTAGCTAATTTAAAGTATAGAATAATGGAACAAAATCTATTTATATTTTAATATATTTCTACTATGTATCTTCCTTAAAGATCGGAAAAAAATTTTAAATTATTTTTTGTAAATACCTTAATCTTCGGTCTCAAAGGTCTTTGTTGTCACTTCTTCTTTCTCTTATCCTGTGTTGTTGCTCGATGGGAGTATTCTGCCATTGGAGCCAAGCTTTAATTAGTTTCTTCCATTTATTTCTTCTTTTTCTTATACCGAAGTTTCATGATTTGCCAATGGAGCCAAGATTTAAGTTTTAAAGGAAGAAAGAGTGAGTATTTCCTACCTTTTTTGCCAAATGAGCCTAGGAATCACCTTGCTAAACAAGATTTCAAGCTTTTCTAAAGAAAGAGATGGGTTCAACGATCTGGGAAGCTTTAAAGCTCGATTGAAATTGTGTGAAGAAATGAAAAAAGAAAAAAAAAACCCTAGAGAATCACTCATTTGATTAGCCATGAAAGGTAAATCTCTCCCCAAATCTTGTTTTCAATTTTAATTAATATTGTATGGGGCAACGTGTAAATGATGATTTACTTTGATTTTGGGTTTAAACTATAATTCAGTTTGCATGTGATTTTATTGGCTGCTTAATCTATTATTTTAACTAGTTTTTGTTTATCTTTTTGTTATGTAATCAACTGTTAATTGTTATGTATTTTTTTCCACATTAGATCTTTTTTTTTTTTAATTTATCGTTAAGAATTTTTGAATTTTGTTTAAATTTTAGATAATGTATCGTAACATCTTTTGTTGTTTAGATAATCCATTTTATATGTTTTTTCTTTAGATTTGGGTTTTAAATATATTATAATTACATGATAGTTAGGGAATCTTAGATATGGAAGTTGTTATGGGTAGTCTGGTCATTTAATAATTAATATTTAAAATTATGAATAATGATTTGGCCACTTTTAAAAATCTTGGATCGCTTGGTCATTTTTCAAAATATGAAATAAAAAATGGCCATTTGCGTAGTCAACCCTATGGAATTTGGGTCAAAATTAAACAAAACTCAAATCCAAATGACTAGGCTCAAATTTAGCAAAGTCCAAGTCCAATGGTTGAGCTCAAAAGCCATGAAAGCCCAAGCCCACATATCCATGGAAGCTCTATAAATAGAAGAACTCCCCTTCATTTGAGTGGTTCAGAAATTAAGCTCTTCAGATAATTCAGAGAGAATCCTTGAGATCCTTAGGTGCTAAACACTCCCTAAAGTCCTTAGGTGCCAAACACTCCCTGCAGTTCTTAGGTGTTGAACACTCTTTAAAGACTAAAAATTCTTCAAGACCCTAAAGATTGATTAAAGCTTCAACCTCGAGAACAAGCTACAAAGCCCTTGAGACAAATCTACATTTGAGAACAAGCTGTGAAGCCCTCGAGATAAGTCTACATTCGAGAACAAGTTGCAAATCTCTCGAGAGTAGTCTACATTTGAAAACAAGCTGTAAAGCCCTCGAAACATTTGTACACGAGAGAGAGAATCAGAGGAATAAATTAGAGATTGTACTACACACATACAAAATTAATACAAATCAAGTTCATTTACACGTGTTTTATTTCTATTTCTTCCTTGAAATTACATGTGAACATTCACTATTGCATAAGACAAAATATGAAAAAAAAAAATAAAACAATCACTTTTAGAAATAGTGATTTTAGCACAATTGATTTGTTTATAATTGATTTGTTGGTAATTGATTTATTAAAAGTGATTTTCATATAATCATTTTTATGTTTCGTTCTACACTTTTAATAGTGATTTTCACACAATTAAAAGTGATTTTCAATGATTAAGGACATGTTTGGGAGTGATTTAGTTATAATTAATTATAATTAATTTTGTAAAAGTTTTAGTTATAAATCATTTTAATTTTTGGTTCCACACTTGTAAAAGTGATTTAAATTTAATTAATTTTTTTTAAAAAAATGATCAATGTTTGTTTTCACAGGTGATTTTAGAACCATCAAATTACTAAAAAGAGTATTACATTTGATATTAAAAATAATTAGAATGTGGTAGACAAAAGTCATATAAAGAGAACTACAAATTAAGAGAGAAAAAGATAGAAAGCTAGATAAAACTTTCAAAGAGAAAAAAAATGTTATAGACATGGAGGGATAAAAATTTTAGAGAGACAAAAATTTAATGGAGATAGTGAAAATTCGAAGATAGAGAAATAAAATTCAAGAGATATACAAAAATTTTGGGGATATGCTTAAAATTTTAGGAAGAAAAACTTTAATGAGGAGAAAAAAGTTAAGAGTCGGGGACAAAAAGTTCAAGAGCAAAATGGACAAAGAAGTTCAAGAACAAAAAATTAGAGCAAGAGGTAAAAAATAAATTATAGAGAGGAACAAAAAAATTTAGAGATAAAAAAAAGTTAGAGAGAGCTAAAACCATTGGAGAGGAAAAAAAAGTGAGAAAAATGAATAAAATTTTTAAAAAGAGAATAAAGTAAGAGAGACATTATAAAAACTTTAGAGAGAAAAAAATTGGCATTATGTAAACAATGACGAATGACCTCAATGGTGACGGTTTTGAGAAAACACACTTTTTGATTGAAATTTATGAATTTTTATAATAGATGACGGTTTTAAATTGTCACAAAAAAGTTGATTTTTTTAAAATATGAAATAATAGTCATTTTAAAAACAAAATCACCCACAATCACTTGATTGACTGAGAATCTCTTGAAGTGATTTTGGATACTTCCAAAATCACTTTCTCAGCATTGCCAAACATCGCAATTTTGAAAGAAAAGTAATTTTGGGCATGTGAAAAGTGATTTTGGCCATTCCAAAATCACTCTCAAACATGCCCTTATAAATGCAAGATGAAATACAAGAAGTGAGTAAAGAAGGCGAAAACCTGAAAGCAAAATTAGTTGGTTATTTAGCTCAGATGAAGAAGAAATGGTGGCCGAAAAAGCATTGGGTGTGATGAAAAATGAAAAGAAAAAAACAGAGCAATTAAAATCACAACACTTTCTTTTGCTCCCATACCTACATATAAAGCAGCATGTAGGTCTTCAAAAAAGACAACTCAAATGCATAAGAATAATTATAAATTAAATTTTAAAAAAAACCATAGGTGGCACAATATACCAAGAAAATAGATTATTGAAAAATTCAAAAAAAAAATTAATCTCAAATGCATAAGAACGATTATAAATTAAATAAAAAAAGTTAAAGAAAAAAGAACCTGAATTGCTGCCAACAAGAATGTATGTAGCAAAAAACCAAAAAGTTTCGTTTTCTCTTGAACTTCTTCCAATTTAGTAATCTGTGAAGTTTTTTTTGATAGAAAGAGGATTCTGTGGCAGCACTAAGGTAGAGGAATTGATGGAGAGGCTATCATAGTGATGTGAAAAGAAAGGATATAATGGGCATTTTCAAAATTTGTTGAAAAGAGACGTCTGATTATTCAGGAAGTCAAATTGAAAAGCTACGATAGAATATATTTTTCAAATATAAACAATTTAAAAGTAATTTTAAATAAATTAATAAAAAAAACCAGTTTTATCAAACATCCTAAACGGTTCAGATTCTCCTAAAATCAATTTTTAACTCACATATGAGATTGTTGTAGCTTTTAAAATAATTGTTAGCAACTGTACTTTTAGAAAAATCAGCTATCATATGAAGCATATTAGTGTTTGGTAAATTTTAATTTTAAACATAAAGAAACAAGTCAAAGCGTTTGATAAATTCAAATTAAATTGTTGTGGGTTAGCTATAATGGCCAAGGTAGGCATATAAATTATTTTACTTTATTTATATGATGATATTCAATTCACAATAAGTTAATTATTTAGAATTTTTGTAATTTAAATTACAAATTATATTTTTTATTACTTTTAATTATATGATAAAAGGCTAGGGAAAAAAACTAAAAATGTTTAATCCATATTTCTCTCTCTAAATATTTTCTAAAAAAAGATTGAATTTTTTATTCATAAACTACATGGTGTACACAGTTCAAAAGATACACCTAAATAAAATTGTGATAATAAAAGCAGAAGAATGGAAAACACTCCACGAATTAGATTCAACAAGATTGTGATCCCTAATATAATAACAAAAACCGCACAAATTCACAAAGGAGAATTTGCAGAAGCAAAATGAAGGGAATGAAAAGTGATGATTAGGGATTTTGAGCTATGACAGTAAGAGAAGAGATAAACTATGAACTGAAAATAAAAAATGAATTTTGATTTTGATTTTCTAAGGTGAATTCAAACAAAAATGAAGGAAAGAGATAAAAATTATTGATTGCAACTCTAGATTCATATATATTTGTTTTTCTCTTTTTATTTATTTTTTTTGTCTAATTTTTCATCCAAATGTATAAGTCAATCTAAGGAAAAAAAAAATCTAAACAACACAAAATATCTGAATTGTTACTAATGCGAAGAAAATCAGATGTGGAAGAATTTTCATTTGAATTTGCTCCAAGTTCAGCAAGTTGGACAGAACAATGCCAAAGGAATTGATTGCATGGAAAAAAAACATATACGAAATGATATTAAAAAAAATATAGGATGTAAAAGAAAGAAGCCTATTCGGAAAGCTAAAATCAGAAGCTACAATTGAGGAAATTTTGAAAATCAAAAGAGTTTTAAAGTGATTTTCTATAAATTTTAAAAAAATCAAATTTACCAAACACCCTAAAGAGGTTAAGATTTTTTTCTAAATTACTTTTACGTGTCCCCAATCCCAAACGCACCCTAAGAGAATGATTGTTTAGAAACAATTTTAAAAAGGGTAAAATACACTTTTTGTCCTTGAAGTCGCTAAGGTTTGAAAAATGATTCTACATAGTCCGTGAAGTTAAATTGATCGTTAGTTGACTAACGAAAAAATGACGTGAGAATTAATTGTTGATTGGTCTGGCTGATTTGTCGATTATTTATTATCTTTTTAGTGATTGGATTGGGTGAGTTGACATCTTCTCTCTCATGAAAGTTTAGGAGTTTAATCAATACAATTACCCCACAGGTGTGAACTAACAATTTTCACACAAAATATGACCGAATGTGTAAATTGATACACTTCTGAAAGTTCAAAATTTTAATTGATACAATTATTAGTTTAGGATTTTAATTGATACAACCTCCAAAGTTTAGGGGTATAAATTGATTTTTGTCAATTATTTTTTTAAGGTTAACATGTCATTTTGATCCCTATACTTTGGGTTTCATTCCATTTTAGTCCATGTACTTTCAATAAAGCTTAAAATTAGTCCATACCGTTAGTTTGAAGTTAATTTTTATTGAAATTGGTTACATAATAATAATAATTTTCATGCAAGAAAAAACACAATGAACATATTTTCAAAATTTTTAAAAGGAAGGCTAATAGAGAATAATTTTTTTTTATAGAAAAGTTAACAATAAATTAACAATAGGGACCAATTTTAAACTTTATTGAAAATATATGAACTAAAATTGTACATTTGAAAGTACATAGACTAAGATAGAATGAAACCTAAAGTACATGGACCCAAAATGGTATTTTAACCTTTTTTCAATGACGTATTTAGACACATGAGCTTGCCACTAAAAATGATGGATAAATTGGATTTCATGTGTCAAAGGAGTATTCAAATGACAATCCACATATAAAAAATATGTTATTCATTTTTATTCTTTGTTTAATTCAACCACTCGTAGAGATGAATATTCATATGACGTTTTGGTCGATGAAATAATATTTTAACGAGTTGAGCTATGTTCTTACAATTCATTTTTAATTCTAGATCATTCAAATATTAATTTTCCTTTAATTTAATATGATTAATTTATTACTATTTAGTATTTACTATCAAAGTTTAAAATGTCGATGCCGATAAAAATGTCGAAGTCTTAATTTTATAGAAATGTCTGATGGAAATATCAATAAAATGTCGATGTCAATAAATATTCCTAAAAAAAATTATAAAAATAAAAAAATTCAAAAAAATATTTAAATTAATAAATAAATATGGTTAAAATACTTATTATTTATATTATATTTATATCAGCGACATTTCGTTACTATTTTTTAATGTTTTATTAATTTTTTTATAATATAATGAAAATGTCGATTCATCTTATGTGCAGGGTATTAAATTTCCGTCGACATGTCGACATTTCCATCGAAATTTTCACATGTCCATGAGTTCGACATCGACATAAGGGGGGAATCGACATTTCCACTATACAGTACAAAATTGACGAAATATTAAAAAAAATAGCAAAAAAATGTAATTTAATGTGAATATAATAATGTAACAAGTATTTTAACTCATTTAAAAAGTGTAAAATATTCATTTATTAATTTAAATTATTTTTTTGAATTTTTTGTTCTTAAAATTTTTCCAGAAATATCCATAGACATCGACATTTTATCGATATTTCCATCAACATTTTCATAAAATTGAGACTTCGACATTTCTATCGACTTCGACATTTTAAACCTTGCTTATGTGTCTTGAATCCATTGGAAATGTCGACGAACAAAATTTAATACCATGTTTACTATCACCCTTTAGTTATTTTAGCTGATTTTATATAATAATTTGGCAATTTGCTCTTCAGGCTTTCTATATCGCGAAGGACGAACATCGAAATCGCGAACCTTTGTGTGCTCGAATGGAGAAGCAGAGCGAGACGGATAAATCTCAAGAAATGGAGAAGCTTTGCCGAAGATGTAATCGGTCCTATTTTCCATCCTCCAATTCATCTTCTTCATGCCGTTTCCATCCTTCTTTCTTCGTCTGTCGTCGGCACGACGACCAAAAGAGGTAAGCAAAAATCTTGCCATATCTTCACTTTCCATCCTTGATTGAATATTGAAAGATAGTTGTTCCTCCTTGAGGCCTTTTCAATTGCTCTGATTTTTTGCTTTATTTGGGCAAATTCCGTTTGTTGGATTGGGGAACTTTGTCTGTTGAGTGGGTGAGTTGAGTGGTTATATTCGAGTTTTTGAGCCATTCTGATTGCTTTGGGCGCCAAACTCGGGGTAGTTTAGTTGATGGCATGCCATTGTTTTAAAGTGATTATCCAAATTTTAGTGGTAAAATGATTCTGTGCTGGCAGGGATAGATTTTGAAGCCAGTATATAACTACAGTCAATTTTACGAGCATCGATTGAACTTGATTTCGATGCTGTACCACTAGTACTATTATTATTATTATTATCATTGTATGAGGAAAAACATAATTGTATTGACAATCGCGAGTTTGTAACAAGAGGTTTGGTTATTGCCTATTGGAAGACTTAGAGTTGCTAGTTCAGGCTGAGTATGATTGCATTGGATTTGAGAGCAGGTTATCTAATTATGTGTTAAGTTCAAGTGCAAATGCAGAGTTCTTTTTTTCTTCTTCTTTTTTTTTTTTCGGTAGGAGAACTGTTTTTGTCAAGAAAAATATGAGTAATACCAAAAGGAGGCCATACAAAACCAACCAAAAAGTGAGTTACAGGGAGATAGAGGGGCTTATTAGCAGCAGGGGTTGAGACTATTTTCCCAGCAGTCTGCAATCAGTAGTCATTTATAGTTTGCACTTTGAACTCTGTATCTAGTAATAGTCAGCCGTTTTACTTTTGAATTTTATGGTTTCAGTATAGTTATTGTAATGAGTGAATCTATATCTAAGTTTGCTTTAAATGATGTTTGGATCTTTTGGAAAAAAAAAAGTAATTGATTTTTGGGACTAGGATCAGTGGGATATATGATTTCATGTCTGTAATATATGATACTCTATGTAAAGTTATTATGGATGTAGGACCTGGCAGAACCAGATAAAAGAATATAGGTTAAATTCTCAAAAATACCCCTGAACTATGGGGTTGGTTTCAATTATACCCCCGAACTTTGAAAAGTTCCATTTTAACCATTGAACTTTGAAGTTTGTTTCAAAACAACCCTTGAAGGTTTTTTCCATTAAATTTATGGACCCAAAATGACGTATTTGCATATGTTTTGATTTTTTTTCAACATATATGTTCAAATATGTTCACATAAGCAACAATACAAATGCAAAAACATCATTTTCCGTCCATGAATTTAACGAAAAAAAGCCTTCAAGGGTTGTTTTGAAACAAACTTCAAAGTTCAAGGGTTAAAATGAAACTTTTCAAAGTTCAGGGGTATAATTAAAACCAACCTCATAGTTCAGGGGAATTTTTGATAATTTAACCAAGAATATATGTGCGCACCTTAATTTGCATTTGAGCTTCACAATTTTATTAAACAGTGTATATTTATCTCTCTCTCTCTCTCTCTTTTTTTTTTTTTTTTTTTTTTTTTTTTACATATAGAGTCGAATTGTTTGAATAACTGTTTTATTTGAAGGGATGTGATCATCAATCTTGAATTTGCATCTAAAACCATTCTTTCTGTAGCTGCTGGTCAGCAATTGGCTGGGTGATTGAAATGCTGCTTTCTTTTGTTTCATTTCCATAATTCAAGAGCTTACTACATGATCATCCATGTATGCGTATTTCAAATGGTGCAAAACGCCATTTTTTTTATCAGTTAAACCATAAAACACAAGAATAAGAGAAAATGTTTGACATTGAAGACTGGAGTGCTGCAATATTTGTTTTGGTAAACTCTGCTTTTGGATTCACGAAACTTTGTCTGTGCTGTTTCTAATATTGAAGCAATTCATTAATGTAAGACAAGGTACAATAAGGAGGGAAGATAAAACACCCTCCAGAAAGCTCCTAGGAGCTCATGGCTCCAACTAGCATGATTAATAGCCAGGGAGTATTTGCAACAATTTTTAGAAAGCGAGCCCAGGTGGAATCTGTAACACAAACCCCTTCTGAAAGATCATTTACCTGGAATTTGTACAAGTTCCCACCTGGGCTTGCTTAAATGATTTTTTTTTGGGTAAGAAACCACGCTTTCATTGAGAAAAATGAAATAAAATACAAGGGCATACAAAAAACAGCCCTACAAAGGAACATCCCAAGAACTACACAAAGGGGCTTGCTTAAATGATCTTTCAGAAGGGGTTTGTTTTTCTGATTCCACCTGGGCTCACTTTCTAAATTTTGTTGCAAATACTCCTCCCATGGTTGTTGTAATACTCCCCGACTATTAATCATGCTAGTTGGAGCATCTGGCTTTGTACAATCGTTGAGTATCTGAATATTAGTGAAGCTCTTCTATTAAGTAACTTCAAGGAAGGGTGGGCCTGGTTCCAGCAATCTTTGACTAACATAAAATTGCTACTCGCCTCTCTATTATGGTTTGGGGAAGAAACTGCAAAGTGGAAGATCTTTTAGTTTAGGGTCTTTCCAGAATTTTTTAGATTCTTCATTTCCTTCCCCATATCTTATTTATGTGACAAAATATCCTTGCACTTAGCATACCCTACTAGGGGCTCCTAGTAGAAAGAATATCTGGCTTTGTACCAATTCAAGGCTAAAAAAAGAAACAAAACACACCTCTTTTTAAATTTTCTGATTTTGCTTCACATTTTTCACTTGTCTGCTTCACTGCTCTTCGTCATTTCCACTCCCGCATAACGTGGAAGTTTGCATAAATTTGACAAAGTAGTCTATGCATCAAACTTTGTAGTTTAGCTTTACTTCATTAGGTAAATTATTTCCCTTTAATTCCTCTGGAGCTCCCAAACTGTTGAATGAAAAGGAATCCAATTTGTCGAGGTTTTACCTAGCAGTTAACACAAAATGTCAAGAATAGTCCAACATTCAAGCAAAACAGCAATGAGAAAAACATGGTAGATCGATATCCCTGCACTCTTTGTTACATGGCGCATCTTTGGGGAAGGAGACATGGATTGTTTCCCCCCTCTGCAGAATATCATTTACATCAATTTTTCAATAACACTCTCTAGGAAAGATGTAGACTGCTTTTTCCCCCTCAAAATTTTAACCTGCCAAATGTTCTTATGGGATAGGAAAGAAGAATGTAGAGGTAAGGTTAAGCAGATCAATGTTCAGTAGAATGCATCATCCAACTTCTTTTTATCAAAGTGAATCCCCTCTATAGTCCTCTTTTTAAAAGAGAAAAAAAAAGGAATGGGAAAAAATATAATGACGAAGTTTATGCAAGTGAAACTAAACAGTTTTCTAATCATTCTAGTTTCTTAAGAAGAATTTTTTTTGACAATCTGCACGGAATCAATAGAAATTCAAGAGGAAACATAAACAAGTGAATTGATAGGGGCTTCACCACACTAGTTATCCTCCAAGAATTTTATAGTTACTGCCACTGAACATTTGATGAAATTGGAGAAATAGGAAATACCTTGAGAAATTTATTTCCAAAGATGGTTACAAGAACCTCTCATTGCCGAAATAGAATCGTATTTATTGCTGTGTAATTCATGCTTGCTTTCAGTGGTTGAATTCTGTTGTTTATAGCACAAGTTTTGTTTCCCATCCGAATATGCAACACTTCATCTTCATATATCATATTGGATATTTAAACCAACGGGCTGGCTCCGGAAGTGGCGGAAGTTCCTAATGTCAACAACCCTAAACGTGAGGCACTTGGAGGAATCATCCACAATTTGATTATTTACCAAGTTGAGAACGTTTTAAGAAGGGGGAAGGGGGCTTTTACATTATATGTTTTAGTTACAATTTATTTATGTGTCCATTCACTTATCGTTACAAAGTAATGTTAATAGTCAATCCGATTGGATCACTACATAGTTGATTACATAGTTATGTGATGGGCTGACTTGTGGCAACGTCAGTCATCAGATTTGGTGGGTCCCTTGATTTGTTAATTAAATATGAGGTTCCAAGTTTGAACTGCTGTAATGAAATATTCTATTGTCATCAATGTGCTTTTTGTTTCAGGAAAAATATGAATATTTAGACAAATGATATCAAAATGATCAGATTATCGGTTGGGGATTCAAATTTTCCAGACCCATTTAGTTAAGAATTGAGATGTCAAAGATTCAAAATTCATAAGTCTTCTTTTCCCATCGAAGGTTGTAGGTTCTGACCATAGTTTACAATTTTTAATCGAGTGAACATATTGAGATTGGATTATTTCTGGGCATTTGATCAAGATATCAGCTACGCAACTAAGCACATACCATGAGTTGATCAGGACTTAATGGTTAAAGAGGTAAATAGTGAACCAACCAAGTTTAAGTATCGGTTGTCATTTGGACTAGAGATTTTTCATTTTATGAGTTTCTGAATACCGAATATTGTAGAATTCTGCACATAAACTGGTTCAAACACCTGCGTTCATGAAGACAAAAACCTAATTTATGTCTTTCAATGTGGATGATTTGACGTTTGGATAAATCCCTTCAAATGTTGTATGTCTTTTTTGTGAATGTCAGAAAAATGTGGGTTGAAACACCGCATTAATTCTGTAGGCTAATTTACAAGTATATTAATAAATAGATGGATCAAAATGTGCATTTGTTAGAATTATTGAAATTTAAATTTGTTCTTGTGAATTGCTTGTTTGAATATGGTAGAATTTAGTAGTAGCTAGTGGGCTTTGGAATAGAGTTGCAGACTTGCAGTCCAATGCTTTCCTAGGTTTTTTCTTCTTGTTAGTTTCCTTCCTTTGTCATAGATGTTCTTTCTTAAACAGATAAAAAATGTGTTTAAAGTCAATATTCACTCTATACACCATGCTTTACGTACTGACTGTTTGTAAGATGCTCTGTTGAGAATTTAGAAATAAATAGGAACATCTTCCCATAATTTGTTAAACATCAATAAATAGTTTAGTTATCTTATGCTTCCATTATTGAAGTATAGCTGGTTGAGTCATGTGAGCTGGTCTTCCCCTAGAATACCAAGTCAGTGTGGTGCACATAAATTGGCATGACATGATTACACGAGTTGCTTCTCATTTCCTCGATTGAAAGATGTCACCAAGCTTAATCACAATTGTGACAATAAGGGGGATGAAAATCATCACATGATTGAGCTTGCATAGGTTTGGAGTTATAGGATAACACTGAATTGATGGAATGATGGATGTCATGTCCGCTGAAATTTCATGTCTGGTGTGAAAATTAACTTCTATTTAGTTAAAATAAATAGAAGTTAAACTAATTATAGTTAAAATAACACAATGATTCTGTTTGATGAGATTAAGTATATTATAATCGCGTAAGAAGACTTGGACAAATGGAGTTGACAAGATTTTGTGATTCGATCTAGTTCAAATTTTGGAAGACTGAAGTCCAAGTATTTGGGTTGCCCTTTTTTTTTTTTCTGGGTTTTTTTTTTGTATTGGAAAAAATCAGCAATAATTTTATGATCCATTCCAGTTTGTAAAGAGATTAGAGTCCTTCCCCCCCCCCCCTAAAAGAAAAAAGAAAAGAAAATACTTTGTGTGTAGTAGTGGACTAGAACAGGGTGGGATGCCTCCACAAGTGACGTTTCTGTCCTCATTTGACTTTTACTCCTCGTCTCATCTCTGTTTTTAAAGTTGGAAGGAATTTCTCGGTTGGCAGATCTCTCATGGAAGTTCCAGATCATATTTTATAATACTTATATTTGTGCACATATTTATATTCTTTAGAATATATATATATTCAAGAAAAAAATTGTATTGATATTGATAAGAAAGTACACAGTAACAAATGTTGAATGAATGCTCTTTCTTTTCTTTTTACTATTGAATTGGCTCTCTCTTGGTTTTGCAGTCTGATCTTTTCAATTTATTGATTCAAGGTACTATGAATTGGGACCCGACGACCCGCCGTATGCTGCCAAATTCTACGACTGTTGTGGGGCTGAAGACGCCGAGGCATCAGGCTGCACCACCAGCTTCCATGTTTCTTACGATGAATGATCATGAAAATAATATCTGAAGCTCTTTTTTCACTCAGGTATTGTGATTTACATTCTACAGATACAATCTCATCACTGGCAAACAAGTTTCATCTTTATATGATTAAAGCTTCTGAATCACTTTGACTTGTGTTGTTATGATTGTATTTGTAGAGAAGACTAAATGAAACATAATTATGATAAGTTTCTGAAGAATGAATTCAGACAAATTAAAGTTACCCTAAAATATTTCTTTTAGGGAACTGTTTTTGTAAAAGTTGTTTTTGGTTTCTTTTTATTTTGTCTTAAAGATGGTGTGAAGTAGGTTCAGAATCTGGGACAGAGAAGATTATGTCCATTTCTCTTGGGACATAGGAGGGAGATTAGAGAGAGAGAGAGTAAAAACAAATGGGTGGTGAGGGATTCACGTGTAGGATTGAACATTATGGAAATGAACTGCAGAAAGATATGGTGGTTACAGACTACAGAGCCTTTTGTATTTTGAGTTGATTTCTTCAAATACTCCTGGAAAGAGAGAGAGAGTTTTTAAAGTATGCATTGTTTGGCTGACACAAGAATAACAGTGGGAAAAAAAGAAAGAAAAGAAACACATGTTCCCACACTCATCAGAATAAATACGCTGCCTCTTTGGTCCTTTTGTCTTCTTTTTCTTTTTCATCCTTTTTTTTTTTGACCTCTTCTCTCAATAGGTCCCACGTGGATGCCAGTTGTTTTTGTTTTCTTTGGTTAAATTACAAATTTGGCCTACATGATTTTGAGAAGGTTAGAATTTAGGCCCTATGATTTTAAATATTAGAATTAATCTATATGGTTTGATAAAACCATCATAAATTGTCCCTACCCTATGGACTATTTATTAGAGTTTTATCAAACCATAGAGACTATATGAGGTTTTATCAAACCATAGGAACGAAATTCTAACTTTTAAAACTATAGAGACTAGATTTTAACTTTTTTCAAACTATAGGAACTAAATTTGTAATTTAATATTTTTATTTTTATTTTTTATTGTTAGCATATTTGGAAAAATTTCTAGTACTACTTTCGTTTATTGTAAGTCAGGTTAGTAATGTTTAGATGTGGGGTTCAATGGATTTAAGAATTAATGAGATTTTACGGTGAGAAATTTTCGCCCATCTACCTCGCCCCTATATGGAAGATATATTCCGTTGTTATATTGTTAATCCCAGTTTCCACCGATCAGCTGCTTTGGATGCTAATGCATATGATTTGAAAGTCTTATCCCTAGAAGATTTATTTTAGAAAAAATTACAAAAATCACTTTCGGACTACAGTGGTGTTATAATCGAACTCTCAAACTTTTAATATGATCATCCACCCTTCTAAGCTAACAAAATTTTACGATTAAGCTATTTAATATTGTATAATATACAAACCAGCCAAAATTGTGAGGATTGTTTCAATCAAACTCTTGAGTTATAGAATTGTTACAATTTAACTCAATTTTTTTAACTCTACAAAAGTTGAAAACTATAATATTAACCATTAAGAAAATTTGGTTTGTCAGATTGATGTTGAGTTGTCATCTCTATTTAAGAAAACAAAAAATGTTGTAAAGAATTTAATTTTGATTGTAATAATTTTATAGTCTAAAGGTTTGATTAGCAGGACACTTATTGTCCAAGGGTAGTTTGTGCGTATGCAACATTTAAGGATTTAATTGTAACAATTTATTAAGTTTAAAGGTAATTATCTAATTGTGAGTTTAAGAGTGTTTATTTGTAACAACCCCAATTTAGGAGTATTTTCCAAAAAATTTCCTTTATTTATTTATTTGGGCAATCCTGTAGTTTGTTTTAGATTAAAAAAAATATAGAAAAAAAAAACATTTTTGGTCTATGAGGTTTGGATTTGGTAACATTTAGGTCATCGAGTTACAATCAACATTTTAACCCTTGAGGTTTGAGTTTAGTAGCATTTTGGTCCATCTATTCAATTTTTTCGATACTATTGCTTATGGAAGTTGGTGTGACATTTTTTTAAATTAAAAAATATTGGGAAAAATACATTTTTTGTCCTTGAGGTTTGGGTTTGGTTGCATTTAAGTCCATGAGTTTTCAAACTCAACAAATTTACCCCTAAGGTTTGGATTTGGTTTCATTTTGGTCCCTCCGTCCAATTTTCCGTTACTGTAGCTGACAGAAGCTGACAAGTCATTTTTTTATTTAAATTTTTTTTTAAAATAAAAATAAAAATATATTAAATTAACAAACATAGGTTTTTTTTAATTCTTTTTTTAATCTTCTCTTTTTTCCTTCTTTCATCTTCTCTCTCCTCCCTCTTCTTCCTCAACCACAACTCGTCGACCACCGCTGCTGCTACCGTCGGTCACCACTGGTTGCCATTGCCGCCGCGCCTATAATTTATTTTTCATCTTTGTTTTCTTTCCTTATTCTTCCTCTTTATCTTCTTCATCTTCCTCCTCCCCATCTTCATCTTTCTGTTTTTTTTTTTTATCATTTACAAAGGAGAGGAAGGAGAGAAAGATTCAGATCTGGAACGAAGGAGAGGAACAATCATCTTTTGAGTTGAGAGCTGTTTTTCGATTTGCACAGTGACACACACGCAATTGCAAAAACAGAGACACACAGTGACACACAGTGACAAAGTTGCAATTTCTCTTTCTATTACAGGAAGACAAATTTTCACTTGCAAACACTGCAGGGTAGATCTAGTGTATGCGAAAAGAGCATCATCTCTTTGAGCTAGATCCTGAGATAGAGAGAACCTTCCACCGGCGTCATAGGCAGAAAAGGAGGAAGAAACAGGAACAACGCGAGTTGAACACCCGAAAAAAATCTGTGAAAACTTGTTTGCAGGAACCACTCATAGATCGACTGGAAGATGGACCTCGAGTTAATCCACTTGGCAATGAGGGCCAAAATAATGGAATGAACAATAATGCTCAGCAGCAAGCAAATCTTATGCAAAATCTCATATTTATTGCAAAAGAGAGGAACATGGCCATCAGGGATTATGCAGCTGCTACATTCCAAAATCTGAACACCGGGATTGCAAAACCAATCATAGAAGCAAATCATTTCGAGCTAAAACGTGTGATGTTCCAGATGTTAAATACAATAGGACAATTTGCTGGATTGCCGAATGAAGATCCACACAAGCACATAAAGACTTTTCTGAGAATCTGCAATTCATTCAAATTGACGGGAGTTTCTAATAACACATTGAGGCTGAAATTGTTCATTTTTCTTTACAGGGAAATGCAGAGGCATGGCTTGATTCATTTCCCCCAGACTCGATCACAACTTGGGATGAACTTGCAGAAAAGTTCCTTCTGAAGTATTTCCCACCGACAAAAAACGCACAAATTAGAAGGAAAATCATAACCTTCAGGCAAGGAATAAATGAAGAAGTAGATGCTGCATGGGAGCGTTTTAAGAAGTTGGTGAGGAAATGTCCACACCACGGATTGCCAGCTTGCCTGTTGATCGAGCACTTCTACAACGGGTTGACACAAGCTTCGAAAACTCTAGTCAATGCATCTGCCAATGGATCTCTACTCAAGAAAACAGTGAACGAGGCGAATGAAATCTTGGATGTCATGGTATCCAACAATAGCCAATGGGGAGAAGAAGAGCCAAGCAACACTCGAAATGTTGCAGGAATGCACGAAGTGGATGCAATTGCAGCTTTGAGTGCACAAATTTTGGAGATGAACAACACCTTAAAATCCTTAACTTTGGGTAACCATGCCCCAATAGCTTCCATTAATCAAATTGTTACTTCACCTTGTATTTATTGTAATGATAATCATATTGCTGAAAATTGCCCTTACAACCCGACTTCTGTCTGTCATGTAGGACAACCTAGGGAAAACCCTTATTCCAATACATACAACCCTGGATGGAGGCAGCATCCCAATTTCTCATGAGGAGGGCAAGGTGCAAGCACATCTAATGTCAATTCATATGGAAAGCCAGGAGGACTGTCAGGATTTAGCAATTCACAGCAACAAACTTATGTACCAAAGAATGTAGCACAACAACAAACTCAACATGCAATACACAATTCATCATTAGAAGCCTTGATGAGAGAATACATGGCCAAAAATGAAGCAAACATGGCTAAGAATGATGTCATTATCCAAAGTCAGGTAGCTTCACTACAAAGTTTAGAAATGCAGGTGAGGCAGTTGGCGAATGAGTTGAAATACCGACCTCAAGGGACATTACCAAGCACAACGGAGAATCCTCAAGAGAAGGGAAAGAACACTGCAAAGCAATCACTTTACGCAGCGGGCTCAACTTGAAGGACCAAAGATACCACAAGGAGTGGAAGAAGTAACCCCCAGTAACACAGCAGAAGAGGAGAAGGAAATATCAGAGAAAGAGAAAAGGAAGGCCAAAGACAATGCGGAAGAAGGAAAAATGAACACCAATGAGGTAGAAGCTAACAACAAGGCCTTTAAAGTAAGGGACCCTGAACCAATCTATGGACCACCACCACCGTTTCCTCAAATACTCAAAAAGAAAAACCAAGATACCCACTTTAACAAATTCTTGGACATTCTTAAGCAACTCCACATTAACATTCTGTTAGTGGAGGCACTTGAGCAAATGCCAAATTATGTTAAATTTCTCAAGGACATCTTGACAAAGAAAAGGAGATTAGGAGAATTTGAAACAGTGGCGCTGACAGAAAATTGTAGTGCATTGTTGAAAAGCAAGGTACCACCCAAGTTGAAGGACCCTGGGAGTTTCACAATACCATGCATGATTGGAGAGATAAACGTTGGGCAAGCCTTACGTGATTTAGGGTCCAGCATCAACTTGATGCCTTTATCAGTTTTTAGGCAATTAGGGATAGACGAAGCTCGTCCCACCACCATGACCCTACAATTGGCAGACAGGTCAATTGCTCGCCCCATTGGAAAAATAGAAGACGTGTTGGTAAGGGTCGACAAGTTTGTATTCACAGTCGACTTCATAATCTTGGATTGTGAAGCAGATCGAGAAGTCCCGATAATCCTAGGGCGATCATTTTTAGCGACTGGCAGAACTCTGATCGATGTCGAAAAATGAGAACTCACAATGCGAGTAAATGACCAGGAAATCAAGTTCAACGTACTCAATGCATTAAGATACCCGGGGGAAATAGAAGAATGTTCAAGGGTCGAGATCGAACAATATTCGCAATTGTGTGAGTTTCAAGGGCAACCAAAAGAGGAAAAAGACTGCAAAAGAGAAGATGAGTTAGCACTATCAGGGAATCTGAAACTTGATGGAAGTACAACCAGTGCTATTGTTCAACTACCAATGGAAGCTCTTCAATACAAAACTGAAGTAGAAATGGTCAAGACCTGTGATGATTTGACATGGAGTTATGGATTTAAAAGATGGACAAGGCAGCAATGTCAAGGCCAATGGTTAAAAAGTCAAGCTTTATTAGGGAGAAACCCGAAGGAGGAATGAAGGATCAATCTCCCTGATCAATTTTGAGTATAAAAAAAAAAGAGAAACTTTCAACTTTTGAAATTCCAATATGTATGAAGAAGTCAATTCAAAAAAAAAAAAACTCTATCTAAGGAAGAATCCTATCGAGGTTAAGGTACTTAAGTTGACCGCTAAGGGAGCACCTCTACCTGGGGATTCACCTGGGAGTTTGATTAATCAACTTTGAGTTCAAAAATTGAAATTTCCAAAAAGTAACTTTGCATTGAGAAAAACTGTGTGAACTTTTTGATGTTCTACTTGTGAGTTTAGGAAAATATAAGAAGAAAGAGCGGGAGGAAGAAATTGTAGTTGCAATCGCGAAAGCAAAGTGCAATTGCAATTTCAGGAGAATTCTTTGTCAAGATTCCAACAACCCCGAGGATAGTAATGGCAACAACAACACATTTTTCTCTACATAGGGGAGTCTCTCTTTAACCTATATTTCCAGCTTTTTTAATTGTTATGTTTTTAGTTTGAGGCTTAGTTAAGTTCTTTTATGCTTATTTAGTTTATTTACTTTAAAAAAAAAAAAGAAAAAGAAAAAAAAATCTACTCCTCGCACAAGCATGCCATAAAAATCATGTTCAAAACAAGTTTGCACATTGTTTTCTTTGGTGTTTCGTTAAAAAAGCTCTTAATGATGATACCTAGAGTTCTCTCAACTTTCAAGTGCTTTTACACACAACTTCAAGTTTTCAAGATCATAAAACTTGATAAGTTTTTTTTCTCTATAAAACATTCGAACCCAAACTCCCCTTGTGTTTATCCCATCTAATGGATTTAGGAGAGTTTAGCTTCGATGCTTAGCATGTTAAGTGACCCAAATATGTACCACAATCTTTGTTCTTCTAGTTCTTAGTCAATAGGGACATTGACCCATTTAAGTTTGGGGGGGGGGGGGGGGGGTGAGTTTTGTAACACTACCGTTGTAATATTATGTCGTTGTACTAGTATGTTGTTGTAATATTATGTTGTTGTAACAGTATGTCATTGTAGTATTATGTTGTTGTAATAGTATGTCGTTGTAACAGTATGTCGTTGTAACAGCTGCTAGGACTTCAAAAAAAAAAGGATACTCCTCCTTCTAGAGTTAACTGAGTAACTAGAGACAGTCATGACACCTATGACTTCCTCTGTATGAAAGGTTAACTTAGGAAGTGAGTATGTGAAAACGGTCTTAGCAGTGATTTGTGCTCGTAGTCAACTACTTTCACCACAAAGTGTTAGTAAGTTGGAACAAAGGTACAAGTGACAGTAAGACTCTCATAAAAAAAAAGTTCAAAAGAAAATGAAAATGAGGCCTAGCAGCAACTTTACATAAGTTTGAGAGAGAAAGAAAAATATTTGTAATGTGAGTGAACTTAGCTTGTTGAACAAAGAAGACCTCCCTAGAATCTATGACTATGACTTAGGTAGGATAAGTATAATAGGTGGGTTTGCATAAGAATATTTTATCTTGAAAAAGAAAAGTAAAAGTTTTATGTGAGAAAATTTTGGAATTGTGTAAAGTGTTAAAAGTTTGAGACATCTCCTGAACAACATATTCCTTTTTTCAAAAATACTATTTGAAATCATTTTGTGAAGTGTTTGCTTGTGTATGTGCTATTTGTTTTCTAATTGCTTGAGGACAAGCAATATCTTAAGTTTGGGGGTGATCGGTGTACACGCAAGCGCACGCGATCGAAGTAATATAAATTGGTATGTGAGTACCAAGTATTGAATCCCAAGGGAACAGTGTAACAAAAATTATTGTAAAGAAAAATGTAAGAAAAATTGCAACTTTGAAAACTAAAAATGCAAAAATAAGGTTGGGTTGGTGTGTTAAGAAAAATTGTAGAATCTAATTGCAGAATCTAGAAATGACAATAAGCAAAATAACCAAAAATTGCATAATTGAATTGCAAAATCTAAAATTGGCAATATTGGATAGCAAATTAGATAAGCTTAGTAAATGAAATTGCAAAGGAAATTTTAGAATAAGATGGGGCTCAAGAGTGTCATTGCCCTAAGTTGTAATTGCAAGCCAAAATTACAATTCCAACCTACTTCACACTCAATTGTAAAACAAAATTGCATCTCCTATTCACCTTGAATTTAGGGTTTTAGGAGGCTAAGTGAGTGATTTATATGTCTATAGTCCCTCTATCTTAGATTATTTGGTTCAACAATTTTATGGGTTTTGGAGTCCTTAATCCCTATGTCTAAGGTAAGGAATGACTTATGTCTAAGCTCTTTTTCTCCATCACTTGTGTGAAATCCACTTATCACTAACCCTGTCGGTATTAGATTTAAGCTTGAGTTGCTACCCTAGTTGATGAATCTAGGATCTTAACAGAAATTTATTCAACACAAGCAAACAATTGAGATGTATGCTTGTTTTTTTATTAAAATTTAGGCTACAATTACTTCTTAGGGAATTCACATCCTTGAACCCCCTAAGAAGTTTTAGCTCATATTAAAGATAAAAATACTACAACTAATTGAAGAAAAATTCATATTAGGAATTTTATAATTGCTAATTAATATCAATTTTATCCTAAGTGTTATTAGAGCAATTATGTCAATGAACCTTCACAATTCTGGGCAAGTAGCTGAATAAAACCCTCAAAATTTCTCATTGTGAATAGAAAATAGAAGGCAACTTGGTATCAAATTTTGATCAAAACATCAACTTTATGAAGAAAACAAATGGCAAACAACAGTACACATATAACAGAAACAACAAAATCAAATCCTTGCAATTAACAATCCAAGGAACAAAAGTACATAAAAAAAAAAAAACAGAATTGAAATCTTGCAAAAACAGAATTAAATAAAAACAGAAATGATCTACGCTACTTCAAATCCCTTCTCCATTCCAATCGACTTCATCTTTTCGCTATTTCTAGGAAACGATTAGTCTTAACAATCCAAGCTTCACTTGAATCGGATTAGAAAATTGAAGAAGAACATAATGAAGAACTTGCAGCAACTCTCGGTAACAGAGAAATGTAGAAAAACAGAGCAGAAAAAAAAAAGAAAAGAAAACCCACGAAAATTGACTCCAAAATTGCCTCCAAAGCGAATTCAAACCTCAACTTCTTCACTTGAATTGGATTGGATAAATTGAAGGACAAATAGAAATAACTTGCAACAACTTTCAGTAAAACAGAGGTAAAAAAAACTGTAAAAACAGAGATAAAAAACTGGAAAAAACCCATGAAAAACAACTCCAAAAACGTCTTCAAAAATGAATTATGTTGCTCCTCCTCTTCTCCCATTTTATAGGCCTTCATTAGGTTTGAAGAATGCCCAAATTTCGTGCTCAAATTCCCTTAAATCATGCTATAGTTGAAGATTTTCAGAATGGGTTAAATGCATATTTTTTTTCCCTTTTTTGAACTTCTCTACTGCTCCAGATTGCATAATCCGATTTTGCAATTTCTACATTCCCTGCTCTAGAAACAATTGCAAAATCACGAATTTGCAATTTGATTTTGCAATTTCCACATTTCCTGCTAACAAACTTAACTTTTTTAGAATCTTATCTAATTGCTTTCATTCTTATTCCTTTCTTATTTTCAAGCAACTTTCAACTATTTTCAAATGATCTTAAGACAAAACAATAATATTTTAAGTAATTAGGAGTTAGATAAGTCTTAATTCTAAGGCTTATCACCATCTCTCTACAAGAGGAGACAACCTTAGTATTGAATAAAAAGGGAAAACCTCAGGGGAAAATGACATTCAAAACATGATAAACATACAACATGGGAGAACATGTGCAATGTCTAGCATAATCCCTTTGGACTGTCACTAAATAAAAGCCAAGCTACAAGGACATTGCATTTTCATGTCTATTTGGGCATTGTGGGTAAAGTAATGAGGAAATCAACCCAAACTATAATTCATATGTGATTTTACTCATAAGTGATTTTATTTTTAACTTGGGCAATGTGTTTTTAGTGGTCCAAAATAGTATCTTTGCCTTATATATTTAAGTTTATAAGTTAGGAAAACATTTCTTTTAAAAAGTTAAAAATAATTAGAAGTGCATTTCAGAAAATTATATATTTTATCAAGTACTTTTAGATAAATATTTCACTCTTAATCACTTATGATCAAAATATTACATTTCGGTTGACACGTTGACATTTGCATTGACATTTCCACTTGTCCATGAGTTTGGCATCGACACAGGATAAATCGACATTTTCATTATACAGTAAAAAAATCTATAAAATATAAAAAAATAGCAACAAAATGTAAATTAATGTGAATATAATATTAATATTAAGTATAAGTATTTTAACTTGTTTTAATAGTATAAATTTTTATTTATTTTTTTTTTATATTTTTCCAAAAATATCTATCGATTTCATAAATTTGAGACCTCGACATTTTTGTGGACATCGACATTTTAAACCTTGTTTATGATACATACTTTCTTTCTCTAATTACTTTTTACACGTGCTTTTCTTTTTCTTATTAACTTTTCTCTATATATTTTCTCTCACTAATTACTTCTCTTTACTTACACATCTTTTTCAATAATATCTCTTTATTCATCTGCATTTTCTCTTACCAATTTCTCTACCCACTTTCTCTTACTAGTTTCTTTATAACTCTTGGGCAAAATACACTTTTGGTCTCTGAAGTTTGAGTTTAATGTCTATTTGGTCTTGGAGGTTTCAAAAGAAATACTTTAGTCTATGAAGTTTTGAAAAGGTTATAATACTATTTTGGTCTCTGTACTTTGAACTTTGTTCCATTTTGGTCCATGTACTTTCAATAAAGCTTAAAATTAGTCCTTATGACAAGTCTAAAGTTAATTTTTATCAAAATTGGTTAAATAATAATAATAATTTTTAGGGGTCTTTTAAAACGAGGTATTAATAATTTTTGTCCATATACTAACAGTAAAGGTATTTTTGAACTTTTTTAAAAGTTTAAGGGTATTTTTTTGAACTGTTTTTTTAAAGTTTAAGGGTATTAATGAAACTTTTGAAAGTTCAGAGCTATTTTTGAAACAAAGTGCTAACAGTTTCCATCCAAAACTAATGGTAAGGGCATTTTTTAACTTTTTTTGAAAGTTCAAGGGTATTAATGAAACTTTTGAAAGTTCAAGGGTTTTTCTTTAAATAAAGTACAAAGTTCAGAGGTATTTTCTTTAATTTAGCCTAAAATAATATAAAAATTATAAAAATTTCCACATTAACAATGCCACATCATTTTCTGTTAGTCAACTAACGCTCAACTTTAACTTAAGGACTATTTAGAATCATTTTCAAAACTTCAGGATTAAAGTGACCAAATAGACATTAAATTCAAATCTCAAAGACCAAAAGTGTATTTTACCCTAAACTCTTTCTTTCGTTAACCTCTATCTTCACATACTTAATTTCTCTTACCATAAGTTTTTCACTAATCTCTTTTGACATATATTTTTCTCACTTATTTCTTTTTTAATATAACTTTAATTGATTTCATTTTATAATTTTTAAAATAATTTTCATTTTAGTGATTTTTCAAAAATATTTGTTAAGTAAACATTAATCATTAAAAAAACACACTTCTAATAAGATCAAAAATATTTTTGGGTTACTCGAACCGAACAAAAAAGTGTTACCATATCAAGTACTTTTTATTTAAGTACACTAATTTTGATTAAAGCGCTTCTAGAGAAAGCATGGACTCTTAGGCTCTGTTTGGGATTGCTATAACTTTTAAAATAATTGTTGGCAGCTGTGCTTTTAAGAAAAACAACTTTCATATAAAGCAGATTAGTATTTGGTAAATTCTAATTTCAAACCTGAAAAAGAAGGTTATAGTGTTTGGTAAATTCATATGAAATTGCCGTGATTTTGCTATAATGATGAAAGTAGACATATTGTTTTAATTATTTTTATAGTGATACATAAGATCTAAATTGTTATAAAATAATTATTTAAAATTTATTATAGTTAAAAATAAAAATTCTATTTTGTTGTTCTAAAAAAATCTACTTTGTTTATGCTCAATTATATGATAAAATATTAGAAAAAATAATTGTTATATAAAATTGTAATGAACAAATGTTATTCCAATTTAAGTACAAACAAAATTTAAGAAAAAATATAATTTAAATCATCTATTTTGCTCTCATCAAACTTATAGCAATAGTGTATCTAAGAGTCTCCAATTCTTGAATTTGAAAATAAAACATCAACTAACTTCAAAATAAGTATGAAAAAACATTACAAATAAATGGTCAAAATCATTTGAAAAAAATATAAACAAATAAAAATAAATGGTCAAAATTCAAAAGAATGGAAGAGTCTCTATGTATAGGGATGTCCATTTAACCCGCGGGTACCCGCCCCGAACGGGGCGGAGAATTCTCAATTACACGGGGAATGGGGGAGGGAGTGGGGAAGTTTTTTTCCCCGTTGGCTAAACGGGGACGGGGAATATATTCCCCGCCCCGCCCCGCCCCGATTCCCCGATTAATAATATATATATATATATATATTTACCTATAAATAGATTTTTTTTTAAAAAAAAACTATAATAGGAATTAGTTTAAGACTATTTCGTTATAAAAAAAAAAATTAAAGTCTATGTTGTAATATTGAAATTTGAATTTTTAGAAATTAAGTTGTTTCGACATTATAGTATTTTTACTTATGGTATATTATTGTTTTTATTAGGAAATTTTATAACATTTACTTTAAATAGAATTATATTGAAAATTATTCATTTAGAAATAATTTTTATTATGGTTGAGAATAAATTTAAAAAATAAAAAAGATTAAAAAAAAAAAAAAGAACGGGGAAAAATTCCCCGCGGGGACCCGATCCCCGCGAATTCCCTTCGGGGAATCCCCTCCCCTATCCCTGCGAAATTAAACGGGGAATTTCGCGGGGACGGGGAATCCATTCCCCGGCTCCGCCCCGCCCCGTGGACATCTCTATCTATGTATCATGATAGACATGTGTATGAGAGGAAAGCGATGGTTTAAAGTATATTTTATTTATATTAATTTATTTATTATCTTCCCAAATTTCAAAGTGACATGACAACTCACACACCCATCATTTCATTTCCTCTTTTATATTTCTTTTATATTTCTCTCTCTACTTAAATTCTTCTAACACTTTTTCTTTAACCTTTATGTATTCTTAAGTCCCCAACCCTATTTGACTTTCATTTTTGTTTTTCTCGAGTCCTTAACCCTCTTCATCTTCAACCCACTTCTTCAAATCCACCGTCGTCGACTGTGAAGTCTTCTCTCTGGCTAGCTCAACGAAGTCCTTATTCTCTGGCTAACGCGTCGGCAACGCTGCAACTTATGGTATTTTTTTTATTTTGATTTTTGAATCATATCATTTCGATTCAAGTCGATACGTACGATTCAACCTTTTGAATTGTACGATACCTCTCATTTTCGATTCAAAACCACGATTTTGTATCAATTTCCCTTCGTTTCGAATTGTATCATACGATTCAACTCGTGAATCGAACAATTTTAATAACACTGATCACAACTCCATTTCTCCAAAAGTACCAGCACAATGCAATAAAGCAAAGAGAGTCCTTACATTTAGACCACAAGGTGGACATGGAAAACAAAAAGGAAAAAAAATAGAGGCATGAAATCCACTCAAGCAGCAGGTAACGTTTCTTGGATAGAAAGTGTATTATAAGGTGGTACTAGGGTGGAAGAAACAATGGAGAGGCATGCCATAGAGGGGTGAAAAGAAAATATATAGAAGGATATAATAGGCATTTTCAAAATGGGTTGAAATAGGCACCAGATTGTTTGGGAAGTTAATTTCAAAAGCTATTATCGAATAGAATTTTCAAATACAAAGGATTTAAAAGTGATTTTACCTAAATTAATAAAAAAAATCTATTTTACCAAACGCCAAGATTTTCCAAAAATTACTTTTGACTCACCCCATCGCAATGCCAAACGAGCACTAGACACACCCTTAAATTGGTATAGTTGGATCAAACAAAACATGAAATCTATTTGAGAGAACTTTTGAGAAGAGTGTTTTCTCATTCAAATATGTTTTGCTCCTCATCACTAGAATTGTAGGTAGACTATTCTTTGTAATCCAATAAACCAAATTTGATACCCGGATACTCAGTTTGATAACTAGCTATTAATTCTTCTTCTACTTCTGGTAAATCAAAAGGTAATCTCTCGCGTTCTGCTAAGGAAGAAATTAGAAAAATAACAAACCCTATAGGTTGACGCCACAAATTCCACCCCCCAAAACCATATTTTGATTGAGCCTAAACTATATCAACTGTACTCGAACTGTTAAATAATCATAGTCGGTAATAACATCACTGTTCTCATTGCTATTACATAACCGTACATGAGATTTTCACCTCATACGGCTCCTTAAGGGCCATAAATAAATCTAAGGAGCGTGTCAAGATACACAATTCTTATCATACCATATGTCAACTAGAAGAGAAATAAATAAACATGCAGGACCAAAATATATGTTGCATAATCCATCTCAATATAATATTAATTGGGAAATTGTGACTGGTAGCTAGAAATAAAATGCCAAAACAAAAAATCCCTAAAAAGGTTTGGTATTCAGGATTTTTGCCACCAGATTTGTAGGGGATGAGAGTTAATATTTTTTTTCTTCCCAAAATACCCTGGGGTATATACTGTTATTTGCGATCAACCCATTGTTAACCGCAAATTAATTCACCAAAAAAATCAGCAACTATATATTTCTAGAAGTAGCTCCTACGCCTCCTAAATTAGTGCAAATTGAATCTCCTATTTGTTTTACTCTCAATTTTTGAATTTATTGATTTTTAAACAACCCACATTTTATTTTCATCTATGCAATTTGAATCCTAATGGGTTTCACGGTTAGGTTTTGAAATCATTGATTCCTGAACAGTACATATTTTATTTGTATCCCCCATAATTGAACAGAAAATGACCTTCCGTCATATTACAATTGCATTCAATGGAGTTTATTAATCTTATCTTAATTTAAGATTTTTATCCAAAATTTCAGTCCCTAGATCTTTGGTAGTTCAAATATGTAGAAATTTATTTCTAATTATTTGCAAATTTATGAATTTTACCTTAATTCAAGATATCAATCATGATTTTTATTTTTTTTCTATCATTTATTCTTGAATCCTCTATCAACAAACACAACTAACAAATTTTGATTTTCCATTTTTTTGAACCATCCTAATTACACAAATAAGTATATATCCATAATATTGTCATTTATATTCGTATGTATATGGTAACATATACAATAAGTAAGATTATTAGTATCATACATGCAAAGTTCTATGTATGTCACATTATATATATCTATAACGTAATCTACGAGTACTAAATAAATATACTACAGTTATTATCAAAGTCTATAGTTTTATATACATATAATTAAACACATCAAATACTATGTATAATAGTATATATACATGCAAATAAATATCGTAGCTAGGTATAGTGGTCTATAATACTATGGTTCTATAAACCACATAAGATCACTATATAAAATCATCTAAATACTTATGTACATAGAAGTATATACATGCAATAACTATAGCAAGCAAAAAATTATTGTGTTTCCTTCCTCTTCCATAATATCCATGATACATGGGTCCTATAGATTGCATAAAAATCAAAATAACAATCATGATATGTGGGTCCTATAAGTTGCATTATTTTCAAAATTTTGACATTCAACAAATCCTTGAATAAAAAAGAGTGTGTTTTTTTATTTATTTAAATGGTGGTAGGTTTTATTTTTTAAACAGCTGAAATGTAATCTAGAATCCAAAATCCTAAGTTCCAAAATACAAATGATCTAAGAACGCAAACTATTTTGAAACCTAAATCTCCAAAATACCAAGTTTGTCCAAAGAAAAGCACACTAGAGAAAAATGAAGCAGCTGTAGGTGATTCAAGTTCGAAAGAGTAGAGATCATCATATAGCGTAGGATGTTGAAGAAGAAGAAAGAAGATGGAGGTTTCAAAAGCGTTGAAGAATAAATGAACTAACGCATGCGATTTGGGAAGAATAATGCTAAACGTTGCATTAATTTATATTAGGTATGATATTATTGATTTGATTTTTTTTCTTAGAAAATGCAATAACATACAACTTGGTTATTGATTTCTAAATTAAGAATATCTACTCATGTTCAAGATTTAGGGTTGCTGATTTGATGTTAAATTAGGAAGTTATAGATGAAATTACGAAAACATACACCTGTTGCAACTTATCTAGGGTTTCGTTTTCATTTTTATTAGATTCATAACAACATTATGTTTTCATATCCTTATAGCTCAATGGTTAGTATTACCAATTTCAAGTTAAATGTGGAATGCATACCCATATAGTCCCATTTTGTGAAGTTAGCTAGATGTAATTACATATATATTTTCGAACATATATTCCTTCTTGGAACTTATCTAGGTCATCGTTTTTATAAGTGTGCTCATCACTTTTTTTTTTTTTTTTGTTAATTCACTAATGTGGAACCAAATTTTAGTCTTTCAATCTGTCATTCTAAGGATCTAGAAATTATTTTGAAAGAATGTTAATGTGGAATACATACCCATATAGTCCCATTTTATGAAGTTAGCTAAATGTAATTACATATATTTTCGAATATATATTCCTTGTTGGAACTTATCTAGGTCATCGTTTTTATTAGTGTGCTCATCACTTTTTTTTTTTTGTTAATTCACTAATGTGGAATCAAATTTTAGTCTTTCAATCTGTCATTCTAAGAATCTAGAAATTATTTCAAAAGAATGTTAGTTTAAGGATTTAGATTTTATTCTTCATTGTTATGTTTGGTGAAGGTAACTTAAATCTCTCTTATCCTTATAATGTTGCATAATTTTAGCCTTTCTTTTAGTATTTTAAAAAATGAAAAATGTAGATCAAGGGCATTTTCAATTCAATCTAATATTAATATTATATAAAAAAAAAAGGTTTAGCTATTTTTATAAAACCAAATGTGTTCAACCATTTTCCAAGTTAGCCTATTAAATTTAGCATTTAATCTTTTGGCCCCATCTTAATTCTCTCTTATTGAGTTATGGTCCAACCCTATTTCTCTAACAAAAAGCCTTAATGTAGGTTTCTCTAATATATAAAGAGAAATTGGAATGGATGGAGAAATTATACCATACTTTTGAACAATAGCCAACACCAATTTTTAATGAAAAATGGCTGACGGTGGTTTTGGGGGGACCCATTTTGCACCCTATTTTTCCTCTCTTACCCCCGCTCTTCACCTGTGTTCTTCCCCTTTCACGGAATATGTATTTGCATTCTTTCTCCATTTTTTTTTCGCCATACTACAAATTTTCTTCTAGGATTATCTTTTATTATCTTTTTCAGCTTTGAATTTAAAAGATTCTATTCTATTTTGTTTTCGCCATACCACAAATTTTCTTCTAGGATTATCTTTTATTATCTTTTTCAGTTTTGAATTTAAAAGATTCTATTCTATTTTGTTTCGTGATCTTACTTTATACAATAATTTGAATTAAAAATATTCAGATTTTTATCTTTTTAATTAATAAAGACAACTTTTATTCCGATTTATCGATTCCAAATTAATGTTCATCGATAGTATGTGTTTTTTGTTAGTTTTTCTGCAACTTTTCAAATCTTCACAAATCTAGCTTGAACGATGACTGGAATAGTTTTTGGAGAATACAGTCTCTCCTGTAAAAAAAAAAAAACAATACCCCAAATACAAGAGTTAGAAGCTATCGAACGTCTAAAGAAATGAATGAGGAACAATTAATTAATGGAGTTCAACACTACACCTTGTGAGGAAGTAAAAATTTGAATGTGGAGGGTTAAATGAATTTGAAACAATAGTAAGAAATTATAAGGTTGGAGAGGGAATGGAAGGAAGCAGATTATGGGAAGTATGATCACTTAATGGAGTTGTCAAGGTAGCGTGTGATATGTTTTTTTGCAATTGTAAAATAGCTAATATAGTCTAAACCCTATGGTGTGATTGATGCAGAGGGGTAGTTTTGCAATGATTTCTACCTTAGGGGTTAAGAGGAATGAATGCTAACTTTCTTAATGATGTTTTTAATTAGTTTAAATACCAAGTATTTGAAGGGAATAATCAAATTAAACCCACAGCGGAAGCATAGGAATCGTCTTTGATTTATTTAGAATTAAACTAAAATACAATGGTCAAGCAATAAGGGGGCGTTTGGCCCATGGGTTTGGTTGGAATGAGTTTGGGTTCCAAACCCAAAACCATGTTTGACACAAGGTGTTCAAAACCCTTTGTTTTGAAACACAACCCCATGGGTTACAACAGTACAACCTCATGGGTTTGTGCCATGTTTTCCTCTTCTACTTGTCGTTTTCTATTTCCGACAACCATTTCAACAACAACTCCGGTGACTACTCCGACGACCGCACCAGCGACCCGACCACCGCTGACAACTACCTCCGGCGACCATTGCGATGAGAACTCTAGACATCAATCTGACGACCACCCCTACAACCTAACCACCCCAACAACTTGACACCTTGATGACCCAACCACACCCTGACAACTCGACTTGCCTGAAGCACCGCTAATGACCATCTGACAACCACTCCGACAACCCGACCACTTAGCAACCACCGCCGACAACCACCTAGTGACCACTCCGATGACCCGACCACCCTAGCAACCCAACCACCCCGATGACTACTTCGGCGATTACCCCGACAACCTGACAAACTCAACCACCCAAAACTACCGTTGACAACTACCTGGTGACCACTCTAGTGACCACCATGGCGACCCGACCACCTAGCAAATGACCACTCCGACAACGACTCCAATGACTCGACCACCAGACAACCACCCAACGACCACTTGGACGACCTAACCAATCATATGACCACTTCAGCGACTCGACCTCCCAACAACTACTGTCGACAACCACCCAACGACCACTCCGGCGAACTGACCACCGTGCAACCACCACCGACGACCACCTCGGCAACCCAACCACCCCATCAACCTAATCACCCCAACAACCACTCCAACGCCAACAACCTGATCACCCTAACAACCAGACTTGCCCTAGCCACCGCCAATAACCATCTGACAACCCGACCACCTAGCAACCACCGCCGACAACCACCTAGTGACCACTCCGATGAACCGACCACCCCAGCAACTCGACCACCCCGATGACTACTTAGGCATTACCCCGATGACTACTTCGGCATTACCCCGACAACCTGACAGACTCAACCACCCAAAACCACCGTTGACGACCACCTGGTGACCACTCTAGTGACCACCCTAACGACTCGACCACCCTAATGACCACTCTGACAACGACTCCAATGACTCGACAACTAGACAAACACCTAGCGACCACTCGAACGACCTAACCAATCATATGACCACTCCATCGACCCGACCACCCAACAACTATTGTCGACAACCACCCAACGCCCACTCCAGCGACCTGACCATCGTGCAACCACCACCGGCGACCACCTCGGCAACCCAACCACCCCATCAATATGATCACCCCATCAACCTGATCACCCCAACAACCACTCCAACGATCATTCCAGCGACTCGACCATGTAGTCAATTTTTTAAAAGGTTAAAATAAAACTAATTTCTTAAATTTCTTAAATAGACCTCCAATATTTTATTTTTTTTAAATAGAGATCCAAAAATATGTTTATGAATACTTTGTAAATAAAGTTTTAAATTCCCTAATTTCTTAGATAGACTTCCAATTTTTTAATTTCTAAAATAAAGTTCCAAAAATAGGTGTCGGATTACTTTGTGAAATAGAGTTTTAGATTCCTTAATTTATTAAATAAATTTCTAATTTTTTAATTTCTAAAATAGAGTTCCTAAAATAGTTTTCTGAATACTTTGTGAAATAGAGTTTTAAATTCCCTAATTTTTTAAATAGACTTCCAACCCCATGGACGACAACTCAATGTCTTCATCACCTTCAGCTACTACTTAGTTTTAATTCAGTTTGTATTTTGGACAAATATTGCTATTTCTTTTATTCATTCCTTTCAGCTTATGTATTATGATATTATGAACTTTGGACCTTCATTTGCATTATGGATTTCCTTAACTCCAGCAACATCATTCTTCTTTTCCACGTATTAATTATTTAAAATATATGTCCTTACTAATGTTATTTAATTTTACATCATCATGAATGGAGTGAATGAGATACTTGTACAAACTACACATTCATAATTAACTATGCTTGAAACAATTGATCCACATAATTGGTTAAAATATTGATATGCAATTTAGTAAACAATTATTAGGTAAAAAAATGGATCTGAAAAAAAAAAACCTAAAAAAATTGTTTAAAAAAATAGCCTAAACAAATCCAGCCCAACCCAGCCCAATCCAACCCTGCACCTCAAACACAGGTTTCAGCACATCCAAATCCAACCCTGCACCCCAAACACAGTAATTAGGAACCCCAGGGTTTCTGATTCCAGCCAAGGATTCCCAGGGTTCCTGATTCCAAACCAGCGCACCAAACAGCCCCTAAATATCTTCCAATATGGAGATTCTTCTGGTGGATCTTTATCTCTTCTACAAAGTCTTCCTAGCTGTGACTCGAACACAAGACCAAGACTTGTGGGAGCCTCTTGAAAGAAAATCCACAAGGGATTGGAGAGGAAGAGTTCTAGAGAGAATTCTCTAATTCTCTCTATTGAGAAGATGTGTGTTGTGAAGAATGCACAATAGCTCACCCCTAAGGTCCTATTTATAGTGGTCTAGGGAAAATAATTAAATAATATATTTTAATATCTAATATATTAAAATATAATTATCTAACCAATTTGAATCTTATTCAAACCGTTTAAAATTCTCCTACGACATTTATTTCCTAATTTGAATCCAATTCAAATTTGATAAATATCTTTTATTTAATGTATCTAATATACATTAATTATTTTAATATTTAATGTATCAAATACAATAAATATATTTTCCTCTTTTATTTAATATATCTAATATATTAAATATTAATTTAAACACTTCAAATTAAATATTAATTTGAACATTTCAAATTTTAATATTTAATGTATCAAATACAATAAATATATTTTCTTCTTTTATATTTAATATATCTAATATATTAAATATTAATTTGAACATTTCAAATTTTTCTTTCAACTAAATTGATCTTTTAGTGTTATTATGAGCTAGCAATGGGACCTTATGGACCTACAGATTATAAGCTCCAATGATACAAAATTAATTAATTAAACTCTTTAATTAATTAATTTTCATTCATTAACTATAGGTCACTCCACTATAAACCTAGAGTTGTACTCTTATGCACTGTAAGACAAGTTGTGTCCATAGATGTGTGTTGTGAAGAATGCACAATGGCTCACCCCTAAGGTCCTATTTATAGTGGTCTAGGGAAAATAATTAAATAATATATTTTAATATCTAATATATTAAAATATAATTATCTAACCAATTTGAATCTTATTCAAACCGTTTAAAATTCTCCTACGACATTTATTTCCTAATTTGAATCCAATTCAAATTTAATAAATATCTTTTATTTAATGTATCTAATATACATTAATTATTTTAATATTTAATGTATCAAATACAATAAATATATTTTCCTCTTTTATTTAATATATCTAATATATTAAATATTAATTTAAACACTTCAAATTAAATATTAATTTGAACATTTCAAATTTTAATATTTAATGTATCAAATACAATAAATATATTTTCTTCTTTTATATTTAATATATCTAATATATTAAATATTAATTTGAACACTTCAAATTAAATATTAATTTGAACATTTCAAATTTTTCTTTCAACTAAATTGATCTTTTAGTGTTATTATGAGCTAGCAATGGGACCTTATGGACCTACAGATTATAAGCTCCAATGATACAAAATTAATTAATTAAACTCTTTAATTAATTAATTTTCATTCATTAACTATAGGTCACTCCACTATAAACCTCGAGTTGTACTCTTATGCACTGTAGGACAAGTTGTGTCCATAGATATAATCATTACATGCAAGTCGATCATTCACGAGTTGTTCGTAATTACAGCTGGGTCAAAAGTCCGTTTTACCCCTATAATTACATATTGCACCTTAAGTACCACTAATTCTCTAATGAACAATATGTTTATAATCTAATTATAAACTAAGTCCCTCTCGGGCCAATGAGAGAGTGGGGTCCATTGTTCAAGTCCCGAAATCAGCACTTAAGGAAACTACTCATCTACTTACCCTATATGGGAAGGAGTGAATTCCATCTTGTGAGATTATGTTCCCAACTCCCTATTTGGTCAAGTCCCCAAAATGGTAGGCATATTGAATCGGCTACAAAAGCCACTCTCACTCATGCAAATCAAAGGACAAGCCCTCATAGACAGGAGTTCATAACTCACTCAGGATTAAGATCGAGTCGCACATGATCATCCTGATGAAATATTAATCTTCTTAATTAACGGATTTATAAAGAGAGATTAAATATTTCGTGGTCCAATCTTATACAAACTCATTGTATAAGATACCCTCACTCATATGTCTCCACATGAATGATTTGGATCAAATCATTTGTAACTATTACAAAGTGGGCCGTATAATAGTGTTACCAGGATAAAGCACCCAACCTTATCCATATACTATGACCCTTTAGGTTATTTCTTGAACATGATCCTCTCGTATGTCAACCGCATACTGTTCAAGATTACACTAATAACCTTGAATTTTTCATATAATGGATAATATTATATTGCAAATAAAATAATCAAAATTATTATTCATTATTAAATAAATTATTAATTACGAGGCTTTATGGTATAAATCCCAACAATATTTGTGTGTACTAAATTCCATAATTTGAGTTTTGATTTTAAAAGATTTTTTTTTTGTTTGTGTTTGAAAAAACTACACTTGAATTTTCATTTACTCAATCACAGATTTAGTTTTGATTTTAGGTTTACACGTTTTACCAATAATTCAAATAGATTCTTTTTGTTTGGTTGTCTTGATTCTATCTTTTTTATTTTCTTTTAATTACTGCATAATTCTAGGAATTTGTTAGCTATCGAATATCTAAGGAAAGGAATGGGGAACGATCGATTAATGGAGTTTGGTGATGTACCTTGTAAGGAAGTGAAAATTTGAATGTAGAGGGTTGAATGAAGCTGAAACAATAGGAAGAAATGTAAGGTTGGGGAGGAAAACGAAGGATGTAGATTATGGGAAGTGTGATCACTTAATGGAGTTGTCTAGGTAGGCATGTGATATGATTTTTACAACTGTAAAATTGCTAATGTAGTCTAAACCCTACAATGTGACTGATGTAGAGAGGTGTTTTGTAATGATTTCTACCTTAGGAGTGGGTTAAGAGGAATGAGGCTAACTTTCTCATGGGTGTTTTTAATCAGCTCAAATACCGGGTATTTGTGTGTACAAAACTCCATAATTTGAATTTCGATTTTAAAAGACTTTTTTTTTCTTTTTCTTTTTTTTGTATTTGAACAAACCACACTTGAATTTTCGTTTACTAAATCACAAATTTTGTTTTGATTTTAGGTTTACACGTTTTACCAACAATTCAAATAGATTTTTTTTGTTTGGTTATTTTTTATTCAATCTTTTTTATTTCCTTTTAATTACTCCATAATTCTAGAAATTTGTTAGGCACAAGTATTTTAGTCCGTTCCAATATTTTAAATTACCCATCATCTAATCGTTTGGTCATCTATCCAATAAAAAAAGTAGTTGGTTGACAACACACAGTATGTGCTATCTTTAGGCCTTATTTTATGATGATTTTATAGTTTAAATGTGCACATTCACACCTATATTTTTTTATTTTGTAGAAATCGAGCATTCAAAGCAAACCGAAGCTTTTAGAGATATTATGGCAAAAAGAAAATCATTGTGCATCAAATTAAGAAGCCAAGTTAAGAGAAAGAGTTGATTCAAGCTAAAAACCCCAAGGCCATATCGTTGAGACGCTCTTATAGTGTCCAAATGCTCATCCTGTAGCACATCCAACATGATTTCCAGCACACATAGCATCTCAACGCCCTTAAGTAACATCAAGACGCTACGAACATTAACTCTCTGTCAACCAAAAAAAACACGTGTGATCAGCTGGAGGTTGCGTCCATAGCGTATAGCGTCTTGATGCTACATCAAAATATTTCATTTGTCGCGTGTTTAAGGATAGCGTCGAGGCTACCACGATAAACGTGATCTCTTTGACGATTTTTGGAGATCTTTTGTATTCCCAAATGGTTTTGGATTTGTAATTCAGATAGATTTTTGGGTTCCTCATTCAATTAGGACTTGGATTTACACTATTATAAATACCCACATTCTCTTCACTTCAAGGCATTCAACTTTGGAAAGCACAACTCTACAATTCTACATACAAGAGGAGAAGAGACTTGAGAGAAAGATTCAAGGCCAAGTTCGTGGAGATCATACGAAGACAGAAGATCGACACACCAACATAGTTTTTTTCTTCTTTCTTTTTATTTAGCATTTGGATGTTGTTTAAGAGTTTTGATTTTTGTGATAGTGAACATAAGTGGATAAACTCTTTTTTTATTCTAGGGATTGATATAACCTTAGACTTTATGTTTTAATTATTTAAATTCCATGATTGATTGTCTTTTATTTCATTCATGTCTTTATATTCTTAATGTTTTTAATCTTTTGGCCATGGATTAAATGTTGTGTTAGTCTAAATTTACGCTTGAGAAAGATAATTTAGATTAAATCATAATTACATGACTAAAGGTAGTTCTAACTTGATAATGATTGGGACTCCTTTCAAAGTTGTTAATGAAAGAACTTAATGTTATGCATATCTTGAAAAAGCCATTCATGATAAAGGATTTCTAGACTTATGAAATATTTGCATGATCAATCTTGAAAATTTAAGTAGCTTAAATATAGGTCTAATAGGTAAAATCAACTCCCTAGAATAGTTTCTCCTTTGATTGTTTCTAATTTTTAATCTTTTTATTGACCCGTATACTTGTGGTATTGCGCAAAATTACGCAACAAGTTTTTGGCGTCGTTACTGGGGATTGACATCTATTTAATTTACTTAATATTGTGGAGAATTTACTTGATCTTAATTTAGACTTTTATTTTATTTATTTATTATTTTTCTCACTATTTTTTATTTATTATTTTTTCCTTTGTTAGGTTTTGGCTGTATATGCAAAAAGATAAGGAAACAGTTCTATTCGATTTTGAGATAGAAAGAACGTGCAAAAAGATTCAAAAGGAAAAGAGAAATTACACTGAATCCAGGGTAAAGCAAGAAGAACTAAAAGCTATCGGAGACTACTTCCAGCTTGTGTTCCCTACAAAACACTCTGGAATAGTCTATGAAACAATAAATGCCAACAACTTTGAGTTTAAGACAAGACTCATTCAAATGGCTAGAGACAGTGCTTTTAATGGATATCCTTAAGAGGATACCCACTCTCACCTTGGATCTTTTCTTAAAATTTGTGGAACTGTAAAGATAAATGGTGTTTCTGCTGATGCAATTCACTTTCGTCTTTTTCCTTTTTCTTTGTAGGATAAGGCAAAAGATTGGATAAAATCTTTGCCATCTAATAGTATCACCACTTGGGATGAGTTAGCCCAAGCATTCTGAGCAAAAAAAAAAATTCCACCTACCAAGACAACAAGACTGAGAACTAAAATAGAAACCTTCAAGCAACATGAAGGGAAGCAAATGTTTGAGGCATGAGAATGCTACTAGGACTTAGAAGTGTCCACAACATGGATACCCAGATTGGTTACAAATTCAATTGTTTTATAATGGACTAATTGGTGGTAACAAATCTCTTATAGATGCTGTTGCATGGGGTCTATTTTTTTTTTCCAAAATAGCTGAAGATGCTCGCATCCTATTAGAGGATATTACAGTCACTAGTTATAATTAGCCATCTGAACGTTCCACGTCTAAGATAGTTATGGGTCTATATAAGGTTGATGAGGTAAGTTCTCTAAAGGCTCAAATGGCTTCTTTAACTCATGCTTTAAATAAATTTACAAGAATAGGAAACTCCCAGTCAATTGCATCAATTGCAACTGCCAACAATCCTTAATTCTATGAGGAGCCTGATATTAGAAAGGAAGGTCAAAATGCCACAAGCTAGAAACAATATTGCGATTGCAATGCAATTGCATTCAGGAAGAATGACCCAAGTCAAGGAACAAAAATGCAATTGCAAATCTGCGACTAAAGGCATCCAACCCAAGGGGAGAAATGCAAATGAAATGCAATTGCATTTTTAAGGCAAAAAGGAGGGGGACCTTGCGTTTAACAAAAAAGGAAAGAAAGGGGCATAAAAGACAATTCGTGATTTAAAAAAAAAGGAATGTAGACCGTTTCCTTGTAGAATTGACCTAAAACGAATTGGTCTTTTGTCTTCCTCATTCAAACCATACAAGCTCATCTTCAAGTCGTACAACACTCTCAACTACCAGCATGAGTGCTCCATTAAACACTTACAGACGCAGACCAAAGCACTCGAAGAAGGAAGAAGGTTTGGCACTCCCAATCGCAAACCCTCACCACATTCACCCCCACCCACTTCCAAGCAAAAGGAACCCATGAACAAAGATCTATTCTCTTTGAAACCTGGCTCGAAAGAATGGAAGGAGAAATTGCTCAAGCTTTCGGACGAGCAATGGAAACGACAAACACTTATGGAACAACCGCTTCAAACTGTGAAACCGATAGCATCTCCATCAGAGGCCACTTCGTCTAAGCCTCGGGAAGTAAAGAAGGGGAATCCAAGAATGGCTCGATCAAGTTCGGATAATGCATGAACGAAGGAGAGCGGCAGAAATCAAGCAAAAGCTTCTAAGGCTCCATTATAGCTCTGAAGAGGACGAAGAAGAACACCCCACTCCCAAATCGAATTCTCAATCTCAAGCAATCGATTTGACTAAGGAAGAAGATGAAGAAGTTAGAGGAATTTCACTGTCCAAAGAGGTAAAAATTCAATTGCCCTCTGTTTCTAAAAGCTCTAAGAGAAAATGTCTTGCGAAGAAAGCAAGTGCTGCCCTCGAATGTGTTGAAGAAAAAAGAAAAAATTGTGAGGGAAAAGAAGAAGGGAACGGTGGGCAAAGATGTGGAAAAAATACCTCCTCCTCGAGCCCAAGACAATGCAGAAGTTCAATCCTCAACCAAAGAAGAATGGGCACAGAATGCTATTGACCATGCCAAGGAATTAGCCAAAAAATTCCATGAAGAACACATGGCAGCTAGGATAAGCACAAAGAGACCCTTTCGATGGTCAGCAGCGCCTGTACAAGCAAAGGAAAAGGAGTTTGAAAACAAAGAACCAACCAAAGGAGAAGAGGTACAAATTTTTACCTTATATGAATTTAAAAATTCTGCTGAATTGAATGCATTGGAGCCTAGGAGGGATTCTCCCCCTAGCACCTCATCACCTGAGATGGGGGATGTGAATGAGCAGGTAGGAAAACAGGGGAGATGTTGCCCAATTCTTGAAAAAAAATCAAGATTTTAGAAGAAAAGGAAAACAATTGGAGATAGAACCCAAGAAGGACATAGAAATTGAAGTTGAAAAAGATAGTGAAGATGACAAAAGGCAAAAAGATAGTGAGATAGAGAATGAGAAAGAAAATGATGAAATAGAGGAAAAGAAAGAGGAGAAAGTGCAGGAAGTGGATTCAGACGAATGGCTGCCCACCCCTATGAGGAAAAGAAAAATATCAATTGAGGAAAATGAAGAAGTAGAAGTTGTTCAGAAAGTGGTGAATGTGCTGGCAAGAAGAAAAATTTTCGCAAAGATGGCATTGAATGATGAAAGGGGTTTTTCTAGTAATGCAGGAACCTTGCCCCAGTTCATTACATTGGTCATCCAAACAAGAGGATGGGAGGATTTGTGTAAACATCCGAATCCAACTTCCCACAAATTGGTGGTGGAATTTTATGCTCATATGGGAAGTGACCAAATTAATGAACTCATCATTCAAGGCAAAACAGTGAAGTACTCAGCAAGGGACATAAACCAAGTTTACAAATTCAAGTCCTTGAGGAATCCAACTGGGAATTATGCAATAGAAAACCCCACAGAGGAGCAGTTGAAAGAAGCTTTGCAATTAATAGCTCGAGAAGTAACAGAATGGACAATGGTTTGTCATGAAAAACGCCATCTAACAGCAGGGGATTTGAAGCACGAACTTGCGATGTGGCTGAACTTCATTAGGAGTCGAATAATGCCAACATCTCACTGTTCAACCATCTCGCAAGATAGAATAATGTTATTATATAGCATTTACAAAGGATTGGATATCAATGTGGGCAGAATAATAAAGAATGAATTGGCCTTGACAGGCAAGAAGAAAGCAGGAAAACTTTTCTTCCCTTCTCTCATTACCCAATTATGCAAAAAGGCACATCTTCCAATAGAAGACGACCTCATGGAGATCCATCCTTTAGATGCAGCTGGGGTAAGGTCCTTGATGATCCACAATGCTAGAAAAGCAAAAAGGCACTCTCAGCTAAGTGAGAAGATGAAGGCAGCAGGCAGTGAAGGTGAAAATGCAATTGCAAACCAATTGCATTCCAATAGTCTACTCACCTTAAGGGCAGAATTAGAGAAGATGAAGGAGGAAAACCGAAAGTATTGGGCCTATGTCAAGGAGCGGGATGAGGCAATTAACAAAACACTTTTAGAGCTATCCAAGGGCAAAGGACCAACCTTCCCGAACTTCCCCAACGACCTATTCAACAGCCCAACCCGCAAAGAAGAGGAGGAAGACACTTCTTCAGATGAATAGGGAGTTGTTGAACCTTACCTTTCTTTTTATGCAAATTGACTTGATTCTTGTTCCAGTTTTTGAAATAATTATTTTTACTTTATCTTTGATTTAACTGTTTTTGTTAGTTGTAGTCTTTTCCAGTATTTTGCTTCTTGTTATGATCAATATATTTTAAGTTTTAAGTTATGTCTATTTTTTTTCTAAAAAAAAAAGTTTGAAAGAACAAAAACTCTCAATAATGAAACTTTGGAATAAACTCAGCTCATTAAACACTTAGATTTTTCACATCAACCTCATAACTCCTTTACTTTTCAAATTACTCAACCCCCATCACCCTTAGTTTAAAACCACTAGAATTTAAGAAAGGTCAAGCTTGTTGAATATATAAGACCTTTAAAAACCAACCCTCGCACCAACATTTGGCCAATGAGGACATTGCATGATCTTAAGTCTGGGGGGAAAAGTCAGAACAAGAATGCAATTGCATTTCCATTTGCAATTGCAATCCATATGCCCCACTCTGTTGATACTTTGAATTCATGCTTTCTATTGTTATCTAGGTTGTGTATAATGCTGCCAGTGTTCAATATAAAAAAAAACAAAAGAGAAAATTTATAGAGCGCTACTCCTCTTTCTAGAAGCAACCAAGTAATCAGGGAAAGTCATGACACCCATGATTGCCTCTACATGAAATGTTGATTTAAGAAATAAGTAGGTAAAAAATGGTGATGTGTGCTCGTAGTTGACTACCTTCACCACAAAGTATCGATAAGTTAAAACGAAAGCACAATTGACTAAAGGATGTTCCTCTAAAGAAATCAAATGTGAATAGACTGGCAGCACAATAATAAGTTTAGGGGGAAATTTTTCTCACAAATTGGCTTATATAAGAAGCAAGTAAAACCGAACTAGAATAAAAGTGGTGTGAACATAGAGGATGCGTGGGAGAGAGAGTACTGAGGTCAGAAAAAGCTAGGAATGAAGTTGATTGTGATAAATAGTGTTATGAGCTTGAGATATCCCCTGAGAAGAGTTACTGTTCTTTCTAAAATTGTGATTGAAAAATTTTATGGCTTTTTCATTTGTTTTGATAATTGCTTGAGGACAAGCAATAACTCAAGTTTGGGGTGTGATAATTCTCAGTTATGAGGATTATTTAACCCTAAAACTAAGTTGTTCATGCCATTTTTACACATTTTGTCGAATAACGAGCCAGCTAAAAATGGCATTTATAAGATAAATTCATGCAAGCTTGTCGGAGTATGGAAAAAGAAGAAATAAGTTGAAAAAAATAAAGGAAAGTTGGCTAAATTGTTGTTTTTGTGCATATGTGAAGCAATGAAGAAAATGAAAATGAAATGCAATTGCATTTTCTTGAGAATGCAAGATGGTGAACAAGAGGGAAAATGCAATTACAATGCAATTGCATTTTCTGGACTTATCATTCTTTGCGGAAAACACGGAAATAGTCCAAGATCCACGGGATTTGCTCAATTTCTGGGAGAATCTTTGGCCTAATATCACGCCCTAATCTTCAGCCTCAGAATATCTATAAAACGGGAGGAAGAACGAAGAGGAAGAGAATTCGGGTTTTATACGTGTTTTTCTGGGTTTTTCTTCTGGTTTTTATTTGTTTTCGGACAACAGCAGTGAGTAACGAATTCTATCTTTTCCAGTATTCAATTCTTGTGTTTTTGTTATTTATTTCCTAAGTTTGATCGCTCCTCAACAACAAGTCGAGGAGGTAAAGATTCAAGTGTCCTAAAAGGGATTCTGATTCGATCACAGCAAGGGATTTCGTTAGTGTTGCTTTGTTTTGGTTCAATACCATTCTGTTTTACTTCTTTAGTTTCTACTCAATTTTTAGTTATAGAGTTAGCCTTTGTTTAATTCCATTTTCTTGTATGTTGCAAAGTTGAATGAATTATTGAATTTTAGGTTTCAACTTCCTTCACCTCTTATAAAAGCTTGTTAACTTCTGGAATTTTTATCTCCACAAGGTTCCGAAATTTCCAGTGGTTTTATGAATGAAATTCTGATTTTAATTTAGCACTGTTATTAACATTTTTTAGGGAAAATTAAGATTTTAGATTAATTGTATATTCGTGTGTCCATAATAAAATTCAAATCGATTTGCTTAAAAATTATTTCCCTTATTTCGTTTTACTAACTATGAATTTTATAGCAAGTAAATTTTGGGTTTTCATTTCTTCCATAATGAGCTAATTTCTCCTTAGGGATTCAAGTTAGTGAATGTCATATAGGAGAGATGTGAAGCTTAAAAGCGTGTTCAATCTAGTTAACAATCGAGACTTTGTGTGTTTTTGTTGAATTAACGTGGGTAAACGTAGTCGGCCAACTAGTGATTACTTGTTGAGTTTGAACTTAATACCGAAAGGGTTAAGGGAAAACAGATGTCACAAAAGCAATGGAGGAAAAGGCTTAGAAATAAGTCTTAAACATCGGCCCTAGACATAGGGCAAGACTCCATGACCACTAGAATTGTGCACGAATTTATCTAAGTTAGATTAGCCATAGAAATATAGGTTTAATCACTTAGCCTCCTAAAGGTTTTGAAGCAAAATCAAATAGGAGTTGAATTTGGTTTACTTAGTTCTCGTGTATTAACTATGATTGCAATTGCATTTTAAGTAGCATTTCTTTCCAAAGGGGCATAAGCAACTTGGATCCCATTCTTTTTAATTATTGACTTTTCATTATTTTCTTTAGTAAAAACAACCACTCAAGCACTTTTACACCGTAAGCTACCTCAATTGTATTTTGCAAACAATTTAGTGTCAACTTGGTAAATTTTGTTACACCCTATTCCTTTGGGTACGATACTCTGGAATACTCCAGTTCTTATTACTTCGATCACATGCATTTGCGTTTAGCAATTCGATCGTCACTCATGCCCATAATGAATCGATCAACCTTCTTTTTCCGTGTCCACTTGATCAGGAGCAAAGCGAGAAAACATGGTGAACTCTTGTTTATAGTCTTCAACCGACTAATTGTCCCCTTGCTTCAGTTTCATGAATTCTGCTTGCTTTCTGGCCCTCGTGAGGGTGGGGTAATATTTCTCATAAAACACCTCCATGAAGCGCAACTGCGTGATTGGCCCTACACTCACATCTATTGACCGCTTCGTGGACTCTCACTAAAGAAGAGCCCAACCACTCAGTGCATACACTACACACTACACACTACACCATCTGCTTCTCCAAGCAACGCATATGTCGAAATATCGACTCCATGGATGCTAACCACACCTCAGCCGCGGTAGGGTCCACACTTTGGCCATCAAAGTGGGTCGAATCATATTTCTTGAAATCCCTTAAGTATCTAACCTCCTCAGTAGTAGCCCCAAGGTTCCGAGCAAACATGTCACCTGACTGGCTAGAGCTTATTAAATAATGGCTTATACAGCCTCCGCCGTCAGTGTCATAGTAGCAGCCTACCTCGGTGGGTCAACATCCAAGCTTTCCCGAGCTTCTTGATTTCCAATATTCTGTCCCGCCGACTCCTCAACAGCTTGAAGATCTAAATCAAGCTCCCTCTAGCGCTCCGAGTGCTCGATCAATGGAGGAACCAAGAGTGGGTCCTCTTGCCCACACGCTCAGTGACCCCTACCCCCGCGACCACCCATTCCACAACCCATGGTGGCTCTTCTACCACCTCTGCCACGAGCCATAACCTGGATTATCAACCACAAAACGTTAACCTACTAACACAACCTTCTATAATGACAAAATTAATCATCCAACAACCACGATCAACCAACACTACACACAAAAACAAGCTATTTTATCCATGGTACAACCAAACCTAACGGTGAAGAGGCAACCTTCTAGTGCGGGCTATGGAGAAATTGATGCTTACAACCTAAACGAGTCTAAAGAACCTTGAACCTAGGGCTCTGATACCAACTGAAACGATCCTAGGACTCATGTGTGAAAATTTAGGTAGCATAACGACATAAAATCAAGAAACCAAAAAAATTCAAAAAACCTGGGAGACAAAATATTCACTTCTATATAAGGCTCAACACCCACCAACTACGAACAAAGGCCGAGCCCAACTAGAGTACAAGTCACAAGCGTTTTTTTTAAGGGAAATTACAAGACAAGAGAACACATAAACCACCTGATCACAATCCTAATACAATATAAATGAGCAACCCATTAAACTTATTACAACGCTAAGATCGAAACATCGAAAACGTCTCCATAGTCCCCGTCAGACCAGCGCACCTTCACCCGCCCTGCAGCTGAGCGTTATCTTCCAGAAGCACTCCAAATTCACCAACTTCCTCCTTTTCCTAAGAAGTTATCAACACTCCCTCAGAGAACAAAAGAAAACGAAGTAGACACCCACATGAGCTAAGTCGCCTAAACAGCACTCCAAGCCTCCGGTTCGACACTTGGCACACTCACGACTTATTTAAAGGGCATCTATCCTCACTAAGAGACCTGATTAAATAGCGCCAAAATACTTACCCACAAAGAAACAAGCTCCCAAAATGCCCCAAATAGCCTTTACAGTCGCTGATCCAGCGAAAGGTTACCAGAAAACCCAAACCCGACCTCCCACGCCTGTTTCGCTACCACCACCACCCTAACTACCCCTCTTTGCTGCCAATTGAGCGATTGAGAGAGAGAGATTAAACACGAAAGGGAAGACAGGAAGAAGAACGAAAATCATGAAGAGAGAGAGTGATGGTTGCTTACCGGTGGACAACGCGACTCACATATGTCGACACTGTCGGAATTCGTCAGAGCCCTTCCCCTATCACCGACTGGTGTCCACGCAAAGAAGAAGGTAAAACCGACCCTCAACCACCTTTCCCCTTTTTGGCTGTCGCGAACGGAAGGAAGGAGAAGAGTAAGTTTTCTTTTTCTTTTTCTTTTTTTTACCTTATTTTATAAAGCCCCTCTTTTTTTTTCCCTCTAATACTCATTTCCCTTTTCTTTTTCTTTTAAAACCAAAACACCAAAATGAAGGCACCTCAATTCCAAAATTTGCGTGCCCGAATCCAGGTGTCACACTTACCTTGGCAGTATTGTTCACTTTCTTATTTTTCTTTGTTCTTATGCGTGCTTAACTTTAGTAGGTAGTTTATACATTGAGGACAATGCATGTTTTCAAGTTTAGGGGTGGAGAATACTTTTTTTAAGCCCTGAGCATAATATATGAAGATTTTTTTAAAAAACTTTTTAGCATAATTTGCATGATGATTCTGTTGTATTCTTAAGATTATGAAAGCTTAAGATATGTTTTAAACAATGATGCTTTATATTTTTTTGAAAACATGAGAACTTATGCATAATTTGAGTAAAATTAAATTTTCTTTGATTTCTTTACACTTCTAGAGCACATAGCTTACCTATTTATAGTTTTAAAAGCTTAGAATTGTGTTATATGATCTAGATGTTTGTTGTCACCGTGAAAGGGCTAGGAACTGAGTAGACAGTTAACTTGCATGATAGTTAATAATGTTACACTTAGGAGAAAATTATTGCCTTCTTTTTAATCTACTACTAATTTTATTTATTTTTAAAAAAAAAAAAACTAAGGAAAAAAAGAGTTACCTCTGCTGTGATAAATTAGGACCACCTGTGAGTTGATGGGTAAGGATCCCTACAGTGGATATGTGAAAACTAGTGTCCACTAAAGTAAATAAAAATATAAGTTTAGGAGAAATCCCTCTTAAGGTACAGACACCTTAGTGGCATATTACTTTCTTGATTATAAGAAGACTTCATAGTTGGAACTTTGGGCCAGAGTAGGAGAAAAACGAATTAAGGATTCTATAAAACTATTCTGAGTTTATAAAGACTAGGATAGAAAAGGCTAAGCGCGCACACACACAAAGGATGAAAAAAATTAAATTTAAATTTCTCAATAAATGGTTGTGATCTTATATTTTCTTAAATTGTGAATAATTAGTTGTTTAGAATATTAAGGCTCGAGTCACTTGCATACAATTGATGATTCAAATATTGGTTTTGTTTTATTTTACTCGAGGACTAGCAAAAGCTTAAGTTTTGGGATATTTGATAGCACACAATATGTGCTATCCTTAGACCCTATTTTATGCTAGTTTTATATTTTAAATGTGTACTGTCACGCCTATATTTGTTTATTTTGTAGAAATCGAGCATTCAAAGCAAACCAGAGCTTTTAGAGATATTATGGCAAAAAGGAAATCATTTTCTATCAAATTAAGAAGCCAAGTTAAGAGAACGAGGTGATTCAAGTAAGAAACCCTGAAGCCACAACATTACGATGATTTTATAGTGTCAAAACGTTCATCCTGCAGCAAATTCAGAATGATTTCCGGCACACATAGCGTTTCGACACCCTCAAGTAGCGTTGAGATGCTACAAACATTAACTCTTCGTCAACCAAAGAAACGTGTGTGATCAGCTTGAGGTTGCGTCCGTAGCATCGAAACGTTGTGGGTAGCGTCTTGACACTACATCGAAAAATTTCATTTGTCGCGTACTTCTATCTCTAACGTCTCGATGTTGCAATGACAAACATGAACTTTTTGACGATTCTTGGAGATCTTTTGCATTCCCAAATGGCTTTGGATTCGTAATTCAAAAAGACTTTTGGGTTCCTTATTCAATTAGGACTTGGATTTACACCATTATAAATACCCACATTTTCTTCACTTCAAGACATTCAACTTTGGAGAGCATGATAATTATCATAATTGAGAATTATTTAGCCCATAAATGGAAGTTATCCTTGATTTCAATAACACAATTCTTATTAAAATCTTCCAAATTCCAACAAAAACATCATGGACTCTTCAAAGTAAGGAAAAAGCATAGCGTTAAAAATCATCAGAGATGTAGGTTTTGCCATATTGCATAAGAATTGTTTGTCCTTGAAAAATCCATTCATGATAAAAGACTTCTAGACTTATGAAATATTTGCATGATCAATCTTGGAAATTTAAGCAGCTTAAATATAGGTCTAATAGGTGAAATCAACTCCTTAGGATAATTTCTCCTTTGATTGTTTCCAATTTTTATCTTTTTATTTCAAATTTCACAGCCATCATTTGATTCTGTTTTCTAAATAAAATTGGGTGATAATATTAACAATACTTAAGTGAATTACAAAAACTAATCCTGAGGACGATACTCCTTACTCAAATCACTATATTAAAACTTGACCCGTACACTTGCAGTATTGCGCAAAACTTATGTAACATTGGTCATTCTCCAAAACGGTTATTTAAATTTAGCCATTCATCCAATTACCCCATATATAAATATACTTAGCCCAACATAATTTTGCTTTCTTGGATTATAAGTTTGGTTTATTTCCCATTAAGAACCTATAACAAAAGAAGTAAACTAAAATATTAGACTTACATAGTTCCCTCTTTGTTCTAAAAGCCAATAGACTTATTGTTGATGCAAGAATCTGGTTACAAGTTCATGTAAGCTCTTGGTTGAGGTATCCAAGTTGAGGCATGAGATTGACCTGCAAGAAAGATACTCACATTGATGCGATGTTATGTCCAACACGTTCTAATGTTTAAATCAGTGCTTAGAACTAAAGTGAAGTCAAGTTGAGCTATGATGGTATTGCATTACCTGGATAGAGGGAAGAGATCCATGTATTTATAGTATTTCCCATTGTTGAGCAAAACCCCATTACACAAGCATAAGCAATCGTAGGTAGTAAATGGTGAACAAGGTTGATCCAACAAGGACTAATGTAAGCAAATTTGTTGAAATTAAGCACAAACTCGTCAATGCAAAACTAAACTAAAGAACACAATTAAACCCATAAGTTGACTAAAAACATGCACAAAAGCGACTACTCAATTAAGAGAGACTAAAAAAAGCAAATACTAACTTTAAACAAAGACTTGAGAGGCTAAACACGTACTAAAATGATAAAGACAGGGGGCTGAAATTTAGGAAAATATTGGCTATTTTTGCCCAGTTGAAGTCAGCAATGCTATAGCATTAGACACCACAATGTTATACGAAAGGGAAAATTCACATGAAACCGACCCGAAAACCTCTCAAACTCAATTTTCTTGCCTTTAACACTGAGTTAAGCATATGTCTATGACAACCCAATGCTAATGAACACTAATAATACACAAATTCTCCAAAATCACAAGCTTAGAATGTATGTCTACACTCTACAATTTCTACCCCTTAAGGAGAAATCACTTGCTCCATTTGTGTTAATCCTCCAATTCCTACTCTTTCAGTATTAAAAACTAGTTTGTGCCTACCTAAGGTGATCAAACTCAAATAAGAACTTGCAATAAACATCACAAATGAATGTACAACTTCATAAAAGTGCATTGAGTCAAGAGAGTTCAAACAACCACATCCATCCTTGAATTCCAACCCTAAAAAGACTTAGCCCATAACTTCAAAACAGAAAATAAACCAATAGAATTCAAAAATAATAAACATCTTGAGATTAATCTAAGAGTTACACCAAAATGGCTACAAAAGTATGCTAACCTAGCTCAAAGCTTAAGAAAAACTAAGGGCAATATAAAATCAACAAGCTAGAATGTAAAACTAGAAAGAAAATGAGAAAGAAATAGTAGAGGATGATGAAGCTTCTTCTTCTTCTGAAAAATAGCTTGAAAAACATAGCTCTCCTCCTTCCTTCTTTTGTTTTCTGGGTTTTTCTCCTTTTTTGGCTCTCCCTCTCCTTTCTGATAGCATTTCCTTTAATTTTTCCCCTTAGGGGCTGATTTGGCTCTCCCATTCCACGTGGTTGCTGACTAATGGTCTATTTTAACAATTGTTGACTCCCACATTGATGTAAGATTTAAATTTTGTGTAAAATTCTGCGTCTAGTTGTGGTTTGTGATGCTATAGCATTGCTGACCACATTATAAATGTGGTTTGTAATGTTGTAGCATTGCTAACCACATTCAGCTGCCAACTCATAAATTTGGCCCAAAAGCCCAAAGTTTCTTCAGCCCAACTTTATATTCTAGAAAAAACATGTCCAAATGAGAGAAAAATCAACAAGAATAAAGGAAGAATATATGATTTTTTATTACACATGCTTGCTTAATTAAATAACCAAATAAGAGCATAAGAGCCACAAAATCAACAATAGAATGCAAATAACTCGATTTATAACGAGGTCTAAGAATGAAATTGCAATAATTTACTCCCATTTCATGAGATAGTAGGTGATTTGTACCTAACATTGCAGCAAAGATTTTTCAAGTTGGTTGCGCCAGCCTCAGCTCAGTTCTTATCGAATTGGGTAGGCTTCCTCATCCTTTGGCTCCCAAATTATGTTTTCTCGACTCGATGAGCCTCTTCATGGTCATTCTTCAATGCACGGTCCACGTATCCCTAGAGTGCTTATGTGGACTGTCAACACATGTGAATTGCTATCCTACCCCTAACACTTACAATTATTATGCTAAAGTTTTTAATAGCAAAATATTGAATCCTTAATGTCATGTATTGATTTATAGTATGGTATAGGGGATTTTTCTTATCTGGTCAAAATTTTGTTCTTTTCCTCATAACTTTGTAGGTTGGTTTGCCCTATCCATGAACACATAACCTTTGTAGGTCATTTTCTTGTATGTCCTCACTAATGGTTGTATTTTCTCTCATTTACATGAGAATTTGGTAGCATAATGCAAAGGTTATGTGTTCATGGATATAAGGCAAACTAGATATGTAACATTCAACGTTTAGATACTAAAGTGGAGTTTAGCATAAGATTAAGTTGAAGGGTAGTGAGCTTGGTGATTAATGTTGGGAGTTGGTCGTTTTAAAGCAAAATATATGTATTTAGAGGATTGTATGAGTTTTTTTGTTTTTTTTTTTTGCTATTATTTTTGGGCTTAAGTGCAAAAGGAAAAAGGAGAAGTTGTATTACAGGTTAATAAAGCATACAAACAAAAAAGAAAGAAAAAAAAACAGTCCTCATTTCTGGTTCTTCTTCTCGCGACTAAAAAAGGGGAAAAGGGGGAGAAATGTTTCGATATTTTTCTTCTTCACGCTCTATCGGTGCTTGCAGAGGGTGGGGATTGCCAGCAAGGGTCACCGGCGACGTGGGTACAAGGCGGCGCAACCTTTTTTCTGTAAGCGTTCATCTCTCCCTCCACAGTTCTCTTCCTCCTCATTCTTCTTCTTTGCAATTTTTTCTCCCTCTCTCCCTCTCATCAGGCCGATTTGCAGTAAGGGTCGACCGATTAAAGCGGCAGTGGCGGTGGAGCAAGAAAAAGAGCCAGTTGTGAAGTTTTTGGCAGATTCTTGTGTGCACAGTTGCGTTGGGGTCTATATTTGGGCATTTTGGAGTTCGATTCAACAAGGGTAAGTGTTTTAGCTTTAGTTTGTGGGATATTGTGAGTCTAAGCAACATTTTAGGTGTTATTTGGATCGACCCATAGCTTGTTGAACTTGATTCAGGTTGCCTAACAGGGGTAAAGGTTGATTAAATGGGTTGTAAACATTTCAAGAGTTGAGCCAGCAGATTGGGTCGCTGTTTAGGTAAGTTCGTTATGGTTCAGAACCCTTGAACTTTGAGGCTCATCAAACTTGGAAAAGTTAATCGTTACTTCTTTTTAGCCTGTTTTGGTGTAGTTGGATACTTTGTATAGGGCTAGGGAGCGGCGTGGATTGCTTAATTAAGTGCTTGGTCTAATTTCTTTTGCTCCGTGAGGTAACTCTTTAACTTTAGAATAGCTCAAAGTTGAGTGCGAGACGTTCGTATGGTTGGAGGGAAGGGAAATAGAGTTAAATTATGTGTTAACGATCAATATGGCATATTTTATGTTATTTTAGGAGGGATTAGTGACTTCTGAAGAAAAGGGAGAAGTTGGGAGAGTCTGGTGCGGGTCCGGACCGTAAGTAGCCAGTATTAGACTTCTTTACTGTGGTCAGGTGTGTAAGAAATATATGTGGAGTGTATCTTGTCGATTATGGGGTCGCTTGTTTTGTCAGAATGTGTTGAATGCATGGCTTCTGATGGATGTTCTACTTGAGTCTTAACTCGAATCGTGCTTGCCTAGGTGTGGGGGTTGTTAAGGACATGGTTTGGTGGTACCTAGGAACCTTGAGGTGGATTCTTGGGTGAGGCTTACGACCGACGAGGGACTAGGCGTGATAGTGTACCCTTGATGATCTGAGCACGTGGAAAATAAGAAATAGGTCATTAGGCTAGCATCACTTCTTTCTTCTCCCCTTGGAGCATGCCCTAGGATGTTGTGAGTTGTGTTTGGCAAGAGGGTTGCTTTCCTTTTTGCACTTTGTTAGCTTAGAGAGCAATTCTTTCTTCGTATTTAGCATGAGGTTGCTTTCTTTCACTATGTCGTGCTAGCTTAGGGGCGAATCCCCACTGTGTCGAACATGAGGGTTGAATTCCTTCATTATGTTGTACTAGCTCAGGGGCGAATCCCCACCGTTTTGGTCATGAGAGTTACATTCCTTCATTGTGTTGCGCTTGTTTAGTGGTAGTTACGGCCCCGCTCGTTGGGTGCATGGCTCATTGAGATATAATGAGAGATTGAGGGGAGGGGGGCAGATGGTTAGCTAGCTATTGCATTTGTTGTGTGAGGTTGAACTTTGGACTTTTAGGTAGGTTGCTTACTGAGTATGTTTATATTCACCCTTGTTATTTTGTTTTGTGTCTTCACAGGTGGTACACATGTGCAAGGCGGGTGATGAGGCGTTGATTTGACAAGGTTATGGAGACGCTCCTAGGGTTACTTTTCTTTAGTATTGTACTTAAGTTGTAAATTCTAGCCCTGTCGTGTGTCATGGACGTGTGGTGTCCTTCAGTAGGTTCTTTAAGAACTCATGTGTGTACCTATTTTGATTGGGCTCAACTTTTGTTGTAGTTCTACTGGATGCTGATTCGTTGTCTCTGTTATGCATATATATCTAGAAGTGCCTTTGTTTCTTCCAGGTTCCTGTAAATTTTCACAGTTTCTTGATTTTGCATCATTATGCTGCCAAAATTTCGAGCATAAACGGTTTCATCCTTCGTGGCTTGATGGTTAGCATGTCTGAACTGCTAGGGTCGTGTCAGGATATAGGGTAAACCCCTAAAGAAAATAGTATTCTATATTTGAATCATAGCATCAAATTTATGTTATGGTTGGTTAACATATGGACAATTCTAAAATTGATTTTTTTTACTGTCCCTAGGGTTTGATAAGGTGTCATTGTCGTAGACCATGGAGAGAAAATCATGGAATAATCATAAAGCTCTTTCTAAAAAATCATGCTGAATTTGTATGATTAGGAGAGAATTGTATGTTCTATATTTTGTTTGATAGACATTGCATGATATTTTTTATGTAACAGATTATTTACTAATTACCTTTGTTGTATACTCACCTATATTTACAAATATTTGTACGTAATGAGGATGGCATGTGTGCTAGTTTTGATGAGAGGAAGAAGAGTCAGATATAGAATAGCCCTTTTAAATTATCTTCTTATACATCAATCGTTCTCATTAAATTATGTTTATCGATCAAATTTATTAACCTCTCTCATAACTTTATGTTTATTTATTACTTAATATTTTTGCTAAAGAGATCAAATTATGGTGGAATTACGTTTTGTTTGGTTGATTAGATTCATTTTATTTACCTAGGTATAAAAAAAATTAAATATGTTGAGTGTTTACCTGTCGATTCAAGATAGATTAACTACCATATACTAAATAGGTAAAACATAAAAGTTGAGCAATTACATTGGTATATCTAAGAAACTAAAGCTCCCGTTTGATAACCATTTAGTTTTTGGTGTTTGAAAATTGTGTTTGTTTTCTCATCATTTATCTACAATGAGTTTCATCTTTCTTAAGAAAACATTTGAATTCTTAGCCAAAATCCAAAAACAAAAACAAGTTTTTGAAAAGTAGTTTTCAAAACTTGGCTTGGTTTTTGAATACATATGTAAAAAGTAGATAACATATCAAGAGAAGTCATGGGTGGATGTAATATTTATAGGCTTAATTTTCAAAAACCAAAAACTAAAAATTAAGGCCCCGTTTGATAACCATGGTTTTTGGTTTTTGGTTTTTGATAATTATGCTTGTTTTTTCACAATTTCTCTACAATGAGTTGCATCTTCTCTACAATGGTTTCCATCTTTCTTAAGAAAACACTTGAATTCTTAACCAAATTCCAAAAACACAAACAAGTTTTTGAAAACTACTTTTTTTAGTTTTCAAAACTTGGCTTAGTTTTTGAAAACACATCTAAAAAGTAGATAAGAAAACATGGAAAGTCATAAGTGGAAGTAATATTTATAGGCTTAATTTTCAAAAACCAAAAACCAAAAACCAAATGGTTATCAAACGTGGCCTAAATGGTTATCAATCGTGGCCTAAGGTTTTTGTTTTTCTTGGGGACCCATGTTAGAAAATCTAGTTGTGGACAACAAGCCAATTGAAGATGATTATTGATAGTATCATTCTCAAATAGAAATTTAGTATCATTCTCAAATAGAAATTCAAATCCTTAAAAAAATTGGATTCTTGATTCTTGATAAGTATTGAAGGTTGTACATTAATTTTAACATATGACACAATCTAAATATAGAATTTCTTATAGAAAAATACCTTGCAACATGACTAGATAGTATTATAACCAATGAAATTAAGATGTTTGATTGGAGCCATCAAAAACACACTTAGTAATATAGACATACACATCCTTGATCATCTGAACAAAAATTGTGTCCTTTTGAGTACGAAGTTTCTATAGGTTGTGGAAATTTCTGTCATGAAAAATATAGAAAATTTTCCTACAACGCGATCCCACAATTAATTTCAAAGTGGTGCAATAGTTATTAATCTCAAAGTGGTGCAATAGTTATTATTATATAACTAGTTATATGCCTTTTCTATCAACCGGTGATCTCAATATAGCTTTATCATAGGTATCTTTGGCAATATTGAGAATGAGATGTTGACATAAATATTGATCAACTGATCAAGGAATTTAATAAGCTTTTTTAAAAATTCATAATTTCAAATCAATACCCCATATTTAATTAGATTGTAATACTAAAGAAAAAGATTGAGAATTAGACGAAAGAATTAAGCATGAAGAAGACTTTATGGTCAAAGAAGTGAACTATAGTTTGAAAATTATTTTTTGACATATTTGTCTTTTATATAATTTTGAAATTTCAAATCTATCCCATATAATGATATATATATTTCATCTACTTTCTTTATTCCATTGCTTTTGTTAAAATTAAAATAATAATTATGTTTTAGAATTAAATGAAATTCCATTAAATTAAAAATGTTCTTAAAATCTTTATCAATTTTTTTTTGTGAAAATCTTGATCACATTTTAAACCGAAAGTCAGTTTTGAAAACCTATGTTTTGTTTTTCAAATTGGTTTAAGGTTTAGAAAACAACGTGTAATATATATATATATAATCGCTATCAAGTACCAAAGAATGTCTTAGAATACAAATACACATGAAATATATCACATACCGTAATGCACATAAAAATTTTCAAATTATCCTAGATTATTTTATAAGTGAGAAAGTGGGAAATAAAGAACATTTACCAAACACTTATATTTTTGTTTTAAGAAAAACACTTATATTTTTTAAAATTGAGAATAATTTTTTTTAAAAAAAATTACTAACATGAACATTACCAACTATCTATTTCATCTCTAATCACACAATTTTATCTTAAAAAGGTTTCAGTATTCAAATGTACATTCATAAATCAAACCACCCTGTGCATTGAACAGATAAGAACTATCTGATAATAATTTTATTTTTAATTATCAAATAAGATTATTTCTTTATATCTTTTTTTTATCTGCTCCTTTGAAAACAATTTTAAAATATTGGTCAAATTTCAAAACACTAGAACAAAGCATCTAAAAAATAGTTTGTTTTTATTTCTTCAGGTGAGGATTCAAACTCTAACCTCTTAAATTGATGAGTATATACATTAATCAGTTAAGTTATGTTCAGGTTAACATTTTAAATGTATCTTTAAAACAAGATCACGAAACAAAAAATCGTATGCCAACTTGTTTTCTAAAATTATATAAACAATAAAAAAAATCTATCATAAAAAAGAGCTCCAATTGAAGAGATTTTGTGGAGGAGAAAGTTGTCTTCGTCATGATTATTATTATAATTTATCTTGCCTTTTTCTGCTAATTAAGTTGAAGATATTTTATAACTCAATAATAACAATAATAATATTAATAAGTGAAAATTTTATTTTGAGGACCACACAAACTTTTGGACAAGATACATCACTTTTTTTCTTTTTTTTAGAGGAAGTGCTCGCAAGGATTAGGACCAAATATAAAAGTCACGCACAAGAATATTTTAGTGGATACTAAGGATTTAAATGTTGATGTAGTCACAAATATTAATGTTAAGATCTTAATTTTATGGAGATCTCCATATAAACATTTCGTTGAAATATCAATGAATATTTTGAAAAAGAAAATGTTAGAACTCTAGAAACTTGTAAAAATTATTTGAATTAATAAGTAAAGTTCTCACACTTCTTGAATAAGTTAAAAAAAATTGTTACTAATGTTTGTGTTCATATTAGTGGTATGGATTACTTTTTTCCATGGTAGTTGTAAGATATACCATTGTTTTACTGTCATGGTTGATTTGATGATTTCAATTTAACATTTTTATAATTTCGTTGGTTAATATTTCATTTCCTTAACCTTACATATATCTAAACATCGAGTTTAAAGATTATGGTATAGGAATTGAATCATGGATCTTTACAGTAGTCATTGATGTCTTGTTGTAACGCCCGAGTTCAGGAGGGGTGCATAAATGAACCGAGACCACATCTAAATGAGAGGGATCCTGAGGCTATGCAATGCATGGTTAAGAAATGCTTAAAAGAATTTATAGCTACTACCTATACCAACAATGTGCACATTCCTTTTGTGGTGGCTCAATCATAAGAACTTCAAAGTTAAGCATGCTTGGCTTGGAGCAATCCTATGTTGGGTGACCTCCTAGGAATTTTCTTAAGAAGCATGTGAGTGAGAACAAAGCATGTTGAAAGGACGTGTTGGTTTGTGGGGATAGTCTTCATTTTCACAAGCAGTTCAAGACAAGTAAAGGTGGCATGGCCAGGTCGCAGGGGAATATCGGGGTCATTAGGTGCCGAATCTAGATTCCAAATTCTGGGCCTGGGGCATTACACTTATATGCTTGAATTGGCATAGTTAAATAAGGTTATTTCTACAACCAACCATTTTTTCATATTTCATTGATATTTTTATGGTATAAATTATGAAATATACACGATGATATATTTTTTATTTCTTAGACAAATACAAATGAAATTTTTTTCTATATGTGCTACTTCTTCTATTCATTTCAGGTCGCATGGGAATATCGGGGCCATTAGGTGCCGAATCTAAATTCCAAATCCTGATCCAAATCCTGAGCCTGGGGCGTTACACTTATATGCTTGAATTGGCATAGTTAAATAAGGTTATTTCTACAACCAACCATTTTCTCATATTTCATTGATATTTTTATGGTATAAATTATGAAATATACACAATGATATATATTTTATTTCTTAGACAAATACAAAGGAAAATTTTTTCTATATGTACTACTTCTTCTATTCATTTCAGACACATCAACATCATTTAAGAATGACCTATAGTTCAATAACATAAAACAATAATCTACGAAGACAAATTCATAATGTGAATAGAGAAAATAAGTATTACAGGAGTGCTAAAAATTTTCTTTTGATACAACCAATAAAATCATAAGTATAGGAAACATTACCCCATCAAATAAAAATATTTCTTTCAACAATCTTTCGATTGTTAATATGAGATAATGACCACAAGCGTAGATCGCTTTAAATTTGGTCGTGGGAACTATATATATTTGGCAATTAATAAGTGTTTTGGTTTTTGCCTTACCAAGTTAGGGTTTTCAAAAAAAATAGTTCTTTGTAATTAGGGTTTTCAACTTAGATGTGGATGCTGATCAGACAGTACAAAAAGGACCTAAAACCTTAATTTAGTACGATGTATACATGTGATTGTGTGTGTGGATAAGGATGTATCATTATTGATTTGAAAACATTATTATTGCAATAATTTAACATTTGTCTACACTTTTAACTTTATAAGCCACCACTTTTGGTTCTAGCTAGCTAGTGTGGGCTTTTCAAAATATAATTTTAGAAAATACTTGTGCGCATTTGACCTATCTTTTAAGGACTAAAAATATTTTTTAAAAAATGATTAGTATTAGGTAAAAAAATTTAAAGGACATTTCAAAAAAAAAAATTTGAAGAGTATTTTATCGATCAAAAGTGATTTGACAAATTCTAAAAGCAAATAAAAAGTGTTTGAAATGCCTTCTAGATAAAACAATTAATTTTCTTTAAAAAAAAAAAAGTATTTCACTTAAAACACTTTATAAAAAAAATTTCAAACTCACCGTTAGTCTAATTTTAGGAAATATTTAGTCTAATTATAAAAATTAATATAAGTTTTGATAATATGAAATTTTGTCACCTACTTGAACCTTTCAATTTCTCCATACCACCGTGGTTGAACTTAACATTTCAAGTGCATCGAGTAGAAATTGGACCTACAAGATCCTTCAAAATACAAGAGTCAAATTGAAGGTTAAAAAATCAATTTCTACCATTATTATATCGTCCAATTCAATTAGGTACTACAAATATAGATTCGGGATTTGATCTGCTTTATGAGATACACAATTAAAAAAAGAAAAAACTCAGTTTCATAACATAATTGTTATTATATCTTCAAGGACTTTGGATGAAATTTGAAAGGTGTGAGAAATAGAAGACTAGGTTGGAAGATTACTCACAGGCAACTACCCATTTGACTTGAAAGTAGTCGAAAATGAAACAAGAATATGTGTTCACATGATATAGATCAGTGCTGTCAGTGTCAGGTTTAAGAATGATCTTTAATAGTATGTCAAATTGTACCAATAATAATCCATTTTTATTCTATTTACAACATCATAGTGGAAACATACACATACATGCACTTAGAAAATTATGTCAATCTATGGAGAGAAATGGAATGTACACTACAAGTAAATATTTGCAACAACCAATGAATTCTAACTTTTTTTTTTGACAATATGTGAAGTGGGAGATTCGAGCCTCTGACTTATTAATCGAGGATATATGCTTTATGTCTGTTGAACTATGTTCATATTGACATAAATGAATCCTAATTGAAATACGCACTAGTGCACATCTACGGCCATAATAAATATATTATGAGCTCAAACAAGAAATCCAAGCATATCTATATTGATCCAAGAATAAACTATGCCTAGATATATATACTCAGAAGAAAAAAAGTTTAAACTAATGTTATTCACCTTCACAAGGTCAATGAGAGCAAATTTCATTTTCTTATTATGAGGTATTTTCAAGGGAAAAAATCTATAAACTAGCTAATGTATTAAAAGATGGAGATCTTGGATGTGGTCAATTATGTTAGATGTAAATTTTTGTTGCCTAGATCAGCAAACCTTGACTGCCATTTCTACTATGAACGAGCTGAGTTTATCTTCTATTTTGAGAGTACTCCATATGTTGCATGAAGATCAGATTCATTTTTTGGGCTTGGACTAATTATGATTTTGTTTCTTGACATTTGAAGATAATTCTATGACAATTCCAACTTTTATTTTTATAACTAAGAACAATAAAAGTGGGAGTAGAAGGATGAGACATAGAATATGTCGTTCGAGATAAAAATAAACAAAAAGGTTGCATTATTCACATTAGCACTGAATTGAAGATGGTTGATCCTTTGACTAAGAGCATGCTAATATTGAAATTTAAAAATTACAAAAAAAAAAATGTTAAATTAGAAGTTTAGTCTCTAAATTTTCAACGTTGGTCTTTGAAACTTTCAATTTTGTATCTAATAAGTTCCTAAACTTTCATTTTTATCTAATTGTTCCCTACATTTTAAAAATGTCTAATAAATCTTTGTGTCCATTGGTCTCTGGCCTATTAGACTTTTTTTTTTTAATTCATAATTGTATTAGATACAAAATTAAGAGGTCAAAGTTCCATTGAAGACAAAATTCAAATATTATTTTATGTCTAATAGATCCATGAATTTTGAAAAATGTCGAATAGTTCGAAGATCTATTAGACACAAAATTGAAGCTTTAGTGATTGATTTGACTCAAAAATTGAAACTTAATTTAGGGACCTTTTCGAGACTTTTAAACTTCAATGACCTATTAGACACTTTTTAAATTTCAAAAATCTATTGAATATATCACCTTTTCAAAGTTTAGGAATCTATTAGGCACGGCTTTAGGAGTTTAGAGACTATAAAGACTTAGTTGTATTTTGAAATCATATACATTTGATCATTAATGAAACTCTTATATATTGTAATTTCTCATTTCATGTTTGACAATAATTTATTTGAGAGAAAATATATTTGTGAATTGAAATAATCCCAAGGTTTTGGTACATTAAATTTGTTACTGCATTAAGAAGTTGAGAGACTAATTATATTTAATTGATAGGACACTCATAATTGAACTTAATTATCAACCTAATTCATGTGCTTTGATTCTCAATAAAGTGATAGATTAGTTTTGTATAAGTAGGTAATACATATAAGATGGAATATATGTAAAGTGATGAGCTCTTTAATGACCATTAATATGGTGGATTAATGACAAAAATCATTGTTTCCATGATAAAATGGGATTACAAATGTCATTGTCATTATAATATAATGGAATCACAAAAGTCATTGTTGATTAGCCATGACTATATATACATATATAATCACTTCTTCTTCTTTTCTTTTTTTTTTAAAGAAATATATATAAAAACATTTGCTTGGTCTTCTTAATCATGCATTCTTGCATTACTAGTAGCCTCAGACTTTATACTTAACTATTCATACTTTTATTAAGAGAAAAAAAATTATCCAATTTTATGTACATCATGTACACATGTTTGAAGGAAATTAGTGCAATCATTTTTGTTAACTAGTCACATGTTTCTCAAATGTAAGACAAAGACTAGCTGAAGCAAGATAAACATGGTCAAGCAAGTGTTCTAAAAAATAAGGAAATTATGCCAAAGAGTACGTTTTCAACATTATATTTCACAAATGTCAACATTTATAAAAAATTTCAGTCTTAGCTTGGCTTGAGTCTTTTCTCTTCTTTCCTTACAATTTTACCCTCATTTAATATCATCTCTCTATGTTTAATTCTAAATCTTGAATTTATACTTTGCTAATATACTTTTTTTTTTTTTGCTGTCAACATTAAAAATTTTCCACCTACAAAATTCATCCAAATTTTCATTTAAGGCAACCATTCCACCCCTTTATTACGTGTCTAATTTATTTTTAAAAAATAGTTTTTGTTTTAATATATTTACTTTCATTTTGACATTTGTATATAACTCCATATATGCCTCATATATAACATGTATGTAAGGTTTTTTCTGTTTTGCTTATTGTAGACACAGATATTGAATTTTTTTTTATAATATTAAATTAATATAATCCAACATATATACTACATTTATATATATTGTCCCATCTTTATTGAAATATTTATTCCACTTATTACGGATTTCATCACAATCGGTATATTTAGTTATTTACAAATATATACTCAGTATCTTTGTTTGTCACCACCATCATATCATTTGCAAATCTATACTCGGTATATATATCTTTTCTAAAGAAAATTGTATACAAAATATATATCTCATATTATTAAAAATATACTCATATATTTAGAAAATATATACATGGTATGGAACAACTATACAACCATGAGGGACCCTAATGATGTCGTCATCAACATACTATTGACAAAAAATTATTGATGACACTAGAGTTGCTCGCGAGTGACTAGATGCCTTCGAATGTCTCTTCTTTTGAAGTTCGACACTATCTGATGTTGTTCGCCAAAAATAGAAACCAAAAATCATTGTCGCTCGAAGCTCTATATTTTTAGAGGTCGACGTCATGCAAGAGTCTATCATTTTTTCTTGGCATCCCAAACAATCTTTGACGTCAAATTAACAGTTACTTTTACTTTCTCACTTGCCTAGTATAATAACTATATACACACAAAAATTTGATTTAGTACACAATGTGGAGGAAAGATTAAATTAAATTTCTGTCAGATAGCAATTATATATACCCAATCCAAACTTTAGTGTTAATCATTCAAAAAGGATAACCCCAAGATAACATTTTGGACTAAAATAGTTCTTTATAAATATGCGACGATGTGTCTTTTGACGTAACAAATACACATTTATAGTTTTAATGCATCTTATAATGAAATCCTTAGACTTCTTCATGATAACTTTTGTTGACAACATCCTTGGCCATTCCAAAACGAAGGTGGAGCATGAGAATTAAGCACCACGAGAGAGCCATCCAACTAAATTATATTTTAAGTTCTCCAAGGTGTGAATTTTAATTTCAATATATATGTCCTTTTTAGCTAGGTCACCTGGTATAAATGGATGGAATTGAGGTAGTTAGTGTCTAGCTTTGTATGTCTATAAATGTGAGGTATATATACAATTTTCAATTGAGCTAGCGAGAAACTAGAAAGACTTTATCAAAATAGCAATCTTTTGTTGACTCGATTGATCTTACAATAAAGTAGTTAGTTCATGGAATAAAGCTTATAAGCAAAGCTCCTAAGAACTCAAGTAAAGTTAATTACAGTACTACTAATACTCATCACTGTGCATGATGGATAGCATATATAATAAGATTTGTAGTAGTGTATAATGCAATGCCTATAAGAAATGATTGAACATTGCTTGATGTACCCTCTTGTAAAGTTACAGCTTACACCTCTTGAACACCTAAAGTATTACAAGTAAAACGAATAACTTGAAGCTAGTCATAGGTCAATTTTGCCATGAAGATCATCTTGAGACACCTAGGTCAACAAGATTTTGGTATTTATTATTAGAGTGGGTGTGATATTTTCGAGTTGTAAATTTCTCCCACCGTAATAATTTTTATCTTATAAGATGAATGGACAGAAGTCAATCCCACTAAGTTTGAGTTGGATTTTCTTAAGTTTTTTGGACACCATAATTTATCAGATACAAAAACTTAGACTTTATAAATGGGAAAATCAATCAATCAATAAATTAATAAAATTAAAAAAGAATATGGTAGAGATGCAACTACCCAAAGTTATGATAACTTTGATTGCAACATTTGAATGATAAAAGTTTTCTCTACAACCCCAATCCAACCCTAATAATGTGATATTCCAATCAATTTGCCAACACTAGAAGAAACAGTCAGTTTTTTGTTTGTTACCACTTGCCACTCACCTTCCTACCCATTTTATTTTTTAAAATAATAATAAATAAATAAAGGCCTTTTCTATTCTCTTCTTCAATCATTCAACATTCCTTCCTCAACTCACAATACCACATGCTTACCATTACTTTCCATTTCTAATCTTAGATTCTTCTTATATATCTATCCTTTTTCCTTTTTTCTTTTTTTTTTCCTTTTCAAATTTTTGGTGATTTGTAGCAATCCAATTTATATTTTTAGTAATATATTCGTTTTCAATGCCATAATTTTTTTGTTACTTTTTTTTTTGGAAGTATTCATTGAGGCATCCTTTTTTGAGATTTTGTATTTACTTCTCTTTTTTAAAAAAATTAATTTTGGTTGATGCTTGAGGAAGTGTGTCAGTTTGGAGTTTTGAAAATTGTCTATGAACTATCTAATAAATCATACAAAAGTTAGTCAACAAACTTTCAAAATCATCTATAGATCATACAAAAACAAATCACAAAATATATATATATCCTAACAAAAACATAGCTATAGAAAAATTTAGGTAATAAAAAATGTCAAATTGAGCAATAAAAGATTCGAACTCAGCTAAATAATATTTTTCACAGTTAAAAAATTCAACATACCTGTAAAAATAGTCTCATCTAGTCATAGAGATGTTTACAACTAGCCACTCTTAAAAAAATAAAACCAACAAATAATGAATGTATTAATTTTATTTTGTTTAAGCTCATGACAAAGTGAGCATAGCTCGGTGATAATAATTGGCAATGTACTCATTCCTTCAAGGTCAGAGGTTCAAATCTTTATACCCCACATTTGTTGTAAAAAAAAATCACAATATAATTTGATAAAATTAAAAGTTAGGTTAAATTTCAATCTCGATAAGTAATGTGTATTAAAAGAATGAAATTTTTCAAAAGAAAAAAAAAACAGGTGGCAATATATTAATTTGACTTTTTTTTCACTAGTTTTGAACCAATATCTTTATTTAAAGGAACAAAAAAAAACTCATGGCTCACATGAAAGAGTTTTCTTTATTTACCGATATACCTAAATATAATTAATTTGTATACGTGGCATTTGACAAAAAAAAAATTAATATCATATCACAATAAGGAGAGTAGAAATTTGAACTATTACAACTCCCCACTAAGAAGAAAAAAGTGCATATGTCTAACCATTGATGCGCAATTTAAACATAGCTCAACTGGTCATTAAGATATTATACCCTCTGACCTTGAATTCCAATCTCATATATTGTTGAAATAAAAATAAATAAATAAGAGACATTTGAACTATCTTACAAATTATTATATAGAAAGTAGATAAATCTCACTTCTTTCGAAAAAAGAATTATAAATGTATTTTAATTTTTTTCCTACTTTTATGGTATTGATTGTCTGTAGCATCCTTCCAAAAAACTATATACTTTTCTTTGTCTCATAGTCTATTTTCTAAATTATTTTATAAATTTTAAAAATTATTTTTTAAAAAAAGTTCATAAAAACATATTATTTATTATTGGAATTTCACTAATTAGACCTTGGACATATTTTTATAAAATAAAAGTTTTAAATAAAGAAGCACTCGGTAAACAAGCTTAATTTTATTTATTTAAAAAAAAAAAAACCAAGGTTAATTTTTTTAAAAAAATAAAACCATTATTAAATGGGACTAATATATACTCTAGCTAATTAATAATGAATAAATAAATCTCACATTATTAACTTTATTTTTAAAAAATTTACTAATATTTCTTGAGTTTCCTTTCAATTACACTGTCACTCTCTACCCATCTTCATTAACTTAAATTATAACTTTCATTTTCATAAAAGTTATTAAAAAAAAGAAGAAGAAGAAAAGAAAAAATCTATTCATTTTTAGTGTGTTTGAAATAAGTTTTGAAAAAACTGTTTTTTAAACAAAATTATTTTTTCTATAAGCATCTTTAGAAAATTTAATAATTTAACATGTTTTCAGTATACTTTATGAAATGAATTTAAATGATCAACATGTCTTTTTTATAAATCTTAATAAATAAAAAGAACTTAAAAAACATAGATTAATTTAAAAGCTATTTTTGAAAAATCGCAAGAGATAGATTATTCAAAAATAACTTTTAACGGTTTAATCGAAAATCTTTTAAATATATATTAAAGAAAAAATATATATTTGTAGTTAATATAATCACTTTTGAATATAGTTAAAAAAAATGAAAAGAAAAAAAAATGAATGTTTTCTAAAGTATTTATAAAAAAAAAAAAAGAGAAGATATACAAAATTTATTAAAAATATTTTTTTTAAAATTGCAACTAGAAGGTATTTCAAACCAAGACTCTTAATTAGTGGAACTTTGTCCAATCATAATTAAACACGTTGACATGCGCCACCACCATCATTATTCTTAAATAAACTGGCACCATGTGTAAAGATTGAAAAAGAAAGGGTATCTGACACAAATTACAATTTACAATTTGTCTCGAACATAAAGCGAAAAAAAAAGGTTTATTTTTATTGCGAAAATGCCACAGTGATTGATCCTTTTCTTCATCTGCTCTGAAAAAGCTGTTTTTTTTTTTTTTTTTCTCCTAAGGAGCTCAAGTTAAGACAAATTACACTTTTGTGGATTATTTGTTATTCCTAACAGCAATGGTTTAAAGTAGTTATTGGTTTTGATCAATTTTTAATATTAAATTATTATATTCCAACAATACCAAAATTTTTAATTTTCTATTTTCGCCGCTGAAGTTTACATGGAAATTTATTTTTCGTCCTTGTTGTTAAAAATTTGTAGTGTATTTAATTTAATATAGATTGTACTTTGGCCTCAACGAACTTGTGTTTAAGTCATACGCATAGGAATATTTAGGATTGGATTTAATCATATATAAAAAATTTATGTTAAATATAATATGAAAATTTAACAACGAAGATCAAAATAAATTATTATCAAAGTTTATCAAAGAAAAGATAAGAAAATATAATAAGAGTAATCATTTAAGAATCGAAGTGGTAAAAGACATATATATAACTCGAATATTTTGATCACTCCGATCTAAATCTTACAAGTTGGTTTGGGTTGGATACAAATAAAGTTGAACTTTTATGAATTAGGATTGGTTTATAGGTTATTTTAAAATTAGTTCCCCCCCCCCCCCCCCCCCCCCCCCCCACAAAAAAAAATACATATGAATATAATTCTTTTCAATATTTGATAATAGGTAAATAAATATTTTTTATTTAGTTCAACTAACTAATAGGTAAATAAATGTGAGGGTGGATAGGGATTTGAACTATAAACTTTTAGTCGAAAATATAATGTTTTAATCAGTTGATGCTCATATTGGCGGTAAAAGTAATACTTATAATGACTTATAGACTAGGATTTTCTCTATTTTTTTAAACAAAAATCAAATTAAATTAATCTTACCAACATAATTCAAATATTTCATAGGCGAGTTAGATTGTGTCCATTATCTAACAAAAAAACATTTGAGTTGCATAAATTTACTATTTAAATAATTAGATTGGGTTTAAAGAGTCTTTTAACCCACCCTAATTCATAAAAAATCCTAGACTAAAGTATTATTTAAATCTAAATTTCATATTAAAACTAAAAGTTAGATTAAATATGATGACAAAATTAAAGATAGAAGATGAAAGATATAGTTGAGTTGAAGCCAATAAAAAAAAATAACAATTCATCGCATTTTATTTTTATTTTTATTTTTATTACTTGATTTCTTTTATTACATTATAAATTTGTGCGAGAAAAAAAAGAATTAAGGATGAAACAAATAATAATTTTGTGAAAATTTCCCTAAAGACAAATGAGGAAGAAACCAAAATAGAATATTAGAACTAAAATTAAATATAACAAGTTTTGATTATTACTTAACAGATTGGGCAGTTGACCAACTTATACAATTATTTAAAAATAATAATAACTATAATTAGTTAGCTTTGAAAGTTCATTATCTTTCAAAACAAATCATTAGACTTCAAAAGTACACTAAATTCTTATTTTAAAATGTCCCATTTGAATTCATAAATTTACATGAGTTTCCAAATCATTTATTTCAAAGTAAAGTGAATAATTTGTACAAAAAGTCTCATGTATCATGAGTTTGACATGTGGAATATTTTCCTTTTTTAAAAAAGAGAGAGAGAAAAATATATATATCATTTTGTACATTTTTTTTGTAGTCCGATTTTCATAAAATAACAAATATTCTCTTTTAAGTATAAAATCACTTCAATTTGTGATATATTTATATGTAAAAGAAACTAAAATTATAAACACAAAATAAAATAAAATAAAAAATGGCCAACAAGGAGTCCCCAAGGGTTATTGATTGGTGCTCTTAATCAGGTGTCAATTACTAAATTCATATACATTAACTCTCGCTAACCTAAAAATAACTCAACTAATAATGTCATCAATCAAGAGGTTAGGGTACGAATTCTCACACCCCACATGTTGTTGAACTAAAAATAATAATATTAAAAGGTCAGAAGTTTTCAAATTCTCTCACTCCACATGTTGTCAAACTCAAAAGGATAAAAATAAAAAAGTTAACTTGTGATTTATGACCACCCTTTCTGCAAAACAAGTCTCAAGAAAATATAGTTCAACTTCCAACTCAATCTTGGTGAAATCCATTTAGAATTAATTCTAAAGAATATCATGCATAGAATTTATACAAACAAGTATACTTTTACCATTCTTAAACAAATTTATTTGATAAAATGGGAAATCGACTTAATATGAAATTTTTACCTTTAAAGAAATATTAAAATGATTTTTTTTTGCTGACAAGAATATAGTTATAACTAGTCAAGATATTATTTATCCTTCTAAAAGTAGAATGTTCAAAACTCTTCACGACCTCTATTAAACTAATAAAAAAATAGAGAAATTTCCAATTCGTTGACAAAAAAAATTACTGATTCAGTTTAGATTATTTGCCAATGTTATTTTCAAATTTTTGCTTTCGATCATTTATAAAACTTTGGGCGAAATCATTGTATACAAACCACGTGATTTTTAAATGGAAAAATAACTGGTTATTTTAAAAATAAGCTATCTGCAAAAATAAAAACTAACTAAATGAATTCAGTAGAGAAGAATATTCTTAAAAAATAATAATGAACTAATATACATTCGCCTAATGATTTTTTGAAAAAATAGTAAATCAATTTTTTTTTCAAACAGCATATAAACGACCTAATTATTATTTAAAACTCAATCAAGAATAAGATCTCAAGTGGGAATATTTAAAACAATAAAAGGGAATAATCAAAATATGAAACTAACTTCATCAAGCTCAATAATAACACTTTGGCAAAAACATTTTTTTTTAAAAAGCAATAAAGGACAATAAGATAAAATTAAGTATAGATTATAAGTTTTCTTCAAAAAAAAAAAAAAAAAAAAAGTATAGATTATAAGTGGCTTACTTTTAGAATGCCCATTTACCCCATCATTCAAAAAAAAAAAGCATTAATAAAAACTAGAAAAGGTAAATCCTTTCAACAAAACAAAATTCTTCCTTTAATCAATAACACTTCCAAAAGAAAAAGAAGAACAACATTGAAAGAAAAGGGCTTTTTTTTTTTTATAGTTTCCAACAGGAAAGAAAAGCTCTCTATTCCATTCCCTCACAAAATTACAGTTGTCCCAAGAGAGAGAAGTGTAAAAATCCAAAAGGGAAGAGAGAGAAAGAAAGAAGGAAATGAAGTTGAAAATCCCATGGCTAAGGCTCAGATCTTGGGGCTTTGAGGCATAAAAAGCAAGGTCAGCCTGGTCTTCCATTGGCCTCTGAAAAAAGCAGCCATTGTTGTAGCTTTAACTGGTGAAGAGACCACCAGGGTCATTTTGGTAATTTTTTAGAGAGAGAAAGTCCTTAGCTTTAGTGAGAGAAAGATGAGAGAGAGGGTACCAAACTGCATTGTTGAGTTGTATCCTGTTGTGGGTTTGGCAATTTGAGGGACAGCAAAACCAACCCAAATTATTTCAGTTTCTCCTTTTTTTTCTCTTTCTTTGTTTTATCAAACCCATCTTTTCCTCCATTTTTCTTTACCTTCTTCTTCTTCTTCCTCCTCTTCTTCCTTCTGGGCTTTTCCTCTCTGTCAGTAACAAGAACAGAGAAGCTGAAGAAACTTCTATGAACAATTCATAATGCCGCCATTTTAGCAGCTTCGAACTGGGTCTTGTGCTCTGCTTCTCTGTTAACAGAACACTTTTGTCACTTCATCTTACACTGCCGCCATGTCTACCAAATCTAAGTAAGTCCTCTGCAGCGATCTGATGTGGGTTTTGTTTTGCTTTTTTTGAGTGATCGATCACTTTTTCTCGGTGTAATTTTAATTCCCAGTCCCAATTTTCTTGGATCTTCTGTTTATGGCGGTTGCTAGGGCCAGTTTGGTTCTCTGAGTTTTCTTTTTTTTTTTTTTTTTTTTGTTTCTGTTTTGAACCGATGCTGTTTCTTTTCCCTCCCTTTTTTCTGTGTTTTGGGTTCTCTGTTTTTATTACTCTTGTGTTGCACTATGGCCTGTTTCTGGATTTCTTTGTGTCAACATTTTGTAGTTGATTTGACGGTGGTTTCTTCGAGATCTCATCCTCTGTCGGTTAGATCTACTTGGAAGTAATTTCAGGCTTTTTTTTCACAGTTGGTGTTTGTGCTGTTTTTTCTTGCTGAAACTTTCATTTCTGCTTGATTTCTGATTGGAATTGTTCTTGAGGATGCTGAAATGTTGCTGGAATTCAGCTTTCTGTGGTTGTTCTTTGGGAATTTGAGATGGGTTTTTGTGGATTGTTTGGTTTCTGCTCCATTTCTGTGCAGTTTTGATGACTGCATTTTAATGTTTTTGACAGATCTTCTACACCTGAAACTCCCAACAAGACATCACCTGCAACTCCCAGGGTGAGCAAACTGAATAGAGGGATTGCTAAATCAGAGTCTGATTCTCATTCGCCTCTGCAAAGGTCTCGGCTCTCAATTGACCGGTCTCCTCGACCTGCCACTTCAAAGCCTGCAGTTGATCGTCAACTGCCGAAAGTCGCTACTCCGCCTGATGTAAGTTTTAGCTGATGTACTCAACAATTCTTGATCGGAATTGCCAATGGTGTTGTGTTGGATGTTTTTCATCATACAATGTCTTTTTTAGATTGAAGTGAATTCATGAATGTAAATCGGTACACGCTGCTGATCTCTTTTGGTTTTTCTTTTTCAGAAAGCGCAACCACGGGGTACGAAAGGTTTGGAGGTACAGGCTCAATTAAATGTTGCTCAGGAGGATCTGAAGAAGGCAAAGGAACAAATAGTTCTGGTTGAAAAAGAGAGAGAAAAGTTATGCAATGAATTGAAAGAAGCACAGAGAGCAGCAGAGGAGGCAAGTGAGAAACTCAGAGAGGCTTTGGTGGCACAAAAGCGAGCCGAAGAGAGTTCTGAGATCGAAAAGTTCCGAGCTGTTGAGATGGAACAAGCAGGACTTGAGGAAGCTCATAAGAAAGAAGAGGAATGGCAGAAAGAGATAGAAGCTGTGAGGAGTCAACACGCATTGGATGTTGCTGCTCTTCTCTCTACTAGTCAAGAGCTTCAAAAAGTGAAGATGGAGTTGGCAATGACTACCGACGCTAAGAATCAGGCACTGAGCCATGCTGATGATGCAACAAAGATTGCCGAGATTCATGTCGAGAAGGTGGAGGTTCTCTCAGCTGAGCTAACCAGATTGAAAGCATTGTTAGACTCAAAGCTTGAAACACAGGCAAATGAGAGTGGGCAATTGATAATGAAGCTTAAGTCAGAGATAGACTCTCTGAATTTGGAGCTTGAGAAAGCGAAATCTTATGCTGAGAAGGTGAAGGACAAAGAGATTTCCATTGAGCGGCTTAATCATGAACTAAAAGCCGCTAAGATGGCAGAAACATGCTACGAGGAAACGATCACAGAGAAAGAGGCTTCCATTGAACAGCTTAATATTGATCTAGAAGCTGCAAAGATGGCAGAGACATACGCACATGGTTTAGTAGAAGAATGGAAAAGCAGAGCCGAGGAGCTAGAAACACAGTTGGAGAATGCTAATAAGCTAGAACGATCGGCATCGGAATCTCTGGAATCGGTGATGAAACAACTTGAGCAAAATAACGATCTACTGCATAATGCAGAGCTTGAAATTGCTGCTCTAAAAGAGAAGGTAGGTTTGCTGGAAATGACTGTTAAAAGACAAAAAGAGGACTTAAAAGAGTCAGAACACCATCTTCATCTAAGTAAGGAAGAAGCATCTGAAATGGAGAAGTTGGTTGTGTCTCTGAGGTCACAGTTGGAAACTGTCAAGGAAGAGAAAACTCAAGCTTTGAATAATGAGAAACTTGCAGCTTCCAGTGTACAAAGCCTATTAGAAGAGAAAAACCAACTATTGAATGAGCTAGAAACTTCTAAGGATGAGGAAGAGAAGAGCAAAAAGGCGATGGAAAGCTTGGCGTCAGCATTGCACGAAATCTCTGCAGAGGCCAGGGAAACCAAGGAGAAACTGTTATCTAGTCAAGCCGAGCAAGAAAATTACGAGTCCCAGATTGAAAATCTGAAGTTGGTCTTGAAAGCTACAAATGAGAAGTATGAAAGCATGCTTGAAAATTCAAACCACGAGATTGATATTCTAACGAGAACGATTGAGAAATCGAAGCACGAATTTGAGAATTCCAAGGCTGAGTGGGAAGAGAAGGAGCTTCACCTGGTGGATGCTGTGAAGAAATCAGAAGCAGAGAACTCTTCCTTGGAAAAGGAAATAGATAGGCTTATAAATTTGCTTAAACAAACCGAGGAAGATGCTTGTAAGATGAGGGAGGAAGAAGCTCAGCTAAAGGATAGCCTGAAGGAAGTTGAAGCTGAGGTGATTTATTTGCAGGAAGCTCTTGGAGAAGCAAAATCTGAGAGCATGAAACTGAAGGAAAGTTTGTTAGACAAAGAAAACGAGTTGCAGAGCATTCATCAAGAAAATGAGGAGCTTCTAACAAGGGAAGCTGCTTCTCTTAAGAAGGTTGAGGAGTTGTCCAAGTTGCTTGAGGAAGTTTCTGCCAAAAAGCAAATAGTAGAGAATGGCGAACCAACGGACAGCGAGAAGGACTACGATTTGCTACCGAAAGTTGTCGAGTTCTCTGAAGAGAATGGTCGACGACAGGAAGAGAAGCCCAAAGTGGAGCTCTCAGTACCCATTCAACAAGAAGAACACAAATTTGAGTTTCCATGGGAAGAGAATGGTACCACAGTTGAGAAGACTGAAAAAAGAGACTCAGCAACAACACCTCAAAATGGAAACAGTAAACCGAAAGAAGACGAGAAAAAAGAGAAGGAAGACGATTCAGTCAAGGTCGAATACAAAATGTGGGAGAGCTGCAAGATTGAAAAGAAGGAGTTCTCACAAGAGGGAGAACCAGAACACGAATCCATTGACGACGAAGGGGACTCAAAAGCGGAGGGCGGAGAGAGTTTCGATCAGATAAATGGGGTAAGCTCAAAAAATCTGGAAGATGGAGGAAACTCACCATCAAAGCAGCAGCAACAACAGAAGAAGAAGAAACCATTGCTTAAGAAATTCGGATACCTTCTCAAGAAGAAGAACAGTGTCAACCAGAAACAGTGATATAGTAACTGTGGCTTGATTTGCTTCAAGCTAGGTGGCAAGTATATGCATAGTAATTTTCACCGTGAATTCGTTTGCTTATATTGTTTTGTTCTGATTTTTCTGAATAGGGTTTAAAAAGATGGGAAAAAGAAAAAAGATGAAGAGACTTGTAAGTGAGACTTTCTCCTTCTTTCTTCTTCTTCTTCCACTGCTGGGCAGTTTCTTGTATGTTATTGGGATATTTCTTTTGTTCATTGTTTAATGGCTTCCTTCACTTCACTACTGATCCAGAATTTTATGAAAAGGAGTGGTTACTTGAAGTTGTATCATCATCTTCCATCCATCCATCCATCCATCCATCCATTATAGATTCTTTCTTTTGTTAGCTGTTGCAAATGAGAACTGCTTTGTAAATTTTTATTGTTTGTGACATCAAACTGTTTGTTTTCACATATTGTTTCGTTTGTTAGCTTTAGTTCAGTAAATGTTATGGTGTGTTTTCATAGTTTGAAGTGAAATGAAAGGAAGAACGTAATGAAGAAATGTGGGATTTTGAAAAGTGTATGTAACCAATTGAGCAAACTTCTTGAAGGAAGAAAGAAATGAAATATGAAAAGTGGATTTAGAAACGTTTTGGGTGATGAGTTTGTCAAAATAGAAACTCTGGGTTGGAAATCTTACCTAAATTAGTTGCCTGAAATAATGACAAACATTGTCTGTCTGGTGGCCTGTTAAAACCAGATCCATTGGACCATTGATAGTTATTTTTTAGTTTTCTTCTATATTATTATTGTTATTGTTAGTATAATAATAAACAAACAAAAACAAAAACAAAACTTAGCTGCAAACCACCATGAGATGTACAGCTTTTTTTTCTTTTTTTCTTTTTTTTTGCTTTTTAGAGTATTAAAGTGTAAATAAGGAGAGAGAACTCCAATCTATAATATAATTCGGGAGACATTAATGTTTTAGTACTTAAATTATATTCAATTTCAAGTTGACATATGATCTATTTTGTTGGATCAAACTTAGTAGTGGAATCCACATACTTGTTAAATTCACGTATTGATTAAATATACTATAGATTGTTTAATTTTTATGTGGATTCTACTATCTCTAAATTTTAAAAAATGTTTGTTTTAGTTTCAGGGTTGTTTTCTATACAAAAATCATTTGATTTTTTCACCTCATTTAATTGAAACATGACAAATGTGATTTTTTTTTCCATTTATTTAATGATTATATGTATACATGAACAAATATTTAAACTTATAAATATATCATTAAAAATAATATATTACATAAAAAACAAAAACCAAGTAGAAATTCAAAACCTTACCAACGTGCAGCCAAACATTATCCATTCTTTTTTTTGCAAGGTAAAAATTACCCATTCTTATATTATAAAAATATTCCATCCATTTTTTCTATATAATAAATAATCAGATCTAATTGAAACATGAAAATCAATTATGATATAAGACACACCAACTAACAATGAAATTTCCTTTTTCTTTCCTCTTTTATTTATTTATTTTTTTTGTCTGCGTGTGGAGAATTATTGAAAGTAAAGTTGGGATAATAAATTTCGGCGTCCTCAATATTTGAGTGTGTTTTTTTAATTTAATTTCTATTGTTTAAAAAAAAATTCAATTGAGTCTCTAATGTATTAATATTTTTCAATTTAGTCTCTTGATATTGGTGAATGGTAAAATTAGTCGATGATAAACTTACATAGTTACAATGCATAATACTTAGTGGATTCATGGAAATTTAGAAGAGAAAAAATGTCATCTAAGATATGAACACTCGAAATTTCTACCAATTTCTTAGAAATTCAAAAGAAAATTAGATGACTCTCTTTCTCTTCTAACTTTCTATCTATTTACTAAATATTATATCACGTAAGTTTATCATCAACTAATTTTAATATTTAATAACAACGAAGAATAAAATAAAAATATATATATTAAAATATAAATGGCTAAATTGAAACTTTTAAAATAATATCAAAAAATTATTTTTAAAAAAATTAAAGGAATGAATTATTTAATTGAAAAAAAATGAATAGTCAAAAAGTAGAACGATTATTGACCAACAGAAAAGTGAGGCTTCAATCTCAAGGCATCTCTTTTTAAACGCTGATTGGTGTGCCGCCAGCCCCCCGCCGGTCCCAAAAGCCCTTATCTTTCCACTCCGACATTGCTTTTTTGAATAAATAATCTACGATGAATTTTTTTATTTTTTTTTACCCTTTTTGAAATAAGATATTTTGTTGTTTTTCTAAAAAGATAATGATGCTATTGAATACATTAGTGGAAAGTTTTAGATGCTACTTCGTTATCAGATTTAACTTATGTCGTTTGTATTATTTGAGTTCAATCCTTTTAGGTAGATCTGTCTTTTTTTTCCCTTTTTTTTCTCTGAGATTAAATTATAAATTTAGTCATTGGACTTTAATTGTTATATTTATGTGGTCCATGAACTTTAGAACGTTTCAATTACATCACTTAACTTTTTATTTTGATTTTAATAAGTCCCTATTATTAACGATGTTACTTAACTCTTGACGTGACTTGTTGATTGGTCTAATAAATGGTGATTTAGCCAAATGTGATATTAGATGCTTTTAAGGGAGTAAGATAGTTAGATAAAATAAGGGGTGAATGAGCCAATACATTTAATTTAAAATGCATTATGCGTGTCTAATCTTATTTTATCTAAGTGGACTACTCTATTGTGTCATGTTTAAATCATCACTTGTGTAGTAGGGTGTACATGGGTTGGGTTGGATTGGGTTGAGGGGATTTTTTGGACCAACCCGAAAACTCGAGGTGGTCGGGTTAGCTACCCGAAAGAACCGAACATAGGTGGCAACCCACCCCAACCCAACCTTCTATTTTTGGGTTGGGTTAGGTTGCCGGGTTATCCTTTTTTTTTGTTAAATTTTCTTAATTATTTAAAACTAAACTCAAATCACAATTTTTCATTTCAAATTTGCTTGTCATACTCTTTTTAAAGACTACACTCTTCAGCACGATGAATAAACAGATGTTGATGATGCAGCTACAAACTAGAACAAAGAAAAGGTACAAACCAAATAAAAATCAGAGAACATGAAAACAAAACCTCATTTCCATTTCTCCATTTTTCCTTATTTTAAGGTCCAATTTCCCTTCTCCAGTGGCTATAGTTGGCCGTTTTCCATGGATTCTTCTTGTCTTTCTCATGACCCTTTTGTAATTTTTCTCCATTTGCAAACAGCAACAAAGCCTGTTCTATCTTCTCTAGAGCGAGACTCTGTTTTTTCCGTCCTCGCCTCCATCAACTCCGTCGTTCAACAATATAACACGAAATCAAAACTTTATTCCCAAAAAAGTAAAAATCAAAACAAATCTATATACATACCCTCACTCCAAATCTGAATCTGGGCGTGCGACTGGGATCTACGACATGTGTATTGCATTTAAAATTTGTCGACAATGAGAGAATGACGATTTGAGGCTTAATGACTAGCGACAACAAGCTTCGAACTACAAACAACAAAGGTGAACGCGAACGACGACTGCGACTGCATTTTTGGTTTGCTGGTGATGTGCTAACAATTATAGAGATATAAGCATGAATTTTTTGCAAATAACCTAAGTTTAAAAGGCTAAAAATACATAAAATATGAGACTCATCATATGTACCTTCACTACGTAGGAACTTGGTGTTTGGAAGTTTGTTGAACATGGTTGGGCTTAGAATTGTGTTTGAGGCTGACAAGGTTATCATCACAAAAAATGATGACTTTGTTGGTAAGGAGTATTTAGCTGATAATTTATTTGTTATGAACACTGTTGCTACTATTTGTTTGATGAATGAAAGTACTTCCCATTCCTTATATCATTGAATCTATTGATATGTGGCATGCTAGATCCAGACATATAAATGTTGCATTGATTAATAGGCTTAAAAATCCTTTTAATCCTGTCAGAACTAGAAGTACAAAATTACTTGAACTAACTCATTCTGATTTGGCTGATTTCAAAAATACTACAAGCAAAGGTGGTAAAAAAATATTATATATCTTTTGTTGATTATTTTTCTAGATATACAAAAATTTATCTCTTAAAATCAAAAGATGAAGCAAGTAGTATGCTTTTGAAATACAAAGCTGAAGTAGAAAATTAATTGGATTAAAAGATAAAAAGGTTAAGATCTGACAAATGTGGTGAATATAGTGATAAATCTCTTAAGGGGTTTTGTGAATTAAACGGAATTATCCATGAAACTACTGCACCATACTCTCCTCAACAAAATAGCATAGTTGAAAGTAAGAATAGAACATTAAAAGAAATTATGAATGCTATGTTATTAAGTTTTGGGTTATCTGACAGTATGTGAGGGGAAGTTGTACTTTCTGCATGTTTCATTCTTAACAGAGTTCCTCACAAAAGGCTGGATAAGACACCATATGAACTGAGGAAAGGTTATTCACCTAACCTAAGTTATTTGAGAGTGTGGGGGTGCTTAGCTAAAGTAGCATATCCAGCATTCAAGAAACCTACGGTTGGATCTAAAACCTTTGACTGTGTTTTTATTGGTTATACTCAAAATAGTGCTACATATAGATTTATGTACTTAAATGATAAATCAATTTGTGAATATAGAGATGTTGTATTTTTTGAACATATATTTCCCATGATTAAGGTAGCTAGTGAGTTAGCTAGTAATAAGAAAGTTGATATCTCAAACCATGACCAAGTATTTATACCATTACCATCTACTTCTGATAGCTTGCATGAGTTTGAACCAAGAAGTAAGAGGCAAAATTTTGATAAAAATTTTGGACCTAAATTTTTAACTGTTTTTCTAGTAGAAAATTCAGATAAGATAGACAATCAATTTGCGTGCATTGTCTTAATAGATGAGGATCCTAAAACCTACCAAGAGGCTTTAAGTTCTATAGACTCAATTTTTTGGAAAGAAGCAATTAAGAGTGAATTAGATTCTTTGCTTATGAATCAAACATGGGACTTGGTAGATTTATCTAAAGGTAATAAACCTATTAGGTGCAAATGGATTTTCAAAAATAAAATTAGACCAGATGGTTCAATTGAAAAATTCAAAGCTAGATTAGTGGTAGTCGGATATACACAAAAACAAGATATAGATTATTTTGATACTTATTCTCTTGTGACTAAAATAGCTACTATTAGAGCTTTGATTGCCTTTGCAGCTATTCGTGGTCTATTAATACATCAAATAGATGTAAAAACAACATTCCTTAATGGTGATTTAGAGGAAATATATATGGCACAACCTGAAGACTTTGTAGTTACTGGTCAAGAGAATGAGGTATGCAAGCTTAAAAAATAAATTTATGGCCTTAAACAAGCTCCCAAACAATGGTATAAGAAATTTAACAAAACTTTAGGCCCCGTTTGATAACGTTCCTGTTTCTCGTTTCTCGTTTCTTGTTTCTGTTTCTTGTTTCTCGTTTCTGTTTCTTAAAAACTAAAAACAGAAACATGTTTGATAACTATTTCTGTTTCTTGTTTCTTGTTTTTTGGTAAAAATAAAATATATAACATGCATTAAAATAAATATAAAACAATTATAAAGAGGTTATAGTATTTTATTAAGGCCCAACACCTAATTAATAATAATAATAATAAATTTTATCCTTCAAATGTTGTTCGAATTTGATTTTCAATGTTATTTCTCACTTCAATCAATTCACTTTGAACGATTTTGACTTACAAGAGTTAGTTCAATTAGACGAATTTATAAATTGTCTAAGGTCAGACAATCGAACATACTCACATTTCTTTAATTTAATAATAATTTTTATTTTTATTTTTTCTTTAAAAATGCATTAGCCAATAATACAAGCAAGTAAAATCAGAAAAAGAGAGAATGAAATACATTATTAGTTTATTTATTTAATAAAAAATAAAATCGTACCAAAAAAAAATAATAGAAAATTAAATAGAAAATAATAACTATAAGCTCGTTAATGTAAAGTAAAAGAAAATAAGAAAATAAGAGAGAAGAAAAAAACATAAACGAAAAGAGAAAAGTAAAAAGAAAAAAAGAAAAAAAAATTATGATGAAAGAGAGAGAACAAATAGAAAGAAATAAATCAAAAAATAAAAATAAAAAATAAGAAAAAAAAATAAAAAGATTAAAAAGTATTAAAAGAAAAAAAATAGAATGGAAAAGAGAGAAATAAGGGAGAGGGGAGAGACGGGTAAAAAGAGAAATATGAATACATGCATGAAACCTGAAAAAAGAAACAGAAACAGAATTTGAGAAACTACTTTTTGAAGTTTCTCAAAATCTGCCCTTTTTTTAGAAACGTTTCTAAAAAATTTAGAAACAAGAAACAGGATCGTTTATCAAACATGTCTGTTTCTTGAAAATGAGAAACAGGAACAAGAAACAGGAAACAGAAACGTTATCAAACGGGCCCTTAGTAAACAATGGTTTTAAAGTAAATTGTTCTGATACGTGTGTTTACTCAAAATTATTTGGTGCTGATTGTGTGATTATATGTTTGTATGTTGATGATATGCTAATTTTTGGTACAAACTTAGATGTGATTAATAATATCAAGTCTTTTTTATCTTCACAATTTGAAATGAAAGATTTAGGTGAGGCTGATGTGATACTTGGTGTTAAAATAAGAAAAATCGAAAATAGATTCTCTTTATGTCAATCACGCTATATTGAAAAATTGTTAAAAAGATTTGACTGTTTCGATTATGCTCCTATAAGAACACCTTACGATGCTAGTATGGGTCTTAAGAAAAATAAGGGTGATAGTATTTCTCAATCTGAATATGCAAAAATTATAGGGACCGTTATATTTTTGATGAATTATACTAGGCCTAATATTGTATATATTGTTAGTAGATTGAGTAGATATACACATAATCCTGGTAATGATCATTAGACTGCTCTTCATCTTTCATTAATATACCTTAAAGGTACAATGGATTTCTGTTTGCATTTTAGCAAGTTTCCTGTAGTGTTAGAAGGATATTGTGATGCAAACTGGGTAACAGATAACGATGAGGTAAGCTCTACTAGCAGTTATGTATTCCTTTTAGGTGGACGAGCTATTTTATGGAAATCACCAAAGCAGACGTGCATAGCACGATCAACCATATATTAGAATTTATAGCTCTCGAGCTAGCATGGCAAGAGGTAGAATAGCTGAGAAGCCTACTTGGAGAAGTACCATTGTGAGGGGCGTATGTACCTGTCTCTTTACATTGCGATTAACAAGCTGCCATAGGAATTACCAAAAACAGTGTGTATAACGGCAAAAGAATGTATATACGCCTAAGGCATGGAGTTATGAAACAAATATTGAATAGTGGAGTTATCTCCTTGGAGTATGTGAGGCATGAAAGGAATCTAGCAGATCCTCTCATCAAGGAGAGTAATTCTAGAGTCTTCAACATGTATGGGCTAAAATCATTAAAATGAATCCATAGCCCTTGTGTTTGGGTGGTCCAAAATATGGACTTGATAGACAACTGGAAAGTCTTCATAGCTCAGTTCTGAGTGGTTTGTCTATGACCAGCTTGATGAAGCAATTAACGTGATTGTGAAGGTGTGGTCGCCTTTTATGAAAGAGTCTAAAGATCTCTTTCTAGAGCTTTCATGGTGCCTCGAGGTTTTATGTGCATGGCCTTAAAAAGCACAAGATTTACTGTTGTATTGCGGAATCAAGAAAAAACACAATGACTGAACGTGTTGTGGGGTCTCAACCATAAGTACTGAAAGTTCAAGAGGTAACTCACTTTCTTTAATTAGATTGTTGCCCTACTTCACGATGCTTAAGTTTACTCTCCTTTCTTTGCTCAGGAAACTATTTTTTTATTTTCTTTTATTTCGCAAGTTATTGGTGAGAGATTGTTGGGAATGACTTGGGCCTTGAGTCCAACAACTCATATAGGAATGGAAAAGCTTTTGTCCCACATTGGAAAGTTTAAAGATGTAGAGGTAATTTATATAGTAAAGTCTATATGTGGATTGGTAAAAAAATGTTTACAATGGTATTAAAATCTCTCCCCACACGCACACCGCCACCGACCGTCCAGTCGGGGGAGTGGGCAGGTTCGGGTAACCACGATTGCACAAAAAAGGAAATAATTTTTATTTCTTTTTCCTTTTAAAATTAAAACCAAAATGTTTTCTTTCTAAAATTGTTTGCTTTTAACTTTCTTACCGTTTTGCCTTCATTGAAAAACAAACAATTTCTCCTTAATGGTGTTGCAAAAATTGTGGATCTAAGATCTGGAAAAGGATTTTTTTTTTTTTCCTTTTTATTGGCTTATTTCAAATCAGAATGGGGGGATTTTTATCTTTTTCTTGGCTTTCTGCTTTCCTGAGCATTGTCATTTCTTGATTCCAATTCTTCATTGACGAGTGCACGTCCGTGAAAGGTGTTGTGTTAACCTTGGGGAGCAACCGGCATAAAACGATTTACCCCGAGGTCGTGTCGAAATTACTTTCAAGGTAGTGGTACTCCACAGCACAACAACGATCCATTCGACATCTATTTCATCAAAGTCTTTGTTTTCTCTTTTTAATTTTTGGTTTTTGAAAAACATGTGATTGTTTGATAACTAATTTAGGCCTAGTTTGATAATTATTTGGATTTTTTTTTTAGTTTTAAAAAATTTAGCTTATAAACATTACTTTCACCTATGAGTTTCTTTGTTTTATCATCTATTTTTTACAAATGTTTTCAAAATCCAAGTTAAGTTTTCAAAACTAAAAAAAATAGTTTGTAAAAACATGTTTTTGATTTTTGGAATTTAGCTAAGAATTTAAATGTTTTTTTTAAAAAAATGAAAACCATTGTAAAAAATTGTGATAAAAAAATGCAATTTTCAAAAACCAAAAATAAAAAATAAAATGGTTATCAATTGGAGCTTCGGTTTTTTAGGCCCCATTTGATAACCATTTGGTTTTTGGTTTTTTATTTTTGAAAATTAAGCTTGTTTTCTCCCAATTTCTCTACAATGGTTTTCATCTCCCTTAAAGAAACATTTGAATTCTTAGACAAGTTTTTGAAAACTACTTTTTTTAGTTTTCAAAACATAGCTTGGTTTTTGAAAACATAGGTAAAAAGTAGATAACAAAACAAGTATATTCATAAGTGAGAGTAATATTTATAGGCTTAATTTTCAAAAACCAAAAACCAAATACAAATAGTTATTAAACGGAGCATAAGTTTTTTGTTTTTTAAAAACAATTTTGAAATTATAAGTAAATTTCACCCAAAAAAAAATATTTTTTTAAAAAAACTACTTTTTTTTTCTTTTTAATGTTTTTTTTTTCTCTTTGACATATATCACTCCAACAAATTTTTCTAACTTTTCTCTATTTATAGTTTTTTCCTCTCTAAATTCTCTCTCTCAAATTTTCATCTTTGTATAATTTTTATTTCTCTTTCCCTCTCTAAAACCTTCATCTACTTTCATTTCTCTCTTTTAATATAACCTCACTTTTTTCCCTCTAAAATTTTAATATTTTTTCAAATTTTTCTATCTCTAAACATATTTTTCTCTCTAACATATTTATCTCTAAGGAAAAACTTTTTTTTCGCTTTCATTTATTTTTCTCTCTCTAATAAATATATATCTAACTTTTTTCTGTCTAAAATTTCTCTATCTCTCACTACCATTTTTCTAATTTATTATTACTCTAACATATCTTTTACTCTCAACTTTATTTTTTCTCTAAAATTTCTCTTTTCTTTAACTTTTCTCTCTCTAAATTTTTATCTTTTTCCCTCCAACTTTTCTTTCTCTTTCTCAACTAATATTCTTTTGTTCGAAGAACTCTAACCAATTGTCTCTCTCTTAATAATTTTCTTGTATCTCTCTAAGCCTACTTTTTTTAAAAGTTTCTCTAAAAAATAATTTATTTTTGTTTCCAAAGTTCCATTTCCATGCCTTCCCATATTTTTCACTAACATCTCTTTGTCTCTCTAACTTCTTAAAAAAGCATAAAACCAAAAAGAGATATCAACCATATTTAGCTTTCTGTTTTTTTTTTAAATAATTAGTTATCAAACATGTATAGTTTTTGTTTTTTAAAGATAGAAAACAAACAACAGAAAAATTAAAGCTCCATTTAATAATCATTTGGTCTTTGGTTTTTTGTTTTTGAAAATTAAGCTACAAAATACTACTTTCACTAGTGGGTTTCTTTGTTTTGTTATCTACTTTTTACATATGTTTTCAAAAACCAAACTAAGTTTTAAAAACTAAAAAAAAATAGTTTTCAAAAACTTGTTTTTGTTTTTGGAATTTTCCTAAGAATTCAAATGGTTCCTTAATAAAGATGAAATCCATTGTAGAGAAATGATGAGAAAACAAGAACAATTTCTAAAAACAAAAAACCAAATGGTTATCAAATGGAGTCTAAAAAACCAAAAATAGAAATGTTATCAAGCATGACTTTAATGATTAAAATATCATTTTTTTTTAACCAATTTACACCTACTTCAACTAATCTCATCAACTACTATCTAACCTTATAAAATTTCAGTGGTCCATATATTATATTGGTTAAAAATATTATTTTGGTTCCTGTACTTTAGAATTTGATCCATTTTAGTCTCTATATTTTTAAATGTTCAAATTTGGTCCTTATACTTTCAATATATCTCAAAAATAGTCCATATAGTTCATTTATGGTTAAATTTTTCTAAAATTATTTAGTTCCTATAAGCCTTTTGCCTAAAAATTTGGTAAAGATATTACTTTTCTTGAATAAAATTATTATTCTTTCGTCGAGTCCAATAAAAAATAATTTCAAACTAACAATAAGGTCTAATTTTAAGATATGTTGAAAATACAAGGACCAAATTTGAACATTTGAAAGTATAGAGACTAAAATGGAAAAAGTTCCAAAGTATAGGGAGCAAAATAGTATTTTAACCATGTGTTGTTTTAATTTTTCCCTTTAAATATGATTTTTTTTTTCTTTTCTTTTCTTTTTTTTAATACCTGCGACTGTGAGAAGTTGTCAAAGGCATTTATGAAAATTTTTCAACTTATATCCAAGCTTTAAAAGCACAATTTTTTTTTTTTGACAATATGTGAAATTTGTGTTCAAAATGAAAACTATTTTTTTTTTCTGTTTCTTGGGATCAAAGTTTGCTGAATCAAATGAAATGAATTTCTTTAATATCTGTTTGGTAAATTTATTTTTTAAAAGAGCTTCTAAATTCTGTGATCCAAATGATCAAAATTCTAAAAACGACGACTCCATTTCATAACCATTTGATTTTTTTGGTTTGATTTTTTAAAATTAAGCTTATAAATATTTTCCCCATAGTTTCTTTATCGTGTTATCTACCCTCTAAAAATGTTTTCAAAATGCAAGCCAAGTTTTGAAAACTAAAAACAAATTAGTTTTTAAAATTGTGGTTTTTTTTAGAATCTAGCTCAGAATTCAAATGTTTCTTGAAGAGAGGTGAAAACAATACTAGAGAAATAGTTAGAAAAGAAGCACAATTTTGAAAAACAAAAATCTAAAAATAAAATTGTTGTCAAAGTGACCTACATTTATATATTCAGTGTTTTCAAATTCTAAATTTGAAACTAAACAAGTTTTGGAAACTAAAAAATAAAAAAATTCAAAAACTTATTTTTGTTTTTAGAATTTGGCTAAGAATTCAAATGCGTTTAAGAAAGATGAAATTCATTGCAGAGAAATGATAAGAAAACAAACACTCTCCATAAACCAAAAATCAAATGGTTATTAAATGTGGCCTTAATAAATAGATTATTTCATGTCATAACCTCATTTCATTTTTTTTCAATTAAACATTTATAATAGAATATATAATAGTATGCTAACAAATTTATTTATAATATTTGAGATTTAACTAAATATTTAATTAGTAACTACTGCTATTTTTGTTGTTTATAAATATATTATTAAACATAGTTTCAACAATTTTAAAATTGAGATACAATTGTTGAATCTACTGCCAATATGCATATTCGAGAACACTGAAGACAGAACCCTAACTCTTTTTTTCATTGAATACCTTATTTTCAAATTTGTATTTTTGCATTACTAACCAAGCGCACACTAAAAAATCCAAATGATTAGTAAATAACTTTTGATCATTTTTTGTACGAAAAATATTTTGGCCATCAAAAATTCGTTTCTCAAGCATGTCAAAAGAATTGACTGAAATGCCAACCCAAACCTAGCTTGAATGGTTAAGACATATACGCTCGACCAAAAGGTTCAAGGTTCGAATCCCTATCCCCACATGTTTAACTTAAAAAAAAAAAAGAACCGGCTGAAATAAGTGAAACTAAACAGTAAACCACATTCATTTATTATACCTTCGTAATAACCCAAAAAAGAAGAAAAAAAAAAAAACTAGTAAATTTTTATAATACTTAATAACATAACTTAGAAATACAGCCTATCCTTGAAAGTTCAAACTATTTGTGATATGCCACTTCAGTACAGCCAGCAGTAAGCCATTGAGCACAAAGATAATAAGCAGATCAGGTGATACATACCATGGCCATCTCTCTACGCACTGAGAGTCAAGGAGATAACTGAAGAGAGTTTGAACTTACGAACTTTTGTAGAATTCTGAGGTTGAAACAATATCTCTGTGCTTGATCTTACCGTCACTTCCCTCCACTCTGAAGCTAAAGCTGAGCCCCCACTTCGATAATCACGGGGAGCGTACAAAACTTGAAGCCTTGTAGGAGCTGCAATTGGTATTTATAGAGAAATGAGTACATACGGAATACAATAACTAGACCTTTCTGTAGAATAACATATTAACGATGCTAGCCAGGAGTATCATACCAAGGATAGTAGCTTTAGCAATATCGTTAGCTAAATGATAACATGACGGTATGTCTATTAGACAAACATTAGTGATTTCGTAGGAAGTGATAAATGATGTATAAAAACAGTTGGACGAATAGAGTTGCATCATTGCATGTTATATAAAAAATAAACTTTATTACGTTATTTTAAGGAGCAAGTGAGCATGATACAGACAAAGGGGTAAAAGGTGGCGTTGGAGTAGTAGCATTGAAGTCCCATCAAAACCAAATCAGCAAGGAAACAGTTCCTTGCTTAAGCTTGTCTCCACAGAAATATCCCCGTCTTAAAACATCCCACTGTTCCCTCTTCCAAGCCAAATTGACCAATGTTAGAGATGTAAAATATGAACCGTCAACCTCATCTATGACTCAATAGATAATAAAACCAAGATAGCTCATCAGGATCAGCCTAAGAAACCTTGAAATATAGAAAGGTGTCTCAAATGGGGTGGGGAAGGACAATGAATCATCACCTAAATCCACCCATTGTGCTTTCCTCTGAATGGCAACGATAGGTATAGAACTTCTGAAGAGCATATGACAAAAAAAAAAGAACAATTTAATCTGAAACACTGCAGTCGAGAGTACCTTAAAAAGAACTGGTGCTAAATTTAAACCAGGATTTATATGGAAATATATACAACTGGTGCTAAGTTTTTCCTTTCCTTTTTTGAGACTTCTATAGTATTGGGAGAGCCCATCAAATCAATATGGGATAAACATGAATTGAGCTTTATCAAGATCCATTAAGGAATTGAACTGAGGACAGCTAGCAATGAAACTTGTTAAATCACCAATCAACCTAAAAGCTTAAGCTGATAGGTTATGATAAATTTAATTATATCAACATTCCAATACTCCCCCTCACTTGTGGACTTAGAAATTTGTAGAAAGGTCCAACAAGTGGAAACCAATATTAATTGGGAAGGAAATAACATTACAGGCGAACTCAAGACCTCCTGGTCTTATACCATATTAAATCACCAATCAACCCAAAAGCTTAAGCTGATGGGTTATGGTTAATTTAATTATATCAACACTCTAATACTCCCCCTCACTTGTGAGCTTGAAAATTTGTAAGAGACCCAAGAAGTGGAAATCAATATTAATTGGGAGAGAAATTGACATTGGTGGAGTTCGAACACATGACCTCCTGCTTTGATACCATGTTAAATCACCAATTAACCCAAAAGCTTAAGCTGATACGTTATGGTAAATTTAATTATATCAACATTCCAACAAAGTAAGAGAACATAGAAGCAATGGAATTTCCATGGCTGGCCAACTTAATAGATTTGGGATGAGACAGACACGTACAATGTTAGAAAAAAGGGAAAATTAAAGGGAATTTGAGAGCCGATCAATACAATAGTAAATGTTGAAAATTCTGATTTATTGACTCCTCCATTTCATAACATAAAAGTGATAAAGCAAAATTACAGTTAACAGTTTCTTATCAAGTAGTAAATATTAATAATATCCAGAACATTACCAAATCCAAGCATGCTCGTCTTTTGAATGGTCAGATGACTAATTTTTGACCGTTTGATATCTCTCAAATACTCAACATCTTCCTCCTTGCCCTTGAATTCCAGAAACTCTCCTAGTATATATTTCCCTTTGAGCTCCAATCTGAATAAAAGGAAAAATAAAAATTCGCACAAGAAGTTTTATTTCTATTTTCTACTTTCTCCTTATTCTCTAGCTTTTTCATTCTTTTTTTTTTTTTACAACCTTCCTATCTCGAATTTTAGATAACCAACTCTGCATGAAGGAATAAATTTGTCCAGAATAATGAAGAAAAACGCAAAAGCATGTTCCATTTCTATCATTTACTAAAACGCAAAGGAATAAATTTTAGATAACCAACCTTCCTATCTCTTTTTCCATTTCTATCATTTACTAAAATGCTGAAAAATTATGTGTACATGTTAGTAATAAAACAATAAGCATGTTCTTTACATGAAAAAACAAAAATACCACAATGCATTTCATGGATTCATTTTCCCTTTATTTATTTATTTTGTGGTGGGGGGTGGCGGACATTGTATGCATGTTGAACTCACTTATCCCACATTGGTGCAGTGCCAAGAATAGCTTTAAGCTTTTGATCCAGAGGTTCTTCCTGCAACTCCTTTCCACGAAATGCACCTTTCATCCAGCCAGAGAAGGAACTGTGTTCCGGTTTCAGCTGCATCCACTGGTCATAGGTAATAACTTCAGAAGGAAATAACCCCGAGTCAATCGTACTGTAAGGGAAAAAGACAGCTGTTAGGAATTTCTTACAACTTGAAGTTTTAATATATGTTATTATGTATAGTTGTCCTTTATTGTAATTGTATATATAATCCTCTAATCTGAAATATGACAAGTATTTTCTAGTACACTTGAAAACTCTATCATCACTTTACAATAAAATAATGATTTTTTCAAATAATGATTTTTTTCCTTAAATGCTTAATGTCATAACCATACTGTAAGTCCATACAAATATTGGCTATATTTATCATGAATTTAATTTATAAACCATACATTTATCATGATAAGATGACTGGAGAATCATCTTTTGCTCAAATAACTTAAACAATATAGGATGTCCCCACATGCATAAACCTAATAGGTAATACGCCAACGAAAAGGAAAGTACAGCAGGCAGAATTTACAGCCTGCAGCTCATCCAAATCTGACCCAAAGTTTTCGTGTGCCCCTCATCTTTCAAATTCTTCCTTTATTCTTCCCATGGCGATAACATTTTCCTCTAACTAACAAATTCACCTAACCCCATCGAGAACAATGCAACTCCATTTCCAGTTACTACTCACATACTTCTGCTGATGGAATTATTCTGTCTTTTTCTGCTTTCCTTATCCTAGCTATATAAACTGAACGTGCTTTCCTTATCCTAGCTATATAAACTGAACGGAAGGTCTATAACAACTTTCAAGATCATTTCATTTCATCAAATTTACAACACAGAAAAAATTGTTTCCTGATATTGAAGAGTTAGAACTTCTATTTATTGGTGAGCATGAAATAATGAAAATGATTTTTTTTTTTTTTTTTTTTGATAAGAAACATAGAAGGAATATATTCCAACAAGAGAACCAAAGACAACCTAAGGGCCGCGGGTAGAGAGCACCTCCAAAAAAACCTATACAAGGAGAGCCTTCCAATCACTTAAAACCATCAAGAGACTAATCAGATTCAAAATTCCAGCTAAGTCAAAACATATAGACCATTGATTATAGTACCAATTAGTTGAACAGATATACAACTTCCGCTATGTTGAAGCATATTCTAATTTAAATACACTGTTCGCAGAACCAATTAGAAGAATTTTACAGACTATTGATGTCACTACAATATTCTAATTTAAATACACTGTTCGCAGAACCAGTTAGATGACTTTTACTGACTATTGATGTCACTACACAAATTTCTGTCTCCTCTTGATTCTATTTTTTTGGCAAAGGAAAAAAAAAAAAGACTTTTCATTGATGTTGTGAAAAGTTACAAACAGAAGTATAGATCCCTATTAGGAGTTTTTAAAAAAAGGGCCCAATTACACTTATTTACATTAAGGGAGCAATTACAAGTAGAACTTGAGGGAGGCACCATTATTATGCTAACTCAAAGACTGAATCCCGAAACTTTTCCTTCTAATTATATGGTCTGGAATTTCTTCATTTTAAAATTTGAGAAAAATTTATTCAAACTCATATTTAAGAAAGTTTTGATCCAGGCATTTGTCCAGATCAGATTCCATCCGATTAATTTTCTGGACCACTTAACGGTGAGAGTTATATACATGAGGTTTATAGACACCATCAGATAAATGATTCAATGTCAATTTTTGAACTTCTAAAACATTTATTATCAGAAGGAAAAAGATAACAAAATTTGAGATCATTTTAAGAAAATAAATTTCTCAATCATCATACCATGTAACAAGTTCCAACTCATTACCGGAATTTTGGATTTGGAAGTACAACTTTGCATGACAAATAACCTGCTGGAAGACTCACTCCCCTTTGTTCAAGGTAAGACTCTAGGACTGGTATCAATTGTTTGGTCTCTTCAACCTGAAAGTAGCAAAACAGTACATAACAGTTATGGAAAATGCAAAATTAAATGTATTTTGGTATTTCACGTGACATAAGCTTCTGTAATATAATATAGATGCCTATCCAAAATTCAGAGTACACAACCTAGCATCAGAGACAAAACACTGATAAATAAATTGTTTTAAAAAAAATCTTAATCACACCGAACTCCTTAAATTCTTTTCCTGCCACCTTATACTCTGTGCACTGAAATTAGCTCCGATCAACACCAATAAAATCAAATAAAGATGGTTCTTCAATCAATCAACTAGTTGGTATACCGACTTGTATATGTATAGGGTACTTAAATGAATAGGAAATTTTGAAAACATACCAAAACGTAGATACCTCTATCAGTGCAATAACAGTGCCAACAGAAAATGATGAGGTACAATAGGCATTACAGCTTAACCTTGCGGCCATGCCAACTATTATGAAATTGATATATTAACATCAAGCCAATGGTTGAAAGGTCTTCTAAATTTCTAATGTTGAGAGTCTTGTCATTTGTCCAATGAATCAATATCTATCAATGCTTAAGTCTTGCTGTTAGCTACATCGAACAATGTTTGGAAGGTAGAGATAAGGGCAAACCATCAAGCCAAGAATTTTTCCAATACTTAAGGCCCCGTTTGATAACCATTTAGTTTTTGGTTTTTGATTTTTGAAAATTAAGCCTATAAATACTACTTCCACCAATGACTTTCCATGTTTTCTTATCTACTTTTAAGATGTGTTTTCAAAAACTAAGCCAAGTTTTGAAAACTAAAAAAAGTAGTTTTCTAAAACTTGTTTTTGTGTTTAGAACTTGGTTAAGAATTCAAGTGTTATCTTAAGAAAGATAGAAACCATTATAGAGAAGATAGAAATCATTGTAGAGAAATTGTGAGAAAATAAGCACAATTTTTAAAAACCAAAAACCAAAAATCAAATGTTTATCAAACAGGGCCTAAATAATTATTATGGAACATGATTCTGTATAGATTGAGTGATTTGATAATTGGTAACTAAAGTGTTTTATAGATACTTTTTTTTTGAGAATAAACCGAGCTTTCATTGAGAAAAAATGAAAGAATACAAGGGCAAACAAAAAGAAGAGCCTTCAAAAAAGGGAGACGGCCTACAAGAAGGGCCTCCAGTCAAGCAAAATAAGACCAACAGTATAATTACAAAAAGGCTTGGTCACAAAAGCCCAAAGAGAAACATAGAATCTAATCAGGGACCACACATCATAAGACGATCTCTCAATCCCACGAAAGATTCTGTTGTTTCTCTCCCCCCACAGCCCCCACAATATAGCACACACCCCTGCCTGCCACAAGAACTTTCCTCTCCCCCGGAAAGGAGGAAAATGGACGAACTCCTCTACCATCTCACGACAACCCCTCGGTCTAGCAATAGCAATGTCAAACTCCACCAGGAACCGGCTCCACACCTCGTTCGCCAACTCACAATTCCAAAGCACATGATCAATGTCCTCGGCCGACCTCCTACACAAAATACAACACCACGGCCCCACAAGGGAAGGCATTCTTCTCGCCACCCTGTCTAAGGTATTAATTCTCCCGTGCAGAACCTGCCAGACAAAAAACTTAACCTTCTTGGGAATTTTCACCCTCCATAGAGAGGCAAAGACTGACTCCCCCGGGGAATTGGACGGAGAGGGATTAACTAGACAAAGAAAAAAGGACCTGCACGAAAAGCCGGTAGACGGACTAGGCCTCCAGTACCGAACATCCCTCCTCCCCGAAATGCAACGAAACTCACCCAACAAAGAAAGGAGATCAACAACGTCCGCCGTTTCCCTATCGGACAAAGGACGGGTGAAGCCCAAAGAAGGAGAGGGACAAGACTCAGGATGAGCTAACACATCAGCCACCGAGTGACTCTTCATTAAGGATAAATGGTAGAGGCGAGGAAACACAGAGCAAAGGGGACTATCCCCCAGCCAATTATCTTCCCAGAAAAAAGTATCCCTCCCATCACCCACAGAACAATGAACAAAGCTCGAAAAAAAGGGATACTCCTTAGAAATGCCTTTCCATGGGTTCCTAGCCGTGCTTCGACCTCCACACACAGTCCACTCGAACGGGGACGGCCCATACTTACTCACAATAACCTTGTGCCAAAGAGAGGAAGAGTCAAGATGAAACTGCCATAACCACTTCGCTAACAGGGCTTTGTTGCGGGATCTCAAATTACCAAAACCTAGCCCCCCAAGTGTTTTATAGATACTTGCACAAGCAATTGTTCAGACGTTATTCTTGATAATCCTTGTCCAGCTAGTTCCGTAACAATAATAATCCTGGACCTAAACTAATACAGTATAACGTTTGGACTTCACTATTCTTTATTATGGAACATTATTCATGATTCTGTATAGAGTTGTGGGGTTGCTAGTTTGCTCAGTCTCTTTGGGATCGATGACTGACTTCATTTGGGTTATGTTTGGCTTGGAATAGAGATTGTTTTGCTTGGGTGGAGGAGATGCTCTAGGTTCGCCTTTCCGAGATAAGCAAAGTCTTGTGGCATGTGGGATATTTAGCTTGAGCAGAATAATAGGATGTTTAGAGAGGTTGAGAAGTCTTGTGATGAGGTTTGGGAGGTGGTGAAGTTTCAAGTGTCTTTGTGGGCGTTGGTTACTAGCCCCTTTTGTAATTATGATATCGGTTTGATTTTGTTGGATTGGAGTCCGTCTTTCTAGTTAGTTCTTGGAATCCCTTTGTTGTTGGGCTTGTTTTCTGTATGTCGTTGTTTTTCTTTCATTTTTCTCAATGAAAGCTCGGTTTCTTACCTATATATACATACATATATACATATATATATACATAGATATCTATATATATCTATATACATATATATACATATATATATACATAGATATCTATATATATCTATATACATATATATACATATATATATGCATATATATATACATATATATACATATATATACATACATATGTATATATATATATATATATATATAGAGAGAGAGAGAGAGATACATATGTATATATACATACGTATATATATACATATGTACATATCTATATATACATATGTATCTCTCTCTCTCTCTATATATATATGTATGTATATATATGTGTATATATATGCATATATATGTATATATATATATATATACATATGTATATATATATATATATACATATGTATATATATATATATATACATATGTATATATATATATATACACATATGTATATATATATATATATACATATGTATATATATACATATACACATATCTATACACACACATACATATTAACATCAAGTGGGAATTATGACATTCAACATTATTTACAAATTTCCTCCATACCTGAAAATGTAATATTATAGAAGAAAAATTATGTAAACTAAAGCAATAACTATCACTTACAGGATCAGGAAGAGTCTTTGCCTTATGTTTTCCGTCATCACAAACCCAGGAACCATCTGAATTGATGGAGACAAATCCCGATAAGTTCTTGACAGATATCACCAATAACTCCCTGTAAACGAATTAACTAATGTCAACTTTAGAAAGTTGAACAAAAGTATCACAACATGTATATTATTGTATATCAATATACATATCTTAGTTATAGAAGCGGTTAGTAAATTGCCCTTTAGGTAATTTTACATTCTATTAGTTTGGGATATTATAATTATGAAACTAGCTGACCAAGGATTATCAAGAATCACGTCTGGACAATTGGTTGTGCAAGTATCTATAGAACGCTTTAGTCACCAATTATCAAATCACTCAATCTATACAGAATCATGTTCCATAATAATTATTTAAGTATTGGAAAAATTCTTGGCTTCATGTTTTGCCCTTATCTCTACCTTCCAAACATTGTTCAACGTAGCTAACAGCAAGGCTTAAGCATTGATAGATATTGATTCATTGGACAAATGACAAGATTCTCAACATTAGAAAATTAGAAGACCTTTCACCCATAGGGAAGCTGGTTATGATTAATGGATTCAGTTTGCGCACAAGCTAGATGGAGCTAGTCTCTCCAACTCCTCAGATGATTTTCATTAGTCCTTGGACTTTTATAGCTTTTTCTTGGCGGGAACTACTTCCAAGCCAAACACCAATTTGCTACAGCTATATGGAAGGAAAGATATCCAAAACATTTTTCGATCTCTCTCAACACCACACACAAATCTCATCAAAGGAATCCTTCTATTGTTGCCATCCCAAGTTGGTGTGTTCTCTTCAAAAATGTTAATGATTTGTTCCTACATTGCCCTTTCACCTTTCTGCATTTTATTTAGGAGGAAACTGTTAATCTACCATGATTTTGATGTAGCCCTTCCAAGTAGACCCAGAATGATCATCAAGTAGACCCAGAAGGATCATCAACCTTTTCTTACAAGGCTCCCCACTTATAACAAAGATGAGGGTTCTGTTCTTCGACGCAGTTCCATTCATGTTATCCTTTGATCGAGTTGGATAGAGCAAAATGATGATTACACCAAGTAATTGCTACAAAAAGAAAATTCTCCCAAACAATGAAACAAGTTAAAAGACTTTTAAGTTTATCGATGAAAACTATATTACTCCTCTCAAGCCGTAACCGAAACAAAACTTGAGAAGATAAGAAGTCAACAAAACATAGAACAAAAGGAAGCAATATAATAGAACATAAGAACAAAAAGAAGCCAATTTGTACGACCTTACTTGAACAGGATCTGTTCTAGAGGTTGTACAACTATGTCTTTGAGTTCTAAAAAGAAGCCTATTTGTGTTATTCCTCGGTGTTCCTCAATGTATTACAAGGATCATCTAAACCAAAACCCTGGAAGTGGAAGGGAGTTATTTCACCAAGGAACATCAAAAAAAGAATTTCCTTGGGCCAAAGGACATCAAATTTTCACACCTAGAAAATGATATCATGCCTTCTTAACTTCATTTTCATAGTAAATGTTAAGCATAAAAATATGGCATTCTTTAATTACAAGGACATGTTAGAAAGAATGTGAATGAAAAAATTGGTTATTGACCCATACACAAAAAAAAACAAAAAACAAAAACAAAAACCAAAAAACTCCACAAATTCTCGCGAACCCACCCCCCCCCCCCCCCCCCCAAAAAAAAAACAACAGACTTGAAAATGAAATAATGATTGTTAAAATAGCATGCAAGTCCACAAGATTTTTACCACATTACTTCCATAGCTAACCCACATTCCCTAACCAAACAACACGAATTCAAAAGCAGGATTCATACTCTTTGGTGACCACTACGAGATCAATATTCTGCCGAGAGACTGTGTCAGCATCAGGAATCCGAAGCCCGACGTAAGCGTTTCCACCATAAAGCTTTTCAAACCTACAAAATAAAGGGAAATTCATTTTTTGTGAATAAGAAGAATACGGGAAATGGAAACAGAGAAAGAAAGCATAGCAAGGGGGATTCAGAGTTTCATGACACTTTCGATGCAGTTTAACAAGCCAATCACAAGGTCCCGTCTGCTCACTGGATTGTCTCAGAATTCAAACGGTCAATTGCAAAACAATTGTTGAACCGGCAAGGGGAAAGAGGAAAACTGGAAATATAGAAGCTGAAATCAAGTACAGATGAAGTACCTACTGGCGACGGCGAAAATAGCATTAAAATCGGAGGTCTCGACCTCCATAACATCGTCGTCGCCGGAGAAGAAAAGCTTGAAGAGGCCGTAAACGATCAGTCCACCGATAATTGCGACCCACATGATCGACCCGTTTGATGAATTCGTTCAGTTATCGGCGGGCCTTCGGAGTTTGTGTTTGTTAGCAAGTTCTCTTCGCTGCTAAGGAAAGAATTGAATACTTGTTTTTTGTTTGAAATCTCTCGGTAGGAAGTAGGAACTAGGAAGGAAGACAGAGTAATTGAAGCATTTTGATGTCTTTTAACTTTGTTCTTCTTGTACTAAAAAATTAAAGAAAAAAATTTTTTTTTTATTATTATTATTTTGCAAATTGTATTTAAATTTTGGTTAAAAAACGCCGCTATTCAACTTTTATAAAAGTAATAATAACAATTTATTCTTTAAAGTATAATTTAGTCCCTTTAAAATTTGTAATAATTTAATCTCTATCGTGAAAAAATCTTCTCAAAATTAAGTATCAATTTTTATTATGTAATTCCTTAGTTTTTATAGTTCATAGACTTTTTTTTTTAAGGAACAGTTTATAGACATATTTAGTCCTTAATCAATTTGTTGATTTACATATGTAAGAAATTTTATTAAAAATCTTAACAATGGAAACTAAATTGTTACAAATTCTAAAGCACACGAACTAAATTATTGCATATTAAAATTTAATGACTAAATTGTTACAAAATTAAAAGTACAAGGACCAACTCTTTACAAATTGAAGTTCATAAAACTAATTGTTACTTTCATAAAAGTTTAGGAGATCAAAAGTGTTTTTTAACCTTAAATTTAGTTTTTGTAATGATATAACATATTGATTTGATCCTCGACATCGAATATTAAGTTGTTAATTTGATCATATAGCTCAATTTTGTTAACTTTTTTTTTAAGATACAAGTAATAGGCAGATAAATTAAAAGCAACAAAACATTATGTTTTCGAAAAATTCCATGCAATAAGTATTTCTTTACCTCTTTCGTCTCAAATTATAATTTTTTTTTTAGTTCAACAACAATTTGTAGGCAGGGGAATTCAAACTTTTGACCTCTTGTTCAATGATACATGCCAATTACAATTGAGCTATGCTCACTTTGACATCTCAAATTATAATTCATGCTCCTACAACGTTAGAATTTGAATCGAATGGTGTATTGGTATTGACATTATAGTATGAGGTTGGTGGAGATGCCAATGAATAGTCATCAAGTTTCTTATTTGAAGTTATCTTGATCTTCTTCCCTTTTTTTTTCTTTTTTAGTTTAACAATTGAGGGATGAGGATTGAACTATCGACCTTTGGGATGGTCAATCTCTTAATTTTCTGTCCAATTATCAGTATCCTCTTCAATCATCACTTCATGTTGACCCATAGCAGGAGATGAACAATCCAATCATCACATAGCAAAAGTTGGAATTTTGAAATATTTCAACGACTTGCAAGTTATGAAAAATGAATACGATTTAAAATTACAACATTCAACTTGTTTGTCCATATTTAGATCTTTTGTTGGAATATCTTGATCTTGTAATAGATCTTCTTCATTATCGATCATCATCCAAACGTATGGACACTTTAAAACAAAAATGAAAGAGAAATATTTCTTCTCAAATTAAAAGTTCACGTTCATAATGTAACAACCCTTAGTTCATTTGTGGGAACATTTTGTTTCTAACATAAATTCAATGTGACAATTTGTTTGTGCCTCCATTTTTTCAAGTGACAAAAATCTAATAGACATTATTGGTTGCATCCTAAAACAACTAGTTGTTAAAAAATAAAATGTCACTCTATAGTATTTAATCTACTACATCCACATATGACTTAACCACACTGTATTTTTGTTACTCCTCACCAATATTAGATGTGTTTGGAAAATTTCAATCAAATTATATAAATAGAAATTAAAAGCTTTTTTTTGGACAACGTAGAAATTAAAAGTTTAAAGGCATATTATTAAATAGAAAACTAGGGTAGCCATCTTGAGTATAGCTCAACTGGTTAATGTATATACTATTGACTAAGAAGTTAGAGGTTTGAATCCCCCACTCCACAATTTGTTGAACTCCAAAAAGAAATAGTAAAAATTGAGGTAAAAGCATGTGGACGAAAATGGTAATTTAGCCAAAAATTTAATAGTAGAACAAGAAAAACAAAATTATATTAAGCTTTAATTAGAAACTTAAGTCTCTGAATTTTGTATCAACTTGAGCATGACTCAATTTGTTAAGTGATTGGACTGAAGCGTGGGGGCTTTTAAGAAAATATTTTTAATTCAAAGCAACCTCCAATCTAGTGCAAGTGCACACTGTCGATGCAAGTAATATAAAACTGGAAGTATTCCAGAGTATCTATCCCACAGAGAATGGATACAACAAAATTCAAATGATAGCAAAAATTGTTTTCAAATTGCAAGTTCGGTAACCGAGATACATGAGGTTGGTTTATTAACAAAAAATGGGTGAAAAATGAATGAGTGAAAATAAGGGATTTTCAAGTGGTTCAAGCACCTTTTAGAAAAATGCTATAAAAAATGCAATTGCAATCGTAGCTAACATGTGAAAACTAAGTAAATCGAATTCGACTCCTATTCAATTTTGATTCAAAATCTTTAGGAGGCTAAGTGATTAAACCTATATGTCTATAGCTAATCTAACTTAGATATTTTCGCACACAACTCTAGTGGTTTTGGAGTCTTTCCCTATGTCTAGGGTCGATATTTCGGAACTTATTTCTAAGCTTTTTCCTCCATTGCATTTGTGACATCCGTATTTCCTTAACCCTTTCAGTATTAAGTTCAAACTTGACAAGCAACTTTAGTTGGCTTACTAGGTTTACCCAAATCTAAACTCAACAAAAACAAACTAAATTCACATGCTAGCTAGATTTACGGGATTCTATGGAAGCCCTCAGACTGAGGATAAGGCTAATTCATGGGAGCTCTTGAAAAGGTTAAGTGGTCTGGGTAATATGTCGTGGCTTGTTGGGGGTGATTTCAATGAAATCCTTTTTGCTGATGAGAATAAGGGGGTAAAAGTAAGAAAGAGGCCCAAATGAAAGGCTTCAGACAGACTATTAACAACTGTAATATGATGGATCTGGGTTTTGAGGGGGACGCGTTCACCTAGACTAACCGAAACAAAAAAGGGTATGCTTATGTGGGAAAGAATGAACAAATTCCTTGCAAACCCTGAAACGATCTACCTTCAGTCTTGGATTCGTGTCGAGAATCTTGGGTTCCACAAGTCAGACCATCATCCCATATTAGCCTCTTAGTTAGCTGATAGAAATGTTGGGCAAGGCAAGGATCAGAAACATCGAAGGCCTTAGAGGTTCGAGGATAGATGGTGCAACCAGGATGATTGCAAGAGAATTATTGGTAGCATATGGGTTAGAAGTAAGGGCACCAACAATAAAGAATATCAAGAAAAGATTGGCCATTGTCTCGGGAGATTGAAAAGTTGGGATAAGGAAAGGTTGAACGGATCTTTAAAATGAGCCATTTCCAAAAAAGAGTCTGAAATCAAAGAGATATCTTTCAAGAAGTAAGGTGATTGGAGAATGGACCGTATTAAATCGGAAGGGGAGTTGGAGGGCCTTCTAGAGGAAGAGGAGAGACATTGGAAGATTAGATCTAAGGAGGAGTGGCTTAAGTGGGGAGATCATAACACGAGATGGTTTCATTATAAAGCTTCCCATAGAAGGAAAATTAATACCATTTTGAGCCTTTATGATGAGAATGGGATGTGGAGGGAGGAGGACAATGCTCTGGATCGGCTTAGCACAAAATATTTTAGGCAGTTATTCGCCTCTAGGCATCCAAGTAGCAAAGCTATTCAAAAGAGAACGGATTGCATTGAGGTGAGAATCTCTACAGCACAAAATCATGATCTGATAAAGGCCTTCAAAAAAACGAAGTCGAGTTCGCTCTGAAGGATATGCATCCTACAAAAGCATCGGGTCTAGACGGTATGCATGCTTTATTTTTTCAAAAGTAAGTATTGGGAGACTGTGGGACTTGAAATTGTTGATCTTTACGTTAATGTGCTTAATAGAGGGATGGATCTTAAGGCCCTAAATACAACTTACATATCTCTTGTCCCCGAGTGCAAGATGCTGAAGTATATGTCAGACTTTAGACCGATCAATCTGTGTAATGTGGTGTATAAACTGATTTCGAAAACGATTGCAAATCACCAGAAGAAAGTGTTGAAGGATGTGATCTCCCCAAACCAGTCCGCCTTTGTTCCATGTCATCATATTACAAACAATGCTCTCATTGGGTTTGAATATTTCCATGCTCTGAAAAACAAAAGAAAAGGGACCTTAGGCTGGGTGGTGCTAAAAACTGACATAGTGAAGTGTACGACCGTGTGGAATGGATTAATCTTCGAGCGGTGATGAGGAAGTTGGGGTTTGATCAAATTTCGATCTCGTTGGTTATGCGGTGCGTAGATTCAATTAATTTTGTGGTCCTCATGAATGGGAATCAGAGCAAGATATTCAAGTCGTCGAGAGGGTTGAGGCAAGGCGATCCCTTATCCCCTTACCTTTTTCTCTTATGCGTGGAAGGTCTTTCAGCCCGGCTAAACAGGGAAGTCTTTCTAAACAAAATCTCAGGATTCCAAATTAATAAATATTGTCCTAGTTTAACCCACTTGTTCTTTGCTGATGATAGTATTTTTTTTTAATGATTCTGTGCAAGAAAGCCAAGTTATAAAAGAGGTGCTTCAAGATTATGAGGAAGCTTCAGGCCAGTCCATGTTCATGGTTAGCTGAAACAAGGATAATATCCAACGTATCCAATCCTGTTTAAGGGTGAAGCATGGCAAAACTTTTGGCATGTATCTCGGTCTGTTGTTCAAAATGTCCGTAGCAAAGTGTAAATCTTTAATGAGGTGAAGAACAAGGTGTGGAAGGCAATTCAAGGGTGGAAGGAACAACTGTTCTCAGCAGGAGGAAAAGGAAGTTCTCATCAAGGTGGTGGCACAGGCCATACCTGGTTACACTATGAGCTGCTTCTAGCTTCCAGACAGTTTATGTAAGGATTCGAGTTCTATGTGTAGCAGGTTCGAGTGGGGCTCTATGGAAGCTAATAAGAAAATACATTTGAGGAGCTTGAATCAGCTGTGTAGAAGTGAAAAAGAAGGTGGGATTGGCTTCAGGGATTTTAAAGTTTTCAATCAAGCTATGCTAGTTAAACACAGTTGAGCTATTGTTAGAAATCCAAACTATCTCCTGGATAAGATTCTAAAAGGAAGGTATTTCAAAGATAGTGACTTTCTCAATGCAAATCTTGGCTCGAACCCCTCACTTACTTGGCGAAGTATTCTTTGGGGGCGTAATCTATTTCGAAAAGGATTAAGGCGAAAAATTGGCAATGGAAAGCATGTCTTCATTTCATATAACCTTTGGATTCCTAACCCCAGGTAACTCTAAACCTTGTTGGATACACGAGTCATTTAAAGGAAAATGGGTGGCGAACCTGATCACTCCAAAAGGACGATGGGATGAAGCTCGAGTTAATGAAACCTTTCTCCCTCACAATGCGGGTGAGGTTCTCAGCTTTCATCTTGGGGGAGAGAGAAAGGTTGATGAAATCATATGGAGCGTCGATAAGAAAGGGAAGTTTTTTTTATTAAAAGTGCTTATCATTTAGGTTTTTCTTTTTCTTGTTTTTCTTTGCCTTTGCATTATGATGCGAGAGAGTTAAATTGCATGTGGCAAAATGATGTAATTCAGTTGGATAATTCTTAGAGCAATTTTTATTAATGAGTCAATGCCTTAATGAAGGCTGATAAAGTTTTTAAATACACAAAAAAAAAGGTAACCGATGACTTGAACATATCCAGTTACTAATGAACTCCCAATAGGTTTTGCAAGTAAATTAAAGTAAAATAAGTTACTGTATGTAAAAATCTTTAAATAAAATGTACAGCAACAATCTTTAAACATCCTTCAACCAATATAACTACACCAACTCCATCCCCCTTGAATATCCAACTCGTCCTCGAGTTAGGTTAAGAAGCTAGTTGAAATTGATCTAGAGGATGATATTCAAACAAATCTGCTACATTAAAAACAAGGGAGATCTTGTATTCAAATGGTAAGTCAATCTGATATGCATTAATACCCATTTTCTGAATAATTGCCTAGGGTTCGTTCTTCTTAGGGTGAAGCTTGGCATGGGAGCCAGTAGGTAGACAACTCTTATGTAGATGCACCATGACAAGGTCTCCAATTTTGAATAATTTCTCACGTTTATGCTTATCAGCTTGCTACTTGTAGATAGAATTAGATTTCTCCAAAGATCCTTGAACTTCTTTATGTATCTTAACAACCCTTTCGCCATATTTTCAGCTTTCTGGTTTGATCAGGAAAAGGAAGGTTAGATAAGTCCACGATTAAACGAGGCAAACTAGTATAAACAACCTCGAAGGGGGACTTCCTTGTACATCGATTTCGCATATGGTTGTATGCAAACTCAGCTTGAGCCAAATGCGAATCCCATTGCTTAGGTCGATCTCCACTTAAGCATCTAATCAAATTACCCAATGTGCAATTTGTGACCTTGGTTTGGCCATCAGTCTGAGGGTGACTAGTGGAGCTAAATTTAAGTTCAATGTCAAATTTCTTCCATAAAGTCTTCTAGAAGTGACTTAGGAACTTGATGTCTCTGTCAGATATAATTGACTTTGGAATGCCATGGAGTCGAACAATTTCTTTAAAGAATAAGTTGGCTATATTTACTGCATCAGATGTCTTTTTGCATGGTATAAAGTGGGACATTTTACTAAATCAATCTACGACAACCATGAAATAATCATATCCTTGTTGGGAACGTGGAAAGCCTAGGACAAAGTCCATAGACAAGTCTTCCCAAATATTTTGAGGAATAGGAAGTGGTTGATACAATTCGGGGTTTTGTCTTTGCCCTTTAGAAACCTGACATACAAAACAACGTTGAATAAAATCACATCCTTCATCATGTGAAGCCAAAAAAAACGAGTAGATAAGAGTTCAACGGTTTTATCTTTGCCAAAATGTCCGGCCAAGCCTCCTCCATGTAAATCTTTAATTTGAACTTCTCTTAAGGAAGTAAGAGGGATGCATAGACTATTACTCTTAAATAAATAGCCTTTGACTAAATGGTAGTCTCTAGAATCAAGTTGCTGAGAGCATTTCTTCCACATATTATGAAAATCTAGATCATTTTCATAGTTTTTTGGTAGGTGATCAAAAGCTGTAATTTCTCCTTATAGTTGTGTCAATATATTGTATTTCCTACTTAATGCATCAACAGCTCAATTTGTAACTCTGTTCTATGTTTAATAACAAAATTGAACCTTTGTATAAAGGATATCCATCGTGCATGCATACAGTTGATGCTTTTTTGAGTATGTAAAAACTTTAGGAAAAATTGATCAGTAAATAAATAAATTCTTTTCCAAGCAAATAGTGTTCCCATTGTTTTAGGGATCTACTTAAAGAATATAATTCTTGCTCATATGTGCTCCATTTCTTCCTTGCGTCACTCAATTTTTCACTATAGTATTCAATTGGGTGGTTTTCTTGAGAAAGGACTGCTCCAATACCAATTCCAGAGGCGTCTACTGCCACCTCAAAAGGTTTGTTTAAATCTAGAAATGTCGAAACAGGGGTTGTACTGAGTTTTTCTTTTAATGTCTGAAAACTATGTTCTTGTTCACTTAGCTAAGCAAACCTCCCTTTTTTAAACATTCAGTGATCGGGGTAGCAATTGTACTAAAGTCTTTTATGAATTTGCGGTAAAATGAAGCTAATCCCAAGAAGCTTTGAATATCCTTTTCTTTTCTAGGTGTAGGCCAATCTTTAATAGCTTGTATTTTTTAAGGGTCTACTTCTATACCTTGTGCATTTATGATGAATCCTAGGAAATGTATTTTAGGTGCTAAGAAGGAGCATTTTTTTTAATGTTAATATATAACTCATTATTGGATAAAGTAGAAAACAGAATGTGTAGATGTACTAAGTGTTCTTTTTTAGTTTTGCTATAGACTAGGATATCATCAAAGTATACTACTATGAATTTATTGAGAAAATGTTGTAAAATTTGAGTCATTAACCTCATAAAAGTGCTGGGGCATTCGATAGACCAAAAGGCATGACTGACCACTTGAAGAGTCCGAAGTTGGTTTTGAATGCAGTTTTCCATTCCTTCCCCAGCCTAATTCTTATCTAGTGGTAGCCACTCTTTATATCTACTCTTGAAAATAAGATGGCACCCGTTAATTGATCAAATAAATCAGTTAGTCTAGGTATGGGAAACTTATATTTTACTGTTATCTTATTTATGGCTCGACTATCCATGCACATACGCCAACTTCCATCCTTTTTTGGAGTGAGAAGAGCTAGTATTGCACATAGGCTTAAGCTTGGAGTGATATGCCCTTTATCAAGTAACTCTTGGACTTGTTCTTGTAGAATAGTATACTCTTATGGGCTCATCCTATAATGAGGTAAATTTGGCAAAGTGGCTCCTAGAACTAAGTCAATTTGGTGCTGAATGTCTCGGAGTGGTGGTAGTTGGTTGGGCACTTTAGAGATTAAGGGAAATTCAGCCAATAATTCTTCAATTTCAGTAGGTAAGGAATTTGTTGCAACATAATTGGATGTTTCCATAACTGCCCAGATTTCTTTTCGATCTTCTGAATCAAATTCCTTTCAAGATAGTGAATAAGGGACTGTTGGATTTATGTTATTCCTTCTTCTTTTGGTCTAAGCCCTGAACTAATGGAATTAGTATGATTTTCTTGCCCATCCAATAGAATTCATAAGTGTTTTCTCAACCCTTGTGAGTTGCTTGCACATCATATTGCCACGGCCTCCCAAGTAGTACATGGCACTTATCCATGTCTATTATGTCACAAATTATTTGATCTTTGTAACTATTCCTAATAGAAAGTGGAACAGTACAAATCTCATTAACTTGGACTTCTCCTCCTTTCTTTATCCAACTTACTTTGTATGGATTCGGGTGTGGATTGATTTTTAGCTTTAAAGCTTCAACCAACTTTCGAGAAACTATATTTTCACTAATCCCAATGTCGATAATGATATTGCATACTTTTCCCCCAATAGTGCATCGAGTTCTAAACAATGAATGCCTTTGCATATGAGGTTATGTAGTAGGGGTTAGAAGAACTCTTTGGAGTACACAAGAAATTTACTCTCCTTCGTCATCTCCTAGGTAATCTACTTGTTCCTCTTGTTCCTTATTTTTAGACTGATTTTCCATGTCATTTTCTATAATGGCTACAACTTTCCTTTGTGGGTATTCATTCGATAAGTGACCCTACTGTCCACATCGAATACACTTTCCTAAGGTGGGTCTATTGTAGATGTTGTTAGTCCTCTTTGCATATCCTTCTGGTCCTCTAATGGGGTTGGTCTTAGTATTTCCATCTTATTTATTCTTGCTGATATTACTAAATGTAGAGTTTTGTTGATAGTTCTTGAACGTCTCATTGTTATTTCTTTTGAAATTAGATCCTCCCCATGTGGTCTTTCTTCCAGATATGGCACTCTGATTCTCTGCTCGCTATTGTTCAGCTCTATATGCTAAAGAAATGGCATTTAGTAAGTAATAGATCGGTTGTAATTTGACCTTTCGCCTGATATCTTCTCTTAACCCATCTACATACCTTGCAATATGTTGATTCTCTATTTCTACAAGGTTGTTTCAGGTGCTCAGTCAGTTGAATTCTTTAGTATAATTGGCCATTGACCAGTTTGATTGTTGACAATGTTGTAGTTGGTTATATAAGAGCTGCTCATAATCAGTTGGTAGAAATTGGCTCTTCATAAGTCTGAGCATCTTTGGCCAAGTTCAGATTAGTTTCTTCCCATACCGTTTTCGGTTGGTTTTGAGTTGATCCCACCAGGCTGCGGCACCACCTTTGAGCTTGTACGCCACCAATTTTACCTTTCGATCTTCAGGAGTGTTGGTGTACTCTGAAAAATTCTCCACATCTTTTACCCAATCAAGAAACGCTTCAAGGTCTAATCTCCCACTGAAAGATGGAAGATCTATCTTCATTTTGTAGTCGTTATTTCCAACAGCATAGTAATGTTGCGGCCACGTCCCATGATTGGTTCTAATTTGTGCGGCCAGAATATTGATCAGTCTCTTTTATATAAAATTCCTTTTCTTGATATTGAGGAGGGCAGTAGCTTTGGAGCAAATTATCATCTTCACCACTTGAACTTTCCCAATCTGCTTGCCTTGATCTGTTTAATCGTGCCTCAGGTCTTATAAAAATGTTGGGGAAAAGTTATGGGTAAATCTTGATGAAGGAAATTACTTTCTTAAATGGTTTTACTAGTTTGTCGTAGATTTTCTTGGGCATTTTGAGAACTAATTTGAATCTTTTTCCCTTCTTGAATGGTGCTAGAGTGAGGATTCGAGGATGTCTTCCCAAATTGTTGAGCCATTGATTCCATAAACAGCTGCATCTTTCTCATGCTTCCTTCATTTCTTCGACAGAATCTTCAAATGCCAGAACTTTCTAGGTTAAAGATTGAGGTGACAGGGGTGTTTGTGAAGTTGAAACTACTGATCCGGCTATAGACAAGTCGTCATCGGTTGGTGGGTTTTTTTTTCAGCCATCAGGTCCCTTCCACGAGAGTGCTTTGATACCAAAACTGATGTAATTCAGTTGGATAATTCTTGGAGAAATCTTTATTAATGAGTCAATGCCTTAATGAAGGCTGATAAAGTCTTTAAATACACAAAAATGAGGTAACCGATGACTTGAATAACCGGTTACTAATGAACTCCCAATATGTTTTACAAGTAAAATAAGTTACTGTAAGTAAAATCTTTAAATAAAATGTACAGCAACAATCTTTAAATAGCCTTCAACCAATATCACTACACCACAGAACTTATGGAAGGTGGATATCATGCCTAATATTAAACTTACTTGTTGGAGAATCATAAATGATCTAGTCTTTTTTGCCCATAACTTGTGTAAAAACGGAATTTGTGTTAATGAGTGGTGTTCTTTTTGTAGGAAATACATTGAAACAACCTCTCACCTCATGTGGGATTGTAAGTATTCCAGGAGAGAGTTTGGTATCATTTCTTCCCTGCTTATGCACTTGCTTTTTCTATGGGCAAAGGTAGATGGAGCCCGTGCGACTACTAGGACTGCATTAGGAAGGAAATGTATAAAGAGGAGCTTGGGGGATTGCTGTTGGTGATGTGGAGCTTGTGGAACCAAAGGAATAATGCCCAATTAAATGTGGCGAAGCTATCTATCGAAGATCTTATCCTAAAGCTGGACTATGCTTTGCATCTTTATCAATTTCATTCGGGGTGTAACAGACCCACGTTTCTTCCTTCTCCCAAGGGAGGCTCAAAGCCGCCAGATTTAGACGCTTGGAAGCTCAATGTAGATGCAACGTGGTCTCACAAATTGACCCATGGTGGTGTGGGGTGGATGATCAGAGATAGGACCAATCAGCCGTTGAGTGGAGGGTGCAAATTTATTGATCAAAATTAGCTGATCAAAATGCTTGAAGTCGTAGCAATCTTAGAGGGCTTGAAGGAGGTCCTTTATTGGAGAAAGGCACAGTTGTCGCCTTTGATCGTGAAAACTAACTCTAGGGAGGTGACTTCTCTCTTAAATGGGGTTGATACAGATTTTTTTGAATTTTTTTTTTTGTTGAGGATATTCTCTCTTGCTAAGGATATCTGCTCTATTCTCTTTTGTAATATCCTTAGAGAGGAGAACAAAGTTGCCCACGAGCTAGCGGCTTTGACATCTTCTTCAGGGTGTGTCTTTAGTCTAGAAAGATAGTTTTCCAGAGGACATTCTTCCTTTCATTCTTAAGAAGGACCATGATTTGTAGTTGGTTTCTTGGTGTTTTATATATCTTTAGTTTTTTTTTTTAAAAAAAACAACCCACTCATTCCAATAAAAGTTACACACTACCCAATACACAATTAATAAGCATTTTAAAAAAATTGGTTCATTTTGAACTGATAAACTATCAAAATTTCATTTCATTTCGTTCACATACTTAGGGTTTGAAAAACTTTTTTCGTTCAACAAGAAAACCATTTGTTTCAGTTCGGCTACAGATAGAAATACGTGGTACCTTTTTTAACAAAAATATTACTTCTAGTTATACCTTCCATTCGGTCGTTCAAATCTACTTCAGTCTGGCTATAGGTAGAAATACTTGGTGTTCAGACCTTTCCGATCTAAAATTTTACTTCCAGCTACACCTTCCATTTACAATCTTTGTTGTCTATTATTAGAGCAATTCTGATGAACATAGACCAAAAGATGTAGAAGAAGTTGGTGCAACGGCAAACATAAAAGTATTTGAGAGATAAATTTAAATTTCATATTTGAATTTGAGATAAAATAAATAATAGATTTGAAATAAAGCATAAAAGATAAAATTAGATTTCATAATTGAATTTTAAATTAGATCTATAATCCAAACCTTATAACCAATTAGATACAACATAACTATAATGGGTGTGATGAGTGTGAGAGAGAGTAAGGCAGGGGTGCAACGAGAACAACTAGGAAAAATTAAAACACGAGAAGTCCATGTGTGGCCATATAACATAAAAAACTTTTTTGTGGACATCTATCAAACGAGCTTTTTTCTTGGCTATATACTCCAATTTCCCATAATAATTGGTGCCTTATCCAATAAACTAGGATGAGCTAAAAATGAAACACTGTAAAAAAATAATTTTTTTTAGTATAATAAAAAAAACTTTGCATTAAAAAGAAACGACACCATCTCCTTGCATTAAAAAAATGGTTCAATTACAAGTTTAGATCATGAACTTTCAAATTGGCGTCTATTTGGTCTCTAAACTTTAAAAAGTGTTTAATAGGTCCCTAAACTTTCAATTTTATGTTTAATAGATCATTGAACTTTAAAAATGCCTAAAAGGTCCACAAACTTTCAATTTTGTGTCCAATAAGTCCCTAACATATTCAAAAATTTTAAAAATTATCTAATCTATTAAATATAAAATTGAATTTTATGTTTAATGAGATTCTAAACTTTCAATTTTGTGTCTAGTAGATTTGTGAATTTTAAAAAATGTTGAATAGGCAAATGACCTATTAGACACAAAATTAAAACTTCAAAGATCTATTGAATACAAAATTGATAATTTAAGGGCTTATTAGCACTTTTAAAAGTTAAGGGACCAAATCTAAATACGTAGGGGGCGTTTGGCCCCCTAACTTTAGTTGAAATGAGTTGGGTTTTAATCCTAACTCACTATTTGACCCATGGAGAAATTAACTTCCCATAAGAAAAGTCAACTCTATCAGTTTGCTACAGTGTTAGAATATTAACTCCACCGACTTGTACAATAACCCTATTAACATATTTTATCATCGCTTCTCTAATGATCGGTGGCCACCGCCGGTGACCTTCTTCGATGATCGGCGGCCACCTTCGGCGACCTTATTCAGCAATCGACAGCCACCTTTGGTGACTGACGACCTTCTCCGGTGACCACCACCGACGACCTTCTCTGGCTACCGACGACCATATGCAGCAACTGCAGACCACTGCCGACTACCTATTCTGACGATCGACGGCAATTGTTGGCAACCATATTCGGCAATCGGCGTTCACTGCCTGTGACCGTCTCCGACAACTATCACCGACAAAAATTTCTAACTACCGACGGCACTCTCATGGTTCAATATAATATGAAATGCACATGTACTTAGTTGGTCTAACTCTCTACTCTAACAATTTTTCTTCGGACTTACAAACTTGACCAATTGTTGGCCATTACTTATATTTTGTGAACCATAATTATGTTTTGTGAATAATGTAAATAGGCCATTGATGACCTACTAATATTTTGTGAATATTCCACTCTTACATGACACTAATGTTGAAATATATTATCGTTTTCTTGTCATATTGAAAAAGTAAAATATTGACATTCTTTTTTTCAAAGATGTTCAATTTAGTACATGTGTTTAAACAAATGTAAACAAACAATGTTCCTTTGCAAAAAAAAAAAAAAAAAAAAAAAAGAATACGTATTGGTCAATGTGTTTTTTTTTTTTTAAAAAAAAAACTCCCTCATAATGAAGACCCTATTAGTAATTGAAAAATATCATAATAAGGTCCTCATTTGTAAGTTTTAAAGAAGTTAAATGTGTGTTTAGAAAATGAAACCTTAAATTTCTATATTTTGATAGAAGTTCAATTTGTGTTTAAAGAAAAAAAATACAGGTACATTGCCTTTTTTCCATTCATCAATTGTTATTTGTTGTTATAAAAGATGCAACATTTGATTTCTATAAATTGAAAGAAGTTTAATGTGTGATGCAAATATTTGATTTCTATAAATTGAAAGAAGTTCAATGTGTAACAGAAAGAGAAAATAAGGCTACATTGCCTATAGTTTGGAAGAAGTCAATTTCTAAAAAAAATAATAATAAATAATGATGTTTTTTTAAAAAAAGATCAATGTTGGAATATATTGTTTTTTTAAGTGAACATCTGAATTCAGTATTGGAAAGTTCTAAAAATATGTTTCTAGATGAATGATTGAAAAAAATAAAAATAAAGTAAACAAAAATAGTCAGCTAAAAATCAATTTACTTTAAGTTACAAAAAACTGTACCAGATATCACTGACAACTTAATTCAACTCTACACCCCAAATACAGAGACTCAACTCAACCTAACTCTGTACCCTAAACACAAACTTTTGAACTCATTGACAAGTTAACTATGCCCAACTCAACTCAACTCAACTCTATGTGCTAAACGCTTCCTTAAAATTAGACACAAAGCTAAAAGTTCGTATACTAAACTAAAAGTTACTAAACTTGTAATTTAACTCAAAAAAAAAAAAAATAATAAATAAAAAGCAATCAAGAAAGAAAGAAGAAGAAAAGAAAAACGGTGCCATCTTCTCCTATTTTTCTGTCAAGGTTTCATTTCGTTCACAGAATCACAGCCGAACTTGAAAACTAAAGGAGTAAGTGATTATTAGAACAACAAGAAACCCCTGTTCTTGAGCGAATGATTGCAAACTTTCTAGCTCGCTCTGCATTTCCAAGACCCAATTTTTCACAACCCTTGTTGCGGCTTTCACGATATGTCAGCTTCTCTCTCTCTCTCTCTAAGCTGAATTCTATGCTCATATCTGCATTTGTTAATAGGAATAGTTTGATAATCTCTGTCTTTGATTATTGATCACTTGCATTGGTTAGGGACTTCCACTCTGCTAATTAGACATGTGGGTTAAGGAATTCGTATCTTAAAGCTGCAAACATAACTTTATTGACTATCGAAGTGAATAGTTTGGTTCAGAAGTTAAACATTAAGCAACAATTTACGTGGATCAATATAAAATTTGTTGCAAGAACTTTTTCTTACTTGTCTCGTACTCTTCATTTAGTAATGCTATATTATTGCTTTGGTCTTTAGGATAAATTTGTGCTCTATTTATCTGGTCAAGTGATGATTGTATTTGCTAATGTCATAACGAGATTTGCCTTAATCATTCAAGCCTTAAGTTTGGTCCATCACGTTCTAGACACAATGTCTTCTCCAGCTGGCATGATAGAGAATAGTTTCTTGTTTAATAGTTGGTCTGGTCTCGGGTTTGAGTTTACAGCTATAATGCTATTAAAGAGAATTATTCTTGTTTCGTAGCCTCTATTGAGGCGTGTAAAGTTTACTGCAGAATAGCGAGGCAAGGCCTGAAGCCATGCATATTGGGAAAACGGTTCTTGTTTCTACTATGTCATAAAATAAAAGATTAATGGTACGCTATAAAAGTAACTTTGTTTGAGGAAAACCCTTTATGCTCGTTCGTTTTCTTTTGTGCAGGGTGGGTCCTGGCGCTCTTATGGTCTTAATTGTGCTCTAGCTGGGAAAGGGGTGTTAGTACAGGACCAGGCTTTTCTAAATTTGAAGTCTAGTGAACTATTCCAGAAGGGTGCAACTGTCGCAGGTAGATTCATAAATGTCAATTCTTGATATTTTATTTTATTGCATTTCTATACTATTTCTGTTTGTTATATCTTTTCTTCCTCTTTTAGAATTCCTATCAGGGCTTCCCATTCATGTTAGGGGCCATGCACTTCGAGGGTCGTCAGAAATTTCCAAGCCACAATTCACTAAACTTTTAAAGCAGGCATGCCATTTAGCTTTCGGCAATCTTTGTGTCCCTTGCTCATCAGCTGTCTTATTTTAGGCGAGATATGATGATAATAGACATCTTTGTTTAGTAGATTAATACACTAAGGGCCATAATGTTGTTGAGATGATGAGATCGGTAAAGTTACAAATTGCACCAAGTGCCAAAGCTAGAAGATATTTTGAGGTGGGTGCATGGTGAAAATTAAGGTATGTGAATGAAATGCTGTCCAAAATAGGTAAAAAAACCAATAGTTTACAACAAGTAGTTTTTCTATTACACCAAATTTTATTATTTTTTTTAACCTCTACTTAGCTAAATGAGTGAATATTAATCTTAAAGTTTTAACTCCATCAGATTGAACATTTTCTTTTTTTTTGATGGGAAACAAGGAAATCAGATATACATCAAAAGAGGAAGAACACAGCCTAAAGGCCTTAGGGATGAGGAATCCCTAAGCCTAAAATGAAGGATCAAAAAATAAAAGGCCTCCAATCTAGATTGACGAGCATTTGATGTGTATTACAAAAAGAATTGTGTAAAGCACTCCAAGTAGAAACAGTAAACTGAACACTTTCAAAAAAAAATTGCTTGAGGAATAATTATCTGAAAATAATCTGTTGTTTCTTTCTTTCAATAAAGCCCAAAGAAGAGTTTTGCAAGCATTCGACCACAAAATCTTAGCTTTCTCTTTAAACCACCAGCCGGAGAGAAGCTCATAAATGCCATCAACTATATTTTTAGGGGAGCACCAAGCTAAATTGAAAGTACTCAGGATGAAACACCAACCCTTATAAGCAAAAGGACAATGAAGGAAGAGGTGGCTACTGGATTCAGAACTTTGGCTGCAAAGGAGGCACATATTTGGAGAAAGAGCCATATGAGGAAGTCTTCTTTGCAATCTGTCTAAGGAGGCACATATTTGGAGAAAGAGCCATCAGATTGAACATTGAGCTTGCATAGGTATTAAGCAGTATAATTATTACCCTCCTAAAAACCAAGCTAGAAAATGGTTCAACAACCAATAAATGAATCACCCAAAATTTAGTCAATGAAGTACTTGAATCAAACTGCTAAAAATGGTGCAAACCTAACACCTAGCTAAAATAAGTCCCTACACAGCCCTAAAAACCAGCCGGTATAAAAATTACCTCACAGAGCAACAAAAATGCCTACGCCCAGCCAAAAATCTCCTACAAATAGCAACGCAACTAATAAAGGGCATTAATCTCATTGCGTATCCAAGTTCAATGTTTGACTTGTTGGAATTAAATTTTTCAGGTTAAATTTGACTCATACAACTACATGGTAAAACAATGGATTTTCTCCTAAAAGTAATTAGTGTAAAACAATAGCAAAAATTGCTATATTCAACCTGAATGGATGATGCAGATTTATATTTGCTTCTAGGTAGTTGATCCTAGATAAAGAAACCAATGATTCCAAGGACCAAGAAAATTTCTAAGATAGCTTCACCTTGAAATTAGGAGATAGCTACATTATTATTCCTATTAACATTCCTGAAATGAATTGAAAAGAATCTTCATAGGGAGAAGAAAGTCAAAAGAAAGAAGGTCTTTTAGCAGGGTGGGATTTGATATGATTTCTAGATGAAGTGGGGGCATTTCAAAATGGTTTTTCAATGTTGGTAAGGTTCTATATTCTTTTCCAGGAGTGGTTTTGGGTTTTATAAGGGTTCCTGTGTTAAAGGTTGCAATTTTTTCAGAACTTCCTTTTGTCTCTAATTTTGGTGATCTATAATGGGTTCCTTTTTTTATTTGTGTTACATGGCCTTTTTGCTTGGTTGTTCTTTGAAGATGTATCTTTAGTAGGAGTGCCTTTTTGGTAAGAAAGGGTGCCCTTGGAGGGTTGGCTGTTAGCTCTGTTCTTCTATTCTGCCAGGGTGTTTCCGTGTTTTGGTAGGAAGGTTGAAGCTTCTATCTCAATCATTAGCTGAAGAGAATTAAGAGTCTTTGGTCAAATTGGTGCTTTAGTTTCAGTTTGGGCTTTATGGCCAGTAAATCTTGCTTTGAAGTTTAAAGTGATTTTTGTATCCCTTGGTTTTTACAAGGATGCAAGAGTTCTTTGTGACTTCCTTTCTTTTGGGGGCTTGTCTTCCAGTGATCTTTTGTTTGTCAGAATCTCTGCAATTTTAGAATTCGTTGGGTGAGTGCTTGGTTTGGTTCTTCTCCTTTAGTTTCTTTAATGTTTCTTTTACTCTTAATGGGAGTTTTCTTTTTCTGGATTTCTAATTTCTATATGTTTTTTACTTGTAAATCACCCTGTCGTTATTTCATTCACGTTGCATTAAGTTTTGTACAACAACTATGATTCGAACATGAAGATGGTGTTTTATTTTAATTGGTTAGACTGCATGTTATTTGGATTTTTTAAATAATTTTTCAGCAAATTATGCTAAATTATCCTTCTCAATCTGAATTTCATTTTCCATCTCCTTGGGCTGAAGTCCGTGGTTGGCCAAGGCCACGCAAAATTGAAAGCTCCTTTTAATCTGGCATCATATTCACCTCTCATTCAATTTTGATTTTATTTGTTGTGTTAGGTCACGAGTCACATTTCTTCCATCTCAAATATTTATGTCCATGATGGCGCAATTGGATCAAGTTCAAAATGTAACGTGAAAATTCGAATGATAAGTGATGGTCCTTCTTCTGTGTTAGCATTTTCAAATATTATATGGGAGACTCCAACCCGGGCAATTTCTCATGATTCTTGTCCTTTGACAGTTTATGGTGCTGAATCTATAAGGTACTTTTTTCTTTCCTCTTTTGATAAGAGGCAATTTATTGCAACATGGGAACATGTATTAGAGAAGATTGACGAAAATAAGATATCCTCATCCTCCAAGAAGTTAAATAAAAAAAAATCTCTTTATTTTAATGTTTATGAATGAAGAGGAATAATTACAAAAGCGAGTTCCATCTAAGGCCAAGAAATTAATTGAATCTAGGACGGGTTAGGTATTTATTTTCCAAGCATTGAAAATTCTCTGATATTATTCTAACTGAAGTCCCTAACTCGTAGTTGAGAGTGTATGGCACTAATAAACCTTCGCTCTATTGATGAAGTCTTGGCCAATATATATATATTGCTATTTTGGATAAGAAATTGAGTGACTAATACGAAGTTGAAAGACTAGTCGAGATATGTGCAAGCTAACTTGGATACTCATAGATATTAAAAAAAAACTTGAAAGAGAAGTGTGAAGGTTACATGACAAAATGAAGAAAGTCGAGGGAAATATTTTTAATTCTTTCACAAATTGGCTATGCTGCTGAATTGTTTAAGAAGGATGAAAAAATTTCAAAGTTATCTTCTGTTCCGGAACTTTTTTCAGAAAAGTATTGTTTCGGTAGTCAATGGATCTTATATTTCTTTTTTATTTCTTTCTTTCTTGTTAATAATAAATGAGGCTTGTATTGATCTAAAGAGGGATATACAAAAGAGGAGATGAGGTATCTCCAAAGAGCCAAAGGGGATTACAAAAAAGATTCCCAATTGGCAATAATTTGAGAAAAGCCAAAATTACAAAAATCAGTATACGAGAAGAGCACCATTTAGAAGCATGAAAAATAACGAGATCCCAAAAAACATCCCTGGAAGAGTCTTTCCCTTGGTAGCCAATGAATTGCTTTTAGTTCTTATTCCCAAAAAGTGAATGCTTGTCTCACGACCTGTATAAAAGCGAACTTCTTGCAGAAAGACTTGAGAGCATATTGATTGCTAATGAGTTGTTAATGCAGGGAGATTTTGGGTGGTGGTGGTGGTGGTGGTGGGGGGGGGGGGGGGGGGGGGGTGTTGATCTTTAAGCTGGATCGGAGGGCCTATGGCAATTTAGATGACAGAAAAAATATTCCTGGCATCTGGTTAGAATCTGAACAGCTTTGGTTCATCTAGTCATCCTTAGCCACTGTTCTCTTGCGGTTGATAACCAGTTTTTCCTAGCACATGGTGGCTGGTGGTGTCCTCCTCCAGTCTTCGACTAGTTAGATTTGTTGGTTTGGGCACTCAGGTGGTTGATGTATCCTAGCATCTATGCCATTTAAAACTAGAATTATTTTAAGAAATTCTGTATTCAATATCTAAGTATTTCAAAAGTTGGGTAATGCAAATGGTGATTTCTCTGTTTATAGAGGTTACTGTAAGGATACTTCAAGCTTTAGTACTATTCCACAATCTCAAAATACAGATTACAATAACAACCACCATTCGAGAGGGTGGTTCTCTCCCTCCGTATACCCAAGTCTTGAGACTAAGTACAACCAAAGACATACCTAACCCTTCCCAACAACAAAATACACTTAAATACTAACACTGACACTAACTGGGAGATGGTGTATTTCCATCTTTGCCCCTCCTAACATAGACATTTACAACTGGAGGCCTTACATCTCCCCCGGGGTTGAGAACCACCTTGTCCTCAAGGTGGAAGTCGGGAAATTGAGTCCGAATAAAGGCGAGTGATTCCCACGTTGCTTCGAAGTCCGGTAGACCCTTCCACTGTATCAGCAATTGGCAGTCGCTCTGGTCCTCATTCCATTGGTAGGCGATTACATCCTGTGGTTGCGCTGCCCATTCAAAGTCCTCGGTGAGCATTGGGGCGTGTTCCTCTAAGGGTGTGTCATTGCCGATGACCTTCTTCAATTGGGAGACATGAAAGATGGGGTGAATGGATGATGCTACCGGTAATTCTAATTTATATGCTACCTTCCCGATGCGATCTAGGATGCGGTATGGTCCATAAAATTTGGGGGACAGCTTCTCGTTTCGTCGTTTCGCAATAAATGCTTGGTGATAGGGACGTAGTTTTAGGAATACCCACGCTCCCACATCGAACTCTACTTCTCTTCGCTTGCGGTCTGCAAACTTCTTCATTTTCTGTTGAGCTAACCCGAGTTGGGCCTTCAGTTTGTCCAACATGGTATCTCGTTCCATTAGTTGTTGGTCAATTGTAGCGTTCATGGTCTTCTGACTCCCGTAAAACATGACTGGTGGTGGGTCACGTCCATAAACAACTCGGAAAGGTGTAGCGTTAATAGATGCATGGTATGTTGTATTGTACCAAAATTCGGACCAAGGTAGCCACTGTAGCCATTGTTTCGGTTTCTCCCCACAAAAACAACGAAGATATGTCTCGAGGCATTTATTGACAATCTCGGATTGGCCATCGGTCTGTGGATGGTATGTCGTGCTCCGGCGAAGCTGAGTACCTTGTAATCGAAACAACTAGGTCCAAAAGTGGCTAATGAAAATCTTATCTCGATCCGACACGATCGATCGAGGGAATCCGTGCAACCTCACGATCTCTTTCACAAATAGGGTAGCCACCGCCTTGGCGGTATACGGATGACTCATCGCAAGGAAGTGGGCATACTTACCTAACTTGTCCACCACAACTAAGATAGTATCGCATCCCCTGTGATCGTGGCAGTCCTTCGATGAAATCCATGGAAATATCTTCCCACACTCTATCGGGCTGTGGCAATGGCTGTAATAATCCAGCCGGTGCTAAGGATACTGCCTTGTTGCGCTGGCACGTTTGACATTCCTCTACATATCTTTTGACATCTCGTTTCATCCCTGGCCAATACAACTCACCCGTGAGTCTTTTGTACGTTCGGAGGAATCCCGAATGACTGCCCAGGACTGAATCATGGTACGCCTGCATCACCGCTGGACGGAGTTGGGATGACGCGGATAGGACCAATCGGCCTTTGTACAGCAAGGTACCTTGGTGTATAAAGAATTTTGGATGTTTAGTTGGATCCCCCACAAGTTCCTGTTTGATCCTCCTGAGCTCCGGATCATCCTCCACCTCCCTCTTTACCACTTCTACGTCAAGCAAGGCTGGGGTGGTCAGGGCGGCCAATTGCACCGTGGGTGGCCTGCGGGATAGAGCGTCTGCTGCTTTATTTTCCAAACCTGGCCGATATTGGATTTCAAAGTCATAACCCAGTAACTTGTAAACCCACTTCTGGTATTAAGGTTGAACCTCACGTTGTTCCACCAAATGGTTGATCCGTTCTTACTATAAATCGTTGTCCCAACAAATAAGGGTGCCATCTCTGGACCTCGAGGACTATGGCCATCAGCTCTCTCTCGTAAACTGATTTAGCTTGTGCCCTGGTTGATAGTGTGTGACTGTAGTATGCTATCGGTCTTTGACCTTGAGTCAGTACTGCCCCCAATCCAGATCCCGAAGCATCAGTTTCAATCACAAAGGGCTGCGTGAAGTCCGGTAATGCTAGAACTGGTAAAGTCACCATGGCCCGCTTCAAAGTTTCGAAGGCCGCATTGGTTTGTTCGTTCCATTCAAACGCATCTCTCCGAGTTAACTAACTTAATGGAAAAGATACAGCTCCATAATTAGTCACGAATCTCCGATAATATCCGGTGAGACCGAGGAAACCTCTCAATTCTCGAACATTGGTGGGAGTTGGCCATTCTAACATAGCACGGACTTTTTCGGGATCTGCCTCGACCCCTGCTGCCGAGACTCAGTGGCCCAGATATTCAATGCGTTCTTGGGCAAAGTAGCATTTCTTAAAATTGGCCGTCAGGGAGTGTTCTCGCAACACATTCAATACCACATCCAGATGTTCCGCGTGAGTAGTTAAGTCTGGGCTGTAAATCAATATATCGTCAAAGAAAACCAAAATGAATCTACGTAAGAAAGGTCGAAATACCTGATTCATCAGGGCTTGGAAAGTTGACGGTGCGTTGGTTAAGCCGAATGGCATGACTAGAAATTCGTAATGCCCTTCGTGTGTTCGGAATGCCGTTTTAGGTATATCGGCTTCATCCATGCGGATTTGGTGGTATCCTGAACGTAGATCTAATTTGGAGTATATTTGTGAGCCGTGCAACTCATCCAGTAACTCCTCGATGACGGGTATGGGAAATTTATTTGGTACCGTTGCATCATTGAGCGCCCGATAATCTATGCAAAATCGCCAACTCCCATCCTTCTTCTTCACCAACAAGACGGGGTTCGAGTAGGGACTGTTACTTGGTCGAATAATCTTCGCTCTCAGCATTTCACTGATCAATTTCTCGATCTCCCCCTTTTGGGCGAACGGGTACCGATAGGGTCTGACATTAATAGGTCCTCGTCCCTCATTTAGTGTGATACGATGATCCAACTCTCGCGTGGGTGGTAAATGGTTCTTTTCCTGGAAGACATCCGAATATTGTTCAATGATCCTCTGTATCGGGCGGGGTAGCAGGGAGGATGGGGTGGCCTCGCCTATTTCCAGTCCTTGTAGTTGCTCAGATAGAGCACGAAGTTCGATCAAGAAACCTTGATCTTGTTTTTCCCATGACTTGTGGAGCTTCTTCAACGATACTTCAGCCCGAGTTAGTGACGGGTCCCCTTGGATCACAATCTTGTCTGTCCCACTGCTCACCGTTAATTTCAGCGCCTTCCAGTCCACTTCGGTGACCCCCAGGGTTCGTAACCACTGCATGCCCAAAATTACATCGATACTTCCCAAATCTAGGGGTAAGAAATTCTCCACAATAGTTAAAGCAGCCATGGTAATAATAACCCCTTTGCAAATCCCTTTCCCTTTTACTGCGGCCCCCGTCCCCATGATTACGCTGAAACTGTTTGTTTCCGAAACTGGTATTCTCATCTTCTCTACCACCGGTTGTGCTATGAAATTGTGGGTCGCCCCACAATCTATCAAAACGATGATCTCCTCATGTTCTATCTTACCCTTAAGCTTGATCGTGCCCGAGGTTGAGATTCCTACGACTGTGTTTAGAGATAATTCTGCCATCTCTTCCGTCAACTGATTTTTCTCACGGATTCCTTCGTTCTCGACTTTTGCTTCTGCTGCTAGTTCATCGCTCACCACCAAGAGTCTCAACTCCTTACTCTTGCACTTATGTCCCACAAAGAACTTCTCATCGCACCTATAACATAATCCTCTTTCTTTTCTTGACTGTAGTTCCGTGTCAGTGAGCCGTTTGTAGGGTAATTCCCTACGTTGAGTAGGTTGAGGGTTTGCTAGGGTAATCGTGCGAATGGGGTTCGCGTCAATCGCTTTCACCGGAGGTCTTACGGTTGTATTCGACATTCCGTCCCCTATCGTGTGGTTGAGATAATTCATTTTTTGTGTCTTACTTGGGCCTGGCCCAATACGGTTTGATTGAGCCGTATTTTTGTCTTCCACTCTCTGGGCCGCCTTCATCATAGCTTCTAAGCCTAAGGGTTTAAAACATAACACCTCCGTACGAATGTCTGCATCTAGTCCATTGAGAAATGTTCCCTCTAATACGTCTTCTGACAGAAAGGACAGTGGTGCTGATAGTGCCTCAAATCGAGCCCTGAAGTCGGCGACTGTCGTTTCTTGACAGACGACGAGGAACCGGGCTCACAGAGAGCCTTCCTGTGACGGCCTGAAACGGTTCAGGATTCTCTTCTTCAAGTCCGGCCAGTCTGCGAAAGGTCTCATCCCCTCTGCCCAATGGAACCATCGTAATGCCACCCCTGCGAAACTGATTGCCGTGACCGTTAACTTCTCACTGCCTGTTAACTGATGGATCTCGAAGTAGCGTTCGGCTCGGAATAGCCAATCATCTGGTTGATCTCCTTCAAATACGGGCATGTCAACTTTCTTGAACTTATGTCTCACGATTTGTCCATCCTCTGTTTTCCCTTCGCATTCCTCTATTCTAACGCTTCCCTTCCAGCTCGATGAGTCCCCTTCTACTTCGGGAGTCTTCCTCTTTTGCCCTATATCTTTTTCCTTGCGCGAGGCCCCTCGTGAGTATTCAGCTAACAGTGTGGCCAATGCTTTTTTATTATCTTCCGTGGTTTGGCGTTGGTCTTCCATGCTGGTGAATAACCTTTCAATATTCCTATTCATCTCCGCCATCGATTTCTCCAACTCGGGAATCTTTTCACGCACTGACTGCATACATTTTTCCGATTCTTCCATTCGTTCCTCTAAAATACGCTGCGACATGCTCCTCGTTCTACCCAGGATGACTGCTCTGATACCACTTTGTAAGGATACTTCAAGCTTTAGTACTATTCCACAATCTCAAAATACAGATTACAATAACAGCCACCATTCGAGAGGGTGGTTCTCTCCCTTTGTATACCCAAGTCTTGAGACTAAGTACAACCAAAGACATACCTAACCCTTCCCAACAACAAAATACACTTAAATACTAACACTGACACTAACTGGGAGATGGTGTATTTCCATCTTTGCCCCTCTAACATAGACATTTACAACTGGAGGCCTTACAGTTACTTGCAAACAAACGTGCAACTAATTGACCCACCAACTAAAGTAACAAACCCGAGGACTACTTAACAAACAAAGAACAACCAGAACTAACTAATAAATAACAAATAACTAAAATTACCAAGTTATCCTTTTCCTACTACATCAGTATCTCTGTTAGTAGCAGTTGATACTTTTTAATACCCTAAAGTAAGGATCTAGAAACGGACACCCAAATTTCAAATGTGGAATCGAACTAATTAGCCAACTTAATTTGTGCAATAAAAGAATTCGTTAGTGATTAATATGAGATATATATTGATTGCTATCTAGGGCTTGAGTTGATGACGCTTTCAAAACTTTACTCTCATGATATATGGATATTACTCTTTCCTCGTGTCTATACTTTTTACATTTATGCATCAGCATGTTTGTATGATGTTTGCACATATATGCTTTTTAGATTAAATGTTGCCGGTCTGTGTCTTTGTTTGTTTGATACGAAGGATGAAGAGCACTTCAGTTATACTCTTTGAGTTTCACTTTTACCATGTAGCCCAGGGGTGGGAAATACAATTGGTCTTGGAATTGGAGAAGATAATGGATTCATAGCTGCTGATATTGAGCGTTCAATGCTGATATTATGTGGAAAGGCTTTCTTAGATACAAATGGAACTAAAGAAACACTTGTTGCTTTATCTGAACCTGTGATATTTGCACGTGGAGGACTTCCTCTTCCTGCAAGGTGAGGTATACTTTTTGTGCATTTTTTTCTCCCCACCCCACAACCCCCAATTTAAGAATAGATACATGCACTCGAATTGACTACCAGTTTCTCAAGCCTTTATGATTTTTACTTGTGTTCCAGTTCCATATCCTTTCTCATAGTGATTATAAAATTTCAGGCTTCTAGTTTCTGGTGATTCTGTGGTTTTGTTATTTGCACCTGAAGACATTATTCAGAATTGTGCTGCTTTTCTGGTATCTAGAGATGCTGGTGTCATTCTTTCCTCTGAAGGTGTCATGCCATTTTTCCGAATAGGGAATACGAACATCAACGGCCCAAATCTCTTTAAATTGCCTTCTGCTATTGTTCTTATAACTTCTGATGAGTAAGTTTGATTTGAAAACTTCTCTTTTCTTTCATTTGAAAATTGTTGCACCATGACACCATAAAGTACATTTTCTTTTATTTATTGGCTCATGATGATTGAGCCAAATATATATATATCCTTGAAGTATAAAGTATACACCATTTTTCAATTTTAAATTATGTCTTCAATGTTCCAAATTTTTTAATCAAATCCCTACTCAATAGTAAAGTTAAAATTGAATAATGGAATGGTCTCATTGACTTTTTGAAGAGTTTTGTGATAATACTTGATTGAGTTTTATTTTATCTGGGTGAAATATGAAGTGTCGTGAGATAGTACCTTAACAGGTAGGTTTTTAATTCAGGTTGGAATAGTTGAATTTTTAGATAGAGTATGGGTGAGGTTGATATTTAACATAAAAAAAAAATTAGCTCATATAAAAATGTAGATAGAATTTAGTAGAGCTACCATATTGTGTTAAGAAAGTGCACCTCAAATGGTTACAAAGGCTGATGTTAGAAGAGGTGGTTTAATTCTTTGGAACTCTACACAGATAAGATTATGAGGAGGTTATTTGATAGAAGAATCATGATAGACATCAAATTGATATGGAGGTTTCCTTGGAGATTGAGTCATGGGTTGTGCCCCTATATGTTGAGTCAAGGGGTTACTTAAGCTTTACATGGTTGAGTAGAGGTGTGTCTCGATAACAGTCTAATCCAAGTTGTACTAAGCTGTCCACAACCGAATAGATGGCTGAGGCTAGCTTGTTATAACAAAGCTCACAATCTCTTTCCATGGCTCGCTTCTCTTGACTTCTTTATGTGAGAAATTTTCTCTCTATGAATCAATAATTGGTACTCACTTGTAAGTCCAGACAACTCCCACAAATGATTGCACCCCATATTCCTCCAAACAATCCAAAGAAAACTCACCTACTTGTTATCTTCTATTTTTGGATGTGCAAATTTGAAGTCCCTAAAGTCTCTCTTATTCCAATATTTCACCCGAACTTGAAATGCTTTCAACCTCTACACCAATTTGATATACTCCCACTGCCCTTTTATACCTAGACCACCATAGGTGAGGGCAAAAAAGACTTTAAAGGAGGATGTTGTAACCAGGTGGTCTCAAACTTGAGAGGGCAAGGATCCAACTTACAAGTCCCAAAGCACAAAACTATTGCCAATGGTCAGATGTAAGTCTAGGACATAATTCCTATCTAACCCCTGATAGTAGTTCATCGAGCCCTTAGAGAGAAGAAATCTGTTAAAAGGATAGAGTGGTAACATTGGCACACAACTTGGACCAAATAAATCTCCCATTTATTGTAGGGCGATCAAAAAGATAACAGTCCATGAAATGGTTAAGAACTCTCGTGAACCTGAAATTTGCCCATTGGAAGACTATCCACAACAAATCTTACAATCTCAAGTATACTTGGCTACGCTCTGACAATTCCCAAAAGGCCTGTGTAAAAAGCTACAGATTTTGCCACCTCATAAAGTTTTGCTAAGCAACAATTTTATAGATTATATCAAATGACCAAAAAAAGGAGGAAGGCTGAAGTCCCAAGCCAAAGCAGATTACAAAAAGAGTTTCAATTGGTGCAAGGAGTTGGAAGTCCTGCAACTTATTAGCTTGCAAGGAGGAAAACATCAAACTATTGATGAATATTTTGAAATATTGGATATATGGATATGTCAACAAATAATTTGATCCCAAAAAATTATTGAATTAATGACTGAAGTGGTAAAAATTAATTATGATGTAAAATATATCTTTTAGTGGCTACCTGTAACTATAATATAAGGCATATGTATTTACATTAATATAATGAAATATTAAGTATCCATTTTATGAAGTTTTAAGCAATAATATAAAAATAAATAAATATAGAATGATAACATGTGAAAATTAGTTCAACATAAAGCTTTTTTTTTTTTTTTTTTGAAAAGAACATAAAGCATTTTATGCTGAAAAAGAATGATTTTATAAGCTTGGCATTTGTTCACTAAAATTAGTATATCTCTTTACCTCATGGTCGCACTGCATCACAATGTTCTACTTTTCAATATACTAACATTTCGTGCAAAACCATTTAATTTGAATAGAATCATTTTTAGCACAAGTTGAATTGCACTTATATTCAAGTGGATGAGCAATTTTGAGTAATAAGCTCTTTGCAGGAGTTGGTAATAATTAGCACATTTTGCAAATCTTTGTGGCCAATAGCTATTAGCTATTTTAATAAAAGATTATTGCTGTATTTCATTTCTTTTTATACTGAATGCGTTGGAAGTCAGTATAAAGGCAAAGTAGTTCAAAGAAAATTTAGTGTCTATTACATTGTTACTTGGGCTATATAAATTGACCTGTGCTTAAACATTAAACAAAAATGATGCTGTTTGTGTTACCAGCTCTAGAACTATTCCTTCTGCTTCAAAGCTCTCTCCTGGTCAGGCTGCGTATCACTTTTTAGCTGGGTATCAGAATGGTAAATTTGTGCCTGCATTCCACAAAGGCCATTCATCTATTGACCCATTGGAACTGGCCAAGGCTTTACTGTGCATGGTAAAACTTGCAAGTATATGTTCAGATAAATTAGTCATTTCTTGATATTCATTTTTGCCAACTAATTTATCTGCCTACATTATTATGATGCAGTTAAAAGAGCAGCAAATCCCATCCTTTCTAGTCAATGCCAAAGGAATAGAAAGTGAAAGTGGTATGGAAAAAATGCTATATTTTCTTTCCTTCTGAAAATATTTAGTGATGCAATTCACAATTCACAATTCACTTGTTAACTGCTGCTCCTGCTTGGATTGCGTGCAAATTATTCACTTGTTTTTTTTTTTTCTCCAAAAGTTTATTGGATATCACCTTAAATTTACCAGAAAAAACTTCACATGCTTGATTGAAGCAGGAAAGGATCTTATCACTTTAGTGGAGTCAACTCTGTTCATGAACATCCCACCCTTTCAAGCTAGAGGTAGCTCACTGATATATACCTCGTCAACGTCTGGAAAGATGTTGTGATCGTCTAAGTTACTTTATTTTATATTTTCAGGTGGTGAACTTAAGAGAAGGTACAAAAGCTTTCTAAGTGAAAAATATCAACAATTGCCAGAGGATTTTTCATTCTGAAGGTGACCATCGCAATCCTTTCATGTGGTTTATAGTGTTGATGATGTTTTGTATTCGAGGATAGTGGTTTGCTTGTGTATGCATGAATATGAATAAATTTTCGGTTGTGAGCTAACTATTTTGGCTTTACTTTTCTTTATTTTCAGTTTGTGGACCACCTTATTTGTTTTTGGTTAATGAATTAGACTTACAGAACGACTGTTCTTCCCTTCTCTAAGATACAAAAGAGAGAGTTAAGAACACATGGGATGTCTCATGAAGAATAGGATACAGAAAGAGGAAAAGTTCCAAACTCTATTTTGGAAGTATTTATTTAAACAATAGCTAAAAGAGATTACGGTTTGTGATTAGTTTTAGTTTGTTGCTTATGTTTCCGAAAGTTATAATTGGGTTGCTATGATTTGGTTAAATCTTCCGAACACTTTTGCTTTTAATCAATGTTAACAGTTTCCTTAAATGTTATGTTTTCTCTGTAGATGTGATAGAAAGAAGCAATGAGCTAGCATTAAAAAAATGTCACGTCAGGAAGTTGGACATTTTGTCCATAAACTTTTAGGTTTGTATTTAAAAAGTTTCTAACCGGTCCATGAATTTTCAATTTAGTGTCTAATAAGTCTTTAAACTTTCAATTATTAGTCAAATAGGTTCTTCAATTTTCAATTTCGACCTATTTGACACTTTTTAAGATTCATGGATCTATTGTATACAAAATTGACAGTTTAGAATCTTATTAGACACAATTCAATTTTATGTCCAATAGATCCATTAATTTTAAAAAGGTATTGAATATGTTAGAGACCTATTAGACACAAAATTAGAAGTTTAGGGATTTATTATTGACCGTTCTAAAGTTCAGAGATCTATTACACACAAACTTGAAAGCTTTGAGGCTAAACTTGTAATTGAAAGCTCATGGATCTATTATTTGATCCATGTAAATATACCACATGGATCAAATTGATATCAAGCACAAATCTTAGAAACAAATGATAACTTAACCAATTTAGTAACAAATAACACAAAAGTAGAGACATATGATCCTAAAAAAGCTACATCAAAATGAAGCCATCTAAACACTACACCACCAAGACTTAATGAAGATAAGTGATTGAGGATAAATTAATTAAAAGGATAACAATGCCAAGAGAACTTTCTATATGAGAAATGGTTAGATATATCTATCACAATTTAAAACACAGAAAAAGAGGGAGCAATATTGTTGGAAAGAAATTTGATTTATTTCCCTCAAAGTCAAAGCAAAATGGAAGTTGAAAAGGTATACAATATCAAATGCAGCAGAAAAAAAAGGAACAATTGAAGGTAGATAGGAAGCTGATGTTGTAGATTTGTGAACTATAAAGCAAACTAGTTGAGTATTTATGAAGAAGCTAGTGTTCAAGGATAAGTTTCCTTTTGATAAAATAGTTGAGCTCATTTATTATGATTATGATATCACAACTTCCAGCCGCCAAGGCAAGTTGAGTGTCTTGATGTTAGAGCTTGTTAAAGTCTTCGTTGAATTACATATTTAGTCTATAAACTTCCATAGCAGTCTATTTAATTTTCAAATTTTTTAAAGTTTATATTACTTCCCTAAACTTTAAGGGGGCGTTTGGACTCTAGATATACTCTAGATTAAATAACTTTAAACTATATATTTATGTTATTTATTGTAATAATTTTATTTTACTAAATTTGGAAGAAGAGATCGATTTTTTACTTTGAATATGATTAATTTGAAAATCAAATATATATATTTTTTATTTTAATACACTAACCTTTTTAAATACCGATCTCTTTAATTATAATATGGGCTAGTTTAAATATACTTTTCTTATTTTGAAATCATAAAATTATATATATTTTTGAGCTATTAATAAAAAAATAATCTTAAAAAAAGATAAGATTATTATTTGTTATAAGTAATTTTAGTTTAATTTTTTTTTAAAAAAAATGTAGATAACATGTGGAGGAAGTGAGATAGAGAGATTTTTATCAATTAAAAAAATTGTTATGCAGTACTCTAATTTACACTAGAATTTAATTTAAATAATAGTATCATATTTAAAACATTTTTATATAATTTATATTTTAAAAAATAATTTTTTTGCATAAAAAGAAAAATATTTTTGTTAATAATTATTAATTAGTAATAATAATGAGAAAATTTATATTAAAAAATAAAGAAAAATTTGTAAATTAAGAAATTAAAAAAAGGTTAAAATACCATTTTGATCTCTGTACTTTGGTCTTTGTTCAATTTTGGTCTTTGTACTTTCAAATGTCCAATTTTAGTCCATGTATTTTCAATAAAACTTAAAATTGATCTCTACTATCAATTTAAAACATTTAAAATGTTTTATCTACGTCATCAAGAAAAATGGTCTTGTGGTATCTTTACCCAAGATTAAATTATTTCAAACAAAGATTCGTTTTCTTGGATACGAAATCGATCAAGGAATCATCAAACCTATCTAACGGTCATTAGACTTCGTGGATAAGTTTCCCGATGTTATTCAAGATAAAACTCAGCCACAGAGATTTCTTGGCTGTGTTAATTATATCGGAGACTTTATTAAAGATCTTCGTATCATCTGTCTGCCGCTATACGACAGACTGAAGAAAAATCCAAAGCCATGGAAAGACGAGCACACTAGTGCTGTCAAATCCATCAAGGCTTTATCAAAAGTCATCTCATGCTTATCGCTAGTGGATGAGTCATCAAAGATTATCGTTGAAACCAACGCCTCAAATCTCGGTTACGGTGGTATCCTCAAACAGGAAGTTAACGGAAAAGAATTAATTGTCCGTTATCATTCCGGCGTATGGAATAGTGCTCAAAAGAACTATTCCACTGTAAAAAAGGAAGTGCTAGCAATAGTACTCTCCGTTCAAAAGTTCCAAGGAGATCTTATCAACAAGGATTTTCTTGTCAGAACGGATTCAAAAGCAAGTAAATACATCTTTGAAAAGGATGTAAAAAATCTTGTTTCAAAACAAATCTTTGCAAGATGGCAAGCAATCTTATCTTGCTTTGATTTCTCAATTGTGCCTATAAAAGGCAGCGAAAACAGCTTAGCTGATTATCTCTCGAGAGAACATCTCTCTCAAACAATCTCTAAGCTATCAACTCAATGCAACACGGTCGTCCGAGACCGCCTTCAACGGGCTTCCCAAACCTCTCAAATAACCCTAACCAAGGGGTAACTCAATCAATAGCTAGTTCCTCTGGGACTAGTTCTCAAAGGGGTAAACGCCCATTTCTCAAACATCTGCACTCACTCCCATGAATGCAGACCATTACGCAATGGATCTCGAATATACAACGATATCCAGACGTCGTCAAGAATCCTCTCAGAGGAATTTGTCAATTAGGGAAGGAGAAAGTCCTATTAAGACTGCCTCTTCTCCTAACTCAAACAGGCCAGCATCAGGACCGATTTCTCGAAATCAATCCTATGCTAGGACTTTACGACCTGCTGTCTTTCAGGCAAGACCTCAGATAACAGGTTATCATACAAAAACTTCCTTAGAAGAAATAATCATCGAGCCTGAATTCGATGGTCCTTCTCCTAAAGAAGTATGTGCTCAAATATATCATTCTGGCTTTCTTTTCATGCCTGAGGATACTTCAAAAACAAGATTATTCTACGAGTTTATTTTAGTTGACACTAAGTCAATTGAAATAACTCATGTGCCGGACAGAAATGATCCGTCAAGAATAATATTTTCAAAGTTGAGAATTTTAAGGGTCCTTACGCCATCTCACTGGTCTCAGGGGATGTCGGTTCCTAAACGATTCTCAAGAAGTTTCAGACCACAAACATATTGTTACCATGACTATATCATGGCCTGGTACAATATATTTTTGGTATGAACCATATAACCATTCATGGTTTGTTACTTTTTGTAAGAAGTCTTACAAATTTAACTTTCCAAATTGGTTTCAAAAATGGTGGAGTTACTTCGGTATTTCGCATGAAATTTTTCCTGTTGAAATACAAAAGTCATTTCATCTATTTTCAAATAGTGTCCATTCGTCACCACTTGCGATGACGTTTAGATTCTCTTTGAATTTTCAATTACCTTGGATCTTTTGCTGGAATTACCAGTTAGCTCCAAGAGGAAAATTTAAAACCCTAAACAAGGTTTTAAAAATCAAATGGTGGGAAAATTTTGATATTTCTCATCTTTCAGAAGAAAGGATAAGCCAATTCCTAAAGGCTAATCCTCACCACTCTCGTGTAGAAGAAGAACAATTTCTTCTACAGAGAAGTTCAGTTATTGCATCTTTAGCCGGAGCATCTTCTGCTTCTGAGCTACAAGCTGTAGTCCAAGATGTCTCTCAGGCTCCTACTGAGGACAATCCACTCCAAAAAGAAAACCCTGATATAGATGAACTCATATCAGAGTCTTCTGTCAATAATATTGATTTTGAATACGATCCGTATTTAAATTTCAATATTTTAGACCCATACCTGGATTCTCAACCGAGTTGAAGGGTAAATAATTTTGTAAATTAATAATAATAATTTTGTAAATTATGTAATTTAAAAACCAGTCTGCATAAGCAAATTCATAGTCAACTATGCTAGTCTCCGATTGAAATGGGAGGATAATGGAGAAAGTGACACTCCGAACAAGTGGAATTAACCAATCCACAGGCCGCGCAGGCAGCGAAGGACGTCCTCGAACGGGATAAAGATTGTTATGATCAATTTATTCGTCTAAATATCAAAAGAAGGTGGTAAGGTGTGTAAGGCAGCAATGGCGGAGAGGCCGAAGTAAGTCCTGGGATCACACCCTCAGTGGTTTAACGCCAGAACCTCGAGAAATTTTGAAGAATAAATACTGACATCATAAAGCAATCAGTCCAGGCCATTCAGGAGAAACACTGGGTGACATCATCACCTCGACAAAAGAAGATGAAGACGGACGGCGATGAAATGCAGACATATGTTATCAGCTTTCTCATCTTTCAGAAGAAAGTACACTCGTGCTTTTTCAATTGCATTGACGCATAAGCTATTACCTTTCCTTCTTGCATGAGCACACACCCTAATCCTTGCCTCGAAGCGTCACAGTAAATCACATACTCTTTCCCTGTTACAGGAAGTGCCAGGATAGGTGCTGTCACTAATCTCTTCTTCAGCTCCTGAAAACTCTGTTCACACTTATCTGACCACTCAAACTTAGCATTCTTCCTAGTCAAAGCTGTTAAGGGTAATGCTAATCGTGAGAAATCCTCAACAAACCGTTTGTAGTATCCTGCCAAGCCTAGGAAACTACGTACCTCTGTCGCACTAGCTGGTCTCTCCCAGTTGACCACAGCTTTCACTTTCTGCGGATCCACACTAACTCCATTTGCCGAAACAATATGCCCTAAAAACACTACCTGATTCAACCAAAACTCACATTTGCTAAATTTAGCGTACAACTGTTTATCACGTAGTGTTTGTAGAACAATCCTCAGATGTTTCTCATGGGCTTCCCTGTCAATTGAGTAAACTAGTATGTCATCGATGAACACTATCACAAACTGATCCAAATACTGATGGAAAATCCTGTTCATGAGGTCCATGAAAACTGCTGGCGCATTTGTTAAACCGAATGGCATTACCAAAAACTCATAATGCCCGTACCTCATTCTGAATGCCGTCTTAGGAATGTCTGATTCCCTAACCTTTAACTGATGGTATCCTGATCTTAAGTCAATCTTAGAGAACACCGCTGCTCCTCTTAACTGGTCAAACAAGTCATCTATGCGTGGTAGAGGATACTTGTTACGTATCGTGACTTTGTTTAACTGCCGATAGTCAATGCATAATCTTAGAGTACCATCTTTTTTCTTTACGAATAACACTGGAGCTCCCCAAGGCGATACACTAGGTCTGATGTATCCCTTGTCAACTAGTTCCTGTAACTGCATTTTCAGCTCCCTGAGCTCGCTTGGAGCCATTCTGTACTTCGCTTGCGAAATAGGTGCCGTTCCGGGTAACAATTCAATAGTGAACTCAACTTCCCTATCAGGTGGCAAAGCCGACAGATCAGCTGGAAAAACATCAAGAAATTCGTTCACGACAAGAACATCTTCTGGTTTTAACTTTTATTCCTACACTTCTACTACGTGTGCAAGAAACGCCGTGCAACCCTTTCTCAACAACTTCTCTGCTTTTAAAGCTGAAATTAAACTCGTAGGAATAATCTTCCTTTCGCCCCTGAAAACCACTTCAGCCAAACCTGGTTTCCTGAAAATCACTTCCTTTCTATGGCAATCCATGGAAGCATAATGAGTAAATAAGAAATCCATCCCTAAAATTACATCTAACACCTGCAGCTCTAGTGGAAGAAGATCCACTAACATACTGAGACCTTCTACTAAGACCTCACAATCCCGCAGCACTCCATTGACTAGTAAAGTATCACCAACTGGAGTGTATATAACTAACCTCTCAAATAAAGGCTCTAGCTTCCTATTTAGCTTCGTTAGGAACATATTAGAAACAAAGGAATGCGTAGCACCTGGATCTACTAAAACACGTGCAGGTACATTACAAATAGAAATCGTACCAGTAATCACATCCGGTGTATCTTCCGCTTCCTGCTGAGTCATAGCGTAGACCTTTCCCTGCTGTCTAGGTCTCCCTACAACTCCCTTCTGCCTAGCACCACTGATGCCCTCTCCTGCAGCTACTGGAACTCTCGGCTGCTCAACTGTCTGGGACTCAACTCCCTGGTCCCTCTGTGCGACTACTCTCAACTGTGGACAATCTCTCTTGAAATGCCCTGGCTGTCCGCACTGGTAACACACACCGACACCAACCAGACAATGACCCCGATGATTCTTGCCACAATTCGCACATGGGGTTCTCCTTGGTACACTGGCAACAGACTCTTGCCATGTCTGCGGTCTTGTTGCTAATCTAGCAGACTGACTAGATGCTCTCTGACTCTGCCTCTGATAGGTACCACTCACATTCATTTGCCTCGATGCCTGGCCACCAGACTGATTTTTAAAGTCCTGACGACTCGAAACATTCACCCCAGGTGTGAATCTCCGCTGCTCACGACCTCGGAAACTGCTAGCTGTCGAAGCCCCACGACTAGGCTCCACCATTGACTTCCCCTCTGAAATACTCTGCTCCACACGTAGGGCAGTCTCTACTAGCTGAGAAAAGTTTGTCCACTTCGCAATAGCTGTAACCGGGGTACGTATCTCAACACGTAATTCTCTTTCAAACCTTCGACACCTGTCACTCTTAGATGCCACAATCATATCAGCATACCGCGACAGCTCGGTATACTTCCTCTCATACTCGGCCACTGAAAGTGATCCTTGCTTCAACTCTAAGAACTCATCCCTCTTTGCCTCGCGATATGTGCTAGGGTAATACTTATCTTCAAATATACTTATGAAAGTTTGCCAGTTCAAAGTACGTGCATCACTGCGCCTGGCTAATATTGATTTCCACCATCCTTCTGCCTCCTTCTGCAGCAGGAATGTGGCCAATCTGACTTTCCGCTCCTCAGGATAACTCATCACATCAAAGCATTTCTCAAGCATATTCAACCAAGCCTTGGCGTCAGCTGGGTCTGTGGAACCCTCAAACACTGTGGCTCCAAGTTTCTTCAGGCGTTCTATTCCATATGTCTTCTCTGGATCACTTGGCCATGCTCTCTCTGGCCTACCTTCCTCCTGTGAGGAACTAGCATGCTGCTCGTTTCCTGCCCTAGTCTGAACTCTCGGGGCACTAGATCCCCTCTCAGATTGGCCTTGGGTAGGATCCTGCGTCCCGTCCTGATCCTGCCTGCGTTGTCTGCTAGTACGTGGTGGCATGACTCCTATAACATATCAATATATTAGACATGCTATGGATACTTAACTCAAATGCACAATACTAATCTTCCATTCACATTCTAGTCCTAACTAGACTTACTCTTATCCTTACTTGGACCATACTCCACTAGTTCCTGAACTAACTCAATAACGTGCTATTTACTTCATAATTTCTTCTTAGAGCTAACTTGCTCTGTCTCTTTCCCCATGGAGCTAACTGCTCTGATACCAAAATTGTCACACCCCCTCCCGAACCACCTGCTAACTTAGCCCGGAAGATGGCGTGAAGCCAACAGACATCGTTTCCTCCCTAACGATACCTGTGACCCTGTTATACCTGATAAACATACTATACTTGAATTAAAATGTTTAAACACAACACAGCGGAAGTTTGAAAGTCACTATACATACATACGGAGCAGTCCTACTTAAACCCCACTTGAACTTCTAAGCGGGTAGGGAGTACTACAACCAAAATACATCCCAACCATGGTTTACACAACCACGACCACTAGTGCATACATGAATATACTATACGTTCCTCTCAGAATATATACAAAATGTTTGGACTTGCTATACAGTTCCACCCACGTACAAAATATCAAACTCGTAGAGCTTTCGGCAGCTATGGCAGGATTTCAGGCATCGGGAGCTCGATCACTACCTGAAAAGTTGGAAAACATTGAAAGAATGAGCTGGGAAGCTCAGTGAGTGACTGAGTTTATAACTATTAACTCGCAAATTACAACATTTGGTAAACTCTGGGCATATGTGTCGGTAGTCAAGCGCTAAATATAAACGTATAATTACCATAGTTTTTCTCAGAAATCCAACAAGTATGTCATTAAAAACTCGCAAGGCATACCAAGAATATTAACCATCTAGAAACATATGACAATCTACGTTGTGTAGGGCACGCCCAGTACAACCAACGTTCACTCTACGATGTAGTGGGGCTCGCCCAGCACTCCCATCGTCTTTGTCGTAGTGGGGCTCGCCCAGCACTCACGACAGCATTGTTGTCACGGAGTAGACTCAACGTTGACAACAGAAAACGACCTGTGTGCACGCGGTACTAACCAGCCTCGGCTCAATATCTCAATCATTTACTCATTCGAGTCTCAGAAAAACACATGATAATCTTTAAACATTACCTGCTAGAGCATGCTTGCCTGAAATCATAACATTTTCACTAGATTTTAGCAAATCAATAAACATATGCTCACATGTAAATTTCGTTGGAAAAATCTAAGCTCACAACGAGCATTTAAAATCATTCCTAGGCAATCATGTATGCTCATAACCATGTGTTCAGAAAACATAAAACATTTAAGCTAATTCATTCCTAAGAAGTCTTATATTCACATAGACATGAATTCAAGCATAGAATATGTTTTCGAAATTCGTTTTGTCACTCACAGCGTTAGATCTAGATTCTCGGCCCGTATACTTGACCTATTTCCTCTTGGCCTGTCAAATAAACCAAAACCAAGCATTAGAACTTTGAATTCATGAACTCCAAGCTTAGAATTGCAAAACCATTCTATCTACTTCCAGTATTCTACAGATTTCATACTCTAACTTCACATACTCATAACTTCTTCATTACTTAGCTAAAAATGATGTACTTTATACCAAACTCTTCCTTTTTGAACCCTCTAAAACTTATCTGAAGGAATGGAATCGAAATTCCCAAAGGATGTGTCCGTAAATACCTCGAAAGCGACTTCCCTAAAATTAAGCTTCTGAAATTTCCAGAATCGTTTTTCTGCTGCACACCACACTTGACCTGAATTTTAAAGCCACTTCCAATCATGTTTTACTCACGACTTCTTCATGAAAGTTATAGGAAATTAAATAATCTTTCCAACCATACCTAATGGAGCTTCTGATTCAAATCCTACAGATCAGAACGTCCCAAACACCATAGGTTTCTCAGATTTGACAGCAAAATCTCTCCTCTGTCTTCCCCTTCGCAAATCAATAATTTAAAGTCAGATTTTGCTCGAGCTTCCTTCACGAAATTTGTTCGAAAATGGGTTAACTTTCAAGAAAAACAAATCTCACCTCTTAACTCTTCTTGTGGAGCTCAAAACGATCTAAACAACAGTAGTGAGTACAGTTGATCACCTAGATGCCATGGAGGCTTGTGCTGAGTTTTCCCCCTTCTTCTTCAACTTCCAACCCAGCAAGCTCTCTTTTCCTCTTTCTTCAACCTATCCCACGAAATGCTCTGTTTTTTTTTTAATAAAAGAGAAGCAAATGGGAGAAAATGGGTGAGTGCTCCCAAAGCTTATCCATTCCCTCAATTCTTTTTCTTTTTCTTTTTTTTTTTTTTAAAACAAAACATACCAAAACACATAACTCCTTTTTGTTTTGCCTTACCTTTTCTTTTGTTTTATTCCTCTTTTCCTTATACAACAATTTCCCAAAAATGTTTTAACAAATTTCTTTTTAAAGAAATTCCAAGGAAAAATCTCGGGTTTACATTTCCTGTACAAATGTTGCGAGTTTGGTCTTCTATATAAAGGCCGCCTTTATATAGAAGACCAAACTTCGCAACACTTGTACAGGAAATCCAAGACTGGCCGACAGGACATGCCCCTGCTTTGCCTTATCTCTTTGGAATCTCATAATTCTCAATAAAAACAAAAAAACAATAAAAACAAAAAACTTTACAAAAGCAAACTTTATTAAAGCTGCTTTTGAAAAATAAAGAAAAGACAAAATAAAATTACAAAAGTTGAAAGTGAAAGCTGATAACATATGTCTGCACTTCATCGCCGTCCGTCTTCATCTTCTTTTGTCGAGGTGAGGATGGGTGATGATGTTTCTCCTGAATGGCCTGGACTGATTGCTTTATGATGTCAGTATTTTTTCTTCTAAATATCTCGAGATTCTGGCGTTAAACCACTGAGGGTGTGATCCCAGGACTTACTTCGGCCTCCCTGCCATTGCTGCCTTACACACCTTACCATATTCTCTTGATATTTAGTCGAATAAATTGATCATAGCAATCTTTATCCCGTTCGAAGACGTCCTTCGCTACCTGCGCGGCCTGTGGATTGGTTAATTCCACTTGTTCGGAGTGTCACTTTCTCCATTATCCTCCCCTTTCAATCGGAGACTAGCATAGTTGACGATGAATTTGCTTATGCATACTGGTTTTTAAATTACATAATTTACAAAATTATTATTATTAATTTACAAAATTATTTACCCTTCAACTCGGTTGAGAATCTAGGTATGGGTCTAAAATATTGAAATTTACATACGGATCGTATTCAAAATCAATATTATTGACAGAAGACTCTGATATGAGTTCATCTATATCAGGGTTTTCTTTTTGGAGTGGATTGTCCTCAGTAGGAGTCTGAGAGACATCTTGGACTACAGCTTGTAGCTCAGAAGCAGAAGATGCTCCGGCTAAAGATGCAATAACTGAACTTCTCTGTAGAACGAATTGCTCTTCTTCTACACGAGAGTGGTGAGGATTAGCCTTTAGGAATTGGCTTATCCTTTCTTCTGAAAGATGAGAAATAGAAAATTTTTCCCACCATTTGATTTTTAAAACCTTGTTTAGGGTTTTAAATTTTCCTCTTGGAGCTAACTGGTAATTCCAGCAAAAGATCCAAGGTAATTGAAAATTCAAAGAGAATCTAAACGTCATCTCAAGTGGTGACGAATGGACACTATTTGAAAATAGATGAAATGACTTTTGTATTTCAACAGGAAAAATTTCTTGCGAAATACCGAAGTAACTCCACCATTTTTGAAACCAATTTGGAAAGTTAAATTTGTAAGACTTCTTACAAAAAGTAACAAACCATAAATGGTTATATGGTTCATACCAAAAAATATTGTACCAGTCCATGATATAGTCATGGTAACAATATGTTTGTGGTCTGAAACTTCTTGAGAATCGTTTAGGAACCGACATCCCCTGAGACCAGTGAGATGGCGTAAGGACCCTTAAAATTCTCAACTTTGAAAATATTATTCTTGACGGATCATTTCTGTCCGGCACATGAGTTATTTCAATTGACTTAGTGTCAACTAAAATAAACTCGTAGAATAATCTTGTTTTTGAAGTATCCTCAGGCATGAAAAGAAAGCCAGAATGATATATTTGAGCACATACTTCTTTAGGAGAAGAACCATCGAATTCAGGCTCGATGATTATTTCTTCTAAGGAAGTTTTTGTATGATAACCTGTTATCTGAGGTCTTGCCTGAAAGACAGCAGGTCGTAAAGTCCTAGCATAGGATTGATTTCGAGAAATCGGTCCTGATGCTGGCCTGTTTGAGTTAGGAGAAGAGGCAGTCTGAATAGGACTTTCTCCTTCCCTAATTGATAAATTCATCTGAGAGGATCCTTGACGACGTCTGGATATTGTTGTATATTCGAGATCTATTGCGTAATGGTCTGCATTCATGGGAGTGAGTGCAGATGTTTGAGAAATGGGGCGTTTACCCCTTTGAGAACTAGTCCTAGAGGAACTAGCTATTGATTGAGTTACCCCTTGGTTAGGGTTATTTGAGAGGTTTGGGAAGCCCGTTGAAGGCGGTCTCGGACGACCGTGTTGCATTGAGTTGATAGCTTAGAGATTGTTTGAGAGAGATGTTCTCTCGAGAGATAATCAGCTAAGCTGTTTTCGCTGCCTTTTATAGGCACAATTGAGAAATCAAAGCAAGATAAGATTGCTTGCCATCTTGCAAAGATTTGTTTTGAAACAACATTTTTTACATCATTTTCAAAGATGTATTTACTTGTTTTTGAATCCGTTCTGACAAGAAAATCCTTGTTGATAAGATCTCCTTGGAACTTTTGAACGGAGAGTACTATTGCTAGCACTTCCTTTTTTACAGTGGAATAGTTCTTTTGAGCACTATTCCATACGCCGGAATGATAACGGACAATTAATTCTTTTCCGTTAACTTCCTGTTTGAGGATACCACCGTAACCGAGATCTGAGGCGTCGGTTTCAACGATAATCTTTGCTGACTCATCCACTAGCGATAAGCATAAGATGACTTTTGATAAAGCCTTGATGGATTTGACAGCACTAGTGTGCTCGTCTTTCCATGGCTTTGGATTTTTCTTCAGTCTGTCGTATAGCGGCAGACAGATGATACGAAGATCTTTAATAAAGTCTCCGATATAATTAACACAGCCAAGAAATCTCTGTGGCTGAGTTTTATCTTGAATAACATCGGGAAACTTATCCACGAAGTCTAATGACCGTTGGATAGGTTTGATGATTCCTTGATCGATTTCGTATCCAAGAAAAGGAATCTTTGTTTGAAATAATTTAATCTTGGGTAAAGATACCACAAGACCATTTTTCTTGATGACGTAGATAAAACATTTTAAATGTTTAAAATGCTCTTATATCGTTTTTGAATATACAAGAACATCATCAATATATACTATTGTGAAGTCTTGATATTTATTGAATATGTCATTCATGACCTTTTGAAACTCCGAAGGAGCATTCTTTAAGCCGAATGGCATTACATTCCATTCGTATTGTCCGAATGGTACATTGAAAGCGGTTTTGTACCGATCTTTGATATTAATTTGAATATGCCAGAAGCCAGATTTCAAATCAAATTTTGAAAAGATTTTTGCAGAAGCTATTCGCTTAAGCAAATCTTGGCGATTAGGTATTGGATACCTAATCCATTTCAGGACCGTGTTTAACGGTTTGTAGTTAATAACCAATATGGGAACGCCACATTCCTTTTCGGCTTGATTATTAACATAGAAAGCCGCACATGACCATGGGCTCTTTGATGGGCTTATTAGACCTTTTTTGAGAAGATCGTCAATTTCCTTTTTACAGGTTTTGACGAGCTCTTTTGACATTTGAATGGGCCTTGCCCTGGTTGGGATTTGGGCCTCATCAAATTTTTCCACATAGGGAAGATCCACTATGTGTTGTTTCTTGTCCCAAAAGGCATTTGGGATATTTGAACATATTTCAGATTGAATCCTTTTCAGAATTATCTGAATATTATTTTGAATAGAAGGTTTTTTTATTTCATCAGAAATCCTTCTGCATTTGATATCATCTTGAAGGAATTCAATTTGTTTTTCCTTCCTAGAGATTTTGTTGAGGTGTTCCTCAATTTTTGAGATATATTTTGGAGCAATGCTATCGCAAAACTCAAAAATAATCATTTTCCCTAGTTTATGAGAAATAATTCCTTTCTCAGAAACTTCAAATGGATATAATTGAGTGAGGAATGAAGTTCCAAGAATCACTTCCTCATTCAAATCTTTCATACAAAGAAATGTATTTAAGAAACACATATCCTTGTTGCATATATGGACTCCTGATAATTTATAATTAATTATCAGTTCCTGATTGTTTGCTCCTCTTAAGGTTTGGCAAGTAGTTTCAAAATATCTTGAAGGGATAATTCCTTCATTAAGAACATTTTGATCTGCTCCCGAATCTATGAGGGTTGTTACCGTAATTTTATAATCACGGATTTTTAAAGTGATATTTGAATACCACTTCTGATTGAATACCTTGTTAATGTAATTAATATTATCATTAACAACCATTTGAGAGGATGATCCTGTCGCAACAGATATCATCTGATTTGATCTTTCTTGAACAACAAGCATTTTGTTTTCAAGATCATTGAGTCGTTGCTTATGATTAGCAACTTCTGTTTTGAGATTTTTGATCTCCAATTGCAAGTCCTGGATTGTGACAGGCATTGGAGTGGTTTCAGTTTTTAGCCAATCTATTACTTCCTGAAAATTGAAGTAAATAGGCTTTCTTTCTTCTTCGGCCGATGTTCTTTTAAGTTCTTCTTTGAGCTTATTGAACATCTGCTTTTGAAGATTTTGATCAGGTATTGCTTCGATGGCATCAAAAAGCGCTTCCTGAGTACTTGTAAGAACGTTGATGCATCCTCCACATGGAATGACATCATCGTCTGATTCATTTGAAGAAGACGGATCAAAATAATCAGTTTCTTCTTCTATTTGATTGATCATATCATTATCAGAGGATTCTGAAGAAGAATCTTCTTTGATAGACATGTCTTCAAAGATTCCAAGTAGAGATTGTTTGACATCATCGTCGATCTCTAGCTTGTTTATCTTTTTCTTGAGTTCTGGACATCTATTAGCATAATGTCCAGTCTTTTGACAACTGTAGCACTTAATAGTGCTTCTGTTTGAAGCGGCTTGATTTTTCTTTGCCTTCCGCTTGTTGTAGTATTTCCTTTTTCGAGGAATATACTCATTTGAAGAAGATCGTTTGCTTTTAGAAAAAAGCTTTTTATTTGATCTCTTTTTTGAAGGAGGTGTCTTGTCTACACCATATTGTTTCCAAAAAGAACCCAATTCCTTTTGATAATCTGAGTTCGTTGCAACCTTTTTATTATGCTGCTGTTCCTGGCAGAGTTCAAGACAAACTGCCTGGATAGAGCTAATGAGGTCTCCGTATGTCAGAGATGCCCAATTGATTTCTATTCCCCCATGCTTTAGTAGCATAGTAGAATGTAATTTTTGCTTTACATATTTGGGTAACCCAGAAACAAATTTATGTTTCCAGATGTTATCCCCACATGTAGTAAGGCTATAAAGACGTGCCATAAAGGTGTCTTTATACCATTTGAAATCACTCATTTTGTGGCATTTCATCCCCAAAAGAGCTTCAGTTGAATGGTCACTGTATAGGCTTGTTCGTCCTACAAAGTGTTTTATACAGGTGTAGACGAAAGTATCTACACAATTTGATTCCGTGGCCACATATCGTTCTTCTAGGCCATCGGCATTTGTTCGAGTTTAGTAGTTTCTAAGACTGATTCCTTGACTGAGTTTCTTGCTTCCTCAGTTAATTGATTATACCACCAACTTCGCAGATTACCAGTTAATCCGAAAAGTAAGCAGTTTAATATTTCCGGCTGAGTAAAGCTTTTGGAATAAGCCGTACTAGCTATGAACATTTCTTGGAATATTGTAAGCATCTGCCCTTCAGAGCAGCCATGAATGTTCCAAGTAACTAAAGAATTCCCTTCATAATTACGAGATTCTGGTTTGGTGTCATCCCATCCGAGATTGGGTGGTGATGGCCTTTTGTAATGATTCTTCATATCAGAAAATTTACTGATGGGAAGAATTTTTGAAGTTGATTCAGAGAGATCAACCCTTTTGATCATATTCAAGTTTTCGTCTCTTTTGGAGAGTCCGAAAGCTTGACCTTTTTTCTTAGAACTTTCTGCTTTATCACTTGCAGTAGGTTCTACATTTGATAATTTCTTGTCAATTTTTTCAAGAAATTCTTCAATGTCCTTATTTCCAAACTTTAGTCCAGAATGACTAGGGTTTGGTTGGACAGTCGGTCGGAGTGGGTCGATTTTTGGTAAACCGACTCGTTCCGCTATTGAAACCGTTTTGACAGAATTGTCAGCAGTCTTTATTTCCTCAACTGATTTAGATAAAGTCGTAAGGACCTTATTAGAATAGTTGAGTTGTTGTTGGATGTTCTTAATTTCTCTAACTCCAACAGCCTTTGTCTTCTCTTCATCAATAATTTTATAAGGAGAAGAGGTAATTTTTGTGGAAGGAACTAAAGGAGGAGGGAAATTAGCTTCTTCTTCCGGAGGATAGTCAGAAACAATTTCTTTTCCTGTAGTCGTTAGCCAGATGGTTGGCTTTTTGATAACATTAACTTGTTGAGTACACAAGTTAATGAATTCTTGTTTGGTAAGAACAGCTGAAAAGTCAGCTTTTTTACCATTTTTGACTTCATTGAAAGCTATGGTGAGATAATCATCATACCTTTCATCAATTGACCTTTTCTCATCGGTTGATAGTTGTTTTCTATCAATCGAGAGAGTATTAATCTGATCATAAACATAACCAGATTTTCTTTCCATATCAGTCTGAGTATGAGATAAAGATCCTTCAGACTTTTCTTGTTGAATATCTGGTACTGGAAAATCATAATCCACTCTAAGGGATTTAGATCTACCAACAGATTTTGGATTAGTAGCGGAGCGCACAGTTGAACTGGTGCTTGGTCGACTACTTAAATATTCTTGAATTATAGGTGGTTTTGGGTTGTCCGGGAATTGGAATTGGACTTCCACATGACCATCTGCGAATTCAGAAATTTGAGCGTTAGAACTTTGTCTATTACTTGGGATAGTAGCATTTTTTATACTCCAAATAGGATTAGACGTAAGTTCTCACCAATTGAGTTGCTTAGGAACAGTCATAGAGGTTTTCTCAATATTGACTTCCATAAGCATAGTATAATTTCTAGGAGAAAAGCTTTGGGTGATAGATTAGTTTCCATCAATTTGTAATACAGCCTGAAGATGATAGCATATGGATATGAACCATCTTTCATGCGTAATCCTTGACCCCTAACATCTAGACTGAGTACGTCTAGAATGTTACGATCTTGAAGAGAAACGTTGAATCCAGGTTTACAAGAGAAGTAAACTGGACCGTTCTCTAAGTTGGATTGAACAATTCCCAGAATAGAATCTGAGAAATTCAGATGTCTTTTATCTCTTAAGGCGACATAGACTGGAGAGTCTAAGCCAGTCCTATAGAGAGGTTTGATTGTAACTTGAACACATCCTATATGCAGATATTTGAAATGCTGCCGGTAGGTGTCCAATTGTTCATTTTCAAACAGACGATATTCAGTAATATCATTGTCTGTTGAAATATTTGATTTGGAGATGTGTATAACATCCCGTTCTTTGTGACTGAATATTGGAACCCTGTAAATGGTTCCAACTTCAAGCTTTGGAACAGACCAGTTAAGAAGTCTTTCTTCAACCTGGGCTATTTGATTCTCTGTACGATTTATTTTTGCCAGAGCTTTCTCAATATCCTTTGCAGGATCATTTGAAGACGTAGTAGTGTCTACTATGACGGGAGAGTAGAAGATTTTTTTCTTTAATTTAGAAAGCATGGAGAAGAGAAATGGAGGAAACGAACTTAAGATGCATAATAACAATAATCTATAAACTTTAATTGATTCTTAGCTTCGGCTTAATTACTTATAATATTTATTAGTTTATATCAATCGATCTAAATTAGAAAGTTTATAAGGTTAAAATAATTCTTGTTCAAACTTGAAGGTTAACCACGCCTTTATCAAGCTTATTTTGAAAAGAATGATTTCTTCCTTTAAAAATTTCTAAACTGAGAGAGACAACTGACTAATAAATTAGAAGAAGTAATTAAGAACATTGATAAGAACCAAAGAAAGAGTTATAGAGAGAAGTTATTACTTATCTTAAGCTCTTGAAGAGTTTACTCCATAGAGAGAGGGGGTAGAGAAAGATAAGAGAGAATGTTTGAGCTCATGGCTCTGATACCATTTAAGATGTTGGGAAGCGGCCTTTATATAGAAGACCAAACTTCGCAACACTTGTACAAGAAATCCAAGAGTGGCCGACAGGACATGCCCCTGCTTTGCCTTATCTCTTTGGAATCTCATAATTCTCAATAAAAACAATAAAAACAATAAAAACAAAAAACTTTACAAAAGCAAACTTTATTAAAGCTGCTTTTTAAAAATAAAGAAAAGACAAAATAAAATTACAAAAGTTGAAAGTGAAAGATGATAACATATGTCTGCACTTCATCGCCGTCCGTCTTCATCTTCTTTTGTCGAGGTGATGATGGGTGATGATGTTTCTCCTGAATGGCCTGGACTGATTGCTTTATGATGTCAGTATTTTTTCTTCTAAATATCTCGAGATTCTGGCGTTAAACCACTGAGGGTGTGATCCCAGGACTTACTTCGGCCTCCCCGCCATTGCTGCCTTACACACCTTACCATCTTCTCTTGATATTTAGTCGAATAAATTGATCATAGCAATCTTTATCCCGTTCGAGGATGTCCTTCGCTACCTGCTCGGCCTGTGGATTGGTTAATTCCACTTGTTCGGAGTGATTTTATTTTACTAAATTTGGAAGAAGAGATCGATTTTTTACTTTGAATATGATTAATTTGAAAATCAAATATATATATTTTTTATTTTAATACATTAACCTTTTTAAATACCGATCTCTTTAATTATAATATGGGTTAGTTTAAATATACTTTTCTTATTTTGAAATCATAAAATTATATATATTTTTGAGCTATTAATAAAAAAATAATCTTAAAAAAAGATAAGATTATTATTTGTTATAAGTAATTTTAGTTTAATTTTTTTTAAAAAAAAATGTAGATAACATGTGGAGGATGTGAGATAGAGAGATTTTTATCAATTAAAAAAATTGTTATGCAGTACTCTAATTTACACTATAATTTAATTTAAATAATAGTATCATATTTAAAATATTTTTATATAATTTATATTTTAAAAAATAATTTTTTTGCATAAAAAGAAAAATATTTTTGTTAATAATTATTAATTAGTAATAATAATGAGAAAATTTATATTAAAAAATAAAGAAAAATTTGTAAATTAAGAAATTAAAAAAAGGTTAAAATATCATTTTGATCTCTGTACTTTGGGCTTTGTTCAATTTTGGTCTTTGTACTTTCAAATGTCCAATTTTAGTCCATGTATGTTCAATAAAGCTTAAAATTGATCTCTACTATCAATTTATTGTTAATTTTTTCTTTTAAAAAATTAGTCTCTATTAGCTTTTCCTCTATAAATTTTGGAAGTATGCTCACATTGTGTGTTTTCTTGTATTAAAATTATTATTATTATTTAACCAATTTTGATAAAAATTTAACTTCAAACTTATCATAGTGACCAATTGTAAACTTTATTGAAAGTACATGGACTAAAATGGGACATTTGATAGTACAAGGACCAAAATTGAACAAAACCCAAAGTATAGAGACCAAAATGGCATTTTAACCTTAAAAAATTATGGAAAAAAATGGGGATAGGAGAGAAGATAGAGGGAGGTAAGAGTGAGGTAGATGAGGGAGGGAAGTTGTGGGGCTCACAAGGGAGAGTTGGAGTTGAGGCCCATAATTGGGGGTTGGATTAGAAGTGGAGTTGAAGTTAACAAGTTTGTGGGATCTACAATGGGTTTAAAAAGTCATTGGACCAAACAACAAGTTAAGTTATTAATTCCACTCCTCTTGAGAATTTTTCTAGTCCTACAGTAGTAGGGAGTATTCCATATCGTACCTTTTCCTTTCCCCACATGACTTCTTCTTTTTAAAATTAAAATTGTACATAAATTTAGTTAGACACACAGGTTATTGGAGAAAAGAGCATCACGGTTTTTTTTAAAGATTTTTTAAGATGGTAGTTTCTCTCTCCTATTTATATTTATTATTAATTTTTTCAATAGTATTCATGTGGCAACCATGGAAAAGAAGAGTATATGATATTCCCTACTACCGTAGGACTAGAAAAATTTTCGTAAAAGTTGGAGTCCAACCCCCCATGGGAATTTTTCTACTCCTATGATAGTAGGGAGTACTCCATACCTCTTCTTTTCCATGGTTGCCACTTTGATTAACATTATAATTAGATTTTATTTGTTATCCATTATGATATTTTATTTTCATTTGGCTTATTTTCAAATAATTAAATTATTCTTTTATCCCACGTTTATCATATTATAATTAAGTTTTATTCGTTACCTATTTGGTTATCGATATGCATTAAGGAATTATAAATGAAAAGAATGAAGATTTTAGTAAAGAAGAAAGCTTAACATCGTAAACAAAATGAAAAGAAAAAGATGACAGTGTTGAATAAAATTTAAACTATTAGTGTAAAAGAAAAAATTTTGAAAAAAAAAACTAAAAAATATTAAGAGTCGTAGGAGAGAAATTTCTAAACATCGGAAGATGAGAGGAAAAAAATATATGATTAAAGAAGATAAGAAACTATTGAAAAAAAAATAAATCTAAATAGGAGAGAGAAACTACCATCTTAAAAATATTCAAAAAAATCGTAATGCTCTTTTCTCCAACAACCCGTGTGTCCTACTAAATTTATGTATAATTTTAATTTTAAAAAGAAGAAGTCACGTGACAACCATGGAAAGAAGATGTATGGAGTACTTCCTACTATCGTAGGACTAGAAAAATTTTCCGGGGGCAAATGTAAAAAAGAAGATGAAAGTATTAGAATAAAATTTAAACTATTAGTGTAGAAGAAAAAAATAAAAATAAAAAACTGAAGAAGATAAAGAGTCCTAGGAGAGGGAAATTTTTAAACGATGAAAGGAAAAAAATAATAAAAATAGAAGATAAAATATGATTAAAGAAGATAAAAAAAAATATTGAAAAAAAATCAATAATAAATATAAATAGGAGAGAGAAACTACCATCTTAAAAGTTTTCAAAAAAATTGTGATGCTCTTTACTCTAACAACCTATGTGTCCCACTAAATTTATGTATAATTTTAATTTTAAGTGGAAGAAGTCATTTGGCAGCTATGGAAAGAAAGAGGTATGGAGTACCCTACTACCATAAGAATACCTGTCGAGTGGAGTGGAGTACTCCCGTGGGGTGGGGTAGAGTGAAGTTATTAACTCCACCCCTTGTTTGGCCCAACGAGTTCTAAAACTCATTGTGGACCCCACAACTTATTAACACCAACTCCCTTTTCTAGGCCCCACAACTTCCCTCTCTCCACTCTTCTTTACTTTACCTCACCCCTACCTTCATTTCTCTTCTCTCATCTCTCTTTATTTTTTTTTGCATATTTTTTAATTTACAAATTTTCTTTATTCTCTTTTGAGAAAAAAAAAAATCATTTTTGACCCTAAACTTGGCATGTTGTATATATCAATTTTAATCATAAACTTTCAATTTCATCAATTAAACCTCAAACTTGGCAGGTTGTATCAATTGTAACCCTAAACTTGAATAAGTGTATCAATTTGCACCCTCAATTAAGTTTCTGTTTCAATGCCTGTTAAAAAGGTTTCTCACACATGCCCAAAGTCAAATGTTACTCTATGATAGGTACTTATTTGTTATTTTTTAGAAAGATAAAATTGCTAAAGAAAATTAGAGTAGACTCGTTAGAGTGTTTTTTAATTTAAGGGCAAAATTTTTTTCACTTCTTATCTTATCTGATTCTGCTGCTTTTTCCATTTCATTAATGAAGCGTTTTTCAATTTCAGAGCAGGATTCTACTCAGTCCATCAGCTTTTGGTAGAAACAAAGCTTATTTGCACTAGATCTTTCCTCAATGGAGTACTTCCATTCTTAAATCGGTCACCAGTATTGGTTTGTTGTTCTTTTTATTTCTTGTCTATCTCAAGCTCGATTTATACTCCATCCGTTGCAGCAGGCGCATGGCTTTCGGAATTGCCCTCGCTAGAATCTCTGTCCCCTTCCTCACTAACATCGGTGTTGCCTTCATCCTCCATAAACCATTGATGGGGCCGACAAGGTCGGCTACGATCAGTTTATTGTATTCATGAGCGTTGCTCTGTCCATCATTGCCTTCCCTTTTCTTGCCTGCCTTTAGTCCAGCTCAAAATCCTCACCACCGAAATCGACGAAACCACCATGGCCGCCGCATGGATCTTCCTCTCACTCATCGTCACTGGTAACGACACTGAAAGCGAGGAGGAACACAAGAATCCATTTTTTTTGTTTGAGTCCTACTTTCTATAACCGAGTTTGTGGTTTTCATGATGGTAGTGACTCAATCCAAAATGATTTAGTTATTTTTTTGGTAATTCTTTTTAATAACAAACAAGTACCTATCATAGAGCAATACATGATTTTGGACATGTGAGAAACCTTTCTAACGGTGATTAAAATGGAAACTTAACTGACGGTGCAAATTGATACACTTATTCAAGTTAGGGTTAAAATTGATACAACCTATCAAGTTTGAGGTTTAAATTGATGAAATTAAAAGTTTAGAGTTAAAATTGAAACAACCTGCTAAGTTTGAGGTTTAAATCGATGAAATTAAAAGTTTAGGGTTAAAATTGATACAATCTGCCAAGTTTAGGGTGAAAATTGATTTTTTCCCTTCTCTTTTTTATATAATTTTTCTCGTTATTATTATTAATTACTAATTAAAATATAAATAATTATTAACAAATTTTTTTATCCTATAATTTTAATAAACTTTTCTAACAACAATATTTTTCTTTTTAAAATATAAATTATATAAAGATGTTTTGAATATGATCTATTATTTAAATTGAAATTCTAATGTAAATTATAATGCTACACAATAATTTTTTTAATTGATAAAAATCTCCTTATCTCACTTCCTCCACATGTCATCTACAATTTTTTCTTTAAAGTTTAAACTAAAATTACTTATAACAATTAACAATCTTATCTTTTTTTTTTTAGGTTATTTTTTTATTTATCTATATTTAACTAATGGTCGCTCAAAAATATATATAATTTTATGATTTTAAGATAAGAAAAATGTATTTTAGACTAACCCATATTATAGTACAAGAAATTAGTATTTAAAAAAGATTAACGTATTAAAATTAAAAAAATAGTTAATTTTCAAATTAATCATATTCAAAGTAACAAAAATAAATGTTTCCTTCTTCCAAACTTAATAAAATAAAATTAGTATAATAAATAACATAAATATATAGTATTTTGAATAAAAGTATATGTATAATATTCATTTTGAAATTAATCATATTAAAATAGCATAAATATTTGATATTTTATTTTTAACTTAGTTATTTTAAAACTTCAAAGAATATATTTTATTTTAAAATTAATCAAAGTTTAAATAATTCATTTCATTGTTTAGTTAGAAAATTAAAAAGCTTAAATTATGCAAATATATATATATAACTTTTATTAAGTTTGGAAAACAAATCTTAAATTTAAAATTTAAAATTGATGAAAACAAATCTTTATTTAAAAAAAATTGAAAAAAATATATTGGAATATAATTCTAATGTACAGTACAGTGAAATAACATCAAAAAAAATGAGTGAGCTTATTTTATTTATCGTAATCAAAATTGATAATTTAACAAAATTGTCAAATATTCATAAAATAATTAATATAACTTAAAATCTCAATTTTATGATGGATGGGAACAAATCACTATTAATTAAATTTTGGAAAAATATTATTGGAATCTAGCTCTAATTGTATAGTACACCAAAACTGTAAAAAAAGAAACAACCAACACAAACCCAAACTTTACAACTCCAGACTAAACAACTTTGCACCCCAAACACAGGCTAAATAACTCTCCTAATTAATTAACTTACCAAACTAAACAACTCTAGGTTAAATAACTTCAAACTAAACAACTATACACCACAAATGCCTCCTAACTGATTAATCTTATTCTCTGGCTATTGTCTCATGGAGTAAGTTGGAAAACTGAACTACATTAAAAAATCTGTGTTGTCTCTCTTTATTATACTGTTTTCCCACTATTCATTAATTGAGTTTACCAAACATAGTTTAATATTCTAGCATGTAATATTTAGATCCTTTCAAATGCCTTACCAATGTGTGAGCCATTTAATTCGTCTCCAAAGTAAATTGCAAAAACCATTCCAATTTAAGTAAACGTTAAAATTACACCTCAAACTTTTAATGGTAAAAATTAAACTTTATATACTTTAAAATGTTCTTGCAAGCTCCTTAAACTATCAATGTTGTGTCTATTTTATCTTTATATTTTTAAAAGTTTATAATAGATCATTAAATTTTCAATTTTGCATCCAATAAGTCCATGTCGTCAACTCTATCAATTTAGCGTTTACATGACACGCTGACTCTATTATTTAAAGATTACGTAGTGGCCACATATACTAGAATTACATGTTTTACTTGTATATATGAGATTTGACTATAATATATTACTTATTTTATCAAAGAAATATAGCTTATATGAAATAAAATGGTTAAGAATTAATATCTATACTACATTATTGAGTTCTTATTATCATACTTACTTTAAACTCCTCCATCCCCCCTCTAAAAAAAAAACAATGCGTGAATAGTGCAGTTGATCATGATTGACAAAAGTTATACACAGATGTTGACAATATATGTTATATTTTCTCATTTTAGTATCATGTCATTTTTTGTGGTATTCATGGTCCTGACTGGATTTGACCTTCCTTTAGTTGATTAGGGTTGATTAGGTCTTGAAGGAACTTAGAGAAACCTAAAAGCAAGATTGCAAGTTTTTGATCTATGGGCATTTTATTGGGCTAGTGGCTAAAAAATATGGTATATTCTCTCATGTTTGTTGAAGTTTGTGTAAAAACTGATGTATGGTATAAATTTGATCATACATAGTTTGTATGTGTATATAAATGTTTGATCTTATTTGGTATATTCTATCATCGTCATTATAAGCATTTTTATGTTGTTAGAAATTGTCTATTCACACGTAATTTCAAAAGAGAAATGAAATAAATGAGATACGTGCAAATAAACTTTGTATTTGCATTAATTTGGATATAATGGGTGTAATACAATCTTTAATAGATGATTTTCTTATTCTTTCTCTCGTATGTATATTTGACTCGAGGGCTAGAACGCTTGCTCTCAAGGTTGAATAGTCAACTTTGAGCTTATTAAAGGTGTTCAGCTTGTAGCTTGTTGAAGGTGTTCAACTTGTAGCTTCTTGAAGATCTTCAACTTGTAGCATTCTGAAGGTCTTCAACTTATAGCTTCCTGAAGGTCTTTAGCTTGTAGCTTCGTGAAGGTCTTTGGCTTATAGCTTCGTGAAGGTCTTCAGCTTGTAGCTTCTTTAAGGTCTTCAGCTTGTAGCTTCCTGAAAGTCTTCAGCTTATGGATCTACTTAATGATCAGCCTATGGCTTCTTGATCTGTATGGATGATCGGCCTCTAGCTTGTTGATCTTCTTGGATTGTTCTTGATCTTCGAGAAGTGTTCTACATTCAGACAATATTTAATCTTCAGGAGCTTCTAGAGACTTCATAGATTTGTTTCTGAATTCTCTCTGAGCTTCTTCCGTTCTCCCCCTGAAATGGAAGGGGAGCTCTCTATTTATAGAGTTCCTCATGCCCCAAGTGGGCTTGGGCCTAACTATTGGACTGCGCCTGGTTGACATTAGGTCTAGCCCTTTGGATTGGATATGGTTGACTTTGGACCTAGCCTTTTGGACTAGACTTTGCTGATTGGGCCTCCCATTCAACTTTTGTCTAAAATTGACCCAAATTTCATAGAACTCAATTGCATATTTGGATTTGCTATAATTTAATTTAGGGATCCTTGCAAATCTAATTAATCCCTAAATAAATATAATTTCGTCATTAATATTTGGTAATGACATGGTAACTTGTGATTGGCTGAAATTTCTCATTCATCATTGTCATAATATTATTTATGTTTTTATTAACAACAAAAACTCTTCCATGAAATATTTTTGTATGTAAAATATATTATTATCATTAAAAGCATTTATATGACAGTGAAAAAGTGGCATTGTCCATGTTTTTCTTGACAATAAGAAACCTTCATCCAAAGTATTTTTGTGACAAAAAAAACTCATCATGATTAACATATTATTGATAGTAAAACATTGACGTTGTTACCATTTTCATGATGGTAACATATTATCATTATTAATTTTTATTTACAGTAGCGAACTATCGTTAATATATATATCTTGACAGTAAAATAGTTTTGTTAGTTTTGTGATGACATTTTATAATTATCATTAAACAAATTAGTGTGATGTTAAAAATATGTCAAGAAAATTTAGGCTCAATTTGATAACCATTTGGATTTATGGTTTTTAAAAATTAAGCCCATAAATACTACTTCCACCTATGGGTTTCTTTGTTTTCTTATCTACTTTTTACATATGTTTTCAAAAATCAAGCCAAATTTTGAAAACTAAAAAAATAAGTAGTTTTCAAAAACTTGTTTTCGTTTTTAGAATTTGGCTACGAATTCAAATGGTTTCTTAAGAAATATGAAATTCATTGTAGAGAAATGATAAGAAAACAAGCTTAATTTTTAAAAATCGAATGGTTATCAAACGGGACCTATAATAGTTTGACAGTTTTTAACTATCATCATTAATATATTTGTGACGGTTTTCTTCGAATCATCAATGTATTGACTTTTCTTGAGGGCCGATTCAATAACTGAAAAAAAAAAATGTCAAGAAATAAGTTTTTGACTGTGTTTCACTATCATGTAAAATCAAATTTGTAGTAATGTGATTGATTTGAGCACATTCTGGCAACTAGTGGTGTGAGATTTAACATATGGAGTCAACAAGATGAACGATTAAACACATAAAATTTATAGATTCATAAGTTCATTAGAATTTTTTAAAGTATTGAGACTAAAGAAACACAAACTTAATAGTTAGTTTTCTTACAATAATCTATTAGAACTTTCAAAGTACAATAACTAAAAATAAATACAACCTTAAAAGTTTAGAGACTAACCTTAAAAGCTAACCTAACATATTAATCTAATGTAAAAGAAAGAAGGACGTCATTGCAACTATTTCAATTTTTTTTAAGTTCAACAAATTGGGGGGGTTCTTTTTTTTTTTAGTACAACAAATGTGAGGTACGAGAATCTGAACCTTCAATCTCAAGAGGTGGAGTACATGTCAATTACTGCTGAGCTATGCTCACACGTGAATTTTTATCGTCTATTTATTTTAAAGCGTCTCTACTAAAGGGGCCACAGTTTTTTATGAAAACTTCACAAACCCATGATTTACCATAACATATATATAGTAGGTTCTTTAATTAACAACCCACTTAAGAAATTGGTTGTATTCATTCAAACCTCTCATTTTCAATCTTTCTAGATTCCTACGAACGATGAGGGATAATAGACAGCTACTTGCACATTTATGATCCCAAGTCATCAAGAAAACATATCTCATCAATGTCTTTTCTTTCTTTATTATTATTATTTTTTTGGTTCATTTCCTGCCCTTTTTTCTGCAATAATAAGAAGAAGACTAAAAATAAAATAAAAAAGGGTGGAGCCATATATGTATTTAAGACACATTATGAGTTGCAAACTTTCGTACCAAATCAGCAAAGCCATGTGATGAGAGCCATGGAATTTGTTTACCCACTTGGCCAGCTGCCATCAACTGCATCAGTAGTATTTTCTCCACCATCCATTCTAACAATAACCACACCAATCAAAACCACATTTTAAACACGCCATCAAACTCTTTTTCCACATATATTTTTGAATTTTGAAGGAATGTTTCGCTCATGGTTTTTCAAATTTATGAAATTTGGAATTGGAACATTTGAATTCATATGTTTGGACTATATGCAACGGAATAAGTTATAGAGTCGAGCTAGGGTTTGTGTAACTTACGTTTTGATTATGGGTTTAAGATTTGTATAAAAGTTAGTAAAGTATGGAACTACAAGCAAAAAAACCATTAGGTGGGGTGGATGAGATTGAGGCACGAAATACATCTTTCATTTTCGTTCGTTTTGTTTTTATATTTGTTGTTGTTGTTGTTTTTTTTTATGAAAAGTATGTTTTTTTTGTCATTGATTAAACATGGCTTCCCTTCTTTTATCCACTTTATTAGAAATCAATATGAGCATTTAGGTTGAACTGAGAACATTTGAACCATCATGTGAAACTTTTTTTTTTAAGTACAAAGATTTTCATGTGTGGAAGGTTGATTGTGTGTGAGAGTTTTTTATTCCCTCTTTAATATATATAAGAAGATAAAGAAGTAGGGGAGATTCCAACATTGGAAATTAGAGCATTAATAATGTGTTATGTAATTTTAAGATAATTTAAATGGAACAAAGTTATGGTTAAATATTATGGGTATTACGTACCTAAAATGTGATGGTTGTATCAGTTTACTTCTTGAAAATTTTAGAAGTTTAATTATGTCTTTAAACTTTTTTTTTATTCTAATATAAGTCTCTGCATGTAAAAATAATTTTTTGATTTAAAACTTATTCTCGGCATGTCTAAACTCCAACCAAAATTTTTGGTTCACATCTTTATTATATCTAGCCAGTTCACTTTATTATGCTATATCTGATAGCATGCATAAGTGTACTATTTCTAAGCTTATTTTTATGCTATTTTTATGTATATTTTGCAGAAACCGAGCAATTGGAGCAAAATCGGAGTTTTGAGAAGTATTTGGATGAATTTGGAGCAAATTGGAGCTATAATTGAAGATCCAAGTGTTGAAGAGAAGGAAACTTGCTTGTGAACCCGAAGTATAGCGTTGCAACGCTACTTCATTAGCCTTTCAGCCTTGGAGACCAGCAGACATAGCGTTGCAACACCAGCCAAATTTATTTTTCCCTTTTTTATAAAATTTGAAGGGACAACGTTGCAACGCTTCCCCTAGCGTTGCAACGCTGTCTTAATTAATTCTATAAAAGGAGATTTTTCATTCTAGAAAAATGGAGCCATTTTGAGAGCCTAGAACCCTAATTTCAATAAGGAGCATTGTTTTGGGACATAGATAGCACTTTGGAGAGCTAAGGAGGAGACTTGAGGCTTGAGATCGCAGGACATCACGTCGAGAACGAGTGTTGGCACGCGTCGTCCAGTTGTTCTTTATTCATTTTCCTTTGTTTCTTTCAATTTTAGGATTCTTTGAGCTGTATTAAGTTGAATATTTTAAACTCTTGGATTGTTGTGATTGTAGAACTTACATTTGATTTTGATTTGTTATATATTGTAATGCTATTTATGCATCCTTGTGTTTATGCTCCTAACTTTTGGCCAAAGTTAATTATTAGAATTTGAGTTTTAGCTTGAAAGAGTAGAACTTGAATTGAGATGTGGTTGCATAACTAATAACAGAGTATTGCATGATAATGAGTATTTTGTTATTAGATGTTGTTATAGAATTCCGTTAATGCCATGCATGAGTAGTAAAAATAGATTGAAATGGTGATTTACTACTTATGGATGAGTTGGATTGAGCTTGAAAAATTCAATTAGATACATTAGAAATTCTTGACTTATAGTGTTGCATGTTATAATTTTTCTTGGTCAAATTAAGTTTGTGCCTCATGTTAATTCAATCTCCAACGCCTCTCTAAATGGACTCCAATCATGTAAATATTTAGCTTAGTTTTATATTCTTGTTTCAATCTAAGTTTAGGTTCTCTAAATAAAATTGGACATAATTAACTATGGTATTTGATTAAATCTAAGAACTCCAATCCCTGTGGATGATCCTGACCACTATTATTACAAAATATTTAGAGATCTAATTTTTATAAATTTAATCTTGATAGGACCTTTGACAAGTTCTTTATCAATATCACTAGCTATATCATGTCAAATCATCACTTATTCGTTTATTTTGTGTGTTATGTCACCCTGTAAAATGTAAATAATAGTATTAATAATGTAAATTTATTTGAATCAAAATTAAAAGTTGATAATTGATATGGTTTAAAGTTTTGGTACAAAATAATCATAATCATTTCAAAAAGTTAACTAAATTTTAATTTAACAAGTAGGATCAGAGTACTTGTTTCTTCTCAATATTACTCAAATAAATAATCATGAGAAATTAACATTTATTTTTTAAAAAAATAGGCTAAATTATAGAAAATACCTCTAAACTTTGTACTTTGTTTCAAAAATACCCCTAAACTTTTAAAAGTTTCATTAATACCCTTAAACTTTTAAAAAAATTCAAAAATACTCTTACCGTTAGTTTTGGATAGAAACCGTTAGTACTTTGTTTCAAAAATATCCCTAAACTTTTAAAAGTTTTATTAATACCCTTAAACTTTCAAAAAATGTTCAAAAATATCCTTACCGTTAATATATAGACAGAAATTGTTAATACCTCGTTTTAAAAATACCCTTGAACTGTTAAAAGTTGCATTAGTACCCTTAACCTTTAAAAAAAAGTTAAAAAATGTCGTTATCATTAGTATATGGACGGAAATAGTTTATCTTAAAGAGGTTATAATATTTTATTAAGGCCCAACACCTAATTAATAATAATAATAATAATAATAATAAATTTTATCCTTCAAATGTTGTTCAAATTTGATTTGCAATGTTATTTCTCACTTCAATCAATGGTAACCTTGAACGATTTTGACTTACAAGAGTTAATTCAATTAGACGAATTTATAAATTGTCTAAGGTCAGACAATCGAACATACCCACATTTCTTTAATTTAATAATAAACTTTTTTTTTTATTTTTTCTTTAAAAATGCATTAGCCAATAATACACGCAAGTAAAATCAGAAAAGATAGATAATATATATATATATATATATATTTTACATTTAATGGTAAACATGAAATACATTATTAGTTTATTTATTTAATAAGAAAATAAAATCATACCAAAAGGAAAAATAATAGAGAATTAAATAGAAAATAATAACTATAAACTCGTTAATGTAAAGTAAAAGAAAATATAAAAATAAGAGAGAAGAGAAAAACATAAATGAAAAGAGAAAAGTAAAAAGGAAAAAAGAAAAAAAAATTATGATGAAAGAGAAAGAACAATAGAAAGAAATAAATAAAAAAATAAAAATAAAAGAGAAGAAAAAAAACAAAAAGATTAAAAAGTATTAAAAGAAAAAAATAGAATTGAAGAGAGAGAAAGAAGAGAGATGAGAGAGATGGGTAAAAAGAGAAATAGGAATACATGCATGAAACTTGAAAGAAACAAAACATAAACAAAATTTGAAAAACTACTTTTTGAAGTTTTTCAAAATCTGCCCTTTTTTTAGAAACATTTCTAAAAAATTTTAAAACAAGAAACATGATGGTTTATCAAACATGTATGTTTCTTAAAAAATGAGAAACAGGAACAAGAAACAAGAAATATGAACGTTATCAAACGAGTCCTAAACAACCCAAATCATCAATAAACAGGACTGGAAAAATTGAAGCTAAACAGAAGAAGAACTTGCAGCAACTCTCGATAAAATAGAGCATAAAAGAAACTGGAAAAACAGAGAAAAACTAAAAAAAACAGAGGAAATAAAAACCCACGAAATTGACTCCAAAAAATGCCTCCAAAATCGATCTACTTTCTTCACTCATCTTTTCTCCTTTTATAGGCCTTCATTAGGGTTGAATAATGCCCAAATTTCGTGCTCAAAATCCCTCAAATCGTGCAAGAATTGATGATTTTCGGATATGGATAAATGCACATTTTTTTCCTTGTTTTCCTTTTTCTGCTACTCCAAAAAAAATTGCAGAATCACGAAATTGCAATTTTAGTTTTGTAATTTCCACATTCCCTATAAACAAGCTTAATTTTTTTAGAATCTTATCCTAATTGCCTTCATTCTTATTTCATTCTTATTTTCAAGCAACTTTCAATTATTTCCAAATGATCTTAAGACAAAACAATATATTTTAAGTAATTGAGAGTTAAATAAACCTGAATTCTAAGGCTTATCACTACACTTTTCTTCGTCTCTGACTTAAGCATCGAAGCTAGTGTGACAAGCGCTACCCCAGTCCTCAGCTTTTTCTCTTTTGCAGGTCACCTTGTCCCCTCACAATTATAAATTCACCGTGGTTGTCACGTGAAGGTCGGGTGAGATTTCTCCCACCAAAAATTTGGCAACAACAGCATTCATGATCTATTATCAGATTATCAGTTATTGCCCTCCCTGAGATGAATGCTGACTCAAACTCATCAATTATTTCATGAAGAAGCAATTTAAGTCTGTTCGCCAACACCCTCATGACAATTTGTACAGCACATTACACAAGCTAATAGGTCGGAAGTCAGTCACTTCCTTTGAATCCCGAACTTTTGAAATTAACACAATATATGTTCTATTCCAATCACCCATGTCACCATTTCCATTTAGTATATGCTAGCAACTTGGGACAGTTTTAGGCCCCACAATGTCCCAGTACTTTTGATAGATAATAGCTAGAAAATCATCAGGACGTGGAACCTTGGTTGGATTAAATTGCTTTATAGTAAACTCCACTTCTTCTTTAGTAAAAACTGCACGAAGTCGATCATTCATCTCCTTTGTAACCTTCTTTGGAATTACCTTTGAGATTATTTCCATATCCACCAATGAAGAATTATTCGAGGTGAAAATTAAATGTTAAATAACCAATATTTCAAGCATATCATATAAATACCAATAAAACATTAAAAAGAATAATAATTCAATAAAAAGAATCAGAAATATGAATATAAATACGCAAATAATACGTTTTGTAACTTATTTAAGAAGTGCTCCTAAAAATAATTATTTAAGTAGTGAAAATACTTATTTATTAGGCTAAATTATAAATTTGGTCCCTAAGTATTTAATAACCATTTTGTTTTTTGTTTTTTAAAATTAAGCTTATAACCATTATTTGTACTTATATGTTTCTTTGTTTTGTTATCTACTTTTTCTAAAATATACATATACTAAGATAGGTGAAAAACATACCAAAGAAATTATGAAGAAGCAAAGCATATTTTTTTTAAAAGAAAAAAAAAACTAAAATGAAATCTTTATTATGTGACTTAGTTTTGGGGAAATATAATTACCAAAATGAAATTCAACTAGTGATTCATGATATCCAATAGCTTTTCAACATCTATGGGTTCCATAGCATTCAGTATATCCCTCGTGAAGCTAATGGAGTTGCTCATATCCTTGCTACACATGCTAGAACAGATCAGTGGTCAGCTTTTTGGATTGAAGAAGCCCTTAATTTGGCTCAATTAGCTATTCATAACGATAGTGTTGCTATGCATGGGGCTACTCAGCGTCTTTCTTAACTTTTGTTTTTCTATTTGTATCTCAAAAAAAAAATCTTTATTAAGACCTAAGTTTTTAAGGTTGTGTCCATTTAATTTCTTTTAAAAAGTTTTAATAGGTTTTTTAACTTTCAAAATTATGTCTATTTAATTTTTATACTTTAAAAAAAATTATAATAGACTTTTAAACTTTCTATTTTATGTCTAATAAAGTCTCCATAGTTAACTCTATTTTTTTACATTTGTACCACCAAACCAAACATATAAACCTACTCAAAATCAACCTGTCACAAAATATTTTGATAGAGTCATCCATATTAGACAAAAAAAATAAAAGTTCATATGCCTAAACTTTTTAGAATTAAGAAATCAAATATACACAAAATTTTGAAAGTTTATGAACTTATTAAAAGCTTTTTAAAATAAAAAAATTAAATATAGTCACGACCATGGTGTAAAGTTTTGCTCGACATGTCATTTGGGGGGAATTTCATTTCTCCCCCCTTTCGACGACATGTCGTCATTTTTCTTTTTTTTTTCTTTTTTTCTTTTTTTTTTTTAATGTCAGTTCAATCAATCACAAAAGCCATAAAATGTGCATGGAAAATATATGAAAAATTTGGAAAGGCACATGCAGAGTTCATATATATATATATATTTCAAATTTAATATTTTCTTTGTTAGTAAATAATAAGTAATAGCCTACGTCCATGGGCAGATGGAGAGAGAATTTTATTATCTTGAGGAAAAACTGAATACAAAATACATAAATCAATTAGATAAGAGTTTATAGGGTTTATATATGGCACCCATCTTAAACCCTAATATAGAATAGGCTGAAAAAGCCAAATAAATAAACTGATTTACATATAATTTAAGTTTCGGGGACCCTGGTGGGACCCCACCAGGGTGCTTCGCCCTTGGACCTCGACTCGTTGATCGAGCAGCGAGACCCCCGTACTTGGTCATTCAGAGCGCTAGATAACAGGTTCAAGATATTTCTACACTCCAATTCCAATTCTCTTAATTTCCCTCCAATTCTCTTAAATTTCCTCTAATTCTCTTAAATTCATTTCAATTCTCTCAAATTTCCTTCATAATTCTCTCATTGAATATAAATATTACATATATTTTAGATATATGATGTTAAGAGTAATCAATTATAGTATAATTATGTCAAAATTAAATTTTCATGAAATAATTCAAATAATTTTAATCAATTTCCATTTTTTTTTCAAATTCCTACTCGCATAGACATTTCAAATTTTCAATTGACATTTATATCTAAATATTGTCTTAATTTTTTAGATGTGATGCTTAAAAATAGTCAATTATAGTCTAATTAAGTCAAAATCAAAATTTCATTAGCTAATTCAAACAATTTCTATCAATTTCTACGATTGCCGTAAATTTTTCCAAAATTTCCATCGACATTTCCATTTTCATCGACATTTTTATAAATTTTGAACCTCGACATTTTCATCGACCTCGACATTTCAAACCTCGGTCACGACTCTAAGGAGCTGTTTGGGGCATTGAGTGGGTTATAATAACATGGGTTATAATAGTCTGTGGGTTATAATAATCTGTGAAATAATATAATATTGTTTAAAATGTAGAGTTGTTTAGTCTGGGGTTATAATAGTTTGCGTTTGGGGTGCAGAGTACTCCACAGGTTATTATAACACAGGTTATTATAACTCTTGTCCCAAACATGCCCTAAAAGTTTATAGATCAAACTTATAATTGATTTTTTTTTTTTTTCATATTAATCGAAATGATCCATAAAATCTTTTTTACTTTGAGGTTGTCCATTGATGTCGATCTATATTTTCATATATTTCCATAAAATCAAGAAATCAATGTTTTTGTATGGTCACAATGAATACGAGGAGCTGGAATATAGCTGGCAAAAAAACGGGGAAGGGGACATTTGCAAACTCCAATTCACAATCCATTGTCAGTCAAAGGTCCTCCCAACCCTACTTGTCCCTCCATATGCTAACTCTTGCTGGCTCCAGCTCCTTGCCTCTCCCCAAAATTCATGAAGTTCTTCGTAAGTTATTTATTGCAATTCTTTTTTTTTTCTTTTTAAAAAAATATACTTTTAGTCTCTAAGATTTGAGTTTAGTTGCATTTAAGTCTCTGAGTTTTAACTCAACAAATATACCTCTAAATTTTAGATTTAATTTCATTTTGGTCCCTCAGTCCATTTTTTTCGTTAATTAATCATGGTTTATATATATATATATATATATATATATATATATATTATTTTCTATTTTTTAATTAAAATAACATTTTTTTACTTTTTTTTCTTCTTCTTCTGCCACCGACCACTGCTACTGTTGCCGTCTGTAATTTTTTTTCGTTTTTTCTCCTCTTTCTCTCTCTCGTTCTAGATCTGGAATGAAGGAGATTGTAGACGAAAAAAAGCAAAAGGAAGAAGAAGAGGAAGAAAGAGGAGGGAAAAAAATTTACAAGTGGTGATCGGCGGTGGCGGTTGTGGTGGAAGAAGAAGAAAAAAAAAAGAAATTTTGTTATTTTAAATAAAAGAAATATAAAATATAAAAATATATATAGTTTTTAAATAAAAATTATGAGTAATTAATGGAAAAATGGACGACCAAAATGAAACTAAATCTAAACTTTAAGGATATATTGGTTGAGTTTGAAAATTTAGATAGCCAAATGCAATCGTTTCTAATCTTTGGGACTAAAAGAATATATATATATATATATTTTTTACATTCACCGTCATTCATTTATGCTTGTTAGTTTTGTCCATCTTAACTTTAAATCTCTAATTTTATTAAATTAAACTCTGAATTTGAATATGTTATGTAATTAACGTTCTCGATGAATTAAAGTTACTTATTTTTTTTTAATTATAGGAGCAGGTTGTGATCATTCTTATGATGAACTTATATATTTTTATGTAAACTCGTGACTTTGGGTGGTGTTGGGTTTTTTTTTTTAAAGCTTGGTTTAGCATTTTCTTATTGAGTTTAAGTCTTTGTATTAAAAAAAATAGTTTAGCTATTGTTCTTAATTTTTCATCAATCATTTAACCAAATTCCAAATTTGTTTTGAACTCCCAATATAATTTCATGCACTTGTTAGTTGTTACTTTATTTTATTCTATTATTATTATTTTAGTTCAATAATATGTGAGGATGTACGTAGGTTCGAATCTCTAACTTTTTGGTCAAGAATAGTTGAGTTATGCTCAAGTTGACATACACTTACATTACTTATATACACAAACTCATTAGATAAAATGAACCTACATTATTTGGGCCCCGTTTGACAACCATTTGGTTTTTGAAAATTAAGCATATAAATACTACTCACATCCATGGATTTATCTGTTTTGTTGTCTACATTTTACCTATGTTTTTAAAAATCAAGCCATGTTTTGAAAACTAAAAAAAAAATAGTTTTCAAAAACTTGTTTTTGTTTTTAGAATTTGGCTAAGAATTCAAATGTTTTCTTAAGAGAGATGAAAACCATTGTAGAGAAATTTGGAGAAAACAAGCTTAATTTTCAAAAACCAAAAACCAAAAACCAAATAGTTATCAAACGAGTCCTTATATGTCGTGGAAAACAATATTGACAATCATTAAAATATAACTTTTTTTGTTAAATAACATTTTAGTTCCTATGTCTTAGCTGTACTTTCAGTTTAATCTACATGGTTTTAAGAATTTCATTATTGCCTTTATTCTTTGATTAAAGTTTAGTAGACTCTCTACCATTGCTAAAAACTAACAAAAGTTTACTTATTAGTACCTACTATTAATTTTCAATCATTCACCTTAAAGAGAAAAACTTAAATTCTTTAAAAAAAACTCGACGCTTGTCTCACTCCATATAAAGTCCATATAAAGTCTAGAAGAAATAAAATAATATTTAAAAAATTTTAAAAATTTAGAGATTAAGATGAAAGTGTGAAAGTCCAAGAACTATAATAAAATTTAAATTTATGGACCCTATTAAACGACATTTTGCATCAAAATTTCGTATATTACTTAGAAATGATTAAAACTCATGTCAAATACAATGTTAGCAAGACTTTGGAAAATTAGAGGGGAAAAAAGACCAAAAGAGATAATTAAGAAGTTGACAAAATTTTTGTCCTTATGTATTATTATTATTTATTTTTTTCCATTTTCAACTTCAACTGTTTTTGTGAGTCTATTCATTAGTCAGCAAAAGCTTTGTTTGGTTTCTCACTTTCTTTTTCTTTTTTTTTAATTAGCTTATCCTGTTTGCCTTTTTCTTGGTTTTGTTTTGTTTATTTTGTTTAATGTTCATATTGCTTTACAAGAATTAAGAGTCCAACATTACTTTTGTTCCAAATTCATGAATCAACTTGTGATTCTTTTCAATGATTGAATTTTTTTTTTAAAAAAAATTAATTTTTTCTTAATAATTTCTCTATAAATATATGAATATCATCTATGATTGCACTAAATATATTTATTCATTCTTAATTATTGAAACTTATTGGCCACATGAGCATGAGTCAACTAGCATAAAATGTATACTCTCGATTAAGAGGTCAAATGTTCTAATCCTCCGCCCCACATATTGTCTAAAAAAGAATTATTGAAAATTATTGTTGCAATATGTGGTTGGATTTATTTAATACAAGACTCATTTGGTAATGACTTAGTAAGTTTTATTTTCTTTCGAATATGCTTAAGTTTTATTTTCTTTCAAATATGCTTGTTTGCTAACATTTTCTATTTTATTTTTATAATTCTAACTAAAATTTAAAAATGTTAGAAGTCCTGTTTTATAAAGATTTTTCTTTTCTTTTCTTTTCTATTTTTCGATATTAAGCTTGTAGATATTTTTTTTCCTCATTTTCAAAGAATATATTTGAAATATTGGAAAAAAAAAATAAATTTAACACGTCTACTAAAATTAGTGGTTTTTGTATTCAGATTTTGGCTATAATTTTATATAAGTTATTTTATAAAACAAAAATAAATTACAAGACAAGGGAAAGGGTTAATAAATAAGCATGCTTGTTGTTAAGGAAAAACACCAAGTCAATATCAAGCAGGGTGTTAAAAAATGTAATTTACAAAAAATTTTATTTTATCTGTCATAATTTTGTTAAGGTTTCATAATTATTCTTAAAACTAATGGAAAAACACAACCTTGCAGTATATTTTATTAGATGTTTTTACGAAGGTCCAACACTCTTAAATATAATTAACGAGTTTAATTTTAATGGATCAATTAACAAAAAAAATGTGTTTAGGATATTTAAACTAAGTTTAAAAATTAATAAAAATGATTATAAATAGATTAAATACTATTCTGGCCCAGTACTTTTGGCTTTGATTCATTTTGGTCCTTGAACTTTTGGCTTTGATTCATTTTGATCCATATACTTTCAAAACGTTCATTTTGGTCTCTGTACTTTTGAAAATTGACCAATTTAGTCAATTTTTGCAAAACATATAAGCTTAAAATTTATACACAATTGAAACCCTTTAATACAAAATTATGATTACATTTCAATAAATTTAGTAAGTGAAGTGTCATGTTAAAATTATAATCAAAAAAATGAAAATGAAGGGACCAATTGGTCACTTTTTAAAAGTATAGAGACTATAATGAACATTTTGAAAGTAGAGGGACTAAAATGAACCATCAAAAGCATAGAGACCAAAATAATATTTAAACCTTATAAATAACATGCTCAATAAAGTTATACATACTAGACAATTCACAAACTCATGTAACGATATGACAAAATCAATTTAAAATAAAATGTTCCAAATTTGACTAATGTTTGTCCCAATATTTGTACCACCTTTTTATGCATGCGTGAATTTCAAAAGAAAGAAGTGTATTGATGAGATTGAAATATTAAAAAAAAAAATTGTCTATGCATCACTTTCTCTTCACTTTTCTCAACTTAATTCAAATATCTAAAATTCAATAATAATAACTCAGTTAATTTTAGTAGATAAGACCATTATTATTATCTTTAAAATAAATAGTTTGATTTTCAAGAAAAAAAATTAATTAAACATTTTTTTATTTAAAAAAAACTATAAAATTCGTAAATGACCACTAAAGGGTCATATAAATAACAAAGAGTTTAGATAGAATTAGTTCAAGTTATGATGGTTATGCATCTAAGATTTAATATCATGCGAGTCACGCAACCAAATATAGTAAGGTCAGAAATATTTAAATTCAACCATTAAAAAAAAGTCAAAATAAAAGTAGATATGAATATGATTAAATACAATAATTAAAGAAGTTTCCCTTCTTCTTAACCTCCAACTCCCCAACTAAACCAGCACCCTCTTTCAATGCCCTCCCTCTATTTCTCTCTCTCCTTCCTTTATATACAAGTCCCTTTTTCCCCCATTCTCCCTCCGATCTGTAACAGTCCTCCTCACCTTCATCTTTCTCTCTAATGGCTCCCGCCGCTAAGACCGTCTGCGTAATGGACGCTTCCGGCGGCGTAGGCTCGGCGCTCGTGGCGGCGCTGTTGCACAGAGGCTACACCGTCCACGCCTCCGTCCAGAACCACGGTACAAAAATCAAATCAAATCAAATCAAATCGCATCGGTTTTCTTCTTCTGATTCTTGATTTCGATTTTCGATTTTGCAGAGGATTTGCAGTGTGTGAAGGGAAATGCGAACAAATTGAAGGTGTTCCGTTCGGATCCGTTGGATTATCACAGCATTATGATTGCTCTTAAAGGATGCTCCGCTTTGTTCTATTCCTTTCAACCTCCTCCTGATCATTCCACCTACGATGTACCTCTCTCTCTCTACTTTCTCTCTCTAAAAGGGAATTTAGCTGTGACTGATCGTTTTTAGCGTGTTTTTATATCCCTAATTAATTCTACCCATTATATATATATCCAATGTTTTGTTTTAATCTATGAACGTTCTTTAAATGTTAGTTCATTTTTTGTTAATCATTTAATTGGAAAAATAAATTCGTTTCGAATTCTGTGTTTCTTTCTTTAGATTTCTACTAATAAATGATTAACAGAAAACTAATAATAAGAACTAAAATGGGTTTCCTTCGAGTGCTTTTAGTAGTATTTGTTTTTTTAAATTATTTTCATTTTCAACCAAGCACTACGACAATTTTGAAAAATATTTTTATTGAGTTAAAATTACTTTTCTAAAGTTTAGAGATGTTTTTTTTTTTTTTTTTTTTTTTGCTTTTTTCAATTAATTTACATTTTTAACTATTTATAAGTTTTATGGTATTCATTTATTGAAATTACAATTGTGTGATGCAAATGCCCCTGTTGTAAAGGCGTGTTTGGGTGGCAGGAATTAATGGTGGAAGTTGAAGTAAGGGCAGCTCATAATGTCCTGGAAGCATGTGCCCAGACGGATACCATCGAAAAAGTTATTTTTACCTCCTCTGTTACTGCGGTAATTTGGCGTGACGGCCTCAAAACGATGTCGTCTGATGTCGACGAACGCCAATGGAGCGACGTCAACCTCTGCAAGAAGTTCAAAGTAATTTTATTTACCGTAGTTAAATTACAAATTTAGTCTATAATTGTCTGAATTTTTACTTCTCTATCCAATAGATTTTTAAATTTTAAAAAATATTTAATAAGTTCTTGAATTTTTCATTTTGCATCATCTTGAATTTTTATTTTTTTTTAATATATTCTTGACTTTCACATTTGTAAAATTCACAAACTTGTTAAACACAAAATTAAAAGTTTAGAGTTCACACAAAATTCAATTTAATGTCTAATAAATCAATTAATTTTTTTTTAAATTGAGGAATCTAGTAAACACACAATTGAAAGTTGAGGAATCTATTAAATATTTTTAAAATTCATAGACCAAATAGACACAAACTTGAAATTTATGTCCTATTTGATAACCATTTAGTTTTTAAAAATTGTGCTTGTTTCCTTACCATTTCTTTACAATAGTTTTCATTTTTCTTAAGAAAACATTTGAGTTTCTAGTTTAATTTTCAAAACTTAGCTGTATTTTTTAAAACATATGTAAAAAGTAGATAAAAAAGCATGAAAACTCATAGATAAAACTAGTATTTATAGACTAAATTTCAAAAATCAAGAACTAAAAACTAAAGTTATAACTATTTTATTTTTAGTTTTTGATTTTTAAAAATTAAGCTTATAAATACTACTTCCACCTTTAGGTTTTTATGTTTTGTTATCTACTTTATATATATATATATATATATATAAAAACAAGCAAAGTTTTGAAAACTAAAAAATAATTTTCAAATTTTTTTTTTATTTTTAAAATTTAGCTAAGAATTTAAATGTTTTCTTAAGAAAATCCATGATAGAAAAAACAAGTGCAATTTTAAAAAACGAAAAACAAAAAAACAAATGGTTAGCCCCCTTAACTTTAACCATTTTTGCCCCTCTCTAACTGTGGTGGGGGTTTGATCAGCTGTGGCACGCTCTATCGAAAACCGTAGCGGAGAAAACAGCGTGGGCCCTAGCGATGGATCGTGGGGTGAATATGGTGTCCATAAATGGAGGGCTGTTAATGGGGGGCCACGATCTGACGATCAACAACCCGTATTTGAAAGGAGCGGCTGAGATGTACGAAGATGGGCTGATGGTGACCGTTGATCTTAAGTTCATGGTTGATGCTCACATCTGCGTGTTTGAAGACGTCTCATCGTACGGTCGATATTTGTGCTTCAATAATATCATTAATTGTCATAAAGAAGCTCTTAGGTTAGCCCACATGCTATTGCCACCCTCTTCTGAATCTCCCACGCCTCACAGGTTCGTGTCCTCTCCTCTGTTTTTTCTTTTATAATCCTGCCGTTTTATATTCAGCCACGTCATCCTTTGATTTTATTTATAATTATGATTTTTGTCTCTTTTTGGTTTTTGTTTTTTTCTTTCTTTCTTTTTGTGGTGTGACATGTTTCGTTTGGATGCTAGCTCTATAGTCATGTCTAAAGAAAATGCGTCGTCCATGAAAGTGGTTAACGTTGGTAATGAATGAGATGTTTGGTAGGATTTCATTAAAATTAAAATTTCTAATATTGTTGGGACTAAATTGAAATTGAGCACAAATTATAGAGACATGAATAGGGCTTTAACCTTTGGTTTATGACTTTATTTAGTATATTTTATATTGTATTTTTTTTATAAAAAAAAATATTACAGAAAGGTTCTAATATAAATGAAGTTTTTAAAAAAAATTATATTTTAATCATTTTTTATAACTATTTGGTTTTCAAAATTAAAAAAAAAAATGTTATATTTATTTGTTGTACTAAAAAAAAGTATACTCTTTAAATATTATTGATAACGATCTTATTGTTTAAGAGAGATTGTTTCAAATTTGTCTATTTTATTTAATTAAGAAAATTTTTCTCAGAATAAATTAAGAAAATCAATCAATTTAATAATAGAGATAATTGAGAGCATAGTCAACAAAATTGAAAATTCGATGATTATTACTAATCTAATAATTTAAGATAGATGTACCATTCAAGATAAGGTTAATTCAATGAGTGAATGGTTGAGAGTATTGTCAAGCAAATTGAAAATTCAATGACATTATTGTAGCTACTCTAATAATTCTAGATTGATATTCCAATTTTGTCCTTTATGATTTAGCTAAATATTAAGGTCTTTTCAATTTTCTCAACATTTAACTAGATTATTTATTAACCTTTTTTTTTCTTAATTATTATTGATGCAGTTTGGAGGACTCTGTTGTATTTCAACAAGGGATAAGCAACAAGAAACTTAACAAGTTGATGGTTGATTTTGAAAGTGGGGATTCATGTTGACCACAAAAACCTGTTCAACAAAATTAATGATATTTCCCCAATTTTTACTTGTTATATGTGCATTATTAGGTCCATTTTCTTGTCCCATTATAATGTAAATGGGGTCTCTTTTTTCTACTTTCACTATTTTTTGGAAATGATATTTAAGGAACAATGGTTTTGTTTAAAATATTAGCTTTAAACGAAACTAAAGTTTAATCTTCTTAAAGTCATTGACAATATTTAAATTAAAGGCTAGAAAGCAAATGCCAAATCTCTATTTTATATGCGTCTATCCCAAGTTTATGATGGATAATTATCCTCTTTGGAATGTTCATATATAATGAAAACGTATACATACCAAAGATATCATTTGTTTAATTTATTGATTATTATTGAGTCTACTTGTTTGCTCTATATAAGGATACGACTGTAGAGTCTCGACCGCTCTAGTCTAATGCTTAGACTAATATGAAACCACGTACCTTGAGCCCACATCTAGTTAAAGATGGCCATAAAAGCATATTGGTCAAACTCCATATTGAAATCTTTCACCAAAATCTCATCAATTTTGTGTACACATAGTTACTTAAATAGACTAAAGCCTAACCAATGGGCTGTTTGGGGTAAGGGTTATAATAACCTGTGTTATAATAACCCGTGAAATACTCTGCACCCCAAACACATACTATTATAACCTCAGACTAAACAACTCTGCATTTTAAACAATATTATATTATTTCACAGACTATTATAACCCACAGACTATTATAACCCATGTTATTCTAACCCACTCAGTGCCCCAAACAGCCCCTTAAAGGTTTAACTAAAAGTAAGTAAACATATAATAGAAGTGTTAACATAATTAGTTCAAATACAACTAACTCATTTAGTAACCCAGAGACTAGTTAATAATACCTATTTGTATTGTATTACATAATATCTCCCTCAAACTAACCTGCAAAGGCATAAATTTGAAAGTAAGAAAGGAATAACATGTATTCAGAAGTGGCTTTGTAAAGAAGTCAGCAAGCTGTGAGATGGTGAGTAAAAATTGAAGAAGAATGTATTTACGAACAATCTTCTCCTGAATGAAATGAAAGCCAATAATCTCTATGTGTTTTCTTCGCCCATGGAAAAAAGCTCAGCAGCAGTAGCGGCCAATGTCTTATACATAACCTCAGTAGAACTTCAAGAGATGGTGGTTTGCTCCTTGGCAGTCTAAGAGATGGGATTTGAACTAAGAAAAATGACAATGCATGCCCAATACGAATCATAATAGGACTAAAGATCAAGGGGATGAGTTGAACTTTTTTAAAACAATAAACCTTAATAGAACGTTCTTGGCAACAATAACATGAGAAAGCATAGGAGTATGCATAACTTGGGATAATCTACTAACTAGAAAAGTGATGTATGGGCTAGTAAAAGTCAAGTATTGTAGTGCACCAACCATAGCCAGATAATTTTGAGCATCAATTAGCGAACAGGGTTGATTGCTTTCAACAATTGGTAATTTTACCAAAATAGGTGTAGTGCAAGACTTCCTCCCTGATAACCACTAAATTGTTGAATAAACAAGGAAGAAGCAGCAGAAGAGGCAGTAAACTTAAGAGTAAGGGTGTTAAAAAAACTTGACAATTCGAAAAATCCAATCAATAAGAGTTGGATTGGATTAGGCAAACTTTTGATTTAGGTTAGGTTAATTTTTTTAGGAACCAACAGGTTTGGTTCGATTTTTGGGTTCAATGAAAAAAAATTTGGTTCAACCCGAACCGAACAATATATATTAGTCTTGTCGCCTTCTCCTTCAATCATTGGATCACATCGCTCTCTCCCATTCTCTCCTTTTGATGTCGACAGTGCAGAATTGTAAAGATCTTAGGCAAGTGCAAGTGCACATTGTCTACTAAGTAATAAAATGGAAGTACTCCAATTATCGAATCTGAAGGAAACGGTACAATAAAATTCAATTCGAAAGTAAATACCTCATCGAAGTTTGTTACCAAAGTAACCAAGAAAAATAGTTGAAATGGTTGGTAGTTTGTAAAACATAGAAAATAAGCAATGATGATAAAAGGAAAATTCAAACAATTGATGAAATTAATAACAGAAGGGGGATTCAAATCTGATTTAACCTTTAAGAAAATTGCGCCCACCTTGCGCCTGCAACTTACTGACTCAACTAGGCAAGGCTCAACAAGGATTGCTGCCCATATGAGCCTGCAACTTACCATTTTGGGTACATAAAAGGTTCAAGCAGAATGCAACCTGTTTACACCCACAACCTACCCTTTCGACACTTCACACCATGAACTAAGTTCAACACCTATTCAACCCTTACTTAAGTTCTTTTAGAAGCCTAAGAAATTAAACACATATGTCTACGGCTAATTAAAACTTAGATAACTTGGCATACAACTCTAATGGCCCTATAGTCTTTGCCCGATGTCTAGGGTCAAATGCAAAGTCCTATGTCTAGTTTTTTTTTTCTTTCTATATTGCTTTTATGAAAACCATATTTTATCCAACCCTTTCAGTATTGGATTCAACATCATATGCTAATCTAAGTGATCAGTTTAGACTAACAATGAGATCTAAACTCAATAAAATCAAACAATAAGTGTTGAGCAAGGTTGCTAACCACAAGGTGGGGCTTACTTCCTACTTTAGGGTATCCACATCTTTGAATCCTCAAAGAGAAACTTAGCTCATATTAAAGTAAAGGACATAACGGATTTGAATAAAAACAATCTTCATATTAAAAATGAATGGATTACAAGAGAGTTTAAGGAAAAGTAAGTATGAAAAAAAGACAAACAACAATACTAAAACACAAACTAAAATTGAATCTCTATTACAAGGTGAATAGAGTGTTTACACTTTTTTCTTTCGAATCAAGTGTCTAAATGAGACTTAGGCAAGCAGTAGAGAGGAACTCAGTGTGGCGGCATTGATCGAAATCTTCAAAGTAAAAATAGTGTTGTTTTTCAAAATTTTTATATCTAGGATTGTAGAGGATCAAAGGTGCTTTCTTGGAGTGCAATTACCGCCTTTTATAGATCCTTTAGGTCTAAGATTTCTGTGAAGATCAATGTGTTGAGCTTGTTGAGATTTATGCCCTAAAGCCTCATAATTAATGATTTATTTAATAATTAATAATAAATTTGATTATTTTATTTGCAATATAATATTATCCATTATATGAAAAATCCAAGGTTATTATTATAATCTTGAACAGTATGTGGTTGACATACATGAGGATCATGTTCAAGAAATAACCCAAAGGGTCATAGTATATGGATAAGTTTGAGTGACTTATCATGTCAACACTATTGATACAACCCACTTTGTAATAATCACAAATGATTTGATCCAAATCGTTCATGTGGAGACATGTAAGTGGGGGTACTTATACAATGAGTTTGTATAAGACTGGACTACGAAATATTTAATTTCTCTTTATAAATCCGTTAATTGAGAAGATTAATATTTCATCAGGATAATCATATGCGACTTGATCTTAATCTTGAGTGAGTTATGAACTCCTACTTGTGAGAGTTTGTCTTTTTATTTGCATGGGTGAGAGTGACTTATGTAGTCGATTCAATATGTCTACCATTTTGGAGACTTGACCAAATAGGGAGCTGGGAACATAATTTCACAAAATGAAATTCACTCATTCCCATATAAGGTAAGTAGATGAGTAGTTCCCTTGAGTGTTGATTTCGAGACTTGAACAATGGGGCCTCACCCTCTCACTGGCCCGAGAGGGACTTAGTTTATGGTTTGGATCATAAACAAATTGTTCATTAAAGAAGTAGTGGTACTTAAGGTACAAGATGCAATTATGAGGGTAAAATGGACTTTGACCCAACTGTAATTACGAACAACCCGCGAATGATCGACTTGCATGTAATGGTTATATCCATGGACACAACTTGTCCTACAGTGTATAAGAGTCCAACTCTAAGTCTATAGTGGAATGACTTATAGTTAATGAATGGAAATTAATTAATTAAAGAGTTTAATTAATTAATTTTGTATCATTGGAGCTTATAATCTGTAGGTTCATAAGGTCCCCTTGCTAGCTCATAGTAACACTAAAATATCAATTTAGTTGAAAGAAAAATTTGAAATGTTCAAATTATTTAATTTGAAGTGTTCAAATTAATATTTAATATATTAGATATATTAAATATAAAAAAGGAAAATATATTTATTGTATTTGATACATTATATATTAAAATAATTAATGTATATTAGATACATTAAAGAAAAGATATTTATAAATTTTGAATAAGATTCAAATAAATAAATATTGTAGGAGATTTGAATGAGATTCAAATAAGTATAAGATATATTTTAATATATTAGATATTAAAATATAATATTTTAATTATGACAAAGATTTGCCATTGGTCTCTATAAATAGGACCCTTGGGTTGAGTCATTAGACATAACATACATCTCATCAATAGAGAATTAGATAATTCTCTTTAGACATCTTTCTCTTCAATCCCTTGTGAATTTTCTTTCAAGAGGCTCCCACGAGCCTTGGTCACGTGTTCGAGTCATAGCCAGGAAGACTTTGTGGAGGAGATAAAGACCCGCCAGAAATATCTTCATATTTACTCCAAGTAAGTTTGCTTAATCTTATTTTTTTTAGTTTAATTTTAAATAAAATCAAAGACGATCCAATGCTTCCGCTACGGAGTGAAACGTTCATTCCTTCAGAGATATATTTGATCATCATCCATGATTTAAGAAAATTGGTTGAAGACTGATTGGAGAATTTGTCAAATTCGAGAATCATACACTATTTCTCGATTTGGTCTAGTTGTGGCCATAACTCAGTTGCAAATTTGGTCGCAATTTCAGTACCTTCCAGCTTCTGCTAAGTTTATCCTCTGGTTAATATGTGGGCACAACTTTGACCGCAAATGGGCATGACTTCTGCACAAAAACACTTCAAATCCTTTAAAAATTGATTGCTTTTACACCTAATTACTTTCTTTTAACAACTCATGATTAAAAACATGTGCTTAACTTGTTTTTACTTAATTTTGCTCTATATGACATGATTTACAACAATAAACACATACTTTCTAAACAATAAACTTAGGTTTTGGAGCTAAATAACCCTCATAAGTGAGAGTTATCACATCTCCTAACCGTCTCTACTCCTTCAACTCTTTCAGCCAACAACTAACGTCCACTGCCAACCCAGTGGACCCTGTTGAATAAGAAATTTTAGCCAATCCCAAATTGCCACGTTATTATTCCAAATTAGTGACAAAATTACAAATAATTAAATTTTGGACCAATTATAAATTGACATGTGTCTCATATTTAATTTGAAGACATAATTTGGCAACTGCTAAAATTATGAGGCCACATGTCTTCATTATGACCATTTGACCAAATAATTGAACTTAATTTAGTCAATTGAGTCATATGATATTTGGGTCAAGCTTAAACAAAGCCCAAATTCCAAATGGTTATGCTCAAAGCCAACAAAGCTCAATTCCAAGTGGTTGGGCCCAAAAGCCATTAAAAACTCAAGCCCACATGCTCATGGAAAGCTCTATAAATAAAAGATCTCTCATTCATTTAAAGGATTCAAAAATTAAACTCTCAAAAGGAACAAGAGAACTCATAGAGAAATCACAAGTAAAGAAGGTTAGAAGGCTCCCCAAAATCCTTAAGTACTGAACACTTCTTGAAGATCAAAACTCTAAAGGTTGATTAAAGCTTCAACCTACAAGCGTTCCAGCCCTCGAGTGAAACACACATACAAGAGAGAATCAAAGGATCGTTATTAGAGATTGTACCACACCCACAAAATCAATACAAAATATAAGTTCATTCCACGTGTCTTATTTCTTTTGAAATTACGTGTGAACAAACCTGACCGTACTCGATTCGGTAATATAAGGGTTGGGTTGTGCTGCTCTAACAGGGTTGATATAGTTAAGAAATCGACCAACTCAAAAATTCGGGTTAGTCCAAAAAAACATCCCTAACTTGACCCAAACTAACGTAACTACACCCCTACCCAAGAGTGAACAAATAAGAAGTAAAAAAATTTGAACCATGCATGGGGTGCCTACTTCAAACCATATAAGAATTTCAACCGCTTATAAAAACATGTCTATAGCCAGTATTTTGGTCCGACTTCTTTTTATAAAATTTATTGCTATATTAGTAATATCTATGCATTTTCTCTAGTTGTTGTTAAATTTGTTTATTATTGGTTATATCCACATTGATGTTGCTAATTTAGCTTATGTTTTATGTCTTTGGCATTTGTTTGTTATTATTTTTTATTTGAAGTAAAAACAAAAAAGAGATCAAAAGGAAAAGTTTTTTTTTTTCTATTTTTCTTTTTTTCATTTCTTGAGTTGGTTGACCAAATATTGCATTCTTTTTGTGTGTAAGTTGTGTTTGGCATGGGTTTCAATTTTTTTTTTTTTAAAAAAAAGCCAATTAAGTTTATGACACAAAAGTAGAAATGGTTGGGTCTTTTTATACTCCTCTTTCACAACCATTCACACGACACTAACACACACATTTGGCCATAGACCACACAGAGAAAAACCTACATAGACAAGACATACACATACACACACAATTACAGTGAGAGAGATTCACAGAAAGAAAAAAAAATAAGGAACTTTATACATAGAAGTATCCAAAAGAAAACTCTCTTCCAAATTCTAGAATACAAGGAAAAACCCTAGCTTAGTGGGAGGTTGCATTTGGTAAGGTTTTTTCCCCATGGATCTACATCTCAAGCAACAGCGGGTTTAGTGTTCTCGATTTCACCCTTTAGATCTTCATTTTTTCTCAAATTGCCTTGAAAAACAATATTAGAGCAATGTGAATTTTTGCATATCTTTATATGTCTTTTGCTTTGGATCTTTTGTTATCTTATTTGGTGATACTTTTATTTTCTGTTTATCTCTCCTATTTGTCTACCATTTTTTTCCTCTTCTTCTTCCTTGGCTCTCTTAAGTTTTATTTACTAAAAAAAAGAAAAAAGAGGGGCAAGCAAAAAAATAAAGTGAAGCAAAAAAAAGGGGAGTATAAATAACTTTCCTCAGTTGAGAAGAGAAGTTTTGATTCTAGTTTAAAAAAATACAACATTGAGTTGAGGGTAGAGATGTCCATTTTCTCCTCGGAGACCCATCTCTAACGGGACGAGGGATCTCCGTTTAGGCGGGGAATGGGGAAGATTTTTTCCCTGTTAGCTAAACGAGGACGGGGACGGGGAATGTCATTCTCCATCCTCGTCCTCGTCCTCGACCTCATCCATGCTCTGTTCTCCATCCCCGCCCTGATTTTGTTTTTTTTAAAAAAATATATATATTTGTATATATATAATAAACCATAAATCCAAACTTTTATTCAATATTATTTTGTTTTTCTAAGGAAATAAAAAAAAATCTCTAAAATGGAAATCTCTTATTAGGAATTAACAATTTAAATAGGAATTTTTTTTTAAAAAAAATTATTTAATCAAATTTTAATGAAAATTATAAACGATGAATTATTTCCCACGGGGAACTCGATCCCTGCAAATTCCTCATGAGGAATCCCGGCCTCATTCCCCGCAAAATTAAATCAAAAATTTCATGAGGATGGGGAATGAAATGGGAGGCGGGGGCAGAGACGGGGAAGCCATTCTCCGGCCACCCCATCCCATGGACATCTCTAGTTGAGGGAGAGAAGCTAGAAAACATAAGTGGAAAAAAAGAGAAGTTGTAGAGAAAAAAATAAATAGAAGAGAAAAAGGAATAATGGAGTTAAAAAAAACGTGAGGGAGTCCTTTTTCTAAAAAAGAATAATAATAAATAAATAAATCAAATTAAATCAAATGTCGCGTCAATGGTACTACCATTGACACGTGAAAATGGGTGGTACCATTGCCGCCTATTGTCTTTTTTTTTTAATATATAGTTTTTTTCTTTTAATTTTATTTATTATTTATTTTCTTTTATTATTTTCTTTTACTTTTCTTATTATTGTTATTTTTTTTGTATTATTTTTATTTCAGTAAACTATTAACTAATAAGTTGATAACGTTACTTTTTTCTTCTTTTCTTTTTTGTTTCACTTTGTCTTTTTTTTTTCTTTTTTTTTTTTGTTTCTATATTTTCTCTTATCACTTCTAGTTATTATTTTTTTACCTTTTGTATTTATTTAAGCATGTTCCAATTTTATCTCATTTGAACCTTTTTCTTCAAGCATGTTTGTGTGTAGAGTTTAAATGAATTATTTTCTTTATTAATCATGTATTTAAATTGATATATACATGCTAGTTGTGAATAGTGCTAGTTGAAAAATATCAGACGATGGCATCTAAAAATATTTGGACCTTCATTTTTCTAGTTTCCTTAAGGTGAGGAGTTGTTTCTAATTTGGAAGTCCAAGATCAATTCTAATATGTTTTCTTAACTTTTTAACATGCTTGTATATTATCCTTGCTTGCTTATTTGCTATGAATTAAAGTATTATGCTAGTATGATTTATTTTGCATTTTGTCTATTGTGTTTGCTTATTTCGTTTTAATGTTGTATTTTCAATTGTCATTTTACAATATTTTTAATTTCTCTTTTCTTAAAAAAAAAAACTGTATATTTTCTTATTTCAAAAATATTTCAAAATTTTTAAAATTTCTTTTTTTGAGTTTGTAAAATTGTTTGTAACCAAAGTGTTATTTCACAAGCTTTTTGTAATCTTTTTCTTAAAATGTGGCAAGGGCCTTTTTCCTAAAAAATGTATGACAAAATCTAGAAATATTTGGGAGTCTGATTTTCTAGAATTCTTGAGGTAAGGAATTGTAATCTTTGGGAGTCTAAGATTTTGATCCAAGATAAATGAATTTAATTAAAAATATTTTTTTTTAAAAAAAATTCTTTTGTTGAAAGGCTATCTTATGACTAGGGGTGTTCACTGGGAGACTGAAAATTGATTTGACAGACTGAAACTGACCGAACCGACATCGGTCAATTTTCCTACACATTCAGTCATAGTCGGTTTAGAGTAATTTAAAAGTAATCGGTTGGTCGGTCTAGGTTATGGAAGACCCGACCGATAGATCGACAATATATATATATATATATATATATATATATATATATATATATATATATATATATATATATATATATATATATATTATTCTTTATTTTTTATTTTTAAATAATATCAACCCAAACGCGCATTACTTTTAGGATTAAGGGGCTTTAAGTCTAATTTTTTCGCATATGTTGCATGATTTTATGACCAGGCAAAGTCGCAAGTATACGGTGTCAAGTTTTAGTATAGTGCTTAAGTGCAAGTATCGTCCACATGAATGAGTTTTCTAGATCAAATGACTATCATAGTTACTAACACCCAATTTTATTTATAGAATAATAATTTTCAAAAATAGTGACAACAAAATAATTAGAAGGAGTTAAACTTGCAATGAGATAAAACCTAGGGAATTGATTTCACCACTAAACTAATATTTTGGTTAATTAATTCAGGAATGATTGTACTTCACACCAAGCAGGAAGTGTAAAAGACCAAAAGATTCTCTCAAGCTCAATTGGAACTCATGTAATTTTATAAGTTTAACATGATGTTAAATTACTTCCTATGATGCTTCTAAAAGAATCCTTCATTCTCATGCAAAAATTTACATTTAAACATGCATTTAATTGGTCTAGCTTTAATTGAATCTTTTACAAGCAACAACCAAAACCAATAAAAACAAGTAAACTTTGGCCAAAAGAATACTAGAGAGCATAAAAGCATAAATGGTAAGATGCAAAATCAATTCAAGAAATTAAACTAAAACATTGAGTTTAGTGGCTACATCAATCTCCCTAGATAAAAGTCTAGCCACTCATTACCACAAAACTAAACTCTAGACTTAATACAAAATCCATAACATGAAATACAAACTAAAAATGGGAAAGGAAAAACTCTAAATCTCGTGTCGATCCTCGTTCCCAATGCACACCACTATCTCAAGCTTTGAACTCTCGTTCTCCACTCCCAAGAGTGTCCCCCAACTCCCAAGATAGAGTGAAAATCAGTTTTAGGGTTTGTGCTCTCCAAAACAGCTACCCATTTTCCCAAACCATTAAAGAAATATTTATAGAAATCGTGACAGCGTTGAGATGCTAGGTTGCAGCGTTGAGACGTTGTCCTTCCAAAACTACTCGTTTTCGAAATATTAAAGGTAGCGTTGAGACACTGCTTGTGCAGATGATATGGCTTGTTGGGCTGCAATTGTAGCGTTGAAACGCTATTGATAGTGTCTCAATGCTATGCTTCTTGGCCCTTTTTTCTTCTTTGCTGTACATGGCTTCTCAAATTAAGTTCCATTGGTTCCATATTTGCCATGATATCTCCAAAATCTTCGATTTCGCTCCCATTGCTCAATAACTGAAATTTAAATAAATAAACTCATGAAAAGCACTGAATAAACTATTAAGACCAACAAAAGTAAAGCCTAGAGATAGCACATTTTGTGTGCTATCAACATCTCTTCCTCTCAAACTCTTAGTTTCATGCCTCAATTCTCCCTCTCACGCTACAGTACGACACGTCGTTCACCTCTCTCCTTTCGCGTCGCAACCTCTCCTTATCTCCATCTCATGATGCTTTTTCTTTCTTTACCGCTTATTCTTCTTCTCTCTTCTCCGCCGCTGCCTCAGTCTCGACTCTCTTTCCTTCCTACGCCACAGTCTCACATCTCCCTGACGTTGCTGCCTCCTCCTCCTCCTCCTTTTTTCATCGAAATGGAGTCCTCCGATTTTGAAGGGTAAGGATTCAAGAATCCAATACTATTTTGGTTGAAATGAAAATATTTGCATTAATGAGTTTATGAAAAGAAAGAAAAACTGACGAAACCAACTAACCGACTGTTAGTCGATTTCTACACCAGCTAAAGAAAACGTCGGTTTTCTGGAAACCGACCAGTCAATTTTCAAGGTCGGTTTTCCCCCAAAAATGACTCCGATCGACTGATGAACACCCTTATTTATGACAAAGTTGAGAAATTGTAAACTTTTATCATATTCTTGAGGTGAAAAACTTTCCCTTAAGTTTTGGGAATGATTCTAATATAGCCAAATTGATGGATTTTTTTTCACTTATTTTATGGTATCATGACTTCAAATATTGGAGAAATAATGGGTAGAATAAGACATTATTTTTAAAAAAATCTTTTCTTCTAAAAATCTTTTCAATTCAAGATAACATTTAGCTACCGTTTTTTAAACGGGTGTTGTGAGTGACGAACATCTTCTCCATATAAAAATAACTCCCAAGTCCAAATATGGTTTTCGCATACTGTTCTATTATTTCTTCTTCTTCTTCTTTTTTTGTTTAAAAAAAAGTTGTGTTTATTTTATTTTGGTGTCCAATCATACTGTAAAAAAGATTCATGGTGACTCCTTTTAAAATCTTTATTTTCAACGACGTCGGTCGCTCCGCGTTGCAGGTACAGGGCGACAATTTCGAGGACAAAAAAGGTAAAATAAAAAAAAACCTAAGGTTGCTATATTTATACTTCCTCATATAATTCACGGTACAAAAAGACATTTTTAACATTCAAGTGCCTTTATTACCAATTAAATTAAGCAGCAAGAGAGAAAATAATGCATACAGTAGACTTTTTAATGACTATGCTAAAATTTCATCATAATCAATCCCTATTGTCGATGATACTCTTTAGCCACTAATTAAGCCTTATAACGAGCAACTAAACTATCCAGGTTGCATTTGACACGATAAATGCATTTACAACCAATTGCACTTTTACTAGGAGATAAAGGAGTTAGTATCCAAGTTCTTGCTTAAGTAAGGCCTTATATTGGTCACACATAGCTAGATACCACATGAGATTTTTTACAACCTTGGTAAGGGAAGAAGGCTCAACTACACTATCAATCTTAGCAGAAAAAGTAGCCAAAAATACCTTTCTCTTTGATATGTCTGACTTACTCCAAGTTCTCATAGGATGCAAATTAGAAACAAAAGGAGTTGCATTAGCATTAACAAGAGGCAAAGCATAATTACCAAGAGTAAGGGGCATAATTGTAGAAGGAACAACATATAACATAGGAGAAGCAGTAGGTGGAAGGGCAGAAGAAGTATCAACAGTAGGTGGGCAATTAGAACAAAAGATGCATAAGAAGCAAGAATAGTAGAAATTGGAGAAAAAGAAGAAAAAGAAGAATATGATGAAGAAGAAAAGAATAGAGGTTGAAGAAAAAAAAAAGGAAAGAGAATATGACATAGAATAAGGAGAATGTGACGAAGAAGAAGAATAAGAATTGGAGAGGAGAAATAATAGGTGGAAGAATAGAATAAGTATCAATAGTAGGTGAATAATCAATAATAGAAGACGTAGAAAAAGAAAGAAGAATGAAAATTAGAGAAAAAAAAAAGAATGAGAATATGATGAAGAAGAAGAATAATATGAACTGGAGAAGAGAAACTGTAGGTGGAGGAGCAGAGGAAGTATCAGCAGTAGGTGGACAATCATTAATAGAAAATGCAGCAGAAGAAGAGGAATAAAAGTTGGAGAAAAAAAAGAAGAAGGAGAATATGACAAAGAAGAAGAAGAGGAAGCAACAAAAAAAAATCATGTCTCGTAAAAAAATGACGTGTCGAGAGGTGTAAAGTTTGCCCATTGCTCGTGTTTATAACATAAATAACCAATAAAGGGGATAACTAAGAAAGACACATTGAGAGGTTTTAGATTGCGATTTATGAAGAGTTATGGGTGATGAGGAGATTTACCATCCAAAGAAGATGATGGCAAACAATTTATAAGGAAAAATGTAGCTGCAAATAAGTAAAAAAATGAAGAGAAACATAGGCACAAGACATAAGAGTAAAAACAACCACAATTATATGGCAATATTTCTTCTCACCAATACCATTTTGTTCAAGGGTATAGGGTTATAGGCACAAGACTTTTGGTGAAGAATCCCATGAGTATGAAAGAAAGAACGAAGATTATGGTTAACAAATTCACCCCCTCCATCATGACGAAATATTTGGATATATTATAAATTATATAATATAGTAAAATAATAATTATACAAAATGTATAAGTTAAAAAATGTTCATAAATTAATTAATAATAGTTGAGATTCAACCAAATATTTCATTGGTAACTGCAACTATTTTTATTGTTTAGGGGGCATTTGGGGCACAAAGTTGAGTTGAGTTGGGTAGAGTTGAGTTTAGTTAGACAGAATTAGTTTGTCAGTGGGTTCAGAAGTTTGTGTTTGGGGTGCAGAGTTGGGTTGAGTTGAGTCATAAAATCTGTGTTTGGGGTGCAGAGTTGAGTTGAGTTATCTAGAGTATATGGTACAGCTTTTTGTAACCCGAATTAGACTGATTTTTAGCTGACTGTTTTTGTTTCCTTTATTTTATTTTTTCCAATCATTCATCTAGAAACATATTTTCCCAAATTTCCAACATTGAATTCAGATGTCCACTTCAAAAAAACAATATATTTCAACATTGATTTTTTTAAAAAAACATCATTCTTTATCTTTGTTTATTTAGAAATTGACTTCTTCCAAACTAGAGACAATGTAGCTTTGATTTATCTTTCTGCTACACATTGAACTTTTTTTAATTTATAGAAATCAAATGTTGCATTCTTTATCAAGACAAATAGCAATTGATGAATGGAAAAAAAGCAATGTACCTATATTTTTTTTTTCTTTAAACACAAATTGAACTTCTATCAAAATATAGAGATCTAAGGTTTCATTTTCTAAACACACATTGAACTTCTTTGAAACTTACAAATGAAGACCTTATTATGACATTTTTCAATTTCTAATAGGGTATTCATTACGAGGGAGTTTTTTTTTTTAAAAAACACACTGACCATTACGTTTTTTTTTTTTTTTTTGGCAAAGGAAGAACATTATTTGTTTACAGTTATTTAAACACATGTAGTAATTGAACATCTTTGGAAAAGAGAATGCCATTATTTTACTTTTTCAAGATGACAAGAAAATGACAATATATTTCAACATTAGTGTGCATGTAGGAGTGGAATATTCACAAAATATCAAGGGCCTATTTACATGATTCACAAAACATAAATATGGTTCACAAAATATAAGTAATGGCCAACAATGAGTCGAGTTCGTAAGTCCGAAGAAAGATTGTTGGAGCAGAGAGTCAGACCAACTAAGTACATGTGCATTTCATATTATTTTGAACCATGTGAGTATCGTTTGTCACTGAAAATTGTTGTCGACGATTGTCACTAGAGACGAGACTGCTGGTTTCCAAATATGGTCGCTAACGATTGTCGTTGATTGTCGGAGAAGGTAGTTGGCAGTGGCCGTCAGTTGTAGAATATGGCCGTTGGTCGTCATAGAAGGTCACTGGCGGTGGTCGCCAATCGCGGGAGGTGGTCGTTGGTCGCCAGAGGTGGGCGCTGGTCACTGGAGAAGGTCGCCAGTCGTTGGAGAAGCGATGGTAAAATATGTTAATAGAGTTACTGTACAAGTCGGTGGAGTAAATATCTTAACATCGTAGCAAGTCGGTAGAGTTGTTTTTTATGGGGAGTTAATTTCTCCATGGGCCAAACGGTGAGTTGGGTTTAAAACCTAACTCAACTCAACTCAACTCAACGTAGGAGGCCAAACGCCCCATTATAAATATATTACCAAACACATTGTGAAAAACATTTTAAATAGAGAACGCATTTCTAAATTTGATACTAAATACATATTTGAAAACACTCAAAATATGAAATACAACTTTGTTTTTCATTGAATTCTTTATTTTCAAATTTATATTTTCATATTATTCACTAAAAGCAACCTTTTTAAGTACTTACAAGAATGCCTACATCAATGAGAGATCAAATTAAAGGTAGGTTTAGGTATGCTTTAATTGTAATAAAAAGTTTTATAGTGAATTTTGAGTTGCCTATTTGGAAAAACTGTTTTAAAGTGAAATACTATTTTTTATAAGCACGGGGTGTTTCTTCTAAAAACATTTTAAAAAGTGCTTTTGAATATTTTTATGATTTGCAAAATGAGTTTGTCCATATAATCAAACACTAAAAAACTTTGAAAAGTGCTTTTAATTATCTAAAAGTACTTTTACCCGTTTTAAAATATCTCAAACTTATTATTAATTACAAACCACTTTCAACATTTAGATCTACGCACTTAAAAATGCATTTGAGTATTTTTTAGTTAGGCATTTGAGCCAAAATCACTCTACAAGTAGTTTTTCACAAATCATTTTGAATATATATATATTTGTTAAACTTCTTTATATTACTATTGATCATGCCAAAGCATCTTCAAACATAGCACAAATATATCAAAAGATTTTTACATATCAAATCTATAAGAATGATGATACATATTGATCGGTGCTACACGCAAGTGCATGTGATCAAAGTAACAAGAAACTAGAAGTACTCTAGAGTATCGTACCCAAGGGAACGAATTTTAACAAAACCTACGAAGATGACACAAATTTGTTTACAAAATGCAATTGTGGTAACCAAGGGTATAAAAGTGCTTGAGAGGTTGATTTTGCTAAAGGAATTAAACGAAAAGTCAATAATTAAGAAAAGGGGGATCCAAGTTGCTCATGCCCCTTTGGAAAGAAATGCCACAAAAAAATGTAATTGCAATCGTAGTCAACACAAGAGAACTAAGTAAACCGAATTCCACTTCTATTCAATTTTGCTTCAAAATCTTTAGGAGGCTAAGTGGTTAAACTTATATTTCTATGGCTAATCTATCTTAGATAATTTCGGGCACAATTCTAGCGGTTTTGGAGTCTCGGCCTATGTCTAGGGTCGATGTTCAAGACTTATTTTTAAGCATTTTCCTCCATTTCTTTTGTGACTTCTGCTTTCCCTTAATCCTTATGGTATTAAGTTCAATCTTGACAAGCAATCAATAGTTGGCTAGCTAGGTTTACCCACGTTATTTCAACAAAAATAAACAAAGTCTAGAGTGTAAACTAGATTGTTTGTACTTTTAAGCTTTACATCTTTCTTCTAGGACATTCACTAACTTGAATCCCGAAAGAAAAATTAGTTCATCATGGAGGATTTGAGAAATAACAATTTAATTGCTATGAAACTCATACTTAATAAATCAAATAAGGGAAATAAATTGCAGAATAATAAGGCAAACCAATCTAAAATTATTTAAGAAAACTTTGTTATTAAACTAATCCCACAACTTAAAACATTCACAAAGGAAATATAAAAACAGGGCTTCAATGATAATACTTTTACTACTTAAACCCAGAATTTCAAGAATAACGCTACGGAAAAATTCAAACTCTTGTGGAAATGTAATTCCAATTAATCAATTGACATTTCATAGCTAAGAATAACGAAAATCAAAAGACTCGATAGTTAGCAACAACTTACAAAATTATGATTAAAGTAGAACCTAGCTACAGAGATAAAATTGAACAAAAACAGAGGAACAACGCTAGTGTATGTTTCCTTGCGTTGATCGAACCACACACACCTTCAAAGGCTGTTGGATCTTCACCTCCTTGAACTTTGTTGAGGAGGGATCAAACTCGAAAATGACAGAGTAAAACGAAAGCAAATCTGCTGGAAGAAAGACAAAAAAACGAGGACTAAACTGCTGTTGTTCAAAGAAGAAAAACTCATTCACGTTTTACTTCATTCTTCTCGTTTTTATAGGCATCAAGGGCTAGGGTTTCCATCTTCACTCTCCTTCAACCTTGGGTCAACTTTTGGGCATGAGTTCGGGCTGAAAAATCTCCTAAATATCGAATAATCTCCATAAATCGTGGTGGTTTCCGTGATTCTTGCAGCTTGTGAGAATTCCAGAAAATGCAATTGCATTTCAAAAGTAGAATGCAATTGCATTTTGAAAGTGGGATGCAATTGCATTTTTGTACATGCTTCAAATCTACATGAAAACAACAAATTAGCTTAATTTTCATTTTCTTTTCCATTTCTTTCATCATTTTCAATACTTTGACAAGCTTTTATGGATTTATCTCATAAACACTATTTTTAGCTTGCTCGTTATTCAACAAAACACACAAAAATGACAAGAACAACCTAGTTTAGGGTCAAATAATCCTCATAAATGAGAATTATCACACATGTAAAACAAATTAGCCTAATCGATGCTTCAAAATGCCAACTTGCACATAACTCAACTGGTTAAGACATAAACCATCGACCAAGAGGTTAGAGGTTTGAATCCCCACTCCCACATGTTGCTGAACTCAAAAGAAAAGATGATACTTTGACATACTTATTTACTTAATACACTCCTCACAATATTAAAAGACGTGTAACACTTCAATTTGATAACTTGCATATACCTCACATATTCAAGAGGCAAAATATATGTTATAGTTTCTAATGTTTAAGGGATTCTTCAATTTAGTCACTATAATTTTAAGTTTATTTGCATCTACGATGATCTATCGTTGTCACTCTGTCCATGGGCAACCTAAATCCTACCCAAAATTTTGATTAACTCATTATGTGCTTTTTGCATCTAAGATATTGATCTATCTCTGTCACTTTGGCTATGACAACCTAATGTTTAAGGGGTCGCTTGTTTTTAAGGAATTAGGATGTCCGACATCTTCAGATGCCCAAAATTTTAGACGTCCGGTATTTTAGATGACTGACATATTTAGATTACCATGTTTGTTTTGAAGTAAATTTTATAAGGATGTCTGAGAATATTTAGATAACCATGTTTGTTTTGTAGGATTTGTGTATAAGAATGTCTTAAGATTATGTGTTATACCAATAATGCCCTTGCTAATCTCTGCGTAATTTACTCATTAGTTTAATACAATTTAAATTTATATCACATGTAGTTTGGTCTTTATTAATTTAATATTATATTTGTATATCAAATTATTTTAAACTAATATTTATGTGTTATTTTGTCGAACAAATTAATTTATATTAATTTGAGATTTTTATAAAATATTTAATTATTAAATATTAATTCAATTTTAACTCAACTTTATTTTATATCTAAATGTAAAAATAAAAATGTGAAATAAAGAAAATTGATAGGGGCAAAAATGTCATTAGAGGATGATCTCAACATGAGAATCTTAAAAACGCATGCTTCAAAAGGGCATCCAAAATTGATTAGATGTCCCTGTATGGGCATCTTAAGATACTCGGGCATCATATACTCGTACAAAATAAACGAGGTAATCCAGATGCCGGTTCCATGGAATTCTGGACTACCACGAAACAAACGACCCCCAAGTGCTTTTTCAATTTAGTCACTATTATTTAATTTTTTTTTTTTTTTTTGTATCTAAGATGATCTATCCCATCACTCTGTCCATGAACAACCTAATTCCTACCCAAAATTTCGATTAACTCATTAAGTATTATGTCATGTAATTTGTTGTCGACTAATTTTAACCATCACCAATAAAAATGTAATTAAAAAGTTAAAACCTAAAATATTAGATAGAAACTTTTTAAACAGTAGAAAATATAAAATTAAATGGAAGAAAACAATCTAAACAGGTTTATCCCATTAAATCCTTTTTTAAAAAAAAGTTTATCCCATTAAAAAAAAAGGAAAAAAAGGAGAAAGAAAAAGAAAAAGAAGCTCAAGGCTATCGGTGGAAAGTGGGCAATGGTAATCATATTAGAATTAAAGAGGATCCCTGGTTGAATAGAAAGGGCAATAGAACCCCTGTTTGGGTAAGGGAGGAGGTTCAGAATGAAAGGGTGAAGTACCTCCTTGATGACCAGAATCGGTGGAAAGAGCCTGTTATTAGAGAAAACTTCACAGTTCTTGATGCTGAGGACATTATGAACATACCTGTGGGGAATCTAAACGCTAGAGATGACATTATCTGGAGCCTTAATCCTTCAGGTTTGTTCACGGTCAAGAGCGCTTATCATCTGGCCTCAAACCTCATTACGAACAATGAGGCCTCCTCCTCGGATATAAGTGAAAGTCAAGATTGCTGGAAAAAAGTGTGGAAGGCAAAAGTGATCCCTAGAGCGAAAATTTGTGCTTGGAAAATCATTAATGATGCTATACCAACTTTCCAAAATATCCTCAAAAGAGGAATTAATGTTAATTTGGCTTGTTTATTGTGCAGGAAAAAAGTGGAGTCGACATCACATTTAATCTGGACATGCAAAGGTGTTTCCGACCTGTGGCTTCACTATTTACCTTCGTTGAGAGTTATATCTTCTGATTGCAGGGCCTCTTGGAATCCTCATGACTTTTGGAACTGGATGACGAAGTCGCTTGATGATGAGAAAATCGACTGGGCCATTCTTATTATGTGGAATATTTGGAACTTTAGGAATGTCTGTCTCCAGTCTTCTAAAACAAATTCTGCTTTGTTGTTGCCAGATTTTCGAAGTCTCGTTGCTGCGATAGACAAAAGTCTATTTGAGTATGCTGGTTCGTTCAAGCCTCTCCACCATACTGCTAGAGCCAAGAGTTGCGCGAGTCAGAATGCCTGGATCCCTCCCCCACCTGGTTCTCTTAAGATGAACGCAGATGCCTCGTGGTGTAAAGCATCTGGCCGTGGAGGGCTCGGCTGGGTAGTTCGGGACGCTGGTGGTTCTCCTCTCTGTGCTGGCTATCAACATTGGAAGAGGAAGTGGTCTATCAAAGCGCTGGAAGCAGCTGCCATCCTTGCAGGATTGCGTTCAATAAGAACGCTGGCTAGCAACCCGATTCAGTCTCTTATAGTTGAGACGGACTCCATGGAGATCGCTTCAGAGTTGCGTTGCCCAGGTTCTGACATTTCAGAGACTAAATCTATTTTAGATGAGATTGTGATTGCTGCCAGGTTGTGGCCTGAGTTCTGTTGCTTGTATTGTCCTAGGTCCTGTAATGTTGCTGCCCATTCTCTTGCGAGGGCGGCGCTTTTTGAACAGGTGGACAGATCGGTCTCCTCCACTTCGGAGGACGAACCGGTGGTTTGGTTCTCGGACTTCCCCGATTGGGTGAGGTGTATTTTTTGTGAGGACTGTGGTTCCTCGATGATCTAATGAAGCTCTTTTTCAAAAAAAAAAAAAAAAAGAAAAGAAAAAGAAAAAGAAAAAGAAAGAGAATTAAAAAACAAAAAAATCATGCAAAAGACCTTTTCTGCCGAGCTCCATCAACAAGTCTACGGAGGCTGAATTTGATAATTATAATTCAAATAAGTATTTGCATGTCCCCTAAACCCTAGCCTTCGTCTTGGCCTTCTGTTCCAAAACCCTGTCTTCTCTCCTCTTGCTCTGCCCTTCAATGGCGACTCTTCCCTTCAAGAGGAACTACCGTTGCGCTCCCTTCCTTCAACGGTTCTACGAAGGCGGGGCTTTCGTAGTATCATCCGACGCTTCTTTCATCGCCTGTGCTTGTGGCGACTCCATAAAGATCGTCGATTCGGACAATGCAGCCATTCGGTCGACTGTGGAAGGTGGCGAGTCTGAGGTGTTCACTGCTCTGGCACTAAGTCCGAATGACAAGTTGCTGTTTTCTGCTGGTCACAGCAGGCAGATTAGAGTCTGGGACCTCTCAACTATGAAGTGTGTTCGGTCTTGGAAGGTAAGTTTGGGATTGAAGTTGGTTTAGTGTTTTTATTTGATTGTGGAAATGGGTGAGTTCAATTCTTCGACAGTTTTAACTAATGGGAGCTCAATTGGGTATCTATGCTTTAACACAAGTGAGTAATGCAAGTTTGGTTATTACTTACTTTTTCTTTTAGAACCTTAATTTTCAAGAATTGAATAGAAAGGAACTAGGAAGTTCATAACTTTGGAACTGCAATTCTTAAGTGGTTTTTGACAATCAACGTCGGATTTATGTGAATATTTGACTACCTTATGAATTCAACATATTTCTGTTTTGATGAAGAGAGAACCATTAAAGAAATATGGCGTTTTTTTAACCTGCTTTTTTTTTTCTTTTATCGTTTATGAATGTTTTTAGCATCAAACTGAATGAACATATTGTTAGTAGTGAGTGAACTGACACTTTCCACTTCATTGTTTGTTTCCATGTTTTGTCTTTCGACTTTAAATAGGGGCATGATGGTCCTGTCATGGGTATGGCTTGCCATTTATCTGGGGGATTGTTAGCAACGGCAGGAGCTGACAGGAAAGTCCTTGTTTGGGATGTCGATGGTGGCTTTTGTACACATTACTTCACCGGTCACAAAGGGGTTGTTTCTAGCATTCTATTTCATCCTGATCCTAAGAAACAATTGGTAAGTATCGGAATCAGAACAGTTTTATCTTGACTTTCTGTAATTTGATGCATTATAAAGGAAATTGTTATAAGGGTGAAAAATATAAAATGAAACATGATATGCCTCCTCCTACTTCAATACTTGGAAGCATAACTGAGCATCTCCATCCAAATGAAATGTTGTGAGAGTGATTTGTTCACCTACTGATATGCGGTGGATTTCAAAATATTATTCTGCTTGGCATATCCAACTCGTGGGGTCATCTTTGCTATCAAACTTTGGAAAATCAATCTTAACTGTCTTTGGAAGTAATTCATGTAAGGTCCTGGGATCTTGCCCTTGGGAGGTCTTGCCTTGATTTTCTCCACCCTCTTGAGTGCCTTGGTGAGATAGTTGTTGTATTTGATTTTGAATTTGATCCAATGTCTTTGAAAATGCACCATGATCTCCTCTTGGCCATTGGATAAAGTTTCAATAGCCTTCTCGATTTGCTCCACTCATTGATCCATTTTGGCTCTAATACCAAATGTTACATACCCAATTTCAAAATAAAAAATAAAAAAAAGGAAAGAAATTGAAAATTAAAGGGATAATAGACTGATTCGAGAGAAGCCTAAACCTCAATTTTGGATTTTTGAGGAATCACAACCTCCCAAGTTAACTCACCTAGAGTTCAACAAAAAAGTTCTGCTCATCCCTTTCTCTCGTTTTCCACAATTTAAATAAAAACAACTCACTACCAAAAATCCCTAAAACTAAGCCACTACTTTGAATTCCATTATTATAGGAATCCACCTAACCATTAATTGAGTGTCTGAATTACAAATAAAGAAAACAACTAAAACAAATTTAAAATTCAAAAAATAATAAAAATAAATAAAATAGAATCTGTAGGATCGTAAAACACTCCTATATGGACTTTCTCTTGGATTCTCTCTCATTCCCCATCCTCTTTGCCTGCTCCTTTTTGGAGTCTACCTAATTCTCGTTGTCTAAAAAAAAAGAGTTCAAGCTTGCTATGGAATGGCATTCGGTGGATGCAATCTCCTTTTTGAAGTTGGTGCTTACAAGTCCTTTTCTCTATGTTTTGTTGGTTGACTCTGTAAACTGGCTTTGGCGTCATCAGAGCTCTCATTGCCACTTATTGAAGCAAGCACTTCTCGAGAGAATCAAGAATGAAAGATGATGTTCGTTGGCTAAAAAGACTAACAATAGTAGGAAGGGTGCATTGCAGAAAGATATAATTCTTTTGAGAATCATGGACAAGTGGAACTCTTGTTTAATTAGTCTTTTCCAGCCTTTAAACATATTATTTTTCAGTATTCACAATCCTGGCTTTTATTTCCTAGAGAATTGAGAAACTTATTAGCGAATTTTTATGAGGGCAGTCTCCATGGCAACAATTCCCACCAAATCAGGTGGAGCGTGGTTAGTCTCCCTAAGCATGAGGGGGCATAGGTATGGGTACGATCAGAGAGAAAAATGGCTATGATGCTTTTTTAGTGAAGAGGATGACCTTTGGAAGCAGATGACTAGTAGCAAAAACAAGGCCTCCATGATTCACAGCCTTGGCATCCAAGATCTTTCAGCCCTAGATGTCCTTGGTTTCAAATTGCTAAATTACCCCCCAACTCATGCATCCCAAAAATTATAACTCTTCCTTTGGTTCCTAAGCCTGGGGTTGAATATTATTGATAAAATCAAGAAAAGGAACACTAGCTTCTACCTTAATCCCAACTGGTGCAGTCTCTATAGAAGGAATTTAGAGACCGCTAGCCTTCTATTCCTATTTTATCCATTTATGGTTAGCCTTGAGAATCAGCACTTGGATGCCTTTCAACTTTAGCTCCCATTCTCGAGGTCTGTCAACCAGTATCTAGTTGAGTTATTCACTGGTCACAAGTTTGGTGGGCAGACAAGAGTCATCTGGGTTAACGTATGGTGGACACCTCCTTTGGAAAATTTGGTGGAACATAATAGATTTGATTTTTTTTTTGTTTTTTACTTTGACTGTTCAACTTTCAAAATCTGAGGTTTCATTGTGTTTTCAACTTCCTATTGGTTATTGTATCAAATATTTTTTGCAATTATTTTCTACTGCTGGAGATGCTAATTTGATAGGCTTTTTATAACTCCTTTGTCCTTTTTTTATAATATCATTTATATTGATGAAGATGCTGTTTTCAATGAAAAGTTTCGTCTCTTGTTAATAAAAAAATTACTAAGGGAGATGCCATCGTATGGTTATGCCCCGATGACCAAAGCTGATATAAGAAACTATTGCATTTACTTCTCAATTTTATCTCTTTTGGTTGCTATTTTCTTTTTCTCATATAGGACTCAGCACTCTATTAAGTATTAAGTTCTCTAATTTTATAGTTGTGAAATGATATTATGTGGTCTGTGTCTTCTTTGTTTGTGCCCTCATTCATAAAATCCTTTTATCTTTGAGAATGCCATAAAAACACTATATGTAGTATCGTTTATGGGTACTGCCTTAAAATTGTTGGGAGTTCAGCTTATCAAGAAATAACATGATTGATAGAATGCCTTTTGTTTTCAATTTCTTCTTGTTTGTACCTTTTGCAATTACTGAGACTGGCCCATGTACTTTTAGCTTTTCTCTGGAAGTGAGGATGGGAACGTTCGAGTTTGGGATCTTATGTCTAAGAAGTGCATTGCTACACTTGGTCATGAGTCAACTGTGACTTCATTTGCTATATCTGAAGATGGTTGGACCTTACTAAGTGCTGGAAGAGATAAGGCAAGGCTCAATTTCTTCTCTGTTCCTTCCCTCTCCTTTTTTTAAATTATTATTTTATTATTTTTCAAAATTTAGGTGACTTTCCAGAAAGTACCATTTACTGCGCTGATCAGTCACATATATAGGTTTCTTATCTTGTTCATTTTCTCCTTTTCAAGTTGAATTATATGTGGTTGCATTTTCATTATTCTTATTGATTTTGCAACTTGCACCGAATAATTCTAATTTGTAAGACTAATGCTGCAACAAATGCAAAGTAAACCGATTGTCTTAAAAAATTTCTACAATTGGTCATTGACTCGGCTGTTACTAAGATTACCTGACTAACCAGATCTTTATTCTGTGAGGAAGGTTTGGTGGTTTAAATGTTGATGTGCTAGTGTATGATTGAACAATTGTAATAATTTTTGATCTGCCTAACCTGAGACTAGGAATTTGGACGTGTAAGCATAAGTGTCTTTGACAGATGATGAACAGCCAACCGACAGACGTAAGTTAGAGCTTGCATTGACTAACTTACCACTTAGGGAATGGTGGACCTGCACCACCTCACTGTCCCTTGCACTGGACTCAACTTTATCCTGAGTCCTGACGTAAGTTGAAAAACGAGAGTATCAGCTGCAAAGTATTGAACAAGAATTGCTATATTGCGGTGAATCAAATATGTACCTGTAGGGAAGGGGTTGATCTTCTCAAGTATTTGGCATCTTCTTAGTGCAGATTCTATTTGTTTTCTGGGCTCTTTGAAGGAAACAAAAATGCTTTATGGATAAGTTGTCGGGCAATCTTGCAGTACACTTGGATGAATAGAAGTAGTAGAATTTGGAGGATGTGAATAGGAGTTTTCGGTGGGTAATTATAATTTTTATGAAACTTACTTTTCATTGATGAATGAGGACACTGCCAAAAGTTGGCCTAATGGTCATTGGGGCAATGAAAAAAGTAAAGGAGGAAGGTCCAAACCATGGTGTGGTCACTTACCTAGGATGTAATATCCTATGAGTTTCCTTGACAATTAGATATAATAGTGTTAGATGGTTGTCTTGTAAGATTAGTTGAGATACGTGTAAGATGGTCTGGACACTTGCGAATATAACAAAAATTGATGAATGATGAGTACAAAAAGGAATGGAGCCATCACCCCCTAAAGCCAAAGGAGACAGAAAAGCTACTCCAATTGGCAAAAGTCAACCCTGCTTTATGATTACGAAAGAAATTTGATTCTCTGTTCTCTGTGAGATTATGTAAACTTGTAAAATGATGTTCTTGAGGAAGTTGAAAGTTCTCTTAAATATTATAATTCTTTATCTTCAGTGCTATACTATTAATTTCTGAATTAGATGTCAACTGTTGATTGTTTATTACTTTGGTTAATACTTGCAGTCCTGGGTATAGTTAGTTTTAGATACTTACAGCGGGTGTTTACTACTATACTAAGGTTTTGTGTTTACTACTTACATGGTTGTCTCTTATGAAAAAAAAAGGTTTTTGTATTTGTCAGTTCTGGCTATGGTTAGTTTTAGTTATTCGCAGCGAATGTTTGAATTGCTAATTTGGAACTTTCCTGAGATGCTTGCTTACTGAGTGGTACTTATTTACTAATATATTGTTAGTAGTCTTGCAAAATTCCCGGAAACAAGCTGACAAACAATAACATCATGATTTCAGGTTGTGAACGTGTGGAACCTGCATAATTATACCTGCAAGAAGACTGTACTAACATACGAAGTCCTTGAAGCTGTTCTTGTAATTCATTCTGGATCAGATTTTGCTTCATGTGTTGGTTCTTTCAGTCAAAAAAAAGAGGAAACTTGTGTGTCCCCAGAAATTTATTTTATCACAGTTGGAGAACGTGGGGTTGTTCGTTTATGGAGCTCTGAGAGGTATAGTTTCAAATATCATATAATTTCTTTTCCATGCATGGGCTGTTTGTTTGTTATTTTATTTTACCATATGTATGAAGAGACGGTTGAATCGACAAGAAGAGATGTACATGATTGTTCCTGACCACATGCCTTAGCATAATAAATGTTAGCAGAAAGGATAATAGTTAGTTGTGCATAAACGTTGTTCTTTTACCTATTCTGTATGTGGTTTTACAATCATTTGTACTAAGGGTTGCAGCCACGTGATATCGCTTAGAATGCATATGGATCGTAAATCTTTTTTGACACTTTTTCCTCCTGTATTATGAATGCTTTTACATAAAAAACTACATTTGCAGTGCAGTTTGCTTGTATGAGCAAAAGTCCTCAGATGTTTCTATCAAGATGGATGAACAGAATAGGGGCTTCACTGCTGCTGTTTTGTTGCCTTCAGATCGAGGATTGCTTTGTGTGACTGCTGATCAGCAGTTTATTTTTTATTCTCCAGTGAAAACCTTGAAAGAGAAATTGAGTTTGACCATAAGCAAAAGGCTGATAGGTTACAATGAAGAGATTGTGGACATGAAGTTCTTAGGCGATGATGAACAATTTCTTGCAATTGCAACCAATGTGGAACATGTAAATTGCTTCCTTCCTATCCAAATCTTTTGTTTGCTACTATATTGATCCCCGAGAATCTAAAATTTTAATATGTTATGGAGGTGCCCGACTAAGCAAAAGGCACCCAATTTCCATATGAAAGTTTGTGGGATACTAGGTGGGCCATCTTTAACAGGTGCTCACCTGATGACTAATGTATGGACAAATCCGGCACTAGGCTTGTACATGATGGATTTTCCCATTTCTGTTGGATGACCGTACTGTTTCTATAGCTGTCCGCAGCTACCCTATTTTATGAATAAACTATTCTCACTGTCATTACATTTAGATATTGTGGACTACTTGTTCTCTTTGTTCAAATTGGTATCTGTTTGGACATCTTGATCGTTAAATATATCAAATTTGGATGTTTACAGATAAGAGTTTACGATGTTGCTTCCATGTCATGCTCGTACATATTGGCTGGTCATACGGATATAGTTCTTTGTCTTGACTCCTGTGTATCAAGCTCTGGAAGCACGCTTATTGTAACAGGAAGTAAAGACAATAATGTAAGTTGTCCATTCCTTCCCTCCCTGTTTCAGACAAAGTTGCTTCTTTATCTTTCTTTTCTCTTCATGTAAGATTTTTCTTACTTTATATATATATTTATATATATTTATGGTCATTCCTCTTTATTCTTGCTGTGATTAAGTAGTCCTGAATCTGAATTTGTCCTATGAGTACAATGTATTGGCACATTATATTAGTTGGTCAAATACTTTCTATTTTTATGGTTGGTTAACTTCAAAAAAATGTGTACTTCCATCTCATAGTTTCTTGTATAGGTTAGGTTGTGGGAAGCAGAAAGCAAAACATGCATTGGTGTTGGTGTAGGTCACATGGGAGCAATTGGAGCAGTTGCATTTTCAAAGAAGCGACGGGACTTCTTTGTTAGTGGCAGTAGGTAGGTGGGTTTTATTGCATGCCTGCTTCCTTTTCATTTACATTTGTGTTCTGTATGTATGTGGAGGCATGGACTGGCAATTTTTAATTAATGATAGTGCATAAAGATCACTTGGAGAGATTTCTCTAACTAATGACGCGATGATCAATTCATTGGTTTGCAATATCCATCTGTTTTTTAGTGCCCCCTAGGGTGGCTCCGTTGGCTAAGTCCCATGGGGTCTGAGTAACACCTACTTAGAGGTCGTGTGCTCGAATCCTCGGATGAGCTTAATAAGGAAAACCTTTGGTGTTTTCAAGTCTGTTAAAAAAAGAAATTGTTTTAGCATACTTGGTTAAACTAAGAAGGTTCAACATGTAGTAGGACTTTTTTTTTTTGTTTTTTGCTTTTGTTTGTTTGTTTGTTTTTTGATAAGAAACTGAAATATATTGATCAAAGAGGCATATACCAAAGAAGGGGAATGAGGTATCCCCACGAAGCCCAACGGTTACTAAAAGGCCTCCTCTGAATCGGCAAAGATGTGAATTAAATCATAATTACAAAAAAAATTCGTGAGAGAGCACCAAGATGACATGTGGAGGCAAATAAGGTCCCATAAACCAGCAGTATTAGACTCCGACCCCTCAAATTCTGTGATTCCTTTCTGACCAGACATGCCACAGCATAGAGCAGACTGCATTAGTCCAAAGAATTTTAGAACCGCCCTTAAAATTGGTACCGATAAGAAGCTGGTTGATTAAGCAAGTTGGAGACTCAGGAAGGCACCAGCTCAACCCAAAAACAGAGAGCAAGCTAGTTCAACAACCATAATCTATAGAGCAGTGAACAAAAATGTGTGGTTTTCTGAGTCTTTTGAAAGTCTCTACAAAATCATTGCTAGAGTCTTATCCGAATTTGGTCACTTTATCCTCCAGATCGAGAGCTGGAGGGACGATTTGCCCATACTATTTCTACAGGTTAGGCTGTAAAGTAGGATCTGCCAAGTATTAAGGGCTTCAGTGAAGTTAATCTTCCTCCTGTAGGTGTGAAAAATCTTCCTGTCAATGATTCTAAGTCAATGCTTAAATTCCATGATTTTTTATTTTTTTATTTTATTCTTTTAAGAAACGGAGATTTTATTGATGAATGATATAACAAAAGGGGAAATTTCAAAGACGCTAAAAAACTGCTTTGGATGAGCTTGGTTGGCGCCTTCCACTGGTTTACATGGATTGAAAGAATCCAGAGTGTGTTTAATGACAGAGCACAATTTTTCCAACTTCTTTGAGAAAATTGTTTACCTAGCTATCTCTTGGTGTAAATGTTCTTCACTTTTCAGTAGTTATAGCTACATCTCTATTTTATCCCATAGGAGAAGTCTTTTATAACTTCTTTGGATTGTGGTTTTCCCCTTTTGTAAATTTCATACCGTAATGAAATTGCTTCTTGTCCATAAAAAAGAAATAAAAAAACGGGAGAGGGACCCCAAGCCAATGGATTATAAAAAGTTTTTCCAATTCGCCTAAAGAATGCTAAGACTTTTCAAGCAAGTGTAGCAAATTCCATGAATTGTTATCGTAGTTAAAAGGGTCAAAGAAAGTTTCAAATGGTAAACTCATTTCTATGTTGGATGTCACAAATTTAGTCTATTTTTTTTTACTCCAAATGTTGGAGGATTAGGCATTGGCTTCGTGGATTGCTCCAAATGTCTCTTTATTGCTGTGCTATGTTTCTTTTGATTTGAACGGTTGAAACAATGGAGCTCTGAAGATAATTTTTGAGCTTGCCTTGATGCTGTTCGTTTATCTGAGGGTGCTATGATTTTGTGAAATGATAATACGGTGTTGCTGATTCTAGTGGGAGCTATTTGGTCTCTATTGTTTCCACACAAGCGGTAGATTCTTTTGCTGGATTTGGTCTTATGTATTTATGGCCCTCGATAAAATCTCACCTCTAAAAAGACTTCTTTACTTTATTGTGTCACTGTTTATTTTTAATCCCTAGAACACAACTAACATTGATTATTGACAATCTAATTATTCGAATCAAGTCCTTGATTAGGACCCTCAAGTCCCGTGCTTCTGTTTGACTCTGGATTGAATGATGACAGGTGTTGTGGCCGATATTTTTAGAACGTAACCTAGGTATCTGCTTTGCTTACTGATATTTTTATTGTTTGTGCCTTGATTCTTGACAAAAAAAAATCTAGATGCAAATATGTGTGGAAAAAATGATTATCATCTTTCTGCATTTATATTTAATTACCATTTGGTTATTTTGTTCAAGGTGTTACTTTAATTTTGCCATCAATGTTTTGGATACTTTTGTTAACATAGTGCTACATAAAACGCGTTGCCGTCAATGTTTTGGCTACTTTTGTTCATGTAGTGCTGCATGAAACGCATATACCCAATTCTTTTTTGTGTAAATGTTTTTTAGATTTCTTACTGACACATTAATTTGTAACATTGTCTTGTTTAGTGATCGTACTCTTAAGGTGTGGAGTTTTGATGGTCTTTCGGAGGATGCAAAAATGCCTATTAATTTGAAAGCTAAAGCCATTGTAGCTGCCCATGACAAGGATATCAATTCCATAGCCGTTGCACCAAATGACAGTTTAGTTTGTAGTGGTTCTCAGGTTAGTAATTTGTAATTAATATTTCAGCTGACAACCGGCAGGTTTACAATGCAATCCCTTGCTTCTATATATATATTGACTAGTTTATATGTTTAATTTTGTAACACTAACTACTAGGATTTTATTCTAATTTTCCTAAGTGCTTTATCTTGAGCAACATCAATCTACTTCTTTATGATTAGATCAAAGCTCTGTAATAAATTAAAACAGATTTAATTTTTTAAAATACATATTCTTGATTTCAACTTTGCATGTAACAATCTTTGTTTCGTTTTGGTTGTTGTGTTGGGGGGGGGGGGGGGGGGGGGGGACTCCATCAGAGACTTGGAGCATCTTTGGGAGACTGCTAAATATTTGGCTTCTAGCTATAAGAACCACGGACACGACATGACACGGCGATACGTCAATTTCTAAAAAAGTAGGACACGGACACGTTGGGGATACATTATTATATATATATTTATATTTATATATATATATATATATATATACACATACATACATACATACATACATACATACATAGTTGTAAATTTAACATAAAACTACTAAATGTACTCCACTAAAAAGCATAAAATGTTAAATCAATTGAGATTTGAGATAATACAACAAAACAAAATACATTATCCATATCCAACATTCACAAAGTTACAAAACAAGGTTCCCAATGGCCAAAGCCCAATACAAACTAGAGTAGAGAAATACAAACGAGGAAATGAAAAATAGTTTTCCATACAAAACAAAGTTCTCAACCAATATAAACTAGAGTCTCAAGTCTCCACGACATCTTCATCTTTATCACCAATAGCAACATCATCATCAAGAACTGCAACCTCCAAATTTGGTTCATCTAAAGACAAATTAGCTATTTCAAGCATGCTGACATCTTCAAAAGAATCAAAAGCATCTCCAGCAATATCCCATAACTTAGTCTCTCCTTTTAAATACTCTTTTAAATACTCTAGAGTTCTTCTTGACAAAAGATGAAGATTACTGTGGATAAATATCAAATCTTCTGCATGTTGAGGCGTCATTTGGTTCCTCTTGATGGCCATAATCCAAGGAGTCTCTTTTTGGGACCCGGTCATTGATAAGGTTCGTAAGAGATTGGCCTCTTGGAGAAAGAGTTATTTCTCGAAAGGGGGAAGATGCACTCTCATTCAGTCGGTCCTCAGTGGGATTCCCTTGTATTTTATGTCCCTCTTTAGGGTTCCTGGTCAGGTCAGTTAGGTTTTGGAGAAGTTAATGAGGGACTTTTTGTGGGAGGGGGTGGATGAAGGGAAAGGGACTCACCTAGTGAGTTGGGAGGTTGTCTCCAGACCGGTAGACCTCGGAGGATTAGGTATTGGTAATGTTAGGGCTAGAAATAAGGCCCTGTTGGCTAAATGGCTTTGGCGATTCTATCATGAAGCTGATACCTTATGGCATAAAGTCATTGTGAGTAAGTATGGGCCTTATCCTTTTGAGTGGACTATTGGGGGCGCAATTGGCACTTGCAGAAATCCTTGGAAAGAAATCTCTTCTGAGTTTCCTGTTTTTTCGCAGTTCGTGAAGAGTGTGGTGGGGGATGGGAGGGGTACCTTTTTCTAGGAGGATAAATGGTTGGGGGATGCTCCACTTTGTTCCTTGTTTCCTCGGTTGTATCACCTGTCTCGCTTTAAGAACCAAACAGTGGCTTCAATCCTTCAGATTGATGGCTCTATGTCCCTCTCTGTAGTCCCCCCTTCCCCTTCCTTTGGTTTCTGTCGGGCTTTGACCATTAGGGAAACAACTGAGGTCGTCGAGTTGTTGTCCATCCTTAATCAGGTCCAGTTGAGTCCCACGAGGGGGGATGTTCGTCTTTGGAGCCTTTGCCCTCTGCAGGGTTTCTCGTGTGGGTCTTTCTTTCAGTCGATTGTCAACCCGAACCCTTTGAGAGATTCTGCTTTCTCCTTGCTGTGGAAGGTTAAGGTTCCCAAGAAGGTTAAGTTCTTTTTGTGGCAGGTTTGGCACGACAGGGTTAACACCCTTGATCGGATTGTGGCTCATGGTTCTCCTTTAGTTGGTCCTTTTTGTTGTATTCTTTGCAGGCGGGCAGATGAGGACATGTTCCATATCCTCTGGGAGTGTGCTTTTGCGCGTGGTGTCTGGAGCTGTTTTCTGAACGAGTTTGGCTATAGTTTTGCCAGGCCTCAGAGTTGTACTGATTTGTTTGTGGAGCTTCTTCTTTTTTCGCCTTTTCGAGAGAAAGGGTTGTTTTTGTGGCAGGCAGGGGTTTGTGCTATTGTTTGGTGCCTTTGGACCAAGAGAAACAATAGAATCTTTAGGGGAAAGGAAAGGTTGTCTGGTGATGTTTGGTCCCTTGTTAGATTCTATGTTTCTCTTTGGGCCTCGGTGTCGAAGCTTTTTTGTAATTATTCGTTAGGTCTTATTTTGCTTGCTTGGAGCCCGTTTTTGTGAGCGGCTCCCCTTTTTTGTGGGCCCTTCTTTTTTTTTTTGTAGGCCTTGTATTCTTTCATTTTTTCTCAATGAAAGTGTGGTTTTTCATCAAAAAAGAAAATAAAGGAATATGTGCTCCAATTTCTCCCACAACATGAAGAGGAGGAAGGTTGTCCAAGTAATTTAAAAGCAATTGACCAAATTGTTGGTGCATAGACACCATGAGTTGCCCACCAACTTACAGGATCTATAGTATACCTCTGAGATATGGAATCATATTCAGCAAAATCTCCCGTTTTTGTAGAAAATCTAGCAAATTTTACATTCACTTTTGCACGGTCTTCAAGATTAGTACAATATCTCTTAAAGCACTTCATTCTCTCTCGAGTTAGTTCCATATCTTGATGCGAAGCCACTCAATTAGGGTATTGTCTAAGCCATTCTTCACTATTGTACCTAAATATAAGTTTTTTAAAAAATTTTAAAACTTTTATAAAATATAAACTATAAGATTACAATAGGCCATAAGGATACAAAAATAGTAATTAAGTACCTTGGATGCAAAGAATGTGCTAAACAATGAAGTGGAGTATTATTCTTGTTCCAACGATCGATGAGAATGTTATGCACCACATCATAGAAAGAGAAGTGTTCACTTGGTTGCAATCCTTCATGTCTATATATTGCTGTCGTCACCTTTTCAATCATTGTATACATATCATACACCAAATGTAGACAAGGTTTGTCAGTATCACAAGCTCTGGTCATATCATATATAGGTGAAGTGAAGGAAATAATATAATCAATCTTGTCCTACCATACATCATCAAGCACCAACTTCTTTACATGCCTCGCCTTTCCCACATCATCTTCTCTATAACTTGTCTATTGATCACTAATAACCATAGTTTGTAAACCACCTTTAATAAGTTTAAACCTCTTAAACATGATGATTACTGATTCAAAACGGGTTTCAGCTATAGAAAGCAATTTAAGAGATACAAATTCATTAAACATGATGAGCCTCATGGAATAATTCATAATAAAATTTTTCACTACCATGATATCACCAGCAATATCAGGGATCCAACTGCATTCCCCATATACAAGTTGATTGTTTTCAACATTCTTGGTAGCACATATGTTCTTCGAGGCAAGATTCAGCCATTCAGGGTATGCACTACACATGGTGTCCAAATAATCGTCGAAAATTGTGTTTCGATAATCTTCCTTGCACCTTTGCAATTAGGTGCATTATTTGTTATCACTTGAATCACATTTTCAGGACCAACTTCATTAATCACTTCTTTCATCAAATTTGCAAGGAAATACTTATCTTTGATCTCACCAGAGCAATCCACTGCTTTTAGAAACATTGGTGTGCCATCAGAAATTACCATAAAGTTAATCAAAGGTCTCCTTTGTGAGTTACTCCATCCATCACTCACAATACTCACCCCCTTTGTACGCCATTCACTTTTAATAGGTGTCAATAATCTTTCAATATATGCCTTTTTTTGCTGGAGAAGACTTGTCCTCAACAAATTGTATCCAGAAGGCACATATCCCGACAACATATGGTTTGCAGCATAAGTAAAGGCACCAATAAAATGAGAATTCCTTGCTAAATGAAAAGGCAAGCCAGCATAATAAAACATTCGAGCAATGAGTGCATGTAATTGGTCTCGTGATGTCTTGTTGAATGATCTTTCAATTGCACTTGTACTAACCTTTCTTTTCTTTAGCTCACTTGTAATGGGAGTGAGAGAATTACTGATATTAACACCACCAATTGATATGATTGAAGGTGTAGGTGGTAAAGGAACAGTTTTTGGAGCTTTTCTTTCCATTCGAGTTTGTGCCTCATCTTCCAACTTTTGCATATTGGCCATATCTTTAGGAGTGACTTTTAGACACACTCCAATTCCTTGACCATTTATCTTCAACAAATGAGCCCTAACTCTTGAATAAGGGCTCTTCTTTATGGCGTGACAGAAATTACATTGTCATGAAAAATTTCCACCTCCATCACTCAATTTTTGAATCTTAGTTTCATATTGCCATAGAGGTTTTGAATCATCTTCAACATTAGAGGAGGAGGATTCTATAGAAGGATTTGATGAATGACCGTGGCTAGAGGTTGAATATGCCATCATTTTTCCTTCCTAATAAAGTTATAAACTTATAATTTTATTGAATGACAATCTTAGGAATAAGAATTCAAAGAATTTGATACTAGTTTAGTCAATATACACCTACTTAAACTTATAAATTTAGTTTAAGTTTTATAGGAAGTAAGAAAGGGAAAAAAAACACGTACTCTTTCGAAAAACAGAACAGCACAGTGGGAAGCCTCAACGGCGGTGGCGGTGGCGAACAAATTGACGGCGGGTGGTTGGAAGGCAGCAAACAGAGGACGCCGGCGAGTGGCGTCGGCAACAGTGGGTGTCATGCGGTGAACGGATTGTGGATGGCGGCGAGTGGGCGATGTGAAAGTGTCGTGGGTGGCTGGCTTTCTTCGTACGAATGGATGAGGGGCACTGGGGAGAGTCTAGGGCATTTCTTTTTTATTATTTTTTTTCATAAAAAAGACTAATTTGGGCCAAATATTACTTGGGCCCATAATCATAAGAGGGTTGGCCTTCTTTTTTCTGTTTAAAATCATCCCAGCGTGTCCATGGAGCGTCCCAGCGTGTCCCCAGCAAGTCTGAAATTGAAAAAAAAAATAAAATAACAGGACATGTAAAATTGCGTGTCGGACACGTGTCGGACACGTGTCCGACACTGACACTTAGCCAAATATGAAGTGTCTATGCTTCATAGGCTTCTAGTTGGAGCACATCATTAACATTGTTTTGTAACTAAATTGTCCTTTTAATTAACTCCAACTTAGTTATATAAGGCAGGATTTTTGTAATTCTATGATTTGAAAAGTACTTTTTACTTGGTCTTCATGGTTTTAATATATTTCTGCCAACCTGCGCCTAGTTGAACTGGCTAAGTTACATATCTTTGACCAGAAGATTAGATATTCGAATCCCCACCCTTGCATATTGTGAAACTCATAAGAACAGAAAATTCTTATATTACATCTCTAAACTATTTTTTATATCTACTAAACTATATGGTCTCTATTTTGGAATTTAGATTGATTATTTTTTGTTTACGAACAATTTTGTCCACTAATAATTATTTATTCCTTATTAACATCTTCAAGGGAAGATGAAAAACATTGTTAATTCAAAGGAAACTGATTTTGCTCAGTGAAGAATTGAACCAATACTTAACATTACTATACCATAATCAAATTGAATCATAATCTAAAGAATGGCCCTCTAAAATTAAATTCTGACCTACAACTTCTCCCCGCTAATAGTTGAGACTTGAGTGGAGCTCTCCTTTTTGGGGGTTTGACGACTAAGTTGATTTCAGATCCGTCTTGAGGGATTTTGGAAAAGCCATCATTTTGGCGGACAATTAATGGTTGACAATTGATAACTTAATAGGCTCTTTTAATTTTGCCAAGGGAGCTCGTGTTCTATCATCTTATCACTTTCTGTTGAAGAATTCTGACGTAGTTTATTAATATACACCAAGCTCCACTAAATCAAGTAATGGTGAGCAATTGATAACTTAATAGGCTTCTAACTTTGCCAAGGGAGCTCGTGTTCTAAATATCATCTTATCACTTTCTGTTGAAGAATTCTGACCTAGTTTATTATGCATCTTTGGATTCTTCATTGTTAGGACCGAACGGCTTGCGTTTGGAGGCTTCCTGATCTGGTATCTGTTGTTGTGCTTAGAGGACATAAAAGGGGTATTTGGTCTGTAGAGTTTTCTCCAGTTGATCAATGTGTGGTCACTGCTTCTGGTGATAAAACTATTAAGATATGGGCAATATCAGATGGTTCCTGCTTGAAAACATTTGAAGGTCATATGTCAAGCGTGTTGAGGGCTTCTTTTCTTACTCGTGGCACCCAACTTGTATCATGCGGTATTGATTCTCACCACTATTGAGTTTGGCAGTCATCACAAGTATGCTAAGTTAGATATGATATAACAAAGTAATTGTCTTTTCAGGTGCTGATGGATCAGTAATGCTATGGACAGTAAAAACAGAGGAGCGGATTGCTGGCTATGATCAGCATGAAGACAAGGCGAGTAATTGACTCTGTGATTATTATTATTGCGAATATTTTGTTTGTTATTATTGTGATCAGTAATGCTTTTTGGTGGCTGCCCCAAGCATCCCCAGGTGAGGTGATAGATAGTGCAATTACTCTTTGTAGCCAAGATCTTTTTCTTAGTCTAGCTCGAGCCTCTTGATGGAAGTTTTCAGACTAGAAACAAGATGTCTCATTATCTAGTTTGGGACGGTTCTCTTTTTGTTATTGAATCTTTGTCTTTATACATTGCTGGGTTCAGATGCGCTGGATTCCTTGACCGTCCTTTATCTTTCTGTTTTCTGCTAATGAATTAAAACAACGCAGTTTCAATGTAATTGTCACTTATCTAAAGAAAATAAGGTGAAGAAATTTTTGATACTAGTTGTTATTGACGACATTTTAGTGTGCAGGTATGGGCATTAGCTGTGGGAAAAAAGACAGAAATGCTTGCTACAGGTGGTAGCGATGCTGCTGTCAATCTCTGGTATGATTCTACGGCACTTGATAAAGAGGAAGCTTTGCGCAAACAGGTTGGATGGATATCTCATTATCTTTCAAGTTCTGTATATTTGTTTAGGATATTTAATGGATGCTAAATTATTAGAAATTAAAGATTTAAGATGGTTTAATCTTGGACAAATGAAACTTTTTTTTGCAAATCTATGGTGCTATATAGATATTTTATTTTTAATTTATGGAACCTCAAAATTGAAAAGATTAATTTTCATGGTTCACCATTTCTTATCCATTCGTTAGGATTGAATTTGATGCCTCTAACATCTAGAGGTATTATATATGTTATGAAGGATTTCAAAGAAATGGTGAAACAAATCCTGTTCTATCACCATGGATTTATCATTGTTAGATTGGTTGTGCCTTACGTTAAAGGACTTCTTACCCAAAAATTCTTTTTGGTGAATTAGAAATTCCTCACCCGAGAGCCGTAATGAACCAAATTGCCACTTGGTGCAACTGCTAGGGAATTGATATAGTTTCATTTTGCCGGTAGAGTACCTATTGTTCCGGTGACAGGGTGCTTATCTAAAGGAGATTAGGAGTAGCTGGAGTTTAGAGAAAATTTTGAGCAGGTGTGGAGCGCAGAGTGATAAAGGCTGTGTGGGGCTTTGGCCAGTGTGCTGTGAGAGGCTTCGGTGTTTTTCCAAATCTGAGCTTTTCAGCACCTAGGGAGGTGACTTTTGGGATATTGGGACCGATTTAGAAAGTTAAGGCCCACCCAAGGGGGTGAATGTGCCTATGGGGGTAGGATAATATGTTGGGCCGATTATCACATCCATTCATTACTCCTGGGAGGGGAGACGTTAGTGTTTGGATCCTCGATCCTTCTAGGGGTTTCTCGTGCCATTCCTACTTCCACTCTGTCTCTCTCCCATGCCTCGGTAGATGCCCTTGAGACTTCTATCTTTGCCTCTCTCTGGAAGGTTAAAATTCCTAAGAAGGTGAAGGATTTTGCGTGGCAAATTTTACTTGGGAAGGTTAACACTTTGGGTCGTGTTCAAAGACACTTTTCCTTAGTTTTGTACCCGCAATAGTGCATTCTTTGTAGAGACATGAGGAGGACCTGAATCATCTGCTGTGGTAGTGCCAGTTTGCTAATCACCTTGGGGATCGTTGTAGGAGCTTGTTCGTTGTTAGCAGGGTGTGTGATAGAGATGGGCGTTCTTTGTTGGAGGAGGTGCTTTTGCATCCTCTCGAGAGGCAAAGTGTTGTGGTAGGCTAGCTTCTTTGGAATGTTGTGGGGTTTTTGGCTTGAGAGGAACAATAGAATTTTTAGATATAAAGAGAAGTCGGGTGAGGAAATTTAGGAGATTGTTAGATTTAATACCTCCTTTTGGGTGTTGGTCACTAGGCCTTTTTTGTAATTATGATCTTGGTCTTGTTGTTTTGAATTGGAATCCTTTTTTGTAGTTAGTTTTGGACTCCGGCTTCTTTTGGGCTTGATTTTTTTGTATGCCTTGTATTCTTTCATTTTTTTAAATAAAAGTTCGGTTTCTTACCCAAAAAAAAAACATCCCTTCACCATATGCTTAGACTATTACGATGAACTGTTACTTTAAATATAGGCCTATTATGAAAGGGAGAGATTCATTGTTTTATTGAAAAGTTTAGAAACAAAAATCTGTACTTCTCGATTGGGATTAGAGTTAAATACAGCCCTGTTAGCTTTATGGATTAAGGAAAAAGTCTGATTACTGAGTCCAAAAAATGTTTTAATTCATTTTATCACAAGTAACCAGGTTTTATGGTCCCTCTGGCATCAGGAGAAGAACGTTGGATTTTTACTTTAGATGGAAGCCATATGTTGTTTAACTAAAATAGCCAGAGGGTTCTGTTTACAATTAGTGGGGTTTTTATTATTATTATTATTTTTCTCTCTTAAAAAGTTACCATCCAACTTACATAAATGATTTTTAGATATTTTATGCATTTAATATGTAGATAATGAAATAAAAGACTAGAAGAATAAGTGTTCATTGTATTTAACTATTGAGAGATAAGTCTTGGACTTGCGTATTAAACTAAGAGCTTGAAAGAAAATCCCAAGTTTCTTACTTTAAGCTCTTTTTATGTAGATTAGTTGACATGTACTCAATGATTGATGCAGGAAGAAGGCGTTTTGAAAGGTCAGGAACTGGAAAATGCTGTTTCTGATGCTGACTACACCAAAGCGATTCAAATTGCCTTCGAACTTCGTAGGCCACATAGGCTATATGAGTTATTTTCTGAACTTTGCAGGTTAGCAACATTTTACATTTTGATTTGTGTGTATACCTCATTGGTATGTACTTAGATTTGTTCTCTCCACAGCAAGAACGACTGTGATAATTATGTTGGAAAGTCCCTCGGTGCCCTTGGAAAGGAGGAGTTTCGTCTATTATTTGAATATCTTAGAGAATGGAATACGAAGCCTAAACTTTGCCATGTTGCACAATTTGTGCTTTTCAAAGCTTTCAGCATCCTTCCTCCAACAGAGATCACTGAGGTGTGTCCTCTTCTGTCTTTTCAAGTTAACATGGAAGACATCTAGGATATTTCAATTTACCCGATCCATTTATTTTAGGCAAATGATTTTCTTTTTAGTGGTTCTGTTTTGAAAAATCAAGCTTATGAAAACTAAAAACTAAAAACTAAAAACTAAGGCCCCGTTTGATAACCATTTGGTTTTTTGTTTTTGGTTTTTGAAAATCAAGCTTGTTTTCTCCAAATTTCTATACAATGGTTTTCATCTCCCTTTAGGAAGTATTTGAATTATTAGCCAAATTCTAAAAACAAAAACAAGTTTTTGAAAACTATTTTTTTAGTTTTCAAAATATGGCTTGGTTTTTGAAAACATAGGTAAAAGGTAGATAACAAAACAAGTAGATCCATGAATGTGAGTAGTATTTATAGGCTTAATTTTCAAAAACTAAAAACAAAAAACAAAATGGTTATCAAACGGGGCCTAAAATATAGTTTTATTATTATTTTTTTTCTAGACTCCAAAGTTTGGTTAGGATTTCAAAATTGTTTTTGAAAATAGGTTGGAAACACAAAAAAAAAATGTTGGTAAATAAGCATGATTTTTAAAAACCAACCAAAAATAAAAATGTTATCAACCGGGCCTTTAATGTTTGGACTTGAATTTGTAAAGGAATTCAATCAAAGTTCAGTTGTAAGAATTATAAGTGTATTAGGGAGTAGTTTTAAATGGACCCTTCTTTTCTCTCTTGGGTAAGAAACTTGCATTAAAGGAACAAAAATATATGGTCAGGAGGTACAAGAAATCTCCATCAAAAGGAAAAATGAGGTCATGGAAATGTCCTCCAGTGTGTTTTATACCAGTTCATTTTCTTTAAGCTCTCTCTTTAGCTATATGAGCATGCACGCGTACTGGACCAAGAAGTTTTGCCCCAAAGACAACCTATTCCTCCTGTTTTGTGCAAATCCTGCAGGGACCAGAACTTGAGGGATTTAATTACATATTGTTTTTCCCTTTTTATGTATTAATTATCTTTGACTTTTGGTGCTTGAAAGGAACATTGAATGGATTGGCCATCTATCCTTCAAGATCTTGTAGTTGGTATTTGAATGTAGATGCTACCTATTCTTTTCCATGTTTCCAGAATACTTATATCTATTATATTGTCAGATCAAAGGTATTGGGGAGCTACTCGAAGGTCTAATCCCATATTCCCAAAGGCATTTTAGCAGGATAGACAGGCTTGTAAGAAGCTCATTTTTGTTGGACTACACACTGACTGGAATGTCAGTGATTCAACCAGAGACTGATGCCAAAGTTTCTAATGACGAGCCCCCAGTTGACATCGATATGAAGACTGGAACAACAGATAAAATGCTTTCGAATGAACATACAGATGAGCAGAACCAGACACTTAATGATCCAGAAGATAAGGCTCTCTCCAAGAAACGGAAATCTAACCGATCTAAAAGTAGCTCAAAAAAGAAAGCCAAGGGTGTGGCTTACACTGAAGTTGCAGCTATACCGTTAATGTCGTAAAACATGTCAGATTCTTAATTCGTAGCCATTAATTGCCTCAATAAAGAGGTATTACTCAGCTTCTCCATGCATTATTGCCCAGCCCATGGTGCTGAAAAGTTGTGAAAAGCTGAATCTGTATCAAAGAAATGACTAATCAACAAAGGGCATCGTCCTGTTTTGCCAGGTCTTTACTTCACCAGGGTGGCCCCACGACATCGGCTTCAATTTTGGTAACAAAATTTTGCTCATTATTTAGTTGTAAGCTTATGAACAGTCGTCACAAGCATTATTATGGTTGAAACCTGAGTTATTTAGTTATTGTTCATACATCTTTGATAGTGTGAAATGGCATGTTTCAATTCAGAAAACTGTTGCATATAGAATATTAGCTTTGCTGATTTTGGTCATCTGTTGGGCCTGTTCCTCGGATTTTGTAAATTTGTGAGTGTTTTGTCGAGCTGTTATGCTTATAATCATATGCGTATGACCAAACCCCCACCCGAAAAGGAAAGAAAAATAAAGTCAATCTTATTTTGGTTATTAAATTTTCATAGTTATTTTGCTTCTGTTGTCTTGAAATAATCCTTAAATTTAATCTTAGGCTTCTTGTTTTTGAATTAATAACTAGGTCCAATGTATTTGGTAGAACAAAATTGTCTTGTGAGGTCAGGTTTCTGCGAATGAAATATGAAAATTGTGCGGAAAAGATTAAAATTGAGTGAAAAGAAAGATGAATAGTGTGTTTGGAATAATTTTTTTTTTGAACAAAATCAATTTTTTTACAAGCACCTTTAGAAAAATTAATAATTAATAAAATCACTTTTGAATAGTCTCACGAAATAAATTTGTTATTTAAAAGACTAACAGAAAAATGTAAGATATAATAACATTTGGGATAATTTCATATAAATGTAAGATATAATAACATTTGGGGTGATTGCATGTATGACAATCTAACTCAAAATAATAGTAAATTTGCACAAGTTAAAGTGTTTGCAAATATGACACAACTTTATGTCCATCAAGGCTAGGTGTGTAAAAAGTAAAAAATGTCTATCAATATATCTCAATATTGTAAGTCTATTAGTGATAGATCTATCAATGATTGAAGTCTATTAGTAATAAATCTATCACTAATATAATTGAGGTCTATCAGTGATAGATGTCTATCATTGATTATTTGCTTCGTCGTTTGTTATTATGTTTATTATTGATATATCACATCAATAGACATTTTTTCACAATCTATTGCTGGATTGTTATTATGTTTAAGGTATATAAGTAATATTTCACTAAACTTTTTACTAATGGTTGTTTGGCGTGCTTTATTAGGTCAATTATTGATATAGCTTATCAATAGAAAACAAAATAGTATATTAATATATTAATGGCATTTAACTTTCATTTTCAATATGTGATCATAGTTAACATGCATCTGTATATCAAAACAAACTTACGAAATGTACATAACCACTGATTGAATCGGGCCACACAACAGTGCAGATGGATCTAAAAGTCTTTACAACAGAAGCAATTCAGGGGAAGCCCATGACCTGCCAATGACGAAAGAAGCAATCTCCAATGGAGATTATTCTACAAGAGGCTGCAAATTTTAATAGTTTGGGAAAAAGGCAATTAATGGAAATGACTATACAACTCTTGATGAATGTAAGTGATTTAAGATACAAGGGTGACAGATATACATTGAACAATCGTAGAGAGCAATCTGATTTCATACATGAGAGATATTGGAGCACTTCGATTCTATAATAAATTTTCAGATCATTGATAGACATAGAAATGGTTTATCAGTGATAAATATAAATTGTTCAATTTGTTAAATATTTTTCAAAATAATCGATAATTTTTTTTAAATATATTAAATGTTAGTAAAAAAATGTTATCATAATGAACATAAATACTAGTTATAAAAAGTGATGTAATATCCAATGAGTTGCCTTGACAACTAAATGTAGTAGGGTTAGACAATTGTTCGGTGAAAATAGTTGAGGTGTGCGCAAATTGCTTAGACATTCACAGATATTCAAAAAAAAAAAAAAAAAAAAAAAAAATTAATGGTTAAATTCCATTTTGGTCTTTAAAGTTGCAACTTTTGGCAGGTGGAAGTAGTGGCAGTCATAGTCATAGGTTAGTGAGAGGTCCTCTTCCTTACTTTGATTCATGCTAAATTTTTGTTTCTTTTTTGTATGTTATGTAATTCATATATCCATAAAGATTCTTTTTCTTTCTTCTCCATGATTGAGAAACAATCTCTCTATTCCATCCATCTCATTCACATTTTTGGGAAAAAAAAAGCTAAATTATACAAAAACACCTGAAATTTGGGGTATGTTTTGATGATGTTCCTAGACGTTAAAAAGTTTTATTTTTACCTTTGAACTTTTGTAAAAACCCCAAGTGTTGCGATGGGTTGTGGAGCGACAAGCATTTATCTTGACCCCATTTCCCTTTTCTAACCATCTTGCTTTTTTTTTTTTTTTTTTTTTTTTGGAGAAAGACCATCTCAGCTGATAATATTTAACTCAAAGCCTGACCTGTTTATTTGGTTACAAATATTACATAGTACATGAGCTTACTTAAATGCCACATTATCAATTAGTTAGCCCATCAACAGACGGTTAACAAGAGAGACTGAAAAAAACGTTTTTTTTTAGACTAAAATTTGACGTTTTGAAAGTTAATGGACAAAAATAAAACAAAACCGAAAGTTTTTTTTTTTTTGAGTTCAGCAATAACTTTTGGGAGTGAAGGATTCAAACCTCTGACCTTTTGGTCGAGGGCACATGCCAATTACCGCTGAGCTATGCTCACTTTTGCAATAAAACTAAAAGTTGAATGATTAAAATTGGATTTAAACATTTATTAAATTTTCATCCATCATTTTTATCCATCACGAGTTTTGTTTTTTTTTTGTTTTAATAAGAAGAAAATTGACGCGATAACTAATGTGTAAAAATTAGAAGACATATATGTGACATCATTTACAACATAATTCACGTAAATTGACGTGACAACTGATTTCTTGTAAAAATTGATTATGTAAGTGATTTTAGCAGTATTTTTGAGATGAAATAAATGGTAACAATGATTTTAATCTTCTATATATTTATAAATGATATTATGTACGCCTTCTAATTGTTACACATCAAATGCCACATCAATTTTCATCCTTTATTTAAACGAAAAAGATTTTTTTTGAAACAATTTCAAAGTTCAAGAGTATTTTTTGGAACAAAATTCCAAAGTTCAAGAATAAAAATGAAACTTTCCAAAATCTAGGGTCATAATTGAAACCTATTTCAAAGTTTAGGAGTATTTTGTATAATTTAACCTTTCAAATTCTAGGGTGGGTTGAGTTATAGAGTCACAATATATTGTGGCCAAAGGTACTTTTGTGTTTTATAAGTTTACATAATTGACTGATTACGTAGGTAACTTCTTCAAAAATCGTCATATAGGTCTTATTTTGACTAAATATTTACAATTTTATCATGCAAGGTACAATATTATATTTACTAGCCAATTCAAGCATTGCTTGGTAGATGAGACACTAATTATCATTGTAAACATTAACCATCTCCCACCCTTGTAATTGTTGAACTAAAAAAATACAATATTTACCAATATACTTTTTGTTAGTTAATTCTGTCGTTGCCAAATTTCGGATGGATGAAATCTCACTTGACCTCTACGTGAAAATCGCGGTGAATTTGTAATTTGGGAGAAGAACGTGGCTTGTAAGACAAGAAAAACCTGGACACAGGTATGGTGTAGGCCACACAGGCTCCGATGCATAAGTCAGAGAGAGTTTAGAGAGAATTTGGGAGTTTTAGGAGAGTTTTGGAGGCTGGAATGAGCTTACCCTGCTCTCCCATTTCCCCTCAAGAGAGAGCTTAAATACCTTCTTTCCTAGGGTTTTTGTGGGTTTCCGTCTTTGATTGGGAAAGAAGGACCGAACGGGGCTAGACCCGGGGTACATGGGCCATGAGGGACCAAGGCTTCTGCCCAAGCTCGTTTATTCGCCCTCTCGCGTTGTGGGCTAGTCTTGTGTAGGTTTTGACTTCGTATTGGACTTCTTTCCTTGTTTGGCCCTTTATTATAGCCTTTCATTCAATTCATTCTTGGTTGTTCAATTTTACCCATAACATTAGCTCTCACTTCCTAGTTAGGATTCGAGATTAGGAACGTGTTAAATAATTGCATGGAGCCTGACTTGGGAGTAGCCTATTTAATTTTGGAGTCATTTGTGACATTTCGAGGTCTGCCTCGAATTCTTTCTAGTTATTGCTGTCTATCTCTGTGGAGATATTTCAATCTTTCTAGAGTGTCGGTTTCTCCATTTTTTCGTAGGAATTTTTGGGTTATGTGGCACTTATTTCACGTCTCAGATCATCCCCAGAATTGCCGTTTAACCCCGTAGGAAACATTTCGGTCTTTCCTAGTGGGTAAGATTTTCCTCTTGATAGTATGTTTGTTTACTTCTTGGAGAAAATTTAGGGCTCCAAGGTTCACTTTGGATCTCCCAAAGATTGTCGTCCAACCCCGTAGGAAACATTTCGATCTTTCTTGGAGGCTAAAACTCTTTTTTAGATTCACGATCGGTGCCACTTCCTTGGAGAGAATATGTAAATTCAAGGGCGTCCTTAAAGTGGGATTGCCATTAAATCCTATAGGGACTATTCTGAACTTTTCGACCTCTTGTAGGAGGAAATTTTAACCATCTAGTAGCTGTGTAGCTTCCGAACCTCTCGTAGGAAACAATTCTTGGCTATTCAGTAGCCTTATAGCTTTTCACTTTTCCTAAGCGTTTTATGAATAAATGTGGCTTCATTTCAAGCTGATGTTGTGAGAGGGGAGGATAAAATGGGCCACTGAGTGAAAATTGGAGGAAAAATAACAATATGGACACGTTTTACATGTGTTCGACTCGCCTTACTAGACTGGTTCAGTCAAACTGGTATGGTCGGCCTCGATTGGATCGAGGTCCAGGCATCTCTGATGCCTTTGGCGTGCGTGCCAGGCGCAGGCCTGCAGCCCTTGGAGCGCTTGCCATGGGTAGGAGTGCCTCGGCCACGGCACCCTATTTTTAAAAAAAATTATTTAATTTGAATTCAAATTTTGAATTCCAAACCAACATTTTCCTCCAAATTCTCCTCATCCATCTCCTATTAATAGGGAGTCATTTCTTTATTTCCTCACACCATCATCTTCATCTTCTTTCTCTTTTCTTAAGGTAGCTTGTTGTTATTCTATTCTTCTATCTTATTTTCTTTTTTCTTGTTGAGATGACTAGTGAATGTTCTGCCACTTATCCTGAGGTTGAGGGATCCTCCTTTGATGATGAGTCTCTTAGTACACGTTATTATGAGACTTATTCATCTTCTAATCATCTCCCTAGTGAAACTTTTGCATATTCTGAGCTTATATCATCCTTGGTGACCGAAGCTCATCTTGAGCAATTACGATACAAGCATGATATTCCCTTTGATATACATTTGAGAGTTCCTGGGCTAGATGATCGTATAGAAGATCGTCCTCTAGAAGAAGTTGCTTTTAACTTTGCCATGTTTCGTTTTGGAGTTCGTCTTCCTCTACCTTTATTTCTTCAAAGCTTTTTAATGTTGGTTAGTTTGGCTCCCGCTTAGCTTGTCCTAAACAGTTGGAGTTATCTCATAGGATGTTATGTATTATGGACAACATATGGCAACATGAGTCTGCTCACACCACATGTTTTCATGTCTCTTTACATTTTAAGCCATAATCCTTCCTATAGTCGTTTCTTTTCTTATTTGAGCTCCTTTTGTGGCAAACTGATTGATAGGCCAAGTTCGATTCATGGATGGAAAAATAAATGGTTTTTTGTGAGTGGGAATTTATTAGCCCATGGGCTCCAAAATTTCGTTTATGCAGTTTCCATGAAGTTTGGGGATTATGGTGAGTTACTCTCTTTATTCTTCCTTTATTTTTGGAAACTGCTTTTATGAACATTTATCTAACTAAATCCTATTTTTTTCTTTTCAGTTCCCACCGAGTTCTGTCGTGCTACTGTTGCCCGAACATTTGTAAGAGATGTGAGAAGCTTGGAAGCTCCAGCTCGTGTCGGTGTTTCCCTCGTTAGTCAATAGAATTTAATCAGAACCAATTTTGTTCCTCCCCTCTTCTAGAAGGTTGGATTTAACTCCAGATTCTTTCTTGGTTTACGTGTTGGAAAGAGCTTGGCCTCAGTCGCTATGGTCAACCTCGACCCCTCTATTTCAACTTCTGATTGGTTTGTTTTCTATAACTCACGATTTTGTCGCTTCTGTTTTTTAGATATGCCTCCATGATCTGCTTCCTTGTTTGAGGTTCAAAGACAGAAAAAGAAGAAGAAAGCTATTGGGGGAGTTGGGTCCTTGAGGGCTGGTGGATCTAGCCTATGTGTGGGAGGTGTTCCAAACTTTGAGACTCCAATTGTCCGTCCACGACCTTCTGGTGTTAGCATTCGTCTTACCAGAAGGAACATTCTTCTCCTAAGGATGAAATCCTCTCCCAACTTTTAATCTCCTTGAAGATTATTCTACAGCGAGTAATGAGATCAAGCTCCTGGGGCGACATTTTATGCCATGGAGGGGGGTCATTCATGATCATCCCCGGGCTTCAGAATGGAAAATCCTAGGTGGTCCTTTGCTCAAGGAGTTCGTAAATTGCGCCACGTAAGTTTTATTCTTCAATTTTATTCTTTTCATTCTTTATTTGCTTCTTCACAACTAACTTTATCATTGCTTTTTCTTTAGGTTTTTAGTTGGCTCTTAATGTTTGCAATGAGCATGACTGAGAAGATCTCCTCTCTCCAACAAACTAGCGTTCCTAGGGAAGAGCTAGTCCAGGCTTAAGCTAGCTTGACTTTGGCCAATCGTCTCTTGGCAGAAATTAGGATTGAGCTTAAGTCCACGAAGGTTAAACTCCATTACGCTCATTCCCAGTTGGATGAAGCTAAAGACTATTTGACTAATGCTGAGTATTTGGCTTAAGAATTTAAGAAGACAGTGGAATATACTATGATGCAAAACGAGATATTTGACAGCGGATTCAACTGGGTTGTCAAATGTTTCGTAAAGCATCACAAAGATATAAACTGCGAGATCGTTTGAGAGGATTTCGCTTCCTTTAAGAAAAATCCCTATGCCTTCCCATATTCAGATGACTCTAATGGTAGTGGAGGAGTGTATATGAATGAGGACTAGTCTTCTTAAGTAATTTATGTCTTGTATTTTGCTTGTCCCCCTATATCTTTAAGTCTTGTTGTAAGATTTTTTCTTCTTATCTAATGAAAGCTTAGTTTCTGCTTATTTTCCTTGTTTCTCTTTAATGAACTTTACTTTAAAGAGGTAAATTCAAATAAAAAGAATGACTTAAGCCTTATTAAACAAGATAAATTCACAAAGAGGTCCCTCATTCATGAACTCAAACCACAAATCTAAAAGAAATCACTTGCAATGTGCTTGGCCTCGGCTTATGAAGGTCGGCCTCAGCCTCCGTCGGATTATTGGCTTTTCAGACTCCTTTTGTGTAGCTTCTGCCTTTTGTTCAACAGAGAGGCATATCTCTTTAGTATCTTCTTTGCCTTTTGTTTAATAGAGAGACATATCTCCTTAGTAGCTTCTTTGTTTTTTGTTTAACAGGGAGACATATCCCCTTAGTAGCCCCCTACCTTCTAGAGTAACTCTTTCTCCCCCAAATCCAACTAAGGGGGTCAAATTCTCCTTCAGTAGTTTTCTCTCTAACTTCCTTGCTTTAAAGGTAGTTAGAGATAAAACATCAGCTAAACTTCCCCCATCTATGAGGACCCTGTGAACTTTCACATTAGCTATAGTTAGAGTCACAACCAAAGCGTCGTTATGAGGTTGATGGATGACTCTAACTTCAATCTCAGTGAATTCTAGGGCTTGGTTTACAGTTTCAAAATGGACTGAATACATACTTTGATAATATGGGTCGTGTTTGACCTCACGAGCAACTGCCTTCCGTTTTCTGCTTGACTCACCCCCTTCTGGTCCTCCAATTATAGTCTTGATCTCACGTGGTGGTTCTTCATCTGGTTAGCCTTGACCATATCTTGTCAGTCTCGGCCTAGAGTCATCCTTGATATATTCCTTTAGATACCCTTCTCTGAGTAGTGTTTCAATCTCATCTCGTAGTTGATAACAGTCGTAAGTTGCATGGTCGTGATCTCTATGAAAGAAACAATATTTGTCTTTGTCTCTCTTTCCAAAAGGAGTCTTCATTTTTCCAGGAAACTTCACCAAACTCAAATTGCAAATTTCCATCACGATTTTCTCGGGAGGGAGGGTCGTGGAGGTATACCTCTCAAATCGCTGGTCGAGAATGTCCTTAGGGGCTGTTTGGCGAGCAAGTTTGGAATGTTAAACCTGAGAATGTTAAACCTGAGGGGTTAAGCTGGGGGTTTAAGTAGCCGGAGTTTAAGAATGCTGTGTTTGGAGTGCAGGTTTAAGAAGCATGGGTTTGGAATGCAGATTTTAAAATATTAAATTTATAAAATGTTTGACTGTATTTAATTAATGGTTAAATTTTAAATTATTGTAAATTTTCATTATAATTATTTATTTATTTTTATTTTAATATAGTTAAGTTAAGAATTAATTAATTTTTTTATGGTTCAAATATAGAAGTAAACTGAAGTCAAAGTAACGAAAATAAAGTTGCTGGAAATTAAACTAAAACAGAAAACTAAAGCTGTTGGAAATTAAACTAAAATAGAAAACTTAATCTTGCAATTACAAGGGTAAAGTCAAACTTCAAGGAGAATATTATCACCTCTTCAATCAATCTAAACTCAACCTCTTTCAAGGAGAGTAAGATCTTCACAACCCTAGACTTTCGACAAGGCTGGATTGAAGTTTGGGTGGAGTTTCTTCTCATTTTTGTCGAGAAAATAGAAAACTAAAGTGCATAAAAATAATGGGTCTTCAATCGAGTATGGCCGATTGTGGACTGCTCTTTTGTGGTTTGAATCTTCATATTTATAGCCTCCAAATGCTAGGGTTTGCTCCTTGGATGTTTAAGACAAGAATCAGATCTTTATGAGCTTGATTCATGGAGAATATCTTCAAATATCAGCATAAAATCGAGCTTCCAGATTTTTTCCTTGATTTTCAGAATTTTGTCTCCCATGTGAAATTGCAATTGCAATTGGAGTTGCAATTCTAGCAATTTTCACTTCTCTGCACAAAAACATCAAAACTCATTAAAAATCAACTATTTTCCTCTTATTTCCTATTTCTTAGCTTAAAACATTCCCTTAACTAATTTTGGCTATTTTCTCATTAATTTGCTATATTTATTAGACATAAAAGCATTCATTTGTGCAAATAGCTTAAGTGAAAAGGGCTAGAAATATGAAAAATATTAGCATTATCACAACTCGAAACTTAAGCCATTGCTTGTCCTCAAGCAATATCATAGAAAATATACAAACATATAAGCACATAGCAAGCCAAAACAAATTCTATGAGTGATTCTGATAAAATTCCACCTTTCAGAGAAGGTCTCATGCTAATAACACTTACAAAGCTTTAATGCTCCACTATATGCAACTTCTATGCTTACCTTGTCTAAACAAAATACTTTCATCCTACAACTACACCTTGTGTTCATATTGCCTAGTACCTTTAGTTAAGTTTCACTTGATTGCTCACAAGCTAATTTTTTCATGGTTTCTTTAACTAATAACATCCCCCCAAACTTATTCTTCACTGCTAAGGTACATACTTGCTATTTTTTTTCTTTTTTTTTTTTTAAAGAGGGAACCTTTTTGTCATTTGTACCTTCACTTTAGCTTACTAATGCTTTTTGGTGAAAGTATCTAACTACGAGCACTTATCACATCAAGGTCATTGCATACTCACTTCATAAGTCAATCTTTCATGCAAAGGAAATCATAGGTGTCATGACTGCCCCTGGTTACTTATCTAACTCTAGAAGGAGGAGTATCATCTTTTCTTTTCTTTTTCTTTTTTTTTTTCGACATGACCATCGCAGTGGTAGTACAACAATTCAGCTAAAAATAATAACACACCCCCCAAACTTAAAGATGGGCAATGTCCCCATTGGCCGAAAATATAACAAAAAGGGGTGAAAAGAAGGGATGACTTGCAAAACATTCAAGCTATCTCTCCTAATGGGTTTGGTGCACAAACTTTGGTTAGTTTAAGGCTTGGATATTTCATAGAGACAAGGAATCATGAAGGTGTTTGTTTGGGAAGTACCTAGGTAATGATATAGTGTTTAATGAACCGAGCAAACTCCAATATCATCATTAAGGGCATTTAATCAGAAAAACACTCAAAGAATTCATCAAAAGAGTCCATCCTATTCAAAATTATCTCAGAGTTCAAAAAAAAGAAATTAAGAAGCAAGAAAACTAGCTATCAAAATTGAAACAAAATCAACAAACAAAAATAAACAAAAACAACAAACCAACAACTAAATCAACTAACTAACATTTATGAGAAAGAAATTAAAAAGATATAGTTAAAACAATTACTCCCTTGTGGAGAAGAAAGTTTCATTGCTCTCATCACTAGCCTCGAGAGTCTTTGGTTGCGGAAGAAGAATTGTTGGAAAGTCAGGGAGAGCGGGTCCTTTGCCTTTGGGGATGGCAAAAAGAGTAGCCTGAATTGCCTCATCTCTTTCCTTTACATATTCCCAATAGACCCTGAGTTGCTCCCTCAAGAATGAATCCTCTTGGACTGGTGCAGTGGGCTGAAATTGTGAAGAAGTTGCAGTTTTAATGTTCATATGGGCTTGTGGAGTCTTGGAGCAGCGAGTGGCCTTCATAGCATTGCGCTTCATCAACACCTGCACACCTACAACATCAAGCGACTTGATTTGTAAATCTAGCTCATTCATCTCAAGGCCTCCTTGCTTGCATAACTCTGTGATGAGTGAGGGGAAAAAGAGTTGGCCAGCTTTCTTCTACCCACACGCAATGAGTTGACTCCGGATAATCCTTCCCACATTCAGGCCCAACCCCTTATAGATGCCGTATAGTAGCATCATTCTCTCTTGGGAGATGGTGGTGTCGTGTGAGGTTGGGATGAGATGGTTTTGAATGAAGTTAAGCCAAACTGCTAGCTCATCTTTCATATCTCCTCCTAGTAGATTTTTTTTACCATGTAGAGCCATTTGCCATTCTGCCCTTTCTCTTGCTAGCAAGTGTAATGCTTCCTCCAATTGCTCATCGGTTGGATTTTCTATTACTTCGTTCCCAGCTGGATTTTGAAGAGATTTCAAACCATAGATCCCATTGATATTCTTGGCCGAATATCGAACCTTGCAATTGTGGAGGGTCATTTCATTTAGCTTCTTTCCACCTAGGTGAGCATAAAAGTCAAGTACCAATGAGGTACTTGCTTTTTTAGGGTGCCCACAAAGCTTCTCCCACTTATGTGCTTTGATGGTCACGATAATGAATTGTGGGAGGGGCCCCAATTGGGTGGAGAATCCCCTTTTTTCCTTAATTTTCATTTTCTCAAGGGCCTCTCTTCAGGCAACTATGTCATATTCCGCCTCTTCTTCATATTTTTCTTTTTCTTCTCTCGGCCTCTTGGCCCTTAAACTCCCTTTCTTCTTCTCTGTTTCATCTCTTCTTCTTTTCTTAGGAGGTGATGTTGGCATCCAAGCATTAGAACTACTTGTTATCTCCACTTCCTTATTCTTTGCCTTTTCAGTCCTTTCTTCTCAAGGTTGTGGTCCCTAAAAATTAGAAAATTCATTTCCCATCTCAGATGATGGGGTCCATTTAGGTGAGACTCCTCTAGTTTCATAATCAAAACGTTCATAAAAAATTTCTTCTTGAGTTTCTGGGGGCTGCACGTTTCTTATTTCTTCTTTTTCATTGTCATCCACCAAAGTGGCTTCTTTTTCTGCATTCCCAACACCCACAGTTGGTGCTGAGTCTTCTCGAATTATAGGTGCAATGGGCACCTCTTCCTTTTCTTCTTCAATTCCAACACCCCTAGTGAGTGTTGGTCCTTCATTTGCAATCTTCTTCTTTTTTTCTTTTCTCTTCTCAACTTCTTTTAGCAACTTCTTCTTTTCTTCTTTTAGCAACTTCTTTCCTTGCAAGTTCCTGTTCAGGATTCAAGGTCCGAATGCCCTCAGTGTTGCCACTTTGGCCACTTGGCCCTTGTGTAGACCATCTTGATGGTCTCTTTGTCACCTTGCTTGTGGCCAAGTGTTGGGCATGAAATTCCTCTGCCAATCGTTTGGCAAGTTCCGTGGTCGATTTTACCCATTCCTCCTTCTTTTGTTTGTGCTTAGGGGGTGGCATCAATTTCCTATCTCCTTTACTCTGTCCCTTCCCTTTCTTCTATGTTTTCTTCTTCCTAACAAATATTTTCCATTTTCTAGAGGCAATGACAGAGGGAATCGAAGATTGTACCTTTTCAAAAGTTAGAATTTCACTTGCCGAAGCCTCCTTTTCATCTCCTTTTTTCTGGGCATTTGAATTGTCTTGTGAACTTGTTGATGAAGAACTTGCTTCTTTCGATTTCTTCTTTGAGCTTTTGGGTGTGGTCTTGTATCTTTCAATAGGAAGGTTCTCCGAATTCGCCCTCATTTTTGCATGCAAGAGAAAAGTGAAATTTTGGAAGAATGATGGAATAGACATCGTTGGGGAGGGAGAGAATAAATTCAAGAATTATAATTTGTAAATAAAATTTAAATGAAGGGTAATTTAAAAATTTAAGAATTATAAATAATTGTTAATGACACAATTTGTAAATTTATGAATTAAATAAGGGCAATAAATTATAGTCCACAAATGAATTAAAAGACATATTTGGAATTAGGAAATTAACATTTGCATTCAATTAGTCAAATAGACATGAATATGTAGGTAAGAGTGCGAGAATATTAAGAGGTTTATAGTCATTATTACAAAACTACAGAAAATTAACATGTCTTTTTTAATAAAAATTAATTATTTAGTTCGGAAAATAAATTGCAAAAAATTAATTATTTACACATCATTTTCCTTTACCCCTATTTAAATTGTAAAAAAAAAATAATGTCATTATTATTAAGTTATATGTGCAATAAAATAAATGATTTTAAAAAATGTTTAAAAGATAATTTAAAATATATTAAACAGATCAAGATTAATATTGTCTAAACAAAATTTATTCAATAACCAAACTTTTGAACACATCAATATGATGAATGGTATATATAGTGTGTTTTGAAAAAATAGAATAATAAAAAAGAAAAGAAAATAGCTTTTCTTTTAGTTATTTAGTTAGTGCTTAAATTAGTCAAATTTACATGCATATGGGTATAGAAATTTAAATTATTATTCATAAAAAAATAAAACATTAGCAATTTAATTAAATAAGACGTGGAACCATGTTGAGATAGTTGACACTCACTTAAGATTATGTTGAGCTTATTATTCTTCCATGAGAAGAGAGAGAGAGTGAGTATTCAATTTTCATTTTCATTTAGGGAGTGTTCTTTAGTTAACATCTAGCAATCAATGTTCGAAATGTTGATGTCAATGAAAATATCGAGGTCCAGATTTTATGGAAATATCGATGGAAATGGAAATGTCGATGGAAATTTAGGAAAAATTTATGGAAATTGTGAAAATTGATGGAAATCGTTTAAATTAGTTAATGAAACTTTAATTGTGGCTTAATTAGACTATAATTGACCATTTTTAATCATCATACTGAAAATCTAAGATAATATTTCAATGAACATGTCCATAAAAGTGTCGATGCGTGCATAAATTTTGGAAAAATTATGAAAATTAATGAAAATTGTTGAATTATTAAATACAAATTTAATTGTGGCTTAATTAGACTATAATTGACCATTTTTAATCATCATATCTCAAAATATATAATTTTTATATTGAAATGTCCATGCTAGCAAAAATTTTAGAAAAATTATGGAAATTGATGAAAATGGTTTGAATTATTAAATGAGACTTTAATTATGACCTAGTGAAACTATAATTGATCATTAGTTAATAAATCTCTTTAATGGTAGCTTAATAAGGTTATAATTGACTATTTTAAATCATCATATTTAAAAAAATAAATAATATTAAATAATATTTATATTAAAATTTCGACAAGAATATCAAAACAATTAAAAAAAATTGAAATCGATGAAAATTATTTGAATTAATTAATAAGAGTTTAATTGTTTATATAATGGATCTTTTTAATTTTAATATTTATTTATGTTGTTGAAAAATATATGAAATATTGATAAAAATAAATATACAATATAAATCTCTTTTTTTTTTTTTTTTTAATATTGATATTTAAATCATTGATTAAAGAAAAAAATTTAATAGTTCATTCAGTAAAAAAGAAAAAGAAAAAGAAAAAGTAAATAAAAAAGGAAATCACATCATTTTAACTAAAATATAAGTAAATAAAATAATAAATATCAAAATGAAACATATTAATAATAAATAAATAAAAGGTAGAGAGAGAGAGCGTTAATTGTGTTGTCTTGGAGAGAAGATGCGTGAGATGTTTTTTTCTATTGTCCCACATCGGTGAGAATCAAGAGCAACAAGCAGTTAATCTTTTATATATTCTCATGTATCCCTCTCCTTCTTCCAAGCAATCGGGCCTCAGGGTTATTGTGGGCATGATATTATGGGTCTTGAGTCATGTTATTATTGTATGTTGGTGGATATGTCGACGACATTTGGAAATTTCGAGATGTCGTCTACATTTCGTCGATAAGGGGGGGAAAATGAAATTCTTCCGTATCCGACATTTCAGGTCTCTCGACATGACGATATATCGAGCGACATGTTGGTATGTCAAGCGAAATTTTATACTATGCTAGCAATACGAACAATAAATTATGAAATTTACTACTCAATTAAAAAAAGCAACAAATTTATAATTATTACTCAATTATATATATGCATATGAGAGAAAAAAATAATTTGAATATTTTCATTAAAGAAACAAATATAAAATGATGAATCATTAATTATTAATTAATTTGATATTAAAAATTTATATTTTCTTAAAAATTGGACTATAATTTATATAATGGGTTTTGTGTGTTTGTTTGTGGTATTGATAACACTCATTTAGTGCTATCTTATTCCTTATATTCATGCTAGTTTTGTTATGAATTTGTGAGCTTATATGCCTATTTTTGTCTATTTTGTAGAAACCGAGCTTGAGGAGCAAAACTGAGTGTTCGAGAGTATTTAGATTGATATTGGAACCTTTTAGAGCCTTATTAAAGATTCAAGAAGAGAAGAGATGAATAATAAAGTGTTGAGCAAGAGGGAATAGCATTGAGACGCTAAAAAGGTACATTTTGTGGCTTTTATACCCGAGAGTTGGATATTAGGCTGTAGCCTAGGTGATTAAAGATTTCATTTTGAAGGTCAAAGTTTGAAGATGTTCAAGTTGAAGTCTAAAAAAAAAAAAAAAAAATTTACAGTGCCTAGGCGCCATAGACAAAGCAGGAGGACGGAATGCTAGTGCTTATGCGTTGTTTTGGGCCCCTAAGCACTACGGTACTGGTTTTCACACTTTTTGATAGCGCCTCAGTGCTGTCCATGGCGCCTAGTCATTTTTTCGACTGCCCTAAGTATAAAAGGCCATCTTTTAGTTGCTGAAGTGGCAGAAAATAGAGAGGGGGCAAAAAACAAAGTGGAGGAGACCAAACTGAGGGTTTTTGCCCTAAACTCGATTCTATGCTATTTTGAGAGGTTTTGGGAGCATTTTGTGAGCGGATTGAAGCAGATTTGAAGACCTTGGAGCTTGAATTCTTGGGATAACACCTTAGGAACGCGAGATTGTCTTTTGTTTGCAATTTCTTCCCTTTTTCTTTCATTTATAGCTAATTTAATGGCTGTAAAATTAGGAATTTATAGGTTGTTTGGACTGAATTTGGATATCATTGTCCCTAATTACTTGAGTTTATTGTATTTAATTGTTTAGATGCTTAATTGTTGGAATTATTAGACTAATTGCTTAGTTTATAGTTGTTTATGACTAGGAGGGCTTTGAATCATTTATGCATTTGTTGCTTAATGCCTTTAACCATTAATTCTCTAATTAATTGAGGTATTTCTAAGTTGAGCTTGACAAAGGATACTTAGTTTAGATTAATGCACGATTAATTAGCTACTCGAGTGACAACGAGATTAATAGTTAATTAATTGTAGTTGATAATGAAGGTTAATTAGTTGGGCATTGGTTAGTTAACTAATTTTCTAAGTGGAGACTCGATGGAGAGAAACTTAGGCAAGAACCCATTTACATAACTAGTATTTATTTACCTGAGTGACAGTCAGGATTAATAAATAGATATTAGAAGTCCGTAATGAAGAGTCTTACAACCTTGTATGAGTTAGCTAGCGCTAAGGGCACCTAGGTTAGTTAATTAGTACTTAAGAGTGGAGTTGACCGAAAGGAGATTCCTCGTCCTTAGAGCTTCTAGACTTATGAGTTCACTGTCTAGTGGGTTATAATTGTCTGTCAACTTAGTAATTGATCATTTTTCAAGTTATCCCTCATGTTTGTGTCTCCCATTTATTTTCTGCACTTTATTTTCTACTGTTAGTTTAGTTTATCTTATTTTGACTTTATGTTCTCTAAATAAAGCTAAGTGAGATTATTTGTGATAATTAATTGAATTAAAATCAATCTCTGTGGATTTGATACTCGGTAGGAATACCGTTTTATATTACTTGACTAGTGCGCTTGCGGAAACATATAAGTATGTGCATAAGGTATATTAATATGATATTATTTTATAAGTACAAAATGTCAATGTGCTATTAGATTTTTTAAGCATCATATATAAATTTTAAATATGCATAGTCATTTAAAATATAAAATAATATAAAATAATAATAATATCTTATTGATAACATAATAATAATAAACGATTGTGAAGGAGAAAATATATTGTGTACTTGTATTATATTATTTTTTAAAAATATATTTACCTCTCACCAATGTTAAAGATTGCTGAACAACATTTCTCCAAAAAATTGAAATGACCAGCAATCTGTTAGGGACAACGACCCTCAACATATCTCCACAATGGTATGATATTGTCCACTTTTGGTATAAGCCCTCATGGCTTTGCTTTTGGTTCTCCCAAAAGGCCTCATATCAATGGAGGTAGTGTCCCTCACTTATAAACTCATGATATTCCCCTTATCTGGCCGATGTGGGACTTTGGTCGCACTCCCAACAATCCTCCCCTCTAACAAAGTACCAACCGAGCCTCCCCTCAAATAGTCATCTATTCGTCTAGCTCTTATCATGGCTAACTCCTTTACCGGAGCACACCGCCTACTGATAGAGCTATCTACCACGGATCTCCACCATGACTACGCATTCTGGGCTCGCCTCATTTTTTCGGCACCCGAGGATTCTACCGATCACGACTCAAGGGCATGACTCTGATACCACTTGTTAGGGACAACGACCCTCAACATATCTCCACAATGGTATGATATTGTCTATTTTGGGCATAAGCCCTCATGGTTTTGCTTTTGGTTCTCCCAAAAGGCCTCATACCAATGGAGATAGTGTCCCTCACTTATAAACCCACGATCTTCCCCTTATCTAGCCGATGTGGGACTTTGGTCGCACTCCCAACACAATCAACTACAATTATTAAGAAATCTTAAGAAATTTGTGAGACGTAAAAAAGAAAAATGAAGAATGAGAAAAAGAAAAACCTCAACTTCTTGTTGAAAATGTGAAGAAGATAACCTTTTATAATTGTAGAAAATAAGGATGTTGCAGAAGTTTTGAGGTTCTAAACCTTTGAAAATTTCAACAGTAAATATAATAAAATGATGATGAGTAAATATATAGTATTCTTACCTTTTAAATGACATTTAGTAAAATCAAATGATTGAGCATTTTGAAAGAGAGTAGTTTCAAGAGTTGGAAAATAAGAGAAGGAGAGTGGATGAGTGGGAGAGAGAAAGTTAATAGTTAATTAGAAGATTAATTAGAGAAAAATATTATGAAAGAGAAAAGTGAAATTTTGGAAGCATGATGGAGGAGAAATCGTTAGGGAGAGAATAAATTCAAGAATTATAATTTGTAAATGAAATTTAGAAATTTAAGAATTATAATTAACTATTAATGGCCCAATTTGTAAATTTATGAATTAAATAAGGGCAATAAATTATAATTCAAAAATGAACTAAGGAACATATTTGAAATTAGGAAATCAACGTTTGAATAGTCCAACAATGCTTCTCCAAAATAGTATGATATATTCTCTCTTTAAAATATCTCTTAGTCTTTAACTTTTCTCACTTACTAACATTTATTTTTCTTTTTCTAACTAAGATTCTCTCCTATCAAACATAACTCCAGCTGTTTATTTTCTCTCTCTAACCTTTTTTTTATTCCTTTAATTGATCTCTAGCTATTTTTTTTTTGTCTATCTCTCTAAAGTTACTCTCTAACTTTTATCTCTAAAAAAATTGTCTCCGTAAGCTTTTATTTCTCTATCTCCACATATTTTGCTTTCTATAACATTTCTCTCTATCTCTAAACTTTTTTAAAAATAGAAAACTAAAACCCTGAACTTTTATTATAAGTTAGCACGACACATCTAGCTTTATTATTCTTGCTGAAAGCCTAATTTTTTCTCCCATTAATTATTAATATGACCATACTCATATAGTCATAAAATAGATGACACTTATATCTCAATACAGTAAACATCTTCTCGTAAAGAGGATGGACAGTTCACACTTGGCCTTAATTTTCACAACTTGACACATTTTTATACTATGATCAAAGTTAGTGATGTATAAATCTTGACAAATGACAACTACACATGAAGCATCTCGTTGATAGTGAATAAAAGACTCACAATATATATATATATATATATATATTCTTTTAACATATTGACATATTTGAAAGAGACCTTTTATTAGAAATTGCGAATATATATATAATCTTTTAACATATTGACATATTTGAAAGAGACCTTTTATTAGAAATTGCGAAGAACCGAATATCCTTTTATTCATTGTGCACATTAAAGTCCTAATACTTTTTTTTTTTAAAAGAAATATCATATCAACTTTATTTTGAGAAACAAATCATGCGTGTGAACACAATTAAAAAAAATGGTTAAATTACAAACTTAGTCCAATAACTTTCAAGTTTGTATTTAAAAGGTCTCAGAACTTTCAACTTTGTGTCTAATAAGTCTTTAAACTTTAAAAATGTCAATAGATTTCTGAACTTTTAATTTTGAGTCTAATAGATTCCTAAAATATTCAATTTTTTTTAAAAAAAAAATTAACTGATATATAAAATTGAATTTTATGTCTAACAAAACTCTAAACTTTTAATTTTTTGTTTAGTAGGTCCGTGAATTTAAAAAAATGTCGAATAGATTAAGGACTTATTCAACACAAAATTAAAATTTCAGGGACTTTATTGGACACAAAATTGAAAGTTTAAGGACCTATTAGATACTTTTTAAAGTTCAGAGACCTATTAAACACAAAATTCAAAGTTCAAAGACTTATTAGATACTTTTTAAAGTTTAGGGACTAAAAAACATATACCTAAAAATTCATTGACTAAATTTGTAATTTAACCATTAAAAAATCTTCAAATTATATATATATATATATATTGAAAGATAATTGTATTGAATATTCCTCCAAAAATCTCTTGCTTTGCTTGAAATCCACCGACTGATCTTTCTTTCAGCTACTCATCCAAATCTATCATATATTTATTTCCTAGTGTTTTCTCTTTTCTTCAAAGTATTGATTTTCTCTTCTTCTTTTGTGTTGGGTGCATGTGAAAGATTAGTTCTTTGAGAAAAAAAAATTGAGTAAATGAGTAATTAATCATTAGTTAATTATTCTTATTTTAACTTTTTTCTCCTTTCAAAAGGAGAAAAAAGGAGAAGAAAGTTAAAATAAGAATAATTAACTAATGATTAATTACTCATTTACTCAATTTTTTTTTCCTCAAAGAACTAATCTTTCACATGCATAGAAAAGGAGAAAAAAGTTCAAAAAAGAAAAAAAAAAAGAAAAGAGAAAGCAATTGCTGACTAATTAAAAGCTACTAATTGCTGGCTACCATTCTAAATTATCTCCGAGAATATTAACTTTAACTTTTCTTTTTTTTTTTTTGGAGAGAAATAATTTAGGAGTGATTGGAGATTTCATAAAAATATTACAAAAATAGCTGTTATGGAAAATAATTATAAACTTACCAAAAAGTAGAACACATGACAATAAATAAAATTATTGTTTTTATAGTCATTAAATTGTGGTTTAATTTAGAATTACATATACACTTTTTGAGTATATAATATTACAAATATAACTATGGGATAAGATTTGAACCTTCCATTTATGGGGATGTTAATGATGCCTTAACCAATACTATATTTGCAACTATGTCAATAGAAATACATATTTATCAACATTTTAGAAAATGTCTAATCATTTTTTTTTAGCTCAACAACTGACTTCGAGAGTATATGCCAATTACCATTAAGCTATGATCACTTTGACTACTTTAGAGGGAGTTAAAATATAACATGATAAAAATAGTATATTACATTAATTTTATGAAAGCTTACTCTCAAATTAAAAAAAAAAACCATATATCACGTATCATGTTTAAAAATCACAAATTTATGCCATTGACGTAAAAATATAAAAAAAAAAATGATGATATATTTAAAATACATAATTTTATTATGCTATTTGGTAAACAGTTTTAATAGTGTTTTAGGACTCAATAGTCTCATTTAACTATTTGTTATAATGTCATTATATATTATCATTTTTTAAATCTCACTAAATCTTGAAAAGAAAAAACATGTTCTAGAAAACTTTATCTTGCTTAGGTGTTAAATTTTAAAATGGATTGATGTTTATGTAAAAATAATTAAAGAAAATTTATGGCAACAACTAAAAATAATATTTTAGGTTTAAAATCCATTTTAATCTCTAGACTTTGTTTATTGTATTCTAGTTTTGAAATTATCAAAATGTCCATTTTAACTCCCAACTTTAAAAAATATTCCTTTTGATTATTGTTATTGTTATTGTTATGTTATCAATTGTGTTTGATAGATGGATAATTACTGTAGCTTTGAATATGTGTTTCAATATGCCAATGCAAGCATTGAAGGCACATGGATTTGGTTGAGACGAGTATTGAACGAGCAAATATTAGATGGTAGAATAATAACAATGATCAAAATGATTATTTTTATTAATAAATTTAATGACTAAAATATAAAATTTGAAAGTTTAGACATGAAAATTGAAAAAACCTAAAAGTTTAGGAACTAAAATGAAACTTAATCTTTAATATAAAAGTTATGAAATGAAAAAAAAAAATATAGGTTAAATTACAAGTTCAATCCCTAAACTCTCAGGTTTATGATAGATAGGTCCTTGAGTTCTAAAAGGTGTCTAATAGGTCTCTAACTTTTAATTTTGTGTCTAATATGTTCCCGAACTTTAAAAAGTGTCTAATGAGTTCTTAAACTTTTGATTTCGTGTTTAACAAGTTTTTGAGATTTCAATTTTGTGTCTAATAGCTCATTGACCTATTTGATTTTTTTAAAAATTTACAAACCTATTAGACAAAAAAAAATTGAAAGTTTAATGTCTTATTAGACACAAAAATCAATTTTATGTCTAGTAAATTCATTAATTTTAAAAAATGTTGAATATGTTACGAATCTATTAAAAAAAAAATTGAAAGTTCAATTTTAACAATTTTAAAGTCCAAGGACTTAATTATTAGACACAATTGAAAGTTCAGAAATCTATTAAATACTTTTTAAAGTTTAGAGATCTATTAGATACAAACATCTTTAAGGTGTGAATAATAATAGGGGGAATAGTTCTCTTAAACAAAGGGAGAATGGTATATTAACCATTTTGAGGTGAAATTGGGTTCATACAAAGGCATCTTTTAGGCCAAATGGTGAAAAGAATTATGCCAATTCTCTTTAAATGGAAAAAAGGATAATGAGTTGAAATTTTCTTTACTTATTCAATAACATATAGCCGTCCAAAACAAAAGAGTTAACTAATTCAACTTTCAAAATCCGTCAATTTCAAACACACCGGTCACCAAAACTCATTCAAAGAATAGCATTCTTATTTTTAAATTAAAAGCCATCATTCGATGAATAAATTAGGAATTCAATTGCTTCAATAATTTTGAGTGGTGCCACTATTTAGTTTTAGAATTTTAGAGGTCTTGATCACGTATAAATTTTGAATTAGAGAAAAAAAATCAATTTATACTCCTAAATTTTGGAGATTGTATCACTTAAAATCTTAAACTAATAATTGTATCAATTAAAACTCTAAACTTTCGTTAGTGAATCAATTTAGACCCTTTATTAGAATTTCATTTTGAAACCGTTAATGCATAACTTTCACATGTGTATAAGACTTCCTTAAATGCATGAATTATCATAAATTAGAGAGAAATGCTGAAATCAAATAGATAGTAGCGGTTTTTCATTAATATGTATAAGCGGTTTTTCATCTTTTCGTCTTCCTCTATTTTTCTCTACTTATTTAGAAAGAATTACGTGATAATTTTTCTTGCTACTTTGGTAGGAGTTTTGGGAGAAGAATAATTTTATTTACGTGTTGAATTTTGGGTTGATTTGAAATAGAACAAAGTGAAAAAAGCTATAAATCATTATCGAAAGGTTTAAATTGATTCATTTATGAAAGTTTAGGGTTTGAATTGATATGATTATTAGTTTGAGGTTTTAATTAATACAACTCACAAAGTTTAGGGGTATAAATTGATTTTTGCCCTTTAAATTATATTCATGTTTTATTAGCTCATTGTCGTTAACATTATCAATGGAATGTTGATCCAATTGACGTGATGTAGTATGATAGGTCATGTAAATTGTCCATGCTGTTATCATTTGAATATGTGACACACTGTTTTATCTATAGGACAACGAGAGCTAGTGTTTTCAATGTTTGGTTGCTAGTTGATTGTATTTATATTGGTAAAAACACACTTTTAGTCTTTATAATTTCATGAAAGCCACAATTTAGTCCCTAAATTTTAGTTTGTAATAATTTAGTCCTTGTACTTTTCAAATTTATAATAATTTAGTCTCTGAATTTTTGCATGTAACAATTTTAGTCATTGTACTTTAAAATTTGTAACAATTTAATTCCTATTGTTGAAATTTTTGTTAAGATTAAAGGAAATGTCTTAAATATGTTAATTATCAAACTAATTAAAGACTAAATATGTTTATAAACTACAAAGATTAAGTCGTTACATAATAAAAATCAACAATTAATTTTGATGTGATTTTAATTTTCATAGTAGGAACTAAATTGTTACAAATTTAAAATACATAAACTAAACTATTACTTACGAAAGTTTAGAGACTAAATTGTTACCTATTTGAAAGTATATGGACTAAATTGTTACAAACAAAAGTTTAAAGACTAAATTGTTACTTTTATAGGTAAGTTGAGAGACCAGAAGTATTTAAAACCTATTAGATTTTAGGGTAGAGTAACAAATAAAAGAACCAAGGTAGATTTACATGTGGGTAAGAGAGTCATAGAAGTCAAATTGAAATGAATTCCAAACTATAAAACCAAACATGTTTTTAAATCTACGTTTATGTAACCTTTTGACTAGCAAACTTGTAACATGAGACAAGCAAACCAACGCACTAAACATAAGCTTGACTTAATTGTAAGTTATGTCAAAGTGAGCATAGCTCAACGGTAATTGACATGATGTACCCTCGACCAAGAGAATCATCTAACCTGCTAGCTATTCACCCACCCAATAAAATTTTACTTCAACCCTACAAGCTTTTTTTTTCCCTTGAGTACAATTAATGGAAGGAACTTGAATATAAGATTTTTAAGAAGATAACATAAAATACTATTACTAATCCTAGATCCATGCATAGTTCCAAGACAGACATTAATTACCATTTAAAGATCAATGGTACAATTCCATATCCCTGCAATAGTTGAATTAAAAAAAAATAATGATAAAAAAATAATATTAATGTGCACGTTACGTTTCCCCATTTGTTCAATTCAACCCTTCAAATTAATTATATTGGAAGGAACCTGGAAATTTCATGACCGGATAGCAGCCCCTTCCTTAGTAAGCCCCCTGCTTTTGATTTCCTCTTCAAATTTATTGACTTTCTTTTTCCTTTGTGTGGTAAATGTAAAACATTAAAAAACATAAATCAAAAAAAGAAAAAAAAAAACCTTTAAATTATTATGAGAATCAGATCCCTAAATTTTAAAATATTTTCCAACTGCGCATCCGCACAGTCTCCATACACCCGCGCTCCACCGTATAAATTAAGGACAAACTCAGACAGTGTTTCTCACCGGAAACTCATTTTCTCACCGGAGCTTGTTCACTTTCTCGGCTTCCGAACAGCACCTCTGCAGTAGCAGCCATGGCTTCTTCTTCTTCTTCTTCTTCATCAAATCGCCTTCGAGTAGGCTACGCTTTTCCCCCAAACAAAGAACGCAATGTGATTCGTCCGTCTCTGATTGACCATGCTAAGCTTCATGGCGTCGACCTGGTCCGCATCGACCTCCAAACGCCGCTCCTCCACCAAGGCCCGTTTCACTGCATCATCCACAAGCTCTACGACGATGCTTGGGCGGAGCATCTGCAGGATTTCTCGTCGAAGAGTCCGGACGTCGTCGTCGTGGATCGGCCGGACCTGATCTCGCGACTCTACAACAGAGTATCGATGCTGGATGCCGTGAACCAGGTGAAGGTTTCGGAGAGCGGCGTGAGGATCGAGGTGCCGAAACAGGTCGTTTTGAACCAGGAGGATGGAGTAATCGATTGTATTAGGGATTTGGAGGTGCAATTTCCAGTGATTGCGAAGCCGTTGGAGTCGAATGGAAGTGCGAAATCGCACGAAATGTCTCTGGTTTTCAATCGACGCGGATTGAAGGATTTGGAAACGCCAGTGCTTCTGCAGGAATTTGTGAACCACGATGGAGTAATGTTCAAGGTTTACGTCGCTGGAGAGCAATCGGTGTGCGTGAAGAGGAAATCGCTCCCGGATGTGGCGGAAACAGAGGAGGAACTGGAGAAGAAACCAGACGGCGCTATGAAGTTTTCGCAGATATCTAGGGCAGAGGAGAAGAGCGAAAAATGCAATGGCGGCGGAAAGGAGGAGGCAGCGGCGGCGGAGGAGATCGAAATGCCTCCAGCGAAGGTAGTGACGGAGGTGTCGAGAGGGCTGAGGGAAGCCATGGGGATTAGGCTGTTCAATTTCGACATGATTAGGGATCGGAATGGAACGTACTATGTGATCGACATAAATTACTTACCAGGATTTGCAGTGCTGCCGGAGTACGAGCCATTTCTGACGAAGTTCTTCAAGGAAGTTACGGAGAAGAAGGTGGAAGAGGATGATTCCGCCATTGAAGAGGACAAAGCAAAACCACGGTGCTGCTGTTTTCAATGAACGTGAAAGTCAAGTTCCACAATTTTTGTTTTTGTTTTTGTTTTAAATTTTAATTAATTTAATTTAATTTTGTCTGCTTGTTTGTTGAAAACCGCTTTCGAAAAAATTAATCTAATTTTTTTTTTTGAAAACAAGCGATTTGGAAACAGATTTAAAAATTATATTTTAATTTAAACAATTGTTCAAAATGTGTTCTATATTTATAGACCATTAATGTAGTTACAAAATTAAATATTAAATTGAATATATCAATTATTAATTAATTTATGAATATGATTTTTGTTATAAATTTTGTATAATTATTATTTTACAATATCCTATAATATATAATATATTATATTATAAATATTTTAATTTAACAAAAATAAATTGAGTTTATAACATGAAATACTATATTTATTAAAGTTTTGGTCTTTTCTAATGTAATTATGCATTATAAATTTTCAAATTCAAAATCTGAATACAATGAAAACATAAAAAATGTTGTTTTCAGAATTTCCACTATTTGGATCATAGAATCCAGAAACAGTTTTCGAAAACACGTCAGCCAACGCATATTCGCTGAACTCAGTGAATTTGAAAACATAAAACAGAATCCAGATTGTCTATCAAGCAAGTCCTTAGCAGCTTGGGTTGCACCCAAATTCTGTGCCATCTATTTCAACACCACATAATTTTTTTTAACAAATTATGTGCCATCTATTTCAACACCACATAATTTTTTTTAAAAAAAAATATATTTTTTTCCTATAGTATTGAAGTAGGCTACACAAGATTTGGGTGTAGCTCAGGCTGTACTCAAGTTGTGCTCAACCGTTTTTGTGCACGTGTGTTGAAGTAGCAATTTCTTTTGAATTTTAATGTGTATTACTAATAATTTAATCTCCTTACTTATTTCCCAAAAAAAAAAAAAGCTATAGATTTAGGCCCCGTTTGATAACCATTTGATAACCATTTGATTTTTGAAAATTAAGCCTATAAATACTACTATCACCCATAGATTTACTTGTTTTATGATCTACCTTTTACCTATGTTTTCAAAAACCAAGCCATGTTTTGAAAACTAAAAAAAATAGTTTTCAAAAACTTGTTTTTGTTTTTAGAATTTGGCTAAGAATTCAAATGCTTCCTTAAGGGAGATGAAAATTATGGTAGAGAAATTGGGAGAAAACAAGCTTAATTTTCAAAAACTAAAAACAAAAAACCAAATGGTTATCGAACGGGGCCTTAGTGTTTGCATTCTCAACCTGTAACGAAAACTTTGTTGAGATGTAATAAGATTCTTTGTTTTTTCTTTTGTGAAAATTGTAATAAGATTTTTATAGGTTAAATTAGACTAAACTTTTTCAGGTTTGTGTTTAATAGGTCCTCATATTTAAAAGTGTCTAATAGGTTCCTAAACTTTTAATTTTGTGTCTAAGAGGTCTTTGAACTCTGTAAGTGTCTAGTAGATTCCTAAACTTTCAATTTTGTGTTCAATAGGTCTCTAACATATTGAACATTTATAAAAATTAACGGTATATTAGACATAAAATTAAAATTTGTGTTTAATAAAACTCTAAACTTTCAATTTTGTATACAATAGTTTTGTGACTTTATAAAATTTCTAATAGGTCAAAAAGTTATTTGGTACAAAATTGAAAGTTAAATACTTATTAGATAGTAAATTGAAAGCTCATAGACTTAATATAATTTTTTTAAAGTTTAGAGACTAAATTTATAATTTAACAATTTTTATGTACATCCATAAATCCTTTAGGGACTGTTTGGGGCACTGAGTGAGTTATAATAACATGAGTTATAATAGTCTGTGGGTTATAATAATCTGTTAAATAGTATAATATTGTTTAAAATGTAGAGTTGTTTAGTCTGAGGTTATAATAGTCTGTGTTTGGGGTGCAGAGTACTTCATAGGTTATTATAACATAAGTTATTATAACCCTTGCCCCAAACAGCCCGGACTAAATATATTACTAAAACTACAATAACTAAATTGTTAAATGATAAAAATTAATACTTTACTCGACGAAATTTCTCATGATAAGGACTCAATTATTTCACTGCATGTCAAAGTTGAGACTAAATCGATACAAATTTAAAAATATAGAGACCAATTTCATTACATTCTAATGACCAACATGAACATAACTTAATTGATAAAGACATTAGACAATATGTCTTTGATCAAATGGTTACTGGTTCGAATCTTCTCCCACACATCGACGTACTAAAAAATGAAAGAAAATTCTAAAGTTCAATGTGGAGTACTCCCATAATTCAATGAATGGAATGGAATGGAACTCACCCCTCACATGCTTTTAATATTGTCTTATTATTATTATTATTATTTTTTTAATTTTTTTTTTTTTTTTTTTAAGTATGAGTGATGGGGGTTTTGGTAATAAAGAGAAAATGGAATGGAAACGTGCATGCATGAGATTTGGTCAGGACTGGAAGATTGTGCGCGTTTTATTATATTTTGCTTTTTGTTGTGGTTGAGTGTAAGCTAAGAACTTTTAATTTTTGGGTTGGGAGCGAAACTCACTTTAATTAGTATATTTTGTTATAAACTTATAGTGTGGACTTTATTTTATAATAAAATACAATTAAACCTTTGTCATTTGCTTTTCCAATCTCAGTAGGAAATTTTAATCCTCGTTCTTGATTTTGGACAGTTGTAGAGGATTCGAAGCTAAATATCTCAAAAGGAAATTTCTGCTTCTTTTATTTATTTATTTTAAATTAAATATTATATAATTTTTAAATAAAATATTAAGACACTTTTAAAATGTAATTACAAAGTGATTGAAGAATTTTTTAGGATGGGATTGGGTGGAGAATGAGAATTTATTCATCATATCATTTCAAAGAAAATCCTATCTTGATTAAATCATGGTTTAGAGAACTCCCGCTCTAAACAAGGAGTTTCTATATATATGAGAAAATTTGACCTCCCTAGCCACATTTTATTTTCTAGTTCAACAATCGTGGGTGTTTGTTTTAAAAAAATAAAAATAAAAAATAAGATTAAAATATCATTTTCGTCTCTATATTTTGAGTTTAATTTCTTTTCATTTTAGTCCACGTACTGTCAATAAATTTTAAAATTAGTCTCTAATTTTTTTTTGAAATTGGTTAAATAATAATAGTAATTTTCATGCAAGAAAAGAAGCAATGTGAGCATATTTCCAAAATGTATAAAACGAAAGCTAATAGATACTAAATTTTTTTAAAGAAAAGTTAACAATAAACTAACAATAGAGACAAATTTTAAACTTTATTGAAAGTACAAGAATTAAAATTGAACATTTGGATGAAGTATAGGAACTAAAATGGAGTGGAACAGCCCGAAGTACAAGGACAAAAATACCATTTTAACCAAAAAATAATGGTGGGGTGAGGGATCAAACTCTCAACCTTAAAGAAGACAACTAATACTATGCTCCAATTTTATTCACTAAGCTATGCTCCAATTGACCTCTACAATATTTTATGTAAGTTTGTTATGTTTTAGGGGAAAAAACTAAATAAAATTGTAGGAGCAAGGGACATAAGTAAAGATTTGATTAAATTACAAGTTTGTCTCTATTGTTTTGGAATAATTTCAATTTGGTTCCTATGGTTTAAAAGTTTCAATTTAACATGTTAAACCTCATTAATCATCCTAAAATTATTTTTTACCCACTTGAAAAACGAACTTACTTTCCTTTATTTTTAACTAAATCTTAATATTTAATACAATCAACTAACATAGCTAACCAAGTCGTATACATGAGTTCATTGCCATGTAAAAAGAATGTGTCAATATGGTAATAGTGGAGATGATTTGTCTTTGACTAAACCCTACTTATCAAATTAAAACAAAGTCCAAAACATAGGGATTAAATTAGAACTTTAGGGACAAAATTGAAACTATGCCCAATCCATAGGAATCAAATTTATAATTTAGCCTACAAATTATTTAATTTGTGGTAATTATTTAAAATATATTAAGGAAAAAATGAAGAAATATTTTTTTTATTATGCATTTAATGGCTATAAAAAAGATAGTTATATGTTTAAATTACAAGTTCGATCCCTTAACTTTTAGAAGTTGTGTCTAATAAGTTCATGCATACTTTAAAAAGCTTCTAAGGCCCCGTTTGATAACCATTTGATTTTTGGTCTTTGGTTTTTGAAAATTAAGCTTATAAACACTACTTCTACCAATGAGTTTCTTTGATTTGTTATCTATTTTTTAAGTATGTTTTCAAAATCTAAGCCAATTTTTGAAAACTAAAAAAAGTAATTTTTGAAAACTTATTTTTGTTTTTGGAATTTGGCTAGGAATCCAAATGTTTCCTTAAGAAAGATGAAATCCATTGTAGAGAATTTGAGAGAAAACAAGCCTAATTTTTTAAAACTAAAACTAAATGATTATAAAATGGGGTTTAATATATTATTGAGCTTTAAATGTTGTATTAGTTTAATATATTATTGAGCTTTAAATGTTGTTTTTGGAATTTGGCTAAGAATCCAAATGTTTCCTTAAGAAAGATGAAATTCATAGTCCTTATCATAGTTCTATTAGTTTAACACGATTGCATGCAGGATGGGTGCGAGCGCACGTTGAGACTGCTGGGCGTAGATGCAGATGATCAAGCAAGGTGTAGGGGGCGCACACAGGGTCTGGTGGACATCGCGTGACAATATGCGTTCGGTAAGGCATCTAGCGGGCGTGCTAATGGATGCTGCTCATGCATGCCGTTTGGGCGACATGCTAATATGTGTGAGGCCATGTGCATGTGGCTAGTGTGCTAGTTAGCAATCAAACAAGACTTGTTTGCTTGCATTTCCAATTGACTTGTGTGGTATATTAAAATCAACAACATATTAAAAGTAACACTTACATCATACTTACCTCGAAGATATTGCTCACCATCCCCTGTTATTGACGGGCTCTAAAATTTGAAAAGGTCCATCTTTGTGAAGGTTGAGTTTAGGATTTCTTTCAATAGGAAATCTCCTTCCTTAAGTGCACCCTGTTGAGGATCCTACATTAGAAAAATGAAGAGAGACCTTACGATTTATAAGATATATGAGCTACTCCTCTCATTGTCAATTGGTTTTGAGATGGAACCCTATATTTCTCTAATATGGTATCAAGGTCCATTAAGTCCAAACGGGTATTCGGTCCAAAAATTGGGATCCGACCCAAGAATGCTAAACCCAAAGAGACACCATTTTGAGGGGGTATGTTGAGGATCCCACGTTGAAAAAAATGAAGAGAGACTCAAAATTTATAAGATATATGGGCTACTCCTCTCATTGCTAATTGGTTTTGAGATGGAACCCTATGTTTTTCTAATACATCCAACCCCAAATCTCATTCCTTGAAGATTATTTGCCATCGATTCTTGTTCACTATAGTTGCTACATTCGTATCATTCTTCTCAATTCGTTCTTTCACCTCCTTGTGAAGTTTATGAATCATGTCCACTTACGGAGCTTCAAAACTAACGCATACTCTTTAGGTGCAATAGGAATTACATCAAGAGGAGTCAAAAAGTTAAAGCTATACACTACCTCAAATGGCGAACAATGTGTAGTACTATGCATGACCTTATTGTAAGCAAATTCAATAAAAGGTAAACAACTTCTGAAATTTTCAAGTTTTTGTTGATAACAACTCTAAGAATGGTAATCATAATTCTATTAGCAACCTCGATTTGGCCATCTGTTTGGAGACTAACAAGTGGTAGAATAAACAAATTTAGTGCCAAGTTTACCCTATAAAATCTTCCAAAAGTGACTAAAATTTTTTACATCTCTATCATTAATGCTTTGTGGAATGCCATGTAATCTAACAACTTCCTTAAAAAACAAGTCCGCAACATATTTAGCAGCATTAGTTTTAGAACATGCAATGAAATGAGCCATCTTGTTAAACCTATCAACAAACAAAAATACTATCACTCCCTCTTTTGACCTAGGTAGTTCTAGACTCCTAGAACAAAATCTATAGAAACATCTAACCAAAGATGCTTGAGGTGAGGGTATAGGTGTGTACAATCCATGGGGCATAGTCTTATATTTAGCTTGTCTACATGCAATGTATTGGGTACATACCTTATAAATATTATGTCTCATCTTCGGTCAAAATAAGTGTTCGATCAAGATGTCCAGGTCTTGGTTAGTTTAAAGTGTCCTATAAGTCCTCTTCTATGTGCTTCCTTGACTAAAGTTCCCTTGTGAAATTTTAGGGAATGCATAATTTTTCATTTCTAAACAAAGATCCCTCATGTATTGCAAAATGCTATCGAGTATGACTGTTAGTACATGAATCAATAATATTAGTGAAATAAGCATGTTGCAACCCTAGAAGTTTAACATTTATTGTTTCCTAAAGATCCTTAATATGTTCAAAGTGTACCTTCTAGAGAGAGAATTGGCATAAAGGTCCTTTATGCACAATATTCTATCCTAAAGCATCTTGTGCATAAAGGTCCTTAATATGTTCAAACATTTAAATTTAGCATTTAAAGTAGAAATAATCAAAGTGTACCTTCTAGAGAGAGCATCGACAACCACATTATCCTTTCATTTCTTATATTTGATAGTAAGGAAAGGTCTCAATGAATTCCAACCTTTTGGCATGCCTTTAGTTGAACTCTTCTTGTACCTTCAAGTACTTCAAACTCTCATGGTTTGTGTGGATAACGAACTCCTTGAGCCATAGGTAGTGTTTCCATGGTTGGAGAGCCTTCACCAAGGCATAAATCACCGTGTCATAGGTTGGATGGTTCAAAGGTGTTACGATTAATTTCTCACTAAGTTTTATGATTGGCCTCAAGTTTTGCATCAACACCTCTCCAATCCCAATGCCACTAGCACCACATTCAATCTCAAGTGTTAGTTCAAAGTTTGGTAGTGCAAGTACAAGGAAGTGCACAACATATCTGTTTCAAAGTGTTGAAGGTGGCTTCTTGGGTCCTTTCCCCATTGAAATGTCACATTCTTTTTGAAAAGCTCATTGAGTGGAGAAGCTATGGTGCTATAGTTCTTGATGAACCTTCTATGGAAAATGCAACCTTACTTGCATTTTGAGGTGTTGGCCATTCTTTGATAGCTTTGACCTTTTCTTGGTCCACTTCTACTCCTTGGTTTGGGACTACAAAACCTAAAAGGTTGACTCTTTCCATGCAAAAAATACACTTTTTGAGGTTAGCATAGTGCTTTTCGGTTCTTAAGGTAGTCAACACACATTTAACATTTTCAACATGCTCATGTAAGGATTTCAAATAAACTAGGATATTGTTAAAGTATGCAACTACAAATTTACCTAGATATTCTCTCAACGCACATGATTCATAAAGGGCATGAAAGTACTAGCAACGTTTGTTAACCAAAATTGCATCAATAACCATTCATACAAGCCAAATTTGGTCTTAAAAGTCGTTTTCCATTCATCACCTACATATGCATCATAATTTGATGATAACTGGATTTCAAATCTATTTTAGTAAAAAGAGTGCAACTATGCAATTTATCTTGGATATATATCATATAAATATGGAATGCGATGCCTATATTTAATGGTGATCTTATTGAAGGCTCTACAATCTATTCACATTCTCCAAGTGCGATCCTTCTTAGGTACTAACAAAACGAGAACACTACATAGATTTAAACTTTCTCTTAAATACATGTTTGCTAATAGTTACTCCACTTGTCTTTGTATATCTTTGGTCTCCTTTGGGTTGGTGCGATAAGCTGGCCCTATTTGGAATTGGAGCTCTCAAGATGAAGTTTATTTTGTGCTCAATTCCCTTAATGGTAGTAGTTCATTTCTATCTTTTTGAGAAACAAGTCCTTAAATTCCTGTAATAATTCAACAAAGATACTAGACAAAGAATCTTGTAAGTCTTGTGTGAGTAGACAAGTACCTTTACACAAGAACATGAAAAGAGTTTTGTTGGCAAGTAAGGCACCCTTTACATCACTAAACTTTGCTAGAATGTTTATGACCTTCTTTGGTTTCTTTTCCTCAACCTTGTTGACCTTTGTGGTTTCTAATCTGCAACCAAATCAGGTTGATATTTTTGCACTATTTTGATGTCTAGTCTTTGACTTTAAGTGTGCCCCAGTCGCCAAATGAGTTGGTCGTTTAAGAAAGGGAACGAAAACTACCCACACCATATTCTTCTGTTGATTGCTCCCAAATCTGACCCGATTGTTTCAAACCAGTTGTCAATTTTTGTTTTGCCTATTTATGTGCTCATACTTATGATTATCTTAAGTGTTGTTTCGTCACAAGCAATCATATTTGGTGCATCTAACTTTTGGACTACTTCGCTTGCAAATTTGGGAGTGAACATAAAGGTCTACCCAAAAGTGAGGAGTGAGACCCCTTTAACAATTGTTCTTTATTTTCTTTTCTTTCACTGACCTTTCTTTGCAGCAGCATGTCCCACTAAGAAGAGATGAAAGAGTCTATACAACAATCTTTACTTGCTAGGAGATCACCTAGTGACCAAAGGGAGGAAGAATTTGTTGAGGATCACTGAGAGAACCTATTTTACACTCATTTCTTAGTTCAATATACTCCATGTAGTGTTGTCATTGATGGAAGAAGTTGTACTAACATTGTAATTTCAACCTTGTGGATCAATTACAATTGGAGACTAAGGCACACCCAAGGACATATACACTGCACTGGCTTATAGTGTGATTGTAAGGTAGAGGTCAACGAGCGAGTACTAGTGTCCTTTGTCATTGGTAAGTATAAAGAAGAGGTACTTTGTGGTGTGATTCCCATGCATGCTACAAACATCCTACTTAGGAGAGGCCATGAAAATTTTACCACAAGGTAATATATGGTGGAATTGTTATTTCTTTACATTTTAATGGTAGTAAAACTACTTTATTACCTTTAGAACCAAAGGGAGTGCATGTTGATCAAAAAAAAATTAAAGCTTAGGCAAGAGGCCAAGAGGAAGAAAATAGAAGAAAAATAAAAGAAAGAGTTGAGAAAAGAAAGAGTGAGAAGAAAAGGAGTTGAGAGAAAAATATGCAAAGGAGAGTAAAAAGAAATAGAGTGAGAACTAATCTATTGTCTTACCAGCCAAACATGGGACTATTGTACAAAGATTCTTACTTTCAAACTAGCACATCATGGGACTATTGTACAAAGATCCTTACTTTCAAACTAACATTATTCCTAGTGTGTTTGTTCTCTTCTAAAGTTTTTGTAGGAAGTTCCAACTCCTAACACTATTCTTTGCCATACACGAGTAAAGTTGAACGCTATTGTGCTTCAAGTCAAGAGGGAGCAAAAAAGACACACAACCATCTTCTCATGACTTTAAGATCGATTTACAAGAGATAAGTATGAAATCAATCTTAAGGTTACTTGATTTCTTTTTGTGCTAATTTTCAGGAATCACATAAGGATGATTCCCAAGAGATGAGATGGAACAAAATGGAGGGAATCGTAGACCAAAGGCCAAACTTTTTCAAGTTTAGAAAATTGAGATCAAATCCAAAAAAAAGAAGATTCCTCAATCAGGTCCAAGAGTTTAATCCCAAAAGAAAAATTCCTTATTTCAAGGATGCATGATGATGACTACTAAATTGCATGCACTTCATGGTTAACATAGTATGATATCTTTCTTGCGGTTACTCTTTTTTCTTTTTTTTTTTAGAGTTCAACAACATTTGGAGGATAAGGGATTCGAACCTCTGACCTCATGGTCGAGAGTACATGGCAATTACTGCAGAGCTACGCTCACTTTGGCTTTGTTGTGGTTACTCATTATGCTATTCTTTTGTGTAGGTGACTGTGTTGAGATTTATGCCCTAAAGTCTCATAATTAACATTTTGATAAATTATAAAAAATACCCCTGAACTATGAATATAGTTTCAATAGTACCCCTATACTTTAAAAAGTTTCAGAAAAACCCTTGACCTTTCAAAAACGTTCAAAAATACCCTTATCGTTAAGTTTTGGATGGAAAAAAGTTAAAGTTTCATTAATACCCTTGACTTTTCAAAAGATTTCAAAAATACCCTTACTAGAAAAAGTGTTTCTTCTTCGTCTCTCTGCAAATTCTTCCTCCAAAAATTAATGAGAAGCTTTGCTTCTTTGCCATGTATTCATAGACCATAAGTTTTTCTTATCCTTTAACACATCATCTCGAGAGTTTGACCATATTCTTATGTTGAAGCTTCAAGACGGCTTTTGCTTCATTCTTAAATTATTCGTGTCTTTGACTTGATTTTGTTGATAGCCTTTTCACTGAAATTTCCTCACCAATCACTATCTGTAAGCTTTTCCTAAATCTATTTTAGGCAAAATATATGAAAATATTGTCATATAGTGGTTCTAACACTTCTTAAATATTAAAAAAATAATAATGTATCAATTTTTTTTAATTCACCTAGTAAACTGGACCAAACCTGCCTTCTTTAAATTTATTAGCATTTGAAAGGTCGTAGCAACAATTTGACCAAATAAGCTCCAAAAACCTAAAATCCATAGCTATAACCCTCCCTCATAACTCTCCAAAGATTTTTAAAAAAACTCACATCTCTCTTCCTTCACTACCCATTCATTGTAATTGAAAACCACATTAATCTCATTTTTATCACTAACATACACAAATAGAGAGAGCAGAAAGAAAAAAGAAAAGAAAAAACTTTCGTTTTTTTTCCATTTATCTTCTTTACACTTTTAAAAAGAAAGCTAGATTAATTTTTTTTTAGTAAGAAATCGAACTTTCATTGAAAAAAAATGAACAGATACACAGACATCCAAAAAATCAAGTCCACAAAAAGGGAACCCCACTAAAGGAATGAACACCAATCAAGTAAAATAAGATTTAAGGAATAATTATAAAATAACTACATCATTGATGTCCATAGAGTAACGTGAAACCTAGCAAGGACCACACCTCACTAGGGTCCCTTTCAACTCCTCTAAAGGTCCTATTATTTTTCTCCCCCCACAAACCCCACAACACAATACATAACCCAGTATGCCATAAAAACTTTTCCTTCTTCTGAAACGGTGTATGGAGAAGGAACTTCTTGATCATCTCCCTAAGGAGTCCTTGTGTCTAGCCAACTTAAAGCCAAACACCTCAAAAAAAATTTCAAACTTTGTTTTCATCTGATGTTCGATCTGTTGCACTTAGTCCTTGTAAGCAAAGTTTAGTATTAATTTTTATGTAGGAAGAATTTGCAAAGAGAGGAAGAAAAAGAAGTTTTTCCAATAAGGGTATTTTTGAAAATTTTGAAAGGTCAAAGGTATTAATGAAATGAAACTTTAACATTTTCAATCCAAAACTGAATTGTAAGGGTATTTTTGAACGTTTTAAAAGGTCATGGGTATTTTTGAAACTTTTTAAAGTTTAGGGATATTATTGGAACGAGATACAAAGTTCAGGGTTATTTTCTATAATTTAGTCTTAATGTTTTAATAATTATTTGATTATTTTTATTTGCAATTTATATTATCCATCACATAAAAATCCAAGGTTATTAGTGTAATCTTGAAAAGTATGTGGTAGACATACTGGAGGATCATATTCAAGAAATAACCTGAAAGGTCTATAATATATGGATAAGATTGAGTCCCTTATCATGGTAACACTATTGAACCCAACTTTGTAATAGTTACAAATAATTTGATCAAAATCGTTCATGTGGAGACATGTGACTAGAGGTATCATATACAATGAGTTTGTATAAGATTGGACTACAAAATATTTAATCTTTCTTTATAAATCCATTAATTGAGAAGATTAACATTTCAACATGATGATCCTATGTGATTCGATCTTAATCTCGAGTGAGTTTTGAACTCTTGCAAGTGAAGGATTGTCCTTTGATTTGCATAGGTATGTGAGAGTGACTCTTGTAGCCAATTCAATAAGCCTATTATTTTGGAAACTTGACCAAATAGGGAGTTTGGAACATAAGTTTCACAATATGTAACTCTTTCCCATGTAGGAAAAGTAGATGAGCAGTTCCCGCAAGTGCTGATTTTGGGACTTAAACAATAGGCCCCCAACTCGAGAGGGACTTAGTTTATTATTGAATTATAAAGAAATTATTTATTAGAGGATCAGTGGTACTTAAGACATAAGATGTAATTATAGAAGTAAAACGAACTTTTGACTCAACTATAATTACGAACAACTCGTGAAGGATCGACTTGCATCCATGGACATAACTTGTCCTATAGTGCATAAGAGTGCAACTCTAAGTCTACAGTGGAGTGACCTAGAGTTAATGAAAAATTGATTGATTAAAGAGTTTAATCAATTAATTTTGTATAATTGGAGCTTATAATCTGTAGGTCCATAAGGTCCAATTGCTAGACATCATAGTAACACTAAAAGGAACAATTTAGTTGAAAGAAAAATTTGAAATGTTCAAATTTGTAACGCCCCCAAATTTTAACCTAACTTAGGGAACACTACTAAACTTTTAACCATTATGCTCTGAAAATTTTGGCAACACAACAACGTAACTACAAGTTACCAAAATTTTTCCTAGCACATGTTAGACAAAAATATCACACTTCTAAAACTAGGTTAACTTAACAACAACTCCCACAACTTCAGACAACAGCAAAGACATCCAAACTCTACGTATAAACAACTTCATAAGTCTCTAAACAAACCATTATTTTTTAAGACACTAAAACTAAGAACCAAATTTCCAACAGCAAGAAAAGTTTAGTCTAGTAGCTATGCTTGAACAAAAGAACCTATCTCCATGTCTAATTCAAATAAAGACTTAACAGATAAAGAATGGACAGAATAAGCATACACATAACATATATTCAAATTCAATTAGGGACCTATCTACTCAATTCAAAGAAACTTCTATCAAAAGCTAAAGTCTCGCTAATGGCCTCTTCCAATGTCTCCTCCTCACCACCAAGCTCATGAAAACCTTAGTCACTTGCAAAATTGTTGGTGAGTTAGTACATAATGCGTACTCAGTAAGTAGCTCACACCTGGTGAGCCACCAAGCATCAAAAAAGACAAACAACATACTTTTCGCATGCATCCAACATGCTCTTAAAAACGAATAACACATGTAACATGTTCAATGCACATAAACAAGTAAAATACGAGAATTGCCAAACACATGAAATCTTGCATCATGCCATCACACTAACTCCACACAAGCTCCACAAGCTCACTCAACAATCATAGTTAGCCATTACAAAAACTCTCCAAGACTAACCCTTCAAGTTGCATTGACCCCTGAACATTTATACCAAGGGCCTCAACGCTTCTCTACAGAGCTCAACATTCGACCTGACAATTTTTACCCAAGGCCTCGAATTGTGCATCGACCCTTGACCATTTGTATCGAAGGCCTCGATGACTAATAACGTATTGACCCTTGACCATTTATACCAAAGGCCTCAATACTTGCCTCAAGACTCATCACACCGACCCTTGACCATTTATACCCAAGGCCTCGATGCTTTTGTTTATCCAATATTAGCATGTCGACCCTCGACCATTTATACTCGAGTCCTCGACACCCAATAGTGACATATCAACCCTAGACCATTTGTACCCGAGGCCTTGATATTCACTTATTTTTCTTAAACAATACTAGCCCTCGACCATTTACACCCGAGACCCTGATATTCATCTCATATCCTTTCATCAAATGCTAGTCCTTGACCCTTTTTACTCGAGACCCTAGCATCCCTTTTTATCATAAACTCAGGTTCACTGACCTCACTAATCTAGAATGCAAATCTAAACATGCTCTCTAAACCATGCTTACAACCCACTATCAACAAGATCATGTTTTCAACATAAACATCATAGCATCACACAATCTCAAGCATTCTCAACATCCAGCATGCTCCAAACCACATGGGTAAATAATAACATCACAAGAAAGCATACAACATGCTTCACACATTCAAATAGACTCATCAGGTATAATTCTACTTACCACGACCTAAAACGCTCCTAAGACAGTCCAAACTAAGATCCCAAACCCTCCCTTGAACTGACTTTGAGCACTTTGAAGCCAAACCAATACTAAATTGGCTTGGGTTCTTGCTGGAAGTGATTCGAAACAAAATAGACTTTAGTCCTTGTCGGATGATGCCTAATGCATTGGAGTGTGTTTGAAAGGACTCTAAATTGATTTAAAATGAACTACACTAAAAGAGCTCAAATACGTGCTGGGAGTGTTCGAATGGGATCGAATTGGGTTGAAACGAAAAAGTCCTTGCGCTTGATATTCGTTGTTTGAAGGTGTTCAAATCGATCCTAAAATGCAAACGATTAGCACCAAAACAGCCTAACTACGTGCTAGACAGCACTCGACAGGGCTTGAAGTCGTTGAACCAAACCTCACAGCCAATGGAAAATTCAACTCGAATTTGAATGGAGTGTGGGTTAGTCGAAAACGCATTCCTCGTGGGCTGTAAAGTGTTTGGAAAGGGCAACAACACAGATATGAGGTCATCAACCCTTGGGTAATCAAATCCAAGGCTGAACGAAGCGTGGGTCATAATTCCAATGTGGGTCGTGATCGAAATCTAGTGGGTAAGCGCTGAACTTGGGAGTCCACGGGTGGGTTTTGTCAGAATCGGGTAAGACTGTTGCTTCTTTCGCCGGAGGAGTCACTGCCGCGTGGGTTGGGTCTGCTGTTGTTGGCTGATCGCCGGCGTTCTCCAGAGAGGGAGAAGGGACGGCGTGTGACTGCTCGATGCTAGGCGTTGGGTGGGTTTGTCGCCGGCGGCTGCTGGCATGAAGAAGGAAAAAAAAATAAAAGAGATGAAGGGGCTGCGACAATGGCTTCCATGCAAAAAGAGGGAGAGAGAGAAGAAGAAAGAGGAAGATAAGATTAGGGGTTAGGGTTTGTTCTAGTTTCTTTTTTCTTTTACTTTAATTTCTCCCAAATGAAAATGTAAATAAGTAAAAGGGAACATTTTAGACTTTTACAAAGTCCTAATTTAAATTCTAAAATATTTGAAAAAATCCTAAAGGATTGAGGATTTAGGTTTCTCTTAGATTTTGGTGATAGAATCTAAAATTAAACTTCCAAAATTTAGGAATTAAAGATTTAACTAAAAATCTCTTTTCCCTAAAATTAATAAAAATTTAATTTACCAACTTAATTACTAAACTCAAAAATCTAACTTTTTTTCTAAATTAGAACTGTAACGAATAATTGAGCAGAACTACTCCAAAATAGGCCAATTTTATAATGTGGGGCATCACAAAATTAATATTTTATATATTGGATATATTAAATAAGAAAAATATCTATTTATTGTATTTGATACATTAAATATTAAAGAAAATAAAATATTATTAAATACATTATATATTAAATTTGAATGAGATTCAAATAGATAATATATATTGTAGGAGATATTCGAATGAGATTCAAATATATTAAATATATATGATAATATATTAGATATTATTATATTTTGGCATTAATTCTACCAAGTCCCTATAAATAGGATCCTTGGGTTGAGCCAAAATGAAGGTCTCTACAGAGAAAGAAACTCTCTAAAATTTTTCTCTTTCTTTCAAAGAGGTTCCCATAAGCCTTGATCCATTGTTCGAGTCATAGCAAGTAAGATCTTGTGGATATTGGAGATTCGTTGGAGCACAAGAAATAAATACCCGCAATAAATTTATCTTCATTAATTTCAAGGTATTTATTGCTTAACCTTAATTATTTTGTTTAATTTTAAATAAAATCAAAGCCGATCCAAAATTTGATTTCTAAATTGTTTAGAAATCACGTCTTCTGCTGTGGGGTGAAATGTTCATTCTTATCAATTGGTATTAGAGCAATATTTGATTTTTATTTAGAATTAAAATTGTGTATGGTGGGTATTTAAATTTTCTTATATATGTGATATATGTGATTTGCAAATTGAATGTTTAGGCATATTTGTGGAAATAGATTTATTGGTTTAATTAGATCATTGTAAACCTATAAGGATTAGGATTATTTTTAAATTTTGTTTCTCAAAATTCATCGAAAGAGTTTGTCAAAGAAGAGCTACTCGCTGAAGCTTCCTATTTCTTTGTTTGTAATTGTTTACTACGTTTTTTCATGTGATGCAAAGCAATAAATGGAACAAAGAAGATAAATATGTACACTATTGTATTAATTCAAGGTATGTTTGAGAGTGATTTTGAAATGGTTAAAATCAAAGAAGATAAAGTGATTTTGCATGGAGATGCTTGGACCGGCTGGTAAAGAAGCTTTGTGAGTGTTGCCTCGTTGGTTCGCATGGGATAGTCATATATCTCACCTGCGATGGAAGTATTTCAATGGTTTACAAATGATGTTATTTTTTTTTCCTTCTGACAATGAGTTAGTCGGTGATTCTTTAATTTGCAATTGGCATGAAATTAAATTGAGTAGGTAACATATGGGAAACTTAGTGCTGTCGCTGGTGGTGTCTCCGTAGGTGAGCATTGAAGCGATTTCTGTCGTTGATTTTCAGCTGAATGTGTAATTTCGGTGGGTTTTTTTTTTTGTGTGTGGCTTCTTGCAGTGGCTTTGTTGAAAATAAAAGAACAAGATGGAAAGGGTTTCTTAGACCCTAATTTGAATGGTCCAAAAGAGAAAAATTTGAAAACCAAGATATGTCTTGAAAATTTGAATTTTGTAATTTAAATTTTGTCTTCAATTTTACTAGCATATGCCAAATGTGTTGGTCAATTTTGCTAGTTTTAATTTAATTATAAATGTGATGTGTGTTTTAAATTGTTTGATTGTTGCATAAAGTATGTCATTTATATTAAAATTTCACCATAAGTTAAATATGTCATGTACCTTAATTGTACATTATGTTGAATATAATTGTTATATTTAAAATAATTGAACGCGGCTTGTCAGACCACCAAAATAATATTTATAACCAACCACAAACTTGTAGCAAGAAGTGGCCGGGTCAAACTACAGGGAGGCGCATAATTTGGTAATTATCTTACTAAATTTGGATTAATTGCTTATTGGGGGTAGTTTTGATGCAAGAATTGAAAAAATGCATGAAAGTGTAAAATAGCATAAAATTAAGTGAAAGTCAAAGTGCAAGAGTAGTCAGACTAACCAAGCATCGATTCGAAGGGGTCACGGTGGGATTTGATTCAATAACGCCAATCCCAGATGGCGAAGAAATGAATTTCATGCTTGAATGTAGCCACATGTCCAAATGGAACCATAAGAACTTCTAATTACTCCTAGTGCAGTTTAATTATGCTAGGTGCTAATTAAACCCAAAACCAATCTAAAACTGGGGACAATACTAATCCTAGCCACAGACTGCAACATGCCATGCTTGACACCAATTGTTTAAGCCCTAAGATCAATTAGAATTAGTGAGATGCTCGATTTAACCTAAGTGGCAAGTTTAGATTAATCCTTACACTTTTTACCTCTTTAGGACTTAGACTCTTTTAGTCGTTCATGACCTTATTCGGCTCACAAACTCATCGATTCTAAGACCTATTACTGCTTGAATCTCACACCCTCTCGATATGCTCAAGGAACTTAAGATAGTGTATAACCAAGCTAAGCCTATTTGACTTGAGTAAGGTTGTCAATCCTAACTATGAACATGCTTAGGAATGTAAATCAAGAGCAAAAGACATTCAAGCTGAAATGTAAATGCATTAAAAACTAAAACTTATGGCATCACACAAAGATTCCTGCGATCACCTCTGAACCAGCGTTTTTCGCTTAGCTAGAGCTTGTAATCTTGATACAAATGTCCATTATTGCCTTAATCTAACCTAAACTAAGATAAAAGAGAGTAAATAAAAGAGGTATGGGAGAGAAGAGTTCGACTGTACAAGTAATGAGTTATTCTTCCTTAAAAATGGAAAGATGACCTTTTATAAAACTCGAAGTAGTATTGAGACGCTATATGCAGCGTCTTGACACTACGGCCTAATCAGACCACCGTCTTTGGGGCTTGCGGCAGGGTCGCGTAACACTCACTATTATAGTGTCGAGATGTTGTCATGCATTCCAACATTCCATCTTCAAGCGTTCTCTGCGGCGTCTTTGAGGCATCTAGATGCTCCATCAAGGGTTTTTTGTGTCGTTTTGGCTCCCAACATCCCCCGAGCACCCAAACAACCTTCGGTTAGCTCCAAATAAGCCTTAAACGCTCGTAGTTGTCTCAAAACGTGCCAATTTCTCAAGAATCTAGAAAATAAAAACATAAATACTCATAAAATTCACCAAACTAACAAGAAATATGCTAGAAATAATATGACTTAATCGGTCCTATCACAACCCCCAACCTAGATCTTGCTAGTCCTCGAACAAGGCAAATATAAAATATAGATAAAAGATTCATTGGATGCAAGTTTCACGACTCTAACCTTAATGCTCTAGATAGCACATTAATTGCAAAAAGGCAAAACACAATCATACAAGCCATCAATAGCATATTGAAAAACTTTTCAAAGCGTTCATTGCATGAGTGTGTGCGGTTAGCTTACCTAGTGAGGTCTTTACATGCACGAGATAGGTTTACGGGGTCCTCAATCCATTGTATCCCTACACTGGCCCTAGACACCAATTATTTAGTCTTCCTAACACTCAAGAAAGTAATAAGCTATTAGGTGCCTAAAAATTATCCTTGGGGCAAACTTGCATCATTTTAATTTCAAGGCACTAACTTTCACACAACTATCGTAGGGATCCTTACCTAGAGCACTCGCTTGATAGGTGGCCTAACTAATCATGATAGTGGCAGCCCGTTTTACCCTCAACTCTTTCCAACGCATTACAAGCTTATTTTTTTTCTTCTCTTTTCTTTTCTTTCACTAAAATGAATTTTTTTTAACTCATTTTCTTTTTTTTTTTCCTTGCAGGCAAATAAAACACTTTTTCTCCCTAAGTAACACATTACTAGCCATCATGCTAAGTCATCATCACACTAATGCCTAAGCCTATCGGGGTGACAATAGACATATAAACCCCATGACACTATCCCAAGCCTTCAAGACATCAAAAGAGAAGCTACGGTGCTAAAAAACATGCAAGAAGCTCAAGGAAATTTTTTTGAATATACTCAAATAAGGACAAGATAATCATGCTTCATCAATTTGCAAATAACAACACTATGGAGTGCATCTCATAGATTGTCCTAATCATACAACATACATCCAAATCATCCTTCACTAATAAGCTCAAAATTTTCAAAAATGTTCAAAATTCTCAAGATTTTCAACAACAACACCAATTCAATATGATCCGTCAAAAATATCACACAAAAACATGCTTAGCATAATCGATCAAAAGTTCAAGCTCAGGTGCTTAAGGACACAACATAAAAGCACAACTATCAAACCAAAAAATAGAGGTTCGAGCTTAGATGCTCATGAACTCAACCAATCATGCTAAAACATTTTATCAATCAAAGCTCAATAATCAAACTAACCTAAATCCTGCATTGTCTCCAATGTATCTAACAATAAAATTCAAGGATAACATAGAGAATAGAGACTTCTCTGACATTTCAAGCACGTAGGTGGGTGTGGTCAAAACTCCTTCCAAGAATGATCATCTTCCTTCTCAATTTTAGGTTCAATCAAGACCTTTGAAACAAATAGCCAACTCAATCAAACAACAACAACAAAAAAAAAAAAAAAAAAAAAAGAAAAAAAGAAAAAAAGAAAAGAAATTAAGAAACTAAGGAAAGCAATTAAAGTTCAATGCCTGGCTGCCCTCAGGAAGCACAAATTTGTAATGTCGATTGCTTGTCAGGGCTTGTGGCTATCCAAACTTAGCCAAGATCCTCCAAACTTGATCCTGCTTCATCCATTGATCCTCCTTTCCCATCAGACACGTCTTACACATATAAATCATCTAACCCTGACAAAGAATCAACACAGTTGTATAATATTCTACATAATCAACAATCTTTCCATTGAAACCAACAAAGACAGTCCCTTCATCAACGTTAATTTTTGTCCTAGCGGTTTTCATGAAAGGCCTACCTAAAAGGATAGATGTTGATGAATGCCTAGGCCTATCGCCCATGTCAATCACGTAAAAATCTGCAAGGAATAACATTTCATTAACTTTAATAAGAAAATTCTTAATGATTCCTAGAGGTTTAATAGAAGAGCGATCTGCTAACTAAATCATAATATTACTCTCATGCATACCATTCAATCCTAACTCCTGATACATAGACAAATGCATAACATTTATTGAGTCACCTAAGTCTAACATGGTATGTTTTATTTCTTTTCCTCCGATCACACACAGTAGTGTAAACATGCCAAGATTAGAACACTTTTCAGGCATAGATTTTAGTGAAAGAGTAGAAACATTCTTATTAACCTCATTTTTACTCTTACCTCTCGCAATCCTCTTGATGGAACACCATTTCTTCAGAAATCGTGCAAAGTTAGGGATTTGCATCATAGTGTCCAGGAGTGGTAGGGTCACCTCCATCTTACTGAATATCTTGTACACATCCTTTTTGTGCTCCTCATTTTTCTAAGTAGTAGAAACCCTTATTTTCAAAACAGTAAGTGGGACAATGATATGTAACAATGAATCCTACAGTCTCCATCACTGGTTCACAATGTAGGATTCATTGGGGCCTCGCAGCGACTTTTGGATCATCCCCCTACAAAAGGTGTTTGCATAAGTCAATATCAAGGTGAATCTACTACGAATGATAGGATTGTAATTTTGTTTCTAATACTTGACCTACCCTACGATGACACTTGTTGAAATAAGATTATGGAATATGAAATGATGGGTTACACTTACATAGGACCCATTAAGGTTGTTAATGATGTCCTTGACCAAATTAATGGTAACTAAATATTATAGGACTAAGAGTTATTTTGGTATAATATTTCGTTGAAATTGTCTCAGTTTAGTGAAAGAACATTTGACTAATCCTACAATGACACTTGTTTTAACTCACTATAGTATCATAGCATTAGAAATGATTTATACACTTCATTTATCAAATTGTTTGTTTTCTATGCTGAAATTGAATGGATATTGATTGCATGTTGTTAAATAATTTATTTTTATATATTTCAATATTATGTCGATTTCTCTCAATTTTAATTTTCATTACTGATTTGTCAAATTGAGAAAATTATATCACTTGGAAAAGTAACTTTAACACTATAATAGCAATGTAGAATTTTGAATTTGTCTTTGTCGAAAAATGTTCTCGAAACTTGTCAATGCCAATCGAATTGTTTGTGAAGCATGTAGTTGATGTTTCAAAGATAATAAGATAGCTTGTACATATCTTCTAGTTGACAAATTAGATGTCAAGTTTTGAAGATAAAGAAAATGACAACATATAGGATGTTGAAGTTAATAAAAGCTAAATTTAAATAATTGTCTAAATGATCTCAAGATTAAGTATTACAAAAATTCAAGAAAAGAAACCAAATGACTATAGTTATGAAAGGAAATAGTTTATAAATTAGCCTGGGCAGTCAAAATGAGAGGAATTTTTTAAATACCTCCATGAGAAGAATATAAATAAAAGTAAATTTGATTTACTGGATTTTTGGTGGAGAATTGATAATCCCATGAAATGGGAATAAATTATCACAATTTCACTCTTGGACCTTGCTAAAAATCGAGTTATTTGCATTCCATTGTCAGTTTGTAGCTCTTATTTGGTTACTGAATTAAGCAAGCGTGCATGTTGAAAAATCTTCTATTATTCCTTTACTTTTGTTGAATTTTCTCTCATTTGGACAAGTTTTCCCCAAATATAAAGTTGGGCTAAAAAACCTTTGGGTTTGTAGACCAATTTTATGTGCTGGCAGCTAAATGTGGTTAGCAATGCCAACATTACAAACCACATGGCTATGTGGTTAGAAATGCTACAGCATCGCAAACCACATCTGGACGCAGAATGTTACACATAATTTAAAGCTTGGGAGTCAACACTTGTTAAAAATAGACCAATAAGCAGCAGCCACGTGGACAGTAAGACAAATAAGCCCTTAAAGGAAAATAATAGAAGAGGAAAGCCTTCGAACATGGGAGGGGAGGCCGAAAAAGTGGAGAAAAACCAGAAAATAGAGAAAGGGGAAGAGGAAACTACGATTTTTTAAGATTTTCAAGAAGAAGAAGATTCATCATCCTCTACTCTCTCTTTCTCATTCTCTTTCTAGTTTCATCTTCTAACTTGTTGATTTTGTATTGCCCTTAGTTTTTCTTAAACTTTGAGATAGGTTAGAACATTTTGTATCCATTTGGGTATAACTCTTAAATTACTCTCAAGATGTTGATGATTTCTAAATTCTACTGGTTTATTTTCAGTTTGAAGTCATGGGTTAAGTTTTTTTAGGGATGGAATTTGAGGATGGATGTGGTTGTTTGAACTCTATTGATTCAATGTATTTTGTGAAGTTGTACATTCATTTGTTGGTGTTTATTGCAAGTTCTTATTTGAGTTTGATCACCTTAGGTAAGGCACAAACTAGTTCTTAATACTGAAAGGGTTAGAAATGGGTGGATTAACATAAATGGAGCAAGTGATTTCTCCTTAAAGGTAGAAGTTGTAGGGTGTAAACATACATTCTAAGCTTGTGATTTTGGGAAATTTGGGTATTATTAGTGTTCATTAGCATTGGATTTTCATAGACATATGCTTAACTTAGTGTTAAAGGCAAGAAAATTGAGTTTGAGAGGTTTTTGGGTCGGTTTCAGGTCAAAATTTTCTTATGTATAACATTGTGTTGTCTAATGCTATAGCATTGTTGAACTTAGTTGGGCAAAAATAGCCACTGCCTTCTTAAATTCTAGCCCCCTGTTTTTATCATTTTAGTACGTGTTTAGCCTCTCAAGTCTTTATTTAAAGTCAGATTTTTCCTTTTTAAGCCTTTCTTAGTTTAGTAGCCGCTTTTGTGCTTGTTTTTAGTTAACTTGTGGGTTTAATTGCATTCTTTAGTTTAGTTTTGTGTTGGCAAGTTTGTGCTTAATTTCAACAACTTTACTTACATTAGTCCTTGTGGGATCGATCTTGTTTACCATTTACTACCTACGATTCTGTATGCTTGCGTAGTCAGTTTTTGCACAACTCTTAAACAACCCTACCTAGATAGTTGATTCAAGATCTACTATTAAGATTTGTTCTTAATTACATTGAATATGCAATTCTTAAAAAATACTTAATGATGTAGAATAGTCTCTACATGTTGGCACCAGGAAGCCCATTTCAGATGGTATAGTGGGAGATATTAAGATGTCATTAAGTAATGATTGTTATTTAATGTTGAACATGGTATTTTTAATACCTTAAGAGAAATTAGATTTCTGTGATTTTATTACTAGAAAGTTCACATAGTATGAATTTTGTAAGTAATGAAGCTTATAATTTCAAAATTGTTTGAAAATATGTTCAACAGAAAATGAGAACGATTGTATGTGTTAAAATGTTAACATATTCAATACTACACAATAATTAGCTCGATGATTGGGATTATAGAGCCCATAATAGAAAGACAAATTGTTTTCTCCTAAAGATGATACTTATCTTTGGCTCTCAAGGTTGATTTAGATCAACTTAAATAGAATGAAAAGACTAGTAAGAGGTGATTCTCTAATAAGTTAGAGTTAAACATTTTACTTGTTTATAGATCTTGCCTTTCATACAAGATAATCAATAAGCCTTTTACTGGAAAAGGCTAGAAAACCAAAGAACACTTTGAGCTTACACATTCTGACCATAGAGGTCTAGTGAATGTAAAAGTCAAAGGTAGGTTTGAATATTTCATCACTCTAATTGATGATTATTCAAGATGAAATATTCAAGGTATAAGTGTCTTTACCTAATGCAACATAAATCTAAATTGTTTGAGAAGTTCAAGAAAAGAAAGACTAACATTGAAAATCAAATTAGGTAAGTATATCAAGACACTATGATAAGATCATAGTAGAAAGTACAAGAATCTTACGTGCTAAGATTAAATTGATAGAAAGTGGAATTTTATCCTAACTATAATTACCAAGTATAGTTGTGTGAAATTGTGTTGTGAGAGGAGAAACAAGACCTTGTTAGACATGGTCACATCAATAATTAGTTATACGTCATTACCAAACTCTGGTTAGGATATGCAATGAGAATTGCATAGTGAATATGGATTCCCTCCAAAAGTGTCTCTAGGACAACTTTGGAAATATAGAAGAGTAGTAAAGCTAGTTTACAACACTTCAGGATTTGGAAATGTTAAGCGTACATGCTAAAACAAACCCAAAAAAGTTAGAATATGTTCAAAGATATGCCTAAGTGTAGGTTATCCCTTAGTAGAAAAAGAATTATCTTTTATACAATCCTAAAGAGAATATGGTGTGTTTGTATGACAAATGTCACTTTTCTATAAGGAGAATCAAGTAAAGACCGCAAACCTTGTATAAGGTAAGATAGTGTTAATAAGTTGGTTTCAAGTGAAACCTTTATATCATTAACAAAAGTTGTTAACAATTTAATTACATTTGAAAGTCAAATGGATCTTAGAATTAGACAAGTCTCATCTTAGTGGGAGAGTCATGAGATGATTTGGGCTTAGTTGGAGCCCAAGTTGACAGATTGCATGACAAAGTTGAGGGCTTATTGACCTCAAAGTAATAGTGAGGGATATTGACAAGGATCAATAAGTCAAAGTCATGAATCTCGAGATAGAGTCTATGTACTCCATCTATGTATAGGACTTGTAGATCTTCTTGATAGGGTTAAACCCATAGTTTACATATTGATCTACCTAAGATAAACATGTATATATAAGAAGGTACAAATCTTTAAAGTGAGACTGGTGGCAAATGGTTAAACCTAATGAGAGAAAGTAGACTATGAGTAAACTTTTTCATTTGTTGCCATATTAGAGTTGTTGCCTCCTAATGTGTAACTTAAATATTCAATAGATTTACACAAGAATGTGCAAGTATACACAGTCAAGTAGCAAGTATAAGTATTTTTATATCGTCGCCAGAGGGATTAGTACAATAATTTTTACTAAACTTAAGCTTAATTTCTAATGAATTTAAAAAGGGTAACCGAATAAACTTGAGTGATTAACTAATCTAAACATGCTTCCACAAAAATAAGGTAGTAATAAGGTAATAAAACGCAGAAAATGCTCAGACAAGCGATGCAAAAGAGACTTATAATGAGCTATATAAAATAGATTCAGATTAGGAATTGTCTGTATTTTTCTAAACATGAAATGTCGAGGCAAGAACTTTGCTGATCTCTCAATCCACACAACAATAAACATGGAATCTTCCCAGATCTCCAAGATTTATGGTTTAATTCCCATTAAACCATACCCATTTTAAGTTGATGTAAGCATGCACGAGGTGGGTTGTTATCCCTAACCTCTCCACTTAGTTAGTTACTAACTAAAATAAGGAACTAATGTGACTTTAAGTAATCGGTTATCCTTTATTTTTCCTAAAACAAAAAAAAAAATATTTGGTGTTTGTTGATCAAGCAAACCCAAACTTAAACAATAAAAACACTCCAAACCAAATTGAAAAGTGCCAAGGAGCCTTAGCCCGATATTTATATTAATACCAACATTCCTAATCCTTACCTAAAGGTGATTAGTTTATGTTATAAGCTGAAAATAAAGAAAACTACAAGAAAATGTCATAGAATAAAAAAAATTAAAGCAAACTAAAGTTTAGAGGAAGAAATAAGAAAGGAAGAGTAAAAGTTTCCAAAAATTTAACGTTTCAAGGTTGCCCCTTTCTTCTCCCAACTATTTTTTCTCCTTAGGACTGGCTTTCTGCTCCCATGATCCCTTTGCTTCCCCCTCTATAATCTTTCTTCCCAAACACAACTGTCTCGAAAGTTATAACACTTCATTTTGCAAAATCTAGGCTGATTGAACTAGATGGGTAAAAAGACGTTTTCTGATTGGCTGATAAGCTGATTTGGTTGAAAAAAAAGCCAACTCAATTAATGAGTTGTTATCTCACGAGTTTAAGCATGTGAACTTTGCTTCTAGGATTGCTTCAGCAAGCTTGTACAAATCACATTCTCTTAATAAACTCCAGACATTAATCTCTTTGCCCATCAACATCTTTGCTGAATAATTGCCTTCACAAACCTCGAATCACAAAAATAAATCTAAATCAATATTTTTAACAACTTAATTGCTCTATTAAACAACTTTACCAAAATACTGTTTAAGCAAACCAAAGCATTTAAGGGGAATTACACAACAAACACTAGCAATTTACTACTAAATTAATAAATTCAAGCTCAAAGGACTAGCTAATAACTCTTATTCTAAGAGTTATCAGAAGTCTATAAGCATTATCTAATTGTTGTTGCATAGGAGATATGCCAAATGGATGTTTAGACTTTTTTTCTGAAAAGAAATCTTAAAGAGTGTATCTATACAAATTAATTAGAGGGGTTCATTTTCTAAGATCAAAGGCAAAAAGTTTGTAAATTGTAAAGGTTCGATTATGAAATGAATTTTACTATTAGATATTTGAATATAAGGTTTGATAAAAGTATCAAAACCTATAACATAAAAATATCAAAACCTATAACTTTGGATAAATACTAATGAAGCTTGTGTAGACAAGAAAATCATTAATTACTTAGTGGATTTTTCTCATGCTTTATGCTAATGACATTTTACTCATTATGAATGATGTAAAATTTCTATCTAACATATAAAAGTTGACTACCTAACCAATTCCAAATGAATGGCTTGGAATGACTTGGTATACTTTATATGCTCAAAATGGAGATTTCAAGGACAAAACGATAACTTTGTCTCATACAACTTATATTGACGAAATTGTTGTCAAATATTTGATGCAGAATTTCTAAGAATGATAATATGTCATTCTAAAATGAAGATTTTTTTTTTTTCTGAGGAATAGTATCCTAAGACACCTCAAATGTTGAGAACAGAAGATTGATTATCTATGCTTAGGTAAGAGACAATCTATTGAGACTTAACATTTAATATATAGGAAAGTTGGTTAGCATATGTCAGTTAAACTAATGGTTTGACCATTGAGTAAAAAATTGAAAAAAAAAATCTCAAAGTATCTATAGATAATGAGAAATTATATTCTTGTGTATGAGGTTAAAGGTTTGATCTTTATAATGGGCCATGGTTAAAATGCATGATAAAAGTAACTAAATGGGTAACAAATAGAAATCCATATTGGGGCCCAATCTTTACTTGACTAATTTTGGAAGCAAGTTAAATGGCCCATCTATTTAATTTAGCTTTATCAATTAATTAAGCCTAAATAAATTGAACTTAATTAAAAACCAATTATAGCTAAATTAAATATATGATATATTTAAAATCAACTTTTTTCCTCTTATTTCCTATTTCTTAGCTTAAAACATTTCCTTAACTAATTTTGGCCATTTTCTCATTAATTTGCTATATTTATTAGACATAAAAGCATGCATTTGTGCAAATAGCTTAAGTAAAAATGGCTATTTCATAAAAATTTATTAGACATAAAAGCATAAAAGCATTTGTGCAAATAGCTTAAGTAAAAAGGGCTATATTTATTAGACATAAAAGCATCCAAGAAAAATTTAAATTTACTTAAATCCTAGACATGCTCTCATATTTCACAAAAATTGCAAAAATTACACTATTCAGAACACACCACAGGTCGTCCTCATCATACACAATGCAACAAAATCATCATAATCACAAAAATTTTCAATTAAGCTTAGATCAGAACAACAAACATCCCTCCATACTTAAAGAATACATTGTCCTCAATGTATAAACTACCCAACTAATTAAGCATGCTTAAGGACAATTTTAAAAAAAAAAAAAGAGATACTAATACTACCCTGGAGTTTGAGAGAATCCTCAATTCAGCTTGATCAATAGGGATGCATGATGAAAGAGATAATCTAAATCTCGAGCTCCTAGAAAAATCAACTAACGGGAACATGAGATCAACAAAAAACAAACTAAAAGAAAAATAGGAAAAACTAAAAAGAAAGAAAACAAAAGGGAAGAAGCTTGGGCTACCTCCCAAGAAGCGCTTATTTAACATCTTTAGCTAGGTGTGGGATTTCAAGGTACATAAAAATTCTTCCATTTCTTCGGGCCACTCTTCCTAGAGTCAACGAAACATACTAAAGCTAGCAAAATCACTAGCTTCTCACGGGACTCTGAAGTAGAAATATTTTTGATATTTTTAAATAAGAAAAGCATAAAAGGCGAAGAGACAAAATAAACAGACTTTGACACGGACTCGTGAGAACAAGAAAAGGAACAGTTGGGATAAAAAGAAGATTCAAAAGATAAAATAGAACAAGGTCGTTCAGCATCAAACTCTACTTCTTGAACTAACTCTTCTATCAAATAAGGTTCATCCTCTTTTTCTTTCTCACTGACTCGATCTTGACATGCATCTAAACTCTCTAATTCCTCCCTACTCTATGTTAAGCTCAACCCTATCCCAACCTCAGAAAAATCGAAAGAACCATGCTCATTGATGGGTGTCTGGGGGAGGACAAAACAAAGCGCAAGTGCATGATGTCCAACAAGTAATATATGGAAGTATTCCAAGTATTGAACCCAAGGGAACGGTTAACAAAAAGAACTTTTCAGTTAACACAGTGCTCTCAAGTTGCAACCGAAGGTAGCCAAGTAAATGAAATATTTTGGGGTTTTTTTTTGTGCAATAAAAATAAAGTAAACTAAATGAAAAGATAAGAAAAATGTAATGAGAAGCAGGGAATTCAAATCTATTTCAACCCTAGGGAAATGCACCTACCATGCGTCCGTAAACTTGCTTAACTAGGTCCAGCTATTTCAATGATTTTGCCTCTTGCGCCCGCATACTGCCTCTTTCGAGTTATGTGCGATTCAAACAAAATGCTATTGAAATGCACCCGCAACCTACCCTAACCGACACTTAACACCGTGAATCGAGTTCAACACCTATTCAGCCGTTTTCTAAGTACTTTTAGGAGACTAAGCAATTAAACACATATGTCTATGGCTAATTATAACTTAGATAAATAAGGAACACAACTTAATGATTCTAAAGGTTTTTGTCCTATGTCTAGGTACAAAAAACGAAGTTCTATATCTAGACTATTCTCCTAGATTACTTTTATGAAAACGCATGCTCGATCTAACCTTTTCAGTATTGAGTCTCACACAAACTATGTTAACTCAAGTGATCAGTTTAAGCTAACAATGAAAACTTAAACTCAATAAAAACAAACGATGCTAAATGTTAAGCAAAGTTACTTGAATCACATGGCGGGGCTTATATCGTTTTTAGGGTATCCACTTCATTGAATCCCTTCTAAGGATTTAGCTACTCATTAAAAAGAAAACTAAAGTGCAGATGGGTAAACACATATGTTTTACTCCTTCTTTCTGACTTTATTCAATCTCTCTCGAGGAGAACAAGTGCTTATACTCCCTTCTTTCGAAGTTCATGTCTGAATGAAGTATGAACAGAACTTGGGGGAGACTCGGTATGGCAGCTGAAAGAAAAACTATAGAATTTGGGGTAGAAGATAGAAATCTGAGCTCCCCTTGAAATTGAAACTTGAGTCTCCTTTTATAGACCTCAAGGTCTAGGGTTTGCTACCGAGATCAGTGTGGAGAGGCTTGACCGATCATATCCCTTGATCCTCATCCTCAGAGATTTGATTGAGAATATTTGATTTTATTTGCAAATCTCGCGAATCTTGGAGAATCTATCGAAAAGGTCCAAATGTGGCCGCATAGTTGGGCGCATTTTGAGCTTTTCCTGCAACAGTTGAAGTTTGGCTTCTGCTCTCAATTGCTGGCGCATCCTGGTCGTATATCTCTTGCATCATTTTTCTTTTGCCTTAGTTGCGGTCAAAATGTGGGCGCATTTAGGTCCTTTTTCAGCCTCTACACAAAACTAACAAAAATTAATACTTTATTAACAAAAATGACTCTAAATACACCTAAAAACTTTTTTTTTTTCAAATCACGACTTCAGACACAAGCAAAACTTGTTTTTACTTAAATTTTCTCTAAATGATATGAATTATAATATTAAACACTGGCTTTCTAAGCAAATAGCTTAGTTTTTAGAGCCAAATAACACTCATAAATGAGCGTTATCACTCATGATAGGCTATCAGTGACCAAGTGACTCACTGGACATCCTATGGAAGTGGGTTGCACTTCACTAACCTCCCCTAGGGTCTGGAGTCTCTCATTCAAACTTTCTAAGTTCACACAAATAACTCTTGACTCTGCCAATTTTTTTTTTTTGAAATAAGCTCTTTAAGGAAGATTTTTCCTCTAAATGGACTACTTGAAGGGGTTCTTCCTCTAGTTGAGCTACTTGAGGTCTCACCACCCTCTCTTCTAACATCAAGCTTTGAGATCTAAAATCAGAAATATAATCTTGCAATAACTAGTCTAAAGGAGACCTCTCATCTCGAAGACTAACAGAGGAATAATCAACAGGGACAAAACTAGAAGGTGGTGTTGGTTCTTTGGGCTCAGATTCCCAAAAAGGCCACCCAAATCTATCAGAAGCCATCTAAAAAGCAATAAGAAAATGAACACATGCTCAATCAAACACCAGATAATCACACAGCCAGAAACAATGGACCAGGACTCAAAAGAAAACAAAAACAAGAAAGGAAAAAAAATCAAAACAAAAATAAACCTCTAAATTAAAACAAGCAATTTCTTCACAATATTAATCGAATTAAAATACACCAATCCTTGGCAATGACACCAAAAATTTGTTCGGTATACACGCAAACGCACACAATCGAAGTAATAATAAAACGGTATTCCTATCGAGTATCGTATCCACATAGATTGGTTTTAATTCAATTAAATACCACGAATAATCTCATTTTACTTTATTTAGAAAATAGGGACATAAAGGAATAGAAAATAAAGTGCATAAAATAAATGGGAGACACAAACTTAAAGGATAGACTTGGGTTTATGATTAATTACTAATTAAACAGACAAATATGACTAGCTCGAAAGTGAACTCTTAAGTCTATAAGTCTATAGTCATGGAATCTCCTATCAGTCTCCTTAAATTCTCAAGCATTAATTAACTAACCTTGGCATCCCTAACATTAGCTAATTAACACAACGCATTAAGACCCTTCATTGTTGACCTCTATTGATTAATTATTACTCCTGCTGTCACTCAAGTAATTAACCAACAGTCATGCATTCATTTCTAGCCTAAGTTTCTCTTCATCGAGTCTCCACTTAATCACAACTCAATTAACTAGTGTCCAATTAATTAAACTTCAACACCAACTATAATTAATTAACCTTTAATCCCACTATCACTCAGGTAGCTAATTAAGCTAACTAGGTATCCTCCGTCGAGCTCAACCTATTTCTACATGAATTAATTAATGAACACTAATTAAAAGCATTAAGCCTAAAATGCAAGAATGAATCAAAGTCAAAAAGCCATAAACATCCATAGTAACAAGCAATTAATCCAATTCAATCAACAATTAAGCATAAATTTAATATTCACAAATCAAATGCCCAAGAATTTAAGGACTAATCAATACATAAATAGTCATTACAGACCCAAAGTCCCTAAATTAAAGCCTATGTGGTAGCTAAAAGTTAAAGAAAAAGGAAGGAAATGCGAATGGAAGGTTGATCCCATGTTCCCGTCGTGATCTCCTTGGTCCTCGAACCTCAAATCTTCAATTCCGCTCCAATCCGCTCACAAAATGCTCCCAAAATATCTCAAAGTATCATGGAATCGATCAAAATATCAGAAGAAGCATGGATAAATATTGCCTCTCATTGCAACGTTGAGACGCTAGGGACAGTGTCTCGACGCTGCACCAAACAATGGCATTTTACGCAAGCACAATTGAGTAGTGTCGAGACGCTCTACAGAACGTCTCAACGCTTCAAACGAAAATCACTAGGGGCACCTTTTGAGTGTCGAGAGCTACAAGACAACATCTCAACGCTTTCTTTCGAGTTTGGCACTTTAAATAAGGCGTCTAGACACCATTTTAAAGGTCTAAGCGCTCTCCCCTTGGATTCTTTTGCCAAAACCCCATCTCTTCATCCTTGAATCTCCAAAATATCATCATTTAAGCTCCAAAATCATCTAAATGCTCTCAAACACTCGATTTTTCTCCTCAAGCTCGGTTTCTGCAAAATCAAGAGAAATACACATCAAAATTCACTAATTCAACACCAAACTCACTAATAAATGGGCATAAATATAGCACAAAATTAGTGCTATCAATGCGTCCATAAGTAGTCACATCAACTCATCATTTCCTAATTGCATATGATTGGAGGCTTAAGAATTGGCATGACAAAAGTCTATGGGGCCCAAACAAATGCATTATCGTGGCCCATCTCCATTAGACCTTAATTGCAAGTTGCGTTGAATATGGGATGAAATGAACATCAAGAAATCAACGTGGCAGCTTCTCATTGGCTCAACGCATCTATAAATATATATATGATGCAGTTCTTCAGGGTCTTCTTTTTTTTTTCTTCCTTCAGGCTATTACCCTGCTGCATTTTTTTCTTTCATCTTCAACTGTCTCTCTATTACTCTTCAGTTTAAAATTTGAAGTTTAAGCAAGAACATTGTTGTTCACCAGAGAGATAGTTTGACTTCATGGTATACTTATCTCTATAGTGTCTGATTGAGATCCAAAGTTTACATCCAAATTTTAGAAAAGTTTGCACAAGGCTTTAGGCACGAGACTTGATTTTAGTACCACTTTTCACCCACAAATGGACGATCAAATAGAACAAACAACTCAAATAGTGAGGATATGCTTTGAGCTTGTGCTTTGGACTTTCAAGGAATTTGGGAGAAACATTTGCATCTAATTGAGTTCTCTTATAACAATAGCTACCAAACAACTATTAGAATGACACGTTTCGAGGCTCTCTATGGGCATAAATGTAGGTCACCAATCAATTGGACGGAAGTAGAAGAGAGTTTAATTTTGGGACCAGAGTTAGTGCAGAAGACTATAATGAGGTCATTGACTTAATCAAACAAAGAATGGAGACAGCTCAAAGTCGGTAGAAAAGCTATGCTAATGTTAGGAGAAAAGAACTGAATTTTGAAGTTGGAGATATGGTGTTTTTGAAAGTGTTACCCTTGAAAGGAATTTTGAGGTTTGAAAAGAAAGGAAAACTTAGCCCAATGTTCATTGGGCCTTTTGAGATTTTGGAAAAGGTGGGTGTAGTGGCATATCGTTTGGCCTTATCGCCTGCCTTAGATCGAATCCATTATACTTCCATATTTTCATGCTTCGAAAGTATATTGTCGACACATCCCACGTGTTAAGCTACGAACCACTGCAAGTGAAGGAAGAATTGACTTATGAGGAGATTCCAATTCAAATTTTAGACTGCAAGGATCGAGTTTTACATGATAAAACTATCCCTCTTGTGAAAGTTTTATGGAGGAACAAATCTTTTGAAGAAGCTACTTGGAAAATTGAAAATGACATGAGGGAAAGATACCATGAGTTATTCTCTTAGCAAGGTACGAAAATTTTGAGAACGAAATTCTTATTAGGTGAGGTGTTTGTAACAACCGAAGAAAAAGAGGTATTCTATATATATATATATATTATTTATTTTAAACCCTTTTTGAATTAAAATTTATCTTCTTTTTAAAATAGAAGATAAATCTTTTTTTTAAGAAAAAAGAAAAGATAATCTTTTAAGAATTTTTAATTAGGGTTCTTTTAAAAGGGTCTTTTAAGCCTAACATTTTTTACTAAAAGTTTCGACAACGAAAAGGAGAGAAAAGAATAAACACTCTGGATTTTCCTCTCCAACAAGGAAGACAATAAAGTTTCTTTCTCTCTTGTTGATTTCTTTTCTTTTCTTGATTATTAAAGTTTTCTTGCAAGGTTTTAGGTTTTGATTTCTTTTTGGCTTCATTCTTGATTGCTTAGAATGAGAAGATTCTTGAAATCTTTTGTCCTAAAAAGTTTCTAGTTTTTTTTTTTTTTTTTGCTTAGTTTTCATCAACATTTTTCCTCTTAGGGCTTTTGGATTTAATTGAAGATTTTTTCAGAATTTTTCAGCTTCAAATTTCTTTAAATTTGGGACTGTTTTTAGCGTGTTTGGACTCTTTTTGTATAAAAAGTTTTCCAAATAGTTGCTGAGTGTAATGTATAGCTTTGATTTCTACATGAAAATTGTATGTTTTTATGGTTTTTAAAACAATTTTATCAAGCTTTTTCAGATCTAGTTTTTGTGTTAAAGAGCGACAAATCTTGATTATTTTAGTGTTAAAATCTTGAAGAGTTTTGTTTTATGAAGCATAAATTTTCTGGTGTGATTGTCCCAAATTTATGATAGTTTTGAAGGTTTTAAAAGTTGTAGAATTGAAAATTTGTTTTGTATTTTATTATGTATTGAAAAGTGTTGGTTTTACTGTTTTTTTTTAAACATTGTTATTAGGTTTTAAGGTATTTTAAATCCATTTTTCAGATCTGATTTTGCAACTCAAGAACCATATTTTTCCTAACTTTTTATGTATAAAAATTGTTGTGAATGGAAAATTTGGGTAGATAAGATCGTTTATCTTTTAGATAAATTTTGGACCTTAAGATAGAATTTAGTTTCTAAATTTGAAGTATTGAATATGTTTAGGCTTCTAGAAGATTGACCTTAGTTCAAGGAGTGAGAATTGTGGAATTGAAGTTGAGAATTGTAGGATTTTTGATCCAGGTAAGTAGTTTCCACATCTCTTCCAAAATAGAAAATTTTGTATAATTATGCTTTGATTTGACAAAATATTTGAAGGCATGTCTTTATGTGATTTGAAATTGATTGAAATTGTTTTGTATGTTTTGAATTGTTTTGCTAAGTAAAAGTATATGTTTACCGTTTTGAATGTTTTGAAAAGTATTTGATTGATTCAATAGGTGATAGCACACAAAATTGTGCTATTTCTAGGCTTAGGTTATTGCTAGTTTTGTTATGAATGTGTGAGCTTTGATGTGTTATTATGTATATTTCATAGAAATCGAGCAGTTGGAACAAAACCAGAGCTTTGAGGTGTATTTGGACAAATTTGGAGCATAATTGAGCTATATTTGAAAATCCAAGTGTTGAAGAGAAGTAATCAAGCATTTGAGCCTGAGAGTATAGTGTTGCAACGCCACCTATAGCGTTGCAATGCCATACAAGCAGCCCTTCAGCCTTGGAATGCAACAAGCACTGTCTAAGGACCTAGAGGAGACCTTTGGAGAGCTAAGGAGGTGACTCAAAGCTCGAAATTGTGGACATCACGTCGAGAACGAGTGTGGCATGTGACCTAAGTTTATTCTCTATTTCCTTTCCTTTTCTTTTGAATTTAGGAGTTTTTGTGGATTGTGTTAATGTTGTAAATTTGTGTTATTGACATTAGTTTGGTTGTATTGTAGAACACTTGGTTGGTTTGTAGTTGTAATTTATATATTGATGTCTTTTATGCATCTTGCTATCATTGTTTAACAATTGGCCAGGGTTTTGCAGGTTAGACTAAATTTAGCTCGAGAGAGTAAGTTTCATGACTAGGGTTAATTTATTGCATGAGAATGAATATGTTAATTATAAAAGCCTTAAGAGAATGACTTAATGTCATGCTTAGTAATAGAAATAGACTGAGAGGTTGATTTATTCCTTTGCATGAGTTCAATTGGACTTGAGAGAGTCAATTGATTACATTAGAAATTCTTGGCTTAGGATTGTTGGTTTATAACTCAATTTTCTAATCAATCAAAGTTGGGCTTAATTTAATCAACGATTCACGTTTCTCAAAATTGGACTCTAAAGCATGCACATATTAGTATAGATTTTATTTTTCCTTGATTTTAAGGTTTGTTTCTCTAATAAAATTGGGTAAAAGTAATTACAGTACTTAATTAAGGTCTAAAGAAAGCTAAGCCTTGTGGAGATGATACTTTATACTTACTACTATATTAAAATTTGACACCGTACACTTGTGGTTATTTGCACGACCGAATTAAAATCACGGAACAATAGGGCTATCCAAATATGCCAATTTTTATCTTTGGGAATGCTTTGCTTATTTGTGGTAGTAGCCTAAACTGAAATTGCTGGAATTGTTCTGGCTTATTTGTGAGAAGCCACATTTGTGGTTTGACATTTCTTTGGAATGAAGATTCATGTGTGTATTATTCACTCACGGACCTCACAATTAAGTAATTATATTGATTGTTTTGGTCAATTTTTTATCGACATCTCTAATTGAAAGCTCTGACTGACTGAAGCTTATTTGTGGGAAGGCACAGTTTGTAGTTTGCCATTCCTTTGGAATGAAGATTCATGTGTGTGTTATTCACTCATGTGGTCTCACACTTAAGTAACTATATTGAATGTTCTGTTCGATTTTTATCGACAACTTTGATTGAATATTTCGACTAATTGATTGGTGTTACCGACGAGTAACCATCATATATGTTCTGAAGGCTACTCAAATGATACATCTTCTCACTCTGATATTTGAAAGTATTGATTGATTGAAAGTATTGATCGATTGAAAGTTTTGTTATATTGAAAGTTGATTCGAAAGTTTTGTTCTTTTAAAAGTATTGAATGAATGGCAGTTTTAATTTGAAATTTTTTAAATTTGAAAGCTTTAGTTTGAAAGTTTTGGTAAAATATTTTTTTTTTCAATTGAAAGGTTTGGTTTGAAAGCTTGTTTGATTGAAAGATTTTGTTTTTTTGAAGTACCGATTGTCTAAAAGTTTAACTACAGTTTTGATTTTGTTTCAATTGTTGAAGTGTTTTGTTGAATTGATTTTTCATGTTTTGTTTTGAAGAAAATGATTTTTTGAACTTGATGTGGAAATTGCTTATTGAGTATTTTTGTACTCATATTTGTTTTTTTTAAATGTTCTCAGATGAAGGAGCAAGTAATAGTTCTGACAATGATTGAGGTTTAGCGTTCTGGCATAACTATTGAGGAGTTTTTTGTCTTTAGGATTTTAGCATTTAAGTTTTTTGTTGGACTTGGCTTTATATTTAAGCCTTGTTTTTCAATTAAGTAAAAGAATCTTTATGTTTGGTTTTTAGTATCTGTTTAATTGCATCCGCATTATTGTTAGAATGACCGTATTGGAAAATACGAGCTGTTAGACCTTTCATATCATCGATGCATGCTCTTGAAATTGTAAAATTTACACATCAATTTATATACCCCCTACACAATCAAGCAAGTTTTTGGCGCCATTGTGGAGGACTTGATTCCTTTACATTTTGATTTTTATTGATTTTGATTACAGGACCCTTTCAATTTTTGGCAAATCACTTGAGTTGGACCCAAGTGTATGAACAAAGGAGAAGATCTGGAGTTCAACCTTGTAAGAAAATAATCATTTAGAGCCTAATTCACTCAAAAGTGTCAAAGGTGTAAATTTTAGGTGATTAACTCATCCCATGGAGGCCAAAATGAACTTGAACGACCCTAAGCAAGCCTAACACACATAACCATCCCCCTGAAGCTACACAAGTGTCCCAAAGATTTCTAAGTGCCCTTTGAGGCCAAAAGCTAACTCAAAATGAGCTTAAAACGTTTACCCAGCTGCCTCCCGAAACCTTTAAAGTGACCTAAAATTGTCTAAAAAGTGTCTAAGTGCCTAACTTACACTCCATATGCCATAAACTCACCAAACTAACCATTCAAAGCCAAAACAAACAACCCTATCACCCAAATTCACTCCACATCACACAAACTCATTAAACACACACTTTAACTTCTACAAACTCACCCAAACACACTTCAAATATCACAAACTTAATTACCCAAATTACTTACAAGCTAAAAAAAATGCATCACTCACTCAAAACCCATAAACTCACCAAACTAACCCTTAAAAGACATACCAAACGTGCATATCACTCACCCCAAACTCACTCCAAATCCTGCAAACTCACTCAAACAAACTTCATACCTCACAAAGTAGCCTACATTTTAAATTAGCCCTCACATCCATACTAAAATCAAAGAACTAATTGAAAAACAAGCTAGGGCATAAGCATTTGAGATTATTAAATACCTATAACAGAAACCCCAAACATAAACTACATTATCAAACCACAAACAAATCCAATTATCTCAAAATCAACATGTTATCAATCAAAATGAGATTCAATTAGGGATTTCACAAATAACATAAATAACAAAAAAAAAACATATACCTTTAGTAGAAAACAACATTCGTACTAAGAACAACCCACACTACTGTTGAAATCCTAACCATCGACTGTTCAAATCGCCCAAACCATTTGAATCGTTCCTCACATCGTTGAAACACACAAAAGACGCGAGAAATCGAAGACAAAGGTCACTTGGGAAATAAATGGAGAAGAAAACAAGAAGAATAAGAAGAGGAAGTCGGTGGATGAAGGTTCAGATGTTCAAATGGTAGAAAGGAAAGGGGAGAAGCATAGAAGAAAAGAAGGAGATGAGAAAAAGAAAGGGGTTAGGGCTTTTTTTATTGGGTTTTTCCCAACACACGCAAAGTATTTCTAGCATCAGTGACCATAAAACGCGTGTTTCACTAAAAATGCACTTCTCCCAGTGCGACCTGTGTCGGTGTAGCCTCTATTTCTCCAAATCCACTCATTTGCATCAACATAGCCACGCTTCGGCCGATGCAAATGGCTTGCATAGGCATTGGCTGTATATCTACCGATGTAAGCCATTTGCGTTGGTCAAAACGGGGCTAAGCCAACTCAAATGGGATGCGTCGAGACAAATAGCGTATGCATAGCAGAAAATTCCTTTGGTAGTAGCCTGTGTTTGAAGTGTAGAGTTGTATAGCATGAGTTTGGGTAGTCTTATTTTTTTTAGCTATTTTTTTTCTCTACTATTCAATGAACTGTTTAACCCTTGATATGATCTAGTTAAATATTTAGACAATTTTGTATAAGGCAATCAATTCACCCCTAACCCTTGATATAGTCTACTAAAAATATTTATTTTATAAAAATGATGCTAATTTATCATTTTGTTTTATTTGTATGGATATTATAGTCCATATTAAAATATATAATCATATTATTGTATTAAAAGGTAAAGTGTTGGTGAATAATTTTTGGGTAATTTTATCCCTATTATTCAATTGATAATTTCAATAATGTAAGTAATATTTAATACTCAATTATATAATTTATTTTTAACTTTACTATATTAAAATGTGGGATAATTGAGAATCATTTTTAAATGCATTGTTATTTATATCATTTTAAAATTCTAAACCTAGACTTAATAATAATAGCTTATACATGAATACTTCCCCTATGTTTATTAAAATAAATTAATATTTATTTTATAAATCACATTAAATAAAAATGTTTTTAAAATCTTAATTAAAATTTTTAAATAAAAAATTTTATAAAAAATAGTTTAAAAATCCTATTTGCTTCTCTTACTAATTGACTAAGATTTTTGATAACTCTTCAAATAAGAGTTATATGATAGCTTTTATGGTTAAAGCTTGGTAGTTTTAGGAGAAATAGTGCATATTTTTCTATTAGAATTCTCCTATTTCTAGTCTTTATTGCTTGGTGCATGCTACGAGAGTTATATGTCACTTATGTGCCTTTATTGATTGAATTAGGTACCTTTTGGAAGAAGATAAAGTGGATAAAGCCAATTGATAAAGCATGGGAAAAGGATGATTGATGTTGAGGCGATAATATCTGTTGTAGCAAATTCTAGATTTGAAATTCGTGTGAAATTCGCACGTGTGACGTGTTTCATCAACTAAGCTGGAACGGAATATGCCAAATCGGACGCAGAAGCCATTGGGAGAGCGCCACGTGCCTGGAAACGTCTAATCAACCCTCGTTTTATATTTGGAGAGAGCTTTAAATTGCAGTAGAAGCCATTTTCGAGGTATCAATGGAAGAGGGAGGAAGGCAACGGGAACTCAAGAAGCTATGACAGAACTTGCCAAAAGAGGAAAGATCTTTGCTGGAGTTGTGAAAATGACACCAGAAAAGAGCTCTTCTCTGTTTTCTTCTTCTTCCCTTAGCTTAGATTTCTAGTTTATTTACGTCACAACATAATGTATGCTTTTTACTATTTTATTACTTTTTCATCTTGTATCTTGAACTAAACACCTCAGGGTGAGGGGTAGGGATGTTTGTAATGTTTTGAGACAAGTTTACCAGCATTCTTTGTTTAATTAATCTGATTTTGAGGGATTTTATTGCAACGATTTGATTTCGTCTGACCAACCATTTTCAGGTATTGTCTCATTGAGTTTTGAGAAAAATATGGGAAGCCGAACACTTAAAATCACATTAGCTCATTGTTTGACTTAGTAGCTAGCTAAGTGGGGAGTTTAGGGATAATCACTCACCTAATGCACACTGATAGCAGTTGGTTAATAGTAGGTTTAATGGAAATTAAGTTGTAATATCTGAAATTTTGGAAGGATTCCATGAAGGCTGTGTGTGGGTTCAGAGAATAAAGATTTTGCTGCAGCACTTTACTCAAAGCAATGCAAACCTCTCCCTAATCTAAACATGTTTCATTTATAAGACAAGCCCATTTCACACTATTCCTTTACTCTATTTTACTCTGCTTTATTCTCTGTTTTAGCATTTCATTTTGCTTAAGCATGTTATATTTCCATAGCATTTCTCAAACCTATTTTTTATTACCAATTCAGTTTGCTGAGAATTAATCCTTGCTGAGTCGAAAGTTTTTAATCCCTGTGGAATACGATAATTTACTTACTACTTGCTACAGCTCATGTGTACACTTGCACATATTATCACACAATTTATTGCTAGATAATTCTACACATTAGCACGTATCAATTTTATATAACAAATTTTTAGAACAAAACATAAAATTATGTCAAGAAAAAACATAAAACCAATATATATATTTAGTTAATTGAGAGGGCCATTGATCAAACTAAAATGTGGGGGCTTTAAGAAAATATTTTTAATTTAAAAACAAAGCTCCAGTCCAGTGCAAGTGCACACTGTCGATGCAAATAATATAAAATTGAAAGTATTTCAGAGTATTAATCCCACATGAATGGATACAACAAAATTCAAAAGATAGCAAAAATTATTTTCAAATTGCAATTTCGTTAACCAATGTTATAAAATGTTGGGAGGTATTTTTGGAAAAAGAAAATAATTAAAAAATAATAATAAGTATGAAAAAGGGAATTCAAGTTGCTCATGCCCCTTTGGAAAGAAATGCAACTAAAATGCAATTGCAATCGTAGCTAACAAGAAAACTAAGTAAACCGAATTCGACTCCTATTCAATTTTGTTACAAAATCTTTAGGAGGCTAAGTGATTAAACCTATATTTCTATGGCTAATTTAACTTAGATAATTTCGTGCACAATTCTAATGGTTTTGGAGTCTCGTCCTATGTCTAGGGTCGATGTTCAGGACTTATTTCTAAGTCATTTCTTCCATTGTTTTTGTGATATCCGCTTCCCTAAACCCTTTCTGTATTAAGTTTAAACTTGACAAGCAACATTAGATGGCTAGCTAGGTTTACCCAATATTAAACTCAACAAAAGCAAACAAAGTTTCAAGTGCTAGCTAGATTGGTTGTGCTTTTAAGTTTTACATCTTTCCTCGAGGGCATTCACCAACTTGAATCCCTAAGTAAAATTTAGCTCATCATGAAAGGAGTAAAAAACAGTAAGTTGAAGGGTTGGTATTTCATGAATAAAACAGCAAAAGAAAAAGAAAATTCCATAATACAAATTCAATGACAACTTGATTTTATTAAAAGGTACTGAATTTAAAAAAAGTGAAGCAACTACCTAATTTAAGAAGAGATTAGAATGGAAAAACACACAACAACTGCAAACTCTTAAGGCTGAATAAACTTAGACGGGAAAACAAAATGTAACTTGAAAAAAATTTAAAGAACCCGTTTCACTCCTTGCTTTGATCAACACAACCACAATTTTTTCAAAGACAATTGGGTCTTCACCACCTCTAACTTTCATTGAAGAGGGATTAAGCTTTTGAGCTTCGCGGGTCTAGAAAAGAACAGAATTACATAAGCAAAAATAAAATAGCAAAACGAAAAGGACTTGATTTAGGAGAAAATCCGCACGCTTTTTGCATCGTTTCTTCCCTCTTTTATAAGCTTCATGGGCTAGGATTTCCTTAATTGCTCTTCTACAACCTTGGGTCAAATTGTAGGGCTAAAATCGTGCTAAGGAATCTCCCAAATATCCCAAAATCTCACCAATTCCCGTGATTTCCGCAATCTCTAGGATTTTCCAGAAATCCAATTGCACTTCCATTCTGGAATGCAATTGCATTTATTTTTTTTTGCTTGCTCCCAAACCTATTTTCCAGAAGAAATGAAATCGTATTTTCAAATTGGAATGCAATTGCATTTTTGTACTTGCTCCCAAACTTACACATAAATAACAAATTAGTGTAATTCTAACTTCTTTTCAACTTCTTTCCTCTTTTTCATTACTCCAACAAGCTTTTATGAATTTTCTAATAAACAATACCTTTAGCTTGCTCATCATACAACAAAATACACAAATGGCAAGAACAACCTAGTTTAAGAGTCAAATAATTCTCATAAATGAGAATTGTCAGCCATTGGGTTCAAGTTTGCTTGAAAAGGAAAAGGAAGAAAGGAAGGATGAAAGAGGAAGAAAAAGAAAAAGAGAGAGAGTATTTAAAAGATTACATTTTAATATTATCGTGAAAAAATTAAAAAGAAAAGAATAAATATTAACTCAATTTTTTTTTGTATAAAGAAGAAAAAGAAAAAAGAAAAATATGGATAAGAAGAAGTAGAATTTGGAAGGGGTAAGGAAGAGAAAAGAGAAATAATGATGAAGTGTAAAGAGAAAAGAGAGATATGAGAGATTTTGTGTGGGACTCATAGGCTGAAATAGTAAAGGGAGGTTTGGTTGTATTCAGTAAAGCTTGGGCTGGCATGGGATGTGCTTATGCTAAGCTCACCCTACCCCCTAAATGCCCTCTTAAGGATAACGTGGTGGGATGATTTCGAGTAGGGAGATCCATGTTTCAATCGAGATGAGGCCTACAGGGGGAATGGGGGAGGGAATGTGGGAAAATAATTCTCTCCAAACTAAACAGAGAAAGGGACAAGGAATGCATTATTTATCTCTATCCCTACCTTGTTCCTCATTTCCTATCCCTGCCTCATTTATCTTTTTTTATTATTATTTTAATTATTTTTAATATATATATAAAAATTTAAAGTTTCACTTCAAGAATTTTCATTTCTCCTGACCCGTAAATTTCCAACACAGCTAACAGCATTGATAAAGGATCCTTTCTCCCTAAGCTTATCATGTGGCGTCAGGAGACCTTGTGATGGAATATTTATGTCGATGTCGTTTTGATGGTGTCGACAGAGATATCCCATCTGTTGATGCCTTGAAAATGGTGTCAACATAAGGGATCCTCTACTGGCATCGTCAAAACGCGCATCGGCAGATGGGATATCCTCCCGATGTTGTGAAAATAGTGTAGAGAGAGACTTAATAAAATTCCTAAATACCCTCATTCTCAAAATCATGATGTGTCTCCAAATCGACAATGGAGAATCATTCTCCCATCTTCGCCCTTTGTCGTGCATTGCCCCAGCCGTCGTGCTGTCGAGCTTTTGTCGCCACTGTTGTCATCGTGTCGTTGTGGGTTTACCGATGCCACCATCTCTTCCTCAACAAATTTATTTTGATTCTACCACTGCCGTCTACCTAACCTAGTTGATGCCACTAGATGTATGCCCTATATTCTTTTGTTGCGTAAAATGCAATACTGCAAATGTACGAGTTAAGTTTTAATATAGTGTTTTGAGTACAGAGTATCATTCTCAGGATTGGTTTTCTATCACATAATTTTATTTAGAGAAAGAAATCGAAAAAGGAATCTAAACTAAAATAAGCAATAAACATGGAAACAAATCAGGAAAGATATGTCTGAGGGAATTAAATTCACCAATTAAACAAATGATTCAATTAATTTAACAATGAAGATTGATCATGCAAATATTCTATAAGTCTAGAAGTCTTATAAAATGAATGACCCTGTCGCACGAGATTTTCAGAGAAATTTGATGTTGTGGAAATGAACTTGATTTTTATTGAATTTGAAGTAGTGTTACAGTCTCTAATGTATAATCCTCTTATGTTTTCTCTCGAAATGTAGATTTTGATCTGAGGGCTGGCGAGCTTGTTCTCAGACGGAGGGAGATTGAATCTTTAATTTGTAGTTGGTGAAGAGACGATCAATTTGTTGAAGCCTTCTAGTCGTTGAATCTTCCAAATTCTGAATCTTGGATCTTCTGAATTCCATGGATTCTCTGACTGAACTTGAAGCTTCTAAATTCTGACTCTTGAAGACTCTGAATTCTCTGGCTGAATGCTCTGGATTCTGACTCCTCTGAATTCTTCAAATGAATGGTGGTCTCCTCTATTTATAGAGTTTGGTGGACCTTGTATGAGCTTGGGCTTAGTTTACTTTAGGCCCAACTTTTTGACTTAAGCTTATTTGGGTTTAATTCAATCATTTTCAATAAACTTGAATTATTTATATTTGGCCCAATTTCTTTTTAATGATCTCGGACTAAACTAGTTTTGGGCCCAACTGCCATGTGGTTGGATTGTCTTAAGTCGTCCAATGGATCAATACTAGACATGTGGCATTATTTGATTTGCCAATTTTTCATGTCTTTTAATTTAATTTGAGGACACACATAAATTTGTAATTGGTCCCAAATCCATCAATATATATTTTTATCATTAATTTAAATTAATGATGTGGCAATTTGTGATTGGCAGAAATTTCTCATTCAACAAATGCCCCATTTTTTAGATTTATACATAAGTATGCAATGGATGGATCTCGAAAAAGATACTTTAGAATCAAAATATGTGATGATTTTGACCTCCTTGGATGAAATTTAGGATGTCCCTGAATTTTGGTTTGAGTTTGGAATGAAATTTGAATTTGAATCTTATTCAAATTTTGACTTGGAGAAAATTGGAGTATGCCCAAATTTTGATTTGAGAAATTTTGCCAAAATTATATGGATATTGGCTTGAATTTGGAATGGAATTTGGAATTGAGACTTACCCAAATTTTTTTATTTGGGAGAAAATTTGAAGTACACCCAATATAAGCCAAATTTTAGACATCCAATATTTTTGTCAATTGCAATGTTTGATTTTGCCAAAATTATATTGATATTGGCTTGAATTTGGAATGGAATTTGTATTTGAGACTTACTCAAATTTTTATTTGGGAGAAAATTTGAAGTACACCTAAATTTTGATTTGAGAGAAAAAAAAAATATAAGCCAAAATTTTGACATCCAACATTTTTGAAGTAATTGCAATGCTTGTATTTGGCTAAAATTTTCATCCAATTTGGAAGTAGAGATCTATCCCAATTGTAGAGACATTTTGATTAGGTCAAAATTTCCATCACATAAATTTGGAGGTAGATTTTTTCCATAATAACAATGGTAGGATATTTCCTAAATTTGGCTTGCCAATTTTGTTTGATTAGACCAAAATATTTGCCAAAATCAAAACTCTCCTTATATGTTTTGACATAATCCCTCCCTTTATAACTTGTAGAGATTGCATAGGCCAAGACACAAGAATCTTCCATCATCAAGCTTTAGGTATGATGAATTCTTCTTTTCAATCTTTTTTTAAAATTTTTTTATTTGACTTCAAATGCTCATGCACTTTTTTCTTGTGTAGGTCTTGAATTTGAGTAATAATCTTTTGTTCACCTCACTTACACTATCGGTAAGTAAAGTAAAGAAAAGCCTCTGAAATTTTTTTTATCAACAAAGTTGTTGCCGCAAGTTGAACTAACTTTGATTTTCTTTTAATACATTGCTGCTACCGCAAACCACAAGTCCAAACACACAAATATTGTTGCTTCCGTCTCTCTTTTTTTTTTTTTTAATTCATGTTGTCGTCACTTCACATGGATAATGTATGTTGACTTTTATGCTTGCCACTGCAACCTCATTACACACATGTGTGTACCCTTTTTTTTTTTTTAATAATTTATATGCATGTAGCTACGACACATATATGTGTACTAAGGCACAACTTTCTCTCTCTCTCTCTCTCTTTTTTTTTTCCATTACATATATATGGTTTGTTTGCTCCTTTTTACTGTTTTACATCCATATATATATGCATTTGCTTTTTTTTTTTTACTCGCCGCTTGATATATACACTTTTTTAATTCCATATGCCGCCAACCCCCCTCCCTTTTTTTAACTTCTCACTTAGCACTTTTCTTTTCTCTATTTTTTTTTAAATGGCTCTTGACACCTTTTTTTTGTCGTTGTTTATACATGTGTGTCGTGACCTTTTTTTTCCTTATAGTTTTGCACCTCCAGACATGCATATTCATACAAATAATAATAACAATTATTATTATTATTATTATTATTATTTTGTTTCAAGCCCTCTCACAAATGTGTATTGTATGCTTCTGCCACTTCTAAGAAATACACATTTGCATGATATGTGTTTATTATCTCTGCCATCTGGGATTTTTAATTAGTTTTTTTTAATATGTTGGTTGTTTCAATCCTCTTGTAAATTTGAAGTTGGAATCTCTAACATGGACTTTTGGGCTTTTATCTTTTTGTTTTGCTAATTATATTCCTCTCTTTTTTTAGGAATTAAAATTAGCAACTTTATTTGACAATTTCTTCTGGCATAAGGTCAGTCTTTTCTCATCATCTAAGAGGTAAGTACATATTAAATACCCTTTTTTTCCCAAAATATGCATATATTCTCTAAAGCAATGCTCTTGTTTGATATACATATGTAAACTGTTTGTACTGCACCATAGATCCTTTGCCATAATTGTTCTTGCTTTGTTCCCTCTTTGCTTAAATATGTGTATACATGTTATTATGACTCCTGATTTACTGTTAAGATGCCCCATGTTCAATGATGCAACCATTCTCCACTAATAGTGATGTCACTTCTGCTAGACCAAGCACTTAATTTATGGGATGACTTGAGTAACATGCAGCGGTGGTCACCTCTAATTACAGTGATGGCACTCCTACTAGAATAGGCTCCTAATTTATTGAGTGGCCTAAGTAGCCTGCAACGGTGGTCACCTTCACTTATAGTGATGTCACTCTTGTTAGACCAGTCTTCTACTTTATTCGGTGGCCTGAGTAGCCTGCAGTGGTGGTCACCTACCTCGCTTATAGTGATGTTACTCCTGGTAGACCAGGCTCCTAATTTATTGGGTGGCCTAAGTAGCCTGCAGTGGTGGTCATCTTCACTTACAATAATGTCACTCCTGCTAGACCAGACTCCTAATTTATTGGGTGGCCTGAGTAGCCTGCAGCGGTGGTCATCGACATCACCTCCAATGATATCACTCATGCTAGACTAGACTCCTAATTTATTAGGTGGCCTAAGTAGCCTGCAGCGGTGGTCATCGACCTCACCTCTAGTGATATCGCTCTTGCTAGACTAGGCTCCTAATTTATTGAGTCGCTTGAGTAGCATGGTGATCACCAATATGGTGTATTTTACAAAACATCCTAATCCGAAGAAAAACTACTTAGTCATCTTGAAGGATAGAGACCAGCCTATTGATAGTGGAGTCATTCTTCCAGTAGGAGCGCCGATATATGGGAATTTTAGGGAATCACAACCACCGTTTGAAAATTCCATCTTTTAATCCAGATGGTCTAAGGAGAGGCTCTTGAGTCACAATTCCTCATTGAAAGCATGGTTTTTAGAGTCGTCAATACATAATAAAGTACTAAGAGAGAATCCATAATCAACACTAGGTCGTCGGATTATTGAGGATGAAAAAGTTCGTCCGGGCTCTTCTTTAAAGATCAATGGGGAATTCTTCTATATATCTAATTATGGTAATGGTTAGAGGTCATAGTTTCTAGAAATGAAATGCCACTTAAGAAGGGTCGTCTGTTCGATGCTGTGATAGCTTCTCTATACACCTATGATCGCAACAACGATATAGTTCGTGCTTTCTGTGAAGCGTGGTGTCCTTCAACAAATACCCTTCATATGTTGTGTAGGGAATTTTCCATCTCTCTATGGGACATGTAGATATTAGAGGGGCTTTCCATTAAAGGCAGGTTTTATGATGAAGTTGTTCCTTGCTACAAGGAGTTATTAGCATCCTCTGATCGAGAAGATGAAAACTGTCCAAAAAGTTGCGAGTATCTTTTTACTGTATATTATCATATTGCATCTCAACAAATTGATCGCTTTCAGATCCCTATTAGTTCATGGATTTCTTTTTGGTTTAAAGGAGATTTAAAGTATGCAAAGCTTCCTCCTCGAAAGGCCAAGAAAAATTCTCATCCTCGTTTGACCCATAACCCAGATGGGGTTCCCATCAAATGCCATGACTGGTCTAAGAAGGAAGTGGGTCTATTCTTTGAGTTGGGTGTAGAAGCTAACTTGTAGGATAAGATGTACATGGATGCTTTTCTTTCTTACTGGTTATGTGTATTTGTATTTCTCAACAAACAAGTTTCCCTTCGTCCAGAGGTTTTTAAAGTTGTCAGTCTTATGGCTGAAGGTTATGTTTTTAGCCTCGTTGTTCCTGTTTTGGCCAACATCTATCATGGGCTAGGCCAAATTCCCAATGCATCTCCTTCTGCTGGATTTTCAAAGGCATGCTTTCATCTACATTATGTTCATATTTGGCTCGCTCATTATTTTAATATGCATTACAAAGTTCCAACAGCTGTCAGGGGCCAATGATGGTCGAGTTTTCTGACGAAGGCAGGGCTAAGTACTTCAATGATTTTGAAGCTCATGTACACATTCACAAGGGTAAATATGTGTCCTAGTATTTGAGTCTCCAAGCCAAAAACAGGGGCGAGCTTTTGAAAGATGATGAGCATTTGTCATTTTGGTATTCTTCGTTCTTCGTAAGTATTCGATCATGCTTTTTATTTTCGTAGTCAGTCTCTTCAATGGTCATTGAAGCTTATAATCCTTGTCGATTTAGTCAACAATTTGGATTTTGTCAAGACGTACAACATGACTTGGGCCAGAAGACTCCTGAAGGTAACTTAGACAATGTGTTACATCTTTAGATGATATGTACTCAAGGAGGAACATTGTCCCAAGTATATCTTCCTGCACGTGCGATGAACCCTCACACCTAGGTTACTGACATGCTTGCTAGAGTGATATGAATGAGTCGGCAATATTAGGATGTCGTTGCGCAAGTGTACATATTCATTTGTAGCAAGTGGTAAGTAAATTATCGTATCCACAGAGACTAATAATTCACTAATTTACCACAAATTGATTCTCAATAAACGCAATTTGTAACCATTTAAATTCATCAAGGAAACGAAATAAAATAATTTGTAATTGCTAGAACAAAATAAATGCTAAAACAGAGATAACAGAGTAAAAATGCAGAAAATAGAAAATGACTGAACTTGTACTTTGAGTTAAATGGAAGGCTTGGATTAGGAGTAATTTCATGCTTTAATCGATTCTACAACTTAAACACATATTCATTCTCTCAATCCACTACAACTCACACGACATTCTCCCGAATCACCAGAAATATGCTGTTTCATTCCCATTACTCCAGGGAAAATTAACCCACTGTATTGTGTGTGCATTAGGTGAGTGATTATCCCTAATCTCCTCACTTAGCTAGCTACTAACCCTAACACGGGGCTAATGTGGTTCTTAAGCTATCCGTTTCTCCTATTCTTCCCAGAAAATAGAGAAACGCTGCAACAAAATGGTTGGCCAGACGAAATTGTGCTAAAGAAATAAACAACTCTTAAAAACCAGATTGAGCTAAATGAAATGTATTAAGTTGTAAAATAAATCAAAACATCCAACCCCTAATCCTCACCTTAAAGGTGATTAGTTCATAACGCAAGAAAAACAGAAAATAATTCAGAATACAGACATAATGCTAAACAGTGCTGATAAACTAGAAAGAAGGAGAAGAAGAAGTCGAAATGTTGCCACAAAAAGGTTGAATCAGCATTCGGCACCAGCTCCTACAGAGAACCCTTCCGTTTTTGGAAATATTCCGGCAGCTTCTTTCTTCAGATAGACCTTTTTCGTTCTCCCTCCATTTTATCGGGATTCTCTAGCCTCCTCTCCTCTTCTTCTATGATCAAAATGGCTGCCCAACCCTAAATACCTCATAGTTTGTGCAAATAAGGGCTAATTAGATAAGACAAGTGACATGGCAAGCTCCCATTGGCTGAAACAGGTTGAGTCATCTGACATTTGCCAACTCATTTAATGAACTAATATTCTCACATGCGAAAGTTGTATTGGCCTGAATTGCAAGGTTTGCTCCAGCAAACTGTTGTAAAATTGCTGCTCTTATCTTCAGGAATCATTCTTAAATTAATCACACAAGACTCATTAATTATGATAATCTTACTCTAATAGGAATTTTACTACTTCAAAATTAAACTTAGAGCAAAAGCAATCAAAGTTAGGGGATTTCCAAGATATAATGAGATAAAATATGACAATTCAAACCTAAAATGATAACCTATAACTCTTATTTTAAGAGTTATTAGTTACTCAGCGTTATCGAAGCTGGTGGTCAGCCAAACATGGAAACTATCTTAAGGAGGGCATACAAAAATTAGTGGCTAACGCTTCCCCTCTTCCCTCTAAGCCTAAGTTCCCTAAAAAGGCTGGCGACAATAATGGAGGTAAGAGGATTCGCATGTTTGAACCTAACGAGTTCGCTTCTAGAGATAATGAGTATAGTCGTAGCAATAATAGCGATTATCATTGGAAGAGATCGAAGAAATCCCATAAACTATCAGTCTGTGACAATGATTTTTTTGATAGGGATGCAAGTGTTTCACAATTTCCTGCTCTCCCTACTCTCTTGGTTAGAAATCTGATCCTTTTTTTTTTCTTTAAATATTTTTGCAATATCTCTTCATATATTTATTTATTTATTTGTGTGCAGTCGCCTTTAGATGATCTTATTCAAGAAGTTGTAGAGCACCACAGCCCTCAATCTTTGATGAGTCCAGATATATTTGATTATGCAGTTGCGCATGTTAAAAATTTCAAGGCTTTGATGGACAAAGTGGTGGTTCAGTCTTGTCCTCCTGCAACTAATGGGGCTTCTGGACAAGTGAGGAAGACAACACATGTTGTTGCTTTTGAGATTTCTAATTATTGTGCGGACAATGTGAATTCGAATATGCAGCGAGAGATTGCACTGGCCATGAGGGATAGCATACATAAAAAGATCATACGCACCTCTTTTGACAAAATACTTTGTCTTAAACAAGAGACGAGCAAAATTTTCCAAGGGATTTCTAAGATTTGTGCAACTAACCTTATTTATCTTCAAAAAGTTGTAGGTGAGTACTTCCAGAAGGTGGAAAAGTTTAACAAATTACAATTGTCCTTTTTTTCTCAACTTACCTCAGTATGTAAGAATAGTCAATTGGAAGAAGCTAGATTCAGTTTGGAGAAGATACGAGGTGACGAGAGTCATGCACTTGCAGAGATGGATGCACTTCTACAATAACATCCACAAATACTTTGAGAAGAAGAAGAATATGAAATCAAGCTTAAAGCTTTTAAAGCCAAACGAGGTGAAATTTCCAAGTTGATCGTCGATAAGAAAGGATGCTTGAATCAATACGAACTCGAAGTGTTTGCAGTGCATGAAACTCTGAGTAACATTGAAAATACTTATATTCTCACTGATGTAGATGCCAATAACTTGGATATGCTTTGAGGAATGTTGGAGGATGCACAACAAGAACTGCTGAAAGAATTTTTTTAATGAAGCTGCCATTATTTCATGTTGGAGGATGCACAACAAGAACTGCCATTATTTCATGTTGGAGGATCTACAAATGGATGCCATGATCTAGCTTCATTTTTTTTAATATCATTATTTCATGTAATGACTTTAAGATCTTTTCTTGCTTTTTTTTTTCTTAGATGCTTTGTTTTTTTTGTTATTGGATTGAACTTATTCTCTATTGTCAAACTTGTTTTCCATAATGAAAGAATATTTTTTTTTCTTTTTCTATGAATGGATGAATTGTCCATGACATGGGATAATCATTTTTTTTTTTATGGACTGAACTTGAAGTTTCCTTCAAGTTGCCTACATACCCTTTAACAAAAGGGATCAAGTCATAACGTAGTTCAATATACATTTTTTTGGGTCGTTCACCTTTTTAACTCATGTGGGCCAGGAGTATCATGTAGTTTAGGCTCTTATGTAAGCCAAACATTCTTGGAGACTTCTAAGCTCACGCAAGTTCCGCAACTCTAGCATTTTCTGAATGGCATCTATCTTGGATTGGTCGATTTCAATCCCTCAATGTCTCACTACGAAACCAAGAAATTTTTCTGATGTCACGTCGAAGGCATATTTGAGAGGATTCATCTTCAATTGGTACTTTCTCAAACGATCAAAAACTATTTTTAAATCTTGCAAGTGATCTCTTCGCTTTTTAGACTTGACCACGAGATCATCAACATAACATTCAACAAGTTTATGGAGCATGTCATCGAAGGTCTTCTGCATGACACGCTGGTAAGTTGCTCCAACATTCTTTAATCCGAAGGGCATCACCTTATAATAATATATTCCTTTTGGAGTTCTAAATGCTGTCATTTCTTCATCATCAAGGGTCATTCGAATTTGATTACATCCTAATGATCCATCCATGAAAGATAAGGCTTCATGTCCTGTGGTAGCATCGACCATAAGCTTCGTGATAGGCAATGGAAAATCATCTTTGGGACATGCATTATTCAAATCGTTGAAGTCGACACATACGTGAAGTTGTCCATTCTTTTTCTTAACTGGAAAAATGTTTGCTATCCATGTTGAATACTTTACTTCTTGAATGAACCTTGCTTCAATCAATTTATTGACTTCGACTTCAATTTGTGGAACGAGCTCTGGCCGAAAACGTCTTTGGGCTTATTTGATTGGTTGATATCCTTGTTTAATCGCAAGATGGTGGACTGCTATCTTAGGATCGAGTCCTGGCATCTCTTTGTACGACCAAGTGAAGACATCCTTGTATGAGGTAAGCAAGCTTAAATATTCACCTTCTTCTTCATCATTAAGTGATGCACTTATGAATGTTGGTCGTGGTTCTTCTGTCGTACCAAGGTTTACCTCTTTGAGCTCATCAATTGTTGGTTGACTGCCATCTTCTAGTGATGTTGGCACTTCTTTAACTTCTTGAGATATTTCATTGTCTGACATTTCTTCAATAGTGATATGACAACATGTGGTCTGTTCTTCTTCCTACTCTTGATCTGCCTCAATAGGATTCTTTAAAATGACTAATTGTCGCTTTACTTTCAGAAAACCCTCCATATTTATGAGAACATAAGGCTTTATCTTCATGCGTGAAGGAACTGATAGGAATGAACTCTTCATCCCGCAGCGGAAGCATTGGATCTTCTTTGATTTTATTTAGAATTAAACAATAAATTAAGGTTAAGCAATAAATACCTTTCAAATATGGAGATTCTTCTGGCGGGACTTTATCTTCTCCACAAAGTCTTCCTGGCTATGACTCTAACAAAAGATCAAGGCTTGTGGGAGCGTCTTGAAAGAAAATCCTCAAGGGATTAAAGAGGAAGAGGTTTAGAGAGAATTCTCTAATTCTCTCTTTGAGGAGATGTGTGTTATATAGAATACACAATTGCTCACCCCTAGGGTCCTATTAATAGTGGTCTAGGGAAAATAATTAAATAATATATTTTAATATCTAATAGATTAAAATATATTATCTAACCAATTTGAATCTTATTCAAACCGTTTAAAATTCTCCTACGACATTTATTTCCTAATTTGAATCCAATTCAAATTTAATAAATATCTTTTATTTAATGTATCTAATATACATTAATTATTTTAATATTTAATGTATCAAATACAATAAATATATTTTCCTCTTTTATATTTAATATATCTAATATATTAAATATTAATTTGAACACTTCAAATTAAATATTAATTTGAACATTTCAAATTTTTTCTTTCAACTAAATTGATCTTTTAGTGTTACTATGAGCTAGCAAGGGGACCTTATGGACCTACAGATTATAAGCTCCAATGTTACAAAATTAATTAATTAAACTCTTTAATTAATCAATTTTCATTCATTAACTATAGGTCACTCCACTATAGACCTAGAGTTGCACTCTTATGCACTGTAGGACAAGTTGTGTCCATAGATATAATCATTACATGCAAGTCAATCCTTCACGAGTTGTTCGTAATTACAGCTGGGTCAAAAGTCCGTTTTACCCCTATAATTACATCTTGCACCTTAAGTACCACTGATCCTCTAATGAACAATATGTTTATAATCTAATTATAAACTAAGTCCCTATCGGGCCAATGAGAGGGTGGGGCCCCATTGTTCAAGTCCTGAAATCAACACTTAAGAGAACTATTCATCTACTTACCCTATATGGGAAGGAGTGAATTCCATCTTGTGAGATTATGTTCTTAGCTCCCTATTTGGTCAAGTCCCCAAAATGGTAGGCATATTGAATCGGCTACAAAAGCCACTCTCACCCATGCAAATCAAAGGACAAGCCCTCACAGGCAGGAGTTCATAACTCACTCAAGATTAAGATCGAGTCACATATGATCATCCTGATGAAATATTAATCTTCTCAATTAACGGATTTATAAAGAGAGATTAAATATTTCGTGGTCCAGTCTTATACAAACTCATTGTATAAGATACCCCCACTCACATGTCTCCACATGAATGATTTGGATCAAATCATTTGTAACCATTACAAAGTGAGCCGTATCAATAGTGTTACCAGGATAAGGCACCCAACCTTATCCATATACTATGACCATTTAGGTTATTTCTTGAACATGATCTTCTCGTATGTCAACTACATACTGTTCAAGATTACACTAATAACCTTGGATTTTTCATATAATGGATAATATTATATTGTAAATAAAATAATCAAAATTATTATTAATTATTAAATAAATTATTAATTACGAGGCTTTAGGGCATAAATCCCAACAGGAATAGTGCTGCAAAATTCGTTGTTGTCATTCATCTCATCAAATTATTCTGTTTTCAAAGTTTTCAACTTTCCCTTGCACTGGTTACTTGTTGTCTCAAGAAGGTCAAAAACGGATCGTGAAGGTTGATCTACCCTTTTCGATGTAGACACACTCAGCCTTTAAAACACTAAAAGTCAAGCGATAGTAGAATTATGAGCTTAAATATTTCTTGTCGTTGACACATAATTTAACTACTAGCGAACTGAAGGACGTTTGCTTGGAGCTTCAATGCAGTTAAAGACAGAGGTTCTCTGGTGATCACCTTTCTTTTCTTCTTTTGAGTCACTAACCTCTTTTTCCGTTATGTGATGTGTATTTGCAATTTTTTCTTTTCCCTTCCTGATGATGCGAATTGGGTTTGGTGGGTTGTATCCCAGTCCGGCTCTTGAGGTGGGTATGGAATAACCCTCTTTCTGAAGATTTTTTTGTGTTGGAGAAAGCTCCGACCTTTCATCAAAAAATTTTAGACGTTCAAACTCAGTATGAGTTGTGAAATAATAACTTGCCTTTTCTAGCAGTTTGTATGCATTAGGGTCAAACCCATCCTTCGTCCGTCTTTCTTGCAAAGCTATCTTTGTATAATCGGCCTTTGAATTTTGAACCTCCTCCTTGGTGATTGTTGTGAGAGGTGTTATGAAGCTTTCTTTTAGGATCTCCACATCATCGACTTTCAAATTTCCTAAACATTCTGTGAATGGCGATTCTTCCTTTTTACACCGAGATAAATGGATGTTGCGCAATATCAGAACATTTGGCAGCTTTGCTTTTGCAGAATTTGTAGATGTTTCATTTTTTTTTAGCTTCACAAGCATCTACCTCTTCAATTAGCGCTTTCTTCATATACTTTTGGTGCTTTGCCTTGTGATTTTCAATCAAAGGAATCTTAGTTGGCACAATCTCCCCTGCTTTATCATTCTGCATATAGAATTTTGCATCTGCGAAATGGGATTCCGCCTTTGAGAATGGATTAGTATCGGCTTCGACCTTCTTGACGTCGTTTTGATAGAATTTGAAACACTAATGAAGTGTGGAAGATATTACTCCATTTCCATGAATCCAAGGGTGACCCAAAAGTAGCTTGTAAGTGGTCTTGGAATCTATGATATGAAATAAAGTGTTGGCTTTCAATTCTCCAATGACAAGCTCTAAACAGATCATGTCGATTGCCCGCTGGCCTCCTTGATTAAAGCCTTGGATAAACAATCTCTGTTCGATAGTTCATCCATTAAGATGCATATCTGTGTCATAGTTGACTTAGGCATGATGTTGGCAGCAAACCCATCATCGATAAGAATTCGACCTACTTTTTGTTCTCGAATGTAGCCCGAGATAAATAAGGGTTTATTATGAGGCTTCGATCCTAACATCAAGTCTTCATTGATGAAGCTAATGGACATGCAACATGAGGCGCACGTGTGTACTTGAAAGTCTAGAATGTTTGAAACATTAAAGCCTTTTGATGCTTCAATAATAGTATCTTTAGTCACTTGAGGAAGTGAAGACAAATCATTTGTATCGAGTGAAGACAGGATTTCTGACTTTGTTATTACTTGAAATAGGCTTAAAGAAGAGTCTCCTTCTTCGAATGCATTAACAGCAAGACACGTGACATGTTCGTGGATATCTTTGCAATAGTCATTTAGGAAGCTCGTTAGAAAAAAATCTTTTAGAATTATTGGCTATCGAGATCAAACAAAATCTTCGTTCTCTTCCTTGACCAGCTTGTGCTTCCTCAAACCTTTGATCTTTTTATTCTTCTTTTGGACACATTCTTCCTTTTATAGTTTCGAAACATATGCGGTTCTTTCTGGACAAATCCTTGATTCTTTCGATGAGTTACTAAAGTCCATCCTTCATCTTCATTTTCAGTAGGCTCAAGCTTGCCATAGGAGGTATTTCTTGGAAACTCTCGCTGAAACCAAATTGTTACAAGTTCTAAATTCTCGAATTGAATCAAATTCGCTTCCAAAACATGAAATGGACTTGAATATATTTGGTTGATAAGATTTGTTGCTATTGCAGCGTGGTTTGATTAAACTACTTCATCCAGATCCAACTCAATCTTCTTTTCTTTGGTTAACTTCAAAATTAGCTCTTTCATAACAAAGCATTTCTCCACCAGGTGACTAACGACTCGGTGATACTTGCAATAATTAGGATCATTGATTCTTCCCATCTCTTCTGGTAACTTACATTCTGGTAATTCAATAAGTTGCTTTTCTAAGAGTTGTTCTAACATGTCCGGGATGTCTGAATCTGGAAAGGGGTAAACTTTCTCTTGTCTTTCCTTTAGAGTTAGTCGACGTCTCTCAACTCCATCTTGTGGTTTCTCCATCTTCTTTTCTCTTCCTTTAGAGGCAAATTTGAAAGGAGCTGTGTTGATGACCATTGACTCTTTGTTTGTGCCTTTGGCAGTTTTTTCGATGTTCTTAACTTCTTTTTTCTCTTTCTTAACGTATGGAGCAAGAACATCTTTATTTCCTCTATTAGCGATGCTCAATTTCATGTCGTGAGCACGAATTGCTAATTCTTCGAAAGTGTGAGGCTTTATTCCTTGCATAATGTAGAGAAGTCCTTAATGCATGCCTTGGATGCACATTTCAACTGTAGACACTTCAGTGAGTCTATCTTTGCAGTCGAGGCTTAAAGCTCTCTAATGGTTGATGTAGTCAACAACTGGTTCACCCTTTCGTTGCTTGGCATTGGTGAGCTCCATCATGCTAATGGTTCGCCTTGTACTATAGAAGCAAGGAACTCCTTTTCAAACTGCTCCCAACTGTCAATAGTCTCTAGCTTGAGGTCAATATACCAATCGAAAGCATTTCCTTTCAATGTTTGAACGAACTGCTTGACTAGTAAATCCCCTCTGGTACCGACATTTTCACATGTTTTGACGAAGTGATGGGATTGCCCTTTCCGTCGAATTGTTGAAATTTCGGTGGCTGGTATCCGCTAGGATCCTTAGGTTGTCAATCCTCTTAGTATACGACTTGGAATACAAGATAGAGTTATGACTAGGTCCACCATATTGTGCTCTGATAGACTTCATGATCATATCTTAGAGCTATTGGGCAGACAATGAAGCAATTGAAATGGAATGTTGTGACTGATCTTCTTGTACAATGGTCTTTCCCTTATTTTTTATGGCAGGGGTCTGACTTGATTCAACATCATCCCAACTCTCAATCTGGTTCTTGAGAGAAGCAATTTCATAGTCTTTTTCTTCAACTGCCTTTAGTAGCATGTTGATCTTCTTTTCAACTTCAGCCATTCTTTCCTCACTAGTGCCCGCATCAGTCATCATTACTAACATCACATCAAAATTTGATGTTTTGCTCAGGTGAAGAGAAGGAAAAGTAATTTTTCCAAACACAAGATTTTCTGCAATGGCGGCATTAGCTTGAGTAGACTCTATGATGCGTCTCAGCATTTTGTTTGCAATGACATGTGTTTGACTTTTTTCATGTTGTATTTCTCTGGAGCGACTGCGTGTGATTGGCCCCATGTAGGAGTTATTGATGTAGCAGGCCTTGAAGAAACTTCTTTGGATGTCATGACTTCTGGAACAAGAGAAAAAGATGAAAGGTAGAGACAATCCCACTAGGCATGCCAATTTGTTCGCACGAGATTTCTGGAGAAATTTGATGTCGTGGAAACGAACTTGATTTTTATTGAATTTGAAGTAGTGTTACAGTCTCTAATTATAATCCCCTGATGCTTTCTCTCAAAATGTAGATTTTGATTTGTGGGCTGGCGAGCTTGTTCTCAGACGAAGGGAGATTGAATCTTCAATTTGTAGTTCGTGAAGAGACAATCAATTTGTTGAAGCCTTCCAGTCGTTGAATCTTCTAAATTCTGAATCTTGGATCTTTTGAATTCTCTGACTTAACCTGAAGCTTCTGAATTTTGACTCTTGAAGACTCTGAATTCTCTGGCTGAATGCTCTAAATTCTGACTCCTTTAAATGTCTTCAAATGAAGGGTGATCTCCTCTATTTATAGAGTTTGATGGACCTTGTATGGGCTTGGGCTTGGTTTACTTTAGGCCCAACTTTTGGACTTAGGCTTATTTGGATTTAATTCAATCATTTTCAATAAACTTGAATTATTTAAATTTGGCCCAATTTCTTTTTAATGATCTCAGACTAAACTATTCTTGGGCCCAACTGCCATGTGGCATAATTTGATTGGACTATCTTAAGTCATCCAATAGATCAATACTAGACATGTGGCATTATTCGATTTGCCAATTTTCATGTCTTTTAATTTAATTTGAGGACACACGCAATATATATTTTTATAATTAATTTAAATTAATGATGTGGCAACTTGTGATTGGCTGAAATTTCTCATTCAAAAAACCCTTTCGAAGACAAACAATTCTCATGCATTATTATAAAACCTACATTCCTGATGATTTTTAATAACACACATGACTTTAAGACTCCATCAAATGATCTCTAAAGGAGTTCTAATCATGGTCATGTCAGAACTACCCTTAGTCATGCAATTAAATTCTAGTCTAAACCACCCTTTTTCAAGCATGAATTTAGACCAATAAAGCAAATAATCAATAGCCAAAAGATTATAAGCACTAACACATAAAAGCATGAATGGAAGAAAAGCGTTCAATCAAGGCATATAATTAATTAAAACATCAAATCTAACGGCTACATCAAACCCTAAGATAAAGAGTTCAACTACTCATGTTCACTATTACAAACTCTAAACTTATAAACAATCCTATAATGAAAATTACAAGATAAAAGGAAAGAAAAGTAAAACTAGTGTTGTGTGTCGATCTCCCGTCCCCAATGCGATCTCCATGAACTCAAGCTTCAAAATATTTTTCTCTTGCTCCACCAAGCTCCTTTAACTCTCCAAATAGTATAGAAATCATAAATAGGTTTGGTCCTTCCCAATTGGCCCTCCAAATCTATAGGCTTTATTGTATATATAGAGAACAAGACAGCGTCGAGATGCTAGGGACAACGTCGAGACATTGTACCCTAGTGTGCAAATTAAATAAGGAATATCGACGTAGCATCTTGACACTACTGTTCGTGATCACGCAAGCGCATGTGATCAAGTAATATAAAACGGTAGGTATTACCAAGTATCGAATCCTCAAGGAAGCGTAATGGAGGCTTTTTTCTTAAGCTGATTAATTATTAAGAGAACTCATATTTGGAATTATTCAGGGTAAAAACTAAATTCTAAACTAAGAAGGCAGTTAAAAAGGTGGAGATACCAAATTAAAGGGTAGTTTAGGGAATCGAGTACAAATTAGGTAACGATTATGGCAATTGGACTCGACATTTAATTTATCTTGCTAATTACATAAACTTATAGCCAAACCGATTGAAATCTCCTATCGGTCTCATTCGAACACTCTAATTAATCGCTTGCCTAAGTGTCCTTAGCATTAATTGATTAATTAATTGGGATTAAGTTCGCTCATAATTAGTCTCACCTATCAAGTGTTAATCCTATGTCACTTACGCAATTTTAGGGCATTAATTGAATTTGTTCGAATCTCCTCCGTCGAGCTCAATTTAAGACTAGAATCAACTAATTAATGGCCAATTAATTAGAGGCAGTAAGTACAACTTCAATTAAATCCAATTAAACAAGTAATTAAATGCCATAAATTTCAATTATACCATAATTTTACTTCTAATTGTGCTCTTAATCCCTAAACATATGAAATTAGCCTATAATATTCAATATACAGCACAAGAATTCCATCTCTACAGCCCTAGGATACATGAAACAAAGGAAGAAAGCGATAAAAGAATCCATTGTCGCCAAAATCTCCGCTCCCGCTTCGAATTCTGCAATCTCAAACCTTGAATTCTGCTCCTGAACACACCGATTCATGCTCCATAGGTCCCAAGTGGATGAGAAGTCGCAAAAATAGGCTAAACCCTAAAAATGGTTTCCCCATTTTCAGTCCCGAAACGATGATTGTATACCAATCCTCGATATAGCGTCGAGACACTAGGCACAAGGTTTCTACGTTGTGCTTAATGCAGCATTTCACTCTCCACGGGCGCTGATGTGCGTACAAATACATTTCCGAAAGCGCACGGGTCAAGTAATATAAAACGGTATTCCTACCGAGTATCGAATCCACAGAGATTGGCTTTTAGTTCAATTAATTACCACGAATACTCTCACTTAACTTTATTTAGAGAACCGAAATCAAAAGAAGATAAACTAACTAACAAAAGAAAATAAATGGCAAGAAATAAATGGGAGACACAAACACGAGTTATGACTTGGGAAATGATCAATTACTAAGTTAACAGACAATTATAAACCAATGGACAATGAACTCATAAGTCTAGAAGCTCTAAAGACGTGGAATCTCCTCTCGGTCTCCTCCACTCTCAATGTACCAATTGACTAACCTAGGTCTCCCTAGCGCTAGCTAACTCATACAAGGCATCAAGACTCTTCATTACGAACTTCTAATGTCTATTCATTAACCCCGACTGTCACTCAGGTAAATAAACACTAGTTATGCAATTGAGGTCATTGTCTAAGCTTCTCTCTGTCGAGTTTTCACCTAGAAAACTAGTCAATTAACCAATGCCCAACTAATTAATCTTCATCACCATTTACAATTAATTAACTATTAACCTCGCTATCACTCGAGTAGTTAATTAATCGCGCATTAAGCTAAACTAAGTATTCTCTCTCGAGCTCAACTTAGAAATACCTCAATTAATTAGAAAAACAATGGTTAAAGGCGTTAAGAAACAATTGCATAAATGATTCAAAGCCCTAAAAGAAATAAACATCTATTACTTAAGAAATTAATCAAAAGTTTCCATCAATCAAGCATAAAATAGTGTTTAACAACTAAACCCAAGTAAGTAGAGATTAAACCATACAAAATCATTCAACAAAACCCAGAAATCTCTACTTTACAGCCTCTAAGTTAACTATAAATGAAAGAAAAATGGAAGAAATTGCAAACAAAGGGAGATTTCGCGTTTATGAGGTGTTATCTCAAGAATCCAAGCTCCAAATCTTCAATACAAACTAGCATGGAATCGAGTTTAGGGCATAAACCCTCGGTTTGGCCTCCCAAAATCAAAGAGAAAATGATGTATTTATACCAGAAATCGAATAGATCTAAAAAAAAAACGCGTTCTGCTATATTCGTAGCGCCTAAGGGTCCAAAACAGCGCCTAGACGCTGCTTCTTTGTCCGGCTCCTCTGTTTCAGGCGCCGATATTATTATTATTATTATTATTTAAGCTTTCAACTTGAAAGTCTTAAACTTGGACTTTTAAAATGAAAACTTTCTTACTTAACATTTTATTAATTTTCTTTTCTCTTCTTGAATCTTCAACAAAGCTCTAAAAAGCTTCAATATCCATCAAAGTAATCTCGAACACTCGATTTTGCTCCGTTAGCTCAATTTCTACAAAATCAAGAGAAATGCACATCAAAGTTCACTAATTCAATACAAAACTAACCAATAATTGGGCACAAATATAGCACTAAATTAGTGCTATCACGAGCCCTCATCATCGAGACGCTTCGGACAGAAGCCTTCACAGGACAGCGTCTCAACGCTAGCCCTTGGGTTTGAATGCCAAATAATAGCGTCTCAACGCTATTTTGGGCTTTGAGACGCGCCATCCTCTTGGCCAATTGCACTTGTGAAGCCCCTCTTCTCCATACTTAGCTCCGTTTTGAGAACTTTTAGGCCGCACAACATATCCGATACTCCAAATTTGCCAATTTTAATCTGAATTGCCCGGTTACCTAAAATATAGAGAATATCTAAGTAAAAGCTCATAAATACATATAAAACTAGCAATTAAATGGGCCTAATTATAACACTAAATTAGTGATATTAGTTACATGCAGCGTCTTGACACTATGGACAGAAAATGCAAGGCGTGCGTGTTTTGTGAAGGACAGACTTGCACACATAAAGTTCGTAGTGTCTTGACGCTACAAGGCAGTGTCTCGACTCTTGCCTCATGATTTTAATAGCTTGAAGCACTGCAGTCATGGTGTCTCGAAGTTCTAAAAGTCTTGAGACACTATCCTTTCGGGTATTTAGCTTGATTTTCTTCTTCACTTGACTTGAATTCTCAAATTGAAGTCTAAATAGGATCTTTTTAACTCCAATAACTTCTCAAGCTCTGATTTTGCTCCAATTGTTCAATTTCTACAAAATAGACAAATAAATACGTGAAAGCAATCAATAGAGCCATAAAACTAGCCATAAGTAAAGCGTAAGGATATCACATTTGGTGTGCTATCACCTTTGCATTACGGATTGGAAAGTGGTCTAAAACAAGAACAAGGGAAATTCATTTTGCCAACATGTTGTACTTTGAGTTTAGATACACTATTGATATGTTTTGAATTTGGATGGATACTTATTTTGCTATTGATTGTGAGGCTTACTGCGGCTTCCATTTCTTTGCTTTTTCATGACATAATTTGCAATCAAGTTAATTTCATCATTACCACTTTGTAACGAGTTGATGTAGTCCAAAGTATTCGGTTCTTCTAGTTTGCAAATTTGGAATTTACTTGATATTTGATTCTTCCTTGCGAACTTGCTTGTGGGGTTGATTGGAAATGTTAATGATTTTGATTTTTGCTTTTGGTGTGAGTTTTCTCTAGCCTTTCCTTTTGTTTTCTTCCTTGGTCTTTGAGGTACGGTTAAACTCTTTTGTTTTCCTTTTGTTTTGTTTGCTTCCTTAGAAATATTGTTGATATATGAAATTTGTTGGAAAAATTAAGAAGAATGTCCTTTATTAGATGAGTTTGGGGATTATGCTTTGTTCCGATGACTTTTTGAAACTTCTTGGTCTAGTTGGATGCTATTGAATAAAATTAATTTAGACATATCAATAGCTTGATTTTGAGTGTGTTGCTGATAAATTTTGTGTGATTTATTGGTTGATATATGTGAATAATTTTTTAATTTGAGAAGTTATTAATTGCACCACTTATCAAGTTTAAGGTTTATTGATAAAATTGGAAATTTAAAGTTAAAATTGAAAGTTCTCTCAATTTAAAGTTAAGATTAAGAGAGGAATAAAGTTTGTCATCTTTTAAGTTAAATTGAGAATTAAGAGAATAAAATTAAAATTCAAGAATCTATCAGACACAAACTTAGAAATTCAATGGTTAAAATTGTAATTTAACCCAAGATTTAATGACCTTTCAATTTTATATCTATTAAGTCATGAATTTTAAAACTTGTCTAATAAGTTAGGGATCTATTAGACACAAAGTTGAAAGTTTGGAGACCTATTAGACACTCATAAAGTCCAAAAACTTAATTAATAGTTATTAGACACAAAGTTGAAAGTTAATGACCTATTACATAACCTTGGGACCTATGAGACACTCTTTTCCTCTTGCCTAGATTGCTTGGTTTTAATGCATTTTCCTTTTCTTAAAAAATAAGTTGTAATGTAACATTGTGATTAAATAGGTCCTTTTTTAGGATCAAAGAAATTGTTAAAATGTAGTTTAAAATGAAGTTAAAAGTACAACATAAAGTACTTCAAACATTTCTTGGCACTTAACTATACATAGAAAAAGATAATGAGGCTTGGAAAAGGCCACCGAGTTCCTTCTCTAGACTGAAGGCATATTGGGTTGAGAAATGAACAAATTGTCTCTAAAAAACAATCTTCTAAGAGAGGTGTAAGCCTTGTATGGTTGTTCATGAGGCCAAAAGTTGCTCACTCGATGCTACAAGAGAAGAAACGAGGGCAAAGATGACGATAGTTCTCAATGCTCAAAAAGACAAAACATGATCAGTAGAAATGCATGAAATGGGAAAAAAGTTCATGGAATCATAAGGAGGAACGTCGAAATAAGTATGAACTCTCTTCTTTTGTAATGAACTTATGAGGTTGCTATCTTATAGTTATGGTAGCAACATAGTTATGTATGAATATCGAAATAGTTATTATGTTCTTATGTTGGATGAACATTTTAATAAGTATGAGGTTATTATCCTGCAGTGATGGTAGCAACATAGTGTAGGGGGAAGGGTGAGTTTGAGATTAGTTTTCTTTGTTTGTTGGAGTTGGAGTTTGAGGTATTGTTTGATATGTTTGTTTGTATGTTGTAGTTGGAGTCGTTTGAAATATTGTTTGATATGTTTGTTCTTAGGGTGCTAAGGGATCGTTTTGTGTTTAGATGAATTTGGCTCAAAGTTTGGTTTAATTTTTGTGTTTCTAAGTCTGAATATGTAAGTTTAGTTGTCTGTTGGAGTTTGAGATTGTTTGATAAGTTTGAGTTTAGTTGTTTGTTGGAGTTTGAGTTTGAGATTGTTTGTTGAAGTTTGAGATATATATTGTTTGATATGTTTGTTTGTTTTTATTAGAGTTTGAGATTGTTTGATAAGTTTGAGTTTAGTTATTTGTTGGAGTTTGAGTTTGAGATTGTTTGTTCGAGTTTGAGTTTGAGTTTAGTTATTTGTTGGAGTTTGTACTTGTTTGATATGTTTGTTCGTTCATTGGAGTTTGTGCTAAGGGACCATTTTGAATTTAAATAATTTTGGCTAAAAGTTTGGTTTAGTTCTTGTGTGTATAAGTTTGAATATGTTAAGTTTAGTTCTAGTGTTTGTTGGAGTGTGAGATTCTTGATATGTTTGTTTTTAGGATGCCAAAGGATCGTTTTAAGTTTAGATTATTTCAGCTAAAAGTTTGGTTTAGTTCTTGTGTGTATAAGGTTGAATATGTTAAGTTTAGTTGTGGTGTTTGTTAGAGTGTGAGATTGTTTGATATGTTTGGATAAGTTAAATTTTTGTTAGTTCGATTAGTTTTAAGGGATGTTGTGTTTGTTTCGATTACTTTGGTTAGAGAGTTACTTAAGTTTTGATAAGTTTAATTTTGTTCGATAATTTTAAATTATTGAGTTAGTATTGAACATAATTAAATTTTATTTTTTTAGGTGCTTCTAGGTTGATGCCAACGACATTTAGGATGCATCTACGAACAGATTTTTTTTCTTAAGTGTTATGTAATTTTATTTTTATCTCCAACTTTGATTGAAAAAAATATTTAAGATGATTTGCGACATTTGTATGAATATATTTGGATTTTAAATTATATTTCGAATGCAATTTAGAATATATTTTATTTTGAATACATTTTATTTAGGTATAACAAGATTTGAATTAAAAAAAATTGGAGATCTATAATTTTAAAAAAATTGCATCAAACAATTTCTACCAATGTCGTTTTATTGTCGTCCACAAGGTAGCTTCTGCCGACGTCAGACATTCTGGTGTCGATAGAACCTCTTCCGACTAGTTTCTGTTGACGCCTCTCCCGACGCAATGCATTTTCTTGCGTCAAGAGAGGTTTTCCCAACGCGTTTTTGGCTTCTGCTAACACTTTCAGATGTTGGAAAAAGCCAAAAATCCTGTAGTGTTTTATTGTTTAGTGATTTAAATAATTGGATATGTTTAAATTATATGGTTAAACATTTGAATTCTATGTATGGATAATTAGATAATTTGACATGAAATATTATTTTGTTTCGATTATATTAGGAGGTTTAAGAATTTTATCTTTAAATGAAGATTTTTCATTGGAAATTGACCGTTTAAATGGAGATTTTCCGTGAACAATTAACTATCTAATTAAAAATTAATAGATATTTCTAATGAATAATTAACTATCTAATTAAAAATTTATCAAAAGAATTATTTGATTAAATTGAGATTAAAAAAAGAAAAAAAAACTAAACAGGGAATAATTTCTTGCGAGGAGCCCATCCACGCGAATTTCCTGCAAAGAATTTCCGCCCCAATCTCCATGAAATTTAACAAAAATTTTTATGGAGACGGAGATTTATATGGAGAGTGGGGGCGGGGATGAGGAAGTCATCCTCGTCCCCAACCCGCCCCATGAACATCCCTAATTTTGGGGCATGTTTAAACATTTAGTAGCATTAGTGTAAGCAAATAGAGTTGACTATGACCTAGTAGACACAAATTGAAATTAAAAGTTCAAAAACTATTAGAATCTTTTCAAAGTATAGGGACTAAAATAGACACAACTCTGAAAATTCAAAGACTTAATAGACAAATTTTAAAGTGTAGTGACTAATTACACAAAACTTGTAAAGTTTGGGTTCAAATTCATAATTTAACCTAGTTATATACTTATATTGTATTGATAGCATTGAATAATTATTTGTCTATTTTATATATATATATATATAGATCACAAATATGGGGTGGCTATTAAAATTTACGAGAATTGTAATGGGTAACAAAAAGATTAAGGTATTTGTAAATTTAGCTAGGTTTTTGGGATTTGCATATATGGCAAAATTGTCAAAATTTGATTTTCTTTTGTCTAATTTCCAATTTTACCCTTTCTAGACTTTTTCTATGTGCGTTTACTCTCTTTTAGATTTTACACTTTCTTTTGATTTAACATTTTCACAATCATCTTCTTTCTTCTCTCTGTAGTTTTTTTCTACTGATTCTCCAAGGTTTGTACTTTCTCTTTTTCAAATTCGTTTGGTTTTGTCTTTTCACCCTTTTTGTAATTTGATTTTCATTCGATTTCGCTAGTCTACTTCTCTGTTTGGTTGTGATTTCTTTCATATATTGTTATATTCTTTTTGTTTTTTATTTGTTTTTATTCAATTATGGTGGACATTGTTTTTCTTGTTTGATTCGTTTTGATCTGGAGTTCTTTTTGTTTGATCAGTTTGATAATTCCTTCAGATTTGGGTTTTGACGTCAAAGATTGTGCTTCTCTCAATTACATAAAAATTGTTCTCAGTTACGAATTTCTTCTCTTCTCGATCATCATCTTTTCTTCTCTCAGTTATGTAAAATTTCAAGTTTGTTCTCTTTCTTTTTCATTATCCTTTATTTTCGATTGTGTTTGGTTTCTTTCTAATTTTGATTTGTTTTTGTTCGATTATGGTGAACCTTTATGATTCATTTTTATTTGAAAGTATTTTCATTCGATTTGTGGTTATTTTCTCTGATTTAAGTTTTTATGTCTCGTTGTATTTTCTGAGTTTTGATGGTATATCAGATGTATAATTGATATACTAAATTTAAAGTAGATAAGTTCTATATAAGTTATACAACTGATATACTAAATGTAAAGTAGATCAGTTGCACAACTGATATACGAAATATAAAGTATATCAGTTATACAACAAATATACTCTATATTTGGTATATCAATTGACTAATATACCAAATTTAAAATACATCAATTGTGTATTTTTTAGTTTTCACTGATCTATATTATTTTTTTTGTTTTCTTTTTATCTATATATTGATATAGTAATGTAGTTTATCAATAATTTTAGTTTTTTATATTTTTTTTGCAGTATTTTGTAGTTATGATTAAGATTCCAATAGAGTTGAGGATAATGTACTACCTCGAATGGTTAAACGTCAAGCGAGAAGAACTCAAAGAAAATAATGCCTTCAATTGGATAATTGACAAAGTGCACAAAATGTAATTGTTGTAAGTGTTGGTCACAATCAAAGAACATACGCAAAATTTGTTATAAATTTGATTGTATTACAAAAAATAGGTAAATGATATAGGTATGTTATGTATATCATAAATATAGGTAGATCAATAATATACCTAATAGTAGGTTTATCATTGATGTAATACATATAAGGTATATCAGTGATATACCTACTATAAAGTATATCAACAATACGTGTATATCAATTATATAGATGAACTGAGATGCATCAATAATGTATCTGTAACGACCAACATTTTCAGGAATTAATTAAAGTTTTAATTTTGAGATTTGAATTAATTGTAAGGTCAATTTCATGTTTAAAGTTGTGTTGAAAATTAATTTTAGAGATTTGCATAATTGAAATTTGAGAAATTGGAAAGTGAATAGGGAAGAAAGAAAGGAAAAAGTGAATTAATTGGTTTGGGGGCAATTTTGTTAATTAGGTGACTTTGAGCAAAGCCCAAGCCCAAGGAGAAGCCAAGCCCAAATATCCCTCTCTATTATTTTTATACTACACATAGCCCTAGGTCAAGCCAAGCCATCATCTTCTCCAACCTTCTCCCCTTCCTCCATGAAAAACAGCATCCACCGTCAATCCCTCTCTCTCTATCCCTTTAACTACCAAGAGACCCATCCATTCGAAAGCTTTTTTTTCTTCTTCAACAAACATCCATCGCGCGGCACTGTTCACGGCGAGGGTACTGTTCACGACGCTATACTGTTCACGGACGTACTGTTCACGGCGGTACTGTTCATACAGCGAGTATTGTTCATATCGCAGGGGGGGACTGTTCATACTGCGGGGGTACTGTTCACTACGCCGTCACTGTTCACGCCGCCGCCGTTTCGATCAGCCTCTTCCAGTCCGGTGAGCCTTCAATTGTGGGATACCCATCCCGTTCCGGCATCAAAATCACGAGCGTGTCGCGGTCCAGTAGGATTTGGACTGTTGGAGCGAAATTTTTGGGCCCCAAAGCGTTTGACCGAGGTTCAAGGCAGTAGAATTTTTGGTGAGCATTTGGGTGAATTGGATTCTTGAGCTTAGTCAAGGTAAGGGATCTTACGCCGGTATGCTTAAATGCAAGTTAGGAACTGAATTGAAAAAAAAATGTAAATTATTTCAAATGAAAAGTTTTATAAATGTTTTTAGTTGTGATTTCTGAGGAATTTTAAAATACTTTATTTTATATGAAAATGGAGTTGCACATGTATGATTGCCATATGTTCTTATGAATGTGATGCATGTTATATGATTTATGATATGAGGAATGACATGAGAACTTTGTTTTATGTTGCATCATGAAATGAAAATTTTAAAATGCTTTGGGACCTCATGCATACATTATGTTTTCATGATAAAAATGATTTCGAAGGCTGTGGCAATTACCCCCTAAAATTATTGATGTACATCTATATGAAAAGGAGCCTTATGAGGCTATATGAAAAGAAACCTGAAAATGTTAGATGAAAAGGAACCTAAAAAGGTTAAATGAAAAGGAAATGTTAGGTTGGGTTAATTGTCCACATTAAGCATAAGAGAAAAGTTGAAAGAGAAATGTTTCCGCTCTGAAAGGAATTTAGGTCCCACCAAAGGAAAGAAAGAAAATGTTTTCGAAAACTCATTATGTATGTGTATGCATATCCTGATCCGGTAGTGAGATCACTTACTGAGTATTTTAAATACTCATCCTTTTTCAAAATGTTTTTCTTTTCAGGTAAAGGCAAGAACATATTTTATGCGAGTGGCAAGGTGGTTTGCTCAAAGGGTCATGGGTGTCATGAGGAGTATAGCTTCCGCATCTAGTTTATGTTTTAACTCAAATTATTTTGTTAAGTAAACTTAATTGAAGTGAACTATTTCTTTTGATTTAACGTTTTGATTCACATTATGTTTTGCAATGGTTTTTAAAGGGATCCCGAACTAAAAGATTTTGATTGTTTAGCAAAAAAGTTTAATTCTTTTTGTCTTTTACCGAAGATTTCTAAATTCTACTAGCATGCATGTAGTAACGTCCCTAGAAAGTCTAACAGGAAAAGTCAGGTCGTTACAGTTGGTATCAGAGCCCAGAGTTACGGGTTCTGTAGACTTGCTTACATTGTAAGCATTAAGTGTCCCCATGACCAAAGAACAAACGCCTTGTCACCGCCAGGTATGTTATTGTACAAAATGTTTGCAAAAAAAAAAAAATTAGAAAATGTTTTGTTCTGAAAAAAAAAATGTTTTGAATAGATATGATTAATGTGATGTATGAAATTCTTGTTGATGTTATGTTCTATTTTGAGTAATGAAAATGACTGTGTTTAAAAGAAGCTTTCTTGGCATAAAACACTTGCTTAAGTGTGAGATTGAAGTAGTCAAGTGTAGACAAGAGAAAGAAGATGAGATCTTAAGAGATAAAGTTTTTCAAAAGTCATTGGTTGATGATGCCTCTTCAGTAAGACTTTAAAGGAATGATATGTTATGGTTAGGGTTACTCTTTGGAAGTTTAAGGTTTTGGTGTACTAAGGTATTTGTGGATTTTTTTCATGTGTCATGTCCAAAGGAATGAAAAGGGTGAAAAAGTAAAGTGTATGGGATAATATGAGAAATTTCCTTTATAACACCTAACTTGATTAGTGTAGTTAATGAAAAAGGTTTAGTGGTTCGAAAAGGAACTTGAGACTTAAATAAAATAGTAAGTTGTTGGTTCGAATTGGAAGGTCATTATCAAGGTACTCCAAACTATTTGGATATAACCAATAAAAAGGGAATCTAGTCCACGTTAGGACCAAGAGAAGATTTAGTTTAAAGCAAGGTCAAATAATTAAGGAAAAAAAAACAATAATAATAAAAAAAAATCCCACCAGAGGTTCAATTTTGAACTAGACCTAAGAGAAAATTATAAATGGAGACATGTTTTCGGTTACTGAAGATAAACCTTCCTTGGAGAATTAAAAAGGGCATCATACTTATAATGACCTTATTAAAGACAAGTATGAGTTAGGAAAAATGAGGAGTAAAGGTTTTGGTTGTTGACAGTCAAAGGAAATCAAAGGTAGAGACATCAAGTATACAAACATGGTTTGACTTTTACATTATGACTTATGTTTGAGAGTCTTTAGATTGGCTAAAGAAATCTTGGTACTATTTGGGAGCTTAGAACTTTGGCGGGTATTGGTGGAATAAATTGTAGGATACTTTGACTATGAAATTCAACTTTAGTATGAGATTTCTTTTCCAAACAAAGGATTAAACAAGGATATTTTGAATATTGGAATAGTTCTTTGATGAGTTTTGTATTTGTTTTAAATAGGAGTTGAAGAGAACAACTTTTAAATTGAAGTGGTTTGTTTTTAATAGTTGTCAAGGAACTATTGAAGTGAACTAATGAAGCCATCAATAATCTTATTGAAATGGGGAATTAGGCCAACTTAAAGTGGACGAAAAAAAAAAGGTTATGTTAGTGTTAAATCAAACAAGCTGGACATTTCAGGTTTGCCACTAGCACAATACATAGACATGAACATAGAACTCAAGTCAAGAACAATGCTCATTTTTTTTTGTTTTGGGTGGAATGACCCTAACAAAGCTATTGTAGCCCAAGTCATAGATACATGGACTATTAGACCAAAACTTCATGTGCCCTAGTGTTTTATCATGGGACACATTAATTGTTGTTCGTTAAAAAGAAAGATTGGCGAACCAGACAGTTATGCATCGAGTGCCAGTAGTTATAGAGACCTATGAGTTTATTCAAAGACTAAAGGACAAAATGAGGAGTACCTTGGGTAAGTTGACTACCTTAAAAGGTAGTAAGCTTTTTGCCAAGTTATTTTTAGTGTGAGTCCTGACGGGATGAATAGTTTTTCTTGGGCGCATAACTACTAAGGAAGGTATCATAATGGACCCTTTTAAAATGGAATCAGTTCGTCATTAGCCTTAACTTAGTAAATGGTAGAAAGTCGTAGTTCCTTAATTATGCAAGCTACTCTAGAATGTCTGTTTGGAATATTCCTAGCTAGGCAGCACCTTTGACTCAGTTGACATGAAAAGGTAGCCCATTTGTGTGGAGTGATGATTGTGAAGCAAGTTTCCAAAAGATGAAGCAGAAGTTGGTCTCGGCCCCAGTGCTCACCGTGCCTGATGAAACAAGAGGTTTTGTGGTCTATAGTGATGCCTCAAAGAAGGGCTTGGGATGTGTTCTAATGTAGCATGGACTGGTTATTTCCTATGCCTCCCGCCAGTTGAAAGACTACGAGCGCAACTATCCGACCCATGATTTGGAATTGGCAGCAGTGGTCTTTGCCCTGAAAATTTGGAGACATTATTTGTATGGGGAGAAAATCCAGATCTACAGAGACCACAAGAGCTTAAGTACTTCTTCACTCAGAATGAGCTAAACATGAGGCAACGCATATGACTGGAGTTAGTGAAGGATTACGATGTTGAGATTTTGTATCATCCAGGAAAGGCAAACGTAGTTGCAAATGCTCTCAGCAGGAAAACAGTGCACAATTCGGCTCTAATTACTGACCAAGCTGTTATACGGGCCGATTCAGAGTGTGCAGAGATAGCAGTGTTAGTGAGGGAAGCTACAGCACAGTTAGCCAAATTGACAGTTCATCCAACCTTGAGGCAACGTGTTATTGATTCCCAACGGGGAGATCCCAGTCTAGTGAGCATCTTCATCAAGTAGAAACAGACCAGGCGAGTGAGTTTTCTCTATCTTCTGATGGTGGTCTCCTATGTCGGGGACGTTTGTGTGTACCGGAGATTGATGAACTTGAATGAGATTTTGACTGAGGCGCACTGTTCTCCATTTTCGATGCATCCAGGTAATACAAAGATGTATCAAGATCTGAAACAGTTTTACTAGTGGCGTGGAATGAAGAGGGACGTGGCAGACTATGTTAGCAAGTGTTTAGTTTGTCAGCAAGTGAAGGCACCAAGACAGAAGCCAGCAGGCTTGTTACAATCGTTAAGCGTGCCACAGTGGAAGGGGGATGAAATCTCTATGGACTTCGTGGTAGGGTTACCCCGGACAGTAAGAGGCTACACCATGATATGAGTTATTGTGGATAGACTTACTAAGTCAGCACACTTTCTTCCAGGGAAGCCTACTTACTCCGCAGAGAAGTGGACACAATTGTACATGAAGGAGATAGTCAGATTGCACGGGGTTCCTGCAAAGATTGTTTCGGACAAAGATTCATGTTTTACATCTAACTTCTGGAGGAGTTTGCAGAAAGCCTTGGGTACTCAGTTGGATTTCAGCACGTCTTTTCATCCCTAGACAGATGGTCAGCCAGAACGGTTAAACCAGATATTAGAGGATATGCTACGGGCCAGTTCGTTGGACTTTGCAGGTAGTTGGGATACCCATTTGCATTTGATAGAGTTCGCCTACAATAATAGTTACCAAGCAACCATCGGCATGGCACCATTTGAAGCGTTGTACGGTAAAAGATGCAGATCTCCTATTTACTGGAACGAAGTTGGTGAACGTAAGTTACTGGGACCCGAGTTAGTCCAAGCCACTGATGATGCAATTACAAAGATCAGAGCAAGGATGTAAATCGCACAGAGTAGACAGAAAAGCTATGCTGACTCGAGGCGAAGAGACTTGGAATTTGATGTGGGTGATCATGTGTTCTTGAAGGTGTCTCCAATGAAGGGAGTTCTAAGGTTCGGTCAGAAAGGAAAGTTAAGTCCCCGTTTTATAGGGCCGTTTGAAATTCTGGAGCAGATTGGCCCTGTAGCTTATAGATTGGCTTTGCCGCCATCACTTCCTGCAGTACACAGTGTGTTCCATGTGTCCATGTTGGGGAAATACATACCGGACCCATCACATGTGATTGACTTTGAGTCCTTGCAGTTGAACGAGAACTTGAGCTATGAAGAAAGGCCTGTGCAAATTTTTGGCGAGAGATTAGAAGACTCTTCGTAATCGAGAGATCAATCTTGTTAAGGTGCTTTGGCAAAACACCAGTCCGTGGAGGCTACTTGGAAGCAAGAGGATGAGATGCGGGCTAGATACCCCGAGCTTTTTCAAGGCTAGAAACTTTCGAGGACGAAAGTTTTTAAGGAGGGAAGATTGTAACGACCAACATTTTCAGGAATTAATTAAAGTTTTAATTTTGAGATTTGAATTAATTGTAAGGCCAATTTCATGTTTAAAGTTGTGTTGAAAATTAATTTTAGAGATTTGCATAATTGAAATTTGAGAAATTAGAGAGTGCATAGGGAAGAAAGAAGGGAAAAAGTGAATTAATTGGTTTGGGGGCAATTTTGTTAATTAGGTGACTTTGAGCAAAGCCCAAGCCCAAGGAGAATCCAAGCCCAAATATCCTTCTCTATTATTTTTATACTACACGCAGCCCTAGGTCAAGCCAAGCCATCATCTTCTCCAACCTTCTCCCCTTCCTCCATGAAAAACAGCATCCACCGTCAATCCCTCTCTCTCTATCCCTTTAACTACCAAGAGACCATCCATTCGAAAGCTTTTTTTTCTTCTTCAACAAACATCCATCGCGCGTACTATTCACGAGGGGGGGTACTGTTCACCCACGATACTGTTCATACCGCAAGTACTGTTCATACCGCGGGGGGGTAATGTTCATACCGCGGGGGTACTGTTCATGACTCCGTCACTGTTCACGCCGCCACCGTTCCGATTAACCTCTTCCAGTCCGGCGAGCCTTCAATTGTGGGATACCCATTCCGTTCCGGCATCAAAATCACGAGCGTGTCGCGGTCCAGTAGGATTTGGACTGTTGGAGCGAAATTTTTGGGCCCCAAATCGTTTGACCGAGGTTCAAGGCAGTAGAATTTTTGGTGAGCATTTGGGTGAATTGGATTCTTGAGCTTAGTTAAGGTAAGGGATCTTACGCCGGTATGCTTAAATGCAAGTTAGGAACTGAATTGAAAAAATAAAATCTCTTGGTTGGTAACATGACCTATAGAAGGTAAGCTATATGGGTTAGTCCTATATGGCGTAAGTAACAATACTTACCTTATACATTATATATTCATATTTCATCCTCTTCATTACTTTTTTTTCTTTCTTTTTTTAGTATAATTCTCTTCATTACCCCATCGATAAATCTTTTTGCCATTTTCTCCTTCAATGAATATGATTCTTCATCTTTGCTTGGTTTTTTTTTTTTTTTTAGAAAATTGCAGTTGGTGGCTATTTCAATTTTCCTAATTGCAAATATAGCACATGTAGAAAAAATTTGTAAATAATGCAATTTATTAAAATTAACATTTGTTATTCCCATTTTACCCTTGATTTAAATTTGATTCCCACGTATTCTCCTCCTCCTTCTTCCTATTTGCCCATCTTCTGTTTTACCTTTTTTCTTCTCGTTCGTCGCTTTAGCCGTGATTTGGATGAAATCGATCAATCGTCGGCTAATTCAAAGAGATTGTCCATTGTTGAAGACGTGACTTAGGTTTCCATCTTTGTTGCCCTGGAATTACGTCTATGATATTCCCATTGTTTTTTTCGTCGAACTGATATTTGTTCGTTGAACTAGTATTATGTTCGTGGTATTCCGATTCTAGTATGCCGATTGTTTGCTGGCTTAGGATTTTTTGTTAATTATTTATTTCTTTTAGTTGGTTGCACAAATAATATGTTGATTGTTTGTTATTTTTGTTTTCTTCTTCCTGATTTTATTGTTGCTCATGATTGTTCGCTGGATTGGTTTTTTTGTTTACGTTCTTGATTTTAGGTCACACAAATAAGGTCGATTGTTCGTGATTTTTGTTTTCTTGTTTGTTATTTTTGTGTTGTTTGTCAATGTTCGTTGTACTGATTTTTTGTATATGTTATTGATTTTAGGTCGCACAAATAAGGTCATGATTTTTTTCTTGTTAGTGATTTTTGTGTTTGTGATTATTCGTTGGACTGATTTTTCGTTTTCGTTTTGTTTTCTTGGTCGCACAAAATATTGAAGCCCGTCATTAATAGATTTCAGTCACACATATTAGAGTCTATCATTGATAGACTGATATTTCTCTGTAATACAACATATTGAAGTCTATTACTATAGAATGATAATTCTCTGTAATACAATAGATATCGGAGAGGAATATCAATGTATAATTGATAACATAGAATTTAAAGATAGTTAATGAGAAAAAATGCCTCAAAGAAAGATGAATTTTGTATTAAAGTTTTTCTTTTGATTTTTCTCACATGCAAATAGACCGATTTTTTTTTTGTTATTGATAGACCGATATCAATACTATATTATCTTTGATATTGATACACTAATATCAGTAATTTTATACTCTCTCTAGTTACTGATATCAGTACTACATTATCAATGAAAGACTTTAAACTTGTATAAGAAAAACTATCGTTGTGATTGAAGTCTATTTAGTGATAGACTTCTATCACTTATAGACTTTAATCATAGTTAGAAGTCTATTAATGATTGAAGCCTATCCCTGACAGAATTCATTCACAGCCTATGTCTATCATTGATAGACGTTTATAACTTATTGAAGTCTATCGATGATGGGTGTATCATTTTATTAATATTTTGAGTATAACAATATATCATGTATTAATAAGCATTTATTTGAGGTAACACATAGTTATATCATTTTATTAATATTTTGTGTATACCAGCAGTATATCAAATATCAATAAGCATTTATTTTATGTAAAACTTGGATGTATCATTTTTGTTAATAAATCGAGTATATCAACAGTTTATCAAATATCAATCAACATTCATTTGAGGTAAGCACATAGGTGTATCATTTTATTAAAATATCAGGAATATATCAACAGTATATTAGACATCAATCAACATTCATTTGAGGTAAAACATGAGTGTATCATTTTATTAACATTTTGAGTATATCAGGAGTATATCATATATCAATCAATATTCATTTTGGGTGTATTATTTTATTAATATTTCGAGTATTGTATATCAACATTATATCATATATCAATCAGCATTCATTTCAAGTAATATATGAGTGTATCATTTTTATTAATATATTGAGTGTATCAACAATATATCAGATATCAATCACCATTCATTTGAGGTAAAACATGGGTGCATCATTTTATTAATATTTTGAGTATATTAGCACACTATATCATATATCAATACACATTAATTTCAAGTAAAACATGGGTATATCATTTTATTAATATTTCGAGTATATTAATAGTATATCAGATATCAATCAGGATTCATTTTAAGTAAAACATGGGTGTTTCATTTTATTAATATTTTGAGTATATCAGCAGTATATCAGATATCAATCAGCATTCATTTCAAGTAAAACATGAGTGTATCATTTTATTAATATTTCGAGTATATCAGCAGCATACCAAACATCAATCGATATTCATTTGACGTAAAATATGGGTGTATCATTTTATTATTAGTTTGAGTATATCAAACATCAATCAATATTCATTTGAAGTTAACATGAGTGTATTATTTTAGTAGTATTTTGAGTATATTAGTTGTATATCAGATATTAACCAACATTCATTTTAAGTAGACACATGGGTGTATCATTTCATTTATATTTCGAGTATATCAAACATCAATCAACATTTATTTCAGGTAAAAAAGGAGTTTATCCTTTTATTAATATTTCGAGTATATCAACAGTATATCAAACATCAAGGACTTTTTGGACTTTTCCCATGGATTGGGCTAATATTGTGCTATATTTGTAAATAGTTTAAATGTGCTATATCTGCTATTATTTTAGTTCAAGTTTTAATTCATTTAAGCTAAAGAAGATTACTAATTACATAACTATATAAAATTTCATCACATTATTCAGACTAAATGTTAAATACAATTAATGAACAATTAACAAAAAACGAGAAATAGCCTCCTAGAAAGATATATACAATTAAAAATGAATCAATAGATGGAGTAAATTTGCTATTTGTCTTTTAAATAGAGAAAGCACATTTTCTATTTACGTTACATTTGTTGGAGATTCAATAAACTTAAATAGGAAGAAATAAACCCGAAACTAAATACTGAAATTATTTTCGTATTTACATTTATTCGTGTACACGTATGCTATTACTTTTTTAAAAAAGAAATGAATCTCACACAAGGTTAATGATCAATATTTGGCAATGACTATTTGAAGTGAAGGGTATTTTTGTCTTTTGTGTAATTATATATTTTTTTCTATGGGCTAGATGTCTGGGTTTTGCTATATATGAAAACAAATATTTATTTGCTTTATATACATGCATTTGATATAATTAGAACCAAGAATAAAATAAAAACTCAAACTAAGCTCAATCCCCATCTAAAGTCACTTTACCATGGTGGAATGCTTGAAGCTTCATTCTAATAATATCAAATGCATGTATCTTGATTGTCTGCTTATTTTAGAATCAAAGGGTCTTCAATTATGATATTAGTTTTAGAATTGTACAAACACAAGAAAAGTATTATATTTTCTTAATTTAGTCCCATCGATCCTTTGTCAAGCTTGAGCAAAATTTAATATCAAAATATCAGTAAACTTGTTCTTATAAGCTAAAAGCTTGAATCCTCCACAATTATAATGCTATATTCTTAAATAAAAAACTAAATTTATGGTTGGTTTTACCATATTCTAATCATATTTATAACATTCAAATAAAAACAAAGTAAGATTACTTTTTTGATCCTAGAGTTTTCCCTTATATCACCTCTGGACTTAAATTTTTTTTCAAAAGCTATATTTTATCTCCAAAGTTTTGAAAAATAGGTTTAGAAGGTTCTTAATGTCATTTATTTTAGTTAGCTATAAAAAAGTCAAAAAATTTAAGATCTTTTTCTCTCTCCTTCTGCTCTCCATCCTCTCTCCTCCTATCGCCCCCTTCCCCTGCCTCCTTTCTGGCAAGCTTTGAACAGGTGACAACGAACAAGGATTCTTCTTCATGCAGAGGCACACTTGTAGGTCCAAAATGCAATTTCATACTCTCAGAGGCACTTAAGACTTCTACGGTGCAACACGACACAAAATTCGACTGATACAAAAACAAAAGGAAAAGACTAAGAAAAAAGCGACTTCACTTGCAACACAAACCTCCTAGTGCACTTTGCAATACCTAGTCGTCATTGTACCCCACTTGACTTCTCAAGCTTCTCTTTCTTGCCTCAACACATTGTGTGTAAAGATTGAAAAACTACCCTTCTAAATTCAAGTGTATAAGTGCAACAACTTCCAAACTTTACAAATGATTTAGAAATTTTAAAATTTACAACTATATATATACTTATTTTGAGACCGAATCATTTATTTTTTAGATAGTAATTAGTGTCTTATTCAATAAACTATGTTTGAATTAATAAAATTTACAACTATAAACATCATATTATTACAGTCGTCGTCTCCATATTTATTAAAAGTTTGAAGGTACAATCCAAACCATATCTACAACGTTTTCTTGTCCTAGAAAACTTTTCCTCAAGATAATCTTGACATAAATGAAGAAACCGATTCTCATCCCTGATAATAAATACTTGCTCAAGTTCACTAATCAAGATTGCCACTGCCGTACACTTGTCTTCCAATTGTGACTATATAAACTCCCATTTCCCTCTTCCTCCCTCTGCCCATTCCCAGTTTTCCGTCTCCTCTGCAACCCAAAATTCCCCTTCCCCATCAACTTCCTTTCAACTTTCCCCTCCATTTTCCCACCTCCCAGACACCCTTTTCTCCATTCTTCCGTCCATCCATGTCTACCCCTCGCTTCCGAATTGGCTACGCCCTTTCCCCCAAAAAAGAGCGTTCCTTCATCCTCCCTTCTCTCGTCGACTACGCCAAACTCCATGGCATCGACCTCGTCCGCATTGATCCTCTTGTCCCGCTCGTCCACCAATCCCCCTTCCACTGCATCATCCACAAGCTCTACGACCCGTCCTGGGTTCAGCAATTGCACGATTTCACTTCCCAGTTCCCCGATGTCGTCGTCGTCGACCCGCCGGAGCTAATCTCGCGCCTCCTCAATCGCGATTCCATGCTCCAAGTCGTCAATGAGGTCAAAATCCCTCAAGGGGATGAGCGGATTGAGACTCCCAGGCAAGTCGTGGTGAATGATTTGGATGTCGTGATCAAAGATGGGTTGAATGCGTTTCGCGATTTGGGGCTCAAATTCCCTGTAATTGCTAAGCCCTTGGAGTCCAATGGCACTGCGAAATCGCATCAATTGAGTTTGGTGTCGAATGATAGCGGATTGAAGGGATTAAACGCCCCGATTGTGCTGCAGGAATTCGTCAACCATGGCGGTGTTGTGTTCAAGGTTTATGTCGTCGGGGAGTGCGTGGTTTGCGTAACGAGGAAATCGCTGCCGGACATTTCGCCGGAGGAGGTCGAGAAATTGGATGCGGTATCGAGCTTTTCGCAGATTTCAAATTCAGGGACTCAAGGGGACGACGAGGGTAATGTTGAAATGCCATCTTTGGACTTTGTGATGCATGTGGCGGCTGGGCTAAGGGAAGCAACGGGGCTTAGGCTTTTTAACTTTGATCTGATTAGGGACAGTAGTGATCAGAATAGGTACCTTGTGATTGACATTAATTATTTACCTGGGTATGCGAAAATGCCTAACTATGAGCCTTTCTTGACCAAATTTTTCTTAGATGTTGTTCATAAACGGACTGTTGGGGGAGCCTTCAGTTCTTCCTATGTAAATGAAAATGAGGTAGTGTTTTGTTGAATGTGGGAGGCAGTAATCAAAATAAGAGTATTGCTTTTGCTTTGATTGATGATGGGAATGACTTGGAAGGAGGGTGGATGGTATTTATCAATCTGAGAGAGGCAACTTTACAATAGTGTTTTATTTTACACCCATAAGTGAGTTCAATCAGTTGAAATCTTATATAATAATTGGTGTGCCTCTCTTGTAGAGCCTTTTTTCCTCCCCTGTTAGAGGATGCAATACAAGTTGCAAATTATTACACATTATTACAAATTATGCATATATTATAAAGATCAAGCCATTAAAGTAACTGGTAGGCTATATTAACCTCTAACTTCATGATAGCATACTTGGTGTTTGATAATTGATCTTTTGTAATTGGTTTTTATTTTCTCTACCATTAGTTGAGCTTAAATGTGAGTGGTATAGTTTGTAGAATTCTTGCAATCGCTGGTAGAGCATGCTGAAGCGACAACTTGAAGTAAAGAAATTTCTTTTGTTCCTTGAATATCTTTTCGTGCTCATGTTGACTGTTTGATTTTTTCTGTTACGAGTCTGATACGAATGCTATTAGAAAGAATTAGGGTATTAAGGGTATAATAGTAATTAGTTAGGGAAGTTGTTAGGGTGAATTGTTATAAATCGAGGAGTGAGAATGGATGAGTTAGACAATTGTTTGGATGGTTTTAGGCTTGAGTTAGTACACTCAAGAGGGGAGGTTTCAGGTACCGTAAATACTTCAGTAATCTTTTAGCTCTTATCTTTTTTATTTCAATACTATTCTAGTCCTGTTTGGGTTATCAGAGTCCTTGTGTGTATCATAATGTAGTGGAAGCTGTTTTTGTGCTTTTCGACTCGGTTTGTTGCTTTTTACATCAATGAATATGAACTTCTTTTGCATTAGCGTGAAGTGCATCTTCTTTCCCCTCTTGAGTAAATTTTGTTGTTCAATATTGCCATTGAATTGTGTAAATTAGGAACTCCAACTTGATTATTTGGACAACTGATTTGCTCTTGCTTCTGAGTGATGTACTTTTGACAACTTTTAAGGAAAAAATCATTTGGCAGGGATCATTTGCAACAAACACCGGATTTCATTTAGTGTTCTGAAAGGGACTTCGGTCCAAAATAGATATACTTCATAATTGTACTCAAATGTATGCATATTGGAAATACTGAAGATTATATGTTAGCTCTGAAATTTTCTAGTGAATCATGTTACTGCAATATATAGTAGTTGTAACATTCTAGGAACTTCTCTTTTTCCCTTGGTTTTCTTCAGATCTTTTCTTGCTTTGAAAGGTTTCTTTTTCCTTCCCTTTCTATACCTTGAAAGGCTGAGGGTGTGATTGAGGTGCTTTTAGAACAAGTACTTCAAATAGAAGCACTTTTAGAGAGGCTGAGGGTGTGTTTGAGGCGCTTCCAGAATAAGCACTTTAAATAGAAGCACTTTTTAAAGTGTTCAGTAACAAATCAAAATCATTTTGATGTTTGCTTTTATGCCCTTAAAAGCACTATGCAAGTGCTTTATGATCAAAGGATGAGTGCTTTTGACTTCTAGAAAGCACTTTTTATCTCACCCCCAAACATGATTTTGAGGGAAAAAAGCTTTTGGCCACCCAGAATATACCCTCGATCCAGGAATCTCTAACAAGACGTACCCTTAGTCCAGAAGTTTGTCTCTCGTAGTACATATAATAAATCGATAAGATTAGATAGGAAACAATTGATCTTCATGGTGTTTGTCCTGTTCGTTCTGTACTGTCTTTATTTCTTCCACCAACAAAACGGCTCCCTATCAGGAAGATGTTATCTCCCTGCAAATTGCAGCACATCTTCATAACTTTATATTTAGAGATTGTTCAAGTAAATGTACAAAGGAACAGCAGATTAGTACCCATCAAAATCTTGCCATTCTGGCAGAAAGAAATCATTTACAAGAAAAGATAGCTAAGAACATGGAGATGACTGATAGAAATAAAGCATAGTTGTATTGTTTCCAAATTCCAATTTTCATGCCAGATCAGCAAGGAGAGAATGAGCTAGAGGATGAGCTAGCAATGAGATCAGATATCACTTACTGTAAGTTTGACAAATTCCCTTTACCTTATTCATATGTACAAATAACATTAAATTTTCAGAAATGACTCATGATGATTGTTTTTGGTTATGGAAAAAATACTTGGAATCTCTGCCTAACTTTGAGTTTTATGCTTTTCCATTTATTACTTCCAGTTGATGGCTGTAAGATGAGAAATGGAAATGGTTGGTCACTGATATAGTTGGCTTTATTAAAGATTTGTTTGTCATTTCCAAATCTAGGGAAGCTGGGTTAAAGCTAGCAATATCCATTGATTCTTGAAAGTTGTAGTGGTCCATTGAAAAGTTTAAATTCTTGTGGTATGAATTATTATTATTATTATTACACTTGGGAAATTGTATCTCAGTGATGAAAACATTTGGTTTTGATTGGTGTTAGAAATTGATGCCGTTCTTTCATTTTTATCTGTTGAAAGCTAGCTGTAGATTGGTTGGGCAGTCCATATATGGTAGAGAGTAGCACTGTAGCACGTGACATATTAGGGGGAAATTATTGAAAAAGTTGGAGGGAAGTTTTTATGGGTTAGTTTGGATCCATGATCGATAAATATCGATGTTGATGGAAATGTCGAGGTCCAGATTTTACAGAAATGTCAATGGAAATTGAAATGTCGATGAAAATTTTAGGAAAAAATTATGAAAATTGTGGAAATTGATTGAAATTGTTTAAATTAATCAATGAAACTTTAATCGTGGCTTAATTAGACTATATCTAAAAATTAAGACAATATTTAGATGCTAATGTTGATGGAAATTTTGATGTGAACAAAAAATTTGAAAAAAATATGAAAATTGATTAAAATTATTTGAATTATAAACTTTAACTGTGGCTTATTTATAGTATAATTTATCATTTTTAACCATCATATCTAAATAATGTATAATATTTATATTGAAATTGATGGAATTTTTGTGAATTATTTGAAGAGACTTTAATTGTGGATTAATTAGGCTATAATTGACTCCTTTTTTTACATGTGGGGTGGGGGATTCAAACATCTGACTTCTTGGTGGAGAGTATACATTTTATGTAAGTTGAGCTATGCTCATGTAGGCTATAATTGACCATTTTTAATCATTATATTTAAAAATGTAAATCTTATTTATATGAAAATGTCGATATCAACGGAAGTTTCGAAAAAAATATATAGAAAACATAAAATATATTGGAATGAATAAATAAGAGTTTCATCGTCTTAAGAAAAAGTTGGTAATTAAGTCACAATTGACTATTTTTAATTATCATGAAATATTAATCTAATATATATATATATAGATAATGAAAATAGAGAGTGGTTGGGTGACATATAACGAGTTAATTAAAAACTCTACTATTTCATAGCAATATTTGATAACATACCAAAGATGTTACGGTGAATGCACATACTAGTAATAAAGAAATTTAACAATATTGATATTTCATTAATGTTGTGTAACATTTATCGATTCTAAAATCTTTTTTTAAGCCCTAACCTTTTTTTATCAGAAGTTTTGACTACAAAAAATAATAATAATAATAATAAATAAACGCTCTAGACCTTCCTCTCCGACAAGGAAGACAATAAGTTTTCTTTATAGATCTTGTTGATTTCTTTTCTTTTATTGGTTATTGAAGTTTTCTTGCAAAGTTTTGAGTTTTGATTTCTTTTGATTTTCTTCATGATTGTTTAGAATGAAAAGATTTTTGAAATCTTTTGCCCTAAAAAGTTTTTAGGTTTTTAATTTGCTGGAATTTTCATCAAAAGTTTTTCTCTTAGGGCTTTTGGATTAAATTGAAGGTTTTGATAATGAATTTTTTTTCAGAATTTTCCAACTTTGAATTTCTTTAAAATTGGGATTGTTTTAAATGTATTTTAGATTATTTTTGCACCAAAAGTTTATCAAATGATTGCTACTTTAAAATATAATGTATAGCTTTGATTTCTATATGAAAATAGTATGTTTCTATGGTTTTTGCAGCAGTTTTATTAAACTTTTTAGATCTGAGTTTTGTGTTAAAAATTGGCAAATTTTGATTCTTTTATTGTTAAAATCTTGGAGAGCTTTGTTTTATGAAGCATAATCTTGAAAAAAAATGTTTTATATTTTATTATGTATTGAAAAAGTGTTGGTTTTAATGTTTTTTAGTATGTTTATAGTGAGTTTTAAGATGTTTTAAAATGCAGTTTCATATCTATTTTTGCAACCCAAGAACCCTATTTTTCTAACTTTTTGTGTAGAAAATTGTTTTGAATAGAAAATTGGGTAGATAAAATGGTGTAAGCTTTAGATAAGTTTTAGAAGTAGAATTTGGTTTCTAAGTATGAATTATTGGATATGTTTAGGCTTCTAGAAGATTGACCAAGGAGTTGGAATTGTGAAAAATTGAGATTGAGGACTGTATGATTTTCAATCGAGATAAGTAGTTTCCACATCCCTTCTAAAATATAAATTTTGGCACAATTATATTTTAAATATTCTTTATTTGACAAATGTTTGAAAGTATGTTTTGTATGATTTCAAATTGATCAAAATGGTTTTGTATGCTTTAAAGTGGTTTGCTATTTGAAAGTATGTTTGCATAATTTGAAATAAATGTGTTTTGATTGATTTTGAATTGAAAGTAAGCTTGTTTTGATTTTGAGTTTGAATGGTTGATTTGATGTCGTTTTGTTTCAAATGTTTATGAAATAATTTTTTGATCATTCAATAGGGGCTTTCCGGATATGTCAATTTTATGTTTTGGGAATGCTTTGCTTTTCTGTGGTAGTAGCCTAAATTGGAATTGATGGAATTGTTCTGGCTTATTTGTGAGAAGACACATTTGTGGGTTGGCATTCCTTTGGAATGAAGATTCATGTTATTCACTCATGTGGCCTCACACTTAAGAAATTATATTGATTGTCCTAGTCGGTTTTATCGACATCTCTAATTGAAAGCTTTGACTGATTGAAGCTTATTTGTGAGAAGACACAATTTGTGGTTTGACATTCCCTTGGAATGAAGATTCATATATGTGTTTCACTCACATGGCCTCACAGATAAGTAATTGTATTGAATGTTCTAAATGATTAATTGGTGTTATCGACGAGTAACCATTATATATGTTCTGAAGGCTACCCGAATAATGCATCTTTCCCAATATGTCAAATGAAAGTATTGATTGATTGAAAGTATTGTATGAATTGAAAGTACTGATCGATTGAAAGTTTTGTTTTGTTAAATTGATTTTCATGTTTTGTTTTGACCAAATGAATTTCTGAACTTGATGTGGAGATTGCTTATTGAGTATTTTTGTACTCATATTTGTTTTTTTTAAATGTTTTCAGATGAAGGAGCAAGTAATAGTTCTGACAGTGATTGAGTCTAGCATTCTGGCAGAATTGTTAAGGAGTTTTTTTTTTTTTTTTTTTTTTTTTTTTTTTTTTTTTTTTTTTTTTTTTTTTTTTGTCATTAGGATTTTAGCATTTAAGTTTTTGTTGGACTTGCCGTATGTTCAAAGGCTTCTAGTTGATTCTTTAAGCGATGGTTTAGTTCTTCGTTTTTAAAGTAATGGACTTGGCTTTAGATTTTAAGCCTTGTTTTTCAGTTAAGTAAAAGTATTTTACGTTTGATTTTTTTTAAGTATATGTTTAATCGCTTCCACATTTACTATTAGAATGATTGTATTGAAAAATACTGACTGTTTACATGTTGTTACAATAATTTTCATAAAATAAGATTTCATAAATAAAAAGCATCTTATTTAATTCAATTTCATAAATAAGATAAACAAATAATTAAAAATAAATAAATAAAATAATTGAGAAAGAGGAGAGGGAGGAGATTTAATTTGCAAGAGAGCATTGTGCGTTGGTGTGGAGGAGAAGGGAAAACTTTTAGTATAAGTATCCTTTGCCTTGCAATTTACCAGCTCACAACTCAAAATGGGCCTCTTTGTTGAACTACAATGGACTCTGACGAATGGGCATTTGCTCAGTTAATTTGTTGAAGTAAAATAATTTTAACAGAATCTATGTCAAATAGCACGTTTTATTTTCTAAAGGTCATAATTTTTCCAACTCTAGTATGACTCAAATTTCTATAACAATTTTATTCTATTTATACCTTTGAAAATTCAGTACATCTTTGCAATAATGATATTATTGTGATTCAATGTTTTCATAATGAAAGCATTCAATTTTGATAAATGATTTTACCATTAATTACATATACATCTTTTTTTATAATTTACAATATTTTATTCTCTAAATTAAGTTCTAGATTACTGCTGGATTTCTTTTGCATATTACTACTTTCCAATTCCTGCTGGTTTTTTTTGTCGTCTTCCAATTGTTTTGCCATCCAAATCTACCTCCTTCCGGAAACCACCAGCAATCTTCATAATTGTCGTTGCTCCAATTTTAATTCCGATAGAAAGTAGCGAGTCAAATGGAAGTGGTCCACATAGGTACACTAAAGAGAATTAGGATCGAATTGTTTACAAAGGGGTTTTGAGAGGCTAATTAAATATCGCACAAGGAAAGCTTGTGAATATTTCTCGATGCCTATTCAATACAACTCGAAAGTCTTTTATAGACCCCAAGTTTGAAACGAAAATTAAAACAAACTAATTAAGAGATAAGATTCGAAACGACATGACAAGATCCTGACTGATTCCATCTTTCTCAATGAGACAAACAACTTTCTAAAAAGTAATAAAACAAACTACTTTAAAAAGCGTTAAAGTAAAGTGAATAAAGTTGTACAAAATGAAAATAATTACAAACGAAAAAATAAAAGATAAACTTAAAAAAAAATAAAGATAAGAACGAATCTTCATCATATCGGTCCAGCTGTGCTTGTCCTTTACTTTAATGAAGTAGCTTTATTAAAGTGAGATGTCAGTCTTTCATTATTTCTTTTGCAGATACTTCAAGGTTGTTGAAGAGGCAAGGGTACACCGGAAAGCTTACCAACGAAACCACTGCGCCACCGCGACTTACTACCGAGAACACAATCCTAAAGACCCGCAGCAGGTCCTCGTCTTCATCCTTTGATATCTTTTAGCAATAATCTTTCATTGAAGCAAAAAGCAACTCTAAAGAGGCTGATTACGCTATCTTGTTTTCAAGTAGCAACTCAGAATAGACTTATTACGCCATCTGCTCTGTTGATGCGCTGTCACAAGACTGGAAGTGGATGATTTTACTATGTATGATACAGAATCCAGAACTATACAAAGGGATTCTGTACACTTGACACAATACATACTATTAATTTACAGACTCAAACTATACAGAGAAAATATCTTCTTCGCAAAGATGAACTTAAAAGAGAAAATTATAGTATTTATAGACTCAAAAAGGTGTAATCAAGATCAAGAATCTTGACTACAAAAACTAAGAAGAATGTACAGGGTAACATAAGAAATGTGGCAAAAAGAAATAAAACATGTACAAGAAGGGTGCCGAATGTACAAGGTAACATAAAATACTTTTTTTTTTCAATATAGATTCACGAATGTTGTGAATCTAGGAAAGGATCATCTAGATCATATTGGGACTCTTCTTCATCAGACGGTATGCTGCCATGAGAAGAAGATGATGCTCTGCTTCTAACAGAATCAAGAGCTCTCTGGAATTCTTCATCAGAGGTTGTCTGAGCAAGTCTTGAGATTATTTGAGACCTTGAATTCAAAAATTCTGAATTCCTCTGTGTTGGATTTAGCTGGTCCCCATTCTCTGCTAACCAATCTTTTACCTCTTTGAGAAGAGCATGGGCGAATTCATATCTTTCCCACCACTTGATCTTTATGACTTTGTATAATCTTTTCAGACCATCTTTTTCTTCAAGTTGAAAGTTCAAGCTTAGAATCCATGGAATTTTAAAATGGAGACAAAAAGGCAAAAGCATTGGAAACTCATTTCTTTGAATATTTTGTGAAAAGAAATGGTATGATTCTTGAATCGGAGTTGGAAAAATATCCTCCGTTAAACTGAAAGTGTTCCACCATTGAATAAACCAGTATGGATAATCCATACGGTGGGCTCTCTGGCAAAATTGAATGAACCACGAGTGGTCGAATTTGATATACCACATCACAGTATACCATGCTTTGATAAAGTCACGGTATAGATATGTCTGTGGCTTGAATGTCTTTGACAGAGTTCTTGGTGTGAAGATACTCTGATTCCAATGAGACAGAGTCAAGACTTTGAAAATCTTGATTTTTGAGAAGGCGATCCTGGTCGGATCTTCACAGTCTGGGATATGGGTTATCTCGACCGATCTTGTGTCTATGAGGATACATTCGTAGAACTTTCTTGTTTTTGAAAGATCTTCTGGCATAAATAAGAAGTCTTTTGGAAACATATTTTTGATAACTGCTACAATGGAGTTACCATCGAACTCTGGTTCTACCAAGGATTCGGAAATTGGATCGTTTTTTGAAAGTAGGTTCTAATCTCCACTTTTGGGACGAACCTAGATTGAGGTACCAACGCAGTAGCGAAGGTAGAAGGTCTTATAGACGATGATGATCCCTGTTGAGAGGGAGTTGGTGTTATTCTAGAACTTTGAGACGTCGGAGAGACCGTTCGTCTTCTCTGACAAGTTAGATTGGCCGAAGGCCGGAGTGGTGGAGTTGATGACTCCATTGAATCATGGATCACGATCCCAGTAGATCGGTTCGTTCTAGATTTGACCACCGGCGTGAAATCAGAGTCTAGAGCTATTCATATGCTATATAATATGTTCTGCAAATGTTTATTCTCAATTATACTTATATGTCCTTGTACATTAAAAACTTATTCATATAGATACTAGTTAGATGCTATAAAATATATATCTCGTCAAATGCTATACTTATATATTATGTTCTATGATTATTTCGTATAAACCCCAAATATAGCAAGATTAGAAAAGAAAAAATAGTTTGAAATCAAACCTCTGTTGCAGTTTACCTCTAATATGCTTAATCAAAAATCGCTAGAAAATACTAAACCCACTTGCTGTCGTCGTTGAGCAATCCCTTGTCGTCATTCAGAAATGTCTCATCGTCGTTAAGTAACCGCTCGTTGTCGATGTTGTAACCACTTGCTATCTCTATCATAACCGCTAGCAGTTGAAGGTTGTAGAGAACCCGATCGTCGAAGATAGTAGCCGCTCGAAGTTCAAAACCTTGTTCTCATTCAAACGTCGTTAATGATACAAGTCTCTCGCTCGCCGTTGAAGAATACAGTCGTTAGGGGTTTTTCAAACTATCGAAGGAAGATGTTTGCACTGCCCTTGGTGGTCTAAATCGATTTGAAGAAAAGAGTGTTTGGAGGGAATAAAGATTCTCAACAGTTATGGTAAATATCTCCCTATATATTTTTCTCTTTCCTAATTTCAAATGTTACAATAATTACAAATAAAGAAACGAGGCAAATACATAATGTCAATGATAGTTCTGGGTTCTATTGGATTGGCTAGTGCCAAAGCTAAAAATATTAGTAAATTGGATCATTTGTGTAAAATTGGATTTCAAATGTGCTATTCATGTAGTTAACCCTAACTTTAATAATGTCGATGATATTTATAAAAATATCGCAATATTTTGGATATTTCATGATATTTTGAAAATATCATCGAAACAGAGGGAAAAATAATTTTAACCTCACCTCGATATATATCAATTGGGTCAACATAGCGACATGTTGATCGAAATTTCAACATGTCGCTCGAAATTTTCTTACTTGGTTTGGATGAATTTTAGAAGGGTAAAAAATGCATTAAAAAAAAGGCACTTTCTTCAAAGTGCTTTGAAAAAGTGTTTTTAAGAGAAGTTGTTAATAAATACTCGTAGGTTTGGTTTCTAATGTTTAAGATGTCACCATTTAACTTTTGAGAACTTGACGTTGCTCTATTTTTAGTTTATGGCACTAATTTTTCATCAGCACTTTAAAAGAAAAATAATGTAGAGCGTGTTTGGTTTAACTTTTCAAGTGTATAATTTTGAAAAAAAAATTATTTTAATAAAATTTATAGTGTTTGACAATTACTCAAAATGACTTTTTAAAAAATGAGTTTGAGAAATAAGTTATTTTGAGTGAAACACTTGAAACCAAATTTTATAAAAAAGAGTTTTTAAGTGTTTAACTTGGAATCCTTCTCAAATTTTCATGATATATAAAAATGACCAAAATACCTTTACACTACACTTCACTTCCATCATGGCCACTGTCTGCTGCCACTCAATGTCAGCGACCACTGCCACTGCCTAACTCTGGCAACCACCACCTATTGCCGACGACCACTTCGGTGACCACCATCCAACTCCAGCAACCACTATGAAGATCATTGTCGGCTACCACTCCGGCGACCACTGTCGGCTATCACTCCAATGACCATTGTCGACTGCCACTTGGCGACCAATGCCATCACTCAACTCTGGCGACCACTGCCTACCGCCAATGATCACTCCGGCGACCACCGCCCACCCTCGACAACACTCCAATGACCATGGCCACTGCCACTCTCAGTTGCCACTCTAGTGACCTCTTCCCATGTTGTCGGTCGGTCATAGTGTTTTAAATACAAATTTGAACTTATTAGTTCATAATGTTTAATAGTTGTCTTTTATAGTAATTTGACATTAGTATAAGCATTGTAAGTGTAGAGAAAATCAAACAAGTTTGTGTATAAAAACACTTTTGAGAAAATGTAATCAAATATATGAGTGTTTTAATTTTAGACGGTTTTTATAAAAAAATGTTTAAAAAAATGTATTTTTGAAAAATACTTTAAATTAAAAGGCAATCCAAACGGGCCCATGGTTTATGGCATTAATTTTTTTGCATTTTAAAATTGTTTTTAATTTAGACGTTATAAAAGGTAGTGATTTTTAATTAATTTTAAGGTGGTGTGCCGACTTAGTAAATAGGAAAAAAAAAGGGGAAAATGGAGGAAATATCATTCCTTTAGTTCATATTGGGTGGAGATTTGAACTTTTATTTTTTAGTTGTTGATATAATGGCTTAACCACTTGAAATATGTTCAAGTTAACCTAACTTTTTACTCGAGTGAAATGTATCAATTTAATAGTTTCAACTTGTATAATTCCGTTCCAAACTCTTTGTACTCAATGTTTTAAATAATTAATATGTATTTGGGCAAAAATCAATTCATACCCCTAAACTTTGAGCATTGTATCAATTAAAACCTTAAACTAATGTATCTAAACCTTGAACTTTCACAAGTACCCTCCGTTAGATTTTGTTTGAAAAACATTAGTTCACTCGCGTACAAACTTAAAACCCTAAACTTTCATAAGTACCATCCATTAGATTTTGTTTGAAAAACATTAGTTCACACGCGTACAAACTTATATATAATTGTATCAATTACGCTCTAAACTTTCATACATGAATCAATTTATACCCTCTATTTCAAATGCATTGACGATTTTTAAATGGAAGGTCTAAATTTTTTAAGAAGTCTACACACGTTAAGAATTGCATGGACAATTTTCAAAGTGAGGGTTTAAATTGATTCATTTATGAAAGTTCATGACTTTAATTGATACAATTATAAGTTTGTACACATGTAAATTAACGTTTTTCAAATAGAATTTGACGGAGGGTGTAAATTGATATACTTATGAAAGTTGAGGGTTTAAATTGATACAATTATTAACAACTCCCAAAGTTTAGGGGTATCAATTAATTTTTGCCTATATATTTATTAATTTATATATTAAAATATTAAAAAGATTAATTTTATTAAAATTAATTATTCGAATTAGAAAATAATATAAATATCAATATTGTTTAATAAAATATATACTTTTAATATGTTCTTTCTTCATATTTTTAATATAAAAATAATTAATATTAAATATTAAATAATTTTTTCATGAGATCCTCATAGGTCTGCAAAAGATGGGCAAATGAAAATAGAGGTAGTAATTTTTATTTTTTTTTTGGGGTCAAATTACAAGTTTAATCTCAAACTTTCAAGTTTGTGTCTAACAGATTATTGGATTGAAATGTTCATAGTTGGTTTGAAAACCCTAGCATTACACACCTCTCGGGCCTTTTTAGATTCCTCTCAGTCATCCTTCTCCATCTTCCTCTTCAATCTGTCGTGTTGAGTTGATGTAATGTGTCAAAGCTATGGAGCTCCAACAACCAACATCGTCATCTCTTTCTTCTTATAATATGTTGTGCATCATTTTTGTTTGTCCTTTCATTTACGATTGTTGTTGCAATAATCTAGACAGGGAAAATCTCACATAACCTTCACATGACAGCAATAGTAAATTTGTAATTCAGGAGAAAGAGGTGACCTGCAAAAGAGAAAAAGTTAGGCACCGGTGTGATGCTTGTCATACCAACTCTGATGCTTAAGTTAGCAAGAAGAATTTGGGTGTAGCAAACTAAGTTTAGATAATGAGGGTTAAGTTAAACTCTCTTTCTTTGAGTCATAATGACGTATTTATAGGATGTTTGATCTACGTTTTCATATTCTTTTTCTGATAAGGATTCAAATGATTTTTCCTTTCTATCTAGGAATTGGATTTGAAAAGATTATTCTGGGCTTGTAAGGCTCCCTTGGGCTTATTTCTCCTATGGGCTCTTATCATCTTAATTTTTATCTAGTTTTGGGATTATTTGATTAAGTCCAAATTTCACCCATAACATTAGCCTCCACTCCCTAATTGTGTGGCTTGTTATTATGGGCCTAAAGTATAGAACCTAATTTGGGAGTATAACACTTTAATTTTGACTATGCTTGTTTTTAGGTTCAAGTGCCCCAAAGTTATACTTCGGGTTATCCTTAGGATTTTTTTATCAAACTTCGTGGGGGATGACTTGGTCTTCTATAAGTGTAAGATTCTCCTATGAAAAGATGAACATCGATTTCTTAGAGAATATGTTAGGGCTCCAAAGTCATGCTTCAGATTATCCTTAGGATTTGCCGATCAAACCTCGTGGGGATGACTCGGTCTTCCATAGGTGTGAGATTCTCCTCTAGAAAGATGAATATAGATTTCCTGGAGAAAATATCAGTTTATTGGTCTTCCTCTAAGAAAGATGAAGATCTATTTCTTGGGAGACTGTTATAGTTTATTACTCTCCTCTTAAAAAAATGAAAATCGATTTCTTGAGATGTAATTTTTGTTTGTTCTTTTCTTTTATTTAATAGGGAAGCATACCCATTTTCCTTACTTTTGTTTAATAGGGAAGCATACCCCTTTTCTCGCTTTTTATTTGATAGGGAGGCATATCCCCTTTTTTTTGCTATTCATTTGATAGGGAGACATATCTCATTTTCTTTGTTGGGCATGTTGAGTTTGACCCATCCATGGTGGCCCTAAATTTTGGGCTTTTGTTTGGATGAACTATTTAGGCTTATTGAGCTCTAATTAGCCTCCAAGCTAGTATTCCTCATTTGTGATAAGTAAAATCTATAGTTTATTATGCTGATAAGGTAGCTTTTCAACTATTATGCATTTAAAGTATAATTTTTCATGAACATGAAATTTATCACTTGATATCAAAATTTCAATGAAAATATTTTTGAGTGATTTGTGCAGATGCTATGTTGATTTAACTAAATGAAACATATTCACAATTTCACATATGGGGAATATATAGGAATTTCGTAACATGACTATGCATTTAAATAACTTATTATAGAAATAAGCAATTGCATGACCTTCAGAATTCCGCATAGCAAATTTTTCTTCAAATATTTCATGGCATTCCTAGTTATTCATGATGTTCAATTTTATATCACTAAGTCACATAAAGTTTTATTTTCAACAGTCTAAAAGGGTAGAATTTGTAGAACGTGAGGACTAGAATTTTAATGCTGATTAATGAATTATAGAACACAAAACGTAAGCAGATGCTATTTTATAAAGAAGACGAGATAAACTATTGTTTGATGATTGCATAATTTAAAATCCATCCCTTGAATTTTAATGTAGTATTATAAAATTTCAAGTTTGAAATAAACTTATCTGGAATTTTGTGATTTGGTAGTCATCTTTGAGACTGAGCCTTCAAAATTTGCTTCGTAGTCTTGTTTTAGATCTTCAAATTTGATTGTTTAAACCTTCAATTTTCCAACAATAGAAAGTTGATTGATCTACTGATCTTAGAGTAGAAAACTCTATTGTACAAACTCATAGATAGTCATAGTCTTCTTTGAAAAGACAGTAGCGATTGCAACTGAATTTAGAAGCCATATTTGATCCAGAAATATTTTTATATATTCTGGGCACTTTAGAAGAAGTGCATTCAATTTCTTACCTCCCAAACAGTACCCAATAGCTTCCAGAACTTCTCTATGTGCTAGAGCTAGAATTCTAAGCACTAATTTTGTGGAACTAAACTTAATGATGGGAAGATTTATATAGGGAAAAAGAGGTAGTACGAGTTTGATGGGTCTTGAATCTCTGACGGGGAAGATTCTTTCAACTTTTGTAACACCAATGAAGGAAACATTTTTCTTCTTTTTTTTAAAAACAAAAAAATGACTGCACCGTGGATAGGTCTTCACCATAAGTTTGTGTTGCCAACGGTATTCAAATATGTTGGTGGCGTGATTTTTTTTCTTGCAAGTGGTGAAACTCAAGTCGGCGCATGAAGGCAGTGGAGAAAACCCAGAAAGCTACAACTTGAACGTGGTAAAACTCCTTCAGTAGCTGATGACTTTGAAGGCATTGGGTGGATGAAGATCCTGTTGGCATTCAATTCAGACCATGTGTCTCAAATGTTGCTAGTATTAAATTAATGTGGTGGTGGAATGTCCATTCGACTATTTGATGATGGGCTTTTGAACACAGCGTTTCAGCCAGCGATGAGCAATATTTTTTCCTTTTCAAGTCGTGACAATAATTGATGAAGTAAATGACAAATTTTTTTTATCCAATCTAAGCCTACATCTCTACATTCTTTGTTGTTCTTGTTCGTTCTAGTTTAGGGTTCACCTTTTGTTTGGCTTTTGACTACGGATTTGAAATTTCATGTCTTTTGTCGAAAGACTTTTCGTTTGGCTAGATCACGAATAGTTCAATATAGCCTTGATTTTCTCAATTCAGGTGTGCAAGGTGAGCACTCTCGTTCTCCACAGACAGTGCCAATTGTTGTTGCCAAAATCTAGCCAAGGAAAATCTCACCCAATCTTCACGTGACAGCAATGGTGAATTTGTAATTCAGAAAAAGAGATGGCCTGCAAAAGAGAAAAGCACCATACCACACTAACTCTGATAGTTAAGTTAGCTAGGAGAATTTGGGTGTAGCAAACTAGAGTTTAGAGAATGAGAATTAAGTTGAACTCCCTTTTTTTGAGTCATAATGACGTATTTATAGGATTTTTGGCCTAGGTTTTCATATTCCTTTTCTGATAAGGATTCAAATGATTTTCCCTTTCTATCTAGGAATTGGATTTGAAAAGATTAGTCTTAGCCTGCAGGGTTCTTTTGGGCATGTTTCTCCTACAGGCTTTTATCATCTTGATTTTTATCTAGTTTTGGGATTATTTGATTAAGTCTAAATTTCACCCATATCAACGATGTTGATGATTAAAGAAAACTATGAACAACAACTCTGTTGCTTGCCACCACTATTGATGTAAGGCAAGAAAGGAATTCGAGACTGGAGTCACTAATGTAAGTTTGTATACTTTTAAAACTTAAAGGTCTTCATTATTCAAATGCTTTTCATCTTTTTGAATTTGAATATTCTTCATCATTTTGCATGTTTGATTTGATTTTTCTTGGCACAAACATATCATCTTTCTGTTTTAGTGATATCCATAATTGTACTCTAAACCTACAAACTTTTTTCTCTTATTTGCATATTTTCTTCTTCTATGGGCTCTTATCTTGTTGGTCCATGATAGGACTAAAAAAGTCTCATATTATTGTACTTAATTCATGCTAGTTTTGATAGGTTTTATGTGCTTAGTTGTTGATTTTGTAGGAATTCAAGCATAAGAAATATTTTAGAGCATTGACATCCAAATGGAGTTAATTCAGTTCGATTTGGAGGTCTTTTGAGCAACCGAGAAAGAAGAACCAGAAAAATGACCAAAATGTCTATGATGAGAGCGTCTCAATCCTACCCATGAGCATCAAGACGCTGCAAAGGTGGAATGCCTCGAAACAGGACAACATCTAGACGTTGTCGCAAACTCGCACGCGCAAGCCTTACTTGACGCTACAGAACTCTGGTAACGATGAGACGTGCTTGTAGTGTCTCGACGCTACATCGATTTCTATAAAAGTAAATTTTGACACTTAGGTCATTTATCTCTCATTTTTCATCGTCTATGAGACCTTTTCTCTTTGTTTTCTTTAGATTAGGATAGTTTAAATGTTTTTGATCAATCCTTGGTGTCAAACTTCATCATTTTAATGGTCGGCTAGACTTTGGACACAGATTTGGGTGTAACAACAGTACAATGTATTTTTGTGAGATTTTGTAATTAATTTTCTCATGCAACTTTAGTAGTTTATTTCCTTAGCTTAAATTACATGCATGCTTGTAGATTAAATTGACGACTTAATCGCATCGAATTTATTCATTACACTAGTTTAAGTAGCAAGTAGGTTGTATCAATTTCAGCATGTTTGTTATCTTCTAATTCTCGCTTTAATGTATGAACATGTTCGTAGAATAGCCTGACAACCTATTTGAGTCAAATGTGTTTCATGTATGTTATTAATAGCGATAGGACTGGCTCGTGTTTGCATAGTAGAGTCTTAGTTCTCATGTATTTTGCACGATAGGTCTTAAGAGTTAGGAGAGCAGGATAATTAAATTATATTAGCCAATCTAGTTTAGTTGATTCGTCTTAGTCAATCCTTGCTCGTAATGTGATTAGCCCTATTAGCATGGAACATTATCATGCCCAGTTATAACAAGTTAGTTTAGAAGTTAATTCAATACTAGATTGGATTAGCTTGTTTAAGGAGATCCTTAGGAGCTTTGTCGGCTGTTTCGGTTAAGTCAATTAAGTAATAAACTGCTGAATTGATTCTCTTGTTGGTTGTTTGTGATCACATTTACGTTGTAGCCTAAAATACCCCGAATTGGTGCCTAAGGTTAGATTGTTTATCTTTCTTTGTCTTAATTTTAGTCTTTTACTACTTTATGTCTAAATCCCCTTTGTCCATGTCAATAAGAAATCCAATTAAAAGAAATCGATAATCGGTTCCCCGTGGTTCGATTTAGTCTACTACTAAGTACTACAAGTATTTAATTTTAGATCGATACTTATAAATGTATTTGATGAGCCTTCGACAAGCTCTTTCAAATTGGCGTCGTTGTCGGAGAGCCATTCAATTGATTTCTTTTATGGTTGGTTTCTTATTTCAATAAAAATAAAAAATATATATATAAAACAAAAGAGTCAAACGATACTTTGATCTTTAATGGCAGAGAATTTTAGGAATTTCAATGGAGCTGCTCAACAAATCAATGAGGTTAGTGATCTACAATATCGAATTTTAAAATTAACCTCTATTGTTTCTCATTAGTTGTAAAGTAGAGGCAGTTGTAGCGAGATATCATGTCACATGTTTACACCATGGGAGTTCTTGGTCAGCACGAGATGAGTCACAATCCCTACAGTCTTGAGTGGGATCAATCATATAGATGCCATGAGGAGTAGTAGAGTCGATGCCCCCAACCTTCAGTTTCATATATGACTTTAGAGGCTTTAATTAATCAAGTTGCTATTAATAATCTCCGATTTCAACAAGCCACTCTTCAATTCGAGAGGAGAGAGCTGGGAACGAAGCCAATGTTACCCTATCATCCAGTTGGCTGATCTAGTGGCGAGATTGGAGAATCCTCAGGAACAACCTCCTATTGACATCTCTGAGGTACAAATTTATGATAAGGTTGATTTGGATACTGATGATGAAATTTTTATGCCATTGGAAGAATAGGTATTTGAGTCAAGAGAAGAAGTTGAGCTTTAGTTCGACGAAGAGGTCCAAGTGATAGAGATGGATGCTGAAAGGCCTGTGTCTATTTTATCTGATGAGTCTTCCTTATTTTGTGAATGTTCTTCCTCTTGCTCTCTCAAGTTAGTTTTTGAGTCTTTTGAGTTTGTTTATTTTGATTTTTTTTTTTTGTTTTTATGCTTTTAGAGTCAAAAAATTCCAAAAAGATCTATCTTTCTAGAGCCCATCAAATGTTAGTGAGCTTGCTTTGTACAATGGGCTTTGTGGATTCAAGGAAGAAAGGGCAAAAGAAATACAATAATTTTTACGTGCCCTGATGCGTGCCACACGACAAATTAAGCAATTGACTATAAAAATTTATGCTTCCTGGAGGCATCCAAATGTTTAAATTTAATTATTTTCCTTTATTGCTTTCAGTTTTTCCTTTTCGTAGCTTAGTTTGTTTTTCGTAGGTAATAAGTTGACCTTTGTAGAAAAGTTAATCCTTCTTGGAGGTCGAAGGCGACCACCACCACCTACGTGTGAAAATTCTGGGGGAGTTCTTATGTTTCCCTTTATCTTTGTCCTTACATGTTTTTACCAATTGATACCTTAAGGACAATGTTAAGTTTTAGGTTGGGTGGAGTTTATAATTTTTTAGCTTTAATGTTGAGTGTTAAGCACCTTAGTTCAAACTGTTAAATTGTTTAAAATTTTTAAGAATTATGAGCTTGATTTGTCTGATGAGTTGGATGTATATTTCATGATTAGGACGATTTATGAAATGCTTTCCATAGCTTGTTGTTTGAAATTTATTGAAGCATATGAATGTTGTCCTGATTTGAGCATATTTAAAATCGTCTTTGATTTTGTTGCATGTTATGAGCACATCGGCTTACCTTTTGTTGTCTTGATGGCCTAGGGTAGCTTTAGGGGGTCTAGATATTTGTTGTCACCTCAATAGGCATATAGACTAACTTGAGAGTTAGTTTTTACATGAACGTTTGTAATGTCTTGGTTAGGTAAAAAGAATGTGAATTTTCATGCAAGAAAGGAAAAGAAGAAAAATTGAGCTTAGAAAGAAAATTATTTTTAGCAAGAAAAGAGAAAAAATAAAAGAAAAATAAGCTTGTAATGAACAGAGTGATCAAGAGTAAAAAGAGCTGCAACTGTTATGATCAGTCAAGCCACCCATTGAGGGAGTGCTCTAGGTAAAAGTTTTTGTGACAGTTGTGTGAAAGCTAGTGCCCTTGAGTCAAATGATGCAAGTTTAGCTTGGATTTGATTTTCAGACACCTAGTAAAGCATTACTTTCTTGAATGTTCTATTGCTTTGATAACTAGTTCTTAAGGCCAGTATAGGGAGACGATAGATTGAAGACCTTGTAAACATATCCCGCACTTATAAAGACCTCGTTAGGGAAGCTAAGCACACACACACGCTATAAATGATAAGAAAAGTTTTTAAATTTCTCGTGGATGGACTGTGCATGAGTTTTGCTTCTTCTTTTGTGAATGATTTATTATTTTAAGCATGGAGGTTAGAGTCATGAACTTGCATCCAACGAGTTTTATCTTTGTCGTTTTATTTTTGCCTTGTTTGAGGACTAGCAAGATTTAGGTTTGGGGTAATTTGATAGGACCAGAAAAGTCATATATTATTGTGTGTAATTCATGCTAGTTTCAATAGTTTTTATGTGCTTAATTGTTGATTTTGTAGGAATTAGAGCATAAGGAGTATTTTGGAGCGTTTGCATCCAAGCATGGTTAATTTGGTTTGATTTGGAGGTCATTTGAGCAATCGAATAAAAAGAACCATTGAAATGACCAAAATGCCCCTGACCAGAGCGTCTCAACTCTACCCATGAGCGTTAAGACGCTGCAAAGGTAGAATGCCTAGGAACAGGACAACGTCTAGACGCTATAGCAAACTCGCTCGTGCAAGCCTTGCTTGACGCTACTGAACGCTGGGAGTTAACGCATAGCGTCTCAACGTTACGTCGATTTCTATAAAAGCAAATTTTGACACTTAGGTCATTTGTCTCTCGTTTTTCGCCGAATTTGAGACATTTTCTCTTTGTTTTCTTTAAATTATGATGGTTTTAGATGTTTTGATTGATCCTTGGTGTCAGGCTCCGTCATTTTGATGGTCGGCTAGACTTTGGACGTAGATTCGGGTGTAATAATGGTACAATGTATTTTTGTGAGATTTTGTAATTAATTTTCTTATGAAATTTTAGTAGCTTATTGACTCTTAATTCTAGCTTAAATTACATGCATGCTCATAGATTAAATTGACTACTTAATCGTGTCGAGTTTGTTCATTACGCTAGTTTAAGTAGCAAGTAGGTTGTATCAATTTCAGTATGTTTGTTATCTCTTAATTATCACTTTAATATATGAACATGTTCGTAGAATAACCTGACAACTTATTTGCGTCGAATGTGTTTCATGTATACTATTAGTAGAAATAAGACCGGCTCGTGTTTGCATAGTAGAGTCTTAACTCTCATGTATTTTGCACGATAAGTCTTAAGAGTCAAGAGAGAAAGTTAATTGAATTACATTAGCCAATCTAGTTTAGTTAATTTGTCTTAGTCAATCCTTGTTCGTAATGCGATCGATTAGCTCGTTAGCATGGAACGCTGCACCAACGATAACGGGTTAGTTTACAAGTGAATTTGATGCTAGGTTGGATTAGCTTGTTTAATGGAATCCTTAGGAGCTTTTCCGGCTGTTCCAGTTAAGCCGATTAAGTAATAAAACTGCTGAATTGGTTCTCTTGTTGGTTATCTGTAATCAAATTTACATAGTAGCCTAAAATACCCCGAATCAGTACATAAGGTTAAATTGTTTATCTTTGTTTGTCTTTAATTTTAGTCTTTTACTGCTTTATGTCTAAATCCCCCCTTGTCTGTGTCAATAAGAAATCTAATTAAAGAAATTGATAATCAGTTTCCTGTGGTTTGGCTCGGTCCACTATTAAGTACTACAAACATTTAATTTTAGATCGGTACTTATAAATGTATTTGATGAGCCTTCGACAAGCTCTTTTAGTCCCCCATCTTATCTTCTTACACAATGTGAAAGTCTCTTTTGTCTTCTTATACTTTATGAGCTCTAATTGATATATAAATTGCACATGTTTTCTTCCCACGAGCTTGTAAATTGAACATGTTTTTTGTTTTGTCTTCTCTTCTTGGGAATTCAAGGTTTGAGTTTAGTTGAATGGTGTGGTAAGTCATATGTTGTTTCTTGCCATTAAATGTGGATGTTGATTTATGTGCATTATTTACCATGTCGATTTGTGAATGAGATTGATCAGTGGTATGTTTGAGATGATTTTTCTAATAGGCTAGATGCACAAAATCAAACATGTAAATGCCTACAGTTATGAATTAACCAAGATCACAACCCATGTTTTATTCATTTTTAAGAAAATTAGAGGTGATTTTAAGCAGTTTTTCTGAGGATAACAGTGCTGGACAAAATCTAAAAATTGCTGAAAAAAAGTAAAATAAAGGGAAGACATAAGAATTTATAGTGGTTTGGCCAATAGACCTACTCCACTTTGCAAAGGTTCTTTGAGGCCTTTGCGAGTCAATATTATTAGAGATTCAAGTAAGATTATACAGAACATTGAAACAAGAAAGGACTATATCTAAGAGGATTTTTAGAAAGAAAGCAATAAACTAGAGAGAAATAGAAAGATGAGCAACACAGCCTTTTATTTACCAAGATTTCCATCCAAGGACAAGGAATCGATTTCTGATCTTCACCATGAGCAACAACACATGACAAACAGCTGCAGCACAGAGATTTGCGAATTACTCAATAGTTGTGGACGACAGATCGATCTCTTGAACAGTGGCGCCAAAGACAGCAAGACCTCGTCTGCTATTTCCTTCTTGCATCTTGACTTTTTCCCTTTCACTTTGGCGTCGACAACAAGCTTCACAATGGAGAAGAAAAAAAAAACCCTAATCGAAATCCCTCTCAATCGAAAGAAACCCCCCTCTCTCTCTTTCTTTCTTTGGCCGAATGACCTCCATTTTTCTTTCTCTCTCTTGCTTTCTAAAAAGCCCTAAAATCCCTCTTTTTAAAGAATGATGCCCTTACACACATACATGATGATCTCCCCTATGCCCATACATCATCTATATATAGGGAAAAATGGGTTGCACGAAAAATGAATATAGAAGTGACCATATCTTATCAAGAAGTGGTTAAACTAATTTGGGCTCCTCCATTTTTCGGCCCAATGAATATTTGAGTCCATCAAATTGGGAACAAGTTAATTGATCTAACATTTATTTTAATTTATCTTTATCATCATTTTTTTTAATTTAAACCCAATTTGAACTTAATTAAAAAATAATTATGCTAAATTAAATCCATGATAAATTAGAAACCAAATTTATAACACCTACACAACAAAAATATTCAAACATGGTTAAAAATATCAACGTAACTAGAAGAATTATTAACCACAAAAATAGTGTTGTTTAATAATAAGAATATCGATAGCTAACCATTAATCTTTAAAAAATCGACTAATTAAGGGTAAATATTTTATCACTTACTCCACTTTAATTTAGATATTAGACCATAGTTTTTTAAAAAAGCATAGTCTAATGTTGTAGAGATTTGCCTAACCATGATCTAAAATAAATATACCTGTTTATAGACCATATGGTTTGAAAAAACCATGGTCTAAAAGCCTACTATATATAGACTACAGTTTTAAATAATTGTGGTCTATAAATTACATTTACACTAACGTGGGACGTAGGTCATGATGTTGGCCCTTCACATGATCCTTTTGTTGCATAACCTTATATAGTGCCATATCGAGATGTTTATGTAATCATTCTCAAGGCAGGAAGAAAATGTGACATGTAAGGATATGTGAATCACTGCTAAATATTGGTTATCCTTTTTAGTTGGCTTATCAAACAAGCTTTTCAACTTTGAGCTAGAGCAAATTTGTTTTGTCTTTGACATGTGTTGCTGAAATCTTCTTATCTTATTTTCCTTCTCCATCTTTAAAGCTTGTATTTATCGAAAAGTTTGGTGGTTCTGTACTCATGCAACTTAAAAGATAAAAAAATTGTCAATACTTCATTTGTTTGAACTTACAAGTTAGTACATAAGTGATGGAATGGTATGGGTCATTCTATTGACTTTTGGGAGAATTGTTAAAAGAGTATTTCCTTGTATGCTAAAGTTTCACTGATCATGATGAGTTATCTACTTTGCCCATCTTTCTTTCATATTCTCATTTCCTTCATTTGCAAATCTCTATCATTGATAATTTTCCCTTATGTTATCTCTACCATGATGTTTTCAACATTTGCTAGAAATTTAAATGCGCTACATGTAGAAATTTCACCTACTCATTTTAAACCCTTAGGAGCTCAAAATGATTCAAGCCAATTCAAATTTTGATGCACAAATGTGTGCTTTGTGGGTGTTATTATTTTCATTATCGATGCCAATTAATTCAAGAAAATAATTTTTGTTCATTTATTACTTCTGGTCCTTTGCGTGCATTAGGAAACACCGAACCAAGTCATTTTTATTATAGTAGCTAGTTATACTTTTTCTTTCTCGAACCTTTTTAGTTTTGTACTTGTGGTTTTTTAATTGCCCACTTAGAACGTGGGCTTGATGTCTATTGCCTGTAACTCGTAAGTTTTTGACCAAAATTGTGGATTCACCTCCTTTTGTTCAAACAGAGCAAATTAAATACAAATTACTGGAGAATAGTGACTTCTGTTTAAAAACACTCATCTTTTAGCTGTTAGAGATTTATTTAATGAGATAATTTATTGATTAAAAGTAATAGGGAATAATGTCTATTGGTTTATATACTGCTATTGCGTAGCCTCCTTTATCCCTAGTTCAATTCACTATTTAGACAACTTTAATTTATAGATGAATTCTGACTGGAGTCAAATGAGATTTATTTTGAGATAACCCCGTTAATTAATCCACGTACCTAAGTGGCTCCAACAACCCCCAGCACACAATTTTTCTTTTGACCTTCTTAGATTGTGTTATTTCTATAACTGAGAATTAAGCAAATGGTGCGTTTGGGTGAAGAAGAAAAAGGTAAAAAAGAAGGAAAATGAGAGAGGGGCACGTAAGCATATTCCAGACCCTTCCATCCAACTATTTGTGTTTCTAGAAAATTCTTTATTTCTTTGGTTTAGCCTATCAGCTTTTGGCACATGTAAGGGTGGCGGTTTACTTTTGTGTATATATACAGTCACTGTATATTGTACTAATACACAGAGAGAAATACGAAATATAAAAAGTATCCTTATACCTATTTTCTGGATTTTTCCTTTCTCTTTAATCCTTTACTTGGTATCAGAGATCATTAAACCCAAATGGGTATTCGGTCCAAAAATTGAGATCCGACCCAAGAACGGTGAACCCAAAGGGGCACCATCTTAAAGGGGCATGTTGAGGATCCCACATTGGAAAAATGAAGAAGGGCCTCACAATTTATAAGATACATGAGCTACTCTTCTCATTGTTAAACTAGATTACCTCCATCAAACTTGACAGAAACAACTACCTACTGTGGAAGAACTTAGCTCTTCCGATTTTAAGGACCTATAAATTAGAAGGCCATCCTACCGAAGAAACGATTTGCCCACCTAAATTTATTCAAGATGCAGAAAATGCAGCAATTGAAGCTGAGGATTCAACTACTGCAACGGGTATAACGTCTGGAGCATCAAGCTTGACAACAACGGCTACACTGACTGTCAATCCCAAATTTGAAATGTGGATTGTGTTGGATTTTATAGTAAAATTTTGTGAAAGAAAGTGTTGGTTTGAAACATCAAAAATGAATTGATGTTTCATTTATGTTGTTGTTACTTGACTTGAAATTCAAAGGTTTCAAAATGGTTTGAAACATCAAAATGTGTTGATGTTTCTTTTACAAATTTATGTTTGAATCTTTACAAGTAACTACACAATTGAGTTACTTTTTATGTATGTTTCATATTGTTTATATTAATTTTATTTTTGGAGAGTTATGATAGGACCAACATAGTTCTATATTTTCATACTTAAATCATGTTAGTTTGGAGGTTTTAATGTAATTAATTGATCATTTTGTAGGTATTTGAGTATAAGGCATGTTCCGAGAGATTCTACGTTGAATTAAGATTCCAACGCATCAAACCGGAGGTCATTCGGACACCTGAGCGAAAAGTTAGAGCAAAAATAAGCAGTGCTGCGCGCTGGGTAGCGTCTAGACGCTATCGGCAGTTCCCTGAAGCCTCCTTCGACGCTGCGGAGAGCCCCTGTGACGCTGGGAGCGTCTAGACGCTGTCCAGAGCGTCTAGACGCTCCGTCGATTCCTATATATAGATTTTTTCGTCCTCTAGGTCATTTGTCTCCGATTTTCAGCCGTCATGAGACCAATTTAGGCTTTCTCCTCTCTGTTTTTCAGTAGTTTAGGATAGATTAGGAGTTTTTCATCAAACCATGGTGTCGAATCGAGCTCGTTTGCACTCAAAGTTTTCTATGGAGATGCTCGGCTAGATTCTGCAATTCCGGTTTAGAGGTCGGTTGTAATCAGTTGCGACATTGTGAGGCTTGAACCTTAACTTAGTTTTCTTTCAATTGCAAGTGTTCTTTAATTCCCGTGTTAATTTTATAAGTATGTATTTTGATTAAATTGACGCCTTAATCTCTTTACATGCTTTATTGCTAATCGTGATCATGATCTGTAATTGTCATGTTGAATGAACCGATAGCATTAAAATTATCACATGTGTATGTTTGTGGGTTTCCATGATACATGGCTTGCATGTTTAATTCTAGGAATTAAAGAAGCATGTTAATTAGGTGAAAGTTGTTTTACCTGATCGATTGTCTTGGTCGTTCCAAAGTTCGTAATGCCTTTACCTAAATAAATTGAAGCGGTTTCGTAAAGATTTGTTTAGGTAATTAGCGTTAACTTGGCGTTCGTTAGAGTTAATGACCTTAGGGAATTTGCTACTTTTTGGGGTTTCCTAATAAGTTGACCAAGTACTTGCATGGTTAAGATTAAATATTTTGAATGCCTATGATCAATGTTTGCAATTGAATATAACCGCACCTCTGAACTGGAACTTGGTAAGAGTTGATTTTTCCCTTTTAGTGTTTGTTTTGTTTTGTTATTTTTATTTCATTAAGTAAGAAAATTTTCAAAACCCCCCTTTTTAATTGCTTTCTCATTTGCAAATTTAACTTAAGAAATTAATATTTGGCTCCCTGAGATCGACCCGGTCCACTCAATGCTACAAGTAGCTTAGGATCGGTTTATAAATTTTAATTTGACGAGCCCTCGACAAGCTCGCTTCAAGTTACTAAGTTGCGAGCCTATAAATAGCAACTTGTTTCTTCATTTGAAGCATCTCATTCCATTTTGGAGTATCTCATTTCAATTGAAGAGTTCTTCTCTCCTCTTTTTTTTTTCTTTAATCTTGAGTCAAGTTGAGAGCAAGTATCCAAGAGTTCTGCCATATCCGAGTAGTTCAAGGTTGCTGTTCTATCGGAGTTAGTCGTTGTATCCTGCTGAGACGATCGTTGTAGCCTGCTTGCAACCCGTGCAAAGCGAATAATTATCTTCAGGACAGCGCTTTGTAAGCGTGCCTCGACTACTTATTATCTTTTATTCTTGAGTTTTTTTGAAATTGTTATTACATACAGTGTTTGTATTATTGTTTACACTGTAATTGTTTGTTGCCAGTTAAGTTGTAATCAAATTTGCTAGTGTTACTCAGTTCTTATACAAAGCGAATTATTATTTCCAACAGATTGTTGTAGACTAGCTTCTTTTTGGATGGTTCTACAATTCTATGATCCCCTGAAGTAGCTATGCAAGTGATGGGTCACGAAAATGCCAACGACCTCTAAGATGCAATTCAAGAACTCTTTGGAGTTCAGTTAAGGGCAAAAGAAGACTATCTTAGCCAAATATTTCAGCAAACACGCAAAGGATCACAAAATATGATTGAGTACCTACGAATCATGAAGACACACACTGATAATCTAGAGTTGGCTGGAAGCCCTATTTCTACTTGTTCTTTGATTTCTCAAGTTTTGCTTGGGTTGGATGAAGAGTATAACTCTGTTGTAGCCATGATTCAAGGTAATTCTGACATTTCTTAGGTTGATTTTCAAGGAGTATGGTAAATATGGTAAATAGCTGACGAACTCCATCAAATGGGCAACGATCAAATTATTCATATAATCCTGAGCATGGAGGTCAAAATAATCAACTAGGAGGAAGTCGAGGGAGAGGAAAAGGGCACTGGAATAACAATAACAATGGAGGTAATCGTTAGGTATGTCAAGTTTGTGGAAAAATTGGGCATTTAGCACTCATTTGCTTTCATCGATTCGATAAGGAGTTTAATGGAAACAATTAGTTTAGTAGACAACAATCTAATGGCCAAAACACATAACAAAGAGGTAACAATAGTCAGTTTGCTCCTACTGCCTTTTATTCATCTCAAAATAGCTCCAATCCGTTTTTAGCAAGCTCTGACACTGCAGTTGATCCAAAATGGTACGTGGATAGTGGTACTACTAATCATGTAACAGCAGTTTTCAACAATATTAGCCAGCCATTTGAATATGAAGGTGAGGAAAAAGTTACAATAGGTGATGGTAGTACGCTTTTGATCTCTCATATTGGAAAATATGTTCTAAATGTTGAAAATGGTCATTTGAATCTTGAAAATGTGCTTTGTGTACCTGATATTGCAAAGAATCTTATTAGTGTATCAAAGTTAGCACATGATAACAATGTCTTTCTCAAGTTCCACTCTAACTTTTGTCTTGTGAAGGATATCAATACGGGCAAGGTGGTGCTGAAAGGAACCCTTAGAGACGGGCTCTATTAGCTTGAAAGTGGAGTAAAAGCCACTGGTTGTACTTCAAGGGATGATAAGAAGAACTTGGAATCGAATTCTAAATTTACTGTTTGTTCCTCTTTTGTTAAACCAAAGTCTAATTTTAGTATAAATATGGCTGTTTCCAAGAAAGTTTGGCATCATCGTCTTGGATATCCATCTATGAGAATGGTTGATGATATTATTAGATATTGTAATCTACTAGTGAGCAACAATGAGAATTTTCATTTTTGTGATGCTTGCAAGTTTGGAAAAACACATGCTCTACCATTTCCAAAATCAATCTATCAAGCTACTTCATCATTTGAATTAATTCACACTGACTTATGGGGTCGTGCTCCAGTTTTATCAAAGGAAGGTTTTCGTTACTATATACATTTTCTTGATGATTTCATCAGATTCATGTGGATATACCCTCTAAAATAGAAAAGTCAAGCAGTTGATGCCTTTAGACATTTTTTGGCACTTGTTAAAACACAGTTTGATAAAAATGTCAAAATATTGAGATCAGACAATGGGGCACGAGTATGTGAAAATGGTCTCATGCCCATACACGTCTGCTTAAAATGGTGGTGCTAAACGAAAGCATCGACACGTTGTCGAAAATGGTCATACCTTGATGGCTCAAGCTTCCATGCCTCTTGTTTTTTGGTGGGAGGCATTTTTCACTGCATCTATTTTGATCAATGGTATGCCAACTTCTACTCTACAAGGGAAGTCTCCTATGGAGGTACTATTTTATAAAACATTGAATTATTCTGATCTAGAAGTGTTTGAGTGCTCTTGTTTTCCTTACTTAAAACCGTATAATACACACAAGTTTCATTATAGAACCAGTAAGTGTGTTTATCTTGGTCCAAGTCCCAAGCACAAAGGTCACAAATGTATGGATGATTCCATACGTGTATATATTTCCAGGCATGTTTTATTTAACGAAATGGAATTTCCATTTAAAGTTGGCTTTGGTGCAGATCAAGACAAGCAGCCCGATACTATATACCTCTCAGAATGCCCACAAATTGATATAAGCCCACTAGTCCAAAACTGGTATGTTCAGCCTGAGCCCTCACTAACAACCCTCCCTTTATCTTCCACGCCTCTCCATTCCAGCCCAACGTCAAGCCGAATTCAACAACCACAACCATACTGTCTAGAAAGCCCATCTACACCCCTAGTCAACCCACCTTGTGACCCATTTCAAACCCTAATTAATCCTCCATTGCCATGTTCCCCTGTACAGATGTCTACCTTTTCCTCCCCAAATTGACAACTACCCCTTCCGGATAACTCTCACTTAACCGAAGCTCCTTGTTCTTCTCATTCCTTTCCATCGCCTATGCCTTCTCTAAAATTTAGACTTCAGCCATCCCATTCGATGATAACGCGGGGCAAAGCAGGGATTTTCAAACCCAAGGCATGGGTTGTTCAATCTACCTATGATTGGAGTCTCACAGAGCCAACTCGAGTTCGTGATGCATTAGTCACCCCTGAATGGATGAGGAATATGATGCACTAATGAAAAATCATACATGGAGCTTGGTTCCCTCTTCTCCTCAGCAAAATATTATCGACTGCAAATGGATCTACAAAATTAAAAGAAACTCCAATGGATCTATTCAGAGGTATAAGGCGCGTTTAGTTGCTAAAGGGTTTCACCAATACCCTGGAGTTGACTTCTTTGAAACATTCTCACCGGTGGTGAAGGCGTCAACTCTTCCAGTTATCCTATCTCTTGCTGTCTCCAAAGCCTTTTTAAATGGTGCACTTGAGGAAAATGTTTATATGCAACAGCCACTTAGATATGAACAATCTTCTAATTCATACTATGTATGTAAATTGAATCGCGCGATTTATAGGTTATAACAAGCACCAAGGACCTGGAACAATACACTGAATGCTGCACTAATTGACTGGGGTTTCAACAATAGTCAGTCCGACACTTCTCTTTTCATTTACAATAAAGAAGGTACTATGGTTCTACTTCTCGTGTACGTCGATGATGTGCTAATTACAGGAAACAATCCTTCTCTAGTCAATCATCTTATTGATGCATTAGATGCTAAGTTTGCTTTGAAAGACATAGGCGGTTTACACTATTTTTTAGGTATCCAAGTCCATTATATTCCTACTGGCATTTTACTTACTCAAATGAAGTATGTGGATGATTTACTTCACAAAGTACGTATGGAACATCTGAAACCAACTCCCACACCATCGGTGGTTGGGAAACAAATGTCTGCATTTGAAGGTACTCCTATGAAAGATCTGTTTCTATATTGAAGTATTATTGGCGCCTTACAGTACTTAATTCACACAAGACCAGACATAGCTTATGTTGTGAACTACCTCAGTCAGTTTCTAAAGGAGCCATAAGATGTTCACTGGCAAGGAGTAAAAAGGGTACTTGGATATTTGAGTGGCACAAGGTATATGGGCCTTCACATACAGCGAAGTGATTAACAGTGTCTCCCCGCTTTCTCGAATGCTTATTGGGTAGCTAGTGTTGACGATAGACGATCAATAAGGGCCTATTGCATTTTTCTTGGAAGTTCTCTTGTCTCGTGGTCCTCGAAAAAGTAAACTGCAGTGGCAAGATCGAGCATGTAGTCCGAATACAAGGCACTTGCTCAGACGACAGATGAGATAGTTTGGCTAACGCAACTTTTTCAAGAAATTGGTGAAGGATTAACACAAATTCCAGTGTTATGGTGTGATAATGTTAGTGCTCGAGCCTTGACTACTAATCCGATTTTTCACGCAAGAACTAAACACATCGAAATCAATGTTCATTTTACTAGAGATTATGTGTTGCGAGGGTGTTTAGATATTCGTTATGTTCCTTCAACAGATCAAATAGTAGATTTTATGACGAAGTCTCTAAACCACTCTCATTGCTTCACCCTTTGAGCCAAACTCGGGGTAACAGAGCTTCCCTCTCTTTTGAGGGGGGATGTAAGGAGAATTAAGCAAACGGTGCGTTTGGGTGATGAAGAAAAAGATAAAAAAGAAGGAAAATGAGAGAGGGGCATGTAAGCATATTCCAGATCCTTCCATCCAACTATTTGTGTCTCTAGAAAATTCTTTATTTCTTTGGTTTAGCCTATTAGCTTTTGGCACATGTAAGGTTGGAGGTCTACTTTTGTATATATATACAGTCACTGTATATTGTACTAATACACAGAGAAAAATACGAAATACAAAAAGTATCCTTATACCTATTTTTTGGGTTTTTCCTTTCTCTTTAATCCTTTACTATTTCAAGCTACAGGATATGAAGGAGAGGCTGGGGAAGAAAGCTCGATAGCTTGTTGCACCCTATATATGGAAAGGTATGCATGAAAATTTAACGTTTATGATAAAGCACAAAACATTATTGACATTAAGAAACATAAGTTTTTTTGTTGGTAATATCAAGATCTATCTAAAGGAGAGCATTGGTAACTTTGGGAAGTAGAACTTATTTTGTGTAATGTTGAGGCTTCCAATTTTCTTTTTCATCTCATCTCTTTTTTATTTGATTTCTTTCTATGGTTTCAATTTATACATTCACCTCTCATTCTTCATTACTTTTAGTCTCATTCTTGTTCTTCAATACTTGTCATTTATTTGGGGACAAATCCAATCTTTTGTAGAGACTTCATGCAGTTTGTGCTTGAAATATGTGACAAGTGCATGGAAATAGAAAACCTATTAAATTAGTTACTCTTAAAAGATTTAGTTCGGTCTACCTTAGTGGTTATTAAAGCCTGAAGGGCCAATGGTTTGTCAGCTTTCAAGTTTTAAGACAGTGGATTATGTTAGAGCTTAGTGGCAAGAAGAAGAAAGAAACATCATGCAAATCGTGAAAGAGTTATCTCGAGAGTTGTAGCTATAAAATGGTAGGCCTGGTCTGGAACAATATTTTCAATTCTTGGTGGATTCTTGACTTTAAATAACTTGTACTCTATTTATATTTTATATTACAGAACTATCATTTGGCTGAGCTTCATTGGACCTTTCTGTAGTCTATCTGGCTGGAACGCAACTCTCGCATCTTCACAAATAAGGAACAAGGCTTCCAATATTTTTATTCATATCTCGTATCTACGTATTCTTTAATTGGTGTAAATTGGGCCCCTTTCGTGATTATAATTTATCTAATCTTATGTACAATGGGAGATGCTTTTTGTAATCCATTCAATATGATCTCTCCCTTTTGTAATTTCATTTTATTTTATCAATAAAATGTTATCGTTTCCTATAAAAAAAAAAACTACAGGACTAATTTTTATCTCAAATCCATTTTTTGATAATTTCTCATTATTAGTTTCATCTCATTATTTTCAAAAACAATACACCCACTATCAAAATAATATTCATCTTCATTATTTTAGTAGTAGATGTATGGTCTATATATACTTTAATATTAGTGCCAAATGTCTGAGATGTTTGAGTTGCTTGGTAGCTATAATGAAGGATATATTTGTCTTCCAAAGGAAAGAGAAGTCATTAATCTATATCTTTTTATGCCCACTATCAACATAATATTCATTTGTTTACCTCTTCTCTTTTATATATTGATGTGGTCTCTAGATGAATAATAGAAACTTGACTTCAGATGATTGGAGTTGTCTACTTATCAATTTTGTAGTATTCTTAAGTTGATGTTATTATTTTTTTTTTTTTGTTAATTTTCTCTGGCATACTATTTTTATATATATATAAAAGTTTGAATTATTGGTTTTCTTTATGTTGTCTATGTCACAAAACAATTTGAGTTGTTTGCATCTATTCAGTTAGTGATGAATTGCTACGCAACAAAGCGCAAGTGCACGTTGTCTCTCAAGTAGTATATGGAGAGTACTCCAAGTATCGAACCTAAGAGAACGGATGTAACAAACTCTCAATTCAACAACAAAGACCTCCTCTAAATTTACAACTAAAGTAACCAAAAGGTAAATGAGATTTTTGTGGGTTTTGCAAACAGTAAGTAAAAGTAGGCTAAAATGGAAAATTATAATAAAAATGCTGATGAGAAAAGAGAGATTCAAATATGGTTCAACCCCAAGGATTATGCGCACCCACCATACACCCGTAATTTGCCCAACTAGGCACGACTTCAACTGATGATTGTTCTCCATATGCACCCGCATCTCACTATTTCTAGTTCTATACTGTTTGAGTAGAATGTAACGACTAGAATACGCCCACAACCTACCATAATCGATACTTAACACCATGAATTGAGTTCAACACCTATTCAACCCTTTCTAAGTATTGTGAGGAGCCTATGCAATTAAAATCATATGTCTATGGCTAATTTTCTATGACTAATTTTAACTTAGATAAATAAAGAATATAACTCTATTGACTCTAAAGGTTATTGTCTTATGTCTAGGTACAAAAGATGAGGTTCTATTTCTAGACTCTTCCCCTAGATTACTTTTATGAAAACATGTGTTCAATCCAACCTTTTTAGTATTGAATCTCACACAAAATATGCTAACTCAAGTGATCAGTTTAAGCTAATAATGAAACTCAAACTCAATAAAAGCAAAAGATGCTAAGTGTTGAGCAAGGTTGCTTAAGCACAAGGTGGAACTTTCTTCCTTCTTAGGGTATCCACTTCATTGAATCCCCTTGAAGGAGTTTAGCTCATGATATAAAAGAAAAGAAAAGTGCAAGAATAAAGAGACAAACTTGACTGAAAAGAATTAAACGCCATTGAAAAGATGAACATTGAATACACTTTTCATTATAGAATTGAAATAACAACAAATTGAATTCAAAACAAAACTGAAAATACAGCTTGTAAACCTGACTTCAATTGTTAAACAGTCTACAAGAACATAAGCAACTACAAGGACTTAAGTAAAACATAAATTACAAACTTAAATGAAAACACTTAAAGTCCTAAGTTTGTTCCTCCGTTTTAACTTATTCAACATTTTTCAAGGAGAATAAGTACTTAAACCTCCTTCTTTTGAAGTTAGTGTTTAAATGGAGCTTGAAAAGAACTTAGAGGAGACTCAGAGTGATAGCTGAAAAGATGAAGAGAAAACGACAAAGTGTTGGAAAGAATTTTGGACTTCCAGCTCTCTTTAAATTGAAGCTTGAACTGCTTTTATAGACTTCAAGGTCTAGGGTTTGCTTCCTAGGTCAGTGTGAAAGTTGTAGTCGACCAAAATCCCTTGATTTGAAGAAATTTGTTGAAGAATCTTTGAGAAAATTTGTCAAATCTGCGAATCTGGGAGAATCTGTTGATTAGGCCCATTTGTGGCTGCATGCTGGACGCATTTCATATGTTGTCCAGCTTTAGTTGCCTTTTGCTTTCTTCCTTCAAATGTGGCTGCATGACTAGCTCATCTAGAATCCTTTTTACAACTCTGCATGAAAACACCAAAACTTGACATTCTTTACAAAAATGACTCTTTTTACACCCTATTTACTTGTTTTTACAAAATCTGTCTCAAACACATATTAAGCTTGTTTTCACTTAAATTCACTCTAAATATCATGAAATATAATAATAAACACTTGCTTTCTAGACAAGAAGATTAGTTTTTAGGGCTAAATAACACTCAGAAATGAGCATTATCAGCTAGTGATCTCTTTTCATTATTTTATTTTATTTTGCTTTGTCTTATAAAAGTTATGTCAGGGTTGTCTCCTCACCGATCAGAAGAATTTGAGGTGTTGCTTTAGAAAAAAAGCATTAGTGAATGCTAAGGAAGTTTCGAGCTTCTATTTAAGAGTGTTACAAGTTGGATCTTAGTTGTAAGTAGAAGCAAACAAGCAAAAGAGGATGTGGCAAAAAGCACCACATATTCTAGCTAGTTGGTAAGTGAAGATGACTTGAGTGATTGTTGATTTCTCCTTTTCTCCTATGAATACATGTAATAATGTATTATTTAAGATTATTTAGGGTGTGTTTGGTATTGAGTTTGGATCCTCTTTTATGTTTTTAGATCCAAAGAATATGTAATACATCGAAAAGTAGTTTGGTAAGCCTATTTTTTAAAATTGGACCATCTCTTGTGGACTTGTGATTTTGCTAGGTCGGTGTATAGTTGCTATTTTGAGATGCTCGAATTCTTAAAGGGCGAAGTTCCATGGTGGAGGAGCTTCTTCTTTTGGTTTACTAGTTTTTGTGCTATTTTGTGGGGTGGGGTGGGGCAATAGAATGTTTAGAGGGTTTAAGAGACCTTGGGATGGGGTGTGGCCCCCTGTTAGATTTTACACCTCTCTTTGGGCCTCCGTGTGTAAAGCTTTTTGTAGTTACCTTTTAGGTCTTACTTTGCTTGATTGTAGCTAATTTTTATGTTAGTTGGGCTCTGTCTGGGGTCTTTTTTTTTTGTACTCCCTATGTATTCTTTCATTTGATCTCAATGAAAGCTTGGTTAACTCATACAAAAAGATAAATGTGGGCGACATGAGTATGACTTTAAAGTCACAAATACACAAGAGGGGCTACACTCAAATGCTATTCACACTCATAATAGAATACTAGTGCACACTTAATAACCATAATGTACCTGCATACACTCTTCAAATGGTACGTGATACTTTAAATATTGTTAGTTGCTTTGAGTTTTTGAGTTTGATGATGAGTTTGTTTAGCTAATGCAAATTCAAGTATTAATGTGCAGAGGGTTTCTTGGATGGAGGTGACATTATCAAGCCATTTAAATTAGCTGAGATGGTCGAATAGATATAGGGAGAGAAGCGTTTTAGGACGAGTTAAGAAATTTGGGTTGTGTGAAGCTCTTGGACTTTGAGTGACCAAATTTTCCACTGGGGTTGTGTGGTTCTGGGCGAGTTTAGCCTCTTGAATGGATTTAATGATAGGAATGAACTCTTCATCTCGATAGCGGAAGCATTGGATAGTCTTTGATTTTATTAAAAATTAAACTAAAAAATAATATTAATTAAGAAAAACTTAAAAATAATATTAATTAAGAAAAACTTACTTTTGAGATAAATATGATGGAGAATATTCTGGTGGATCTTTATCTCCTCCACAAAGTCTTCATGGCTATGACTCGAACATAAGACCAAGGCTTGCGGGAGTCTCTTGAAAGAAAATTCACAAGGGATTGGAGATGAAGAAGTCTAGAGAGAATTCTCTAATTCTCTATTGAGGAGATGTGTGTTATATGAAGAATGCACAATGGCTCACCCCTAGGGTCCTATTTATAATGGTCTAGGGAAAATAATTAAATAATATATTAAAATACATTTATCTAATAAATTTGATTATTATTGATCAAACCGTTTAAAATTCTCCTACGACATCTATTTCCTAATTTGAGTCCAATTCAAATTTAATAAATATATTTTATTTAATGTATCTAATATACATTAATTATTGTAATATTTAATGTATCAAATACAATAAATATATTTTCCTCTTTTATATTTAATATATATGATATATTAAATATTAATTTGAACACTTCAAATTAAATATTATTTTGAACATTTCAAATTTTAATATTTAATGTATCAATTACAATAAATATATTTTTCTCTTTTATATTTAATATATCTAATATATTAAATATTAATTTGAACACTTCAAATTAAATATTAATTTAAACATTTCAAAATTTTCTTGCAACTAAATTGATCTTTTTAGTGTTACTATGAGCTAGCAAGGAGACCTTATGGACCTATAGATTATAATCTTCAATGATACAAAATTAATTAATTAAACTCTTTAATTGATTAATTTTCATTCATTAACTTTAGGTCACTCCACTATAGACTTAGAGTTGCACTCTTATGCACTGTAGGACAAGTTGTGTCCATAGATATAATCATTACATGCAAGTCGATCATTCATGAGTTGTTCGTACTTACAGCTGGGTCAAAAGTCCGTTTTACCTCTATAATTACATCTTGCACCTTAAGTACCACTGATCCTCTAATGAACAATCTGTTTATAATCTAATTATAAACTAAGTCCCTCTCGGGTCAGTGAGAGGGTGGGGCCCCATTGTTTAAGTCCCGAAATGAGCACTTAAGGGAACTACTCATCTACTTATCCTATATGGGAAGGAGTGAATTCCATCTCGTGAGATTATGTTCCCAGCTCCCTATTTGGTCAAGTCCCCAAAATGGTAGGCATATTGAATCGGCTACAAAAGCCACTCTCACCCATGCAAATCAAAGGTAAGCTCTCACAGGCAGGAGTTCATAACTCACTCAGGATTAAGATCGAGTCGCATATTCCTGATGAAATATTAATCTTCTCAATTAACGGATTTATAAAGAGAGATTAAATATTTCGTGGTCTAGTCTTATACAAACTCATTGTATAAGATACCCCCACTCACATGTCTCCACATGAATGATTTGGATCAAATCATTTGTAACTATTACAAAGTGGACCGTTTCAATAGTGTTATCAAGATAAGGCACCAAACCTTATCCATATACTATGATTCTTTAGGTTATTTCTTGAACATGATCATCTCGTATGTCAACCACATACTGTTAAAGATTATACTAATAACTTTGGATTTTTTATATAATGGATAATATTATATTGCAAATAAAATAATCAAAATTATTAAATAAATTATTAATTACGAGGTTTTAGGGCATAAATCCCAACATTTAAAGCATATGATTTGGGCGAGTTAAGCTTTTAAAGTAGGTCTGAGAAGTGGTTTGGGTGGGTTGGGGTACAAAAGTGCATTTAAGAGGAAATTTGGACAAGTTAAAACATTCTAAAATTTGTTCATAAAGTTAAAAGAAGAGTTTAGGATCTAAAATGCATTTAGGTCTCAATTTATTATCAACTTGAATATAGCTCAATTAGATAAAATATATATCCTTGACCTAAAGGTCAAGATTCAATTCTCACACTACACCTTCTTATCATATTCTGCTCTGCTAATTAACAGTAACAAAAGTAACATGTTTTGCCACGTTAGCAGGTCCAACAGCAAGTTAATAAGCTACAATACTTTTTGTTAGTTAATTAATGATTAAACATGCCTAGGTACCATTTAAAATTAATTTTCAAACTTAAGAGACTAAAGTTAATAGCTACGTTATTTTTTTCTTCTTTAACTGACGATTACACGTGTTTAAAAATAATTTAAAATTATTTTTCAAATTCAAGAGAGTAAGGTGTTGCAATTGAAACTTTAAAAAACTAAATACATATCAAACTCAAATTTAATTGAGCAAAAGTGGACTGTGTCAAAATATATATGTACAAAATTAAAAAAAATGGGACTGTCCACCCAATCTTCTCTTTAATTTGTTTATTTTTGTTAATTTTTGAATTAAAAGAGAGAATAGAGATGTCCACAGGGCGAGGCGGGGCCGGAGATGGCTTCCCCATCCCCATCCCCGCCCCCCATTTCATTCTCTGTCCCCATGAAATTGCCCATTTAATTTTACAGGATCGAGGAGAGGATTCTCCGCAGGGGATTCGCAGGGATCGGATTCCCCGTTTATATTATTTATTTATTATTTAAATTTTGATTAAATAAAATATTGTTTTAGAAAATTTATATTTAAATTATTAATTCATAATGGTAAATTTTTATTTAAAGAGATTTTTTTAAAATTTTCTTTAGAAAAATAAAATAATACATCATAAAAGATTAAATTTGGTATTTATTATATATATATATAAATATGTATATTAAAAATAAATAAATTAATCAGAGTGGGGTGGAGAACGGGGCAAGGACCCGTCCCCGTCTCCATTTAGCTAATGGAAAAAAATTTCCTCATTCTCCTATTCCCTACTTAAATGGGGATTCTTCGCCCCATTAAGGGCGGGTCTCTAAGCCCACGCTTGTGGAGAAAATGAACATCTTTAAGAGATAAGCCATTAGAGAAGCCATTGAAGATGCACAAGCCTAACCCAAGCCCAAGCCCAAGCATTCCTGAAACCCTCAAAACGATCAGACGAAGTAAAAAGGAGCCTGAAACTGCAGCTAAGCCGACCAATTCACTCTCCGTTCTCGTTTTCTCTCTCGTAAAGGGAACCGACCCATCGGAACTTTCAGCGGCGGGAGGCTATTGATCTCTCATCCGCCCCTTACCCATTCCAAATCTATCCCGCCCCCTCACATTCTGTCGGTGCTCTCTCTCTCCCTCTCTGTTCTTGCTGCCAGGTACGAGCTTCCATTTGTTTTTGTTTTTCTGATTGAGTCTAATCGTGCTAGAACCGACGGCCGAGAGACGAATTCAACAACCGTTTAGTTTGCGATTGCGAAAATAATTAAATGGGTAGGTTAGGGTCTACCTTGGAAATTCCAGATAGAAGACGTCGATCCGATCGAGAAAACGGCGGCCATCGTTACTCTCCGGATTCCGATGCTTCGGGTGGCGATTACCGTCGATGTCGTAGCCCTAGCTATGATAGTTACGATCGCTACAACCATCGTCGTCGTCGATCTTTCTCGCCTGGCTATCAGGACGTTAGACGGAGCCCTAGGGCTGATGGAGATCAGAACGATCTGCCCAAGAGATTTGGGCGTGCCGGAGGACGGGCGTATAGGAATGGAAGAGCGTCTGAAGAGTCGGATGAGGAGCTGAAGGGGTTGAACTATGAGGAATATCGGAGGCTGAAGAGACAGAAACTCCGGAAGGCATTGAAGCATTGTATTTGGAGAGTGACCCCTAGCCCACCGAGGAATGAGAACGAGGAGTATGAGGATAAAGCTGATGAGATTTTGGTGAAATATGGCGACGACGGTGGAGATAAAAGTGACTCCAGCGAGAAAAAGCAACATGAAGAAAAATATGTATTTGATAAAACTAAGAATTCCTACTCGGACTCTGATTCTGAATTATCTGATACAAAAGCGAAAAGGGGGAGACTGAAGAGTTCAGGTTCCAGACGTAGAAGTAGAAAATTGTCTCTTAGTGATTCAGAGTCGGGCAGTGACACTGAGAGCGCAAGTGAGAGTGAAAGTGAATCAGAGAAAGAAAGCCGGAGGAGAAGAAAGAAGTCTGCGAATAGGAGTAGAAAACATAAGAGTATTAAGAGTAGTAAGAAGAAGAGTAGATACAGCGATACGGAGGACAGTGAAAAAAGTGAGACAGATGATTTTGATGTTAGTGACCGTGTCAGGTCAAAGAAAAGGAGTCGTACTAAGAGGTCCAAGACTAGTAGTAAGAGGAGGTACAGTGATGCCGATGAGAGTGAGGAAAGTGAAGGTGAAAAATTAAGGAAGCAGAAGGCCTCTTCAACTACGTTGAAATCCGGGAGCAAGAGAAGAAGACAGTCAGAAACGGAGAGTAAGAGTTCCTCTTCTGAGGAGTATTCTGGTTCTGAAGATGTTGATGCTAAGAGTAAATTAAAGGTTGATGGAGAGAAAATGGTTGAGATTAATGCTGAAGCTTTGAAGATTAAGGAAATTTTGGAGGCACAAACGAAACCTGCATTTGATAATGAGATGCCAGTTGGACCAATGCCACTGCCAAGAGCTGAGGGCCATATTAGCTATGGTGGTGCTCTTAGGCCTGGAGAAGGTGACGCCATTGCACAGTATGTTCAACAAGGGAAGCGTATTCCACGGCGTGGTGAAGTGGGTCTTTCAGCTGAGGAAATTCAGAACTTTGAGACCCTTGGCTATGTGATGAGTGGTAGCAGGCATCAGAGAATGAATGCAATTCGTATTAGAAAAGAAAACCAAGTTTACAGTGCTGAAGATAAAAGAGCCCTTGCAATGTATAACTATGAAGAAAAAGCAAAACGTGAGCGGAAAGTGATGGACGATCTTCAGCGGCTTGTTCAGCGCCACATAGGTCATGATGTTGGCCCTTCACATGATCCTTTTGCTGCATAATCTCGTATGGTGCCATATCGAGATGTTTATGTAATCATTCTTAAGGCAGGATTCAATTTGTCATGTAAGGGTATGTGAATCACAGCTAAATATTGGTTATGCATTTTAGTTGGCTTATCAAATAAGCTTTAACTTTGAGCTAGAGCAAATATGTTGTCTTTGAGACGTGTGGCTGAAATCCCTTTGTCTTATTATCTTTCTCCATCTTAAAAGGTTGTATTTATAGAAGAGTTTGGTGGTCATGGTTCTATACTCATACAACTTAAAAAACAGAACTTGCCAGTACTTTACGTGTTTGCAAGGTAGTACTTAGTACAGGTCCTATGATCGACTTTTGGGAGAATTGTTGAGAGTATTTCCTTGTATGTTAAAGTTTCAATGATCACAATGAGTATATCTTCTTTGCCTATCTTTCCTTCATACTTTCATTTCCTTCATTGCAAATCTCTATCATTTATAATTTTCCCTAATGTTAACTCTACCATGATGCTTTCAACATTTACTAGAAATTTGAATGCTCTACATGTAGAAATTGCGCCTCTGCATTTCAAGTGCTTAGGACCTCAAGATGATTTGAGCTAATTCAAATTTTGATGCACAGATGCGTGCTTTGGGGGCGTTATTCTTCTTACAGCCTATTTTCATTATTGATGCCATTTAGTTCTCTCATAGGATGTGTATCAAGCTGGTTGTGTTTAGCTTAGACTTTTTCCTTATCATTATCGTTTTGTACTTATAAACTTTTTGGAGATATGTCCATTTTTAATGAGTTCATTGTCTCCAATTTGTACTTTGTGGTTAGAATGATATTACTGGGTTTTGTTGTTATCTCTTGTCTCAAGTTTGGCAAAGAACGAAGTATGAATGGAAAGGAACATTCAGTTATCAAACCTTTAACTTGTTAGTTGAAAAATTCTTCGAAATGCAGAATCTTCTCTTGTGGGAGGTAACATCATGCTTATCAATCACTTGTCTACTGAGGGAACATATCTAGATTGCTTCGGTTTTGGAGCCTTCCATAGCCAGTGATAAGACCTTGTTCGAGATAATAATGTTTGTTCGTTTATTAACACAGACACCCAACATATCTAGATTGCTTCGGTTCTGGAGCCTTCCATAGCCAATGTGCAATAGTGATGAGATCTTGTTCGAGAAAATAATTTTTGCTCGTATAACTTCTAGTTGTGCGCTCATGATAGGAAGCAGACCATTTTAGTAGGAAGGTATGTAATTATAGTAGGTGGTTATTCCTTTTCTTTTTCAAACTTTTCTAGTTTTGTACTTGTGGTTTACTTACATTCCAAGGTTATTCTGATTGCACACTTAGAACGAGGGGTTGATTGGTGTCTATTGCCTGTAACTTGTGAGTTTTGACCAAAATTGTGGATTCACCTACTTTTGTTCAAACAGAGTAAATATACAGGACAGGAGAACGGTGACGTTTTGTTTTAGATTTATTTGACAAGAGGATTGTTATTGGTTAAAAGTAATAGGGAATAATGTATATTAGCTTATGATATTTCTATTTCGTAGCCTTCCTTATCCTTAGTTCAATTCACTATTTATACAACTTTATAGATAAATTCTTAGTGGAGGCAAACAAAAATTATTTTGAGATAATTCTTCTTAAGTACACCACGAAATGAAAAAGGTTACTTTCTCCCTTTGTGATGGTTCAGTTCCTCCCCCCCCCCCCCCCCCCACCCACACACACACACACACACACAAAATTTTTCTTTTGAAGTTTTGATATTCTCGGGTTGTGTTATCTTATTTATAGCTACAGGATATGAAGAATTGGGAAAGAAAGCTCGACAGCTTGTTTTCACCCTATGAAAAGGTATGCATGAAAATTTAACCGTTATGGTAAAGCACAAAACATTGTTGACATTGGGAAGCATAATCTTTTGGCTGGTAATGTCGAGGTCTATCTAAAGGAGAGCAGGTAGCATTGGGAAGTATAACTTATTTTTGGGTAATGTTGAGGCCTATTTCCTTTTTCATCTCATTTCCTTTTTCATCTCATCTCTTTTTTATTTGATTTCTTTCTATGGATTCAATTTATACATTTATCTCTCATTCTTCATGCAACCATTCTTGTTTCTTCGATATTGTCATTTATTTGGGGACAAATCTAATCTTTTGTGGGGACTTCATGGAGTTTGTGCTGGAAATATGTGACAAGTGCAAGGAAATAGAGAGTCTAGTGTCTAGTTATTTGATCTATTATATTAGTTACTCTTAGAGGATTGTTCGGTCTAATTTAGTGGTTATTGACACCTAAAGGTCCAGTGGTTTGGTTTGTCAGCTTTCAAGTTCTAACACAGTGGATTATGTAAGAGCTTAGTGGCAAGAAGAAGAAAGAAAAATCATGCAAATATTATGTGAAGCCCCGCGCGCGCCTCTAGGGATTATTGAATTTCATTTGTTTTTTAAGTTTGTACTTGGTCATTCGAAGCGCTTAATAACAAATTCAAGACATTGATATGTGTATATATACATACATATATATACATACATACATATACATACATACATATATATACATACATACATATACATACATACATATACATACATACATATATATATAGATACATACATAGATACATACATATATATATACATACATACATACATATATACATACATACATACATACATATATAAATACATACATACATACATACATACATATACATACATATATATATATATATATATATATATATATTTATGGTTTTTTATATATAGTGCGCTTTACAAAAAAAGGCCCGCGCCTTTTGTTGCGCCTAAGCCCCAAAGTGCCATTGTGCTTTAGTGCGCCTTGAGCCTTTAAAAACACTGGGTAGTTATCAATTTTGTAGTATTCTTTAAGTTGATGTTATTTTCTTGTTGATTTTCTCTATGCTACTACTTATCTATCTATCTATATATAGATAGATATATATATATAGGTTTGAATTATTGGTTTTCTTTATGCTATCAATGTCACAAAACAATTTGAGTTGTTTGCATCTCTTCATCTAGCGATCTCTTTTCATTGCTTTCTTTTATTTTGCTTGTCTTATAAAAGATATGTTGGGGTTGTCATTGTCTCCTCACCGATCAGAAGAATTTGAGGTGTTGCTTTAGAAAAAAAAGCATTAGTGAATGCTAATAGAGTTTCGTGCTTCTATTTAAGAGTGTTACAAATCGGATCTTAGTTGTAAGCAGAAGGAAACAAGCAAAAAGACGATGGCGGAAAGCACCACAAGTTCTTGCTAGTTGGTAGGTATAACTTGAGTGATTGCTAATATCTCCCTCTCTCCTAGACCTATCAATACATGTAATACTGTATTATTTAAGGTTGTGTATGATATAGAGTTTGGACCCTCTTTTATGTTTTCAGATCCAAAGAATATGTAATACATCAAAAAGTAGTTTGGTAAGCCCATTTTTTAAAATTGGATCTCAATTTTAGTATCCAGAAAGCTGAATTTTAGGATTAAACTAAATCATGTTTTCGGCCTTTCTCAGATATCAAATTCAAAAATATGAAAAGATGGGATTCTCAATTAATGAAGGTCAATCTCGTCTACTGAAATTTGGATAGAAGCATTGTAGCTTGAGGGTCAGGGGATCAGGGGTTTTTCTTCCCTCCGTTCGAACGTAAGAGGTAGAGATTTGTTGGTGGAAGAATGGTTATGTTCCCTGAAATCTCACATTCTTGGTGATGTTTATGCTCACAAAGCAATCTCTCTTCTCTCACATTTCTTGAGAAAACATTGAGAGGATGATTGGTTTCCAAGGGTAGGAAGAGTGGGAAATGTAGAATCGGAAGAGAAGTGATCAATCTTGATCTTTGGAGGGAAGGGGGAGGGGTCTGCTAATTGGTAAGGTGAGTCACCTTCCCGGCATGGTACCATTAAATTCGATGGCCCCTATCCTGTTTCTCACTATTCCAAACACAAACCCAGTAGTAAGGTGAGTCAGCTTCCCCATAAGATGATCAATAGAGTGTTTAGAGGGTTTGAGAGACCTTGGGATGGGGTGTGGTCCCATGTTAGATTTCACACCTCTCTTTGAGCCTCCTTGTGTAAAGCTCTTTGTAATTACCCTTTAGGTCTTATTTTGCTTGATTGTAGCTCCATTTTATGTTAGTTGGGCTCTATTTGGGGGTCATTTTTTTTTTGTATTCCACAGTGTATTCTTTCATTTGATGTCAATGAAATGTAATTACCCTTTAGGGCTTTCAAGTCACAACTACACTGGAGGGCTTCACTCAAGATGTCATTCACGCTCATAATAGAATACTAGTGCACTTAATAACGATAATAATGTACCTGCATGCACTCTTCAAATGGTACATGATATTTGGAATATTGTTAGCAGCTGAGTTTTTGAGTTTGATGATGGGTTTGTTTGGCTAATGCAAATTCAGGTATTGATGTGCGGCGAGTTTCTTTGATGGATGTGGTTAGGTTGTTCTTCACATTATCAAGCCTTTGAAATTTGCTGATAATGTGTCAAGGATGGATTTCTAGGGTGTATAGGTTCCTTGATATGGAGAGAGAAGCGGTTTAGGAGTTAAGAAGTTTGGGTTTTGTGGATCTTGTCGGATTGGACTTTAATGTGACCGAATTTCCCACAGAGAAGTTTGGTGGGGTGAATAGGTTTTTCGAGGATTACAACCTTGCCAGGTAAAGGAAGGAAAAGGTGGTCTCATAATTTCCTATTTATAGCGGCTGATAGTCGGTTAATCTTTTTGAAATAGAAAGAGAAGCTGGAAGGCTTTAGATGATGTTCAAGTAGACATATTTCAGCTGCATAAGATGTAATGAAGGGTAGGGGTTGGTTGAGGGCGAAACAAGGGAAAAATGTGGAAGTTGTAAGAAATATTTTTCTTTTAATGTTTGAGCTGAGACTTGTTTTGGCATATTATTGTTTTTTTTTTTTTTTTTGATAAGAAATGAGAATATATTACTGAGTGAAAGATTACAAAAAAGGAGATGAGAGATCCCCACACATAGTTGGTAACTTTTGGATGAAACCAACAGTATCGGTAAGTAGAAATTCGTTCCCATTCTTCATCTGAACCCTTCTTGTAGTTGGATCAAGGGTTGCAAATAATCGATCCTCTGCAAGGACTTCAGCTCCAGTCCAGTATTCAGGAGTGTACTCTTTCCAGCATTTGTGTATCCAACCAAAGAAACTACTGGGACAGGTACAGAAAAGCGTCGGCTTCTGTACTGTTTTCGATGTGTCCTGACAGACTCTAACTCCTTCCTTAGAAGTTAGAACACCAATTTGTGTTCGTAAGATACGCTTATCCACTTCAATCTGTTTCTCACCCATACCTTTCACCTGCCCTCCTGCTTGACGCTCAAGGTGAGTCCACATCTTTGTAAGTCGAGGTAACTGGTATTCCATTTGTGCCAATGCCACCTGTAGAGATGCCTCATGTGTTGCTGCTCGCTGATTGAAGATATCCAGGATTAGGGCAGTACGATCACAAACTCTAACATCTCCACCAAATGATTTTTCCAAGTTTTGCAATTGCCCAGCTGAAAGCTCATCATCAAATATCAGTCTCTATACCTAATGCATGAATTGCACTCTTGATTTCTGCAACTTTGCCAGATCCTATGTAAGTTCTTGGGTTTGGAGAAGCTAGTTTTCGATATGTTGAACCAACGACCTTTAGTCCAGCCGTGTCAGCGAACTGTGCTAGTTCTTTCAGAGATTCGTCTATGCTAAAAAGTTGGTCAGCATCACCTTTCCGCTCTACACCAACGAGGTAGGCTTTTTCCTCAAAGACCTCCCTTCCATTCGCAGCTTAGACCTACTCTCAAGGCTATCCCCATCTTCTTGTACCCTCCTCTTAACCCTACTCGATAACTGCGGTTTAGGCTTTGGTTCAGTGCTCGAGACGCCATCGATAAGCTCATCAACATCTTTGGTTCCTACTTCCTGAAGAGGCTTGACAAAAGGACCATGGAGAGGGAAATTGTCAGAGGACACAACGACAGGCCCTTGTTGAAAAGCACTTCCGAGGGTTCTGATAGAATTCCTCCAATCGTTTCTCAGGGTGAAGGGGAAAAGTGGGCGATTCTGATTCGAAGAAGTGCATGAAGAACATAGTTTTCGGATTGAAGGACGGGGAAAAAACTGGCAAGAGAGGCGCTAGTCATCGTAGGATATGCTCCCCGACTCCCCTGGCATATTATTGTTGTTATTAAATTATTTATTTTCTAAAATTTCATATAGGAAAAATTGTTGGAGATGAAAGCCTCTAATTTGCTGATGAAGAGATTTGTGAACTGATGGTAAAGGCCCAGGTTGAGCCCCTAAGCTGAAATCTTAGGGGCTGGGTTTGTTTAGACTATTTTTTTAAATAATTTCTTTAGGTTTTTTTTTTTTTTATATTCATTTTTTTACTTGATAATTGTTTACTGAATTGCATATTAATATTTTAACAAATTATGTGGATTAATTGTTTCAAGCATAGTTAATTATGAATGTGTAGTTTGTACAAGTATCACATTCACTCCATTCATGATGATGTAAAATTAAATAACATTAATAAGGACGTATATTTTAAATAATTAATACGTGGGAAAGAAGAATGATGTTGCTGGAGTAAAGGAAATCCACAATGCAAATGAAGGTTCGAAGTTCATAATATCATAATACATAAGCTGAAAGGAATGAAGAAAAGAAATAACAATAGTTGTCCAAAACACAAACTGAATTAAAACTAAGTACTAGCCGAAGGTGATGAAGGCATTGAGTTGTCGTCCATGGGGGTAGGGTTCCTGGTGTTCTCCCTTACACTTCCACACAGTTATCATACTTTAATAAGAGATTCTTAAACAGGAATAACTCTTTTATTGAAGAGTTATCAAACTTTATTTTAGAAATTTAAAAAATTGGAAGCCTATTTAAAAAATTATGGAATTTAAAACTCTATTTCACAAAGTATTCAGAAAACTATTTTAAGAACTCTATTTTAGAAATTAAAAAATTAGAAGTTTATTTAATAAATTAAGAAATCTAAAACTTTATTTCACAAAGTATTCCAAAACCTATTTTTGGAACTCTATTTTAGAAATTAAAAAATTGGAAGTCTATCTAAGAAATTAGGGAATTTAAAACTCTATTTACAAAGTATTCATAAACATATTTTGGAACTCTATTTTAAAAAAATAAAATATTGGAGGTCTATTTAAGAAATTATGGAATTTAAACAAAAATTCGCACCGTATTTTGAAATCTATTTCAAGGATAAATGAGTTATAAAATTTGAATTATATTTTAGAAATTAAAATATTAGAAACTCTATTTTGCACAGTATTTTGAAACCTATTTTAAATATATTGGGTTAAAAATTTGTTTAGTAACCATTTTTAGTTTTATTTTAACATTTTAAAAAATTGACTACGTGGTCGAGTCGTTAGGGTGATCGTTGGAGTGGTTGTTGGGGTGATCAGGTTGATGGGGTGGTTGGGTTGCCGAGGTGGTCGCCGGTGGTGGTTGCACAGTGGTTAGGTCGTCGGAGTGGTTGTTGAGTGGTTGTCGACAGTAATTGTTAGGTGGACGGGTCGCTGTAGTGGTCATATGATTGGTTAGGTCGTTCGAGTGGTTGTCTGGTAGTCGAGTCATTGGAGTTGTTGTTGGAGTGGTCATTAGGGTGGTCGGGTTGCTAGGTGGTCGGGTTGCTATGGTGGTCACTAGAGTGGTCACCAGGTGGTCGTCAATGGTGGTTTTGGGTGGTTGAGTTTGTCAGGTTGTCGGGGTAATCGCCGAAGTAGTCATCGGGGTGGTTGGGTCATTAGAGTGGTCACTAGGTGGTTGTCGGCGACGGTTGCTAAGTGGTCGGGTTGTCAGAGTGGTTGTTAGATGGTCATGGGCGGTGGTTCGGGCAAGTCAGGTTGTCAGGGTGGTTGGGTCATCGAGGTGTCAAGTTGTTGGGTGGTTAGGTCGCAAGGGTGGTCGTCAGATTGGTCTCTAGAGTTCTCATGACAATGGTCGCCGGAGGTAGTCGTCAGTGGTGGTGGGTTGCCGGTGCGGTGGTTGGAGTTGTCGTTGTCGGTGGTCGTCAGAGTTGTCACCAGATTTGTTGTCGAAGTAGTTGTCTGAAATGAAAAACGACAAGTAGAAGAGGAAAACATGGCACAAACCCATGGGGTTGCATTGTTGTAACCCATGGGGTTGGGTTTCAAAACCAACGGTTTTGAACACATTGTGCCAAACATGGTTTTGGGTTTGGAACCCAAACCTATTCCAACCCAAACCCATGGGTCAAACACCCCTTATTGTGCAAAAGCTCTTCATGTTCCTCCAGTAACTTAATTTAGAAAAATGACAAAAAAAAAAAAAAAAGTGGTTTGGGTGAGTTAAGGTCCTAAAGTGCATTTAAGGGGCAGTTTGATTGAGTGATTTAAAGCATCTGAAAGTGTAAAGTGAGACAATGGTATGTGTGATTGTTGATAAAGAAGATTGCAAAATAGCTAATCTCTCTACATGTGACAAACAACTTATGGTGAATCTGAATGGTATGTATTGCTGAGAAAAGATTTGATTAAAGAAAACTGGATAGCTCCTGCTCTCACATCATGACTATATATGTTGTAGGCCAAGAAGTGTGTACAAATGCAGGTGGACAACAGAGAGTGCAGATCAGACCACACCAGACCAGAGGGAAAGATTCATAGTTGAGCTGCTTAGTTCAGACACCTGTCGTCCGATGAAAAAGACACAGAACTCTCCACTAACACACACACTTTGATTTTGTATTCCTTTGATGACCATTTGAATTGCCCCTCGCTGGATTCGTTTTTTCGTTTTTTAGTATAAAAAACAGATTTGAATTCTCTCTCTCTCTCTCTTGCCTTGTTTGACTTTCATTGTGATCCATTTTGGATTGTGTTTCAGACAACCCATCAATACTTAATGATGGGTCTGATATAACTATTTTCTGTAAGGCAAGTTGTATCTTTTTTATATATGAGATTTTGAATTTAATTTTTGTTTAATTTATCAAGTTTTAAAATGTAGACTTTTGTCTGAGTTGAATAATGGGGTGGTGGAGATTCAAACACTTGGAACTTTAGGTTATATTTTAATGGTTAATGAAAATTTCATCTCTAATTCTCGTAGAATTTTGTAGGTTTTCTAAGTCAACCAGGTCTCTATCTTGAGTTACTAAGATCTACTCTGTTGTTGTCAAATTTTGGACAGGAGAATCTCACCTGACCTCCACGTGACAACCACGATGAATTTGTAATTTGGAGGAAAGAGGTGACCTGCAAAAGAGAAAAAGCTAGGCACTGATGTGGCATTTGCCACACCAGCTCCGATGTTTAAGTTAGCTAGGAGAATTTGAGTGTAGCAAGTTATAATTTAGAGAATGAGGGTTAAGTTGAATTCCCTTTCTTTGAGTCATAATGACATATTTATAGAACCTTTGTTTTCCATATTCCTTTTTAGATAAGGATATAAAAGGTTTCCCCTTCTATTTAGGAATTGGATTTGAAAAGGCTAATCTTATATTGCAAGATTCCCTAGTAATTCTGATTTATCTCTTTAGTCCAATTTCACCCACAACATTAGCCCCCACTCCCTAATTAGGATTCGAGATTAGGAGCGTGTGGAGTAATTGTATGGAACCTGACTTGGGAGTAGCTTATTAAGTTTTGGAGTCATTGTTGACATTTCGAGGTCTGCCTCGAATTATCTCTAGTTATTGCTGTCCATCCTTGTGAGGATTTTCAGTCTCCTAGAGTGTCGGTTTCTCCGTTTTCCAGTAGGAATTTTAGAGTTCCATGACGCTTATCTCGCGTCTTGGTTTCTCTGTTTCCTATAGGAATTTTAGGGTTCCATGACGCTTATTTTGCATCTCAGATCATCCCCAGGATTGCCGTCTAACCCCGTAGGTCGGTCTCTTCCTGGTGGGTAAGATTCTCCTCTGGATATGTGTTCGTCCACATCCTGGAGAAAATTTAAGGCTCCAAGGTTCTCCTTGGATCTCCCCAAGATTGTCGTCCAACCCCGTAGGGAACATTTCGATCTTTCTTGGGGGCTAAGACTCTCCTCTGGATTCGCGATCTGTGCCGTTTTCCTGGAGAGAATATGTAAATTCGAGGGCGTCCTCAAATTTAAGTGGGATTGTCATCAAACCCCGTAGGGACTATTCTGGACTTCCCGACCTCCCGTAGGAGGGAATTTTGGCCATCTAGTAGCCTTTGTAGCTTCTTGCTTGCATAAGTGTATTTTTGAATAGGTGGAATCTAGAATGTTCCATCAATTATTCTGCATTCAAAATATAATTTTCATGAATATGATATTTTTTTCATATCATATGAAATCACCCTCTAGTTTGAGAGTTAGGCAATTCAATGCAGATGAAATACTGATTTAGCCGAATGAAATATATTCAATCACTTATGTAAGGAAAATATGGAATTATGAAGTGGTCTGCTATTTGAATAACTTGTTATATCATGCTAGCAATTTCAAGACTTCTAGAATTCCATATAATAAATTTCTTTCTATAGATATTTCATGGCACTTTTAATAATTCATGATGTTCAATTCTTTATTAGAGCACAAAAACTGTCATTTTGATGTTATCATGCTAATGACATTTAAAGAATTCAAAAATGTAGAGACCATGTGTAGAGTGCATGAAGATGTTATAACATAGACAAAAGATCATAACAAAACAATTATGACATGCATAGTTTGGTTATTGAATTTAAATATTGCACTATGAAGTTTTAAGTTTGAAGTAAACTTATCTGTGATTTTGCAACTTTGCAGAAACCTTCAAAGTTGATTCCTCCAAATTTGCTTTGTAGTCTCGTTTTTCATATTTAATTGTTTAAACCTTCAACCTCAATATTTTGAAATCTTGAGGAGTTCTTGCTTTATAATTCCTCTATTGATCAATCTTCTTCCATATTGAGTTTCCAAAATTAGTCTTCTGGATTGAATTAAGGGATATGGATAACCTTGGCCTTGATCAGTCTCCAGTTTTTATGTTTTAATTTGCCCAAATCATCTTTTTGGTTGAACTAGGGTTGTTGATAGCTTTGGCTCGATCTTGGCCTTGTTGCTTTGGTGAGCCCCCAGTTTCTTTTCTTTCATCATTTTGTCTTTTTCTTTTTATTTAATAGGGAAGCATATCCCATGTCTTGCTTTTTGTTTGATAGAGAGACATATCATTTATTCAGTCCCCTAATCAATGAGAACTTTCCTTGCAAAGAAAAACTGCATGGTTATGCATTTAAAATTTTATGACCTTCATCTTTTCATATAGCAAATTTTTCTTCAAATATTTCATGGCATTCCTAGTTATTCATGATGTTCATATTCACTATATTACTAATTCACATAAAACTTTATTTTCAATAGTCTTAAAAAGTAAGAATTGTAGACTATGATAACTATAATTTTAATGTTAACTAGAATTAGTGAATTATTAAACACAGAATATAAGGAGATGTCATTTTATGAAGAAGATAAGAGATAAACTATTATAATTTAATATCCATTCCTTGAATTTTGATGTAGTATTAGAAATTTTCAAATTTGAAATAAACTTATCTTTGATTATGCAATTTCGTAGAGATCTTCCAGGTTGAGGCTTTAAAATTTGCTCCAATTGCAATTGTTTGACATCCCTCCATATTCTCAGCAGATTTTTCAACTTCAACTTTAGATGAGATAGGAACTCCAAACTCAGCGAGACGCAAAACAGGGGCCATATCTTTTATGACCCAATAGGTAGAGTTGAGCAAATTTATAATCCTTAACAACCACATATACTGGGATTGTTCATGCTATGTGTCACTGATATTGGATTCGTGCCCATCATCTTGATTATACCTCCACTTTCAACTACTCCACCGAACAAGAAAGATTAAAATTCTTGCTTTGGATAGGAATTTGATCTCATTAAGTGGGCCTGTTACTGCTTGTCACTGAAGGAAAAAGTGTGTTGTTGAGATGGGTCGTTGATGCTATAGGTTGTGTTTGGTTTGTAGATTGCCTCAAATCGCAAGTCGCTTTGTGGAGTTCATCGTCGCCGAGGAAGATGATATCACCGGACGATGGATGAATATCCAATAAGGTTGAGGTGTGGGGCTGACATCATTGGACGGTGGATGAATATCATGTCTTCATTCTTGTTCAAGACCTTTTTCTCTTTAATTGGATCTTGATTTTCTTGATCTTTGCAATGGTAAAGCACTCTCGATCCCCACAGACGGCGCCAACTGTTGTTGTCAAATTTTGGACAGGAGAATCTCACCTGACCTCCACGTGACAACCACGATGAATTTGTAATTTGGGGGAAAGAGGTGACCTGCAAAAGAGAAAAAACTAGGCACTGATGTGGCATTTGCCACACCAGCTCGATGTTTAAGTTAGCTAGGAGAATTTGAGTGTAGCAAGTTATAATTTAGAGAATGAGGGTTAAGTTGAACTCCCTTTCTTTGAGTCATAATGACATATTTATATGACCTTTGTTTTCCATATTCCTTTTTAGATAAGGATATAAAATGTTTCCCCTTCTATTTAGGAATTGGATTTGAAAAGGCTAATCTTATATTGCAAGATTCTCTAGTAATTTCGATTTATCTCTTTAGTCCAATTTCACCCACAACATACTCTATAATTTAAGTCTAAAATCAAGTCTCTGAGAGCCCGTGGAAAAGCATTAAAAACATAACAATCTAAGAAGAATAAACTAAAAACCAAAACCATCAAATTATAAGATTCAAATTGGATTCATCAACTTTTTCTAACATGATTTGAAAACAAAACAATTAAAATTTAAGAATAAGAAAGAAACTACATAAGGAAGAGAGAGAAGGAATGAGAGGGGAGAGGTTTGGCAGAGAGAAGAGACCAGACATGTAATTCACCATCGTGGGGTAAATAGAAATCAAATTAAATTTTAGACTAAAATTGTAATTTATCATTTTATCATCATTATTATTATTATTATTATTATTATTATTATTATTATTATCTTGGTTTCTTTAAAAAAAAAATAGTTAAAATATCATTTTGGTCCCTGTACCTTGAGTTTCATTATATTTTAGTCATTTTATTTCTAAATGTCCAATTTTAGTCTTCGTACTTTCAATAAAGCTCAAAATCGATCTCTACTGTCAATTTATTGTTAACTTTAAAAAAAAAAAAAATAGTTTGTATTGGTCTTCCTTCTATAAATTTTGGAAATATGTTCACATTGTGTCTTTTCTTGCATGAAAATTATTATTATTATTTAACTAATTTCGATAAAAATTAACTTCAAACTAGCGTATGAACTAATTTAAGCTTTATTGAAAGTACATGGACTAAAATGGAACGAAATCCAAAATACATGGACCAAAATAGTATTTTAATAAAAAAATGTTTCTAGTTATTTATTATTTATTTTTAGTTAAATTAAAGGTTTAGTCCTTGAACTTTGATTTTTGTGTCTATTTGGTCCATGAACTTCAAAAATCTAATAAATCCATAAAATTTTAATTTTGTATTTAATACGTTCCTGAACTTTCAATTTTGTGTTTAATAGGTCTTTGACAAATTTAAAATTTTTAAAAATTAATTGATCTATTATATATAAATTCGAATTTTATGTCTAATGAAGTACTAAAATTTCAATTTTGTTCTAGTAGATTTATGAATTTTAAAAAATTAAAAAGTTTAAGGACTAAATTTGTAATTTTAAAAATTTAAGGACCATTGACACAAACTTCAAAATTTGGGGACTAAGTTTGTAATTTAACCTTTATTATTTATCTTTTAAATTTTTTTATCCATTTTTAGTTCTTCAAGAATGCACGCCGCACTTTTACGTGCAATCGATAGGGAATAAGATTTAATTTTTGTACATTTTTTTTCCTTCTTCATGTTTGAATCTTATTTTTGTGCTTTGATTATTTTTTTTTCATACACACACATAGATATCATTTTAATCTTTAAACTTTCCAATATTTTATCTCAATTATTTAGGCTCCATTTGATAACCATTTGATTTTTAAAAATTAAGCCTATAAATACTACTCCCACCTATGATTTTACTTGTTTTGTCATATACTTTTAGCCTATGTTTTCAAAAACCAAGTCATATTTTGAAAACTAAAAAAAATAGTTTTCAAAAACTTATTTTTGTTTTTAGAATTTGGCTAAGAATTCAAATACTTCCTTAAGGGAGATGAAAACCATTGTAGAGAAATTGGGAGAAAACAAGCTTAATTTTAAAAAACCAATTTGTTATCAAACGGGGCCTTAATTTTCTATAAAAAGTTATTAGTTTTTAACATTAATTTAAAAAACATTTAATAAAAATCGAACATAGACATCCATTTTATTCATGGTTGACGTCCATGGCGGATCTAGAAATTGATGTTAGAGGGGGTACAACTATATGTAAGGTTAAATTGCAAGTTTAGTTTTAAAACTTTTTTAGATTGTCTATATGGTCCCTGAAATTTAAAAAGGGTCTAATAAGTTTATGAACTTTGAATTTTTGTGTCTAAATAGGTCCTTAAACATTAAAAAAAAAAGGGGTACTAATATATCTTTAAATTTTCAACTTTATTTTTTGCCTAGTATGTCTGGAAATTTTTAATTTTATGTCTAATAGGTCATTAATCTATTCAACGTTTTTTTAAAAATTCACCTATCTATTAGATACAAATTGAAAGTTTATAGTCACTAGACACAAAAGTAAAATTTATGTCTAATTGTACAACTAACTTTTAAAAATTTCGAATATATCAGAGATTTAATGGATACAAAATTGAAATAAAGTTGAAAGACTTATTAGACATTTTGACAGTTCAAAGAAGATACAAATTAAAAGTTTAAAAACCTATTAGACACTTTTTAAAGTTAAAAAAATCTATTAAACACAAATTTAAAATTTCAGAGACTAAACTTATAATTTAAAGTTCGTATAATTATAATTTTATATATGTCAATATATAACATTTAGATTAAGTATTATTAATTAAAAAATTATAATAAACTATTGCAAAATTGTCTGCATAAATATACAAGCAAAACAAAGAAATGTGAATTATTTATGAAATATATTTTTGTTAAATAGAATTAATTTTTTAAAAAATAATTTATTGACAATTAAAAAATATTTTTTTTTAGATGAAAAATAAAAGTATTTGTGTGTGTATATATATATATATATATTGAGTTCTATACCTATATAAAACTAAGAAATAAATATAAGTGGGTTGTTATGTATCGCAAAATAGAAATTGAAGTAAAAATAAAAAATTACGCCAGAAAGAACTCGAACCTGGGTACTTCCTAGATATATTTTTGTTAAATAGAATTAGTTCTTTTAAAAATAATTTACTGACAATTAAAAAATATTTGTATTTAGATGAAAAATAAAAGTATTTGTGTGTATATATAAAACTAAGAAATAAATATAAGTAGATTGTTATGTATGGCAAAATAGAAATTGAAGTAAAAATAAAAAATTGTGCCAAAAAAAACTCAAACCCAAGCCCTAACTAGATAGGAGCCAATCAACATACCTTTACACCAAAAGCCTATTTTGCTACTGTAATTAGGCCAAAGATATACATATATAATAAAATGATAATTTCAGGGGCACATACCCCTTTGACCCCTACATGGATCCACTCCTAGTTGACGTCATAGTTGAAGTTGTATGTAGTAAAATTTTCAAATATCTTTAATTTTTTGTTACTATGATTAATAGAATCAACCGGGATACATATTAAAAGTTAATCAAAATAAAGCAAGTGGGGCGAGTCTAGAGATTAAAATAAGATTTAAACATACTTTGTTTTAACAAAAAATTTAGTAAAAATAACATTCTAAAAGCACATAGCAAAAATATGTTTAGATAATTGTTTTTTTCAGAGATTTTATATATATTATACGAAATGATTTATATTTTTGGAATAAAAAAAGAATAATGATTTGATTGGCACAATAATACAAATTCTATATAAGGTTTGTCCATTATTCAACATTCTCATTATTGTTCACTAATATGTATTTCACATAAAGTTAATATCTATGCATTTCTTGTATTATTCTAAATGTATAAAACTATACCCAAATACTAGCATAATTGGGGATTTTTAAAAATACTAGTAAATAAATAGGAGGTTTTTTTATTTTTTTTATTGTAACTTTTAAAACTATTTATTAAAATATATTAATTTTCAAACTATTTATTAAAATATTATAGTTTTAAATTGCTAGTTCCAGCCACATGTTTTGTTAAACCATGGCAAAAATTGCCATGTTGGACGTCGTCTCTTCAAGACACGACATCCCTATCGGAATTTCCATCGGGTGATTTAGGTAGTGTTTGATTCCCTGTTTTGGAAGTAGGGAGTATGAGTTTAATTTGTTTAAACAAACTCATGTTTGGTTAGCAGTTTTGTTAACCTAGGTTTGCTACAGTACATACTATTTTACCCCTCGGTTTGCTACAGTACTTTACCTTACTCACCAGGTTTACTTTATTCATACTCCCCAAGTTTGCTATAGTACATATTTTGTCTTCAATTATGCTTTTAAAATGCATTAAATTTTTAATAAAAATATATTAGTTAAATAAAAATAATTAATTAATGATAACTTTATTAAAAAAATAATAAATTTAGTTCAAATTTCAAATAGTAATAATTAATTCATAAATCGATATGTCGGCTTTGTTATACTTCATGTTTTAGAACAATTATAATGGTAAATTTATTAGATGAAATTTATTTGTATTTTGTTCCTACATTGACAAATATTTGAAAAAAATAATTACAAAACTAACTAAATATTTGTTTTACAAAATAATTATTCAAAAAGTGTTCAGATTAACAATAATGTTAAAAAATAAATTATTCATTTATGAAGTAATAGTTCATAATTTATAAGAAACTTAATATAATATTTTAATTAAAATTTTTATTAACATATAAATTATAATAAAAATTATTTTATTACAAATTCCAAACCACACACATTATATAAACCTAAATTTAATACATCAATTTACATTTGATAAAAAAAAAAGTCCATTTCTCTAAATCCATAACTTTCCTAAACTCATTTTCTTGTGAAAATGTAAAAATCATGTTATCACAGACAATTAAATACATGATATTTGTAAAATTAATTAATGAAACTATTTTGATTAGTGTATCTTGAAGTTAATAGTTTTTAAAATAATATTATTTAAAATACTTTAACTTTATAACATTATGTATTAGTTAAATATAGAAAGTTAAGTTCAATAGTAATTTTGATGATAAGTAGTAAATAACTTTTTTTGGCACAACAAGTTATAAATCATTAAATAAACAATTGATAACATTTTCTTTATGGTTAACTTTATGTTGGATATATTTGCATAATTTTTTTTTTATATTTGTTTACACTTTCGTAAATAGTCTGAAAATATTTTCATGAACAATTAAATTTTTATTCTATAAAATAATTATTGGAAGAAAATTGAGTGGACAAATGTATTAAAAATATTTTATTTATTATTAAAATAATACTCTCTAATTTCATCATAAAAGTTACATTTTATATATAATTTAATAAATAGTTTTTATTACTTTAATTAAATAATTTCTATTATTTATACAAATTTTAAATGTACCAACCAAATGCACTTTTAATAAACTCAGGTTTAACAAATTAGAATTCAAACACAGAATTAACAAACTCATACTTGACAACATCCAAACACTGATTTAACAAACTTAGACTTAACAAACTTATTTTCTATACCATCTAAACACAAACTTAACAAACCCAGACTTAACAATCTCAGGTTTAATAAACTCAGGTTTAACAAACCACCCAAACCTACGAACCAAATGTAGACCCCTTAAAGAGTTTAAAAATTGGATGTCTGTCTCTTCAAGATACGACATCTCCATCGAAATTTCCATTTGGTGATTTACAACTTCAATATTTATATAAATAGTTTAAAAATTAATATATATATTTTAATAAAAAGTTTTAAAAATTACAATATTAAAAAAAAAGGGAAAAATACCTTTTTAGTCCATGAGTTTTCAACAATAGATGCATTTAGTCCATGAGTTTTCAAAATGGACCTTTTTAGTCCCTGGATTTAGGGAAAAATACCTTTTTGGTCGCTGAGTTTTGGAAATAGAAGGGTTAGAAGGGTTAGTTTATTGATTGAAAAAAAAAGTTGAAAATTATTCAAAATGAAATTTTAGGAATAATTTGAGTATGTGGCTGATTTGAGTTTGAATAATTTGAGTTTGGATAATGTACTATTTATTAGCTAGCTTTACATGAACTTAAGAACCATAAGTACATTTGGATAAAAATTTCAAACAACAACCAATCCATTTCATATATACCTTTCCTCTTGGTAATCTACTCAACTAGATTACATGAACTTTCTATTATGGTATGAATATTGTTCTCTCTATTTTTAGAAGTTACAAATCCTAATCAAACTAGCTTTTAGCTTCAATGTTGAAGGAGTACCACAAGTAGACACTAAATATGAGTCTTGACAGTCGATTCTTGATTAATTGCTCGAAGGTTGACTTTACAATTCTATGGTTTTTGATACTTGCGCACTTTTTAGTCATTTTTGGGATACTTGGCCTCTATTGGACACTTTGGCACTTTTGGGCACTCTTAGGCCACTTAGACACTTTTATACACTTTAGGCAACTTTAGAAGTTTTTTTTTTTTTTTTGGGGGGGGGGGGGGGGGGGTGACGGGTAGGCGCTTTAAGCTTTTCTAAAGTTCTGTTTTGACTTCTTTAATGCTTTCAGGTCTATAACTATGTTGAAGGCTACTGTTGAAGGCATGGATGAAGACAACAAGTGTAGAATACTTTAATTAAAGTTTCTCTTTTGGAAGATATTAAATATGGATTTTTTTTTTATACTTTTTCTGTAATTAGACAGTACTTTGGATGACACTTTTGTACGAACAATATTACATTTCTATATATTAACTTTTATTATGTTGCATTCACTTTAAAAATAAGATGGTACTATTGTTTTCTTTCGAAATGAACTTTCAGGTAATTACAAAAACTAAAATAATAAATAAAAAATAAACAAAAAAGATAATTATCCAAGGCTATGCCGACACAAATTTGTGTTGAGATAGTTAAAAAGTGTCGAGAAAAAGGCAACACAAATTAAAACAATTAAAAACAAAAAAAAAACTTATAATCTGAAGTTATCCCGACGCAAATTTGTGTTAGCATAGCTAAAATACGTTGGAAAAATATAAGTTATGCCGACGCAATATGCGTCGGGAAAAAGTTGGATATCCCGACGTTGAAGCAGCATCGAGATTGTTTGATTTCTCCCGACTCAATATTGCGTCGGGATCGCTCCCGATGCAACCTTTTGCGTCGGAAAAACATATCCCGACATGGCTATACCTATGATTCTTCCCGACACAACATTGCGTCGACAATGATGCTTCCCGACGCATCCATTATTTTTCCCGACGCTTGTTTGCGTCGGGAAAAGCTAAAACTTTTGTAGTTAACAATCTCCGCAATGTTTTCTTGTCTTAGAAATCTTATAAGAATTAACAACCATTAGTGAGCTCAATCAGCTGAGATCTTATAAAGTAATTGGTGTTAGTGTAGAGCCTTTTTCCTCCCCTGTTAGAGAATTCAATACAACTTGCAAATTATTACAAATTATGTCTGCGTTGCAAAGATTAAGCCATTAAAGTAACTGGTAAGCTATATTATTGACTTCTAGCTTGACGATCATTCATACTTGGTGTTTCATTATTGATCTTTTGTAATTGGTTTATATTTTAACAGATAGGTCCTCTACCATTAGTTAAGCATAAGTATGAGTGGTATAGTTTGTAGGATTCTTGCAAATGCTGGTAGAGCTTGCTGAAGCGATAACTTCTAGCAATTGCAATGCTTTTGATTGTTTGAATTTTGCTGTTTCGATTCCTTGTGCTCATCATAATGTAGTGGAAGCTGTTTTTGTGCTTTTCCACTTGGTTTGTTGCTTTTTACATCAATGAATAAATATGACCATAATGTAGTGGAAGCTGTTTTTGTGCTTTTCCACTTGGTTTGTTGCTTTTTACATCAATGAATAAATATGACCTTCTTTTGCATATGTGATAGCACTCAAAAGTGTGCTATTTCTAGGTTTAGATTTGTGTTGGTTTTATATTTTTACAGTGAGCTTTCATGCATTTTTTTTTATCTATTTTGTAGATTTTGAGCAATTGGAGCTAATCGGGCTTTTTGGAGCATAATTAAAGCTTAAAGACACACTTTGGAGCAAAGAAGATAAGTAGAAGAAGTGTTACAAGTGAGAAAGCCCGAAAGGACAGCGTTGAGACGCTGTCCATAGCGTCTCAACGCTATAAGTGAAGCCTTCCAATCTCGAATTCTCGCAGAAGCAGCGTCGAGACGCTGATTTATAGCGTCTCGACGCCAGAAACCCGCGCATAAGAGAATTTCCATCCATAGCGTCGAGACGCTGTCTACAGCGTCGAGACGCTACCCTGACTCTCAGTGTTTTTCATGCGAATTAGGGTACAACGTCGATACGCTGTCCCTAGCGTCTCGACGCTGTCCCGAGGATATAAATAGAACAGTTGGCTTCGATTTTGAGGGGGACCATTTTGGAGGAGGACCAGTCTATAATTGATTTCTACATTATATTTGGGACGAGGGGAGCACTTTTGAGAGCTGAGGAAGACATTCAAGGCTCAAGATCGTGGCGTTTCACGACGGGAACGAGTGTGGCACGCGAGAGTTTTTCCTTACTTTCTCATTTATTTTGTAGCTTTCGTTTTTAGATGTTTGCTTAAAGCTTAATATGTAATTGTTGAATTTCGGGAGAATGATTTTTGTCTTGAACTTGATTTGGTTTAACTTTAGATATACTTATATTGTAGCAATTTTATTTATGCATTCTAGAAATTATTGTTTAATCATTTGGCCAACGTTTAATTATGATAAAATTGGATTTTTGCTTGAAAAGGAAGAACTCGAATTTAGATATGAATGTATAACTATTAGAGAATGTTTGCATGAGAATGAAATTTTTGCTAATAGAAGTCACAATAGAATTGATTCAATACCATGTTTAGTTATAAAAATAGACTGGAATGTTGATTTATCACTAATCATGATGTTTAGTTGGGCTTGGAAAAGTCAACTAATAAATTGGATATTTTATTGGCTTATAATTATTATTTACGTAAGTTATCTCTTTTATAAGATCAAATTAGTTTTATGACATTAAATCATTGTTTCAAGGAGGTTCCCTCTAAGTGTCTCCAACCATGTAAATAATTATTTTAGGTTTTAATCTGACTTTTCTTCTACTGTTGGTTCTCTAGATAAAATTTGAGCGTTAGTAATTATAGTACTTAATTAAGCTAAGAAATCCAATCCCTGAGATCGACCCTGACCATTATTACTGCAAATTGTAAAGGTCTGGTTAATAATTTTATTTGATAGAGCCTTCGACAAGTTCTTTATCAATATGCGTGAAGTACTTTCTCTTTTCCCTCTTGAGTAAATTTTGTTGTGCAATATTTTCCATTGAATTGTGTAAATAGGAACCGAAACTTGATTATTTGACAACTTCTTAAGGAAAAAAAAAAATCATTTGGAGTTTTATGTCTTTCCATTTATTAAAGATTTGTTTGTCATTTCCAAATCTAGGGAAGCTGGCTTAGAGCTAGCAAGCAATATCTATTGATTCTTGAAAGTTCTAGTGGTCCATTGAAAAGTTTTAAATTCTTGTGGTATGTATGTATGTATGTATTATTATTATTACACTTGGGATATTGTATCTCTCAGTGATGAAAACATTTTCTTTTTGATTGGTGTTAGAAATTGATGCCGTTCTTTCATTTTTATCGGTTGAAAACTGTAGATTGGCTGGGCTGGTTAGAGAGTAGCACTGTAGAGGGAAATTATTGAAAAAGTTGGAGGGAGGCCTTATGGTTTAGTTTGGATGAATTTTAGAAGGGTGAAAAATGCATTAAGAAAAGCAGTTTCTCCAAAGCGCTTTTAAGAGAAGTCGTTAGTAATTGCCCCTGCATTGCTGGAGCCGAAGGGCGGCCTAAATATTTTAATTGGCTTGGTTTCTAATGTTTAAGATAACGATAGTTTGATCCCACAAGTTTAAGACCTCACCATTTAACTTTTGAAGATTTGAAGTGGCTCCATTTTTAGTTTATGGCACTGATTTTTCATTAAGCACTTTGAAAGAAAAATAATGTAGTTTATGGCACTAATTTTTCTTCATTTGAAAACTGTTTTTAATTTATACGTCATATAAAGTAAGGATTTTTAATTAATTTTTAATTTAGTGGTGATAGCCTTAACCAGTTCAGTTATACTTAAATTAACATCACTTACTCTAAATTAGCGAGATGTGTCAATTTAATAGTTTCAACTTTAATAACTTCATCCCATACTCTTTGTACTCGATTTTTTAAATAATTAATATAGTTTTATTAATTTATATATTAGAATATTAAAAAAATTAATTATTTTAATTAAAAATAATATAAATATTGGTCTAATAAAATATACACTTTTAGTATGTTCTTTATTCATATTTTTTCAATTTTTAATTTAAAAAATAATTAAAATTAAATATTGAATAATTATTTCATGAGATCCTCATAGGGCTGCAAAGATGGGCAAAATGGGAGTACGAGGGAGTTTTTTTTTTTTTTTTTTTTTTTTTTTACAAATTACAAGTTTAGTCTTGATTTTGAAATTTGTGTCTAAGTGCATGGACGATTCTATTAAGCAAAAAATTCAATTTTATGTTTAATAGATTCATTAAATTTAAAAAGAATGTCATTAAACTGTCAAATATAAACGTGCTTTCATAGTAGAATTGTTGAAATCTTTCCAGCATCCAGGATGAAATCCCTCTTCCTATTTCTATAATTATCAATGAGGATTAACAACCAATCATAGACATTGAGAACAAGAGGGGAAGAAGGAACCTTGGGTTATCTTCTTATTCTTAGGTTAATTCCCTTAGCATTTCATGAATATTGACATAGGAAATATTATTTGATTTTTAGCACCTTTGCAAAAAGGAACCTTGGGTATTTTTATTTTTTATTTTCTTTTTTCTTTTATGATTTTCATGCTTGCTTGGAAAAAAAGGGATTTTGTTAAATGTAGAGAATCCTTTGAAACTTAATTCCTCCTGGGTTTTAGGTGATTTGATTGTTAATTGAGACTTTTTTATGGCTTGCTTTTAACAAAGATATTAATTTTATCACATATTTAAGTTCATCATTCAATTTGATGAAATTTAATTTGTAACTATAACGTTAAGATTGATTCTAGGTAATACAATAAAATAGACTTTTTAATTGAATTTCATAAAATTTGTGAGTACCATTTAAAAAATTGTTGCTTTGCTAGGAGGTTAATTAACTTTTTGGTGGGGAGACCCTTTTCCATAATTCACCCTTTCAACAAAGGGAGGCAACCTCCCATCCATCAAATAGTCATTCATTCATCCACTCTTATCTATGCAAACTCATCTAATTCTTTAATGATGCACACACTACTTGTCCCATGAAGTTCTATCATAAATTTCCACATGACTACGTGATTGAGGCTCACCACCTCTTTGCTGGCTAGCCGAATATTCTATCGACATGACTAAGATTGCGGCAAGACTCCAATGCCACTTGTTAGGAATAACCAAGCCTTTTCTATATAATCTCTAAGTGATATGATATTGTTCACTTTGAACATAAATCTTTATGTAATTAAAAAAAAAATTGAAAAGGCCTCATACCAATAAAGATATTGTTTCTCACTTATGTAGTCCATGATTTTCTTCCTTTCTAGCTAATGTGAGACTTGGTCACATTCGCAATTAAAAAAGTATAGAGGCTAAAACAAATCACTAATGTGTGTTTCTCAAGTAGCAACGTTGGACACTTTGATTTCTTCCATAAATTAAACAAGGAAGAATAGATGTTGTCAATATAAGACAAATATATGGTTTAAATTTATACCTAGGCCTAGAATTGAAAAACTATCATATATTAAAACTATAACAAACTTGGCAAAGTAGGTGGGTTAGTTACATTTAAAGGTCAAAAAAGATACCTACTGATTAAATTCATGAAATCCTTTATTTAAACTAGGTTCAATACGCTTGTCAATTTTATAATAATGAAAGGTGACTTAGGAGTACAACAATCAATATCTCACATAATTCAAACATGGGGATGATAAACTCTTTGAATGGTCTAAAAATAAAACTACATAAATTTAGGCCTCAAATAAGACAATACCATACCAATGTATAGGACTTTTAGTATGCTTTGTCTGATGAAACTATTGAATAAAAAAAAAGAAATTTTAAACGTCTAATCACACAGATTGAAATCTTCCAATTGTTGGGATTATGCCCTAAATCCTCGTAATGATTTATTTAATAATTAATAATAATTTTGATTATTTTATTTACAATATAATATTATCTATTATATGAAAAATTTAAGGTTATTAGTGTAATCTTGAACAACATGTGGTTGACATACGAGAGGATCGTATTCAAGAAATAACCTAAAGGGTCATAGTATATGGATAAGGTTGGGTGCCTTATCCTGGTAACACTATTGATACGACCCATTTTGTAATAGTTACAAATAATTTGATCAAAATCCTTCATGTGGAGACATGTGAGTTGGGATATCTTATACAATGAGTTTGTATAAGACTGGACCACAAAATATTTAATCTCTCTTTATAAATCCATTAATTGGGAAGATTAATATTTCATCAGGATGATCATATGCGACTCAATCTTAATCTTGAGTGAGTTATGCACTCCTGCTTGTGAGGGCTTGTCCTTTGATTTACATGGGTGAGAGTGGCTTTTGTAGCCGATTCAATATGCCTACCATTTTGGGGACTTGACCAAATAGGGAGTTGGAAACATAATCTCACAAGATGGAATTCACTCCTTCCTACATAAGGTAAGTAGATGATTAGTTCCCTTAAGTGTTGATTTCGGGACTTGAACAATGGGCTCCACCCTCTCATTAGCCCGAGAGAGACTTAGTTTATGGTTGGATCATAAACAAATTGTTCATCAAAGGATCAATGGTACTTAAGGTGCAAGATGTAATTATAGGGATAAAACAAACTTTTGACCCACCTGTAATTACGAACAACTCGTGAAAGATCGACTTGCATGTAGTGATTATATCTATGGACAAAACTTGTCCTACAGTGCATAAGAGTGCAACTTTAGGTCTACAGTGGAGTGACCCTAGAGTTAATGAATGAAAATTGATTAATTAAAGAGTTTCATTAATTAATTTTGTATCATTGGAGCTTATAATTTGTAGGTCCATAAAGTCCTCTTGCTAGCTCATAGTAACACTAAAAGAAAATTTTGAAATGTTCAAATTAATATTTAATATATTATATATATTAAATATAAAAGAGGAAAATATATTTATTGTATTTGATACATTAAATATTAAAATAATTAATGTATATTAGATACGTTAAAGAAAAGATATTTATTAAATTTGAATTGGATTCAAATTAAGAAATAGATGTCGTAGGAGAATTTTAAAATGTTTGAATAAGATTCAAATTGGTTAGATAAATATATTTTAATATATTAGATATTAAAATATATTATTTAATTATCTTCCCTAGACCACTATAAATAGGACCCTAGGGGTGAGCCATTGGGCATTCTTCATAGAACACACATCTCCTCAATAGAGAATTAGAGAATTCTCTCTAGACTTTTTCCTCTCCAATCCCTTGATGATTTTCTCTTAAGAGACCCCCACAAGTCTTGATCTTGTGTTAGAGTCATAACCAGGAAAACTTTGTAAACACCTGCAAGAATATTCTTCATATTTATCTCAAAAGTAAGTTTTCTTAATTAATCTTTTTTTAAGTTTAATTTTAAATAAAATCAAAGACGATCCAATGTTTTCGCTTCGGAGTGAAACATTCATTCCTATATTTAAGACTCCTCAAGAGGTATGGAAAGGAGAAGCTCCAAGTCTTGATCATCTCAAGGTATTCGGTTGTTCAGTTTATGCTCATGTTAAGGATGGAAAGCTGAATAAGAGGACATTGAAATGTATGTTTATTGGTTATCCTCCAGGAGTCAAAGGATATAAGTTGGGGTACTTGGAAGAGGGTAGAAATAAATGTATTATCAGTAGAGATATCACTTTTAATGAAGAAGAGATATTGTTTTGTATTAAAAGTCAGCCAGAACAGAAGTCAGTTGAGAATGTTGAAACATAAGTCAGAATTGACTTTGAAACACGACTATCAGGTACTTCAGGTGACTCTAGTGATAAGTCACCTCTCGTTTCATAAACAGAGTATTCAAACAGGTCTGAATATGATGGTGGTGTTGGGATTTATGTCCTATATCCTCGTAATTAATGATTTATTTAATAATTAATAATAATTTTGATTATTTTATTTGCAATATAATATTATCCATTATATGAAAAATCTAAAGTTATTAGTGTAATCTTGAACAATATGTAATTGACATACGCGAGGATCATGTTCAAGAAATAACCTAAGGAGTCATAGTATATGGATAAGGTTAGGTGCCTTATCCTGGTAACACTATTGATAAGACTCACTTTGTAATATTTACAAATGATTTTATCTAAATAGTTCATGTAGAGACATGTGAGTGAGGTTATTTTATACAATGAGTTTGTATAAGAATTAATGGACCACGAAATATTTAATCTCTCTTTATAAATCTGCTAATTGAGAAGGTTGATATTTTATCAGGATGATCATATGTGACTTGATCTTAATCTTGAGTGAGTTATGAACTGCTGCCTATGAGGGCTTGTCCTTTGATTTGCATGGATGAGAGTGGCTTTTGTAGCCTACCATTTTAGAGACTTGACCAAATAGGGAGCTAGGAACATAATCTCACAAGATGAAATTCACTCATTCTTTTATAGAGTAAGTAGATGACTAGTTTCCTTAATTGTTGATTTTGAAACTTGAACAGTGCGATCCCACCTTCTCATTGGCCCGAGAGGGACTTAGTTTATGGTTGGATCATAAAAAAATTGTTCATTAGAGGATCAATGGTACTTAAGGTGCAAGATGTAATTACAAGAGTAAAACGAACTTTTGACCCAGTTGAAATTACGAATAACTCGTGAATGATCAACTTTCATGTAGTGATTATATCTATGGACACAACTTGTCCTATTGTGCATAAGAGTGCAACTCTAGGTCTATAGTGGAGTGACCCTAGAGTTAATAAATGAAAATTGATTAATTAAATAGTTTAATTAATTAATTTTGTATAAATAGAGCTATAATATGTAGGTCCATAAGGTCCATTTGCTAGCCTATAGTAACACTAAATGATCAGTTTAATTGAAAGAAAATTTTGAAATGTTCAAATTAATATTTAATATATTAGATATATTAAATATAAAAGAGAAAAATATATTTATTGTATTTGATACAATAAATATTAAAATGATTAATGTATATTAGATATATTAAAGAAAAAATATATATATTTAAAATTTAAATGAGATTCGAATATGTTAAATATATATTGTAGGAGATTTGAATGAGATTCAAATGAGTATAATATATATTTTCATTATGGCAAAGATTTGTCATAGTTCTCTATAAATAGGACCCTTGGGTTGAACCATATGAAAAATACATCTTCTCAATAGAAAATTAAAGAATTCTCTCTAGATATTTTCCTCTCTAATCCCTTGTGGATTTTCTTTCAAGATGCTCCTACAAGCCTTGGTCATCTGTTCGAGACATAGCCATGAAGACTTTATAGAGGAGATAAAGACTTGCCTGAACTATCTCCATATTATTTCAAAGGCATGTTTTGTTTAGCCTAAAATTATTTTTCACTTAATTCTAAAATAAAATCAAAATTGATTCTAACGCTTTCACTGTGGATTTAATTCAATCATTCCATTCAGGTGGACAGTCTCAATAGGAAAGGATTTTGATTGATGAAGGAGCTTTCATAGAACAAAGTTTAAGTAACCATGACTTGCAAAACTATCAACTTGCATGTGATAGATCTCAGAGGCCTTATGAGGTATGGTTTCACTGACCTAGTTTCTTTTGCTCTTAATTGTGCTTTTGATAGTATTGAGGCAGAGCCAATTACATACGAAAAGGATATTGTGTTTGATTTGAAGAAACAATGGAAAGCTGCAAGGGAAGAGGAATTGTTCTCTTTGCGTAAGAATCATATGTGGTCATTGGATACAAAGCTTCCTAAACAAAAACTCATTCAATCAAAGTGGATTTATAAAATCAAACCAGGTACAAGAGGTAACAACAAACCTAGGGATAAAGCTAGGCTAGTGGCCAAGGGCTACACTCAAAAGGAGGGAGTTTATTTTCATGAAGTTTTCTCTTCGGTGGTGAGGCATTCATCCATTATATTAATTTTGTCTATTGCTGTTCATTTTGATATGTTTCTTGAATAGATGGATGTCACCACAACATTCTTTCATGAAAAATTGGAGGAGGTAATTTACATAGCTCAAAACTTAAGGGCTGTGAAGTGCAAGGAAAGGAAGATATGGTTTATCGCCTTCACAAGTCCATTTATGGACTGAAGCAATTGCCAAGACAATGGTATATTCGGTTTGATACTTTCATTCTAAAGCAGAGATTTCACAGGAGCTCATATGATGCATGTGTTTATTGGAAACTATCTCTGAAAAGTAATTATCTACTGTTTTATGTAGATGATATGATAATTGTGTCTAAGGATTATGCTGAAATCTGTGGACTCAAAAGATGGTTGAGTAGTAAGTTTGCAATGAAAGATTTAGGTGCATTGAAAAGAATCTTAGGCATGGAAGTTAAGAGAAATAGGGAGAATGGTTTGTTAACCATTTTGCAGGAGAGCTATGTGCATAAATTGCTTGACAAGTATAACATGTTTGATTGTAAGGCAGTTTCGACACCCTTAGCATCTCATTTTCGATTTTCTTCGTCTCAATGTCCTACTACTGATCAAGAAAGGTTAGAGATGTCAAACATTCCTTATTGTAATGTTGTTGGAAGCATAATGTATCTCCTGACTTGTATTAGGCTTGGCTTAGGTTACTCAATGAGCATGATAAGTAGGTTTGTGTCAAACCCTGGGAAGAAGCATTGAAATGTAGTTAAATGGGTGTGTCGGTATTTGAAAGGTACTTCAGATGTGTCATTGTATTTTGGGAATAGGTGTGATTAATTAGCATTGCTAGAAGGCTTCGCAGATGCATATTATGCTGCAGGCCTTGACAAAAGAAGCTCTTTATCATGTCACATTCTTCGCTTGTAGGTAATGTGGTCAGCTGGAAGGTTGCTTTGTCAACGATTGAATCATAGTATATTTCTATTGGAGAAGCAGTTAAGGAAGCAATGTGGTTGAAGCGGATTGTTGGTGAGTTGTTGTCACAAGAGTTTATTCCTATCATCCAATGTAATAGCTAGAGTGCTATTCATCTTGCGAAGAATCCTTCTCACCATGAACGGTCTAAACATATCGATGTTAAATTTCATTTTATAAGGGATGTTGTTGCTTAGGAATGAAATTGAACTAGTCAAAGTTTATACATATCAGAATTTGTCAGATATGTTAACCAAGGTACTCACAGCTCATAGACTTAAATACCTATTAAATGAGCTGAATATAAAGCCAAAATGATATGGAAATCTAGAGAATCAGTTTAGTGGCTTAAGATGTCTTGTCATGAGGGAGATTTGTTAAATTGACAAGACATCTTAAGGATTTAAGTTGGGGACATTTAAGTAATTTGAAAGGAAGTGCATATGTGTTATTTTCGTCACCATCTCCTTTGAAGTTAGGGTTGTCACAATTTGCACAGTAACAAAAGAGACAAAAATACACAAGCAGTTGCACAGTGCAAAAACGAAGAAGAAAAATCGCAACATGGGTCTTGATATAGATCAGTGGACGCCAGCTATTGAGGATCCCACATATAAAAGATGAAAAGTGACCTCACAATTTATAAGATATATGAGCTACTCCTCCTATTGCCAATTGGTTTTGAGATGGAACCCCATTTAATCTAATACCAGCGGTTTGGGTCTCGAGTTTAGGGGTTGTAAACGCTGGTGAGGTCCGATTCAGAGGTTGTAACTCGTCGTGGGTCTCGATTTCAAGAGCAATTGGGTCTCATTTTTGGGCTGGATATTTGATCTCCAGCGTGGCTGTGAACGCCGACGACTAGGTCTCGATTTCTAGGGCTATAGAAGACGTGGGTATCGGTGCAATGAAGGCACAATGCTCTCTGTGGGTCTCGATTCTTTGGGTTGCGGTGTAGAAGACACGAATCTTCGTAGGTCTCATTTTTTGGGTAGCTTTCGAGGTTGGGTGTAGCTGCTAATCATAGTGGGTATCTGATTGAAGCTTAAGTCGGTCAAGATTTGAGGTATTTAGCATTGTTGTTGACACTATTCAGATCATGCTCATCTGGTGAATTGATTCCTTAATTATATTCCTTTGTAATTTGTGACTTTATGCTCCTAATAAAAGTCTCCTACGTTGGTTCTCAAAGTGAATGTAGATTGAAAGGTTGAATCACTATGTATCTTGGTGCCATTCTCTCTTGATTGTTGATTATTTTGTTTGCTGCAAATTGCATTCTGTTTTGGACATATTCGAGTTCGATTTTATAACAATTTTCATTTAGATTTCGAAGAACCACATAAACTTTCATTCAAAGGTTTCATTTTCAACCATCTCATATAAGTACACCAACTCAGTCCTTTTCATGTTCTAGAGAGAGAGAAGCAAAGAAGTTACCTAAGAAAATCTCACTTAACTTGTTCGAGAAATTAGCGCTGTTGGTTGAAATCAATAATATTAATCAAAGAAGGGAAATAGTCATACCTAATAGTTAACAACGACTGTTGACTTTTTATCAAATGGGAATATAGATTATTGTTAAAGCATGGTCATTATTTTAACTTCACTTTTTGTATATAATCAAATACCTTTTATATATGCACCATTACTTTATTTCCAAATCCAGATCGAAAGAGAAAAAAAAAAAAAAAAACCTTACAGAGAAAGGAAAAATCATCAAACTCTAAGAACCTACTCCTTTTATTCGCAACAGAAATTAAAAGCCAGTACTCTCGAAGTACCTACTCTCTCTTTTTACGCTTAAACACATAATTATTATTGTTATAGTTAAAAATGAATTGAAGTAGTATGTAGAAATTTTGTACGGTAGCATCATAAAATTTTCTGATTTTAGGGTGCCCGCGTACTGCCGAGAAATTTGACAGGAGTTTGTACCTACTGAAAAGTCAACACCTTGGATGTCTTCTTCTAGAAGACGAGTCTTTTTTTTCAAGGTTGCAATTATCACTTGCGTCTCCCAAACTCAATACAACAACTAACTAGATATGGTTATGTAGTTAGTAAACTCACCCAACTATTTGATTCTCGAATCCATACACTATATTTCTTGGGACTTTTAATTCCAAGTATGTCTGTTACATTATTAAAACATGCTATTTGATTAAATAGGTCAAATTAAATTATGTTATTTAGGGGCTACACTTCAATCAGATGTTGATTTTTTTTTTTTAAAATTTTATGAAATGCCCATTTCTCTTCTTATAATAAAATAGTGGAAGCCGGAAGTTGTGATAACAATAATTAATATCATATACAAGTTTTTTAATACCCATTTGGCACAAAGAATTCTCTTCCTGTCTATTGTACTGATAGTTAATTGAGGATGACCATTGCCCCCATCTTTTGAATTCCACTAAGGAAACAAAAGCCAATTAATTTGAGTTAGACTTTTTTTTTTCCTATATGGTTTTATTTTAATAATTTGAGTAGACAAGATAAATCAATCTTATTCAAAAGGCTACACCAAACTCTCTTATAATTCTTGTAATTAGGCAAGTAAGAACACGTAGTCTATTAATATCCACACAATATAATTCAATAATGATCGTGTTTGAAATAGTTGATAAGTTTTATAAATACGGCCACATTTGGCAATAATTTTGCTTTTGATTTTCTACTTTTTAAGAATTTGTTTAATTTTTTGGTTAAATTATAAATTCGGTACCTATAGTTATGAAAAAGTTAGAATTTAGTCCTTATGGTTTAAAAGTTAGAATTAGAGATGATACTCTAAAAAATAGTCCTTACCGTAGGAACTATTTATTAGGATTTTGTCAAAACATATAAACTATTTATGAGGCTTTATCAAACCATAAAAACAAAATTCTAACTTTTAAAACCATGAGACTAAATTATAACATTCTCCAAACCATAAGAACTAAATTTGTAATTTAACTTTTTTTGTTCTTTGTTTCTCGTTCCTAGAAAATATATACTTTTGAAATATAAGACAAACTTAGGAACAAGCTGATAAACCAAAGAAAACCTATGTCTAACCCTAAAATAATTCAACAAGTATGAAAGAGATAATAATGTGTTTATATCCAAACCAACTCAAAGGAAAAGGTCAAAACTACCCTCCTAAACATTATGTTATGAATAACTAAAAACTCATAATCTAATACAAGCTTTTTGAAACTAACGTTTCTTTTTGTTTTTTAAACTTTGGTTATGATTTTAAAAAGTTGTCCAATAGTAGCTTAATTAATCAGAAAATCTATTAGTAAACGACTGAAATTGCTGAATATTATACATCCAATTGTTGCTAAGAAAATTCTAGTAAATGAAACATTATTAATTAACGCGTCTTGATCCCATCTTATTTACATAAGAATCATGTACATAATAATAAAGCCCATAAAAATCCATTCAAAATCCATTCATATACAAGCAAATGTAAAACCCTCTACACATATCTTCTCGATGCCGTCCATAGCGGAGGTTACTGAACCTCTACGATGCCGTCCATGGGGGAGGCGGAGTTTGGCTGCAACAAAAACAGAAAACAGAAAATAGAAAACATCAACTAAGAAAACTTCACTCTAAACTTGATATAATTTAAGCACGTATGGAAAATTACTACTGAACTCTAAAACTTAAGCAGTTAGGTTACAATAAATTTAATATTTTTATTCATATTTTTAATACTTACTCTACGACATGTTTCCAGTAAGAATCTGAATCTTCATTATCCATAAGATCTTCCCATTTATCTTCTACAATGGTCGGTATTTTCGAGCATTCGGGAGAAGCTGGAATCAAGTTGGGAAGTGAGTTTGAGCTTTGATTCATGTCGTAAAAAGTCTCCACTCGATTGTTATCGTTTTCGAACCCTAATGTGCCATCCATGGCTGCGGCGTAGTCATCACAAGATAGTGGCTGCTGTGGAGGATCTATGTTAATTGGTAAGCCTTGAAAAGAAGATCCAATGGGGAGATTGTAACTTAGGTCTGAGATTTGTTGTGTGTTATTGAAGAGGTTATTGGAAATGGAGAGGGAAGAATGAGAGCTTAGAAGTTGCAAAAGATTTTGGAGGAGGTGAGCTTTTGCTAGTTGAGTGGCTTCTGTGTGTAGCCTTAATGGATTGTCCCAAGGAGCTGTGGGAAGAGAAAGCAAGTGATGAAGATTTGAGAGATGGTTGAGATGATGGTCAGTTCTTGGCATGTGGGTGACAGGATCAATGCCCATTTGGAGAAGCTTTTTCTTCAAGTGAGTGTTCCAAAAGTTCTTAATCTCGTTATCCGTTCGTCCCGGGAGATGGCTCGCTATTATCGACCATCTAATTGCAACACAAAACAAAAATAAAAACAAAAAGTTCTCTTAATCTTATAATCCCCTTTGCACTAAACTTTCATGTTTATTCAATTTTATTGTCTTGAAGTAAGAATGTATGGACTTCTTATAAAAAAGAAAAAACCCTTTTATGGTTTGTCATTAATTTTCTATAATTACTCAAAAAAGACTTCAGTTCATACCTTTTGTTTATTTACTTAATCGATAAATATCAACACAAAAAGTATTTTTAACCGTATGTAGTAAGTTAGAAGTTAGATCTTGAAACAAAATTAAAATTATTAAAATTGTGAATAAAAACCTAACAACCGATATAAAATAATTTTTATACAGAATTTAGCGACTAAATTAAAATATTTGAAGAATAAGATACGAGAATAAAATACTTGAAATTAATCAACAAAAATGAAAAGAAGTATAAAAGTAAAAGCATCAAAATTAGAATAAATATATAATCTCAAGCACATATTTTAAAATTAAGAGTAGTTGGAAACCAATTCCAACAAATTGATATGTTTAAAATACTTTTCAACAATACTTTAAATTTGCGTTATAGTTCATATTAGTACCTCAAGATTAGAGTTAAAAAAGCTTACTTGTTTCCAAGAGCTGCATGAAGGTTGATGATAATTTGCTCCTCTTGATCAGAAAAGTTTCCTCTTATGATATCAGGTCTAAGATAGTTAGTCCACCTTAATCTGCAGCTCTTGCCACACCTATTCAAACCAGCAAGCTTTGGAAGAGCTCTCCAGCTCCCATGGCCATGTTTCTCAATATAATCCACCAGTTTTTGATCTTCCTCTGGCGTCCACGGCCCCTTCTTTACACCGTTCTCGTCGAGAGTCGACGAAGATCTCGACATCATGTTCATCCTGAAACCAACCCTTTAAAAACTTTTGAGCTTCACTTTATGAGATGGAGAGAATTTTGAAGGTACAGAAGAGAAGAAGAACAAGCTAACCTTTGGAATATCAGAAATGGACTATATGTGTTAGTCTTTGGAAAAATGACAAGGAAAGTGCCTGTTTTTATAGTGTGGAAGAGAAAAAGTGGTTTGACATTTGAAGCTTTTGATTAATTTTGTCCTTGTTGTTTTGACTAGTTGTTTCCGATAATGGGGTTTGTTTATCATTTTGGATAACTTCCAAACATGTCATTATGTATGACTTGTATAAAAGGGCTTGAATGTGAAAATTAAGTCTCATTTTACATGAACTTTATTTGGTGATGTGTGTGTGTGAACAGAACCTTAATCACTTTTCTTATTTAGACTAATATCTCGTTTAGGTGTGTAGTCAATTAATGAGGGTTTTAAACTAAATTAATTTAGTAGCATTTAAGGTTTGATCTAGACTAAAATGGTCCATGATATTTTATTGTTTTTCAATTTAGTCACTTCATGGTTTAAAAATTAGTGTCAATTTAATATTTCGTCTTTCAACATTTTTCAATTATAAAAAAATGTATATTTTTTTTAAATCTAGAGTGTTTGGCAGAAAAAAAAAAAAACAAAAATGCATTTTTGCACATAAATAGATTGGCTAATAATCAATTTAAAGTTGATTATATATAAAAAAAAGTTATTCTAAAGTGATCCCCGTCAATCACTTTAGAATGACTTAAGAAAAAAACACTTCATATATTAAAAAATTTCAAAATCCATGTGAAAAATTTAAATAATGTTTAAATTACAAAATTATCCTCAAATTTAAAGTTTCTCTTATTTTCTTTATGATAATTTAACATTTGTAGAATTACTTTGTGCAAATAAACAAAGTTGTGATCAAAATCACTTTTAAAAAGATGAAATCAAACACACAAGTCTCTAAATTAAAATTACTTAAATGAAAAAAAAAATTAAGAAAAAAAAAGTGTTAAACTAGCAAGCATGTCAAACTCATCTTCAGCATATTGTTAGAAATTTAGGGGAAAAAAATTAGGCCACCCTAAAGACGAAAGTTTCTAATTCTCCTTCAAAATTTTAAGAAATTTGTAGAAAATTTGACGTTTCCTCTCTAATGCGGTCAAATTCCTACTTTTTCCCAACTAGATCACTAATATCATACCATGTAAGTTTATTATATTATCAGCCAATCTTAACATTAAGCAATAAAAAGAGTATACTTAGGACTAAATACAAAAAAAAAAAAAAAAAAAAAAAAACCCAAAAAATTAGGGACAAACAAATATTTAGCCTATAAATTAAATTAGAATATGTGAAATTTAATTTAATTTCTAGAAGCTTTTTTTTTCTCATGTTAAATATCTTATATTTTATTTCGTATTTTTACTTTACTTTAATTTTAAATTTTCAATCTAAATAAGATTAGGATATTATTCAAAACCATATGGGTAGGTTTGTATACGGAAGGCAGCAGTTTATGAATTGATGATTATTGATTTGTATACGCAAAAAATTTCTATAATTTTTCTTTGGTCGGAGCCTACCTAATTCGAACTCACTTTAATTTCTAACCACTTTCTGGAACTTTAATATATATGCATCATTTTTTGTGTTCTTACCATAATGTCAAAAGTCCACAATTACTTTTCTAGCAATCCAATGCATATGATGTAAATTTAATCTAAGAGTTACCTCATTATTTCTTATTGTATAGTATGTGGGCATTAATATAACATGATCTTGTGTGACCCATTTAAAAATGAAAATTAAAAAAAAAAATAAATAAATCTTGTGTGAGGATTTTTTTGCTACTATGTTTGTTTTTTTTGTCGGTCTATCATAGCGTACTCAATACTTGTCAAAGCCAATTCTTATATAGCTCAAATTCATGCCAAAGTCAACATGTTAATACAATAAACATATTCAGAATCACAATATCTATCTATAATTAATGACAAAATAACATTGAGAACCGAAATAGTGAACTACTTTTACCCATATTTAAAAACATTGTCAAACATGTCTTAATTCAATGTTTAGAAAGAGATAAATAATTTAAAATTAGTTGAACATCAATTGAAAGATTGGCACCTTTGATCAATGTTCTAATCTCTTATGGAAAATTGTTGCTATTTTGTTAGATTAACTTCTTTTACTTGCATTATAAGAGATGATTAAACATTATTATTTGGTAGAGATAGAGAGAATTGATAGATACCAAATCCTTTAGAAATTTACAATTAATTAAATGAAGAGAGATCAAATAGATTTTGGTCATTACACACAAAGACAGTCAAAGCAAATTCCTCAAGTTCACAGGTCGTTGTGGAAAATAATTGCATTTTACTTTACGTACATAAACTTGTTGAAAATTGTATTATATATCAAAAACATTCCACAGATCTAAAAATGCTCTCTTTATGGTGAAGTACTTCTCCTAGAAGCAGTTTAAATGCTTTTTTATAAATCATTTTAAGTAAAAACTTCTTTTAAAATTTTCAAAATCACTTTCAATTATTGAAATATGATGCAATTTTAATAAGTGCTTTTAATTGTCTAGAAACACATTCTTCAACCTGCCAAAATTCATCCAAAAGGACCAAAACTTATCTTTTCTATGCTTTCTTTTTTTTTTTTTTTCAGTCAACAAATGTGCAGTAGGAGGATTTGAACCTCCGACCTCAAAAAAATGGTACATGCCAATTTTCGTTGAACTAATCTCGTATTGACTACTATGCTTTCATTTAGTACATTATAATGTAATAACTTTTATTAGTTTTTAATGATCATACTTTAACACAAAATTGCGGATTGAGCCTAGCTCAAATAGTCAAATATATACATATAGATTTGAAGGTTCAAATACCTTTCCTTTATATGTAATATTCTAAAGAAAATGTTAACACAAAATTATTTAACTTTATGAATAAACCTATTTGCATTGTTTCTTTAAAATAAAAAATATATATTTTTAGGGGAAAATATCATCTTTTTAACCTCTATATTTATCTTAGTGAATTAATTTTAATATAAACTTTTAATTTTATCGAATTGAATCCTGAACTTTTAAAAAAAAAATCATATACCTTCAATTATTTAGTTTTAATTTTATAAAAAAGATTTGTGTTTAGTTGGGTATCTTTTTGTTTTTTCCTTTTTTTTGAGTACTTGTAGATATTGTTCTAGCTAGACATGTTGTATATTTTTTGGTTCTGGTTGGAAACTTTATTAGTGAGTTTCTGTAATTTTTTACCTACTGTAGTTGAGTTAGGATATTTTCATGGTTCAAGTTTTAGTCTTTTCAATTTAATTTTATGTGATGTATTAGTTGATCAACAATTTTGTAATTTAGCTTGAGTTAGTAATTTCATCTACTATATTAGTGTTTACTTTGATGAAATTGAAAGTTAAATGTTAAAATACACGTAGGAAGATAGAGTATAGTTGTAGAATGACAATTTTTTTATATTTTATGTATTGCAAATTAAATATTCTATTTGTTAACCTAAGTATAACTCAAATGGTCAAGACATATTATACCATCCACCAAGAGGTTAAAGATTTGAATCTAGCACTCTCACATGCTATCGAACACTAAAAAAAACTAAATATTCTATTTAGTGGAGCTTCAAAATTATATTCCCAAGAATAAAACTTATTCAACATCTTTTGAACTCTTTTTAACGATAATCATCTTTCTAAAATTAATTTGGTTGAAATTACATACAAAATCACATCATATCTATTGCATTGAATAATGTTTAAAATTGGAAATATTACGATTTTCTTTTAAAGAAACTACGAATCTATATCCATATTGTTTTGGATTTAACTGATGGAGCATGCAATATTACCCCAGGGTAGCATGGTCAAGTGGCATCAATTATTTAATTATTTTATTTAATTTTAAACAATGAAAAATTGATAGTTATGGCTTATGGGAGCTTTAGATATTCAAAAAAAATATATTATCTATTCGTAAAATTCAATTAGGTCCTCATAAGGTGACATCATTTCCCTTCAATAGTCAACGTGGGAGTTAGAATGGACATTGGATTCTTCCATGTTTTTTCTCATTAAAATTCATCCACATTTACAAGTTTTCTTCCCTTCGTTTTTGTTTTTTTTTTTTTAATCGAAAACAAGTTTCTTCCCCTTGTTAGTTAAGCTAATATAGTTGAAAATATGTTTATGTTGGTCGTATTTTTTATTTTTGTTATTGTTGAAGCCCGATTTTGCCTCGGTACTTGGCCAAGTTGAACTATTTGGTGACTGCCTTCTCTGATGAAGGGGATTTTAGTAAGCACATAAAGAAAGCTCCACATAAGTGTGATGCTTGTCTAACGTAGTTTAATATTTTAAGTCACAACCAAGGTGCATCAAGAAAAGCTAAGGATAGAATTACGTACTTTGTGTGTGAGATGACTCCTACTTATAGATGGACTCGTGGCTTAATTGAAGCCCAAGTTGCCATATTACATGTGATCGAACTTGTCAAGCACGCCAAATAAATTTATAATCTACACCACTGATAAAGAGCTTGTCGAAGGCTCTATCAAATACATTTATAAACATAAACTTCTAAAATTTATAATAATAGTAGCCAAGGTCAATCACAGAGATTGAATTTCTTAGTTCATTTACTAAAGAGGAAACCTAGAAAGCATAAGATAAATGGAGATACAATAGGAGAGAAATATCTTAGGTAATAGATTACATGGGGTTCCATCTCAAAACCAATTGGCAATGGGAGGAGTAGACCATATATCTTATAAATTGTGAGGTCATTCTTTATCTTTCAGATGTGGGATCCTCAATACTAGGGAATTAATTTCACTAATTACAACCAAAGCTACCAAGATTTGTCAATCAAATATTCCATAAGCCAAGAACTGAGGGTATAATTGACTCTTTCAAGCACAATTAACTCTCATGCAATATTATAAATCTAATATCTCTATCTAGATTTTAATAGCATGCAAGACATTAAGCAACTTCTTTTAAAGGTTTATAAGAGAATTCTCCACTTTCGTGCAAGAATTTACAAATAGTCATGCAATTAAGTTATAGCTTAAACAAGATTTTTTCAAGCACAAATTCATATCAATAAAACAAATAATCCTGATCAAGAGATTATAAGCATTAAATACATAAAAGCATGAATGAAACAAAAGCATTCAATCAAGATATTTAATCAATTAAAACCTCACGTTTAATAGAAATTAATTCAATTCATATAAAAATTCAAAGTATTAGGAATATAGATACTTAAATTCATACAATTAAATCTCTAAGTTCCTAATTTACAACCACAAAACAGAAACTAAAACTAAAGGAAAAGGAAGAAATTAGCAAACGATGGTCAATCTCGCGTTCCCATAGTGATTTCCACGTCCCTCTAGCTCCAGATCTTCAAAAATGCTCCACAAACACTCTCAATTGCTACCTAAACCCTCAATTTTAACTTGGAATCGAGATTAGGGTTAAAACTCTTGGATTTGCCTCCAAAACGATGCCCCAAAATGATATATATAAAGAAAATTGCGAGGCAGCGTACAACGTCTCAACACTATAAGAAAAGTGGTTTGCACGAGTTTCTGAGCGAAAAACACATTTTTGCGTTTTTCGTAGCATCTCGATGCTATGGACAGCGTCGCGATGCTATCCTACAGACAACACTGGCCATTTTTATTATATCTCTTCGCTCGAGTGTCCGAATGACCTCCGGTTCGATGCGTTGGAACTGTGATTCAATGTAGAATCTCTCGGAACGTTCCTTATGCTCAAATAACATCTTTAATCTTCTTGAAATTTTAATTAAGCTGCAAAAGGCTCCAATATCCACCAAAATACTCCCAAACACTCGATTTTGCTCCTCACGTTCAGTTTCTACAAAATTAAGATAAATAGGCATAAAAGCTCCCAAAATAATCACAAAACTAGCATAAATAATAGGAAATAAGATAGCATAATTACATGCTATCAAATACCCCCACACTTAAACCTTTGCTAGTCCCGAGCATAGCAAAAACAAAACCCACATATATGAATTCACCATTACATCAAAGTGACTCAAACCTTAATGTTCTAAATAACAATATAATAACAATTTAAGGAAATACTCAGACACAACTTTTCGTCAAGTAAACTCGAATTTAAGCTTTTCATCTTTTGCTTGTGTGTGTGCATAGCCCTCCTAAAGTAGTCTTTACAAGCTCAGAATAAGTTTACAGAGTCCTCCATTCATCTCCCTCTACACTGGCCCCAATTACCAATTCTCTAGCATTCTTACACTAAAAAAAGGTTAACACATACTCAAAGTCTTCAAGAAAAGCAAGAAATTTTTTTAAAATATGCTCAAATTAGAACAACATGCTCAACTCTTCCTACAAAAACAATCATTTAGCTAAATAAGAAAATCATAGGAGGTCATGATCATGCAACATGCAACTACATCATCCATCAATCAAGGCTCAAAAATTTCAATATTTTTTCAATTTTTTCTATACAAACTCAAAAACCAACCAACCAATCAAGAATGACATGATTAGCAAAATCAATAACAAGTCCGAACACAGGTACTCAAGGACTCCACAATCAAAGCACACCATGCAAAATCTAAAGAAAAGGAATTCAAGCCACGATGCTCAGAGACTCAAATCAATCATGCTAAACAATTAAACTTCGAAAGCTCAATCATCAACAACATCAAATAAAGTAAATTTCACCATCAACCTAAATGGTTCATTGTCCTCAATGTATCTAAAACATATGCATAGAGACAAATAAAAAGAGAAAAATGAGTACTCCCCTTGTGTTCCAAAGCTCGTAGGGTGGGTAGCGGGCACTAGAAACTTCAAATCCAAATGATCTACTCTTTTGCATAAAAAATCAACTCTCAACCTGCAAAATTCAGCCAACCAACTCAACAACTAAAGGAAAGAACTAAAACTGAAAAGAAAGAAAGAAAGTAAAATTTGAAGCCTGACTACCACCAAAAAGCGCAAATGTTTAACGTCGATTGCTCGACGGAGTCTTTCTCTCCAAACTTAACCAGGATCCTCCAAGAACGATCCTGTGCCATCCACCTTTAGTTCCGAGCAAACTGCATGAACCTCTTTCAGGTGCTTGTAAGGATCGTCACCTACATTGCCACAGAAAATCGACAATAAGTGAATCAAACAAAATTTAAGTTCGAAGTCACCTGAGGTCTTAGGGTAAACTATGCAAAGAAGATATTTATTGAGATTTGGAGTGCCAAATTCTTTTAAAGTGTGGTCGGCCATAATTTCCTTCGTTTAAGCTCTGCCGAGGTTATGAAATTTTTTTTCTTCTCAGCTCACCTTCACTCTCCTTTTGCTTTCTATTCCTAAAAATCAATAAGAATGCAAAGAAAAAGGGAGGGGATTAAAAGTCCGAAGAAAGAAAGAAAGAAAATGACTAAAAGTTGCCTCCTGACAATGATGCCAATTTGACAGAGCTTGTCAGGCATGTCAAATAAATTTATAATCCACACCACAAATATTTTGTAATACAGTGGCAGAGTCGATCTACAGGGAGGCCAAACTTTAGTTATTATCTTTCTTTAATTGGATAGTGTGAAGGAACTGGGGGGTTTGGTGTGATAATTGAAATAAAAGAAATTAAAATGCAAAAAATTGAAATTAAAAAGTTGGAAGTAAAAGAAATTTACTAATAACACCAATTTAGGAGGTCATCGGGCCCAAACATGTAATTTCTATCCTGAGTTCGTAATTAATTTCAATGTGCAATGTACACGCTGAACACCAAATCAATTCCAATGGAAAAGCTGCCAAAATTCTAATCCCTTATGAAATTAGTCCAACCTAGCATCGAACTAACTCTAAATCAACTCTAAGGGCTGGTCATGATAGCGTTCCATACCACCTAAGATGCCAGCATTAAGCCTAAGATCGATTAGGAAACCTTAACTAAATGGATAGCCAATTAATTAAAGAGCTAATTAGTCTTCTAAGGCACAATTAATTCACACATGAGTATAAACATAACTTTTATGCAATTTAATGGCCTAGGTGCTACTAAAACATGCAAGAGACCTAAACTAATCGTAAAGAATCTCAAGCTAGCGATGAATCATAAAAGCACACATGATTTGTCAGATTCACATGCTAAATCAATTCTATAATGAAAGCAAGAAGAAAATTATGCTCAAACAGTGTACGATATGAAATTAATAACAAAATCTCAAGGAATTACATGGTGGAGTCCTAAATCGCTCCCAAAATGATGTAATCGTCTACCTGAACAATGCAAAATCTACTCCCGAAGCCATAATATAAGCGTCTAAATGAAATCTAGCCAAAAGAATTGTAAAAGAGTGTGAAATGTGAAGAGAAATAGAGTTAGGGGCTGTGGAGGTGGAGAGATTGACCTAAAATCGCGAAAAATCACTTTTATACTCAGGCGACAGCGTCTAGAGGCTACCCAAGCGTTATAGGGGCTGGCTGCAGCGTTGAGCAAGGCTTCAGGGGACTACCGACAACGTCTAGATGCTACTCAGAGGACAACACTAGACATTTTTCCTCTAACTTTTCACTCGGGTGCCCAAGTGATCTCTGGTTTCATGCGTGAGAACCTTGATTCGATGTAGAATCTCAAAAATGTGCCTTGGACTCATTTTCCTACAAAATATACATTTAAGCACATAAAAACTCTAATAACTATAAGATTTAGGCATATAATATTGGTACATTCTGAGTCCTATTAACATGACAAAGATTGATGGTCTTTTGAACTCGAAATAGCAATGAGATACAAGTACCTCAAACATTTGGTCTTGTTGAGGTGAGATACTCTAGTGAATCAACCAAACCTCTATAAGTTATAGGATCTACAGATTCCTTTTCTCTTAGACACTTGTTATTGCTTGTTGCTGCAGGAGTGGATATGGGTGATGCCTCCAACATTTTTATCTTTATCAAGATGTCTTTTGTTTACTTGAGTAATATGAAATCCATTATGGATGTGTTTCACTTCAACACCCAAAAAATAGTGAAGAGCTCCTAATCCTTTAGAGAAAATTCACTACTCAGGTTTGTTACAAGCTTGATGATGAAGGTTTGATCATTAATGGTAAGGATTATGCAGTCATCTACATAAATGAGCATGGGTACTAGGATGCTGTTTTGTTCAAGGATATAGAGTGAGGGATTTGAGTTACTACAAACGAAACCTAGATGACTGAGGAAGGTTGAAAGTCTATCAAACCAAGCTCTTGATGCTTGTTTTAGTCCATACAAGGATCGTTTCAATAAGCAAAGGTGGCCAGAATAGCTAGGGTGAGTAAAACCTGGTGGTTGAGCCATATAAACTTTCTCCTTGAGATATCCTTGTAAAAAGACATTCTTGACATCACAGTTGTTTGAGGGGCCAGTTGAAAGATGCAGCAAGGGCAAGCACCAATCGAATTGTTGTAGATTTAATAACAGGACTGAAGGTGTCTTTGTAGTCTAGGTCTTCTACTTGAGAATAGCCTTGTGCCATGAGTTTAGCCTTGTATCTATCTATGGATCCATCATCCTTGAACTTTGTTTTGAAAATCCATTTGGATCCAACAACGTTCGTGTTAGGCGGTTTAGGTACAAGTTCCCATGTTTTGTTATCATTGAGTGTTTGGATTTCTTCCACCAGTGCTTCTTTCCACACATAAATTTTGAGTGCAATGCGAAAGGCTTTTGGTTCAAGGGAGGACATGGCAGTGAGGAAAGTTTTGGGTTATTTTCTTTATGTTGTGTTTGTTGCCTTAACTTGAAATGGGACATCATAGAGTGTGATGATTGTGATTTAGTATTGTTGAGGTGCTGTGTTTTATGGTTAGTAGCTACTGGTGGGAGTTTTGGACCTTTAACATTTTCAACTAATAAGTCAACAACCAAGAATTCACTAATATCTGATAAAGTTTACCATTGTCGTGTTCTATCTGTTGTGCTTCAAGTTCAATGGCTTCGAGTGGAGGTAATTTTCCTGCATTGTTTTCAAGTGGCAAGTCAACAATAAAAGTTTACTAATATCATATGATGTACTAACTTTAGATTGAGTTAAGGGTGAAGAAAGCTTATGCAATAGCGATTCAATGCGATCTGATGTGTCTTTTGGAGCTCCTTGTTCAATGTCTTGATCTTGTGCAGAGGATTTTTGCTCCACATTTTGATCTAGAGCTACTTTGTATCTTGTCTCATATGTTCCTTCCAAGGTCAACGCTTGTGATGCTGTAGATGGTGATATCTCATCTTGGTTTGAGATTTGAAAAAATGTGAAGACAGGTTCATTATTGTTGTAATTGCTACTATCTTCTGGGAGTATCTATGAATGAGTCTTATTGATGTCAGCGTTTGCTTTAGGCTGTACATGTTCACCTTGGTCTTGATTTTGGAACCATAGATTTCTTTATTTCTCACATTCTGTATCTACAAAGGTTGTAATATCTAAAGCAGAATATTGTGTGGTGTGTGTTGATTGGTTTTAAAAGGGTATATTTTCTTCATCAAATATAGAGGTGTTCAAATGAATCCCAAAAATTGATCCGACCTCCCAAATCGACCGATCGACATTGGTCGGTTGGTTAGAGAGTAAATTAGTCGAAGTCAGTTTTACCAAATTTAAAATCGACCAGTCGTTCTGTTTGAGTAAAAAAAACTAAAAAACGATCGACCAACCGATATATATAACTCCTAAACATTTAAAAAAAAAAAAGAAAATGGAGGGGTTCTTTTCTTTCTCGTCAGCTCATTAATGAGCATTAATGGAGATGGTTTTGGGAAAACAATGGGCACCCATGGTTTTCTGCAAGCCACTTGTAATTTAAAAAAAGCATTATTGGAGGTAGTTTTGGGAAAACAATGGGCACCCATGGTTTTCTCCAAACCACTTGTAATTTTGAAAAAAAAATTATTAGTTTTCCCTCATCTCTGTCTTCTGTCCTCTCCCCTTTCACGACTTCCCATTTCCTTCCTTTCCCTTCTCTCTTCTTTACCCTCTCTTCTCTCATTCTCACTCCTTATTTTTTCTCTTTTCTCTTTCCTCATTCCACGGGCCATATCCTCTCACCGGCCAATGCCATGGTCGTCAGTAAGTCTCTTTATCTAACCTCTTCCTTTTCTCTCTTTTTGTTATAATCTTACCTCCCATTGGCCGACAACATGGACTACTTTTCTTCTCATTCTTCTCCGTTTCTTCTTTTTTTCATCCTTCTTTTTTTCGTATAATTCGTCAGCCACAAAACCAACAAAAATCGACTGACCGAATTACGATATGATAGGTCGGCTTCACCTATTCCTCCAAAACTGATGAAAATCGATCGACAAAAATCAACATGTCAGTTGTCGACGTCAATTGTAGCCAAAAACTGACACCAACTGACTGATGAACAACCCTAATCAAATATAACATGCCTCGATATATAGACACAATTAGGGGTGGAGTCTAGACATATATATCCCTTGTGCAGTATATTATAACCAATGAACTGATAGAAATGAACACTTCACCCTACAGGGAAGGCTATGATTTCTAAACAATTTAAAAATCAATTTGGGATCGGGTTTGATTTATTTAGAATTAAACAAAAATAGGTTAAGCAAACATACCTTATGAATTAAATGGAGAATAATTTTGACGGGTCTTTACTTCTTGTGCTCCAATTGTAACGAGCCTCAAATCTCCACAAGATTTTACTTGCTATGACTCGAATATAGGACCAAAGCTTGTAGGAACCTTCTAAAGAGAGAGAATTGAGAAGAAAATTCTAGAGAGTTTTCTTTCTATGTAGAGAGGTTGTGCTTTTGCTCAACCCAAGGATCCTATTTATATAGGAACTTAGGGTAAGATATTTGCAAAATTCGAAATATAATATCTAATATATTATATATTTAATATATTTGAATCTCATTCAAATATCTTCCTACAAAATATATTATCCATTTGAATCTTATTCAAATTTAACATATAATTTATTTAATAATGTATTATTCTCTTGTAAATTTAATATATCAAATATATTAAATATTAATTTCGGTCTCTTTCTTTCTGTGTTCAGGCAGTACACCCAGCGCCCATAGCAGCAGGCACTAGCTTCCCCTCGCCGTGGGAAATTTCTTCTCATATTTTTGGCCATGGGTGTTGTCGACAGCAAGTGAGATCAACGTCTCCTCATGTGGCTGTTAACGACAATGGGCATTCCTTCTTTGGTCGGCGACAACACGCTTCTCTAGTGGATTCTAACCTTGCTTAGGAAAACCCGTGCAATGGCGGCGATCCTCGACGCTAGCTCATGAATAGAGCAATCCTTCGACGACATCGATTGCACAAACAATGGCTATGTGTAGCATCCCTCAGATCTGCGTGCTTGTCCATTTTTCTTCTCCGACCTATGGTGGGGATGCCTTTGATGACCTCCTTAGTTCGGAAGAACGTGCGTTGGTATGCTCCAAATCTGCGATGGTAGTCGCTTGATTCGTGATTTTCTAGAAAAATCACTTGAAATTGGACATTGAACCACTTCAATTTCGTGACCCACACTCCGAACAACCTTAATTTAGAATACCCACAACACAATGACTTTAAATATGTGAAATCGAACTTGTTCGAAGTCAAATTAGCAAGCATTTAGGTTCGTTTTGGTAAGATTTAGTGGGTTATAATGCTTATACTTTACATATTACTAACCCTTTTTACTTAAGTTATTTGCACAATTGCATGTTCTTATGTCTAATAAATGTAGCAAATTGATAGGAGAATAGCCAAAATTAGTTAAGGTCATATTGAGCTAAGAAATAGGAAATAAGAGGAAAAGAGTTGATTTTTAATGAGTTTTGATGTTTTTGAAGGGAATAATCTAATTAAACCCAAGCGGAAGCGTAGGAATCGGTTTGAGTTTATTTAGAATTAAATAATAATATTATGGTTAAGCATAACATACTTTGAAAATATGGAGATTCTTCTGGTGGATCTTTATCTCTTCCACAAAGTCTTCCTGGCTATGACTCGAACACAGGACCAAGGCTTGTGAAAGCCTCTTGAAAGAAAATCCACAAAGGATTGGAGACGAAGAGGTCTAGAAAGAATTCTCTAATTCTTTCTATTGAGGAGATGTGTGTTGTGAAGAATGCCAAATGGCTCACCCCTAGGGTCCTATTTATAGTGGTCTAGGGAAGATAATTAAATAATATATTTTAATATCTAATATATTAAAATATATTTATCTAACCAATTTGAATCTTATTCAATTCTTTTAAAATTCTTCTACGATATCTATTTCCTAATTTGAATCCAATTCAAATTTAATAAATATATTTTCTTTAATGTATCTAATATACATTAATTATTTTAATATTTAATGTATCAAATACAATAAATAAAATTTCCTCTTTTATATTTAATATATCTAATATATTAAATATTAATTTGAACACTTCAAATTAAATATTAATTTGAACATTTCAAATTTTTCTTTCAACTAAATTGATCTTTAAGTATTACTATGAGCTAGCAAGGGGATCTTATGGACCTACAGATTATAAGCTCAAATGATACAAAATTAATTAAATAAACTATTTAATTAATCAATTTTCATTTATTAACTCTAGGGCCACTCCACTATAGACCTATAGTTGCACTCTTATGCACTGTAGGACAAGTTATGCCATTGATATAATCACTACATGCAAGTCGATCATTCACGAGTTGTTCGTAATTACAGTTGGGTCAAAAGTCCGTTTTACCCCTATAATTACATCTTGCACCTTAAGTACCACTAATTCTCTAATGAACAATCTGTTTATAATCTAATTATAAACTAAGTCTCTCTCGAGCCAATGAGAGGGTGAGGCCCCATTGTTCAAGTCTCGAAATCAACACTTAAGGGAACTACTTATCTACTTACCCTATATGGGAAGGAGTGAATTCCATCTTGTGAGATTATGTTCCCAGCTCCTTTTTTGGTCAAGTCCCCAAAATGATAGGCATATTGAATCGGCTATAAAAGCCACTCTCACCCATTCAAATCAAAGGACAAGCCTTCATAGGTAGGAGTTCATAACTCACTCAGGATTAAGATTGAGTTGCATATGATCATCTTGATGAAATATTAATCTTCTCAATTAACGGTTTTATAAAGAGAGATTAAATATTTCGTGGTCCAGTCTTATACAAACTCATTGTATAAGATACCCCCACTCACATGTCTCCACATGAACGATTTGGATCAAATCATTTGTAACTATTACAAAGTGGGCTGTATCAATAGTGTTACCAGGATAAGGCACCCAACCTTATCTATATACTATGACTCTTTAGGTTATTTCTTGAACACGATCCTCCTGTATGTTAACCACATATTGTTCAAGATTACACTAATAACCTTGTATTTTTCATATAATGGATAATATTATATTGCAAATAAAATAATCAAAATTATTATTAATTATTAAATAAATAATTAATTACGAGGCTTTAGGGCATAAATCCCAACAATCTCCCACTTGCACTAAAGCCGACGAGACATGTATCCTAGGGCATACTCTATATCCAACATGTTCTCCCACTTGCCCTAGCAAAGATGAGACATGTCTCGTAATCCTAGACATTCTAGATGACCCTCAAACACTTTAGCCTGGAAAGTCTCTTTATATAGATCCAAAGAACTGTCGTAAAAAGCCATCTTGGTCACTACCATGATGCTTTCTCTCTCTCGATATGATTCCCTATACATTGGTGTCTCTAATTTTCTTAATATTACTCTTTGCACCACTATTATCATAATAAAGATGATAGACTAAATCATACCTGAAACACCTTTCAGATCTTCAAGGAACTATTTGAGTCATACAAGTCATTTTGTTGCTTCACAAGCAAAACAATTTAACTTATATACCATACTCCACCACTTAGGGTAAAATTTATTTTTACATAGATTCCCTAAATATTTGCAAGAACCAGTGTATCTTGTAAAGATCAAATCTTTAACTCCATACACAACAATTTCTCATCATTCAAAGATAATTTGAGAAAGTTTTTAATTTTCTACTCAATGGTCATACTATTCGTTTAACTGATATATGCTAACCAATTATATATTAAATATTCAGTCTCATTTATGCATATCATATACTCTCAACATTTGAGGTGTCTTAGGATACACTTCCTTAGACATAAATATCAAATATTTGACAACAATTTTGTCAATATAAAATGTTTGAGACAAAGTTAACATTTTGTCCTTAAAATCTTCATTTTGGACATTTAAAATATACTGAGTCATTCCAAATCACTTATTTGGAATTGATTACTTAATCAACGTTTTATGTTAGACATCTTACATCATTCATAATGGATAGAAATGTCACCAACATAAAACATGAGAAACATCCATTAGGCAATTAATGATTTTCTTGTCTATACAAGCTTCATTTATATTTATCCAAAGTCATAGATTTTGATACTTTTATCAAACCTTATATTCACAGATCTAATGGTAAAATTCATTTCATAAATGAACATTTACTATTTCGCAAACTTTTTGCTTTTGATCTTTGAAAATAAACATATCTGATTGATTTGTGTAGATGTATTATCTAAGATTTCTTTCATAAAATAATTCTAAATATTCATTTTTTTATATCACATATGCAACAATAAATTAAATAATGCTTACAGACTTCAGTATGGCAACAAGTGAGAAAATTTACTCGCAGTCTACTTTCTCTTATTAGGTTTAACCCTTTGCCATTAGTCTCACTTTGCAGGTAATAAGCCTTCAACTTTGTCCTCTAACATGAAAATTTGGGTTTCAATTAAGTCCTTGTAAAGGTTCAGTCATCTCATAACTCTCCCACTACGATGAGGCTTATCCAATTCATGACTAGGATCCATTTGACTTTCAAATATAATTAAATTGTTAACAACTTTTGTTAACTATTTAGTGGCTTCATTTGGAACCAATTTATTAACATTATCTCACCTTATTAAAGGTTTGTAGTGTTTTATTTGACATTTCTTATAAAAATGATATTTGTCATACAAATACCTTATTCGTTTTAGGACTACATAAAAGACCACTTTATACTCCTTAGGGGTGACCTACACTTAGGCTTATCTTTGAACATATACAAGCTTTTTAGGCTTGTTTCAGCACGTGAGCTTAACATTCCCAAATGGTGAAGTGTTGTAAACCAACTTTACTACTCTTCTATAGTCTTAAAATTGTCTCGTAGACACTTTTGAAGGGAATCATGTTCACCATGCAATCTCTATTGCATTTCCTAACTGGAGTATGGTAATGTTGTGTAACTCATTACTGATGTGACCATGTCTAACAAGGTCATGTTTCTCATTTTGCAGTACAATTTCATAAAATTGTACTTGGTATTAAGATAATTAGGATAAAAACTCATTTTCTATCAATTAGTTTTAGTACGTAAGGTTCATGTACTTTCTATTATGATCTGATCATAATATCTTGATAGATTTAATTACCTAATCGATTTTTTTTTTAACTTTAGTCTTAATTTTCTTGAACTTTTCAAAAATTTAGACTTATGTTGTATTAGGTAAAGATACTTATACCTTGAATGATCATCAACTAGAGTGATGAAATATTCATGACTTTATTTGACTTTTACATTCACCAAACTACTTGGGTCAGAATGTGTAAGCCCAAAATATTCTTTGGCGTTCTAGCCCTATCTAATAAAGGCCCAATGATTATCTTGCATGAAAGGCAAGATCTACAGACAGGTAAAGTAATTAACTAATTTTTTTATAGAATTACTCTTACTAGTCTTTTCATTCTATTCAAGTTGATGTTAATCAACCATAATAGCCAAAGTTAAGTATCATCGTTTAGGAGAAAACAATGTCTTTCTATTATGGATTCTATAATCCTGAATATCACAGTATTTTGTAGTATAATATGTCAACATTTTTAACATATACAAATTGTTCTTATCTTCAGCTGAATGTATTTTCAAAAAAATTTGAAAATATAAACTTTCATACTTCAAAATAGTTCATACTATATGAACTTTTTAGTAATAAAGTTTTAGAAATTGAATTTCTTTTATGGTAATAAAACACCATATTCAGCATTATGTAACAATTTTTACTTAATGACATCTTAATGTCTCCCACTATACTAACTGAGATACGCTTCCTGGTGCTAACTTATAGAAACTATTCTACATGTTAAATATTTTTCAAGAATTACATATTAAATGTAATGAAGAATAAATCTTGATAGTAGATCTTATATCGACTATCTAAGTGACATTATTTATATTCCACCAAAAATCTAGTAAATCAAATTTACTTTCATTTATATTTTTCTGCTTAGATTTATTTCAAAAATTCCTCTTATTATGATTGTCCTAGCTAATTTAGGAACTATTTCCTTTTATATAGCTTCAATCATTTGGTTTCTTTACTTAGATTTTTGTAATACTTAGTTTTGAGATCATTTAGACAACTTTCTAAATTTAGCTTATGTTGACTTCAACATCTCATATGTTGTTGTCATTTTCTTTATTTTCTAAATTTGACATCTAACATGTCAACTAGGAGAATATATACAAGCTATCTCGTTTACTTTTGATTCATTAATCATGTGCTTCACGAACAATTTGAATAGCATTAGCAACATGTTTTTGAGAACATTTCTCAATAAAGACAAATTCAAAATTTTACACTACCATTATAGTGTCAACGCTATTTTTCCAAGTAATAAAATTTCTCAATTTTGACTTATCAGTAATAAAATTAAAAATTATGAGAGAAACTGACATAATATTGAAATATATAAAATATATAATTTAACATCATGCAAAAAATTATCCATTCAATTTTAGCATATAAATCAAACGATTTGAAAAATGAACCCTATAAATCATTTCTAATGCTATGGTACTTTAGTGAGTTAGAACAAGTGCCGCCGTAGGGTAGGTCAAGTATTCATTCACTAAACTAAGACAATCTCAACCAAGTATTATACCAGAATAATTCTTATTTCTATAATATTTAGTAACCATTAGTTTGGTCAAGGACATCATTAACAACCTTAATAAGTACTTTGTAAGTGTGACCCATCATTTTAGATCCCGTAGTTTTATCCCAACAAATGCCGCCGTAGGGCAGGTCAAGTATTGGAAACAAAACTACAATCCTATCCTTCTCAGGAGTTCACCCTGATATTGACTCATGCAAACATCTTCCGTAGGGGGACGGTCCAAAAGCCACCGCGAGGCCCCGCATGAACTCACGATGTGAACCAATGATGGAGACCGTAGAATATGTTGACACATTTCCTTCTCCCACTTACTATTTTGAAATAGGGTTTTCTCTTACTTAGACAAATTAGGCTAATCTCATTTATCAAAGTTCCTCAATCTACCTTTTCATAACATTTATGTTGTTAGACTGATTTTAATGTGAATTACCAATTTTTAAAACTATTTAAAAATTAATCACATTATGAGCATGCTTGGTGAAATTAAATAAAATTTGACTAATTCAACTCCCAGGTCGGTTCCCAGTTAGAGATGTTCCCTTTTGGTCAGCTTAAATACCCCAGTCTAGACAGAACATTCCATAGACAGAGTTCCTTTATAGTCATATTTTATTTCAAATTCATTAATCTTTAATTAACTACTAATTATTAGATTAATGAACATAAATTTTTTTAATCCTATTAAAAAATAATTCACTTGGATAGTCTTAAAAATCCAGATTTAAAACCCTTTAAAACAAATTAAAAGATAATCATGGACATTTTATTCTAATCCTATTAGAAAAAAGATAAATTAAATTCAAAACTTAAACTATTTTATATTTGAATTAAATTATCTTTATTTATGGAAGACCTAATCTTATTAGGAAATTAAAAGATCTCATCTTATTTTGAAATTAAAAGATCTAATCTTATTTTAAAAGAATTTAATCTTAAAAGATGAATTAAATTCAATTTTTAAACTATGGATAATCTTGAAATTCTACCATTTAAAACCCTTTAAAACTAAATTAAAAGATTATCCTAAATTCTAACAAATAAATTCAAAATTTAAACTATTTAAATCATGAATTCGAAATATCTTTATTTTAAGAAAATCCTAATCTCATTAGGATATATCCTAATTCTATTAGGAAAACATGAATTTCATTTATGAAAGAAAATATCCTAATTTAATTTTTCAAATATAACAATTATATTAAAAAATATGGAAAATCTAAGCATATTAAGAAAATATCTCAATTCTATTAGGAAACATCCTAATCAAATTTTCCAATATAACAATTATATTAAAAAATTTCTTAATTCTATTAGGAAACAACCTAATCAAAATTTTCAAATATAACAATTATATTAAAAAATAGATAAGATCGATGCATGATCATGCTTAACCTATGGTGGGATTTTAAATTTAAATGACATACTTTATGCAACAATCAAACAATTTAAAACATACATCTCATGCACAATTAAATTAAAAATAGCAAAATTGACCAACATATTTGGCATATCCTAAGAAATTGAAAATAATTTAAATTACAATAATTTAAATCCAAGATATATCTTGGTCTTCAATATCTTCCTTGTTTGGACCATTCCAAATTTAGGATTTAGGAATCCTAAATTTTCAATTGCAGAACCTTGACTTCAATTCATGTTTTTTTTTTCGTGAACGTTTTTCGTTGTCGACTTCTTCAGCCCATATAATTGAAATTTGCAGCTATCGTAGTCGTTCAAGTAAAATACATGAAATCCTAACCCTTATGGGTTTTACAATGATCTAATCAAAGCTATAAATCTAATGCCAAATAGCCTAAACAATCAATTTGCAAACCAAAATATATCAAATATATGATAAATTAAAATACCCACTATCACAAAACTTTAATTCTAAATAAAACTCAAAGAGGCTCTGATACAAATTGAAGGGAATAATCTAATTAAACCCAAGCGGAAGCGTAGGAATCGGTTTGAGTTTATTTAGAATTAAATAATAATATTATGGTTAAGCATAACATACCTTAAAAATATGGAGATTCTTCTGGCGGATCTTTATCTCTTCCACAAAGTCTTCCTGGCTATGATTCGAACACAGGACCAAAGCGTGTGGGAGCCTCTTGAAAGAAAATCCACAAATGATTGGAGAGGAAGAGGTCTAGAGAGAATTCTCTAATTCTATCTATTGAGGAGATGTATGTTGTGAAGAATGCCAAATGACTCACTTCTAGGGTCCTATTTATAGTGGTTTAGAGAGATAATTAAATAATATATTTTAATATATAATATATTAAAATATATTTATCTAACCAATTTGAATCTTATTCAAACCTTTTAAAATTCTCATACGACATTTTATTTCCTAATTTGAATCCAATTCAAATTTAATAAATATATTTTCTTTAATGTATCTGAGATACATTAATTATTTTAATATTTAATGTATCAAATACAATAAAAAAAAATTCTCTTTTATATTTAATATATCTAATATATTAAATATTAATTTGAACACTTCAAATTAAATATTAATTTGAACATTTCAAATTTTTCTTTCAACTAAATTGATCTTTTAGTGTTACTATGAGCTAGCAAGAGGACCTTATGGACCTACAGATTATAAGCTCCAATGATACAAAATTAATTAATTAAACTCTTTAATTAATCAATTTTCATTCATTAACTCTAGGGTCACTCCACTATAGACCTAGAGTTGCACTCTTATGCACTGTAGGACAAGTTGTGTCCATTGATATAATCACTACATTCAAGTCGATCCTTCACGAGTTGTTCGTAATTACAGCTGGGTCAAAAGTCTGTTTTACCCCTATAATTACATATTGCACCTTAAGTACCATTGATTCTCTAATGAACAATCTATTTATAATCTAATTATAAACTAAGTCCCTCTCGAGCCAATGAGAGGGTGAGGCCCCATTGTTCAAGTCCTGAAATCAGCACTTAAGGGAACTACTCATCTACTTACCCTATATGGGAAGGAGTGAATTCCATCTTGTGCGATTATGTTCCGAGCTCCCTATTTGGTTAAGTCCCCAAAATGGTAGGCATATTGAATCGGCTATAAAAGCCACTCTCACCCATTCAAATCAAAGGACAAGCCCTCACAGGTAGGAGTTCATAACTCATTCAGGATTAAGATCGAATCGCATATGACCATCCTGATGAAATATTAATCTTCTCAATTAACGGTTTTATAAAGAGAGATTAAATATTTCGTTGTCCAGTCTTATACAAACTCATTGTATAAGATACCCCCACTCACATGTCTCTACATGAACGATTTGGATCAATCATTTGTAACTATTACAAAGTGGGCCGTATCAATAGTGTTACCAGGATAAGGCACTCAACTTTATCCATATACTATGACTCTTTAGGTTATTTCTTGAACACGATCCTCCTGTATGTCAACCACATATTGTTCAAGATTACACTAATAACCTTAGATTTTTCATAAAATGGATAATATTATATTGCAAATAAAATAATCAAAATTATTATTAATTATTCAATAAATAATTAATTACGAAGCTTTATGGCATAAATCCCAACAGTTTTTATATAGGAATCTATAAACTAGTAGAATTGCGACTACAATTGCAATTGTAATTTTTCCTGGAGACATAATTCCGAGAAATAAGGGAGAAATTTGGAAATTTGATTTTTTGCTAATATTTGAAGATATTCTCCATGAATCAAGCTCATAAAGATTTGCTTCTTGCCTTAAACATTCATGGAGAAAATCCTAGTATTTGGAGGCTATAAATATGAAGATTCAAGCTATGGAAAAGAAGTCCCAAATCGTTTTTATGATTTGAAGACCACTTTTGTGATGCCCTGCATCATCAGGTACAATTAATTTCCATATTTTGTTTGTGTTCTTGTGAATGTTTGAATTTATCATTTGAGATCAATATGAAAAGTATTGGAATTTAGTGGGTCAATTTAGGTAATTAAGTTTATAGAATTTTAGTGAAAGGATTTCAAGTAGGCCAAATTTCTTAATTTTGGAAACTCAATTTTACCCAAAGATTTTTCCTAAATATTGTAGAGAATTTGGACCTTTATTTGGGGTTTAAAAAAAATTGTAATTTGAGAGAAAATTGTTATAAAAAGAAAGAAAAAGGGAGAAGCAAGCCCTAAGCCTTATTTTTTCTTTTCTTTTCTCTTCTCTTCCCTCTCCTTCGTGTGACCAGTAGTGTACACAGCCCCTTCCACGCTCAATCAATCTTCTTCTCCAGCCACATCTCCGACAACCTTCAGTAGACGCGTCTTCTCCAGCGAACCAACACACAAGGTGACGCTCCCCCTTCAGCTAGCAAACCAACGAGCTTCCCCTGCAGAACGATGAGTGTGGCTTCAAGAGTTGGCCATTTTAGACCTTCCTCAGCGTGGGTATTCAAACAATGGCGTGAGTAAGGAGTGTTCCAACAAGTTTGCAGCTGAAGACATCGATTTCCTTTTCTCTTCGCGCTGTAACGAGCTGTCCAGCAATGTTTTCTTCTTTTCCGAAAGGTTTGGCCTTGAACCATGCTAAATCGACCTTGGTTTTGTGTTACCCACTCTCTAATGACCCCAAATTTGCAAGTTAGGCTTTGTCACAAACTGTCCAGCGCGTATTCGAACTGCATTGAATAGTTTTCAACTCGTTTTCGAGTATGTTTGGCAAATTTAGTGAGTTCTAGTGTGTTCTTCCCCTTTCGCAAATCAATTAAAGTGTCGTAAAGTTTATTAGTTTAGTTTCTAACCGTTGGATAAAATCGATGTGTAGTTTTACGCTCATTCAATCACCTACAAACACCGACCAGCAAGGTTCAAGACCCTTTGGCGGTGTTCAGTAGGTAATAGTTCGTTGTAGTTCCTTTCAAACTCCATTAAGATACTTTAGATTGGTTTCTAACCTTGAATACATTTTGTTTTAGGATTTAGTTAAATTGTGGATTGTTCGAACTCAATCTAAGGAGGTTTTGAGTAAGAATATCCCTCTTGAACACTCTCTAACGTTCGATTTAGGAGTTTGAATTGACTTCTAACCCCTAGGCGTTGAACTTGTTCCTTTGGAATCTTTTGGATTGCCTTAGGAGCACTTTAGAAAATTTTTGTAAGTAGAATTTTACCGGTTGGGCTTGTTTGTTGTTTGCTAGCATGTTGTGTATCTTAATTGCTTATTTATGTATATCTTATCGAATTGCATTGTTCTTTGAGTTGAACATGTTTAGCATGTTATGGTGAATTGGTGACCTGAATCATGTTGTGATATTTCTTTGAGATAAGCATGTTGACTTGTTGAGGTTGTTGCAATCTTATGATATGAATGTTGGGTCCAAACGCATGTCATAGGTGATTATGTAGTTTTAGGCATGAGTATGGTCTAGAAGCATGATGCGTAGGATTCATGTATTTAGTGAGGTAGAGAGAGGTTCGTGAACCTTGTATGAGATGAAGGAAAGTAGGGTGAATACTAGTGCACCTCGAGTAAAAATGGTCGAGGGGTAGTATGTCACCGTTGAATCTAGAGAAACATTGAAGCCTTGGGTAAAAATGGTCAAGGGTCGAACACTGAGCGCTGTAGAGAATCGTTGAGGCCCTGGGTAAAAATGGTCAGGGGTCGGCGTGTCTCGAAGGAATCAGTAGCTTGTGAGGGCTAAACATGAGTGGATTGAGTGACTCAGCGGAGTTTGAGTGAGCTTGTTGAGCTCGGGCAGTGGTTCCATATGCATGAGATGAGCATGGTACATGTGTGAATACGATTCGTAAATTAAGCATGTTGTATGTGATACATGTATGAGATAAATGTCTAGCTCGTTATGGAAAGCATGATATTTGAAAGCATGTTGTTTTTCCTTGTATGCTGCTTGGTGGCTCTTCAGGTGTGAGCAACTTACCAGTATGTGTTATGTACTGACCCACCACTAGGTTTTGTAGGTGATGACAAATACAACGACATGGTGATGCTGAAGAGGAGGCATGAGAGGAGAAAGACTAGTTGATTATGTTCTATTGCAGACTAGTTGTTGGCGTTTCATTTCCTTAGTTGGTTTTGTTAGTCTAATTTCTGTTGTGACATCGAGTTTGTAGACTTGGTGCCGTTGCTTCATTTTTTTAATTACAGTTTTCTTTTTATCGTAGTTGATTACATATGAAGGCAATTTTGTTATCATTATTGAGTTAGTTTAGGTTATGAATTTTGTCTCATGTGGAAGGTTGGTAATAGGCTTGAGTTAGGATACTTTACCTTTATGGAATGGGTTTCCATGAAGTTAATAAAGTAGTCGTATTCTTTACATATTTAGCATGATGGTTTGATACTGGTTCCCTAATAGTTGTTCGAGTTGGAGTTTGGATGTTGTTTTGTTCTGACTCTCTAGTGGTTATTGAATTGAAGTTAGAAGGGTTGTTGGGTGATTCTGAATATAGAAGTGCATTTTGTTGTCTAACAGGTACTAGAAAAATTTTGGTATTGTTGTAGTTACATCGTTATGCTGCTGAAATTTTCAGGGCATAATGGTTGTTTGTTTAATAATGTTTCTTTAGTTAGGTTAAAATTTGGGGGCGTTACAGTTGGTTTCAGAGCAGAGTTGGTCCTGTAGATTGACCTAGAAAACTACATTGTTAAGGTTGTGTTAGGGTTAATGGTCTTTCCCAGCCCCCTCTCCATCACCAGGTATGTGGATCTGTCTTTGTTATAATATTTAATTTGCTGGACTAATTGCTTGCATGCTTATTGCTTGACTTCTTTTCCCTAAATGATTAATGTTTGAATGTTATGTTTGCGTGACTTGTGGTAGGTATGTTGGGACTTATGTCCTAAAGCCTTGTAATTAATGATTTATTTAATAATTAATAATAATTTTTAGAGGTGAGCATCGGTCGGTCAGTCGGTTTTGAGCTCAAACCGGCACCGACCAACGACGTGTCAGTTTCTAGCGGTCGGTTCTAGTCGATTTTGGACTACTTTATATATAAAAGTAGTCGGTCGGTTCTAACCAGCACCGACCACCGACTACAGGCTTATTGACTTGTGAGGGCTTGTCCTTTGATTTGCATGGGTAAGAGTGGCTTTTGTAGCTGATTCAATAAGCCTACCATTTTGGGGACTTGACCAAATAGGGCATTGAGAACATAATCTTACAAGTTAGAATTTACTCCTTCCCATATAGGATAAGTAAATGAGTAGTTCCCTTAAGTACTGATTTCAGGGCTTGAACAATGGGCCCCCACCTTCTCACTTGCCTAAGAGGGACTTAGTTTATGGTTGGATCATATACAAATTGTTCATTAGAGGATTAGTGGTATTTAAGGTACAAGATGTAATTATAGAGGTAAAACGAAATTGTGACCTAACTTTAATTACGAACAACTCATGAATGATCGACTTGCATGTAGTGATTATATCTATGGACACAACTTGTCCTACATTGCATAAGAGTGCAACTCTAGGTCTATAGTGGAATGACCTATAATTAATGAATGAAAATTAATTAATTAAAGAATTTAATTAATTGATTTTGTATCATTGGAGCTTATAATCTGTAGGTCTATAAGGTCCCCTTGCTACCTCATAGTAACACTTAAAGATCAATTTAGTTGAAAGAACAATTTGAAATGTTCAAATTAATATGTAATTGAAAGTATTCGAATTAATATTTAATATATTAGATATATTAAATACAAGAGAGGAAAATATATTTATTGTATTTGATACATTAAATATTAAAATAATTAAGGTATATTAGATACATTAAATAAAAGATATTTATAAAATTTGAATAAGATTCAAATTAATAAATATTGTAGGAGATTTGAATGAGATTGAAATAAGTATAAGATATATTATAATATATTAGATATTAAAATATAATATTTTAATTATGGTAAAAATTTTCCCTTGGTCTCTATAAATAGGACCCCTGGGTTGAGCCATTAGACATAAAACACACATATTCTCAATAGAGAATTGGAGAATCCTCTCTAGACCTTTTCTTCTCCAATCCCTTATGGATTTTCTTTCAAGAGGCTCCCACAAGCCTTGGTCATGTGTTCGAGTCATAGTCAGAAAGACTTTGTGGAGGAGATAAAGACCTACCAAAAATATTACCATGTTTACTTCAAGTAAGTTTGCTTAATCTTATTTTTTAGTTTAATTTTAAATCAAATCGAAGACGATACAATGCTTCCGCTACGAAGTGAAACGTTTATTCTTTCAAGGTAGGCATAGGATGTTGCCTTAGTTAACTAGGTAGCTTACACTTTGGTTTTGTGCTCGTGGTGTGCTAGTTGGTTTAGATTGTTGGCTTAAAGTTAAGATTAATGGTTGTCGAACTTGTTCGTTAGTACGTTAAGTGACTATAGAACCTCTTTTCCAGACAATGTCTCCCCGTGGACGTAGGCCTAAAGCTCGTGTTGAAAGACAAGAAGTTTTGAGAGACGAAGTTGATGCTAATGCACAACAGGGAGCAAACCTTACCGTCCCTCCAGTGGTTCCACAGATGGTTCTCACACTAGAGGCTATGCAGGCATTGATTGACAATATGGCGTAGAGGAACAATAGGCAGCCCCACAATGCAAACTGGGCGCCTGCCCTTCAAGATGAAGGTCAATTCATTAAAGACTTCAAAAGGTATGGGCCTCCCACTTTTGATGGGCGATTAGAGAATGCTATAGCAATTGAGTGTTGGATCGCTGAACTCGAGTCGATGTTTGATTACCTCAATTGTGGCGATCACCTGAAGGTCAGAGGAGTAGTCTTCATGCTTCGAGATGAAGCACGAATGTGGTGGAAATCTATCGAGGCTTCTGAGGACCATGCCAACGAACCTATCACCTGGTCAAAGTTCAAGGATCTTCTCTATGACTATTATTTTCTTGACATGTTGAAGGACGATAAAGAGACTGAGTTTTTGCACTTGACACAAGGAAATATGTCTGTGGTTCAATATGAAAGGAAATTTATTGAGTTGTCTCGTTTTGCTGCAGACTTAGTCAGCAGTTCGGAACAAAGATCAAAAGATTTATAAAAGGTTTGAGGATAGAGATTAGAGGTTTTGTGGCCCTAAAGGAACCAACTACTTTTGTGGCAGCACCGAGAGGAGCATTGATTATGGACAAGAATGTGGCAAAAAAAATTTCAACAACCCTGCTAGGAGGTTGGGTCCACATCGGGAATCAAGAGAAAGACTCCTCCTTCATGATCAGGACATCCTTGCAAGGCTCCACGCCAGAAGCCTCAAGGTGAAGCTCCTCCTCCTTTGTGTAATTCTTGTAATAAATATCATCATGGACATTGTTGGACAAGGAAAAAGCAATGTTTCAAGTGTGGAAAGGAGGGTCGTTATGTAAGACTTTGTCCGACGAAGGGTGAGCCAAACCTCGAAGGGCCAGCCCTAAAGGCCTCTCAAGTACCTGCACAGGGAGGCAAGTAGAAGGCTCGTGTTTTCGCGCTCACTAAGGAAGAAGTAGAAGAGGCTGATGCAGTGGTTACATGTATGCTCTCTTTAAACCTGAGTCTTGATTCTTTCTTGTTTGTCATTTAACTACCCTTTGTCTCATAAACTCTTTAATTTAGGAACTATTCTAGTCCTTAGTGTTCCTACTTTTGTGTTGTTTGACTCGGGGTCGAGTCATTCTTTTCTTTCTTCAGAGTTCATTCAGCAAGCGAGCTTAGAGTTAGAGCCTTTAGGCTTCCTGCTATCAGTATCTACACCGTTTGGCTCTGTGCTACTTGCTCAGCAAGTAGTGAAGATGGGACAAATCTTTGTTGCAGCCAGACCCTTGGACCGAGGTTGATTAAATTGGACATGAAGGATTTTGATGTAATCTTGCGCATGGTTTGCTAGTTGCTAACCAAGCCACCTTTGATTCTGTTAAAAAGGAAGTCCATTTTAGGCTACCATCTGGCTCAAGTTTCAAGTTCAAAGGTGCAAAGCATGACAATTCGAAAGTAGTATCAGCCCTCAAGGCCAAACATCTATTGCAGCATGGTGCTTGTGCTTATTTGGCCAGTTTTGTGGACCTTAGTAAGGAACTACCCAACATTGACTCTATACTTGTTGTGCGGGACTTTGCAGACATTTTCCCTCAAGATCTTCCAAGGTTACCTCCCGTTCGAGAAGTGAATTTTAGTATAGACCTTCTACCTAGAACAACCTCGTTGTCTAAGGCACCTTATCAGAGGGCACCAACTGAGTTGAAAGAACTCAAGGTCCAGTTAGAAGAACTCTTGGATAAGTGATTTATCCGCCTAAGTGTGTCTCCTTGGGGTGCTCCAGTTTTGTTTGTGAAGAAGAAGGATGGGTTGATGAGACTTTGCATTGACTATAGGGAGTTGAATAAGGTGATAGTGAAGAACAAGTATCCTCTCCCTTGCATTGATGATCTTTTTGACTAGCTTCGAGGAGCAAAGGTGTTCTCGAAGATAGACTTGCCCTCAGGTTACCACCAGTTGAGGATTAAGCAAGTTGACATTCCAAAGACCACTTTCAGGACCAAGTATGGGCATCATGAGTTTACTGTGATGTCTTTTGGATTCACTAATGCTCCTGCAGCTTTCATGGACCTCATGAACCAAGTCTTCAAAAGGTTTCTAGACTCGTTCGTGATAGTCTTTATAGATGACATACTCGTTTATTCCAAGATTATTGATCAACATAAGGAGCACCTTAAGCGAGTTTTGACAGCCTTGAGAAGTAATGAGTTGTACTCCAAGTTTTCTAATTGTGAATTTTGGTTGGACAAAGTTAGCTTTGTTGGGCATGTGGTTACTAGGGAAGGTATCGAGGTAGACTCTGCTAAAGTGGAAGCAGTTCGCGATTGGCCTAGACCAAGTTCTGTGACTGAGATTTGTAGTTTCCTCGATCTAGTAGGTTATTACCCGAAGTTTGTTCAGGATTTCTCTAGCATGGCAGCACCTTGTGAAATCAACTAGTAAAAGATTATGATTGTGATTGAGCTTAACTTGAATCAAAGTTGACGATTGGAACTAGTAAAAGATTATGATTGTGAGACCAACTATCACCCTGGCAAGGCTAATGTGGTAGCAGATGCACTTAGTAAGAGAATAGCTAGTGTGGCATCCTCGGTGTCCTCTCAAAGTTTGTTGCTAAGAGAATTGGATAATTCAGAAATAGAGTTGGCAGTTGAAGATGTCTCAGCATTGTTGGCTCAACTTTCAGTAGTGCCTAGTTTGAGACAGTGGATTGCAGATGTCCAACAAGAAGATCCAGAGTTGGTTAAAAACCTAAGTGAGTTAGGTCATGAGACTTTACTCTTACTAGACTCAATTTTATTGTATCAGGGAAGGTTGTGTGTGCCAAAGGACTATTCCTTAAAGCGAGAGTTGTTAGAGGAGGCACATAACACACCTTTTTCAGTGCATCCTGGGAGTACCAAGATGTACAAGGACCTCAAGAAGCATTATTGGTGGCATAATATGAAAAGAGAGATTGTTCAATTTGTCAGTCAATGCCTAACATGTCAGCAAATGAAGGCTGCAAGGCAAAGGCCTGCTGGTTTGTTCCAACCCTTAAGCATTCTTGTTTGGTAGTGGAAAAATGTTGCTATGGACTTTATCACTGGGTTACCAAGGACTGTTAAAGGCCATACAATTATTTGGGTGGTGGTAGATTGTCTAACAAAGTCTGCTCACTTTATTCTAGGCAAGTCCACATACTCGGTGGAGAAGTGGGCAAAGTTGTACTCAAAAGAAATAATAAGACTTCATGGTGTTCCATTGTCAATAGTATAGATAGAGACCCTCGATTTACATCGACCTTTTGCAAAATTTTATAGAAGGCACTTAAGACACAATTGGATTTCAGCACCCCGTTTCACCAAAAGATTAATGGACAGACCGAACGTTTGAATCACGTTTTAGAAGACATGCTTAGAGCTTGTGTGCTAGACTTCAGAGGCAGTTGGGACAATGACTTGTACTTGATAGAGTTTGCCTATAACAATAGTTATCAGGCAACCATTGAGATGGCTCCGTATGAGGCTCTATATGGTAAAAAGTGCAGATCTCCAATTCATTGGGATGAGGTGGGTGAAAGGGTCTTATTATGACCAAAGTTGGTATAGATGACAAATGATGCTATTCAAAAGATTAGAGTAAGGATACAAACTGCTCAGAGTAGGCAAAAGAGTTATGTAGACACCAGGCGCAGAGATCTAGAGTTCAGTGTTGGTGACCATGTCTTTCTACGAGTCGCACCAAATAAAGGAGTCCTACGTTTCGGTAAGAAGGGTAACCTTAGCCCAAGGTATGTTGGACCCTTCGAGATCTTGGAGCGCATTGGTCCAATTGCTTATAGGTTGGCATTGCCACCAGCATTGTTTGCAGTGCATAATGTGTTCCATGTGTCATTGCTAAGAAAGTATGTGAATGACCCCTCGCATGTACTAAATCCAAAACCATTGCAAATAAGTGGAAACTTGTCTTATGAAGAAAAACTTGTTAAAATCTTGGCTAAAGAGACCAAGGTATTGAGGAATCGAACTATTGACTAGTGAAGGTATTGTGGAAGAACCAGAAGACTGAAGAACCGACTTGGGAACGAGAAGACGAGATACGAGCAAAGTACCCGAAACTTTTCGAACAACAAATTTCTGAGGACGAAAGTTCTTAAGGTGAAGTGATTGTGACGCCCTGCATCTTCAGGTACAATTAATTTCCATATTTTGTTTGTGTTGTTGTGAATGTTTGAATTTATCGTTTGAGGTAAATTTGGAAATTATTGGAATTTAGTGGGTCAATTTAGGTAATTAAGTTTATAGAATTTGAGTGAAAAGATTTCAAGTAGGCCAAATTTCTTAATTTTGGAAACTCAAATTTACCCAAAGATTTGCCCTAAATCTTGTAGAGAATTTGGCCCTTTATTTGGGTTTTAAAAAAATTGGAATTTGAGAGAAAATTGTTTTAAAAAGAAAGAAAAAGGGAGAAGCAATCCCTAAGCCTTATTTTTCCTTTTCTTTTCTTTTCTCTTCTCCTCCCTCTCTTTCATGTAACCAGTCGTGTACATAGCCCCCTCCACTCTCAATCAATCTTCTTCTCCGGCCACATCTCCAAGAACCTTCAGCGAGCGCGTCTTCTCCGGCGAGCCTAATGCGAGCTTGTCGAGGCTCGTCAAATTTCAATGTATAAACCGATCCTAAGTTACTTGTAGCATTGAGTGGACTGGGTCGATCTCAAGGAACTGAATATCAATTTCTCAAGTTCAATTTGCAAAGGAGAATACAATTAAAACGGGAGTTTTGTGTCTTTATAAATAAAATAAAACATAAGCAAATAAACATAAAGATAGATCAAATCTTACCAAAATCCAATCCAAAGGTACGGTTTTATCTAATTACAAAATTGATCATAGGCACACAAAATGTTTTAACTTAATTATGCAAGCACATGGTCAACTTATTAGGAAACCCCACAAAACAACAAATCTCCTAAATTCACTAACTCTAACAAACGTCAAAGTTAATGCTAGTTACCTAACAATTTGGCACGAAACTATTCCAAATTATTTAGTTAAAAGCATTAAGTACTTTGGAAGGACCAAGACACCCAATTAGAGAAAATAATTTTAACCTAATCAAGATGCTCCTTTAATTCCTAGAATTAAACATGCATACTATGCAATTATAGAAACCCATAAAACACACACATGTAATAATCCTAACGCTACAAGGTTCAATCAACACGACAATTTTGGATCATGCATCATGAATAGAAATCAAACACATGAAGCGATCAAGGCGTCAATTCAATCAAAAATACATGCTAAAAAAATAAACACTGAAATCAAAGAACACTTGTAATTATAAGAAAACTACATTAAAAATAGGCTTAAATCAAGCAAGCATCTTCAAGGTTCAACCATTTCAAATGGAATTACCTAAAGCACCTCTTAGACTATCATAATCACCTAATATGCAATTAACTCATCATGTAATTTTAGCTCAAAAATTTTTAAAATTAACTCTCACTACTCAACATGCTCATGAATAACCCTAAATATGCAAATCTGACGTTCTCCACCTCCATCCTTAATTCATACATTGTCCCCAATATATCGCTAAACAGAGTTGCACAAACAAAAGGTAAGAGGAAAAGAAAAAATCCCCTAGTTTTTGGATGGCTTGTAAGTGGTGGTGCATCTTTATCCTCAACTTCTTATCCCAAGTGCAACACCTACAAAAGAAAAAAAAAAGCAAAACAAACTAAGAAAAGAAAATAAATAAATGAAAGAAGAAGAAATAAAACAATTAAAGCATTTGGGTTTCCTCCCAAGAAGCGCAAGTTTTTAACGTTGTTATGCTCGATAGGATTCGTAAGTGTCAGGGCACTTAAAATTCTACTTTCTTCGATCCTTTGTTGCTTGAATTAATGTAACATTCCAAGTTTAGAAGTCTTTCTTGTTTCTCTAGGGTACAAGACAGATCATTATTTTTGCTATTTTTTATATAAGGAATGAACGGTAAAAAGTAAGACTCAATAGATTCAAAAGAAATAAAAGACTTTGAGGACTTATGAGAATAAAGAAAAGGTAATTCAACATTAAGAGAAATGCAAGGGAATAGAGCAGGTGAAGGCTTTTCAGCCTCCAATTTTATCACCTGAATCTCCCCTTCGGGTGTAATCTCAGACTCCTTAACCTCACAAATTACCTGTTCTTGACATGGCTCGAAATTCACAACCTCTTCGTCACTGCCTATGTCAATCTCCTCATAAATTCTTGCAGTGGTGTCAAAAGAGTATTGCTCTTGTAGACTCTTCAGTTTTCTCACTGATTCAACTAATTGGGTAATTTGGTCACCCAGGCTTCGCATTCCAGCTCGAGTTTCCTTTTGAAATTGGAGATTTTCTTGCTGAAACTGAAGAGTATTATTAGCAAGTTTGTAAACTATAACCTTTAAAGATGTACTTGAGTTTAAAGTTTGAAAGTACTGGCTCGGCTGCTCCTCTGGGTATCTCTATAGCCAAAGCTGGAGTGATCCCATTCAAGATAGGGACTATACGGCTTGTAGTTCATTTGATGACCAAAAAATCCTCCCATAGTGTAGGTGTTATGCATGAAATCCGGCTGCAACTGAGGACATGCTTCAGTGGGGCGTCCTTGAAACGAAAAAATTCTATATGTCTCCACTACTTGTAGTCTCCCTACAGCCACTTGAAGAATTAAGGAGGTTAAATTAGAAATTAGAAATTTAAGTTTACTAACCTCATCAACGTACGGGGCAGCTCCACTAAACCAATACTGATAAGATTCCATTGCCATTAAAGAAAATGTGAAATCATAGAAAACTCAAACAGAAAGTTTTTATTATTTTATTATTTTTTATTTAAATCAAATTTAACATAGAGAAACTAATAATGGTTCTCCGGCAATGGCGCCAAATTTGAAACGAGCTTGTCGAGGGCTCGTCAAATTTAAATTTATAAACTGATCCTAAGCTACTTGTAGCATTGAATGGACCGGGTCGATCTCACAGGACCGAATATTAATTTCTCAAGTTCAATTTGCAAAGAGAAAAGAATTAAAAATGGGAGTTTTGTGTTTTTATAAATAAAATAAAACATAAGAAAATAAAAATAAAGAAAGATCAAATCTTACCAAAATACAATCCAAAGGTATGGTTTTATCTAATTGCAAAATTGATCATAGGCATACAAAATGTTTTAACTTAATTATGCAAGCACTTGGTCAACCTATTAGGAAACCCCAAAAAACAACAAATCCCCTAAAGTCATTAGCTCTAAACATCAAAGTTAATGCTAGTTACCTAAATAATTTGGCATGAAACCATTCCAAATTATTTAGATAAAATTATTAAGTACTTTGGAAGGACCAAGACACCCAATTAGGTAAAATAATTTTAATCTAATCAAGATGTTCCTTTAACTCATAGAATTAAACATGCAAGCTATGCAATTATGGAAACCCATAAAACATACACATGTAATAATCCTAATGCTACAAGGTTCAATGAACACGACAATTACGGATTACGCATCATGAATAACAATCAAACATATAAAGCGTTCGAAGCATCAATACAATAAAAAATACATGCTCATAAAATAAACACAGAAATCAAAGAACACTTGCAATTATAAGAAAACAACATTAAAATCCAAGCCTCACAACATTGCAATTGGATGTAACCGACCTCTGAACTAGAAACGCAAAGTTTAGCCAAGCATCGTGATTATATTCTTCAAGTACCACATAGTTCGATCTAATACAATAATCGTCTAAGGAGAAAAGAGAAAAAAAGGTCTAAAAAGCTCTCTAAAAACGTGTAGGCCAAAAGGCCAAAGATCCTTAACCCTAAAGTAAAAAATTGTTTAAATAAGGCAAGACAGGGTCGAGACGCTGCATTAAAAAATAAGTAACAAATCTGGCGAAATCTAGGTAGCGTCTTGTCGCTACCAACGTCGAGGGTAGCTTCATCGCAGTGTCGAGCGGCCTTGCATCCTCAATCTGGCCAGCGTTTAGACACTTGGAATAGTGTCTATACATTATTACTGTTGATCTTCAAGCTTTATTTGGCAATGCAGCGGCGTTTTGACGCTCAAAACAACGTCTAGCGCTCTACTCTCAGCTCCCTTGGATTGGATGGCATATCTTCTCGGTTCAAACGCTCAAAATAGGCCCAATTAGCTTCTTTTTAAGCCCAATTCATCCAAAGTCTTCAAAACAACCCTGAATTGCTCAAACCCTAAAAAATAGACAAATAAACGCATGATAGCAACTAAACTAGCATGAAATAAGTTCATAATAGACAAATAAACGTTTGATCAATGCTACTTGAATGATCCTAGCATGCAAATCTAAACACAAGATATGCAAAGAAAGTTGTTCATGGCCTTTAGGCTTAAAAGACTCAATTTCATTGAAACATCATCAAAGTTGTTCTCTCTTCTTACAAGCAATACAACTTCCTTTTATAGGCAAGGAACCCAACTACCTCATTAAATGGGCTTCCCAACTACCCTCATTAATTGAACTTCCCAACCACCTAATTAATGAGCTTCCCAACTACCCACATTAATTGAACTTCCCAGCCACCTAATTAATGAACTTCCCAACTAATTAGTGTCTAAACTTTGAAATTAAAATTACAATCCAAGAGTTTATGAAAATAACAAATGAATTACTCAAATAGGTTGCCCCACTTAAATGAACTTGGCAACTCCATGGTCAACTTCAATATGCACACTTGACCTTCAAAGCTCCAAATGGTCCTTTGTCCCTCAAAATAGTTTTTAGCACATTAAATGGAGGTTTAACCGTGATCCTTATCATTCTCCCTTCTTCGAGAAGATTTGTCCTCGAATCCAAAAGATCCCTTATAGTGCGACTTGAAATCATTTGCATCACATGTTCTTGCTTTCTTCAAGTTTTTCACTTTTGGCCCTTGCCCATGAATGCATGTATAAGTGAAATAGGAGTGTTGCTTCTTATGTAACACTTTGGCATTGAACTTCCCACGAGGATGCTTTGAATCTTGCTTTTCAATAAGCATTTTAATTTCCTGCAAGAATTCAATGAAAAAAGTAGGTACACTTGGTTTAAGTGCACCCGTTAGAAAGTAAGTCTTTTCGATTACAAGTTCTTGTATTTGTCGTTTTGAATACAAAACAATGTTCTCCTCACATACTCTATTAACCGAATCTTCTTTCTCTTTAATCTCTACACAAATCTCAAATGTTTCTTTCTCACTCTCTTTCTCTTTTTCAATTTCCTCACTTTTTGTTTATAATGGACATAGATCAACATATATTTGCACACTTTCTCTGCTGGATGCCGTGTCATCAATAACAACATCATCATTTGAAACGTCGTCTAGAGGCATGAGACAATCTTCCTCTTTTTGAACTGATTGTGCAATTTGTCTCTCCATTTCTTGGTCCCGCAAATTCAACCTTGACATAATTCAGACATGTATTTCATGGATCGATGCATTTCAGCCAAATCTTCTCGGAAAGCCTTCCAAAATGAATCATCATTGATGTGGTCCTCACAATGTATTTGTGCTTGATGAAACATGGATTTGGTTGAACTCCTTATATGATACATGCTTGAAAAACAATGCAAAGTGACAAGAAAGTGACCTTTCCTCACGTTCTTCTGTGATACACAATCTCGGTTTTCTCAATTTTCCAGAATCTACTTTAAAAAGGTAGAATTTTCGACAAGAAATAGACCGAATCTCAAGATCTCATACAAGACAAAGGTAAAGAAAAGATCAAGATCTAAAAGATTGTAGAAGATGTCAACATGAAACGAAGAATGAAAATGACACTTTTTTTTGTATTTTAATTTTTGGACAGAATGTGACGAGAAGAACAAAAATAACAGAATTTCAGAATGAAACCAAAGATAAGAACAGAAACAACAGAAACATATATTCGATCTAGAGCCTAAAGCTCTGATACCAAATGATACGAAACTCCCAGGAAATTAGATCTAACAACCTTGCCAATAAACAACACCTTTAGATCCAAAACCCAAAACCCCAAATCAAGATGATTTCATCCCAAGGAAGAAGATAGAAACGGATTTACCTTAATAATCAAGATCGAGAGTAGAGAAAAGTTGTTTCTAAACTCAAGATTCGAATCACTCCACAAGTAGTTTGATCAATGCTACTTGAATGATCCTAGCATGCAAATCTAAACACAAGATATGCAAAGAAAGTTGCTCATGGCCTTTAGGCTCAAAAGACTCAATTTCATTGAAACATCATCAAAGTTGTTCTCTCTTCTTACAAGCAATACAACTTCCTTTTATAGGCACGAAACCCAACTACCTCATTAAATGGGATTACCAACTACCCTCATTAATTGAACTTCCCAACCACCTAATTAATGAACTTCCCACCTAATTAGTGTCTAAACTTTGAAATTAAAATTACAATTCAAGAGTTTATGAAAATAACAAATGAATTACTCAAATAGGTTGCCCCACTTAAGTGAACTTGGCAACTCCATGGTCAACTTCAATATGCACACTTGACCTTCAAAGCTCCAAATGGTCCTTTGTCCCTCAAAATAGTTTTTAGCACATTAAATGGAGGTTGAACCGTGATCCTTATCAGGCTATCAGTGAATCAATGATCAAGTGACTCACTAGGTATCCTACAGAAGTAGTTTGCACTTCACTAACCTCCCTAAGGGTCTAAAGACTTTTAACCCTCTCATCCAACTGTAACCTCATAAGTCTAGTCTCATCTATAAATTCTCAGAACATTCTCTCTTAGGAGGATTCTTCCTCTAATTGGGCTTCTTGAAAGAAATTAGGATATGGTTCACTGGTCCAAATGCATTCATCATTACCATACATGGGATTTCCATAACTCATAGATTCGTTATGATAATAACTAGAGATTTGATAACCATGAAACACATAATCTTCACTAATAGGCTCATGATCAAAAGAGGGATAACTAATGAAAAAAGAACTAGAAAGTGGTGTTCGTTCTTCAGGCTCAGATTCCCTAAAGAGCCAAAAAAATTTATCAAAAGCCATTATACAAAACAACAAATAATCGCAGGCTCTCAAGCAACACCACTTAATCACACAACCAAAAACAATAGATCAAGACTCAAAAGAAAACAAAAACAACCAAGATAAAAACAAAACAAAGATAAACCTCTAAATGAAAGCAAAAAGAAGGAACTAAAAATATGACCTATTTACATTTCAAATTAAGATCAAGCACTTTCACCACGATATTAATTAAACTAAAATATAACAATCCCCAGCAATGGTGCCAAATTTGATAAGAGGGCTTGTCGAAAGCCCTATCAATATTAAATTTATAAAAACTGGACCTCTAAATATTTTGCAATAATAGTGGCCAGGGTCATCCCCAGGGATTGGAGTTCTTAGATTTAATTAAGTACCATACTTAATTATGCCCAATTTTATTTAGAGAAATATAACTTTGGTTTGATTTTTTTTACAAATAAATAGAACCTAAACTATTATTTACAAAGTTGGAGTCCAATTTTAGAGAGATATTTGGAAATTGCAATCCATGAAGCACAACTATGAAATTGATTAAAGAATTACGAAACATGCAACAGTCCTAAGCCAAGAATTACTAAGGTATTCAATTGACTCTCTCGAGCCCAATTAAACTCATGCAAAGAAGTAAATCAACCTCTCGGTCTATTTCTACCACTAAACATGGCATTATGAAATTCTCTTAAGGGCTTCTAACATTAACCTATTCATTCTCATGCAATAGGCCAATCCTAGTCATGCATCTAAGTCCTTAGTTAGTTTTACTTTCTCAAGCTAAACTTAACATAACATACAAAGCTATGGCCAAAAGCTTAGAAGATTGATTCAAGATGCATAAAAGACGTTACAAAAACACAAATCAATAAATCAAACATAGTCTTACAAAAATTATACAATCAACCATGAATCTACAATACTCAATTACATTCAAATACAGTCCAAGAAATCCTAAAATTAAAGAAAACAAAGTAAAGAGAATATAAAGAAAAAACTGGATGACGCGAGCCAACACTTATTCCCTACGTGATGTCCTACGATCCCAAGCCTTGAGTCTCCTCCTTAGCTCTCCAATATAACCTTTAGAACTCAAAATAGTGCCTCTATCGAAATTAGGGTTTAAGTCTCTCTAAAACGACTCCCCTTTTGACGAATGAAAATTTTTCCTTTATATACACCGAGACAGCGTTGCAACGCTAATGGCAGCGATTCAACACTGTCGCTCGAATTTTATAAAGAAGGAAAAAATTATTTTGGCTGGCATTGACGCTATACCTGCTGCATTCCAAGGCTGAAGGGTTGTTGATGTAGGGTTGCAACACACATGTGGCGTTGCGACGCTATACTCTCGGGCTACAAGCTTTGTTACTTCTCTTCAACACTTGGATCCTCAAATATAGCTCAATTATGCTTCAAATTCGTCCAAATACTCCACAATGCTTCGGTTTTACTCTAATTGCTCGATTCCTATATATAGACTTTTTCATCCTCTAGGTCATTTGTCTCCAATTTTCAGCCGTCATGAGACCAATTTAGGCTTTCTCCTTTCTGTTTTTCATTAGTTTAGGATAGATTAGGAGTTTTTCATCAAACCATGGTGTCGAATCGAGCTCGTTTGCACTCGAAGTTTTCTATGGAGATGCTCGGCTAGATTCTGCAATTCCGGTTTAGAGGTCGGTTGTAATCAGTTGCGACATTGTGAGGCTTGAACCTTAACTTAGTTTTCTTTCAATTGCAAGTGTTCTTTAATTCCCGTGTTAATTTTATAAGTATGTATTTTGATTAAATTGACGCCTTAATCTCTTTACATGCTTTATTGCTAATCACGATCATGATCCGTAATTGTCATGTTGAATGAACCGGTAGCATTAGAATTATCACATGTGTATGTTTATGGGTTTCCATGATACATGGCTTGCATGTTTAATTCTAGGAATTAAAGAAGCATGTTAATTAGGTGAAAGTTGTTTTACTTGATCGATTGTCTTGGTCGTTCCAAAGTTCGTAATGCCTTTACCTAAATAAATTGAAGCGGTTTCGTAAAGATTTGTTTAGGTAATTAGCGTTAACTTGGCGTTCGTTAGAGTTAATGACCTTAGGGAATTTGCTACTTTTTGGGGTTTCCTAATAAGTTGACCAAGTACTTGCATGGTTAAGATTAAATATTTTGAATGCCTATGATCAATGTTTGCAATTGAATATAACCGCACCTTTGAACTGGAACTTGGTAAGAGTTGATTTTTCCCTTTTAGTGTTTGTTTTGTTTTGTTATTTTTATTTCATTAAGTAAGAAAATTTTCAAAACCCCATTTTTAATTGCTTTCTCATTTGCAAATTTAACTTAAGAAATTAATATTTCGGTTCCCTGAGATCGACCCGGTCCACTCAATGCTACAAGTAGCTTAGGATAGGTTTATAAATTTTAATTTGACGAGCCCTCGACAAGCTCGCATCAAATTTGGCGCCGTTGCCTGGGAATCACTATTAGTTTCTCTTTGTTAAATTTGCTCTAAAAAAAAACAAAAAAAAAATCTTTTGTATTTTTGTTTTTTTTTTTATCTGTTCTTTAAATGGCAGATTATTCTCAGTACTACTGGAGAAATGGTGGAGCTGCCCCGTATGTTGATGAGGTTAGTGAGCTCAAAACTCAAATTTCTGAATTAACTTCTGTTGTTCTTCAAGTGGCTGTAGGGAGGCTTCAAGCAGTGGAGACATGTAGATTATGCTCGTTGCAAGGACACCCCACCGAAGCATGCCCTCAGCTGCAATGGAACTTTGTGCCAAATGCTTACACTTTGGAAGAATTTCCTGGTCATCAAATGAACTTTGAGCCTTATAGTCCCTATCTTGAATGGGATCAATCTAGATTTAGCTATGGATACCAAGAGGAGCAGTCGAACCAGTACTATCAAACTTTAGACTCAGGTACGTCTTTAGAGGCCATAGTTTACCAAATTGCTAATAATACTCTTCAGTTTCAACAGGAAAATCTCCAATTTCAAAAGGAAAGTCTCCAATTTCAAAAGGAAAATCTCCAATTTCAAAAGGAAAATTTCCAATTTCAAGAGGAGACTCGCGCTGGAATGCAAAGTCTGGGTGACCAAATTACCCAGTTGGCTGATTCCGTGAGAAGACTGGAGAGTCTACAAGAGCAATACTCTTTTGACATCACTGAGGAAAGATTTTTTGAGGAAATCGACACCGACAGTGACGAGGAAGTTTTGAATTTCGAGTCATGCCAAGAACAGGTAATTTGTGAGGTTAAGGAGGAGTCCGAGCTTACACGCAAAGAGGAGATTCAGGTGATAGAGTTGGAGGCTAAAAAGCCTTCGCCTGTTATATTCCCTAACTCTCTTATTAATTTTGAATTGCCTTTTCTTTATTCTCGTGAGCACTTAAAGTCTTTTGTTTCTTTTGAGTCAGTTAAGTTAGTTGAGTCTTACTTTTTGCCTTTCATTCCTTATATAAAAAATAACAAAAATAATGATCTGTCTGGTACCCTAGAGAAGCAGGAAAGCCTTCTAAACTTGGAAGGTTACATTGATTCAAGCAAGAAGGGACCGAAGAAAATAGAAGAATTTTATGTGCCCTGACACTTACGACCCCTGTCGAGCATAACGACGTTAAAAATTTGCGCTTCTTGGGAGGCAACCCATGTGCTTTAATTGTTTTATTTGTTTTCCTTTCAATGATTTATTTCCTTTTCGTAGTTTGTTTTGTTTTTCTTTTGTAGGTGTTGCACTTGAGAGGAGAAATTGAAGATAAAGATGCACCACCACCTACAAGCCATCCAAAAACTAGGGGAGTTTTTCCGTTCCTCTTGCTTTTTGTTTCTGTAACTCTGTTTAGTGATACATTGGGGACAATGTATCAATTAAGGTTGGGGGTGGAGAACGTTAGATTTGCATGTTTAGGGTTATTCATGACATATTGAGCAGTGAGCCTTAACTTTAGAATTTTTTGAGCTAAAATTGCATGATGAGTTAGTTGCATATTAGGTGATTATGACAATCTAGGATGTGTTTTAGATAATCCCATTTGAAATGGCTGAAACTTGAAGATGCATGCTTGATTTAAGCCTATTTTAAAATTTTTCTTCTGAATCCCTTATACTTTTTGGGCACTTAGCCCTCTTGTCCATGGTTTTGAAGGCTTAAGATTGGGTTATTTGGTCTAGATTCTTGTTGTCACCTCGAAAGATTTTAGGAACTAGTTTAAGAGTCTACTTGCATGATGTTGAATAACGTGAAACTTAGGAGTAATTGCATGTTTTATTTGCCTTCATTACTGTGATAAAATGAAAACTCGAGTAAAAAAAAAATGATTGCATGTATTTAAAAGTCTAAGGGAAAAAAAGAGCTACCTCTACTGTGATCAGTCAGGCCATCCATTGAGCAAATGCTCTGAATAAGGGTCCCTACAGTGGATGTGTGAAAGCTAGTGCTCATCAAAATAAGCAAAAAAACTAAGTTTGGGGGTGGCCTACCCCAGGGCACCTTAGTTTCGTGTTATCCTTTTGAGTGTAGGGAAGCTTGAGAATTGGTCTTAAAGTCAGAAGTAGGGGGAAAACGAGTTGATGATCGAATAAAACCTTCTCGGGCTTATAAAAACTTGGATAAGGGAGAGCTATACACACACACATAAGGGATGAAGGGATTAGTTTTAAAAGTCTCATTGATTGAATGTGTTTGATTGTTTTCTTCCATTGCAAATGTTTTGTTGCCTAAAGCATTGAGATTAGAGCCATTGATATGTAACTGATTAGTCATAGGATTGTTTAGTTCTACCTTGCTCGAGGACTAGCAAGATTTAGGTTGGGGGTTGTGATAGGACCTATAAAGTCCTATTTAATTACACTTATTTCTTGTTAATTAGAAGGATTTTATGTGTTTTATTATTATTTTTTAGGGATTCAAGCAATTCACGTGTTTTGAAGAGTTTGCACCATTTCGGAATTAATTCGGACCAAATTGGAGGTGATTCAAGCAACTGAATTTCTATACCAAATTTGACCGATCATATCATGATATTTCGAGATGAAAATATATTCAAATTTGGTATCAAATCGAATCTTATTGAATTATCTTTCCAACGGTATAAGACTCATTGTATTCCAATAAGTATTATGAAAGTTATGGCATTTTGAGTGATTACTGCTCCTGCTGGAAACTGCTGTACCCGAGAATATTTTGTGCCAACTTCCGTTCCCATTATCTTGCTGCTCAAGTTTGGGAATATATCCAAATTAGATATCATTTTAAAGATCTCGGAATTATCTTTCCAACCATATAAAGATCACATTGATCCAAGGTTTAGAGAAGAAGTTATGGGCAAAATAATGAAGACTGCGCAATCCAGAAACTTTCCTTATTTGCAACATTCTATGGTTGTTTTGAGAATTTAGGGATGGATTTTCGAGTTTTAGATGTATTTTCCAGCATTTTACAAGAGAGAACATTATTTACTTTAGTTTATTTTATTTTAAATATTATTCCCTAATTGTTTTGGGAAAATATCTTTCTAGAATTTAGGGTTTCTTACTTGTGTAAGTTGTCTCCTTGAAGGCTATTTAAGCCTTCTTATGGACAGCAAAGGGGGGATCTCTTTTTTTGCCTCTTGGCCTAGAAGTTTTTAGAGAGTTTTTAGACTCATTTTCTCTTTTCTCCTTAGACAATAATGATATCAAATTTTATCACGATGCTCGGCTAAACTTCGCGTTCCCAATTCAGAGGTCGGTTGTAATCAATTGCAATATTGTGAGGTTTGAACCTTAATGTAGTTTTCTTTCAATTGCAAGTGTTCTTTAATTCCCGTGTTAATTTTAGAAGTATGTATTTTGATTAAATTGACGCCTTAATCACTCTACATATTTTATTGCTAATCATGATCATGATCCGTAATTGTCATGTTGAATGAACATGTAGCATTAGGATTATCACATGTGTATGTTTTGTGGGTTTCCATATTGCATGGCTTGCATGTTTAATTCTAGGAATTAAAGAAGCTTCTTAATTAGGTGAAAGTTGTTTTACCTGATTAGTTGTCTTGGTCGTTCCAAGGTTCGTAATGCCTTTATCTAAATAATTTGGAGCGGTTTCGTCAAAAATTGTTTAGGTAATTAGCGTTAACTTGACGTTTGTTAGAGTTAATGACCTTAGGGAAGTTGCTACTTTTTGGGGTTTCCTAATAAGTTGACCAAGTGCTTGCATTGTTAAGTTTAAATATTTTGAGTGTCTATGATCAATTTTTGCAATTGAGTAGAACCGCACATTTGGATTGGAATTTGGTAAGATTTGATTTATCTCTATCTTTATTTGCTTATGTTTTATTTTATTAATAAAAAAAAACACAAAACCCCCCCTTTTTAATTGTTTTCTCCTTGGAAAATTTAATTTGAGAAATTAATATTCAGTTCCCTGAGATCGACCCGGTCCACTCAATGCTACAAGTAGCTTAGGATCGGTTTATAAATTTTAATTTGACGAGCCCTCGACAAGCTCACTTCAAATTTGGCGCCGTTGCCGGGCAACCACTATTAGTTTCTCTTTGTTAAATTTGATCTTAAAAAAAAAAAATTCTATTTTTATTTTTGTCTATTCCTGTTCTTACATGGCATCAAACCCTCAACATTATTGGACATTTGATAGAGCTGCGTCGTACGCTGATGAGGTTAGTGAGCTTAAATCTCAAATTTCTGATTTAACCTCTTTAGTTCTTCAAGTGGCAGTAGGGAGACTACAAGCAGTGGAGACATGTAAAATTTGTTCGTTCCAAGGACACACCACTGAAGCATGTCCTCAGTTGCAGCGGAATTTCGTGCATAACACCTACACTATAGGAGGATTTCTTGGTCATCAAATGAACTACGAGCATTACAATCCCTATCTTGAATGGAATCAATCTAGCTTTAGATATGGATACCAGGAGGAGGAGTCGAACCAGTACTATCAAACTTCAGACTCAGGTATGTCTTTAGAGACTTTAGTGCATGAACTTGCTAATACCACTCTTCAGTTTCAGCAGGGAAATCTCCAAATTCAGCATAACAATCTCCAATTTCGAGAGGAGATGACTAGGATACAGGATGACTCCGTCATTCAACTAGCTGATTCAGTGGAGAGAATTCAAGAGCAACAGCCTATAGACATCCCTGAGGTACGAGAATCTGATTTGGTTGGCTTAGAGCTCAACGATGAAGTTTGTTTTCCATATGAAGAACATGTTTGTGAAGCTGAGGAAACCATGCTTCAATGCGAGGAAGTCCATGTGATAGAGTTGGAGGCCAAAAGGCCTGCGTCTGTTCTGTACCTTGATTCCCCCTTCTTTTGTGTATGTTCCTTTAGTTCTCACAAGTCAGAGTCAGTTTCTTTTGATTTTTCTTGTTTTCTTTTTTAGAGTCGAAAAATCCCAAAAAGACCTACATTTCTGGAGCCCATCAAATGTTGAAGAGATTGCTTAGTGTAGTGGGCTTTGTAGATTCGAGGAAGAAAGGGCCGAAGAAATGGGAGAATTTTTATGTGCCCTGACGCGTGCCACACGGCAAGTCGAGCAATCGACTATAAAAATTTGCGCTTCCTGGAGGCAGCCAGGCTTGAAAATTTAGTTGTTTTCCTTTATTGCTTTATGTTTTTGTTTTTCCTAGTTTAGCTTGTTTTGTAGGTAACAAATTGACCTTTGAGTAGACGAATTATCATTCTTGAAGGTTTCTACCGCGTCACCACCCACCTTCTCCGACCTTGCAGAGACTACTTTACGAGGCCACACACACACGTGGGAAAGAATAGAAAGAATTTTTAAAAGTGTCTCAAAACATGGATAGTGTATGTCTGCTTCTCTTTTGTAGTTATTGCAATATTCCTAAGTATTGAAACTATAGTCTCGTGCATGTAATCATTCATTCATATTTTTATTATTTTTTGTTTGGGTCTTGCTCGAGGACTAGCAAGATTTAGGTTGGGGGTTATTTGATAGAACCAACATAGTTCTATATTTTCATACTTAAATCATGTTAGATTGGAGGTTTTGATGTAATTAATTGATCATTTTGTAGGAATTTGAGCATAAGGCACATTCCAAGAGATTCTACGTTGAATCACGATTCCAACGCATCAAACCGGAGGTCATTCGGACACCTGAACGAAAAGTTAGAGCAAAAATAGCAGTGTTGCGCGCTGGGTAGCGTCTAGACTCTGTCCAGAGCGTCTAGATGCTATCGGCAGTTCCCTGAAGCCTCCCTCGACGATGCGGAGAGCCCCTGTGACGCTGGGAGAGTCTAGACGCTCCGTCGATTCCTATATATAGATTTTTTCATCCTCTAGGTCATTTGTCTCCAATTTTCAGCCGTCATGAGACCAATTTAGGCTTTCTCCTTTCTGTTTTTCATTAGTTTAGGATAGATTAGGAGTTTTTCATCAAACCATGGTGTCGAATCGAGCTCGTTTGCACTCGAATTTTTCTATGGAGATGCTCGGCTAGATTCTGCAATTCCGGTTTAAAGGTCGGTTGTAATCAATTGCGACATTGTGAGGCTTGAACCTTAACTTAGTTTTCTTTCAATTGCAAGTGTTCTTTAATTCCCGTGTTAATTTTATAAGTATGTATTTTGATTAAATTGACGCCTTAATCTCTTTACATGCTTTATTGCTAATCACGATCATGATCTGTAATTGTCATGTTGAATGAACCGGTAGCATTAGAATTATCACATATGTATATTTATGGGTTTCCATGATACATGGCTTGCATGTTTAATTCTAGGAATTAAAGAAGCATGTTAATTAGGTGAAAGTTGTTTTACCTGATCGATTGTCTTGGTCGTTCCAAAGTTCGTAATGCCTTTACCTAAATAAATTGAAGCGGTTTCGTAAAGATTTGTTTAGGTAATTAGCGTTAACTTGGCGTTCGTTAGAGTTAATGACCTTAGGGAATTTGCTACTTTTTGGGGTTTCCTAATAAGTTGACCAAGTACTTGCATGGTTAAGATTAAATATTTTGAATGCCTATGATCAATGTTTGCAATTGAATATAACCGCACCTTTGAACTGGAACTTGGTAAGAGTTGATTTTTCCCTTTTAGTGTTTGTTTTGTTTTGTTATTTTTATTTCATTAAGTAAGAAAATTTTCAAAACCCCATTTTTAATTGCTTTCTCATTTGCAAATTTAACTTAAGAAATTAATATTTCGGTTGCCTGAGATCGACCCGGTCCACTCAATGCTACAAGTAGCTTAGGATCGGTTTATAAATTTTAATTTGACGAGCCCTCGACAAGCTCGCATCAAATTTTGTCGAGGACTCCTCAAATTAAAATTTATAAACCGATCCTAAGCTACTTGTAGCATTGAGTGGACCGGGTCGATCTCAGGGAACTGAATATTAATTTCTCAAATTAAATTTTCCAAGGAGAAAACAATTAAAAAGGGGGGGTTTTGTGTTTTTTTTATTAATAAAATAAAACATAAGCAAATAAAGATAGAGATAAATCAAATCTTACCAAATTCCAATCCAAATGTGCGGTTCTACTCAATTGCAAAAATTGATCATAGACACTCAAAATATTTAAACTTAACAATGCAAGCACTTGGTCAACTTATTAGGAAACCCCAAAAAGTAGCAACTTCCCTAAGGTCATTAACTTTAACAAACGTCAAGTTAACGCTAATTACCTAAATAATTTTTGACGAAACCGCTCCAAATTATTTAGATAAAGGCATTACGAACCTTGGAACGACCAAGACAACTAATCAGGTAAAACAACTTTCACCTAATTAAGAAGCTTCTTTAATTCCTAGAATTAAACATGCAAGCCATGCAATATGGAAACCCACAAAACATACACATGTGATAATCCTAATGCTACATGTTCATTCAACATGACAATTACGGATCATGATCATGATTAGCAATAAAATATGTAGAGTGATTAAGGCGTCAATTTAATCAAAATACATACTTATAAAATTAACACGGGAATTAAAGAACACTTGCAATTGAAAGAAAACTACGTTAAGGTTCAAACCTCACAATATTGCAATTGATTACAACCGACCTCTGAATTGGGAACGCGAAGTTTAGCCGAGCATCGTGATAAAATTTGATATCATTATTGTCTAAGGAGAAAAGAGAAAAGGAGTCTAAAAACTCTCTAAAAACTTCTAGGCCAAGAGGCAAAAAAAGAGATCCCCCCTTTGCTGTCCATAAGAAGGCTTAAATAGCCTTCAAGGAGACAACTTACACAAGTAAGAAACCCTAAATTCTAGAAAGATATTTTCCCAAAACAATTAGGGAATAATATTTAAAATAAAATAAACTAAAGTAAATAATGTTCTCTCTTGTAAAATTCTGGAAAATACATCTAAAACTCGAAAATCCATCCCTAAATTCTCAAAACAACCATAGAATGTTGCAAATAAGGAAAGTTTCTGGATTGCGCAGTCTTTGTTATTTTGCCCATAACTTCTTCTCCAAACCTTGGATCAATGTGATATTTATATGGTTGGAAAGATAATTCCGAGATCTTTAAAATGATATCTGATTTGGATATATTCCCAAACGTTAGCAGCAAGATAATGGGAACGGAAATTGACACAAAATATTTTCGGGTACAGCAGTCTTCCAGCAGGAGCAGTAATCACTGAAAATGCCATATCTTTCATAATACTTATTGGAATTCAATGAGTGTTATACCGTTGGAAAGATAATTCAATAAGCTTCGATTTGATACCAAATTTGAATATATTTTGATTTCGAAATATCATGATATGATCGGTCAAATTTGGTATAGAAATTTAGTTGCTCGAATCACCTCCAATTTGGTTCGAATTAATTCCGAAATGGTGCAAACTCTTCAAAACATGTGAATTGCTTGAATCCCTAAAAAATAATAATAAAACACATAAAATCCTTCTAATTAACAAGAAATAAGTGTAATTAAATAGGACTTTATAGGTCCTATCAGAAATCTAAAGTCGATAACCATCTGATTTTTAAAAATTGTGCTTATTTTCTCACATTTTTCTACAATAAGTTTCATCTTTCTTAAGAAAACATTTGAATTCTTAGTCAAGTTTGAAAAACAAAAACAAGTTTTTGAGGTCCCGTTTGATAACCATTTGGTTTTTAGTTTTTGGTTTTTAAAAATTAAGCCTATAAATACTATTATCACATATGGTTTTACTTGTTTTGTCATATACTTTTTGCCTATTTTTTAAAAACCAAGCCATGTTTTGAAAACTAAAAAAAGTAGTTTTCAAAAATTTGTTTTTGTTTTTAGAATTTGGCTAAGAATTCAAATACTTCCTTAAGGTTGATGAAAACCATTGTAGAGAAATTATGAGAAAACAAGCTTAATTTTGAAAAATAAAAAACTAAAAACCAAATGGTTATCAAACGGAGCCTGAAAAATACATTTTTAGTTTTCAAAACTTAACTTAGTTTTTTAAAACATATGTAAAAAATAGATAACAAAACAAGGAAATTTATACGTAGAGGTAGTATTTATAAGTTTAATTTTTAAAAACTAAAAATTAAAAATCAAATGGTTATCAAATGGAATCTAAATTACACGTTATACGTAGTTGGAATAATGAACTAATCGCAGAATAATTTAAATATAATAAACTTGAAAATGTCCATTTTTAATTAAATAATGTTTCCTTGAAAGAGAAGTTGGAAACAATTTAATATTCAAATGTATTAAAGACTATATAAATGATGATAAAGATGATATTTTATCTCTTCTAAATATTATCCTCACATATATGTGCGTATATATATATCTTTAAAAGAAAAAAAAAAAAAAAAAGCCTCCTGAGATAAGAACAAAATTTCCTTGACAAAAGGAAACTTCCAGTCAACTTTTGAATTCTCATCACCATATATACAAGAGTTTTGCACCTCAAAACATGAAAATAAAAGAGATAATAATCAAACCCAATTTTGAAATATATTGCAATAATATCCATATAATCATACCTTTGCAAAAAAAAATAAAAATAATATCCTATAAAATTTGATTAAAGTGTTTCAACCATATAATAAGTATAGGTTAATAAAGAGTGAAAATCAGTCCATATATTCAAGTATCTTAATATAATTCAAATGAAAGGACACAATAAATTTTTGTCAAGTAAAAGATAATTTTGCCAAAATAAATAATAGTTATAAATCTTATTTTTATCCCTCTAAAATTTCAAACCTTAGTCTTTAGATTTTGTAAAATACTATTCAAGTCTTTATTGTTGATGTTTTTGTAAAACAATAAAATTTACTTTAAACTTGTCAGTTCGCGAGACTCACTTTTATAAAAAAAAAAAAAAATAGTATTAATTTCATCAAAATGATCTTTAGGTTTTGATAAATGTTGTACTTTTTCCTTCTGTTAGGCTTACATTATATTCATTGCAAACTACAACAAAAATTAACATAAGGATATTCCAAGACCGTACCTAATTAATTTTAACAAAAAAAAAAAAAAAAAAAAAAAAAAAAAAAAAAAAACCTTAACAAAGTAATGCACTTGATCAAACTTTAATATATACTAACATGCGAGAGATAACAAACCAAGAAAGACATGAGTCTTTGGGCATACATTGCTTGGGCTAAGTTCATTATAATTGATCTTGTTACCCATTCCTTTGATCGAACACTCTTCGACTGTTAATCAAATCCATTATAGGCCACTATATCATCGTCTGATTTTTATTTTTGTTAACATCGTTTTATTTTTCTTTAATCTGCAATGATTTTGGAGTTCATCTAGATTAAAAAACTTTTTCATGGAATAAATCTCTTAAAACTCACAAATTTAAGAAAAAATCTACTTTAAGTTCCATCAATAAGCTTTTGTATTTGTAATACACCAAATTCAAGGACTAAAACAAAATAATTGAAATAAGAGTAAGAAAGTCGCTGCGGAACTAAATATTATAATTTAATTATATATAAAAAAAAACCCTATAAAACAACCTAAACCATTAATTCATTGAGTTGTGATTCATACATTCGTAGCTCAATTACTCAATACTGTAACACATGGGACAGGTCAGTTTCAATTTTATACTCATGTAGAGAAGATGAGAATAATAGACTAACTATATAGTTATTTTAAACTAAGCACCGCAAATAATGGCAAATTAAGGCATAGAATCCTTTTTAATTAATGCCAAAACCTTCCAAGGTCAACGATGGTACCATTTACAAATGTTGAGATAACGTGTAAGACTATGCCATACATATTCATTGAATTTGTTTAATTGCATTTTCTACTAAACTATATCATTCATATCCATTGAAGAAAATCTTCAACATCTAGTAATATTATAAGTAACATCTTCCTAGTTGAATATTGTTTTCCTTGGAATTATAAGTCCGGCCATGTACACGCTACCAAGTATTTTTCTTTTTCCAGATTGGAGGAGGTTACCTGCCAGAGATCGTTGAAACTTGAACACCACACATAGATATAATCTTTTTAAAATTAGGTTGAAAATCACTTTTGTATCTGAACTTTCATGGAAGTAACAATTTAGTCCACGTACTTTCAACTTTGTAATAATTTAGTCTTTGAACTTTAGCATGTAACAATTTAGTCCTTGTACTTTAAATTTTTGTAATGATTTAATTCCTACCGTGAAAATTATTGTTAATAGTTAATGAAATTTCTTATATAGATAGATCAATTAGGGATCTAATATGTTTATAAACTTATAAACTCTATAGTCTAAATTATTAAATAATAAAAATAAAAATTTAATTTTGATAAAATTTTGTATAATATGGATAAAATTGTTATAAATTTAAAAGTTTATAGAATAAAATTGTACTAAAGTTTGTTAAGTTGTTGTTTTAACGTTAAAATTACAGGCCTCGGTAATTTTCATGATATATTTAGGGATACGCACTAGTTGATTTTTGTTCTCAGCCACAGCCCACATGGCTACTTCCTCGTATGTCTTTTCAATGTCAAGTCATCTCCTTTTCGTTGTTCTTCTCCTTCTTTACTTTCTTCCTTTCTCTATTGACTCAGTTTCTTTCAAAATTGATCGGTTCAAGCCCAATGAAAGTGATACACTTTACCAAGGAGATGCTACTCCTTCTGTTGGTGCAGTTGAATTCAACAATATTAACTATCTTTGTCGTGTTGGTTGGGTTATCTATGAAGACATTGTGCCAATTTGGGACTCTGAAACAGGAAAAGCCACAGATTTCTCGACCCATTTTAGCTTCATCATTGATACCCAAAATGCGCTGAACTATGGCCATGGACTAGCTTTCTTTTTAGCTCCCGTTGGGTTTCAAATCCCTCCGAACTCAGCTGGTGGGTTTCTCGGCCTTTTCAACACGACGAATAGTGATTCAACCATCAACCAGATTGTTCATGTTGAGTTTGATTCTTTCTCCAATCAAGAATGGGATCCTCCATTCGAACATGTGGGCATAAACGTTAACTCGATTGCTTCTTCTAATCACACGCGTTGGAATGCTAGTTTACACAGTGGGGATATTGCCGATGTGTGGATCTCCTACAATTCAACCACCAAAAGCTTGAGTGTGTCGTGGAAATACCAAAATGCTTCGTCGACTTCGTTTGAAAATACAACCTTGAGTTACGAGATTGATCTTATGAAGGTTCTTCCTCAATGGGCGACAGTGGGACTTTCAGCTGCAACTGGTATGTATGTAGAGAGACATACATTATTTTCTTGGGAATTCAACTCGAGCTTGGATGTAAAGCAAGTAAGTGAAGATAATGGGAATAAAGTTCATATAATTGTGGGTGTAACTGTTTCAATAGGAGTTTCAATTATCATGGCAATAGTAGCATTTGTAGTACTTTGGAGATTGAAACAAAAGAAAAGAAAATTAGAACAAGAAAATGGTGAGGAGGTAAACTTGACATCCATTAATGATGATTTGGAAAGAGGGGTTGGACCCAGAAGGTTTTCTCGCAAGCTTCTTGCCATGGCCACCAACAACTTTTCTAATGAAAGGAAGCTGGGTGAAGGAGGATTTGGTGCAGTGTATAGAGGGTACATACCCGATTTAGATTTGACAATAGCTGTGAAAAAAATTTCAAGGGGTTCGAGGCAAGGAAGAAAAGAATACATAACTGAGGTAAAGATCATCAGTAGACTTCGCCATCGTAATTTGGTACAACTCATTGGTTGGTGTCATGATAAAGGTGAGTTCTTGCTAGTTTATGAATTCATGCCTAATGGTAGCCTTGATGCACATATCTTTGGTAAGAGAAGCCCTCTTGTATGGGCTGTGAGATATAAGATTGCTTTAGGTTTAGCCTCTGCGTTGCTATATCTTCACGAAGAATGGGAACAATGCGTAGTTCATAGAGATATTAAGTCTAGCAATGTCATGTTGGATTCAAACTTCAATGTCAAGCTTGGGGATTTTGGGCTAGCTCGTTTAATGGACCATGAGTTGGGTGCTCAGACAACTGGGTTGGTAGGAACTTTGGGCTATTTAGCTCCTGAATACATAAGCACAGGTAGAGCTAGTAAAGAATCTGATGTGTTTAGTTTTGGGGTGGTTGCTTTGGAGATTGCCACAGGAAGAATGTCGAGAAACACCATGGAAAATGAATCGCATAAGGGTTTGGTGGAACGGGTTTGGGATCTTTATGGGAGTGGAAAGCTTCTTATGGGTGTGGATGAGAAATTACAATCTGATTACGACCAAAAACAAGTGGAGTATTTGATGCTTGTTGGACTTTGGAGCGCTTATCCGGACCCTAATCTTAGGCCTTCAATAAGACAAGTAATTCAAGTTCTCAATTTTGAGACGACAATGCCAAGTCTTCCAAGTAAAATGCCAGTTGCTGTGTATCATGCTCCTTCCACATCGATGAGCTCAACTGAACCTTCAATTACTGTAAGTCTTGACATGGGTCGTTGAATAACGATGGTCCCATTATAGTTGCATACTACTACAGTACTGTCCTTGTGTAATATTTGTGTAAATTTAAGCGAGAAAATGTTTATGGTTGTTTTGTTTTAGTTTTTTTTAACTGGTTGTTTTGTTTTAGTTAAAGTGTGTTTTAGTTAACCTATCTACCTAAAGTCTTTTTAATGAATTTGATTATATCTTTTATATTCCTCACTCAATTTTTTTTCCAAACAATAATATAAAGAAATAATAAAAAAAAAGGATCTCACAATCCGACACATGAAAATGGAAAAAATAAAAATAAAACTTAGATGAAAAAGAAACGCAGAGATGTAGCAAAAAGGAACAAGAAGACTCAAACGAGGCCAAGAACCCTGCAAAGTGTTAAGGAGTGATAAAATATAATCAATCTAGATTCTCAACCAGACTTAGACAATATGAAGTTTATCTCAGTACCAGATCAGGTTCTGGTTCCAAATATTTTGCACAATAAATGCATTTTTGTATGGACGACCCATTTTCACGCGCTTTAATGTGGTATGACCCGCTTTCTGAAAATAATGAAATATGACCCATTCTAACGTGGCAATGTATGAAAAATTATCCAGGAGGGCAGTATGAGACCATCTCGCTTGTTCACGCTCTCGAACAGTGTAACGCTCTCGCTAACCATTTTCGTTTTCGCTTTTGCTAGCCATGTCAGCAAATATTCTTGGATCGTACAAGAATCTTGCTCCCGGACACTCGCTCTCGCTCTCGTTTTCTCTTTCTCGCTCTAGTAGGACACGTCATAAGCTCCTTTTACGAATGTTGTACTCATTCTCGCGCACTCATTCTCATATGCTCTCCCTCTCGCTTTCGCAGTTCTCGCTTCAAAAAAACAAAATTTTTTCATTTATTATTTCTCTCAGGTTTTTCCTTCTGTTATTATTTTACTGTGAATCCATGTACGATGTGGAAGAAAAATATGAACAATATAAACTTGAATTTCCATTTATACAAGTTTGAGGGACGTGATACAAAAAAAAAAAAAAGAAAAGAAAAGAAAAAGAAAACAAGTCGACCAACACCCCATTGATGAACCTACTCAGAGTCGGATGATATTATCACCAGTGGCAGCCTTTATTATCTCTCCTCTTCTTTGTGCGACTGGACCCTTCACCGGCACCACAGGATTTATTTTTCTTCTTCCCCCAGTCGACACTATTCCTACATGTTCAAGAACATGCTGAAGGGGCTAGTTGAGGTGCGGGTAATGGGGAACGAGGTGGTGGCGGTGGTATTTGAGAAGACTGTTCTTTGTTCGCCAATTCTCCAAGAAGTCCTCCAACTCACGCTCCTCCTCGGTCTGACTAGAGGAAATGGTTGTGGTGTCTGGTGTAGGTGGGCTTCCTGGCCTGACTCCCTCAATAAGGGAGATGACAAGTATTCTAGAAAATTGTCGTAAGATGAATATTCTATTTTAGCCGAGTGAGTCTGTTTAGTGAGTAATCCATTTTAGGGTTTATTAATAGGAAAAAGGAATATTGATGCTAAAGGTCACCATTAATGATTCCACGAATGGATTGACATGCAAAGCACCCTTCTATCTTCCCAACCACGAGCTGCATGCATAATTACTAATTGTGAAAAGTCGTGAGCGAGCGTGAGAGCGAGAGTGAGCACCTAACTTCAAGAGCGAGAGCGAGAACGATATTAGATATTCGTTGATCTTACAAGTTACAAGATTCTCAAACCATAACTCGCTCTCGCTCTCACGCTCATTAGATCGTTCTCGTGCTAGCTAGACATGTCACTCGAGCGCCTCTAAATAGTGACTCGTTTGTTCGCTTGTTTTCTTATTTAAAAGAAACAAACGAACAATCCTCTCTCACTTCTTTCACTTGACATTCAAAACTCTCTCTCCCTCGATATTTTGCGCTTCATCTTCTTCCTCCATCTCAGAATACTCCAGAGTGCTTCTTCACCGCCGTTCATCTTCACCACCAAACTTTCTTTCTTCGAAACGGTAAACCTAAACCGACCATTCATTTTTTAAATACCTTCATTTATTGTTTCATTTGTGGTTTTCTCCTTTACACTGTTTGTAATAGAGGGCGAGGTTTATGGTTGTTCTGGGTTTGTACATGTTCATGAAAAAGGGTGGGTTTGATTTAGGAAGTTGTAAAGCTAGAGCAAGCTTATAGGGACGAGAACGATAAAGTTATAACGAGTTAGGGTTTTGAGCGAAATGGCTAGATTTGGTGAATGAGAGGAAGAACGAGCTTATAGGAATGAGAGCGTGAGTTAGATGGGGAGTTAGGGTTTGACGGGGACAAAAGCTAGAACTAGAATAAGAGCGAGAGCAAGAACGAGAACGAGCTTACTATAATGAGAGCGTGAGTGAGATTAAGAGTTAGGACTTAAGGTTTCTACGAACGAGGGAATGAGAGAGAGAACGAGAGCGTTCGTTATCTGGGACAAGAGCATGAGTTAGATTAAGAGTTAGAGTTTTTACGAATGAAAGCAAGCACGAGAGAGCGAACAAGAGTGAGCACAAGAACGAGAGCGAGAATTCAGTTTTTTGATAATATGCCATTCTGTTTACTGTGTTTTTTTCCTTTTTTTTCTCCTTAATTTGCTTCGTACTTACTATTTGTGCAATTTATGCAGTACTGAGATGACAGCAGTTCTAAGAATTGCCAAGGATGATTGGTTCCCTGGCCAAGCTTCTACCCTTGCCCACATAAGTAGAAGTTGTAAAGGAGAAGTTGACTCTTAGGCAGATAGAAATATTCAAGAGGACTATTTTTGGGCCATTTGTTGATGTGGAATTGGTGTTCAATAGCTATTGGTGCATCACATCCCTTTGAGGGAGGTTGTTAACGATCAAGATAATATGATGAAGTTTGATCTTAATGGTACAGTGGTGCAGTTCTCAAAGGCTGGATTCTTCTTGATGACTTGGTTGTGGCCATCACTTGAGAGAGCATCCCAGGCAGATGTCTCTACTGAAGCCCTGTGACTTAAGTACTTTGATGGCATGAGCTCTAAAATCCGCCTGGATGCTTTTGAAGACACATATAAGGGATTGCAATTTGAGACAGACGAGGATGTAGTGAAGGTGTCCGTGATCTACTATACTGAGATGGCCATGATGGGGAAGAAGAAATCAAAGGTCATGATTGATAGTTCCCTTTATAAGAAAGTTGAAGACTTGGAGTACTTCAATAGATTGGATTAGGGGAGCAGAATTTGGGAGAGGACAGTTCGTGGCCTAAGGAAACGTTGAGGGACAAGGCTGCAACATACAAGTTAAAGGCCAGGACGAACAAGAATTATATTGTTAAGTATAACCTTCTTGGGTTCCCTCCTGCTTGCCAAGTATTTAATGTTTTATAATAAATGTTTTTAGCTTGTTATTCGTATGTAGTATATTGTAAACTAACTAGGATTATGTTGATTCCAGGTATGGGCATATGAGACACTGTTGTCATTAGTGGGTCGTAACGTGAGTCTCTAAATAATGATGCAGTGCCTCGCATGAGGAGATGGTCCTGGTCCCACGCAATTCCATATAAGGTGTTGGGGTGAGATGTATTCGACTCCTTGAAGGTTAGAATGCACTCACTTGCGTATTAATGTAGTTTCATGTAATTTTATTATCCTAACATCTACTTGTTTGTTACAAATAGTGGTCACTTCGGTACTGGTCATGTTGGAGGCCGAACAACAGTAAAGCGATGCTCAGGTCGGTCATAGTGTTTAGGATGACGACGATGACGATGACCTAGAGTTTGAAATGCATTTTGATGGTCAGACTGAAGAGGGTCAGACCAGAGATGGTCAAACCGAAGAAGGTTAGACCAGAGAAAGTCAGATAAGAGAGGGTCAATGTAGAGAGGACCTGACTGATCCTTAGATCAGGGACAAGACCAATAGGGGGCGACCTTCTGCCCATAAGTGATCACCCACCCATGAGCGACCCCCTAGACATGAGGGTTCATCGAGCCTAAGTTATCTTTGCAGCATCAATGCTCGTGTCTATATAGTCGAGAGTCTATGGGGGAGTTGAAGTCGCAGATAGGCAACTTGAAGTCGGAGATGGGAGAGTTGAAGTCTCATTTGATCACCATCACTAGGTTACTACACAGAATATACAAGGTATTTGAAACAATATTTAATCAATATTTGTATTATTCTCATTGCCTAACTAACGTGTGTTTTGTGTTATGTAGGATGCAGGCCACGAATGGGTTGAATCTCTAGACATACAAGTCAATCAGTCACCAAAGTCCACCATTGCCACCGCTCCCAACTTGCCCACCCCTACTATAAACATCCCCGATCCCACCACCACCTCTTCGCCCATCCCTGTCACCACCACCTCCCCGGCTATCCTTATCACCACCACCAAGTTAGCCATCCCTATCACCATCACCATTCCCATCATCCCCACCACGAGTCGGCCACCAGCTTCACCACCCTTCATGTTTCCACCTCTGCCCCCACTCTGACCTTCATTGACCCCATCATGTCCGCCTTATATATTCCATACACCACCGACTTGAACCTTGCTACCCTCCACACCACCACCTCCACTTTATAAAGCCTCAAATCCACTGCCACCCCCTAGAACTCAACGACACCCAATCCATAGTCCTCGTTGACACTAGCGCGATGGTCGACATTGACTCCACCCCTCTTGCCATTTAAGACATCAATGTCACCCTTTCCATTACCAGCGAGAGCCCCACTAGCTCGACCACCTTTGATATTGAGGTGGCCACTAGAAAGGGTTCCCGAAAGAGGATGGAGATGGATCGATATACTCTTTCAGGCCTGGCAAAGAAATTGAAGGAAGAGAAGTTGAGTCAGCAGATGAATATTAAATATCCACTCCCTGGTAAGATTACAACACTGCATAAGTCGTCAGTTTTCTACAACCCAACGTGTTTGATACGATGATGGGGTGGATCCATGATCCGAGCACGGATGCAAAGGTTCGGCCTGACATTGGTACCACCGTGACAGGCATGGGGAAGAAATTCTTCAGGGAGCTACTAACAACAAGTTCTTAGGTCGAGTACGTTGTACGTAACTTTCTCCTTTGATTTAATATTTATTACCGTCCCGTTTCTTATTTAGTTACTAATGGCTTATTCATTTCAGACTATGAACACATTGTTCATGTTTACCAAGAGGAAGCTATCTGCTCGACTAGAAATGTGCATACACCGATTCACCATACTGCCATCGGCATCCTAGTATGTATTAACTTTACAATTACGTGCTTAAATTTATTTCATTATCATAACCACTCACAATGCATCTGTTGTCTTTTTTAGGCTCATTTAAATGCATGATCTCAAGAAAGTATCTACAACAAGATCAAGAATAAGAAGACTTTACTTAAATCCACACTGGTGTGGCAAGCGAAGGATAGTTATCTCGACTACGTGCACGGAGTGCACGACGACTTCAAGCCTGCTTGGCGAGATGTCAACTTCATATACTGTCCAGTGAATATGAGAGATCATTGGTTCTTAGTGGCCATGGACTTGAATAGAGGATAGTTTTTGGTGTACAACTCCTACCCCCCATACATCCAAATGCACGATGTGAGGAAATTCTTAAAGCCTCTCTCACACATACTACCCTCACTTCTGTACTTCTGTGACCTCCCTCATCACAAGTCGGGAATACGAACCGTGGGCAATCTATCGTGTAAACAACCCTAACATAAAGCATAATTTGCAAGAATGCAGGATCTTTTGTGCTAAGTGGTTCGAGTACCTGGTGATAGGCACAGAGAAATCCTCATTTACACAAAAGTGGATGACAGAGTTTAAGACTCAGTATGCGTGTCAACTGTGGTCGGGGAGGGAGTTCTTTTGATGGGGCTAGGAGTATATTTGTACAAAACTTGTATTCTTTCATGTGAATAAAATTATTTTGGTTTGTGAATGTATCTATTCAATTAGAATGCTAATCGTGTTAACAAGTTGATAGTGGGAAAAATAATGTTATTTCTTGGCTTAGTTTTATGCTAGTTTTTCTATGATTATGTGTGCTTTCATGTGTTTTTATATATATTTCTCAGAAATCAGCATTTGGAGCAAAATCGAAGAATTGTGAGATATTTGGACAAATTTAAGCAACTTTGAGGATTCAAGTGTTGAAGAGGAAGGACAAGGCAAGTGAACCCGAGGGTATAACGTTGCAACGCCATTTGAGAAGCCTATCAACCTTGAAGACCTGAGGGCACAACGTTGTAACGCTGGCCAAAGAAGATCTTTTTCTTTTTTTGCAAAATGTTAACGACAGCGTTGCAACGCTGTCTCAACTTTATAAAAGAGAAACTTTGTCATTCGTAGAAGGGAGAGCCGTTTTTAGATACCAAAATCCTAATATCAATTCTACACTATCTAAAGGCTTGAAGGAGAGTTTTGGAGAGCCAAAGAGGAAACTCAAAGCTCAAGATCGTGGACATCACTTCGAAAATGAGTGTTGGCACGCGACCTTAGTCTAATCTCTTTCTCTTGCTTTTCTTTTGGGTTTAGGAGTTTTGTTATGAACTTAATTGTTGTTTATCTTTGTATTTAGACAAGTAATGGTGGTCTATTTGAATCTTTGTTTATGTTGTGATCGAATCTATGTTTTTACATCTTTTGTGTATCTTATTATTATTGTCTAGACCTTTCGTCATGGTTTTGCATGTTAGACTAGATTTAGCTCGAGAGAGTAAATTTATCCAACAATAGATGCATGACTAGATTTAATTTATTGCACAAGAGTGAATAGATTAATTCTATAAGCCTTAAGAGAATAACTTAATACCATGCTTAGTAATGAAAATAGACCGAGAGGTTGATTTGTTGCTATGCATGAGTTCAATTGAGCTCGAGAGAGGATGTTGATTACTTAGTAATTCTTGGCTTAAGATTAAATGCATGAAATCAATTCATTATATTCAAAGTTGTGCTTTTATTTAATCAACCATTATGTTTCTCAAAAATTGGTCTACAACCTTGTAAATAATAGTTTTAGGTTTTATTTTATTTTCCCTTATTTCCAAAGTTTTGTTTCTCTATATAAAATTAGGCATAATTAACTATGATACTTAATTAATCTAAGAACTCCAATCCCTGTGATCGACCCTAGCCACTATTACTACAAATTTTTAAAGATCTGGTTTATAAATAGTATCTGATATAGCCTTGGACAACTCTTCTTCTATCAAATTGGCGTCGTTGTCGAGGATTGGCATATTTTTGTTTAATTAATAACATGGTGAAAGTGCTTGATCTTAATTTAAAGTGTAAATAGTGTATATTTGTATAAATTTTCTTCTTTTATTTTTCATTGTATATGTGTATAGTTGTGTAGTTGTTTACTTTTCTTCTTTTTGCTATATTTTTTTCTTTAGTTTTTTTCTCTTTTTGTGCAAATTATGTATATTTTGTGTAGTAGTGTAATTTTTGGTTTTATTGTATTTTATGTATACTTCTTGTGTTGTATACAAGGTTTGAAATGTCGATGTCGATGGAAATGTTGAGGTCTAAATTTTATAGAAATGTTGATGGAAATTTCGAGAAAATTTACGGAAATCGTGGAAATTGATGGAAATTGTTTGAATTAGCCAATGAAACTTTGATTGTGGCTTAATTAGACTATAATTGACCATTTTTAAGCATCACATCTAAAAACTAAGATAATATTTAGATATAAATATCGATTGAAATGTTGATGTGAGTAGAAATTTGAGAAAAAAATATAGAAATTGATTAAAATTATTTGAATTATTTCATGAAACTTTAACTATGGCTTAATTATACTATAATTGATTTTAACATCATATATCTAAAATATATGTAATATTTATATTCAATGAGACTTTAATTATGATGATTTAATCAAGTTATAAATATAATTAACCATTCCTATATCCTAATTGACTATATAAAATAATATCAAATATTGGTAATTAGAGGAGATATGACATATTTGTATGTGACAAAGTAATTGTGAATTACTTAATATAAAATGTACATGTCTAATACCAAAAAGATGACCTTGGAGAATCTAATCCAAAATCTTGATAATTCTAATAGAAATTACAATATTGCTCTCAAGTCATCCTATATTAAAAATGTTGAAAATAGTTGCTTACATGAAAACGATAATGACTCATACGGCAAACATGTAGACCCTATTCATGGATACATCTCATTAATCGATGGTCCTTGATTTTCAGATGGATAATAACTCTGTGGCGGAAAGTTAGGTTGGAAATTGCTATGACCAAGACTTGAAGAATCATCATAATTTGAGTAAGAATAATTACCTTCACTATAGCCTTGTTATATGTTATTGCTGCTAATGCTCATCGTTTCCATACTTGAAAGTAAGGAATTCTCATCCAAATTTGTCAAATAAAAATATCCTGCATCTCTATGTCGATAGAACGGTTTACCAATAGCAGCAAACCCCTCACCACCGTCTCGAGATATGTGGTCCTCGTCTTGGGTGAAATGGTTAAATCCAGCCTCACAAGAAAAATGACTTATTCCTAGTTCATTAGATTGTCCTTCCCCAGTTTGCTAACCACTTGAAGTCCCAGCATTTGTATCACCTTCTCTAGCAGATGTATTATCATCATCATTCCCATCGTTCGTACTATCATCGTCTTCACCATTTGTCGACTTACCTGTACGGAGCTTTTTTCTCACTTTTAGAAGTTTTACTTCAGAATAACCAGCTTCTAAATAAACATTAAATTGATAATCATTTAATTGGTCGTCATGCATCCTAATTTCTTTGTTTATTACTTGCTCCACATTGATATCGGTCTCTGCAGCCATGTTGGCAATCTCAGGGTCTGGATTGCTAGACTCATCATCCAAATGTGCTGGTCAGACCCATTGAAAAAGTGGGTCATCACCATCATCATTTGGATTTGCCACAACATCTACCAAATCGATGTAATCTTTTTCTGCTACTTTTTCACCTTTGGCCCCCATATCTCTAAGCTTCAATTTCATGTTGTACTAGCAAAAAATAAGTTTGTGGAGCTTTTCATAAGCTAACCGATTACATTGCTTTGTATGGACTAAAGCAAACGTACTCCATTTCCGCTCACATGCAAATGATGAAGTCATTTGAGACAAAACTCACATAGCTAGCTTCTGTATTGTATGAGCACTTTACCATACATGCCCCACCAATGGGCTGCACATACACAAAAAAATAATAATAGACAAAAAATTAGTATTATTCTTATCTTTACTTTAACTTAATTGGTAGTAGATAATCATAATTTTAATTCTACTTACATGGTTGCAATTTGTTTCTTGATTTTATCACACCTCGTTCACCAAAACACATTTTGGCATCTCTAAAATATATAAGCTGCATTAAAAGATTATGTATTAGGTGAATTTATATGAATTCAAATTTAAATAATTATTTGTTGATTCTTTTTCTATAATTACCTCCATTCCAAAATCTCCAACAATTGAGCAATCTGGAAATAATTTATAATATATTGTATGTACAACCTCAATCAAATCAAAATTCATTCCAATACCATTAGTGTATTGATATTTTGGATTCGAATGATGAGCTACAAATGATATAACAATTTGGTTAGTAATATTAAAAAAATTCATAATTGATGTGATGAATAAAATTGACAAATTCAATTTCCAAATTAGTTCCCAGGTAGTTAAATACCCCAACCTAGATAGAACTATCTTTAGAAAAATCATTTAGCCAATTTATTCATGCTCAGCTAATAGTAATCAATGAGAGTGAATAAAATTAACTAATTCAATTTCTAAATTAGTTCCCAGGTAGAGGTGTTTCCTTACGATCACCTTAAATACCTCAAACTAGACAGAACTATCTCTAGAAGATAAATTATAGTCAATTTATTCAAATTTATTAGTCTAATAGAATAGTTAATACAATTAATGAATATAAAAACATACTTAATTTTAATTTAATAATTAATTTTATTTGAAGCATGGAGAGGATGAGAAGTGTCTTGTCCCATTGATTTTGAATTATTTGGTTGACCTAGCCTCTGCCTTTGATTTGGTTGATTCTAGATTTCAAAATTTCAACCAAACTATAGACAACATGCATCGTTGGAACAATCTCAGAGTCTACAATTCGTAGAGCAGTGTACATTGGCTCAAAAATATTGGCAATGCTCTCCACTTGATCCCAAAATAAGTTATTTGATATGCGAGATTCAATTTCTTTTCCAATTTTCGTCCGACTCAACTTGTCTCTAAACCATGCATCATCAGTGAATAGCCATTTTAATCCAACTTTCTTCTTCAGTATGCTACTTAATGCAAGATAATTTGTTGCGAATCTAGGGGCACCAGGTCAGACAAGATCACCTTCACATATCTCGTGCATTTTACTAAGTAACCATCCATGATTATATATATAATTGGTCACCCCTCGTGCATCTCTAATAATATGGTCTATTGAGGTCCTTTTACCTATATCCTCAAACATTAAATCTATGCAATGGGTTGCACAAGGGGTCCAATAAATATTAAAAATTTTCATTATCAATTCTCCAACTTTCTTGAAAGAAGAGTCATTGTCTGTCACAATTTGGACTACTTTCTCACTCCATATCTCTCGTACGACATTCTTCAAGAGATTATAAATATATTTGTGGTCTTTAACTTGTTTAGAAGCATCAACTGACCTTAAGAAGATGGTAGTACCATCAGAATAGACATAAAATTGACGATGGATAATTTTGTTGGTCCTGTCCATCAATCAGACATGATCGTGCAACCAAAAGTTTTCCACTTTTTTTTTTTCTGTTCCTGAACATATTTTTTCATATCTTCATACTCCATATCCAAATATTTGTTGCGAGTTTCGTATGGTGAGGGTACTTCAACACCCATACCTACAAAATGAAAACTCATTTGAATTAGGATTTATGTAAGTACAATTGTATTACAAAAAAACAAACTTGCTTGAAAATAGATAATAAGCACACTTACCAGCTTTTTGTATTCCCATAACCATATTTTTAAAATGATGCGACTTTAGTTTATTGCGTGCGATATTGTCATAAATAAAAAAACTAGAGATTAGGCGTCACACATTTTGTTTAATGGCTCATCCTGACAACATATCCTTTAAATTTTTTTGTTTGGCTCCTTCAAACTTGTAGTATGAGGGCTCCTTCACACTACTAGACCGTTAGAATTAACTAAATCCTTGACCTCGGTCAAGTCCACTTCGTCGCATATCTTCCTCCTCTTGGGCCGTCTTTCTTGAGTTACGTATAACTTCACGATACTGGTGATGCCAAATCTTTTGATCACCCATTGGCAAAAATTGCATATAGTGCAAGATTTGTTTCCATCCAATGGACTGCAATAAGCTCAAGTCAGGTCTTAATGTCCTCCTTCCATCTATAAACAATATTAATAAACCAAAAAATAATAATAAATATACAATCTATACTTTTTAAAAACTAATATAAAATTATCACAACGTATAGAATATATTATTTACTTCACAAACATATAATTTTACAAACATTAAAAAAAATGTTGAATAAAAATGACTAGCTCCATTTCCAATTTAGTTTCCAGGTAGAGGTGTTCCCTTATGGTCAACTTAAATATTTCAGCAAAGACAGAACAATGTGTTGGAGAATAAAGTATAGTCATTTTATTCAAATTACAACAAACTATATAAATGAAGTATTTAATTTATAAACAATATATCTAATAAAAAAATTATAGAATTAAGAAACATAAGAACAAATCACTTCAATATCAATCCATAATATTAATAATAACAATTATAACAAAAAGAAAAAAGATAGATTACGCAATGAAGATAATAATAACAATTAAATAATGAACATAGATTAAACAAAAATAATAACAATTATATAAGATAACAAATAATAATAATAAACAACAATTAACTAACAAAAGATAGTTTAAATGAACTAAAAAATAATCTATATTAATAAACAAACGCTAAATAATATTATAAAGAGATAATAATAACCTTGAAAGTTGAAAATTAAAAGTAATGTAGATAGACTAAAAAGTAAATTAGAAGCTAAAATTTCTAATTTAAGAAAGGAATTTGAGAGAATTAGAGGAAAATTGAGAGAATTGAAATTAGAGAGAGAATTGAGAATTGGGAATTAGTTGTTGTTGTGGAGTGGAGAAGAAAGTGAAATGAAGTGGGTATTTATAGGTGGTAAAAAATAATAATAAAATACAAAAATCTACAAAAATAAAAATAAATAAAAACATTTCTTGTGATTTAAAATATGCTTGGGAAATTGAAATTTTTGATTTTGAAATTTATAAAGTTTGATTGGATTTTGATGTGAACGTGATAATAATTAAATAAGATAAATAAATGAAAATATAAAAAAATGAAGAAAAATACAAAAAAGAAATATGTAATGTATGTATTTGTTTAAATTAAAAAAATATAAATATGTAAAAGTAAAACTTTGGTTGAATTGTTTGCTTTGTAAATTTTGTAAAGTAATAGTTAACCTTAATTCTTAAATTCTTAATTGAGATTTGAGAATTGTAAAATGTAAAGTAATAATAATTAATAAATAATAATATATTTATTTTTTTGCTAAATTAAAAAGAAAAGAAATGCGAAAATAAAAATTAAAAAAAAAAAGAAAAAACATTTGATTATGAAAGAAAGCCTTGAGAATTGAGATTCAACATTTCTTGTATCAAGGAGCACGCCAAGGTCAATTCAATCACCACTTTTTCACTTTTTCATTAAAAAAAAAATCGACATGGGACGACATGTCGTCGAAACCTCGAAATGTCGAGGTGTCGACAACATGTCGTCAAAAGGGGGGGAAAAACGAAATTCCCCCCAAATAACATGTCGATCGATATTTTAAACTATGGTTGTATATTATCCTTGTATATTATTTTTTTGTAAATTTTTATTTTAATGTATAATATGTAAATTATTCTCTTGTGTTTGTCCTTGTTGTATTTTAGTTAAGTTTCTTGTTTTTTACGTAAATTACTTTGTTTCTTTGTTTTTGTGCTTTTTGCTTTGCCTCTTTGCTTTTGTTTTGACCTTAGTTTGCTTAGTTAGTTTTGTTTTAGTTTTGCTTAGACAGTACACATGACTGAAGAGTGCAATGATGCACTTAATAGGAAGTTGCCAACCAAACTAAAAGATCTAGGGAGTTTTACTGTTCCTTGCACTATTGGCAATTCTTATTTCCATAAGGCTTTGGGTGATTTAGCTTGCAGATTGTTCATTAGCTTATCCTAGAGGACGACCCTTCCTAGCAATAGGGGAAGCCTTCATCTAGAATGGGCATTGACCAGAAATTTCGATATCAAAGACTCAAACTCAAGTTGATTCAATCCACATGAGTCTAGTCTAGCTAAAGACATCAAAGAAAGCGCTTCTTGGGAGGCAACCCAAGCTTTTTCTTTCCTTTGCTAATTTACTTTTATTGCTTGTTTGTTGTTTTTTTTTTTTTGTTAGTATAATTTGTCTTTGAAAAAAGTGCCAAGTAAACCTCGTTCCCATTTTGCAGGACCTTGATCGTATGGAGTAACCTCCTAGCCAATTCAAGGAACTCTTATGGAACAGTTTCTCATCTTATCAAGCCAATATCATTCACTCATTCTATCTTTGTCCTTATTTATTTTATTGAGCATGTCACATTGAGGGCAATGTAAGTAAGTTTGTGGGTGGATAGTGCATTGCAGTCTTGATAATTCTAAGCAAATTATGAGCAAATTTTTTTCGATCTTAAGCATGTTGAATGATTTATAATGCATGAAGATTGAGCAGAACAACCTAGGAAGTAATGTAAGTGATTTTTTTTTTGCAATTGAATGACTTCTGAAGCATGTCCTGAATCAAGTATAGTTGAATTTTATCTTTGATTTCCTTGCAACACCATGAGCACATAACTGACTTCCTATTATGTTCGAAATATAGGATGCTTTTGTTGAGTCTAGAGGTTTTTGTCACCTCGATGGGCATAAGAACTGATAGCATGCATAAGTGTGTTATTTCTAGGCTTAGTTTTATGCTAGTTTTGCTATGATTGTATGTACTTTCATGTATTTTTATGTGTATTTTACATAAACAGAGCAATAAGAGCAAAATCGGAGTTTTGAGAAGTATTTGGATGAATATGGAGCAAATTGGAGCTATAATTGAAGATCCAAGTGTTGAAGAGAAGGAAACAAGCTTGTGAACCAACTAAGGGTGATAGTTGGTTCGATTTTTTCTGTTTTGAGCCCAATTGAGAACCGAATGAACCGATTGATTTTGCTAAAATGGAAACTAAACCATTGTCCAATAAAGGAAAGTGTTGGTTTCAGTTTTAGATTTTTTTTACTCATTATTCCATTTTACTTTTAGCTTTCGTTTTTGGGCCCACTTTTCCATTTTCTTTCAACCTTACAATTAAATTAACTTCAAACTAAATATGAGAAGAATAATATTTAGCTACACCACACCATTCAATTCTTGACAACAAGGAGAGAGAAAATACACTTAAGAGAAAGAAATGCGAAAAATATTTTCTCTCCTTGTTGTCAAGGATTGAAAGATTTTTTTTTTCAGTAAGAATTAAGAATTTAAGATTCGAAAAATATGAACATTTGAAATGGGGAACTCCAAAAAGCTCCTTCACACTCTCAGGAATCTTATTGTTCTAGCAACCCTCAACTCCATCAACGTTTCTCAACGGACCCTCACAACTTTGGCCTCCAATGCTCGTTTAGGTTCTTTTTTGAAGCTTAGTCGTTATGGCGCCATAAATATAGTCCAAACCTTACATTGCTACGATTTCCGTTATCTGGACCAACATCGACGATTCAGTCGTCGTTTGAAGAATTGGTGCCAATAATCGATAATTGGGCGTGGTTTGAAAAATATGAACGTTATCTTAAAAAAAAAGAAAAGAAAAATATGAACATTAATTAAATATACTTGTTGTTCAAAAAAAGAAAAAGAAAATTAAACATACTTGAATAACATATATTCACAATTAGTGCCCTCTTCACGTTCTGCAAACAAAACCTCCACGAGAAAAAGATTGTTCTTTTGAAATCAAGCATCCAAAAGCCAAAAAAAATAAAAAATAATAATAATAATTTGTTCCCAATTTTGAATTTTCAAATGCGTGGGTCAACCATTGCCCTTTTTCTTCCTTCCTACCCTGCTTCCCCATCTTTTGACATTTTCTTTCTCACTCAATCTAGAAATTTTGATGCTCCACATTTTTGTACTAATTTTCATCCTTCTCACGAATTACAAAACTCAATTCCAATACCATCTGCTCTCTTTTAGATTAGCTTCTGCAGTTTTGCTAGCCTAGCCCTAAAAGTGCGACGACGAAGATGAGATTAGCTTTTGATAATCGTGATGGTGAGGTGCTGCTGACTGGCACTAAAAGTGCGATGGCGTTCGACGAGGTTGCTTGCCTGGGAGTGCGACGACCCCTATGTATGATGGCAAAGGGAAAATGATGAACGATAGATCGACGGGCTAAGGAAGGTCAGTCGAATGAAATTGGGAGAGAGAAAGGCGTTGATTTTGCGACTGGCTATTAGTTAAAATGAAAAATCCTAAGGGGTAGTATGGTTTAAGGTTTTCTAGATGTCTGCAAATAAAAGATTCATGTGACTAATATGCTGATAAAAAGCTTGTCAAATGCTCTATCAAATAAATTTATAAACTGGACCTCTAAAAATTTGCAGTAATAGTAGTCAGGGTCAATCACAGGGATTTGAGTTCTTAGATTAATTAAGTACCATAGTTAATTATGCCCAATTTTATTTAGAGAAACAAAACTTTAGAGTGATCAAAAAGACAAATAAAATCTAAACTACTATTTACAAGATTGGAGTCCAATTTTTTAGAAACATAATGGTTGATTAAATTAAGCACAATTTTGTAGATAAAAAATTGATTTCATGCAATTAATCTTAAGTCAAGAATTACTAAGTGATCAATATCCTTTTTCGAGCTCAATTGAACTCATGCCTAGCAAGAAATCAACCTCTCGGTCTATTTCTATTACTAAACATGGCATTAAGTGATTCTCTTAAGGCTTCTAGAATTAATCTACTCACTCTCGTGCAATAAATTTAATCTAATTATGCATCGATTGTTCTAAGGATAGATTTACTCTCTTGAGCTAAATATAGCCTAACATACAAAACCATAACCAAAGGTTTAGACAGTAATAACAAGATACATAAAAGATGTAAAAACATGAATTCAATTACCAAATCAACAAAAGTCTAAAACATACAACTATTACTAGTCTAGATACAGAAATAAACAACAATTGAGTCCATAACAAAACTCCTCAAAATGAAACGAAAAGTAAAGGGACAAGAGAATATACCAAGGTTGCGTGCCAACACTCGTTCCCGATGTGAAGTCCACAATCTCGAGCCTTGAGTATCCTCCTTGGCTATTTAAAAGTCTCCTCTAGGCCTTTAGACAGAGTATGAATCGATTTAGGGTTTTGGTCTCTCAAAAACGATTTTCTTTGCACGAAACCAAAATTTTTCTTTTATACTTTGAGACAACGTTGCAACGCTAAGGGCAAAGTTGCAACACTGTCCCTTCGAATTTTTTTAAAAAAGGAAAAAAATCCTCTTTGGCCAGTGTTGCAACACTATAAGCAACATTGCAACGTTGTTCCCTCAAGTCTTCAAGGTTGATAGGCTTCTCACATGGCGTTGTAACGCTATACTCTTAGGTCCAATTGCCTTGTTCTTCCTCTTCAACACTTGAATCTTCGAATATAGCCTTAAGTTGCTCAAATTTGTCCAAATATCTTACAATTCTCCGGTTTTGCTCCAAATGCTCGGTTTCTTAGAAATATACATAAAAACACATGAAAGCACACATAATCATAGATGAACTAGGATAAAACTAAGTGAAGAAATAGTACCATTTTGTCCACTATCAAATACCCCCAAACTTAGATTTTTGCTAATCTTTGAGCAAAAAAAACCAAAATAACAATTTCACAAAATTTCAATGCAAGATTCATGATTCAAGCCTCAGTTTTCTAATTGATATAAAACAATAGACTGAAGCCTTAACATGTACTTCCTCAAGCAATTTAAATTCTATCTATTACTTCCTTGCGCATATGTGTGTTTAACTTTCTTTCTACTAGTTTCTACTAACTTTAGATACTCTTACCAAGACTTTCCTTCATTTTCCCCCCTACATTGGCCCTAAGTTCCAATTTCAAGATTTCTCACATTATAGATAGCAATCTACTTAAGCATTCATTCTTTATATTTTCTTTTTCTTCACAAGGGTTACTAACCCCCAAACTTATCTTTTTCCTTCTTACAGAGACCATAGCTTTCACACTTCCATTGTAGGGACCCTTATCCAGAGCACTGGATCAATGAATGGCCTAACTGATCACAATGGAGGTAGCTCTTTTGATCCCTACACATTAAGCACACACTATTGATGGAACATGTTTTCTATTTCTTGTAACATGCTAAAAAATCAATAAAGATAAAATGTTTCTTATATCACATATTTCAATCACTAACTTTCTTGCAAGTTGACTATCGATTATTCTTAAGCCTATTGGGGTGACAACAACCTCTAGACTCAACAAAAGCATCCTAGCATTCAAACGTAATAGAAAGTAAGTTATGTGCTCATGTGTTGCAATGAAATTGTAGATAAGATTCAAAAAGACTCAATTTAGGATATGCTTCAGAGATCATTCTATTGTATTAAAAAAAACTCACTTAGATTACTTCGTAGACTGTCCTAATCAGTTATCATGCATTATAAATCATTCAGTCATTCTTAAGATCGAAAACATTTTGCTCAGAATTATTAGGACTGCAAAGTATTATTCACCTCCAAACGTAAAACATGCATTGTCCTCAATGTAACATATACGATGAAATAAATAGGGACAAAAATAGAATGAGTGAATGACATTGACCTGATAAAAGAGAGAGACTGTTCCATGAGAATTTCTTGAATTGGCCAAGAGTTTACTAATAGGACCTATAGAGTCCTATTTAATCACACTTATTTCTTGTTAGTTAGAAGAATTTTATGTGTTTTATTATTATTATTTAGGGATTCAAGAAATTCATATGTTTTGGAGAGTTTGCAACATTTTGGAGTTAATTCGGACGAAATCGGAGGTGATTTGAGCAACAAAATTTCCATATCAATTTTGACTGATCATATCATGATATTTTGAGATGCAAATATATTCAAAATTGGTGTCAAATCAATGCTTATAAAATCATCTTTCCAACAATATAAGACTCGTTATACTCCACCAAGTATTATGAAAGTTATGATATTTTGAGTGATTACTGCTCCTGCTGGAAAACTGTCGTACTTGAGAATGCTTTGTGCCAACTTTTGTTCCCATTATCTTGTTGATCACATTTGGGAATATTGCCAAATTAGATACCATTTTAAACCTCTCGGAAAGATTTTTCCAGCCATATAATGATCACATCGATTCAAGTTTTGGAGAATAAGTTATTAGCAAAATACTGAAGACTTGCAATCCAAAAACTTTCCTTATTTGCAATCTTCTATGTTTGTTTTGAGAATTTAGGAAAGGATTTTCGATTTTTGGATGTATTTTCCAGCATTTTGCAAGATAGAAATTTTTTTACTTTATTTATTTTATTTTAAATATTATTCCCTAATTGTTTTGGGAAAATATATTTCTAGAATTTAGGGTTTCTTACTTGCGCAAGTTGTCTACTTCAAGGCTATTTAAGCCTTTTTTTGGACAGCTGCATGGGGGCTTCGAATGTAATATTTCTAAACAATAGTTTTTAGAGTTTTTCTCTCTTTTCCTTTACGTTTCTTTTGGCACTATATCGAACCAATGACAAACCTCGGCTACGTCATCACGATGAACGGCTAAGGTAAGGCTCAATCATAGGTCGGTGTAGACAATTGCAATGTTGTGAGGCTCGAACTTTAATGTAGTTTTCTTATAATTGCAAGTGTTCTTTGATTCCTATATTTATTTTATGAGCATGTATTTTTTATTGAATTGACGTCTCGATCACTTTGTATGTTTGATTGCTATTCATGATCCATGATCTATAATTATCGTGTTGATTGAACCTTGTAGCGTTAGGATTATTACATGTGTGTTTTATGAGTTTCTATAATTGCATAGCTTGCATGTTTAAATCTAGGAATTAAAGGAGCATCTTGGTTAGGTTGAAGTTATTTTATCTAACCGGTTTGTCTTGGTCTTTCCAAAGTACTTAATGCTTTTATCTAAATAATTTGGAACGGTTTCGTGCCAAATTGTTTAGGTAATTAGCATTAATTTTGACATTTGTTAGAGTTGATGATTTTAGGAGATTTGTTGCTTTTTGGAGTTTCCTAATAAGTTGACCGAGTGCTTGCATGATTAAGTTAAAATGTTTTGTATGCCCATGATCGATTTTGCAATTTGATAAAACCGTACCTTTGAATTGGATTTTGGTAAGATTTGATCTATCTTTATTTTTATTTGTTTGTGTCTTATTTTATTTATAAAAACACAAAACTCCCATTTTTAATTGTTTTCTCCTTTGCAAATTTAATTTGAGAAATTGATATTCGGTTCCCTGAGATCGACCCGGTCTACTCAATGCTACAAGTAGCTTAGGAACAATCTATAAATTATAACTTGACGAGCTCTCGACAAGCTTGCTTCAATGGGAAGAGAGCAAGGAAGGAAGCCTCGGTTCCAACCATTCAACTGCAGCAAGAGGAAACAACTGTAACGACCCGACTTTTCCTATTAAACTTTCTAGGGACGTTACTACATGCATGCTGAAGAAATTTAAAAATCTTTGGTAAAAGATAGAAAGAATTAAACTTTTTGCTAAACAATAAAAAAAAATCTTTAAGCTCGGGATCCCTTTAAAAATCATTTCAAAACATAATATGAATTATAACGTTCAATCAGTTGAAATAGTTTCACAACACATTGTTTACTAAACAAAATATGTTTTAACTAACACACTATCTAAATGCGGAAGTCATGATCTTCGAATTCATCCATGACCCTTTCAGCAAACTGCCTTGTCAATCGCCTAAGATATGTCTGTCTTTGCCTGAAAAGAAAAACATTTTTGAAAAGGGTGAGTATTTTACAATACTCAGTAAGTGACCTCACTACCGGGTCAGGATATGCATACACACACATAATGAGTTTTCGAAAACATTTTCTTTCTTTCCTTTAATGGGACCTAACTTCCTTTCATAGCATAAGCATTTTCTTAAAAATTTCCCTTCGGCTTTTAATGTGGACAATTAGACCCAACCTAACCTTGCCTTTCACATAGCCTCATAAATTCCTTTACATATAGCCTCGTAAGGCTCCTTTTCATATAACCTTTTTAGGTTCCTTTTCATATAGATGTACATCAATAGTGTTAGGGGGTAACTGCCACAGCCTTCGAAATAACTTTTATCATGAAAACATAATGTATGCATGAGGTCCCAAAGCATTTTAACTTTTTAATTTCATGATGCAACGTAAAGCACAGTTCTCATATCATCTTACATCATAAATCATACATGTAAAAACTCATTTTCACACAAACAAGACATTTACCAATTCATCAACATCATGAATAACACATTTATAAAACTTTTATTTTGAAGGTAAAATTTTCTTTTCAGTTTAGTTCCCGATTTGCATTTAAGCATACCGGCGTAAAGTCCATTACCTTGGCTAAGCTCAAGAATCCAATCACCCAACTGCTCACCAAACAATTCCTTCGCCTTGAACCTCAGCCAAACAATTTTGAGCCTAATTCAAATCACCCTAAGGTTAGAAACAAATCCTAAAATTTATAATTCCTCTCAAAGTTCATCCCACCAACTAAAGTTCCAAAATTGGAATTAATTCCTTAACGATCAATCCAGTTTTACAGTTCTTAAATTAAATTTGGCTCAGTATCGAAAATTACCCAAGTCAGAACACGATCGGAAGCGAAACTGTTCGGCTTCGAACAACTGAATGCACGGCGGCGGCGCGTGGGAGTCCGGCGGCGGCGCGTGGGCGCACGACGGCGGCGCGTGGCGTCGGATCTGGGGCTCGGCGAGCGGTCTGTGCGGCGGCGAGGACGCGGATCTGAGGTTTGGTTGCAGATCTGCGCGAGCAGCGGCTCACGGCCCAAGCGGCGGACGGATCCGAGCGGCCGGCGGTTGCGGATCTGAAGGCTCGGTTCGCGATCTGCAGAGGCGCGGCGTCGGCGATCTGCAGCGGCGGTCCGGCGGTCCTGCAGTGGCTGTGCGAACGACGGATCGGCGCAAGTCGCAGCAGCGGTTCGTGGGTCTTGGCGTGCGGCGGCGTCCGTCTGACGTGCGAGCAGCGGTGCTCGGCGATCGGTTGGCGCGGCGGAACGATCGAAAACGCCACGGGCTGCGGATCTGGGTTCGGCGAGCAGCGGTTCTTGTAGCGGCGGCCGGAGATGAGCGATCGGCGACGAAGAGCTTGTAGAAAAAAAATCCTTTAGCTTCAATAGTGGTTCTTGAAACTCAAAGGAAGAAGGAAGAAGATGAAGATGATGGCTTGGTGGCTTGGAGGCTTGAAAAAAAAACTTGGCTGACCTAGGGCTTCGTGCAGAATAAAATATTAGGGGTAGATAATTGTGGGCTTGGCTTCTTTGGGCTTGGCTTGGCTAAAAGTCCTTTAATCTACAAGAATGCCCCCAACTTTAATAAAATCCTATTTTCCTTAAATCTTCCCAAATTACTCTCAATTCTCCAATTTCATAATTCAAGACTTTAATTTAAAACCAAATGCACAAATTATACATCAAATTGGGCTTATACTTAAATTAAATTCAAAAGCCTTAGTTAGTACCTGAAAGTTTCCGGTTGTTACAACAACTCAATCTCAAATTCCATCTAAGGAAGTTCAAATTGTGACTCTGGAAGTCACAGCCCCTGTTACGAAAAAATGCTAGCAAGAAAGAGAGTGATCAGTCCAAGCCAATTGAAAGGGAAAAAAACAGGAGAAATGCAACCAAAGAAGAAGAGATCGATCGAGAAACATGTTGTAGAGATGCCACTACCAAAACAAAGAGTCAGTGAAGAGGAAAAGAAACCCAAAAATGAGGATTACGTGAAATGAGGATTGGGTGAAAAATGCAGCTGAACATGTAAAGTTCCTAGCTACTTCATTCCAAGAGCAACACATTGCTTCAGGACTGAGCACAAAGAGGCCATCTAGATGGTCTGAACTAGCACCTAAACCCGAGAGGGAAATTCATGACCATGAGGAACCAAGCAATGATTGGGGAGACTATTCTGAATCAAATGAATAGGTATCCCCAAATTTCTTTGATAAATTGATGAATATGGAGACTAGAGTAGATCTTACCTCCAGCACCTCATCATCTGAGATGAGGAATGAAACTGAACAGGCCAAAGATGAAAGTGAGAAGGAGGATGCATAAAAGAAAAAGAAGAAACAAAGAATGAGAAGGAATGGGAAGTGGAGGAGGAGAAGTTTGAAGAAAGTGATGAAGAGGAAGAGGAGGAAGTGATTGATGTGGCCGAAAGGAGGGGAACGATGAAAAAAATGGGCTTGCAAGGAGAATGGAGATTTACAAGACACTTGCCACAGTTTATCACCTCAGTAATTAGCCAACAGGGATGGGAAAAACTTTGTAAACACCCAAAGCCTGCTGATGAGGGATTGGCAATAGAATTTTATTCCCATATAGGAGGACAAAGCAAAAATGATTTGACAATTCAAGGAAAAATAATGCACTATTCAGCCAAGGACATAAACAGAGCATATAAACTCAAGTCTCTGAGGAATCCAAAAGGGAACGAGGCAATGGAGCATCCAACATAGGGGAAACTTGATGAAGCCTTGCAATTACTAGCCCATCCCGGAGTTCAGTGGAAAGTAGCAAGGAAGGGAAAAGGACACTTAAATGCAGGGGACTTGAAGAATGAACTATCGGTATGGTTGAACTTCATCAGAAATAGAATTCTACCAACCACACACGGGACCACAATCTCTCAAGACCTCATCATGTTGCTCTATAGCATATACAAGGGATGTGAAATAAATGTGGGAAAACTCATTAGGAATGAGTTAGTGCTTGGGGGAAAGAAGAAGGCAGGAAGGTTATTTTTCCCATCACTGATAACCAAGTTGTGCAAGAATGCCGAATTGTCAATCACAAGAACAAAAGAAGAAATAAGGCCTTTAGATGCAATTGGAATCAAAATATTGATGAGCCACAACGAAAGGAAGGCATTGGAGCACCACAAAATTGTGATCCCATAGTTGCAGAAAAGGGAAAAATTGTAGAAGCACGAAAGAACAAAAATTGCAGAACCACCGATTCTGCAATATGATTCTGCAATTTTCCTTGGCATGAGTAGCTGAAGATCTATTGGGCCTGTGTCAAGGATGAAGGAATGAACTTTTCATCCCGCAGCGGAAGCATTGGATCGTCTTTGATTTATTTAGAATTAAACACAAAATATATAAGGTTAAGCAAAAACTTACATTGAAAATATGGAGATTCTTCTGGCGGGTCTTTATCTCCTCCACAAAGTCTTCCTTGCTATGACTCTAACAAAAGATCAAGGCTTGTGGGAGCCTCTTGAAAGAAAATCCCCAAATGATTGGAGAGGAAGAGGTCTAGAGAGAATTCTCTAATTCTCTCTATTGAGGAGATGTGTGTTGTGTAGAATGGCTCAACCCAAGGGTTCTATTTATAGAGACCAATGGAAGATCTTTGCCATTATTAAAATATTATATTTTAATATCTAATATATTAAAATATATCTTTTATTTATTTGAATCTCATTCAAATCTCCTACGATATTTATTTATTTGAATCTTATTCAAATTCTATAAATATCTTTTATTTAATATATCAAATATATATTAATTATTTTAATATTTAATGTATCAAATACAATAAATATATTTTCCTCTTTTATATTTAATATATCTAATATATTAAATATTAATTTGAACACTTCAAGTTAAATATTAATTTGAACATTTCAAATTTTTCTTTCAACTAAATTGATCTTTTAGTGTTACTATGAGCTAGCAAGGGGACCTTATGGACCTACAGATTATAAGCTCCAATGATACAAAATTAATTAATTAAACTCTTTAATTAATTAATTTTCATTCATTAACTATAGGTCACTCCACTATAAACCTAGAGTTGTACTCTTATGCACTGTAGGACAAGTTGTGTCCATAGATATAATCATTACATGCAAGTCGATCCTTCACAAGTTGTTCGTAATTATAGCTGGGTCAAAAGTCCGTTTTACCCCTGTAATTACATCTTGCACCTTAAGTACCACTGATCCTCTAATGAACAATATGTTTATAATCTAATTATAAACTAAGTCCCTCTCGGGCCAATGAGAGGGTGGGGCCCCATTGTTCAAGTCCCAAAATCAGCACTTAAGGGAACTATTCATCTGCTTACCCTATATGGGAAGGAGTGAATTCCATCTTGTGAGATTATGTTCCCAGCTCCCTATTTGGTCAAGTCCCCAAAATGGTAGGCATATTGAATCGGCTACAAAAGCCACTCTCACCACTGCAAATCAAAGGACAAGCCCTCACAGGTAGGAGTTCATAACTCACTCAGGATTAAGATCGAGTCGCATATGATCATCCTGATGAAATATTAATCTTCTCAATTAACGGATTTATAAAGAGAGATTAAATATTTCGTGGTCCAGTCTTATACAAACTCATTGTATAAGATACCCCCACTCACATGTCTCCACATGAATGATTTTGATCAAATCATTTGTAACTATTACAAAGTGGGCCGTATCAATAGTGTTACCAAGATAAGGCACCCAACCTTATCCATATACTATGACCCTTTAGGTTATTTCTTGAACATGATCCTCTTGTATGTCAACCACATACTGTTCAAGATTACACTAATAACCTTGGATTTTTCATATAATGGATAATATTATATTGAAAATAAAATAATCAAAATTATTATTAATTATTAAATAAATTATTAATTACGAGGCTTTAGGGCATAAATCCCAACAATCTCCCACTTGCACTAAAGCCGGCGAGACATGTATCCTAGGGCATACTCTATACCCAACATGTTCTCCCACTTGCCCTAGCAAAGATGAGACATGTCTCGTAATCCTAGACATTCTAGATGACCCTCAAACACTTTAGCCTGGAGAGTCTTTTTATATAGATCCAAAGAACTGCCGTTAAAAAGCCATCTTGGTCACTACCATGATGCTTTCTTTCTCTCGATATGATTCCCTATACATTGGTGTTTTCTAATTTACTTAATATTAGTCTTTACACCACTATTATCATAATAAAGAGGATAGACTAAATCATATCTGAAACACCTTTCAGATCTTCAAGGAACTATTTGAGTTAGACAAGTCTTTTTATTGCTTCACAAGCAAAACGATTTAACTTGTATACCATACTCCACCACTTAGGGTAAAATTTGTCCTTATATAGATTTCCTAAATCTTTGTAAGAACCAGTGTATCTTGTAAAGATCAAATCTTTAACTTTATACACAAAAATTTCTCATCATCCATAGATAATTTGAGAAAGTTTTTAATTTTCTACTCAATGGTCATACCATTCGTGTAACTGATATATGCTAACCAATTGTATATTAAATGTTTAGTCTCATTTATGCATATCATATACTCTCAACATTTGAGGTATCTTAGGATATACTTTCTTAGACATAAATATCAAATATTTGACAACAATTTTGTCAATATAAAATGTTTGAGACAAAGTTAACATTTTGTCCTTAAAATCTTATTTTGGACATGTAAAATATACTGAGTCATTCCAAATCACTTATTTAGAATTGGTTACTTAATCAACGCTTTATATCAGACATCTTACATCATTCATAATGGGTAAAAATATCACCAACATAAAACATGAGAAAAATCCACTAAGCAATTAATGATTTTCTTGTCTATACAAGCTTCATTAATATTTATCCAAAGTCATAGATTATGATATTTTTATCAAACTTTATATTCACAGATCTAATGGTAAAATTCATTTCATAAATGAACCTTTACTATTTCGCAAACTTTTTGCTTTTGATCTTTGAAAATAAACATATCTGATTAATTTGTGTAGATGCATTATCTAAGATTTCTTTTCATAAAAGAATTCTAAACATTCATTTTTTTTTTTTATATCACATATGCAACAATGAATTAAATAATGCTTACAGACTTCAGTATGGCAACAAGTGAGAAAATCTACTCGCAGTCTACTTTCTCCTATTAGGTATAACCCTTTGCCATTAGTCTCATTTTGCAAGTAATAAGCCTTTAACTTTGTCATCTAACATGACAATTTGGACTTCAATTAAGTCCTTGTAAAGGTTGAGTCATCTCATAACTCTCCCACTACGATGAGGCTTATCCAATTCATGACTGGGATCCATTTGACATTCAAATATAATTAAATTGTTAACAACTTTCGTTAACTATTTAGTGGCTTCACTTGGAACTAATTTATTAACACTATCTCACCTTATTAAAGGTTTGTAGTCTTTTATTTGACATTTCTTATAAAATTGATATTTGTCATACAAATACCTTATTCATTTTAGGACTACATAAAAGACCACTTTATACTCCTTAGGGGTGACCTACACTTAGGCTTATCTTTGAATATATGCAAGTTTTTTTTAGGCATGTGTTCAACATGTGAGCTTAACATTCCCAAATAGTGAAGTGTTGTAAACTAGCTTTACTACTCTTCTATAATCTTTAAAATTGTCTCGTAGACACTTTTAGAGGGAATCATGTTCACCATGCAATCTCTATTGCATTTCCTAACTGGAGTATGGTAATGGTGTGTAACTCATTACTGATGTGACCATGTCTAACAAGGTCTTGTTTCTCCTCTTGTAGCACAATTTCACAAAATTGTACTTGGTATTAAGTAATTGGGATAAAAATCCATTTTCTATCAATTAGTTTTAGTACGTAAGGTTCATGTACTTTCCATTATGATCTGATCATAATATCTTGATAGATTTAATTACCTAATCGATTTTTTTTTTTTTTTATAACTTTAGTCTTAATTTTCTTGAACTTTTCAAAAATTTAGACTTATGTTGTATTAGGTAAGGATACTTATACCTTGAATGATCATCAACTAGAGTGATGAAATATTCATGACTTTATTTGACTTTTATATTCACTAGACCACTTGGGTCAGAATGTGTAAGCCCAAAGTATTCTTTGGCGTTCTAGCCCTATCTAATAAAGGCCCAATGATTATCTTGCATGAAAGGCAAGATCTACAGACAGGTAAAGTAATTAACTAACTTTTAGAGAATTACTTCTTACTAGTCTTTTCATTCTATTCAAGTTGATGTTAATCAACCTTAACAGCCAAAATCAAGTATCATCTTTTAGGAGAAAACAATGTCTTTCTATTTTGGATTCTATAATCCTGAATATCTCAGTATTTTGTAGTATAGTATATGTTAACATTTTTAACATATACAAATTGTTCTTATTTTCAGCTGAATGTATTTTCAAACAATTTTGAAAATATAAACTTTCATACTTTAAAGTAATTCATACTATATGAACATTTTTGTAATAAAGTTCGAGAAATTGAATTTCTCTTATGGTTACTAAAAACACCATATTCAGCATTATGTAACAATTTTACTTAATGACATCTTAATGTCTCCCACTACACTAATTGAGATAGGCTTCCTGGTGCTAACTTGTAGAAATTATTCTACATGTTAAGTATTTTCCAAGAATTACATATTAAATGTAATGAAGAATAAATCTTGATAGTAGATCTTGTATCGACTATCTAGGTGACATTATGTATATTCCACCAAAAATCTAGTAAATCAAATTTACTTTCATTTATATTTTTATTCCTAGAGGTATTTCAAAAATTCCTCTTATTATGACTGTCCTAGCTAATTTAGGAACTATTTCCTTTTATATAGCTTCAATCATTTGGTTTCTTTACTTGGATTTTTGTAATACTTAGTTTGAGATCATTTAGACAACTTTCTAAATTTAGCTTATGTTGACTTCAACATCTCATATGTTGTTGTCATTTTATTTATCTTCTAAATTTGACATCTAACATGTCAACTAGGAGAATATGTACAAGCTATCTTGTTTACTTTTGATTCATTAATCATGTGCTTCACGAACAATTCGAATAGCATTAGCAACAGGTTTTGAGAACATTTCTCAATAAAGACGAATTCAGAATTTTACACTACCATTACAAGTGTTAATGTTACTTTTCCAAGTAATAAAATTTCTCAATTTTGACTTATCAGTAATAAAATTAAAATTATGAGAGAAACTGACATAATATTGAAATATATAATATATAATTTAACATCATGCAAACAATTATCCATTCAATTTTAGCATAGAAATCAAACAATTTGAAAAATGAACCCTATAAATCATTTCTAATGCTATGGTACTTTAGTGGATTAGAACAAGTGCCGCCGTAGGGTAGGTCAAGTATTCCTTAACTAAACTGAGACAATCTCAACCAAGTATTATACCAGAATAACTCTTATTCATATAATATTTAGTTACCATTAGTTTGGTCAAAGACATCATTAACAACTTTAATGAGTCCTTTGTAAGTGTGACCCATAATTTTAGATCCCGTAGTTTTATCCCAACAAGTGCCGCCGTAGGGTAGGTCAAGTATTGGAAACAAAACTACAATCCTATCATTCTCAGGAGTTCACCCTGATATTGACCCATGCAAACACCTCCGTAGGGGGACGGTCCAAAAGCCGCCACGAGGCCCCGCATGAATCTCACGATGTAAACTAATGATGGAGACCGTAGGATATGTTGACACATTTCCTTCTCCCACTTACTATAATACTTTCTCAAAAGATTCACCCTGATATTGATCCATGCAAACACCTTCCGTAGGGAGGACGGTTCAAAAGCCGCCACGAGGCCCCACATGAATCTCATGTTGTGAATCAATAATAGAGACCGTTGGATTTTGACATGTGTCCTTCTCCCACTAAGTATTTTGAAATAGGGTTCTCTTACTCAGACAAATTAGGCTAATCTCATTTATCTAAGTTCCTCAATCTACCTTTCATAACCCTTATGTTGTTAGATTGATTTTAATGTGAATTACTAAGTTTTTAAACTATTTAAAAATAATAATAACATTATGAGCATGCTTAGTGAAAATAAATAAAATTTGACTAATTCAACTCCCAGGTCGGTTCCCAGTTAGAGGTGTTCCCTTTCGGTCAGCTTATATACCCCAGTCTAGACAGAACCTTCCATAGACAGAGTTCCCTTATAGTCAATTTTTATTTTCAAATTCATTAATCTTTAATTAACTATTAATTATTAGATTAATGAACATAAATTTTTTTTTTTAATCTTATTAAAAAATAATTCACTTGGATAGTCTTAAAAATCCATCATTTTAAACTCTTTAAATTAAAAGATAATCCTTGATATTTTATTCTAATTCTATTTAGAAAAATAGAAGATAAATTAAATTCAAAACTTAAACTATGGATAATCTTGAAATTCTACCATTTTAAACCATTTAAAACTAAATTAAAAGATTGTCATAAATTCTAACAAATAAAGATATATTAAATTCAAATTTTAAACTATTTAAAACATGAATTCGAAATATCCTTATTTTAAGGAAATCCTAATCTCATTAGGATATATCCTAATCCTATTAGGAAAACATGGATTTCATTTATGAAAGAAAATATCATAATTTAATTTTCAAATATAACAATTATATTCAAAGATATGGAAAATATAAGCATATTAAGAAAATATCTCAATTCTATTAGGAATCATCCTAATCAAATTTTCCAATATAACAATTATATAAAAAAAAAATTAATCTTAATTCTATTAGGAAACAATCTAATCATAATTTTTAAATATAACAATTAAATTCAAAATTAAGATAAGATGCATGATCATGCTTAACCTATGGTGGGATTTTAAATTTAAATGACATACTTTATGCAACAATCAAATAATTTAAAACATACATCTCATGTATAATTAAATTAAAAATAGCAAAATTGACCGGCATATTTGGCATATCCTAAGAAATTGAAAATAATTTAAATTACAATAATTTAAATCCAAGACATATCTTGGTCTTCAATATCTTCCTTGTTCGGCCATCCAAATTTAGAGTTTAAAAATCTAAATATTGTCTTTCAATTATGATACCAGCATCCACAAAAATTAAAAAGAAAAAACTGCATTACCCAAGTGTTGAACCCAAGACCTTGAGTATAACAAGAAGCCTCCTTCACCACTAAACCAAACACTGTTTTCTGACATTGGAATGTTTAATAATAATATAAATATTCAGCCGAATATGATTGACTTCGATTTTTCCGGTTTTTTTTTTTTTTTTTTTCGTGCACCTCTTCGTCGTCGGCTTCTTCATCACAGGTGATCGAAATTGCAGCAATGGTAATCTTTCAAGTAAAATACATGAAATCCTAACCCTTATGGGTTTTACAATGATCTAATCAAAGCAATAAATCTAATGCCAAATAGCCTAAACAATCAATTTGCAAACCACAAATATATCAAATATATGATAAATTAAAATACCCACCATCAAAAAATTTAATTCTAAATAAAACTCAAAGAGGCTCTGATACCAATTGAAGGAATGAACTTTTCATCCCGCAGCGGAAGCATTGGATCGTCTTTGATTTATTTAGAATTAAACACAAAATATATAAGGTTAAGCAAAAACTTACATTGAAAATATGGAGATTCTTCTGGCGGGTCTTTATCTCCTCCACAAAGTCTTCCTTGCTATGACTCTAACAAAAGATCAAGGCTTGTGGGAGCCTCTTGAAAGAAAATCCCCAAATGATTGGAGAGGAAGAGGTCTAGAGAGAATTCTCTAATTCTCTCTATTGAGGAGATGTGTGTTGTGTAGAATGGCTCAACCCAAGGGTTCTATTTATAGAGACCAAGGGAAGATCTTTGCCATTATTAAAATATTATATTTTAATATCTAATATATTAAAATATATCTTTTATTTATTTGAATCTCATTCAAATCTCCTACGATATTTATTTATTTGAATCTTATTCAAATTCTATAAATATCTTTTATTTAATATATCAAATATATATTAATTATTTTAATATTTAATGTATCAAATACAATAAATATATTTTCCTCTTTTATATTTAATATATCTAATATATTAAATATTAATTTGAACACTTCAAATTAAATATTAATTTGAACATTTCAAATTTTTCTTTCAACTAAATTGATCTTTTAGTGTTACTATGAGCTAGCAAGGGGACCTTATGGACCTACAGATTATAAGCTCCAATGATACAAAATTAATTAATTAAACTCTTTAATTAATTAATTTTCATTCATTAACTATAGGTCACTCCACTATAAACCTAAAGTTGTACTCTTATGCACTGTAGGACAAGTTGTGTCCATAGATATAATCATTACATGCAAGTCGATCCTTCACAAGTTGTTCGTAATTACAGCTGGGTCAAAAGTCCGTTTTACCCCTGTAATTACATCTTGCACCTTAAGTACCACTGATACTCTAATGAACAATATGTTTATAATCTAATTATAAACTAAGTCCCTCTCAGGCCAATGAGAGGGTGGGGCCCCATTGTTCAAGTCCCGAAATCAGCACTTAAGGGAACTACTCATCTGCTTACCCTATATGGGAAGGAGTGAATTCCATCTTGTGAGATTATGTTCCCAGCTCCCTATTTGGTCAAGTCCCCAAAATGGTAGGCATATTGAATCGGCTACAAAAGCCACTCTCACCACTGCAAATCAAAGGACAAGCCCTCACAGGTAGGAGTTCATAACTCACTCAGGATTAAGATCGAGTCGCATATGATCATCCTGATGAAATATTAATCTTCTCAATTAACGGATTTATAAAGAGAGATTAAATATTTCGTGGTCCAGTCTTATACAAACTCATTGTATAAGATACCCCCACTCACATGTCTCCACATGAATGATTTTGATCAAATCATTTGTAACTATTACAAAGTGGGCCGTATCAATAGTGTTATTAAGATAAGGCACCAAACCTTATCCATATACTATGACCCTTTAGGTTATTTCTTGAACATTATCCTCTTGTATGTCAACCACATGCTGTTCAAGATTACACTAATATTCTTGGATTTTTCATATAATGGATAATATTATATTGAAAATAAAATAATCAAAATTCTTATTAATTATTAAATAAATTATTAATTACGAGGCTTTAGGGCATAAATCCCAACAAAGGAGAGGGATGAAGCACTCAAACAAACACTAGCAAGGCTCACAAAAGGAAAGGGCCCTATATTCCCAAAGTTCCTTGAGATTCTCCTTGCACCTCTCGCCCCTCCACCACAAGACGATGACTACTCTTCCTTGAACTAAGGGAGTTTTTCTGACTTTTTCCTTTCCCTTTTCTTTTATTACTTTCAGTATTTTTGTACTGCTTTGTTAGGACTTATAATAGGAAGTTTTCATTGCTTTGTATTTTTGTTTGATATTTTGATGGGCTGTAATAATTAGAACTAAGAATTTGTTTGAAAGGTGAACACATCTCCAATTTCATATGCTTTTTAGTCAATAAAAATGCTTTTGATCTCATCACTCAAATTGTTGGGATTTATGCCCTAAAGCTTCGTAATTAATAATTTTGATTATTTTATTTGCAATATAATATTATCCATTATATGAAAAATCCAAGGTTATTATTGTAATCTTGAACAGTATGTGGTTGACATACGGGAGGATCATGTTCAAGAAATAACCTAAAGGGTCATAGTATATGGATAAGGTTGGGTGCCTTATCCTGGTAACACTATTGATACGGCCCACTTTGTAATAGTTACAAATGATTTGATCCAAATCATTCATGTGGAGACATGTGAGTGGGGGTATCTTATACAATGAGTTTGTATAAGACTGGACCACAGAATATTTAATCTCTCTTTATAAATCCATTAATTGAGAAGATTAATATTTCATCAGGATGATCATATGCGACTCGATCTTAATCCTGAGTGAGTTATGAACTCCTGCTTGTGAGGGCCTATCCTTTGATTTGCATGGGTGAGAGTGGCTTTTGTAGCCGATTCAATATGCCTACCATTTTGGGGACTTGACCAAATAGGGAGCTGGGAACATAATCTCACAAGATGGAATTCACTTCTTCCCATATAGGGTAAGTAGATGAGTAGTTCCCTTAAGTGCTGATTTCTGGACTTGAACAATGGGGCCCCACCCTCTCATTGGCCCAAGAGGGACTTAGTTTATAATTAGATTATAAACATATATATTGTTCATTAGAGAATCAGTGGTACTTAAGGTGCAAAATGTAATTATAGGGGTAAAACGGACTTTTGACCCAGCTGTAATTACGAACAACTCGTGAAGGATCAACTTGCATGTAGTGATTATATCAATGGACACAACTTGTCCTATAGTGCATAAGAGTGCAACTTTAGGTCTATAGTGGAGTGACCCTAGAATTAATGAATGAAAATTGATTAATTAAAGAGTTTAATTAATTAATTTTGTATAATTGGAGCTTATAATCTGTAGGTTCATAAGGTCCCCTTGCTAGCTCATAGTAACACTAAAAGATCAATTTAGTTGAATTTTTTTTTTGAAATGTTCAAATTAATATTTAATTTGAAGTGTTCAAATTAATTTTTAATATATTAGATATATTAAATATAAAAGAGGAAAATATATTTATTGTATTTGATACATTAAATATTAAAATAATTAATGTATATTTGATATATTAAATAAAAGATATTTATAGAATTTGAATAAGATTCAAATAAATAAATATCGTAGGAGATTTGAATGAGATTCAAATAAATACAATATATTTTTTAATATATTAGATATTAAAATATAATATTTTAATTATGGCAAAGATTTTCCCTTGGTCACTATAAATAGGACCATTGGGTTGAGCCATTCTGAACAACACACATCTCTTCAATAGAGAGAATTAGAGAATTCTCTCTAGACCTCTTCCTCTCCAATCCCTTGGGGATTTTCTTTCAAGAGGCTCCCACAAGCTTTGGTCCTGTGTTCGAGTCATAGCAATGAAGACTTTGTGGAAAAGATAAAGATCCGCCATAATATTCTCCATAATATTATTTTCAAGGTATTTATTGCTTAACCTTTGTATTTTAGTTTAATTCTAAATAAATCAAAGACGATTCCTATGCTTCCGCTATGGGTTTAATTCGATTATTCCCTTTACAAATAAACTTCAAGGATGAGACTCTGGAACCCCCATTTTTATTAAATGTCAACACACAAATTGCTCAACCTAGCAAACTACTTCTCTTACATGAAACCAACACCTCAACCACATCTACCTAGGCTTAGACACATACATACTATAGATAGGTCCACTTAATTTTCATAAGCACCCAAGCATCCCTTTAGAGTTCAATTTGTCAATGGGGACATTGACAACCTTTAAGTTTTTGGGAGGGAAAGAATTGAGTTAGACATTTACTTTTTTATTTGTAACACCAACACTCTTGTATTTATGCTTCTATGCTGCCTGCTACCTAATCCATGTCTTCATCTGTAAAAAAAAACAAAACAAAACAAAAAAAGGGAGAAAAAGAGGATTTAAAAGGGCACCCCTCTTTCCAACTTGACCAAGTAATCAGGGTAAGTCATGACACACCCATGATTTACTTTGCTTGAACAGTTAGGTGAAGAAATGAGTATGGTTTTAACTGGTGATGTGTGCTCGTAGTCAGCTACTTTCGCCACAAAGCGTTAGTAAATTGGAATGAAGGCACAATTGACTATGGAACCTTCTTTGTAAAGATTGGCATCAAAGAAACAAGTTTGGGAGGAAACAACTCTAGCAAAACAAAAATTTATTTTCCTTTATTTTGACAATTAAGTAAGGCCTAGGTAAAGGAGTAAATGTTGAAGACTAAGTAGATGTTGTGTTCTAGCTAAGGAAAAAAAGGATGGTTGAGCAAAGTGGGCGATGACATTATGAAGTTGAAGATCCTCTAAGAAGTTTAGTTGTGTCAAACGTGCTAAGTCATCCTAATTAATTGAAGTTTGCTGAATGTGCATAAAAATTCAAAGTTTTAACTTCTAATTTGCTTGAGGACAAGCAATATCTTTAGTTTGGGGGTGTGATAAGCCTTAGTTTTGAGGCATATTTAACTCTCAAAGGCTTAAGTTATGCTTGATTTTCTTTAGAATTATATGAAGAAGTTAGCAAATTCTTAGAAAACATCAACAATTTTGTGGGAAATACATTTGATAGGAAGATTAAATAAAAAAGGAAAATATAGACTGAAAGTGGTGTTTGGTTGCAGGATGTTGGAACATTGCAATTTCGGATTGCAAAATCAAAATTGCAATATGATATTGTAATCCAGTAGCAGCAAAAAAGGAAAGTTCTTGGTGGAGGCAAATATGAAAAGCACCGAATTTTTGCATAATTTTCAGGGGAGTTTAGACGAAAATGGAGAGACTAAGAAACCCTAGTTCAAAGCATAAAAGGTGGAAAAAGCTACGGGAATGCAGATTGTTTTTCCTCAAGCAAAATAATGATTTCTAGGTTTTCTTTCTGGTGCATTTAGTCCAGCCGTGGGGTTACATCGGAGAAGATCATTTGTTCTTCCTTAATTTCGATCCAATCCAAACGAAAGTTTGGATTGTAAAGATTCGTTCATTCTTGAAGAAGAACAAAAATGAATCGATTGGATTGTAAAGGAAAATCGTGAGTGAATCGAATATAAACCTTCTATGTTCTTAGTTTTTTTTTTAGTTGAACTCTGTTTTAGTTCAGATTTGATTGTAATACTTTTGATTTATGCATCTTTATTTTCTGTATTAAATATTGGGTGTGAATTGTAGATTAAGGAACACGTGGAGTTCAATTTTCGAGAAATTTTTAGGTCATGAGTTTATTGTCCAGCAAGTATACTTTCAAGTCACTACAAGAATTTCAAGTTTTGCCGACGGCAAAATTGGTCGGGAAAAGCCACAAAAACGTCGGCATAGGCTTTCCCGAAGAAAAAAAAATCGTCGGCAAATTGGTCGGCAAATCCTCGTCGGGGTAACTTTTGCCGACGTTTTTTCTTGACGGTCGGCATTTCCATCTTTTGCCGACCAAACTCTTTTGTTCGGCCTTTCCAAGAAATGCCGACCAAACTAAATTTGGTGGGCAAAAGTAGGCAATGCCGACCAAAATCGTTTGGTCGGGCTTTCCAAGAAATACCGACCAAACTAAATTTGGTGGGCAAAAGTAGGAAATACCGACCAAAACTGTTTGGTCGGTCTTTCCAAGAAATGCCGACCAAACTAAATTTGGTGGGCAAAAGTAGGAAATGCCGACTAAAACCGTTTGGTCGGGCTTTCCAAGCAATGCCGACTAAACTAAATTTGGTGGGCAAAAGTAGGAAATGCCGACCAAAACCGTTTGGTCGGTCTTTCCAAGCAATGCCGACCAAACTAAATTTGGTGGGCGTTTCTTGGAAATGCCGACCAAAATTGTTTGGTCGGGCTTTCCAAAGAATGCCGACCAAACTAAATTTGGTCGGCGTTTCTTGGAAATGCCGACCAAAATACCTAAAGCGTCGGCAAAATTTGGTGTTTACAATATTTCTATTTGCAATATTTATTTTTATTAATTTCACTATAATTTCAAATTTATTGTACCTAAAACAAATTGTACACAAAAGTTAACTTAAATTAACCTTTATATTAAACAAAACCAAGTTCAATTACATTTTGTTCTCATAAATTTGTACATGATATAAAATCCAATCTCTAGAAGTAAAATCTTCAAAAGATTCCTTTATCTTCAAGTAATCGTCCGTCTGCTTTCAGAATAATATCATCTACTCAACACACCTAAGAAAAACAAAGACAATAATATGAATGATCAAGAACAACCAAATTCAACTAACATTTCAAAAGTAATAAACAATAATATCAAAATTATTGATGAAGTCACCAAAATCAAAACACACATAACAACTAAAATTACTTAGAAGGATCCAATATTGAAATTAATGAACAACATATAAACCAACGAAATCATCTAACTTATAATTATAAGGAACTAAAACAATCCAACCTTAAACTTAAAACTTATCATATTCACACCTAAACTCATTCAAACTTAGCAAAAATAATCAAAATTTTAAAATAACTTGCAAAGGTTAAACCTATGTGTATAATAAGTAACTATTTCCTAATAACACAATCAAAACTTTACAAATTAATCTTAGTTTTTCAAGCAAATCATAGTTGCAAAATTACACAAGCACCTATTTCAAAACAAAAATTACAAGAAACTAGTTTAAGAACATGAACTCATACATAGCATAGTTTAAAACTTTATAAACTTCTCAATATACATACAAAGCATCTAAAACTCAACAATTACAATATACATACATTGCATCTACAACTCAACAACCATATATATGAACATGAACCCATCAAACTATAAAACCCATCAAACTTATATTTACAACATATACTAGAAGCTTCAAAACTTTATAAGCATAACCCAAAACACTATCATTTCTAAACTTTCAAATCTAACCAAAGTTTAAGAATTACACAAGAAACTAGTTTTTCAAAACAAAAATTGTCAAACACATTTACTTGAAGGCTTGACTTAGACATGTCAAAACATATATGAGTTTTGCCTAAAACTTCTCAATATGCATACATTGCATCTACAACTCAACAACCATATATATGAACATGAACTCAAAAGAAGCCAATTATATAAAAACCCATCAAACTTATATTTACAACATATACTAGAAGCTTCAAAACTTTATAAGCATAACCCAAAACACTACCATTTCTAAACTTTCCAATCTAACCAAACTTTAAGTATGTTTCAAGAAACTAGTTTTTCAAAACAAAAATTGTCAAACACATTTACTTGAAGGCTTGACTTAGACATGTCAAAACATATATGAGTTTTGCCTAAAACTTCTCAATATGCATACATTGCATCTACATCTCAACAACCATATATATGAACATGAACTCAAAAGAAGCCAATTATATAAAACCCATCAAACTTATATTTACAACATATACTAGAAGCTTCAAAACTTTATAAGCATAACCCAAAACACTACCATTTCTAAACTTTCCAATCTCTACAACCTTTAAGTATGTTTTGGTATACCCTCATAAACTCAATTAATTGGCTACCATAACTGCAGGATAGCCATACACAACTTGTCTCACTACGTATAAGTATGTTTTGGTTTACCCTCCTAAACTTAATAAATTGGCTACCATAACTGCAGGATAGCCATACACAACCTGTCTCACTACGTATAAGTATGTTTTGGTTTACCATCCTAAACTCAATAAAATCTCGAAGCATATTAACCTCCTCCCCCTCCCCAATATTTAACTCATTGGCTACCTTTACTGCAGGATAGCCATGCACAAAGTAGTAGTAGAGAGATCATTACCTATATAGATGGTCCTCCTTGTGAATTCAAGATTTGAGTAAGCATTGATCGAAGGCTGGCCAACTCGGTTGTAGTTCGAGTTTCAACTTCTTCCAATTTAGTTCTCGTACTTATAATTTCAGCTTTGGCACGATTTAACTCATCTTTTGTCTCATTCAACTCTTCCACTTGATGTGCATTTTCCGATCGTAGTTGAGCCAATTCTATGCTCAACTCATGCTCTCGTCGTGATTCTCCACTGGATGATGAGCACTTCCTTTGTTTCGGCTTGGGCCCCCAACCCATGCCTTTAACATGGCCCGATCGACTACCCAAAATGGTTTCAACGATCTCATCTTGGGCAAGTGGTTGAGACCCTTCTGGAGTGGGTGTCTCTTGCAACTCTATCATTTGACTCTATGAGACAAATTAAAATATGTATTATTCGAGTAACAAGTTTATAAAGTAGTTAGCAGTATAGGAAACTTACATGAGCAACATTGGCTGCCGGATTCACCCATCCTTTTCCTTCTTTGTATCTAGTTTTTTCAAATAACTCTATCGGTCCTAATTCAACACCTTTTGCTTTCTGTAATTCAAAGTTTTTAATTTACTAATAATATTGAAGAACAAGAAAATGATATAATTAACATTTTTCCAACTCTACCTGTATTTGCAGTATATGCATAAACGTCTTAGACCCAGCACAATGGTTGAATGGTAGCTTCGATTGATTCTTTTTATTTGTCTCCGTAGTTTTCTAAAGAAATAAAGTATTAGTAAATGAATCTATAATCATTTGAGACGACATTTATATATTAAGAAATATTAGTAACGTACCTTCCATTTAGGAGTCTCCCACCTATCACATAGAAAATGCCAATCATCCATATTAACCACTCGAGGATGTGGGTGTGCACGTCCTTCCTCAGGAGAATATTTCCTATAGTGTTTGACCAAGTCCGCCCTATACTCCTTAAAAGTACTTTGTATCTCATGATCGATAAACTCATGGACAACGTACTTAGAAAAATCCAACTCGAAATGGTTATGCATAAAATTTTATATATAATTTTAGTTATATATAAAATTAGACATGATAAACACAAAGAACTAAATGGTAATATTACCAGGAGTTTGTTTTTCACGTGGTCCTTTAGATCTGTAGTCACATCTTTCCACTTTGATATACGTACTGGAAATGATTCGCAGACAATCGTGCCAATCGCATTGCTAAACTTTGTGGCAAACTCGCACACAGGTTTCTTCAAATCATCGGTTATTTGTATTGGAATTTTCCCATGGAGGTGAACATATCTATCCAACTCTATGTTCCTTGAATATCCTCTTACTCTACGGGCAGAATTATCTGAAACACAAATAATTAAGACAATAAGTAAATACAAAATTATTTACAAAAGTTTATAAGAAGATTGACCTGAAGTCTCGCCGGTAGAAGACACTGCAGCGGCACTAGGGTTGGCGCTAGGGATGCTATTGGCAAAAAGATTAGTCGCCTCGTCCTCCAACTGAACAGAACTCACCATTGTCTCTATACAAGGAGACATGAAACATATGAGTGATATAAATAAAATAATAAGGATAAAAGCTTCTAAAACTAGAAATGAAACACATGGTTACTCCGAGTGCTAATCGCTATCATGATCTGAGTCAGAATTCTCATCAGGGCTCGAAGTAATCTCTGGAGAAAGTTCTACATCATCATCTTCATCGTTTATGAAATCATCATCATGATTTGATGACACTCCTCTACTCAGGTGTCCTTCCACAATTGTCGGATCAACATCATCCCTGCATAATGCGTTCTCTTGAATAGATTCATCAACTCTTATTCTACCCTCAACTTCTATCAACTCAAGTTGATCATTTCCAGTATCCTCTACCTCTGGAACATCCCACAATCGTTTATTTTGAACCACTTGCACCACCTTCCAGTTATTACCATATTTCGGATCGTCGAGGTAAAATACTTGTTTTGCTTGAGTAGCTAGGATAAAAGGGTCATCAACATACCAATAGTGAGATGTATTAATTGATCTCAACCCTAAATCAAAGTGTGATCTTTTCTTTTTACTGTCTGTGTCAAACCATTTACATTTAAATATCATAACACGTCTTCTCTTCATATATTCTAAGTCTAACACCTCAGTTAAGACACCATAGAAATTCAACTCGTCGCCTTGACTTTCACTTTCTCCAGACACTAAGACTCCACTGTTTTGTGTAACCCGACGATTATCACGCGTTAAAGTGTGAAAGCGCATTCTATTGACAATGCATCCACTATAAGAGCGCACTTGAGAACTAGGCCCGATCGCCATCGAGTACAAATCATCAGACATGTTCCCACTACCACGCAATGAGAGAACCTGTCAATTCATTGCATACACGTTTCAAATATTAATCATGATTGAAATTAAATTTATAAACTCATAACTCTGAACTTACATGAGATTTGAACCAACTAGGAAATTGGAGTTGGTGTCTTTTATATAAATCTTTGGCAGTTTGTGCTTCAGGACGAATTTGTTGCAAATGTTGTCTATTAATACAAGATACAAAAATTTACACATCAGATTTAACTTAATTGCATACTAACATTGAGATTGAGACTTATTAGAGTGTGCGAGACATACATACGATAGGACTTTATTTCATCACAATTGTTCAAAATATACCAATGTGCTATCCGTTTCTCCTCAGTTGATAATGTTCTTGAGGTTGCCCCTCCCAATGGTCTTGCACTTTGTTTAAACACTTCAAAGTCACCACAAATCTCATTCATGGGAATTTGGTCATCATTCCGTTCATCTCTATTGAATCTCGTTTCAATTCCACTTAGATACAAGGAACAAAAGTTCAATGATTCATTCATTACAAATGCTTCTGCTATAGAACCCTCAGGACGTGCTTTGTTTCGAACGTACTCTTTCAATGTTCGTAAACTTCTCTCAATAGGGTACATCCAACTGTAGCTAACAGGACCCACAACCCTTGTTTCATATGGCAAGTGAACTGCAAGATGCACCATTACATCGAAAAAAGCTGGTGGGAATATTTTTTCCAACTTACAAAGTATGAATATAATATCTGATTGTAATCGATCCAAATCACTTGTATATACTGTTTTTGCGCATAAATCACGAAAAAATGTACATAGCTCAACAATAGTAGTGGACATATCTTTAGGTAAATACCCTCGAACACCAATAGGGAGCAGTCGCTGAAGCAGAACATGAGAGTCGTGAGTTTTCAACCCCCATAGTTTTCCATCGTTGACACTTACACATCGTGATATATTCGACACAAATCCATCAGGAAATTTCACTGATTTCAAAAATTTACAGAAATCGACCCTTTCCCTAGTAGTCAGCGTGTACGCAGCATGTGGCTTTACAACCTTGTTGCCTAACTTTTGCAAGTGTAGATCTTTCCGTATATTTAAATCTTCTAGATCCAATCGAGCATTTGCCGTGTCCTTGGTTTTTCCCTCAATATTTAACAATGTGCCAACCAAGTTATCACAAATATTTTTTTCAATGTGCATTACATCCAATTTATGTCTTAACATAAGTTTTGACCAATAAGGGAGTTCAAAGAAGATACTTTTTTTCCTCCAATTAAGATCAGTTCGTTTCCTTTTCTTATCTTTATTTGCTGGATGTTTACTGAGCACAGGAAAGTTTAGCATACAAACTTCTTGTAAGATCTCATCTCCATTCATTACGACGGGAGGAGGTCTATGCTCTGACTTTCCATTAAATTGCTTACTCCTACGCCAACTATGACTCTCCGGAAGATAACGCCGATGTCCCATATAAGAAATTTTACCTCTTATCCTAAAAGACGATGTGTCTTCTTTACAAATGGGACATGCTTGGTAACCCTTCGTACTCCACCCAGATAAGTCGCCGTACGCAGGAAAGTCGTTAATAGTCCATAACAAACTTGCGTGTAGTTGAAAGTACTCGCCACTAACTGAGTCATAAGTGCGCACACCATTATTCCATAACTCTTTCAACTCTTCAATCAATGGTTGCAAGTAAACATCGATTTCTTTTCCAGGAGATTTTGGCCCAGGAATTAGTAAAGACATAAAGAAATTGGTTTCTTTCATGCATTTCCAAGGTGGCAAATTGTATGGAACTAACACCACCGGCCACATACTGTATGAAGTGCTCATATTCTCGAATGGATTAAATCCATCTGAAGCTAATCCCAAACGAACATTTCGTGCTTCCCGAGCAAACTGGGGGAATTCACGATCAAAATGCTTCCACCCTTCACCATCAGCTGGATGTCGCAACACACCATCTTCCTCAACACGCTTATCTTTATGCCACCTCATTTCCGAAGCAAAATGTTTCGATGAAAACAATCGCTTCAATCTTGGTATCAATGGAAAGTGACGTAAAATTTTATGTGGAATCTTCTTCCCTTTTCCATCGTTCACTTTATATCGAGACTCACCACATGTTGGACATTGTTAGCAATCAACAAATTCTTTCCAATATAATATGCAATCGTACTTGCAAACATGAATTAACTCATAGCCTAGCCCTAAGTCACGCAACTTCCTTTTAGCTTCATAAAATGAACCAGGTATACATGCACCGATTGGAAATGCTTCCTTTAACAATTGTAATAACATATCAAATGATTTATTACTCCAATTGTTAAGAACCTTAATATGCATCAATCTCACCAAAAAGTTTAATGACGAGAATCGCGTACAATTAGGATACAATTGATTACATGCTTCGGTCATTAAATCCTCGAATAAGGTTGAAGTATCGTTATCATGGACATTAGGGGGCAGCTCATTTTCAAAATTATTTTCATCATCTACATCTGCTTCAGCAATTGGGACTTGAAGTTCATTTAAAAGATTGAACATCTCATTTTCTGCATTGAAATCATTAGACTCTATAGTACTTGATCTATCATCGTTTACTGACCCAACTGTATAACTTTCAAACCTCGGTAGGTTGGTAGGTTCTCCATGATATACCCATTGGCTATAAGAGGGAGATATTCCATTCGTGAATAGATGTCGCTCTACTGTATCTAAAGATTGCCACATTGCATTCATACAATTTCTACATGGACATCTTGTTTTCCCAGAGTCATTAACATGAAACTTTGCCATTTCCATAAATTGAGTTACGCCTTCTATATATTCAATTGACAACTTGTCTCTAAGTTTAATCCAATCTTTATTCATCTTTATCCTTAATTATACACTTTTCAACTCCACTTCTTTATCGTGAGTAATAATCCTGTAGAACTTAGACAAAAAGAAGATGGATATTAAATTGAATACTGTAGGCCTCATTTCATAACCATTTGGAATAACGTTTATAGTTTTTGGATTTAAAAATGTTTGTTGGTTTTTGGGATAATCAAGCCACAATTACTCATACAAAGGCTTAATGGGTTTGTTGGGAGTGAGGATATGAACCTTCAACCTCAGATAAAGAAACATATGTTTTAATCCTTAAATAAGCTAAGTTAAATTTGAATTCTTAAGTTTTCACAATATCTTAATAAGCTAAAGTAAATTAATAAGCTAAGATTTCAATCATAATAAGCTAAAAACCAACTAAAAAACAAAACTTTTTAACTCATATAGTTTAATAATTTATTAAAACATTGCAACTAAAAATACAACTACGAATATAGAAAAATGAAGCTCCAAGTAAACCATAAGTTAATGTGTTGGTGTCTCAATGGTTTATTATGACCCACCATTACATCCATCATATATAGGTTAGTTATTGGTTTATGCTTCCTTTAACCAATGACTATTGCATAATTAATCAATTCATCACAATGTAATCCATCAAAAGTATCGGGTAGGTAAATGCTAACAACATAAAAAGTGTAATCAACATAAGTCATAAGTGTATGACAACCCAAATTATATAACTCATCATTACATAGTTTACACAACACCCAATTAGAAGTAGTTAAAAAGTCTAACCAACCTAATTAGCACTAAAGAGTCTAACCAATACCATGTAATTTTTAACTTGATACCCATGAATAATTATAATCAACATTACAAATTAACTAAAAATAAATTTTAAACTACAAATAAACAAAATACATATATATTTCTACTTCTTTACAATAAAGTATAAAGTACAAACTCAAAGTAAGAATTATTCTCACCTCAAAAAAGAATTCACCACCAAAATCAACCCAAACCTAGCTTAAACTTTGGTTCAACACTCCGAAACGAAACCAAATCCTAAAACAAAATAATTCAAATGTTAGATACCAATCTTAACTATTTTAACTCAGTTCGAAAAATGTATAAACATATATTTATCAAATAAAATTAACCGAAACATACTTAATACTTGATAAAAAGTGTTCGAATGAGTTCGCAAATATTCGAAACTACTCCAAAACGAAACCAAATCCTAAAACAAAATAATTCAAAGGTTTGATATCAATCTTAACTATTTTAACTCAGTTGGACAAAAGTCAAAATATAGATTTATCACCTAAAATTCACCGAAGCATGCTCAATACTTGATTAAAAGTATTCGAATGAGATCGAAATTGTTCGAAACTACTCCAAAACGAAACTAAATCCTAAACTACTCCAAAAATGATCAAATAAAATTCACTGAAACATACTTAATACTTGATAAAAAGTGTTCGAAAGTATTCGAAACTACTCCAAAACGAAACCAAATGATAAAACAAAATAAATCAAATGCTAGATACCAATCTAAACTATTTTAACTCAGTTCGACGAATGCCTAAACATAAATTTATCACCTAAAATTTACCAAAACATATTTAATAATTGATGAAAACTATTCGAATGAGTTCGAAAAGTGTTTGAAACTATAAAAAAAATAACTCAATGAATGAACTAACATACTAACAGTACAAAAAAAATTTAAAAGAGGGTTTCTACATAATTATCTTAATCAAAGAACCTAGAAACTTTGTTGGAGTTGGTTTTAAAATGTTCAAACTTGCAGATCTTGAGTTTACAAAAATACAAACACAACAAAGATTTGCAAAATAATATTCAATGTACAAAGTTTGTATTGTATAAGAGAAGAAAAAATGAAAACAAAAAAAAAAAAAAAAGAAAATGGCGGGTACCGCGCCGGAGTTACCGGCGGCAGGCGGCGGGCGGCGGCCAGCTGGGTAGCCGGCGGAGAGGAAGCTTGGCCGGCGGAAAGGAAGCTTGGCCGGCGACAATGGGAAGGGCAATCTGGATGGGTGGGAGAGCAGAGAGGAGTAGAGAAAAAAAGGGGGAAAAGCAGAGAAGAGGGGGAAATGAAATCTGAGAGGGAAAAAATGGGGGGCTCATTCTCGAGCCCCCCTATATTCGGAACTGCCGACGGTTCAGTTGAACCGTCGGCGGTTCGGTCGATTAATGCCGACCGTTTTTCAAACGGTCGGCATTTCAATAACTTTTTGCCGACCGTTTCTCAAACGGTCGGCAGTTCGGTCCCCCTTTGCCGACCGTTTGATAAACGGTCGGCGGTTCGGTCCCCCTTTGCCGACCGTTTGAAAAACGGTCGGCCGTTCGGTCCCCCTTTGCCGACCGTTTGAAAAACGGTCGGCGGTTCGGTCCCCATTTGCCGACCGTTTGATAAACGGTCGGCGGTTCCTCCAACAAATGCCGACCGTTTAGAAAAACGGTCGGCATTTCTTCTACCTTTTGCCGACCATTTAATAAAATGGTCGGCATTTCTCCTTCCTTTTGAAATAATATCCGGCATATCTCTTTATTTTTTCCGACCAAATAAAAACTAGTCGGCATTTCTCCTCTTTTTCCCGACCGAATAATAAATCGTCAGCATTTATATTATATTTGCCGACCAAATATTTAATAGTCGGCATTTCTTCTTCTTTTTGCCGACCAATATATGAAATGGTCGGCATTTCCCCTATTTTTGCCGACCAAATAATAAATGGTCGGCATTTTCCCTCTTTTTGCCGACCAATTCGTAAACCGTCGGGATTACCCCTTTTTTCCGACCAATTTCAAAGCGTCGGGATAAATAACGTCGGCAAATGGCAAATTTCTTGTAGTGAGTTAATGAAGTTTTGATCATTGCTTCCTCCAACTTTGGCCTTCAATCATCACTCTTTTATGTTGCAACAAGCATTTGTCATCCTTTAAGTTATGTTTTAGACTAAGTGCAAAATTTACTTTGTTCATCATGAAAATTATTTATAAATTTTACTTAGAAGCCTTTAAGTTAGTTATGAGCTAAAACTTCTTAGGGGTTCAAGGATGTGAATTCCCTAAGGAGTACTTTGAGCTTAAATTGCAAAGAACAACCGAGCCTACATTTTAATTGTTTGCTTGTGTTAAATTAAATGTTATTGTGATCCTAGATTGATCAACTAGAATAACAAACTAAGCTTAGATCTAATAACGACAGGTAGTGGCGGATCCAGAACTTTATGTCAAGGGGGGCACAAGTTCATATTAGATTAAATTATAAGTTTAGTCATTGAACTTTTAGATTTGTGTTTTATATAGTCCTTGAACTTTAAAAAGTGTATAATAAATCTCTGAATTTTCAATTTTTTGTTTAATAGATACCTAACGTTTTAATTTTGTGTTCAATAGGTCCATGATATATTCAAAAGTTTTAAAAATTAAATGAAATTAGACATAAAATATAATTGTGTCTAATAAGTCCTCAACCTACTCGACATTTTTGTAAATTAATGTATTGAATTAGTTACAAAATTGAAAGTTTAAGGTTCAATTAAAAACAAAATTAAATTTTATGTCTAATAAAACAGTCGATTTTAATTTTTTTTTAAAAATATATTTAAGACCTATTAGATACAAAATTTAAAGTTCATATATATATTAGACATTTTTAAAGTTCAATGATTTATTAGACACAAAATTAAAATTTTAAGGACCTATTACACCAAAATTTTAAAATTCAGAGACTAAACTTATAATTCAACTTTCATACAAATATAATTTTAAATACATTGATATATAATATATTTAGATGAAGTAATATTAATTACAAAATTATAATAAATCATCATAGAATCATCCATCTAAATATATAAGCAAATAATAAAATTTAAAATTTTTAAAATTTTTAAAAATTAAATTAGTATGCAATTAATTTTTCTAAAAAATTTATTAAGGATTAAATTTGTTTTTGTATATTTGGATGTGTGAAATTTAAAAATGAAGTAAATTCTAACCAGGCCAGCAAAATTTTAATAATACTATTCAAATATATAGAGTAAAATTTAAAATTTGAAGTTAACTTTCATTGGAGGGTCATGCAAAATTATATTAAGAGTAAAAGAGTAGGTGCGCGCAAACACATACTCGAACATAGGATAACTCACGAAAAAACTATCCTCCGTGCCCTCCCTTGGCCAATGAACCATAAGGATTTTATTGAAAATAAACAAAAAATCGTATAAATATATAGAAATTCTATAATTTCAAGGGGGGCACGTGCTCCCTCTAGCCCCAACGTGGATCTGCCCCTGACGACAAGGTTAGTGAAAGCCAAATATTGCACAAAAAATGGAGACAAGAGCTTAGACATAAGCCAACTTTTACCCAAGACATAGGGCAAAAGACTCCAAAATCGATTAAAATTGTATGGGCCAATTGATCTAAGTCAAAGGGATTATAGACATATAAGTCACTAACTTAGTATCCTAAGAACCTAATTACAAGGTGAATAGGAGTAGCAATTTTGGTTTATAATTGCGAGTAGGGTAGGTTGATATTGCAATTTTGGTTCGGCAATTTATCACTTAGGGCAATGAACATTCTTGAGCCTCGTTCCTTTTCATTGAGCATATTTCCTTGCACCTTTTGTTTCTTTCTATTTCGCATTTCTTGCAATTTTGACTTTGCAATTTGTTTTTGCTTTCTGATTTTTATTTCCATTGTTGTTTCACACCAACCCAAAAATCTGATTTTTGAATTTACTTACCAAGTTGAAGTTTTGATTACATTTTTGCTTTTGTAATCTCTTTGTTATACCGTTTCCTTGGGAGAAGATATCTAGGGATATTCTCTTTACTACTTGTATCGGCAGTGTGCACTTGCACTGGGTTTGAACTTATTTCTTAACTTTTGATCCAAAGTTCCACTCGATCACGAATCCTCAGGGAATTGGGAAGGTTTATTCAATTAATTACTGGACTTACTTGCATTTAATTTTATTTAGGAAACAAAACGCCAGACGAACATGCAATGAATTAACAAAATAAAAGCAACAAAAGAATGAATTGAATAAGAGCACATATTAAATAGGGCCGAGTTTAGGACATTAATCTCACCAATTGGACCATTCACTGAGTTTAACGGGTGTTTGTAATTAATTAAACAATTCATTTGGGTCTAAAGGTAATTTATCAAGGAATCTTCTGTCGAGCTCATCCAATTCTCAAATATGATTAATTAACTCACGTGCTCGTCTCATTAATTAATTAAATCTCGAATTAACGAACCTTATCGACGACCCTAATAGGTGTTCTTATCATTGTTGTGTCCAAACACCAACTATTATGTAATTAAACTCTAATTTATGCATTCTTTGTCATGCAATAACATAAACAGAGCATTAATTCCTTAATCAAGGGATTCAAAGCATTAAAGATATTGCATAAAAATGAATGTGTAAAATTAACTACAAATGCCCAATTAATCTCAATTACACGGTCCAAAGCTTGATTAAACCCTAAACTCTACATTCTAATAAAAAGAATCCATAATTCAGTTCCTTACAGCCATGACCCATCTAAAACTACTCAAGAACAACAGAGAAATTAAGGGAAAACAGAGACGAAACCCGTTACGCGTCGATCCATCGCTCTGCCTACGATCTCCATGAACCGCGAGTGTCAGGTCTTCAATAATTCCGCTATAATTCAGCTCCATACCTCTCTAACTCAATCATGGATTAAGTAGTAAAACTCCCAAATTGGCTCCTGTTTTCCATAATGCAAATGCCCATTTCATTTGGGAAATCGATACAGCGTTGAGACACTGTCCAAAAATGGAAGCATTTTCTTTAGGCACGTGCAGGTAGCGTCGTGACGCTACGGACAGAATTTGACTTCTTTGTATTTTTGCAACGTTGAGAAGCCACAGGACAATGTCTCGATGCCTAACGTCTAGACACCATTTTCAGGGTCTAGAAGCTATCCTCTCTGGATTTCTTGCCCAATTTGAGTCCATTTCCATCTTTACCCTCAATTGCACCACTTTTTGCTCCAAACTCAATATATTTTCTCCAAAATCGTAATGTCCGCTCCATATGCTCGATTTTCTTAAATATAAGAGAAATCTACATAAAAGCTCATATTAAACCACAAAATTAGCTAATAAATGGGCAATAATTATAGCACTAATTAGTGCTATTAGGGGACGTAAGGTTTCTTAGGGGCTTTGGCCAACTTTTTCAATAAGGTCAATTAGGTGATAGACTACTGTTTGGATTCTTGTGTTGGTTATCTATGATCAAAACATACACTGTTAGTTGTTTTTACCCCAAATCGATGCCTGAAGTGAGATCATTATCTTTATTTCTTTCAGTTTAGATTGTTATCTTTATTGCTTTCAGTTTAGTCCTTTCGTATGTCTTTGTCAGTCCATGTCAATAAGAAATCCAATTAATAGAAATCAATTATTCGATTTTCTATACATCGACTTAGTCCACTATTAAGTACTACAAGTATTTAATTTTAGATAGGTAATTATAAATTGTATTTGATAATCCTTCAATAAGCTCATATCAAATTGGAGCCATTGTCGGGAATTTCATTTATTTGATTTCTCTAGCTCGCACCAAATTTTATTTATCAAATTGGCTCTGTTGCATCGTGGCGAGCCTTTTACTCATCACGATCCTCATGGTCTTGAGTGGGATCATTCATATCAATGTTAAGAGGAGCAGCGAAGCTTGTGCCCCAGTCTTTAGTTTTAAGTATGTCTATAGAAGAGTTAATTAATGAGCTTAATAAGAATTCTTTACTATTGCAGAAAGAAAATCTCCAGCATCAACAAAAAAATCTCTGATTTTGAGAAGAGATGGCTAGGATACTAAGTCGCCCAGTTGGCTGATCTAGTGAAGAAATGGGAGAGTTCTCAAGACCAACCATCTATCAACATTCTTGAGGTATGAAGTTATGAGGTTGATTTAGAATCAAACGATGAAATTTGTTTGCCGTGAGGAATAGATATGTGAGGCAAGTGAGGAAGTCGAGCTTCAATTCCATGAGGAGGTCAAGATGATAGAGTTTAAGGTCGAAAGACTTGCATCTGTTCTGTCCTTTGGTTCCTCTTTACTTTGCGAATGTTCTTCTTCTTTGTCTTATGAGTTAGAGTAAGAGTTGTTTTTCTTTGATCTCTCTATTTTTATGTTTTTAAAGTCGAAAAATCCCAAAAGGACCTGTATTTCTAGAGCCCATAAGATGTTGAAGAGCTTGCTATGTGCAGTGGGCTTTGTGCATTCTAGAAAGAAAGGGTCGGAGAGATGGGAGAACTTCTACGTGCCTTGATGCATGCAACATGGCAAGTCGAGCAATGGACTATATAAATTTGCGCTTTCTAGAGATAGCAAAGCTTTAAATTTACTTGCTTTCCTTTATTTTTCCTTTTTCATAGCTTAGTTTGTTTAGGTTTTGTTTGTAGGTAATAAGTGAGCTTTGGGAAGAAATTTTATCATTCTTGGAGGCTAGAGACACACCACCACTCATTTATGTCCTAAGATTTCAAGAGAGTTTTTTTGTTTCCCTTTATCTTTGTCTTTATGATTTTTTTATATTTATACATTGATGACAATGTAGACTTTAGGTTGGGGGTGGAGGTTTATGATTTGAGCTTAATGTTTAGTCATGAGCATATGAGTTTGGGCTATTTAGCTTTTGAGCAAAATTTTGAAATTTTTATAAAATTTTGAGCATATATTAACTACTTTGCATGTTGATTGAGTCTTTGAGCACCTGAGTTCAGACTTTTGATCAAAATGTTATTAAGCATGTTGGTTGTGTCCTTGGGCACTTGAGTTAGGATTTTTGATTGATATGTTGAGTATGTTTTTGTTGAAATTTTGAGATTTTTTAGCTTGATTTGATGGATGAATTATGATGATCTTTAAAGTGCTTTCCATAACTCATTGTTTGCAATTTGTTGAAGTATGAAGCATGTTGTTCTAATTTGAGCATATTTAAAAATTCTTTCTTGATTTTCTTGTATGTTGTAAGCACATTAGCCAACCTTTTGTTGTCTTGAAGGCCTAGAGTAGCTTTATGGGATTCATATGTCTGTTGTCACCCCGATAGGCTTAGGTACTAGTTTGACGATAACTTAGCTTAATGGTTGGTAATGTGTTGCTTAGGGAGAAAAAAAATGTTGCTTTTGCATGCAAGAAAAGAAAATTAAGCTCAAAAGAAAAAATCATTTTAGTGAAAGAAAGAAAAGAAAACAAGAGAGAAAAAAAAAAGCTTGTAATATGTGTTAAAAATAGTCAGTAGTAAAAAGAGGTACAACTGTTGTGATCAGTTAGGCCACCTATCAAGAGAGTGCTCTAGGTAAGGGTCTCTACGATAGTTGTGTGAAAGTTAGTGCCTTTGACGTTTAAGTGATGCAAGTTTAAGGGCAACCTGTATTTGTTTTAGGCACCTAGTAGCTTATTACTTTCGTATTTGTTAGAAAGCCTAAATAACTAGAACATAGGGCCAGTGTAAAGGGAAGATAGATTGAGGACCCTGTAAACTTACTCCAAGCTTGTAAGGATTGCATTAAGGAAGCTAAGCACACACACACATGTGAGAAATGATAAGAAAAAAATTCCAATTGTTCATGGATGAATTGTGCATTAGCTTTGTTTCTTCTTTTGTAAATGGTTTGTTATTTTAAGCATTGAGGTTAGAGTCATGATGAAATGACTCTACAAACTAGACAAGCTAACACGGAAGAATAACTGAGTTACCCTGTTTATGCCCGAAATTTTGGCAGCATAACGACGTAACTACAGGAAAACCAAAATTTTCAAGAACTTGGAAAGAGGAATAAAAATACTTCTATGACCCAAAGGAACCACTCAGCATCCACCAGACTACGATAAAACATGCTGAGTTCAACCAACAGACACGAGAACTATGAAATTCTATCGAAACAAGAAACAAAAGAAATTGAGGATTTACAGACCAACCACACAATAGGAACCAAGATACAAAACTAAACGCTTAATATAGGGAAGGACTTCGGTGGTGTCTCCATAGCCATGTCAAGTCATCACCTCCATCACCCACCTCATGGTTGTGCACCATCTGCAAAAAATACACAAACAAAGTAGCAAGAGTGAGTATAAACATACTCACTAAACAACCCACTTAAGGGTCCAAAGTCCAAAACCATACAAAGAAGGGTCCTGCCTTAAGTCACAGGCTCTTGCTCAAACTCAAACACTCACTTCAGTTAGCTAAGTGCCTACTCACCTTACCCCAAGCCCACCCCTCTCTGGTATTTCCTCGTGTTATACCTGCGAGTCATATAACCTAGGCCCAATCCAGTGAAGGAAAGCAACCCTCATGCCTACAATCTTGGGAGTATCACCCCCTCTGGCTAGCGCAACACAATGAAGGAAAGTAACCTTCATGCTCAAAACAATGGGGAATCGTCCCTAAGCTAGCACATAAAATGAAGGAAAACAACCTTCATTCTAAATACACTGGGGGAATTGCCCCCTAAACTAGCATACTGAATGAAGGAAATCAACTATCATTCTAAACACAGTGGAGGAATCATCCCCTAAGCTAGCACAACTCGGTGAAGGAAACCAACCTTCACGCTAATCACAATGGGGGAATCGTCCCCTAAGCTAGCACAAGCAAAAGGGGAAAAAGGTAGGTAACACTAGCCTCACAGACTTTTGTTCATTCGCAACACTCTTGAAACCTCCAGGATAACTCACCATGCCAAAACCACCCACCGTGTCACCAACCTTTCCCACAAATCCAACCCATAGCTCTCAAGTATAACTGAAAACATGAGCATAACAATAAACACACGAAGGTAGACATGGTTTAAGAACAAACTTGGAACAACCACTCACCGACTATACCTCTTGCTTATTCAAGCAAACATGCTACATAAGTGTTCAGGTAAGCATGCTTCAATCACACTTGAACTGAGGCTCACCTAAACTTTTAGTGAACCCGACCTTTAACAAGTTAGTCTAATTGGCTATTTACCTTATAGGCTGGCACGAAGACAACCAACTTCTCCTCTTTTTTAAGGAAGTTACTAGCAGCGTACAACCCTAAGCAGTTCTTTCAAATGCTAGCCCCTTAATCACGCTAGGAATCATAATGGTCATTACTCTCCCATCTATATCCAAGCCCAATTAAACATGTTAAACACGACTAGTCCACAAGGAACATAGGTAATGACCTTGATCATTGCATACCTTTAAGGTGTTCTAACTGCCACCCTGACAAGTTAAGCATATTGCATGCTGTCAACCCCTCCAACATCTTAAGAAGCTAAACCTTATCCAACCATTTGAGCGTTTTAGGTATGCTATACTCAGACAACATCCAACAATTTCGAGCAGACATTACTTACTATTTAGTCTAATGGCTCGAGCACTCTAAATTCTACAGCCTAACCAAGCATCTCCGACTGTCCAAACTTTTGTGTGCATTCTAAGTAAATCAATAGCCCATGCATACGCACTTTTAGAGAAACTACAATGAGATTTATAGGCATTGCAAACCAATCACAATCAATCCAACCCCTTAAACACCACGCTAAGGAATAATAAAAATAAGCCCCCTACTTGAGAGGTTTACCAAGCATGCCATCCATCGACCATCATGCTCAAGCACAAACTTAAAAGAAGCATACATGTAGGCAATCAATCACATATGCATAAAGAATCCATGAACTCCATGTCCTAAGCATTAAAAGGGCTATCCAACTAGGCTACTCACCTCAAAAGTGAAATCAAATAATACTCCAAGCAAGACCGAAAATCCCTTTTAAACCCTTAGCACCACCTAGCAATTTAAAGCAACAACAAACATTAAACCATGACTTGAAGCTAAAATCACCCACAAATTTTCAATAATTAAAATGGGTTCAACTTGATATGGTAGTGAAAATCTCGCTTTTCAAACTCACCCTACTGTAAAATAGGTTCTAATTTTTGTATCAAAACAATCCAAATTCAAATGTCCAGTCTCACCCAATGGGTAACCTTCAACAAAGTCCAACGCGTTATGGGTAACTTTTAAAAATACCGAAATAGTCCCTAAACTCGACGAAAAGTCCTAACTCATAGGCCAATTTAATTCCAGCTCAAGCTTTGTCTTAATTGTTGGGATTTATGCCCTAAAGCCTCGTAATTAATGATTTATTTAATAATTAATAATAATTTTGATTATTTTATTTGTAATATAATATTATCCATTATATGAAAAATTCAAGGTTATATATTACTGTAATCTTGAACAGTATGTGGTTGACATACGGGAGGATCATGTTCAAGAAATAACCTAAAGAGTCATAGTATATGAATAAGGTTGGATGCCTTATCCTGATAACACTATTGGTACGACCCACTTTGTAATAGTTACAAATGATTTGATCCAAATCATTCATGTGGAGACATGTGAGTGGGGGTATCTTATACAATGAATTTGTATAAGACTGGATCGCGAAATATTTAATCTCTCTTTATAAATCCGTTAATCAAGAAGATTAATATTTCATTAGGATGATCATATGCGACTCGATTTTAATCATGAGTGAGTTATGAACTCCTGCATGTGAGGGCTTGTCCTTTGATTTGCATGGGTGAGAATGACTTTTGTAGTCGATTCAATAAGCCTACCATTTTGGAGACTTGACCAAATAGGGAGCTGGGAACATAATCTCACAAGATGGAATTCACTCCTTCTCATATAGAGTAAGTAGATGAGTAGTTCCCTTAAGTGTTGATTTTGGGACTTGAACAATGGGGCCGCACCCTCTCACTGATCCAAGAGGGACTTAGTTTATGGTTGGATCATAAACAAATTGTTCATTAGAGGATCAGTGGTACTTAAGGTGCAAGATGTAATTACAGGAGTAAAACAGACTTTTGACCCAGCTGTAATTACAAACAACTCGTGAATGATCGACTTGCATGTAGTGATTATATCCATGGACACAACTTGTCCTACAGTGTATAAGAGTGCAACTCTAGGTCTATAGTGGAGGGACCCTAGAGTTAATGAATGAAAATTGATTAATTAAAGAGTTTAATTAATTAATTTTGTATCATTAGAGCTTATAATCTGTAGGTCCATATAGTCCTCTTGCCAGCTCATAGTAACACTAAAAGATCAATTTAGTTGAAAGAAAAATTTGAAATGTTCAGATTAATATTTAATTTGAAGTGTTCAAATTAATATTTAATATATTAGATATATTAAATATAAAAGAGGAAAATATATTTATTGTATTTGATACATTAAATATTAAAATAATTAATGTATATTAGATACATTAAATAAAAAATATTTATAAAATTTGAATAAGATTCAAATAAATAAATATCGTAGGAGATTTGAATGAGATTTAAATAAATATAAAATATATTTTAATATATTAGATATTAAAATATAATATTTTATTTATGACAAAGATTTTCCATTGGTCTCTATAAATAGGACCCTTAGGTTAAGTCATTAGACATAACACACATCTCCTCAATAGAGAATTAGAGAATTCTCTATAGGCCTCTTCCCCTTCAATCCCTCGTGGATTTTCTTTCAATACACTCCTACAAGTCTTGGTCCTATGTTTAAGTCATAGCCAGGAAGACTTTGTGGAGGAGACAAAGACCCGCCAGAAATATCTCCATATTTACTCCAAGTAAGTTTACTTAATCTTATTTTTTAGTTTAATTTTAAATAAAATCAAAGACAATCCAATGCTTCCGCTGCAGAGTGAAACGTTCATTCCCTTCATTAATTGTGTTGGAAAACACAATACCCACATAAAACTTACCCCAAATAGTGACTAATCTTGCTGGACAGACTCGGACAACAGCTCAATTCCCCCCAAAATCCCCCAAAACGGCCTCCACACGCGATGGTTGTCCCAATCGAACGATGTTGGAAAAGTGATTGTGCATGTGTAGGCTCGCTGAAAAATGACCCCAAAAACATCCCCTTACTGTTTATGTACACTGAGGGGAAGGGAGGGTGGGCCAACCGGCGACATAGTGGCAGATTTTGCAGTGGCGTGCAGGACACAACGCGACAACCTGAGGTTGGCAGTGGATCTGGCTTGCAGGCAAGCTGGGCGAGTGGATTAGACTGGTGAACCCACATCTGGTGCGACAGAATGTGCTGGCGGTGATCGACGGCTGGTAAACGTGAGCGAATTCGACAATCTAGGTAGCAGAGGCGTGCGCGCGTGACTGGTGCGAGGCTGGTACTATTTCAAGCAATGGAACGACGTGGGTCCAGCAGTGGCGTGCATATCTGCATTTGGGTTGTAAGGAGCAGAAGAAAAAGAATAAGAAAAAGAAGAAGAGGAAGAAGAAGAAGAGGGAGAAGAAGAAGAATAATTCTGGGAGAATGGGGAGTGGGAGAGAGAGAAATGAATTTTCTTCTTTTTTTAATTTTTTTTTCAACTTCCAAAAATGCCCTCATACCTATTCTCTCATTCCCTTTTTACCCTTTCCAACTCTTTAAACTCCAATTTAACCCAAACCAATATTCAAAACCCATAAATGATTAAAACACAGATTATTCCACTCAAAATAATACTTGAAAAAGATTATTGGGTGTTACACATGAAGCATGCAACCAACAAGTCTTATCTACTATTTTGTTTGTGCCTTGGTCAATGACGAGCAAGATTTAGGTTGGGGGTAATTTGATAGGACCAAAATAGTCCTATTTTATTCATACTAATTCATGCTAGTTCGATAGATTTTATGTGTTTTATTATTCATTTTGTAGCTATTCGAGCATAAGGTGTATTTTAGCTCTTTTGCATCCAATTGGGGTTAAAACGAGCTAATTTGAAGGTCATTTGAGCAACTGAGCATTAAGATGAAGTGAAATGACCATTCTACCTTTGATGAGAGCATTTCAACGTCGTTTGGAGCGTCGAGACGCTGAAAAGGCAGAATGTTGGAGAATAGGACAACGTCTCAACTCTGTCACAAGTACGCATGCATAAGCCTCACTTGACAATGTGGCGAGTCCTGCCAGACGCTGGTTATTGTCTCAACACTACTGCCATTTGTATAAAAACCAAAATTCAACTTTGGTCATTTGTCTCCATTTTTGTCCACTGTAATGAGACCACCTTAGCTTTTATTCTCTGTTTTTAATAGTTTTAGGATAGTTTTAGTGTTGTTGATCGATCCTTGGTGTCGGCCTACATCGGTTTGAAGTTGGGCTAGACTTTCGATGCTGATTCGGGTTGTAAACAATGGTACAATGTAATTTTTGTGAGATTATGCTTAAATTCTTTATGCTTTGTATTAGCTTGTTGTTCCTTTATCTTAGTTTAATAACGTGCATGGTCGTAGGTAGATTGACACTCTATATGTGTCAAGTATGCTCATTAGGCTAGTTTAAAGTAACAAGTAGGCCGAATATCTTTCAACATGTTTATTATTTCTTGATTCTCACTTTAACACTTAAAGCATGAATTTATTTGTTGATAGTCTAACAACCTATTCGCGTCAAATAAGTTTATGATTGCTAGTTTAAGTAGCACTAGGTCTGACTCATGTTTGCATAGTAGAGGCTAGTCTTTCATGTAGTTTGCATAATCGAACCTACGAATTAAGGGAGCAGGTTAGTTAAATTAGATAGACCAATCTAGTTTAATCGATTCATCGTATTCAATCCCTAGACTGTAATGTGGCTAGCAACGTTAGTATAGAACGCTATCGTGCCCAGCTAATTAGGACTAGTTAGGTTGTTAACTCGATGCTAGGTTGGGTTAATTGATTTAAGAGGCCTAAAGTTTCTTAGGAGCTTTGGCCTACTTTTTCGGTAAGGTTGATTAGGTGATAAACTGCTGATTTGATTTCATGTTAGTTATATATGATCAAAACATACATTGTTACTTGTTTTTACGCCGAATTGATGCCTGAGGTAAGACTATTATCTTTATTGCTTTCAATTTAGTCATTCTTTCTGTCTTTTATGCTTAATTCCCCCCTGTCGGTGTCAATAAGAAATTCAATTAATAGAAATCAATTATTTGGTTCCCTATGATTTGATCCGGTCTACTATTAAGTACTACAAGTATTTAATTTTAGATCAATAATTATAAATTGTATTTGATGAGCCTTGGACAAGCTCATACCAAATTGGCGTTGTTGCTGGGGATTTCATTTATTTGATTTCTCTAGCTCGCACTAAATTTGATTTATCATTCTATCATCAAACGCCTGAAGGTTCTTTAATGAATGGATTAATGATGTCCATAGTGGTTGAAGATATGCATTTCTCAAGTCCAAAACTTTATGTTCTTCCATTCCTTTAAAAAAAACATCTAGATTTTGAAGACCTTGGAGCCTCGAAGGAAATCTTAATATTAACCACTCAAATTTTGGAGACTTCAAATTTTGGAGAAGGTTGTGAAAGTTGTCATTGCATTCTATAAAGATTTCATTATAAGATTCACATCTATCTTTCTCTTGCCATTTAGTTTGTTGATAGCATGCATAAATGTGCTATTTATAGGCTTAGTTTTATGCTAGTTTTGCTATGATTGTGTGTACTTTCATGCATTTTTATGTGTATTTTGCAGAAATCGAGCAATTGGAAAAAAATTGGAGTTTTGAGAAGAATTTGGTTGAATATGGAGCAAAAAGAAGCTATAATTGAAGGTCCAAGTGTTGAAGAGAAGAAAACAAGCTCGTGAACTCGAGAGGATAGCGTTGTAAAGCCATCTGTAGCATTGCAACGCCACTTCAGCAGCCTTTCAGTCTTGGAGACCAGCAGACATAACGTTGCAACGCCAGCCAAATCAAAAATTTCCTTTTTTTATAAAATTCAAGGGACAACATTGCAACGCTTCCCCTAGCGTTGCAACGCTGTCTCGACTCTATAAAAAGGAATGTTATATTTTAAGCAAAGGGAGCCGTTTTGGAGAGAACTAAACCCTAATTTTGATAGAAGCATTGTTTAAGAGGTCTAGAGAGAAATTTGGAGAGCTAATGAGGAGACTCAAGGCTCGGGATCACAGGACATCACGTCGGGAACGAGTGTTGGCACGCGTCGTCCAGTTATCTCTTTTCCCTTTCTTTTGCTTTCTTAATTTTAGGATTTAGTGGACTGAATTTGCATGTATTTGAGTGTTTAGACTTTTGAGTTAATTGTTTGATTGTGTAAAACTATGTGTTGATTTATTGAATGTGATTGTAACGTTTTTTATGCATCTTGATTTAATATTCTTAGCTATTGGCCATAGCTTTGTATATTAGGCTAGATTTAGCTTGAGAAAGTAAATTTAACCAAGAACTTAGATGCATAACTAGGGTTAATCTATTGCATGAGAATGAATAGGTTAAAACTAGAAGTTAATAAAAGAATTTCGTAATGTCGTACTTAGTTGTAAAAATAGACCGAAATGTTGATTTACCTCTTGCATGAGTTCAATTGGGCGAGAGAGAGAGTCAATTGAATATTTTAGTAATTCTTGACTTAGAATCATTGCATGATTCACAATTCAGTAGTCAATTTCATAATCGGGCTTCACGAATAACAATTAACGAATGTCTCTAAAAAATTAGACTCAAACTTTGTATATAATAGGATAGATTTTATGTTTTCAAACCAAATCCAAATTAGTTTTTCTCTAAATAAAATTAGGCACAATTAATTGTGGTACTTAATTAAATCTAAAAAACCTAATCCCTGTGGATGACCCTGGCCACTATTATTGCAAAATATTTAGAGGTCCGATTTTATAAATTTAATCTTAATAGGGCCTTCGACAAGCCCTCTATCATTTGTTCATACCTATAGCTCAATGTGGACATTTTACCTTCATTTGATGTAATATATTTAGCACCATCACAAACCACATCATGCATTAATTTAAACATTATTATCCTTTTAACTCTAGAAGTAAAAAGGAAGATTCAAGATGACCAACCAACTGACTATTCCTGGCTTCTCTTCCCAAGCATTAATGTCATTAGTAATCTCATACCCATAGCATACCTCTGCAAATCTTCCACATAAATCTTTTCATCATATGGAAATACACTACATAGAAGAAATAATAATTGAGCTTCACTTTTTATCCCTCTATAGCTTAATTTTAAGTAAAGAACACACTTGGACCTTTCAATTTTTACTAAACTAGGGTTCTCTAATTATATCAAAGCATCCTTCTAAATAGGTAATCCTTTTCTTTTCAATGCTTTCACAATAATTTTAAGTGCAATTGGTAACCTTTCACATTTTTTTAGCACCTCATTCGCTATGTGTTCTATTCAATTTGTATCAAACTTGTCACCAATAATTGTTGTAAAAAACTTCCAAGACTCTTCTTCGCCTAGAGAATTCACCTCAAAGTACTCTTCTATATTCATGTTATTGGTTAACATATCTCGAGATTGACTTGTCATAAGTACCTTACATCCGTCTTTACTTAATTTTAACTGCAATGAATTCCAACCTCTTTTATAAGATCATATTCATTCCACAAATCATCCAACATAATGAGGATAGTATCTTCTATTTTGGCGAACTTATTTCGTAGAAGGGATGCTCTTCCATCCTTACTTTTTGACAATTCTATATTTAACATATTTCTAATTTGGTATTGTATCTCTATTTCACCATTAGATTGACCTACAATCACTTGATCAAACAATTTCTCTTCTAAGACTAATTTCTTAACTTCATCGAGCAACTTAGTATTTCCAACACCTCCCATACTATGCATTCCAACCTTGTTGACATTAGGATCTACAAGTGCATCCTAAAAATTTATTTAGCTATTAGTGTTCTTTATTCTAAAATTTGATAATCTTTGGAGGCAATAAAACTTTTAGTATCTGAAAGAGGTGCATGATCACCAATTTTGTCAAACTTATTTCCTTTCTCTATGAGGTCAAGAATTACCTTCATGCTCATCTTTGTTTCTCTACTTAGTTTCCTGTTTCTCTACCTATTTGATCCACTTTCATTTTGTTGTGGCATGCTGGGTAGTTTAGGGTCTGTTTGATAACGTTCATGTGTTTTGTTTCTTGTTTCCGTTTCTACGTTTTTAAAAAACAACGTTGTTTGATAATTCATCTTGTTTATTATTTCTAATTTTAAAAAAATCTCTCTGAAAATAGAGTTGAATTTCAGAAATTGTAAAATGTAGTTTCTTTTTTGGTTGTTTCGTTTTTACACATTTTTTGAGGCCACCTTATCTCACTGTCTGCATGTAGCAGGTACTTTCTTGGATGAATCTCCACTCTTTGCGTCAATGTCTCACTGCACATGCTCTCTCTCTTTGATTTTTTTTTTTTTTTTTTATAATCTCTCCATTTGATGTATGATCTCTTCCTTTCTCTTATGCTTTTTTCTTTTTCATATATATGATCTATTTTATTATTCTTTTTTATAATGAATCTCATTCAACAACATTTTAACTCCCTTTCTAGTTTTTTTTTTTTTTTTGCATTATTTTTTTAAATGTATTATTTTTTTCATATTAAGAAAATAATTCTCCTATTAATTATTTTTGTCATGACTTTACCGTTTTCAATAGAAAAAAAAAATCTTCTTTCTCTTTGTTCTAGATTTTAGTTGATATTACTGGAACAATATAAAAATCAAGAAATTCATAAAAATTATTTAAATTAATGAATAAAACATTTCACCTTTTAAAATAAATTTAAAATTCTTAGTATAAATATTATGTCCACATTAATGATATATTTTAATAATTTTTTTTATATTTCTTTGATTTTTTACCACATAATGAAAATATGATTACTTATTATTTCAATGAAAATATTGACATATCGACAGAAATTTCATATCATGGGTGTTATTAGCTATCGAGAAACACATACATCATATTATTATTATTTTAAATTTTGCTTAGAGACTTGAATTGCATTACATATTATAAACTTATTATAATTATATTATATTTGTTTTAATGCATATTATATAATTTTTTATATCATACAATTAGATTTTATTTTAACTAAAAAACAAGAAACAAGAAACAGTTATATCAAACACATTTTTGTTTCTGATTCTTTTCTTAAAGAATCAAAAAACAAAAAGAGTTATCAAATATGTTTATGTTTTTAGTTCCTAAAAATCAAGAAACAGGAAACATGAACTTTTTCAAACAGACCCTTAGCATTCCACATCACACAACCATGTTGAAACTTCTCGAACACAAATTTCACATCTCCATTACCTCTTGCCTTATTAACCCTTTGTGGACATCCCTTATAATAGGTTGAATTTTAAGTTGCTCCTCAAGATTTTTAATGTTTTTGTAGTAGAAAAAAAGGTAGCCTAGTTGACGTTCAATGGGTGCAATTGCATACTCTTCAACTTTAGCTGCAATTGTGATTATTAAGGCCCCGTTTGATACCATTTGTTTTTTAGTTTTTGGTTTTTGAAAATTGTGTTTGTTTTCTCACAATTTCTTTACAATAGTTTTCATATTCTCTATAATAGTTTCCATCTTTCTTGTTAGGGACAACGACCACCGACATATCTCCACATTGATATGATATTGTCCACTTTGGGCATAAGCCATCATGACTTTGCTTTTGGTTTTACCCAAAATGTCTCATATCAATGAAGATAGTGTCCCTCACTTATAAACCCATGATCTTCCCATAATGTGGGACTTTGGTTGCACTCCCAACAATCCTCCCCTCAAACAAAGTACCACCTTGAGGTAATGACCCTAAAAATTAATAGGCTAATACGAAAGCACAATTGAGTTCCCGTTCATGCCCAAAATTTTGGCAGCATTACGGTGTAACTACAAGGAAACTAAAAACTTTCCAATGACCTGAAAGAGACAAAAACACTTCTATATTGTAGAGGAACTACTTAGCATCCACCAAACTATGAAAAAAAGATGAGTTCCACCCATAGCAGACACGAGAACTAGGAAATTTTACTAAACACACGAAAATAAGAGAAACTACGAAAACCCACACAATACAGAACAATGACACAAAACTAAGCACTAAACACAGGGAAAGAAACTACAGTGGTATCTCCATAGCCTCTTCAAGTCATCGCCTCTATCACCCGCCTCGTGGTTGTGTATCATCTGCAAAGACACAAACAAAGTAGCAACAGTGAGCATAAACATACTCAGTAAGCATCCCACTTAAGGGTCCAAAGTTCAAAACCATACAAAGAAGGGATCTTCCCTAACTCACAAGCTCCTGCTCAGTCTCAAACATTCACTTCAACTAGCTAAGTGCCTACACACCCTACCCCAAGCCCACCCCTCTCTGGTATTGCCTCGTGCTACACTTGAGAGTCATGTAACCTAGACTGGTCTAATGTCGTGAAGGAAAGAAACCCTCACGCCTACAATCTTGGGAGAATTTTCCCCTCTAGCTAATGCAATGCAATGAAGGAAAGCAACCCTCATACTCGAAATGATCGGGAATCGCCCCTAAGCTAGCACACCAAATGAAGGAAAGCAACCCTCATTTTAAATACAGTGGGGGAATCGCCCCCTAAGCTAGCACACCGAATGAAGGAAAGCAACTGTCATTCTAAACACAATGGGGGAATCGCCCCCTAAGCTAACACATCAAAGGAAGGAAAGAAATCCTCATTCTAAACACAATGAGAGAATCGCCTCCTAAGCTAGCACACCAAATGAAGGAAAGCAACCCTCATTCTAAACAAAATGGGGGAAATGCCCCCTAAGCTAGCACACCGAATGAAGGAAAGCAACCTTCATTCTAAACATAATGGGAGAATAGCCCCCTAATCTAGCACAAGAAAAAAGGGAAAGCAACCCTCGTGCCCATCATATCTCACAACATCCTAAGAATACATGCTCGCATGGGGGAAAAAGTTAGGTGGCACTAGCCTAACGGACTTTTGTTCATTCGTAGCACTCTTCCAAATCCACCCATCATGTTCGAACCACACCCACAACCTGGCCCAAGGTTCACAAGCACAATCAGAGATGCGAATTCAACGGCAAACAAATTTAGGTTGATACGTCTCAGGTATAAGTTCAAATGAATCTCACATCACTTATGCCACATACATATTCAAGAAAAACACAAATCACCGACATTCAAGCAAACTTACTTCTCATAAATTCAAGCTAAGCATGCCTCACATACATTTTTCATACACAATAACTTACAAGTAAGTCTAAATGATTACTTACTTTCTAGGCCATCACCAAGGCAACTAACTTCTATCTCTTTTAGAAAGTTACTAGTGGCATATAATCCTAACCAGTTCCCTCCAATGCTAACTCCCTGAACACACTAGGAACTATAAAGATCATTATTCTTCCATCCACATTCAAACCCAACAAAACATGTTAAACATGCCCAATCATCTGTTCCATTCTGAAGACACGAAACACTGTTAATGACCCTTGATGCGAGCTTGTCGAGGGCTCGTCAAATTACAATTTTCAAACCGATCCTAAGCTACTTGTAGCATTAAGTGGACCTGGTCGATCTCAGGGAACCGAATATCAATTTCTCAAATTAAATTTGTAAAGGAGAAAGCAATTAAAAAGGGAGGTTTTGTGTTTTTATAAATAAAATAAAACATAAGCAAATAAAAATAAAGATAGATCAAATCTTATGGAAATCTAATTCACAGGTACGATTTTGTCCAATTACAAAATCAATCATAGGCATACAAAACGTTTTAACTTAATCATGCAAACACTTAGTCAACTTATTAGGAAACTCCAAAAAGACACAAATCTCCTAAAATCATCAACTCTGACAAATGTTAAAGTCAATTCTAATTACCTAAATAATTTGGCACGAAACCGTTCTAAATTATTTAGATAAAAGCATTAAGTACTTTGGAAAGACCAAGACAAACCGGTTAGATAAAATAACTTCAACCTAACCAAGATGCTCCTTTAATTCCTAGAATTAAACATGCAAGCTATGCAATTATGGAAACCCATAAAGCACACACATGTAATAATCCTAACGCTACAAGGCTCAATCAACACGACAATTAAAAATCATGCATCATGAATAGCAATCAAGCATATAAAGCGATCGAGGCGTCAATTCAATCAAAAATACAATGTCATAAAATAAATATAGGAATCAAAAAACACTTGCAATTATAAGAAAACTACATTAAAATTCAAGCCTCACAACATTGCAATTGGTTACACCGACCTATGAATTGGAACACTTACCTTAATCGCTCATCGTGATGATGTAGCCAAGGTTCGTCCTTGGTTTGATATAGTGCCAATAGAAAAGTAAAGGAAAAAGGAGAAAAACTCTAAAAACTATTGTCTAGAAAGGTTACACTAGGAGCTCCTACAGCTGTCCAAAAGAAGGCTTAAATAGCCTTGAAGTAGACAACTTGCACAAGTAAGAAACCCTAAATTCTAGAAAGATATTTTCCCAAAACAATTAGGGAATAATATTCAAAATAAAGTAAAATAAAATAAATAATTTTCTATCTTGCAAAATGTTGGAAAATACACCCAAAAATCGAAAATCCTTTCCTAAATTCTCAAAACAAACATAGAAGGGAAAGTTTCTAGATTGCATAGTCTTCAGTATTTTGCCAATAACTTCTTCTCCAAAACTTGGATCGATATAATCTTTATATGGCTGGAAAATCTTTCAGAGAGATTTAAAATGGTATCTAATTTGGCTATATTCCCAAACGTGATTAGCAAAATAATAGGAATGGAAGTTGGCACAAAGCATTCTCGGGTACGACTATTTTTCACCAAGAGCAGTAATCACTCAAAATGTCATAACTTTCATATTACTTGGTGGAATCCAATGAGTCTTATACCGTTGGAAAGATAATTAAATAATCTTCGATTTAATATCAAAATTGAATATATTTTCATCTTAAAATATTATGATATGATCGGTCAAAATTGGTATAGAAATTTTGTTGCTCGAATCACCTCCGATTTGGTTCCAATTAACTCCAAAATGTTGCAAACTCTCCAAAACACTCAAATTGCTCGAATCCCTAAAAAATAATAATAAAACACATAAAATCCTTCTAACTAACAAGAAATAAGTGTGATTAAATAGGACTTTATAGATCCTATTAACCCCTGAACACTGCATATCTTTAAGGTGTTCTAAATTGCCGCACTAGCCCAATCCAACAACTTAGGCATCCTGCACACAGTCAACTCATCCAACATCTCAAGAGAACTAAACCCTAGCCAACCATTCAAGCATTTCAGGTATTCTGCGCTTAGTTAAACACCCCAACACCTCAAGTAGACCCTACTTAACCCTTCAGTCTAATAGCTCAACTATTCTTCATTCTACAGCTAACCAAACATCTCAAATAGTCCAAACACTTATGTTCATTCAATTTAAAACAACTATCCATACATTCATGCTTATAGAGAAACTACAATCAAAGTCATTCATGCGTTCCAAGGTTCATTCCTGTAACCAAGATCTAACAAGTTGTTCTTAAATGATTACTTATAGAAACGTTATACACGGTCGAACCCTCTGGACACCATACCAAGAATCAAGAATGTTGCAACCCAAACCAAACAATAGTCAAACCCCTTTAAACACCATGCTAAAGTATAATAAAGTAAGCCTCCTACCCGAGAAGTTTACCAAGCATGCCATCCAACAACCATCTTGCTCAAGCACAAACTTAAAAGAAACATACTCATAATAACACAATTAGATATGCATTACAAGATCTATGAACTCCATATCCAAAGTATTAGGAGGTTATCCAACTAGACTACTTACCTCAAAGGCGAAATTAAATAATACTCCAAGCATGACCTATAATCCCTTTTTAAACCCTTAGCACCACCTAGCAATTTAAAGCAACAACCAACATTAAACCATGGCATGAAACTAAAATCACCCACAAATTTTCAGTAATTAAAATGGGTTCAACTTGATATGGTAGTGAAAAATCTCGCTTTTCAAACTCACCCTACAGTAAAATAGGTTCTAATTTTTGTATCAAAACAATCCAAATTCAAATGTTCAGTCTCACCATACAATAGGTAACCTTCAATTAATTCCAAAAATATGTGGGTAAGCTTAAAAACACCAAAACAATCCCTAAACTCAATGAAAAGTCCTAATACATGGACCAATTTAATGCTAACTCAAGTTTAGACTCAATTGGGTTGGAAAACACAATACCCACATAAAACTTACCCCAAAACAGTGTTCAACAGGTGCTGAACAACAACCTAATTCATTTAAAAATCGCCCAAAATAGCCTTTAAACGCGATGGGTGTCCTATAATTAAATCCTACACTCAACGGGTCATTTTTATTCTTTGACTTATCCACTAAAATCAACTTTAACCAATCAAATATTATCTTGTATTGATGTCGGTAACTTACCCACATCGAATGGAGCATTACCCACGATCTCTCCTTAGATTTCGAACTGGAATCGTCCCTGAATTTAACTCCAATTAGATTGATTTCACAAATCCAAGGCCCAAATGTTATGGGTAATCTAAAATTAAGTCCAAAACTGTATGGGTCAATCTCTAAATCACAAAACCAGCCAACCAAAAATTGAAATCGAACCTCACCTTGTAGAAACGATTTCATCGGGCTCTGGGGGTTTGAAGACGCCACTGCCCACATGTGGAGGAGTGGTTTGAAGGCTGGCTTCGATTGAAGACCACGACGCTAGTGGTGGCTGGCTGGCAAGTGACTGCAACGGCATAGATCCGGTGGACGAGTGATGACATTGAGGTTCGGTGACAGAGCTGCAGCCCGACATGATCTAGCGAGGTAGTGCGAGCTTCATTCTGCAACGGGCTTTGGCTAGGTGCGATAAAAGGGGGTTGGCGAACGATGGATCAACATAGGCGGTGTGGGTCTGCTATCTGCAGAAAGAGACGAAGAAGAAGAAGAAGAAGAAAATGAGGGTGGTGTCAGGGGAGAGAGGAGAGTGAGAGAGGAAAAGAGATTTTTTTTTCCTTTTCTCTTTTTTTTTTTCTTCATTTTAATCCAAAAGCAATAATGCCCTCAAACCAACTTTTTCATTCCAATTTTCCCCTTTCAAACTCTCTAAACCTCAATTTAACCCAAATAAAAAAAATTACTCATAAATGATCAAAACACAAATTGTGCCACTCAAAATAATGCTTGAAAAAAATTAATGGATGTTACACCGAGCACCCCCTCAAATAGTCATCCCTCTAAATTACACTCAAGCAAATTATTGACAACTCCTCACTAAAGTACACCGTAATGTCAACTCCCCACCGGAGCACACCCAATAGGACCTATAAAGTCCTATTTAATCACACTTATTTCTTGTTAGTTAGAAGGATTTTATGTGTTTTATTATTATTTTTTAGGGATTCGAGCAATTTTCGTGTTTTGGAGAGTTTGCAACATTTCGAAGTTAATTCAGACCAAATCGGAGGTGATTCGAGCAACATAATTTCTATACAAACTTTGATCGACCATATCATGGTATTTTGAGATGAAAATGTTGGGATTGTTCGGAGTGCAACCAAAGTCCCACATTGGCTAGATAAGGGGAAGATCATGGGTTTATAAGTAAGAGACACTATCTCCATTGGTATAAGGCCTTTTGGGTGAAACCAAAAGTAAAGCCAAGAGGGCTTATGCCAAAAGTAGACAATATCATACCAACGTGGAGATCTTTCGAGGGTCGTTGTCTCTATCAGAAAATATATTCCAATTTGGTGTCAAATTGAAGCTTATTGAATTATCTTTCCAACGGTATAAGACTCATTGCATTCCACTAAGTATTATGAAAGTTATGACATTTTGAGTGATTACTGCTCCTACTGGAAAACTACCGTACCCCAGAATGCTTTGTGCCAAATTCCGCTCCCATTATCTTACTGATCACATTTTGGAATATAGCCAAATTAGATATCATTTTAAAGCTCTCTGAAAGATATTTCATGCCATATAAATATCACATCGATCTAAGTTTTGAAGAAGAAGTTATTGGTAAAATACTTAAGACTGTGCAATTCAGAAACTTTCCTTATTTGCAACCTTCTATGTTTATTTTGAGAATTTAGGAAAGGATTTTTGATTTTTGGATGTATTTTTTAGCATTTTACAAGATAGAAAATTATTTACTTTATTTTATTTTATTTTGAATATTATTCCTTAATTGTTTTGTGAAAATATCTTTCTAGAATCCAGGTTTCTTACTTGTGTAAATTGTCTATTTCAAGGCTATTTAAGCCTTCTTTTGGATAGCTGCATGGGGGTCCTAGTGTAATATTCTAGACTATAGTTTTTAGAGTTTTTCTCCCTTTTCATTTACTTTTCTGTTGGCACTATATCGAACCAATGATGAACCTTTGCTACATCATCATGATGAGTGACTAAGGTAAGTGTTCCAATTCATAGGTCGGTGTAGCCAATTGCAATGTTGTGAGGCTCGAACTTTAATGTAGTTTTCTTATAATTCCAAGTGTTCTTTTATTCCTATATTTATTTTATGAGCATGTATTTTGATTGAATTGACACCTCAATCGCTTTATATGCTTAATTTCTATTCATGATGCATGATCTGTAATTGTCGTGTTGAACCTTGTGACGTTAGGATTATTACATGTGTGAGTTTTATGGGTTTCCATAATTGCATAGCTTGCATGTTTAATTCTAGGAATTAAAGGAGCATCTTGGTTAGGTTGAAATTATTTTATCTAACCGGTTTGTCTTGGTCTTTCCAAAGTACTTAATGCTTTTATCTAAATAATTTAGAACGGTTTCGTGCCAAATTGTTAGGTAATTAGCATTAACTTTGACGTTTGTTAGAGTTGATGATTTTAGGGGATTTGTTGCTTTTTGGGGTTTCCTAATAAGTTGACCGAGTGCTTTCATGATTAAGTTAAAACGTTTTGTATGCCTATGATCGATTTTGCAATTGGATAAAACAGTATTGAACACCACCAAATTTTAACCTAACTTAGGGACATTACTAAGCTTACAACCATTATGCTCCGAAAATTTCGGCAGCATAACGGCGTGACTACAAGATAACCAAAACTTTCCTAGCACCTATTGGTCAAAAGATAACACTTCTATATCCAGAGTAACCAAACCACAACTTCCAAACTACAACTCAAGAAGTTATTGAAAATTCACAAATGAACCAACATGCTAAATATGTAAAGTACTAGACCAGTTCATTTGTTTCAAGTAAACACAATCCACAAAGGTAAAGTAGCCTAAATGTCTATTTCTAAACTTTCAATCATAAATAGTACATCTAAGATAAACCAAACTCAACTTAAAACTTTTTAAGAAGGAAACAACACTCAAATAATTAGTTTGCAGTTCAACATAACCAACTACAAAGGTAATTTAACTAAACAAGGTTCAACAAGGACAACTACTACTAAAGTAACCAAAGAGTTAACTACGGTTTCTCCCTTCTCGTGTCTCCTTTTTAGCATCACCAGTTTTGTAGAGCTCCTCCTCACCTATAAAATCTTTTGGTTGGGGGGAAAGTCAGTACAAAAGTACTCAGTAAGTAGCTCACACCTAGTGAGCCACCAAACATCAAGCAGCAAACAACATGCTCTACACACGCACTCAAACATGCTTATCCACACTAAATTAACCAACATTATGTCATGCATACATAAACAAGTAAACTATGCATTATCATGCCATGCATACATAAACAAGTAAACTATGCGTCAGATTCACTTAACACATGAACTCTCGCATCATGCCATGCTCACTCGGTTCTACTCAACTCTCATGTTTAGCCCTCACCAAAGCTCTCCAAGACTGACCCTTCGAGAAGCATCGACTCCTGACCACTGTTACTAAAGCCTCAATACTTCTCTACAGAGCTCGGTGTTCGACCCTTGACCAATGTTACCAAGGCCATGAACTGGGCATCACCCCTTGACCATTTGTACCCAAGGTGCACCGATGACTTAGCAATGCATTGGCCCTATCCCAAGCACCCAACACATGCTTTTTAGACTCATCACACCGACCCTTGACCATTTGTACCCAAGGCATCGATGCTCCTCTTATTCCAATAGTGACAATACCACCCCTCGACCATTTGTACTCGAGGTGCACTGGTACTCACCCTACAATCTTTAGCAAGCTCACAAGGTTCGCTAACCTCCTCACAAATTATTAAATGCATGTTACCAAAGCATGCTACTAAACCATGTCTCATGCCAAACCACACATGCTCATACATACTTTCAAGCTCAATTAATCAACATGCTATCACCATGTAAACTTCACAAATCCACACATAAACATGCTCATCAAAATGTATAACAAAGCACAAAATATATATAACGCGCACCAATTAAGTAAGAAACATAGAACATGCTGCACGCAATTAAACAAAACCACCAAGTAGAAACTACTTACCTAATGTGTTCCTAAAAATAATCCAAAAGGCTCATAAACCATGAGACAAGATTTTAGGGCTAAGCTTAGTTTGAAAACCTTTGAGTAAACTAGAAAATGATCAAATGGGGTATACTTAGATTTTAGCCTTAAATGGTAAAGCGAATGCTCCAGAACCCAACTGAACACCTAATCCTTACCAAGAATAGTGTGGGCAATTACATGGAGTGTTCAAACTACATTTAATAACTTTCCAATGATTAGGTACTATTTTACAGCATTTAATAAAGGATTTTGAAAGGCTAAGACACTCTAAACTTACCAGAATAAGCCTTGCACCTTGCTAGTTGAGTTCGAGAGTGTTCAAATGAGATCGAATTGTTTTGAAACTGCAAACAGAAGGCTCTCACGCATCAGAACCTAAGCTATAACATCTAAAGTGATTTGCGAAAGGTTTCACTACAAGAATTTTGGTTTCTCCCGACGCACATTTTTTCGACGTAGAAAACGGCGTAGGGAAAAGTGACCTTTTTCGATGCCACTTTTAATGCGTCGGCAAAAGTGACCTTTCCCGACGCCGTTTTATGCGCATCGGGAAAGATCACTTATCTTGACGCCGTTTTAAAATGGCGTTGGAAAAAGTTTACTTCTCCCTACGAGTTGAAAGTGGCGTCGGCAAAGGTCACTTTTGCCGACGCTACTTTATAAAAGCGTCGGCAAAAGTGACCTTTCCCGACGTGCATAAAACAACGTCGGGAAAGGTCGCTTACAAAACCCTAATTTTTTTTTATTTTTCTTTCGCTTCCCACTTTTTCCGACGCTCTTTTAACAGCGTCGAGAGAGATGACTTGTCCCGACGCAAGTTTAAGAGAGCGTCGGGAGAGGTTCATTTTCCCGACGCCATTAAAGTAGCGTCGGAAAAAGTTACACTTACAAAACCCTAACTTTTTTTTCTTCATCCGCAACTCATTCTTTCTCTCTCTTCTTCGTTTTTTTTTCTGCTCCTCTCTACTCCAGCCATCTCAGCCCAATGTTTCCTCCCCCTCCTCCTCATTCTTCCTCTTATTCTTCTTCTTATTCTCCTCCCCATCATCCTCCTTCTTCTCCTCATCCTCCTCTCTACCACCACAACTCTCCGCCATAACCACTACCTTCGTCGCTCTCCACCACAACTATAGTCTCCGCAGCTCTCCTCGACCACCACCGTCATCTTCTTCGCATCCACCGCCACTATTCTCCACAAGCGCCCACTGTAAGTTTTTTTAATTTTTATTTTAATAATTCTAATTTATGTGATTATTTATTATTTAATTTTTATGTTGAACTTGTATAAATTTATTTAATTATGAGTTATTGCGATAAATTTAATTTGTTGATTTAGGTTGTGATTATTGAAGTAATTTGATAATTTATATTGAGATTACTTCTTTTAATTTGTTGATTTAGTTTGAAATTATTCAATTTTGGCTTGTGGTTTATTTCTTAGAGATTATTTTGAGTGTAGGGGGTTGGGTGGGGGAGAGATTTCTTTGAGTATAGGTGGTGGGTGAGGGACTTATAGATTGTTTTGAGTTTAAGGGGAGGGTGAAAGGGATTTGTTTTGAGTATAGGAGTGGGGGTGGGTGAAAGGGATTTGTTTTGAGTATAGGGAGTGGGTTAAGAATTGTTTGGAGTGTTTTTAGTATGTGGGGAAGTGAATAATTTTTTTTTACTGTTTTTAGTATAGGGGAAATAAAAAATATGGAAATTGATTTACTTGTTTATGTTGGTTTCATTAAGTGTTTGTTTGATGAGTTTAGTTTTTTGTTATTTGATTTGTTTTGAATAATTTAGTTGTTATGTTCAAAAGTTTAGTTAAGTTTAGCTTTGATGTTATGTTCATGTTTTCTTAAGTTTTAGTTGTTCATAAGTTTTGAAACATTTTAGTTTAAGTTATGATGATGTTATGTTTGTTAGCTTTGAAAAGTTAGTTAAATTTGGTTGTTATGTTTATTAGTTTTGGCATGAGTTTTGATAAAATATATGTTTCCTAGGTTTACGGTGTAACTAGTTTGGCATACAAAGTGTTAGGCACATTGTTAGTTCCTTAAAGTTACAAATTCACTCCTAAGTAGTTTGAACTACTTTGGCGCACATAGTGGCAGGGATTATAAGTTTATAAGTTCTGATTAGTTCGATTAGTTTAATGGCGGATATATTGTTCTTATTTCGATTAGTTTAGTTTAGTTCTTATGTTTATAGAGTTATCTGAGTTAGTATTGCACCTAATTAAATTTTTTGTTTTTAGGTGCTTCGAGGTCGATGTACGAGCAAGATTATGCCAATGAGAATTAGGATGCATGTACGAGAAGTTTTGTTTTTCTTAGGTGTTTTGTAATTTTATTTCTATCTCAAACTTGTATGAACGAAAACTATATGAAAATTTTGTAATTTTGTTCATATAATGTATGAAAAAAAAATTGGTTCATTGGCTAATTCGAATGAAATTTAGAAAATATTTGATTTTGTATGCAATTTATTTTAGATACAAAAAAATTGGGTTACAATAATATTCAAAAATAAAAATAAAAATAAAAATAAAAAATCAGCACCTAACTTTTGCCGACGCCTACTTTTGCCGACGCCAGAGAGGTGGCGTCGGCAGATGTACTATTGCCGACGCCGAAAACGTGGCGTCGGCATATGTACTTTTGCCGACGCCGGCCTATTATGGCGTCGGCAAAGCCTCTCCTGACGAGTTTTTACCGACTCCTTTGCCGACGCCGATTTTTGCGTCGGGAAAGCCTTTCCCGATGCGTTTTGTGACTTTTCCCGACGCCTTGCAGCGTCGGCAAAGGTCCAAAATCTTATAGTGTTTAAAACGCATTAAAACGTATCGAAGAGCCGTTATGCTTGTTGTTTGCTGTTCGAAGGTATTCAAATCGATCCCAAACTGCAAACTAAAGGTTCCTACGTGTTAGAACTAATGCTATGACACTTAAATAGATTTGCAAAAGGTCCATACATGTTAGAACTTACCCAACAGTGCCAAACAGACTGAATGGTCTGCTGTAAGTCTTGTTTTTTTGCAGAAAACTGCTTCGAATGTGGGTTGTTTTGAGTCCAAACAAGCTAAATTTACAAATCAAAGGTGTTTAGGGTATGGGTAATCCAAAACTAAAGTCGATTAGGCATGGGTAAGTGACAAACCTCGTCAAACAAGAAGGAATTCGCGTTGGTCTGCTGTAAATCTCGTTTTTTGCATAAAACTGCTTCGAATGTGGGCTGTTTTGAGTCCAAACAAGCTAAAATTACAAATCAAAGGTGTTTAGGGTATAGGTAATCCAAAACTAAAGTTTATTTAGCATGGGTATGAGTTATACCTCGTCAAATTGAAGGAGAACGCGTGGGTCTCGCATCTGTGAGTTCATTGGCAGCCGAAGAGGTCACCGGCGTCATGGTGCTTGTCCTGTGTCCTCGCCAGAGAGAGGGATAAGGTGGTGTCGGCATGGTCAAAGAAGAAGAAGAAGAAGATGATGGGTAGGTGGTTGCTAAAAAAAAAACGTGAGAGGGAGAGATGAAGAAGATGAGTTGAAGGGTAGGAATTTTTCCTCTTTTCTCTCTTTTACTTTCCTTTTCTTTTAAGTAAAAAAAATTCATGTTTTTACTCTTTAATAGACCAACATAAAGCCCAATTAAAAATCCACAAAAACTCCTAATTTATATTCTAAATCTAGGTGAATTTAAGGAGAAAAACTTTGGGTAAATCTTTGGGTTTTCAAACTTAAATCTAAAATTCAACATATACTAAGTTTCCAAATTAAATGAATTTGGGACTTTAAAATAAACTTCGTCCAATAATCCAAAAAGAATTTAATTATCTTAATTCAATCACTTAATTCCAAATTCCAAAATAACTCCAAATTGAAGGGAATAATCGAATTAAACCCACAACAGAAGCATAAGAATCGTCTTTGATTTATTTTGAATTAAACTAAAATATAAGAGTTAAGCAATAAATACCTTCCAGATATGGAGATTCATCTGGTGGGTCTTTATCTCTTCCACAAAGTCTTTGTAACGACCGGCACTTTTAGGTATTACTTAAGGCTTTAATTGTGGAATTTAAAATTTATAGTAAGGTTAATTTCATGCTTAAGGTTGTATTGAATTTAATTTTGAGGTTTAGCAAAATTTAAATTGGAAAATTTGAGGGTAATTTGAGAAGAATCGAGGGAAAAATGGGATTTATTTAATTTGGGGGCATTCTTGTAAATCAAGGGCATTTAAGCCAAGCCCAAGCCCAAGGAGAAGTCAAGCCCAAATATCCCTCTCTATTATTTGTATACTAGCCCTAGGTCAAGCCAAGCCATCATCTTCTCCAACCTTCTCCTCTTCCTCCATGAAAAAACAGTCTCCACCATCAATCCCTCTCTCTCTCTTTCACCACCAAAAGACCCATCCATTCGAAAGTTTCTTCTCCTTCAACAAACATCCATCGCCGGATTTGTTCTTCACGTGAGGGTACTGTTCACGGCGATTACTGTTCACGGGGGGGCGGGTACTGTTCATGGGGGTACTGTTCATACCGCGGTATTATTCATACCGCGAGTACTGTTCATACCGCGATACTGTTCATACCGTGTACTGTTCACGACGCCGATCTGCTGCAGTTTGATTTTTCTGGCGGGTTTTTGGTACTGCACAGCGCTGTTTCGACTCCTTTTGCACGTGGGTAAACTTATTTTCGCTATAATCTTACGGTTTTCAAATAATAGATGTAGTTTTGGGCATTGATATGGAAGTTTGGAGATTTACCCATTGATTTTTGGGCTCTATTTTGGAATACCCATTGTAGGTGGAGGTTGGTGTGAAAAGATCGAATCAAACCACCATTTATTCGGCAAAGCTCGGTTTTGTTTGGAGAAAGAACGGAGGTAAATTTTCCATCCTAAAATCAAGCAAATCCTTGGAGTTTTGGATTTTTGGTAGATTAAATTTGAGGGTACAATTAAATCAAGAACCTTGTGAATTAAATTTAGTTTTAACCACCAATTTGAGATTAAGTTAAATGCCAAGAAATTTATTCTAATTTTTGGAACTTTAGTTTGGTGGAAGGAACTTTGGGATTTAATTATGCATTTTAGGAAATTTTTCTAACCTTAGGGATGGTTTGAATTTAGGCCCCAAATCGTTCAACTGAGGTTCAAGGCAGTAGAAATTTTTAGCAATTGGGTGAATTGGACTCTTGAGCTTAGCCAAGGTAAGGGACTTTATGCCGGTATGCTTAAATGCAAATCGGGAACTGAATTGAAAAAAAAATTACTTTTGAAATAAAAAGAATTTCATAAATCTTTTAACTATGATTGTTGATGAATTTTAAAATGCTATGTATGAAAAATAATTCTCACATGTATGCCAAATGCTCTTACAAATGTGATGCATGATTTATGATTTATGATGATTAATGTGAGAATGTTTCTATATGTTGCATCATTGAATGAAAATGAAAGATGTTTTGGGACCTCATGCATACATGTGTTTTCATGATAAAATGATTTTCGAAGGCTGTGGCAATTACCCTCCTAAAGTTATTGATGTACATCTATATGACAAGGAGCCTTACGAGGCTATATGAAAAGGAGCCTTACGAGGCTATATGAAAAGGAGCCTTACGAGGCTGTATGAAAAGGAGCCTTACGAGGCTATATGAAAGGCAAGGTTAGGTTGGGTTTAATTGTCCACATTAAAAGCCGAAGGAAACTTTTTAAGGAAACGTTTCCGCTATGAAATGAAGTTAGGTCCCACCAAAGGAAAGAAAAAAAAAATGTTTTCGAAAACTCATTATGTGTGTGTATGCATATCCTGACCCGATAGTGAGGTCACTTACTGAGTATTGTAAAATACTCACCCGTTTTCAAAAATGTTTTTCTTTTCAGGCAAATACAAAGACATATCATAGGCGATTGACAAGGCAGTTTGCTGAAAGGGTCATGGGTGACTTCGAAGATCATGACTTCCGCATTTAGATAGTGTGTTAGTTAAAACATACTTCGTTTAGTAAACAATGTTTTATGAAACTATTTCAAATGATTGAACGTTTTAATTCATATTGTGTTTTAAAATGATTTTTAAAGGGATCCCGAACTACAAGTTTTGATTGTTTAACAAAAAGTTTAATTCTTTTTGTCTATTATTAAAGAATTTTAAATTTCTTCAGCATGCATGTAGTAACGTCCCTAGAAAGTCTAATAAGAAAAAGTTGGGTCGTTACAGTCTTCCTAGCTATGACTCGAATACAGGACCAAGACTTGTGGGAGCCTCTTGAAAGAAAATCCACAAGGAATTAAAGAGGAAGAGGTCTAGAGAGAATTCTCTAATTCTCTCTATTGAGGAGATGCGTGTTGTCAAGAATGCACAATGGCTCACCCTTAGGGTTCTATTTATAGTGGTCTAGGGAAAATAATTAAATAATATATTTTAATATCTAATATATTAAAATACATTTATCTAATCAATTTGAATCTTATTCAAACCGTTTTAAATTCTCCTACGACATTTATTTCCTAATTTGAATCCAATTCAAATTTAATAAATATCTTTTATTTAATGTATCTAATATACATTAATTGTTTTAATATTTAATGTATCAAATACAATAAATATATTTTCATCTTTTATATTTAATATATCTTATATATTTAATATTAATTTGAACACTTCAAACTAAATATTAATTTGAACATTTCAAATTTTAATATTTAATGTATCAAATACAATAAATATATTTTCCTCTTTTATGTTTAATATATCTAATATATTAAATATTAATTTGAACACTTCAAATTAATTATTAATTTAAACATTTCAAAATTTTCTTTCAACTAAATTGATCTTTTTAGTGCTACTATGAGCTAGCAAGGGGACCTTATGGACCTACAGATTATAAGCTCCAATGATACAAAATTAATTAATTAAACTCTTTAATTGATTAATTTTCATTCATTAACTATAGGTCACTCCACTATAGACCTAGGTTGCACTCTTATGCACTGTAGGACAAGTTGTGTCCATAGATATAATTATTACATGCAAGTCGATCCTTCACGAGTTGTTCGTAATTACAACTGAGTCAAAAGTGCGTTTTACCCCTATAATTACATCTTGCACCTTAAGTACCACTGATTCTCTAATGAACAATTTGTTTATAATCTAATTATAAACTAAGTTCCTCTCGGGCCAATGAGAGGGTAGGCCCCATTGTTCAAGTCCCGAAATCAGCACTTAAGGGAACTACTCATCTACTTACCCTATATGGGAAGGAGTGAATTCCATCTTGTGAGATTATGTTCCCAGCTCCCTATTTGGTCAAGTCCCCAAAATGGTAGACATATTGAATCGGCTATAAAAGCCACTCTCACCCATGCAAATCAAAGGACATGCCCTTACAAGCAGGAGTTCATAACTCACTCAGGATTAAGATCGAGTCGCATATGATCATCCTGATGAAATATTAATCTTCTCAATTAGCGAATTTATAAGGAGAGATAAAATATTTCGTGGTCTAGTCGTATACAAACTCATTGTATAAGATACCCCCACTCACATGTCTCCACATGAATGATTTGGATCAAATCATTTGTAACTATTACAAAGTGGGTCATATCAATAGTGTTACCAGGATAAGGATAAGGCACCAAACCTTATCCATATACTATGACCCTTTAGGTTATTTCTTGAACATGATCCTCTCGTATGTCAACCACATACTGTTCAAGATTACAATAATAACCTTGGATTTTTCATATAATGGATAATATTATATTGCAAATAAAATAATCAAATTATTATTAATTATTAAATATATTATTAATTACAAGGCTTTAGGGCATAAATCCCAACAATCTCCCACTTGCACTAAAGCCGGCGAGACATGTATCCTAGGGCATACTCTATACCCAACATATTCTCCCACTTGCCTTAGCAAAGATGAGACATGTCTCGTAATCCTAGATATTTTAGGTGACCCTTAAACACTTTAGCCTAGAGAGTCTATTTATATAGATCCAAAGAACTGCCGTTAAAATCCATCTTGGTCACTACCATGATGCTTTCTCTCTCTTGATATGATTCCCTATACATTAGTGTTTTCTAATTTTCTTAATATCAGTCTTTGCACCACTATTATCATAATAAAGAGGATAGACTAAATCATATCTGAAACACCTTTCAGATCTTCAAAGAACTTTTTGAGTCATACAAGTCCTTTTGTTGCTTCACAAGCAAAACAATTTAACTTATATACCATACTCTACCACCTAGGGTAAAATTTATTTTTACATAGATTTCCTAAATCTTTGTAAAAACCAGTGTATCTTGTAAAGATCAAATCTTTAACTCCATACACAATAATTTCTCATCATTCATAGATAATTTGAGAAAGTTTTTAATTTTCTACTCAATGGTCATACCATTCGTTTAACTGATATATGCTACCAATTGTATATTAAATGTTCAGTCTCATTTATGCATATCATATACTCTCAACATTTGAGGTGTCTTAGGATACACTTCTTTAGACATAAATATCAAATATTTGGCAACAATTTTGTCAATATCAAATGTTTGAGACAAAGTTAACATTTTGTCCTTAAAATCTTCATTTTGGACATGTAAAATATACTAAGTCATTCCAAATCACTTATTTGGAATTGGTTACTTAATCAACGTTTTATATTAGATATCTTACATCATTCGTAATGGGTAAAAATATCACCAACATAAAACATGAGAAAAATCCACTAAACAATTAATGATTTTCTTGTCTATACAAGCTTCATTAATATTTATCCAAAGTCATAGATTTTGATACTTTTATCAAACCTTATATTCACAGATCTAATAGTAAAATTCATTTAATAAATGAACCTTTACTATTTCACAAACTTTTTGCTTTTGATCTTTGAAAATAAATCTTTCTGATTGATTTGTGTAGATGCATTATCTAAGATTTCATTTCATAAAAGAATTCTAAACATTCATTTTCATATCCCATATGCAACAATGAATTAAATAATACTTACAGACTTTAGTATGACAACAAGTGAGAAAGTTTACTCTTAATCTACTTTCTCTTATTAGGTCTAACCCTTTGCCATTAGTCTCAGTTTGAGAGTAATAAACCTTCAACTTCGTCATCTAACATGAAAATTTGGAAAATTTGGGCTTCAATTAAGTCCTTGTAAAGGTTGAGTCATCTCATAACTCTCCCACTACGATGAGGCTCATCCAATTCTTGACTAGGATCCATTTGACTTTCAAATATAATTAAATTGTTAACAACTTTTGTTAACTATTTAGTGGCTTTACTTGGAACCAATTTATTAACACTATCTCACCTTATTAAAGGTTTGTAGTCTTTTATTTGACATTTCTTATAAAATTGATATTTGTCATACAAATACCTTATTCGTTTTAGGACTACATAAAAGACCACTTTATACTCCTTTGGGGTGGCCTACACTTAGGCTTATCTTTGAACATATACAAGCTTTTTAGGCTTGTGTTCAGCATGTGAGCTTAACATTCCCAAATGGTGAAGTGTTGTAAACTAGCTTTATTACTCTTCTATAATCTTTAAAATTGTCTCATAGACACTTTTAGAGGGAATCATGTTTACCATACAATCTCTATTGCATTTCCTAACTGGAGTATGGTAATGGTGTGTAACTCATTACTGATGTGACCATGTCTAACAAGGTCACGTTTCTCCTCTTACAGCACAATTTCACAAAATTGTACTTGGTATTAAGATAATTGGGATAAAAACCCATTTTCTATCAATTAGTTTTAGTACGTAAGGTTCATGTACTTTCTATTATGATCTGATCATAATATCTTGATAGATATAATTACCTAATTGATTTTTTTTTTTTTAACTGTAGTCTTAATTTTCTTGAACTTTTCAAAAATTTAGACTTAGGTTGTATTAGGTAAAGATATTTATACCTTGAATGATCATCAACTAGAGTGATAAAATATTCATGACTTTATTTGACCTTTACATTCACCAGACCACTTGAGTCAGAATGTGTAAGCCCAAAGTATTCTTTGGCGTTCTAGCCCTATCTAATAAAAGCTCAATGATTATCTTGCATGAAAGGCAAGATCTACAGACAGGTAAAGTAATTAACTAACTTTTTAGAGAATTACCTCTTACTAGTTTTTTCATTCTAATCAAGTTGATGTTAATCAACCTTAATGGCCAAAGTCAAGTATCATCTTTTAGGAGAAAACAATGTCTTTCTATTTTGGATTCTATAATCCTGAATATCTCAGTATTTTGTAGTATAGTATATGCCAACATTTTGAACATATACAAATTGTTCTTATTTTCAGCTGAATGTATCTTCAAACAATTTTGAAAATATAAACTTTAATACTTCAATGTAATTCATTCTATATGAACATTTTTGTAATAAAGTTCGAGAAATTGAATTTCTCTTATGGTTACTAAAAATACCAATTCAACATTATGTAACAATTTTTTACTTAATGACATCTTAATGTCTCCCACTACACTAATTGAGATAGGCTTCCTGGTGCTAACTTGTAGAAATTATTCTACATGTTAAGTATTTTCCAAGAATTACATATTAAATGTAATGAAGAATAAATCTTGATAGTGGATCTTGTATCAACTATCTAGGTGACGTTATTTATATTCCACCAAAAATCTAGTAAATCAAATTTACTTTCATTTATATTTTTCTTCTTAGAGGTATTTCAAAAATTCCTCTTATTATGACTGTCCTAGCTAATTTAAGAACTATTTCCTTTTATATAGCTTCAATCATTTGGTTTCTTTTCTTGGAATTTTGTAATATTTAAATTCGAGATCATTTAGACAATTTTCTAAATTTAGCTTATGTTAACTTCAACATCTCCTATGTTGTTGTCATTTTCTTTATCTTCTAAACTTGACATCTAAAATGTCAACGAGGAGAATACGTACAAGATATCTCGTTTACTTTTGATTCATTAATCATGAGCTTCACGAACAATTAGAATAGGATTAGCAACAGGTTTTGAGAACATTTCTCAATAAAGACAAATTCAAAATTTTACACTATCATTATAGTGTTAACGTTATTTTTCCAAGTAATAAAATTTCTCAATTTTAACTTATCAGTAATAAAATTAAAATTATGAGAGAAACTGACATAATATAGAAATATATATATAATTTAACATCATGCAAACAATTATCCATTCAATTTTAACATAGAAATCAAACAATTTGAAAAATGAACCCTATAAATCATTTCTAATGCTATGGTACTTTAGTGAGTTAGAACAAGTGCCGCCGTAGGGTAGGTCAAGTATTCCTTCACTAAATTGAGACGATCTCAACCAAGTATTACACTAGAATAACTCTTATTCCTATAATATTTAGTTATCATTAGTTTGGTCAATGACATCATTAACAACGTTATTGAGTCATTTGTAAGTGTAACCCATAATTTTAGATCCCGTAGTTTTATCCCAACAAGTGCCGCCGTAGGATAGGTCAAGTATTGGAAACAAAACTACAATCCTATCCTTCTCAGGAGTTCACCCTGATATTGACCCATGCATACACCTTCCGTAGGGGGACGGTCCAAAAGCCGCCACGAGGCCTCGCATGAATCTCACGATGTGTACTAATGATGAAGACCGTAGGACATGTTCACACATTTCCTTCTCCCACTTACTATTTTGAAATAGAGTTTTCTCTTACTTAGACAAATTAGGCTAATCTCATTTATCTAAGTTCCTTAATCTACCTTTCATAACTCTTATGTTGTTAGATTGATTTTAATGTGAATTACTAAGTTTTTAAACTATTTAAAAATAATAATAATAAATAATCACATTATGAGCATGCTTAGTTAAATTAAATAAAATTTGACTAATTCAACTCCCAGGTCGGTTCCCAGTTAGAGGTGTTCCCTTTCGGTCAGCTTAAATACTCCAGTCTAGACAGAACCTTCCATAGACAGAGTTCCCTTATAGTCAATTTTTATTTCAAATTCATTAATCTTTAATTAACTATTAATTATTAGATTAATGAACATAAGTGAATTTATAAATAAATATTTTTAATCCTATTAAAAAAAACTCATTTGGATAGTCTTAAAAAACTACCATTTCAAACCCTTTAAAAACAAAATTAAAAGATTACCCTAAATTCTAATCTTATTAGAAATAATAAAGATAAACTAAATTCAAAATTTAAACTATTTTAAACAGTAATCAAGAATATATTTAATAAACGGAAACTCTAATCTCATTAGGAAAACATGCATTCTAATTAAGAAAACAAATATCCCAATTTAATTTTCCAATCAATTTCCAAATATAACAATTATATTCAAAGATACGGAAAATATAAACTAATTAGGAAAATATCTTAATTCTATTAGGAAACAACCTGATCAATTTTCAAATATAACAATTATATTAAAAATAATTAAGATGCATGGTTATGCTTAGCCTATGGTGGGATTTTAAATTTAAATGACATACTTTATGCAACAATCAAACAATTTAAAACCTACATCTCATGCATAATTAAATTAAAAATAGCAAAATTGACCGGCATATTTGGCATATCCTAAGAAATTGAAAATAATTTAAATTACAATAATTTAAATCCAAGACATATCTTGTTCTTCAATATCTTCCTTGTTTGAACCATTCCAAATTTAGGATTTCAATTTCAATTTTACATTATTTATTTGAAATCCAATTTCAAAATCAATTGAAATCTAATTTTAATTTTATGCAGCTTATTTTGAAATCCAATTTCAAAATCAATTGAAATCTAATTTTAATTTTACTCAGCTTATTTTGAAATCAAATTTCAAAATCAATTGAAATTCAATTTAAATATCAATAATAAATTTTCGAAAACCACTTCAGCCAATTGAATCGAGAGTTTTTGAACCCACACGCCTGATTACTCACACTCCAAGTCAATTGCCGGAGTCTTCTTTGTGAATTAAGCATCGCATCTTCGTCGATTTTTCAATCAATTTGAAAAACATGCCTGCTTGTGCTAGTTCAGCTGGGACCCATGCGTGATTGAAATTCGCAAGAAACAATTCAAGCTTTCAATTGGTGCTGCTTGTGTTTAAGCTTTCAATTGGTGTGCTTGTGTTTGTCTTGTGATATATATATATATAAGCAGTTCATCCAAGCATGCCCACATATGAAATTTCATGCCCTTTGGATTCATAAGCAAAAGTGGTTGTGCAATTTGATAAATGGTATTTACTGATTTCATCCAAAGAAACTTACAGAAAAATCCTAAGCTCAAAAGACTTTTACAAATTGATCTAATCAAAACGATAAATCTAATGCCAAACAAATATGCCTAAATAATCAATTTTGTAAACCACATATCACATATATGAAAAATTAAAATACCCACAATCAAATAACTTTAATTCTTAATAAAACTCAAAGATTGCTCTAATACCAATTGAAGGGAATAATCGAATTAAACTCACAACGGAAGCATAAGAATCGTCTTTGATTTATTTAGAATTAAACTAAAATACAAGAGTTAAACAATAAATACCTTCTAAATATGGAGATTCTTCTGGTGGGTCTTTATCTCTTCCACAAAGTCTTCCTAGCTATGACTCGAACACAGGACCAAGGCTTGTAGGAGCCTCTTGAAAGAAAATCCACAAGGGATTAAAGAAGAAGAGGTCTAGAGAGAATTCTCTAATTCTCTCTATTGAGGAGATGCGTGTTGTGCAGAATACACAATGGCTCACTTTTAGGGTCCTATTTATAGTGGTCTAGGGAAAATAATTAAATAATATATTTTAATATCTAATATATTAAAATACATTAATCTAATCAATTTGAATCTTATTCAAACCGTTTAAAATTCTCCTACGACATTTATTTCCTAATTTGAATCCAATTCAAATTTAATAAATATCTTTTATTTAATGTATCTAATATACATTAATTGTTTTAATATTTAATGTATCAAATACAATAAATATATTTTCATCTTTTATATTTAATATATCTTATATATTAAATATTAATTTGAACACTTCAAACTAAATATTAATTTGAACATTTCAAATTTTAATATTTAATGTATCAAATACAATAAATATATTTTCCTCTTTTATGTTTAATATATCTAATATATTAAATATTAATTTGAACACTTCAAATTAATTATTAATTTCAAATTAATTATTAATTTAAACATTTCAAAATTTTCTTTCAACTAAATTGATCTTTTTAGTATTACTATGAGCTAGCAAGGGGACCTTATGAACCTACAGATTATAAGCTCCAATGATACAAAATTAATTAATTAAACTCTTTAATTGATTAATTTTTATTCATTAACTATAGGTCACTCCACTATAGACCTAGAGTTGCACTCTTATGCACTGTAGGACAAGTTGTGTCCATAGATATAATCATTACATGCAAGTCGATCATTCACGAGTTGTTCGTAATTACAGCTGGGTCAAAAGTCCGTTTTACCCCTATAATTACATATTGCACCTTAAGTACCATTGATTCTCTAATGAACAATTTGTTTATAATCTAATTATAAACTAAGTCCCTCTCAGGTCAATGAGAGGGTGGGGCCCCATTGTTCAAGTCCCAAAATTAGCACTTAAGGAAACTACTCATCTACTTACCCTATATGGGAATGAGTGAATTCCATCTTGTGAGATTATGTTCCCAGCTCCCTATTTGGTCAAGTCCTTAAAATGGTAGGCATATTGAATTGGCTATAAAAGCCACTCTCACCCATGCAAATCAAAGGACAAGCCCTCACAGGCAGGAGTTCATAACTCACTCAGGATTAAGATCGAGTCGCATATGATCATCCTGATGAAATATTAATCTTCTCAATTAACGGATTTATAAGGAGATATTAAATATTTCGTGGTCCAGTTTGATACAAACTCATTGTATAAGATACCCCCACTCACATGTCTCCATATGAATGATTTGGATCAAATCATTTGTAACTATTACAAAGTGGGTCGTATCAATAGTGTTACTAGGATAAAGCACCCAACCTTATCCATATACTATGACTCTTTAGGTTATTTCTTGAACATGATCCTCTTGTATGTCAATCACATACTGTTCAAGTTTACAATAATAACCTTGGATTTTTCATATAATGGATAATATTATATTGCAAATAAAATAATCAAAATTATTATTAATTATTAAATATATTATTAATTACAAGGCTTTAGGGCATAAATCCCAACACAAATGACAAAATTAGTCGTACCTAAAAACGCGGGGCGTTACACTGTACCTGTGAATTGAATTTTTGCAAGATTTGATTTATCTTTATTTTTATTTTATTTATAAAAACACAAAACCGCCATTTTTAATTGTTTTCTCCTTTGCAAATTTAATTTGAGAAATTGATATTCAGTTCTCTGAGATCGACTCGGTCCACTCAATGCTACAAGTAGCTTAGGATCGGTTTATAAATTGTAATTTGATGATTCCTCAACAAGCTCGCTTCAACACTGCATCCAAAAGTTTAACCACAGATTCACTATGACTATGTCGTCGAGGCTCGCCTTCTTTTGTTTGACATCTGAGGATTCTACTGACATTGCTAAGTCAAGGGCCTGTCTTTGATACCACTTGATAGGGACAACTACCCTTGAAAGACCTCTCTACTGGTATGATATTGTCCACTTTGGGCATAAGCCCTCATGACTTTGTTTTTGGTTTCACCCAAAAGGCCTCATGCCAATGGAGATAGTGTCCCTCACTTATAAATCGATGATTTTCCCCTTATCTAGCCAATGTGGGACTTTGGTTGCACTCCCAATAATCCCAACAATTCCTCCCCTCAAACAAAGCACCACCTTGAGACTCCCCTCAAATAGTCATCCCTCCGAATTACACTCGAGCAAATTACTGTCAACTTCTCATTTACATAATAGTAAACAGTACAACAAAAAACTCTTAGTAAAGAATAATCTGTAGGCTTACTAGACCACACCTCATAAGGCATTTTGCAATCAATAACTGTGTGAGGTCTACGGTTAATCAGATAACATGTTGTGCTTACTACTTCTGCCAAAAATCTTCTAGCTAACCCAGCATTAGAGAGCATGTATCTTGCTCTCTCTAGCAATGTCTGATTCATGTGTTCTGCCACCCCATTTTGTTGTGGCGTTTCTCTAATTGTACGATGACAGGCAATTCCTTCATTTTTGCAAAACTCATTAAACTCAAATCTACAGAATTCAAGACCATTATCGGTTCGAAGCCTTTTAATCTTTTTTCCAGTCTAATTTTCAACCAAGGCTTTCCACTACTTGAAGTTTTTGTAGGCTTCACTTTTATGTTTCATCATAATTACCCAAGTCATTATTGAGTAGTCATCAATCATAGACATAAAGTACCTGTTACCTCCAATAGATTCATCTCGAGAGGGCCCCCAAAAATTAGCATGGATATAGTCAAGTGTTCCCTTTGTACTATGAATACCCTTTGGAAACTTGTTGTGATGTAGCTTCCCAAACACACAATGTTCAAAGAATTCAAGACCATGCATCTTGTGCCTGTAAAGAAGATTCCTCTTTGACATAATTTGTATCCCTCTTTCACTCATATGGCCAAGCCTCATATGCCATAGCTTGGTCATATCCTCATTGTGAAATGCAGATGATGCAACAGTATCACACCCTGTCAATGTAAAACCTGCCATAAAGTATAAAGTTCTCCATTTGGCACCTTTTAGAAACACCTTGGAATCCTTGCAAATATGCATAACTCCACCTTCACCTTTAAAACTGAAACCTTTACTGTTAAGTACACTTAAGGATATCAGATTCTTTGTCATTAGTGGAACATGCCTAACTTCATTCAAGGTGCAAAAATAACCATCATGTGTCCGTATCCTGATTGAGCCTATTTCAACTACCTTGCAGACATCACTGTTTGTCATAGTCAAATTTCCTCCATCTATGCTCATAAGTTGAAAACCACTCCCTGTTTGGACATATATGATAAGATGCACAAGAATCAAGAACCCACACATCTTTATAATATGTGTAAAGACCCGAACCTACTACGACACGCTAAAGCCGAAGCACGACCTAGTTACCTCGCTCATGCTCGAAATTTCGGCAACATGACGGCGTAACTAGGAGAAAACCAAAATTTTTAAAGACCTGGAAAAGACATGAACACTTCTATAATACAGAATATAGACTCAGCACCCACCAAACTACGATATATAGTGCTGAGCTCAACCAACAGACAAAGGAACCTAAGAACTTCTAATTAAATACACGGAAACGAAAGAAATTTAAACTTTACAGACCAACAAAACAACAAGGAACAAAGGAACAACCTAAAGGCTAAACATGAAAAAGAAAATTTGGTGGAGTCTCCATAGTCTCGTCAAGTCGTCGCCTGCGTCATCCACCCCTAAAATGTGCACAATCTGCAAAACAAACAAAATAGCAAGGATGAGTATAAACATACTCAGTAAGTAGCCCACTTAAGGGTCCAAAGTCCAAATTCATACAAACGAGAGCATCGCCCTATCACACATAACCCAGCTCAATCTAATAAATTCACTTTAATCAGTTAAACGTCTACTCGCCTTAACTCATGCTCACTCGCCTTTAGTGTTACACATGTTATACCTGCGATTCATGCATTCTAGGGAAGTCTAATACGAAGAAAGAGGACAACTCCCATACTCATCATTCTGGGGACATCGCCCCTACGCCAGCATCATCAATACTCTAGGGGAATCGCCCCCTATCTCATGACTCTGGGGATAACACCCCTATGCTAGCATCATGAACACTCTAGGAGAATCGCCCCCTAACTCATTACTCTGGGGATAACGCCCCTATGCTAGCATCATCAACAATCTAGGGGAATCGCCCCCTAACTCATTACTCTGGGGATAACGCCCCTATGCTAGCATCATCAACACAAAAGTTGTCCTGGCACGCATATCTGCTTCTTAATTTCAACTCATCGTCCATACAACTACCGCTCGCACACTCTACCTGAGTCCATCCCGGTATGGCATTGTCTCGAGCACTACCAACGAGCCATGTAACTTAGGTTGACTAAGGCCGTGAAAGCAAATAACTCTCACGCCTACATACAATAGAACATCACCCCTCTATGCTAGCATACAGGCAATAAGGGACGCATCCCTTATGCTCAACATAATTGGGGAATCACCCCTAAGCTAGCACCACAGGCCATAAGGATCGCAATCCTTACGCTCAACACAGTGGGGAATCACACATAAGCTAGCACACAAGCCATAAGGATCACAATCCTTATGCTCAACATAATGGGGAATCACCCCTAAGCTAGCACCACAGTGAAGGAACACAATCCCTCACTCTCATCACATCTAGTCAACCTAGAGTTACAGACTCGCCCAGGAGAGACATAAAATCAGGTGGCTCTTATTTTATCAAGCTCCTTGCATTTTCGCACTACTTTTGGAATCTCGAGGGTAATCTACCATACCAAAATCATTTGTTATATCCGGACCACATTCACAATCAAGCTCCATCCCTTTTTAATCCAGAATTCAGTTCCATAAACACTCTAGAAATCAGGACGACCAGTAACTCTCTACTCACATTCGGACCCATCCAAAACTCGTTATATCAGCCCAAACATAAGACCATTCTGAACACATAAAATACGGTCCTCGACCCTGAGTATTGCATAACTTTAGGGTGTTCTACTTTAGCCTCTAACCCAACCTGAACCCAAAAGCATTGAACCCAATCAACCAATCAATCTAAAATCCAAGTTTTCTACACTCCACAGCTAACCAAACATTTCAGAAGTCCAAACGATTACAACTGTTTAGTTTAACACAACTATCCACACATTTATACGTACAAGGGTAAGCTATAATCAAATTCATTTATAACTCCCGGCACATTTTCATCCATTCACTTGTAACTTTGAATCCCTTAACTAGAGTAGCAACAAGTTTCAGGCAATCTTAAGCCCAGCACGATAATTCTTATATTGATTTAACCAACTACGACATCGCGCACATACTCATAATTTAGGCAAGAATCACTATTCACAAATCACCACATTCATGTCCAGACTTGTCCAATTACAACCTCGAGCAAATTCTTAAAAAGGTTCATTTGCTAACATACTAAACTTGAAACTTTAAGCCACTAATTCCTTTATGACCACAACTTAGGCCGTTTTAGCTCAAGATTACTTCTAAACATAACCACTAACCTTTTCATATCTCATAACCACCGCTTTCAAGCATGCTTTCAAAATTAACAAACTATCGAACATACATTTCAATCAAAAAGGAATTTAAATGGCTTAAATCCAAATGACTACTTACTTCGAATAGAATAATTAATATTATTCTAGCAGTGAGGATCTCCTCCAAACTCTGGCTTCCTGCTTAACCCAAAATTAATTAGTCTCGAGAGGTGGTTGTTCAGTACTAACAACCTTGCTGGAAATTTAACACTTTGTCTCCAATTCGATAGCTTGATCCTCCAATCGATATCCTGAAAATTAAGTCCATTGGTTAACGATCGATCCAATTAAAGTCCTTAATTAAATTCAATTGAGTAACGAAATTACCCAAATCGGAACACGATCGTAACGGGGACTGTTCAGGCTCGAAAATTGGAATCGGAGACGGCTGCGAACGGCAGCGCGTGCGGTGGCGCGTGGGACTTCCGATCGGCGCGTGAGAGCGCGTGGACCTTGGGTCTGGACAGATCCGAGTCGTGGGTTGTCTTTCGGTGAGTTTTGTGACGTTCAGACCCGAGGGAGGGACTTAAAGGTGGAGATCGGCTGAGCGCGGCGGCCGTAGCTTCTCCGGTGAGCGAATCCACGGCTGGGTAAGCAAAATCGGCGAACTGAGTGGCGCGCCGGCGGTGGCTTGGTCGGACGAAAGAGGAAAAAAAAAAAAAAAGAAAAAAGAAAAAAGAGAAGACAGAAGGATGGGGGGTTTAGCTGTGGCTGCAAACCGACGAGGAAGAAGAAGAAGGAGGCCGGCGGTGGGTGGGTGCTCTTCGTGAGTTGCAGCAAACGAAGAAGAAGAAGCCGGCGGCGAGGATGGGTGCTCGGCGGTGAGGTTGCAGTCCGGTGAGAGGGAGAGAGAGAGAGAGAGAGAGCTGTCGCGAGAGAGGGGGAGAAGAAGAAGATGGATCAAAAGTGGAGGGATAAGGATGGCATTTTTCTTTTCTTAAAAAAAAATTCCAAAAATGCCCCTTGTCCTAACATTGATTTCCAAAAAAACCCTTTTTCTCAATCCAAATTTCAAATTAACCTTCAAATTTAAATTACCCAATGAAAATCATTCCAACTTAATTTCCATAATTTAAAATTAATGTCTGAAAATAAGCCGGGCGTTACAATATGACTGTTCATTTTCAACTAAGGCCAAATCACCTTCGGAATCGGTGTTAATTTATGTCACAGCAGCAGAAGCTCTAGAACCTCCCTTCGCTTTCTGCTACTGCTTATTTTTCTTAGGGAAGTTATCCTTCCAATGCTCTTTTTCCTTATAGTAGTTACAGATATCATTAGGTTTAAGGCCCTTAGACTTCAAATTTTTATAATTAGACTTTTTTTTACCAGTTTTCTTCTATCCCGTAACCCCTGTAGCAGCTAACCCAGAAGTCTGACTTTCTGTAACTGAACTAGCTACCTTATGACGGACCTCTCTAGTATGAAGAGCAATTTTTACTTTTTCCAAAGACAGAGTATATTTTTCACCAATAAACGAATCCAAAAAATTCTCATATGATAAGGGCAAAGATACTAATAGAATTAAGGTAGCATCCTCATCATCTACTTTAACATCAATATATGCAGATCTAATAAGATTGTATTTAATTGATATAGATGATCTCTAAGAGGCGAACCTTCCTACATACGCAGACTGAACAAACGTTGCTTTAGAAGTAACTTCTTAGTTAAAGAATTCGTCATGTATAGATTTTCAAACTTCAACCAGTTTCTTCATTAGCGATCTCAATGATGATGTCATCAGCCAAACATAGCATGATTGTCGAATGAGCCTTCTCCTCCAGGATATTCCATTCATCGTCATCTACATCGGCTTTCTTCGATTTCCCAGATATTGGCGCCTACAGCCCCTGCTGCTTTACCAGGGATTGCATCTTGATCTTCCATAGACCGAAACAGTTTCTCTTGATGAATTTGTCGATTTTCACGTTCATAGCAAACATCTTTGTTTGTGAAAAAAAAAATCCTAACAGCCACGACTCTGATACCAATTTGTTAAAGCAGAAAGAAGACGACAAACAAAGATCACAAAATAAAAATGACGAATAGATTTATGTGGTTCACTAACAGTGTGTTAGCTACATCCACGGGGCAGAGGGAGAAGAATTTTATTATCTTGAAGAGAAACTGAGTACAAAATACAAAGAGTTTTCAGATAAGAGTTTAGGACGTTTATATATGACACCCCTCTTATACCCTAATACAGAAAAAATCACGTACTTTTGGAGCGCCAGATAACAAATTCAAGGCATTTCTACATTTCTTAAGGAAACACTTGAGTTTCTAGAAAAACTCCAAAAAGGAAAACAAGTTTTTGAAAACTACTTTTTTTAGTTTTCAAAACTTGGCTTGATTTTTTAAAACATATGTAAAAAGTAGATAAGAAAATATGGAAAACCCATAGGTGGAAGTATTATTTATAGGCTTAATTTTCAAAAACCAAAACTAAAAACTAAATGCTTATCAATTGGGGCCTAGAATTTCCATTCTTGATTTATTTTCTTCTCTCCCTCCAAACTCGATTTTGCTGTAGATTGTAGATGATAAAGTGATCTAAATAGTTATGTAATGAACAAATAATTACAGTAAATATAATGGATTAAAGAAGAGCAAATTATGTGCATAGTTCTACTAGATGGTACTTTTTCTCGCTCTGAAGATTCCTTTATAAATTTTTTAAATATTGAAATATAAAAATGGATTTTTATAAACTAGCTATGATCCTACTGCATAAGTAAGGCATCTCATTTGTTTTTATTTTTGGAATTTTGCTAGAAACTCAAATCTTTCCTTAAGAAATATATATATTCTTTCTTTAGTTCAAACAAGTGTGAGGATTGGAACTTTCAACCTTTAGGAAGCTAAATAATATCTTGACTAATTGAGCTATATTCATGGTATTTTAGCTTTTTATTTTTAATTACTTGAGTGTATTTACTAGTCAGTTCTTTAATGTTTCAATTTTTAGAAAAGACCTGCTGAAATATTAGTTACTTAAATATAAGATTAAAGCAACTTTTCTACTATTTGAAATTTGGATTTTAAAAGTATATTTTGTTGAAAAGTAGATTACAAAGGAATAAATTTATTAGTCAATTAAATGAGTTCAATTTTTAAAATTGGGAAAAAAAATGGTTATCCATGAGTTACTTTTTTCGTTTTCAAAATATATAATCAACAATAGGCAATTTGTTGCTAGAAAACAAAATTTAAAATTTACTCCAAAAAAAAATCAAAATTTTCAAACCTCTAACTTCATGATTGATGATACAAGCTTTATGTCAGTTGAGCTATATATGCTCATGTTGGCAAAAAAAAAAATCAAAGTTAAAAACATAAAATAGAGAACATAAAGGCATAATTTTTATACGAAAGCATAGTGAAACATGTCTATACAATTTAATTTTAGTGTCCCTAGCGATTAAATACTTGGCCAACATGAACTACAAGAACGCCCAAAAAATCAAGCCATAAAACATTCGATAAACGCCATGACGAAAATGAAAATAATAATATGCTCTTTTTAAAAAAAAATTGTTAAGATTTAATATGTTTGTGAAAAAAGTAGTAGATTGGCACACTATTTAATCCATCTCAACTTTTTTTAAGAGATCATGAGTCTGAATTCTCCTTTCCCTATCTGTGATGTCATGTAATATTTTTAAAAGAAAAAAAAAAACATGTAGGTGAAAAGGTAGAAAAATAAAATATTCTGAAATTTGACCAAGTATAAGAGTAAAACTTTTGTTTATTTATTATATTTTCTTTTTATTTGATAGAAGTCTTTGTTTCTATTATTAAAAATTTTATTTATTTATTAATATTTTGTTTTTATTTAATTGTACACTTTTTTAAGACACATTCTTTCCAAACTTTGAAAACTAAAAGAAAAGTAATTTCCAAAAAACCTGGTTTTTCTTTTATATTAAATTTCAAAAGTATTTTTAAAGAATGAAATACTAAAATAAAGAATTTAGATATTAGTAGTTATTATAAAATTCATTTTTAAAAATCAGAAAATAAAAAATCTAAGGCAATAACCATTTTTAAATTTTATTTTTTAATTATTAATTATTAATGATTTTTTTTTCTATTTTTTTTTTAGATTTATGTTGGAAAAAAACAAAAACCATACATATTTGTTAATTATTTTAGGTTTTCTTTTCAAAAACAAGAGCGCCATACATAAGTAACCATTTTTATTTTTTTAATTAAAAAAAAAAAAACAAAAGACCAAACATGTTTTATAACTATTCTTGTTTTCAATTAAAAAAAGAGAGAGAAAAATGAGAAAAGATAGAGAGTTAAGCAATATGTTAGAAAAAAGTTAGAGAATAAATTTAAAGAGAATTAATTTAGAGAGTAGACAAATTTTTTAAAGAAAAAATAGAAAGCATGAGATATGTTAAGAGAAAGAAAGAAAATTTACCAAGAGATAATTGTTAAAGAAAAAGAGAGAATTTAGAAAGATAAGAGTTGGAGAGATAAAAGGAAAATCTTAGGGAGAGAAAAGTTAGAAGGATAGTGAGATTTTGAAAGATAATAAAGCTAAAGGACATGGAGAGAAAAAAGTTAATTAGAAAATAAAAAATACATTCGAGAGAAATATAAAAGTTACAGAGAAATTTTTAAAAGAGATGAATATATGTTATAGAGAAAGAAAATTAAAGCGAGGAAAAAGAAGGTGTAAAGAAGAAATTTTAAAGAAAAATATGTGATGTGTTAGAGAGATAAAAGGTAGGAATAAATTAAAAGTTTTTAGAGAGAAAAATAGAAGTTAGAAAGAGAAATGAAGGTATAGAGAGAGATGAAAATATTAGATATAGAATTTAGAGAGGGGAAAAGAAAAGTTATAGAGAGAATAAGATATGTGAAAGAATGAAAGATAAATGAGAGAGAGGAAAGAAGGATAAGTAAGAGAGGAAGATTAAAAATTTTTAGATAAAAAAAATTGAGAAATATGTAGAATGAGAAAAATAAGTTATCTAAAGAAGCAAAAGTTACAGAGATGTAAATTTGAGAGAGAGAAATATTAGAGAGAATCGAGAGAGATGAAAAAGAAATGTTATAGAGCCAATCATTTTAAAAAGAGAAAAGTTATAGAAAAGAATTTGTTAGCGTGAAGGACGAGTTGAAGAATATGTTAAAAGGAATGTAAATTTAGTCTTTATTTACATTGTATCTTTTCTTGCTTGAAAATAATTATTGTTATTTAACCAACTTTAATAAAAATCAACTTCAAACTAACTTAGCTAGGGACTATAGATTTATTAGAAGTACAAAGACTAAATTTTGACATTTGAAAGTATAATGACTAAAATAGAATGAATCAAAGTCATTTAAACTTAGTTGGATTTGCTGTCTTTTGTGTATTGTATTTGATAAAAATATTCTTTCGAACAAAATAATCCAAAGGAGATATGATGTCCCTTCCAGATTCGAAAATTATTTTGTTTTTCATTTCACAGGTTCCCTCAGCCTAAATTATATTTTGGCATCTTCCCACCTCCACTTTCCTCCCCCTCTATAAAATTACAACCAAACCACCAAAATTTCCACACACTTTCTTCATCTCTTATTTGTTTTCTTCATTTTTTGCTATCTCTCTCCCTCAAGGAAGTGAAGAATGGTTAGGCCTCCGTTGCAGTGGCAGGTAGTTTCTTTTCTTCCACTCATATTTTCAGTATGTAAACATAAACATAAACATATACTGATAGGATTTTGTGTTGAATATATATGAATATCTTTTCTTCTAATCTTCCACTCATTTTTAGCTCTCTTCTTCTTCTTCCCAACCTACAAACTATGAATGAGTTTTTTTGGAGTTTGATTATTAACTTCCTTTTTTTTTTCTTTTTTTTACTTCTTTTGTTTGCTATTGAAGGACCTCTGATCGCCTTATTAAACGGCATGTGTTTACCAGCATTTATCCCTCTAAAACGTTTCGTTCCCTTTCAATTTTTCTTTTTGTCTCTATCTCTTTCTTAACTTTTTTTTTTCTCTCTCTTCAATTTTTGCCTCTCTTTATCTAACTCTCTTTCTTTTCTTTTTTTTTTTCTCTCCCTAAAATTTTGTTTATCACTGAACTCTTTTACATGATTCTAATCAACAAACTTTTGAAAACAAACACAAATAATCATTCAAAACCAATTTACCAAAGTAATAATAATATTTTAGCTAAAAACACTTTTTTTAATCACTTCCAAATGCACCCAACATTCCAAATATGTTTAGATATTTTAGCTTATCTTCAAAGAATGAATTTGAATTTTAGTCCACTGGTTAAGTATTTGAGGCTGAAGTATTCAAGCTATTTTATGGGCTTTTTTTAATTAAAAAAAATAGGTCTTTTACTCAGGAATAGTTCCAGAAAGAAATGCTTTAATTTTATGTGAAATTGCTTATGATCTAAGCACTCCTTTAATTTTAATCGTCTTTAGAATTTTCTAAATCATTTTGATTATCAACAAATTATTGAAAACTTTGAAAAAAATTGTATTTTGATGGGTTAGAAGTACTTTTCACCTTCTTAAACAAAATCATTTGAAACATAAACTAGCCAAATTTTATCACACGTTGCTTTCCAATTTTTAAAATAATCACAATTTTTACCAAAACTAAAAAATGTAAACATATTTATATTTTGATTTTATGACTGCATTTGAATGTAACTTAGGTTTTTGGGATTTATTTTTAATTTTTAATTTTTAATCTTGAGTGTTTGGATGACGAATGGGATTTTCAGATTATGATTTTCTGGCTGTGAATAGATGAGGTAGTTTTCTTGATAGTAAATAATTGGGGATTAAATATGTTATATAAATTAAAAATTTTTAACTTCAAACATTCGTTTATTTCATAATTTTTTTATAATGGGTAATTGTAATGGGTAGCAAATTAGAGTTTTTTTTGTTTTTTTTTTTTTTTTGAAAAGTAGCAAATTAGAGTTTGTTATTAGAAAATATAGCAACTTTTAAAAAGATTTGCAAATATGGCAAATCTTTTAAATAAAATTTCATTATTCCCTTTTCACCCTTGATTGTTGGGGATGGGAGTGAAAAATGGTCATCAAAAGAAGTGAAGGCCAAGAAGCAACCAAAAGGATGTTTGATTTTAATTTTTAAATGCCTCCAAACACTTTCACGGGGGACTTTTTTTTCCTTTTTTTTCCAATTTTTTTCCTGTAGTATTGGATATTTTTTGGGTAGATTTTTCTTTTTGGATATTTGATTCTATGATTAGATGGGAGCATTTTTATAATGGGTCTAGATGTTTCTAGCCTCAACCTTTATTATTTCATTCACTAGATTATATGTAAAATTTTATCAAATAATAATAGACTGTTTTATGAAAATTTTATATTTGATATTGAAAAGGATATTAATCTCACTACTTTATTCAAAGTTGAATGTGAATGTAAAAAAAAAATAATAACTGAAATTAAGTCCTACACTAAGTGAATTAAAGTTGAATGAGAAGTATTTTTATAATGTGAATGTTAAAGTCTATCAGTGATAGAAGTTTATCACCGATAGACTTCAATCACAATACATGTACTGTTGCTATCATTGATAGACTACAATATTGAAGTCTATCAGTGATAGAAGTATATCATTGATAGACTTTAGCCACATTGGTAGTCTATCAGTGATAGACTTCAATCCATGATTGTAGTTGGTGAGGTTGTCGAAGCCTACCAAAATTAAACTGGTTTCCTACTCTAGCTTGTAGAAATAGTGGACCAGGTCGATTTCCCAATGGAGCCAGAAATTTTATATTCTCAGTATTAAATTCCAGTAACAAAATGAAACGGGGGGGTTTTGGAAAATATTTTCTTACTTAATGGAAATAAAAAAAATTGACAAAAATAAAACAATTGCTAAAAAGGATAAAAAATTAACTCTTACCAAGTTCCAATTCAGATGTGCGGTTATATTCAATTGCAAACATTGATCATATGCATTCAAAATATTTAATCTTAACCATGCAAGTACTCGGTCAACTTATTAGGAAACCCTAAAAAGTGCATGTTCCCTAAAATCTTTAACTCTAACGAACGCCAAGTTAATGCTAATTACCTAAACAAGTCTTTACGAAACCGCTTCAATTTATTTAGGTAAAGGCATTACGAACTTTGGAACGACCAAGACAATTGATCAGGTAAAACAACTTTCACCTAATTAACATGCTTCTTTAATTCCTAGAATTAAACATGCAAGCCATGTATCATGGAAACCCACAAACATACACATGTGATAATTCTAATGCTACCGGTTCATTCAACATGACAATTACGGATCATGATCGTGATTAGCAATAAAATATGTAAAAGGATTAAGGCGTCAATTTAATTAAAATACATACTTATAAAATTAACACGGGAATTAAAGAACACTTGCAATTAAAAGAAAACTAGGTTTAAGTACAAGCCTCACAATGTCGCAACTGTTTACAACCGACCTCCGAACCGCAATCGCAGTATCTAGCTGAGCATCTCCATAGAAAACTTCGAGTTTAAACAAGCTCGGATTGACACCATAAACTCCCCAAAAGTAGAGGGAAAATGTCTAAAAAACTCTCTCAAAATCGTGTGTGCAAGGAGGCAAAAGGTGTCTTACCCTAAAGAGAAAAGTTGGTTAAATATGGCAGAGAAGCGTCTAGACGCCTAGTATAGCGTCTAGACGCTGCACCCGCGAATAAGGAAAAAAATCTGGCGGAATCAGGGTAGCGTCTCGACGCTTGATAGTAGCGTCTCGACGCTACCAGCGTTTTGAGCAGCCTCTCCGTAGCGTCGAGCGAGCCTTTGTTCTTCAAGTAAGCGGCTTCTAGACGCTATTCCTGCGGTTCTCCAGGCTTGACATGATTGTGCAGCAGCGTCTCGACGCCCAAAACAGCGTCTAGACGCTCTGCACCCGGCTCTCTTGGCTTGAATGGTCTCTCTTCTCCATTCTCATGCTCAAAATAGGTTCGAATGGCTTCCTTTTAACCCCGATTCATCCAAAGTCTTCCGATTGGCTCTGAATTGCTCAATTCCTTGCAAAATAGACAAATAAGCATGTGAGAGCAACTAAACTAGCATGACATAAGCTGATAAAAGAGCACTATTACTGTGCTATCAGTAGTCTATTAGTGATAGACTCCTATCACTGATATACTTCAATCACAATATATGTTGTCTATCAGTGATATGTTGCTATCACTGATAGATCTGTACAACAACAACTAATCAACAATAATTGCAACGGTGATACATTCATAAGTTAGGTAAAGTACATTGTGCATTTTCAATTGTTCTTTTTGTCATGTGCTTTTTTGGTCATCTCTGTTCTTCTTCCTCGTTCTCATTTTCTATTTTTTTTTCATCTTCCTCCTCGTCACCATGCTTCTCATCACTTTCATTTATTAGTATATCAATGATAAATAAATAAATAAATGAAGTAGAAGGGTTGAATAATTTTAGCCTACTATTATTGATAAACTTCTATTCATTATTTTGAAGTCAATAAGTGATAGTCACTGATAGAATTTAAATAATTGAAGTCTATCAATGATAGACTCTATCAGTGATAAGAGACTATTACTGATAGACTCTGTCAGTGATAGAAGTTTATCACTAATAGACTTCAATTGTAGAAACAACAGCTAATCAACGATTACGAAAAAAAAACCACTTCAATCTTCAATGCTAAAAGTCAAAATTAAATATAAGTGTTAAGTGCCTTCCCATGGACTCACGTTTGCATTACATGGCATCTAGCTGATTTGTATGTGATATGAAAGTCAAATGTATATGATCTAATATTGAGTATGGAAATGGATTATCTCTAATTGGTATTACATGATATTACAGTGCTAAGTAGATTTATAGAAGCAACTAAACATCAAACAAAATCAAATAAAAGATTACATTTACTATGATTACTTAATCAGTGATAGAAGCCTATTACTGATAGACTTCATTCATCAAATATAACCTATCTCTTGTACAAATCTATCAGTGATAGCAAAATCTATTACTGATAAACTAGTACAAAAACACCTAATCAACAATAATTGCCATTTTGATTGAAGTCTATCAGTGATAGGCTTCTATCGATTTCACTCACAATGGTAGTCTATCAACTAAACATCAATGATGCACCATTTTAATGTGATTAATCAACAACCAAACAAAGAAAAAACATAATCCAACCAAATAGGAAACCAAACATATTAGAAGAAGCATAATACAAAGAAAAAAAAATAGCAAACTAAACCAATTAAACAATTTGTATACATCTAAACATCAAACAATACCAAATAGAAGATTAAATATGAAAGAACTTAAGTTCACATGAAAGAAGTATATCACTATGGAGTATATAAGTGCAAGGAGTCTATCAGCGATAACTTACAATTATTGATGAACTTCTATTGATTATTTTGAAATCAATAAGTGATAGTCATTGATAGACTTTAAATAATTGAAGTCTATCAATGATAAACTTCTATCACTGATAGACTACTAGTGATAAGAGTCTATCACTAATAGACTCTATCAGTGATAAAAGTCTATCACTGAGGGGTTTTTAGTCTTTTGACGCAAGCTTGGTTTAATTTTTGCCATATTTGCAAATAGTTTTAATATTTTCTATTTTTGCTATTTTTTTGGCCGGTTTTGCTATCTGTGCAAGTATCCCTTTTATAATTCTAAACCCATTTTAAAATGAAAAAACATGTAGGGCCTATCAGTAAAAATTTTGTTCACTGTTTTATTTTAAAAATCGAACTCATTTACTAATTAAATTCATTCTTTTGTGAAATCTTGTATTCAAAATTATTTTGAAAACTCAAATTTGAAAGACTAGAAAAAGTCGTTTTCGATTTTTATCTAAGATTTGAAAAGTGTCTTAAAAAATAAAACATAAGAAAGAAAAATGATTAGTGAACAAACTCTATTTTTTTTAGAAGTAGAAAGCTAAAACAAAATTGTGTCATGATGTAGGAGTCATAATTTCTTTAAAACCATTTAAATTTTAAAATTTGATAAACATTTAAAACAATGAAACATACAAAACTAATAAATCATTTTAAAGTTTTAAAATAAAATAAAAAACAAAAACAAATTATTTATCAAATTGAAGCTAAACTATTGTCTATTGAAAAAGAGTGGCATACGGTGGCCAATACAAGGTTTGCTAATCATTATTCTTGTGATAATTTTTTTTCCATTGTTTTTAACTATTGACATCCTTTACTATCTCCGTACAGAAAATGAAAGATAAAAAAAGAGTTTAGGGGGAGAAAGAACTATACACAGGAATGGAGATCATAATCTTAATTGTGGAAAAAATAGTGGAGTACACCATTGCACCTATCGGACGTCAACTAAGTTACTTTTTTCTCTACAACAGAAATATTAAAAATCTTAGAGTGAGACATCAAGATCTTTTGGATGCTAGAGAAGAAGTGCAACATAGGGTTGATGTAGAAAAAAACCGTGGATGTGAAATTGAACCCATGGTTTCAACATGGCTTAGAAGAGTTGACGATACAATCACTAAACTACCCAACAATATGTCCCAAGAAAATGAAAGTGGATTAGATAACCCGTCATGCTTTAACGTGGTCCAACGATATCAAAGAAGTAGCAAAGCAAGAAAGAAAGGAAAAGAAATTTCTAAATTAATGGAGAACAAAAAGAATTTCAAGAGAGTTGGTTACCTCGTGCCTCTTTCAGGTTTTGGACGTTCTAATATAGTTGAAAATTATCAATTTTTAGAATCGAGAAGATTGATGGCCAAACAAATTAAGGATGGACTTGCAAATCCTAATTTTAACCGGATAGGGTTATTTGGTATGGGAGGTGTTGGAAAAACTACATTCCTTGATGAAGTTGAGAAATTAGTGTTGGAAGACAAATTATTTAATCAAGTGATTAAAGTGACACTAGGCCAAACTTTGAATGTAGAAGATATCCAAGCACAAATGGGAGATAAGTTAAGGTTGGAGTTAAGAACTGCGGAAAGCAAGCAGGGAAGAGCAGATTTACTACAAAATAAATTGAAAATGGAAAAGAAAATCTTGGTTATATTTGATGATTTGTGGAACAAACTTGATCTCAAAGATATTGGAATTCCTTGTAGATCAAAATTAAGTGAAAATGGAAGCAAGATACTTATAACAAGTCGAAAACGAAATGTATTGACCAAGGAGATGGATGTAGAGAAGTATTTTCAGTTAAACCACTTGAGTGAAGAAGAGTCTTGGAAGTTTTTTTCAACCATTGTTGGTGAGTTTGATAAAGCTGCTATAGAAAACGTAGCTAAGAAGGTGGCAAAAAAATGTGGGGGATTACCACTTGCACTTGTTGGAGTAGCAAAAGCATTGAAGGGAGAAAAGATAGAAATTTGGAAGGATGCTTTGAATAGATTGAAAAATCCTATTCCAGCAAAAATTGAAGGAGTAACTGACCTACTATATTCTTCAATTAAATTGAGTTATGACCATATAAAAAGTACAGAAACTTGGTTACTATTTCTTCTTTGTAGTGTATTTCCAGATGATTATGAGATTTCTGCGGAAGGTTTGCAAATGTATGCAATGGGCATGAGATTGTTAAGTGAAGTACATACTTGGTGTGAAGCAAGAAATAGAGTAATCAAGTTAGTTGATGATCTTATATCTTCCTCTTTACTTCTACAGTCTAATTTGAGGGACAAATATGTTAAAATGCATGATGTGGTCCGTGATGTTGCAATATACATAGCATCGTCAATAGAAGCTAACATGTCTACGTTGAACTTTGTTGGACATAGTGAATGGCCAGAAAATGATAGATGTGGATCTTACAGAGCAATCTTTGGAAACCTTGCCAACTTTCACTACCTTCCTCAAAGTTTGGAGTTTCGAAATCTTGAGCTGTTAATATTACATGGAGGATCGAACACACTTCAAATTTCCAATACTTTTTTTCGAGGAATGGAAAAACTTACAATTTTGAACTTGTCAAGGATGGTTTTTCAAGAATTAAGGATATCTTTAACTCACACATTAGTAGAGAACCTTCAGGTATTTTGTATGGATAGATGTATGGTTAATGATATCGATATAATTGATGAGCTAAAGAAATTGAAAATTTTGAGGATTAAATATTGTCAGCTGATCACATATTTACCTCCAACTATGAGTAAATTGACAGAACTTAAGGTATTGGAAGTATCAAATTGTGAACGTTTGAATGTGATTCCCCCTAACGTTTTTTCAAGTATGACAAAGCTAGAAGAGTTGGATTTGTCATCAAGCTTTGGAAGATGGGGAGAGGTAGTATCATACGAAAATAAATTGATCAAGAATGTCACACTTCAAGGATTGAAATATCTACCACATCTTATCAGTTTAAAGTTAGATATTTTGGATGAGAAGATGCTACAAGATCTCTTGTTTTTAGAAAATTTGAAGTTAGAAAATTTTGAATTTAATGTTGGTGTCAAAGACTTTAGACACATGATGTTTGGAGAACAATCTGAATTCTCAAGAACCTTGCTGCTTACGATTGGATCAGAAGTTGATTTAATTGATCGGGTATTTGGAACACTATGGCAAAGATGTGAATGTTTATGTATAGAAGAGGCATCCGAGGGTCTTGCAAATTTTCGATTCAAATCAAATGAAAATGGTCTTCCAAGCTTGAGCCAGGCAAATCCAGAAAATGACGATCCCTTTTTTGATGATGAGGTATCATAAAAATATATATATTTAAAGTTTTTTCTTCTGAGTTTTTCATTTGCAAGTATACTTGACAATGATTTTGTTTTTTAATTTTATATTTTAAAGATTTTAAAGAAAACAATTATTAGTAAACAAATTTAATTTTAATACTATAAAATGAAAAAATTAATTTCTTCTTTCTTCGGGATTGTAAAATTTAGGTTCCATTTCCAGAGTTGAGACATTTGAAAATTGTAGGAGGAAATAATTGGAAAAGGGTATGGGATGATCATGGCTTGATTGCAAATTCCTTTTGCAAACTCCAAATCATAGAGTTTTCAAAATTCTATAGTTCAAGGTACATTTTCTCATCAAATGTGGTGGCAGCACTTGTTTCCTTAAACTCGTTACGTATTGAAGAATGTGAGTTACTTGAGAGAATTTTTGAAATGGAAAAGCCGACTTTTAAGGAAAAGGAGAATGCAAAAGTAATGCCATTGAAGAAGTTATATTTGAAGGGACTATTGAATTTGAAGTGTGTGTGGAACAAAGATCCTAGTGCATTCCTCACCTTTCCAAATCTTCAAGAAATCAAGGTACTTGATTGTCCTCAGCTTCAAAGTCTTTTTCCAGCTACCTTCATCAATCATGTTCAAAAACTTGAAAGTTTAAACGTTGAATATTGGAGCAAAGGCGTGCCTCTACAATTATTTTCAGAGGATAAAACATTAAAATTAGTGTTTCCTGAGGTAACGCATCATGATCCTTATATCTTCTTTAATATGCATATTTCGATTTGTTACTAACTACTAAAGTTATAATTTAGAAAATTTGTTTGTGTTTCAGATTGTATTCCCAAGCTTGACAACATTGAAACTGGGGACCATGGCCATGACAGAAAGTCTTTGGTTTAGATCCGCGTGGTTTCCAAGACTTCGATATCTAAGTTTGGATTATGATAATAATGACGACATAATTGGATTTCCACGGGAAATGAATCAAATATTCTACAATATTGAAATCCTGAGTATGTATTCTTCCTCTCAGTTAATACAAGTATTTCCAAATGAAGAAGAAAATAATAATCATACTCAGAGATCATGTGCAAACTTGAAGCAATTAAATTTGTATTCTCTTCCTGAACTTAGACACGTGTGGACGGACAGCAGTGGAGTGAGCTTAATGATTGATAATTTGGAAGAGTTGTATGTATATGAATGTGGTAAATTAAAGTGTATAGCTCCACCATCAATCACATTCTTGAACTTGAGGGATCTCCACGTAAGTGGGTGTCATAAGCTGAGGAATTTGCTAAGCTCCTCCTCAATGGCTAAGACTCTTGTTCAAATCATAGTATATGAATGTAGAGAAATGACTTGTATATTTGCTGGAGAGGAAGAGGAAGACAAGCATGAAATTGCTTTCAGCAAATTGGAGTGTTTGATAATTGAAAGCTTACCAAGACTAGAGAGCTTTTACCTTGGGAAATGCAGACTTGTGTTCCCATGCTTGAAGGAGTTGAAGGTAGATGAATGCCCAACAATGAAGATATTTTCTCATGGAACTGTAAGCACACCTAAGCTGGAGCACTTGAAGATGAATGGAAGTGAAGTGTTGTACCATTCAAAACATGATATCAATGATATTTTTCAAGACAATTACTGTTTTGAAAGTTAAACATATTTTTTAATGATACGTTATACACATACATGAGTTATAGTTTAATTAAGTATGTTAATGTATTTAGAAGTTTTTGATACGAGTTAAGAACAATATATTCATGTATGAGAGTTTTACGTTCATGAAATAAAGTGTATATTTAAATATGGGAGTTATGGATCTAGAATTTTCCATAAATCCTATAAATAGGATCTCTTTGGCATGTATTATATCAAGTAAGTATGGAGAAAAAGAAAATCAAAGTGAATTTGAGAGAAAAGTGTGAACCCAAGTTTGTAGCTTCTTAAATAGCTTTTTCAATACAAGTGAATTGTTTTCTCAAATATTCCTTGTTTGATTATTTATTTATGAGTGTCTATCACACGCTTCTAACAAAGTGGTATCAGAGCTTGAGTTTGAAAAAAGAGAATTGTTTTTGCAAATGGCAAACAATAATTTGGTTCCTTTCCAAGTGCCTCGACTTACGAAAGAAAATTATAGCAGTTGGTGTATTCATATGAAAGCTCTACTTGGTTCACAAGATGCATGGGATATTGTTGATAAAGCCTATGACGAACCAGAGAATGACGCGGCTTTGAATCAAGCTCAATGAGAAGCTATGCAAAATACTAGAAAGAAAGACCAAAAGGTGTTCACCATTATTCATCAAGCAATTGATTATACTAATTTTGAGAAAATTTTTAGAGCAACTACTGTGAGGCAAACATGGCAAATTTTGGAGAATACTTATAAAGGAGTAGACCGAGTCAAAAAGGTTCGCCTCCAAAATTGAGAGGTGATTATGAATCATTACACATGAAGGAGTTTGAATCGATTTCATATTATACTTCAAGATTGCTAGTAGTGGTAAATGAAATGAAGAGATATGGTGAGACAATAAGAATGATGAGCAAGTAGTTGAAAAGATACTTCGCTCATTAGATGAAAAATTCAATTTAATCGTTGTAGTTATTGAAGAATGAAAGGACTTGAGTACAGTGTCCGTTAATCAACTTGGGGGTACTTTTACAAGCCCATGAAGAGAGACCTCTCAAGAAGAACAAACAGACAATTGAGCAACTTTTTTAGTCAAAGTTGCATTTGAAAGATAAAGAAGATAGCCAAGAAAAAGGAAATCGATATCAAGGACGTGGCCACAGTTGGGGACGTGGTAACTTTAGAGGACGAGGTCAGAGAAATTTCAGTCGAGAACATTTCGGTCAAATAAATTTTGATGAGAGTAATTCAAATTCTAATTCATCAAGAGGTAATGTGACACACCCCGTTCCAGATCACCCTAACCCACCTAGAACGTGGCATGCCGGCAAACAATCCCAACTATAAATGAAACTCATAGTCCTACTTAGCAATACAAAACATGTTTTGGAAATAATAGGTGGCTAGCAAAGGGTTTATTGAAATTAAGTCCACAAAATTTTGGCAAAGTTTCCCTTGAAAAATGGGAGAAACACACCTGAAAATTTTAAACAATACACTCCCAAACAAAATATATATATAGATTCATCTCCTTACCCAAAACCCTTCCAAATACATGATTCAGTATCACCCAACTATCCTACTGGCGTAGAGTAATCTCTATACGAACAGCAAGACAACCTCTATCATACTATACACCGAGTAATTTCAAGGTATATAGCAGAGTAAATCTTTGTCATACGTGCACGTAGAACCGCCTCCAAAGGGCTAAGCACCCTAACACACGGCCCAAAGCTTATGTGTGTGCTAGAGTGGGTCCCAAAGACCTCTCTCTCTCTTAGTATACTATAGAAACACATTCACATAGCATACATGTAATCACCGTGGGTACATAGATTTAATGGTATGAAAACCACTTTTAACATAAAACTCTTAATTCTCAAACTTTTTGTGAAACCATACTCTTTCACTAAATCACTATCTCATAGACTTGAGAGATTTTAAAATAACACTAAACATGTGTAAATTCTCAAATAATAATCAAATCTCTCAATAATATAAAACATTTCCAAAGTCATATTTTCTCAATAAACATTTCAACTCTTATAATTTCTCAAATAACCATAAAATGTTTCAAATATATATCTAGAACGATAATTCCAGCTAAATCATAAGATTACTGGAAATTCATGAATACTTTTCGAAAATCTCATAACAATTTCTCTAAAGCTTACGAAATTATAGATTTCTTGAAATCTCATAATAATAACTAAATAACAAAAACATTTTGTAAAATAAACCACTCAGACAACTATGGTCGATGACGCCCCGAATCATGAGCTATTCAAATTTCCATCCAACCTAAAATTTTGATGGTCATGTCACAAATTATACTCCAAAACATGTAATTAGGAACCAATAAAACACACATTAAACCAATTATTTTCCAATCTCTTACTTTTAATCCAACTCCACATTACCCATTCTCTCTCCTCAATTAATAGCAAAGTACTTTTGTATTTTTTTTTCCTCCAATTAAATATTGTTTCCTTCCCTCACCTCATACTCCATTTTTCCGAAAATGATACATTATTTCTCCCAAATTTCATCCAACTCTCTAAATGGACCAACCCAATTCAAGCTCGCTTTCTTCCTCATCATAAATTCACTTGTACTTCTTCACTATTCTTAATTATTTTAGAATTTCTTTTACTCCTTCAATCACCAACTTCATCTTCCTCCTACATCCTTTCTCTCTCTTCCTTTCCCTTTCTTCCAAATATTCTGTAAATTTCTCTTCTTCTCCATTTTAGTTCAGCAAAAAGATAACTTGTCATATAACATAAAATCAAATTTCTCTTTTCTTTTTCTAAATCATTAGCTCCACAAAAGACGAACCCCAACAAACTACACCCAATTCTTTTCCTTTAAAGCACACCTAACCCGAACAATGGAGAAAGAAGGAAACCCACAAATAAAATTCAATCTTTTCCATGAAATTCTTAAGGTACTTACCAAATATGAAATCTTTATTCACAAATCACTTGCATCACCCCCAAGTTTCAAGTAATTGAAGCTTAATTTCTCATATTGAACTTCTCCCTTCAAACCCTCACCTCTCTCCAATCTCACACTTTCCACCCTAATGAAGAGTGCTTAACTCTATTTTTCTTCTTTCAAAACCAACCACACAAACCACCTCTTCCCTAAATCTTGACAACACACGAAACAACCACCTCGCACATCTTCTCTTTTTGCCACGTTTTTATTCAAACATTATTTTTTTTTCAACCTCTGTTTTTTCACTTTTATTTTATTCTCATCATCCACAATTTTCATTCTTTTTTTTTTTCAAGCTTAAATCATGTAAGTTAATCCACACAACAACACACAATACCAAAATCCCCACGTGGCTCTTCCTTATGAGACAAAATTTATATATATATATTTCCCAAAACTGAAAAGAATATAAATATAAATTAATTAATTAATTAATTAATTAATATATATATATATATATATATATATATATATATATATATATATATATATATATATATATATTTCCCAAAATAAAATGAAAGGGTAGAAAAGTCATTACATCGTGGAAGACAAAATTATTCTAGGCCATATGAAGAAAGATCAAATAATGACAAAAGGTATAACAAAAGTCAAGTAGAATGTTATAATTGTCATAAATTTGGTCATTATTCTTGGGAATGCATAAATAAAGTTGAAGAAAATGTCAACTATGAGGAGCAAGACGTTAAAAGTGGTGAGCCATCTTTGCTTCTAGCATGCAAAGGTGAAGAGACATGTGAAAATAATTTGTGATATGTTGATAGTGATGCAAGCAATCACATGTGTGGAAGTAAATCAATGTTCGTGGAACTTGATGAATTTGTTGGTGGAAATATCGTATTTGGTGATGCTACAAAAATTCATGTGAAAGGAAAAGGTAATATTTTAATCAACTTGAAGAATGGAAAGTATGAGTTTATCTCTAATGTCTATTATATGCCACGAAGAACAATATTTTGAGTTTGGGACAACTCCTAGAGAAAGACTATAATATTTTAATGAAGGATTATAGTTTATCAAAAAAGGATCATCGTGATAATATGATTGTTAAAGTACACATGACGAAGAACAGAATGTTTTTATTAAACATTCAAACATGATGTTGCAAAATGTTTGAAATCATGTTTGAAGGATTCATCTTGAATTTGGCACTTGACATTTGGGCATTTGAACTTTGATAGCTTGAGACTGTTAGTCAAGAAGGACATGGTGAAAGGATTGCCTATGTAAAACATCCAGATTAATTTTGTGAAGGTTGTATTTACAACAAACAATTGAGAAAGAATTTTACAAAAGAATCTTCTTCAAGAGCAAAGAGACCATTAAAGCTTGTTCACACTAATCTTTGTGGATCGTCAAGCCAAGTTCTTTTGGTAAAAATAATTATTTCTTATTGTTTATTGATGATTTTAGCCGAAAATTTTGGGTTTATTTTGTCAAGGAGAAATCAGAGGTATTTGGCATGTTCAAGAGATTTAAAGCTCTTGTTGAAAAAGAAATTGGTTATTACATAAAAGCTTTAAGATCAGAAGAGGAGGAGAATTCACTTCAAATGAATTTAAAGGCTTTTGTGAAGAAAATGGAATTCGCCAGCCTATGACAGTTCCATGGACTCCACAACAAAACGGTGTTGTTGAGAGAAAGAACAGAACAATACTCAATATGGCTCGGAGCATGTTGAAGAGTAATTAAGTTGATCTTTCCTGCTGATTTTTTGATTTTTGACTATCAAAGCAGATGATAATGTCTTTATTATTTTGGGACGACCCTTTTTGGCAACTGGACGTACTTCAATAAATGTACAAAAAGGAAAATTGACGATGCATGTAGAATAACAAAAACTAGTTTTTCATGTTTTCAACGTAGAGAATTATCTTGAGGAAGAATAATGCAACGTAGTAATAGTAGTTGGTCAGATTCATCAGTCTGAACAAAAAGAAGTTAATTTGAAAAAGAAAAAGATTATGTATGATGTGGAGAAGAAGATAACCCCATTGTAGAAAAACAATAATGCAAAGGAAGATAAATTAGTTAAGCTGAAATAGAAAAATATTCAACCATGTAATTGGTTGGATTGTGAAGAAACTCCACGGGAAAGCAAAAAAATGGAAGATGCGACCAAGCATCTCGAATAGCAAGAACATGAATGGAAGAGAGGCTGATCGATGCAAAGCCTCCATGGAGTTCATCGATGCGCGTTGAACAAATTGAGGATGGCCTTATGCATTCATGGTGATATCAAGACAAAGGCCAGTATAATTAGGGATGCGTCTAACTCTTTATTACTTGAGATGTTATGTTGTTTTGTTGTTTTGTGCTATTTTGTTCTGTTTATTTTTTTTAATTAGTTGCATTAAAGAGAGCTAGATCTGAGAGTTAAAATGAGAACCTTGCGTTCATTGAGTATGCGTTGCATGTAGCTTTTGCTTTAAACTTGAAATTAGGGTTTTGGAAAGTGGATGGTAATCATTGCATTTTAGGATTTGCGCCATCAGTATCACTTCATCATTAATTCTGATAGCATGCAATTTCGAGGTTCGATGTGTCTACTCAATTCCTTCGACAATTCATTATTTTATTATTATTTGAACCACCTTCTTCTTCACATTTCTAAAACCCTATCCCTAAGGTCATTTTCGTTTTCTTCAAGCAATTCGAAAGCCTTGAGCCTTTAATTCTCTCTGAAATTCCTAGCGATTTCATCGGTATTTGTGAGTTAGTTTAGTTTTCTTTAAGCGTCTGTAAGTGATTCAGGTGGGATCTCTGGTGATTCTCACCACGAGTTTGATGCTCTACCGATGTCTTCTTCTTCTTCAACCTCCTTTCTTCTTCTTCTTGAAAACAGTCTACCACCATTCTCATGCATATTTCCTTTCATTTTACATTTAAATTTAGTATTTTATTTATCTATAGAACTAGAGTGGCCAGCATTATTTTTTATAACCTTTTATCAATTTTTAACTTTATGATGGTTTGTAAATTGAACAATTTATGTTTTTCCATTGTTAGTTTGTGGTTATGTAGTGATTGTTGCACTACAAGAATTTTGGGTTTTTCTGACGCTAAAAATGGTCGGGAAAAGTCCAAAAACAGTCGGAAATACCTTTCCCGACGAAAAAAAGTGCGTCGGGGCGATCGTCGGCATATCCCCGTAGGGGAAGCTTTTGCCGACCAAAATTTGGTGGCGTCGGCATTTCACAAAGTCGACAATTAAAGGATTTGCAGACCAAATTATGTTTGGCCGACAATTACTTGAATTGCCGACCAAATTATAAGTTTGGTCGGCCTTTATGGGAAATGCCGACCAAATTATAAGTTTGGTCGGCAATTCCCATAAAGGCCGACCAAACCACAAATTTGGTCAGCATTACTTTATCTTTGATATTTTATTAATTTCAAGAGATTTTTGCCTAGATTTTTACTATAATTTAAACATGTTGTACTTATAATAAATTGTACACAAAATAAGTCAAATAATATTTTATATTAAACTAAATTTGATTACACGTTGTTCATAAATTCATACAAGATAAAAATAAAACTTTTACACAAATAAATCTAATATAGAAACAAATTTTAATAAATATAAGTTCACATCATCTTCATGGTAAATCTTTGTTTTGCTTTCGGAGTAATGTCGACTCAACACACCTATGAAAAACAAAGACATGAACATAAGATTAAAACTATAAACACATAACAATTAAACTAATATTTCAAAAGTATCAAAATTTAATTAGTTACAAAACTATATAAGCAAAACACCAAATTTGAGAAAGCAACCAAGTTCATCTAAGTTTACAAAGTAAACCAAATTACACAACTATATAAGTAACTTTTTCTAAACCTTGCACAAACGCATTTACATATAATTTAACATATAGACCTAATACTAATATATATACCAACAAAATCATATAACTTATAACGAATTATAAGGAACTAAAAAAATTAAATTTAACAAAAACAATCAAAACTTTCTACTAACTTCTAAAGTTACAAAACCCATGAATATAATGAAGTAAAACGATCAAAACAACAAAATTAATCTAACTTACTAGGTATACTAATAATAAACTCATCAAATTACAAAATTACAAGTAACTTTTTCAAAACAAAAATTACAAACACACTTAAAACTTAACTTAGACTTATCAAAAAGTATGAGTATTACCTAAAACTTCTCAATAGACATACATAGCATCTAAAACTCCCACTTCATGAACATAAGCTCAAAGAAACCAAATAATCAACACATCAAATTTATAACCAACAAAAACCAAAGTTACAAAGTTACAAAATTACAAGTAACTTTTTCAAAACAAAAATTACAAACACACTTAAAATTAACTTGGACTTATCAAAAAGTATGAGTATTGACTAAAACTTCTCAATAGACATACATGGAATCTAAAACTCCCACTTCATGAACACAAGCTCAAAGAAACCAAATAATCAACACATCAAATTTATAGCAAACTAAAACCAAAGTTACAAAATTACAAGTAACTTTTTCAAAACAAAAATTACAAACGCACTTAAAACTTAACTTGGACTTTCAAAAAGTATGAGTATTACCTAAAACTTCTCAATAGACATACATAGCATCTAAAACTCCCACTTCATGAACATAAGCTCAAAGAAACCAAATAATCAACACATCAAATTTATAACCAACTAAAACCAAAGTTACAAAATTACAAGTAACTTTTACAAAACAAAAATTACAAACACACTTAAAACTTAACTTTACTTTGTCAAAAAAGTTACAAAACATATATATGAGTTTTGACTAAACTTCTCAATACACATGCATAGCATCTAAAACTCAACCATCATGAACATAAACTAAAAGAAACCAAATAATCAACCCTTTCATTGCGAACTCAAACAATCAAAATTTTACCAAACAAACAAACTTTACCAAGTAAATCAAAAGTTACTAAACATAATAAACAACTATTTCGAAAACCAACTACCATGAACATAAACTCAAACAAACCAAATAAATTCAAAACTTAAGAACTTAAGCTCACAATTTAACCAAAACATAGCATCTAAAACTCAACTATATCATGAACATACATACAAACCAAATAAACTCAAATTATTGGCTACCTTTACTGCAGGATAGTCATACACAATTTGTCTTACTATGTATAAGTATCTCAATTAAATATCAAAGCATACTAACCCCCCCCCCCCCCCCAATGCTCAAATCATTGGCTACCTTTACTGCAAGATAGCCATACACAAATTAGTTGTAGAGAGATCATACCTATTTAGATGATCCTTGTGAGTGGATGAATTGTGTAAGCATTGCTCAGAGGCTACACAAGTCTACTTATCAAGTAGCTACCTATAAAAATTTTCATTTCAATTTCTACTTATCAAAAGCAAAACTTAAGTATGAAAAGTATAAGTATGAAAAAAAAGTGTGAAAAGTATAAGCTAAGTAAATGTAAACAACATAAAATTGTTACCATTAAACTAAAAAAGTAGAAAAAGTATAGACTAGGTAAAAGCAAGCTTGACGAGATGAGAATTGACCTTGAATATGTAGTCCGTTTGAAGACTTTGTTTTAATCCTTCAACAGATATGCCCTGTTTTAAAGCATATATAATTTAGTCAGAATGAATAGAACTCATTTGAATTTCTACTTATCTTCAAAATTTAAATAAACAACATAAAAAGTCTAACCAACCTAAGTCATAATTATATAACCAACATAATTATATAATTTATCTAGAATTTATCATGTTTAATTACTTGATAATGAACATAAAAAAAGTCTAACCAACATAGGTCATAATAACCAACACATCTACTAACTTATGTTGTTTACTTGATAACCAACATAAATATATAATCAACATAAGTCATAATTATATAATCAACATAAGTCATACTTATATAACCAACATAATTATATAACTCATCTACAACATAAAAATCTAACCAACTTATGTTGTCTACATAACTCAACAAACCTAATTAGTAGTAAAATGTCTAACCAACCATATGTAATGTTCAACTCCATACCCATGAATAAGAATAATTAACATTACAAAATAACTAAAAATAAAATTTAAAGTACAAATTAACCATATGTAGATCTACTTATTTACAATAAACTATAAAATACAAATTCAAAATAGAGAATAGAAAGGAAGAGTTCCAAAGTTTAAATATATCAATCTAAAATATTTTAACTGTGTTCGAAATCAACCCAAACCTACCTTAAATTTTTTTTCAACACTTCGAGTTGGAACCAAATCCTAAAACAAAAGAATTCAAAGGTTAGATACTAATTTAAACTATTTTAACTGTGTTCTAAAAAGCCTAAACATAGATTTATCACCTAAAATTTACCAAAACACACTTAATCTTTGGTTAAAAGTGTTCGAAATATTAGCTAAAGTGTTCGAAACTACAAAAAAAAAAGACTTCTCAAATGTTAGAAAATGATCTAACATACTTTTTTTGACTTCGAAAAGATTTAAAAGTGGATTTCTACATACTTTGTTCACCAAAGAAGTTAGAAACTTTGTTGGTTTGAGTTCCAAGTGTTCGAACTCGCAAATCTGAGATTATACAAACCAAAACACAATAAATAGATTTGCAAAATAATCTTGAATCTAAGTATATTAACTACTCAAAAAAAAAACTTTACAATCTTACCAAAATCAAAGAAAATGGTGGGTGGCAGTGTGTCGGCGGGACGTGGGGGCGTGGGAGGGAGAGAAAGGAAGGGGGTGGCGGTCGGTGAGAGGGTGGTTGGGTGGATGGGAGAGAAGGGAAGGAAGAGGAGAAGATGAAAGGGAGAAAAGAGAAAGGGGGAAAATTTTTGGAAGGAAAGGGAAAATGGGGGGAAGGAGATGGAAAATGGGGGGAAAAGACCTCAGAAATGGGAGGGAAAAGGGAGCTCATTTTCGAGCCCCATTAATGAGGAAAGGCCGACAGTTTTGAAAACGGTCAGCAAAAGTGAGGAGAAATGCCGACGGTTTTCAAAAACGATCGGCAAAAGTGGGAGAAATGCCGACGGTTTTGAAAATAGTAGGCAAAAATGAGGAGAAATGCCAACGGTTTTTCAAAAGTGAAGAGAAATACCGACGATTTTGAAAACGATAGGCAAATGTGAGGAGAAATGTCGACGGTTGAATAAACGGTCGGCACATGTGAGGAGATGAAATGTCGACCATTTATAAAATCGTCGGCATTTTTCCTTACATTTGCCGACCGTTTACTAAATCATCGGTATTTCTCCTCATTTTTGCCCTACCATTTTCAAAATCATCGGCATTTCTCTTCACTTTTGCCGACCATTTTCAAAATCGTTGGCCTTTTTCCTCACTTTTGCCGACCGTTTTTAAAACCATCAACATTTCTCCCACTTTTTCTGACCATTTTTCAAAACCGTTGGCATTTCTTCTCACTTTTGCCGACCGTTTTCAAAACCGTCGGCATTGCCTTTTTTTTCCGACCGTTTTTAAAGCTTCGGGATAAATAACGTCGAAAAATGGAAAAACTCTTGTAGTGTTGGTTTCTGAACTGATTACTGATTACGACACACTTGGTGGTGGTGTGGGAGTTTGGATAACTATTTGAAAATGTATTTTTGCAATTTAGGTGTGTTTTATCCAATTTTCAGAGGAAACTTTACCGAAATTTGTGTGAAATTTGGTTTCAATAAAGTTTTTGAGCCACCTATTGTTTTCAAAAATGTGTTTTGTTTTGCTAAACTTGACAATGAATTCCATAGTTGAGTTGTTATCGACACGCCACGTCCTAGTGTTGGCTAGGATAATTTGGGGCGGGACATGACAAAAATTTCAATTATACCCCTTTTATGTAAAAATATTTAAATGCCTCATTTTCTTTTTAATTAATGACATGTAATCAAAGTCATAAATTTATGACGTTGAAAAAATGTCATAAATCTCCAAAAATACAAAAATCTCCCTTTTTTCTGCCAAAAATGCTCTCTAGCTAGATATGACAATTTGTTTCTCTTCCCTTTATTTGATTTGACTGTAGTGTCATAGAATGTCAAAATTGTGGTGGTGTCTGTTACCACTTTTTATAACTATTATGCATAATTACTGCTTAAATTTTGATAATTCCTCGTGATTTTCAAACAGAATATTACACGGTTGAACATTATTTTATAGAAATTCAACTTTCTAAGAGAGAGCAGGAAATTCAAGAGGCGTTTGTATTTGTGAGAAATACATCAAAACCTAAGCACATGCTGGGGCATTAGCAAGCACATGTAGGCACAACTCACATTCAAAAAAACCAAGAAGAGTACAGCATATTGTAGGAGTTTCGTAAGGCCACAAACGCGAAGGCACAATATCTATGTCAGAGCTACCAATAATTTAGGATCAGTATGAGCAAATTGAAGAACTTTTTTCTTTTTGAGGTAGAAAAATACCGCAAAAAGAGAAAGGAGAAAAAAAAAATGCAGGTTTTGGGGACGAATGTTCCATAGCTTCTTTTAATGAGCTTTTTTCCCCTTTTATTTCAACAACATATTGGATAAGGATCTGAACTTTTGACCTCTTGTTAAGGATATAATGTCTTAATTAGTTGGCCTATGCTCAAGTTGGCACTTTAATCTCTTATTTAAAGCATATTTTCTTTGTTCGACACATGTTCCAGACATGTCATTATGAATGTAGCGATATGGATTCAGAATTCTAACCTATAAAGGATGCTACCGTTATGGATGTTTGTTATCAAAGATAGGTTAATTTGAAGTGTAACAAGCAACATGGTAAATCTATATAAAGAAAGTGAGCCAAAATGGTTGGAAAAAAAAAAACTTTATTTTTACTTGAATACAATACAAAGACTCAATTTCACCACTTCATAGAAATTTGGACAAAAGAAAATAAGGAAAAACATCACACAGCTATGACATATTAATGAAATGAAACACATAACGCAAAAATAGGGTAGAAAATAAAGAGGCTTTAAGCCTAAGGGATACAAATTAAAAGCAAACTCTCCTTAATTGACAGAGGAAATACGAATCACAGAACTGGCTTGCCAAAAATGAGGCTTTAAGTCTTGAGGTTGATGTAAGATTGCTTCAATCTCCAAAGTGCAAATGCTATATTATTGCCAAAATAATCAAAAGGACTCCAACCAAAACTATTACCCCCACACCAATATTAACTTTAACTTTGTTCCCATTATTTTTACGTGTTTGCTCCATATCCAAGCTAGAGTTGAAATCCCAAGAAATTATAGAAGGCCTCTCTAAATTAACACTAGTTGCAGCTGAAAATCCCACAATCGCCTGTTGAGGAAGAACTTCCTTTAAATCAATCTGGTAACTCAAGAAGGTCTTTTCCGATGAAGTTGAGGTTATTTGGTATTCCCACGAGACACTCAAGTTTTTGGTCATTGAATCATAGGAGATCCACACATCAGCAAGGTCCCCACTGTGTGAGCTAGAATACCAACGAGTATAATTAGAAGAAGTAAGCGAGTTAACGTTTATGCCCACATGTTCAAAGGAAGGATCCCAACCATTTATGCCAGTATCAAACTCAACATGAACAATTTGGGTTTTAGAAGAATCACTGTATGTAAGCTTGTTGTAAAGGCCAAGAAACCCACGTTCTGAGTTAGAAGGGATTCCAAAACCAACTGGAGCTAAGAAGAATGTCATCCCGCCATCATCGCTTGTTGCATGTTGTGTATCAGCCTTGAAGGTGAAGTGGGTTGAGAAATCTGTAACTTTTCTTGTTTTAGAGTCCCAAATTGGCACAACACCTTTGTAAATGGAATGAGTAACAAAAAAGGAGGAATCAGAAGAAAGAGCTACACCTACCTGGAAAAATTTATAGTTTTCATTGGACTCATCTGGTCTGAATCTAAAAGAAATCGACTCAACCGACAGAGAAAGATAGAGTAGAAGAAGAACACGAATACTTTGCAATGACAAGACATACAAGGAAGTAGCCATATGGCCTTGGATGAAAAAGCAATGAGTAATATGAGACATTTTGAGTGCCCATCCCTAAATATATATATAGGGATTTTTTATGTATGTATGTGTGTGTGTGGCAAGCATGTAATATTTTTGGCACTATTAGTCATGGAAGATAATTTTCTCCCCTCATTTTGCCTTTTTGTTTTTTAATTAATTTATTGTAATTTCTTTTATTTTTTGTTAACTATTTTGGTTTATTTTAATAATTTTTGATCTTGTCATTTTGCACTTTATTATTTTTTATTTTTCTTAAACCAAAACATCAGTTTTAAAAACAAACTAAAATATGTTAATTTTCTACCAACCCCTAAATTTGTTTCCCCAGGACAATTCCATTTCAAATATACTTAAAAACTCTTAACATTTTTTTTTTTTAAGCTGTCTTAACATTTTTTTTTAATAGCTCATCGGCTAGTCGTATTTTGTCTCCATTTTTTCACCTAACAAAATGATTGTTTTGAAACAAATAGAATAAAAATGAATCTTTTGAAATGATTTACATATACCCACATGAGTATTTTTATAAATAACGCACTGCCTCATCACGTTTTTTTTTCTTTCATATTTTATACATATATATTATTCTATCATTGTAAAAGCAATTGTATGACAAAAAAATATATATATGTTATTTACAATATAAAGAACCTATTATAAACTTAAACCATGTACAGTAATTTTTTTTCTTCATATAATCACTTTCTTTTTTAATGCGAACATATAAACATAAATTAGTGGTTAAGGTGTCGGTTCGAATTCTTACTCTCACATTTGTTGTGATTATACTAAAAATAAAAATGTTGAAAATATCATTTTGGTCCTTGTACTGGTTTCATATCATTTTAGTCTCTGTACTTTCAAATATCCAAATTTACTCTATGTACTTTCTATAAAGCTTAAAATTGGTCTCTAATTTATTGTTAACTTTTTGCAAAAAAAATAGTTTCTATTAGTTTTCCCTTTATAAATTTTAGAAATATGTTCACATTGTGTCTTTGACTCTTTCTTACATGGAAATTATTATTATTATTTAACTAATTTTGATAAAATTAACTTCAAACTAACCGTGAAATTAATTTTAAGATTTATTGAAAGTACAATGACTAAATTTAAACATTTAAAAGTACATAGACTAAAATGAAATAAAACTCAAACACATGGACAGAATAAAAACTTGTTTTTAGTGAATATTATCAAATGAATTTTATTACAAAATGTAATGAACTAAGGAGCCGTTTGTTTTTAGGGAATTATGATGTCTGGCACTTCAGATGCCCAGAATCTTAGATGTCCGACATCTTTAGATTATCATGTTTGTTTTGCAGGAAAATTTATAAAGATCTCTGAAAATATTTAGATAGCCATGTTTGTTTTGCAATATTTATGTATGGGAATGTCTTAAGATTATGTGTTATACCAATAATGTCCTTGCTAACCTTTACATAATTTACTTATTAGTTTAATATAATTAAATTGATATCACATGCATTTTGGTGTTTGTTAATTTTATATTATATTTGTATATCAGTTTATTTTATACTAATATTTATGTGTTATTTTGTAGAATAAATTAATTTATATTAGTTTGATATTTTTTATAAAATATTTCATATTAAATATTTTATAAAAATATTTAATAACCCCGCTCTCGCTCAGATTTCTTCTCCAGCGAACTGATATCACTAATTTAGTGCTATATCTATACCTTTATTTAGTTAGCTTTATAGTTTAAATGTGAACTTTCACGTTGATTATTTGCTTATTTCAGGAAACCGAGCAATTCCAAGAGAAATGGATGAAGTTGGAGCAAAATGTTGAAGATGGTGCTAATTTAGAGCCATTTGAGGAGCTAAGGAGTGGAAGAGATGAAGCGCTTGATGTTGGGGCCGTGAGAACAAGGTTGCAAGGCCTCAATTTAGAAGGAACACTTGAGAGCTAGCGTTGCAACGCTACCCTGTGGCGTTGTAACGCTAGAATCACGAGAGGATGAGGTATTCCGTCTGTAGCCTTGCACACTACTAATAGCGTTGCTGTTGGGATTTATGCCATAAAGCCTCGTAATTAATGCTTTATTTAATAATTAATAATAATTTTGATTATTTTATTTGCAATATAATATTATCCATTATATGAAAAATCCAAGGTTCTTAGTGTAATCTTGAACAGTATATGGTTGACATACGAGAGGATCATGTTCAAGAAATAACCTAAAGGGTCATAGTATATGAATAAGGTTGGGTGCTTTATCCTGGTAACACTATTTATACGGCCCACTTTGTAATAGTTACAAATGATTTGATCCAAATCATTCATGTGGAGACATGTGAGTGGGGGTATCTTATACAATGAGTTTGTATAAGACTGGACCACGAAATATTTAATCTCTCTTTATAAATTTGTTAATTGAGAAGATTAATATTTCATCAGGATGATCATATGCTACTCGATCTTAATCCTACGTGAGTTATGAACTCCTGCCTGTGAGGGCTTGTCCTTTGATTTGCATGGGTGAAGTGGCTTTTGTAGCCGATTCAATATGCCTACTATTTTGGGAACTTGACCAAATAGGGAGCTGGGAACATAATCCCACAAGATGAAATTCACTCCTTCCCATATAGAGGTAAGTAGATGAGTAGTTCTCTTAAGTGCTGATTTCGGGACTTGAACAATGGGACCTCACCCTCTCACTGGCCCGAGAGGGACTTAGTTTATAATTAGATTATAAACAGATTGTTCATTAGAGAATCAATGGTACTTAAGATGCAAGATGTAATTATAAGGGTAAAACGGACTTTTGACCCAACTTTAATTATGAACAACTTGTGAAAGATCGACTTGCATGTAATGATTATATCTATGGACACAACTTGTCCTACAGTGCATGAGAGTGCAACTCTAAGTCTATAGTTGAGTGACCTTTAGTTAATGAATGAAATTAATTTATTAATTTTGTATCATTGGAGCTTATAATCTGTAGGTTCATAAGGTTCCCTTGCTAGCTCATAGTAACACTAAAAGATCAATTTAATTGAAAGAAAATTTTGAAATGTTCAAATTAATATTTAATATATTAGATATATTAAATATAAAAGAGAAAAAATATATTTATTGTATTTGATACATTAAATATTAAAATTTAAAATGTTCAAATTTAATATTTAATTTGAAGTGTTCAAATTAATATTTAATATATTAAATATAAAAGAAGAAAATATATTTATTGTATTTGATACGTTAAATATTAAAATAATTAATGTATATTTGATATATTAAATAAAGATATTTATAAAATTTGAATAAGATTCAAATAAATAAATATCATAGGAGATTTGAATGAGATTCAAATAAGTATAAGATATATTTTAATATATTAGATATTAAAATATAATATTTTAATTATTGTAAAGATTTACCCTTGGTCTCTATAAATAGGACCCTTGGGTTGAGCCATTAGATACAACACACATCTCCTCAATAGAGAATTAGAGAATTCTCTCTAGACCTCTTCCTCTCCAATCCCTTGTGGATTTTCTTTCAAGAGGCTCCCACAAGCCTTGGTCTTGTGTTCGAGTCATAGTTAGGAAGACTTTGTGTAGGAGATAAAGACATGCCAGAAATATCTCCATATTTACTTCAAGTAAGTTTTTGCTTAACCTTGTATATTTTGCATTTAATTCTAAATAAATCAGAGACGATCCAATGCTTCTGTTGCGGGTTGAAGAGTTCATTCCTATCAGTTGCAACACTGCCTTCATGCACACAGTGAATACGACATCATTTTAGACAGCGTTGCAACGCTATCGAGACAGCAACTTTAAGTATTTCGCTTCTTTGCTCGATTTGGGGGAGAACTCTTAGGGTTTTAGACCCCTTTTACGGAAACATACTAAATAGGGATAGCTGAGGAGCTTTTGGAGGTTGTTCGGTGAAGGTTCGAGGCTCAAGATCACGGAGAATGAGGCAGAAGTCGAGGATCGACATGGTTTTAGCTTTATTCCTTTCTTTTTCCATTTGACTTGTTGTAATTATGTTGTAATGTCTGGTTTTAGGACTGTTTTAATATGTTTGTTGGCTAATTACATTAGTTTGGGGAATTAATGTAGCTAATGGATATTTGTAGTTGATTAATTGGATTTGATCGATATTTTAGCTCTCTTTAATAGCTACCTATTTTGTGGTCTTAATGCTTTTAACCTTCTGGTCATAGTGTTAATTGATCGTTAGTTTAATTGAGCTCGACAAAGTAGATTAAGCTTAGAAAGACATTGCATGACAATTAAAATCTGCCTAAGTGACATAAGAACAACAAAAATTAATCGAGGCTTAAAATGAATGTTCGTAATGCCGAGTGAGGATTAATTAATGAGACGGACAAGAGATTTAATTAATTACACCAGAGATTAGAATGAGCTCGACAGAGGATTCCTTGAATTTATACTTCTAGGCCTAGTTAATTAAATGAGTTAATAATATAAATTGCCCAATTAATTAATTGCAAGATCCAATTAGTGCAATTAATTCCCTAAACGTCTTTAACCCTATTATTCTCGATCGTTAGCTTTCCTTGCATGTTTTTATTTGTTTTAATCACTTGCTACTCGCTTTATTTCTCTAAACATAATCAATTGCAATTATTTTTGGTATTCAACCAACCATAACAATTCCTTGTGGATACGATATCTGATATACTCATACCACTTTATTACTTGGGCCAGTGCACTTGCGGTAACGCATAGCTATGTTAGCATCACGAACACAAACTTTGCATGACTCTTTCTCATGCCACACGTGTCCCTCCAATGATGAAGACGGCAACATCGGTGACGCACGCAAAAGCCATGAGATCTGTGACACCCAGACCTCAAACGGGTCTGTATGACGACTTCTGACTGTGTTCTGCTGCAGCATCCAACGAGACCCACACTCAAACGATCTCGGATCCTGAACACCTGCTTCGATTCGTATAAGATCTAAGTGCCCAAAATCTTGTATATCTCAGATCCAAACACCCACGAATTCGCGACGCCCATACCTCCGACGGGGTTGTACGACAACTTCTGATGTTATTATGCAGCAACATTCAGTGAGACCAAAAAGTTTCAAGGTTAACCCACACACGGAGAGACACTAAATGTCTTGGTCTGATTTTTATTTTTTGAATTCTAATTTGTGGAGTTAGTCTAAATTTAGTTCGTCGTAGGCTTTGAATTTCATTTCTGTGGTCTAATTGATGTGTTTTGCAAAGATCGATTCTATGGGGTTTATGTTCTTTTTTCTTTTAATTTTTTCCCCTGGCCTTTTTTGGTGTTTGAGAGCTCTAATGGGGTTGAGTTAGTCTTTGGTACTTTACATTTTGTATAGGTTGGAGATCTTGGTTATTTACAGAGAGATATGAGGTCAATGCAGTTGTGTATTTGTTGTTGAAATTTCTGCACTCCAAGAACAAGTTAGTAATTTGTATGCTTTTATCTCATTCCAAACCTCGAATAACAGTACAAATAGGTTATATATTCATTCTTGTTAACTGTTTTGGTTTGTGTATATAACTGTGTTGGTATTGTGTATATAACTATGCACAGAATGATGACAAGCAAGATATATATTATAATATGAATGAGAACATGAGGAAAACAAAGCTAAAATTAACTTTAATCTCTTGGTTAATTGTGCTGGTATTGCTGGTCCTTTGATCTCTTGGTTGTTTTATTATTATTTTTTTAATTCTTTCTTCCATGAATTTTTTTTATGCCATTGCATTATATTGAGTAACATAGATGAGTAGAAATCCATTCCTCATCTTCCTTTTGGGATAAATTTATATTAATTTCTTGAGGAGGTTTATTTTTTTTTAAAGGTTTTGACATTATTTATCTAGAGTTTGTTAAAACTACTAGACAATACACTACAAATTAGCAACAATAGCTAGCCTCTCTAAATAGCAACAACAACTCGCAACAGAGTTGTAAGTCAAAAAATTAAGCAAACAATATGTGAGGGTTTTTAGATCTCTTTGTATCAATAAAATTATTTTCTAGCTAGCCCTATATCTTTCTTTTCATAACTTAACTCTAAACTGAAAATATCCTAAAAATAATGGAAATGGAGACTACTTGTTGCTTAGGTCCATTCTTCGTGATTTTTACTTTTTATATTGTTTTGTTAGTTTAATTATTTTCAAGTTTTGTTCATTGTTTTCATCATGTGCATTCAATGCAACATTGTATATTAGAGCAATTTGATGTTAATGATCTGCTATCACATATGATTTGAAATTATGGACACTTATTTATACTAGGTACATATTCATAGTTTGTTTTTTTTGGATTATTTGCTAGTATTATACTCAGGAAACGCTGTTTTATTTACTCTACATGCTTTCAGACACTACACTTGTATTTAAATGTTCATTGCATATCTTAATTCCTACCGGTTAAAACTTATGTCTTGCTATAAATGTTTTATTTATGTTAAAATTTCAAGTTTCCATTTGAAGATGCATCGTTAATCTAGTTCGTACCTATTCAAGTGACCCTCCAAAATAATGAGTTAACAAGATTTTGGGAGCATCTCCAAGTAGAACCATGAAATCACTGGATTCCGCAGCTACCACATATTCACCTAAGAGTGAGTTTGATGATACTGATATATTATGGTAGTGAGTAGAGTTTGCTTTCTTTTCATTCGTTTTAATTTTATCAAAGTTTTTCACTTGCTTTCTTTTAGATACTAATAGTATATTTTCTAATTGTAGCTTAATAAGGAGTGCCTTTTACCAGTTGTGCCATGCCTTTCACCACTCCTCCAGTTCAATTGGTTGGTCTTAAGTTCAAGTTGAAAGGTTTTAGAGTCTTGTATTTATTTTGTTTAGCAATTTTGCTTATCTTTGTAAGGTAGATGTAGTTTGTAGATAGACGAAGAGTCATATTTGTATTATGTGTGTATATATGTATAGAGAAATTGTATGTTTTTTTTTTTGAGGTCAATATAGGAAGTGTATACATATTTTATATTTTATTAATTAAAGTTAAGTTTGTGCAGTTACTTGTGTATAAATGTAATGCTATTGAGATTTTATTCTGTACATAGGTTGAGAAAGAGAAATATTATTAGTTAGCTACGTTTGGAACCAACTTTTTTTTTAATTAAATTATTGACTAAACTGTGACAGCCATTGTGTGTCATTGAAAACTACTCATTTTGACATTTAATGACAAGCGTACTTTTAATGACAAACTATAAGGACCTAATTGTCTTTTGGCATTTTGTTTAGGGTTAAAAAGGGAAATGGAAATTTGGAATTAGTATATTAAATTTGTAGCCGAAATTTTGGGTGGAGTTTGGTGGACACGTGTGCTAGTGATGATGTTAGGGTATTGGACATGTGGCTAGTGTGCAAGTTTTGTTTAAAAAAAAAAAAAAAAAAAACGAAACAAAACCATATCCATTTGGCTTAAAAATGGGGAGAGTTGAGAGATGAGGGAGAATTTGAGAATTTAAGTTTAATTTTGGAATTCAAGCTGCAATTACTTGATTTTGGAAGTGGAGGACTTTCACAAAGCACAGAATTTTGATTTGGTAAGTTTCCTTTGGAAAATCGTAGAAAAAAAAATGTATAAGTTTATGGGTGGAAATATGAGGGAAGGATCTTTGAGGCTTGTTTTCAGGTAGCTAGTAATTTAGAAAGGAAAGGAGAAACATTTTTTTTTCTTCAGGCTACACAATAAGTTATTATCTTGTTTGCTAAGCTGGAAATGGGGAGATAGAAGAGTTTGCAGAAGTTTTGAAAGAGAGAGAAAGTGAAAAGAAGAAGGAAGAAGATGAAGTCAGTGGGTGGGAAAGAAAGTAAAAGTATTTTATTATGAATTATGAAGAAGCAAGTACATCTTGGTTATTAAAAATTGGAGGAGTCACGTGGATGGTGTGTTTTGGAAGAAAATTTGTCTTGAGTGCATTAATGGGGAACATTTGGAAAGAGATTGTAGAATGGAGGAAAATGACAAAACCTACTTGTTGTTAGGAAGAATATAAAATGCATTAATTTGGTAAATAGATGGAGTTTTATGTAATATGGGTTGGTAAATAGGTATATGCTCACATGGTATTCTAATTAATATTTCAGGTCAAGCGGAGATTGGAAAAATTTACGACCCGAACATATCAACCCCACCATAGTTTGTGAGTGGTTTAATTTTGAAATATTTTTATCATTTAATTCTTTTTATGGAATTTTCAAGAATTCTTTAATTATATAGGATTCTAAAGAAATTGTTATGAGATTTATAGAGAATTGTCGAAGATTCTCAATATTTTATGATTTGTACTGAAGATATGGTTTAGAGATGTTTGAGAAAAATTGTTATAAATTTTCAGTAATTTCGTGATTTTAGCTTGAATTATTGTTTCAAGAGATTTTTCGAGATATTTATGATTATTGAAATGTTTGAAGAGTTTAAATGTTTATTGAGAAATGTATGACTTTCATGGGATGTAATTTCAAAGAAAATATGACTTTGAAAGTGTTCATATTATTTGAGAGATTTGATGATTATTTGAGATACTATATATGTTTAATGTCATTTACCAATCTCTCAAGTTTATGAACGATTGTCTAGAGAAATATATAATTTTCAGAAAAAGTTTGAAATCTTGAAAAGTTAGGAAGTTTTATGATTTAAAGTGATTTGTGATTTAAGAGGTTTATGTTGGAAGTGGTTTTCAAACCACTAGATCTTTGTACCCATGGTGATTACCCGTATACTGTGTGAATGTGTTTCCATAGTATACTAGAGAGAGAGGTCTTTGGGACCCACTCTGGCACACACATAGGATTTGGGCCGTGTGTTAGGGTGCTTAGCCCTTTGGAGGCAGTTCTACGTGCACGTATGACAGAGATTGGCCCTGCTATGTACATTGAGATTACTCGGTACATAGTATGATATAAATTTGGGTACAGGTTTAGTGATGAATGTTACAGGCTTATGCGTATGTTTTTAAGAGTTGTAACTACATATTCTCTCACTATACATATATTTACTGTTATTAGCGAATGTTATGTTTTAAGAGGTATTCTTATAGATTTCACTGTGCTTCCAGTGATCGAAAGAATTTACAAATTGTTCTTGATTTTTATTATGATTTTTTTTTTCTAGAGTTTTGAAACTGGAAGTAATTTACTTATGAACTTACCACTCACTGGGCGTTAGCTCATTCTTTCTTCCTATATATTTTTTTTTCCCATCAGGTAGCGTTTGAGTTTTAGGTGAACCTACTGAAGTTTACATCTGCCACCAGGCTTGCTAGATTACATATCATTTTTGTATGTACATATGCTTTGAATGCATCTTTTGTAACCAGAGTGGCTATTATGAGCTTTAGCGCACCACATGTGTGTTTCACGTTGACCTGGGTTTTAGTACTTGTAAATGGTTAACGATGTTTTTGACTTTCTAAAGTTATGTTTGAATGATTGAAGTGATGCTGAATAGTATGTTTGAGAAAGTTTTGGAGAGAGTACCGAAGTTATATATACATATGTATGTTATCTATTTGGAAGGGTAATGTTTCAAAATTCAGGATTGTTCATCCGTTTTTCAGAGGAAACTCTGCCGAAATTTTTGTGGATTTAATTTCAATAAGACCTTAGCTTGTCACCTATCATTTCCAAAAAACATGATTTGTATTTGATAAGTCGGATAATGGATTTAATAGTAGTAGGGTTCCATTGTCAGCATGCCACGTTCTGGGTTGATTAGTGTAATCTGGGACGGGGTGTGTCACAAACAAATTTTTAATGACAGACATTTAATGACGAATAGACTTTTAATGACAGACTTTTAATGACGGATAGGCTTTTAATGACAGACTTTTAATGACAGACAAACTTTTAATGTCATACATTGACCGACATTAAAAGTCACCCATCATCGTAGCCTACAATGACACACGAAAAGATGTCGGGCGCTTGTTCGACAATGTTTCCCTATAATGACGGGCAATGTCTGTCATTAAACCCCAAATTTGTACTAGTGCTCTTATCTTCTTTTTCTCTCTAATTTGCAAGCTCGAAGAAACCTAGCACGGTGCTCTACAAAATCGAGTACCAAATTAACCTTCCCGATCATCATCCATAGGAGATTCCTCTATCTTTCCTTTACATGAATTGCTTCTCTAAGCTTATGATTCACAAACCTAGTGAGTGCTTCCTTCTCTATCTCCTCTCCATCATTCTATCCTCAATTGTAATTAACATATCTCTTTGTGTTTCTATCTCTTCAGTGTTGATGATTGCGAGGAGTTCTATGAGGACAATTTTGACAATAATGACGACAAACCATCAAATTTTGAAAAGATAATTAATCTAGACAAAAATAAAATCATTTGTATAATCAAACAATTGAAAAGATAAAAGATAATTCAAATCTGTAAATCTGCAAATACAAAATTTTAAGAGTCAGAAAATCTGAGATTTGAGTCATAAACTTCTTATCCAATAAGATTTGGGGGTGGATAATCCTTATTACAACTTTCGTGAATTAAGGGACTGACATTCGATTTATCTATGAAGGTAAATAAGAAAAAAAAAAAAAACAAACGAAAACTCTCCTGATTTTACAGTGGTCATAGTTTAGCAAAAAATAAAAAATAAAAAATAAAAAAATAATAATAATAATAATTGTCCATTTTTTTCAAAATAAAGGGTAATTGTAGTTATTCAGCACAAATTCCCATTTTAAGATCAATTTTCTTTTTCGAAATCCTTTTTCTTTTAACCTTCTTCTATTTTTTTTCCTTCTTAACTTCTCTCTCTAGGATTTCTCTTTCTCTCTAACTTTCTTTCTCTAAATTTTCTTCCTCGTTTAAACTTTTCTCTCCAAAATTTCTTTCTAATGAATTTCACTCTCTCTCTAAAATTTTCTTTACTCTTACTTTTATTTATCTTTCTCTTCTAATACTTCTCATTTTCTCTCTCTCAAATTTAATATTTTTTTCTCAAACCTTTTTCTCTACAATATATTTCTCTCCAAAATTTCTTGCTCTATAAATTTGATTTCACTCTTTCTAATGTATTTCTCTCTAACACACATACATAAATCTCTAGCTTTTCTATCACAATAATTTTTCTTCTTTTTTTAGAGTACAACCTCACGATAATTTTTCCCTCTCTTTCTAAATTGGTTTTTGCTCTCTAATTTTACTCATCTCTAAAACTTCTCATGTCAATATTTCTTTCTAGATTTTTTTTCTTTCTCTGTAACTTTTTTTTTTCTTTTACATTGCTTTCTCTATAATTTTTATTTCTCTTCCTCTAACTCTTATTGTCTTTGAATTTTCTCTCACAATATTTTTTTTCTCTTTTTCTAATGTCTTTTGATATCAAATTTTATTGGTCTAAAATCTTTTTTTTAACTCTCTAATGTTTCTCTTCTATAAAATTTATTCCTTTCTCTCTAACTTTTTTTCTCTTATATTTATTTGATCTCTATAACTTTTATTTATTCTTCTCTAACTAATGTTCTCTTTCTTTTATATATCTCATGCTCTTTAAAATTTTCTCTCATTTCATTTGAAAAAAAAAAAAAAAAAACTTCTCTCTACACCTTTTACTCTATTTACCTAAAGTTACTCTCTAATAAATTCTTCTATCACTCTAAACTTTCATCTCATCGTCTCCACATATTTTTCTCTTTAACACATCTCTCTTTTTTCATTTTAGAAAATAGAAAATAAAAATGATTACCAAACATATTTGGTAAATATTGTCGCCAAATTTTAGACCGGAGAAATCTCACCAGACCTCCACATGACAACGATGGTGAATTTGTATTCTTGGGGGAAGAACGCGACCTGCAAGATAAGAAAAACCTGGATACCAGGGTGGTGTAGGCCACATAGGCTTCGATGCTTAGGTTAGAGAGAGTTCTTTATAGAGAATTAGGGAGTTCTATGAGAGTTTAGATGGCTGGAATGAACTTACTTTGCTCTCTCCTCTAGAGAGAGCTTAAATACTTTCCTTCCTAGGGTTTTCATGGGTTTCCCTCTTCGATTGGGAACGAAAGGATCAAACTGGGCTGGACTAGGGGTACACGGGCCATGAGGGACTGAGGTAAGGCCCAAAAGTAAGCCTTGCCATGTGGTTGGCCTCGGTTGTGGGGACCACGAGCTTTGGCTTCAACCCAAGCCCGTTTCTCCTCCCTCTCATTTTGGGCCGATCCCCTGTCGGTTTTAATCCGTTTTGACTTTGTATTCGACTTCTTCCTCGTTTGGCCCTTTGTTATAGCCCTTTAGCCAGCCCATTTTTGTTGGTCTAATTTCACCCATAACATTAGCCCTCACTCCCTAGTTAGGATTCAAGATTAGGAGCGTGTGAAGTAATTGCATGGAGCCTGACTTGGGAGTAGCCTATTAATTTTTGGAGTCATTGTTCACATTTCTAGGTCAGCCTCGAATTTTCTCTAGTTATTATTGTCCATCCTTGTGAGGATATTCAGTCTCCTAGAGTGTCGGTTTCTCCATTTTCCTGTAGGAATTTAGGGTTCCATGACGCTTATCTTGCGTCTCAGTTTCTCCGTTTTCCTATAGGGATTTTACGGTTTTGTGACACTTATCTTGCATCTCAGATCATCTCCAAGATTATCGTCTAACCGCGTAAGTCGATCTCTTCCTGGTGGGTAAGATCTCCTCTGGATGTGTGTTCGTCCACATCCTAGAGAAAATTTAGGGCTCCAAGGTTCTCCTTGGATCTCCCCAAGATTGTCGTCCAACCCCATAGGGAACATTTCGATTTTTCTTGGGGGCTAAGACTCTCCTCTGGATTGGCGATCTGTGTCGTTTTTCTGGAGAGAATATATAAATTCGAGGACGTCCTCAAATTTAAGTGGGATTGCCATCAAACCCCGTATGGACTATTTTGGACTTCCCGACCTCCCATAGGAGGAATTTTTGGCCATCTAGTAGCTTCATGACCTCCTGCTTGAGGGAATTCTTGGTTATTCAATAGCCTCGTAGATTCTTGCTTTTCGTAAGCATCTTCTGAACAATTGTACCTTCATTTCAAGCAGATACCATGAGAGAAGATGAGAAAATAGGAAATGGTGTAAAACCCAAGTTTGGTCATCTAACATTGGATATATAAGACATATAAGTTTTGATTTATGAACTTTTTATTATGGAGGAGATACTCTAAGACAAAATAGAATTAAAGATAAATGGAATTTAGAGAATTAAAGGAAATTGAATTGTGTACATGTTGGAATTGGAAAAAGAAGTAATTTTATTTTATCTATTGAAAAAGAAAAAGAAATAGAGCAATGTGTGTTATTTTTGGCATAATTTATAAAAGAAGAAAAAGAAAATAAAAGAAATTGTGTGGCCTATGGAAGCCACCACAAAGGGAAATATATTATTATTATATCTATATAAAAAAAAGAATTAAAGAAAAATGGGAGAACTTTCTGGAGAACTCTCAAGAGAGAGAAAAGAAGGAAGCAAAAGTGAAAGAGATTTGGAAAAAAAAAAAAGAGAGAGAAGGGAAAGGAAATGAGGGTTTGAAGGAGAATAACGTTTGCAAGCAAGGAGACAACCAAGGAGAGATTTGAAGACAAAGAAGAATTCATAGGAATTGTGGGGGAGGAACCTACGATATACTGGTAAGTTTTCTAGAAAAATCATGAAAATGAAATGGATTTATAGAGGAAGTGTTCTAGTGGTTTCTTTTCCTTTTGCTTGTGAAGAGGTTATGGATGTTTCAAAATCAATTAAGAGGGGAGACTAATGCTTGATTATGGTGTAAATTCTTTAGGTAATAATGAAATAAATGGAATCTAGATTGTTAAAATCTTGAATTTTTGAAGAGATTGTCTTGAGGGAAGGTAGTGTTGGGCTTAGATTATGGAAATAAGAAGGAAGAAAAAAAAAATACAGAATCTGAAGATTAAAGAGAGAGGAGGAAGAAGAAATTCATCTTCAAGGGCTTTTGGTTGGAAAAAAAAAAAGACATTGAAAACATAAATGATGAAGAAAAGAAAAGGAAGAAAATGAAATAGAAAAAAAAAAATATATATATATATATATATATATTTAAAGGGAGAACTCTTAAGTGGTCGGACATGGAGGGATTAAGAAGGAAGGGAGGAGAGAGAAAGTAAAAAGAAAAAGAAGAGGAGAAGAAGGAGAAATTAAATAAATAAATAAAAATAGAGAGATGTGATAATGGTACATTTGGGTTTTAAATGAAGAGAGAGTAAGTTGTTGAAGAATGTGTATGAAACGTGAGAGAGTTAAATTTGGAAGGAAAATATAGTTTATTAGGAAGAAAAAGTAGATGTGTATGATGGGAGAGAGAAAGAATTAATATTTAATGGGAGAAAACATAATTTGTATCTTAGTAATAAATGAATGAAAGAAAAAGTGGAATTTGAAATGTTGGACTATTGGATAATGTCTAAGAACAATAATTGGATAAATTATTGTTTGCAATGTACTATGGTTACAAATATCTTGAGTTGGAGAATGATTATTGATGTGGTTATTGGAATTTCAGGTTGGATGGAAATTGAAATACTATACAATTGAAGCATTAACAAAAACAATTTTGTGAGTGGTTTATTTTACGAAATATTTTTATTATTTGATTATTATTACGAATTTTCAAGAAATCTATAAATCATGTGTGATTTTAGAGAAAATTGCTAAGAGATTTTCATAGAATTGTTATGAATTCCAAAAATGGAATGGAAATGCCAATATTTTATGCTTTTAGTTGAAATTGTCATTTGAGAAATATTTGAGATATTTTGATGATTATTGAGATTATTGAAGAGTTTTAATATTTCTTGAAAAATGTATGAAATTTATATGAGATGTGGATTCAGAGAAAATATGATTTTGGAAATGTTTTATATTATTGAGAGATTTGATTATTATTTGAGAATTTATCCATGTTTAGTGTGATTTGAAAATCTCTCAATTTATGAGATGTGGTTTAGAGAAAGAGCATGGTTTTCAGAAGAGTATGAGAATCAAGAGTTTTATGTTAAAGGTGGTTTTCAAACCATTAAATCTATGTACCCATAGTGATTACCCGTATACTGTGAGAATGTGTTTCCATAGTATGCTCGCGTGCTCAGGCCGCAGGAGATGCAGGGGAATGCCGGGCCATTAGATGCCAAATCCGGATTCCGAATCCTGGTCCAAATTCTGGACCTGAAGCATTACAGATGTTAGAGTTTGCTCTACGTGCACGTATGACAGAGATATGTTCTACTATGTATCTGGAGATTACTCGGTACATAGTATGATAGAGATTTGGGTACAGATTTGGTGATAAATTTCACTAGTTATGTTTATGCTTTCCAAAGCTATAATTACGGATTTCCCTATCTATGTTTTTACGAACTTGTGCTTATGTTTTCAAGAATTGTTGACTTAAGAGTTGTTGTTTCAAGAGATGTTTATTTACAGACTTTAATGTCTTAAAATGATCTCGAAGGTTTCTAAACTATTCGTGATTTGTATTATTTCACATAGTTATGAACTTATGTTTAGTAAGAGAATAATTTCCTTGAAAAGGTATTTTCTTATGAATCACCACTCATTGGGCTTTTTAGCTCATTCTTTTGTTTTTAATTTTTCACCAGGTTGCTCTTGAGTTTCAACCAGAGTTAGCTAATCAGAGTCTGCCACCAGTCTTGTCAAGTCATTGCATATCATTTTTATGTAAGTAAAGAGAGAAAGTCTAACACATTATTTATGAGATATCCATAGTTAAAGATAGATAATGAGATAAGAGATAAAGACTTGGCAATAGATTCCATTGCACACATATGGGGTCTACTGCCGTCATAGCTCATCCTAGGTTTGGTAGAGTTAATTTGGGGCGGGGTGTGACAAATGGAGTACGAGTCGAGACCAAACTAATGACCCAAACTGGTCGTCCTCAACCTGTCTAGTTGCGCTTCAGTATGTCTGCCATGTACAAGTTCTCCCCGGCCTTACCGTCATTTTCTTCATGATTTTAGAATTTTTTCTGAGAGTCAGCTTGTCTAGAATAGTTGGAGTTATCTCATAGGATGTTACAGATTATGGACAACATATGGCGACGAGAGTTTGCTCATACCACATGTTTTCATGTCTTTCTACATTTTAAGTCGAAATCCTACTTTGGTCTTTTCTTTGTGAGTCAAGAGAATATAATCAGAATCGGTTTTGCTCCACCCATCTTTCTAAATGTTGGATTTCAACTCAGATTCTCCCTTAAATCTTGTGCTGGAAAAAGGTCGGGCTCAGCCAAGGTGGTCAGTTCGGCCACCCTGGTCGGCCTTAGTCATTCTGCCTCAGCCCCTCTATTTATGCTTCTGCTTCGTGTGTTTTCTATAACTCACGATTTTGTCTCTTCATATATGTCTCCACAATTTGCTTCCTTCAAAAGAGATTATGTCTTTCCTGACTCAGATGACTCTAATGGTAATGGAGGAGAGGACATGAATAATAGCTATTCTTCCTACATAATTTCTATTTTGTATTTCTTTTATCCTTTTTATCTTTTCAATCTTAATGTAAGATTTTTCTTTTCTATTCAATGAAAGTTTAATTTCTATTTATCGTCCTTGTTTCTCTTTAATGAATTTTACTTCAAATAGATGAACTCTAACAAATAGAATTACTTAAGTCTTATTAAACAATATAAATTGATAAAAATGGGTCCCTCATTCATGAACTCAAACCACAAAACCAAGAGAAATGACTTACTTGCAAGTTTCTGCTCTCGGCCTGTGAGGTCGGCCTCGACCTTAGTTTCTCTAAACTTATTGACTTTTCTGACTCTTTTGCGTAGCTTCTTTGCTTTTTGTTTAATAGAGAGACATATCTCTCATGTAGCTTTTTTGCCTTTTGTTTAATAGAGAGGCATATCTCCTATGTAGCTTCTTATTTAATGAGAAAATCTTGTTATGCTGAGTCTATGCTTTATTCGCAAAGTTCATGATAATTTAAAGGAAGAATGAAATAACATTTATTCATGTTAATCAGTTTTCAAGAAACACAACAATAGTCATCATAGAAAAGTAATATATTGATAATAGATCTTCGGGTGTTCTGCGTGTTTCCAAGGATGGGAAAGAATCTTTCCATTATAATCAATTAGAGTGTACATGTCAGGTCGGACAATTCTTGTGATTTGGTATGGTCCTTCCCATGTTGGACTTAGTGCACCTGTTGATGGATCTTTGGTGTTTTGCATGACTCTTCTTAGTACAAAATCTCCTTCTTTGAAACTTCGTCTTCTGACTGTTGCATTGTAATATCTTGCAATTCTGTTTTTGTATTATGCTGCTTGAAAATGAGCTTTATCACTGTGCTCTTCTAATAGGTCTAAGCACAGTCTCATTGACTCCTCATTCTGTTGAGGGTCAAACTCATCTACTCTTGGTGAGTGTAAACTAATCTCCACAGGAATGACTGCCTCTGCTCCATAAGTAAGTGAGAAAGAAGTTTCACCTGTGGTAGATCTTGCAATTGTTCTATATGCCCATAGCACGTTGGGCAATTCCTCTACCCATGCTCCTTTCAGATTTTCTAACTTTGTCTTGAGATTTAGCTTAATAATTTTGTTCACTGCTTCCACTTGCCCATTGGCTTAGGGATGTGCTGTAGATGAACATCGATGATCGATGTTGAAATATGAACAAAACTTTCTGAATGCAACATTATCGAATTGTTTTCCATTGTCTGAAACAATGACATTAGGAATTCCAAAATGACATACTATGTTTCTCTATACAAAATTAGTTATATTATTTTCTGTAATTATTGTCAATGCTTTCGCTTCAGCCCATTTTGTGAAGTAATCCCCTGCCACCACTGCAAACTTAGTTTGTCCTTTGCCTTGAGGGAGAGGTCCAATAAGATCTATTCCCCATTGTGTAAAAGACCAGAGACTTACTATATTTGTTAATGGTTCAGGTGGTTGTCTTGGTACTGGGGCAAATAGTTGGCATAGGTCACATGATCTTGTGAAGTTTCGAGCATCTTGAAGCATTGTTGGCTAATAATATTCTTGTCTTACAATCTTATGACATAAGGATCTTCCTCCGGAATGGTTGCCACATATTCCTTCATGGATTTCCTTCATCACATATTTTTCCTCAGTAGGTGTGATACCTTAGAAGAGGCATCAAATAGCCTCTCTTATAGAGTTTACCTTCTTTGAGTAGGTAATGAGTTGATCGTCTATGTATCTGTTTGGCTTCTGCTCTTTCTAAGGGCAATTTTTCCTCTTTCAAGTATTCCAATATGGGATCCATCCAGGAAGAATATTTTCCAGCCTCGGCCTCGGCCAGGTGGTCCTCAACCTCGGCCTGGTCGTCCTCGGTCTCAACTGGCTCGTTTCTGGCTTTGGCCTCTTCCTCTCTAGAAACCGTTGCGTCAGTTTTCATTATCTCTTTTCTGCATATGGATGGCTCAAATAGGATTTCAACTGGAACTGTTCTACTTAGTTCAACTTCATAGGCTGCTGCTAATCGAGCTAAAGAATCATCATTGCCGTTTTGTGATCTTGAAATTTGCCTGAACTCATTTTGGAGAGTGAGGCAAGTAGTTCCTTGACCTTGGATAAATACTTTGCCATTCTCTATTCTTTATCTTGATATTCATCAGTTACCTGTTTCACTATTAATTGAGAACCACTCAGGACTAAGAGATTGAAGATCCCTATTCCCCTAGGTACCTTTAATCCTGCTACAACTGCTTCGTATTTCACCTCATTATTTGAGGTTCTAAAGTTGAATCTGAGAGAATATTCATACATTTTTCCTTCGGGAGATTCAAGTAGAATTCTTGCTATGCATCCTTTGACATTGGAGGATCCATCAACGAAGAGTTTCCAGGGCAGATTAGGATCTTCTGGATGAGATGTCTCCACCTCCATTGTGCATTGAAGGTGGTTGACTTTAAGTCCTTCATGGTTGCCCTTAGTCCCTACCTAGTCGACCTTGGCTCCTACGTGGTCAGCCTCAGCCCCCTGCGTGGTCGGCCTTAGCCTGTAGTGGAGTGAGCTCAACAATGAAATCTGCCACTGCTTATCCTTTGATCAATGTCCTCGGTTTGTAGTGAATATCATATTCACTAAGCTCTACTGCTCACTTCATGAGGCGTTTTGAAGCTTATGGCTTATATATGCAGCAATTGTTTGAGGGAGAAGTTTGTGAGGATAGTGACCTTGTGTGCTTGGAAGTAAGGATGTAATATTCTAGCTGAGGTAACTAAGGCAAGTGCAAGCTTTTCTACTTGAGGGTATCTAGTTTTAGCCTCCACCATTGCTCTGCTGGTGTAGTAGACTGGTTTTTGGTGACAATTCTCTTCTTTGATTAGTGCAGAACTTACAATGGAGTTAGAAGCTGCTACATAAAGTAGTAGCTCATCTCCCTTAATTGGTTTGGCTAGGAGGGGAGCTGAACTTAGATAAGTCTTCAATTCTTAAAAAATTTGTTCACATTCTTTAGACCATTCAAATTGAAGACCTTTCTTCAAAATTTTAAAGAAATGTTGACATCTGTCAGTAGCTCTACTAACGAATCTGTTTAGTGCTGCAATTCTCCCATTAAGACTCTTAAGTTGTTTGAGATTGATTGAGAGGACATCTCTAGGTTGACTTTTATCTTGTCAGGATTTGCCTTAAATCCTCTCTGGTGTACCATGAATCTGAGAAATTTTCATGATGTTACTTCAAAAGCATATTTGCTTGGATTCAGTTTCATCTTGTACTTTCGAAGTATTTTGAATGCTTCATGGAGGTCAGTTTCATGTTGATGTGTTTTAATGCTTTTTACTAGCATAGCATCCACATACACCTCCATATTCTTCCCCAGCAATGGAGCAAACATTTGATTTACCATGCTTTGGTAGGTTGCTCCTGCATTCTTGAGGCCAAATGACATGACTTTGTAACAGTAAAGCCCCCTATTAGTAATGAAAGAGGTCATTTCTTGATTAGGTCCATACATCTTGATCTGATTTTATCCATAGTAGGCATCCATAAAACTTAATCATTCATGGCTTGTCGTTGCATCTACCAACTAATCTATCATAGGCAAAGGGTAACTATCCTTAGGACATGCCTTATTCAAATCAGTAAAGTCGATGCACATTCGCCATTTTCCATTAAACTTTTTTAGTAAAACCACATTGGATAGCCATTGAGGATAATAGATTTCCCTAATGAAGTTGGCTTTTAATAAATCATCTACTTGGCTGGCTGTGATCTCGTTCCGCTCCTGATTGAATGCGGGTCGCTTCTGTTCCACTGGCTTGAAATCTCTGTCCACGTTTATTCGATGCACCATGATGTCAGGATCTATCCCTGGCATATCCTCATGAGATCAGGCGAATAAATCTGCTTTGTTCATGAGGAAATTGATGTTCTTTCTGTTCAGCCTTTAGGTTCCTTCCAATGTTTATTCGCTTATCCTCTGATGTGAGTGAGACAGATTCTAGTTCCTCAGTTGGTTGTCTCCTCTAGTCGGCCTCAGTCTCCTCGAGGGCGAGGAGTTAGCCAACTGCCTTCTTTGTTGCTTCTTCTTGTAATCCTGTAGGTTTGCATTGCCATGTAGCTTGATCGATATGGTCGGCCTCAGTCTAGGTATGAGGCCGAGGAGGCCTGTTCTTTTGCCTTCATCGCAGGCGATGGTCCTGATCGGAATCGTCTTCCTTCTAGTTTTAGCACTTGTTTCCCAGAATTTTATTCATCTTTTCGAAGGATTGAACTCAAGCAATAAGGTTTTCCAAGCAAACGTTGTCATTCCCCATAGACGGCGCCAACTATTGTCGCCAATTTTTGGACAGGAGAAATCTCACATGACCTCCACGTGACAACGTCGGTGAATTTGTATTCTTGGGGGAAGAACACGACCTGCACGTCAAGAAAAACCTAGACACCGATATTGTGTAGGCCACACAGGCTCCGATGCTTAAGTCAAAGAGAGTTCTTTAGAGAGAATTAAGGAGTTCTAGGAGAGTTTAGGTGGCTGAAATGAACTTATCTTGCTCTCCCCTCTAGAGAGAGCTTAAATATGTTCCTTTTTAGGGTTTTCATGTGTTTCCCTATTCGATTGGAAACGAAAGGACCGAACTGGGGTGGATTGGGGGTACACCGACCATGAGGGATCGAGGCAAGGCCCAAAAGTAGGCCTTGCCATGTGGTCGGCCTCAGCTGGGCCGACCACAGGCTTGGGCTTCGGCCAAGCCTGTTTCTCCTCCCTCTCATTTTTGGCTGGTCCCCTGTCGATTTTGGTTTGTTTTGATTTCGTATTGGGCTTCTTTCCTCATTTGGCCCTTCGTTGCAGCCCTTTAGCCAATTCATTCTTGTTGGTCCAATTTCACCCATAACAGTAAACATAGCACAAAAAATATATAAATAATTAAAAACCTAAAATAGATGATTTATCAAATAAGTTTAAATAACACATTTTTTTTAACATGGGCAAGAGAGGTGAAAGCTTGCTATCAATTTTAGAGTAGGAAAAATTTGAGAAAGAATGGAAAGACATCAAAAGTTTCATTCAATAGAATTGCTTGATAGATATATACAAGTTAACAATCTATTTATAATAATAAAATATGTTTGATAACCATTTGGTTTTTAAAAATTATTTTTATTTTTTTAAATTTAATTTCATCTTTTTTTAAGGAAACATTTGATTTCTTAACCAAATTCTAAAAATAAAATACTAGTTTTTAAAAACTACTTTTTTTAGGTTTCAAAATTGGCTTGAATTTTGAAAACATTTGTCAAAAGTATATAACAAAGCAAAGAAACTCATAGGTAGAAGTAGTGTTTATAAGCTGTAATTAATTTTCAAAAACCAAAAAACTAAAAATCAAATGGTCTCTAAGCATAATTTGAGTACGTGCATAACAAATCTAATTCAAATAATTTAATCTAAAGCAAATATAATTTAAAATAACATAATCTAACTTCTCCAACTCACAATATTGTATCGTGAGCTTGCAAAATAATGTTGTTCTCAATGTGGAATGCCAACAACTAATACCAATACGAATGCTAATTCCACAACTAATGTCAATGCCAACGCTAAGTCAAATTCCAACTATGTCAATGTCAATGCTAATTCCAAAAGCTAATGTCAATGCCAACGCCAAAGCTAAATTCGAACAACCAAGGAAAATTCAAATGCCAATGCCAATACCAACAACTAAATGTAAATTCCAATGCTAATGCTAATACTTAAATCCCACTATTCTGAAACTTTTTAAAATATAGTCTCTACACAATCCTCTTTCACTTCGACCCTTCTTTCATGTCACACATGGGAGAAAAGAAATTGCTATTGATAAAAAGGGCTCGTTTGGATTAACTTCATTAATTTAAGTGTTTTTTAAAAATGTATTTTTTTTGTAAGTAATTTTTTTTTTAAATCGTTTAAAATTAAAACACTCGTATGTTTGGTTACATTATCTTAAAAGTATTTTTATACAAAAGTTTGTTTGGTTTGCTCTACACTCAAAATGCTTCTACTAATATCAAATTATTATAAAGGACGACTATTAAATACTATGAACTTATAAGTTCAAATTTGTATTTTCGAAAAAAAAAATTATATTTAAAATACTCATATGTATGACCGGCCGGTGGGTGGTCACTGAAGGTGGTCACTAATAGAGGTTGCCAGAGTTGCCGTCGGTGGTTGTTGCTAGAGTTGTCGTCGACGGTGGTTGCGGGAGTGGTCGTCGGTAGTGGTGGCGGTGGGCGGCAATGGTCATTGGTGAGTGGGATAGTGTTAGGGTATTTTAGTCATTTTCATATATCATGAACATTTGGGAGAGATTCCAAGTTATGCACTTATTAAAAAACATTTTTTTCTAAAATTTCCTTTCAAGTGTTTCTCTCCTTATTTCTCAAATTCATTTTTTAAAAAGTCATTTTGAGTGATTGTTAAACATTACTAATCTTGTTAAAATGACTTTTTTTTTTCAAAATTAAACACTTGAAAAGTTAATCCAAACGGATCTGAAGATAATGGCCGCTTGTACTTGGTCATGTTTGGAAGGAAAAGTCATTGATTCATTTTACTTTTAATAAAAATAGGTTAAATTACCAGTTTAGTTTCAAAGTTTTAGGTTTGTATCTATTTGATCTCTAAACTTTAAAAAATGTCTAATAGGTCTCTGAATTTTCGATTTTGTATTCATCCCTAAACTCTAAAAAACGTCTAATTTAATAAGTCATTAAACTTTCAATTTTGTGTCTAATAGGTCTTTGACCTATTTGACATTTTAAAAAAATTCACAGACCTACTAGAAATAAAATTGAAAGCTTATAGTTTGTTAGACATAAAATTCACTTTATTTATGATAAATGAGTTAATTTTTAAAAATATGAATATGTCAATGACCTATTAGACACAAAATTGAAAGTTTAAGAATTTATTTGACATTTTTAAAAAATTCACAGACCTACTAGACATAAAATTGAAAGTTTATAGTTTGTTAGACATAAAATTCACTTTATTTGATATTTGTGTCTAATAGATCTTTGACCTATTTGACATTTTTAAAAAATTCACAGACCTACTAGACATAAAATTAAAAGTTTATAGTTCGTAAGACATAAAATTCACTTTATTTATGATAAATGAGTTAATTTTTAAAAATATGAATAAGTCAATAACCTATTAGACACAAAATTGAAAGTTTAAGAATTTATTGGACATTTTTAAAATTTAGAGACCTATTAAACACCTTTTAAAGTTTAGGAATCAAATAGACACGATTCTAAAAGTTCAAGAACTAAACTTGTAATTTAACTCTAAAAATATTTATTCAAATCATTGAGGAAAAAAAAAGAAAGAAAAAAAGAAAACATTGTTCATGCTCACATCTAGAAGCAAAAGCCACCGGTTTCTTTCTTCTTCTTCTTTTTTTTTCTCTTTCTAAACTATAAAAATATCTCCAAATTGCAGGGAATCCACTCAAAATTCTAATGGTCAAATTATCAATGGCCAAGAAGAAACGGTCAGAGGAATTGATTCGCGAAGCTATTCTCTAGGCCTCAGAAGCCGGTAGAGGAGAAGACCTCAACTATGGTTAGGACTTAATTGTGAAGTTGTAAATTTAGGGTTCTGATACCATTAGAAAGAATGCTAAGACGGTTAAAGATTTAAGATGCTAGGTTATAATAGTCTGAGTTATAATAATCTGTAGAGGTATATATTCTATGTTTAGGATGCAGAGATATTTAATCTGGATTATAATAGTTTGTGTTTGAAGTGCAGAGTTATTTACAGACTATTATAATCCAAATTATTATAATTTGCGCCCAAACAGACCTTTAATGAATAGAAGTATTTGATAGATAAAGTTTAATATCCTATTTATACGAATAAAATATAATTAAAATATCGATCTACCTAACATATAATCTTAAAGCATAATTCGAAGACCTAATAAATCTTATTCAAACAACCTAATTCAAGATAATATAATCAAACACAAAAAATAATAATAATAAATACTTGTGACATAAAAATGGTTCACAGTCATATACCAACTATTAGAATGTTTAATCAAATAGACGTCCTCACGTCTGGCATTATTAAAAAGGATTCAACTTGATCTAAAAGAAGGGAAAAAAAAAAGTCCTAGTGAACTAAGAATTGTCAACGTCTTAATTTGCAGCTAATTCCAGTGTGTGTATTTATTTATTTATTTGTTTGAAAAAGTCATTTCCAGTGTTCAGCCTTGCCGTTTTTCTTAAATTTAAAAAAAAAAAAAAATTAAAAACTTGAAATAACTTGCCCATGTGTTAAAATTATATTGAGTATTTTGAGGTATGAATTTTTTTCATCGCAGCTTGATAAATTAATGATTATATTGTTTCTATAAGGTTTATTATTTAATTTGTAGAGTACTTTATGTTGGAGTAATAGGCTTTTAATTCGTTAAACTTGGTTAAAATTGTAGTGGTGTCAACTTTTTTTTTTTTTCCTATAAGAGAATATTAGAATGGCTCCTGTGCAAGAATGACACGCACAGATCGAGAAATGATCTAAATTTTTTCCTTTGCAAAAAATAAAAAAGTTTAATAAATAAAATTGAGATAGAAATAGAAATTTTTGTGAATCCTATAATGGGTTGGTCCTAGCTTTATTTAGATCATAAACAATTTAAAAAAAATATAAAATTAGAGCTAATAAACATAAAATAAAATAAATGGATAAAAAAGACTTCTAGATATATGTCGGAATTCACCATATTAATTTCTATAAAGTTTTGCGAATTAATCTCTGATTGTTCTCCCTAATGAATGGTAGGCAAGTACTCTAGCTTATCTAACTACTTCTGTGTTATGCTGGTTCCAATCTCAAATTTTAGTTTCAATATAACTTTGAAGAATTTAAACTAAAAATTGATTAAAAAATATTCTTTGCATAAGATTTTAAAGGTCTCCCAACTCAGTCAAACTCCAACAAAATTACTAAGACGTGGTCTAAATTCCACTCTGTATTAGAGTCTAAGCTCAAGTTCAACTCTCCTATGGGCAATAGAAAAAACTATTAAGAGCATTATCTAAACAATTATAAAACGAACAATTATATAAAAATAAAAAATAAAAAGCATTTATTTTTTTAAATTAAATTGGATCTATCAACCCTCCAAAAAGGGATCAATTCAACATCCAACCACAAAATGAAAACGATTAATACCTCTAATGACAATAAGGAAATTAAATTGGATGAGATGAGTAAGAATCTAAAGCATGATGTCCTCTTCCAATCATTCTTTACTAGTCTTACCTATGTTCATATAGAGCTAATGACATAGATGCCCATATTTAATTACACGTTTTGAAAAATGGTCACACATCTTTTTTTTTTATAAAAATGTTTAGATTATTTTAAACAATTTTAAATGGTATTTATTAAATGATCAAAATATCCCTTAACAACTTTTATATCTAAGATACTAGAATTATCCTGTAATCATACCAAATCTAAACAACCCTATCCTAAAAAAAATCCTAAATAAAAAACTACTTCAATCAAAATATCGAAAAGGATAATTTGATACATGATTTTAAATTAATAACAACAAAAAATATTTAAAAATAGAATTATACATTAAAAAAAAAGGTTCTAACTAGATTCAAGGAAACAAATTACTAAATACAAATACCTAGAACTCAAGAACAACTAAACAATCAACAAATTGAAGGGAAATTAATAACTGAATGCAAATAAAAAAGATAAGAAAAGTTAATCCACTAAACTTGTATGCACCCCTAATAAAATCTATACAAACGCGCAATCTTGTGTCCTACTTCCCGTTTACACTCTGCCCGGTACAAGAAATAATGATATTTTGAAAAAATCGATACATTTGAGAGGATTTACTTTGAAAGAACAATTCATTCCTCAAATTTCTTCATTTGTGAAAACACTCTGCTTTCAACCTCAAGGTCTACTTCCTTCTTCATTTGGGAAAAAGGTAAGAATTATTTCATACTTTTTTCTCCATTTCTACAACGTCAGTTCCATTTTACCGATTATTTTGACTATAATCGATTCGTTACCTACCATTGAGTTTTTCATATTCCATTTGACATTCTAGCAACCAAGGAAGCAACATAAAACGAAGGGTCAGTTACAAAAACATAAAACGAGACCATAGTTATATATTTACAGATTAATTCTAAGCGATTAATATGGAAGATACAAAATAGATACAAGATTTAAACATCCAAATTTACTTTGTTTACATTCGATTTTTTAAATTATCTTTTATAAACCTACAAAATAAACGAGTGTTCAAATAATAGAGTGCCAAAAATTAAATTTTTTAAAGATGTTTCATCCATTGATATAATTGGAGAACAATATTTCCAAGTATGAATACAGGTGGAGAGACTTCTTTTTTATGTTTTGTGAAGCTATCTTCTAAAACACGAAACTATTTTGAGTTCAAATTGATACAAAGAGTTGTACAATTTTAATTTGTTGCTCAATCTTTAATTACATGAACTCGATTTTAATTTGTTGCTCAATCCCCAGCCAAATACTCTGTTTGTAGAAAATTTTCAACTTCATTCGATGCAAACAACTTGTATTTACAATCTTTACTTTAAAAAATATCAAATTATTTAAAAATAGGATTTTACCTAACAAAGTCCTAAATGAATTTATAAAAAATTGTAATACATAAATAAAAATACATGGTATTCACGAAAAGAAGAGTGTACACCTACATATTTTGGAGCAAGATAACCAAATGTTTATGCAAAGTCTTGTTTCAATTTACACCCAAAGTCAGCTACTTTAGGCCACAAATCGTCTTCGAGAAGAATGTTTGATGGTTTAAGATCGTGATGGATAAAGCTTTGATGTGCCAAACTATGCAAATACTCAACACCTCTGGCCTTCTTTTCCATTCAATGAGTTTAATCTCTTCTTCTGTTCAGTTAAGTAAAGGCTTGCTAATAGTCTCTTGGGGCATGTATTTGTAAACCAGAGGCCTCTCATTTCCATCCAAGCAATATCCAAGAAGCGCAACCAAATGTCTATGTCAAATCTTAGTAACAACAACAATCTCAGTCTTAAACTCACTCAATCCCTCCTCACCAATGACTCTAGACTCCATTCTCTTCACAGCAATCTTCGTACGATCATGCAATTTCCTTTTGTAAACAGTTCCAAAGCTCCTTCTAATATATTTTTGGGGCTAACATTATTTTTTACATTCTTTAAAACTTGAATCAAGATAACCAACTTTCCTATCTCAACCACATGGGACATTGCTAGGTCCAACAAGAAGAACTCTACTTATTTCAGACACATCGACTATGGCCTCCATAATCGTAATCTTCAATGCATTTTGGTCTCAAGAATAACTAAGATAAATCACCACTGTATTCTGACTATGCCCTCTATAATCATGTCTCTTCTTTCTTTTGTAAAAGAAAATTACTGTCCCAACTAGAATACACTAACTCTTCTATCATCGCTGCTAGAAAAAGGCACCTCAAATCCTCCCTCTAAAGAGGAAGACAAGGTCATCGAGTCTTTCTTTAAAAAAATTTAAAGATAAAATCTTAAAGTTCAAATTGAAAAAAAATAATGGAGATAAATCTAGATTTTAGATTTAAATTTGAGATAAATAACTATTAGATTTCAAATTTTAAAATAGTTTAGATACAACATGAAGTATGAGAGAGTGAAATATGGGTATAATCAACATAAATGGGTAAAATTTCAGCATGTGCAATTCACGTGTGGCCTTAAAACAATATTTTTTTTGATGGCCATATTTCAAAACCGGTCTTTTTTTTTTGGCTATCCACACAAATTTTCCGCTTATATGTTCCAGAGCTAAGTAGCCCAAATTTCTACCAACCCAATTGTCTCAGAGCCCAACTCATGATCCATTAATTTAACCAGACAAAAATCCCCAAGCTTTATATTGAAGTTTGAATCTAACATGATATGTTGGATTTAAGCCTCTAAAACAATCGTGTGTATCTCACAACCCAAGCAAAAGGGCTTCTCCTACCCAAAGAGATGAGAATCGAGATTACCATTGAGCATGAACTTATATAAACCAGTAAGAACTCACCCTTATTGTGGCACCAACCCTACGAGTTGCACTAGGTTGCGATGATGAAGCCTATTATAATGAGCTTCGCCTCAGTTATAAAATCTTTACTGGATTTAATTTCATAATTTTATTCATATGTAGGAAACAAATTAAAAGGCTATTATATTTAGAGCTAGTGACATAAATGGTCAAATTTAGATATACGTTTCCATAGATGGCCAAATGACTGTAATGTTGTATAAATGGCAAAACGATATTTTAGGAGTGTATATATTTGACCTAACTAATTGGACTATGATCAGACTCATCAGACCTGTCAAATATTATTTATAAGCTGGACCAACTAATATTTTTGTAATATAGTGGTCAAGTCGATCCACAGGGAGGCAAGTTGGAGTTGTTTGGAACGTTCGATATTCCCCTCATGCTTGAATTGGATTTTAACACCATAAAGAGAAAGGGTTTTAGATACAAATAAAGTAAAATGCAAGGAGAATTAAAGAATGCAAACTTAAACAAAAGAAAATTAAATCACTTACAAAGCAAACGAGCTCAGGGCTTTATTCTAGATCTAACATGTCAGTTTATCACTGATTAACTCTACTTACACGTACTCTATTCTAATGCCTAACCCAATTAAGCGAAAAAGTTGCCTACGCAAGGTCCCTTAAGAGATTAATTAAGCCTAGCACTCATTTAATCATAAATTAACCCTTGGAGCTAGGCACGATAACGTTTCATGCACTTAAGTTAATAGCATTAAGCGTAAGACCGGTTAAGGACACTTTGATTAACTAGATAGCTTAATTAATCAAGGTGTTGGTTCTCTACTAAGGTCTAAATCTTAACCTGAGAATCTGAATTCCTCTTTTAAGCAAAGAAATGGTCTATTGCTACTAAGTGCTTAAGACATATAAATGAAAACCACAAATGTTCTAAGCTAGCCATACAAAGAAATAAATGCTTCTAAGTTGTCAATCTAAAGCATTCAATCAATGATAATCGTAAATCAAGCAGAAAACCGCATTAAAAACATAGTACAATATGGAATTAATAGCAAAATCTCAAAACATACAAGTTGGAGTCTCGAAATAGCTCTCAAACTCGCTTAATCGTCTAGCCGACCATGGAAATGGAAGATAAATTGGTCATAATACAAGCCAATGATAAGAAAACTAAGTAAAAAGGGTTAAATGAGAGTAAAATTTGGAGAGAGTTTCGAGTTTTGGTGGTTGGAATCCCAAACTTTTAACCTCAATGCAGAAAAGAACTATTTATAGTTCTTGCAGTAGCGTCGAGATGCTATAGGTATCGTCTTGACACTGCCTTGCTAAAGCCAATGTCTTTAGGGCTCACAGCAGTGTCAATCTGCGCTCACTGTTCAAGGATCAAGAAGCTTGGGACAGCGTCTCGACGTTGTCCTGCATCTTGACATTCTGCCTTTCAGCGTCAAGCAGGGACTCCGTGGAGCTTCTCGACGACACTCCATGGTCATCTTGGTCATTTCTTCTCCAATTGTCCAATTAGGGCTTGAGTGACATCTAGATACGCTCAAATCAACCTTGAACACTCCAAAACTATCCAATAAGCTCTGAATTGCTCCTTGAACTAATTTTCCTACAAAATGGAGAATTAAGCACATAAAATCGCTAAAAATTACAAGATTTAGGCACAGAAAAATAGGACTTTTTGAGTCCTATCAAATAACCCCAACCTAAACCTTGCTAGTCCTAAAGCAAGACTAGAATAAAACAAAGAATAAAAGATTCAATGGATGCAAGCAACATGACTCTAACCTCGATGCTCAAGATAGTAAATTAAATGCAAAAGGGTAAAGCACAATCAAACACGCCATTAAAAGCATATTGAAAATCTTTTCCAAGCGTTTCTTGCTTTAGTGTGTGCAGTTAGCTTACCTAACGAGGTCTTTACAAGCACGGGGTAGGTTTACGGGGTTCTCAATTCATCTTCCTTCTACACTGGTCGTAGACTCCAATTATTTAGTCTTTCTAACACTCAAGAAAGTAATAAGCTACTAGGTACTTGAAAACATCCCCGGGGCAACTTGTATCACTTTAATGTCAAGGGCACTAGCTTTCACACAACTATTGCAGGGACCCTTACCTAGAGCACCCGCTCGATAGGTGGCCTAATTGATCATGACAGTAGCAGCTTGTTTTACCCTTGACCATTTCCAACACATTACAAGCCTTTTTTTTTTTCACTACAATGATTTTGTCTTTTGAGCTCACTTTTCTTTCTTTCTTTTTCTTTCTTTTTCTTCTCTTGCAGGAAAATCAAACACTTTTTCTTCCTAAGTAGCAGATTACAAACTATCATGCTCGATCACCGTCAAACTAATGTCTAAGCCTATCGGGGTGACAACAGACATATGAATCCGATAACATTATCCTAGGCCTTCCAGACATCAAAAGGGAAGCTAAGGTGCTTAAAAACATACAAAAAACTCAAGGAAATTTTTTTGAATGTGTTGAAATAAAGACAAGATAATCATGCTTCAACAATTTGCAAATAACAATGCTATGGAGAGCATCTCATAGATTGTCCTAATCATGAAACAAACATCCAATTCATCCTTCAAGATAAGCTCAAATTTTCAAAAAATTTCAAGATTTTCAACAAGGCTGAAAACAAACAAACCAACCAACATACAAATTACTGAAAATAACATGTTTAGCTCAGTCAATCAAAAGTCCAAGCTCAAGTGCTCGAGGATGACACAATTAAAGCACACTATGAAAACCTAAAGATAGGTCCGAGCTCTGATGCTCAAGGACTCAATCAACTAAGCTAAATCATTCAATCAATCAAAGCACAAGTTCCAAACTAAACTACCACCACAAACCTAGATCATGCATTGTCCCTAATGTATCTAACTGAGAAATTCAAGGATAAAATAAGGGAAAAGAAACTTCCCTGACACTTCAAGCACGTTGGGTGGGAGGCAGGGTACAAAGCTCTGCTTTCAAAAAGATCTTCTTTTCCTCACAAGGTCCACAATTTAGGCCTACAAAATTCAAAATAGCTAACTCAAACAATTGAAACAAACAAACAAAAAAAATTAAAACCTAAGAAAGCATTAGAGATTTAAAGCCTAGTTGCCTCCAGGAAGCGCAAATTTTTAACGTCGATTGCTCGACGGAGTCCTTATTCCCGAACAATCATCCAGCATCTAACTTCCTCGGCACAACAATCCTCCTCCCATACCCTCTCCTATTCCTTAGAACTCCTTGAAAAGAGTAAGCATCCGACTTGCACAGAGAGTGCACCATGTGAGAACCATCAACATCATTAAAAGCATTAAATTCCAATTTCTCACCATCAAACTCCATAGAAAGACAATCCCTATGAATATCTATATTAATTCTAGCAGTTTTCATGAACGGCCTACCTAATAGTAAAGAGGCAGAAGACTACTTATACCTATTACACATGTCAATCACATAGAAATCTACAGGAAATATAAATGTTTGACCTTGACTAATACATTCTCAATGACTCCCAGGGGGTTTAATGAAGGACCTATCAGCCAGTTGTACAACAATACGTATCTCATGAAATTTAGATAATTTCAGTTCTTTAAACAAAGATAAAGGCATGACATTAATTGATGCCCCTAAATCTAACATTGCATGGTCGATTTTCTTGCTACCTATTGTGCATGGAAGACTAAACATACTTGGGTCCTTGCACTTTGCAGGCATAGACCACTGGGTAGCTTCTAAAACGTTTACACAGACTAATGATTTCTCTTTCTTCAAGCTTTTCTTGCTCGTGCACCATTTCTTCAGAAATTTGGAGAGCTTGGCAGCCGACTTCACAACATCTAATAGAGGAATGTTCACCTTGACTTTTTAGAATATCTCCATCACCTCTTTCTCATACTCCTCCTCCTTGCGCTTAGGCTTAGCCAACCTATAAGAGAAAGGGGCACAAGGCACATATGAGTTCAATCCTAAGGGAGGGTCAAAAACTATACATCTAGTCCTCTGTTGCACTAAGGCCATGGGCTCCTCTTTCTCATCTCCCCTATCTTCTTCATTCCTCTTTTCTTTCATCTTCTCATAAGAAATCACCACAGGATCATTCAACACCTTTTTCCCACTCCTCAACATCAATGCACTTACATTTTCATAGGGTGTTTCAGGCTGAGCAAGAAGCTTTCCTCCATTCTAGTTTTCGAGCTTCTTGACCGAGTTCGCCAACTGATTGAACTGAGTACCAAGACTCTGGATACCTATCCTGGTCTTCTGTTGAAATTTCAATGAACTATCAACTAAACTCTTAACCATATCCTCTAACGACATACCTGATGAAGATGACTGTCCCTTAGTAGGTGTTGTAGCTGGAGGGAGATAGTTTTGTTGAGGCTTCTAATGTCCTCCTCCATTCCCATAGTTGAAATTTGGGTGGTCTCTCCATCTGAGGTTATAATGGTTTGAATAGGGATCGTAGTTGCTCCAGTTCTTGTGATTGCTTGCATAGCCACCAATGGCATTCACCTCAGGCATCTTTCCCTGTTGGACTTAGGGATAAACATCTACAGAGTGTCCTATGATTGAGCACACTCCACAAGCTTTTGAAGCTTGTTCTTGTCCTACTGCAAGCTGGCGTACAAGAGATGTTAGTTCGAAAATCTAAGTTTTGGGATCAGTTACCTCATTTACCTAACTGAGCGTAGAAGGAGATGGGCCTATAGATTTGAACTACTACGAGTTTTCAACCATATTGCTAATGATTTGCTTCGCCTCTATGGGCATCTTGTTAACCAAAGCTCCACCACTTTCTGCGTTGATCATTGAGCGGTCGTTCAACTGGAGTCCCTCATAGAAGTAAGTAATGAGCAATTGATCTAAAATTTGGTGATTCAAGAAGCTCGCACATAATCTCTTGAATCGCTCCCGGTATTCATGCAACGTCTCACCGGTCATTTGGGTTATACCGTATATCTATTTCCTCAAATTTGTGGCTCTCGAGGCAGGAAAAAACTTCTCTAGGAAAAGTTTCTTCATCGTATTCCAAGTCGTCACAGAGCTAGGCGACAAGAAGTATGACCAGTCTTTCACTTGATCTTTTAATGAGAACGGAAAGGCTCTGAGGTTTATTTGTTCCTCCATCACTTCATGTTGCTTCATACCATAACACACGATATGCAAGTCTTTCAAGTGACTGTGCAGATCTTCACCTGTAGATCCATGAAACGAAGGCAATAAGTGAATAAGACCTGTTTTAAGTTCAAAATCACTTTGCATCTGAGAATAGGTGATGCATAGCGGTTGTTGGTTAAGATCAAGAGCAGCCAACTGCTTCAACGTCTGCTCATCCATTTCCTCCTCTTCAGGAGACTCCTCAAGGTTTTAAAGTTCGCTTCACTTTCCTTTGCTCTCTTTCTCAACCAATGCTCCTCTCTCGAAATGTCTGCAAAGAATTGAAGTCCCACTTCTTGTGAGATGCGAGTGTTCATACACAAAGAAAAACAAGCGAGCTAGTAACAAAAACAAATCCAAAACAAGAAAAAGAAAAATACAAAAAATTCCAAAAACTCTATGCCTTCCCGGCAACGGCGCCCATTTGATCGGGCTCGTCAGATCCATCAAATATTATTTATAAACTCGACCAACTAATATTTTTGCAATATAGTGGTCAGGTCGATCCACAAGGAGGCTAGTTGGATTTGTTTGGAACGTTCGATATTCCCCTCATGCTTGAATTAGATTTTAACACCATAAAAGGGAAGGGTTTTAGATACAAATAAAGTAAAATGCAAGGAGAATTAAAGAACGCAGGCTTAAACAAAAGAAAATTAAATCACTTTGTTGCGTAATTTTTGCGCAATACCGCAAGTGTACGGGTCAAGTTTTAATATAGTGAAAGAGTATTCGAGTATCGTCCTTAGGATTGGTTTTCTAATTCACTTAAGTACTATGAATATTATCGCCCAATTTTATTTAGAGAATAGAATTGAATGATGGATGCAAGATTTAAATAAAACAATTATAATAAAAATTGAAACAATCAAATGAGGGAATATCCTAGGGAGTTGATTTCACCTATTAGACTAAAATAAATAAATTACTTAAACATCCAAGATTGATCAAACAAATATTTCATAAGTCTAGAAGTCTTTTATCATGAATGACTCTTTCGAGGACAAACAATTCTTATGCAATAAGGCAAAACCTACATCTCTGATGATTTTTAACGTTATGCATAACATTAAGTTCCTCCTTCATTAACAACTTCGAAAGGAGCCCTAATCATTATCAAGTTAGAACTACCTTTAGTCATGCAATTAGGATCTAATCTAAATTACCTTTCTCAAGCGTGAATTTAGACCAACATAACATTTTATCCGTGATCAAAAGATTAAAAGCATTAAGAATATAAAAGCATGAATGAAATTAATGACAATCAATCATGGAATTTAAATAATTAAAACATAAGGTCTAACGGCTACATCAATCCCTAGAATAAGAAAAGAGTTTAGCCACTCATGTTCACTATCACAAAATCTAAACTCTTAAACAACATTTAAATACTAAATAAAAAGAAGGAAGAGAAAAACTATGCTGGTGTGTCGATTTTCCGTCTCCGTATGATCTCCACTACTTGGCCTTGAATATTTCCCTCAAGTCTCTTCTCACTCTTGTATGTAGAAATTTAGAGTTGTGCTCTCAAAAGTTGAATGCCTTGAAGTGAAGAGAATGTGGGTATTTATAATGGGTTAATCCATATCCTAATATAATTAGGAATTCATTATTTAATTAAATTAAGAATCCAAAATCTAATCAAATTAGGAATCCATAACCTAATTAAATTAGGAATTCATAACCTAATTAAATTAGGAATATTTTTCTTCTCCAAAAATTGTCCCCAAAATTGGTTGCTTAATTAGCACATTTATCACCATATTTCTTCTAAAATCTTCATTTTGCTCCAAATGCTCAATTTCTACAAATAAATAATTATGAACGTGAAAAGCATATTTTTAAGTCTCAAAACTAGCATAAAATGAAGCCTAAAGATAGCACATATTGTGTGCTATCACACTTACAAAGAAAATGAGCTCAGGGCTTTATTCAGGATACAACATGTTGGTTTATCTCTGATTAATTCTACTTACACGTACTCTATTCTAATGCCTAACCCAATTAAGCGAAAAAGCCGCCTACTTAAGGTCCCTTAAGAGATTAATTAAGCCTAGCCTTCATTTAATCCAAAATTAACACTTGGAGCTGGACATGATAGCGTTCCATGGACTTGAGTTAATAGCATTAAGTGTAAGACCGGTTAAGGACACTTTGATTAACTAGATAGCTTAATTAATCTAGGTGTTGGTTCTCTAATAAGGCCTAAATCTTAACCTGAAAATCATGAATTCATCTTTTAAGCAAAGAAATGGCCTATTGCTACTAAGTGCTTAAGACACATACATGAAAGCCAAAAATGTTCTAAGCTTGCTGATCGGGCGAACTTTAGGTGAAGAAAAGTAAGCAAATACGTTCAACCCCAATGCAAATGCACACTGCCGATGCAAGTATTAAAACAGGAGTATTCCTAAGTATCGATCCCACAGGAACGGTGTAACAAAAATATTGCAAAGAAAAATGTAAGGAGAATTGCACTTTGGAAACTAAAAATTGCAAAAATAAGGTTGCTTTGGTGTGTTTATTAAAAACAAAATAATTGCAGAATCTAATTGCAAGTTAAATTGACAAAGATTGCAGAACTTAATTGCATAATCGAAAATTGCAAGATTTAATAGCAACTAAATAGACTTGATAAAAGAAATAAAAATTGCGAAAGAAATTCTTTAGAGAAAGGATGGGCTCAAAAATGTCATTGCCTTAAGTTGTAATTGCAAACCAAAATTGCAATTCCAACCTATTCTACATTCAATTGTAAACTAAAAATGCTACTCCTATTCACCTTGAAATTAGGTTTTAGGAGGCTAAGTGAGTGACTTATATGTCTATAGTCCATCTATCTTAGATAATTTGGCTCAACAATTTCATGAGTTTCGAAGTCTTTGATCCCTATGTCTAAGGCAAATAATCGACTTATGTCTAAGCGCTTTTCTCCATCACTTGTGCGAAATCTTCTTATCACTAACCCCGTCGGTATTAGATCTAAGCTTGAGTTGCTACCCTAGTTGATCAATCTAGGATCTCAACGAAATTTTGTTCAACACAAGCAAACAATTGAGATGTAGGCTTGGTTTTTGTTGGAATTTTGGCTACAATTTCTTCTTAGGGAATTCACATCCTTGAACCCCCTAAGAAGTTTAGCCCATATTAAGAATAAAAATCCTACAACAATTTTTATAATTAAAATCCATGCTAATGAGCTTACTTACAAACCTAATTGCAACCAAAATTTAATTGAGTTAAAGATAGCTTGCCATCAAATTTGAATTGAAAAATTCAACAACCCAAGCAATAGATAAGGCATCCCTTATTCCTGAACAACCCACAAATAACAAAACAAGGCTCCAAGAAATTTTTATTCAAATTAAAACAGAAGACAACTCATGAATCAAAAGCTTCAAGAAGAGAATAATTCAACTCTTCTTCCTCTAATTTCAAATGCGACAGAACCATAAAGTGTACAAAGCAAAGATTGAACCATAACAAAAAAAAAAAAAAACAGAATTGAATAATTGAAAACAAAGTTATTACAACAATCATTCAATGAATCCTCACTTAGTTTCCAATCGACTCAGTCCCTTCACTATTTCTAGGAAAAGATTGAGTCTCAACAACCCAAGTTTTCACTTGAATCGGATTGGAAAAATCAAAGGAAAATAGAATTAAGCATGGAAAAAGCTCTCGGTAAAAGATAGAGGAAATTGAAGAAAAACATAGCAGTAAACTTGACAGAAACACGGAACAAAATTCTAAAAAAAAGCCTCCAAAATATCTCCCAAATCATGCTGTAATTGAAGATTTCTGTAAGCAGATTTTTTTTCATTTTTTTCCTTTTTTCTGCTGCTCCGATTCTACAATTTCCACAGTTCTTGCACATAAGTTTAGTTTTTAAGATTCTCACCCTACTTTCTTTCATTCTTCTTTCTTCCTTAATTTTAAGAATCTTTCAACTATTTTCCAATGATTTTAAGACAAAACAAGAATATTTTAAGTAATTGGGAGTTAAATAAGCCTTAATACTAAGGCTTATCACACCCCCAAACTTAAAATATTTCTTGTCCTCAAGCAATTAGAAAACAAATAGCAACATACACAAGAAAACACTTCGCAAAATGATTTCAAATGGTGTTTTTGAAAAAAAAAAAGAAAATGTTGTTCAGGAGAGGTCTTAAACTCTTAATACTTTACACAATTCCAAGATTTCCTCACATAAAACTTTTACTTTTCTTTTTCAAGGTAAAACATTCTTTTACAAACCCACCTATTATGCTTATCCTACCTAAGTCATAGTCATAGAGTCTAGGATGATCTTCTTTGTTCAACAAGCTAAGCTCACTCATATTACAAACATTTTTCTTCTCCCCCAAACTTATTTAAAGCTGCTGCTAGGCCTCATTTTCTTTTTCTTTTGAATTTTTTTTAGAGTCTTACTGTCACTTGTACCTTCGTTCCAACTTACTAACATTTTGTGGTGAAAGTAGTTTACTACGAGCACGAGTCACTTCTAAGACCGTTTTCACATACTCACTTCCTAAGTTAACCTTTCATGCAAAGAAAATCATGGGTGTCATGACTACCTCTAGTTACTCAGTTATCTCTAGAAGGAAGAGTATCTTCTTTTTTTTTTAGTCCTAGCAGCTATTACAACGACATAATATTACAACAACATATATTACAAAAACATAATATTACAACAACATACTATTACCACGACATACTATTACAACAACATACTATTACAACAACATAATATTACAACGGTAGTATTACAAAACTCACCCCCCCCCCCCCCCCCCAAAACTTAAGTGTGTCAATGTCTCCATTGACTAAAAAACTAGTAGAACAGGGGTTGGGGTACATAGTTGGGTCACTTAACATGCTAAGGATTGAAGCTAAACTCTCCTAAGTCCATTAGATGGGATAAACACAAGGGAAGTTTGGGTTTGAATGTTTTATGGAGAAAAAGAATTTATCAAGTTTTATGATCTTGAAAACTTGAAGTTGTGTGTAAAAGCACTTGAAGGTTGAGAAAGCTCTAGGTGTCCTTATCAAGGGCTTTTCAATAAAACACCATAGAAAACAATTTGCAAACTTGTTTTTGGAACATGATTTTAATGGCTTGCTTGTACGAGGTGTAAACTTTTTTTTTTCAGAGTTCACAAAAGCAAATAAACTAAATAAGCATAAAAGAACTTAATGAAACTTTAAACAAAAAACATAACAATTAACAAAGCTAGAAAGATAGGTTAAAGAGAGACTCCCCTATGCAGAGAAAAATGTGTTCTTGTTGCCATTACTATCCTCGAGGTTGTTGGGAGTCTTTGACAAATAATTCTCCTAAAACTACAATTGAAATTTGCTTTCGCGATTGCGAGTACAATTTCTTCCTCCCGCTCTTTCTTCTTATATTTTCCTAAAACTCAAAAGTAGAGTATCAAAACGTTCACATAGTTTTTCCTAATAACTTTTTGAAAATTTCAATTTTTGAACTTAAAGTTAATTCATCAAACTCCCAGGTGAATCCCCAGATAGAGATGTTCCCTAAGTAGTCAACTTAAATACCTCAAACTTGACAGGATCCTCCATAGACAAAGATTTTCTAAATCAAACTCCTTCATTCGGATTGGGATTTCAAAAGTTGAAAGTTGCTCTTTTTTTTTCTTTTCTTTTTTTTTTTGTTTTTAATTTTAACGTAAAAGAAAGACAATGTAACTTATCCAATTCCAATAGGGAGACTGCAACTATGTTCCTTCATTTTTTCACCTATGCCTCAATGTTGGATGAGATTTCAGTCGTAGTTGAGGTGCTTTGATCACAATGGGTCTTGCCCGTTCAAGAGATTCTATCTAATGAGTAGGAATTGATTCAAATTATTTTTGAATAAAAAAACGTGAAAGAAAAATAACTAGCTAATTCAATCCAATTAGATATGCTATCAAATATCAAATTAAGAATAACAATTAATTCAAATTATTTTTTAATTTTGAATAAAAAACGTGAAAGAAAAAAAATTAATTCAAATTAAAATTAGATATCCGATCAAATGAGTAAGAGTTGATTCAAATTATTTTTGAATAAAAAAAATGAAAGAAAAATAACTAATTCAATCCAATTACATATACTATCAAATATAAAATTAAGAATAACAATTAATTCAAATTATTTTTGAATTTTGAATAAAAAAGCATGAAAGAAAAAAAATTCAAATTCTGTTTCAATCAAATTTGAAATTAAATCAGATTATGATGATTTGATTGATGTAATTAAGTAAAATTTAAAGAAATATTTTGGTCTAAAAATGTTTTTCATAAACTCTTGTTTTTGTCTAAAAATGAATTTTTCATAAACTCTTGTTTTTGTCTAAAAATGTTTTTCAGAAACCCTTGTTTTTTTAATATATTATAGATTATAGATATACATTATAGATATTGATTCACATTATTCAATTTGAAATTAAATCAAATATTCATTTTGAATCAAATTATCAAATCAGATTAGGATGATTTGATTAAAGTAATCCGATTTAAAATTAAATCAAATATTCATTTTGAATCAAATTATCAAATCGGATTTGGATGATTTGATTAATATAATTAACTAATTTTTGGTCAAATTATCAAATCGGATTTGGATGATTTGATTAATAGAACTAACTAATTAACTAAAATTGAAAAGGGTATTGTGATCTAAAAATGTTTTTCAAAAACCCTTGCTTTTTAATATACTACTTTTTTTACCACGTGCATTGCACGTGTAATCAAAATAGTATGAATTAAATTGAATTTACAATGAATTTAACTAATTAATTTTTTTTATACATTCTTATATTAGTTTTGTTTTTCTATTTCTATTTTGATTTTATATTTTTTTAATGTGACTAATTTGAATATAATATAATATAATATTTCTATTATAATATAATTTTCTTATAATATAACATAATTTTAATATAATATAATTTTTTTATTAATTTTATTAATTTTTATTTCTATTATTGTTATTATTATTATTATTATTATTTATAATATAATATGTACGTTTTGTAATAATATATTTTGTTTAATTTATGCAATACTTGTTAATGCAATTTTATAACGATTATGTTTTTATTTAAATTTGGCATACAATTATTGAAAGAGAATTAATTAAAAAATACACACACATATATATGTGACATATTATAGCAACTGTAGTAACAATAATATGCTAAATAATACAAAAATACATTTTAAACAAATTAGTTTACAAAGTCAAAACTTCTTTATAGACAACGTTTTTAGTCAAATTGTAATTTTGCACTACATTAAGTGAGAACCAATGAGCTATGTAAATTTTAAAAAGGTTAAAATACCATTTTGGTCCCTGTACTTTGAGCTTTGTTCCATTTTGATCCCTATACTTTTAAATGTCCAATTTTAGTCTCTGTACTTTCAATAAAGCTTAAAATTGGTCCCTATGACAAGTTTGAAGTTAATTTTTATTAAAATTGGTTAAATAATAATAATAATTTTAATACAAGAAAATACACCATGTGAACATACTTCCAAAATTTATAGAGGAAAAGCTAATTGAAACTAACTTTTTTAAAGAAAAATTAACATAAACTAATAGTAGGGACCAATTTTAAGCTTTATTGAAAGTACATGGACTAAAATTGGACATTTGAAAGTACAGAGACCAAAATGGAAGAAAGCTCAAAGTACAGGGACCAAAATGGTATTTTAACCTTTAAAAAATGTCATTTAGTATAGTTGTGGTTTTTTTTTCTTTTTGAAATATTTTTTTAAGAAAGAAATAAACTTTTTAAAATTAATAAACATCCTCTTAAAATTAAAATAGTATCTTCTAAAATTAAAGTGTTTACATTATTGCTAAAATTTTAAAATTAAAAGTAATATTTTAAAAATCAAACACAAAAATAAACTAACCCCTAATTCAAAACTCAAATAATAATTTAGTTATAAATAAATTAAAACAATGAGTAAAAGAATATGTAAAAGAAAAAAACGCTGGCTAACGAAATTTAAATTAGAAAAAAAGAAAGAAAGAAAGATAAACCTTATTAAAAATTAGAAGACATTAATATTTTAGATATGAAAAAAAAAGAAGCATCAACAACACAACATGAGTGGTATCAACTAACATAATTTTGTGTAAAAAAAATATGAAAGAAAACGAAAAAAAACATGGGCTAATTAAAATTTATAAAAAAAGAAAGATACATGATGAGAGTGTGAGAGATACCTCATCAAAAAATAGAGGAGATGGATATTTTAGATCTAGAAAAAAAGAACATCAACAACCCAATATGAATGACAGATTCTTTTCGAATTTTGAATAAAAAAAACATGAAAGAAAAAAGAGTTAATTCAATTAAATTAGATATCTCATTAAAAGAGTAGGATATGAATTGATTTAAATTATTTTTTAATAAAACGGTGTGAAAGGAAAATAAATAATTCAATCAAATTAGATATCCTATCTAATGAGTATGAATTGATTCAAATTATTTTTTAATAAAAAAAAGTGAAAGAAAAAATAATTAATTCAATCCAATTAGATATGCTATCAGATATCCAATTAAGAATAACAATTAATTCAAATTACTTTTTTAATTTTGAATAAAAAGCGTGAGAGAGAAAATAACTAATTAAATCCAATTAGATATGTTATCAAATATTAAATTAAGAATAATGATTAATTCACATCCTATTTTAATCAACTTTGAAATTAAATCGGATTATGATGATTTGATTGATGTAATTAAGTAAAATTTAAAGAAATATTATTGTCTAAAAATGTTTTTTAGAAACTCTTGTTTTGGTCTAAAAATATTTTTCAGAAACTCTTTCTTTTTAATATATTATAGATTATAGATATACATTATAGATATTGATTCAAATTAATCAATAATTAATAAATTTGAAATTAAATCAAATATTCATTTTAAATCAAATTATCAAATCATATTAGGATGATTTGATTAAAGTAATCCGATTTGAAATTAAATCAGATATTCATTTTGAGTCAAATTATCAAATCGAATTTGAATAATTTGATTAATGTAATTCACAACTAAAATTTAAAAGGGTATTGTGATCTAAAAATGCTTTTTAGCAAACCTGGCTTTTTAATATATTATTGAATTATAGATTATAGATTATAGATATTACTAATATTATTAGTATTATATTATAGATATATTTTATTAATTTTTAAACTAAAATAATTGGATACACAAAGATGTAATTAATTGGAGGTACCTTATTTTTTTAAAGCCAAAAACTTAATTTGAAAAAGAGATAGAAGTCTGAAAAAAAAATATCATAAAAGGTTGGAAAAAAATAAAGATAAAAAATGTAGTAATATAATATCTAAAAGTCATGCCAAAAACTTAAGTTGAAAAAGAAACAAAGTTCTGAAAAAAAAAATTGAATAAAAAAAAAAAGGAAAGATACGTGATCTGATGAAAATTTGGAGATGACCTTGATGAAAAATTGGAAATGACTACTTTTAGACCTAAAAAAAAATAGTTATTACTAAAAATTAAAACCTCATATGAAAAAAGAAGATAATTGGATGCAAAAAAAGTTGGAATAATTTGAATACATAAAGAATTGTGTACATATATACAAAGACGAAATTGTAACAAAAAAAAAAAAGAAAGAGAGAAACAAAATTAGCATCTAGCCAGCCAGTTCAGATTTTTAGGCTATTACAACTCAAAAGCATAAGAATTATAATTATGCGTATATAAGAACTAATAAGAACTATAAGAACTCAAGTTTCAAAAAAAAAAAAGAACTATAAGAACTCCAATTTCGAAAAAAAAAAGGGAACTATAAGAACTATATTTACTCCAGTTTCAAAAAAAAAAAAAGAAATATAAGAACGTCAATTTCAAAAATTTAAAAAAAAAAAAAAGAACTCTAAAAATTAAATAGGTGGCTACAGCATGCCCCCCCTTTCGTACATCCTTGTTGAACTAGAAGGTAGACGAAGGTATAGGCACTATTTTGTCTGACGGAAGTTTAGATGCATACTTGAATATCTCAACATATTATAAAAAGTGTCCAAGGGTATCTTCTTGGAAGCCAAGAATGCAACCGACACAATGTATAATAGAGATAAGATAAATCTTTGTGGCCAAGGATAAGTAAGCACCACCGCAATGAAGATGTCAAGGGTCACGGATAAACAAGCGCCACTACATTAAAAGAAAAATGTTGGAGGCTAGGGATAGTCAAGTTCCATCACAACAAACGTGTCATGGGTCAGGGATGAATAAGCGCCACATGACACAGTATAAAAAAATGTTGAGAGCAAGGGATAAACAAGTGCTACTACAGCAAAAGTAACAAGCTGGTGGCAAACGCCATAGCAACAAGGGTAAAACGCTGGGGGTTAGGGACAAATAAGCACCACCACAACACAATGTGTCAAGGGTCAGGGATAAACAAGCGCCACATGACACAGTAAAAGAAACATGCTAAGGGCCAAGGATAAATAAGTGCCACTACAGCAAAAGTAACAAGCTAGAGGCCATGGATAAACAAGCGTCATTGCAACAAAAGTGTCAAGGGTCAGGGATAAACAAGCACCACATGACACAATTAAAACATGTTGAGGGCTAGGAATAAACAAGCCCCATTGCAACAAAGGTGTCAAGGGTCAGGGATAAACAACCACTAAATGACATAATTAAAACATGTTAAGAGCCAAGGATAAACAAGAGCCACTGCAACAAGGGTGTCAAGGGCCAGGGATAAACAAGCACTACATGACACAATTAAAACATGTTAAGGGCCACGGATACAAGCGCCACTGCAACAAACGTGTCAAGGGCCAGGGATAAACAAGCACCACATGACACAATTAAAACATGTTGAGGGCAAGGGATAAACAAGTGCCACTGCAACAAAGGTGTCAAGGGCCAGGGATAAACAAGCATCACATGACACAGTATAAGAAATATGCTGAGGGCCAAGGATAAATAGGTGACACTATAGCAAAAGTAACAAGCTGGAGGCAAACACCATTGTAGCAAAGGGTAAAATGCTAGGGGCCAAGGATAAACAAGCACCACCATAACACAATGTGTTAAGGGCTAGGAATAAACAAGCACCACATGATACAATAAAATAAACATGTTGGAGGCCAGGGATAAACAAGTGCCACTGTAGCAAAAGTAACAAGCTGGAGGCAAGGGATAAACAAGCGTCATCACAGCAAAAGTGTCAAGGGCTAGGGATAAACAAGCACCACATGACATAGGTAAAGAGACATGTCGGAGGCAAACACTATCATTGAAAATCAAACATAAAGATAAATACTACAAATGGATGCATGCATGCATGTATATGCTTGTGATTGATATGTTCATTTTACTGCTAACTTTTGTCCTTTTCTTATTTCTTCTGGAAATGAGAAAAAAGTTAAAGCGTACAAAATAGCTTGTTTATACTTCTTCATATAGGTATATATTATGGCCTTGAACTATGATTTGACTTCTGTTCTCGCCTTGAGACTTTAAGACAGGATTAATAGGGGTTATTTGACATAAGAGCCCATAAATCTCATTGAAAGAACTCTTACAATGACCACATAAACACTATCTCGAAATTTTGGATTGATGGTAAAATGGTGGATGCAAAGAAGGCCAATTGCATAATACTTTATTGGCAAGATTTGCGTTTTTCAAGTTAGATGATTCATTCTTTTGAATACTTCAATCAAAGAATGGCTTCATAATTTTTCCTAATGATCCTTTTGAAATGGGAGGATTCTCTTCAAATTCACATTCTCGAACTTTCTTGCATAAGCTTGAGTCAATTTCCTTTGATATGGTTGTCTTCTACTCCATGCAATCATATTTAGAAGGATGATTCATATTCAAAAAGATGATACTTCAGCTTCAAATGGCGAAACCACTTTCATGCCATATATTAAGGAAAAGGGAACTGCCCCAGTTGATGTGTGAATTGACATACAATAGCCATATACCAATCTTTATACTCGACTGCCATTTTGTCAACAAAAATCTCTTGATACTTTGTTAGGTGCTTCCACTACACCAACTAAATTTTAAACACACAAGAAACAATGTTACATAATCATTCTATCCAACCTAGGTACACCTTAACACATCCTTGAACTCATGAAGTGGAGCTATGAGGCTCAAATAAGCACGTTTTATGGACAAAATGTCAATTCAAACTACTTCCAGAGAGGTTCTTGGAATGGCATGGTTTCTTTCCTCTTGTTCCATTAATTTTAGTTACTCGAGCAACATATCATATGCCTCGCTCAAGATTAAAGATGAAACTTTGAAATTAATCCACAAATCAATTAATGCCTTTCAACATATTCACTCTCTGGTTAGAAAATGCTGCCAAAGGGAATACGCGATTATAACCACAATGTACTCTTTACAGAATAATGGCTGCTAATATATTAGTTTACCCACTCAATTTTTGTTAGAGTTCAGTCATTCCTTATTACATATGTTCCTATTCTTTTGAACGTAAAAAAAAAAAAAAAAAAAAATGCTTGGTTTGTGCTTCGACTCCACAGCTTGCCTAACTACTGACTCAATCATTGAGCTCATTGTGCATCCCTTATACTTCTTTATAAGAACTATTAATCCCCCTACTTCTTAACTCTTTAAGTTAGAACTTCTCTTTTTTTTTTTTTTCTTTTTTACGCACTTAAATAATCCTTCAGGTCATAGCCTTTTGTCTTGGAATGACAACATTTGTGATGAAGTTCACCCTAGCTTCTAGGCTTATGACCTATTAGGAAAGACACTCATTCTCCTAACCTTCTTTTACTTAGGCTCAACCCTCTTGTTGCATTTCCCTTAATTCTCAGAATGGCGACATCTTCGTATGAAGCTCACCTAAGCTTTAGGAGGTTTGCAATAGTCAGACAATCACTCATCCCTTCTTTTATGCATCTTTTTTTTCTTTTTCCAAAGCGAGAGGAGTGAGTCCTTAGGAGAAGAGGAGTGCTCTTCGTGGTGCACTTTCCTACAATAGATTTTTTTTTCTTATGTCACCTTATCCTCAAACTTAAACTTCTCATTGTCCCCAATGAATGAAAATCGGTGGTAAGGCCCCCAAACTTTTTTTGTTCTTAGAAATAAGAAGTTTAAAAGTTCCTAGTCTAAAGCTCAAGCAGCAAGTTCTCGTGAGATCAACAACTGTCAAGTGTGAAGCACAGAGACTTGGTAGATTCCTTTTAGATTAGGCACAAAAGACAAGGTTGACAGCATAAGCTAGGCTAAGCTCTTTAGAAAAATTGAACAAACGAGCACGTCATAAAAGAAGCCAAAACTCTTTTTTAAGTACTAGAGTGTCAATCGTGCAGCATTTAAGAAGCTATCATTGGATGAAACAAAAGTTATTACATTCATTTTCAAACAAAAGATTAAAGCACCCTTATTACAAAGGCATCAACACGACCTTAGGCACAACCGATGGTTATTACTCTTGCATTTATCTTTAGTGACAATTGGCAACTTTTTGAAATTCCAATTGCATGGCTCAAACTCTGGCAGCCTGAACTTGGGTGGAATAGCCATGTATGAGATCAAGCACAGTTGTTTTGCGTCAACATCTCCATAGACATTGGCGCCTTCTACTGCATGCAGTCTTTCTTCTAAAAACTCTAACTTTATTATACTACTTGGATCTTTAGAAGTTTTCTCACAACTCTCCACATGTGGAGTGGAGACCAGAACATTCGCCTGACTCCCTTATTGTGGGACTTGATTAGGATCTTGCTTTAGAAACAATGTAGGGTAGGACATCATTCTTGCCAATTGTAGATTTGATAGCTTCCGAGGTGTAGACCCTAGAGGATAAAAAGAGGTATCGTCTAATTCTTGATTCTATCCCATTTCTACTTGTAGTAATGCCCCTGCCACTAACTTTTCCTTTCTTGCAGTGAGGGTTTCCAAAATATTTGTTATTTGCTCCTTTAACTCTTCCACGTCTGGTAGGACTGCTTATACTTGGTCGTTAACTTGATCTTCCATGATCATTGCTTTGCTTCTAAGCCAATAAGGATGATGGGGTGGAGATATATTCAAGCTATTTTGTAACACTTTGACTCTTAATCTTTTTAAAGAAAGAGAAAGATTGAATTAGTTCGAAGTTTCTTATTACTTGCGTGAAGTGTATGCATGCAAGATTTCAAAACCTAATGTTTATTTTAATGACAATGAAAATTTTATAAAAAGCCTAAGGTGAATATTCAATGACGATTTTAAAAGGAAAAGACCACAATGACTAATGACTAAGTAGCCTAATGGTGCGCAACAAGCAAATGAGAATCTAGGATTATGCATGACGGTTAATGACATGACTCTCAACTTAATTAGGCCATGTAGATGCCAATGAGAGGATATATGGATGAAAGAATGAAATAAATAATATAAAGGTCAAAGAGAACAAACACAAGGATATGAAAAAAATAGAGCAAAATAATCACATATGGCATAAAGGCTCTAAACAAGTGGGTTTAATTCTAGGGCCCTAAATGACAAGGGCCCCCCCAAATTAGTCATAAAGTTATTTATCGACTCAAGACCAAATTGAATGAGGACTTTTCTTGTGCCTACACGGAAGTGTATGCTTCTCGAAGGTCGACACTACTACATTGTCAAATCTAATCCTATTGGAAATATCCTGGGTAGGAGGCTCGTGATAATGTGTGCAAAGCAAACAAATTAATAAGCTTCAAACTAGTGAGGTTGGTTCTAAAATCCTAAATGACAAAGGCTACCAAATTGGTCAATATGATTTCATGATCATATGACCAAATTGAGTGAGGATTTTTCGTGTGCCTACACGAAAGCATATGCTTCTCGAAGGTCAACCCTACTCCATCCTCAAATCTAATCCTATTGGGAAAAAGCCTAGGTAGGAAGCTTGTGATGGCGTGCGAAACAAAACAATAAAATAACCTAAGGAATTCATACAATAAGAGCAATAAACAGACAAACAAATAAATAAAATAAGATAAAAACAAACAAACAAATCAAAAATTAAAAAAAAGGCCAAACTCTCGAAGTGGAACCTCTTGTAGTGGAGTCGCCAAATTGTCGCCACGTACCTGCGACGCAGAGCGGCTAACGTCCTAAAAAAGGGAGATTTGAAAGGAGTCACCACCAATCTTTTTATAGTGTGATTGGGCACTAAAATAGAATAAAACAACTTTTTTGAAAAAAAAGAAAAAAAAAAGGGTATGCGAAAACCAGATTTGGGCTCGGAAGTTATTTGTGTGTGGGGAAGGTCTTAGCACCCCACAACACCCGTTTAAAATGGTGGTCAAATTTTAATCTTGAATTGAAGGAAAATTTAGGGAAAAAAAAGCTTATTTAGGAAAAAAAGAGATTTTTTTAAAAACAATATCTTATTTTACCTTTCATTCATCCAATATTTGAAGTCATGATCCCATAAAACAAGTGGAATATTCATCAATTTGACTATATTAGAAATTATTTCCAAAACTTTATGAAATATTATTCCATCAAGAATATGAGAAAAATTTACAATTTCTCAAATCCATCATAGGATAGCCTTTATAAAAGAAAGCCTTTTTTTTTTTTTTTTTAAATTGTTTTAATTAAATTCATTTTTTCTTTGGATCAAAATCTTGGACTCCCAAAGATTATGGTCCCTCATCTCAAGAATTCTCAAAAATTGGACTCCAAAATATTCCTAGATTCCGTTGTATGAATTTTTAGGAAAAATGGCCTTGAAAAACACTTTTTAGGAAAAAAGATCACAAAATTTGGAAATAACATTTTAGTTATAACACTTTCATGAACACAAAAAAAGTGCAATTTTAAAGACTTGAAAATAAGTTTGCAATAGAAAAAAAGTTTAAAAAATGATTTGAAACCATGGATGGTAATCAAGATAATTAAATTCAAATAATAATATGGAAATGCAATTTAAAGATAGATCACGCTAGCATAATAAATTGATCATAGCAAATAAGCAAACAAGCACTATGTACAACATGTTAACAAATTTACAAAAAAAAAACATATTGAAATCGATCTTGGACTTTCAAAGAATCGATTTCTTATCTAAAGAAAACTAGAAAATCGGACTCCCAAATATTTCTAGATTCCGTCGTAGGAATTTTTTTAGGAAAAACAGCCTCGAAAATCACCTTTTAAGAGACAGATTGCAAAAGGCTTTGGACATAACACCTTGATTATGAAAAAAAAAACTTTTATAAATTCAAAATGGCCATTTAAAGGATTGAAAATAATTTTATGAAAGGAGAAATAAGGTTAAAAGGATTTAAAACCACTGAGGACAATCAAAAAAAAAAGCCAAAGTCAAGCATAACATGCAAATGCAATATAGAACCAAACAAAAATGACATAATAATCAATTAAAGCAAATAAGTAAGTAAATGTCATATACAAGCATGTTAAACATTTAAGAAGAGATTATTGGAATCGATCTTGGACTTCCAAAGAAATGACCCCTCACCTAAAAAAAGACTAGAAAATCGAACTCTCAAATGTTTCTAGATTCCATCGTCGGATAGGTTAAAAAAATGAATTAAAAAGAAATTGTCATCATGCATTTCATAACTTAGCAGACATACATTCAATTAGGCAACATGGTCAGTAAGATAGATACTTAACATATATAAGTATCTGCTGTAATATTTTAGTTATTTACCTTTACTGTTGCTTTATTACAGCATTAGTTTCATATTGTTACAACTGTTGATATCTCTAACTGACAGCTCATTAATGATTGTATTTAAGAGAGGAATTTTCATTATAATGAAATAAGAAGAAAGGTATTCTTCCTCTCAATACTTGATAATACTTCATACTTAAATTAAACATAAACATGTTTTGAAAAAAAAAACAAGTCAAATAAATAAAGTCATGACATGTTTAAATAAATGCAAACATAAAGGAAAAAGTTAAACCTAAGTATCGGAAAAAAAATTAAAACAAAGAAATTAAAAAAAAAAAAAGCAAACTAAATTAATAATACTTAATACAAAAATAAAAATAAATAAAACAAATAAAGAAAGAAACAAAAAGGTATTAAGAATAATAAAACAAAAATTTAGAGAAGAAAAAAAAAAGCAATGGGCATGGGCGGCAATTATGCCACCCATTTTTACGTGACGCAACATTTATTTTATTTTATTTTATTTTTGAAAAACAAAACTTCTTCAAAATTTGTTTTACTCTCCTCCCTCTGTCTTTTCTTCCATCTTCTCGCCCCTTTTTTTTAAACCTCCATTCTTCTCTCTTTTTATTTTACAAGATAGGTTTTTTTTTTTTTTTGTTCTAGAATTTGACTTTGTGAAGGGTTTTTTGGCTACATTTTTTTTTGTATGTAAAACTCACTTTGTAGCTCTCTTTTTTTTTTTCTCTACAAATATCTACCTCTTTGTGGTTGTGAATGTGTATTGCTATGGGGTTTGTAAGTTTTTTTTTTTTTTTGAGTGAATGGATGTAGTGGGTGTGTTCCTCTCAAAATGGTGGTGTAAGAGGGGTATAAAAAGCCCAACCACTTCCTCTTTTGTGTATTATTCCAATTACCAATGTTTTGCAATTTGAAACCATGCCAAAAGGAGCTTAGCACCAAAAAAAGACCTACAACTTTTTGGTCAAGCAAGACAAAATACAAAACTTGCTCACTTAACCAAAGTTTTGTCTTTTTCTCAAAAAAAAAACTATGGTTTCTCCAACTTAAAAGAAAAAATAAAAGGCATAAAAAAAGTAAAATTAGCAAATAACAAACAAATATAAAAGTGGAGACATTCCAATAATGAGAAAATTTAATAACAGACAAAAAAAAAATGCATAGAAAAAAATTAAACTAGCAATCAATTTTATAAAAAGAAGCCGAACAAAAATATGTGGCTCCAATACTTTTATAATTTTCACTATTATTACTCCCCGGTTGGAGGATAACTAATATCCAATAATCCTACAAGTGCAAATAAAGCCAACGTGAGCAATTGAACTGCTAAGGCATAATCTTTACGTCCTAGTGTTTAAAGAAAAGAAAAGGAAAAAAAAGACAAATGAAATTGACTCATTAGTACATGAAAGTCTGGTATGGAATGGAATTGTTGTAGATATATAATTTTAAATACTTAATCTCTAAATTTGTATCAATCAAAGTTTGAAAAGTTAGAGCATTTTTTTTTCTTAAAGTCAGAGGTTTGAGTCTCCACTTTATTTTTTATACTAAAAAATCAAAGCTTTTGTTGAGGATCTCACATCGAAAAAATGAAGAGATTTCACAATTTTTTATAAGATACACGAGTTACTTTTTTCATTGCCATTGATTTTAATAGCTTCGACAAATATTTTTTTAGATTGAAGTCCTCGAATGAAGAAGTTACAACGATTGAAGCCTAAAAACTCAATCTTTATTTACTTCCTTTACCCCAAGCTAAATTAAGTCAACTAAAAATTAAAAAAATAATAATAATAAACGAGGCCTAAATCATGATTTATCTACAATAGTTTTTATATTTTCTTAAATAAACATTTGAATTATTAGTCATATTCCAAAAACAAAAACAAGTTTTCAAAATAAACTCTAAAAGTAATGTTTATAACCTTAATTTTCAAAAACCAAAAATAAAAAATTAAATAGTTATCAAACGAAAGCTATCTAATTCTGTTTGGTCGAATGACATGAAGGCCTGGCCCCCTGCACAGCGTTAGTATTCGAGTCTTCTGTTGTGCGTTTATATAATTTTCATTTAAAGCAAATAATGGATTAATTTTGTTTTTTGTACATTTCAATGGTAAACCACATCTCCTTTAAATATTTTTATCTATAAATATTACAATTTACAAATATAGACTAATAGCAAATATATAAGATTATATTTTTTTGTTTTAATTTATTCTTTAAATTTAAACTTTTTTCTTGATATCAAGTATAAGTGAAAATGAATAAAAATAATTTTAAATTTTAGTAAATTATTTTCATAAATAAAACTATAAATCTTATAAAAAATTATATTTATTATACCAATTTTTTTTCTAGTATATTTAGATTAAAAAAAATAGTTGTTTAGGTTTTGAACTTTCATGAAAGTAACAAAATTAGCCTCTGAATTTCAGTTTGTAACGATTTGGTCTTTGCACTTTCAAATTTGTAACAATTTAGTCGCTTAACTTTATATTTAACAATTTAGTCTTTATACTTTAAAATTTGTAACAATTTAGTCCCTATCGTGAAAAATATTGTTAAGATTTAATGAGATTTCTTATATGTAGATCGATAAATAAACAACAAAGACTAAGTTGTTACACAATAAAAATTAACACTTAGGGTCTGTTTGAAGCGTTGAATGAGTTATAATAATTTGTAGGGTTAAATAACTCTACACCCCAAACATATACTATTATAACACAGACTAAACAACTTTGCATCATAAACATATATTATATAATTCCACAAATTATTATAACTCATGCTATTATAACCCATTCAGCACCCCAAATAGCTAGCCCCTTAAAACTTTTTTATAGTAGGGTAAAAACTGTTATAGATTTTAAAGTATATGAACTAAATTGTTACATATGTTGAGGAACTAAATTGTTATAATTTGAAAGAACAAAGACTAAATTGTTACAATCCATAGTTTATGAACTAAATTGTTACTTTCATAAACGTTCAGAGACAAAAAATGTTTTTTAACCTATAAATAAATCAGTTATATTTTTTATCAAACAAACTAATATTAAAATAGGTTAAGCTCCCCTTGAAATAAAGTTTTGGATCTGCCACTAAAAAGAAGTAAATGTCAATTATTTATCGTTAAACTATGCTCATTTTAATATTGAAAGTTGAAGAACCTATTTAATAGTTAAGTTAAAGTAAAAAAAACTTTTTGAGATCAAACTTATAATTTAAGTGTGGGAGGTTAACATTACCCTTTTGTTTTACTTGGGAACTATGTACTAAAATAGTTCTCAATTATTTTCCTCTCGACAAAGTAATACATAAGGCAACAGAGTGTTCGACTAGGAAAATAGTATTTTGTATTATTATCATTACTATTTTGACAATAATGTTGATTGGGAATGGTTCAAAAACTGGAAAATGCTCCATATATATCGAGGATAAGCTTTTGTAGAGATATGTGGAGCTAAAAGGAAGCCTAAATAAATAAATAAATAAATATATATATATATATTTGAAAACTAAAGGAAGTCTAAAATTGGTCATCCTTTATTGTCGATTGAAATATTTAATTGAAACAATAATCAAAGTATTCTTAAGAAAGATATAAAAGGAAAAACCATGAATATCTAAAAAAAAATGAATTGCCTGGATTAAGCTTTTATTAAAGAGAGAGTAGAGAGCTCTTTTAAAAAAAAAAAAAAAATAAATAAATAAATAAAAAAAGAGAGAGAGAGTAGAGAGAGTGAGTGATGGAAAAGGGAAGGAGATGTAGAAAGAAAAGAGAGAGAAAGGAGAAATATGAGAGAGAAATTGAGTAAAATGGATTAAATTTTTACACTTTTGAAAGTTTTAAGGTTTAATCATTTTTACACTTTAAAGTTTAAGGGTGCAATTCTTACAACTATCATACTTAGGATGGTTTTTGCACCCCCCCCCCCCCCCCCCCCCCCCCCTCTTTTTAAATGACACTCTTTAAAGTGTAGTAATCTATATATGATACAATTAAAAGTTTAAAAACTAATTAAATCTAAATGTCTTTTGATATATAGAGGTTTTAATGATTGTCAATCCGAATATAACTTAGTGGATACAACATCAATTACAATCTTCGAGATATATGATTAAAATCTCAAAATTGAAAGAAAAAAATAGTCGAAGTGATCCAACCGACAACCACCTATTTTTGTCATTTAGGTTCAAAACACATAAATTTTGAACATTATTTTTTAAAATCACATTTTTCTTAAAATAAAACCGATCAACATTCCTGCGGCCAGTATTTTGAGTAAAAAATCAACAGAATTATCGGAATGATTCGATCCACTGAAAGGATAACCTTTGCTCAGAAGGCAAAATTATCGTAACTCTATTATTAAACCAACAATATCTCAACATCAATGACTATGGTAATTGACATATACCGTTGACTAAAAAATTAGAAGTTTAAATCTCTCATCTCTAAATGTTGTTGTTGAACTAAAAAAAACAAAAAAAATTTAACATCAGTGGTATTAAATGTCTTCGCACGTCAACATAATCTTCCTTGTTCTTGATATAAAAACCCTAAAAACTACCCATTTCTTTCTGTTTGTCCATTCCATCACTTTCTTTTTTTTGATCTAGCAGAATTTGTGGATCAAATTTATTGTCACATAAAAAATCCATTCCAAAAATGGAAAGAACACTCTCTATTAAAATAGATATGGCAAAAGATTCCTTATTACAATTATGAAAAGAATTTATTTATAGCCTTACAATAAAATAAACAAAAAAATTAAATAAATCTAAAATATTAATTAGTCTAAAATTAACATCTAAACTAATATTAACTTAAAAATAAACCAATTATCTTACATCTCATCCTACATCACTCCTTCTCTTGTTTTCTAGTATTTACTCCTAATTAAACTTCCTCAATTATTCATCTTTCACCGACATTCTAGAATATATTCTTCGGACGTTTTACTCCAAAGAAAAAGGTTGGGTTTTTTTAAAAAAAAAAGAAAAAAAACATATGAAAAACGTACCTGGCAAGGGATAAAAGAGAGAAGAATAAGATATTTTGAGAGAAATTGGTTAATATCTTCAGTAATGCTCTGTTTGGCAGATGAATTTGATAAGAAATGATTGGCATATGAATTTGATAAGAAATTATTTCAAATCTTAGGATTTTAAAAAGATGGAAATGATTTCAAATTCTTATTTGCATTTGGAACAAAATTGATTTGAAATTACCGAAATTAAAGTTTCTTGTTTGGTTGCTCACGAGAAATGAAAAGAAAGTATAACATTTTACTGTTATGCCCTTATGGCATTTGTAGGAGATTATTTTAATTAATAACAAAATATTTTAATATCAAATATCGTGAAAACATACCAATAATCAAAACAAATCAACTTATGAAATTAAAATTTACAAATGTTATCATTATTGTTAAAAATGAAAATAAAAAAATTACCAATGTCTTAATTTAAATGAAAAAAAAAAAAAAAGAGATTGAACCCAGCCGAATCTACACAAAATCCATCAAAAGAGATTTGATTTCTTTTGGCCAGTTATGGAAAAATAAAAATCAAAAGAATCTTTTTTTTTGGTTGATTTCTTCTTCAACCTAATGTATGAAAACACAAAACTATAAAAATATATATAAAAAGGGACAAAAAAAATATTATTCTTATCAAATCAATAAATAAATAAATATATTTGGAAAAAAATTTCAAAAAAACAAGATTTGAAATCATAAACGATTTCAAATCCTTCACTTTTTTTGGCATCCAAACGCGTGAAATGATTTCAAATCATAACTGATTTGAATCATCCCAAATCAAGGGGTTCCAAATAGGGAATAAATGTAAATTATAATTAAATTTAGATTAAAATATTATTTTAGTCAATGTACTTTAGATTTCATTTTGTTTTATTCTCTTTACTTTTAAATGTCTAAATTTAGTACCTATACTTTCAATAAACTTAAAATTGGTCTCTACTGTTAATTTAATTTAATTAACATTTATCAAAATATATAGGAACAAGTGTTTCTGACCTTAAAAAAATAAAAGGACATGTGAATACTAATTTTTAATCTTGTATTTTGATGAAATTTATAAGCTATGGAAAATTGTGGTTTGTTTAGGTATTTTACAAAAAGCATAAATCTTAATTTCTAATTAAAATGTCTTATAATCAATCGTAGCAATCTCCTTTCGTACGCTAAAAAAAAATATCGCAATCTCACTAGGCCTTTTCTTTGTTTCTCAATGGATCTCTATCAAGGTAACCCAAAAAGAAGAAACACCTCCATTATCCTCCTAAAATATACCAATCTCCCTTGGCCTTCTCTTTGTTTCTCGATGGATCTCTATCAGGGTAACCCAAAAAGAAGAAACACCTCCATTTTCTTCCTTGCCGTGAAACAATTTTCTTTCTCTTAACACAATTTTCTTTCTCACTCTTCAACTCCACAATCCTATCTAGGGGTGAGCAAACCAAATCGAAAAATCGAGCCGACCGATCGAACCGACGTCGGTCGATTTTATGACTTAGTCGGTCGGTGGTCGATTTTTCATATAAAAAACCGATCAAAAAAATGCCAATGAAATGTGTATTTTATGTTAAGGAAAATAAAGGAGGGAGAGGAAAACAACTTAGGACTTCTTGCCGAAGAGAGCATAGCTCAACTGGCATATTGAATGTGTTAATGACTATGAGGTCTGTGGTTCGAATCCCCCTAACCTCTATTGTACTCGGAGCAAAAAAAAACTTAGGACTTCTCATAGTAGGTAATTATTACCTATGAAGTAGTTAATGATTACATATTTAAAATTTTACTTTTTAATTATTTTTATTTTATTTTATATCTTTTTCTCTTTGGTTTTTTTGTATCTCCCCCTCTCTCCTCCCCCCTCTCTTCCTCCTCTTCTCTGTTCACTTTCTTTCCCCCTTTCTCTCTTCACAGTTCTTTCATCGCCGCCTGTTGGAGCCCATCCACCAACAAACCACCTTTTTTTCTTCTTTCTCCTTCTCCCTTCGCTCTTTTTCATATTTCTCCTTCTTTATTTCTCTCTTCTCTCTATTTATTTTTTATTGAAGCTTTCTATGTCACCTACCAGAGTCCACTGTTGCCATGGATGACAACCTTTTTCTCAGCAGCCCCAAACAAACCCAAAACTGAACGATTTTTGCATACGTTCAATTGATCGGTTCCATAACCACTTTCGAAACTGACTATTACCAACCAATCAAAACCTACTTGTTGGTGATCGGCATTGGTATGAGCCCAAAACCGACTCCGCCCGACTGATGCTCACCCCTAATCCTATCTCATCGACTACACTTTTTTATTTTTTATTTTTATAAGTTCAACAATATATAGGAGTGGAAAATTCGAACTCTACCTTCTTGGTCGAGGATGTATATGGATATGATTAAAATTGGCTCTCATCGGCACATTTTCCTCTCACAAAATCCAAATCAACAAATTAAGTTTATATGAAACTTTCTTTTAGTAGAATAAAGTAAAATAAATAGGACGTGGTGATAATGGCTTCCACTGGCAACGCACAATCTCCTTCCTCACCTCCCACCCTAATTTTATGGAAGCCCAAGCTAATTCTCAATCTTTTCTCTTCCATTCTTTTCCTACAAGCTTTCCGATCAGATTTTATGGCCGTCAACTGTCGCCTCCTCCGTCTTCCTCCTTCCTCCACCTCTCAGCGATGTCGCCTCCTTCGACACCACCGTCCATTCTCCCTCCTCCGACCTCTGGATTTGTGTTTATAATCCCCTCAATACAATTTTCGACTATGATCCTATTCCTGTTGTCGTATACTTTCACGGTGGAGGCTTTGTTTTCGGCTCCCCCGATATGCCGCAGATCGATACCTTCTCTCGCGATTTTGCTCGCGAAATCGGAGCCATTCTCATCTCCATCAACTACCGACTCGCGCCGGAGCACAGATTTCCGAGCCAATACGACGATGGATTTCAGGTTCTCAAGGTAATCGACGAAGGATTGATATCCGAAAATTTTCCTAAAAACGCTGATTTGAGCCGTTGTTTCATCGCCGGCGAAAGCACTGGAGGAAACATTGTGCATCACGTGGCGGCGAGAGCGGCAGCATACCAATTCAAGAGGCTTAAAATCGCAGGTCTGATTGCAATTCAGCCATTTTTCGGAGGAGAAGAGCGGACGAAATCAGAGATTCAATTTGGGAATGATTATGGACTTACTTTGGAAATGACCGATTTCTTTTGGACGGCATTTTTGCCTATCGGTTCGAACCGGGACCATCCGGCGGCTAACGTGGTTCGATCCGATATTTCGGGCGTGAAGTTTCCACCGGCGCTTGTTGTGAACGGCGGTTTGGACCCATTAAGCGATCGGATCAAAGAGTACAGTGAGTGGCTTGAGAAATCAAGTGAAGAGGTTTAGATCGTCGAGTTTCCGAATGCGATCCATGCATTCAGTTGGTTTTCGGATCTTCCAGAATATTCCATGTTGATGCAACATGCTAAAGAGTTCATGAAGAAGCATGCAACAATCCTATCGTTGTAAGAAAAAAACTACTGATAAGGGAAAAAATATATATTAAATTACACACTCAATTCTTTGAACTTTCAAGTTTCAAATTCGTCTTCTTCTGAAAAATACATAAGGAAAGTTTTCCATTCATTCTTCCTTCCTCTACTTTGTTACAGGATTTAATCGTAAAAGTCCTTTTAATTTTAGCATATATTTTTGTGCAACTGCAAGGATTTTTTTTTTTTTTTTTTTGAGGATTTTATAAGGTTCATATTTGTTCATTTTTAGTTCGTATTGTAGTTATTTTTTAATAATTAATTGTTAATACTTTTTCTTTGTTCACATTAGATATGGAACTTTAATACCTGACAAGTAAACTAAGCTTTAATTTGATTCTGATTAACATTATTTTTAAATATTTTGGGCGAAAGAAATTAATATTAGTAACTTAAAGTTCAAATATGTTTTATTGGAGCATAGAGTTTGTTTGGTTAAAATATCATTTTGGTCCCTATACTTTGTATTTTGTTCCATTTTGATCCATGCACTTTTAAATGTCCAATTTTAGTTCTTGTACTTTCAATAAAGCTTAAAATTGGTCTCTATGATAAGTTTGAAGTTAATTTTTTATTAAAATTGGTTAAATAATAATAGTAATTTTAATACAAGAAAAGACACAATGTGAACTCACTCCCAAAATGTATATAGGAAAATCTAATAGAAGCTAATTTTTTTAAAGAAGAAATAACAATAAACTAATAGTAGGGACCAATTTTAAGCTTTATTGAAAGTTTGGGAACTAAAATTAGACATTTGAAAGTATAAGGGCTAACATAGAATAAAGCCCAAAGTATAAGAGCTAAAATGGTATTTTAACCAATTTGTTTTCTATAAATTAGTTTATGATTTATTAATTGTGAATACTTAATTTTACTATGTTTCATTGTATGGGAACTTTAATATTTGACCATAAAACTGCAACCAACCACGATTGTCTAACTTTGAGAATTAATTTTGCTCGATTAGAATTATTTGGAAATATTTAAAGCGAAAGAAATTAATATTATTAACTTAGTTCCCAAATGTGTTTTGATTTACCTTTTATTGTTTAATTATTATTATTAAGGGCTGATAGATTTTACGTCTAGTTATGATATATATCAAAGAGGTTAAAAGTTCGAATCTCCCCACTCTATATATTGTTGAACAAAAAAAAAGTTTTATATATTTTAATTGCTTAGAGAATTTAATTTGTGAAAATAATACTTAAGTACAGTATTTAAATTAAAATTACATATTATGATATGATTGATAAATGATCAAGGGAGATACACTAAACAAATAAATAAAAGTAACAAATATATATATATATATAGAAAAGAGTAACAAAATATTTAAAAAGTAATGGATATAAAATTGGTTAAATACATTTTCCATGAGAAAAGGAAAAGGAGAAAAGCAGACGTTGTTATTTTATTTTGGAGATGATGAGAAATTGACGATATATTAGTATATTACAAGGAGACCAGGAACAACATATTCAGTAAAAAATATATATAAAAGGGATTTAAAAAAAAAAACAGACTTATCACATAGATAGAAGAAACCGATTAATATACTTTCCTTAAAAACGAAGAAAAAAAAATCCAAGTAATTATTATTGTTAAATAAATCTCACTAATACTTTTAAGAAAAAAGAAACAAAATTACTTTTTTTTAGTTCTATCACTTGCAAAGTGGAGATCGAACCATCTTTTGAAATGTGGTGTCTTATTAGTAAGTTACATTCGAATTAGTAAAAACTTGCTTACTTGTCTATAAGTAAAAATTCATATTTATTTTTACTGCAAACAAATTGACATATTCTAATGGATATTTTAGTAATTTTGTATTTGTTTTTAAAAATTACTTTTAAAAGCTAGCTTAATTAGCCAACTTGAACAAAAAATTGTACTTTTTTTATAAAAAAATTTTTGACTAAAATTAATTGTATTTTAAGTTTGATGTGATTAATATTAACTATATAAAATAACGAAACAAATAGAAAACAAACTGCCATTATTATTGGAAAAAACGAACTACCATTATGCTGCATATCATATGCAGCTTATTTTTATTATTATTACATTTAGTTAATAAATTATTTGGAAACCATTAAAATATAATATATATCTATATCTATATATATATATATATATATATATATATATATATATAAACAGTGGCGGATCCAGAATTTTTGTTTAGGGGGGGCTTCACTTAAAATTTCTACAGTTTTCAAATTTTTTTTCATATGGAATTCACATTAAATTCCGTTAAAATAATTTACAAGTAAGCAATCTAAAAAGAACCAAAAAAAGGTAAGTAGTCTAAAAAAACTCATAAATGAAAAAACTATTAATTTAATATATCGCAATTGTCTTCAGCGGTGAATCCAAAAATGTTTGTCACGAGAATATAAATACGTATAAAGATAATTTTAAATGTAGTGATATATATTGATCTTAGTTTTTTAATTTATTTTTTATTTATAAAGGAAGGAATCAAACTTGAAATTTTAATAGTTTGCTAAAAATTAAAAATGTTTTTATTTAATTTCATTTATAGTTGATACAAAAAATCAAATTTAAAAAATAAACTAAGAAAAAAAATATAATATTTATTACTGTTTCATATTTGTAAATATATTAAGGATATATTTGAACTTTTAAATAAAATATAGTATATAATGTAAATTTACATGACAAAATATTCTAAATTATTTATTTTAAATATAAAAATGCGTTATATTTTCTAAATATAAAAGTAATGAATTTTCTGTTTCTTTTTTTGGTCGTATGTATTTTAATGAATATCAAATATATTTATTTATTTGTTATTATTTTTTTAAAGAACGAATTTCAATTATTGACTTTAACTATAAAACTGAATTTATATTAATTTTTAAATATAAAAAATTTGTTGAAAATATGTTTATTTCGAATTATTAGCAAAATTGCAACCCATGGGATCGAACTTGGGACGCGTAGGGGGGGCTTAAACGTGATTGCCAATGAGCCAAGCCTTAAGTTGATGAATATTGGTCATTATATTTTATACATATATAGAATATTTTCCAAGTTGAGGGGGGGCTTGAGCCCCCCCTGGGCCCTCTTTAAATCCGCCGGTGTATATAAAGGATCTGAAAATTTATTATTTTAATAAATTTCACCAATATTTTTGTAGAAGAAACGTGGTTACTTATAGATAAGAGAAGCTCGCACTTTTACTAAAAAAAAATGTACAAGCAGGTTATATATTTTAATAAAAACTTTAGACTCCATTTCATTAACTCTATGGTATGTAGTTTTTGAAAATTAAGCTTATAAACAATTATTTATGTATGTTTTTAAAAATCAAGTAAAATTTTGAAAACAAAAGAAAAAAAAAAGTTTTTGTTTTTGGAATTTGACTAAGAATTCAAATATTTTCTTTATAAAGATGAAAATCATGGCAGAGAAATTGTGAGAAAACAAGCACAAGTTTTAAAAACCAAATGTTTATCAAGATGTTAATAATTTTGTATTTTGATTTTAAAAATTAATTTTGAAATCATAGCTGAAAATAATTGTGAAAACTACATTTTTCTTTTATGTTTTAAAATTTGACAAGTTTTAAAAAATAATTTAAAGAATACTTTTAAATCTAACGTGATTAATGTTAACTGTAAAATAATATAAAATAAATGGTAAAAAACTAACAAAATTTTATATAAAAAAGTGTAAAAATAATTCTTAGGGATCTCATACAGTAGAGAAAGGTTTGCAAATAGCTTTATAAAAATTTGACAAGTTTTAAAAAATAATTTAAAGAATGCTTTTAAATCTAACGTGATTAATGTTAACTGTAAAATAATATCAAATAAATGGTAAAAAACTAACACAATTTTATATAAAAAAGTGTAAAAATAATTCTTAGGGATCTCATACAGTAGAGAAAGGTTTGCAAATAGCTTTATAAAAAGTTTCAAAATTGTTCTCGAATCTAACACCAAACAAATATCATTAAAGGTAGGTTTCTAATCTATTGTATATTAAAATTCGAGTTATAATTTTGTTAATTAATAATTTTAAAAGTTTAATGACCAAAATAGATGTTTAGTAAATGGATTAAAATGAATAAAAGCTGGAAATAAGAAAGAAACAGATTTTAAAAGTAAATGAACTAAAATGAACCGAAGTTAAACGTCCAAGTAAAGAAATAAAAATTAAAAAGAAAAATAAATATTTTTTTCCCAAGGCCTTGTGATAGGAGTTTGGGAGGATTCCACAAGGCCTTTGGTATAGGAGTTTTGGAGATGGGAATACGCAAGGGCTTGCGATACCCTTGTTTGGTACAAAATTTGGAGGATTGACTATGAAAATGGGTTATTCCCATGGATTTTGTATACACATGAGTAAGTGTATTTGATACCCTTGCAAAAGTATGAGTTTTCTTCATGCTGTTCTCTTTCTCTCTCTTATTTTTGTTAATATCTATTTTTCTTTTGAATATGTTTATTTATTATATTAAAATTAATTTTTATAATCAACTAGATTATATAAAAATTATTTTATAATAATGTATTAAATTGACCTAATTAATTATTCAATTGCAATAAATTAATCAAAATTAATTGGTTTATTAAAAATATACCAAACGAATTCTCATTTATAAAAAGGGAAAAAAAATCAATTTTTACCCCAGAGTTTGTCAAGTTGTATCAATCTCTACCCTTCATCAAATTAAACCCAAAACTTAGATAATATTGCAATCTTAACCTTAAACGTAAAAAGTTTTACAATTTATATCCTCTAATAAATTTTCTTTTGAAAATTCGTTAAAAAAAAGTATTCTCATATGCTTTCAATGAATTATAAAACATATATATGGTAAAAAATTGATAAGATTTCAAAGAAAAACAACGTTAGAGCTACATTTTGTTAAAATTTGTGAGTTTTCGTAAAGTTATTCATTAGTTAATTTGTGGATTAATCAAACTTAAAATTTTGAAAATCTTGATATTATTGAAATTATTGAGTTTATGGAGATTTTTACATTGTTTTTTGTTAAAATTATTGAAAATTGAAAAGATTGTAGAAATTGTAACACTTAACCGAGTCTAGGATTTCATTTGATGAAATCAAAAGTTTGAAGTGAAAATTGATATACGGTGACATGTTTACGAGTAAAAATTAAAAGTTTTCCTTTATAAAAATAAACTAAATTAATGTAATTGTGTATTTATTGAAACTATTAATAAATTAGTAATCTATTTAATTAATTTAATTAATTGAAATAATTTAGTATAAAAATTTTAACTTTTTATAATTATTTATTCAATTAAAATTATACATATATTATGATCAATTAATTTACATCTATTTGTTGAATAGTTGATTAATTGATGCATAATTATATAAAATTAATATCATAAAAAAGACAACAATATCATTTATTATTATAAAAATTAGCATTTTCAAATGTACAACTAAACATAACAATCAATAATTCCTAACAATCTTATTTCTAGGCATATAGAAACCTTGAACCAAACGACTAGTAAATGTGAAACTCGATTTCGTTAGTTCCAGTAGGTCCAGTTTACTAGGCCGAATTCAATCACTAATAAAGAAAAACAAGCATATTTTCCATGCGTAGGATCTCCTACGCTTATTTAATGTGATTTGGTTTTTGTTTTCTTCACAAAAAATAAATTAATATAGTCAACACTAGATTTTTCTTTAGTTCAACAAAATGTTGTAGAGACGAATCCATACGTAGAGGTCAAAGGAATAATATAATATTTATTAGTTAGTTTGTTCATTTAATTTAATAGAATCATCCTATAGTTTGGGGGATGCAGATATCGTAGCCTTCAAACCTCTCTAACCACTTAGTTGAGAGTATATACTTTAACCAGTTGAACTACGCTTGAGTTGACGTTAACATAGTTTCAATTCCATTGCATTTTTTGCACTCTGGATGGTACCAGAGTTGTTGCCTGCCTTTGCTTTGAAAGAAGGGGGGGGGGGGGGGGGTGAGGTCTCTCGATTGAGCATACTTGATGTTCCATGGTATTCATGTTCCTGATGAAGGTCTGCCTTGATTTTTACCTAGGGCACCATGGGCTGTGAAAATTCCTGGTGTTGGGGGAATTACAAATAACAAAGGAAAATGGAGTAAATATTGAGATAACTATTGAGAAACAAACACGTAAACAATTAGGTTGATGCGCGAGTATCTCGCTCTCTTTAAGGAGATTCAAGTCCTCTGCAGTGTATATTTATTTATCAACCACCGGTGCAGCAACTCTTCTCTGGCCTGTCCCCTCTAAGATACAACAACCCAACTGAAACGTTGTGTAGCTCAAACCACTCTGCACTATAAGGTTGAGCTCAAAGCTCCACAACAAAGAACACACTTCTTTTAGCCAATTGCTCTCAAAAGAGCAAAGTAGAGAAATATGAGAAATTAGAGAGAAGAGAAGATTGAAATGTTGTGTGTTTGAGAGTGTGGTAAGAGAGGTATTTATACTAGAATTTTAGATCTAGGAATTTAATACAAAAATAAGTAATTATATTGTAAACTTTTTAACTTCATTTACCAATACGTTTTCTTCCTTAAAAAAATGAAAACTCTCACAAATTAAAAACTAAAAAGAAACTCATATTTAAAACCATTTAAATATTAAAATATTACAACATTCCCCCCCAGTCATTTTAATATTTAAAATAATCAAAATCAATTGACCAAAAGAAAGATAATTATGCATCATAAATGTGTGACTCTGCATTGAACCTTCACTAGTGAAATAATAATCTCTACTCTAGTGTTAGTAGTGGTCTCTAACTTGAACTTTGACATTTAAGGGGAAATAGAGAATTATTATCCACACATAATTATCCATGTGTTGACATGAGCTTTATTGGTTAGCACATTATAGTCCTGTGCTAATCCCATAATTTCATAAGTGTATTTGAGAATAAGCCCCATATCTTCATAGAGAACAACCCCACTCTCACACTCATATAGGTAAAATCTGTCAAGGGTTGCTCCTATAACAACGACACTCCACTCATAAGAGCTAAATTTTTTATTAAGAGTTTATTGAAAACTCAACCCTCCACTACGTTATAGGATAAATGCACTCACATCATAGGGATGGATCAATATATAAAGATAGTGCATATTTACGGCCACCATATAATTCATTTTTCCCTTTAAACCTAGTTCTCGGATCTCTGGTCACTAGGTGAGTATTCTTATAAGGGCTTCAACCCCATCTCTCTCGATGTATTCCAGACTCTTTCTCTATTCAAGACCTTTGTTAATGGATCTGCAAGATTATCACAAGATTTAATGTAATTCACATTAATAATCTCATTACTCAAATATGATCTCACAGTACTGTGTTTTCTTCTTATAGGTCTAGATTTACCGTTATAAAAATAGTTTTTTACTCTACAAATTGTGGCAGTGCTATCACAATTTATCAAAATAGGAGGTATTGGTTTCTCCCACATTGAAATTTCATATAATAAATCTCTTAGCCAACTTGCTTTCTCGCTAGCTGAAGCTAAGGCAATAAGCTCTACTTCCATAGTAGAGTTGACAATAATTATTTATTTTTTAGATTTCCAACAAATAGCACAACCTCCCAAGGTAAAAATATACCGTAGATAAAGAATCACCTGATAATGTGTTCCAGTCAGCATCAAAAAATCCTTCAACAACAGCAGGATATTTTTTATAAAGTAAGTCATAGTCTTTTGTTCACAATAAATATTTCATAACACGATCTATGCCATGCCAATGTTCTTTACCTGGTAGAACTCCTACTGCATATGCAATGTCAGGTCTAGTGCAATCAGTTGCATTCCATAGGCTACCAATCATGCTAACATGCTCCTTTTGATTAATTACATCACTTTCATTTTCAATGGGAAACAAGTGAACACTTGAATCAAATGGAGTAGACACATGTTTACAATCAAAATAATTGTATTTTCTGAGTATTTTCTCAATATAATGTTATTGGTCAAGAAAAACCCATATGAGGTTTTTGTTATTTTCATACCCAGAATAAAATTAGCTTTACCAAGATCTTTCATGTCAAAATGGCTTCTCAATAAATTTTTTGTTTCATTTATAACAAAAATATTTGAGCCAAAGATCAATAAATAATATATAGGCTAATAATAACATATGAATCTTCCCATGATTTATAATAGATGCATTTATCACATTCATTTGGTTTATAACTATTATTTAGCATTGCAAGAATCAAATTTCTCATGTCACTGCTTTGGGGCTTGTTTTAAGCCATATAGGGATTTAGTAAGCTTACACATTTTGTTCTATTGCCCAGGTTCTATAAAACCTTCAAGTTGGTCCATTTAAATTTCTTCTTCTAAATCACCATTTAGGAAAGCCGTTTTCACATCCATTTGATGAATACTCATATCAAAGATTGTATCAATTGCAATTAGCAATCTAATAGATGTGATTCTCGTAACCGGAGAAAAGGTATCAAAGAAGTCTAAGTCTTCGTTTTGTTTAAAACCTTTCACTACAAGTCTTCCTTTATACTTGTCTATATATACTACCATCCGGTTTCATATCAGCTGAAGATGTGGATATGCTTCTGGATAAATGTCTTCTTCAAGCCCTGCATACAACAGTGAAAGACAGATTTTCCACTTCCTGGAAGCACTCTATGGCGAGAAATTCTTGCGTGTCTTTGAATTCTGACATAGAAGGCTAAATTTTTACTGAAGGCTTAAGTTTTTAAAGATATTTCATGTATATTTTGTTTATATGAAATATTTTTTTCGAACTGACAATTCTTTCATATTGTACGTGTTATTATAAATTTTTGTGGTAAAGGGTAATGCTCCTCTATGGAACCATACTTTCATTGTTACCAGTGTTGGATTCATAACTCGCTACACTAGTAATATCTGAGTTTTCTGCTATTTTGAATTATTCTGTTTCTTGGCTGTTGGTTCTTTAGTATATCTTTGATGAAATTGCACTCTCTTTTTTTGAAAATATTTGGGGAAAAACAAGTGTTTTGTATTAAAAGAAAAACTGTACTGACATGGAAGTAAGAAACACAGGCCATCAGGAAAAAGAAATGATATAATGCTACTCAAAACCCAAACTGGTGGGGGAAGAAAAGCAATGGAACATCCTGAAAATGCCTATTGACTGATGCCTAAAGTGAAATCCTTCAAGAAGCTCTTGGCTTGAATGCTTACTACTGTGAATTTGAAGACCCATCGTTTTAGTTTCTAGCAATAATTTTCTTTCACTTTTTGCCCGATGTTGGTCAAATCATGTATTGCCTTGTCGGCCTCCTGGCATGACGCTAGACATCAAGAAATCATCCTACAAAAAATTGTCAAAGTGGTTGCAAGCTAAATCCTCTACTGGACTGGTATGCTTCATGCTACTTCCATTCAGTTTGTTAGTGTGTAAATGAACTGCTGACTTTATATTGACCTTAAAACCTCATAGTTATATTGAACTTAAAACCTTATAGTCAATAGTGAGAAATGGATAAGTATATGTGTAGAAATCAGGTGTCTCAATGTACATAGATTGAGAAATAGGTAAGGTAGGAAGTTTAGTGTAGTCTTCAGGTGTATTTGAGATTGTGGGTTCAAATCTTTGTGACCAAGTACTTAAGAATGCTTATAAATATTTAATCTTTCATGAGTTTTCTAATGATAAATGTTACAAGGTTAAACTCTAAGTGGCTGGCTTATAAGATTAGCGAAGTAGCACGTAAATTAGTATAGACACCCACCATCATTGCAAAGAAAATACCTATTTCATCGTGGAGGCAAAATATAAATTTTGAAATTGGAGCACTTTTTGGGGTCTGTCGCTAGGATTGGACATTAGTCCCCCCTCTTTTTGTTTACTTTTTTATGGTGAATAGAATTTGTTTCTTAACCCTGAAAAAAGAGAGAAAGAAAGAGAAGAAATGATGGAAAGTACTTTAAATTTATATCCTTTCCTACAGAAGCAAAGTTTTAAAAAGCAGTGCTATCTGAAACTTCATTCTCCTCTTTGTTTGTGCTTCTCATACAAAGAAGGTTAAGTTTGCAGTTTACTATCAAATGAAGGCTGGTATTTTGAAGTTGGATACATTCTCTAATCTATATTATTTCTTTCTTCAGCGAAAGATCTTGTTTCTTATCAGGAAAAGCAACAAAAACTAAATGCTTACATTGAATATAATATTCATTTGTTTCAGATTACAGTGAAAGAAGACAACCATAAAAAAGAGACGGTTTTGTACTGTGTTAATGGCAAGCATCCAGAATACATGTCCTTCAAACCAGAGAAGCAACATGTAGAGAAAATTGATCAGAGTGACAATCATGGTCCAAGAGAAAGTTCATCCAACAAAATGCTTGAAGTAGCAGAGATATACAAGCCAAGTGTGCATGTCAATCCCATTTTTGTCGCTGTGGGGATGGACACTAGCAAACTTTACAGTGCGGCAGAGGCCACTGATATTGTCTTCAAATACGTTGAGAAAGAAAAATTGGAAAAACCAACAGAAAAGTCCAGGGTGGTCTTGGACGCAATACTATGCGATGCACTATTCAAGGGTGCCATTAAAAAAGGAACAACATATCCAACAGAAATTCATAAAAAAGATATTGGTTCAACATTTATCAGCCGGATGCAACCCCATCATATTGTGACAAGAGGAAGCGAGTCTGTTGTTCGCAAAGGTGCTTTAAAAACTATTCAAATAATGACAGAGCGACGTCATGGAAATAAGAAAGTTACGAGACTTTCTGGGTTGGAAACAATCTTGTTGGATGCTGAAGCATTGGCATCGGAGCTTCAGAAAAAGTGTGCTTGCAGTACAACAGTGGCAGAATTGCCTGGTAATATGACCAGTCTATATTTTGAATATAGTATATTGGTTTATGCACTAACATTATGATGTGCTACGTCCCAGTCCTATTTTGTTATTCGTGACATTTACCTACATGTCGAATTTCGTATTTGCATGAATATCAGCATTTTTATTTCTGAAATTTGGAAATGAAAATATTATTATGAAGTACATGGAGTTTGAAAGTACGTAGGTTTTTCTTCCTTTTCTCTCGTTTCTTGATGGAAAAAGCTTGCGAATGTTGTTAGGCAATTTTCAATTTTTTTGACCAAGATATAAAGGAAAAAGATGTCTAGTGAACAAAATATTCATTTTGAGGATTTTCATTTTTCTCTTTGGTCGAAGATATATACCTTAACCAATTTTTTTTGATGCATGTAGTTATATTAAAGGAAAGTTGGCAATTGGTATTACCTTTTTGTGTCTCAGTATATTAAATGAGCGGCCACCTTATCTCTGTTTGCTCCTTTCCATTTGTGAAGTAATGTTATTGATATGCTATTATTCATCGACTGCTTTCCCAATCTGATTACTCATGGAAATGACCAAATGGGTTCAACTTGATCTCATCACTTGATTGCACCAACACGACACAATTTCCACGCATATCCTACCACCAATTGTTATAAACTTGAGTCTTGTGGTGTTGACCATGTTAAGATTTTAAATGAGAATGGATAGAACAATGAAGAGGTGGTTGTTAAATGAAAAGAACCTATAAAAGTCAACATGAGTATAGCTCAATTGGTTAAGGTATATATCTTCGACCAAAAAGTCAGAGGTTCAAATCTCCACCTCTATTTATTGTTTGAACTCAAAAACATTGAAAGAACCTATATATATATATATAGCTGGTGGGAAGAGAGTGTACAAGATAAATTGAGTGTGCAAGGTTTGTGTTCGTACTAGTCTCTTTGGGAAGAATATGCATAAAATGTATATTCCATATCATACTTATACTGTTGACTATCAAATGTAGGTTGTTTATTGAAGTTTAAGCAGTCGATATCAACACTTGTTTTACTTTCAGCTATATATTTTCAGGGAACTTATCAACCCCAGGCTTATGATATCAAGTAAAGATTTCCTACTACCAGCACCTGCATCATGCAGGGAAAAGCCCAAATCAAAGATATGGTGGTGTTGCTGATGAGGTATCAAAATTTGATTTGTGCAACAAAGCAAAGATTCCCCATCTGTCTCTTTAGGCTGCAAAATTGGTTTAGGTTTCACTGACCCTTTGAGTATTTATTAACTTAAATTGGTTCATCTTGTGTTTTTGGCCTTGTGTAAAAGAAAATGTTCCTAGGACAATCCAAACATGTTTTGCAAGGACTTAACTTGTTTTCTTTTTACTATTATGATAAGGGCAAAAATGTCTTTTAATGTTTGGGCTGAATTTGATAAAAAAAAAAGAAAAAGAAAAAAATGAAAATGGGATTAGTTTTGTGGTGGACACGTGGGTGTGAATGATAAGTGGTAGTTGTGTTGTTAAGAAATTATTGGAGCTGGGGTTTTTATCTTTTGAGATAAGGAAGTTTGTAAATTTTGGGATAAATTAATAAAATAATAAAATGTATTCTTCCTTTTACAATGAAGGTCGTGGGTTTTGGAAGATGAAAGGAAACTTGTGGTGAGAAGCTCAATTTGGGGAGTTTAGCTTCAACTACTTGAAATTTGGAGGTGGAAGAGTTTTACAAAGGAAATATTTCAATTTTGGTAAGTTTCTTTGAGGAATTTATGGAGAAATTTTTAAGTTTAGTTGTGGGTTTTTCTGTTTTTCTTTCAATTCATGTTTGGATGTATAAGAAGAAGAAAGAAATTGGGTTTAATTTGGGGTTTGGATTTATGGAATTAGTGTTTTTCTTTTTTTTTTTTTACAAAACAAAACAAAAGAAGAAAAGGGAAATTCATAAGCATAAGCTAAAGGGAGAAAGAATGGAAGTTTGCAATATTCTGGAAGAGAGAGAAATTGGGCAAGGAAGAGGAAGAAGATGGTGAGTTGTTGGAGAGAGAAGTTAATAAAAGAAATTATTTAATTAAGATTATATTAGGGCATTATAGTCAAATGCAATAGTTAATGTTGAGAGAGAGAAAGAATGTATTTGTAGGTGTCTACATACAATTGAAGGAAGAAAATTGGGAAGTTTGGAAAAAGGAGAATTTTTTTTTTAAAAATAGGACATCTAGAATTAATTAAAGAGTGAGAATTAGTGTGTTTGGAGAGCCATAAACGTGGGAGTCAAATTGGGAGGAATGGAATATATTATTTTAGTTAGAAGAAAGATGGATTATGAGAGGAAAGAAAGAATTATTGTTTAATTTGAGGAAAAAGACAAAATGGTACTTGTGAAATGAAAAGAATATATATTGGAATTGAAGAAAGTATTTTAAGGTTATGTGATTTGAGTTGGTGATAAAAATGTTGTATCATCATATAGTAACTCAATTAATATTTCAGGTCAAACAGAGATTGGAACAATTTACGACCCGAACATATCAACCCCACCATAGTTTGTGAGTGGTTTATTTTACAAAATGTTTTTGTTATTTAATTATTATTATGAGATTTCAAGAAATCTATAATTTCGTAAGACTTTAGAGAAATCGTTATGAGATTTTTGAAAAATATTCATGAATTTCCAGTAATCTTATGATTTTAGCTGGAATTATCATTCTAGAGATATATTTGAAACATTTTATGATTATTTGAGAAATTAGAAGAGTTGTAATGTTTATTGAGAAAAGATGACTTTGGAAATGTTTTATATTATTGAGAGATTTGATTATTATTTGAGAATTTACACATGTTTAGTGTTATTTTAAAATCTCTCAAGTCTATGAGATAGTGTTTTAGAGAAAGAGTATGGTTTTCAGAAAAAGTTTGAGAATTAAGAGTTTTATTTTAAAAGTGGTTTTCAAACCACTAGATCTATGTACCCACGGTGATTACCTGTATGTTATGTGAATGTGTTTCTATAGTATACTAAGAGAGAGAGGTCTTTGGGACCCACTCTAGCATACACATAGGCTTTGGGCCGTGTGTTAGGGTGCATAGCCCTTTGGAGGCAGTTCTACGTGCACGTATGATAGAGATTTGCTCTGCTATGTATCTTGAGATTACTCGGTGCATAGTATGACAAAGAGTGAGTTGCTGTGCGTATAGAGTTTACTCTACGCCAGTACTATGGAGATTTGGGTACAGGTTTGGTGATGGATTTTGTGAGCTTATGCTTATGTTTTCAAGAGTTGTAACTACACATTTTCTCTATCTCTCTATTTATATATGTACTGTTATTTGCAAATGTTAGGTTTTTCAGAGGTATTGTATCTAGAGTTATAATCTCGATTTCGTTGTTTATGGTTGAAGTGATATTGTTACACATTTTACTGTGTTTTCGTGATTTTGAGAACTTTAAAATTCTTCCTAGTTTACTTGTGATTTTTATGAAGATTTGAATTTACATCTATTGCGTAATGGCTTCCGAGAAAGATATTTTCTTATGAACTTACCACTCATTGGGCCTTTTAGCTCATTCTTTCTTTCTACATTTTCATACCAGGTAGCGTTTGAGTTTTTGGTGAACCTACTGAAGTTGACCTCTGCCACCAGACTTGCTAGATTGCATATCATTTTTGTATGTACATGTGCTTTAAATGCATCTTTTGTAACTAGAGTGGCTAATACGAGCTTAAGCGCACCACGTTTTGTGTTTCACGTTGGCTTATGATTAGTATTTGTAAATTATTAACGATGCTTTTGACTTTCTAAAGTTACGTTTGAATGGTTGGAGTGTTTTTGAATAGTGTATTTGAAATGGGTTTGGAGAGAGTATCTAAGTTATATAGATATATGTGTTGTAAACCCGGAGTTCCTCCTTGAAACTTCTTAAAAATTAAAGAGGGAAAGAAGGAAAGTAGGTTGGTATATTGTTTTGGGAAGGAAAAAGAAGAAAAACAAAAGAGAAATGGAATGACTATATGTTGTTTTTTTTAAAAAAAAAAAGAAGAAAAAAAAAAAAAAAAAAAAAAAAAAAACAAATGGGTTGTCCACCACCGTCAAACTCCTTCTCCTTAAACTATGTCCATCCATTTTGCTACCCATTTGGTGAAATAAAATAGGGTTCTTCGTGGGAGATAGTAAGAGAAAGAAGAAAGGTGATGCTGGAGTTGTAATTGAAGAAGAAAATGAGGGAAGATCAATCCAAGTTGCATGGAAGATTTTGTGTTCAACCCTGACTACCTCTGATATTTGGAACGTTTTGAGCTCCACAAGAGGTATTAAGAGGTGAGATTTGTTTTCCTTGAAAGTTAACTCATTTTGTTACAATTTTCGTGAAGGAAGCTCGAGCAAAATCTGAAATTTTGTTATGGGTTTTTGAAGGGGAAGTCAGAGGAGTGTTTTTGCTGTTAAATCCGGGGAACCTCTGGTTTTTGGGATATGCTGATCTGTAGACTTTGAATTAGAAGCTGTATTAGGTATGGATGGAAAGCTGATTTAATTTCCTATAACTTTCATGAAGAAGTCGTGGTTAGAATTTGTTTGGAAGTTTCTTTAAATTCCAGGTTAGTTTCGGGTTGCAGCAGGAAAACAGTTCTGGTTTAGCAGAAACGTGTTTGGGGAAAATAGATTTCAAGGTAGTTACAGACACATCCTTTAGGAATTTTGATTTCATTCCTTCAGATAAGTTTTAGAGGGTTCAAAAAGGAAGGGTTTGGTATAAATAACATAAATTTTGACCAAGTAATGGAAAAGTTATGAGTGTGTGAGTTTAGGGTGTTAACCATGTGAAATGCTAGGAATTGATGGGGTGGTTTTTGCAACCCTAGGCCTTAAGTTCGTGAGGTCAAGATTCTAATGCTTGGTTTTGTTCATTTGGCAGGCAAAGAAGGAATAGGACAAATTTACGGACCGAGAATCTAATATTAACGCTGTGAGTGACAAAATGAATTCTGAAAATAAATTCTATGCTTGAACTTGTGTTCATGAAAAGAAAAGACTTCCTAAGAATGATGTAGCTTAAAGATTTATGGTCTCTTGAACACGTATTCATAAGCATATATGGTTTCCTAAAATTGATTTAAATTGTTCGTTGTGAGCATATGTTTACTGATTTTCTGAAACTAGAAGAAATACCTTAATTCCAAGTCTACATGTGTTAGCAAGAACTGTTAGAGGTTCTCATGTGTTTCTCTGAGACCTGAATGAGTTAATGGTTGAGATACTGAGCCGAGGTTGTATAGTACCGTGTGCACACATGTCATTTTCTGTTGTCGACGTTGAGTGTACTCCGTGACAACAATGCTGTCGTGAGTGCTGGGCGAGCCCTACTACGACAAAGACGATGGGAGTGCTGGGCGGGCCCCACTACATCGTAGAATGAACATTGTTTGTACCGGGCGAGTCTTACACAACTAATTTGTCATATGTTTAAAATGATTAATACTTTTGACACGCTTGCTGGACTTCTGTAAAAGCTATTGATGTTATATGTTATGATTTACGAGTTAATAGCTTTAAACTCAGTCACTCACTGAGCTTCCCAGCTCATACTTTCAATGTTTTCCAACTTTCCAGGTAGAGATCGAGCTCCCAGTGCCTGAGATCCTGCCATCACCGCCGAGGGTTCTCAGAGTTAGATACTTTGTACGTGGGTGGTATTATATAGCGAGTCTGCTCGTAGTGTAGATAACTTAAAAGGGACGTGTAGTTATGTTCGTGTATGAAACTAGTGGTCTTGTTTGTGTAAACAATGAGTGGTTGTGTTTTGATTGTTCAAGTGAGGTTTTAACTAAAACTGCTCCGTGTGCATATGTAGAAATTTTCCAGGGTTCCGCTGTGTAATATGTAAAGTATTTCGTTTACAGATATGGTTTGTTTATCAGGAATTAAAAGGGTCATAGGTATCGTTAAGTAGTGAAACGATGCCTGTTGGCTTCACGCCATCTTCCGGGCCAAGTTAGCAGGTGGTTCGGGAGGGGGTGTGACAACTTGGTATCAGAGCAGTTAGCTCCATGGGAAACGAGATAGAGCGAGTTAACTCTAAGAAAAAATTAGGAAGTAGAGGGCATGTTAATGAGTTAGTTCAGATAGAACTAGTAAAGCATGGTCCAAGTAAGGACAAGAGTAAGTCTAGTCAGGACTAGAATATGAATAGAAGTTTGGTATTGTACATTTGAGTTAAGTATCCAAAGCACGTCTAATGTATTGATATGTTATAGGAGTCATGCCACCACGTACTAGGAGACGACGCAGGCAGGATCAGGACGGGACGCAGGATCCTACCCAAGGTTAATCTGAAAGGGGATCTAGCGCCCCGAGAGTTCAGACTGGGGCAGGAAACGAGCAGCATGCTAGTTCCTCACAGGGGATAGAGAGAGCAGGGCCAAGTGATCCAGAGAAAGCATATGGAATAGAACGCTTAAAGAAATTAGGAGCCACAGTGTTCGAGGGTTCCACAGACCCAGCTGACGCCGAGGTTTGGTTGAATATGCTGGAGAAATGCTTTGATGTGATGACTTGTCCTGAGGAGCGAAAGGTCAAGTTGGCCGCATTTCTGCTACAGAAGGAGGCAGAAGGATGGTGGAAATCGATACTAGCCAGGCGTAATGATGCACGTACCATGGATTGGAATTCTTTCAGAGGCATATTCGAAGACAAGTACTACCCTATCACGTATCGTGAGGTAAAGAGGGATGAGTTCTTAGAATTGAAGCAAGGGTCGCTTTCAGTGGTCGAGTACGAGAGGAGGTATACCGAGCTGTCACGGTATGCTGATGTGATTGTGGCATCTGAGAGTGACAGGTGTCGAAGGTTTGAAAGAGGGTTGTGTTTTGAGATACGTACCCCGGTCACAGCTATCGCAAAATGGACGGACTTTTCCCAGCTAGTAGAGACTGCCCTACGTGTGGAGCAGAGTATAGCAGAAGAGAAGTCAGTAGTGGAGCCTAGTCGTGGAGCTTCGACAACTAGTAGCTTCCGAGGTCGTGAGAAGCGAAGGTTCACACCTGGGGTGAATGTTTCAAGTCGTCAGGACTTTAAGAACCGATTTGGTGGCCAGGCATCGAGGCAGATGAGTGTGGGTAGTACCTATCAGAGGCAGAGTCAGAGAGCACCCAATCAGTCTGCTAGATTTGTAACAAGACCGCAGGCAGGGCAAGAGTCTATTGCCAGTGTGACGAGGAGAACCCCATGTATTAATTGTGGCAAGAATCATCGGGGCCATTGTCTTGTTGGTGCCGGTGTGTGCTACCAGTGCGGACAACCAGTGCATTTCAAGAGAGATTGTCCACAGCTGAGAGTGGTCGCACAGAGAGACCTGGGGGTAGAGTCCCAGACGGTTGAGCAGCCGAGAGTTCCAGTAGCTGCAGGGGAGGGCACCAGTGGTGCTAGATAGAAAGGAGTTGTAGGAAGACCTAGACAGCAGGGAAATGTTTACGCTATGACTCAGCAAGAAGCAGAGGATGCACCAGATGTTATTACTGGTACGATTCTTGTTTGTAATGTACCTGCACGTGTTTTAATAGACCCAGGTGCTACGCATTCCTTTGTTTCTAGCATGTTCCTAACTAAACTAAATAGGAAGCTAGAGCCTTTATTTGAGAAGTTAGTTATATACACTCCAGTTGGTGATGCTTTACTAGTCAATGAAGTGTTGCGAGATTGTGAGGTCTTAGTAGAAGGTCTCAGTATGATAGTGGATCTTCTTCCACTACAGCTGCAAGTGTTAGATGTAATTTTAGGGATGGATTTTTTATTCACTCATTATGCTTCCATGGATTGCCATAGGAAGGAAGTAATTTTCAGGAAACCAGGTTTGGCTGAAGTAGTTTTCAGGGGAGAAAGAAAGATTATGCCTATGAGTATGATTTCAGCCCTAAAAGCTGAGAGGTTGTTGAGGAAGGGTTGTACGACATTTCTTGCACATGTAGTGGAGGTGCAGGAAGAAAAGTTGAAACCAGAAGATGTTCCTGTCGTGAATGAATTCCTTGATGTTTTTCCAGCTGACCTGGCAGGTTTGCCACCAGATAGGGAAGTTGAGTTCACTGTTGATTTGTTACCAGGATCAACACCTATTTCGCGAGCGCCGTATAGAATGGCACCAAGCGAGCTCAAGGAATTGAAGATACAATTACAAGAACTAGTTGACAAGGGATATATTAGACCTAGTGTATCGCCTTGGGGAGCTCCAGTGTTATTCGTAAAGAAGAAAGATGGTACTCTAAGATTGTGCATTGACTATAGGCAGTTAAACAAGGTCACGATACGTAACAAGTACCCTTTACCACGCATAGATGACTTGTTTGACCAGTTGAAGGGAGCATCAGTGTTCTCCAAGATTGACTTAAGGTCAGAATACCATCAGTTAAAGGTTAGGGAATCAGACGTTCCTAAGACAGCATTCAGAACGAGGTATGGACACTATGAGTTTCTAGTAATGCCTTTCGGTTTAACTAATGCACCAGCAGTTTTCATGGATCTCATGAATAGGATCTTTCATCAGTATCTGGATCAGTTTGTTATAGTATTCATTGATGATATACTAGTTTACTCAGTTGACAGAGAAGCCCATGAGAAACATCTGAGAATTGTTCTGCAAACACTACGTGATAAACAGTTGTATGCTAAATTCAGCAAATGTGAGTTTTGGTTGAATCAGGTAGTGTTTTTGGGGCATATCGTTTCAGCAAATGGAGTTAGTGTGGATCCGCAGAAGGTAAAAGCTGTGGTCAATTGGGAAAGACCAGCTATTGCAATAGAGGTACGTAGTTTCCTAGGTTTGGCAGGATACTACAGACGGTTTATTGAAGATTTCTCACGATTGGCATTACCCTTGACAACTTTGACAAGGAAGAATGTTAAGTTTGAATGGTCAGATAAGTGTGAACAGAGTTTTCAGGAGCTGAAGAAGAGATTAGTAACATCACCTATTCTGGCACTCCCTGTAACAGGGAAAGAATATGTGATTTACTGTGATGCTTCGAGGCAAGGATTAGGGTGCGTGCTTATGCAAGAGGGAAAGGTAATAGCTTATGCTTCAAGGCAACTGAAAAAGCACGAGTGTACTTACCCTACCCATGATCTCGAGCTAGCAGCCGTTGTTTTAGCATTGAAAATCTGGAGGCATTATTTGTTCGGTGAGAAGTGCCACATTTTCACGGATCATAAGAGTTTGAAGTATATTTTCGATCAGAAAGAGTTGAAGATGAGACAGAGACGATGGCTAGAATTGATTAAAGATTATGATTGTACTATAGAGTACCATCCAGGTAAGGCGAACGTAGCTGCAGATGCATTAAGTAGGAAGTCGAGACTTCCTAGGGATGCTTTATGTGGTATGCGAGCAACCTTCTTAAGTACGCTAAGAGGTTCAAAGGCGGTTGTGACTGCAGAGGATTCATGAAGTCTCTTGGTTCAATTTCATGTCCGGCCTTCGCTTATAGCAGAGATTGTGAGGAAACAGGCCGAGGATAGGGACTTGCAGAAGAGGTTTGGGAAGTCCAAGCAGGACCCAGAGGGGGAGTTTCAGATAGGAGCAGATGGAGCTATATTGAAGCAAGGAAGACTATGCGTTCCGAATATTAGTGAGCTTAAAGATGCTTTACTAGAGGAAGCTTACAGTTCAGCTTACGCTATGCATCCAGGAAGCACCAAGATGTACAAAACTTTAAAGGGATCGTATTGGTGGCCTGGGATGAAGCAGGAGATAGCTAATTATGTTGATAAACGTTTAATTTGCCAATAGGTTAAACCAGTTAGACAGAGGCCAGGGGGACTCCTTAATCCACTGCCAGTGCCGGAGTGGAAATGGGAGCATATCACTATGGATTTCCTTTTTGGATTACCACGTACTTATGGTGGACATGATGGTATTTGGGTAATAGTGGATAGACTCACTAAGACAGCACGGTTTATACCGATTAAAGCGGCGTATACACTTGATCAGCTTGCTAAGCTATACGTCGACAAGATTGTGAGTCAGTACGGAGTGCCAGTGTCCATAGTTTCAGATAGAGATCCGAGATTTACATCTAAGTTCTGGCCTAGCTTACAGAAAGCTATGGGGACGAAATTGAATTTCAGCACAGCGTTCCACCCCTAGACAGATGGTCAGTCAGAGAGGACCATCCAGACCTTAGAGGACATGTTGAGAGCATGTGTCCTTCAGTTTAAAGGAAGTTGGGTTACCCACTTATCACTTATGGAGTTCGCTTATAATAACAGCTATCAGACTAGTATCGGCATGGCACCGTTTGAGGCTTTGTATGGAAGACCATGTAGAACTCTCGTGTGTTGGAATGAAGTGGGGGAACGAAAGCTAATCGGACCTAAGTTGGTACAGGTTACGACAGACAATGTGAAGGTGATTAGAGAAAATCTTAAAGTAGCTCAAGATCGTCAGAAGAGCTACGCAGATAAGCGGCGAAGAGACTTAGAATTCCAGGTCGGGGATCAAGTTTTCTTGAAGTTATCTCCGTGGAGAGGTGTCTTTCGTTTTGGCAGGAAAGGCAAGCTGAGCCCTAGATATATTGGTCCTTATCGGATAACAAAACGAGTTGGGCCAGCAGCTTACGGACTTGAGTTGCCAACAGAACTATCTCGAATACATGATGTCTTCCATGTGTCCATGTTGAGGAAGTTTGTTCCAGACCCAACACGTGTTGCAAGCACAACCAGTTGAGTTGAAAGAAGATTTGAGCTACATAGAGGATGCAGTTCAAATCCTCGACAGGAAAGAACAAGTTCTGAGAAACAAGACGATCCCACTCGTGAAGGTTCTGTGGAAACATCACGGAGTGGAGGAGGAAACCTGGGAACCAGAAGACCAAATGAGGAAGAGTTACCCGACGCTTTTCACGTAAGGATTACTAAATTTCGGGGACGAAATTTCTTAAGAGGGGGGGGTAAGTTGTAAACCCGGAGTTCCTCCTTGAAACTTCTTAAAAATTAAAGAGGGAAAGAAGGAAAGTAGGTTGGTATATTGTTTTGGGAAGGAAAAAGAAGAAAAACAAAAGAGAAATGGAATGACTATATGTTGTTTTTTTTTAAAAAAAAAAAGAAGAAAAAAAAAAAACAAATGGGTTGTCCTCCACCGTCAAACTCCTTCTCCTTAAACTATGTCCATCCATTTTGCTACCCATTTGGTGAAATAAAATAGGGTTCTTCGTGGGAGAGAGTAAGAGAAAGAAGAAAGGTGATGCTGGAGTTGTAATTGAAGAAGAAAAGGAGGGAAGATCAATCCAAGTTGCATGGAAGATTTTGTGTTCAACCCTGACTACCTCTGATATTTGGAACATTTTGAGCTCCACAAGAGGTATTAAGAGGTGAGATTTGTTTTCCTTGAAAGTTAACTCATTTTGGAACAATTTTCGTGAAGGAAGCTCGAGCAAAATCTGAAATTTTGTTATGGGTTTTTGAAGGGGAAGTCAGAGGAGTGTTTTTGCTGTTAAATCCGGGGAACCTCTGGTTTTTGGGATATGCTGATCTGTAGACTTTGAATTAGAAGCTGTATTAGGTATGGATGGAAAGCTGATTTAATTTCCTATAACTTTCATGTAGAAGTCGTGGTTAGAATTTGTTTGGAAGTTTCTTTAAATTCCAGGTTAGTTTCGGGTTGCAGCAGGAAAACAGTTCTGGTTTAGCAGAAACGTGTTTGGGGAAAATAGATTTCAAGGTAGTTACAGACACATCCTTTAGGAATTTTGATTTCATTCCTTCAGATAAGTTTTAGAGGGTTCAAAAAGGAAGGGTTTGGTATAAAGAACATAAATTTTGACCAAGTAATGGAAAAGTTATGAGTGTGTGAGTTTAGGGTGTTAACCATGTGAAATGCTAGGAATTGATGGGGTGGTTTTTGCAACCCTAGGCCTTAAGTTCGTGAGGTCAAGATTCTAATGCTTGGTTTTGTTCATTTGGCAGGCAAAGAAGGAATAGGACAAATTTACGGACCGAGAATCTAATATTAACGCTGTGAGTGACAAAATGAATTCTGAAAATAAATTCTATGCTTGAACTTGTGTTCATGAAAAGAAAAGACTTCCTAAGAATGATGTAGCTTAAAGATTTATGGTCTCTTGAACACGTATTCATAAGCATATATGGTTTCCTAAAATTGATTTAAATTGTTCGTTGTGAGCATATGTTTACTGATTTTCTGAAACTAGAAGAAATACCTTAATTCCAAGTCTACATGTGTTAGCAAGAACTGTTAGAGGTTCTCATGTGTTTCTCTGAGACCTGAATGAGTTAATGGTTGAGATACTGAGCCGAGGTTGTATAGTACCGTGTGCACACATGTCATTTTCTGTTGTCGACGTTGAGTGTACTCCGTGACAACAATGCTGTCGTGAGTGCTGGGAGAGCCCCACTACGACAAAGACGATGGGAGTGCTGGGCGGGTCCCACTACATCGTAGAATGAACATTGTTTGTACCGGGCGAGTCTTACACAACTAATTTGTCATATGTTTAAAATGATTAATACTTTTGACACGCTTGCTGGACTTCTGTAAAAGCTATTGATGTTATATGTTATGATTTACGAGTTAATAGCTTTAAACTCAGTCACTCACTGAGCTTCCCAGCTCATACTTTCAATGTTTTTCAACTTTCCAGGTAGAGATCGAGCTCCCAGTGCCTGAGATCCTGCCATCGCCGCCGAGGGTTCTCAGAGTTAGATACTTTGTACGTGGGTGGTATTATATAGCGAGTCTGCTCGTAGTGTAGATAACTTAAAAGGGACGTGTAGTTATGTTCGTGTATGAAACTAGTGGTCTTGTTTGTGTAAACAACGAGTGGTTGTGTTTTGATTGTTCAAGTGAGGTTTTAACTAAAACTGCTCCGTGTGCATATGTAGAAATTTTCCAGGGTTCCGCTGTGTAATATGTAAAGTATTTCGTTTACAGGTATGGTTTGTTTATCAGGAATTAAAAGGGTCATAGGTATCGTTAAGTAGTGAAACGATGCCTGTTGGCTTCACGCCATCTTCCGGGCCAAGTTAGCAGGTGGTTCGGGAGGGGGTGTGACATGTGTACATTTTTATTAGGGAGCATAAAGTTTCAAAATTCATGTATATTCATCCGTTTTTTAGGGGAAACTCTGCTGAAATTTTGAGGACTTTATTTAAAGAAAGTTTTTTGCTAGCCACCTATTATTTCCAAAACGTATTTTGTTTTGATAGGCTGGACATTGGATTTCGTTTTTTTTTTGTTTCGTTTGATTGTCGACATGCCACGTCCTAGGTTGGTTAGAGTGATCTGGGACGGGGCGTGACATGTTTTTTGTCCAACGTTTGAGAGATTTGCTTACACTAATGAGTTCATCATATCCGTTATTCTACTGTCTGCAAACGCGTTATTTTTTAAGTACATGTGTTATTTCAATGGTCATGTTATTTTGTCTTTGCCTTTTTATCGTAATCGTACTTCAATCTTTTAATGATTTATTATTATTTCAGCTATATCTTTTAACAATTTATTGAAATTTGGTCGTTAACGTGAAATAATTACTTACTTTTGTACCCTGACTCTAATATAGATGATAACAAGTAAAATGTGAGGAAGTATATTCTTTTATGAAATTCTTAGAAAAATAAATATTTTTTAAAGGTTAGTGTTGTATAGGATTTTGGATCCTTATAACATGATAGAAATTTCATACATCGACACAATAATTTAACTTTAACAACAAATTTTAATAATTATTAAATCTTATTTGGAAACTTGATACAACAAGAATATATTGTAATGTAAAAGATAAAAGAATTACAAGAAAAACAAGTAATTCGAGGTACTTGGACCCTTATTTTGAGATCACTCCACTCCTAAACCAACTTCTTTCTCACTCCCCTAACTTCCTTCTTTCTCACTCCCTTTATTTATAACCAAATACTATAACAAACTTCCTAACTTATTTACTAATATAGTCTTATAATATTTTAAAATATTTTAGAATAGCAATTGAATATTATTATCTTTAAGCTACATTTTTTTTGGTTGAAGATTATGAAACTATAAACATGGTCCAATGGTCAAAGTTTTCTATAAATTAGTTATGATTCAAAGAGTTTGATACTATAATTTAATTAAAAAACAATAATAATAATTTACATAAAATATCTAATTAATTCGCCTATAAAAAAGGAAGGGATGGTGAGCTAGAGCAGAGAGTAGAGTTTCAAAGGTTGCAATAAATTTAATTATACCTTTAGAATGGTTTCCACTCGCAATACACAATCTCTTTCCTCACCTTCCAACCTTCCATGGAAGCGCATGCTTGCCAATATGTGCTCTTCCATCCTTTTTTGACAAGCTTTCCGATCATATTTTACCATCAACCGCCGCCTCCTTCGCCTTCTCGATCATAAAGTACCTCCTTCCACCACTCGCGGCGTCACCTCCTACGATTTGAAAGTAGAGATTGCAGTTGCAATTTGTGTCACATACTGCATATTGTCATCCTTCATGCTCTCATTTCTGCATTCTTCTTGATTTAGCATTTCTTGCAAACTGCAATAAGCAAAAGCAAGACATTCTAGTATCGGGAGCACTTTGGATGTCAATTGCTGTGGAATTGCAATTGTATGGCTCACTACAACTTCCTTTTGTTGTTCCTTCTCTTTTTTAGGTGGTTCTTCTTTGATATCTTATCTCCCTTTTAGTTCCTTAATGTCGTCAAGTGTTGGAGTGCTTATTGTTTCTACTGGGAGTTCAAGGTCTTCATGTTCCAATTCTGTTCTAAGTGACACCACCTCACATTCTTTTTCTTCTTGTTTTGAAGTCTCTATGTTCTCGAGTAAAATTCCTTGGGACCTGTTCTGCAATTCATATGCAATTTGTTCCACCTGGATTTCCAAACTCCATAGAGATGCGGCTTGACTTTACATTATAACATCATTCTTTGCTCTATATTCCCTCGCGAGTTCTTCGATGCTTGGCTCTTTCGAAATCATATTCTCTTGTTGGAAGCACTGATACTCATGTTGATTTGCAAAACTAGGTAGAAATTCATAAGATAAAGAATCAGGATTATAAAGACAATTATCAAATGAATGGCTTCATTTACAATAAACACAAGAAATATAAGATATAGGGTTAAAAAGAGCTATAGGATTTCCCATATCATCAAAGTTTTCATCATGTAGATTAATGATGAAGCTTGTACGCTCAATGCTGCAATGATGTCTTCTTCCATCTTGTGGATTTTCTCAAGCAATCAACCCTACGTTGTGTCTTTCTCCTCTTGCAATTTCTCTTCCTCAACAAGTGAAATCGAGCTCCTCCTGCAATATGAGAAATTGTAGTTGCAATCTTCTCTTACAATTTTTGCTAAAATAATTTTTTTGTTAAAATTGCCATTCCCTAGCAATTGTGCCAAAAACTTGATCGGGTGAACTTTGGGTGAAGAAAAGTAAGTAAATATGTTCAACCCCAGTGCAAGTGCACACTACTGATGCAAGTATTAAAACAGGAGTATTCTTGAGTATCGATCCCATAGGGAACAGTGTAACAAAAATATTGCAAAGAAAAATGTAAGGAGAATTGCACTTTGGAAACTAAAAATTGCAAAAATAGTTAAGGTTGGGTTTGGTGTGTTTGTTAAAAACAAAATGATTGCATAATCTAATTGCAAGTTAAAGTGACAAAGATTGCATAACTGAATTGCAGAATCAAAAATTGCAAGATTGAATAGCAACTAAACAGACTTGATAAAATAAATGAAAAATGCAAAAAAAAAATCTTTAGAGAAAGGAGGGGCTCAAGCATGTGATTGCCCTAAGTTTGTAATTGCAAACCAAAATTACATTTCCAACCTATTCTACATTCAATTGTAAACCTAAATTGCTACTCATATTCACCTTGAAATTAGGTTTTAGGAGGCTAAGTGAGTGACTTATATGTCTATAGTCCCTCTATCTTAGATAATTTAGCTCAACAATTTTATGGGTTTTGGAGTCTCTAATCCCTATGTCTAGGACAAAGAATTGGCTTATGTCTAAGCTCTTTTCTCCATCACTTGTGTGAAATCTGTTTATCACTAACCCCATTGGTATTAGATCTAAGCTTGAGTTGTTACCCTAGTTGATCAATCTAGGATCTCAACGAAACTTTTTTCAACACAAGCAAACAATTGAGATGTAAGCTTAGTTTTTGTTGGAATTTTGGCTACAATTACTTCTTAGGGAATTTACATACTTGAACCCCCTAAGAAGTTTAGCTCATATTAAGAGTAAAAATCCTACAACAATTTTTAGAATTAAAATCCATGCTAATGAGCTTACTTACAAACTTAATTGTAACTAAAATTTAATTGAGTTAAAGATAGCTCGCCATCAAATTTGAATTGAAAAATTGAACGACCAAAGCAGTAGACAAGGCATCCCTTATTCCTGAACAACCCACAAATAACAAAAAAAGGCTTTAAGAAATTTTTATTCGAATTAAAACAGAAGACAACTCATGAATCAAAAGCTTCAAGCAGAGAATAATTCAACTCTTCTTCCTCTACTTTCGAATCCGACAGAACTAGAAAGTGTACAAAGAAAAAATTGGACCATTACCAAAAAAAAAAAAAACAGAATTGAATTGAAAACATAGTTATTACAACAATCAGTTAATGAATCCTCACTTAGTTTCCAATCGACTCAGTCCATTCACTATTTCTAGGAAAAGATTGAGTCTTAACAACCCAAGGTTTCATTTGAATCGAATTGAAAAAAAATCGAAGGAAAATAGAATTGAGCATGGTAGAAGCTCTCGATAAAAAAGAGAGGAAATTGAAGAAAAATAGAGTAGTAAACTTGACAGAAACCCACGAACAAAATGCTAAAAAAAAGTCTCCAAAATATAAGCTCTAATTATAGTAATAGTAAGTTTCAATGATACAAAATTAATTAATTAAACTCTTTTGCCACTATTGATAATACAGTTTTAATAGTAGTAAGTTTGACTACAGGAGAAAATATCTCACTAAAGTCAATACCTTCCTTCTGTTGAAAGCCTTTGACTACGAGCCTTGCTTTGTACCTCTTGCTATCATCGAGCTCTTGCTTGATTCTATAAATCCATTTGTTCTACAAAGCTTTCTTACCTCTTGGTAACTCAGCCAGTTGCCATGTCTGATTCGTCATAAGAGAATCCATCTCATCCTTCATGGCCAACTCTCACTTGACAAAATCTTTCAGTTGAACTACCTCATCATAACATTCAGGTTCACTTCTGTCAGTCAATAATATGTAATTCAAAGTAGAGGAATACCTATGTGGTGGTTTGATAGTCCTAGTAAACCTCCTAACTGCTGTAGGTGGCATTCTCTGAACTTCATCAGACTCCACAGTTTGCTCATTAGGTTCCACAGCTGGTTCGTCAGTTTCCATAACTGTTTCCTTAGAAGTAACTACATTCTGGTCTTCAATTCTCGTTGTCCTGGTCTCAACCTTAGGAAGACTTATATACCGAGTCTTCTCTTCCGTACTTTCATTTGACTCTGAATCAACTGTTGTTCTATTTTTGTACAGAACTTCCTCATTGAAGATCACGTTTTTGCTTATGAGTATCTTCTTGTTTTGGTCATCCCAAAATCTATAGTCAATCTCAGCCCCACCATACCCAAGAAAATAACATTTCTTGAATTTGGAATCTAGTTTACTCCTATTTGCAGCATCAATGTGAATGTAAGACACACAACCAAAAACTTTTAGATGAGAAAGGTTTACCTATTTACCGCTCCAGACTTCTTCACGCAACTTGAAGTCTAGTGATGTGGTAGGGCTCCTATTGATCAAATAGATCACCATGTTGATTGCCTCTGCCCAAAACATCCTAGCACGCTCATTTAGCGTCTTGTTCATTCTCTCAGCCACACCATTCTACTGGGTGTCCTTGGAATAGTCTTTAACATCACAATTCCATTTTCTGCATAGTATCTTTTGAACTCCCAATCAACATATTCACCACTATTGTCTGACCTCAAGCTTTTAACTTTCAGACTTATCTCATTCTCAATTATAGCCTTCCAAGTTTTGAAAACAGAATATACATCAGATTTATGTTTGAGAAAATAAGTTCATACCTTTCTACTTGAGTCATCTATGAAGGTCACATAGTATCTGGAACTGCCAAGAGAAGATACTTCAGAAGGCCCCCACACATCAGTGTGAACTATCTCCAACTTTGTAGGTTTTAGCTTTGCTCCTATTTTTGAGAAACTGACATGCTTTTGCTTCCTAAATACACAACCCTCACACAACTTGTGTTCAACTACTGGTAGTCCCTATAACTTCCCTATAAAGTGAAGAATTTTTATACATTTTTCACTCATATGTCCCAATCTGTTGTGCCACAAATCAGTCTGACTTGAATGATCGACAATAACTACGATGTCCTTGTAATTATTATTGACATACAAAGTCCTTGATTTGCTTCCTCGAGTGACTGTCATGGCACCTTTTGTAACCTTCTAGTTTCCTTGGCCAAAACAAACCTCGCATCCTTCACTATCTAACTGCCCTATAGAAATCAAATTCTTCATCATATTTTGAATGTGACGTACCTTGTGAATTTTTCAGACTGAACCATTCGCCATTTTCAATTTCACGTCACCAATCCCAATGATGTCCAAAGGCTCTCCATAAGCTAGATACACCTTTCCATGTTTTCCTACAACATAATTTTCAAGAATGTCATGTTGTCTTGTGGTATGAAATGACGCACATGAATCTATCACCCATGGGTCATGAGCACTTTCCACTGCCAGAACCAGAGCATCATGTAACTCATTAGTAGCAACATTTGCACCGGGTTCATTCCCCTAAATTCGCTTTGGGGCCTTGTAGTTCCTTTTCAAGTGTCCAATCTTACCACAATTCGAATACTCTAATATGTCGTTTCTAGACTTGCTTCTGTTGTTTTTTGATTTACCTTGATTCCTGTGACTTCTGTTATTACTCCTCCCTCTATCCACATTCAATGTTGAACAAGAAGTAGAAGCAACACTTGAGTCCTTTCTGCCAATTGATAGGACCTTCTAAACTTGGAAGGTTACATTGATTCAAGCAAGAAGAGACCAAAGAAAGTAGAAGAATTTTACGTGCCGTGACACTTACAAACCCTGTCGAGCATAACAACATTAAAAAATTGCGCAACACAAGTGCTTTAATTGTTTCATTTATTTTCCTTTCAATTATTTGTTTTCCTTTTCTTAGTTTGTTTTTTTTTTCTTTCGTAGGAGTTGCACTTAGGAGGAGAAATTGAGGATAAAGATGCACCACCACCCACAAGCCATCCAAAAACTAGGGGAGTTTTTATGTTCCTCTTGTTTTTTGTTTGTGTAACTCTGCTTAGCAATACATTGGAGACAATGTATCAATTAAGGTTGGGGGTGGAGAACGTTAGATTTTCATGTTTAGGGTTATTCATGAGCATGTCGAGCAGTGAGCGTTAATTTTAAATTTTTTTTGAGCTAAAATTGCATGATGAGTTAGTTGCATATTAGGTGATTATGACAATCTAGGAGGTGCTTTAAGTAATTGATCCCGCTAACACGCAAGTGCACGTGATCGAAGTAATAAAGAACTGGAAGTATTCCAGAGTATCATACCCAAGGGAACGGGGTTTAACAAAATCTATTTTGAACGCCACAAAGTATGTTTGCAAATCGCAATGGGGGTAACCGAAAGTTCAAAATGCGAGAGTTTGGTTTTAACAAGTGAGTGAAAATTCAAAGAATAAAATAGGGATTCAAGTGATGCAAGCACCTTTGGAAGAATGCGACTCACTTTGCAATTGCAATCATAGTTAGCATGTGAGACTAAGTAGACCGGGTTCAACTCCTATTCGATTTTGATTCAAAACCTTTAGGAGACTAAGTGATTAAACCTATACGTCTATGGCTAATCTAACTTAGATACTTCGCACACAACCCTAATGGTCTTGGAGTCTCGCCCTATGTCTAGGGTCGATGTTCAGGACTTATTTCTAAGCCTTTTCCTCCATTGCTTTTGTGACATCGGTTTTCCCTTAACTCTTTCTATATTAAGTTCGAGCTTGATGAGCAAGCACTAGTTGGCCGGCTAGGTTTACCCAAAATTAAATTCAACAAAAACAAACAAAGTACACATGCTAATTAGATTGTTTATGCTTTAGAGCTTTACATTTTTCCTTAGGGCATTCACCAACTTGAACCCCTAGAGGAAATTTAGCTCATTGTAGAAAGCCCTAAATTATTTATTGAAAATTTCATGGTTTTAAAGAGGAGATAAATAATTTTAAGAAAACCTAATTAAATTACCACAAGGAAAATATCTACTTAAGAAAATCAATTTCTCCTAAATTAGCTACGGGAATTAAAATTGTTGTTTTCACAAGAAAGTCCACTAGTAAATGAATAGTTTAAGGGTTTTAAAACTAGAAATATTTTCCATAATACTGTAGATAGCTATTAACTCACGAAAAATCCAAAGAATTAGCAAAACATACCCAAATTCCTTAATACGATCGATTCAATTCCGTTCGAATCTTTGAATCTTAATCTCTTCAACAGTCATTGAGGAGAGATCTTATTTTCGAAAATGGAAATCAGCCAACTCAGAGCAAAGGAAACGAAAACAGAAGCTGGAAAATAATGGAAAACAGTAAACAAATCTGCATAAACTGATTTCTTGTTGATTGAAAATTAAATCGAAGTATACTCGTGCTACAATGTAGAGAATAATTGCGAAAATAACAAATAATTGAAATGGAACTGAGTGAATAACAATTTGAATTCAAATGGCTGCTGCTACGAAGAAAATAAACCCAGAAAATTATGCTTTCGGGAGAAGAACAAGAAATAAAACCCAAAAAACTAACTGCTCGGGAGAAAAACAAAACAGAAACTAAACCCAAAAAATGAACTTTCTTCTTCCTCCTCGGCTTCTCCCCTTTTTAAAGTCAAAGTCGAGCTTTATCTCCTTCCAAAATTGGATCCCAGATTCGTGGGTAAAATCTGGACAAGATAATCTTGCTGGAATTTCTCCATAATTGGTGTAAATCGCGTGAATCATGGAGATTTCCGTGAATTTCGAGCTTTCCTTGTCGTGCCTTAGAATGCAATTGGTTTGCAATCGCATTCTCCCTTCCTCTGTTCTTCTTGTTACATTGCAAATGGAATGCAATTGCATTCCTTTTGCAAAGTCTTCAATTCTGCACAAAAGACAACAACTTAAGCTACTTCTTTATCTTTTCTCAAAATTCTTTTATTCATCAAGTTTCAACAAGCTTGTATGAATTTATACAAAATGTTACTTTTGTCTTGCTTGTTGGTCAACAAAATCCTCAAAATTAGCAAGAACAACTTGGTTTTAGAGTTGAATAATTCTCATAATTGAGAATTATCAGTAATTCCAATTGAAGTGGTTGAAACTTGAAGATGCTTGCTTGATTTAAGCCTATTTTAAAAATATTCCTTTTGATCCCTTATACTTTTTGAGCACTTAGCCCTCTTGTCTATGGTTTTGAAGGCTTAAGATTGGGTTATTTGGTCTAGATTCTTGTTGCCACCTCGAAAGATTTAGGAACTAGTTTAAGAGTCTACTTGCATGATGTTAAGTAACGTGAAACTTAGGAGTAATTGCATGTTTTATTTGCCTTTATTACTGTGATAAAATGAAAACTCGAGTAAAGAAAAAATAATGATTGCATGTTTTTAAAAGTCTAAGGGTAAAAAGAGCTACCTCTACTGTGATCAGTCAGGCCATCCATCGAGCAAGTGCTTTGGATACTACAGTGGATGTGTGAAAGCTAGCGCTCATCAAAATAAGCAAAAATCTAAGTTTGGGTAGGCCTACCCCGGGGCACCTTAGTTTCCTGTTATCCTCTTGAGTGTAGGAAAGCTTGAGAATTGGCCTTAAAGTCAGAAGTAGGGGGAAAACGAGTTGAGGATCGAATAAAAATTTCTCGGGCTTATAAAGACTTAGATAAAGGAAGCTATACACACACACACATAAGAGATGAAGGGATTAGTTTTAAAATTCTCATTGATTGAATGTGTTTGATAGTTTTCTTCCATTGAAATTGTTTTGTTGCCTAAAGCATTGAGATTAGAGTAATTGATATGCAACTGATTAGTCATAGGATTGTTTAGTTCTACCTTGATCGAGGACTAGCAAGATTTAGGTTGGGGGTTGTGATAAGACCTATAAAGTCCTATTTAATCACACTTATTTCTTATTAGTTAGAAGGATTTTATGTGTTTTATTATTATTTTTTTAGGAATTCGAGCAATTTGCGTGTTTTGGAGAGTTTGCAACATTTTGGAATTAATTTGGACATAATTGGAGGTGATTCGAGCAATTGAATTTCTATATCAATTTTGACTGATCATATCATAATATTTTGAGAGACAAATATATTTAAATTTGGTGTCAAATCGAAGCTTATTGAATTATCTTTCCAACGGTATTAGATTCATTGAATTCCACTAAGTATTATGAAAGTTATGACATTTTGAGTAATTACTACTCCTGCTGGAATACTACCATACCCGATAATGCTTTGTGCCAATTTCCGTTCCTATTATCTTGCTGATCACGTTTGGGGATATAGCCAAATTAGATACCATTTTAAAGCTCTCTAAATATCTTTCCAGTTATATAAAGATCACGTTGATCCAAGTTATGGAGAATAAGTTATTGGCAAAATACTAAAGACTGTGCAATCCAAAAACTTTCCTTATTTGCAACATTCTATGTTCGTTTTGAGAATTTAGGAAAGGATTTTCTATTTTTGGATGTATTTTCCAGCATTTCGTAATATAGAAAATTATTTACTTTATTTTATTTTATTTTGAATATTATTCCCTAATTGTTTTGGGAAAATATCTTTCTAGAACTTAGGGTTTCTTACTTGTGCAAGTTGTCTACCTCAAGGTTATTTAAGCTTTTTTTTGGACATCTGCAGGGAGTTTTTTTTCTCCGAGTGTAATTTTTCTAGACACTAGTTTTTAGAGTTTTTCTCCCTTTTCCTTTACTTTTCTTTTGGCACTATATCGAACCAAGGATGAATCTTGGCTACATCATCACGATGAGCGGCTAAGGTAAATGTTATAATTCATAGGTCGATTGCAATCAATTGCAATGTTGTGAGACTTGTACTTTAATGTAGTTTTCTTATAATTGCAAGTATTCTTTGATTCATGTGTTTATTATATGAGCATGTATTATTGATTGAATTGTCGCCTCAATCGCTTTATATGCTTGATTGCTAGTCATGATGCATGATCCGTAATTGTCATGTTGATTGAACCTTATAGCGATAGGATTATTACATGTGTGTGTTTTATGGGTTTCCATAATTGCATAGCTTGCATGTTTAATTCTAGGAATTAAAGAAGCATCTTGATTAGATTAAAGTTATTTTATCTAATTGGTTGTCTTAGTCCTTCCAAAGCAGTTAATGCTTTTATCTAAATAATTTGGAACGATTTCGTTAAAATTGTTTAGATAATTAGCGTTAACTTTACATTTGTTAGAATTGATGACTTTAGGGAATTTGTTACTTTTTGGGGTTTCCTAATAAGTTGACTAAGTACTTGCATAATTAAGTTAAAACGTTTTGTGTGCCTATGATAAATTTTGCAATTGGATAAAACCGTGCCTTTGAATTGGAATTTGGTAAGATTTGATATATCTTTATTTTTATTTTCTTATATTTTATTTGCAAAAACTCAAAACTCTCCTTTTTATTTGTTTTCCCCTTTGCAAATTTAACTTGAGAAATTAATATTCGATTCCCTGAGATCGACTCGGTTCGCTCAATGCTAGCTTAGGATCGGTTTATAAATTGTAATTTGATGAGCCATCGACAAGCTCACGATACGAATCTCTTCTGCAATAGCAGAATCTCTAACTTGTGAAAACTGCAATTTCTCTTTTCCACATGAATGAGAAGTGCAACCTTCATGGTTTCCCAACTATCATGCAAAGATCTCAACAACAAAATCACATTTACTTCGTCAGTAAATTCTAACTCAACAACAACTAATTTGTTTATCAACAAATCAAACTCATTTATATGGGCAGTAACATATCCACCTTTAGCCATTTTCAAATTAAAAAATTTAGTTGCAAGATATACCTTGTTGTTTACAGAGGGTTTTTCATCCATGTTAGACAAAGCTTCCATTAGCTCTGCTGTGGTCGTTGCCTTCTCCACATTGCTTTGCACATTCCTTGTCATAGTCAGGCTAACAGTCCCCAACACTTTTCTGTCCAACTTTTTCCATTCAGCTTCTCTCATATTTTCAGCCTTTCCTTCCAATGAAAATTTAAATCCTTGGAATGCAAATAATCCAATATCTGACACTTCCAAAACGAAAAGTCTGATCCATTAAAAGTAACCAACTTCTCATCTCCTCCTGGCATCGTTCTACAACCCGAATGCTTTGATACCAATTATTAGGGGCCGATAAAATATAATTAATCTAAATTCACTCATATTCAGATAATATATATTCTATCTAAAATCCTAGATCAGGTTCTAGTTCCAAATACTGTGGAATAAACAATTTGTGCAAGCTTAAAAGAATAGATAAAGTAACCTAAACTTCTAGGCAAAAAGAACGATAATAAAAATATAAGGGAAGAGAAATTGACACCAGATTTATACTGGTTCACCCAATGTAGGCTACGTCCAATTCTTTACTATCGATGTAGGTTCCACTAAATTGTTAGGGAGAAAATACAAGAGTTTACAACCTCTCTAAAATGATTTTTCTCACTTTTCTTGTAACACCCGATCTAAAAAAAAAGATTAGTATTAATTTTTATTAAATAATTAGTTAAAATTATTAATATTAAAATATTAAAGATATTTTATTCTTCTTTTATTATTATCACTATTTTATTATTATTATTATTATTTGTTTTTAAAAAAAATATATACCATCCTTATCTCTCCCTCTCTCTCACCCATCCCTCTGTCTTTTTCCGATTCTCCCTCCCCCTCCCATCCTGTTCTCTCCCTTCCCCTTTCCCGTTTTGTCCCCTTCCCGTTCTGTCTCTCCATCCCCCTCTTTAGTCCTGTCTCTCCCTTTCCCCTCTTTCAATTTCGTCTCTCTCCCTCTATTTCAAACCGTTTTTCTCTCTCTTTCTCTCTCTCACTAGTTTGTTGGTGTTTGAATCATTTTCTGGCGAATACTTGCATGGACAGTGGCTTTGAAGTTGTCTCTGAGCGTTTTAGAGTTCGTGTTTGGTGTGACTTGGCTCAATTGACAGTAGGTAAGCGTTTCGATTTCGGATCTAAGAAATTTAGTGAGTTAATTACTTATTTAGGCATTAATTGAGTAGTTTGGGTTGACTTTTAGTTATGGAACTTACTTTAGGATTAACCATCACGGTTGAAGGCTAATTATCCAATTCGGGTCATACTGAGCATTATTCCAGCAACTTTTAGTTACGGTGGTTGGTAAGTTTTTAAGTTCAAAGCATTTGTAATTGGTCTTTTGGGACCAAGTAAGTTTTAGGAAGTTGATTTTGATTTGACTTAAGTTATTATTGAGTAATTGGAACTTTTGTGCATGCTAGAAGTCGATTTTGGAAGTTGTAGATAGTTGTGCGCTCTCTTTAAATTGTTAGGACTAAAGCTAACATCGTCCTAAGAAGGGAAGCATTTCAATCTCAAGTCGACTGAGATGTAAGTAGCCATTTGGAATTACTCGTCAAGGCTTTTTATACAAAGATTGTTTGTGGAGCATGTATAGTGAGCATGTTGATACACTTTTGCTTAATTGTTGTTGAATTGTGTTTTGTTTCTAGTGAATGAAAACTTTGGTATGGTGAGATTCATTTGATCCAATACTTGAGCTGCAATTACTTAATTGTGTTTGATGTTGAAAATATATCTTTGGTTGAGTTTGTGATCTTCAGTTCAGGGAGTGGAGGTGGTTCAGACTTGGTGTGTGATTTGGTGGTGTGAGATATCTTGGGATTTTCAAGAATATTGTGATTAAGAAATGACCTGTCAGTTTAATGCCACCTACCTTATTATTTTTTTTAATGTGAGCATGTATTGCTAGGTGGTTGAGGCAGAGTGGAGAGCAATGAGAGCGATATTGATGCTAGCATAGGGGTGATGTCCCTAGAGCGATGGTGAGATGATGTTGATGCTAGCATAGGGACGATGTCCCTAGAGCGATGGTGAGATGATGTTGATGCTAGCATAGGGACGATGTCCCTAGAGCGATGGTGAGATGATGAGGATGCTAGCATAGGGACGATGTCCCCAGAGCGATGATGAGATGATGAGGATGCTAGCATAGAGGTGATGTCCCCAGAGTGATGAGTGTGAGAGTTGTTTTCCTTCTCGACATCAGACCAACTTAGAATACATGACTCGTAGGTATAGCACGTGGTAATACTATAAGAGAGTGAGCTTGAGGTAAGGTAAGAAGGCACATAGTAAACGGAGGTGAATGTTTTGAGACTGAGCTAAAGTATGCAGTTTATAGTTATGTATTCCTTTGTATGATTTAAGATTGGACCCTTAAGGAGGGGTTACTTACTGAGTATATTCATACTCACTCGTGCTACTTTGCTCATATCTTTTCAGGTGACGCGCATCAGCGAGGTGGATGACAGGACGACGACTTGACAAGGCTATGGGGATACTATTAGGTTTCTCCTAGGTTCCCTTTGTTGTGTACTGTTTTGTTAGGTCGTTTTTAGATTAGCTTGTAAACTTGGTTTGTAAGTTGTGCTTTTAATTTCTTTGTAAATTCTGGTTCTGAGATGTCTTTCACATTCGTTTCCGTGATTGTGAACTCAGCCTCTTTTGGGTAGTTTGGTGGGTGCTGAGTGTTTTTTTTTTTAAATCTTAGAAGTGCCTTATGCGTCTTTACAGGTTCTTGATATTTGGTTTTCTCATAGTTACACCGCCATGCTCCCGAAATTTCAGACATGAGTGAGGTAACTCAGTTTTGCTTCCGTGTTTAGGATGTTCAGAGCTTAGGATCGTTACATTTCTCTCAAGGAAAAGGCTCACGAATCACTCTGTAATAGCTCTCAAAACTCTTCGATTGAGAAAAAAAGGCTCTTGCAAACAACTCGAAGAAAAAACTCTCATAAGCTCTCAGTTTCTTCTCCATTTTTGTGTTTGCGTAAGACCCACGACCTCTGCAAATTTTTTCTTCCATTCTGTTTTCCGTAAAACAACACAGCCACCTGAATTTTTTCTTCTTCTCACGTAAGGACTCACAGTCAGCAAACACATATAAATTAGGTTAATTTTAAACATATGGGCCAACATTTAATGGGCCATGTCCCCTTTTTGGGCTCCACTAAACTTTCTTAACAGCGTGAGCGCATGAAGGTGCCATGCAACCCGTCAGTTTTCTTTTTTTAATAACGAAAATCCAAAAAATTGTTGATTTGCCACATGTCACCAGCTTGTTCATCGTGCATATTTTTCTCTTCTCCCTTTCTTTTTGAATTTCATCCTCATCACATGTCAACTTATCATTGGTTCATGTACGCCACGTCATCACCACATCATCCAAAATGCAACTATTGGATGCTATGTCAACAAAATGTTATCGTTGAGCACCACTTCAGCTGTCATGCCAAATGTCATGTCAGCAAAGTGCCACGTGTCAACGCCACATTGGATTTTGCATCCAATCTTCTTTCTTTTCCATATCTTTCTCATTTGAACTATGATTCGAACAATTCAAGATGCATTGGAAGCATCTTTTGAAGCTCTACAAGATAGATACTTTTAAACACTAAAAATTTAAACTAAAAAAATTGAGTTTGTTATCAAAAAAAAAAATTGAAACTCTTAAGCTAACAAACTCTATTGTTGCAACTGTCTAAGCATCTATACTCTTTGTGCATTAGACTATATCCTATGAATACACATGAATAGTTCCTATTCGAGAATTTATTCCTAGCATAGTTTCTTAGATAGAGGAAGCATCGACAATCGAATATTTTTATTGATCTACCGTATACCTAGGTAACCATTTTAAAGTCCTTTCAAAATGAGTCTCATTATTAATATTTTTATGGGCATTTAGTTTATGACAATGTTGTTTGAAAACTGTCAATCGAATACTTTAAAGGAACAATTTATTGAAATAAGTTAGCCAAATCTATTTCAACTAGATGACAGTGTTTCCTTTCCACTACTCCATTACATTTAGGGAGTGTGTGGGTAAGATAGTTGATGCACAATTTTAGTTTTTTCAAAATAGCCCTTTGAGTTCAAAAGTGAAGTAAATTCTCCACTACTATAAGTTTGGAGAACTTTTAGCTTCCTTCCAACTTGAATCTCAACCATTAGTTTAAACTTTTTTGAATCAAGATATAAATTCTAACCTTTTAGTAGATATATCCAAGTGAATCTATAGAAGTCATCAACAAAGCTTGCAACGTATTTGTAATTTTGAAAAGAAGCTATAGGGGCTAACCTCATAGGTCATAATGCAGTTTTTATAAAGGAGCTTTGCATAAATTCATATTTGATTGGAAAACTCAACTTACAACTCTTACTCAAAATTGGTAGGAAACACAAATATTTTCTACTTTAGGCCCACTAGAAACATCAATAAGTTGTTGTGTATACATAGTTTTTAGAGATTTTTCATTTAGATGTCTCATCCTCTTATGCCAAATAGACTATGATACTTTATTGTCAGTTAATAGCAACAATATAGACTTCATTTTTCTCTAAATGTTGATCTTTCATAGCATACAAGCCTGCTATTCATGAGCCCTTAGCAAGTATTTCCCCTTATTGATTCTTCAAAATAAAACTATTAGCAAAGAAAGTGATTGAACAACCATTATCTTGTCTGAGTTACTTACCGATATTAGGTCCTTCGTAATCTCAAGCACAACTAGTACATTTTTAAATGCTAGAAAGTTTATTACGTCCGATGATTATTTTCCCTTGGCCAATGGGTGAAATTTCATGTTGGTATCCATTTTCTTTAAATATTTTGTCTATTCCTCTATAAGGTTTCAAAGACGAAACCTTACTTGAATCATTAACCATGTGGGAAGTAGCTTCTAAATCAACATACATCGAAGGATCAATACCCCCATTAAAGTTCATGATTGCAAGAGGTTTATGGATCTCTTTTGATTGGTATGAGTGATCAAATCGGTTCCAGCATTCCAATGTTGTATGATTTCCTTTTCCACAATTTGGCACATCATTTTATTTGGTTCATAAGCATTGGAGTTGAACATATACCTACGTACGTCTTGGTTTGCATTGTTGGTTTGTTGTTTTTGATCCGTAGCTTCACAGTAGAGAAGGATCTTGAGTTTATGAAGGTGTCTTAGAGCTGCTTGGAGGAAAAACATAGAAGTGACTTGAAGTTGGTGATGCTAATGATTTGCCTTGAGGGAATCCCCTTCCCTTGGAAGAGAAGTGTCTTCCTTGACCTTCAGACCTTCCTCTTTGAAAATAGAAGACTTGCTCCTGATTTGGTTGTGTGTATTTTTCTTCATCTAGTTTTGATTTAAATCTCACATTCCTCAAGAGCTAGATCAAACTCGTAGATTGTGGGATAGGGGGCCTTAGAGAGCATAGCTATTTGAATCCTTGATAGTTGGTTCTAAGACCTCTGGCAACATGGAAGGCTTTTGTTAAATCGTCCATTGGTTTCTTCATGCTTGCAATCTGATCATAAATTCCATAAATTTTCTTGATGTATATATCATCCACAAAGAGTTTACCTTTTTTTAGAGTGAGGTGCATTTCATTCAAGTGATCAATCTCATTTTCCTTACTCATGGTGAGTGATTGCTCTCCCAAGGATGTCCATATTTGTTGTGTTATATCAACGCTCTTAATCATTGCAAGAATATCTTATCCCAAGTAGCCAAGATGCAAATAATCCATCATTGTTGATCCATTGAGTGAACTGTGGTTTGACAGTATGCTTTTCATCTTTGTCAGTGATAAGCTCTTCATTGTTGTTTCTAGATTTCAAGTGATCGTCAATCCTCAAACTTCCAACTAACGGTAGGATTTGTGATTTCCAGTACCGTAGGTAATTGGAGGAAGTGAGTTTGATAGAAATCAAGCTCAACCATTGATGGAAGGATTGAATTGTCAATGTTGGTTTTGTTTTGCCATTGTCGATGAGTGTGGATTGCTAGTGTATGTTTTTCCCTTTTCCAAGTCTAATACCATGAAAAGGTTTTCAAGAGAGTGCACCTGCAAAGTGTTCTCAAGCAAAGGTATAAGTAAATTGAAGGGAAGTTTTTTATTCAGTGTGTTATCTAAGGGTTACAAAAACCTGTCATATATACATAGCACATTTGACTTGAGAGGGAAAAAGGAATAAATAAATTGAAGTAATAGGAATCAGAATACATATACGGTAGTGAGTGTGATTGGAGGAAAAAAAATAAAAGAAGATTTTCACCAGCGACAGTGATATATTATGCTAAAAGAGATTGGCTATTTCCATATTAGGAGGTGAACTACACCAGTGATCTGTCAAGTAGAGTGCTACTAGCAGATATGAAAATAACTCAGCTCACAGTTGATGTTGGTGCTGCTAGTTGTTGTGCATCGGGGAACGATTAGGAGTGATCTGATGTAAATAAGGGTCGGTTTGGTTTAACTATTGGAGTGTCTAATTTTAAAAACAAATTATTTTTGTAAAATTTGCAGTTTTTTTGACAACCACTCAAAATGATTTTTTTTAAAAATGAGTTTGAGAAATAAGTCATTTTGAGAGAATTAGACACTTGACACCAAAGTTTAGAAAAAATGTTTTAAGTATTTACGTTGTAATCCCTCCCAAATTTTCATAGGATATAAAAATGATCAAAATACCTTCACACAACCCCACTTGCCCTCGACCATGGCCACCCACCATGACCGTTGTTGCCCACCGCCGGCGACCACCTCTAACGACTAACTCCGAAAACCACCTCCGACGACCGCCATCGGCAATCACCTCCGACAACTACCGTCAACAACCAACTCTGAAGACCCCCTCTAGCGACCACTGCCGACGACCACCTCCAACAATGGCCAGTGTTAGTCATCCTATTATAGTGTTTTAAATATAAATTAGAACGTATTAGTTCATAGTGATAGTCGTCTATTATATAGTAATTTGATATTAGTAGAAGTGTTAAAACGTTTTAACTGTAGAGCAAACCAAATAAATCTGTATACAAAAACACTTTTGAGAAAATATAACCAAACATATGAATGTTTTAATTTTAAATGGCTTTTATAAAAAATAAAATGCTTAAAATAAAATGCATTTTTAAAAAACACTTTGATTAAAAGTCAATCCAAACAGCCATAATTCTTTTGACATAATTTGTTGTTCTGTAGCTTTCAGTAGTGAGTCAATTTGTTGAGTTAGAGTGAGTTTGTCATGTTGAGATGGCAGGCTAGTTGTCGGATTATCATTTCTTTCAACATATAAAACAATATATTACAAAATAGTAATATCAAATGAATCGTTTAAATAAATAATTTTTTACACAATATAAAAGGAATAAATATTTAAATAAACAATTTTTTTACACAATATAAAGGTAATATGAAATGAATCATCTACATAAACAATTTTTATATAATATATTGGACAAATATTTTCCATTTTTATGAATAATTATAAATATACATTTTTTGGTTCATAAAATATATATATATATATATATATATATATATATATATATATATATATATATATATATATAGGATCTTCTTGCTTTTTTTTTTTTTTTAATTTTTTGTTGTTGTTTGAGACACTTGTTTATAAAATTATAGTTTTTTTTTTATATTGTTTGTATTTTATAGAATATTTGGTTGTTTCAAAGCCATCACCACAGAGTTGGACTCGGAGGAATCACGCATATATACAACTTCATTGTGAGTTAAATTTGTCCAATTTTTTTTTGTATTGTGCTCACTATTAGTGTTTATTCATTTTGTTTTCACTGTTTTATGATTTTATGCGTATAATTTGTCACTTTACATTTCTAATTTCATAGCTAAGTGTAAACTGCTGGCTTTTCTAGCTTTTATTTTTCTCTCTTATGGTTTATGACTTTTAAATTTCCAACTTTCTGATTTCTTATTTATAGTTCATGGCTTTCACAGTTAAATTTGTCCAATTCTTTTTTATTTCATATACTTGGGCTGTTTGATTTTCTTATTCATGGGTTGTAATTTGGTTGTGATTTATTTTAATATATTTTATTTTATAGATGGACAACAATAGTGGTAATGCAAATACAAGTGGATCAAGATCAAGATGTAATGATGAAACTCCTTCGCTTCCCAATCGTAGCCAAATTCTTAAACCACACCTTTACCTCCAAAGTCTAGCAAAAAGAGGCCTAGTAAACCAACCTCTTCTATTTGGGACCATTTCACAAAAATGGAAGTGAGTGTTAATGATGGAGCTAGGTGCAAGTGTAATTATTGTGATAAGGACTATGCTTGTGACATTAATAGTTGTGGAACTAGCACTTTATGGAAGCACTTAAAAAATCAGTGTAAAAAATATCCATATAGAGAACAAGAAAGAGGACAAACCACCTTAACTCTTGTCCCTTCTAATGATGGAAAAGGAGGAAATGCTAGCAACTTCATGACTATATTATTTAGTCAACAAGCATGTAGAACAACATGTACCAAGATGAAAATTACTGATGAGTTACCTTTCAGATTTGTAGAGAATGAGGGTTTTAGACATTTTTGTAGTATTTCATGTCCTAAGTTTGACCCTCCATCAAGAGTAACAATAGCTAGAAATGTATTTAACTTTTATCTTGAAGAGAAAAAAGCAGTTGAAATCATTTTTAGGTAAAAACTCTCAGAGGGTTTATCTTACAACAGACACTTGGACTTCGTTACAAAATGTTAATTACATGGTAGTCACTGCACACTTTATAAATTCTGAATGGAATTTGCATAAAAATATTTTGAACTTTTGTCAAGTTGCTAATCATAAGGGAGAGACTATTGGCAAGGTGATTGAGAGTTGTTTGTTGGAATGGGGGATCGACAAAAATTTTTCCATCGCTGTTGATAATGCAAGTTCTAATGATGTTGCTATTGCTTACATTAAGAAAACACTCAAAAGTTGGAAATTTGTTGTCTTAGATGGAGAACTATTATACATGAGGTGTTGTGCTCACATAATTAACTTGATTATCAATGATGGGTTGAAAGATATGCATGACTCAATTGCTAGTGTTCATAATGCAGTAAGATATGTTCGATCATCATCTAAGAGATTGGAAAAATTCAAAGCTTGTGTGAAACAAGATAAAATTGAGTGTAAAGCTCTTGTTTGTTTAGATGTGTCAACTAGGTGGAATTCTACTTATTTAATGCTTGATCATGCAATAAAATTTGAGAAGGCTTTTAAAATTTTAGAGGAAGAGAAAAAGTTGTCAGATTATGGTAATTATTTCAAGGAAGATGACCATGGAAATAAAAGATTGGGGCCACCAACTAAACTTGATTGTGCAAATGTCAGGTGTTTGTTAAATTTTTGAAGAAATTTTATGATGTCACTACAAAGATAAGCAGTTCTTTATATGTCACTTCTAATGTTGGATTTCATGAACTTTATGGTATTCAATAGACTTTAATCAAATTGAACCTGAATCCCAACTTTATTCTATGTAATATGGCTAAAAATATGAAGATAAAGTTTGACAAGTATTGGGGTTCAGTTGAAAAGATTAATACGTTGTTATTTCTTGCTATCGTGCTTGATCCCCATTACAAGCTAGATTATGTGTCATTTTTCTTTTCTAATATTTATGAGGATGTTGTGGTCAAATCAATGATGGATGATGTCAAGATATATTTAGATCATATGTATGACTTTTACAAATCAAATGACATTGGCACTTGAGAAAGTAGAGGTTGTAGTAGTGATTCTCAACAATCAAGCACTGTCACTAGTATAGACAGTAATGATGATGGTGATGAAGAGGAAAGCCCGATGCAGTTAAGGTATGAGAAATGGAGAGAAGAGAAAACTTCATTGGAAGTGAGGAATGACGTGGATCGGTGTTTGTCTGAGCCTAATGAGGACGTTAATGATGATTTAGATATTGGTCATATATACCGTATTTTATCCAAAATTGCCCAAGATGTTTTAACGGCTGGCTCCAGTGTCTACTGTGGCATCTGAATTGACATTTAATATAGGAGGGAGGATTTTTTTTATTCTTTTAGGTATTCTTTGACTCCTAAAACGGTGGGGCCTTGATATATACGCAAAATTGGATTCATGACAGCTCAACATTATTATATCTTTCTTCACAACTTGAAGAGTTGAGACTTGTGATAAGATTGAGTCAGGTAATTAAATTATTTTCTTATTATTGTGGATCTTAAAATGTATTATAATCAAATAATAGATATTTAGTTTGTTTGGTTTGTTTTTCAGATATTGCATTACCCTCTATTGTTGTGAAATAGGATTCAAGCGAATTGATGATTTTAATTGTAAGTTTTTCTATCATTATATTGATTAATATTGTTTTATTTTCTAAGGTACAATTCTTTATAATCTAAAATTTCATTTGTATTTTCAGGTTCTAGCATTAAAAAGTGAAAGCTCAAGATTGAAGAACTAAATCTAATAGTCATGGTGTTGTCAAATTGTGCTTCAAATTTAAGAATTTAGTATTGTAATAGACTAATAGTTGCATTATTGAAACTTGTACTTTTTTAAAGTGTATTGTATTGATTGTAATAGAAACATTTAACTTTTATCGTTGTTACTTAGTTTGAAGACATTGGATTTTTTTAATTCTTGATTTTTTTAATATTTATGTTGATTTATATAAAAATTGAAGGTACACAAACAAATTTAAATTTATATTCGAAATAAAAGAGAGTTAAAAAAAAATAATATGATGAACCAACTCGACTCAACCCGAAAATATATGAGTTGGGTTTCTTTCATAAGTAGGATTGAGCGGGTTGGAGGATTGACCAACCCGAATTTTCAGGTTGGTCCAAAAAATCCCACTAACCTTACCCTAGGGGTGTGTAAAAACCGAGCGGAACCGACGAACCGAACCAAACCGAGTTGAACCGATTGGATCGGTCAAATTTTCTTTCATATATTAAGGTTCTTCGGTTTAACATTTTAAAAAACTGAGGTTTTTGGTTCGATTTACGATTTTTCTTTTTTTAAAACCAAAAAAATCGAACCGAACCAAATCGAATCTATTAAATATGTTTAAAAAACCCACACTAACCCACTTATTTAGCCTACAAAGTACAAACCCAATAAGCCCACTGCCCAATAAGCCCATTAGGGTTTTCACTTTTCTTTTCAATCATCTCCTTTCAATTTTCAAATCACCCGTCATAATCTCTCTTCCCATCTTCTCCCCCTCCCCTCCCTCTCCCTTCATTCTTCCTTCTTCTCCCTCCCCCCTCTCCCTCACTTCCTCTTTATTTCTCAACCTATACCCAAAAATGGAGGAGGTGTCTTTCAAAGATACTTTTTACAGCTCAGTTCGAAATGAAAGACGATTGGTGTGTGCTTTATGTACCTACCGCTACTTACTTTGAAGTTGCTTGTTGATCACATGTCGGAAGTCTTTCGCTTGAAATCACTTTCTTTGGTTCGAAATCGCCGCTACGTTGATGCCGACGCTAATATTTTTGTTCGAGGCAGCCGTAGACGCTAATATTCCTCTGAAATCTATCTTTGCTCATATTTTATGACTTCTCCATTTAACATCACTTTCTAAAACTTCCTTTTCCAACTTTGTTGATTTTTCTGGGCAACAAAATAGGCATAAATCGATTGAAAATCGAACCAAACCATTCCAAACCGAAACCGACTAGTTCGATTTTTAACTAAAAACTGAAAAAGTTTTGGTTTTCTCGGTTTAAATCTCTCAAGAATTGAAAGGTTCAGTTCGGTTATTGGTTTCGGCCAAAACTGGACCAAACTGAACCGTGAACACCCCTACTTGACCCAGCCTAACCCATGTACACCCCTATAATTGACATGAGCATAAGGTGACATTGAAAAATAATTCTTCAAATTAAACATGATTTTTATAATTACTTAATTACTATATAAAATGTCATATACTTACAAACTCTAATGCTCTTATCTTTGAGGAAACCAACTTGCCATCAAAATAAGATAAATTATTCTTTGTTTAGCATTTGATCTCGTGCAACTACATGAAATGAAACTCTTTAAAGGGAACCTTTGATGTCTATTTATAATGGATCATTTAATTTGTTTTATTTTATGGATTTTTTTTAGTACCTATTTTATGGAATTTGAAATTTTTTTTGCATTGTTTTAATTCCCATTAATATACCATTTTTTTTTTTACTTTCATTTTCGTTGGTGGGCAAGAGGCCTTTTCATCCTAAAAAAAAAAAAAATTGACGTCATCTTCAATGAATTCAATTTAAATGAAAATTATGCGTAACCACAAAATAAAGGGTAATTAATCTCACCTTTAATTATTTAATAATGGTAAATGTAATTGTTCTATTGTTTGAAAAAAAAATCATTTTTTTTTTGCCTTTTGATTTAAATGCAAATCATTATTTCTCTATTAAAGTATTTTTGTACGCATACCCACACTCTCTCACTCTCCATATTGTTTTTTTTGAGCTCAACACTCACTCTTCATATTCAATACCATCATCCATCATTGTACGTATATTTTTCTCTATTTCCATGCCTTCTCTCTCTCATTTGATACTAATTCTTTTCTTTTTTTTTTATAACTAATTCTCTTTTAATAGAGATGCAAACTTTTGTATTTTTTTTTGGAAAAACTTTGTATTTATTTTTTAACCTATGATTATGCTTGTCCATAAGTTTTCTATAAAACATTTATTATAAAATTATTTTTTGAAAATTTATTACGGAGGAATTTGAAAGTAACCAATATTTATTATAGAGGAATATAATGTTAGAGTTTTTTTACAAATAAATTTTATATTATTCCAAAAATTAAAGGAACGATTAAGGTTTGTCAAATGTTATCTCTTCATAGTTCAGAACACAATATATATACTTTTCTTCTATCTTTTGTATATTTTCATTAAGTGTTCAAGTATTCAAGTTTCCATATACTTCTACTTAGGCTAAAATATTAAGTTAAAAATGATTATCTTAACTAGCCAATTTTTAAAATGAGATTTCATCACCCTTTAATTTGTTTGAAGGAATTTGAATACAATAATAATTTTTGCATTATTTGGTTATGAAATAAAAACAATAAGAACAAAAAAAAACACAAAGAAGAGATGAATGGAGCAAAAGTAGAGAGCAATTGTATTCTCAAGTGTTGTGTTCTCTCAAAATGCTTAATACAACTACTATTTATAATGTTATAGTGGTGTAGGTTACAAGCAATTTAAGGCTATAATTAGCTAAAGTTCGAGATTCTCATGGCTATTCTAAGGGAGAGAGAGAATCATGGGGGATAATGGGTACTTGGATATCTATATTATGATAACTTTTATAACACTCCCCCTTAGATATCCAATGTATATAAAATATATGCCTCGTTGAAACCTTACTAAGAAAACTCTAATGGGTAAAATCCTAGTGAAGGAAAATAGTACACAATTCATATACTTTAACAACTGCCTCATTAAAAACCTTGCTAGTAAAACCCAATGGGAAAAAAACCATATTCAAGGGAAAAAGAGTGCAGTACATTTGCTCCCCCTCATAGAAACATCACTTGAGATCTCTGAGTGATTGCATATCAATGTTGTGCACCAACTTCTCAAATGTTGCAGTAGGTAATGCTTTAGGGGCTGTTTGGGGCAAGGAGTTGCAGGGAGTAGGAGTTAATATGTCTGGGGAGTTAGGAAGTCTGGGGAGTTAGGAAGTCTAGGGAGTCAGGAAGTATGTGTTTGGGGTGCAGAGTTGTTTAGTCTGGAGTTAGGAAGTCTGTGTTTGGGGCAAGGAGTTGCAGGAAGTAGGAGTTCTGAAATCTGTGTTTGGGGTGCAGATTTGTTAAACCTGGAATTATGAAGTCTAAGTTGATTTTATATAGTTTTTTTTCTACAATTTCTCAAAATTTCATTATTAAGAATTTGTTCCCATTAATTCTAAGATTGAGATTTTTTGTTTTTATTAATTTATGTATATTTTACAAATTTCTTTAAAGTAAAAAAAATAATTTTGAACAAAATACCCCACATTCTTTTTTTTCAATATATCTCACATTAATTATTCATTTATCTTGGATAGTTTTCAAATAAAGGAGTCTTACAATACTTTTTAAAATATTACATGTGATTTGGAAATATTTCAATCCATTAATTTAAAGGGATTCAAATAAACTTCAAGATTTTTACGTTTTTATTCTTTCAATTCTAGAAATAATATAGATTTGTTTCCGTCAATCCTAAAATTGAGATTTTAAATTATATTATTTTATGAATATTTTACAATTTTATTAGAGACTTGTTTTCGTCAATTTTAAATTTTTAATTTAAGATTTGTTTTTCAAGCTTAATAAAATAATTTTTTTACATAATTTAAGATTTTATTTTTCTAACTAATCAATGTAATGAATTATTTAAAGTTTGATTAATTTGAAAATAATATATTCTTTAAAGTTTTAAAATAACTAAGTTAAAAATAAAATATCAAATATTTATGCTATTTTAAAATAATTAAGTTCAAAATGAATATATATATTTTTTAATATCATTCAAAATAAATATCATACATACTTTTGTTCAAAATACTATATATTTATGTTATTTATTGTAATAATTTTATTTTATTAAGTTTGGAATGAGAAATTGTTTATCTTTTTACTTTGAATATGATTAGTTAGAAAATCAAAATTTTTTAATACGTTAATCTTTTTTAATACTAATTTTTTTAAATGTAATACAGGTTAGTTTAAAATATGTTTTTCTTATCTTCAAATCATAAAATTATATATATTTTTGAGCTATTAATAAAAAAAAAAGCTTAAAAAAGATGAGATTGTTATTGGTTATAAGTAATTTTAGTTGAAACTTAAAAAAAATTGTAGATGACAAATGGCGGAAGTGAAATAGGAAGATTTTTATCAATTAAAAAAATTGTTATGTAGTACTCTAATTTATATTAAAATTTCAATTTAAATAATAGTATCATGTCTAAAACATTCTTATATAATTTATATTTAAAAAATAAAATTATAGAATAAAAAGAAAAATATTTTTGTTAAAAAATTGATTAAAATTATATAATAAAAAATAATTATTTATATTTAATTAGTAATTAGTAACAATGATGAGAAAATTTATATAAAAAATAAAGAAAATTTTTCAAATTAAGAAATTAAAAAAAAATAATGTAAAAAAATAGAGAGAGAAAAGAGAGGGGAGAAAAGAGAGAGGTATGAGTGAGGTGAGGTGAAGAAAAAATGAGATAGGAAAGTTGTGGGACCCACAATGAGGAGTTGGGGAAGGAGTTAATAAGTTTGTGGGACCCACAATAGGGAGTTGGAGAAGGAGTTAATAAATCTGTGGGGTCCACAATAGGAGTAAAATTATCCTTGGGCCAAACAAGGAGTTGGGGGGGAGTTATTAACTCCTCCCAACTTTACTCCCCCCAACTCCTCAATCCAAACACCCCCTTAGTAAATAAGTCTGCCAAGTTGTCTTTTGAAGAAATTTGTTGAACAGTGACGTCATCGTTATCTTCAAGATCATGGGTATAGAACAACTTTGGTGAAATATGTTTCGTTCTATCTCATTTAATATATCATCCTTTAATTTGTGCTATACATGTTGTATTGTCTTTGTATAATATTGTTGGAAAACTTTTGTTAGAAGACAAGCCACATATTCTACGAATATGTTGAGTCATTGATCTTAGCCACACATTCTCAACTAGCCTCATGAATTACTAGGATCTCAGCATGGTTGAAGGAAATAGCTAATATTGTCTGTTTCATAGACTGCCATGATATAGCAGTTCCTCCACTTGTAAATAAGTACCCTATTTGAGATCTAGCTTTATGTGGGTTAGATAAATACCCTGCATATACATAACCAATTAGATTAAAGTTCGATTTATTAGAGTAGAATAAACTCATATCAATTGTTCCTCGAAGATAACGAAGGATATGCATAATTCCATTCCAATGGTTTTTTGTTGGAGAATAGTTATATCTAGCTAACAAATTTCCTGAAAATGTTATATCAAGTCATGTATTATTGGCAAGATACATAAGTGCACCTATTGCACTAAGATAATGGTACTTCTGGACTAAGAAGCTCTTCATTATCTTCTCGAGGATTGAAGGCATCTTTCTTTACATCAAGTGAACGAACTACTATTGGAATGTTCAATAGATGTGCTATGTCCATGTAAAATCTCTTTAAGATCTTTTCTATATAAGATGATTGATAAATAAATATATCATCTGCTAAATATTCAATTTGCAAGCGAAGACAAAGCTTTATTTTTTCGAGATCTTTCATTTCAAATACTTTCCTAAGATTTTCTATTGTCTTTGAGAACTCTTCAGAAGTTCCAATTATATTCAGATCATCAACATATACAACAATAATAGCAAATCCTGACTGTGATTTCTTTATAAAAATACATGAAAAATAGGGTTATTTTTATACCATTCTTTCAACAAATATTCACTAAGACGATTATACCACATTCGTCTGAATTGTTTTAATCGATATAAAGATCTCTGTAATTTGATCGAATATAATTCTCTAGAATTATATGATGCTAGTATTTTTAATCCTTCAGGGATTTTCATATAAATATCATTATCATGAGATCCATACAAATATGTTGTGACTATATCATAAGATGCATGTCAAGCTTTTCATACACAGTTAGGCTAATTAGATATCTCGATGTTATTACATCCACCACAGGAGAATGTCTCCTCAAAATCAATACCAAGCTTTTGCTAGAATCCTTGTGCAACAAGTCTCGCTTTATATCTTGTGATCTCATTTTTTTCATTTTTTTTTTCTTACAAATACCCATTTGTATTCCACATACTTGATATCTTTTGGTGTCTAGACTATTGGTCTAAAAACCTCACGTTTTGAAAGTGAGTTTAATTCTGTTTGGATTGCTTCTTTCTACTTATGTCAATATGTTCTATGTCAACATTCTTCAAAAGACTTTGGTTCAGAATCATCATTTTCATGAATAATATCATGGGAAATATTGTAAACAAAAATGTTGTCAACAACTATATTAGTTCGATTCCATTTTTTTCCTGTGATGACACAATTTATTGAAATTTCATTATTATCCTCAGGTACTTGACCTTCATCGATATTCTTATAAGCAGTCATATTCGGGATTTCTTTTAAAATATCCACATTTTTAATTGAATCATTTTGATTATTGACTACTTTTCTTTTTCGAGAATTTTTTATATTTGGAACTCATTAGTCTACCACACTTCTAGCGTGTCTCAGACTCATTTGTTGCAACAATTTGCTCTGTTGGGATTTCAATTCTGGATGGAGCATTTATAGTTGGTATATGTGACGTGTTCACTTTCTTAATATTTGTAAACGCATCTAGTATTTGATTTGTAATGTTTTGTAAATGAATTATCTTTTATACTTCTAGGTCACATTGATTTGTACGGGGATCGAAATGAGACAATAACGATACATTCCATGTAATTTCATTTTCCAGCTTCTTAATTCCTCCCTCTAATGTTGGAAAATTTGTTTCATTAAAATGACAATAAACAAATCGTACAATAAATATATCACCCGTCAGGGATTCAAGATATCTAATAATTGATGGAAAATCAAATCCAACATATATTCCTAGCCTCCTTTGAGGACCCATCTTAGTACATTGTGGTGGAGTCATTGGAACATATATTGTACATCCAAAGATTTGTAGATGGGAAATATTTGGCTTCTAGCCATAAGCTAATTGTTGGGGCCTACTTATGATAGGTTGCTGGCCTCATGTGTATAAGTTACGCTGCATGCAAAATCGCATGATCTCATGCAGATATTGGAAGCTTTGCTCTCATAAGCATTAGTCTAGCAATTAATTGCAAACATTTTATAAATGATTCCACTAAACCATTTTGTGTATGAACATGAGCTACATGATGTTCAACACTTATCCTAATTGACATACAATAATTATTAAACGTTTGAGACGTAAATTCACCAGTATTACCAAGATGGATTTTTTAAATTTCAAAATCAGAAAATTGTGCTCTTAACTAAATTATCTAAGCAGGTAATCCTGCAAATGAAATGTTTCGACTTGGTAATAAGCACACATGTGACTGTGTACTAGATGCGTCAACTAATACCATAAAATATCTAAATGGTCTACTTGGTGGATTAATAGATCCACATATATCACCATGAATTTGTTCTAAAAATGTGAGCGATTCAATCCTAATTTTAGCTGGTGAGGATCTAATAGTTAATTTTCATTGAGAGCAAGCAACACATGACAACTCATTAGATTGAAAAATTTTCTAGTTCTTCAATGAATGTCCAAGTGTATTTTCAATAATTTTTCCTATAATTATTCACCCAGGATGACCCAATCGATCATGCCAAACAGAAAATATATTGCATTAATGAACTTCAAGTTCATTGTTGCATATGTTTCAATAACACTAATGTGTGTGTAATATAATCCAGAAGAAAAAGCAGGTAGTTTTTTTAATAACAAATAATATGTAGATCTAGCATAAAATATATGTTGTCAACATTCAACATACAATGTATATACAAGGTATATAATACATATACATTATATATATGAAACGTACATAAGACATTTGTCACTAAGTACGAAAATAAAAATAAACCTTACCGTTAACTAAACAAAAATGGTAGAGATTCATACTGATAACGTGCTATGAAATAAGAACAATAAGAACAAAAAGAGCACAAAGAAGAGATGGAGGGAGCAAAGTAGAAAGAGCAATTGTATTCTCAAGTGTTGTGTTCTCTCAAAATGCTTCATACAACTAATATTTATAATGTTATAGTGGTGTAGGTTACAAGCAATTTAAGGCTATAATTAACTAAAGTTGGAGAGCCTCATGGCTATTCTAAGAGAGAGAGAGCCATGGGGGGGGGGGGGGGGGGGAATCGATATACTTGGATATCTACAATATGATAACTTTTATAACAAGTTCCTATTAGTCGTATTTTGTAATTTTTTTTGAAAAAAATCTTACTTCCATTTTCGTTGGTAGGCAAGAGGCCTTTTCATCTTCAATGTTTTTTTTTATATAAAAGAATCAACTTTACCTTCAATGAATTGAATTTAAAAATAAAATGATGTGTAACCACAACATGAAGGACTTTTTTTTAGTACACAAAATGAAGGGTAATTTCTTTATTCTATGACTTTTTATTTGACAAGAACTAAGGGGGAGGGTCAAACAAAACATAAAGAGACAAAAAACTAAACTGAAAGCGAATAAAAATAGGATCTCACTTGGTATCAATTCGAAAGGGGTCACGTCGAGGTTCGATGTAATAATTCCAATCATAGGTTATCTTAAGATGAATTTCCTACTTTGAAGCACCCACAAAGCCCAATGGACACCCTAAAGAGCTTCTAACAAATTTTAGTGTAATTTAATTAAACAAGATGCTAAATAAACCCAAAACTAGTCCAAAACTAGGGACGATACTAACTTGAGCCACAAGTTGCAGCGTGTCATGCTCAAGACTAATCGTTTAAGACCTAAGAGAGTTATTAGATTTAGTGGGATGCTTAAACTAATCTACGTGGCGAGTTTAGATTAACCCTTACATTGTTTACTTCTTTAGAACTAGATTCCTTAAGTCGTTCATGACCGCATTAAGCTCACAAACTCACCAAACCTAAGTCCTATTGCTACTCAAATTAAACGCTCTCTCGATATGTTCAAACAAACTCAAGATTACACATAGCTAGGCTAAGCATGCTCGATGCATATAAGGTTGTCAGGCCTACCTACGAATATGGTTAGGAATTAAAATTAAGAAGCAAAAAACATTCATTGCAAGAAATTAAATGCATTAAGTACAGAACCTCATGGAGTTACATTGAAAATCCCGACGATCTCCTTCGAATCGACATTTTTACTCAGCCAGAGACCAAAATCTCTCCTATGGATCAATAAAAAAAAACTCCTAATCTAGCCTAAAACTAAGAAAAATAGAGAGAACCTAACTAAAACCGCCCCATTTTGGCAGAAAAACGAGGGCTCTATGACCTAAATGGCGAAAAATGCCTTTTATAGAAATCGAAGTAGCGTCTCGACGCTACCCTTAATCAGACAACACCAAGGGGGCTTGCCGCAGCATCAACCTGTGTTCACTGTTGCAGCATCAGGACACTATGGACAACATCACGACGTTGCCCTGCATCTGCGCGTTTTGGACTTGCTACAGGGTCCTGCATCCGAGGCAACTATCTTGCAGCGTCAAGCGAGGCCTCTATCTAGTGTCTTGATGCTTCTCAAGGTCATAATCGTCAATCCTTCATATGTTTTCGCTCGGGGATCCAATTGATCTCCAGTTTTGCTCGTTTTAACCCCGTTTGGATGCAAATGCTCCAAAATGCTACTCTTGCTCTAATACCTACATAATAATCAAATAAACACATAAAAACATCACAAACTAAAATGATTTAGGCATAATAATTTAGGATTATTTTGGTCCTATCAGTTCAATTATTTAATAATGTGAAATTTAATTGTTTTGTCATTAAAAAAACTTTTTTCTTTGCTTTTTATTTAAATGCAAAACACTGTTTTCCACTAAAGTCTTGCATATTATTTCTCTTCCTCCCCTTTTGTATTCTCCCTACTCTTTCTCACTCTCCATTTTCTCTTTTTAGTTCAACACTCACTCTCTATATTACAACTTATTACAACTATTAAATTGTATATCTAAACTTATTACATGTATTACAACTCCAACAATATCTACAAATAATTGGAAATTAAAAAAAGGAAATTGTTTAATGAAACTAAATTGTTTATATTATAATATGAAAAAAAAAAAAGAATGCTTACCAAAAACTTAAGAGGCAAAATTGTTGTTCATGGAAATAAAATCAGCATGATTAATTTTTTTTAATTACAAAAAGACATTCTCCATCACCTCAATTTCACTACTATCTATGAATGCAATCTCAATCTCATTATGGATGTTTATATATCTACGATTCACTGTACTGATTTTTCCATTACGAATTATATAAACTTTGCCATTCTCTAGAAGATCATTAAAATTTTTAATTAAATCATTGTAGAGAATAATTTGAATCTTTCTTCCATGAAAAACAAAGTTAAATGAAAAAAAATTAACAAATATCTCAATATCAATATTTTGCAAACTCATAATATTGGAAAAAATGTTTGTATATATTCAATAAAAAATTATAAGAATATTTAAAAGAAAAAAAATATTGAACTATGATAGACATTTAAAATTACTCTTAAAAAATTATGAACATTTAATTTAAAAAAAAAAAAAAAAGAAGTTACCTCTGTTGAGGATCCCACATCGAAAAGATGAAGAGATACCTCACAATTTATAAAAGACATGGTCTACTCCTCTCGTAGCCAATTGGTTTTGAGATGGAATTCCATGTTTCTCTAATATGGTATCGGAGCCCATAACACCCAAATGGGTATTCGATCCAAAAAATGGGATCCGACCCAAGAATGGTGAACCCAAAGATGCACCATCTTGAGGGGGCATGTTGAGGATCCCACATCGGAAAGATAAAGAGAGACCTCACAATTTATAAGATACATGGACTACTCCTCTATAGCCAATTGGTTTTGAGATGAAACTTCATGTTTCTCTAATAACCTCTTCATCCATGAGGATGGCTTTCAATACCTCTAAAAGTTCTCCCTTCTTAGTTTGATGCTTTTCAATAATACCTTTACAAATAACAATTACTTTCAAACTCCATGTATTTTGGAAAGGTTCCAGATTGCATATCAAAATATTCTCCATTACGACTACAATTTACAACAATATATTAGTAAAAGTAGATTAGAATAAAAATGAAATAAACTATTATAATCTAAATTGTGGTAAAAAAAAAGGTTTAAAATATGACATTGCAAATATAATAGAGTGCAACAATTTAAATTAAACAAGGGCTAAAAAAAAAAAAATAAAGGATTGACATATACCTAAAATTGATCAATCAAATTTTGGCACAAAAAAAGCAATCTTTGCTTAACAAATGCATTTCAAATGTATGCAACTATTTACAGGAAAAGGAGGATGTATACATAATTGATAATTTACTTTTTGGTTATGGAATTTAAGAAGATGATATAAACATCCACATACAATTTTCAGTTTTCTATCTCCCACGTATATGTTGATTTTCAGTTTTGTATTTGTAGTTCAATTTCAAATATTAACAATTAGAGCCCACGTGCATGCTATATATTTGTAGTGCAATTTAAGTTTTCTAGAATCCACTACATGCTATTTGATAATGGGTATTTATTTCTTAGTGCAATTTCATAACTTAAGCATTAAATATGTAAAATAATTTCAAAGTAATTTAATTTTACTTTATTACTTAATTATATAAAATAATTTAATATGAAAATAATGGAGGAATAATAATTAATGAATGGACATATTTGGAAGTATCATTTAGACAAAATCATCCAAAAATGATTCTCCTCCTTAGCCCATTTTTAAGATAGTAAGATATACACAAATGAAATCAATTTCGTACATATGTAATTAATATTTTTAATATCTATGCCAACTTGACTACAAATAATATATGAATATATACTATAAATCTAAAAGTACTAGCTATAAAGGAAAAACTTTCTCTCCTTTTTGCCGTCCAAATTTTATTATATGTCCATTTTACCCTTCTCATTTTTAATATATTTTTCATTGGTTTTAGAACTTTGAACTCACACAATACTTCAATAGAACATATGACTCTCCTTATTCCAAGTAAATTTAAAGAACCATGGATGGTTGGTTAATGAGAGAATTTTGAGAGGACAATTTCAATTTACACAACCAGATTATCGTTTTCATTACCAATAATTTTAATCCAAGAAGTTATCAAAACCTACCATAATCTACCATTATAAATTATATGCAGAGATTTTTTAGATGATCAAAGAACTACTCCTTTCTTCTATCAAACAAGTTTTAATTGTTGGAAAGAACAATTCGATGTGTATAAGAACTGAGTAACACTAGCAAATTTGATTACAACTTAACTGTCAACAAATAATTACAGTGTAAACAATAGTACATACACTGTATGTAACAACAATTTCAAAACTCAAGAAATAAAAGATGATAAGTAGTCAATGCACGCTTACAAAGTGCTGTCCTGAAGACAATTATTCGCTCTGCACGAGTTGCAAGCAGACTACAACCATTGTCTCAACAGGATACAATGATTAACTCCAATAGAACAGGAACCTGGAACTACTCGGATTTGGCAGAACTCTTGGATACTTACTCTCAACTTGACTCAAGATTAAAGAGAAGAAAGAGAAGAGAGAAGAACTCTTCAATTAGAATGAGATACTCTAAAATGCAATGAGATGTTTCAAACGAAGAAACAAGTTGTTATTTATAAGCTAGCAACTTAGTAACTCTCCAAAAATAAAATTAATATAAACAATATGAAACATACATCAACAGTAACTCCATTGTGTAGTTACTTGTAAAAATTGAAACATAACTCACAAATTTAACTTTTAAGTTAAATTTGTAAAAGAAACATCAACACATAGCAATATTTACTATGTCATCAATGAATGTGACAAAATACTATGTCATCAATGATATGCTTTGAAAAAATCTAAGGTTTCATCTTTACTATGTAATAAATATACATAGCAATATTTACTAAGTCATCAATGAATGTGACAAAATACTTCTTATCGCTTCTTGTAGAGGTACTTTTTCATGTCACATACATCACTACGGATTAAATCAAGAATTTCATTACTTCTTTCCACAGATGAAAATGACTTTTTAGCAAACTTTGATTCAACATAAACTTCACGTTTGTGTCTATTATCAATGTTGAAATTAGGAAATAGTCCTAAATTTACCATTCTATGTAAAGAATGATGATTGATATGCCCCAGCCTAGAATGTCATACATCACACAACTCAACAATATAAGCAGAAAAGTTGTTATTATTATTCTTTGGCATTTGTGTCAATACATTCAGTTTGAACATGCCATCATTCGGATAGTCTTTTCTCACATACATACCCCCTTTGTCAGAATAAATTTAAAGTCAGGTTTGAACCCATTCTTATTAAGTAGAGTTCCTGATACTAGATTCTTTCGAATCTCTGGCACATGCCACACATCATTGAGGGTAAGTATCTTTCCAGAAGTCCATTTCAGCAGGATCTTCCCTTTGCCTTCCACAGAGGCAGTTGTAGCATTTCCCATGTATAGCTTATCTCTACCATCTAGCTTCTTATATGAGATGAACAATGACTTGTCCTTACAAATGTGCCTAGTAGCACCAGTATCAATCCACCAACCTTTGGTGTCATAAGCCATATTTACCTCAGAAAAGACAGAACCTAGATCGTCATTTTCCATAACACTAGCTTGATGGTTGAGCTTTGTCCATTTTTGTGTCGACAAGTTGCAGCTGTATGACCACTCTTACCACAAACCCAACAGTTTCCACGAATGTGTTTGTTGACGTCATTCCTTGGTCTAAGATTCACATTTTTCTTCTTCGATTGTTGCTGCTTAGGATGCCTTAAAGCTTCAGCAACATGAGCTTTGGCTTCAACTTCTAGCAGAGCTTTGTCTCCTTTTCTATTATCCTCTTCTATGCGGAGTTTAACAGCAAGATTCTCCATGGACAATTCCTTTCGCTTGTGTTTGAGATAGCATTTGAAGTCCTTCCAGGAAGGAGGCAACTTCTCAATAACAGCAGCAACTTGGAATGGTCCACTGATATTCAATCCTTCACTTTACAAATCACTAATGATAATTTGCAATTCTTCCATTTGATTGACTATCAATTTGGCATCAATCATCTTATAATCTAAGAATTTTTCTACAAGGATTTTCTTAGTACGAGCATCTTCTAGCTTATACTTCTTGTCTAATGCCTCCTACAATTGCTTTGAAGTATTGTAGGCATTGCAATAGACATTATACAAGGTGTCTTCAAGACCACTAAGAATATACTTGGGCATAAGAACTCTGAATGCATTCATTCTTGCTTGATAGGTTCGGTTTCAAGGGTGACAACTTTTGGTGGGTAATTGGGCATTTTTCCTTCAAGATGTGAGCAAGGCTCAGTTTAGTGAGATAAAATATCATCTTCTGTTGCCATCTTTTGAAGTTTTCTTCCTTGAATTTTTCTGATTTTTCAACATGAGTTTTGAGGATGGTCGATCCCATCATGGTAGAAACAGTTCCATTAGTGGATGTGTTTGCAACCATTAGTTCAGATAATTATCTTCAGATTGTTGGAGATAATAATTCGTTGTGTATAAGAACTGAGTAACACTAGCAAATTTGATTACAACTTAACTGGCAACAAACAATTACAATGTAAACAATAGTACTGACATTGTATGTAACAACAATTTCAAAACTCAAGAACAAAATATAATAAGTAGTCGAGGCACGCTTACAAAGCGTTGTCCCGATGAAAATTATTTGCTCTGCGCGGGTTGCAAGTAGACTACAGCCGTCGTCTCAACAGGATACAATGATTAACTCTGATAGAACAACAACCTTAAACTACTCGGATCTGACAGAACTCTTAGATACTTGCTCTCAACTTGACTCAAGATTAAGGAGAAGAAAGATAGGAGATCAGAACTCTTTAATTGGAATGAGATACTTCAAAATGGAATGAGATACTTCAAATGAAGAAACAAGTTGCTATTTATAGGCTAGCAACTTAGTAACTCTCCAAAAATAAAATTAATATAAACAATATGAAACATACATGAAAAGTAACTCAATTGTGTAGTTACTTGTAAAAATTCAAACATAACTCACAAATTTAACTTTTAAGTTAAATTTGTAAAAGAAACATCAACACATTTTGATGTTTCAAACCATTTTGAAACTTTTGAATTTCAAGTCAAGTAACAACAACATAAATGAAACATCAATTCATTTTTTATGTTTCAAACCAACACTTTCTTTCACAAAATTTTACTATAAAATCCAACATTAATTTGAGTTGTGGTCAATTGATTTAGTTGTAATCGGTTTGGAAGAGAGAAGAAAGATAGAGATAGACATTGGAAATTATCGATAACAAGAGCATTAAAAAAAATACATAACTAGCTTGCACTACAAATTGCTAAGAAGGAGATTGTGGCGGGACTTAATAGGAGACTAGCGGTGGTGGCAGCATGAGTGAGAAGACACGAAGACGGTGACATTGAAAGAGAGAGAAGATTTGAGGTGGTGAAGAATTAGAACAGGGGGAGTCAACGTGAAGATCAAGAGAGTGGAAAAGAAGTCGTGAGGATTGATAGAAGTGAAGTGAGAATGAGAGAGATGAAAGGGCAAAGCACGTTAGCAACAACAGATTCTTAATTCTCATTTTATTTATATATTTTTATGTAATATAGTGGGCTAAGTTGTTGGACTATAGTAGATTTTTTGGGCTAAGTTTTTTGTTTAATCTTTGGTGTAAGAGCATAAATGTAACGCCCCCAAATTTTAACCTAACCTAGGGACATTACCAAGAATACAACTATTATGCCCCGAAAATTTCGACAGCATAACGACGTAACCACAAGATAACCAAAATTTTTCCTAGCACCTGTTGGTAAAAAAGGTAACACTTCTATATCCAGAGTAACCAAACCACGACCTCCAACTCCAAACTCAACAAGTTATTAAAGATTCACAAACGAACCAACATGCTAAATATGTAAAGTACTAGACCAGTTCATCAGTTTCAAGCAAACACAATCCACATAAAGTTACCTAAATGTCTATTACTAAACTTTAAACATAAATAATACACCTAAGATAAACCAAACTCAAACTTTTTAAGAAGGAAACGACACTCCAATAACCAACTGCAATTCAACAAAACCAACTACAAAGGTAATTTAACTAAACAAGATTCAACAAGGACAACTACTAAAGTAATCAAAGAGCTAGCTATGGTATCTCCCTTCTCTGTCTCCTCTTCAACATCACCAATTCTGTAGAGCTCCTCATCACCTACAAAATCTTTTGGTTAGAAGGGAGTCAGTACAAAAGTTCTCAGTAAGTAGCTCACACCTAGTAAGCCACCAAACATCAAACAACAAACAACATGCTATACACACACACCCAAACATGTTTATTCAAGGTAAATTCACCAACATCATACCATATATACATGAACAAGTAAACCATGCATAATATTCGCTTAACACATGAATTCTCGCACCATGCTTTGCAACTAACACATGAATTCTTGCACCATGCCATGCAACTAACACATGAATTCTTGCATCATGTTATGCTCGCTCGGTTTTTCTCAACACTCATGTTTAGCCCTCACCAAAGTTCTCCAAGACTGACCCTTTGAGAAGCATCGACCCTTGACCACTATTACCAGAGCCTCAATACTTCTCTACGGAGCTCGTTGTTCAACCCTTGACCAATGTTACCAAGACCTTGAACTGTGCATTGCCCCTTGACCATTTGTACCCAAGGTGCATCGATGACTTAGCAATGCATTGGCCTTATCCAAGCGCCCAACACATGCTTTTTAGACTCATCATACCGACCCTTGACCATTTGTACCTAAGGCCTTGATGCTCCTCTTATTCCATTGGTGACAATACCACCCCTCGACCATTTGTACTCGAGGTGCACTGGTACTCACCTTACAATTCTTAGCAAGCTCACAAGATTTGTTAACCTCCTCACAAACTCACCAAATGCATGTTACCTAAGTATGCTACTAGACCATGTCTCATGCCCAAACAAACATGCTCATACATATATTTCAAGCTCAATTATTATCATGCTAGCATCATATAAACTTCACAAGTCAATCAAGCATGCTCGTCAAAGGCTCAAAAACTTAGAATGGATATAATGGGCACAAATCAAGCAAGAAAACATATATCATGTTGCACACAATCAAACAGAATAACCAAGTAGAAACTACTTACCTAAAGTGCTCCTAAAAATAATCCAAAAGGCTCATAAAGAAAAAGACAAGTTGTTAGGGCTAAGCTTAGTTCGAAAACCTTTGAGCAAACTAAAATATGATCAAACGGGGTATACTTACTTAGATTTTAGCCTTAAGTGGTAAAGCGAACACTCCAAAACCCAACCAAACTACAAGTAGAAATTTCAAGATTAAACAACTACCTTACAGCACGTTACAGCACCTCAAACTCAAATAAAAGGGTCTAGGTAAAGCCTTACCACCTAATCCTGACTAAGAATAACGTGGGCAATTATTTGGAGTGTTCAAACTACATTAAGAGCTTTCCAATGATTATGTACTATTTTATAGCACTTAATAAAGGATTTTGAAAGGCTAAAACACTCTAAACTTATCAGAACAAGCCTTGCACCTTGCTGATTGAGTTCGAGAGTGTTCGAACTATTTCAAAACTACAAGAACAAGGGTTTCAATGGTTAGAAACTTACAACACTCAAGTTGAGTTTCAAAGGATTTAAAAGGCATTAAAGCTTACCGAACTACACCAATTCAGCTCGAAAGAGTGTTCGAATGAGATCGAATTGAGTTGAAATTGCAAACAAAAGGCTCTCACGCATTAGAACCTAAGCTATAACACCTAAAGTGATTTGCGAAAGGATAAAACGCATTAAAACGTACCGAAAGAGCCCTTATGCTTGTTGTTTGGTGTTCGAAGGTGTTCGAATCGATTCCAACTGCAAATTAAAGGTTCCTACATGTTAGAACTAATGCTACGATGCTTAAATGGATTTACGAAAGGTCCAAAACATGGCTTAACTTACTGAACAACCTTAAAGAGACCGGAACGCTTGTTGGAAAACTAGTTTTAAGCACCAAAAGGTCTCAAACTCGATCTAGGCGATGTGCAACGGGGTCTAAACTGCAAATCAATGCCATTTAAGGTATGGGTAATCCAAAACTACAGTCAATTAGGCATGGGTAAGGGACAAACCTTGTTGAATGGAGAGAAATCACGCGGGATAGCTCGGATCCGTCAAAAAAATGCCCTAAACTGTAGTAATTCTCGAACCCTCAGCCATGACGTCCGGATCTGCAAGTTGCGCCCTCTTCTGTTGCTTTTTGTTGCTGATGCAGAGTGGGGTTCGCAACATGGAGGAGGAGAAGCCCGTTGGAGCTGCTGCATGGCACGTGGGTTCCTCGCTGGATAGGGGTTCTGTGTGGGTCTCGACAGAAAGAAGAAAACAAGAGGGATGGGGGAGAGGTTGACGACTTCCTTGCATGAAAGAGGAGGAGAAGAAGATAAGAGGCTAGGGCTTTTCTTTGTCTCTTTTTTTTTTTTCTTTTCTTTAACTCCTCCCAAATGAAAAAACTACCAAGTAAAAGGGAACATTCTAAAACTCTATAAATTTCCAATTTTAAACTCTAAAAGATTTGAAAAATCATAAAGGATTGAGAATTTGGGTTTCTTTTGAATTTTGGAGATCTAAAACTAAACTTCCAAACTTTAGGAATTAAAGATTTAACTAAAAATCTCTTTTCCCTAAAATTATTAGAAATTTAATTTACCAACTTAAAGGCTAAACTCAAAAATCTAATTTTTTTCCCAAATTAGAACTGTAACGAATAATTGAGCCTAATTACTCCAAAATGGACTAATTTTATAATGCAAGGCGTTACAATAAATGACAAATTTTAAATGGTCATTTTGAAATAGGGTCACGTGATTTTTTTATTGGATAAATGATCAAACAATAAATTGATTAATTGAGATAAAACAATTGACTAAAGTACCCTCCCTACCAAATCAAATAAACCAAATCCTAAAGTTATGGCATATTTAAAAACAATTCAAAAAAGAAAGATCCTAAAATTATAGCATATTTAAACACAAATAAAAAAAAACAAATGAAAATAACCAAATCTAATACGGAAAAGATTTAATCTAGATAATTAAATAACCAAATCCTAAAATTATGGGATAACTAAAACTCATTCAAAATCTAAATATATTTAGAACCTAAAAATAAAGAAAGAAAAATTAAATTTGAATTTTTCAAAATTGAACTTTCAAATGATAAGAAAATTTAATCCAACATAGGAATTTCATACACAATTTTTTTAATGAATTTGTGGTTTTTACTTTTTGTGCACTTATTATTCTCGAACCATAACATACTCTTGGATAATCTTTCCTACTATTTTCTAGACCTCCATTTTGAAGGTTGTTCACATGTAATTTCAATAAGAAAAGAAATAAGCCAAGTGTAAATGAACTTGATTTGTATTAATTTTGTGGGTGTGGAATGCAATCTCTAAGTATGTTCCTCTGATTCTCTCCCTTGTGCGTGTGTCACTCGAGGGCTGGAGCGCTTATTCTCGAGATTGAAGGTCTGGAAGAGTCTTTGGTCTTCACAGAGTGTCCAGTACCTAAGGACTTTTCTTGAAGAGTTCAGTACCTAAACACTTCAGGGAGCATTTAGCATCTAAGGACTTTGCTCTCAATTCTATCTGAGTTCTCTTGAGAGTTTTAAAATTTTGAACCCACCCCTGAAATAGAAGGGAGCTCCTCTATTTATAGAGTTTCCAAGGGCATGTGAGCTTCGGTTTTTTAGGTTTTTGGGCCCAACCATTAGACTTGGGCTCCACTAAATTTGGGCCTAACCCCTTTAGGCTTGGACTTTGTTGAATTAAGGTCTCCCATTTGGGTTTTGTCTGTAAATTTACCCAAATTACATATATATTTAAATGCACCATGCGAATAAATGAGGTATTTATTCCTAATTTTGACTCCACTTCATGTGTCAATTTAATTGATATTTGAATTTAGTTCATAATTTTAATTTTTTTCATTTGACACACTTTTATGCCAATTTATCAAAATATAAATTTGGGTCAATATTTTGATTTTCTTATATGGCATAAAATTTTGACAAATTGGAATAGGATTTGGAGTTCTACCCAATTTTTTGTTTGAACTTGGAGTAACATTTGAATTTCAGTCCAATTTTGACTTGGGATAAAATTTGGATTATTCCCAAATTTTGCCTTTCGAGATAAAATTGAAATTCTACCATGATTTCGATAATTTTATCAAATTTTCTTCTTCTTCTTCTTTGTCTTAGAGAGAAAGAAGATGGGTGTTTATGAGAGGGGAGAATGTGAGAGAGAGAGAGAAAGTGAGAGAGAAAGAAGATGGGTGTTTGCAATGGAAGATCTAGGTAGAGCGCAGAGGGGCTCCCCTAAACTTACAACGATTTATTTATATGTATAAGTTATTCTGTTTTAAAATCCAAAATTGGGTCTTGGCCCTTTGGCAAGTAGACTTAAGACCCCCTTGCACGCGTGATTGTTCTTTGGTTCGACTCCTCCATATTCATTAATTATACTTACATTTTTCACCAAAAATAACTCATTATTTACTAAATAATTTGGAAAACATCTGGTAAATTATCATTATAAATTATATATGTTCTTTAAAAATTCAATTTTATTCCTAAAATGTTGTTTTTTGCGTTCAATCCTAAAATGTTTATAAATATGAAATAATAATAAATATTATATATTTTTCTTTAGTTTATTTTTAAATTTGATTTTCCTCTTAAATATAAATGAAAATAAGTAAAAATATTTTAAAATTGTTAGTAAATTATTAAAATTTTACTCAAATATAAATGGAAATAAATAAAAATATTTTTAAATTTTTAGTAAATTATTAAAATTTCATGTTTCATTCCATTTGTTCTATATTTATATAGAAAAATCAGTCATATATCTAATTGAATAAATGGATATTAATATATATCAATGCATTTAAAATTATCTTTATATGAATTTGTGATGTATTAAATTAATATTTCAATTTTATTTATATTCTTTTTGGATTGCTTACTCGTAAATTAATTTTATGAACTTTTAACTGAACCCCCCCGAAACAAAATTCTAGATCCGCCACTGCGTATTTGTGAGAAGAGAGAATGTGGGGGAGACAGAGAGAAGAAAAGTGGGTGTTTGTGGGGAGAGAGAGAAAGTGGGTCTTTTTTTGGTTTTTTTAAATAAATGCTTTTTTTTACAAATACGTGAGGAGGAGAGAGAGATAGTTGGTCTTTTTTTTTTAATAAATGCTTTTTTTACAAATATGTGAGGGAGAGAGAGAGAAAGTGGGTCTTTTTTGTTTTTTTTAATAAATACTTTTTTTTTTTACAAATACTTCTTTTTCTCACTTTTTTTTTCTAACTTTTTTTTTTAAACTGACTTTCTTTCCTTTTTTTTTTTTTCTTTCAGGGAACCTTATTTCACTTAGGTAAATAAAGACTTAAACTTTTTTTTTTAATTTCCTATATTACTATTTTTTTTTAGCCCCAATGCTCTAGTGAAATTTGTACATGTAGGGGTGACCAACTCTTGGTCCTCTCTTCTTTACAATTCATGCCATGGTTCGAACATAGAAATAGACTAACTTGACTTCTTTATACTTTGCCCCCTCTCTTGTTTTTAGGGAGAAACTTTATTTGGCAGTTCCTTTTCCTTAAGGAATACCCTATTACTCATCAACAAGAGAGCAAGAGTTCGAGGTAAACTTTTCCTCTTTTTTTTTTTTAATAGTTACAATATCAATCTCAGCGTGGGTACACTTGTGGAACTCTGTCAGTTTGGGTGTCCTTGCAGCTACCCCTATTCACGATTAATTAGCTCTTGTAACTACGACACTCACCATCCTTAGTGCGGGTACAATTGTTCACAATTAATTAGCTCTTGTAGCTACGACACTCACCATCCTTAGCGCGGGTACACTTTTGGGACCCTGGTGGTTCTGGTGTACTTGCAACTATCTCTGTTCGCGGTTAATTAGCTTTTGTAGCTACAACACTCACCATCCTTAGTGCGGGTACACTTGTGGAACCCTAGCAGTTCTGTGTGTACTTGTAGCTACCACTCTCCAACATCGGCTCCTGCAACTTCAACACTTTCCAGGTTATTTTTTATATTCCTCATACTTATATTGATCATATTTTCTTTATAGAAACATGGTACACTTTATAGAGAACATCTCATCCAACAAGAAACAATGCATTCTCTTAAGAAACAATAAGCAACCCATAAAGAGTGGCATCAGCTTCTTAGTAGAGGAGTAAAAAATGGTCATATTGCAAACAAATGGCCTAGATTGCACCACCCAAACTCCTTACCAGCTTGGTCTGTAGGGAAACCTTTAGACCAAGATTCCTCCTCTAAAGCACTATTTTTAGAACCCCTAATCCACAAACAAGGTCCCAACCAAGATCCAGAAATGACCCTAGGACGTTGGATAATAGATGGCTCAAAGCGCTAAGACTCTGTATTAAAAATTTCAGGTGAATTTCTCTTTATTTCCTGTTACTGGGAGTGGCTGAAATTCGTTGTCGGTCGGAATAAGGAGTTACTTCATACAGCTCGTTTGTTTGATGCAATAGTAGTCTCCCCTTATACTTACAACCGCAACAATGATGTGGTCAGATCTTTTTGCGAAGCTTGGTGTCCTGCGACCAACACTTTTCATACCTAGGGTGGGGAACTTTCCATCACTTTATGGGATCTTTGGAAGTTTGGAGGCCTCCCCATCAAAGGCATGTTTTATGAAGAGGTCATCCCTAGTCTTGAAAATTTGACTGGTTTAGGCGAGCTAGGTAAGTATCTCCCAAAAAGTTGTGAACAACTTTTTGAAGCGTTTTATTTGCTAAGTGTTTCAAGGACCGACCATTCCCATGTCGCGATTGGCTCCTAGATTACTTTTTCGTTTAAAGGTGACCAGAGGTACGAGAGGCCTCTCCATCGAATGCCTAAGAAAACTTCTTGCTCTCCTTTGACCCACAACCCTAATGGCAATGGCATCAAGTTTTGCAAGTGGTCAATGAAGAAAATAACTTGTTCAACGACTTTAATATTGAGGAGGAATGGAGGGATCAAACACACTTGGCTGCCTTTTTATCTTGTTGGCTTTGCGCCTTTGTGTTTCCTCAGGGGAATGTTAACCATATTCGCCCCAGCATTTTTAAGGCTGCCAGTTTAATGGCCGAAGGAGAAACTTTTAGTCTTGCGGTCCCCATTCTAGCTAACATTTACCATGGGCTAGGAAAATTCACGAATGCCACTAACTTGATTGGGCATATGGAGGCTTGCTTCCCCGTACACTACATTTTTTGCTAGTTTGCCTGCTACTTTAACACTAACTATAGAACTCCGAAGAAAGTTTAGGGCTCAGACATGGTCAACTTTTCTGGTGAAGGTGGAGCCATATATTTTGACGAGTTTGAGACTCGCAATTAATCCATGGAGGTGCATCTACGTCATGGCATGTGAATCTCCAAAATAGAAATAAACATGAAGTTCTAAAGCAGGAAGGTATCATGAGATTTTCACCCGCTTGATATTTCTCGAACCTATGATCATGCTACCTATCGGTGCGATGCAGAGATTTGTGAGTTATACGAAGCCTATAGTCCATGTTGATTTGGCCGTCAGTTTGGATTTTACCAAGACGTACCAAATGACTTAGGGGAAGTCCGACCTCTAATTAACTTGGACAATGTCTTATACCACTAGAGGATCTGCCTTCAGGCTAACCACATGTCTCATGTGTTTCTCCCAGCTTGTACATTAAATCCACTAGTCCATGTAACCACACGTTGTAGGAGTTGATGGTTACCCCTCTCCTTATATTGGAGCCATGCCTCATCTTTGAAGAGTTGAAGGTCGCACCACTGGTGGCCTGACGTGTCTAAAAATAGAAGTCCTTCGGTTGACATTTTCTTTTTCATTTGAATCATCCATTTCCTCTACTGTTATGTGGCTTGCATATGCCACCTTCGCTTTCCCTTTTCTTGTTATATGAATTGCTCAGGGGACTTATATCCTAGCCCATTCCTTGACGCAGGCAAAGTATAACCCTCATTCAGAAGTTTCTTCTATATTGAAGAAAACTCAAGCCTTTCATCAAAGATCTTTAGACTTTTAAACTCAATGTGAGTCGTGAAGTCATAACCTGCTTTTGCTAAAATTTTATACACCTTCGGATCGAATCCATCCTTTGTTCGTCTTTCAGGAAAAAACATCCTCACTTGGTCATCCACTGGTTTCTTGACCTCTTGCTCTGTTATCTTCGTGAGAGGTGATAGCACTAATTTAGAGTTATATTTATACCTTTATTTAGCTATTTTTGTGGTTTAATTATGACCTTTCATGTGGATTATTTGCTTATTTCAGGAAACCGAGCAATTCCAAGAGAAATGGATGAAGTTGGAGCTATATGTTGAAGATGGTGCCATTTTAGGCCATTTGAGGAGCTAAGGAGTGGAAGAGATGAAGTGCAAGCTTTTAGGGCCGAGAGGACGGCTTTGCAACGCCTGAAAGAGCATTGCAATGCCACAAATTTATATGTAAACCTGAGAGCTAGCATTGCAACGCTACCCTGTGGCATTGCAACGCTAGAATCACGCGAGGACGAATTGTTTCGTTCGTAGCGTTGCAACGCTGCCTTCATACGCGCAAGGAAAACGACATCGTTTGGACAACGTTGCAACCCTGCCGCGACACCATCTTTAAGTATTTCATTTCTTTGCTCGATTTGGGGAAGAACACTTAGGGGCTGTTTGGCCCGCTGGTTTGGAATCAGGAACCCTGGGAATCATTGGCTGGAATCAGAAACCCTGGGGTTCCTGATTACTGTGTTTGGGGTGTAGGGTTGGGTTTGGCTGATTTGCTGAAACCTGTGTTTGGGGTGCAGGGTTGGGTTGGGCTACACTGGGTTTGTTTAGGCTATTTTTTTAAACAATTTTTTTAGGTTTTTTTTTCAGATCCATTTTTTTACTTGATAATTGTTTACTGAATTGCATATCAATATTTTAACCAATTATGTGGATCAATTGTTTCAAGCATAGTTAATTATGAATGTGTAGTTTGTTCAAGTATTTCATTCACTCCATTCATGATGATGTAAAATTAAATAACATTAGTAAGGACATATATTTTAAATAATTAATATGTGGGAAAGAAGAATGATGTTGTTGGAGTAAAGGAAATCCATAATGAAAATGAAGGTCCGAAGTTCATAATATCATAATACATAAGCTGAAAGGAATGAAGAAAAGAAATAGCAATAGTTGTCCAAAACACAAACTGAATTAAAACTAAGTAGTAGCTGAGGCATCAAGTTGTCGTCCATGGGGGGTCGGGTTCCAGGTGTTCTCCCTTACACTTCCACACAGTAGTCATACTTCCAATCTAGGGAGAATGCAAATAATGGATGGGTACGAATCCTAGGACAAATAAGAAAGCACGATATGCTCCCTTTCCCAATGTAGATAGTCTTGCTCAGCTTTTCTTTCTCCCTTTTCGTAGCTTCCTTCCTTTTCCAACCTCCTTTCTCCATCCAAAGTGTCTCATCTAAATACCTCATTCGAAGCCTTGAATTCAGGGTTGGTTGGACCATTCTAATACATTGGTGGACAACTCAATTAATGAATTTTCTTGCACGTTTGAATCAAGTGGTTCTTTTAATAAAGAGATGCTTCAGCAAGGATTTTTACTTATCTCTCCAAATTCATCTCCCAACATTGTTTTCAAAGCTCTTCACCTGAAGCAAAATTCAATAAATTAAGCTCATGTCTTAGCCAAAAGTAGACCATTTTCACATCTTAAAAGAAATTCACTCTTAAGAGCAAACACATACAAAACTTGAGACTTTAACAACCAAAAATCACGAAAAGCACTCAAACAAGCAGGTTTAATAAGAGATTTTTAAACAGGAATAACTCTTCTATTGAAGAGTTATCAAACTTTATTTTAGAAATTTAAAAAATTGGAAGTCTATTTAAAAAATTAGGGAATTAAAAACTTTATTTCACAAAGTATTCATAAAACTATTTTAGGAACTCTATTTTAGAAATTAAAAAATTAGAAGTTTATTTAATAAATTAAGGAATCTAAAACTCTATTTCACAAAGTATTCCGAAACCTATTTTGGAACTCTATTTTAGAAATTAAAAAATTGGAAGTCTATCTAAGAAATTAGGGAATTTAAAACTCTATTTACAAAGTATTCATAAACATATTTTTAGAACTCTATTTTAAAAAAATAAAATATTGGAGGTCTATTTAAGAAATTATGGAATTTAAACAAAATTTCGCATCGTATTTTGAAATTTATTTCAAGGATAAATGAGTTATAAAATTCGAATTCTATTTTAGAAATTAAAATATTAGAAACTCTATTTTGCACAATATTTTGAAACCTATTTCAAAGATATTGGGTTAAAAATTTGTTTAGTAGCCATTTTTAGTTTTATTTTAACCTTTTAAAAAATTGACTACATTGTCGAGTTGCTGGAGTGATTGTTGGAGTGGTTGTTGGGGTGATCAGGTTGATGGGGTGGTTGGGTTGCCGAGGTGGTCACCGGTGGTGGTTGCACGGTAGTCAGGTCGCCAGAGTGGTCGTTGGGTAGTTGTTGGGTGGTCGAGTCGCTGGAGTGGTCATATGATTAGTTAGGTCGTCCGAGTGGTCCCTGGGTGGTTGTCTAGTGGTCGAGTCATTAGAGTCGTTGTAGGAGTGGTCATTAGGGTGGTCGGGTCGCCAGGGTGGTCACTAGAGTGGTCATCAACGGTGGTTTTGGGTGGTTGAGTTTGTCAGGTTGTCGGGGTAATCGCCGATGTAGTCATCGGAGTGGTCACTAGGTGGTTGTTGGCGACGGGTGCTAGGTGGTTGTTGGCGGCGGGTGCTAGGTGGTTGGGTTGTCAGAGTGGTTGTCAATGGTCATTGGCAGTGGTTCGGGCAAGTTGGGTTGTCAGAGGGGTTGGGTCATAGAGGTGTCAAGTTGTTGGGGTGGTTAGGTCGCAGGGGTGGTCATCAGATTGGTCTCTAGAGTTCTCATTGATGTGGTCAGCGGTGGTCGGGTCACCGGGGCGGTCGTCGGAGTTGTTGTTGTCGGTGGTCTCGGAGTTGTCACTGGAGTTGTTGTCGAAGTGGTTGTCGGAAATGGAAAACGATAAGTGGAAGTGGAAAACATGGCACAAACCCATGGGGTTACACTGTTGTAACCCATGGGGTTGTGTTTCAAAACCAAGGGTTTTGAACACCTTGTGCCAAACATGATTTTGGGTTTGGAACCCAAAACCATTCCAACCCAAACCCATGAGCCAAACGCCCCCTTAGGGTTTTAAACCTCTTTTACGGAAATAGGGGATTGGGATTGCTGAGGAGCTTTTGGAGGCTGTTTGGTGGAGGATCAAGGTTCGGGATCACAAAGATCGAGGCAAAAAGTCTTGGATCGACGTGGTTTTCATTTCTTTCTTCTCTTTTTCCATTTAATTGCTGTAATTGGGTTATAATGAATGCTATTGGGACTGTTGTGACTATGTTTAGTGGCTGATCATTTTAGTTTGGGGAATTAATGTAGCTAATGAATCCTTGTAGTAATTGATTGAAGTTTATTGATATTGTGCCTCCTTTTAATAGCTTTATGCATTGGGTTCTTAATGCCTTTAACAAAGCAAGGAATAAAGATTAAATGATCTTTAGTTTAATTAAGCTCGACAGAGTAGATTAAACTTAGAAAAACAATTCATGACAATTAAATTCGACCTAAGTGACATAGGATTAACGGAACTTAATTGAGGCTTAAAATGAAGGTTTGTAGTGCCGGGTGAGGATTAATTAATGAGACGGACACGAGATTTAATTAATTGCACTCGAGAATAGAATGAGCTCAACAAAGGATTCCTTGGAATTAGACTTCTAGGCCTAATTAATTAAATGAGATAACAATATTAATAGCCCAATTAATTAATTGCAAGATCCAATTAGTGAAATTAATTCCCTAAACGTCTTTAACCCTGTTGTTCTCAATCATTAGCTTTCTTGGCATGTTTTTATTTGTTTTGATCACCTACTACTCGCTTTATTTCTCTAAACATAATCAATTGAAATTATTTTTGTTAGTCAACTAACCATAACAATTTCTTGTGGATACAATATCTGGTATACTCATACCACTTTATTACTTGGGCCCGTGCACTTGCTGTAACGCGTAGCTGTGTTTGCATCAAAAGGCGTGATGAAACTTTCTTTCAAAACTATGAGGTCCTCGTCTTTCAAAATTTTTGAATACTCGAAAAAATGCACTTCACCCTTCCAGCGTTGAGATAAGGGGACATAGCGCAAGACCGAAGTGATGGCGTCGATCGCATATCGCACCTTGATATTTTCTCATCTTTCGAAACCTTAGATTTTGCAAAGCTTGTAGAGGATTCACCTCTTTTTGGGGCAGACATGTTTGTCTCTTCAATAGTTTCTTTTCTCACGTAACTTGTGGTTCTGACTTGGGTTTACTACGACTTTTGATCAAAGGGATATTTGTTGGTACAGTCTCCCCTATGTCATCACTCTTCATATAAAACTTTGCATCAGCAAAATGGGACTCTGCTTTCGAAAATGGATTAGTGTCTGCCTCCACTTTCTTGATGCTACCTTTGTAAAACTTGAAGCACTGATGCAACGTAGAGGTTACCACCCCATTTCCATGAATCCAAGGGCGACCTAGTAATAACTTGTAGGTGGTCTTGGAGTCTATGACGTTAAACAGGGTATCGGTCTTTATATCTCCAATGATGAGCTCTAAGTGCACCATACAATCACCCGTTGTCATCCTTGGTTGAAACCTTGGATCACTAACTTGCTGCTTGATAACTCCTCTATTAATATGCCTAATTGCTTCATGGTTGATTTAGGCATTCCATTGACAGCTGATCCATCATCGATAAGGATTCGTTCGACCCTCTGTTCTCGAATGTACCCTGAGACAAAAAAAAAGTTTATTGTGAGGCTTCGATCCCACTAGCAGATCCTCATTCGTAAAACCTATCGACATGCAACATGATGCGCGCATGTACGTGTCTAGAGGTTGGGGCACTCGCATTATCGGAGTCTATCAACGCCTCAATAAGAGCATTTTTAGCTGCCTGGGGGAATGACAATAGGTCTTCTATATTGAAAGATGATAAGTTTTCTAGCTCAGTTTCCATCTCATATGAGCTGGAAGGATCCTCGCTTGTGTTAACAACCTGACATGCGACCACGTCGAGCTTTTCTTCCTGGCCATCACTTGGAAAGTTGCTTGGGAAGAATTCCTCCAGAGTTATTGGTTATCGAGGACGAAAGAGATCTTCGTCCTCTTTCATAATGTAATCGGGCTTCCTTGCAATCTTTTTTCTTTTCTTCTTTTGCAACTTCCTTTTTCTCTTATGCTCTCGGAATAGCTGAGATTCTTTTCAGGCATGACTTTGTCGTCGCTTCTTATGATGAGTCACGATGGTCCAACCTTTGTTTTCATCTTCAATTCGTTCACTCTTTTCTTCAACGTACTCCTTCTGGAAGCCTCCTCCTTGACGGTTCCTACTTGAGGGTTCATCATGAGACTAAAGAACAATAGGCTTAAAGGCGTCAAATTGAATTAAGCTTCCTTTCTGCTTATAGGCAGTCTTGTAGATGACTGAATCTAGGGATGAATCATTATAGTTGCATGCTTTGCTTGGGCCACTTCATCAAGATCTAACTCTATTTTATTCTCACGAGCCAACCTCATAATCACCCATTTCAGCACAAAACATTTTCCCATGGGGTGACTAACGACCCAGTGATACTTGCAATAGTTAGGATCATTCACTTTTCCTAACTCTTCCGATCATTTGCATTCGGGCAGCTAAATAAGTTATTTTTCCAGCAACTACTCCAGTATGTCTGGAACATCATAGTTTGAAAATGGGTAAACCTTTTCTTGCCTCTCTTTCAAAGTTAGGCGACGCCTCTCGCCCCCATCTGGTTATTTCTTCATCTTAATTTCTTTTCCTTTTAGAGTTAATTTTAAAGGGTCGTATTAATGACCATAGATTCTTTTTCAACCCTTCGAAACTTTCTCAATGCTCCTCACTTCCTTCTTTTCCTTTTTTACATCCGGGACTAAAAAGTCTATATTTCCTCTGGCAGCAATGCTTAGCTCCATCTCATGAGTTCGAGTTGCTAACTCTTCAAAGGTGCGGTGTTTTATGCCCTGTAAGATGTAAAGAAATCCCCAGTGCATGCCTTGGATGCACATATCAACAACGAATAGTTCAATAAGTCGGTCTTTGTCGTCGAGACTTAGAGCTCTCCAACGATTGATATAATTGACGATAGGCTCACCCTTTCGTTACTTTGTATTTGTGAGCTCCATCAAGCTGACAGTTCGCCTCATATTGTAGAAGAGATTTAGGAACTCTCTTTCAAACTGCTCCCAACTATCAATTGATTCAGGCTTTAAATCAGTGTACCAATCAAAGGCAGTCCCTTTCAAGGTACGAACAAACTGCTTGACTAGAAGATCACTCCGAGTTCCAACATTCTCGCATGCCTCAACAAAGTGAGCAACATCCTACTTAGGGTTACCCTTCCTATCAAACTGTTGGAATTTTGGAGGTTGGTATCTAGTGAGCATCCTCAAGTCGTAGATTCTCTGGGTGTATGGTTTGGAATACATGAGAGAATTTTGAGTAGGTTTGCCATATTGAGTTCTAATGGAGCTCATAATCATGTCTTGCAGCTGCTGGACGGACAATGAGGCAACCGAGGCCGAGTGTTGTGGTTGATTCTCATGGATCATAGTTTTTTCCTTGTCACTCTTTCTCGCAGCAGGGGTCTGACTCGACTCAGTAACTTCTTGATTTAGCATTTGATTCTTCAGGTAGGTGATCTCTTGATCTCTTTCTTTGACTGCCTTCATTAAGAGGTTGATCTTCCTTTCCATCTCCGCCATCCTCTCATCAAAGTCTACGTCGGCCACCATTACAAACATTACATCAGGATTTGACGTCTCCTTAAATTGACCAAAAGTAGGAGTGGACTGGTCAAACAGAGGATTATCTTTAACAACAACCTTATCCTTGAAAGATTCCTCGATCAGTTTCGCGATTATGCTTGCAATTGCATCAGGAGTTTGATCTTCATTTATTGTAATCTCCTTGGAATGACTACGGGTAACTGGTCCTGTGTAAGTGCCACTTGAAGCAGTAACCTTTAATACTGCTTTCTTTGGTCCCATTACTTGACTTAGAAGAGAAAGAGATGAGAGGTAGAGAGGTCCTACCGGGGCGTGTCAATTGGTTCACACGTAATTTCAATAAGGAAAGAAATAAGCCACGTGTAAATGAACTTGATTTGTATTAATTTTGTGGGTTTGGAATACAATCTCTAAGTATGATCCTCTGATTCTCTCCTTTGTACGTGTGTCACTCAAGGGCTGGAGCACTTATTCTTGAGATTGAAGGTCTCAAAGAGTCTTTGGTCTTCACAGAGTGTCCGGCACCTAACGACTTATCTTGAAGCATTCAATACCTAAGGACTTCAAAGAGCATTCAACACCTAAGGACTTTGCTCTCAATTCTCTTTGAGTTCTCTAGAGAGATTTAAATTTCTAAACCTCTAACATGGATGGGAGCTCCTCTATTTATAGAGCTTTCCAATGGCATGTGGGCTTGGGCCTTTTAGGCTTTTGGGCCCAACCATTAGACTTGGGCTCTACTAAATTTGGGCCTAACTCCTTTAGGCTTGGACTTCCATTTGAGTTTTGTCTAAAATTGACCCAAATTACGTATATATTTAAATGCGGCATAATTTAAATTAGGGATTCCTGCAAAAATTTTAATTAATCCCTAGTTAAATAAATAATTTTGTCATTACTTTTAAATAATGACATAGCAATTTTCGACTGGCCGAAATTTTTATTCCAACAAAGGGCTTTGTTTGATTGTTGAGAAAACGAAGGAAAATTAAACAAACTTTGAGACTTTTTGGTTTCAATACACTAGTTCTTTATGTTCTGGAAGTATAATTTAGTTTTGGAAAAAACTAAATTAGATTAAATTTAAATCTTTTAAAATAAAACATTATCACACCTCTAAACAAATATTTATACACTAAATAAAAAGTGTAAAAATATAAAAAGAATATATAGAAAAGAAATTTTCTTTTTTTATTCTTCTTTCCATTATTATGAATGTCATTCAGGGTTTATTTTTCTTTTTTTATTTATCACACTTTTTTTTAATTAAATGAATATCAATTTTATTATTATTAGTTTTTTAATAATAAAAAAATGTGTTATAGAAGACAAATTTTATGTTTTCATTTTTCCTTTTATTTTTCTATATGATTCCAATATTGTCCTTCACTTTTATATCATTGAAGTCAATGCTAAAGTAAATTATTTTTTAATAAATATAGTTATATATTTACACTCCTTTTGATTTAGTTTTCAATAGCTTCATCTTTAAAATTAGGTAGGCATTTTTGTACTTCAATAATGTTATATATAATTATTATAAAAAGACAAAAGAGAGAGACCATTTTAATTATAATAACGTTATTATAATTTTTTATTTAGTAAAATAAAATGAAAAATTCTATGTGCATCACACATGTTGTTGACTAGTATATTGGAAAATGTTTGACAGTAGTAATGAAAATTTTATTTTATTTTGTAATGAATGTTAAAAAAAAGTTATTCTATAATTAATTTGAATCAAAAGCTTTTCTGTGTGTGTTTTGTCATTCTTCATTATACTTTCCTTTTCATTTTCTTGATTATGAATGTTCTTTTTCCCGACAAGGACGACCTTTAAAATGGGGTGGGGAATCCTTGTTTAGGCAGAAAACAGAGGGAGTGTGGAAATTATTTTTTTTTATTAGCTAAACAGGGACAAGGACGAGGACGAATAATACTCACCCTTGCCCCGCACCGTTCCCCATCCCTTCCCTCAATATTATTTTTAACAAATATATATGTTATGGGTAAATTTGGACAATCAAATCAAACCCAAAAGAATATAAGACAACCGGGTCAAATAGGATTTAAACGGAGGCCTGGGGTGAAATTGTGCCTAGAAAAGTAAGAGAAAGGCCAAAAGGCCGATAGGCTCAGCTCGGTCCTAACCGGCCAACCCCATTCTTGCTTACATGGATGTGCTTCATGCATATCCATGGCCCAATAAATCCCAAAGGACCCAACTTCAATCCTAAATCTATCTTATTCATGAAAGGGAAGACCCCAGGTCATCCTCATATATATAAATGCCCTATTACAACTCCAATAGAGGTAACTCATTCTCAGTCTTCACTCTCTAATAGCTTGCTATACTTCTTTCCTCTTTGACTTAAGCATTAGAGTGGTTGTGGCAAGCACCACACTGATGTGCAGGTTTTCTTTGTTCTGCATGCCACCTCTTTCCCCTCACAAATACAAATTCACTGTTTGATTAATGTGTGTAAGTCAGGTGTGTTCATTTGCCAGGATTTGTGCATCAATAGTTGGCGTCATCTGTGGGGATCGAGAGTGCTCTACCTTGCACACCTGAATTGAGAAAATCAAGGTTATGTTGAACTTTTTGCAATCTAGCCAAAGAGAAAAGTTTTTGATAGCAGACATGAGGCTTAGAATGGATCACGACCATCCATCAATTAGTCACTCAACGTTTGAAAAAAAAAACCTTCAACTTCAAATTGAAGAAAAAAAAGTCGAGGAACCTTGACAACAATGACAGTAATATTATTAATCTCCTCTGCAAACACGTTGTCAAAAAGTTGTTCGTTCCGACAGCAATGTATCTCATCCGAATCTTCGCACTCCACGTTGCTGCCAGTATATTGCACCGCTTGTTGGTCCTCATTTGAGATTTGTTGTACTTAAGAACTCACCATCAAAAGAGATTATACACGCCATCGACAACCGAACAATAGTGGTGCGGGAGTAGCTTTCGTCAATTCGCGTTTTGTGTTCACTACATAGTTGACGCCACCGGCTATGGAGGAGATGCAGTTTCTAATGAGGTCTCTGGTGCACTCGTTGGCGTCCATGCCCTTGGAAGCCTAATTTCCAATGTCGTCTGTCATGCAAGTGACTCATTTGCTAAAAAGGGTGAAGTGCACGTGTTCTCTGAGGGGTTTTGAAGGTTTGTTTTCAACAAAGAAGAATGAGCTAATCTCCCCTTTGAGAATTGGAGCCGTCTCTGGCCACCATTAATGACTTCTTGATAATTCTCATTTATGAGAATTATTTGGCCTTTATACTTAGTTATTCTTGTTATTTTATGTGTATCATTAGATAAAAAGGCTAACAAAAAGTTGGTTTAAATTGAATTATTGTTGGAAGCCTTTTAAATTAAGTAAGTGGAGAAAAGAAAGCAAAAGAAAATGAAAAACCACACTTATATGATGTTTTTATGCAGAAATTTGAAGAATGCAACAGAAATGTAATTGTATTGCAATTGCAATTCTAGTAGATATTGAAAACAATGAATGCAATTGCATTTTTGCAAAAATCTGGAAAATGCACCAAACACGAGATTAGCATAATTTTAGGGATTTTATATCATTCTTCTCCACGAATTCAGCAAGGCAAGTTGACCCAAGCTGCGCATGATCAAATATGGAAACCCTAGCTCATAAAGTTTATAAAAGAAGGAAGAAACGGAGGCAAGGAGAAGGGGTTTTCACGCAACAAAGAGTCCATCGTTCTGCTGTTTTCTTTTCATTTTGCTGCTGTTTTTTTTATCGTTCCAAACCCGTGAAGGTCCGCAGTTTAATCCTACCTCAACAAAAGTTAGAGGTGGTAAAGACCCAATTGCCTTTGAAGAAAGAGTGGTTGTGTCGATTAAGCAAGGAGTGAAACAAGTCTCTTTATTTGTTCTTCATGTTAGATTCTGTTTTGTTCATTTCATTTCATAGAAAGTTTTAGCTACTGTTATTTCTTTTTCATTGTAGCTCTCTTGCTATAATATTTTTGTTTCTCAAGCTTTGTTATAAGTTGTTGAATGTTAGTGTTCATTTTAATAGAATTACCATTTATTTGAACTGCATTGAACTCGAATTTCTTCTCCTTCACTTCTCAATTTTGTTATGGATTTTCAAACTTTTAATTTACTATTTTTTACTCCATTTATGATGAGCTAAAGTTCTTTTGGGGGCTCAAGTTGGTGAATGCCCTAGAGGAAAGATGTAAAGCTTAAAAGCACATACAATCTAGCTAACACTTGAATTTTGTTTGTTTTTATTGAATTTAGTTGCATTTCTTTCCATAAGGGCATGAGCATCTTGAATCCTTTTTTTCATACTTTTTGGTTTTTCAATTTATTTCTTTATCCACAAAATCTCTCCACATTTTTATAACCTTGGTTACCGAAATTGCAATTCGAGAACAATTTTTGCTATCTTTTGAATTTTGTTAATTGCATCCATTCCCTGTGGGATCGATACTTTGTAGTACTTTCAATTTTATATTACCTGCATCGATAGTGTGCACTTGCACTGAACTGGAACTTCATTTTTAAACTAAAAATCTTTTCTTAAAGCACCCACGTTTCAGTTCGATCACTTCTCATTAAAAAAAAATTGGGTTCCAAAAAATTCTTCAAACTAATTTTCTTTTTAGAATCATTGTGAGAAGAAGAAAAGAGAATGATTGTAATATTGGGAATCATAATAGTCGTCTTCCAAGTTTGGGTCTTACAATAGTTTGTTGAGTAAATTTGTCAAGAATGTAGAAACATTTAGGGTGTTGTTTGGTATATTTTTATTGAATAATTTATGTTTTATACAATGAATGTACAAGAGAACTTATACACAAATGAGAAAAGTATAAAAGGAATGAAGCATAATTTACTCCTAAATTACAACCCATAATTTACATTAACACCCTCCCTCAAACTCAAGGTGGTAGAGTAGCGACCAACTTGAGTTTGTGAAGTAACTGAGTGAAGCGACAGGGTGACAAAACTTTTGTGAAGATGTCAGCTGGTTGTTATGTAGTGGAGATCGATCATAAGAGGACAGTGTTGCTCTAGAGATAATGACGAATGAAGTGACAATCATTTTCAGTGTGTTTGGTACGTTCATGGAATACTGTCATTGTGAGAAATCTGAATAGCACTGCGATTGTCATAATAAAGTATAGTATCAAACTATTGATGAACACCCATATCAGCAATAAGCCATTGAAGCCATAGTAACTCAGAAGTAGCATCAACAAGTGCTCGATATTCAGATTCTGTGCTGGAACGTGAAACAACTGTTTGCTTCTTACTTCACCTGGAAATGAGGGAATCACCTAAGTAGAAGCAATAACCTGTGATAGAATGTCGATCAGTGGTATCACCAGCCCAATCAACATCAAATTAGCTAGATAATACCAAGGATGATCGGGAAGAAAATTGAAGTCCATGACCAAGGGTGCCTTTGACATAACGTAGAATACAGAGAACAACAGTAAAATGTATAGTCTAAGGAGCAACCATGAATTGACTAATAATGTGAACAACATATACAATATCAGGGCGAGTCACAGTTAGATATATAAGACTACCAATAAGTTGCCTATATAGAGTGGCATCTTCAAGAGGAACACCATCAAAAGGGGTCAAACGAACATTTGGATCCAAAGGTGTTGATGAAGTGACGGAGTCGGTAAAACCAGATCGAGATAGGAGATCATAAGCATATTTAGCTTTAGATAAATAGTATCCATCAAAGCAGGATGAGACCTCAAGACCAAGGAAGTAGCTGAGTGGTCTTAAATCTTTTATCTCAAAGTGCTTCCCAAGGTAACATTGCAAATCAAAGATAGCCTAAGGATCATCACCTGTAATAACCATGTCATCAACATAAAGAAGGAGAATAACCATACCCCGATAAGTCTGACGTGTAAAAAGTGTTGTATCATGGGGACTTGAAGTAAATCCAAGTTGGGTTATGGTGCAACTAAACGTGGCAAACTAGGCTCGTGGAGCTTACTTCAGACCATATAAGGCTCGCTGAGAAGACACACTTTCTGAGGTGGAATAGAAGTACCAGGTGGTAGTTTCATATAAACTTCCTCAGAGAGAGGCCATTGAGAAATGCATTTTTAAAGTCCATCTGAAGAAGGGGCCAATGTTTAGCAATTGCGACAACCAAAAGACTACGAACAAATGACATTCTAGCGACTGGTGCAAATGTCTCTTCATAATCAATACCGTATTCCTGAGAGTAGCTTTTTGAGACAAGACAGGCTTTATACCATTCAATAGATCCATTAGCGTGTGTTTTGATCTTGTAAATCCACTTACAGCCAATGGGTCATTTGCTAGGGGGTAGATCTACGTAGTCCCAAGTATGAGTCTCTTCTAAAGCCTGTAGTTCCTCATTCATTACTTGCAGCCAAAAAGGGTTAGTATTGGCCTCATGATAAGACGAAGATTTAATTAGAGATATAATAGTGGAAAAGCAGTGATAGTCCTAGAGATGATGGGAAGTTTCTCATACCTGAGTGGATCGACGAACGGTGGTTATATGTGCAGATTCAGGTTCTGCAAATGAGACAGATATGGGATTTGAGACAACAAAGGCAGAAGCAGTTTGATCAAGCTCAGGGATATGTAGAGGATCAAGAGATGGAATTAGATTATTGGAAGCCAATGTCGGGTCTAGAGGACCAGAGTCACGGGCTAGGTGATCAAAGTCGGGGGCATATGGATGATCAAAAGGGGGAAAATTACTGAAGAGATTAGTGAAATATGGTTGGAGACTAGAGAGAGACAGGAATGAGGAGAGACTAGAGAACATACTATGTTCTCAAAAGGTAACATGTTGAGAGATACGTAACCTTTTGGACATAGGGTCCCAACAACAAAAACTCTTGTGCTCAATGCCATAGCCAAGAAATCAGCATAGGCGAGCACATGGTTCAAGTTTGGTATGTTTATGAGGTTGAAGGAGGACAAAACATGCAGAACCAAAGGCTTTAAGATGAGAGTAAGAAGGAGGAGTACCATTTAATATTTTAAAATGAGAGATATTATGAAGAACAAAAGATGGAAGACGATTGATGACATAGACAGAGGTGAGAGCAGCCTCCCCATAACACTTCTCAAGGTTGGATGCAGAGAGAAGTTGGGCACGAAAAGAATCCAAAATATGGAAATGTTTGCATTCTACTCATCCATCTTGTTAGGAGGTGTGCAAGCATGAGCATTAAATAAGGGTGTCCTGTTGGGTAAGAAATGAGAGAAGGCTAGAATCCTTATACTCCATGGCATTATCTGTGCGAAGATTTTTAATGGTTCGAGAAAATTACATTTGGACCATATTGGCAATAGCAATATAAATTTGAGATAAGGCTGAACGATTTTTCAGAAAATATATCCATGTAAAGCGAGAATAATCATCAATAAAGAGAACAAAATAACGATAGCCATTAATAGTAAGAGTAGGAGTAGGACCCCAAATATCAGAGTGAATCAACCCAAAAGAAGTATCACATGAAGATGATGAAATAGGAAAAGACATAACAGGTTGTTTTGCAAGCGTACAATTTAAACAGTCAAAGGGAACAAATTTTGAGACATTATTTAAATTGCCAACTAACTTGAGAAGTTTTTCAGAGGAGACGTGACTAAGGTGAAGATACCATTGATACATGGTAGAATTAGTGGCAAAGGTAGAGATTGATGGAGAAAAAAGGAGCTGAAGAGATGTGAGCTCAAACAATCGTCCCACTTTGCGTCTTGTACCAATTATTTGTCCTGTTTGCGGATCCTGAACCTGACAACCATTAGGAGAAAAATAAACAGTTAGGCCAAGGTCACATAGTTGACCAACTGAGGTAAGATTAAAATTCAGATTATGGATATAATAGGTATTGGGAATAGTTAAAGAGGATGTTACAATAGTACCAATATGGAAAATAGACATACAATTTCAATTAGCAGCATGAATAGTGAGAAGTGAAGGAGCAGAAGTTGGGGAAGACAAAAGCGAAATGTCAGAGGTCATGTGATTGTAACAAGTGAAGTTAAGAAGCCAAGAGTTACCTGATGTTACCTGATAAAACTTAATTTGAACATGCCCATTCATACCTAAATTATGCTTTTTCCTCTCCTTTTAATGGAATTAATTGAATTTTTTGTAGGAAATTAGGAGCAAGGCTTATTTTTGGAAAGTACGCAAAATCAAGGTGAAAACGAGCAAAACTGAAGGTCAATCGAACACTTGAGTGAAAAGATATGAAGGATTGACGATTATGCCCCTGAGGAGCGTCAAGACGCAGACGAAGGCCTCGAATGCAAGACAATGTCTAGACACTGCCCAGCGAGGTTGAGACGCTGTCACAAGTCCAAAACATGTGGATTCAACAATGTCTCGAAGCTGTAATAGTAAGCGTTCCAAGACCCTTCGGCGAGACCCCAAGACGCTGCGGCGAGACCCCTCAACGTTGGTCTAATTAAGGGTAGCATCTCGATGCTGCTTGTAGTGTCTTGACGCTATTTCGATTTCTAAAAATAGGTTTTTTTTATTTTAGGGTTAATTCTCTCTGCATCCCTTGTTTTGCGGTTTCTTCCACTATTTTTCACTATTTTAGATAGCTTTTGCTTCCATCTTTTATTTTGGACTTGTATTATGGCCTTGAGATTGATGCAAACGAACTTTAGCTAAGCAAAAACGACGATTCAGAGGAGACGTCGAGATTTCACATTATAACGCCATGAGGTTATGCATTTAATACATTTAAATCACTGCTTTGAATGTCTTTTGCTTCTTTATTTTCATTCCTAAGCATATTCATAGGTAGGCCTGACAACCCTATACGCGTCGAGCATGCTTAGCCTAGTTATGTGTAATCTTGAGCTCATTTGAACTTATCGAGAGAGTGATTAATTTGAGTAGCAATAGGACTTAGGTTCGGTGAGTTTGTGAGCTTAATGCGGTCATGAATGACTTAAGGAATCTAGTTCTAAAGAAGTAAAAAGTGTAAGGGTTAATTTAAATTTGCCACTTAGATTAGTTTGAGCATCCCACTAATCTAATAATTAGTAGGGCTTAAACGATTAGTCTTGAGCATGGCACGCTACGACCTATGGCTCGGGTTAGTATCGTCTCCAGTTTAGGATTAGTTTGGGGTTTAATTATCATATTATTTAATTAAACTACACTAGAGGTTGTTAGAAGCTCTCTCGGGTGTCTCATTGGGCTTGTGGGTGCATTCAAAGCATAATTTACAATTCTTAGTTATTAGTGAATGGTGTAACGAAATTATATCCCGACGTGACCCCTTCAAATTGGTGTCTGGTTTGTCTGGTCCCTTTTCTTACTTTAGTTTAATTTTACGCTAATTACATTTTCAAGCATGTTAGAAATTTTTGCATCAAACCCCCCGGTTACTTTATAATCCAAATTTAGCAATCTAAATACCAAATAACTCACATCCTCGTGGTTCAACCCGACCACTTTTTACTGCAAATTGTGGTTGGTTTATAAATTTATTTGATTGTGTGTGACAAGCACTTTCATGACTGCAAGGGCAGAAGGATTGGAGGAGATTACCAATTTCATTAAATTCTGAAGGTCATTGATTGGAAACCTATAGTGAGGAAGATCGTCAGAGGAAGAGGCAGCAACAATAATAGATGAGGAGGAATCGATTTTAGATAAGTTTCTTAGTTTGGTGAATCTACTTGGAGGGAGAGGTGGTCGAGTAGGACAATTTTCCAAAATATGACCACGTTTGTGTCAATACCTGCACTCAATTGTAGGACAATTAGCAAATTTATAATCATGTAGTTTACAATTTGTGCAAACGAGAGACTTATAAACTTTTGCCATTAGAACCAACAAAGGAATGATTGAATCTAATAAATAGTTGAACCGAATCGAACCAGGTAGACTGAATCAAACAAAGTTGAGAACCACAATGAAAACAAATAAACTGAGCGAACTAAACCACAATGAAATGAACCAACTTAGGAAAACCGACCTGACTTTGTTAAACCAAACTGGTCTGGGTTGAACTAGTTCAACCAATCGGCTTTGTTAAATCGATCGGTCTGGGTTGAACCTAAACTATTCTCTTCTTCACGCGAACCAAACCTGCAATCTTCATAGGGGAGATCTTAAATGCAAAAGTATGTAGATCTAGGCAGATCTAAGTGGCGAATCTGGGCGGTATGTCGAATCTAGGCGAACCTGAGCGACACGAATGGTGAATCTGAAATGTGGAGGTGAAGGTACAGGCACAGGCAGAGACGAAACGCGAAGGTGGAGGCAGAGGAGCGGGCAGAGATTAGAGTTAGATTTGAATTTGTATGGTGAGTTTGTTGGAGAGTTAGAACAAAGATCTAGACGTCTTTGCAGATCTGGACTTCATGCGACTGCAGCGGCGAGGGAGGACTTCGGTGACTGAGGCAGCAACGAGGGAGAATTTCGTGCAGACAGGTCTGAGTTTGGTGCAGATCTGGGCAGCGGCGAGGTAGAGCTTCACACACGAGTCGTTTTGCGCGTAGGTGAGTTGCTCAGAGATTGAGGTCGTCGCAAGTCTGGGCGCAGGGCTTCGATGCCGGTGAGTCTTGTCGAAAAAGAAGAAACTGATGGGCAGAGGCCAAGGGAACATGAATTTCAAGAAAGTAGCTCTGATACCATGTTGTTTCGTATATTTTTATTGAATAATTTATGTTTTATACAAAGGCATGTACAAGAGAACTTAAACACAACAAGCCACATAATTTACTCCTAAATTACAACCCATAATTTATGTTAACAGAAATACATATCAATTACTACTAAACTACATTTTCGCGTCATAATAAAATAAATATTAACATTGGATAAAAGACATTTTTTAAAAGGAATTAATCCAATCGTTGAATCAAATAGGACCAAATTGAAACTAAACATAATTTAGAGACATTAAAATAATAATATAACCAATTTTGTATTCTATTTTCTATTAATTATTTCATTTGGGATACCTTTTTCCACAATACTGTTTTTTTTAAAAAAAAACACCGACCAACAATATTTTAGTTCAACAATGAGAATCTAAGAAACTATGCCTAAATTGGCGGAGCATCATGGTTTATGACGTAAACCAATTTAAAAAGTAAAGAAAAGACTTGGTCAACGAAGGCAGCATTAAACTATTTTACCCAATGGCACCAAAAGTTCTACGATTATCTTTTACCAAATGCTATAATCCGCCGGAAAAAAAAACTCCTATATTAATTAGGGATACACACCCCCAAATATCCCATTAGTCCTCGTTTTTCATCCTCAGCCAAATGGAAACCTCTATGTATGCCTTTTCAATGTTAAATCACATCTTTCTCCTTCTTCTTTCCTATTTGCCTCTTTTGGTTGACTCGGTTTCTTTCAAAATCGATCAATTCGTGCCCAATGAAAACCGTTTACTTTACCAAGGAGATGCAGTTCCTTCTAATGGAGCAGTTCTATTTAGTGATCCTGCATATACCTGTCTTATTGGTCGGGTTATTTACAAAGATGTTGTGCCAATTTGGGACACTGAAACAGGAAAAGTCACCGATTTCACAACCCGTTTCTCCTTCACCATTGATACACAACATGCTTCAAGCTATGGCCATGGGGTTGTTTTTTTCTTGGCTCCAGCTGGGTTTCAAATCCCTCCAAACTCAGCTGGTGGGTTTCTTGGCCTTTTCAACAAGACGTACAGTGATTCATCCACAAACCAAATCGTTCATGTTGAGTTTGATTCTTTCTCTAATGAATGGGATCCTACATTTGAACATGTGGGCATAAACATTAACTCTGTTTCTTCCTCTAATTTCACAAAGTGGAACGTCAACTTACATAGTCTGGACACTGTTGATGTGTTGATTTCGTATGATTCAACCACTAAAACCTTGAGTGTCTCGTGGAAATATCAGAAAACGTCGAATTCTTTGGAAAATACAACACTTTCTTACCAGATTGATCTTATGAAAGTTCTTCCTCCATGGGCTACGATTGGATTTTCAGCTTCAACGGGTGCAAAATCAGAGCGACATTTGCTATTTTCATGGGAATTCAACTCGAGCTTGGAAATGAAGCAACCAGATGAAAATAATGGGAAAAAAGTTGATATAATTGTCGGAGTAACTGTTTCTCTTGGAGTTCTGATGATAGCATTCGTAGTATTTTGGAGATTGAAGCAAAAGAAAAGAAAAGCAGAACCAGAAAATCTAGAGGAAGTAAACTTGACATCAATTAACGATGATTTGGAAAGAGGGGCCGGACCGAGAAGGTTTTCTCACAAGCTTCTTGCCATGGCCACCAACAACTTCTCAGATGAAAGGAAGCTTGGTCAAGGTGGATTCGGTGCAGTGTATAGAGGGCACATACCAGACATAGATTTGACAGTAGCTGTGAAGAAAATCTCGAGGGGTTCTAGACAGGGAAGAAAAGAGTACATAACTGAGGTGAAGATCATTAGTAGGCTTCGTCATCGCAATTTGGTGCAACTCATTGGTTGGTGTCATGATAAGGGCGAGTTCTTGCTAGTTTATGAATTCATGCCTAATGGTAGCCTTGATTCTCATCTCTTTGGCAAGAGAAACCCTCTCACATGGGCTGTGAGATATAAGATTGCTTTAGGTTTAGCCTCTGCATTGCTTTATCTCCACGAAGAATGGGAACAATGTGTAATTCATAGAGATATTAAATCCAGCAATGTCATGTTAGATTCAAACTTCAACGTCAAGCTTGGAGATTTTGGGCTAGCTCGACTAATGGACCACGAGTTGGGTGCTCAGACAACTGGGTTGGTTGGAACTTTAGGCTACTTAGCTCCTGAATACATAAGCACAGGCAGAGCTAGTAAAGAATCTGATGTATTTAGCTTTGGTGTGGTTGCTTTAGAGATTGCCACTGGAAGAATGTCGAGAACCTCCATGGAAAAGGAATCTCATAAGGGTTTGGTAGAGTGGGTTTGGGATCTTTATGGAAGTGGACAGTTGCTTGAGGGCATGGATGAGAAATTGCAATCTGATCATTGTGACAAAAAACAGGTGGAATGTTTGATGCTTGTTGGACTATGGAGTGCTTATCCGGACCCTAATCTTAGACCTTCGATAAAACAAGCAATTCAAGTTCTTAACTTCGAGACAACGATGCCAAATCTTCCAAGTAAAATGCCCGTTCCTACGTATCATGCTCCTCCCACATCAATGAGCTCAAATGAACCTTCCATTACTGTAAGTCTTGACATGGGCCGTTGAACAATGAGGATGCGTCAGGCCATGACTAAGTTGCATGTCTATTTTATGTTTCTTTAGTTATGTAAATATTGTGTATAGCGAGAAAAGACTTATGGTTAATAATATTGTGTAAAGTGAGAAAAAATTTAGGGTTAGGTTGTTTTCTTCTAAGTATAGCCAAAAAAGACTTAATAGTTAATAATATTGTGTAAAGTGAGAAAAGTCTTAAGAGTTAACTTGTTTTCTAAGTAATTTACTCCACCCATCTACGCCTTTGTCAATGGTTTTGATATTTCTTTTATGTTTTCCATGGTTTCATTTTGATAGGGATGTTTTAATTTCTTAATTTTCAATTCATTGGTATATTCATGAATGTCCTGATTTTTATAATAAAGTTATTTTTCTTTGATCATCACGAATTTATATCCATAATTATTTTTTCCTAACCTTTATAAGTATTTCAATTGCTATTCTTAAATATAATTTTGAAAAGAGAACAGAAAAGTGTGTACCATAAAACATTGGGCAAAATAATATTAAAAAAAGTTGAAATTTTTAATGAATAGCTCACAATGCTCTTATCTATCCACCAACTCAATTAACTGATATTAAAGGTTTAATGCTTATTTGACACTCAACATCCTTCTATTGGCCGATAAAGTCCAACCCTTTCTAATCTCCCATCATCATAAATAAGTAGCTAGTCAACATAATCACAAAATAAGAAGCAACTAGCATAACTCAAGTGGCATGAAGTATGTACTTATGACCAATAGGTCATAGGTTCGAATACTCTCACCTCCAAATATTGTTGAATTCAAAAAAAAAAAAAACAACTAGGACTAACGGGGCGATGATGGGGCATTCTTGTCCTAGTTCCTGCCCTCATTTAATTTTTCATCTCCGCAAAATTTTTTATTAAATTTTATAGGAATCATGGCAGAGATTTCCCACGAGGAAATGGGGAATTATTCACCTTTTTTTTTTGTTTTGTTTAGATCTCTTTTAAATAAGATGAATTCTTTTGAAATATCTTCATTTAAATGGTTAATTCTAATGGGAAATTCCTATCTAAAGAGAAAATTCTTGAACTTCCTAATAAAGGCAAAACAATATTTAATATGCATATCAAATTAAGGTTATTATAAAAAAAATATAGTTCAAAATATTCAACTATAGCATATGGTTCAAAGTTCAAACATTATCAAATATAAGTCATTAAACAAAAGGAAATTTAAATTTAAAATATTACAACATATTCTCAAACGGTTCTAACATATATATATATATATATATATATATATATATATATATATATATATTGTTGATGCATAAATCCGGGCAAAGGAACGCACTTGATCTGCATGTGAATCCAACAGTAAATTTGTATTTGTGAGGGAAAAGATGTGGCCTACAAAATAAAGAAAACCTGCTCACCGGTGTGGAACTTGTCACTGCCACTCCGATGCTCAAGTCATAGAGGAAATAAGTTAGCAAACTATTACAGAGTGAAGATTGAGAATGAGTTACCTCTATTGGAGTTGTAACAAGGTATTTATATGAGGATGATCGATCTGGGGTCTTCCCTTTCACGAATAAGATTAGGTTTAAGATCGAAGTAAGGCCCTTTGGAATTTATTGGGTCATGGAAGTGCATGGAGCATGTCCATGTAAGCAAGAATCAGGTCGGCTGGTTCGACTCGGCTCGACTTAGCCCAGTTCAGATAGAGTTGAGCCTCTCAAGCTTTTGGCCTTTCTCTTACTTTTCTAGGCCCAATTTCACCCCGAACCTCTATTTACACCCTATTTGACTATGTTGTCTTATGTTCTCTTAGGTTTGATCTAATTGTTCAAATTTACTCATAACATTAAACTCCCACTCCCATGTTGGGATTTGTGGTTTTTTTGGGTTGGACACTAAAAGCCCAATTTGGGAGTATTGATTTGTAAATTTATCCTCGATGAATAATATCTAACCCAAGTACAATGTGTCCCTGTATTTTCTTGAGTTTTGGCTTTGAAATGACCTATCAGGCCTTTTAAGCTGATTTTCTAGCATTCCAAGATTTATAACATAAATACTTTGGGGTTGGCCCCAAATTTGATTTTGGAATGACCTATCAAGTCCATTGGGTTGATTTTCTGGCTTTCCAATATTTATAAGATAAAAACTTTGGGATAAGCTCCAAATTGAATTTTGGAATGACCTATCAAGCCCATTAGGTTGATTTTCTGGCTTTTCAATTTTTATAAGATAAAATGCTCTAGGGTTGACCACAAATTTAATTATGACCCATCGCGAGATTTATCTTGGATTTTAAGTCATGCTTGACCAATGAACCAAGCTCCTTTTGAGGACCCAATCAACCACCTCCATTATTTGCGTCCTCTACACCTAAGTAAAGTTTTGCACAATCGGAACCCATCATCAGGCATACCTTAGATTTTTGGGCTGCCTAGATCAGTTAACCAAACCCTTTTGGGGATCAATCAACTCTCAGGGTCGTTTCCTCTGCACTTTAGTGCTTAAGAGTTTTGCGTACTTCATGTTTTAATTGCACGACATAATTGTTTGAGACACATGGCGACTTTGATCAAAAAGCAAGGGAATGGTAGGAAAAATACCTAAAGAGTTTCCAAAGAATGTGTTTGAGACACATGGCGACTTGTTGATAGGCTAGGGTGTGTGTTGGTATTTTCCTAACACAGATTGACATGCAACAACTCCTTCTTTGAGTGAAGTCAACCTAAGGTTGGCTCGGCCTCTTTTTTTTATTTATTTGCTCGGCTATGTGGCTCGGGTCGACCATGTGGGCTCAGCTAGCCCCCAGCCAACTGCTTTTGTTTTCCTTGTATTGAATTTTGGATCAATACTTACTTTTTGTTTGCTTTCTATTTTTCGTACAATTGACTTCTGGATCAATACTTGCTTTTTGTTTAATATGAAAGCATACCCCTTGTTGCTTCCCTGCTCTAATTAGCCTCCAAGCCAATATTCTTCAACTATTGTATATTTAAAGTATATTTTTTCATGAACATGATATTTCTCATATGATATCAAAAGTTCAATAAAAATACTTTTAAGCGATTTTCTGCATATGTTATATTGATTTAACTGAATTAAACATATTCAAAATTTCATATATGATGAATTAATGTATGTTAGGAATTTCATAAAATAGGTATACATTTATATAATTTATTATATAAGTAACTGAATAACCTCCTGAATTCCACAAATTTTTCTTCAAATATTTCATGGCATTCCTAATTTATTTGTGATGTTCAATTCATATTCACTATATCACTAAGTCATACTAGGCTTTGTTTAAAAAAAAAATGCAGAGCATGACATGCTGATTAGTGAATTCAAGAGCATATATACTACAAGAATTTTTAGATTTGCAGACGAACTTTTTCCCGACGCAACACTTTTCGTCGGGAAAAACATACTTTTCCCGACGAAAATGGCAAACGTCGGAAAATTTACACACTTTTCCCGACGCTTGCCATTTTCGTCGGGAAAAGTATGTTTTTCCCGACGAAAAGTGTTGCGTCGGGAGATTTATTTGAGCGCCATAGCTCGTCATATGGCCCGAAAAGATAAGCCGACGTATTAAAAGGCTATGCCGACGCTTTTGTATCGTCGGGAGAAGTTAATTAAGTGAAACGCGCGTTTCACTTTTCCCGACGCTTTTTTGACCTATGCCGACGCTTTTTTGCTTCGGGAAAAATCCGCGAAAAAATAAAACCCTAGCCCTTTCTTCTTCTTCTTCTCATCTTCTTTTTCTTTTCTTTTTCCCTCTTTTTCTTCTTCCTTTTCTCTCCGCCGTCTACATCTAAAACTCCATATACACTCACCTCATTTCTTCTTATTCTTCTCCATTTTCTTCCATTTTCCTTCACCCATGCCCTCTATCTTCTATTTTCGGTGTTTTTCTTGTAGGTTTTGACGGCATGAGGCGGAAGTCCGATTTTGGGCATTTTGAGGGAGAAAATTTATGGAGTTTGCTACTTTGGAGGTATATAGAATTTTTACATTATGTTTTTTTTTAGTTTATTTAACATTTAAACTTAGTTATTAAGCCTTTTGAAGTTAAAAATTTTACTTTGAATGTATTATGTAATCAAAGTGTTCTTCTCCATTATCTTCCATTTTCCTTCACCCATGCCCTCTATCTTCTATTTTCGGTGTTTTTCTTGTAGGTTTTGACGGCATGAGGCGGAAGTCCGATTTTGGGCATTTTGAGGGAGAAAATTTATGGAGTTTGCTACTTTGGAGGTATATAGAATTTTTACATTATGTTTTTTTTAGTTTATTTAAGATTTAAACTTAGTTATTAAGCATTTTGAAGTTAAAAATTTTACTTTGAATGTATTATGTAATCAAAGTGTAGTTTGGAGAATACTTGTGTGGTTTGGAGGCTATTTATGTGATTGGTGTTTAGTTTGGAGCTTATTGTTGGATTAAAGTATGATTAAATCGTGATTTTGAATTTATTGTGTGTTCGAAATGTGATTTGTAGCGTAATTATTTGATTAAATTGTGATTTATAGGCTCTTTATGTGATTAAAGTTTGATTTGAAGCTTATTGTGGGATTAGACATGTGGTTTTGAGCCTATATTTGTGTGATTAAATTGTGACATTGAGTCCAAGTGTGTGTTTATTTGATTTTGAGCATCTTGTGTGTGATTAAAGTTTGATTCTAATCTTATTGTATAATTTGATTTGTAGGCTATTTTGTGATTTTTATCCTATTGAGCCTATTGAACATTAAAATGTAAGTGTTAATTTTTAGTTTACTTTAAGGTTATATATTGAGTTAGAGTGCTTATTTTGAGCTTAGTGAAGATTTTATTGTGATTTTATTCTCTTAAAATTCCTAAGTGCCTTGTATATGTATGTACTTGGAACTAGGTTGGTGCACAAAATGCTATACTCAAAGACACATTTCTTTAATAAATCCTTGGATGGTTAGAATGAAATTTGTACATTAGACACTTTTGGAAGATTTTGGAGTGAGTTAATCATCTAAAATTTGTACATTAGACACTTTTTAGTGATTTTAAGTAAGAATAGATAAGTTATACATTTTTTTAGGTTTAGTTTGGGTGAGTTAGTGAGATGTGTAAGAAAGTTGTTTGAGTGAGTTTGTGATATTTGAAGTAAGAGCTTCAATGAGTTAGGAATGTTTGTTGGTTTTTAAAATATGCTTAGGCACATTTAAGACACTTTTATAGTATTGGAGGGTGGGTTGTGTGCTTTAAGTTCACTTTAGACATTTTTCTAGCTTTCTTTAAGAGTCAAAATGATACTTAGACTCTTTTCATACACTTTTTGATAACTTTGTAGGTTTTAAGGAGCATAGTAGACTCTTTAGGTCATTTTGAGTTATTTTTTACCTCGAAATACGCTTAGGCACCTTTAAGACATTTTGTAGCACATTGGGGTGGGTTGTGTGCTTTAGGTTCACTTTAATTTTTAGGTTTCTTTGAGAGTTAAAATGAGACTTATACTATTTTTAAGCACTTTTTGGCCAATTTGTAGGTTTCGAAGGGCGGAGTAGACACTTTTAGGTTGTTTTGAGTTAGTTTTCGCCTCAAAGTATGCTTAATCATCTTTAAGACACTTTTGTAACATCAGAGAGTTAGTTGTGTGGTTACAACATTTTCTAAGTTTCTTTAAGAATCAAAATGACACTTAAACTCTTTTTAGTCACTTTTTTGACCACTTTATAGGTTCTACGGGGTGAAATAGATACTTTTAGGTCGTTTTGAGTTTTTTTTTGCCTCAAAGTATGCTTAAGCACTTTTAAGACACTTTTGTAGCATCGAGGGGTTGGTTGTGTGCTTAAGTTTTACTTTAAGCACTTTCTAAATTTCTTTGAGAGTCAAAATGATACTTAGACTCTTTTGTGTTTTAGTTTCACTATATGCACCTTATTTTATTTTTTGTTTTATATTTAAAATTTTTCACATTATTTTTTTTTTCAAATTTGTAGTTGTGTAATTTTGAAGACCTATTTTCTAAAAATAAAGACGAAGACGAAGACGAAGATTGAAGTTTTCAAGATTAATTGTTTTATTTATGATGTATTTTTTTCTTCTTTCGAACTCTAGTACAAGTAGATATTGAATATTTTGTAATCACATTATTGCATATCAATACTATTATTTTTTATGATATTATTTTTTGTTTTAACATGATACTAAAATGAACTATCAAGTAGTTAATAAATAAATAAATAAATAAGAGAAAAAAAAATAGGATTTAGAGTTTTACCAACGCACATTGCGTCGGCAAAAGTAAACTTCTCCCGACGCATACACTAGTCGTCGGGAGAAACTTTTTCCCGACGCAATGCATTGCGTCGGTAGAACTTAATTTTTACCGACGCAATACCATTTTCGTCGAGAAAAGCTTTCCCGACGGCTCTATGCCAACGAAATCGCCGACGAAATTTTTTCGTCGACCAAGACTTTTCCCGACGCAATTTTGACTTTTCCCGACGCTTTGTTGCGTCGGGAAAAGTGAAAAATCTTGTAGTATGGAGATGTCATTTTAAAGAAGACAAAAGATAAAGCACTTGAATTTTCATGTAATATTAGAAAATTTCAAGTTCGAATAGAACTTATCTAGGATTCTGTAGTTTTGTAGAAATATTCAAAGTTGAGGCTTCAAAATTTACTCCATAACCTTGTTTAGAAACAATATCTTCAAATTTAATTGTTTAAACCTTCAATTTTCATATTTTAAGATCTTAAAGAGTTGTTGCTCGACAACTCCTTTTAATCTCTCTCCCAATTTCCTCCGAGAGGCTTTCTTCCATTCTTACAATATCCATTCACCAATATTATTATTGTATAAAGAATACTTCATGCAATCATTTGTTCAAAAATAAGCAGAGCCCTGTGTTCTAAATTACAACCCATAATTTATGTTAACAACTCCTTCTCTTGTCTCAGAAGAAGACCATTAACCTCTACTAATGATTGGGATGTTTTGAGAAACTTCACCGAATTATATAATCAGAATGAAATTTATAAAAGCATAGAACAAATTGAAATCAAGCTTAAATTATGTGAACAGAAAATGTAATTTAACCCAAAAAATATAAGATCAAATAAAACGTCCCTAGGTAAGTTTGGCATTATTAAAAAAGATTGTACCTCTTTAATTTGTTGTCATTTCCTCGAGCTATTCTCATTTTAAGATATGACTAAAATATTTGAAACTGACCTGCCCAATGTCAATATATTTGATCTGAGTCTTTGAACTATTAAAAGGTGCATTTGAACTCATTAAGGCTCCGTTTGATAAGTTTTTTTATTTTTTATTTTTTATTTTGAAAATTAAATTTATAAACACTAGTTTCACCTATAAATTCTTTGTTTTATTATCTAACAATGTTTTCAAAATCCAAGTCAAGTTTTGAAAACTAAAGGAGTAATTTATAAAAATCTGTTTTTGTTTTTGAAATTTGACTAAAAATTAAAACGTTTTTTTTAAATAAGGTAAAAATTAAAATTAAGAACTTGCAATAAAACAAGCCTAAATTTCAAAAACAAAAAACAAAAAACGAAATCATTATCCAACAGAACCTAAATTAATAATTATGTTGTTTTTTAGGGTTTATTATTTAATTCAAGCCTTCTATTTTGGAAAAAATAAAAAAGTTTTTTTAATACAAGTTTTATTATACCCTGTCACTTGAATTATTAAGGTTAAATTACAAATATGGCTCCTATGGTTTTGAGAAAGTTAAGGCGCCGTTTGATAACTCATTTGGTTTTTGAAAATTAAGCCTATAAATACTATTTCCACCTATGGTTTTCCATGTTTTCTTATCTACTTTTTAGATGTATTTTCAAAAACCAAGCCAAGTTTTGAAAACTAAAAAAAATAGTTTTCAAAAACTTGTTTTTGTTTTTGGAATTTGGTTAAGAATTCAAGTATTTTCTTAAGAAAGATGGAAACCATTGTAGAGAATATGAAAGCTATTGTAGAGAAATAGTGAGAAAACAATCACAATTTTCAAAAACCAAATGGTTATCAAACGACGGGGCCTAAGAATTTAGTCAATATGGTTTTAAATGTTAGAATTAGTCCCTATGGTTTGATAAAACTCTCAGTAAATAGTTCCTATGGTAGAGACTATTTATGAGGGTTTTTATCCAATCATAGGGACCATTTGTGAGGTTTTATCAAACCATAAGGACGAAATTCTAATTTTAAAATCATAGGAACTAAATTTAACTTTATCCAAATCATAGGAACAAAATTTATAATTTAACCAATTATTAATTATCCATTATTAGTCTAAATAATTATCATTATTAGTCTAATTAGACTGTCACATCCACATTTAATTAACAATGTTAACTATAAATTGAAAATTTAAGCCCTTAAAAAAAATTAAAAATTAAGAACATAATAATTCTTTACAATGAAATTCAGCGTTTAAAAAGATATCACTCTCAAGATTTAGAAACAGTTGACACACATTTTAGTTTAATTTGATGATGCATATTGGTTGAAATATAATTTTGGTCCTTATGATTTGGAGAAATTTAGATTTGGTCATATAGTTTTAAAAGTTAGAAAATTTTAGATTTAATCCTATAGTTTTAAAAGTTAGAAAATTTTAGATTTAATCCTATAGTTTTAAAAGTTAGAAGTCACCCTATAGTTTGATAAAACCTCAAAAATAGTGAACTTTTAAAACTATAGAAACTAAATTATGACTTTTTTTAAATTATAGGACTAAATTTGAAAGTTAACCCTGCATAATTTGAAATAGGAATTATCAAAATATATCTCTAAATTTCAAATTTGGGATGAATTATCCTTATATTCTTTTAATATATTTTGAAGTGACAGATATTGTATATATATATCGATGGTTCCAATGTTGGACTAGTAAATTCTCTTTTTGGAATGATGTTCAAGATTATGAATTTTTAATATTGACTAGGAGATAAAACCGATATTTACTTATTTATTATTATTCTTTTTGGAAGATCAAAAACCGATCTTTATTATTATATTCATGTTAGTGGATTTAAATTTTATCAAACTTATCTTTCAGGACAACATCATTTAATTTAAAAAATGACTTTTTCAAGTTTATTTAAGGACCACAAATTTATTATTTTCGTTGTTTTCTCTTTATGGATTTTTTTTTTTTTTAACTTCAACAATAGTAGAATCAATGTTCAAAATGTCGATGTCGATGGAAATATCGAGATTCAAAGTTTACAGAAATGTCGATGAATACGATGTTGAAGGAAATTTCGGGAAAATTTATAGAAATCATGGAAATTAATGGAAATTGTTTGAATTAGTAAATAAAACTTGAATTGTGGCTTAATTAGATAATAATTTACCATTTTTAATCATCATATCTAAAAATATATATAATACTTATATGTAAATATCAATGGAAATGTCGATGCCAGCAGAAATATGAATAAAATTATAGAAATTTATGAAAATTGTTTGAAATATTAAATGGAACTTTAATTATGGCTTAATTAGACTATAATTGGTCATTTTTAATAATCATATCTATCTATCTATCTATCTATATATATTAGAATGTCGATGTTAGCAGAAATTTTGAAAATTTTGATGAAAATTCTTTGAATTATTAAATACAACTTTAATTATGGTTTAATTAGACTATAATTAACCATTTTTAATTATTATATCTAAATATATATATATATATATATATATATATATATATATATATATATATATATATAGATAGATGTTAAAAAGTGCTAGAAAATTAGATTAAATATCATTTTGATCTCTATACTTTGAGACTTGTTCTATTTTAGTCCATATACTTTAAATATATCTTAAAACTAGTTCCTACTATTAGTTTATTATTTCAATTAGTATAATAATATGCCAAGATTGATATTTTGGTGACATTTTTCTCATCTTTATAAAATGAATGTTATTTTGGTTGAGGTCAATATTGTGATTTAATAAAAGATTAAATGAGAATAATAATAATAATAAATAAATAAATAAAAGAAATTGGATCATTTAATTAAAATTTTTTAATATATAAATAAACTAAATAACAACTAAAGTCTAAAAGGAAAAGATAATATAAATGAAAATTAAAAGGAGAGAAATAGACGTGCAAGGTGTTGACTGTTGACAGAGAAATGCAGTGGAAAATAAAAATTGAAAAAAACAATCGTATTTTAATAGTCCCACATCGATAAGAATGAGGGAAAAGGAGCCAGCCACTACTTATATTTCCCACTCCCTTCTCCACCGCACCATCTCTCACCAGCTTTGTGCATGTAATGAACCTTCAAAGTATCGGCCCAGGGCTGTTAGTTTAAAATTTTTATGATGGTCAAGATTTCATGGACATTTCGATAAATGTTGATGAAATGTCAGTAATTTCGATGGCTATCGTCAATATTGGGGGAAAATAGATATTTCCCCTACTCAATATATCGAGTATGTTGACATAATGACATGTCGACATGTTGCTACATTTGATTCCATGGACAAAACGTAGGGATCCAACCATCTGCCTATGGGATGATAATAAGTGTTTGACCAGTTGAACTATATTCATGTTTGCTATGGAAATTATCTTTATTGTTAAAAAAAGTATTTTGTGATCAATTTATTTAATCCCACCACATATATATATACTAACTTGTCTTGATCCATAATCTTATTATTAAGATATAAAAGTATTTTTTGTATATATATTATGTTGACTTAATATTTGAACAACCTCTCTTTTTCTACCATCCTACCAAAAATTCATCACTATGATTTTAGAAATGAAAAAAAAAATGTAAGGAGATTCAATGGCTACATTTAACAGTTGAATAAAGGAGTGCAACCCAAATTACTAACTTCATATGGATGGATTTGATGTTTCTTTTCCTGTTTATTTAAATGATAGAAAACTATTTTTAGACATTCAAAAGGGTTAGGTTTGGCAACCTAAACATAGTTTAATAGGTTAAGACATATATATGCTCTCGACCAAGAGATCAAAAGTTCAAATTCTTCACTCTAAAATGTTGTGTTGTATTAAAAAAAATGAAAAAACATTCAAAAGGATTGTTTGGTAACACATTTACAGTTTTTCATTTCAAGATATTTATTTTTATTTTTTGAGAAAGAAGAAAGTTTGATAACTGTATTTATTTCTCGTATTTCTCACTTTTAAACAGTGCTTCTACAATGTATATAAATTTTAGAAATAATAAAATCTAGTTTATTTGTTTCTTATTTCTGGATTATTTTATATAATACATAAAATTCATAACAAATATTTTAAAAAAAAATCAATTGTAGAATAATAACTCTCTCTCTCTCTCTCTTTGCCAAAAAAAAAAAAAGCTCTCTCTCTCTTTTTAATTAATATAATAACTCTCAATATTTGTTTCTTAAAAAAAATTCACGTAAAAATTAATTGTTTTAGTTTGAAAATTTAAGGAATTACCATAGACATCTCTATTTTTTTCAATAAAAAACATAAAGAACAATATACAAAAAAAAAAAAAAAAAAAAAAAAAAAAAAAAAGAACCATTATTAAACGCATTTTTTTTCAATTTTAAAAAGTAGAAAAAAAAAAAAGAGTTGGTAAGAATAAGGAGGAGCGCCATAACATTCCAAGTTCAGTTCTAATAATCGTAGTATTATCATCACATAGTCAATATTAATGTATTTTTAAAATTGAAAAAAGTAAAAACATACTCTAGATAAAACAATAGAACTTAAAAGATTAATGTAAATTAAAAAATAATATAGAATAATGCCAATTAAGGTTGCACTCCACATTCTTTCATATAGACTAAAAAAATCAATCATATAATTGAATTTGAAACAATGTCTTTGAAAGTTTCAATGATCTAATAATCTACCAGAAAATCATTTTGATTTTGCATTGATTACATATTGTCAATTTTCTTCACGTTGCTTACCAATTTTTCAATTGTATTGCTTACGCAAAAAAAAAAAAAATAATAATAATAATATTATGAAATATAGAAATTCATGCTATTGATATACATCAGACATCACCATTTATATTAAATTAGAAAAACCCTAAACGTACAAGATCAACAAATTAAATTGAATTATAGTAAATTAAAAGATTTTAAGTAAAACCATTAAAAAAGACGAGAAATTTTAAAGTCCATTAAGGTATCATCCATTTAAGCCCCACCAAGTGATTTCTCCACCACTTAACAACTTAAACCGGCTTCTAAAGATATATACAAATTTTTGTAGGGTCCAATTTTAATTTGTTTCTTTTACTCTCGGCTTTTCTTGATTGTTAGATTATGATTACGAAATTTAGCCTTTTGCATTGAGTGATTTTATGTTCATAGATTACTAAATTTTGTGTACTTTGGAGATTGGATGCAATTACTAATTTTTATAGATTAATTGATAATTTCACTCTTGATTTAATGAATTCAAATGTTATGTTGTTAATTTTATATGCTTTATGCCTTTTATTTATTGATTACAGATTTAATTTCTTTAAATTTAAATCTAACATTCGGAGAAATAGTTTAGATTTAAATCAGTTTAGCTAAAGAAGTCTTAGAATCGGGAGATCTAAAAACTCTTAGGAGGTGTTTGGTTCCCTGTTTTGGAAGTGGGGAGTATGAGTTTGTTTAAACAAATCCATGTTTGGTTGGCAGTTTTGTTAACCCAAATTTGCTACAGTACATACTATTCTGCCATTCAGGTTTGCTACAGTACTTTACTTTACTCACCAGATTTGCTACAGTACTCTATTCATACTCCCAAAGTTTGCTACAATACATATTTTGCCTTTAATTATGCTTTTAAAATGCATTAATTTTTTAATAAAAATGTTAGTTAAATAAAAATAATTAATTAATGATAACTTTATAATAAATAAATTTAGTTCAAATTTCAAATAACAATAATTAATTTATAAACCGATATGTCGGCTTTGTTATACTTCATGTTTTAGAGCAATTATAATGATAAATTTATAAGAAATAATTTCTTTGTATTTTGTTCCTACATTGACAAATATTAGAAAAAAAAATAATTACAAAACTAACTAAATATTTGTTTTACAAAATAATTATTCAAAAAGTGTTCAGATTAATAATAATATTAAAAAATAAATTATTCATTTACAAAGTAATAGTTCATAATTTATAAGAAACTTATTATTATATTTTAAAACTTTTATTAGCATATAAATTATAATAAAAATTATTTTATTATAAATTCCAAATCACACACATTATATAAACCTAAATTTAATACGTCAATTTCCATTTGATAAAACAAAGTCCATTTCTCTAAATCCACAACTTTCCAAAACTCCTTTTCTTGTGAAAATGTAAAATAATCATGTTATCATAGTAGAGACATAATATTTGTAAAATTAATTAACTAAACTATTTTGGTTAGTGTATCTTCAAGTTAATAGCTTTTAAAATAATATTATTTAAAATACTTTAACTTTATAAACCTTATGTATTAGTTAAATATAGAAAGTTAAGGTCAATAGTAATTTTGATGATAAGTAGTAAATAACTTTTCTTAGCACAACAAGTTATAAATCATTATGGTTAATTTTATGTCGAATATATTTGCATAAAAAATTTTGTTTATATTTGTTCACACTTTGGTAAATAGTCTGAAAATATTTTCATGAACAATTAAATATTTATTCTATAATATAATTATTGAAAGAAAAATAAGTGGAGAAATGTATTAAAAATATTTTATTTATTATTAAAATAATACTCTTTAATTTCATCATAAAAGTTACATTTTATATATAATTTAATATATAGTTTTTGTAATACCTAGCATTTTATTTTGGTCATTATTAGAATAGTTTGATGTATGAAGTTATTTAAGTTGAATTTGAGTAGGTTGGTTTTAAATTTTTGGTAAGTTATTAATGCAGTGAGACCTGTAGTAAATTGGATTTAATTTTTGGATGCATGATTGGGCTTTTCTGTGAATTGTGGATGGCTGTTTTTATAAGTTAAATTGACTCCAATGGTTGGAATTAAATTGAAGGTTAATAGGAGGCCAAGTGGGAATTGGAGGATTTGCCACAGGTTTCTTGGGGATTTGCCACAGGTTTCAAGGGAGGGTGTTGTTGACCAGAAATTTAAAGGTGATATTTTCATCACCTTTTAAATAAAATCACAAAAGTCAAGTATGGAGTCCTTGGTTAAGTTTATTTAAAATTTAATTAGTTTGATTTTTGGGGCTGTTGCGTTATTGTCAGGTGCCTTTATTTTTTCAACAAGTGATTTTTGGGCTTGTGCTGCTATAATTGGTTTCTTCTTTGAGGTAAGTAGTTTTTGGAATAAGCCCCTATTGAGTTATTAAGTTAATTTTGGACCATGCTGGAAAAGATTGTAAATCTCTGTAGAGTGCTTGAATTCTGATTGTGATGTATGTAAATTTTGGTTGGTTAGTTTTGAAATTCCTCTTGAGTTAGGATCTTCCTGAGCATGTGTGATCCGCTAACACGCAAGTGCACGTGATCAAAGTAATAAAGAAACTGGAAGTATTCTAGAGTATCGTACCCAAGGGAACGGGGTTTAACAAAATCTATTTTGAATGACACCAAATATGTTTTCAAATTGCAATGGGGGTAACTGAAATTTCAAAATGCAAGAAGTTGGTTTTTTTTTTAGCAAGAGTGAGTGAAAATTCAATGAATAAAATAGGGATTCAAGTGATGCAAACACCTTTGGAAGAATGCAACTTACTTTGCAATTGCAATCATAGTTAACACGTGAGAACTAAGTAAACCGAGTTCAACTCCTATTCGATTTTGATTCAAAATCTTTAGGAGACTAAGTGATTAAACCTATATGTCTATGGCTAATCTAACTTAGATACTTCGCACACAACCCTAGTGGTCTTGGAGTCTCGCCCTATGTCTAGGGTCGATGTTCAGGACTTATTTCTAAGCCTTTTCCTCCATTGCTTTTGTGACATCGACTTTCACTTAACTCTTTCGATATTAAGTTCGAGCTTGATGAGCAAGCACTAGTTGGCCGGCTAGGTTTACCCAAATTTAAATTCAACAAAAGCAAACAAAGTTCACATGCTAACTAGATTGTTTATGCTTTAGAGCTTTACATTTTTCCTTAGGGCATTCACCAACTTGAACCCTTAGAGAAAATTTAGCTCATTGTAAAAATCCAAAATTATTTATTGAAAGGTCATAGTTTTAAAAGAGGAGATAAACAATTTTAAAAGGAAACCTAATTAAATTACCAACAAAGAAATTATGTACTAAGAAAATCAATTTTTTCTAAAATCAGCTACTAGAAATCAATGTTTTTGTTTTCAAAAGGAAGCCCACGTGTGAATGAGAAATTTAAGGGTTTGAACATGGAAATATTTTCCCATCATACAATAACCCACGAAAAATCCAAAAAGATAGCAAAGCATTAGCCAAATTCCTTAATGCGATCGATTCAAATTTGTTCAAATCTTTGAATCTTAATCTCTTCAACAATCGTCGAAGAGAGATCTTGTTTCGCAAATTGTAATTAACCAACTCACGAGCAAAAGGAAAAGAAAACATAGACTGGAATTGATGTTACTGCTGTGTTGAAACAATGGAAAACCCATAAATAAAAGGTGCATAAACTGGAATTTTCGTTGATTGAAACTAAAATCGGAGAGTCTCCTTGAGCTACAATGTAAGAAATAATTGCGAAAATATCGTAGAAATTGAAATAGAACTGATCGACTAACAATTTGAATTCAAAACGAGCTGCTGCCTATGAAGAAAACAGAAGAATAAAAACCAAAAAAATTGCTTCGGAAGAAGAACAGAAAATAAAACGCACGAACTACGACTACTTCATTCCTCGGCTTCCTCCCTTTTTAAGGTCAATTCGAGCGTCCTCTCTTTCCAAATTTGGATCCTAAATTAATGGGTAAAATGATCTTCTCGCTGGAAATTCCCATAAACTGTGCAAATTACGTAAATCATGGTGATTCCCGCTAATTTCGAGCTTGCCTTGTTGTTCCATAGAATGCAATTCACATTGCAATTGCATTCTCCTTCCTTTGTTCTTCACGTTACATTGCAAATGGGAATGCAATTGCGTTCCCTTTTGCAAAGTCTTCAAATCTACACCAAAGAACAACAACTTAAGCCACTTTCTTCATCTTTCCTCAAAATTCTTTTATTCATCAAGTTTCAACAAGCTTGCATGAATTTATAAAAAAAATGTTACTTTTATCTTGCTTGTTGGTCAACAAAATCCACAAAATTAGCAAGAACAACTTGGTTTTAGAGTTGAATAATTCTCATAACTGAGAATTATCATACCCCCAAACTTGAGTTTTTTCTTGTCCTCAAGCAATTACCAAAATCACAGTTATTCAGGTATAAAATTCAACAACTAACCCAAATTCTTGACAAAACAAGTATCCTCTCAGGAGACATCTCAAGCTCATAACACATGTTTATCACAACCAACTTTAATCCCACCTTAGTCTTGACCTTAGCACTTTTCACCCATACTTTCCTAAAATTGTATTCCTATTCTTCTAGTTTCATCTTACTTGCTTCCTACATAGGTCATCTTTTGAGAAACAACTTCACACAAAAGAAAAACTCCCCCAAACTTATTTCTTTTTACTGCCAAGCTATTCAAACTTGATTTTTTTTTCTCTTTCTTTTTGTATTTTTTTTTAAAGAGGTTCCTTAGTCAATTGTACCTTCGTTCCAACTTACCGACACTTTGTGGTGAAGGTAGCTGACTACGAGCACACATCACTATTTGAAACCATTTTAACCTACTCATTTCCTGAATCAACCTTTCATGCAGAGGCAATCATGGGTGTCATGACTTTCCCTGGTTACTTGGTTAATTCATGGAAATAGGAGTATCTTTTTTTTTTTCTTTTTTTCTTTTTTTTTTTTTTTTTTTTTAAACAAAACTTGGCAGCCTTCATACAACAACTCACAACATGTTAACATTTCATGAATTGCAAAAAATGAATATACAACAATGTGGGGTCAACAAAAGTAAAGCAAGATATCTATCCCCCCAAACTTAAGATGTGGCAATGTCCTCATTGACTAGTTTGCTTTTGGGTGGTTGAGATGACCATATATATTAACAAGCTTAACAACCCTAGAATTATAGAAACACAAGCTAAGGTAAATGGGTGGTGGGGTGCTAAGGGAAGTAAAGAAGTCATAAAGTTGGGTGAATAACTGAGGAGTGTTTAATGAGCCGAGCCTATTCCAAATATCATCATTGAGGATTTTTTTTTTTTAGTAATTATTTCTTTTGAATTTCAAAGTTATTAAGTAATTTCCCAGGTAGATCCCCAAGTAGAGGTGTTCCCTAAACGGTCAACTTAAATACCTCAGCCTAGACAGGATTCTTCCTTAGACAGAATTTACTCAATCAACTTCTTGATTCACATTAATAAGTTTTTATTTATTATTATTATTATTTATTTATTTATTTATTTATTTATTATTATTTTTTTTTTATCAGAGGCACACGATTTTAAAAACAAAAGATCAAACTTAACTGACACAGAACTTCAAACAACTTGGGAGTTAATTAAACAACATGACAAAATTCAAGGAACAAAGATAAGCAAGTTTATGATAACAACATCACAATCCAAACTATCATAGATTTAATGAGTAAAATTTAGGGTGCAAAGAACAACTCCCCTGATGTCGGGGAAGCTCCAGGATGTCTGGTCCTTTGAGGCGTTTGGCGAATTGCCGCATCCCGTTTTAGATCACTCTTTTCTTTCTTTCAACTTGGCTAATTCAGTCATTGTTTCACTTTTTGCTGACAGAATGTAATTTCTTTGCAAATGCAATCTTATTGCATGCTTTCCTTCTTCCCTTTCACCTGAACTCACAAGTAAATTGTTAAAAAGTTCTCGCCAATTTTTTTTTTTTTTTTAAAGGGTCTTAATCATATTTGATCAGGGGGATTGACATTTTCCTCCTTAGGTCTTCTCCCCAATAAGGCTCGATCCTTTAACCAATGACTTTGAAAGTGTTTTCTGTTCCATATTGTAGATCCACAGCTCCATATTGAATCAAAACAGGTTCTGTCCATCTCGACTTCAGTTTTGCAGGGAAGATCTTCCATTGGGGGTCGAACAATAACACTTGTTGCCTTTCTGTTGAATTCCTTATTCAGATTCTCTGATAGTGTTATTGTTTCATCTTCTCCATCATAATCTTCTTCCTCTTTTGATTGCTCTTGAAACTCATGCAATTGCGAAGATTCTTCCATATCAACCCTTGAACATTCTTCCATCTCCCCTGGGTATCTTAAAGCATTGAGTACGTTGAATTTGATTTCTTGATCATTTACTCGCATTGTGAGTTCTCCTTTTTCAACATCGATTAATGTTCTACCAGTGGCTAGGAATGGTCTTCCTAGAATGATTGGGACATCTTTATCAGCTTCACAGTCGAGGATGATGAAATCAGCAGGGAAAACAAATTTATCTACTTTAACCAGCACATCTTCGATCTTCCCTATTGGATGAGCTATCGACCTGTCTGCCAATTGCAATGTTACCGTCGTAGGTCTTGCATCGCCAATTCCTAACTTTCTGAAAACATATAATGGCATCAGATTGATGCTCGCTCCTAGATCGCATAGCGCCCTCCCTACATCTGTGTTTCCAATCATGCAAGGGATAGTGAAACTCCCTGGATCTCTCAGCTTTGGTGGCAATTTACTCGTGATTAGAGCGCTGCAATTTTCTGTTAGGGCCACAGTTTCAAACTCTCCCAATCTGCGCTTCTTTGTTAAGATATCCTTAAGAAATTTAACATAATTAGGCATTTGCTCAAGTGCCTCCACTAATGGAATGTTAATGTGGAGTTGCTTAAGAATGTCTAAAAACTTGTTAAATTGTGTGTCTTGGTCCTTCTTCTTGAATCTTTGGGGAAAAGGAGGTGGTGGTCTGTACTTCTGGTTGGTTGAGGTAGATTCCTTTGCTGTTGAATTTTTCTTTTCCTCTTTTGGGTGCTTAGCGACTACTTCCTCTATCGCTTCACCTGATTTTTCTTCAATTGGTCCATGGACTTTCTCTTCTTTGCATTCCTTATTTTCTTCAGAACTCTTGGTCTTCTTGGATTTTTCTTGTTCCTTAGGCATCTCCAGGCCATCATAATTTAATCCACTTCTTAAGGTGATTGCCTTGCAATGCTCATTGCCTTCTCGTTGTGGATTCTCTGTGGTACTTGGTAGCATCCCTTGTGGCCTATGCTTCATCTCATTTGCCAGTTGTCCAACCTGTATTTCAAGATTGCGTAGAGATGCATCTTGACTCTGAATGATGGCCGCTTGGCTCTGCATGATGGAATCATTTTTGCTTATGAATTCCTTCATCATATTCTCCAAGGATGGACCCTGCACTGTCGATTGCTGTTGCATTGGATTTGCAATCTTCTGTGTGTATTGTTGTTGTGGCTGATTGTTGAACCCCGGTGGCACTCCCTGTTTCACATATTGATTCTGACTTGAGCTTCCTGCATTTTGTCCACTCCAGGAAAAGTTAGGGTGTTGCCGCCATCCTGGATTATACGTATTCGAGTATGGGTTCGATATGTTTTGCCCTACATAATACACAGAAGAAGGGTTGTAAGGGCAGTTGTCAAAAATGTGATTATCATTACAATAAACACAAGTAGGGATAGGAATATGATTTATGGCTGCAATTGGAGCTTGATTTCCTAATGCAAGGTTCTTCAATGTGTTGTTCATTGCAGATATTTGTGCGCTTAACGCTGCTATTGAGTCTACTTCATGCATTCCTGCGATGTTTCTGGTATTGTGCGACTCATCCTCTCCCCATTGGCTGTTGTTTGAGACCATAGCATCCAGAATTTCGTTGGCTTCATTCACCGTCTTAGTCAATAATGAGCCATTGGCTGACACGTTGACTAGAGTCCTTGATGCCTGTGTTAATCCATTATAGAAATGTTCTATAAGAAGGCAAGCTGGTAGGCCATGATGTGGCATTTCCTCACCAACTTCTTGAAACGTTCCCATGTAGTGTCTACTCCTTCATTTATTCCTTGTTTGAACGTGATTATTTCTCCTCTAATCAGCGCGTTCTTTGTGAGGGGAAAATATTTCAGAAGGAACTTCTCAACTAGCTCGTCCCACGTTCTTATGGAATCAGGAGGGAATGAGTCTAACCATGCTTCTGCATTTCCCTGTAGAGAAAAAGGAAATAATTTCAGGCGCAACGTCTCACTCGAGATCCCATTCATTTTAAATGAATTACAAATTCTGAGAAACGTCTTGATGTGTTTGTGGGGATCTTCATTGGGCAGTCCTGCAAATTGGCCCATTGAATTAAGCATCTGGAACATCACTGGTTTTAATTCAAAGTGATTGGCCTCGATGTTGGGTTCTGCAATTCCTGTATTCAAATTTTGAAAAGTGGCAGCTGCATAATCTTTAATTGCTCTATCCCTTTCTTCTGCAATGAAGATGGGATTTCCTGGAGGAAATGCCCTTTGTGGCTGTCCATTGTTTGCATTTTGTGGAACTCCTCCATTTGCTGGATTTGCTTGAGGTTCAGCTACAGGTGGGTCCATTTGTACTTCCTGTAAGTTGGTTTTCTCACGAACTTCCTGTGCGATCAACTCTTGCAATTCCTTCTTCTTCCTCCTCTGCTGTCTGCAGCGTTGGTGGAAGGTCCTCTCTATTTCAGGATCAAACTTCAAGAGGTGAAGCTCTTTTTACATGCACTACGCTTAACCTGCAAGTACCTGCAATCTGAGTTTGGATTTCCTGCAATAGGGGGATTGCAATTGCAATCTAATTGCAATCTGCTCACAATTTGTGTGTCTAAAATAAATTTTATTGAAATGCCATTCCCCAGCAACGGCGCCAAAAACTTGATCCGCTAACACCCAAGTGCACGTGATCGAAGTAATAAAGAAACTGGAAGTATTCCAGAGTATCGTACCCAAGGGAACGGGGTTTAACAAAATCTATTTTGAATGACACCAAATATGTTTTCAAATTACAATGGGGGTAACCGAAATTTCAAAATGCAAGAAGTTGGTTTTTTTTTTAGCAAGAGTAAGTGAAAATTCAATGAATAAAATAGGGATTCAAGTGATGCAAACACCTTTGGAAGAATCCAACTTACTTTGCAATTGCAATCATAGTTAACACGTGAGAACTAAGTAAACCGAGTTCAACTCCTATTCGATTTTGATTCAAAATCTTTAGGAGACTAAGTGATTAAACCTATATGTCTATGGCTAATCTAACTTAGATACTTCGCACACAACCCTAGTGGTCTTGGAGTCTCGCCCTATGTCTAGGGTCGATGTTCAGGACTTATTTCTAAGCCTTTTCCTCCATTGCTTTTGTGACATCGGCTTTCACTTAACTCTTTCGATATTAAGTTCGAGCTTGATGAGCAAACACTAGTTGGCCGGCTAGGTTTACCCAAATTTAAATTCAACAAAAGCAAACAAAGTTCACATGCTAACTAGATTGTTTATGCTTTAGAGCTTTACATTTTTCCTTAGGGCATTCACCAACTTGAACCCCTAGAGAAAATTTAGCTCATTGTAAAAATCCCAAAATTATTTATTGAAAATTTCATAGTTTTAAAAGAGGAGATAAACAATTTTAAAGGAAACCTAATTAAATTACCAACAAAGAAATTATGTACTAAGAAAATCATTTTTTCCTAAAATCAGCTACTGGAAATCAATGTTTTTGTTTTCAAAAGGAAGCCCACGTGTGAATGAGAAATTTAAGGGTTTGAACATGGAAATATTTTCCCATCATACAGTAACCCACGAAAAATCCAAAAAGATAGCAAAGCATTAGCCAAATTCCTTAATGCGATCGATTCAAATTTGTTCAAATCTTTGAATCTTAATCTCTTCAACAATCGTCGAAGAGAGATCTTGTTTCGCAAATTGTAATTAACCAACTCACGAGCAAAAGGAAAAGAAAACAGAGACTGGAATTGATGTTACTGCTGTGTTGAAACAATGGAAAACCCATAAATAAAAGGTACAGAAACTGGAATTTTCGTTGATTGAAACTAAAATCGGAGAGTCTCCTTGAGCTACAATGTAAGAAATAATTGCGAAAATATCATAGAAATTGAAATAGAACTGATCGACTAACAATTTGAATTCAAAACGAGCTGCTGCCTATGAAGAAAACAGAAGAATAAAAACCAAAAAAATTGCTTCGAAAGAAGAACAGAAAATAAAACCCACGAACTACGACTACTTCATTCCTCGGCTTCCTCCCTTTTTAAGGTCAATTCGAGCCTCCTCTCTTTCCAAATTTGGATCCTAAATTAATGGGTAAAATGATCTTCTCGCTGGAAATTCCCATAAACTGTGCAAATTACGTAAATCATGGTGATTCCCGCTAATTTCGTGCTTGCCTTGTTGTTCCATAGAATGCAATTCACATTGCAATTGCATTCTTCTTCCTCTGTTATTTACGTTACATTGCAAATGGGAATGCAATTGCGTTCCCTTTTGCAAAGTCTTCAAATCTGCACCAAAGAACAACAACTTAAGCCACTTTCTTCATCTTTCCTCAAAATTCTTTTATTCATCAAGTTTCAACAAGCTTGCATGAATTTATAAAAAAATGTTACTTTTATCTTGCTTGTTGGTCAACAAAATCCACAAAATTAGCAAGAACAATTTGGTTTTAGAGTTGAATAATTCTCATAACTGAGAATTATCAATGTGGTATATGGGTTTAGGGGCTTAAAGTTGTGAACTAAATGTTTTGGAGCATGTGTAAATCCTTGACTGACTTTATGTATGAAACTCCTGTGTTGTGCTTGTATTTTGGTTAACTCTGGTTTGTGTGCTTGGAAAGTAGACATGAGGCTCTAGTTACCCTTACCTTCGTGTTGATGTGGCTAAGACGTGGTAAAGCCCTGAGAACCTTGGTAGGTTTGGGGAATGACTTAGGACCTTTAGGCTAGTGACACCTACTACCCCACCTGGAGCATGCTTGCCTTGATATTTATGTGATATGATAGAGGATGGGTTGCGTACCCTATCTTGTGATGGCATGGAGGGTATGTCCTTCATTGCAGGGCTAGCCAGTGTGGCTTGGGGGTTGCGAACCTTCTTGCTGTATGCTAGTTGTGGGGATGAAGCCCACTGTTCGATAGGAGCTAGCCAGTGTGGCTTGGAGGTTGCAGACCCTTTTGTTGTATGCTAGCTGTGGGGATGAAGCCCACGGATCGGAAGCACTGCTCTAGGGTTTTAGTGGGAGACTATACCTTAGGTGGAGGAGATTAGGTGATCATTTAGTTGAGAGATTGTGGAACTGGAGTAAGATTAAGAGTTGAGCGTTTAGGAGGTTGACAGTGAACTTGTATTTAAGTGGACTACTTACTGAGTATTTTTATACTCATTCGATGCTACTTTGTTTTCCTTTCAGGTGGCCAGTAGACTCTGGAGACACGTGGCACAAGGCATTGGCTTGGCTAGGTTATAAAGAACCGTTTACCTGTTCCCTAGGATCGTAGAGCAGTTTTGGATTGCTTGGATTCTTTGTTTTGTTTAGTTTTATTTATTTATTCAATAATTTATCTTATTTTCGCATCTATTTGATTTCTGTTGTGAAACTCTGGTCTTGAAATAAAAGTATTTGGAAATAGGGTTTTTAAGTTTTTATTGATTGAAACGAGATCCCAGGTTGAAATTTGTTTCTGGTCGTATTAGCATGAAGTTTTGTTTTGTTTTTGTTTGGTTTCAAACCTCCATTTTCATGACCATGCAAGCTTCAAGTAGCGATCTAAGGTGGGTCATTACAATTTTTATTACTTTAATTAAATAATTTCTATTATGTATACAAATTTTAAATGTACCAACCAAATACACTTTTAATAAACTTAGGTTTAACAAATTAGAATTCAAACACAAACTTAACAAATCCAGACTTGACACCATCCAAACACTGGTTTAACAAATCCAGACTTAACAAATCTACTTTCTGTATCATCCAAACACAGACTTAACAAATCTAGACTTAACAACCCTAGGCTTAATAAACCTAAGCTTAACAAACCACCCAAACCTGCGAACCAAACGACCCCTTAAAGGGTAGTTGTTTCGTAGTAATTTAATATTCCCATTGGATAGACATCTGAATTACCCCGTTTGTTTTGTAAGAATGTAGGATACTTGGCATTTCAAGATGCCCAGGTATCCTAGGATGCATACAGGACATCTAACCAATTTTGGATATCCTTTTGAAACATGAGTTTTTAAGATTTCCATGTTGAGGGCATCCTCTAATGATATTTTTGCCACTAATCAATTTTCTTTATTACACATTTTTATTTCTTATTTAAAAATAAATTAATGCATTTATGCACTAATAAACGATCATATGTAATTAGCTATATTTATATTTTACATTTAGATATAAAATAAAGTTTAGTTATAATTGAATTAATATTTAATATTAAATATTTTATAAAAATCTCAAACTAATATAAATTAATTTGTTCTACAAAATAACATATAAATGTTAGTACAAACTAAATTGATATACAAATATAATACTAAATTAATAAAGATCAAAATGCATGTGATATAAATTTAAATTATATTAAACTAATACGTAAATTACCTAAAGATTAGCAGGGCATTATTGGTATAACACATAATCTTAAGACATTCCCCTACACAAATCCTGTAAAACAAACATAGTTCTCTAAATATTCCCATACATTCTTAGGGGGCGTTTGACGCGCAGAGTTGAGTTAAGTTGGGCAGAGTTAGTTTGTCATGGAGTTCAGAAGTCTGTGTTTGGAATGCAGAGTTGAGTTGAGTTGAGTCAAAAAACATGTGTTTGGGGTGCATAGTTGAGTGAGTTGTTAAGGGTATCTAATGCAGTTTTTTGTAACCCAAAGTAGACTGATTTTTAGCTGACTGTTTTTGCTTCCTTTATTTTTATTTTTTTCAATGATTCATCTAAAAACATATTTTCCCAACTTTCCAACACTGAATTCAGATGTCAACTTAAAAAAATAATATATTTCAACATTGATCTTTTTTTTTAAAAAAAAACATCATTATTTATCTTTCTTTTTTTAGACATTGACTTCTTCCAAACTATAGGCAATGTAGCCTTGTTTTCTCTATCTGCTACACATTGAACTTATTTCAATTAATATAAATCAAATATTTGAATTACGCATTAAACTAATTTCAATTTACTAGTTGGATACAACATGCGTTGCATGTGTTTCATAATGTTGAAAATGCAATATATATATAAAAGTTGAATATAGGGTCTTAAACATATGGAAAATGAAGAATTACGCTTTAATATTATTTTTTATTTTTATTAGCATCATTTAATTATCCAGTTATTTTCAAACTTTAATTTAAACCAAAATATCATTTTTTTTTATATATTTTGATTCGCATCATTTGATTAGCCACTTAATTTCAAACTTTAATTGAAACCAAAATATATATTTTTTATTTTTTTTTAAATTTCATATAATCTAGTAATTGAAAAAATATTTTTTGCAATGAACTTTTGAGTTCAAGGGAATCATTAATTGAATAGTGGTTCTCAATTTTAGAACTCTTTGAATCTATGAAAAAAGTTTCGAGGAGATTTATTGGTTAATTTATTTTGTTTACAAAAGTTCACTAAATCATGAAGATCTATTAATAAATTTATTTTTGTTTACAAAAGTTTAATTTCAAAGTTTAATTTAAACCGAAATATTATTTTGTATTTTGATTTGAATCATTTGATTACCCATTTAATTCCAAACTTTAATTTAAACAAAATATTCTTTTTAAACAAAATCATATTAATTATCTAGTAATTGAAAAAATCTTTTTTGCAATGATCTTTCCGAATTCAAATGAATCATTAATTAGATAAGTGATTCTCAATTTTAGAACTCTTCAAATCTATGAAAGAAGTTTCAGGAGATCTATTGATCACTTTATTTTTGTTTACAAAAGTTCAATGAATCAAGAATATCTATTAATAAATTAATTTAAACAAAAATATTATTTTTTATTTCAAACTTTAATGATAATAAATTAAGAATTATTGAGTTTATTTTTTATCATAAAATTGCAAGATAGAGAATTCAATCTTCCATCAAATAAAATAACTTTTAGAATATGAATTTTAATTGTTACCATAATATTGGAAATTGCAATGATATTATATTTTTAATAACTATTAATAATTATATTTAAATAAAATAAATAACATAAATAGGAAAAAATGTAAGACTGTGATCCAATCTTCCTAAATTCTAGCCTACTACACTTCAATTTATCCAAAACAAAAAATGAAAAAGAAAACAAAAATAAAGAAGAAAATAATACAATTACATCATATTGTCTGTCGTTTTCTACTTCTACTTCTACCTTAAGGAATCTAGGTTGCAATCGTTTTCTTCCATACCCTCTTTAATATGTCAAGGATCAGTAAATGAATTGGTGTGTCTTTACAAATTTGAAAAGAGAAAAAGAAAACTACAAAAACAGTAAATTACATTAAATCACTCTCTTTGCCATTTCCCAGAAAAAAAAAAAAGAAAAAAAACTACGTAAGTCATAAATTGCATTAAATCACCCTCTTTCTCTACCATTTGCAGTAAAAAAGCTACAAAACACATAAAAAAAATAAATTACATTAAATCACTCTCTCTCTTTATCTGCCATTTGCAAAAACAGTTGGAATGAGAGCACATTCACCTGTCAACCTCTAAAATCACCATAACGAAGTCTCTTCAATAATTAATTGGTTGAACCTTGAGAATTAAAATATATGAATGATCTAGTTTATTCAAAAGAAAGATTCGGCTCATATAACCATAGTCATCAAATGAAAAAAGGAAAATCAAAATTCTCCTCTATGGTTTTTGGAATCACTTTGGAAGACATGGAAGAATTCAGTTGTGAGATGCACTATGTATAGACTGATGATGTATGACATTTGATTTATGTAACAATATATCAAAATCTAATATTTTGTTAATATACTTATTCAAAAAGATCTTATCTTTATTAAAAAAAATAATATTATTTTAATTTCATTGTAACGACCCTATAGGCTCAACACGCTACCTAAGAGTCATTACTAAGTCACGTCGCTATATTACCGAAAATTTCGGCAACATAACGGCGTAACTACGCGAAAACCAAAAATTTGACCCTTACCTGATAAGACATAGAAAAACGCACTTCTAAGATTTTCAAACAACCTCCTAGCATCCAACAAACTTCTCAATATGATGCTAGGGTTCAAACAGCAGAAAGCCAAGTGAATTCAAACATGAAAAGCCAAATACACGTGCACGATTTACAAAGAAAGGTTAAAAGATTTTGAAACATCCTCCTAAACATTTAAAAACTTGACATGAGTTCTATGTACATCTAGAAACATAAAAGAAGCGGAATAGCGATCGGTCGGCTCCCATGACTCGAGTAGCTGATCTCCGGTCACGCGCTAGGGCCGATCTTAGCCTTACCTGAAAACATTTTAAAAAGGAAAAGGGTGAGTATTAACGAATAATACTCAGTAAGTCAATCATAGATTCAAAATAAGAGTTTCAATCACATGCAACATGTCATTTTAAATCATAAAACCATCGTAAACCATCGCTTTAGTAGGGGACCTAAAATTCATTTTATAAACCATGTACTTTTCCTCGCGGCTCTCGTGAACGATTAAATTCTCCCGAGGGCCTCGTGAACAGTCCGAAGACAGTTTTTCCATCGAATAGAGTCCTCCCTAACTCTGAGAGTTTAGCTCGAAAGCTAACATACATCGTGGAGTCCGAAGACTCAGCCCGAAGGCTACCATCGTGGAGTCCGAAGACTCAAGCCCGAAGGCTACCATCGTGGAGTCCGAAGACTCAAGCCCGTCGGCTACCATCGTGGGGGCACTCTCGAACCCCGGGAGCATAGAGAGTCCGAAGACTCGGGTTCCCTCAAAACCCACATAAAACTTTTGGGAGAATTATCGTCACGGCCTACATAAATCTTTTCATGAGCACACAACACATGCATGAGGTCCCATTCGTTTTAGAACATAGTTATGAATGCATAAATCAAGACAATCGCATTTCAAAGACATACATATCATTTCCATTCTTTTTAACATGAAAACATAAATTTCAAAGTAAATATAGAGCTAGCTCATGGTTTTGAAAACTTCTTTCGTTGTGAGATCCCTTACCTTAAGTCTTTACTTACTAAAATACCCTTTCTTCACTTAGTAATGAGCTTCTCGAGTTCCCACTCCAAGTACGATCCAAGGTCCTCGACAATTCACCTAAAAAGTTTCCTAAACGCGTCTTAAACCATCCGAATTACGCTAAAACACATTCTAACATTAATAACTCGACGAAACGGACCAATTGGCAATATTTACCCAACTCCGGCGAACGGCGGCGCGTGACCGGAGCACGACGGCGCGTGCAGCGGCGGACGGCGGCGCGTGACCGGCGCGTGGGGCTTCCAATCGGCGCGTGAGGGCGCGTTTTGAGCAGATCTAGTGCGCTCGGGACTCCGGTGAGCTCCGGTGAGGCGTTTGCTAGCAGATCCGGCGCGATCTGAGTTTCGAACTTACAGAAACCGGTGAACGGCGGCGCGTGCAGCGGGGGTTGCGAATTGAAGCTTCCGGCGAGCTGATCGGTGGTTCACGAGATGCAAAACCGTCGAGGAGGCATTCGTTCGGCGGCTACTGAAAACGACTGGAGAGCTCGCGCGGCGGTACTGAAGCAAATCCGGCGAGGTTTGCGGCGATCGGCGCTGCTCAGTACTGAACGAATCCGGCGACTACGTCTTGCCCAGTTGGAGATCGGCTACGCGGCGGTGAGAGACGAGCTCCGACGAAGCTACAGCCCAACGAGGAAGAAGAAGAAGAAAACCGGCAAAAGTGGGTGTTTTTCGGCGAGGACGGTGCGACGGAAGGGAGGCCGGCGGTGGGCTGCTCGTGCTACATACGACGGGAGAGAGAAAGAGAGAGTGATCGGAGAGGAAGAGGGAGGGAGAGAGAGAGAGAGAGAGGAAATCGGAAGGGAGAAGCCATCGTGAGGAAGAAGAAGAAGAAAAAAAAGAAAAAAAAATAAAAATAATAAAATAAAAATAAAAATAATAAAATAAAAATAATAAAATAAAATAATAAAATAATAAATATATATATATATAATGGATAAGGATGGGAATTTCTTTAAAAAAAATAACTTCCAATTTTGCCCTTCTAACCAAATAAATCTTCAAATTAGCCCTTTTTCTCATTCCAAATTGCAAATTAACCTTAAGATTTAATTTACCCAATGAAAATCATTCCAAATTAATTTCCATAATTTGAAATTAATGCCTATAAATAAGCCGGGCGTTACATTCATATTCTCAAGAAATAATTTTGCAAATTATCTATTATCCGAGAAACAATTGTTCAATTTATGTTTTAAGTTTTCTTTCTTAACTTTATAAATATGAAATAAAAAAATCTTTAAATATTAGTTTATTTTTTTTTTAAAAAAAAACTTTCATAATCTTTTAAATATTCATTAATAAAATCTTTATTTTTAAATATGCATTCAAAAAAAAACTTTAAATATTAGTTTATTTTTTTAAAAAAATATTTCATAATAATTTTATATATTCTCAAAAATAGGTTGAAAAGTATTGTTTTAGTTTTTTTATTAATTTTTTAAATATGCCTTAAGAAATCTTTAAATATTAGTTTATTTGAAAAAAAATCATGATCTTTAACATATTCATTAAAAAATCTATATTTTTAAATATACATTAGAAAAATCTTTAATTATTAATGTATTTAATATATATATATATATATATACATATATATATATAGTAATAATTTCATATATTCTCGAAAATGAATGGCTCAATTTTCTTTTTTAAGTTTTTTTTCTTAAATTTTTAAATATGCATTAAAAATTTATTTAAAGAAATTCATGATCTTTAAAATATTCATTAAAAAATCTTTATTTTTAAATATACATTAAAAAATCTTTAAATATATATATATATATATATATATATATATATATATATATATATATATATATATATATATATATATATATATATATATTTCATAATAATTTCATATATTTTCGAAAATGAATTGTTCAATTTGTTTTTTTAAGTTTTTGTTCTTAAATTTTTAAACATGCATTAAAATTTTTTAAATATTAGTTTATTTTCATAAAAATCTTTCATAATAAGTATATATTTTCGAAAATACATAGGTTCAAAAATATTGTTTTAGTTTTTGTTATTAATTTTTAAAATTATCATTAAAAAAAATTTAAATATTAGTTAGTTGGAAGATTGAAGATCATAGAAATTTTTAAATACGCATTAAAAATCTTTAAATATTAATTTATTTTAAGAAAAATCTTTCATAATAATTTTATATATTCTCGAAAATACAGAGGTTCAAAAATATTGTTTTAGTTTTAGTTATTAATTTTTTAAACTGTCATTAAAAAATGTATATATTAGTTAGTTGGAAGATTGGAGATCGTAGAGATTTTAAAATCTTTATTCAAATTAGAGATTATGAGATTTTAGAACCTTTATTCAAATTGAGGGCAGAAGAGGAAATATTTCAATTAAGAGGGTAATAATGGAAAGTCTTTAAATTAAGAAGGGACAAAAAAGAAAATCAAAAGCTTCTCCCCTCAAATGCCATGTATATAGTATAGATAGAAATCAAATGTTGCATTCTTTATAACAACAAATAGCAATTGACGAATGGAAAAAAAGCTATGTACCTGTATTTTTTTTTCTTTAAACACAAATTGATTTCTATCAAAATATAGAAATCTAAAGTTTCATTTTCTAAACACACATTGAACTTCTTTGAAACTTACAAATGAGGACCTTATTATGACCTTTTTCAATTACTAATAGGGTCTTCATTATGAGGGGATTTTTTTTTTTTTTAAAAAAAACACATTGACCATTACGTTTTTTTTTTTTTTTTTTTTTTACATTTGTTTAAACACATACTAAATTGAACATCTTTGGAAAAGAGAATGCTAGTATTTTACTTTTTCAAGATGACAAGAAAACGACAATATATTTCAATATTGGTGTCATGTAGGAATGAAATATTCACAAAATAATAGTAGGTCATCAAATGCCTATTTATATGATTCTCAAAACATAATTATGGTTCACAAAATATAAGTAATGGCCAACAATGGGTCAAGTTCGTTAGTCCAAAGAAAGATTGTTGGAGTAGAGAGTCAGACTAAGTACACGTGCATTTCAAATTATTTTGAACCATGGGAGTGTCGTCGGTCGTTGGAAATTGTTGCCAGTGATAGTCGTCGGAGACGGTACCACTGGTTGTAAGATATGGTCCCCAACGATTGCCGTTGATCATTGAAGAAGGTAGTCGGCAGTGGCCGTCAGTTGCTGCATAAGGCCGTCGGTCGTCGGAGAAGGTCATTGACGGTGATCGCCGGAGGTGGCCGCTGGTCACCGGCGGTGGTCGTCGGTCGTTAGAGAAGTGATGAAAAAATATGTTAATATGGTTATTGTACAAGTTGGTGGAGTTAATATCCTAACACTGTAGCAAGTTGGTAGAGTTGAGTTTTTTATGAGAGGTTAATTTCTCCATGGGCCAAACGGTGAGTTGAGTTTAAAACCCAACTCAACTCAAGTTGAAGGGCCAAACGCCCCCTAATAAGTAATTCCTTCAAAAAAAAAAATACAATTATCTAAAATGCCAAGCATCTATATTTTTTATTTTTCGAGTATCTATGATTCCAAGCATTTGAAGATTCCAGTTATCTAGATTTCCCAAAAAACAAATGACCCCTAAAACTTTATTACAAATGACTGGAAATGATTAGGAATATTAGTTTTATAAACAATAAAGAGATCTTAATTCCTACTTAGGAGAGGGGGTTGAGACTTTTGTTGTGATGCCCCCTATCGTTTCCAGGTACAATTAATTTCATGAATTGGAGTTTACTTTGGATGTTATTATTTGGATTAAATTGCTTGAAGTTTGTTGCGTAAACTTGCAAGATCGCAAGTGCACATGTTAAGTTTTAATATAGTGAAATAGAGTACAAGTGTCGTCCTAGGATTAAGTTATTTAATTCAATTAATTACCACAAATTCAACCATCCAATTTTATTTAAAGATAAAAATAAAATGATGCGTGAAAATAATTAAAACTAAGACAAGGTAAATTTGAGACAATCAAGAGAAAGAATATCTTAAGGACTAGACTTCACCAATCAGACTGATAATTTAATTGAAAGAATAATAAACTAGTATACATCCATGCCATAAATCAAGAAGTTCAAGTAACAACTGGCCATATCAAGACAATTAAATCTCATGCACAATTATAAAACTAACATCTTTGTCTAGCCTTTAATGAGCATGCACGACATTAAGAATACTTCCTTTAATGATTTCTAGTAGAACTCCAGTCACTTTCATGCTACAGTAACTACTAGTCATGCAATCGAAGTCAAATCTAAATTATTCTTTTTCAAGCAAAAAATCAGATCAATCAAGACAAATAAACTTTGATCAAGAGTTCATAAGCATTAATAACACGATTGCATAAATGGAAAGAAGTACAATAGTTCAAATCATTCAATCAACAAATTATTTGGCCTAATGGCTCCATCTATCCCTAAGATAACTAATTTAGCTACTCATAGTCACTATAACAATTCCTAAACTTGCATACAAAGCCATAACAAAAGTGCTAAAAAAAAGGAGAAAGGGAAAGAATTAGTGCGTCGTGTGAAGCTCCATTCCCGTTGTAATATCACGATCCCAAGCGTTAAAATCGCTTCCTTGTGCTTTAATGAATCTCCTCTCACGTCCCTCAAACTCAAATTTCGAAAATAGCATAGTCTCTCTCAATTGGCCTCCTCAAACTGCAGCCCAAAATTTTCTATTTATAAAAATTAGGGTAGCATTGAGACGCTGGGGATATCGTCTCAATGCTATACCCTAATGCGCATACAATTAAGGAAAATTGGGTAGCATTGAGACGCTACACGCAGCGTCTCAAAGCTATGGACGAGAGGGAATGCGCACGATCTTCTACAACGTTAAGACGTTATAGACAGTGTTGAGACGTTATCCTCACAGATTGACTGGCTACATCATGGAAGCATTGAGACGCTGTTGGAAAGCATCTCAATGCTGCCCCCTCGGGTCCCAATGCTGGATTTTCTTCCTCATTTTCCTTAAATCTCCATTTCTTGCCTAAATTGCCTCATTTTTCAACTGTAATTATCTTGATCTCTGATTCCCCATTCAAATGCTCAATTCCTACAAAATAAGTAGATAGTGCGTGAAAATATCCAATAATGCATCAAAACTAGCAACAGTTAGGCTATAAAAATAGCTCACAAAAGTGTGCTATCAAATACCCCCAAACTTAAATAATTGCTAGTCCTCGAGCAAAATAATTGAATACAATCTCTCTAACTAGTTATATTGAAGTTGCCAGCAACTCAAGCCTTAGAAATTCTGAAAAATAAAATATTCACATAACATCAAGGTTTATGACCAAAATCTTTCATAAAGAAGCTTTAAATTAATTTTATCATTCCTTGCGTGTGTGTGTTAGCCTTTCCTAATCTGGTCTTTATAAGCCCGAACTTGTTTTATGCAATCCTCAACTCATCTTCCCTCTAACTTGGCGTAAATTCTAGTTCTCAAGTCTCCCTAAAATCAATAAAGTAATATGCCAATAGGGTGCCAAGAACCAAGGTAAAACTCCCCCAAACTTGAATTTTTCTTTATTAGATGGACATTAGCTTTCACACATCCACTGTAGGGACTCATACCTATGGAACTTTTACTCACAGGTTGTCCTAACTGGTCACAGAAGAGGTAGTTATTTTTGTCCTTAAAAGTAAAAGCAACAAGATGATTGATTGATTTTGATTGATTTTTTTTTCGATTAAATGAAACAACACAAATAGACATTATTTTTCTCCTAATTGTACATTACAACCCATCCTGCAAGTTAAACTTTGAACCAGTCCTATATACTTTGGAGGTTACAACAAGCATCTAAACCACATAACCCAAATCTAAGCCTTCAAGACTATGAAAATGAAGGCTACGTGCTCTAAATTTGCAAAGAACACAAAGAATAAATTTAATTCTACCTTGAACCCATAATTTAGTTACATACCTTGGAAGAATGTGGCTACCCTTAATTCATAATCAAATATCCTCATAGGCAATTATGGTTGACAAGCAAAGGAACATATTGCATAATTCACAATTCAACTCAACTCAGTTCAACAAAATATCAACATAGTATCAAACTAAAGTGAATAAGTGTCATGAAGGATTAAGTACAAACCCAATAAAATAAAAAACACCCCCAAACTTTAAAGATTGCATTGTCCTCAATGAAATACAAAAGAATATAACAGAAATAAGTATAATAAAGAGAGCAAAATAAAGGATAGGGGAAAATGAACTACCCTGAACTCGAGACGATGGCCTCAATCCTCATACGAGGAAACATAGGGTGGCATGGGTGGTGGAAAGGAAGTGTTCATGCCGGCCAAATGACGCATACACTCATAACCATGCTGGTTGTATGCCTTGTTGCATCAATGATGGCGCATAGCACGACGCTCTTGCCTACGCTCTTGCTGCTCCTGTTGACGAATTCTCTCTTATAAGGCAGCCACTATGGTGTATTTGCTATGGAAGTCATGTTCGGCTGGTGGGTGCTAGAGTTTGGGCTCTCCTCATCGTTATGCTCATCCACCTTCTCATGGTGGTCCTCGGCTACTACCTCTGTGTCCCATCCTCGAAGTCCCATGATGAAATTTATGTCCATGATTTCCTTAGGACGAATCAGCTCCTCGTTGGGGGTCTAGGTGACCTCAGCATTTCGACACAGGGCAATGTTCAATGATGCATGGCTAAGTCCGCCTGTAGTACTGCCCCGTCTAATATGGTGTATAGAGTGAAGATAACTTTCCCAATGTCAACGGTACTTCCTGTGGCTATGGCAAATAAGAGGATTTTCTTCTCCTTTGCGACGTCACTCATATGCTCCATCGGTTGTAGTTTAGCACATATAAAACTGTGCCAGATCCTGTTGGCCATAATGAGGTTCGAGGTCTTAAATTTAAGGACCTCACCACGTCGAGTCACAAGGCAGCTCCAAGTCTGCCAATGTTGCAATAATCTGCACGGGATCCACCTACCCACTAACATAGATATTATATTCATCCCTGTCAAAGGTAGGTAGATGGTAGTACCTGTTAATCGTGGCGGCATCGAACGGGTTGTGGCGACCTCTGACAAAGGACTGGGACTCATCTTCCCGCATGTTAGCACAAAATTCCTTGACTATTGATACCACACCAGCTTTAGGCTACTAGACCAACAACCCCCAGCCTCGTTGAATGATGGCCTGATATACTGACGGTGATGGGAGTCGTCAGGGGCAATACCACATTCATGGATTAATGATCTAGAGATCACGTTGCTATGATATCACTCAGCGACATCTCAATCTCTAAATCGGTGTGCATCAAACCCGCCACCAACAACAAAGGATGAAGCTCGGGCTCACTTTGAACTCATGATGTGTATATCTATGGCTTCAAAAAAATATTATTAAACTAAACGCCCCAAGAGTATATTACCCACCACGTGATGACTAACACACAAGTACAGTGAAACAAGGACCCGCACTCCACAACATTACTTCAATAATGCAACTTAGTAGACAATCTCCAACTTCTGAACGACAAATAATGCAAGATAGCCTAGACCTCAAATTCACAACTTCAACAATGCCATCTGACCCCTCAAATATCAATATGCAGCAAATTACACAAATCCCCTAACTCCACACTCCAAGTAACCATATAATCAAATTATGTATATTAAATGATATGTACACCATGTTTATGAAAGTCTTATGCTAAGAGAATAACATGGAGTATAAAAAAATATACAAAGGGAAAAGGATAAATGAACTCACATATTGCACTTGATACCCATGGATTTTGTCCCAACAATATACCTCCAAATGATGCTAGATGGATTGCACTTGATACCCATAGATTTTGTTCGAACTATCCACCTCCAAATGATGCTAGATGGATTGCACTTGATACCCACAAATTTTTCCCAACAATCCACCTCCAAATGATGCTAGATATGAAAAATAAGGGGATTAGAAAGAGATATGTGAGTGGGTAAGTGTGGAATTCGGAGATAATGAAAACAAATTATGAGATTTTTTAGGGAGAAGAGAGAAGGAGGGGGGTGATGGCTAGGGTTCGAAAAGCTGACCCCTTTGCGTGCAAAACTGGGACTTAAAATCTCAATTTTAGCGACAGTGTTGAAACGCTGTGGACAGCATCTCAATGTTATCCTCGCGTTGCTCACTGTTTGCAACGTGGCGTTTCGACGCCAAGCGTTTGTACGCGCAAAATTTTTTTTTTCAATTTTACGCACATAATTATGAATGAAAAAAATAATATTAAATAATAAATAAGTAAAATAAAATTAATTAATTCATTAATAATAATACTTTTTTTAGGGTTTATTTCTGTCAAAACAAAATGCACTAATTTTTTTAGGATTTTACGCACATACTCATGTACATAATTTATTCTCATTTAGGAGGATGTTCTCCAAACACCGCTCCTCGTCACCACAATAGTGCTTCACATGTTGGCCATTTACTTTGAACGATCGTTCATCAGTAGCTTGCAACTCCATGGCTCCATGTGGGAATACTTCTTTGACAAAGAATGGGCCTGACCATCGCGTTCTGAGCTTACTTGGAAACAAACGTAAACGAGAGTTAAAAAGAAGTACTTATTGTACAAGTGAGAAAGATCATTTTTTAATATGTTGATCGTGCCATCTTGCAGTTCTTTCTTTGTATAACTTGGCATTATCATATGCTTGACCTTGAAAGTCCTCCATCTCATTGAGTTGCAATAATCGTTGTTTGCCAGCTTTCTAAAGATCGAAATTCAACTTCTTGATGGCCCAATAAGCTTTATGCTCCAAATCCAAGGGTAGGTGATATGCCTTCTCAAACACCAATCGATACGGGAATGTACCAATGGGAGTTTTGAAGGCCATGTGATATGCCCAAAGTGCTCCATCCAGTTTCAGAGCCCAATCTTTCCTATTGGTTCAAACTGTTTTTTCCAAAATTTGCTTGATCTCCCTGTTTGAACTCTCAGCTTGACCATTGGTTTGGGGATGATATGCTAGAGAAATTTCGTGCTTAACTCCATACCTAGCAAGCATTGAATCAAACAGTGTTATTGCAAAAATGTGAACCCTCATCACTAATATAGCTCGAAGAGTGCCAAACCTTGTGAAAATATTCTTGTGCAAAGAATGACAACAACACGAGCATTATTCTTCTTAGTGGCTATGGCCTCTGCCCACTTAGATACATAGTCTACAACAAGTAAGATATATAAGTAATCATGGGAAGAGGGAAAATGACCCATAAAGTTGATACCCCAAACATCGAATAACTCTACCTCAAGAATAGGAGTTAAAGGAAGTCATGGGGTCGGGAAATGTTATTTGTCCTCTGGCACTTGTCATAAGTCCTGGAAAAAGTATAACAATCCTTAAAGAGAGTAGGCCAGTAGAAACTTGATTGCAATACCTTTGCAGTTGTACGAGTAGGTCCAAAGTGTCCACCATATGGAAAGGAATGACAATCATGAATGATCTTAGCTACATCCTCAAGAGATATGCACCTTCTTATTAATTGGCTGAGCAAACCTTTGATCGGGTGAACTTTGGGTGAAGAAAAGTAAAGTAAATACGTTCAATCCCAGTGCAAGTGCACACTGTCGATGCAAGTAATAAAACAAGAGTATTCCTGAGTATCGATCCCACAGGGAATGGTGTAACAAAAATTATTGTAGAGAAAAATGTACGAAAGTTGCAAAAACAAGGTTGGGTTTGGTGTGTTTGTTAAAAACAAATAATTACAAAATCTAATTGCAAGTTAAATTGACAAAGATTGCAAAATCGAAACTTGCAAGATTGAATAGCAAACTAAATGGACTCGATAAAAGAAAAGAAAATTGTAAAATAAATTCTTTAGAGAAAGGAGGGGCTCAAGAATGTCATTGCCCTAAGTTGTAATTACAAACCAAAATTGCAATTCCAACCTATTCTACATTCAATTGTAAACCAAAATTGCTACTCTTATTCACCTTGAAATTAGGTTTTAGGAGGCTAAGTGGGTGACTTATATGTCTATAGTCTTATCTTAGATAATTTGGCTCAACAATTTTATGGGTTTTGGAGTCTTTAATCCCTATGTCTAGGGCAAAGAATTGGCTTATGTCTAAGTTCTTTTCTCCATCACTTGTGCAAAATTCGCTTATCACTAACCCCGTCGGTATTAGATCTAAGCTTGAGTTGCTACCCTAGTTGATCAATCAAGGATCTCAACGGAATTTTTTTTAACACAAGCAAACAATTGAGATGTAGGCTTTGTTTTTGTTGGAATTTTGGCTACAATTATTTCTTAGGGAATTTACATCCTTGAACCCCCTAAAAAGTTTAGCTCATATTAAAAGTAAAAGTCCTACAACAAACTCTAGAAATTAATTCCATACAAGAAGAATATATTAAAATGCTAATTGCCACAAAAATTTAAAAGAATTAAAGACAATTTTCCATCCAAAATTGAATCCAACAAAGCTAAAAACTGAAACATGAACTTCAGAGAAATAAACCCACAAAATAATGACTTTAGAGGAGACAATTATTCAAGCTAAAAATTGAAACAAAACTTAGAAAAATACCCATGCATCATGAACTTCCAGTAGAGGTAATTTGAATTCTTTCAATCTAAATTGAATCCAACAAGAACATCAAGTGTATTACAACCAAACTTGAAAAGAACTCAACTCAACTAAATTAAAATAGAAAATGAATTGAAACAGAGTAATACCAACAACATTCAATAAGTCTTCGCTTCTTCTCCAATCGATTCAATTCTTCAACTATTTCTAGGAAGATATTGAATCTTAACAACCCAAGCTTCCACTTGAATAGGACTGGAAAGATTGAAACAAAACAGAAAGAAGTCTTGCAGCAGCCTTCGGTGGAAAATAGAGTAGATAATTGGAAAAACAAAGAAAAAATGAAAGGAAAGCCCACGAAAATAACTCCAAAAAACGCCTCAAAACCCATGCCATTCTTCACCCATCTTCTCTCCTTTTGTAAGCCTTCATTAGGGTTGAATAATGCCTAAAATTCATGCTCAAAATCCCCCAAATCGTGAAGTAATTGAAGATTCTGTATATGGGTCAACTGTAGATTTTTTTTCCTTTTTGAATTTTTTCTATTGCTTCAGGAATTGCAACTTCGTCTTGCAATTTTGGTTCTGTAATTTCCACAGTTCATAATTTTTTTCTGCTGCTCCAAAATTGCAACTTCATCTTGCAATTTCGGTTTTGCAATTTCCACAATTCCTACACACTAGTTTAGTTTTTAACATTCTCACCCTAATTGCCTTCATTCATCTTTCTTCCTTAATTTTAAGATTCTTTCAGCTATTTTCCAATGGTTTTAAGACAAAAGAAGAATATTTTAAGTAATTAAGAGTTAAATAAGCCTCAATAATATGGCTTATCAACCTTGAATAGTAAGGGTTCATCCCATAGGTAGGATTTCACATCATGGAGGAATCTCTTTGAAAACTAAGTTAAGGTTCAAGCCTCACAATATTGCAATTGATTACAACCAACCTTTGAACTGGAAACGTAGAATCTAGCTGAGCATCTCCATAGAAAACATCGAGTTCAAACAAGCTCGATTCGACATCAAGGTTTGATGAAAAAAAAACTCCTAATCTATCCTAAACTACTGAAAAACAGAGAGGAGAAAGCCTAAATTGGTCTCATGACGGCTGAAAATTGGAGACAAATGACCTAGAGGACGAAAAAATCTATATATAGGAATCGACGGAGCGTCTAGACGCTCTGGCCAGCGTCTAGACGCTCCCAGCGTCACAGGGGCTCTCCGCAGCGTCGAGGGAGGCTTCAGGAAACTGCCGATAGCGTCTGGACAGCGTCTAGACGCTACCCAGCGCGCAGCACTGCTTATTTTTGCTCTAACTTTTCGCTCAGGTGTCCGAATGACCTCCGGTTTGATGCGTTGGAATCGTGATTCAACGTAGAATCTCTCGGAACGTGCCTTATGCTCAAATCCCTACAAAATGATCAGTTAATTACATTAAAACCTCCAAACTAACATGATTTAGGCATAAAAATATAAGACTATGTTGGCCCTATCAAATAACCCCCAACCTAAGTCTTGCTAGTCCTCGAGCAAGACCCAAACAAAAATAATAAAGATATGAATCAATGATTGCATGCACGAGACTATAATTTCAACACTTAGGAATATTGCAATAACTACAAAAGAGAAGCAGACATACACTATCCATGTTTTGAGACACTTTTAAAAATTCTTTCTATTCTTTCCCACATGTGTGTGTGGCCTCGTAAAGTAGTCTCTGCAAGCCCGGAGAAGGTCTATAAAGCTCTCAATCCATCTTCCCCCTACACTGGCACTAGGATTAGCTACCAAGCTTCCAAACCATCAAACAAGTAATAGGTTACTAGGTGCCTGAACTCAAACCCGCGGGATAAACTTGTATCACTTTAAAAACCAAAGGGCACTAGCTTTCACACACCTGTCGTAGGGACCCGTATCCAGAGCACTCGCTCAATGGATGGCCTAACTGATCACAACAGGGGTAGCTCTTTTTACCCCTTGATTCACTAAACTCATTACAAGCTTATTTTATTTTCTTCTTTTTCTTTCTTTTTTTTTTTTTTCAAGAATGATCTTCTTTTCAAGCACACTTTCTTTCTTTCTTTTTCTAGGCAAATCACATTTTTACTTCTCCTAAGCAACGCATTACAAGCTATCAATCTTTCCACTCAACAACTAGCCCTACACCTATCGGGGTGACAATAGACATACAAGCTCTATAATCCCACCCTAAGCTTTCAAGACTACTAAAAGAAAGGCTAACGTGCTTAGATCGTGCAGGAAAGACCAGAAAATTTTGAGAGTTAGGCACAAAAAGACTCAAAGCATGATAGCATTCATATACTTCAGCTAATGCAATTACAGCAACATACCATGCATGTCATCAATTGTCCTTATCAAGCAACAAGCAAACACATCATCAAGCATTCAAGCTCATAATTCATACAAAATTTAAAAAAATTCACACAAGAATCATGTTTAGCATAATTGATCAACCATCCGAGATCAGATGCTCAAAGACAACATATAAGCGCAACTATCAATCCTAAAAATAAGTCCGAGCTCAGTTGCTCAAGGACTCAACCAATCATGCTAAACACATCATCAAAGCACAATAATAACCTCCACCCCCAACCTAAATTCTACATTGTCCTCAATGTACAAAAATCAGTAAAAATGAAAGGACAAAAAAAAAGGGGAACAGAAAACCTCCCATGAAAACTCAGCACGTAGGTGGGTGGTGATGCGGTGGAAACCTCCAAGAATGATAATTCTTCTACTCAAAGGTCAATTTGTTACCTACAAAACAAAGCAAAACAAACTAAGATAGGAAAAATAAAAACATAAAGCAATAAAAGAAAGCAACTAAATTTTCAAGCCTGACTGCCTCCAGGAAGCGCAAATTTTTATAGTCGATTGCTCGACTTGCCATGTGGCACGTGTCAGGGCACATAAAATTCTTCTACTTTCTTCGGTCCCTTCTTGCTTGAATCAATGCAACCTTCCAAGTTTAGAAGGCTTTCCTGCTTCTCTAGGGTACCAGACAGATCATTATTTTTGTTATTTTTTATATAATGAATGAAAGGCAAAAAGTAAGACTCAACTAACTTAACTGACTCAAAAGAAACAAAAGACTTTAAGTACTCACGAGAATAAAGAAAAGGCAATTCAAAATTAATAGGAGAGTTAGGGAATAGAACAGGTGAAGGCTTTTTAGCCTCCAACTCTATCACCTGAATCTCCTCTTTACGTGTAAGCTCGGACTCTTCCTTAACCTCACAAATTACCTGTTCTTGGCATGGCCCAAAATTCAAAACTTCCTCGTCACTGTCGATGTCGATTTCCTCAAAAAATCTTTCCTCAGTGATGTCAAAAGAGTATTGCTCTTGTAGACTCTCCAGTCTTCTCACGGAATCAGCCAACTGGGTAATTTGGTCACCCAGACTTTGCATTCCAGCGCGAGTCTCCTCTTGAAATTGGAGATTTTCTTTTTGAAATTGGAGATTTTCCTTTTGAAATTGGAGATTTTCCTCCTGAAACTGAAGAGTATTATTAGCAATTTGGTAAACTATGGCCTCTAAAGACGTACCTGAGTCTAAAGTTTGAAAGTATTGACTCGGCTGCTCCTCCTGGTATCCATAGCTAAAGCTAGATTGATCTCATTCAAGATAGGGACTATAAGGCTCAAAGTTCATTTGATGATCAGGAAATTCTTCCAAAGTGTAAGCATTTGGCACAAAGTTCCATTGCAGCTGAGGGCATACATCGGTGGGGTGTCCTTGCAACGAGCATAATCTACATGTCTCCACTGCTTGAAGCATCCCTACAGCCACTTGAAGAACAACAGAGGTTAATTCAGAAATTTGAGTTTTGAGCTCACTAACCTCATCAACATACGGGGCAGCTCCACCATTTGTCCAGTAGTGCTGAGAATAATCTGCCATTTAAAGAACAGATAAAAAGAAAACAAAAATACAAAAGAAATTTTTTAAAATTTTTTTTTTTTTAGAGCAAATTTAACAAAGAGAAATTAATAGTGGTTCCCCGGCAACGGCGCCAAATTTGAAGCAAGCTTGTCGAGGGCTCGTCAAATTAAAATTTATAAACCGATCCTAAGCTACTTGTACATTGAGTTGACCGGGTCGATCTCAGGGAACCGAATATTAATTTCTTAAGTTAAATTTACAAATGAGAAAGCAATTAAAAAGGGGGGTTTTGGAAAATATTTTCAAACTAAATGGAAATAAAAATTGACAAAAATAAAACAATTGCTGAAAATGATAAAAATCAACTCTTACCAAGTTCCAGTTCAGATGTGCAGTTATATTCAATTGCAAACATTGATCATAGGCATTCAAAATATTTAATCTTAACCATGCAAGTACTCGGTCAACTTATTAGGAAACCCCAAAAAGTGCAAATTCCCTAAAATCATTAACTCTAACGAACGTCAAGTTAACGCTAATTACCTAAACAAATCTTTACGAAACCGCTTCAATTTATTTAGATAAAGGCATTACGAACTTTGGAACGACCAAGACAACCAATCAGGTAAAACAACTTTCACCTAATTAAGAAGCTTCTTTAATTCCTAGAATTAAACATGCAAGCCATGTAATATGGAAACCCACAAAACATACACATGTGATAATCCTAATGCTACCGGTTCATTCAACATGACAATTACGGATCATGATCGTGATTAGCAATAAAGCATGTAAAGTGATTAAGACGTCAATTTAATCAAAATACATACTTATAAAATTAACACGGGAATTAAAGAACACTTGCAATTGAAAGAAAACTAAGTTAAGGTTCAAGCCTCACAATATTGCAATTGATTACAACCAACCTTTGAACTGGAAACGTAGAATCTAGCTGAGCATCTCCATAGAAAACATCGAGTTCAAACAAGCTCGATTCGACATCAAGGTTTGATGAAAAAAAAACTCCTAATCTATCCTAAACTACTGAAAAACAGAGAGGAGAAAGCCTAAATTGGTCTCATGACGGCTGAAAATTGGAGACAAATGACCTAGAGGACGAAAAAATCTATATATAGGAATCGACGGAGCGTCTAGACGCTCTGGACAGCGTCTAGACGCTCCCAGCGTCACAGGGGCTCTCCGCAGCGTCGAGGGAGGCTTCAGGAAACTGCCGATAGCGTCTAGACGCTCTGGACAGCGTCTAGACGCTACCCAGCGCGCATCACTGCTTATTTTTGCTCTAACTTTTCGCTCAGGTGTCCGAATGACCTCCGGTTTGATGCGTTGGAATCGTGATTCAACGTAGAATCTCTCGGAACGTGCCTTATGCTCAAATCCCTACAAAATGATCAGTTAATTACATTAAAACCTCCAAACTAACATGATTTAGGCATAAAAATATAAGACTATGTTGGCCCTATCACTCTTCTTTTGATGAGAACTCAAGTCTAGTGGCATTACTCCTCCTACAAGAAAGTTCACATAATCAGCAAACCATGGTAATTTAGCCTCTACCTAATATAGTCGTTCATCAGGAAAATCTTCTATGATAAGGAAAGTTTGTTGATTGCTTCCATGCTCTATTCTAGACAGGTGGTCAGCTACCACATTCTTACATCATTTTCAGTCTTTGATATCAAAATCAAACTCCTATAAAAGAAGAATCCATCTAATCAAATGAGATTTAGCATCCTTCTTGTCAAATAAATATCTAAGAGTTGCATGGTCAGTATGAGCAGTTACTTTAGTCCCTAACAAATAAGGGTAAGAATCAGTGGGTAATGATCGTTCTAAGTCTCTTTCAAACTCTTTTGAAGTATGTTGGTTTAGTTTATAACCATTGAAAAGTCTTTGTTTGCAGTTTGAATCAGTTCGAAGGTGTACCTTGGATTAGTTTCTAATGCTTGGAATCCCTTACTTGTAGTTTACAGCCAATTTGGGATTCTTTCGAATGCTTCCAACAAAGACTCAAGTCCTTTCGAGTAAGGATTAAGTGGTAAGACTTTGTTTAGGCCCTTTCTAAGCATGTTTTAGGTGCTAAAAAATTCGTTGCTAATCCTTGAAAACTTGTTGTAGTTTGAATTGATTCTGGAGTGTTCACATTAGCTTTGAAGTTCGAAAAAGGTTTTCATACGAAGTTGGTCTCTAAAACTTGTCTCGTTGATTAGAAACTTCTTTTGGACTATCTTAGGAGCTTTTTAGGACTTTAGGTAAGTAGTTTCTATCTGTTGTATCTGTTTGATTGTGTGGAGCATGCTATATATTTTCTTGTTTAATTATATTATGCAATATATATATATATATATATATATATATATATATATATATATATATATATATATATATATATATATATATATATATATATATATATATATATATATATATATATATATATATCTCCATGATCTGTTATGTTTATGATGAGCATGTTGAATTGTTGCGATGTTGCACTATGTTTATGTTAGCATGTTATGTTCTAGATCTTGTCTGAAAAGCATAAAAGTTATTTTGCAAGCATGTTGTGTGTTCTCTATGGTTTTGGCCATAAAGCGTGGTCTAAAAGTATGCATAGGATGTTGAGATTTATGCTCTAAAGCCACGTAATTAATGTATTTATTATTATTTGATTATTTTTATTTGCAATATTAAACTATCAATTACATGAAATATACTAGGTTATTGGTGTAATATTGAACAGTATGTGGTTGACATACGAGAGAATCATGTTCAAGAAATAACCTAACGGGTCTATAGTGTAACGCTCGAGTTTAGGAGGGGTACATGAATGCACCATGACCAAATCTGAATGAGAGAGATCTTGAGGATATGCAAATATAGTTAAGGCTTAGAATTGATAGTTACTACGTATACCAACAAGATGCACCTTCATCTTTGATGGCACAATCGTAGGAACTCCAAAGTTAAGCGTGCTTGACTTGGAGCAATCCTATGTTACACCTCTTGGAAATTTTCCTAGGAAGCATGTGAGTGAAGACAAAGCATGTTGAAAGGACTCGTGTTGATCTGTGGGGATAGTCTTCACTCATATAAGCAATTCAAGGCAAGTAGGTAGTGTGACCAAGTTGCAGGGGATGCACGGAAATGCCGGGGCCATTAGGTGTCGAATATGAATTCCAAATCCTAGGGCGAAGGCATTACATATGGTATCAGAGCGGAACCTCTCCCAATAAGATGTGGTTTGTCCTCGAACCAAGACGGAAGCTGGTGGGCATGTAACGCCCAAGTTTAGGAGGGATACATGAATGAACCGTGACCACACTGAATGAGAGGGATCTTGAGGATACGCAAGTATGGTTAAGAAAAGGTTAAAAGAATTGATAGTTACTACCTATACCAACAAGGCGCACCTTCCTTTTCGGTGGCTCAATCGTAGGAACTCTAAAGTTAAGCATGCTTGACTTGGAGCAATCCTATGTCGGGTGTGTTGGGTTTTATGTCCTAAAACTCGTGGTTTTGTAAACTGAATGTATATTCTATTTTGCAATAAAGTTGTTATTGAGGTTTATACAGTAAAGTTGTTATTGAATAAAGTGAATTGTGTATTCCATAACCCAAATCCAATGAACTAAGAACCTTTGACTATAAGATGTAAACTTGAACTTTATGTATGACATAAAAGTGGATCAAGTTCGAGTAATAGTCAGAACAGTCTATAGTATAGGGATAGGGCTGGGTACCTTATCCTGGGGACACTATGGACGCGGCCCACTTTGTATAGTACTAACGATGTGATCCTGAATCGTTCATGTGGAGACATGAAAGTGGGGGCGTCCTATGCAATGAGTTTGCATAAGACTGGACCGCGAAATAGTCACTTAGACTTTTTAACTCCGTTTATTGTTTTAACTGACTATTTTCATACGATGACCTAGGTACTCGATCTTAATCCTGAGTGTGCTATGAACTCCTGTTTATTTGGGAACATAGTCATGCGAGATAGAATTCACTCTACCCGCTTTAGGGTTTAGTAGAGAGGTTGTTCCCTTAAGTGCTGACTCTGGGTCTTGAACAATGGGCCCACCCTCTCATTGGCCCGAGAGGGATTCGGTTTGTTGGTCGGACCACAAACCAATTGTTCATTAGAGGATCAGTGGGACTTAAGGAACAAGAATTAATTACAGGGGTAAAACGGTTTATTTGACCCAGCTGTAATTACGAACAACCTGTGAAGGATCGACTTACTAATCATGGTTATATCGAGTGGATAGAAATATATCTACAGTGAGGAGAGTGCAGCCACTGGGCTTTAGTGGAGTGTCCCGGTGGTTAACGAATGTTGATTAGCTAGGCTAAAGAGTTTGGCCGGTTAATCTCTTATCGTTGGAGCTCATGATCTGTAGGTCCACTAGGTTCCCCTTACTAGCTCGAATTAAGCATTGTAACAATTTGAGAGAAAATAATTTGAATTGTTCAAATTCGATTTTGGGAGAAAACGTTAATTATATGCGATATACTTAACGTTTCATAGCTTAATTATGAATTAAACTATGATAAAGAAGAGGTTGACATATTTAAATTTGATTTAAATATTGGTTCGGTTTAAAACATGAATAAGGATTCATGTTCGAACGTTCGATTTGAGAAATCGGGATTGGTCCAATTATTTAATTTTATATTTGATATTAAATTAAATAATTATTTAAAATTAATTAAATTGTTTAATTAATTAAAAAATTGATTTTAATTTAAAATTAATTTTATATTAATTTTGAATTAAAATTAAAAAAGAAATTCAAATTCATTTTGGAATGAATTTTGGACCAAATTCATCAATTGATGAATAACCTATTTGCTTTTTCAAATTCACCAAAATTGCCCACCTCCTTCTTGATTTATCCTCAGCACTCATGTGTTGGCTTCTTCATAAAGCTTAAAGAAGCTTGTGATTTGTTTTAAATGAGAAGAAACACCATGGGTGAGGAGAATTTTGCAGAAAATTGGAGAAATTTTCGGTTTTAGACATTTGCTCTCTCTCTCAAAAATTCTCTCAATTTAGGATCCCACAATCCGTTCCAAGGCCTGAGGATAGTAGGGAAGATCCTAAGGGTGATCCACGAAGTATTCGTGATAAGAAATTGGCCAAGGATTAGGAGAATTTTGAGCATCAAAGGTAGTGTTCTTATTCTTTATTTTTCCAGTTTTGAGCATGTTTTTTGTATGATAAAATTGATCAAATTAGAGTGCTTAAGATCCAAAATTGCTTCCGCTTTCTTAATATTAACTCCTTCAGGGTGACCTCCTGGAAATTTTCCTAGGAAGTATGTGAGTGAGGACGAAACATGCTGAAGGACCCGTGTTTGTCTGTGGGGACAGATTACACTCTTAAAAGCAGTTCAAGGCAAGTAGGTCACGTGACCAGGTTGCTGGAGAATACCGAGCCATCAAGTGCCGAATCTGGATTTCGAATCCTGGTCTAATCCTAGGCATGGGGTGTTACAAATGGTATTAGAGCAAAACCTCTCCTAGTAAGATGTGATTCAGGGATAAACCAAGGCGGAAGTTGGTTGGCATGTAACTACCGAGTTTATGATGGGTTCATGAATAAACCGTGACCACATTTGAATGAGAGGGATCCTGAGGATATGCAAGTATGATTAAGAAAGGCTTAAAAGAATTGATAAGTACTACCTATACTATACCAACAAGGTGTACCTTCCTTTTCGGTGGCTCAATCATAGGATATCCAAAGTTATGTTGAGTGACCTCCTAGGAAACATGTGTGTGAAGACAAAATATGTTGAAAGGACCCATGTTGATCTGTGGGGACAATTTTCACTCGTAGAAGAAGTTCAAGGCAAGTAGGTAGCATGACCAGGTTGTGGAGGACGCTGGAGAATGTCGGGACCATTAAGTGTTGAATCTGAATTCCAAATCATGGTCCGAATCCTGAGCCTGGGGCATTACATATAGTATAGGGATAAGATTGAGTGTCTTATCCTAGTAACTAGTGGCAGATCTACATTGGGCCCAGAGCTCCCCTTGAACTTTCCAACATTTGTAAATTAGTATTATACATTGCAGTTACTGGCTTAGTGGTGTTAGGCCCCTCTCACATCTTTAAGCACTTGTGTTTGAGCCCTCGTCCACGTGTTTTATCGTATTTTTTACTCATTTTATTTGTTGTTTTAAAGTTGACACGACGTGTTTTACTTTTATGTTCACGTGTTTTGTCGTTTTTTTGTTATTTGAAAGACCAACGTGTTTTACTTTCTTTTTTTTCACACGTCATGTTTTACTTTTATGTTCACGCGTTTTTGGCATATTTTTTACTTTTTTTGTTGTTTTAAAAATAGCGTGTTGTATACTTATATGTTTTTTTTTCTTTTTTTAAACTGATCATGATTTCTGGTTTTTCTAAAGTAATTTTTTTCAACCAAATAAAAAATTGTTGTTTTATTTATTTTTAAAAAAATATATGAACTCTTTTTTTATCCAAATAATTTAGACCTTTATATCTTCTAAGTTATTGTAGATCATGTTTTTAAAAATAATTTAAAATTATTCATAAAGTAGAATATCAAATAATGACAAATATATAATATTACAATTTTTGCTTTAGATTCATATTTAAATTTGATTTTCCTTTTTTTTTTTAGTGATATAGATGAAAATAATGAAAATATTTTTGAGTTCTACTAAATTATTTTCAAAAAATTAATCACATAAAAATAATGTATAATTCTTAAGAAAGAAAAAAAATCTAACTTGTTATTTTAAGTTCATTCTTTTTCTTTTATATTTATATAGAACAATTATTTATACTTCTTCTTATTGAACAAACTTAATTGATTAGATGATCAATTTGATGTATGAACTTTTAGTGTGGTATAAAATAGGCTCCTACAATTAACAAAAAATGTTTAATTGGTTATTAAAAAAAAACTTTCAATTTTGTATCTAATAGATTCTCGAATTTTTAATTTGATTTCTAATGGATACCTAACCTATTAGACTTTTTTTAAAGTTTAAGGACTTATTTGATATAAAATTGAAAAATTTAGGAATCTATTAGACATAAAATTGAAAATTAAGGGACGTATTATAAACTGTTTAAAGTCAATAATATAATCTTGAAAATTTAAGGTCCAAACTTATTATTTAACAAATTTAATATTAAAATATATTAGTTAATATCAATATAATGGGTTGAAAATTTAGCTCTCCTGACATTAAGTTCTAGATCCACCACTATTGGTAACACTATTGATACAGTTCACTTTGTAACAGATACAAATGATTTGATCCAAATCATTCATGTAGATACATGTGAGTGGAGGTATCATATACAATGAGTTTGTATAAGATTGGACCACGAAATATTTAATTTCTCTTTATAAATCCATTAATTGAGAAGATTAATATTTCAACAGGATGATCATATGCGACTCGATCTTAATCCTGAGTGAGTTATGAACTCCTGTCTATGAGGGCTTGTCTTTTGATTTGCATGGTGAGAGTGCGTTTTGTCGCCAATTCAATAAGCCTACCATTTTCGGAAGTTAACCAAATAGGGAGCTGGGAATATAAGTTTCACAAGATGAAATTCATTCATTCTCATATAGGAAAAGTATATGAGTAGTTCCCTTAAGTGCTGATTTCGAGACTTGAACAATGGGGCCCCACCCTCTCACTAGCCCAAAAGGGATTTAGTATATAATTGGATTATAAACAAATTGTTCATTAAAAGATTAGTGGTACTTAAGGTATAAGATGTAATTACATGGATAAAACGAACTTTCAACCCAACTATAAGTACGAACAACTCGTGAATGATCGACTTGCATGTAATGGTTATAACCATGTACACAACTTGTCGTATAATGCATAAGAATGCAACTCCAAGTTTGTAGTGGATTGACCTAGAGTTAATAAATGAAAATTAATTAATTAAAAAGTTTAATTAATTAATTTTATATCATTGGAGCTTATAATCAGTAGATCTATAAGGTCTCCTTGCTAGCTTAACAATAAAAAGATCAATTTAGTTGAAAGAAAATTTTGAAATGTTCAAATTAATATTTTATATATTTTATATATTAAATGAGGACAAAATATATTTATTGTGTTTTTTGAGTTCAACGATAAGGGGGTGGGGGATTCAAACCCATGACCTCTTGGTCATAAGTACATACTTTATGTTAATTGAGCTATGCACTTGTTGGCATGTAGTTATTGTATTTGATACATTAAATATTAAAGAGAATAATATATTATTAGATATATTATATATTAAATTTGAATGAGATTCTCATAGATAAATATGTTGTAGGAGATATTTGAATGTGATTCAAATATATTAAATATATATGATAATATATTAGATATTATTATATTCTACCCTAAGTCCCTATAAATATAATTATTGGGTTGAACCAAATTACAAGTTCAAAAAATTTAGAATTTTCTCTAAAATTTTTCCTCTCTTTCAAGAGGAATAAGCTTTAGTCCTGTGTTCGAGTCATAACAAGTAAGATTTTTTTGTGGAGATTTGAACCTCGCTGAAATTGTCTCCAGAATTATTCTCCATATTCTTCAAGGTAATTATTGCTTAACCTTTAATTATTTTGTTTAATTCCAAATAAATTAAAGATGATCCCAAATTGATTTTCTAAATTGTTTAAAAATCATAGTTTTCCATGCAAGATGAAGTGTTCATTCCTATCAATTGGTATTAGAGTGATCTTTGGATTTTAATTTAGAATTAAAGTTTAATGATAGTGGGTATTTTAATTTCATATATTGTAAGACCTGAAAGGGGTTAGGGTTTGATTGTATTTTTCCAAACCTTAGGCTGAAACTCTAAAAGCGTCATTCTTCACTCACATCTTCAGCTGGCGATGGAATGTCCATTCTGCGGCAAAGGATTTTATTTCCAGCAACGTTGGATGAACACGAGCAATCAGCTGCTGCTGGTGTGTTGTGCGGTGAACGACGTGAATTTGTCCTCAAGTTGGTGCCGGTATATGAGTTCAAGCGGCGATGAAAATTCAGCCGGCCACGTGCTTTTAAATTTTCAGCCAGCAAGAGCTCACTTTGATGTGTACTATTGAATGGCTGTAAGCTCTTCAATCGGTCTTGAATCCCATTTCATATTGCTGGTGTTGATAAAAGCAAACTCATGCCAGTGGTTGATCGAGAAACTACAAGGCAATTGAATACAGCACAAGAACTTGTTTTCGATCGGTGTGTGAGTCCAAGACATCCAATTGAAATCTATCGACTTGTTTCAATCTAATTTTCTAACCTTCATGCCACCATCCAAGACACCAAATTGAAATCTATCTTAGCACACGCCAGATAAATTGAAGATCACGTCATTTGATCTGAGAAGACAACATCTAGACCCTACCTTGGGCATTGAGCGTGGTTGCAGGAAGCAATCAAGCTAGAAATTCTGTGGAAGTAATAGCACAAAGGAGGCTCGCTCGATGCTGCTGAGAGGCCAAGCTCAATGCTAGTAGCTTCGAGACACTACTTACATCGTCGAGACGCTACATAGAATTTTTGATATTTTTCTTATTTAACGAGGGCAGCGTCTAGACGCTACCTTTGGCATCTCAATACCTATAAAAAGATCTCTTTCTCTAGGGTAAAAACGTGTTATGTTTTAGGCTTGTTGTTAGACACTCCTTGAGAGCTTTTCTTTGTATCTTTTTCTTTTGTACTTTTGTAATATCGAACCATGTAGAATTCTTGTTGTATCGTCATGAGCAACTAGAGTTTGTGTTTCTAATTCAAGGGTCAGTTCGAGTCCAATTGTAGACTGTGAGCTTCGAACTAAGTTTTACTTTTAGTTATTTATACAAGCATTTCTTTTATCATTGTGTTGATATTTACTAGCTTTCTTTGATTGAATTGACGCCTCAATTGTATGGATTGCTTGTATGTTTGCTATGCATGTTCTTCGTGATCCATAATTATCATGAATGCATGCTTAATTTTAGTAATAATAGAGTTGGCTCGTGTGTATGATTTCTATGGATTTTCCATGTTTTCTTAGCTTGCATGATAGACTCTAGGGAATAAGAGTAACAAATTGATTAGGTGTAGCTATCTCTCTTGATATGTTTGTGTTAGTCTCATTGCTCTTAATGCAATTGTTTGAGTTAATATGGAACGTTATAATGCCCAGTTAATTAGGCAATAAGAATTGGTTTTTATGCTTTCTTAAAATCGATTAGATTATGAGATTAATACTTATCACGACTTTTCCGAATAAGTAGACTAGGTGTTTGGATGTTTGATTGATTTAATTATGGTACGCCTAGGAGTAGAATTACGGTTGGATGAGACCGTACCTTTAAATTGGAAGCTGTGGTAAGGTCGGTTTATCTTTACTTTTATTTGTTTTATGTTTTATTTTATTTATAAAAACACAAAACCCCCTTTTTATTTTCTTTTGCAAATTTAACTCAAGAAATTGATATTCGATTCTCTGAGATCAACCAAGTCCACTCGATGCTACAAGTAGTTTAGGATCGGTTTATAAATTGTAATTTGACGAGCCATCGACAAACTCTATCACACCTACAACAACTTTTGATTGTATTGATTGTATATGAAAATTGTTAAATCACCGACAGCTCCAACCCTCCAAATCAACACAGATCAACACCACAATTCAAAGCATAACCCCCGGCTTGAGAATTATGATCAACAGTCATTGATGTTGTAGCATAGTTGTAGCGATGTCATGCACTGATGTTGTAGCATAATGGTGGCATTGTTCAAAACCTCCAGATCAGTAGAATAAATTCAGCAGACGATTTCATATCAGCAGGCTCCAAAATCAAATCTCTTCCAGTCCATTCCAAGGTACAAACAGCTGGAGCTCAATTCACTTCTCCCTAACAGCAAGTGGCGGCAATTCATTTAGGGGCTGTTTGGGGCACAGGTTCGGAATCAGAAGCCTGGGAATCAGAAGCCTGGGGGGTTTGTTCTGAGGGTTTCTGAAGCCTGGGAATCAGAAAGCTGTGTTTGGGGTGCAGTGTTCTGAAGCCTGGGAATCAGAAAACTGTGTTTGGGGTGCAGTGTTCTGAATCCTGGGTTTGTGCAGGTTTTTTTTCCTTTTTTTTCCTATAGCTGTTTTGTTCTCTTATTTTTTAGTGGATGTTTTGCGAATTGTAGAAGTCATCGTATAACATGAATTGGTTACAAAATTGGAACTCTATTTTTGAAATTAAAAAATAAGAAGTCTATTTAAGAAATTAGAGAATTTAAAACTCTATTTCATAAAGTATTCAAAAACTTATTTTGGGAACTCTATTTTAGAAATTAAAAAATTAGAAGTCTATTTAAGAAATTAAGAAATTTAAAACTCTATTTCACAAATTACTCAAAAAACTATTTTTGTTTTTTGAACTCTATTTTAGAAATTAAAAAATTGAAAGGTTATTTAATAATTTAGAGAATCTAAAACTCTATTTTACAAAGTATTCAAAAACCTATTTTTTAAACCCTATTTTAGAAATTAAAAAATTAGAAATCTATCTACAAAACTATGGAATTTAAAACTTTATTTTACAAAATATTCAGAAACCTATTTTTGGAACTCTATTTTAGAATTTAAAATATTGGAGGTGTATTTAAGAAATTAGAGAATCTAAAAAAACTTTTGCATTGTATTTTGAAACCTATTTCAAGGATAAATGAGTTATAAAATTCGAATTCTATTTTAGAAATTAAGATATTAGAAACTCTATTTTACACAGTATTTTGAAACTCATTGGCGGTGGTTGCGAGCAAGTCAAGTTGTTGGGGGTGGTTGGGTCAATGGGGTAGTCGGGTCGCAGGGGTGGTCGTCATACTGGTCTCCGAAGTTGTCATCTGGTGATCATTGGAGGTAATCGTTAGTGGTGGTCGAGTCGTCGGAGTTGTCATCGTCAGCGGTCGTCGGGTGGTCGTCGGAGTTTTCATAGAAGTTGTTGTCAAAGTGATTGCCAGAATGGTGACCTGCGTGGTCGTTGGAGTTGTCATTGTTGGCAGTCGTCGGAGTTGTCATCGTCGACGGTCATCGGAGTTTTCATTGGAGTTGTTCTTGAAGTGGTCGCCGGAGTTGTTGTCGGTGTTAGTCGTCAGAGTTGTCATTATCGATGGTCGTCGGGTGGTCACTGGAGTTTTCACCGGAGTTGTTGTCAAAGTGGTCATCAGAAGGGTTGTCGGAGTTTTCACCGGAGTTGTTCTTGAAGTGGTCGCCGGAGTTGTTGTCGGTGTGGTCGTCGGAGTTGTCATTGTCGGCCGTCATTGGGTGGGCACTGGAGTTTTCACTTGAGTTGTTGTCAAAGTGGTCGTCGGAGTTGTTGTCAAAGTGGTCGCCGGATCGCCGGAAGGGTCGTCGGAGTTGTTGTCAAAGTGGCCGCCGGAAGGGTCATCGAAGTTGTCATCGTCGACGGTCGTCAGGTGGTTGTCGGAGTTTTCACCGGAGTTGTTCTTGAAGTGGTTGCCGGAGTTGTTGTCGGTGTGGTCGTCGGAGTTGTCATTGTCGGCGGTCGTTGGGTGGTCACTGGAGTTTTCACCAGAGTTGTTGTCAAAGTGGTCGCCGGAAAGGTCGTCGGAGTTGTTGTCAAAGTGGCCGCCGGAAGGGTCATCGGAGTTGTCATCGTCGACGGTCGTTAGGTGGTTGTCGGAGTTTTCACCGGAGTTGTTCTTGAAGTGGTCGCTGGAGTTGTTGTCGGTGTGGTCGTCGGAGTTGTCATTGTCGGTGGTCGTTGGGTGGTCACTGGAGTTTTCACCGGAGTTGTTGTCAAAGTGGTCGCCGGAAGGGTCGTCGGAGTTGTTGTCAAAGTGGCCGCCGGAAGGGTCATCGGAGTTGTCATGGTCGACGGTCGTCAGGTGGTTGTCGGAGTTTTCATCGGAGTTGTTGTCGAAGTGGTCGCCATAAATGTAAAAGGAAAACATGGCACAAACCCATGGGGTTGCACTGTAGTAACCCATGGGGTAGTGTTTCAAAACCAAGGGTTTTAAACACCTTGGGTCAACACATGGTTTCGGATTTGAAACCCAAAACCCATCCAAATCCAAACCCATGCCCCAAACACACCCTTAAGGAATTAAATCTCACACTCAATCCATGTAATTCCTTGTAATTAAGCTAAATCTCCTCCTATTTTTTTTATTACCATTAGAGCAATATTTAAGGAAAGACGTTTACAAACTTCATTACTCTTTTCTTTTATTTCCTTGGGTCAGTCTTCTTAAAAAAAGGTTGTGTCTTGTAATTCTGGACATCTGATTTAAATACATTTGCCTCAATAGACATTTGTCTAAGATTGGTCGGGTTGTCGAAGCCCTCCAAAATATTTACTGATTCTCTAGATCTAACTTGTAGAAATAGTAGACCAGGTCGAATCCCACGGGAACCAATCGAATTAATTTCTCAAAGTAAAAAAAAAAAATAATAATAATAAATAAATATAAAAAATAAAAATAAAATAGGGGGGGTTTTGAATTGTTGAACAAAAATTCTAATTAAACAAAGAAAAAAATAATTAAAAAAATCAATTTTATGAAACTTCCAATTCAAGGGTGTAAATTTCATCCAATTGTAATTTTGATCATAGGCTTTAAAAAAATCAATTTCAATTTCTCAAATTCAAGAACTTAGTCTACTTATTTGGAAAAGTCATGACAAGTGTAAATTCTCCTATTTTAACTGACTATGACCAAGCGTCAAAATAAAAACTTACCATTTAATCAATTGGGTACGATAACGTTCCATATCGATTAAATAATAGCATTAAAAACAATGAGAATGACTAAACCAAAACTAACTAATCGAGATAGCTACAAATTAATTAATTTTGTTTCTTTGTTTTCCTAGAGTCTATTATGCAAGCTATGTAAAATGGAAAAGCCATAACTACACACACATAAGCCAACCCCTTGCTACATAATTTAATCAATTGTGACAATTACGCATCACAAAATCATAGATATCAATAAATCGATTGAAACTAAATTAAGGCGTCAATTTAATTTAATAACAATCAACATCATGAAAGTAAAAATAAGAAACAAAGAATTCTTGAATTAAAGACAAAATTTCAATTTGGGCCAAAGCCTCACAAAATTACAATTGAAAATTAAATCACCCTTAAATCAGAAATTAAGACTTAACAACACATGGTGGAAAAGCAATAAAAACTGTAGAATGGAAGCAACATAAAAAAAATATAGAAACAAACTAAAAAAAACTCACTGCACTACACTTTCCTACACTCCAAAGAAGAACTGAATTATCAAATACTCATTGCATCCAACACCTTTTTATACTTGAAGGGGAGGAAAGTATTTTCTAAAAATAGAAATTTTCACTCCTTAAATTTTGAATGCATGAAAAGTCTTCTCCAAACATGGTGGCATTTTTTTTTGCCTTTGTTGAAGACTTTGAAGAAGCTTTAGTTGAAAAAGTCCTCCTACAAGAAACAAACAAACAAACTCAAAGTTTGTTATTTATTTTTTCAATTTATATATTTCTTATTTTTATATTGCTTTTTGTTTTATTTTTATTTTATTTTCATTTCTCTCATTTGAATTTTCTTTAATTCTTTTTTTTCCTTTCAATTCAAACTCTTTTATTATTATTATTATTATTCTCTTTTTATTTTCAATTTGTAAAAATAAACTAAAACGTGCTTTTTGCTTGAATTTCACCAAATCTTTGGTAATTCACCCCTAAATAAAATTAAATACAATTTCTACAATTAGGTGCAATATTCAATCAAAATAGAAAGAAATTAGACATAATAAATATGATTAATTAAGACTTATCAGAGATCTCTTTGCATCAGTACCTTGTAGCTTCATCTCTTGTCCTTTTTCTTTAAAACCCATTATTAAAAGTATAGAACTAAATATTAAAATAATTACATGAAAATCACTTTTAATAAATCAATTTATAATCAAATTAATTGTGCTAAAATCACTAATTTTAAGATTATTTTCAAACATGTCCCATAAAGATTTGGATAAGCACTTCATTACTCACTAATCAATGGGCATGCCATTTTAACAAGAATGGTAACTCTATACATGGTAAAAAGCAGTTATAAATTATATATGGGGCTTACTCATTGTTCTGCATCTCCTAGTGATTGGCATACATGATCTCAATGGTGGAATAGTTTTATGGAAAATGAAAATACCGAAAAAAATCTTGGTTTTTATGTGGTTGAGTGTTCCATAATTATTGGCTACGTTGAATGAAAGAGGAATGGATGTTAATCTCATGTGCTCAATGTATGAAGTAAATCCAAGAATGATTTTCATTTGAAACTTCGGATGCGTCAGATTTGGAGATTTTGTTCTTCCCAAAATCTCCATGAACCAATGTTTCAATAACAGTGTGAGGGAAAGGATTTTCTTTTTATGGGAAAATCTGACAGATGAACAATTTGAGATCGTCTCAACGAGTGTGCTGGGCAGTTTCCCGAGGTTGACACCAAATGCAAATATAATGGCTTCTTCTTTATCTCGAGGAGATAAAATCTTGTCAGGTAGCACATGTAAATCAGGGGCACTTTTCCAAATTGGTTTTAATGAAATCAGATCTATCAAAAGTTATTTTTTTCTTTGCGATCGCACCCGCCAACCCAAATAGATATTTTAATGCCCATGCCGACGCCGGCACCTCGCTGCCTACGATTTGACCTGTTATCCTCACCCCATGCGTGCACCTGATTTATTTTGTTATTGTTATTTTTAGCATCTTTTTTATTGTCTAGAAATTTTTTTAGATTTTTTAATCAATTTTGATAGGATGATCTTTACTTACTTTAAGAGAATATTTTCCATTACTTGTTTTAGAGATTTTATTTGCTTCAAATTTTATTCTAGGGTTAACTTTGCCTTTCTTATTGGCTAACTGTCTTGGTCTATATAAACCCAATAAAGTCTTGTAATTCATTACTTTTTGATTAATAAAATTTGAGTATTTCTTAAACCTTTTGCCTAGTGCATGTCCTGTATCTTAAGTCTTCTTGAGTCATGCATGTTAGAAACAACTAAATATGTTTGGTCACCAAACTTGTTAAGGGCGTGTTTGGTTTCCTATTTTAGATGTGGAGAGTATAGGTTTGTTTAAACAAATCCATGTTTGGTTGGCAATTTTGTTAGCCCAGGTTTGCTACACTACATATTATTCTACCTCCTAGGTTTGCTACAGTACATTACCTTACTCACCAGGTTTGCTACAGTACTTTATTCATACTCCTCAAGTTTACTACAGTACATATTTTATCTTTAATTATTGTAACGACCGCACTTTCAGGTATTAATTAAGGTTTTAATTTTGGAATTTAAATTAATTGTAAGGCCAATTTCATGTTTAAAGTTGTGTTGGAATTTAATTTTGAAGATTTAGCATAATTGAAATTAGAGAATTGGAGGGTAGAATGGGAAGAAGAAGGAAAAATGGGATTTAACTGATGTTTAGGGCAATTTGGTTATTTAAGGGACTTTAAGCCAAACCCTAATATCCATCTCTAATATTTTAATCTGCACGCAGCCTTAGGTGAGTTTTAAGCCAAACCAAGCTACTTCCTTCTTCATCTTCTTCATCTTCTTCTTGGGTTTTTCGACAAGCACCCCATTGAAGCAAGGAAGAAGTTTTTCCAGCAAACTCCTCACTATTGATACGGCTCACTTTGTAATAGTTACAAATGATTTGATCCAAATCATTCATGTGGAGACATGTGAGTGGGGGTATCTTATACAATGAGTTTGTATAAGACTGGACCACGAAATATTTAATCTCTTTTTATAAATCCGTTAATTGAGAAGATTAATATTTCATCAGGGTGATCATATGCGACTCGATCTTAATCCTGAGTGAGTTATGAACTCCTGCCTGTGAGGGCTTGTCCTTTGATTTGCATGGGTGAGAGTGGCTTTTATAGCCGATTCAATATGCCTACCATTTTGGAGACTTGACCAAATAGGGAGCTGGGAACATAATCTCATAGGATGGAATTCACTCCTTCCCATATAGGGTAAGTAGATGAGTAGTTCCCTTAAGTGCTGATTTCGGGACTTGAACAATAGGGTCCCACCCTCTCATTGGCCCGAGAGGGACTTTGTTTATAATTAGATTATAAACAAATTGTTCATTAGAGGATCAGTGGTACTTAAGGTGCAAGGTGTAATTATAGGGGTAAAACGGACTTTTGACCTAACCGTAATTACGAATATCTCGTGAATGATCGACTTGCATGTAATGATTATATCTATGGACACAACTTGTCCTACAGTGCATAAGAGTGCAACTCTAGGTCTATAGTGGAGTGACCTAGAGTTAATGAATGAAAATTAATTAAAGAGTTTAATTAATTAATTTTGTATCATTGGAGCTTATAATCTGTAGGTCTATAAGGTCCCCTTGCTAGCTCATAGTAACACTAAAAGATCAATTTAGTTGAAAGAAAATTTTGAAATGTTCAAATTAATATTAATTTGAAGTGTTCAACTTAATATTTAATATAAAAGAGAAAAATATATTTATTGTATTTGATACATTAAATATTAAAATTTGAAATGTTCAAATTTAATATTTAATTTGAAGTGTTCAAATTAATATTTAATATATTAGATATATTAAATATAAAAGAGGAAAATATATTTATTGTATTTGATACATTAAATATTAAAATAATTAATGTATATTTTATATATTAAATAAAAGATATTTATAGAATTTGAATAAGATTCAAATAAATAAATATCGTAGGAGATTTGAATGAGATTCAAATAAATACAAGATATATTTTAATATATTATATATTAAAATATAATATTTTAAATATTGCAAAGATTTTCCCTTGGTCACTATAAATAGGACCTTTGGGTTTAGCCATTCTTTACAACACACATCTCCTCAATAGAGAGAATTAGAGAATTCTCTCTAGACCTCTCCTCTCCAATCCCTTGGAGATTTTCTTTCAAGAGACTCTCACAAGCCTTGGTCCTGTGATCGAGTCATAGCCAGGAAGACTTTGTGGAAGAGATAAAGATCCGCCAGAATATTCTCCATAATATTATTTTCAAGGTATTTATTGCTTGTATTTTAGTTTAATTCTAAATAAATCAAAGACGATTCCTATGCTTCCGCTGTGGGTTTAATTCGATTATTCCCTTCATTTGAAGTTATTGTGAGTTGGAAAGAACTAATTTGAAAACAACTCATATAGATACCCTCATTTTTTTTTTCATATAAATATTCTCATTTTTTTCTTCATTTGTCTAATTCTCAATCATGAAGAACATTCTTAACTGACCACAATAAATAGACTAATTTGAATTGCAAAAAGAATTAATAAAATTTTCCTTCGCTACAAATTTAGTAATGCATATGTTTTATTTCTTTTCCATCCTTTTTTCCATCCCACTAGATGTCCTCAAAATTATGACCCAAATTGTCGACATGTTCCTCTCTTTGTGTATTAAACCCAAACATACTAACACAAATTACTAACATACAATTTTGTTAATGCATTTAAGCCCTAAGTTTGCTTGGGTGGTTACATTATTCTCCTTCTTCTTGCTATAGTCTATATATCTTGATTGAAGGGGTAGTTTTAAAGATTGAAAAATGGAAGAATAGAGTAAAAATGGTATTGAAAAAGAAAGGGAAAAACAAGAGGAAAAATAGAGAAGTGTTAGGTCATAGATTGAAGCAAATCAAGAAAGAGAAGAAATTGAAGAGGAGGGGAATGTGGTGTAGATAAATGTTTTTCGTCCATGTACTAACCGTAAGGGTGTTTTTATTACCTTTTTTTAAGGTTAAGGGTATTAATACAATTTTTGAAAATTCAAGAGTATTTTAAAACGAGATACTAACAATTTTTGTTAATATATTGGGTATTTTTGACATTTTAAAAAAGTTTTTAAGTGTATTTTTGAATTTTTTTTTTAAAAGTTTAAGGGTATTAATGAAACTTTTGAAAGTTTAGGGGTATTTTTGAAACAAAGTACAAAGTTTAGGGGTATTTTTGAAACAAAGTACTAACGGTTTCCATCCAAAACTAACGGTAAGAGTATTTTTGAATTTTTTTTGAAAGTTCAAGGGTATTTTTGAAACTTTTGAAAGTTCAGGGATATTTGAAACAAAATACAAAGATCAGGGGTATTTTTTATAATTTAGCCTATAGTTTAATCATACCATAAAAACTAAATTGAAAATTTTAAAATCATAAAAACTAAAATGAAACTAAATGAAATTATAAGAATTAAATTGAAACTTTTAAAAGTATATAGACTAAATTGATATTAAAACTAAATGAGAACCAAATTGGAGTGGACACATTTGGAGACGAGGCCTACTCCAAAATTTGAGAATATATATATATATATTCTATTAGAGATGTCCATTTTTTTTGCAGGAATGGGGCCACGTGGGGACCCGCTTCTAATGGGACGAAAAATCTCCGTTTAGACGAGAAATGGAAGAGGGAGTGGGGAAGAATTTTTCTCCGTTAGCTAAACGGGGACAGAGATGGGGTATTAAATATTATTCCCCGTCCCTGCCCAGTTGCCCGTCCCGTCCCAATTTCTCTCTTTTTTTTAAATATATATATATAATAAACCATAAATCCAAACTTTTATTAAATATTATTTTATTTTTCTAAGAAAATCAAAAAAAAAAATTCTTTTAAATAGAAATATCTTATTAGGAATTAATAATTTAAATAGAAAATTTAAAAAAAAAATATATTTTTTATTTAATCAAATTTAAAAAAAATGAAAAATCATAAATGGGGAATCCAATTCCCGTAAATTTTCCATGGGGAATCCCCGCCTCGTTCCTCATGAAATTAAATGGAAAATTTCGCAAAGACAGAGACGGAGAAGCCATTCCCTAGGTTCGCCCCGCCCTGTGGACATCTCTAGTTAATGTATATATATATATATATATATATATATATATATATATATATATGCACAATTTTTTTTTAATTTGCCGAAGTCATCAAATAAAATGGTGAGAAATCAGGCTTAAAAATATATTTTTATCAACTTCTTTATTTGAAAAGATTATTTTTATCAGCTTTTAAAATTTAAAATTTTCAAGGTTTATTTAATGAAATATTATAATTATAATTAAATCTATATTAAGGTGATTGTTTGTCGTCTAACTTATTGTTTTGAGTTAATTTGCCTCTCAACACTCAAGGTTTTTCTAATTTTATATCACCAGTGATGTCTCTAAATTAATATTAATGGCATGAATTTTTTTTCCTATTATATATTGTGTAAATATTATTTCTCTATTTCAAATTGTTGGAGACAAGCGATAGAATTAGTAATAATTAACGGATAGCAATTAACAATCAATGTAAAATTAAAGATATCTCTCTTATATATTACTTCAGTCTTTATGTTGAAAGAAAAATTTCTAAGACTTTCAACTACATATAATATTTACTATATGAAGTAATCTTGAGCATATAACTTTAGTTTGTATTGTTATTTTTTTAAATTTATAATTGGCCATTTATGTTGTGGTCCTACTGAACTATATCACTATTGATCCATGGGAGGTTTGAGTTTTGATCTATGGGAGGTTTGAATTTTGTTTCAATTGGTCCTTAAGATTTAAAAAGCGACATTTTTTTTCTCTAAAATTTGAATTTGATTTTTCTTTCATCTCTAAGTTGAATGGTTCATTAGTTGACTTAATAAAAGGATGATGTTATAGTTAATGTACTAATGTAGACTAGTACTGAAGTATATCACTATCATTTGGTTTGTCATAGTTCTCAAACCAGTTGATGACGCCCCAGAAGAAGTTGATAAGAATCTCTCAACCCTTCTAAACTACTCAACATGTAAACTGTAGTCTTATCTTTTTGTTAGGTCAACTAATCATCAACTCAAGTTAAAATCAAATAGAAATCTTAAGAAAAGTGTTGCATTTATAAAATCTCATCAACTCAAGTTAAAATAAAGTAGAAATAAAATTCAAATCTTAAGAAAAGTGTTGCATTTATGAAATCTCATAAATCAAATAGAAACAAAATTCAAATTTCAATAATTGAAGTGCGACTTTTGAAATCTGATGCACTGAATAAAAAAAAAAACTATAAAGGGTGTTTGGTTCCCTGTTTTGGAAGTGGGGAATATAGGTTTGTTTAAACAAACCCATGTTTGGTTGGCAGTTTTGTTAACCCAAGTTTGCTACAGTACATACTATTCTACCCCTCAGGTTTGCTACAATACTTTACCTTACTCACTAGGTTTGCTATAGTACTTTATTCATACTTCTCAAGTTTGCTACAATACATATTTTATCTTTAATTATGCTTTTAAAATGCATTAAATTTTGAATAAAAATATATTATTTAAATAAAAATAATTAATTAATGATAACTTTATAATAAATAAATTTAGTTCAAATTTCAAATAGTAATAATTAATTCATAAACCGATATGTCGGTTTTGTTATACTTCATGTTTTAGAGCAATTATAATGATAAATTTATAAGAAGGAATTTCTTTGTATTTTGTTTCTACATTGACAAATCTTAAAAAAAACAATTACAAAACTAACTAAATATTTGTTTTACAAAATAATTATTCAAAAGTGTTCAGATTAACAATAATATTAAAAAATAAATTATTCATTTACAAAGTAATAATTCATAAGTTATAAGAAACTTATTATTATATTTTAAAATTTTTATGAACATATAAATTATAATAAAAATTATTTTATTATAAATTCCAAACCACACACGTTATATAAATCTAAATTTAATATGTCAATTTCCATTTGATAAAAAAAAAAAGTTCATTTTTCTAAATCCACAACTTTCCCAAACTCCTTTTCTTGTGAAAATGTAAAAATCATGTTAGCATAGTCAATTAAAGACATAATATTTGTAAAATTAATTAATTAAACTATTTTAGTTAGTGTATCTTGAAGTTAATAGCTTTTAAAATAATATTATTTAAAACACTTTAACTGTATAACCTTATGTATTAGTTAAATATAGAAAGTTAAGTTCAATAGTAATTTTGATGATAAGTAGTAAATAACTTCTCTTAGCACAACAAGTTATAAATCATTAAATAAACAACTGATAACATTTTCTTTATGGTTAATTTTATGTTGGATATATTTGCATAAAAAATTTTGTTTATATTTGTTCACACTTTGGTAAATAATCTGAAAATATTTTCATGAATAATTAAATATTTATTATATAAAATAATTATTGAAAGAAAATTGAGGGGACAAATGTACTAAAAATATTTTATTTATTATTAAAATAATGCTCTCTAATTTATAATAAAAGTTACATTTTATATATAATTTAATATATAGTTTTTATTACTTTAATTAAATAATTTCTATTATTTATACAAATGTTAAATGTACCAACCAAATACACTCTTAATAAACTTAGGTTTAATAAATTAGAATTCAAACACAGACTTAATAAATTCAGACTTGACACTATCTAAACATTGGTTTAATAAATTCAGACTTAACAAACCTATTTTTCGTACCATCCAAACAAAGACTTAACAAACCAAGATTAACAACTCCAGACTTAATAAATCCAAGCTTAACAAACCATCTCCAAACCTGCGAACCAAACGCCTCCTACATTCTAACCTCTAAGTTTTGAGAACCAATGGTGCCTGTTTTGAAATATTTACCAGTTTATAAATATTGTCCAACCATCGTTGTGATTTAACTTAAAACGACAAATTTCACAATCCCACGTGATTCCCGCTGGACCAATGAACAAGAAGTTGTTTGAGCTGATATTTTATATTTGTCACTTTGAATAAAAACCAAAGCTGAGACTCTCATATTGCAGGCAAACATGGAGCAACCAAAGGGGCCGCCGTTGGAGATATTAGAAGTCTGCAAAGTTACTCCCTCTCCTTCCCCGCCCGCTGAGTTCTCTCTTCCTCTCACCTTCTTCGATCTTGTGTTCTTTCTAGGCCATCCCACACAGCGCATACTTTTTTACTCCTTGGCCGTCGATGAGCCTCAGTTCGATTCAATACTTCAAAATCTCAAACATTCTCTCTCTCTCACACTCTCCCATTTCCTCCCTCTTGCTGGAAACCTGGTTTGGCCCAATCACTCTCCAGAACCCTTTGTTCTTTACAAACCTGGCGATTCTATATCACTTACTATTGCCAAAACTGATGCTGATTTCAATAATCTATCTGCAAATCATGTCCGAAAGGCAAATGAATCTCATTTTCTCGTCCCAGAACTCCCAACATCCGACAATGTCGCTCCAGCTATGTGCCTTCAAATCACTTTATTTCCCCACAGTGGACTTTCCATTGGCATCACAACCAACCATGTGGTTGCTGATGGGAAAACGTCGACCATGTTCTTGAAATCATGGGCTTTCATCTGTAGTAGACTCGATAATAATCTCCCCACTCTGCCACTGGAGCTGACTCCAGTTTTCGACAGGACGGCCGTCAAGGATCCAAATGGGTTGCAAACACTTTACGTTAAGTATTTTGGAAGATTCATTTCTAATCCCAAAACGTTTAGACTTCCCCCAATAGTGGCCATCTCGGACGATGTGGTCAGTGGCACGTTTGAGCTTACACGCGCTGACATAGAGAATCTGAGGAGAAAAGTGGCGGCAACTTCTTCATCGACTCGCCATTTAACAACATTTGTGCTGACATTTGCCCATGTCTCAACCTGCATCATCAAAGCGCAACGAATTGAACCGAAAAGTAAGATTTCTTTATCATTCCTTGTGGATTGGCGGCCTCGTGTGGGAACTCTAGGGGGACTCAATTATTTCGGTAATGGTGTATTTGTGTATGGGTCGTTTTTTGAAGCGAGGGAATTTGCAGAAGAAAATGCAATGGCAATCGTTTCAAACAAGATTAGTGATGGAATAGCTGAGACAGAAGAAAATGCGAAGGAGAATAAATTTGTGGAAATGTTAGAAGAATTTTCAAGACGATGGGGAAAGGAGATGCCCATATCTAAAATAATTATAGTGGGGGGATCACCAAGGTTTGGAGTTTATGGCATTGATTTCGGATGGGGAGGTTGTAAGAAAGTGGAGATGGTTTCGAGAAACCCAAGTGGAAGTTTTTCAATGGCGGAGAGTAGAAATGGGAATGGAGGAGTGGAAATTGGAGTTGCTCTTTCAAGTGAAGCCATGAACATTTTTTGTTCTCTATTTTCGGAGGGAGTGAAAAACTATGTTAATTAATGGAGCTATCTGCATCATAAGTCTCCTTCACTTTATTCAATGGGTCATCTTGTTCGGCGTTCTTTTGCTCCAATTTACGAGTTTTCAAGATGGGGTTTTGTAGCCATTGAAGTTTTTTTTTTGCTCCTCATTTGTCACTTGTCTTTTATCTCCATGTTTTTCAAGCTCTATCTTTAGACAAATTATTCAATAAGGCAGTCACATTTATAATCGAAGATATAGATCCACAAAATGTCTCCCTCTTCTCTCTACTCTCCCTCCTTTTTTTTTTTTGGTTAAATTTTCAATTAAACATTTAGTGGTGGGCAATAAAAATCTTATTGCCTCTTGATCAGTAGAGAAATATTTCTCTCATGAAAGAATAATTCTTTCCTATTGGTGAAATATTTCTCTCATGAAACAGTAATTCTTTCCTATTGTTGATTGGTCAATAAGTATTCCTACTTACCACCATTAAAAATTTGATAGCTATTTTTTTTTTTGAAAAAAATAAAAAGTAACTCTTCTCTCTTTCCCTATTTGCTTTCCCTTCTTTTATAAGTTGTCAAGAACATACTGGTGGTCACATTACACCAAATGTTACTTTTTGTTGCTTTTGTTTATAGCATTTTAATTAAAAAGCTATTAAAAATAAATTCATTTTACAATTCACACAAGCGCAAATTATAATTTTTATGTAGAGCGAGACTTCTAATTTTCAATTTTCAATCTTCTTTCTTTCACACAAACATTATTTATCTTCCATTCTCTCATGAGAAACTTCACTACAATAAATATCACATATGATAAAATGCTATCATAGACTTTTTATAACATTTGTAGTAATGTCATGGTAGGCAATGTTATTGAAAGTCAAACATTTTTTTTACGCTATACTAATTAATGCTATAAAAAGTAATATTTCATAGCATGGTTTTAATGTTATTAAACAAAAAACACTTATATAAATATTTCATAGTTGGAGAAAAATGCTATAAAAGTTATTTAAAGCAAAAAAAAAAAAAAAAAAAAAAAAACTATTGAAGACTTTTCATAGCATTTCAATTAGTCGGGTTGTGGTAGCTGGTGTTCGAGCAAGCTATAGCATTTTTTTAATGCTATGGTATATGCTATAAAATACCCTATTTGATTGCATTATTTAATGCTATAAAACATTTTATAGCGTAACAATGTTATTCTAAACATTTAATAGTATTTAAAAATGCTATAATACCACTACAAGAATTTTGGTTTCTCCCGACGTTTTTGTTCCTGACGCAACAAATGTCGTTAGGAGAAACAACTTTTTCCAATGCCATATTAACACGTTGGCAAAAGTATCCTTTCCTGAAGCTATATTAGAGGCGTCGAGAAAGGGTGAACTTTTGCTGACGCCGTTTAAAATGGTGTCGGCAAAAGAGAAACTTTTCCCGACGCCAAATTAGAGGCGTCCGCAAAGGGTCACCCTTTGCCGACGCCGTTTAAAATGGTGTCAACAAAGGGTGACTTTTTCCCTACGCCATCTGAACTGCGTTGGCAAATCGAAAAAATGTCACACCTTTGTCGACGTCGTTTTAAACTACGTTGGCAAAGGGTGACCCTTTGCCAACGCCTCTAATATGGCATTGGGAAAGAGTACTTTTTCTGACGCCGTTAGTATGGCGTCGGGAAAAGTTTCACCTAGAAAACCCTAACCCCCTTTCTTTTTCTTTCCTCTTTCTTTCTCCCTCTTTGATTTTTTCTTCCCCTATGCTGCAGTGCAGTCACCATACTTTCATTGCTTGCACCGCCACCCTACACCAATGTCGTCGTCGCCCTCCGCCAATGTTTCCGCCACCGTCTTGCCGTCGCCGCCGTCCATTTTTTCGTTAGGTTTCCTTTTTCTGTTTTTTCTCCCTCAATGTTTGAATTATAACAAACTCTTTTTGTTTTGGCTATCTAAAATCTTGATTGAACTTTGATTGTTTTGAGTTGTTGTTTATTTGCTTTCGTATTTATTGATGGCAATTTTGTAATGGTTTTTCTTTTGTGTTTATTGATTTTTTGGTTTTGGCTATCTAAAATCTTGATAGAAGTTTGAGTGCTTTGAGTTGTTGTTTATTTGCTTGTGTATATTGATGGTAATTTTGTTATGGTTTATGATTTTTTTTTTGTTTGTGTATTTTTAGTATTAAATTGGAGAATGGATTTCTTGGTGGAATATTGTTTGGCAAATGATTTTATTGTGGTTCGATTGAGCATTTTGGGTGCATGTTGTTTAATGTTGTTTGAATTGGTATTGATTATACATTGGTTATTGTAATGGGAGGTTTGATTATTTCTTGAATTTTTTTTAGGAATTCTTTTATTTTTTAGCCTAGAAGCTTTGGTGCCAAATAAAGAAATTAAATCAATGAGTTAGTGGGATTCAAAGGGAGATTTAATGAGTTAGACACATTTTTTTAAAGGTTAGTTTGAGTGAGTTTGTGGGGTGTGAATTGTGTAATGGGTGGTGAAGTGCTAAGAGATTGTTTTGGTTGTTATGCTCCTAAGTTTAAGTTTAGTTTTGATATTATGTTCCTAAGGTTAGATAAGTTAGTTAAGTCTAGTAGTTTTGATTGTTTTGATCTATATAAATGGATGGTGTGTGCTAAGAGATTGTGTTGCTAAGTTTAGTTGTTTTTTTTTAATTAAATGAGTATAGTATTCATTTTCATGCTAAGTTTGTTAAGGTTTATTGTTTGTTTTAATTTGATGAGTTAGTATTCATTTTCATGATAAGTTTGTTAACTTTTGATGTTTTGTTCATAAGTTTGACACGTTAGTTGTTTGTTTTAATTTGACTAGTTTAGTTGTTATGCTAATTGATAAGTTAGTATATTGATCATGTAGTGATCATATAATCATATAATTAATATTAGGTTTTGTTTTTCATAGATACTTCGAGGTCGATGTTATTCTCAAAGGCTAAGGACATTGGTTCAACGAGATGCCTTGAGGTTTGTCTCCTTTTTTCTCATGAACTTTTCACTTTTTTGGGGCAAACCCATATGCATATATATCAACATCTTTTTCCTTGATTTTATACTTGGCTTTGTCAATTACTTTGTCTCACATAATTTTTCTTTGAATCAATTGATCTTGCTTTGATTTGTGACTGAAATATTGGGACGAACTGAAATTTGGTTTCAAAATGGGTATTTTATTGGTAGTTTAGGAAGAAGAATTGATAAATAAAGTTGTGAGTATTAAAGTTGAAGACGATAAGTTGTGAGTATTATATCTCTTTGTTTGTCTTGTGTTTGTGAGTATTAAAGTTGAAAACGATAAATAAAGTTAGGCTTTTTATGTAACCCCTCACACACTTAGAGTTGGGGCTTAATTAAATTTTATTTTTTTGTAGGTGCTTTGAGGTTGATGTACGTGCGAGTAAGATTATGGACGAGATTTAAGATGCATTTACGAAAAAATTTATTTTTCCTAGGTGTTTTATGTAATTTTAGTTTTATTTCCAATTTTATATAAACATAAAAATTGTATGAACAAATTTTGTTTTTTGGTTGATATAAAATTTGGCATAAATTTGGTTATTATATTCGAATGAAATTTGGAATGTTTTGTTTTATATACATTTATTATCAGGTAAAAAAATCTCATTACAATAATATTCAAAAGAAACAAAAAAATGAGATTAAAAAAATAATATTAAAAATTTATACTAGACTTTTGCCGAAGCCAGAATAGGTGGCGTCGACAGAAGCCGGTTTTGCTGACGCTGAATTACTGGCGTTGGCATAAATGACTTTTGCCGACGCTGATTTGTCAGTGTCGGCAGAAGTGGCTTTTGCTGACATCACCTATATCTGCGCCGGCTAAACTCTCTCCCGACGGGTCTATACCAATGCCCATGCCGACGCTCATTGTTGCGTTGGAAAAGCCTTTTCCGACGCTTTTTTTGGCTTTTTCCGACATTTTTGTGCATAAAAAAAAGTCCAAATTCCTGTAGTGTACAGGGACCCAATTGTCTTTAAGGTTTGTTTAAATGAAAAAAAAAAAGAAAGTGAAATTTGTTTTGAAAAAGAAAGAAAAAGGATTGAAAAAAATGAAAATGGGATTAGTTATACTTATGGAAAAGAAAGAAAAGAAGGAATTTAAAAAATAGAAATAGAAAAGGCAACCAAAAATTTTAGAGTGGTGGAAACTCTTTGGCACGTGTCTGGTGTTGGTTTTTTTATTTACTTTTATTTTTTAGTTTCATAACATTTGAGGGTTGAGAGATTTGAATCTCTAAATTCTTGGTTGAGGGTATTTGCCAATTAACATTCAACTATACTTACTTTGATGGTGTGGTGTCGATGTTTTGTGTGTTGGTAACTTAGTAGTTGGTTAATAGGTGGTAAGATTGGTTTTTTAAATTTTTAAAAAAAAAAAACAGAAAAAGAGAGAAATTAAAAGGAAGGGAGAACAAAAATGGCAAGGAATTAGGAAGAGGGACAGAACAAAAGGTGGCTTCTCATTTTAGGGATTTTTCTGAAACATTTGTTCTTGGAAGTTGGACCAAAGGTCAAATTGGTGGTGCTGCAAGAAAGAATGGGAAGATTTTTATAAGTTTTTCTGAGGGCATCTTAGAATATAGAAATGAAGGAATAGGTTTTTAAAGAAAAAGTTTTATGAATCTCTTTTCTTTGTTTTTGTACCTTGTTATTGATGCATCAAAACAAATAGGAGTGGAGACTAAGGTTGAGTTATGGTGGTAATTGGTTAAGTATGAAGGTAATTTGGGTATTTGTTTTTCATTGATGAATTTTTCATGGAGGAAATTGATTTACTTAAAGAGAAGAGAAAAAGAAGTTGGGCTCCATTGTAGCTTTTAATATCAAAATTAATTCCTAAAATTACATTAAAAGATCAACTTAAGTGTTTGAGAAAATTAAGAGAAAAAGAAAGGAGAGGGCGAGTTGGAAAAAGAAAGACACAAAATAGAGAGGTTGAAGAAGAAGAAGAAGAAGAAGAAGAAGAGACAATAATTAAGTAAATTAAAAAGATGAGTGATTGAATTGTACAAGGAAAGTTATGAGGAGAGAGAAGTGTTGTTAGAATTGGGAAGCCCTCACATGAGAGAGGTAGTTTTAGGGGTGAACAAATAACCCGGTAACCCGAGCAACCCGGACTACCCAACCCAAATTGTAAGGGTTGGGTTGGGTTAGGTTTTTTTGCGGTTTGAGTTGAGTTAAAATTTTAGAGAACCGAATTTTCGGGTCGGTTCTCGGGTTGGTCTTTTTAGGCTCGGGTTGACCCAACCCAACCCAAAGTTTAATTTTTTTTTTTTTTTATATATATACTTATAAATGAACTGTTTATGAACTTTTAATGTTTTTCATCTAGGATTGTAATGAATATTAAGATGTTATGAACTTTGAAGTTTGATATTTGATTTTTATGTCATTTTAATTAGTTATTAATTTAAGCAAAAATTATTTTAAATAATTAAGAAAATTAAAAAAAAAAAAAAAAAAAACCAACCCCAACCCAACCCAACCCAACCCGAAAATATAGGGTTAGGTTGGGTTGGGTTGCAACCCTTGATCGGGTCATTCAAGTAGCCAACCCGACCAACCCGAAAATTTGAGTTGGTTCCAAAAAACGCTCCAACCCAACCCAGCCCGACCCATGTACACCCCTAGGTAGTTTGGAAAAAAAATAAAATGTTATTTTATTTAAAGAAAATGTGGGTTTATGGGAGAGAGAGAAGGAAATACTAGTATTAAATTGGAGAAATAGACAAAATGTATTTTGCTCATAATAAGTTGAAAGAGAAAAGAGGATAGTGAGTGGGAATTTGGACAATTGAGGATTAATTAAGAGAAGAAAATTTAGAAATTTGTTCAATTGATTAATATGAAACTTATGTTTATTTCCTTTGGATATAATTCATAATTTGTGGTATGATCATTGGAATTTCAAGTTAAATAGGAATTGGAGAACAGCTTGTGAGCCAAGAATTATCGACAATAGTTCTGAGAATTGTTTTGATTATTAAGCTATTATTATTGAATTTCACGAGCCATGCGTTAAAGAGATTGTTATGAGATTTTCAGGATTTGCTATAAAATTCCAGTATTTTATGTTTTTAGCTAGAATAACCATTTTAGAAATATTCGAGAGGTTTGATGATTATTTGAGAATTTATAAATGCTTTATGATATTTGAGAAACCTCTTAAATTTATGAAATCTTATCTTAGGGAAAGAGCATGACTTTCAGAAAGAGTTTGAGAATTAAAAGTTTTTATGTTAAAAGTGGTTTCCAAACCACTAGATCTATGTACCAATGTTGATTACCCGTATGCTATGTGAATGTGTTTTCATAGTATACTAGAGAGAGAAAGGTCTTTGGGACCCACTCTAGCACACACATAGGCTTTGGGCCATGTGTTAGAGTGCTTAGCCCTTTGGAGGTTGCTTTGCGTGCAAGTATGACAAAGATTTGCTTTGCTATATATGTATCTGGAGATTACTCGATTCATAGTATCACAGAGATTGCTCGATCCATAGTATGATAGAGATTTACTCTACTATGTATCTGGAGATTACTTGATGCATAGTATGATAGACATTATTTTGCTGTGCGTATGGAGAATACTCTATGCCAGTATGACAGAGACTTGAGTATAGGTTTTTTTATTAAAGCTTGATATGCTTACATTTTCAAAAATTGTAATTACAAGATTTCTCTATTTATGTTTTTACTAGCTTGAGCTTAATGTTAAAAAGTTATTGTTTCAAGAGTTGTAATCTTTATTGAGTTGTTTACATTTTCAAGAGTATTGTTTATGATTTTATTGTGTTTTTATTAACTCGAGAGTTTTTAAATTGTTCATGATTTATGTTGTTTTTCAGAGTTTTGAACTTTTGCTTACTATGAAAAGAGTTTTACCGGAAGTTATTTTCTTATGATATTACCACTCATTGGACTTTTTTGTCTCATTCTTTTATCTTTAATTTTTCACTAGGTTGCTCTTAAGTTTCTTCTAAAGTTAGTTGATCATAATCTACCACACAAGTTTTATCTTTTGTAAGTAAAGAGTGTAAATTTTGATGCGTTTGTATATGAGATCTCTGGAGATGAAGTTGAGTTAAATGGTAAGAGAGACTTGACATAGATTCCATTGCACACTCGAAGTCTATTGTTGTCACTGCTTGTCCTAGATTGATAAGTAATCTGGGACGGAGTGTAACATACAAAGGAACTTTTCATAACTTCAACAACATTATGAAAAAAATGCTTTTTTATCGCATTTTGAAAATGATGTTAGTTACTTATATGACTGCCATTGTAAACATTGTATCACTATCAAACCACGTAAAAAGGAGCACAAATCAAGATGAAATTACTTATCCCAAAAAGGAAGTTCATAAAATCTTCAAATGTTCTAATACAACATCTTGATCATTTAAGTACATAAAATTAATTACGTATGAAGATAAAATAAGTGGATAAATCTAAATCATATTTTTATCGTAACAAACTGATAATTCTCATTTATGAGGATTATTTGGCCTTTAAACTTAGTTATATTTGTGATGTTTATTCATATTATTTGATGAAAAATAAAAAAAAATGCTTGAATTTAATCACATGATTGATGAAAGACCTTTAAATTAAGTAAGTTGAGAAAAGAAAACAAAAGAAAAAAAAATTCACACTTACTTAATGTTTTGATGCAGAATTTTCGTGGAATGCAACAACAGTGCAAATGCTATGCAATTGCAATCTGGCAGATCTGGAATTTAAGTAAAAAACGAGAATTTCGGGATTTTGAAGGAAATTTGACCCACGAATTCAGCAAGATGATTAGCCATGATTGTCCATCAACCAAGAGGGAAACCCTAGCATGAGATCCCTATAAATATTGAACAAAGAAGACGAACAAGGAGAGCTCGATTGGAGAGAAAATTTTGTTTCGTTTTTGGGTTTTGTTTCCTGATAGCAGCATTCTTATTTTTCATTTTTAGATTCTATTTTTCTATTGTTCTTCCTCTAAAACTTCCAAAATCATTCTCTCAATCCCATCTACCTAAGAATTGGGTATGGTTATGGACAACTTCTTTGTTCGATTGAGTTACGGAGAATGAGTTTTTTAGGATGAAGTTTCGATTTCTGCACTTTTGAATTCTGTAATTGTGTTAAAGCAGCCACTGTTTTGTAATTCTCATTTGATTTATGCAAATTTTGTATGTTTGTTTATGTTATTTGCTTTGGAGTTAGTTACTGATTGGTATTTTCAATTTTTGTGCAATTTTAATCTCTGTTATTTGAATTTTGGTAAGTTTTCATTCACTTTTATTTGACTTTGGGGAACTACTGTACTTCAAGTTTTTCATAGATTTACATAAGTTATTTAAGTTGTTTAGTATCTTGAAATTCTTTCATTGAGTGATACAACAGAGTTTGGTAATTAAGTTTCTTCTACATCAAATTGAATTTGCAAATTTGTGCACGTCTTTCTTTGTAGCACCAATGAATTTTATTAATCCAAGTTTACTGTTTTTTGTTAATTTAATTATGATGAGCTAAATTTTCTTTGGGATTCAAGTTTGTGAATGCCCTAGAGGAAAGATGTAAAGCTCGAGAGTAAAAACAATCTAGCTAATTCTTGAACTCTAGTTTGCTTTTGGTGAGTTAATTGTTGAGTAAACCTAGTTGGCCATTTAGTGTTGCTTGCCAAGCTATAACTTAATACCGAAAGGGTTAAGAGAAGCGGATGTCGCAAAAGCAATGGAGGAAAAGGCTTAGACATAAGTCTGAAACATCGACCCTAGACATAGGGCGAGACTCCAAAACCACTAGAATTGTGTGCAAAAATATCTAAGTTAGATTAGCCATAGAAATATAGGTTTAATCACTTAGTCTCCTAAAGATACTACATAGAAGGTCGAATAGGAGTTGAATTCGGTTTACTTAGTTCTTGAGTTAGCTACGATTGCAATTGCTTTCTTGTTGCATTTTCTTTCCAAAGGGGCATTAGCAACTTGAATCCCTTTTTCATTTCCATTGAATTTTCAAATAATTTTATTTTAGTCAAAACACCTCTCAAATCATTTTCACCCTCGATTATCTTAACTTGCAATTTGTCAACGATTTTGTGCCAACTAAAATTCATTTTATTAAACCCCGTTCTCTTGGGTACGATACTCTGGAATACTTCCAGTTTCTTTATTACATCGATCACGTGCACTTGCGTGTAGCGATAAGCACCGATCACAAACTATTCGAAAGTTCGATAAACATATCGATTGCAGATTTCGTCTAATAAGTAAGAAGCTTTTGTCGTTTCATTCATCCTAAAAATATAAATACAATATATATTCTAAGATTAAATTTTATTATACAAGTAAACACAATTTAACTCTAATCTAATCAAATTCATATTAGAACCAAACAATTTCGAAACATAATTTAGAACCAAACAAAATTTCCAAATCATAATACATTTATATTCAATATCCTAATAATTATAACCTATTAGGGGCTGTTTGGAGCGTTGGTTTGGAATCATGAACCTTGGGAATCAGGAACTCTGGGAATCCTTGGCTGGAATCAGAAACCCTGGGGTTCCTGATTACTGTGTTTGGAGTGCAGGGTTGGATTTGGCCAGTTTGCTGAAACCTGTGTTTGGGGTACAGGGTTGAGTTGGACTGAGTTTGTTTAAGCTGTTTTTTTTTTAACAATTTTTTTAGACTATTTTATTTATCATATCCATTTTTTTTACTTCATAATTGTTTATGAAATTGCATATCAATATTTTAACTAATTATGTGGATCAATTGTTTCAAGCATAGTTAAATATGAATGTGTAGTTTGTACAAGTATATTGATATCTCATTCACTCCATTCATGATGATGTAAAATTAAATAACATTAGCAAGAACATATATTTTAAATAATTAATACGTGGGAAAGAAGACTGGTGTTGCTGGAGTAAAGAAAATTCATAATGCAAATGTAGGTATGAAGTTCATAATATCATAGCATTGTTTTCAAAGCTCTTCACTTGAAGCAAAATGCAATAAATTAAGCCCATGTCTTAGCCAATAGCAGACCATTTTCACATCTTAAAATAATTCACTCTTAACAGCAAACACATACAAAACTTGGGGCTTTAACAACCAAAAATCACCAAAAGCACTCAAACAAGCAAGTTTAATAAGAGATTTTTAAACAAGAACAACTCTTCTATTGAAGAGTTATCAAACTCTGTTTTAAAAATTAAAAAAATTGGAATTCTATATAAGAAATTAGGGAATTTAAAACTCTATTTCACAAAGTATTCGAAAAACTATTTTGGGAACTCTGTTTTAGAAATTAAAAATTGGAAGTCTATTTAATAAATTAGGGAATCTAAAACTCTATTTCACAAAGTATTCATAAACCTATTTTTGGAACTCTATTTTAAAAATGAAAAAATTGGAAGTCTATCTAAGAAATTAGGGAATTTAAAACTCTATTTTACAAAGTATTTCTAAACCTATTTTTAGAACTCTATTTTAAAAATTAAAATATTAGAGGTTTATTTAAGAAATTATGGAATTTCAACAAAATTTTGCACCGTATTTTGAAATCTATTTCAAGGATAAATGAGTTATAAAATTTGAATTCTATTTTAGAAATCAAAATATTAGAAACTATATTTTGCACAGTATTTTGAAACATATTTTAAATATAATGGGTTAAAAAATTTGTTTAGTAGCCATTTTTAGTTTTATTTTAACCTTTTAAAAAATTGATTAGGTGGTTGGGTTGCTAGGATGATCGTTGAAGTGGTCGTTGGGGTGGTCGGGTTGATGGGGTGGTTAGGTTGCCGAGGTGGTCGTAGGTGGTAGTTGCATGGTGGTCAGGTCGCTGGAGTGTTCGTTGGATAGTTGTCAGACGTAGTTTTCAACAGTAGTTTGCGGGTGGTTGGGTCACTAGAGTGGTTGCTGGAGTGGTCATCAGGGTGGTTAGGTCACCATAGTGGTCGCTGGGTGGTTGAGGTAGTGGTTGTCTGGTGGTCGGGTCGCTGGAGTCTTTGTCGGAGTTGTCATTAGGGTGGTCGGGTTGCTGGGTGGTCGAGTTGCCAGGGTGGTCACTAGAGTGGTCACCAAGTGGTCGTCAACGGTGGTTTTGGATGTTGGGTTGTTGGGTCGTCAGGGTGATCATCGAAGTAGTCATCAAGGTGGTAGGGTTGCTGGGGTGGTCGATTCATCAGAGTGGTCACTGGTGGTCGTCGGCAGTAGTTGCTAGGTGGTCTGGTTTTTGGGGTGGTCGTTAACGATGGTTGCAGGGTGGTTGGGGTCGTCAGAGTGGTTGTCAGATGGTCGTTGGTAGTGGTTCATACAAGTAGAGTTGTCGGGGTGGTTGGGTCATCAGGGTGTCGAGTTGTTGGGGTGGTCGGGTCGCAGGAGTGGTCATCAGACTAGTCTCTAGAGTTCTTATCACAGTGGTCGCTGTATGTATCGTCGCGGTGGTCAGGTCATCGGTGTGGTAGTCAGAATTTTCGTTGTCGATGGTCGTCGAAATTGTCACCGGAGTTGTTGTTGAAGTGGTCGACGGAAATGGAAACGGCAAATGGAAGAGGAAAACATGGCACAAATCCCTACACTTTTGTAACCCATGGGGTTGTGTTTCAAAACCAAGGGTTTTAGACACCTTGTGCCAAACATGGTTTTAGGTTTGAAACCCAAAACTATCCCAACTCAAAACCATGGGCCAAACACCCCTTTAAAGAAATCAAAATAGGGCAAGTACTTTTTGAAATTTGCTTACCCAAGAGTTCTGCAAAGCTCTTTATTCCTTTTGTTCCTCCTTCATGATTTAGTCTTCTCCAACCAAATATCAACAACCAACTATCTTGCCCATTCATTTTTGTGGTAAGAAATCGTTTAAAGTGACCAACAAAATCCCCCAAGAGAAATTGTAAATATTGAAAGTTGAGACCTAACAAAAAGAGTTAGGTAATAAGAATGAGAGAGGAACTACAATCACATCATAGTAGTTGACGAGGTCTAATATTAAATTAGTAGTTGCTTCCCGGTTTATATCATTAACATGAATAACAAAGGAAATTTTGTTAAACTCCTTCCATGAATTATATAAATATAATGCTAAGAGCAAAACTTACCTAGGCAGCAGGTAAGTGATGCACAGCCCACTTGGATACCACAAGAAAAAAAATATTTATTATTATTTTTTTAAAGATATGGTATTGAAGTGGGCTATACAGCACTTATATGCTGCCTGGGCAGCATGTAAGTTTTTTTCTAATGCTAATCACTTATGAACAAAACTTACTTGTAAGTGTTGTGCAGCCCACTTGGACACCACAAGAAAAAAAATTGTTTATATATATATATGTGTGGTATTGAAGTAGGCTCCACAACACTTAGGTAGCAGGTAAGTTTTTTTCATCACTTACCACGTCAAAAGGTCTATAGCCATTGGACAGCACCGTTACACGCAGCAAATTTGTTTTCGATATTTTATTTAGAAAATGTTCCAATGCAAAAGAAACACATGCAACTGTAACTCTTATCACATTCTCTCTTGCAAGAAGTTTTCCATTTTTTTTTTATTGAGAAACAAACAATTCCATTATGAACTTAATAATGAATTTTCTAATTTCAGAATTCCTTCTAATAGCTTCTTTTTAATAAATTAAAAAGTCTATAAATTTTCAGTAATCATGCAATTTCTCATATATATATGAGGTTGGAGAGAAAAGTAATTATATATAAACCAAGAAATAATACAACAAAGTTAAAGGCCAATACAGAAACAACAACTAGAATTTTAAGCTCATAGAAAACCAAGTATGCCTAACAAATGTAATTCTGTTGTCTTTACTTTCAATGGAAATGAATTAAGATCCAATTCTAATCGTTTGACAAGTTTATGATGTTTTATCATAAAAATAAAAATCAATAGTATTATTCTATTGAAATGAAATTAATTGAGAAGATAGAAACTTTTTTTGTCCATAGTTGCGTATTTTTCAATGCAATATCGCAAGTGTACTAGTCAAGTTTTAATATAGTGATAAGAGTGTACGAGTATCATCCTCAAGATTGGAATTCTAGTTCACTTAAATACCACAAATACAATCACCCAAATTTATTTAGAGAAAGTGATCGAGTGATGAAGTCAAAAACTAAACTAAAGCAATAATTGAAAATAAAGATTGAGACAAATTAGGAGAGAAATATCCTAGGTAATTGATTTTACCAATTAAACCAATAATTTAATTAATTAAAAAACCTAGATTTATCATGCAAACATTTCATAAGTCAAGAAGACATAGATCATCATAAATGACTCTTATACGAGGACAAGTAATTCTCTTGCAATATTATAAAATCGACATTATTGTTTAGCTTTTAATAACATGCAAGGCAATAAGACTCTTCTTTTAACAACCTCTAAAGGAGCACTAATCATTGACAAGTTAGATCTACCATTAGTCATGCAATTAAATTCTAGTCTAAACCACCCCTTATCAAGCGTAAATTTATACCAATAAAACAACTAATCTGTGATCAAGAGATTAAAAGCATTAAGCACATAAAAGTATGAATGGAAGTAAGACAATCAATCATGGAGTTCAATTAATCAAACATAAGGTCTAATGGCTACATCAATTCCTAAGATACAAGAATTAACCACTCATGTTCACTATTACAACAACTAAATTAAACAAACAACTCCAGAAAAACAACTACAAATTAACTAAAAGGAAAAGAAGAGAAAAACTATTATGGTGTGTCTTTCTCCTATCTCTGATGCAATCTCAATGAATTTGTGCTTGAAAATATTTTTCTCGTGCTCCAAAAGTCTCTTCTCACTCTCAAAGTAGGGTAGAATTCGAAATTAGGGTTGTAAGTCTCCAAATAGGTTCCCCCCAAATCGATTGCATCATATTGTATTTATAGGAGATGATTGCCACAGCGTCGAGATGCTAAGGGTAGCGTCTCGACACTGCCTTTAAATACGTGCCTTCACAAATATTGAAGTGTAGTATTGAGATGCCGTAGGTAGAGACTCGATGCTATGGATGGAATCACTCAAAGAAACACAACGCGACGTTGAAGTTAGGGTCTTGACATTGGTCTTCACAAATCGTAGCATTGAGACGCTCTTGGTATTGTCTCAATGCTACATGTGTAGGAAAAAAAGTTCGAAGGCTGTAGTTTTGAGCGTCGTGACTCTTTGATAGTGTCTCTATCCCCTCAAGATTTTTATCTTGATTCCTTCCTTCTCTTGACTTGGTTACTGATTTATGCCCAATTAGCTCCTTTTGCATCATAAATACTCTAAAAGCTTTGATTTGCTCTAAATGCTTGATTTTTACAAAATAAAGAAATATGTGCGTGAAAATAACCGATTAAGCCACAAAACTAGCACTACAAGAATTTTTAGATTTGCCGACGAACTTTTTCCCGACGCAACACTTTTCGTCGGGAAAAACATACTTTTCCCGACAAAAATGGCAAGCGTCGGAAAATTTACACACTTTTCCCGACGCTTGCCATTTTCGTCGGGAAAAGTATGTTTTTCCCGACGAAAAGTGTTGCGTCGGGAGATTTATTTGAGCGCCATAGCTCCTCATATGGCGCGAAAAGATAAGCCGACGTATTAAAAGGCTATGTCGACGCTTTTGTAGCGTCGGGAGAAGTTAATTAAGTGAAACGCGCGTTTCACTTTTCCCGACGCTTTTTTTGACCTATGCCGACGCTTTTTTGCGTCGGAAAAAATCCGCGAAAAAATAAAACCCTAGCCCTTTCTTCTTCTTCTTCTCATCTTCTTTTTCTTTTCTTTTTCCCTCTTTTTCTTCTTCCTTTTCTCTCCGCCGTCTACATCTAAAACTCCATATACACTCACCTCATTTCTTCTTATTCTTCTCCATTTTCTTCCATTTTCCTTCACCCATGCCCTCTATCTTCTATTTTTGGTGTTTTTCTTGTAGGTTTTGACGGCATGAGGCGGAAGTCCGATTTTGGGCATTTTGAGGGAGAAAATTTATGGAGTTTGCTACTTTGGAGGTATATAGAATTTTTACATTATGTTTTTTTTAGTTTATTTAAGATTTAAACTTAGTTATTAAGCCTTTTGAAGTTAAAATTTTTACTTTGAATGTATTATGTAATCAAAGTGTTCTTCTCCATTATCTTCCATTTTCCTTTACCCATGCCCTCTATCTTCTATTTTCGGTGTTTTTCTTGTAGGTTTTGACGGCATGATGCGGAAGTCCGATTTTGGGTATTTTGAGGGAGAAAATTTAAGGAGTTTGCTACTTTGGAGGTATATAGAATTTTTACATTATGTTTTTTTTAGTTTATTTAAGATTTAAACTTAGTTATTAAGCCTTTTGAAGTTAAAAATTTTACTTTGAATGTATTATGTAATCAAAGTGTAGTTTGGAGAATACTTGTGTGGTTTGGAGGCTATTTATGTGATTGGTGTTTAGTTTAGAGCTTATTGTTGGATTAAAGTATGATTAAATCGTGATTTTGAATTTATTGTGTGTTCGAAATGTGATTTGTAGCGTAATTATTTGATTAAATTGTGATTTATAGGCTCTTTATGTGATTAAAGTTTGATTTGAAGCTTATTGTGGGATTAGACATGTGGTTTTGAGCCTATATTTGTGTGATTAAATTGTGACATTGAGTCCAAGTGTGTGTTTATTTGATTTTGAGCATCTTGTGTGTGATTAAAGTTTGATTCTAATCTTATTGTATAATTTGATTTTTAGGCTATTTTGTGATTTTTATCCTATTGAGCCTATTGAACATTAAAATGTAAGTGTTAATTTTTAGTTTACTTTAAGGTTATATATTGAGTTAGAGTGCTTATTTTGAGCTTAGTGAAGATTTTATTGTGATTTTATTCTCTTAAAATTCTTAAGTGCCTTGTATATGTATGTACTTGGAACTAGGTACAAAATGCTATACTCAAAGACACATTTCTTTAATATATCCTTGGATGGTTAGAATGAAATTTGTACATTAGACACTTTTGGAAGATTTTGGAGTGAGTTAATCATCTAAAATTTGTACATTAGACACTTTTTAGTGATTTTAAGTAAGAATAGATAAGTTATACATTTTTTTAGGTTTAGTTTGGGTGAGTTAGTGAGATGTGTAAGAAAGTTGTTTGAGTGAGTTTGTGATATTTGAAGTAAGAGCTTCAATGAGTTAGGAATGTTTGTTGGTTTTTAAAATATGCTTAGGCACATTTAAGACACTTTTATAGTATTGGAGGGTGGGTTGTGTGCTTTAAGTTCACTTTAGACATTTTTCTAGCTTTCTTTAAGAGTCAAAATGATACTTAGACTCTTTTCATACACTTTTTGATAACTTTGTAGGTTTTAAGGAGCATAGTAGACTCTTTAGGTCATTTTGAGTTATTTTTTTACCTCGAAATACACTTAGGCACCTTTAAGACATTTTGTAGCATATTGGGGTGGGTTGTGTGCTTTAGGTTCACTTTAATTTTTAGGTTTCTTTGAGAGTTAAAATGAGACTTATACTATTTTTAAGCACTTTTTGGCCAATTTGTAGGTTTCGAAGGGCGGAGTAGACACTTTTAGGTTGTTTTGAGTTAGCTTTTCACCTCAAAGTATGCTTAATCATCTTTAAGACACTTTTGTAACATCAGAGAGTTAGTTGTGTGGTTACAGCATTTTCTAAGTTTCTTTAAGAATCAAAATGACACTTAAACTCTTTTTAGTCACTTTTTTGACCACTTTATAGTTTCTAAGGGGCGAAATAGATACTTTTAGGTCGTTTTGAGTTTTTTTTGCCTCAAAGTATGCTTAAGCACTTTTAAGACACTTTTGTAGCATCGAGGGGTTGGTTGTGTGCTTAAGTTTTACTTTAAGCACTTTCTAAATTTCTTTGAGAGTCAAAATGATACTTAGACTCTTTTGTGTTTTAGTTTCACTATATGCACCTTATTTTATTTTTTGTTTTATATTTAAAATTTTTCACATTATTTTTTTTTTCAGATTTGTAGTTGTGTAATTTTGAAGACCTATTTTCTAAAAATAAAGACGAAGACAAAGACGAAGACGAAGATTGAAGCCTTCAAGATTAATTGTTTTATTTATGATGTATTTTTTTCTTCTTTCGAACTCTAGTACAAGTAGATATTGAATATTTTGTAATCACATTATTGCATATCAATACTATTATTTTTTATGATATTATTTTTTGTTTTAACATGATACTAAAATGAACTATCAAGTAGTTAATAAATAAATAAATAAATAAGAGAAAAAAAAATAGAATTTAGAGTTTTGCCGACGCACATTGCGTCGGCAAAAGTAAACTTCTCCCGACGCATACACTAGTCGTCGGGAGAAACTTTTTCCCGACGCAATGCATTGCGTCGGGAGAACTTAACTTTTGCCGACGCAACACCATTTTCGTCGGGAAAAGCTTTCCCGACGGCTCTATGCCGACGAAATCGCCGACGAAATTTTTTCGTCGACCAAGACTTTTCCCGGCGCAATTTTGACTTTTCCCGACGCTTTTTTGCGTCGGGAAAAGTGAAAAATCTTGTAGTGTAGCACAAAGTAGGTCCTATAGATAGCTCACAATGTGTGCTATCAAATACCCCAAAACTTAAGCATTTGCTAGTCCTCGAGCAAAATAAAATAAAACCACTCTCTAAATCAACAATTGCGTACAAATGACTCAAGTCTCAATGTTCTATATAACAAATTATTCACAATAGAAGAAAGTACAAGACCACAACCATTCATCAAGAAATTTGAATTTAATCCTCTTCATCCCTCATGTGTATATGTATAGTCTTTCCTATTTTAGTCATTAGAAACCCGAAACAATTTTATAAAACCCCTTAACTCATTTTCTCCTACTCTGGCTCTAAGTTCTAATTATCAATCTTTCCTACACTCAAGAAAGTAATATGGCACTAGGGTGCCCAAAAATGGGGTGGAACTCCCCCAAACTTGAATCTTTCTTTATTTGGGTGGACACTAACTTGCATACATCCACTGTAGGAGCCCATACCTATGGAACTTTCACTCACAAGTGGCCCTAATAGATCATAGCAGAGGTAGATTTTTTTTGTCCCTTAATTTTAAAAACTGATGCATTTTATTTTATTTTCTTTCTTTGAATGATAGACAACAAATTGAATGTCAAAAAGGCATGACTTTTCTCTTAAGTGTAACATTACTAACCATCATACAAGTTAATTTTCTAATCAGTTTCTAGAACTTTTCGAGGTGACAACAACATCCAGATCATATAATTCCATTTTAAGTCTTTTAAAACTATAAATAGGTGGACTATGTGCTCTAGAACTACAAGGGAATCAAAGAAAAAATTAAATTTAACTCGAATAAGGAATATGTTCTCATATTTCAATAATTACAAATCATCATCATATATTGTCCTGATCCATGCTTGCCTTGAAATATTAATTTAATCCCCATGTAGGTATTTGCTTAAACATACACCAACGTAGCCAAAAATACAATTCTTAAGAAAAACCCTTTATCAAAACCCACTCTCTCTCCTCATTTACTCTTTGGTTTATATTCCCGAGTTCACCTTTCCTTTCCTTGCTTTTCACGTGAGCTTCCCCAACAATACTAAACTCTCTCTCTTATCCTTAATTATGGTGTACAATGTGCTTGCATCATGCCACCCATTTTTTTCCATATATAATTCTTTGAAAATCAATTCTCTTAAAATATTTTCACTAAAATCCTAAAGATATATCAATAAACTTCACATAACTTATGCTGGAACGCTAGTCTTTAATCACGGTGAGAACTATCATTTGCACCTTCACTAAAAATGTTTGGAAAACAAAAATGAGAAAATACTCACTAAGTAATCTCCACATCAAGTTCTAAAATTTATTTTCTTAAAAAAAAAAACACAACAAATCATAGAAATTCAATTAAGCAAATCATTTCAAAAGTTGACACAAAACTCAAACATTCAATCGATCATACTTTTATTCATTCAATAATTTCATTTCCACAGTGGGAGAGATGCATATTTGGATTAGCCAAAACATATGTGGTTACTAGGGGTGAGCAACATAGATTGAAAAATTGAGTCAACCAATCGAAACTAACCGAACCGACTTCAGTCAGTCGATTTAAGGTATAGATCAGTCAGAATCGGTTTTGTATATAGCAAAACCGACTGATATATGCCTTAAAAAAAGAACTTCTTACAATTTTGAAAAGAAACAGGCTGCTAGTTTTCAAAACCAGTGGCTGGTTTTAGGTAATGATGATTACTTATTTATAGGTAATTAATACCTATTTGTTTTTTAAATTTTAAATATATTTTATCACTTTTTGCCTTACTCTCACACTATCTATCACTCCCCGTCGTCTCCTTCCCTCCATCTTCCTTCTCCCTTTTCTCTTCTCTCGTTCTCTTCATCTCTTTCTCTCTTCTTTTATTTTTTTTTATCAGAAGAACCACTTTTTTTCGAAGAGAGTCCTAGCACCGCCGTGGGTAGGGGCGGACCCAAGAACTATGTTTTGGGGGGCAACACATTTATTATAGAAATACAATTAAAAAATTAATATATACATTATTGAAAAAAGGAATTAGGTGCACTTGTATATCCCAACTAAGCATAATATTAGCATGCTTAACATCCAGCTCATCTCATAGAGAAAAAACACAATATGTAAATAAAATAACATTACTTAAAATGTCAATTACAAATAAAAATAAATCACAATACCAACTAAAGTTGTGCTTGATGTTATTTCATAGAGTAAATATCTATCTATAATTGAATCTAAACTAAAAGTTTCAAAAAAATTTCTTTCAATGTAGACACTCAGGTAGTCTACAAGAAACTCATCTTCCATCCTACTACGAAGCCTTGTTTTCACAATTCTCATTGCAGAAAATGCTCGTTCTGTTGTTACTGTTGATACGGGCATAATTAAGATCAGGTGAATTAGTCGATCTATCAAATAATAAACTTTTGACTTTTCAGTTTCAACTAAGCCACGACATAGCTTCGCAATTGTGGACATGTTTTTTTAAATTTGGATGGTGAGGCACATCTAACTCATAATGTTGCAACTGAAACCGCAAAAGAATTAATTCTTGCTCAATAAAATCTTGAGGACAAAACTTCTCTGCAAGCTTACAAATAGAATCAATATTGAATACTTTATAATTTTCTTTTGGGTCCAATGACAAACTGAGTATGAGAAGTTCCATTATCTTCTCATTGAATCTTTTGTCCAATTCGTACAATTGTGAATCAATTGTTGATGTAAATATGTTGACTCGATAATGATGTTCAATAGTAATATGATCATGTTGCTGACAAATTCTACCTCGACCTTTAATATATCAGGCACTTCAATTTCATATTTATCACAAAATAATTTCACACTTTCAAATAGCACATCCCAACCTTCTTCTCTCAATTTTTGAATAAGATCTTTTGTAGTTGAAACTAACTGCATAGCATTCAAGATATCTTGAGATTTTTTCTGAAGAGCTTGACAAAGAACATCTATAATCTCCATAATTTGTTTCATTAAATGTAAAATTAATACAAGTTCAAAAGATGTGATATCTTTATAAGCAGCATCGACATCTCCACGTTGAGAATAAGTGGACCCTTCATCAATTACATTTTTTAATACTAAACACGTTGCACCAAACATTTTTATTAAACTACAAATAGAGCGAAAATGAAAGCCCCAACGAGTATCTTCAGGTCTTTGCAAGGTACTAACTTGGTTTGCTCCATTACCACTTTCAAGTCATCCATATCCACTAGTTATGCAATTTCAACAACTTGAGCGAGTTGCAATTCACTATTTCGTTTGCAATAAGCTATGATGATATTGATGACAAATATGAGTTTTGAAAAAAATTGATGGACGGGAATAATATCTCTTAATGCTGCTACTAATGCTAGTTACAATCAATGGGCAAAACAATGTACATAATATGTACTTGAGCACTCATGAAGAAATAATGCTTGCAAACCATTCAATTCGATCACCTTGCATATTACTTGCACCATCATATCCTTGGCCTCAAATGTCATTGATACTACGATTGCAATGAGCAAGAACAAATGATAATTTCTTTTTTCAGAGTCATTGTTGCAGTATCATTAACACGAAAGAGACAAAAATCGTTCTCGTATATGACCATCACTATCAACGATCTTAAAACAAGAGCAACTTGCTCTCTTGTTGACTCATCTCGAGCTTCATCCATAATAATACAAAACTTTGCATCCCCTACATCTTTGCAAATCTTATCTTTCACTTTATCAGAGAGAATGTGTAAAATCTACTTCTAAATTTTTGGTGCAATATACTTTGCATTTGCTGGGGCATTCTCTAAACCAACTTTAGCAACTTCCTCATTATATATTGCTAATAACTTTATTATCTCAATGAAATTTCCTCGATTTCTAGAACTTGAACTTTCATCATGACCTCTATAAGCATAACTCAGTAAGGTTAACCACCTAATTGAATCAATTGAGGTCTTAAGTCTTAGTCTAGTTTTAGAAATTTGCTCATATGTTTGTGAAGAGAATAATCTAATTAAACCCTAGCGGAAGCTTTGGAATCGGTTTGAGTTTATTTAGAACAAAATAATAATATTAGGGTTAAACATAAACATACCTTGAATAAAAGAAGTTCCTCTTGTATACACTTGGTCTCTTCCACAAAAGCCTTCCTTGCTATGTCTCGAATAAAGGATAAAAAAGGTTTGTGGGAACCTTCTTAAAAGTAGAATGAGAGAATGAGGAGAAATTTTTCTAGAGTTTCTTTCTCTTATTTGGAATGCACACAATGACTCACCCCTGGATTCTATTTATAGTGGCATAGGAAAAATAATTAAATAATATATTTTAATATCTAATATATTAAAATATATTTATCTAACCAATTTGAATCATATTCAAACCTTTCTAAATTCAGCTGCAACATTTATTTCATAATTTGAATCTAATTCAAATTTAATAAATATCTTTTCTTTAATGTATCTTAATACATTAATAATTTCTTTAATATTTAATGGATCATATACAATATGTTTTCCCTCATTTAACATATCAAATATATTAAATTTTAATTTGAACATTTCAAAATTTCTCTCAATGAATTTGATCCCTATTTATTCATATGAGTTGACCTTATGGGCCTACTGATTATAAGCTCCAATGATACAAAATCAATTAATTAAACTCTTTAATTAATTAATTTTCATTCATTAACTATAGGTTGGTCAAAGTCCGTTTTACTCCTATAATTACATCTTATACCTTAAGTACCACTGATCTTCTAATGAACAATTTGTTTATGATCTAACCATAAACTAAGTCCTTTTTGAGCCAGTGAGAGGGTGGGCCCCATTGTTCAAGTCTCAAAATTAGTACTTAAGGGAAACTACTTATCTACTTTCCCTATATATGAAGGAGTGAATTCCATCTCGTGAAATTATGTTCTCAGCTCCCTATTTGATCAAGTCCCCAAAATGGTAGGCTTATTTAATTGGTTACAAAAAACCACTATCACCCATGTAGATCAAAGGACGAGCCCTCACAGGCAAAAGTTCATAACTTACTCAAAATTAAGATCGAATCGCATATGATCATCCTGTGAAATATTAATCTTCTCAATTAACAGATTTATTAAGAGAGATTAAATATTTCGTAGTCCAATCTTATACAAACTCATTGTATAGGATACCCCTACTCACATATCTCTACATGAATGATTTGAATCAAATCATTTGTAACAATTACAAAGTGGGTCGGGTATTAGTAGTGTTACCAGGATAAGACACCTAATCTTATCCGTATACTATAGACTCTTTCAGTTATTACTTGAACACAATTCTCCTGTATGTCAACTACATATTGTTCAAGATTACAATAATAACCTTGGATGTTACACAATATTGGATAATGTTATACACAATATAAAATAATAAATTATTATATTAATAAATGAAAAAATGTTTAATTACAGAAAAATGAGCTTTAGGACACAAATCGTAATAGTTGGGCATTCATCACTTTATCAATATGTCTTGTTTGATTCACAAGATCATCACATGACTATACTGCAACGTTGTGAGGTGAATAGAGATCATCACCAATATGACTAAGGAAAACACATCTCTTACCATCATTAACTTTCTTCCAATTTTGAAATCCTTCAATAGTAAATGCACTCGATCCAAGATGTCCACTACAAGAAAAAAGATATATGATAGCTTCAAAAAAACGCTATCATAGGTCTTTTATAGCGTTTTTTCAAAGTCCTGACAGCCCACGCTATAAAAAGTCTGAGACTTTTCATAGCATTTTATAAATGCTATAAAATGTCTGACTTTTTATAGCATTTTATAAAAGCTATAAAAATGCTATAATAAAAACCTTTTGATAGCACTATTTTCTCTTTATAAAATGTATGATAGCATTTTATAAAAGTTATAAAAAGCTTTTTATAGCAAAAATAAAAAGTTATTGTTTGTCAATGATATCATTTATTTATTGCTATAAATTTTTATTTTATACCTTGAAATGAAAGCTATAATAGGCTTGTATGGTCTTTTTTTTTTCTTCTATTTATAACATTTATAAAATTTTTATAGCATATGATGAATATTGTTATCATAATCTATTATAACTTTCCTAATATCTGCATAATGTTATTCTTCATGTTTCATACCTTGTTGCATAATAAAAGTCAAATAATAAATATATAAACCATCAAAATAAATACAATCAAAATGTGACTATCTAAATAACCATTTATACAAGATTCACATTGCCCTCCACAAAAATATATACAATAATATCAATCTATCAACTGAGGTAGTTGTTCTTTCTTGTTTTCTTGCACTTTTCTTGAATGAAATACTCCATTGTCCTTGCTCTGTAGTTGTTCAGATTATCATGTTGCACTTTAGACACACATACCTACAATCAAATGTACATATTAGTTGAATAACCATGTAAAGAATCAATCATGCATCATATCCATAAAAATATAATCTAAAACAACTCAATGAAGTTCTTAAGCACATAAGAAATAACAAAATTGATAATGCTGAAATGTCAAAAGCTTCCATACCAAAAGATAATCACGAATTTGCCAAAAGTTGGGTGAAAAGTCAAGTCCCTACAAGAGTTGATAATCATTAAATTAGAAGAGGTTTAATAGATTGAGGTATATGTGCCATAAAATTGTTAACTGACAAAGCAATCACATAGTAAAAAATCCCAATTAACTCAAAGAAAAGAAAAAATATCACTTAAGAACTAAAGGAGAAATAATAGAAGGAAATGAAAATGAGAAAAACCTTTGAGCAATATCACTCACAAGCACAACTTTGTCAAAAACATAGATCCAAAATTGATGGCATCTGCTTGATATTGAAATGTTGGAAAGGAATGAAACTACAAGCTTATATCCATGTTTAGTTGCAATATAAATCATTGTCACCTGATATAGTCAAAACAAAAGTATTCATATTAACCAATTGTAATTTGTGACAAGTAAACTGAGGATTTTGAAAAATAGAAACTACAAGTAGCTAATGGTGTTATTCACGCACTCAACAAACTCATCAAGTTCCAAATTAGTGAAAAGATGAAAACACACATTTACAAACACAGCCTAAATAAACACATTCAGTATAAGTAATCACATAGGAAAGATCAATGACTATGCTTATAAAAACATGCTCATTGAATATGGAAAACAAACAAACATGCACATTAAATTCTTCTAAACTGCAAAAAGAATCATAGCAAAATTATTAGCTGTTAAACAGACAAGGGAAAGAATAACATCATTTATTATGTTGAGATCAACTCAGAAAATGTTCCAAATTGCAACATACTTTGAATTAAGTTGTAGTTTTTGTTCGCTAGAAATTAGAATCCATGTATAAATTGTATAGCATAAAAAGTGATTTATATAGCTTGGACTTAAGTATTCACATACTCATTTAGGGAAGCAAATATGAAACTAAAAGCCTAGTAATCACAAACTAAAAGTATGCAATTATAAGACAATTAGGAGTAAAATTAAAGAAGACATGCTAGGTACATTTTGTTAAGCACCAAGATAAGGAACTAATCCTGTCAACGTCAGCTAATTAAGTACTGCAACTGGTGTCAACTGAAGCTAATTAAATACTCCAACTGCTGTCAACTGAAGCTACACAGTTCCTAATCTCGAAGATTTTTAACTTTATTGGTGCTTCTTGTTACAACCCAACTCAATTCCTAATCTTCCAAAACAAAGCACATCAGGTCTAACTCTAGATAAAATTCTTTTGGAGTATGGAAGGCAAAAAGAGGAAAGTAGAGAAATGCTAAAACATAATAGACTACATATTATTATCCAAGTCCAAAAGAAGTTTAAACAGGAAAAATGAAACATTTAGACAATTCAATTCTCTTATTTAGAAATTGCAAAAGAAAACTCAAACCCTTCAAAATAGCCTCGCAGTTGGAAAAGTATATGAAAACCATGGATCTTGTAACAAAGTAGTCTTCAAGTGAACTAAACTTAACCAACTAAGTTGATCAAATTATTAGATCCATCACATTATAGCATAGGATCAAAAACCATATATAAATGTATCAATCAGTCAACATTAACCGATTCAAAGAATCGTGAAAATATAATGATAAATTAGCTTATTTAAAGACCAAATACAATTAAGAGTAGTACCACTAATTCTTATCCAAAAGACTGCAATGCCACAACCTAAACTAGACAAGAGAGAATTTGTGTGATATAGAATCTTTTCAAAAAAATCTAAAAGAAAACTGAAGAAAGAGGAAAATATTTCAATATCACCCATAGCCTGCTTGGACATTTTTTTTAGATTATGATTTTAGACGATGATATTTAAATCTTTTTGGGTCTTAGTCCTTGTACATTTGTTTAGTGTAATGTTTTATTTGAATACCATAGATATGACAAAATGTGTTTCTCTTGTTTGTTTGAAGGCTATCATTCCCTCCAAACACAGCTCATTTCAAGATAAATTGGTAACTTTGTGCATTACTAAGACCATCCCAATGTTTAGAAACATAATACAACAAAGACTTGGGCAGTGAAAATTTAAGGAGAAAACTGACTTATTTTTTCTTAAAATAACAGTATGCTTGTATAAAAATAATTTCCTAGCTTAACTTTCATTAAGATCTTTTATCACATATAAAGTGGCTCTGTCATGAGAACAAGCTAACCAACAAGATCATGCAACAAAAACTCAGAAGAAAAGTTTTAATACAAACAAATTAGGACTAAAGAATAAAAATTAATTAATTGTTGGAAATATTTAAATGAAAAGACATGATCTTATAATTTTTTAAAAAAAAAAAAGAAAAAGAAATCATAATCTAGTGTTGTCCCCCATATTGGCACTTACTAAGGAATTATAATGAGGAAACTAGCTGGCATTTATCCCAGAAACCATAGAAAATGCAATATAATTTACATGCTCACTAGTAAACTCAAATAATATTCCAACCTATACTCCTGTGAACTGAACCACAAGAACAACAATCATTATACTTGTAGGTGTTTGCAAGCAAGAAAATTAGTAAAATGGTAATATGAGACCATTAATGCATTCAATATGTATGGAATGAAAAAAATAATATTTTCCAAACAAGGAAAGGAGAAGTAATTCAAATATCCTAAATTTTGTTTTCTTTTCTTCGTTCTTAATTATATTTTTAAGCTTCTTTTAGCTCATTTAAGCTCACAAATTCACTTGATGGTAAACATAGCAAACTATTTGATTTTCTACATAGAAGAGCACAGAAAATGATGACTAATCTTATATTAGAGAAGTTTGTACAATAGAAAAGACTTATCTTAAGAAATCTTTTGTCTCTGAAATGTTGTATAGTTGAATCTCTATTCTTGATCTTCAATAAAGAACTCCAGGGCTTCCATTTTCACAATAGATGTAGGCTATGTTGAACCACTGTAAAGAGGTTATTGTCTCTTCCTACTCTTCTCTTGATTGATAATCTATTTCTTCATTCTTCTTCTTCCCTTCTATTTTTCAAGAGATGTTTTCTGCATTATGATATAGAGAGAAAAGTTCTATGGAAAACATAGGGGAGTATCGACACCTCAGAACTCTAAAGTTTCAACAAGCATAATACTACCAGCGCATCCATCCATTAACACAAATCAAGGAAGACATACAAAACATTAAGCAAATCCGAAAACACACACACACACACACAAAACTAGAAGATTAACAAGAAAGAAACTAAAAAATAAAGATTAAAAATGACATGCCTTAATCATGAAATAAATTCCAATATTTAAAAGGACTCATTTGGTAAGATAGAGATCACAAGCTTATAGATTTGTAGTTAGGATTCTCAAAGTTAAATTCCTTTGTTGATAAAGTTCTTAGAATGTATGTTGGAAAGAAATGAAAACGTCAATAGGAGAGGGGATAGAAAGATGAATATTACAGAAGATATGTTGGAGAAAAAAATATGAAAAAACAAAAAGCATCTTTTAGCGATAGATATAACAGAGGAGAGATACCTTGTAAAAATAATTGTCGACAACCTTAAACTTTTTACCACCTTGATGTATTTTTTGCTTCACATTTCCCTTTCTTTGTAAATCGACCTATAAATTTCCATTAGCAAGATCAGAGCTCAAGAGAGAGCACTAAAAAATAAACCAATCCTCAATCATGGAGGTCCGAAAAGTAGAAAACGACCTCAATCATGGAGGTCCCAAAAGTAGAAAACGACCATCTAGTCCTCACTATCGACCCATCTGCCAAACAATCATTAGAGAAGGAACAAATCTCACCATCTCCATCCATAACAAAATCCCTCTATCGTCTCAAATTCTCAAAACCTAATTTCCCTCTTTCCACTCCCAGAACCATCCTCGAATCCATAGACATCCTATAACCTCCATCCGAAGGAGACTCAAGTTCTTCATCTTCATCAAAGTACAAAGATGAAGAAATCAGACCAATTAAACGAAGTCGAAGGCAAACGAAGACAGAAAAGGAAGGTAAAGAGGAAGAAGATCAATAAACGAGTATTAATCGAATGGATATTGTTTCTCACCATAATCCCTTGCTTAATTTGTGCCCTAACTCTCAAATTGCTTCAAGAGAATAGAAGCAGATTTGGAGCTTAGAGGTCTAGAAATGGTGCTTAATCATGATAATGATTTTTTTCTATGGTCGTTTAGTGACTGATGGCTCGTCAGCCTCTCCGTCTTCATAATCGAACCAAACTTCATGCTCTACGAACGAAATCTCTATTTCGTCTACGACCTTCCGCAAGAGCTTCAAGCATGTAAAAATGGAGATTGGATTGTGATTCAAGTGTAAGGAACGAAGAATATAAGTGAAAGAGAAGGCAATTAGTCTAGGGTTGAAAGGGCCTGAAAGCTAGAGATTCAAGGAGAAGAAGGCGTGCCAAAATGAAAATGGGTATTTTGATAAAGGAGGGTGCGCACTACAATCTGATAAAGAACAAAAAAAATTGAAAACGCGCCTTTTTTTTCCGTGAAAATGAAAACGCGCGTAACCATTTTAATTGCATTTTGTTAGAATGCTATAATTTAAATGCTATTATATCTATTATTTGGTGTAGTGGTCCTTATGGTTTTTTAGAAAACAAAAAAGCATGAAAAATAAAATGCAGCATCTTTTGTTGGTGAATACTCTACCCAAGAAAATAATTTGAACCAAGTACATTGAAATGTTTGAAGATGTTTTTCTGATCCAGAACGTAGATAATCAAAAAGAATAAATTGATAAGGTCCTTTCTTAAGATAAGCACATCGAATTTGATTTTGTAAATTTATAGGATATTACCATATTTGACGTCGTAAACCTGGATCACGTTCTATTTCTAAAGGCTGATCAAATTCCTGATATTCTTGACATTCTATTCTAGGAATTTTACAAGGTTGTTGCTCTTCCTATATCAATGTGATCAAAATTAACTTCATACGAATTCAAGCCCCCTCGACAAAAAATCTTGGATCTGCCACTGTTTTCCACTGTGGGGTGAGCATTCATTCCTAACATCTTGCTCTTAGTTAGATTTTATGGTCTCTAAATAAAGCTAAGTGAGATTATTTATAGTACTTAATGGAATTAAAAATGCCAGTCCTGTGGACGATACTCGATAATACTCAAATCACTGTAAAACTTGATCTGTGCACTTGCAGATTGCAAAATTTATGTAATAAGCAAATTGAGTAAATTAGAGAATTCAAAGGATCTATCGAGCAAACCATGAGCAATTGGGCAAGAATAATAGAAATTAAGGCTTTAGAAGAAGGATAAATTGAGAAGCAAGAATATAGTATTTATGATCTTTGTTATGATGTTGTAGGAATGATGTAGCATTGTTGGTCTATACTATGATTCTACAATAATGATATAGCATTGCTAGCTACTGTTTGATTTTATCAACAAGTCACAAAATCTACTAGGGTAGCGTTGAGATGCTACATATGCTACAGAAACATTAGGCAAACAATCAACACTTGACGAAAAGAAGCGCTCGTGACTTATATGCCTTTTGCTCGTAGCAACTAGACGCTGCAACATTTTTTCCTATTTACTCACACGTTTGGGGCATGACATTGAGACGTCACCCCTAGCATCTCAACGCTGCCTCGATACCTTCTATATATACCTTATTTTGAAGCCCTTTTTTTTGGAGAATCATTTTGGAGAATTGATAGTGCACGAAAGTGTGCTATTACCTGGACTTAGACTAATGCTAGTTTTTTGTTTTAAAAGATAATATTGATGCTTTTTGTGTGTAATTTGTAGGTTCTGAGCTAATAAAGCAAAACCGAGAAAAATGCAAATACTAGGATGAAAAAGGAAGAAATTTGACTTCAATTGGAGCTATCAAGTGAAGAAGATAAGAGAATTGAAGCAGAAAAGTTGAAGCCAGAGCGTCGAGACTCTATATGTGCAACCTTGCAAAGAAGAATTTTCGCACACACAACGTCGAGACGCTGCTTTATAGCGTTGAGACTCTGAAAACATGCACACTAGGTCCTTCCCGTCCGTAGCGTTGAGACACTGCTAGTAACGTCTCAAAGCTACCCCGATTTTCCTTCTTTATTGTGCGAATTAGGGTACAGTGTCGAGACGCTGTCCCTAACATCTCGACGCTGTCTTGAGTAGTATAAATTTGTCTATTTGGTTGCAGATTGAGGGAGGCTTTTTGGAGAAAATACACCCTAGTTTCGAAACACACCTAGTTTTTTGGGACCTAAGAGAGTACTTTTGAGGGCAAGGAAGGGATTCTATGCTCGAGATTTCGGGACGTCACGACGGGAACGAGGATTGACACGCGTCTAAGAGTTTCTCTCTTTCCATCTACTTCGTTGTTGTTTTTGAACTATTTCAAGAGTTTAGATTTCATTGTAGTAAACTTCACATTGTTGAACTCTAGGAACTTGTAATCGTTAAGACTTGGCTTGAATTTTGATACTTATTATCATGCAATATTATTTATGTTTCTGAAGGGAATAATCTAATTAAACCCAAGCGGAAGCGTAGGAATTAGTTTGAGTTTATTTAGAATTAAATAATAATATTATGGTTAAGCATAACATACCTTGAAAATATGGAGAATCTTCTGGTGGATTATCTCTTCCACAAAGTCTTCCTAGCTATCACTCGAACACAGGACCAAGGCTTGTGACAGCCTCTTGAAAGAATATCCACAAGGGATTAAAGAGGAAGAAGTCTAGAGAGAATTCTCTAATTCTCTCTATTGAGGAGATGTGTGTTATGAAGAATACACAATGGCTCACCCTAGGGTCCTATTTATAGTGGTTTAGGGAAAATAATTAAATAATATATTTTAATATCTAATATATTAAAATACATTTATCTAATCAATTTGAATCTTATTCAAACCGTTTAAAATTCTCCTACGACATTTATTTCCTAATTTGAATCCAATTCAAATTTAATAAATATCTTTTATTTAATGTATCTAATATACATTAATTATTTTAATATTTAATGTATCAAATACAATAAATATATTTTCCTCTTTTATATTTAATATATATGATATATTAAATATTAATTTGAACACTTCAAATTAAATATTAATTTGAACATTTCAAATTTTAATATTTAATGTATCAAATACAATAAATATATTTCCCTCTTTTATATTTAATATATTAAATATATTAAATATTAATTTGAACATTTCAAATTAAATATTAATTTAGACATTTAAAAGTTTTATTTTAACTACATTGATCTTTTTAGTGTTACTATGAGCTAGCAATGAGACATTATGGACCTACAGATTATAAGCTCCAATGATACAAAATTAATTAATTAATTTTCATTCATTAACTCTAGGTCACTCCACTATAGACTTAGAGTTGCACTCTTATGCACTGTAGGACAAGTTGTGTCCATAGATATAATTATTACATGCAAATCGATCCTTCACGAGTTGTTCGTAATTACAGCTGGGTCAAAAGTCCGTTTTACCCCTATAATTACATCTTGCACCTTAAGTACCACTGATTCTCTAATGAACAATATGTTTATAATCTAATTATAAACTAAGTCCCTCTCGGGCCAATGAGAGGGTGGGGCCCTATTGTTCAAGTCTCGAAATCAGCACTTAAGAGAACTACTCATCTACTTACCCTATATGGGAAGAAGTGAATTCCATCTTGTGAGATTATGTTCCCAGCTCCCTATTTGGTCAAGTCCCCAAAATGGTAGGCATATTGAATCGGCTATAAAAGCCACTCTCACCCATGCAAATCAAAGGACAAGCCCTCACAGGCAGGAGTTCATAACTCACTCAGGATTAAGATCGAGTCGAATATGATCATCCTAATGAAATATTAATCTTCTCAATTAACGGATTTATAAAGAGAGATTAAATATTTCGTGGTCCAATCTTATACAAACTCATTGTATAAGATACCCCCACTCACATGTCTCCACATGAATGATTTGGATCAAATCATTTGTAACTATTACAAAGTGGGCCGTATCAATAGTGTTACCAGGATAAGGCACCCAACCTTATCCATGTACTATGACTCTTTAGGTTATTTCTTGAACACGATCCTCCTGTATGTCAACCACATATTGTTCAAGATTACACTAATAACATTGGATTTTTCATATAATGGATAATATTACATTACAAATAAAATAATCAAAATTATTATTAATTATTAAATAATTAATTAATTTAGAAGCTTTAGGGCATAAATCCCAACAGTTTCTATATCTGAGCTTGTGACCAAAGTTTAGTGTCTTTAATTTGAGTTTTAGCTTGGGAAAGTGAGACTTAAATTTTAGTGCGATGCATGACTAATAATTTATTGTTGCATGTGAATGAATGATTTATTATTAAAAGTTGTAAAAGATTCACTTGTTGGCATGCATAATTGAAGAATTCGATTGGAAGGTTAAGGATTCAATTTGGCATGATTTTAATTGGGCTTGGAAAAGTCATTTAACCAATTTGGTGATCTTCTGACTTATGATCATTGGATGTATTTATGTTTCCTGATTTAAACCAAGTGATGCTTCATGGCTAAAATATTACTCACATGTAATTTCTCTAAAATTGTCTCCAATCTTGTAAATATATATATTTAGGTTGTAAATTAATTATATCTCAAGTTTCAATTCTCTAGATAAAATTGAGCATTAGTAACAATGGCATTTAGTTAAATTAAAGAATTCAGTCCCTGTGATCGACCCTGGCTACTATTACTATAAAATTTAGAGGTCTAGGTAAATAAATATATTCCTACAAGCAGAGTTACAACTTGTGAGGCTTGGGAGATGATGTAGAGCCTAGAAGAGTGATTTTCGAAACTCAGGATTATGGAGATAGTACAAGGAACGAGTTATTACCACGCCAAACCCGATTTGTCTTCTTACACTTACTTTTGTACTTTAGTTATGGATTTTATCTTAAGATTTTGTTGTTATTTTGCAAACACAAGTAGCTAAATCCTTTGTTCTTAGGGATTGATGTAGTCATTGGATTTTACGTTTTAATTAATTGAATTCTCTATTAATGCTTGTTTTACATTCATGCAATTACTTGCTTAATGTTTTTAATCTTTTGATCACAGATTAATTGTTGATTGTATTTGAATCTATCACAAATTAATTGTTGATTGTATCTGAATCTTATGCTCGAAAGAGGGGATTTAGATTAGAACTTGATTGCATGACTAAAGTAGCTCTAAGATTTGGAGATTTAGTGTTAACACTCTATTCTATATTTTTTAAGCACTTGGAAAAAGAAATCATGCAGTGAAAAGGTGATCACATAGAAAAGTGAAGTTGAAATGCATTTTTTGAATATTGAATTTCGAGGAAAAAATTCTGAAAAGGGAGTAATCATTTGTAAGACTACCTTTTGGTCTTCTAACATTTGGTTTATATATATGGTATATTGGTGATTTGATTTTGAAATATTTTGATAGAGAAAAAAACTTGGAATGAAATAGGAGTAAAAGAAAATTAGAAATGATGGGGTAAATTTTGTCTAAAGAAAAAAACAAGATAGAGGGGAAGAAAATAGGGGGAAAATAAATGGAAAAGAAAAAACAATAAACAAAAGAGCAAAAAAGAAAAAGAAAAGGGGGGCGGGGGTGTTCAAAAGCTTCCCCAAGAAGCTAAAAAAATGAAATTGAAAAAGAAAAATAGGGTGGCTTCTAAAGATTAAAAAAAAAGAAATTGATATTGTGGCATCACAAGGACCACACCACACAAATATAAAAGGAAAGAAAAAAAAAAGAAAGAAGAAAGAGAGAACAAATGGAATGGGGTGGCTTCTCCCACCGTAAAAGGAACCCCAAGCAGAGAACGTAAGAAGAAGAGAGAGTTTTGAGGTAAATGTAAGTCTTTCACATATAAAGTTTAAATAAGGAGAATAGAAGGGAATATTTTAATACGAAATTAAGATTGAAGCTATGGTCAATCAAAAAGTTATAAGAAAAAATAAGATTTAGTGTAAATTAAATATTATTTCGTTCCAATTAGTGATAGAAGGGTTATTTATAATAGTATTAAATTAATTTCATATCGAACAGAGTTCAAATAGACTAATTGCGACTTGAAATTCTAGCATTGATAATTCTGATAGTGGTTAGTTTACAAATATTAATTGCTACTATTTTAGAAATTGATGAAGTCTTAGATTTAAAATTAACTATGATTTATTTTCATACTAATAATTTGGTTATTGAGGGTTACACAGATTGCAAGGAAGCTACATATATTTGTAAGTTGTTTATTTATCGAAAAGCAATGGAATTTTGACTCGGGAAGACAGTGATTGGGTTTACTAATTTGAAATTTATGATTTAGCACTATGAGATTTTAAACATTATATATTTAGGTATGGGTTTTAGTTACAATGGAATTCTTCGATATTTGACTTTATGAAGCAATAAATTTCAGAAATGTTCTTATTTTAGCCTATTTGACAAGTTTAAGCTATTTAAAAAATTCACTAGTGTTGGTGAATTTTGAAGTGTTCTAACGTAATTGAGCTGTTCATTTGGCTGAATTGTGAATTGCAATCATTTTCAATGTTTTATAGCCATCTACCAATTGTGGCAATGGTATGATTTATGAGATTTTCCAATTATGACTTTAAGTTATGTGACCTCGATTTGAGAATATGCATAGTTTGAAAACTTACGATGATTATTATATATAAATTTTTTTCCAATCACTAAATTTTGTACTCATGGTCATCTTTTGAGACTTTTACGTGAATGTGTTTATGTAGTGTATGTACAATATATATATGTGAGGTCTTTGGGATCTACTTTGGCACATACATAGCCTTTGAGTTGTATACCAAGTTGCTTTCCCCTTTGGGGCTGCTCTGTGTATGTATGACACGGATTACTCTGCTACATATCTTAAGATTATTGAGTACATAGTATGACCAGATTTGCTCTACTATGTATGAGGTTTCAACCTATGCATAGTATGACCAATTTGCTTTACTATGCGTATTGAGATTATTCGGCGCCAGTATGACCAGTTTCGGGTACAAGTTAGTGATGATTTTCTTTAGTCATGCGATTATGTTTTAAAGTCTATGTTTAAATATTACATTTTAAAGTTTTCATAGTTTTTAATATTTTAATTTGCTTGTTATGCAATAGAATTTACAAGTGTTTCAAGATTTCTTCCTTAAGAATATTTATAATGTTTAAGAACTACCAATTATTAGTGTTTATGTTAATGGTTTTCTTAAAATTATTTTTGTTTTGAACTTTCACTAGTCATTGGGCTAAGGTCATTCTTTTTCCTAAACTTTTCACCAAGTAGAATTTGAGTTTCCAATGAACCTACTGGAGTTGATATCTACCACTAGTCCCCATAGGTTGCATATATTCCCGATTCATACTCAGTATTTGTACATCTACCCGATTATCACACCTACTTAAAAGTACACCCTACCTTAAGACCTCCACTTTATACACTCGGGACACCACACTCTTTATGACATCTACAAAAGTACACCCCACCTTAAGACCTCTACTTTATACACTTGGGACACCACAAATCTTTATGACATCTACTCACCTTTTGTACTCCACACTCTTTATGACCTCCACTCTCCTTTTGTACTCCACACTCTTTATGATCTCCACTCTTCATTTGTACTCCACACTCTTTGTTAACCCCCAATTTATAGCCAAAACTGGTAGGTACTATTTGAACCTATTTATAGCGCTGGTTGATAGATATATTATAATATGTTATAATATGTTCAAATATGTTATACTATGTTATAATATGTTCTAATATGTAATTCTGAGTGTGCAATTCCTATAGATACTTTGTAATTAGAGTGGCTAGCATGTTTTAATGACATTGTACTAGTTTGAGTTTTATGTTGGTTTGTAAACTAAAATATATATATATATATATATATATATATATATATATATATATATATATATATATATATATATATATATATATATATATATATATATATATATATGCTATATCACTAATGTTTTTTTAGCCACGTTGGATTTTGGATTTCTGAATTGATTGTTGTTTTGTTTGTGATAAGCCACATTTTGTGGTAGATTTGGAGTTTGAAATAAAATATTTTGGGAGTGTATATATTCTTCTTTTCAAGTATGTTTTGATCAAATTTTCAGGGGAAACTTTATCAACACTTTTTTATGAATTTTGGTTTCAATAAAGTTTTGCTAGTTGTCTAATATTTTCAAATGTGTTAGTTTTTATAAGTTTGACAATGGATTCCATAATTTAGTTAGATTTATGATCAGCACGCCACATCCTAGGTTGGTTAGGGTAATTCGGGACAAGGTGTGTCAGTTTGATATTAGAGCATTAAGATCCTGCATATTTTTGTAAGAATTGAGTTTTTTTTGAAATGATTGTGTAATATGCATTACATCATAGCAAGATCATGCACTGGGGTAGCAGAACTTGTAGGCCTAATAGATTGGAACTCATTAGGCTACCAATAGGCAAGGTATAATGGAATCAGAGATGTGGTTGATGAAACTAGCCATGAAGGAGTAGAAATAGAACATGAAAGCATAAATGTGTGTAATATGCATTACATCATAGTTAGATCGTGCATGCTAATGTGTGCGCTCATGTCTACGCACCTACCAACCCAAAGAGCAGCGCACACTCCTTTGCGAGCATGCCCATGCCAATTCTCGCACCTAGCTGCCCACACCCTCACCCCATGTGTGGAGAAATTATTCTATGAGACACGCCACAATGTGGCTGGAAGATCTTCACCATTGGATGTAGAGAGAAAAGTACTTTGAATTTATATCTAGTGGTTATTAGGGGACATGAAAATTATTGAATCCACATCTAATGATTATTATGAGGCAGCCACATTGTAGTGGCCTTATTGAATAATTTGTCCCATATGTGCACCTGATTTGTTTTGTTTTGTTATTTAGTGAATTATATGTTGTACCTTCTGGTTTGTGAATTTGCAGTGCATGGAATATTTTTTCAACAACTCTCTTACATTACATTGCGACATATATATAATCTATATAATTTAGACTTTGTCGCCCACCCTGGGTTATCTAATCTTAATTCCTCTGCTTTTCTTATAATCAATATGTATTACATTGCCATTACACTTACACACAACTCTGCAATTCATTATTCATTTCATTTCAGATAAATTTCTCTCACCCTGATTTGTAGTCATTTTTTTTCTCCACTTGTGACTCTCTCGCCTTTGCCTCGATTTCCCTCCGCCCTTGTCAAGGTTAATTCGGTTGGGACTCTAGATGTTTAAGAATCGCACGGACATGCGCCAATTATGAACATTAGAATGCGCTCAAATATATTCTATGCAATCATTGTCACTCTTATGCAAAGCCCAAGTATAAACCCAACATAAGCAAGAAGTACTCAGCGAATATTTTGAGGTCGATATTCTCAAGGACTTTAAAGATGCAAAATCAAGAATTTAAAAATCTGTGGTTCAACGCAGTGATGGCAACATGTCTGATAGATGGCTTGTTGAAGGCCCTATCAAGATTACATTTATAAAACTGGACATCTAAATATTTTTCAATAATAGTGGTCATGGTCATCCACAGGGATTGGAGTTCTTAGATTAATTAAGTACCATAATTACTCACGCCTAATTTTATTTAGAGAAACAAACTTTGGGATGATCGAAAAGACAAATAAAATCTAAACTAATATGTACATGCTTTGAAGTCCAATTTTGAGAAATATGCAAAGTTGATTACCTTAAGCCCAACTTGAATTGATTAATGACTTGATTTTATATTAACAATCTTAAGCCAATAATTTCTAAATAATCAATATCCTCTCTCGAGCTCAATTGAACTCATGCCTAGCAACAAATCAACCTCTCGGTCTATTTTCATTACTAAACATGGAATTAAGTTATTCTCTTAAAGCTTCTAGAATTAATGTACTCACTCTCGTGTAATAAATTAAATCTAGTCATGCATCTAATGTTCTATAACTAAACTTACTCTCTCAAGCTAAATTTAGCTAAACATGCAAAACCATGACCAAAGGTTAAGACAATTTAGCAAGATGCATAAGACGTCAATATATAAATTAAACTAAAAATAAACCAAATGTTCAATAACTACAACCAAGCAAGGGTCTAAACACATAGTTACAACATAAGTACAGCCCACAAAAACTCCTAAATTTAAGAGAAAAGTAAAAGAAATAGAGAAGAAACTTCGGTTGCGTGCCAACACTCGTCTCCGACGTGATGTCCACAATCTCGAGCTTTGAGTGTCACAACCCGCCCCAGATTAACTCTACCAAACCTAAGGTGAGCTGTGACGACAGTAGACCCAAAATATTCAATGGAATCTATTACCAAGTCTTTATGTCACACCCCCTCCCGAACTACCTGTTATCTTAGCCCGGAGGAAGGCGTGAAGCCAACAGGCATCTTTCACTTCTTAACGATACCTATGACCCTTTTAATTCCTGATAAACAAACCATACCTGTAAACGAAATACTTTACATATCACACAGCGGAACCCTGGAAAATTTCTACATATGCACACGGAGCAGATATAGTTCAAAACCTCACTTGAACAATCCAAACACAACCACTCGTTGTTTACACAACCACGACCACTAGTGCATACACAAATGAAACTATACGTTCCTTTTAAGTTATCTACACTACGAGCAGACTCGCTATATAATACCACCCACGTACAAAGTATCTAACTCTGAGAACCTTCGGCGGCGATGGCAGGATCTCAGGCACTGGGAGCTCGATCTCTACCTGAAAAGTTGGAAAAGCATTGAAAGAATGAGCTGGGAAGCTCAGTGAGTGACTGAGTTTAAAACTATTAACTCGTAAATCATAACATATAACATCAATAGCTTTTACAGAAGTCCAGCAAATGTGTCAAAAATATTAACCATTTTAAACATATGACAAATTAGTTGTGTAAGACTAGCTCAGTACAATCAATGTTCATTCTACGATGTAGTGGGGCCCGCCCAGCACTCCCATCGTCTTTGTAGTAGTGGGGCTCGCCCAGCACTCACGACAGCATTGTTGTCACGGAGTACACTCAACGTCGATAACAGAAAATGACCTGTGTGCACACGGTACTATACAACCTCGGGCTCAGTATCTCAACCATTAACTCATTCAGGTCTCAGAGAAACACATGAAAACCTTTAACAGTTCTTGCTAACACATGTAGACTTGGAATTAAGGTATTTCTTCTAATTTCAGAAAATCAGTAAACATATGCTCACAACGAACAATTTAAATCATTTTTAGGAAACCATATATGCTTATGAATATGTGTTCAAGAGACCATAAATCTTTAAGCTACATCATTCTTAGGAAGTCTTTTCTTTTCATGAACACAAGTTCAAGCATAGAATTTATTTTCAGAATTCATTTTGTCACTCACAGCGTTAATATTAGATTCTCGGTCCGTAAATTTGTCCTATTTCTTCTTGGCCTGCCAAATAAACAAAACCAAGCATTAGAATCTTGACCTCACGAACTTAAGGCCTAGGGTTGCAAAAAATCCTCCCATCTATTTCCTGCACTTTACAGATTTTATACCCTAAACTCACACACCTATAACTTTTCCACTACTTGCTCAAAAATGATGTTCTTTATACCAAACTCTTCCTTTTTGAACCCTCTAAAACTTATCTGAAGGAATGAAATTGAAATTTCTAAAGGATATGTCCGTAAATACCTCGAAAGCTACTTCCTACAAAATAGGTTTCTGCACTTTCCAGACTTGTTTCCCTGCTGCACCCTGAACTTAACATGAATTTTAAAGCAACTTCTAGTCAATGTATAACCACGACTTCTTCATGAAAGTTATAGGAAATTAAATCATCTTTCCAACCATACCTAATACAGCTTCTAATTCGAAGTCCACAGATCAGAACATCCAAAAAAAACAGAGGTTCCCCGGATTTGACAGCAAAAACATTCCTTCAAATCCCTCTTCACAAATCATTAACATAACATCAGATTTTGCTCGAGCTTCCTTCACGAAATTTGTTTGAAAATGAGTTAAATTTCCAGAAAATCAAACCTCACCTCTTAATTCTTCTTGTGGAGCTCAAAACAACCCAAATATCAGCAGTGAGCAGGATTGATCACCAAATCTGCCATGCAACCTTGAATTGAATCTTCTCCCTTTCTTTTTCAACTTCAAAACTAAGAAAATCCTCCTTCCTCTCTTTCTCTCATCCTCTCCCACGAAATGCCCTGTTTTTCTTTAATAAAAAAGAAGCAAATGGGAGAAAATGGGTTAAAAAAAACTTATTTAATTATTTTTTGGTGGTGAGTGCTCCAAAGTTTATCCATTCCCACATTTCTTTTTCCTTTTCTTTTTTTTTTTTTAAAACAAAACATACACCTTCCACTTTCCATTTCTCTTTTGTTTTAGTTTCTTCTTTTTTTTTTTTTTTATTTATTTAGAAAAAACAATACAACACATTCCACCTTTCTTTCTCTTTTTTTTTTTTTAACAAGCTTACCAATACATTTTTTCTTAAGAATTTTCAAGGAGGGATTCCGGGTTTACACTTTATCTCTTCTCTCATTATCTAACTTTATCTATGGATATCTCATAAACAACACAGTCAAAATTTCTCTCTTTACTTACAATAGATGATATGCAATGACTTGACCAAACTGGTGGCAGATTGTGATTAGCTAACTCTGGTTGAAACTCAACAGCAACCTGGTGGAAAATTAAAAACAAAAGAATGAGCTAAAAAGCCTAGTGAGTGGTGATTCATAAGAAAATACATTTTCAAGGAAATTATTGAACCAAACAGAAGTTTATAACTCTGTGAAATAATGCAAATCACGAACAATTTAGAAACTTTTGAGATCATTTTAAGACATTAAAATCTGTAAATAAAACAATTCTTGAAAATATGAGTAACACATCAAAGGTTACAACTCTTGAAAGCATAAACATAACTAGTATAATTCATCACTAAATATGTACCCAAAACTCTGTCATACTGGCGTTGAGCAATCTCAATACGCACAGTAGAGCAATCTCTGTCATACTATGTATCGAGTAATCTCCAGATACATAGCAGAGAATATCTCTGTCATACGTGCACGTAGAGTAAACTCCATCATCTGTAATGCTTCAGGACTAGGATTTGGACAAGGATTCGGAATCCGGATTCGGCACCTAAAGGCCTTGGCATTCCCCTGCATCCCCTGCGACCTGAGCACGCGGGCATACTATGGAAACGCATTCTCATAGCATATGGGTAATCACCAGGGTACAAAAATCTAGTGGTTTAAAAACCCACTTTTAACATAAAATTCTTAATTCTCAAACTCTTGCTTAAAATTATGTTCTTTTGTTCTAAACAACTTTTCATAAACTTGAGAGATTTCTGCAATAACATTCAACATTTATAATTTCTCAAATAATCATCAAATCTCTCAAATAATATAAAACATTTCCAAAGTCATATTTTTTTTGAAACCACATGTCATAAATCTCATACATTTCTCAATAAGTATTAAAACTCTTCAAACATCTCAATAATCATCAAAATTCTCGAATATCTATTAAAATGATATTCAAGCTAAACTCTTAAGATTACTGAAAAATTTATAACAATTTCTCTCAAACATTTCTAAAACTATAACTTTAGTAAAAATCATAAAATATTGAAAATCTCCGACAATTCTCTATAAATCTCATAACAATTTCTATAGAATCATACATAATTAAAGAATTATTCAAAACTCCATAATAAAAATTAAATGATGTAAAATTTTCATAAATAAACCACTCACATAATAATTATCGATAATGCTTCAGATCACAAGTTATTCCAATTGTTGTTCAACCTGAAATTCCATTAACCATAGCGAAAATCATTCTCCAAACTATGTAATTAGAAAACTACCATGCTAACCAGGGGCGAATCCAGAAATTTATGTCGGGGGGGCACAATTACATGTAAGGTTAAATTACGAGTTTAGTCCCTAAAATTTAAAAAGTGTCTAATAAGTTCCTAAACTATGAAGTTTGTGTCAAATAGGTCCTTAAGCATTAAAATAATGTCTAATAGGTCCTTGAATTTTCAATTTGTTTGTCTAAAATTTCTCAAAACTTTTAATGTTTTGTCTAATGGATCCTTAACTTATTCGACATTTTTAAAAAAATTCACCTATCTATAAGATGCAAAATTGAAAGTTTAGGGTCAAAATTTATGTATAATATAACAATTAATTTTTAAAATTTTCAAATATGTCAAAGATCTAATGAATACAAAATTGAAATAAGGTTGAGACTTTAGAGACTCTTCTTAAACATTTTTTAAGAATCTATTAAACACAAAATTGAAATTTAAAAAATTATACTTGTAATTTAAACTTCGTATAAGTATAATTTTATATATGTTGATATATATAACATTTAGATTAAATTTTATTGATTAATTACAAAATTATAATGAGCCATTAGAGAATGATCTACATAAATATAGAAGTAAAAGAATAAAACTTGAAATATTTACTAAATAATTTTTTAAATTAAGTTTTTTATCCAATTAACTTTTTAAAATAATTTACTAACAATCAAAAGATATTTAGTATTTTTTTTTTTAGATTTGATAAGTATATATATAATTAAGAACTAAATACAAAACAACTTCCAAGCGTTTTTACATGGCAAAATTAAAAAAGGAACTCATAAGTATAGCTTGAGAAGCATGCCCTCCCAACCAACACGCCAAAGCCCCATTTGGCTACTTTCATTGACTCTACGATATAAAGATACAATACAATGATAATTTGAGGGGGGCACGTGCCCCCCCTTGCCCCTTCGTGGATCCGCCCCTGATGCTAGCTAACAATCAAATAATCCAATATCCATTCTTTTTTTTTTCTACATAAGTCCAATCTTTCACATCCTACTTTCTCTCCAACACCATTTATTACCAAAGTTGTTTTGTCTTTTTCCTCCAATTAAAATCCTATTCTTTCTCTCCCTTACACAACATTTTCATTCCATAAAAATCCATTTTCCACAAGTTCTCTCTCCCACGTGAAGGCTCCCTCTCAAATGAGGTTTTGCTCTCCCTCACATTTAATAACCAAACCACTTTTCCCTTATTTCTTATTAGTTCTCCTTTCTACTTACAACATACTTCAATTTCCTTTTTAATCAATATTTTATTCCCTTTCTCTCCAACAACTCTCATTCTTCTTCTTCTCTCACACCTCTGTTACTCTTCATTTTCTTGTTCCAATCCCTTTTCCTCTATTACTATTATTATTAATAACTATTTTATTTTTCCACTATTCATCTTCTTCTTCCTCTCCTCAAATTCACAAACAATTCTTTCCATAATTTTTTTATCCCCAAAATTACCTTCCTTCAAGGTTGTCCACACCAACAATACTTAGGATACACAACAACCAAAATCCCCAACAAGAAAATCCATGGAAAGTTTTGAGGAAAAAGAAATAAAAACCTCATCAAAGTGTCCAAATATTGCATACTTTTTCCTAAAACCTTCACTCTGGATAAGAATGAACTTACCTGACTTAAAATTTTTGCATATTGGCCTCTTCGATTCATTTTCAACATTACCACGACCTTTCCAAGCGGCTTCCGGTGAGCTTCGAATTCTTTCTACCTACCTCGTCCTTCTTTCTCCCTGTTTGCATACTCCTCTTCCCAAAACACATCTTTACCAAAACCATTCTCTCTCCACTTGAGTGCACTTGTACTACTCCAATTTATTTTTAATTTTTTATTTTGCAAAATTCTCATACACCTTTCCCTCGTGATGGCCTTATTTCAAACAATCTCTCTCTACTTGATGTGACTTCTTTTATCAATTTCTCTCTTCTTAATGTTTTTTTCTTCTTCTTCTTATTATATATATATATATATATATTTTTTTTTTTTTAAAACACACATTTTTTACTTATTTACTAAATTATTTTGTTAAACATTTTTCCTTTAAATTTTCTCCTCCATCAAAATATTTCAAAATAAAATAACTCATATATCATATATATGTCCAATTATATGGTTACCATAAGTGGGTCTTACAAATTATTACCTCCTTTTTGAGAATTTCGTCCTCAAAATTCAATTAAGGAGTGCATTTGAACTTCATTTTTTTTTTTCATGTTTCATCTTCATTGCACGTTTTCTTTTTCTGAGTTCTTAAAGACATAAGAGGGTGTTACATTGAGTCTCCTCCTTGGCTCTCCAAAGGTCTCCTCTAGGTCCTTAGACAATACTTCAATCGAGTTTAGGATTTTTGGTCTCTCAAAACGGCTCCCTTTTCTTGAAACACAACTTTCCCTTTTATAGAATCGGGACAGCGTTGCAACACTATCCATAGCATTTTTTTAAAAAGGAAAAAATATTCTTCGGCCAGTGTTGCAACGCTATAACTAGCGTTACAACGTTGTGCCCTCGAGTCCTCAAGGTAAAAGGCTTATTCTTTGGCGTTGCAATGCTATAATGAGCGTTGCAACGTTATGCTCTCGAGTCTAATAGCCTTGTTCCTCTTCTTCCATGCTTGAATCTTCAATTATGGCCTTAAATTGCCCAAATTTGTCCAATTATCTCATGATTCTCCGGTTTTGCCCAAATTGCTCGGTTTCTGAGAAATAAACATAGAAATACATGAAAGCATACAAAATCATAGAAAAACTAGCCAAAAACTAAGCTTAAAAATAGCACATTCATGCATGCTATCAATGTCAACGCAAGGTTCGAGTGCAATACTAAAAAAAAACTATTCGAATAAATAAAAATAAATGGTTTGGCTAAGGATCCTTTTAGTAAATATGACTATGAATATCGTTAACGCATGTTGGTTGTTATTACTTAGCTAGAAGTATGAATACCTACTTATTCTTACACTTCCGTGAAGAATGTTAAGCACTTTATGCAGTCATAATCCTATGCTTAGCATAATGATTAACCATCTCCCGATTCAATTTACTCACAAGATGATTATCTTATTCCTAAGACAACCCTGTGAATGATGTTCACTCTTATTTTTCTTGATATTTCCACATGTTTCACCCTCCTAGTATGAATACATGTTTTCACTTTTCTCAGCTGGCCAAGCGGAGATTAATACTAAAGAATTTTATACACCCAAGAAAGATAAGGCTTAACTACCAACATTTATTAAGTATTCAAGGGTCAATGCATACTAAATTTTTCCTTAGTCATCCTCATATGGGGTTTAGCTACTCATGTGATAAAATAGAATTAAAACAATTACAAGACAGAAGGAAAATGACATAATTCTCATAAAGCACTTAATACAGATGAAGTTTCATAAACAGAATTCAACGAGTGTGGAGAACAACTAAATGATATTATCCTATTGTATTAAAACCACAAATGTATTGATACAATAATGACAGAGAGAACCAAAGGATGAAAAGAATGAAGAATGAGTTATCCCCGTGCTTCCACTTCAATGGTAATTATGCTTGAATGTTGCAAATCGGTGTAACACTCTATTTCTTCCCTGAAGAAATCCTCTATCGGCTAACATCTTTTTTGATTTGAGTCTTCAGGTATATATAACTAAGTTCATCCAATAGTTAGAAGACACGTCATCCTTGTCACATCGCTCACGCATATTCAGACTAAGTTGAATCTCCTTTTCTCTCTTTTGGTCCAATCAACGCTCATCACACCATTCACTTGCATGGAGCCCAATGTGCTTTGAACACATCGCTCATTAAGTCTCTTCACAACTTTTCTCAAGCAATGATTTCTTTGAAGTGACGGGTTTTAAGCAGGTAACTGAATCTTCCACCTACAATGCGCGTTCAAGGTTTCGCTTATTACATCGGCGCGTAATTCTCTTGAAAAAAAAAATGAAATTTATGATCCATACTTCCAGAGTAATTCTTTTTAGCTATACATGTCAGTCATGAAAATTGTATCAAATACAGAGAATAATTAACCTCAGCGTATCAATAACATCTAAATTAGAATCATATGATCTGTTTAATAAGCGAAAATAACTTGTATTTCTACAAGTTATCTGCCCCTTTTAAATCCCCCAACTCTTCTCTTCCTCTACATTTGTCCATCTTCTCCATTTTCTCTTTCAATTGAAACCTCCTCAACTTCGCTCCCTTTGAAAATCAATCTTTTGAATCTCTTCAAAACTGCACTCGTTGTGTTGGGTTCTGAATTCTGATGGATTGATTCATTGATTGATGATGGCTCAAAAGTACTTGCACAAGTTGCAAGAAGAGGATCAAGAGCCCTTGCATCTGAATAGCCACATTGCAGAGAAACGGTTTAATCTCAAGAGGGTTTTTGCTTAAAATTGATTTGCAAATCAAGAAACGAAAACTCATCTCGAAAAATTCAATTTTCTCAGAGAATTTCTGTAGAAATGTTTGTTTTACTTCCTTCCTTCAAGTCCTTGCCGGACAAATCTTTGCTCTTTGAGTTTTGTTCCCCGGCAAGAAATAGCCCCTACAAGAACCCTAATTCGATTTTCTTCCATATCCCTGCTAGAACGGTCTCTCAATTTCTTGTAGCTTTACTCAAGATTTTCAGAAAGAGAAATCGTCTTCCAAAACTAAAAAATCTCAAATTAAGAATCAAGAGTTTGCACGATTAACTCTACCAAATCATAATTGAAACATGAATTGCGAAACTGACAAAATCAGGATCAAAATTTTCTATCACACTTCCAAGTTGACTATAAACTTCAAAAGCAGCCTATGGATCAGAATTCAGAATTCCAATTAAAGTTGAGCATCCCAATAACAAAGGCAACAGAGTGTTCTCACAACTTTATGAATCAAACTAAAATCAAATGCTAATTACAGAGAACTTCATATCAAGACGAGAAAATACAACTCATAAACAAAGAACAACAAAGAGAGAATTTGAAATCTACATGAAGAAGATAAGGGAGGGATGAAAGAAGAACTCTGAATTTAAACCGAAAATAAAATAGGGGATTTTGGTTTGTGAAAAACTAAAACTAAAATTAAGCAAATAACAAATAGTTGCAAGGGAGAAAATTCAATCTTACCAAATTTCGATTCAAAGGTATAGTTCACATCCAATTATAATTTTGATCATAGGCTCACTATAATAAATTAACTTTTCCATCCAAGCACTTAGTTGGCTTATTCGGAAAAGCTATGACAAGTTTTAGTTCCCCTAAATCAATGATTCTAACAAAGCATCAAAAATCAAATCTTATTGCCTAATTAACTGGACAAGATAGCTTTCTATATTAATCAAACAACAACATTATGAATGGTGGGAAAGACTAAGACATAACTAATTAGGTGAGATAGCAACAACATAATCAATTTGCTTCTTTATTTCCTAGAGTCTATTATGCAAGCTATGTAACAAGAAAAAGCCTTAATCACACACACATGAGTCAACTCTATTGCTACTAAACTTACTCATTCATGACAATTATCGATCACAAATTCATGCATAGAAAATAAGCAAACAATATTAACTAAGACGTCAATTCAATCAATATCGCATGCTCATGAAATATGGACAAGAAATAAAAAACACTTGCATTGAAAAGAAATTACAAAATAGTATAAGGCCTCACAACATTACAATTGGAATTAAATCAATCTTTGAATCAGAAACGTGAAGTCTAGCTGCTCATCTGATGAGATAGCCAAAGTTCGACATTAGTTCGATTGATACAAAAGGTAAATGCTAAAAACTCAAGAAAACTCTCTAAAAGTGTCTAAAACTAAACCCCCAAGTTAAGATACGTTTGCCCAATAGAAAATGGAGAATTTATAACAAGTGTGGCAGCGTCGAGACATTGCCCTTTTAAATAAGGAAACCAGTGAGTTTGGCGAGGGAGCGTCAGATGTTGGTAGTAGTGTTAAGACACTTCGGACAGAAATCAACCCATTCGTGCTTTGAGTGTTGAGCAACGTTGAGCTGTAGCGTCGAGCATGGGGAACTGAACCATGGATAAGCGTTAGGTGAAGCGTTGTATGTGAAAATTGTTGGAATTAATTTAATAATTAATTCATATGTGGGTAACAAATTAAATGGCAATTATATTTGGGCTATTTAATGGGCATATTGTGTGGTCTTAATTATGGGCCCAAGACTTCCCATATAGTGGTGTGGCCTGCTGAGTAAGAACCAGCCCGTTGATCCTAGGGCATTATGGGAAACCCTAGGATCAACTTATAAATAACAGGGTTATTATGGTCCCCAATATACTATGCCTCTTTAGCCTCTTATTCCCCATCTGATAGAGAGGATTGCCCATCCTAGTCAAGGTTGCATAGTTGAGGAAGATCACAAACCACAAAGTTTACAGATTCAACATGTCTAAGGGTTCTAGGTAATTCTGATCTTCTTTAGTTTTAGTTTTCTTCCATGCTTAGATCCTTTTATAAATCTTGTCATAATTGTTCTTGAATTGTATGCCTTTATTATTGAATAATTATGACTTGAATTTTGTTAATAAATTCCAACAAGTGGTATCAGAGCAGTTTCTGCATGGTAGATTACTACATTTAGTCAATTTTTGCCGAACATTATGTCTTTCTTTTGATTCATGAGATTTCGATTCAATAGATTTTTAGAATCAATTTACAGGTTTTGTGGACTTTTGAATCGTCATTTTTAATTCTAATGTTTTTGCATATTTGAGTTATATATTAAGGATTAAGAATGCAGTGTATAAATTTGGTGATTGAATCTCCAAGTATATAGAAAAACAGTTTCGGCTATTAAAAAAAAAAAGGTGGTTTGCAGCACTGAACTTCAATGTTGCTTGAGGTTGTGGCATTCCTCTTTGCATATCAGAAGGTGCTACGACCGTAAATGCCCTATATTCATAAACCCACTGCATTTTTGTTTGTAAATATTTATTTATATATTTACTTATATTTTGTTATATACATATAACTTTAATTGTTATTGTTTATTTTTAAACCATTATTATTTATATTATTTATAATGATTTAAATTAAAGATTATATATATTCTGTTATAAGTGTATCTTTTGGGCGTAATGTATGGAGGATTTTTAAAATTTTCCTTTATGGGTGCTTTGTTAAGGTATCAAGAACTTAGCACAATTTGTGTAATTTCTTTTGAATGTTTCTAAATTGAACCATTTAAAGATGTAGTGTATTTGTTGTTTATGCGGATCGTGATCGGCCCAAAGGAAGGTTACAATTTGGCCAAACAACAAATATAAATGCAATAATCAGTGTGAATAACATAAGGTTGTGCTCTTAAGGATGTTAGTCGGCCCGAAGGAAGACTATCATCTAAAAGACATAAGTTATTAATATTTGATTATTGATTTCTAAATTTGGTGCCCCAATGATTGTTAGGTGGGTTGAAAGACCATTAAAGTTTATTTTGGGGTAATTATAATTTTTATTTTTGAGAACTTTTCCCATTATTAAATTATGCATGTAAAGATATTATTCATAATTTTGAAAATGATTTTTGTAATTTCATTTTCATGAAGATAAAATTAATAGTAATTAAAGATAAATATTTTGCATAATAATCTGATTTTTCTTGGTGTTGGTTTGACGGATCATGCTGCCAAAGTAGCCTCTGAATTCTGATATTGACATCTTCAGAATTAATTAGATGTTTGTGGGCCTGTTGTTTATGCGTTCTGATTGTCGGCCCAAAGGAAGGCATCAATCTGGCCAAATAACAGGTACACTTGTGGCTAGTTGATGATGAACATAGATAATATAAAGTTATGCCATGTGAGTGATTGTCAGCCCAAAGGAAGGCTTTCACTTGACAGGATTGGTTATCAATGTTTCATCATCACGTTGAGAGTACCGTTTACAAGTTGATAATCGGCCCAAAGGCAGGTTGTCAATGTTGTGTTTGGTATCTTGTTGTCCTCATAAAGTTTAAATCTATTGTATTTTTATAAATACTAATGAAATTCTGAGCATGTTTTATTATTGATTGAGTTATTGTTAAATATTATTTCATTGCCTTATTCTTCGGTTTAAGAATATTTTTGTTTAAGTTGCATTTTTGAAACTTGTGATAAAGATAGAAGCACTTCTATTTTTCACTTAGCAACATCCTTTAAATATTAAATGGGACTTTGAAAAATGGAACCATCTTAGTTGCATAAGTTTTATGATGATGAATTGCAATATTCAAGGGAATCATGTGTAATAAGGAAATAATTAGGAAGTTCCATAAAAGATAAGGATTGTTCTAAAAGAACATAAAGGAAGACACATGTAAACTTTTGGTGAATGTGTCTTAATGATGAACAAAGGAACATAAGGGAGTACACTAAAGGATGAAATGCACTAAATTTATAATGTTCGATGATTGACTTGTGCATTTGATGCTCATTTTTAGACATTGTATAGTCAATCTACGATGAGTTATGACACTCATAAGGATAAATGAACTCTTAATGAGTTAATTTTTGACGGTGTGTTAAGAGAAAATGAGTTAAGTATGAAAAGACAGAAGGTACTCAATTGACTATTTCCTTAAATGAAGAAATTAAAGTTTACACAAGGATGCATTTGGAACATATTAATCCAAATCACTAAGAATTAGGATTCAGACATCCCCTAATATTTTTCAGAAAATTTGGCAATAAAGAAAATATATTCCTAGTACATCATTACATTATGTATAAAGAGAATATGACTTCTCACTTTGGATTTGAAGAAAATTAGTTTTGCTTATATGTCAAGACTTATATGTGTTGAATGGGCTCTAGTACTGTTGTTTATCGATAGTTGGTTCTTTTGATTTAATAGATCTTTAGGTCTGTATTAGGTTTAATCAAGGGGACACTAATGAAATAGTCAAATTAAGTGGCATTGAGAGCTTCAGCATCTTAGCACTATCTTTCATAGCCTATTCCCTATGGCTCCCTGAAATGCTTAACAACATTGTATAATGTTCTTAGAATTAAATTTTCATTGAAAGTACCCATATTTAATATATAGGAGAATCTTTAGTTATGGATATCCTAAAAGCCATAGATCAGTTTATAGTGGTGAAATATTATGAAAATATGATGGATTAGGAAGAGAAGATCTAGGGCATTTTTGCCCAACTCCTAAGTAATACATTTTTTTTTCAGACAAACATAAGAAATGTGTTGCTTATAGAACGATTCAAAGCTCATAAAGATGTAGTAAGAAGAATGACAAATATCACTCTTCTTTGAAAAAAGTACTCAAGATTGCAGCATAAGGCTTAAGTAGTGTACCAATAAAGCAACACTGAATCTCTAGCAATTCAAGGTTAAGCAAAAGCTTAACATTAGGTTTTGAATTTAGGGATGTCCAATTAAAATTTGGTCTTGAAGGTCAGTAAGGAAAACTTGGACTTAAAGATTATAAGTTGTGACTCTAGGTACACTGGTCATTTTCATGATTTTTAAAATTAATTTCCACTTGAAAGTTTATTTGCATGAGATCTTAAAGTTTCTTAAGGATGTTGAGTTTGAGGGAGAAGATAAAATGAGGAATGTTGTCTTTAAGAAAAGAAAAATTGAGTAGTTTTCTCTTTGTGATAACATTAGTAAAGGTTCTCCTCATTTAAGTAAAATAAACTCAACATTATTAAGAGTGTTATTAAAGTAATCACAAGGGATAAGAAAATTACATTATAAGGTTGTAAAAGTTAAAAGAAAAGGATTCCATTAAATTCTCCTAAAGTGAAACAAAAGACTTATCTCTTAAAAAAGGAGAATTGATATCATAAGTAATTAGGCGAAACGGTGGACAACAATGATATTTGGTAACTTGTCTTATTGCCTTTAAAAGAAAATGTTGAGAGATATAAGGTTTGTCTAGTTATTATGGTTTCAATTCTTGTAAGTTTATAACAACACTTATTGAACTCTTTTTTCTTAGAGTTATGTTAGATGAATATAAGAATTGATTTCTCAATTGTATGCTCTATGAAGTTGAAACTTGTAAAGTTTGAAACTTTTGATTCAGTGACACAAAGTGTAAAAGGTTAAAATTTATCTTTGATCTCAATAAGGATTTTTTTAATCTATAATTTCATAAGTTCCACAAAATAATTATCACATAGGGTCTTGAGGTAGATAAGAGTGATAATTATAAATTACAGGTTTAGTGGGAGTAAATTTACTTTCCTAGTGTAATATATCTCTGACATAGTAAGGCTATGATACAAGATGAAAAACTTATATGGACATCTGATCGCTATGCTTTTCGCTACACGCAAGTGCACGTGATCGAAGTAATAAAGAACTGGAAGTATTTCAGAGTATCGTACCCAAGGGAATGAGGTTTAATAAAATGAATTTTAGTTGGCACAAAATCGTTGACAAATTGCAAGTTAAGATAACCGAGGGTGAAAATGATTTGAGAGGTGTTTTGACTAAAATAAAATTATTTGAAAATTCAATGGAAATGAAAAAGGGATTCAAGTTGCTAATGCCCCTTTTGGAAAGAAAATGCAACAAGAAAGCAATTGCAATCGTAGCTAACTCAAGAACTAAGTAAACCAAATTCAACTCCTATTCGACCTTCTATGAAGTATCTTTAGGAGACTAAGTAATTAAACCTATATTTCTATGGCTAATCTAACTTAGGAGACTAAGTACCCATTAAAGAAGACAAGATCAGTCTTAATAAAAGTCCCTTGAATAAAGAGATGAAGAGTTTCATGCTCAAAAGACAGATGCTTCCGCTTCACTATTCATATCAAGAATAAAAGGCAATTATTTTGATAACTCTTAGTTGGATCTAAAAAGTTTTAAGGTACTTAACAAAGGATACATGCTCACTTATCATAATCAAATAAAGTAGAGATCATAAGGCAATTTGATTTTGATAATGAGTTGCCAACAAGATCCACTTTCGAGGCTATGTTCACTAATTGGTTAAAAGGTACTACTGTCATATGAGTGACAAATAGTCACTTTGTAGTGGATTTCACAATTTAAGTGTGTTCATAGCGTGTTGTGTGGCAACAAACTCAGAAAATTTTAATCTTGACATTAAGTTATCTTGACAAGAATTTATTATTATTATTTTTCATATTACAGCAATAAAAGCTTTTATATGAGAATTATAAGCTTTAATTGATAAAGAAAATTTAGAGTTTTTCTTGTGTCTAAAGGAATACAACTCCATCATTGCGGATCCGCTCATTAAGAATATTCACACAAAATTTTAGGAGCATAATGCTCATACAGGTGTGAAAATTATAGTATGCCAGTTGAGTGGGAGTTTGTTTTTCTTTAAGTAGACACAAAGTTTTGTTTTCTGCAGAATAAGGAAGATGAATTGTCTTTTGTACTCTGAATAACTTTCTTTCTAACTGTAGTTTAACATAAGGCTAGAAAGAGTACAGTTTGATCTCTCTAAAGAATAAAGTTGGACTAGTTGGGAATAGGCATGTTTAGATCACATTACATGTAATTTCCATGCTGCTCTTCCACACTCGATCCATGTCATTGAGTATATTTGGTGTGGTGATCATTAAAGGCTGAGTTGCGACTATACATGTGACAAAAGCCGCCTTGGTTCCTCATTGGTATACAAAATGGATCGGATTGTGATTAAAGGGAAGTTTCTTTTAAAATAGCATTAAGTTGTGCACTAAATAATAAATTAATAATTGCTGATAAGGAAATTGTTACCCAAGTGGGAGATTGTTGGAATTAATTTAATAATTAATTCATATGTGGGTAACAAATTAAATGGCAATTATATTTGGGCTATTTAATGGGCATATTGTGTGGTCTTAATTATGGGCCCAAGACTTCCCATATAGTGGTGTGGCCTGCTGAGCAGAAACCAGCCCGTTGATCCTAGGGCATTATGGGAAACCCTAGGATCAACTTATAAATAACAGGGTTATGGTCCCCAATATACTATGTCTCTTTAGCCTCCTATTCCCCATATGATAGAGAGGATTGCCCATCCTAGTCTAGGTTGCATAGTTGAGGAAGATCACAAACCACAAAGTTTACAGATTCAACATGTCTAAAGGTTCTAAGTAATTCTGATCTTTCTTAGTTTTAGTTTTCTTCCATGCTTAGATCCTTTTATAAATCTTGTCATAATTGTTCTTGAATTGTATGCCTTTATTCTTGAATAATTATGACTTGAATTTTGTTAATAAATTCCAATGTAACGTCGAGACACCCAAAGTAGCGTCAAGACACTACCTATGCAGTTCGAATGGCTTGAAAGTGTCTGCAGTAGCGTTTTAACGCCCTTGATGGCGTCTCAACACCCTTAAGGCTTTTAATGACACTACCTCCTTGGGTTTCTTTGCTTGGACTTCATATTCTCTTGACTCGGTTGCTCAATTTAAGTCCAAATAGATCCTTTTTAATCCCAATTCTTTTGAAACACCATAATTAGCTCCAAATTGCTCGATCCCTACAAAATAGAAAAATAAGAGCATGAAAGTAACAGAACTAGTACTAACTTAAGGCATACAGATAACACATTAGGTGCTATTACCAATGTCCCTTATCGTCATTACTCTCGAATTCTTCATCTCCCCTCTTTTTCTCCAAATTTTGGTCACTAATTACAGTCTCTTTTGCAAATTTCTCAATTAGGACACCCAAGAGGACTTCTTGCTTTGAAATTTCCTCCAATTTTGAAATCTTCGTCATTCTAGACTATATTGAGACAAAAAAAAATCAACATACAGCTATAATACAAAGGAAGAGAACATAATAAAATTCTCGTCGTAGTTTTAACCACAGTTACAGTCGTCGTTTAGTTTTTAAGTTACTTTTTGTCGATTTGTGGTACACAAAGTAAGAGAAGAGAATAAAATCTAGGGCTTGGATCAGACGAGAAGAACACAATTCGTAAATCGCTACAGAGAGGGGTTTGCAGCTGTTACAACGTCGTTTTGAGCTAGGAATTTGATGACGGTTTAGCTCTACATGACGTCATTTTGAGGGTTTGATTTTGAAAATGGCATGAAAACGATGTCGTTTACGTAAGGATTTTAATGACAGTAACAAAAACTACGCCGTTTTAAAAAGGATACGTGTGCACTTTACATTAAAAAAACGCCTTGTTATGCCCTAACATATGATGACGGTTAGTGCAAAACGACATCATTTCATCTTAGCTACTCATGTGTGCGTTTTATGTTTACGAAATTGAGTTGCTTTCGACCACAGTTTAAAATTGACATTAAATGTGACTTTTGGTGATGGTGAAAAACTGTCATCTAGGATGAAAGTTTTGTAAACTCTTCGAAAATTTTGGTAAAAATGCGTTCTAAAACTTGTCACCAAAAGGCCGATGTTACACAATTTCGTTTCTGAAAAAAAAAATTTGTGTTTTGGTTTGAATTTAGCATGCTTCAATTCATACATGTGGATTTTTCTTTTGAAACCTTGAGTCTTTATTGATATCCTTAAATGCCTCGTAAATTAGGGATGCATCTTTGGTTGGAGTTTTAATGCATGAGAGAGATGAGTGTGATTAGTGTTTTCTTTAAAAATTATTTGATGGTATCTCATTGATTTGTTGATTGAAAAGTGCACAAGACTTGATGCAAATTACTCATCTCAGTGAACTTTTGAGCCTTTGAGCAACTCATTATATTTTGCTCTATTTATTCATGTTGAGCGTTATCAAAACTTAGTGTGCTTATTCTAGAACTTTCTTGTGAATGGATTTTGACATCACATTTTTTGGATTGATGCTTTAATATGATATGAGCAAATTAGGATTAACCAATTTTTGGACTCTTAATTAAAATACCCACCTTTCTTTTTTTCCTTTAGTTAACCACTTGGAGCCTATTTCCCATTTTTTCTTGTTTTTAACATAGTATGTTCACCTAAGATAATTTTTGTTTGTTAGCCTCAACATTTTTACCTTTGTCAAGACAAGAGAAAATATTGCATGGTAGTTAATATTTGAAAAAAAAAAAGATCAAAAAGAAAAAAGTTGTGAAAAAATGTAAGGCTGAGAAAAATATGCCTTGACATCCAAAAAAAAAAAAGAAAAAAAAAAGAGTTTGTTCTTTAAAAAAAAAAAAAACAAAAGAAACAATTTTAGAGAAAATTTTTTCAAAAGCATTTGAATTATTAAAATGCTACTTCTCCAAGGTTCTTCAGTGCTTGAATGAGATATGGGAATAGAATTCAAAGTCTTGGATAGTGTGTTTTGTGATTGTTATGTGAGAGTGATATCATGCAAGTAAATAACTTTTTGTCTTAATTACGAAACACCTAAAATTTTCCTCCTACCATACTCTTACCTAAGCCTCATTACAACCTTTGTAATTGGCTTTATTAGTATTCTTGGATATTGAGAGATGAAAATGAAGTAGAGATGAGAGTTGATATGTTGAGTTAAGACATATATGCTTGTCAAGCATGGTTTAGGTGTGGGGGAGTTTGATGAGTCTTAATTAATTATTATTGTGTCTAGTTAGTTAATTATTATTATTATTGTCTAATTTTCTTATATTTTGATTGAATATTGTGCTTAATCTTGGAAATTGTATTTCATTCAATTTAGGTGGCAAATTATAAAAATTTGGTAGAATCTAGCTTGAAAATACTTTTTAAACAAAAAAAAAAGTAAAATAAGAAAAATGAAAGTTAGATTAGAAAATAAGAAAAAAATTAAAAGAAAAAAAAAGTAATATATATTTATATATTATACATTTAAAAAAAATTAATTACATACTTAAGTTTTTTAGCCTAACATAGCTACTCTGTTTTTGTTTTTTTGTACGCAGATCAACAGTGCATATGCGTGGACCTCTTCTTTGGCAAGATTGGAGAAGAATTTTTCATCTTCATCCAGTTTTTAACATGAGATTAGGAGGGAGATAACTCAGCTATTTTAAGTAAAATTTTCCTCCTCCTTCAAGTATAAAAGGGATAGTGAAGTGGGGTGGAAACACACAACGTGAGGTGGAGAGAAAACAAGTGTAGAGCATAGTTTTCTTTGGGCAAGAGTTTCGAGTTTCTCTCGACCTCACTGTGTGTTTCCACCCCACTTCACTATCCCTTTTATACTTAAAGGAGGGGAGAAATTTTACTTAAAATAGCTGAGTTATCTCCCTCCTAAACTCATGTTAAAACTGCATGAAAATGAACAATTCTTCATCTTGCCGAAGTAGAGGTCCACACATGCACGGTTGATCTGCGAACGAAAAATACAAAAACAGAGTTTAGCTATGTTAGGCCCAAAAACTTAAGTATGTAATTAATTTTTTAGTGTTTAATATATAAATATATATTACCTTTTTTCCTTTTTCATTTTCAGCTTTCTTTTCTCTCTTTTTTTTTTATTATTTTCTAATCTTTTTTCAATCTAAACTTCCATTTTTTTATTTTTTGTTTTTTTGTTTAAAAATTATTTTTAAGCTAGATTCTACCAAATATTTATACTTTTCCACTTAAATCGAATTAAATACAATTTCCACAATTAAACACAACATTCAATCAAAATATAAAGAAATTAGACACAATAGTTATAATTAATTAAGACTTATCAAACTCTCTCACATCTAAACCATGCTTTTCCTCAAGCATATATGTCATAACAATCACAAAACATACTACTCAAGACTTTGAATTTTATTCTCATATCTCATTCAAGCACTAAGAACCTTGCAGAAGTAGCATTTTAATATTTCAAATGCTTTTAGTAAAATTTTCTCCAAAATATTTTCTTTTGTTTTCCTTTAAGAACAAACTCTTTTTTCTCCCCTTTTTTTTTTTTTCGCCTTAAATTTTTTCACAACTTTTCTCGTTTTGATCCTTTTTTTTTCAAACATTAACTATCATGCAATATTTTCCTTTGCTTGACAAAGGTAGAAATGTTGAGGCTAACAAACAAAAATGGTCTTAGGCTAAACATAATATGATAGAAACAAGAAAAAATGGGAAATAGGCTCAAAGTGGTTAACTAAAGAAAAAACACAAAGGTGGGTATTTTAATTAAGAGTCCAAAAATTGGTTAATCATAATTTTCCCTTATCATATTAAAGCATCAATCCAAAAAAAATTGTGGTATCAAAATGCATTCGCAAGCAAGTTCTAGAATAAGCACTCCAAGTTTGATAACACTCAACATGAATAGATAGAGAAAAATATAATGAGTTGTTCAAAGGCACAAAAGCTCACCAGGATGGGTAATTTGCATCAAGTCTTGTGCACTTTTCAATAAAAAAAAAAAAAAAATTCATGAGACACCATCAAATAATTTTTAAAGAAAACACTAATCATGCTCATGTCTCACATGCATTAAAACTCAAACTAAAGATGCATTCCTAACTTACAAGGGATTCAAGGATATCAATAAAGATTCAAGGTTCAAAAGAAAAAATCAACACGTGTGAATTGAAGCATGCTAAATTCAAAGCACAACATAGTTTTTTTTTTTAGAAATGAAATTGTATAAGAAAAATCTCCCCCACACTTAAACTATACATTATTCTCAATGTATAACTAAGCAGACTGTTCACAAAAGAAATGAAAAAGAGAAGGAAAAACTCCCCTGATTTGCAGACAACTTGGACTAGATAGTCTATGGTGTTGAGAGAAGGGGTGGTCACACATTATTAAAAATTAATGTCCTGCAAACAATTGAATTAGAAAATACAAAAAAAAAAATTAATAAAAACAGTACAAACCAAGTGAAAGAAAATAAAGAGTAGGAAAAGTAAAGAAAACATTGGGTTGCTTCCCAATAGCGCAATTATTTAACGTTGTTTTGCTCGACAGTGAAACTATCTTAGTCATCCAAAATTTAAATGAGTGGGCTGATCTAGAAGAAAGCTATGACCATTTACTTTGAAAGTTTCTTCCTTTGCAAATATATCCGGTGCAATTGAATCAGTCACATCGACTTGACAAAATGAATGGTCATCATTAGGACATTCCGTGGCATAAAAAATATTAAATTTGACAATCTCTCCATCAAACTCTACGAAGAGAGTACTCTCATCCACATAGATCTTTATTTTAGCTGTTTTCATGACTTGCCGCCCTAACAAAATCAAAATTTATTTTAATGAGAAATTATCACTCATTTCTAAGATGTAAAAGTCAACTAAAAATATGAACTCAATGACCTGCACCAAAACATCTTCAACAATTCATAGGGGATGAATGTATGAATGATTAGCTAACTGAATTACTACACTAGTCTTTTGTAAGTCATTTAATTTTAAATCTTGATAAACAGAAAATGACATGACATTAATGGAAGATCTTAAGTCTAACATGACATGCTCAACTTTCTTTTTACCAATAACTCATGCTAATGAAAACATACTTAGATCTTTACACTTTTCTGACATGTTCTTTGTAAGATAGCCGATACATTCTTACTTACCACTAATTTCTCTTTTTCCTTCGTCTTCCTCTTCTTTGTGCACAATTCTTTGCATATTTAAGAATTTGTTTTATTGCGTCCAACAATGGGATATTTATCTCCACCTTTCTAAATGTATCCAAAATCTCTTTTTCATGCTTGTCTTCTTTTGGCTTAACAACATGCTAGGCAATGGAGGTGATGAAGTATGAGATGAAAAGGATAAAGGAGAGTCGAATTTTACCCCACGTGGTGCTCTAGAAGATGTTTCTTCTTCTTCCTTTTCCTTGCTCAATTTACTTCCTTAGGAATCACCCTTGAATGTATCTCTTTTCCATTTCTTAAAGTAATTGTACTAACATTCTCTCTTCAAATTCACCTCTGGTTGTGAAGGTAGTTTTCTAGAATTTTGAGATCTAATTTACTAACTGACGTAGCCAATTGAGTAATTTGGTTGCCCAAATTATGTATGTTTGCCCTTGTCTCCTGTTGAAATTGACAGTACTGCTAGCTAGATTCTTAACGATATCTTCCAAAGACATACTTGAGTTTCCATAGGAGCTTGAGGTGGTTTAATGAAGGTCTGAGAAGGTTGTCTCTGTTGTCCTCTTTGATTTCTATAGCTCAAGTTAGGATGATCTCTCCATCCAATATTGTAGTGATCAAAGGACATATCATAATTCCTTTGAGGTTGACCAGAAAATCCTCCTATGGCATTAACCTCTTGCATGGAATCTTGTTGTAATTGAGAGCATGCTTCTATAGGATGTCCTGGAAGTGAGCATATTCCACACACCTTTAATGTCTACAATTGTTCTACAGCCATTTGACAAACCAAAGCAATTAGATCAAAAATTTGATTTGTAAGTTCACTTACCTCTTTAACTTATTGAATAACTCCACCAGCTCTGGTCTCAAATTGCTGGGAATTCTCTACCATGTTTGAAATTAATTGTTTGGCTGCTTCAAGCATCTTGTTTATTAATGTTCCACCACTTGTTGTATCAATCATGCTCCTATCTATTGGCAACAGTCCCTTGTAATAGTATTGAATTAAGAGTTAGCCAGAAATTTGATGGTGGAAAAAACTAGCACACAATCTATTGAATCTCTCCCAATTTTTTTACAGTGTTTCCCTAGTGATCTATGTTATGATGTAAATCTCCTTCTTAATGTTTGCAGTTGTTGATACTCGAAAGAATTTCTCCAAGAACAACCACTTCATCTCATTCCACGTTCTGATCGAACTAAAAGTTAGGTACTAATAGAACCAATATTTCGCTTGATCCTTTAAAGAAAAAGGAAAAGCTAAGCTCTAAGATTGATTTGCTCTCCTGTGACTCCATGGAGTTTTATTCCGGAGCATATGATGTGGAATTCCTTCAAGTGCTTATGAGGATCTTCACCTGCACATCCACAAAAAGAAGGGAGTAAGTGAATTAAGCTTGATTTAAGTTCAAATTCACCTGCAATAAGAGGAAAAGTAATACATAAAGGTTGTTGCTTTAAATCAAGTGTTGCCAGTTGTTTGAGAGTTCTCTCTACCATGTTGTCTGTCATCTCCTCTTGAGGTTGATCTTGAAATGTAGACATGCCACCACTATCCAAATCTCTATTTGCTTCCTCTCTAAGACGATGTTTTCTTTCTTTGGTCTCCTTTCTTAGTCTATGTGATGTCTTCTCGATTTCAGGATTGTATTGCAATTCAATATTTTAAGACGAACGATTCACAAACTATAAAACAAAAAAACAAATTAAACAATGAGAAACTAAAATAGTTATCTGGCAATAGCACCAAATTTTGATCAAGTTGTCGAAGCCCTCTAAAATATTTACTGAATCTCCAAATCTAACTTGTAGAAATAGTGGAACCACGAATCCCAAGGGAGCTAATGTAATTAATTTCTTAAAGAAAATAAAAAAATAATAAAATAAAATAAAGGGAGTTTGAATTGTTGAACACAATAAATAAATAAATATATATATATATATATAATTAAACAATGAATTAAACAACGAATAAAAAATCAATTTTACAAAACTTCCAATTCAAGGGTGTAAATTTCATCAAATTGTAATCTTCATCATAGGCGTAAAAAAATCAATTTCAATCTCTCAAATCCAAGAACATAGTCTACTTATTCGAAAAAGCCGCAACAAGTGTAAATTCTCCTAATTTATTTGACTCTGACCAAGCGTCCAAATCAAAACTTACCATTTAATCAATTGGGCACAATAACGTTCTATATAAATTAAATAATAGCATTAAAAACAATGAGAATGACTAAACCAAAAGTAACTAATTGAGATAGCTACAAATTAATTAATTTTGTTTCTTTGTTTTCCTAGAGTCTATTATGCAAGCTATGTAAAATGGAAAAGTCATAATTATACACATATAAGCCAACTCCTTACTACATTTTTAATCATTTGTGACAATAACGCGGATCACAAAATCATGGATAGCAATAAATTGATTGATACTAAATTAAGGCATCAATTTAATTTAATAACAATCAATCATAAAATTAAGAACAAGATCAACAAAAAATTCTTGAATGAAAGACAATTTCTATTTGGCCTAAAGCCTCACAAAATTACAATTAGAAATTAAACGACCCTTGAATCATAAATTAAAACTTAGCCACACATCATTATGGAAAAGCAATAAAGACGGTAAAGGGAAAGAAACATTTTCTCAAAATAAAAACTAAAAACAAAATTATAAAAAAATTCTTGCTCAAAGGAAACTATGTTCTACATTTTTTCTCTCCACATCACTGTGTACTTCTACCCCACCTCACTACTCCTTTTATACTGAAAGGAGAGGAGAAATTTTACTTAAAATAGCTTAGTTATCTCCCTCCTAAACTCATGCTAAAAACTGAATGAAGATGAAATATTCTTCCCTAATCTTGTGGAAGAAGACGTCCACGCATGAATGGTTGATCTGCACACACCAAAAAAAAAATAATTAAAAAAAATTAAAACAGAGTTTAGCTATGTTAGGCCTAAAACTTAAGTATGTAATTAATTTTTTTAATGTTTAATTTATAAATATATATAACTTTTTTTTCTTTTTCATTTTCAGTTTTTTTCATTTTTTTATTATTTTCTAATTTTCTAATCTTTTTTCAATCTAACTTCCATTTTTCTTATTTTACTTTTTTTGTTTAAAAATATTTTTATGTTAGATTCTACTAAATTTTTATACTTTGCCACCTAAATCGAAATAAATACAATTTCTACAATTAAGCATAATATTCAATTAGAATATAAGAAAATTAGACACAATAATTAGAATTAATTAAGACTTATTAGCCGTCCGGCATCGTTGATATAATTCTAACTGACATCTAACGTCTAAATTATTATAGTGATCAATCCCTCTTGTAGATATTTTAAAGTTAATTTATAATTGAATTTTTTTCTCATTTTATAATTAAGTTTATTATTATTATTATTTAAGATTATGCATGTTTACAATTTTTTAATTTAATTCCAAAAAAATTAATTATATAGTATAAATTTGTAAATTTACCATTATTTAATGTGTGATCAAATAAATGGAAAAGAATCACTAGCAGAGCCCATGTTAAAGACTTTTTAATATAAAAAGCACCCTCTATAATTGCACATGACAAAACCCAAGTTTTTTATTATTATTTTTTTATTTTGAGAAAAATGACAAAAACCCAAGTTGGAGAATATGCAACATATTCTACAATATATAATATAACACATACTACGCGCATAAAACATGAGTAAAAAAAAGTTGAAAAAAAATTACTAAAACTATAATTAAGCAACGTTTTACCTATTGTTGCAAAAAAAAAAATTGTTGCATCGTATAAAGTATTGGCAATAGAAAGAATGTTGCTAAATATGAACTTTTAAGTGATGCAAGAGCATGGTCATTGAAGATCTTTTTTGAAATAATATCTTTTATACGTTGCAAAAACTATATATTTCCTTTTTTTAGTCCAATACAATATTTGTAATAATTTGTAAGACATGCTTTTAGTCCCTCTTGCATTTATTGGATATATATGTGGTATATTGGTTATTTGATTTTGAAAATTTTGATGGAGCAAATAGCTTGAAATGAAATAAAAATAAAAGGAAATTGGAAAAGGTGGAGTACAACTTGTTTAAAGAAAAAAAAAGTTGTGTTATTTTGAATATTTTGGAAAATATGGTAAATAGCAACAAAAAAAGTGCTTACTAGCTATTAAAAATATTTTTTATAAAAAAAAAGGTAAAAAAGATAGCTCCTGTAGGAAGCTGAAAAAAGAAAAGGAAATATGGTGGCTTCTGAAAAAGAGACAAGAAAAAAACCATAAGAGAAATGGGAAGGGAAGGAGAGAAGGAAAGATGACAAGAGAGAGGGAGAGAGAGTTCATAACTTGTCGCGAAGGTCGTGGTAACACTAGAAAGTGCAGGGAATGCTTGGAAGTGAATCAGAGAAGCCTATAGGCAAAGGTTTCAACCCAATAAGCTAGTTTTTAAGTAAAATAATCATGAAAAAAATGGAAGATTTACCGTTCGATTTTGCGCCTAACTGGACATTTGGTTTAGTTATTCATTTACAAAATTGGTAATAGAACACGATTCTAGTAGGCTCGTAAGAAACTCAAATACTACTTGGTATTTTTAAACTTGAGGATCACCTTTTTTTAAAGGAGGGAAACTAACGTAGTGAGTTTGGTAAATAGATTTTAATGTAACTATTTTTCTTTCTTAATTACCATATCCCATTGCTAATTGTTCTATAGATAGGGGTTTTGATAGGATTTATGTCTTAAAGCCTCATAATTGATGAGTTTTATTATTTAATAGTTATTTGATTATTTTTATTTGCAATTTATATTAACCATTACATAAAAATTTAATGTTATTAGTGTTATCTTAAATAATATGTGGTCGACAAACGAGAGGATCATGTTCAAGAAATAACCTAAAGGCTCTATAGTATATGGATAGGGTTGGGTGCCTTATTCTAATAACACTATTGATACGACCTATTTTGTAATAGTTACAAACGATTTGATCCAAATCATTCATGTAGAGACATGTGAGTGGGGGTATCATATACAATGAGTTTGTATAAGACTGGACCACAAAATATTTAATCTATGTTTATAAATCTGTTAATTAAGAAGATTAATATTTCAATAGAATGATCATATGCGACTCGATCTTAATCTTGAGTGAGTTATGAACTTCTGCCTGTGAGAGCTTGTCTTTTGATTTGCATGAGTGAGAGTGACTTTTGTAGCCGATTCAATAAGCCTACCATTTTAGAGACTTGACCAAATAGGGAGTTGGGAACATAAGTTTCACAAGATGGAATTCACTTCTTCTCATATAGGGAAAGTAGATGAGTAGTTCCCTTAAATCCTAATTTCAGAATTTGAACAATGGGGTCCTACTCTCTTATTGACCCTAGAGAGACTTAGTTTATAATTGAATTATAAATAGATTGTTCATTAGATGATAAGTGATACTTAAGGTGTAAGATGTAATTACAGTGTAAAACAGACTTTTGACCCAGCTATAATTACGAACAACTCGTTAAAGATTGAATTGCATGAAATGGTTATATCCGTGGATATAACTTGCTCTACAGTGCATAAGAGTGCAACTTTAGGTCTCTAGTGGGGTGACCTAGAGTTAATGAATGAAAATTAATGAATTAAATAGTTTATTTAATTAATTTTGTATCATTGGAGCTTGGAGCTTATAATCTATAGGCCCATAAGGTCCTCTTGTGAGCTCATAGTAACACTAAAATGATCAATTTAATTGAAAGAAAAATTTGAAATGTTTAAATTAATATTTAATATATTTGATATATTAAATTTACAAGAGAATAATACATTATTAGACAAATTATAAATTAAATTTGAATAAAATTCAAATTGATAATTTATATTGTAGGAGATTTTAAGATATTTGAATGAGATTCAAATATATGAAAGATATAATATATTAGATATTATAATTTGAATTTGAAAAATATATTATCCTAAGTTCCTATATAAATAGGACTCTTGGATTGAGCCAAAGTACAAGTTGATTTCTTCATAGAAAGAAAACTCTCTAGAATTTTCTTCTCAATTCTCTGCTCTTTCTTTCAAAGAGGTTCCCACAAGCCTTGGTCATATGTTTGAGTCATAGCAAGTAAGATCTTATGGTAGAGATTCGACCTTACTGGAATTAGAGCATAAGAAGTGAAAACCCGTCAGAGAATTATCTTCATTTAATTCAAAGGTATGTTTGCTTAACATCAATGTTTTTAGTTTAATTTTAAATAATTAAAAAATGATCAATAAATTGATTTCTATATTGTTTAGAAATCATAGTCTTCTGCTGCAGAGTGAATTATTCATTTCTATCAAGTTTTAATCCTATCCTTTATGAGACGACTAGATAAATTGAGTATACAAAAATTTCCTTCTTCTTTGAGGATTCTTGGAGGATGCTATCACTTTCAGTGTAGATATAATTATCATATTTGATTAAAATATCACTTAAATTTTTAATGTCCATACATTTACTGGGATTTAATTTCATTTTATACTAACGGAGGGTTGTGAAGGCCTCGACTAGGTCAGCCTCATGCCGGTTGGCTTTTACGATTTTTACTAACATACATCGACATACACTTCCATGTTCCTTTCAATCAACGAAGCAAACATTCGATTGACCATTTGCTGGTACATGGCCTTTGCATTCTTTAGGCCGAATGCATAACAGTATAACAATTTAGACTTTGGCTTGTGATGAATGAGGTCTTCTCTTGGTCTGGCATGTGCATTCTAATTTGGTTATACCTTGAATAGGCATCCATTAAAGCTCAACATTTCATATTGAGTTGTGGCGTCTACTAACTGATCGATTCTTGACAAAGGAAAACTATCCTTTGGACACGTGATAACGCTAATTTATGAGTGTTATTTGGCTCTAAAGACTAAGCTATTTGCTTAGAAAGCGAGTGTTTAATGTTATAATTCATGTCATTTAGAGAAAATTTAAGTAAAAACAAATTTTGCATGTGTCTGAAGTCTTGATTTGGTAAAAATAAGTTTTTAAGTGTATTTAGAGTCATTTTTGTTAAGAAAGTATTAATTTTTGTTGGTTTCGTGTAGAGGCTGAAAAATGACCCAAATGCACCTACATTTTGGCCGCAACTGATGCAAAAGAAAGATGATGCAAGAGACATGTGACCAGGATGCGCCAACAATTGAGAGCAGAAGCCAAATCCCAAATGTTGCAGGAAGAACTTAAAATGCGCCCAACTATGCGGCCGTATTTAGGCCATTTCGACAACAGCATAATTGCGCTCAACTATGCGGCCGCACTGGACCTTTTCAACAGATTCTCCTAGATTCGCGAGATTTGCAGATAAAATCAGGTAAAATCAAATATTCTCAATCAAATCTCCAAGGATCAAGGGATATGATAGGTCAAGTCTCTTCACATTGATCTCGGTAGAAAACCCTAGGCCTTGAGGTCTATAAAAGGCGACGCAAGCTTCAGTTTCAAAGGGAGCTCGGATATCTTCTTCTCCAAATTTCACAGTTTTCGTTTCTTTTCAGCCGCCAAACCAAGTCTCCCCCATGTTCTGTTCATACTTCATTCGGACACGAACTTCGAAAGAATGGAGTGTAAGCACTTGTTCTCCTTGAAAGAGATTGAACAAAGTCAGAAAGAAGGAACAAACTTCGGGTTCTTTATCGCTTTCATTTAAGATTTGTACGTTTTGTTTTTCTGTAAAGTTTTGTTTGAAAGAGTTAATATTAAGAAAGCGGAAGCAATTTTGGATCTTAAGCACTCTAATTTGATCAATTTTGTCATACAAAAAACATGCTCAAAACTGGAAAAACAGAGAATAAGAACACTACCTTTGATGCTCAAAATTCTCCTAATCCTTGGCCAATTACTGATCACGAACACTTCGTGGATCACCCTCAGGATCTTCCCTACTATCCTCAGGCCTTGGAACGGATTGTGGGATCCTTAATTGAGAGAATTTGGAAGAAGAAGGGGAAAAGGTCTCAACCCGAAAATTAGAGAATTTTCTGCAAAATTCTTAAAATTCTTGTGTTTCTTCTCTAATTAAAGCAAACCAAAAGCTTCATTAAGCTTTGTGAAGAAGACAACACATGAATGATGAGGATAATTGAAGAATGAGGTGGCTAATTTTGATGAACTTGAAAAACCAAGGAGCTTATTCATCAAAATGTGAATTTGGTCCATAAATGAATTTGATTTTTCTTTTAATTTTAATTCAAAATTAATATAAAATTAATTTTAAATTAAAATCAATTTTTAATTAATTAAACAATTTAATTAATTTTAAATAATTATTTAATTTAATATCAAATATCAAATTAAATAATTGGACCAATCCCGATTTCTCAAATCGAACGTTCGAACATGAATCCCTATTCATGTTTTAAACCAAACCTATATTTAAATCAAATTTAAATATGTCCACATCTTCTTTATCATAGTTTAATTCATAATTAAGCTATGAAACATTAAGTATATCGCATATAATTAACGTTTTCTCCCAAAACCGAATTTGAACAATTCAAATTATTTTCTCTCAAATTGTTACAAGGCTTAGTCTGAGCTAGTAAGGGGAACCTAATGGACCTACAGATCATGAGCTCCAACGATACGAGATTAACCGGCCAAACTCTTTAGCCTAGCTAATTAACATTCGTTAACCACCAGGACACTCCACTAAAGACCAGTGGCTGCACTCTCCTCAATGTAGATATATTTATGTCCACTCGATATAACCATGGTTAGTAAGTCGATCCTTCACAGGTTGTTCGTAATTACAGTTGGGTCAAATAAACCGTTTTACCCCTGTAATTACTTCTTGTTCCTTAAGTCCCACTGATCTTCTAATGAACAATTGGTTTGTGGTCCGACCATCAAACCGAATCCCTCTCGGGCCAATGAGAGGGTGGGCCCATTGTTCAAGACCTGGAGTCAGCACTTAAGGGAACAACCTCTCTGCTAAACCCTAGAGCGGGTAGGAGTGAATTCCATCTCGCATGACTATGTTCCCAACTATCTACCCGGTCTTATCCCCAAAATGGGAGGCTTATTGAGTCGGCGATCTCGGGCCACTCTCACCTATGCAAATCTAAGGATAATCCCGAATAAACAGGAGTTCATAGCACACTCAGGATTAAGATCGAGTTACCTAGGTCATCGAATGAAAATAGTCAGTTAAAACAGTAAACGGAGTTAAAAAGTCTAAGTGACTATTTCGCGGTCCAGTCTTATGCAAACTCATTGCATAGGACGCCCCCACTTTCATGTCTCCACATGAACGATTAAAGATCACATCGTTAGTACTATACAAAGTGGGCCGCGTCCATAGTGTCTCCAGGATAAGGTACCCAGCCCTATCCCTATACTATAGACCGTTCTGACTATTACTCGAACTTGATCCACTTTTATGTCATACATAAAGTTCAAGTTTACATCTTATAGTCAAGGGTTCTTAGTTCATTGGATTTGAGTTAAAAGGACGCAATTCACTTTATCCAATAACACCTGTACTGAATAAACCTCAATAACATCTTTATTGCAAAATGGAATATACATTCAGTTTACAAAACCACGAGTTTTAGGACATAAAACCCAACATTGTTGCTATTTTATTCTTCAATCAAGTTGTAAGTTTCTGTTTTTTCTATTAAATTTCAATTCTTTAAGTTGTAATCCAAGTTTTGTTTCAAGTTATTATTGTTTCATTTATGCACTTTTATTTCAATGAAGTTTATCTTTTCTCAATCAAGTTTTCTTTTTATTTTATGCACTTTAGTTTTCTTTTCAATGAGTAGCTAAACTACTTAGAGGGGATTCAATGAAGTGGATACCCTAAAAAGGAGATAAGCCCCACCATGTGATTTTAGTAAATTTGCTTGAAATTTAGCATCATTTGCTTTTATTGAGTTTAAGTTTCATTGTTAGCTTAAACTGATCACTTGAGTTAGCATAGTTTGTGTGAGATTCAATACTAAAAGGTTTGGATCAAGCACGTGTTTTCATAAAAGCAATCTAGGAGAAGAGTCTGACATAGAACTTCATTTTTTGTACTTAGACATAGGACAAAAACCTTTAGAATCATGGAGTTGTGTTCCTTATTTATCTAAGTTAAAATTAGTCATAGACATATGTGTTTAATTGCTTAGTTTCCTAAAAGCACTTACAAAAGGGCAAAATAGGTGTTGAACTCGATTCATGGTGTTAAGTGTCGATTAAAGTAGGTTGCGGGCGCATTTCAGTAGCATTTTGTCTGAATCGCACAGAACTCGAAAAAGGCAGTATGCAGGCTCAAGAGGCAGAATCTCTGAAATAGCCAAACCTAGTTATGAAAACTTGTGGGCGTATGGTGGGCACATTTCCTCAGGGTTGAAACAAATTTGAACCCCCTGCTTCTCATTATTGTTTTCTTATCTTTTCTTTACTTTCATTTATTTTTATTGCACAAAAATCCCAAAAACATCTTATTTATTTGGTTACCTTCAGTTGCAACTTCAAAGTACTTGTGTTGTTAAATGAAAAGTTCTTTATTAACCATTCCCTTGGGTTCGATACTTGGAATACTTCCATATATTACTTGTTTGACAGTGTGCACTTGCGCTTGCTTTTGGCGTATAGCAGCCACACATCAACACGCCTTGTTTAGGTCAGTGAAGTCAACATCCTCTATTTTCCATTCACTTTTTTTACCAAAACCCCATTGGACACCGATTGAGGGTAGTGAACTTCTCTGATGAAGCTAGCTTTTAACAAGTCATTGACCTAGTCGGCTATAACCTCATTTCTTTCTTGATTGAATACGACGTTTTTGTCTTATAGGTTAAAAATCTTCGTCAATATTTAGCCGATGTACCATCACCTCATTTGCGTTTCTTTGGAGAAATTTGATTAAGCTTTCCCTCCATTTGGCACCAAGCTTGGTTCCAATACTAACTCGCTTCTTTTCGGATAGAAGTAGGATGGATTCTAGCTCTTTGGTCGACTTGCCTCTTAAGTCAGGTTTTGGGGACCAAGTCGACCCCATGTTTTCCATAGGCTTTGGGGTCTAGTCGATCTTCTTTTTTTCTGTAATGGATGTCGGGTCAGCCTTGTGTTGCTCTCTGGAGATTCGATCGCTCCTCTACTATTTTTTGCTTTTCTGCTCTTCCTTGGTCTTCTTCTCTTCCCTGGTCTTCTACTCTTCCTTGTCAATAGAGGCATACTCTTCCTTGTCAATACAGATTTAGTTTATCCTTTGTTATTCCAAGACAACGGAGGTCTGGTTAACCATTTTTGGCATAACTTCCACAAGCAATTCTGAGTGGTTTAGGATCTCGAGTACTCGTACTAGGTTTTGATTCATCTCTCAGACCTCTTCCTCAAGGGTAGTGAGCTCGTTTTCTTATTATCCTTTTTGTGTCAGCTCTGTAGTTGGAGGTTGGGTTTTAGGGCTTTGTTGTCTCTAGATTCCCACCTCCTGCAGGTGTAGTTCTTCCATGCACTTTTGCGTTGCTTGAACATGGCTTACTTGCTCTTGCCGAGGTCAGATATTTGACGAACATAAACATATGATTCGTCGTTATTCTCATGTATCGATACTTCTTCTTTACCTGAATCACGAATGCGATTCACCTCGGCTTGATCGGTGATGGTTGGGGGAAAACAAAGCTCAAGTGCACGTTGTCCAACAAGTAATATATGGAAGTATTCCAAATATCGAACCCAAGGGAACGGTTAACAAAAAGCTTTTCAGTTTACAACACAAGTGCTTTCAAGTTGCAACCGAAGGTAACCAAGTAAAGAAAATATTTTGGGGGTTTTTGTGCAATAAAAATAAAAGTAAACTAAAAGAAAAGATAGGAAAACAGTAATGAGATGTAGGGAATTCAAATCTATTTCAACCCTGAAGAAATGTGCCCACCATGCGCCCGCAAACTTGCTTAACTGGGTCCGACTATTTTAGAGATTTTGCCTTTTGCGCCCGCATACTACCTCTTTCGAGTTCTGTGCGATTCAGACAAAATGCTATTGAAATGCGCCTGCAACCTACTCTAACCGACACTTGACACCATGAATCGAGTTCAACACCTATTCAGCCATTTTCTAAGTACTTTTAGGCGACTAAGCAATTAAACACATATGTCTATAGCTAATTTTAACTTAGATAAATAAAGAACGCAACTCAATGATTCTAAAGGTTTTTGTCATATGTCTAGGTACAAAAAGCGAAGTTCTATGTCTAGACTCTTTTCCTCGATTGCTTTTATGATAATGCGTGCTCAATCCAACCCTTTCAGTATTGAATCTCACACAAACTATGTTAACTCAAGTGATTACTTTAAGCTAACAATGAAACTTAAACTCAATAAAAGAAAACGGTGCTAAATGTTAAGCAAAGTTACTCGAATCACATGGCGGGACTTATCTCCTTTTAGGGTATCCACTTCATTGAATTCCTTCCAAGGATTTAGCTACTCATTGAGAAGAAAACTAAAGTGTAGAAAATAAAAAGAAAACTTAAATAAGAAAATATAAACTTCATTGAAATAAAAGTGCGGAATTGAAACAAAACTTGAATTACAACTTGAAGAATTGAAATTTAAATAAGAACAAAAACTTACAATTTGAATGAACGAATAAAAACAATAGCTAAACTTTAAAGAAAAACAGAAGGTACAAAAACTTAAATGAAAGCGATAAACAACCCGAAGTTTGTTCCTTCTTTCTGACTTTATTCAACCTCTTTTGAGGAGAACAAGTGCTTGCACTCCCTTCTTTCGAAGTTCATGTTCGAATGAAGTATGAACAAAACTTGGGGGAGACTCGGTATGGCGGCTGAAAAGAAAACTGCAAAATTTGGAGAAGAAGATAGAAATCCGAGCTCTATTTGAAATTGAAGCTTGAGTCGCCTTTTATAGACCTCAAGGTCTAGGTTTTGCTGCCGAGATCAGTATGGAGAGGCTTGGCCGATCATATCCCTTGATCCTCAGAGATTTGATTGAGAACATTTTATTATATCTACAAATCTTGCGAATCTGGGAGAATCTGTCGAAAAGGTCCAGATGCGGCCACATAGTTGAGCGCAATTGCATTGTTGTCGAAATGGCCTAAATGTGGACGCATAGTTGGGAGCATTTTGAGTCTTTCCTGCAACAGTTGGAATTTGGCTTCTGCTCTCAATTGCTAGCGCATCCTGGTTGCATATTTCTTGCATCATCTTTATTTTGCCTCAGTTACGACCAGAATGTGGGCGCATTTGGGTCATTTTTCAGCATCTACACAAAATCAACAAAAATTAACACTTTTTTAACAAAAATGACTCTAAATACACCTACAAACTTATTTTTATCAAATCATGACTTCAAGCACATGCAAAACTTGTTTTTACTTAAATTTTCCCTAAATTAAATGAATTATAACGTTAAACACTCGTCTTCTAAGAAAATAGCTTAGTTTTTAGAGCCAAATAACACTCATAAATGAGCGTTATCAGTCGACCTCCTTCATCAAGGTCTCCCCCACAAGAATCAGACATTTCAAGATCTCCAAAATTATGCTTAGGTTTTGACTCACTTCCTTGGCTTTTCCTCTAGGGCTACATAATTGCCTCTCGGGCGACCTCTCTTTGGTTGAGGTCGGGATGGAACTATGGTGGGGGGCTGATCCAGGGCAACAAGTCAATCCTTAGGCTGACCTCTTCTTGGTGGAGGTAGAGGAGGCAGGGGCAAATCTGTGACAGAGGGCTGGTCCTTGGGGTTCGAGTTGGCTTGAGAAGTATGTCCTCTAGTCAATACCCTACGAGGATGCCTATCCTGATTAGATTCTTCCTTCTCCGCATCTCGGTTTGCATTACTCAAGTTTTTGCTCATTCTCGTTGGTAGAGCACTCCCCCCAAGACAGCGCCAAACTGTTGATGCACAAATCAGACTCAGCTAAATCTGCACGAACTCAATTTAAAGATAGGATGGGGCTACCTACAAAATAGAGAATTCAACATCGGTGTGGTGCTCAACCACACACACTCTGATACTTAAGTCAGCTAGGGTTTAGTGAGAGGTGTAGTATAAGCTACGGGTTTAGTGAGCATACCTTGGAGGCATCTTATTCTCTTGTATTTATAGTATAGGATAACATTAGGGTTTCGAGGATGCACTTCCGAGGGTAAATTGGGACTGGAACTATGCTCACTTTCATGGCCCAACTCGGCTTGGCTATCTCGTCTGGTCAGTTCGATTCGACCAGGTGAGTTTGAGTTGGGCCATTCCATTTGGGCTTGGGCTTTGTGGGTTGCAAGGTTGATTTTACCCATAACACCTAGCTTTGGTCTCCCAATGCATATGTCCTCCACGACATCACCGAGTCGTTCAAAAATGGGTTGTGGGCCAAATAGTAGTTTTCTATTAGCTACAATAATAAAAAGTTAGCTTAGACAAACGAATTTGGATTTTTGTTAAAATTATTAACAAAAATATTAATAGCAAGGAAATTAATATTTCATCGAAAACTTAGGGACTATCTCTTGGGGCAACAACAAATTTGGCATCATTTAGATAAAATTTTCAAAAATAGCACCTTAAAAAATAGAAAATATTGCAAAATAAAAAAATACGTACAAACAAATTAGTAATGATCATTTATCTGTCTTTATGTATATATCAAATATATTTACTATGATGATTGTGACACAATCAATATTCAAGTTAATCATTCATTTAGTTTGATCAATGACTACCCATTAAATAAAAAGACATACGTTTATTATTATTATTATTTAAATAGAAATATTACCTTTTTGGTCATTGAGTTTTCATTAATAGGTGTGTGTGGTCCTTGAAGTTTCAAAATGTACCTCTTTAGTTCATGAGTTTTTGAAAATAGATTTTAAAGGTCCCTGGAGTTATTTTTTTTTATTATTTTAATGTTGACATGAAAAATTAAAAAATTAAAAAATATTAATAAAAACAAAAACTCCTCTCTCTCTCCTCTCACTCACTCCCTCTTCTCCTCTCTATCTCCCCTCTCACTCATGCTGACTATCTCCTCTTCTTCATCCTCCTACCATTCTCCTCCTTATCTTCTTATTCCTCCTTCAAAATTCTGATATCAATAAAGAGATATAGAACTCAATCCTCAAGCAGAGTATTTTACCTGAGGGTTGAGTTCTGTTTCTCTCTCTTTTGATATCAGAATTTTGAAGGAGGAAGAAGAAGGGGAGAAGGAAGAAAAAAAAAGAGGCGGTTGAGAGGAGAGAGAGGCGAATAGGGAGTGAGTTAGAGGAGAGAGAGAGGTTTTTGCTTTTATTATTTTTTAATTTTTCATATCAACATTAAAATAATAATAATAAATTACTCAAGGGATCTTTTAAACCTATTTTCCAAAACTCAAAGACTAAAAAAGTACATTTTGAAACCTCAGGGACAAAAAATGTAATTTGTCTTATTTAAATTTATCAACAGTCTGTCATTCTTTAAAAATTGATATCTTTACAATTATAATTTAAAAATTATATATTTTCAATTACTCAAAAACTATATATATTTGCAAGTATTTTAAAAAGAAAAGCTACCCATTAAATTTTCTAGTTTCTTTCTTGCAAAATTTAGAGTCTATAAAGTATATAGACTAAAAAAATTGAGTATTGTTGAGGGAGGAATTAGCTAAGACTTGTTGGGCCTAAGTCCAAGAACAAGCCTGAAGGCCAAAGGATGGGTCGCAAGAGGACAAGCCCACTAAAAAAACCACTTGTGGCCCAAAAGGCCTAGCATAGCGAAAGATGAGCCCAAAGCCCGTCTCTTGAAAGTGCCCCGACGAAGGCTGCAAGGATGATAGACCAAGGCCCAATTGGGCCTCAACTAAGGCTAAAAGGCCGACCCCCATGGTCGATGCCTAAAGGCCGACCCACATGGAGGTCGCCCATTTGCCCAACTTGGTCATTTTGGGCTCCAGCGGGTCTTAGCTCTGGCCCTAAAAGCCCTCCTCGCACAAGCTCGTTTAGATCCATATGAATTGACCCGAGCAAATCATGTAAAATGTATATAAATTCAGACCAAGCATAATTAAGAAGCCAAGATTTATCTCACATAGGGCAGGCCCCATTAAATTCCTTGATTAAAGAAATCCTAAAAATCTCACCGTGATTTTTGGTCCAAATTAAGCACTGTCTTCCATTACTCTACCAAGGACTCTATAAATAAAATGAGGTAGTCAATTGGAAAGGTACGTCCAAAACAACTCCCAAATTTTTTGGTCCAAACTATTTGCAAAGTCATTTACTGACTTGAGTATTGGAATGCATGTAGCTTAGCACTACATGCCAGTGCATAATCTGGCCTCTTTTTCTTTTTTTTTTTTTTACACGACATTTATTTGATCCCCACTCCATATAAATCCGATCGTTCAATAAAATTAAGGTATCAACGAGCATAAAGATTGAAGAAGCAAAAATAAGATTTTTAAAGGCAAACCAAACTTTCCTTTCCAAGTCAATTAAAAAAAGAAACTAATCACAAACCCAATTTAAAAACTCATAAAAAATGAATGGCGTTATTATCAAGAACTAAAATTTTAATTACAAATTTCCCCTTTATTATATGTGGGTTATTTACAATATATATGGGAATCTTCCATAACTCAACCAACTCGATAAACAATATTCTTGATTGGATGTTATCAAGAACTAAAATTTTAATTACAAATTTCCCCTTTATTTTATGTGGGTTATTTACAATATATATGGGAATCTTCCATAACTCAACCAACTCGATAAACAATATTCTTGATTGGATGCCTTTGTCCTTGCATTATATAGAACATATTAATCCTCTCATTTCTTATCATCTTTCTGTGTCATTCACAAAACCCACACAGCAAAATTAGAAGATGTTGGGTCAACTCCGGCATGAGACTGCGATCCAAGCGCCAGCCGCTGTCGCATGGCGTCTCTACGGTGGCCTTGAAATTGGACGACTTGTCGAGAATCGCCTCTCGAATCTCATCCAGAAAGTTGAGGTGGTTGAAGGTGATGGAGGAGAAGGAACTGTTCTTAATCTCATATTCGCACCAGGTTAGAACTTTTAATCATCTCTCTTTTCTGGTTTCTTACTTCCTTTCCTCTCGAAAATTGTTTTGTTGGAGTTTTCATAACTATTTGAAATATGAAATATGAAATATGGAAAATTGTGATAAAAATTCAAATGTGTTTTTATGAAATATGAAAAATATGTAAAAGAAATTGTGAAGAAGAAAACATAACTTTCAAAAAAAAAATTAAAAACGAAATCATAATCAAATAGGAACTATGATTTTGTGAGAAAAAAGCTTGAGAAATTTCTGGATTCCCATGCATGTTTTACAATACATATGCATTTGTTTGTACTTTAATGATTTAAAAGTTTTCTTATAGATTCATTTGGGAATGGATTTTTAGGTCTTGATATCTAATTTAGATCAATTATGGTTTTTTTTTTTTCTGAATTAGATTAATTAGGGTTGTGATTGATTATTAGAGATGTTAAAAGATTTTGATAATTTAAAAAACATGAACCAATTATATACCATCTAAATTCTGTGGGTTGAGTATACTTGGATTATAAGCTCAAAACATACCTATAATATAGGTTCAATAGCCATTTTTAGAGTAAAATTTTGTTTAAACACTATTTTGAAAAATGAAAATACTCTCAAGAATAACGAAATCCGCTTCAATTTTGATATTTCTTTTTCTCAGAATGTCCTTTTTTTTTCTTTTCTTTTCTTTTTTTTTTTTTTTAAATTAATATCTTTTTCGTTTTAATTTAAATAGATATTGATAGTCTGAATTCCAAACTAACCTTTCATCCTCAATAATTAAATATGTACACCAAACACTCATCATCCCAATTTTTTAGACTTTTAAAATATTACATTAAATTAAAATTTATATTTAATGTATATATCAGTCAGTTGGTAGTTATTGAGAAAGTTAAGTTTTTTTAACCGGTATATAGTTCATTAATTAAGTCGATTTAATTATGAAATTAATACTGTCGAGTTAGAAATTATTTGAGGAGGCCGCCATATTGAGGTAGACATTTTTATGACTGTCTCATTGACATTGAATAATTTTTCGAAGGAAGCATTTTTATTAATATTTTCAAATCATCTCCAAACTTTTTTCACCAGTCTGTTAGCACAGAGAAAGAAAAAAGACAAGAAAAAAAATGCTTTTCAATTAATCCCACTTGGCATGTACACCAATTGAGAGAAAGGGTTTGAAATAAATGTTCATTTTATAATGTCGAGTGCTAGCAATAAAATTTTAATTTGAATTATTGATCGATGGTACAAATATATACACAAACGACATGGTCCACCTAAAAATCTCCGATCAAATTTAAGATGTGGATGCAATAATGAGCTGATAATAGATTCTATTTTAACAAACATCTAAAGACAAAGCTCAACTAGCACCACCTAAGACTTGAGATGTCCTAAGTTTTGATAAGGTTATCTAGAGCATGTCATGTCCAATATGATTTAATCTAACAGCAATATAATAATGTGAAAATTTGCACACACATGCAGGTTTAGGTACTGGTGCCCCAAGTTATAAAGAAAAATTCACAAAAATAGATAATGAGAATCGCATAAAAGAGACCGAGGTGGTGGAAGGAGGGTTTCTTGATATCGGCTTTACTCTTTATAGGGTTCGCTTCAAGATAATTGAGAAGGATGATGACAATTGCATTGTTGAATCCACAATTGAATATGAGGTAAAGGAAGAAGCTGCTGCAAATGCCTCACTTGTTAACATACAACCTCTTATAGACATTGCTCATGCGGCAAACAACCATCTCCTCGACAACAAACTTGGCTAAAGATGCATAATGCATCGATGATCATCTTTTTTTCTCTTGAATATGTACTCCAAGAAGATAAGAAGTTAAAAGTCCTGGAATGATCCTCAATTTATTTGGGTTTCTTGTGATCTTTTATCTTGATAATAAATGAGAAACTTTTGCAAAACATTTTTCGTTGATAAAATAATTTGCATTCAAATTGAGCATAACTCAACAGTAATTGACATGTACTTCTTCCCTTGAAGTCGGATGTTCAAATCTTCATATTTCATGTTTGTTGCACTAAAAAAACAATAATAATTTTTCTATTTATTATCAACCTAACTTATTTTTAGCATTTATAAAACGTTGTGCAAAGTATAAAAAGACTAATAAATGTTTGTTATTGGCTAATGCATGAAATAATGCATGTTTAAAACATAAAATTATAGATGAGAAAATAAATTTGAGCGCAGTTGAGTTGTTAAGACATATTTACCTCATCTTAACGAGTTATATGTTTGAATCTTGTAATATAAAGTTCTTAAAAAAAGAAAGGAAAGAAAATAGTAAATCTTTTTAAAATAAAATTATGCACACCCATCCTCTTCTAGCTAACTCGTCAAGCTCTATTATCATGTACGACTCCCTATAAATAATTGTTTTTCTTCACCATGGTATGATATTGTCCACTTTAGACATAAGCCCACATGGCTTTACTTTTGGTTCTCCCAAAATGCCTCATATCAATAAAGATAATTGTCCGTACTCATGCATCCATGATCGCTCCATTTCCTAGTCAATGTGAGACTTTGTTTGCACTCCTAACATTTCTGTCGTAGAGATTGACATTCTCTTTTGGTCTATATGTTGAGTAAATTTATTAACCTTCCATAATTTACCCAAATTCTAACGAGAATGTGCCGTCTATCGAAATCAACCTGGTTCATTTGTTATACTCTTGCTCCAACTACTCCTTTGTCACACTCATTTTCTTAATAGAAAGCCCCCAAACCCAATCCCAAATGTGCAAATCTACCAAAATAATATGAAAATAATGATAAAACAAACAATCCACAAAACACAAACAACCATTAAAACAAAAATGCTTGCTCACGAACATGCCAACAACTGAACCGGCCACGTTACTTATAAAATATTTAATCTCACATATTCCCATGTGGCCACGTTCTTGTACACGACATCTCGTTTTTGTAACCCTATTTTTTGGAATTAATTTCGCCACCTATTCAAGTTTGAAATTATAATTAATTTCATGAGAGACAAACTTTTTAAGTTAAATTACAATATTAAAAAAGAAAATATTCCCAATTGTATTTAGTCATAGGAAATGACGAGATATGGACGGAATTTCCGAGGACCCGGACCAATCAAAGTTCATGGTGTGTGGAGGACTCGGTCTTTACATAAAAAAAAAAAAACCACATACATTTCTATTATGCTCTGTATCCTCTGAGGAGAAAGAAAATAAAATGGTGAGCGAAATCAGTGATGAGACTGAGATTCAGGCGCCGGCGGCCAAAGTGTGGGAGCTCTACGGTGGCCTTGAGATAGGAAAATTCATTCAAGTTCACCTCCCAAATCTGGTCAAGAAAGTTGAGGTCCTTCAAGGCGATGGAGGAGAAGGAAGTCTTCTCCATGTCACTTTCGCACCCGGTAAATACATTAGTCTCTCGACTTTTGAGTGCCGGTTCTATTTAGTTCTTGTACCGTTCATAAAACTCTGTCATGACATATGTCTTTAGAGTCATATCATGTCAATTTAGCTAAAGTTTAAGGCGAAATACACTTTTGATATCTTAGATTTTAAGACGCTGATCCTGAGATTTGCAAAATTATTATAAATAGTCTCTGCCTTAACTTAACCTAACAAGAATGTGACTTCATCTTATCTATTGATATGAACTGGTTGACATGACATGGCAAATGAGTTGGAAAATTGAGTTGAAAATGAAACTATTGAGTAAAATTCAAGCAAATGTTAAAAATATCTCAAGCCTCTCTTCTTCTTCAATCGTTGAATGCTCACGATGAAAGAAAATTAAATACACCGTACCTTAGCTTATCAACTTGCTAATTTCGGATACCAAAATTTATCTAATAGACATGTCATGTCAATATTTCATTGATGATATTGAAACATGTAGATGTGATTGAAACATGTTAAAATGTAGTGACCAAATAAATACATTACTCAAATTTATGACTTAACAAAAAGATAAACTATAACATCTCATATTGTATATTTTAAGAATTACAAGAGATGCTATTTTTGAGAAGTTATGATTAAGTATTTGACGTATTTATAAATTCAGTATTACTCAATTAATTTATTATTTAACAAAAAAAAAAAAACTATAACCTCTCATATTATATATTTAAGAATTATAAGAGATGCTCTCTTTGAAAAAAAAAAAACAAGCATTTGATGTATTTAAAAATATATTATTTTATTATGTCATTATTTTTTTTTAAATTTTAAAAAACAAATAAAAAGTTTGGGATCATAACTTATCCCTTTCAAAAAAAAAAAAAAACAAACAAACAAAGGAAATGATATTCAAATCAAGTAGCATAGTTTAGAGAGAATGTATAAATAGCCTAACAAGTAAGAATAATATAACATTGAAAGTTTTTCATATCATATAGGTTTAGGTGGTCCTACAAGTTACAAAGAGAAGTTCGTGAAGATAGATAACGAAAATCGTATAAAAATAGCAGAGATGGTTGAAGGAGGTTACCTAGATTTTGGCTTTACTCTTTATAGGTTTCGTTTGGAGATTATTGAAAAGGATAAAGATAGTTGTATAGTCAAATCTACAATCGAATACGACTTAAAGGAAGAAGCTGCTGCAAATATTTCATTTGCTAGTGTACAACCTTTGATAGCCATTGCTCAAGCTGTCAACAACTATTTCCTCAACAGTCAACAGGCTAAAGATGCATAATTCATTGATATGATTATGTCTTGCCTTTTTTATATTTACTTTGAGATGAAATGACTAAAAAATGATTGCATGCAGGCAGGGCGGATCCACATTAGGGCTAGTTGTTGTTTATATATATATAACTTAATTCTACTTTTAAAAAAATCCTTGATAAATATTTCAATTTAAATCTTTGTTTGTATATGTAGGTGGAAATTTTATAATGATTTATTATACTTTTGTAATTAATATTAATCAGTTTAAATATTATATATCAATGCATTTAAAATTTTATTGATGCGAAGGTTAAATTAAAACTTTAGTTCTCGAATTTTCAAAATTTAAAATTGTGTTTAATAAATTTTTAAACTTTAAATTTCTAATAGATAAATGAACTTTCAACTTTGTGTCCAATATGTCTCAAACATATTTAAAAAAATTTAAATTAAGAATTATATTAGACATAAAATTTAATTTTGTGTCTCTAATACAAATTAAAATTTTATGTCTAATAGAACATTTGATTTTTGAAAATTTTGAATATGTTAGAGACCTATTTGATACAAAATTAAAACTTTAAGGTTTCATTCTATACAAAATTAAAAATTCAAGGACCTATTAAACAATTTTTTAAAATTCAAGAATCCTATAGACATAAATCAAATAGTTCAGGAACCAAACTTGTAACTTAACCTTATATGTATTTGTGCCCCTCTAGCCTAAGATCTTGAATTCGCCACTTCATCCAGAGGCGGATCCACCATGGGTGGGCTGATGCCCCCCGAAGTTAAAAAGAATTAATCTTGGTATATAGAAGTTGGTTAAATTTACCATCTTGGTGTCTAGCTCTGGTGGCACAAAGGTCACAACCCCCACTGGGAGGATAGGGTTCAAAACTACTTGTACGCACCTTATATATTTATAAAAAATACCTTTTATATTTATAAAAAATACCTTATATATTTATAAAAATTACTTATATTTCTGATTGAACAAACTAATAACAAAATATATAAATAAAGATCAACATATATAAATGCTTCCAAAATTCTATTTATAGAATTGATCCTTTAACATAAAGTTTTTGTTTCACTACCAATGAAGAATGTATTATGCGCCAAAGGGGCTCGAGGGCCTCTTTTTAAAAAATTTAAAATATAAGTACTATTTTTCTTTTCCTTTCCAAATCATGGATGTATATTCATAATATTCATAATGGGCAACCCTCCTATCAGAAAAAAAAATATATGTATAGAGAGAGAGGCTAATCCATTCAAACTTAATTTTTCAAAAATTTTTTTATTAATGTTTACATCGAAAAATATTTATTTGATAAGATACCCAATGTTAGTCTTATAGCTTATATTGAGAAAAAAAATATATTATGAACTGATTTTATAATATGAAAACTCACAGCGAACAATTGCGATGTATTAAGTTAATAGTTAAGTTTCATTTATGAAAATTTTAGATTGAAGCCCCCTGAACACAAATCTTCGATCTGCCATTGATTCCATGATTGCACATTTTTATTGGAGTTTTCGTTGCTATCTTTAATTTTGAATCATTCATGAATATATAACTTTTGCTAAAGTATCTTTTTGGTCCTCCAAATGGGGGATTTCAATTCGAGATATCTTTTCAACTACAAGATTAAGAATTATCTTATAATACAAATTTACTTAAAACTCCATTACGGGGATAAAAAAATATTGAAAAAACGAAACAGATTTAACAAAGAATTTTGAATACTGGTATTATTATTATTAGTTTGAGTTTAATGATTACTAAGTGGAAAATTGAACTATTGATCTTTGAAATGGTAACGAGTGTTTTATCCACTGCGCTATACTTGGATTGGCTTGAATGCTAGTATTAAATCTATTCTTGGATGAAAAATATTGCCCAAAAATCGAGTTGGAATATTGCATAAAAAAAATCAATTGATCACAAATTATCTAAAATTCAATAAATTAAATTTTATATATATAAAAAAAGGGACAGTTGCAAAAATAGAAAAAAATTAAATCTTAATTGCAAGCGCGTCTTTTGTTTTCTCGTTTTGCAAGTGTAGCAAAAAAGTTTAGCCCAACTCAGTATGAATTTGCGAAAAACCCATAATAACCCTTTCGTGTCTTTGCGGTATCAAGTACACATCAACAGTCCATCATATTGATATACTACGAATATATTTGATATACCTAAATCAAGTACATCAATGATATACTACTGATATACTTTATTTAGGTATATCAATGAAATGGAAATCTTAATATTCAGTATATCAACAGTATAACAAAAATAGCTAATACGAAGTATATCAAGAGTATAATAGTGACTCACTCTCGATATATCAAATATACCTAATATCATATATATCAGTAATATACTACTGATATACTTTATTTTGATAATGAAATAATATAATACTGATATACTTTATTTTGGTAAATTAATAAAATCAAAATCCTAATATTCAATATATCAAAAATAGCTAATATGAAGTATATTAAGAGTATAATAGTGATTTATGATTGATATATTAGATATACATAATATCAAGTATATCAGTGATATACTACTAATATAGTTTATTTTAGGTAAATACTGATATACCTATCATTGATGTACGTAGTAGGTATGGTATGAACTGATATATAAAGCATAAAAAAAAAAATTGGAAAACAAAAAATATAAAGTATACCAAATATACTGCTAATATACCAAATATAAAGTATATCAGATATACTACTGATATACATGTTGATACACTAATGAGGGTAAAATTGGAATAATGAGAAAAATGAAAAATTAGATTTAAATTTTTTGCTATAGTTGAAAATCTGAAAAACTACTGCTAGATTTGCAAATATCCTAATAGTTTTTGCTACCCATTACATATCTCACAGAACACTGATATTAAATTGATTATCTCTCCCTTCGTCTAACCCTCTTTTCCACCCTTCCCTTGTTGGAACCTAACTCTTGTAAATTATTCTCTTTTTTAGGATTCGCTGGATCTTAATCTAAGACTATAAGTAGTTGTTGTATGAGTTGGATTGTGGAATGGATTGTGTGAATAGTGAATGCATGAATAGAAAATCTATGATAAAAATGTGACCTAAAATATAGTAAAATAATGATGATATATGATGATAAATGCTCACACAAAGCCAACACGAAGTCTAGCACAAGTGCACACTAGAAACTGACAAGTAGTACAAGGAATGAGTATTCTAGGATCAAACCATAGGAAATTTTGTTATCTCAATTAAAAGATGTTTGTATGCTACAACAAGGTGAAGGTAACCAGAAAAATATTTTTGGTGTTTGGAAAGAAAGTAAATATGTGAAGTAAATAATTGAAAACAATTTATAACAAACGTGTGGTACACAAAATAAAGAGGAGAGAGTCGACTCGACAAAGCCCTATATATTCCAAATCTTAGCTTGCTACACGCAACCTACATGTAGATCTAATTCAAACTTAAATCAAAGCTCACCCCACTTCAACCTGATTTTACGAATGATTCTTTATTTCTAAAGCAATCTAGCAAAGAAGTTTCTTCATTCTCATACTATTTGGGTATTTCCACATAGCCTATCTTCTCGGTGTTACACTATTCTACTGATTCTCATCGGTTGTTAGCCAAACAAAAAAGAATACTAAAGATGAAGAACAACACAAACAGAACTCTCAAGAAGAAATACTTTAAAAGCACCGTGTAGAAACAAATACACAATACAATATACGGTTTATCTTAGAGTCGTCAAATCTCAAAATGATTTAGCCCATTTCTTGGAAAATTATACACAGTTCAGCTGTAATAACATTCTATTCTAAAACAATAAAGTGGAGAAGAAAGCATGCTGCTAGAGTGAACAACTCTTTCTATGTTAACAATGTTGCTCTTCTCTTAAAACGACACACCTTTCTCTCTTTTGTGAACAGTGGTTCTATTACTTGATAGCACACAAAATGTGTTATTTCTAAGACTTGTTTTATTGCTAGTTTGTGTTATATTTCAATGCTTGCAGTACATATTTATTTAGTTATTTTATAGATTTCGGGCATTTAAAGCAAAACCAAGCAATTGGGCGACTTATAGACGAAAATGAAGCAAATTGGTAACAATTAGAGCAACCAAGTAAAGAGAGATCAAGAATTGAGCCAAAGAGAACCGAGAGGGTGGCGTTGAGACCCTACCAAGGCGTCTCAATGCTCAAAATGTGCGCATATTGCTCTTTTCGTCCGTAGGGTTGAGACGTTGTGTGTAGCATCTCGACGCTACCTAGTTTTCCAACACGTCGTCCCGATTTACCATTTTTCTTAAGGAATTGGAATTGCAGCGTTGAGACGCTGTCCCTAGCATCTCAACATTGCTTCGTAGTATAAAAAGAGCCCTTTGTCTTCAATTTTGGGAAGACCAATTAGAGGGAGAAAAGCTAGACTCCGATTTCTACTCAGCTTTTGGAATTTAGAAGACATCTTGAGAGCCAAAGAAGGAATTCAAGGCTTAAGATCGCAACACATCACATCGGGGGTGAGGATTATTGGCAAGCATCATAGAGTTTTTATTTATGGACTTTTTAGATGAGTTTGGGTTTTAATTGTGAATTTTGAGTGACTAAGGGCCTGTTTGGTATGCAATCCGGATTCTGTTTTATGTTTTCAGATTCACTGAGTTCAGTGAATATGCGTTTGGCAGACTTGTTTTCGAAAACTGTTTCCGGATTCTGTGATCCAAATAGTGAAAATTCTGAAAACAACTTTTTTATGTTTTCATTGTATCCAGATTTTGAATTTGAAAATTTAAAATGCAGAATTACATTAGAAAATACCAAAACTTTAATAAATATAGTTTTTGATGTTATAAACTCAATTTATTTTTGTTAAATTAAAATATGTATAATTTAATATATTATAAATTATATGATATTGTAAAATAATAATTGTACAAATTTTATAATAAAAATCATGTTCATAAATTAATTAATAATGGATTATATTCAATCTAATATTTAGTTTTGCAACTACAACTAGTTAATGGTCTATAAATATATTATAGAACACATTTTGAACAATTGTTTAAATTGGAATCCAATTTCTAAATCTGCTACCAAACACATATCTGAAAACATGAAATACAACTCTGTTTTCATTGAATCCCTTGTTTTCAAAATTCTGTTTTCAGATTGCATACCAAACAGGCCCTAACTCTTTTCTTAGGATTTGTTGTTATTTGTTAAATTCATGAATATTTTATTGAATTAGCAATTTTTCTTTTTATAGCAACAAAGTTATTCATATGTGTTTTGTGTTTAATGCTTTTAGTCTTCTAGCTAAAGATTAATTATTTTCTTGATTTAAGTTTTAGCTCGGGAGAATAAAATTTAGATTAGAACATGTATACATGACTGTCAGTAATATCTTGCATGGGAATGAGGATCTTTCTAATAGAAGCCATTAAAAAGAAGTTTCGTTAATGTCTTACTTGATTGTAGAAAATAGACTAAGATGTTGGTTTTATAATTAGGCAAGAGAATTAATTGGTCTTGGGAAAGTCAATTAATAATAATCATCTTCTTGGCTTATAAATTGTTGCATGCTAAAGTCGAATGGTTTAGTTGATTAAGATAGAATTTAATTAGTGCAATCTTAAGTTCTAAGAGTGTTCCCTCCGGTTGTCTCCACTTTGTAAATAATTAATTTTCTCAATCTTACTTGATGGTTCTTTAGATAAAATCAAATGTTAGTGACTACGGTAATCAATTAAACTGGAAACCCAATCTTGAGGACCATACTCTCACTTAATTCACTATACTAAAACTTGACATCGTACACTTGCGGTTTTGCATTGCTCAACTAAAAAGAATATGCAACATTACCCAAAAAGGAGGAGCAATCTCTTTCTCTTTGCTCTCTATATAGCTTTCTGCCCAACACCTCCCTCTATGTCTGCCTTCTTTTTAGGTAAAATAAAAGTTGCAGAAAATGGATAAGGACTAAGCTATGGGGAATGGTTTCTTATAGATAGTGATGATCAGGATGATGATATAATACCCGAAAATTTGGAGCCTTATCTTTATATAGCACTACTTGCCTCCACTGCCATGTATCCATAAGGTTTAGAATCTCCTTTCATTTCTGTCTGTTCAATAAAGAAGCTCTAGGTGTTCTCTTATTACTCTGGCACATAGTGAGGTCTCTAAATCAGAAGCATTAGGTTAGCTTTTGCTTCATGTTGTGTAATTTTTGCAATGCTGCAAGTGTACGAGTCAAGTTTTAATTTAGTAATTTGAGTACAGAGTACCGTCCACATGATTGGTTTTTCTAGTTCACTTAAGTACCATAAATACAATCACTCAGTTTTATTTAGAGAAAGAAATCAAAAAAGGAATAAAAAAAATAAAGCGATAAATATGGAGACAAATCAGGAGAGAGATATCTTAGGGAATTGATTTCACCAATTAGACCAACGATTCAATTAATTGAACAACCAAGATTGATCATGCAAATATTTTATAAGTCTAGAAGTCTTATATCATGAATGACTCGTTTGAGGACAAGCAATTCTAATGCAATATTATAAAACTGACATATCTGATGGCTTTTAATAACACGCATGAAATTAAATCCCTTCTTTAAACAACTTCTAAAGGAGCCCTAATCATTGTCATGTCAAAACTACCCCTTAGTCATGCAATTAAGTTCTAGTCTAAACCACCATTTGTCAAGTGTGAATCAAGACCAGTAAAATAAATAATCTATAGCCAGAAGATTATAGGCATTAGGCACATAAAAGCATGAATGGAATTAAAAGTATTCAATCAAGGCAATCAAGGCAATCAATTAATCAAATCAAAAAGTCTAATGGCTATATCAAACCCTAAGATAAAGAGTTTAGCTACTCATGTTCACTAATACAAAATCTAAACTAAAAAACAATCCCATAACAAAAACTACAGGATAAAAGGAAAGAAAGATAAAACTAGCATTGTGTGTTGATCTCCCGTCCCCGTTGCATTCTCCAAGAACTCGAGCTTAAAAATATTCTTCTCGTGTTCCAAAAGCTTCCTCTAACTCCCCAAAATATGTAGCAATCGAAATTAGAGCTGTCTCTTCTAAAATTGGCTCTCCAAATCAAGTAGAAAAATATGTATATATAGAAAATATATTGCAGCGTCTCAACGCTAGGGACAACGTCGAGACACTACACCCTAAAAGGAAAAAAAATTTTAAAATTGAAGTAGTGTCAAGAGACAGACGAAAATTCAAGGGCTATTTGTGTGCACGTGTTTTTGGCTGATGGAACTTCAATGTTTGTAGCATTGAGACCCCCAAAGTCTTGATTTGTGTCAGTTTGGGTATCTTGATGCTCTCAAGGGCATCGTGACGTTGTGCTCTTGAGAAATTTGACTTGATTCACTTATTCTATCTTGACTTGGCTTCTCAATTTGATGCTAAATTAGCTCATTTTCCACCATAAAATTCCTAACAGCTCCGATTTGCTCCAAATGCTCGATTTCTACAAAATAATTAAATATGAACGTGAAAATATACAATTAAGCCACAAAACTAGCATAGATAAAGCCTAAAAATAGCACATTTTGTGTGCTATCAAATACCTCCAAACTTAAGCTTTTGCTAGTCCTCGAGCAAAATAAAATAAAACCAATATATGAATCAACAGTTGCAATGCAAATGACTCGAACCTCAATGTTCTAGAAAAACACAGTATTAACAATAGAAGGAAACACTCAAACATAACCATCATCAAGAATTTTAAATTTAATCCTCTTAAACCTTGCGTGTGTGTGTGAAGCCTCTCATATTTTAGTTTTTATAAGTCCGTAACAATTTTATACGACCCTCAAGTCGTTTTCCCCTTACTCTGGCTCTAAGTTTCAATTATCAAGCCTCCCTATACTCAAGAAAGTAATGTGCATAATATGTGAATAGGGTGCCTGAAAACTGGGGTAGGTCTCCCCCAAACTTGAATTTTTCTTTAATTTGGTGGATTGGCTTTCACACATCTACTGCAGGGACCCTTACCCATGGCATTTTTACTCACAAGTGATCCTAACTGATCACAGTAGAGGTAGCTCTTTTTGTCCTTAATTTTTAAGCACAACAAGTTATTCTTATTTTCTTTGAATGATAAATGACACAATGAAAAGCAAATAAGCAATCAAATAGACATGAATTTTCTCTTAAGATAAATGACACAATGAAAAGCAAATAAGCAATCAAATAGACATGAATTTTCTCTTAAGTGTAGCATTACTAAGCCTTCAAAACCATAAATAGGTAGATTATATATTCAAGAACTTCAAGGGAATCAAAGAAAAAAATTAAATTAACTCAAATAAGGAATTTGTTCTCATACTTCAGAAATTGAAAAACATCATCATCTAAAACATATCCTAGGTTATCCTAATCACAACAATGCAATAGATCCATCATACAAATCATACTAAAATCAGAAAATTTTAGGATTTTCTCCAGAAATTAGAAATCATACTCAGGGCTCAACAAAAGTATTCCAATACCCCCAAACTTAAAACATACATTGTCCTCAATGTATAAACTACACAATCTACTAAAGCATGAGAAGGACAAAGAAAATAAAATAGTGAACAATACCACTCTGGTAAGTGAGAGAATCAATAATGTCATCAGAGTTATGGAAGAGGACTATAATGATCAAGCTCCAACAAAAACAATCAACAGAGACATGAGGGCACAGACACGCAACAAACTAAAAGAAAAAAAAAACAAAAAACTGAAAACTAAAGAAACTGTGAACTAAGAAAGTAAAACTTTGCTTTCCAAGAAGCGTTTTATTTAACGTATTTAGCTAGACATGGTGGACATTTATGTGTCAAGGCACATAAAACTCTTTTATTTTCTTTGGCCACTTCTTGTTTGAATCGATATAGTCTACTATGTCTAGTAGGCTCACTTGCTTTTCATGGGTACTTGAAAGATAAATATTTTTGTTGAATAAATTAAAAGAAGAAAAATTAAAATTGTGCAAACTAGACTCCTAAGTATAAGGAAAAGAAAGGTCAAGATTAAGAGAATTTTCTAGGAATAGAACAAGATTGGGTTGTTCAACCTCGTACTCTATCACTTGAATTTTCTCTTCCAATAGGGACTCATTTTCTTTTTCTACCTCAAAAAACTATTCCTGGTCTGTCTCAAAATTCTCCAACTCATCCCCACTATCTATGTATATCTCCCTAGAATGTCTTGCCTCAGTGGTATTTTTGCTCCGACAAGGCTTTAAGTGTTTCAACTATTTGACCAAGTTGCATATTGATAGGATTTAGTGCAACTCCATTTTCTTCCACCTTAGCCTCTATCCTATCCAACCCCTCTAATTCAATCTTACAAAAACTTTTAACCCTTGACTCCAAAATATAATCTTGCAATAGGTCTTCAATGGAATTTTTTTTTTCTCAATTTGGTTGGGAAAGTAAAGGTTTTGGTTCTAATTACACTCATCATTACCATAGAAAGAATTTCCAAAACTAATAAATTCAAAATGATAATGATTAAGCATTTGATTTTCATGAAAGCCACAATCAACATTATACTTCACATGGCCAAAAGAGGGGTAGTCTATTGGGTAAGAATTGAAGGATGGTGTCGGTCCTTGGTGGTTCAAAACTCCCCATAATGCCACTCATAATTATAAAAAGCTATGATCTACAATCCTGTTTGATAACCCAGTTTGGTTTTTAGTTTTTGGTTTTTGAAAATTAAGCTTATAAACATACTTCAACCTATGGTTTCTTTGTTTTGTATCTATTTTTTACTAATGTTTTCAAAATTCAAACCAAGTTTTAAAAACTAATAAAAGTAGTTTTTAAAAACTTTGTTTTTGTTTTTTGAATTTGACTAAGAATTCAAATATTTCCTTAAAAAAAGTTGAAAACCATTCTAAAGAAATTATAAGAAAACAAGCACAATTTTCAAAAACTAAACGTTTATGAAAGAGGTTGTACTTTTTTAAAAAAATTAGGTAACAGTAAAAACAAAACTTTTTAAGTTAATTACAATTATAAAGAAAAATGAAATTATTTTCCTTGTATTTTATTTTTAGCTATAGGAAATCAAGAGATATGGATGAAATTTCCGGAGGACCAGGACCAATCAAAATCTGTGGGGCGTGGAGGCCTTAGTCTTTCCATAAAATTAAAAGACCACATATCTGTAATTATGTGCGGAGAAAGAAAAGAAAAATGGTCAGCCAAATCAGTGATGAGACTGAGATTCAGGCGTCGGCGGCCAAAGTGTGGGAGCTCTATAGCACCCTCGAGTTGGCAAAATTCATTCCAGTTCACCTCCCCAATCTCATCCAGAAAATCGAGGTCCTTGAAGGCGATGGAGGCGAAGGAACTCTTCTCCATGTCACTTTTGCACCTGGTAAATCTATTACTTCTCAACTTTTGACTATTGTCTCTATTTAGTTCTTGTTGTTTGCAATCGTTGGCAAAAACTCTGTTGTTGTACACCTACATCATACATGTCACTTGACCTGATGTCACATCATATTAATTTACTTAGAATATATTTTTTTTCTTTTTGAGTTCAACTACATGGAGATGGAGATTTATCAAACTAATATAAAGTTTGGGATTATGACCTAAGCTTTCAAAAAGCTAGGGAGATGAAATTGATATGAAGTTACATGGTCTAGAGTACAACATGTATAATCTAACCTAACAATAATACTGCGAATAATTAAATTTTCATACCTTACTCCAGGTTTAGGTGGTCCTGCAAGTTACAAAGAGAAGTTCGTGAAGATAGATAACGAAAATTGTATAAAAATAGCAGCGATGGTGGAAGGAGGTTACCTAGATTTTGGCTTTACTCTTTATGAGTTTCATTTGGAGATTATTGAGAAGAATGAAAGGAGTTGCATTGTCAAATCTACAGTCAAATACGAGTTAAAAGAAGAAGCTGCTGCAAATATTTCATTGGCTAGTGTACAACCTTTGGTAACCGTTGCTCAAGCTGTCAACAACTATTTCGTCAATGAACAGGCTAAAGATGCATAATTTATAGATATGATCATTCCTTGCTTTTATGCTATGTACTTTGAGAAGAAAAGACTAGAAATAATTGCATGGATTGCAAATTTTTATTGGAGTTTCTTGCTATCTTTAATTTTGATGAATAACTTTTTCTGAAGTATCTTTTTGTGCATCCAAATGGAAGATTTCAAATTAGAGTTATCTCGTTAACTACAAGATATGAATTAGATTAAAATAAAAATTTAATTCAAACCCAATTGCGGGGATAAAAAAAAACATATGAAAACAAAAACAGGTTTAACAGAGAATTTTTTGCACTGGTATTAAATATATTCTAGGATGAAAAATATTGCCCGAAAATCAAGTTGGAATATTACCCCCAAAAAAATGAACTAACGTACAAACCCCCTAAAAATATTCAACTAAAAAAACATTCAAAATTCAATCTCGCTCTCGGTCTCAATTAATCTCAATGTCGCTTCTGGATTTTCTTTGCAATTTAAATCGGCGGTGGTGTCTGTATACTTTTTGTTGTTTGACAATCAAAGCCACCAGAAGGGGAAAACATCGATACATTATTTTAGAGAGATGTTTTGAAAAGAGAGAGAAAGGGACAAAAGAGAGAAGGGAGAAGACTATCTACAGAGGATTTTTTAGTTTTACACTCAAAGACAATGCAGTAATTTCACTAGTAAACAATGAAAGAAGGGAGAAAAAAAATTAAAAAATAAATGAACAAATATTAAACCCCATAAAACCATAAACTGACTTTGCAACGAAAAATCTCCTTCAAACCAATCAAATCATAATAAGAATTTTAGAACATCCTAAAACAAGATCATCAAATCTATAAATATCTAATATATATTTTTAAAAAATAAATTATTTTTTATTTTATAACAAAGAAAAAATAGTTATTTAACTTTCCACCAATCAAAACAAACCCAATAAATTAATTAAATTAAAAATTTTAAACATCCATCATATAACATCTATATGAATTAATAGGATATAATTAAATTGGTTCAATTCAATTTCAAGTTGAAAACTAATTGGTTCTATCTCATACTTTTTGAGTTACAAAGAGTTACTAAATATTTTCACCCTCAACACAATGGTATGATATTGTCCATTTCTCATGGTTTTGCTTTTGGTTCCTCCCAAAAGGCCTCATACCAATAGTAATTGTCCTCACTTATATACTATAGATCTATTTTTTCCCTAGCCAATGTGGGACTTTGTTAGCACTCCTAACAATCCTCCCCTCGAACAAATCTGTCCACTCCAACGGATCACTCACATTGTGGAATATTCATTGATGGCGTCGACCACCTATCGCACCATCCACTTCCTCCCCTCGAACAAAGATCTATTCCTCTACCAGTGCGGCTTGATAGAGTTATTACTTGCTTGCCGTTCCAAGCACTTTTTGTTCGATCTATGGGATTCATCAACAATGTCAACATGAGACTTCGCACTACAAGAATTTTTATTTTTTCCGACGGTTATTTTTCCCGACGCAACAAAATGCGTCGACAAAACTTATTTATCTCGACGCAATAACTAGCGTCGAGAGTTTTAAATTATTCCCGACACAACGTTGCGTCGGGATAGATAAAGTAAAAATAAAAAATAAAAAAGACGTGTTTTGGCCCTTTCCATTTAATTTGACGCTCTTCCTCTTAAACCCTATTTCCCTTCCTTATTCGTGAATGCCCATCCCCTTTCTTTTCTCCATCTTCACGACAGTTTCTTTTCTCCATCTTCAAGCAAGCGATTGGGCGTTTTCTTCTCTTTGCAATGGTGATCGAAGCTCTGGCCTTCGAATACCTGAGCCTACAGCTCGTATTCAATCCCTACCAAGAGAAATCTCAAAGCTCTCTTTGACATCCCGATTCTTAGTCCTCTACAGTTCCCAAAGACGCCATTTCAAAGCTTGGTGATTAAGCTCCATCTTCGTTAATCTGCCTCGGTATGTATAAATTTAGCTTAGTGAGAATGACAGATTAGAGATTAGTGAGAAATTTCTCAGAGTTTCAATAGATTTTGAGAGACGGAAGAAGGATCTATTGTTATTCGTTGATTGAAGAAGATAACATATGCTAATAAACTCCTAAAATTTTTTCTCTCTTTGATTAAGGGGGATCCTTTCAGTTCGAGTGGCATGTGCTCACTGAAATCTGAAAACTGTCTTTTTTTTTTTTTTTTTTTTTTTTTTTTTTTTTTTTTTTTGTAGTTTGATGTTGTTTAAGTTATAAATTTCAGTGATATACATACAAGAACTTTGTTATCTCATAAACCGTGTGTTGCTTGATCTTTTCCATGATGAACAGCGAAAATTATAGTTTGGGTATGTTATTTCACTATTCTTTGATGTGGTTTAAGCCATGTTGTGCAATAGAGAAAGGACTGGCAGCATGTTATTTCACTATTTCACTTTTTTTTTTTCATCTATGATTAGTTTATTGTAGATGGTTTGATCGAACTCCTTTCACTGTGGACAACGTTGTTGATGTGATTGAATTATACTGTGATTTAGATCTTTCAAATAGGTGGTTGCTTTCTGGTACAACGTTTTTGGTTTTGAGGACCTATCGAGATGGCTTGTCTATGTGGTTTCTATCTGATGAAAATAGTTATGTGAACTAATTGCTTGCTACATATTCAGGCATAAGGAAAGATGGGGTAGGGGGTGGAAGAACAGAGAGAGAATGAGAGAGATTTTTGGCTAAGAAACATTTTATTGGAAAAGAAGTAGAGTTTGATGGAGATATATGGAGTATGTGTTATGTAGGGCATACACACTCTGTGTGACAACAATAATACTCTTTAGAAGGTTCAGATTATGCAAAGGATGTATCTGGTTGGCCTTTTGTTTACAATTTACAGTTTGGTGTCTCTTTCTATGAGAGGCCTAAATCCAACTTGTGTTCAAACAACTGATGTTTATTCTGCTGCAGTTACCTTAAACACTTAGGGACTGTTTAGGGCAAGGGTTATAATAACCTGTGTTATAATAACATGTGGAATACTCTGCACCCCAAACACAGACTATTATAACCCCAGACTAAACAACTCTGCATTTTAAACAATATTATATTATTTCACAGACTATTATAACCCACAGACTATTATAACCCCCTGTTATTATAACTCACTCAGTGCCCCAAACAGCCCCTTAAACAATAGACTTTTCTCTTTTTCATCCAATCAGTGAAAGTTTTCCGAGTAAGCTGCTTGAGGGGTTGTTGATGTTCTTTATAATATGGGGTAAATATGTTTGTGGAAGAAATTATTCATTATTTACCTTGAAAATCTCTTCTCTGTCCTTTTTTGCTTCACCCAAGACTTTTCTTTTTTCTATATCGTTTCTTTGTATAGAAATTATTATTATTGATATTAGGTAAGTTCTATTTTGATTTTGCCTATGGACGATAAATAGTGTTTGAGCATGTTCAGTTTGATCATTGCATAATTTAATAAGTTGGTTTCATGACTCCATCTTTGGTGTTGTCTGTAGTTTTTTCTACTCTAATATTAGGATACCTTACAAGGTCTCAGACTCTAAGTCAAGTGTTGGTAGCTTGTCATTTTATATTTATAAGTATAATTTCTGGTGAGTTTGGATAGATCATCTGTTCAGTTAAAGAAGAATTGCACAAAGGATCTAAAGTTTCTTAGTCTATGATACGACTTAAACTTTCTACTAGTTTTACATGTTTAAAAAACACTTTTCATGATCCTTTTTAAGTAATTTGGTACATGAGAAAGGGAGGGTATTTGTTTTCTGGGAATCATGAATACATAAATCTAATAGTTGAAAAGTACCACGGCTTAACTATGAATTATGCATTTTCCATTAACAATTATATTTCTTATAACGTTGGTGATCACTAGAGTAGCTAGCTCTACTCACGAATGTATTTGGGTGTTACATTCAAGAAGTTGGTTTTTTTCAAAAATGAACGGATCTTGTTGACTTCCATGGTTTACAAGGTTAGTTTGATTGTATTTTAAAAAGTTACCGAGCATTAGGTGGGGGCAAGGGTGCTTTAGTTTTCACAAACTAGCTACTTTTCTTTTCATTTCACAATTAGTATCAATTAATTGAGTGAATTTCGGTGTTCTTTTTCTTTTATTCATATTAATTATTGGACTGTTTGTTGTGGCTTTTTTTTTCTTTTACTTTCTTCTCGTTGAGAAGTAGTTCTGTCTCTAATGTCGTTAATTGGTCTGGGAATAAATTTGAATCATCTTAGTTTAATCATTTAAGTAGTTTGAGTGTGTTTGTGAGATTTGAAGTGTGTTTAGGTGGGCTTGTGAGATTGAGAGTGTGCTTGGGTGAGTTTGTTGGATTTGGAGTGAGGTTGAGTGAGTTAGATTCGTTTTGTTAGCTTTTAAGTAAGTTTGGGCGAATTTGTAATATTTGGAGTGTGCTTTTGTGAGTTTTAGACAATTATTTTTAGCGTTTAAGTACTTTAAACAGAGAGAAATGGAGTCAAATAACTAAGCATCTTGCCAAACAAACAAATAATAATGGATTATAGCCATTAAAAGTTGTCGTAATTCAAGTATCAGCGTGGAACAGATACTTGAAAGGTGACATGGTACAGATGAAGGAAAATTACGAGGAGATGAAGGAAGCAAATGTAGCGTTAGGTACTCAAGTATCAGCGTGTGAAGATAAATGGGTTGAAATCCACAGAATGTTGAACCGAGGGTAGCAAAAGGATGGACCTTCAAACACCTAGGTATGTTTTAGCGTTTAGCTTGCTTAGGGTTCTTTACAAGTTCATTTTGACTATCCTAAAGTTAAGCTAGGCAATTCATGCATGTAGTGAATCTATAAAAGTAATTTTGTTGTTATATATGGGACTATTCTACAGTTATCGTAGTCATTCCATGAATGTAGCTTTGAGACGAAGGGTTAAGTGTGTATTAGGGCCGCATAGGGTTCTTTGCAAGTTCAGATTGGCTATCCTGCAACTATGGTAGTCAATTCATGCATATAGTGAATTTATAAAAATAATTTTGTTGTCATATGTAACTATCCTGAATTATGATAGTCATTTCATGAATGTATCTTCAAGACGGGAGGTTAAGTGTGTATTAAGGTTCATTAGGTCTTTGTAAGTTCATTTGAGCTATCTTGCAACATTCTGTCTGTCCATTTTGGTCTTCAAAATAAACTTATGCACTTTTTAGCCACTTTTAGGATACTTTGTAGGTTGGAGGTGGGGTAGACTGTTTAAGTAAGTTTCGAGTTGGATTTTTTCTTCCTAGGGAACTTTTGCTCCTTTAGGACACTTGGGTAGGTTCGGGAGGGGTGGAAAAGCGCATTAGGCTCGCTTGGGGTGAATTGAAGTCCATTATGGACTTCAAAACACACTTCTACACTTTAAGGCCACTTTTGGGATACTTTGTACAATTTAGGGGGGGGGGGGGGGGGGGATGCGGTAAACTGTTTAAGCAAGTTTCGAGTTAGATTTTTTCTTCCTATGACACTTTTGCTCCTTTAGGACACTTGAGAAGGTTCGAGACGGGCAAAAAAGTGCATTAGGCTCCTTCGGGGTGCATTGAAGTCCATTTTGGCCTTCAAAACATAATTGTGTACTTTTTGGCCACTTTTGGAATAGTTTGTAGGACTGGGGGCGAGATAAACTGTTTAAGCAAATTTCAAGTTAGGTTTTTCCGTCCTAAGGAACTTTTGCTCCTCTTGGACACTTGGGTAGGTTCAAGAGGGGTGGAAAAGTGCATTAGGCTAACTTGTGGTGCGTTGAAGGCCATTTCGGCTTTCAAAATAAAATTGTGCATTTTTTAGCCACTTTTGGAATACTTTTTAGGTTTGGGGGCAGGGTAGACTATTTAAGCAAGTTTCGAGTTAGATTTTTTTATTCTTAAGGCACTTTTGCTCCTTTAGGACACTTGGGTAGGTTAGGGAGGGGAGGAAAAACGCATTAGGCTCGCTTGGGGTGCATTTTTTAAAATACACTTGTACACTTTTTGGCCACTTTTGATATACTTTGTAGGTTTGGGGGGCGGGGTAGATTGTTTGAGCAAATTTTGAGTTAGGTTTTTTCTTCTTAAGGCACTTTTTCTCTTTTAGGACACTTTGGTAGATTCGGGAGGGGCAAAAAAGTGCATTAGGCTAACTCGGGATGCGTTGAAGTCCATTTCGGCCTTCAAAATAAACTTATGCACTTTTTTTTTCTACTTTTGGGATACTTTGTAGGTTCAGGGGGAGGGGTAGACTCTTTAAGCAAGTTTTTGAGTTAGGTTTTTTATTCCTAGGCCACTTTTGCACCATTAGGATACTTGTGTAGGTTCGGGAGAGGTGAAAAAGTGCATTAGGCTCATTCGGAGTGTGTTGAAGTCTATTTTGGCCTTTAAAATAAACTTCTGCACTTTTTTGCCACTTTTGGAATACTTTGTAGGTTCGAGGGGTGAGGTAAACTCTTAAAGCTCGTTTCGAGTTATACTTTTTTCTTCTTAGGACATTTTTGCATATTTAGGACACTCGCGTAGGTTCGGGAGGGACGGAGAAACGCAGCGCATAAGGATTCTCAAGGAAACGTTTAAGTTCATTTTCACTTCCTTTGGACACTTAGGCACTTTTTGGATACTTTTTGGCCATTTAGACACTTTTAGGCAACTTTAGAAGTTTTGGGGGGCTGGGGTAGATGTTTTAAGCTTTTCTAGAGTTGGGTTTTTGCTTCTTTAATGCTTTAAGGTCAAATGAAACTTAGAATTTCTTTTGGAAAACTTGTGTGCATTGTTTTTCTCTTTATTTTATTTTTCTGGTTTATGTGTTCAAAATTTTCATATTATTTATTTTTTCCCTTTCAGGTATGTAGGTATGTAGCTATGTTGAAGGTTACTATTGGAAACATCAATGAAGACAACCAGTGCATAACACTTTAATTAGACTTTTTCTTTTTTATCATATTAACATGGATATTTATGTTTTACTTTTTTTGTAATTAGACTGAACTTTGGATGATACTTTTGTATGAACTATATTATGTTTCAATATATTAAATTTAATTATGTTACATTCATGTTAAAAATAAAATGGTATCATTGTTTTTTATTGAAATGAACAGGTAAATTACAAAAACTAAAATTTTAAACTTTTTAAAATTAAATTTTTTTTTAAAAATATAAGGCTATACCGACACAAATTTTCATCGGGATAGCTATAAAGCACGGGCAAAATGGTACAAAAACTAAAAAATAATAAATAAATAAATAACTATCTCTGAAGCTATCTCGACGCATGTAGCGTCGGGATAGAAATCGTGAATCTCCTGACGCTTATATTAGCGTCGGGATAGATCATAATCTGTCGACGCAACGAGTTTGCGTCGGGAAAGCTTTGTCCCGACTTGGATATACCGACATTTGCGCGACACAGAGTTGCGTCGGTAAAAACTCTTTATGTTCGGAATCTGAGGAATCCTCCGAGACATAGCTAGGTTTAGACCATGACTCTGATACCAATTATTAAGGACAATGACCCTCCACATCATATCTCCACATTGATATGATATTGTCCACTTTGGGCATAAGCCTTCATTACTTTGTTTTTGGTTTCACTCAAAATGCCTCATACCAATGGAAATAATTGTCCTTACTTATATACCATAGATCTATTCATTCTCTAGCAAATGTGGGACTTTGTTAGCACTCCTAACAAAAAAGGATATGGGAAGATAGAAAAATATATATGTCGATAATGAGTAAGTTGAATAGAGAGAGAATATTTCTAAAAAAATTAAAATAATCAAAATTTATGAAATCCTTTCTATTTGGCTTCAAAATGTGATTTCATCCATTTATTAAATAACTAAAATAATCAATAAAAATAGGTTCAAAATAAGTTTTAAAAAATATATATATCTTAAGAATAAAATAAAAATATATTGTAAATAAAACATAAAGTATAGAAATTTAAATAGAAGTACACATTTAACTAATTAACATTTTATTTAACTATTTAAATTTTATTGTCTAAAATATAGTTATTTATTAATCTAATAATATTGTTTATAGCTATTTTAACAAATCAAAATATAATTAGAACATAATCAATATTATTTTAGGAATTAAATTTTTAGTTAAACTAAGCCTAATTCAGTGATAATTGACATGTACCTTCGATTAAGATGTCGCAGGTTCGAATATCCCGTCTCTGAATGTTGTTGAACTAAAAAAAAAAACTTGTAATGTAAAAATTTTAAGCAGTATTATTTATGCAAAAATATTTAATGATAGAACCCTCAATTTTCTGGGAAATGGGTTAAAAAGCTTCCATTTTGACAACTCAAGCAGGAACCCGAAGAAAAACGCATGTTTAGCCTCCTCGAAGACAACTTCAGTCGTGGCGGACTTGTGCTGAAGTCTGATCTAAGATTCTGGGTGCCGATCGTCAGCTAAATGCAACATAAGTTTCATCGTCATTCAACACCTGGTAATGCTTTTCTTCACGTCTTTCATTCTTCCTTTCCAGAAAAGAATAAGTTCTTTTGGCAACGTCTCGCAAGTTTCTATCAAGAACTGCATTATCTGGGATACGATGAAGGACCCGGATTGATTAATTCAAAGTTGAATATTGGGGAATTAAGTTTGAGTATATGTTTGCTTAGAAATCGATGTTTTTGAAAGCAGGAATAAGAAACATGGTAGGATTGTTTAGCAGCGAGGGCTTCTTGGATTGACTTTGTTAATTGAATTGGCTTTTTGTGAAATGTGTTTTGGAATCTGATTGCTTTATTTTGAAGCAGTTTTTTTTAGCTCTATTGTATAAGAAAACGCTCTATTGTTAGTTATTGGTTTATTCATGATCTATTTGCTAGATTTATTAGTTATTGGCGTTATTGCTATATTTGGGTTCCAGAAAATTGAATCTCCAAATGACATTCGTATTGTTTTTAGTGTTCTGTGCAAAGCAAAAGCAAGCAAAAATAAAAGATTTTGCTATATTTCATAATCCTGAATTTGAGGAAATGCCTGCTATTTCCTTTATTTTGTCTTTGGGTTTTTTTTTTCCTTCGGTTGGTCTTTCCTTCCTGTATTCACTGTTTCTGAGTTTTAATTTTGAGCTTTTCCCGTTCTATGTAGGATTTCTATTGCTTGAATTTGAATTTGGTATCTAGTCCAGCATTATCCTTGCTGGACTTCAATAGTTGAGGAGTGCATTTTAGAGACTAAGATTGGATGGATCTGACATGGCTGAGTGCCATTGTAGTTGGGGCCGGCTGCCTTGTTTTGGGATACTATATTGGTTCGAAGTATCCTCCTCGCATCTTTATCAAAGCCAAATTAACCAAAAGCAACGATTCCAGCAGAAGTGGGAAGAAGGATAAGCCTAAAGAGCCACTGGAGGTTGAAAATTTGGCTGACATTCTCGAGGACTTCAAGATGGTCTATTTCTGAGTCTCTCTGTCTATCTCTGTTTCTCCCTAGCTATCTATTAGAATATCTGGTTGACATTCTCGATGATTTTAAGATGTTCTCTTTCTCTCTCTCTCTAAAAAATGTAATAGCACTCCATGTATCTCTGCAGGTTTTAGTCGTGAGAAATGATTTGAAAATGGGCAAAGGAAAGATTGCTGCCCAATGCAGGTACTTTTTTACCACCTCGTGGTTGCTCTTTCATTCCCTGATGTTTTGAATGCTAACAATCATGGAAATTTTGAATTTTACTGCTGCTTGCATAATGTAAATGCCCAAGTTGCTTTTTGTTAAAACTAGTCCTAAGAATTGGGCATATAGCGTTTAGAAGTTTAGTTAACAATGCACTGCGCGCTTGGTATAGTAAATTTCTCAGAATGCCTATAATAAATTTTACTATAAGTTATCAATGACTATAATAACATGAGAAGTTTTGGATGATATTTGGTTTGAAGTCAAAGTTCTCATAATGCTAAATTTTGGATGATAATAGTGCTTCTATTTTTTGAAATATTGCACTGTTAAAATCCAAAACATTATTGATGAATGGCATCTACATAACTACAGCAAAGGTGCTAATGGGAAGGATCAGGAAAATCCTCGTAAATAAAATTTAATAAGATCAGTAAGCTACTAAATCTTGATGTCATTTTTATTGCAAATGAAACAGTGGGGGGGAAATTGATGTACGAAAGAAAAAGGTTGGGTATGATAAAGTGGATCGATAGTTTTTGGACAAATCATTGGAAGTAAAGCGGGCTTGGCCAAAATTGAGAAGAAGGTGGAGAAGAAGGTGCATCATCAATACCTCTTCTTTCTTTCTTCATGAAAGACCAAGAAGAAAACTAAAAGCTTCAATGGGAATGAGGCAAGGGGATTCGCTTTCCCCTTTCCTTTACTATTAGGGTTACCCTAGGGAGGGGTGGAACCCTGAAAAAGTTACCCTCTGAATCCAGTCATTATAAGATTTATTTACTGTATAAGGAGGATTCTCTCGCCCATCTTCTTGACTATCTAGGTCACTTTTGGTGGATCTCTCAACTGCTTTCTGGTCATATAGTTTGAAGATTCATTGTCTGGATACTTGGCTTAATTGGTTGATAGCTGAATTATGGACATTAGTCATGAGGAATATGGTATAAGTTTTTTGTTTTAATGTTAATTTTAGTTTCATTTTCAGATGAAGGGTACTATATTCTAAGATATTTTTGTTTATGTCCTTAATGTGTTGTATCCTATCCTTCCATATTAAGCTATTCGTATACCTTTCAAACCTCATGACAGATTGCGATAGACATAATAGTTATACTAAAATTTGGTTGAGCTACCATAGATGCAGTTTAACTGAAGGGTTTTTAATGATAATAAAGAAGAATCATCAGAAATTTTATGGTACAAGGCATATAAGTGGAACATGTACTAGAAAAGAAAAACCCTGCCAATGAAGAAATAATGATAATAATGAAGGAATTTAATCATTTTGAGTTGCATTATGAAGATCTTTTTTCTAAGCCCTTTTGGCTCCTAAGGTGGATACTTATCAGTTATCACCTCTCTTGTACTATTCTTATCCCATGCAAGTCCATAACTTCTCAAAATAATTCAAGTTTGTGCTTCTCTGCTGAATTTTCATGAACACAATATTATGATGCTTCAACCGTTGGGCAGGCACAAAGTAATGTAAGCAAATGAGTGATTCCTTTAAAGCTAAATTTCATTTGACCTTCCCACCAAGTAGGCCAAGTAAGATAGATGTTAAAAGAAACTATTGAAATCCCTATCCTTGTCAGAAAAAATAAAACAATTCCTCTCATTCCAAATGAACCATAGGAAGGCCCTAATAAAGTAAAATTACTTGATGGGAAGGTAAAAATAATCTTCCCTAGAGTAAATTTTTTTTTTGTAAAGTTGCAGATTCCATTTCGTATCTTTTCTGGGATCAGTAACATGAAACTTTTCAAGCATACAAAATACATATTCTAATAATGCTCAGGAATATGTTTGAAGAGTGTTACATAGATAGTTTGAGTAACAATATGGATCAAAACCAGACTTAACTTGTTCTACCGTCTGAATTGGAAAGAAACCCATATTACACGATTGCAATTATCAGCTTTCTTTGTGGAGGATACTTACTGAAAGAATCACCAATGCTACACAAACATTTTATGTTACTAATACTTGAGAGTCCAAGTTTCATGTTATTTAATATGCGTATGACTAAACAAGTACCACCTTATTTCCTGTTTCATTGTGAAATTATTGAGAATTGAGACTAGTGATCTAATTTTTTCAAACCTTTGCACAGTGAACTTCCCCATTTCTTAATGCTGTAAATTGGATTTGGACTAGTTTTTAATCTACTTTACTTGCTTTTTGTTAGTCATGCAACTTTGGGACTCTATAAGAAGCTCCATTATCGTGCACCAAAAGCCTTGAATAGGTATGTATGTAGAGAACAGTCCTCCCTATGTTAATGTGCATTGTATACTTTGTTCTCTGCACATTTATTTGATTTTATTTACATGTAGGTGGGAGATGTGTGCACAACCCAAGATGGTTCTGAAGATAGAAAGTGAGGAAGACATGCTAGTTTTGCAAGTAACAATTCCACTATGATTTCCTTCTTAAAAAATTCCACTATGATTTTATGGGATCGAGCTGATTTTTTTGTTAGGCGTATCTCAAAAGAATATCACATTTGCAGTTGGTTGATGTTTGTTTGTTTTTCTAGTCTGTTGTATGTTTAAATTTATATTTATTAGGGGTGTAATTACTAAGCAGGTCAATTTGGGTTGGTTTCTTGCCGAAACCAATTTTTTTCCAAACTGTCTAACCCACTATTTTTTTTCTTATTTGACTGAAATGATCGACAAGACAACCTTGGGTTTTTGTTTTTTTTCCTTCATCAGTTTTAGCTTGCACCCTGCTAATGCCCTTCATATTTATTAAAACATTTGTTCTTTTACTCCCTTCCTTCTGGTGCAGCTTCTTCATTCATTAGATCTCGTTTCTCTTACCAACCTTACCATAGTGCCATAAAATTTGAAAGAGCCTAGTATTTTGAAATTCGTTCTACTGTTTATTTCTGGATAGTCTTCTAATCTTTCTTCCTTTTCTTCCCAGTTAATTGTCCATCATATCTGAGACAATTCAATACAGCTTGCTCTTTTTTATATCTCATCTGTTCTTCGAGGCCTTTGAGTTCCCTCTGATTCTTTTACTTTTAGCCCTCGATCTTAATTCTTTTATTTTTCAAATTTTTATATATTATTGTACATCAGGAGAGGGCAAAATCGTTGAAGCTACCAACTCATATTACCATTGATGCCGGGAGAACTCAGATTGCTCCAAGTAAGTTCTCTGAAATTCACTTAAATAGATCGACTTTTTCATATCAAATTTATCAAGTTCACTAGTTTTCACTTTTTTGTTTTTCCAGATTCGAGAACGGTAATGGCAATTCTTGGTAAGTGGATTTTTTCCATGCAACCTTTATATAATCAAAGAGTTTTCTCATTGCTGCCTTATACAATTTAAGCATTCCTTTTTAGCAAAATTCCTCAGATGCGAAGAAAGCTCCTTCAAACGTATTTCAAGAAAAAATTTCAGACTACTTTCGAAAGCTTGCCATTAGTTTCTATCTCTATTCTATCACAATAGCTCAGCAAACTCCCCACCTCTTTTGCTTTTTTGTTCTCACTCATTTTTGGTTGCTTAGCTGGTGGATTTACTGAACAATTTCATTTTGGTGCATTCCAGCTTGAATTAGTATTAACTAACTTGGTTCATCCAATGAATATATTAGTAATGTATAGATTAATACACTTTTTACTTCACAAATTGCAGGTCCTGTTGAAGTGGTTGATGATGTAACTGGTGGGTTGAAACTCTTGTAGTTTCTAAATTCTTGACTGTTCTCAGCTCAAACTTCTTGAAGACTTCAGTTCTGTAGCAGAAGGCTCTGCAAAATCCATCCATGCTTGGACCAACTACACGGTATGAAACCGATTTGTGCAGAGCTTAGCCATCATTATACTGAGTACCATTACCATTTCTGATAATGACAACGATGATGACGATAATTTTAAGTTAACGTATTTTTTATGGAATCGAGTCTGATTATATATAGCAGAACAGTTGGGAAGTTCTTGGATAACCTTGTTTTAGAACTATATTCGGTTCACAAGCCCTTTTAAAAGATTTTTATTTCACAAATTGTTCTCTATTTAATTTATTTCTATTGCATTGTCTTAAAGATTATTTGAATTTAGGGTAGTCTAATCCATACTTTTAGTTTTATGACAATTCGAAATTTACTTCTGAGGAGACAATTCCAAGCATGTTGAACTATTCTTATTGTTTGAAAGAATGGATGTGTACACCACGACATGAAAAATCAAAATTCACAGCATCAAGATATACACACAAGGAAGAAAAGTGTATGGAAAGAATGTAAATTTTCCATTAAACTAGAGCCTGCTTTGTAGACCAATTCCTCCATTAAAATTAACTGCTTAGATCAAGCTGTTGTTTCTATAGAACTTCATATGCAATCTTCACTGTCTCTAGCCTTACCTGACGTAGAAGCTTCTTTCCCGTCATCTCTTTCACGTTCATATAATCCTGAAACAAAATATCAAAAAACAACCTTCAAAAACCCTTTTTTTAATGGGGTTTTGTTTTGTTTTTAAACCCAAAAGACTGCTTTGAAAAACAGCTTCCAAACTGATCAGAACCAAAAGTAGAGTCTTGCCTATAATTTCTTGCTGTAGGTCCTCTGTATCATACAAATAATTTGATACCAAAAGCTCCTTGCCCTCAAAGTAATCAGCTGCAGCCTCCATATAGCGCATGTCATCACTCATATACAGACTCCGCTCTTGCTTACAGTCGCTACAGATAACCGAAATCCCTGCAAACAAAACATCCAACTCAACAACAACAAAAGAAAAAACCCCACCAAAAACAGAAACACACACAACAATCCGAGCCAATGTTAGCGGTACCATGATAAACGCAGGTGGGGCGGCTCTTGCAGTGATGGCACATGATGAAGGCCAAGTACCTGTCTCTGGCACAGTAGTCACAGACGATGGTTCCGAAGGTGTTGGTGTGACGCTCCAAGAAGAGCTCATAGTGCTCCAGCTTCCGGCGAGCAGCTCTGTGGTAGGCAATGTAGGCGATGCAGCAGACTATGATGGAGCATTGAGATGAGGAGTAGTCTTGGGATGACGATGAAGCTGTGGAGGTCTCAGAGGATCTCATTTGATGGCAAATGAGGAGGGCCTCTTTGCAGAGAAGTTCTTCAAAGGAAATGAGAGGCTGTGTTTCGATGTAAGAGTAGCGTTTCGCAGCGATTGAGCCGTAGGGAAACCAATCTCCAACGGCGAAGTTCACTGCCTCTGCACAGTTAAAACCTGCAGTATTGCATTGGTTGGAAAGGGGGAAAAAAGAGCTAAAATCTCAAAAGTACTCTTAAAAAGTTGAAATGTAAACAAAGGAAGAGTGGGAGCAAATAAGCGATTTACCATGACTAAATCCAGCATGGTATGATCTTGGGAAGGTGATCACAAACTCTCCTGGCATTTGGACAACCGTGAATACAGGAACATTGTGTTTCATAAACAGTGATGGAGGGAGCATAGTTGTTTTTTCTGAGAGAACATCAGCAGCCCCATCAATATCATAGCTTTTCATTACATTTTCCGAGTACACGTTATCAAATACTACTTCCTCGAAGTTTCTTGCTCGGCTCCCGGGAACTCCATACCAAGTTTTCGGTGCACCCGAGTGAAGATAATTTATACTAAAATGGAAAAGAAAAAGTATAGCATAGTGTAGCATATATCGTTACAGAATTGTAGATGTATGAATGAAATCAAACTACATGTCAACCTGTATAAATAATGATCTTCAACATGCCAAGCAAAAGTACTAAACACCATCCCAAAATACAACATTGGATCTGTTATGCCCTGCAATTAATCACACAGTATATATTATGACCTCCATTATACACATCCAAAAACTCCCATTAAAACGTTTGAGAATCAATATACTTACTGGGATTTTCTTTTCGTGACGTAATGTCGATTCTGGAAGATGGGGAAGAACCTTAAGACATGAGTTACAAAACTTTAGGCTAAATTCAAATAAATAAATAAGTAAAAGTGAATTGATTTAGGTTTCATTTGATAACAATTTTATTTTTAAAAATTAAACTTGTATTAACTCTACTTTTTTTTTTTGAGTTCTACAATATGTGGGGTAAAAATTCGAACCTCTAACATCTTAATAAAGATATATGTCTTATCTAGTCGAGCTATATTCAAGTTGGAAAACTTATTAACCTTATTTCAACCCATGTGCTTCATTATTTTATTAGATATCTTGAAAAAAACATTATCTCAAAATCTAATTGAAATTTCAAAATCTTAATAAATAATAAATAATGTAGAGTTTGTACAAGATTGATTTTATTAATTTTTGAAACTTGACTAAGAATTCAAATATAAAGAAATTATAAAAAGAAACATAATTTTCATTCGAAAACCAAAAACCAAATAGTTATAAAAAATAGGACAGCTTCAGGCTCGTGGGTTTAGGGTTTAGAGTCAAGTGAATCAGACCTTCAAGTTCCATTTGCTTCGTCCAAGTTCGTCATCATTGGAAAACGCACTGCCTTCAATATTCACACCATATTGAACAGTGCCATGTTCACCCCAAGCCATTTCTTGCCAAAATTCCCTTTCCAACTTTTTACAAGGAAGACAAGCAGCAGAAGAATACTTCTCAACAAACACTCGATTTGCCACTCTCTCAAACTCTTCATATTTGTAGACTCTGCAAACACACACATCACATAATAATTCATCTTCAAAAAACCTTAACATATCCGATCAAATAATCCAACAAGACTCGAGAAAAAGCTTATAAATCTAACCAAAAAAAAAAAAACAAAAAACAAAAAACGACAACAGCAGCTTTTTTTAGACGTCACACCTTCCTCCTTGATTGTATAAAATCTTTTTATCCACCCAAGTCCCATATTTAAGTGGCTGCACAGAAGTTACAAAATCGAAATCTTTCTTCAGAACAACCCTCGCAGGAACAATGTCACTAAAGGGACAAACAATCTTGCAAATCCCTGAGGTTCAAAAAAAAAACAAAAAAGACCTTAAAAATTTCAGACAAGAAAAAGAAAAAGAAGACACGTACGTACCAAAGTTGGAGGCTTTAGGAGAAATCTTCTGCAAATAAGCAAAAGGGTCCTCGAAATCCTTTCTTGAAGGTCGATAAACCGGGCATTCGCGGATGTTATCGATCCATTTGAGATTGTTCACGTTGATTCCATACAAGCTTCTGGGTTGTTCTTTATGATCAGGTTGTGGTCTTGGGAGTTTTCTTTTTTTCGCTTGCGGACTTGAATAATGCTTCGGATTCATTTTACAAAAGCCCTTTAGTTTACTGTAAAAAGATTCAAGAAGAAATTATATGTATCTTCAGTACTTAACTTCATCAGTTTCATCAGTGTGTGTTTTGTTTAGTTTGCAAGAAAACAGAAGAAATAACCCAAGATTTCATTAGACATGGAAAACTTACATTTTGGGTTTTGCCTCTTTTTTTTTTCTTTTCTTCTTTTCTTAGGGACCAAACAGAAGCAAGAAGGAAGAGAAGTACCGGCGGTTATGGAGATTTTCCGGCGAGAAGAATAAGGATGAAGCGAGATGGGGATCGGAAATGGAGAGGATTTTCAAAGCTCTGCAAGATGGATGAGGAGATTTTTTACGATGTTTAGTTGCATGGATGATTAGAGATTAAAACGTTGTGATTGAGGCATTTTATACGAGGCGTGATTGTACGGATGTAGAGGATAATGAAGCAGTTTATTGGACAAATTATTCAAGCCGCCATAATGCTGTTGACTTCTAATAATTAACCATTAGATATAAAATTGAAAAACTTTTACAAATTTTTTTTCCATACATAGAGTTGGAGGAGTTATTAACTCCTCCCAACTCTACTCTCCCAACTTCTCATTCAAACGCTAAATTTGAAGTTGAGGTCTATTTCGTCTCTAAAGTTTTAAATAGACACATTTTAGTTTTTGAGGTTTAGAAATTGTTTTAAATGGTCATTGGCTTCGTCATTTGACTGTTGACCTAATAGAATGTTGACGTGGTGGTTAACAGGATGATTAGAACTAATTCAGTGACATGACAATTTTGCAAATTGGGTTGCTGACATAACCATCTCCTTTCTGTCTCTCGTTTTTTCCTTATCCTTCCTCATCTCTCCTTCTCTCTTCTTGTTTGACAAATCTTGTTGTCGTTGTCGCTTACCATCACTGTCTCCATCTATAGCTCGTTGTATCGCCATCAACGCCTCCATGGAACGAATGAGTCATTTGGTCCAACAGATCATCTGGCCGAACAACTCGTTCATACAATATGAATCTAGAACCTTCCATGGAGACGGTGACACAACTTCGAATGAGAGAACAACGACTTCGGCGACAAGATCATCGGAGAAGAAGGGAGAAGAAGGAAAAAAGAGAAGAGAGAGAGGAAGAGAAAGAGGAAGAAGATGACCATGCCGACAATTATAATAATAGATAATGTAAGAATCTTTAAAAAAAATACTAATTTCAATAAAAATCAAGGGTCGAAATATCATTTTGGTTCTTATATTTTGGAATTTATTATATTTTTGTTCCTATACAGCTCTCAAATATCAAAAATTAGTGCATGTAGTTTTAATAAATCTTAAAATTAACCATCAACTTAGTGTTAAGTTAATTTTTGTCTTACTCGATAAAATAATAATATATAATTTCCATTAAAGAAATGGCACAGTGTAAAATATATTTACCAAATTTCTAGACAAAAGGCTAGCTTATACACATATACACACATACATACTATTTTTTTTAGCAAAAGTTAACCATAATTAATCGTGGGGGACTAATTTTAAGGTTTATTGAAAAAATAGGTGACTAAATTTGGACATTTAAATGTACGAAGACAAAAATAGAACAAGTCCCAAATTTCAAAGACCAAAATGATATTTTAACCTAGAATAGCTTTGCACAAAATTAAGCTTCTTCATTTACATAACCAACTCTTGAATAACTTTGTCAAAATTAAATAATATTTCTTTAGAAAAAAACTATAATGTTGCTTTTATCTAAAATCTTATCAATCTTGTACCAGACATATATTTCATAATTCATTAAACTCATGCCTTCGACCCGACCCAATTCAACCTGTGTTTTGTGTTCTTTGGACATGTTAGTTTTGAATTTTTTTTTTCATGAACTACATTTTAAATTTGTAATGTTCTCATTTGGATTTTGTTAGGATTTTTTTTCACTAAGTGCTCATTTTATGACATTTTGAATTTTCAAATACTTTAACATGTTTGGCTAAGTTTTAATAAGCTTATTTTTTTGTTTTTCAGGTATTTAGGGTTGAGCATGAGTATGCGGGCAGAATTTCAAGTTGGATCTACAAGTGCTTTCTTTTCTTCAATAGTTTATGTAATTTTGTTTTGTATCTCCAACTTTGAATTATTAAATGTTTAGGATCACTTTATATATATAAGACATTTGTAATAATATATTTCGTTTGTTTATTTAATTTAAATGATATTTTGAATGCAATCAAGAATATGTTTCATTTTCTATGCATGTATATTGTACAACAGGATTCAAAAAATAGGATTCAACTGAACAAAAATGAACTAAAATTACAAAAAATTAGAGCAGAGGTTCTGCCGACGCTAGATAGAACTGGCGTCGGCAGAAGCTGGCTTTGCTGAGGCATATCGTCGTGCGTCGGCAAAGCCAATCAGCAAAAGCTATGCCGACGCAGGCCTACCCTCTCGTCGGCATAGCCCATCTCTGCTGACGCATGCCAACACGTGATAAACCTTAGAATTAAGACTTATTTAACTCTAAATTAATTAAAATATTTTTGTTTCGTCTTAAGATCATTTGGAAATAGCTGAAAATTGCTTAAAAATAAGAATGAAGGCAATTAGGGTGAGAATCTTAACAACTAAACTTGTGTGCAGGAATTGTGAAAATTGTAGAACCAAAATTGCAAGATGAAGTTGCAATTATGGAGTAGTAGAAAAATTCAAAAAAATTCAAAAAAAATCTGCATTCAACCCATATCTGAAAATCTTCAATTATTGTAAGATTTGGAGGATTTTGAGCACGAATTCTGGGCATTATTCAACCCTAATGAAGGTCAACAAAAGGAGAGAAGAGAGGGTGGTTTGGTCGGCAAATTTGAGTAGAATTTTTTGTGGGTTTTCTTCCAAAATTTCCTATGTTTTCTGTTGCAATTTTTCTTCTTTGTTTTATCAAAGACTGCTACCATATTTAGTTCTGTTTTCTTGGCGTGAAGCTGTAGTTCTTCTTTCTGCACATATTAGTTTCTCTCAAGAATCGATCCTATCCAAATGAAAGTTTGGATTGTAATGATTCGTTCTTTCTTGACGCAAGTTAGGATTGAATTGATTGATTTCAAGAGAATTTTTTTTTGTGCAACGTTCTGTACTTTTCTATTTCTTCGAAGTTTTGGATTTTTGTTCAGCACATTTAAGTTGTATTCATAAAGTTTTGTTTCTTGTTTTTCAATAACATTGTTGGCAGGATATTTCAGATTTGTAGTAAGGCAGGTTCATCCTTTTTATTAAGCTTTTTTTTTTTCTGGGTTTTATTCAGTACGAATTCTTCTTTTATATTTTATTGTTGCTCTTTGTGTTTCATACTTACTGGGTGTAGGCAACAATTAATTGGCTTATGATTACAACACCCAAATTGGCTTATGATCAGTAATATTTTCTTATCACTGGGAATTATTTATTGTCCATTTTTAGTTTTCCCTTAGTTCCTTTTCATTCAAGTTTGTTTCATTACAGTAATATAGTAACCAAATTCCTTTTCCTTTTCTTTTTGTATGGAGTTTATCTTCAACTTTAGTTTAGATGTTTTCGAATTAATTATGAGCTAAATTTCTTAGGGAGTTCAAATATGTGAATTCCCTAAGAAGTAATTGTAGCCAAAATTCTAATAAAAACTCAAGCCTACATCTCAATGGTTCTCTTGTGTTGAATAAATGTCGTTGAGATCCTAGATTGATCAACTAAGGTAGCAACTTAAGCTTAAATCTAATACCGACAAGGTTAGTGATAAGCGGATTTCGCACAAGTGATGGAGAAAATAACTTAAACATAAGCCAATTCTTTACCCTATACCTAGGGATTAAAGACTCTAAAACCCATAAAATTATTGAGCCAAATTATTGAAGATAGAGGGACTATAGACATATAAGTCACTTACTTAGTCTCCTAAAACCTAATTTCAAGGTGAATAGGAGTAGCAATTTTGGTTTACAATTGAATGTAGAATAGGTTGGAATTGCAATTTTAGTTTGCAATTACAACTTAGGGCAATGACATTCTTGAGCCCCTCGTTTCTCTAAAGAATTTCTTTTGAAATTTTAATTTCTTTTACCAAGTCTGTTTAGTTTTCTTTTCAATCTTGCAATTTTTGATTCAATTCAGTTATGCAATCTTTGTCACTCAATCTTATAATTTTCGATTCTGCAATTCAATTCTACAATCTTTGTCACTTTAACTTACAATTATATTTTGTAATTATTTTGTTTTTCCAAACACACCAATCCCAACCTTGTTTTTGCTATTTTTATTTTCCAAAGTTGCAATTTTCTTTACATTTTGCTTAGCAATAATTTTTGTTACACTGTTCCCTGTGGAATTGATCCTCAAGAATACTTCTGTTTTAATACTTGCATCGGCAGTGTGCACTTGCACTGGGGTTGAATGTATTTACTTACTTTTCTTCACCCGAAGTTCATCCGATCAACACGCGTCGGCAGTAGGTGAGCAAATTGGATCTGCCGATGTCGTGATTTCGGCATCGACAGATCCAGCTTTTGTCGACGCCAAAAATCTTGTGCGTCGGTAGAAGCTTTGCCGACGCGTTATTTCCGACGCGCTTGCCAACGCCAAAAAGGGTGTCGAGAAACCCTTTACCGACACGATTGTAGCTTCTACCAACGTTTGTTCGTGTCGACAAAAGATTAAATTTTTGTAGTGAAGATCATTGGAAAAGAAGGAAAAAAGAGAAGAGAGAGAGGAAGAGAAAGAGGAAGAAGATGACCATGCCGACAATTATAATAATAGATAATGTAAGAATCTTTAAAAAAATTACTAATTTCAATAAAAATCAAGGGGTCGAAATACCATTTTTGTTCTTATATTTTGGAATTTATTCTATTTTTGTTCCTATACAGCTCTCAAATATCAAAATTTAGCCCATGTACTTTTAATAAATCTTAAAATTATTCATCAACTTAGTTTTAGTTAATTTCTGTCTTACTCGATAAAATAATAATAATAATATATAATTTCCATTAAAGAAATGGCACAGTGTAAAATATGTTTACCAAATTTCTAGACAAAAGGCTTATACACGTATACACGTACATACTATTTTTTTCAGCAAAAGTTAATCATAATTAACCGTAGGGGACTAATTTTAAGGTTTATTGAAAAAATAGGGGACTAAATTTGAACATTTAAATATACGGAGACTAAAATAGAACAAGTCCCAAATTTCAAAGACCAAAATGATATTTTAACCTATAGTATAGCTATGCACAAAATTAAGCTTCCTCATTTACATAACCAACTCTTGAATAACTTTGTCAAAATTAAATAATATTTCTTTAGAAAAAAACTATAATTAATGTTGTTTTTATCTAAAATATTATCAATCTTGTACCAGACATATATTTTATAATTCATTGAACTCATGCCTTCGACCCGACTCAATTCAACCCGTGTTTGGTGTTCTTTGGACATGCTAGTTTTGAAATTTTTTTCTATCTTTTACTATAAGAGCTAGTTTAAGTTGGAACCATGTATCATTTAGCCAAACTAGCTTTATCAACTTTTTTGAAGTAAAATATAAGATAAATTAAATCATAAACTCTATGTAGTTATGAAAAAAAAAAGGTCCAAAACTAGCATGTACAAAGAATACAAAACAAGGAAATATACTAGGATACCATAAAATCATAGTGAAATTGTTAAAGTAGGCACGTGACAAACTAAAACTTCCACTAATTTTCAGGGTTTCTTCAAGCATATTAATATTATACATTTTTTTCTAAATAGAAACGTGAACATCGAGATTCAAAATTTCATGAATGAGTTAGCCATATTAAAGCATATTGGCCATGCACACTTGTCAAGCGATTTATACTCATGGAAATCCAAATATTATTTCAGACATAAATATAATAACACGTAAGTTAAAAGTGATGAGAATAACCTTAGTAACAATAACATATATCTATAGATATGAGATCTTTTAATAGAATCTGAAGAGTAAAATTATGCCGATTCGTGAAACAATATCATACACATACGCTAATAGTATCAAAATTATGCCTCAAACTTAACGTGTAGATGAGCCTAAAAATGTGAACAAAACTATTCTTCAAGTCCATGAAGCACTCTCAGAGCCTTCCAATATCTAGGATATACTAGACTCGACATTTCACCCGCTGTAGTGTAAACAAGCTTAGCCAATTCCCCTACAAATGCATTATTTTCATCTTCAATCTTCAAAACACATGTTCATTTCTATGATATTTATGACTCCGTTTGATATTATTTGATTTTTTAAACTTGTACTTGTTTTCTCAAAAAAAAATTATAATAATTTTCATTTTTTAAAAAAAAAACATTTAAATTCTTAACCAAATTTCAAAACAAAAACAAGTTTTTAAAAATTACTTTTTTAAATTTTCAAAATTTGGCTTGAATTTTGAAACATGTGTAAAAAGTAGATAACAAAACAAAAAAAACTTAGATGGAAGTAGTGTTTATAAGCTAATTAATTTTTAAAAACCAAATGATTGTCAATTGGCCCGGTCAAAGATTTGATTTGATAGTTCAATTACAAAGGTCAAAAGAAAGTTGATTAAACTTCACCAATAGGAATGGTTGACAGAAGAATATATCCACGGACCAAAATGCACAAGGAAAACTATCTAACAACTACAAGGAAAAATTAAATTTTTTAAAAAAAAAAGCTTTTTTTTTTAAACAAAAAAATTCTGGATACTTTATCACATAGCATATATGCTTTTCTTACAGTTGAATTACAACATAAGCATGTAGCTTATTTGTGTACTCCCTAATACTAAAAACTAAAATAAAGCATAAAAAACATATCAATCAACTGAGATGAAAATAGCAAGCTAAGAGGAATAGGTCCTCACATTGTTTTGGCGAAATATATATGATTTATATATTGGGATATGGTCTGGGCTACACACATTTAGAGTGCAGCGATTCTTGGATGAGACTTAAGAAGAACTTCCCACATGTTTCCCTTGATCCTCAGCTAAAACCTTCTCCTTCGTTTTCTGGCTAACATCTACGGCCGCTTTGGCGACTCTCTGAAACGTCTGGCTAACCCAAGAAGCCCCGGTTGAGACATAGCGGTTAGCCATTATGGCTGATCCTGCATTGCTCACCGCCGCCTTGGTCTTCTCAGACACTTGAAACTTCTCATCCATTTCTCTCACTTTCTCATTCACCACCGTCGTGCCAACGCTAATCTTCTCGCTAAGGCCGATCTTCTGGTCCAGAGAAGCGACTTTGGATGAGGCTGTCGATGTCAACTGGTGCCTCTCATCAAAAGACTTTGCCTTATTGAGGGCATCTTTGCCCAAAGTGAAGCCTTTGGCCAGCATGCTGCTCACAACATCCTCTGCTTTTTGCATTGCAGATCCAGCAGTTCCAGAGCCTGTGTTCTCTGTAGTCTGGTGAAACATGTTTATTCTTTAATGTCAGAAATTGCAGTGACAAGATTGAAAAATACTGTAAGCGTAAGGATTGAAGAAAATACTGGAGTAGACACTGGTAGAGGGGCACTGGCACCAACAGCAGGAAGGTTGTACTCTGGAGCAGAAGCAATGCTAACAGGCTGATCAACAATTGTAGCTCCCTGAGAAATGCAAGACAGTTTAATCAGGTAAGATAACAAATGAAACAAGAAAAAGCCTCTATCACAAATTATTTCTAGCAAAAGTAAACATGGCGACACAATCTCTCTCTTGTAGCAAAGAAATTATTTAATATGAGAGATAGAAATAAAGTTTTGGCTAAATTATAAAAAATACCCCGAACTTTGCTCTTTCTTTCAAAAATACCCTCTATTCTTTCAAAAGTTGCAATATTGACCCATGACCTTTCATAAATGTTTCAAAACTACCATTTTGAGTAGAAATCCGTTAGAATGTTGGATGGAAAGTCGACAAGGCAATGACCTAAAACAACGTGACGATGATTGAAAAGTTTGCTTGGATTAAGTATAGAAGAACAACATTCCACCACGTCGACTCTTCATCCAACACACTAACAAAGTTTCTACTTCAAGAGTAGTTTTGAAACATTTATGAAAGGTCAATGGTAATATTGCAACTTTTGAAAGATTAGGAGTATTTTTGAAACAAAAGGCAAAAGACAAAATTCAGGGGTATTTTTGATAATTTAAAGTTTTTTTTCCATTATTATAGAAAAAAATTTTAAAAAGGTAATTTAACTCGGCATCTATCAATAGTTATAAAAGTGACTAAAGACATCAAGGCGACCATATTGAATAGTTTCCCCCATCTTAAAGAAATAAGATGAAGACTTGTTAAATCGCATCTTTTCTGAGGAATAAAACTCTGTTCTAAGTAATTTTCAAAACATATCACCCCTAGAGCCATTTTTCATAACATAAGAGAATTTCTACTTTCCGGGAATGAAAGTTAAAATAAATAAGCAGATATTCAGATAAAATCATTCGGAAGATCTACAAATTAAGAAGGACAATTGAAATAAAGAAAGAGAAGAAAAGCGAATTGTATCAACCGAGAGTAGAATCGATGTCTCTGCCCCTTTTGAATCCTTAAAGGTAACAAATGCAACTTGAGATCGCTCATTGTCCCTACGAGAAAATAAAATTAAAATAAAGTAAACAGTTGGAGCAAAATCAAGAAGAAAAAAGTAAGAATTCCACTGCTAATGGGCAATTCCCCTTCGAACTAAAACACAACCGAAATACAATTTTGAGGCATTAGTAAATCAGACTTACTTTCGCATTTCGACAAATTCAATTTCACCGGAAAAAGAAAAAAAGTCTCTCAAATCTTTCTCCGTCGCGCCCAACGAGACATTGGTAACTCTCACCGTTCTCATCTGCAAACCGCATAGGCAAAACAAAGCGACTGTAACGATTAAACGAAAAATAACCAAAATGAAGACAGTTTCTGGAAAATCAAAGCCGAATTTCGACGTTTTCGGTGCTTTCAATAAATTCCTTATTTCTTGTTCGAAACATTAAATTCCAATACTACGCCATAGTGACAACGGAAGTACGCATTCTCCATCTCCTCAATACGAATTAAACCATTTGTTCATCAAACTGAATTACGGGGAAAAAACAATGAAACATACTGTTTCTTCTATATTAAGTAATTGATAACAAGGAGAAATCACGGGTCAGAGCAGAATGAAAATTGAGGGTAATAACATCGCCAGAAATCTAACAGATTAGGAAGAAAATGAACAGAAAAAGAAAGAAAAAATTGAACACCAACCGCCATGATGTTCCGTCTGATCCAACCTGAGAGGTTTCCAATCCAAGTTCTTAGAGAGAGAGAGAGGGAGAGAGAGAGAGAAAGAGACAGAGAAAGGAAGAATGGCCTCGAGAGGTGTGTTGTGGCTTGGCGGTTGTTTAGGTTCGTAAATAATACATATGGCAAAAGAAAGGAACTGACTCAGTCTTTTTTTCCTTTTTTTTTTATTTTTTCTTTTTCCATTTTTTCTTGAGAAGTTTTTGTTATAAAGTTAAGTTTGGTAATGGGTAGCGTTATAAAGGTATTAAATTTCAGTCGACTTACTTATTTTGATATAACATTTTCATATATCAATTGATTATGTCGGACCACGTTATAAAATTAAGTTATTTTATATTAATTAGATTATTCGTTAGAGTTCTAATTTAAAAAATTAAAATTTTAAATTTAGTCCTTTAAATTTGGTATATTAAATTTCTAGAAATTTTGGTAAAATAGATTTTTAATTAAATCTTTTGAAAATATCTAATTATATGCTAAAACGTTAAAATAAGTTTTATAAACCTAATTAAGAATATTTAAATTATTTATCGAATGTAACAGTGAATTAAAAAAGTAAAACAATTCAAGAGAGATGACACATGACTATTTTAACGTGGTTCGATTTCCCAACCTACTCATTGAAGCCACACCCAAAGAATAAGATTAATCAATCAAACGTTAGTATAATTTACAATCAATATTGACTTATGCATAAAAGAACTCTCTTCTTAAATCATGTCGCAATAGTTGATCGACTCTTCCTTGGATTGAATTTTTTCAAACACAAGCTCTCATTGTGTTGTGGACCACCGTTTGAACTCTCTTCAATGGTGGATGCGACTTCTCACAATACTTGGAAAATATTTCTCACAAATATAAAAAGAATCGCACTTTTACAATTTCACATAAAAGCACTCTTTCAACTAGATATTACAAATTTAGAACATTGAGAGTGTCCCCCCCCCCCCCCCCCCCCAAATACTTCGGAAGAAAAAAAAAGTGCTCTCCCAATCTTATTGTCTTGCAATGCTCCAATCCATATATATATATAGAGATGGAAGAGATAAAAGAAGGAAGGTTAAATCCAATTAAACCACAATCACCTTAATTGAAATTAAAGAATCAATTAGGAAGAAATGTCAAAATGAAAATACAACCATTACACAATGCAAATTGAAATACAATTTAAAATTCATATTCAAATTCAAACATGCTACAATTAAAGAAAAATTAATAAACAAATCTTAAGAGCTTTTGCCAAAAATGCCAATAAATAAAATTCCTTTCAATCTTTCCCCGACATTGATTTAGCAAAAATGCATTCAAAACGATTAAGCGAGCAAAATACTTTCTCCCCTTGATTTTGTCAAAACATGCCAAAGAATTTTTTTTTTTTTTTTTTTAAAACACTCCCCCTCAACAAAGCAATCAACAATTCAAAAGGCAATTGAAAATAAAAATGCATAATAAACGTTTAAAAGTAATAAAAATCAAGTGATAAAATAATTCAAGTCATTTTTTCTCACCCAAGCTTTCTTTGAATTTATTTCTAATTTCAGAACGTTGAAACCATAAGAGAACATATCGATTTTCACTAAGTTCATTAATTTAAAACATTTAGGTCTAACATGTCCATGAATACCACAAAAATGACGTATAGGAATAAATTTTTGAATTTTACCTTTTGTTGAATTTCTTTTCTTTTTTTTTTTTTAAAAAAAAAAACTAATTTCTCAATGATAATTAGAATGTACCCTCGACCAATTTGTTAGACGTTTGAATCCTCTCAGTTCAAATGTTGTTGAACTAAAAAAAAATGATAAAGATCATATTTAGGACTTTCTAAATTTTGAGAAACTAAAATATAACCTTTTAAATTCTGAGGGGTCAAATTATAAATGAGGGTAAACTTTCCAAGTGAAACTATTAGATAAAGATTCAACTTAACTATATATATACAATTTTTGTTTTTTAGTTCAACAACATTTGAAAGTGGAGATTTGAACCTTTGACATTTTGGTCAAGGGTACATTTACGGGCATACTTTTACATTTCTGCAAGCGCACGGGTCAAGTAATATAAAACGGTATTCCTACCGAGTATCGAATCCACAGAGATTGACTTTTAATTTAATTAATTACCACGAATACTCTCACTTAACTTTATTTAAAGAACCGAAGTCAAAAGTAAACTAACTAACAAAAGAAAATAAATGGGAGACACAAACACGAGGGATAAATTGGGAAAGGATCAATTACTAAACTAACAGACAATTATAAACCAATGGACAATAAACTCATAAGTCAAGAAGCTCTAAAAACGTGGAATCTCTCTCGGTCTCCTCCACTCTCAAGTACTAATTAACTAACCTAGGTCTCCCTAGTGCTAGCTAACTCATACAAGGCGTTAAGACTCCTTCTAATGTCTATTTATTAACCCCGATTATCACTCATGTAAATAAACACTAGTTATGCAATTGGGTTGTTGTCTAAGCTTCTCTCCATCGAGTTTCCACTTAGAAAACTAGTCAATTAAACAATGCCCAACTAATTAACCTTCATCACCAACTACAATTAATTAGCTATTAATCTCGCTGTCACTCGAGTAGTTAATTAATTGCGCATTAAGCTAAACTAAGTATCCTCTTTCGAGCGCAACTTAGAAATACTTCAATTAATTAGAGAAACAATGATTAAAGGCATTAAGCAACAAATGCATAAATGATTCAAAGCCCTACTCGTCATAAACATCCATAAAGTAAGCAAATGGTCCATAAATTCGAACAATTAAGCATATAAACAATCAAATACAAAAAACCCAAGTAATTAGGGACAAGGATATACAAATTCAGTTCAAACAACCCATAAATCCCTAATTTATAGCCACTAAATTAACTATAAATGAAAGGAAAATGGAAGAAATTGCAAACAAAGGGAGATTTCACATTTCTGAGGTGTTATCCCAAGAATCCAAGCTCCAAATCTTCAATACCGCTCCAATCCGCTCACAAAATGCTCCCAAAACCTCTCAAAATAGCATGGAGTCTAGTTTAGGGCATAAACCCTCAGTTTGGCCTCTCAAAATCAAATAGAATATGTTATATTTATAGTAGGGATCGAGCAGCGCTTAAAAAAACGCGTTTTGCAGGTACCGTAGCGCCTAGGCACCCAAAATAATGCCTAGGCGCTGCCTCTCTGCCTTCTCACTCTGTTTACAACGCCTGGGCACCAGTTTGGGCGCCTAGGCGCCATTTTTTTTTTTTTTTTTTTTAATAGATTTGAACTTGAAAATCTTCAAACTTCATTATTAATCTCTTCTCTTCTTGAATTTTCAACAAGGCTCTAAAAGGCTCCAATATCAATCAAAATAATCTCGAACACTCAATTTTGCTCCATTAGCTCGGTTTCTACAAAATCAAGAGAAATACACATCAAAGTTCACTAATTCAATACAAAACTAGCCAATAAATGGGCATAAATATAGCACTAAATTAGTGCTTTCATACATGTCAATTACCGCTAAGCTAAGCTCACTTTGGCGAATTTAACTTAACTATTATTCATTATTTCCTAGTGAACATTTTTAATGTATTACTATAGAGTTGCAATGATAATGTTTAATTGCTACAATTTTGAACTAAAAGAAAATGCAACAATTTTATAAATTTAGAAGTACTTTATTAATATTGAAATTTTGAAGTTACATTTTTTTTTACATTTTTGTCCCTCATAAGTGTAGTCTAGTCAATAGGGGCATAGCTTAACTAGTCAATATATTATTTACCTCTCTAAAGATGTTTGAATCTCTCACACTTTTTTGAACAGGAAAATTTTTAGTACTATTGAAATACCAAAATCTATTTTTATGACATTTATTCATTATTTCCTATATCATTCACATTTAAAAATGGGGTGGGTCCCTTTTCAAAAAAAAAAAGTGTGGGTCTATGAAGGAAAAATTTTACTACATGACATAAATTTAATATGTATTTTTAGAAAAATTCACAACTTTTCTTTTTCTTTTTCAAAGATAGCATTACGATGTAACACAAAAAAAAAAATAACAATAATATTTTAAAAAATATTTATCAATTATAGTGGAATTCCTCTAAAATGCTTTTTTTTAGTTCAACAATTGCACAAGAGAGGATCCAACCATGACTTTTAAGAGGAAAAATTTCTAGTGCTACGGTAGTACCATACTCCCTTTGTTCACATTATCATTTTGCCTTCGTTAATATTTTTGTAATTCTAGTAGATCCCACATCATTTTTAAAATGATGTTGACGTGACAAGCAATAAATTGAAGGACTATGTAGTACTAGAATTTTTCTCCTTTGGTTAAATTACAAATTTAGTCCATGAACTTTGAGTTTTGTGTCTATTTGGTCTCCAAATTTTCAAAATTACAAATTTAGTCCCTGAACTTTCGAGTTTTTTAAAATTCACGAATCTACTAGATTCAAAATTGAAATTTTAGGCAGCATTAGAGATAAAATTCAAATTTATATCTAATAGATCAATTAATTTTTAAAATTTTTGAATTTGTCAGGGACTTATTAGACACAAAATTAAAAGTTTAGGGGACGTATTAGACACTTTAGAAAATTCAGGGATTAAATAGACACAAACATCAAAGTTTAGGGACTAAAATTATAATTTAACGTACTCGTCTTGAGGTGACAATTTGTGACTTTAGCCAATAGGCTAAAAACTGTCCTGGACAACATAATTTCTCCTTCACAATCAGCCTTTTTACTGGGTCAGCTAATTAAAAATAATGCAATAATTGGTTTTGAGTGTATCCACACTATAAAAAATAGACGACGTGGTAAAGAATATGTGGCTGCTATGAAGTTAGATTTGATTAAAACTTATGATTGAGTGGACTGGTGGTACCTTCGTAGAATTATGGAAAAGATGGGTTTTACTACAGAATGGATGTCCTTGATCATGTCATGTGTGGAGTCTGTCAGATTTAGGGTCCTTTTGAATGGGACACCTCGTTAGGAGTTCAGACCTCAAAGGGGCTTACGACATGGTGACCCTCTTTCACCTTATTTGTTCCTTATTATTATTATTTTAGTTCAACAAAATTTAGGGGTAAGAAGATTCAAACTTCTGACCTCTTGGTCGATGGTACATGTCAATTACCGTAGAGCTATGCACACTTTGGCTATTTGTTCCTTATTGTGCAGAGGGATTATCAGCTGTTCTGTTGCAGGCTGAGCAAAGGAAGCTCATCACAGGTTTTCGTATAAATAATTATTATCATGTGCGAACTCATTTGTTTTATGCAGATGATAGTCTTATTTTCTTTAAGGCCTCTAGACAAAATTGTCATGTGATAAAAAAAAATTTAACTACTTATGAGTAAGTGTCTAAACAAACAATAAATATTGAAAAATCAATTTTTATGGTTAGCCCAAATACTACTAACGAGATGTGGAGGCTATCAAGAGTGAGCTTAATATTCACTATACTAGCTCCTTAGGCCAATATATACTTGGCTTACCTTCACAGACGACTCAAAGCAAGAAACATGCGTTTAGTTCTATCAAAGAAAGAATGTGGAATTCTCTCCAGGGATGGAAAGACAAGTTTTTTTTTTCCAGCAAGAGGCAAGGAGGTTCTAATCACGGTGGTCACACAAGCAATCCTGACATACATGATGAGTTTTTTTTTTTTTTTTTTGTTTCAGTTCCTTATTTCTTTTTGTAATGAGCTTAGTTCTTTGTGTGCACGTTTTTTGTGGGGTGCTTCTAATAATGATAGGAAAATCCATTGGCAAAGATGGAAGAAAATGTGTTTAAGAAAAGAACAAGGAGGCCTACATATTTTCAACCAAGCTTTGTTAGCAAGACAAAGTTGAAGTGGTAGAGCTCGTCACACTCACCAAATAAATTTATAACCAACCAAAATTTGCAGTAAAAGTGGTCGAGTCGAATACATGGAGGCGGAACTTTGGTTATTTAATTTTTCTCTCTTTGGATTTAAAGACCGACTGAGGGGAGTTTTCATGAAAAGAGTTAAAATGTGCAAGGAAATTAAAACAAGCTGAATTTAAATGCATGCAAGAAAATTTAAAGCTGGAGAAATAAATTGGGAACTCATTAATTAATTAAAGCGCTAATTCAAGGTAAATCAGGGTTCATTTTGCAACACTGGTCATCGATTATCCTAAACATGCGTTAATACAGAATCTTAAGACTGACCGGCCTCCTTAGGACACCGTAGGAGCCTCCCTAAAGAACTAGAATTCTAAGACTCGAGATAGGTCAGAATGCAACAGAATAAAGCGACGGGCCTTCAAATTAAACTATTACATGCAAATCGACTCTAGAGCCTACCATATGCACGTAATTAAACAATTCTACTTAACTAACTGGCGTGGCCATCCTCCGTTTTACTACTCTATTTAAGCTAGAGATAGAGGACACCTACGAGTACATCTAGCATAGCTAACCAAACTCTAAATCAATTGATTTGTTAGTTCAATCAAAGAAAAGCAAGCTAGGATTAAACCAAGAGTCAACAAGCCATGAAATTACTGTAATAAACTGAAATTAATTACAAAATCTCTCAAGTGTTGCAAAACTAATCCCTAATTACCTCAAATTAGCTGAGATGCCTAGCCAAACATTGTCCACATTGATCTTGGGGCCAAACCACAAGCCCAAAATGAAATAAAAAGCTAAGAAATGTCTAAAATAGAGAAGAGGGAGGAGAGGAATCAAAGATTGAAGGCTGGAGTTAGAAAGAATTCACCCTAAATCGAAAATTATGCTCTTAGAGAAATTGAAGTAGCGTCGAGACACTACAAGCAACGTCTCAATGTTACCTTTAATCAGACCAGTGTTGAGGGGGGCTCGCCGCAACGTCTTGGGACGCTTACTGTTGCAGCATCTTGACGTTGTGGACAGTGTCTCGATGCTGTCCTGCTTCCTCGCGTTATGGACTTGGGATAGCATCTCGACGCTGTCTTGCATCTGAGGTTACTACCTTGCAGCGTCGAGTAAAGCCTTCACCTGGCATCTCGACGCTCCTCAGGGGCATAACCGTCAATCCTTCATATATTTTTGCTCGGGCATCTGATTGACCTTCAGTTTGGCTCATTTTAATCCCAATTCGACATAGGATCTCCAAAATGCTTCTCTTGCTCGATTACCTACAAAATAATCAAATAAACACATAAAAGCCTAACAAACTAACACGATTTATGCATAGTAATTTAGAATTATTTTGGTCCTATCATGAAGACTTCTAAAAAATCCAAACAGTTTGGTTGCTCATATACTTAGAGGAAAGTATTATAAGGATAGTAACTATTGAAAAGCAACTTTAGGTCACAATCCTTTATACATATGACAAAGCACCTAACATGCATAAGTGTGTTATTTCTAAGCTTAGTTTTATGTTAGTTTCTCTATGATTGTGTGTACTTTCATGTATTTTTATGTATATTTTACAGAAATCGAGCAATTGGAGCAAAACTAGAGCATTTTGGAGTATTTGGAGCATTATTGAGCTATATTTGAGGATCCAAGTGTTGAAGAGAAGTAAAAAAACTTGTGAGCCCGAGAGTATAACGTCTGTAGCATTGCAACGCTACATCAGCAACCCTTCAGCATTGGAATGCAGCAAGCATAGCGTTGCAAACGGCAACCAAAATGATTTTTTCCTTTTTTATAAAATTCGAGGGACGTCATTAGTTTCTTTTTATAAAGTCGAGACAATGTTGCAATGCTAGGGGCAGTGTTGCAGCATTGCAACGCCAGTCTCAATATTTTTTTTCCTATTTTATTTGATTCGAAGGAACAACGTTGCAACACTTCCCCTAGCGTTGCAACACTGTTTGGTAATATAAAAGGAAAAATTTTCATTCGTAAGAGGGGAGCCATTTTCAAGCATGTTTTTTTTTAACCCTAGGGGTTTCTATTAGAGATTTCTTAAGTTTCCTTTTCCTCATACTAGTAGTAGATGCAACCCACTTAAGGGGAAAGAATAGTGGTAAGCTCATACTTGCAACTGGGGTCTATACCAACAACCAAATATACCCGACCGGGTGGTGGTTTCCTGATGGAGAATCTAATTTATCGTGGACATATTTTCTCTGACAGATGGGATGGATGGTGTAATTGGATATCTCCCTGGTCTTGTCATCATGTCTGATAGACACCACAACATCTGTAAGGTAGTAAAAACTGTGTTTTCAAATGCATTCCATTGTATTTGCATCCACCATCTTACTGAAAATTTGATAACGAAATGCAAGAACGAAGATGTTGTCGCAATCTATTTACTCGCGAAAAAAGAACTTTGCGAATCAGAATTTAATAGGTATTGGGAGCAAATTGCAAGGTATCTAAGTGCAAGAACATACTTAGAAAATATTGGGGTTGAGCGGTGGGCTTGGGCATTCCAGTGTGGATGGAGGTACAATCAAATGACCACAAACCTGGCATAATACATAAATTGAGTATTGAAGAATGCACGAAAGCTATCGATCACATCATTTATGAATCACATTAAAGAGTGGCTTCAAGGTCTGTATTACAATCGTTGAAATTCTGCGTCCAAGTGTTAATCACCATTATCAGAATGGGCGACATCATTTCTTGCAACAGTAGAAAACCCACTTGCTGGACATCTAACCCTTAAGCAATTTCTTCAGAAAATTCACTTTGATTCCTAAAAATACTTCCTTCAATGTAAATCTCAACTTCAAAATGTTTGATACAAGAAATTAAGAAACAGAACACAAAAGATTACAACCTAAACTGAATTAAAACAGAGTCCCAACTCAAAAATAACTACGAACAACAAAAGGTATACATTTGAATAACCTACGATTTTCCTTCAGATTTCAATCGATTCAATCCCGTTCTTTGTCAAGAAGGAACGAATCTTTACAATCCAAACTTTCATTTGGATTGGATCGAAGCTAAGGAAGAACAAAAAGACTTCTCGGATGTAACCACGCAGCTGGACAAAATGCACAAAGAAGAAAACCCAAAAAACCCGTTTGTGCCTAAGGAGAAAATCGATCTTTTTGGCTGCAGCTTCCTCCCATTTTTATCCTCTTCGAATTAGGGTTTTTGACTTCCTTAATTTAGTCTAAACTCCCATGGAAATCATGCAGAGATTGGGGAGGATCGAGTGTTGTCCATATTTTCTTTAGCCGAATATTTTCCTTTTCTGCTGCTGCTCGATTGTAATATCATATTGCAGATTCAGATTTTGCAATCTGAAATTTCAGTGTTCCAATGTCCTGTATCCAAACATCATTCTTAGTTTGTATTTCCCTTTCTTACTCAATTTCCCTATCAAATGCAATTTCCACAAGTTTATTGATGTTTTCCAAGATTTGCTAACTTCTTCATATAATTTCTATAGTAAATCAAGCATAACTTAAGCCTTTGAGAGTTAAATAAGCTTCAATACTGTGGCTTAGTAGGAGGTTCGGGTCACAACAGAAAAACTTGTCTCCAGCCATTGAACACATCTTAGTATTTAGCATTTAGCATCTACTATCTTGTTATCATGTTCACTCATCCGAACATTTTGTAATCTCATTTGTATACTAATCTCATTCCAATATTTTGTACTATGTTGTAACGTTATTAAGTAGGGTGGAAAATGGGGAAATCAAATTTTTGAATGGGTGTAAAAATGCATTGAACTGCCTTATTTCCTGGTATAATCCCAGTTGAAATAAACTGGGACATAAGGCAGTGTACACAAATGGGTTATATTCAGTGTTAAAAGCCAAAAAATTGAGATTATCCGGTGTGGTATACCAGGCCAAGAAATTATTTCACTGCCAAAATCGATCCGAAAAATAACACATATGGGTTATATTCGGTGAACTGGTGTTTCAAACTGGGACCGAGAAACGGGATCTCGGTCGGGATCGAATTGGGAAAAAAGGAAGATTTTTTTTAATTGCACAGATTCCACTAGGTACGTTGTATGGATTAATTTGGATACACTACATGGCTTTGATCTTAAGGGCTTGATTCGTTGCATGGATTAATTCAATATTTACTACTTGCATGCTTTAATCTTAAGAGTTTGTGATCGACTAAACATTTTGGGTTAAAAATAAAAGAAAGTCCAATGCAAGTTCACATTGTTGATGCAAGTAATATAAAATTGGAAGTACTCTAACGTATCGATTCTATAGGGAATGGATACAACAAAATTTTAAGATACCACAAAGATGTTTAAAAATTATAACTAGAGTAACCAAAGTAAAACAACAATCTGGGATGGTTGGTTTGCTAAAAAGTAAAATTTGAAATAACAAAGATAATGAAAAGAGGGATTCAAGTATGATCATGTCCCTTTGATTGGAATTGTGGCCTAATTGCAATTGAAATTGTTGACTTAACACATAAACCTTGTAAATTGAGTTCAACACCTATTCGACCTTTTATGAAGTATCTTTCGGAGGCTAAGTGATTAAATCGATATTTCTATGGGTAATACGAACTTAGATAAATAGCAACACAACCCTATTGGTTTCGGAGTCTTACCCTATGTTTAGGGTCAATGTTAAGAACTTATTTCTAAGCCTTTTCCTCCATTTCTTTTATGAAAATCACCTTCATCTAACCCTTTCGGTATTAGGTTTAAGCTTTATATGCAGAACTAGTTGATCAAAATAGGCTTGCAATGAATACATCAATAAACAAAAGCAAACAAACTATTGTATTAAGCTAAATTACTTTTGCAATTATGCCTTAATGATCCTTTAGGGAATTCACATTCTTTAATCCCTAAGAAAAAATTAGCTCATGGTAAAGATAATGAAAAACTAAGAATTAATATTAAGGAAATTGATGAGACCAAAATAGTTCTCATTTTTTAAGCCTAAATCTTGTGGTATTTTGTGATTTAACGTGCTTAATTTCCTATTTTGTAGGCAAATTAGTCTGAGGAGCATTTTGGTGCATTTAGCATGTTTTTGGATCTTTTTAGAGCGTTCAGGGTGAATTTGAACTCAACCAGAGGCCATTCAAGCCCTAATTGAAGAAAATGAGGACAAATTACCATTTTGCCCCTGGAGGAAGCGTCTAGACGCCCAAACGATGCTCAAAAGACAAAGAAGACAAATTGTTGCGATGCAGAATAGTGTCGCGACATTGGTGAATGAAAAAACACACAGATGCAGAACAACGTCGAGACACTGTCTCAAGCGTTGCAAGCGTTGCGACGCTGCTATAGGGAGCTCAGGTCGACGCTGTGGCGAGCCCCTTTGACGCTGGTCTGATTAAGGGTAGTGTCGAGACGCTGCCAGTAGCATCTTGACAATACTGCTAGAATTATAAATAATTCTTTTCCGCATTTAGGTCAAGGGGGATATGATTCTAGCCACCAAACTCAAAATTCTCTCTAGTTTTACTCTCATTTTAGCCCTTTCTACTTTGTTTTCTTATCATGGCTTGTATTATGACCATTTGCTCTTTAATTTTAATGTTCGGCTAGATGGTTAAACCGGTTCGGGAGCGATTTCGAGACTCCAACATGTATATTTTGAGATTTATGCTTTAATTCCATATCGTACTTAGTTTTATTGGGTTTCTTTGCTTGTTTTATGGTTAGCATTTGATCGCTATGCTTTGCTACAACACGCAAGTGCACGTGATCGAAGTAATAAAGAAACTGGAAGTATTCCAGAGTATCGTACCCAAGGGAACGGATTTAAACAAAATCTTATGAAGACGACACAAATTTGCTTACAAAATGCAATTAGGGTAACCGAAGATGTAAAAATATAAGAGGTTGGTTTGTTAATGAAAAATAAGTGAAAAAACAATGAGTTAAAATAGGGATTCAAGTGATTCAAGCACCTTTGGAAAAAATGTTATTCAAATGCAATTGCAATCATAGCTAACATGTGAAAACTAAGTAAACCGAGTTCAACTCCTATTCAATTTTGATTCAAAATCTTTAGGAGACTAAGTGATTAAACCTATATGTCTATGGCTAATCTAACTTAGATACTTCGCACACAACTCTAGTGGTTTTGGAGTCTCACCCTATGTCTAGGGTCGATGTTCAAGACTTATTTCTAAGCCTTTTCCTCCATTGCTTTTGTGATATTGGCTTTTCCTTAACTCTTTCGATATTAATTTCAAGCTTGACGAGCAATCACTAGTTGGCCTGCTAGGTTTACCCAAATCTAAATTCAACAAAAGCAAACAAAGTTCACATGCTAACTAGATTGTTTATGCTTTAGAGCTTTTACATTTTTCCTTAGGGCTTTCACCAGATTGAACCCTAAAGAAAATTTAGCTCATTGTGGAGAAAATGAAAATCCAAACATTATTTGTTAAAAATTTCATAGTTTACAAAAGGAAGAGATAAGTAATCTCAATGAAAACCTAATTGATTTACCAAGTAAAAATGCCCATTAAGAAAATCAAATTTCCTAAAGTATACTACTGGGATTCAAATTTTGTTACCACAGGAAAACCCACGGGTAAATAAGGAATTGAAGAATATAAAAAATTAACAATACTTCTCCATCCCACTACCTACAGTATTTAGAACTTAAACAAAATCCAGAAAGTAGTTCAACGGACTCAACAGCAAAATACTACCCAAAATACCATAATGCGATCGATTCAAAATTCGTTTAAATCACTGAATCTTAACCTCTTCAACATTCGTTGAGGAGAGATCTTACTTCGGGAATTAGGAGTAACCAAATAGCGAGTTAATCAAAAGAAAGAAACAGAAAAGGAATTATTGGCTTGTTGCTGTGTTGAAGCAAAATAGAAAAACCCATAAAATGAAATTGCAGAACTAGAATTCCTTGCTGAGTAGAAGTAAATTCAGAATTTCATTGAACTCAATTGTAGGGAAGAATCGCTTAAACGACAGAGAATCGAAAACAAAACAGAACTAAAAAATAATGCACTCAATTGTTGCTGCTGTCGAAGGGAAAAATAACAAAAAATAAAATCCTAAGAACTCGAATTCTCTCCCAAAAAAAAAAATGATTTTCGTCTCTTCGGCTTCCTCGCTTTTTAAAGATACTCCGAGCCTTCCTACTCCTTCCAAATTTGTCTCCTTAATTATTGGGTCGATTTTGGACATGATATTCAAGTTGGAAATTCTCCATAAATTGTGCAATTTACGCAAATCTTGGTGATCTCCGCAAATTCTGTTCTTGACTTGTAAGTCCAGAGAATGCAATTTGCATTGCAACTGCATTCTTCTTCCTTGTTCTTCACCTTGCATTGCAAATGGGAATGCAATTGCATTCCCTGTTGCAAAGTCTTCAAATCTGCACAAAGAAACATCAACTTAAGCCAACTTTCTTGCATCTTTCCTCTTAATTCCTTTTTTTGTCAGATTTCAACGAGCTTGCATGAATTTATTAAAATGTTATTTTTATCTTGCTTGTTATTCAACACGATCCACAAAACTGGCAAGAACAACTTGGTTTTAGAGTTACATAATTCTCATAACTGAGAATTATCAGCATTTAATGGATGCTTTAGATTGACAACCTATAAGTATTTACCTCAATGCATAACTAGCTTGAAATATTTGTGGTTTCATTTATGTTCTCTAAGCATTTAGTAGCACTAGTGTTGGGATTTATGCCCTAAAGCCTCGTAATTAATAATTAATAATAATTTTGATTATTTTTATTTGCAATATAATATTATCCATTATATAAAATATCCAAGGTTATTAGTGTAATCTTGAACAGTATGTGGTTGACATACGGGAGGATCATGTTCAAGAAATAACCTAAACGGTCATAGTATATGGATAAAGTTGCGTGTCTTATTTTGGTAACACTATTGATACGACCCACTTTATAATAGTTACAAATGATTTGATCCAAATCGTTCATGTGGAGAAATGTGAGTGCGGGTAACTTATACAATGAGTTTGTGTAAGACTGGACCACGAAATATTTAATCTCTCTTTATAAATTTGTTAATTGAGAAGATTAATATTTCATCAGGATGATCATATGTGACTCGATCTTAATTCTAAGTGAGTTATGAACTCCTACCTATGAGGCCTTATCCTTTGATTTGCATGGGTGATAGTGGCTTTTGTAGCCGATTCAATATGCCTACCATTTTGGAGACTTGACCAAATAGGGATCTGAGAACATAATCTCATAAAATGGAATTCACTCCTTCCCTTATAGGGTAAGTAGATGAGTAGTTCCCTTAAGTGCTGATTTCGGGACTTGAACAATGAGACTCCACCCTCTCACTGGCCCGAGAGGGACTTAGTTTATAATTAGAAGATAAACATATTGTTCATTAGAGGATCAATGGTACTTCAGGTGCAAAATATAATTATAGGGGTAAAACAGACTTTTGACCCAGCTGTAATTACGAACAACTCGTGAATGATCGACTTGCATGTAATGATTATATCTATGGACACAACTTGTCCTACAATGCATAAGAGTGCAACTCTAGGTCTATAGTAGAGTGACCTATAGTTAATGAAGGAAAATTAATTAATTAAAGAGTTTAATTAATTAATTTTGTATCATTGGAGCTTATAATCTGTAGGTCCATAAGGTCCTCTTGCTAGCTCATAGTAACACTAAAAAATCATTTTAGTTGAAAGAAAATTTTGAAATGTTCAAATTAATATTAATTTGAAGTGTTCAAATTAATATTTAATATATTAGATATATTAAATATAAAAGAGGAAAATATATTTATTGTATTTGATACATTAAATATTAAAATAATTAATGTATATTTGATTCATTAAATAAAAGATATTTATAAAATTTGAATAAGATTCAAATAAATAAACATCGTAGGAGATTTGAATGAGATTCAAATAAGTATAAGATATATTTTAATATATTATATATTAAAATATAATATTTTAATTATGACAAAGATTTACCTTTGGTCTCTATAAATAAGACCCTTAGGTTGAGCCATTGGAGATAACACACATCTCCTCAATAGAGAATTAGAGAATTCTCTCGAGACCTCTTCCTCTCCAATCCCTTATAGATTTTCTTTCAAGATGACTCCCACAAGCCTTGGACCTGTGTTCAAATCATAGCTAGGAAGACTTTGTGGAGGAGATATGTTGGGAGAAAAATAATAATATAATAATAATAATTTAAAATTACTACAATATTAATTCTCCCATTCCACAGGATAAGCCAACCAAACAAGAGTCACAATAATAATTTAAAGAGAGATAAGAAAAAGAGAACGAGACCGAAGTTTATACTGGTTCGTCCCAAACTCGGGACTACGTCCAGTTTCTGCAACTGCAGTTCTATTAAATGGGAGATTATAATAAGCCCTCAAAGTCGCTCTACAAACCAACCTTCAATAGCCCAACAATGACTATTGACTTCCAAGTATCACAACCCGATAACTTGGGATAAACAACAAAGAAAAAAAAACCCTCAATTCAAGAGAAAACACTCATTTTTTCTCTCACAAAATCACTCACTGCCACTCATAATACACTACTGTGTATTTTCTTCAAAAAAAAAAAAAAAAACAGGACACTGGACTCTCTCTCGGTAAAAATTCACTAGCCGCATAAACTATACACATATATATGTGTATTTGCAATAAACCTAAAAGCCCACACTTGGGCCTTAAAAAGGACCTTGAGCCCATTGTTAAACAATAAGGCAAAGTGGCCATGCACGTGTAATTGTTTTTTTTCGTCGAAGCACCAAATTAATTTTGTCTTCATATTCCTAACAATCTCCCACTTGGAGACAAAATGACGATCTTACCTCCCACTACAACGAAACTAATCACCTTGGCGAACTCCAAGGCCTAACTCCCACTACAACTGTTATTTTCTGAACTTCTTGGTAAACTCCAAGGCTAAAAATACCTGAAAAACAACAAAGTCACAAAACAGGCAACCATCAGAAAATGACTGTAGTGCATCTGTGCTCGCCCCGAGGTATGGGCTCGCTACGTAGATCTGTCTCCCAGAAGAAAAAGATAGACACGTACTCCCACTTCAGCTAAGTGGTAACAATTGGCATCTTCTTCAACCATGAACCACTGTTCCTGAAGAAGATACACTCCGAGAAGGGCTTGAATCCTCTATTTAAACCTGCTGCCAAACTAGAGACCTTACCTTTGACCTTAGCAACTGCTCTGGCCTTCCACTTCGATGCCTTCACTCGCTAGGCGACTTCTTCAATTCAATTGTGCGTCTGACAATTGGGGATTCACGATAGCCATCAACTTTCTCTCATGGACTTCCCAATTGTTTCTGAACTAAAGGAACCTGATCTAACTGATCAAACTTGGCTATCATTGCTGCTGACTCAACTGTACCTCTACTACAACCATCTACAGCTTTAATTGGCATCCACTGTCTCTTCAACCGTTTGGCAACATCCAACCGACATCTGTACAGTGTAGATTTCCTGTGGTCAACTGCCACTACCTGGGATCCTATCTTGAGTTTACACTGGCGTCTACCAAACTCACACATGTAGCCATCATATACTAACTTGCCAGTGGAGATGAGATTCATCTTAACACTGGGCACAAACCTGACATCTTGCAGTACTAATTTATTCCCACATTCTGTCTTCAGACTGACCTCTCCAATCCCATTAGTCTTGGATGTTCTACCATTCTCCATCCTCACTAGGCCATGATATCCTCTCGTAAAGGATGTGAACAAACTCCTATTTGAAGCTATGTGTACAGTAGCTGCACTATCTAAAATCCACTCAGATGAATTACTACAACTCTCTGTATCACTCCCAACACAGATTAAGGCATCTTGCATTGCATTTGCCTCCCGTTTTTCTTTCTTTTCCAGATCCTCTTTTAACTTTCTACACTGACTCTTAGTGTGACCTTTCTTGTGACAGTAAAAGCATTCTATCTCTTTATTCCTATAATCCCACTTTTTCCTACTGCTACTCGACGTACTTTCTTCATTAATCTTCTCTTTACCTTTAGTCACAACCAAAGCTGATCCTATAGTAGACTCTTCACTACTATCCTTTCTACGAATTTCCTCAACTAAGGCTAAATCACAAACACCTGAAAATTTTAGAGTATTTTCTCCTACCGAATTAGACACTGTTGTCTTCATCGTTTACCAACTATCAGGTAGAGAGGTTAATAACAGAATAACATTCACTTCATCAGTAAACTATATTTTAACTGATTTCAACTGATACATCAAAGTGGTTATCTCATTTATATAGAAATTCACAGAAGCATCCTCAGCCATATGCATATTGAAAAACTTCCTAAGTAGATAGATCTTATTATTTATGCAGGGTTTTTCATACCTGTTTGTGAGCGCTTCCATCAATTTAATTGCAGTTGTCTCACTGGCTACCTGACTAGCCATGTCAATTGACAGACACATTCTTATCGCGGCAACTGCTTCTTCATCCAAAGTCTCCCAATCTTCATCATTCATACCTTCCGGTCTCTTTTTCAAAGCCTTACCTAGTTTTTTAACAGTCAAATAATCTTTGACCATCAACTTCCAATACCCAAGATTTTTCCCATCAAACTTCATGACTCCATCAAAACTTGTTGGCTCCACGTATCCCATGACTCCTAAACCAAAAGCTTTGATACCACTTGTTGGGAGAAAAATAATAATATAATAATAATTTAAAATTACTACAATATTAATTCTCCCCTTCCACAGGATAAGCCAACCAAACAAAAGTCACAATAATAATTTAAAGAGAGATAAGAAAAAGAAAAAGAGACCGAAGTTTATACTGGTTCGCCCCACACTCCGGAATACGTCCAGTTTCTACAACTGCAGTTCTACTAAATGGGAGATTACAATAAGCCCTCAAAGTCGCTCTACAAACGAACCCTCAATAGCCCAACAATGACTATTGACTTCCAAGTATCACAACCTGATAACTTGGGATAAACAACAAAGAAAAAAAACCCTCAATTCAAGAGAAAACACTCCTTTTTCTCTCACAAAATCACTCACTGCCACTCATAATACACTACTGTGTATTTTCTTCAAAAAAAAAAAAAAAAAACAGGACACTGGACTCTCTCTCGGTAAAAATTCACTAGCCGCATAAACTATACACATATATATGTGTATTTGCAATAAACCTAAAAGCCCACACTTGGGCCTTAAAAAGGACCTTGAGCCCAATGCTGAACAATAAGGCAAAGTGGCCATGCGCGTGTAATTGTTTTTTTTCGTCAAAGCACCAAATTAATTTTGTCTTCATATTCCTAACAAGATAAAGACATGCCAGAAATATCTTCATATTTACTCCAAGTAAGTTTACTTAATCTTATTTTTTAGTTTAATTTTAAATAAAATCAAAGACGATTCAATACTTCCGCTGCAGAGTGAAACGTTCATTCCTTCAACTAGGTTATTACTTTGCTTATAAGTGGAGTATTTTCTCCTGGGTAAAGTCTTAGACCTTAGTAGATAACCAACACCTAGATTAATTAAGCTATCTATTTAATCAAAGTGTCATTGATCGATCTTGAGCTTAATGCAATTAACTCAAGTGGTATGGAACGCTATCGTGCCCAGCCTTGAGGTTGATTTAGGATTAAATGAGTGCTAGGCTTAATTAATCTCTTAAGAGGCCTTAATTAGACGACTTATCCGTTTAGTTAGATGGAGTAATTAAACTAAGTGCATGTGTACAATCAATGATAAACGGCCATGTTGGATCTTGAATGAAGCCTTGAGCTCGTTTGCTTCATAAGTGATTTAATTCTCTTTTGTTTAAGCGTTCGTTCTTTAATTTTCCTTGCATTTTACTTTATTTGTATTCAAAACCCTCCCATTTATGGTGTTAAGATCGAATTCAAGCATGAGAGAAATATCGAACATTCCAAACAACTCCAACTAGCCTCCCTGTGGATCAAGCTGGCCATTATATTGCAAATATTAGTTGGTCTAGTTTATAAATATTATTTGACGGGTCTGATAAGCCCGATCAAAAATTCATAAAACTAGAAATTGAATAAACAGCAAAATGAATAACATAAAGACAAAATTGACTTCAACTTAAATTTATAAATGAATTTCCATAAGCCGTACAACAGATGAATGTTCCAAAATTTGAAGTACAAAACCGACTTGAAAGTAAAAAGGTAAACTAACAACATTGACCAAATGATAAAATGAGACTAAACAAATGGAAAGCAGTAGCTAAACAATATTCAAACTAATTTGAAATGCTGGAACAAAATTGAATTACAAGAAAAAGCTTATTCGACACTCTCTCTTTCCCTTTTCTTCAATCGAACTCAATTCAATCTTGTTCAAGATGAATTAGGTCTTAACAATCTTAGGTTTTCACCTAAATTGGACTGAGTATGGAGGAAAAGAGAGGAAGAAACGAAATGGACAGCAAGATGAAGAAAAGAAAAGTGTAGAAAATGGGTTTTTCTTTCGAAGATGAATTCTGCCCTCTTTGTGTGTTTTTTCTTCCATTTTATAGACCATGGCGGCTAGAGTTTTTTTCTCCTTCCATTGGCCAAAGAATCTCCATAATTCATGCTGAAATCAAGGGTAAACACATGGGTTTCCATCTTTAAAAAGATGCAGCAAATTTTTGGGATTCTTTCCATATTTGACAGGCTTACGATTGCCAAATGTGATTGCAAATGAAATTCTTCGCAGTATCAATTTCCTGCGTCAAAACAAAGTTTCAACCACTTTTTCCTTCTTTTTCACTTTTTTTCTTCATTTGGTTCATCCCTAATGTGTTTACTAACTTTCACTAAATATTGCTAAGATTTCTTAAGCTCATACACATAATTTCATGAAATTTTAAGCATAACTTGAGTTTAACGAGGATAAATAATCCTTAAGAATGAGAATTATCACACCCCCAAACTTAAGCTATTGTTTGTCCTAAAGCAATTCGAATCAATAACAACATACACAAGCAAACACTTCACAAAATGCTTTCAAATGATGTTTTGAAAAAAATGTTGTCTTTCAGAAGAAGTTTCAAACTTTTAGTACTTTACACAACTCCAAAATTTTTCGCACATAAAACTTTTACTTTTCTTTTTCAAGATAACACATTCTTATGCAAACCCACCTATTATGATTATACTACCTATGTCTTAGTCATAGAGTTTGAGGTAATATTTTTTGTACAACAAACTAAGTTCACTCACGTTACAAACATTTTTATTTTTTCCCCCTACCTTATTCAAAGCTGTTGCTAGGCCTCATTTTCTTTTTTCTTTTTTCTTTTTTTCTTTTTTTTTTTTTTTTGGAGTGAGTCTCACTGTCACTTGTACCTTTGTTCCAACTTACTAACACTTTGTGGTGAAAGTAGGCGACTAAGAGCACACGTCACTACTAAGACCATTTTCACATACTCACTTCAAAAAGTTAACATTTCATGCAAAGGAAATCATGGGTGTCATGACTGCCCTTAGTTACTGATCGCTATGCTTTGCTACAACACACAAGTGCACGTGATCGAAGTAATAAAGAAACTGGAAGTATTCCAGAGTATCGTACCCAAGGGAACGGGGTTTAACAAAATTTACTTAGAATGACACAAAATTGCTTGCAAAGCACAATTGGGGTAACCGAAATTTCAAAATATAAGAGTTTGATTTTTTTAACTAGAGTGAAAGAAAATTCAATGAGTTAAGAATAAGGATTCAAGTGGTTCAAGCACCTTTGGAAAAATGCAAATCAATTGCAACTGCAATCATAGCTAAACATGTGAAAACTAAGTAAACCGAGTTCAACTCCTATTCAATTTTGATTCAAAATCTTTAGGAGACTAAGTGATTAAACCTATATGTCTATGGCTAATCTAACTTAGATACTTTCGCACACAACTCTAGTGGTTTTGGAGTCTCGCCCTATGTCTAGGGTCGATGTTCAAAACTTATTTCTAAGCCTTTTCCTCCATTGCTTTTGTGACATCGGCTTTCCCTTAACTCTTTCGATATTAAGTTCAAGCTAGACAAGCAATCACTAGTTGGCCGACTAGGTTTACCCAAATCTAAACTCAACAAAAGCAAACTAAGTTCACAAGCTAGCTAGATTGGTTATGCTTTAGAGCTTTTACATTTTTCCTTAGGGCTTTCACCAACTTGAACCCTTAAAGAAAATTTAGCTCATTGTAGAAAAATTGAAAATCCAAAAATTATTTGTTGAAAATTTCATATTTTACAAAAGAGGAAATAATTAACTTCAATGAAAACCTAAATGATTCTCCAAGTACAATTGCCCAAAATTCCTAGAATATACTACTGGACTTCATATTTTGCTTACTAAAAGAAAAAGCCTACGGGTAAATACACTTATACAAGGAAACTGAAGACTTTTGACTATTAAACTTGACACTTCTTCTCCTTCCCACGAAGTACAATCTGTAAATTTTGGCAAAATTCAGAAAGTGGTGCTACCGAAATACCGCCCAAGATCCCTTACTTCGATCGATTCAAAATTCGTTCAACTTTGAATCTTAATCTCTTCAACATTTGTCTAAGAGAGATCTTATTTTCGGGAGTTAGGAGTAACCAAATCACGAGCGAATAAAAAGAGAAAACAGAAAATGAAGCTTGGACTGCAGCTATATTGAAGGAAAGTAGAAAAACCCAATAACAAAAAGAGCAGAAACTTGAATTCGTTGTTGAATAAAGCTAAAATCAGACTTTCATTGAACTCAATTGTAAGGAATAATTGCCAAAATAACATAGAATTGAAACAGAACTGAACTACTAAACAATAGGAATTCAAATGTTGCTGCTGTCTACGAAAGAAAACAGAAAAAAATAAAACCCAGCAAGACTCAATTGCTTCCCAGGAAGAACGCCTCCTTCTCCCTCGGCTTCCTCCCTTTTAAAGTAAATCCGAGCCTCCTTTCCTTCCAAATTTGGATCCTTAATTAGTGGGTAGAATTTGGACATGATTTTCTCGCTGGAAATTCTCCACAAACTGTGCAAATCACGCAAATCTTGGTGATTCCCGCGAATTTCGTTCTTGACTTGTTGATTCAGAGAATGAAATTCACATTGCAATTGCATTCTTCTTCCTTGTTCTTCACTTTACATTGCAAATGGGAATGCAATTGCATTCCCTTTTGCAAAGTCTTCAAATCTGCATAAAAGAACATCAACTTAAGCCAACTTTCTTGCATCTTTTTACTTAATTCCTTCTTTTATCATATTCCGACAAGCTTGCATGAATTTATCTCATAAACGCTATTTTTAGCTTGCTCGGTAATCAATAAAGCATGCAAAAATGACAAGAACAACTTAGTTTTAGGGTTAAATAATCCTCATAAATGAGAATTATCAGTTACTCAGTTAACTTTGAAAGGAGGAGTATCTCATCTTTTTTTTTTTAATGAGTCCTAGTAGCAGTATATTACATGATACAAGAATATTTTAACAACACTTTAAGCACAAAACTTGTCCCCCCCAAACTTAAATGGATTCGGAAGTTAGCGCACAACAATACCCAATGGTTTCTGCCAAGGTTGAAGGGCATGTACACGACATCAACTTTGCTCCAGGGTATCGTATGGTCTGTGTGTGCACCTATAACATAGTTGGTAACGATTTTACACTTACTCCAATCGTAGGCATCAATGGAGTGTGTTAGGCTCACAAATAAATCGAACACATCATCTTTTCTTAGGCACTCCTGAATGATACAACATAGTAAGAATTAGTCATGTTCGGTGTAAATGACTAAAGTATGACTAACATACCATAACTATTATGTTTGCAGTGACGAATTTGTGCCAACATAAATCAGGTCGACGGTGTCCATCTTCTTCTGGATGAAAATGAACAATGAATTAATGGCCTACACAAATAGTTTCTTTAAGTTAGCAAAAACACACAAATGGTGATATATGCTAATATGGTTGCGAAGTACCTTATCATTCATCCAATGGGATGGTGTCAACAAATTCTGGAACCACTGCTTGATCTTAAATGCGTATGGAGTCCACCGCTCGGCGTTATCCAATGAATGGTCATCTATCCACTTTTGGAACTTCCGATCAAGCTCCTCAAGGATGGTGCACATAGGATTGTACCGCTTCACCTTTCGCTTTTTACCATTGGCTCTAGTGTTTGCTGCAAAGTGTCCAAGTTGGCTGTCGGGTGCGTTTCCCCTAGCGTGGTCTAGGTTTGTTTGATGCATTCACCTCCTTGACATCATCTGATTCAAAATCCACGAGCTACACAAGAAACAACTAACTCATTTATAATTATTCCTACGTGTATAAACATAAATTATGATTACCTCAGTCTAAGGTACACGCAATAGGCCTGCATCAGTGGTGTCCATGGATGAGGAGTCTAATACGTTCGTCGTCGATATGTCTACCTCCTCGCTGATATCATCTGCAGCATACTCGAGATTCTTCGCCACGAGATCCTTGGCCTCAAGATCATTCACCTCAAAAACCTTAGTGTCGGGATCTCTAGCCTCGAGATTTTTGGTCCATATGTCTGACCCCTCCCCCTTCTCCACTATTTCGTCCCCTTCTCGCCACTTGCATCCTTGGGCTCCAGATCCTTCGCCTCATGATCTTTGGTCCCATCTTGTCCTCTCGAAGGACCACTCCCGTCGTTTGGGCTGTCTTCTAGCCCAAAATACTTAGTCAGGTCCACCACTTTGCATTGTAGAATTTACAAAATCATTAGTAACACGTTATACATACCAAGTCAAGACAAGATATTAATGCAGTCATTACCTTTGAAAGACGCCTCAAGAACTTCTTGATGGCCTTTAAGTCCACCTCCATACCCTTCATGCGGTGATCGAGACTATCTAGCGCTTCATGCATTCACAACTACCCTTTTTAGTCTTATTCTTATTCTTCTTCTTCTCAGTCTTATCTGTCCTCTCGATTTTCTCTTTCTCTTTCTCTTTCTCTATTTCTACATCCATAAGAACAGGGTCGTGGGATTCAACGCCCTCACCCTCTCAGCTAAAACAGATGCAATCGACACAGGTGGTGCACGTGGGGGCTCAATCGTTCGATTCATATATTGAACCTCTTCCTCGGTAGGGACAAACTCCAATGTGATTGTAGCCTGCACAAAAAACTTAATTAATTTATGAACAAGTTCAAACTTTCAAAATTACATAAAAAAAATAAATAATAATATACTAACCACACTTGATGCAAAAACCTCATGCGTAAGTCATGCGTACGAAGGAGACTGAGAGCATGACCATCTAAGAATGCGTGGGATGGATGTGTCATCTTTTCGATTTGCTACACATCCAGTCAGCAACGACACAGTCTTATATGCCCATACCTATATTGAAAAACAATCAATACTGACAAAAATAACATGAATACTATAATGTAATAACTATCACTTAGACTTGTGATAACCTGAAAAGCATGGAGAAACCCATATAGACTATACGTCTCTTACTTCTTTACCCCATTTGGCGTCGACTTATACTAGTCGACCTTACCTTTCAACGCCTTTTTAAGACTTCTTATAGTCATTTGGAATATAAGCGTGCTCCAATCCTCATCACAAAATGTTTCCCAATCGTTGATTATATTGAGCATGGTCGTATCCATTTGTTGTTTCCTTTCCCTCCCCATCATTGCATCATTGCCAACTTGATGAAATAAAACAAAGTCACCTTCACTGCATCTTCATTATTTCGCAAACACCATATTCAGATACAAGACATCCAATTCTTCACTCTTCATACTTTGACTATCATTCAAGTACAATCCTCGGAGTCTATTGTAATACATCGTTCTCCTCATCGATGTCTTCGAACATCTAAATCCAGTAATAAGGTCATACTCTCTCTTACCAAATGAGACCTTATTCCCCAACAACTTGAAACTAATAACATTTTCCCTACTTGTTGGGAGTGCGACCAAAGTCTCATATCGACTGGATAAGGGGAAGATCATAGGTTTATAAGTGATGGATACATTCTCCATTGGTATGAGGCCTTTTGGGTGAAACCAAAAACAAAGCCATGAGGGCTTATGCCCAAAGTGGACAATGTCATACTAATGTGGAGATCTGTCGAGGGTCATTGTCCCTAACACTACTCTCCCCAAAATGCTGTAATGAATCAACTGGCCATTAAAGACTAGGGAGGTATCTAATAAGTGGCCAAAACATGTTTGCCTAAACAACATGTCAATGCAGCAGGAAAGTTGTCAGCTAGGGGTATTTTTTCCAACAATGTCCATCGTATTAAACCCTAGACATTTAAAACAAAAAATAACAGTGAACTGTGGAAAACAAAATAAACAAAATAAATGAAAAAAATTACAAAAAAAAAGTGCTAAAAATCCCGGGTTATCTAAGTTGGAATCGAACTGGGATTCATCACATGCTATAATCCCGGTTCCGAGTTCAAACGAGACAAAGAAGTAATATTCTGTCCATTTTTTCGGTCTATCCCGTTCAGAATCAGCACGAGAAAAATAGACAGAATATCACTTCCTCGTCCTGTTTGAACACGAAATCGGGATCTTGAATACTGTGATGAATCCCGGCCGATAAAACCCAGAAAACCAGCTGCGAAACACACTATAAAACACTATTTTTTTCAAATAAACCTTCACAGAGCAGATCGAAAGCACTTTAAACAAACATTTATTCGAAAAAAAAAAAACAAAAATAATCCATCGATTTCTACCAAGTTGATAATCTAAAAAAAACCCAACCAAAAGCCTAAAATGCGATCAAAGGTGGAAGAAGATACATACTTGGTGTCAATTCAAAATCAATCGTAGGTTGAGGAGATGAAAAATCGAAATGGAAAGAGAATGGAAGAGGGGTAGAGTTCGACCGTTGGAATTAGGGGTGTGCAAAAATCGAGCTGAACCGACGAACCGATCTAAATCGACTGGTTCGGTTCGGTTTTTATTAAAAAAATTGGTTCCTCGGTTTATATATACAGAAAACCGAATATTTCGGTTAGGTTCTCGGTTTATAGGCTAAAAAAATTGAGAAAAACCGAACCAAACCGAATTAAAATAAAATATATTTAATATATGTTTTGAGGTTTGTAAGGTTAACCCAGCCCACTTAGAAACAACAGCCATTTCTTTATATTATATATATATATATATATATATATATATATATATATATATATATATATATATATATATATATATATATATATATATATATTTAAGAAAACAACAAAACCTGCACACATTCTTATTCCACTTTAATTTGAAAAAGGTCTCACAAAACTCTAATCTCACACCTCTCTAGACCACTTAGAAACAACAGCCCATTTGTTGTTTTGGAAAAACGCACGCTTTCTCTCAATTTCTTCTTCTTCTTCTTTCTTCCTTTGGGCTCTCACTCTCTGTCAATTTCTTATTCTTCGTTCTTCTTCTAGACTTTCACTCTCTCTCAATTTCTTTTTCTTCTTCGTTCTTCCTATGGGCTTCCACTCTATCACCATTTCTTCTTCTTCTTCGTTCTTCCTCTCGGCGCACACCAGTCTGCTGTCACCACCGGCCGATCTCACTCGATGTTGCCACCATCTATGCTTGCCGCCGGTTAGTTCTGAAAAAGTTTTATTTTTCATTTTTGGGTGATAACTTTTATAGATCTGTAGATTTACTTGATTTTTGGGATGATTTTTCCTTTGTAAACAAAAAATTTGAGCTGAACTAAGAAACCCTTAATTGGAAAAATGTTGGATTAATTAAAAAAAATCGGTTTTAATCGAACCGAACCGACCTGAACCGAGACATGATGGTTCGGTTCTAGAATTAAAACCGAAGGATTTCGGTTTTGGTCGGTTTAACTCCCCTTAGAACCGATATGTTCGGTTCGGTCCATGGTTTTGCTCAAAATCGGACCGAACCGAACTGTGAACACCCCTAGTTGGAGTTCTTTGCAAGGAAAAGGGAAATGTTTTTGTTTTTGGACCCTTTACTTGTTTAGAGGGGAGGGTAAAATCGACATTTCCACTTGTAGGGGTCTAAAAAAACAAGAAATCTAATAATGGGCCCATTGTCCAAATCATAAGACATTTGGGCCTATTTCTACCAATTTCCCCCGTCGCGTCGATAGCCCTAACTCAGTCCGTAGAGGCTTATCTCGCCGGCTCGTCCCCTCACGGCGAGCGGCCCGCTGGAATCTTCTTCAGTGGCTAGCATTCCTTCGTTTTTCCGACGGTCCGACTCTCTTTCTCTTCCTTCTCACTCATTCTCTGTTTCTCAGTACTCTGTGTCTTCTCTCTCTTCCTTTCTGCCTCTCCTTCACTGTCTGCTTCTCACGCCATCGCCCCTTTTTCCGGTAAATTTCTTTGTTTGCGTCTTATTACTACTTCTCTGCCGCATATGCTTCTCTTATTGCGGGTCTTCAGATCTTAGACGTGCCGTAGCCCTGTAACAAAAGAACGAACGAGTGAACTGAATGGATCTTTGGTTTCACTCTCTCTTTTGCTCTGTTTAGTTCGCTTGAAAGTAAAAAGTGAAATTTTTGAGAATGAATTTGCGTTTTCTATTACTTAATCTGCCTTTGTCGATGTTGAAATGCTGTCATATACATATCCCAGATGGTCTTTTTACTTGCCATTTTCCCCTCAATTATTACTTTTAAGTTCATTTATTGATTTATTTTGCATATATGATAGCTCTTCTGTTTCTATGTTTAGAATATTTTGTTGGCTATTGTATTTCTTTATCCAGGATTTCTTCTTCTTTGAGGATTTGGAGAACTGAGTCTCTATTGTATATATTCTCAATCCTCTCCTAGTGTATCTTGGATTGATTTATACGTTTTGTGTGTCATAGTTTTGAAGTTTATGTTAATGTCTTATTTATCTCATATTTCAGATATTGGGTTTTAGAATCTCTCTTAGCAAAAAAACACGATGGCAGAACTTAGTCTGGGTATATTGATAGACATTCTAGATGAGGAATGGATGAGAGACACACTCCCTCATGATGGTAATTCTCAGCCTTCATTTCTCTATAGTCAAGAAAGTAATTGTTACAAACTGTCATTGCTTATTTCGTATAGTTGTTCTATCATTATCATAGATCTTCCACTCCCACCGGTGCTGGTTGTTCGGACCGATGACATTGAGGACTCAAGTATGTCTTCTTACTTTTAAGCTCAATGTTAGGAACACATGGAAATAATATTTCTCTCAATTTTGAGAACACGAAATGCAGCATGGACTTGCACTTGATATGAAATTGAATACATGAAGTTTTTGGATATCAGAATACATGAAGTTTCTAAGTTTGGAATCAGTGTGTTTGCAATGCTATGTGGGAGTTTTCAGAAGTTTGGAGAATGGAAAGTAAGATGCTTCAAAGTCACCTCAAGTGGATGCCTTGGTGGTATGGACTTGGGATGTTTGGAGATACCCTTCAAGCTGATGGGTTCAAGTCCTTAAGCTATAAACTTAATAAATTAAAATTTTTTGTTGTCTCTTAGAGCAAGCTTTAAGGTGGGCAATACTTGTTCAAAAGATTAGAAAGGGTGGGGGATGAGCATAATGCCAGAAATGAGTCCTATACCCTGGTTATCCAAAAAACAAAAGAAGAACAAAGCTTCAAAATCTTGTTATGAGAAGTATCTAATCATTCAAATTGTTATTTCCAGTGTTTTCAGGGCGTGTAATGCGCTCATCTATATTTCATCGTCAACAAGCAAGGCACTCAAATTTCTTTTTCCTTCCTCAGCGCTTACCCTTGTTAATTCTTGTTTTACACCTCAACTCTCAAGCTCAACTCAGCCTTTATTTTTCCCTTATAAATCTTCTTCTTTCTTCTCATTTTCACCTTTCAAATTTTCAACCTCTGAATTTTTGTCCCCCGATGTCTTTTCTTCTTCTTTCTTCTAGTTTTTACCTTTCTAATATTTTCTTAAAGGTGTTATTGGATGCTTTCTAATATTTTCTTAAAGGTGTTATTGGATGTTTTGTGGCTTAATGGTATTGTGCAGTTATAAAATTTTTGGAAAAAAGAAAGTAATAGAGAAGGATCTATAATGACTCTGTTAGTAGCATAAAAGAGCTGAGGGAAGTTGTTTTGTCTCTACTTCTTAGTCTCAAGTCTAAGTTTTTTTTTTTTTCCTTCTTTTTTTTTTTAATAATAATTATTGTTTAAGTAGGGCTCGTGCAAATTGGAGGCCTTTTTTCTAATTTTAACCTTGTTTAGGTCCTTATCTTAGAAAGTATAATATCTTTGTGGACGTCCAAATTTCCCACTTTCCTGGTACCTCTTTTTTTTTTTTTTTTTTTTTTTTTTTTTTCCCTTTGTTTATCGTTTCCTGTTTTTTCTTTGTCCCCTCTCTCACTTACACACGCTTGCAACACACAAACTCACACAAATTAGAATTACTAATGTGTACAGAGCACAAGCATATGACAACTTAACTTTTTTTTTGGCATCTAAAATTTAGATGTATTGGCTTCTTGAGAAGAGGAAATAAATGAAAACATAAGAATAAAAGATTCACATTTTGGTAGCTGGAAAACAAAGAATGTCCTCTCTCCTCTCTCCTCTGCAACGCTCTCTCTTTTCCTCCTCCGCCTGCTCCTCCATCTTCTCCTTTCCCCACACCTTCAACCATGCTTTGCGGTCTATCTGACTGGCTCTTCTGCCATGGCACAACCGCTTTCCATCAAGGTAGAAAGAAAGACCTTCTCTATAGCCAAGGATTCCAGGAAACTGGGCTTTTTCATTCTCACTGAATCTACAAACGACCGAAGTTTTTCCCTAATCTTTGCTCATGAAACATTACCATGGCTCCACAAATGTTTCACCAAACTATGTGAGCTACCACTGACACAAAAGTTTTTTAATGAAAGGAGAGTTGGGGAGACTGTCATCTGGGTAGAGAAAATATCCAACAAGAAGGGTCACTGTGTTGAAATTGCAAGGCTCGGTGCAAATGGGGGCTTAAACAAGCTTATTCTCCCTGGGGGTGAAAATAGGAAAGGGTGGCACAGTTTCTTTACTCTCATTAATTCCTTTACCAACAACAAATCGACCATCACCAGTGGATCAGTTACTTATAGGGATGCATTAAAGGAGAGCAATAAAGAGACAAATTTCATAAAAGATCCGACCCCATCAAATGAAAATGTCACAGTACCTGCCACATCTCCATTTGCTACCCTTAAGCTTTCTTCGGCAGTCCTCATTCAACGTGAACACTTCCACGATAACTGGCATGATATAATGCGGGCCCTACAGCAATCTCTCTCAGCCTTTTCAGCTGTCAGCCCCATACAGCCGGATAAAGCTTTGCTCTCTTGTGAAGACGCAGAACAAGCCCGAGTAACTGCTAATATCAAGGGATGGTACAAGGTTGGAAGGTACAAAGTTCGGTTCTACCCATGGAACGATACAAATATGCTGGCGGATCCAAAGGTGCCGTCATATGGGGGTTGGATAAAGGTCAGAAATCTACCTTTAGACAAATGGTCTATCGAAACCTTTATGAAAATAGGAGATGAATGTGGAGGGTATTTGGAGACTGCAAACAAGACTCTTTCTAGAATGGACATGATGGAGGTTAGCATCAAGGTGAAGGAAAATCAAACTGGTTTTATTCCAGGTGAAATCCATTTACCATCTTCATCAACTTCTCCTCTGACTGTAAGGATCGACCCCTTCTTTGTGGAAGACTACTATATCGGGTATTCTTTCGGAATCCATGGCAAACTTCCGCCGGTGAAGAAAAAGGAGAACATACGCGCCACCGTTGAAGAGAGTAAAGCTGATCCCAAAGCTTGGTACCATCGAGCAGCCCACCTTTCTGAAGCAAAGGTACAATTGACAGAAGCATTAAATCAACCTTCTCCCTCTTTGACTTTTCCTGACCCGGGCCCACACATTAACCAAACCCATACGCCACCCTCCTCCCCACTTTATAGACAGTCTATTACTCAACCTGGGCCCCACTCCCCCTCTCCCTCTCAAACCATAGCTCTTTCTCCCGCCAACACGCCTGCCAATAAACCTCACCCCCAGTCTCAAAATCGATCTCTGTCCCCCTCCAAGCCTACATGTCTTTCACAAACAATTTCTCTCCCCGTACAAACCTCATCCAGAATACCCATTTCCATAAACAACAAATCAACCACTCTCATCACAGGAACCAAATTCTCCACAAACCAACCTCCAAATCTATCAGATTCGGATGGTTTTCTCTCTTCTCCTTGCTCTCAACCCATAGAAAACTCCCCATCATTACATCGATCTCTACCGACCTCACCCTTAAAATCCCCTCCAAATATCTCTAGCCTTTTTACTCACCCGTTTGAGCCCCAGCCGCTTGACCCAAGTCCTATACCATTGCACACTGACGCTTCTGCTCAATTGCCAATGGATCATTTGGAGAAGAATCATCCTCTTTCTATAACTGAATGCTCCAGGGAGATTTCCACTACAGAGCTCGGCCATGTTTTGGAAACAGGGAAAGGATCAAAATTTGGAGATCCGGCCATGTATCTACCAATCATATTTCCTTGGCTTGTTGAAAATGGGATGTGTATCATGCCTCTCCCTGCAAATAAAAAGAACACTACAGCAGCAAAGAAGTGCCTCAAGTGGAAAAGGGAGGTTAAGAATTTACAATCCTCCATCAATTACAATAAGTCCATCAACAGCTGCAATAATATGGCAGAGGGGTCGCCCTCTCATAGATGATATTCCTCTCATGGAACGTTAGAGGTCTTGGCTCCTGGAAAAAGAGAGCCCTCATTAAAGATTTCCTCCGGCTTCATAATCCGGCCCTCATCATTCTCCAAGAGACTAAATCCCAAGCCATAGATCGGAGGTTTATTAAAACGATATGGAGCTCCCGTGATATTTCTTGGGCATCGATTGATGCGGTCGGTGCTTCCGGAGGGATTGCTATCCTTTGGAAAGATTCACTCTTCACTGTCATTGAAGTAGTTGAAGGTATCTACTCTCTATCCCTCCATCTCTCTCTTGCTGACGGTTTCTCCTTCTGGATCACAGGGGTATATGGACCAAATTCTTCTTCTGACAGGAAGCTCTTTTGGAAGGAGTTAATTGATTTAGGTTCGCTTTGCCATCCTTATTGGTTCTTGGGGGGCGACTTTAACATTACTCGTTGGTCCTGGGAAAAATCTACATGTAGTGCTCCTACTCGTGGAATGAAACGATTCAATAGGCTGATTGAATCCTCTGTTTTGTTGGACATACCCCTTAGAAACGGTAAATATACTTGGTCCAATATGCGTGCCAATGCCACTATGACCCTTATTGACAGGTTCCTTCTTACTGATGGTATCATAAAAAAATTCGCATCTGTCACGGCTCGCAGATTAGAGAGAATTACCTCCGACCACTACCCTATTTGCCTTACGTTGGGCAAGGAATCTTGGGGCCCCACTCCGTTCAGATTTACCAATGCTTGGCTTTCTCATCACTCGTTTGTTAATATGATTGATTCCTGGTGGTCAGCAACCCCTATCATTGGATGGCCTGGTCATGGGTTCATCCAAAAACTGAAAAGCCTGAAGAAGGAATTGAAAACATGGAATCATGATACTTTTGGTCATCAAAAGGAACTCAAAGCTAATCTACACAGAGAACTCATGGTCATAGATGAGAAAGAGGAGATCGCTCTTTTAACTAGTAATGACATACAGCGCAGACTAGACATAAAAGGGGAGTTGATATCTATTTCTGCTAATGAAGAAGCTATGTGGCTCCAAAATTGTAAATCCAGATGGTTAATGGAAGGTGATTGCAATTCTGCTTTTTTTCACAGAATCATGGCTGCAAACAGAAGAAAGAGCACGATTGTAGAAGTCCTTACAGCCAATGGGGATAGTTTGGTTAATGACAATGAGATTGAGAGTGCATTTATTGACTTTTATCAGAGTCTGTTCACCAAAAAGCAAGGAATCAGAGAGCTACCTGACATAGAAGATTGGAGCCCTATTTCTCCTGAGTAGAGTGCCTTTTTGGAATCTCCTTTTACTGAAGCTGAAATTTATAAAGCAGTCTCTGATTTGGGCACAAACAAGACCCCTGGACCTGATGGCTACACGGCTGAATTCTTTAAAAAATCATGGAACATCCTTAAAAATGACATTATGGGGGTGTTCAATGAATTTTTTAGGAACGGGATCATCAATGCTAGTCTTAATGAGACCTACATTTGCCTCATTCCAAAAAAGATTGCTGCAAAAAAAGTGGGTGATTACCGACCTATTAGTCTTACAACTTGTCTCTATAAGATCATTGCTAGAGTGCTCTCCGAACGATTGAAACGAGTCCTCCCCGACACGATCACAGATTATCAATCTGCTTTTGTAGCCAAGCGTCAAATTCTTGATGCCTCCCTCATTGCAAACGAGATCATTGATGAATGGAAACGAAAGAATAGACGAGGGGTGGTTATTAAACTTGATATAGAAAAGGCTTTTGACATGGTCGATTGGGACTTCCTGGAAAATATTCTCCAAGCGAAAGGCTTTGGGACAAATTGGCGGAAATGGATTAGAGGATGCATCTCATCAGCAAATTACTCCATTATTATCAATGGCAAACCTAGGGGAAAAATTCGAGCCTCGAGAGGCCTTCGTCAAGGGGATCCACTTTCCCCCTTTCTTTTCATCCTCGTGGTTGATTGCCTTAGTAGGATGTTGCTCTTGGCAGAACAAAAAGGTATGATTGAAGGTTTCTATGTTGGAACGGGACCCACCAAAACATCCATCACCCACCTCCAATTTGCAGATGATACCATACTTTTTTCCTCACCAGATGAAGTTTGTCTCGGTAATCTGTTTCAAACCATTCGTGATTTTGAGGTAGTTTCTGGACTGAATATAAATTGTCAGAAATCTGAGTTTTTGGGTCTCGGTATAGATACTCAACAGATTGAATTGTTAGCATCCTCCTTTGGTTGTCGGTACGAATGTTGGCCTACCACATATTTAGGTCTTCCATTGAATGGTAACCCTCGATCTATATCCTTTTGGTCTCCAATCATTGAAAAAGTGGATAAAAGACTTCATAATTGGGGGGCATCCCATATCTCCAAAGGGGGAAGGCACACACTTATCCAAGCTACACTATCAAACCTTCCTCTTTACTACCTATCCATTTTTTTTGGCTCCAACAAGGGTCACTAAAACTGTGGAGAAGTTGTATAGGCGCTTTCTGTGGAGAGGCGGACTGAGAAACAAAGGAAGTCATCTTATTAAATGGTCTATTCTTCAATGCCCTCTTGAAGAAGGAGGTTTGGGGCTTTTCGACATTCACAAACGAAACATCTCTCTTTTAGCAAAATGGAATTGGAGGTTTTACAACGAAAAGGAAGCCCTTTGGCGTAGAATTATCGCATCAAAATATGGTACTGACCTGTTTAACCATAAGCCCGGCAATGTGTCCTTAAAATCAGCAAAGGGTCCTTGGAAATCAATACAAAATATGCGCCAATTGGTTTACAATCACATTGTTATCAGAGTGGGTAGAGGTGACAAAACTCTATTTTGGAAAGATATTTGGTTGGGAGATCAATCTTTACAATCTCAGTATCCCTCTCTATATCATCTATCTCTCAGAAAAGAAGCAAGTATCGACGAGTTATGGAACCAAAGACTTAGTTCCTGGAATCTTTTTTTAAGAAGAAATTTAAAAGACGACGAAATCCAAGATTGGGCCTCCTTATCTCACCTATTAGCCTCTTTTACCACTGTTGATCATGAGGATAAGTGGGCTTGGACTTTAGAAAAGGAGGGGGTTTTCTCTACACGTTCACTTACTCGACAGCTTGCATCCTCTGGACATGTGAACATTTTACCACTTTACCAACAATTATGGAAGGGACACTCTCCTAAAAAAGTTAAATTCTTTGTATGGGAGCTTAGCCACGCAAGTATAAACACTTTCGATAAATTACAGCATAGATCTCCATGGTTAACTATATCTCCAAGTTGTTGTCATCTTTGCTTCTCAGCTGAAGAAACGCAGATTCACCTTTTTAGCAATTGTGCCTTCGCCTCTGCTTTTTGGTCGTTCATTCAACAAGCTTTTGGATGGTTTATCACTCGGCCTGGGGATATCCTCTCCTTGCTCAACGTATCCCTCATTGGTCACCCGTTTCGGAAGGAAAAGAAGATTCTATGGCTAAACTTCATCTATGCTTTTTTATGGAATCTCTGGCTTGAACGAAATGCGAGGATCTTTAAAGACAAACAGCAGAATATTCACTCCTTCTTAGAGTCTACCTCCTATTTTGCTTTAACTTGGAGCCACTTATCTCCGCCTTTCTGTAATTACGGCTTATCGACCCTTTTATCTCAATGGAGATCCTTCTTGTAATTTCTCGGATAGGACCTACTTTTGTATCTATTTCAATCATCAATGAAATGGTTTTGTTTCCTATCAAAAAAAAAAAAAAAATTTAGATGTATTAAGTATTATATATTTAATGCTTTAATATTTTGTCTCTTATAAATATTGTGAGAGATTATTGTTTTATATAGTTAATTATTTACTTGTCTCTTGCTATATTCAGGCAACATCTATTATGTGATTCTTGCCATTAGACAATCAAGGCGAGACCTAGAAAGTTGACACCTTAAGCTGCACTTTTCACTTGAGAAACACTATTCAATACCTAAATGATATGCAAATCTATACGTCGTTTCTCTCTTTTTTGGCAGTTATAGCTATTTTCAGTAGAAATCATTTTTATCCCCTTTGCCTCTCAACTTCTTGGCAGATCAGGAGGCTCAACCAGCTGATGCTGATACTTGGCATGATCTTGCACTTGGTAACCAATGAAAGCTTCTCCTAAATTAGAATTGTCTGTTTTCAAGATATTTGCTTCAAGTTAGAAGTTTTATTATCATATTCTCTTGCTGCATTTGCATTGTAGATTTCGTATTTCTTTGATCCATGTTGTAGATGCTGAAGTTTGATGTAGAAAGTGCTTCTTTGTGTTAAACGAAATGGCTTTTATGTGTCATCCTATTACAAATTCCAAACTGAAGGATGTACATGTTGGTGGCAGTCGATTAAGTACTCCAAATGGATGCTGCTCTCTTTTGTAATTGTTTGTGTGGAGACAGATTGAAATGTTGTTTATTATTATGAGATCTATGTCCAATACGTATTGAAAAAGAGTTTCGAATTACTTCTAAACGTAGTGGTGTTAAAGGGAGTATTACTATTATTGCTTTGGTATTTTAATGAGAAAAATTTATAATTATTCCTCCCCATGTTATAAGAATTTGATTCAACATTCATTTTTTAAGACGTTTGATTTTTTTAATAAGAAATCTTGATTTAAATTCTATTTGCTTCCATCTTAGTCTGTGAACTTTCACAACTTGTGAACTTTCAAAACGTCTATTTTAGTCCTTGAATTTTCAAAAATTTTATTTTAGTTCTTAAACTTTTAAAACATATATTTTAGCGCATTAACTTTTAAAAAATGTTTATGCTGATCTCTATCATTAACTTTGTGTCAATGAGTTAATGGATTATTGATGTAGCATCTAAGTGCAAATATGGTTTATGTGCTAAGTATTAATAGCCAAATAAACAGGAGCTTTGGATTTTATATTTTGAAAAAAGGATCATGTTGAAATTTTGAGGCTAAATCCCTCAATCGCCCCATAGCAGCACTTAGGGCTTCTCCAAAGTGTAAAATGTTGAGCGACATGTCGTAGAGGGGAGAATTTCATTTTTCTCCCCTTTTTGTTGTCTTTCGAGGTTTCGACGATATTTCAATTTCATATGTCTTTGCCCTTTGTTTTTCTTCATAGCACTCATAGTACGTTGGGGGGCTGCTGCACGCCACCCCATCCATTTCGTTAGTCAATCGACTGATGTGCACAGAGGCCTTTTTGTTTTTTTAATTTGGTATTTATTTTATTTCTTTCGTTTTTCCAAATTTGTCTTTTTATAATGTTAATGCAAACTAAAGTTGTTAAACAAAACTACTATAAAATATAAATATAAATTATACACTCACAATTTTTTTTTTTTTTTTTTTACTTTTTATATTTTATCTTTTACTTTTTCCAATTTTTATCTTTTCATTCATTACATTTATATTATTCACATCAAAATCTTATCAAATATGTCATATATCCTCTAATTACTAATATTTGATATTATTTTGTATAGTCAATTAGGAATAGTTAATTATACTTTGATTAAGTCATCATAATTAAAGTCTGATTTAATAGTACAAACAATTTTCACTCATTTCTACAAGTTTTTTTTTATTTTTTTTAAATTTTGCTAACATTGATATATCCATCGATATATTAATATAAATATTATATATTTTTTAAATATGATGGTTAAAAATAAACAATTCTAGCACAATTAAGTCACAATTATAGTTTCATAAAATAATTCAAATAATTTTAATTAATTTTCATATTTTTCTTTAAAATTTTTCCTCGCATCGACATTTCAATTGATATTTATATCTAAATATTGTCTTAGTTTATGATGCTTAAAAATGGTCAATTATAGTCTAATTAAGCCACAATCAAAGTTTTATCGACTAATTCAAACAATTTCCATCAATTTTCACGAATTTCATAATTTTTTTCAAAATTTCCATCGACATTTTCATTTCCATTGACATTTACATAAAATCTGGATCTCTACATTTTCATCGACATTGACATTTTGAACCTTGGGTTTCTCACATGTGGAAGGGGATGCGACCCAAACAAATAGATCAAAAAAAGTGATGAAAGAAACTTCATTACATACAAAAATGTAGATGGAAGTGAAGAACTGAGACAGTATACTTCTACGTCCTTTCTTGCCATGAGTCTAGAGAGTGGGTGAAAGGGAAGAATTTTGATTAGTTTTCTTTTGAAAAAAAAATCAATTTTGACCTTAAACTTATCAGGTTGTATCAATTTTAACCTTAAACTTTCAATTTCATCAACTTAAACCTCAAACTTGGTAGGTTGTGTCCATTTTAACCTTGAACTTTCAATTTCATCAAGTTAAACCTCAAACTTGAATAAGTATATCAATTAACACTCTCGGTTAAATTTGTTATATGATAGGTATTTATTTGTTATTTTTTAAAAAAAATGTACCCAAAAAAAAAAACTAAATCATTCTAGATCGAATCATCACTATTATGAAAACCATGAACTTTACTCTCAAAAGTAGAACCCACACGAAAACAAATGAAATCTTGTGTTCCCCCTTGCCTATGGTGTTAATACCAACAACGACGAGTGTGAAGAAGATCTAGTCGATGACGTTGTTTACGATGGTGATGACCATGGCAGTTTTGCAGACTTCGGTGGTGAGAAGTTTGAGCTCGACTAAAATGCGGGAGAGAATAGGGAAGGAGGTGGTGGATAGTCTTATGAAGGATTAAGACGACACCAATGCTGGAAAGGAAGGAGACAAAGATTCCGACGAGGATGATTCTGAAAGTTCTGTGCTCGTTGCAGCGGACAGAGGACAAATCGAGCTCTATGCCGACGAGAAATAAAAAGAAAAACAAACTAATATTGGCGATCGATTTGAGAATGAGAGTACTCCATTGAGGAAAAATCTGGTGCAAATAAGCTTTGTTTCTACTCAAAGTCAGTGGATTGAGTAGAATCCTGCCCTAAAATTGAAAAACTGTCTATCAATGAAATGAAAAAAGTAGTAGAATCAGAGAAGAAAAGAAGTGAAAAAAAAATTCTTGCTCTAAAATTGAAAAACACTCCAGTTAGTCTACTTTAATTTTCATTAGCAATTTTATTTTTTTTAAAAATAACAAATAAGTATCTATCATAGAGCAACATGTGGTTTTGGACATGTGTGAAAAATCTATCTAACAGGGATTGAAACGGAAACTTAACCGGTGTAAATTAATACAATTGAAGGTTTAAATTGATGAAATTGAATGTTTAGGGTTAAAATTAATACAATCTGCCAAGTTTGAGGTTTAGATTGATGAAATTAAAAGTTTAGAGTTAAAATTGATACAACCTGCCAAGTTTAGAGTAAAAAATGATTTTTTTTTAAATGTTAATTTTGATGGGTGTTAAAATGACAAAGCATGTAAAAATTAAAATTTGGTGTACATTCGGGTGAGGAAGATGACCTTGGGCTACTTTCTCTTCCACCTACGAGATATCGCAAGAGCAAGCTTGTTGTCTAAGATTTTTCAGCTTGATCCACATTTGACCCTTTACGTTGTGCTCTTTTACGGAAAGTTAACAGTAGGAATTAAGATAGGCGTTTTTAAAATTCAATGACTAAAATTGACATTTTAAAATTTGAGAGACACCAAAATAAAGCACAATTCAAAATTTAAGAATTAAAATGGAATGTAAACCAATAATTATCATGGTTGATTTGTTTCATTATAAACTAGAAAATATTTGGTATGGAAGTATTATTTATTTTGTAATAACAAGTTAAAATTCTGAAAATAAAATCTCCCATTATACTTCATATAAGTTCTAATTTAGTAAAATAAAAATATATCGCATAATTTTTTTTTTTTGAGAGGTCAGAAGGACAGTGAAGAGAGAACACTTATGTTAGAACTAGAACAGAACAAAAGAAAGTTCATACATAAATAGAAATTGTCAAAGAGAAAGCAAAGAAAAACAATCTTGCAAAAGAAAAAAGGTGTCTAGAAAATATTAATAAAGTCATTTACAGAGAAAGAAGAGAACTTCCTCAAAGAACAATAATATTAGAATAAAGATGATAATGCAATTTCAGTTTTTTTATTTGGATTCTACCTTGCTTCTTTTTCATCTCCCTCATCTTCTTTCCACCAGAAGCATCCATTTCCTACTTTCAAAAAAAGAAAAAAAAAAAAAGAAAAAAAAGAAGCATCCATTTCCTAATTTTCTACCTCAAATACCAAACGAGCTCCACATTTTTTCACTAATAAACGTTCTTCATAACATATTAAATAATTTATATCCCATTTGGTAACCATTTGATTTTTTATTTTTGAAAATTAAGCTTACAAACAATACTTCCACCTATGAGTTTCTTTGTTTTGTTATCTAAAACTTATATTTTCAAAAACAAAGTCAAGTTTTGTAAACTAAAAAATGTAGGCCCCGTTTGATAACCGTTTGGTTTTTGAAAATTAAGCTTATAAATACTACTTCCACCTATGAGTTTTCTTGATTTGTTATATATTTTTTACATATGTTTTCAAAAACCAAGCCAAGTGTTGAAAACTAAAAAAAGTAATTTTCAAAAATTTGTTTTTGTTTTTGAATTTGGCTAAGAATTCAAATATTTTCTTAAGGAAGATGAAGTCATTGTAGAGAAATGGTGAGAAAGCAAGCACAATTTTCAAAAACCAAAAACTAAAGGGGTCGTAGTTTTTAAAAACGTGTTTTTGTTTTTGGAATTTGGCTAAGATTCAAATATTTTTTTTAAGAAAGATGAGAACGATTGAAGAGAAATGATTAGAAAACAATCACAATTTTCAAAAACCAAATGACTATCAAACGGAGCCTTAAAAGTTGCAACTTCTCAAACTCTATAATATAATGGTAGAAATTATTCCTTTCATAAATCCCACACAGGACTTTCCCTTTGATACTTTTCTTCATATGCAAAGGTATTATCGAAGAAAACCAGAATTTAATCGTTGTGCCGTGGAATACCACTGCCTTGAAAGAAAATTCGGCACGACCTTGGTGTGAATCGTGTTCTGCCGGTTGCTCCCCAAGGTTAACACAACACCCGCCTAGAACGTGTAGTCGTTAGAAGAGAATTGGAATCAAACGAATCAAAACAAACGTTGCTCAGAATACGAATAAACCAGAAGTAGATCTATAAAGAAAAAACCAAGGAAGAAGATGATGAATAAGGTCGTATCTATTTTTTGGATCTGGATCTGTTCTTTTAATAGAATCAAGAAAAACGTTTTTGAAGAAAGAAAAACATTTTTAGATCCAAAAATTTAGCAAACATTAATGCTAAAACGGTAACAAAATTGAATGCTAAAAATTGGATAGAAGGGTAATAAAAAATTAGTTCTTTTTACGCACAAGCGCGATTTCGCGAACTCGAACCCGCCCGCCCATTAGACAGGACGAAAGGCTGCGGGCGTGTGGGCAAGGATTTTACTACCACTCTATCCACATTTTGTAAGCCTCCCAAGATGCTCTAGTATATAAACCCACTTCTCAACTTAAAATCTTTCCATGTGGGACAACACCCACACTTTTTCTTGTAAAGACTTGTAATGGACAAAAGGCCCATTGTAGTCATTCCCAACAGTCCCCCATGAATGACTAACAATATGAAGGAAAAGAAGGAAAACATATTCTGAGCAAAGAAAGGAGAATAAACTTAAGCATCGATATCTTACGATTTGAATTGATGCATAGTGAAGTAGGGCAACAACCTAATTAAAGAAAGTGAGTTACCTCTTCAACTTTCATCAGTTATGGTTGAGACCCCACAACACGTTTAAGTCCTTGTGTTTAGTTTGATTCCGCGATACGAATGTAAACCAAATGCTATTAATGGCCATGCACATAAAACCTTGGGTCATCGTGAGAGCTCTAGAAAAAGACCCTTAAAACTCTTTCATAAAAGGCGGCCACACCTTCACACTCACGTTACTTGCTTCATAAGTCTATCAAGGACAAACAACTCAAAGCTGAGCTATGAAGACTTTAAAGTTGTCCATCAAGTCTATATTAAGACCACCACAAATGAAGGGCTATGGATCCATTATAAGGGTTTCAGTCCCATACTTGTCGAAGACTCTAGAATTACTCTCCTTGTTAGGCCTTTCGTGAGAGGATCTGCCAACTTCCTCTCAGACCTCACATACTCCAAGGAGATAATCCCACTCTTCAACAATTGTTTCACAGCTCCATGTCTAAGGCGTATATGCCTCTTTTTTCCGTTATATACACTATTTTTGGCAATACCTATAGCAGCTTGTGAATCACAATGCAAAGAGATTGGTATTGACACCCCCCCACAATGATACGTCTCCCAGCAAGCTTCTTAGCCATTCTGCCTCTTGCCCTGCTAGCTAAAGAGCTATAAACTCAGACTCCATGGTGGATCGTGCTATGCATGTCTGCTTTGCTGATTTCCATGAAATAGCTCATCCACCTAGTATGAATACATATCTGCTAGTGGAGCTTACTTCGTCGTTATCTGTTACCCAATTTGCATCACAGTATCCTTCTAATACTGCAAGGAACTTGTTGAAATGCAAACAGAAATCTATTGTACCTTTAAGGTACCTCAACAATCGACGAATAGCAATCCAATGATCTTTATCAGGATTATGTGTATATCTACTTAATCTACTCACAACATATGCAATATCAGGTCTCGTATAGTTCAGAAAAAACATGACACTATCTATAATTTTTGCATATTTAGATTGAGAAACACTATCTCCCTTATTCTTCTTAAGACTCATACTAGCATCATAAGGTGTTCTTATAGGAGTATCATCAAAGCAATCAAATCTCTTTAGTAACTTTTCAATGTAGTGTGATTGACATAATGAAAATCCATTTTTGGTTTTTCTTATCTTAACACCAAGTATCACATCAGCCTCACCTAAATCTTTCATTTCAAAGTGTGAGGATAGAAATGACTTAGTATCATTAATCACATCTATGTTTGTACCAAAAATAAGCATATCATCAATATACATACAAATAATCACACAATCAGCTCCAAACAACTTTGAGTAAATACATGTATCAGAACAATTTACTTTAAAATCGTTGTTTACCAAAGTACTATTAAATTTCTCTTACCATTGTTTAGGAACTTGTTTAAGACCGTAAAGAGATTTTTTAAGCTTATATACCTCATTTTCTTGACTAGAAACAATAAAGCCTTTAGGTTGTATCATGTATATTTTCTCCTCTAAATTACCATTGACGAACGTCGTCTTTACATCCATTTGATGTATTAAAAGACCACGAATTGTTGCAAAAGCGATCAAGGCTTTAATAGTGGCTATTTTAGTCACAGGTGAGTATGTGTCAAAATAGTCAATGCCTTGTTTTTGCATATTCCATATAACTACTAATCTAGCTTTAAAATTTTCAATTAAACCATCAGGTCTAATTTTCTTTTTGAAGTTCCATTTACACCTAGTGGGTTTATTTTCTTTAGGAAGATCTACTAAGTCCCATGTCTGATTCATAATCAAAGAATCTAGCTTACTCTTAATTGTTTCTTTCCAGAAACTAGAGTCTACAGAACTTAAAGCCTCTTGGTAAGTTTTAGGATCCTTGTTTATCAAGTACATGCATGCAAATTGATTGTCTATTTTATCTAAATTTTCAACTAGAAAACAATAAGAAAATCAGGTCCAAAGTTCTTATTAATCTTTTGTCTCTTACTTCTTCTAGGTTTTACCTCATGCATGCTGTTAGAAGTAGATGGAAAAGATACAGATACCTCATTACTACGTGAAGTACCAACAACTAACTGATCACTATGTGAATTACTAATTGGCTCACTAGCAGTCTTAACCATAGGAAATATGTTTTCAAAAAATACGTCGTCTTTATATTCACAAATTGAATTATCATTTAAACACATAAACCTATATGCAGCACTATTATGAGCATAACCAATAAGCACATAATCAAAGGTTTTAGATCCAACCGTAGGTTTCTTGAATTCTAGATATGCCACTTTGGCTAAGCACCCCCATACTTTCAAATAGCTAAGGTTAGGTGAGTAACCTTTCCACAGCTTATATGGAGTCTTATTCACCTTTTTATGGGGAACCCTGTTAAGAATAAAACAAGCAGAAAGCACAACTTCCTCCCACATGTTATCAGATAACCCAGAACTCAATAACATGACATTCATCATTTCCTTTAGTGTTCTATTCTTACGTTCAACTATGCCATTTTGTTGAGGAGAATATGGAGTTATTTTTTCATGAATAATGCCGTTTAATTCACAAAATTCTGTAAGAAAGTTATCACTATATTCACCACCTCTATCAATCATAATCTTTTTATCTTTTTATCTAGTTGGTTTCTTACTTCAGCCTTGAATTTTACAAACATACTACATGCTTCATCCTTTGATTTTAGAAGGTAAATTTTTGTATATCTTGAGTAGTCATCAACAAAAGATATATAATACTTTTTACCACCTCTACTTGTGGTGTTTCTAAAATCAGCTAAGTCTGAATGAATTAATTCAAGCAATTTCGTACTTCTTGTTGTGATTGATTTAAAAAGCTTTTAGCAAATTTTGCTCCTACACAAACTGAACATCTATTATTTTCATGTGATTTTGATACATTAATAAGATGCAAGTTCTTAAGCCTTTTAATCGATGCAACATTTACATGTCCTAATCTACCATGCCCACATCAATTGATTCAACAATATAAGCAAAACGAGAGGTACTTTCATTCATTGCAACAGGAATGTAAGTAGTATTTAAAACAAAAAGACCATCAACTAGATATTCCTTACCAACAAAGTCACCATTTTTGGTGATGATAACCTTGTCGGCCTCAAACACAATCCTAAGTCCAGCTTTGTTTAATAAACTTCCAGACACCAAATTCCTACACAATGAGGGAACATACGATACATCACTTAGAGATAAAGTTTTTCCAGAGGTAAGTTTTAATAGAATCTTCCCTTTTCCAAGAACTCCAGTAGTGGTTGAGTTGCCCATGAATACACATTCACCATCAGTAGCATCCTGGAAGTCATGGAATAGATCTGGATTTGAGCAGAAATGTCTTGAAGCTTTAGTGTCAAGAATCCAGTTGGACTTATTCTCCACCAGATTTTCCTCCACAACCACAGTAGCAATGATGCCATCTTCCACAATGTTGGCTTGTGGAGCAGGTCTGGCAGCTCCAGGATTTTGATCTAGTCTTCCTTTCGTTTGGTTACACTTATAAGATTTATGTCCCTGTTTGCCGCAGACATAACATATCAGTTTAGACTTCTCAATTCGTCCATCGACAGCTTTGAATTGATGTCCCTTCTTCTGCGATGGTTTTTCTTTCGCAATTTGTTTTCCTTTATTTTTGAACCTGTCTTTTGATGAAACAGAAGATTCAACAAGGTTAGAATTAATAGAATTTAAAAATTCAGAATTTAGCTTATCTTTCTGTCTGTTGGCTTCTTCAGTACGCATATGGCTGATCAGTTCTTGCAGCGTCAAATCTTTCTTCTTATGTTTCAAATGATTGCAGTAGTCATTCCAGGAAGGTGGAAATTTTCAAGGAGCACGTTTTCCTGAAGAATTCCCACATCTTCATGCCCTCAGACATACGTTAGCCACCAGGTTCTCGTACTCATGAACTTGTTCCATTACTGGTTTGTCGTCCATTAGTTGAAATTGGAGCCACTTACCGACAACATATTTCTTCCTGCCTGCATCGTCTCCACCATATCTAGATTCAAGTGTGCTCCAGATTACCTTTACAGATTTCTGAACGACGAACAAATCAAACAGTGAATCTGTCATATGGTTAAGCAGATGGTCGATGACCGTCTTGTTGTCCTTCTAGAACTTATCAGGATCAACATCAAAGGCTTGTTTGGATTGATTATCATCCTTGGATGGTTCGGGATCATTGGCAGCAACTGCCTTGGATCTGTCAGAACAATCAGTGGTAAGGACATAGTCGACCTTCAATTGCTCAAAGAAGATCACCAACTTCTAGGACCAGCGGCGGTAATTAGCTCCGTCGAGAGGCTTTAATTTTGATAGATCTGGAAGAACCTTTCCGAATTTGATCGACATTGAAAAAATAAAATTTTGCTTTCAAATTATTATCGAAGAAAACTAGAATTTAATCGTTGTGCCATGGAATACCATTGCCTTGAAAGCAAATTTGGCACGACCTTGGTGCGAATCGTGTTCTGCCGGTTGCTCCCCAAGGTTAACACAACACCCCCCCTCAAACGTGCACTCGTTAGCAAAGGATTGGAATCAAACGAATCAAAACAAACGTTGCTCAGAATACAAATAAACTAGAAGTAGATCTAGAAAGAAAAACCAAGGAAGAAGATGATGAAGAGAAAACCGTTTTTGAAAAAAGAAAAACGTTTTCAGATCCAAAAATTTAGCAAACATTAATGCTAAAACGGTAACAAAATTGAATGCTAAAAGTTGGATAGAAGGTAATAAAAAAGTTAGTTCTTTTTACATGCAAGCACAATTTCCCAAACTCGCCCGTCCGGACGGCGGCGGCGCGAACATGGAGAGGGATTTTACTATCACTCTATCCACATTTTGCAAGCCTCCCAAGATGCTCTAGTATATAAACCCACTTCTCAACTTAAAATCTTTCCATTTGGGACAACACCCAGGCTTTTTCTTGTAAAGACTTGTAATGGACCAAAGGCCCATTGTAGTCATTCCTAACAAAAGGCACTTAAACAGAGACAAGGCAACCTATGCTATAATGATCAAATAAGTTTGGAATCCTATTTACAGGAAGTGCAAATTCAATAGCTTTGCCATTGTAGATACCCTGCCATGAAATCTTTATACTTTAGAGAAAGATCAAATATCATCGGGAATAAATTATATATCAAAACGTTCTTAATATCCTATTTTCAATTTGGTCCTTGATCTTTTTAAATTATTAATTTTATTTAAAATTCTCACTTAAGTCATTCGTAAAAAATATATTAATATTTGGTAATAGAAAACAATCGTGTCATTAAATTATTGTTTTATTAACAAATTTGGACACATGAGCATGCCATATGGAAAATGAATCAAATTCATAAAAAAAAAAAAAAAAGAGGCTAAATTATAAAAATACCCATGGACTTTGCCATTTGTTAAAAAAATACCTTTATTCTTTCAAAAGTTGCAATATTACCTTTGACCTTTCATAAACATCTCAAAACTACCATTGGAGTAGAAAAAATACTAGAATGTTGGACAAAAGTCAACGTATCTAAATGCTGTAATTTCACATTTAATTTTGGTAAGCGTCCTAGTCATCGTTACGCCAATTTTGCATCCAACATTTTAATATAGGTTTCTATTCTAAAGGTAGTTTTGAAACGTTTATGAAAGGTCAATGATAATATTGCAATTTTTGAAAGAATAAAGAGTATTTTTTAAACGAAGGACAAAGTTGATGGGTATTTTTTATAATTTAGTCTAAAAAAAGTCTACGATGTAATTCTATACATGAGATGTAGGAAAGGCAATAAAGAGAGCCACCAAACCATGCCAGAAAAAGGCATAATAATGTAAGTTGTAGAAGAGAATGAAACGTCAAATAATATTGCAAAAAAAAAGTATCGGAAAATACTAATAAACAAATGCATGGAGAAAGAATAAAGAGAAAGCGTTTACACCAAAAACAATTAGTGAACAAATATGTGCATAAAGAAGATGGCAAAAGAAAGTGTATGAGAAGGAAAATATATGAATGTCCAGAAGATTAAAAAATGAAAAATAAAATATTATGGGGAGATTAAAGAAACCATGCTCAGAATAATCATTAGAGTATTTTACAATAAAGACGATAAGAGAATTTTGTCGAAGAGAACAATTAGAATAAGATCATTTTGCAAAAAGAAAAATAAACCAGAATATATACATATAAGATTGTAATGCAATTTCAGTTCCTTGATTTGGACTCTACTTTACTTCTTTCTTTGATCCCCTTCCTATTCTTTCCACTAGAAATATATGTTTCCCCATCAAATATCAAATGAATTCCAAATTTTTCCCCCAACGATTTTCGTTGTTCACCAGAATAGAAATCTTCTTCAACTCGAACAAACGTAACATCAAAATGACTTGTGTCGTCTTTCAATACTTGATTCAAAACTCGACTTGAATTTCTTGGTAAATATGAGATCCACACGTGATCAAATAATTCTCTAGAATATGGAAATATATTTGCCTTGTGGACAGTCAAATAGTTAATCTGAACCTCTAAAGAAAAGGAACTCTTCATATTGCCTACCAGACAAAGTATTACCCCTACAACATGTTTCTTCACATGCAATGGCAATTGAAGCAAGAGAGGTAGTGCTACAATATTCAAATGACTTTGGAATCTCATTTTCAGGTACCAATAATTCAACATTGCAGATACCCTGCCACATAATCAAGAATTCAAGGACAGTCTCACTAAGGGGCGAATTTAGAATGCTTGTAAGTGAAAAACTTGTTTTAATGTAAACACTTTTTGAGGAGCATTTATTGTATGCTTCTTCTAAAAATACTTTGTAACACCCCCTTCTGTCTTTAAACAATTGAAAAGTGACATGCAATACGAAAAAGTGAAGTTCAAATGCATTTCTCAATTGAATTAAAAGACAAAATTCTAAAAATAGGTAATAATTTGTAGGACTCACTTTTGGTCTTCTATCATTTGGATATACATTTGGTATTTGATTATCTAATCTTGTGAGAAACTTTGATGGAGGAGAAAGCTTTATTTGAAATAGAAATGAAAGAAATTAGAAGTGTGGTAGATTAAAAATTGGTTTTATGAAAAAAAAAAAAAGATGGGGATTTTGTATATTTTGGATGAGGACAAAAAAAAAAAAAAAACAAGAAGAAGAAGAAAAGAATTTGATGTGGCTTCCTGGAAGCCACACAAAAGAAAGAAAGAAAAATTATTACTTTTTTTAGAGAAGAAAGGTGTGGCCTCGGACAAGTTATTTAATGAGGCCACCACAATGTGACTGCCTTTTAATAACCGTCGAATCTAGATCAAAAAATATGTCTGTCCCCTAATAACCTTTAGATACAAAAGTGAAACACTCTTACAATTTATCTCTCCCACATCCAACGGTGCAAAACTGTCAACGACCATTGTGTCAACCTCATTGAATAATTTCTCGTGATCTGGAGAGAAAAGAAGTAAAAAAAAGAAAGCAAAAGAAAGAAAAGAAAAGACAAAAGAACCCAAAACTTTTTTTTCTTTTTCTATCTCGTGAGCACCATCCCCCCTCCTCTTTCTTTCTTCTTCTCGATGACTCACGAGAAATGAGTGGTGATGATCTCTCGTCGCCAACAAACTTGGAGCGCACACAGATCAACAAGTACCTCAACAGCTCCACTATGATGCACCTCCATGCATATGTGTTTAAACACGAATAGACCCACGATAAGTGGAAAACCTCAACAATGCGACCTACACAGTGACGATGACCACCCTCAAACCACTCTGATCTGTTTAGTTTTACAACCCACAATTTGAACGACCTAAGATTTGAACACCCATAATTCAAAGAGGTCAGATCTATAAGTTCGAATGCTTTTGAACACAAATGAACACAGATCCGAGCCTTTAAGTAAGAATTAGTGGGTAACTACTCGCTCTAAACTTTTTTTGAATTCGATTAAAGAGTTTAGATTCCCTCGTAAACACAACCACTTTAAAGTCCAATTGAGTACTTCATAGTTTAACGACTTTGCAGTCGTATTGTAGTTTAAGGACTATTTCGGTCCCCTCTTTTAATCCAAAGATGGATCATTAATATCAAATTCATCTTCTTCCTCCTCAATTATTGAGAGAGTAGAAGAAGATGATTTTTGAGAAGATGAGGTTACTTGCAAAAGTATCCTCTGTAGGTCAGCCTCGTGGCTGTTTGAGCATGAGTTTGGAATAAGGTAGACTTATTTTGAAGAAAGTCTTGCTGATTCTTTTTTGAAACATCTTGGTAATGCGGTGTTTTAGAAAACCAAATTTTTATAGCCTTGAGGTTAGCATGGGTGAAAGTGTATTTTTCCCACCATTTAGCCTTCAAGGTTTTTACGAGGTATTCAATATTTCCTTCATAATTTTGAGTAGAAAGATTCCAACAAAAAATCCATGGAATCTAAAAATACAAGGCGAACTGAAAGCTTAAGGCAAACTGCATCTTGTATATATTTTGAGAAAAATAATGGAAGGATTCGTAAATGGGAGTAGGAAAAATTTCCTCTGAAAGACTGAAATTCCTCCACCAAATTGTAAACCATAATGGAAAATGGTTTTTATGAGAATTTTTGCAGAATTGAATAAACCATGAATGATTAAAAGCTTGATACCAAAGAACAACTGTCCAAGCTCTAATGTAATCACAATATGAGTAAGATGGTGGACTGAACTTTATTGAGAAGTTCTTTTCCGTATAGATCTTCTGATTCTATTTTGTAGGAGTCAGGACTCTGAAGATCTTTAATTTGGAGTAAGCAATAACAATAGGATCTTTCCTATATGGTATATGAGTAATTTAAGCAGATTATGAGTCAACAATGATTAACTCATAAAAAAGCCTGGATTTGAGTACAGAATCCATAAAAAAGTTCCTATCGAACCCAAATGAGAATCATAAAATTTCAAGGAGATTTTTAACATCCTTTTCTAAAACAAATTTCGAAGCTTGAGAATATGTTTTAATTCAAAATCTCTTAATTAAATCTCCTTGAAATTTTTGGACACATAAAACTATTGTCAAAATTTCCTTTTTGATTGTTGAATAATTCTTTTGCATATTGTTTCATACTTCTGAGCTGAATTGTACGATTGATTCCTTCTTATCGAGACATTGTTTTAGGATTCCTCCATATCCAATGTCAGACGCATCGGTCTCTACGATAAGATTTGCTTTATCGTTGATAAGACTTAAGCATGGAATACTTTTGACTAACTTTTTAATTTTCTTGACAGCTTGCGTATGCTCTGCTGTCCAAGGAACAATTTCTTTCTTCAACCTTTGAAAAAGTGGTTTGCAAATAGGTCGAAGATTTTGAATAAAATCAGAAACATAATTTAGACAACCCAAAAACTTTTGTAAATGAGTTTTGTCTAAACTTTGATATGAAAAATTTTGAGTAAAATCTAAAGGTCTTTGAATAGGTTTTACTAATCCTAAATGGATATCAAAACCAAGAAATCTAATTTGAGTCTTAAAAAGTTTTACTTTGGGGGTTGAGACTACTAAACCATTAGGCTTTATAATCTCAATAAACTTTTTTAAATGAGAAAAATGTTGATCTATACCTGAGAAAAAAAATTAAGACATCATCGATATAGATAATTGAATTTTTTTTAATAGGTTCAAGAATGTCATTCATTATCTTTTGGAATGGAGCATTCTTTAGCCCAAAGGGCATAACGTTCCATTCGTTTTGTCCAAAAGGTATATTGAATGCCGTCTTATACCTACCTTTTTCGATAATCTGGATTTTCCAAAATCCTGACTTCATATCGAATTTAAAAAATAGTTTGGCATTTGAAATTTGTTTGAGTAAATCTGATTTATTTGGGATTGGAACCTAATCCATTATAATACCTTGTTTAAGGGTTTATAGTTAATTACCAGTCGTGGGACGCCATGTTCCTTCTCTGTCTGGTTGTTGACATAGAATGTGGCACATGACCATGGGCTATTTGATGGTCTAATGAGCTTTCTTTTGAGTAAATCTTCAATTTCCCTCTTACAATGTCCTATTAATTCAGAGTTCATTTGAATAGGACATGCCTTTGTTGGAATACTTGATTCTTTGAAGTCTCTGACATATGGTAGTTCTACCATATGTTTCTTTCGTTCCCAAAATGCATTAGGATGAGAAGAACATATCTCCTTCTCAATCTGAGTCTAGACCTTTCGAATTCTTTTTTGAATAACTGAGTCTTTCAGGTTATCCTCAACTCTTTTAAAGCTAACTTCTTCCTTTAGGAAGGATATCTGTTTCTCCTTTAGGGAGATTTTGTATATTCCAGGTCTTACTACATTCTGAATGCTGCTTTCCCTGACTGGATCAACGAATTTGAATATAATTTCTTTATCCAATATGGTAGAGGAAATGCTTTTGTCTAAAACCTGAATTGGACATAGTTGAGTAATGAATGGAGTACTTAAACTCACTGCTTGATTTAGATTTTTGACTAGCAAGAATGAAGTCACAAAACAAACTCCATTGTTGCATATGTGGACTTCTGGCAGTTTATGCTTGATAAACAGTGGTTCGACTATTTTTTCGAAGTACTTAGATGGTATTATGCCTTCATGCACATAGTTTTGGTTTGCTCTAGAATCGATCAAAGCTATCGCTATTAATTTGTAATCATGTATCTTCAAGGATATATTGGCATACCATTTTTGGAAATGAACCTTTATTATGGTTCCTAGAAATGTTGCTTCATGTTGCTTCATGTTCTTCGTCATCTATTTTGGAAGAACATTGGCTTCTTGATTCGCCTTAATCATAGTTCTCTCAGAAGATAATTGAGTAATACCCTATTGATAATCCATTCGAAGTTGTCTCACTTCTTCTTTGAGTTGGTTGATTTCAAATTGTAAATCTGAAACTGTGACCTCTTTGGGTTCTTTGGGTTCTTTAAATTTTTTGAAGATATCTTCCAGAGTTATTGGGTTGGCAACTGGTGAAAATACCTTGTTTGAAAATTCGGGATTGTCTTTCCTCAAAGACTCTTTGAGCCGATTGAGTACAATTCCCTTTAGAGTTTCATCATTGAGATTCCCTATGACCTCAAATAATAATTCCTCGTCTTGAGTAAGAACATTTATACAACTGAAGCAATTGCATAATCTTTTTCCATCACAGTTGGGTTTATGAATAAGCTCTCCTTCTAATGAAGAGTAAGAATCTTACTCTTCTTGTAGTTCAAGAATTTGTCCTTCCTCAGAATTGCTGTCTTCAAAGGATGATTCTTTAGAATCATACCTAAAAACTTGGAGTAACTCCTTAATATCTTCTTCGATATTAAGTTCATTGATTTTCTTCTTCATTGGACACTTTGGTGCGTAATGTCCAAATCCTCTGCATGTGTAGCATTTGACCTTTGATATATCCTTCTTCTTTGAATACCTTTTTCTTTTTTGGGAGGAATTCTTGTTATAAGAATGCTTCCTGTAAGGAGTTTGCTTATAAGAGTATTTATAAGAATTTGGCTTCCTTTGATAAGAGCTTCAGTTATTAAACTTCCTCCAGGAGAAATTTTTCTTTGCAATAACAGAAGGTGGCTCAGTTGCATCTTAGTAATAATATATTTTGCAGAAACTTCCAAGCTCTCTTTTTTTGGCAGCCTTTGAAGAGTTCATCTTCTCTTGCCTCTTGCTTTGAATACATTATTTGCTGCCTTCATGGATAATAACTGAATTAACTCGTCGTAGGTTATTGACGTCCATGGTATCTCACTTGTCTTGTAATACTCTTGGAGATACAACATCAATTTTGCGCTGAATAATTTAGGTAAACCTACTACAAATCTTTCTTTCTAGAAGGCATTGTAGCAGTTCACCCCTTTATATACTTCCGTTAAGAAAGTATCTTTGTACCATTAGAAATCATGCAGTTTTGGACACTTCAGTTGTTGAAGATAAGTCCCTACTTGATATTTGTAATTATCAACATCTTCAATGAAATGCTTTATGATTGAAAAGCAGAGTGTTACAATTGCATCGTCAACCCTGTCTTCTGAAGGAGTTCTAGGAAGAACAACAGTAGATCTTATAGTTGGAGTAACATCAGGTTGCACACTGCTTTGAAGTCCAGAGGAAGACGGTTCTTCTTTGAGTGTCTTCCTTTTTATGTTTGAAGTATGGTTTAGGATGTTTTTCTTCTCTTCATCAGAATAGAAAAAACTCCACCAACCTTTTAGTTGTCTTGTAAAACCTACACTTATTAGGGTAGCACTTTCTGCATCAAGGTGTCCTTTGGAGACATATGCTGAATTAGCAACAAGCATTTCTTACACACACCCATGATGAGATATTGAAAAAGTTCATCAACATTCCATTCATAGATTGATTGTCCATCGAATGATCTGTTGGAGTTATAAGGACGTTCTTCATAGGCTAGGTCCTGATGAGACGCCCTGTGATAGTAATTTTGAGAATTACCATTTGAGTTGTCTCTTAAGATTTTGTTTACTTCTATAGGCATCTTTCTTCTTACCTTGAGAAGTGCTTCAGGATCTTTTCTGAAGATAGCGAAATGATTAATATTTTCTACCATTTTAGTTATATCTTCATCATTGAGAACATTAATTTGAGAAGACTGAAAGGACTTTCCAGCTTTAATGGAGAGGTTAGCAATTTGCTTCTCGATGTTTTTCAGCATTTCTTGTTCTTTATTTTTTATTCTTGGAATTAAGCTTCCAATATTTGCACTAAAGAATGGTATTGAAGACTTTTCTTTAGGAAAAGAATTACCTTCAAAGATTGCCTTCTTCTTTTCAGTTGATGCTGGAGTAAATACCTTTTCTTCGATTCTATCCATCTGTTCAGTCATAGTGGATAAAATCTTGTTGGTAAAGTTGTTTTGAATCTGAAGTCCTCTAATTCCCTTAGAGGGGTTATTTGCTTCTTCTTTTAGGTCAATTTGCTTGAATGGACTAGTAATGACCGTATTTCCGTAAAAACTTTTAAATTCAATTTGCTCAAATGGAGAATGAGTTCTAGAAACTTCTCCTCTTTCTGAGGTCGTCCATTTAGTCTCTTTGAGAGTGTTTACTTGATTTACCTTTTGACTATAATTTTCACGATAGGCAAACCATTTGAAGAAAGGAATTTGCTTTTCAAGATTTTTCATAGCTCCATCCACGTTCTCTTGAAGTCTTCCCTTTCTGCTTGCTTGTAGGCTTTGAAGAAAGATTTCCTTTGAATTTTTCATTTGTTGCTTAAGAAATCCTCTTTTAAGAATTCCATATCAACTTTGAATCCTTATGATATGACGTTAAGCTCATTAAACTGAGTTGCCGAATCCATATCAGTTTGCGTAGGGGAATTCAGTTTGGCATATTGAATATTTGGTATGCGTGGGCCAATATCCACCGAATTGATCATCGCAGAGTTAGATCTCCTTAGAAGTTCACTTCCAAAGTCACCGAAGGAGGACGATTCTCCTCGATATTCGGAAGCACTATGTCTCAAACTGAGGAAGTTCTTGACTAATGGAGTAGGAGGTGCTTCATTCTGGAAATTGATCTCCACTTGACAATCAGGATGTTAAATAATTTGAGTAAGTGTTTTTGGCTTGGGTGTTGGTGGTGTAATTGCATCCTTCAATGCCCATCTTGACTTTTTAGTGATTTCTTCCCATGATAGAACTTTGGGAGTAGTCACTATTGATTTCGAGGCGTTTGCCTCAAGGAGTATTGTGGTTCCTCTTGGGGATGCCTTCAAAGCTCTTGGAACTATATTCGTCCACATCAATTGATAACAGACTCTAAATATAGTTACAAAGCCATGAGATTCTAGTTCTAAATTCATTCCTTTGAAATGGATATCAAGGATTAGAGAATTTAGAATCTTGGGATCATGGAGTGAGAGGGTATAGCCTGGATAGCAGTTGAAATGGACCGGACCATTTTTCATATTTGTTTCCACCATTCCTAATAGGGAACTTTGGAAATCTAAAAATCTCTTGTCCCTTAGAGTAATAAAGACAGAAGTATTTAGACCTATACGGAATAACTACTTGACTTCTATCTACACGAGGCCAAGATGCATGGAATTGTAATCTCCATGATGTTTTGAGTATTAAATCCCTTATGAAGAGATTTAATGATTCTGGGTTGCTGCAGATTGCTACAGTGCATTCCATGGTCTCCACACCCTAGCTTTGAGTGAAATCGAATGCACTTTTGTAGTAGATCATTCTTGGATCTATTTAAGGAATGTTCCAATTGGTGAGTTGCTCCTCGACCTTTGAGATCTGGAGTTCTTCATTGGAACCTTTGAGATCACCGGCGTTCTTTTCCGCCCTATGAGCATCACCCTTGTCTATTTGAGTACTTGGGCTAGTGCCATTTTGAGTAATCTTTGATAATTTCTTTGGGATCAAAGATGCAAGTAGCTTTGACATTATATCATAATAATCAAAATGCTTTAACAAAGATAAAAATAAATATTGTTTTCTTTCAATATCTTCCTTCAAACTTCTCTCTGATTCTTGTGCACTCGTTACAAGGGGAATGGGTAGCTTACTAATGGACTTACGCTCTTTTTTCTAGAACACAAAACCTTTGCCAAACACCTGTTGACGAGATGTCGCATAGAGAAATAGGATTGAATTAAGAACAATATTGAACTAAATCAATATTGAAATCTAGCTTTGAGAAAGAAGAATATTAAAAAAAATTAATCTCTTGCTACAAAAATATTTGCATCAATAGAAATTGAATCAAAGATTGACTATATTGATGGCTCTGATGCCAAATGCTCCTAAAAGTTGATATCATAGTGATATCTAATAGCTTAGGAGAATAAGTTAGGAAACAGAGTGGTTGTGTTTACAAGGGAATCTACTTTAACAAAAGTAATACGGCAAAAAAAAATAATTATAAAAAATGGAAAGTAAAGACAAAATGATTAATGTAAAAGTAAAGCAAAAGTAAAGATAGTGGAGTTTGTTTGCAACAGTCTTCATCCTTTAATAAAGTAGCTTTATTAGAGTTCTGTTCGTCGTTATCTTGCAAGAATCTTATCCTTGTGCTTGATTATTGCGAAGGCGAGAGGCAAGGAAGCAAGAAGGAGCTTACCAACGGGAGCAGAAGGTGAAGAAGTTGTTTTATAGTGTAAAGGTTTGACTTTGCCTAACTTGTAGAGTAAATAACTATATTCATGTGTGAAGCTAAGAAATGGAAAGAAGTGATAGACTATTTTATTATTAAAAGTGTTGGGATTTATGTCCTAAAGCCTCGTAATTAATGATTTATTTAATAATTAATAATAATTTTGATTATTTCATTTGCAATATAATATTATCCATTATATGAAAAATCCAAGTTTATTAGTGTAATCTTGAACAATATGTGGTTGCATATAGAAGGATCATGTTTAAGAAAAAATCTAAAGGGTCATAGTATATGGATAAGGTTGGGTGCCTTATCCTAGTAACACTATTGATACGACTCACTTTGTAATAGTTACAAATGATTTGATCCAAATCGTTCATGTAGAGACATGTGAGTGAGGGTATCTTATACAATGAGTTTGTATAAGACTGGACCATGAAATATTTAATCTCTCTTTATAAATCTGTTAATTGAGAAGATTAATATTTCATCAAGATGATCATATGCAACTCGATCTTAATCCTGAATGAGTTATGAACTCCTACCTGTGAGGGCTTGTCCTTTGATTTGCATGGGTAAGAGTGGCTTTTGTAGTCGATTCAATATGCCTACCATTTTGGGGACTTGACTAAATAGGGAGCTAGAAGCATAATCTCACAAGATAGAATTCACTTCTTTCCATATAGGGTAAGTAGATGAGTAGTTACCTTAAGTGCTGATTTCGGGGCTTGAACAATGGGGCCTCACCCTCTCACTTGCCCTAGAGAGACTTAGTTTATGGTTGGATCATAAATAATTGTTCATTAGAGGAGTGGTACTTAAGGTGCAAGATGTAATTATAGGGGTAAAACGGACTTTTGACCCAGTTGTAATTACGAACAACTTGTGAAAGATCGACTTGCATGTAGTGATTATATGTATGGACACAACTCGTCCTACAGTGCATAAGAGGGCAACTCTAGGTTTATAGTGGAGTGACTTATACTTAATGAATGAAATTTAATTAATTAAAGAGTTTAATTAATTGATTTTGTATCATTGAAGCTTATAATCTGTAGGTCCATAAGGTCCTCTTGCTAACTCATAGTAACACTACAAATCAATTTAGTTGAAAGAAAATTTTCAAATGTTCAAATTAATATTTAATATATTGATATATTAAATATAAAATAGGAAAATATATTTATTGTATTTGATACATTAAATATTAAAATGATTAATGTATATTGGATACATTAAAGAAAAGATATTTATAAAATTTGAATAAGATTCAAATAAATAAATATCGTAGGAGATTTAAATGAGATTCAAATAAATATAAGATATGTGTTAATACATTAGATATTAAAATATAATATTTTAATTATGGCAAATATTTGCCCTTGGTCTTTATAAATAGGACCATTGGGTTGAGCAAGTAGACACAACACGCATCTCCTTAATAGAGAATTAGAGAATTCTCTCTAGACCTCTTCCTCTCCAATCACTTGTAGATTTTTTTTCAAGAGGCTCCCACAAGCCTTGGTCCTGTGTTTGAGTCATAGTCAGGAATACTTTGTGGAGAGATAAAGACCCGCTAGAAATATATGCATATTTACTCCAAGTAAGTTTGCTTAATCTTATTTTTTAGTTTAATTTTAAATAAAATTAAAGACGATCCAAAGCTTTTGTTGTAGGATAAAGTGTTCATTCCTATCAAAAAGTACATTAAAATACAAAGAGAAGTCATTGGAGAGGCAGGGAAGATAAAGGCATGGTGGACCTAAGCTTGAACCCATAGGAAAGCCATGATTAATCAATGATTATTGATGAAAATTAAGGTTTGGCAACAAATGAGTGATGCTATGGTTTAATTGGTGATTCAAGAGTTCTTATACTTTGGTTAAATTATTATTTCAAGCCAACCAAAGATTAGAATGACTTATGTGATTCAAAAATCTCTCGTTAATATTTTTGTGAGTGGCTAATTTTACAAATATTTGTATTATTTTAGTATTGGATGAAAATTGTGAAGCTTTGAAATGAATTGTAATTATATTCATACAAATGGTTTAGGTATATTTGAGATTTCAAGGAATTAATGCTTATTTCGTAAATTATTTATTATTGAAAGCAATGAATTTCTAATTTATGAAGAAAGTGATTAGGATTTACTAAATTCAATGTATGATTTAATATCATGAAGTTAAAGAGGTTTATATTTATATATGATTTTAGCTATAGTGACTTATTCCATTATTATTTGAGTTTATGAATTATAGAATCTTGGAGAATTTATGGTTTTAGTCTATTGATAATACTTCAAAATTATATTAGACAATTTCAGGTATTTGTGAGTTTAGAAGTAACTTGATTTTAAATCATGATTTTAGTTTATACATGAGTTTTTGAATTGTGTAAGCGAAATTATGATTATGGTGATCCTTAGTTGAGATAATTGATCATTGATTTGTGAAATTTCAGCTATGAGATATTGATTTTGAATGATTATGAGATTTTAGTATAGGTTGAATGTATTATTAAAAATTGTTTTCGATCCACTAGATTGTGTACCCATGGTGATTTCTCGATGCATTCACGTGAATGTGTTTTTGTAGTGTATGTATGATATATATGAGGTTTTTGGAGCCCACTCTAGCACACACATAGACTTTGGGCCATGTGTTGGGGTGCTTACCCTTTGGGAGTTTCTCTGCGTGCATATGACTAGTTACTATTACATCTTGAGCTTACTCGATCCCTAGTATGAAAGATTTGTTCTGCTATGTACCTTAAGATTACTCGGTATATAGTATGACAAATTGCTCTACTGTGTATCTTGACATTACTCAATGTACTGTATGACCAGATTTTCTCTATTATGTATTGGGGTCTACTTTATGCATAGTATGACTAGTTCGCTCGCTCTACTGTGTGTATCGAGATTACTCTATGCCAATATGACTAGTTTTGGGTACATGTTTATCGATGAGTTTTCTTAACTATATGATTATGTTTTACAAACATTTTAGTTTGAACACCTCAGGTAACTAATTAACAAAAGTAATTTTTTGTCCTTTACTTAGTAATAGCTTACTGTTCTCTCCTCTTTCTTCCTTCTCTCTCTAAAATGTAATCGCAATTTGGGGTTGATGAAGAAGGTGAACATCGATTGGAACATGTTTCACCTTTGTAAGAGTGGGTGTGGGAAGGAGAGTGATGTTGAAATAGTGCAGAGGTTCGAGAGTGGGTTAGAAAGTGTTTCTCCTTTCTGGAGTTGGAACTGGGAACGACTGTGTGGGTTAGAGATTGTATAGTGGTTATGTATAAGTCTAATTTTCTTGTAGGTTTTTGGAGAAGAAGGAGGTTGGAGTCTTCCACCATTTTCTTCCAAGCTCTTTCGAATGAGAGGGGTAGGTTTGACCTTCTTTCTTTGGAATCTTTTAAAGGAAAAAGGTTTTCTTTTGCTGTTCTAGAAGGTTCAAAAAGTAAGAGGTTGAAGTCATTGGCGGAGGCTTTGATAAAGATTCCCCCCCTCTGGTCTCTGTTGCCAAAGTCTCAACTACGGTTGTGAGGAAGGAGGCTGAAAAAGGAACAACTAGTTTAGAGGATGCGAAGATCGATTCGTTTGCGTAAGCTCTGAGGTGCAAGTCTAAGCTTGTTAAGGACAACGTTGGTGATTTTTCTTCAGCTGTGGATTCCGCTTTTGATTGTTGCTCGACTGTAGTCATAGAGCGACTCAACAACGGGTTAGATTGGTTTGCCACTACAGAGACCATTCTAAAGAGAAGGATCTTTGGGATGGTCCTTAAGTCTTTATGTGTGAATTTTGAGGTGGGCTTATGTGGAAGTCCGAAGGAAGTAAGGGAGGTGGTTAGGGCAGGAAGGAATTTTTGAAGGATTTTATTGTCTACCCTTGGGATCTAAAGTTGGTGGATGGAGGAAGACAGTCGAAGTTTGAAGGAGGGTGGGTCATGACCTTGGATATTCCCCCTTTTCTTAGAACAACGCAGTTGGTTTCTTCAGTGACTGACCTTTGCGAGGGGCTCTTGAAGGAGGAGATCCACAATGAGATTCTTTGGATGGAGGAAGTGTATTTTAAGACCAAAGGAAATGATGATGGGCTCATTCGATGCTTCCTAGCTCGCGACAAGGTCTTCTTTCCAGTGAGATTGATCGTCAGCTGGCTATCTTTCCCTAAATTTTTTTATGACTAAGTGAGGCCACCAAAAGCACCAGAGACAGTTGTCCTTTATTTTTCGAAGGCTGCAATTATGGTAGGTCAGAGGGTACAGATGATGAAAACTCACATGAAGGAGTTGGAGTTGGCTTCCAACACTAAAGGCAATAGATTAAGTGTTGTTGGGCTGTTTGGGGGTGTCTTTGGGTCGATTGAGGCCTTTTAAATTTTTTCTTTGCTTTTGATGGAGTTGACCGACAGGCTCACGAGAAAGGGAATTTTCATTGTTAGAAGTATGTTTTAGTGGTGGGTCTGTTTGTGGGTCGAGTTCATCTCCTGCTAAAGGTAGTGGGTTAAAAGTGTTGGGCTAGTTGAAGCTGATCTTGGGCCGATTGAGAGCCCTTCTAATTATGTCTTTGCTTTTGAAGGAATTGACCGACAAGCTTGAGAGAAAAGGAAAACTCCATGTAACCAAACTGTTTTACAAGTTGGGCCTGATTGTGGGCTGATTTCAAATCATCAAAAATTGTTTGGTGATGAGCACCAAGTGATATTGAAGAGGATATGGTTTTGGAGCGGGTTGTGGATTGTGGACCTTCCAATCTAATTATAGGGGCAGAAGATTATAGGTTGGATCCTTCTATTGTTAGTTACTAAAAAAATAATTTGTTTGTCTTCGTAAAGCTCGATTTATAAAAGAACGGGTTGGTTGTAGGAAATTACAAAAAATACTCAAGGACTAGTTTAGGCAAGGAGGATGAGGTGGTTAGAGTGGTTCTAGTGACTCTTGAGCAACGTTTTAAGGAGACAGGGGCTGAAGAACAACTCAAATTTTAGGAATTGATTTCATTTAAGCCCACACAAACAACATTTGTAGTTTCTTTCACTGCTAACAAAGGTGTGCAATAGATTGCTCGATCTCAAAGGTTTTTTCTTGTTTACCTTCCAAGTTAAGCTCTAAGGGAATGACAAACCAGGTACGCTTTCCTTCCTTGGTTTTTTAACCTTCCACGTCGTTTCTAGTGAGAGGGTGGTTGTTTGTCTGAGATGGTTTGACGTCTCCTTTTCCTTATCCTTTTGCCTTGCCATCGAGGGAGGGGGTTCTTTTCTATTCATTTTTTTTAATTTCTAGTAATGCCTTTCCTCACCGGGGCTTTTACTTGTTTGGAGAGAGTGCTCTGGCTTTTGCTCCTTTGTCCTCTATTGTAGGTATTGGATTGAGGATGCCATCCATTTCTAAACGGGTTGGTTGTAGAAGATTCTTTAACCTTACCAAGTCCTACAGGTTTTCAAAGCTTCCCTTGTAGTTGGGGGGGGGGGGGGGGGTCTATGGCAGTTGGCCCTATGGATAGGCTGATCTTGCTTCAGTGGGTATCCGAAGGTTTCAATTACTTTTGCCCCTCGACACTGTCTACTAATTCCAAAAAAAGAAATCTTCTTGCAAAGGGGGAAGGGAGGGTGAAGAAGTTGGTTAGAAGGTTGGGACCAATAAGTTATTTAGAAACCTTGTAAAAAGCTAGATTGTGTAGTAAATTTTGATAAGTAGCAAGCTTCAAAGAAAGCTGGAGTTGTTGTAGGTGTCCAATTAAGGTGCTTTTTTGGAATGTAAGGGGCCTGGGGATAAGTATAAGCGAAGGCTCGTTAAAGAAGTTATTTTGCAAGAGAACCTAGATATTGGGATGTTGGTGGAAACCAAGTGTTAGAAGCATAATAGAGAGTTTGGGAAGAGCATTTGGGGTAAAAGAAAGGTGGAGTGGGCAAGCCTTGAGTCTATAGGGGCATTTAGAGGAGTGTTGGCTTTGTGGGAATGTAATTCTGTTGCTTCTCTAGAGGGTGGTGTAGGATATGTTTTATATCTCTATCTCTTTCCATATTCATTGCAGTGGGGTGGGGTCACAAGGGTTTATGGCTAATTACTTGTAGAAATACAAGTTATTTGGCATTCATAATTAAAATATCTTTCTTTGAGAGTATAAGAAGTATGTGTTTACTGAACAATTTTATACAATTCTTGCTAAGTTTTTATAATCAACATGCTTGCATTGAAAAGATGAAGATCTATGCTTTTAGCTACGTTTGCGTTGAATATGTTATAATCTTTGTTATTATGCAGAAATGAAGTTAGTGGCACCAGAAAGATGCATAGAGCAAGAAACCAGTTCATGCTTGACGAAGAAAACAAGAAAATCACCAGCGCAAGTTTTCTTTACTTAGCACCCACAAAGATCACCCCAACATTTTGCTACAAAAACAAGGGATCCACGAGTTTTTAGTCTTAGTCTAGCTCTCTTTCTCGTTTTCACTTTCATTTTTCTTCTTTTGCTTTTCTCCTTAACACTATCGCTCTTGCTGGAGAAGAAGAGAATAAGCTTCACTATCGATCCTCTTCCTCACGTCTGCACATGAGTGTAGTCTTGTTGTAGCTTTGTTACTTTTTTTTTTTTTATAAAATTTCTTGTACTAAACTTGTACTGCTTTCTCTTAATATATTGTCATGAAGTTTATCTCCTTGTTACTTTTCTGTATTTTTCTGTCATTCGTAGCTAGGTCATTAAAGGTTTGGCTCTTGGTGAACTGTATGTTGTAACGCTCTTCCTTTGAATAACATGCATGAAAGATTTCTCAACTTCTTCTTGGTTATTTTTTTTCTTTCCATTGCTTCCTTCCGTTTGGCCAATCGAAGTGAAGTGGTAGCATATTTCTAGCATCGAAAGGGTTGGAGTGTGTAGAAAGCCCAAGGAGAGCAAGTTGTAATAGTTTTTACTCAAGTGTTTTAGACATAAAACAACCACTTGTAAGCGTGAAGTAGGTCGATACATGAATCCATGACATTGAGTGCAGGCATGCAAAGATGTTGTGAGCTTAACATCCTTCTCGAAAGAGTGAGGGTAAGTAGGAACCTATGCTTAGTTGATAAGGAATCCATGCATGTTAAGCCAAAGTAAGAAAGGCATAATATAGAGGAACCTAGAGCCAAACCTATTCTTTAACCACTGTTTTAGTCATTTCTTCATGTTAGCACTGTTTGCCTTGCTTTGAAGTGTCTAAGTCAGTTTACTTTTCTTGTTCAACACATAACTGCTTAATTTTTCTTTACTTGGTCCAAAACTCTGCCTCAAGAAAAGTTGAATTCAAAATTTTATGCAAGTGCTAAGTCCTTGTGGATCAACCTTGGAGTACTTTCCTTGTATTACTTGCTTGCGTTTAGTGTATACTCAATTGTGTATGCGTTGGTTGATAAAGTGCATGGCATAATAAGCATTTCTTGTCAATTTAGTCATCGTCCAACTGGCAAAATAAGAATTTCTTGTCATCGCATGCTCACACATATACACACCTCTCCAAACAGTGGCGGATCTAGGATTTTATGTTAGGGGGGGCACAATTCATATAACTGTAAATTTGATGCAATATTCAAATTATGTAATATTAATTATCAAACTATAATAAACCATTGTATATTATATAGATCTGTTTAATATAGAAACTAAAAATACGACTTTATATATTCATAATTTTAAATTAAAAAATATATAATCGAATTATCTAAATGAATATACTAGAAAAAAAAAAAAAACTAAAACTTGGAATAGGCAGTAAAGTTTTTCTAAAATTGAGTTAAATTTCTATATATGAAATTAGTTTTCTAAAAAAAAATTACGAAAAATTTAAAAAATTTTGAAACTATTTCTATCAAGTTTATATATATATATAGAGAGAGAGAGAGAAATAGATAATATATATATAAACTCATTTCATATTCTTTATAGTTTAAAAGATCATTTTGGTCATTATATTTTGGGAACTTATTCTATTTTAGTCTTTGTACTTTCAAATATTCAAATACAATCCTTGTACTTTTAATCATCTTAAAATCAGTCTCTATTGTTAATCGAACTTTTGAAAAATAAATTTAATCTCTATTAGCTGTTACTTTAAAATTTTCAAAACATATTAACGTGATGTCTTTTGTTCAGTGAAAATGATTATTATTATTCTACCAAGTTCTATAAAAAGTAACTTCAAATTAATAAAGAGGACCAATCTAAAGCTTTATTGAAAATGCATAGACTAAATTTGAATATTTAAAAGTACATGAACTAAAATAGAATGAGTGTTGAAGTCTAGAGGCCAAAATAGTATTTTAACCTTCTTTTTATCTTATAGATTAATTTGAATTTATTATAGAAATAAAAATCTTATTTATTTATTTATTTTGAGAATTGAAAATCTTATTTATTAGGTAAGCTAATCGATAATAAAAAGTTTAAATAAAAACACAACAATATTTTCTTACTATATAAAGTCTAAATTATTTAGTTTGAAAGCAGATGTATATTTCTTTATTTTTAAAATGAAAAGCCTATTTAAATCTGCAAAGCAAGAGCACATGGAATTCGAAATTTTACTTACTTCAATTAAATATGCAAATGGTGGGACCTGCAGAATGAAATTTGCATCAAAATGAAAAATATGCAAACTAGTGGGATTCGAACTCAGGATCACGCAGGGGGCACAAAATGTGAAGTGTGCAAGAAGCCAATTAGACCAAAGGTAATATTTGTTTATGGGACGGTAAAATACATATATATATATATACTGTTTCAAGTTGAGGGGGGGGCACGTGCCCCTCCTGGCCCCTTCTTGGATCCGCCCCCTGTCTCCAAACCTCACCAAGTTTTTAGCACCGTTGTTGGAAACTAGAATCTTATAAAAAAAAATTAACTTTACAATCTTGTTTTGTAGTTGTTAGTCTCAATTTTGGGAGTATCACCTGTGCTGTGAAAATCTTGTGTATGAGTTAAGAAGAAGACCTTCAGTTAGCCTTGACCCTGAACTGGCAGATAATAGGAACAAAGGCATTGGAGAATATGTTGTGCCCACGTTTATAGATCTGAGCCCTAGAATAGTGCTACCAATCATCACAACACCTCAGTTTGAGCTAAAGCCAATAATGTTTCAAATGATTGCTACAGCAAGACAATTCCATGGTGACCCAAAAGAAAATCCTCACTCGCACCTTAAGAGTTTTTTTTTAGATTTGCGAAAAGTTCATTATCTCGGGAGTATAAGCAGAAGCATTGAGTTGATACTATTTCCATATTTAGTTCAAAATGATGTAAAGTTCATTATCCCGGGAGTATCAGCAAAAGCAATGAGGTTGTAGCCTTTTTGATCTCCCTCCTGTGAATGGGAGATTTACTTGTGCTAATAGTAAGGCACATAGTGAAATTGATAGATGTCTGTTACCAAGGGGTTGAATGGAGGCCTTTTCAAGTGTGAGACAAACGTTGGGTCCTAGAGTGACTTCGAATGATTCTCCTTTGGTCCCTATTTTAGGTTATTAGAGGTGGGGCCTTTTCCCTTTTAGGTTCGAATACATGTGGCTTGAGCATCCATCCTTTAAGTCCTTTTTCTCTTCGTGGTGGAGTGTAGAGGTCTCAGGTAACTAGAAAGGTTACCAATTTATGGGGAAGTTAAGAGCTCTTAAAGCGACTTTGAAGACGTGGAACAGGGAAACGTTTGGGGATTTAGAATTAAGAAATGGGAAGTTTTGGTTAGGATTAAGTTTATTAATGGTCATGAAGAAGTAGGCTAGTTGGAAGAGGCCTTGCAAGAGGAACAATTTTCTCTTCAGTTGGAGTTTTCGAAGTATGTGAAGAGGGAAACCATAAATTGGAGACAAAAGGCCAAAGTGAGATGGGCCAAGAAAGGGGATTGTAATTCTGCTTTCTTCCACAAGGTGGCGAGTTGTAGAAGAAGTGAGAATTTCATTGGTCCTCTAGAGAATGAGATAGGGGTTTTGATCCATGAGGAGAAAGACATTGAGGAAAAGTTCATCTTTTTTTTTTTTTCCTTTAGTCTCTATGCTCCAAAAGTGAGCCCTAAACCTTATGTTGAGAGGGTGGATTGGTGTCCCATTTATGAGATTGAGAAAGAGGTTATAGACTCTCTCTTTTCCCTAGAGGAAATAAAAAAAAAAATGGTTTTTTAGTGTGGTAGAAAAAAGGCCTCTGGACCTAACAGTTTCTCCGTGGCCTTTTTCCAGGACAATTGTGAGATTTTGAAGGTGGACTTAGAGCGAGTGTTTAAGGAATTTTTTGAGAGAGGGATCTTGGATAGTGCCATGAATGAAACCTTTGTTTGCCTTATCCCTAAAAAAGAAAGGGCAATTAGGGTTAAAGATTTCAAACCCATCAGTTTGGTTACAAGTGTGTATTAGATAATTGCCAAGGTCCTGACTAATAGACTAAAAAAGGTTCTTCCTTCTACGATCTCTAAGACCCAAGGTGTTTTTACTGCTAGGAGGAAAATCTCCTTGATCAGGTCCTTATTGCTAACGAGGCTATTAAGGAGTATCGAGGCAGTGGTCAAGAAGGAGTTATTTTTAAGATCGACTTTGAGAAGGCCTATGACCATGTGGATTGGAATTTTTTGGATAAGGTCTTGGAAAAGAAAGGATTTGGGTACAAATGGAGGTCTTAGATTTTTTAGGGCTTTGAGGTGAGTCGAGATGGGGTGCCTGATGAACTATGTTTATCACCTTTATTTGGCCTTAAATTTAGTTCATTTCTTGGTTAAAGTATGATTGATTGCATGTATTTATGTGTTTTTATTGTTTAAAAGCATGAATAAGTGAAAGAGTCACGTGAAAATGGTCATTTGGCAATACTTGAGTCATTTAAAAGGTAAATAGTCATTTTTCGGTGAATTTAACAAGCATTTGCTCTTTTGTAGGAATCTGCCAAAAACAAAGCTTTACGACCGGAAAGTTTCCAAGGCTAAAAAATTGCGATCGCATAATGCCCTAAAATCCAGTCAATTGAGGTTTTCGTGGTCCATTCTGTTTGAGTCAAATCCGCAACCTACACCTTATTTTGACTCCACTTGAAGATCTCCAACTACTCATCCTCCAAAGACCTATAAAAGGGATGATTTGTGGTGGATTGAGGGAGAGACAAAAAATGGGTTTTAACCCTAGATTTCAAGTGAGAGATTTAGAACAGAGAACGAAATGGTGTTGGAGAGAATTTCTTTGGAAGAAACTCATATTCCACACCCTAGAACCCTTAGCTTTCAAGATAATTAGCTTGTATAGATCGATTCCACTTTGAAAGAGGCTCGGATCAACTCTTAAAGTGATTTTCCCTTGAATGTAACTTAGTTTCTACACTAGGAGTTCTTTGTTTACTGTTTTCCAGCATTTGTTATTTCTATTTCATTTCATCTTTGTAGTTATGAATTCTATTTCAATGAAGCGTTATGTTTTACTTTCTCCATGTCTAGCTAAAATTTCCCTTAGGATTCGTGGATACTTTAAGGAATGGCTTAGCCTAGCATATTGCTGCCAATAATCATCGATTTACTTTGTGTCTATTCATGTTTTATTGAATTTAATTATTAAATGTTGGTTTAAATTGGCCAATTAAATTAGCATGCATTATTGAGTCTGGTACTTTGAGGGTCGGGCAATAAACAATTGTCATAAAAGGGATATAGGAGGAAAGCCTAGACATAGGATTTCGTTGTTGACCTTAGGCATAAAGCATGCCTATAGGATCAAGAGGGTTGTGTTTTTAATTATCCAAGATAAGTTGACCATAGACATATAGGAGCAACTACTTAGTCTTTTAAGGGCTTGAAATCAAGGGTGAATAAGAGTTAACTCGATTCATAGCATAATGTTAAAAAGGTGATTATGCGGTTGCAATATTTTAACAAAGTTTCCTAAAGTTGACACTTCATTGAATTCTCATGCTTTTCATTATTGTTTCAAGTCACATTACTATTAACATCTTTGCTTATTTTATTGGTTGCATCTAGTTGCATTAGAGAGCACTTTTATAACTTGAAATTTTGTTAACAGTCCTTGTGGGATCGATACTTGGACTTAATTCATTTTATACTACTTGTGGATAACATATACTTGTGCTAAGGTTGAAAATACTTTTTTACTACTTTTCCAAAATCCTGTGTTCATTTCAGCATCCATCAGTGCCCTTGTCTCCTCTTCAGTTTGCTAATGATACTATTTTTTTTTACTCTGGTAAGGAGGAATCCTTCCTTGTTTTGAACCATATCCTAGCTTTTTCGAATCCATGTCTGGCCTTAAGATTAATAGGGGAAAGTGTCAGATCCTAGGCTTAAATTGTGATTCTAACAAGGTGGAGAGGTGGGTGGCTATGGTGGATTATGAGATTAGTTATGTCCCTACGTCCTATATCGGTCTCCCTCCTAGCTATAGACCAAACTCCATCTCCTTTTGGGATCTTGTTGTGGAGAAGGTGCGTAAGAGACTTGCTAGTTGGAAGAGAAGCTTATTGTCAAAGGGTGGTAGACTAACTCTCATCCGTTCAGTATTGAGTAGGATTCCTGTTTATTTCTTTTCCCTCGTTAGAGCTCCTTATTTTTTTTGCAAGGCCTTAGAGAAGCTTATGAGAGATTGTTTGTGGGAAGGGGTTTGTAAAGGAAGGAGCGCATCTAGTGAGTTGAGTTAAGGAATCTTAGGAGTCGCAACAAAGCTTTGTTGGTTAAACGGCTTTGTTGTTTCCCCATTGAATCTAATGGCCTATGGTGTAGGATTATTGTGAGTAAGTATGGTACTCATCCATTCAAGTGGTTGTCTGGAATAGCACTTACAAAGATCCTTGGAAAGACATTTCCTTAGAGTTCCCCTCATTTTCTTCTCTAATTTAGTACTCTGTGGGGGATGGGAAGGAAATTTACTTTTGGGAGGATAAGTGGATGGGGGATAGCCCTCTCTGCTCTACGTTTCCCCATTTATACCACTTGTCTACTATGAAAAATCATTATGCGTCGACGTTTTGGATTCAGTTGGAAGTTTTTTCCTTCCTTCTCTTTTGGTTTTTGTCATCCATTGTCCAATAAGAAAATGATAGATGTCTTGGTCCTCTTATCTTTGATTGGAAAGTTTGTCCTCAGACTGGGGAAAAGGGATGTTTGTCTTTAGTGCCCCAACCCTACCGAGGGTTTTTTCATGTAGTTCGTTCTTTCAGTGCTTATTGAACTCCTCCCTATTCTATGAGTCTATTTTTTCTTCTCTCTGGAAGGTGTAAGTTCCAAAGAAGGTTCAATTTCTCCTTTGGCAAGTAATCCACGAAGGTTAAATTTCTCCTTTTGAGAAAGATGCTTCTTTGGTTGGGCCGCTTTGTTGCGTTCTCTATCAGAGGGAGGAGGAAGGTCTATATCATTTGCTCTAGAGTTGCGCCTTGCCTGGCGTATGTGGAATAGTTTCTTTGAGGTGTTTGGCTTTCAATTTGCTAGACACAAGTGTCTTAGGGAGATGATCGACCTTCTCCATCTGCTCTTTAGAGAGAAGGAGCAGTTTTTGTGCCAGGCTGGGGTTTGTGTTTTTTTGTGGGGCATATAGGGTGAAAGAAATAATAGGACCTTAAGAAGGATTGAAAGGGATCCTAGTGATGCGTAGTCCCTTTTTAGGTTCCATGTTTCTCTTTGGGCATCAGTGATGCAGTTAATTTGTAGTTATTCCTTAAGTCTTATTTTACTTGATTGAGTCCCTTTCTTTAGTGGGCTTCCCTTTTGTGGGCTTATTTTTTGGATGCTAGTGTATTCTTTCATTTTTTTCTCAATGAAAGCTTGGTTCTTTATATAAAAAAAAAAAACTAATTTACAAAAGTATCCATAAAGTGTTTATAAAATTCTTTCAAACTATTTAGTACGTACTTTATTTTATTGAATTATTTTCTTACAAATTAAAACTCTTACCACTCATTGGGATTGCCAGCTTACTCTTTTTCCTAAATGTCTACTAGGTAGCACTTGAGCTACCAATTGGTCTATCGAGGTCGAGATTTGCCACCGATCTTGTTTAGATTAGATTTCATTTTACATGTAAATATGGTATTTTGTTTGTCCTTGTAACTAAAGTGGCTAGCATTATTTGGATGACCTGATAGCACACAAAACGTGCTATCTATAGGTCTTATTTTGTGCTAGTTTTGTGGTGTAATAAGATACTTTCACATTCATATTTGTTTATTTAGTAGAAATCGAGCATTTGGAGCAAACCGGAGTTTTTGGAAGAATTATGATGAAAAAGGAACTAAAAGAATGCAAATTGAAGGAACCAAGTGAGGAGAAGATAGAAACCAAGTTAAATATCCCAAAGGGATAGCGTTGAAATGCTATCAAAGCGTCAAGATGCTCATATTTGCAAGCCCCGAGCCATTCTTACCATAGCAGTAGCGTCGAGACACTACTGTATGGCGTTTAGACACTTCGAAAATTACATGTGCAAGCCCTTCCGTCAAGGAAAACATGCACGCGCTTCACGATTGGGACTTTCTGTCTGAAGCGTCTCGACGCTCCCCTTCCAAATTTGTTTATGTACGTTTTTAAGGACAACGTCAAGATGCTGTGGTAAGGAAGCCTATAAATACATCATTTTCTAATTGTCTTGGGGGAGCCAATTTAAAGAGATACAATCCTAATTTTGAAACATACATTATTTGGAAAGTTGGAAAAGACTATTGGAGCAAGAGGAAGAGATTTTCAAGCTTAAGTTCATGGAGATCATAATGGGGACGATAGATCAACATGCAACACTAGTTTTATCTTTCTTTCCTTTAATCTTGTATTTTTGTTATGAAGTTATTTTTTTTTCTTTCTTTGCCTTAGGGATTGATGTAGTCATTAGACTTTATGATTTAATTAATTGAATTCCATAATTGATTGTTTTTAATTCCATTCATACTTTTATATGCTTAATGATTATAATCTTCTAGCCATAGATTATATGATTGTTTGGTCAAAATTGATGCTTGATTTATAGTGATTTAGAATAGAACTTAATTACATAACTAAGAGTAGTTCTAACTTGCTAATGATTAGGGCTCCTTTAAAGGTTGTTAATTAAAAGAAGAAGCTTAATGCCTTGCGTATTATTAACAGTTAAATAGTTATGTCAAATTTATAATCTTGCAAGAAAATTACTTTTCCTCGTAAGAGTCATATATGATTTAAGATTTCTTGACTTATGGAATGTATGCCTGATCCATCTGGGTTATTTATTTAATTAAATCATTTGGCTAATCGGTGAAATCAATTCCTAAGACATTTCTCTCCTGATTTGTTTTCATCTTTACTTTTAATTATTGCTTTAGTTTAGTTTTCGACTTCCTTATTTGATTATTTCTCTAAATAAAATTGATTGATTTTATTTGCAATATTTAAGTGAGCTAGAACTCCAATCCTGAGGACAGTACTTGAAAACTCCTATCACTATATTAAAACTTGACCCATACACTTGCGGTATTGCATTGAAAATTATGCAACATGACCTTGTTCCATTTTTTAAATTTTATAATAGTTTGTAAATTGAAACATTTATGCTTTTCCATTATAATTGGTTTTTACTATGCTAGGGTGGTTGATTTCTCAACTAATTATTGGTTTGTGTACAATAAGATACTAAGATTCTCTTAGTAGTAGTGTTGGAATTTGAACATATTATTTAAGAGTATATTTCCTTTTTTAGGTGTGTTTTATCCAATTTAAAGGACAAATGTTGTTAATTTTTTATGACTTTTGTTTGATAAAGTTTTTTCTAGTCACCTATTTGTTTTCAAAAATGTGTTTAGTTTTCCTAATTAGTTTGACAATGAACTCCATAGTTTAGTTGGAGTCTATTGTCGCCATGTCCTAGGTTGGGTAGGGTAATCTGGACAGGGTGTGTCATACTTTAAATACGTTTTTAAATTTTTAGAATCACTTAGATATATTTTTGCTGAAAGAGTGGTTTTAATTAGCTAAAAACTCTTTTCATTAGGACCAAATTAAATTCATCCTAGTCCTATGGTTTTCTTCATTAATCATCATATAACCCAACGATGTGATAACCTTGTCATTCAAGGGTTGGATATTTTCAATTCCTTAACATAAGGGAGGTACAAGGTTATACTTAATTGGAAAAAATGCCTAGCTAAAGTGAAAAGAAAAGTATGCCTATCGAAGAATACTTATAGCTAATGGATCATAACATTCAACCAAGGCCATTTTTACTTCTTAAGAATGAAAATAACTGCCAAAGTCAGCATAGGTCAGTAGTAATTGGCATGTATCATCGATCAATGAGGTCAGAGGTTCGAATCTTCCTCACCCTCAAATGTTGTTGAACTAAAAAAAGGAATGAAAATAACTAAACATGATGAGATAAATGAGAATAAAAATATTATTTCTTTACCACTACTTACTAAAAATTATTTGGAATTGGAATTGAAATTAAAAAATTTATTAATGTTTCTTTACTTTTTTTTATTACTATTATTTTAACTAATGTTTCTTTACTTTTATCAGGAGTAGAAATTAGTCTAAGTATGCTAGTTTCTTGTTTTAATCATTGTATGTATGCATTTATCGAATTGACTACTTGATTGCATGTGTTTATTTACAAGTTTGCTATGCATAAAAATTACAATCCATAATTGTTGTGATTGATTGCTTAATTAAAGTAGCAATAGGATTGGCTCATGTGTGTGTATCTAATGCTTTTCCTAAAGTGCATAGCTTGCATGATAGATCCTAGGAAACAAGAAAGATTGATTAATTGGTTTGTGTTATCTCAATTGGTTAATCAATTTTAGTCCTCCCATCATTCTTAATGCTATTGCTTGATTTATATGGAACACTATCATACCCAGTAAATTAAGTAATAAGTTTAATTGCAATGCTTTGTTGGAATGAATAGACTTAGGGGCATAAAATCTAATTTGGATTTTCCAATTAGGTTGACTAAGTACTTAGATTAAAAGGATTAATTTATTTGTGTAAGTCTATGATCGATATTGCAATTGAATGAACCACACCTATGAATTGGATATTGGTAAGATTTTATCTATCTTTGTTTTTATATTCGTTTGTTTTCCCTCTTTTTATTTTCTTTTGCAAATTTAATTTGAGAAATTGATATTTGGTTTCCTAAGATCGACCCAGTCCACTCAATGCTACAAGTACCTTAGGATTGGTTTATAAATTGTAATTTGATGAGCCATCGACAAGCTCCTGTCACAACACTTAAGGTTTCTCACAGGTGGAAGAGAATGAGACCTAAACAAATAGGTCAAAAAAATTCATGAAAAAAACACCATTGTTACATACAAAAATCATATAAAAATGTAAATGGGAGTGGAGAATAGCAACAGTTTGCTTCTTCATAGAGTGAATATGAAAGTGAAGAATATAAGGAAATTGTAATGGGTAGCAAAAAATATTAGGATATTTGCAAAGCTAGCCATGGTTTTTGAGATTGACAAATATAGCAAAAAATTTTAAATCCAATTTCCATTTCTTTTTGTTATTCCAATTTTACCTTCATTGGTGTATCAGCAGGTATATCAGTAGTATATATGAGCTACTTTATATTTGGTATATCGATAATATATCTAATATACTTTATATTTGGTATATTAGTCAACTGATATATACCGTAAAATGAAGTATATTAGTAGTATATTACTAATATACTACTGATACAGTTCTTTTTAGGTATATGAGTTAAATGATATACTCTATATGAAGTATATCAACAGCATATCAGGGATATTTTGTATATTCGGTATATCACTGACCTATTTCATTTTAGGTATATCCATTTCACTAATATACCTAACATCGAGTATACAATAGTATATCAATGATATACTTCATTTTAGGTATATCTGATATACTTAATATGAAGTACTGATGTGCTATTAATATACAATATTTGGTATATCATTGATATACTTCATTTTAGGAATATAAATCATTAATATACCTAAAATAAAGTATATCACTGTTATACTACTAATATACTTTATTTTAGGTATATGTGACATACTGAATATGAAATACTGATATACTATTAATATACTTGATATAAGGTACATATAAGGTACATCAGTGAAATGATATACCTAAAATGAATTATATTAGTACTATATCATTTACTGAAATACTACTAAACAAGTGTAATGACTAAACAAGTGTATCAATTAAAAACCAATTATCAACAAAAAAAACTAATGACCAAAAACCATTGCTAAAGTCAAGATCTAAAAATGACTTCACAACTCTTTGATCCCATCACAATTTGAAATACATAGAGGTAAAGGAGAAAGGAAGCCAAAGAGATAGTGAAGGTGATATCTGTGTATTGTGTGTCTATCAGTGGTTTATGTTATGAATATCTTTTTTCAAATGCATGTGTGTTTAAATGTAATGAGGCGAAACAAAGAGAAATGAAAGCGATTGATTTGGAAAAAATAGAAACACTTGGTAAAAATAAAGTATATCAGTATTATATTAGTGATATACTTCATTTTAGGTATATCTAACATATTGCATATGAAGTACTGATATATTGTTGATATACTTCATATTAGGAATATCATTTCACTAATATACAAGAGTAAAGTATATCAGCAGTATACTTCATTTTAGGTATATCCGATATATTGAATATGAAGTATTAATATACTATTGATATACTTCATATTAGGAATATCGACATTCCACTGAAATACCAGAGTAAAGTATATCAGTAGTATATCACCAGTATATTTGATATATCACTGATATACTTAATAATAGTAAATGTAAAGCCCTATTTGCCCTTCAAAAGTTGTTTTAAAAAAATAGTATTAGAAAAAAAAAAAAAAAGATAAAAGATGGAAGGTTCTGGCAAAAACGGAGAGAAAGAGAGAAGCAAATACAAAGAAGGTTAAAGAGAAAGAGAGAGAGTGCAGGCGCAAAAGAGATAAGGGTGAGCAAGGAGAGGTGGGACACCATCTATCGTGACTACAAATGTGGATTGGAGCTAAAATCAAGATGAGAGGTTCGAGGATTAGAATTTAAGCATCGGTAAGCTCTTTCTTCTGTGGAATGATTAGTAGAAACCTAGAAGATTAGAAATGATCGTGGGTTTTGATGTTGATTTTTTTTTATTACAATCTCTGTATGGATTTTCTCTCTTGATCTTTTGTTAATAAAACTAGATGAGCAAAAGATGAGATTTTGGGTGGTGGATATTTGAAAGACCTAATAGATGGTTATAGAAAATAGGTTGAATAAACAGAGAAGGAAGAAAGGAGTTTGATAAATTGAAAAACAAAGAAACAAATAAAAGTTTTGTATCATCTGTCATCAAGTGGGTTTTCAGAAATAAAACAGAATGTAAAACGAAAGGAGGATAAGGGAAAAAAATGGAAATGGGATGAGATAAATGAATAGTGAAGTTAAAAGGAAAGAGAAGAAAAAGGAATCCATGGAATGACATGGAGATTTTTGTGAATTGAAATAAACTAGAAGAGTATTGTAGATGGGAAGAAGGACATGAAGTGGGTGGTTTGAAGGATAAAAATAAATGAATTAAATAAAGAGGAGTAATTAAGAGACTTAAATGTGGAGAGAGAAGAAAAACTCATATTGGAGAGCCTTCACGTGGGAATGGTACTTTGGAGGAGATAAAATCTTGTCTTTAATTAAAGAAAATAATTGTTTATGTGGAGAGAGAAAGAAATCTTTTTTTTTTAATAGGAGCAAAAAGACAATTAATATATTGACTTTGGTTGGATGAGAGAGGACATGTACTTTGGAGATTGGATTAAAAGAAAGAGATTGAAAATTAGTTTAATGGATTAAAGTGAAATTTATGTGATCTCATTTGGAAATAGTTTGTAATTTGTGGTTTGATCATTGGAATTTAAGGTTTAACAAATCGGAATAGTTTACGATTCGAGGTGCCAACAACAATAATTTTGTGAGTGGTTTATTAATGAAATGTTTTCATCATTTAATTTTTATTATGGAATTTTCAAGAATTCCTTAATTATGTATGATTTTGGAGAAATTATTATGAGATTTATAGAGAATTGTTGGGGATTTTCAATATTTTATGATTTTTGCTAAAGTTATGGTTTTAGAGATGTTGGAGAGAAATTATTATAATTTTTCAGTAATTTTGTGATTTTAGCCTGAATTATCGTTTTAAGAAATATTCGAGATATTTAATGATTATTTGAGAAGTTGGAAGAGTTTTAATCTTATTGCGAAATGAGGTTATTAAAATGTGGTTTTAGAGAAAGAACGATTTTGGAAATGTTCTATGAGAGATTTGATGATCATTTGAGAATTTTTAAATAAATTATTTGAGAAATTTCTCAAATTTATGAAATGATATTTTAGAGAAAGAATATGATTTTCAGAAAGAGTGTGAGAAGAGTTTTTATGATTTAGAGTGATTTGTGATTTTAAGAGTTTTATTGTCACACCCCGTCCCAGATTACACGACCAACCCAGAACGAGTTATGACGACAATAGACCTCGAGTGTGCAATGAAACCTATTGTCAAGTCTCTCTTGTCTTATAACTAAACTTCATCTCCAAACATCTCATATACAACGTAGCAAAATTTACCATATTTATCTATAATAGATGAGACTGGTGGTAGATTTTGATAAGCTAATCTGGAACAAATTCAAGAGCAACCTAGCGGAAAAATAAGGATAAAAGAATGAGCTAAAAAAAACTCAGTGAATGGTAATTTCATAATAAAACAACTTTCGATAGAAATAATTCTTTTCATACCAAACATAATTCAAAACTCTGTAAATCAATGTAAATCATGAACAATCTAGAAACTCTCAAGATAATTAAAACTCAGTAAATCTGTAACAATAACTCTTGGAAACATAAATAGTGCAACAAAGATTACAACACTTGAAAATATAAGCAGAGGCTAGTAAAACTCAACACCAAACCTGTACCCAAATCTCTGTCATACTGGCGTAGAGTAATCTCCATACACACAGCAGAACAATCTTTGTCATACTATGTATTGAGTAATCTCTAGATACATAGCAGAGCAATCTCTGTCATATTATGTACCGAGTAATCTCTAGGTACATAGCATAACAAATCTCTGTCATACTAGGCATAGAATACATCCATACCTAGTAGAGCCATCTTTGTCATACGTGCATGCAGAGATGGCCCCAAAGGGCTAAGCACCCTAACACACTGCCCAAAGCCTATGTGTGTGCTAGAGTGGGTCCTAAAAACCTCTCTCTTTGGTATACTATGGAAACACATTCACATTGCATACGGGTAATCACCATGGGTACATAGATCTAGTGGTTTTAAAACCACTCTTAGCATAAAACTCTTAATTCTCAAACTCTCTCTTTAAAACAACATTTCATAACCTTGAGAGATTTTCCAAATAATATTAAACCTTTATAAATTCTCAAATAATCATCAAATCTCTCCAATATCATAAAACATTTCCAAAATCATACTTCCTCTAAAACCACATTTCATAAACCTCTTCTATTTCTCAATAACATTAAGACTCTTTTAATCCTTCAAATAAACATACAATATCCCAAATATTTCTAAAACGATTATTCCAACTATAAACATAAAGTACTGGAATTTCAACACAATTCTAGAGATTGAGAATGATTTCTCCAATATCATAAAATACTTCTAATATCTCTAAAACCATAGTTGAAATTATAAATTATTGAAAATTCATAACAATTCTTTGAAAATCTCTTAGCAATTTCTCTAAAATCACATATTATTATAAACCTCTTGAAATTTCACTATAATAATTAAATAATGAAAACATATCGTAAAATAAACCACTCACTTAACTATTATCGTCGACACCTCGAACTATAAGCTATTCTAATTATTGCCGAACCTGAAATTCTAATAATCATATCAATAATTATTCTCCAAACAAGTAATTGAAATACTATAACACCAACTAAATATCAACTAACCCAAATCTTATCTTTAAATACTCCCATTAGTTAAATCATCACGTTATACTTTATCTTTCAACCAATTAAATGCACTTGTACTTTTCAATCAATTTTCTTAAATTTTAAATACCAAAAATTACACTCCAAGTACTCACCCTATACATAGATGACCACAAATCCATGACCATTTTCCATCCTTCCTTTAATTTTGAAGCGACCCCTCTTTGGTACTTTTTACCTAAATGTATTTTCTTTCATAACCATTTCTCTAATTAAAACTAATATATTTTCTTCCTCCTCCATTTTCTCCAAGAATTAAGCTGAATTAAGCTTGTATTTGAGAACATCTTCTCTCTCCATTTAACCAATTGTACTACATCATTACTTTTCTATATTTTATTATTACACTAATACCTTATTTTTGCCCTTTAATTTATTCCTTTTTGTCCCACTACTTCTTCTTCTTCTTCTTCTGTTAGCTCCGCCTCTATTTTGTATTGTTTGTTTTGTTTTTCTTTATTGTTCTTCTTCTTCTTCTTCTTCTTCTGTTAGCTCCGCCTCAATTTTGTATTGTTTGTTTTGTTTTTCTTTATTGTTCTTAAGCACTAGATACCACTTAATTCAACTTGGTATGGTAATTACAATTCCTTCCAGTATTGCAAGCTATTATTAAGACCAATTTCTTCTCTTCACCTTAAACATATATCCATCGCCCCTTAACTTCCAATACTGTAGAAACCCAACTTCTATTTATTTTCCTTGTTCTATACAACCCAATTAACACCATAATCAACTCTAATGTCCACCCCCCATGACTTGAAACAACCACAACAGATTCACAAGCAAGGGAGAGTCAAACTCATGAAATCCTTTCCTTAAAAACCTATTTCATTTCATGATTTCCTTGGAAAAACTTACCAAATGCAATATTTGTGTTCATCACCTCTAGTAAAATGCTCATGCTCGACCACCTCTAGTAAAATGCTCATTCTTGACCTTCCAAGTTTCAAAGGCTATCTCTCTCCTCCAGCTCTTTCTCTTCTCTTTTTCCTCTGTTCTTTCACTCTCCCCGACCTTTTTTTTTCTCTCTCTTTGTTTCTTCTTTTTATTTTGTTTTATTTTATTATTTAAAAAAAAATCTCGCCATCTATTAGTCTTAAAATACCACCAACAAGTACCACACGTGCCACTAATTCACATACTTAAATTTCGGCTGCAATTTTTTTTTACAAAAACCCAAAATTTTAATTTTGCAATTTTACTTCTCTCTCTTTTTCCCCCCTTAACAAAGAATTCAATTTCTTTTCTTATTCTTTATTCCAAACAAATTCATGATGACCAATGGTCCTCACATTCATGTTAAAAGTGGCTTTTAAACCACTAGAGCTTTGTACTCATGGTGATTACCCGTATGCTATAAGAATGTGTTTCCATCGTATGCTAGCGTGCTCAGGCTACAAGGGATGTAGGGGAATGTTGGGGCCATTAAGTGTCGAATCCGGATTCCAAATCCTGGTCCTGAGGCATTACAGATGTTAGAGTTTGCTCCGCGTGCATGAATGACAAAGATTGACTCTGCTATGTTCCTTGAGATTACTTGATGCATAGTATGACAGAGATATGCTCTGATATGTATCTTGAGATTACTCAATACATAGTATGATAGAGATTACTATGATGTGCGTATTGAGATTACTCTACGCCAGTATGATAGAGATTTGGGTACTGTTGCCTTAGCTAGAGTGGTATTAATTTTGCAATTAAACACGATAAGTGTTTTTTTTTATATCGTTCTCCTCAGGGAATAGTTATTTGGATTTTTGCAATGCTTAAGCTGAATTTAGTTAGGTAACAGGTAATCAACATCAATTGGTGCAAGGGACTAAAAAGAAACTAAGGGAACAAGATTAAAATGGTGTTGGAATGCTTGAAAAACTGGAATACAGTGAAATAAATGGAATTAACAAATTCTGTAAAAAAGGATCAGGATTAGGGGTGAGATTTTGCTTCATTAAACTAAATGCTGCAACATAGATCATGCTTCAACACTCAATGCAGCTAACTTGTAGATTCTTTCCAGAATTCTCACAGAAATAGTGATTAACTCCCATTAACCTCTGAAATTAAGCCATTAACTGCAAACATAGGTGAGTTACTATCCTTAGTGTCCCCAATTACCTTAGAACATCCTCCTAATCAGAACTAATGTTATGCCATGCATTCGGTTTATCCCTCCCTTTCCCAAAGTTAAGATAAACACAGCTAAGACAAGTTGGCCAGACAAATCCAAGCTAAAATTAAGCACACAAAGCATATGAGTGAGGAATATGCAAGTCTTGCCACTTCATTCAGCATGAATCAACAATAAATCCCCTAAACCATCACCCAAGGGATGATTAGTTCATATTTAAAGGAAAAAACAGCAACAACACAGTAAGGGAAGTCTTAAGCAACATTCTAAAGCTTGTCTTTAATATAAAAATGCTGAAAATAAAGAAATACTGTAGAAACTAGGAGAAATTGACAATAAAGGGATGTTGGGCAGCTTCTTTATGGAAAATTTCCCTCATTTCCATAAGTAGACCACCTCCAAAAAAGGGCTATTCTCCTCTTCTCGAAATCCTCTCCCTTAATTGTCTAATCTCCCAAAAATTCCTTCTCTTTCAGAAACGGGAAGCAAAGGCTTTATACCTCTTCCTTTCTTTGAAATCAAGGCTGAGTGGACATTTGATGACCAATTGCAGCCTCTCATTGGCATAACTCGATACATATGTCATAAATTTTCCACCTTAATTAATGAAATAACTCCCACGTGCTTCTTGTGTAACTGATCCCAGATAAATGCTCTAGCTTTGCTGATGCTTCATCAAAAGCAACAACAATTGCTCCAGCAAGCTTGACCCTTTATCAACAACAAAGCTCTAGTATAGCAGGTTGGATTTTCACACTTAGCCATTTTTTACCTTCAGCAATGGCCTACACAAGTCACAAATAGCACAATTAAGTAACATTATGCATTAAAAAGCTCAAAAGTGCTTTTCACATAAAAAGGGACTCTTTTACTACTAACACATCAATTCACAGAGGCTTCTCAATACAAAAGTAACTAAGATAGTATTTTTAAGCCACAGAACCTTCACTAAAGTACCCTCAATAGCTCTCATTCTAAGAGCTATCAGGTACAAGTTTGGTGATGAATTTTATTAGTTATGCATATGCTTTCCAAAGCTGTAATTGCGGATTTCCCTATCTACGTTTTTACTAACATGTGCTTATGTTTCAAGAGTTGTAATTTTTGTTGTGTTATTCTTGTTTTCTAGAGTTGTTTTATATACATATTTTAATGTGTTTAAATGATCCTGAGAGTTTCTAAACTATTTGTGATTTATATTATTTCACAGAGTTATGAACTTCTATTTAGTAAGAGAATAATTTTTCCTGAAAATTTATTTTCTTATGAAATCACCACTCATTGAGTTTTTTTTAGCTCATTCTTTTATCCTTATTTTTTTTCACCAAGTTGCTATTGAGTTTTAACTAGAGTTAGCTGATCAAATTCTACCACCAATCTCATCGAGTCATTGCATATCATCTAATGTATGTAAAAAGTGTAATTTTTTTTTTGTTGCGTTGTATTTGAAATGTTTGTCAATTAAGCTAAGTTATGAGATAAGAGAGAGACTTGACAATAGATTCTTTTGTTCACTTGGGGTCTATTGTCGTCATAGCTCATCCTATGTTCAGTAGAGTAATCTAAGGTGGGGTGTGACAGTAAAACTGATGGGCGTACAAATACGTTTCCGCAAGCGCACGGGTCATGTAATATAAAACGGTATTCCTACCGAGTATCGAATCCACAGAGATCGGCTTTTAATTCAATTAATTACCACGAATACTCTCACTTAACTTTATTTAGAGAACCAAAATCAAGAGAAGATAAACTAACTAACAAAAGAAAATAAATGGAGAAAATAAATGGAAGACACAAACACGAGAGATAACTTGGGAAAAGATCAATTACTAAGTTAACAGACAATTATAACTCAATGGACAACGAACTCATAAGTCTAGAAGCTCTAAAGACGTGGAATCTCCTCTCGGTCTCCTCCACTCTCAATGTACCAATTAACTAACCTAGGTCTCTCTAGCGTTAGCTAACTCACACAAGGCGTTAAGACTCTTCATTACGAACTTCTAATGTTTATTTATTAATTCCGACTGTCACTCCGGTAAATAAACACTAGTTATGCAATTGGGTTATTGTCTAAGCTTCTCTCCTTTGAGTTTCCACTTAGAAAACTAATCGATTAACCAATGCTCAACTAATTAACCTTCATCACCAACTACAATTAATTAGCTATTAATCTCGTTGTCACTCGAGTAGTTAATTAATTGCGCATTAAGATAAACTAAGTATTCTCTCTCGAGCTCAACTTCGAAATACCTCAATTAATTAGAAAAACTATGGTTAAAAGCATTAAGAAACAATTGCATAAATGATTCAAAGTCCTAAAAGCAATAAACATCTATTACTTAAGAAATTAATCCAAAATTTCCATCAATCAAGCATAAAACAATGTTTAACAATAAACCCAAGTAAGTAGAGATTAAATCATAAAAAATCAGTCAACACAACCCAAAATCCATAACTTTACAACCACAAAGTTAACTATACATGAAAGGAAAAGGGAAGAAATTGCAAACAAAGGGTGATCTCGCGTTTCTGAGTTGTTATCCCAAGAATCCAAGCTCCAAATCTTCAATACCGCTTCAATCCACTCACAAATGCGCCCAAATCCTCTCAAAATAGCATGGAGTCGTGTTTAGGGCATAAATCCTCGGTTTGGCCTCTCAAAATCGAAGAGAAAAAGATGTATATATAGCAGAGGGCAAAACAGATTTGAAAATCGCGATCTGCTGTATTCGTAGAGCCTAGGCGCCCAAAACAACGCCTAGGTGCTGCCCTCTTTGTTTTCCAATCTGCTTCGGGCGCCTGGGCGCCTAGGCGCCGGTTTCGGTTTTTTTTTTGTTTTTTTTGTTTTTTTTTTTTTTTTAGACTTCAACCTGAAAGTCCTCCAAAAAGTCCTCAAGCATGACCTTCAAAATACAACTTTTGATCACCTATAAAAATAAAAGAGATAAAAGAGTTATAACATTTTAATAATTTTATCTTCTCTTCTTGAATCTTCAATAAAACTCTAAAAAAAACTCCATTATCCATCAAAGTAATCTCGAACACTTGATTTTGCTCCGTTAGCTCGATTTCTACAAAATCAAGAGAAATACACATCAAAGTTCACTAATTCAATACAAAACTAGCCAATAATTGGGCATAAATATAGCACTAAATTAATGCTATCAAAAACACACAAAAACACTGGGAATGATAGTCTGGACTTTTCCGATTTACCTTTTTGGATGGGCTGAATTTTTTTGCCAGATTTGCAAATTGAAAAAAGTGAAGTCATAATTTTGATTTTTTTTTCTTTGAGTTAATTTTGATTCGTATTAAAATGACAAAGCATATAAAAATTAAAATTTGGTTGACATTCTAGTGAAGAAGACGACCTTTGGGCTGCTCTCTCTTCCACCTACGAAATATCGAAAGAGCAAGCTTTTTGTCTTAGATTTTCAGCTTGACCAATTTTTTACCTTTTACTTGTGCTCATTAACGGAAAGTTAATGATACGGTTTAGGATAGACGTTTTTAAAATTCAAGACAAAAATTGACATTTTGAAATTTCAAAGACACCAAAATAGAGCACACCTCAAAATTCAAGAACTAAAACAATAATTATCATGGTTGATTTGTTTAATTAGAAAATAAAAAAGATTTGGTATGAAAGATAACAAGTTAAAAATTCTGAAAATAAAATCTTCCATCATATTTCATATAAGTTCTAATTTATTAAAATAAAAAAAAATGGACGATATAACCTTTTACATGAGAGGTAGGAAAGGCAGTAAAGAGAGCCACCATCCCAGAATAGAACAAAAGAAAAAGGCATGATAATCTAAGTTGTAAGAGAGAATGTAACGACAAATAATATTACCAAAAAAAAGTATTAGAAAGTACTAATAAAAGAATGTATAGAGAAAGAATAGAGAGAAAGTGTTTATACCAAAAAAATTAGCGAACAAATATGTGCATGAAGAAGTTGGTAAAATAGAAAATGTATGAGAAGGAAGATATATGAATGTCTAGAAGATTAAAAAATGAAAAATAATATATGATAGGGAGATTAAAGAAACAAGATATATGCTCAAACCATGTTTAGAATAATCGTTAGAGTAGTTTGCAATAAAGACAAAAACAGAATTTCGTGGAAGAACAATTAGAATAAGACCATTTTGCAAAAAGAAAAAAACCAGAATAAGACTCTACGTACCTTTGCTTCTTTTTTATATCATTTTCCTCTTCATTCCACTAGAAATATATGTTTCCTCATCGAATATCAAACATATTCCAAAATTTTCCACCATCGTTTTTTGTAGTTCGCCACCAGAAGAGTTATGTTCAATTTGAAGAACTGTAACATGAAAATGACTTGTGTAGTCTTTCAATACTTCATCCAAGACTCGTTTAGAATTTCGTGGTAAATAATAGATCCACAAGTGATCAAATTCATAGGACGAAAAAGGAAATAGAAGTATCACGTCGACGATCATGCAGTTAATCTGAACCTCGAAAAGTAAGGAAGAACTCTTCATATTGCAAAGCACACAAAGCATTATCCCTACAACATGTTTCTTCACATGCAATGGCAATTGAAGCAAGACAGAGCAACATGTGGTAGTGCTACAACATTCAAATGAGTTTGGAATCTCATTTCCAGGTACCCTGAAGCTAACATCCATGTCATTGCAAACACCCTGCCACATAATCAAGGATTAATTCAATGCAGTGGCCGATCCAGAATTTTTGTTGAGGGCTTCACTTATATCACAGGAAATTTAAAAAAAAAAAACAATGAACCAAACATTTTAGAATGAAATATAACAAATAATTTAAAGGAAACTTTTCAATTTATACTCCTCAACTTATTAGGTTGTATCAACTTTTACCATAAACTTTCAATTTCATCAAATTAGACTATAGACTACGACAAGTGTTGCAATTTTTATTATCTATTCAATTTTCATTAATTCACCTACTAATTTTAATAAAAAGTTATGTAAAAATCTTGGTAAACTCACTAATTTCTATAAAATCAAGTTTGGCACAAAATTTAAGTTTGCTTAACACAAATTAACTATTGAATAACTTAGCCAAAACTTAAAAATGTCGACAAAAAATTAGCTTTCATGTTGTTTTCATTAAAATCCTATCAAATTTGTACTATAAATTACAACTTTTATTATTCATTGAACACATATGAAAATACTTTTCTTTAACGAATTTTCAAATAAAAACTAATGAGAGAGTAAAAATTTGCATTCTTTCAAGTTTAAGGTAAAGATTATAACACTTATTTAAATCTGAGATGTAATTTGATGAAATTGAAAGTTTATGATAAAAATCAATCAAACCTGACAAATTTAGAGGTAAAAATTGATTTTTTACTAATTTAAATTTATAAAATATAAAAATTTAACTTTTTTTTTTTTTTAAAAAAAGAGTTTTTGTATATATTTCTAAATGAATAAAATAATAACGGTTTTTTTAAAGAAAACTTTTTGTTGAATATATATATATATATATTAGCACTTTCTAAAATTCCCCTGGCCCAGTCCCCCAATCTCATTGTGTGGTTTCTATAGAAAAAGTAAATTTTATAAAATACACAGTATGCAATATCGAACCCTTACCCACAAGGGGGGGCTTGGAGCAAAATTGGCAATGGAGCAAACCGATATCTTTGGTTTTATCCATCAACATTTAGTACTAAGATATAGGAAACAGTTTGGAGTTCGGGGGGGCTCGAGCCCCCCTGGGCCCATGCTAGCTCTGTCCCTGATACAAGGTGAGTTCAGGATGCTGTTTTTAATAGACACATTTTAAGAGGGATCATTTATTATATGGTTCCTCTAATAACAAACACTTTAAATACGTTTTTAGAATTTATAGAATCACTCAGAACTTTGTTATCATATAGCTCGAAAAAATGGTTTTAATTAGTTAAAAACTCTTTTCATTCTGAACCAAATAATGCCTAAAGATTCATATGTCTATCTTCATTAATCATCGGTTAAACGTAATTAACGGTATAATAATTAACCTTGTTATTCAAGGGTTGGAGAACAATTATTTTCAATTCCTTAACAGGAGGTCGGTAATGAATTGTTATTCAAATTTACTAGTATGTCATGATAATGAATTGTTATTTTAATAATTTAATGGATTTCAATAAATAATAACTAATCAAATTTAATAAATTGATAAATCAGATAAAAATTCGTAATATTTTATAATAAAATCAAATCAATTAACTGAAAACATTAGTCTAATCTTTTATTTTAATAAACAATGTTAAAGCGAAAGAAAATTTTGATTCTCCACCCTCAATTCCCATTATTGATAAGAAAATAGGGCCTAATGTAATGATTTTTTTTTGTGGGGGTTGATAACAGATTAATAAAATGTAACTTTAGATTTAAAAGTTAAGAAAAAGAATGAGAAGAAAAACTAACCTGATACAAAAATAGTTCTTTCCAATCTTGGAATAAGTAACCGTTCATAAAGAGTTTGTCCGTGTCAAAAAAATTCGTAACATCAAGCTTTGGCAACAAATCGCACCCACTTGCATCCAACCATTGAATTTTTGGTGGAAGGTCTGAAATATCTTCGAGATGTTTGGAATGATTTAACATGATCAATTGAATCTGTTTAAACTTGCTCATCCCCTTGGGAAGTCTCCTAATCTTGCTCCCACTCAAGTTCAAATAAACCAACGACGAAACAAAGCAGTTGAAAGTCGTAAGGAAATCCAATTCCAATAAACCAGTATTACTCAAACCCAAACGTTTCAATGAAATTCCAGATCCCAAATCTTGAATATGATTTTCTTCTGAATGAGAAGAAACTGCCATAGAATTGGAAGGCTGCAAAAACTTCTCTAGCCTCTTGCAGCCATTCAATATAATATGTTCAAGCCTTTTAAGCATATAGATACTACTTGGAAGATGTACCAAGCTTTCACAGCTCAAGGCCAGATATTGAAGAGCAGTAAGTTTTTCCATAGATGTAGGCAGCTCTATTACACCACATTCTATTAACACAAGCATTCGAAGGCATCTCATTTCTTCAAGAATATCCGGAAACTTCTTGAGCTTACGGCAAGATATAAGTGAAAGGCACCTAAGAGAATTCGATTTGAGACCATTTGAAAAACACTCAAGATTAGAGCATCTGTTGAGTTCTAAACTGACTAGATTTGACATTAACGATATATCACCAATTTCAGTCAACGTTTCACAATCTTCTAAAGTTAAGCTCCTTAGATTTTTGAAACCCTGAGAATGAAAAACAAATCAACAATAAGAGCTAATAATCCTTAAAAAAGGGAGAGTGTTATTGTTATTAATTGCACCTTCATTATGTTCGTCAGTAATTTTGAACCAAAGCCCACCAAGAAAAATCAACCAAAATTAAGCAATTTTGTTTTACTCAATAATATAGTTACACAATTCATTGCGTAAGAGATGAAAATAATAATCATACCTTGAGTTCAATTCCCAATTGCTTAATAGGATAATGCGAGATGTCCAATACCACAAGCTTTTTTGGATGAAAAGTCGATGGTACTATAGAGGATGAAGAACGGCGACATTCGAGCCACCTTAATTCATTAGAAAGATACCGAGGAGTCCCAATAATCACATTAGCATTACGTATTATAAGCAACCTCAAATTTTTCATACTTGAAAAGGCTTCAGCACTCAAAGACACTTCTACATTGGGCATATCTAAAAATATCCCTTGAACTTTTTTTGTTCCCTGAAAACACAAAAGTATCAACCGCTACGAAGCAAAACGTACTTTAATTTTGGATAACATATATGCGTCTCACATCTGAACTAATGGTGTTATATATATGAGAAAACTTAATTATAGTCATACAAATAAACACAAGAGGAAGCTATTATATATGCCGTAATTATGAAAATTATTGCTTCTATTTTGTTTTTTTTAATAAAATGTTGAGAGCTACCTAGAAAGATGTTTATTTAGTAATTTGAATAATATTTCAAATCCTTTTAAATTATGTGACATCACATCATTAAAAATCTCATAAATTTCCTTAACATCTCATGAGGAAATATCATAAATGAAAAGCATAAGCTTAAAATATAAAGAGATGGGAAGATATATTCTTATATATTTAAAATTCATGTTTCAAAATTTATCATTGTTGTCATGTTCATGTCCCAATTTTGCAGAAAAAAATGATGTGTGTTTGTGTACTCTATGGGTATATTAAAATTCCAATTGGCACAAAATTATGGTGGTAAAAAGATAGATTAAGAGCTTACAGATACATCATACCTTATTTTCATTTAGAACTTGAAGAATATCCTCATGAAACCACAATCTACTACGTCTTCCAGCATTGTATGGAGATTCTTGACGAACTATCTCTCTACCCATTAATTGAATCAAGTCATGCATTTCGAATTTATCTTTTTCAATAAATATAAGACATTTCTTTTGAAGTACTTCAATTCCAGAATCAGGATAGAAACCACAAGAATCTAAAAAACTCATTACAAGTTCTTTTTTAATATTACTCCCTCTAAAGAAACATGCAATATCTAGAAAAATTTCCTTCTCATGATCTTCAAGTCCATCAAAACTTAGTTTAAGTATCTTGTAAACATCCTTGTTAGGAATCATTTCCAATTTTTGCAACTGACTTTTCCACACAGACTTGTTGCAACCGAAAAGAGAAGCCCCAACCACAATAAGAGCAAGGGGATGTCCAGCTGCATATCTAATTGCAACATTTGAAAGCTCGTCAAAGTTCACAGTAGGATGGGGTTTTTTAAATGCATTCCAACAAAAAAGCTCAAGGGAATCTGCCTTGTTTAATTCATCAACCCTGTAGTTCCAATAAACCCCATGTGCAACTAGAAGTTGCTTATCTCTAGTTGTTATGATAACTCTACTTCCAGGACCAAACCAACTTATATTTCCCGCTAATTTTTCCAATTGATTTGAATGATCCACATCATCGAGAACAATAAGGACCTTCCTCTTTCTTAGTCTATCCCTCAAGATATTAGTTCCTTCGTCGGAAAAAGTTATAGGCCAATGCATTTTAACCAACAAGATGTCTTGAAGAAGTGATTCTTGCAATTTAGTTAGCTCATCATCCCTAGAGAATTTACATTTTTCTTTTATATTAGAAAGAAAACTACAACCTTCAAAGTGCTTGCCAATACAATTATGAATAGCTTTTGCAACAGTTGTCTTGCCTATTCCACCAAGTCCATAAATTCCAATCATCCGAACATCATTGAATTCAATACCTAATACTGACTCAAGTTTCTCAATATGAGAACAGATCCCAACTGGATTTTTGGCAACTGTTAAGAGTGTGCGATTAATCTTAGTCAATATCTCTTGAACTAATTCTTTGACAAGGGTAGACTCAGACCTACACCAAAGTAATACAAAGTGCCAAGATGTCATTGCCTTGCTTAATGAAAATAATAATTGAAAATGTTTTTTTTTTAATATCAACTTCAAAATTTGAATTTTGAATTTAATTTATTCATCGGGCTTCACGTAATTCTCCAAATTATTGATCTCATTTATAGACCATGGATAAATAATTAAGTAGAAAAAAAATACAATAGATAGTGGGATATGTAACGGGTAATAAAGAAAATAACTAAGCAGTAGTGTTATGTTACCTGTCATCCAAATGCCTCCCAGATAAGTTTGCAGCTTTAGTTAGAGCTTTTCTCCATCTCTCGACCTTCTTCAGGTCTTCCTTGAATGTTTCTTCATGTACAGTGAATGCTTCTCCAAAAATTCCTTTTTGCTTTCGCACTTCAGAAGGATCCACATGATAGAACACTGGCCAAACCATCTGCTCTTTACAGCGCTCCATACAACTCATAATTCGAACAAGCTCATCTAAGCACCAAGTAGAAGATGCATAGTTTTTGGAAAAAACCACAAGAAAAAACCTGGACCTGTCGATTGCTTCACAAAGTTCTTGCGAAATCTCCATTCCCCTGTTCAGCTCCTCAGTGTCCATGAAGGTATTGATTCCAGCCTGCACTAGAGCTTCATAGAGGTGACCCGTAAATGAATTCCGAGTGTCCTCACCTCTGAAACTCAGAAACACTTCGTATTTCCAAGAAGAGATTTCAGATGCCATTGGAAATTTTCTCCTAAACTGGCACGGTTTGCACTGAAATTCTAAGGGGAAGTTATAGCAGTTGGAAATTAGCACAACGAGGGTAGACTTGACTCCGGTCAATGATCTCTTTGTTGAGTCTTCTTCTTGTGTGGTTGATGATTTTTACCCCTTTTTTTCTTTTTCTTTTTTTTTTTGGGGCAATAAAGGAAACAATGAATGAATGAGGCTCCCGGTTCTGGAAAAGTGCTATGGTAAAAACCCAACAAGTCAAATCATGAGATTAAAATGGAAATTGGAGCTGTAAATTTAGTCATGTGCATGCTACTGCTAGCGGCTTGTCCTTGTGCCATATCCAACTTCAGATTTCTCCTCAAAATCCTCATTTTTCTGCTGGACTGCATTAGCTGTTCACATTAACTCCTCTTTATTTCCTTTATTTTCTTAATTTTGTACACTTTTATATGGTTCACTTTTGCTTGTAATCTGAGACGAAAATATAAGAATAAAATAGCGTTTACATTTTTAAAGAAAAACAAAAATGTTTAGATATGAGTCAATTATAGAGATTTTGACGTTTTGTATTTGGGAGAGTTGAAATTTCGACGGTGCAATAAATTTTAAAGTTGGAAGTCAAGCGTCTAAGACTTTATTAAAAGATTCAAACCAGTTTTACACGTTATTTCAAAATTGACTTTTGTGTCCGGGCATTTCATTAAGGGCCAGACTTGGATGCTGCTTGGACAGCACCCAAAGTCTGTGCAGCCCACATCTAAGCCACACACTTTCTAAAAAAAAAATTTTAAATCCAATGGTAAAAAAGTGGGCTGCACAGATTTTGGGTGCTGCCCAGGCAGCACCCAAGTTTTTTCCTTTCATTAATGATATCAAATTTTATCTAAACTTGATAAGATATATCCATGTTTATCTCAAATTTTGTATTTCATCAAATTGTAACTTGAACTTTAAAAAATGTTAAAATCTTAACTTTAAATTTTTTAAAAAAAATTACAATTTTTACTTTTTAATAGACCTACATTTCAAAATTCATCGATTAAAATATTCTCATGTGTCATATAATGACCAAAAATTTATGAACGTAAAACATATTTCTAGTACGAAATTAATGTACCTTTAAAGAAAAACAAATGTAGAGCTAGATTTTTTTTTTACCATTTGTGAGATTTGAAAGATTTATTCTATTGTTGATCTTCCACATTAATCAAACTTAATTTTATGTAAGACTTAATGTTTGTTGAGATTAGTAAGTTTAATTTGAGCAGTAATTTTTAGTTTACTTTTTGTTAAAATTAGTGGGATATATGAATTTAGTAGATATAGAATAGAGGGCAAATATTGCAACACATATTTAAATTTAGAGATCAATTAGTAGAAATTGAAAGTTTAGAGTACGAATTGATATAACTTTCTAATTTTAGGGATAAAAAATTGATATTTTCCCTATTTTTAAGTATAAATATCATTTTCATCTATTCTATTTAAATGTGTCAAAATTATATGTCTTACTTTAATAAATCTTAAAATAGTCCAATCATCAACTTCCACAAGAAATGTGTGGTCCGTCATTTCATCTAAAATTTTAGAAAATAAAATCATATGAGGACCCAACATGATTTTTGAAATGCCAACTAATAAAATCATATCAGGCATAAATCTGATAGATTTATTTAACGCCATGAGCACGGCATGTTGTCAAAGAGAGTACATCCAACAATAAAGTATATTGACTTTATTGATACATTCACACTTGTTTGTCAAATTATTTGTAGTTTTGAAGGTAATATAATGCTTTAAAACCCACCAAACAAATTGAAATGAAATGAGACTTTGGTCATAGTATGGCGTTGTAGGCATATAAAACTCCCACTAAGACAGAGCCATGTGGCAATGGGAAGAGCACCTCGACCACGGATGAGGTGGATACCTGTAACGACCCTACTTATCAAATTAGACTTCTTAGGGATGCTATCACATGCATTCTACTATAAATTTAGAAATCTTTAATAAAGACATAAAAAGATCCAATCATTTACTAAAACAATCAAAAATTTTAGCTCGGGATCCCTTTATTTCAACACATAAGAATAAACCAAAATATTTAAAATCCAAAAATAATTTGTAGAACACGACAGTTAAAAGGTCAAAAAAAAATGCTAGCCTATAAGAGTTTGCGGAAGTAAAACTTTTCTATGTCACCCATGGCCTCTGCAACAACTACCAAGTCATTCGCCCATGATGCCCTTACCTTTACCTGAAAAGAAAAATATTTTTGAAAAGGGTGAGTATTTTACAATACTCAGTAAGTGACCTCACTACCGAGTCAGGATATGCATACACACACATAATGAGTTTTCGAAAACATTTTCTTTCTTTCCTTTGATGGGACCTAAATTCCTTTCATAGCGGAAACGTTTCTCTTTCAACTTTTCTCTTCAGCTTAATGTGGACAATTAACCCAACCTAACATTTCCTTTTCATTTAACCTTTTTAGGTTCCTTTTCATATAGCCTCGTAAGGCTCATTTTCATATAGATGTACATCAATAAATTGAATAGGGTAATTGCCACAGCCTTCGAAATCAATTTTATCATGAAAACATAATGTATGCATGAGTTCCCAAAGCAATTTAAACATTTCATTCCATGATGCAGCACAAGCAACATTCTCACATCATTTATCATAAATCAAAACCATAAACCATGCATAGCATTCATGAGAAAAATTGGGAAAGCAACAAGTTAAAATCCATTTTTATATATATAACAAGCATTTAAAAATTTATCAAAAATCCATAATAAAATATTTATAAAAGCTTTTTATTTCAAATTAATTAATTTTTTTTTTCAATTCAGTTCCTAACTCGCATTTAAGCATACCGGCATAAAGTCCCTTACTTTGGCTAAACTCAAGAGTCCAATTCACCCAATTGCTCACCAAAAATCCCTTCGCCTTGAACCTCAGTCCACCAATTTGGAGCCTAATTCAAACCATCCTAAGGTTAGAAACAATTTCTAAGATTCATAATTCATCCCAAAGTTCCTTCCACTAAACTAAAGTTCCAAAATTAAAGTTAATTCCTTAACATTTAACTTAATCTCAAATTGGTGGTTAACATTAAATTTAAGTCACAAGATCCATGGGTTATTCTTATGTCAATTTTAATCTACCATACAATCTCAAACTTAAGGACCTTTGTGACTTACCCAAAAATTCCACTCCAATGATCCCAAATACCCACTGGACAGCAACTCAAGAGCGCCGCGTTCGTGAATTTGATGACGGATTGGAGTGGGTATTCCTTGAAACAAAGTCAATATTCAAGAATTAAATCTCACCCAAATTCAAGATCAACTAAGAACCATTGAAGAAATTGATTGCTTACCCACAGATGAAACTTGCTGGACTGGAAAAAGATTGAACTGATCGAGTACACGGCTCGCAAGAAGCGGCGGCGTGTGAACAGGGCGGCGCGCGCGATCGGGAAGCAACGGATCTGGGCGAAGGTGTACGGCGGCGCGATGGGCGTTCGTGGGTGCTGGCGTCGGTGCGCGGTCCTGTGCGGCAGTTCCCTGTAGCGAGCAGCGGTCTGATGCGTAGTTCACGGCGAGACTACGGCCTGCAGTCGGTGTGGCGGTGAGGTCTGCGGCGGTTCGACGGATCTGGCGTTCGGTGAACGGTCTGGGCAGCGTTCGGCGTAGCACGGCGGCGCTCGGTGGGCTTGCAGTGGCCGGATCTGCAGCGGCGACGGTGATGTGGTGTGGGGAAGAGCTGCTGCAAAAATTCTTCCTTGCTTCAATGGGTGTTTGTCGAAAATCAAAGAGGAAGGAGAAGAGATTTGGAGAAGATGGTGGCTTGGAGGCTTGGCTTCAAGGCTTGAGTCTGACCTAGGGCTACGTGCCTTTTAAAATAATAGAGAGGGAAATTAGTGAGCTTGGCTTCTCTTGGGCTTCGCTTGGCTAAAAGTCCCTTAAATAACAAAAATACCCCCGAATCAATTAATTCCTTTATTTTCCTTCTTTCTTCCCAATTTACCCTCTAATTACTCCAATCTCAATCATACAAATCTCTAAAATTAAATTCCAACACAACTTTGAGCATGAAATTGACCTTACTATAAATTTTAAATTTCAAAATTAAAGCCTTAATTAATACCTGAAAGTGCCGGTCGTTACAATACCACACCTCAGCCACAAGCACGGATGAGGTGAAGGCCGCACCTCGGACACGAATGATAGTGTGTGTACCTTTTTACAATGCATTCCACAAAAGTTATGGTGTGTCAAATCAATCAATATTTATCCGATATATAATAGTGTTGTTAACGGTAGTATTTTAAGGTGTAGTTGAAGATTTTTAATATTTAAATACTAAATAGACCCAATCAAAATATAAAATTTTGGGACTGAATTTATAGTTTAACTAAAACGAGAAAAAGACTCTTACCAATTGGCCTTCTTGGTTTCTTATAGCATCCATTGTATACACTTTATGAGAGTTCAACCTCTTCGATGGTACGTAAGTGAGGCTGTGTTTTCCTCCTCCTGAATAAAGTCTATTTCTAATTTTTAGAATAGTTGTCAAATAAAATATATTTTTGAGTGAAGCACTTTCTAAGCATTTCTATTGAATGAATAATTGTAAGTGTGTTTGTCGTAGTTTTTCAAGTGATTTTAGATGACTAAAAGTATTTTCATTTTAGAATTTATAGCGTTTGATAAGTTGGTAACAAATAAAAAATATCACTTTTGAAAAAATCAAATTAGTTAAAAATGCTTTTTAAAGAAAATTTGATAAAGTTGGTTATCCAAAAAGTGATAGAAAATTATCCTCAAATTAGTTCATGATAATTTGACATTGGTAGAATATCACTTTAAACTGTGGTATATATAAATTAATTATTCATGTCCTCTACTATAGCAAAACCTTTTGTGGCGGATAATAAACACTATATCAAGAAAGTTTACAGTATTATTTTTTATTTTCTGTTTTCAGAAGTTAAGCTTATGACCAAATAATTTTTCAATTTTTTAAAAAAAAAACTTTTAATAGTTTAAGTCAATTATTTAAAACAACAAGAACTTTTGTTTTTAAGTTTTCAAGTTTTGGTTATGATTTCAAAATTATTTTTAAATTAGATTAGAAAACAAAGAAAAATGTTGGTGAATAAAACATCCATTTTTGAAATAGAAAGAAAAGAAAAACAAAAATGTAATCAAACTAAGTCCATAAAGGGAACATTTTGCTTGAAAACTGTTAATTATTATAAGAAAAGGTATGCAAGTTAAGCAACTTTTTCATAATTATAGATATTTGTAATCATAGTAAAAATCATATTTTGATTCTTAATTAACTTCTTGGCAGATCAAGAGACTCTCCACTAACTAGTGCTAAAGTTTGGCATGATCTTTCAACGGGATATTCAATGAAGCTTCCTTGAATTAAGATGTTGTCAATTTTCAAGTGATTTATTTCATGTTGAAAATTAGATTATCATATTCTCTTGCTACGTTATCCTAATACATTTTATGCAGGAAGGAAACAATAATGTTTCTTTCTAACAAAGGAAATACCCTTTTTTTTTGCATCTTTCTGTTACAAATTTCATACTAATTAAATTTAATGTCATGTCTGCGGCAATCAACTGCACCTTGTGTTTGAATGTTTCAATTGGAATTTTGAATAGCTTTACTTTCCACATCTTTAAATGATAAGTTTTTTTTACAATAAATGTGAGGGTATGGGGGATTTGAACCCCTACCTTCTCAAGAGAAGGAGTACATGTCAATTATGGCTGAGCTATGCTCACTTTGACCTTTAAATGATAAGTTGAGACAGATCGAGAAAATCTAATTCTTATCTCTAAACTTGTTATATTCTACCAATTTCACCCTAACCTTTCAATTTCATCAAATTGGGCCGCATAGACTTAGTTAAATGTTGCAATTTCTACTCTCTATTCAATTTCTGCTAATTCTTTACCCACTAATTTTGACAAAAAAAAGTTAAAATTTTCATAGACTCACTAATTTCAATAATATATACCAAGTTTTGCACAAATTTAAGTGAATGAAATTTCCAAAACTCACAAATTTTAACAAAAATTTAGCTCTAATGTCATTTTTTTAAATCTTATCAAATTTGTATCATATGTTTTATAATTCATTAAAAGCATATGAGAATACTTCTTTAATGAATTTTCCAACGAAAACTTATCAGATGGTAAAAATTGCAACACTGGTTCAAGTTTAAAATTAAGACATTGCAAGACTTATCTAAACTTTGAGTGCAATGGGATAAAATTAATACAACTTGACAAGTTTAGGAGTAAAAATTATTTTTTTTTACCAAATTATTACATGATAGTAAATATTGTTTATTATTATGATCAAATTAATTTATTTCTTATTCATGCTAAAAGTTAGTTTGAAATTACTCCAAAAAAAAATAATGTTGATGTGAGGGAGTACCCATGTGAAGAGAGCTTGTCGAAAGCTCAATCAAATACAATTTATAATATCGATCTATAATTAACTACTTGTAGTAATTAATAGTAGACTGGGTCGAACCACAGAGAACTAAACGAAAATTAATTTCTATTAATTGGTTTTCCTATTGACACGGACTGACACAGATTGGGGGAAAATTAAGCATAAAATAGACATAAGGACTGAAAGCAGTAAGATAAATGCTAATGGCTAACCTCGGGCACCGTTTTGGGATAAAATTTGGTACAATGCTATTTTTTATCACAGAATGCCTAAATGCAAGCTATTTCCTAGCCCTCTATTACCTCATCGACTCACCGGTAAAGCCGGCTAAGCCCCTAAGCAAACTTAGGTCCCCTAAATCCCAATTAACCCAACCTAGCATCAAGTTAATTAGATTAATTAGCCCCAATTAGCTGGGCACGATAGTGGTTCCATACTAATGTAGCTAATCGCCTTAAATTTTATGGGTTGATTCAGACCAATTAATTAAACGGGTAAATTAGAACAATATTGTGTTTTAAAAAAAGAATTAGAAAAAACAAGTACTTTTAAACTTATTTAGGATAAAAAAGTGGATTTTTTGTCCTTATTGGACTACGTATCTTAAAGACATGCATTAGAATTGAAAACAATTAAAAAATTATTTTTTTGCTTTGGGCTTTGGGATGCGTCTCTGCAACAGACGCACCCTACTTTTTTTTTTTCATTAATTTATTTATTTATATTTTTTCTAATTTATTAAATGGTTAACTTTTTTTTTTTATTTTATAAAGCTAGTAAATGTAAAACTCCCATAATTCTAAAAACAAGTGCATATTTCTATTTTTTTTTTTTTAAATCCAATAAACGTTTTTTTCTTTCTTTTTCTTTTTTGCAAAAATTGATTGTACCTAAATTTTTTTTTTATGCTTTACAAAATTTGATTTAAAGAATATTATAATTTTACAAATATTATATTATACATCTTCTAAAAAATGCATTAAAGTTTAAAAATACATAATTAAATGTATAAGCAAATAATTTTTTTTCTTCTTTTCTAAGCTAGTAAATGTAAAACTCCCATAATTTTACAAGTTGTAACTATAAATTTTTTCTTTAATTTTTAATTACGAATTGAAAATTAATTCATACTCAATGTTTTGACTTCATTATTTTTATTTTACTTATTCTATTTTATTTAATTTTGAGCCTAACTTCTAAAAATTTTACTTTACAAGTTAAGTCTAACTTGTCAAAAAATTTATACTAAAAATAATAATTTCCCAGTTAGACTTAATTTATACTTTTTTTTTAAAAAAAAAAATTATACTAACAACCCAATAATTACAACCCAATAAAAATTTATACGAAAAAAATAATTTGCAAGTTAGACTAAATTTATACAAAAAAAAAAAAAATTTATTTTTTATACTAACAGCCCAATAATAACCCAATAAAAAATTATACTAAAAAAATAGTATAAATTAAATCTAACTTGAAAATTATTTTTTTAGTATAAATTCTTTTACAAGTTAGGTTTAACTTGTAAAATAATTTTTTTTACAAGTTAGACTCAAAATTAAATAAAATCAAATAAGTAAAAAAAAAAATTAATCGAGCCAAAACATTGAGTATAAATTAATTCTCAAAATATAGTTACAATTTGTAAAATTATGGAGGTTTTAAGATCATCTTTTTTAAAAAATATTTACTAGTTTTAGAAAAGAAAAAAAAATTATTTGCTTATGCATTTAATTATGTTTTTTTTTTTAATTTAATGCATCTTTTAGAAGATGTATAGTATAATATTTGTAAAATTGTAATATTCTTTAAATCAAATTTTGTAAAGAACATTTAGTGGCTTAAACAAAAAATTTAGGTATAATTAAGAAAGAAAAAAACATTCAATGATTTTTTTAAAAAAAAATTTGGACAGAGGCACTCTTTTAAAATGTTAATGGATTTTATTAAAAAAAAAAGCTAACTATTTAATAAATTAGAAAAATATAAATAAATAATTAATTAAAATTAAAAAAAAAAAAACGTTTAATGTATTTAAAAAAAAATAGAAATAGGCACTCTTTTAAAATGTTAATGGATCTTATAAATAAAAAAATAATCATTTAATAAATTAGAAAAAATATAAATAAATTAATTAATTAAAAAAAAAAAGTATGATGAATCTCTAGCAGAGACGCATTCCAAAATCCAAAGCAAAAAATAATAATTTTTTAATTCTTTCCAATTTTAATTCGTGTCTTCAAGATACGTAGTCCAGTAAGGACAAAAAAACCACTTGCTTTTCCTAAATAAGTTTAAAAGTATTTGTTTTCTCTAATTTGTTTTTTAAAACACAATATTGTTCTAATTTACCCTAATTAAACTAAGTATGCATTCCTAATTTAATTAATTAGCTCTCTTGATTCTTAGGTCCTATCATGCAATCTGCATGAGAGACTAACCCCTACGATGCAAGCATGAGCCGATCCTAGTGTTAGTTAGACTAACGATCACGTATTCAATCAAAGCGAATAGGTTGTCAAGCCATCTACGAAAGAATACATGATATGAGCATTCAAGAAAGAGTGAAGAAACAATAGAACATGTTGGAAAATACTGGGAATATGGAAAAAAAATCTCACAAAAATACATAGTGTGTAACGACCGGCACTTTCAGGTATTAATTAAGACTTTAATTTTGAAATTTAAAATTTATAGTAAGGTCAATTTCATGCTTAAAGTTGTGTTGGAAGTTAATTTTAGAGATTTGTATGATTGAGATTGGAATAATTAGAGGGTAAATTGGGAAGAAAGAAGGAAAATAAAGGAATTAATTGATTTGGGGGTATTTTTGTTATTTAAGGGACTTTTAGCCAAGCCAAGCCCAAGAGAAGCCAAGCCCACAATTATCTCTCTCTAATATTTTAAAAGGCACGTAGCCCTAGGCAAGCCAAGCCCTTCAAGCCAAACTCCCCAAGCCAAGCTATCTTCTTCATCTCCTTCTTCCCCTTGATTTTCGACAGCCCTCCATTGAAGCAAGGAAGAAAAAATTTTCCAGCAGCTTTTCACCACCACGAACCGCAGAAGTCGCGACCCCATGACCGAACGCCGCCGTTGCCGCCGCGCCTAGAACTGCCGTCTGCCGCCTTGGAACGCTCGACGCCGCCGCTACGAGCACGAACCCGCAGATCCTCAGCCTTTACCGCCTCACACCCGAACAGCCTCAGACGAAGTCGCTCGGGACCTCACACCCGAACCGAGCTCCGCCGCACGCCGTCTGCATTCAACCTCTCGCTGGAACCAAATCGAGCGCCGTCCGCCGCTGCTCGAGATCTCAAGCTGCCGCACAAAGCTGTCTATCACAACCCACCCTAGATTAACTCTACCAAACCTAGGATGAGCTATGATGGCAGTAGACCCCATATGTGTGCAATGGAATCTGTTGCCAAGTCTTTATCTCTTATCTCATTTGTCTAATTCTATATATAGATATCTCATAAATAATGTAGTTAAGATTTCTCTCTTTACTTACAATAAATGATATACAATGACTTGAAAAGACTGGTGGCAGATTCTGATTAGCTAACTCTGGTTGAAACTCAAGAGCAACCTGGTGAAAAATTTAAAAACAAAAGAATGAGCTAAAAAGCCCAGTGGTGGTGATTCTATAAGAAAATAAATTTTCAAGAAAAATAATTCTCTTACCAAACAGAAGTTCATAACTCTGTAAAATAATGTAAATCATGAACATTTTTGAACTTCTCAATGTCATGAAAATAGAGTGAAATTTGTAGCAAGGTCACTACTACGAAATCTCTTAGAAACATAAGTTGCACAAACTGAGATTTCAATTCTTGGAAACAACAACTCTTTAAACAATAACTTTTGAAACATAAATACTGGCCAATAAAAACGTGTACAAAGAAATCTCATAATTTCAACTCTTGATGTAAGCATAAGCTCTAATCACCAAATTTGTACCCAAAACTCTGTCATACTGGCGTAGAGTAATCTCCATACGCACAGCAAAGCAATCTCTATCCATACGTGCACGCAGAGTAAACTCTATCATCTGTAATGCTTCAGGACCAGGATTTGGACCAGGATTCGGAATCTGGATTCGGCACCTAATGGCCTTGGCATTCCCCTACATCCCCTGCTACCTGAGCATGCTACATACTATGGAAACACATTCTCATAGCATATGGGTAATCACCATGGGTACAAAAATATAGTGGTTTAAAAATCCACTTTTAACATAAAATTCTTAATTCTCAAACTCTTTCTTAAAATCGTGTTCTCTTGCTCTAAAAAAACTTTTCATAAGCTTGAGAGATTTCTGAAATAACATTAAACATTTATAATTTCTCAAATAATCATCAAATCTCTCAAATAATATAAAACATTTCCAAAGTCATATTTTCTCTTAAACTACATCTCATGAAATTCATACATTTCTCAACAAACATTTAAACTCTTCAAACATCTCAATAATCATAAAATATCTCAAATATTTCTCAAATAATAATTTATGCTAAAAGCATAAAATATGGAATTTCAATACCATTTTTGGAAATTCATAACAATTCTCTAAAAATCTCTTTGCAATTTCTCTAAATTCACACATAATTATAGAATTCTTAAAAATCTATAATAATAATCAAATAATGAAAACAATTCGTAAAATAAACCACTCACAGAACAATTTTCGTTGACACCTCAAATCGAAAGCTAATCCAATTTTGTTCAACCTGTAATTTCAATAACCGTACCCTAAGTTACAACTTTTTCCAATAAAAAAATATCATAAATCTTACCTTAATCAAATTAAATTAATTCCCCAATCCATTTCTCTTCATCCAAATTCCAAATACAACTTTTCCTTTCATTCCATTAATTAGCCAAAGCCAAGTACATTTTGTGTTTTTCTCTAATTAAAAAACTATATATTTCTCTCTCCTCTTTAATTCCATAGTACTATCAATCTCAAATTTTCAATTTCTCTACAATTTCTTATATCTCTTTCTCCTCCACTTCACGCGTAAACCAAACCAACACAAGACAAATTCCTCTTTTTTTATTTATTTATTTATTTATTAATTATGATGTACTTGCATCATATTCCCATTCTTAATAAAATATCTTATTAATTCTTTTTCTCTCCAACACCCTTGAGATAAGACAATTTCTTTTTGTCTTTTCTTTTTTTTTTTTTTAACCTTTCACTATTCACTTTCTTCTTCCTTCCTCCACCCACAAAAATTCTTCTCTTCTTTTTTTTTTTTTTTTTTTTTTTTCATTCTTCCATTTTAGCTTCTTTTGTTTCTTTACTTTCCATAATTTCATACTTGCTCAAATGTCAAAAAGGAGCTTAAAAGGATAATAAATTTACCAATTTATGTCTTTGACCTCCCATTCCTAATCTTCTCTTTCTCTTTGCTTATTCATCTCATTCCATGCCATCTTCATGTAAATTTCTTCCCAACAAAATCCATGAAAACTCTTGAATCAAAAAGAAATCAAAACTCACATTATAAAGTGTCAAACCTTCCATATTTTTCCTAATCCAAAGAAAAAAAACAACTTACCCAATTGAAAATTTTGTCTTTCAACTTCCTTCTAACTTCAAGACACCACTTTTCATCTTCTCCATGGCTTGGGCTACCCTTTTCTCATCTCTCTAAATATCTCATCTTTTTAACTTTCTCTTTCCTCCTCCCTCTCTGTTTTCGTGAACTTCTCTTCTTTTCTTTTCTTTTCTATTTTTTTTAATTCATTTTTAAAACAAGAAGCTTCCCACATAAGCTTCTTGATTTTTCTATACCTTCTCTTTCTTTTTTTTTTTTAATTAAAAAAATAACAACTTGTGTGTGGCTTCCAAGAAGCCACACCATTACTTCCGTTTTTAAAAAAAAAAATCTTTTTCCAAACATAAACAAAATTAAACTCCCTTTCCCTACTTTTCCAAATTGTTTCTTTTCTAAAATAATACAAACTTTCTCTTTTTAATTTCTCAAAATAATACCAATTGTATTCCATTTTCAATTTTCCAAATTCCTTATATTTCTATTTTTGTTCCAAACACTATTCTCCTTCAAAAATCTCAAAATCAAGTAACTCATATGTCAAATGCATATATCCAATTGTTAGAAGATGCAAATTGGGTCTTACACCGTCGGAGATCAGATCCGTTCACAGCCCGCCGCCACACGCATTCATACGCCGCCGCCGCCGCCCTCGAGCAACGTGCTCCGTTTGTGTTCTGTTTTGAGTGATTCTCGGTACTATACAGCCCCGTTCCAGTTTCGTTTTTGCGTGGGTAAGCTTACTCGTATTGTTTACTCATGGTTTTTCATAATGGAATTTGATTTTGGGCACTATTTTAGTAATTTAGAGATTTACCTATTAATTTTTGGGCTCTATTTTGGAATACCCATTGTAGGTGGAGGTTGGTGTGACAAGATCGAATCAAACCACCATTTATTTAGTAAATCTTGGGTCGGTTTGGAGAAAGAACGGAGGTAAATTCTCCATCCTAAAATCAAGCAAATCCTTGGAGTTTTGGATTTTTGGTAGATTAAATTTGAGAGTTCAATTAAATCAAGAACCTTGTGTTTTGAATTTAGTTTAACCACCAATTTGAGATTAAGTTAAATGTTAAGGAATTTATTCTAAATTTTGGAACTTTAGTTGGTGGAAGGAACTTTGGGATTTAATTATGGATTTTAGGAATTTTTTCTAACCTTAGGGATGGTTTGATTTAGGCTCCAAATTGGTTGACTGAGGTTCAAGGCGAAGGGATTTTTAGTGAGCAATTGGGTGAATTGGATTCTTGAGCTTAGCCAAGGTAAGGGACTTTATGCCGGTATGCTTAAATGCAAGTCAGGAACTGAATTGAAAAAAAAAATAATTTGAAATCAAAAGCTTTTATAAATATTTTATTATGGATTTTTGATAAATTTTTAAAATGCTTGTTATATAGAAAAAATGGATTTTAACTTGTTTGTTTCCCAATTTTCTCATGAATGTTATGCATGGTTTATGGTTTTGATTTATGATAAATGATGTGAGAATGTTGCTTGTGTTGCATCATGGAATGAAAAGTTTAAAATGCTTTGGGACCTCATGCATACATTATGTTTTCATGATAAAATTGATTTCGAAGGCTGTGGCAATTACCCTCCTAAATTTATTGATGTACATCTATATGAAAAGGAGCCTTACAAGGCTATATGAAAAGGAACCTGAAAAGGTTAAATGAAAAGGAAATGTTAGGTTGGGTTAATTGTCCACATTAAGCCGAAGAGAAAAGTTGAAAGAGGAACGTTTCCGCTATGAAAGGAATTTAGGTCCCACCAAAGGAAAGAAAGAAAATGTTTTCGAAAACTCATTATGTGTGTGTATGCATATCCTGACCTGGTAGTGAGGTCACTTACTGAGTATTGTAAAATACTGACCATTTTCAAAAATATTTTTCTTTTCAGGTAAAGGCAAGGGCATCATGGGCGAATGACTTGATAGTTGCTGTAGAGGCCATGGGTGACATAGAAAAGTTTTACTTCCGCAAAACTCTTATAGGCTAGCATTTTAATTATTTATTTTTTTTATGACCTTTTAACTGTCGAGTTCTACCAATTGTTTTTGATTTTAAACGTTTTGGTTTATTCTTATGTTTTGAAATAAAGGAATCTCGAGCTAAAGTTTTTGATTGTTTTAGTAAATGATTGGATCTTTTTATGTCTTTATTAAAGATTTCTAAATTTATAGTAGAATGTATGTGGTAGCGTCCCTAGGAAGTCTAATTTGATAAGTAGGGTAGTTACATAGTGGCTTGTTTACGACCCGAAACGATGTCGATAGTCTAGCCGAACATCGTTACTGAAAGGAATGAACGTTTCACTCCGCAACGGAAGTATTGGATCGTCTTTGATTTTATTTAAAATTAAACTAAAAAATAAGATTAATCAAACTTACCTGGAGTAAATATGAAGATATTTTTTGGCGGTTCTTTACTTCTCGTGTTTTAAGACTTCTACAAAAGTCTTCCTTGCTATGACTCGAACACAAGACCAAGACTTGTGGGAGCCTCTTGAAAGAAAATCCATAAGGGATTGGAGAGAAAGATGTCTAAAGAAAATTCTCTAATTTTCTATTGAGGAGATGTGTGTTGTGTCTAATGGCTCAACCCAAGGGTCCTATTTATAGAGACCAAGAGCAAATATTTGCCATTATTAAAATATTATATTTTAATATCTAATATATTAAAATATATATTATACTTATTTGAATCTCATTCAAATATCCTACGATATTTATTTATTTGAATCTTATTCAAATTTTATAAATATCTTTTATTTAATGTATCTAATATACATTAATTATTTTAATATTTAATGTATCAAATACAATAAATATATTTTTCTCTTTTATATTTAATATATCTAATATATTAAATATTAATTTGAACACTTCAAATTAAATATTAATTTGAACATTTCAAATTTTAATATTTAATGTATCAAATACAATGAATATATTTTCCTATTTTATATTTAATATATCTAATATATTAAATATTATTTTGAACACTTCAAATTAAATATTAATTTGAACATTTCAAATTTTTCTTTCAACTAAACTGATCTTTTAGTGTTACTATGAGCTAGCAAGGGGACCTTATGGACCTACAGATTATAAGCTCCAATGATACAAAATTAATTAATTAAACTCTTTAATTAATTAATTTTCATTCATTAACTCTAGGGTCACTCAACTATAGACCTAGAGTTGCACTCTTATATACTATAAGACAAGTTGTATCCATGGATATAATCACTACATGCAAGTTAATCCTTCACGAGTTGTTCGTAGTTACAGCTGGGTCAAAAGTTCGTTTTACCCCTGTAATTACATCTTGCACCTTAAGTACCATTGATCCTCTAATGAACAAATTGTTTATGATCTAACCATAAACAAAGTCTCTCTCGGGCCAATGAGAGGGTGGGGCCCCATTGTTCAAATCCTAAAATCAGCACTTAAGGGAACTACTTAGCTACTTACCATATATGGGAATGAGTGAATTCTATCTTGTGAGATTATGTTCCCAGCTCCCTATTTGGTCAAGTCCCTAAAATGATAGGCTTATTGAATAGGCTACAAAAGCCACTTTCACCCATGCAAATCATATGGACAAGCCCTCACAAGTAGGAGTTCATAACTCACTCAAGATTAAGATCGAGTCGCATATGATCATCCTAATGAAATATTAATCTTCTCAATTAACGGATTTATAAAGAGAGATTAAATATTTCGTGGTCCAGTCTTACACAAACTCATTGTATAAGATACCTCCACTCACATGTCTCCACATGAACAATTTGGATAAAATCATTTGTAACTATTACAAAGTGGGTAGTATCAATAGTGTTACTAGGATAAGGCACCCAACCTTATCCATATACTATGACCCTTTAGGTTATTTCTTGAACATGATCCTCCCGTATGTCAACCACATATTGTTCAAGATTACACTAATAACCTTGGATTTTTCATATAATGGATAATATTATATTGTAAATAAAATAATCAAAATTATTATTAATTATTAAATAAATCATTAATTATGAGGCTTTAGGGCATAAATTCCAACAGTTACAATGTTGCCCGACTCCAAAGATTAACCAAAAACTCGTAAACTATCATATTCTATTGAAAAACAGAGAAAGACGACCTTAACATGGTCTCTTGGCAACCAAAAATCGAGATAAAATGACCTAAATCACAAAAGAATCTATTTATACAAAGACGCTCTGGATAGCGTCACAGGGGCTCATCGCAGCGTCAAGCAGGGCTTCAGGGAACTGTCAATAGCGTCCAGACGCTCTAGATAGTGTCAAACGCGCAACATTGATCATTTTTGCTATAACTTTTCGCTCAGGTATCCGCATGACCTCCGGTTTGATGCGTTAGAACCGTGATTCAATGTAGAATATCTTAGAATGTGCGTTATGCTTAAATCCCTACTAAATTATCAATTAATCATATTAAAACCTTTAAACTAACACGATTTAGGCATAAAAATGTAGGACTATTTTGGTCTTATCATAAAACCCCCAACCCTAAATCTTGCTAGTCCTCGAACAAGACACAAACAAAAACATAAGCAATTAGGAATCAATGGAAGCAACATGCATGACTCAATCCTCAATGCTCATAGTAACACTAAAAGATCAATTTAGTTGAAAGAAAAATTTGAAATGTCAAAATTAATATTTAATTTGAAGTGTTCAAATTAATATTTAATATATTAGATATATTAAATATAAAAGAGAAAAATATATTTATTGTATTTGATACATTAAATATTAAAATAATTAATGTATATTAGATACATTAAATAAAAAATATTTATAAAATTTGAATAAGATTCAAATAAATAAATATTGTAGGAGATTTGAATGAGATTCAAATAAGTATAAGATATATTTTAATATATTAGATATTAAAATATAATATTTTAATTATGGCAAAGATTTGCCCTTGGTCTCTATAAATAGGACCTTTGGGTTGAGCCATTAGAAAGAACACACATCTAGAGAATTAGAGAATTCTCTCTAGACCTCTTCATCTCTAATCCCCTATGGATTTTCTTTCAAGATGCTCCCACAAGCCTTGGTCATGTGTTCTAGTCATAGCCAGGAAGACTTAGTGGAGGAGATAAAGACCCGCCAGAAATATCTCCATATGTACTCTAAGTAAGTTTGTTTAATCTTATTTTTTTAGTTTAATTTTAAATAAAATCATAGACGTTCCAATGCTTCCGCTGCGGAGTGAAACGCTCATTCCTTTAACAACTTAATCAACCAACTGATTGATTTGGTCAAGCAGCTTTTGCATCCTATCTCGAGTAGCTTCATTGAACTGGGAACTCATCTGCTGATACTGAAGAGATCTGTTAGAAATAAAATGAACTAAATTCTCCACGAGCATACCTGAAACTGAGGTCTGATGGTGGCTTGACTGCTCCTCCTGACATCCTTTAGTGATGTCGGCATGTGTCATGAACATACACTAAAATTACCTAGAACCCAACTGATACATAATATAGGTTAGATCAGTAAATTGCGAACTTAATTCACTAACCTCTCGGTTGCGCCAGTTGGCTCCTTCATCAATCTTAAAATCGTTAGCCATAGAGAAAAACAGGGTATAGACTTTTTTTTTTTTTTTATTAAATACAAGAAAACAAAAATCAAGAAATCAATTTAATTGGCAGTTCCCTGACAACGGTGCCAATTTGAAGAGATCTTGTCGAAGGCTCAATCAAATACTATTTATAATACCGATCTAAAATTAACTACTTGTAGTAATTAATAGTGGACCGGTTCGAACTACAGAGAATCGAACTAAAATTAATTTATATTAATTGGTTTTCCTATTAACACGGATTGACACGGACTGGGGGGAAATTAAGCATAAAAGAGACAGACAGATTGAAAGCAGTAAGATAAACGCTAATGGTTAACCTCGAGCACCGTTTTAGGATAAAACTCGGTACAATGCTATTTTTGATCACAAAACGCCTAAATGCAAGCTATTTCTTAGCCTTCATTACTTCATCGACTCACCGGTAAAGCCGGTTAAGCCCCTAAGCAAACTCAGGTCCCCTAAATCCCAAATAACCCAACCTAGCATCAAGTTAATTAGCCTAATTAGCCCTAATTAGCTGGGCACAATAGCTTTCCATACTAACGTAGCTAATCGCCTTAAGTTCTAGGGATTGATTAAGACCAATTAATAAAACTAAGCATGGATTCCTAATTTAATTAATTAGCTCTCTTGATTCTTAGGTCCTATCATGCCATCTACATGAGAGACTAGCCCCTACGATGCAAGCATGAGCCGGTCATAGTGTTAGTTAGACTAACGATCACGTATTCAATTAAAGCGAATAGGTTGTCAAGCTATCTATGAAATAATACATGCTATGAGAATTCAAGAAAGAATCAAGAAACCCTAGAACATGCTGGAAAATACTGGGAATATGAAAAAAAAAATCTCACAAAAATACCTAGTACCTTGTTTACAACTCGAAATGACGTCGATAGTCTAGCTGAACATCGTTACAATGTTTTCCGACTCCAAAGATTAACCAAAAACTCCTAAACTACCCTATCACTAGTACAAATTTGGGTTTTAATGACGGGCATTGTCCGTCATTAAAAGGAAACAATGACGGACGCGTGTCCTTCATCTTTTCGAGTGTCATCGTAGGCTACGATGACCGAAACTCTTTAATGACGGGCAATGCCCGTCATTAAAAGTGGTATGTCATCGTAACCTATAATGACAGTCAACTTTTAATGTCGGTCAATGTATGTCATTAAAAGTCAATATCTGTCATAAATGTCTGTTTTGGATGTTTTAATGACAGGCAATGTCCGTCATCTTTTTCTTAATAATTTAATAAAAAAAAATTGTTGGTTGTCCAACAATATTTTTCTTTCTCGACCTATGCCCGAAATAAAATCTCAATAATATTTTTACATAACAATCAACTCAACAAATATAACTTTAATTAATAAAATCTAATATATACATAAATACACTTCGTCTGTGATTGTTATATATATTAAACAACACGAGAATCTGACAACATTAAGGATAATAAATGCGAAATTAGTCATAATAAACTGAAGTTTGAAGCTGGTTCAAAAATGAGAAACTTGATGAATCGAATGAGAAAATTCGACTTGAGTTGATATCCACCCAAGGCTTTGTAAGCCCTTTATATATCTATTCAAAATCTCCCCCTTCGAGTAGTTCGATCACGTCAATTTCTCACCTAATACCTCATATATATATGTAACAAGTTCCACACCATATCAGAAAATTGAACAAATTGCAACACAAAACTTACATAAACATGAAAATAAAAAAGCTTAGTTGAGAGAGAATTTAACACTTGTTTAAACAAGACAACATCACAAAGACCACCCATAATTGAGTCCAAAGATACCAATGTCCGGCTTGAAGCCTCAAGACCCTGAATTTCTAAAGCAACGCAACCAATTCGTAAATACAAACATCTCACAATCAGAACTAAAAGAAATATCAATCCAGACTTTTGCCTAAAATTATAGTAGCTAACAAGGAAAATAGAAAAACTAAAACAATAAAATTACAATTCCTGATAAAAAAAAAAATTCCATATGCATAACTGAGAGCATATCAAGAATGGAAGAACTGAGATGTTCATGAAAACCTGTTGGTTAATAACAATGCCTTATACTACATCTTTATCCAATGATTTCGTAAATATTTGACCAAATGCAGAATAGAGAATTTCAATATTCAGCCATCCATATTTGATAAGGTCATTGATAGGTACACTAGCAACAAACTCCTTGAAACACTTGCACAACAACAAGCAGTACACTCACTCTCTAATAACTATAACTCATACATTGCAAAAGCAAAAACCAACCTACCAAGTGTGTGTTATTCATTTGTCCTACTTAATTCTTGTATATGAGATGGTGTAATAAGGCCTTACGATTTTCTCAATCTGCCCAGCTTTTCTACCCTCTTATTCTCTTTATTACCGATAGTCAACATTTCTTGTACAAGTATAATGACACAGTTATGTTAGATTAGATGGATTACGATATATACCTTCAATAGCTTCGGTTCTTAGGTTAATGGGTAGCTCAAGGCTTAACTTTGCCCCTTAGCTCCATTTGTTGGTAACCGGTTGGAAGTTGCCTGCAGCACAAGAAAATACGAGTGTGAAACATAAAAGTTCACTGCAAGGGTGTCATGTTAAAAGCATCAGATGAAAGTTCAACAGGAAAGTGATGCAAAACGCTGGACACTTGTTGAAGAATGTATAAGAGCCAGAACAAAATGCCAAGCATTTAAAAAGAATTTGATACACAAATTAAATTGTGTTGTTTCCTGCCCTATGAAAAAGAAAATCCAGCAGAGGGTTATGGCAGTAAGTAAATACCACTAGGATTGTTTCCCAAATTCTGACCATTTAGTAAAACTTTTACCCCACTTGCACTTGTCCAACTTGGAATTCGCAAATTAATGGTAGATGGCTGGACTGATCCCTGCATTATTCAGGTCACAAATAAATTAATTACCTCCCATGAAAACCTACTGAACAAGCAGATACAATTCAGATTTGAAAGTTTCCATGCCAAGATTCAGACAATCTCTGCCAGTTTCGTAATACAAACAGGATGACTTGCAAAGTTTTACCAAAGGCAAAGATTGGGAAACAATTATATTTTCACTGGTCACTTGTTCTTGGGATCAAGGGAAGAAGGTAATTTAAATCTTTTATCCCTGTCACAAACTCACTCAATCTTCAGTTTAGAAATTTCCAAATTTCTAGTCAGTTTCATATTCCCAGGGTGAAGTATTCATTCTTACTTCTGAACTGTATAAGTACGTCAACCAATTTTGCAACTTTACACCCAATCTTTTCTACTATTGAACAACTTCTCCTAGTTAGCCTAATCATATATGATTCAAGGCGTACTGGTCTATCTTGGCCAAGCCTCAGCTCAGTTGGTCTGAATCTCCTTGGTCAGTGCAATACAACTAGAAATTTGAGGAAACTGTTATTTATCTCTTCAGTCTTACTCCGCACATCCGACTATGATTTCTTCCTTATATTTTTACTTCTACCTTCATAAAAGTGTGGTTACATCTTTTATAACCCAATGTTGTATATAACACTACATATCATGTAACGCTTGCAGTCTTTTTGAAAGTTCGAAGTCTTAAAGAGGTTATCTGATCAAATCATGAGATGTACATAGACAAAACCTTATTATTAGAAAGCCATAAAAGTATTATGCCTTATGAAAAATGTATGTTAAAAGCATACCTGTTGGAATAGAAATTTTGGCCATTCAAAAATTGCCATGTCATTAATTTAAATTAGTGGCAAAATTATTTATTTAATTAGGGAATATTTAAATTTGCAAGTATCCCTAAATTAAATTAAAGTAAATCTCAATATGCAATTGGGTTATATGAAATTTGGGCCGATTTTAGATAAAGCCCAAATGGGAGGTCCTAATCCAGCAAAGTCTAGGCCCAAAGTCAATCAGTCATAGCCCACAAGGCTAGGCCCAAGGTTAATCAGGCTCAGTCTAAGGACCAGGCTCAAAGTCCACCAGGCCCAGTCCAATAGTCTAGCATAAGCCCATATGGAGGTCCTGGGAAACTCTATAAATAGAGAGCCCCTCCTCCATTTTGAGGGTTCAGAAATTTGAGACCTCAGAGAGAATTCAGAAACAAAAGCCAGAAGACTCCTTGAGCTCTTGAAGATCAAATCTCTCCTGAACGAAGAACACTTCCTCGAAGATCAAGAACAATTCTTCGAGACTCCAAGAATCCATTGAAGCTTCAATCTCGAGAGTAAGCTCTACAGCCCTCGAGTGAAACATACAAGCAAGAGAGAGAATCAGAGGATCAAGTATTAGAGATTGTATTCCACACATTCAAAGTTATACAAATACAAAGGTTCATTTACACGTGTCTCATTTCTCTTTCTTTGTTGAAATCTCGTGTAAACAAATTGGCACGCCCAGTGGGACCATCTCTACCTCTCATCTCTTTCTCTTTCAAGTACAGCAATGGCACCAAAGAAAGCTGCATCCAAGGTTACTGCTCCAAGCAACACATACGCGGGACTAGTTACTCGCAGTATATCTCAAGGGGTTGAAATAAATGAAGATCGAACCCCTGATGCGATTGCGAACAGAATTGTTAAACTGATTGAAGAATCTTCCAAGGACAAGGTTGTTGTCAAGGACAACCCGCTGTTTGATCAATCCACTCTTGCTGGCAGTCAATCGAAGACGACGTCAAATCCAGATGTGATGTCTGTAATGATGGCTGATGTAGACTCCGATGAAAGGATGGCGGAGATGGAAAGGAAGATCAATCTTCTGATGAAGGCAGTCGAAGAAAGGGACCAAGAGATTGCCTACCTGAAGAACCAGATGCAAAGTCGAGAAGTTGCTGAGTCGAGTCAGACCCCTACTGCGAAAAAGAATGACAAGGGGAAGACTATTGTCCAGGAAGAGCAACCACAAAACTCAGCTTCGGTTGCTTCTTTGTCTGTTCAGCAACTGCAGGATATGATTATGAGCTCCATTAGAGCTCAATATGGCGGACCCACCCAAAGTTCTCTCATGTACTCTAAACCGTACACCAAGAGAATTGATAACTTAAGGATGCCTGTGGGATACCAACCTCCAAAATTCCAACAGTTTGATGGAAAAGGTAACCCTAAGCAGCATGTTGCTCACTTTGTTGAGACATGTGAGAATGCTGGAACTCGCGGCGACCTTCTGGTCAAGCAGTTCGTCCGCACCTTGAAAGGGAATGCCTTCGACTGGTATACTGATCTTGAGCCTGAGACGATTGATAGTTGGGAACAATTTGAAAGAGAGTTCCTTAATCGCTTCTACAGTACGAGGCGAACTGTCAGCATGATGGAGCTCACCAATACAAAGCAGCGAAAAGGCGAGCCTGTCGTCGACTACATCAATCGCTGGAGAGCTTTAAGTCTTGACTGCAAAGACCGTCTCACCGAACTGTCTGCTGTAGAGATGTGCATCCAAGGTATGCACTGGGGATTGCTTTACATCCTACAGGGCATAAAACCCCGCAGCTTTGAAGAGTTAGCAACTTGAGCTCATGACATGGAGCTAAGCATTGCTGCTAGAGGAAGTAGTGACCTTCTTGTCCCAGATGTGAAAAGGGAAAAGAAGGAGGTGAAGAGCACCGAGAAAGTTTCGAAGGGTGCTACTACAAAACAATCTATGGTCGTCAATACGACCCCTTTAAAATTAACTCCGAAAGGAAAAGAAATCAAGACGGAGAAATGACCAGATGGAGGCGAGAGGCGTCGCCTAACTTTGAAGGAGAGGCAGGAAAGAGTTTATCCATTTCCAGATTCTGATGTTCCAGACATGCTGGAACAGTTGCTGGAAAAACAACTTATTCAGCTGCCCGAATGTAAACGACCCGAGGAGTTAGGAAAGGTAAATGATCCTAACTACTGCAAATACCACTGAGTCGTTAGCCACCCCGTGGAGAAGTGCTTAGTGCTCAAAGAGGTGATTATGAGATTAGCTCGCGAGAAGAAAATTGAGCTAGATCTTGATGAAGTGGCTCAGACGAATCATGCGGCTATAATGACTCAGCCCAGGGTCCAATCACCTACAAGATCGTCTTACGAGGGAAAAAGAAGCCTCATTCAGTTCGGATCCTTTGAACCTATTGCTGTTTGGTCAAAGGAAGAACCCCAAATCAAGAACTATCAAAAGAAGGGCCTTCAAATGAAGTACATCCAAGAAAAGGATGAACATACTAGAGATGAAGACGAAGGCTGGACTGTTGTGACTTGTCGCAAGAAGCGACAACAAAGCTATGCTCAAAAGGAATCTCGGCTATTTCGGGAACATAAGAGAAAAAGAAAGTCACAAAGGAAGAAAGGAAAAAAGAGTGCAAGGAAGTTCGCCTGCATTGGGGAAAACGATGAGGATTTCTTCTGTCCTCGACAGCCAGTGACTCTAGAGGAATTCTTTCCAAAGAACTTTCTAAGTGTTGGACAAGATGAAGCACTTGATGTGGTTGCATGTCATGTTGTCAGCACAAGTGAGGATCCTCCAAGCTCATCTGAGGTGACAACTGAGCTGGAAAACCAATCCTCTTTCAGTATAGAGGACCTGTTGTCACTCCCTCAAGCAGCTAAAAGCGCTCTTATTGAGGCGCTGATAGACTCCGACAGTGCAAGTGCTCCAACTTCTACGCCACATACATGCGCATCGTGTTGCATGTCAATCAGTTTTGCAGATGAGGACCTGCTGCTGGGGTCGAAGCCTCACAATAGACCACTGTTTGTCTCAGGGTACATTCGAGAGCAAAGAGTTGGTCGAATCCTTATCGAGATGGATCAGCTGTCAACATAATGCCTAAGTCGACAATGAAGCAGTTAGGCATCTTGACGGAAGAGCTGTCAAACAGCAAACTGGTGATCCAAGGCTTCAACCAAGGTGGGCAACGAGCCATTGGCATGGTACGCTTAGAGCTCACTATTGGAGATCTAAAAGCTGATACCCTGTTCCACGTCATAGACTCCAAGACCACTTACAAGCTGCTACTGGGTCGTCCTTGGATTCATGGAAATGGGGTTGTAACTTCTACGATGCATCAATGTTTCAAATTTTACCAGGATGGCATTAAGAAAGTGGAGGCTGACATTAATCCATTTTCGGAAGCCGAATCTCATTTTGCTGATGCAAAGTTCTATATGAAGGGTGATGGCGTAGGAGAAACTTTACCATCAAAGATTCCTTTGATTAAAGGTGGTAGTAAGCCCAAAGAAGAACCACAAGTCGATATGAGAAAAGAGACTGTTGAGGAAACAGACGGGCCTGCCCCAAAAAGAGATGAAGCCTCTACAAGCTCTGCAAAGTCCAAGGCTTTGAAAGATGAGAAAACCTCAAGTGTTCCTGTCTTGCGCTATGTCCCTCTATCTCGACGCAAGAAGGGTGAATCACCTTTTGCCGAATGTTCAAGGAATTTGAGAGTCGGGGACATTGAGATCCTAAAGGAAAACTTTGTCACGCCTCTCACAAAGATAACAAAGCAAGAGGTCAAGAAACCTATGGATGACCCAACAAAGACGTTTCTGCCTGAAAGACGAACGAATGACGGATTCGACCCGAAGGCGTATAAACTCTTAGCAAAAGCAGGCTATGACTTTACGACTCACACCGAGTTTAAAAGTCTAAAATTCTTCGACGAAAGACCTGAGCTCTCTTCAACACAGAAGAAACTTCTGAAAGAGGGCTATGCTCTACCAGTGTCAAAGAAAGGGCTTGGATATAAGTCCCCTGAGCCAATTCGCATAACAAGAAAAGGGAAGGCGAAGGTGGCAGACGCAAATCATATAACAGTAGAAGAGGTTGATGACTCAAATGAAAAGGAAGACGTCAGCCGAAGGACTTCTGTTTTTAGACGTGTCAGGCCATCAGTGGCGCGACCTTCAGCTCTTCAGCGATTAGAAGTGACTTCGATAGTAGAAGATGGGTCACTTCCTGCCTCTGGTTCCACTCGACTTTCGGCCCTCTAGAGGATAAGTATGCCTGCTAAGGAAGAAAATGCTTCATCAGCTCCAACTTCTAATTCTACTCGACCTTCGGTTATTCAGAGGTTAAGTATGCCTACAAGCGAAGGGGAGAGTTCCTCATCGACTCAAACTTTGGCACGGCTGTCAGCTTTTCGAAGATTAAATGTGCCTACGACGAAGAGAAAAGATGCACTTTCAACCTCAACCGCGATGCGACCATCAGCTTTTCAAAGGTTGAGTGTAACCACGTCAAGAAGTGGGGACTCTCCATCGTCAGTCTTTGACCGGCTTCAACATGATTGCCCAGTGGAGACCTCAAAAGATAAGTCCTTTGTTGAAACGAAGAATGATGGAGAAATTCGCAGTGCCTTTCCCTCTCGAATGAAGAGAAAAACCTTCGTTACCGTCAACGTAGAAGGTTCGTTGAGGGTAAAGCGACGTGATGTCGTCATCACCAATCCCTCAAAAGAGGATTTGGAACATGAAGAGGGTCAGACCTCTTGTCACCATATCACCGTTGAAGAGGAAACGAGGTCTGAAATGTCTGAAGAAGATGCAGACGAGGCACCATTTCTGCTTGAGGATGGCAGTCAATCAACAGTGGACGAGCTTAAAGAGGTGAACCTCGGCACGCCAGAGGAGCCGCGTCCAACTTTCATAAGTGCATCGCTTACTTGTGAGGAAGAAGGCAAATATATGAGCTTGCTCACGTCGTATAGAGATGTCTTTGCTTGGTCGTATAAAGAGATGCCTGGACTTGATCCAAAAGTAGCTGTCCATCATCTCACCATCAAACAGGGGTATAGACCGGTCAAGCAATCTCAACGACGCTTTCGTCCAGAACTGATTCCCCAAATTGAGGTGGAAGTCAATAAGTTGATTGAAGCAGGATTCATTCGCGAGGTAAAATATCCAACTTGGATAGCCAACATTGTTCCTGTCAGAAAGAAGAATGGGCAACTTCGCATCTGCGTCGACTTTCGCGACTTGAATAATGCATGTCCAAAAGACGACTTCCCATTGCCTATTACTGAGATCATGGTTGACGCCACTACAGGACATGAAGCTCTATCTTTTATGGATGGATCATCGGGATATAACCAAATTCGAATGGCCCTGGCAGATGAAGAGATGACAGCCTTTCGAACTCCAAAGGGATATACTGTTACAAGGTAATGCCCTTTGGACTGAAGAACGCTGGTGCAACCTATCAACGTGCCATGCAGAAGATTTTCGATGATATGTTACATAAACACGTCGAGTGCTATGTCGATGATCTCGTCGTCAAGTCCAAGAAAAGACAAGATCATTTGGAGGATCTAAAAGTGGTCTTTGAGCGACTAAGAAAGTATCAGTTGAAGATGAACCCTCTCAAGTGTGCATTTGGCGTCACCTCTAGAAAGTTCCTCGAATTTGTGGTGAGACATCGAGGAATCGAGATAGACCAATCAAAGATTGAGGCCATTCAAAAAATGCCAAGGCCGAGAAATCTCCACGAGTTGAGAAGCCTTCAGGGTCGTTTGGCTTATATCAGGAGATTCATCTCCAACTTAGCCGGTCGATGTCAGCCTTTCCAAAGGTTAATGAAGAAAGGAGAAGACTTTGAATGGGATGAAGCATGTCAAAACGCTTTTGACAGCATCAAAAAATACTTGCTTAATCCCCCTGTGTTAGGCGCCCCAATAGCAGGAAAACCGTTGATACTGTACATCGCTGCCCAGCAAAGGTCACTTGGAGCGTTGCTAGCCCAAGAAGGAGAAAAGGGTAAGGAACGAGCCCTTTATTACTTGAGCAGGACTCTGAATGGAGCTGAAGTAAATTACTCTCCAATCGAAAAGATGTGTCTTGCTCTTTTCTTTGCTATTGACAAACTAAGGCACTACATGCAGGCCTTTACAGTACACCTAGTGGCGAAAGCTGACCTTATAAAGTACATCTTGTCAAGACCAATTATTTCTGGACGTTTAGCCAAATGGGCAATCTTACTCCAGCAATATGACATTGTCTATGTACCTCAAAGGGGGGTAAAAGGACAAGCATTGGCAGATTTCTTGGCAAATCACCCAATTCCATCAGACTGGAAGTTATGCGAGGATTTGCCCGATGAAGAAGTCTTCTATGTGGAAATCACAGAACCTTGGACCATGTATTTTGATGGTGCGGCACGAAGAAATGGAGCGGGGGCAGGCATTGTCTTTATCTCGCCTGAAAAACACATGCTTCCTTATAGCTTCACGCTCCGTGAGTTATGCTCGAACAATGTTGCTGAATACCAAGCGCTAATAATTGGCCTCCAAATGGCTATAGAGTTTGGCATAGCATACATTGAAATCTATGGCGATTCAAAGTTGATTATTAGTCAACTTTTGCTTGAGTATGATGTGAAGCATGAGGACTTAAAGCCTTATTTCAGCTATGCAAGGCAACTGATGGGAAAGCTTGATAGCATTATGCTGAAGCATGTTCCAAGGTCAGAAAATAAGAAGGCAGATGCGCTAGCAAATTTGGCCACCGCCCTAACGATATCAGATGAGGTGATTATAAACATCTCACTTTGTCAGAAGTGGATCGTGCCACCAACTGATGGCGAACATCAAGAAGTAAAAGTGATCTCTGTCTATGCCATTGAAGAGGAAGACTGGCAACAGTCCATCATAGAATATCTTCAACATGGGAAGCTTCCCACAGATCAGCGACGTAAGGCTGATGTACGAAGAAGAGCCTCCCGATTCATCTATTACAAGGAGACTCTTTATCGTCGTTCTTATGAAGGACTGTTCCTTGGATGCCTTGGAAAAGAAGAGTCGATCAAGGCACTAGAGGAAGCGCATTCAGGCGTTTGTGGTGCTCACCAGTCAGGTCCAAAACTTCATTTCCTGTTAAAAAGGATGGGCTACTACTGGCCCACGATGATCCATGATTCGATGGAGTATGCAAAGAAGTGTGAAGCTTGTCAGTTTCACGCAAACTTCATACATCAACCGCCAGAACCTCTCCATCCAACTGTTGCTTCATGGCCTTTTGAAGCTTGGGGGCTTGACCTGGTTGGTCCAATAACACCTAAGTCGTCAGCAGGACATTCCTATATTCTGGCAGCGACAGATTACTTTTCGAGATGGGCCGAAGCAATCGCATTAAGAGAAGCCAAGAAAGAAAATATCGTGGACTTCATTCGAACTCATATTATCTACCGATACGGCATCCCGCATCGTATCGTGACGGATAATGGAAGGCAGTTTTCCAACAGCTTAATGGACAAGTTGTGTGAGAAGTTCAAGTTCAAATAGTACAAGTCATCCATGTACAATGCCACAGCAAATGGCCTGGCAGAGGCATTCAACAAGACATTGTGCAACTTGTTGAAGAAAGCAGTCTCTAAGACAAAAAGAGACTGGCAGGAAAGGATTGGTGAAGCATTATGGGCCTACCGCACTACGCATCGCACTCCTACAGGGGTCACGCCTTATTCCCTTGTCTATGGGGTGGACGCTGTGCTCCCATTAGAAAGAGAAATTCCATCACTCAGGATGGCTGTACAAGAAGGGTTGACTACAGAAGATAACGCAAAACTGCGTCTTCAAGAGCTAGAAGCGCTGGATGAGAGAAGACTAGATGCGTAACAGGCACTGGAATGTTACCAAGCACGAATGACCAAAGCCTTCGATAAAAATCTCAGGCCCCGGTCATTTCAAGTTGGTGATCTAGTACTTGTTGTCCGAAGACCTATCATCACAACGCGACATACAGGAAACAAGTTTACACCTAAATGGGATGGACCCTACATCGTCAAAGAAGTCTACACCAATGGAGCATACAAGATCGTGGATAAAGACGGCTTAAGGATCGGTCCTATCAACGGAAGGTTTCTTAAAAAGTTTTATGCATAAGATGTAACACTCCTAATCGTAAGAGTATAAACTACATGATGCTCCTGGCCCGCATGAGCTTAAAAGGTGAACGACCCTAATAAAAAAAAATGTATTCATTTGAACTACGTTATGACTTGATCCCTTCCACTCAAAGGGTACGTAGGCAGCTTAAAGAAAAAAAAAAAACTTTAAGTTCAGTCTCTTAAAAAAAAAAAGCATTTCCTCCCTCATGAAGCAAGACGATGAGTTGGATGCATACGATAGAGTTTTGTTCTTTTCAATTTAGTTCATTGCTCACCTTCTTAAGGTTCAAGCATCTTCACTCGCTGCAAGTTAGAAGTTAACACGAGAAATTTGCAAAAAAAAAAAAAAGGGTGAAGCCAAAGAAAGACCGCGCCAACCCCACATGAGTCAGGGTCGGGTCTTCCAAGGGAAGATAACCCTCAACTTCACTTGAGTTAGAGTTTTGTCTTCCACAAGGGAAACAAGACCTCCCTCAACTCCACATGAGTTAGGGTCGAGTCTTCCAAGGGTAAAACAAAGTCGAAAGGTGCCATCCTAATTCCTCCTGAATCAGGGGTTGGTCACCTTCGAAATTGAAGAAGACGTCGAAGCCGTCGAAAGGTGCCATCCTAATTTCGCCTGAATCAGGGGTTGGTCACCTTCGAAATTGAAGAAGACGTTGAAGCCGTCGAAAGGTGCCATCCTAATTCCACCTGAATCAGGGGTTGGTCACCTTCGAAATTGAAGAAGACGTCGAAGCCGTCGAAAGGTGCCATCCTAAATTCTGCCTGAATCAGGGGTTGGTCACCTTCGAAATTGAAGAAGACGTCGAAGTCGTCGAAAGGTGCCATCCTAATTCTGCCTGAATCAGGGGTTGGTCACCTTCGAAATTGAAGAAGACGTCGAAGCCGTCGAAAGGTGCCATCCTAATTCCGCCTGAATCAGGGGTTGGTCACCTTCGAAATTGAAGAAGACGTCGAAGCCGTCGAAAGGTGCCATCCTAATTCCACCTGAATCAGGGGTTGGTCACCTTCGAAATTGAAGAAGACGTCGAAGCCGTCGAAAGGTGTCATCCTAATTCCTCCTGAATCAGGGGTTGGTCACCTTCGAAATTCAAGAAGACGTCGAAGCCGTCGAAAGGTGCCAACCTAAATTCCTCCTGAATCAGGGGTTGGTCACCTTCGAAGTTGAAGAAGATGCCGAAGCGGTCGAAAGGTGTCATCCTAAATTCTGCCTGAATCAGGAGTTGGTCACCTTCGAAGTTGAAGAAGATGCCGAAGCGGTCGAAAGGTGTCATCCTAGATTCCACCTGAATCAAGGGTTGGTCACCTTCGAAATAGAAGAATACATCTCAAAGTTGAAGAAGGCATCTTAGCTGCAAGCAAGAATAAAAAAAAACAAAGGGGCATATATATTGTTTTAAAAAAAAAAAAATTACCTACCTGTTTACCTTATGATATTTTCTTCCATAGGAAAAGTATTTGCAAGTCTTGCAAATTTAATAAAAACAAAAATCGAAAAAAAAAATCAAAAAAAAAAACGTGAAAAAAGAAAAAAGAAAATAAAGAAAGAAAAAAAAAGAAGGAAAAAAAAAATGAGACTTGCCTATTCCTCATTCGTCAATTTGAAGCTCCACTCACTCTTTGTTGATGTGAATTGATGGAAGACCCATCTCCCCTATTTATAGTGGAGGAAAAGATAAAATCAAATCTAATTTGAATTCAAAGATCATGTCAAGAAGATCAAATCAAAACCAAAATTGGGTAGGATTTCGTCTCAAATTAAAGTTTGGCATATCTTATCTCAAATTAAAAATTGGCTGCAAGCCAAATTAAAATTTTATTCCAAATCCAAAGTTCAAATTTGGTAGAATTTTATCTCAAAAAGTAAAATTTGGGCATAATCCAAATTTTATCCCAAATCAAAATTAGATAAAATTAATTCTATCGAAGTCAAAGTCATGGTAGAATTTCAATTTTATCTCACAAAGATAAATTTGGGCATAATCCAAAATTTATCCCAAATCAAAATTTGATTAAAGTCCAAATTCAAGTTCTATTCCAATTCCAAAATATAATTGGGTAAACCTTTATCTCAAAAAGTGAAATTTGGGCATAATCCAAAATTTATCCCAAATCAAAATTTGATGAAAATCCAAATTCAAGTTCTATTCCAATTCCAAAATATAATTGGGTAGACTTTTATCTCAAAAAGTGAAATTTGGGCATAATCTAAATTTTATCCCAAATCAAAATTTGATTAAAGTCCAAATTCAAGTTCTATTCCAATTCCAAAATATAATTGGGTAGACTTTTATCTCAAAAAAAGTAAAATTTGGGCATAATCCAAATTTTATCCCAAATCAAAATTAGATAAAATTAATTCTATCGAAGTCAAAGTCATGGTATAATTTCAATTTTATCTCACAAAGATAAATTTGGGCATAATCCAAAATTTATCCCAAATCAAAATTTGATTAAAGTCCAAATTCAAGTTCTATTCCAATTCCAAAATATAATTGGGTAAACCTTTATCTCAAAAAGTGAAATTTGGGCATAATCCAAAATTTATCCCAAATCAAAATTTGATTAAAGTCCAAATTCAAGTTCTATTCCAATTCCAAAATATAATTGGGTAGACTTTTATCTCAAAAAGTGAAATTTGGGCATAATCTAAATTTTATCCCAAATCAAAATTTGATTAAAGTCCAAATTCAAGTTCTATTCCAATTCCAAAATATAATTGGGTAGACTTTTATCTCAAAAAAAGTAAAATTTGGGCATAATCCAAATTTTATCCCAAATCAAAATTAGATAAAATTAATTCTATCGAAGTCAAAGTCATGGTATAATTTCAATTTTATCTCACAAAGATAAATTTGGGCATAATCCAAAATTTATCCCAAATCAAAATTTGATTAAAGTCCAAATTCAAGTTCTATTCCAATTCCAAAATATAATTGGGTAGACCTTTATCTCAAAAAGTGAAATTTGGGCATAATCCAAATTTTATCCCAAATCAAAATTTGATTTAAGTCCAAATTCAAGTTCTATTCCAATTCCAAAATATAATTGGGTAGACTTTTATCTCAAAAAGTGAAATTTGGGCATAATCTAAATTTTATCCCAAATCAAAATTTGATTAAAGTCCAAATTCAAGTTCTATTCCAATTCCAAAATATAATTGGGTAGACTTTTATCTCAAAAAAAGTGAAATTTGGGCATAATCTAAATTTTATCTCAAATCAAAATTTGATTAAAGTCCAAATTCAAGTTCTATTCCAATTCCAAAATATAATTGGGTAGACTTTTATCTCAAAAAAGTGAAACTTGGGCACTTCAAATTCAAGCTTCAAATCAAAATTCATTGGTAGATTCTAAACTATGCCCTACATAAAAAAATGGGTATAATTTGAATACCACTTGAAATTCAAATAAAATTCAAATTTGAATTAAGGAGAACATAAATTCTACCGAAATTCAAATCTCGATGCCAAGTAAGAAAATCAAAATTATGACCCAAATTCATATTTTGATGAATTGACACATCAAATGGAGTCCAAATTAGGAGCAAATACCTTAAATTTGATTCCAAATTATCTTTTTCGAGATCCATTCACACATACTAGTGCATAAATCTCGAAAAGGGGGCATTTGTTGGAATAGAAATTTTGGCCAATCAAAAATTGCCATGTCATTAATTTAAATTAGTGGCAAAATTATTTATTTAATTAGGGAATATTTAAATTTGCAAGTATCCCTAAATTAAATTAAAGTAAATCTCAATATGCAATTGGGTTATATGAAATTTGGGCCGATTTTAGATAAAGCCCAAATGGGAGGTCCTAATCCAGCAAAGTCTAGGCCCAAAGTCAATCAGTCATAGCCCACAAGGCTAGGCCCAAGGTTAATCAGGCTCAGTCTAAGGACCAGGCTCAAAGTCCACCAGGCCCAGTCCAATAGTCTAGCCTAAGCCCATATGGAGGTCCTGGGAAACTCTATAAATAGAGAGCCCCTCCTCCATTTTGAGGGTTCAGAAATTTGAGACCTCAGAGAGAATTCAGAAACAAAAGCCAGAAGACTCCTTGAGCTCTTGAAGATCAAATCTCTCCTGAACGAAGAACACTTCCTCGAAGATCAAGAACAATTCTTCGAGACTCCAAGAATCCATTGAAGCTTCAATCTCGAGAGTAAGCTCTACAGCCCTCGAGTGAAACATACAAGCAAGAGAGAGAATAAGAGGATCAAGTATTAGAGATTGTATTCCACACATTCAAAGTTAAACAAATACAAAGGTTCATTTACATGTGTCTCAATTCTCTTTCTTTGTTGAAATCTCGTGTAAACAATACCACCTTGGGAGAAAATGTCATTGTCATCCTGAGGTTTGGATCCTCTGAATGAATTGGATCAACGTCCTGATTAAGCAAAACATTTCCTGATTTCCAATCAAGAGAACTTGATATATACTGGATAACATAAAGCGTAGAAGTTTGTGCTTCCTCCTCAAAGTATATGGAATCGCCTAACTTTGGAGAATGATTCAATTCCTAAATTAAAAGCAAGAAACGAAACAATTGAATGAGAACAAGTAACAGAAACCTTTAAAGACAAAATCGGCATTCATACGCAGACAAGATTATGAGAATAAAACTGATCGTTTTCAAGTAACAGAGAGAATAAAGAAAAATGAATGCGTGACTTTAATGAAGTCAAAACCTGTGCCATAGCAGCACCAAAAAGATTCAAATGGGGTCCCCCATCCATGGTAGCTTCTGGCTTTGGAACTTCCACTACCTAATGGAAGCATGTAAATCATTACCTCAGGGTCAGTTCCTCTTTGGATGCTGAGCACCCCATTTGTAAGAGCCCGCTCATAATAATCAGCATATGCTACTGCCTTGGTCCATCTAAAGAGGTTGCGGGAGACCTATAATATCATCAACTTCAGTAAAAAGATATGGTAAAAGTTCATTTTCATCTAGAAATGCTTGTACATCATCAAAATGAAGAGTAAAATATAACCCTCACCATCAGGATGATGCATCCAATTCTATACAAACTGTCGACAAAATAAAAAGGGAAGAAGAGATGGGGGAAATATTTTCAGCATATTACTCAATTACTAGTTCAAAGAATATCTTATTCTTCTTCCCAGAAGAAAGCAAAATAATAAGGGTCTTCTATTTCCAAATGAAGCTAGCTGAGAATTCAAATAATTCCACAAAAAATATAACCAATAGTAAGATTTTTACCTTAAGCATGTTGTAAGTTGTACAACAAATTTGACAAAATCTTTTTTCCAAGTATAAAAAACACTACCACTTAAGTTCTCTCCATAAATTTTTGCGTAGATCAAGAACTGTTATAATTGGATTTCAAGACTACACCTTATTGCAGATCAAGAAAAAAGAGCATTCATTACTGTGAAAATGTGCAGATAAAGAAAAAAACCTATAGATTAAACAAATATTTATGATGAAAACCAACATACAACATACAAACAATCATTTCAACAACAAAATCCAAATTTTAATAGCTACAAGATATAATCAAACCATTCCACACAGATCTGAAACAGAAATGCAAAATAAAAGATAAAGAAAAAGAACTAACCGTCACTGGTAGGAGCAGGAGCCGGAGCCAAAAACTAAGGCTAAGCAATTGGCAAGAAGATGGCGAAGAAGCAGATCTGGAACAAATAGGGCGTGCGATAGAGCTGCTCGGAGTTGGTCGTGCAGATCCAGTGGCTGACGGCGCATGGTTGCTGATAGGACCTATAAAGTCCTATTTAATTACACTTATTTCTTGTTAATCAGAAGGATTTTATGTGTTTTATTATTATTTTTTAGGGATTTGAACAATTCACGTGTTTTGAAGAGTTTGCACCATTTCAAAATTAATTCAGACCAAATTGGAGGTGATTTGAGCAACTGAATTTCTATACCAAATTTGACCGGTCATATCATGATATTTCGAGATGAAAATATATTAAAGTTTGGTATCAAATCGAAGCTTATTGAATTATCTTTCTAACGGTATAATACTCATTGAATTCCAATAAGTATTATGAAAGTTATGGCATTTTGAGTGATTACTGCTCCTGCTGGAAAACTGCTGTACCCGAGAATATTTTGTGCCAACTTCCGTTCCCATTATCTTTCTGCTCACGTTTTGGAATATATTCAAATTAGATATCATTTTAAAGATCTCGGAATTATCTTTCCAACCATATAAAGATCACGTTGATCCAAAGTTTGGAGAAGAAGTTATGGGCAAAATAATGAAGACTGCGCAATCCAGAAACTTTCCTTATTTGCAACATTCTATGTTTGTTTTAAGAATTTAGGGAAGGATTTTCGAGTTTTAGATGTATTTTCCAGCATTTTACAAGAGAGAACATTATTTACTTTATTTTATTTTATTTTAAATATTATTCCCTAATTGTTTTGGGAAAACATCTTTCTAGAATTTAGGGTTTCTTACTTGTGTAAGTTGTCTACTTGAAGACTATTTAAGCCTTCTTATGGACAGCAAGGGGGATCTCTTTTTGGCCTCTTGGCCTAGAAGTTTTTAGAGAGTTTTTAGACTCCTTTTCTCTTTTCTCCTTAGACAATAATGATATCAAATTTTATCACGATGCTCGGCTAAACTTCTCTTTCCCAATTCAAAGGTCGGTTGTAATCAATTGCAATATTGTGAGGTTTGAACTTTAACGTAGTTTTCTTTCAATTGCAAGTATTCTTTGATTCCCGTGTTAATTTTATAAGTATGTATTTTGATTAAATTGACGCCTTAATCACTCTACATGTTTTATTGCTAATCATGATCATGATCCGTAATTGTCATGTTGAATGAACCGGTAGCATTAGGATTATCACATGTGTATGTTTTGTGGGTTTCCATATTACATGGCTTGCATGTTTAATTCTAGGAATCAAAGGAGCATCTTAATTAGATTAAAGTTATTTCATCTAATTAGTTGTCTTGGTCCTTCCAAAGCACGTAATGCCTTTATCTAAATAATTTGGAGCGGTTTCGTCAAAAATTGTTTAGGTAATTAGCGTTAACTTGACGTTTGTTAGAGTTAATGACCTTAGGGAAGTTGCTACTTTTTGGGGTTTCCTAATAAGTTGACCAAGTGCTTGCATTGTTAAGTTTAAATATTTTGAATGCCTATGATCAATGTTTGCAATTGAGTATAACCGTACCTTTAGATTGGATTTTGGTAAGATTTGATCTATCCCTATCTTTATTGTTTATGTTTTATTTTATTTATAAAAACACAAAACCCCCATTTTTAATTGCTTTCTCCTTTGCAAAATTAACTTGAGAAATTAATATTCGGTTCCCTGAGATCGACCCGGTCCACTCAATGCTACAAGTAGCTTAGGATCGGTTTATAAATTTTAATTTGACGAGGCCTCGACAAGCTCGCATCAGTTGCTTTCGGCGAGAAGACGAAAAATGAAGAAGCAGATCTGCGAACAAATAGGGCTTAAGCTCCGACGAATAGACGGTACTCGCGAACACAAGCTGGCCGGCGGCGAAGCTCGCAAGGGAGAGGGTCGAGCTGCTGCTATTTGGCAAAGTAGTAGAGGAAGAACGGAGGAAGAAGAAGGGGTTTTTTTGGTGGAGAGAGAGATGGGTGAATGATTGATTGAGAAAGAGAGTGAAGATGTGGTCTTAAAAGGAAATAAAAAATTAGGAATAAAAAGTTTTTTTTTCCACCTATAATGTCGGGCAATGCCCGTTATTGTAGTCATTACCTTTTTCTCCCTCCAAAATGCAACATCAATAGTCCGTTTTTATGTTGTCTGTCATTATTTCCAAGATATGAAATTTAAAGACCGTCATTAAAGGTCTGATTTGTAGTAGTATATTCTACTGAAAAACATAGAGAAACAGCCTAAACATGGTCTCTTGGCAGCCAAAAATCGAGACAAAATGACTTAAATGGCAAAAGAATATATTTATACAAATCGACGGAGTATCTAGACGCTTTGCAGCATCACAGGGGCTTGCCGCAGTGTTGAGCGAGGCTTCAGGAGACTGCCAATAGCGTCTAGACGCTTTGGACAACGTCTAGACGCTATCCAGCACATAACATTGGTCATTTTTGTTATAACTTTTCGCTCAGCTGTTCGAATGACCTCCGGTTTGATGCGTAATTCAACGTAGAATCTCCAGGAATGTCCCTTATGCTCAAATCCCTATGAAATCATCAATTAATCATATTAAAACCTCTAAATTAACACGATTTAGGCATAAAAATGTAGGACTATTTTGGTTCTATCACCTTGTCAAAATTACATGAGTATTTTAATAAGTATTTGCATGTTATAAAAATTTGAATTTGAATTTCTTTCATATATAAAAAAAAAATTCATGGTTGATTTGTTTTATTAGGAACTAAAAGAAATGCTGTGAAATATTATTTATTAATTTGCGATTACAAGTTAAAATTTTCAATAATTTTTCATGTAATTAGTTTTAATTTATTAAATTAGAAGCTAAAATATATTTTTGACATGAGAGAGAGTTACGAAAGAAGAGAGAACACTAATGGTAGAAAAGAACAAAAGAAAAGGCATATAAAGAGAATTGTAGAGAATTGATGAGAAAACAAGTACAATTTCCAAAAATCAAAAGTCAAAAACCAAAAACCAAATAGTTATTAAACGAGATCTTAGTTTTTAGTTTTGGTTTTTGGAAATTGTACTTGTTTTCTCATCAATTTGTTATGATGAGTTTCATCTTTTTTAAGAAAATATTTGAATTCTCAGTCCAATTCCATAAATAAAAACAAGTTTTTGAAAACTATTTTTTTTGGCTTAATTTTCACCAAAAACCAAATGGTTATCAAAAGAGACCTTAGTTTGCAAATTTTGGCTTCTTTTTTTTTAAAATCAAATAGGCCATAGTGATTGAAATTCTTTGTTTCGTAAACCTCACATAGAATTATCTCTTTGATATTTTTCTTCATATGCAATGGCACTTGAAATGAGACAAGGCAACCTATGCTACAACGATCAAACAAGTTTTCTTCATATGCAATGGCACTTGAAATGAGACAAGGCAACCTATGCTACAACGATCAAACAAGTTTGCAAACTTATCTATAGCTACAAATTCAACAACTTTGTGATCGTAGATACACTGTGTTAAATCACCAATCAACCCAAAAGCTTAAGCTAATGGGTTATGGCAAATTGAATTAATTATATGGAAATTATGCCTAATAGATTATAATTTCAAGATCATATTTTCATAAATGTCCAAATATTTGAAAATTTTCATTATTAGATTTGCTGTGTAATATCTTACCATTATGCCCTTTATTTCGTTTACGTCTCATAAATAAATAAATACATTTTAATTTTAATATTAAAGATTATTCCCGTTTTCATTTTCTTTCCTAGAATCATCAACTTCCATCCACCCATATATAACGTTTCCAACATTTCACAGTATCGTCAAGTTTTATTTCACCCAATTTCCAACCAGCATGTTTTCTTCAATTTCGAAGTTGTTCAGCCATAACGTTTTCACACGATTCATTTTTTCCTCTAGCAATTTTTTTTCAATTTCTTCAACTATGAATGAATTTTATATACTTCAATATATATGGCTAGTATATACGTTTACATTTATTCATAAATGAATTACGTTTATATACTTAAGTATATACCTTTTACATTATAATAAATATGAATAAATTTCATAAATTTTATTATATATTGTAAGTATACACCTGTTTATCTTCAGTACATAGTCGCTTGCAGAATCGTTCTCCAAAGAGTGTTTCTTCGTTTTGGACAAAAATCACGCAAAAATGCATGTTTACACGATTTTTCTTTTTTTGTTTCCTTCAATCATACATCGATTGAGTTCTTTTGTTTTCCTTAAATGACTTTTATTTTCTATTATTTTTTTAAACTATCAAATTATGGAAAAGGGGCATAGAAGTAATTGAATAATAACTTTATTGTAAAATCATTAGGCTCTTTGGCTAATTGTGTAAAAAATGGTGGGTTTGACCAAAAATGAAATATGTACATCTTTTATGGGCTATCTATGTAGTTATCCCTTAATTATATCAATACTTAACACTCGTCCCTTCACTTGTGGGCTTGAAATTTTGTCAAAGGCCCAACAAGTAGAAATCAATATTAATTGGGGAGAAATTGACATTACAGTAGTTTGAACTTAGGACCTCCTGGTCTGATACCATGTTAAGTCACCAATTAACCCAAAAGCTTTTAAGTTGATTGGTCATTTAACACACTGTCATGTACTCTTTATACTTTGGAGAGATCAAATATCATTAGAGTTAAATCTATCAAAAGGTCTCTAATCTTCTCTTCTCAATTTGGTCCTTAATTTTTTTAAAAAGATCAATTTTATTAAAAAAAGATTAATCAAGTCATTCCTAAAAAGTATATTAAATTTTGGTATTAGAAAACAATCATGTCATTAAATTATTGTTTTATCAACATATTTGGAAATATTAGCATGCCATATGAAAAATGAGTCAAGTTTTGCTGATAGATGGGTTGAATTTTCATGTGTCAAAGTGACATCCGAGTGACATGTACTCCTTATATCTAAATATGTTGATTGATTTTAAATTATTTATTTTTTTATTATAAGTTAAATTTTTTAAAAACAGAAATTTCAGCAATGGCCAATGTAACTTTTAAGATATTAAAATTTAAAAAAAAAAAAAAAATCTACGATGTGATTTTATACATGAGAGGTAGGAAAGTAAAGAGAGCCACCAATACCATGAGAAAAAGGCATAATAATAGAAGTTGTAAAAGAGAATGAAACATCAAATAATATTGTAAAAAAAAAGTATGAAAAAATAATACTTATTGTTGCCTAATTTTGGACAGGAGAACGCACTTGACCTCCACGTGACAACAACAATGAATTTGTTTGAGGGGGAAAGAATGTGGCCTGTAAGACAAGAAAAATCACCAATGTGGTGCTTGCCACATAGGCTCTGATGCTTAAGTCAGAGATAGAATGAGTGAGGAAGAACTTACCTTTTCCTCCATTGAAGAAAAGTATGTATAGGGCCTTTTCAGGGCTTATTTACTAATTTTGTGGCGAATTAGGAAGAGGACAAGGTTGGAGCGGGCTGAATGAGGACCAGGGGTCACAGGAGAGTTTAAGCTTGCCCTTGGAGGGGTCAACCTTGGGGGTAGCCAAGGCTGACCCGAGAACTTGGGCCTAATTACCCTGAAGGCCCTATTCTATTTGCTTTTTGGTATTTTTGACTCGTCTCGTCCTGTGTTGAGTTCTTCTTTGCATATATGTCCTTCCACTTCCTTTATATTTCAAAATTGTCCCCATGGTCAAATTTTACCGAAAACATTAGCCCCCATTTCCTAATTTAGGTTCATGGTTTGACCTTATGGATATGGACTAATTGCATGGAGCCTGATTTAGGAGTATAGATTTTGAGTATGAATTTGTCTTTGGAATTATTGTTCGTGCTTGGTTTTATGTAACTAGATTCTTCTCATTTGTTTTTTTCAAAAACTCGTCGCCAGATTCATCTCGGATCTTTGGGATGCTCATATCAACTAACCAAGTATTTTTTGGAGACCCAATTAATCCTCCGGGCTTGCATTCTACACACCTAAGTGGAGTTTTGCATTCATCACACGCTACTAAGCTTTATGAAGCTTGCTTTGTTGTGCTCAATAGGAACCCATCATGAGATTTTTCTCAGATTTTTGGGTTGCTGTTGTGCAAAAACTCACTACGCAAGCATACGCAATCGTAGGTAGTAATTGGTAGACAAGGTCGATCCCACGAGGACTAAAGTAAGCAAAGTTTGTAAACTTGAATATCACTAATGCTAATTCTAAAGCACTTAAGAGATATAAAGTTAACAAAAAGCAAGCACGACACAAGAAAATTAAACTCTAGCAATTTAAAGGAAATAAGCAACTAAAATTGATAACAAACAATTCAAGAATCAAATGAGTAAGGCGCTGGAAATTATGAAATCACTGCTAATTTTCGCTCCCTAATGCTGTGTGATGCTATAGCACTGTGCAGCATTACTACACTGTGTAGTAACGGGAAATCTGAAAATTAATTCCGAAAATTAATTCTAATCCTCGAATTGCAGTTTTAAAGCAAGGTTTAACATATGTCTATGAAAACCCAGCTTCCAAACACATGGATAGACCAACTTCCCTAAGTTTACAAGCCAAAAGTATATGTCTATACCCTTGAATTCATCCCTAATTGAAGATATGAACCTACTTGCATTGCCTATGCTAGTTCCATTTATTTTAACCTTTTCAGTATTAAAACAAACTTTTATTCTTCCCCAAGTTGATCATTTTCAAGAAGAACAGTAAGAAATAAAAGACCCATAAGCAAACTACACTTCTATAACATTTTATAGCAAAAGGGCTCCAAAACTAGAGCTATGACTCCATAAATTCCAGCCCAAAGAAAATTAGCCCATGGCTTTTACACAGAAAATAACCAAAAACGAGCTACAATCCATAAACATCTTAGGTTCAAGTGAAGATTCACAAAATAGAAACCCTAGGAACAACTTAGTCTACTAAAGTTTCAAGAAAACTAAGAGCAAGATACATAAACTTAAGAAGAAGAAGAGAAATAGAATGGGTAGCTGAAGAACGAAATTCTGGAGAAGCTCCTTTTCTTTCTTGCTGCTGCGTTTTTTCTTTCTTCTTCTCCTCTTCTCTGGTTTTTACGATAGTTCCTCCCATTCTCCTTCACGTTTTTTCCATACACCCTAAATTAGGGTTTTTATTCTTCCAATAATTGCTTTGGGCTTTTTTTCTTTCCATTTTCGGCCCATCAGAATGGATCTAAAGACCAAAAGCTACTATTACGTCTTAAAAAATGGGCCCATATTTCCGTTTTCTGCCAGACTGCCAATGCTGCAGGATGCTAAGCAATGCTGCACAATGCTATAGCATCAGTACCTCAACGAGCATTTTTTCACTTCTTAGACTTCAAAACAAAAGGAAAACAAAGCACACTAAGCCAACTACAACAAAAGACTAAAAAGAGTAAAAGAAATAAGAAAAAGGAAAACTAAACAAAAGCCCGACTCTTAATTAAACTTAACATGAAACTTACTAAAAACAAGATAAAAGTGTGCTTTCCACTCAATTTTGACCAAGAATACGCAAGAGAAGATGTTAAACTAATCCCATTTCATGGGATTATCAGTTGCCAAGATCAGTCAACCAAACATTTTTGTGGTTTAATCAACCTTTTGGGCTGCTTCCTCCATACCTAAGTGCTTTAGAGTTTTGCGTGTTTCGTGCTTTGTTTGCACTATATAATTTACCGTATTTGGAGTAGGCTCTATATTTTGGCTTTCATTTACCATATGTTGATCGGGATCCAGATTCTTTACTCTCATTTTGATGTTCGATCTTGTGGCTCTCCATTTATTCTTTCTTGTAAACTTTGGTTAGGATGAAAATTAAACCGAGCTGAACTAATGACACTAAGGACTGTGCTTAACACAAGCCCTCTGAGCAACATTGGGCTCCTCAGCCTCAACCTAGGCTGAGGATGAGGTTGTACCATTTTGGCCCAATCTCATCTTTTTTGTGGTCCAGTTTAAGCCTCAGTTAATTCTTGGTTCATTCTTCTATCATCGGTCCAATCTAAAATTATCCAACGTAGTCTAACTTTAGATTCTTTTCAAGTTCAAATGTTCCAAGATGAACCTTAGATCATCGGTAGGATAGCTCATCTAACCTCGTGGGGATAGCTTTGGACCTCATGTTTAAGAATCTCCTTTCCGAAGTTTATTTTTACTATAAAGTGGTATTTTTATAGCTTCTTACTTTCAAAAACACTTTTTATGATAAGTAGTAGCTTCATGAATTGTTGAACGTAGTGTAGCCATTAATTAGATGACTTTAGTTTAGACTAGAGAAAGGGAAAATAGATGGATTGAGGAGATCATGGGTCATGGCATGCTAAATGCATGCCCCACATTGTTAATGTGGGCCTTGGCCTTGGGGTTCAGCCTCGGCAAGCTGAGGCTGGCCCAAATTCCCTCATCCTATGTCGTCTGGATTTACTTTGTACCTTGGTTTAGCCCTTTGTTTTTCTTCTTCTTGTTTTTAGCTAGGACTTGTTCTGTGAGGATTCTTGGCTTATGATGAGGCATCTAAACCTTAATCTTTTCCTTATATAATTTCGACCTTTGTTTTCATGTGTGAACTTGTAAGCTTCATTTTCAATACTTGAGTAGTTAGAACTGGACTTTGGCTGGTCAGCCTCGACCATCCTTGTCCTGGCTGAGGTGAAGTTTTTAGCTTTTAGACTTTAATTTTTTTTCTCTAAGATGGGGGTGGGCTTCACTGAACTAGGGTATGACTGTAGGCTTGGTTTTTATTATTTTTAGCTCTAAGAAAGCCCCAGTCAACTAGTTTGATTTCTCTGAATTGAACTAAAGGTTGTTTTTAATTTTCGATCATCACCTCGACTTCAACCATGACTTCGACCTTGGTGTTTCTTAGTGAGCCTCCAGCTTCGTGTTGAACAATCTTCATGAAGTATGACCCTAGGGTCATTGCTTCATGATGAACAGTCCCACGTCTTTGTATTGAAGGAAAATGAGTAAGATATGGCTCTATGGTAGGCCTCATTCGATATGCCCTTGTGATCGACCTCGGCCAAGCATGCCCTATGATCAATGTTGGCAAGATATGACTCTCTGGTCCACTTTTGATCGTTGTTTTATTCTAGGCTTTTGAAATTCTGCCTTTTGTTGCTTCTGTGATTCACAATTTGAGTTAGTTTTTATTCGATAGGGAGACATATCTTCTAAGTAACTTGTCTGCATTTTGTTTGATAGTGAGACATATCCCATGAGTAGCTTATTTGCCTTTTGTTTAATAGAGAGCATATCCCCTGAGTAGCCCCCTACTCAAGGAGGATTTTTTCTTGCAAGAAAATCTTTGGTTGAGTACTGATAACTCTCCAAAAGAGAGTTATTAGCTAGTTTTTTATACCTTAAATTTCCATAAATTGAGTAGAATGCTAATGCTTTTATGATTAAATATCTCCTAAATCTTTTGTTATAATTGAATAGCTTCTTTAGAGAGTTTTGATTGTGTGATTTAAGTAATTGGAAGCTAAGCAAGCACTAAATTATGCTAATTTTGGTGTTACATGATTTATGGAAGTATTTTGTCAGCAGAATTGTAGGAGCAAAAGTTACAGCATTCCTGGAACAAAAATAGCATGTGATAAATCACGTGAGAAGGAGTTCATTAATTGAGTTGGCACTTTTGTCAGTTGATTCAGCCCAAAACAACCAATAAGAAGCAGCCACTTATGCCCTACATAGCCCAATCGGCCCTGAAAATCATTTGGAGGATTATAAGGATGGTGTACTCATATTTTGAAGGGGGAGAAAATTGGAGACAAACTTTGAAAAAGCGTTTTTGGGAAGACACCAAAGGAGAAAAGGCTGGAAAAAGGGGAAGCTACCCCAACTTTCTTCTTTCAGCAATCATTTTTTCTTCTTCTTCTTTAATTTTATTTTCTGAATTCTTTAATGACATTCTTTTACTATTTTCTTTGATTTACAACTTGTAATATGAACTAATTAATCACCTTTGGGTGAGGATTAAAAATGTTTTTATAAATCTAATAAGAGGCTAAGGCTTATTGGCTTGTCTTGATCTGGTTTTTGGGTGTATTTAATGTTATGTTTAGGTTTGTCTGGCCAACACACACTAAGCACCATTCCCTTGAGTTTTGGAGAAATGAAATGAATTAAATTACTCAAAAACCATATTAGCTCCTTGATTGGCGTAGTAGCTAACTAAGTGGGTATGTTAGGGATAACAACCTGCCTAATGTGCAATCACAACATATTTAATCAATGTGGATTAATGAAAATTAAACCACAAAAGTCTAGAAATCTGGGAGAATTTTGTGTTTAATGTTGAGCAGATTGAAGGAGCAAAGTTCTTGCCTGAGCATTCTTTATTAGAGAGCTAAAAATTATTCCTAATCTGAATCCAATTCACTTACTCAATTACAAGTCGTTTTCATTCTATTGTTTGAGCTTCTTTGTGTTTATTAGTTTGTTAGTTTCTTTAATTTTGGTTCAGCATGTTTAGTTTAGTTAAAACCCCAAATTATTCCTGGTTACCACTTGAATTTACTAAAAAGTTAGCTTTAGTTGAGTGAATTCTATTGCTAATTCTTGTGGAGACGAATTAAATACTTATCACTTTCTGCTGATTGTATGCATTTGCATAGCCTAAATTGAAATTAAATTGGGTATTTTCCAATACACTCTTTGAGGCAACAAGTACAAATTCATTTTCAAAATATAACTTGTATTGATCAACTTAAAATAAGTAATAACAAACCCAGCCTATTACATGATACTTGCTATCTTATCAATTGAATTTAATGAATATAAACTCAATAAACAAATTTTGATAAAAAAAATAGAAGCTAAACTAACTCTGTATGAAGAAAATTTAAGGTTGGCCTCAGATTTCCATGGGGTCAACCTCGGCCTTTATGGGGTTGGCCTCAACCTCCTATCAGCATCTTTAGTGATGTATTTCTTTAGAAATACATTGTGAATTAAGGCTTCAATGTCATCTTTCAACTGAAAGCAGTCTCGAATCATATGCACATGATCTTCATGATAGAGGCAATATTTTTTTCTATCTCCCTTGTTTGATCTTGTTTTCATCTTTTCAGGCCGCTTTAATAAGTTTGAGTGGCATACTTTCATTAGAATCTATTCAAGGGGAACTGATGTTGGAGTGTACCTCTCAAACTTTCTAGAGGAGTAGCCAAGTCGAAGTGGTTTATGATCATCTATTTTCTATCTTTTGGCCTTTTGATGTAGTATATCACTTAGTCTTTTTCTGTCATATGAATGATTTGATCTTCCTTCAAGCTCATCAGTTTTCTTCTTTGTACGAAGTAATTCTTCTGTGCTCACGTATTTTTGAGCTCGAGTGATGAACTTTACATATGATGTAGGTTCTTTCTTTCCCAAAGACCGTATGAGTCTTGGATCTCTGAGTCCATTGATTATAGCCATAAGCGTAGCTCCATTAGTGCAATCTTTAACATGTAAAGCTTCACTCCTGAATCGAGTTATATATTCTCGTAGGGTTTCTTTGAATCCTTGTTTGATGGAAAGAAAATGAGTTGCTAGCCTGCACTGGTCTCTTCCTCCCAGGAATCGTGTTATGAATGCTCGAGCCAATTATTTAAAGGAACCTGTGGATCTTCTTTTTATTGTGTGGAACTATTTTCTTGTTGGTCCCACTAGAGTGAATGAGAAGGCTCAGCATCTGATTGCATCTTGCACTCCTTGAACATCCATCCACGATCTGTACATGTCCAAATGCTCTACAGGGTCCTTTTTTTTTCCATTAGAGGGTTTGATCCTTGGAATTTTGAATTTGGGAGGTAGTTCTACATTTATGATTTCATCAGTAAAAGGTGGATCTACCCGTTCTATCAAAATATCAATATCAAATCCTATGTTTTTTACTTTGTGCATATGCCTTTGGATAAGATCTAGTTTGCTTTGAATCTTCCGTAATTTTGTCCTCATGGTAGAGTGTTCGTTTCATCTTTGGCCTCAAAATTTGCCTCAATATCGGCCTTAGAGTTTGTCTCGACTTCAACCTCGACCTCAACATCAAAATTGGCCTCAACATCGGCTCTCTGTCGATGACACTTCTCAGATCTGTAGCTTCAATACCTAGAAGATTGCTCGCCTCGGCCTCTGCCAAGGCTCTCTGTCGCTCCTTTTCCTCGATTACGCTTCTTAAAGTCATCCCTTCTTCATATTGATCCAAGGCTAGGATGTAACGACCCGACTCTTCCTATTAGATTTTCTAGGGACGTTACTACTTGCATGCACATGAAAAATTTGAAACTTTAGTATTGGACAAAAAGAATTAAATTTCTTCATAAACAACCAAAGAACCTTTAATTCGGGATCCCTTTTTAAAAACATTTCAAAAGATACTTGGAATTAAAATGTTAAAATAACTAATGTTTACTTAACAAAATAATTTGAGTTAAAACATAAATTAGATGCGGAAACTATACTCTTCATGACACCCATGACCCTTTCAGCAAACTACCTTGTCACTCGCCTAAAATATGTTCTTGCCTTTACCTGAAAAGAAAAACATTTTGAAAAAGGATGAATATTTAAAATACGCAGTAAGTGACCTCACTACCGGGTCAGGATATGCATACACATACATAATGAGTTTTCGAAAACATTTTCTTTCTTTCCTTTGGTGGGACCTAAATTCCTTTCATAGTGGAAACGTTTCTCTTTTAACTTTTTCTCTTCGGCTTAATGTGGACAATTAACCCAACCTAACCTTTCCTTTTCATTTAACCTTTTCAGGTTCCTTTTCATTTAACCTTTTCAGGTTCCTTTTCATTTAACCTTTTCAGGTTCATTTTCATATAGCCTCGTAAGGCTCCTTTTCATATAGATGTACATCAATAAATTTAGGAGGGTAATTGCCACAGCCTTCGAAATCAATTTTATCATGAAAACATAATGTATGCATGAGGTCCCAAAGCATTTTAAACTTTTCATTCCATGATGCAACACAAGCAACATTCTCACATCATTTATCATAAATCAAAATCATAAATCATGCATAACATTCATGAGAAGATTTGGCAAAACAAGTGAAAATCCATAATAAAATATTTATAAAAACTTTTTATTTCAAATAATTTTTTTTTTTCAATTCAGTTCCTGACTTGCATTCAAGCATACCGGCATAAAGTCCCTTACCTTGGCTAAGCTCAAGAGTCCAATTCACCCAATTGCTCACCAAAAATCCCTTCGCCTTAAACCTCAGTCAACCAATTTGGAGCCTAAATCAAACCATCCATAAGTTTAGAAACAATTCCTAAAATCCATAATTAAATCCCAAAGTTCCTTCCACCAACTAAAGTTTCCAATTTTAGAATAAATTCCTTAACATTTAACTTAATCTCAAATTGGTGGTTAAACTAAATTCAAAACACAAGGTTCTTGATTTAATTGAACTCTCAAATTTAATCTACCAAAAATCCAAGACTCCAAGGATTTGCTTGATTTTAGGATGGAGAATTTACCTCCGTTCTTTCTCCAAACCGACCCAAGCTTTACTAAATAAATGGTGGTTTGATTCGATCTTGTCACACCAACCTCCACCTACAATGGTTATTCCAAAATAGAGCCCAAAAATTAATGGGTAAATCTCCAAACTTCCATATCAATGCCCAAAACTACATCTATTATTTGAAAACTGTAAGATTATAGCGAAAATAAGTTTACCCACGTGCAAAAGGAGCCGAAACAGTGCTGTGCAGTACAAAAAATCTGCCAGAAAAAAAAACCGCAGCAGATCGGGCGGCGGTTCGTGGAGTCCGGCGTCGTGAACAGTATCCGTGGTATGAATAGTGCTCGCGGTATGAACAGTATTCGCGGTATGAACAGTACCCCCGGTATGAACAGTATTCGCGGTATGAACAGTATTCGCGATATGAACAGTACCGCTCCCGTGAACAGTACGCGATGAACAGTACGCGCCGTGAACAGTCTCGATGAACAGTACCCCCGTGAACAGTATCGCGCGATGGATGTTTGTTGAAGAAGAAAAACAAAACTTTCGAATGGATGGTTCTTTTGGTGGTGAAAGAGAGAGAGAGATTGATGGTGGAGGCTGTTTTTCATGGAGGAAGAGGAGAAGGTTGGAGAAGATGACGGCTTGGCTTGACCTAGGGCTGCGTGCAGTATAAAAATAGTAGAGATGGATATTAGGGTTTGGCTAAAACATGGGCTTGGGCTTGGCTTAGTGACTCTTAATTTACAAAAATGCCCCAAACATCAATTAAATCTCATTTTTCCTTCTTTCTTCCTATTCTACCCTCCAATTTTTTTTCTAATTTCAAATATGCTAATTCTAAAATTAAATTCCAACACAACTTTAAGCATGAAATTGACCTTACAATTAATTTTAAATCTCAAAATTAAAACTTTAATTAATACTTGAAAATGTCGATCGTTACATAGGATTTTATCCTAGTCTCAACGTCGACTTTGGTTTCGACCCTTTTTACCTTGGCTCTTTGATGTCGAGTGTATGATGAATTTTGTTTCGTTTGTTTAGCTTACCCTACTTCCTTGTTGGTCGTGTTGTCGTGTAGCTTGAACGATCTGGTCAGCCTCGACCTCGGCCTCAAACATGTGTTGGTAGGCCTGACCTCAACCAACAACGGTTGGTCGGCCTCGACCTCGGTTGACAGATTCTAGACGACTTCTTCGATTAGATCTTTGAAGCCCGTTCTTCCATTCGAATCGATTTTGTCTTGATTCCAATTGCACTTTTCGGTAATTTTACTCATTTTCTAATGAACACGGTATGCAGATTCTTTCAAGCAAGCTTGATCTTCTTCCCCTACAGACGGTGCCAATTGTTGATGCCTAATTTTAGATAGGAGAACACATATGACCTCCACGTGATAGTAATGGTGAATTTGTTTGAGGGGAAAAGAACGTGGCCTGCAAGACAAGAAAGATTTGAACACCAGTGTGGTGCTTGCCACACAGGCTCCAATGCTTAATTCAGAGAGTGAATGAATGTGACAAGTTAGGGTTTAGAGAATTAGGAAGAACTTACCTTCTCCTCCATTGAAGATGAGTATTTATATGGTCTTGTTAGGGCTTATTTACGAATTTCGTGCTGAATTGGGAAGAGGAAAAAGCTGGAGCAGGATGAACGAGGACCAGGGGTCACCAGGGAGTTAGGCTCAATCTGTTGGTGGGGTTGGCCTTGGCTTAGGCCAAGGCTGACCCTGGAACTTGGGCCTCGGGCCCAAGTTCTCTCATTCTAATTACCCTGGAGGCCTTGTTCTTTTTGCCCATTGGTCCATTTGACTCGTCTCGTTTCGTGTTGAGTTCTTTTTTGTATATTTGTTCTTCCACTTCCTTTATATTTCAAAATTGTCCTCATGGTTAAATTTTACCCATAACACTAATAAACGAATTAATCCATGGAGAAAGAATATAGAGAAAGTGTTTAATTACACAAAAAGTTATTAGTAAACAAATATGTGCAAAACGAAGATGGTAAAGGAAAGTGTATGAAAAGGAAGATATATGAATGTCTAGAATAAGATCAAAAATGAAAAATAATATATCATAGGGAGATTAAAGAAAACCGTGCTCAGAATAATCATTAGAGTACTTTGCAATAAAGAAAATAAGAGAATTTCGTCGAAGAGAACAATTAAAATAAGACCATTTTGCAAAGAGAAAAATAAACTAGAAATATATACATATAAAACTGTAATGCACTTTGAGTTCTTTGATTTGGACTCTACTTTGCTTCTTTCTTATATCCACTTCCTCTTCTTTCCACTAGAAATATATGTTTCCTCATCAAATATCAAACGAAATCCAAATTTTTCCACCAACAATTTTTTTTCTTCACCAGAATAGAATTTTTTTTCATCTTAGCCAAGAAATGTAACATCTTGTGTCGTCTTCCAATACTTCATCCAAAACTTTACTTGAATTTCGTAGTAAATAAATGATCCACACATGATCAAATCTAGAAGACAGAAATATATATGTCCTGTGGATAGTCAAGCAGTTAATCATAACATCTACAAGAATGTAACTCTTCAAATTGACAACCAGAGAAAGCATTATCCCTAAAACATGTATCTTCACATGCAATGGCAATTGAAGCAAGAGAGTGCAACATGTGGTAGTGGCTACAATATTCAAATGACTTTGGAATCTCATTTCCAGGTACCAATAATTCAACTTCTGTTTTCTTACAGATACCTGCCACATAATCAACAAGGACAGTCTCACTAAAAGGCGAATTTAGAATGCTTTTAAGTGAAACATTTATCTTAATTAACACTATTTTAGGAGAATTTATTGTATGCTTATTCTAAAAATACTTTAAATATGTTTTTAGAATTTTCATAATCACTTAGATCTTTGTAATCATACAGCCTCAAAGAGTGGTTTTAATGAGCTAAAAACTCTTTTTCATCATGACCAAATTAAATTCATCTTGTGCCAAGTTTTATCTAAATTAAGACTCCTATGTTTTTCTTCATTAATATCATAATAACCCAACGATGTGATAACCTTGTTATTCAATGGATAACATTTCAACTAAGTCCATTTTTGCCAAAGTGAGCATAGCTCAACTGACATATCGAATGTGTTTATGACCAAGAAGTCTGTGGTTCGAATCCCCCCAATACTTTAAAAAAAAAAAAAACCAAAGCCCATTTTTACTTATTAAGAATGAAAATGACTAAAAATGATGAGATAAATGAGAATAAAAATATTATTTCTTTATCATTACTAGCTCACTAAAAATTGTTTGGAATTGGAATCGAAATTAAAAATTTTATTAATGTTTCTTTACTCTTTTTTTTTTTAAACTAATGTTTCTTTACTTTTATCCGGAGTAGAAATTAGTCATATGAAGTATGTTCGTGTTATTTTTAATTAAGGAAAAATTTTAATTAATTTATTTAATTGTAATGTTTTTTTATCTTAATCATTTATTTGATATTAAAAATTCAATAAACAATTTTTAAAAATTAGATCAATTAAAAAATATTGGCATGATTTTGCATTAAAAGAACATGTTATTGATATAAATTATTATTCAAATTTATTTAGTATGTTATTTAATAATAATGAACTATAGCTTTTCAAAAAATAATAATGAATTATATTTTAATAATTTAATTGATGTCAATAAATAATAACTAATTAAAATTAAATAATTGACAAATTAGATAAAAATTTGTAATATTTAGAATACAAACACACCAACTAACTAAAAGCATTAGTCTCATGATCTTCTATTAAAAAAATATATATTAATAACCATCATGGTGTTCGCCTAGTGGTCAAAAGAGCCTTGGAGAACTAAGAGAGAATGAGTTCAATCCATGATGGTCACCTACCTAGGATTTAATATCTTACGTCAAGTTGACCCGGGCATTCATCGATATCAAAAAAAAAAAAAAAAAAAATTATTGATGAAAAATATTATTTTGCCTCCATTTTAATAAACAATGTTAAAAGAGAATGAAAATTGTGATTCTCCTCCTCAATTCCCATTATTGATAAGAAAATGGGGCACAATGGAATAAAGTATTTTTATTTTATTTCTTTTTTGTTCATAATTAACTAATTACCAAAATGTTCCATTATGTTTAAAAAGTCATGCTTCATGAGGACCAATGTAACAGCCCAGATTTTCCAATACGGCCATTCTAACAATAATGCGGAAGCGTAACAATTAAAACTAAAATAGACTTAAACAAATTTAGCGGAAGTAATTTCTTACAAAGAATTTCTAAAAAAAACTAAAAAATCCTTAACAACAACTTTCAAAGTCTTGTGCCAGAACACTAAACTTCACTTCTTTCGAGTCTATCACTTGATCCTTCATCTGAAAACATTTTGGAAAAACAAAAATGAGTACAAAAATACTCAATAAGCAATTTCAACATCAAGTTCAGAAATTCATTTTCTTCAAAACAAAACATAGAAATTCAGTTTAACAAATCATTTCAATAGATGAATCAAAAGTCAAATATTCATTTGGTCATTTTATTTTAAAACAATCATAAACAAAATACTAATATCCTTGCAAAACCTTTAAAACAACTATTAAAAACTTTCAGTCAAAACTTTCATAAAACAAAAATCTTTCAATCATAAAAACTTTCAAGACAAAACTTTTCAATTGAACAAAACTTTCATTTAATCAAAACTTTCAAATATCAAAACTTTCAATTCAAACAGTACTTTTAATCAATCAATACTTTCAAATATCCAAGTGGGAATATGCATTATTTGGGTAGCCTTCAGAACATATATGATGGTTACCCGTCGGTAACACCAATCAATCAATCAGAGTTGTCGATAAAAATCGACTAGAACATTCAATTCAATTACTTAAGTGTGAGGCCATGTGAGTGAAACACACACATGAATCTTCACTCCAAAGGAATGCCAAACCACAAATTGTGCCTTCCCACAAATAAGCTTCAATTAGTCAGAGATGTAGATAAAATCGACCAGAACAATCAATATAATTACTTAAGTGTGAGGCCACGTGAGTGAATAACACACACATGAATCTTCATTCCAAAGGAATGCCAAACCACAAATGTGTCTTCTCACAAATAAGCCAGAACAATTCCATCAATTCCAATTTAGGCTACTACCACAAATAAGCGAAGTATTCCCAAAACATAAAATTGGCATATCCAGATAGCCTTTATCAAATCGATCAAAAATTCTTTTGTAAACATTTGAAACAAAACATGTAGTTTCAAATAACAATTTCAATAAAGATTCATCAAATCAACCATTCAAATTCAAAACCAAAACAAACTTACTTTCAGTTCAAAATCAATTAAAACACATTTATTTCAAATTATCCAAAACAACAAACATACTTTTAAATAGAAAAACACTTTAAAACGTACAAAACAATTTTGGTCAATTTCAAATCATACAAAACGTACTTTCAAACATTGGTCAAATAAACAATATTCAAAACATAATTGTTCCAAAATTTGCTATTTTGGAAGGGATGTGGAAACTACTTACCTCGATCGATACTCCTACAATTCTCAATCTCAATCTCAATTCCAAATCTTGTCCACTTTCTTGAACAATCATCAACTTTTCCTAGAAGTCCAAACATATCCAATATTACATTGATCAAAAACCAAAATTCTATCTTAAAGGTCCAAAAGCTTATCTAAAATATAGACAATCTTATCTACCCAATTTTTCCCATTTAAAATAATTTTCTGCATAAAAAGTTAGGGAAAGTAGGGTTCTTGGACTAAAAAAAAAAAAGCACTGAAAAACTGGGTTAAAAGCAATTTAAAACCCAGTTAAAAACGTATTAAAATCGGTAAGATCAATTCTTTTCAATACGATATAAAATACCAAACAAATTTTCAATCCTACAACTTTTAAAACCTTCAAAACTATCATAAATTATAGACAAATTATCCAGAAAATTTTATGTTTCATAAAACAAAATTCTTCAAGATTTTAACATTAAAAGAATCAAGATTTGCCACTTTTTAACACCAAAATCAGATCTGAAAAATCTAGATAAAACTGCTGTAAAAACCTTTAAAACATACTCTTTTCATGTAGAAATCAAAACTATAAATCACACTTTAAAGAAACAATCATTTGGTAAACTTTCTTGTACAAAAAGAACCCAAAAACACTAAAAACAGTCCCAAATTTAGAAGAAAATAAAATCTGAAAATTTCTGGAAAATTTTCCTTTATCAAACCTTAAGTTTAATCCAAAATCCATAAGATGAAAAACTTTGATAAAGAATTAAGCAAACCAGAAACCTAAAAACTTTTTAGGGCAAAAGATTTCAAGAATCTTTTCATTTTAAACAATCAAGAATTGAAAACAAAAACCCAAAATTTTTCAAGAAAGATTCAATCAATCAAGGAAGAAAACAAACTTCAAAATAGAAGGGAAGAAAACTTACTTCTTTTTCTTTAGAGAGGAAACTACAAAACATCTTTTTTTTTCTCTCTTTTTTTCCGTCAAAAGGTTTTGTCAAAAAGGTTAGGCTTAAGAGACCATTTTTAAAAGAACTCTAATCAAAACCCTTAAAAGATTATATTCTCTTTTTTTAAAAAAAATAAATAAATAAAGATTTATCTCCTAATTTAAAAAGAAGATAAAATCCTAATTGAAAAAGGTTTTAGAAAAACCAATAAAATAAATTCTTCTTTTTTTTTTTTCTCTTCGGTTGTTACAACAAAGTGTAAGATGGGAGGAAAAACTAACCCTATACAGAAATCTTCTTTCCAGTCTTTGCATAAGCAACCATTCTTATAGTGTTTGTCAGTGTCAAAAAAATTTGTAACATCAAGCTTTGCCAACAAATCACATTCTCTTGCATCCAAATTCCAAAGATTTGGTGGAAGGTCTAAAATATCTTGAAATGTTTGCAATCAACTAACCAGATCTTTGTATGCGATTAAAACTGGCCCATCCCCTTGGGAAGTCTCCTAATCAAGTTCAAAGAAGTCAACAAATCAAAGCAGGTGAAAGTTGTAAGGAAATCCAATTTTAATAAACTAGTATTGTTAAAACTCAAATGTTGCAATGAATTTCCAAATGTGGAATGGTGGTCGCGCCAAGACAAGTCCCCAAATCTTGAATATGATTTCCTTATGAATGAGAAGAAATTGCTATGGAATTTGAAGGCTACGAAAATTTCTCTAGCCTCATGCAACTTGTTAATGTAATTGTAAATTAGGCGGTAATTTAGGCTTAAATTATGTCTTTCCTTATTTATTTTAACCTTTTTGTATAAGCTAGGGCTTTCCCTTTTGTAAAAAGATACAGAAAAATATCAATTTGATATAGAAAATAACATGGTATTAGAGCCCCATTGTTCTCTTCATCTCCAGCGACCCACCATCCAGACCTGCGACTCTACACCCAAATCTGTCCAGAATCGTCACTGCCTCCTCCGACAGACTGTTCATCAAATGGCTCACTGTCTCCATAACCCACCTTCAATTAACCTCCCAAGAGTCACCCGAACATTTGCACAACCGAACACCTGCACACAGACCCGAAAAGATCTCCTCCTCGCTAACTCAAATATGTCCAGATCTCCTCCTCACGAACCCAGAACCTTGTCCCTCCTCCGACCAGCCTTGCGACCTGCACCACTAGCGCCATGCAGCTCCATTGAAGCCCTCAATCTCCTCATCCGGCACATACGAGATGTGAATTGTGCGGACAGGGACGAAACTCCGACTTCTTAAAAACCGCGGGTGAAGATCTTACCATCAGAGGTCCGGATCTCATCATCTCCAAAAGTCCACACTTGAAAGCCCAAATCTCATCTCTCTTCAGTCCAACCAATCCAGACCAATTCGGTTCAACCAACCCAGACTGGTTTGGTTCATTTTCGATTCACCTAATCAATCCAGTGGTTTTTCATCATGACAAAAGTTCATGGTTCTCTCTTCTGCACGAATTGAAAATTACATGATCATAAATTTGAGTATTGTCCTACAATTGAGTGCAAATATTGCTACAAACATGGTCATATTTTAGAAAATTATCCTACTCGATCACCTCGCTCTCCAGGTAGATCCACCAAACCAAGGAACTTATCTAACGTCGGTTCCTCCTCATTTATTGTTGTTGCTGTCTCTTCTTCTGATGATCCTCCTTACCGTAGGTTTCCAATTAGTGACCTTCAAAATTTACTAAAACAAGTTCAGGATCCGCAAACAGGGCAAATATTTGGCATAGGATGCAAGGTGGGACGGTTGTTTGCGCTCACATCTCTTCAGCTCCCTATTTCTCCATCAATCTCTGCCTCTGCCACTGATTTTACCATGTATATCAATGACATATTCACCTTGGCCACGCTTCCTCTGACAAACTTTGAAAGTTAGTTAGAAATTTAAATAATGTCTCAAAATTTACTCATTTTGACTGTTTAAATTGTAAGCTTGCAAAACAAACTGCTCTGTCCTTTCCTATTTCATCATCTTCATGTGATACTCATTTTGGGTTGATTCACTATGATATTTGGGGTCCTGCTCCTACTCCTACTGTTAGTGGCTATCGTTACTTTGTTCTCTTTATTGATGATTATTCACGTTTTACTTGGATATATTTTCTGAAAAATCGCTTTGCCTTATCTAAAGTCTATATTGCATTTGCCAATATGATTCACACGCAATTTTCTCGAACCATTTAAATTATTCGCACAGATAATGCCATGGAATATAAGGATTCGAGCCTTCTCTCATTCTCACCCAACAGGGCACCCTTATTCAACATTCATGCCCACACACCTCCCAACAAAATGGATGAGCAGAACGCAAACATCACCATATTTTGGATTCTGTTCATGCCCAACTTCGTTCTGCATCATGCCCTGAGAAGTTTTGGGGGGAGGCTGCTCTCACCTCTGCTATGTCATCAATCATCTTCCATCTTCCGTTCTTCATAATATCTCTCCTTTTGAACGCTTATATGGTACCCATCCTTCTTACGATCATCTTAAAGTCTTTGGTTGTGCATGCTTTGTCCTCCTCCAACCTCATGAACATACCAAACTTGAACCACGTGCTCGCCTATGCTGCTACCTTGGCTACGACACTGAATACAATGATTTTCGTTGTTGGGATCCTATCTCCAAAAGGTTAGGTATCTCTCGACATGTAACATTTTGAGAACATAGTATGTTCTCCAGTCTCTCCTTCTTCCATACCTCTCTCTCTAGTCTCTAACCTTTTTTCATTGATCTCTCCAGTGATCTTTTTCCTCCATCTGATCCTCCATGTATCTCCGACCTTGATCACCTAGCTCCTGACTCTGCTCCTCGGGGCCCGACATTGACTTCCAATGATCTTAATCCTCCACATATCCCTGAGCTTGATCAATCTATTCCTGCCTCTGTTGTCTCAGACTTGACATCTGTCTCCTTTGTGGAACCTGGACCTGCACCTGTCACCACTGTAGGATCGGTATGGCAACCCTAGAGGAGAGGTGAATTGGGTTTATTCAAATTTTATAAAACTTTTTTCAAATGTGGGCTCAATTAAATGAATTAACACACTTTTTGCAACAGTTCATTTAAACAAGAAATCATGTAAATAAATTCATCTCACATTAAACAATAAGTTTAACACTTACAATTTCAAACACCCTATTTAATTCTAAAAACAAGATTGGTAAAGAATATGTAAAAGTAAAATTATACCAAACAAGATAGACATAAAAGAACACTTAATTTTATGCAATATAATATAACAACAAATTAATTGCAAAAATGAAATAAGATAAAGAAATTAACACCGAAAATTTATAGTGGCTCGACACAACCCGGCCTACTCCACTCCCTAAGCTTCTCTTGGGTATTTCACTAGAACAACGACCCTTTCCATGGCTTAGATTCCAACCGTTACAACGTTCTTTTTCCGAGCACAAGAACAAACTCGATTATTTCCACGGTTTAGAATCAAACCGTTACAACCTCCTTTTTTTTTTTTTGGATCAAGAGAAACCCTTACACAGTTTAGAAATTGAAGAACAATTTCACAAACTCTCTCAAAAGAGTAGATGTACAAATTTAACTATCACAAATCAATACTCACTATACAATAATTCTCTCTCAAGAACAAGATGAAAAGAAAAATGAAAGCTTTGGAGAGAACAATGGAGACTTTTTGAGAATTTGAAGGATTGAAAATTATGAAAACTTGTTGTTATGAAAATTGGAGAAGAAGATGGTATTTATAGAGATGGAAATAATCAAAATCAAGATTTAATTTGAGCCCTTGGATTTGTAAAAGGATAATTGAATGGTGGAGATTAAAAGAAAATGTAAATATTAATATTATAATAATAAAGACCAAACAAACAAAGGAAAGTGGGTGTGTGAACATGTTTTATGTAAGCATGTCTTATGTGAGCATGTTTTGTGTTTGTCTTTAATTAATTAATTAATTAATTTTATTTTTAAACACCAAAAGTAATATATATATATATAGATAATTTTCCTTTTCCTTTTTTCCAGTATTTTAATTATTCTAATTTTGGAATTTATTAATAATTCTCAAATAAGTATTCTCGAATCAATAATGTTCATTGGGGCATTTTGGAACTATGGATTTAAGTATGATTTGAGAAATTGGATTAAATATGTTAAAATGAGTTGATTGTATTTTGAATTGAATTAATTTAAAATTTAGAGGGTTTGAATGGGTAAAATAGGAAAGAAATGATTGGTAAGAGGGTATTATAAGTTTTTGCTAATTTTTTTTAATTAAAAAATAAATAAAACGCAAATGCTATTCTCTCTGCCCAAATAGCCCCCATCTTCTTCTTTCTTCTTATTCTTGGCTTCTCTCTCTTCCGCACGCAAAGGCGCCTACCCCCTGCATTTTTCCTTCTCCCTCTACATTAGCGCCTATAGCAGCTCTCGATCTTCCCTGTTGCCACACGATGAACGCCGCAGCCAGTCTGCACTCTCAACTAGACCTTCGCCGAATCCGCTCAAGTCTACAGTCGTCGATCACTACCAATGCAGCCTGTCGCGCCAAGATGTGCATTCGTCGGTCAGATGCACTAGCCCATCTCACCTACGCGTCGGAACTGCCACCAACCTTGGGTTGTCGCTCCGCCTCACTCTGGATCCGATCCGCCGCTGTTGCTGCTAGTCCACGCCGCCGAGCCACCCACTTCCACCACTCCCAGGCCGCGTCGATCGACGCCGGACTGCTCTCTCTCTCTCTCTTCCTTGGCGTGTGATCAGTTGGCAATAAGGATCTTCCTCGGTTTCGTTTTTCTGGCAAGTTTGGCCATGCACAGCCACGATCAGCCCCGTTTGGGGGTGGGTAAGCGTTTTAGTGTCATTTTAAGGTGATTCCGTTATTATAATTTGAATTGTGGTACTGTTTTAGCCTTCGGAGATTAACCCATAATGATTTGGAATTAATTTTAAATTACCCATAACATTTGGGCTTTGGTTTTTCAAAATCAAACCATTCAGAATTAAATTCGGCGGCGATTCGAGTTCAATTGAGGTTGGAGGCATTTATAATTGAGGAATTTAATTGGGTAAGTGTTGGCCACTATTTCAAGACAAATTGATTGAGTTTAAGGGCTGATTTGATAAGTAAATGACCATTTAAAATGACCAATTGTTTGTCAAATTAATTTTCAGGATACCCATTGCGATTGGAGAATGAATTGTCGAATTTAGATTAATTTGATATCGATTTCAGCAAGCTCTGAATTTAGGTAAGGATCGAGCACGTAAATTACTTCGAATCAATTGGAACCATAACTTAAAAGCTATATATTGATTTGGGTTTTTGACGGTTAAAGTGAATTTCAAGTGTGAGTTTGGAATTTGATAATTGAACCATAATGTTTTGGAATATTAGCGAGGTTTTGAATCATTTGTTCAAGATTCGAGATTGACCTTGATTTTTGGATCACTTGGATAATTTTTCTAAGAACTAAATGTTGGAATAAATGCCAAATTTTGGATTGGTTGTTGGGATTCCAGATTATGTTATTTTTGAATGCCCATAAGCTTTCAAAAGAATTAGTGAATTTTGGACTTATTTCCAAAATTAGGTACTTATTGGTCAAGTTGCAAATTCGTTCAATTAAGGTTGGAAGCGTTCATAATTGAGGAAACATATCGGGTACGATTTATTGGAGTTTTGGTAATTTTCAACCCGATTAGGGCTAAGCTTGAATTGAAATTAAATTAACTCATGTATTGGGACTTTTCGTTGAGTTTAAAAACTGTTTTGGTATTTTAAAGCTTACCCACACATTTTTTGGAATTATTTGAAGGATACCCATTGTATGGAGAGGCCGGACAATTAGAGTTGGATCGCTATGACACAATTTTCAACAAACTAATTTATTGTTGGGCAAATTAGAAATGTGAGACTTTTCACCACCTTATCAAGTTAAACTCTAATTTAATTATTGGAAAATTTTGGGTGATTTTAGCTGGATGTTGGGGACTAATTGTGTTGCTTTAAATTTGCTAGGTGGTGCTAGATAAATTCAGGAAGCAATATTCTTGGTGCTCATTGAAAAATTATTCATTATGCTTAATGTAAGTAGTCATTTGGATTAAGCCCCTTTAAGTTATTTTGTGACTTTGTTGATGTTTGAAAATTGTGAATTATGAAAGTGTGCATGAAATTGTGGTTATGAAGCATATTATGGTTAGGAGAATTGTACTGAAGTTGTTTTGAGATAAATTTGGACTAAGTATATGGCTATATTGGAATTAGGGGCTTAAAGATTCGAGTTCATTGTGGAAAACACGTGTAGTACCTTAAGAAATTACCTAAGTTTGTGATTGGATGAAATTAGTTTATGTTCGTGGTTATTTGTGAATACACATGTGTGCCTAAAATGTGTATGTTGGATTTGGACTAGTTTGATAAATTAATCTGAGAATTTTCGTAATGGGCTTAAGGTTGCCTAAACACATGACTTTTCTTGTTTAAGAATTTAATGTGGTAAACTCATGGTGAGTTCATGTGATCAGTGTATAGTACCTTGAATAAGTTTGTATTCGAGGTTTGTGACTGGTGTTTGTGAATGATGTGTAGAACCATGGATGAGTTATGCCCAAGGTTTATATATCGTATTCGTAATTCGTGTGTGGAACCCTGGATGAGTCTGTTCCCGAGGTTTATGAAAGATATTTGAGATTCATGTGAAAAACCTCGGTTGAGTTTATGCTTGAGGTTCATGAATTGTGTTTAAGATTGGAGGACATGCCTGAGAAGTGGTTGATGTAATCATGGGACATGTCAATTTTAATATTGTGTGTGGTTGGCCGTTAGTGTGATATGGTCTTGAGAACCCCGTTGGAGTTAGGGAGTGACTTAACACCTTTAGGCTAGTGGGACCTACTACCCCACCTAGAGCATGTTTGCCTATGATGATCATGTGATGCAATTTATGTGATATTAGCTAGTGTGGCTTGGAGATGGTGATGCCTTGTTGTATGCTAGTTGTGGGGATGAAGCGCCAGTGATTTGTGATGCTAGCTAGTGTGGCTTGAAGATGGTGATGCCTTCTTATTGTATTCTTATTGTATGCTAGTTGTGGGGATGAAGCCCCAGTGATTTCAATTTCTACTTATCAAAAGCAAAACTTAAGTATGAAAAGTTTATGTATGAAAAGTATAAGCTAGGTAAATGTAAACAATATAATATGCCCTAGGATACATGTCTCGTCGACTTTAGTGCAAGTGGGAGATTGTTGAGATTTATGCCCTAAAGCCTCATAATTAATGATTTATTTAATAATTAATAATAATTTTGATTATTTTATTTACAATATATTATCCATTATATGATAAATCCAAGGTTATTAGTGTAATCTTGAACAGTATGTGGTTGATATACGAGAGGATCATGTTCAAGAAATAACCTAAAGGGTCATAGTATATGGATAAGGTTGGGTGCCTTATCCTGGTAACACTATTGATATGGCCCACTTTATAATAGTTACAAATGATTTGATCCAAATCATTCATGTAGAGACATGTGAGTGGGGGTATCTTATACAATGAGTTTGTATAAGATTGGACCACGAAATATTTAATCTCTCTTTATAAATCCGTTAATTGAGAAGATTAATATTTCATCAGGATGATCATATGCGACTCGATCTTAATTCTGAGTGAGTTATGAACTCCTGTCTGTGAGGGCTTGTCCTTTGATTTGCATGGGTGAGAGTGGCTTTTGTAGCCGATTCAATATGCCTACCATTTTGGAGACTTGACCAAATAAGGAGCTGAGAACATAGTCTCACAAGATTCATTCATTCCCATATAGGGTAAGTAGATGAGTAGTTCCCTTAAGTGTTGATTTCGGGACTTGAACAATGGGGCCCCACCCTCTCACTGGCCCAAGAGGGACTTAGTTTATAATTAGATTATAAACAAATTGTATATTAGAGTATAAGTGATACTTAAAGTGCAAGATGTAATTATAGGGGTAAAACGGACTTTTGACCCAGCTGTAATTAAGAACAACTCATGAAGGATCGACTTGCATGTAATGATTATATCTATGGACACAACTTGTCCTACAGTGCATAAGAGTGCAACTCTAGGTCTGTAGTGAAGTGACCCTAGAGTTAATGAATGAAAATTAATTAATTAAAGAGTTTAATTAATTAATTTTGTATCATTGGAGCTTATAATCTGTAGGTCCATAAGGTCCCTTTGCTAGCTCATAGTAACACTAAAAGATCAATTTAGTTGAAAGAAAAATTTGAAATGTTCAAATTAATATTTAATATATTAGATATATTAAATATAAAAGAGGAAAATATATCTATTGTATTTGATACATTAAATATTAAAATAATTAATGTATATTAGATACATTAAAGAAAAGATATTTATTAAATTTGAATTGGATTCAAATTAGGAAATAGATGTCGCAGGAGAATTTTAAAAGGTTTGAATAAGATTCAAATTGGTTAGATAAATATATTTTAATATATTAGATATTAAAATATATTATTTAATTATCTTCCCTAGACCACTATAAATAGAACCCTAGGGGTGAGCCATTGGACATTCTTCATATAACACACATCTCCTCAATAGAGAAATAGAGAATTCTCTCTAAACCTCTTCCTCTCCAATCTCTTGTGGATTTTCTTTCAAGAGGCTCTCACAAGCCTTGGTCCTGTGTCCGAGTCATAGCCAAGAAGACTTTGTGGAGAAGATAAAGACCCACTAGAAATATCTCCATGATAATCCTAAGGTATGTTTGCTTAACCTTAATTTTGTGTTTAATTCTAAATAAATCAAAGACGATCCAATGCTTCCGCTACGGGATGAAGTGTTTATTCCTATCACTGAGATGTCCACAGGAGGGGTTGGAGCCTAATTCACTAGTATGTGAGTGCTTTTACCAGCCTCGTTAGAATGCGCGGCTTTATGAGGTTTGTGCTTCTTTGGAAGAGGGGTAAAGCTATCTATCAAAAGTTGTATGCCAGCCTCAAGATAATCCCCATGTTTTTGTGACCACCAACTTTTGTAGGAATGAGTAGTATGATTGTTGGGATCCAACTCGCGGGTCGGGATGTATACACGTGATGAAGTCAAAGTTTCGGTGCAAAGTCTCCAACACTGATAAACGTTGTCCAAGCTAACATAGGAGGCATCCTCATGCAGGTCGTTTAGAATATCCTGGTAAAAGCCAAATTGTCGACTAAATCGATTAGGGTTGTAGGCCTCAATAGTCATCAATCTCCCATGGCGAGAAGACAAGTAACACGACCGGAGGCTTATAAAGTAGGAAGAGAAAGAGAATGATAAGCCTTTAATGTCGTGCAAGATTTCATCTTTGTTTTGGGATGGAAGACTTGCATGCCATATTATAGACTTACCTTGGTGAATTAACCTACGAGCTTCAAGATAGTTAAAATACTTGGCGCCACCTTCCCCAGAATAATCAACCGTCTAAGGACCCTTCAGTGTTGTGGTGAGTTTAAAATGTGTGCCAAAATAGTGTGCAAGCCAACCATAGACATAGTGTATTGGAAAGCAAATATCAGAGCGCCCAGTCGAGTAAAGGGTATTGTAGATCTGGCCAAGGCCATGATATATGTTGGATAGAACTAGGACTGCAAGATTGAAAATAGCACATTCCGCCATAAGGGCTACAACTTTAAATACACTTGGTCGAAGAAAGGTTATGCTCTTATAGGGAAACAAAAACACACATAACCAACAAGAAAGAAAGGCGGCCAAATAAGTTTCTTCCTTCCATTCTTCCTCAACACCAAGAGTCTGGAACAACTCCTGCTCTTCCTTAGACTAGTCACACATCTCAAGAATGGATCCATTCGGGTTATGAGTGGAGCGAGGATGAGAAGCTTTATTCTTCCTACGAGCGGGTGGTTGTACATACTTTAGCTTACCCTTGAACCAAAATGAAATCCACAAATAAATGGGGTTTGCAATTTCTCCGTTTGTTGGGATGCGATATGATGATAAGCGTAAAAAAGGTAACTACAACTTTTGGGAAGTTATTCATTCTGGTCCCGTGATTCCATCAGTTCTAACAGGGGATGGTTTCATCATAAAACTTTCCTTTGACGAGAAGACCTTTGAACTTCCACATATCCCATAAAGAAAGGGATATTTCTCTAGATGCAGTATGAAGGGTATTGGTTGAAGGACACCAAGTTTCACAAAAGGCTCGTACCACATCATTATTGCAATCATAAGAGTACAGAGAGGCCATAACTGCGTTTAACAAATTAGAACCTCGTAGTAATCTCTGATTTCTAGCAATCACAGACTTTAACCATTCCCAATAGTAAGGAATATAAGTGAACTCTCCATTGACCTTTAAAAAAGGACCCCAACGAACTTGAGTTTCAATAATTTGATGCCCTAACGTTGGTTCTGGATTCTCGTTTGGCTTCTTTTTATGCAATGAAGACTGTAAGATCCACATTAGTGAGGAAGAATGTTGATTTAGGGGTTTTTCTAAAGACCATTCAGGCAAAAAATGTGACTTGTCTAGGTCAAGTCTTGACCCCTTGATCGAGTCTTCCATGGGAGAATGGTTCACTGTTGGTGGGATGGTCTTCATCATCTAAAATAACTAGACTTTTTCTCCCATGGTCCAAAAGCTCTTGGAAGTGCACCATAGTCCTGCAAAAGAAAAAGAAAAAAAGAGAATTTAAAAAAAAAAAAAGAAGAAGAATAAAGAACTTAGCACCAATCAAAGAAAAGGTGAGGGTCAACACAGGGTCAGGTAAAGTTAGAATGTAAAACAAGACCGCATTCAACTCCACATGGGTTAGGGTTTGGTCACTTCCAAAGGAAAAAAAAGTTGAAGAAGACATCGAAGCTGAGGGTCACCTTCATTCCACTTGAATCAGGGGTTGGTCACCAAACAGTCGGAAAAAGTGAGGGAAAACGCCGATAGTTTAGTAAACAGTAGGCAAAAGTGAGGAAAAATGCTGACGATTTAGTAATCGATCAAAAAAAATGAGGAGAAATGCTGACGGTTTAGTAAACGGTTTGCAAAAGTGATTTTTCAAGTGATTATATAAATTTTGTTCGAGACTGCCAATGGTTCGCCAAACCATCAACAGTTCTTTGCCCTTTTGCCGACCGTTTTATAAAATGATCGGCATTTCTCCTCCCTTTTGCCAACCATATAATAAATTATCAATCTTTCTCTTCCCTTTTGCACACCGTTTAATAAACAGTTGGCATTTCTCTTTCTTTTTGCCAACCAATTATAAAATGATAAGTATTTCTCCTCCTATTTGCCAACTGTTTACTAAACCGTCGGCATTTCTTCTTTTTTCCGACCATTTTTAAAGAGTCAGGATAAATAATGTCGGAAAATGGCAAAATTCTTGTAGTGTCCCTCCAAGATCCTCTTCAAATTTGATAAAGAAGTGTATTTATGGGCCAAAAAATCCTAGGTGCACGTCCCAAATGCAAGCTTTAAAGTTCGTAGTGCCTCAACGCTAGCATTTTGCCTGCGCTAACAGTCTATGGCGCCTAGGGGCTGTAATTTTTTTATTTTTTATTTTAAATCTTCAACGTGGAAATCTTTTGATTTTGGCCTTCAAAATGAGATCTTTGTTCACCTACAAAAATAAATGAAATGTATGAATTAAAATCCAAAAACTATAGAAAAACTAACTAAAAACAACCTAAACAAGATAATAAATAATTATATAATGAACTTATCAACAATTAGAATAAGATGATAGCAAATTCAGCTTTTTTTTTTGGATTCTACCTTGCTTATTTTCTGTATCTTCTGATAGGGACAAAAACAATATAACAACAACCCACCAAGATCTCCTCCAAGACAATCAACCAAAAAGATATTCCAATGCACCACAAATTATTCACCAAATAATTCCCAAGCAATCAACCAGCAATGGACAGTAATAAACCATAAAAATTGCAGAAGACTAAATGCAAACAACAAACAAATTATACGTGGAAAACCTCTTCGATGTGAAAAGTAAAAACCACGGGACTTGTGAGGAGTCCACCCTTGTCACCTTCTCTTATTATGATAAAATTGAGGAGAAAAAAACCCAAATCAGTCATACAAAGGTTCACAACCCATCAACAGTTCCATACATAAGAGAACAACAATAGAGAGATGAAAGATTTAAAAAAAAACACCCAGTTTTCCAGATTCCGTCTATCAGCAATTACTGACAAACAGGAGCTCAAAACGATGATCCAACCGTTCAAAACATGACCCTATGTGTCCTCACAAGCTGACCAAATTTCAGCAAGATCCAACGGTTGAAACTCCAGAAATTTACAACTTTGTAGAAGCTGTCTCTGCAAAACCGAACTATCCTCTTTCCTCTCCATTTTCTGTATATCTTCTTATGTTTTCACCTCCTTTTTTAGGTCATTATCCCCCTAAAAAAACCTAGAATTTCTAGATAAGCCCACACGTTTAACCCCAAGTGGGCTAAACATATAACCCAACATTTTGGGTCCACAAACATAAGAAAAAACCCTATTTGTCTGACAAATGGGCTGGACACCCATAACAATCTCCCCCTCCAGCCCCATTACGGGGAAGACACTATCACATCCAAGATCACTTGAACCTCATCCCGACAAGCTTACTACAAAGCTCAACCTTGCTTCCAAGAACTACTTTAGTTAGCATATCTGCACTATTCTTGTCGGTGTGGACTTTCTTTAGTTTCATTCTCTTCTCTTCAATCACATCTCGCAACCAATGATATCTAATGTCAATGTGTTTGGTGCGAGCATGATACATTGAATTCTTGCTCAAATCCATAGCACTCTGACTATCACAGAATACTACATACTCACTTTGCTTCAAACCCAACTCTTGAAGGAATCTTTTAAGCCATAGCATCTCCTTGCTTGCTTCCACTACTACAATATACTATGCCTCAGTTCTGGACAATGCTACACATTTTTGTAGCTTGGATTGCCATGAGATGGCTCCCCCTGAAAATGTAAACACATAACCTGAGGTAGACTTTCTGTTGTCAAGATCACCTGCCATGTCTGCATCAGTATAGCCTTGAAGTATAGGTTTTTCACCTCCATAACACAAACTCAATTTGGAGGTGCCTCGCAAATACCTGAAGATTCATTTCACTGCTTCCCAGTGAGCCTTACCTGGATTAGATAAGAAACGGCTCACTAAACCAACCACATGTGTAATATCAGGTCTAGTACACACCATAGCATACATCAGAGAACCAACTGCGGAAGAATAAGGAATGGCTGACATAGCTTTTTTCTCCTTCTCTGTTATAGGACAAGCTCTCTTATCTAGCTTGAAGTGAGTTGGTAACGGTGTACCAACAGGCTTAGCTTGCTTCATATTGAACCTTCCAAGAACCCGTTCAATATACTTCTCCTGGGATAACCACAATTTCCCAGCTTTCCTATCACCAGTAATCTTCATGCCTAAAATTTGCTTTGCAGGACCCAAATCTTTCATGTCAAAAGACTTGGACAAGTCTTTCTTCAAACTTTGAATCATATTTGCATCTTGTCCAACTATTAGCATATCATCTACATATAAAAGAAGGATGATGAAGTTACCTCCAGGAAACTTTCTAAAATACACACAAGAATCGATTGTAGTTCATTTATAATAATTGCTTGTCATAAACGAAACAAATTTCTTGTACCACTGCCTTGGCGCCTGTTTAAGCCCATAAAGACTATTCTTCAATCGGCAAACAAGTTTATCTTTCCCTTTTTCTTCAAATCCTTGAGGTTGCTCCATGTAGATTTCTTCATGCAAATCACCATGTAAAAATGCAGTTTTTACATCAAGTTGCTCCAACTCAAGATCAAGACTTTCTACTAAACCCAACAATATTCTGATAGATGTCATTTTGACCACTGGAGAGAATATCTCATAAAAGTCAATGCCTTTTTTCTGGTTGCATCCCTTTACCACTAATCTGGCTTTGCGCTTTACTATCTTCTCGCCATCCTTTTTGTACTTGAAAACCCATTTGTTTCTCAAGACTTTCTTGCCCTTTGGAGGTTGTACTAGCTCATAGGTTTCATTCTTTTTCAAAGAATTCATCTCCTACTTCATTGCTTCAAGCCACTGGTCTTTCTCATCATAAGACAAGTGTACCTTGTACTCAGAAGATCTGCACCCTTCTCATGCTCAAAGAATACTACATCTTTGCTTCTCACTACCTTTTTCTTTTCTGGATCGTATAGACTGTAACCATACTCTTCATCCCCATACCCAACAAATACACATGGATTAGTCTTCGAATCAAGTTTTGACCTATGTTCTTTAGGCACATGCATGTATGCCTTGCTGCCAAAAACTCTCAGATGCGAATAAGTGGGATCACGTCCCTTCCATGCTCTATCTAGAATGTCATGATCAAGAGGAATCGATGGAGATCGATTAATCAAATACATGGCACATTGCACTGCTTCAGCCCAAAATGAACCCTATAAATAATTTCTAATGCTATGGTACTTTAGTGAGTTAGAACAAGTGCCATCGTAGGGTAGGTCAAGTGTTCATTCACTAAACTGAGACAATCTCAACCAAGTATTATACCAAAATAACTCTTATTCCTATAATATTTAGTTACCATTAGTTTGTTCAAAGACATTATTAAGAACCTTAATAAGCCCTTTGTAAGTGTGACACATCATTTTAGATCCCGTCGTTTTATCCCAACAAGTGCCACTGTAGGGTAGGTCAATTATTGGAAACAAAACTACAATCCTATCCTTCTCAAGAGTTCACTCTGATATTGACCCATGCAAATACCTTCCGTAGGGGGATGGTCCAAAAGCCTGCATGAGGCCCTGCATGAATCTCACGATGTGAACCAATGATGGAGACTGTAGGATATGTTGACACATTTCCTTCTCCCAATTACTATAATACTTTATCAAGAAATTCACCCTGATATTAACTCATGCAAACACTTTTCCGTAGGGAGGATGGTCCAAAAGCCGCCACGAGGCCCCGCATAAATCTCACGATGTGAATCAATAATAGAGACTGTAGGATATCTTGACATATGTCCTTCTCTTACTTAGTATTTTGAAATAAGGTTTTCTATTACTTAGACAAACTAGGCTAATATCATTTATCTAAGTTTCTCAATCTACCCTTCATGACCCTTATGTTAGTTAGATTGATTTTAATGTGAATTACCAAGTTTTTAAACTATTTAAACAAAATTAATCACATTATGAGCATGCTTAGTGAAATTAAATGAAATTTGACTAATTCAACTCCCAAGTCAGTTTCCAGTTAAAAGTGTTCCCTTTCGGTCAGCTTAAATATCCCAATTTTAGATAAAACCTTCCATAGACAGAGTTCCCTTATAGTCAATTTTTATTTCAAATTCATTAATCTTTAATTAAGTATTAATTATTAGATTAATGAACCCAAATGAATTATTAAGCTTTGTTTTTAGTCCTATTAAAAAAAACTAATTCACTTATTGGATAATCTTAAAATTGTATCATTTTAAACTCTTTAAAACAAATGAAAAGATCATCTTGGATATTTTATTCTAATCCTATTAGAAAAAATAAAAGATAAATTAAATTCAAAACTTAAACTAGTTTATCTTTGAATTAAATTATCTTTATTTATGGAAGACCTAATCTTGTTAGGAAACAAATAAAGATAAATTAAATTCAAAATTTAAACTATTTAAAGCATGAATCAAAATATCTTTATTTTAAGAAAACCGAATCTCATTAGAAAATATCCTAATACTATTAGAAACATGGATTCTAATTATGAAAAGAAATATCCTAATTTAATTTTTCAAATATAACAGTTATATTTAAAGATATGGAAAATATAAACTTAATAGGAAAACATCTTAATTCTACTAGGAAACATCCTATACAAATTATTCTAAATATAACAATTATATTCAAAATTAACAATTAAGATGCATGACATGCTTAACCTATGGTGGGATTTTAATCTAAATGACATACTTTATGCAACAATCAATTAATTTAAAACATACATCACATGCATAATAAATTAATCAAAATAAAATTAACCAGCATATTTGGCATATCCTAAGAAATTGAAAAATGAATTCAAAATTACATAATTTGAATTTCCAAGACATATCTTGGTCTTCAATTTCTTTCTTTTGTTGGACCCGCCAAATTTAGGGTTTAGAAACCCTAAAAATAATTTCTTTTCTCTAGGTACAACTGCTGTTGGAACCTACTTGCATGAATATTGCATCGCTCGCCATTAATCTTCGTTTTGAGCAACAATAATTGAAATATTCCAAGTTGAATTATTTCATGAATTTTTTTTTAATTACACTACTTAGATATAGTGTTCCTTAACTCATAAGGAAGTCCATATGCAGTAAGAATCTTTGTTTGAAAAACAACCCACTGACATATGCAGATGAAATCATGCATTAATTGACTTCAAGCAGCTTTTATTTTTTAGAATCTCCAAGGACCGCTTGCAAAAGCAAGTTGATTGCCACACACTGCCGGAAACATATTCCTCTCATCGATTTGTTAGAAAATGGACCACCGACACCGAAAGTAGCTATTGACTTCAACTGTTCAGTTCATCAGCAACTGGGGCGAAATTTGTGTATTCTCAATTTAGACGACACGCAGTGGCAATGCTAGCAAGAATTCTTTGTATTATTAAAGAAAAATACAACAAATTCTAACCTTTATGGGTTTTACAATTTGATCTAATCAAAACGATAAATCTAATGCCAAATAGGTTAAATAATCAATTTGCAAACCATCACATATCACATATATATATATATATATATATATATATATATATATATATATAAAATAAAGTACCCACCATACACAATTTTAATTTTAAATAAAAATCAAAGTAAGCTCTGATACCAATTGACGGGAATAATCGAATTACACCCACAGTGGAAGCGTTGGAATCAACTTTGATTTTATTTTAGAATTAAACGAAAAGCAATTTTAGGCTAAGTAAAACATACCTTTAAGATAATATGAAGATATTTTAGGCGGGTCTTTATCTCCTCCACAAAGTCTTCATGGCTATGACTCGAACACAGAATCAAGGCTTGTGGGAGTCTCTTGAAAGAAAATCCACAAGGGATTGGAGAGGAAACAATCTGGAGAGAATTCTCTAATTCTTTATTGAGGAGACGTATGTTATAATGCCTCAACCCAAATGTCCTATTTATAGAGATCTGTGGCAAATCTTTGCCGTAATTAAATAATATATATTAGAATATCTAATATGTTAAAATACATATATTTAATCTATTTGAATCTTATTCAAAAAATTTAAATTCTCCTACAATATTTATTTCTTTATTTGAATCTTATTCACATTTTATAAATATCTTTGCTTTAATGTATCTAATATATATTAATTATTTTAATATTTAATGTATCAAATACAATAAATATATTTTCCTCTTTTATATTTAATATATATAATATATTAAATATTAATTTGAACATTTCAAAATTTTCTTTCAATTATATTGATCTTTTAGTGTTACTATATGACACACCCCGTCCCAAATCACTCTAACCAACCTAGGACGTGGCATGTCAACAATCAATCCCAACTAAAAAAAATGAAACCCATTATCCAACTTAAAACAAAAAGACGTTTTGGAAATAATAGGTGGCTAACAAAATTTTTGTTGAAACAAAGTCCACAAAATTTTGGTAGAGTTTCCCCTGAAAAACGAATGAACATACCTGAATTTTGAAACATTCCACTCTCAAATAGAAAATACATACATACATACATACATACATACATACATACATACATAGAGTTTCCCCTTTTAGCTCATTCTTTCTTCCTATATTTCCCTACCAGGTAGCGTTTGAGTTTCTGGTGAACCTACCGAAGTTGACATCTACCACCAGACTTGCTAGATTGCATATCATTTTTGTATGTACATGTGCTTTGAATGTATCTTTTGTAACTAGAGTGGCTAATACGAGCTTAAGGGCACCACGTTTTGTGTTTCACATTGGCTTGGGTTTTAGTACTTGTAAATTGTTAATGATGTTTTTATAACTTCGTTACCTTCTCCAAATCCTTCGCAACACACTATTCAGCATCACTCCAACCATTCAAACGTAACTTTAGAAAGCCAAAAACATCATTAACAATTTACAAGTACTAAAACCCAAGCCAATGTGAAACACAAAACGTGGTGCCCTTAAGCTCGTATTAGCCACTCTAGTTACAAAAGATACATTCAAAGCACATGTACATAAAAAAATGATATGCAATCTAGCAAGTCTGGTGGTAGATGTCAACTTCGGTAGGTTCACCAGAAACTCAAACGCTACCTGGTAGGGAAATATAGGAAGAAAGAATGAGCTAAAAGGCCCAGTGAGTGGTAAGTTCATAAGAAAATAACTTTCAAGGAAACCATTTACGTGATACACATAATTCAAACTCTATAAAAATCATAAAATAAATCAAGAATAATTTTTAAGTCCTCAAGATCACAAAAACACAGTAAATTCTATAACAATATCTCTTAAACAATAAACAATGCACATAGAAATTATAACTCTAGAAACAATACCTCTTAAAACATAACGTTTGCTAATAACAATATATATATGTATAAAGAGAGAAAATATAATTATAACTCTTGAAAACATATGCATGTAAAACTCATCACCAAACTTGTACCTAAATCTCTATCTTACTGGCGTAGAGTAATCTCCATACGCACAACAAAACAATCTATGTCATATTATGCACCAAGTTATCTCAAGGTATATAGCAGAGTAAATCTCTATCATACATGCATGCAAAGCTGTCCCCCAAAGGGCTAAGCATCTTAACACACGGCCCAAAGCCTATGTGTGTGCTAAAGTGGGTCCCAAAGACCTCTCTTTCTCTAATATACTATGGAAACACATTCACATAGCATATGGGTAATCACCATGGGTACATAGATCTAGTGCTTTGAAAACCACTTTTAACATAAATTCCTTAATTCTCAAACTCTTTCTGAAAATCATGCTCTTTTTCTAAAACAACATTTCGTAAACTTGAGAGATTCCTCAAATAAAATTAAACAATGTGCACTTTCTCAAGTAATAATCAAAATCTCCCAAGTATCTCTAAAATTATAACTTTAGCTAATATTCTAAAATTATTGGGATTTGATATCAAAATTTGAATACCCCTTAACCATTGCTCTCAAACATCTCTAAAATCATAATTTTGGTTAAAATTATATAACATTAGAATTTCCAAACATTTCTCTGAAAATCTCACAATAATTGCTCCACCTCCTATATAATTATGTATTCATAAATTTCACAATATTAGTTAAATAATAAAAATACTTAATAAAATAAACCACTCACTACTACTATGAAAACGATGTGTTAGAGTTGTAAATTTTTCCAATCTCCACTTGATCTGAAATATTAATTGAAACACCATATGACCATACACTCAATACCAACTTAAATGACAATAGTATTCAATCTATTTATTAAATCCATTATTCCTTTATTTAACACCAAGTACAATTTGTCCTCTTCTTCCATTACACACTTCTCTGTCCATGTCACCCACGTGATTAACACCAAAAACCTCTTCATTCATTTAATTTTGTTGTACTTTGCAATTGCAATATACCTTCTTTCTTTTATTTGATGTGACATCGATCTCTTCTTCTCCATTAATTATTTTATTTTCACAAATACAACACACTTTTTCCTCTCCCAATTCCATTTCCACGAGACTTTCCTCTCCTTCTTCTTTTTCTACTTCTTTTCCCTCTTTTCCTTCTTTTTCTACTTCTTCTTCAACCCTCTGTTTTCTTCCCACTTGCCTCTACATTTTGTTTAAACTTCCAAATCTTCTAACCTCCTTTAATTGGGTTTTCATATATCTTCTTACCCTTCATCTTTTCACAACAGATGCAACCATTCTAATTTTCTACTAGCTTGTTACTGTGATTGTATTTCCTATTCTTTATTAATTTCATTGTCAAACCCAAATCCAAGGTATTTTTGCTTAAAAATAAAACTCCGAAACATAAACCACCTTTGATCCCATTCCTTACAAAATTCCTTATAAAAACATAAAATACTTACCAAATCTATAGTATCCCACAATTATTTTATCTTGCCTCACGAACGTAACCCATGTTTGGCCTTTAAATCTCCTCCAAGTTTTCTTTCATCTATTCTTTCTCTTTCATGCCCCTTCCAATTGTTAGGATTTATGCCCTAAAGCCTCGTAATTAATAATTTATTTAATAATTAATAATAATTTTGATTATTTATTTGCAATATAATATTATCTATTATATGAAAAATCCAAGATTATTAGTGTAGTCTTGAACAATATGTAGTTGACATACGAGAGGATCACGTTCAAGAAATAACCTAAATGGTCATAGTATATGGATAAGGTTGGGTGCCTTATCTTGGTAACACTATTGATACGACTCACTTTATAATAGTTACAAATGATTTGATCCAAATCATTCATGTGGAGACAAGTGAGTGGGGGTATCTTATACAATGAGTTTGTATAAGACTGAACCACGAAATATTTAATGTCTTTTTATAAATCCATTAATTGAGAAGTTAATATTTCATAAGAATGATCATATGCGACTCGATCTTAATCTTGAGTGAGTTATGAACTCCTACCTGTGAGGGCTTGTCCTTTGATTTGCATGGATGAGAGTGGCTTTTGTAGCCGATTCAATATGCCTACCATTTTGGGGACTTGACCAAATAGGGAGCTGGAAACATAATCTCACAAGATGGAATTCACTCCTTCCCATATAGGATAAGTAGATGAGTAGTTCCCTTAAGTGCTGATTTCGGGGCTTGAACAATGGGGTCCCACCCTCTCACTGGCCCGAAAAGGACTTAGTTTATAATTAGATTATAAACAGATTGTTTATTAGAGGATCAGTGGTACTTAAGGTGCAAGATGTAATTACAGGGGTAAAACGAACTTTTAACCCATCTGTAATTACGAATAACTCGTGAAGGATCGACTTGCATGTAGTGATTATATCTATAGACACAACTTGTCCTACAGTGCATAAGAGTGCAACTCTAGGTCTATAGTAGAGTGACCTATAGTTAATGAATGAAATTTAATTAATTAAACTTTTTAATTAATTAAAGAGTTTAATTAATTGATTTTGTATCATTGAAGCTTATAATCTGTAGGTCCATAAGATCCCATTGTTAGCTCATAGTAACACTAAAAGATCAATTTAGTTGAATGAAAAATTTGAAATGTTCAAATTAATATTTAATATATTTGATACATTAAATATTAAAATAATTAATGTAAATAAAAGATATTTATAGAATTTGAATAAAATTTAAATAAATAAATATCGTAGGAGATTTGAATGAGATTCAAATAAATATAAGATATATTTTAATATATTAGATATTAAAATATAATATTTTAATTATGACAAAGATTTTCCCTTGGTCTCTATAAATAGGACTCTTGAGTTGAGTCATTAGACACAACACACATCTTTTCAATAGAGAATTAGAGAATTCTCTCTAGACTTATTCCTCTCCAATCCCTTGTGGATTTTCTTTCAAAAGGCTCCCACAAGCCTTGATCTTGTGTTCGAGTCATAGCCAGGAAGATTTTATGGTGGAGATAAAGATCCCCCAGAAATATCTCCATATTTACTCCAAGTAAATTTGCTTAAACCTTAATTTTTAGTTTAATTTTAAATAAAATCAAAGACGATCCAATGTTTTCGCTGCAGAGTGAAACGTTCATTCCATCACCAATTCCATAAAATTAAAGGTAAAATCCCCTCAATCAAACTACTAAAAGTTTTGAACTTTCCAATTCCCTCACAATTTAACTTACCAAACTATGGTTTAGAACTGATATCTCAAAACTGCATATCAAACCTCAGTCTTCTTCTTCACACCTTCTTCCTCAATTTTTTTCTCTTCCCAACTTCTATTTTCCAATTTTATTTTATTCTCATCATCATCAATTTTCATCTTTTTTTTTTCCAAACCTAACTTGTGTAAGCTAATATACACAACAACACACAATACCAAAACCCCCATGTGGCTCTTCCTTATGAGACTATATATATATATATTTCCCAAAAATGAAAAGATAGAAAAGTCATTACGCTATGAGCTAGCAAGGGGACCTTATGGATCTACAGATTATAAGCTCCAATGATACAAAATTAATTAATTAAACTCTTTAATTAATTAATGATACAAAATTAATTAATTCTAGGGTCACTCCACTATAGACTTGGAGTTGCACTCTTATGCACTGTAGGACAAGTTGTGCACATGGATATAATCACTACATGCAAGTCGATCCTTCACGAGTTGTTCGTAATTACAGTTGGGTCAAATGTCCGTTTTACCTCTGTAATTACATCTTGCATCTTAAGTACCACTGATCCTCTAATGAACAATTTGTTTATGATCCAACCATAAACTAAGTCCCTCTTGGTCCAGTCCATTGTTCAAGTCCTGAAATCAGCATTTAAGGGAACTACTCATCTACTTATCCTATATGGGAAGGAGTGAATTCCATATTGTGGAATTATGTTCCCAGCTCCCTATTTGTGCAAGTCCCCAAAATGGTAGGCTTATTGAATCGGCTACAAAAGTTACTCTCACCCATGCAAATCAAAGGACAAGCCCTCACAGGCAATAGTTCATAACTTACTCAGGATTTAAGATCGAGTCGCATATAATCATCTTGATGAAATATTAATCTTCTCAATTAACAAATTTATAAAGAGATATTAAATATTTCGAAGTCAAGTCTTATATAAACTCATTGTATAAGATACCTCCACTCACATGTCTCCACATGAACGATTTTGATCAAATCATTTGTAACTATTACAAAGTGGGTCGTATCAATAGTGTTACCAGGATAAGGCACGCAACCTTATCCATATACTCCCTTTAAGTTATTTCTTGAACATGATCCTCCCGTATGTCAACCACATACTGTTCAAGATTACACTAATAACCTTCGATTTTTCATATAATATATGGATAATATTATATTACAAATAAAATAATTAAAATTATTATTAATTATTAAATAAATCATTAATTACTAGAGGCTTTAGGGATAAATCCCAACAACTATGAGGTTAACAAGCCATCTTTGGTGAGCAAGTCTGCAATTTTGGATCAGTTTCGTATTTCCCTTATTTGTTGATTATTTTTGCCTTTGGAGGTTGTCTTCAGTCAAGTGGTGCATAACTTCAAGACTTCTTACCAAGGGCAAAACTTGCGATCTCCATAACAAAAGTTTGACGTGCTTAGCTTAATTGAGAATAGAAAGTGTCACCTCTGTTTTGGAGGAGCTTTTGATTGAGAGAATGAGTTGAATACGACATACAAAAATAGAACAGAGAACCTATGTCCTAGACTTTGATACCATATTAGATTACATAGGGTTCTATCTCAAAACTAATTGGCAATGAGAGGAGTAATCCATGTATCTTATAAATTGTGAGGTTTCTCTTCATCTTTTAGATGTGGGATCCTCAACAACGAAGATGACCTTTGGGCTGCTTTCTCTTCCACCTACAAAATATCGCAAGAGCAAGCTTTTTGTCTTAGATTTTCAACTTGACCAATTTTTTACCTTTTACTTGTGCTCATTAACGGAAAGTTAATGATATGGTTTAAGATAGACGTTTTTAAAATTTAAGACAAAAATTGACATTTTGAAATTTCAAAGACACGAAAATAGAGCACACCTCAAAATTCAGGAACTAAAATGGAATGTAAAGCAATAATGATCATGGTTGATTTATTTAATTAGACAATAAAAAAGATTTGGTATGAAAGATAACAAGTTAAAAAGTCTGAAAATAAAATCTTCCATCATACTTTATATAAGTTCTAATTTATTAACATAAAAAAATGGACGATATAACTTTTTATATGAGAGGTAGGAAAGGCAATAAAGAGAGCCACCATGCCAGAATAGAACAAAAGAAAAAGGCATGATAATATAGGTTGTAAGAGAGAATGTAACGACAAATAATATTGCCAAAAAAAAGTATTAGAGAGTGCTAATAAAAGAATGTACAGAGAAAGAATAGAGAGAAAGTGTTTATACCAAAAAATTAGCGAACAAAGTGCATAAAGAAGCTGGTAAAATAGAAAGTGTATGAGAAGGAAGATATATGAATGTCTAGAAGATTAAAAAATGAAAAACAATATATGATAGGGAGATTAAAGAAACAAGAGATATGCTCAAACCATGTTCAGAATAATCATTAGAGTAGTTTGCAATAAAGACAAGAACATAATTTTCGTGGAAGAACAATTAGAATAAGACCATTTTGCAAAAAGAAAAAAAATCAGAATAAGACTCTACGTACCTTTGCTTCTTTTTTATATCATTTTCCTCTTCATTCCACTAGAAATATATGTTTCCTCATCGAAAATCAAACATATTCCAAAATTTTCCACCATCATTTTTGGTGGTTCGCCACCAGAAGAGTTATGTTCAATCTGAACTGTAACACAAAAATGACTTGAGTCGTCTTTCAATACTTCATCCAAAACTGGTTTAGAATTTCGTGGTAAATAAGAGATCCACAAGTGATCAAATTCATAGGCCGAAGCAGGAAATATAAGTATCTGGTCAACGATCATGCAGTTAATCTGAACCTCGGAAACGAAGGAATAACTCTTCATATTGCAAACCACACAAAGCATTATCCCTACAACGTGTTTCTTCACATGCAATGGCAATTGAAGCAAGACAGAGCAACGACATGTGGTAGTGCTACAACATTTAAATGAGTTTGGAATCTCATTTCCAGGTACCCTGAATCTAACATGCATGTCATTGCAAACACCCTGCCACATAATCAAGGATTCAAGGTGAGTTCATGATGCTTTTTTTAATAGACACATTTTAAGAGGGATCATTTATTATATGCTTCCTCTAATAACAAACACTTTAAATACGTTTTTAAAATTTTTAGAATCACTCATAACTTTGTTATCATATAGCTCGAAAAAATGGTTTTAATTAGTTAAAAACTTTTTTCATCCTTAGCCAAATAATGCCTAAAGTTCATATGTCTATCTTCATTAATCATCGGTTAGACGTAATTAGCGGTGTAATAACCTTGTTATTCAAGGGTTGGAGAAAATTTATTTTCAATTACTTAACAGTAGGTGGGTACAAGAGTTGCACTCAACTAGGAAAATCCTTACCTAAAGTGAAAAGAAAAGTCTACATATCCTAGAGTAATTCTTGCAGCTAATGGATAATATTACAACTAAGGCCATTTTTACTTTTATCAAGAGCAGAAATTAACCTTCTGATAATGGCCAGAGTACCCCTTATTTATAATGAATAAGAAATGAATTAGCTAAATACATAATTGGTAATAATTTTAATTTAATTTATTGTTATTTTACTTAATTGTGTATATATTTTTTCATTTTGACCATTTATTTGATATTAAAATTTTGATAACCAATTTTAAAAATTAAATCAACTAAAAAAATTGCATTAAAAGAACATGTTATTGATATAAATTATTATTCAAATTTACTAGTATGTCATTTAACGATAGTGAATTGTTATTTTAACATTTTAATGGATATCAATAAATAATAACTAATCAAAATTAATTTATTGATAAATCAGATAAAAATTCGTAATATTTTATAATAAAATCACATCAATTAACTGAAAACATTAGTCTAATATTTTATTTTAATAAACAATGTTAAAGCGAAAGAAAAATTTGATTTTCCACCCTCAATTCCCATTATTGATAAGAAAATAGGGCCTAAGGTAATGATTTTTCTTTTTTTGGGGTTGATAACAGATTAAAAAAATGTACCTTTAGATTTAAAAGTCATGCTTGATCATGAGGACCAAATTAAGAAAAAGAATGAGAAGAAAAACTAACCTGATACAAAAATAGTTCTTTCCAATCTTGGAATAAGTAACCATTCTTAAAGAGTTTGTCCGTGTCAAAAAAATTCGTAACATCAAGCTTTGGCAACAAATCGCACCCACTTGCATCCAACCCTTGAATTTTTGGTGGAAGGTCTGAAATATCTTCAAGATGTTTGGAATGATTTAACAAGATCCATTGAAGCTGTTTAAACTTTCGCATCCCCTTGGGAAGTCTCCTAATCTTGCTCCTCCTCAAGTTCAAAAAAACCAACGACGAAACAAAGCAGTTGAAATTCGCAAGGAAATCCAATTCCAACAAACCAGTATTACTCAAATCCAAACTTTTCAATGAAATTCCAGATCCCAAATCTTGAATATGATTTTCTTCTGAATGAGAAGAAACTGCCATAGAATTGGAAGGCTGCAAAAACTTCTCTAGCCTCTTGCAGCCATTCAATAGAATATGTTCAAGCCTTTTAAGCATATAGATACTACTTGGAAGATGTACCAAGCTTTCACAGCTCAAGGCCAGATATTGAAGAGCAGTAAGTTTTTCCATAGATGTAGGCAGCTCTATTACACCACATTCTATTAACAAAAGCTTTTGAAGGCATCTCATTTCTTCAAGAATATCCGGAAACTTCTTGAGCTTATGGCAAGATATAAGTAAAAGGCTCCTAAGAGAATTCGATTTGAGACCATTTGAAAAACATTCAAGATTATAGCATCTGTTGAGTTCTAAACTGACTAGATTTGGCATTAACGATATATCACCAATTTCAGTCAACGTTTCACAATCTTCTAAAGTTAAGCTCCTTAGATTTTTGAAACCCTGCGAATGAAAAACAAATCAACAATAAGAGCTAATAATCCTTAAAAAAGGGAGAGTGTTATTGTTATTAATTGCACCTTCATTATGTTCGTCAGTAATTTTGAACCAAAGCCCACCAAGTAAAACCAACCAAAATTAAGCAATTTTGTTTTACTCAATAATATAGTTACACAATTCATTGCGTAAGAGATGAAAATAATAATCATACCTTGAGTTCAATTCCCAATTGCTTAATAGGATAATGCGAGATGTCCAATACCACAAGTTTTTTTGGATGAAAAGTCGATGGTACTATAGAGGATGAAGAACGGCGACATTCGAGCCACCTTAACTCATTAGAAAGATACCGAGGAGTCCCAATAATGACATTAGCATTACGTATTATAAGCAACCTCAAATTTTTCATACTTGGAAAGGCTTTAGCACGCAAAGACACTTCTACATTAGGCAGATCTAAAAATATCCCTTGAACTTTTTTTGTTCCCTGAAAACACAAGAAGTATCAACCGCTACGAAGCAAAACGTACTTTAATTTTGGATAACATATATGCGTTTCACATCTGAACTAATGGTGTTATATATATGAGAAAACTTAATTATAGTCATACAAATAAACACAAGAGGAAGCTATTATATATGCAGTAATTATGAAAATTATTGCTTCTATTTTGTTTTTTTTTAATAAAATGTTGAGAGCTACCTAGAAAGATGTTTATTTAGTAATTTGAATAATATTTCAAATCCTTTTAAATTATGTGACATCACATCATTAAAAATCTCATAAATTTCCTTTAACATCTCATGAGAGGAAATATCATAAATGAAAAGCATAAGCTTAAAATATAAAGAGACGGGAAGATATATTCTTATATATTTAAAATTCATGTTTCAAAATTTGTCGTTGTTGTCATGTTCATGCCCCAATTTTGCAGAAAAAAATGATGTGTGTTTGTGTACCATATGGGTATATTAAAACTTCCAATTGGCACAAATTTATGGTGGTTAAAAGATAGATTAAGAGCTTATGGATACATCATACCTTATTTTCATTTAGAACTTGAAGAATATCCTCATGAAACCACAATCTACTTCGTCTTCTAGCATTGTAAGGAGATTCTTGACGAACTATCTCTTTACCCATTAATTGAATCAAGTCATGCATTTCGAATTTATCATTTTCAATAAATATAAGACACTTCTTTTGAAGCACTTCAATTCCAGAATCAGGATAGAAACCGCAAGAATCTAAAAAACTCATTACAAGTTCTTTTTTAACATGACTCCCTCTAAAGAAACATGCAATATCTAGAAAAATTTCCTTCTCATGATCTTCAAGTCCATCAAAACTTAGTTTAAGTATCTTGTGAACATCCTTGTTAGGAATCATTTCCAACTTTTGCAACTGACTTTTCCACACAAACTCGTTGCAACCGAAAAGAGAAGCCCCAACCACAATAAGAGCAAGGGGATGTCCAGCTGCATATCTAACTGCAACATTTGAAAGCTCGTCAAAGTTCACATTAGGATGGGGTTTTTTAAATGCATTCCAACAAAAAAGCTCAAGGGAATCTGCCTTGTTTAATTCATCAACCCTGTAGTTCCAATAAACCCCATGTGCAACTAGAAGTTGCTTATCTCTAGTTGTTATGATAACCCTACTTCCAGGACCAAACCAACTTATATTTCCTGCTAATTTTCCAATTGATTTGAATGATCCACATCGTCGAGAACAATAAGGACCTTCCTCTTTCTTAGTCTATCCCTCAAGATATTAGTTCCTTCGTCGGAAAAATTTATAGGCCAATGCATTTTAACCAACAAGATGTCTTGAAGAAGTGATTCTTGCAATTTAGTTAGCTCATCATCCCTGGAGAATTTACATTTTTCTTTTATATTAGAAAGAAAACTACAACCTTCAAAGTGCTTGCCAATACAATTATGAATAGCTTTTGCAACAGTTGTCTTGCCTATTCCACCAAGTCCATAAATTCCAATCATCCGAACATCATTGAATTCAATACCTAATACTGACTCAAGTTTCTCAATATGAGAACAGATCCCAACTGGATTTTTGGCAACTGTTAAGAGTGTGCGATTAATCTTAGTCAATATCTCTTGAACTAATTCTTTGACAAGGGTAGACTCAGACCTACACCAAAGTAATACAAAGTGCCAAGATGTCATTGCCTTACTTAATGAAAATAATAATTGAAAATGTTATTTTTTTTATATCAACTTCAAATTTTGAATTTTGAATTTAATTTATTCATCGGGCTTCACGTAATTCTCCAAATTATTGATCTCATTTATAGACCATGGATAAATAACTAGATAGTGGGATATGTAATGGATAATAAAAAAAATTACTAAGCAGTAGTGTTATGTTACCTGTTATCCAAATGCCTCCCAGATAAGTTTGCAGCTTTAGTTAGAGCTTTTCTCCATCTCTCGACCTTCTTCAGGTCTTCCTTGAATGTTTCTTCATGTACAGTGAATGCTTCTCCAAAACTGCCTTTTTGCTTTCGCACTTCAGAAGGATCCACATGATAGAACACTGGCCAAACCATCTGCTCTTTACAACGCTCCATACAACTCATAATTCGAACAAGCTCATCTAAGCACCAAGTAGAAGATGCATAATTTTTGGAAAAAATCACAAGAAAAAACCTGGACCTGTCGATTGCTTCACAAAGTTCTTGCGAAATCTCCATTCCCCTATTCAGCTCCTCAGTGTCCATGAAGGTATTGATTCCAGCCTGCACTAGAGCTTCATAGAGGTGACCCGTAAATGAATTCCGAGTGTCCTCACCTCTGAAGCTCAGAAACACTTCGTATTTCCAAGAAGAGATTTCAGAAGCCATTGGAAATTTTCTCCTAAACTTGCACGGTTTGCACTGAAATTCTAAGGGGGAGATATAGCAGTTGGAAATCAGCACAACGAGGGTAGACTTGACTCCGGTCAATGATCTCTTTGTTGAGTCTTCTTCTTTTGTGGTTGATGATTTTTACCGTTTTTTTTTCTTTTGTTTTTGGGCAATAAAGGAAACAAGGAATGAATGAGGCTCCCGGTTCTGGAAAAGTGCTATGGTAAAAACCCAACAACTCAAATCATGAGATTAAAATGGAAATTGGAGCTGTAAATTTAGTCATGTGCATGCTCCTGCTAGCGGCTTGTCCTTGCTGCCATATCCAACTTCAGATTTCTCCTCACAATCCTCCTTTTTCTGTTGGACTGCATTAGCTGTTCGCATTAACTCCTCTTTATTTCCTTTATGTTCTTAATTTTGTACACTTTTATGTGGTTCACTTTTGTTTTTAATCTGAGACGAAAATATAAGAATATGAGTCAATTATAGAGATTTTGACGTTTTGTATTTGGGAGAGTTGAAATTTCGACGTTGCAATAAATTTTAAAGTTGGAAGTCAAGCGTCTAAGACTTTATTAAAAGATTCAAACCAGTTTTATTTCAAAATTGACTTTTGTGTCCGGGCATTTCATTAATGATATCAAATTTTATCTAAACTTGATAAGATATATCCATGTTTATCTCAAATTTTGTATTTCATCAAACTGTAACTTGAACTTTAAAAAATGTTAAAATCTTAACTTTAAATTTTTTTAAAAAAATTACAATTTTTACTTTTTAATAGACCTACATTTCAAAATTCATCGATTAAAATATTCTCATGTGTCATATAATGACCAAAAATATATGAACGTAAAACATATTTCTAGTACGAAATTAATGTACCTTTAAAGAAAAATAAATGTAGAGCTAGATTTTTTTTTTTACCATTTGTGAGATTTGAAAGATTTATTCTATTGTTGATCTTCCACATTAATCAAACTTAATTTTATGTAAGACTTAATGTTCGTTGAGATTAGTAAGTTTAATTTGAGCAGTAATTTTTAGTTTACTTTTCGTTAAAATTAGTGGGATATATGAATTTAGTAGATATAGAATAGAGGGCAAATATTGCAACACATATTTAAATTTAGAGATCAATTAGTAGAAATTGAAAGTTTAGAGTACGAATTGATATAACTTTCTAATTTTAGGGATCAAAAATTGATATTTTCCCTATTTTTAAGTTTAAATATCATTTTCATCTATTCTATTTAAATGTGTCAAAATTATTTATCTTACTTTAATAAATCTTAAAATAGTCCAATCATCAACTTGCACAAGAAATGTGTGGTCCGTCATTTCATCTAAAATTTTAGAAAATAAAATCATATGATGACCTTACCCAACTGGATTTTTAAAATGCCAACTAATTAAACTTTGGTTAGTTGTTCCTCTTGCTTATGAACGGTATTCTACAGGTGCAAGTGGATTTTTAAATTCAGGCATAAATCTGATAGATTTTTTTAACAGTACGAGCATGACATGTTGTCAAAGAATAAAGTATATTGACTTTATTGATACATTCACACTTGTTTGTCAAATTATTTGTAGTTTTGAAGGTAATATAATGCTTTAAAACCCACCAAACAAATTGAAATGAAATGAGACTTTGGTCATAGTATGGCGTTGTAACCTGTAGGCATATAAAACAACCACTATGTGGCTGTCAAAGACAGAGCCATGTGGCAATCGAAAGAGCTGTTAAAAATAAATTTGATTTTGAGTAATTAGTATTTGGGCCTAGTCTAAATAAAAGCCCAATTTCTAGAAACATTTTAAGTTCTAGAATATTCTAGAGAAATCTCTTCTTGAATATATTTTAGAGTATGATGTAGAATTCTCTAGAATGTGAGAAAAAAATAGTAATTGTAAAGAACATTCTAGAGAGTCATTTGTAACCACTAGATTGTATATGTGTTAGCAAAACCATAGCCATAAGTTTAGGAGGTGCAACTAGTATAAATAGAGGTGATGTCTTAAAGTTTGTATCAAGCCAAAAAGCTAGAAGTGACCAATAATACAAGTAGCCTATTTCTCAAAAATCTATCTTTCAAGTTTAACATCCAATCTCCAAAAGTTTCTTTCCAACAAAGTGGTATCAGAGCTTGAAGATGATTTCTAGAAGATGGCAAGTAACAACATGGTCCCATTCCAAGTCCCAATGCTCAACAAGAGCAACTACGATAATTGGAGCATCAAGATGAAGGCTCTCCTTGGATCACAAGATGTATGGAGATAGGAGAGAAAGGACACACTGAACTGGAGAATGATGGTAGTCTTTCTCAAACACAAAGGACAGTTTGAGAGACTCAAGAAAGAGAGACAAAAAGGCTCTCTATCTTATCTATCAAGGATTAGATGATGATACTTTTGAGAAGATTTCAAAAGTAAAGATGGGGAAAGAAGCATGGGAGAAGCTTCAAATATTGTACAAGGGAACGAATCCTGTCAAGAAAGTACATCTTCAAACTCTAAGAGCTGAGTTTGAAACTTTGCATATGAAAGAAGGGGAAGTCATCTCCGAATATTTCTCTAGAGTCTTAACGGTCACCAATAACCTTAAGAGAAATGAGCTCGATGATGTAAAAATTATGGAGAAAATACTAAGATCATTAGATCCAAAGTTTGAGCATATTGCTTCCATAATCGAAGAAACAAAAGACTTGGAGGCTATGTCCATTGAGCAACTATTGGGTTCGTTACAAGCAAATGAAGAAAAGAAAAAAAAGGAAGGAATTATAGATCAATTACTCAAGTTGCGAGTTGACTCAACTACTGGAGGAATCAACCACAATGTTAGAAGCCAACGAGGACGAGGTCATGGTGGACATCGCAGGTGAGGAAGAGGTCGTGGACAAGGACAAGGACGAGATTGGAGGATCTATGATGACAACAACAACTTCAAAAAGGAGGAAACTCAACAAGAGGTCGTGGGCAAGGCAACTCAAGATCAAGGTACGATAAGTCAAATATTAAATGCTACAATTGCCAGAAATTTGGTCATTATGCATTTGAATGTAGAGCTGCTAGCAACAATAAAGTTGAAGAGAAAGCAAACTACATTGAAGACAAAAGTCAAGAATGTGGCACCTTATTGATGGCTTGCATGGATAACAAATGGAACAAAGATAATAGATGGTACCTAGACACCGGGGCAAGCAACCATATGTGTAGAAAAAGGAGTATGTTTGTAGAACTCGATGAATCTGTGAGTGGCAATGTAGCTTTTGGAGATGAATCCAAGGTCAAAGTGAAAGGAAGAGGTAACATTCTTATCCGATTAAAGAATGGTGAGCATCGACTTATTTCATATGTTTATTACGTGCCAAATATGAAGAGTAATATCTTGAGCTTGGGCCAACTCTTAGAGAAAGGTTATGATATTCAATTAAAAGATAACAACCTTTCTATAAGAGACAATAAAAGTAAGCTAATTGCTAAGGTGCCAATGACAAGAAATAGAATGTTTGTACTCAACATTCAAAACAATGTAGTGAAATGCCTCAAGATGTGTTACAAAGATGCATCTTGGTTTTGGCATCTTTGCTTTGGGCATCTCAATTTTGGAGGATTAGAGTCACTCTCCAAGAAAAACATGGTGAGAGGATTACCTTCCGTAAGCCACCCTAAACAAGTATGCAAAGGATGTCTACTTGGAAAGCAATTTAAGAAAAGCTTCCCAAAAGAGTCAAACTCAAGAGCTCAAAGGCCTCTGGAACTCATACACACGGATGTGTGCAGTCCGATCAAGCCAAGCTCACTTGGTATGAGTAACTATTTCCTTCTCTTTATTGATGATTTTTCAAGAAAAACATGGGTGTATTTCTTGAAGCATAAATCATAGGTGTTCGAGAATTTCAAGAAGTTCAAAGCCCTTGTTGAGAAAGAAAGTGGTTTGGTAATCAAGGTCATGAGATCTGATTGTGGAGGAGAGTTCACATCATATGAATTTTAAAAGTATTGTGAAGACCATGGAATTCGACGACCCTTAACAGTGTCGAGATCTCCCCAACAAAATGGAGTGGCAGAAAGGAAGAATAAAACCATTCTGGACATGGCTAGAAGTATGCTTAAAAGCAAGAAATTACCAAAGGAGTTTTGGGCAAAAGCAATGGCGTGTGCAGTCTACCTATCCAACTGATCTCCAATAAGAAGCATATATGGAAAAACGCCACAAGAAGCATGGAGTGGAAGAAAGCCTGGGATTTCTCATCTCAGAGTCTTTGGAAGCATTACTCACGTGCATATACCAGATGAAAAGAGAAGCCAGTTAGATGATAAAAGTGAACAGTACATCTTCATTGGTTATGACTCCAATACTAAAGGGTACAAGCTCTACAATCCTAATACGGAAAAGATAATCATTATTCAAGATGTAATATTCGATGAAGAAGGAGAATAGGATTGGGGACAACATGATGAAGACTACAACTTCTTTCCATACTTTGATGAAGATGACATGAAAGCAACAAGGACAAAGCAAACAAAAGAGGAACCTTTTACCCCACCAGCTTCACCAATTACAAGTTCTCAAAAGGATGAAAGTTCAAGTGAAAGAGTTCATCGCTTCAAAAGCTTACAAGATCTTTATGAGGTAACTGCAAATCAAGATAATCTTTCTCTCTTTTGTCTTTTTGTCGATTGTGAGCCCATGAACTTCCAAGAAGCTGTGGAAAAAAAATATTGGAAAAGCGCTATGGATGAAGAAATCAAGGCGATCAAGAAGAACGGCACATGGGAGCTAGTCTCACTTCCCAAAAGGGCATAAGGAGATTGGTGTGAAATGGGTTTACAAAGCCAAAAAGAATGCCAGAGGAGAAGTCAAAAGATATCAGGCAAGATGATCACTCAAAACTCCAACCCAAGAACCATTAAGAATCAGAACCACCAACATTCTAAACATATAAAAAGCACAACATGTTTTTAAATTCAAAGTCAAGCTCAAGATGAAACTCAAACTAAGGTAGACACCTCAAGTCCGCTACAAATGTCAGACCCAAGGGACAAACAACTATTAAACCTAACCAAAACTTCATCTATAATTTAAATATCAGAGTCACAAGCCAAATGAACCAAAATTTAACTCTTCGGACAGCAGAAAGAAGGTAATAATATCCCGTGCAACTAGGTCCAACTACTAACAAGATAAAACTAAACTAAGTCCAACAGATGCAACACTAAACATGTAACAAATGGTTAGGGTCTTTCTCTTCTCAAGTCTCCTCCTCAACACCACCAGGCTCGTCATAATCATCATTACCTACAAAATCTGTGAATGGGTCAGTACATAACACGTACTGGTAAGTAGCTCACACCTGAGGAGCCACCAACCAACATACAAGGCAAACATCATGTTATACACAATAATTACGAAATTAGACATGCTCATCATACGTGGGAAGTAAATAATGATCACAGCTTACTAGACACATGAATCAACAGCTCATGCAAAGTCAACTAAACCTAATCTCAAACCTCGAGCTCACTCAATGCTCACACTATAGCTCGCACAAGGCTTTCTAAGACCGACTCCTTCGAGACATGTTGATTCTAGTTGATTTTATTCAGGGCCATCGATATTCTCTGTGTACCTCAACTATTTGCACCAGGCCCACCGACGCTCTCCATCGACCCCAACTGATTTTTCATCAAAGGCCATCAACATTCTCAGGAATCTCAAATACTTGCCCTTCTATACTCAGTGCACCAACCCTAACTATCTTAAAATAAGGCCATCGAAGCTACTCTAAGTCCTCTTGTGACATACCACCCCTCGACCATTTTTACCCGAGGCACCTGATACTCACCCAATTTTCTTTTTTCATACACAAGGTTATCCAACCTTTAAAAACTCATCAGAATGTAGGAATCCTACATTATGCTTCTTAAACCATGCCAGAACTATAGATACATCCATAACGTGCTTTGGAAACCCAAGCCAACAACTCATCATACATACATATCACAAGATCAAACAAATCTCCACAAGACAACATGCTCATCACAACAAGTCATTACAGACAGCATACTAAACATCACAAACATCCCAAGTATCAACTAAGCACAACAAAATCTCATAACATATGGAGGTTCAAGTGAAATAGTCATATAAATCATAATATAACAAAATTTGGCACACAACATGCTAGCACACAAGCAAACAGACTCATCAGGTACAATTATACTTACCTAGAGTGTTCCTAAAAATATTCCAAGGGTTCCTAAACCAAGAGAATAAGCTTTAGAGGATATACTTAATTCAAAAATTCTTTAAATAACTACCACAAGCTCAAAGAGGGGTATACTTACTTAGATATAGCCTTAAATTGCTAAAGCGAACTCTTTGGAACCAATCCAAACTACAACCAAGGTTATCCAAGAGTTAGAACGAATTTACAGCACCTTAAACAGGATTGAAAAGGGAATGAAACATGTTGAAACTCACCAAGATGGCTCAAAACCTCGCTAGTTGATGTTCGAATCAACTCTTTTTTGCTAAACCAACTCCGATGGCTTATGGGTAGATCAAAACAAAGCTATTCGGATTATGGGTCATGGTTGAAAGTATTCAAAACTACAATTAAAAAGTATCCGAGGATTAGAAACTAATATAAGATGCTCTAATTCAGTTCGTATGAGTTTAAGAGGTGCTAACCTTGCAAAAACAAACCCAATGCCTTGCTAAATCGTGTTCGAGAGTGTTCGAATCAACCCAAAACTGCAAACCCAAGGTTCCTACATGTTAGAACCTAAGCTATAACCTCTAAAGTGATTTGTGACAAGTCTAAAACGCATTAAAACTTACCGAAAGAGCTCCAACGCTTGGTGTTTGTTGTTCGAATGTGTTCGAATAGATCCTAAACTGCAACTTGAAGGTTCCTACATGTTAGAAACAAAGCTACAATACTTAAATTAATTTGCGAAAGGTCTAAAACATGCTAGAACTTATCAATTAGTGCTTAAAGGACTGAAAAGCTTGTTGGTTGGTGATCGAATGGCCTTGAAATCGCATATATGAAGTCGTCAATCTATGGGTATTTAGATCCAAGGCCAAAGGAGGTGTGGGTCACGAGACTAAGGTGATTCGAGGTTTGATTTGCGTGGTACTGCTGGAAAACTCAAATCCTCATGTGGGCAATGCTAGAAATCACGTTTTTGTCAATAAATGACTTCGAATGTCGGCTGTTTGGAGTCTAAACAAGTTAAAATTACAAATGTGTTTAAGGTATGGGTGATCCAAAACCAAGGTTGATTTGGCATGGGTATGTGACAAACCTTAACGAAAAGAAAGAAAAACTCGTGGGTTTCGTGCTACTGCTGCAAGACAGATCTGCTTGAGCTGCCACCATCGTGAGGAAGATCGCTGGAGAGGGAGTGTTGGTCGAAGAAGGAGAAATGAAAGGCAGGGGTGGTCGGCAGCTTAAACGTGAGGGAGAGGGGAAGAAGAAAGAAGAAGAAAAAGATGAAGGTTTTAGGGCTTTTTAATTTTTTTTTTTTTTAATCTCTTCTCTCTTTTAATTCCCCAAAAGTAAAAAGCCAATAAGTAAAAGGAAAAATTTTAGACCTTTATAAAGTCCTAATTTAAATTCTAAAATATTTGAAAAATCCTAAAGGATTGAGGATTTGAGTTTCTCCTGAATTTTGGAGATAGAATCTAAAATTAAACTTCCAACTTTTAGGAATTAAAGATTTAACTAAAAATCTCTTTTCCCTAAAATTATTAGAAATTTAATTTACCAACTTAAGGGCTAAACTAAAAAATTATAATATTTCAAACTAGAACTGTAACGAATAACTGAGTCTAAATATTCTAAAATAGCCTGATTTTATAACGCGGGGTATTACAATATTAAATACGAATAAATTTTATATACTTTAGTATATATTGTAAGTATACTCTTGTTTACCTTTCGTATATAGTCGCTTGCACAATCGTTCTCCACAGAGTGTTTCTTTTTTGTTTCCTTCAATCAGCACCAATTGCATTCTTTTGTTTTTCCTAAATGACTTTTATTTTCTATTATTTTTTGAAACTATCAAATTATGGAAAAGGGGCATAGCAGTAATTGAATAATAACTTTATTGTAAAATCATTAGGCTCGTTGGCTAATTATGTAAAAAATGGTGAGTCTGACCAAAAATGAAATATGTACCTCTTTTATGGGCTATCTATGTAGTTATCCCTTAATTATATCAATACTTAACACTCTCTTTCACTGAGTCTGACCAAAAATGAAATATGTACCTCTTTTATGGGCTATCTATGTAGTTATCCCTTAATTATATCAATACTTAACACTCTCTTTCACTTGTGGGCTTGGAAATTTGTCAAAGGCCCAACAAGTAGAAATCAATATTAATTGGGGAGGAATTGACATTACAGTAGTTTGAACTCAGGACCTCCTACTCTGATACTATGTTAAATCACCAATCAATCCAAAAGCTTTTAGGTTGATTGGTGATTTAACACAATGTTATGTATTCTTTATAATACTTTGGAGAGATCAAATATTATTAGGGTTAAATCTATCAAAAGGTCTCTAATCTTCTCATCTCAATTTGGTCCTTAATTTTCTAAAATGATCAATTTTATTTTAAAAAAATTAATGAAGTCACTCCTAAAAAGTATATTAAATTTTGGTATTAGAAAACAATCATGTCATTAAATTTTGTTTTATCAACATATTTGGAAATATGAGCATGCCATATTAAAAATGAGTTAAGTTTTGCTAATAGATAGGTTGAATTTTTAATCATGTGTCAAGTGACATCTGAGTGACATGTCCTTATATCTAAATATGTCAATTGATTTTAATTATTTATTTCTGATTATAAGTTAAATTTTCTAAAAATAGAAATTTCAATAATGGTCCATGTAACTTTTAAGATATTAAAATAAAAAAAATAAAAAAAAATCTACGATGTAATTTTATACATGAGAGGTAGGAAAGGCAGCAAAGAGAGCCACCAATACCATTCAAGAGAAAGGCATAATAATAGAATTTGTAAAAGAGAATGAAAAGTCAAATAATATTGTCAAAAGAATGTATGAAAAAATAATACTAATTGTTGTTGCCTAATTTTGGACAGAAGAACGCACCTAACCTCTATGTGACAACAACGGTGAATTTGTTTGAGGGGGGAAGAATGTGGCCTGCAAGACAGGAAAGATCTGAACACAAGTGTGGTGTTCGCCACATAGGCTCCAATGCTTAAGTCAGAGAGTGAACGAGTGCTACAAGTTAGGGTTTAGAGAATGAAGAAGTACTTACCTTCTCCTCCATTGAAGAAGAGTATTTATAGGGCCTTTGTAAGGCTTATTTACTAATTTCGTGGAAAATTAGGAAGAGGAAAAGTTTAGAGCGGGTTGAACGAGGACCAGGGATCACAGGGGAGTTGGGCTCGCCCTTGGTGGGGTTGACCTTGGGGGTAGCTAGTGAGACTATCGAGGCCTACCAAAATTAAACTGGCTTCCTATTCTAACTTGCAGAAATAGTGGACCAGGTTGATTTTTCAAAGGAGCCAAAAAATCTATTTTCTTAGGGCTAAATTTCAGTAAAAAGTAAAAAGCGAAACAAGGATTTTTGGAATTTTTAAGAAAAACAATAAAGCAACAAGTAATTAAAAAGGGAGAGAAAATCAAACCTTACCAAAATCCAATTCAAAGGCACAGTTTTATCCAATTGTAAAATTGATCATAGGCATTCAAAACATTTTAACTTAATTATGCAAGTACTTGGTCAACTTATTAGGAAAGCCCCAAACAAGCACCAAATCCCCTAAAGAATTGACTCTAACAAACATCAAATTTAATATTAATTATCTAAACAATTGGGCACGAAACAGTTCCATATTATTTAAATAAAAGCATTAAGCACTTTGGAAAGATAAAGACCAATCAGTTAGATGAGATAGCCTCAATTCCTAATCAAATTGCTCCTTTGATTCCTAGAATTAAACATGCAAGCTATGCAATTATGAAAAACTCATAAAACACACACATGTAATAATCCTAATGCTACTAGGCTCAATCAAACACGACAATTACAGATCATCCATCATGAATAACAATCAAGTATATACAATGACCAAGGCATCAATTCAATCAAAGGCTCATAAATTGAAAACAAAGATCAAAGAATACTAGCAAATATAAGAAAACTACATTCAAGTTCAAGCCTCACAACATTGTAATTGGCTTACAACTGACATTTGAATTGGAAACGTGGGGTTTAGCTAAGCATCGTGACAGTATCCCTCAAGTTCAACATGGTTCGATTTGTTGCAATAGAAGTCTCTAATACAAGAGGAAAAAACTCTCTACAACTCTAAAAAATGTCTAAGCAAAAAGAGGCAAAAGGCCTAACCCTAAAGTGAAAAGTGTTATAATTAGAGTAGGACAGCGTCTAGACTCCAAGGATAGCGTAGAAACGCTACCCTCGCAAATAAGAAAATAATCTTGCAAATTTTGTGTAGTGTCTAGACACTTGAAGTAGTGTTTCGACGCTACAAACGTCGAGGGTAGCCTGACCACAGCATCAAGTGAGCCTTGGGTCTGCATTGTAGCCAGCGTCTAGACACTTGGAATAGCGTCTAGACGCTACTCCTTCTAGTTTTCATGCTTAAGTTCATCATGCAACGACATCTAGCCGCTTAGAATGGCGTCTAGACGCTTTTCCCTCGGTTTATTTGACTTGGATGTCATCTTTTCTAAATTCGAATGCTCAAATTGGACCCACTTAGCTTCCTATTAGGCTCGATTCATCTGAAGTTTTCCAAATTGTTCTGATTTGCTCAATCCCTACAAAATAGACAAATAAGCACATGAGGACAACGAAACTAACATGAAATAAGGTCATAAAATTGTACTTTTATGGTGCATTCAGTAGCCGAGGCCAACTTGAGAACTTGGGCCTAATTACCTTGAATGCCCTGTTCTATTTGCTCTTTGGTCCTTTTGACCAGTCTCATCTCGTGTTGAGTTCTTTGCATATTTGTCCTTCCACTTCCTTTATATTTCAAAATTGGCCTCATAGTCAAATTTTACCCATAACATTAGCCCCAATGCCCTAATTTGGGTTCATGGTTTGACCTTATGGTTATGGACTAATTACATGGAGCCTGATTTAGGAGTAGGACTAATTACATGGAGCCTGATTTAGGAGTATAGATCTTGAGTTTGAATTCATCTTTAGAATTAGTGTTCATGCTTGGTTTTATGTAACCAGATTCTTCTCATTTGTTTTTTTCAAAAACTCGTCGCGAGATTCATCTCGGATCTTTGGGATGCTCAAATCAACTAACCAAGCCTTTTTTCGGGACCCAATTAATCTTTTGCACTTGTGTTTTCCACACCTAAGTGGAGTTTTGCATTCATCATGCACTACTCAGCTTTATGAAGCTTGCTTTGTCATGCTCAATAGGGACCCATTGTGAGATTTTTCTCACATTTTTGGGTTGCCAAGATCAGTCAACCAAACCTTTTTGGGGTTCAATCAACCTTTTGGGCTGCTTCCTCCACACCTAAGTGCTTCGGAGTTTTGTCTGTTTCGTGCTTTGTTTGCACGACATAATTTGCTGTATTTGGAGTAGGCTCCACATTTTGGCTTTAATTTACCATATCTTGATCGGGATCTGGATTCTTTAGTTTCATTCTGATGTCCGATCTTGTGGCTCTACATTTCTTCTTTATTGTAAACTTTGGTTAGGAAGAAAATCAAACCGATCTGAACTAATGACACTAAGGACCGGGGGCGTGCTTGATACACGCCCTTTGAGCAACATTGGGCTCCTTAGCCTCGGCCTAGGCCAAGGCCGAAGCCGAGGATGAGGTTGCACTATTTTGGCCCAATCTCCTCTTTTATGTGGTCTAGTTTAAGCCTCGGTTAGTTCTTGGTTCATTCCTCCATCGTTGGTCCAGTCTAAAATTATCCAATGTAGTATGAATTTAAATTCTTTTCAGGTTCAAATGTTTCAAGATGAACCTTGGTCAATATTGCATCAATTTATGACTAATAACCCCACTCAAGTTGGTCAAGTACTTGCTTCATTCTTGAAGCTTAAGATATGGCAAATTTGAGATGTTTAAAAAAAAACAGCAAAACATGTTTTCTTAATCTTATGAACTTAAAGGATCGTTTTGTTCATTCAAATTAATCAAGATAACATGAAATAAACAAGATTTGGTAATCGCTCCCCCAAGCCTAAACTATGTTTTTGTAGACCATATTTTTTTTCAATTCTGATGACCAATCACACCTTAATAATGGTTGGTGGCAACTTCAAATTCTCTTCTAAAAAATCTCTTTTTTAGGTGGGCGTTGACTGCTTTGCATCGTGATATGGAAACTACAATTCTTATGAGTTCTTGAGACCAATAGACCAATAATTTAGTCTCATTATTAAGCTAAAGACTAAATTAATTTTTTTTATACCAATTAGTTTAAGATATATAAATTAAATTCTTCAATTTTTAAGAAAATAAAACAAGGACAAATCCTAATGGAAGGAATGGTTTGAGTGAAATGATCGATAACATTGATGCATTGGTGAAAAGTGCTTGATCCATGTGTAACGACCCTAAAAACACAACTCTCTAAATGCGGAAGAAAAACTGAGTTACCTCGCTCATGTTCGAAATTTTGGCAGTATGACAACGTAACTACAAGAAAACCAAAATTTTCGAGGACCTGAAAAGAGACAAAACAACACTTCTAAGCTTCAGAACACAAACTCAGCATCCACCAAACTACAATACAATGTGCCGAGCTCAACCAACAGAAGCAAGAACCAAGGAATTCTAACTAATACGCGGAAGCCAAAGAGAATTTAAAGTTTACAAACCAACATACAACAACAAAGAAACAAAACTTAAAGCTAAGACAGGAAAAAATGAAGTTGGTGGAGTCTCCATAGCCTCGTCAAGTCATCGCTCCCGTCACCCGCCTCAAGAATGTGCACCATCTGCAAAACACAAACGAAGTAGCATGAGTGATTATAAATATACTCAGTAAGCAACCCACTTAAGAATCCAAAGTTTAAAGAAAACATATCACGAATGAAACTGCCCTTACCCACACTCGTGCTCAATATCGAGTACTTACACCATTTAACTAAAATCCCAATTTCCCTACCTCAACCTTCGCCATTCCCTGACCCTAACTTCGTGTCGTACCTGCGAGTTCTGTATCCTAGAACCAAACCTTTGAAGGTAAATAACCCTCATGCTCATCACAATGGGGATCACCCCTAAGCTAGCACACATGCAATAGGGAAACACATCCCCTACGCTCAACACAATGGGAAATCACCCCTAAGCTGGGACACAGGCAATAGGGAAATGCATCCCCTACGCTCAACACAATGGGGAATCACCCCTAAGCTAGCACACATGCAATAAGGAAACGCATCCCCTATGCTCAACACAATGGGGAATCACCCATAAGCTAGCACACAGGCAATAGGGAAACGCATCCCCTATGCTCATCACATCATATAACCTTCTAGGTTTACAAGCTCGCACGAAACGACAAAAAAGTGTAGGTTGCACTATTTCAACGACTCTTGACCAAATTTGATACCTTGAAAACCCCTGGGGTAGAATACCACTTTCATCCAATGGCTACTTACTTTCTAGCCTAGCACCAAGGTCACCCATACATGTACTAGTGGCATTTAGCCCTCTACCCTCTTAATCCAAAGTTCAGTCCCCTAACCACTCCAGAAAATCAGGGCGACCAATAACCCTCCATTCACATTCAGACCCGTCTAAAACTCGTTAATCAAGCCCAAATATCTGCCCATTCTGAACACACGAAACATGGATGACGACCCGGAGCACTACATACCCTTAAGGTGTTCTAAGTCAGTCTCTAGCCCAAAACAAACCACCCCGGTGCCCTGCACACAGTGAACTCATCCACAACCCAAGAAAATTAAACCTCAGTCAACCATTCAATTATTCTGCATTTCGCAATTAACCAACCATTTCAGAAAGCCCAAACACTTACAAACGTTAAGTTTGACACAACTATCCATTTGATTGTAACCTTGAATCCTTTAACGAGAATAGTAACAAGTTTAGGCAACCTTGAGCTTATCATGATAATTCTCATAATAATTTAACCAACCGTGCCATCATCCACATACCCACATTTAGGCAAGCATGAATATTCACAAATCACCACAAACATGCCCAAACTCATCCGATTACAACCTTGGGTAAATTCTTAAAGTATTTCATATGCTAACCATAATAACCTCGAAACTTTAAGCCCCTATTTCCATACTAGCTACATACTAAGATCACTTTTTAGTGCAAACATCTCTCGAACAAATCCACTAACCATCACATGCTTCATAAACGTAAATTTTGAGCAAGCTTTCACAATTCATAAATCTTTAAACAATAATCAAATTCAAATAACAACTTAAAGGGCTTAAATCCAAATGACTACTTACCCAAAATTAATCCAAGATTCAAGGTAGCCCATAACTCACATGCTCGATCCCGAATAGCGAAACAAAGTCCTACACATCATGGTTACAATTTAAAATACCACAACAGCCTCTAAACTCCAAGAAAAAGTCCTAAAATATGGCCAACTAAAACCCAGCTGGAAATTGATACCCACAAAAAACTTACATCAAAACAATGCTGGAAATTGTTGGATAGCAGCTCGAGTCAACTCAATCTCGCCCAAAACGGCCTTTAAGCTCGAGGAGTGTCCGGTAATTGAATCCTATAATCAATGGGTCATTTTAAACGATCATTTACTAACAAGTTAGCCCTTAAAACTGAGTTTAACACTCCTAAACCACTTCAAGTCATTGTCAGAACACTTACCCACAACCAAAAGCTTGTTGGTTTGACTCTAAAGGGTCTAAATTCAAGTATTTGTCAACATATAAAAATCCATGGGTCAGCTTCCAATCACCAAATCAGTACCTAAAGTAACCTCTAAAATTCAAAAATTACTTGGATCGTTGCTGAAAAGCTTACCCACTTCGAGTTGGTATCAAACGGAGTTGTACAACACCAAGCTCGCCGGAAAATTTATCTCCGAAACATCCTCCTCCTTGCTGTCTATATAGAACCGAGAGGGAGAGAGGCAGACGGACGGCGGTCGACGGAAACTAGCGTGTGGCGGCGAGCGGACAGCAGCTGGAGGAGGCGATTGGGCTGGGCTGCGTCGAAAGGGCGAACGGATCAGTTGACGGCGCAACTGCAGGGGCTCACGATTTAGGATGTGCGACGGGAGAGAGGAAAAATCGATCGGAGAGAGAGAGACCGATAGGAGGGAGAGTGAGATTGGGAAAGAGAGGGGAAAGGATGAGGGAGAAGAAGAAGAAGAAATAAGGATGGGGATTTCTTCTCTTTTTTTTTAAACAACTCTTCCAATTTCCAAAAAAAATGCCCCTTGACCAATCTTTGCTTTCCAAATTAGCCCTTTTTAAACCAGTAAATTTCAATTAACCCCAAAATCAACATACTTATTTGAGAATTACTCCCTCTTAAATTCTAAAATTTTGAAATTAACGCCTGTGAGTAAACCGGGCGTTACACCACGTATGCTCTGACCAATTATCATCACGATAGAAAGAGTAGTTTGAAAATGTCTATAGAGGAAATTACATAAAAAATGTAGTAAAAATAATTACTTATAAAAATGAGTACTTTGAAATTAATGAAAAAAATAGAGTAAGTGTAAAATTGGAGGTTTCAAACACCTTAAATTTTACCCTTACATTGATTGCAGATCATCTGCCAATTTATGTGTACACAGGATTTACGAACGAAGCATATGATCGAAGAATTTTAAAAGAAAATAAATAAATTTGATAATATAAATTAAAATTAAATTTTTACCTTTAAACTTTGACACAGTTTGGTTACACAAAAATGTGAAAGACACTTGGTAGGTGGTGATGCTGTAAAATTTCCTTGGGTTTAAAGCAAGTAGGAACTTTAGACACATACTTTTTTTTTTTTAAATTCCAATTTTTTTAATATATATATATGTTTATGTTGACATAATAGACATTATTACAAATTTAGTCCTCAAATTTTAAAGTTATGTTTAATAGATTCTTGAACTTTAAAGAGTGTCCAATATGTTATTGAACTTTCAATTTGTGTTTAATAGGTCACTAAAATTTGAAAGTGTCTAATAGGTCTCTCTGAACTTTCATTTCGTGTGTAATAGGTTCCTATCATATTCAATATTTTTTAAAATTCATGAACCAATTAGACAAAAATTAAATTTATATCTTATAGAATCAAAGCCTTTAAATCTTACGTCAAATAGGTTAGCAAGTTAAAAAATGTCAAGTATGACATGGACCTCTTAGACATAATATAGAAAATTGATAGACCTAAAAGATGGTTGTAAATTCCTGGGATTATTAGAGACAAAATTGTGAGTACAAAAACTTATAACACATAACCTTCAAAATTGAGAGGCTAAACTTAAAATGTTACCTAAAAAGTAAATATCACATCAAAATCATTAAAATCATAAAATTAATAAAGAAATATTGGTCAACTTTTTTCTTACAGGAACTAAAGGAAAACAAAATGAAACTATTTTGCAAAATTTAAAAGTTAATAGCCACACAAAAAAATTATGAAAAAGAATATAATTTACCCCATAAAATGTGACATTCAACAACTCCTATCTAATTTAATCAGAGAAATAATAGACAAATAGATTCTCAAGGTGGTAAATTTTTAGGGTAACTTAGCATAGTTAAAATGGTCAGACATTAACCAATTAATTAGGTAAGCCAGAAAACTTTATGGAAGAGTAATAAAAATGATGACTTAAAAGATTCGATGTCCAACCCTTCCCAACTCTAAGAGTTGGGTATTTGAAAAAAAAAACAAAAAAACTCGAGTTGGGTTGACTTGAAACATATATGTGTATTATGAGGGTTTGGTTAATGGAAAAAGTTTGACAATATAGATTAATAAAAAAAATGGTTTAAATGGCAAAAATTTAAACGATTGGTTTAGCAAAAAGCCTCTTTTCATATAACAGAAAATTGATAATAGGGATCAACAATAATCAAGGAAGTAGATAGACTTCTGAAGAAAAAAAAATGGATGATTTATAGCTATTGGTTATTTTCAAAATCGTTTTGACTTTTCAAGACTAAATAAATAAGCCATTAAAGATGTTGAGGAGATCTTATATCTATTTCTTCTTTGGTAAAACCAGAGAACTTTGTGTGAAGATTTCACCGAAATAAAGTGGAGTTGGCTTTGAAGATTATGCATCTAACGAAAGCTCCTAATCTCATTAGAGTTCACAGTTTCATGTTTAGGTTGTGGTGGGAGAGGAAACAATAGAAAATTGATTGAATTTTTTAATGGAAAAGGTAAATTGTAGATTGGTTATTCCAAAAATCAATTCCTCAAGGTTAATGTTGATTTTTTTGACAGGTAAGTTTCTGTGATTTATAAGTTGATAGCCAAGTTCTTAATAAGACTTATTATGATCAAGTTGAAAAGAGCTTTTATGAAAATAAGTGAATAAAATGGGTTATGATAACAGGTCGATCAATTTGGTTATCAATTGTGGCTGCAAGTCTCTTATTTGCTTTACAAAATGGTGGTTCTAAAGGCTTCTTCACACTTCAATGAGGTCTAAGACGAGGGGAATATTTTACTCCTTACCTTTTTTTCTTGCGTGAAGAAAGTTTTCCAGCCTTCTTAAATTTGGTAAAGAGAGAGAAAGATTTTCAAGTTTCAAGACAATTAGGTTGGCACAAATTTGATATAAGAGAGAAAAGAGAGATTTGAAGTTTCCAACTGAAATGGTTCCGTATTTATTTTTCATCAATGGTGGTCTCATTTTTTAAACTCAAATAATAATAATACTTTTTTAAAAAAAAAGATTAATAATAATAATACTACTACTAATACTAATAATAATATTTATATACTAATAATCTAAGACAAGGGGAACATTTTACCCCTTAGCCATTTCTTCTTGTGTGAAGAAAGTTTTTCAACCTTTGCTCATGAATTTAATAGAGGGAGAAAAGAAAGATTTCAAGTTTCCAAATGAAATGATTTGATATTCACTTTTCATCAATGATGGTCGGAATCTTTTTGCCGCTAATTATGGAGAAAGTTAATGGCGTTAAAGAAGATTTTTTAAGACCTTAATGCTCCTAGTAAAAAAAAAAAAAGAAATCGACCATTCAAAATTTACCTTCATAGTGAGTCTTAATTCAAGTCATGAAGTATATCGTGTCCTTTAAACAAAATCAAAGTCATGATCGGGTTAGAGCAAATGTAGGGACAATGCTGGAAAAATTAGCTTGATGGAGTGAGAAAATTATTAAAGAAGTGGGTTGGAAACAAAAAATTAAGTACGGATGAAAGTTAAACTTCGGTAGAAGAGGAAGACGAGAAATTATTGGGGATGTTGCCTCATTGTGGCCCTCCCTCAATAAAGTGACATGTGATTGGTTAACCAAGCCTCCTTAACAAACCCATTTTTTATTTTTATTTTTTTCAAATTTTTGCCCACTTTTTTTTTTCTATTTAAGATTTTCACTTTTGTTGAGAATATTTAGTTAACTCCAATTCTCTATCCTCGCACATTGAGAAAATATTAATATAATATGTTAAAAATAAAAATAGTAGAAAATATCTAAAATTAGTTATTTTTAGTTAAATTATGTTTATTTTGGTAAAGTATTAATATAATATTAAAATTTGTAATCTGTTAATTAAGTTCTTAGGTTGCTTTTTTTTAAAAAAAGTTCTTAAGTTTATTGATGATTTTAACATGGAATCAAAATACGAGGTCATGTGTTTTAACCTCTAAAAGGAAGAATTAGATAGAAAAATAAAAGAAAAAAAAGTTAAAGCTCTCAATGTGCATATAAATGAGTGGAAGAGATTTTTTTTCTCTTTTTTTTTTGTTTGGATTAGAATGAAATGGTTATAAAAATTTTAACATTCCAAAACTTTTCATATTTTATAATTAAATAAAATTAAGATAACATATTTAATTCTAGCATTAAATCATGTACATAGATGCAAAACTTTTTTTATTCATGTATAAAAAAAAAACTTTTTACATTTCATTCTTATATCGACTTTATGAATTAATTGTATTCAGTCAAGCCACTTTCTTAATAGATGTTAAGTTAAATTTTATTATTTTTAATATATCAATTAAAAAAAAATGTATATTCATTTTAAAGAAGTTATTGTGTTCATGCGTGCGTAAAATTTACTCTTTTTTCATTAATATGACATTATAACACCCAAAATTATTAACCAATATTTTTTCCATAAAATTAATATTATAAATTTTTTATGCTACAGTATTAATTATCAATAATGAATTAAGAAAAACTTTATTGGTTAAAATTAAAATCTAATTTAATTTGAATAAAAAAAATAGCATTTAATTTTTTATAAAATAGTATTTTTAATTTTAATAATTAAGTTACTTTCATAATTTAAATAATTTCTTAATCATTAATCATTAATAATTAATGTTAATGGAATGCTTGTAATTGTAAAAATTAAAGCAAGGATATAATAGTTAAAAAATGTTTTTGTCAAAACTATCTTTTTAATATATAGATAATAGTTGTTAAAAGATCAACAAATAAAAAAACAAATATGGGAAGAAAATCAATTTAAAAACCAACACTATTTTTTTAATCAATGTGAAAGAAGAGAGAGAAGTGGAAGTTTAAAATAAGCAATTTTCCATTAAAATAAATTGTTTTCCATTTCAAAAAGTTGGTTAAAATAAAAACAACAATGTACGTCGCTGACAATTAAAGATTTCATGCTCTACATTTCTTCTCTCTCTTTTTTTTTAAAATTAGATTTTCTAAACAAAATTCAAAGTAATTAAAAAGAGAGAGAGAAGGAAATCATCATTTTCTTGTGTGAAATGCTTTCTTCACTGCTCAGTTTCGTCTTGGTGACTTTCCTATACGAAAAAAGAAAAAAGTGGATATGCATCAATTAATCATTAATCATTAACATTAAATGGAGTAAAATGAAGATATTAGGACAAAATTTGACTATATTTAGTGTTTGATTTATTATTATGTAACGCCTGACATTTTCAGGTAATTAATATGAATTTTTACTTTTGGAGTTAATTTTGGGTTAATCTCCCATCTATATTAATTTTGATTAATTCTTATTCATTATTGGGCTTGTTGGAATTATTGTTTGAAGTTTAATTTAAGAAATTTGGGTCAAGTAAGCTACTTTGAGTTTACCCAAACATTTTGAGAACTTATATTGGATTTTTAGAGTTGGAGAAAAGATAAAGAAAAAGAAAAGAAAAGGAAAGAAAATGAATAGGAGAAGGGCAAAAAGGGAAAAAGAAAATAGTTAGGGTTTTGATTTTAAAAAACAAACATAGAAAAAGAAATTCTATTGTCTTCTTCTTCAACCTCTCCCTCTCTTTTTCGAGAAATTATTCTATGAGACTGCCACAATGTGGGGGACAGTTTTTCATTGTTGGATATAGAGAGAGAAGTACCTCGAATTTATATCCTGTGATTATTAGTAGACATGAAAATTATTGGATCCACATCCAACGGTTATTATGAGTCAACCACATTGTGGCGGCCTCATTGAATAAGTTGTTATTTTTCCCCCCTCTGTTCGTGAACACCAGTCGCATGCACCACCTCCTTCCTTAAACCAGCGAACTCCTCCTTCTCCGACGAAGTCAGCAAGCGCGCTTCTTCCTCTTCACCGGCGACCATCCTCTCTCAGCACGACAATAACACGCGCTCGACAAATTTGGCAAACCCACACATTTTTTCAGCTATTTCCTTTTTTCTCTCTTGCGATTTTCGACGTTGCGTAGTCGCGAATGACCTCCTTCTCCAACGACAACAGCACGACAGAGGCCCATGTGAATCCCTCCTCCTTCGGCGTCAACAGGTTCTCCAGCCAATGGCTCAGACCGTCTGACGATGCTTCGACGAAACCCACGCTTTGGAGCCCTTTGCGATGCGATTTCGACGCCATCGCAACTGCTAGCGAGTTATTTTCTTTGATTAGTAGTCCCGATTGCGGTGATCCACACAATTTTCGACTAGTAGTAGCCCCGAATCTTACTCTTTCACACGTTCGACAATCTCCGGTGGGGGCTTTAATCTGGGTAGTGTCCAGATCTAGTGAGATCTGTTGGGATTTATACCCAAAAGCCTCGTAATTAATGATTTATTATTTAATAATTAATTTTGATTATTTTATTTACAATATAACATTATCCATTATATGAAAAATTCAAGGTTATTAGTGTGATCTTGAACAGTATGTGATTGACATACAAGAGGATCATGTTCAAGAAATAATTTAAAGGGTCTATAGTATATGGATAAGGTTGGGTGTTGTATCCTAGTAACACTATTGATACGGCCCACTTTGCAATTGTTACAAATGATTTGATCAAAATCGTTCATGTGGAGACGTGTGAGTGGGGTATCGTATACAATGAGTTTGTATAAGATTTGACCACGAAATATTTATTCTCTCTTTACAAATCCGTTAATTGAGAAGATTAATATTTCACAGGATGATCATATGCGACTCGATCTTAATCCTAAGTGAGTTATGAACCTGTGAGGGTTTGTCCTTTGTTTTTCATATGTGAAAGTAGCTATTGTAGCCAATTCAATAAGTCTACCATTTTGGGGGCTTGACGAAATAGGGAGCTGGGAACATAACCTCACAGGATAGAATTCATCTCATTCCCATAAGGATAAGTAGATGAGTAGTTCCCTTAAGTGCTGATTTGGAGACTTGAACAATGGGGCCCCACCCTCTCATTGGCCTGAGAGGGATTTGGTTTTTGATTGGATCATAAACAAATTGTTCATTAGAGAATTAATAGTACTTAAGGTATAAGATGTAATTATAGGGGTAAAACAGACTTTTGATCCAGCTATAATTACTAGTAATTCGTGAAAGATTAACTTGCATGTAGTGGTTATATCCATGACACAAACTCGTCCTACAGTATATGAGAGTGCAACTCTAGGTCTATGGTGGAGTGACCTAGAGTTAATGAATGAAAATTAATTAATTAATTTTGTATCATTGGAGCTTATAATCTATAGGTCCATAAGATCCCCTTGCTAGCTCATAGTAACACTAGAGAATCAATTTAGTTGAAAGAAAAATTTGAATTCTAAATAAATCAAAGATGATCCAATACTTCCATTGCGGATGAAAAGTTCATTCCTAGCAAGATCTTGTTTCAGCACGTGGTGAGTTCCGTTTTCATTAGAGTTTTCATGATTTCTATGTGTTTCAAGTGTGACCCACAATGTTTTTGACATCGTTGTAGGATACCCATAGGTCGTAAAGTCCAAATCTGCAAGTTTCGAACATTTTTGAACACTTTCCAGTAAGGGTTCAACAAGAAAATAGCAAGAAAGTATTCACAATGCAACCTCGGTAACCAATATGAAAATGATTGAGAAGCTTGTTTGCTTGAAAAGAAAATTTGAAATAACAAAGATAATGAAAAGAGGGATTCAAGCATGATCATATCCCTTTGATTGGAATTGTAGCCTAATTGCAATTGCAATTGTTGACTAAACACATAAAAGATGTAAACCGGATTCAACTCCTATTCGGCCTTGATCACAAGCATCTTTAGAAAACTAAGCGATTAAACCTATATTTCTATGACTAATACGAACTTAGATAAATAGCAACACAATCCTATTGATTTTGTAGTCTTGCCCTATGTCTAGGGTCTAAGTTTAAGTCTTATTTCTAAGTTCTTTCCTCCATTGCTTTTATGAGATCCCAACTTTATCTAACCTTTTTAGAATTAGACTCAATTGGCGTATACTGACCTAGATGATTGGTCTAGACTACTAATGAGAAATAAAAATCAATAAAAGCAAACAAGCCATAGAGTAAGCTAGGTCGTTGCTCTCACAATTAGCCCTCAATTCGTTTCTCTAGGGCATTCACATTCTTGAATCCCAAAGATAGGCTTAGCTCATGATTAAATACGAAAATAAATAAGCTTTAAACAAAACAAATTTCATAGCCTAAATAAAAAAAATAAAAATAAATAAAAAAAAAGAACTTGCAGCAGTAAAGATAAAACAAAACTAAAACGATGGGGATTCGATGCTAAACTAAAATTAGACTCTATTAAAATAAGCTTGTAGAATTGAAATGTCACAAAATGGAAATGACGGAACTTAATTAAGAACTTAATAAAAAGAGAAACAATACAACAACTTAACATAAAATTTCAGTAACTAAAACAAAACCAAAACTGAAACAAATTATGGAAAAACAAAGAAAACTGCAGAAACTCGACACCCTCAACGCCCTCTATTTCAATCAAACTCACTTCAACATTTTTTAAGGTGGAATGGGTCTTGACAATCTAAGGTTTTCACCCAGATTGGATCACGTATGAGTCAATACAAAAGGTGAAGAGGGATGATCAACATGATAAAAGAAGAAGAAGCGACAAAATTTGAAGTGAAAATTCAACGTCTTTTTTAGTGTGTTAGCTGCCTTTTTATAGCCTCCCAAAAACTAGAGTTTTTGTCAACTTTAGTGTAAGGAAAGACCCAAGCCATTAATGTTGAGAATCAGGGAAGGTATCTCGAGAATATCCTTAAAATTGAGAAAAATTTGGAATTCTCGATATTTTTCCTGTTTTTCTATTTCTGCCTAAAATTTCTATTGTAATCTAGTTGCAATTTTTACAGTTCTCAGTTTTTTTCCTTTTATATGATGCGAGCAACTATGGTTTCTTTCTCCTTCCATGTGTGAATTATTGCTCGACAATCTTGTTGGAAATTAGGATAAAATCTCACCTGAATCTTCCAAATGGAATAAAATCTGGATTTTTTCTATTTTTCTGCCATTGCCCACAATTGCAATTGCAATCTGGTTGCAAATTTTCACTGCTGCCCATTACTGCACCAAAACAGAAAAATCAACAAGTTTATACCACTTTAAGCCTTTTCTTGTTGTTTTGAGATATTCCTAGGATGCTTAATTGATTTTGACCATACTTGCTTCATTTTGCTGAACTTTATGAACATGCATGTTAATTCTCAAGAATAACTTGAATTTAAAGGCTAAATAACCCTCAATAATGAGCCTTATCAACAATGCTTATTAATTTGAATACCAGAGATTCTAATAAGAGAAACTTCCTTATTAAGCCGATCAAAAAGGCCTTCGATGCACAAAAAGAAAAGATAAGGAGATAGGGGATCGCTGATGGGACTTAGAAAGTTCACATTTTATCATACCTAAATCGAGTAAGTTTTATGGATTTTGTGTATTTTATAGGAATTAGAGTTCAAGGCACATTTTGAAGATTGTACGTGAAATCGAGGTTAAAATGAGCTAAATCGAAGGTCAATCGGGCACCCGAGCGAAGAGATACGTCAGATTGACCTTTTTGCCCCTGAAGTAGTGTCGAGACCCTACGCAGAGCCCATGCTCGATGCTGAATGGAAGTAGCTTCTGATGCAAGATAACATCTCAACGTTGTCACAAGTCTTTGCGCACGAAGCATTGCATTACTCTGCGGCAAGCCCCCCTCGATGCTGGCAGCGTCGAGACTCTGTTCACAGCATCTCGATGCTATCGCAACTACAATAAATTCTTTCTTTTCCATTTTAGGGTAACGTGACTCTGATTTAGACAACCATTCTTGACTTTCCCCCCTCTCTTTCATTGTTTTAGGCAGATTTTAGGCTTTTTAGTTCATTTTGGCTTGTATTATGGCCTCAAGATCGATGCAACGATGTGCGGCTAGTTGTAATCATTGATTCGAGGTAATGTAGGGATATAAATTATTGCAACATTAAGAGATTTTGTACTTAATTTCAAATTAATTGCATATGTTTTATGGCTTTTGGTTTTTGTGTTAATCTTAGTAGTCCTCTAATTATAATTCTTTGTTAGCGTCAATTAATTTAGGGAAATTTACACTTGTCACAACTTTTTTGAATAAGTAGACTAAGCACTTGGATAGAAAAAGTTAATTTATTTTTGCGAGCCTATGATCAATATTACAATTGGATGTGATCGTACCTCTGAATTAAAATTTGGAAAGATTGATTTTTCTCCCTTTGCAATTATTTGTTATTTGTCTTAGTTCTTAGTTTCTCACAAATCCAAACTCCCCTTTTTATTTTTTATTTTAAATTTAACATTGAGAAATTAATCCTGTGTTTCCCTTGGGATTCAACCTGGTTCCACTATTCCTACAAGTTATGATAGTCAAATCAATTTTTATTTTGGCAGTCCTCGACAACCCGACTACAAACCCTAATGGAAGGAAGAGTTGAAGTGAAATGATTGATCACACGGTTGAAGTGAAATGATTGATCACACTGATGCATTATTGGAAAGTGCTTGATCCACATCTGCTCTAATTAATAATCATCATGATCGAGAACAGTTCAAAAAAATTATCACTTTTGTGTAAAAAAATGTTGTTTTGATAACAGTTTCCATTAGGAAAATTACATAAATAATGTAGGAAAAATAATTACTTTTAAACATAGAGTATTTTGAAATTAATGACAAACTATGTCATTGCTATTTTCTATCATTGCTCTATCATTATGACAGATCTTCTACTCCCATCGGTGCTGGAACACATGGAAATAATATTTCTCTCAATTTTGAGAACACATTTTAAAATGGAAGTATGTACTTGCACTTGATCATGTTCCATTGGAAAAAGGATCATACTGAAACTTTGATGCTCAATCCCTCAATCTCCCCATTGTAGCATGATAGGACATATAAAGTCCTATTTAATCATAATTATTTCTTGTTAGTTAGAAGGATTTTATGTGTTTTATTATTATTCTATAGGAATTTGAGCAATTTTCGTGTTTTGGAGAGTTTGTAGCATTTCAGGGTTAATTCGAACCAAATCGGAGGTGATTCGAGCAACTGAATTTCTATACCAACTTTGACCGATCATATTATGATGTTTTGAAAAGCAAATATATTCAAATTTGGTATCAAATCGAAGCTTATTGAAATATCTTTCCAAAGGTATCAGAGTCATTATATTACACCAAGTATTGTGAAAGTTATGACGTTTTTAGTAATCACTACTCCTGCTAGAAAACTGTTGTACGCGAGAATGCTTTGTGACAATTTATGTTCTCATTATCTTGCTGATTACATTTGGGAATATAGAGAAATTAGATATCATTTTCAAGGTCTCTGAAAGATCTTTCTAGCCATATAAAGATCAAGTTGATCGAAGTCTTGAAGAATAAGTTATTGGTAAAATACTAAAGAGTGTGCAATCTAGAAACTTTCCTTATTTGCAACCTTTTATGTTTGTTTTGAGAATTTATGAAAGAATTTTCGATTTTTGGATGTATTTTCCAGCATTTTGCAAGATAGAAAATTATTTACTTTATTTTGAATATTATTCCCTAATTGTTTTGAAAAAATATCTTGCTAAAATTTAGGGTTTCTTAACTTGTGCAAGTTGTCTACTTCGAGGCTTATTTGAGCCTTCTTTTGGACCGCTGCAAAAGGGGGCATCCTAGTGTAATCTTTATAGACAATAGTTTTTAGAGTTTTTCTCCCTTTTCCTTTACCTCTCTTTTGTCACTATATCAAACCAATTTCGAACCTTGGCTACATCATCACGATGAGCGGCTAAGATAAGTGTTCCAATTCATAGGTCGGTGTAGTTAAGTTGCAATATTGTGAAACTTTGAGTTGTATTGAATTTTATTCTCTTAATCTAAGTATTCTTGTTTCCTATTTTAATCATTGTATGTATGCATTTATAAAATTGACGACTCGATTGCATGTGTTTATTTACAAGTTTGCTATGCATGAAAATTACAATCCGTAATTGTTGTGATTGATTGCTTAATTAAAGTAGCAATAAGATTGGCTCATGTGTGTGTATCTAAGGCTTTTCCTAAAGTACATAGCTTGCATGAGAGATCTTAGGAAACATGAAAGATTAATTAATTGGTTTGTGCTATCTCAATTGGTTAATCAATTTTAGTCCTTCCATCATTTTTAATGCTATTGCTTGATTTGTATGGAATGCTATCATACCCAGTAAATTAAGTAATAAGTTTAATTGCAATGTTTTGTTGGAATGAATAGACTTGGGGGAATAAAATCTAATTTGACTTTTCCAATTAGGTTGACTAAGTACTTAGATTCAAAGCATTAATTTATTTGTGTAAGTCTATGATCGATATTGCAATTGAATGAACCACACCTATGGATTAGATATTGGTAAGATTTGATCTATCTTTGTTTTTATCTTCGTAATTTTTATTTTATTTACAAAAAAACACAAAACCCTCTTTTTATTTTCTTTTGCAAATTTAATTTGAGAAATTGATATTTGGTTCCCTGATATCGACCCGGTCCACTCAATGCTACAAGGAGCTTAGGATCGATTTATAAATTGTAATTTGACGAGCCTTCGATAAGCTCCTATCACAACACTTAGGGTTTCTTATAGGTGGAAGAGAATGAGACCTAAACAAATAGGTCAAAAAAAGTTATGAAAAAAACTCCATTATTACATACAAAAATCATATAAAAAAGTAAATGGGAGTGGAGAATAGAGACAGTTTGCTTCTTCACATAGTGGATATGAAAACGAAGAATATAAGGAAATTGTAATGGGTAGCAAAAAATATTAGGATATTTGCAAATCTAGCCATGGTTTTTGAGATTGGCAAATATAGCAAAAATTTTTAAATTCGATTTTCAGTTTTTTTATTATTCCAATTTTACCCCCATTAGTGTATTAGTAGGTATATCAGTAGTATATATGATATACTTTATATTTGGTATATTGGTAGTATATCGATATATTTTATATTTGGTATATCAGTCAACTGATATATACCTAAAACAAAGTATATTAGTAGTATATTACTGATATACTACTGCTACACTTCTTTTTAGATATATCAGTTAAATAATATACTCTATATGAAATATATCAATAGCATATCAGGGATATTTCTCATATTCGGTATATCGTTGACATACTTCATTTTAGGTATATCCATTCAAATGATATACCTAACATTGAGTATATCAATAGTATATCAATGATATACTTCATTTTAGGTATATCCGATATACTTAATATGAAGTATTTATATGCTATTAATATACAATATTCGATATATCATTGATATACTTCATTTTAGGAATATAAATCACTGATATATCTAAAAATATGTATATGAAAGATACAGTTGATATACCTAAAATAAAGTACATCAGTAATATATCAGTGATATACTTTATTTTAGGTATATCTGATATTGTGAATATGAAATACTGATATACTATTGATATACTTGATATAAGGTACATCATTGAAATGATATACCTAAAATGAAGTATATTAGTACTATATCATTGATTTACTACTGATATACTACTAAACAAGTGTAATGACTAAATACGTGTATCAATTAAAAACTAGTTATCAAAAAAAAAAACTAGTGACCAAAAACCATTGCTAAAGTCAAGAACTAAAAATGGCTTCACAACTCTTTGATCCCATCACAATTTGAAATACATAAAGGTAAAGGAGAAAGGAAGCCAAAGAGACGGTGAAGGTGATATTTGTGTATAGTGTGGCTATCAATGGTTTAAGTTATGAATATCTTTTTTCAAATGCATGTGTGTTTAAGTGTAATGAGGCGAAACAAAGAGAAATGAAAGTGATTGAATCGGAAAAAATAGAAATGCTTGGCAAAAACAAAGTATATCAGTGATATACTTCATTTTAGGTATATGTAATATACTGCATATGAAGTACTGATATGCTATTGATATACTTCATATTAGGAATATCATTCCATTAATATACCAGAGTAAAGTATATCAGTAATATACTTCATTTTAGGTATATCTGATATATTGAATATGAAGTATTGATATACTGTTGATATACTTCATATTAGGAATATAATATCGAGATTCCACTGAAATACCAAATAAAGTATATCAACAGTATATCACCACTATATCTGATATACCGCTGATATACTTAATAATAGTAAAACACATGAAAACACTGAGAATGACAGTTTGGACTTTTCCGATTTAGCTTTTTGGCTGGGCTGAATTTTTTTGCCAGATTTGCAAACTGAAAAAAGTGAAGTCACGCATGCAATAAGTCCATAAAATTTTGTCATCCTTGCAACCAACACAAGAATATAATTTTGATTTTTTTTAGAGTTAATTTTGATTGATATTAAAATTACAAAGCATATAAAAATTAAAATTTGGTCGACATTCTAGTGACGAAGATGACCTGTGGGCTGCTTTCTCTTCCACCTACAAAATATCGCAAGAGCAAGCTTTTTGTCTTAGATTTTCAGCTTGACCAATTTTTTACCTTTTACTTGTGCTCATTAATGGAAAGTTAATGATAGGGTTTAAGATAAATGTTTTTAAAATTTAAGACAAAAATTGACATTTTGAAATTTCAAAGACACCAAAATAGAGCACACCTCAAAATTCAAGAACTAAAATGGAATGTAAACCAATAATTATCATGGTTAATTTGTTTAATTAGAAAATAAAAAAGATTTGATATGAAAGATAACAAGTTAAAAACTCTGAAAATAAAATCTTCCATCATACTTCATATAAGTTCTAATTTATTAAAATAAAAAAAATGGACGATATAACTTTTTACATGAGAGGTAGGAAAGGAAGTAAAGAGAGCGACCATGCCAGAATAGAACAAAAGAAAAAGGCATGATAATATAGGTTGTAAGAGAGAATGTAACGACAAATAAGATTGCAAGTATCAGAAAGTACTAATAAAATAATGTACAGAGAACGAATAGAGAGAAAGTGTTTATACCTAAAATTAGCGAACAAATATGTGCATAAAGGAGCTGGTAAAATAGAAAGTGTATGAGAAGGAAGATATATGAATGTCTAGAAGATTAAAAAATGAAAAATAATATATGATAAGGAGATTAAAGAAACAAGAGATATGCTCACACCATGTTCAGAATAATCATTAGAGTAGTTTGCAATAAAGACAAGAACAGAATTTCGTGGAAGAATAATTAGAATAAGACCATTTTGCAAAAAGAAAAAAACCAGAACAAGACTCTATGTACCCTTGCTTATTTTTTATATAATTTTCCTCTCCATTCCACTAGAAATATATGTTTCCTCACCCAATATCAAATAGATTCCAAAAATTTCCACCACCATCGTTTTTGGTAGTTCGCCACCAGAAAAGTTATGTTCAATACGAAGAACTATAACATGAAAATGACTTGAGTCGTCTTTCAATACTTCATCCAAAACTTGTTTAGAATTTTGTGGTAAATAAGAGATCCACAAGTGATCAAATTCATTGTCACACCCCGCCCCAGATTACTCTAACCTACCTAAGACATGGCATGCTGACACTAGACTCCAACTAAACTATGGAGTCCTTTGTCAAAATTGCACAAACTAAATACATTTTGAAAACATTAGATGGCTAGCCAAATTTTATGGAAACTAAGATACATAAAAAAATTTCGACAGCATTTTTCCTCAAAAATGGATAAAACACACCCGAAATAGAAATATACACTTCTAAATAATGAATTCAAAAGCCAACATTAACACCAAGTGTGTCCCATGCATTGCACACTATTCAGTAATCAAATTTGAATTCGACAACCATGGCATATCCAGAACTACTAATGGACAAACATAGATGCTTCAATTTACACATCATCCTAAGACTCAAAATGGTACATCATTATTAAATACATGCTAGCCACTTTAATTACAAAAGATGCATCTATAAGTAATGCTAACACAAAATGACATGCAACCTATCGAGTTTTTGGTGGCAGATATTGACTCCAGTAGGCCTATCGAAAATTCAAAAGCTACCTGGTGAAAAAAAAAAATTAGGAAGGAGTGAGCTAATAAGCTCAATGAGTGGTAAGAGTTTATAAGAAAGTACTTATATATATAAAAAAAAGTTATTAACGTACTAAACACCTTGAGAGCAAACTTTAAGAACACTTTATGAAATACCTTTACAAATAAGTTATTGAAGTATTTTTAACAACCGATCTATAAAAATATAATTTTAAAACATAAATAACTGCGTAACCAAGAAAACTCCATCACTAAACATGTACCCAAAAATAGTCATATTGGCGTAGAGTAATCTCGATATGCGCAGCAAGGCAAATCTAGTCATACTATGCATGGGGAAGACCCCAGATACATAACAGAGTAACTAGTCATACTATGTATCGAGTAATCTCAAGGTACATAGCAGAGAAACAGATAGTCATACTATGCACCAGTACTCTCAAGGCACATAGCAGAGCGAATCTAGTCATACTATACATCGAGTAATCTCAAAGTGCATAACGGAGCGCATCTAGTCATATTATACACCGAGTAATCTCAAGGTGCATCGCAGAGCGAATCTAGTCATACTATAATCCGAGTAATCTCAAGGTGCATAACAGAGCGAACTGGATCCCAGGACCTCATATAAATTATATATACACTACGAAAATACATTCGTGTAAGTGCATCGGGAAATCACCAGTAGTGGTTTGAAAACAATTTCTACTTAACAACATAATTCTCAAATCATGAACAAAACATAATTCATCTGAAATACTATCTCCCGAACTTCAATTCTTAATTCATGGATCAATTTCCATAAACCATCTCTCAACAATCCAAATTTGAGTTACAAAATTAGGCAATTCATGCCTCCATTAAAACATAATTCAAAATCAACCACTTCTAAAATCCACAAAATTTGAAATGACTTAAGCAACTAGAACCTTCATTGAAAGAATTAAACCATGAGGCTTCCTAATTTCAATCACTTAGCAAAATCAACCATAAAATCCAACAATAATACATAAACATAAATCTCTTCAGAATTTTCGTGGTATTAAACCATAAAGTCACTTGAATAACTCTAAATTATTTTTTTATAACTTGAAAATCTAAAATAATTTATAAAACAACCACTCACAGTGCTATTGGCAAGAGAAATTTGGGTCTTAAGCCATCCCGATCTCCGCTTGACCTGAAATAGTAATTTCGTCAATGTATTAAAAACTCTTAAATCCTCAAATTAGGACAAATCACTAAAATTTACCAAGCCCTAAATTCTCCTTAACACTTGAGTTAACCATAATTGCCATGAGTTCAAACTCTAGCTACCATGTAATTAAGACCACATTTCCAAAATAAAGTTTCCATTAGATCCCATTGTGCTCCCCTTCATAAAAAGTTTCATTCTCCTCATCTCTTCTTCTTCTCCTCCATAAAACTTTTTTTTTTCTTTTAGAGCTTGCAACTCAAAAACCCACAAATAACCCCCTTTAATTCTTCCTTTGTTAAAAATTATGAATTCCACCAAAATTTTCTCTCTTTAAACTCAACTATTTCCTTCGTCCAAGCTTTTCAAACTAATCCATGAAAGTTTCCAACTAAAGAAGAAAATCCATAAAAGAAACCCACTAATTACCTTCTATTCATGACAAAACTTTCACAAAATCATCTAGAAAACTTACCCAAGATCTTGAACCAAGGTTGTGAGTTGATTTTGTAACAACCTTAACTCATACAACTTTCTAAACGTGGAAGCAAAATTGAGTTACCTCGCTCATGCCCGAAATTTTGGTAGCATGACGACGTAACTCAGAGAAAACCAAAATATCAAGAACCTGTAAAGCGCATAGACACTTCTAAGTTTTCAAAGAAACACTCAGCTCCCACCAAACTACACAAAGAGGCTGAGTTCACAAACAGGCATACGTATACAACACATCTCAGATCCAGAAAGAAATATACAAGGGAACAAAAGGACAATTTACAACTGAGATTTACAAACTAACATATAAACAACCTATTTAAAAAGTACACAACAAAATGAGCCTAGGAGAAATCTACTAGTATCCCCATAGCCTCGTCAGGACGTTGTCCCGTCATCCACCACGCTGATGAGCGTCACCTGAAAAGAGGTAAACAAAGTAGCACGAGTGAGTATAAATATACTTGGTAAGCAGCCCACTTAAGAATCCAAAGTTTAAAGAAAACATACCACGAAAGAAACTGCCCTTACTCACACTTGTGCTCAAAATCGAGTACTTACACTATTTAACTAAAAACCCAATTACCCTACCTCCACTTTCGCCATTCCCTGACCCTAGCTTCGTGTCGTACCTGCAAGCCCTGTATCCTAGAATCAAACCTATGAAGGTAAATAACCCTCACACTCATCACAATAGAGAATCACCCTTAAGCTAGCACACATGCAATAAGGAAACGCATCCCCTACGCTCAACATAATGGGGAACCACCCCTAAGCTAGCACTCAGGCAATAGGGAAACACATCTCCTACGCTCAACACAATGGGAAATCACCCCTAAGCTAGCACTCAGGCAATAAGGAAACGCATCCCCTACGCTCAACACAATGGGAAATCACCCTCTAAGCTAGCACTCAGGCAATAGGGAAACGCATCCCCTATGCTCATCACATCATATAACTTTCTAGGTTTACAAGCTCGCACGAAACAACCGAAACAGGGTACGTAGCACCATTTCAATGGTTCTTGATCAAATTTGGTACCTTGAAAACCCCCGAGGTAAAATACCACTCTCAGGGCCACGCCCACTTTCTGATCCGAAATTCACATTCACAACCAACATCCCAAAGTCAACCTCAAACACACTTAATTAGCTATGGCTCAAGTTTAGATTTAGTTTAATCTCACTTAGCCAACATCTCATTCATATACAAGCAATTCTCAATTACTAGCAATCTAGCAATTTCACCATATCGATAAAATAAGCACATCACATTCATTCATTAAAACACAAGGGCCTTTCAAATAAATCCAATGGCTACTTACCTCTCAATCGACTCAAGGTCGAAAAACTTCTCTTCTTAGGACGGCGTTAATTTTAATCCAAGCAAAAGGGAGAGCGCCCAAGTACCACAACCTCCAATGTTGACTTCTAACATGTACAAAAGTTCCAATTACACAATATTAACTCATATAGATCACAATCAACTTCCTAAAACTTACTTGGCCCCAAATGACCATTTACAAGAATTCCAAACTTTAAAACTTACCAGCCACCGTAACTAAAAGCTGCTGGAACAATGCTCGGTACAACCCAATTGAAAAATTTAGCCTCCAACCATGATGGTTAATCCTAAAGTGAGTTTCATAATCAAAAGTTAACCCAAACTACTCAAATAGTGCTTAAATAAGCAATTAACTCACTAAATTTCTAGATTCCAAAGCCAAAACGCTTACCCACTGTTAAACGAGCCAAGACCACACCGAACTGAACTCTAAAATGCCCAAAGACAACTTCAAAGCCGCTGTCCACTCCAAATATTTTGCGAGAAAATGATCCAAACACCAACAAACATATGAGAGAGAGAGAGGGAGAGAGAGAGAGAGAGAGACGGAACGGGAGGGAGGGGGATTACGGGGAGAGGGAGGAAGCGGGAGGGAGGAATAAGGATGAGGAGAGGGGAGTACGGGGGAGATAAGGATGGAAGATGGGTGTTTTTTTTTATTTATTAAATAATAATAATAATAATAATAATAATAAATAGTAATAATAATAAAAAAAAGATAATAATATCTTTAATATTTTAATAATAATAGTTTTATCTAATTACTTAATAAAATCTTAACTAAATTTTAAATCGGGTGTTACAGATTTTCACTCCAAGATAATCCAAACAATGTCTTCTCCTCCCCTCAAAAACTTATTTCTTCAATTTTTCTTTCCAAGGGCTTCCTTCCTTTTCCTCCTCTTTTTTTTTTTTTTCTTATTCACTCGTGGGTTTCTCTCCAGATTTCTCTCTTTTTTTTTTTCAAGAACCAAAATGTCGAAATAGGTGTTACATTCATAGGACGAAAAAGGGAATATAAGTATCTCGTCGACGATCATGCAATTAATCGGAACCTCGAAAAGGAAGGAAGAACTCTTCATATTGGAAAGCACACAAAGAATTATCCCTACAACATGTTTCTTCACATGCAATGGCAATTGAAGCAAGACAGAGCAACATGTGGATATTCAAATGAGTTTGGAATCTCATTTCCAGGTACCCTGAAGATAACATCCATGTCATTGCAAACACCCTGCCACATAATTAAGGATTCAAGGTGAGTTCAGGATGCTTTTTTTAATAGACACATTTTAAGAGGGATCATTTATTATATGCTTCCTTTGATAACAAACACTTTAAATACATTTTCAGAAAATTTAGAATCACTCATAACTTTGTTATCATATAGCTTGAAAAAATGGTTTTAATTAGTTAAAAACTCTTTTTATCATGACCACCCTCATCCTGAGCCAAGTAATGCCTAAAGATTCATATGTCTATCTTCATTAATCATTGGTTAATTAACGGTATAATAATTAACCTTGTTATTCAAGGGCTGGAGAACAATTATTTTCAATTCCTTAACAGGAGGTGGGTAAAAGAGTTACACAACCAGGAAAATCCTTACCTAAAGTGAAAAGAAAAGTCTACATATCCTAGAATAATACTTGCACCTAATGGATAATATTACAACTAAGGCCATTTTTACTTTTATCAAGAGCAGAAATTAATCTTATGATAATGGCCAGAGTACCCCTTATTTCTAATGAATAAAAAACTAATTAGTTAAATAGTATTGTAAATATAAATGCCCATTCCACATGCCCATTTGATATCCATACCAAGTGGCATTTTATCCATAGCCAAAGTGTCTTCCATGTGTCCAACAAAGACCATAGATTGGTGTCCAAATGGACCACATCATGCTCTCCTAATTGCCTATATATAGTGGTTCTTGATGGATAAATAAATAGAGACATTTGGTAAAGAAATCTCTCCAATCTTCTTTTTTCTCTAATTTCATTTGTTTTTAATTTGCCATAAATCTCCACTTTCTTTTGTTTATAATATATATATATATACTCCCTTTATATTCTAACACTTGTATTATTATTATTATTATTATTATATGTTTTGGTAAAGTATTATTATTATTATTATTATTATTATTATTATTATTATATGTTTTGGTAAAGTATTATTATTATTATTATTATATGTTTTGGTAAAGTATTATTATTATTATTATTATATGTTTTGGTAAAGTATTATTATTATTATTATTATATGTTTTGGTAAAGTATTATTATTATTATTATTATATGTTTTGGTAAAGTTTTGGTGCCCGGTTTCGCCTCTCAATTTTACAACACGTTATCAGCACGAGACTCTGTCATTTTTCCCGCTAAAGGTAAGTCTTATAGGTAAGCCATTTTTACGCATTTGGTTTATGTTAAATTTCTAATATGAATATATTATTATTTTTGATAGTGTTATTATGGCAAACCTTACAAAACTAGAATTTGCGGCCCTGGATATTAATGGAAATAACTACTTGTCATGGGTCCTTGACGCTGAGATCCATTTAGATTCTATGAATCTTGGAGAAACAATTAAAGAAGGAAATGATGCATCAAATCAAGAAAAAGCAAAAGCCCTTATCTTCCTTCGCCATCATCTTCAGGAGGGATTGAAAATGGAGTATCTTACAATAAAAAATCCCTACGTTCTATGGCATGGTTTGAAAGAAAGGTACGATCATCAAAAAACAGTTATTCTTCCTAAAGCTCGTTATGATTGGATGCACCTGAGGTTGCAGGACTTTAAATCAGTAAGTGAGTATAATTCCGCACTCTTCAGAATTAGTTCAAAATTAAAATTATGCGGAGAAAAGATTACTGATGTTGATATGTTAGAGAAGACATTTTCCACTTTTCATGTCTCGAATATGCTCCTGCAGCAGCAATATCGAGAGAAGGGTTTTGCAAAATATTCTGAACTTATCTCATGTCTTCTCGTTGCTGAACAAAATAACGAGTTATTGATGAAAAATCACGAATCCCGACCAACTGGAGCAACACCATTCCCTGAAGTGAATGCTGTGAATTTTAATAACCGTGGTCGAGGTCGTGGTCGTGGTCGAGGTCGGGACCGCGGTAGAGGAAGAAATACCTATTTTCGTGGTGGGCATTATAATTTTAAGAAACCCACACGAAGTGATGATCATAAAGGAAAGGCTCCATAAGATAGAAGTTCGAAAGGTGATGAACATAAATGTTTCCGGTGCGGAATGACTGGGCACTGGTCACGTACCTATCGTACGTCAAAACACCTTGTTGATCTCTATCAAGCTTCCCTGAAGGAAAAAGGGGAAAGAATGTGGAGGTAAATCTTGCCATTCAAGAAGATGATGTGTTTGACCCCTCCAATATGATGCATCTTGATGTAGCTGATTATTTTGAATCTCCTGGAGAGAGAATTGATGCAATCAAACAAGTAGATGATGATTTGTATGAAAATATATAATTAAGTACTGTTTAGTATGTTTTTGTTGTTGTTTTGTTTGTATATATATTTAAGACTCTTTGTAATCGCTTTTCTTTTCTTTTCAATGAAAAAATATGAACAATTTCAATATGTTGAGTAACTCGAAAATGAGCAATGAGGATTTATGTCTGGCAGACTGCGCAACTACGCACACGATACTCATAAATAGAAAATATTTTACTAGATTGACAATGCTGGAAGCAAAAGTCAATACTATATCAGGTTCTGCAAATCTGATTGAAGGTTTTGGAAAAGCAAACTTTATTTTGCCTAGAGGAACAAGATTTACAATTAATAATGCTATGTTCTCTAGCAAATCGAAAAGAAACTTATTAAGTTTTAAAGATATACGTGAAAATAATTATCATGTTGAAACTGATTGTAAAAATAATATAGAGTGTCTCTATATAACATCTATTGTTTCACATGAAAAACGTATATTAGAAACACTGCCTGCTTTTTCTTCTGGATTATACTATACTCATATACGAGTAATCGAAAGTTATGCAATAATGAACCCAAAGTTCAAGAATCCAGAAATATTCAGTGTTTGGCATGATCGATTGGGTCATCCAGGGTCAATAATGATGAGAAAAATTATTGAGAATTCACATGGACATCCTTTAAAGAGCCAGAAGATTCTTCAATCCAATGAGTTGTCATGTGATGCTTGTTCTCAAGGGAAATTAATTATTAGACCATCACCAGCTAAAGTGGGGATTGAATCACCTGCATTTTTAGAGCGAATTCAAGGTGATATTTGTGGACCTATTAACCCACCAAGTGGTCCATTTAGATATTTTATGGTATTAATTGACGCATCCAGCAGATGGTCACATGTATGCTTATTATCAAGTCGAAATCTTGCATTTGCAAGATTACTTGCTCAAATAATTAAGTTAAAAGCACAATTTCCTGATAATACAATTAAGACCATTCGACTTGATAATGCTGGTGAATTTACATCCCAAACTTTTAATAATTATTGTATGTCAATTGGGATAAGTGTTGAACATCCTGTAGCTCACGTTCTTACACAAAATGGTCTAGCAGAATCATTTATAAAACGTCTGCAACTAATTGCAAGACCATTGCTTATGAGAGCTAAACTTCCTACATCGGTATGGGGTCATGCTATTATGCATGCTGCATCACTGGCACGTATTAGGCCAGTAGCTTATAATAAATACTCCCCAATGCAATTAGCTTATGGCCAGCAGCCAAATATTTCCCATCTAAGAATTTTTGGATGTGCAGTATATGTACCGATTGCTCCACCACAACGTACTAAGATGGGTCCTCAAAAGAGGTAAGGAATATATGTTGGTTTTGATTCCCTATCAATTATTAAATATCTTGAACCCCTGACGGGTGATGTATTTACTGCACGATTTGCTGATTGTCATTTTAATGAGACAAATTTTCCAACATTAGGGGGAAGAGTTAAGAAGTTGGAAAAAGAAATTACATGGAATGCATCGTTATTATCTCATTTAGATTCTCGTAGAAATCAATGTGAACTTGAAGTTCAAAAGATAATTCATTTGCAAAATATAGCAAATCAACTACCAGATGCATTCACAGATACTAAAAGTGTGACTAAATCATATATACCAGCTGCAAATGCTCCATCAAAAGTTGATATCCCAAAGGAACAAGTTGTCAATAATGAGTCTGGAGCACGGCAGAAGCGTGGTAGACCAATAGGTTCTAAAGATAAAAATCCTCGAAAAAGAAAAGTAGTTGAGAATCAAAATGATTCAATAAAAGGTATGGATGTTCCAGAAGAAATCCAGAATACAACTACTCAAAAGAGTATTGGTGAAAATCAAACGCTTGAGGATAATAATGAAATTTCTATAAACTATGTTACAACAGGAAAGAGATGGAACCGAAATGATATCATTATTGACAACATTTTTTCTTATAATGTTGCTCACTAATTCATGAAAGTGACGATTTTGACCCAAAATCTATCGTAGAATGTCAACGTAGAAAGGATTGGCCGAAGTGGAAAGAAGCAATCCAAGCAGAGTTGAACTCACTTTCAAAACGTGAGGTTTTTGGACCAGTAGTCCCAACACCGGAAAACGTCAAACCTGTAGGATATAAATGGGTATTTGTAAGGAAAAGAAATGAAAAGAATGAAGTCACAAGATATAAAGCGAGACTTGTTGCACAAGGATTCTCGCAAAGGCCTGGTATTGATTATGAGGAGACATATTCTCCTGTGGTGGATGCAATAACGCTAAGATATTTGATTGGTCTGACTGTATATGAAAAGCTTGATATGCATCTAATGGATGTAGTCATGGCGTATTTATATGGATCTCTGGATAATGACATTTATATGAAAATCCCGGAAGGATTTAAAATACCAGAAACATATGAATCAAGTTCTCGGGAATTGTATTCAATAAAGTTACAGAGATCAATATATGGATTAAAACAATCAGGACGAATGTGGTATAATCGCCTGAGTGAATATCTGTTGAAAGAATGATACCAAAATAATCCAATATGTCCGTGCGTTTTTATAAAGAAATCTCAGTCAAGATTTGCTATTATAACTGTATATGTTGATGACTTAAATATAATTGGAACTCCTGAAGAGTTATCCAAGGCAATAGAATATCTTAAAAAAGAATTCGAGATGAAAGATCTTGGAAAAACAAAATTTTGCCTTGGTTTGCAAATTGAACATTTAGCAGATGGGATATTTGTTCATCAATCAATTTATACAGAGAAAATCTTAAAAAGATTCTATATGGATAAAGCACATCCATTAAACATTCCAATGGAAGTTCGTTCACTGGATGTAAAGAAAGATATATTTCGACCTCGAGATGACAGTGAAGAACTACTTGGTCCTGAAGTACCATATCTTAGTGCAATTGGTGCACTTATGTATTTGGCTAATAACACAAGACCAGATATTGCATTTTCAGTAAATTTATTAGCTAGATATAGTTCATATCCTACAAAAAGACATTGGAACGGAGTTAAGCATGTACTCCGATATCTTCGAGGGACAATTGATATGAGTTTATTTTATTCTAACAAATCAAAGTATGATCTAGTTGGTTATGCAGATTCTGGTTATCTATCTGATCCACACAAAGCTAGATCTCAGACAGGTTATCTATTCACATGTGGAGGAACTGCTATATCGTGGCGATCAGTGAAACAGACTATAACGGCCACTTCTTCAAATCATGCTGAAATCCTCGCTATTCATGAAGCAAGTCGAGAATGTGTATGGCTAAGATCGATGACACAACACATTCATCAGACATGTGGCTTGTCTTCAAGTAAACCTCTTCCAACGATGTTATACGAAGACAACACAGCATGTATAGCTCAAATCAAGGGAGGATATATCAAAGGAGATAGAACAAAGCATATCTCACCAAAGCTCTTCTATACTCATGATCTTGAAGAAAATGGCGATATCACTGTACAACAAATTTGTTCGAAAGATAACCTGGCTGACTTATTTACGAAGGCATTACCAACTGCAACCTTCGATAAATTAGTATATAGCATTGGAATGCGGCGACTCAAAGACTTTAAGTGGTGTCTCCATGAGGGGGAGTGAATGTATTATAGTAAACTATATAAAATATGTACTCTTTTCCTTCACTAGGGTTTTTTTTTTCTTCCCATTGGGATTTTTTCCCTAGTAAGGTTTTTAACGAGGCATATTTTATAAATGAGCATTTAAGGGGGAGTATTGTAAATATAAATGCTCATTCCACATGCCCATTTGATATCCATACCAAGTGGCATTTTATCCATAGCCAAAGTGTCTTCCATGTGTCCAACAAAGACCATAGATTGGTGTCCAAATGGACCACATCATGCTCTCCTAATTGCCTATATATAGTGGTTCTTGATGGATAAATAAATAGAGACATTTGGTAAAGAAATCTCTCCAATCTTCTTTTTTCTCTAATTTCATTTGTTTTTAATTTGCCATAAATCTCCACTTTCTTTTGTTTATAATATATATATATATACTCCATTTATATTCTAACACTTGTATTATTATTATTATTATTATTATATGTTTTGGTAAAGTATTATTATTATTATTATTATTATTATTATTATATGTTTTGGTAAAGTATTATTATTATTATTATTATTATATGTTTTGGTAAAGTATTATTATTATTATTATTATTATTATTATATGTTTTGGTAAAGTATTATTATTATTATATGTTTTGGTAAAGTATTATTATTATTATTATTATATGTTTTGGTAAAGTTTTGGTGCCCGGTTTCGCCTCTCAATTTTACAACAAATAGTATATTCATATAATTTTTAATTAAAGGTACACCATAATTGATAATAATTTTAATTTATTTTATTGTTATTTTACTTAATTGTATATATATTTTTTCATCTTGACCATTTATTTGATATTAAAATTTTAATAACCAATTTTAAAAATTAGATCAACCAAAAAAATTGGTATAATTTTGCATTAAAAGAACGTGTTATTGATATAAATTATTAGTCAAATTTACTAATATGTCATTTAACGATAATGAATTGTTATTTTAATAATTTAATGGATATCAATAAATAATAATTGTAACGACCGGCACTTTCAGGTATTAATTATGGCTTTAATTTTGGAATTTAAATTAATTGTAAGGCCAATTTCATGTTTAAAGTTGTGTTGGAATTTTGTTTTAAAGATTTGCATAATTCAAATTGGAGAAATTGGAGGGTAAATTGGGAAGAAAGAAGGAAAATAAGAGAATTAATTGGTTTGGGGGCATTTTTGTTATTTAAGAGACTTTAATCCAAGCTCAAGCCCATAGTTAAGGCAAACCCTAATATCCCTCTCTACTATTTTATTCTGCACGTAGCCTTAGGTCAAGCCAAGCTATTCAAGCAAACTCCAGAGCCAGCCATCATCTTCCTCACTTTCTTCTTCTTCCTCTTTGTTTTTTTTTTCGACAGCCCTCTTGCAAAAGGAAATTTTTTTCTAGCAGCTTGCCGCCACAGGCTTGCCGTGAACTGCTCGCGCCGCCGTCGAACCACCGCCTCGGACCGATCTGCGAACGCTCACACCGCTCGACCGCTATGCAGATTCGAAAATCGCCCAGATCGCCGCTGCAACTCTAGCCGATCCGACTGTCGCTCGCCTTAAACCACGCCACGAACCGCTCGCCTCACGCGCCAATCCACGAACCGCCGCTCGATATACCACAGATTCGCGCAAACCAGTCTGCCGCTCGCCCAAACCACTCCTGAACCCGACCGGCGCTAGTTCAGCGAACCGCCGCTGCTTCGCCGCCGTCCCGACCCTGACGCCCGAACGCTGCCTCCGGCCACGAACCCGAACCCCGTCGCTGCTGCAGATGAATTTTTGAGCGATTTTCGATACTGCACAGCACCGTTTCGACCCTTTTTCACGTGGGTAAGTAGTAGTTTACGTGTTTTCTTGATGTTTTTGGTTATGGGTAAGGCTGATTCATGGACCTTGATGTGTTTCAAGGATACCCACCCCAATCCGGCGTTGAAGTCACGAGCGTTGCGCCTTGAGTTGCTGTTCAGTTGGTAATTAGGACTTTTGGGTAAGATTTTTCTGTGGTCTCAAAGGTCCTTGGAGTTTTGGGCTGTATGGTAGATCAAATTGAAAATAAGATTAATCCATGGATCTTATGACTTAAATTCAGTTTTACCCACCAATTTGCGATTAAGTTAAATGCTATAGAATTAATTCTAATTTTGGGAATTTAGTTGGTGGAAGGAACCTTGGATTTAATTATGAATTTTAGGAATTGTTTCTAATCTTAGGGATGGTTTGAATTAGGCTCCAAATTGTTTGACTGAGGTTCAAGGCGAAGGAATTTTGGTGAGCAATTGGGTGATTTGGAATCTTGAGCTTAGCCAAGGTAAGAGACTTGATGATGATATGCTTAAATGCAAGTCAGGTACTGAATTGAAAAAAAAAAGAATTTAATTTGAAATGAAAAGCTTTTATAAATATTTTATTATGGATTTTTGATGAATTTCAAAATGCTTGATATATATAAAAAATGGAATTTTTACTTGTTGATTGCCAAATACTCCCATGAACGTTATGCATGATTTATGATTTTGATTTATGATAAATGATATGTGAATGTTGCTGGTGTTGCATCATGGAATGAAAAGTTTAAAATGCTTTGGGACCTCATGCATACATGTATGTTTTCATGATAAAAATGATTTAGAAGGCTGTGGCAATTACCCCCTAAAACTATGGATGTACATCTAAATGAAAAGGAACCTGAAAATGTTAAATGAAAAGGAACCTGAAAAGGTTAAATGAAAAGAAACCTGAAATGGTTAAATGGAAAGGAAATGTTAGGTTGAGTTAATTGTCCACATCAAGCCGAAGAGAAAAGTTAAAGAAATATTTCCACTATGATAATGTTTTAGGTCCCACCAGAGGAAAAGTTTTAAAAATCACTTTGTATGTGTTTGCATATCCTGACCCCGGTAGTGAGGTCACTTACTGAGTATTTTAAATACTCACCATTTTTTTTAAATATTTTTCTTTTCAGGTAAAGGCAATGACATCCTAGGTGAATGACAGGATAGTTGCTGCAAGAGGCCATGGGTGACCTAAAGAAGTTTTATTTCCGCAATCTTTTAGTTGTTAGCATGTTTTTTTTTTCTATGACTTTTTAACTGTTGTGTTCTACAAATTATTTCAGTTGTTAAATGTTTTAGTTCATTCGTTTGCTTTCAAATTTAGAGGGATCCCGAGTTAAAGGTTTTTGATTGTTTTTTTTACAAAGGGTTATTTCTTTTTGAAGGATTATTTAAGTTTGATTTTATTTCATTAGCATGCATTTAGTAACGCCCCTAGAAAGTCTAATAGAAAAAGTTGGGTCGTTACAATAACTAATCAAAATTAATTTATTGATAAATCAGAAATTAGTAATATTTTATAATAAAATCACATCAATTAACTGCAAACATTAGTCTAATATTTTATTTTAATAAACAATGTTAAAGCGAAAGAAAATTTTGATTCTCCACCGTCAATTCCGATTATTGATAAGAAAATAGGGCCTAAGGAAATGAATTTTTTTTTTGGGGGGGTTGATAACAGATTAATAAAATGTACCTTTAGATTTAAAAGTCATGCTTCATGGGGACCAAAGAAAAAGAATGAGAAGAAAAACAAACCTGATACGAAAATAGTTCTTTCCAATCTTGGAATAAGTAACCATTCTTAAAGAATTTGTCCATGTCAAAAAAATTCGTAAAATCAAGCTTTGGCAACAAATCGCACCCACTTGCATCCAACCATTGAATTTTTGGTGGAAGGTCTGAAATATCTTCAAGATTTTTGGAATGATTTAACACGATCCATTGAAGCTGTTTAAAATTTCTCATCCCCTTGGGAAGTCTCCTAATCTTGCTCCTCCTCAAGTTAAAAAAAACCAACGACGAAACAAAGCAGTTGAAATTCGCAAGGAAATTCAATTCCAATAAACCAGTATTACTCAAATCCAATCGTTTCAATGAAATTCCAGATCCCAAATCTTGAATATGATTTTCTTCTGAATGAGAAGAAACTGCCATAGAATTGGAAAGCTGCAAAAACTTCTCTAGCCTCTTGCAGCCATTCAATAGAATATGTTCAAGCCTTTTAAGCATACAGATACTACTTGGAAGATGTACGAAGCTTTCACAGCTCAGTATCAGAGCTTGAAGAGCAGTAAGTTTTTCCATAGATGTAGGCAGCTCTATTACACCACATTCTATTAACACAAGGGTTTGAAAGCATCTCATTTCTTCACGAATATGCGGAAACTTCTTGAGCTTACGGCAAGATATAAGTGAAAGAGTTTTATTGCTATTAATTGCAACTTCATTATGTTCGTCATTAATTTGAACCAAAGCCCACCTAGTGAAACCAACCAAAATTAAGCAATTTTGATTTACTCAATAATATAGTTACACAATTCATTGCGTAAGAGATAAAAATAATAATCATACCTTGAGTTCAATTCCCAATTGCTTAATAGGATAATGTGAGATGCCCGGTACCACAATTTTTTTTGAATGAAAAGTTGATGGTACTATAGAGGAAGAAGAACGGCGACATTCAAACCACCTTAACTCATTAGAAAGATACCGAGGAGTTCCAATAATGACATTAGCATTACGTATTATAAGCAACCTCAAATTTTTCATACTTGAAAAGGCTTTAGCACACAAAGACACTTCTACATTGGGCATATCTAAAAATATCCCTTGAACTTTTTTTGTTCCCTTTAAACACAAGAAGTATCAACCGCTAAGAAGCAAAAAGTACTTTAATTTTGGAATAACATATATGCGTCTCACACCTGAACTAATAGTGTTATATATATGAGAAACTTATACTCATACAAATAAAAACAAGAGGAAGCTATTATATATGCAGTAATTATGAAAATTATTGCTTCTATTTTGTTTTTCTTTTATAAAATGTTGAGAGCTACCAGAAAGATGTTTATTTAGTAATTTGAATAATATTTCAAATCCTTTAAAATTATGTGACATCACATCATTAAAAATCTCATACATTTCCTTTAACATCTCATGAGAAGAAATATCATAAATGAAAATCATAAGCTTAAAATATAAAGAGATGGGAAGATATATTCATGTTTCAAAATTTATCATTGTTGTCATGTTCATGTCCCAATTTTGCAGAAAAAAATGATGTGTGTTTGTGTACTCTATGGGTATATTAAAACTTCCAATTGGCACAAAATTATGGTGGTAAAAAGATAGATTAAGAGCTTACAAATACATCATACCTTATTTTCATTTAGAACTTGAAGAATATCCTCATGAAACCACAATCTACTATCTCTTCCAGCATTGTAAGGAGATTCTTGATGAACTATCTCTCTACCCATTAATTGAATCAAGTCATGCATTTCGAATTTATCTTGTTCAATTAATATAAGACATTTCTTTTGAAGCACTTCAATTCCAAAATCAGGATAGAAACCACAAGAATCTAAAAAAACTCATTACAACTTCTTTTTTAATATGATTCCCTCTAAAGAAACATGCAATTTCTAGAAAAATTCCCTTCTCATGATCTTCAAGTCCATCAAAACTCAGTTTAAGTATCTTGTGAACATCCTTGTTAGGAATCATTTCCAACTTTTGTAACTGATTTTTCCACATAGACTCATTGCAACCGAAAAGAGAAGCCACAACCACAATAATGATAGGATATAAGTGTATTAGTTTATTATTTGTTATTTTAGTTACATGGAATAGTTTGATTATGTAAAAACCCGACTTTTCCTATTAGACTTTCTAGGGACATTACTACATGCATGCTAATGAAATTTTTTAAAAAAAATCTTAAATACACACAAAAAGAATTAAACTTTTGCTAAACAATCAAAATCTTTTACCTCAGGATCCCTTTAAAGTTGTTTCAAAGCGTAAGAATAAATTAAAACATTTTAACAATTGAAATGATTTTCAAAACACTTCCACTAAGAAAAAAAACATTCCAAAAGTGCTAACAATAATGAAGAAAAATTGCAGAATTTAAGCTCCTATAGGTCACCCATGGCCTCTTGCAGCAACTATCATGTCATTTGCCTATAGGATGCCATTGGCTTTACCTAAAAAGAAAAATATTTTTGAAAAGGGTGAGTATTTAAAATACTCAGCAAGTGACCTCACTACCGGGGTCAGGATATGCAACACATGCAAAGTGATTTTTAAAACCTTTTCCTCTAGTGGGACCTAAAATATTTTCATAGTGGAAACGTTTCCCTTTTAACTTTTCTCTTTGGCTTAATGTGGACAATTAACCCAAGTAACCTTTTCAGGTTCCTTTCCATTTAACCTTTTCAGGTTCCTCTTCATTTAGATATACATCTATAATTTTAGGGGGTAATTGCCACAGCCTTCTTAATCATTTTATCATGAAAATACACATGTATGCATGAGGTCCCAAAACATTTTAAATTTTCATTCCATGATGCAACACAAAGTAACAATTCTCATATCATTCATCATAAATCATAAATCATAAGTCATGCATCACATTCATAAGAATATTTGGCAATCATACATGTGAAAATCCATTTTCATATAAAATAAAGCATTTTAAAATTCCTCAAAAATCATAAATAAAACATTTATAAGATCTTTTCATTTGAAATGCAGTTTTTCAATTCAGTTCCCAACTTGCATTTAAGCATACCAGCATAAAGTCTCTTACCTTGGCTAAGCTCAAGAATCCAACTCACCCAAATGCTCACCAAAATTCCACCACCTTGACCCTCAGTCAAACAATTTGGAGCCTAATCCTTAAGGTTAGAAACAATTCCTAAAATTCATAATTGAACCCAAAGTTCCTTCCACCAAACTAAATTTAGTTCACCTAAAAAATCACTATGGCACTTAGAGAAAAGCCAAACAAACCCATGGTAAATGGCAACTCGAACTCTACCATTCCGGCCAAAACTATACATAACTAAATTTCAAAAATTAGCATTAATTCTTTAGCATTTAACTTAGTCTTAAATTGGTGGGAAAAATTGGATTTAAGTCGCAAGATTCATGGGTTAATCGTACATTCGAGTTTAATCTACCATGAACCCAAAACTCAAAGGGCCTTTGAGACTTATCGAAAAAAATTCCACTCCAACAGTCCCAAATACCCACTGGACATCAACTCAAGGGCGTCGCGCTCGAGATTTTGATGCCGGAACGGAGTGGATATCCTTGAAACACATCAGGATTCATGAATCAATCTTACCCATCACCAAGAACATCAAAGAAAGTGTGCAGAAACTACTGCTTACCCACAAACGAAGGTTCGACGAACTGGAAGAGGCTGATTAGATCGGGTTTGCGGATCTGTAAGGGTGGCGACGCGGTGAACCAGAGGTGGTGGCGTACAGTGACTTGCGGCTACGGTGTTGGCTCGTGGTGAAGGCGGCGTGCGGCTGAGGGCAACAGCGTGAGGCGGCGAACTCGTGGCACGCAGATCTGCAGTAGTGGGCTCACATATTGGTGGAGGTGCAGTCTCGGGCTCGCAGCAGCGGCGTTCGCGGATATGCCGAGGCGACGGCGCAGCGGTGGGCATGGGCGGCAGCGTGGGTGTGAGCGACCGGAGAGTTGCTGGAAAAACATTTTTGCTTCAAAAGATGGCTGTCGAACAGAAGGAAAGAAGAATAAGGAGATGAAGAAAATGATGGCTTGGCTTTGAGAGTTGGTTTAGAGACTTGACTCAAACCTAGGATTGCGTGCAATTAAATAGAAGAGAGGGAAAAATTAGGGCTTGGCTTCTCTTGGGCTTGGCTTGGATTAAGCTCATCTAAATGCCAAAAATGCCCCAAACCAAATTAATTATTTTCTCCTTCAAATTCCCTAATTTACAATTATGCAAATCTCCAAATTTAACTTCAATACACCACACAAACATGAAATTGACTCCATAAATAAGCTAAATTTCAAAATTGAAAATTTAATTAATACCTGAAAGTGTCGGTCATTATAGATTTTGTGTGGACCTTTGTATTAGAGTTAGTTATGAGCTCTTCTCTCTTTGTATTTCTTATAAATTCTGGCTGATTAAGTGAATAATATTGAGGCGTGTTTGCATTAAATCTTGAATATCTTCATGGTATCATAGCTATTGACACACGTCGTTTCTTTTGCTTTCCATGATTCATTTTTATTTTCTTCTCGATCTTTCTCCTCTCTTTCGTCATGCAGTCTGATTAGAATCAGAACTCTTCGATGTTTCTTCTTACCAACATTGATGCGAGCTTGTAGAGGGCTCGTCAAATTAAAATTTATAAACCAATCCTAAGCTACTTGTAGCATTGAGTGGATCGGGTCGATCTCAGGGAACCGAATATTAATTTCTTAAGTTAAATTTGCAAATGAGAAAGCAATTAAAAAGGGGGGTTTTGAAAATTTTCTTACTTAATGAAATAAAAATAACAAAACAAAACAAACACTAAAAGGGAAAAATCAACTCTTACCAAGTTCCAGTTCAGAGGTGCGGTTATATTCAATTGCAAACATTGATCATAGGCATTCAAAATATTTAATCTTAACCATGCAAGTACTTGGTCAACTTATTAGGAAACCCCAAAAAGTAGCAAATTCCCTAAGGTCATTAACTCTAACGAACGCCAAGTTAACGCTAATTACCTAAACAAATCTTTACGAAACCGCTTCAATTTATTTAGGTAAAGGCATTACGAACTTTGGAACGACCAAGACAATCGATCAGGTAAAACAACTTTCACCTAATTAACATGCTTCTTTAATTCCTAGAATTAAACATGCAAGCCATGTATCATGGAAACCCACAAACATACACATGTGATAATTCTAATGCTACCGGTTCATTCAACATGACAATTACGGATCATGATCGTGATTAGCAATAAAGTATGTAAAGGGATTAAGGCGTCAATTTAATCAAAATACATACTTATAAAATTAACACGGGAATTAAAGAACACTTGCAATTAAAAGAAAACTAAGTTTAAGTACAAGCCTCACAATGTCGCAACTGTTTACAACCGACCTCCGAACTGGAATCGCAGTATCTAGCCGAGCATCTCCATAGAAAACTTCGAGTGCAAACGAGCTCGATTCGACACCATGGTTTGATGAAAAACTCCTAATCTATCCTAAACTACTGAAAAACAGAGAGGAGAAAGCCTAAATTGGTCTCATTACGGCTGAAAATCGGAGACAAATGACCTAGAGGACGAAAAAATCTATATATAGGAATCAACGGAGCGTCTAGACACTCTGGACAACGTCTAGACGCTCCCAGCGTCACAGGGGCTCTCCGCAGCGTCGAGGGAGGCTTCAGGGAACTGCCGATAGCGTCTAGACGCTCTGGACAGCGTCTAGACGCTACCCAGCGCGCATCACTGCTTATTTTTGCTCTAACTTTTCGCTCAGGTGTCCGAATGACCTCCGGTTTGATGCGTTGGAATCGTGATTCAACGTAGAATCTCTCGGAATATGCCTTATGCTCAAGTCCCTACAAAATGATCAATTAATTACATTAAAACCTCCAAACTAACATGATTTAAGTATGAAAATATAGAACTATGTTAGTCCTATCAAATAACCCCCAACCTAAATCTTGCTAGTCCTCGAGCAAGACCCAAACAAAAATAATAAAAATATGAATCAATGATTGCATGCACGAGACTCTAATTTCAATACTTAGGAATATCACAATAACCACAAAAGAGAAGCAAACATACACTATCCATGTTTTGAGATACTTTTAAAAAACTCTTTCTATTCTTTCCCCATGTGTGTGTGTGGCCTCATAAAGTAGTCTCTACAAGCCCGGAGAAGGTCTATAAAGCTCTCAATCCATCTTCCCCCTACACTGGCACTAGGACTAGCTACCAAGCTTCCAAACCATCAAACAAGTAATAGGTTACTAGGTGCCTGAACTCAAACCCGCGGGATAAACTTGTATCACTTTAAAAACCAAAGGGCACTAGCTTTCACACACCTGTCGTAGGGACCCGTATCCAGAGCACTCGCTCAATGGATGGCCTAACTGATCACAACAGGGGTAGCTCTTTTTACTCCTTGATTCACTAAACTCATTACAAGCTTATTTTATTTTCTTCTTTTTCTTTCCTTTTTTTTTTCAAGAATGATCTTCTTTTTAAGCACACTTTCCTTCTTTCTTTCTTTTTCTAGGCAAATCATATTTTTACTTCTCCTAAGCAACGCATTACAAGCTATCAATCTTTCCACTCAACAACTAGCCCTACACCTATCGGGGTGACAATAGACATACAAGCTCTATAATCCCACCCTAAGCCTTCAAGACTACTAAAGGAAAGGCTAACGTGTTCAGATCGTGCAGGAAAGACTAGAAAATTTTGAGAGTTAGGCACAAAAAGACTCAAAGTAGGATAGCATTCATATACTTCAGCTAATGCAATTACAGCAACATACCATGCATGTCATCAATTGTCCTCATCAAGCAACAAGCAAACACATCATCAAGCATTCAAGCTCATAATTCACACAAAATTTGAAAAAAATTCACACAAGAATCATGTTTAACATAATCGATCAACAGTCCGAGATCAGGTGCTCAAGGACAACAAATAAGCGCAACTATCAATCCTAAAAATAGGTCCGAGCTCAGTTGCTCAAGGACTCAACCAATCATGCTAAACACATCATCAAAACACAATAATAACCTCCACCCCCAACATAAATTCTACATTGTCCTCAATGTACAAAAAACAGTGAAAATGAAAGGACAAAAAGAAAGGGGAACAGAAAACCTCCCATGAAAACTCAGCACGTAGGTGGGTGGTGGCGCGGCGGAAACCTCCAAGAATGATAATTCTTCTGCTCAAAGGTCAATTTGTTACCTATAAAAAAAAGCAAAACAAACTAAGATAGGAAAAATAAAAATAGAAAGCAATAAAAGAAAGCAACTAAATTTTCAAGCCTGGCTGCCTCCAGGAAGCGCAATTTTTTATAGTCGATTGCTCGACTTGCCGTGTGGCACGTGTCAGGGCACATAAAATTCTTCTACTTTCTTCGGTCCCTTCTTGCTTGAATCAATGTAACCTTCCAAGTTTAGAAGGCTTTCCTGCTTCTCTAGGGTACCAGACAGATCATTATTTTTGTTATTTTTTATATAAGGAATGAAAGGCAAAAAGTAAGACTCAACTAACTTAACTGATTCAAAAGAAACAAAAGACTTTAAGTACTCACGAGAACAAAGAAAAGGCAATTCAAAATTAATAGGAGAGTTAGGGAATAGAACAGGCGAAGGCTTTTTAGCCTCCAACTCTATCACCTGAATCTCCTTTTTGCTTGTAAGCTCGGACTCCTCCTTAACCTCACAAATTACCTGTTCTTGGCATGGCCCAAAATTCAAAACTTCCTCGTCACTGTCGGTATCGATTTCCTCAAAAAATCTTTCCTCAGTGATGTCAAAAGAGTATTGCTCTTGTAGACTCTCCAGTCTTCTCACGGAATCAGCCAACTGGGTAATTTGGTCACCCAGACTTTGCATTCCAGCGCGAGTCTCCTCTTGAAATTTGAGATTTTCCTTTTGGAATTGGAGATTTTCCTTTTGAAATTGGAGATTTTCCTTTTGAAATTGGAGATTTTCCTGCTGAAACTGAAGAGTATTATTAGCAATTTGGTAAACTATGGCCTCTAAAGACGTACCTGAGTCTAAAGTTTGAAAGTATTGACTCAGCTGCTCCTCCTGGTATCCATAGCTAAAGCTAGATTGATCCCATTCAAGATAGGGATTGTAAGGCTCAAAGTTCATTTGATGACTAGGAAATTCTTCCAAAGTGTAAGCATTTGGCACAAAGTTCCATTGCAGTTGAGGGCATGCGTCGGTGGGGTGTCCTTGCAACGAGCATAATCTACATGTCTCCACTGCTTGAAGCATCCCTACAGCCACTTGAAGAACAACAGAGGTTAATTCAGAAATTTGAGTTTTGAGCTCACTAACCTCATCAACATACGGGGAAGCTCCACCATTTGTCCAGTAGTGCTGAGAATAATCTACCATTTAAAGAACAGATAAAAAGAAAACAAAAATACAAAAGAAATATTTTTTTTTTAATTTTTTTTAGAGCAAATTTAACAAAGAGAAATTAATAGTGGTTCCCCGGCAACGGCCAAATTTGATGCGAGCTTGTCGAGGGCTCGTCAAATTAAAATTTATAAACCGATCCTAAGCTACTTGTAGCATTGAGTGGACCGGGTCGATCTCAGGGAACCGAATATTAATTTCTTAAGTTAAATTTGCAAATGAGAAAGCAATTAAAAAGGGGGGTTTTGAAAATTTTCTTACTTAATGAAATAAAAATAACAAAACAAAACAAACACTAAAAGGGAAAAATCAACTCTTACCAAGTTCCAGTTCAGAGGTGCGGTTATATTCAATTGCAAACATTGATCATAGGCATTCAAAATATTTAATCTTAACCATGCAAGTACTTGGTCAACTTATTAGGAAACCCCAAAAAGTAGCAAATTCCCTAAGGTCATTAACTCTAACGAACGCCAAGTTAACGCTAATTACCTAAACAAATCTTTACGAAACCGCTTCAATTTATTTAGGTAAAGGCATTACGAACTTTGGAACGACCAAGACAATCGATCAGGTAAAACAACTTTCACCTAATTAACATGCTTCTTTAATTCCTAGAATTAAACATGCAAGCCATGTATCATGGAAACCCACAAACATACACATGTGATAATTCTAATGCTACCGGTTCATTCAACATGACAATTACGGATCATGATCGTGATTAGCAATAAAGTATGTAAAGGGATTAAGGCGTCAATTTAATCAAAATACATACTTATAAAATTAACACGGGAATTAAAGAACACTTGCAATTAAAAGAAAACTAAGTTTAAGTACAAGCCTCACAATGTCGCAACTGTTTACAACCGACCTCCGAACTGGAATCGCAGTATCTAGCCGAGCATCTCCATAGAAAACTTCGAGTGCAAACGAGCTCGATTCGACACCATGGTTTGATGAAAAACTCCTAATCTATCCTAAACTACTGAAAAACAGAGAGGAGAAAGCCTAAATTGGTCTCATTACGGCTGAAAATCGGAGACAAATGACCTAGAGGACGAAAAAATCTATATATAGGAATCAACGGAGCGTCTAGACACTCTGGACAACGTCTAGACGCTCCCAGCGTCACAGGGGCTCTCCGCAGCGTCGAGGGAGGCTTCAGGGAACTGCCGATAGCGTCTAGACGCTCTGGACAGCGTCTAGACGCTACCCAGCGCGCATCACTGCTTATTTTTGCTCTAACTTTTCGCTCAGGTGTCCGAATGACCTCCGGTTTGATGCGTTGGAATCGTGATTCAACGTAGAATCTCTCGGAATATGCCTTATGCTCAAGTCCCTACAAAATGATCAATTAATTACATTAAAACCTCCAAACTAACATGATTTAAGTATGAAAATATAGAACTATGTTAGTCCTATCAAATAACCCCCAAACTACAATCTTGTCTCGGTACAACTGGATTCGACTAATTACGTCTTGTGGCGGTTTCAAATCTCACTGATCTTGAAAGCTCACAAGCTTTATCGCTTTGTTGACGGATCTTACTTGGCTCCAGAGCAAGTACTTCGCACTGAAGGTCAGCCACCTCAAGTGAATCCAGAGTTTGAGAAGTGGCATGAACGCGATCAAGCCCTAATTACGCTGATCAACGCCACTTTAACACAATCTGCTTTGTCGTATGTTATCGGCTGCCAACCCTCCAAAGAAGTCTGTACGACTTTGGAAAAGCATTTCTCCTCCTTTACACGACTGAATATTGTTGGGCTCAAGACAGAGCTTCAAAATGTTTCAAAGAAATCAAGTGAGAGTATTGATGCGTATATTCATCAAATCAAGACCATCGTTAACAAATTGGCTGTTGTTTCAGTCGTAATTGATACGGAGATCTGGTCATTTATGTTGTTAATGGCCTTCTGTCAACGTACAATGTCTTCAAGACTTCACTGCGCACGCGACCTCAGAGCATAACGTTTGATAAACTTTTTGTTTTATTGAAAACAGAGGAAACGACAAATGAAAAACAATCGAAGGTAGATGATCTTGCATCCATTCCCTCCCTTGCGATGATTGCAAGTGTTGCAGGTCGCAATTGGCGAGGCCACGCTCGAGGAGGAGGACGTGGAAATGGACGGTCTGATAGCAATCGAGGTCGTGGTAATTGTAGTGGTGGTACCTTTTCATCTCCTAATTTTACTCCTACTTCACATGGCCAAGAGCAAGGTAAACAACAGTTTTCTGATGGTTTTCGGCAGCCGAATCGAGTTACTTGTCTATCTGTTAAAAGTTTGGACACAATGCTATTGACTGCTACAATCAAATGAATTATTCATTCCAAGGAAGACATCCTCCGCCCAAACTTGCAGCCATGGCAGCATCTGCTACTTCTGTACCTTCTTCTTCGTTGCCTCAAGATACTAATGTTTGGCTAACTGATACAGGTTGTAATGCTCATCTAACCAATGATATGTCTCATTTGAGCCTTTCCTCTGCCTACAATGGTGAAGAAAATGTAACTGTTGGGAATGGACAGTCTCTTCCTATCACTCACCAAGGTTGTGGTAAAATTTTCACCTCTAATTCCTCATTTACTCTTTCCAAGCTTTTTTGTGTTCCAAATATATCAACCAATCTCCTTTCCATTCATTAGTTTTGTCTTGATAACAATTGTTCATTTATCTTTAATGCTTCCTCCTTCATCATTTAGGATAATCTTTTGGGAAAAACTTTATATCAAGGGCCTAGCATTAATGGGCTTTACCTTTTAACAGCTCCTTCTCCATCTGCACAAGTATCCCCTATGGCATATGTTGGTACCAAGGTTTCATCTGCTGTGTGGGATGATAGGTTAGGCCATCCCTATTCCTCTGTCCTTAATCTTTTCTGTCGTTCTTTTCCTTTTTCTGTAACGAAGACTGCTTCTGATGTTTGTAAACATTGTCTTGATGGTAAAATGTCCAAACTTCCATTTTCTTTGTCATCTTCCTCAACCCTTACTCCCTTAGAAATTGTTCATAGTGATGTATGCGGCTCTACCCTTGAAATTGCAATAAATGGATATCGATATTACATTTCCTTTGTTGATGATTACTCATGTTACACTTGGATATATCCTTTGTGCTATAAATCTGATGTTTACTCTGCTATTTCCACGTTTTTTCCATTTGCTAAAACTTCTCTATCTTCCAAACTTAGAACATTTCGAAGTGATAGAGGGGGTGAGTATGTCAGTCATAATCTTTCTGAGTTCTTTACTTCTTGTGGTATCCTACATCAAAAATCTTATCCATACACTCCTAAACAAAATGGCATTGTTGAGTGTAAGCATCGCCATATTGTTGAAATGGCCCTCTCTATGCTTTCTAAATCCTCTGTTCCTCTAAACTGTTGGTATTTTGCGTTTGCTAGTGCTGTCTATTTGATAAATTGTTTGCCCTCCTCTACTATTGGGAATAAGTTTCATTTTGAAGTTTTATATTCTACTACTCCTGATTATTCTTTCCTTCGAGTCTTTGGGTGTGCGTGTTATCCTTTGCTTCGTCCTTATACTTCAAACAAATTGCAACCTCGTACTACTCAGTGTGTGTTCCTTGGTTATCCACTAGGCTATAAATGATACTTGTGCTATGATGTTCAAGACGATAAATTCTATGTTTCTCGACATGTTACCTTTGATGAAACACTTTTCCCTTTTTCTAAAGCTTCTGCTCTTTCTCAGCCTTCTGACTTATCACCTTCATCTTCTTCTAGCCTTGTCTTGTTTCCTCCATTTTCTCTTGATCAACTTTTCCTTGAAAGTCCATCTTCTTCCGTCCCTCACACTTCCCATACTTCCTCAGCTTTCCCATCTACCTGTTCCATCTTACCACAATCTAGGACAGAGGTTGTCCCTCCCACAGTTCACAATCTGCACCCTATGCAGACGCGTTTGAAATCTGGTATTTCGAAGAAAAAGGTTTTTGTAGCCAAGGTTTCCTCTTATATTTCTGCTGAACCCTCTTCCTACACTCAAGCCTCTAAACATAATGAATAGAACTTAGCAATGAAAGATGAGTATGAGGCATTACTTAAACAAGGGACATGGGAGTTAACATATCTTCCTTCAAATAAGTCTACCATAGGATGTAAATGGATGTATCGAATTAAAAGAAATCTTGATGGGAGTGTGGCTTGCAACAAAGCTAGGATTGTAGCCAAGGGTTTTCATCAAGAGGAAGGAGTGGATTACTTTGAAACTTTTAGTCTGGTTGTTAAGAAACCAACAGTTCGCATTATTTTCTCTTTGGCTGCTCAGTTTGATTGGTCTCTTAGGCAATTGGATGTTAAAAATGCGTTCTTACATGGTGAATTACATGAGGATGTTTATATGCATCAGCCCCAAGGCTTTGTTGATCCCAAGTTTCCTTCTCATGTTTGTAAGCTAAAGAAATCGTTGTATGGCCTAAAACAAGCCCCGCGTGCATGGTTTGAATGTTTTACCACTCAACTTCTAGCCTATGGTTTTGTTGCATCTCAGGCTGATCCTTCCTTGTTTATCCAAAATACTTGTGGTTCTCTAACATATCTTTTGTTGTACATTGATGATATTCTACTAACCAGAAATGACACTGCTTAAATTGATTCGTTGGTTATGCAACTGAGAAGCCACTTTGATATGATTGATCTAGGAGTGCTTACATTCTTTTTGGGGTTAGAAGTTAAACGTGACTCGTCTGGAATTTCTGTTCATCAGACCAAATATGCTACTGATCTTTTGAGCCTATTTGGAATGCTTGGAGCTAAGCCATGTGTTACTCCCTGTTCTACTGCTTCCTTATATACTGATTCTCCCTTGTGTTCTCCTGCTGATGCTAAATCATATAGGTCCATGGTGGGGGCACTACATTACTTAACATTTACGAGGCATGATCTTTCTTATGCTATCAACCGTGTGTCTCAGTTCATGCATGCCCCTACTCATTATCATCTTACTATAGTGAAGAGAATTTTTCGTTATATTCGTGGCACTGTTGATGCTGGTTTATGTTTTAAGCGCAACCCTTTGTCCTTATTTGCATTCTCAGATCCAGACTGGGCTGGTGATTGTGCTGATCGACGGTCCACAACTGGGTTTGTTGTTCTTTTACGGAATAATCTCATTTCCTAGGTTTCAAAAAAGCAGACCACGATTTCTCGTAGCTCTACTGAAGCCGAGTATCGTGCTTTAGCAGCTGCTGCAGCAGAGTTGTCGTAGATTCGTCAAATTCTTTGTGAGCTGTTTGTGTACTTACCTCGAGCCTCTGTACTTCTCTGTGACAATTAGTCTTCCCTTTAACTTGCAAGGAATCCTGTCTTTCATGGGCGCACGAAACATGTTGAGATAGACTTTCATTTTGTTCGTGAAAAGGTTGCTTCTCGAGACTTATAGTTGCAATTTGTTCCCACTATCAATCAGCCTGCTGACTTACTTACTAAGGCTTTATCTACTGATCGATTACACTTTCTCAAGCGCAAACTCATAGCTTTCTAGCCTTCGTTTGAGGGGGGATGATAGGATATAAGTGTATTAGTTTATGATTTGTTATTTTAGTTAGATGGAGTAGTTTGATTCAGTGTGGACCTTTGTATTAGAGTTAGTTATGACCTCTTCTCTCTCTGTATTTCTTATAAATTTTTGCTGATTAAGTGAATAATATTGAGGAGAGTTTGCATTAAATCTTGAATATCTTCAAATAAGAGCAAGGGGATGTCTAGCTGCAACATTTGAAAGCTCATCAAAGTTCACATTAGGATGGGGTTTTTTAAATGCATTCCAACAAAAAAGGTCAAGGGAATCTGCATTGTTAATTCATCAACCCTGTAGTTCCAATAAACCCCATGTGCAACTAGAAGTTGCTTATCTCTAGTTGTTATGATAACCCTACTTCCAGGACCAAACCAACTTATATTTCCCGCTAATTTTTCCAACTGATTTGAATGAACCACATCATCGAGAACAATAAGGACCTTCTTCTTTCTTAGTCTATCCCTCAATATATTAGTTCCTTCGTCGGAAAAATTTATAGGCCAATCATTTTAACCAACAAGATGTCTTGAAGAAGTGATTCTTGCAATTTAGTTAGTGAAGGAATGAACATTTCACTCCGCATTGGAAGTATTGGATCGTCTTTTTTTAAAATTAAACTAAAAATAAGGTTAAGCAAACTTACTTGAATTAAATATGAAGATATTATTTCTGGAGGATCTTTATCTCCTCCATAAAATTTTCCTGGCTATGACTCGAACACAAGGCAAAGGCTTGTGGGAGCCTCTTGAAAGAAAATCCACAAGGGATTGGAGAGGAAGAGGTCTAGAGAGAATTCTCTAATTCTCTCTATTGAGGAGATGTGTGTTGTCTCTAATGGCTCAACTCAAGGGTCCTATTTATATAGACAAATGGTAAATCTTTGCCATAATTAAAATATTATATTTTAATATCTAATATATTAAAATATATATTATATTTATTTGAATCTCATTCAAATCTCCTACGATATGTATTTATTTGAATCTTATTCAAATTTTATAAATATCTTTTATTTAATGTATCAAATATACATTAATTATTTTAATATTTAATATATCAAATACAATAAATATATTTTCTTCTTATATATTTAATATAACTAATATATTAAATATTAATTTGAACATTTCAAAATTTTCTTTCTACTAAATTGATCTTTTAGTGTTACTATGAGCTAGTAAGGGGACCTTATGGACCTACAGATTATAAGCTCCAATAATACAAAATCAATTAATTAAACTATTTAATTAATTAATTTTCATTCATTAACTATAAGTCACTCCACTATAGACCTAGAGTTGCACTCTTATGCACTGTAGGACAAGTTGTGTCCATAGATATAATCATTACATGCAAGTCGATCATTCACGAGTTGTTCATAATTACAGTTGGGTCAAAAGTCTATTTTACCCCTATAATTACATCTTGCACCTTAAGTACTACTGATCTTCTAATGAACAATCTGTTTATAATCTAATTATAAACTAAGTCCCTCTTTGGCTAGTGAGAGGGTGGGGCCCCATTATTCAAGTCCCGAAATCAGCACTTAAGGGAACTACTCATCTACTTACCGTATATGGGAAGGAGTGAATTCCATCTTGTGAGATTATGTTCCCAGCTCCCTACACTAGTACAAATTTGGCTTTTAATGACGAGCATTGCCCGTCATTAAAGGGAAATGATGACGGACATGTGTCCGTCATCTTTTCAAGTGTCATTGTAGGCTACAATGACGGACGCTTTTTAATGACGGGCAATGCCCGTCATTAAAAGGTGTCTGTCATCGTAACCTACAATGACGGTCAACTTTTAATGTCGGTCAATGTATGACATTAAAAGTTAATGTCTGTCATTAAATATCTGTTTTAATGACAGACAATGCCCGTCATCTTTTCGTGAATAATTTAATAAAAAAAAAAATATTGGTTGCACACATATCTAACCAAAATATTTATCTTTCTCAACCTATGCACAAAATAAAATATCAATAATATTATTATTTTTACAAAATAATTAACTCAATAAAAAACCTTAATTAATAAAATATACAATATGTAATCCAATAAGGAAATTAACAAATCGTTTAACTAATAACATATCAATATCAATTAATTAAAAATATCAACTATCCTACTAAATGAAAATTTAAACAAAAATACTTGCATAATGTATACAAAATTAACAAACTCATAAGTCTACACATCTTCCAACAAATTCTGCCCATTCTATTTGAACCTCGTCAATTTCTTCTTGTTGATATATGCATTTCTCGTATATATTTTTGTACATAGTACTTGCACCCTACAAAATCCAAAAATCATTGCTTTAAAAGCACCCATAGACAAAAAAGACCTCTCCACAGTTGAAATGCAGTAAACAAAATAAGTAAAGTCTCCTTATAATTTGATCAACACACTTTTTGAATAGATAAACAAAAATAAAGTTAAGCTCAAGCCAAGCTACTCTCAGTTGTATACAAGCACACCTACAAAAGCTAAAAAGAAATAACAATCAATGACACCAAAAACATCCATTTCTATACATTCAAAGCTTTCAAAGAATCAACAAAGAAGTGAAATATTAATAACTGTAAAGAAAAATACATCAAAATATTAACCAAACAAACATTGGAATGTGCCTTCATAAGCAGGGATGTTGTTAAGTCAAAATATAGTCAAATGAAAAATATTATTGAAAACTAAAACTTTTCATACCGCAATAGCTACGATATTGATATAAAAATCAATTAAGGTTGCCACCATTAACCTGAAACATATATAAGTGCAAACTTAGTGAGAATCAGGTCCAATCAAGGGAAAAAAAGTATAGAATCCACCAGCCCCATTCACGAGATAGGGTCCAGTAAAGAGAAAAAAAGATTTCAAACATGCAAAAATACTAAATATTACAGAATCCACTCTAAATGTGTTTCATCATGATAAAACAATGCACTTTCTACAATACGGATATAATATTTTTTTCTAAAAGTTAATATTCCTTATCCAATTTATGCTTTCTTGAGCGGTTTGTCAAAGAGAGAAAGAATACCAAGGGAATTGACTTCAATGAGTGAAGGAATAGATCGAACAGAAGTGAAGAAGAAACAGATAAAAAGCAGCGAAATGAAGCTCGTGAACTTTATAGAATGACCCACTTCCATGTCTGTGAAATTTTAGCTTTAACAAAACAACAATAAAAAACCTAAAAGATCAATCCCAGAACATAAGGTAAAAAACTATCTAAAAATTCAGCACAGAGCAATATTAGCAATATCATTTCACATTACTGCATTTAAAGCATTCAATTTGTACTTTTGATATTACTCTAATGTCTAAATTTCTCATATTTTATTCTAATACAATCACTAAAATCAGCAGAAACAAAGAAGCCATATTAAAATAGAAGTTATGGTGTCCTGCACATGACTTTCAACAGAATCTGAAGGGCAAAGAACAACACTAACACCACCTTGAGCATAATTTGTGTTGCTCTCATGAGGCTCAACCTTGGTAACAAAAAGGAATAAATAAAGAAAAAACAAAACACTCATTAGTTGCATAAAGTGATCAATACAGACTAAGGCCATTACACCAAGGAAATATGGATTGGACATCCCTATATCATGTAGAGGCTGTTTTGCAAATGATATTTCTTGGTATACTGCTAAAAAAAAAGAAAGGGTTTAAATCTTATTTTAGTTATTGAATTTATATAACCATTCTATATCTTAGTTCTTAAACTCTCCCAAAGGTTAAAGTTTGTTTTGTCACTCCAACTTAATTCTTGGGAGATATCTAACAGAACACTCTCAAATCCACCTTTCCCCTCTACTTCATTATAGTGTTCAAAATTACCGGTTGAAGGCTCATTTGAGCATAGATTTCAATATAGATATTACATAAACAGGTTATCATAAACAAGCAGAGGACAATAAAGTACTTGATAAAAGCTTAATACCATCCATAAGTTGTGAAAAGGTTACTTTCGTAGACACACATCCTTGGAGGCTCATAAATGCTTTCAAGATCTGAAAAGAAAAAGATAAAATTCAAATGATCAAAACTACCTTGGATAAGTACTATATATACTTTGCCACCAAATGTCACCATTCTCAAAGGTCCTAGAGCAGTTATTGAGTAGAGATATACATAGTTAATTACCATATATTTAATTTTAAAATAATAATTAAGATACTAAATTTTTAACTTACATCATATAGATCTGTACCTCAAGAAGCTTCTCCTCTTCTGCAAAAGCAATAGAAATCTTTGCATGACATGTAATAACTTAGCCCAACTAAACAAAGTTACAAAGATGGAAGTATACATGTTATAAAGATGGGAAAAATAGGTAACAGTAGTGGACAAAAGACATAAACCCCAAGAAATGCCAACCATTAAAGGAAAAAAAAACTATAAAGGTCACAACTATTCCACTTAAAAGGTTAATTCATCAATGAGAAAGCAGTGATAGAGTGCAGTGAAAAATGGACTGGAAAAGGTTAATTCATCAATGATTATAATGTTCTTGATAACAATAAACTTAAAGGAAAAAAAAATATGTATGTGAACTTGAACCTTAATTAGTGGATAAGCTAGAAAGTAAAACAAAGAGGGAACAAACGAGGAAGGAATAACACCTGAGAATTGTAGTTTTTAATTTCATACTCATTTCTATGTTTTCTTTCTTTCCTAAACCCTTTTAACTAATATTACTATCTTGTGCATGTGTATTTAGCATAGATGTTGGGTGTCTTAAAGGAGAAATAATACTTCTACTTATGCTATGAACAATAATTAGAAACATACAAAAGACACAAAAAAATAATACACACAACACTATTCATTCATTTTAGCCTCAGTCATAGTTAATTACTCTTTTAAATCAAACTCACATCTTCCATTCAAAGGAAGCTTGCTTTCTTACTTGCTGCTGCATTATTTATTATGGGCTTTCTTTTGCCCATTTCTGGGCTTTCTCTCATAATTGTACTCCTACCAAAAACAAAAGTGACAAGACAACACACTATTCTCTTAATTTCCCTTATGTTTACTTGATTTGTGCCCTGCCACTGCTTTCTTTTCCATTTCCCTAATTGACCTCTTTCCTTCCTTCCCCCCCAATGGCTACTCCTACTCGCCCTCCTTCCTCTTCTTCACTTCCATCCCTCCCACCCCCTGCCCCAAGTCGCCTCCTGAGTATCCAGATTTGTATGGAAATCGCCGACAAACCGCCAAGCTTCACATGCTCGACAGGGAGATTGGTTTTCTCTAGGTTCTTTTCATTTTCTCTTCTCTCTGCTTTTCCTTTCTTTCCAAAACTCCTCTTCCATTCATTCATTTTAACCAACATCCCCCCCATCTGATGTAACCTTCCTCTTACATAAACTTCAAAGGTACACATTTCCTCCATCCCACCCTACATTTAGATGTTGGCGATCTTCGCGTAATTGGCTACGTTTTGCTTTCCATTGCTGAGTTTTTTAGACTTTTTTCGGGATTTGTCCCTTCAATTCTTTCGGTCTGTTGGGGATGGGGACCGACTGGGACATCCCTCAAGTCACACTTCACCCTGCTTCGTCTTGTCCTCTTGTCATAAATCACATTTAGAAAAAATAACAGCACTCAATTTTGAAAATTAGGGCAAAGCAAATGGGTTTCTTTAGAGAATAGAGAAACTTAATAACACTAACAGGAACATAAATTCTAACTTCTCAAGTCCTGGCTTTCATGGTTTATAGCAACTCGAAACTAAACCTACAAAACATGAAAGGGAAAAAATCATGAATAAAAAATCTACCTTGACCCTTTCAACTTGTCTGACGATTTCGAACAAGCCGGCGAGTCGGAGCAGGAGTCATTCCACACAGATCTGAAACAAAAATGCAATATATAATCAAACCATTCCACACAGATCTGAAATAAAAATGCAAAATAAAACATAAAGAAAAAGAACTAACCGTCACTGGTGGGAGCAGGAGCCGGAGCCAAAGACTGAGGCTAAGCAACTAGCAAGAAGATGGCGAAGAAGCAGATCTGCGAACAAATAGGGCGTGCGACAGAGCTACTCGAAGTTGGTCGTGCAAATCCAGTGGCTGACGGCGCGTGGTTGCTTTCGACGAGAAGATGAAAAACGAAGAAGCATATCTGTGAACAAACTCGCGAACACAAGCTGGCCGGCGACGAAGCTCGCAAGGGAGAGGGTCGAGCTGCTGCTATTTGGCGAAGTAGTAGAGGAAGAACGGAGGAAGAATAAGGGGTTTTTTGGTGGAGAGAGCGAGATAGGGTGAGTGATTGATTGAGAAAGAGAGAGAAGATGTGGTCTAAAAGGAAATAAAAAATTAGGAATAAAAAGTTTTTTTTTTATTTTCACCTATAATGTCGGGAAATGCCCGTTATTGTAGCCATTGCCTTTTTCTCTCTCCAAAACGCAACATCAATAGTCCGTTTTTATGTTGTCCGTCATTATTTCCAAGATATGAAATTTAAAGACCGTCATTAAAGGTCTGATTTGTAGTAGTGCTATTTGGTCAAATCCCCAAAATGGTAGGCCTATTGAATCGACTACAAAAGTCATTATCACCCATGCAAATCAAAGGACAAGCCCTCACAGGCAGGAGTTCATAACTCACTCAGGATTAAGATCGAGTCGCATATGATCATCCTGATGAAATATTAATCTTCTCAATTAACGGATTTATAAAGAGAGATTAAATATTTCGTGGTCCAGTCTTATACAAACTCCTTGTATAAGATACTCCCACTCACATGTCTCCACATGAATGATTTGGATCAAATCATTTGTAACTATTACAAAGTGAGTCGTATCAATAGTGTTACCAGAACAAGGCATCCAAACTTATCTATATACTATGACCCTTTAGGTTATTTCTTGAACATGATCCTCTCATATGTCAACCACGTATTGTTCAAGATTACACTAATAACCTCGAATTTTTCATATAATGGATAATATTATATTGCAAATAAAATAATCAAAATTATTATTAATTATTAAATAAATTATTAATTACGAGGCTTTAGGGCATAAATCCCAACAGTTAGCTCATCATCCTTTGAGAATTTACATTTTTCTTTTATATTAGAAAGAAAACTACAACCTTCAAAGTGCTTGCAAATACAATTATGAATAGCTTTTGCAATAGTTGTCTTGCCTATTCCACCAAGTCCATAAATTCCAATCATCCGAACATCATTGAATTCAATACCTAATGCTGACTCAAGTTTCTCAATATGAGAACAGATCCCAACTGGATTTTTGGCAACTGTTAAGAGTGTGCGATTAATCTTAGTCAATATCTCTTGAACTATTTCTTTGACAAGGGTAGACTCAGACCTACACCAAAATAGTACAAAGTGCCAAGATGTCATTGCCTTGCTTAATGAAAATAATAATAGAAAATGTTTGTTTCTTGGTATCAACTTCAAATTTTGAATTTAATTTATTCATCGGCTTCATGTAATTCTCCAAATTATTGATCTCATTTATAGACCATGGATTGTTTTTTTCGGTTTCTCATTTTCCAGCGACTTTTTTGGAGGACTCTTGCTGTCACTAGCTTGGTTTTGTTATTAATGCATAACAGTTTTAAAAAAAAAAAAAAAAAAACCTTCTTTTGCTTCTTTTTGTTACAAAATATCATACTAATTACATTTATGTGTGTTTGTGGCAATCAACTACACCTTGTGTTGAATGTTTGAATTGGAACTTCAAATAGCTTTGCTTTCCACATTTTTAATGATATGGATTAATGGTAAAATTCAACTTTTATATCTAAACATGTCACATTGTACCAATCTTCATCCTAAACTTTCAATTTCATCAGATTGAGACCATAGATCACTTAGTTAAATGTTGCAATTTTTACTCTCTCTATTCAATTTTTACTAATTCACCCACTAATTTTAACAAAAACAAAAACAACGTAAAAATCTTCATAGACTCGGTTTTGCATAAATTTAAGTTGGATTAATACACAAATTAACCCTTGAATAAATTTTCCAAAACTTACAAATTTTAACAAAAATTTAGCTCTAATGTTGTTTTTCTTCATACAAAAGGCATATGAGAATACTTTTTTTAATAAAGTTTCCAACGAAAACTTATTAGATGGTAAAAATTACAACACTTTTTCAAGTTTAAAGTTAAGATATTGCATGACTTATCTAAGTTTGGAGTCCAAGTGGATGAAATTGCAAGTTTAGAGTAAAAAGTGATAAACAACTTCACAAGTTTACAAGTTTAAGAGTAAAAATTGATTTTTTTACTGGATTATTAGATGATAGTAAATGTTGTTTATTATTATGATTAGATTAATTTATGTCTTATTCATGCTAAAAGTTAGTTTGAAATTACTCTAAAAAATGATGTTATTGTGAGGAAGTACCCTTATCAAAATTACCTGAGTATTTTAGTAAGTATTTTCATGTTATAAGAATTTGAATTTGAATTTTTTTATATAAAAAAAATCTTCATGGTTGATTTTTTTTATTAGAAACTAAAAAAAAAAAATTAAAGCATTAAGACCAAGAGGATAAACCCGAATAACAAGGGAAGTCAGAGACGAGATCGATTGGGAGAAGCCTAACGAGGAGCGAAAATGGGCTAACACAAACAAATAGGAGGACCAAACAATAAAGAAGGAAAGGAGAGTTTGGGTGGAATCCCTGATAACTCTTAAAATAAGAGTTAAATGCTATCATTTTAGGATTAAAATGTCATATTTTATCTCAATTTATCTTATAAATACCCTAGCTTTGATTTATTTTGCTCTAAGTTTAACTCTGATGTTGTAAAATTCTTATTAGAGCAAGATTATCATTATTAATGAATTTTATGTGATTAATTTAGGGTTTGAGTTAAGAAGGATTCATGAAGATAAGAGCAACAATTTTATAACAGTTTGCTGGAGCAAACCTTGCAATTCTGGCTAGTACAACTTTCTCACGTGAGAATATTAGTTCATTAAATGAGTTGGCAAATGTCAGATGACTCAGCCTATTTCAGCCAATGGGAGTTTGCCACATCACTAGTCATGTCTAATCAACCCTTATTTGCACAAACTATGAGGTATTTAGGGTTAGGCAGCCGTTTTATCAAAGGGAGAGAAGAGAGAGAGACTGGAGAATCCCGAAAAAACATAGAGAAACGACGAGGGAGCTGTTGAAGAAGGAAGCTGCTGGATTATTTCCAAAAGAGGAAGGATTTTCCGTTGAAGCTGGTGCCGAATGCTGATTCAACCTTTTTGTGGCAACATTTCGACTTCTTCTTCTTCTTTCTAGTTTATCAGCACTGTTTAGCATATGTAATGTTCAACTCCATACCCATGAATAAGAATAATTAACATTACAAAATAACTAAACATAAATTTTAAAGTACAAATAAACCAAATACATGTAGATCTACTTATTTACAATAAACTATAAAATTGTAACGACCGACATTTTCAGGTATTAATTAAAGTTTTAAATTTGAGATTTGAATTAATTGTAAGGCCAATTTCATGTTTAAAGTTGTGTTGAAAGTTAATTTTAGAGTTTTGCATAATTGAAATTTGAGAAATTGGACGGTGAATTGGGAAGAAAGAAGGGAAAAAGGGAATTAATTGGTTTATGGGCAATTTTTGTTAATTATGTGACTTTGAGCCAAGCTCAAGCCCAAGAAGAAGCCAAGCCCAAATATCCCTCTCTATTATTTTTATACTACACGCAGCCCTAGGTCAAGCCAAGCCGTCATCTTCTCCAACATTCTCTTCCTCCATGAAAAACAACCTCCACCATCAATCCCTCTCTCTCTCCCTTTCACTACCAAGAGACCCATCCATTTGAAAGCTTCTTCAACAAACATCCATGGTGCGGGTACTGTTCAAGCGCGACACTATTTTATGCCGCGACTGTTCACGCGTGATACTGTTCACGCCGCGGTTTGTTCACATCGTGGTACTGTTCACATGCGCGCACTGTTCACATGCTCGGGGGGTACTGTTCACGCCGCGTGCACTGTTCACACTGCAGTCTACCGATCAGCGTTTCGAATGCCGAACAGTGCCACGATTGCGTTATGATTTTGGTAAATTTCGACTCCGATTCAATTTTGGATTAAGCCATTTAAGTTACTTGTGACTTGGTTATTATTATGAATTTTAGAAGGAAAGCATGAAATTCATAATTAAGAAGCATGCCATATTTAGAGAAATCTTACTATGGGTATTAGAATTAAATTTTGACTAAGTTTATGGCTATGTTGGAATAGAGGGCTTAAAGATTTGGAGAATCATGTGTATTATCAAAAGGACTTACTTGAAATAATAGAAGAATGAAATTATGTTATCTTGGTAACTAGTTGGGGTAAACTTAGCTACCTAGGTGGGTGAATATTCTTGTTGAAGAATTTAATGTAATCAAATTCATGGTGGGTTCATGTGTGTATACATTAATTTGAGTAGTTTGCCTAAGGTTCATGAGTTGAGTAGGTCAAGTAATAAATTCTTTTAAATCATTATAGGTTGAGGTGAAAGAACTCCATAAAAGGAGAAAGCGAACTAATGGAGCCAAGGTAAGGGACTTTATGCCGGTATGCTTAAATGCAAGTTAGGAACTGAATTGAAAAACTACATTTGAAATGAAAAGCTTTTATAAATGTTTTATTATGATTTTTGATGAATTTTAAAATGCTTTATTATATGAAAATTGATTTTCACTTGTTGATTGCCAAATATTCTTGTGAATGTGATGCATGAGTTATGGTTTATGATTTATGATGAATGATATGAGAATGTTGCCTTGTGTTGCATCATTGAATGAAAATTTAAAATGCTTTGGGACCTCATGCATACATGTGTATTTTCATGCTGAAATGATTTCGAAGGCTGTGGCAATTACCCTCCTAAAATTATAGATGTTCATCTAAATGAAAAGGAACCTAAAAATGTTAAATGAAAAGGAACCTGAAAGGGTTAAATGAAAAGGAACCTAAAAAGGTTAAATGAAAAGGAACTGAAAAGATTAAATAAAAAGGAACCTGAAAATGTTAAATGAAAAGGAAAGGTTAGGTTGAGATAATTGTCCACATTAAGCCAAAGAGAAAAGTTAAAGGGAAACGTTTCCACTATGAAAACGTTTTAGGTCCCACTAGAGGAAAAAAGTTTTAAAAATCACTTTGTATGTGTTTGCATATCTTGACCCCGATAGTGAGGTCACTTACTGAGTATTTTAAATACTCACCCTTTTCAAAAACGTTTTTCTTTTCAGGCAAAGACAAAAACATATCTTAGGCGATTGACAAGGCAGTTTGCTGAAAGGGTCATAGGTGACTTTGAGGATCATGTCTTCTGCATTTAGATAGTGTGTTAGTTAAAACATATTTTGTTTAGTAAACAATGTGTTGTGAAACTATTTCAACTAATTGAACGTTATAATTCATATTATGTTTTAAAATGATTTTAAAAGGGATCCCGAGCATAAAGATTTTTTATTGTTTAGTAAAAAGTTTAATTCTTTCTGCCTTTTACCAAAGATTTTTAAATTGCTTTAGCATGCATGTAGTAACGTCCCTAAAAAGTCTAATAGGAAAAGTCGGGTCTTTACATACAAATTCAAAATAGAGAAAAGAAAGGAAGAGTTCCAAAGGTTAGATATCAATCTAAACTATTTTAACTGTGTTTGAAATCAACCCAAACCTACCTTAAAATTTGTTTCAACACTCTGAGACGGAGCCAAATCCTAAAACAAAAGAATTCAAAGGTTAGATACCAATTTAAACTATTTTAACTGTGCTCGAAAAAATCTAAACATAGATTTATCACCTAAAATTTACCGAAACATACTTAATCTTTGCTTAAAAGTGTTCGAAATATTAGCGAAAGTGTTCGAATGAGTTTGAAAGTGTTCGAATGATTTTGAAACTACAAAAAAAGGACTTTTCAAATGTTAGAAAATGATCCAACATACTTTGTTTGACTTCGAAAAGGTTTAAAAGTGGATTTCTACATACTTTCTTCACCAAAGAAGTTAGAAACTTTGTTGGTTTGAGTTCCAAGTGTTTGAACTTGCAAATCTAAGATTACACAAACCAAAACACAAAAAACTTAAATAGATTTGCAAAATAATCTTGAATCTAAGTATATTAACTACTCAAAAAACTCAAAAACTTTATAATATTACCAAAATCCAGGAGCGGCAGCAACTTGAGGTGGTCGACGGTCGATTGGGAAGTGGCGAAGAGTTGGGTGCGTGGAAGAGAAGACTAAAAAAATCAAAGAAAATGGTAGGCAGTGGCGTGCATGCAGACTAGGCGGCGGGCGGTGGGGGCGTGGTTGGGAGAGAAAGAAAGGGTGAAAAGAGAAAGGAAAGGGAGAGGAGAGAAAGGAAGGGGGGCGACAGTAGCGGTCGGCAAGAGGGTGGGTGGGTGGATGGGAGAGAAGGGAAGGGTGAGTAGAATATAGAAGGGAGAGAAGAGAAAATGGGAGAAATTTTTGGAAGGAGAGGGAAAATAAGGGGAAGGAGAGGGAAAATGGGGCTCATTTTCGAGCCCCTTTAATGAGGAAATGCTGATGGTTCAATTGAATGGTAGAAAAAAGTGAAGAGAAATGCCGACGGTTTACTAAACGATCGGCAAAAGTGAGGAGGAATGCCGACAGTTTAGTAAACGGTATGCAAAAGTGAGGAGTAGTGCCGACGGTTTAGTAAACGATCGAAAAAAGTGAGGAGAAATACCGACGATTTTGTAAATGGTCTGCAAAAGTGATTTTTCAAGTGATTAAATAAATTTCGGTCAGGACCGCCGACAATTCGCCGAACCATCGACATTTCTTTGCCCTTTTGCTGACCGTTTAATAAAACGATCGGCATTTCTCATCCCTTTTGCCAACCATATAATAAATGGTCGGCCTTTCTCTTCCCTTTTGCCAACCGTTTAATAAACCGTCGGCATTTCTTCTCACTTTTTCCGACCGTTTACTAAACCATCAACATTTCTCTTTCCTTTTGCCGACTGTTTAATAAACCGTCAGCATTTCTCCTCACTTTTGCCGACCATTTACTAAACCGTCGGTATTTCTCCTCACTTTTGCATACCGCTTACTAAACCGTCAACATTTCCTCTTTTTTCCGACCATTTTTAAAGAGTTGGGATAAATATAACATCGGAAAATGGAAAAATTCTTGTAGTGTCCCTCCAAGATCCTCTTCAAATTTGATAAAGAAATGTATTTATAGGCCAAAAAACCCTAGGTGCACGTCCTGAATTCACACTTCAAAGTTCGTAGTGCCTCAATGCTAGCATTTTGCCTGCGCTAACAGTCTATGGCGCCTAGGCGTTGTAATTTTGGTTTTTTTTTTCTTACATCTTCAATTTGGAAACCCTTTGATTTTGGCCTTCAAAATGAAATCTTTGTTCACCTACAAAAATAAATGAAATGTATGAATTAAAACCCAAAAATTATAGAAAAACTAACTACAAACAACCTAAACAATTAGAATAAGATGATAGCAAATTCAGCTTTTTTTATTTTGGATTCTACCTTGCTTATTTTCTGTATCTGCCTCTTCTTCCTCATCTTCAATTTTCACCAAAAATATCGTTGTTGCTCATTTTCTACATCAAATACAAAATGAGCTCCACATTTTTTCACTAACGACCTTCCTAGCTCTGTAACTTTAAAAAGTGCAATTTCCAAATGACTTGGGTTGTTTTCCAATGATTTCAAAATTAAATCCGTAGACTCACAGTATCGGACCCACATATGATCTGATTTATATACCTGAGGCCTTCTCATACAGTTTGCTGAACCAAAAGGAACAAACGTACACACTTCCAAACCGTTAATCTCAAGCTGCATGTGGTAGCTGCCTTCGAAATTCATCAGCTCAAAAACCCCACACAGTATTATCCCTTTAATATTTTGCTTCATATGCAATGGCACTTGAACTTTGACAGGGCAACCTATGCTACAATGAGCAAAAAAGTTTGGAATCTCACTTCCAGGTACTACAAATTCAACTTCTCTGTCTTTTTTGATAGCCTGCAATGTTAATATTTATACTTTAGAGAGAGACCAAATATTACTATTAGTAGGAATTCAAGGTTAGCCTCACAACATAATAAAGACGGTGGTAAACCACTTCGAGATGTTTGTTGAGAATAACGTTTTTAAGTAAAATAATTCTAAAAGCACTAATTAATAAATTAAGGCTCTACTTCATAACCATTTAGTTTTTTGTTTTTGAAAATTATGCTTATAAACACTACTTTCACCTATGAGTTTCTTTATTTCATTATCCACTTTTTACAAATGCTTTCAAAATTCAAGCACAGTTTTGAAAACTTAAAAAAAAAAAAAAAGTAGATTTTTTAACACTAGTTTTTGGACTTTGGCTAAGAATTCAAATATTTCTTTAAAAAAGATAGAAATCATTGTAAAGAAATTACGAGAAAACAAGCATAATTTAAAAAAAAAAAAAAAAACAAAAAACCAAAGATCAAATAGACGTTATAAAACGGGTCTAAATATTTTATTTAAAATTTACTTTGTGTTATTAAAATTTTCAAACTCACTTTTGATTTTGCAATCAAATACTATAAAATTTTTGTTTAAAAAAAATGCTATAGAATTTTGAAAACCGTCTTTATTAGTTGAAAGACACTTTTTACTATTCTATCTATTTCTTCTTCTTTTTTCTTTTTTTTTTTTTTTTTTTTGAGGTAGAATATATTTCTTCATTGATCATTAGCTTAACCCTAAACAAATAATAATAATAATAATAATAAAACTCACCCTAAACCAAATAATGCTCAAAGATTGCTATATCTCTCTTCATTGGTCATTAGCTTTAACCCAATAGTTTATTTCCTTCTTTCTTGAAGAGGTAAACCCAAATAGATTATATTTTGAGTGGATGAATTTTCACCCATAGATCACTTTGGTTTTTAAGATTTCATAAGGAACCATGGTTGATAATTAATTTTATTCTTGTTTTACTTAATTGTAATAATTTTTAACACAACTATTTATCTGGTATTAAAAGTTTAAATACCCATTAAAAAAAATTAGATCAACTAGAAAAAATTGGTGTAATTTTGCATTAAAATAACAAGTTATTGATATAAATTACTGTTTAAATTTATTAGTATGTTATTTAATAATAATGAATTATATTTTAATAATTTGATTGATATCAATATAAAATAACTAATTAAAATTAAATAATTGATTAATTACATAGAAGTTTGTAATATTTTATAATTACTAACAAAAAAAATATTTTCTCTTCATTTTAATAAACAAAGTTGAAGAGAATGAAAATTTTAATTTTCCTCCCTCAATTCCCATTATGATAAGAAAATGGGGACTAAGGGAATAAATATTTTTCTTATTCTTTTTTTTTTTTTTCATATAGCAAATTACCAAAATGTGTTCCATTAGATTTAAAAGTCATGCTTTACGAGGACCAAAGTGTAAGGTGGAAGAAAAAACTAACCTGATACAAATATTCTTGTTTCCAGTCTTGGCATAAGTAACCTATGCGAAAAATATTCGGAACATCAAGCTTTGCCAAAAGATGACACCCACTTGCATCCAATCTCCACAGCTTTGGTGGAAGGTCTGAGATATCTTCAAGATGTTCGCAATCAATTAATTCGAGCGTCACAAGCGATTTAAGCTTGCTCATCCAGCTAGGGAGTCTCCTAATTTTCGTCCTGCCCAAGTATAAAGCTTCCAACGAATCAAAGCAGTTGAAAGCCACAAGGAAATCCAAATCCAATAAACCAGTAGTCTTCAAATTCGAACAAGACAATGAAGTTCCGAGCGTGGAATGATGGTTGACGTCAACACAAGTCCCCAAATCTTCAATATGACTTCCATCTGAAGGACAAGAAACTGCTATGGAATTCAAAAACTGCGGAAATTTCTCTAACCTCTGGCAGTTCCTCAATGAAATAAATTCAAGCCTTGTAAGCATATAGATGCTACTTGGAAGATGCACCAAGTCTTCACACATGTCCAAGTTCAGTTCTTTGAGAGCAGTAAGTTTTTCAATAGATGTAGGCAACTCTGTTACACCACATTTATTTAAAAAAAGACTTTCAAGGCTTCCCATTTCTTCAAGAATATCTGGAAACTTCTTGAGCTTAGGGCAAGCAATCAAAGAAAGGCTCACAAGAGACTTCCCTTTGAGACTGCCATTTGAAAACCACTCAAGGTTCAAGCAATTAATAATTTGTAAATCGACAAGCTTCGGCATTAACGATATGTCACAAATTTCTGCCAACATTTCACAATCTACTAACTTTAACCGCCTTAGATTTTCAAAATCCTGCGAAAAAAACAAACCATCAACTATAAGAGCTAATAATCCTTAAAAAGGGAGAGTCTTATTGTTATTAATTGCAATTTCTATTTGTCATAAAATTGAACCAGAGCCCACTTAGTAAAACCAAACCAAAACTAATTAAAGCAGTTTTTATTTTACTCAATAATATAGTTACACAATTCATTACTTAAACAGATGGAAGTAATGTGATCATACCTTGAGTTTAGTTAGTTGCGCAATAGGATAATGTGAGATGCCCAATACCACAAGTTTTTTGGGATGAAAAGTCAATGGTACTATAAAGGATGAATGAGAACATTCCAGCCACCTTAACTCATTAGAAAGATACGACGGAGGACTCCTAATGACTATAGCATTACGTATTATAAGCAACCTCAATTTTTTCATTTTTGAAAAGGCTTCAACATGCAAAGGCACTTCTACATTGGGCATATCTAAAAATATCCCTTGAACTTTTTTTGTTCCCTGCAAACACAAGAAGAATCAACATCTAAGCAAAGCAAAAGTACATACTCTAATTTTAGATAACATATATGCATCTCACACTTGATCAACTAGTAGTATTTTAAATATGAACAGACTTACTGAATAAATGAACACAAGAGGAAGCTATTATAAGCAGTTATGAACATTATTGATTCTATATTTTGTTTTTTTTTTAAAAAAATAAAAAGTTGAGCTACCTGAAAGATGTTTATTTAGTTTGAATTATATTTCGAATTCTTTTGAATGTACAGCACAACATAAGAAATCTCATTTGATTTCCTTAACACCTCATGAGTAAGTATTATAGTATTATATGTTTGATCACTTTATCATGCAAATATCATAAAGGAAAAGTTCAGGCTTTCTAAAATATAAACAGGTGGAAAAATATATTCTAATATATTTAAAATTTGTTTTTCAAAATTTATCATCATTGTTCACGTCCCAATTTTGCATAAAAAATGTTTTGGTTGTCTATAGGTATACTATAACTTACCATTGGTACAGAGCAATTATGGTAGTGTTCGAAAGAAAAGGATAAATTGGGAGCTTAGGGAAGACCATACCTCATTTTCAGTTAGTACTTGAATAACATCCTCATGATACCACAATCTACTACGTTCTCCAGGATTTTGAGATTCATGGCGAACGATCTCTTTACCCATTAATTGAATCAAGTCATGCATTTGGAATGCATTATCTTCAATATATATAAGACATTTCTTCATAAGCACTCTAATTCCAAAATCAGGGTAGAAATCACAAGCATCAAAAAAAGAGTTTACATCTTCTTTTCTATACCCTCTAAAGAAGCATGCAATATCTAGAAAAATTGTCTTCTCAAGTTCGCCAAGTACATCAAAACTTAGTTTAAGTTTATTGTGAACATCCTCGTTTGGAATTGTTTTCAACTTTTGCAATTGGCTTTCCCACTCAAGTTTGCTACAATTGTATAGAGAAGCCCCCACCACGGTAAGAGCAAGGGGAAGTCCATCTGCATATTTAACTGCAGCATCTGAAAGCTCTTCAAAATTCACATCAGGAAGAGGACTCTTAAATGCATTCCAACAAAAAAGCTCAAGTGCATCTGCATGATTTAATCTATCCACCCTGTAGGTCCACATAATCTCGTGTTTTTCTAGAAGATTCACATCTCTAGTTGTTATGATAACTCTACTTCCAGGACCAAACCAACTTACATTTCCCACTAATTTTTCCAGTTGCTTTGAATAATCCACATCATCGAGAACAACAAGGACCTTCTTTTTTCTTAGTCTATCCCTTAAGATATTAGTTCCTTCATCAGAAAATTTTATAGGCCTATGCATCCTAACCAACAAGATGTCTTGAAGAAGTGATTCTTGTAATTTAGTTAGCTCATCATCCGTGTTGAATTTGCATTTTTCTTTTATATTAGAAAGAAAACTGCAACCTTCAAATCGATTGGCAATACAATTATAAATAGCTTTCGCAATAGTTGTCTTGCCTACTCCACCAAGTCCATAAATTCCAATCATCCGGACATCATTGGACTCAATATCTAATGTGGACTTCAATTTTTCAATATGAGAATCCATTCCAACTGGGTTTTTGGCAACTGTTAAGAGTGTGCGGTTAAGCATAGTCGATATCTCTTGAACTATTTCTTTGACAAGAGTAGACTCAGACCTATATCAAAATAGTACAAAGTGATGAATAGATGTCATGGCCTTGCTTAATGAAAATAATAACAGAAAATGTTTGTTTCCTAGTATGGGCTTAATTTATTCAATCGGGGCTTCATGTAATTCTCCAAACTATTGATCATTTCACTTACCAAGAACCCAAGTAACCTATCAACGACCATGGATAAATAATTAAGTACAAAAAAAATACAATAGATAGTGGGATATGTAACGGGTAATAAAGAAAATAACTAAGCAGTAGTGTTATGTTACCCGTTATCCAAATGCCTCCCAGATAAGTTTGCAGCTTTAGTTAGAGCTTTTCTCCATCTCTCGACCTTCTTCAGGTCTTCCTTGAATGTTTCTTTATGTACAGTGAATGCTTCTCCAAAACTGCCTTTTTGCTTTCGCACTTTAGAAGGATCCACATGATAGAACACTGGCCAAACCATCTGCTCTTTGCAGCTCTCCATACAACTCATAATTCGAACAAGCTCATCTAAGCACCAAGTAGAAGATGCATAATTTTTAGAAAAAACAACAAGAAAAAACCTGGACCTATCGATTGCTTCACAAAGTTCTTGCGAAATCTCCATTCCCCTGTTCAGCTCCTCAGTGTCCATGAAGGTATTGATTCCAGCCTGCACTAGAGCTTCATAGAGGTGACCCGTAAATGAATTCCGAGTGTCCTCACCTCTGAAGTTCAGAAACACTTCGTATTTCCAAGAGATTTCAGAAGCCATTGGAAATTTTCTCTTAAACTGGCACGGTTTGCACTGAAATTCTAAGGGGAAGATATAGCAGTTGAAAATCAGCACAATGAGTGTCAATGATCTTTCCTTTGTTGAGTCTTCTTCTTGTGTGGTTGATGATTTTTACCCTTTTTTTTTGGGCAATAAAGGAAACAAGGAATGAGGCTCCCGGTTCTGGAAAAGTGCTGTGGTAAAAACCCAACAACTCAAATCATGAGATTAAAATGGAAATTGGAGCTGTAAATTTAGTCATGTGCATGCTACTGCTAGCGGCTTGTCCTTGCTGCCATATCCAACTTCAGATTTCTCCTCACAATCCTCATTTTTCTGCTGGACTGCATTAGCTGTTCACATTAACTCCTCTTTATTTCCTTTATTTTCTTAATTTTGTACACACTTTTATGTGGTTCACTTTTGCTTTTAATCTGACACGAAAATATAAGAATAAAATAGCCTTCACATTTTTTAAGAAAAACAAAGGTGTTTGATATGAGTCTACTACAGGTGAGTTGAAATTTGGACGGTGCAACAAATTTTAAAGGTGGAAGTCAAGAGCCCAAGACTTTATTAAAAGACTCAGACATGTTCTACGCGTTATTTCAAAATCGACTTTCGTGTCTGGGCATTTCATTAATGATATTAAATTTTATCTAAACTTGACAAGATATATCCATTTTTATCTCAAATTTTTTATTTCATCAAATTCTACCTTAAACTTTCAAAAATGTTAAAATCTTAACTTTAAAGTTTAAAAAAAATACAATTTTTACTTTTTAATAGACCTTAATTTCAAAATTCATCAATTAAAATATTCTCATGTGTCATTTAATGACCAGAAATAAATGACATAAAACATATTTCTAGTGCGAAATTAATGTACCTTTAAAGTAAAACGAGTTTAGAGGTAGATTTTTTTTTTTTACCATTTGTGAGATTTGAAAGATTTATTCCATTGTTGATCTTGCACATTAATCAAACTTAATTTTATGTAAGACTTAATGTTTGTTGAGATTAGTAAGTTTAATTTGAGTAATTTTTACTTGACTTGTCGTTAAAACTAGTGGGATATATGAATTTAGTAGATATAGAACAAAGGACAAATATTGCAACACATATTTAAATTTAGAGATCAATTAGTAGAAATTGAAAGTTTAGAGTTAGATTTGATATAACTTGCTAATTTTAGGAACAAAAATAGATATTTTCGCTATTTTTAAGTTTAAATATTATTTTCATCTATTCTATTTAAATGTGCCTAAATTATTTATTTTACTTATTAATCTTAAAATAGTCCAATCATCAACTTCCACAAGAAATGTGTGGTTGGTCATTTCATCTAAAAATTTAGAAAATAAAATCATACGATGCCTTTATCCCACTGGATTTTTAAAATTCCAACTAATTAAACTTGCTTAGTTGTTCCTCTTGCTCATGAACGGCATTCTACACGTTGGTTTGATTTAAAATGTGTTGAAAATCTCACCTTTTCAATTTTTGATCAATAACACATCTCCTTGAAATCTGTGACAAATCTTCTCATTCCAAACTTGACCTCCTATTAACCTTCAATTTAATTCCAACCATTGTAAAAACAACCACTCAAATCTCACAGAAAAACCCAATTTATTTCAGGCCTCACTACATTAATAACTTACAAAATCCAATTTAATCTTTTCACGTTCACGTTGTACAGTAGCTTTAAAATATCTCAACAACGCCCCAAACGGTCTCCAATCGAGATGAAAAATCCTAAACTTGAATCCAAATAACTCGGGTTAAAATCCATGGCCTCCAATAAAAAAAAAGTCGCATAACCTCCTCGACAAAATATATTAAATAGCGGTGGAAAACTTACCCAATCAAACGAGGCTATACAGTGTTGAAAACCCACAAAAACGCTGCTAATACGAACCGAAAACAACCCCTTGCTGTTTATGCAGCCGGAGCGGAAGGGAAGGGCGGCGGCGAGGCTCGCTGGAGGACTCTCGGCAGCTTCTGGCCAGTCTTGCGGCGGCGGCTTGCTGCTTAGAGAGGGAAAGAGAAAACGGAGAAGAGGGCTGGCGTGAGGCGGCGCGGCCTGTCGACGGCGGTACCGGGTACTGCCGGCGTAACGGTGGCGATCGGCGAGGATCGACGAAGGCCCCTGGTTGTCGCGCAGAGAAGAAGAAATCGAAGGGGGTGAGGGAGCCTGCGGTTTGCGAAACGGAGAGAGAGAGGGAGAGAGAGATGAATGGGGGTTTGATTTTGGGGATTAAAAAATAATAAAAAGAGGAGAGATAGGCCTAGAGGGGGAAAATTTGAGAGTGAGGGGGAGAGAATCAAGGGATTTGATTTGACCCTTTCATTTTTCCTTTCTTTTTTTTTAAACAAAAGAAAAAGAACAAAAAACACAACCACCACAACAGCCAATACCTTTTTTGCCCTTTTTCCACCTTCAATTCCAAACTAAGTTATTCAAATTCAACTTAAATAATCTTATACAACCCTTAATTCTAATAATGATCAAAATAAAATATTAAGTATTACAAAATTCATCAATTAAAATATTCTCATGTGTCATTTAATGACCAGAAATATATGAACATAAAACATATTTCTAGTACGAAATTAATGTACATAAAACATATTTCTAGTACGAAATTAATGTACATTTAAAGAAAAATAACTTTAGAGCTAGATTTTTTTTTTTTTATCATTTGTGAGATTTGAAAGATTTATTCCATTGTTGATCTGGCACATTAATCAAACTTAATTTTATGTAAGACTTAATATTTGTTGAGATCAGTAAGTTTAATTTGAGTAATTTTTACTTTACTTTTTGTGAAAACCAGTGGGATATATGAATTTAGTAGATATAGAACAAAGGGCCAATACTGCAACACATTTAAATTTAGAGATCAATTGATAGAAATTGAAAGTTGAGGGTAAGAATTGATATAACTTGCTAATATTAGGGATAAAAATTGATATTTTCCCTATTTTTAAGTTTAAATATCATTTTTCATCTATTCTATTTAAATGTGTCCAAATTATTTATCTTACTTTAATAAATCTTAAAATAGTCCAATCATCAACTTCCACAAGAAATGTGTGGCTCGTCATTTCATCTAAAAATTTAGAAAATAAAATTGTTCGCACAAGATTTCAATGAAAAAATAAGAACACGTGCAAATGAAACTTTTGTATTAATTTGAATGTGTGGAATACAATCTATAGTACTTGATCCTCTGATTCTCTCTCTTGCTTGTATGTCTCACTCGAGGGCTGTAGAGCTTATTCCCTAGATTGAAGCTGGAAGTGTTCTTCGTTCAAGAGGTGTTTGATCTTCAAGAGCTCAAGGAGTCTTCTAGCCTTTGTTTCTGAATTTTCTTTGAGATTTCCAATTTATGAACTTCCAAAATGGAGGAGGGGACTCTCTATTTATAGAGTTCCCCAAAGCCCCCAAATGAGCTTGGGCTTGATTGTTGGACTGGGCCTGGTAGACTTTGGGCCTGGTCCTTAGACTAAGCCTAATTGACCTTGGGTCTAGCCTTGTGGGCTAAGACTTTGCTGCTTAAGGCTTCTCATTTGGGCATTGTCTAAAATTAGCCCAAATTTCATATAACACAATTGCATATTTGAATTTGATTTAAGGATACTTGCAAATTTAAATAGTCCCTAATTAAATAAATAATTTTGTCACTAATTTTAATTAATAACATGACAATTTCTGATTGGCCAAAATTTCTATTCCAACAAATGCTCCATTTTCGAGATTTATGCACTAGTATGAGTGAGTGAATCTCGAAAAAGATAATTTAGAATCAAAATTTAAAGTATTTGCTCCTAAATTGGAATCCATTTGATGTGCCAATTATCAAAATATGAATTTGGGTCATAATTTTGATTTTTTTATTTGGCGTTGAACCTTGATTTGAATCTCGGTAGAATTTATGTTCTCCTTAATTCAAAATTTGAATTTTATCTAATTTGAACTTCAAGTAGTATTCAAATTGTACCTTTTTTTTTTTTTATTTAGGGCGTAGTTTAGAACCTACCAATGAATTTGAATTTGAAGCTTGAATTTGGAGTTCCCAAATTTCACCTTTTTGAGGTAAAAGTCTACCCAATTATATTTTGGAATTGGAATAGAACTTGAGTTTGGGTTTCAATCAAATTTTTATGTGGGATAAAATTTGGATTACGCCCAAAAAAAAATTTACTTTGTGAAATAAAAGTGTCTACCCAATTATATTTTGGAATTGGAATAGAACTTGAATTTGATTTGGGATAAATTTTGGATTATGCCCAATTTTTTTTACTTTGTGAAATAAAAGTCTACCCAATTATATTTTGGAATTGGAAGAACTTGAATTTGATTTGGGATAAAATTTGGATTATGCCCAAATTTTTACTTTGTGAAATAAAAGTCTACCCAACTATATTTTGAAATCGGAATAGAACTTGAATTTGATTTTGGATAAAATTTGGATTATGCCCAAATTTTACTTTGTCAGATAAAATTGAAATTCTACCATAATTTGACTATGATAGAATTAATTTTATCTAATTTTGATTTGGGATAAAATTTGTATTATGCCCAAATTTTACTTTTTGAGATAAAATTCTACCAAATTTCAACTTTGGATTTGGAATAAAATTTTAATTTGGCTTGCAGTCAATTTTTAATTTGAGATTAGATATGACAAAATTTAATTTGAGATGATATCCTGCCCGATTTCGATTTGAATTTTGGAATAGAACTTGGATTTGAGTTTGTAGTCAACTCATCCCAAAATTCAAACTTTAATATCCCAAAGTTTGAATCATGTATGATCGTTGGATTCAAATTGGTTTTGATTTGATCTTCTTGGCATTATCTTTGAATTCAAATTAGATGTGATTTTATCTTTTTCCTCCACTATAAATAGAGGAGATGAGTCTTCCATCAATTCACATCAACAAAGAGGGAGTGGAGCTTTGCACTGAGGAATGAGAAATAGACAAGTCTCAATTTTTTTTTTTAGATTTTTTTTTCATTTTTTTCTTCATTTTTTTTTACGTTTTTCTTTTTTCTTTTTTTTTTTTTGCAAGACTTGCAATACTTTTACTATGGAAGAAGGTATCGTAATCCACAAAAAAGGTAAACATGTAGGAATTTTTTTTAGACAATATATATGCCCTCTTGTTTTTATTCTTGCTTACAGCTAAGATGTCTTCTTCAACTTCGAAGATGACCAACCCCTGATTCAGGCGGAATTAAGGATGACACATTTCGACAGCTTCAACGTCTTCTTCAACTTCGAAGGTGACCAACCCCTGATTTAGGCGGAATTAAGGATGGCACCTTTCGACAGCTTCAACGTCTTCTTCAACTTCGAAGGTGACCAACCCCTGATTCAGGAGGAATTAAGGATGACATCTTTCGACAGCTTCAACGTCTTTTTCAACTTCAAAGGTGACCAACTCCTGATTCAGGAGGAATTAAGGATGGCACCTTTTGGCAGCGTCGACGTCTTCTTCAACTCCGAAGGTGACCAACCCTTGATTCATGCGGAATTAAGGATGGCACCTTTCGGCAGCGTCGACGTCTTCTTCAACTTTGAAGGTGACCAATCTCTGATTCTGACGGAATTAAGGATGACACCTTCCACTTTGTTTTACATGTAAAAGACCAAACCCTAACTCAAGTGGAGTTGAGGGCAGTCTTGTTTTACCTCTGGAAAACCAAACCCTAACTCAGGTGGAGTTGAGGGGGACTCCTTTGGCTTCAGCATTTTTATTTTGCATTTTTATTTTACTTTTTTTGCATTTTTTTTTTACTTTTTTTCTTATTTAATTTTTCTTTAGGAAACTTTATCCCGCTATTTCTCCAAATAACTCTCATCTACCATCCAGGTAAAGAAAGATTTAATCTCTTTTATGAATCTCTTTTTTTTTTTTTTTTTTTTTTATTGAGATGCCCCTTGTGAAGTTTGTAAAACAAACATAAGGGTGGCCAACTTCAGACCTTTTTCTCTCTACGATTCATCTTAGGAATTCATAGTGACCATTGATGGTCATTTTTTCCTTGTAGTCCAAGATTAGAATTCATCTTCACAATGAAGAGGTACAAAGCCTCTAATCTTGAAGATGAAATGGCGCCAAATTCCTCTGAACGAATTTTGAATTTGACGAGCGTAAACAGTCAAACTTAAGCGAATGAAACGCGACCCCTAACTTGCAGCGAGTGAAGATGCTTGAACCTTAGGAAAGTAAGTAATGGACTAACTTGAAGAGAACAAAGCTCTGTCGTATGCATCTAACTTGCATCGTTTTGCTTCATGGGTGTGGAAATGCTTTTTTTTAAGGAGGAGACTAAATTTAAAGATTTTTTTTCTTTAAGCTGCCTACGTACCCTTTGAGTGGAAGGGATCAAGTCATAACATAGTTCAAATGAATACATTTTTGTATTAGGGTCGTTCACCTTTTAAGCTCATGTGGGCCAAGAGCAACGTGCAGTTTATACTCTTACGAATTAAGAGTGTTTACATCTTATGCATAAAACTTTTTAGAAACTTTTCGTTGATTGGGCCGATCCTTAAGAGGTCTTTATCCACGATTTTGTATGCTCCATTGGTGTAGACTTCTTTGACAATGTACGGTCCATCCCATTTAGGCATGAACTTGTTTCCTATATGTCGCGTTGTGATTATGGGTCTTCGAACAACAAGTACTAGATCGCCAACTTGAAATGACCGGGGCCTGAGATTTTTATCGAAGGCTTTGGTCATTCGTGCTTGGTAGCATTCCAACGCTTGTTGAGCATCTAGTCTTCTCTCATCCAACGCTTCTAACTCTTGGAGACGCAGTCTTGCATTGTCTTCTATAGTCAACCCTTCTTGTATAGCCATCCTGAGTGATGGAATTTCTCTTTCTAATGGGAGCACAGCCTCCACCCCATAGACGAGGGAATAAGGCGTGACCCATGTAGGAGTTCGATGCGTAGTTCGGTAGGCCCATAACCCTTCCCCAATTTTTTCTGTCAGTCTCTTTTTGTCTTAGAGACTACTTTCTTCAACAAATTGCACAATGTCTTGTTGAATGCCTCTGTCAGGCCATTTGCTGCGACATTGTACATGGATGACTTGTACTGCTTGAACTTGAACTTCTCACACAACTTGTCCATTAAGCTATTGGAAAATTGCCTCCCGTTATCTGTCATGATACGATGCGGGATGCCGTATCGGTAGATGATGTAAGTTCGGATGAAATCCATGACATATTCTTTCTTGGCTTCATTTAATGCGACTGCTTCAGCCCATCTCGAAAAGTAATGTGTCGCTACAAGAATATAGAAATGTCCTGCTGGTGACTTAGGTGTTATTGGACCAACAAGATCTAGCCCCCAAGCTTCAAAAAGCCATGAAGCAACAGTTGGATGGAGAGGTTCTGGCTGTTGACGTATGAAGTTTGCTTGAAACTGACAAGCTTCACACTTCTTCGCATACTCCATTGAATCATGGATCATCGTAGGCCAGTAGTAGCCCATCCTTTTTAACTGAAAATGAAGTTTTGGACCTGATTGGTGAGCCCCACAAACGCCTGAATGCGCCTCTGTAACACCCTCTTATGTCTTTAAGAACTCAGAAAAAGAAAACATGCAATAAATATGCAACATGGAAAAATGAAGTTCAAATGCATTCCTTAATTGAATTTCGAGGACGAAATTCTCAAAATGGAGTAATAATTTGTAAGACCTAATTTTGGTCTTCTAGCAATTAGATATATGCATTTGATATATGGATTATTCAATTTTGAAATTGTTGATGGAGAAATTATAGTTTGAGACAAAATAGAAATACAAGTAATTTGAAACTTTGAAAATGGAATACAAATTGTATTTAATAAATATATATATTAGAAAAGAAAGGAAAATGGGAGTTTGTATTGTATTATATTGGAAGGAAGGAAGTTGGAAAAGAATATATATATATTATTAAAAAAATAATAATAAAATAAAAGAAGCTTATAGTGGAAGCTTTTGGTTTTAATTTAAAAAAAAAAAAAAAAGAAATTTTGTGTGGCTTTTGTTAAGCCACACAAAAAGAGTGTTTTAATAAAAATAAGAAAAAGAAAATGAAAAAGAGAGGGAGGAGTGTTCTGGAAAAGGGGGAGAAAAGAAAAAATGAAGAAAGAAATGAAGAGAAGGAGAAAGGGAGAAGAGGAAAGAGGAAGAGAAAGATAAGGAAAGGAGATGGCCGAAAACTCGTCGGAAACTTGCCGATCGAGCGGAGTTCGGAATGACTAATTGCAACTCGGAATGCTAATGTCGATAATTTTGTGAGTGGTTATTTTATAAAGTATTTCAATTATTTAGTAATTGATGATATTCTTGTGAGATTTGAAATCAATTGCAATTAATGTTAATGCAAATGATTTAGTTATTTGAAAATTTGGAGGAAATTACTTGTATTTCACAAATTGATTATTATTGAGGTTGATGATTTACTAAATTGATGAGAAAGTGACATATGATCACTAAATTGAATTCATTTTTTTTAGCATGTTTGAATTTGAAGAGTTTTAATGTTTATTGAGAAATGTATGAGATTTTTGAGATGTGATCTCAGAGAAAATAAAACTTTGAAAATGTTTTATATTATTGAGAGATTTGATGATTATTCGAGAAAGTATAAATGTTTAATGTTATTTCAGAAATCTCTCAAGTTTATGAACAATTGTCTAGAGAAATATATAATTTTCAGAAAAAGTTTGAGATCTTGAAAAGTTAAGAATTTTTATGATTTAAAGTGATTTGTGATTTAAGAGGTTTATGTTGGAAGTGGTTTTCAAACCACTAGATCTTTGTACCCATGGTGATTACCCGATATGCTATGAGAATGTGTTTCCAAAGTATGCTAGCGTGCTCAGGCCGCAGGGGATGCAGGGGAATGCCGGGGCCATTAGATGCCAAATCCGGATTCCGAATCCTGGTCCAAATCCTGGACCTGAAGCATTACAGATGTTAGAGTTTGCTCTACGTGCACGTATGACAGAGATATGTTCTGCTATGTATCTGAAGATTACTCGGTACATAGTATGATAGAGATTTGGGTACAGATTTGGTGATGAATTTCACAAGTTATGTTTATGCTTTCCAGAGCTGTAATTACAGATTTTCCTATCGATGTTTTTACTAACATGTGCTTATGTTTTAAGAGTTTATGGTTTCAAGAGCTGAAATCTTAGTTGCGCCATTCATATTTTCAAGAGTTATTTGTTACACATTTTTAACGTGTTAAAATGATCTCAAGCATAAACTACATTGTTTGCATGTATAAAGATTTGATTTATGTTTATTATGAAAATGTATTTTCTTATGAATCACCACTCACTGGGCTTTTTAGCTCATTCTTTTGTTTTTAATTTTTCCACCAGGTTGCTCTTGAGTTTCAACCAGAGTTAGCTAATCAGAGTCTGCCACTAGTCTTGTCAAGTCATTGCATATCATTTATTGTAAGTAAAGAGAGAAATTCCAACGCGTTGTTTATGAGATATCCATAGTTAAAGATAGATAATGAAAAAAAAGATAAAGATTTGGCAATAGATTCTATTGCACTTTTGGGGTCTACTGCCATCACAACTCATCCTAGGGTTGGTAGTGTTAATCTGGGGCGGGTTGTGACAGTTTGGTATCAGAGCAATAAGATTCTGCAGGATATGAGTAGTAAGGTGTGATATGCAATGCTTTATAAGTAATCATGAGACATGGTGGCAGATCATGTATGTTACAAGAAATTGAAACTCAATGAGCTACTGGTAGGCAAAGTATATTGAATGAGGAATTGGTTGGAAAGATTAGTCACTCAAAAGATGAGTAATAAGGAAATGTGATTGATAAAGAAAGATAGTTGACGGAAAAAGGAAAGAAAATGTTCATGGTGTAGTTTAAAAGATGTGGATGATAGAGAAAGGAAATTAAGGACCAGAATTGCTTATAGTGTGGCAAAGGATGAGGTCAATCAAGAAGGATTCTATGGAAAATATTATAAAAGAAAACAACTATAAAATCAAATGATTGATAGAGTTGAGGGCAAAACCATTTATTGGGACGAAAAATCTAGTTGATACAGAAATTTGCACGGATAAATTGGAAATGTATTTAGAGGAAATTGGTGCCTAAGAATCTAAAGAAAATGATTATTACCCTCCTTTTAGAGGAAGTGGGGGTCAAATTCTCAAAGAGATTAGTTGGAAAAAAAAAAAAAGTTTTGTATGAGAATATTGTCCACGATTGTACAAAGGTAGGAAGCAAAAGAAAATTTCGAGTTTGGAGCCAGATTGATGATATCATGGCAAATATTAGCGAAAGTATATTGAGCTCTTCAAATATACAACCACAATAATTGAAGATGAAGTTGAAAAGTGTAAGGGACTTGATGATGGTAAAAATAAAAAAAAATTAAAAAAAAATTGAAATTTATGTTACAGTTTCAAAATAGAGAGAAATGAAAAATTGGTTGAAGCAACTACGAGGTTTGAGAGTTGTATATTAGAAGAGAGAGAATATGATATTTGAAGGATGCAATCAATATTTCAAGGCAAATAAGGAATGGATGTACCCAGAGATTGCTTTTAGGACTCGATCGAAGTACAACGAGTTTTTATTGCACCATACAAAGTCAAAAGTTAATGACACAAGAAAGTTATGAATCTTGGAAACAAAGCATTCAATTCTTATTTGTACAATTGCGATTGTATTTACTAAGGACAAGTTGGTATATTCTAAGACTACGAAAGAACACACGAAATATTTTAGAATAAGGTTAAAGATATTGCAAAATATAAGGGTTATGTGTTAAGTTTAGCAAGTTTGAGTTTTGGGTTGACCAATTTGTGTTTTGGGCCATGATTATGCCAGAAGCATATATGTTGAACTCCAAAAGATTGATGCATTAATTGAATGAGGGTAGTCTGCATTTTCTATCAAGCTTTGTAGCTTTATGAGATTAGTTGTTGTGAGTTTTGTTGAAAGATTCTCCAAGTTGGCACTTCCATCGATTAGTGTAACTAAAAAGAGAATTTAAGATTTGTATGGATCAATAAGTGCATGCACAATCCTTGGAACAAGAAGGAAAGGTTAGTAGCCACTGAGATATTTACACTTCCAAGGAATAATGAAGAATTTGTTATCCATAGTGACATTTTCTTCAAGGTTTGGGTGTGCTTCGATGCAAATTGAAAGTTAATAACTCACGCCTCAGTGATTATAGAAGCTTGAACATAATTAACCAACTCATGTTTGAGGACTAAATACAGTGGTCTTAGTCTAAAGAATTTGAGATACTTAAAGATTGGTGACATTATCTTATGAAGAAAAGTTTTACATATGGATAGATCACAAGGACCTAAAGTATGTCTTTAGCTAGAAAGAATAAAATTTGTGTAAGGGAACATTACTTAAAATTGGAAAAAAAAAATATTGAGATTGTACTATTGGCTATTTTTTTCAGGAAATGGTAATATGGTTGTAGTTCCCTTAAATGAGGGGACAAGCAGTTCAAGAGTTTTATTTAATGCATTTAGATTTTCCTTAATTGGGTGATTTCAATTATCAATTGAATGCAGAAATTGTCAGAGGATGAATTAAAGGTCCTAGTTGCAAATTGATGAGTAAGACATGCCTTGAATGATAGAATTATGAATGGTATGGATTTGACTGAAGTTTAATTGGTTATGAGTATTTAACCACCCAAGTATAAGAAATGAGATACTTGAGGAGCTCATATTTTGGTTTATTCTATACATCCAAGAATGTATTGAAAGTTGAAGAAACATTATTAGTAGCAAAATATGGAAAGAGAAATAACAAATATGTTTCTAAATACTTGAGTTGTCACCAAGGCTTTTTGATTTCCTTACCAAGCCTTTAATGGAATTGGAAGCATGTCAAAATAGACTTATTGTTTGGTCTTCTTGGTATTCGAAGTGGTTATGATTGAAACTATATTGATTGATGGTTATTATGTTGGTCAAGATTGCTAATCATTATCAATCAAGATTGTGAATTCCTTGGTAAATTGGCAAAGTTCTGTATGGATGAGATAATCAATTTAAATGAGACCTTAGAGTCAAAAAGTGTTAGACAAAAAATTTGAGATTCCTTTCCAATCATGGCCTAGTTTATAGTAAGTGTTGGGTACCAAGCTACATTTTAGTATGGTCATCTACCCCAAATCGCTGGATAATTGGAAAGAACTATATCTAGACTTTGAAAGTTATGTGACACGACTACTGGTGATTTAAGGAAAGATGAAGCAGACCTTACTCTCCTGTGGAGTTTTCCTATAATGAGGGTTATTATTGAGTATAAAGATGGTGTTAGCTAAAGCCTCGTGTGAGAAAAAAAAAAACTAGTTGTAATAAAATGGTGAGAAGGAATGGATAGGACATGAATTGGTTCAAATTATTTGTAGAGAAGACAATGTTGACCAGGGAAAAGTTGAAATTTTGCACAAAATTGACAAGTGGAGTTAAGTATTTAAATGTAAAAGAAGCATAGAATTTGAAATTGGTGACAAGAGTAATTTCAAACCCATCATTAGAAATCAGAGTTGTGATTTGATAAGAACAATAATGGCCAGAACTATAGATATGTGGACTATTAAGGGCCTCCAAGCGTATTAGATCAATATAGTGCATCGTTTGGTTTTATCGATGGAATTTTCCAGCATCTTTACGCGGCATAAGCAAATGCCAAATCCTTCACACAATGAGAGCACTTTTAGATGCTTGAGGGAGTGACAACATGTCCTTTATATTGAAAGAGGATAAGTTTTCTAGCTCAATTGCCACCTCAGACGAGCTTGAGGGATCCTTGCTTGCGCTGACAACATGGCATGCAACCACGCCAAATGCTTCTTCTTGGCCATTACTTAGAAAATTCTTTGGAAATAATTCCTCTAGAGTCACTGGCTGCCAAGGACGAAAGAGATCCTTATCCTCTTCGACAATGTAGGCGAGCTTCCTTGCATTCATTTTTCTTTTTTTCTTTTGTGACTTTCTTCGAAATAGCCGAGATTCCTTTTGAGCATAACTTTGTTGTCGTTTCTTGCTACGAATCACGACGATCCAGCCTTCGTTCTCATCATCAGCTGTTTCACTCTTTCCTTGAACGTACTTCTTTTGGAATCCTCCCTCTTGATGGTTCTTACTTGAGAGCTCCTCCTTTGACCAAACAACAATAGGTTCAAATGATCCGAACTGAATGAGGCTTCCTTTTCCCTCAACAGACAGTTTTGTAGGTGATTGAACTTTGGGCTAAGTCATTATAGCCGCATGATTTGTTTGAGCCAGTTCATCCAGATCTAACTCAATTTTCTTTTCATGAGCTAATCTCATTATCACCCCTTTCAGCAAGAAACATTTTTCCACGGGGTGGCTAATGACTCGGTGGTACTTGCAGTAGTTAGGATAATTCACCTTTCCTAACTCCTCTGGCCGTTTGCATTCAGGCAGCTGAATAAGCTGTTTTTCCAGCAACTATTCCAGCATGGCTGGAACATCATAGTCTGGAAATGGATAAACTTTTTCCTGCCTTTCTTTCAAAGTTAGGCTACGTCTCTCACCCCCATTTGGTTCTTTTCTCCATCTTGATTTCTTTTCCCTTCGAAGTTAATTTTAAAGGGGTCGTATTGACGCTCATAGATTGTTTGGCAGTAGCACCCTTCGAAACTTTTTTCGTGCTTTTCACTTCCTTCTTTTCCTTTTTCACATATGGGACTAGAAGGTATCTACTTCCTTTGGTAGCAATGCTTAGCTCCATGTCATGATCTCGTGTTGCTAACTTTTCAAAGATGCAAGGTTTTATCCCCTGCAAGATGTAAAGCAACCCCCAGTGCATGCCTTGGATGCACATTTCCACAGCGGACAATTCGATAAGTTGGTCTTTGCAGTCGAGACTTAGAGCAATCTAGCGATTGATGTAATCGACGACACGCTCGCCTTTTCTCTGTTTTGTATTTGTGAGCTCCATCATGCTGACAGTTCGCCTCGTACTGTAAAAGCGATTAAGGAACTCTCTTTCAAACTGTTCCCAACTATCGATCGTCTTGGCTCAAGATCAGTATACCAGTCGAAGGCATTCCCTTTCAAGGTGCAGACAAAATGTTTGGCCAGAAGGTCGCCGCGAGTTCCAACATTCTCGCATGTCTCAACAAAGTGAGAGACATGCTGCTTAGGGTTACCTTTCCCATTGAACTATTGGAATTTTGGAGGTGGTATCCAACATGCATTCTCAAGTTGTCAATTCTCTTCGTGTACGGTTTAGAGTACATGAGAAAATTTTGGGTGGGTCTGCCATATTGAGCTCTAATAGAGCTCATAATCATATCGTGCAGCTGCTGGACAGACAAAGAAGCAACAGAAGCTGATTGTTGTGGTTGATCTTCCTGGACAACAGTCTTCCCCTTATCAGTCTTCTTCGCAGTAGGGGTTTGACTCGACTTAGCAACTTTTCGATTTTGCATTTGATTTTTTAGATAGACAATCTCTTGGTCTCTTTCTTCGACTGCCTTCATTAAGAGGTTGATCTTCCTTTCCATCTCCGCCATCCTTGCATCAGAGTCTACATCGGCCATCATTACAGACATCACATCTGGAATTGACGTCGTCTTCTATTGACTGCCAGTATGAGTGGATTGATCAAACAGCTGGTTATCCTTAACAACAACCTTGTCCTTGTAAGATTCTTCAATCAGTTTAATAATTCAGTTTGCAATTGCGCCAGGGGTTCGATCTTCGTTTATTTCAACCCCTTGAGATCGACTGCGAGTAACTGGTTCGGTGTATGTGTTGCTTGAAGCAGTAGACTTCGATGCAACTTTCTTTAGTGTCATTGCGTTACTTGGAAGAGAAATAGATGAGAGGTAGAGATTGTCCCACTGGGCGTGCCAATTTGTTCGCACGAGATTTCAATGAAGAAATAAGAACATGTGCAAATGAAACTTTTGTATTAATTTGAATGTGTGGAATACAATCTCTAGTACTCGATCCTCTGATTCTCTCTCTTGCTTGTATGTTTCACTCGAGAGCTGTAGAATTTATTCTCGAGATTGAAGCTTCAATGGATTCTTGGGGTCTCGAAGAAGTGTTCTTGATCTTCGAGTAAGTGTTCTTTGTTCAGGAGGTGTTTGATCTTCAAGAGCTCAAGGAGTCTTCTAGCCTTTGTTTCTGAATTCTCCCTGAGATTTCCAATTTCTGAACCTCTAAAATGGAGGAGGCACTAGTACAAAATCGGGTTTTAATGACGGGCAATGCCCGTCATTATAGGCAAACAATGAAGGACACGCGCCCGTCATCAATACGCGTGTCATTATAGCCTACGATGACGGGCGCCTTTTAATGACGGGCATTGCCCGTCATTAAACGACACGCGTCATCGTAGGCTATAATGACAGACACCTTTCATGATGGGCATAGTATGACATGAAAACCAACTGACCGTCATTAAAAGCCGAAGCGTGTTGTATGTTACGATGACGGTGACTATATAATGACGGGCATTGCCCGTCATGGAATGTCGACCCCATGATGAGTGTTTTGAATGCGGTCAATATATAATGACAGGTAATGCCCGTCATGTTAGGTATATAGATGACGGTCTGTAACCGTCATGAAAGGGTTTTAATGTCGGTCATTAAAAATCCATGTCTGTCATTAAATGTTATATGTGCGTCGTGAAATGTCCGTCATTAAATGTTCATTTTTGAAAGATTTAATGACAGGCAATTCCCGTCATCGTTTTGTGCATAATTTAATAAAAAAAATTGTTGGTTGCCCGAGTGGCTAACCAACAATAGTTATCATTTCGTCAAACCTCTGCATAATATACAATTTTATTTGTATGTCATGACTTAACAAAGATAAAACTTATTACAAACACAACAATCAACTTATTCACTACAAAGATTTTATAATGTTATACATATGCACACAAAAACTAAATCGATTATAAAAGAGGTTATTGATCTAATTTGCTAAGATTTAACAAAACTAACCTAAAATAAGTTAAAATGCTTAAGGAAGGTTCTTTAATATTCATTCACTAAAATTGAATTAAACCAAAAACTGAAAATTTCGGCATGACCTCTACTAAAACTACCAAAAACTAACCTGAAATAGTGCACATGTAATTCACTTCTATATCATAATGCATTAATACATTAAGATAAAACTAACATACCTATTCACTAAGAAGATTCTTTAGTATTCATTTACCAAAATTGAATCAAACCTAGCAAAAATTTTGGCATGACCTTTACTAAAACTACCAAAAACTAACCTGAAATAATGCAATTCACTTCTATATTATACACATATATGGGACCACTCGTCCCTCCACAAACTACATTCAACAAGACAAGATCCAACAACAATTTTGAAAGAATGGATATATACATCTAAACAACTTTCTTTATACATGCAATTTACACAACAAACAAACCATAGTTGATCTTTCCTAAAACTTAATAAGAACCAAAAACTGAAAATTTCGGCATGACCTCTACTAAAACTACTAAAAACTAACCTGAAATAATGCAATTTACTTCTATATTATACACATATATGGGACCACCCGTCCCTCCACAAACTACATTCAACAAGATCCAACAACAATTTCGAAAGAATGAATATGTACATCTAAACAACTTTCTTTATACATGCAATTTACACAACAAATAAACCATAGTTGATCACTCCTAAAACTTAACAAGAACCAAAAACTGAAAATTTCAGCATGACCTCTACTAAAACTACCAAAAACTAACAAGATCCAGTACTAGTTTCAGAAAAATGTATATGTACATCTAAACTTCAAACAATGGGACCACCCGTCTCTCCACAAACTACAGCCAACAAGATCCAGTACTAGTTTCAGAGAATGCATATATACATCTAAACTTCAAACAATGGGACCACCCATCTCTCCACAAACTACATTCAACAAGATCCAAATGTACACACTTCTAGTATTTTTATAAACAAATATTTTCATTCTACATCTAACAAATACAGAAAGTAAATCTACTACTTACATCAAATCTCTACTTAACGTCCACAAATAGCTCTACACAAATCTTCCAACAAAATCCGTCCATTCTATTCGAATCTCATCAATTTCTTCTTGTTTATATGCACTTTTGCTGTTAAACTACAAAGAAAAATAAATATACATATAACATGAGAATAAATCATATAGTTATAATCACTTAAAAGATAAATGAATAATACGTACAAGGTTACTTATGGAGATACTAGAGTTGTGCACTATTTCTCGTATATACTTTTGCACATAGTATCCACACTCTACAGAACCCAATTGGCGGGGGCACTACATGTAAAATAATTGAAAAACAACATACTTAAGTTATACATATAAGATTTCTTTCCAAAGAGTTCAAATAAATAATATAATCAATGTAAATTTACCTTTACAAGTTTCCAAATGATATTAGAGCGATATTGTGGGAGTGAATGTTTAGCTTGCCACATTCTCAATGATCTAAATAACTTGAAACATTAGAATAATATAAATGTAGAAATTAATAACTATAAAAGTTTAAAACACTTACGTATTTATGGTTCCTTGAAAACTTTCTTCGATTTTACTGCGTAAAGAGTTCAATACATAAACAGTGTTCTCTCGCGGATGGATAACGATCAACATCCAATGATAACTATTAGCAATGCTAATATCATTGTTTAAGAATAAAACAAAATTATAATTAAGTTAAAGTAATTTAAATTGTCATTACTTACCCAGTGTTATATGGGATGAGTACTCGTTGATCCAAATCTAAATTAACCATGTCTAATCTGTTGGCTAAATTTCTGCAACGAGTTTCTTGACACTTCACGTAATTTGAAATTGTTATTTGATCAACTAACATGAACTTACTGATTATTTCGTAGTCACATACAGTCCAAAGATACCTAAAGAAAATTAAAATTATCATAAAACATTAAAAAAACGTAGTCCATAAATCAAAAAATGTGATAGATTTTGTATACTTACGCAATGTATGTGACTATACATGAATAGCCTATCTCCACCATCCCACAATAATGCATGATGTTGTCACGATGTAGATAAATTATTTTCTCCTTTCCGAAAATGTGCTCGCTCAAGTTGATTTGAATTGTATCTCCCTCTTGCATAGAGAGCATAGCATATCGATTCAAGAGCTTGATAGTAATGTGGACATCCGTGTAGTTAGAAGATTGTGAAATAGGGACATTGACAGAAACAACTTTCTTAGGTTTGGCCGAAGAAGAAACCTATCACAAACAAAATTGAAATTATAAACGAAGAATAACAAAAACATTTAAGTTGGCAAAAGACATACCTTTTTAGCTATATTCAAAATTACAAGTTCACGAGGCCATGCCACGAAGTTACCCATCGCTTGACTTAAAGTTTCTACTTCTCCCATTAAAGGAATTGGTATGGTAACATCTTCGCCCATGATTATATCTACCACCACTCTGACATTATTGGCTCCTAGTGGAACTCCATGAATAGTTGGAAATTGAACATCAGACTCATACATTGTGCCTACAGCAACAATATTATCTACTGATCCTATAGCCAGGTGGCATGGTGTTCCCTTCAAAAATTTAAAAGAAAGAAGTTAAGTGTCACTCCATATGGTTAAGTGACACAATATAAATAAAAGTTACCTCTAAAATTTCTTCTAGATCGTCAATGATCTCTTTTCCTTTTGACTTCATATTTGAAACATTACTTCCTACACTTGAACCCTTATTTGATTGCGAGCCTCGAGTTGCACCTTTGTTGCCAGACTCTTCACCCAGTTTTGATTGTCCTCTAACGACATTGAAGTAAAATGATGGTTGAACAAACTTACCCACTCCTCTAACACGCCCCCTATGTTCTGGCGTGCCCAGTGCTTCTGTCAAAATATCTTTACCCTGATGTGTCATAGATAACTCGTCCGGTCACAACCATTTAGATTTACACATTTCAATCATCAAAGGAACACATAATCATATGACATTTAATCTAAGAATCATATCTACATATGCTTAAAATAAAAATATTTAAACTTACAATTCGACTAACACATTGTTTAGTGTCGTCATCGAAGTATTCACTATTCTTTCCTTTTCGGGCTTCCTTCCATAAAGTTGCACGATTGGAAGGATCGTCTGACAATTCCTATATGAACATACACATTATTAATTCTCATTAACATATAATCATAAGAAATAATTTAATTAATGTTACTCACTAGTTCTTCAGCCAAGTTTGCGTAACCCTTACGAGAGATACGGTGATTATATTTACATTTTTCTCTTCGTTCTTTCTGGACACGACTAAGCGCCTGTATAACATAAGACCATTGATTTAAATCTTCGAAACAATTTCACTAATATTTAAAAAATATGTTAGTATAATGTAGTTACCTCCCACTATTCAGATATTCTTGCATTAACAAATGTCTCCCATTGTTCTTGATCAATGTGTGAATACTTTTCAGGAGGATTTTTCAATAAAGATGGTTCATTCTTGAAGGGAAGAATGTACTTCTGAGTCAATGTATATCTAAATGTCTGAAACTTCATTGACGTCGATTGAAGAATAGCACGTTTGGACCTAGAGTCCACCACAAACGACATCTGCATATGAAAATCACCATAAAAATTAAGTACCTCTACATAATAAAAAGTATTTACCTTAAAATTAATTAATACTTACCTCTACACAATCAAAAAAAATTTCTTTCAATTCTTGTGGAACCTCTTTCCAATTATTGTAGATCAATGGAATTTGTTGTCTAACACAAACTCCGATATAGCTTTGCATTTTATTTGCATTTTCACCTACAACCTGACCTTAATTATTGTATTGGATGACTAAGCGTTCTCATGTATTTCTTATGCTTGCCAATTCACGCATAGTAGTGAGGCCTCGTCGAGTAGTCTTCTAGCCTCCATATGAATAGCTACGTTCACTCCGTCATCACTGCTGCTACTCGAATCACTCATTGTAACAATCTACAAGAAAAAACATCATAAAATACAACATATGATATAATAACTCGTAAGATACATTAACTCAACAATGTGACTAAATTACTAAATGACCTACCATATTTAATACATTATTTATCAATCCATGTACCCTCACAATCATTTCTAAGATATGTAGATGACATTTCGTCGATTTCATGAGATACGTCAATATTCGGCATTGTTTCCAAGACCCCATATCCACAATCTTGAACAATATCTACCATTTCATCTTCGTAAAAATCATCTTCAACTATTCTTGGAGGAGGGGTTAAAACCACTGACCATCGAGGATCAAGAGGATCTTTCACGTAGAATACTTGTTTGGCTTGAGAGGCTAAAATAAATGAGTCTGATTTATGCACAATGCGATTAAGATCTACAGTTGTAAACCCAAGCTCGTCTATTTTAACTCCATTATTATTCTCAACCCAGTCACATTTTAATAAAATAAAAGTTAATTTATGGTAATCAAGCTCCCATATTTCCTATATTACACCATAAAAGGTCATGTCCGACATAATAGGATTTTTGTCCTTAGCACTGGAAACTTGCATTGTATTAGCTATTATAATGATTCCACTGTTTTGGACATTCCTTATATCATCGTGTTTCTTCGTATGATAATGAATACCATTAACCACATAACCACTATATGTGGCCACATCTGGACGAGGCCCATGAGCTATCCATCTTAAAGAAGATGATATGAAGTTGTTTGGCACCTCGAGAGCAAGTCCAACCTGAAATTAAGTTTTAAATTATGTTGGAATTAACATTACACCCACTCATTAAAAACTATGGCTTTTAAGATTACCCGATCATGCAACCAACTGCTAAATGTGCGATTATGCTCATCTTGAAGCCACTTTTTGTTTTTGGATCTACTGGGATTGAGTTTAGATAAAGTTTCCATGTGTTTCCTGTTGAATTCATGTAACATACGAAAATGTCAAAGTTATTAGATCATCACATAATTAGAAAATTACGTGAAAATGTTTGAGATTTACGTACTCTACATATGGAAGCACGTCATTTACATTTTGTAGAACATAAAGATGAGCTTGATCCAACTGTTCCTTACTGGGATTGATATAATGAGCAACAGATAATGATCTATCAATGTCTGAATTCTCTTTCCTTGTTGATGAGCGTAACCCAATAGACTCAATTCCAGAGAGAATTTCAGAACAAAACTCTACAGCCTCCTCTACAATGTAATTTTCTCCAATGCATCCTTCTGGTCGATTTCTATTTCGCACATAACCTTTTAGGACTGTCATATATCGTTCAAAAGGATACATCCACCTCAAATAAACCGGTCCACAAAATTCTATCTCTCTTACAAGATGGACCACAAGATGTACCATTATCGTGAAGAATGCCGGTGGAAAATATTTCTCTAACAAGCATAAAATGACTACTACATCATCTTGCAAGCCTTTTAACTTAGATGAATCGATCGCCTTACTACATATAGCATTGAAGAAGAAACATAGGCGAATAATTGCACATCTAACATGTTTGGGTAAAATACCACGTATTGCCACACGTAATAATTGTTGCATAAGAACTTGGTGGTCATGCGACTTAAGCCCGTAAAGTTTCAAATCTGTGAGTGACACTAAACTTTGTATGTTCGATGAATAACCTTCCGGTACTTTGATTTCTGATAGTGTCTTACACAAATTCGACTTCTCCATTCGCGATAATGTATAATATGCTCAAGGTAAGAAGATTCTTTTCTCTCCCACTTGAGGGGCCAACTCTGATCTAATGTTCAATTCAACCAAATCTAAACGAGTTTTTAATCCATCTTTTGTCTTGCCAGGAATATCAAGTAACGTGCCAATAATATTTGCACACATATTCTTTTCAATATGCATCACATCTAAACAATGTCGCACGTGAAAATGTTTCCAATATTCTAACTCAAAGAAAATAGACTTCTTCTTCCAATAAGTGTTTGAAAGATCTCCATTATTTTTTTCCTTTCTTGATTTCTTACCAAACGAATATTGAAGTCTACTTGTTTTTGCAAGAATCTCCTCTCCACTTAATGGTTTAGGAGCGAATTCCAATTCTTGTTCACCATTAGAGGCTTTCTTTTGTCTTCTGTATGGATGATAACGAGGTAAATATTTTCGATGTCCAAGATACGCTATCTTTTTTCCTTTTGACAAATAAGTGGATGACGTTTTCTCCCCACAAATTGGACATGCATGATATCCTTTTATTGTACAACCACATAAATTGCCATACGCAGAAAAATCATTAATAGTCCACAATAAAATAGCCTTGAGTGTGAAACATTGTTCTTGATATACATCATAACATTCAACTCCATCATTCCAAAGTTGTTTCAGATCATCAACTAATGGAGCTAAATAAACATCTATGTCACTTATTGGTTGTTTAGGCCCAGATATTAATGCATTTAACATCAAAAATTTTCGCTTCAATGCACAACCATGGGGGTAGATTGTATGTCACCAACATAACTGGCCAACAACTATATCTACTACTAAGATCACTGTGTGGATTGACCCCATCAGTTGAAAGAGCAAGACGAAGATTTCTAGGTTCTAAACCAAACTCTGGCCATCAATTACTCGTTTTACGGCATGCCAAGTCAACAAACTCGATATTTCTTTACTACGAAACATTCGTTCAAATCTTGGGATAGGAGAGAAATACCACATGACTTTCGCTGGAATGTTTTTCATCACATCCTTTGAATTTTTACGAAGCTTCCATCTTGATGTTCCACAAGTGGGGCATACTTCTGCATCTGAAAGCTCTTTTCTAAACAAACAACAATCGTTGCTACATGCATGAATCTTTTCATACTTCATTCCAAGAGTACATAAGATCTTTTTTGCTTGATACGTAGAACTCGGAATTTCATTAGGACTTGGTAAGATGTCACGAACTAATGCTAACAACTCAGTGAAACTTGTATCGCTCCATCCAAATTTTGCTTTCAAATTATATAACTTTACCAATGCAGATATTTTAGTAAAATTCTTACAATTTGAGTATAATGGTTTCTTGGCATCATCTAGTACTTCCTCAAAAATTGGGGACTTGTCATTAAAATAACTATGTGCAGCCTCAAACATTCCTATTGTGCCATCAACATCTTCATCTTCAACTTCCTCCTTTTCACTACTAGAGACGTTTTCATTATTTCTCTTAATCAGTAGTGATTCACCATGCCAAATCCATGTTTTATAGCTTTGATCAATACCATAAATGAATAAATGGTCTCTTGCTACATTCACATTTTGAGACTTTGCATTCACACATTTCAAACATGGACAACAAATGACATCTGACCTATTTGAATGTCGTAGACCTTTTTCGATGGCCATCTCAACTCCTGAACTATATTCTGATGACATCCAATTCTTTGACATCCACGACTTATCCATAGCTATAAAACTGGTGGCTTTAAAGTTTAATCTATCTTCATTAAACTAACACAAAAATTAATTAAACTTATCAAATCTAAACTCATAAAAAAATAACATAAACCAACTATTCAAATTAAGTAAAACTTAGGAATATAACAAAACTTACTAAACTTAATAACCAAAAGTTTTCAACCCCTCCTCCATCACAACTAAACTCATCAAATTAAACTAACACAAAAATAAACTTATAAAATCTAAACTCATCAAAAATTAACATAAACCAACATTTAAATTTAAGCAAAAGTTAGGAAGTTCTCAACCCTTCCCCCCATCACATCAAAATACAAGTTTTTAACCCCTCCCCCCTATACTCATTAAACAAAAAAAAAAAAAAAAAAAAACTAAACTTATTCAATCTAAACTCATAAAAAAATTAACATAAACCAACCATTAAATTAAATAAAACTCACTAAACTTAATAACCAAAAGTTTTCAACCCCTCCTCCATCATTAAATTAAACAAAACAACTAAACTCATCAAATTAAACTAATACAAAAATAAACTTATAAAATTTAAACTCATCAAAAATTAACATAAACCAATATTTAAATTTAAGCAAAAGTTAGGAAGTTCTCAACCCTTCCCCCCCATCACTTCATAATACAAGTTCTTAACCCCACCCTCCCCCCTATACTCATTAAACAAACAAAAAAAAAAAAAAAACTAAACTTATCCAATCTAAACTCATAAAAAAATTAACATAAACCAACCATTAAATTAAACAAAATTTACTAAACTTATTAACCAAAAGTTTTCAACCCTTCCTCCATCATTAAGCAAAACATAGGAAGTTCTCAACCCCTCCCTCATCACATCATAATTCAAGTTCTCAATCCCCCTCTCTCCCAATAACTATACTCATTAAACTTAACACAAAAATTAACATTAACCAACAATTAAAATTAAGCAAAACATAGAAAGTTCTCAACTCCTCCCCCATCACATCATAATTCAAGTTCTCAACCCCCCTCCCCCAACAACTATACTCATTACACTAAAACAAAAATTAACATAAACTAACTATTAAAATTAAGCAAAACTTAAGAATCTAACCAAACTTAATAACCAAAAGTTCTCAATCCCTCCTCCATCACAACTAAACTCATCAAATTAAACTAAACTCATCAAATTAAACTAACACAAATATAAACTTATGAAATCAAAACTCAAAAAAAATTAACATAAACCAAAAATTAAAATTAAGCAAAATTTAAGAATATAACAAACTTAATAGCTAAAAGTTCTCAACCCCCTCTCCCACATTCTCAACCTCCCCCCACCACACACAACTATACTCATTAAACAAACACAAAATTTAAACTTATCAAATCTAAACTTATAAAAAATTAACATAAACCAACTATTAAAATTAAGCAAAATTTAGAAATATAACAAAATATCTTAGTGAACTTTAAAAACAATCTAAACAAACAAAATCAAACTCCTAGAACAAAATTGAATTTTTCCTTAGTCAATCTAGTGCACACGATTTCTAGATCTACACAAAAACAGTCAATACCCACAAAATCAAAGTACATAAACATCCTAATGATGGTACCCACAACAAATTTTTAAATTTTCTTCATTTTCCTTACATTTTTTTCAGCAACAAAATCAATAAAAAAAGGGAAAAAGACGGTACCCACGGCTATAGATCTGAAGATTTTTCATTTTCCATACATTTTTTCAGCAACAAAATCAATAAAAATAAGAGAAAAAGACAGTACCCACAGCTATAGATCTGAAGATTTTCAGTCAAATACAGTACCCACACGAAACTCCGGTGAAGATCTACTCGGCAAACTGACGGGGAGACGAAACTTCGAGACGAACGGCGAACAACATCAGTCTAGATCTGAATGAAAACTCAACCCAAGAGCAAAGCAAAGACAGTCGGACGAAGTACGGACGAGCTAAAGAATGGCCTGCTGCATGGAGAACGCCGAACGGCGAAAGGCGAACGGCGAAGAGATGAGGGTCGGGAGAGAGAATCTCACAGATCTGCTTTCTTTTTTCTGTCGTGCGAATAGATAAAAGAAACGGATTTTTTTTAAAAAAAAAGATATATGATGTCGGGCAAAGCCCGACATCATAAGGAAATCTACAATGTCGGGCAATGCCCCGACATTGTAGATGTTAAATTTTTTTTTTTTAAAATTTCCGCGCTTTTTCATTTAGTCCGTCATCGTTTTCCAGGCGCATTTTTTTCTGACTGTCATTAATTCCTTATTTTGTAGTAGTGAGGGAGCTCTCTATTTATAGAGTTCTCCAGGGCCCCCAGGTGGGCTTCGGCCTTACTGTTGGATTGGACCAGGTGGACTTTGGGGCTGGCCTTTAGACTGAGTCTTGCTGACCTTTGGCTCAAACTTTGCTGGATTAGGGCCTCCCATTTAGGCTTTATCTAAAATCGGCCCAAAGTTCATATAACCCAATTGCATATTTGGGTTTGCCTTAATTTAATTTAAGGATACTTGCAAATTAAATAATCCCTAATTAAATAAATAATTTTGTCACTAATTTTAATTCATGACATGATAATTTCTGATTGGCCAAAATTTCTATTCCAACAAAAATCATATGAGGACCCAACTGGATTTTTAAAATTCCAACTAATTAAACTTGGTTAGTTGTTCCTCTTGCTCATGAACGGCATTCTATAGGTGCAAATGGGTCTTTAAATTCAGGCATAAATATGATAGATTTATTGTCAAAGAGAGTTCCTCTTGCTCATTTAGCGCTATGAGCACGACATGTTGTCAAAGAGAGTACATCCAGCAATAAAGTATATTGACTTTATTAATTGATACATTCACACTTGTTTGTCAAATTATTTGTAATTAAGTTTTGAAGGAAATGCTTACAAACCCACCAAACAAATTGAACTGAAATGAGACTTTGGTCATAGTATGGCGTTGTAGGCATATAAAACGCCCACTAAGACAGAGCCATGTGGCAATGGGAAGAGCACCTTGACCACGGATGAGGTGGATACCACACCTCAGCCACGAGCACGGATGAGGTGAAGGCCGCACCTCGGGCACGGATGATAGTGTGTGTACCTTTTTACAATGCATTCTACAAAAGTTATGCTGTGTCAAATCATTCAATATTTATCCGACATATAATAGTGTTGTTAACGGTAGTACTTTAAGGTGTAGTTAAAGATTTTTAATATTTAAATACTAAATAGACCCAATCAAAATATTAAAACTTTCGGACTGAATTTATAGTTTAACTAAAACGAGAAAAAAACTCTTACCAATTGGCCTTCTTGGTTTCTTATAGCATCCATTGTATACACTTTAAGTGAGGTTGTGTTTTCTTCCTCCTGAATAGAGTCTATTTCTAATTTTTAGAATAGTTGTCAAATAAAATATATTTTTGAGTGAAGCACTTTCTAAGCATTTCTATTGAATGAATAATTATTTTCAAGTGATTTTGGATGACTAAAAGTATTTTCATTTTAGAATTTATAGCGCTTGATAAGTTGGTAACAAATAAAAAATATCACTTTTGAAAAAATAAAAATATTTAAAAATATTTTTTAAAAAAACATTTGATAAAGTTGGTTATCCAAAAAGTGATAGAAAATTATCCTCAAATTAGTTCATGATAATTTGACATTGGTAGAATATCACTTTAAATGTGGTATATATAAATTAATTATTCATATCCTCTACTATAGCAAAACCTTTTGTGGCGGATAATAAACACTATATCAAGAAAGTTTACAGTATTATTTTTTATTTTCTATTTTCATAAGTTAAGCTTATGACAAAAGAATTTTTCAATTTAAAAAAAAATACTTTTATAGTTTAAGTCAATTATTTAAAACAACAAGAATTTTTGTTTTTAAGTTTTCAAATTTTGGTTATGATTTCAAAATTCTTTTTAAATTAGATTGGAAAACAAAGAAAAATGTTGGTGAATAAACATCCATTTTTGAAATAGAAAGAAAAGAAAAACAAAAATGTTATCAAACTAAGTCCATAAAGGGAACATTTTACTTGACAACTGCTAATTATTATAAGAAAAGGTATGCAAGTTAATCAACTTTTTCTTAATTATAGATATTTGTAATCATAGTAAAAAACATTTTTTTGATTCTTAATTAACTTCTTGGCAGATCAAGAGACTCTCCACTAACTAGTGCTAAAGTTTTGGCATGATCTTTCAACGGGATATCCAATGAAGGTTCCTTGAATCAAGATGTTGTCAATTTTCAAGTGATTTATTTCATGTTGAAAATTAGATTATCATATTCTCTTGGTACGTTATCCTAGTCTCTTAGATTTCTTTTAATCTTGTTATTGTAGATGCATACATTTTATGCAGGAAGGAAACAATAATGTTTCTTTATAACAAAGGAAATACCTTTTTTTTTTCATCTCTCTGGTACAAATTCCATACTAATTAAATTTAATTTCATGTTTGCGGCAATCAACTGCACCTTGTGTTCAATGTTTCAATTGGAATTTTGAATAGCTTTACTTTCTACATCTTTTAAATGATAAGTTTTTTTTTACAACAAATGTGAGGGTATGGGGGATTTGAACCCTTGCCCTCTCAAGAGAAGTAGTACATGTCAGTTACGACTGAGCTATATGTACTTTGAACTTTAGATGATAAGTTGAGACAGATTAATGGGAAAATTTAATTCTTATCTCTAAACTTGTTACATTATACCAATTTTCACCATAAACTTTCAATTTAAATCAAATTGGGCCGCCCTAGACTTAGTTAAATGTTGCAATTTCTACTCTCTATTCAATTTCTGCTAATTCTTTACCCACTAATTTTAACAAAAATAAATTTTCATAGACTTACTAAATTCAATAATATATATCAAGTTTTGCACAAATTTAAGTGAATGAAATTTCCAAAACTCACAAATTTTAACAAAAATTTAGCTCTAATGTCTTTTTTAAAAAAAATTTATCAAATTTGTATCATACGTTTTATAATTCATTAAAAGCATATGAGAATACTTTTTTTAATGAATTTTCTAATGAAAACTTATTAGATTGTAAAAATTGCAATACTACTTTAGGTTTAATGTTAAGACATTGCAAGACTTATCTAAGTTTTGAGTGCAATGAGATGAAATTGAAATTTTAGAGTAAAAATTAATACAACTTAGACAAATTTAGGAGTAAAAATTGTTTTTTACCAAATTATTAGATGATAGTAAATATTGTTTATTATTACGATCAAATTAATTTATGTGTTATTCATGCTAAAAGTTAGTTTGAAATTACTCCAAAAAATAATGTTGATGTGAGGGAGTTCCCTTGTCAAAATTACCTTAGTATTTTATTACGTATTTCCATGTTATAAGAATTTGAATTTGAATTTCTTTTATATATAAAAGAAAGTTCATGGTTGATTTGTTTTATTAGAAACTAAAAAAAAAATGCTGTGAAAGTATTATTTACTAATTTGTGATTACAAGTTAAAATTTTCAATAATTTTTCATGTAAATAGTTTTAATTTATCAAATAAGAAACTAGAATATATTTTTGACATGAGCGAGAGTTACTAAAGAAGAGAGAGCACTAATAGTAGAAAAGAACAAAAGAAAATGCATACAAAGAGAATTATAGAGAATTGATGAGAAAACCAGTATCATTTCTAAAAAAACAAATATCAAAAATCAAAAACCAAATAATTATCAAACTGTACATTAGTTTTTAGTTTTTGATTTTTGGAAATTATGCTTGTTTTCTCATCAATTTGTTATGACGAGTTTCATCTTTTTTAAGAAAACATTTGAATTCTTAGTCAAATTCCAAAAATAAAAACAAGTTTTTGAAAACTATTTTTTTTTTTTAATTTTTAAAATTTGGCTTAGTTTTTGAAAACATATGTAAAAGGTAGATAAGAAAGCAAGGGATCTCATGGGTGGGAATAGTATCTGTAGGCTTAATTTTCACCAAAAACCAAATGGTTATGAAAAGAGGGCCTTAGTTTTCAAATTTTGGCTTGATTTTTTTAAACATTTTGAAAAAGTAGGTGATAAAACAAGAAAACTATATGTGAAAGTAGTGTTTATAAGCTTAATTTAAAAAAAAAAATAGAAAACCAAAAATGAAATAGTTATCAAATAGGCTATAGTTATTGAAATTCTTTGTTTTGTAGACCTCACATAGAATTATCTCTTTGATATTTTTCTTCATACGCAATGGCACTTGAAGTGAGACAAGGCAGCCTATGCTACAATGATCAAACAAGTTTTCAATCTCATTTATAGCAGTGCAAATTCAACAACTTTGTGATCGTAGATACACTGTGTTAAATCACCAATCAACCCAAAAGCTTAAGCTAATGGGTTATGGCAAATTTAATTAATTATATGAAAATTATGCCTAATAGATTATAATTTCAAGATCATATTTTCATAGATGTACAAGTATTTGAAAATTTTCATTGTTAGATTTGTTGCGTAATATTTGACCATTATGCTCTTTATTTCGTTTCTCTCTCATTAATAAATAAATATATTTTAATTTTAATATTAAAGATCATGCCCATTTTTATCAATATTTTATTTGATACTCTTACGATTTTAGCGTTTAGATTTTTCCATTCACATGATTGTTCCATGATTTTTTTAATTTTCTTTTCGAGAATCGTCAATTTCCAACCACCCATATTTAACATTTCCAACATTTCACAAAATCGTCAAGTTTTATTTCATGCAACTTCCAACCAGCATGTTTTCTTCAATTTCGAAGTTGTTCGGCCATAACGTTTTCACGCGATTTCTTTTTTTCCTCCGGCAATTTTTCTTCAATTTTTTCAACTACTAATGAATTTTATATACTTCAATATATATTGCTAGTATATACATGTTTACATTCATTCATATATGAATAAAGTTTATATACTTAATTATATAATATTTGTAACGCCCCCAAATTTTAACCTATGGACATTACTAAGCTTACAACCATTAGGCTCTAAAAATTTCAGCAGCATAACGACATAACTGCAACAATACCAAAATTTTTCTAATATCTGTTAGACAACAAAATGTACTTCTATATCCAAAATAACCCGGTTAAGGTTGTGCAAAAACCGACCCAAACCGACGAACCAGACCAATCGGTTAATGTCCTTTGATAAATATAATATTTTTTTCAAAGGTTTTTAAGAACCTTTGATAAATATAATATTTTTTTCAAAGGTTTTTAAGAACCTTCTATAAAAAGTGTATATTTTTCAAAGGTTTTTAATAACCTTCGATAAAGAATAAGATAATTTTCAAAGGTTTTTTAATGTCCTTTGATAAATATAATATTGTTTTCAAAGGTTTTTGATAACCTTCGATAAAAGATAAGATAATTTTCGAAGGTTTTTTAATGTCTTTTGATAAATATAATATTCTTTTCAAAGGTTTTTAAGAACCTTCTATAAAAAGTGGATATTTTTCAAAGGTTTTTAATAACTTTCGATAAAGGATAATATAATTTTCAAAGGTTTTTAATTTCCTTTGTTAAATATAATATATTTTTCAAAGGTTTTTTAAATACCTTCGATAAAAGATAAGCTAAATTTCAAAGGTTTTTAAGAACCTTCGATAAAAAGTTGATATTTTTCAAAGGTTTTTAAAATACCTTCGATAAAGGAGGATATAATTTTCAAAGGTTTTTAATGGCCTTTGATAAATATAATATCTTTTTCAAAGGTTTTTTAAAACCTTCGATAAAAAGTGAATGTTTTTCAAAGGTTTTTAAAATACCTTCGATAAAAATTGAATGTTTTTCAAAGGTTTTTAAAATACCTTCAATAAAGGATAAAATAATTTTCAAAGGTTTTGAGTGCCTTTGAAAAATATAATATCTTTTGCAAAGGTTTTTAAAAACCTTCAATAAAAAGTAGATATTTTTCAAAGGTTTTTTAACTACCTTCGATAAATGATAATATATTTTTCAAAGGAATTTAAAAATCCTCCGATAAATAAAACTCTTTTTCAAAGGTTTTTAATAACCTTCGATAAAAAGTAGATATTTTTCAAAGGTTTTTTAAATACCTTCGATAAATGCATATATTTTTCAAAGGTTTTTTATAACCTTCGATAAAGAGTGGTCGAAATAGGCCAACTTTTTTGTAGTGCGAACCGAACCAAACCGACTGGTTCGGTTCGGTTTTTCCTAAAATTTTTGGTTTATGCGGTTCATCCATTTAAAAAACCGAATGTTTCGGTTTGGTTCACGATTTACATTTTTAAAAATTAAATAAAACCGAACCGAACTGAAATGTTATTAATAACTTTAAATTATCAGCCCAATCTAAATACTAAGCCCATAAAAAAATGCCCCAAGGTAGCCCAACCCATTAATTAACTTTAAAATACTAGCCCAATCCACATCCAAAGATTTTTAGGTTTTCTATATTCCTAAACCCTAACATTCGTTAACTTCCCTATCTCACCCCCTCTCTTGGGTTTTCCAGCACTTCTCTTTCACATCTCACTCTTCTTCCTCACTCTCTCGTTTTTCAACGTCGTTTCCTCACCTTCTTGCCAAAGCTTTGTCGCTGCCCTTACCTCGAAGTGTCGCCGTCGCCGCCCTTTACCTTGTTAGTGGGATCGCCACTCTTCCTCTTTCACCACTGTCGTTGTCACTCTTCCTTCGTCATCGTTGTTGGTGCTCTTCCTTCGCCATTGATGTTGTTCACCATTTTCTCACCATAGACGGTTTGCCTCGTTGTTCCTCTCTCCCTCACACTTTCTCTCTCATCATCTCTGGGTAGGCTATGAACTTTTTTCTTGTTTAAGAAGAAGATATATATTAAATAAATTTCTTTTGAAAAAAAAACACGGTTTAAAACTGAACCGAACTGTTTAGAACCGAAATTGACTAGTTCAGTTTTAAACCGAAATAGAAAATATTCGATTTGCTCGGTTTGGAACTCTTCCGAACCGAAGGGTACGGTTCGGTCATCGGATTAGGCCAAAATCGGACCGAACCGAACCGTGCACACCCCTAAACCCGGTGATCACTCCAAACTCCAACCCAAGAACCATTAAGAATCAGAACCACCAACATTCTAAACATACAAAAAACACAACATATTTTTAAATTCAAAGTCAAGCTCAAGATGAAACTCAAACTAAGGTAGACAACTCAAGTCCGCTACAAACGTCTGACCCAAGGGACAAACAACTATTAAACCTAACCAAAACTTCATCTATAATTTAAATACCAGAGTCATAAGCCAAATGAACCAAAATTTAACTCTTCGGACAGCAAAAAGGAGGTAATAGTATCCCGTACAACTAGGTCCAACAACTAACAAGATAAAACTAAACTAAGTCCAACAGATGCAACACTAAACAAGTACCAAATGGTTAGGGTCTTTCTCTTCTCAAGTCTCCTCCTCAACACCACCAGGCTCATCATAATCATCATCACCTATAAAATCTGTGAGTGGGTCCGTACATAACACGTACTGGTAAGTAGCTCACACTTGAGGAGCCACCAATCAACTTACAAGGCAAACATCATGCTATACACAATAATTACGAAATTAGGCATGCTCATCATACATGGGAAGTAAATAATGATCACAACATGCTAGACACATGAATCAACATCTCATGTAAAGTCAACTCAACCTGATCTCAAACCTCGAGCTCACTCAATGCTCACACTATAGCTCGCACAAGGCTTTTTAAGACCGATTCCTTCAAGACACGTTGATCCTCATTGATTTTATTCAGGGCCACTGACATTCTCTGTCGGCCCCAACTATTTGTGTCCAGAGCCACCGATGCTCTCTGTCGGCCCCAACTGATTTTTCATCAAAGGCCATCAACATTTTCAGAAATCTCAAATACTTGCCCTTCTATACCCAACTCACTGACCCTAACTATCTTAAAACAATGCCATCGATGCTACTCTAAGTCCTCTTGTGACATACCACCCCTCGACCATTTTTACCTGAAGCACCTGATACTCACCCAACATTCCTTTTTCATACACAAGGTTATCCGACCTTTAAAAACATATCATAATATATGAATCTTACATTATGCTTCTTAAACCAAGATAGAACTTTAGATACATCCATAACGTGCTTTGGAAACCCAAGCCAACAACTCACCATACATACATATCACAAGATCAAACAAATCTCCACAAGTCAACATGCATATCACAAAAGGTCTTTACAACATACTAAACATCAGAAACATCCCAAGTATCAACTAAGCACAATAAAATCTTAGAACATATGGAGGTTCAAGTGAAATAGTCATATAAATCATAATATAATGAAATTTGGCACACAGCATGCTAGCACACAAGTAAACAGACCCATCAGATAGAATTTTACTAACCTAGAGTGCTCCTAAAAATATTCCAAGGGTTCCTAAACCAAGAGAATAAGCTTCAGAGGATATACTTAATTCGAAAATTCTTTAAATAACTACCACAAGCTCAAAGAGGGGTATACTTACTTAGATATGGCCTCAAATCTCTAAAGCGAACTCTTTGGAACCAATCCAAACTACAACCAAGGTTATCCAAGAGTTAGAACGAATTTACAGCACCTTAAACAGGATTCAAAAGGGAATGAAATGTGCTGAAACTTACCAAGATGGCTCGAAACCTCGCTGGTCGATGTTCGAATCAACTATTTTTTGCTAAACCAACTCCGATGGCTTATGGGTAGATCAAAACAATGCTATTCGAATTACGGGTCACGGTTGAAAGTATTCAAAACTACAATTAAAAAATATCCGAGCATTAGAAACTAAGCTAAGATACTCTAATTCAGTCCATATGAGTTTAATGGGTGCTAACCTTGCAATAACAGGCCCAATGCCTTGCTAAATCGTGTTCGAGAGTGTTTGATTCAACCCAAAACTACAAACCCAAGGTTCCTACACGTTAAAATCAAAGCTATAACACCTAAAGTGATTTGCGACAAGTCTAAAACGCATTAAAACTTACCAAAAGAGCTCCTACGCTTGGTGTTTGTTGTACAAATGTGTTCGAATTGATCCTAAACAACAACTTGAAGGTTTCTACATGTTAGAACCAAAGCTACAATACTTAAATTGATTTGCGAAAGGTCTAAAATATGCTAGAACTTACCGATCAGTTCTTAAATGACTGAAAAGCTTGCTGGTTGGTGATCGAATGGCCTTGAAATCGCATATCTGAAGTCTTCAATCCATGGGTATTTAGATCTAAGGCCAAAGGAAGCGTGGGTCACGAGACTAAGGTGATTCAAGGTCTGATTCGCATGGGTACTGCTGAAAAACGCAAATCCTCATGTGGGCAATGCTGAAAATCACGTTTTTGGTAGTAAATGACTTCGAATGTAGGTTGTTTGGAGTCCAAACAAGTTAAACTTACAAATGTGTTTAAGGTATGGGTAATCCAAAACCAAGGTTGATTTGGCATGGGTATGTGACAAACCTCAACGAAAAGAGAGGAAAAAGCGTAGGTTTCGTGCTACTGCTGCAAGACAAATTTGCTTGAGCTGTCGTTGTTGTGAGGAAGATCGTTGGAGAGGGAGTGTTGGTCGAGAAGGAGAAACGAAAGGGAGGGGTGGCTAGAGGCTTAAACGTGAGGGGGAGGGGAAGAAGAAAGAAGAAGATGAAGATGAAGGTTTTAGGGCTTTTTACTCTTTTTTTTTTTGTTTTTTTAATCTTTCCTCTCTTTTAATTCCCCAAAAGTAAAAAGCCAATAAGTAAAAAGAAACATTTTAGACCTTTATAAAGTCCTAATTTAAATTCTAAAAGATTTGAAAAATCCTAAAGGATTGAGGATTTGGGTTTCTCTTGATTTGGAGATAGAATCTAAAATTAAACTTCCAACTTTTAGGAATTAAAGATTTAACTAAAAATCTATTCTCCCTAAAATTATTAGAAATTTAATTTAGCAACTTAACGGCTAAACTCAAAAATTCTAATTTTCCAAATTAGAACTGTAACGAATAACTGAGTCTAAATATTCTAAAATAGCTTGATTTTATAACGCAGGGCGTTACAATATTAAATACGAATAAATTTTATATACTTCAATATATATTGTAAGTATACACTTGTTTACCTTTCGTATATAGCCGCTTACACAATTGTTCTCCAAATAGTGTTTCTATGTTTTGGACAAAAATCATGCAAAAATGCATGTTTACATGATTTTTCATTTTTTTTTTGTTTCCTTCAATCAGACACTGATTGTGTTCTTTTGTTTTTCTTAAATGACTTTTATTTTCTATATATTTTTTTTAAACTATCAAATTATGGAAAAGGGGCATAGCAGTAATTGAATAATAACTTTATTGTAAAATCATTAGGCTCGTTGGCTAATTGTGTAAAAAATGGTGAGTTTGATCAAAAATGAAATATGTACCTCTTTTATGGGCTATCTATGTAATTATCCCTTAATTATATCAATACTTAACAATCCCCTTTACTTGTGGGCTTGGAATTTTGTCAAAGGCCCAACAAGTAGAAATCAATATTAATTGGGGAGGAATTGACATTACAATAGTTTGAACTCAGGACCTCCCTACTCTGATACCATATTAAATCACCAATCAATCCAAAAGCTTTTAGGTTGATTGGTGATTTAACACAATGTCATGTATTCTTTATAATACTTTGGAGAGATCAAATATCATTAGGGTTAAATCTATAAAAATGTCTCTAATCTTCTCATCTCAATTTGGTCCTTAATTTTTTAAAATGATAAATTTTATTTTAAAAAATTAATTAAGTCATTCCTAAAAAGTATATTGAATTTTAGTATTAGAAAACAATCATGTCATTAAATTTTAGTTTTATCAACATATTTGGAAATATGAGCATGCCATATGAAAAATGAGTCAAGTTTTGCTAATAGATAGGTTGAATTTTATGCATGTGTCAAGTGACATCTAAGTGACATGTCCTTATATCTAAAATATGTCAATTGATTTTAAATTATTTATTCTGATTATAAGTTAAATTTTCTAATAACATAAATTTCAGTAATGGTCCATGTAACTTTTAAGATATTAAAATAAAAAAAAATAAAAAAAAATCTACGATGTAATTTTATACATGAGAGGTAGAAAAGGCAGCAAAGATGGCCACCAATACCATGCAAGAGAAAGGCATAATAATAGAAGTTGTAAAAGAGAATGAAACATCAAATAATATTGTAAAAAAAAAATGAAAAAATAATAATAATTGTTGTTGCCTAATTTTGGACAGGAGAACGCACATGGCCTCCATGTGACAGCAACAGTGAATTTGTTTGAGGGGGGAAGAATGTGGCCTGAAAGACAGGAAAGATTTGAACACCAGTGTTGTGCTAGCCACATAGGCTCCAATGCTTAAGTCAGAGAGTGAATGAATGCTACAAGTTAGGGTTTAGAGAATGAAGAAGAACTTACCTTCTCCTCCATTGAAGAAGAGTATTTATAGAACCTTTGTAGGGCTTATTTACTAATTTCATGGTGAATTAGGAAGAGGAAAAGTTTAGAGCGGGCTGAATGAGGACAAGGGGTCACAGGGGAGTTGGGCTCGCCCTTGGTGGGGTTGACCTTGGGGGTAGCTGGTGAGACTATCGAGGCTTACCAAAATTAAACTGGCTTCCTATTCTAACTTGCAGAAATAGTGGACTAGGTTGATTTTTCAAAGGAGACATAAAATCTATTTTCTCAGCGCTAAATTTCATTAAAAAGTAAAAAGCAAAACAAGGGTTTTTGGAATTTTTAAGAAAAATAATAAAGCAACAAGTAATTAAAAAAGGGAAAGAAAATCAAACTTTACCAAAATCCAATTCAAAGGCACAGTTTTATCCAATTGTAAAATTGATCATAGGCATTCAAAATATTTTAACTTAATTATGCAAGTACTTAATCAACTTATTAGGAAAACCTCAAACAAGCAACAAACCCCCTAAAGTAATTGACTCTAACAAACATCAAATTTAATATTAATTATCTAAACAGTTGGGCACGAAACAGTTCCATATTATTTAAATAAAAGCATTAAGCACTTTGGAAAGACAAAGACCAACCGGTTAAATGAGATAGCTTCAACCAAATCAAATTGCTCATTTGATTCCTAAACCCTAAACATGCAAGCTATGCAGTTATGGAAAACTCATAAAACACACACATGTAATAATCCTAATGCTACTAGGCTCAATCAAACACGACAATTACAGATCATGCATCATGAATAGCAATCAAGTATATACAATGACCAAGGCGTCAATTCAATCAAAGGTTCATAAATTGAAAACAAAAATCAAAGAATACTTGCAAATATAAGAAAAGTACATTCAAGTTCAAGCCTCACAACATTGCAATTGGCTTACAACCGGCATTTGAATTGGAAACGTGGGGTTTAGCCAAGCATCGTGACAGTATCCCTCAAGTTCAACACGGTTCGATCCGTTGCAATAGAAGTCTCTAATACAAGAGGAAAAAGCTCTCTAAAACTCTAAAGAATGTCTAAGCAAAAAGAAGCAAAAGGCCCAACCCTAAAGTGAAAAGTGTTATAATTAGAGTAGGGCAGTGTCTATACTCCAAGGGTAGCATAAAAATGCTGCCCTCGCAAATAAGAAAATAATCTGGCGAATTTCGTGTAGCGTCTAGACACTTGAAGTAACGTCTCAACGCTATAAACATCGAGGGTAGACTCATCGCAGCATCAAGTGAGCCTTGGGTCTTCACTATAGCCAGCGTCTAGACACTTGGAATAGCGTCTAGATGCTACTCCTTCGAGTTTTCATGCTTAAGCTGATCATGCAGCTGCGTCTAAACGCTTAGAATGGCATCTAGACGCTCTTCCCTCGATTTATTTGGCTTCGATGTCATCTTTTCTAAATTCGAATGCTCAAATTGGACTCACTTAGCTTCCTTTTAGGCTCAATTCATCTGAAGTCTTCCAAATTGTTCTGATTTGCTCAATCCCTACAAAATAGACAAATAAGCACATGAGGACAAAGAAACTAGCATGAAATAAGATAATAAAGTTGTACTTTTATGGTGCATTCAGTGCTGAGGCCAACTTGAGAACTTGGGCCTAATTACCTTGAAGGCCTTGTTTTATTTGCTCTTTGGTCCTTTTGACCCATCTCATCTCGTGTTGAGTTCTTCTTTGCATATTTGTCCTTCCACTTCCTTTATATTTCAAAATTATCCTCACAGTCAAGTTTTACCCATAACATTAGCCCTCATGCCCTAATTTGGGTTCATGGTTTGACCTTATGGTTATGGACTAATTGCATGGTGCCTGATTTAGAAGTATAAATCTTGAGTTTGAATTCGTCTTTAGAATTAGTGTTCGTGCTTGGTTTTATGTAACCAGATTCTTCTCATTTGTTTGTTTCAAAAACTCGTCACGAGCTCGGATCTTTGGGATGCTCAAATCAACTAACCAAACCTTTTTTGGGACCCAATTAATCTTTTGGACTTGTGTTTTCCACACCTAAGTGGAGTTTTGCATTCATCAAGCGCTACTCAACTTTATGAAGCTTGCTTTATCGTGCTCAATAGGGACCCATCGTGAGATTTTTCTACATTTTTGGGTTGCCAAGATAGGCCAACCAAACCTTTTTGGGGTTCAATCAACCTTTCGGGCTGCTTCCTCCACACCTAAGTGCTTCAGAGTTTTCCATGTTTCGTGCTTTGTTTGCACGACATAATTTGCTGTATTTGGAGTAGGCTCCACATTTTGACTTTAATTTACTATATCTTGATCGGGATCTAGATTGTTTGGTCTCATTCTAATGTCCGATCTTGTGGCTCTGCATTTCTTCTTTCTTGTAAACTTTGGTTAGGAAGAAAATCAAATCGATCTGAACTAATGACACTAAGAACCGGGGGAATGCTTTATACATGCCCTTTGAGCAACACTAGGCTCCTTAGCCTCTGCCTAGGCCAAGGCCAAGGTCGAGGATGAGTTGCACTATTTTGGCCCAATCTTCTCTTTTATATGGTTCAGTTTAATCCCCGGTTAATTCTTGGTTCATTCCTCCATCGTTGGTCCGGTCTAAAATTATCCAACGTAGTCTGACTTTAGATTCTTTTCAGGTTCAAATGTTCCAAGATGAACCTTGGTCAATATTGCATCAATTGATGACTAATAACCCCACTCAAGTTGGTCAAGTACTTACTTCATTCTTGAAGCTTAAGATATGGAAAATTTGAGACGTTTAAAAAAAACAGCAAAACTTGTTTTCTTAATCTTATGAACTTAAAGGACCATTTTTTTCATTAAAATTAATCAAGATAACATGAGATAAACAAGATTTGGTAACCGCTCCCCCAAGCCTAAACTTTGTTTTTGTAGACCATTTTTTTTCAATTCCGGTGACCGACGTCCTAATAATGGTTGGTGGCGACTTCAAATTCTCTTCTAAAAAATCTCTCTTTTAGGTGGGCGTTGACTGCTTTGCATCGCGATACAGAAACTACAATTCTTATGAGTTCTTTAGACCAATAATTGAGTCTAATTATTATGCTAAAGACTACATTAATTTTTTTATACCAATTAGTTTAAGATATATAAACTAAATTCTTCAATTTTTAAGAAAATAGAACAAGGACAAATCCTAATGGAAGGAATGGTTGGAGTGAAATAATCGATAACATTGATGCATTGGTGGAAAGATGCTCTGACCAATTATCATCACGATAGAGAGAGTAGTTTGAAAAGGTGCTTTCTTTTGTGTTAAAAAAGCTGTTTTGATTTCAAGAACAATGTCTATAGAGGAAATTACATAAATAATGTAGTAAAAATAATTACTTATAAAAATGAGTACTTTGAAATTAATGAAAAAAATAGAGTAAGTGTAAAATTGGAGGTTTCAAACACAAATTAAAATTTACCCTCACATTGATTGCAGATCATCTGCCAATTTATGTGTACACGAAGCATATGATTGAAGAATTTTAAAAGAAAATAAATAAATTTGATAATATAAATTTAAATTCAATTTTTACCTTTAAACTTGACACAATTTGGTTATACAAACATGTAAAAGACACTTGGTAGGTGGTGATGCTGTAAAATTTCCTTTGGTTTAAAGCAAGTGGGATCTTTAGACACAATACTTTTTATATATATATTTATATATTTATGTTGACATAATAGACATTATTACAAATTTAGTACTCAAATTTTAAAGTTATGTTTAATATATTCTTGAACTTTAAAGAGTGCCTAATACGTTATTGAACTTTCAATTTGTGTCTAATAGGTCTCCCTAAACTTTCATTTCGTGTGTAATAGGTTTCTATCATATTCAACATTTTTTAAAATTCATGAACCAATTAGACAAAAATTAAAATTTATATCTTATAGGATCCAAGCCTTTAAATCTTACGTCAAATAGGTTAGCAAGTTAAAAAAATGTGAAGTATGACATGGACCTCTTATACATAATATAGAAAACTAATAGAGCTAAAAGATGCTTTTAAATTTTTGGGATTATTAGATACAAAATTGTGAGTACAAAAACCTATAACACATAACCCTGAAAATTGAGAAGCTAAACTTAAAATGTTACCTAAAAAATAAATATCATATCAAAATCATTAAAATCATAAAATTAATAAAGAAATATTGGTCAAATTTATTCTTATAGGAACTAAAGGAAAACAAAATCAAACTATTTTTCAAAATTTACAAGTTAATAGCCACACAAAAAAAATTATGAAAAAGAATATAATTTACCCCATAAAATGTGACATTCAACTACTCCTATCTAATTTAATCAGAAAAATAATAGACAAATAGATTCTCAAGGTGGTAAATTTTTAGGCTAACTTAGCATAGTTAAAATGGTCAGACATTCCAGAAAACTTTATGGAAGCGTAATAAAAAATGATGACTTAAAAGACTCGATGTCCAACCCTTCCCAACTCTAAGAGTTGGGTATTTGATATGGAAGCGTAATAAAAAATGATGACTTAAAAGACTCGATGTCCAACCCTTCCCAACTCTAAGAGTTGGGTATTTGAAAAAAATAAAAAAACTCAAGTTGGGTTGACTTGAAACATATATGTGTATTATGAGGGTTAGGTTAATGGAAAAAGTTTGACAATATAGATTAATAAAAAAAAATTGTTTAAATGGAGAAAAATTAAATGATTGGTTTAGCAAAAAGCCTCTTTTCATATAACAGAAAATTGATAATAGGGATCAACAATAATTAAGGAAATAGATAGACTTCTGAAAAAGAAATGGATGATTTATAGCTATTGATTATTTTCAAATCATTTTGACTTTACAAGCCTAAATAAACAAGCCATTAAAGATGTTGAGGAGATCTTATATCTATTTCTTCTTTGGTAAAACCAGAGTACTTTGTGTGAAGATTTCACCGAAAGAAAATGGAGTTGGCTTTGAAGATTATGCATCTAAGCTCCTAATCTCAATAGAGTTCACACTTTTATGTTTCTAAAGGTTGTGGTGGGAGAGGAAACAATAGAAAATTGATTGAATTTTTTAATGGAAAAGGTAAATTGTAGATTGCTTATTCCAAAAATAAATTCCTCAAGGTTAATGTTGAATTTTTGACAGGTAAGTTTCTGTGATTTATGAGTTGATAGCCAAGTTCTTAATAAAGCTTATTATGATCAAGTTGAAAAGAGTTTTTATGAAAATAAGTGAATAAAATGGGTTATGATAACTGGTCGATTAATTGGGTTATCAATAGTGGCACGCAAGTCTCTTATTTGCTTTACAAAATGGTGGTTCTAAAGGCTTCTTCAGACTTCAATGAGGTCTAAGACGAGGGGAATATTTTACTCCTTACATTTTCTTCTTGCGTGAAGAAAGTTTTCCAGCCTTCTTAAATTTGGTAAAGAGAGAGAGATTTTCAAGTTTCAAGACAATTAGCGTTGGACACAAATTGGATGTAAAAGAGAAAAGAAAGATAAATGGTTCCATATTTATTTTTCATCAATGGTGGTATCATTTTCTAAACTCAAATAATAATAATACTTTTTTTTTAAAATGATTAATAATAATCGAAAGGACCTAATTATTAACTTATTTAATTTGTGTCGTTGGAACAATAATGTCTTTTTTATATTTATTTATTTTAATTGCATGATCGATCTATAAAATAGCTAACCATGTATGGTTGTTAAAGACATACGAAAATATAAAAATAAATGAACACACAATATTTTTAACGTGGTTCGGTTTCCCAACCTACTCCACGAGGCCAGACCCAAATATTAGATTATTAAAGGATTAGTACACGATACAAATTGTCTTATGCATAAAATTAAAAGAACTCCCTTCTTGGATTTATGCCCAATCTTGCTCCCTTTGACGATCCACGTTCACAAGCTCCCCTTGTGAAATGTGTAGTGTGTTCAACAACCGTTCAAGTAGCTTGCAATCTCCAATTGAAGCACGTTATCAAGAATTCAATATGTAGCACGAAAACCACAAAAAGATAACTCTTCAAGAGTTAACTAGAAATGTTACAATGTTTTTCTCTATATCACAACTTCAGCAAATTTCAAATTTAAAACAAAAAATCACTCAATCAAAATGGGAAAGATCTCATTGTCAATAAAATAACAAGGTAACTACTGATATAAGGAAAGATATACTCAATCACATCTTTAAAAATTTCAATAACCATATATGATAAAATTACCTTACAATCTATTTGGTCATTCTGCCATAAAAGATAAGATATTCAAAATGTTATAATATAAAATAAATGCAATAGTCAATGACAAGATTCTACCATCAATATGATACTCATAATTAAAAGATATTTAATTAAAGTATTTTAAAAGGAAATAAAAATAATATCAATGGATTAAAAATAAAAAGAGAATAAAATATAAACAAAAAATAATGTTGAATGATTAAACCTTTCAATAATAATAATATTTATATATCCAAGAGATAAATGTTTGGGTTAGAGAATTCCCGAAAAAAAAAATGTTTGGGTTAGAAAAAGCAAGTGAGAGAATTAGACCAAATGCTCTTCAACACGTTAATTCCAAAAATGCTTTTTCAAAAGCGTTAATTCCAAAAATGCTTTTTGGTAATTTTCACATTGAAAACACATTGGTGGTACAAAAGTGTAAAGACACCTGGTGGGTTTCCATTACCTTTCCGTTAAAGCAAGTGGGAAGGGAACTTTAGACAAAATACTTTTTAAAAACATTAATTCCAAAATCAAAAAGAAAAAAAAAAGTACTTTTTTTATAACAATTGCATACAAGGTTTTAAATTTTCACATTTCGACATTTTCATATGTTCATGGATTCGATATCGACATGAAAGGTGAATCCAAATTTTGATTGTATCTTAGAAAGATTGATGAAATATAACTAAATATCAACAAAATATCACTAATATGGACCTAATATTAATAATAAGAAATTTAAACTTATTTAAAAAGAGTAAAATACTTATTTGTTAATTTAAATATTTTTTTATATTTATAGTTTTTTTACAAAATAACCTTCCACATCGACAATTTATCGATATTTCCATCAAAACGTGAACCTTGACATTTCCATTAACATCGACATTTAAAAAACATGATGACCTACAATACTATATGTAGAAGTGTTCCAAAAACATGATCTCTCAAAAAATGATTGTCTGTGTACTATGTTGATATAGCTATAAATCATAGAGTTCGACATCAATATCAGTATCTAATATAAATTAAAAAAGTATCGTCAACCAGTCACTCATATGAGTATAAATTCTAATAATAAATCTATAGTTTATTTAGAAAGTGAAAAAAAAAACATAATTATTAATTAAAATAATTTTATAAATTTCTTTATGTCAAAAATATTTGTGGGTATCAATATTTTGTCGATCCATCTATCGATATCGATATTTTAATCTTGGTATGTGTGTATTATGCTTGTTGGGACGATATTGGGAAAGTTTAACTATAGAGATTAAATATTAAAAAAAAAGGTTTAAATGGAGAAAAACTAAGCAAAAAGCCTCTTATCGCATAAAATGAGAATTTGGTTATAGGGATCAACAATAATCAAGGGAGGAGATAGACTTCGAAAGGAAAAGACATTGATGATTTATAGCTATTGATTATTTTTAAAATCGTGTTTACTTTACAAGTCTAAACAAAGAAGACAATTAAAGATATTGAAGGAGATCATCCTATATATGTCTATTTGTTCTTTGGTAAAAATGGAGTACTTTGTGTAAATATTTCACCAAAATAAAGTGGAGTTGGCTAAGAATATGGATCCAACAAAATCTTCTAGTCGCAATAATGAAGTTTAGAGTTTTATGTTTCTTAAGGATGTGGTGGGAAATGAGGCCTAAAGGCTTCTTTAGATCTCGATGAGGCCTCTAAGACAAGGGGAACATTTTAACCCTTAGCCATTTCTTCTTGTGTGAATAAAGTTTTTCAACCTTTGCTAATGAATTTGATAAAGGGAGAAAAGAAAGATTTCAAGTTTCATGATAAATTGCCTTGGTCATAAAGTTGGTATGGGGGAGAAAAACAAAATTTCAAGTTTCCAAATAAAATGATTTCATATTCACTTGAATCTTTTTGCCGCTAATTATGGAGAAAGTTAATTGCGTTAAAAGAAGATTTTTTAAGACCTTAATGCTCCGAGTCAAAAAAAAAAAAAAAAGCAATCGACCATTCAAAATTTACCTTCATAGTGAGTCTTAATTCAAGTCATGAAGTATATCGTGTCCTTTAAACAAAATTAAAGTCATGATCGGATTAGCGCAAATGTAGGGACAATGCTAGAAAAATTAGCTTGGTGGAGTGAGAAAATTATTAAAGAAGTGGGTTGGAAAAAAAAAAAGTACGGACGAAAGTTGTTAGAGAAAGTATCCAAGAAAGTTCCTAGAAACTTTGGTAAAAGAGGAAGACGAGAAATTATTGGGGAGGTTGCTTCATTGTGGCCCTCCCTCAATAAAGTGACATGTGATTGGTTAACCAAGTCTCCTTAACAAACCCATTTCTTATTTTTATTTTTTTCAAATTTTTGCCCACTTTTTTTTTTCTATTTAAGATTTTCACTTTTGTTGAGAATATTTAGTTAACTCCAATTCTCTATCCTCTCACATTGAGAAGATATTAATATAATATGTTAAAAATAAAAATAGTAGAAAGTATCTAAAATTAGTTTATTTTTAGTTAAATTATGTTTATTTTGGTAAAGTAGTCCGTCAATTAAGATCGCTTTTAAAAAAAAAAGTTTTAAGTTCAATGATGATTTTAACATGGAATCAAAGTGGGAGTTCGTGTTTGAACCTCTAAAAGGAAGAATCAAATAGAAAAATAAACGAAAAAAAGTTAAAGCTCTCAATGGGCATATAAATGGGTGGAAGAGTTTTTTTTTTTTTTTTTTTTGTGGATTAGAATGAAATGGTTATAAAATTTTTAACATTCCAAAACTTTTCATATTTTATAATTAAATATAATTAAGATAACATATTTAATTCTAGCATTAAATCATGTACATAGATGCAAAACTTTTTATATTCATGTATATAAAAAATGAAAAAACTTTTTACATTTCATTCTTATATCAACGTTATGAATTAATTGTATTCACTCGAGCAACTTTCTTAATAGATGTTATGTTACATTTTATTATTTTTAATATATCAATTAAAAAATATGTAAATTCATTTTCAAGAAGTTGTTGTGTTCGTGCGTGCGTAAAATTTACTATTTTTTCATTATTATAACATTATAACACCTAAAATTATTAACCAATATTTTTTTCCATAAAATAAGTATTATAAATTTTGTATGCTACAGTATTAATTATCAATAATGAATTAAGAAAGCGTAATTTATTGGTTAAAATTAAAATATAATTTAATTTGAATAAGAAATAGCATCTAATTGTTTATAAAATAGTATTTTTTAATTTTAATAATTAAGTTACTTTCATAATTTAAATAATTTCTTAATCATTAATCATTAATAATTAATGTTAATGGATTGCTTGTAATTGTAAAAAATTAAAGTAAGGATATAATAGTTCAAAAATATTTTTTCAAAACTATCTTTTTAATATTTTATAGATAACAGTTGTTAAAAGATCAACAAATAAAAAAAATATATGGGAAGAAAATCAATTTGAAAATCAACAATTTTTTTTTCATCAATGTGAAAGAAGAGAGAGAAATGGAAGTTTAAAATAAGCAATTTTCCACTAAAATAAACTGTTTAAAAAGTTGGTTAAAATAAAAACAACAATTTACGTCGCTGACAATTAAGATTTCATGCTCTACATTTCTTCTTTTTTTTTTTTTTTTAATTAGATTTTCTAAACGAAATTCAAAGTAATTAAAGAGAGAGAGAGGGAAATAATCATTTTCTTGTATGAAATGCTTTCTTCCCTGCTCGGTGTCGTCTTGGTGACGTTCCTATGCAAAAATAGCAAAAAGTGTATATGCATCGATTAATCATTATTAATATTACATAGGGTTTCATCTCAAAACCAATTGACAATTGAAGGAGTAACCCATATGATGGTGGCTCTTTGGGTTCACCATTCTTGAATCGGATCCTAATTTTATTTTTATTTTTATTATTTTTTTTGACCAAATACCCATTTGGGTTTTTATGGGCTCTGATACCATATTAAGATTACATGGGATTTCATCTCAAAACCAATTGGCAATGGGAGGAGTAACCCATATATCTTATAAATTGTGAGGTCACTCTACATTTTTTCAATGTGGGATCCTCAACAATCATTAATATTAAATGGAGTGAAATGAATATATTAGGACAAATTTTGACTTTATTTAGTGTTTGATTTCTTACTATGTAACACCTGACATTTTCAAGTAATATAAATTTTTTACTTTTGGAGTTAATTTTGGTTTAATCTCCCATCTATATTAATTTTGTTTGAGAACTTATATTGGATTTTTAGAGTTGGAGAAAAGAAAAGGAAAAAGAAAAGAAAAGGAAAGAAAATGAATAGAAGAAGGACAAAAAGGGAAAAATAAAATAGTTAGGGTTTAGATTTTTTTTTTTTTAAAAAAAAGAAAAAGAAATTCTAAATTATTTTTGTCTTCTTCTTCAGCCTCTCCCTCTCTTTTTCGAGAAATCATTCTTTGAGATCACCACAATGTGGGTGATAATTTTTCACTGTTAGATGTAGAGAGAGAAGTACATCGGATTTATATCTTGTGATTATTAGTAGACATGAAAATTATTAGATTCACATCCAACGGTTATTATGAGTCAACCACATTGTGGCGCCCTCATTGAATAATTTGTCCACTTTTCTCTCATCTGTTCGTGAACACCAACTGCATGCACCACCTCCTGATCGGTGTACACGCAAGCGCACACGATCGAAATAATAATAAAACGGTATTCCTACCGAGTATCGTATCCACTGGGATTGGTTTTTAATTCAATTAATTACTGTGAATAATCTTACTTTACTTTATTTAGAGAATAGAAACATAAGGAAACAAGGGAAAAACTCTAATTCTAGAAAGAAAGATAAATGGGAAGAGGTGCCAATGAAGAGGAATTTATAGGGAAATCGAGCACTCTTAGGTTGATTTTATGAGAATTTTAACCCGCCATTTAATTACGTCTTGCCAATTTCATAGACCTAAAGCTAAACCAATCGAAATCTCCCGTCGGTCTCATTTAAACACGCTTAACTAATCACTTACCTAAGTGTCCTTAATGTTAATTGATTAGCTAATTGGATTAAGCCCACTCATCTTTAGCCTCACCCTTCAATTGTTGTTCCTATGTCACTTAGGCAATCTAGGGGCGTTAATTGGATTAAGTCTAACCTAAACATCCTCTGTCAATCTCAATTTAGGACTACACCAGCTTATTAATGGCCAGTTAATACAAAGCATTAAGCACAACCCAATTAAATGAAACATAACAAGTAAATTAAATGGCTAAAGTGTTGATTACAACATAAAACCAAACCTAATAGTGTTCTTAATCCCTAAATACAAATTTAGCCCAACATATTCAGATAACAACACAAAATACGATGTATTGCAGCAAGTAGATACATTAAAAGAGGGAAGGAAAAAAGAGATAAGACCATCAACGCCGAAATCCTGACTTTTGTCTTGAAATCTACGCTCCCAAGCCTTGAACTTTGCTCCTGAACACCTCCAATCCGTAGCTACATGTCCCAAAAAGATAGGAATTGAAATTGGGGGTCTAATTTGGAAACAAAGCAATGAATTAATAGGTTGCAATCGGGACAGCGTTGCAATGCTGTCCAAAACGTTGTCATTTTGGCATGTGCATAGGTGTAGCATTGCAACGCTACGAATGGAGCCTTCCTCTTGCGTGCGTTTCTAGAGTTGCACGCCATAGGGCTGAACGAATGAACGTTTCACCCCGCAGCGGAAGCATTTGAATCGTCTTTGATTTTATTTAGAATTAAACAATAAAAATTAAAGTTTAACAAAACATACCTTGAAAATAATATTATGGAGAATATTCTAGTGGATCTTTATCTCCTCCATAAAATCTTCCTGACTATGACTCGAACATAGGACCAAGGCTTGTGGGAGCCTCTTGAAAGAAAATCCACAAGGGATTGGAGAGCAAGAGGTCTAGAGAGAATTCTCTAATTCTCTCTATTGAGGAGATGTGTGTTATATCTAATGGCTCAACCCAAAAGTTCTATTTATAGAGACCAATGGCAAATCTTTGCCATAATTAAAATATTATATTTTAATATCTAATATATTAAAATATATCTTATACTTATTTGAATCTCATTCAAATCTCCTACGATATTTATTTATTTGAATATTTTTCAAATTTTATAAATATCTTTTATTTAATGTATCTAATATACATTAATTATTTTAATATTTACAATAAATATATTTTCTTCCTTTATATTTAATATATCTAATATATTAAATATTAATTTGAACACTTCAAATTAAATATTAATTTGAACATTGCAAATGTTAATATTTAATGTATCAAATACAATAAATATATTTTTCTTTTTTATATTTAATATATCTAATATATTAAATATTAATTTGAACACTCTAAATTAAATATTAATTTGAACATTTTAAAATTTTCTTTAAACTAAATTGATCTTTTAGTGTTACTATGAGCTAGCAAGGGGACCTTATGGACCTACAGATTATAATCTTCAATGATACAAAATTAATTAATTAAACTCTTTAATTAATTAATTTTCATTCATTAACTCTAGGGTCACTCCACTATGGACCAAGAGTTGCACTCTTATGCACTGTAGGACAAGTTGTGTCTATGAATATAATCACTACATGCAAGTTAATCCTTCACTAGTTGTTCGTAATTATAGCTGGGTCAAAAGTCCTTTTTACTCCTGTAATTACATCTTGCACCTTAAGTACCACTGATCCTCTAATGAACAATTTGTTTATGATCCAACCATAAACGAAGTCCTCTCGGGCCAGTGAGAGGGTGGAGCCCCATTATTCAAGTCTCGAAATCAGCACTTAAGGGAACTACTTATCAACTTACTCTATATAGGAAGGAGTGAATTTCATCTTGTGAGATTATGTTCCCAGCTTCCTATTTGGTCAAGTTCCCAAAATGGTAGGCATATTGAATCGGCTACAAAAACCACTCTCACCCATGCAAATCAAAGGACAAGCGCTCCCAGGCAAGAGTTCATAACTCACTCAGGATTAAGATCGAGTCGCATATGATCATCCTGATGAAATATCAATCTTCTAAATTAACAGATTTATAAAGAGAGAGATACAATATTTCGTGGTCCAGTCTTATACAAACTCATTGTATAAGATACCCCCACTCACATATCTCCACATGAACGATTTGGATCAAATCATTTGTAACTATTACAAAGTGGGTCGTATCAATAGTGTTACCAGGATAAGGCACCCAACCTTATCCATATACTATGACCCTTTAGGTTATTTCTTGAACATGATCCTCCCGTATGTCAACCACATACTGTTCAAGATTACACTAATAACCTTGGATTTTTCATATAATGGATAATATTATATTACAAATAAAATATTTAAATTTATTATTAATTATTAAATAAATCATTAATTACGAAGCTTTAGGGCATAAATCCCAACAATCTCCAACTTGTACTAAAGTCGGTGAGACATGTATCCTAGGGCATACTTTATACCCAACATGTTCTTCCACTTGCCCTAGCAAAGATGAGACATGACTCGTAATCTTAGATATTCTAGATGACCCTTAAACACTTTAACCTGGAGAGTCTTTATATATATATATATATATATCCAAACGATTGCTATTAAAAGCCATCTTGGTCACTACCATGTTGCTTTCTCTCTCTCGATTTGATTCTCTATACGTTGGTGTTTTCTAATTTCCTTAATATTAGTCTCTGTACCACTATTATCATAATAAATAGGATAGACGAAATCATATATGAAACACCTTTCAAATCTTCAAGGAACTATTTGAGTCATACAAGTCATTCTGTTGCTTCACAAACAAAACAATTTAACTTGTATACAATACTCCACTACCTAGGGTAAAATTCATCGTAATATAGATTTTCTAAATCTTTATAAGAACTAGTATATCTTGTAAAGATCAAATCTTTTACTCCATACCCAAAAATTTCTCATTATCCATAAATAATTTGAGAAAGTTTTCAATTTTCTACTCAATGGTCATATCATTCATTTAACCGATATATGCTAACCAATTGTATATTAAATAACTAGTGCAAATTTGACTTTTAATGACAGGCAATGTGCGTCATTAAAAGGAAACGATGTCAGGCATGCGCCCGATATCTTTTTGAATGTCATCGTAGGCTACGATGACGGACACCTTTTAATGACGGGCATTGCTCGTCATTAAAAGGTGTGTGTCATCATAGCCTACAATGATGGCCAACTTTTAATGTCGGTCAATGTATAATATTAAAAGTAATTTGCATCATTAAATAAATGTTTTAATGACAGTCATTGTCCGTCATTGTTTCATTAATAATTTAATAAAAAATAAATTATATTATTGGTTGCAAGCATGACTAACGTAACCAACAATAATATTCCTCCCTCCATCTAATAAAAAAAATGTCAAATAGTATTATACTTTTATACAACGATTAACTCAAAAAACAAAACTTCAATTAATTAAATATAACATATAACATATACTCCTAAGTTTTAAAATGTTAGGCATTACCCTTAACAAAAATTAATTAACAAGTTACAACATAGAAAGTAGTAAATCGTTTAACTTGTAACATATCAACAAGGTACATCAATCAATATATACGTAGAGCTTCGAAGTTTGAAGAATGAGAACTTGTTGCGTCTATCTCCCCCATCCATTTCAAACTCTTTATCAAACTCTTCCCAAACCTAAGAAACTCTTCTTATCTGATTAACAAAGAAAGACAACAAAATCAGCCAAAATTAATTTAAAGTCCTCAGCTACAAGGTAGATACCAGTATATCCAAAATGGTATATAGTCTAACAAGCTAAATGTATAAATTATTCTCTCTCACAAATGAAGTTTCAAAGAAGATTTCAAGCTAAGCTTTTTACTCAGGAACAAAATTAGGTATAAATGAACATAACAATTGATCTCAGAAAAAAAAAATCAATTGTTTAGGATCTCATCAAAATCGCACGAACAATTAAAGTTATCAAAATTTATGAACATAACAACAATACTTAACTAACTTATCAATATTTATGAACATAACAATTGATTTCAAAAAAAGTTAAAATAAAAGTAAAACAGAGAAAGCAAACCTTGAGATAAGATAGATCAATAACCTTTAAATCGAAACACTTCTTGCACAAAATCTCAACACCAAGATGAGAAACCTACAAACACTACTTTAAGCGCTAAGCCTTTCTAATTTTTCCCAGTCAACAACAATCATCGCCAAATAGTCAACAACATTCCTCAAAGCAGGAGAAATAAAAATGGGAGCAAAGTGGGATAATTCTCACAAGTGAATAATCTGTCACACAAATAAGACCATTGGTAAGTAGTTCTCACCAGTGAACAATTTGTCAATCAAATAGACAAAGTCTAGGATTTAGAGCAAGGTGAAAATATTGAAGAAAAAGGCAATATCTAATGAACTTGGTTACTGCAGCATCCCTAAACTATAAATTTTAAAACTAGTCAAGATAATCAAATTTTCCAAAAATATGCAAAATTGTCTCTACTTGAGTGGAACTTAAAGTAGAACGTACAGATCCCTAGAGGTGTCAATCATAGAATTCAATTATATAACTATTTTTTAGTATTAAAAAAATGTTTCTAAGTCACAAGAGAAGTGTATATTGAGTGCATAAAATAAACAATTGACAAGGACATTAAAGAAACATTGAAAAATCCCATCTCAAAAGCACTAGATAAGTAAAAGAACTAACTAAATTGCATACCCAAATACACGGAAGGATTTGCTTCCAATCTTCTGGCCCAGCTTAAACTTCCCACTAATTACATGCTCCATGATCTAGCTCAAATCGAATTAAAGCACTCGTAAAAAACCATATTCAAAGAAGAAATTGCATGCACTTCTTTAAGCTGAAATTGAAACAAAAAACCATATTCAAAGTAGAGCACATTCAAGAGTGGTAAAAGAACAAACAATGACAATGCGATCTTTCAATTAAATTGTGAAAAAGTAAAATATATAGAAGAGATAAAAGAAAGAACATGCCTTCGCAAAAAATCAATGGTGAAGTATACCAAAGATGTTGTGCTTTTTCTTCCACATTTCAACCATTTCTCCTATAGTTGGAACCTGAAGAAATAAAGATTAGGCGAGGGCAAAAATTGAGTGCTAAAAAAGAGGCCTACACATGGTGTATAGCACCAAATTTGTATAACCGGCGTTAATAAGTAACCACACTAAGTGATCATTCTAGATTTCATGCTCAGAAGGTATTATAAGAAGAAAACTGAATTTCAACCAATAAGCTATTTGATTAAATTTGAAATAACCACTATAAACAAATTACAATTGTGCCTTCAATTTTTGAGGTATAAGGGCAACCACTCGGTTTAAGAATAATTCCAAGAAGACAACATGCATTAACATATATTAAATAGAAAAACAAAACATTCAATGAGTGACGAGAATGCAAATGTAATGTGTAAAAACATCTTGCGAAAGAAGGGAACTAACCTGCAAAATGATCCATCTTTTTCAATCTAGTATTATTGAGTTTCAAAAAGGAGGAAGCACCAGAAGGTTTCAAATAACTAAATATAACTTGAACTTCTCTACTTGATCCATATGAGGTTTCAAAGGCTGGGACTCATATAATAGACAAAATGAAAGGCAATAAGCATATACATATTTTTTAGTTATCAAAACTGTACATATAATATCATAATTCAATGTAAATTCATTAAGAATAGAACACCAAACAAAATAACAATTAAATTTCAATGTAAATTAATGAAAAAATCGATCTCTCGGGTATTAAATCTGTACGTATGAAGGAATGTTGAGCATGGTAAATTATTAAGTACATGCATAAATAATATATAAACAGAAATTGGCGTTTGATGTTTCATAAAGAATGAGTCAACTCCTTGATGTGTCTTTCTCTCAGTGCATGGCCAAGCTTATTTGTCTCTCTAACATTGAAAGCCATCCATGTCTAAAAAAAACCAACAAATTATTTAATCATCAATCTAAATACTTCAGAAAATTTACAATAATCAACATACAATTACAACCAAAAGACTGATAACACAAAAATTGATATTGTACGTTAATAGAAATAGTGTCTTACAGACAAATATTCACTGTCATGGAACCCAACACCTATACCTCTGTAAATCACAAATCTCCAAAATAAATATTAGAGAATAAAATGTTGCATCAATAATAAAGCAAGTACCAACAAACTGGATCCTGATGATCTATCTACTCATCCAAACATCTAAAAGTTAAACACAATCAACCTAACTTATCATTCTAACAAAAAACCTCGACAATACCTAGATGACAAATTAACCAATTCCAATTCATAAACAACTATCCAATCATGAATAGAATTAGAAAATCAAACAAGATATAGATCACATCAAATGAAATTGAAAAATATATAAATGTTATTATGCAATCCTATTTAGGCATTCACTTTTTTCTTCTTTTTCAAAACTTGAAGCCTTGATCTTATTCTCAATTCAATATAAAAGAACAAAGTGGCAAAAAAATGTAGAGAAGGATAATAATTGAACAAACAATGTAAATGTCTAAGCTGGAGTCGGCAAGTGTAAGCAATAAAATATATACAAGTACTTTTATAATTATATATACACACACATACAAATAGCTAAAATCAAAGATGTCAGTTGAGACCTGAAAAGGGTTCTGTCACCTCCCCACCTGAGGAAGAGCTACTTTAGGAAAGGAGAGAGCACACCATGAAACCACCGATCAAAGAAACAACATAATATACTGCATCAAAATTCAACTATAAGAAACACAACAATACACGAATTATAGTCTAAGGTACAAATCAAATTGACACATTTCTAACACCCATTCCCAATCTTTTCAACAACTTCAAAGGTTGCCATTCCCCCATCAATTACAATTCAATCACCCACTTGCATACCTATCAAAATTCAAAAAAGCAAGCCCGTCAACTTCAAGCTCATATTCTAATTAACTTGTGGGAATCAAATATTTCTTCTAATCACAATTTAGAAGACAAAGAAAACAAAAAAAAAAGAGATTAAAAGTGCACCTCCAGAGAAACCTTTATAGCTCACCTGAACTATACATGGACAAGAGCCCAGGAATTTCTCAGTAGTAAACAACCAGATTGAACCATCCTAAACAATGATGGCTAGATAATATTAAAACTCAAATGTTTTTTAATTAAAAAGGAAAATAGTAACACACAATAAGATATTTCTCCATTCATTTGATTATCACTTCAATTACAGCAAGAAGAACAGAAACACAAAATTTACCTCTACTTTGACAGAGGAAAGAGCTCCATGATCAACAACATGAATCTAATTTCCTTCAGTATCAATCATCACCGATATACAAAATCTTTTCTCCTCATTCAATCACTTGGTCTTCCTAGTCACAGCGGAGGGCCGCTCCTTCGTGTTGTGACACACAATGTTTATACCTTCCAAAGACAACTTCTCCAAATCCTCAATCGCACAACACGCAAGGCCAATTGTACAAACAAGATTCATCTTTCTCATCCCCAAAAATCCTTTCTCCTTCAACTCCCTTTTCCCCACTACATTAAGCCCTAATGTCACTTGAAGAACAACTCTTCATTTGAGAATTTCAGCTATAGAGTAGAAGAAGGAAATGATGTCATAATGGAAATTTTGCTTGAAAAAAAAACGGCAAAACCCACGAAACAAAATCAAAATTTCTAGATTGCAGTCATGATTCGTAGTGAATTGACAAAAGCTACAAATGCAAAAGGGGAAAGAGAGGCTTACAATTTTCACAGACCATGGTTGCCATTCCCAACTGCTCAGTGAGACGAAAAAAAACCAAACGGTTGAGATGTATCCTATAACCAAAACCTTCGGGTTTCATCTGCGAAAATAACTGTCATAGGTCTCCGCCTAATTTCAACTACGATAAGTCACTCGAACCACGATGGAGAGATGAGAAGAGGAAAATCGATGAGATTCTTCGCTGAGCTATGTACTGCAACTGCTGGGGCTAGGGCTGAGATTTGAGAACGACGACAAAATCGTGAAAAGAGAAACAGAGTAAAATCATGAGGGTGAGGAGAGAGTGAGATGAGAGCAAAATAGTGATAGACGAAGGGAGAGAGAGGGGGCATTTTACTTTTTTAACTTTAATGACGGTCATTTGAGAATCTTAAGGCCCATTTTCGAAAATTTGTGCATTTTTCCAACGTCCGTCGTTAATTCTGTCCGCGAATTTTTTTTTATTGTCATTAAAAGTATGATTTGTTGTAGTGAATCTTTAGTCTCATTTATGCATATCATATACTCTCAACATTTGAGGTGTCTTATGATACTCTTCCTTAGACGTAAATATCAAATATTTGACAACAATTTTGTCAATATAAGATGTGTGAGACAAAGTTAACATTTTGTCCTAAAAATCTCCATTTTGGACATGTAAAATATATCGAATCATTCCAAATCACTCATTTGGAATTAATTACTTAATCAACTTTTTATGTTAGACATCTTACATCATTCATAATGGGTAAAATATCATCAACATAAAACATGAGAAAAATCCACCAAGCAATTAATGATTTTCTTGTCTATACAAGCTTCATTAATATTTATCTAAAGTTATAGATTTTCATACTTTTATCAAACCTTATATTCAAAGATATAATGGTAAAATTCATTTCATAAATGCACCTTTATTATTTTGATCTTTGAAAATAAATCTCTCTGATTGATTTGTGTAGATGCATTATCTAAGATTTCTTTTTATAAAAGAATTCAAAACATTCATTTTCATATCCCATATGCAACAATGAATTAAATAATGCTTACAGACTTCAATATGGCAACAAGTGAGAAAGTTTACTCTTAGTCTACTTTCTCCTATTAGGTTTAACCCTTTGTCATTAGTCTCACTTTGAAAGCAATAAACCTTCAACTTTGTCATCTAACATGAAAATTTGGGCTTCAATTAAGTCCTTGTAAAGATTGAGTCATCTCATAACTCTCCCACTATGATGAGGCTTATCCAATTCATAACTAGGATCCATTTGACTTTCAAATGTAATTAAATTGTTAACAACTTTTGTTAACTATTTAGTGGCTTTACTTGGAACTAATTTACTTACACTATCTCACCTTATTGAAGGTTTGTAGTCTTTTATTTGAGATTTCTTATAAAATTGATATTTGTCATACAAATACCTTATTCATTTTAGGACTAGATAAAAGACCATTTTGTACTCCTTAGGGGTGGCCTACACTTAGGCATATCTTTGAAAATATTACCCTTTTTAGGCTTGTTTCAACATGTAAGCTTAACATTCTCAAATAGTGAAGTGCTGTAAACTAGCTTTACTACTCTTCTATAATCTCAAAATTGTCTCATAGATTTTTTGGAGGGAATAATGTTTATTATGCAATCTCTATTGCATATCCTAACCGGAGTTTGATAATGGTGTGTAACTCATTATTGATGTGACCATGTCTAACAGGGTCCTATTTCTCCTCTTGCAGCACAATTTCACACAATTATACTTGGTATTAAGAGTTGGGATACAATCCCACTTTCTATCAACTAATCTTAGTACGTAAGGTTCTTCTACTTTCCACTATGATATGATCATAATGTCTTGATAGACTTACCTAATTGATTTTCAACTTTAGCCTCAATTTTCTTGAACTTTTAAAAAATTTAGACTTATGTTGTATTAGGTAAAGATACTTGTTCCTTGAATGATCATCAACTAGAGTGATGAAATATTCATGACTTTATTTAGCTTTTACATTCATCAGACCACTTGGGTCAAAATGTGTAAACCCAAAGTATTCTTTGGCCTTCTAGCTATATCTAATAAAGGATCAATGATTATCTTGCATGAAAGGCAAGATCTACAGACAAGTAAAGTAATTAACTAACTTTTTACAGAGTTACCTCTTACTAGTCTTTTCATTCTATTCAAGTTGAAGTTAATCAACCGTAATAGCCAAAGTCAAGTATCATCCTTTAAGAGAAAACAATGTCTTTCTATTTTGGATTCTATAATTCTGGATATTGATAGCACACAAAATGTGCTATTCCTAGGCTTTACTTTTGTTAGTTTTTATAGCTTATTTGGTGTTTTTCACGAGTTATTTATTACAATTTCAGTTATCAAGAAAATGAAGTGGAACCGGATAATTTAGAGATACCATGATGAGTAAGGAGCTATTGGAACTTAAATTTCGAGGCTATGAGAAGCAAAGGAAGGAATTGGGCAAGAATACCCGAGAGCATAGCGTTGAGACGCTATGTATAGCATCTCAACGCTATATTTGCAGCAAATCAAGCCCATAATCCTGCATGAACAGTGTTGCAATGTTGTATTCTAGCGTTGCAATGCCAGAAACACGCGTTCAATTTTCGTCATATACGTAGCGTTGAGACACTGTGGTATAACGTCTCAACGCTACCCGATTTTTTCCAATTTTGCGCGATCCTTTGGGACAACGTTGCAACACTGTCCCATGAGTTTAAATAGAACAGTTTGCATATCGAAGAGGGGGCCATTTTTGGGGGGAGAGAATTAAGCCCTTGCTCGATTTCTACTATATTTTGGGAGACAAATAACTTTCTTGAGAGCGGAGAATGAGAGTTAGCTTGAGATCGTGACGTGCATCGGGAATGAGGATCGACACGTGATTTAGAGTTTTTTTTCCCCTTTTTATTGTAGTTCTCGTTATGGATTTTTGTTTAAGTTTAGAATTTTTTTCAGTGATTATGAGTGGCTAACCTTTAGCAAAGGAATTGATGTAGCCGTTGAATTTATTGTTTTGATTGTTAATCTAGAATTTGATTATGCTTCCAACCATTCATGCTAACATATTTTTTATGCGTGTAGCTTTTGGCCAAAGTTTGCATGTTATGTTGGTTTAATTTTGTGCCTAAGAGAGTGCTAATTAGACTGGAGTGAGTATTAGCATGACTATCTGTAAATTCGTGCATGAGAATGAGGAATTCTTTTAGAAGCTTAAAAAGAAGTCACAAGCCATGTTTGTTATTAAAACTCTAGACTGACACGTTAGGGTTATAACACTGCATGAGTTCAATTGTACTTGGGAAGGTACTTTGAATGTTTATACCTTCTTACTTATGGTTAGACATAATCTTTTCTACGAGTGAGTAATTAGAACAATAGTTTAATTGGTGAAATCAATTCCCTAGGTTTTTGTCTCCTTGACATTATCCTTTATTTTTACTTAATTTTGTTAATCAAAAAAATTTCTAAAATTACTTTTCTAAATAAAATTGGATGCTAATATTCATGGTAATCAATTGATCTAAAAAATCATTCCTGAGAACAATACTCTGCACTCATTAATCACTACATTAAAACTTGACACCGTACACTTGCGGCTTTGCATGGTCACTAAATCACGCAACAGATATCTCAGTATTTTGTAGTATAGTTTATGTCAACATTTTAACATATACAAATTGTTCTTATTTTCAGCTGAATGTATTTTCAAAAAAATTTGAAAATATAAACTTTCATACTTCAAAGTAATTCATACTATATGAATATTTTAGTAAAAAGTTTGAGAAATTGAATTTCTTTAATGGTTACTAAAAACACCATATTCAGCATTAAGTAACAATTTTTACTTAATGACATCTTGATGTCTCCCACTACGCTAACTGAGATGGGCTTCTTGGTGTCAACATGTAGAAACTGTTCTACATGTTAAGTATTTTTCAAGAATTACATATTACATGTAATATAAAAATAAATCTTGATAGTTGATCTTATATCAACTATCCAAGTGTCATTATTTATATTCCAAATCTAGTAAATCAAATTTAATTTCATTTATATTTTTCTTCCCAGAGAGATATTTCAAAAATTCCTCTCACTATGACTGTCCTGGCTAATTTAGGAATTATTTCCTTTTATATAGCTTCAGTCATTTAGTTTTTTTTTTTGGATTTTTGTAATACTTAATCTTCGAGATCATTTAGACAATTTTCTAAATTTAGCTTCTGTTAACTTCAACATCTCATATTGTAACGCCCGAAGTCATGAGGGATAGATGAATGAACTGAGACCACATCTGAATGAGATGGATCCTGAGGCTGTGCAAGGCATGGTTAAGAAAGGCTTAAAAGAATTGATAGCTACTACCTATACCAACAATGTGCACATTTCTTTTCGGTGGCTTAATCATAGGAACTCCAAAGTTAAGCGTGCTTGGCTTGGAGCAATCTTATGTTGGGTGACCTCTTGAAAATTTTTCTAGGAAGCATGTGAGTGAGGACAAAGCATGCTGAAAGGATCCGTGTTGGTTTGTGGGGACAACCTTCACTCTTAGAAGTAGTTCAAGACAAGTAAGGTGACGTGGCCATGTCGTAGGGGATGTAGGGGAATGCTGGGGCCATCAGGTGCCGAATTCGGATTCCAAATCCTGGGCCTGGGGGCATACAGACTGTAATGACCCACTTCAGATCGCTACCCGAAGCTTACGTAAACCAGTAATTTTAAAACACCATGCAAATATACTCAGAAAACAAGTTTCAACTTGGGACCCCATTTCAATAAATAAAAAAAAAAGTGTACTAAAACAAATAATAAACCATAAGCAAATAACTAAATAAAATAAAATAAAAACTTAAATAAAACAAGGAATCCAAAAATAGATCAGCTATACAATCCAAGGTTCACTGTCCACCTCGTAGACGCTCAACTCATGATCTTATTTTAGTTCTACACTCTCTCAGCTAAGTGACCACCTAACCCCCTCCACCTATGGTATAGTCTCATTACTAAGAACCTAGAGTCATGCTTCCAGTCCGTGGGCTTCATCCCTACTACTAGCATACAACAGGAGAGTACACGACCCTCCAGCCACACTGGCTAGCACCTATCACTCAATGGGCTTCATCCCCACAGCTAGCATACAGCAAGAGAGTACACGACCCTTTCAGCCACATTGGCCAGCACCTGCAATGAAGGACACTCTCTTCATGCCATCACCAAACGGGGTACACAACCCTTCGTCTATCATATCACAAAATCATTAAGGCAGCTTGCTCTAGGTGGGGTGGTAGGTGTCACTAGCCTAACGGTCCTAAGTTATACCCTAACCCTACCAAGGTTCTCAAGACTTTACAACATCATAACCACATCAACCCCAAGGTCAGAGTAATTAGGGCCTTAGATTGACTTTCCAACCACACCAATCACAGCTAACAACAAATTCAAGAACAACATAGGAGTTTCAAACATAATGTCAGTCAAGGTCATACACGTGCTAAACCATTTAGCTCACAAATTTAAGCCCCTAAATCCACCTACCATATTCTCAGGTAACTATCAACTCAAGATGCAAATCAGAACTAACCACCCAGTAATACAAGCTCCATCACAAAAAAATTCTAGGTATTTTACACAAATTTGCATTTCCAACTTAGTCCATACTTAAAATAATAACCAAAAAGGGGCTTAATCCAAAAGCTACTTACCTCAAGGCAGAAACAAATTATAACAACACAAGCCCAACAATCACTTGCTGCACAAAATATAGCACCCCTGGCAATAACACAACAACCCAACAGACAAACTAATTAAATTTAAATAAACTAAACCAAGGACTCCATATTTGACTTTTGGGGTTTTATTTAAAAGGTGGTGAAAATCTCACATTTCCAATTTCTGGTCAATAACACAGCTCCTTGAAAATTGTGACAAATCCTCCAATTCCAAGCTTGGCCTCCTATTAACCATCAATTTAATTCCAACAATTAAGGTCAATTTAACTTGCAAAAACAACCACACTAAATCTCATAGAAAAACCCCAATCATGCATCCAAAATTAAATCCAATTCATTCCAGTCTTCACTACATTAATAACTTACAAAAATTCAATTTAATCTTAGCTCGTTCGCATTGGACAATAGCTTTAAAAAGTCTCAACAATGCCCCAAAATGGTCTCCAATCGAGATGAAAAATCCTAGACTTGAATCCAAATAACTTGGGTTAAAATTAAATGGTCCCCAATCAAAAATCAGCCTCATAACTCAACAATATTGCCTTAAATAGCAGTGGAAAACTAACCCCAATTAACACGAGCCTAAACAGTGAAGAAAACCCACAAAAAAGCTGCTGTAAAAGGCCTAAATACGAACCGAAAACAGCCCCTTGTTGTTTATGCTGCCGGAGAGGAAGGGAGAGCAGCGGCGGAACCGGCGTGCAAAGGACGATGGCATGGGAGGCAATGGCGTGCAATCGAGGCGGCGGTGAGACTTTCTGGCGAACGCGTGGTGGCGGCTTCCGGCATGTGCGACGGTGCGAGCGGCGGGGCTTCGCGAGGCGGCGGGCTTGCTGGTCGGCGATGGTGAAGAAAGCAACAGAGGGGAGGGTGGCCTGCTTGCGATTTGGTGAGGGAGATGAGAGAGAGAGAGAGAGAGGTATGGGGGTTTTCAAAATAGAAAAGAAAGGAAAGTAAATAAAAAGAAAAAAACAAGGGAAAGGATAGTACGAAGTAGGGCGAGAGAAAGAAGGAAAAGGGATTTGACCCTTTCTATATTCAAAAAAAATTATTATAAATAAATAAATAAATATATATATATATATATATATATATATATATATATATATATATATATTTCTAGCCACTACAATCATATGTTGTTGTCATTTTTTTTATCTTCTAAGCTTGATATCTAACATGTCAACTAGGAGATATGTACAAGCTATCTCGTTTACTTTCGATTCATTAATCATGTGTTTTACGAACAATTCGAATAACATTAGCAACAGGTTTTAAGAACATTTCTCAATAAAGACAAATTCAAAATTTTACACTCCTATTATAGAGTTAACCTTATTTTTCCAAGTAATAAAATTTCTCAATTTTGACTTATCAGTAATAAAATTAAAAATTATGAGAGAAACTGACATAATATTGAAATATATATATAATTTAACATCATGCAAACAATTATCCATTCAATTTTAGCATATAAATCAAACAATTTAAAAAATGAACCCTATGAATCATTTCTAATGCTATGGTACATTAGTGATTTAGAACAAGTGTCGTCGTAGGGTAGGTCAAGTGTTCTTTTACTAAACTGAGACAATCTTAACCAAGTATTATACCAAAATAACTCTTATTCCTATAATATTTAGTTACCATTAATTTGGTCAAGAACATTACTAACAACCTTAATAAGCCATTTGTAAGTGCGATTCATAATTTTAGATCCCGTAGTTTTATCCCAACAAGTGTCGTTGTAGGGTAGGTCAAGTATTGGAAACAAAACTACAATCCTATCCTTATCAGGAGTTCACCTTGATATTGACCCATGCAAACACCTTCCGTAGGGGGACGGTCCAAAAGCCGCCACGAGGCCCCGCATGAATCTCACGATGTGAACCAATGATGGTGACCGTAGAATATGTTGATACATTTCTTTCTCCCACATACTATTTTGAGATATTTCTCTTAGACAAATTAGGCTAATCTCATTTATCTAAGTTCCTCAATTTACCTTTCATAACCCTTATGTTGTTAGATTGATTTTAATGTGAATTACTAAGTTTTAAAACTATTTTAAAAAAAAAAAACAAAAAACTAATCACATTATGAGCATGCTTAGTAAAATTAAATAAAATTTGACTAATTCAACTCTCAGGTCGGTTCCCAATTAGTGATGTTCCCTTTCGATCAGCTTAAATACCCCTGTCTTAGACAGAACCTTCCATAGACAGAGTTCCCTTATAGTCAATTTGTATTTCAAATTCATTAATCTTTAATTAACTATTAATTATTAGATTAATGAACATAAGTGAAATTATAAATAAATGTTTTTAATCCTATTAAAAAATAATTCACTTCGATAGTCTTAAAAATCCATCATTTTAAACTCTTTAAAACAAATTAAAAGATAATCATGGATATTTTATTATAATCCTATTAGAAAAAAAAATAAAAGATAAATTAAATTCAAAACTTAAACTATTTTATCTTTAAATTAAATTATCTTTATTTATGGAATACCTAATCTTATTAGGAAATTAAAAGATCTAATCTTATTTTAAAAGAATCTAATCTTATTAGGAAACAAATAAAGATGAATTAAATTCAAATTTTAAACCATGGATAATCTTGAAATTCTACCATTTTAAACTATTTAAAACTAAATTAAAAGATTATCCTAAATTCTAATCTTATTAGAAACAAATAAAGATATATTAAATTCAAAATTTAAACTATTTAAAGCATGAATTAGAAATATCTTTATTTTAAGAAAATCATAATCTCATTAGGAAATATCCTAATTTAATTTTCCAAATATAACAATTATAATCAAAGATATGGAAAATATAAACTAATTAGGAAAGCATCTTAATTCTATTAGGAAACATCCTAATCAAAATTTTCAAATATAACAATTATATTTAAAAGTAATTACGATGCATGATCATGCTTAACATATGGTGGGATTTTAATCTAAATGACATACTTTATGCAACAATTAATTAATTTAAAACATACATCACATGCATAATTAAATTAAACTTAGCAAAATTGACCGGCATGTTTGGCATATCCTAAGAAATTGAAAACAATTTAAATTACAATAATTTAAATCCAAGACATATCTTGGTCTTCAATATCTTTCTTGTTTGGACATCCAAATTTAAGGTTTTAAAACCTAAATCTTGTCTTCAAATATAAATAATAATAATAATAATAAAACTGCATTACCTAGGTGTTAAACCCAAGACTTAGAGTTTAATAAAAACACTCCTTCACCAATGAAAAAAACACACGTTTTATGATACTGGAATGCTTAATAATAAGATAAAGCTTCAGCCGAATATGTTTAACTTCGATTTTTTTTTCATGCACATTTTTTCGCGGTCAACTTCTTCAGCCCAAAGGATCGAAATTTGCAGCAATCGTAGTCATTCAAGTAAAATACATGAAATCCTAACCCTTATGGGTTTTACAATGATTTAATCAAAGCAATAAATCTAATGTCAAATAGCCTAAACAATCAATTTACAAATCACAATATATCACATATATGATAAATTAAAATACCCACCATCACAAAACTTTAATTCTAAATAAATTTCAAAGATTGCTCTGATACTAATTTAAAGGAATGAACGTTTTACCCCACAGCAGAAGCATTCGATCGTCTTTGATTTTATTTAGAATTAAACAATAAAAATTAAGGTTAAACAAAACATACCTTGAAAATAATATTATGAAGAATATTCTTACGGATCTTTATCTCCTCCATAAAATCTTCCTAGCTATGACTCGAACACAAGACCAAGGCTTGTGGGAGCCTCTTGAAAGAAAATCCACAAGGGATTGGAAAGGAAGAGGTCTAGAGAGAATTCTCTAATTCTCTTTATTGAGAAGATGTGTGTTATGTCTAATGACTCAACCCAAGAGTCCTATTTATAGAGACCAAGGGAAAATCTTTGTCATAATTAAAATATTATATTTTAATATTTAATATATTAAAATATATCTTATACTTATTTGAATTTCAAGCAAATCTCCTACGATATTTATTTATTTGAATCTTATTCAAATTTTATAAATATCTTTTATTCAATGTATCTAATATACATTAATTATTTTAATATTTACAATAAATATATTTTTCTCTTTTATATTTAATATATATAATATATTAAATATTAATTTGAACACTTCAAATTAAATATTAATTTGAACATTTCAAATTTTAATACTTAATGTATCAAATACAATAAATATATTTTTCTCTTTTATATATATATATTTTTTGATAAAACTCTTTTATATTTAATATATCTAATATATTAAATATTAATTTGAGCATTTTAAAATTTTCTTTCAACTAAATTGATCTTTTAGTGTTACTATGAACTAGAAATGGGACCTTATGGACCTACAGATTATAAGTTTCAATGATACAAAATTAATTAATTAAACTCTTTAATTAATTAATTTTCATTCATTAACTCTAGGGTCGCTTCACTATGGACCTAGAGTTGCAGTCTTATGCACTGTAGGACAGTAGAGTTGCACTCTTATGCACTGTAGGACAAGTTGTGTCCATGGATATAATCACTACATGCAAGTTAATCCTTCACGAGTTGTTCATAATTATAGCTGGGTCAAAGTTTGTTTTACCCATATAATTACATCTTTCACCTTAAGTACCACTAATCCTCTAATGAACAAATTTTTATGATCCAACCATAAATGAAGTCCCTCTTGAGCCAGTGAGAGGGTGGGGCCCCATTGTTCAAGTCCCAAAATCAGCACTTGGGAACTACTTATCTACTTATCCTATATAGGAAGGAGTGAATTCCATCTTGTGATATTATGTTCCCAACTCTCTATTTGGTCAAGTCCCCAAATCAAAGAACAAGCCCTCACAGGCAGGAGTTCATAACTCACTTAGGATTAAGATCGAGTCGCATATGATCATCCTGATGAAATATTAATCTTCTCAATTAACAGATTTATAAAGAGAGATTAAATATTTTGTGGTCCAGTCTTATACAAGCTCATTGTATAAGATACCCTCACTCACATGTCTCCACATGAACGATTTGGATCAAATTATTTGTAACTATTACAAAGTGGGCCGTATCAATAGTGTTACTAGGATAAGGCACCCAACCTTATCCATATACTATGACCCTCCCGTATGTCAACCACATATTGTTCAAGATTACACTAATAACATTGGATTTTTAATATAATGGATAATATTAAATTGCAAATAAAATAATCAAATTTATTATTAAATATTAAATATTAAATAAATCATTAATTACGAAGTTTTAGGGCACAAATCCCAACAAAGGCACTAGCTCTCGAGTTTGCACACTAAATTGTGTAGTTGAAACACTCTTTCTAGCATTGCAAAGCCGTCCTCTTAGCCCCAACAACTTGTGCACCATCTCATCTTCTCCTTAGCTCCTCCAAAAGCTCTAAAATAGCTCCATATTCAACATAAAGCTCCAAAATCCATAATTCCATCGAATGCTCGGATTCCTGAAATCAACAATAAAACAATGTAAAAGCTCACAAATATAGCGTAAAACTAGCTAAAATAAGGCATAAATATAGCACTAATTTAGTGCTATCACCTCCTTCCTCCAGCCAGCGAACTCCTCCTTCTCCGACGATGTCAACAAGCACTTTTCTTCCTCTTCATCGGCGACCATCCTCTCTCAGTAGGACAGCATCACGCGCACGACAAATTCAGCAAACCCACACATTTTTCAACTATTTTCCTTTTTCTCTCTTGCGATTTTTGACGTTGAGTAGTTGCAAACGACCTCCTTCTCCAACGACAGTAGTGTGACAGAGGCCCATGTGAATCCCTCCTCATTTGGCATCAACAGTGTAACACCCGAGACGTTTTGGGTAAGTTTAAAATGTTGTTTTGGTAAAGTTTTATTAAGAATTTAATTGCTTTGAGGGTATTTTGGTGATTTTTGGAAAAGGAAAGGGTATTATGGTCATTTATAGAGAAGATATTTTTGATTTTTATATTATTATTTTTATTTATTTTTTTTCCCTTCTTCTTCCTCCCGATAGCTTTTCTCTCTCTCTCTCTCTCTCTCTCTCTCTCTCTCTCTCTCTCTCTCTCTCTCTCTCTCGCGTGAACCCCGGCCGCGCAGAGGAAGAACTGCCGCCGTTCGACTCCCCTCGCCGCACAACGTCTCCGCCGAACACCCATCCATCGCCGGCTCTTCCTTCTTCTTCTTCTTCTGTCGGCCGCGAGCAGCTCGCTGGAGCTCGATCCTTGCCGCACGCCGTCGCCGCCGCCGATCGTCACAACCCTCTCTCCTTCTCGGCTTGCACGACCAGCAGCGTGGATGTGTCTCCGGAGTCGTTTTCCTGCAAGTCCGGCTTTCGTACAGCCGCTTTTTGGCATCGTTTTGGAGTGGGTAAGTTTTCCGGCATCAATACACGGTTACCCATCACAATTAAAGGCAGTTTTGAGCTCGAGTTTGATTGATTTTCAGCAAAACGACCTCGGATTCTTGTAGATCGGGCTGCAACACACCAGAAACGAACCTCCACGCGCCAATAGGTTGACTCACCCGTCGCCGCCGTGAAGCCCACGCGCCGTCGCCGGAGTTTCACGCGCCGCCGTTCGCCGGAGTTGGGTAAATTTTGCCATTTGGTCCGTTTCGTCGAGTTATTAATGTTAGAATGCGTTTTAGCGTAATTCGGTTGGTTTAAGACCTGTTTAGGACACTTTTTAGGTGATTTGTCGAGGACCTTGGATTGTACTTGGAGTGGGGACTCGAGAAGCTTATTACTAGTGGAGAAAGGGTATTTTAGTAAGTAAAGCTTTAAGGTAAGGGATCTCACAACGAAAGAAGTTTTCGAAACCTAGAGCTAGCCCTATATTTACTTTGAAGTTTATGTTTCCGTGTTAAGTATTTAAGAAAGAAAGTGTTTTACATGTATATTCCTTTTACACTAGTTCCATGAGTTCTATTTGAGTTTTCATGTTAAAAAGAATGGAAATGATATGTATGTCTTTGAAATGCGATTGCCTTGACTTATGCATTCATGAGTATGTTCTAAAACGAGCGGGACCTCATGCATGTGTTGTGTGCTCATGAAAAGATTTATGTAAGGCCGTGACGATAATTCTCCCAAAAGTTTTATGTGGGTTATGAGGGAACCCGAGTCTTCGGATTCTCTATGCTCCCGGGGTTCGAGAGTGCTCCACGATGGTAGCCGACGGGCTTGAGTCTTCGGACTCCACGATGTATGTTAGCTTTCGAGCTCAACTCTCAGAGTTAGGGGAGGACTCTATTCGATGAAAAATTATGTCTTCGGACTATTTACGAGGCCCTCGGGAGAATTTAATCGTTCACGAGAGCCGCAAGGAAAAGTACATGGTTTATAAAACGAATTTTAGGTCCCCTACTAAAGCGATGGTTTACGATGGTTTTATGATTCGAAATGACATGTTGCATGCGATTGAAACTCTTACTTTGAAACTATGAGTTACTTACTGAGTATTATTCGTTAATACTCACCCTTTTCCTTTTAAAATGTTTTCAGGTAAGGCTAAGATCGGCCCTAGCGCGTGACCGGAGATCAGCTACTCGAGTCATGGGAGCCGAGCGATCGCTATTCCGCTTCTTTTATGTTTCTGGATGTACATAGAACTCATGTCGAGTTTTTAAATGTTTAGGAGGATGTTTCAAAGTCTTTTAACCTTTCTTTGTAAATCGTGCACGTGTATTTGGCTTTCTATGTTTGAATTCACTTGGTTTCTGCTGTTTGAACCCTAGCATCATATTGAGAAGTTTGTTGGATGCTAGGAGGTTGTTTGAAAATCTTAGAAGTGTGTTTTTCTATGTCTTATCAGGTAAGGGTCAAATTTTTGGTTTTCGCGTAGTTACGCCGTTATGCTGCCGAAATTTTTGGTAATATAGCGACGTGACTTAGTAATGACTCTTAGGTAGCGTGTTGAGCCTATAGGGTCGTTACAAACAGGTTCTCCGGCCAATGGCTCAGACCGTTTGACCATGCGTCGACGAAACCCACACTTTGGAGTCCTCAACGATGTGATTTCGGCACCACGCAACTGCTAGCGAGCTATTTTCCCTTATCAGTAGCCTCGACTGCTGTGATCCACACAATTTTTGACTAGTAGTAGCCTCGAATCTTCCTTTTTCACACATTCGACGATCTCCAGTGGGGGCTTTAGTCTTGGTAGTGTCCGGATCTAGCGAGATCTTGTGGGATTTATGCCCTAAAGTCTCGTAATTAATGATTTATTATTTAATAATTAATAATACTTTTAATTATTTTATTTACAATATAACATTATCCATTATATGAAAAATCCAAGGTTATTAGTTTGATCTTGAATAGTATGTGATTGACATACGGGAGGATAATGTTCAAGAAATAACTTAAAGGGTCTATAGTATATGGATAAGGTTGGGTGCTTTATCCTAGTAACACTATTAATACAACCCACTTTGTAATTGTTACAAATGATTTGATCAAAATCATTCATGTGGAGAAGTGTGAGTGGGGTATCCTATACAATGAGTTTGTATAAGACTAGACCACGAAATATTTATTCTCTCTTTATAAATCCATTAATTGAGAAGATTATAATTTTGAGTGAGTTATGAACCTATGAGGGTTTGTCCTTTGTTTTGCATATTGGAGAGTAGCTTTTGTAGCCAATTCAATAAGTCTACCATTTTGGGGACTTGGCCAAATAGGGAGCTGGGAACATAATCTCACAAGATGAAATTCACTCATTCCCATATAGGATAGGTAGATGAGTAGTTCCCTTAAGTGCTGATTTCGAGACTTGAACAATGGGGCCCCACCCTCTCATTGGCCTGAGAGAGATAGATCATAAACAAATTGTTCATTAGAGAATTAATAGTATTTAAGGTATAAGATGTAATTATAAGGGTAAACAGACTTTTGTTACGAACGATTCGTGAAGGATTGACTTGCATGTAGTGGTTATATCCATGGACATAACTTGTCCTACAGTGTATAAGAGTGCAACTCTAGGTCTATAGTGGAGTGACCTAGAGTTAATGAATGAAAGTTAATTAATTAAAGAGTTTAATTAATTAATTTTGTATCATTGGAGCTTATAATATGTAGGTCCATAAGATCCCCTTGCTAGCTCATAGTAACACTAAAGAATCAATTTAGTTGAAAGAAAATTTGAAATGTTCAAATTAATATTTAATTGAAGTGTTCAAATTAATGATTAATGATATATATATATATATATTTGAAATTTGAATTAGATTTAAATAAGTTAAATATATTTGTAGGAGATTTGAATGAGATTCAAGTAAGTATAATATATAATTTAATATAGTAGATATTAAAATATAATATTTTAATTATGGTAAAAAAAATTTCTAGGTCTTTATAAATAGGACCCTCAAGAGGCTCTCAAAAGCCTTGGTTCTTTGTTTGAGTCATAACAAGGAAGACTTTATGGAAGCGATATCGTTGGAGTTGGAACAAGAAGATTAAAGACTCACCAGAAATATCTCCATATATTTCAATGTAAGTTTGCTTAACCTTACTGTATGTTTATGTTTAATTCTAAATAAATCAAAGATGATCCAATGCTTCCGTTGGAGATGAAGAATTCATTCCTATCAAGATCTTGTTTCCAACGCGTGGTAAGTTCATTTCTTAGTAGAGTTTTCGTGATGTCTATGTGTTTCGAGTGTGACCCACAATGTTTTTGACCTCGTTGTAGGATACCCATAATTTGTAAAGTCCATATCTGTAAGATCCAATTTTGGATTTCTAATATTTATATGGCATAATGGTTATTTGATTTTCAAATGTCTTGAAAGAGGAGAAATTTGGAATAAATTAGAAGTAAAAGTAAATTTATGGGGTGAATTTTTGTTAAAAGAAAAAGGAAAGAGGAAAGTGAAAATATGTATGGTTTTTTTTTTGTATTTTTGAAATGATAATAATAATAATAAATAAAAGAAATAATGTGTGGCTTCAAAGAAGCCACATGTATGTTTATTTTATAAATTGCAAGCCACATACATTATTTTGGTTTAAAAAAAAAAAAAAAAAAAAAAAAAGGTTCACGAAAAACAGAGGAGAGGAGGAAAGGAAAAGAAAGAGAAAGAGAAGGAGAAGGAGAAATCTATTTGGGTAAATCAACCATTTGAAGTTGAAATTGGAGTAAGAAGGTCGTTCAAACAAGATTAAAGACCGGTAAGCTCTCTTCTCCCTCTAGAAATTGAACTATTAGGTTGAACATTGAAGATTGAGATTTATTTTTCATGGGCCTCTTTTCCTTTGCTTGTGGATTTTTTTTATGGATGGTAGAAAATCAAATAAGACTAAAAGATTAAGGTTTGATTGTGGTGTTAATTGCTTAAGTAGCAATGAAAGAAATAAATTTTGAGTTTATGAAATGTTGTTTTCTTTAAAGAAATAAATTTTAATGTTTATAAAGGGAGAAAGAAAGGGAAGGAATGAAAAATAATGTTGAATAAAAATGGAATAAGTTATTTTGTTGGTTTTATTTTGTGGGTTGGAAACATAAGGCACAAAACAGAGGAGGAGGAGGAGAAGAAGAAGAAGAAGAAGAAGAAGAAGGGTAATTAGGTAAATTGAAAAGGGAAATGATTGGATGGTACAAAATGGAGTTATGAGGAGAGAAAAATGGTATTGAAATTGGATGTCTCACGTGGGAGACATTGTTGGAAAAATAAAAAATTATTTATATTTAAAGAAAGGATGGATTGTGGAAGAGAGAGAAGAAAATATTAGTTAGTTGGAGAAAATGACAAAATACTTCATGTATTTTGAAAAGAAAAGAATTAGAAATGATAAAATAGTTTTATTTGGGAAAAGACAATTAGTATATTGGTAAATGTTGGGATGAGAAAGAAGGCATAATTTGGAAAATTGGAATAAGGGAAATAGATTGGAAATTAGTTAATTCAATTAAGATGAAATTCATGTTATTTCTCTTTTGGAATTAGTTTGTAAATTGGTGATTTGGTTATTGGAAATTTCAGATTGGACAGAAATTGGACTAGCATATGATTTGAAGAACCGACGTTGATATTTCTGTGAGTGGTTTATTTTACGAATTATTTTTATTATTTGATTATTATTACGAATTTTCAAGAATTCTATAAATCATGTGTGATTTTAGAGAAAATTGCTAAGAGATTTTCATAGTATGTTATGAATTTCCAAAAATGGTATGGAAATGCCAATATTTTATGCTTTTAGTTGAAATTGTCGTTTGAGAAATATTTGAGATATTTTTATGATTATTGAGATATTTGAAGAGTTTTAATGTGTCTTGAAAAATGTATGAAATTTATATGAGATGTGGATTCAGAGAAAATATGATTTTAGAAATGTTTTATATCATTGAGAGATTTGATGATTATTTGAGAAATTATAAATGTTTAATGTTATTTCAGAAATCTCTCAAGTTTACGAACAATTGTCTAGAGAAATATATAATTTTCAGAAAGAGTTTGAGATCTTGAAAAGTTAAGAATTTTTATGATTTAAAGTGATTTGTGATTTAAGAGGTTTATGTTGGAAGTGGTTTTCAAACAACTAGATCTTTGTACCCATGGTGATTACCCGATATGCTATGAGAATGTGTTTCCATAGTATGCTAGCGTGCTCAGGCCGCAGGGGATGCAGGGGAATGCCGGGGCCATTAGATGCCAAATCCAGATTCCAAATCCTGGTCCAAATCCTGGACCTGAAGCATTACAGATGTTAGAGTTTGCTCTACGTGCACGTATGACAGAGATGTATTCTTCTATGTATCTGGAGATTACTCGGTACATAGTATGATAGAGATTTGGGTACAGATTTGGTGATAAATTTCACTAGTTATGTTTATGCTTTCCAGAGCTATAATTACGGATTTCTCTATCTATATTTTTACGAACTTATGCTTATGTTTTCAAGAATTGTTGACTTAAGAGTTGTTGTTTCAAGAGATGTTTATTTACAGACTTTAATGTCTTAAAATGATCTCGAAGGTTTCTAAACTATTCGTGATTTGCATTATTTCACATAGTTATGAACTTATGTTTAGTAAGAAAATAATTTCCTTGAAAATGTATTTTCTTATGAATCACCACTCATTGGGCTTTTTAGCTCATTCTTTTGTTTTTAATTTTTCCACCAGGTTGCTCTTGAGTTTCAATCAGAGATTGCTAATCAGAATCTGCCACCAGTCTTATCAAGTCATTGCATATCATCTAGTGTAAGTAAAGGGAAAATTTTTTATTGTGCTGTTATTGGGATATCCATAGATAAAGTTAGATAATGAAAGAAGAGATAAAGACTTTGCAATAGATTCCATTGCACATTTGGGGTCTACTGCCGTCATAGCTCATCCTAGGTTTGATAGAGTTAATCTGGGGTGGGTTGTGACAATATCTGCAAGGTTCGAACATTTTCGAACACTCTCCAGTAAGGGTTCAAGTTGTTTTAGTATGTTTCATTGGGTATCGATGCTCCATTATCTTTTCGGACTTTGTTAGGTGCTAAATTTTTGGGATCGATCTAATCTCCAAAAAGAACAAGTCATGTTAGTGATAATCCCCTTTTTTGACGAATTACTTGCAGTCGAAATGATGTCACTAATGATTTTCAAACAACTTTATTAAAGTGAACTTGCCAAATCCAATTGTTACAAAAACTGTAATACAAAACTGAATTGAAGAACTAAATTCAAAAGAACGCAATACAATACATAATTGAAGGGAAAAAATAGTGGCTAAAACAGAACATTCAAGCTCGAAAATAATGCTAGAACAGAATTGAAATGATAGGGAAATGTAGAACTCGACACCCTCTAATGCCCTCTCTTTCAATCAAACTCACTCCAACCTTTTTCAAGGTGGAATGGATCTTGACAATCAAAGGTTTTCACCTAGATTGGATCGAGTTTCAGGGGTGTAGAAGATGAATAGGGAGATGGACAACATGAATAAGAAGAAAAAATACAGAAAATGACGTGATCCAATCCCTTTTTTTTTGTGTGTTTGTCTCCTTTTTATAGCCTCCAAATGCTAAAGTTTTTGTCAACTTTAGTGTATGGAAAGACTCATGTCATAAATGTCGAGAATCAGGAAAAGTATCTCGAGAATATCTTCAAAATCGCACAAATTTTGACTTTTTTTTTTTTTATTTTTTTCTGCTGTTATCCCCAAATTGTAATTGTAATTAAGTTGCAATTTTCTCACTTCTCAGTTTTCTACCTTTTATATACCGTGAGCTGCTAGGGTTTTCTTTTCCTCCCATATGTGACTTATTGCTCAACAATCATGTTGAAAATCAGGAGAAAATCTCGTCAAAATCTTCCAAATTAAGTAAAATCTGAAAGTTCCATTTTCTATTGTATTGTCCAGAATTGCAATTGCAATATTGTTGCAATTTTCCAATTTGCTCAAATATGTAGCCACAACAAGGAAATCAACTAGATTTGTATAATTTAAGCTATTTTCTATCATTTTGAGATATTCCTACCATGCCCAAGTAATTTTATTTAATTTTCTTCATTTTGCTAAACTTTATGGATCTAAATAGATGAATTGCCAAGAATAACATGCATTTGGAAGCTAAATAATTCAAAAAAAAAAAAAAAAAGAGAATTATCACTCATACAAAGTCTTCTTCAGCTCCTCTAGTGAATCTTCCTTTTAGAATCTAAAAAGCTCCACCAATAGCGACCACACATCGAATCAAGATCCTTGCATAAACTGTCAAACAGTGTAAAACAACTCATACTATACTCAGGATCGCCTGAGCTATCGCCTTGATGAGAATCTCTTTCCCTCCTATCGAAAACAACTTCTCTTTGCAGTTTTAAATCACCTTCCAAACTTTGTTCTGCACTTCCTTGAACACTTGACATTTACTTCAAGCATTACGAGAAGGGAGGCCAAAATAAAGGCCAAATGAGTCCACATGATTCACCCCCAAAAGTCTACTAATCTCATCCCTCCTGACATGCTTCACGTTCCCATAAACCATAAACATTGACTTTTTCCTGTTGGTTGTCTGGCACGAAGCTTTTTCATACTCTTTAATGACTTCCTTGATCGCATGACTCTCCTATATAGAATCCTTGAAAAAGACAATGAGTTTGCATAAGACTGGACCGCGAAATAGTCACTTAGACTTTTTAACTCTGTTTACTGTTTTAACTGACTATATTCATACGATGACCTAGGTAACTCGATCTTAATCCTGAGCTTGCTATGAACTCCTGTTTATTCGAGATTATCCTTAGATTTGCATGGGTGAGGTGGCCCGAGATCGCCGACTCAATAAGCCTCCCATTTTGGGGATAAGACCGGATAGATAGTTGGGAACATAGTCATGCGAGATGGAATTCACTCCTACCCGCTTTAGGGTTTAGTAGAGAGGTTGTTCCCTTAAGTACTGACTCCAGGTCTTGAACAATGGGCCCACCCTCTCGTTGGCCCGAGGGGGATACGGTTTGTTGGTTGGACCACAAACCAAATTGTTCATTAGAGGATCAGTGGGACTTAAGGAACAAGAAGTAATTACAGGGGTAAAACGGTTTATTTGACCCAGCTGTAATTACGAACAACCTGTGAAGGATCGACTTACTAATCATGGTTATATCGAGTGGACAGAAATATATCTACAGTGAGGAGAGTGCAGCCACTGGGCTTTAGTGGAGTGTCTCGATGGTTAACGAATGTTGATTAGCTAGGCTAAAGAGTTTGGCCGGTTAATCTCGTATCGTTGGAGCTCATGATCTGTAGGTCCATTAGGTCCCCTTACTAGCTCAGACTAAGCCTTGGAATAATTTGAGAGAAAAGAATTTGAATTGTTCAAATTCGAATTTGGGAGAAAAAGTTAATTATATGCGATATACTTAACGTATCATAGCTTAATTATGAATTAAACTATGATAAAGAAGAGGTGGAAATATTTAAATATGATTTAAATATTCGTTCGGTTTAAAACATGAATAGGGATTCATGTTCGAACGTTCGTTTTGAGAAATTAGGATTGGTCCAATTATTTAATTTGATATTTGATATTAAATTAAATATTTATTTAAAATTAATTAAATTGTTTAATTAATTAAAAATTGATTTTAATTTAAAATTAATTTTATATTAATTTTGAATTAAAATTAAAAAAGAATTCAAATTCATTTGGAAATGAAATATGGACCAAGTTCATAACTTCTTCACCAAGCTTATTGTTTGAAGCATATCTTCTTTCAATTAGCTTCTTCACTAAGCTTGTGGCTTTCTATAAATAGAGAAGAAACACAATGGAGAAAGAAGATTAGAAAAACAAGAGATTTTTGTAGAAAACTCTCTAGCTTTTTTATTTAGATCTTTACTCATTCTTCTCCCAATTTCTCTCAATCAAAGATCCCACAATCCATTCCAAGAGCTGAGAATAGTAGGGAAGACTCTAGTGGTGATCCAAGATTTGCAAAGAATTTGGAGATTTTGAGCTACAAAGGTATGTGTTCATACTTTCCAGTTTTTTCCAGTTTTGAGCATGTTTTTTGTATGATAAAATTGATCAAATTAGAGTGCTCAAGATCCAAAATTGCTTCCGCATTCTTAATATTAACTCCTTCATCAACATCAAACACAAGAATTCTAAGAACTCTAATCAAATACACGAAAACTAAAGAATATTTAGAATTTACAGATCAACACTACAACAAAGAACAAACTACAAAACTAAGAGTAAACAATCAAGGAAAGGAAAACTAGGGGAGTCTCCATAGTCTCGTCAAGTCGTCGCCTGTGTCATCCACCCCAAACATATGCACAATCTGCAAAACAAACAAAGTAGCAAGGATGAGTATAAATATACTCAGTAAGTAGCCCACTTAAGGGCCCAATGTTTAAAGAAACCATTCCAAGCTCTTACTCATGCTGGTGTTTAGATTCCAAATACTTCCTTCAATTATTTTATGAGTCCATTTAACCTTCCACAACATTCACTATTATTGACTCTACTTCGAGTCATACCTGCGAGTCCTGTAGCCTAGAACCCAAACATGTGAAGGTCCATAACCCTCACACTTGTCTCAACAGATAAATCACCCCTAGGCTAGCCCACAGGCGCTAGGTAACGCATCCCTACACTCAACATACTGGGGAATAATCTCTCAGCTAGCACACGACAATAGGAAAGGCATCCCTATGCTCAACACAGTGGGAAATCACCCCTAAGCTAGCTCACAGGCGCTAGGGAACGCATTCCCTACGCTCAACATAAATCTCTAGGGTCCTCGCCCCTATGCTAGCACCCACGGCAATAAAGATCGCAACCCTCATGCTCTTCACAAATCTCTGGGGACAGCGCCCCTATGCTAGCCTCATCAACACAAAAGTTGTCCTGGCACGTACATCTGCTTCTTAATCTCAACTCATCGAACATCCAACTATCGCTCACACACTCTACCTAAGTCCATCCCGATAAGGCATTGTCTCGAGCACTACCAACGAGCCATGTAACTTAGGTTGACTAAGGCCGTGAAAGCAAATAACTCTCATGCCTACATACAATAGAACATCACCCCTCTATTCTAGCATACAGGCAATAAGGGGCGCATCCCTTATGCTCAACATAATTGGGGAATCACCCCTAAGCTAGCACCACAGGCCATAAGGATCACAATCCTTACGCTCAACACAGTGGGGAATCACACATAAGCTAGCACACAGGCCATAAGGATCACAATCCTTACGCTCGACATAATTGGGGAATCACCCCTAAGCTAGCACCACAGTGAAGGAGCACAATCCCTCACTCTCATCACATCTAGTCAACCTAGAGTTACAGACTCGCCCAGGAGAGACATAAGGTCAGGTGGCTCTTATTTTATCAAGCTCCTTGCATTTTCACACTACTTTTGGAATCTCGAGGGTAAACTACCATACCAAAATCATTTGTTATATCCGGACCACATTCACAACCCGGCCCGTAATTCACAAGCACATACCTGTGCTAGTGGCACATAGCCTTCCATCCCTTTTAATTCAGAATTCAGTTCCATAACCATTCTAGAAATCAGAACGACCAGTAACCCTCTACTCACATTCGGACCCATCCAAAACTTGTTAAATCAGCCCAAACATAAGGCCATTCTAAACACATAAAATACGGTCCCCGACCCTGAGTATTGCATAACTTTAGGGTGTTCTATTGTAGCCTCTAACCCAACCTGAACCCAAAAGCATTGAACCCAAATCAACCAATCAATCTAATATTCAAATTTTCTGCACTCCACAGCTAACCAAACATCTCAGAAGTCCAAACGATTACAACTGTTTAGTTTAACACAACTATCCACACATTTATACGTACAAGGGTAAACTATAATCAAATTCATTTATAACACCCGGCACATTTTCATCCATTCACTTGTAACTTTGAATCCCTTAACTAGAATAGCAACAAGTTTCAGGCAATCTTAAGCCCAGCACGATAATTCTTATATTAATTTAACCAACTACGACATCGCGCACATACTCATAATTTAGGCAAGAATGACTATTCACAAATCACCACATTCATGTCCAAACTTGTCCAATTACAACCTCGAACAATTTCTTAAAGAGATTCATATGCTAACATACTAAACTTGAAACTTTAAGCCACTAATTCCTTTATGACCACAACTTAGGCCGTTTTAGCTCAAGATTACTTCTAAACATAACCACTAATCTTTTCATATCTCATAACCACCGCTTTCAAGCATGCTTTTGAAATTTAACAAACTATCAAACATACATTTCAATCAAAAGGAATTTAAATGGCTTAAATCCAAATGACTACTTACTTCGAAAAGAATAATTAATATTATTCTAGCAATAAGAATCTCTTCCAAACTCTGATCTCCTCCAATTCGATAGTTTGATCCTCCAATCGTTATCCCAAATCGGAACACGATTGCAACCGGGACTGTTCAGGCTCGAAAATTGGAATCAGAGACGGCGGCGGGTGCGGCGCGTGCGACTCCAGACCGGCGCGTAAGAGCGCGTGCTGGGCAGAATTGCTCTCGGTGAGTCGGTTCCAAGCGAAAACCGGCGAGTTCTTCAGACTTGCGGCGCGAGGGTGAGCTTCGACAGATCTGGGTTTCGAACTTACAGAAACCGGGGAACGGGATGAGCCTCCGGCGAGCTGCTCGCGGCTGCTGCTCGACAAAGACGAGGAAGAAGAAGGAGAAGGGCCGGCGGAGAGGATCGACTCTGGCGAGCTGCTGCGACTAACGGAAGAAGAAGAAGGAGGAGGAGGCCGGCGATGGATGGGTTAACGGCGGTGGGTTGGTCGGAGAAGAAGAAGAAGGCTACGGATGGGTGTTCGGCGGAGAAGCTCACGGCGAGGAAGAAGAAGAAGAATGAGGCCGGCGGTGGGGATGGGTGATCGACGGGGAAGAAGAAGAAGAAGAAAACCGTGAAGGATGGGTGCTCGGCGAGGAAGAGAGAGAGAGAGAGAGTTTTTTTGGTGAGGGAGAGGGGCTATCGGGAGGAAGAAGAAGAGAAAAAAAATAATAAAAATAATAAAAAATAATAAAAAAAATAATAAAATAATAAAATAATAATAAAAAAAATAGTGGATAAGGATGGGGGATTATTTAAAAAAAATCAACTTCCAATTTTGCCCTTTGACCAAACATTAATTCCAAAATTGCCCTTTTTCTCATTCCAAATTTCAATTTAACCTTCAAATTTAAATTACCCAATGCAAATCATTCCAATTTAATTTCCATAATTTGAAATTAATGCCTGTAATTAAGCCGGACGTTACATTCTACCCACCTTAAGAAAACTTTCGTCCTCGAAAGTGGCTAGTCTTATAAAAGCTCTGAGTAACTTGTCCGCATCTCAAATGACCCAAACATTAATTACCTTTTCTTTGTTCGAACCTCAAAGCTCCTTTCATTGTGCCACCATCAAGAATACAAAACCACCAATTACAAACTCTATGACCCTTTCCATCTTGTGGCAGCATAACTTATCATCATATACTCTTAAGGACTCAAACGATTTAAGCTGCCACATGCTCAACTCCGGGAAAAACAATACTTTAGGTTCATAAGGCTACGAAAGGTTTCAAACCTTCTTCTGACACCAATAGTGCCTTGAAATCTTTCAAAGCAAAGTCCTTAGCTACCCCTACCAAACCATAGGTCGAGTAGTTGCATTTGTAAACCTTCAACTGGCATGGAGCAAAGATCACCTTACCAAGCTATATCAAATCTCAACCAACTCTTTCTCGAGAACAATACCATAGATAACCACTTTCCAGCTCCACAACGAGCACTAATACTAAATATCCATCCTGCTTGAGCTCTTAAAAGCTCACTTCATAAGCCTCACTCCAAACGAACAACTACACCATTGAGTCAACTAAGTTTGAGGCGTTACTATACTGGAGAAGTTCTGACATAGAAAGCAATCTACAACCTTTAATAAACCACACATCTCACTGATTGAAACTTGTCAAGGCCACCTGGTTAATGATTTTGACCTTGCTGGAATCATCGAAACTGATTCCTTGATACCAAATGCCCTAGGAAGGACGTTTTCTATAACTAGAGCTCGCACTTGAATTGAGATAATACCATTGATCACTGACCTTACCCAAATGATAACTTTTCTCCATCTGCAGAGCTAGTTTTACCCCCGACTTGCAGCATTGCTAGCACCTGCATTTTCATCCTTATTTGCTGTTTGATTCTCAGTTCCTCCATTCTAACCAAAATTTTAATCCAAGCCACAAGGGTGACTTGATACTTTCCAATTATTGTGCTCATTTCTCTTGATGTCGCCTTCCAACCTGATCCCTGAACGCTCAACTTATCACCACCATCATTGCTCGATTTCCAACTCTGTCGTTGGCTATTCCATTCACTTCCTCGGTTCTAGGACCCTGCACAACCCCCACTACTCCAAACTCTATTCTTATCCAAACCCGAACTCCAGCTTGCAAGTTTATCCGCATTGTCACCATCATTTGAATCGCTTTCTGGGTTTCACCTCCCACGGCCTCGGCCTCCAAATTCATTTCTATCTGATCCAGACTTCCACTATTGCCTTGCCAACTTCATCCACTGGAGTCACATATATTCGAACCACTCTTTTTGGTTCCACTTCCAGCTATTTAGCAACAGTGGCCAATAACCATTTTCAACTAGAAAATTGCTCTCTTCATTTCCTTTGCAAGCCTAAGACGGAGTTTTAAAGAAGTTCTCTTGGAAGACTTGAGTTTCACAGGTTTAAACGCACCTCAGGATAAAGATCTCATGCACCAAGCTAAGTTGTATAACCAAAGTCTCATACACTTTCTTTAAGCCAAAGCTTACAAAGTTCTGAGTTTCAATTACTAACCAAAGTTATTTCACCACATTTAAGGATTTCTACCCACAAGGCATGCCATACTCGAGTACTCGGAACCTCAACGTAACTATTCCCTTTCTATTTCTTAAGACAAACATATCTTTTCTATATCACCTTTCTCTTCCTTTACTAAATCCATTAAGTCTCGTTTCCATCACCGAGCAACACCTTTCCTCAACGAGAGGAACATAAAGCACATCATGACTATAAAGAGAAAGGTGAACAAGTCAAACCACAAGTACGGGGCTAATCCACCCCAAAATCTTAAATGACCCCACGAATCATCAATCATATTCTCTTTTGTTCTTATTTTCCATTCCTTCATAGTTCCCTCATTTGGGGTTCCTCGTTCATCACTAATCCACTCCCCGTTCGATTACTCTCGAACTTCTTCATTCTTATAACCAGTTAGGTGAGGAATAACGAAAATAACTTGTTTGGTTCACGAACTTTTTAACTCTCGAAGGAATGAACTCAATAGGTAGTTTTCTCTAAACTACCATTCTCAATGCCCAAGGACATTTTGAGAACTTTACTTTGCTTAAATCACCTCCATTCACAAAGCCACAACATAATGCACATAATTCAATTAGGGGTTACTTCACAAACTCATGAGCCAAGAAACAAAGAACCACATTATCAACATTAACTCTATGCTACTTTTCACATTTAGCAGAAAACAAACCTGGCGGTGACGAGGCGACTTTCTTGAGCGAGACTATGGAGAAACCGATGCTTACAATGTAAGCGAGTCTACAGAACCTAGAACCTAGGGCTCTGATACCACTGTAAAGACCCGAACCTACTACGACATGCTAGAACGGAAGCATGACCTAGTTACCTCGCTCATGCCCGAAATTTCGGGAGCATGACGGTGTAACTAGGAGAAACCAAAATTTTACATCAAACTGATAAGAATGAAAGACACTTCTATACCTCAGATAAAACGCTCAGCATCCAACAAACTACATCAAATATGTTGAGCTTCAACATCAAACACAAGAATTCTAAGAACTCTAATCAAATACACGAAAACTAAAGAATATTTAGAATTTACAGATCAACACTACAACAAAGAACAAACTACAAAACTAAGAGTAAACAATCAAGGAAAGGAAAACTAGGGGAGTCTCCATAGTCTCGTCAAGTCGTCGCCTGCGTCATCCACCCCGAACATATCCACAATCTGCAAAACAAACAAAGTAGCAAGGATGAGTATAAATATACTCAGTAAGTAGCCCACTTTAGGGTCCAATGTTTAAAGAAACCATTCCAAGCTCTTACTCATGCTCGTGTTTAGATTCCAAATACTTCCTTCAATTATTTTATGAGTCCATTTAACCTTCCACAACATTCACTACTATTGACTCTACTTCGAGTCATACCTGTGAGTCCTGTAGCCTAGAACCCAAACATGTGAAGGTCCATAACCCTCACACTTGTCTCAACAGATAAATCACCCCTTGGCTACCCACAGACGCTAGGTAACACATCCCTACGCTCAACATACTGGGGAATCATCTCTCAGCTAGCACACGGCAATAGGAAACGCATCCCTATGCTCAACACAGTGGGAAATCACCCCTAAGCTAGCTCACAGGCGCTAGGGAACGCATTCCCTACGCTCAACATAAATCTCTGGGGTCCTCGCCCCTATGCTAGCACCCACGGCAATAAGGATCGCAACCCTCATGCTCGTCACAAATCTCTGGGGACAGCGCCCCTATGCTAGCCTCATCAACACAAAAGTTGTCCTGGCACGTACATCTGCTTCTTAATCTCAACTCATCGAACATCCAACTATCGCTCACACACTCTACCTGAGTCCATCCCGGTAAGGCATTGTCTCGAGCACTACCAACGAGCCATGTAACTTAGGTTGACTAAGGCCGTGAAAGCAAATAACTCTCACGCCTACATACAATAGAACATCACCCCTCTATGCTAGCATACAGGCAATAAGGGACGCATCCCTTATGCTCAACATAATTGGGGAATCACCCCTAAGCTAGCACCACAGGCCATAAGGATCACAATCCTTACGCTCAACACAGTGGGGAATCACACATAAGCTAGCACACAGGCCATAAGGATCACAATCCTTACGCTCAACATAATTGGGGAATCACCCCTAAGCTAGCACCACAGTGAAGGAGCACAATCCCTCACTCTCATCACATCTAGTCAACCTAGAGTTACAGACTCGCCCAGGAGAGACATAAGGTCAGGTGGCTCTTATTTTATCAAGCTCCTTGCATCTTCGCACTACTTTTGGAATCTCGAGGGTAAACTACCATACCAAAATCATTTGTTATATCCGGACCACATTCACAACCCGGCCCGTAATTCACAAGCACATACCTGTGCTAGCGGCACATAGCCCTCCATCCCTTTTAATTCAGAATTCAGTTCCATAACCATTCTAGAAATCAGAACGACCAGTAACCCTCTACTCACATTCGGACCCATCCAAAACTTGTTAAATCAGCCCAAACATAAGGCCATTCTAAACACATAAAATACGGTCCCCGACCCTGAGTATTGCATAACTTTATGGTGTTCTACTGTAGCCTCTAACCCAACCTGAACCCAAAAGCATTGAACCCAAATCAACCAATCAATCTAATATTCAAATTTTCTGCACTCCACAGCTAACCAAACATCTCAGAAGTCCAAACGATTACAACTGTTTAGTTTAACACAACTATCCACACATTTATACGTACAAGGGTAAACTATAATCAAATTCATTTATAACACCTGACACATTTTCATCCATTCACTTGTAACTTTGAATCCCTTAACTAGAATAGCAACAAGTTTCAGGCAATCTTAAGCCCAGCACGATAATTCTTATATTAATTTAACCAACTACGACATCGCGCACATACTCATAATTTAGGCAAGAATGACTATTCACAAATCACCACATTCATGTCCAAACTTGTCCAATTACAACCTCGAACAATTTCTTAAAGAGATTCATATGCTAACATACTAAACTTGAAACTTTAAGCCACTAATTCCTTTATGACCACAACTTAGGCCGTTTTAGCTCAAGATTACTTCTAAACATAACCACTAATCTTTTCATATCTCATAACCACCGCTTTCAAGCATGCTTTCGAAATTTAACAAACTATCAAACATACATTTCCATCAAAAGGAATTTAAATGGCTTAAATCCAAATGACTACTTACTTCGAAAAGAATAATTAATATTATTCTAGCAATAAGAATCTCTTCCAAACTCTGATCTCCTCCAATTCGATAGTTTGATCCTCCAATCGTTATCCCAAATCGGAACACGATTGCAACCAGGACTGTTCAGGCTCGAAAATTGGAATCGGAGACGGCGGGCCGTGCGACTCCCGACCGGCGCGTGAGAGCCCGTGCTGGGCAGAATCGTTCTCGGTGAGTCGGTTCCGAGCGAAAACCGGCGAGTTCTTCAGACTTGCGGCGCGAGGGTGAGCTTCGACGGATCTGGGTTTCGAACTTACAGAAACCGGCGAACGGGATGAGCCTCCGGCGAGCTGCTCGCGGCTGCTGCTCGACAAAGACGAGGAAGAAGGAGGAGAAGGGCCGGCGGCGAGGATTGACTCCGGCGAGCTGCTGCGACTGACGGAAGAAGAAGAAGAAGGAGGAGGCCGGCGATGGATGGGTTAACATTGGTGGGCTGGTCGGAGAAGAAGAAGAAGGCTACGGATGGGTGTTCGGCGGAGAAGCTCACGACGAGGAAGAAGAAGAAGAAGGAGGCCGGAGGTGGGGATGGGTGATCGGCGGGGAAGAAGAAGAAGAAGAAAATCGTGAAGGATGGGTGCTCGGCGAGGAAGAGAGAGAGAGAGAGAGAGAGCTGCGTGAGAGAGAGTTTTTTTGGTGAGGGAGAGGGGCTATCGGGAGGAAGAAGAAGAGAAAAAAAAAATAATAAATAATAATAATAATAATAATAAAATAGTAAAATAATAATAAAAAAATAGTGGATAAGGATGGGGGATTATTTAAAAAAAATCAACTTCCAATTTTGCCCTTTGACCAAACATTAATTCCAAAATTGCCCTTTTTCTCATTCCAAATTTCAATTTAACCTTCAAATTTAAATTACCCAATGCAAATCATTCCAACTTAATTTCCATAATTTGAAATTAATGCCTGTAATTAAGCCGGGCGTTACAGTAACGACCCGACCTTTTTTTTTTTAAAAAAAAAAAAACTTTGACTACCTAGGGACATTACTACTTGCGTGCTAAAGACATTTGCGAAACTTAAAAAAAAAAAAAAACACACATAATGAAACATTTTACTAAAGCATCTGAAATTCTTTTAATCGGGATCCCTATAAAAATATTTACAAAACGTAAAATAAAATAAAACGTTAAATCAATTGAAATAATTTCATAACATATCATCTACTAACAAAACATTTTAGACAAAAACAATATAAATGCGGAAATCTCATCTAAATCACTCATAGCCCTTTTCAACAAACTGTTTTGTCAATCGCCTAGGAAGTCCTTGCTTTTACCTGAAAAATAACATTTTTGAAAAGGATGAGTATTTTAAATATCCAGTAAGTGACCCCACTATCGGGGTCGGGATATGCAAACACATACAGTATGGTTTTAAAAGTTTTCCTCTAGTGGGACCTAAAACCTTTTCATAGTGGAAATGTTTCCTTTTAACTTTTCTCTTCGGCTTAATGTGGACAATTAACCCAACCTAACATTGTCTCTTCATTTAACCTTTTCAAGTTCCTTTCCATTTAACCTTTTCAAATTCCTTTCTCATTAACCTTTTCAGGTTCCTTTCTCATTAACCTTTTCAGGTTCTTTTTCATTTAGATGTATATCTATAATATTTTAGGAGGGTAATTGCCACAACCTTCGTAAGCATTTTGTCATGAAAACACACATATATGCATGAGGTTCCAAAGCATTTTTAGTTTTCATTCAGTGATGCAACATAAAGCAACATTCTCACATTATTCATCATAAATCATAAATCACGTATCACATTCATAAGAATATTTGGAAATCATACATGTAAAAATTCATTTTCATATAAAACATAACATTTTAAAATTCAGATCCCAACTTGATTTGAGCAGTCCGGCGTAAATTCACTTACCTGATTAGCCATCCAAAGAGAACAATCACAAACTTTATACAGATAAGAGTCCTTGGATCAACCTAAAATTAATGCTCAACATTAACACTTAATCATACTAAATCATGATCTCAATTTAAGGTCGATAAACAACACATAGAATAACTAATACGATTAGTACCTTGTCCTTACAACTTGTTCGATCAGTCCAAAGCTATAACAAAATAATTCCAAAGATTAAAGCCCAATTTACAACATTTAAGTTAAGCTCGAAAACGAATAAAACGAGTTGTTACCCAACAAATCTTACCAAAATGGCCTGCGACTTTGCTGGATTTTTTCGAATAAGTTCAAACCCACAAATCTAACCTTTTTAGGCTATGGGTATTCTGAAACGAGATCAAAATAGTTTATGTGTCACACTCAAAACTCAAAACTACCACGGAACCAAACTGAAAACAACCTCACCTCGCTTCACGTCGTCGTTGGAAGACAAAACGGCGCAGAACAGACCCACCGGAGCACACACCTAACTTCAGAGACTATAGCTATGGATTGCAAAAGAGCTGGTGAAACGCTGAGCAGCATCAAAAATCTGGAGAGAGAGAGAGTAACATGTTGGAAACTACGTAGGTAATTTTCCGTTCACACACAGCCCCACCACCACAAAGGTGTACTACCACTGATCGAAGGAGACACTCACCAGAACAGAGAGAGAAAGAGATCTCGCAGCTGTTGAATGCTTCGTCGATGTGGCTCTGATGACGTTGTTGGAGGGTGTTCGTCGGCATGGTCTAAAGGAGAAGGAGGTGTTGGAGAGGATTGGGTCGTTGCCGGAAGAGATGAAACTTGGAGGAGTTCACGGCTGGAGGTTTTTTTTTCCACCAAGAGGGCTGCGTGCGGCTGTTCATGAAGAAGGAGGAGAGAGGGTGAGTTTAAGGCTTTTTTTTTTAACACTAAAATACCTCATCAAGACCTCATAAATAAGACTTTTCTTCCTTATGTTCTTTCCTTTTCTTAATTTTAATTATCTTAATTGAAGTCACTTAATTCTAATTTACTTCAAATTAGATTTCAAAAAATAGCTCCAATTATTCCAACCGATCCAAATTAATCTCTAAAAAAATAAAATTAGACTTACTTAAAAATGCTGGGCGTTATAATCAGTACTATATCATTGATATACTACTGATATACTACTAAACAAGTGTAATGACTAAACAAGTGCATCAATTAAAAACCAGTTATCAACAAAAAACTAGTGACCAAAACCAATGCTAAAGTCAAGAACTAAAAATGGCTTCACAACTCTTTGATCCCATCACAATTTGAAAAAGGTAAAGGAGAAAGGAAGCCAAAGAGATGGTGAAGGTGATATCTGTGTATCGTGTGTCTATTAGTAGTTTAAGTTTTGAATATCCTTTTTCAAATACATGTGTGTTTAAGTGTAATGAGGCGAAACATAGAGAATGAAAGCGATTAAATTGGAAAAAATAGAAACGTTTGGCAAAAATAAAGTATATCAGTATTATATCAGTGATATACTTCATTTTTGGTATATCTAATATACTGCATATGAAGTACTAATATACTATTGATATACTTCATATTAGGAATATCATTCCACTAATATACCAGAGTAAAGTATATCAATAGTATACTTCATTGTAGGTATATCCGATATATTGAATATGAAGTATTGATATACTTCAGATTAGGAATATCGACATTCCACTGAAATGCCAGAGAAAAGTATATTAATAGTATATCACCATTATATCTGATATACCATCGATATACTTAATAATAGTAAAACACAAGAAAACACTAGGACTGATAGTTTGGACTTTTCCAATTTAGCTTTTTGGCTGGGCTGAATTTTTTTGCCAGATTTGCAAACTGAAAAAAGTGAAGTCATGCATGCAATAAGTCCATAAAATTTTTCCATCCTTGCAACCAGCCCAAGAATATAATTTTGATTTTTTTAGAGTTAATTTTGATTGGTATTAAATTGACAAAGCATATAAAAATTAGAATTTGGTCGACATTCTAGTGACGAAGACGACCTTTGGGCTACTTTCTCTTCCACCTACGAAATATCGCAAGAGCAAGCTTTTTGTCTTAGATTTTCAGCTTGACCAATTTTTTACCTTTTACTCGTGCTCATTAACGGAAAGTTTATGATAGGGTTTAATAAAATTTAAGACAAACATTAACATTTTGAAATTCCAAAGACACCAAAATAGAGCACACCTCAAAATTCAAGAACTAAAATGGAATGTAAACCAATAATTATCATGGTTGATTTGTTTAATTAGAAAATAAAAAAGATTTGGTATGAAAGATAACAAGTAAAAAATTCAGAAAATAAAATCTTCCATCATACTTCATATAAGTTCTAATTTATCAAAATAAAAAATGGACGACATAACTTTTTACATGAGAGGTAGGAAAGGCAGTAAAGAGAGCACCATGCCAGAATAGAACAAAAGAAAAAGGCATGATAATATAAGTTGTAAGAGAGAATGTAACGACAAATAATATTGCCAAAAAAAAGTATTAGAAAGTACTAATTAATACAAGAATGTACAGAGAAAGTGTTTATACCAAAAAATTAGCGAACAAATAGGTGCATAAAGAAGTTGGTAAAATAGAAAATATATGAGAAGGAAGATATATGAATGTCTAGAAGATTAAAAAATGAAAAATAATATATGATAGGGAGATTAAAGAAACAAGAGATATGCTTAAACCATGTTCAGAATAATCATTAGAGAGTAGTTTGCAATAAAGACAAGAACAGAATTACGTGGAAGAACAATTAGAATAAGACCATTTTGCAAAAAGTAAAAAATCAGAATTGCTTATTTTTTATGTCATTTTCCTCTTCATTCCACTAGAAATATATGTTTCCTCATCGAATATCAAACAGATTCCAAAATTTTCCACCACCATCGTTTTTGGTAGTTCGCCACCAGAAGAGTTATGATCAATTTGAAGAACTGTAACATGAAAATGACTTGAGTCGTCTTTCAATAGTTCATCCAAAACTGGTTTAGAATTTCGTGGTAAATAAGAAATCCACAAGTGATCAAATCCATAGGACAAAAAAGGAAGTATCTTGTCGACGATCATGCAGTTAATATGAACCTCGAAAAGTAAGGAAGAACTCTTCATATTGCAAAGCACACAAAGCATTATCCCTACAACATGTTTCTTCACATGCAATGGAAATTGAAGCAAGACAGAGCAACATGTGGTAGTGCTACAATATTCAAATGACTTTGGAATCTCATTTCCAGGTACCCTGAAGATAACATCCATGTCATTGCAAACACCCTGCCACATAATCAAGGATTCAAGGTAAGTTCAGGATGCTTTTGGAAAATTTTGATTCTCCACCCTCAATTCCCATTATTGATAAGAAACTAGGGCCTAAGGAAATGACTTTTTTTTTTGGGGTTGATAACAGATTAATAAAATGTACCTTTAGATTTAAAAGTCATGCTTCATGAGGAACAAAGAAAAAGAATGAGAAGAAAAACTAACCTGATACAAAAATAGTTCTTTCCAATCTTCGAATAAGTAACCATTCTTAAAGAGTTTGTCCATGTCAAAAAAATTCGTAACATCAAGCTTTGGCAACAAATCGCACCCACTTGCATCCAACCATTGAATTTTTGGTGGAAGGTCCGAAATATCTTCAAGATGTTTGGAATGATTTAACACGATAAATTGAAGCTGTTTAAACTTTCTCATCCCCTTGGGAAGTCTCCTAATCTTGCTACTACTCAAGTTCAAAAAAACCAACGACGAAACAAAGTAGTTGAAAAGGAAATCCAATTCCAATAAACCAGTATTACTCAAGTCCAAACGTTTCCATGAAATTCCAGATCCCAAATCTTGAATATGATTTTCTTCTGAATGAGAAGAAACTGCCATAGAATTGGAAGGCTGCAAAAACTTCTCTAGCCTCTTGCAGCCATTCAATATAATATGTTCAAGCCTTTTAAGCATATAGATACTACTTGGTAGATGTACCAAGCTTTCACAGCCCAAGTTCAGATATTGAAGAGCAGTAAGTTTTTCCATAGATGTAGGCAGCTCTATTACACCACATTCCATTAACACAAGCTCTCGAAGGCATCTCATTTCTTCAAGAATATCCGGAAACTTCTTGAGCTTACGGCAAGATTTAAGTGAAAGGCACCTAAGAGAATTCGATTTGAGACCATTTGAAAAACACTCAAGATTAGAGCATCTGTTGAGTTCTAAACTGACTAGATTTGACATTAACGATATATCACCAATTTCAGTCAACGTTTCACAATCTTCTAAAGTTAAGCTCCTTAGATTTTTGAAGCCCTGCAAATGAAAAACAAATCAACAATAAGAGCTAATAATCCTTAAAAAAGGGAGAGTTTTATTGTTATTAATTGCAACTTCATTATGTTCGTCATTAATTTGAACCAAAGCCCACCTAGTGAAACCATCCAAAATTAAGCAATTTTGTTTTACTCAATAATATAGTTACACAATTCATTGAGTAAGAGATGAAAATAATAATCATACCTTGAGTTCAATTCCTAATTGCTTAATAGGATAATGCGAGATGTCCAATACCACAAGTTTTTTTGGATGAAAAGTCGATGGTACTATAGAGGATGAAGAACGGCGACATTCGAGCCACCTTAACTCATTAGAAAGATACTGAGGAGTCCCAATAATGACATTAGCATTACGTATTATAAGCAACCTCAAATTTTTCATATTTGAAAAGGCTTTACCACTCAAAGACACTTTTACATTGGGCATATCTAAAAATATCCCTTGAACTTTTTTGGTTCCCTGAAAACACAAAAAGTATCAACTGCTAAGAAGTAAAAAGTACTTTAATTTTGGATAACATATATGCGTCTCATAGCTGAACTAATAGTGTTATATATATGACAAATTTATAGTCATAGAAATAAACACAAGAGGAAGCTATTATATATGCAGTAATTATGAAAATTATTGCTTCTATTTTTTTTTTCTTTATAAAATGTTGAGAGCTACCTAGAAAGATGTTTATTTAGTAATTTGAATAATATTTCAAACCCTTTTAAATTATGTGACATCACATCATTAAAAATCTCATAAATTTCCTTTAACATCTCATGAGAAGAAATAAGATTAAAATATAAAGAGATGGGAAGATATATTCTTATATATTTAAAATTCATGTTTCAAAATTTATCATTGTTGTCATGTTCATGTCCCAATTTTGCAGAAAAAAATGATGTGTGTTTGTGTACTCTATGGGTATATTAAAACTTCCAATTGGCACAAATTTATGGTGGTAAAAAGATAGTTTAAGAGATTACACATACATCATACCTTATTTTCATTTAGAACTTGAAGAATATCCTCATGAAACCACAATCTACTACGTCTTCCAGCATTGTAAGGAGATTCTTGACGAACTATCTCTTTACCCATTAATTGAATCAAGTCATGCATTTCGAATTTATCTTTTTCAATAAATATAAGACATTTCTTTTGAAGCACTTCAATTCCAGAATCAGCATAGAAACCACAAGAATCTAAAAAACTCATTACAAGTTCTTTTTTAATATGACTCCCTCTAAAGAAACATGCAATATCTAGAAAAATTTCTTTCTCATGATCTTCAAGTCCATCAAAACTTAGTTTAAGTATCTTGTGAACATCCTTGTTAGGAATCATTTCCAACTTTTGCAATTGACTTTTCCACACAGACTTGTTGCAACCAAAAAGAGAAGCCCCAACCACAATAAGAGCAAGGGGATGTCCAGCTGCATATCTAACTGCAACATTTGAAAGCTCGTCAAAGTTCACAGTAGGATGGGGTTTTTTAAATGCATTCCAACAAAAAAGCTCAAGGGAATCTGCCTTGTTTAATTCATCAACCCTGTAATTCCAATAAACCCCATGTGCAACTAGAAGTTGCTTGTCTCTAGTTGTTATGATAACCCTACTTCCAGGACCAAACCAACTTATATTTCCTGCTAATTTTTCCAACTGATTTGAATGATCCACATCATCGAGAACAATAAGGACCTTCTTCTTTCTTAGTCTATCCCTCAAGATATTAGTTCCTTCGTCGGAAAAATTTATAGGCCAATGCATTTTAACCAACAAGATGTCTTGAAGAAGTGATTCTTGCAATTTAGTTAGCTCATCATCCCTGGAGAATTTACATTTTTCTTTTATATTAGAAAGAAAACTACAACCTTCAAAGTGCTTGCCAATACAATTATGAATAGCTTTTGCAATAGTTGTCTTGCCTATTCCACCAAGTCCATAAATGCCAATTATCCGAACATCATTGAATTCAATACCTAATGCTGACTCAAGTTTCTCAATATGAGAACGTATCCCAACTGGATGTTTGGCAACTGTTAAGAGTGTGCGATTAATCTTAGTCAATGTCTCTTGAACTATTTCTTTGACAAGGGTAGACTCAGACCTACACCAAAATAATACAAAGTGCCAAGATGTCATTGCCTTGCTTAATGAAAATAATAATTGAAAATGTTTTTTTACTTGATATCAACTTCAAATTTTGAATTTTGAATTTAATTTATTCATTGGGCTTCATGTAATTCTCCAAATTATTGATCTCATTTATAGACCAGGGATAAATAATTAAGTAGAAAAAAAAATACAATAGATAGTGAGATATGTAATGGATAATAAAGAAAATTACTAAGCAGTAGTGTTGTGTTACCTGTTATCCAAATGCCTCCCAGATAAGTTTGCAGCTTTAGTTAGAGCTTTTCTCCATCTCTCGACCTTCTTCAGGTCTTCCTTGAATGTTTCTTCATGTACAGTGAATGCTTCTCCAAAAATTCCTTTTTGCTTTCGCACTTCAGAAGGATCCACATGATAGAACACTGGCCAAACCATCTGCTCTTTACAGCGCTCCATACAACTCATAATTCGAACAAGCTCATCTAAGCACCAAGTAGAAGATGCATAATTTTTGGAAAAAACCACAAGAAAAAACCTGGACCTGTCGATTGCTTCACAAAGTTCTTGCGAAATCTCCATTCCCCTCTTCAACTCTTCAGTGTCCATGAAGGTATTGATTCCAGCCTGCACTAGAGCTTCATAGAGGTGACCCGTAAATGAATTCCGAGTGTCCTCACCTCTGAAGCTCAGAAACACTTCGTATTTCCAAGAAGAGATTTCAGAAGCCATTGGAAATTTTCTCTGAAACTGGCACGGTTTGCACTGAAATTCTAAGGGGAGGATATAGCACTGAAATTAAATAAAAAAATAATACATGCCCTCAATGCCTTCTGGCACGGTTTTCAATGATCTCTTTGTTGAGTCTTCTTCTTCTGTGGTTAATGATTACCCTTTTTTTTTGGGCAATAAAGGAAACAAGAAATGAATGAGGCTCCCGGTTCTGGAAAAGTGCTATGGTAAAAACCCAACAACTCAAGTCATGAGATTAAAATGAAAATTGGAGCTGTAAATATAGTCATGTGCATGCTACTGCTAGCGGCTTGTCCTTGCTGCCATATCCAACTTCAGATTTCTCCTCACAATCCTCATTTTTCTGCTGGACTGCATTAGCTGTTCACATTAACTCCTCTTTATTTCCTTTATTTTCTTAATTTTGTACACATTTTTACGTGGTTCACTTTTGCTTTTAATCTGTGACGAAAATATAAGAATAAAATAGCCTTCACATTTTTAAAGAAAAACAAAAGTGTTTAGATATGAGTCTAAACTTTATTAAAAGACTCAAACCAGTTTTACACGTTATTTCAAAATTGACTTTCCTGTCCGGGCATTTCATTAATGATATCAAATTTTATCTAAACTTGATAAGATATATCCATGTTTATCTCAAATTTTGTATTTCATCAAACTGTAACTTGAACTTTAAAAAATGTTAAAATCTTAACTTTAAATTTTTTTAAAAAAATACAATTTTTACTTTTTAATAGACCTAAATTTCAAAATTCATCAATTAAAATATTATCATGTGTCATATAATGACCAAAAATATATGAACGTAAAACATATTTCTAGTACGAAATTAATGTACCTTTAAAGAAAAATAAATGTAGAGCTAGATTTTTTTTTACCATTTGTGAGATTTGAAAGATTTATTCCATTGTTGATCTTGCACATTAATCAAACTTAATTTTATGTAAGACTTAATGTTCGTTGAGATCAGTAAGTTTAATTTGAGCAGTAATTTTTCGTTTATTTTTCGTTAAAATTAGTGGGATATATGAATTTAGTAGATATAGAACAGAGGGCAAATATTGCAACACATATTTAAATTTAGAGATCAATATGTAGAAATTGAAGTTTAGAGTACGATTTGATATAACTTTCTAATTTTAGGGATAAAAAACTTATATTTTTCCTATTTTTAAGTTTAAATATCATTTTCATCTATTCTATTTAAATATGTCCAAATTACTTATCTTACTTTAATAAATCTTAAAATAGTCCAATCATCAACTTCCACAAGAAATGTGTGGTCCGTCATTTCATCTAAAAATTTAGAAAATAAAATCATATGAAGACCCAACATGATTTTTAAAATGCCAACTAATAAAATCATATCAGGCATAAATCTGATAGATTTATTTAACGCTATGAGCACGGCATGTTGTCAAAGAGAGTACATCCACCAATAAAGTATATTGACTTTATTGATACATTCACACTTGTTTGTCAAATTACTTGCAGTTTTGAAGGTAATATAATGCTTAAAAACCCACCAAACAAATTGAACTGAAATGAGACTTTTGGTCATAGTATGACGTTGTAGGCATATAAAACAACCACTATGTGGCTGTCAAAGACAGAGCCATGTGGCAATGGGAAGAGCCGTTGAAAATAAATTTGATTTTGGGTAATTAGTATTTGGGCTTAGTCTAAATAAAAGTCCAATTTCTAGAAACATTCTAAGTTCTAGAATATTCTAGAGAAATCTCTTCTTGAATATATTTTAGAGTTCTCTAGAATGTGAGAAAAAATAGTAATTGTAAAGAACATTCTAGAGAGTCATTTGTAACCACTAGATTGTATATGTGTTGGCAAAATTATAGCCATAAATTTAGGAGGTGCAACTAGTATAAATAGAGGTGATGTCTTAGAGTTTGTATCAAGCTAAAAAGCTAGAAGTGACCAATAATATTATGTGGTTCACTCTTTTGCTTTTAATCTGGCACGAAAATATAATAATAAAATAGTCTTCACATTTTTAAAGAAAAACAAAGGTGTTTTGACGTGCAATAAATTTTAAAGTTGGAAGTCAAGAGTCCAAGATTTTATTAAAAGACTCAAATTTGTTCTACACGTTATTTCAAAATCGACTTTCGTGTCTGGGCATTTCATTAATGATATCAAATTTTATCTAAACTTGACAAGATATATTCATGTTTATCTCAAATTTTTTATTTCATCAAATTCTACCTTAAACTTTTAAAAATGTTAAAATCTTAACTTTAAATTTAAAAAAAAATTACAATTTTTACTTTTTAATAGACCTTCATTTCAAAATTCATCAATTAAAATATTCTCATGTGTCATTTAATGACCATAAATATATGACATCAAACATATTTCTAGTGCGAAATTAATGTACCTTTAAAGTAAAACGACTTTAGAGCTAGATTTTTTTTTTTTTTTACCATTTGTGAGATTTGAAAGATTTATTCCATTGTTGATCTTACACATTAATCAAACTTAATTTTATGTAAGACTTAATGTTTGTTGAGATCAGTAAGTTTAATTTGAGTAATTTTCACTTTACTTTTCGTTAAAATTAGTGGGATATATGAATTTAGTAGATATAGAACAAATGGCAAATATTGCAACACATTTAAATTTAGAGATCAATTAGTAGAAATTGAAAGTTTAGAGTACGAATTGATAAAACTTGCTAATTTTAGGGATAGAAATTTGATATTTTTCCTATTTTTAAGTTTAAATATCATTTTCATCTATTCTATTTAAATGTGTCCAAATTACTTATCTTACTTTAATAAATCTTAAAATAGTCCAATTATCAACTTCCACAAGAAATGTGTGGTCCGTCATTTCATCTAAAAATTTAGAAAATAAAATCATATCAGGCATAAATCTGATAGATTTTTTTAACAGTACGAGCATGACATGTTGTCAAAGAGAGTACATCCACCAATAAAGTATATTGACTTTATTGATACATTCACACTTGTTTGTCAAATTATTTGAAATTAAGTTTTAAAGGTAATGCTTAAAAAACCCACCAGACAAATTGAACTGAAATGAGACTTTGGTCATAGTATGGCGTTGTAGGCATATAAAACTCCCACCAAACAAATTGAACTGAAATGGGAAGAGCACCTCGACCACGGACGAGGTGGATACCACACCTCAGCCACAAGCACGGATGAGGTGAAGGCCGCACCTCGGACACGAATGATAGTGTATGTACCTTTTTACAATGCATTCCACAAAAGTTATGGTGTATCAAATCAATCAATATTTATCCGACATATAATAGTGTTGTTAACGATAGTATTTTAAGGTGTAGTTGAAGATTTTTAATATTTAAATACTAAATAGACCCAATCAAAATATAAAATTTTGGGACTGAATTTATAGTTTAACTAAAACGAGAAAAAGACTCTTACCAATTGCTTATAGCATCCATTGTATACACTTTATGAGAGTTCAACCTCTTCGATGGTACGTAAGTGAGGCTGTGTTTTCTTCCTCCTGAATAAAGTCTATTTCTAATTTTTAGAATAGTTGTCAAATAAAATATATTTTTGAGTGAAGCACTTTCTAAGCATTTCTATTGAATGAATAATTGTAAGTGTGTTTGTCGTAGTTTTTCAAGTGATTTTAGATGACTAAAAGTATTTTCATTTTAGAAGTTATAGCGTTTGATAAGTTGGTAACAAATAAAAAATATCACTTTTGAAAAAATCAAACTATTTAAAAATGCTTTTTAAAGAAAATTTGATAAAGTTGGTTATCCAAAAAGTGATAGAAAATTATCCTCAAACTAGTTCATGATAATTTGACATTGGTAGAATATCACTTTAAAATGTGGTATATATAAATTAATTATTCATGTCCTCTACTATAGCAAAACTTTTTGCGGCCAATAATAAACACTATATGAAGAAAGTTTACAGTATTATTTTTTATTTTCTGTTTTCAGAAGTTAAGCTTATGACCAAAGAATTTTTCAATTTAAAAAAAAAAAAAACTTTTAATAGTTTAAGTCAATTATTTAAAACAACAAGAACTTTTGTTTTTAAGTTTTGATTATGGTTTCAAAATTCTTTTTAAATTAGACTAGAAAACAAAGAAGAATGTTGGTGAATAAACATCCATTTTTGAAATAGAAAGAAAAGAAAAACAAAAATGTTATCAAACTAAGTCCATAAAGGGAACATTTTGCTTGAAAACTGCTAATTATTATAAGAAAAGGCATGAAAGTTAATCAACTTTTTCTTAATTATAGATATTTGTAATCATAGTAAAAATCATAATTCTTAATTAACTTCTTGGCAGATCAAGAGACTCTCCACTAACTAGTGCTAAAGTTTTGGCATGATCTTTCAACGGGATATCCAATGAAGCTTCCTTGAATCAAGATGTGGTCAATTTTCAAGTGATTTATTTCATGTTGAAAATTAGATTATCATATTCTCTTGCTACGTTATCCTAGTTTCTTAGATTTCTTTTAATCCTTGTTATTGTAGATGCATACATTTTATGCAGGAAGGAAACAATAATGTTTCTTTCTAACAAAGGAAATGCCCTTTTTTTGGGACTTTTTTTTTATTAATATTGTAGTTTTTTAAAGTTATTATAAAAATGTTGTTGTTTTGAAAGTATTTATAAGAATATTGTAGTTTGAAATAGGTGAATGATGGTCGTCTCTTCAAGAGACGACCATCTACAAGCAGAATACATGGTCGTCTCTTCAAGAGACGATCAAGTACACACGACAGATGGTCATCTCTTCAAGAGACGACCATCGTTCGACTTTTCAAAAAAAAAAAATCTCCCGCAGGTGGTCGTCTCTTCAAGAGACGACCATGTCCGCCCTTTCCGTTTTTAAAAGAAAACGCGTAGATGGTCGTCTCTTCAAGAGATGACCATCGTTAGATTTTTTTTAAAAAAAAGACACCTAGATGGTCGTCTCTTGAAGAGACGACCATCTGCTGGATTAGACATGGTCGTCTCTTGAAGAGACGACCATCCTCCGCAAAAAACATGGTCGTCTCTGACCATAACAGAGAACAAATACAACCCTTCTTCTTCAAAATAAACATAACGCCCCCACATTCCACTTTTCAAAGGCAAAAACCAGCCCCACACACCTCTACAGCCCCATTTTCTCTCGCATTTTCTACTTGTTCTCGACCCCACTTGAAATTTTTGTCGTCATCTCAGTAAACAAAGTTGTTTTTTGTCGGCATTGGAGTAAAGAGGAGAATTTGTGGGTATTGAAAGGTCTAAACAGCAAAAAACGTCCACCATTTCGAAGGATTGCAAAATTTGTCTGATTCGTGAGTTTTATTAAATCTTTCTCACTATTTTGTGATACTTTCATTTATGTTTATTGTAGATCTCTTGAATGAATATGAATTTTGTTAGAATGGTTGAATATGATCATTCTTGGTATATATATACATTTTATAAGATTTGTTAGTTTTACATTTTTTTTTTAAGATATATGTGATTTAATTTGTTAAAAATGGTAGGATTGAGTTTTGTTTTAATAATTCGTTGGATTTAATATTTTTCAAATATTTATGTTATTTTTAGGGTTTAGGGTTTAGAAATTAGGTAGTTAAATTTTAGAGATTGAATTTATTATAATTTTTTTTAAACTGAAAATTAAATTAGATAATTTTTTGTTTGATCATAAGATGTTGTAGATTTAGTAAATTTTAGAAATTGAATTTAAGATAAGAAGAAATTAGTTTTCTTTTGGTTTCTAAATTAGAAATTGAGTTATATAATTTTTTGAAACTGATTATTAGAAAATGTTCTTGACTTTGATTAAAAACTACTAAAGCATATATTAGTTAGATTAGTTCTAATTGATATCTTGTTTACTTTCTTATAGAAGATGGGAGACAAATGTTTGGGATTTGTTTTGCATACAAATGGATCTATGATTGATGGGGTAGATGGAGTTGATTATGACCAACCGGCATGTGGAGGTTTTTCTATAAATGTGAATAGTGGGGTCATCTTTGAACAATTTGTTGAAATGGTAGGATTATCACTTGGTGTAAATGTGAGGACAAGTCAGTTAGAGATAGTATATAGACACCCTGAGTTAACACTATCTGGATCGGTAATATACACCAATACCAATTCCTAACCAACAAGCAATGAACTTAATGTTTTCAATTGCGATGCCAATTCCGACCTTAGTGCATTTATACATCAGTGTGCGAAGGGTCGACATGAATGTACAAAACTTGGGAGAAACCTCTAGCCAATGTATTGACCCAAGTCAATGTATTGACCCCAAGCCTGAATCAGTTGCCTCACCATGTGATGGTGAAGATATGGTGGTGGATAATATGTATAAGGATTTAAGAACTGAAACAGATGATGAGTTTGAAGAACTAGATTTTAGTGGTAATGAACACGTTATCCCTTCAAATACATTCACTGAGTTGGATAATAGTGTAATAAATAGCACTATGGAACATGATCTCATCCAAGAACCAGTGGTTGTTGAAGGGAACCAATTATATAAGGGATTAATTTGTAACAACAAAGAGATTCTTCAACATTTGGTAAAATGTTTTGCTGTTAGGTGTCACGCACCATATGAGGTTGTGGAGTCAACACCTGCTATATGGGCAATACGGTGTCAAAAATGGGAAGATGGTTGTAGATGGCGGCTTCGTGCCATAAAAAAAAATCACATGGCTTTTTCGAGATAACGCAGTATGGTGAGCAACATAACTGTTTTTATTCAGAATTAAATCAGAGTCATGTGCAGTTGGATTCTACAATGATTGCCATTGAAGTATGTGCAACTGTAAAAAATAAGCCTTTTGTCAGTGTATCCAAATTACAAAACTGACATAAAAGAAAAGTATGGGTACCACGTTCCCTATCAGAGGGTGTGGGAAGGGAAAAAGAAGGCTATGATGAGAGTGTTTGGTGATTGGGACGATTCATATAAGCTTTTGCCCAAGTGGATGTACATGGTGAAGCATACCAATCCCGGCACACATGTAGAATGGAAAGTAAAATATTTTGGTGAAAGTGGTCATGCCATCCTTACTTCGGTGTTTTGGGCTTTTGGTCCTTGCATCGAGGCTTTCAGAAAATGTCGACCCATAATTCAAATTGATGGTACGCACTTGTACGACAAATGCAGTTGACTCTAATGGCAAATTACTTCCACTAGCATTTGCCGTTGTGGACGAGGAATGTCGGGAAACTTGGGGCTGGTTTTTGAAACACCTCAGACAAATTTTTACGCAGAAAGATGTATGTTTGATTTCAGACCGACATGGTGGTATAATTTCTACTGTTAACACTCCACAAAATGGTTGGACAGATGGTAACTCTCATCATCGGTTTTGCTTACGACACATTGCGAGCAACTTCAATTCAAAATATAAGTGTCGAAAGTTGAGAAACTTGGTGTATCGTGCTGGTTGTCAACACCAAGTTCGTAAGTACAACAAAGTCGTTGAAGATATTAAATTAATGAACAGCTCTTGTATGAGCTTTTTCAACAACATTAGTATTGAGAAATGGACGCAATCGCACGATGGAGGGTTTAGATATGGGTGGATGACCACTAACTTGGCAGAGAGCGTAAATGGAGTTCTCAAAGGAGGTCGGATGCTGCCAATAACTGCACTTGCTCAACTTACATTCTATAAGTGCGTAGCGTATTTTGAGAGTAGAATAGCCGAAATAAGAACAGCTGCCGCGCAAGGAGAGAAATATACCAGGTAATTACACTACCTATTTTCATATTATTCAAATGATTTTGTTTCAATATAATCATACTAAATTAAATATATATCAGGTATGCTCTTGATATGATTGTGAAGTGGGCATCACGATCTAGTAAACATGAAGTGGTATCTTATGATTGAGAAACTGGTGTATTTCACGTAAAAACTAGGCTCCATTACTTCAATGCTAAAGGAGGGAATATTCAATCTTTGAGGTTAGTTAGAGGAGAAAATGGTTCAATCCATTATTGTTCTTGCAATAAGCAATAAGTGGCAATCATATGGCATTCCATGCTCACATTTCATGGCTGTTTGCTCGCACTTGAAGTTGAACTTTGAAGATTTTATTGAGGACACTTATAAGCTTTCAACTTACGCTGCATGCTATTCTCCACAATTTCAACCGATCCCTCATGAAGACTATTGGATCACACCTCCTAACATGTCTGTTCTATATGCTGACTCGAAGTTGTTGAGACAACCTGGTAGACCGAAAAGTTCTCGCTACTACAATGAAATGGACTGGAGAGAGCCAAGTACTCAACATCGTTGTGGGTTGTGTAATCAATTGGGTCACAATCGAAGGAATTGTCCTTCGAGACAAAGAGAAGCACCTTCATAGTATATTTTATATTTTTTTTGTTGAATTTTGTTGTCTGTTTGGTTTAGGGTGACATAAGTTATATTTCTTTGTTGACTTTTGTTGTCATTTGGTACTTAATGGCATCGTTTAGATTCAATTTTATGTTTTTATTTCTTTTTTTTTATATTGTTTTGTTCAGTTAATTGCTAAGTAGTTTTTAGTTTTGAACAAAAATAATTTCATTGCTAAGTAGTGAAATAGTCGATAAAATAGTAATAAAATCAAATGTTCACTTCACATATAAGAATAAAAAAGAAAAAAAAAAAAAAACTACTGTGTGCCATATGGTCGTCAATTAATCTGATTCTTCTTCTTCGTCTTCTTCTTCTTGTGATCCAGTATGGTACAAATATGTATCATGTTCTCCACGTCCACGTCTGCGTCCTCGAGCCGGTGTTGGTGTATAGTAACGTGAACCTGGAGTCGGTATCATCATCATCGAAGTGGAAGAACCAGCACCATCTTGCGTCTGAGTGATGGGAGGCATGTCGTCTGCATCATGGTGAACCTCGTCTTGACAAACCTCCTCCAGTGCAACATCTTGCTGCGGAGCATTGTTCTGCCGTCGACCACGCCTTCTTTGTCTAGGACCCGGTTGCGGAGCAATAGGGATGCTATACAAATAATGTAACTGCTCCATATTTAGGTCCCCACTGTCGCACAAATTCATAATCTCCAAATTTTGTGAAAGGTCTCAAATTTGTCTGAAGTAAGACCTCTGCGAATGATAATAAAAAGTAGACAATATTGATAAATTAATTCATAATTAAAGTAACTACAACTTTAAAATTTAATTAAAACTTGTTACCGCTCGACGATAGGACGCTCCCTCGCGAGTGATGTAGCGCCGAGTAATATTCATATACCAGTCAATGTAATCTGGAGTGGTATGACCATATGCATCAACTGGAGGAGCATCAGCTACAAACTCTCGACGTCTATGCCATCTATCTACATATGGTGTCAGCGCAATTGACCAATCTTGCTGTCGAAGGTCTATGTCATGCAGCTTCGGCTCCGTCTGAGACACTTCTGGGATAGCTTGTTTCATCCCAAATTGTCTCACCACTCTGTTTGGCAGATGTCACTCAATAATATGAAAACATACGAGTGGACTCATCGTACGCCAAATATCTTCACCATTTCTACAAGTGTCAGGCAATGTGGCCATGACATTGGTGTACGGCTCCCAAATCATCTAAAATTCTAAAATATAGATGATTAGAGTTTGTAAAACAAATAAAAAACTATATAAGTTCTTTTAGTAAGCACGTACCAAGTCTGGTTTAAGGAGGTCAAACATATATCTGTACTGGACAAGTACATGAGTAGCTGACCCAGTGACACAAAATTGGTCTCTCCACCTACATTAATATTAAATTTTAAAGTTCAACAAAAGTTATTCACAAATTAAGCATATATAATAAATTAAATTTAAAATTTGTTGACATATCGAGAACCAAGTGCACGATCAACTAAAACTGCATCGTTGATGTGGCGACGTTGAGGAGCCATCGTTGGGAATCGTTCCCAACCCCATAGTTGTAAGAGAATCATAGGGCCTGCAATCTCACCAGGATCTAATCGACTCGCCTTACAAAGCTACTTATATAACCAGGCTAGGCAAGCTCCACCCCAAGCATATCTTCCTGCAACCCCAAAGTCTGACAGAAGTGGCAGGAACATGAGGTGCACTTTGTCTCCAGATTTGTCGCAAAACAAGCTCCCACCAAATAACTGTAAAATGTATGCTCGGGCATACCTGACTATGGTCACCTTATATGAATCATCATTTAGCCCTGGAAATTGGGATGCTAACCATGGCAAACTTAACCTGGAACCCCTGATCTGGTTGGGACCTGGAGTCACCCCGAGCAATCGTTCACATGTCTGACTCCAATTGTAGGTCATCGTTCCAGTGACAGGCTCGCCGTCCACTGGTAATCCAAGTAAAACTGCTACATCCTGTAGAGTAACAGTGCACTCCCCGCCAGGCACATGAAAAGTATGTGTTTCCGGCCTCCACCTCTCTACGAGTGCAGTGATAAAGTGTCAGTCTAACTGAATGAATCCTAATCTGGCCACCTCATCTAACCCTACTACACGAAGATGAGGCAATATATGGGGGTGTAGTGGGATGTTGCGAGAGACAACTGCTTCTCGACGTTTACAATGTAGCTCTTCTAAATTTCGATCTTGCCAAACAAGCTCTGATCTATGAGACTGTTGAGCATATAAAACTGACGGATCAATTGGCCCTGGGTTGATATCCATAACCTAAAAAATCAACACGTTGAAATTCTAGAATTTATTAAATCTATAACATTTTCTAATCCAACAAAAAAAATATATAACTTAATTTTTAGTTTAAAAAACAAATAACTAATTCAACAAAAAATTATCTAACTTAATTTCTAGTTTAAAAAGCAACAAGAATAATTTCTTTTCATATTACATTCCATTTCTAAAATTTATTAACTCTACGACATTATATATTAAATAATTTCTTTTCATAATCAAATATTTAATAATTTGATTATTAAATATTTTCATAATCAAATAAAAATAAAATTCTATGACATTCTATATTAACTATTTAATAATTTCTTTTCATAATCAAATGAAAATAAATATTTTTTTCTATATTAAATTCTAAGCCCTAAAACTAAAAAAAGTGCAATAAATATTTGCAAATAATTAAATCCAACGAATTATTAAAACAATATTCAATCCTACCATTTTTTAAAAATTAAATCTAATATATTTTACAAAAATATATAAAATTGACAAATTATATATATCCAACCATGATCAACTTCTATCAATCTAACAAATTCATTCAATATCTACTCAAAAATAGGTGAAACTATAACTAACTATTGCGAAAGAAATAATATTCAATAGATCTACTCAAAAAATAAGTGAAACTATAACTAAATATTGCGAAAAAAATAATAAAACTCACGAATCAGACAAATTTTGTATTCCTTCGTGGTGGGTGGACGTTTTTGCTGTTTAGATATTTTTCCACAAAATGCTCTTCTTTACTCTAATGCCGACAAAAACTTCAAGAGGGGTGGAGAGAATGAGCAGAAAATGATAGAAGAATGAAACGAGAGGGAGAAGAATGAAAATAGAAAATGAGAGGGAGAAAATGAAAATTGAAAAGAATGCAAAGGTGGGGTTCGTTTTTAAGCTCGGGTATGGTCGTCTCTTAGAGACGACCATGTCCCAACTTGCGCAACGTGGCAAACATGCGAGAGATGGTCGTCTCTTGAAGAGACGACATTCCACGCGTTATCTTTTTAAAAAAAAAATCCAACGATGGTCATCTCTTCAAGAGACGACCATCCACGCGTTTTTCAGAAAAAGGCGGGAGATTTTTTTTTTTGAAAAGTCGAACGATGGTCGTCTCTTCGACCATCTACCTCGTGTACTTGATTGTCTCTTGAAGAGACAACCATGTATTCTGCGTGTAGATGGTCGTCTCTTGAAGAGACGACCATCCTCCACCTATTTCAAACTACAATATTCTTATAAATACTTTCAAAACAACAATATTTTTATAATAACTTTAAAAAACTACAATATTAATAAAAAAAAAAAAAAGTCCTTTTTTTTGCATCTTTCTGTTACAAATTTCACACTAATTAAATTTAATGTCATGTTTGCGGCAATCAACTGCACCTTGTGTTTGAATGTTTCAATTGGAATTTTGAATAGCTTTACTTTCCACATCTTTAAATGATAAGTTTTTTTTACAATAAATGTGAGGGTATGGGGGATTTGAACCCCTACCTTCTCAAGAGAAGGAGTACATGTCAATTATCACTGAGCTATGCTCACTTTGACCTTTAAATGATAAGTTGAGACAGATCGAGAAAATCTAATTCTTATCTCTAAACTTGTTATATTCTACCAATTTTCACCCTAAACTTTCAATTTCATCAAATTGGGCCGAATAGACTTAGTTAAATGTTGCAATTTCTACTCTCTATTCAATTTATGCTAATTCTTTACCCACTAATTTTGACCAAAAAAAAAAGTTAAAATTTTCATAGACTCACAAATTTCAATAATATATACCAAGTTTTGCAAAAATTTAAGTGAATGAAATTTCCAAAACTCACAAATTTTAACAAAAATTTAGCTCTAATGTCATTTTTTTAAATCTTATCAAATTTGTATCATATGTTTTATAATTCATTAAAAGCATATGAGAATACTTCTTTAATGAATTTTCCAACGAAAACTTATCAGATGGTAAAAATTGCAACACTGGTTCAAGTTTAAAATTAAGACATTGCAAGACTTATCTAAACTTTGAGTGCAATGGGATAAAATTAATACAACTTCACAAGTTTAGGAGTAAAAATTATTTTTTTTACCAAATTATTATATGATAGTAAATATTGTTTATTATTATGATCAAATTAATTTATTTCTTATTCATGCTAAAAGTTAGTTTGAAATTACTACAAAAAAAAAAAAATAATGTTGATGTGAGGGAGTACCCATGTGAAGAGAGCTTATCGAAAGCTCAATCAAATACAATTTATAATATCGATCTATAATTAACTACTTGTAGTAATTAATAGTAGACTGGGTCGAACTACAGAGAACTAAACGAAAATTAATTTCTATTAATTGGTTTTCCTATTGACACGGACTGACACAGATTGGGGGAAAATTAAGCATAAAATAGACAGAAGGACTGAAAGCAATAAGATAAATGCTAATGGCTAACCTCGGGCACCGTTTCGGGATAAAATTTGGTACAATGCTATTTTTTATCACAGAATGCCTAAATGCAAGCTATTTCCTAGCCCTCTATTACCTCATTGACTCACCAGTAAAGCCGGCTAAGCCCCTAAGCAAACTTAGGTCCCCTAAATCCCAATTAACCCAACCTAGCATCAAGTTAATTAGACTAATTAGCCCCAATTAGCTGGGCACGATAGTGGTTCCATAAAAATAATCATTTAATAAATTAGAAAAAATATAAATAAATAAATTATTTTTAAAAAAAAAGTAGGATGCATCTCTAGCAGAGACGCATCCCAAAATCCAAAGCAAAAAAATATAATTTTTTAATTCTTTCCAATTTTAATTCGTGTCTTCAAGATATGTATTCCAGTAAGGACAAAAAAACCACTTGCTTTTCCTAAATAAGTTTAAAAGTACTTGTTTTCTCTAATTTGTTTTTTAAAACACAATATTGTTCTAATTTACCCTAATTAAACTAAGTATGCATTCCTAATTTAATTAATTAGCTCTCTTGATTCTTAGGTCCTATCATGCAATCTGCATGAGAGACTAACCCCTACGATGCAAGCATGAGCCGGTCCTAGTGTTAGTTAGACTAACGATCACGTATTCAATCAAAGCGAATAGGTTGTCAAGCCATCTACGAAGAATACATGCTATGAGCATTCAAGAAAGAATGAAGAAACAATAGAACATGTTGGAAAATACTGGGAATATGGAAAAAAAAATCTCACAAAAATACATAATGCCTTGTTTACAACCCGAAACGACGCGATAGTCTAGCCGAACATCGTTACTGAAAGGAATGAACGTTTCACTCCGCAACAGAAGTATTGGATCGTCTTTGATTTATTTAAAATTAAACTAAAAAATAAGATTAATCAAACTTACCTGGAGTAAATATGGAGATATTTTCTGGCGGTTCTTTACTTCTCGTGTTCTAAGACTTCTACAAAAGTCTTCCTTGCTATGACTCGAACACAAGACCAAGACTTGTGGGAGCCTCTTGAAAGAAAATCCATAAGGGATTGGAGAGAAAGATGTCTAAAGAGAGTTCTCTAATTTTCTATTGAGGAGATGTATGTTGTGTCTAATGGCTCAACCCAAGTGTCCTATTTATAGAGACCAAGAGCAAATATTTGCCATTATTAAAATATTATATTTTAATATCTAATATATTAAAATATATATCATACTTATTTGAATCTCATTCAAATATCCTACGATATTTATTTATTTGAATCTTATTCAAATTTTATAAATATCTTTTATTTAATGTATCTAATATACATTAATTATTTTAATATTTAATGTATCAAATACAATAAATATATTTTTCTCTTTTATATTTAATATATCTAATATATTAAATATTAATTTGAACACTTCAAATTAAATATTAATTTGAACATTTCAAAATTTAATATTTAATGTATCAAATACAATAAATATATTTTCCTATTTTATATTTAATATATCTAATATATTAAATATTAATTTGAACACTTCAAATTAAATATTAATTTGAACATTTCAAATTTTTCTTTCAACTAAATTGATCTTTTAGTGTTACTATGAGCTAGCAAGGGGACCTTATGGACCTACAGATTATAAGCTCCAATGATACAAAATTAATTAATTAAACTCTTTAATTAATTAATTTTCATTCATTAACTCTAGGGTCACTCAACTATAGACCTAGAGTTGCACTCTTATATACTATAAGACAAGTTGTGTCCATGGATATAATCACTACATGCAAGTTAATCCTTCACGAGTTGTTCGTAGTTACAGCTAGGTCAAAAGTCCGTTTTACCCCTGTAATTACATCTTGCACCTTAAGTACCATTGATCCTCTAATGAACAATTTGTTTATGATCTAACCATAAACGAAGTCCCTCTCGGGCCAATGAGAGGGTGGGGCCCCATTGTTCAAGTCCTGAAATCAGCACTTAAGGGAACTACTTAGCTACTTACCATATATGGGAATGAGTGAATTCTATCTTGTGAGATTATGTTCCCAGCTCCCTATTTGGTCAAGTCCCTAAAATGGTAGGCTTATTGAATAGGCTACAAAAGCCACTTTCACCCATCCAAATCAAATGGACAAGCCCTCACAGGCAGGAGTTCATAACTCACTCAAGATTAAGATCGAGTCGCATATGATCATCCTAATGAAATATTAATCTTCTAAATTAACGAATTTATAAAGAGAGATTAAATATTTCGTGGTCCAGTCTTACACAAACTCATTGTATAAGATACCCCCACTCACATGTCTCCACATGAACAATTTGGATCAAATCATTTGTAACTATTACAAAGTGGGTAGTATCAATAGTGTTACTAGGATAAGGCACCCAACCTTATCCATATATTATGACCCTTTAGGTTATTTCTTGAACATGATCCTCCCGTATGTCAACCACATATTGTTCAAGATTACACTAATAACCTTGGATTTTTCATATAATGGATAATATTATATTGTAAATAAAATAATCAAAATTATTATTAATTATTAAATAAATCATTAATTACGAGGCTTTAGGGCATAAATTCCAACAGTTACAATGTTGCCCGACTCCAAAGATTAAACAAAACTCCTAAACTATCATATTCTATTGAAAAACAGAGAAAGACGACCTTAACATGGTCTCTTGGCAACCAAAAATCGAGATAAAATGACCTAAATCGCAAAAGAATCTATTTATACAAAGACGCTCTGGACAGCGTCACAGGGGCTCATCGCAGCGTCAACCGGGGCTTCAGGGAACTGTCAATAGCGTCCAGACACTCTAGATAGTGTCAAGCGCGCAACACTGGTCATTTTTGCTATAACTTTTCGCTCAGGTATCCGAATGACCTCCGGTTTGATGCGTTGGAACTGTGATTCAACGTAGAATATCTTAGAATGTGCGTTATGCTTAAATCCCTACTAAATTATCAATTAATCATATTAAAACCTTTAAACTAACACGATTTAGGCATAAAAATGTAGGACTATTTTGGTCTTATCATATAACCCCCAACCCTAAATCCTGCTAGTCCTCGAGCAAGACACAAACAAAAACATAAGCAATTAGGAATCAATGGAAGCAACATGCATGACTCAATTCTCAATGCTCATAGTAACACTAAAAGATCAATTTAGTTGAAAGAAAATTTTGAAATGTTCAAATTAATATTTAATTTGAAGTGTTCAAGACAATATTTAATATATTAGATATATTAAATATAAAAGAGAAAAATATATTTATTATATTTGATACATTAAATATTAAAATAATTAATGTATATTAGATACATTAAATAAAAAATATTTATAAAATTTGAATAAGATTCAAATAAATAAATATTGTAGGAGATTTGAATGAAATCCAAATAAGTATAAGATATATTTTAATATATTAGATATTAAAATATAATATTTTAATTATGGCAAAGATTTGCCCTTGGTCTCTATAAATAGGGCCTTTGGGTTGAACCATTAGAAAGAACACACATCTCCTCAATAGAGAATTAGAGAATTGTCTCTAGACCTCTTCCTCTCTAATCCCCTATGGATTTTCTTTCAAGATGCTCCCACAAGCCTTGGTCATGTGTTCTAGTCATAGCCAGGAAGACTTTGTGGAAGAGATAAAGACCCGCCAGAAATATCTCCATATGTACTCTAAGTAAGTTTGCTTAATCTTATTATTTTAGTTTAATTTTAAATAAAATCAAAGACGTTCCAATGCTTCCGCTGCGGAGTGAAACGTTCATTCCTTTAACAACTTCATCAACCAACCGATTGACTTGGTCAAGCAGCTTTTGCATCCTATCTCGAATAGCTTCATTGAACTGGGAACTCATCTGCTGATACTGAAGAGGTCTGTTAGAAATAAAATGAACTAAATTCTCCACGGGCATACCTGAAACTGAGGTCTGATGGTGGCTTGACTGCTCCTCCTGACATCCTTTAGTGATGTCGGCATGAGTCATGAACATACACTAAAATTACCTAGAACCCAACTAATACATAATATAGGTTATATCGGTAAATTGAGAACTTAATTCACTAACCTCTCGGTTGCGCCAGTTGGCTCCTTCATCAATCCTAAAATCGTTAGCCATAGAGAAAAATAGGGTATAGACTCTTTTTTTATTTTTATTTTTATTAAATACAAGAAAACAAAAATCAAGAAATCAATTTAATTGGTAGGTCCCTGACAACGGCGCCAATTTGAAGAGATCTTGTTGAAGGCTCAATCAAATACAATTTATAATACCGATCTAAAATTAACTACTTGTAGTAATTAATAGTGGACCGGGTCGAACTACAGAGAATCGAACTAAAATTAATTTCTATTAATTGGTTTTCCTATTAACATGAATTGACACGGACTGGGGGGAAATTAAGCATAAAATAGACAGAAAGATTTAAAGCTGTAAGATAAACACTAATGGTTAACCTCGAGCACCGTTTTAGGATAAAACTAGGTACAATGTTATTTCTGATTACAAAACGCCTAAATGCAAGCTATTTCTTAACCCTCATTACCTCATTGACTCATCGGTAAAGCCAGTTAAGCCCCTAAGCAAACTTAGGTCCCCTAAATCCCAATTAACCCAACCTAGCATCAAGTTAATTAGCCTAATTAGCCCTAATTAGCTGGGCACAATAGCGTTCCATACTAACGTAGCTAATCGCCTTAAGTTCTAGGGATTGATTAATACCAATTAATTAAACTAAGCATGGATTCCTAATTTAATTAATTAGCTCTCTCTTGATTCTTAGGTCCTATCATGCCATCTACATGAGAGACTAGCCCCTACGATGCAAGCATGAGCTGGTCATAGTGTTAGTTAGACTAACGATCACATATTCAATTAAAGCGAATAGGTTGTCAAGCTATCTATGAAATAATACATGCTATGAGAATTCAAGAAAGAATCAAGAAACCCTAGAACATGCTGGAAAATACTGGGAATATGAAAAAAAAAATCTCACAAAAATACATAGTACCTTGTTTACAACTCGAAATGACGTCGATAGTCTAGCTGAACATCGTTACAATGTTTTCCGACACCAAAGATTAACCAAAAACTCCTAAACTACCCTATCACTAGTACAAATTTGGGTTTTAATGACGGGCATTGTCGTCATTAAAAGGAAACAATGACGGACGCGTGTCCGTCATCTTTTCGAGTGTCATCGTAGGCTACGATGCGATACTCTTTAATGACGGGCAATGCCCGTCATTAAAAGTGGTATGTCATCGTAACCTATAATGACAGTAAACTTTTAATGTCGGTCAATGTATGTCATTAAAAGTCCATATCTGTCATTAAATATATGTTTTGAATGTTTTAATGACAGACAATGTCCTTCATCTTTTTCTTAATAATTTAATAAAAAAAAATTGTTGGTTGTCCAACAATATTTTTCTTTCTCGACCTATGCCCGAAATAAAATCTCAATAATATTTTTACATAACAATCAACTTAACAAATATAACTTTAATTAATAAAATCTAATATAACATAAATACAATTCGTCTTTGATTGTTATATATATTAAACAACACGAGAATTTGACAACATTAAGGATAATAAATGCGAAATTAGTAATAATAAACTGAAGTTTGAAGCTGGTTCAAAAATGAGAAACTTGATGAATCGAATGAGAAAGTTCGATTTGAGTTGATATCCACCCAAGGCTTTGTAAGCCCTTTATATATCTATTCAAAATCTCCCCCTTCGAGTAGTTCGATCACATCAATTTCTCACCTAATACCTCATATATATGTAACAAGTTCCACACCATATCAGAAAATTGAACAAATTGCAACACAAAACTTACATAAACATGAAAAAAAAAAAGCTTAGTTGAGAGAGAATTTAACACTTGTTTAAACAAGACAACATCACAAAGACCACCCATAATTGAGTCCAAAGATACCAATGTCCGGCTTGAAGCCTCAAGACCCTGAATTTCTAAAGCAATGCAACCAATTCGTAAATACAAACATCTCACAATCAGAACTAAAAGAAATATCAATCAAGACTTTTGCCTAAAATTATAGTAGCTAACAAGGAAAATAGAAAAACTAAAACAATAAAATTACAATTCCTGATAAAAAAAAAATTCCATATGCATAACTGAGAGCATATCAAGAATGGAAGAATTGAGATGTTCATGAAAACCTGTTGGTTAATAACAATGCCTTATACTACATCTTTATCCAATGATTTCATAAATATTTGACCAAATGCAGAATAGAGAATTTCAATATTCAGCCATCCATCTTTGATAAGGTCATTGATAGGTACACTAGCAACAAACTCCTTGAAACACTTGCACAACAACAAGCAGTACACTCACTCTCTAATAACCATAACTCATACATTGCAAAAGCAAAAACCAACCTACCAAGTGTGTGTTATTCATTTGTCCTACTTAATTCTTGTATATGAGATGGTGTAATAAGGCCTTACGATTTTCTCAATCTGCCCAGCTTTTCTACCCTCTTATTCTCTTTATTACCAATAGTCAACATTTCTTGTACAAGTATAATGACACAGTTATGTTAGATTAGATGGATTACGATATATACCTTCAATAGCTTCGGTTCTTAGGTTAATGGGTAGCTCAAGGCTTAACTTTGCCCCTTAGCTCCATTTGTTGGTAACCGGTTGGAAGTTGCCTGCAACATAAGAAAATAGGAGTGTGAAACATAAAAGTTCACCACAAGGGTGTCATGTTAAAAGCATCAGATGAAAGTTCAACAGGAAAGTGATGCAAAACGCTGGACACTTGTTGAAGAATGTATAAGAGCCAGAACAAAATGCCAAGCATTTAAAAAGAATTTGATACACAAATTAAATTGTGTTGTTTCCTGCCCTATGAAAAAGAAAATCCAGCAGAGGGTTATGGCAGTAAGTAAATACCACTAGGATTGTTTCCCAAATTCTGACCATTTAGTAAAACTTTTGCACCACTTGCACTTGTCCAACTTGGAATTCGCAAATTAATGGTAGATGGCTGGACTGATCCCTGCATTATTCATGTCGCAAAGAAATTAGTTACCTCCCATGAAAACCTACTGAACAATCAGATACAATTCAGATTTGAAAGTTTCCATGCTAGGATTCAGACAATCTCTGCCAGTTTCATAATACAAACAGGATGACTTGCAAAGTTTTACCAAAGGCAAAGATTGTGAAACAATTATATTTTCACTAGTCACTTGTGCTTGGGATCAAGGGAAGAAGGTAATTTAAATCTTTTATCCCTGTCACAAACTCACTCAATCTTCAGTTTAGAAATTTCCAAATTTCTAGTCAGTTTCATATTCTCAGGGTGAAGTATTCATTCTTACTTCTGAACTGTATAAGTACGTCAATCAATTTTGCAACTTTACACCCAATCTTTTCTACTATTGAACAACTTCTCCTAGCTAGCCTAATCATATATGATTCAAGGCGTACTGGTCTATCTTGGCCAAGCCTCAGCTCAGTTGGTCTGAATCTCCTTCGTCAGTGCAATACAACTAGAATTTTAAGGAAACGGTTATTTATCTCTTCAGTCTTACTCCGCACATCCGACTATGATTTCTTCCTTATATTTTTACTTTTAGCTTCATAAAAGTGTGGTTACATCTTTTATAACCCAATGTTATATATAACACTACATATCATGTAACGCTTGTAGTCTTTTTGAAAGTTCGAAGTCTTAAAGAGGTTATCTGATCAAATCATGAGATGTACATAGACAAAACCTTGTTATTAGAAAGCCATAAAAGTATTCTGCCTTATGAAAAATGTACGTTAAAAGCATACCACCTTGGGAGAAAATGTCATTGTCATCCTGAGGTTTGGAACCTCTGAATGAATTGGATCAACGTCCTGATTAAGCAAAACATTTCCTGATTTCCAATCAAGAGAACTTGGTATATACTGGATAACATAAAGCGTAGGAGTTTGTGCTTCCTCCTCAAAGTATATGGAATCGCCCAACTTTGGAGAATGATTCCATTCCTAAATTAAAAGTAAGAAACGAAACAATTGAATGAGAACAAGTAACAGAAACCTTTAAAGACAAAATCGGCATTCATACACAGACAAGATTATGAGAATAAAACTGATTGTTTTCAAGTAACAGAGAGAATAAAGAAAAATGAATGCGTGACTTTAATGAAGTCAAAACCTGTGCCATAGCAGCACCAAAACAATTCAAATGGGGTCCCCCATCCATGGTAGCTTCTGGCTTTGGAACTTCCACTACCTAATGGAAGCATGTAAATCATTACCTCAGGGTCAGTTCCTCTTTGGATGCTGAGCACCCCATTTGTAAGAGCCCGCTCATAATAATCAGCATATGCTACTGCCTTAGTCCATCTAAAGAGGTTGCGGGAGACCTATAATATCATCAACTTCAGTAAAAAGATATGATAAAAGTTCATTTTCATCTAGAAATGCTTGTATTGCATCAAAATGAAGAGTAAAATATAACCCTCTCCATCAGGATGATGCATCCAATTCTATACAAACTGTCGACAAAATAAAAAGGGAAGAAGAGATGGGGGAAATATTTTCAGCATATTACTCAATTACTAGTTCAAAGAATATCTTATTCTTCTTCCCAGAAGAAAGCAAAATAATAAGGGTCTTCTATTTCCAAATGAAGCTAGCTGAGAATTCAAATAATTCCACAAAAAATATAACCAACAGTAAGATTTTTACCTTAAGCATGTTGTAAGTTGTACAACAAATTTGACAAAATCTTTTTTCCAAGTATAAAAAACACTACCACTTGAGTTCTCTCCACAAATTTTTGCGTAGATCAAGAACTGTTATAATTGGATTTCAAGACTACAGTTTATTGCAGATCAAGAAAAAAGAGCATTCATTACTGTGAAAATGTGCAGATAAAGAAAAAAACCTACAGATTAAACAAATATTTATGATGAAAACCAACATACAACATACAAACAATCATTTCAACAACAAAATCAAAATTTTAATAGCTACAAGATATAATTAAACCATTCCACACAGATCTGAAACAAAAATGCAAAATAAAACATAAAGAAAAAGAACTAACCGTCACTAGTGGGAGCAGGAGTCGGAGCCAAAAACTGAGGCTAAGCAACTGGCAAGAAGATGGCGAAGAAGCAGATCTGCGAACAAATAGGGCATACGACAGAGTTGCTCGGAGTTGGTCGTGCAGATCTAGTGGCTGACGGAGCGTGGTTGCTTTCTATGAGAAGACGAAAAATGAAGAAGCAGATCTGCGAACAAATAGGGCTTAAGCTCCGACGAATAGACGGAACTCGCGAACACAAGTTGGCCGGGGGCGAAGCTCGCAAGGGAGAGGGTCGAGCTGCTGCTATTTGGCGAAGTAGTAGAGGAAGAACGGAGGAAGAAGAAGGGGTTTTTTTGGTGGAGAGAGAGATGGGTGAGTGATTGATTGAGAAAGAGAGAGAAGATGTGGTCTTAAAAGGAAATAAAAAATTAGGAATAAAAAGTTTTTTTTTTCACCTATAATGTCGGGCAATGCCCGTTATTGTAGCCATTACCTTTTTCCCCCTCCAAAACGCAACATCAATAGTCTGTTTTTATGTTGTCCGTCATTATTTCCAAGATATGAAATTTAAAGACCGTCATTAAAGGTCTGATTTGTAGTAGTGTATTCTACTGAAAAACATAGAGAAACAGCCTAAACATGGTCTCTTGGTAGCCAAAAACCGAGACAAAATGAGCTAAATCGCAAAAGAATATATTTATACAAATCGACGGAGCATCTAGACGCTTCGCAGCGTCACAGGGGCTTGCCGCAGTGTTAAGCGAGGCTTCAGGAGACTGCCAATAGAGTCTAGACGCTTTGGACAACGTCTAGACGCTATCCAGCGCATAACATTGGTCATTTTTGTTATAACTTTTCGCTCAGGTGTTCGAATGACCTCCGGTTTGATGCGTTGGAACCGTAATTCAATGTAGAATCTCTAGGAATGTCCCTTATGCTCAAATCCCTATGAAATCATCAATTTATCATATTAAAACCTCTAAATTAACACGATTTAGGCATAAAAATGTAGGACTATTTTGGTTCTATCACCTTGTCAAAATTACATGAGTATTTTAATAAGTATTTCCATGTTATAAAAATTTGAATTTGAATTTCTTTTATATATAAAAAAAAATTCATGGTTGATTTGTTTTATTAGGAACTAAAAAAAATGCTGTGAAATATTATTTATTAATTTGCGATTACAAATTAAAATTTTCAATAATTTTTCATGTAATTAGTTTTAATTTATTAAATTAGAAGCTAAAATATATTTTTGACATGGGAGAGAGTTACCAAAGAAGAGAGAACACTAATGGTAGAAAAGAACAAAAGAAAAGGCATATAAAGAGAATTGTAGAGAATTTATGAGAAAACAAGTACAATTTCCAAAAATCAAAAGTCAAAAACCAAAAACTAAATAGTTATTAAACGGGATCTTAGTTTTTAGTTTTGGTTTTTAGAAATTGTACTTGTTTTCTCATCAATTTGTTATGATGAGTTTCATCTTTTTTAAGAAAATATTTGAATTCTTAGTCCAATTCCATAAATAAAAACAAGTTTTTGAAAACTATTTTTTTGGCTTAATTTTCACCAAAAACCAAATGGTTATCAAAAGAGACCTTAGTTTGCAAATTTTGGCTTCTTTTTTTTTTTTTATATCAAATAGGCCATAGTGATTGAAATTCTTTGTTTCGTAAACCTCACATAGAATTATCTCTTTGATATTTTTCTTCATATGCATTGGCACTTGAAATGAGACAAGGCAACCTATGCTACAACGATCAAACAAGTTTGCAAACTTATCTATAGCTACAAATTCAACAACTTTGTGATTGTAGATACACTGTGTTAAATCACCAATCAACCCAAAAGCTTAAGCTAATGGGTTATGGCAAATTGAATTAATTATATGGAAATTATGCCTAATAGATTATAATTTCAAGATCATATTTTCATAAATGTCCAAATATTTGAAAATTTTCATTATTAGATTTGCTGTGTAATATCTTTCCATTATGCCCTTTATTTCGTTTACGTTTCATTAGTAAATAAATACATTTTAATTTTAATATTAAAGATTATGCCCGTTTTCATTTTCTTTCCTAGAATCATCAACTTCCAGCCACCCATATATAACGTTTCCAACATTTCACAGTATCGTCAAGTTTTATTTCACGCAATTTCCAACCAGCATGTTTTCTTCAATTTCGAAGTTGTTCGGCCATAACGTTTTCACACGATTCATTTTTTCCTCTAGCAATTTTTTTTCAATTTCTTCAACTATGAATGAATTTTATATACTTCAATATATATGGCTAGTATATACCTGTTTACATTTATTCATAAATGAATTACGTTTATATACTTCAGTATATACCTTTTACATTATAATAAATATGAATAAATTTCATATATTTTAGTATATATTGTAAGTATACACCTGTTTATCTTCAGTATATAGTCGCTTGCAGAATCGTTCTTCAAATAGTGTTTCTTCGTTTTGGACAAAAATCACGCAAAAATGCATGTTTACACGATTTTTCTTTTTTTGTTTCCTTCAATCATACATCGATTGAGTTCTTTTGTTTTCCTTAAATGAATTTTATTTTCTATTATTTTTTTAAACTATCAAATTATGGAAAAGGGGCATAGAAGTAATTGAATAATAACTTTATTGTAAAATCATTAGGCTCTTTGGCTAATTGTGTAAAAAATGGTGGGTTTGACCAAAAATGAAATATGTACATCTTTTATGGGCTATCTATGTAGTTATCCCTTAATTATATCAATACTTAACACTCGTCCCTTCACTTATGGGCTTGAAATTTTGTCAAAGGCCCAACAAGTAGAAATCAATATTAATTGGGGAGAAATTGACATTACAGTAGTTTGAACTTAGGACCTCCTGGTCTGATACCATGTTAAGTCATCAATTAACCCAAAAGCTTTTAAGTTGATTGGTGATTTAACACACTGTCATGTACTCTTTATACTTTGGAGAGATCAAATATCATTAGGGTTAAATCTATCAACAGGTCTCTAATCTTCTCTTCTCAATTTGGTCCTTAATTTTTTTTAAAGGATCAATTTTATTAAAAAAAGATTAATCAAGTCATTCCTAAAAAGTATATTCAATTTTGGTATTAGAAAACAATCATGTCATTAAATTATTATTTTATCAACATATTTGGAAATATTAGCATGCCATATGAAAAATGAGTCAAGTTTTGCTGATAGATGGGTTGAATTTTCATGTGTCAAAGTGACATCCGAGTGACATGTACTCCTTATATCTAAATATTGTTGGGATTTATGCCCTAAAGCCTCGTAATTAATAATTTATTTAATAATAAATAATAATTTTGATTATTTTATTTGCAATATAATATTATCCATTATATGAAAAATCCAAGGTTATTAGTGTAATCTTGAACAATATGTGGTTGACATACGAGAGGATCATGTTCAAGAAATAACCTAAAGGGTCATAGTATATGGATAAGGTTGGGTGCCTTATCTTGGTAACACTATTGATACGGCCCACTTTGTAATAGTTACAAATGATTTGATCCAAATCATTCATGTGGAGACATGTGAGTGGGGGTATCTTATACAATGAGTTTGTATAAGACTGGACCACGAAATATTTAATCTCTCTTTATAAATCCGTTAATTGAGAAGATTAATATTTCATCAGGATGATCATATGTAACTCGATCTTAATCCTGAGTGAGTTATGAACTCCTACTTGTGAGGGCTTGTCCTTTGATTTGCATGGGTGAGAGTGGCTTTTGTAGCCGATTCAATATGCCTACCATTTTGGGGACTTGACCAAATAGGGAGCTGGGAACATAATCTCACAAGATGGAATTCACTCCTTCCCATATAGGGTAAGTAGATGAGTAGTTCCCTTAAATGCTGATTTCGGGACTTGAACAATGGGGCCCCACCCTCTCACTGGCCCGAGAGAGACTTAGTTTATAATTAGATTATAAACAGATTGTTCATTAGAGGATCAGTGGTACTTAAGGTGCAAGATGTAATTATAGGGGTAAAACTGTGACGACCCGAATTCCTACGACACTCTAGATGCGGAAGCACGACCTAGTTACCTCGCTCATGCCCGAAAATTTCGGCAACATGACGGCGTAACTAGGAGAAAACCAAAATTTACAACATCCTGATAAGAATGAAGACACTTCAATAACTCAGATAAAACGCTCAGCATCCAACAAACTACGACAAATATGCTGAGCTTCACATCAAACACAGGATTTTAAGAAACCCTAACCAAATACACGATAACTTAAGAATATTTAGAATTTACAAACCAATCATACATCAAGGAACAAGGAAACAAAACTAAGAATGAAAAACAAGGAAAAGGAATTGGATGGAGTCTCCATAGTCTCGTCAAGTCGTCACCTGCGTCATCCGCCCCGAGATTGTACACAATCTGCAAAACAAACAAAGTAGCAAACATGAGTATAAACATACTCAGTAAGTAGCCCACTTAAGGGTCCAAAACTCCAAGATAACCTACCATGAAGGCAAACTTTCTTCACTTATTCTCGTGCTCATACTTCAAATATTTACATCAAATATTTACTTCAGTTATTTAAATGCTCATTCAATCACCTTCTACTTTTACCACCTCCTGACTCTAATTTCGTGTCACATCTGCGAGTCCTGTTATCTAGAACCCAAACTTGTGAAGGTATATAACCCTCACACTTATCTCAATAAATAAATCATTCTTAGGTTAACACACAGGCGCTAGGGAACGCATTCCCTACGCTCAACATAAATCTCTGGGGTCCTCGCCCCTATGCTAGCACCCACGGCAATAAGGATCGTAACCCTTATGCTCGTCACACAACTCTGGGGATAACGCCCCTATGCTAGCCAACATAAATCTCTGGGGTCCTCGCCCCTATGCTAGCACCCACGGCAATAGAGAACGCATCTCTATGCTCATCACATCACAGGCGTTCTAAGCTTACAAACTCGCACGAAACAACAGAATTAGGGTTGGAAGCATCAATCTAACGGGCTTTCATACTTTCACAGCACTTTTGGAACCTTTTGGGTCAAACCACCCCACCACATTCATTCATTCACTTGTAACATTGAATCCCTTAATTAAAGTAGCAACTAGTTTCAGGCAATCTTAAGCCCAACACAATAATTCTTATAATGATTTAACCAACTACGACATCGCGCACATACTCATAATTTAGGCAAGAATGACTATTCACAAATCACTCCATTCATGTCCAAGCTTGCCCAATTACAACCTCGAACAAATTCTTAAAGAGGTTCATATGCTAACATATTAAACTTGAAACTTTAAGCCACCAATTCCTTTATGACCACAACTTAGGCCGTTTTAGCTCATAGTTACTTCTAAACATAACCACTAACCTTTTCATATCTCATAATCACCGCTTTCAAGCATGCTTTCAAAATCAACAAACTATCCAACATACATTTCAATCAAAAAGGAATTTAAATGGCTTTAATCCAAATGACTACTTACCTAAGTCGAATAAATAATTTACGAGCTTGATTCTTGCCCTCAATTCGTTAGTTTGATCCTTCAATCGATATTCTGAAATCAAGTCCATTGGTTAACGATCGATCCAATTAAAGTTCTTATTTAAATTCAATTGAGTAACGAAATTACCCAAATCGTAACACGATCGTAACCGGGACCGTTCGAGCTCGAAATTTGGAATCGGAGCACGGCGGCGCGTGGCCGGAGCACGGCGGCGCGTGGGCGGGCGTGGCCGGCGCGTGGGGACTCCGATCAGCGCGTGGCTCACCGATCTGGACAGATTTGGCCCTTTCCGGTCGGATCTACTCGCGAATCGGTGATTTCCTGCAATAAATGAGCTCCGGCGAGGCTTGAATTGAGCTCCAATCCGCGCCCGAGGGGGCTCCAGATCCGGCCGGTCAAATTCCGACGGCGTCTTGCAACTGGAGAGGCGATCGGCGAGCGGTTGAAGGAGTTCTAAACGGGTTGAACTCGAGGTGCTGACCGGCGAACGAAGAAGAAGAAGAAGAAGGAGGCCAGCGGCGAGGTTGGAGCTTCGACGGATCTGGGTTTCGAACTTACAGAAACCGGCGAACGGGATGAGCCTCCGGCGAGCTGCTCGCGGCTGCTGCTCGACGAAGACGAGGAAGGAGGAGAAGGGGAAGGCCGGCGGTGGGTGGGTGTTCGGCGGGGGAAGAAGAAGAAAAACCCGAAAGATGGATGGGCGCTCGGTCGGAGAGAGAGAGAGAGAGAGAGCTGCCGGCGAGAGACCTTCGGGAGAGAGGAAGAAGAAGAAGAGAAGATGATAAGGATGGTGAAAATTTTATTATTATTTTTATTATTATTTTTATTATTATTATTATTAAATTACTAATATGCCCTTTTGACCATTATTTCTTTCCATTTTTGCCCTCCTAACCTTCCAAAATTTCAAATTCACTCTAAAATCAATATACTTAAGAAATTTTATCCAACTTGATTTCCATAATTCAAAATTAATATTTCTAAATAAACCGGTCGTTACAAAAACAGACTTTTGACCCAGCTGTAATTACGAACAACTCGTGAAGGATCGACTTGCATGTAATGATTATATCTATGGACACAACTTGTCCTACAGTGCATAAGAGTGCAACTCTAGGTCTATAGTGGAGTGACCTATAGTTAATGAATGAAAATTAATTAATTAAAGAGTTTAATTAATTAATTTTGTATCATTGGAGCTTATAATCTGTAGGTCCATAAGGTCCCCTTGCTAGCTCATAGTAACACTAAAAGATCAATTTAGTTGAAAGAAAAATTTGAAATGTTCAAATTAATATTTAATTTGAAGTGTTCAAATTAATATTTAATATATTAGATATATTAAATATAAAAGAGGAAAATATATTTATTGTATTTGATACATTAAATATTAAAATTTGAAATGTTCAAATTTAATATTTAATTTGAAGTGTTCAAATTAATATTTAATATATTAGATATATTAAATATAAAAGAGGAAAATATATTTATTGTATTTGATACATTAAATATTAAAATAATTAATATATATTTGATATATTAAATAAAAGATATTTATAGAATTTGAATAAGATTCAAATAAATAAATATCGTAGGAGATTTGAATGAGATTCAAATAAATAAAAGATATATTTTAATATATTAGATATTAAAATATAATATTTTAATAATGGCAAAGATCTTCCCTTGGTCTCTATAAATAGAACCCTTGGGTTGAAGCATTGTGAATAACACACATCTCCTCAAAGAGAGAATTAGAGAATTCTCTCTAAACCTCTTCATCTTTAATCCCTTGAGGATTTTCTTTCAAGAGGCTCCCACAAGCCTTGATCTTATGTTAGAGTCATAGTAAGGAAGACTTTGTGGAGGAGATAAAGACCCGCCAGAATATTCTCCATGTTTATTTCAATGTAAGTTTTTGCTTAACCTTGTATATTTTGTGTTTAATTCTAAATAAATCAAAGACGATCCAATGCTTCCGCTGCAGGATGAAAAGTTCATTCCTTCAAATATGTTGATTGATTTTAAATTATTATTTTTTATTATAAGTTAAATTTTCTAAAAATAGAAATTTCAGCAATGGTCAATGTAACTTTTAAGATATTAAAATTTAAAAAAAAATCTACGATGTGATTTTATACATGAGAGGTAGGAAAGGAAGTAAAGAGAGCCACCAATACCATGCAAGAAAAAGGCATAATAATAGAAGTTGTAAAAGAGAATGAAACATCAAATAATATTGTAAAAAAAAAGTATGAAAAATAATACTTATTGTTGCCTAATTTTGGACAGGAGGACGCATTTGACCTCCACGTGACATCAACAATGAATTTGTTTGAGGGGGGAAGAATGTGGCCTGTAAGACAAGAAAAATCACCAATGTGGTACTTGCCACATAGGCTCTGATGCTTAAGTCAGAGAGAGAATGAGTGAGGAAGAACTTACCTTTTCCTCCATTGAAGAAAAGTATGTATAGGGCCTTTTCAGGGCTTATTTACTAATTTTGTGGTGAATTAGGAAGAGGAAAAGGTTGGAGCGGGCTGAATGAGGACCAGGGGTCACATGAGAGTTTAAGCTTGCCCTTGGAGGGGTCAACCTTGGGGGTAGCTAAGGCCGACCCGAGAACTTGGGCCTAATTACCCTGAAGGCCCTATTCTATTTGCTTTTTGGTACTTTTGACTCATCTCGTCCTGTGTTGAGTTCTTCTTTGCATATCTGTCCTTCCACTTCCTTTATATTTCAAAATTGTCCCCATGGTCAAATTGTACCGAAAACATTAGCCCCCATTTCCTAATTTAGGTTCATAGTTTGACCTTATGGATATGGACTAATTGCATGGAGCCTGATTTAGGAGTATAGATTTTGAGTCTAAATTTGTCTTTAGAATTAGTGTTCGTGCTTGGTTTTATGTAACTAGATTCTTCTCATTTGTTTTTTTCAAAAACTCGTCACCAGATTCATCTCGGATCTTTGGGATGCTCATATCAACTAACCAAGTCTTTTTTGGAGACCCAATTAATCCTCCGGGCTTGCGTTCTACACACCTAAGTGGAGTTTTGCATTCATCACACGCTACTAAGCTTTATGAAGCTTGCTTTGTTGTGCTCAATAGGAACCCATCATGAGATTTTTCTCAGATTTTTGGGTTGCCAAGATCGGTCAACCAAACATTTTTGTGGTTTAATCAACCTTTTGGGCTGCTTCCTCCATACCTAAGTGCTTTAGAGTTTTGCGTGTTTCGTGCTTTGTTTGCACTATATAATTTACCGTATTTTGATTAGGCTCTATATTTTGGCTTTCATTTACCATATCTTGATCGGGATCCAGATTCTTTACTCTCATTTTGATGTTCGATCTTGTGGCTCTCCATTTATTCTTTCTTGTAAACTTTGGTTAGGATGAAAATTAAACCGAGCTAAACTAATGACACTAAGGACTGGGGGTGTGCTTACACAAGCCCTCTGAGCAACATTGGGCTCCTCATCCTCGACCTAGGCCGAGGATGAGGTTGTACCATTTTGGCCCAATCTCATCTTTTTTGTGGTCCAGTTTAAGCCTCAGTTAATTCTTGGTTCATTCTTCTATCATCGGTCCAATCTAAAATTATCCAACGTAGTCTAACTTTAGATTCTTTTCAAGTTCAAATGTTCCAAGATGAACCTTAGATCATCGATAGGATAGCTCATCTAACCTCGTGGGGATAGCTTTGGACCTCATGTTTAAGAATCTCCTTTCCGAAGTTTATTTTTACTATAAAGTGGTATTTTTATAGTTTCTTACTTTCAAAAACACTTTTTATGATAAGTTGTAGCTTCATGAATTGTTGAACGTAGTGTAGCCATTAACTTAGATGACTTTAGTTTAGACTAGAGAAAGGGAAAATAGATGGATTGAGGAGATCATGGGTCATGTCATGCTAAATGCATGCCCCACATTGTTAATGTGGGCCTTGGCCTTGGGGTTCAGCCTCGGCAAGCCGAGGCTGGCCCAAATTCCCTCATCCTATGTCGTCTAGATTTACTTTGTACCTTGTTTTAGCCCTTTGTTCTTCTTCTTCTTGTTTTTAGCTAGGACTTGTTCTGTGAGGATTCTTGGCTTATGATGAGGCATCTAAACCTTAATCTTTTCCTTATATAATTTCGACCTTTGCTTTCATGTGTGAACTTGTAAGCTTCATTTTTCAATAGTTGAGTAGTTAGAACTGGACTTTGGCTGGTCAGCCTCAACCATCCTTGTCCTGGCTGAGGTGAAGTTTTTAGCTTTTAGACTTTAATTTTTTTTCTCTAAGATGGGGGTCTGCTTCACTGAACTAGGGTATGACTGTAGGCTTGGTTTTTATTATTTTTAGCTCTAACAAAGCCCCAGTCAACTAGTTTGATTTCTCTGAATTGAACTGAAGGTTGTTTTTAATTTTCGATCATCACCTCGACTTCAGCCATGACTTCGACCTTGGTGTTTCTTAGTGAGCCTCCAGCTTCGTGTTGAAAAATCTTCATGAAGTATGACCCTAGGTCATTGCTTCATGATGAACAGTCCCACGTCTTTGTATTGAAGGAAAATGAGTAAGATATGGCTCTATGGTAGGCCTCATTCGATATGCCCTTGTGATCGACCTCGGCCAAGCATGCCCTGTGATCAACGTTGGCAAGATATGACTCTCTGGTCCACTTTTGATCGTTGTTTTATTCTAGGCTTTTGAAATTCTGCCTTTTGTTGCTTCTGTGATTCACAATTTGAGTTAGTTTTTATTCAATAGGGAGACATATCTTCTAAGTAACTTGTCTGTCTTTTGTTCAATAGTGAGACATATCCCATGAGTAGCTTATTTGCCTTTTATTTAATAGAGAGACATATCCCCTGAGTAGCCCCCTACTCAAGGAGGATTTTTTCTTGCAGAGTTATCAGTACTCAAGCAAAGATTTTCTTGCAAGAAAATCTTTGCTTGAGTACTAATAACTCTCCAAAGAGAGTTATTAGCTCGTTTTGTATACCTTAAATTTCCATAAATTGAGTAGAATGCTAATGCTTTTATGATTAAATATCTCCTAAATATTTTGTTATAATTGAATAGCTTCTTTAGAGAGTTTTGATTGTGTGATTTAAGTAATTGGAAGCTAAGCAAGCACTAAATTATGCTAATTTTGGTGTTACATGATTTATGGAAGTATTTTGTCAGCAGAATTGTAGGAGCAAAAGTTACAGCATTCATGGAACAAAAATAGCATGTGATAAATCACGTGAGAAGGAGTTCATTAATTGAGTTGGCACTTTTGTCAGCTGATTCAGCCCAAAACAACCAATAAGAAGCAGCCACTTGTGCCCTACATAGCCCAATCAGCCCTGAAAATCATTTGGAGGATTATAAGGATGGTGTAGTCATATTTTGAAGGGGGAGAAAATTGGAGACAAACTTTGAAAAAGCGTTTTTGGGAAGACACCAAAGGAGAAAAAGCTGGAAAAAGGGGAAGCTACCCCAACTTTCTTCTTTCAGCAATCATTCTTTCTTCTTCTTCTTTAATTCTATTTTCTGAATTCTTTAATGACATTCTTTTACTGTTTTCTTTGATTTACAACTTGTAATATGAACTAATTAATCACCTTTGGGTGAGGATTAAAAATGTTTTTATAAATCTAATAAGAGGCTAAGGCTTATTGGCTTGTCTTAATCTGGTTTTTGGGTGTATTTAATGTTATGTTTAGGTTTGTTTGGCCAACACACACTAAGCACCATTCCCTTGAGTTTTGGAGAAATGAAAGGAATTAAATTACTCAAAAACCACATTAGCTCCTTGATTGGCTTAGTAGCTAACTAAGTGGGTATGTTAGGGATGACAACCTGCCTAATGCGCAATCATAACATATTTAATCAATGTGGGTTAATGAAAATTAAACCACAAAAGTCTAAAAATCTGGGAGAATTTTGTGTTTAATGTTAAGCATATTGAAGGAGCAAAGTTCTTGCCTGAGCATTCTTTATTAGAGAGCTAAAAATTATTCCTAATCTGAATCCAATTCACTTACTCTATTACAAGTCGTTTTCATTCTATTGTTTGAGCTTCTTTGTGTTTATTAGTTTGTTAGTTTCTTTAATTTTGGTTCAGCATGTTTAGTTTAGTTAAAACCCCAAATTATTCCTGGTTACCATTTGAATTTACTAAAAAGTTAGCTTTAGTTGAGTGAATTCTATTGCTAATTCTTGTGGAGACGAATTAAATACTTATCACTTTCTGCTGATTGTATGCACTTGCATAGCCTAAATTGAAATTAAATTGGGTATTTTCCAAAACACTCTTTGAGGCAACAAGTACAAATTCATTTTCAAAACATAACTTGTATTGATCAACTTAAAATAAGTAATAACAAACCCAGCCTATTACATGATACTTGCTATCTTATCAATTGAATTTAATGAATATAAACTCAATAAACAAATTTTGATAAAAAAAAAATAGAAGCTAAACTAACTCTGTATGAAGAAAATTTAAGGTTGGCCTCAGATTTCCATGGGGTCAACCTCGGCCTTTATGGGATTGGCCTCAACCTCCTATCAGCGTCTTTAGTGATGTATTTCTTTAGAAATCCATTGTGAATTAAGGCTTCAATGTCATCTTTCAACTGAAAGCAGTCTCGAATCATATGCACATAATCTTCATGATAGAGGCAATATTTTTGTCTATCTCCCTTGTGTGATCTTGTTTTCAGGCCGCTTTAATAAGTTTGAGTGGCATACTTTCATTAGAATCTATTCAAGGGGAACTGATGTTGGAGTGTACCTCTCAAACTTTCTAGAGGAGTAGCCAAGTCGAACTGGTTTATGATCATCTATTTTCTATCTTTTGGCCTTGTGATGTAGTATATCACTTAGTCTTTTTCTGTCATATGAATGATTTGATCTTCCTTCAAGCTCATCAGTTTTCTTCATTGTACGAAGTAATTCTTATGTGCTCACGTATTTTTGAGCTCGAGTGATGAACTTTACATATGATGTAGGTTCTTTCTTTCCCAAAGACCGTATGAGTCTTGGATCTCTGAGTCCATTGATTATAGCCATAAGCGTAGCTCCATTAGTGCAATCTTTAACATGTAAAGCTTCACTGCTGAATCGAGTTATATATTCTCGTAGGGTTTCTTTGAATCCTTGTTTGATGGAAAGAAAATGAGTTGCTAGCCTGCACTGGCCTCTTCCTCCCAGGAATCGTGTTACGAATGCTCGAGCCAATTATTTGAAGGAACCTGTGGATCTTCTTTTTATTGTGTGGAACTATTTTCTTGTTGGTCCCACTAGAGTGAATGAGAAGGCTCAGCATCTGATTGCATCTTGCACTCCATGAACATCCATCCACGATCTGTACATGTCCAAATGCTCTAGGGTCCTTTTTTTTTTTTTCCATTAGAGGGTTTGATCCTTGGAATTTTGAATTTGGGAGGTAGTTCTACATTTATGATTTCATCAGTAAAAGGTGGATCTACCTGTTCTATCAAAATATCAATATCAAATCCTATGTTTTTTACTTTGTGCATATGCCTTTGGATAAGATCTAGTTTGCTTTGCATCTTTCGTAATTTTGTCCTCATGGTAGAGTGTTCGTTTCATCTTTGGCCTCAAAATTTGCCTCGATCTCGGCCTCAGAGTTTGTCTCAACTTCAACCTCGACCTCAACATCAAAATTGGCCTCAACATCGGCTCTCTGTCGATGACACTTCTCATATCTGTAGCTTCAATACCTAGAAGATTGCTTGCCTCGGCCTCCGCCAAGGCTCTCTGGCGCTTCTTTTCCTCGATTACGCTTCTTAAAGTCATCCCTTCTTCATATTGATCCATGGCTAGGATTTTATCCTAGTCTCAACGTCGACCTTGGTTTCGACCCTTTTTACCATGGCTCTTTGATGTCTAGTGTATGATGAATTTTGTTTCGTTTGTTTAGCTTACCCTACTTCCTTGTTGGTCGTGTTGTCGTGTAGCTTGAACGATCTGGTCAGCCTCGGCCTCGGCCTCAAACATGTGTTGGTAGGCCTCGACCTCAACCAACAAGGGTTGGTCGACCTCGGCCTCGGTTGACGGATTCTAGACGACTTCTTCGATTGGATCTTTGAAGCTCATTCTTCCATTCGAATCGATTTCGTCTTAATTCCAATTGCACTTTTCCATAATTTTACTCATTTTCTAATGAACATGGTATGCAGATTCTTTCAAGCAAGCTTGATCTTCTTCCCCTACAGACGGTGCCAATTGTTGATGCCTAATTTTAGATAGGAGAACACATCTGACCTCCACGTGATAGTAATGGAGAATTTGTTTGAGGGGAAAAGAACGTGGCCTGCAAGACAAGAAAGATTTGAACACCAGTGTGGTGCTTGCCACACAGGCTCCAATGCTTAATTCAGAGAGTGAATGAATGTGACAAGTTAGGGTTTAGAGAATTAGGAAGAACTTACCTTCTCCTCCATTGAAGATGAGTATTTATATGGTCTTGTTAGGGCTTATTTACGAATTTCGTGCTGAATTGGGAAGAGGAAAAAGCTGGAGCAGGATGAACGAGGACCAGGGGTCACCAGGGAGTTAGGCTCAATCTGTTGGTGGGGTTGGCCTTGGCTTAGGCCAAGGCTGACCCTGGAACTTGGGCCTCGGGCCCAAGTTCTCTCCTTCTAATTACCCTGGAGGCCTTGTTCTTTTTGCCCTTTGGTCCATTTGACTCGTCTCGTTTCGTGTTGAGTTCTTTTTTGTATATTTGTTCTTCCACTTCCTTTATATTTCAAAATTGTCCTCATGGTTAAATTTTCCCCATAACACTAATAAACGAATTAATCCATGGAGAAAGAATATAGAGAAAGTGTTTAATTACACAAAAAGTTATTAGTAAACAAATATGTGCAAAACGAAGATGGTAAAGGAAAGTGTATGAAAAGGAAGATATATGAATGTCTAGAATAAGATCAAAAATGAAAAATAATATATCATAGGGAGATTAAAGAAAACCATGCTCAGAATAATCATTAGAGTACTTTGCAATAAAGAAAATAAGAGAATTTCGTCGAAGAGAACAATTAAAATAAGACCATTTTGCAAAGAGAAAAATAAACCACAAATATATACATATAAAACTGTAATGCACTTTGAGTTCTTTGATTTGGACTCTACTTTGCTTCTTAATTTCTTATATCCGCTTCCTCTTCTTTCCACTAGAAATATATGTTTCCTCATCAAATATCAAACGAAATCCAAAATTTTCCACCAACAATTTTTTTTCTTAACCAGAATAGAATTTTTTTTCATCTTAGCCAAGAAATGTAACATCTTGTGTCATCTTCCAATACTTCATCCAAAACTTTACTTGAATTTCGTAGTAAATAAATGATCCACACATGATCAAATCTAGAAGACGGAAATATATATGTTCTGTGGATAGTCAAGCAGTTAATCATAACATCTAAAAGAATGTAACTTTTCAAATTGACAACCAGAGAGCATTATCCCTAAAACATGTATCTTCACATGCAATGGCAATTGAAGCAAGAGAGTGCAACATGTGGTAGGGGCTACAATATTCAAATGACTTTGGAATCTCATTTCCAGGTACCAATAATTCAACTTCTGTTTTCTTACAGATACCTGCCACATAATCAACAAGGACAGTCTCACTAAAAGGCAAATTTAGAATGCTTTTAAGTGAAACACTTATCTTAATTCACACTATTTTAGGAGAATTTATTGTATGCTTATTCTAAAAATACTTTAAATATGTTTTTAGAATTTTCATAATCACTTAGATCTCTGTAATCATACAGCCTCAAAGAGTGGTTTTAATGAGCTAAAAACTATTTTTCATCATGACCAAATTAAATTCATCCTGTGCCAAGTTTTATCTAAATTAAGATTCCTATGTTTTTCTTCATTAATATCATAATAACCCAACAATGTGATAAACTTGTTATTCAATGGATAACATTTCAACTAAGTCCATTTTTGCCAAAGTGAGCATAGCTCAACTGACATATCGAATGTGTTTATGACCAAGAAGTCTGTGGTTCGAATCCCCCCAATACTTTAAAAAAAAAAAAAAAAAACCAAAGCCCATTTTTACTTATTAAGAATGAAAATTACTAAAAATGATGAGATAAATGAGAATAAGAATATTATTTCTTTATCATTGCTAGCTTACTAAAAATTGTTTGGAATTGGAATCGAAATTAAAAATTTTATTAATGTTTCTTTACTCTTTTTTTTTAAACTAATGTTTCTTTACTTTTATCTGGAGTAGAAATTAGTCATATGAAGTATGTTCGTGTTATTTTTAATTAAGGAAAAATTTTAATTTATTTATTTAATTGTAATGTTTTTTTATCTTAATCATTTATTTGATATTAAAAATTCAATAAACAATTTTTAAAAATTAGATCAATTAAAAAAGATTGGCATAATTTTGCATTAAAAGAACATGTTATTGATATAAATTATTATTCAAATTTATTTAGTATGTTATTTAATAATAATGAATTATAGCTTTTCAAAAAATAATAATGAATTATATTTTTAATAATTTAATTGATGTCAATAAATAATAACTAATTAAAATTAAATAATTGACAAATTAGATAAAAAAAAATTGTAATATTTAGAATACAAACACACCAACTAACTAAAAACATTAGTCTCATGATCTTCTATTAAAAATATATATATATTAATAACCATCATGGTGTTCACCTAGTGGTCAAAAGAGCCTTGGAGAACTAAGAGAGAATGAGTTCAATCCATGATGGCCACCTACCTAGGATTTAATATCTTACGTCAAGTTGACCCGAGCACTCATCGATATCAAAAAAAAAAAAAAAACAATGGAATAAAGTATTTTTATTTTATTTCTTTTTTGTTCATAATTAACTAATTACCAAAATGTTCCATTATGTTTAAAAAGTCATGCTTCATGAGGACCAAAGTGTAAGATGGGAGGAAAAACTAACCCTATACAGAAATCTTCTTTCCAGTCTTTGCATAAGCAACCATTCTTATAGAGTTTGTCGGTGTCAAAAAAATTTGTAACATCAAGCTTTGGCAACAAATCACATTCTCTTGCATCCAAATTCCAAAGATTTGGTGGAAGGTCTGAAATATCTTGAAATGTTTGCAATCAACTAACCATATCTTTGTATGCGATTAAAACTGGTTCATCCCCTTGGGAAGTCTCCTAATCAAGTTCAAAGAAGTCAACAAATCAAAGCAGGTGAAAGTTGTAAGGAAATCCAATTTTAATAAACTAGTATTGTTAAAACTCAAATGTTGCAATGAATTTCTAAATGTGGAATGGTGGTCGCGCCAAGACAAGTCCCCAAATCTTGAATATGATTTCCTTCTGAATGAGAAGAAATTGCTATGGAATTCGAAGGCTACGAAAATTTCTCTAGCCTCATGCAACTTGTTAATGTAATTGTAAATTAGGCGGTAATTTAGGCTTAAATTATGTCTTTCCTTATTTATTTTAACCTTTTTGTATAAGCTAGGGTTTTCCCATTTGTAAAAAGATACAGAAAAATATCAATTTGATATAGAAAATAACATGGTATTAGAGCCCCATTGTTCTCTTCATCTCCAGAGACCCACCATCCAGACCCGCGACTCTGCATCCAGATCTGTCCAGAATCGTCACTGCCTCCTCCGACAGACTGTTCATCAAATGGCTCACCGTCTCCATAACCCCACCTTCCATTAACCTCCCAAGAGTCACCTGATCTACGGCTAAGTCTCGGCGAACCTCATCCCTCCTCCGAACATTTGCACAACCAAACACCTGCGCACAGACCCGACAAGATCTCTTCCTCGCTAACTCAAATATGTCCAGATCTCCTCCTCACGAACCCAGAACCTTGTCCCTCCTCCGACCAGCCTTGCGACCTGCACCACTAGCGCCACGCAGCTCCATTGAAACCCCGAATCTCTTCATCCGACACATACGAGATGTGAATTGTGCGGACATGGACGAAACTCCGACTTCTTAAAAACCGCGGGTGAAGATCTTACCATCGGAGGTCCGGATCTCATCATCTCCAAAAGTCCACACCTGAAAGCCCAAATCTCATCTCTCTTCAGTCCAACCAATCCAGACCAATTCGGTTCAACCAACCCAGACTGGTTTGGTTCATTTTCGATTCACCTAATCGATCCAGTGGTTTTTCATCATAACAAAAGTTCATGGTTCTCTCTTCTGCATGAATTGAAAATTACATGATCATAAATTTGAGAATTGTCCTACAATTGAGAGCAAATATTGCTACAAACATGGTCATATTTTAGAAAATTATCCTACTCGATCACCTCGCTCTCCAGGTAGATCCACCAAACCAAGGAACTTATCTAACGTTGGTTCCTCCTCATTTATTGTTGTTGCTGTCTCTTCTTCTGATGATCCTCCTTACCGTAGGTTTCCAATTAGTGACCTTCAAAATTTACTAAAACAAGTTCAGGATCCGCAAACAGGGCAGATATTTGGCATAGGATGCAAGGTGGGACGGTTGTTTGAGCTCACATCTCTTCAGCTCCCTATTTCTCCATCAATCTCTGCCTCTACCACTGATTTTACCATGTATCAATGGCATATTCACTTTGGCCACGCTTCCACTGACAAACTTTGCAAGTTAGTTAGAAATTTAAATAATGTCTCAAAATTTACTCATTTTGACTGTTTAAATTGTAAACTTGCAAAACAAACTGCTCTGTCCTTTCCTATTTCATCATCTTCATGTGATACTCCTTTTGGGTTGATTCACTATGATATTTGGGGTCCTGCTCCTACTCCTACTGTTAGTGGCTATCGTTACTTTGTTCTCTTTATTGATGATTATTCACGTTTTACTTGGATATATTTTCTGAAAAATCGCTCTGTCTTATCTAAAGTCTATATTGCATTTGCCAATATGATACACACGCAATTTTCTCAAACCATTAAAATTATTCACACAGATAATGCCATGGAATATAAGGATTCGAGCCTTCTCTCATTTCTCACCCAATAGGGCACCCTTATTCATCGCTCATGCCCACACACCTCCCAACAAAATGGACGAGCAGAACGCAAACATCGCCATATTTTGGATTCTGTTCATGCCCAACTTTGTTCTGCATCATGCCCTGAGAAGTTTTGGGGGGAGGGTGCTCTCACCTCTGCTATGTCATCAATCATCTTCCATCTTCTGTTCTTCATAATATCTCTCCTTTTGAAAGCTTATATGGTACCCATCCTTCTTACGATCATCTTAAAGTCTTTGGTTGTGCATGCTTTGTCCTCCTCCAACCTCATGAACATACCAAACTTGAACCACATGCTCGCCTATGCTGCTACCTTGGCTACGACACTGAATACAATGATTTTCGTTGTTGGGATCCTATCTCCAAAAGGTTAGGTATCTCTCGACATGTAACCTTTTGAGAACATAGTATGTTCTCCAGTCTCTCCTTCTTCCATGCCTCTCTCTCTAGTCTTTAACCTTTTTTCATTGATCTCTCCAGTGATCTTTTTCCTCCATCTGATCCTCCATGTATCTCCGACCTTGATCACCTAGCTCCTAACTCTGCTCCTCGGGGCCCGACATTGACTTCCAATGATCTTGATCCTCCACATATCCCTGAGGTTGATCAATCTGTTCCTGCCTCTGTTGTCTCAGATTTGACATCTGTCTCCTTTGTGGAACCTGGACCTGCACCTGTCACCACTGTAGGATCGGTATGGCAACCCTAGAGGAGAGGTGAATAGGGTTTATTCAAATTTTATAAAACTTTTTTCAAATGTGGGCTCAATTAAATGAATTAACACACTTTTTGCAACAATTAATTTAAACAAGAAATCAAGTAAATAAATTCATCTCAAATTAAACAATAAGTTTAACACTTACAATTTCAAACACCCTATTTAATTCTAAAAACAAGATTGGTAAAGAATATGTAAAAGTAAAATTATACCAAACAAGATTGACATACAAGAACACTTAATTTTATGCAATATAATATAACAACAAATTAATTGCAAAAATGAAATAAGATAGGGATAAAGAAATTGACACCGAAAATTTATAGTGGCTCGACACAACCCGGCCTACTCCACTCCCCAAGCTTCTCTTGGGTATTTCACTAGAACAACGACCCTTTCTATGGCTTAGATTCCAACCGTTACAACGTTCTTTTTCCGAGCACAAGAACAAACTCGATCCTTTCCACGGTTTAGAATCAAACCGTTACAACCTCCTTTTTTTTTTTTGGATCAAGAGAAACCCTTACACGGTTTAGAAATTGAAGAACAATCTCACAAACTCTCTCAAAAGAGTAGATGTACAAATTTAACTCTCACAAATCAATCCTCACTATACAATAATTCTCTCTCAAGAACAAGATGAAAAGAAAAATGAAAGCTTTGGAGAGAACAACAATGGAGACTTTTTGAGAATTTGAAGGATTGAAAATTATGAAAACTTGTTGTTATGAAAATTGGAGAAGAAGATGGTATTTATAGAGATGGAAATAATCAAAATCAAGATTTAATTTGAGCCATTGGATTTGTAAAAAGATAATTGAATGGTGGAGATTAAAAAAAAATGTAAATATTAATATTATAATAATAAAGACCAAACAAACAAAAGAAAGTGGGTGTGTGAGCATGTTTTATGTAAGCATGTTTTATGTGAGCATGTTTTGTGTTTGTCTTTAATTAATTAATTAATTAATTTTATTTTTAAACACCAAAAGTACTATATATATAGATAATTTTCTTTTTCCTTTTTTCCAGTATTTTAATTATTCTAATTTTGGAATTTATGAATAATTCTCAAATAAGTATTCTCAAATCAATTATGTTCTTTGGGGCATTTTGGAACTATGGATTTAAGTATGATTTGAGAAATTGGATTAAGTATGTTAAAATGAGTTGATTGTATTTTGAATTGAATTAATTTAAAATTTAGAGGGTTTGAAGGGGTAAAATAGGAAAGAAATGATTGGTAAGAGGGTATTATAAGTTTTTGCTAATTTTTGTTTTATTTAAAAAATAAATAAAACTCAAATGCTCTTCTCTCTCCCCAAATAGCCCCCATTTTCTTCTTTCTTCTTATTCTTTTCCTCACCCAAAGGCTTCTCTCTCTTCCGCACGCAAAGGCGCCTACCCCCTGCATTTTTCCTTCTTCCTCTGCGCTAGCGCCTACAGCAGCTCTCGATCTTCCCTCTTGCCACACGATGAATGCCGCAGCCAGTCTGCGCTCTCAACCAGACCTTCGCCGAATCCGCTCAAGCCTACAGTCGTCGATCACTGCCAATGCAGCCTTTCGCGCCAAGATGTGCATTCGTTGGTCAGATGCACTCGCCCATCTCACCTACGCGTCGGAACTGCCACCAACCTCAGGTTGTCGCTCTGCCTCACGCTGGATCCAATCCGCCGCTGTTGCTGCTAGTCCACACCGGCGAGCCACCCACTTCCACACCTCCCAGGCCGCGTCGATCGACGCCGGACTGCTCTCTCTCTCTCTTCCTTGGCGTGTGATCAGTTGGCAATAAGGATCTTCCTCGGTTTTGTTTTTCTGGCGAGTTTGGCCATGCACAGCCACGATCAGCCCCGTTTGGGGGTGGGTAAGCGTTTTAGTGTCATTTTAAGGTGATTCCGCTATTATAATTTGAATTGTGGTACTGTTTTAGCCTTCGGAGATTAACCCATAATGATTTGGAATTAATTTTAAATTACCCATAACATTTGGGCTTTGGTTTTTCAAAATCAAACCATTCAGAACTAAATTTGGCGGCGATTCGAGTTCAATTGAGGTTGGAGGCATTTATAATTGAGGAATTTAATTTTGTAAGTGTTGGCCACTATTTCAAGACAAATTGATTGAGTTTAAGGGCTGATATGATTAGTAAATGACCATTTAAAATGACCAATTGTTTGTCAAATTAATTTTCAAGATACCCATTACGATTGGAGAATGAATTGTCGAATTTAGATTAATTTGATATCAATTTCAGCAAGCTCTGAATTTAGGTAAGGATCGAGCGCGTAAATTACTTCGAATCAATTGGAACCATAACTTAAAAGCTATATATTGATTTGGGTTTTTGACGGTTAAAGTGAATTTCAAGTGTGAGTTTGGAATTTGATAATTGACCCAAAATGTTTTGGAATATTAGTGAGGTTTTGAATCATTTGTTCAAGATTCGAGATTGACCTTGATTTTTGGATCACTTGGATAATTTTTCTAAAATTTTTCTAAGAACTAAATGTTGGAATAAATGCCAAATTTTGGATTGGTTGTTGGGATTCCAGATTATGTTATTTTTGAATGCCCATAAGCTTTCAAAAGAATTTGTGAATTTTGGACTTATTTCCAAAATTATGTACTTATTGGTCAAGTTGCAAATTCGTTCAATTAAGGTTGGAAGCGTTCATAATTGAGGAAATTTATCGGGTATGATTTATTGGAGTTTTGGTAATTTTCAACCCGATTAGGGCTAAGCTTGAATTGAAATTAAATTAACTCATGTATTGGGACTTTTCGTTGAGCTTAGAAACTGTTTTGGTATTTTAAAGCTTACCCACACATTTTTGGGAATTATTTGAAGGATACCCATTGTATGGAGAGGCCGGACAATTAGAGTTGGATCGCTATGACACAATTTTCAACAAACTAATTTATTGTTGGGCAAATTAGAAATGTGAGACTTTTCACCACCTTATCAAGTTAAACTCTAATTTAATTATTGGAAAATTTTGGGTGATTTTAGCTTGATGTTGGGGACTAATTGTGTTGCTTTAAATTTGCTAGGTGGTGCTAGATAAATTCAGGAAGCAATATTCTTGGTGCTCATTGAAAAATTATTCATTCTGCTTAATGTAAGTAGTCATTTGGATTAAGCCCCTTTAAGTTATTTTGTGACTTTGTTGATGTTTGAAAATTGTGAATTATGAAAGTATGCATGAAATTGTGGTTATGAAGCATATTATGGTTAGGAGAATTGTACTGAAGTTGTTTTGAGATAAATTTGGACTAAGTATATGGCTATATTGGAATTAGGGGCTTAAAGATTCGAGTTCATTGTGGAAAACACGTGTAGTACCTTAAGAAATTACCTAAGTTTGTGATTGGATGAAATTAGTTTATGTTCGTGGTTATTTGTGAATATACATGTGTGCCTAAAATGTGTATGTCGGATTTGGACTAGTTGGATAAATTAATCTGAGAATTTTCGTAATGGGCTTAAGGTTGCCTAAACACATGACTTTTCTTGTTTAAGAATTTAATGTGGTAAACTCATGGTGAGTTCATGTGATCAGTGTATAGTACCTTGAATAAGTTTGTATTCGAGGTTTGTGACTGGTGTTTGTGAATGATGTGTAGAACCATGGATGAGCTATGCCCAAGGTTTATATATCGTATTCGTAATTCGTGTGTGGAACCCTGGATGAGTCTGTGCCCGAGGTTTATGAAAGATATTTGAGATTCATGTGAAAAACCTCGGTTGAGTTTATGCTTGAGGTTCATGAATTGTGTTTAAGATTGGAGGACATGCCTGAGAAGTGGTTGATGTAATCATGGGACATGTCAATTTTAATATTGTGTGTGGTTGGCTATTAGTGTGATATGGCCTTGAAAACCCCGTTGGAGTTAGGGAATGACTTAACACCTTTAGGCTAGTGGGACCTACTACCCCACCTAGAGCATGTTTGCCTATGATGATCATGTGATGCGATTTATGTGATATTAGCTAGTGTGGCTTGGAGATGGTGATGCCTTGTTGTATGTTAGTTGTGGGGATGAAGCCCCAGTGATTTGTGATGCTAGCTAGTGTGGCTTGAAGATGGTGATGCCTTCTTATTGTATTCTTATTGTATGCTAGTTGTGGGGATGAAGCCCCAGTGATTTCAATTTCTACTTATCAAAAGCAAAACTTAAGTATGAAAAGTATATGTATGAAAAGTATAAGCTAGGTAAATGTAAACAATATAATATGCCCTAGGATACATGTCTCGTCGACTTTAGTGCAAGTGGGAGATTGTTGAGATTTATGCCGTAAAGCCTCATAATTAATGATTTATTTAATAATTAATAATAATTTTGATTATTTTATTTACAATATAATATTATCCATTATATGATAAATCCAAGGTTATTAGTGTAATCTTGAACAGTATGTGGTTGACATACGAGAGGATCATGTTCAAGAAATAACCTAAAGGGCATAGTATATGGATAAGGTTGGGTGCCTTATCCTGGTAACACTATTGATACGCCCCACTTTATAATAGTTACAAATTATTTGATCCAAATCATTCATGTCTACATGTGAGTGGGGGTATCTTATACAATGAGTTTGTATAAGATTGGACCACGAAATATTTAATCTCTCTTTATAAATCCGTTAATTGAGAAGATTAATATTTCATCAGGATGTTGATATGCGACTCGATCTTAATTCTGAGTGAGTTATGAACTTCTGTCTGTGAGGGCTTGTCCTTTGATTTGCATGGGTGAGAGTGGCTTTTGTAGCCGATTCAATATGCCTACCATTTTGGGGACTTGACCACTCATTCCCATATAGGGTAAGTAGATGAGTAGTTCCCTTAAGTGTTGATTTCGGGACTTGAACAATGGGGCCCTACACTCTTACTGGCCCAAGAGGGACTTAGTTTATAATTAGATTATAAACAAATTGTTCATTAGAGGATAAGTGATACTTAAGGTGCAAGATGTAATTATAGGGGTAAAACGGACTTTTGACCCAACTGTAATTACGAACAACTCATGAAGGATCGACTTGCATGCAATGATTATATCTATGGACACAACTTGTCCTATAGTGCATAAGAGTGCAACTCTAGGTCTATAGTGGAGTGACCCTAGAGTTAATGAATGAAAATTGATTAATTAAAGAGTTTAATTAATTAATTTTGTATCATTGGAGCTTATAATCTGTAGGTCCATAAGGTTCCCTTGCTAGCTCATAGTAACACTAAAAGATCAATTTAGTTGAAAGAAAAATTTGAAATGTTCAAATTAATATTTAATATACTAGATATATTAAATATAAAAGAGGAAAATATATCTATTGTATTTGATACATTAAATATTAAAATAATTAATGTATATTAGATACATTAAAGAAAAGATATTTATTAAATTTGAATTGGATTCAAATTAGGAAATAGATGTCGCAGGAGAATTTTAAAAAGTTTGAATAAGATTCAAATTGGTTAGATAAATATATTTTAATATATTAGATATTAAAATATATTATTTAATTATCTTCCCTAGACCACTATAAATAGGACCCTAGGGGTGAGCCATTGGGCATTCTTCATATAACACACATCTCCTCAATAGAGAAATAGAGAATTCTCTCTAAACCTCTTCCTCTCCAATCCCTCGTGGATTTTCTTTCAAGAGGCTCCCATAAACCTTGGTCCTGTGTTCGAGTCATAGCCAAGAAGACTTTGTGGAGAAGATAAAGACCCGCTAGAAATATCTCCATGATAATCCTAAGGTATGTTTGCTTAACCTTAATTTTGTGTTTAATTCTAAATAAATCAAAGACGACCCAATGCTTCCGCTACGGGATGAAGTGTTTATTTCTATCACTGAGATGTCCACAGGAGGGGTTGGAGCCTCATTCGCTAGTATGTGAGTGCTTTTACCAGCCTCGTTAGAATGCGTGACTTTATGAGGTTTGTGCTTCTTTGGAGGAGGGGTAAAGCTATCTATCAAAAGTTGTATGCCCGCCTCAAGATAATCCCCATGTTTTCGCGACCACCAACTTTTGTAGGAATGAGTAGTGTGATTGTTGGGATCCAACTCGCGGGTCGGGAGGTATACACGTGATGAAGTCAAAGTTTCGGTGCAAAGTCTCCAACATTGATAAACGTTGTCCAAGCTAACATAGAAGGCATCCTCATGCAGGTCATTTAGAATATCCTGGTAAAAGCCAAATTGTCAACTAAATCGATTAGGGTTGTAGGCCTCAATAGCCATCAATCTCCCATAGCGAGAAGACAAGTAACACGATCGGAGGCTTATAAAGTAGGAAGAGGAAGAGAATGATAAGCCTTTAATGTCGTGCAGGATTTCAGCTTTGTTTTGGGATGGAAGACTTGCATGCCACATTATAGACGTACCTTGGTGAATTAACCTACGAGCTTCAAGATAGTTAAAATACTTGGCGCCACCTTCCCCAGAATAATCAACCGTTTAAGGACCCTTCAGTGTTGTGGTGAGTTTAAAATGTGTGCCAAAATAGTGTGCAAGCCAACCATAGACATAGTGTATTGGAAAGCAAATATCAGAGCGCCCAGTCGAGTAAAGGGTGTTGTAGATCTGGCCAAGGCCATGATATATGTTGGATAGAACTGGGATTGCAAGATTGAAAATAGCACCTTCCGCCATAAGGGCCGCAACTTTAAACACACTTGGTCGAAGAAAGGTTATGCTCTTATAGGGAAACAAAAACACACATAACCAACAAGAAAGAAAGGCGGCCAAATAAGTTTGTTCCTTCCATTTTTCCTCAACACCAAGAGTCTGGAACAACTCCTGCTCTTCCTTAGACCAGTCACACATCTCAAGAATGGATCCATTCAGGTTATGAGTGGAGCGAGGATGAGAAGCTTTCTTCTTCCTACGAGCGGGCGGTTTTACATACTTTAGCTTACCCTTGAACCAAAATGAAATCCACAAATAAATGGGGATTTGCAATTTCTCCGTTTGTTGGGATGCGATATGATGATAAGCGTAAAAAAGGTTAACTACAACTTTTGGGAAGTTGTTCATTCTGGTCCCGTGATTCCATTAGTTCCAACAGGGGATGGTTTCATCATAAAACTTTCCTTTGACGAGAAGACCTCTGAACTTCCACATATCCCATAGAGAAAGGGATATTTCTCTAGATGCAGTATGAAGGGTATTGGTTGAAGGACACCAAGTTTCACAAAAGGCTAGTACCACATCATTATTGCAATCATAAGAGTACAGAGAGGCCATAACTGTGTTTAACAAATTAGAACCTCATAGTAATCTCTGATTTCTAGCAATCACAGACTCTAACCATTCCCAATAGTAAGGAATATAAGTGAACTCTCCATTGACCTTTAAAAAAGGACCCCAACGAAGTTGAGTTTCAATAATTTGATGCCCTAACGTTGGTTCTGGATTCTCGTTTTGCTTCTTTTTATGCAATGAAGACTGTAAGATCCACATTAGTGAGGAAGAATGTTGATTTAGGGGTTTTTCTAAAGACCATTCAGGCAAAAAATGTGACTTGTCTAGGTCAAGTCTTGACCCCTTGATCGAGTCTTCCATGGGAGAATGGTTCCACTATTGGTGGGATGGTCTTCATCATCTAAAATAACTAGACTTTTTCTCCCATGGTCCAAAAGCTCTTGGAAGTGCACCATAGTCCTGCAAAAGAAAAAGAAAAAAAGAGAATTTAAAAAAAAAAAGAAGAATAAAGAACTTAGCACCAATCAAAGAAAATGTGAGGGTCAACACAGGGTCAGGTAAAGTTAGAAGGTAAAACAAGACCGCCTTCAACTCCACATGGGTTAGGGTTTGGTCACTTCCAAGGGAAAAAAAAGTTGAAGAAGACATCGAAGCTGAGGGTCACCTTCATTCCACTTGAATTAGGGGTTGGTCACTAAACAGTCGGAAAAAGTGAGGGAAAACGCCGATAGTTTAGTAAACAGTAGGCAAAAGTGAGGAAAAATGCTGACGATTTAGTAATCGGTCAAAAAAAAGTGAGGAGAAATGCTGACGGTTTAGTAAACGGTCGGTAAAAGTGATTTTTCAAGTGATTATATAAATTTCGGTCGGGACTGCCGATGGTTCGCCAAACCATCGACAATTCTTTGCCCTTTTGCCGACTGTTTTATAAAATGATCGGCATTTCGACTCCCTTTTGCCAACCATATAATAAATGATCAGTCTTTCTCTTCCCTTTTTCACACCGTTTAATAAACAGTCAGCATTTCTCTTTCTTTTTGCCAACCAATTATAAAATGATAAGTATTTCTCCTCCTATTTGTCGACTGTTTACTAAACCGTCGGCATTTCTTCTTTTTTCCGACCATTTTTAAAGAGTCAGGATAAATAATGTCGGAAAATGGCAAAATTCTTGTAGTGTCCCTCCAAGATCCTCTTCAAATTTGATAAAGAAGTGTATTTATGGGCCAAAAAATCCTAGGTGCACGTCCCAAATGCAAGCTTTAAAGTTTGTAGTGCCTCAACGCTAGCATTTTGCCTGCACTAACAGTCTATGGCGCCTAGGGGCTGTAATTTTTTTATTTTTTATTTTAAATCTTCAACTTGGAAATCCTTTGATTTTGGCCTTCAAAATGAAATCTTTGTTCATCTACAAAAATAAATGAAATGTATGAATTAAAATAAAAAAAAACTGTAGAAAAACTAACTAAAAACAACCTAAACAAGATAATAAATAATTATATAATGAACTTATCAACAATTAGAATAAGATGATAGCAAATTCAGCTTCTTTTTTTTTTTTGGATTCTACCTTGCTTATTTTCTGTATCTTCTGATAGGGACAAAAACAATATAACAACAACCCACCAAGATCTCCTCCAAGACAGTCAACCAAAAAGATATTCCAATGCACCACAAATTATTCACCAAATAATTCCCAAGCAATCAACCAGCAATGGACAGTAATAAACCATAAAAATTGCAGAAGACTAAATGCAAACAACACACAAATTATACGTGGAAAACCTCTTCGATGTGAAGAGTAAAAACCACGGGACTTGTGAGGAGTCCACCCTTGTCACCTTCTCTTATTATGATAAAATTGAGGGAAAAAAACCCAAATCAGTCATACAAAGGTTCATAACCCATCAACAGTTCCATACATAAGAGAACAACAATAGAGAGATGAAAGATTTAAAAAAAACACCCAGTTTTCCAGATTCCGTCTATCAGCGATTACTGACAAACCGGAGCTCAAAACGATGATCCAACCGTTCAAAACATGACCCTATGTGTCCTCACAAGATGACCAAATTTCAACAAGATCCAACGGCTGAAACTCCAAAAATTGATAACTTTGTAGAAGCTGTCTTTGCAAAACCGAACTGTCCTCTTTCCTTTCTGTTTTCTGTATATCTTCTTCTGTTTTCACCGCCTTTTTTAGGTCATTATCCCCCTAAAAAAACCTAGGCTTTCTAGATAAGCCCACACGTTTAACCCCAAGTGAGCTAAACATATAACCCAACATTTTGGGCCACAAACATAAGAAAAAACTCTGTTTGTCTGACAAATGGGCTGGACACCCATAACAATCTCCCCCTCCAGCCCCATTACGGGAAGACACTATCACATCCAAGATCACTTGAACCTCATCCCGACAAGCTTACTACAAAGCTCAACCTTGCTTCCATGAACTACTTTAGTTAGCATATCTGCACTATTCTTGTCGGTGTGGACTTTCTTTAGTTTCATTCTCTTCTCTTCAATCATATCTCGCAACCAATGATATCTAATATCAATGTGTTTGGTGTGAGCATGATACATTGAATTCTTGCTCAAATTCATAGCACTCTGACTATCACATAATACTACATACTCACTTTGCTTCAAACCCAACTCTTGAAGGAACCTTTTAAGCCATAGCATCTCCTTGCTTGCTTGCACTGCTGCAATATACTCTGCCTCAGTTGTGGACAATGCTACACATTTTTGTAGCTTGGATTGCCATGAGATGGCTCCCCCTGAAAATGTAAACACATAACCTGAGGTAGACTTTCTGTTGTCAAGATTACCTGCCATGTCTGCATCAGTATAGCCTTGAAGTATAGGTTTTTCACCTCCATAACACAAACTCAATTTGGAGGTGCCTCGCAAATACCTGAAGATCCACTTCACTGCTTCCCAGTGAGCCTTACCTGGATTAGATAAGAAACGGCTCACTAAACCAACCGCATGTGTAATATCAGGTCTAGTACACACCATAATATACATCAGAGAACCAACTGCAGAAGAATAAGGAATGGCTGACATAGCTTCTTTCTCCTTCTCTGTTATAGGACAAGTTCTCTTATCTAGCTTGAAGTGAGTTGCAAACGGTGTACCAACAGGCTTAGCTTGCTTCATATTGAACCTTCCAAGAACCCGTTCAATATACTTTTCCTGGGATAACCACAATTTCCCAGCTTTCCTATCACCAGTAATCTTCATGCCTAAAATTTGCTTTGCAGGACCCAAATATTTCATGTCAAAAGACTTGGACAAGTCTTTCTTCAAACTTTGAATCATATATGCATCTTGTCCAACTATTAGCATATCATCTACATATAAAAGAAGGATGATGAAGTTACCTCCATGAAACTTTCTAAAATACACACAAGAATCGGCTGTAGTTCGTTTATAATAATTGCTTGTCATAAACGAATCAAATTTCTTGTACCACTGCCTTGGCGCCTGTTTAAGCCCATAAAGACTCTTCTTCAATCGACAAACAAGTCTATCTTTCCCTTTTTCTTCAAATCCTTCAGGTTGCTCCATGTAGATTTCTTCATGCAAATCACCATGTAAAAATGCAGTTTTTACATCAAGTTGCTCCAACTCAAGATCAAGACTTGCTACTAAACCCAACACTGTTTTGATAGATGTCATTTTGACAACCGGAGAGAATATCTCATCAAAGTCAATGCCTTTTTCTGGTTGCATCCCTTTACCACTAATCTGGCTTTGCGCTTTACTATCTTCTTGCCATCCTTTTTGTACTTGAAAACCCATTTGTTTCTCAAGACTTTCTTGCCCTTTGCAGGCTGTACTTGTAAGGACTGAATTGTCTTTTGGGTGTTATAGTGAGGACTTAGTTGTCTTTTTGGTATTCTAGTTTTTAAGAAAAAAAAAAAGAAAAAAAAAGGAAGCAAGTGGCATTCAGAGGGTACACGTGTGAGGTGGTAGTGTTGTGTGAAGGTTGAAAGGTGGCAGGATAATAATAATAAAAAAAAAAGATTAAAAGGAGGAGGAAAATCGAGTTTAAAAGGGAGGAAATAGAGAGAGAAGAAAAATGGAGGTGGGATTCTGCACTCGAATTAGGGATTTCAATTTCAAGCTTGAAGATCCAATACTGAGGGGTGCAATTGAGAGCTTGTGGGTCAAAGATCATAATTAAAATTTGGTAAGTGTTTTTTTTAGTTCAAATAAGGAATAAATTTATGAAGGAATAGGATTTAAATATTGGGTTTCGTTGTGGGTATTTGTGTGTTGAAACTTGGTTTTTGTTTAGTATTAAGGTTTAATAATGGAAGGAAGAGGATGAAATAAAGAAGTTATAACTCCTTCTACAAAAGATCAAAGTAGGTAGAATATTTATCTATATATATAAAAAAAAAAAAAAAAAAAACTCTGTTTGAGGAAGCCAGAGCTGGAGAATGGGAAATGAGAGGAAAAAGAAAATGGAAGAGGTAAGGTGATGGATGGATGGAGAGAGGAAGTATTAGGTTTTTTTTTTTTTAAAAAAAATAAATAAATGAAAGAAGAAGAATAATCCAAAAGGTTCGGCCATGGATGAAGAAAATGGGAGATGGAGAGAGATTGCAAAATGAAGAAGAAGATAGGTTGAAGAAAGAGTTAAATCAATAAAGTATTGAAGGTAAAAAGAAGCAAATAGTTGAAAAGTACAAATAAAATTAATGAGGATAGAGGAAAAAATTAATGAGTGAAGGGAGATGGTTTTTTTGGAAGTGTGCACGTGAGAGAGAGAGAGAGAGAGAGTGGTAATTTGAGAAATGAAATATTATTTTATTGTGCAAGTTGGTGTTATAAAAAGGAGATGTGAAAGAGGAGAGAGAAATATATGGTTTTTAATTATAAAAAAAAAAAAGATAAAATGTGCTTAGCTTTGACTAATGAATGGAATGGGAGAAAAAGTTGTATTTGGAATTTGGGTTGAAAAAAATGGATTGGAGAATTAGCTTAGTTTGATTAAGGTGAAATTTATGACATTTTCTTATTGGTAATATTTGTAAATTGGAGTATGGTTATTGAAATTACAGGTTGAACAAAAGTTGGAATAGCTTTTGATTCGAAGGGTCAACGACAATAGTTTTGTGAGTGGTTTATTTTACGAACTATTTTTATTATTTGATTATTATTACGAATTTTCAAGAATTCTATAAATCATGTGTGATTTTAGAGAAAATTGCTAAGAGATTTTCATAGTATGTTATGAATTTCCAAAAATGGTATGGAAATGCCAATATTTTATGCTTTTAGTTGAAATTGTCATTTGAGAAATATTTGAGATATTTTTATGATTATTGAGATGTTTGAAGAGTTTTAATGTGTCTTGAAAAATGTATGAAATTTATATGAGATGTGGATTCAAAGAAAATATGATTTTAGAAATGTTTTATATTATTGAGAGATTTGATGATTATTCGAGAAAGTATAAATGTTTAATGTTATTTCAGAAATCTCTCAAGTTTATGAACAATTGTTTAGAGAAATATATAATTTTCAGAAAGAGTTTGAGATCTTGAAAAGTTAAGAATTTTTATGATTTAAAGTGATTTGTGATTTAAGAGGTTTATGTTGGAAGTGGTTTTCAAACCACTAGATCTTTGTACCCATGGTGATTACCCGATATGCTATGAGAATGTGTTTCCATAGTATGCTAGCGTGCTCAGGCCGCAGGGGATGCAGGGGAATGCCGAGGCCCTTAGATGCCAAATCCGGATTCCGAATCCTGGTCCAAATCCTGGACCTGAAGCATTACAGATGTTAGAGTTTGCTCTACGTGCACGTATGACAGAGACATGTTCTGCTATGTATCTGGAGATTACTCGGTACATAGTATGATAGAGATTTGGGTACAGATTTGGTGATAAATTTCACTAGTTATGTTTATGCTTTCCAGAGCTATAATTACGGATTTCCCTATCTATGTTTTTTACGAACTTGTGCTTATGTTTTCAAGAATTGCTGACTTAAGAGGTGTTGTTTCAAGAGTTGTTTATTTACATATTTTAATGTCTTTAAATGATCTCGAAGGTTGCTAAACTGATCGTGATTTACATTATTTCACATAGTTATGAACTTATGTTTAGTAAGAGAATAATTTCCTTGAAAATGTATTTTCTTATGAATCACCACTCATTGGGCTTTTTAGCTCATTCTTTTGTTTTTTAATTTTTCCACCAGGTTGCTCTTGAGTTTCAATCAGAGATTGCTAATCAGAATCTGCCACCAGTCTTATCAAGTCATTGCATATCATCTAGTGTAAGTAAAGGAAATTTTTTTTTACTGTGCTGTTATTGGGATATCCACATATAAAGTTAGATAATGAAAGAAGAGATAAAGACTTGGCAATAGATTCCATTGCCCATTTGGGGTCTACTGCCATCACAGCTCATCCTAGGTTTGGTAGAGTTAATCTGGGGCGGGTTGTGATAGTTTGGTATCAGAGCAATAAGATTCTGCATGACATGGATTGTAAGTGGATGTAGTGTGTGATATGCAATGCATGGTAAGTAATCATGAGTCATGGTGGCAGATCACGTATGTTACAAGAAATTGAAACTCAATGAGCTACTGGTAGGCAAAGTATATTGAATAAAGAGTTGGTTGGAGAGATTAGTCACTCCGAAGATGAGCAACAAAATAATGTGATTGATAAAGAAAGATAGTTGACAAAAAAAAAAAGATAGAAAATGTTCTTGGTGTAGTTTAAAAGATGTGGATGATGGAGAATGGCAGTTAAGGACCAAAATTACTTATGGTATAGTTGAAGAGATGAGAAAAAAAAATGAAAAACTATACGATTAAATGATTGATAGAGTTGGGAGCAAAGCCATTTACTGGGGCCTCGAATCCAGTTGATGTAAAAAAAAAAAAAAAAAAAAAAAAAAGATGGGCAAGTTGTAAATATATTTAGAGGTAATAGAATGCTTTAAAAATAAAAGGTGATAAGATCTTGCTATATTTCTTTTAGAAGAAGTGGCTCAGAATTGGTGGAAATCAAATACAAGTAGGCGATCAAATGGTCACGAGGTTAGTTGGAATGAATTCAAGAAAGTTTTATATGAGGAATATTGTCCACCATTGTATAGAGTTGGGAAGTGAAAGGAATTTCTGAGTTTGGAGTAAAAGTCGATGATATCATGTCATGTAACAAAGAAAGTATATTGAGCTTTTCAAATATGCAACCATGATAATTGAGGATGAGATTGACAAGTGTAAAAGGTTTGAGAATGGTTTATGAGAGAACATTGAATTTATGTTGCAGGGTTAGAATGGAGAAATGGGAGATTGGTTGAAGCATCTATTAACAAGGAAAATAAATGGTGAATAGAATGGGTTATGTAAGTGTAAGCAGAAGGAGTTGACACATTACTAAAACGGCAAACCTATTAATGTAGACATATGACGAGCAAGTTGGAAAAATGTTTGTTGCACTAGGTTGCGTAAAGGATAAGAAGTGGAGCTTGTCTTCTTTCTTACAAAGAAAAGGCTAATGGTTAGTCGGGGTCAATAATAAGTAACGAGGTCATACCTTGAATTAATAAGTTAAAGCGATTTCAAGAAAGTATGTCATGAAAAAGTATTTGTTTGTGATCATATAGAGATGTGGAATGAATGGAAATTAAATAAAGACAACTATCAGAGTAAAAAATAAAATAAAATAGAGGCATCTAGAAAAGAAGAAATCTAGGGAGCCAATGGAGGATGTACGTGGTTTCATTAGCCAATATAATCAATATTGTAGGCGGAAAGTCGGATTGCGTTGGACTCAATGCCTTACCATGAGGTACAACTATTTTAATTGTTGGAAAAAGAATGATATTATGAAGTGGAGTATGGTTTGTAATCACTTGAATTAGGCAATTGTTGATATAATAAGTATTCATTGCTTGGATAGAGAACTTGCTTGTTAAACTCAAGGATACCTAAACGTGTTTTGAAATTGTTATGCGGTGAAGGATATCACCAATATTTGAGGAACAAATGTAACGAAGATTGTTTTTAGTACTCTATTTAAGTATGATGATTTTTATGTTACATCATATAAGTTAGTAGTTGATGATCCAACAAGTTATGAATTATGGAAACAAACCATTCAATTCTTGTTTATACAATTATGGTTGTATCCACTAAGGACAAGTTGGATTATTATAAAGTTCCGAAGAACACAGAATATTCCAGGATAAGGTTATAAACTTTACAAGCTAAAGGGTTATATTTTGGATACAGCAAGTTTGAACTTTGGCTTGACCAAGCTGTGCTTTGGGCCACGATGTTTATGCAGGAATATATTTGTTAATATTCAAAAGATTGAGGCTGTAATAAATGAGGGCAGTCTATAATTGTTATTAAGGTTGTAGCATTCTGAGGTTGATTGGTGAGTTTCATATAGAAGATTCTCCAAATTGACACCTCTATTGATTAGTGTAACTAAAAAGAGAGTTTAAGATTTGTATGGATAAATATAAGTACGATCACAGTCCTTGGAACATGAAGGAAAGGCTAGTTGTCACTCAATATTTGCACTCTTGATATATAATGAAGGAATTGTTGTTTACGTTGACATTCTCATCAAGTTTTGGGTGTATTTCGATGCAAATTAAAAATAATTTATGATTCAAAATGGTTGGAGAAACATGAGCAGAATTATCCAACTCATGCTTGAGAATTAACTATGATGGTATTAATCTTGAGAGTTTGAGATACTTAAAAAATTGCTAACATTATTTTATGAAGAGAAGTTTTACGTATGGACAAATCACAAGGGTTTAAATTATGTTTTGAACTAGAAAGGAAAAGATTTGTGTAAGAGAAGATAACTTAAATTGAGGAAAAATAATATGATGGTATCATTGACTATTCTCCAAAGAGGAGTAATGTTGTAGGTTCCTTAAGAAAGGGGGACAAGTGGTTCAAGAGCATTAATTAATGCAATTAGACTTTTCTTGATTGGGTGATTTCAATTATCACTTGAATATAGAATTGTCAGGCATGGATTAGAAGTTTTATTTACCAATTTGGTGAGTAAGACATGCTCTGGCTGATGGCTAGAATTATGGATGATGAGAATTTGACTAAAGTTTAATTGGTTATTTATACTTGAACATCAAGTCTAAGGAATGGCCTTATCCTATGCATACAAGATGTACAAAATATACCAAAGGTTGAAGAAAATTGGTAGCAAGGTATGGGAAGAGAAATGACAAATTTGGTTCTGAGTGCTTGGGTTGTCATCAAAACTTTTGATTTCTTTATCAAGACTTTAATGGAAATGGAAACATGTCAAAATGGACTTAATTATGTTGTATTCTTTGTACTCAAGTGGTTATGATTGAAACTATATTGGTTGATGGTTATTATGCTGGTCAAGATTGCTAAGTTATTGTCGATCAAGATTACGAGTTCTCTAAATAAATGGGCTCAGTTGTACATGGATGAGATAGTATATTTGAGATTTTAGAGTAGAAAGGTATTGGGCAAAAATTCGAGATTGCTTTTCAATTATGGCATGGTGAATAACAAGTGTTTGGTACTAAGCTAAATTTTAGTTTAGTTGTCGCCCGAATAGTTGGTAATTGGAAAGAATTATTTAGACTTTGGAAGTTATGTGGCGTGACTATGATAATTCAAGGAAAGCTGAAACAATCCTTACTCTCTTGTGGGATTGCTTATAATAATAGTTATTTTTCAAGTTAAAAATGACGATGGTTAAAGCATCATATGGAAAGAATGGTAAAACCTTTACTTATGTAATAAAACGGTGAGAAGGAACTGATAAGCCATGAACTTGTTCAAATTATCTTTAGGAATTAAGGAAGGCAATATTGATTTGCAAAAACTTGGTATTCACGCAAGATCGACAAATAGAGTTACATAAATAAATATCCAAGAAACACAGAATTGGAGATTGGTGACAAGACTAATGGTCGTGAAGTTAGATAAATCTTGGTTATATAAGTTATATTTCTTTTACAATTTCATTCGGAATTGATAAGATGTTAGGGTTGTTATCTTCTAAGCTAAGGACAATTACTTTAGTGGAAAATATATACAAGAAGACGGTGTTTGACAAGCTTATAAGATTACATATGGTGATATAGAATTGACTCAAGCTTTTATACCTTGGTTGGAAGTTAGTTATGTTTTCTCAATTATTTTATTGATTAACTAGACTAAATTTCGAGGACGAAATTCCTAAAAGGGAGTAATATTTTGTAAGGACTGAATTGTCTTTTGGGTGTTATAGTGAGGACTTAGTTGTCTTTTTGGTATTCTAGTTTTTAAGAAAAAAAAAAGAAAAAAAAAAGGAAGCAAGTGGCATTCAGAGGGTACACGTGTGAGGTGGTGGTGTTGTGTGAAGGTTGAAAGGTGGCAGGATAATAATAATAATAAAAAAAAAAGATTAAAAGGAGGAGGAAAATCGAGTTTGGAAGGGAGGAAATAGAGAGAGAAGAAAAATGGAGGTGGGATTCTGCACTCGAATTAGGGATTTCAATTTCAAGCTTGAAGATCCAATACTGAGGGGTGCAATTGAGAGCTTGTGGGTCAAAGATCAGAATTAAAATTTGGTAAGTGTTTTTTTTAGTTCAAATAAGGAATAAATTTATGAAGGAATAGGATTTAAATATTGGGTTTCGTTGTGGGTATTTGTGTGTTGAAACTTGGTTTTTGTTTAGCATTAAGGTTTAATAATGGAAGGAAGAGGATGAAATAAAGAAGTTATAACTCCTTCTACAAAAGATCAAAGTAGGTAGAATATTTATCTATATATATAAAAAAAAAAAAAAAAAAAAAACTCTGTTTGAGGAAGCCAGAGCTGGAGAATGGGAAATGAGAGGAAAAAGAAAATGGAAGAGGTAAGGTGATGGATGGATGGAGAGAGGAAGTATTAGGTTTTTTTTTTTTTAAAAAAAATAAATAAATGAAAGAAGAAGAATAATCCAAAAGGTTCGGCCATGGATGAAGAAAATGGGAGATGGAGAGAGATTGCAAAATGAAGAAGAAGATAGGTTGAAGAAAGAGTTAAATCAATAAAGTATTGAAGGTAAAAAGAAGCAAATAGTTGAAAAGTACAAATAAAATTAATGAGGATAGAGGAAAAAATTAATGAGTGAAGGGAGATGGTTTTTTTGGAAGTGTGCACGTGAGAGAGAGAGAGAGAGAGAGTGGTAATTTGAGAAATGAAATATTATTTTATTGTGCAAGTTGGTGTTATAAAAAGGAGATGTGAAAGAGGAGAGAGAAATATATGGTTTTTAATTATAAAAAAAAAAAAGATAAAATGTGCTTAGCTTTGACTAATGAATGGAATGGGAGAAAAAGTTGTATTTGGAATTTGGGTTGAAAAAAATGGATTGGAGAATTAGCTTAGTTTGATTAAGGTGAAATTTATGACATTTTCTTATTGGTAATATTTGTAAATTGGAGTATGGTTATTGAAATTACAGGTTGAACAAAAGTTGGAATAGCTTTTGATTCGAAGGGTCAACGACAATAGTTTTGTGAGTGGTTTATTTTACGAACTATTTTTATTATTTGATTATTATTACGAATTTTCAAGAATTCTATAAATCATGTGTGATTTTAGAGAAAATTGCTAAGAGATTTTCATAGTATGTTATGAATTTCCAAAAATGGTATGGAAATGCCAATATTTTATGCTTTTAGTTGAAATTGTCATTTGAGAAATATTTGAGATATTTTTATGATTATTGAGATGTTTGAAGAGTTTTAATGTGTCTTGAAAAATGTATGAAATTTATATGAGATGTGGATTCAAAGAAAATATGATTTTAGAAATGTTTTATATTATTGAGAGATTTGATGATTATTCGAGAAAGTATAAATGTTTAATGTTATTTCAGAAATCTCTCAAGTTTATGAACAATTGTTTAGAGAAATATATAATTTTCAGAAAGAGTTTGAGATCTTGAAAAGTTAAGAATTTTTATGATTTAAAGTGATTTGTGATTTAAGAGGTTTATGTTGGAAGTGGTTTTCAAACCACTAGATCTTTGTACCCATGGTGATTACCCGATATGCTATGAGAATGTGTTTCCATAGTATGCTAGCGTGCTCAGGCCGCAGGGGATGCAAGGGAATGCCGGGGCCATTAGATGTCAAATTCGGATTCCGAATCCTGGTCCAAATCCTGGACCTGAAGCATTACAGATGTTAGAGTTTGCTCTACGTGCACGTATGACAGAGACATGTTCTGCTATGTATCTGGAGATTACTCGGTACATAGTATGATAGAGATTTGGGTACAGATTTGGTGATAAATTTCACTAGTTATGTTTATGCTTTCCAGAGCTATAATTACAGATTTCCCTATCTATGTTTTTTACGAACTTGTGCTTATGTTTTCAAGAATTGCTGACTTAAGAGGTGTTGTTTCAAGAGTTGTTTATTTACATATTTTAATGTCTTTAAATGATCTCGAAGGTTGCTAAACTGATCGTGATTTACATTATTTCACATAGTTATGAACTTATGTTTAGTAAGAGAATAATTTCCTTGAAAATGTATTTTCTTATGAATCACCACTCATTGGGCTTTTTAGCTCATTCTTTTGTTTTTCAATTTTTCCACCAGGTTGCTCTTGAGTTTCAATCAGAGATTGCTAATCAGAATCTGCCACCAGTCTTATCAAGTCATTGCATATCATCTAGTGTAAGTAAAGGAAATTTTTTTTTTACTGTGCTGTTATTGGGATATCCACATATAAAGTTAGATAATGAAAGAAGAGATAAAGACTTGGCAATAGATTCCATTGCCCATTTGGGGTCTACTGCCATCACAGCTCATCCTAGGTTTGGTAGAGTTAATCTGGGGCGGGTTGTGATAGTACTAGCTCATAGGTTTCCTTCTTTTTCAAAGAATTCATCTCCTCCTTCATTGTTTCAAGCCACTGATCTTTCTCATCATGAGACAAGACCTCTTGATAGTTCTCTGGCTCTCCATCTTCACTAACTAGAATGAACTCTGAGCTTGGATACTTTATTGAAGGTTTACGCTCTCTTGTGGACCTTCTAACCTGTGTATCCTCCACTTGAGGGGCAGATTGCTCCCCTTGCTCATAAACTTCTTCATGAATCACTTCGTCATGCACATCTTCCCCATGGATTTCTTCATCAGATGAAGACTCGTCAAGATCATCATCATCCATATGATATGGTACATTACCAACAGGTTCTACCTCATGTACATCATCAAGTACATCCTTAACATTTTCATTTGACGAGTGAATAACAGAAGGAGTAGAAGTGGAACCATTAGTAGTATCAAAAGACAATTTTGAAATAGAAGTGTACCTTGTACTCAGAAGATCTGCACCCTTCTCATGCTCAAAGAATACTACATCTCTGCTTCTCACTACCTTTTTCTTTTCTGGATCGTAGAGCCTGTAACCATACTCTTCATCCCCATACCCAACAAATACACATGGATTAGTCTTCGAATCAAGTTTTGACCTCTGTTCTTTAGGCACATGCATGTATGCCTTGCTGCCAAAAACTCTTATATGCGAATAAGTGGGATCATGTCCCTTCCATGCTCTATCTAGAATGTCATGACCAAGAGGAATCGATGGAGATCGATTAATCAAATACACGGCACATTGCACTGCTTTAGCCCAAAATGTCTTAGGAAGATCAGACATTCTAAGCATGCACCTCACCTTTTCTACAATGGTTCTGTTCATCCTTCAGCAAGTCCATTGTGTTGTGGTGTGCCAGGCTCTGTCTTCTCATGTCTAATGCCATGTTGTGAGCAATAGTACTTGAACTCATTCGAAGTATACTCACCACCATTGTCAGATCGAAGACACTTCAACTTTCTTTCGGTCTCCCTTTCTATCATAGCATGAAACTTTCTGAAAATCTCAAACATTTGGCTTTTTGTCTTCAACATATACACCCAAGTTCTTCGAGTAGCATCATCTATAAAAGTGACAAAATGTCTATTGCCACCAAGAGACTCTGCCTCAATAGGACCACAAATATCGGAGTGAACTAACTCCAATTTTCCTTGTCTTCTAGTGGACTTTCTAGAAAAAGAAACTCTATGTTGCTTACCTGCCAAACAATGATCACAAGGGTCAAGAGAAACTGTTTTATCAATTGGAATAAGAGATTTACCTGCCAACAGTTTGATCCCCTTGTCACTCATATGTCCTAGCCTTCGATGCCACAAATTAAGAGAATTTTTTTCTTCAACTGCATTCAGCTCACTAGAACATACCCTCAAGTATGTTTTATACAAAAAGCAACACAACTCACCATGAGCAACTGTCATTGAACCTTTAGACAATTTCCACTTGCTGTCACCAAAGGTATGTTGGAACCCTTCTTGATCAAGGAAATTTGCAGACAATAAGTTAAGACGTAAATCAGGAATATGGCGCACATTCTTTAATATAAGCATGCACCCAACACTTGTCTTCACATGAATATCACCTAACCCAACAATGCTAGCTAAGCTTTTGTTTCCCATCTTCACACTACCAAAATCACCAAATTGATAGTTCATGAAGTACTCCTTTTTGGGAACACAATGATATGAAGCACCTGAATCTACCAACCACTATGTGTCTGAACTCTCTACATGATGACACTCACTAGTTGCACAAATCAAAGTGACATCACCATCACTCGTAGAAGCGGTTGCTGCAGTATTTTTATCATCTCCCTCCTTTTGTGAGTCCTGCTTCTTACCTTGTTCTTTCTTCCAACGATAGCAAAACTTTTTGATATGGCCAGGCTTGTTGCAGTAATAACATGTCTTAGTCTCTTTGTCTCTAGACTTGGACCTCCCCTTTGAGTTACCACGACAATTGGGTCTTTTACTCTTGCTTCTTCCACGATTCTCAACAAGAAGAGCATTCGAATTATCAACTCCCATCTCCTTTCTTCTTATCTCTTCATTGAACATGCTTTCTTTGATCATATTCAAAGATAGAACACCTTCTGGAGCAGAGTTACTAATAGTCACAACCAAGGTTTCCCAACTGTCTGGCACGGAACTCAACAAGAACAAAGCCAGCAATTCATCATTAAAAACAATCTTCATAGTAGTCAACTTGTTAATAATATCCTGGAAGTCACTCAAATGCTCAGAAACAGACTTCTCACCCTTCAATTTCAAATTAACAAGTCTCTTGATTAATGAAGCTTTATTATGCGTGGTCTTCCTTTCATAAAGACTTCCAATTTCTTCCACAAATCATATGGGTCGGATTTTTTCGACACATGGTTGAAAATGCTAAGATCAACCCATTGCCTAATAGTCCCCAAGGTCTTCCTTTTTAACTTAGCCCAATCTTTCTCTTCCATTTTCTCTAGTTTTGAAGGTTTAGCATTGGTGCCATCAGCTTCTATGGTTGTTTCAATTGGATCATATAAATCTTTGCAAAACAACAAATCCTCCATCATCGGCCTCCAAATGGAATAATTGGTTGATGTCAGTCTAACCATTGAATTACCTCCACTACTGCTAGTAGACTCCATAACAATGATTAAATTAAACCTTGGCTTTGATACCAACTAATAGGGACAAAAACAATATAACAACAACCCACCAAGATCTCCTCCAAGACAATCAACCAAAAAGATATTCCAATGCACCACAAATTATTCACCAAATAATTCCCAAGCAATCAACCAGCAATGGACAGTAATAAACCATAAAAATTGCAGAAGACTAAATGCAAACAACACACAAATTATACGTGGAAAACCTCTTCGATGTGAAGAGTAAAAACCACGGGACTTGTGAGGAGTTCACCCTTGTCACCTTCTCTTATTATGATAAAATTGAGGGAAAAAAAACTCAAATCAGTCATACAAAGGTTCACAACCCATCAACAGTTCCATACATAAGAAAACAACAATAGAGAGATGAAAGATTTAAAAAAAACACCCAGTTTTCCAGATTCCGTCTATCAGCGATTACCGAAAAACCGGAGCTCAAAACGATGATCCAACCGTTAAAGACATGACCCTATGTGTCCTGACCAAATTTCAGAAAGATCCAACGGCTGAAACTCCGAAAATTGACAACTTTGTAGAAGTTGTCTCTGCAAAACCGAACTGTCCTGTTTCCTCTCCGTTTTCTGTATATCTTCTTCTGTTTTCACCGCCTTTTTTAGGTCATTATCCCCCTAAAAAAACCTAAGCTTTCTAGATAAGCCCACACATTTAACCCCAAGTGGGCTAAACATATAACCCAACATTTTGGGCCCACAAACGTAAGAAAAAATCCTGTTTGTCTGACAAATGGGCTGGACACCCATAACATCTTCCTCTTCTTCCTCATCTTCAATTATCACCAAAAATATCGTTGTTCCTCATTTTCTACATCAAATACCAAATGAGCTCCACATTTTTTCACTAACGACCTTCCTAGCTCTGTAACTTTAAAAAGTGCAATTTCCAAATGACTTGGGTTGTTTTCCAATGATTTCAAAATTAAATCCGTAGACTCACAGTATCGGACCCACATATGATCTGATTTATATACCTGAGGCCTTCTCATACAGTTTGCTGAACCAAAAGGAACAAACGTACACACTTCCAAACCGTTAATCTCAAGCTGCATGTGGTAGCTGCCTTCGAAATTCATCAGCTCAAAAACCCCACACAGTATTATCCCTTTAATATTTTGCTTCATATGCAATGGCACTTGAACTTTGACAGGGCAACCTATGCTACAATGAGCAAAAAAGTTTGGAATCTCACTTCCAGGAACTACAAATTCAGCCGTAGTGCCATTGTTGATAGCCTGCAATGTAATATTTATACTTTAGAGAGAGACCAACTATTAGTAGGGATTCAAGGTTAGCCTCACAATAAAAACGGTTGTAAACCACTTTGAGATGTTTGTTGAGAATAACGTTTTTAAGTAAAATAATTCTAAAAGCACTAATTAATAAATTCTACTTGATAATCATTTAGGCCCCGTTTGATAACCATTTGGTTTTTGGTTTCTGGTTTTTGAAAATTAAACTTATTTTCTCCTACTTTCTCTACAATGGTTTTCATCTCCATTAAGGAAATATTTGAATTCTTAGCCAAATTCTAAAAACAAAAACAAGTTTTAGAAAACTACTTTTTTTAGTTTTCAAAACAAGGTTTGATTTTTGAAAACATAGGTAAAAAGTAGATGACAAAATAAGTAAAACCATAGGTGGGAATAGTATTTATAGGCTTAATTTTCAAAAATCAAAAACCAAAAATCAAATGGTTATCAAACGGGGCTTTAGTTTTTGGTTTTTTAAAATTAAGCTTATAAACACTACTTTCACTTGAGTTTCTTTGTTTCATTATCGATTTTTTTACAAATGTTTTCAAAATTCAAGCATAGTTTTGGAAACTAAAAAAAAAAAAAAGTAGATTTTTGAAAACTTGTTTTTAGACTTTGACTAAGAATTCAAATATTTTCTTAAAAAAGATGAAAAAAATAATTGTAAAGAAATTACGAGAAAACAAGCATAATTTTCAAAAAAAAAAACAAAAAACCAAAGATCAAATAGACGTTATAAAATGGGCCTAAATATTTTATTTAAAATTTACTTTGTGTTATTAAAAATTTTTAAACTCACTTTTGATTTTGCAATCAAATACTATAAAATTTTTGTTTTAAAAAAATGCTATAGAATTTTGAAAACCGTCTTTATTAGTTGAAAGACACTTTTTACTATTCTATATATTTCTTCTTTTTTTTTTTTTTTTTTGAGGTAGAATATATTTCTTCATTGATCATTAGCTTAACCCTAAACAAATAATAATAATAATAATAATAAAACTCACCCTAAACCAAATAATGCTCAAAGATTGCTATATCTTTCTTCATTGGTCATTAGCTTTAACCCAATAGTTTATTTCTTTCTTTCTTGAAGAGCTAAGCCCAAATAGATTATATTTTTGGTGGATGAATCTTCACCCATAGATCACTTTGGTTTTTAAGATTTCAAAAGCCACACTTAGTTATTCAATTTTGAGAAATTTTTAATTAAAGGAACCATGGTTGATAATTAATTTTAGTTTTGTTTTACTTAATTGTAATAATTTTTAACACAACCATTTATCTGGTATTAAAATTTTCAATGCCCATTAAAAAAAAATAGATCAACTAGAAAAGATTGGTGTAATTTTGCATTAAAATAACAAGTTATTGATATAAATTACTGTTTAAATTTATTAGTATGTTATTTAATAATAATGAATTATATTTTAATAATTTGATTGATATCAATATAAAATAACTAATTAAAATTAAATAATTGATTAATTACATAGAAGTTTGTAATATTTTATAATTACTAACAAAAAAAAATATTTTATCTTCATTTTAATAAACAAAGTTGAAGAGAACGAAAATGTTAATTTTCCTCCCTCAATTCACCTCTCAATTCCCATTGTGGTAAGAAAATGGGGCCTAAGGGAATAAATATTTTTCTTATTCTTTTTTTTTTTTTTTTTTTCATATAACAAATTACCAAAATGTGTTCCATTAGATTTAAAAGTCATGCTTTATGAGGACCAAAGTGTAAGGTGGGAGAAAAAAGTAACCTGATGCAAATATTCTTTTTTCCAGTCTTGGCATAAGTAACCTATGCGAAAAATATTCGGAACATCAAGCTTTGCCAAAAGATAACACCCAGTTGCATCCAATCGCTGAATCTTTGGTGGAAGGTTTGAGATATCTTCAAGATGTTCGCAATCAATTAAATCGATCTCCTCAAGCGATTTAAGCTTGCTCATCCACCAAGGGAGTCTCCTAATTTTCATCCACCCCAAGTATAAATATCGCAACGAATCAAAGCAGTTGAAAGCCACAAAGAAATCCAAATCCAATAAACCATTATTAATCAAACTCAAACTAGTCAATGAAATTCCGAACGTGGAATGATGGTTGAAGTCAACACAAGTCCCCAAATCTTCAATATGATTTCCTTCTGAACGACAAGAAACTGCTATGGAATTCAAAAACTGCGGAAATTTCTCTAACCTCTGGCAGTCAATCAATGAAATATATTCAAGCCTTGTAAGCATATAGATGCTACTTGGAAGATGCACCAAGTCTTCACACATGTCCAAGGCCAGATATCTGAGAGCAGTAAGTTTTTCAATAGATGTAGGCAACTCTGTTATACCACATTCATTTAAATAAAGAACTTCAAGGCTTCCCATTTCTTCAAGAATATCTGGAAACTTCTTGAGCTTAGGGCAAGCAATCAAATAAAGGATCACAAGAGACTTCCCTTTGAGACTTCCATTTGAAAACCACTCAAGGTTCAAGCAATTATTAATTTCTAAGTCGACAAGCTTCGGCATTAACGATATGTCACAAATTTCAGCCAACATTTCACAATCTACTAAATTTAACCGCCTTAGATTTTCAAAATCCTGCGAAAAGAACAAATCATCAACTATAAGAGCTAATAATACTTAAAAAGGGAGAGTCTTATTGTTATTACTTGCAATTTCTATTTGTCATAAAATTGAACCAGAGCCCACTTACTAAAACCAAACCAAAACTAATTAAAGCAGTTTTTATTTCACTCAATAATATAGTTACACAATTCATTACTTAAACGGATGGAAGTAATGATCATACCTTAGTTAGTCGCACAACAGGATAATGTGAGATGTCCAATACCACAAGTTTTTTGGGATGAAAAGTCAATGGTACTATAGAGGATGAAGAATGAGAATATTCAAGCCACCTTAACTCATTAGAAAGATACGACGGAGGACTCCCAATGACTATAGCATTACGTATTATAAGCAACCTCAATTTTTTCATTTTTGAAAAGGCTTCAACATGCAAAGGCACTTCTATATTGGGCACATCTAAAAATATTCCTTGAACTTTTTTCGTTCCCTACAAACACAAGAAGCATCAACATCTAAGCAAAGCAAAAGTACGTACTCTAATTTTAGATAACATATATGCATCTCACACATGATCAACTAGTAGTATTTTAAATATGAAAAGACTTACTGAACAAATGAACACGAGAGGAAGCTATTATAAGCAGTTATGAACATTATTGCTTCTATATTTTGTTTTTTTTTTTAAATAAAAAGTTGAGCTACCTGAAAGATGTTTATTTAGTTTGAATTATATTTCAAATTCTTTTGAATATACATCAGAACATCAGAAATCTCATTTGATTTCCTTAACATCTCATCACATCAGAAATCTCATTTGATTTCCTTAACATCTCATGAGTAAGTATTATATGTTTGATCATTTTATCATGTAAATATCATAAATGAAAAGTCCAGGCTTTCTAAAATATAAACAGGTGGAAAAATATATTTTAATATATTTTAAAATTCGTGTGCTTCAAAATTTATCATCATTGTTCACATCCCAAATTTGCATAAAAAATATTTTGGTTGTCTAGAGGTATATTATAACTTCCCATTGGTACAGAGCAATTATGGTAGTGTTGGAAAGAAAAAGATAAATTGGGAGCTGAGGGATAGAGCATACCTCATTTTCAGTTAGTACTTGAATAACATCCTCATGATACCACAATCTACTACGTTCTCCAGGATTTTGAGATTCATGGCGAACGATCTCTCTACCCATTAATTGAATCAAGTCATGCATTTGGAATGCATTATCTTCAATATATATAAGACATTTCTTCATAAGCACTCTAATTCCAAAATCAGGGTAGAAATCACAAGCATCAAAAAAAGAGTTTACATCTTCTTTCCTATACCCTCTAAAGAAGCATGCAATATCTAGAAAAATTGTCTTCTCAAGTTCATCAAGTCCATCAAAACTTAGTTTAAGTTTATTGTGAACATCCTCGTTTGGAATTTTTTTCAACTTTTGCAAATTTCTTTCCCACTCAAGTTTGCTACATCTGTATAGAGAAGCCCCCACCATAGTAAGAGCAAGGGGAAGTCCATCTGCATATTTAACTGCAGCATCTGAAAGCTCTTCAAGATTCACATCAGGAAGAGGACTCTTAAATGCATTCCAGCAAAAAAGCTCAAGTGCATCTGCGTGATTTAATCTATCCACCCTGTAGGTCCACTTAATCTCGTGTTTTTCTAGAAGATTCACATCTCTAGTTGTTATGATAACTCTACTTCCAGGACCAAACCAACTTACATTTCCCACTAATTTTTCCAGTTGCTTTGAGTAATCCACATCATCGAGAACAACAAGGACCTTCTTCTTTCTTAGTCTATCCCTCAAGATATTAGTTCCTTCGTCTGAAAATTTTATAGGCCTACGCATCCTAACCAACAAGACGTCTTGAAGAAGTGATTCTTGTAATTTAGTTAGCTCATCATCCGTGTTGAATTTACATTTTTCTTTTATATTAGGAAGAAAACTGCAACCTTCAAAGTGATCAACAATCAAATTATAAACAGCTTTTGCAATAGTTGTCTTGCCTATTCCTCCAAGTCCATAAATTCCAATCATCCGAACATCATTGGACTCAATATCTAATGTCGACATCAGTTTTTTAATATGAGAATTGATCCCAACTGGGTTTTTTGGCAACTTCTAAGAGGGTGCGGTTAAGCTTAGTCCATATCTCTTGAACTATTTCTTTGACAAGCGTAGACTCAGACCTACATCAAAATAGTACAAAGTGATGACTAGATGTCATGGCCTTGCTTAATGAAAATAATTACAGAAAATGTTTGTTTCATAGTATGGGCTTAATTTATTCAATCGGGGCTTCATGTAATTCTCCAAACTATTGATCATTTCACTTACCAAGAATCCAAGTAAGCTATCAACGACCATGGATAAATAATTAAGTAGAAAAAAAAAATACAATAGATAGTGGGATATATGTAACGGGTAATAAAGAAAATAACTAAGCAGTAGTGTTATGTTACCCGTCAGCCAAATGCCTCCCAGATAAGTTTGCAGCTTTAGTCAGAGATTTTCTCCATCTCTCGACCTTCTTCAGGTCTTCCTTGAATGTTTCTTCATGTACAGTGAATGCTTCTCCAAAAATTCCTTTTTGCTTTCGCACTTCAGAAGGATCCACATGATAGAACACTGGCCAAACCATCTTCTCTTTACATCCCTCCATACAACTCATAATTCGAACAAGTTCATCTAAGCACCAAGTAGAAGATGCATAGTTTTTGGAAAAAACCACAAGAAAAAAGCTGGACCTGTCGATTGCTTCACAAAGTTCTTGCGAAATCTCCATTCCCTTGTTCAGCTCCTCAGTGTCCATAAAGGTATTGATTCCAGCCTGCACTAGAGCTTCATAGAGGTGACCCGTAAATGAATTGCGAGTGTCCTCACCTCTGAAGCTTAGAAACACTTCGTATTTCCAAGAAGAGATTTCAGAAGCCATTGGAAATTTTCTCCTAAACTGGCACGGTTTGCACTGAAATTCTAAGGTGTAGATATAGCAGTTGGAAAGGTGTAGACTTGACTCTGGCCAATGATCTTTTCTTTGTTGAGTCTTTTTCTTGCGTGGTTGATAATTTTTACCCTTTTTTTTTCTTTTTTTTTTTCGGGCAATGAAGGAAACAAGGAATGAGGCTCCGGGTTCTGGAAAAGTGCTATGGTAAAAACCCAACAACTCAAATCATGAGATTAAAATGGAAATTGGAGCTGTAAATTTAGTCATGTGCATGCTACTGCTAGCGGCTTGTCCTTGCTGCCATATCCAACTTTAGATTTCTCCTCACAATCCTCATTTTTCTGCTGGACTGCATTAGCTGTTCACATTAAATTACAATTTTTACTTTTTCATAGACATACATTTCAAAATTCATCAATTAAAATATTCTCATGTGTCATTTAATGACTAGAAATATATGAACATAAAACATATTTCTAGTATGAAATTAATGTACCTTTAAAGAAAAACAACTTTAGAGCTAGATTTTTTTTTACCATTTGTGAGATTTGAAAGATTTATTCCATTGTTGATCTTGCATATTAATCAAACTTAATTTTATGTAAGACTTAATGTTTGTTGAGATCAGTAAGTTTAATTTGAGTAATTTTTACTTTACTTTTCGTTAAAACTAGTGGGATATATGAATTTGGTAGATATAGAACAGAGGGCAAATATTTCAACACATATTTAAATTTAGAGATCAATTAGTAGAAATGGAAAGTTTAGGGTAAGAATTGATATAACTTGCTAATTTTAGGGATAAAAAATTGATATTTTTCCTATTTTTAAGTTTAAATATCATTTTCATCTATTCTATTTAAATGTGTCCAAATTACTTATCTTACTTTAATAAATCTTAAAATAGTCTAATCATCAACTTCCACAAGAAATGTGTGGTCCGTCATTTCATCTAAAATTTTAGAAAATAAATATAAGACACTTCTTTTGAAGCACTTCAATTCCAGAATCAGGATAGAAACCACAAGAATCTAAAAAACTCATTACATGTTCTTTTTTAATATGACTCCCTCTAAAGAAACATGCAATATCTAGAAAAATTCCCTTCTCGTGATCTTCAAGTCCATCAAAACTTAGTTTAAGTATCTTGTGAACATCCTTGTTAGGAATCATTTCCAACTTTTGCAACTGACTTTTCCACACAGACTCGTTGCAACTGAAAAGAGAAGCCCCAACCACAATAAGAGCAAGGGGATGTCCAGCTGCATATCTAACTGCAACATTTGAAAGCTCGTCAAAGTTCACAATAGGATGGGGTTTTTTAAATGCATTCCAACAAAAAAGCTCACGGGTATCTGCCTTGTTTAATTCATCAACCCTGTAGTTCCAATAAACCCCATGTGCAACTAGAAGTTGCTTATCTCTAGTTGTTATGATAACCCTACTTCCAGGACCAAATGTAAGACCCAATTTTGGATTTCTAGTATTTATATGGCATAATGGTTATTTGATTTTCAAATGTCTTGAAAGATGAGAAGTTTGGAATAAATTAGAAGTAAATGGAAATTGAAATTTATGAGGTAAATTTTTGTTAAAAGAAAAAGGAAAGAGAAAAGTGAAAATATGTATGATTTTGGTGTAGTTTTTTTTTAAAAAAAAAAAAATAATAAATAGAGAATTGTGAGTGGCACGTGGGTGAAGCTATTTGGGAAGTTTTTGTGTAGTTCAAAATAATAAAAATAAAAGAAATAATGTGTGGCTTCAAAGAAGCCACATGCATGCATATTTGATAAGATTGCAAGCCACATACATTATTTTGGTTGTTTTTTTTTTAAAAAAAAAAAGGAAAAAGAATAGAGAAAGAGGATGGGCTTTCGGGGAAAGAAAAGGCAAAAAGAAAAATGGAGAGAGTTTGAGAGAACGGGAGAGAAGGATCGTCAAAGAAGTGTGGTAATGTCGGAACCGCCGGAAAGGACATGATTAACACCGGAACAAGATTAAAGAAGCTTTTAGACAATAACTCGACTTGGTAAGTAATTTTTCTTCTGAAAATAGCAAGGAAAAATGAAATTTTGGATGATGATTTTATGGGTTTCTTTTCTTCAAGTACAAAATTCTTATGGGTTTCGATATATGGTCCAAGAAATTTCATGGATTTTTGTGAGTATTCTTTGTTTGGAATTGGCTCAAGTAAAAGATGTAAAAGGGAATAGAAAACCCAATTGTTAGTGGGAATGAAAAATAGGAAAAGGAAGAGAGAAAATAAATAAATGAAAATGGAGAAAGGAAACCACCCACGGTTTGGCTATGGAGGAAGATGAGAGGGAATGAGAGGAAGAAGAAGATGTAAATGGAAAATTAGTAATAATAATAGTTAATTGTTACAAGTGGGGTTTAAATGAAGAGAGAGAAAGTTGATGGGGAATGTATATGATACGTGAGAGAGATGTTTTGAAAAATGGAAATTGGAAGAGATTAAATATTATTTTTATGGAAAGGAAATGGTGTGTGAGGGAGAGAAAGAATTAATATTTAAGGGAGAAAAGACAATTTGTACTTTGGTGTTAAATGAATGAAAGAAAAAGTGAAATTTGAAATGTTGGACTATTGGATAATTTCTAAAAACAAATAATTGGATTAATTATTGTTTGCAATGTATTATGGTTACAAATATCTTGAGTTGGAGAATGATTATTGATGTGGTTATTGGAATTCCAGGTTGGACGGAAATTGAAATAACTTACGATTGAAGCACTAACAAAAATAGTTATGTGAGTGGTTTATTTTACGAATTGTTTTCATTATTTGATTATTATTATAGATTTTTAAGAATTCTATAATTATGTGTGAATTTAGAGAAATTGCAAAGAGATTTTTAGAGAATTGTTATGAGTTTCCAAAAATGGTATTGAAATTCCAATATTTTATGCTTTTAGCATAAATTATTATTTGAAAAATATTTGAGATATTTTATGATTATTGAGATGTTTGAAGAGTTTAAATGTTTGTTGAGAAATGTATGAATTTCATGAGATGTAGTTTAAAAGAAAATATGATTTTGGAAATGTTCTATGAGAGATTTGATGATCATTTGAGGAATTATAAATGTTTGATGTTATTTCAGAAATCTCTCAAGTTTATGAAAAGTTGTTTAGTGCAAGAGAACACAATTTTAAGAAAGAATTTGAGAATTAAGAATTTTATGTTAAAAGTGGGTTTTTAAACCACTAGATTTTTGTACCCATGGTGATTACCCATATGCTATGAGAATGTGTTTCCATAGTATGCTCGCATGCTCAGGTCGCAGGGGATGCATGGGAATGCTGGGGCCATTAGATGCCAAATCCGGATTCCAAATCCTGGTCCTGAAGCATTTTAGATGATAGAGTTTGCTCTGCGTGCACGTATGACAGAGATATATTCTGCTATGTATCTGGAGATTACTCGGTACATAGTATGATAGAGATTTGGGTACAGATTTGGTGATGAATTTAACTAGTTATGTTTATGCTTTCTAGAGCTATAATTACGGATTTCCCTATCTATGTTTTTACGAACTTGTGCTTATGTTTTCAAGAACTGTTGACTTACGAGTTGTTGTTTCAAGAGATGTTTATTTACAGACTTTACTGTCTTAAAATGATCTCGAAGGTTTCTAAACTATTCGTGATTTGCATTATTTCACATAGTTACGAACTTATGTTTAGTAAGAGAATAATTTCCTTGAAAATGTATTTTCTTATGAATCACCACTCATTGGGCTTTTTAGCTCATTCTTTTGTTTTTAATTTTTCCACCAGGTTGCTCTTGAGTTTCAATCAGAGTTAGCTAATCAGAATCTGCCACCAGTCTTATCAAGTCATTGCATATCATCTAGTGTAAGTAAAGGGAAAAATTTTTACTGTGCTGTTTATGAGATATCCATAGAAAAAGTTAGATAATGAAAGAAGAGATAAAGACTTGGCAATAGATTCCATTGCACATTTGGAGTCTACTGCCATCACATCTCGTCCTAGGTTTGGTAGAGTTAATCTGGGGCGGGTTGTGACACCAAACCAACTTATATTTCCTGCTAATTCTTCCAACTGATTTGAATGATCCACATCATCGAGAACAATAAGGACCTTCTTCTTTCTTAGTCTATCCCTCAAGATATTAGTTCCTTCGTCTGAAAAATTTATAGGCCAATGCATTTTAACCAACAAGATGTCTTGAAGAAGTGATTCTTGCAATTTAGTTAGCTCATCATCCCTGGAGAATTTACATTTTTCTTTTATATTAGAAAGAAAACTACAACCTTCAAAGTGCTTTCCAATACAATTATGAACAGCTTTTGCAACAGTTGTCTTGCCTATTCCACCAAGTCCATAAATTCCAATCATTCGAACATCATTGAATTCCATACCTAATGCTGACTCAAGTTTCTTGATATGAGAACATATCCCAACTGGATTTTTGGCAACTGTTAAGAGTGTGCGATTAATCTTAGTTAATATCTCTTGAACTATTTCTTTGACAAAGGTTAGACTCAGACCTACACCAAAATAGTACAAAGTGCCAAGATGTCATTGCCTTACTTAATGAAAATATAATAATAGAAAATGTTTGTTTCTTGATATCAACTTGAAATTTTGAATTTAATTTATTCATCGGGCTTCATGTAATTCTCCAAATTATTGATCTCATTTATAGACCATGGATAAATAATTAAGTAGAAAAAAAATTACAATAGATAGCGTGGGATATGTAATGGATAATAAAGAAAATAAGCAGTAGTGTTATGTAACCTTTTATCCAAATGCTTCCCAGATAAGTTTGCAGCTTTAGTTAGAGCTTTATCTAAACTGGCACGGTTTGCACTGAAATTCTAAGGGGAAGATATAGTCGTTGGAAATCAGCACAATGAGGGTAGACTTGACTCTGGTCAATGATCTTTCCTTTGTTGAGTCTTCTTCTTGTGTGGTTGATGATTTTTACCCTTTTTTTTTGGGCAATAAAGGAAACAAGGAATGAGGCTCCGGGTTCTGGAAAAGTGCTGTGGTAAAAACCCAACAACTCAAATCATGAGATTAAAATGGAAATTGGAGCTGTAAATTTAGTCATGTGCATGCTACTGCTAGCGGCTTGTCCTTACTGCCATATCCAACTTCAGATTTCTCCTCACAATCCTCATTTTTCTGCTGGACTGCATTAGCTGTTCACATTAACTCCTCTTTATTTCCTTTATTTTCTTAATTTTGTACACACTTTTATGTGGTTCACTTTTTCTTTTAATCTGACACGAAAATATAAGAATAAAATAGCCTTCACATTTTTAAAGAAAAACAAAGGTGTTTAGATATGAGTCTATTACAGGAGAGTTGAAATTTTGACGGTGCAATAAATTTTAAAGTTGGAAGTCAAGAGTCCAAGACTTTATTAAAAGACTCAAACCTCTTCTACTCGTTTTTTCAAAATCGACTTTCGTATCTGGGCATTTCATTAATGATATCAAATTTTATCTAAACTTGACAAGAGATATCCATGTTTATCTCAAATTTTTTTATTTCATCAAATTCTACCTTAAACTTTCAAAAATGTTAAAATCTCAACTTTAAATTTAAAAAAAAAAAATACAATTTTTACTTTTTCATAGACCTTCATTTCGAAATTCATCAATTAAAATATTTTCATGTGTCATTTAATGACTAGAAATATATGAACATAAAACATATTTCTAGTGCGAAATTAATGTACCTTTAAAGTAAAACGACTTTAGAGCAAGATTTTTTTTTTTACCATTTGTGAGATTTGAAAGATTTATTCTATTGTTGATCTTGCACATTAATCAAACTTAATTTTATGTAAGACTTAATGTTTGTTGAGATCAGTAAATTTAATTTTAGTAATTTTTACTTTACTTTTCGTTAAAACTAGTGGGATATATGAATTTAGTAGATATAGAACAAAGGGCAAATATTGCAACACATATTTAAATTTAGAGATGAATTGGTAGAAATTGAAAGTTTAGTGTAAGAATTGATATAACTTGCTAATTTTAGGGATAAAAGTTTAAATATCATTTTCATCTATTCTATTTAAATGTGTCCAAATTATTTATCTTACTTTAATAAATCTTAAAATAGTCCAATCATCAACTTCCGCAAGAAATGTGTGGTCCGTCATTTCATCTAAAAATTTAGAAAGTAAAATCATATGATGACTTTACCCAACTGGATTTGATTTTTAAAATGCCAACTAATTAAACTTTGGTTAGTTGTTCCTCTTGCTCATGAACGGCATTCTACAGGTGCAAGTGGATTTTTAAATTCAGGCATAAATCTGATAGATTTATTTAACGCTATGAGCACGGCATGTTGTCAAAGAGAGTACATCCAACAATAAAGTATATTGACTTTATTGATACATTCACACTTGTTTGTCAAATTACTTGTAGTTTTGAAGGTAATATAATGCTTAAAAACCCACCAAACAAATTGAACTGAAATGAGACTTTGGTCATAGTATGGCGTTGTAGGCATATAAAACTCCCACTAAGAGAGAGCCGTGTGTCAATGGGAAGAGAACCTCGACCACGGATGAGGTGGATACCACACCTCAGCCACGAGCACGGATGAGGTGAAGGCCGCACCTCAGGCACGAATGATAGTATGTACCTTTTTACAATGCATTCCACAAAAGTTATGGTGTGTCAAATCATTCAATATTTATCCGACATATAATAGTGTTGTTAATGGTAGTACTTTACGGTGTAGTTGGAGATTTTTAATATTTAAATACTAAATAGACCCAATCAAAATATTAAAATTTTGGGACTGAATTTATAGTTTAACTAAAACGGGAAAAAGACTGTTACCAATTGGCCTTCTTGGTTTCTTATAGCATCCATTGTATACACTTTATGAGAGTTCAACCCCCATTTTTCCTCTTCAATGGTAAGTGAGGCTGTGTTTTTTTCCTCCTGAATAAAGTCTATTTCTAATTTTTAGAATAGTTGTCAAATAAAATATATTTTTGAGTGAAGCACTTTCTAAGCATTTCTATTGAATGAATAATTGTAAGTGTGTTTGTCGTAGTTTTTCAAGTGATTTTAGATGACTAAAAGTATTTTCATTTTAGAATTTATAGCGTTTGATAAGTTGGTAACAAATAAAAAACCACTTTTGAAAAAATAAAATTATTTAAAAATGTTTTTCTAAAGAAACATTAGATAAAGTTGGTTATCCAAAAAGTGATAGAAAATTATCCTCAAATTAGTTCATGATAATTTGACATTGGTAGAATATGACTTTAAACTGTGGTATATATAAATTAATTATTCATGTCCTCTACTATAGCAAAACCTTTTGTGGCGGATAATAAACACTATATCAAGAAAGTTTACAGTATTATTTTTTATTTTCTGTTTTCAGAAGTTAAGCTTATGACCAAATAATTTTTCAATTTTAAAAAAAAAAACTTTTAATAGTTTAAGTCAATTATTTAAAACAACAAGAACTTTTGTTTTTAAGTTTTCAAGTTTTGTTTATGATTTCAAAATTATTTTTACATTAGATTAGAAAACAAAGAAAAATGTTGGTGAATAAACATCCATTTTTGAAATAGAAAGAAAAGAAAAACAAAAATGTAATCAAACTAAGTCCATAAAGGGAACATTTTGCTTGAAAACTGTTAATTATTATAAGAAAAGGTATGCAAGTTAATCAACGTTTTCTTAATTATAGATATTTGTAATCATAGTAAAAATCATATTTTGATTCTTAATTAACTTCTTGGCAGATCAAGAGACTCTCCACTAACTAGTGCTAAAGTTTGGCATGATCTTTCAACGGGATATTCAATGAAGCTTCCTTGAATCAAGATGTGGTCAATTTTCAAGTGATTTATTTCATGTTGAAAATTAGATTATCCTATTCTCTGGCTACGTTATCCTAATACATTTTATGCAGGAAGGAAACAATAATGTTTTTTTCTAACAAAGGAAATACCCTTTTTTTTTGCATCTTTCTGTTACAAATTTCATACTAATTAAATTTAATGTCATGTTTGCGGCAATCAACTGCACCTTGTGTTTGAATGTTTCAATTGGAATTTTGAATAGCTTTACTTTCCACATCTTTAAATGATAAGTTTTTTTTACAATAAATGTGAGGGTATGGGGGATTTGAACCCCTACCTTCTCAAGAGAAGGAGTACATGTCAATTATCTCTGAGCTATACTCACTTTGACCTTTAAATGATAAGTTGAGACAGATCGAAAAAATCTAATTCTTATCTCTAAACTTGTTATATTCTACCAATTTCACCCTAACCTTTCAATTTCATCAAATTGGGCCGCATAGACTTAGTTAAATGTTGCAATTTCTACTCTCTATTCAATTTCTGCTAATTTTTTACCCACTAATTTTGACAAAAAAAAGTTAAAATTTTCATAGACTCACTAATTTCAATAATATATACCAAGTTTTGCACAAATTTAAGTGAATGAAATTTCCAAAACTCACAAATTTTAATAAAAATTTAGCTCTAATGTCGTTTTTTTAAATCTTATCAAATTTGTATCATATGTTTTATAATTCATTAAAAGCATATGAGAATACTTCTTTAATGAATTTTCCAACGAAAACTTATCAAATGGTAAAAATTGCAACACTGGTTCAAGTTTAAAATTAAGACATTGCAAGATTTATCTAAACTTTGAGTGCAATGGGATAAAATTAATACAACTTTACAAGTTTAGGAGTAAAAATTATTTTTTTTACCAAATTATTAGATGATAGTAAATATTGTTTATTATTATGATCAAATTAATTTGTCTTATTCATGCTAAAAGTTAGTTTGAAATTACTCCAAACAAATAATGTTGATGTGAGGGAGTACCCATGTGAAGAGAGCTTGTCGAAAGCTCAATCAAATACAATTTATAATATTGATCTAAAATTAACTACTTGTCGTAATTAATAGTAGACTGGGTCGAACCACAGAGAACTAAACGAAAATTAATTTCTATTAATTAGTTTTCCTATTGACACGGACTGACACAAATTGGGGGAAAATTATGCATAAAATAGACAGAAGGACTGAAAGCAGTAAGATAAATGCTAATGGCTAACCTCGGGCACCGTTTCGAGATAAAATTTGGTACAATGCTATTTTTGATCACATAATGCCTAAATGCAAGCTATTTCCTAGCCCTCTATTACCTCATCGACTCACCAGTAAAGCCGGCTAAGCCCCTTTGGTCCCCTAAATCCCAATTAACCCAACCTAGCATCAAGTTAGTTAGACTAATTAGCCCCAATTAGCTGGGCACGATAGCAGTTCCATACTAATGTAGCTAACCGCCTTAAATTCTAGGGTTGATTAAGACCAATTAATTAAACTAAGCATGCATTCCTAATTTAATTAATTAGCTCTCTTGATTCTTAGGTCCTATCATGCAATCTACATGACAGACTAACCCCTACGATGCAAGCATGAGCCGGTCCTAGTGTTAGCTAGACTAACGATCACGTATTCAATCAAAGCGAATAGGTTGTCAAGCCATCTACGAAAGAATACATGCTATGAGCATTCAAGAAAGAATGAAGAAACAATAGAACATGTTGGAAAATACTGGGAATATCGAAAAAAAATCTCACAAAAATACATAGTGCCTTGTTTACAACCCGAAACGACGTCGATAGTCTAGCCGAACATCGTTACTGAAAGGAATGAACGTTTCACTCCGCAACAGAAGCATTGGATCGTCTTTGATTTTATTTAAAATTAAACTAAAAAATAAGATTAAGCAATCTTACCTGGAGTAAATATGAAGATATTTTCTGGCGGTTCTTTACTTCTCGTGTTCTAAGACTTCTACAAAAGTCTTCTTTGTTATGACTCGAACATAAGACCAAGACTTGTGGGAGCCTCTTGAAAGAGAATCCATAAGGGATTGGAAAGAAAGATGTCTAAAGAGAATTCTCTAATTTTCTATTGAAGAGATGTGTGTTATGTCTAATGGTTCAACCCAAGGGTCCTATTTATAGAGACCAAGAGCAAATATTTGCCATTATTAAAATATTATATTTTAATATCTAATATATTAAAATATATATTATACTTATTTGAATCTCATTCAAATATCCTACGATATTTATTTATTTGAATCTTATTCAAATTTTATAAATATCTTTTATTTAATGTATCTAATATACATTAATTATTTTAATATTTAATGTATCAAATACAATAAATATATTTCTCTCTTTTATATTTAATATATCTAATATATTAAATATTAATTTGAACACTTCAAATTAAATATTAATTTGAACATTTCAAATTTTTCTTTCAACTAAATTGATCTTTTAGTGTTACTATGAGCTAGCAAGGGGACCTTATGGACCTACAGATTATAAGCTCTAATGATACAAAATTAATTAATTAAACTCTTTAATTAATTAATTTTCATTCATTAACTCTAGGGTCACTCAACTATAGACCTAGTGCACTATAGGACAAGTTGTGTCCATGGATATAATAACTACATGCAAGTTAATCCTTCACGAGTTGTTCGTAGTTACAGTTGGGTCAAAAGTCCATTTTACCCCTGTAATTACATCTTGCACCTTAAGTACCACTGATTCTCTAATGAACAATTTGTTTATGATCTAACCATAAACGAATTCCCTCTCGGGCCAATGAGAGGGTGGGGCCCCATTGTTCAAGTCCTGAAATTAGCACTTAAGGGAACTACTTAGCTGCTTACCCTATATGGGAAGGAGTGAATTTTATCTTGTGAGATTATGTTCCCAGTTCCCTATTTGGTCAAGTCCCTAAAATGGTAGGCTTATTGAATAGGCTACAAAAGCCACTCTCACCCATGCAAATCATATGGACAAGCCCTCACAGGCAGGAGTTCATAACTCACTCATGATTAAGATCGAGTCGCATATGATCATCCTAATGAAATATTAATCTTCTCAATTAACGGATTTATAAAGAGAGATTAAATATTTCGTGGTCCAGTCTTACACAAACTAATTGCATAAGATACCCCCACTCACATGTCTCCACATGAACAATTTGGATCAAATCATTTGTAACTATTACAAACTGGGTCGTATCAATAGTGTTACTAGGATAAGGCACCCAACATTTTCCATATACTATGACCCTTTAGGTTATTTCTTGAACATGATCCTCCCGTATGTCAACCACATATTGTTCAAGATTACACTAATAACCTTGGATTTTTCATATAATGGATAATATTATATTGTAAATAAAATAATCAAAATTATTATTAATTATTAAATAAATCATTAATTACGAGGCTTTAGAGCATAAATTCCAACAGTTACAATGTTGCCCGACACCAAAGATTAACCAAAAACTCCTAAACTATCATATTCTATTTAAAAATAGAGAGAAACGACCTTAACATAGTCTCTTGGCAACCAAAAATCGAGATAAAATGACCTAAATAGCAAAAGAATCTATTTATACAAAGACGCTCTGGACAGCGTCATAGGGGCTCATCGCAGCGTCATAGGGGCTTCAGGGAACTGTCGATAGCGTCCAGACGCTCTGGATAGTGTCAAGCGCGCAACACTAGTCATTTTTGCTATAACTTTTCACTCAGATATCCGAATGACCTCCGGTTTGATGCGTTGGAACCGTGATTCAACGTAGAATATCTTAGAATGTGCCTTATGCTTAAATCCCTACTAAATCATCAATTAATCATATTAAAACCTTGAAACTAACATGATTTAGGCATAAAAATGTAGGACTATTTTGGTCTTATCATATAACCCTCAACCCTAAATCTTGCTAGTCCTCGAGCAAGACACAAACAAAAACATAAGCAATTAGGAATCAATGAAAGCAACATGAATGACTCAATCCTCAATGCTCATAGTAACACTAAAAGATCAATTTAGTTGACAGAAGAATTTGAAATGTTTAAATTAATATTTAATTTGAAGTGTTCAAATTAATATTTAATTTGAAGTGTTCAAATTAATATTTAATATATTAAATATATTAAATATAAAAGAGGAAAATATATTTATTGTATTTGATACATTAAATATTAAAATAATTAATGTATATTAGATACATTAAATAAAAGATATTTATAAAATTTGAATAAGATTCAAATAAATAAATATTGTAGGAGATTTGAATGAGATTCAAATAAGTATAAGATATATTTTAATCTATTAGATATTAAAATATAATATTTTAATTATGGCAAAGATTTTCCTTTGGTCTCTATAAATAGGACCCTTGGGTTGAGCCATTAGAAAGAACACACATCTCCTCAATAGAGAATTAGAGAATTCTCTCTAGACCTCTTCCTCTCTAATCCCCTATGGATTTTCTTTCAAGATGCTCCCACAAGCCTTGGTCCTGTGTTCTAGTCATAGCCAGGAAGACTTTGTGGAGGAGATAAAGATCCGCCAGAAATATCTCCATATGTACTCCAAGTAAGTTTACTTAATCTTATTTTTTTAGTTTAATTTTAAATAAAATCAAAGACGTTCTGATCCGCTAACACGCAAGTGCACGTGATCGAAGTAATAAAACTGGAGTATTCCAGAGTATCATACCCAAGGGAACGGGGTTAATAAAATGAATTTCAGTTGGCACAAAATTGTTGGCAATTTGCAATTTAAAGTAACCAAGAATGAAAATAAATTGAGAGGTGTTTTAACTAAAAATGTGTTTGAAAATTCAATGGAAATAAGAAGGGATTCAAGAATGCTGCTGCCCCTTTGGAAAGAAAATGCAACAAGAAAGCAATTGCAATCGTAGCTAACTCAAAAACTAAGTAAACCGAATTCAACTCCCATTCGACCTTCTTTGAAGTATCTTTAGGAGACTAAGTGATTAAACCTATATGTCTATGGCTAATATAACTTAGATAGTTTTGCGCACAATTCTAGTGGTTTTGGAGTCTCGCCCTATGTCTAGGGTCGATGTTTCAGACTTATGTCTAAGCCCTTTCCTCCATTGCTTTTGCGACATCCGCTTCCCTTAACCCTTTCGGTATTAAGTTTTAGCTTGGCAAGCAACATTAGATGGCCAGCTAGTTTTACCTAATAATTTACTCATCAAAAGCAAACTCGAGTTCAAGAATTAGCTAGATTGTTTTTACTCTCGAGCTTTACATCTTTCCTCTAGGGCATCCACAAACTTGAATCCCAAAGGAAATTTAGCTCTTCATGATGGAATAATTTGAAAATGGTAAATGAGAATTGTAAGAATTCATTAAAAGAAACTCAAGGTAAGTAATGCAAACCAATTGCAAATGCAATGCAAGTGAGTATTTTAAAGACACAACCCAATGATTCAAAGTGCCAATTAATCCACGGGAAATTGAATTAACTTTGCTGAGAAGAAAAATTGATCTTTTAACATGCCAAAACAGAAACTAAATGCTGGAATTGAAAACAACCCACAGCTCAGAGGTAAGAAGTTGTAGGCAAAATTGAATTTCCAATAGGCTTCAAAATGTTCAATAGTAGAAAGTGAAATTACCCAAACTTAATTCATCGTACTGTAACCAATAATCAAATACAGAACTAAAAATGCTGAAATTAAAAAGACGAAACAGTGGCTATTTTCCTTCTAATACAGAAATTCAAGGTGCGAAGAACACAACTTTCATCTTTCCTAAAAACCCATTATCCATAACTCAATCGGACAAGAAATTTCCCATAACCATACCCAACTCTTAGGTAAATGGGATTGAGAAGGATTCTGGAAGTTTTAAGAGGAGAACATAAAAGAAATAAAACCCAGAAATTTAAGCTGCTGCTATCGGTGAAACAAACCCAAATTCGAACACAACTTCCTCCAAAACTCTCCACGATTTTTTTTTTCTTCTTCGGCTTTTCCTTCATCTTTTATAGGAGTTTCTGAGCTAGGGTTTCATCTTTGCAATCAATAGTTAATTACAGCATATAAATCCCTGAAATCATGGTTAATTTGCTCCCAATTTTTCCGAGAATCACGTTCTTTCCTTTGTTTCCAAGTCTGCCAGAAATGCAATTGCCTTGCAATTGCATTGTTGTTGCATTTCATCAAAAATCTGCAATAAGACATTAAATAAGTGAGATTTTTCCTTCTTTTGTTTTCTTTTCTCAACTTACTTAAATTAGAGGACTTCCATTGATCAAGTGATTAAATTCAATCGAATATTTTTATTTTCATCAATTAATATGAATAAAATCACGGATATAACTAAGTTTAAAGGCCAAATAATCCTCATGAATGAGGATTATCACGTTCCAATGCTTTTGCTGCGGAGTGAAACGTTCATTCCTTTAACAACTTCATCAACCAACCGATTGACTTGGTCAAGTAGCTTTTGCATCTTAGCTCGAGTAGCTTCATTGAACTGGGAACTCATCTGCTGATACTGAAGAGATCTGTTAGCAATAAAATGAACTAAATTCTCCACGGGCATACCTGAAACTAAGGTCTGATGGTGGCTTGACTGCTCCTCCTGACATCCTTTAGTGATGTCGGCATGTGTCATGAACATACACTAAAATTACCTAGAACCCAACTGATACATAATATAGGTTAGATCGGTAAATTGAGAACTTAATTCACTAACCTCTCGGTTGCGCCAGTTGGCTCCTTCATCAATCCTAAAATCGTTAGCCATAGAGAAAAACAGGGTATAGAGTCTTTTTTTATTTTTATTTTCATTAAATACAAGAAAACAAAAATCAAGAAATCAATTTAATTGGCAGTTCCCTGACAACGGCGTCAATTTGAAGAGATCTCGTCGAAGGCTCAATCAAATACAATTTAGAATACCAATCTAAAATTAACTACTTGTAGTAATTAATAGTGGACTGGGTCGAACTACAGAGAATCAAACTAAAATTAATTTCTATTAATTGGTTTTCCTATTAACACGGATTGACACGGACTGGGGGGAAATTAAGCATAAAATAGACAGACAGATTGAAAGTAGTAAGATAAATGCTAATGGTTAACCTCGAGCACCGTTTTAGGATAAAACTCGGTACAATGCTATTTTTGGTCACAAAATGCCTAAATGCAAGCTATTTCTTAGCCCTCTATTACCTCATCGACTCACCGGTAAAGCCGGTTAAGTCCCTAAGCAAACTTAGGTCCCCTAAATCCCAATTAACCCAACCTAGCATCAAGTTAATTAGCCTAATTAGCCCTAATTAGATGGGCACAATAGCATTCCATACTAACGTAGTTAATCTCCTTAAGTTCTAGGGATTGATTAAGACCAATTAATTAAACTAAGCATGGATTCCTAATTTAATTAATTAGCTCTCTTGATTCTTAGGTCCTATCATGCCATCTACATGAGAGACTAGCCCCTACGATGCAAGCATGAGCTGGTCATAGTGTTAGCTAGACTAACGATCACGTATTCAATCAAAGCGAATAGGTTGTCAAGCTATCTACGAAATAATACATGCTATGAGAATTCAAGAAAGAATCAAGAAACCCTAGAACATATTGGAAAATACTAGGAATATGAACAAAAAAATCTCACAAAAATACATAGTACCTTGTTTACAACCCGAAACGACGTGATAGTCTAGCTGAACATCGTTACAATGTTTCCTGATGCCAAAGATTAACCAAAAACTCCTAAACTATCCTATTCTACTGAAAAACAGAGAGAAACAGCCTAAACATGGTCTCTTGGTAGCCAAAAACCAAGACAAAATGACCTAAATCGCAAAAGAATATATTTATACAAATCGACGAAGCATCTAGACGGTTCCCAACGTCACAAGGGCTTGCCGCAGTGTTGAGCGAGGCTTCAGGAGACTGCCGATAGCGTCTAGACACTTTGGACAACGTCTAGACGCTATCCAGCGCGTAGCACTAGTCATTTTTGTTATAACTTTTCTCTCATGTGTTCGAATGACCTCCGGTTTGATGCGTTGGAATCGTGATTCAACGTATAATCTCCAGGAATGTGCCTTATGCTCAAATCCCTATGAAATCATCAATTAATCATATTAAAACCTCTAAACTAACACGATTTAGGCATAAAAATGTGGGACTATTTTGGTTCTATCTGTTGGAATTTATGCCCTAAAGCCTCGTAATTAATAATTTATTTAATAATAAATAATAATTTTGATTATTTTATTTGCAATATAATATTATCCATTATATGAAAAATCCAAGGTTATTAGTGTAATCTTGAACAGTATGTGGTTGACATACGAGAGGATCATGTTCAAGAAATAACCTAAAGGGTCATAGTATATGGATAAGGTTGGGTGCCTTATCTTGGTAACACTATTGATACGACCCACTTTGTAATAGTTACAAATGATTTGATCCAAATCATTCATGTGGAGACATGTGAGTGGGGGTATCTTATACAATGAGTTTGTATAAGACTGGACCACGAAATATTTAATCTCTCTTTATAAATCCGTTAATTGAGAAGATTAATATTTCATCAGGATGATCATATGTGACTCGATCTTAATCCTGAGTGAGTTATGAACTCCTACCTGTGAGGGCTTGTCCTTTGATTTGCATGGGTGAGAGTGGCTTTTGTAGCCGATTCAATATGCCTACCATTTTGGGGACTTGACCAAATAGAGAGCTGGGAACATAATCTCACAAGATGGAATTCACTCATTCCCATATAGGGTTAAGTAGATGAGTAGTTCCCTTAAGTGCTGATTTTGGGACTTGAACAATGGGTCCCCACCCTCTCACTGGCCCGAGAGGGACTTAGTTTATAATTAGATTATAAACAGATTGTTCATTAGAGGATCAGTGGTACTTAAGGTGCAAGATGTAATTATAGGGGTAAAACGGACTTTTGACCCAGCTGTAATTACGAACAACTCGTGAAAGATCGACTTGCATGTAATGATTATATCTATGGACACAACTTGTCCTACAGTGCATAAGAGTGCAACTCTAAGTCTATAGTGGAGTGATCTATAGTTAATGAATGAAAATTAATTAATTAAAGAAACAATTAATTAATTTTGTATCATTGGAGCTTATAATCTGTAGGTCCATAAGGTCCCCTTGTTAGCTCATAGTAACACTAAAAGATCAATTTAGTTGAAAGAAAAATTTTAAATGTTCAAATTAATATTTAATTTGAAGTGTTCAAATTAATATTTAATATATTAGATATATTAAATATAAAAGAGGAAAATATATTTATTGTATTTGATACATTAAATATTAAAATTTGAAATGTTCAAATTTAATATTTAATTTGAAGTGTTCAAATTAATATTTAATATATTAGATATATTAAATATAAAAGAGGAAAATATATTTATTGTATTTGATACATTAAATATTAAAAAAATTAATATATATTTGATATATTAAATAAAAGATATTTATAGAATTTGAATAAGATTCAAATAAATAAATATCGTAGGAGATTTGAATGAGATTCAAATAAATAAAAGATATATTTTAATATATTAGATATTAAAATATAATATTTTAATAATGGCAAAAATCTTCCCTTGGTCTCTATAAATAGAACCCTTGGGTTGAAGCATTCTGAACAACACACATCTCCTAAATAGAGAGAATTAGAGAATTCTCTCTAAACCTCTTCCTCTTTAATCCCTTGAGGATTTTCTTTCAAGAGGCTCCCACAAGCCTTGATCTTTTGTTAGAGTCATAGCAAGGAAGATTTTGTGGAGGAGATAAAGACCCGCCAGAAGAATCTCCATGTTTATTTCAATGTAAGTTTTTGCTTAACCTTATATATTTTGTGTTTAATTCTAAATAAATCAAAAACGATCCAATGCTTCCGCTGCGGGATGAAAAGTTCATTCCTTCACTATCACCTTGTTAAAATTACCTTAGTATTTTAATAAGTATTTCCATGTTATAAGAATTTGAATTTGAATTTCTTTTATATATAAAAAAAAATTCATGGTTGATTTGTTTTATTAGGAACTAAAAAAAATGTTGTGAAAGTATTATTTATTAATTTGCGATTACAAGTTAAAATTTTCAATAATTTTTCATGTAATTAGTTTTAATTTATTAAATTAGAAGCTAAAATATATTTTGATATGAGAGAGAGTTACGAAAGAAGAGAGAACACTAATGGTAGAAAAGAACAAAAGAAAAGGCATAGAAAGAGAATTGTAGAGAATTGATGAGAAAACAAATACAATTTCCAAAAATCAAAAGTCAAAAACCAAAAACCAAATAGTTATTAAACGGGATCTTAGTTTTTAGTTTTTGGTTTTTGGAAATTGTACTTGTTTTCTCATCAATTTGTTATGATGAGTTTCATCTTTTTTAAGAAAATATATGAATTCTTAGTCCAATTCCATAAATAAAAACAAGTATTTGAAAACTATTTTTTTTAGTTTTTGAAATTTGGTTTAGTTTTTGAAAACATATGTAAAAGGTAGATAAGAAAGCAAGAGAACTCATAGGTGGGAGTAGTATTTATAGGCTTAATTTTCACCAAAAACCAAATGGTTATCAAAAGAGACCTTAGTTTGTAGATTTTGGCTTCTTTTTTTATATCAAATAGGCCATAGTGATTGAAATTCTTTGTTTCGTAAACCTCACATAGAATTATCTCTTTGATATTTTTCTTCATATGCAATGGCACTCGAAATGAGACAAGGAAACCTATGCTACAACGATCAAACAAGTTTGCAAACTCATCTATAGCTGCAAATTCAACAACTTTGTGATCGTAGATACACTGTGTTAAATCATCAATCAACCCAAAAGCTTAAGCTAATGGGTTATGGCAAATTGAATTAATTATATGGAAATTATGCCTAATAGATTATAATTTCAAGATCTTATTTTCATAAATGTCCAAATATTTGAAAATTTTCATTATTAGATTTGCTGTGTAATATCTTACCATTATGCCCTTTATTTCGTTTACGTCTCATTAATAAATAAATACATTTTAATTTTAATATTAAAGATTATGCCCGTTTTTATCAATATTTTATTTGATACTTCTACGATTTTAGCATTTAGATTTTTCCATTTATCACTTTTTTTCACACGATTGTTCCATGATTTTTTCATTTTCTTTCCTTGAATCATCAACTTCCAGCCACCCATATATAACGTTTCCAACGTTTCACAGTATCGTCAAGTTTTATTTCACGCAACTTCCAACCAGCATGTTTTCTTCAATTTCGAAGTTGTTTGGCCATAACGTTTTCACAAGATTCATTTTTTCCTCTGGCAATTTTTCTTCAATTTCTTCAACTATGAATGAATTTTATATACTTCAATATATATGGCTAGTATATACTTGTTTACATTTATTCATAAATGAATTAAGTTTATATACTACAGTATATACCTTTTACATTATAATAAATATGAATAAATTTTATATATTTTAGTATATATTGTAAGTATACACCTGTTTATCTTCAGTATATAGTCACTTGCACAATCGTTCTCCAAAGAGTGTTTCTTCGTTTTGGACAAAAATCACGCAAAAATGCATGTTTACACGATTTTTCTTTTTTTGTTTCCTTCAATCATACATCGATTGAGTTCTTTTGTTTTCCTTAAATGACTTTTATTTTCTATTATTTTTTTAAACTATCAAATTATGGAAAAGGGGCATAGAAGTAATTGAATAATAACTTTATTGTATAATCATTAGGCTCGTTGGCTAATTGTGTAAAAAATGGTGGGTTTGACCAAAAATGAAATATGTACATCTTTTATGGGCTATCTATGTAGTTATCCCTTAATTATATCAATACTTAACACTCCCCTTCACTTGTGGGCTTGAAATTTTGTCAAAGGCCCAACAAGTAGAAATCAATATTAATTGGGGAGGAATTGACATTATAGTAGTTTGAACTTAGGACCTCCTGGTCTGATACCATGTTAAGTCACCAATCAACCCAAAAGCTTTTAAGTTGATTGGTGATTTAATACACTGTCATGTACTCTTTATACTTTGGAGAGATCAAATATCATTAGGGTTAAATCTATCAAAAGGTCTCTAATCTTCTCTTCTCAATTTGGTCCTTAATTTTTTAAAAAGATCAATTTTATTAAAAAAAAGATTAATCAAGTCATTCCTAAAAAGTATATTAAATTTTGGTATTAGAAAACAATCATGTCATTAAATTATTGTTTTATCAACATATTTGGAAATATTAGCATGCCATATGAAAAATGAGTCAAGTTTTGCTGATAGATGGGTTGAATTTTCATGTGTCAAAGTGACATCCGAGTGACATGTACTCCTTATATCTAAATATGTCGATTGATTTTAAATTATTTATTTTTTATTATAAGTTAAATTTTCTAAAAACAGAAATTTCAGTAATTGGTCAATGTAACTTTTAAGATATTAAAATTAAAAAAAAAAAAATCTACAATGTGATTTTATACATGAGAGGTAGGAAAGGAAGTAAAGAGAGCCACCAATACCATGTAAGAAAAAGGCATAATAATAGAAGTTGTAAAAGAGAATGAAACATCAAATAATATTGTAAAAAAAAAGTATGAAAAAATAATACTAATTGTTGCCAACTTTTGGACAGGAGAACGCACCTGACCTCCACGTGACAGCAACAATGAATTTGTTTGAGGGGGGAAGAATGTGGCCTGCAAGACAAGAAAAATCACGAATGTGGTGCTTGCCACATAGGCTTCAATGCTTAAGTCAGAGAGTGAATGAGTGAGGAAGAACTTACCTTTTCCTCCATTGAAGAAAAGTATGTATAGAGCCTTTTCAGGGCTTATTTACTAATTTCGTGGTGAATTAGGAAGAGGAAAAGGTTGGAGCGGGCTGAATGAGGACCAGGGGTTACAGGAGAGTTTAGGCTCGCCCTTGGAGGGGTTAACCTCGGGGGTAGCCGAGGCCGACCTGAGAACTTGGGCCTAATTACCCTGAAGGCCCTATTCTATTTGCTTTTTGGTACTTTTGACCCGTCTCGTCCTGTGTTGAAGTTCTTCTTTGCATATCTGTCCTTCCACTTCCTTTATATTTCAAAATTGTCCCCATGGTCAAATTTTACCCATAACATTAGCCCCCATTTCCTAATTTAGGTTCATGGTTTGACCTTATGGATATGGACTAATTGCATGGAGCCTGATTTAGGAGTATAGATTTTGAGTCTGAATTTGTCTTTAGAATTAGTGTTCGTGCTTGGTTTTATGTAATTAGATTCTTCTCATTTGTTTTTTTCAAAAACTCGTCGCCAGATTCATCTTGGATCTTTGGGATGCTCATTTCAACTAACCAAGTATTTTTTGGAGACCTAATTAATCCTCCAGGCTTGCATTCTACACACCTAAGTGGAGTTTTGCATTCATCACACGCTACTCAGCTTTATGAAGCTTGCTTTGTCGTGCTCAATAGGAACCCATCATGAGATTTTTCTCAGATTTTTTGGTTGCCAAGATCGGTCAACCAAACCTTTTTGTGGATTAATCAACCTTTTGGGCTGCTTCCTATATACCTAAGTGCTTTAGAGTTTTGCGTGTTTCGTGCTTTGTTTTGCACTATATAATTTACCGTATTTGGAGTAGGCTCTATATTTTGGCTTTTATTTACCATATCTTGATCAGGATCCAGATTCTTTACTCTCATTCTGATGTTCGATCTTGTGGCTCTCCATTTATTCTTTCTTGTAAACTTTGGTTAGGATGAAAATTAAACCGAGCTGAACTAATGACACTAAGGACTGGGGGTGTGCTTAACACATGCCCTCTGAGCAACATTGGCCTCCTCAGCCTCGACCTAGGCCGAGGATGAGGTTGTACCATTTTGGCCCAATCTCCTCTTTTATGTGGTCTAGTTTAAGCCTCAGTTAATTCTTGGTTCATTCTTCTATCATCCGTCCAATCTAAAATTATCCAACGTAGTCTAACTTTAGATTCTTTTCAAGTTCAAATGTTCCAAGATGAACCTTAGATCATCGGTAGGATAGCTCATCTAACCTCGTGGGGATAGCTTTGGACCTCATGTTTAAGAATCTCCTTTCCGAAGTTTATTTTTACTATAAAGTGGTATTTTTGTAGCTTCTTGCTTTCAAAAACACTTTTTATGATAAGTTATAGCTTCATGAATTGTTGAACGTAGTGCAGCCATTAACTTAGATGACTTTAGTTTCGACTAGAGAAAGGGAAAATAGATGGATTGAGGAGATCATGGGTCATGGCATGCTAAATGCATGCCCCACATTGTTAATGTGGGCCTTGGCCTTGGGGTTCAGCCTCGGCAAGCCGAGGCTGGCCCAAATTCCCTCATCCTATGTCGTCTGGATTTACTTTGTACCTTGTTTTAGCCCTTTGTTCTTCTTCTTCTTGTTTTTAGCTAGGACTTGTTCTGTGAGGATTCTTGGCTTATGATGAGGCATCTCAACCTTAATCTTTTCCTTATATAATTTCGACCTTTGCTTTCATGTGTGAACTTGTAAGCTTCATTTTTCAATAGTTGAGTAGTTAGAACTGGACTTTGGCTGGTCAGCCTCGACCATCCTTGTCCTGGCTGAGGTGAAGTTTTTAGCTTTTAGCCTTTAATTTATTTTCTCTAAGATGGGGGTGTGCTTCACTGAACTAGGGTATGACTGTAGGCTTGGTTTCTATTATTTTTAGCTCTAAGAAATCCCCCGTCAACTAGTTTGATTTCTCTGAATTGAACTGAAGGTTGTTTTTAATTTTCGATCATCACCTCGACTTCAGCCATGACTTCGACCTTGGTGTTTCTTAGTGAGCCTCCAGCTTCGTGTTGAACAATCTTGATGAACAGTCCCACGCATGCCTTGTGTCATTGCTTCATGATGAACAGTCCCACGCCTTTGTATTGAAGGAAAATTAGTAAGATATGGCTCTATGGTAGGCCTCATTCGATATGCCCTTGTGATCGACCTCGGCCAAGCATGCCTTGTGGTCAACGTTGGCAAGATATGACTCTCTGGTCCACTTTTGATCGTTGTTTTATTCTAGCCTTATGAAATTCTGCCTTTTGTTGCTTCTGTGATTCACAATTTGAGTTAGTTTTTATTCGATAGGGAGACATATCTTCTAAGTAACTTCTCTGCCTTTTGTTCAATAGTGAGGCATATCCCATGAGTAGCTTATTTGCCTTTTGTTTAATAGAGAGACATATCCCTTGAGTAGCCCCCTACTCAAGGAGGATTTTTTCTTGCAATAAAATCTTTGCTTGAGTACTGATAACTCTCCAAAAGAGTGTTATTAGCTAGTTTTGTATACCTTAAATTTCCATAAATTGAGTAGAATGCTAATGCTTTTATGATTAAATATCTCCTAAATCTTTTTTTATAATTGAATAGCTTCTTTAGAGAGTTTTGATTGTGTGATTTAAGTAATTGGAAGCTAAGAAAGCACTAAGTTATGCTAATTTTGGTGTTACATGATTTATGGAAGTATTTTGTCAGCAGAATTGTAGGAGCAAAAGTTACAGAATTCCTGGAACAAAAATAGCATGTGATAAATCACGTGAGAAGGAGTTCATTAATTGAGTTGGCACTTTTGTTAGCTGATTCAGCCCAAAACAACCAATAAAAAGTAGCCACTTATGCCCTACATAGCCCAATCAGCCCTGAAAATCATTGGAGGATTATAAGGATGGTGTAGTCGTATTTTGAAGGGGGAGAAAATTGGAGACAAACTTTGAAAAAGCGTTTTTGGGAAGACACCAAAGGAGAAAAGGCTGGAAAAAGGGGAAGTTGCCGCAACTTTCTTCTTTCAGCAATAATTCTTTCTTCTTCTTCTTTAATTCTATTTTCTGAATTCTTTAATGACATTCTTTTACTGTTTTCTTTGATTTACAACTTGTAATATGAACTAATTAATCACCTTTGGGTGAGGATTAAAAGTGTTTTTATAAATCTAATAAGAGGCTAAGGCTTCTTGGCTTGTCTTAATCTGGTTTTTGGGTGTTTTTAATGTTATGTTTAGGTTTGTCTGGCCAACACACACTAAGCACCATTCCCTTGAGTTTTGGAGAAATGAAAGGAATTAAATTACTCAAAAACCACATTAGCTCCTTGATTGGCTTAGTAGCTAACTAAGTGGGTATGTTAGGGATAACAACCTGCCTAATGCGCAATCACAACATATTTAATCAATGTGGGTTAATGAAAATTAAACCACAAAAGTCTGAAAATCTGGGAGAATTTCGTGTTTAATGTTGAGAAGATTGAAGGAGCAAAGTTCTTGCCTGAGCATTCTTTATTAGAGAGCTAAAAATTATTCCTAATATGAATCCAATTCACTTACTCTGTTACAAGTCGTTTTCATTCTATTGTTTGAGCTTCTTTGTGTTAATTGTTAGTTTCTTTAATTTTGGTTCAACATGTTTAGTTTAGTTAAAACCCCAAATTATTCCTGGTTACCGTTTGAATTTACTAAAAAGTTAGCTTTAGTTGAGTGAATTCTATTGCTAATTCTTGTGGAGACGAATTAAATACTTATCACTTTCTGCTGATTGTATGCACTTGCATAGCCTAAATTGAAATTAAATTGGGTATTTTCCAAAACACTCTTTGAGGCAACAAGTACAAATTCATTTTCAAAACATAACTTGTATTGATCAACTTAAAATAAGTAATAACAAACCTAGCCTATTACATGATACTTGTTGTTGATCGATTTTGCAAGTGCACGAATCGTTACAAGTAATACAGTGATTGAAATCAAAGTTCGTTCTCCACAGGGACTGAAAGCTACCAATTACCAAATTATCTAGCCTTAATTTTATCTAAGTACCAAATTGTTAAGGATGAATGGATAATTTAAACTTGCTTGATGAATAAATTTGATAAAGCTCTATAAATGATAGTGCAAAAACGGAGGATAAAGAATTAATTTGTAAAAACTCTAGAGCAATAATTTCACCAAATACTTCCTCCTACTATTTGTTCATTAATAGCTAATGTTTTCCTCTAGTTCAAGATTGTTGGCGAGCTCTACCCTATAGACTCGATATTCTTTCTCAAGCAATAACGATGTTCATTGAAGTGTAAATTGACTATATCTCTATGACAATTCAAACAAATCAAATATTAAGCCCGTAGAACCTAAAATTGCCACAAAACCCACAAGGATATCTCTATCTCAAGTGTAAATTAGGGAAAATGCTTTAGTTCATCAATGATTCTTGTTTCTCAACCTCAAACCATGAAATAGGAATAATGTAAAGAGTGGCCAAATCTAAACAAACTTTAGGTGCAAAAACATTCTCACAACCATATATGAAATAAAGACATCAACTATTAACTAAGAAAGAGTAGGATTCAAGTATTTGATTACATCAAAGCTCTAGAAGGAAAAACTTAGTTCATAATGTAAATCTTAACAAAACCAACAATAATCACCATTTGGGTCTCTACAAACAGCAAAAAGAGAAAGAAGAAGTGAAATAGAAACAAATTAAGCTTAGCTCCACTCCTTTTTGGTTGCTAAAGACCTCCAAGATGAGCAATCTCTTCTCCTTTGGCCGTTCTCCCTCTTTGCCTCTATTTTTCACCCCTTTCTACCCTAAAAAAGCCCTAAAAATCGACCCCTCGAATGATAAAAATCGACCATTTTTAAGTTAGGGCTGCGACGTAGCGCCTAGGCGCTGGCTCTCTGCATTCCTGCTCGGGTTTGGGCTCCTAGGCGCCGTAAATTTTTTTTTTTTTTTTTTTTAAGACTTCAACCTGAAAGTCCTTCTAAAAGTCCTCAAACATGACCTTCAAAATACCAACATTGATCACCTATAAAAATAAAAGAAAATCAAGAGTTAAAAATCAAAAACTAAATGAAAACTAACTAAAAACAACATAAACAAGATAGAAAACACACACACACACACACACACACACATATATATATATAATGAACTTATCACTTGCTATCTTATCAATTGAATTTAATGAATATAAACTCAATAAACAAATTTTGATAAAAAAAAATAGAAGCTAAAATAACTCTGTATGAAGAAAATTTAAGGTTGGCCTCAGATTTCCATGGGGTCAACCTCGGCCTTTATGGGGTTGGCCTCAACCTCCTATCAGCGTCTTTAGCGATGTATTTCTTTAGAAATCCATTGTGAATTAAGGCTTCAATGTCATCTTTCAACTGAAAGCAGTCTCGAATCATATGCACATGATATTCATGATAGAGGCAATATTTTTGTCTATCTCCCTTGTTTGATCTTGTTTTCATCTTTTCAGGCCGCTTTAATAAGTTTGAGTGGCATACTTTCATTAGAATCTATTCAAGGAGAACTGATGTTGGAGTGTACCTCTCAAACTTTCTAGAGGAGTAGCCAAGTCGAAGTGGTTTATGATCATCTATTTTCTGTCTTTTGGCCTCTTGATGTAGTATATCACTTAGTCTTTTTCTGTCATATGAATAATTTGATCTTCCTTCAAGCTCATCAGTTTTCTTCTTTGTACGAAGTAATTCTTTTGTGCTCACGTATTTTTGAGCTCGAGTGATGAACTTTACATATGATGTAGGTTCTTTCTTTCCCAAAGACCGTATGAGTCTTGGATCTCTTAGTCCATTGATTATAGCCATAAGCGTAGCTCCATTAGTGCAATCTTTAACATGTAAAGCTTCACTGCTGAATCGAGTTATATATTCTCGTATGGTTTCTTTGAATCCTTGTTTGATGGAAAGCAAATAAGTTGCTAGCTTGCGCTGGTCTCTTCCTCCCAAGAATCGTGTTATGAATGCTCGAGCCAATTCTTTGAAGGAACCTGTGGATCTTCTTTTTATTGTGTGGAACTATTTTCTTGTTGGTCCCACTAGAGTGAATGAGAAGGCTCAGCATCTGATTGCATTTTGCACTCCATGAACATCCATCCTCGATTTGTACATGTCCAAATGCTCTATAGGGTCCTTTTTTTCCATTAGAGGGTTTGATCCTTGGAATTTTGAATTTGGGAGGTAGTTCTACATTTATGATTTCATCAGTAAAATGTGGATCTACCTGTTCTATCAAAATATCAATATCAAATCCTATGTTTTTTACTTTGTGCATATGCCTTTGGATACGATCTAGTTTGCTTTGAATCTTCCGTAATTTTGTCCTCATGGTAGAGTGTTCGTTTCATCTTTGGCCTCAAAATTTTCCTCGATCTTGGCCTCAGAGTTTGTCTCGACTTCAACCTCAACCTCAACATCAAAATTGGTCTCAACATCGGCTCTCTGTCGATGACACTTCTCAGATCTATAGCTTCAATACCTAGAAGATTGCTCGCCTCGGCCTCCGCCAAGGCTCTCTGTCGCTTCTTTTCCTCGATTACGCTTCTTAAATTCATCCTTTCTTCATATTGATCCAAGGCTAGGATTTTATCCTAGTCTCAACGTCGACCTTGGTTTTGACCCTTTTTACCTTGGTTCTTTGATGTCGAGTGTATGATGAATTTTGTTTCGTTTGTTTCGCTTACTCTACGTCCTTGTTGGTCGTGTTGTCGTGTATCTTAAACGATCTGGTCAGCCTCGGCCTTGGCCTTAAACATGTGTTGGTAGGCCTCAACCTCAACCAATAGGGGTTGGTCGGCCTCGGCCTCGGTCTACGGATTCTAAACGACTTCTTCGATTGGATCTTTGAAGCCCGTTCTTCCATTCGAATCGATTTCGTCTTGATTCCAATTGCACTTTTCCGTAATTTTACTCATTTTCTAATGAACACGGTATGCAGATTCTTTCAAGCAAGCTTGTTCTTCTTCCCCTACAGACAGCGCCAATTGTTGATGCCTAATTTTAGATAGAAGAACACATCTGACCTCCACGTGATAGTAATGGTGAATTTGTTTGAGGGGAAAAGAACGTGGCCTGCAAGACAAGAAAGATTTGAACACCAGTGTGGTGTTTGCCACACAGGCTCCAATCCTTAATTCAGAGAGTGAATGAATGTAACAAGTTAGGGTTTAGAGAATAAGGAAGAACTTACCTTCTCCTCCATTGAAGATGAGTATTTATATGGTCTTGTTAGGGCTTATTTACGAATTTCGTGCTGAATTTGGAAACATAGCTTTAGGGTATAGCAATGAGGCAATACCGTAGGTGGGGTCAGTTAGGTAGACACTTAGCCAAGAGAGTGTAAAATTTGAATAAGATTAGAAGGTTGAGTGATTTGTGATAAGTTGACTAGTTGGTGTGTTGAACTCTAAACTATTGGATTAAGTGGGCCACTTACTGAGTATTTTTATACTCACCGGTGCTACATTGTTTTCCTTTTTAGGTGGTCATGGACTTAGGAGGCGCATGGCAGAGGCATTGGCTTGGCAAGGCTATGGAGATATAGTGGTCTTCCTACTTTCATAGTATAAAAGAGTTGTCTATGTTTTCATGTATTGTTTTAACCATTGGGAAGATTTGTCATTTACTTGAAATGTTTTTGTAAGTTGTTTTTATTTTAATCAGGATCCCGAAATAAAATGAATTTTGTGAAAAATGTTTCCGCTATTCTTGTTTGAAAGATATTTTAAAATCTTCTTCGATGTGTTAAATTTGTGTTAAGTGAGCATTAAGTAACGATCTAGGGCGGGTTGTTACACTAAAACTCAACTATATCATGAACATACATACAAACCAAATAAACTTAAATTATTGGCTACCTTTACTGGATAGTCATACACAACTTGTCTTAATGTATAAGCATCTCAATTCAATCTCAAAGCGTACTAATCCCCCCCCTCTCCAATGCTCAAATCATTGGCTACTTTTACTGCATGATAGCCATACACATAGCAGTTGTAGAGAGACCATACCTATTTAGATGATCCTTATGAATGGATGAATTGTGTAAGCATTGCTCGGAGGTAACACAAGTGTACTTATCAAGTAGCTACCTATTAAAATTCTCATTTCAATTTCTACTTATCAAAAGAAAAACTTAAGTATGAAAAGTATATGTATGAAAAGTACAAGCTAGGTAAATGTAAACAATATAAAATTGTTACAATTAAATTCAAAAAAGTAGGAAAAGTATAGGCTAAGTAAAAGCCAGCCTGAGAGGATGAGAATTGACCTTGAGTATGTAGTCCATTTGAAGACTTTGTTTTAATCCTTCAACAAAAATGCCCTGTTTTAAAGCATATATAATTTGGTCATTATGCAATTGGTACAATTAAACTCTAATATTATAACCATTACTAATTTGATAGTGACAAATTGAAAATTGCACAAATCACTCCTCAATTATGAGAATTGTTACAATCATACACTCAAACTACAAGATTATTACAATTTAACTCTTTTTTTTTTCCTTTGTCAGAGTGAATATAAATCATTTGAATTTCTACTTATCTTCAAAACTTAAAAAAACAACATAAAAAGTCTAACCAACTTAAGTCAGAATTATTTAACCAACATAAATATATAACTCATCTAGAATTCATCTTGTTTAATTACTTGATAACGAACATAAAAATGTCTAACCAATATAAGTCATAATAACCAACACATCTACTAACTTAGGTTGTTTACTTGATAACCAACATAAATATATAATCAACCTAAGTCATAATTATATAACTCATCTACAACATAAAAAGTCTAACCAACTTATGTTGTCTACACAACCCAACTAACCTAATTAGTACTAAAATGTCTAACCAACCATATGTTCAACCAGTGGCGGATCTAGAATTTTTGTTTGGGGGGGGCTTCACTAAAATTTTTGTAAAAGTATATTATATGTAAACAATCCAAAATAATCATAAATTAAGCTAAATTATTAATTTTATACATTGCAATTATCCTCTATGAGTTTATACATTATGAAATCGATCATAACTTCATTTTCTATCTTATGAAATAAATATTTCTCAATATAAGCATTAATAAAAATAATTTTAAAAAATTAAGATTTGAATAAATTAGTCTCTGCGCGCGCGCACATGCTGTTTAAGAGAGGAATTATATAAAGAGAATAAAATAAAAAAGTCTAATTTTTTAAAGAGTTTTTTTATATTTTCAAATAAATTAAATAATTAGGTGTCTTGTTTGTTTTTATATATATATATGATGAAAAGAATTTTCAAAACATGCTGTTTAAGAGAATTGAACACCGGAATCCGTGAATCACGTAAACTTGCGCGAAAATCACGTTGTTAAAATTTAACAAAAAATAAAAGAAAAAAATCACATCAGATTGCTGCCATTAAGGTTCGAACTCATGAACAAGGGAATGGCAGGGGGGCTAGCGCCACCACACCATGATGCATTCTCATTTCCTTATTGCTAATTTAAACATTCTAGAAAGTTCCGCGGGGGGGGGGGGGGGGGGGGGCTGGGCCTTACGTGGCTCTGCCACTGTGTTCAACTCCATACCCATTGTTGGAATAGAAATTTTGGCTAATCAGAAATTGTCATGTCATTACTTAAAATTAGTGACAAAATTATTTATTTAATTAGGGATTAATTAAACTTGCAAGCATCCCTAAATTAAATAATGACAAATCCAAATATGTAATAGGTTATATGAAATTTGGGCCAATTTTAGACAAAGCTCAAATGGGAGGCCCTAATCCAGCAAAGTCTAGGCCCAAGGTCAGTCAGGCTCAGTCAAGTTTAGGCTCAAAGTCAACCAGGCTTAGTGCAAAGGTCAGACACAAAGTCAACCAGCCCCAGTCAGGCCCAAGTCCACCTGGGGGCTTTGGGGAACTTTATAAATAGAGAGTTCCCTCCTCCATTTGAGGTGTTCATAAATTTGAGATCTCAGAGAGAATTCAGAAACAAATACCAGAAGACTCATTGAGCTCTTAAAGATAAAACACCTCCTAAACAAAGAACACTTCCTCGAAGATCAAGAACACTTCTTCGAGATCCCAAGAATCCATTGAAGCTTCAATCTCGAGAATAAGCTTTGCATCCCTCGAGTGAAACATACGAACAGAAGAGAGAATCCGAAGATTAAATATTAGAGATTGTATTCCACTACATTCAAATTAATACAAATACAAAAGTTTCATTTGCACGTGTGCTCCATTTCTTCGTTGAAATCTCATGTGGACACCCATGAATAAGGATAATTAACATTACAAAATAACTAAAAATAAATTTTAAAGTACGAATAAACCAAATACATGTAGATCTACTTATTTACAATAAACTATAAAATACAAATTCAAAATAGAGAAAAGAAAGGAAGAGTTTCAAAGGTTAGATATAAATCTAAACTATTTTAACTGTGTTCGAAATCAACCCAAACCTACCTTAAAATTTGTTTCGACACTCCGTGAAGGAACCAAATCCTAAAACAAAAGAATTCAAAAGTTGATACCAATTTAAACTATTTTAATTGTGTTCGAAAAAACCTAAACATAGATTTATCACCTAAAATTTACCGAAACATACTTAATCTTTGCTTAAAAGTGTTCGAAATATTATCAAAAGTGTTCAAATGAGTTTGAAAGAGTTCAAATGAGTTCGAAACTACAAAAAAAAAAAAAAAAAGACTTTTCAAATGTTAGAAAATGATCCAACATATTTTGTTTGACTTCGAAAAGGTTTAAAAGTAGATTTCTACATACTTTCTTCACCAAAGAAGTTAGAAACTTTGTTGGTTTGTTCGAACTCGCAAATCTAATATTACACAAACCAAAACACAACAAACTTAAATAGATTTGCAAAATAATCTAGAATTTAAGTATATTAACTACTCAAAAAATAAAAAACTTCAAAATATTACCAAAATCCAGGAGCAGAAGCAACGTGAGGTGGTCGGCGGTCAGTTGGGCAGTAGCGGAGAGTTAGGTGCATGTAAGAGAAGACAAAAAAAAATCAAATAAAATGGTGGGATGTGGCGTGCCTGCGGACTAGGTGGCGGGGGATAGGGTCATGGGTGGGAGAGAAAGAAAGGGTGAGGCGAGAAAGTAAAGGGAGAGGAGAGAAAGCAAGGGGGCGACAGCAGTGGTCGGCGAGAGGGTGGATGGGTGGATGGGAGAGAAGGGAAGGGAGAGTAGAATATGGAAGGTAGATAAGAGAAAATGGGAGAATTTTTTGGAAGGAGAGGGAAAATGGGGCTCATTTTCGAGCCCCCTTAATGAGGAAATGCTGACAGTTCGATTGAATAATCGATAAAAGTGAGGAGAAATGTCGACGGTTTACTAAACGGTTGGCAAAAGTGAGGAGGAATGTCGACGGTTTAGTAAACGATGGGCAAGAGTGAGGAAAAATGTCGACGGTTTAGTAAACAGTCAAAAAAAATGAGGAGAAATGCCGACGATTTAGTAAACGGTCGGAAAAAGTGATTTTTCAAGTGATTAAATAAATTTCGGTCGGGACCGCCGACGGTTCGTCTAACCATCGGCTGTTCTTTGCCCTTTTGCAGATCGTTTTATAAAACGATCGGCATTTCTCCTCCCTTTTACCAACCATATAATAAATGGTCAGTCTTTCTCTTCCCTTTTGCAGACTGTTTAATAAACACTCGACATTTCTCTTTTTTTTTAACCAACAAATTATAAAATAGTCAGTATTTCTCCTCCTGTTTGTTGACCGTTTATTAAACCGTCGGCATTTCTCCTCACTTTTTCCGACCCTTCACTAAACCGTCGGCATTTCTCCTCACTTTTACCAACCGTTTACTAAACCGTCAGCATTTCTCCTCACTTTTGCCGACCGTTTACTAAACCGTCGGCATTTCCTCTTTTTCCCGAATATTTTTAAAGAGTCGAGATAAATAACATCGAAAAATGTCAAAATTCTTGTAGTGTCCCTCCCAGATACTCTTCAAGTTTGATAAAGAATTTATATGCCAAAAAACCCTAGGTGCACGTCCCAAATTCACGCTTCAAAGTTTGTAGTGCCTCAACGATAGCATTTTTTTTGTTTTTGTTTACATCTTCAACTTGGAAATCCTTTCATTTTGGCCTTCAAAATGAAATATTTGTTCACCTACAAAAATAAATGAAATGTATGAATTAAAACCCAAAAATATAGAAAAACTAACTAAAAACAACCTAAACAAGATAATAAATAAATATATAATGAACTTATCAACAATTAGAATAAGATGATAGCAAATTCACCTTTTTTATATTTTGGATTCTACCTTGCTTATTTTCTGTATCTTCCTCTTGTTCCTCATCCTTCAATTTTCACCAAAAACATCGTTGTTCCTCATTTTCTACATCAAATACCAAATGAGCTCCACATTTTTTCACTAACGACCTTCGTAGCTCTGTAACTTTAAAAAATGCAATTTCCAAATGACCTGGGTTGTTTTCCAATAATTTCAAAATTGAAACCGACTCACAGTATCGGACCCACACATGATCTGATTTATATACCCGAGGCCTTCTCATCCACTTTTTTGAACCAAAAGGAGAAAACGTACACACTTCTAAACCGTTAATCTCAAGCTGCATGTGGTAGCTGCCTTCGAAATTCATCAGCTCAAAAACTCCACAAAGTATTATCCCTTTAATATTTCGGTTCATATGCAATGGCACTTGAACTTTGACAGGGCAATCTATGCTACAATGAGAAAAAAAGTTTGGAATCTCACTTCCAGGAACTACAAATTCAGCCGTAGTGCCATTGTTGATAGCCTGCAATGTAATATTTATACTTTAGAGAGAGACCAAATATTAGTAGGGATTCAAGGTTAGCCTCACAATAAAGACAGGTTGTAAACCACTTTGACATGTTTGTTGAGAATAACGTTTTTAAGTAAAATAATTCTAAAAGCACTAATTAATAAATTAAGGCTCTACTTGATAACCATTTGATTTTTTGTTTTAGAAAATTAAGCTTATAAACACTACTTTCATCTATGAGTTTCTTTGTTTCATTATCCACTTTTTACAAATGTTTTCAAAATTAATTCAAGCACAATTTTGGAAACTAAAAAAAAAAAAAAAAAAAAGTAGATTTTTGAAAACTTGTTTTTAGACTTTGGCTAATAATTCAAATATTTCCTTAAAAAAGATCAAAATCATTGTAAAGAAATTACGAGAAAACAAGCATAATTTTTTTAAAAAAAAAAACCCAAAAACCAAAGATCAAATAGACGTTATAAAACGGACCTAAATATTTTATTTAAAATTTACTTTGTGTTATTAAAAATTTTCAAACTCACTTTTGATTTTGCAATCAAATACTATAAATTTTTGTTTAAAAAAAATGCTATAGAATTTTGAAAACCGTCCTTATTAGTTGAAAGATACTTTTTAGTATTCTATATATTTCTTTTTTTTTTTTTTTTTTTTTGAGGTAGAATATATTTCTTCATTGATCATTAGCTTAACCCTAAACAAATAATAATAATAATAATAATAAAACTCACCCTAAACCAAATAATGCTCAAAGGTTGCTATATCTTTCTCCATTGGTCATTAGCTTTAACCCAATATTTTATTTCTTTGTTTCTTGAAGAGCTAAACCCAAATAGATTATATTTTTGGTGGATGAATCTTCACCCATAGATCACTTTGGTTTTTAAGATTTCAAAAGCCACACTTAGTTATTCAATTTTGAGAAATTTTTTATTAAAGGAACCATGGTTGATAATTAATTTTATTTTTGTTTTACTTAATTGTAATAATTTTAACACAACCATTTATCTGGTATTAAAAGTTTAAATACCCATTCAAAAAAAAAAAATAGATCAACTAGAAAAGATTGGTGTAATTTTGCATTAAAATAAAAAGTTATTGACATAAATTACTGTTTAAATTTATTAGTATGTTATTTAATAATAATGAATTATATTTTAATAATTTGATTGATATCAATATAAAATAACTAATTAAAATTAAATAATTGATTAATTACATAGAAGTTTGTAATATTTTATAATTACTAACAAAAAAAATTATTTTCTCTTCATTTTAATAAACAAAGTTGAAGAGAATGAAAATTTTAATTTTCCTCCCTCAATTCCCATTATGATATTCTTCCCTCAATTCCCCCCTCAATTCCCATTATGATAAGAAAATGGGGCCTAAGGGAATAAATATTTTTCTTATTCTTTTTTTTTTCATATAACAAATTACCAAAATGTGTTCCATTAGATTTAAAAGTCATGCTTTATGAGACCAAAGTGTAAGGTGGGAGAAAAAACTAACCTGATGCAAATATACTTGTTTCCAGTCTTGGCATAAGTAACCTATGCGAAAAATATTGGAACATCAAGCTTTGCCAAAAGATAACACCGAGTTGCATCCAATTTCCAAATCTTTGGTGGAAGGTTTGAGATATCTTCAAGATGTTCGCAATCAATTAAATCGATCTCCTCAAGCGATTTAAGCTTGCTCATCCACCAAGGGAGTCTCCTAATTTTCATCCCCCCCAAGTGTAAATATCGCAACGAATCAAAGCAGTTGATAGACACAAGGAAATCCAAATCCAATAAACCACTATTCATCAAACTCAAAAAAATCAATGATTTTCCGAACGTGGAATCATGGATGACGTCAACACAAGTCCGCCAATCTTCAATATGATTTCCTTCTGAACGACAAGACTGCGGAAATTTCTCTAACCTCTGGCAGTCAATCAATGAAATATCTTCAAGCCTTGTAAGCATATAGATGCTACTTGGAAGATGCACCAAGTCTTCACACATGTCCAAGGCCAGATGTCTGAGAGCAGTAAGTTTTTCAATAGATGTAGGCAACTCTGTTACTTCAAGCCTTTCTAAATGAAGAACTTCAAGGCTTCCCATTTCTTCAAGAATATCTGGAAACTTCTTGAGCTTAGGGCAAGCAATCAAATAAAGGTTCACAAGAGACTTCCCTTTGAGACTGCCATTTGAAAATCACTCAAGGTTCATGCAATTAATAATTCGTAATTCGACAAGCTTCGGCATTAACGATGTCACAAATTTCAGCCAACATTTTACAATCTACTAACGTTAACCGCCTTAGATTTTCAAAATCCTGCGAAAAAAACAAATCATCAACTATAAGAGCTAATAATACTTAAAAAGGGAGAGTCTTATTGTTATTAATTGCAATTTCTATTTGTCATAATATTGAGCCAGAGCCCACTTAGTAAAACCAAACCAAAACTAATTAAAGCAGTTTTTATTTTACTCAATAATATAGTTACACAATTCATTACTTAAACAGATGGAAGTAATGTGATCATACCTTGAGTTTAGTTAGTTGCGCAATAGGATTATTAGAGCAAATCATACTCATTACTCTTGGCATAATTTTCTCTTTAATTGTAAAGATTATACATATAATTTTCCATATCATTGGCCTTGATTTTTGCCTTAATTTAGGCTAATCCATTGTATACAAAAGGCCCTTTGTGTATGAACAAACAGTATGAAAAATAATTTCAATTCTACACCTATCTTTACATGGTATCAGAGCATACCTATTTTTTTTTTCCTACCTTTTCAATAGCTTCCTCCTCCTCCACAACAGCTTCAACTTTGAATGTTTCTTCTTCTACTACTTCAACAATGTCTTCTCCTCTGTTTCTTCTCTCCAACATTTGCAACTTGGTACCTCTTCACCTGAATTCAACCAACTATGTATTATGGAGGTTTCAAGTCTCCTCAATTTTGAAAGCACACTCATTATTCGGACATATTGATAATTCTCTTCCTCCACCTCATAAATTCGTTCGTTCATCAACAGGCACAGACACAACAGAGGTTAGTTCTGATTACCTTCAATGGATCTCTCGAGATCAAGCTCTTATTACGTTGATCAATGCTACTCTTTCACCATCAGCTCTTGCTCATGTTGTTGGATCAGTTTCTGCAAAGGAACTCTGGTTTTCATTAGAAAAACGTTATTCATCCAATACTTGTTCCAATATTCTTGAATTAAGATCAGCTCTTTATACTATTAAGAAAAATTCTTCAGAATCTATTGAGAATTACACTTGTAGAATCAAAGAACTTGTTGACAAGCTTGCTGCAGCTTCTATTTCTATTGATGATGAGGAGATTTTGGTACATACCTTGAATGGATTACCAGATGAATTTAGTGCCTTCCGAACTTCAATCCGAACTCGCAGTGGCTCCCTCTCACTCGAAGAACTACATGCTCTCCTTGATGCTGAGGAAAAGACGATCAATAAGACCCCAAAAGCTGATCCATCACCTACTGCAATGGTTGCATTCAAACCATCTTCTTCGTTTTCAAACGGAAATCGTGGGTGAGGAAGACGATCGTTCCAGCCGAGAGGGCGTGCGGCGCATACCTTCAGCCCTAATTTCGCAAATTCGCATGGTCCCAACAATTTCGTACGCCCCAATTTCAAACCGCATGGGCCTTCAATGGGCCCAATTTCGCGAGTCAACACTGGGCTTCAAAATGAATATGCAGCCGGCAGAGGTCTTCTTGGACCTAGGTCTTTTTCGGGTCAACCAAATGGATCCTGTTCTATTTTCGGTTCTGGACAAAACAACACAAATGGAGGTCGAATTTCTTGCCAAATTTGCTCAAAATTTGGTCATAGCGCACTTGATTGTTACAATCGAATGAATTTCTCTTATCAAGGTCGACATCCTCCAGCTCAATTGGCAGCCATGGCGGTAAATTCAATGAACTCAGAGCATTCTTATGATAATTCTAATAATTTTTGGCTGTCTGACAGTGGATGCAATGTGCATATGACAAATGATTTGGCCAATCTCAATTTATCAAACAACTACAATGGAGAAGAATCAGTCACAGTGGGTAATGGCCAATCTTTAAATATACAACACACAGGCAGTGGTACACTTTCTACCCCTTCTCACACCTTTACTCTCTCAAAAAATTTTCATGCTCCTAAACTTGCTGCAAACCTCTTATCTGTCCATAAATTTTGCCATGATAATAATTGTGTTTTTATCTTTGACACTGACCGGTTCCTCATTCAGGATAAAGTCTCTGGCAAATCCTCTACACTGGCGCCAGTATCAATGGCCTCTACCCAATTCCCAGCCCATCATCTCTATCTCGTTCCAGTCTGCACCCCAAAAATTATAATTTTCATGCAAAACAGGAGTGTTCTCTGTGGCATCATCGGTTTGGACACCCTGCTCCTAAAATTTTACATTCTTGTCTATCTCGTCTTGGTCTATCCTTATCTTCCATTATTTCTACTCATGAATGTTCTAGTTGTTTACAATCTAAAATGTCTAAGATTCCTTTTCCTATGTCACTTTCTACTTCTTTTGCACCACTTGAACTAGTACACAGCGATGTATGGGGTCCTTCTCCAATTACTTCTTTTAATGGATATTGCTATTATGTTAGCTTTATTGATAATTTTAGCAAATTCACTTGGCTTTTTCCTTTAACTTACAAATCTGATGTCAGTGCCATTCTTCACAAATTTGTACCATTTGTTGAAAATCTTTTATCTAAAAAGTTAAAAGTTTTTCGATCTGATGGTGGTGGTGAATTTTGTAATAATTCTGTCCTTTCATTTTTTGAATCAAAAGGAGTTTTGCATCAAAAATTCTGCCCTTACACTCCTGAACAAAATGGAGTTGCAGAACGTAAACATCGTCATATTGTAGAAACTGCAAAATCATTACTTTTTCATTCTTCTGTTCCTCTTGAATTTTGGCCCTACGCTTTCTCTACTGCAGTTTTTCTCATAAATCGAATGCCTACTTCATCTCTAAATATGTTCTCTCCGTTTGAAACACTTTTTGGTTATACTCCCGATTTGCATCATTTAAAAGTTTTTTGGTGTGCATGTTATCCTTTGCTAAAACCAACCACTAGGCATAAGCTTGAACCCAACACATCACAACATATCTTTCTTGGCTACACTCTTGATTTCAAAGGTTACATATGCTACAACCCAAACACAAAAAAATGTATTGTATCCCGACATGTCATTTTTAATGAAACTATTTTTCCCTTTTCCCAAGCATCATCCAAACCCAACATTCCTCTCTCCTCTGCCACCACTGACCTTAACCCATCACTCACTCTTCTCAATTTATCCAAAACCACACCTCAAACTTCTTCTTCTGTGATCCCTACTACCCGTACACCATTACCCACTGCTGACAGTTCTAGTCCATCAACAGTTGAGTTCCATGATAATGTCACTTGTACTAATTCTACTTGTCAGATTACAGATAATGTAAATTCGATGCCTTCACATATTGAGCCTGCAGCTAGTGATTCAACAAATGTGAGTTTGTTGCCTCCTACTGGTAACTTGCCAGCAATTAATACTCACTCAATGCAAACTCGGGCCAAATATGGAATTTTTAAGCCAAAGGCTTATCTATCTACCATGCTGCATTCAGTTCCAACTGATCCTTCATCTTACACTGAAGCTTCAAAATATCCAGAATGGAGAAATGCAATGTGTGAGGAGTTCAATGCTCTTCAAGAACAAGGTACGTGGACTTTAGTACCTCGGTTGCCCTCTATGAATGTTGTAGGTTGTAAATGGGTTTTTCGCACAAAATACAATCCTGATGGCTCCATTGCTCGACATAAGGCCCGTTTGGTTGCAAAGGGCTATCATCAAGTCGAAGGCTTTGACTTTGAAGAAACATTCAGTCCAGTCGTTAAAAAAACCAACAATTCGAGTCATCCTTGCTCTTGCTGCGCAATATCAGTGGTCCTTAAATCAGTTAGATGTCAAAAATGTCTTTTTACATGGGCATCTAAAGGAAGAAGTGTACATGTCTCAGCCTCCTGGTTTTCTGGATCGATCTTGCCCAACCAATGTATGTTTACTTCACAAGAGTCTTTATGGTCTTAAACAAGCTCCTCGAGCTTGGTTTGATCGTTTTACATCCTACTTATTAACCTTGGGATTTGTTGCTTCCTCTGCTGACCCATCATTGTTTATATGCTCTACTGGAACATCATTAACATATTTGTTACTCTATGTGGATGCTATTATCGTAACTGGACCTGACTCTACTTACATCTCTGTCTTAAAGAAGCAATTAGCCTCTGAATTTCAAATTTCAGATCTTGGAGCGTTGAAATATTTCCTTGGCTTAGAGGTTCACTCATCTACTGATGGTATTTTTGTAAACCAGTCTAAATACCTTAGTGACTTACTTCACACATCAGGCATGACTTCTGCTAAGTCTTGTTCAACTCCTATGTCTACCTCAGTTGATCTAAATGCTTCTGCACCTTTGTTTAATGATGCAACACTTTATCGTCAGCTCGTCGGTTCCCTTCAGTATCTCACATTCACAAGACCTGACATTACCTTTGCCGTAAACCGAGTAAGTCAATTCATGCATCAACCTACAACTATGCATTTCTCTGCAGTCAAATGTATATTACGCTATCTTTCTGGGTCAAGGCAACTTGGGGTTCTATTTCGACGAGGTGATATGTCACTCACTGCATATTGTGACTCGGATTGGGCTGGTGATACATCTGATCGTCGATCTACATCTGGATTTATTGCCTTCCTTGGGTCCAGTCCCATATCATGGTCTGCTAAAAAGCAACCAACGGTCTCCCGTTCTTCTACAGAATCTGAATATCGATCACTTGCAACTACAACAGCAGATCTCTTCTGGTTAAGACAACTTCTCCGTGATCTTCATGTTCCATTGCTCATTCCTCCCACGTTATGGTGTGATAATGTCTCAACAATTTCTCTGGCAAATAATCCAGTTTTTCATGCTCGAACAAAACACATTGAGATTGACTACCATTACATTCGTGAGAAAGTGGTTCGCAAAGATATTTCAGTTCGCTTCATATCTTCCAAAGATCAACTCGCTGATTTGCTTACAAAACGACTATCCTCTCAGCTATTTTTATCACTCAGGGACAAACTTCTGACTCCCCAACCGTCTTCAGTTTGAGGGGGCATATTAGAGCAAATCATACTCATTACTCTTGGCATAATTTTCTCTTTAATTGTAAAGATTATACATATAATTTTCCATATCTTTGGCCTTAATTTTTGCCTTAATTTAGGCTAATCCATTGTATACAAAAGGCCCTTTGTGTATGAACAAACAGTATGAAAAATAATTTCAATTCTACACCTATCTTTACAAGGATAATGTGAGATGCCCAATACCACAAGTTTTTTGGGATGAAAAGTCAATGGTACTATAAAGGATGAATGAGAACATTCCAGCCACCTTAACTCATTAGAAAGATATGACGGAGGACTCCCAATGACTATAGCATTACGTATTATAAGCAACCTCAATTTTTTCATTTTTGAAAAGGCTTCAACATGCAAAGGCACTTCTACATTGGGCATATCTAAAAATATCCCTTGAACTTTTTTTGTTCCCTGCAAACACAAGAAGAATCAACATCTAAGCAAAGCAAAAGTACGTACTCTAATTTTAGATAACATATATGCATCTCACACTTGATCAACTAGTAGTATTTTAAATATGAACAGACTTATTGAATAAATGAACACGAGAGGAAGCTATTATAAGCAATATTTTGTTTTTTTTTTTAAAAAAATAAAAAGTTGAGCTACCTGAAAGATGTTTATTTAGTTTGAATTATATTTCGAATTCTTTTGAATATACAGCACAACATAAGAAATCTCATTTGATTTCCTTAACACCTCATGAGTAAGTATTATAGTATTATATGTTTGATCACTTTATCATGCAAATATCATAAAGGAAAAGTTCAGGCTTTCTAAAATATAAACCGGTGGAAAAATATATTCTAATATATTTAAAATTTGTTTTTCAAAATTTATCATCATTGTTCACGTCCCAATTTTGCATAAAAAATGTTTTGGTTGTCTATAGGTATACTATAACTTACCATTGGTACAGAGCAATTATGGTAGTGTTGGAAAGAAAAGGATAAATTGGGAGCTTAGGGAAGACCATACCTCATTTTCAGTTAGTACTTGAATAACATCCTCATGATACCACAATCTACTACGTTCTCCAAGATTTTGAGATTCATGGTGAACGATCTCTTTACCCATTAATTGAATCAAGTCATGCATTTGGAATGCATTATCTTCAATATATATAAGACATTTCTTCATAAGCACCCTAATTCCAAAATCAGGGTAGAAATCACAAGCATCAAAAAAAGAGTTTACATCTTCTTTTCTATACCCTCTAAAGAAGCATGCAATATCTAGAAAAATTGTCTTCTCAAGTTCGCCAAGTACATCAAAACTTAGTTTAAGTTTATTGTGAACATCCTCGTTTGGAATTGTTTTCAACTTTTGCAATTGGCTTTCCCACTCAAGTTTGCTACAATTGTATAGAGAAGCCCCACCACGGTAAGAGCAAGGGGAAGTCCATCTGCATATTTAACTACAGCATCTGAAAGCTCTTCAAAATTCACATCAGGAAGAGGACTCTTAAATGCATTCCAACACAAAAGCTCAAGTGCATCTGCATGATTTAATCTATCCACCCTGTAGGTCCACATAATCTCGTGTTTTTCTAGAAGATTCACATCTCTAGTTGTTATGATAACTCTACTTCCAGGACCAAACCAACTTACATTTTCCACTAATTTTTCCAGTTGCTTTGAATAATCCACATCATCGAGAACAACAAGGACCTTCTTTTTTCTTAGTCTATCCCTTAAGATATTAGTTCCTTCGTCGGAAAATTTTATAGGCCTACGCATCCTAACCAACAAGATGTCTTGAAGAAGTGATTCTTGTAATTTAGTTAGGTCATCATCCGTGTTGAATTTGCATTTTTCTTTTATATTAGAAAGAAAACTGCAACCTTCAAATCGATTGGCAATTCGATTATAAATAGCTTTCGCAATAGTTGTCTTGCCTATTCCACCAAGTCCATAAATTCCAATCATCCGGACATCATTGGACTCAATATCTAATGTGGACTTCAATTTTTCAATATGAGAATCCATTCCAACTGGGTTTTTGGCAACTGTTAAGAGTGTGCGGTTAAGCATAGTCGATATCTCTTGAACTATTTCTTTGACAAGAGTAGACTCAGACCTATATCAAAATAGTACAAAGTGATGAATAGATGTCATGGCCTTGCTTAATGAAAATAATAACAGAAAATGTTTGTTTCCTAGTATGGGCTTAATTTATTCAATCGGGGCTTCATGTAATTCTCCAAACTATTGATCATTTCACTTACCAAGAACCCAAGTAAGCTATCAACGACCATGGATAAATAATTAAGTAGAAAAAAAATACAATAGATAGTGGGATATGTAACGGGTAATAAAGAAAATAACTAAGCAGTAGTGTTATGTTACCCGTTATCCAAATGCCTCCCAGATAAGTTTGCAGCTTTAGTTAGAGCATTTCTCCATCTCTCGACCTTCTTCAGGTCTTCCTTGAATGTTTCTTTATGTACAGTGAATGCTTCTCCAAAACTGCCTTTTTGCTTTCGCACTTTAAAAGGATCCACATGATAGAACACTGGCCAAACCATCTGCTCTTTGCAGCTCTCCATACAACTCATAATTCGAACAAGCTCATCTAAGCACCAAGTAGAAGATGCATAATTTTTGGAAAAAACAACAAGAAAAAACCTGGACCTGTCGATTGCTTCACAAAGTTCTTGCGAAATCTTCATTCCCCTGTTCAGCTCCTCAGTGTCCATGAAGGTATTGATTCCAGCCTGCACTAGAGCTTCATAGAGGTGACCCGTAAATGAATTCCGAGTGTCCTCACCTCTGAAGCTCAGAAACACTTCGTATTTCCAAGAAGAGACTTCAGAAGCCATTGGAATTTTTCTCCTAAACGGGCACGATTTGCACTGAAATTCTAAGGTGTAGATATAGCAGGTAGAAATCAGCACAATGAGGGTAGAATTGACTCTGTCAATGATTTTTACCCTTTTTTTTTTCTTTTTTTTTTTTGGGCAATAAAGGAAACAAGGAATGAGGCTCCCGGATCTGGAAAAGTGCTATGGTAAAAACCCAACAAGTCAAATCATGAGATTAAAATGGAAATTGGAGCTGTAAATTTAGTCATGTGCATGCTACTGCTAGCGGCTTGTCCTTGCTGCCATATCCAACTTCAGATTTCTCCTCACAATCCTCATTTTTCTGCTGGACTGCATTAGCTGTTCACATTAACTCCTCTTTATTTCCTTTATTTTCTTAATTTTGTACACACTTTTATGTGGTTCACTTTTGCTTTTAAAGGTGGAAGTCAAGAGCCCAAGACTTTTAAAGACTCAGACATGTTCTACGCGTTATTTCAAAATTGACTTTCGTGTCTGGGCATTTCATTAATGATATCAAATTTTATCTAAACTTGACAAGATATATCCATTTTTATCTCAAATTTTTTATTTCATCAAATTCTACCTTAAACTTTCAAAAATGTTAAAATCTTAACTTTAAATTTAAAAAAAATATACAATTTTTACTTTTTAATAGACCTTCATTTCAAAATTCATCAATTAAAATATTCTCATGTGTCATTTAATGACCAGAAATATATGACATAAAACATCTTTCTAGTGCGAAATTAATGTACCTTTAAAGTAAAACGAGTTTAGAGGTAGATTTTTTTTTTTTTTACCATTTGTGAGATTTGAAAGATTTATTCCATTGTTGATCTTGCACATTAATCAAACTTAATTTTATGTAAGACTTAATGTTTGTTGAGATTAGTAAGTTTAATTTGAGTAATTGACTTTTCGTTAAAACTAGTGGGATATATGAATTTAGCAGATATAGAACAAAGATCAAATATTGCAACACATATTTAAATTTAGAAATCAATTAGTAGAAATTGAAAGTTTAGAGTTAGAATTGATATAACTTGCTAATTTTAGGAACAAAAATAGATATTTTCGCTATTTTTAAGTTTAAATATTATTTTCATCTATTCTATTTAAATGTGTCTAAATTATTTATTTTACTTATTAATCTTAAAATAGTCCAATCATCAACTTCCACAAGAAATGTGTGGTCGGTCATTTCATCTAAAAATTTAGAAAATAAAATCATACGATGCCTTTATCCCACTGGATTTTTAAAATTCCAACTAATTAAACTTGGTTAGTTGTTCCTCTTGCTCATGAACGGCATTCTACACGTTGGTTTGATTTAAAAGGTGTTGAAAATCTCACCTTTTCAATTTTTGGTCAATAACACAACTCCTTAAAATTTGTGACAAATCTTCCCATTTCAAACTTGGCCTCCTATTAACCTTCAATTTAATTCCAACCATTGTAAAAACAACAACTCAAATCTTACAGAAAAACCCAATCATACATCCAAAAATTAAATCCAATTTATTTCAGGCTTCACTGCATTAATAACTTACAAAATCCAATTTAATCTTTCATCGTTCACGTTGTACAGTAGCTTTAAAATGTCTCAACAACGCCCCAAACGGTCTCCAATCGAGATGAAAAATACTAGACTTGAATCCAAATAACTCGAGTTAAAATCCATGGCCTCCAATAAAAAAAAGTCCCATAACCTCGACAAAATATCTTAAATAGCTGTGGAAAACTTACCCAATCAAACGAGGCTATACAGTGTTGAAAACCCACAAAAACGCTGCTGTAAAAAGCCTAAATACGAACCGAAAACAACCCCTTGCCGTTTATGCAGCCGGAGCGGAAGGGAAGGGCGGCGGCGAGGCTCGCTGGAGGACTCTCGGCAGCTTCTGGCTGGTCTTCCGGCGGCGGCTTGCTGCTTACAGAGGGAAAGAGAAAACGGAGAAGAGGGCTGGCGTGAGGCGGCGCGGCCTGTTGACGGCGGTACCGGGTACTGCCGGCGTAACGGTGGCGATCGGCGAGGATCGGCGAAGGCCCCTGGTTGTCGCGCAGAGAAGAAGAAATCGAAGGGGGTGAGGGAGCCTGCGGTTTGCGAAACGGAGAGAGAGAGGGAGAGAGAGATGAATGGAGGTTTGATTTTGGGGATTAAAAAATAATAAAAAGAGGAGAGATAGGCCTAGAGGGGGAAAAATTGAGAGTGAGGGGGAGAGAATCAAGGGATTTGATTTGACCCTTTCCTTTTTCCTTTCTTTTTTTTTAAACAAAAGAAAAAGAACAAAAAACACAACGACCACAACAGCCAATACCCTTTTTGCCCTTTTTCCACCTTCAACTCCAAACTAAGTTATTCAAATTCAACTTAAATAATCTTATACAACACTTAATTCTAATAATGATCAAAATAAAATATTAGGTATTACAAAATTCATCAATTAAAATATTCTCATGTGTCATTTAATGACCAGAAATATATGAACATAAAACATATTTCTAGTACGAAATTAATGTACATTTAAAGAAAAACAACTTTAGAGCTAGATTTTTTTTTTATCATTTGTGAGATTTGAAAGATTTATTCCATTGTTGTTCTGGCACATTAATCAAACTTAATTTTATGTAAGACTTAATATTTGTTGAGATCAGTAAGTTTAATTTGAGTAATTTTTACTTTACTTTTCGAGAAAACCAGTGGGATATATGAATTTAGTAGATATAGAACAAAGGGCAAATATTGCAACACATTTAAATTTAGAGATCAATTGATAGAAATTGAAAGTTGAGGGTAAGAATTGATATAACTTGCTAATTTTAGGGATAAAAATTGATATTTTCCCTATTTTTAAGTTTAAATATCATTTTTCATCTATTCTATTTAAATGTGTCCAAATTATTTATCTTACTTTAATAAATCTTAAAATAGTCCAATCATCAACTTCCACAAGAAATGTGTGGCTCGTCATTTCATCTAAAAATTTAGAAAATAAAATTGTTCGCACAAGATTTCAATGAAGAAATAAGAACACGTGCAAATGAAACTTTTGTATTAATTTGAATGTGTGGAATACAATCTCTAGTACTTGATCCTCTGATTCTCTCTCTTGCTTGTATGTCTCACTCGAGGGCTGTAGAGCTTATTCCCGAGATTGAAGCTTCGATGGATCCTTGGGGTCTCAAAGAAATGTTTTTGATCTTAGAGGAAGTGTTCTTCGTTCAAGAGGTGTTTGATCTTCAAGAGCTCAAGGAGTCTTCTAGCCTTTGTTTCTGAATTTTCTTTGAGATTTCCAATTTCTGAACCTCCAAAATGGAGGAGGGAACTCTCTATTTATAGAGTTTCCCAAGGCCCCCAGATGGGCTTGGGCTTGATTGTTGGACTGGGCCTGGTAGACTTTGGGCCTGGTCCTTAGACTAAGCCTAATTGACCTTGGGTCTAGCCTTGTCGGCTAAGACTTTGCTGCTTGAGGCTTCTCATTTGGGCATTGTCTAAAATTAGCCCAAATTTCATATAACCCAATTGCATATTTGAATTTGACTTAATTTAATTTAAGGATACTTGCAAATTTAAATAGTCCCTAATTAAATAAATAATTTTGTCACTAATTTTAATTAATAACATGACAATTTCTGATTGGCCAAAATTTATATTCCAACAAATGCTCCATTTTCGAGATTTATGCACTAGTATGAGTGAGTGAATCTCGAAAAAGATAATTTAGAATCAAAATTTAAAGTATTTGCTCCTAAATTGGAATCCATTTGATGTGCCAATTATCAAAATATGAATTTGGTTCATAATTTTGATTTTTTTTATTTGGCGTTGAACCTTGATTTGAATCTCGGTAGAATTTATGTTCTCCTTAATTCAAAATTTGAATTTTATCTAATTTGAGCTTCAAGTAGTATTCAAATTATACCTTTTTTTTTTATTTAGGGCGTAGTTTAGAACCTACCAATGAATTTGAATTTGAAGCTTGAATTTGGAGTTCCCAAATTTCACCTTTTTGAGGTAAAAGTCTACCCAATTATATTTTGGAATTGGAATAGAACTTGAGTTTGGGTTTCAATCAAATTTTTATGTGGGATAAAATTTGGATTACGCCCAAAAAATAATTTACTTTGTGAAATAAAAGTGTCTACCCAATTATATTTTGGAATTGGAATAGAACTTGAATTTGATTTGGGATAAATTTTGGATTATGCCCAATTTTTTTTACTTTGTGAAATAAAAGTCTACCCAATTATATTTTGGAATTGGAAGAACTTGAATTTGATTTGGGATAAATTTTGGATTATGCCCAAATTTTTACTTTGTGAAATAAAAGTCTACCCAACTATATTTTGAAATCGGAATAGAACTTGAATTTGATTTTGGATAAAATTTGGATTATGCCCAAATTTTACTTTGTCAGATAAAATTGAAATTCTACCATAATTTGACTATGATAGAATTAATTTTATCTAATTTTGATTTGGGATAAAATTTGTATTATGCCCAAATTTTACTTTTTGAGATAAAATTCTACCAAATTTCAACTTTGGATTTGGAATAAAATTTTAATTTGGCTTGCAGTCAATTTTTAATTTGAGATTAGATATGACAAAATTTAATTTGAGATGATATCCTGCCCGATTTCGATTTGAATTTTGGAATAGAACTTGGATTTGAGTTTGTAGTCAACTCATCCCAAAATTCAAACTTTAATATCCCAAAGTTTGAATCATGTATGATCGTTGGATTCAAATTGGTTTTGATTTGATCTTCTTGGTATTATCTTTGAATTCAAATTAGATGTGATTTTATCTTTTTCCTCCACTATAAATAGAGGAGATGGGTCTTCCATCAATTCACATCAACCTGATTATTTCGTAGTCACATACAGTCCAAAGATACCTAAAGAAAATTAAAATTATCATAAAACATTAAAAAAGCGTAGTCCATAAATCAAAAAATGTGATAGATTTTGTATACTTACGCAATGTATGTGACTATACATGAATAGCCTATCTCCACCATCCCACAATAATGCATGATGTCGTCACGATGTAGATAAATTATTTTCTCCTTTCCGAAAATGTGCTCGCTCAAGTTGATTTGAATTGTATCGCCCTCTTGCATAGAGAGCATAGCATATCGATTCAAGAGCTTGATAGTAACGTGGACATCCATGTAGTTAGAAGATTGTGAAACAGGGACATTGACAGAAACATCTTTCTTAGGTTTGGCCAAAGAAGAAACCTATCACAAACAAAATTGAAATTATAAACGAAGAATAACAAAAACATTTAAGTTGGCAAAAGACATACCTTTTTAGCCATATTCAAAATTACAAGTTCACGAGGCCATGCCACGAAGTTACCCATCGCTTGATTTAAAGTTTCTACTTCTCCCATTAAAGGAATTGGTATGGTAACATCTTCGCCCATGATTATATCTACCACCACTCTGACATTATTGGCTCCTAGTGGAACTCCATGAATAGTTGGAAATTGAACATCAGACTCATACATTGTGCCTACAGCAACAATGTTATCCACTGATTCTATAGCCAAGTGGCATGGTGTTCTCTTAAAAAATTTAAAAGAAAGAAGTTAAGTGTCACTCCATATGGTTAAGTTACACAATATAAATAAAAGTTACCTCTAAAATTTCTTCTAGATCGTCAATGATCTCTTTTCCTTTTGACTTCGTATTTGAAACATTACTTCCTACACTTGAACCCTTATTTGATTGCGAGCCTCGAGTTGCACCTTTGTTGCCAGACTCTTCACCCAGTTTTGATTGTCCTCTAACGACATTGAAGTAAAATGATGGTTGAACAAACTTACCCACTCCCCTAACACGCCCCCTATGTTCTGGCGTGCCCAGTGCTTCTGTCAAAATATCTTTACCCTGATGTGTCATAGATAACTCGTCCTGTCACAACCATTTAGATTTACACATTTCAATCATCAAAGTAACACATAATCATATGACATTTAATCTAAGAATCATATCTACATATGCTTAAAATAAAAATATTTAAACTTACAATTCGACTAACACATTGTTTAGTGTCGTCATCGAAGTATTCACTATTATTTCCTTTTCGGGCTTCCTTCCATAAAGTTGCACGATTGGAAGGATCGTCTGACAATTCCTACATGAACATACACATTATTAATTCTCATTAACATATACGGTGATTAAATCATAAGAAATAATTTAATTAATGTTACTCACTAGTTCTTCAGCCAAGTTTGCGTAACCCTTACGAGAGATACGGTGATTATATTTACATTTTTTTCTTCGTTCTTTCTGGACACGACTAAGCTCCTGTATAACATAAGACCATTGATTTAAATCTTCGAAACAATTTCACTAATATTTAAAAAATATCTTAGTATAATGTAGTTACCTCCCACTATTCAAATATTCTTGCATTAACAAATGTCTCCCATTGTTCTTGATCAATGTGTGAATACTTTTCAAGAGGACTTTTCAATAAAGATGGTTCATTCTTGAAGGGAAGAATGTACTTCTGAGTCAATGTATATCTAAATGTCCGAAACTTCCTTGACGCCAATTGAAGAATAGCACGTTTGGACCTAGAGTCCACCACAAACGACATTTGCATATGAAAATCACCATAAAAATTAAGTACCTCTACATAATAAAAAGTATTTACCTTAAAATTAATTAATACTTACCTCTACACAATCAAAATTTTTTTCTTTCAATTCTTGTGGAACCTCTTTCCAATTGTTGTAGATCAATGGAATTTGTTGTCTAACACAAACTCCGATATAGCTTTGCATTTTATTTGCATTTTCACCTACAGCCTGACCTTGATTATTGTATTGGATGACTAAGCGTTCTCCTATATTTCTTATGCGTGCCAATTCATGCATAGTAGTGAGTCCTCGTCGAGCAGTCTTCTAGCCTCCATATGAATAGCTACGTTCACTCCGTCATCATTGCTGCTACTCGAATCACTCATTGTAACAATCTACAAGAAAAAACATCATAAGATACAACATAAGATATAATAACTCGTAAGATACATTAACTCAACAATGTGACTAAATTACTAAATGACATACCATATTTAATACATTATTTATCAATCCATGTACCCTCACAATCATTTCTAAGATATGTAGATGGCATTTCGTCTATTTCATGAGATACGTCAATATTCGGCATTGTTTCCAAGACCCCATATCCACAATCTTGAACAATATCTACCATTTCATCTTCGTAAAAATCATCTTCAACTATTCTTGGAGGAGGGGTTAAAACCACTAACCATCGAGGATCAAGAGGATCTTTCATGTAGAATACTTGTTTGGCTTGAGAGGCTAAAATAAATGAGTCTGATTTATGCCCAATGCGATTAAGATCTACAGTTGTAAACCCAAGCTCGTCTATTTTAACTCCATTATTATTCTTAACCCAGTCACATTTTAATAAAATAAAAGTTAATTTATGGTAATCAAGCTCCCATATTTCCTGTATTACACCATAAAAGGTCATGTCCGACATAATAGGATTTTTATCCTTAGCACTGGAAACTTGCATTGTATTAGCTGTTATAATGATTCCACTGTTTTGGACATTCCTAATATCATCGTGTTTCTTCGTATGATAATGAATACATTAACCACATAACCACTATATGTGGCCACATCTGGACGAGGCCCATAAGCTATCAATCTTAAAGAAGATGATATGAAGTTGTTTGGCACCTCGAGAGCAAGTCCAACCTGAAATTAAGTTTTAAATTACGTTGGAATTAGCATTACACTCACTCATTAAAAACTATGGCTTTTAAGATTACTCGATCACGCAACCAACTACTAAATGTGCGATTATGCTCATCTTGAAGCCACTTTTTGTTTTTGGATCTACTGGGATTGAGTTTAGATAAAGTTTCCATGTGTTTCCTGTTGAATTCATGTAACATACGAAAATGTCAAAGTTATTAGATCATCACATAATTAGAAATTACGTGAAAATGTTTGAGATTTACGTACCCTACATATGGAAGCACATCATTTACATTTTGTAGAACATAAAGATGAGCTTGATCCAACTGTTCCTTACTGGGATTGATATAATGAGCAACAAATAATGGTCTATCAATGTCTGAATTCTCTTTCCTTGTCGATGAGCGTAACCCAATAGACTCAATTCCAGAGAGAAATTCAGAACAAAACTCTACAGCCTCATCTACAATATAATTTTCTCCAATGCATCCTTCTGGTCGATTTCTATTTCGCACATAACCTTTTAGGACTTTCATATATCGTTCAAAAGGATACATCCACCTCAAATAAACCGGTCCACAAAATTCTATCTCTCTTATAAGATGGACCACAAGATGTACCATTATCGTGAAGAATGCCGGTGGAAAATATTTCTCTAACAAGCATAAAATGACTACTACATCATCTTGCAAGCCTTTTAACTTAGATGAATCGACCGCCTTACTACATATAGCATTGAAGAAGAAACATAGGCGAATAATTGCATATCTAACATGTTTGGGTAAAATACCATGTATTGCCACAGGTAATAATTACTGCATAAGAACGTGGTGGTCATGCGACTTAAGCTCGTAAAGTTTCAAATCTGTGAGTGACACTAAACTTTGTATGTTCGATGAATAACCTTCCAGTACTTTGATTTCTGATAGTGTCTTACACAAATTCGACTTCTCCATTCGCGATAATGTATAACATGCTGGAGGTAAGAAGATTCTTTTCTTTCCCACTTGAGGGCCAAACTCTGATCTAATGTTCAATTCAAACAAATCTAAACGAGTTTTTAATCCATCTTTTGTCTTGCCAGGAATATCAAGTAACGTGCCAATAATATTTGTACACACATTCTTTTCAATATGCATCACATCTAAACAATGTCGCACGTGAAAATGTTTCCAATATTCTAACTCAAAGAAAATAGACTTCTTCTTCCAATAAGTGTTTGAAAGATCTCAATTATTTTTTTCCTTTCTTGATTTCGTACCAAACTAATATTGAAGTCTACTTGTTTTTGCAAGAATCTCCTCTCCACTTAATGGTTTAGGAGCAAATTCCAATTCTTGTTCACCATTAAAGGCTTTCTTTTGTCTTCTGTATGGATGATAACGAGGTAAATGTTTTCGATGTCCAAGATACGCTATCTTTTTTCCTTTTGGCAAATAAGTGGATGATGTTTTCTCCCCACAAATTGGACATGCATGATATCCTTTTATTGTACAACCACATAAATTGCCATACGCAGGAAAATCATTAATAGTCCACAATAAAATAGCCTTGAGTGTGAAACATTGTTCTTGATATACATCATAACATTCAACTCCATCATTCCAAAGTTGTTTCAGATCATCAACTAATGGAGCTAAATAAACATCTATGTCATTTCCTGGTTGTTTAGGCCCAGATATTAATGCATTTAACATCAAAAAATTTCGCTTCATGCACAACCATGGGGGTAGATTGTATGTCACCAACATAACTGGCCAACAACTATATCTACTACTAAGATCACTGTGTGGATTGACCCCATCAGTTGAAAGAGCAAGACGAAGATTTCTAGGTTCTAAACCAAACTCTGGCCACAAATTGTCTACTTGTTTCCACGATATTGTATTCGCAGGATGTCGTATGTACCCATCAATTACTCGTTTTTCGGCATGCCAAGTCAACAAACTCGATATTTCTTTACTACGAAACATTCGTTCAAATCTTGGGATAGGAGAGAAATACCACATGACTTTCGCTGGAATGTTTTTCATCACATCCTTTGAATTTTTACGAAGCTTCCATCTTGATATTCCACAAGTGGGGCATACTTCTGCATCTGAAAGCTCTTTTCTAAACAAACAACAATCGTTGCTACATGCATGAATCTTTTCATACTTCATTCCAAGAGTACATAAGATCTTTTTTGCTTGATACGTAGAACTCGAAATTTCATTAGGACTTGGTAAGATGTCACGAACTAATGCTAACAACTCAGTGAAACTTTTATCGCTCCATCCAAATTTTGCTTTCAAATTATATAACTTTACCAATGCAGATATTTTAGTAAAATTCTTACAATTTGAGTATAATGGTTTCTTGGCATCATCAAGTACTTCCTCAAAAATTGGGGACTTGTCATTAAAATAACTATGTGCAGCCTCAAATATTCCTATTGTGTCATCAACATCTTCATCTTCAACTTCCTCCTTTTCACTACTAGAGACGTTTTCATTGTTTCTCTTAATCAGTAGTGATTCACCATGCCAAATCCATGTTTTATAGCTTTGATCAATACCATAAATGAATAAATGGTCTCTTACTACATTCACATTTTGAGACTTTGCATTCACACATTTCAAACATGGACAACAAATGACATCTAACCTATTTGAATGTCGTAGACCATTTTCGATGAACATCTCAACTCCTGAACTATATTTTGATGACATCCGATTCTTTGACATCCACGACTTATCCATAGCTATAAAACTGGTGGCTTTAAAGTTTAATCTATATTCATTAAACTAACACAAAAATTAATTAAACTTATCAAACCTAAACTCATAAAAAAATAACATAAACCAACTATTCAAATTAAGTAAAACTTAGGAATATAACAAAACTTACTAAACTTAATAACCAAAAGTTTTCAACCCCTCCTCCATCACAACTAAACTCGTCAAATTAAACTAACACAAAAATAAACTTATAAAATCTAAACTCATCAAAAATTAACATAAACCAACATTTAAATTTAAGCAAAAGTTAGGAAGTTCTCAACCCTTCCCCCCATCACATCAAAATACAAGTTTTTAACCCCTTCCCCCTATACTCATTAAACCAAAAAAAAAAAAAAAAAAACTAAACTTATTCAATCTAAACTCATAAAAAAATTAACATAAACCAACCATTAAATTAAACAAAACTCACTAAACTTAATAACCAAAAGTTTTCAACCCCTCCTCCATCATTAAATTAAACAAAACAACTAAACTCATCAAATTAAACTAATACAAAAATAAACTTATAAAATTTAAACTCATAAAAAATTAACATAAACCAATATTTAAATTTAAGCAAAAGTTAGGAAGTTCTCAACCCTTCCCCCCCATCACTTCATAATACAAGTTCTTAACCCCTCCCTCCCCCCTATACTCATTAAACAAACAAAAAAAAAAAAAACTAAACTTATCCAATCTAAACTCATAAAAAAATTAACATAAACCAACCATTAAATTAAACAAAATTTACTAAACTTATTAACCAAAATTTTTCAACCCCTCCTCCATCATTAAGCAAAACATAGGAAGTTCTCAACCCCACCCTCATCACATCATAATTCAAGTTCTCAATCCCCGTCTCTCCCAATAACTATACTCATTAAACTTAACACAAAAAATTAACATAAACCAACAATTAAAATTAAGCAAAACATAGAAAGTTCTCAACTCCTCCCCCATCACATCATAATTCAAGTTCTCAACCCCCCTCCCTCGCCCAACAACTATACTCATTACACTAAAACAAAAATCAACATAAACTAACTATTAAAATTAAGCAAAACTTAAGAATCTAACCAAACTTAATAACCAAAAGTTCTCAATCCCTCCTCCATCACAACTAAACTCATCAAATTAAACTAACACAAATATAAACTTATGAAATCAAAACTCAAAAAAAATTAACATAAACCAAAAATTAAAATTAAGCAAAATTTAAGAATATAACAAACTTAATAGCTAAAAGTTCTCAACCCCCTCTCCCACCTTCTCAACCTCCCCCCACCACACACAACTATACTCATTAAACAAACACAAAATTTAAACTTATCAAATCTAAACTTATAAAAAATTAACATAAACCAACTATTAAAATTAAGCAAAATTTAGAAATATAACAAAATATCTTAGTGAACTTTAAAAACAATCTAAACAAACAAAATCAAACTCCTAGAACAAAATTGAATTTTTCCTTAGTCAATCTAGTGCACACGATTTCTAGATCTACACAAAAGCAGTCAATACCCACAAAATCAAAGTACATAAACATCCTAATGATGGTACCCACAACAAATTTCTAAATTTTCTTCATTTTCCTTACATTTTTTTCAGCAACAAAATCAATTAAAAAGGGAAAAAGACGGTACCCACGGCTATAGATCTGAAGATTTTTCATTTTCCATACATTTTTTCAGCAACAAAATCAATAAAAATAAGGGAAAAAGATGGTACTCATGGCTATAGATCTGAAGATTTTCAGTCAAATACGGTACCCACACGAAACTCCGGTGAAGATCTACTAGGCAAACTGATGGGGAGACGAACGACGAACAACATCAGTCTAGATCTGAATGAAAACTCAACCCAAGAGCAAAGCAAAGACAGTCGGACGAAGTACGGACGAGCTGAAGAATGGCCTGCTGCACGGAGAACGCCGAACGGCGAAAGGCGAACGGCGAAGAGATGAGGGTCGGTGAGATTGAGAGTGAGAGAAGAGATAAGGGAAGAGATGAGGGTCGGGAGAGAGAATCTCACAGATCTGCTTTCTTTTTTCTGTCGTGCGAATAGATAAAAGAAACGGATTTTTAAAAAAAAAAAAGATATATGATGTCGGGCAAAGCCCGACATCATAGGGGAATCTACAATGTCGAGCAATGCCCGACATTGTAGATGTTAAATTTTGTTTTTAAAAATTTCCGCCCTTTTTCATTTAGTCCGTCATTGTTTCCCAAGCGCATTTTTTTCTGACTGTCATTAATTTCTTGTTTTTTAGTAGTGAGGGAGCTCTCTATTTATAGAGTTCTCCAAGGCCCCCAGGTGGGCTTGGGCCTTACTGTTGGATTGGACCTGGTGGACTTTGGGGCTGGCCTTTGGACTGAGTCTTGCTGACCTTGGCCCAAACTTTGCTGGATTAGGGCCTCCCATTTGGGCTTTATCTAAAATCGGCCCAAAGTTCATATAACCCAATTGCATATTTGGGTTTGCCTTAATTTAATTTAAGGATACTTGCAAATTAAATAATCTCTAATTAAATAAATAATTTTGTCACTAATTTTAATTCATGACATGATAATTTCTGATTGGCCAAAATTTCTATTCCAACAAAAATCATATGAGGACCCAACTGGATTTTTAAAATTCCAACTAATTAAACTTGTTTAGTTGTTCCTCTTGCTCATGAACGGCATTCTATAGGTGCAAATGGGTCTTTAAATTCAGGCATAAATCTGATAGATTTATTTAGCGCTATGAGCACGACATGTTGTCAAAGAGAGTACATCCAGCAATAAAGTATATTGACTTTATTAATTGATACATTCACACTTGTTTGTCAAATTATTTGTAATTAAGTTTTGAAGGAAATGCTTACAAACCCACAAAACAAATTGAACTGAAATGAGACTTTTGGTCATAGTATGGCGTTGTAGGCATATAAAACGCCCACTAAGACAGGGCCATGTGGCAATGGGAAGAGCACCTCGACCACGGATGAGGTGGATACCACACCTCAGCCACGAGCACGGATGAGGTGAAGGCTGCACCTCGGGCACGGATGATAGTGTGTGTACCTTTTTACAATGCATTCTACAAAAGTTATGCTGTGTCAAATCAATTCAATATTTATCCGACATATAATAGTGTTGTTAACGGTAGTACTTTAAGGTGTAGTTAAAGATTTTTAATATTTAAATACTAAATAGACCCAATCAAAATATTAAAACTTTGGGACTGAATTTATAGTTTAACTAAAACGAGAAAAAGACTCTTACCAATTGGCCTTCTTGGTTTCTTATAGCATCCATTGTATACACTTTATGAGAGCTATAGCATCCACTGTGTACACTTTATGAGAGCTATAGCATCCATTGTATACACTTTAAGTGAGGCTGTGTTTTCTTCCTCCTGAATAGAGTCTATTTCTAATTTTTTGAATAGTTGTCAAATAAAATATATTTTTGAGTGAAGCACTTTCTAAGCATTTCTATTGAATGAATAATTATTTTCAAGTGATTTTGGATGACTAAAAGTATTTTCATTTTAGAATTTATAGCGCTTGATAAGTTGGTAACAATTAAAAAATATCACTTTTGAAAAAATAAAAATATTTAAAAATATTTTTAAAAAAAACATTTGATAAAGTTGGTTATCCAAAAAGTGATAGAAAATTATCCTCAAATTAGTTCATGATAATTTGACATTGGTAGAATATCACTTTAAAATGTGGTATATATAAATTAATTATTCGTATCCTCTACTATAGCAAAACCTTTTGTGGCGGATAATAAACACTATATCAAGAAAGTTTACAGTATTATTTTTTATTTTCTATTTTCATAAGTTAAGCTTATGACAAAAGAATTTTTCAATTTAAAAAAAAATACTTTTATAGTTTAAGTCAATTATTTAAAACAACAAGAATTTTTGTTTTTAAGTTTTCAAATTTTGGTTATGATTTCAAAATTCTTTTTAAATTAGATTGGAAAACAAAGAAAAATGTTGGTGAATAAACATCCATTTTTGAAATAGAAAGAAAAGAAAAACAAAAAAGTTATCAAACTAAGTCCATAAAGGGAACATTTTACTTGAAAACTGCTAATTATTATAAGAAAAGGTATGCAAGTTAATCAACTTTTTCTTAATTATAGATATTTGTAATCATAGTAAAAAACATTTTTTTTGATTCTTAATTAACTTCTTGGCAGATCAAGAGACTCTCCAGTAACTAGTGCTAAAGTTTTGGCATGATCTTTCAACAGGATATCCAATGAAGGTTCCTTGAATCAAGATGTGGTCAATTTTCAAGTGATTTATTTCATGTTGAAAATTAGATTATCATATTCTCTTGGTACGTTATCCTAGTTTCTTAGATTTCTTTTAATCTTGTTATTGTAGATGCATACATTTTATGCAGGAAGGAAACAATAATGTTTCTTTATAACAAAGGAAATACCTTTTTTTTTTCATCTCTCTGTTACAAATTCCATACTAATTAAATTTAATTTCATGTTTGCGGCAATCAACTGCACCTTGTGTTCAATGTTTCAATTGGAATTTTGAATAGCTTTACTTTCTACATCTTTTAAATGATAAGTTTTTTTTTACAACAAATGTGAGGGTATCGGGGATTTGAACCCTTGTCCTCTCAAGAGAAGTAGTACATGTCAGTTACGACTGAGCTATATTTACTTTGAACTTTAGATGATAAGTTGAGATAGATTAATGGGAAAATTTAATTCTTATCTCTAAACTTGTTACATTATACCAATTTTCACCATAAACTTTCAATTTAAATCAAATTGGGCCGCCCTAGACTTAGTTAAATGTTGCAATCTCTACTCTCTATTCAATTTTTGCTAATTCTTTACCCACTAATTTTAACAAAAAAAAAAGTTAAATTTTTCATAGACTTACTAAATTCAATAATATATATCAAGTTTTGCACAAATTTAAGTGAATGAAATTTCCAAAACTCACAAATTTTAACAAAAATTTAGGTCTAATGTCTTTTTTTTTAAAAATTTATCAAATTTGTATCATACGTTTTATAATTCATTAAAAGCGTATGAGAATACTTTTTTTTTAATGAATTTTCTAATGAAAACTTATTAGATTGTAAAAATTGCAATACTACTTTAGGTTTAATGTTAAGACATTGCAAGACTTATCTAAGTTTTGAGTGCAATGAGATGAAATTGAAATTTTAGAGTAAAAATTAATACAACTTGACAAATTTAGGAGTAAAAATTGTTTTTTACCAAATTATTAGATGATAGTAAATATTGTTTATTATTACGATCAAATTAATTTATGTGTTATTCATGCTAAAAGTTAGTTTGAAATTACTCCAAAAAATAATGTTGATGTGAGGGAGTTCCCTTGTCAAAATTACCTTAGTATTTTATTATGTATTTCCATGTTATAAGAATTTGAATTTGAATTTCTTTTATATATAAAAGAAAGTTCACGGTTGATTTGTTTTATTAGAAACTAAAAAAAATGCTGTAAAAGTATTATTTACTAATTTGTGATTACAAGTTAAAATTTTCAATAATTTTTCATGTAATTAGTTTTAATTTATCTAATAAGAAACTAGAATATATTTTTGACATGAGAGAGAGTTACTAAAGAAGTGAGAGCACTAATAGTAGAAAAGAACAAAAGAAAATGCATACAAAGAGAATTATAGAGAATTGATGAGAAAACCAGTATCATTTCTAAAAAAACAAATATCAAAAATCAAAAACCAAATAATTATCAAACTGTAAATTAGTTTTTAGTTTTTGGTTTTTGGAAATTATGTTTGTTTTCTCATCAATTTGTTATGACGAGTTTCATCTTTTTTAAGAAAACATTTGAATTCTTAGTCAAATTCCAAAAATAAAAACAAGTTTTTGAAAACTATTTTTTTTTTAATTTTTAAAATTTGGCTTAGTTTTTGAAAACATATGTAAAAGGTAGATAAGAAAGCAAGGGAACTCATGGGTGGGAATAGTATTTGTAGGCTTAATTTTCACCAAAAACCAAATGGTTATGAAAAGAGGGCCTTAGTTTTCAAATTTTGGCTTGATTTTTTTAAACATTTTGAAAAAGTTGGTGATAAAACAAGAAAACTATATGTGAAAATAGTGTTTATAAGCTTAATTTTTAAAAAAAATAGAAAACCAAAAATGAAATAGTTATCAAATAGGCCATAGTTATTGAAATTCTTTGTTTTGTAGACCTCACATAGAATTATCTCTTTGATATTTTTCTTCATACGCAATGGCACTTGAAGTGAGACAAGGCAACCTATGCTACAATGATCAAACAAGTTTGCAATCTCATTTATAGCAGTGCAAATTCAACAACTTTGTGATCGTAGATACACTGTGTTAAATCACCAATCAACCCAAAAGCTTAAGCTAATGGGTTATGGCAAATTTAATTAATTATATGAAAATTATGCCTAATAGATTATAATTTCAAGATCATATTTTCATAAATGTACAAATATTTGAAAATTTTCATTATTAGATTTGTTGCGTAATATCTGACCATTATGCTCTTTATTTCGTTTCTCTCTCATTAATAAATAAATATATTTTAATTTTAATATTAAAGATCATGCCCATTTTTATCAATATTTTATTTGATACTCTTGCGATTTTAGCGTTTAGATTTTTCCATTCACATGATTGTTCCATGATTTTTTTAATTTTCTTTTCCAGAATCGTCAATTTCCAATCACCCATATTTAACATTTCCAACATTTCACAAAATCGTCAAGTTTTATTTCATGCAACTTCCAACTAGCATGTTTTCTTCAATTTCGAAGTTGTTCGGCCATAACGTTTTCACGCGATTCCTTTTTTTCCTCCGGCAATTTTCTTCAAGTTTTTCAACTACTAATGAATTTTATATACTTCAATATATATTGCTAGTATATACATGTTTACATTCATTCATATATGAATAAAGTTTATATACTTCACTATATAATATTTGTAACGCCCCCAAATTTTAACCTATGGACATTACTAAGCTTACAACCATTAGGCTCTAAAAATTTCAGCAGCATAACGACATAACTGCAACAATACCAAAATTTTTCTAATATTTGTTAGACAACAAAATGTACTTCTATATCCAAAATAACCCGATTAAGGGTGTGCAAAAACCGACCCAAACCGACGAACCAGACCGATCGGTTAATGTCCTTTGATAAATATAATATTTTTTTCAAAGGTTTTTAAGAAGCTTCTATAAAAAGTGTATATTTTTCAAAGGTTTTTAATAACCTTCGATAAAGAATAAGATAATTTTCAAAGGTTTTTTAATGTCCTTTGATAAATATAATATTTTTTTCAAAGGATTTTGATAACCTTCGATAAAAGATAAGATAATTTTCGAAGGTTTTTTAATGTCTTTTGATAAATATAATATTTTTTTCAAAGGTTTTTAAGAACCTTCTATAAAAAGTGGATATTTTTCAAAGGTTTTTAAGACCCTTCGATAAAAATTGGATATTTTTCAAAACTTTTTTAAATACCTTCGATAAAAGATAAGATAAATTTCAAAGGTTTTTAAGAACCTTCGATAAAAAGTTGATATTTTTTAAAGGTTTTTAAAATACCTTCGATAAAGGAGGATATAATTTTCAAAGGTTTTTAATGGCCTTTAATAAATATAATATCTTTTTCAAAGGTTTTTTAAAACCTTCGATAAAAAGTGAATGTTTTTCAAAGGTTTTTAAAATACCTTCAATAAAGGATAAAATAATTTTCAAAGGTTTTGAGTGCCTTTGAAAAATATAATATCTTTTGTAAAGGTTTTTAAAAACCTTCAATAAAAAGTAGATATTTTTCAAAGGTTTTTTAACTACATTCGATAAATGATAATATATTTTTCAAAGGAATTTAAAAATCCTCCGATAAATACAAATCTTTTTCAAAGGTTTTTTAAATACCTTCGATAAATGCATATATTTTTCAAAGGTTTTTTATAACCTTCGATAAAGAGTGGTCGAAACCGACTGGTTCGGTTCGGTTTTTCCTAAAATTTTTGGTTTATGCAGTTCATCCATTTAAAAAATCGAATGTTTCGGTTTGGTTCACGATTTACATTTTTAAAAATTAAATAAAACCGAACCGAACCGAAATGTTATTAATAACTTTAAATTATCAGCCCAATCTAAATACTAAGCCCATAAAAAAAATGCCCCAAGGTAGCCCAACCCATTAATTAACTTTAAAATACTAGCCCAATCCACATCCAAAGATTTTTAGGTTTTCTATATTCCTAAACCCTAACATTCGTTAACTTCCCTATCTCACCCCCTCTCTTGCGTTTTCCAGCACTTCTCTTTCACATCTCACTCTTCATCCTCACTCTCTCGTTTTTCAGCGTCGTCTCCTCACCTTCTTGCCAAAGCTTTGTCGCTGCCCTTACCTCGAAGTGCCGCCGTCGCCGCCCTTTACCTTGTTAGTGGGATCGCCACTCTTCCTCTTTCACCACTGTCGTTGTCACTCTTCCTTCATCATCGTTGTTGGTGCTCTTCCTTCGCCATTGATGTCGTTCACCATTTTCTCACCATAGACGATTTGCCTTGTTGTTCCTTTCTCCCTCACACTTTCTCTCTCATCATCTCTAGGTAGGCTATGAACTTTTTTTTTTGTTTAAGAAGAAGATATATATTAAATAAATTTCTTTTGAAAAAAAAACACAGTTTAAAACCTAACCGAACCGTTTAGAACCGAAATTGACTAGTTCATTTTTAAACCAAAATAGAAAAAAATTCGATTTGCTCGGTTTGGAACTCTTCCAAACCGAAAGGTACGGTTCGGTCATCGGATTAGGCCAAAATCGGACCGAACCGAACCGTGCACACCCCTAAACCCGGTGATCACTCCAAACTCCAACCCAAGAACCATTAAGAATCAGAACCACCAACATTCTAAACATACAAAAAACACAACATATTTTTAAATTCAAAGTCAAGCTCAAGATGAAACTCAAACTAAGGTAGACAACTCAAGTCCGCTACAAACGTCTGACCCAAGGGACAAACAACTATTAAACCTAACCAAAACTTCATCTATAATTTAAATACCAGAGTCATAAGCCAAATGAACCAAAATTTAACTCTTCAAACAGCAAAAAGGAGGTAATAGTATCCCGTACAACTAGGTCCAACTACTATCAAGATAAAACTAAACTAAGTCCAAGAGATGCAACACTAAACAAGTAACAAATGGTTAGGGTCTTTCTCTTCTCAAGTCTCCTCCTCAACACCACCAGGCTCATCATAATCATCATCACCTATAAAATCTGTGAGTGGGTCCGTACATAACACGTACTGGTAAGTAACTCACACTTGAGGAGCCACCAACCAACTTACAAGGCAAACATCATGCTATACACAATAATTACGAAATTAGGCATGCTCATCATACATGGGAAGTAAATAACGATCACAACATGCTAGACACATGAATCAACATCTCATGTAAAGTCAACTCAACCTGATCTCAAACCTCGAGCTCACTCAATGCTCACACTATAGCTCGCACAAGGCTTTTTAAGACCGACTCCTTCGAGACACGTTGATCCTCATTGATTTTATTCAGGGCCACTGACATTCTCTGTCGGCCCCAACTGATTTGTGTCCAAAGCCACCGATGCTCTCTGTCGCCCCAACTGATTTTTCATCAAAGGCCATCAACATTTTCAGAAATCTCAAATACTTGCCCTTCTATACCCAACTCACCGACCCTAACTATCTTAAAACAAGGCCATCGATGCTACTGATCTAAGTCCTCTTGTGACATACCACCCCTCGACCATTTTTACCTGAAGCACCTGATACTCACCCAACATTCCTTTTTCATACACAAGGTTATCCAACCTTTAAAAACACATCATAATATATGAATCTTACATTATGCTTCTTAAACCAAGATAGAATTATAGATACATCCATAACGTGCATTGGAAACCCAAGCCAACAACTCACCATACATACATATCACAAGATCAAACAAATCTCCACAAGTCAACATGCTTATCACAAAAGGTCTTTACAACATACTAAACATCATAAACATCCCAAGTATCAACTAGGCACAATAAAATCTTAGAACATATGGAGGTTCAAGTGAAATAGTCATATAAATCATAATATAATGAAATTTGGCACACAGCATGCTAGCACACAAGTAAACAGACCCATCAGATAGAATTTTACTAACCTAGAGTTCTCCTAAAAATATTTTAAGGGTTCCTAAACCAAGAGAATAAGCTTCAAAGGATATACTTAATTCGAAAATCCTTTAAATAACTACCACAAGCTCAAAGAGGGGTATACTTACTTAGATATGGCCTCAAATCTCTAAAGCAAACTCTTTGGAACCAATCCAAACTACAACCAAGGTTATCCAAGAGTTAGAACGAATTTACAGCACCTTAAACAGGATTCAAAAGGGAATGAAATGTACTGAAACTTACCAAGATGGCTCGAAACCTCGCTGGTCGATGTTCAAATCAACTCTTTTTTGCTAAACCAACTCCAATGGCTTATGGGTAGATCAAAACAAAGCTATTCGGATTACGGGTCACGGTTGAAAGTATTCAAAACTACAATTAAAAAATATCCGAGCATTAGAAACTAAGCTAAGATACTCTTTAGACCTTTATAAAGTCCTAATTTAAATTCTAAAAGATTTGAAAAATCCTAAAGGATTGAGGATTTGGGTTTCTCTTGAATTTTGGAGATAGAATCTAAAATTAAACTTCCAACTTTTAGGAATTAAGATTTAACTAAAAATCTATTTTCCCTAAAATTATTAGAAATTTAATTTACCAACTTAAGGGCTAAACTCAAAAATTCTAATTTTTCAAATTACAACTGTAACGAATAACTGAGTCTAAATATTCTAAAATAGCCTGATTTTATAATGCGGGGTATTACAGTATTAAATACGAATAAATTTTTTATACTTCAGTATATATTGTAAGTATACACATGTTTACCTTTCGTATATAGTCGCTTGCACAATTGTTCTCCAAAGAGTGTTTCTTTGTTTTGGACAAAAATCATGCAAAAAATGCATGTTTACATGATTTTTCTTTTTTTTGTTTCCTTCAATCAGACACCAATTGCGTTCTTTTATTTTTCTTAAATGACTTTTATTTTCTATTATTTTTTGAAACTATCAAATTATGGAAAAGGGGCATAGCAATAATTGAATAATAACTTTATTGTAAAATCATTAGGCTTGTTGGCTAATTATGTAAAAAATGGCGAGTCTAACCAAAAATGAAATATGTACCTCTTTTATGGGCTATCTATGTAGTTATCCCTTAATTATATCAATACTTAACACTCCCCTTCACTTGTGGGCTTGAAAATTTGTCAAAGGCCCAACAAGTAGAAATCAATATTAATTGGAGAGGAATTGACATTACAGTAGTTTGAACTCAGGACCTCCTACTCTGATACTATGTGATCGATGTTTTTCGCTACACGCAAGTGCACGTGATCGAAGTAATAAAGAAACTGGAAGTATTCCAGAGTATCATACCCAAGGGAACGGGGTTTAATAAAATGAATTTTAGTTGGCACAAAATCGTTGACAAATTGCAAGCTAAGGTAACCGTGGGTGAAAAGTTTTGTGAGGTGTTTTCACTAAAAGAAAATTATTTGAAAATTCAATGGAAATGAAAAAGGGATTCAAGTTGCTAATGCCCATTTGGAAAGAAAATGCAACAAGAAAACAATTGCAATCGTAGCTAACTCAAGAACTAAGTAAACCGAATTCAACTCCTATTTGACCTTCTATGAAGTATCTTTAGGAGACTAAGTGATTAAACCTATATTTCTATGGCTAATCTAACTTAGATATTTTTGCGCACAATTCTAGTGGTTTTGGAGTCTCGCCCTATGTCTAGGGTCGATGTTTCAGACTTATGTCTAAGTCTTTTCCTCCATTGCTTTTGCGACATCCGCTTCCTTTAACCCTTTCAATATTAAGTTATAGTTTGGCAAGCAACACTAGATGGCCAACTAGGTTTACCCAACAATTAACTCACCAAAAGCAAACTAGAGTTCAAGAATTAGCTAGATTATTTTTACTCTCGAGCTTTACATCTTTCCTCTAGGTCATTCACAAACTTGAATCCCAAAGGAAATTTAGCTCTTCATGATGGAATAAATTGAAAACAGTAAATGTAAATTAGTAAAATTCATTGGTACAATCAAAGTAAACAATGCAATCAAATTGCAAATACAAAGGAATTCAGTAGCTTAAAGAAACAAGTTCAAAAATTCAAGATACAAAATTAACTCAAAGAAACTTGTATAAAAGTAGAAATTGAGATACAGTGGGCCTCCAAATTAAACTTGCTACTAAATTAAAATTACTGAATTAAAAATTCAACAACCCGTAGCTACTAACTCAAGTAATTGAATTTAAACTTGCTGAAAATCAACAGACCAGTATGCTCCTTCCAAGATTAAAAAAAAACAGAAGCTAATTTACTGAAATTGAAAAACAAACCAGTAACTAATTAACAGAAATTCAAGAACAAAGTGCAGAAATTGAAGAAAACTAATCCATCCTAAAAACCCATTTCTCTTTGGCTCAATCGAGCAAGATTGCCCTTAACCACTACCAACTTTCGTTGTTGTGGGATTGAAGAGAATTTAGAGATGGAGATGTAGAAGAAAATACAATAAAAACAGTAACTTAATAATGAAAATAAAAAACTGCAGTAGGCTTCCAAAAACCCAAAAACATAGCGTTGTTTTCTTCCAAAATCGAGCTCAATCGAATAAGTATTTGCTTTTTACCAACATCAACTTCGTTGAGATAGGATTAAGGAAGAGATTCGGACTAAGATGAAGAAGAAATGAATACAAACAGCAACTAAAAAAAAACTACAAATGAAAATTGCAGAAAGTAAGAAAACCTAAAAAACGAGAACAAAAATCTTCTCCAATCGAGCTCTCTTTGTTCGGCTTCTTTGTTCAATATTTATAAGGATCTCATGCTAGGGTTTCCCTCTTGGTTAATGGACAATCATGGCTAATCATCTTGCTGAATTCATGGGTCTATTTTCCTTCAAAATCCCGAAATTCTCGTTTTTTACTTAAATTCCAGATCTGCCAGATTGCAATTGCCTAGCAATTGCACTGCAGTTGGATTCCACGAAAATTCTGCATCAAAACATTAAGTAAGTGTGAATTTTTTTTCTTCTTTGTTTTCTTTTCTCAACTTACTTAATTTAAAGGTCTTCCATCAATCATGTGATTAAATTCAAGCATTTTTTTTTTATTTTTCATCAAATAATATGAATAAAAATCACAAATATAACTAAGTTTAAAGGCCAAATAATCCTCATGAATGAGAATTATCACTATGTAAATCACCAATCAATCCAAAAGCTTTTAGGTTGATTGGTGATGTAACACAATGTCATGTATTCTTTATAATACTTTGGAGAGATCAAATATCATTAGGGTTAAATCTATCAAAAGGTCTCTAATCTTCTCATCTCAATTTGGTCCTTAATTTTCTAAAATGATCAATTTTATTTTAAAAAAAAATTAATTAAGTCATTCCTAAAAAGTATATTAAATTTTGGTATTAGAAAACAATCATGTCATGAAAATTTTGTTTTATCAACATATTTGGATATATGAGCATGCCATATGAAAAATGAGTCAAGTTTTGCTAATATATAGGTTGAATTTTTATGCATGTGTCAAGTGACATCTGAGTGACATGTCCTTATATCTAAATATGTCAATTGATTTTAATTATTTATTGCGATTATAAGTTAATTTTCTAAAAATAGAAATTTCAGTAATGGCCCATGTAACTTTTAAGATATTAAAATAAAAAACTAAAAAAATCTACGATGTAATTTTATACATGAGAGGTAGGAAAGGCAGCAAAGAGAGCCACCAATACCATGCAAGAGAAATGCATAATAATAGAAGTTGTAAAAGAGAATGAAAAGTCAAATAATATTGTCAAAAGAATGTATGGAAAAATAATACTAATTGTTGTTGCCTAATTTTGGACAGGAGAACGCACCTAACCTCCATGTGACAGCAACGGTGAATTTGTTTGAGGTAGGAAGAATGTGGCCTGCAAGGCAGGAAAGATCTGAACACCAGTGTGGTGTTCGCCACATAGGCTCCAATGCTTAAGTCAGAGAGTGAATGAGTGCTACAAGTTAGGGTTTAGAGAATGAAGAAGAACTTACCTTCTCTGCCATCGAAGAAGAGTATTTATAAGGCCTTTGTAAGGCTTATTTACTAATTTTGTGGCGAATTAGGAAGAGGAAAAGTTTAGAGCGGGCTGAACGAGGACCATGGGTTCCTATCGAGGCTTACCAAAATTAAATTGGCTTTCTATTCTAACTTCCAGAAATAATGGACCAAGTTGATTTTTCAAAGGAGCCAAAAAATCTATTTTCTTAGGGCTATATTTCAGTAAAAAGTAAAAAGCGAAACAAGGATTTTTGAAATTTTTAAGAAAAACAATAAAGCAACAAATAATTAAAAAGGGAGAGAAAATCAAACCTTACCAAAATCCAATTCAAAGGCACAGTTTTATCCAATTGTAAAATTGATCATAGGCATTCAAAACATTTTAACTTAATTATGCAAGTACTTGGTCAACTTATTAGGAAAATCCCAAACAAGCACCAAATCCCCTAAAGAATTGACTCTAACGAACATCAAATTTAATATTAATTATCTAAACAGTTGGGCACGAAACAGTTCCATATTATTTAAATAAAAGCATTAAGCACTTTGGAAAGACAAAGACCAACCGGTTAAATGAGATAGCTTCAACCTAATAAAATTGCTCCTTTGATTCCTAGAATTAAACATGCAAGCTATGCAATTATGGAAAACTCATAAAACACACACATGTAATAATCCTAATGCTACTAGGCTTAATCAAACACGACAATTACAGATAATGCATCATGAATAACAATCAAGTATATACAATGACCAAGGCGTCAATTCAATCAAAGGCTCATAAATTGAAAATAAAGATCAAAGAATACTAGCAAATATAAGAAAACTACATTCAAGTTCAAGCCTCACAACATTGTAATTGGCTTACAACTGACATTTGAATTGGAAACGTGGGGTTTAGCCAAGCATCGTGACGGTATCCCTCAAGTTCAACATGGTTCGATCTGTTGCAATAGAAGTCTCTAATACAAGAGGAAAAAGCTCTCTAAAACTCTAAAAAATGTCTAAGCAAAAAGAGGCAAAAGGCCTAACCCTAAAGTGGAAAGTGTTATAATTAGAGTAGGGCAGCGTCTAGACTCCAAGGGTAGCGTAGAAAAGCTACCCTCGCAAATAAGAAAATAATCTGGCAAATTCCGTGTAGTGTCTAGACGCTACAAACATCGAGGGTAGCCTCACCGCAGCATCAAGTGAGCCTTGGGTCTGCACTATAGCCAGCGTCTAGACACTTGAAATAGCGTCTAGGCGCCACTCCTTCTAGTTTTCATGCTTAAGTTGATCATGCAACGACATCTAGACGCTTAGAATGGCGTCTAGACGCTTAGAATGGCGTCTAGACGCTTTTCCCTTGGTTGATTTAACTTGGATGTCATCTTTTCTAAATTCGAATGCTCAAATTGGACCCACTTAGCTTCCTTTTAGGCTCGATTCTTCTGAAGTCTTCCAAGTGAAAGGAATGAACTCTTCATCCGGTAGCGGAAGCATTGGATCGTCTTTGATTTTATTTAAAATTAAACTAAAAGTAATATTAATTAAGAAAACTTACTTTTGAGATAAATATGGAGAATATTCTAGCGGATCTTTATCTCTTCCACAAAGTGTTCCTAGCTATTACTAGAACATAGGACCAAGGTTTGTGGGAGCCTCTTGAAAGAAAATCCACAAGGGATTGGAGAGGAAGAGGTCTAGAGAGAATTCTCTAATTCTTTCTATTGAGGAGATGTGTGCTATGAAGAATGTCTAATGGCTCACCCCTAGGGTCCTATTTATAGTGGTCTAGGGAAGATAATTAAATAATATATTTTAATATATAATATATTAAAATATATTTATCTAACCAATTTGAATCTTATTCAAACCTTTAAAATTCTCCTACGACATCTATTTCCTAATTTGAATCCAATTCAAATTTAATAAATATCTTTTATTTAATGTATCTAATATACATTAATTAATTTTAATATTCAATGTATCAAATATAATAAATATATTTTCCTCTTTTATATTTAATATATCTAATATATTAAATATTAATTTGAACATTTCAAATTTTTCTTTCAACTAAATTGATTTTTTAGTGTACTATGAGCTAGCAAGGGGACCTTATGGACCTACAGATTATAAGCTCCAATTATACAAAATTAATGAATTAAACTCTTTAATTAATCAATTTTCATTCATTAACTCTAGGGTCACTCCACTATAGACCTAGAGTTGCACTCTTATGCACTGTAGGACAAGTTGTGTTCATAGATATAATCATTAAATGCAAGACGATCCTTTACGAGTTGTTCGTAATTACAGCTGGGTCAAAAGTCCGTTTTACCCCTATAATTACATATTGCACCTTAAGTACCACTGATCCTCTAATGAACAATCTGTTTATAATCTAATTATAAACTAAGTCCCTCTCGGGTCAGTGAGAGGGTGGGCCTCATTGTTCAAGTCCCGAAATCAGCACTTAAGAGAACTACTAATCTACGTAACCTATATGGGAAGAGTGAATTCCATCTTGTGAGATTATGTTCCCAGCTCCTTATTTGGTCAAGTCCCCAAAATGGTAGGCATATTCAATCGACTACAAAAGCCACTCTCACCCATGCAAATCAAAGGACAAGCCCTCATAGGCAAGAGTTCATAACTCGGTTAGGATTAAGATCGAGTCGCATATGATCATCTTGATGAAATATTAATCTTCTAAATTAACAGATTTATAAGGAGAGATTAAATATTTCGTGGTCCAGTCTTATACAAACTCATTGGATCAAATCATTTGTAACTATTACAAAGTGGGCCGTATCAATAGTGTTACTAGGATAAGGCACCCAACCTTATCCATATACTATGACCCTTTAGGTTATTTTTTGAACATGATCCTCTCGTATGTCAACCACATACTGTTCAAGATTAGAATAATAACCTTGTATTTTTCATATAATGGATAATATTATATTGCAAATAAAATAATCAAAATTATTATTAATTATTAAATATATTATTAATTACGAGGCTTTAGGGCATAAATCCCAACACCAAATTGTTCTGATCTGCTCAATCCCTACAAAATAAAAAAATAAGCACATGAGGACAACAAAACTAGCATGAAATAAGGTCATAAAGTTGTACTTTTATCGTGCATTCAGTAGCCGAGGCCAACTTGAGAACTTGGGCCTAATTACCTTGAACGCCCTATTCTATTTGCTCTTTGGTCCTTTTGACATGTCTCATCTCGTGTTGAGTTCTTTGCATATTTGTCCTTCCACTTCCTTTATATTTCAAAATTGTCCTCATAGTCAAATTTTACCCATAACATTAGCCCCAATGCCCTAATTTGGGTTCATGGTTTGATCTTATTGTTATGGACTAATTACATGGAGCCTGATTTAGGAGTATAGATCTTGAGTTTGAATTCATCTTTAGAATTAGTGTTTGTGCTTGGTTTTATGTAACCAGATTCTTCTCATTTGTTTTGTTAAAAAACTCGTCGCGAGATTCATCTCGGATTTTTGGGATGCTCAAATCAACTAACCAAGCCTTTTTGGGGGACACAATTAATCTTTTGGACTTGTGTTTTCCACACCTAAGTGGAGTTTTGCATTCATCACGCACTACTCAGCTTTATGAAGCTTGTTTTGTCGTGCTCAATAAGGACCCATCCGTGAGATTTTTCTCACATTTTTGGGTTGCCAAGATCAGTCAACCAAACCTTTTTAGGGTTTAATCAACCTTTTGGGCTGCTTCCTCCACACCTAAGTACTTCAGATTTTTGCCTGTTTCGTGCTTTGTTTGCACGACATAATTTGCTGTATTTGGAGCAGGCTCCACATTTTGGCTTTAATTTACCATATCTTGATCAGGATCTAGATTCTTTGGTCTCATTATGATGTCTGATCTTGTGGCTCTACATTTATTCTTTCTTGTAAACTTTGGTTAGGAAGAAAATCAAACCGATCTGAACTAATGACACTAAGAACCGGGGGCTTGCTTGATACACGCCCTTTAAGCAACATTGGGCTCCTTAGCCTCGGCCTAGGCCAAGGCCAAGGCCGAGGATGAGGTTGCACTATTTTGGCCCAATCTCCTCTTTTATGTGGTCCAATTTAAGCCTCGGTTAGTTCTTGGTTCATTCCTCCATCGTTGGTCCAGTCTAAAATTATCCAATGTAGTCTGACTTTAGATTCGTTTCAGGTTCAAATGTTTCAAGATGAACCTTGGTCAATATTGCATCAATTGATGACTAATAACCCCACTCAAGTTGGTCAAGTAATTGCTTCATTCTTGAAGCTTAAGATATGGCAAATTTGAGATGTTAAAAAAAAAACAGCAAAACATGTTTTCTTAATCTTATGAACTTAAAGGACCATTTTTTTTCATTCAAATTAATCAAGATAACATGAGATAAACAAGATTTGGTAATCGCTCCCCCAAGCCTAAACTCTGTTTTTGTAGACCATATTTTTTTTCAATTCTGGTGACCAATCACACCCTAATAATGGTTGGTGGCGACTTCAAATTCTCTTCTAAAAAATCTCTCTTTTAGGTGGGCGTTGACTGCTTTGCATCGCGATATAGCAACTACAATTCTTATGAGTTCTTTAGACCAATAGACCAATAATTAAGTCTCATTATTAATCTAAAGACTACATTAATTTTTTTTATACCAATTAGTTTAAGATATATAAACTAAATTCTTCAATTTTTAAGAAAATAGAACAAGGACAAATCCTAATGGAAGGAATGGTTGGAGTGGAATGATAGATAACATTGATGCATTGGTGGAAAGTGCTTGATCCACATGTAACGACCCTAAAAAAACGACTCTCTAAACGCGGAAGCAAAACTGAGTTACCTCTCTCATGCCTTAAATTTCGACAGTATGACGACGTAACTACAAGAAAACCAAAATTTTCAAAGACTTGAAAAGAGATAAAAACAACACTTCTAAGCTTCAGAACACAGACTCAACATCCACCAAACTACGATACAATGTGCCGAGCTCAACCAACAGACGCAAGAACCAAGGAATTCTAACTAATACGCAGAAGCCAAAGAGAATTTAAAGTTTACAAACCAACATAAAACAACAAAGAAACAAAACTTAAAGCTAAGACAGGAAAAAATGAAGTTGGTGGAGTCTCTATAGCCTTGTCAAGTCATCGCTCCCGTCACCCGTTGTGGCGACCCGAATTCCTACGACTCTCTAAATGCGGAAGCACGACCTAGTTACCTCACTCATGCCCGAAATTTCGGCAGCATGACGGCGTAACTAGGAGAAAACCAAAATTTACAACGACCTGGAAAGACATGAACACTTCTATAATTCAGAATATAGACTCAGCACCCACCAAACTACGATATATAGTGCTGAGCTCAATCATCAGACAACCAAACCTAAGAGCTTCTAACCAAACACACAAAACTAAAGAATATTTAGGATTTACAAACCAAACAGACATCAAGGAACAAGGAAATAAAACTAAAAACTAAAACAGGGAAAAGAAATTTGGTGGAGTCTCCATAGTCTCGTTAAGTCGTCGCCTGCGTCATCCACCCCGAGAATGTGCACAATCTGCAAAACAAACAAAATAGCAAGGATGAGTATAAACATACTCAGTAAGTAGCCCACTTAAGGGTCCAATGTTTAAAGAAACCATACCAAGCTCTTACTCACACTCGTGCTTAGATTCCAAATACTTCATTCAATTATTTTAAGAGTCCATTTAACCTTCCACAACATTCACTACTACCTGACCCTAACTTCGTGTCATACCTACGAGTCCTGTAACCTAGAACCCAAACCTGTGAAGGTCTATAACCCTCACACTCATCTCAATAGATAAATCACCCCTAGGCTAGCACACAGGCGCTAGGGAACGCATTCCCTATGCTCAACATAATGGGGAATCACCCCTAAGCTAGCACACAGGCGCTAGGGAACGCATTCCCTACGCTCAACATACTGGGGAATCATCTCTCAGCTAGCACACGACAATAGGAAATGCATCCCTATGCTCAACACAGTGGGGAATCACCCATAAGCTAGCTCATCGGCAATAAGGAACGCATTCCTTATGCTCATCGCATCATGATAGCCACACAGGCAACCAGGGAACACATCCCCTCAACTAGCATACAGGCAATAGGGAAACGCATCCCCTATGCTCAACACAGTGGGGAATCACCCCTAAGCTAGCTCACAAGCACTAGGGAAACGCATCCCCTATGCTCATCACATCACATACATTTTATGCTTACAAACTCGCACAAAACAACATAATTAGAGTAGGTAGCACCAATCTAACGGGCCTTTGTACTTTCACAATAATTTTGGAACCCCTCGGGTCATTCACCATACCAAAATTCATTCCTCATTCACAACTTGACCCGAAGTTCACAAGAAAAATCACTGGGGAAAAATCGCCCACTAATTCGCCCAAGCAAAGAGGGAAAGCAATCCCTCAACTCTTTCCGTACATTTATAACACCTTGCGCCTCATATATATATATATAGGCGAACACAAATCCTAACAAACCAATCCGAAAGGCTACTCGCTTTCTAGGCCAGTATCAAGACAACCCACTTCTCTTTATTTTAAGAAATTATTAGTGATGTATGACCCAGGCCCACCCTCAACAAACAACCTCAATCTCATCATAATGACTTTTCGCCATAGATCACAAGCACGAGTCTCAAGTAAGAACTTACCCTAGTTCAATGGTCCTTCAATCCTTTAGTCCAGAATTTAAATCCTCTAACCATGCTAGAACTCAAAACAACTAACGCCCTTCCATTCACATTCAAACACATCAGATTAAGGTGTTCTGCCTCAGCCCTTAGCCAAGCCCAAACCCAAAAAAAACATTGAACTCGGCCGACCATTCAATCTAAAGTTCAAGTATTCTGCATTCCACAGCTAACCAACCTCTCAGAAAGCCCAAACACTTACAACATTTAATTTAGTACCACTATCTATACTTTTATGCTTACGGGGGAAAACATAATCAACTTTATTCATAACCTCAGGCACATTTTCATCCTTTGTTTGTAACTTTGAATCCCTTAACGAAATTAGCAACAAGTTCAGGCAACCTTAAGCCCAACACGATAATTCTCCTATTAATTTAACCAACCATGACATCTTTCACATATTCATATTTAGGTAAACACGATTGTTCACAATTCACCACAAACGTGTTTGAACTCATCCAAACATAACCTTGGGCAATTCCTTAGGTATTTCATATTTTAACATGATAAAATCGCAACTTTAAGCCCCAATTTCCATTATAACCTCAACTTAGGCCGCTTTAGCCCAAGACTACTTCTAAACATATCTACTAATCATTTCATATCTCATAACACCGCTTTCAAGCATGCTTTCACAATTCGCAATTTATCAAACATAAATCTAAATCATTTAAGAATTTAAAGGGGCTTAAAATCCAAATAACTACTTACTTTTACTCCGAGGTTCAAGTCGTCCCGAACTCGAATACATGATCTTGAATCGCCCAATAAGTCCCCAAACTTCATAAAAAGGTCCTAACATGTAGCTAATTAAATCCCGATTCACATTTAGCCTTAATGGTGTTGAAGCACACCATAACCACATGAAACTTACCCCAAAACAGTGACCAAAAGGTGCTGGACAGCAGCTCAAATGCTCCAAATTCTCCTAAATCGATTTTCAATCACAATGGGCATTCTAAAATAAATCCAAAATATTGTGGTTAGTTCCAAATCACTAAATTAGCTCTTCATTTCTATCTTATAACCCATAAAACTCTTCGAATCGTTGTTAGAACACTTACCCAAGAACCAAAAGCTTGTCAATTTGACTCCAAAGGTCTAAATTCACATATATAACATCCAAAAGCTATGAGTAATCTAAAATTAGCACAAGCACTTTATGGGTGTCTCAAATTTGCAACCACACCAATCAATAAATTGAAATAAAAAATCGGGAAGCTTACCCACTACAAATCGAGGTCGTATATGACTGTACGAGCACCGAACTTGTCAAAATTTGACCCCGAACCACACTCTCCTTGCTGTTTGTACCAAAATCGAGAGAGAGAGAGAGAGACATCGGCCGGTGATTGATTCGAGCTGCTGGGCGTGCGGCAGCGACGTGCTGCGGCTAGGGGAGGCAAACGGCGGCGTGACCGCGTGGCGTGCAGCAGCTGCGGCGGATGGTGAGTGAACGGCGATGAAGGCCGACGGCGTCGGATTCACAAGAAAAAGAAAAACACAGCAGTTAGAGAGAGAGAGAGAGAAAAGAGGGAAAAAATGGAGATGGGTTTTCGAGGGAGACCATTTTGGAGGAGAAAAAAAAGATATGGAGGAGAAAAAGAAGGAAATGAGAAAGAAATAGAGGAAAAATGGGTATGTGTATGGGTATTCGGGGAGAGAGAAATGAAATTGAGGGAAGAAGAAGATGAAGATAAGAATAAGGGTATTATTTTTATCTTTTTTTTTATTTTTTTTTATTTACAAAATTGCCCTCATCCAACTTCTCCATTCCATATTTACCCCTTCCATCATTCTAACTTCCAAATTAACCAATTTAAAAATTAAAATTTCAAATTTTCAAATTAACTTTCGAATTTCAAAATTAGTGCTCCTGAATAAAGCAGATGTTACACCCGCCTCAAGAATGTGCACCATCTGCAAAACACAAACGAAGTAGCACGAGTGAGTATAAATATACTCAGTAAGCAACCCACTTAAGAATCTAAAGTTTAAAGAAAACATACCACGAATGAAACTGCCCTTACCCACACTCGTGCTCAATATCGAGTACTTACACCATTTAACTAAAATCCCAATTTCCCTACCTCAACCTTTGTCATTCCCTGACCCTAACTTCGTGTCGTACCTGTGAGTCCTGTATCCTAAAACCAAACCTATGAAGGTAAATAACCCTCACGCTCATCACAATGGGGATCACCCCTAAGCTAGCACACATGCAATAGGGAAACGCATCCCCTATGCTTAACACAATGGGGAATCACCCCTAAGCTAGCACACAAGCAATAGGGAAACGCATCCCTTATGCTCATCACATCATATAACCTTCTAGGTTTACAAGCTCGCACGAAACTACAAAAACAGTGTAGGTAGCACTATTTCAACAACTCTTGATCAAATTTGGTACCTTGAAAACCACCGGGGTAGAATACCACTTTCATCCAATCTCTACTTACTTTCTAGCCTAGCACCAAGGTAACTCATACATGTGCTAGTGGCATTTAGCCCTCTACCCTCTTAATCCAAAGTTCAGTCCCCTAACCACTCAAAAAATCAAGGGGAACAATAACCCTCCATTCACATTCAGACCCGTCTAAAACTCGTTAATCAAGCCCAGATATCTGCCCATTATGAACACACGAAACATGGATGACGACCCGGAGCATTATATATCCTTAAGGTGTTCTAAGTCAGTCTCTAGCCCAAAACAAACCACCCTGGTGTCCTGCGCACAGTCAACTCATCCACAACCCGAGAAAATTAAACCTCAGTCAACCATTCAATTATTATGCATTTCGCAATTAACCAACCATTTCAAAAAGCCCAAACACGTACAAACTTTAAGTTTGACACAACTATCCATTTGTTTGTAACCTTGAATCCTTTAACGAGAATCGTAACAAGTTTAGGCAACCTTGAGCTTATCATGATAATTCTCATAATAATTTAACGAACCGTGCCATCATCCACATATCCACATTTAGGCAAGCATGAATATTCACAAATCACCACAAACATGCCCAAACTCATCCGATTACAACCTTGGGTAAATTCTTAAAGTATTTCATATGCTAACCATAATAACCTCGAAATTTTAAGCCCCTATTTCCATACTAGCTACGTACTAAGATCACTTTTTAGCTCAAACATCTCTCGAACAAATCCACTAACCATCACATGCTTCATAAACGTAAATTTTGAGCAAGCTTTCACAATTCATAAATCTTTAAACAATAATCAAATTCAAATAACAACTTAAAGGGCTTAAATCCAAATGACTACTTACCCAAAATTACTCCAAGATTCAAGGTAGCCCATAACTCACATGCTCGATCCCAAATAGCGAAACAAAGTCCTACACATCATGGTTACAATTTAAAATACCACAACAGCCCCTAAACTCCAAGAAAAATTCCTAAAATATGGCCAACTAAAACCCAGCTCACGCTTAGCCTTAATTATGTTGGAAAATTCGATACCCACGAAAAACTTACATCAAAACAATGCTGGAAATTGCTAGACAGCAACTCGAGTCAACTCAATGTCGCCCGAAACGGCCTTTAAGCTCGAGGAGTGTCCGGTAATTGAATCCTATAATCAATGGGTCATTTTAAACGACCATTTACTAACAAGTTAGCCCTTAAAACTGAGTTTAACACTCCTAAACCACTTCAAGTCATTGTTAGAACACTTGCCCACGACCAAAAGCTTGTTGGTTTGACTCTAAAGGGTCTAAATTCAAGTATTTGTCAACCAAAGGCTATGGGTAATCTGAAATCACATATAAAAATCCATGGGTCAGCTTCCAATCACCAAATCAGTACCTAAAGTAACCTCTAAAATTCAAAAATTACTTGGATCGCTGCTAAAAAGCTTACCCACTTCGAATCGGTATCAAACGGAGTTGTACAACGCCAAGCTCGCCGTAAAATTTAGCTCCGAAACATCCTCATCCTTGCTGTCTATATAGAACCGAGAGGGAGAGAGGGAGATGGACGGCGGTCGATGGCAACTAGCGTGTGGCGGCGAGCGGACAGCAGCTGGAGGCGTCGGTTGGGCTGGGCTGCGGCGAAAGGGCGAACAGATCGGCTGACGACGCAACTGCAGGGGCTCACGGTTCAGGCTGCGTGGCAAGAGAGAGGAAAAATCGACAGGAGAGAGAGACCGACGGGAGGGAGAGTGAGATTGGGAAAGAGAGGGGAAAGGATGAGGGAGAAGAAGAAGAAGAGATAAGGATGGAGATTTCTTCTCTTTTTTTTTTTAAAATTTATTTTTATTTAAACAACTCTTCCAATTTCCAAACAAATGCCCCTTGACCAATCCTTGCTTTCCAAATTTTCCCTTTTTAAACCATTAAATTTCAAATTAACCCCAAAATCAACATACTTATTTGAGAATTACTCCCACTTAAATTCTAAAATTTTGAAATTAACGCCCGTGAGTAAACCGGGCATTACACCATGTATGCTCTGACCAATTATCATCACGATAGAAAGAGTAGTTTGAAAATGTCTAAAGAGGAAATTACATAAATAATGTAGTAAAAATAATGACTTATAAAAATGAGTACTTTGAAATTAATGAAAAAAATAGAGTAAGTATAATATTGGAGGTTTCAAACACCTTAAATTTTACCCACATTGATTGCAGATCATCTGCCAATTTATGTGTACACAGGATTTACGAACGAAGCATATGATCGAAGAATTTTAAAAGAAAATAAATAAATTTGATAATATAAATTAAAATTCAATTTTTACCTTTAAACGTGACACAGTTTGGTTATACAAAAATGTAAAAGACACTTGGTAGGTGGTGATGTTGTAAAATTTCCTTTGGTTTAAAGCAAGTGGGAACTTTAGACACAATACTTTTTTTTTTTTTAATTCCAATTATATATATATATATGTGTGTGTGTGTGTGTGTGTGTGTGTGTGTGTGTGTGTGTTGACATAATAGACATTTTTACAAATTTAGTCCTCAAATTTTAAAGTTATGTTTAATAGATTTTTGAACTTTAAAGAGTGTCTAATACGTTATTGAACTTTCAATTTGTGTCTAATAGGTCACTAAAATTTGAAAGTGTCTAATAGGTCTCTCTAAACTTTCATTTCGTGTGTAATAGGTTCCTATCATATTCAATATTTTTTAAAATTCATGAACCAATTAGACAAAAATTAAAATTTATATCTTATAGGATCCAAGCCTTTAAATCTTACGTCAAATAGGTTAGCAAGCTAATAAATGTCAAGTATGACATGGACCTCTTAAACATAATATAGAAAATTGATAGACCTAAAAGATGCTTTTAAAATTTTGAGATTATTAAATACAAAATTGTGAGTACAAAAACCTATAACACATAACCCTAAAAATTGAGAGGCTCAACTTAAAATGTTACCTAAAAAATAAATATCACATAAAAATCATTAAAATCATAAAATTAATAAAGAAATATTGGTCAACTTTTTTCTTATAGGAACTAAAGGAAAACAAAATGAAACTATTTTGCAAAATTTAAAAGTTAATAGCCACACAAAAAAATTATGAAAAAGAATATAATTTACCCCATAAAATGTGACATTCAACTACTCCTATCTAATTTAATCAGAGAAATAATAGACAAATAGATTCTCAAGTGGTAAATTTTTAGGGTAACTTAGCATAGTTAAAATGGTCAGACATTAACCTATTAATTAGGTAAGCCAGAAAACTTTATGGAAGCGTAATAAAAAATGATGACTTAAAAGACTCGATGTCCAACCCTCCCAACTCTAAGAATTGGGTATTTGAAAAAAAAAATAAAAAAACTCTGACTATAACAGTTCCGATGAACAGTCACTCACTTTTGACAGCTATACGATTCCAGAAGATGATCTAGAATTGGGCCAATCACGTTTATAACTAGTTATTTCGGTTTTCTATTGGCGGCTTCAAACTCTTTCTTGGACGAGGGCTTCAAAATACATCGTAAGCTAAACCCGTGTTGATGAATAAAGTTGGGTTGACTTGAAACATATATGTGTATTTTGAAACATATATGTGTATTATGAGGGTTAGGTCAATGAAAAAAGTTTGACAATATAGATTAATAAAAAAATGGTTTAAATGGAGAAAAATTAAACGATTGGTTTAGCAAAAAGCCTCTTTTCATATAACAGAAAATTGATAATAGGGATCAACAATAATCAAGGAAGTAGATATACTTCTGAAGAAAAAGAAATGGATGATTTATAGCTAGTGGTTATTTTCAAAATCGTTTTGACTTTTCAAGCCTAAATAAATAAGCCATTAAAGATGTTGAGGAGATCTTATATCTATTTTTTCTTTGGTAAAACCAGAGAACTTTGTGTGAAGATTTCACCGAAATAAAGTGGAGTTGGCTTTGAAGATTATGCATCTAACGAAAGCTCCTAATCTCATTAGAGTTCACAGTTTCATGTTTCTAAAGGTTGTGGTGGGAGAGGAAACAATAGAAAATTGATTGAATTTTTTAATGGAAAAGGTAAATTGTAGATTGCTTATTCCAAAAATCAATTCCTCAAGGTTAATGTTGAATTTTTGACAGGTAGGTTTCTGTGATTTATAAGTTGATAGCCAAGTTCTTAATAAAGCTTATTATGATCAAGTTGAAAAGAGTTTTTATGAAAATAAGTGAATAAAATGGGTTATGATAACAGGTCGATTAATTTGGTTATCAATAGTGGCACGCAAGTCTCTTATTTGCTTTACAAAATGGTGGTTCTAAAAGGCTTCTTCAGACTTCAATGATGTCTAAGACGAGGGGAATATTTTACTCCTTACCTTTTCTTCTTGCGTGAAGAAAATTTTCCAGCCTTTTTAAATTTGGTATAGAGAGAAAGATTTTCAAGTTTCAAGACAATCAGCCTTGGACACAAATTTGATATAAGAGAGAAAACAAAGATTTGAAGTTTTCAACTGAAACGGTTCCATATTTATTTTTCATCAATGGTGGTCTCATTTTTTAAACTCAAATAATAATAATACTTTTTTTAAAAAAAAGATTAATAATAATAATAATAATAATAATAATAATATTTATATACTAATAATCTAAGACAAGGGGAACATTTTACCCCTTAGCCATTTCTTCTTGTGTGAAGAAAGTTTTTCAACCTTTGCTCATGAATTTGATAAAGGGGGGAAAAGAAAGATTTCAAGTTTCATGATAAATTGCCTTGGTCATAAAGTTGGTATCGGGGAGAAAAACAAAATTTCAAGTTTCCAAATAAAATGATTTCATATTCACTTGAATCTTTTTGCTGCTAATTATGGAAAAAGTTAATGGAGTTAAAAGAAGATTTTTTAAGACCTTAATGCTCCGAGTCAAAAAAAAAAAAAAGCAATCGACCATTCAAAATTTATCTTCATAGTGAGTCTTAATTCAAGTCATGAAGTATATCGCGTGCTTTAAACAAAATCAAAGTCATGATCGGGTTAGCGCAAATGTAGGGACAATGCTGGAAAAATTAGCTTGGTGGAGTGAGAAAAATATTAAAGTGGGTTGGAAAAAAAAAAGTACGGATGAAAGTTGTTAGAGAAAGTATCCAAGAAAGTTAAACTTTGGTAAAAGAGGAAGACGAGAAATTATTGGGGAGGTTGCTTCATTGTGGCCCTCCCTCAATAAAGTGACATGTGATTGGTTAACCAAGCCTCCTTAAGAAACCCATTTTTTATTTTTATTTTTTCCAAATTTTTGCCCTTTTTTTTTTCTATTTAAGATTTTCACCTTTGTTGAGAATATTTAGTTAACACCAATTCTCTATCCTCTCACTTTGAGAAGATATTAATATAATATGTTAAAAATAAAAATAGTAGAAAGTATAAAAAATTAGTTTATTTTTAGTTAAATTATGTTTATTTTGGTAAAGTAGTCCGTCAATTAAGATCTTAGGTTGCTTTTAAAAAAAAAAGTTTTAAGTTCAATGATGGTTTTAACAAGGAATCAAAGTAGGAGTTCACGTGTGTTTACACAAGATTTCAACAGAGAAAGAGAAATGAGACACGTGTAAATAAATTTAATTTGTATTAATTTGAATGTAGTTGAGTACAATTTCTAATTTGTTCCTCTGATTCTTTCTCTCAAATGTACATCTGTCTCGAGGGCTTTGCAGCTTGTTCTCGATTGTAGATTTGTCTCAAGGGCTTTACAGCTTGTTCTCGAACGTGGATTTGTTTTGAGGGCTTTACAGCTTGTTCTTGAATGTGGATTTGTTTCGAGGGCTTTACAGCTTGTTCTCGAATGTAGATTTGTCTTGAGGGCTTTGCAGCTTGTTCTCGAATGTAGATTTATTTTGAGGGCTTCACAGCTTGTTCTCGATCTTCAAAGTCTTCTAGTCTTCAAGGGTCTGGTTCAGAGAGTGTTTGATCTTCAAGAGTTTAGGGAGTCTTCTGGTCTTTGTTTCTGAACTCTCTTTAAGTTCTCTAAAGAGTTTCAACTTCTGAACCTCCAAAATGGAGGAGGAGCTCTCTATTTATAGAGCTCCCTAGGGCCCCCAGATGGGCTTGGGCTTGACTGTTGGACTCGGCCTGATGAACTTTGGGCATGGTCCTTAGACTGAGCCTGATTGACCTTGGGCCTAACCTTTGTGGGCTGGGACTTTGTTGCTTAAGGCTTCTCATTTGGGCTTTGTCTAAAATTAGCCCAAATTTCATATAATCCAATTGCATATTTGGATCTACCTTTAATTTAGGGATACTTGTAAATTTTAAATAATCCCTAATTAATTAAATAAATAACTTTGTCACTAATTTTAATTAATGGCATGGCAAATTTTGATTGGCCAAAATTTCTATTACAACAAATGCCCCCTTTTCGAGATTTATGCACTAGTATGTGTGAGTGAATCTCGAAAAAGATATTTTGGAATCAAATTTAATATATTTGCTCCTAAATTGGACTCCATTTGATGTGCCAATTCATCAAAATATGAATTTGGGTCATAATTTTGATTTTCTTATTTGGCATAAAATTTTGATTTGAACTTAGTAGAATTTATGTTCCACCTTAATTCAAATTATGAACTTGAGGCAGGGTTAAAATTCTACCAATTTGTTTTCTTGAAATTGGAATAGGATTTGGAGTTCCATCCAACTTTTTTTTTTGTTTGAACTTGGAATAAAATTTGAAATTTACTCCAATTTTTATTTGGGATAAAATTTGAATTATGCCCAAATTTTGGCTTTGAATAGAATTCAAATTTTACTTGCTTTGAATTTGGAGTAAAATTTGAAGTTGGATCTTAGCCAAATCTTGATTTGAGGAAATTTGGATTATGCCCAAATTTTGATTTGAGAGATAAAATTAAAATTCTACCATAATTTTGACTTCAATAGAATTAATTTTATCTAATCTTTGATTTGGGATAAAATTTGAATTATGCCCAAACTTTGCCTTTTGAGATAAAATTGAAATTCTACCATGATTTTGACTTCGATAGAATTAATTTTATCTAATTTTGATTTGGGATAAAATTTGGATTATGCCCAAAATTTACTTTGTGATATAAAATTCTACCAAATTTCAACTTTGGATTTGAAATAGAATTTTAATTTGGCTTGCAGTCAATTTTTAATTTGAGATGAAATCTTGCACAATTTCGGTTTGGATTTTTGGAATAGAACTTGAATTTGGGTTTGTAGTCAACTCATCCTAAAATTCAAACTTTAATATCCCAAAATTTGAATCCTGCATGATCTTTGGATTCAAATTGGTTTTGATTTGATCTTCTTGGCATTATCTTTGAATTCAAATTAGATGTGATTTTATCTTTTCCTCCACTATAAATAGAGGAGATGGGTCTTCCATCAATTCACATCAACAAAGAGTGAGTAGAGTTTCACACTGAGGAATGAGGAATAGGCAAGTCTCATTTTTTTTTCTTTTTTGAATTTTTTCTTCTTTTTTTTTCTTTCTTTTTTCACGTTTTTTTTCCGACTTTTTTTTTTTTTTTACATTTGCAAGACTTGCAAATACTTTTCCTATGGAAGAGAATATCATAAGGTAAACAGGTAGGTAATTTTTTAAAACAATATATATGCCCCATTGTTTTTTTTTTTAATTCTTGCTTGCAGCTAAGATGCCTTCTTCAACTTTTAGATTTATTCTTCAACTTCGAAGGTGACCAACCCCTGATTCAGGCAGAATTTAGGATGGCACCTTTCGACGGCTTCGACGTTTTCTTCAACTTCGAAGGTGACCAAACCCTGATTCAGGCGGAATTTAGGATGGCAACTTTCGACGGCTTCGACGTCTTTTTCAATTTCGAAGGTGACCAACCCTGATTCAGGCTGAATTTAGGATGACACCTTTCGACGGCTTTGACGTCTTCTTCAACTTCGAAGGTGACCAACCCCTGATTCAGGCGGAATTAAGATGGCACCTTTCGACGGCTTCGACGTCTTCTTCAATTTCGAAGGTGACCAACCCCTGATTCAGGCGGAATTTAGGATGGCACCTTTCGACGGCTTCGACGTCTTCTTCAACTTCGAAGGTGACCAACCCCTGATTCAGGCAGAATTTAGGATGGCACCTTTCGACGACTTCGATGTCTTCTTCAACTTCAAAGGTGACCAACCCCTGATTCAGGCGAAATTTAGGATGTCACCTTTCGACGACTTCAATGTCTTCTTCAACTTCAAAGGTGACCAAACTTCTGGCTTAGGCTAAGGATGGTTCACCTTCACGACTGCTTCAACTTCAACATTGGAGGTGACCAAACCCCTTGCTTAGGCTAAGGATGGTTCACCTTCACGACTGCTTCAACGTCCTCGCTGCTTCAACTTTGAAGGTGACCAAACCCCTAGATTAGGCTAAGGATGGTTCACCTTCATTGCTGCTTCAACGTCCTTGTTGTTTCAACTTTGAAGGTGACCAAACTCCTAGCTTAGGCTAAGGATGGTCCACCTTCCACTTTGTTTCATCGTGGTCCTGCTTCACCGTTGGATTCGTTCCAACTTTGGAGGTGATGTAGCCTTCAAACTTGGAGGCGGTAGGGCGATAGCACAGTTTTCAAACTTGGAAGAAGAAGCAATGACGAAGCCTTCAAACTTGAAGAAGAAGCAACGACGAAGCCTTTGAACTTGGAGAAGAAGACAGTGCAGCCTTTGAACTTGGAGACGAAGTGACGATGTAACCTTCGAACTTGAAGAAGATGAAACCTTCGAACTTTGGAGAAGAAGAGACGACGAAACCTTCGAACTTTGGAGAAGAAGTGATGACGAAGCCTTCGAACTTTGAAGAATAAGCGACGATGAAGCCTTCGAACTTTGGAGAAGAAGCAACGACGAAGCCTTCGAACTTTGGAGAAGAAGTGACGACGAAGCCTTCGAACTTGGGAGAAGAAGCGACGACGAAACTTTCAAACTTTGGAGAAGAAGCGCGATGAAGCCTTTGAACTTTAAAAAGAAGCGACAACGAAGTTTTCGAACTTGGAGAAGAAACGACGACGAAGCCTTCAAACTTGGGAGAAAAAGCGAGACAAAGCCTTTAAACTTTGGAGAAGAAGCTCGAACTTTAGAGGGAGTGAGCGACGAACCAAACTTGAGGAGAACGAAGCTCGAACTTTAGTGGAGTGAGCGACAAAAATCCTCGAACTTGAAGATGGTGGAAGCTCGAACTTTAGTAGAGTGAGTGACGAACTGAACTTGAAGGGGTTGAAGCTCGCTCGTATGCATCCAACCTGCAACGTCTTGTTTCTTGGGATGAAAATGCTTTTTTTTTGGAGACTGAACTTAAAAGTTTTTTAAGTTGCCTATGTACCCTTAAGGAAAGGAATCAAGTCATAACGTAGTTCAATGATTTTTTTATTTGGCCGTTCACCTTTTAAGCTCGTGCGGGCTAGGAGCATCATGCAGTTTAGGCTCTTGCGATGAGGAGCTATCTTTTTTATCTTAGAAGCTCTTGTCTTCATCATGGTCTTGATCAGATCCTTCATTTGTAGGATTTATTAAGATGATGATATTTTTCTTCACCTTTAAGGAACCCTTTGTGTTTATGAGAAAAGAGAATTTCCTTTTCATAGGTGAAGGAACAAGGCTGTGAATCTTTTTGTCTTGGTTTACTTCATCGAACAATTTTTCCTTCAAGGATTTCATCTTCTTTTCATGTTGATCGCTTGTTACTTTGAGACGATCAAAGCCAGATGTTGAAGGTTTATTTTTCCTCGATGTGGAGACGCTTAGCCTTTGGAAGACGGAAGTTCGAGTTGAGACAGAAGTTGGACATTGGTTTTCTTCTTTTCTCGCGGCCATACTCATCCTTTGGAAGACTGAAGGTCGAGTAGTTGAAGACTTGATACAATCAAAGACAGAAGTCTTTTGCTCGACTTCTTTTGAATCATCATCTTCTTCCACATTTGTGCAGTATGAACTTGCCAAATCTTCTTCCCCTTTTTCCACTGGAAGGAAATCTTGAAGTTTTGTGGGTTTGACCATGTGTTGAAGTTTTTTTTTGGTACCTCATGTTGAAACCAAATAGATACAGGTTCCAAGGTTCCAAATTGGACTAGACACACTCCTTGATCATGAAGCGGACTAGAGTGCATTTGACTGCATGTGTCTGTTGTTACTGCAGCATGATTTATTTGAGCTAATTCATCGAGGTCTAGCTCAATTTTTCCTTCTTTAGATAATCTTAGAATTAGCTCTTTTAGTACGAAACACCTCTCTACTGGATGACTGATAACTCGATGATACTTGCAATACTTGGGATCATCGACTTTTTCCATCTCTTTCGGCCGTTTACATCCTGGAAGTTCAATTAGTCGTGTGTCCAGTAGTTGCTCTAACATGTTAGGAATGTCAGAGTCAGGAAAATGATAGACTTTTTTCTGTCTTTCCTTCAAAGTTAAGCGACACCCTTCATTTCCTTGTCGCTTTTCAATCTTCTTGTCTTTCGAAGACAACTTGAGAGGGGTTGTATTTACAACCATAGACTCTTTAGAAGTTACTTCAATGTTCTCTCCTTCTTTCTTCATGTTAGACAGTAGAAGGTCTTTGCCTCCTCGATTAGCAATACTTAGCTCCATGTCGTGGGCCCGAGTTGCTAGTTCTTCAAAGGTGCGAGGTTTTATACCTTGGAGGATGTACAGAAGTCCCCAATGCATGCCTTGAATGCACATTTCAACAGCAGACAGTTCAGTGAGATGATCTTTGCAATCGAGACTCATGGCTCTCCAACGATTTATGTAGTCGACAACGGGTTCACCTTTTCGTTGTCTAGTGTTGGTGAGCTCGGACATGCTGACGATTCGTCTTGTGCTGTAGAAGCGGTTAAGGAATTCCTTTTCAAACTCCTCCCAACTGTCTATCGACTGAGGCTCTAGATCAGTGTACCAGTCGAAAGCATTTCCCTTCAACGTTCGAACGAACTGTTTAACAAAAAGATCACATCGCGTACCAGCATTTTCGCATGTCTCGATGAAATGAGCAACGTTGCCTCGGGTTGCCTTTTCCATCAAATTGCTGGAACTTTGGTGGTTGATATCCAGTTGGCATTCTCAAATTATCGATTCTCTTAGTATATGGTTTAGAATACAAAAGAGAACTTTGAGAAGCCCCACTATATTGAGCTCTAATGGAGTTCGTGATCATGTCCTGAAGTTGTTGGACAGATAGTGAAGCGATCGAAGTGGAAGGTTGTGGTTGATCTTCTTGCACAACGACCTTCCCTTTGTTGCGATCTTTGATGGCAGAAATTTGACTTGATTCCGTGACATTTTGGTTCTCAATTTGGCTCTTTAGGTATGCAATTTGAGAATCTCTTTCTTCAATCGCTTTCATCAAGGTGTTGATATTTTCCTGCATCTTTTCCAACCTTTCTTCCATAGTACTGGTTTCAGTTGTCATGGCAGACACTTTGTCAGAATCAGGATCGAACAAGGGGTTACACTTAACAAAAAGTTTGTTGTTAGTCGATGCCCTCGGCAGTGTCATTACTTTTCCTGCAATTGAAACTTTATCGTCTTGCAGTCTCAATTCATTGGAGCAACTTTGGGTAACAGAACCCGTGTACAAGTTGCTCATAACAGCAGTCATCGAAGAAGTCTTTTTGAACGTCATTACTTCACTTGTGCTTTGAGTTGAGGGAAAGAGATGAGAGGTAGAGATGGTCCCACTGGACGTGCCAATTTGTTTACACGAGATTTCAACAGAGAAAGAGAAATGAGACACGTGTAAATGAATTTAATTTGTATTAATTTGAATATAGTGGAGTACAATCTCTAATTTGTTCCTCTGATTCTTTCTCTCAAATGTACATCTGTCTCGAGGGCTTTGCAGCTTGTTCTCGATTGTAGATTTGTCTCGAGGGCTTTACAGCTTGTTCTCGAACGTGGATTTGTTTTGAGGGCTTTACAGCTTGTTCTCGAATGTAGATTTGTCTCGAGGGCTTCACAGCTTGTTCTCGAATGTAGATTTGTCTCGAGGGCTTCACAGCTTGTTCTCGAATGTAGATTTGTCTCGAGGGCTTTGCAGCTTGTTCTCGAATGTAGATTTATTTTGAGGGCTTCGCAGCTTGTTCTCGATCTTCAAAGTCTTCTAGTCTTCAAGGGTCTGGTTCAGAGAGTGTTTGATCTTCAAGAGTTTAGGGAGTCTTCTGGTCTTTGTTTCTGAACTCTCTTTAAGTTCTCTAAAGAGTTTCAACTTCTGAACCTCCAAAATGGAGGAGGAGCTCTCTATTTATAGAGTTCCCTAGGGCCCCCAGATGGGCTTGGGCTTGACTGTTGGACTCGGCCTGATGAACTTTGGGCATGGTCCTTAGACTGAGCCTGATTGACCTTGGGCCTAGCCTTTGTGGGCTGGGACTTTGTTGCTTAAGGCTTCTCATTTGGGCTTTGTCTAAAATTAGCCCAAATTTCATATAATCCAATTGCAGATTTGGATGTACCTTAATTTAATTTAGGGATACTTGTAAATTTTAAATAATCCCTAATTAATTAAATAAATAACTTTGTTACTAATTTTAATTAATGACATGGCAAATTTTGATTGGCCAAAATTTCTATTCCAACAACGTGTTTGAACCTCTAGAAGGAAGAATCAAATAGAAAAATAAACGAAAAAAAGTTAAAGCTCTCAATGCGCATATAAATTAGTGGAAGAGATTTTTTTTTTCTTTTTCTGTGGATTAGAATGAAATGGTTATAAAAATTTTAACATTCCAAAACTTTTCATATTTTATAATTAAATATAATTAAGATAACAGATTTAATTCTAGCATTAAATCATGTACATAGATGCAAAACTTTTTATATTCATGTATATCAAAAAAAGAAAAAAAAATTTACATTTCATTCTTATATCAACTTTATGAATTAATTGTATTCACTCGAGCGACTTTCTTAATAGATGTTATGTTAAATTTTATTATTTTTAATATATCAATTAAGAAATATGTAAATTCATTTTCAAGAAGTTATTGTGTTCGTGCGTGCGTAAAATTTACTATTTTTCATTATTATAACATTATAACACCTAAAATTATCAACCAATATTTTTTTCCATAAAATAAATATTATAAATTTTGTATGCTACAGTATTAATTATCAATAATGAATTAAGAAAGCGTAATTTATTGGTTAAAATTAAAATATAATTTAATTTGAATAAGAAATAGCATCTAATTGTTTATAAAATAGTATTTTTTAATTTTAATAATTAAGTTACTTCCATAATTTAAATAATTTCTTAATCATTAATCATTAATAATTAATGTTAATGGATTGCTTGTAATTGTAAACAATTAAAGTAAGGATATAATAGTTCAAAAATGTTTTTTCAAAACTATCTTTTTAATATTTTATAGATAATAGTTGTTAAAAGATCAACAAATAAAAAAAATATGGGAAGAAAATCAATTTGAAAATCAACACTTTTTTTTTCATCAATGTGAAAGAAGAGAGAGAAATGGAAGTTTAAAATAAGCAATTTTCCACTAAAATAAACTGTTTAAAAAGTTGGTTAAAATAAAAACAACAATTTACGTCGCTGACAATTAAGATTTCATGCTCTACATTTCTTCTTTTTTTTTTTTTTAATTAGATTTTCTAAACGAAATTCAAAGTAATTAAAGAGAGAGAGGGAAATCATCATTTCCTTGTATGAAATGCTTTATTCCCTGATCGGTTTCGTCTTGGTGACGTTCCTATGCAAAAATAGCAAAAAGTGTATATGCATCGATTCATCATTATTAATATTACATGGGGTTCCATCTCAAAATCAATTGACAATGGAAGGAGTAACCCATATATCTTATAAATTGTGAGATCACTTTTCATCTTTCAGATGTGAGATCCTCAATATGCCCCTTCAAAATGGTGCCTCTTTTGGGTTCACTCTTTTGGGTTCACCATTCTTGAATGGGATCCCAATTTTAATTTTTTTTCTACTGAATACTCATTTGGGTTTTATTGGACCGAATACCCGTTGGGTTAAGATGGTGCCTCTTTGGGTTCACCATTCTTGAATAGGTTTTATTTGATTTTATTTTTTTATTTTTATTATTTTTTTATTTTTGGACCGAATACTCGTTTGGGTTTTTATGGGCTATGATACCATATTAAGATTACATGGGGTTCCATCTCAAAACCAATTGTCAATGGGAGGAGTAACTCATATATCTTATAAATTGTGAGGTCACTCTATATTTTTTCAATGTGGGATCCTCAACAATCATTAACATTAAATGGAGTGAAATGAATATATTAGGACAAATTTTGACTTTATTTAGTGTTTGATTTCTTACTATGTAACACCTGACATTTTCAAGTAATATAAATTTTTTACTTTTGGAGTTAATTTTGGTTTAATCTCCCATCTATATTAATTTTGGATTAATTCTTATTCATTGGGCTTGTTGGAATTATTGTTTGAAGTTTAATTTAAGAAATTTGGGTCAAGTAAGCTAATTTAAGTTTACCCAAACGTTTTGAGAACTTATATTGGATTTTTAGAGTTGGAGAAAAGATAAGGAAAAAGAAAAGAAAAGGAAAGAAAATGAATAAAAGAAGGACAAAAAGGGAAAAATAAAATAGTTAGGGTTTTGATATTTTTAAAAAAAAAAAAGAAAAAGAAATTTTAAATTATTTTTGTCTTCTTCTTCAGCCTCTCCCTCTCTTTTTCGAGAAATCATTCTTTGAGATCGCCACAATGTGTGTGACAATTTTTCACTATTGGATGTAGAGAGAGAAGTACCTCGAATTTATATTTTGTGATTATTAATATACATGAAAATTATTGGATTCACATCCAACAGTTATTATGAGTCAACCACATAGTGGTGCCCTCATTGAATAATTTTTCCACTTTTCCCCCCTCTGTTCGTGAACACCAGCCGCATGCACCACCTCCTGATCGGTGTACACGCAAGCGCACGCGATCGAAGTAATAATAAAACGGTATTCCTACCGAGTATCGTATCCATTGGGATTGGTTTTTAATTCAATTAATTACCGCGAATAATCTTACTTTGCTTTATTTAGAGAATAAAAACATAAGGAAACAGGGGAAAAACTCTAATTCTAGAAAGCAAGATAAAATGGGAAGAGGTACCAATGAAGAGGAATTTAGGAAAATCGAGCACTCTTAGGTTGATTTTATGAGAATTTTAACCCGCCATTTAATTACGTCTTGCCAATTTCATAGACCTAAAGCTAAACCAATCGAAATCTCCTGTCGATCTCATTTAAACACGCTTAACTAATCGCTTACCTAAGTGTCCTTAATGTTAATTGATTAGCTAATTGGATTAAGCCCACTCATCTTAGCCACACCCTTCAATTGTTGTTCCTATGTCACTTAGGCAATCTAGGTGGGTTAATTGGATTAAGTCTAACCTAAACATCCTCTGTCAAGCTCAATTTAGGACTACACCAGCTTATTAATGGCCAGTTAATATGAAGCATTAAGCACAACCCAATTAAATGAAACATAACAAGTAAATTAAATGGCTAAAGTGTTGATTGCAACATAAAACCAAACATAATCATGCTCTTAATCCCTAAATATAAATTTAGCCCAACATATTCAGTAACAGCATAAAATCCTCTGTATTACAGCAAGTAGATACATGAAAAGAGGTAAGGAAAACATAGATAAGACCATCAATGCCGAAATCTCGACTTTCATCTTGAAATCTACGCTCTCGAGCCTCGAACTTTGCTCCTGAACACCTCCAATCCGTAGCTATAGGTCCCAAAAAGGTAGGAATCGAAATTGGGGGTCTAAAACCCTAAATGGCCTCCTCTAATTTAGAAACAAAGCGATGAATTAATAGGTTGTAGTCGCGACAGCGTTGCAATGCTGTCCAAAATGTTGTCATTTTGGCATGTGCATAGGTGTAGCATTGCAACGCTACGAATGGAGCATTCCTCTTGCGTGCGTTTCTAGAGTTGCAATGCCATAGGGCTGAAGGAATGAACATTTCACCCCACAGCGAAAGCATTGGATCGTCTTTGATTTTATTTATAATTAAACAATAAAAATTACAGTTAAACAAAACATACCTTGAAAATAATATTATGGAGAATATTCTGGCGGATCTTTATCTCCTCCATAAAATCTTTCTGGCTATGACTCGAACACATGATCAAGGTTTGTGGGAGCCTCTTAAAAGAAAATCCACAAGGGATTGGAGAGGAAGAGGTCTAGAGAGAATTCTCTAATTCTCTCTTTTGAGGAGATGTGTGTTATGTCTTTGCTCAACCCAAAGGTTCTATTTATAAAGACCAAGGGCAAATCTTTGCCATCATTAAAATATTATATTTTAATATCTACTATATTAAAATATATCTTATACTTATTTGAATCTCATTCAAATCTCCTACGATATTTATTTATTTGAATATTTTTCAAATTTTATAAATATCTTTTATTTAATGTATCTAATATACATTAATTATTTTAATATTTACAATAAATATATTTTTCTCTTTTATATTTAATATATCTAATATATTAAATATTAATTTGAACACTCCAAATTAAATATTAATTTGAATATTTCAAAATTTTCTTTCAACTAAATTGATCTTTTAGTGTTACTATGAGCTAGTAAGGGGACCTTATTGAAACAACCCGAATTCCTACGACACTCTAGATGCGGAAGCATGACCTAGTTACCTCGCTCATGCCCGAAATTTCGTCAGCATGACGGCGTAACTAGGAGAAACCAAAATTTTACAACAACCTGATGAGAATGAAAAACACTTCTATAACTCAGATAAAACGCTCAACATCCAACAAACTACGACGAATATGCTGAGCTTCACATCAAACACATAATTCTAAGAAAACTCTAAACAAATACACGGTATGTAAAGAATATTTAGAATTTACAGACCAAACATACATCAAGGAACAAGGAAACAAAACTAAGAATGAAAAACAAGGAAAAGGAATTGGATGGAGTCTCCATAGTCTTGTCAAGTCGTCACCTGCGTCATCCGCCCCGAGATTGTACACAATCTGCAAAACAAACAAAGTAGCAAGGATGAGTATAAACATACTCAGTAAGTAGCCCACTTAAGGGTCCAAAATTTAAAGAAAACCTACCACGAAGGCAAACTTTCTTTACTTACACTCGTGCTTATACTTCAAATATTTACTTCAGTTATCTAAATGCTCATTCAACCAACTTCGACTTTTCCCACTTCCAGACTCTAATTTCGTGTCACGTCTGCGAGTCCTATTACCTAGAACCCAAACCTGTGAAGGTATATAACCCTCACACTCATCTCAATAGATAAATCACCCCTAGGCTAGCACACAGGCGCTAGGGAACGCATTCCCTACGCTCAACATAATGGGGAATCATCTCTCAGCTAGCACACGGCAATAGGAAACATATCCCTATGCTCAACACAGTGGGGAAATCACCCCTAAGCTAGCTCACAGGCGCTAGAGAACGTATTCCCTACGCTCAACATAAATCTCTGGGGTCCTCGCCCCTATGCTAGCACCCACGGCAATAAGGATCGTAACCCTTATGCTCGTCACACATCTCTGGGGATAATGCCCCTATGCTAGCCTCATCAACACAAAAGTTGTCCTGACACGTATATCTGCCTCGTAATCTCAACTCATCAACCATCCAACTACCACTAGCACACCCTACCTGAGTCCATCCCGGTATGGCATTGTCTCGAGCACTACCAACGAGCCATGTAACTTAGGTTGACTAAGGCCGTGAAAGAAAGTAACTCTCACGCCTCCATACAATAGAACATCACCCATCTATGCTAGCATACAGGCAATAAGGGACGCATCCCTTATGCTCAACACAATTGGGGAATCACTCCTAAGCTAGCACCACAGGCCATAAGGATCGCCATCCTTACGCTCAACACAGTGGGGAATCACACATAAGCTAGCACACAAGCCATAAGGATCACAATCCTTACGCTCAACATACTGGGGAATCACCCCTAAGCTAGCACCACAGTGAAGGAACACAATCCCTCACTCTCATCACATCTAGTCAACCTAGAGTTACAGACTCGCCCAGGAGAGACATAAGATCAGGTGGCTCTTATTTTATCAAGCTCCTTGCATTTTCGCACTACTTTTGGAATCTCTAGGGTAGTCTACCATACCAAAATCATTTATTATTTCCGGACCACATTCACAACCTGGCCCGAAGTTCACAAGCACATACCTGTGCTACCGGCACATAGCCCTCTATCCCTTTATTCCAGAATTCAGTTCCATAACCACCTTAGAAATCAAGACGACCAGTAACCCTCTACTCACATTCGGGACCAACTGAAATACGTTAAACATGCCCAATCGCATCGTTGTGACCTTTCACTATAGATCACAACCACAAATCTCACGTGAGAACTTATACTCTAGTTCAATGGTAGTCTCAAACAAGAACTACACGTAGCCATAGTCCATACATATGCTAGTGGCATATAACCCTTCATTCACTTAATTCAGAATTCAATCCCCTGAACATTTTAGAAATCTGGTCGACCAACTACCCTTTACCCACAATCGAACCCATCCAAACTCGTTAAATCAACCCAAACATAAGACCATTCTGAACACATAAGATACGGTCCTCGACCCTGAGTATTGCATAACTTTAGGGTGCTCTACTTCAGCCTCTAACCCAACCTGAACCCAAAAGCATTGAACCCAATCAACCAATCAATCTAAAATTCACGTTTTCTGCACCCCACAGCTAACCAAACATCTCAAAAGTCCAAACGATTACATCTGTTTAGTTTAACACAACTATCCACACTTTTATACCTACAAGGGCAAGTTATAATCAAATTCATTTATAACCCCAGGCACATTTTCATCCATTCACTTGTAACTTTGAATCCCTTAACTACAGTAGCAACAAGTTTCAGGCAATCTTAAGCCCAGCACGATAATTCTTATATTGATTTAACCAACTACGACATCACGCACATACTCATAATTTAGGCAAGAATGACTATTCACAAATCACCACATTCATGTCCAAACTTGTCCAATTACAACCTCGAACAAATTCTTAAAGAGGTTCATTTACTAACTTACTAAACTTGAAACTTTAAGCCACTAATTCCTTTATGACCACAACTTAGGCCGTTTTAGCTCAAGATTACTTTTAAACATAACCACTAATCTTTTCATATCTCATAACCACCGCTTTCAAGCATGCTTTCAAAATTAACAAACTATCAAACATACATTTCAATCAAAAAGGAATTTAAATGGCTTAAATCCAAATGACTACTTACCTAAGCCAAATAAATAATTTACGAGCTTGATTCTTGCCCAAACTTAGAAGTCCAAAGCTTGCTGAAAATTTAAACATTTGTCTCCAATTCCGTAGTTTGATTCTCAATTCAATATCCTGAAATTTAAGTCCATTAGTTAACGATCGATCCAATTAAAGTCCTTAAGTAAATTCAATTGAGTAACAAAATTACCCAAATCGAAACACGATCGTAACGGGGACTGTTCGGGCTCAAAAATTAGAATCAGAGACGGCGGCGCGTGCGGTGGCGGACGGCGGCGCGTGGAACTTCGGATCGGCGCGTGAGAGCTCGTGAGGGCCGGATTTCGTGCGAGGCTTGCGGATATGGGTTTTCCGGCGACTGTGTCTTGCTCAGTTGGAGATCGGGCTATGCGGCGGTGAGGGAGGAAGAAGGAGAAGACAGATGGATGGGGGTTCGGCTGTGGCTGTCGGCAGAGGAAGAAAACGAAGAAGATACCGGCGATGAACGGCTGAAGCTCGTGCGAAAATCGGCGGCCTGCGAGTCTTCAAATCCAGCGTGCGGCTGCTTCTCGAGAGGAAGAAGGCGAAGAAGAAGATAAGCAGACGACGTGGCTGCAAACCGACGAGGAAGAAGAAGAAGGAGAAGGCTGTCGGTGAGGGAGCTTCCGGCGGCGAGCTGGACGAAAACGCCAGTGGCATGCAGCTAGGCAGAAACGCGAGAGAGAGAGAGATTTCGGGGAGGGAGGGAGAAGATGGATGAGGATGGAGAGATAAGGATGGCAATTTTTTTCTTTTTCTTTTTTTTTTTTAAAAAAATTCCAAAAATGCCCCTTGACCATTTATTGCTTTCCAACTTTGCCCTTTTTCTCATTCCAAATTGCAAATTAACCTTAATATTTAAATTACCCAATGAAAATCATTCCAACTTAATTTCCATAATTTGAAATTAATGCCTGTAAATAAGCCGGGCGTTACACTTATGGACCTACAGATTATAAGCTCTAATGATACAAAATTAATTAATTAAACTCTTTAATTAATTAATTTTCATTCATTAACTCTAGGGTCACTCCACTATGGACCAAAAGTTGCACTCTTATGCACTGTAGGACAAGTTGTGTCTGTGAATATAATCACTACATGCAAGTTAATCCTTCACGAGTTGTTCGTAATTATAGTTGGGTCAAAAGTCCTTTTTACTCCTGTAATTACACCTTGCACTTTAAGTACCACTGATCCTCTAATGAACAATTTGTTTATGATCCAACCATAAACGAAGTCCCTCTCGGGCCAGTGAGAGGGTGGAGCCCCATTGTTCAAGTCTCGAAATCAACACTTAAGGGAACTACTTATCTACTTACCCTATATAGGAATGAGTGAATTCCATATTGTGAGATTATGTTCTCAGCTCCCTATTTGGTCAAGTCCCCAAAATGGTAGGCATATTGAATCGGCTACAAAAACCACTCTCACCCATGCCAATCAAAGGACGAGCACTCACAGGCAAGAGTTCATAATGTTGGGATTTATGCCCTAAAGCCTCGTAATTAATAATTTATTTAATAATAATAATAATTTTGATTATTTTATTTGCAATATAATATTATCCATTATATGAAAAATCCAAGGTTATTAGTGTAATCTTGAACAGTATGTGGTTGACATACGAGAGGATCATGTTCAAGAAATAACCTAAAGGGTCATAGTATATGGATCAGGTTGGGTGCCTTATCCTGGTAACATTATTGATACAACCCACTTTGTAACAGTTACAAATGATTTGATTCAAATCATTCATGTGGAGACATGTGAGTGGGGGTATCTTATACAATGAGTTTGTATAAGACTGGACCACGAAATATTTAATCTCTCTTTGTAAATCCGTTAATTGAGAAGATTAATATTTCATCAGGATGATCATATGCGACTCGATCTTAATCTTGAGTGAGTTATGAACTTCTGCCTGTGAAGGTTTGTTCTTTGATTTGCATGGGTGAAAGTGACTTTTGTAGCCGATTCAATATGCCTACCATTTTGGGGACTTGACCAAATAGGGAGCTGAGAACATAATCTCACAATATGGAATTCACTCATTCCGATATAGGGTAAGTAGATAAGTAGTTCCCTTAAGTGTTGATTTCGAGACTTGAACAATGGGGCTCCACCCTCTCACTGGCCCGAGAGGGACTTCGTTTATGGTTGGATCATAAACAAATTGTTCATTAGAGGATCAGTGGTACTTAAAGTGCAAGGTGTAATTACAGGAGTAAAAAGGACTTTTGACCCAACTATAATTACGAACAACTCGTGAATGATTAACTTGCATGTAGTGATTATATTCACAGACACAACTTGTCCTATAGTGCATAAGAGTGCAACTCTTGGTCCATAGTGGAGTGACCCTAGAGTCAATGAATGAAAATTAATTAATTAAAGAGTTTAATTAATTAATTTTGTATCATTGGAGCTTATAATCTGTAGGTCCATAAGGTCCTCTTGCTAGCTCATAGAAACACTAAAAGATCAATTTAGTTGAAAGAAAATTTTGAAATGTTCAAATTAGTATTAATTTGAAGTGTTCAAATTAATATTTAATATAAAAGAGGAAAATATATTTATTGTATTTGATACATTAAATATTAAAATAATTAATGTATATTTGATATATTAAATAAAAGATATTTATAGAATTTGAATAAGATTCAAATAAATAAATATCGTAGGAGATTTAAATGAGATTCAAATAAATACAAGATATATTTTAATATATTAGATATTAAAATATAATATTTTAATTATGGCAAAGATTTTCCCTTGGTCACTATAAATAGGACCCTTGGGTTGAGCCATTCTACACAATACACATCTCCTCAAATAGAGAGAATTAGAGAATTCTCTCTAGACCTTTTCCTTTCCAATCCCTTGTGGATTTTCTTTCAAGAGGCTCCCACAAGCCTTGATCATGTGTTCGAGTCATAGCCAGGAAGACTTTGTGGAAGAGATAGAGATCCGCCAGAATATTCTCCATATTTATTTCAAGGTAAGTTTTTGCTTAACCTTGTATATTTTGTGTTTAATTCTAAATAAATCAAAGACGATTTCTATGTTTCCGCTGTGGGTTTAATTCGATTATTCCCTTCACATAACTCACTCAGGATTAAGATCGAGTCGCATATGATCATCCTGATGAAATATTAATCTTCTCAATTAACAGATTTATAAAGAGAGATAAAATATTTCGTGGTCCAGTCTTATACAAACTCATTGTATAAGATACTCTCACTCACATGTCTCCACATGAACGATTTGGATCAAATCATTTGTAATTATTACAAAGTGGGTCGTATCAATAGTGTTACCAGGATAAGGCACCCAACCTTATCCATATACTATGACCCTTTAGGTTATTTCTTGAACATGATCCTCTCGTATGTCAACCACATACTATTCAAGATTACACTAATAACCTTGGATTTTTCATATAATGGATAATATTATATTACAAATAAAATAATCAAATTTATTATTAATTATTAAATAAATCATTAATTACGAAGCTTTAAGGCATAAATCCCAACAATATACCACATGCACTAAAGTCGGCGAGACATTTATCCTAGGGCATACTCTATACCCAGCATGTTCTTCCACTTGCCCTAGCAAAGATGAGACATGTCTCGTAATCTTAGATATTCTAGGTGACCCTCAAACACTTTAGCCTAGAGAGTCTTTTTATATATATATCCAAACGATTGCTATTAAAAGCCATCTTGGTCACTACCATGTTGCTTTCTCTCTCTCGATTTGATTCCCTATACGTTGGTGTTTTCTAATTTCCTTAATATTAGTCTCTGTACCACTATTATCATAATAAATAGGATAGAAGAAATCATATCTGAAACACCTTTCAAATCTTCAAGGAAGTATTTGAGTCATACAAGTCTTTCTGTTGCTTCACAAGCAAAACAATTTAACTTATATACAATACTCCACCACCTAGGGTAAAATTCATCTTAATATAGATTTCCTAAATCTTGATAAGAACTAGTATATCTTGTAAAGATCAAATCTTTTACTCCATACCCAAAAATTTCTCATTATCCATAAATAATTTGAGAAAGTTTTTAATTTTCTACTCAATGGTCATACCATTCATTTAACCGATATATGCTAACCAATTGTATATTAAATCACTAGTACAAATTTGACTTTTAATGACTGACAGTGAGTGTCATTAAAAGGAAACGATGTTGGGCGCGCCCGACATCTTTTCGAGTGTCATTGTAGGCTACGATGACGGACACCTTTTAATGACGGGCATTGCCCATCATTAAAAGTTGTGTGTTATCATAGCCTACAATGACGACCAACTTTTAATGTCGGTCAATGTATGATATTAAAAGTCAAAGTGCATCATTAAATGAATGTTTTAATGACGGTCATTGCCCGTCATTGTTTCATTAATAATTTAATAAAAAAATTTATATTATTGGTTGCAAGAATGACTAACCAACAATTTCCTCCCTTAATCTAATAAAGAAAATAGTCAAATAGTATTATACTTTTATACAACGATTAACTCAAAAAACAATAAAATGTTAGGCATTATCCTTAACAAAAATTAATTAACAAGTTACAACATAGAAAGTAATAAATCGTTTAACTTGTAACTTATCAACAAGGTACATCAATCAATATATACGTAGAGCTTCGAAGTCTAAAGAATGAGAACTTGTTGCGTCTACCTCCCCCATCCATTTCAAACTCTTTATCAAACTCTTCCCAAACCTAAGAAACTCTTCTTATCTGATTAACAAAGAAAGACAACAAAATCAGCCAAAATTAATTTAAAGTCCTCAGCTACAAGGTAGATACCAGTATATCCAAAAGGGTATATAGTCTAACAAGCCAAATGTATGAATTATTCTCTCTCACAAATGAAGTTTCAAAGAAGATTTCAAGCTAAGCTTTTTACTCAGGAACAAAATTAGGTATAAATGAACATAACAATTCATCTCAAAAAAAAAAAAAACAATTGTTTAGGATCTCATCAAAATAGCACGAACAATTAAAGTTATCAAAATTTATGAACATAACAACAATACTTAACTAACTTATCAATATTTATGAACATAACAATTGATTTAAAAAAAAGTTAAAATAAAAGTAAAACAAAGAAAGCAAACCTTGAGATAAGATAGATCAATAGCCTTTAAATCGAAACACTTCTTGCACAAAATCTCAACACCAAAATGAGAAACCTACAAATACTACTTTAAGCTAAGCCTTTCTAATTTTTCCCAGTCAACAACAATCATCACCAAACAATTAACAACATTCCTCAAAGCAAGAGAAATAAAAATGGGAGCAAAGTGGGATAATTCTCACCAGTGAATAATCTGTCAAGCAAATAAGACCATTGGTAAGTTCTCACCAAAGAATAATTTGTCAAGCAAATAAGACCATTGGTAAGTAGTTCTCACAAGTGAACAATCGTCAATCAAATAGACAAAGTCCAGGATTTAGAGCAAGGTGAAAATATTGAAGAAAAAGGCAATATCTAATGAACTTGGTTACTGCAGCATCCCTAAACTATAAATTTTAAAACTAGTCAAGATAATCAGATTTTTCAAAAATATGCAAAACTGTCTCTACTTGAGTGGAACTTAAACTAGAACGTATAGATCCCTAGAGGTGTCAATCATAGAATTCAATTATATAACTGTTTTTTAGTATTAACAAAATGTTTCTAAGTTACAAGAGAAGGGTATATTGCGTGCATAAAATAAACAATTGACAAGAACATTAAAGAAACATTGAAAAATCCCATCTCAAAAGCACTAGATAAGTAAAAGAACTAACTGAATTGCATACCCAAATACACGGAAGGATTTGCTTCCAATCTTCCAGCCCAGCTTAAACTTCCCACTAATTACATGCTCCATGATCTAGCTCAAATCGAATTAAAGCACTCGTAAAAAACCATATTCAAAGACGAAATTGCATGCACTTCTTCAAGCTGAAATTGAAACAAAAAACCATATTCAAAGTAGAGCACATTCAAGAGTGGTAAAAGAACAAACAATGACAATACGATCTTTCAATTAAATTGTGAAAAAGTAAAATATGTAGAAGAGATAAAAGAAAGAACATGCCTTCGCAAAAAATCAATGGTGAAGTATACCAAATATGTTGTGCTTTTTCTTCCACATTTCAACCATTTCTCCTATAGTTGAAACCTGAAGAAATAAGATTAGGCGAGAGCAAAAATTGAGTGCTAAAAAAGAGGCCTACACACGGTGTATAGCACCAAATTTGTATAGCCGACGTTAATAAGTAACCACACTGAGTGATCATTCAATATTTCATGCTCAGAAGGTATTATAAGTAGAAAACTAAATTTCAACCAACAAGCTATTTGATTAAATTTGAAATAACCACTATAAACAAATTACAATTGTGCTTCAATTTTTTAGGTATAAGGGCAACCACTCGGTTTAAGAATAATTCCAAGAAGACAACATGCATTAACATATATTAAATAGAAAAACAAAACATTCAATGAGTGATGAGAATGCAAATGTAATATGTAAAAATATCTTGCGAAAGGAGGCAACTAACCTGCAAAATGATCCATCTTTTTCAATCTAGTATTATTGAGTTTCAAAAAGGAGGAAGCACCAGAAGGTTTCAAATAACTGAATATAACTTGAACTTCTCTACTGCATCCATATGAGGTTTCAAAGGTTGAGACTCATATAATAGACAAAATGAAAGGCAATAAGCATATACATATTTTTTAGCTATCAAAACTGTACATATCATAATTCAATGTAAATTCATTAAGAATAGAACACCAAACAAAATAACAATTAAACTTCAATGTAAATTAATGAAAAATTCTATCTCTCGGGTATTAAATCTGTACATATGATGGAATGTTGAGCATGATAAATTATTAAGTACATGCATAAATAATATATAAACAGAAATTGGCGTTAGATGTTTCATAAAGAATGAGTCAACTCCTTGGTTAAGAGAGCACATTAGGGGTTATTTTTTACAACTGATTCTTGTTAATCAATTTTTGTATATTTCAGTTGTATTAGTTATTTATCTATTTTCACAGCATTTTCTATAAATAGAGAATACTGCTCTTTGATCATACAATGAATAAAATCGAGGAATATCTTGTGGTCAAACATTGACTTTCTCTCTCTCTTCTTTTTCACTTTATTGAAATGGTATCAGAGCCCTAAGTCTAACGACTTTACGGCTTCTTTTGTGAATTCATGGAGTCTTCGTCTACCGAAAGAATTGCTTCATATCTTTTCAATTCTTTTGTGATTTCTAAAGCAATAAATCCTGGGAGCAAAGTAAACACAGTGAAATTAGATGAAGAGAATTTTCTCTTCTGGAAACTCCAAGTTCGAACTGCTCTTCGTGGTCACGGTCTTGAGCAATTTATTGATGAAAATGCATAGCCTCCATCAGAGTTTATACAGTCTGAAAATTCCTCATCGGCTGATAAAATACCCAATCCGGAGTATGAGTTGTGGATTCGACAAGACAATCTAATTACTTCTTGGTTTCTTGGATCCATGTCCAATGAGATTCTTTCTAAAGTACTCGATTGTAGAACTGTTGCTGAAGTATGGAGAATTTTGAATGATCGTTTTTCATCAAGAAATTTGGCTCGAGTGATGTAAATCACGTCTAAATTGGAAGCGATGAAGAAAGGCAATCTTAAATTGCAAGAATATTTTCTCAAAATCAAGAATATGGTTGATTCTTTAGCTGCTGCAGGGAAGAAGATCATGTTATGCATATACTATCCGGATTGGGACCAGAGTATGATTTGACGGTCTCAGTTATTTCAGAAAAAGAAGAAACCCCTTCTTTACAAAGAGTCTATTCTCTGCTATTAACTCAAAAAAGCCGTATAGAGAGAAATACAACAATTAATACTGATGTGTCTCTTCCTTCAGTCAATTGTACAACCATTTCTTCTAAGCAACCACCACAGAATACATTCTCACAGAATTCAAGTGATAATCAACGACGTGGAGGAAGTGGTGGTCGAAATCAAAATAGCAATGGAGGAAGATCAAACAAAAAGTTCTGGAACAACAATGGTGGTGGTAAGTCTCAATGTCAGTTATGTGGACGTTTTGGTCACACAGCACTGAGATGTTATTTTCGCTTTGAAAGATGGTACCAAGGTCCAAATTCACAATCACCAAATGGAGGAAATGAAGGTAATTTTTTTCCGCAGGAGACTGCTTCATCCTCTGTACCAGGAAATTTTTCTTCTCCTGCACAAGCATTTGCTGTGTATTCTATGCCAAATGATTTGAATAAGGAGAACCACTGGTATCCTGATGATGCGAGCTTGTCGAAGGCTCGTCAAATAAAAATTTATAAACCGATCCTAAGCTACTTGTAGCATTGAGTGGACCGGGTCGATCTCAGGGAACCGAATATAAATCTCTCAAGTTAAATTTGCAAAGGAGAAAGCAATTAAAAAAGGGGTTTTTAAAATTTTCTTACTTAATGAAATAAAAATAACAAAACAAACACTAAAAGGGAAAAATCAACTCTTACCAAGTTCCAGTTCAGAGGTGCGGTTATATTCAATTGCAAACATTGATCATAGACATTCAAAATGTTTAATCGTAACCATGCAAGTACTTGGTCAACTTATTAGGAAACCCCAAAAAGTAGCAAATTCCCTAAGGTCATTAACTCTAACGAACGCCAAGTCAACGCTAATTACCTAAACAAATCTTTACGAAACCGCTTCAATTTATTTAGGTAAAGGCATTACGAACTTTGGAACGACCAAGACAATCGATCAGGTAAAACAACTTTCACCTAATTAACATGCTTCTTTAATTCCTAGAATTAAACATGCAAGCCATGTATCATGGAAACCCACAAACATACACATGTGATAATTCTAATGCTACCGGTTCATTCAACATGACAATTACAGATCATGATCGTGATTAGCAATAAAGCATGTAAAGAGATTAAGGCGTCAATTTAATCAAAATACATACTTATAAAATTAACACGGGAATTAAAGAACACTTGCAATTGAAAGAAAACTAAGTTAAGGTTCAAGCCTCACAATGTCGCAACTAATTACAACCGACCTCTGAACCGGAATTGCAGAATCTAGCCGAGCATCTCCATAGAAAACTTCGAGTGCAAACGAGCTCGATTCGACACCATGGTTTGATGAAAAACTCCTAATCTATCCTAAACTATTGAAAAACAGAGAGGAGAAAGCCTAAATTGGTCTCATGACTGCTGAAAATCGGAGACAAATGACCTAGAGGACGAAAAAATCTATATATAGAAATCGACGGAGCGTCTAGACGCTCTGGACAGCGTCTAGACGCTCCCAGCGTCACAGGGGCTCTCCGCAGCGTTGAGGGAGGCTTCAGGGAACTGCCGATAGCGTCTAGACGCTCTGGACAGCGTCTAGACGCTACCCAGTGCGTAGCACTGCTTATTTTTGCTATAACTTTTCATAGAACTATGTTGTTCCTATCACCTGACTCTGGAGCTTCCAATCATGTAACCAATGATTTTGCCAATCTGTCCATGGGATCTTAATACAATGGAGATAACAAGGTGTTTGTAGGCAATGGTGCAGGTCTGGAAGTTCTTAATATTGGTCTTCATTTCTTAAATCCTTTTCTAATCCTAGACATCTATTTCATCTTAGAAATTTACTCCATGTTCCTCATATAACGAAAAATCTTATAAGTGTCAGCCAATTTGCTCGAGATAATCGTGTATTTTTTGAGTTTCACCCCTCTGTTTACTTTGTGAAGGACATTTCCACTAGCCAAATACTTCGCCAAGGCAAGGTAATTGATGGGCTCTATCAATTTTCACTGGAAACTGCTAAGTCTCATAAGTCTAATGATGGTTGTTCTTTCTCAGTCATCTCACCTCAAGTTTATCATAATTCCTTGTCTCCTATTTCCCGGGGTACTATTCCAACCTTTCCTACAAATTGTACTTCAACTTTAGAATTGTGGCACAAACGCCTAGGACACCCTTCATGGGTTACCATGAAACAAATCCTTGACTCATGTAATATTTCATTCTCAAATAATAAAACATCATATTTGTGTCATGCTTGTGCTATAGGAAAAAGTCATTGTTTGCCATTTTCTAATTCCTTAACTCAATATACTACTCCTCTTCAACTTGTGGTTGCTGATATTTGGACCTCTCGAAATAATTTTCGTTTCTATATAAGTTTTGTTGATGTATATTCTCGGTATACTTGGATATACTTTCTCCATTCTAAGTCTGAAGCTTTCCATGCTTTTCTTCTTTTTAAATCCTATGTTGAAAAGCTTCTGGGTTGTCCTATACTTCGTTTTCAAACTGACGGTGGTGGTCAGTTCCGAACCTTTGTCCCTTATCTTAAAGAAAATGGCATTGAACACCGGTTAACCTGTCCTTACACTTCCCAACAAAACGGGATTGTTGAGCGTAAACACCGTCAAATAGTTTATATGGGGCTTACCCTCTTATCACAAGCTTCTTTATCCTTAGAATTCTTGGATGATGCATTTTCTACAGCTACTTACTTAACTAATCGTATTCCAATAGTAGTTCACAATTCCCTTTCGCCTTTGGAGAAGTTATTTGGTTATAAACCCAACTACTCTTTCTTTAAAACTTTTGGTTGCTTGTGCTATCCCCTGTTACATCCTTGTAATAATCATAAAATTGAACCAAGATCCACTCCCTGTATTTTTCTTGGCTATAGCACACAACACAAAGGATACAAATGTTTGTCTTCTACAGGTCGCTTGTATATCTCTCGCCATGTTCACGATGAAGCATTTTTTCCAGCTTTATCTCCCTCATTCTTTAGTCACAAATCACCCACAAAAACTTCCACCACAGTTACTTCCTTTTTACCTATTCATACACCTTTTTCTTTACCTTATTTTTCTTCTTTTCCCACTGATATACGTCCCATTCCTAGCCCACCTACTGCTCAGTCTCCTTTATTACCTATTGTCTTTTATGTACCTCAAAACAGTAATCCCCACCATCATGATCTTTCCACTGACCAGAACCGTGACCTCCTTTGGTCCTATTTTCCTGCAAATTTATCTACTGCCTCCTTGGATAATAATCATACTAATGGGCTTTCTATCCAACCTCTTTCCCCTGAACCTTCAACATCTACATCTTCTGCCAAGCCTCCTTCTTCTTCTACTTCTCTTGTGTCTGCACCTTTGACTACTCGTGCCTCTGTTGATAATATACATCCCATGGTGACTCGAGCTAAGGCAGGGGTATTCAAACCTAAGATTCTCTTAACATAATATGTTGAGATCGAACCACCAACAATCAATGAAGCTCTCAAATGTCCTCATTGGGTTATTGCAATGAAAGATGAGTATGAAGCCTTGATGAAAAATGGTACTTGGACATTGGTTAGTCCTCCGGTTAACAAGAAAGTGATTGGTTGCAAATGGGTGTTCAAAATAAAAGGGCATTCAGATGGTTCAGTTGCCCGATATAAGGCACGACTTGTGGCAAAAGGATTTCATCAAGCAGCAGATCTGGACTACACCGAGATCTTTAGCCTCGTGGTTAAGCCTACCACCATTCGAGTTTTGTTTAAGCTTGCCCTTGCCCTTGGTTGGTCTTTAAGACAAATTGACATCAATAACGCCTTTCTTCATGGTTTTCTGAATGAAGAGGTTTTCATGTCTCAGCCTCCTAGAATGGCAGATTCAAGTAACTCTCAGATGGTTTGTCGGTTGCATAAAGCCTTATATGGGCTTAAGCAAGCGCTCCGTGCATGGTTTGATAAATTGAGTTCTTTTTTACATACTCTTGGTTTTGTAAGCTCCAAGGCTGACTCATCCTTGTTAGTACGTCATCACAATGTAGACTGTTGTTACATCTTAGTATATGTTGATGACATTGTGATTATTGGAAGTTCCTCTCAGGCTATAGATCAATTGGTGCATACTTTACGCAAAATGTTTTCTCTCAAGGATCTTGGTACACTAAGCTATTTTTTAGGAGTTGAAGTTTCCTATCCTTCTAATGGTGGAATCTTCCTGTCTCAGACAAAATATATTTTTGATCTCCTCCACAAAATAAAGATGCATGAAGCAAATTTCTTTTCTACTCCAATGGTCAGTGGGTCAGTTTTATCTGCCTTCCATGGAGAAGTATTTCCTGATGTGCATCTTTATAGAAGTACAGTCGGTGCTCTACAATATGCTACACTTACACAACCTGAAATTACTTACAGTGTGAATAAAGTTTGCCAGTTTATGCATGCTCCTACCTTGTTGCATTGGCAAGCAGTCAAACGTATTTTACGTTATTTGGGCGGAACTTTGGATCATGGACTGTTATTTCGAAAACCAAGTAATTTGGTGTTGCAATGATTTGCAGATGCAGACTGGGCTTCAGATCCATACAACATGAAGTCTACTTCGGGCTTTTGTGTTTACTTTGGGGGCAATTTGATTACGTGGTCGTCCAAGAAACAAAGTGTTATTTCTCGCTCTAGCACTGAAGCGGAATATAGAAGTTTAGCACATGTTTCTACAGATCTTATTTGGCTTCAATCTCTTTTCTCAGATCTCAGGATACATATGGAAAGTCCGCCTATTGTTTGGTGTGATAATCTCAGCGCTGTTCATCTCAGTGCCAACCCAATTTTACATTCCAGAACAAAACATGTTGAAATTGATATCTACTTTGTTAGAGATCTGGTTCTTCAAAAGAAATTGGCTATTCATCATCTTCCTGCTTCAGCTCAGGTTGCAGATATTTTCACCAAACCTCTTTCAGCATCTCGATTTCTACCTTTAAAGATCAAGCTCAATGTCTATTCTTCTTCACACACTGGCTTGAGGGGGGGGGGGTGTTAAGAGAGCACATTAGGGGTTATTTTTTACAACTGATTCTTGTTAATCATTTTTTTGTATATTTCAGTTGTATTAGTTATTTATCTATTTTCACAGTATTTTCTATAAATAGAGAATACTGGTCTTTGATCATACAGTGAATAAAATCGAGGAATATCTTGTGGTCAAACATTGACTTTATCTCTCTTCTGTTTCTCTTTATTGAAATCATTGATGTGTCTTTCTCTCTGTGCATGGCCAAGCTTATTTGTCTCTCTAACATTGAAAGCCATCCATGTCTAAAAAAAACCTACAAATTATTTAATCATCAATCTAAATACTTCAGAAAATTTACAATAATCAACATACAATTACAACCAAAAGACTGATAACACAAAAAATTGATATTGTACGTTAATAGAAATAGTGTCTTACAGACAAATATTCACTGTCATGGAACCCAACACCTATATCTCTGTAAATCCCAAATCTCCAAAATAAATATTAGAGAATAAAATGTTGCATCAATAATCAAGCAAGTACCAACGAGCTGGATCCTGATGTTCTATCTACTCATCCAAACATCTAAAAATTAAACACAATCAACCTAAGTTATCATTCTAACAAAAAACCTCGACAATACCTAGATGACAAATTAACCAATTCCAATTCATAAACAACTATCCAATCATGAATAGAATTAGAAAATCAAACAAGATATAGATCACATCAAATGAAATTGAAAAAGATATAAATGTTATTATGCAATCCTATTTAGGCATTCACTTTTTTCTTCTTTTTCAAAACTTGAAGCCCTGATCTTATTCTCAATTCAATATAAAAGAACAAAGTGGCAACAAAATGTAGAGAAGGATAACAAAGTAAATGTCTAAGCTTGAGTTGGCAAGTGTAAGCAATAAAATATATACAAGTACTTTTATAATTATATATATAAAATATGTACAAGCACTTTTATAATTATATATATAAAATATACAAGTACTTTTATAATTATATATACACACACATACAAAGAGCTAAAATAAAATATGTCAATTGAGACCTGAAAAAGTGTTTTGTCACCTCCCCGTCTGAGGGAGAGCTACTTTAGGAAGAGAGAGAGCACACCATGAAACCACCGATCAAAGAAACAACATACTATACTGCATCAAAATTCAACTATAAGAACAATAACAATACATGAATTATAGTCTAAGGTACAAATCAAATTGACACATTTCTAACACCCATTCCCAATCTTTTCAATAACTTCAAAGGTTGCCATTCCCCCATCAATTACAGTTCAATCACCCACTTGCATACCAGCCAAAATTAAAAAAAGCAAGCCCGTCAACTTCAAGCTCATATTCTAATTAACTTGTGGGATTCAAATATTTCTTCTAATCACAATTTAGAAGACGAAGAAAACAAAAAAAAAAAGATTCAAAGTGCACCTCTAGAGAAACCTTCATAGCTCACCTGAACTATAAATGGACAAGAGCCCAGGAATTTCTCAATAGTAAACAACCAGATTGAACCATCCTGAACAATGATGGCCGGATAATATTAAAACTCCAATGTTTTTGAATTAAAAAGGAAAATAGTAACACACAGTAAGATATTTCTCAATTCATTTGATTATCACTTCAATTACAGCAAGAAGAACATAAACACAAAATTTACCTCTACTTTGACAGAGGAAAGAGCTCCATGATCAACAACATGAATCTAATTTCCTTCAGTAATCAATCATCACCGATATACAAAATCATTTCTTCTCATTCAACCACTTGGTCTTCCTAGTCACATCGGAGGGCCGCTCCTTCGTGTTGTGACACACAATGTTCATACCTTCCAAAGCCAACTTCTCCAAATCCTTAATCACACAACAAGCAAGGCCAATTGTACAAACAAGATTCATCTTTCTCATCCCCAAAAATCCTTTCTCCTTCAACTCCCTTTCCCCCACTACATTAAGCCCTAATGTCGCTTGAAGGACAACTCTTCATTTGAGAATTTCAGCTATAGAGCGAGAAGAAGGACACGACGTCATAATGAAAATTTTTCTTGAAAAAAAAAACAGCAAAACCCACGAAACAATAGCAAAATTTCTAGATTGCAGTCATGATTCGTAGTGAATTGACAAAAGCTACAAATGCAAAAGGGGAAAGAGAGGCTTACACTTCTCATAGACCATGGTTGCCATTCCCAACTGCTCAGTGAGACGAAAAAAAACAGATGGTTGAGATGTATCCTATAACCAAAACCTTAGACCACCGTAGATCTCCGCCTAATTTCAATTACGATAAGTCACTCGAACCACGATGGAGAGATGAGAAGAGGAAAATCGATGAGTATCTTCGCTGAGTTATGTACTGCAACTGCTGGGGCCAGGGCTGAGATTTGAGAATGACAACAAAATCATGAAAAGAGAAACAGAGTAAAATCATGAGAGTGAGAAGAGAGTGAGACGAAAGAAAAATAGTGATAGAAGAAGGGAGGGAGAGGGGGCATTTTACTTTTTTAACTTTAATGACGGTCATTTGAGAATCTTACGGCCCATTTTCGAAAATTTGTGCATTTTTCCAGCGTCCGTCGTTAATTCTGTCTGCTAATTTTTTTTTTATTGTCATTAAAAGTATGATTTGTTGTAGTGAATGTTTAGTCTCATTTATGCATATCATATATTCTCAATATTTGAGGTGTCTTAGGATACTCTTCCTTAGACGTAAATATCAAATATTTGACAACAATTTTGTCAATATAAGATGTGTGAGACAAAGTTAACATTTTGTCCTAAAAATCTCTATTTTGGACATGTAAAATATATCGACTCATTCCAAATCACTCATTTGGAATTAATTTCTTAATCAACTTTTTGTGTTAGACATCTTACATCATTCATAATGGGTAAAATATCATCAACATAAAACATGAGAAAAATCCACTAAGTAATTAATGATTTTCTTGTCTATACAAGCTTCATTAATATTTATCTAAAGTCATAGATTTTGATACTTTTATCAAACCTTATATTCAAAGATATAATGGTAAAATTCATTTCATAAATACACCTTTATTATTTTGATCTTTGAAAAAAAATCTCTCTGATTGATTTGTGTAGATGCATTATCTAAGATTTCTTTTCATAAAAGAATTCTAAACATTCATTTTCATATCCCATATGCAACAATGAATTAAATAATGCTTACAGACTTAAGTATGACAACAAGTGAGAAAGTTTACTCTTAGTCTACTTTCTCCGATTAGGTTTAACCCTTTGTCATTAGTCTCACTTTGAGAGCAATAAACCTTCAACTTTGTCATCTAACATGACAATTTGGGCTTCAATTAAGTCCTTGTAAAGATTGAGTCATCTCATAACTCTCCCACTATGATGAGGCTTATCCAATTCATGACTAGGATCCACTTGACTTTCAAATGCAATTAAATTGTTAACAACTTTTGTTAACTATTTAGTGGCTTCACTTGGAACTAATTTACTAACACTATCTCACCTTATTAAAGGTTTGTAGTCTTTTATTTGAGATTTCTTATAAAATTGATATTTGTCATACAAATACCTTATTCATTTTAGGACTAGATAAAAGATTATTTTGTACTCCTTAGGGGTGGCCTACACTTAGGCATATCTTTGAAAATATATAGCCTTTTTAAGCTTGTTTCAGCATGTAAGCTTAACATTCCCAAATAGTGAAGTGCTGTAAACTAGCTTTACTACTCTTCTATAATCTCAAAATTGTCTCGTAGATTTTTTGGAGGGAATAATGTTTACTATACAATCTCTATTGCATATCCTAACCGGAGTTTAGTAATGGTGTGTAACTCATTATTGATGTAACCATGTCTAACAGGGTCATGTTTCTCCTCTTGCAGCACAATTTCACATATTTAGCTTTTACATTCATCAGACCACTTGGGTCAAAATGTGTAAGACCAAAGTATTCTTTGGCCTTCTAGCTATATGTAATAAAGGATCAATGATTATCTTGCATGAAAAGGAAGATCTACAGACAGGTAAAGTAATTAACTAACCTTTTACAGAATTACCTCTTACTAGTCTTTTCATTCTATTCAAGTTGAAGTTAATCAACCTTAATAGCCAAAGTCAAGTATCATTCTTTAGGAGAAAACAATGTCTTTCTATTTTGGATTCTATAATCTTGGATATTGATAGCACACAAAATGTGTTATTCCTAGGCTTTACTTTTGTTAGTTTTTTATAGCTTATTCGGTGTTTTTCACGAGTTATTTATTACAATTTCAGTTATCGAGAAATTGGAGCGGAACCGAATAATTTAGAGATACCATGACGAGTAAGGAGCTATTGGAACGTAAATTTTAAGGCTATGAATAGCAAAGGAAGGAATTGGGCAAGAATACCTGAGAGCATAGCGTTGAGACACTATATATAGCGTCTCAATGCTATATTTGCAGCAAATCAAGCCCATAATCCCGCATGAACAGTGTTGTAACGTTGTATTCTAGCGTTGCAACGCCAGAAACACGTGTTCAATTTTCATCATATACGTAGCATTGAGACGCTGCGGTATAGCGTCTCAACGCTACCCAATTTTTTCCAATTTTGCGCGATCCTTCGGGACAACGTTGCAACACTGTCTCATGAGTTTAAATAGAACAGTTTGCATATCGAAGAGGGGGCCGTTTTTTGTGGGAGAGAATTAAGCCCTAGCTCGATTTCTACTATATTTTGGGAGACAAAGAACTTTCTTGGGAGCAAAGAACAAGAGTTAGCTTGAGATCGTGACGTGCATCGGGAACGAGGATCGACACGTGATTTAGAGTTTTTCTTTTCCCTTTTTATTGTAGTTCTCGCTATGGATTTCTGTTTAAGTTTAGAATTGTTTTCAGTGATTATGAGTGGCTAACCTTTAGCTAAGGAATTGATGTAGCCGTTGAATTTATTGTTTTGATTGTTAATCTAGAATTTGATTATGCTTCCAACCATTCATGCTAATATATTTTTAATGCATGTAGCTTTTGGCCAAAGTTTGCATGTTATGTTGGTTTAATTTTGTGCTTGAGAGAGTGCTAATTAGACTAGAATGAGTGTTAGCATGAGTATCTATAAATTTGTGCATGAGAATGAGGAATTCTTTTAGAAGCTTAAAAAGAAGTCACAAGCCATGTTTGTTATATAAGTCATAAGCCTTGTTATTAAAACTCTAGACGGACACATTAGGTTTATAACACTGCATGAGTTCAATTGTACTTGGGAAGGTACTTTGAATGTTTATAACTTCTTGCTTATGGTTAGACATAATCTTTTCTACGATTGAGTAATTAGAAAAATAGTTTAATTGGTGAAATTAATTCCCTAGGTTTTTCTCTCCTTGACATTATCCTCTATTTTTACTTAATTCTGTTAATCAAAAAAATTTATAAAATTACTTTTCTAAATAAAATTGGATGTTAATATTCATGGTAATCAATTGATCTAGAAAACTATTCTTGAGGACGATACTCTGCACTCACTAATCACTATACTAAAACTTGACACTGTACACTTGGGGCTTTGCATGGTCACTAAATCACGCAACAGATATCTCAGTATTTTGTAGTATAGTTTATGTCAACATTTTAACATATACAGATTGTTCTTATTTTCAGCTGAATGTATTTTCAAACAAATTTGAAGATATAAACTTTCATACTTCAAGGTAATTCATACTATATGAATATTTTAGTAAAAAGTTCGAGAAAATGAATTTCTTTTATGGTTACTAAAAACACCATATTCAGCATTAAGTAACAATTTTTACTTAATGACATCTTGATGTCTCCCACTACGCTAACTGAGATGGGCTTCCTGGTGCCAACCTGTAGAAACTGTTCAACATGTTAACTATTTTTCAAGAATTACATATTAAATGTAATAAAATAAATAAATCTTGATAGTGGATCATGTATCAACTATCCAAGTGTCATTATTTATATTCCAAATCTAGTAAATCAAATTTAATTTCATTTATATTTTTCTTTCCAGAGAGATATTTCAAAAATTCCTCTCACTATGAATGTCCTGGCTAATTTAGGAACTATTTCCTTTTATATAGCTTAAGTCATTTAGTTTCTTTTCTTGGGTTTTTGTAATACTTAATCTTCGAGATCATTTAGACAATTTTCTAAATTTAGCTTCTATTAACTTCAACATCTCATATTGTAATGCCCGAAGTCATGAGGGGTAGATGAATGAACCGAGACCACATCCGAATGAGAGGGATCCTGAGGCTATGCAAGATATGGTTAAGAAAGGCTTAAAAGAATTGATAGCTACTACCTATACCAACAAGGTGCACCTTCCTTGTCGGTGGCTTAATCATAAGAAGTCCAAAGTTAAGCGTGCTTGGCTTGGAGCAATCCTATGTTGGGTGACTTCCTGGAAATTTCTTAAGAAGCATGTGAATGAGGACAAAGTATGCTGAAAGGATCCGTGTTGGTTTGTGGGGACAGTCTTCACTCTTAGAAGCAGTTCAAGACAAGTAAGGTGACGTGGCCAGGTCGTAGGGGATGCAGGGGAATGTCGGGGCCATCAGGTGCTGAATCCGAATTCGAAATCCTGGTCCAAATCCTGAGCCTAGGGTATACAGACTGTAACGACCCACTTTAGATCGCTACTCGAAGCTTACGTAAACCAGTAATGAGAAGTTCTAAAACACCATGCAAATATACTCAGAAAACAAGTTTCAACTTGGGATCCCATTTCAATAAATAAAACAAAAAAATATGTATCTTAAAACAAACATTTCCAAAAAAAATATTCCGTGCAAAACCAGTGTACTAAAACAAGTAATAAACCAGAATCAAATAACTAAATAAAATAAAAAAAAAAACTTAAATAAAACAAGGAATCCAAAAACAGATCAGCTCTACGATCCTAAGGAATAGGGAGATGGCCTCCACAGCCTAGCCAAGCTAATAATGCCTTATGCCACGCTTCTCCAGAGTCTACTGGCCACCTGAAAGGAAAACAAAGTAGCATCGAATGAGTATAAAAATACTCAGTTAGTAGCACACTTAAAATCCAAGGTTCACTGTCCACCTCGTAAACGCTCAACTCCTGATCTTACTTCAGTTCTACACTCTCTCAGCTAAGTGACCACCTAACCCCCTCCACCTACGGTATAGTCTCATTACTAAGAACTAGTCATGCTTCCGGTCCATGGGCTTCATCCCCACTGCTAGCATACAGCAGGATAGTACACGACCCTCCAGCCACACTGACCAGCACCTATCACTCAGTGGGCTTCATCCCCATAACTAGCATACAGCAAGAGAGTACACGACCCTCCAGCCACACTGGCTAGCACTTGCAATAAAGGTCACTCCCTTCATGCCATCCTCAAACGGGGTACGCAACCCCTCGTCTATCATATCACAAAATCATTAAGGCAGCATGCTCCAGGTGGGGTGGTAGGTGTCACTAGCCTAACGGTCCTAAGTTATACCCTAACCCTACCAAGGTTCTCAAGACTTTACAACATCATAACCACATCAACCCCAAGGTCAAAGTAATTATGGCCTCAGGATTGACTTTCCAACCACACCAATCAGAGCTAACAACAAATTCAAGCACAACATAGGAGTTTCAAACATAATGTCAGTCAAGGTCATACACGTGCTAAACCATTTAGCTGACAAATTTAAGCCCCTAAATCCACCTACCATATTCTCAGGTAACTATCAACTCAAGATGCAAATCAGAACTAACCACCAGTAATACAAGCTCCATCACAAAAAAATTCCAGGCATTTTACACAAATTTGCATTCATTTCCAACTTAGTCCATACTTAAAATAATAACCAAAATGGGGCTTAATCCAAAAGCTACTTACCTCAAGGCAGAAACAAATTATAACAGCACAAGCCCAACAATCACTTGTTGCACAAAATATCACCCCTGGCAATAACGCAACAGCCCAACAGACAGACTAATTAATTTAAATAAACTGAACCAAGGACTCCATACTTGACTTTTGGGGTTTTATTTAAAAGGTGGTGAAAATCTCACCTTTCCAATTTCTAGTCAATAACACAGCTCCTTGAAAATTGTGACAAATCCTCCAATTCCAAACTTGGCCGCCTATTAACCTTAATTGTTCCTTCAATTTAATTCCAACAATTAAGGTTAATTTAACTTGCAAAAACAGCCACACTAAATCTCACAGAAAAGCCCCAATCATGCATCCAAAATTAAATCCAATTTATTCCAGTCCTCACTGCATTAATAACTTACAAAAATCCAATTTAATCTTAGCTCGTTCGTGTTGTACAGTAGCTTTAAAAAGTCTCAACAACTCCCCAAATGGTCTCTAATCGAGATGAAAAATCCTAGACTTGAATCCAAATAACTTGGGTTAAAATTAAATGGTCCCCAATCAAAAAACAACCCCATAACTCAACAATATTGCCTTAAATAGCAGTGGAAAACTTACCCTAATCAACACGAGCCTAAACAGTGAAGAAAACCCACAAAAGCACTGCTATAAAAGGCCTAAATACTAACCGAAAACAGCCCTTGCTGTTTATGCAGCCGGAGCGGAAGGGAGAGCGACGGCGGAGCAGAAGGGAGAGCGACGGTGGTACCGACGCACAGAGGACGACTGCACGGGAGGCAACGACGTGCAATCGAGGCGGCGACAAGACTTGCTGGCGACCCTCGGTGGCAGCTTTCAACGCGTGCGAAGGTGCGAGCGGCGGGGCTTCGCGAGGCAGAGGGCTTGTTAGTCGACGATGGTGAAGAAAGCAATAGAGGGGAGGGGTGGCCTGCTTGTGATTTGGTGAGAGAGAGAGAGAGAGAGTAGTGGTCTGGGGGTTTTCAAAATAGAAAAGAAAGGAAAGTAAATAAAAATAAAAATAAAAAGGAAGGGATAGTACGAAATAGGGGGAGAGAAAGAAGGAAAAAGGATTTAACCCTTTCTATATTCAAAAAAAAAAATTATAATATATATATATATATATATATATATATTTTTTTTTTTTTTTTTTTTTTTTTTTTTTTTCTAGCCACTACAATCATATGTTGTTGTCATTTTCTTTATCTTCTAAGCTTGACATCTAACATGTCAACTAGGAGATATATACAAGCTATCTTGTTTACTTTTGATTCATTAATCATGTATTTCACGAACAATTTGAATAACATTAGCAACAAGTTTTAAGAACATTTCTCAATAAGACAAATTCAAAATTTTACACTGCTATTATAGTGTTAACGTTATTTTTTCAAGTAATAAAATTTCTCATTTTTGACTTATCAGTAATAAAATTAAAAATTATGAGAGAAACTGACATAATATTGAAATATATATATACTTTAACATCATGCAAACAATTATTCATTCAATTTTAGCATAGAAATCAAACAATTTAAAAAATGAACCATATAAATCATTTCTAATGCTATGATATATTAGTGATTTAGAACAAGTGTCACCATAGGGTAGGTCAAGTGTTCTTTTACTAAACTGAGACAATCTTAACCAAGTATTATACCAGAATAACTCTTATTCCTATAATATTTAGTTACCATTAGTTTGGTCAAGAACATTATTAACAACCTTAATAAGCCCTTTATAAGTGCGATCCATAATTTTAGATCTAGTAGTTTTATCCCAACAAGCGCCGTTGTCGGATAGGTCAAATATTGGAAACAAAACTACAATCCTATCCTTATCAGGAGTTCACCTTGATATTAACCCATGCAAACACCTTCCGTAGGGGGGCGGTCCAAAAGCCGCCACGAGGTCCCTCATGAATCTCACAATGTGAACCAATGATGGAGACCGTAGGATATGTTGACACATTTTCTTCTCCCACTTACTATTTTGAGATATTTCTCTTACTTAGACAAATTAGGCTAATCTCATTTATCTAAGTTCCTCAATCTACCTTTCATAACCCTTATGTTGTTAGATTGATTTTAATGTGAATTACTAAGTTTTTAAACTATTTAAAAAAAACAAAACAAAAAACTAATCATATTATGAGCATGCTTAGTAAAATTAAATAAAATTTAACTAATTCAACTCCCAGGTTGGTTCCCAATTAGAGGTGTTCCCTTTCGGTCAGCTTAAATACCCTAGTATTAGATAGAACCTTCCATAGATAGAGTTCCCTTATAGTCAATTTTTATTTCAAATTCATTAATTTTTAATTAACTATTAGTTATTAGATTAATGAACATAAGTGAATTTATAAATAAATATTTTTAATCATATTAAAAAATAATTCACTTGGATAGTCTTAAAAATCCATCATTTTAAACCCTTTAAAACAAATTAAAAGATAATAATGAATATTTTATTCTAATCCTATTAGAAAAAAAAATAAAAGATAAACTCAATTCAAAACTTAAACTATTTTATCTTTAAATTAAATTATCTTTATTTATGGAAGACCTAATCTTATTAGGAAATTAAAAGATCTCATCTTATTTTCAAATTAAAATATCTAATCTTATTTTAAAAGAATCTAATCTTATTAGGAAACAAATAAAGATGAATTAAATTCAAATTTTAAACTATAGATAATCTTGAAATTCTACCATTTTAAACCATTTAAAATTAAATTAAAAGATTATCCTAAATTCTAATCTTATTAGAAACAAATAAAGATATATTAAATTCAAATTTTAAACTATTTAGAGCATGAATTAGAAATATCTTTATTTTAAGGAAATCATAATCTCATTAGGAAATATCCTAATTTAATTTTCCAAATATATAACAATTACAATCAAAGATATGGAAAATATAAACTAATTAGGAAAGCATCTTAATTCTATTAGGAAACATCCTAATCAAAATTTCAAATATAACAATTATATTTAAAAGTAATTAAGATGCATGATCATGCTTAACCTATGGTGGGATTTTAATCTAAATGGCATACTTTATGCAACAATTAATTAATTTAAAACATACATAACATGCATAATTAAATTAAACTTAGCAAAATTGACCGACATGTTTGGCATATCCTAAGAAATTGAAAACAATTTAAATTACAATAATTTAAATCCAAGACATATTTTGGTCTTCAATATCTTCCTTGTTTGGCCATCCAAATTTAAGGTTTTAAAACCTAAATCTTGTCTTCAAATATAAATAATAATAAATAAATAAATACTGCATTACCTAGGTGTTAAACCCAAGACTTAGAGTTTAATAAAAACACTTCTTCATCAATGAAAAAAACACACGTTTTATGATACTGGAATGCTTAATAATAAGATAAAGCTCCAGCCGAATATGTTTGACTTTGATTTTTCTTTCCGTGCACATTTTTTCGCGGTCGACTTCTTCAGCCCAAATGATCAAAATTTGCAGCAATCGTAGTCATTCAAGTAAAATACATGAAATCCTAACCCTTATGGGTTTTACAATGATCTAATCAAAGCAATAAATCTAATGCCAAATAGCCTAAACAATCAATTTGCAAACCACAATATATCACATATATGATAAATTAAATACCCACCATCACAAAACTTTAATTCTAAATAAAACTCAAAGATTGCTCTGATACCAATTTAAAGGAATGAACGTTTCACCCCGCAGTGAAAGCATTGGATCGTCTTTGATTTTATTTAGAATTAAACAATAAAAATTAAGGTTAAACAAAACATACCTTGAAAATAATATTATGGAGAATATTCTGGCGAATTTTTATCTCCTCCATAAAATCTTCCTGGCTATGACTCGAACACAGGACCAAGGCTTGTGAGAGCCTCTTGAAAGAAAATCCACAAGGGATCAGAGAGGAAGAGGTCTAGAGAGAATTTTCTAATTATCTTTATTGAGGAGATGTGTGTTATGTCTAATGACTCAACCCAAGGATCCTATGTATAGAGACTAAGGGCAAATCTTTGCCATAATTAAAATATTATATTTTAATATCTAATATATTAAAATATCTCTTATACTTATTTGAATCTCATTCAAATCTCCTACGATATTTATTTATTTGAATTTTATTCAAATTTTATAAATATATTTTATTTAATGTATCTAATATACATTAATTATTTAATATTTACAATAAATATATTTTCCTCCTTTATATTTCATATATCTAATATATTAAATATTAACTTGAACACTTCAAATTAAATATTAACTTGAACACTTCAAATTAAATATTAATTTGAACATTTCAAATTTTAATATTTAATGTATCAAATACAATAAATATATTTTTCTCTTATATATATATATATATATTTTTGATAAAACTCTTTTATATTTAATATATCTAATATATTAAATATTAATTTGAACATTTCAAAATTTTCTTTCAACTAAATTGATCTTTTAGTGTTATTATGAGCTAGTAATGAGACCTTATGGACCTACAGATTATAAGCTCCAATGATATAAAATTAATTAATTAAACTCTTTAATTAATTAATTTTCATTCATTAACTCTAGGGTCACTCCACTATGGACCTAGAGTTGTACTCTTATGCACTGTAAGACAAGTTGTGTCCACGGACATAATCACTACATGAAGTTAATCATTCACTAGTTGTTCGTAATTATAACTGGGTCAAAAGTTCGTTTTACCCCTATAATTACATCTTGCACCTTAAGTACCACTGATCCTCTAATGAACAATTTTTTATGATCTAACCATAAACGAAGTCCCTCTGGAGCCAGTGAGAGGGTGGGGCCCCATTGTTCAAGTCCCGAAATTAGTACTTAAGGGAACTACTTATCTACTTACCCTATATAGGAAGGAGTGAATTCCATCTTGTGAGATTATGTTCCCAGCTCCCTATTTGGCCAAGTCCCCAAAATGGTAGGCATATTGAATCGGCTACAAAAACCATTCTCACCCATGCAAATCAAAGGACAAGCCCTCACAGGCAAGAGTTCATAACTCACTCAAGATTAAGATCGAGTCGCATATGATCATCCTGATGAAATATTAATCTTCTCAATTAACAGATTTATAAAGAGAGATTAAACATTTTGTGATCCGTCTTATACAAGCTCATTGTATAAGATACCCCCACTCACATGTCTCCACATGAACGATTTGGATCAAATCATTTGTAACTATTACAAAGTGGGTCCTATCAATAGTGTTACTAGGATAAGACACCCAACCTTATCCATATACTATGACCCTTTAGGTTATTTCTTGAACATGATCCTCCCGTATGTCAACCACATACTGTTCAAGATTACACTTAATAACATTGGATTTTTCATATAATGGATAATATTATATTGCAAATAAAATAATCAAATTTATTATTTATTATTAAATAAATCATTAATTACGAAGTTTTAGGGCACAAATCCCAACAAGGATAGATTTGCAACGCTAGCTCTCCAGTTTGCACACCAAATTGTGGAGTTGCAACACCATTTCTAGCATTGCAACGTCGTCCTCTCAGCCCCAACAGCTTGTGCACCCTCTCATCTTCTTCTTAGCTCCTCCAAAAGCTCTAAAATAGCTCCATATTCAGCATAAAGCTCCAAAATCCATAATTCCATCAAATGCTCGAATTCCTAAAATCAACAATTAAACAACGTAAAAGCTCACAAATATAGCGTAAAAGTAGCTAAAATAAGGCATAAAAATAACACTAATCTAGTGTTATCACCTTCCTCCAACCAGGGAACTCCAACAAAGTCAACAAGCGCTCTTTTTCCTCTTCATCGGTGACCATCCTCTCTCAGCAGGACAGCAACACGCGAACGACAAATTCGGCAAAGCCACACATTTTTCAGCTTTTTTCCTCTTTCTCTCTTGCGATTTTCGACGTTGAGTAGTTGCAAACGGCTTTCTTCTCCAACGACAGTAGTGTGACAGAGGCCCATGTGAATCCTTCATCCTTTGGCATCAACAGGTTCTCCGGCCAATGGCTCATACCGTTTGACCATGCGTCGACGAAACCCACACTTTGAAGTCCTCAACGAAGTGAATTCGGCGCCACGCAACTGCTAGCGAGCTATTTTCCTGATCAGTAGCCCCGACTGTCATGATCAACACAATTTTCAACGAGAAGTAGCCTTGAATCTTCCTCTTTCGCACGTTCGACGATCTCTAGTGGGGGCTTTAGTCTGGGTAGTGTCCAGATCTAGCGAGATCTTGTGGGATTTATGCCCTAAAGTCTTGTAATTAATTATTTATTATTTAATAATTAATAATACTTTTAATTATTTTATTTACAATATAACATTATCCATTATATGAAAAATCCAAGGTTATTAGTGTGATCTTGAATAGTATGTGATTGACATACGAGAGGATCATGTTCAAGAAATAACTTAAAGAGTCTATAGTATATGGATAAGGTTCGGTGCTTTATCTTAGTAACACTATTAATACAACCCACTTTGTAATTGTTACAAATGATTTGATCAAAATCGTTCATGTGGAGAAGTGTGAGTGGGGATATCCTATACAATGAGTTTGTATAAGACTTGAAATATTTATTCTCTCTTTATAAATCCATTAATTGAGAAGATTAATATTTCACAAGATGATCATATGCGACTTGATCTTAATTTTGAGTGAGTTATGAACCTATGAGGGTGTTTCCTTTGTTTTGCATATTGGAGAGTAGCTTTTTTAGCCAATTCAATAAGTCTACCATTTTGGGGACTTTGCCAAATACGGAGCTGGGAACGTAATCTCACAAGATGAAATTCACTCATTCCCATATAGGATAGGTAGATGAGTAGTTCCCTTAAGTGTTGATTTCGAGACTTGAACAACGGGGCCCCACCCTCTCATTGGCCTGAGAGGGATTTGGTTTATAATTAGATCATAAACAAATTGTTCATTAGAGAATTAATAGTATTTAAGGTATAAGATGTAATTATAAGGGTAAAACAGACTTTTGTTACGAACAATTCGTGAAGGATTGACTTGCATGTAGTGGTTATATCCATGGACATAACTTGTCCTACAATGTATAAGAGTACAACTCTAGGTCTATAGTGAAGTGACCTAGAGTTAATGAATGAAAGTTAATTAATTAAAGAGTTTAATTAATTAATTTTGTATCATTAGAGCTTATAATATGTAGGTCCATAAGATCCCCTTGCTAGCTCATAGTAACACTAAAGAATCAATTTAGTTGAAAGAAAATTTGAAATGTTCAAATTAATATTTAATTGAAGTGTTCAAATTAATGATTAATGAAATATAATATATATATATATTTCAAATTTGAATTAAATTTAAATAAGTTAAATATATTTGCAGGAGATTTGAATGAGATTCAAGTAAGTATAGTATATAATTTAATATAGTAGATATTAAAATATAATATTTTAATTATGGCAAAAAAAATTTCTAGGTCTTTATAAATAGGACCCTCAAGAGGCTTTCAGAAGCCTTGGTCATGTGTTTGAGTCATAACAATGAAGATTTTGTGGAAGCGACCTCGTTGGAGTTAGAGCAAGAAGATTAAAGACCCACCAGAAATATCTCCATATATTTCAATGTAAGTTTGCTTAACCTTATTGTATGTTTATGTTTAATTCTAAATAAATCAAAGATGATCCAATGCTTCCGTTGGAGATGAAGAATTCATTCCTATCAAGATCTTGTTTCCAGCGTGTGGTAAGTTCATTTCTTAGTAGAGTTTTCGTGATGTCTATGTGTTTCGAGTGTGACCCACAATGTTTTTGACCTCGTTGTAGGATACCCATAGGTTGTAAAGTCCATATCTGCAAGATTCGAACATTTTCAAACACTCTCCAGTAAGGGTTCAAGTTGTTTTAGTATGTTTCATTGGGTATCGATGCTCCATTCTCCTTTCAGACTTTGTTAGGTGCTAAATTTTTAGGATCGATCTAATCTCCAAAAAGAACAAGTCATGTAAGTGATAATCCCCTTTTTTTGACCAATTACTTCCAGTTGAAATGATGTCACTAATGATTTTCAAACAACTTTATTAAAGTGAACTTGCGAAATCCAATTGTTACAAAAACTGTAATACAAAACTGAATTGAAGAACTAAATTCAAAAGAACGCAATACAATACATAATTGAAGGGAAAAAATAGTGGCTAAACAGAACATTCAAGCTCGAAAATAATGCTAGAACAGAATTGAAATGATAGGGAAATGTAGAACTCGACACCTTCTAACGCCCTCTCTTTCAATCGAACTCACTCCAACCTTTTTAAAGGTGGAATGGGTCTTGACAATCTAAGGTTTTCACCTAGATTGGATCGAGTTCCAGGGGGTGTAGAAGATGAAGAGGGAGATAGACAACATGAATAAGAAGAAAAAAAATGCAGAAAATGACGTGATCCAATCCATTTTTTTGTGTGTGTTTGTCTCTTTTTTATAGCCTCCAATGCTAAAGTTTTTGTCAACTTTAGTGTATGGAAAGACCCATGTCATAAATGTCGAGAATCAGGAAAAGTATCTCGAGAATATCTTCAAAATTGCACAAAATTTGAATTTATTTATTTATTTTTTCTACTGTTATCCCCGAATTGCAATTGTAATTAAGTTGCAATTTTCTCACTTCTCAGTTTTCTGCCTTTTTATAGACCGTGAGCTGCTAGGGTTTCCTTTTCCTCCCATATGTGACTTATTGCTCGACAATCATGTTGAAAATCAGGAGAAAATCTCGTCAAAATCTTCCAAATTAAGTAAAATCTGAAGTTCCATTTTCTACTGTATTATCCAGAATTGCAAATGCAATCTTGTTGCAATTTTCCAATTTGCTCAAATCTGCAGCCACAACAAGGAAATCAACTAGATTTTTATGATTTAAGTTATTTTCTATCATTTTGAGATATTCCTACCATGCCCAAGTAATTTTATTTAATTTACTTCATTTTGCTAAACTTTATGGATCTAAATAGATGAATTGCCAAGAATAACTTGCATTTAGAGGCTAAATAATTCTAAAAAATGAGAATTATCACTCACACAAAGTCTTCTTCAGCTCATCTAGTGAATCTTCCTTTTATAATCTAAAAAGCCCCACCAATAGCGACCACACATCGCATCAAGATCCTTGCATAAACTATCAAAGAATGTAAAACAATTCATACTATACCCAGGATCGCCTGAGCTATCGCCTTGATGAGAATCTCTTTCCGTCCTGTCGAAAACAACTTCTCTTTGCAGTTTTAAATCACCTTCCAAACTTTGTTCTACACTTCCTTGAACACTTGATATTTACTTCAAGCATTACGAGAAGGGAGGCCAAAATAAAGACCAAATGAGTCCACATGATTCACCCCCAAAAGTCTACTAATCTCATCCCTCCTGACATGCTTCACGTTCCCATAAACCATAAACATTGACTTTTTCCTATTGGTTGTCTGGCATGAAGCTTTTTCATACTCTTTAATGACTTCCTTGATCGCTTGACTCTCCTGTATAGAATCCTTGAAAAAGAAAATATTGTCGTCTGCAAAAAAGAGATGGGTTAATACAGGATAATTGATTGACTGAAAACGTTTGGGCTTTAGAAGAAAACTTTTGAATAGAACAAGCTTTCAATTTAGTGCAAGTGCACACTTTTAAATAAGTAATAAAATTAAAAGTATTCCAAAGTATCAATCCTATAGGGAATAGATACAACAAAATTCAAGAAAATAGCAAGAAAGTATTCACAATGCAACCTCGGTAACCAATATGAAAATGATTGGGAAGGTTGTTTGCTTGAAAAGAAAATTTGAAATAACAAAGATAATGAAAAGAGGGATTCATGTATGATCATGCCCCTTTGATTGGAATTGTAGCCTAATTGCAATTGTAATTGTTGACTTAACACATAAAAGATGTAAACCGTATTCAACTCCTATTCGACCTTGATCACAAGCATCTCTAGAAAACTAAGCGATTAAACCTATATTTCTATGACTAATACGGACTTAGATAAATAGAAACACAATCCTATTGATTTTGGAGTCTTGCCCTATGTCTAGTGTCAAAGTTTAAGTCTTATTTCTAAACTCTTTCCTCCATTGCTTTTATGAAATCCCAACTTTATCTAACCTTTTTAGAATTAGACTCAATTACGTACACTAACCTAGATGATTAGTCTAGACTAATAATGAGAAATAAAAATCAATAAAAGCAAACAAGCCATAGAGTAAGCTAGGTTATTGCTCTCATAATTAGGCATCAATTCCTTTCTCATAGAGCATTCACATTCTTGAATCCCGAAGATAGGCTTAGCTCATGATTAAAGAAGAAAATAAATAAGCTTTAAACAAAAGAAACTTCATAGCCTGCATAAAAAAAAAAAAAAAGAACTTGTAGAATTGAAATGTCACAAAATGATGAGGATTCGATGGTAAACTGAAATTAGACTTTATTAAAATAAGCTTGTAGAATTGAAATGTCACAAAATGGAAATGATAGAAATTGAATAAAAGGAGAAACAATAGAACAACTTAACATAAAATTTCAGCATCTAAAACAGAACCAAAATTGGAAAAAAACAATGGAACAAAATTTGGAAACACAAAGAAAAATGCAGAAACTCAACACCCTTTAACGCCTTCTATTTCAATCGAACTCACTTCAACCTTTTTTAAGGTGGAATGGGTCTTGACAATCCAAGGTTTTCACCCAGATTAAATCAAGTATGACTCAATACAACAAAAGGTGAAGAGGGATGATTAACATGATGAAAGAAGAAGAAACGACAGAATTCAACATGAACAATCAACGTCTTTTTTAGTGTGTTATCCACCCTTTTATAACCTCCCAAAAGCTAGAGCTTTTGTTAATGGTATGGAAAGACCCATGCCATTAATGCTGAGAATTAGGGAAGGTATCTCGAGAATATCCTTAAAATTGAGCAAAATTCGAAATTCCCGTTTTTATTCCCATTTTCTGGTTTCTGCCCAAAATTGCAATTGTAATCTAGTTGCAATTTTTACAATTGTCAGTTTTCTACCTTTTATAGACCGTGAGCAACTAGGGTTTCTTTCTCTTTCCATATGTGAATTATTACTCGACAATCTTGTTGGAAATTAGGATAAAATCTCACCGAAATCTTCCAAATTGAATAAAATCTGGATTTTCCCAATTTTTCCTGCTATTGCCCATAATTGCAATTACAATATGGTTGCATTTTTTCACTACTGCCCATTACTGCACCAAAACAGAAAAATCAACAAGTTTATACCACTTTAAGCCTTTTCTTGTTGGTTTGAGATATTCCTAGCATGCTCAATTGATTTTGTCCATACTTGCTTCATTTTGCTAAACTTTATGAACATACATGTTAATTCTCAAGAATAACTTGAATTAAAGGCTAAATAACCCTCAATAATGAGCATTAATTATCAACAATACTTATTAATTTGAATACCAAAGATTCTAACAAGAGAAACTTCCCTGTTAAGCCGAGCAAAAAGGCCTTCGGTGCACAGAAGGAAAAGATAAGGAGATAGGGGATCGCTGATGGGACTTAGAAAGTCCATATTTTATGGTACCTAAATCGTGTAAGTTTTGTTGGTTTCATGATGTTTGTTGTGTATTTTATAGGGATTCAAGTTCAAGGCGCATTTCGGAGATTGTACGTGAAATTGGGTTTGAAATGAGCAAAATCGAAGGTTAATCGGGCACTCGAGCAAAGAGATACATCATATTGACCCTTTTGCCCTTGAAGTAGCTTCGAGACCCAAGCCCCTGCTCGATTCTGAAAGGCAGTAGCTTCTGATGCAGTACAACATCTCAACGCTGTCACAAGTCTTCGTGTGCGAAGCATTGCGTTACGCTGTGGGGAGCCCCCCTCGACACTGGCAGCGTCGAGTTTCTCTCCACAGCGTCTCGATGTTATCGCGACTACAATAAATTCTTTCTTTTCCATTTTAAGGTACCTTGACTCCATTTTAGATAACCATACCCAACTTTTCGCCCTTTCTTTCACTGCTTTAGGCAGATTTTAGGCCTTTTAGTTCATTTTAGCTTGTATTATGGCCTCAGATGCAAACGATGAGCGTCTAGTTGTAAACGCTAATTCGAGGTAATGTATCAATAATTATTGCAACATTATGAGATTTTGTACTTAATTTCAAATTAATTGCATATATTTTATGGCTTTTAGTTCTTGTGTTAATCTTAGTAGTCCTCTAATTATAATGCTTTGTTAGAGTCAATTAATTTAGGAAAATTTACACTTGTCATGACTTTTTCGAATAAGTAGACTAAGCACTTGGATAGAAAAAGTTAATTTATTTTTTCGAGCCTATGATCAATATTACAATTGGGTGTGACCGTAACCTTGAATTAAAATTTGAGACTTATTTTTCTCCCTTTGCAATAATTATTTGTTATTTGTCTTAGTTTTTAGTTTCTCACAAATCCAAACGCCCATTTTTATTTTTATTTTAAATTTAAAATCGAGAAATTAATCTTGTGTTTCTCTTGGGATTTGACTTGGTTTCACTATTCCTACAAGTTACTATAGTAAAATCAATTTTTATTTTGGTGGTCCTCGACAACCCGACCACAAACCCTAATGGAAGGAAGGGTTGAAGTGAAATGATTGATCACACTGATGCATTATTGGAAAGTGCTTGATCCACATCTGCTCTAATTAATTATCATCATGATTGAGAACAGTTCGAAAAAGTTATCACTTTTGTGTAAAAAAATGTTGTTTTGAAAATAGTTTCCATTGGGAAAATTACATAAATAATGTAGGAAAAATAATTACTTCTAAATATAGAGTACTTTGAAATTAATGACAAACTATGTCATTGCTATTTTCTATCATTGCTCTATCATTATGAAAGATCTTCTACTCCCACCGATGTTGGAACACATGGAAATAATATTTCTCTCAATTTTGAGAACACATCTTAAAATAGGAACATGTACTTACACTGGATCATATTCAATTGGAAAAAGGATCATGCTGAAATTTTGATGCTCTATCCCTCAATCGCCCCATTGTAGCATGATAGGACCTATAAAGTCCTATTTAATCACACATATTTCTTGTTAGTTAGAAAGATTGTATGTGTTTTATTATTATGCTATAGGGATTCGAGCAATTGTCGTTTTTTGGAGAGTTTGTAGCATTTCGGGGTTAATTTGAACCAAATCAGAGGTGATTTGAGTAACTGAATTTCTATACCAAATTTGACCAACCATATCATGATGTTTTGAGATGCAAATATATTCAAATTTGGCATCAAAGCGAAGCTTATTGAATTATTTTTCCAACGGTATAAGAGTCATTATAGTATACAAAGTATTATGAAAGTTATGATAGTGTGAGTAATCACTACTTCTGCTGGAAAACTGTTGTACACGATAATGCTTTATGACAATTTTTGTTCCCATTATCTTACTGATCATGTTTGAGAATACAAACAAATTAAATACCGCTTTAAAGCTCTTTGAAAGAGCTTTCCAGTCATATAAAGACCACATCGATCCAAGTCTTGAAGAATAAGTTATTGACAAAATACTGAAGACTGTGCAATCCAGAAACTTTCCTTATTTGCAACCTTCTATGTTTGTTTTGAGAATTTAAGAAAGGATTTTCGATTTTTGGATGTATTTTCCAACATTTTGCAAGATAGAAAATTATTTACTTTATTTTATTTTATTTTAAATATTATTTCCTAATTGTTTTGGAAAAATAACTTTCTAGAATTTAGAGTTTCTTACTTGTGAAAGTTGTCTACTTCAAGGCTTATTTGAGCTTTTTTTTGGACAGCTGCAAAAGGGGGCATCCTAGTGTAATATTTATAGACAATAGTTTTTAGAGTTTTTCTCCCTTTTCTTTACCTTTCTTTTGGCACTACATCGAACCAATGACAAACCTTGGCTACATCATCATGATGAGAGGCTAAGTTAAGTGTTCCAATTCATAGGTCGGTGTAGTTCAGTTCAAATGTTGTGAGACTTTGAATTGCATTAAATTTTATTCTCTTAATCTAAGTATTCTTGTTTCTTGTTTTAATCATTGTATGTATGCATTTATTGAATTGACGACTCGATTGCATGTGTTTATTTACAAGTTTGTTATGCATGAAAATTAAAATCCTTATGATTGCTTAATTAAAGTAGCAATAGGATTAGCTCATGTGTGTATCTAAGGCTTTTCCTAAAGTACATAGCTTGCAATGATAGATCCTAGGAAATAAGAAAGATTGATTAATTGGTTTGTGTTATCTCAATTGGTTAATCAATTTTAGTCCTCCCATTATTCTTAATGCTATTGCTTGATTTGTATGGAATGCTATCGTACCCAGTAAATTAAGTAATAAGTTTAATTGCAATGCTTTGTTGGAACGAATAGACTTAGGGGAATAAAATCTAATTGGGCTTTTCCAATTAGGTTGACTAAGTACTTAGATTAAAAGGATTAATTTATTTGTGTAAGTCTATGATCGATATTATAATTGAATGAACACAAAACCCTCTTTTTATTTTCTTTTGCAAATTTAATTTGAGAAATTGATATTTGGTTTCTTGAGATCTCGACTCGGTCCGCTCAATGCTACAAGTAGTTTAGGATCGGTTTATAAATTGTAATTTGATGAGCCCTCGACAAGCTCTTGTCACAGCACTTAGGGTTTCTCATAGGTGGAAGAGAATGAGACCTAAACAAATAGGTAAAAAAAAGTCATGAAAAAAAACTCCATTATTACATGCAAAAATCATATAAAAATGAAAATGGGAGTGGAGAATAGAGATAGTTTGCTTCTTCATATAGTGGATATGAAAGTGAAGAATATAAGGAAATTATAATGGGTAGCAAAAAATATTAGGATATTTGTAAATCTAACCACGATTTTTTAGATTGGAAAATATAGAAAAAAAATTTAAATCCGATTTCCAGATCTTTTTATTATTCCAATTTTACCCTTATTGGTGTATCAACAGGTATATCAGTAGTATATATGATATACTTTATATTTGGTATATCGATAGTATATCTAATATATTTTATATTTGGTATATCAGTCAACTGATATATACCTAAAACGAAGTATATTAGTAGTTTATTACTGATATACTATTGATACACCTCTTTTGAGGTATATCAATTAAATGATATACTCTATATGAAGTATATCAGTAGCGTATCAGGGATATTTTGCATATTCGGTATATCACTGACATACGTTATTATAGGTATATCCATTTCACTGATATACCTAACATTGAGTATATCAATAGTATATCAACGATATACTTCATTTTAGGTATATCCGATATACTTAATATGAAGTACTGATATGCTATTAATATACAATATTCTGTATATCATTGATATACTTCATTTTAGGAATATAAATCACCGATATACCTAAAATAAAATATATCACTAATATTCTACTGATATACTTTATTTTAGGTATATCTGACATACTGAATATGAAATATTGATATACTATTGATATACTTGATATAAGGTACATTAGTGAAATGACATACCTAAAATGAAGTATATTAGTGTAACGACCCGACTTTTTTTTTTAAAAAAAACTTTGACTACCTAGGGACATTACTACTTGCATGCTAAAGACATGTGCGAAACTTTAAAAAAAAAACACACATAACGAAACATTTTACTAACGCATATGAAATTCTTTTAATCGGGATCCCTTTAAAAATATTTACAAAACGTAAAATAAAATAAAACATTAAATCAATTGAAATAATTTCATAACATATTCTCTACTAACAAAACATTTTAGACAAAAACAATATAAATGCGGAAATCTCATCTAAATCACTCATAGCCCTTTACAACAAACTATTTTGTCAATCGCCTAAGAAGTCCTTGCTTTTACCTGAAAAAAAACATTTTTGAAAAGGATGAGTATTTTAAATATCCAGTAAGTGACCCCACTATCAGGGTTGGGATATGCAAACACATACAGTATGGTTTTAAAACTTTTCCTCTAGTGGGACCTAAAACCTTTTCATAGTGGAATGTTTCCTTTTAACTTTTCTCTTCTGCTTAATATGGACAATTAACCCAACCTAACCTTGTCTTTTCATTTAACTTTTTCAGTTTCTTTTTCATTTAACCTTTTCAAATTCCTTTCCCATTAACCTTTTCAGGTTCCTTTCTCATTAACCTTTTTAGGTTCTTTTTCATTTAGATGCATATCTATAATATTTTAGGAGGGTAATTGCCACAACCTTCGTAAGCATTTTGTCATGAAAATACACATATATGCATGAGGTTCCAAAGCATTTTCAGTTTTCATTCAGTGATGCAACATAAAGCAACATTCTCACATTATTCATCATAAATCATAAATCACGCATCACATTCATAAGAATATTTGGAAATCATACATGTAAAAATTCATTTTCATATAAAACATAACATTTTAAAATTCAGATCCCAACTTGATTTGAGCAGTCCGACGTAAAGTCACTTACCTGATTAGCCATCCAAAGAGAACAATCACAAACTTTATACATATAAGAGTCCTTGGATCAACCTAAAATTAATGCTCAACATTAACACCTAATCATACTAAATCATGATCTCAATTTAAGGTCGATAAACAACACATAGAATAACTAATACGATTAGTACCTCGTCCTTACAACTTGTTCGTGTTGGGTTTTGTGTCCTAAAACTCGTGGTTTTGTAAACTGAATGTATATTCTATTTTGCAATAAAGTTGTTATTGAATAAAGTGGATTGTGTATTCCATAACCCAAATCCAATGAACTAAGAACCCTTGACTATAAGATGTATACTTGAACTTTATGTATGACATCAAAGTGGATCAAGTTTGAGTAATAGCCAGAATGGTCTATAGTATAGGGATAGGGCTGGGTACCTTATCCTGGGGACACTATGGACGCGACCCACTTTGTATAGTACTAATGATGATCTTGAATCGTTCATGTGGAGACATGAAAGTGGGGGCGTCCTATGCAATGAGTTTGCATAAGACTGGACCACGAAATAGTCACTTAGACTTTTTAACTCCGTTTACTGTTTTAACTGACTATTTTCATACGATGACCTAGGTAACTCGATCTTAATCCTCAGTGTGCTATGAACTCCTGTTTATTCGAGATTATCCTTAGATTTGCATGGGTGAGAGTGGCTCGAGATCGCCGACTCAATAAGCCTCCCATTTTGGGGATAAGACCGGGTAGATGGTTGGGAACATAGTCATGCGAGATGGAATTCACTCCTACCCACTTTAGGGTTTAGTAGAGAGGTTGTTCCCTTAAGTGCTGACTCCGGGTCTTGAACAATGGGCCCACCCTCTCATTGGCCAGAGAGTGATTCGATTTGTTGGTCGGACCACAAACCAATTGTTCATTAGAGGATCAGTGGGACTTAAGGAACAAGAAGTAATTACAGGGGTAAAACGGTTTATTTGACCCAGCTGTAATTACGAACAACCTGTGAAGGATCGACTTACTAATCATGGTTATATCGAGTGGACAGAAATATATCTACAGTGAGGAGAGTGCAGCCACTGGGCTTTAGTGGAGTGGCCCGGTGGTTAACGAATGTTGATTAGATAGGCTAAAAAGTTTGGCCGATTAATCTCGTATCGTTGGAGCTCATGATCTGTAGGTCCATTAGGTTCCCCTTACTAGCTCGGACTAAGCCTTGTAACAATTTGAGAGAAAAGAATTTGAATTGATCAAATTCGATTTTGGGAGAAAACGTTAATTATATGCGATATACTTAACGTTTCATAGCTTAATTATGAATTAAACTATGATAAAGAAGAGGTGGACATATTTAAATTTGATTTAAATATTGGTTCGATTTAAAACATGAATAGGGATTCATGTTCGAACGTACGATTTGAGAAATCGGGATTGGTCCAATTATTTAATTTGATATTTGATATTAAATTATATAATTATTTAAAATTAATTAAATTGTTTAATTAATTAAAAATTGTTTTTAATTTAAAATTAATTTAATATTTATTTTGAATTAAAATTAAAGAAGAAATCCAATTCATTTTTGATAGCTTTATGGACCAAATTCATTTGTTGATGAATAACCTCCTTGCTTTATCAAATTCATCAAAATTGGCCACCTCCTTCTTGAATTATCCTCATCACTTATATGTTGGCTTCTTCACAAAGCTTAAAGAAGCTTGTGGTTTGTTTTAAAAGAAAAGAAACACCATGGGTAAGGTGATTTTTGCAGAAAATTTTACATTTTCTCGGTTTTAGACCTTTACCCATTCTTCTTCCAAATTCTCTCAATTAAGGATCCCACAATCCGTTCCAAGGCCTGAGGATAGTAGGGAAGACTCTAAGGGTGATCCACAAAGTGTTTGTGATTAGAAATTACCCACGAATTAAGAGAATTTTGAGCTACAAAGGTATGTGTTCTTATTCTCTGTTTTTCCAGTTTTGAGCATGTTCTTTTGTTTGTAAAATTGATCAAATTAGAGTGCTTAAGATCAAAAATTGCTTCCGCTTTCTTAATATTAACTCTTTCAGTTCGATCAGTCCAAAGCTATAACAAAATAACTCAAAAGATTAGAGCCCAATTTACAACATTTAAGTTAAGTTCAAAAATGAATAAAACGAGTCGTTACCCAACAAATCTTACCAAAATGGCTTGCGACTTTGCTGGATTTTCTTCGAATAAGTTCGAACCCACAAATCTAACCTCTTTAGGCTATGGGTATTCTGAAACGAGATCAAAATAGTTTATGTGTCACACTCAAAACTCAAAACTACCACGAAACCAAACTGAAAACAACCTCACCTCGCTTCACGTCGTCGTTGGAAGACAAAACAGCACATAACAAACCCACCGGAGCACACACCTAACTTCGGAGACTTTAGCTATGGATTGCAAAAGAGCTGCTGAAAAACTGAGCAACATCAAAAATCGAGAGAGAGAGTGAAAGAGAGAGAGAGTAACCTGGTCGAAAAATGTGTAGGTAATTTGCCATTAGCACACAGCCTCACCACCACAAAGGTGTACTACCACTGATCGAAGGAGACACTCACCAGAACAAGGAGACACTCACCAGAACAAAGAGAGAAAGAGATCTCGCGGTCGTCGAATGCTTCGACGATATGGCGCTGATGACGTTGTTGGAGGGTGTTCGTCGGCATGATCTAAAGGAGAAGGAGGTGTTGGAGAGGATTGGGTTGTTGCTGGAAGAGGTGAAACTTGGAGGAGTTCACGGCTGGAGGTTTTCTTTTTCCACCAAGAGGGCTGCGTGTGGCTGTTCACAAAGAAGGAGGAGAGAGGGTAAGTTTAAGGCTTTTTTTTTTAACACTAAAGTACCTCATCAAGACCTCATAAATAAGATTTTTCTTCCTTATTTTCTTTCCTTTTCTTAATTTAAATTATCTTAATTGAAGTCACTTAATTCTAATTTACTTCAAATTAGATTTCAAACAATAGCTCCAATTATTTCAACCGATCCAAATTAATCTCTAAAAAAATAAAATTAGACTTACTTAAAAAATGCTGGGCGTTACAATTAGTACTATATCATTGATTTACTACTGATATACTACTAAACAAGTGTATCAATTAAAAACCAGTTATCAACAAAAAACTAGTGGCCAAAAACCATTGCTAAAGTCAAGAACTAAAAATGGCTTCACAACTCTTTGATCCCATCACAATTTGAAAAAGGTAAAGGAGAAAGGAAGCCAAAGAGATGGTGAAGGTGATATCTGTGTATCGTGCATCTATTAGTAGTTTAAGTTATGAATATCCTTTTTCAAATGCATGTGTGTTTAAGTGTAATGAGGCAAAACAAAGAGAATGAAAGCGATTAAATTGGAAAAAACATAAACGTTTGGCAAAAATAAAGTATATCAGTATTATATTAGTGATATACTTCATTTTTGGTATATCTAATGTACTGCATATGAAGTACTAATATACTATTGATATACTTCATATTAGGAATATCATTCCACTAATATACCAGAGTAAAGTATATCAATAGTATATGATCGGTTGTAACACGCAAGCGCACGCGATCGAAGTAATATAAAATGGTATGTGAGTACCAAGTATCGAATCTCACAGGGAACGGTGTAACAAAAATATTGTAAAGCAAAGTGTAAGGAAAATTGCAACTTTGAAAACTAAAAATGCAAAAATAATGTTGGGTTAGTGTGTTGGTAAAAGAAAAATTGCAGAATCAAGAAATGGCAATAATGGAAATAAAGAAAAATTGCAGAATCTAAAAATGGCAAACTAAATAGACGTAGTAATTGAAATTTCAAAGAGAATTTAGATAAAGATGGGGCTCAAGAATGTCATTGCCCTAAGTTGTAATTGCAAGCCAAAATTACAATTCCACTCCACACTCAATTGTAAACCAAAATTGCATCTCCTATTGACCTTGAAGTTAGGGTTTTAGGAGGCTAAGTGAGTGGCTTATATGTCTATAGTCCCTCTATCTTAGATTATTTGGTTCAACAATTTTATGGGTTTTGGAGTCCTTAATCCCTATGTCTAGGGTAAGGAATGGCTTATGTCTAAGCTTTTTTTCTCCATTACTTGTGTGAAATCCGCTTATCACTAACCCTGTCGGTATTAGATCTAAGCTTGAGTTGATACCCTAGTTGATCAATCTAGGATCTCAACGGAAATTTGATCAACACAAGCAAACAATTGAAATGTAGGCTTGGTTTTCATTGGAATTTAGGCTACAATTACTTCTTAGGGAATTCACATCCTTGAACCCCCTAAGAAAATTTAGCTCAAATTAAATATAAAAATCTTACAACTAATTTTAGAATAAAAATTCATACTAGAAGAATATATTAAAAAGCTAAATTCAACCAAGATTTAAAGGAATTAAAGGATTTTGCCATCCAAAATCGAATCAAACAAAACTGAAAACTAAACCATAAACTTCAGAAAAATAAACCCACGAAATAACAATTGAAGCAAAAACGCAACCAACATAATAACCATCATAAAAGAGGAAAAACAGAAAACTTGAAGCAAAAATAGAATCATAAAAAAAAACGGAACCTTCAAACTGAAAATGAAATCATTAAAGTTTTATGGAAAAACATTAAAGTTTCTCTTTTTCATTAAAAACAGAAAACTCAAAAATAGAACTAATATAGCAGTAGCTCTTGGTGAAGAACAGAAAGAAAAAAAAAACAGAGGAAGAAAAGTTAGACAAAAACCCGCGAAACAAAGGCTGGAATTAAACCAAAACTTAATGCAAAACAGAAATCGAATGAAGAACAAGACTATACTACCATCATCTCTTGATAATACAAGAAGAAAATTCATAAAATAAAAAGCATAAACTGCTGTTTTCGACAAGAACAGAGTAAAAAATTCTGCAGAAACATAGGAGGAAAAACTTGACAAAAACCCATGATGTAAAGCTCCAAAAACGCCTCCAAAACGAATTGTGTTGCTCCTCCTCTTCTTCCCCTTTTATAGGCCTTCATTAGGGTTGAAGAATGCCCAAATTTCGTGCTTAAATTCCTCCAAATCGGGCTGTAATTGAAGATTTTCGGAATGGGTTTATGCAGATTTTTTTCCTTTTTTGAACTTTTCTACTGCTCCAGATTGCAGAATTCGATTTTGCAATTTGATTTTGCAATTTTTACATTTCCTGCTCCAGAAACAATTGCAGAATCACGAATTTGCAATTTGATTTTGCAATTTCCACAATTTTTGCAAACAAGATCAATTTACTTAGAATTCTATTCCAAATGCTATCACATTCATTTCTTCCTTAAATTCAAGCAATCTTCCACTATTTTCAAATGATCTTAAGTCAAAACAAGAATATTTTAAGCAATTGAGAGTTAAATAAGCCTTAATTCTAAGGCTTATCAATATACTTCATTGTAGGTATATCCGATATATTGAATATGAAGTATTGATATACTTCATATTAGGAATATCGACATTCCACTGAAATACCAGAGAACAGTATATTAATAGTATATCACCATTATATTTGATATACCATCGATATACTTAATAATAGTAAAACACACAAAAACACTGGGAATGATAGTTTGGACTTTTCCAATTTAGCTTTTTGGCTGGGCTGAATTTTTTTGCCAGATTTGCAAACTGAAAAAAGTGAAGTCACGCATGCAATAAGTCCATAAAATTTGTCCATCCTTACAACCAACCCAAGAATATAATTTTGATTTTTTTTAGAGTTAATTTTGATTGGTATTAAAATGACAAAGCATATAAAATTAGAATTTGGTCGACATTCTAGTGACGAAGACGACCTTTGGGCTGCTTTCTCTTCCACCTACGAAATATCGCAAGAGCAAGCTTTTTGTCTTAGATTTTCAGCTTGACCAATTTTTGACCTTTTACTCGTGCTCATTAATGGAAAGTTAATGATAGGATTTAAGATAGACGTTTTTAAAATTTAAGACAAACATTAACATTTTGAAATTTCAAAGACACCAAAATAGAGCACACCTCAAAATTCAAGAACTAAGATGGAATGTAAACCAATAATTATCATGGTTGATTTGTTTAATTAGAAAATAAAAAAGATTTGGTATGAAAGATAACAAGTTAAAAATTCTGAAAATAAAATCTTCCATCATACTTCATATAAGTTCTAATTTATTAAAATAAAAAATGGACGACATAACTTTTTACATGAGAGGTACGAAAGGTAGTAAAGAGAGCACCATGCCAGAATAGAACAAAAGAAAAAGGCATGATAATATAAGTTGTAAGAGAGAATGTAACGACAAATAATATTGCCAAAAAAAAGTATTAGAAAGTACTAATTAATACAATAATGTACAGAGAAAGAATAGAGAGAAAGTGTTTATACCAAAAAATTAGCGAACAAATACGTGCATAAAGAAGCTAGTAAAATAGAAAAGGTATGAGAAGGAAGATATATGAATGTCTAGAAGATTAAAAAATGAAAAATAATATATGATAGGGAGATTAAAGAAACAAGAGATATGCTCAAACCATGTTCAGAATAATCATTAGAGAGTAGTTTGCAATAAAGACAAGCACAGAATTACGTGGAAGAACAATTAGAATAAGATCATTTTGCAAAAAGTAAAAAACCATAATTGCTTATTTTTTATATCATTTTCCTCTTCATTCCACTAGAAATATATGTTTCCCCATCGAATATCAAACAGATTCCAAAATTTTCCACCACCATCGTTTTTGGTAGTTCGCCACCAGAAGAGTTATGATCAATTTGAAGAACTGTAACATGAAAATGACTTGAGTCGTCTTTCAATACTTTATCCAAAACTGGTTTAGAATTTCGTGGTAAATAAGAAATCCACAAGTGATCAAATCCATAGGACAAAAAAGGAAGTATCTTGTCGACGATCATGCAGTTAATATGAACCTCGAAAAGTAAGGAAGAACTCTTCATATTGCAATGCACACAAAGCATTATCCCTACAACATGTTTCTTCACATGCAATGGCAATTGAAGCAAGACAGAGCAACATGTGGTAGTGCTACAATATTCAAATGACTTTGGAATCTCATTTCCAGGTACCTTGAAGCTAACATTCATGTCATTGCAAACACCCTGCCACATAATCAAGGATTCAAGGTGAGTTCATGATGCTTTTGGAGAGTAGTATTGTTAAGTGAAACACTTTTTTTAATAGACACATTTTAAGAGGGATCATTTATTTTATGCTGCCTCTAATAACAAACACTTTAAATAAGTTTTTAGAATTTTTAGAATCACTCAGAACTTTGTTATCATATAGCTTGAGAAAATGGTTTTAATTAGTTAAAAACTCTTTTTATCATGACCACCCTCATCCTGAGCCAAGTAATGTCTATCTTCATTAATCATCAGTTAAACATAATTAACGGTGTAATAACCTTGTTATTCAAGGGTTGGAGAGATTTATTTTCAATTCCTTATCAGAAGGTGGGTACAAGAGTTGCACTCAACTAGGAAAATCCTTACCTAAAGTGAAAAGAAAAGTCTACATATCCTAGAATGCAGCTAATGGATAATATTACAACTAAGGCCATTTTTACTTTTATCATGAGCAGAAATTGATCCTTATTTGTAATGAATAAAAAATGAATTAGCTAAATAGTATATTCATCTAATTTTTAATTAAAGGTGCACCGTAATTGATAATAATTTTAATTTATTTTATTGTTATTTTACTTAATTGTATATATTTTTTTTCATCTTGACCATTTATTTGATATTAAAAATTAGATCAACTAAAAAAATTGGTATAATTTTGCATTAAAAGAACATGTTATTGATATAAATTATTATTCAAATTTACTAGTATGTCATTTAACGATAATGAATTGTTATTTTAATAATTTAATGGATATCAATAAATAATAACTAATCAAAATTAATTTATTGATAAATCAGATAAAAATTCGTAATATTTTATAATAAAATCACATCAATTAACTGAAAACATTAGTCTAATCTTTTATTTTAATAAACAATGTTAAAGCGAGGTAAATTTTGATTCTCCACCCTCAATTCCCATTATTGATAAGAAACTAGGGCCTAAGGAAATGACTTTTTTTTTTGGGTTGATAACAGATTAATAAAATGTACCTTTAGATTTAAAAGTCATGCTTCATGAGACCAAATTAAGAAAAAGAATGAGAAGAAAAACTAACCTGATACAAAAATAGTTCTTTCCAATCTTCGAATAAGTAACCATTCTTAAAGAGTTTGTCCGTGTCAAAAAAATTCGTAACATCAAGCTTTGGCAACAAATCGCACCCACTTGCATCCAACCATTGAATTTTTGGTGGAAGGTCCGAAATATCTTCAAGATGTTTGGAATGATTTAACACGATAAATTGAAGCTGTTTAAACTTTCTCATCCCCTTGGGAAGTCTCCTAATCTTGCTACTACTCAAGTTCAAAAAAACCAACGACGAAACAAAGTAGTTGAAAAGGAAATCCAATTCCAATAAACCAGTATTACTCAAGTTCAAACGTTTCCATGAAATTCCAGATCCCAAATCTTGAATATGATTTTCTTCTGAATGAGAAGAAACTGCCATAGAATTGGAAGGCTGCAAAAACTTCTCTAGCCTCTTGCAGCCATTCAATATAATATGTTCAAGCCTTTTAAGCATATAGATACTACTTGGAAGATGTACCAAGCTTTCACAGCTCAAGTTCAGATATTGAAGAGCAGTAAGTTTTTCCATAGATGTAGGCAGCTCTATTACACCACATTCTATTAACACAAGGGTTTGAAAGCACCTCATTTCTTCAAGAATATCTGGAAACTTCTTGAGCTTACGGCAAGATATAAGTGAAAGGTACCTAAGAGAATTCGATTTGATACCATTTGAAAAACACTCAAGATTAGAGCATCTGTTGAGGTCTAAACTGACTAGATTTGGCATTAACGATATATCACCAATTTCAGTCAACGTTTCACAATCTTCTAAAGTTAAGCTCCTTAGATTTTTGAAACCCTGCGAATGAAAAACAAATTAACAATAAGAGCTAATAATCCTTAAAAAAGGGAGAGTTTTATTGTTATTAATTGCAACTTCATTATGTTCGTCATTAATTTGAACCAAAGCCCACCTAGTGAAACCATCCAAAATTAAGCAATTTTGTTTTACTCAATAATATAGTTACACAATTCATTGCGTAAGAGATGAAAATAATAATCATACCTTGAGTTCAATTCCCAATTGCTTAATAGGATAATGCGAGATGTCCAGTACCACATGTTTTTTTGGATGAAAAGTCGATGGTACTATAGAGGATGAAGAATGACGACATTCGAGCCACCTTAACTCATTAGAAAGATACCGAGGAGTCCCAATGATGACATTAGCATTACGTATTATAAGCAACCTCAAATTTTTCATACTTGAAAAGGCTTTAGCACTCAAAGACACTTTTACATTGGGCATATCTAAAAATATCCCTTGAACTTTTTTCGTTCCCTGAAAACACAAAAAGTATCAACCGCTAAGAAGCAAAAAGTGCTTTAATTTTGGATAACATATATGCGTCTCACAGCTGAACTAATAGTGTTATATATATGAGAAACTTATAGTCATAGAAATACACACAAGAGGAAGCTATTATATATGCAGTAATTATGAAAATTATTGCTTCTATTTTGTTTTTTTTTTATAAAATGTTGAGAGCTACCTAGAAAGATGTTTATTTTGTAATTTGAATAATATTTCAAACCCTCTTAAATTATGTGACATCACATCATTAAAAATCTCATAAATTTCCTTTAACACCTCATGAGAAGAAATAAGCTTAAAATATAAAGAGATGGGAAGATATATTCTTATATATTTAAAATTCATGTTTCAAAATTTATCATTGTTGTCATGTTCATGTCCCAATTTTGCAGAAAAAAATGACGTGTGTTTGTTGTGTACTCTGGGTATATTAAAACTTCCAATTGGCACAAAATTATGGTGGTAAAAAGATAGATTAAGAGCTTACAGATACATCATACCTTATATTCATTTAGAACTTGAAGAATGTCCTCATGAAACCACAATCTACTACGTCTTCCAGCATTGTAAGGAGATTCTTGACGAACTATCTCTCTACCCATTAATTGAATCAAGTCATGCATTTCGAATTTATCTTTTTCAATAAATATAAGACATTTCTTTTGAAGCACTTCAATTCCAGAATCAGGATAGAAACCACAAGAATCTAAAAAACTCATTACAAGTTCTTTTTTAATATGACTCCCTCTAAAGAAACATGCAATATCTAGAAAAATTTCCTTCTCATGATCTTCAAGTCCATCAAAACTTAGTTTAAGTATCTTGTAAACATCCTTGTTAGGAATCATTTCCAACTTTTGCAACTGACTTTTCCACACAGACTCGTTGCAACCGAAAAGAGAAGCCCCAACCACAATAAGAGCAAGGGGATGTCCAGCTGCATATCTAACTGCAACATTTGAAAGCTCGTCAAAGTTCATAGTAGGATGGGGTTTTTTAAATGCATTCCAACAAAAAAGCTCAAGAGAATCTTCCTTGTTTAATTCATCAACCCTGTAGTTCCAATAAACTCCATGTGCAACTAGAAGTTGCTTGTCTCTAGTTGTTATGATAACCCTACTTCCAGGACCAAACCAACTTATATTTCCTGCTAATTTTTCCAACTGATTTGAATGATCCACATCATCGAGAACAATAAGGACCTTCTTCTTTCTTAGTCTATCCCTCAAGATATTAGTTCCTTCGTCAGAAAAATTTATTGGCCAATGCATTTTAATCAACAAGATGTCTTGAAGAAGTGATTCTTGCAATTTAGTTAGCTCATCATCCCTGGAGAATTTACATTTTTCTTTTATATTAGAAAGAAAACTACAACCTTCAAAGTGTTTGCCAATACAATTATGAATAGCTTTTGCAATAGTTGTCTTGCCTATTCCACCAAGTCCATAAATGCCAATTATCCGAACATCATTGAATTCAATACCTAATGCTGACTCAAGTTTCTCAATATGAGAACATATCCCAACTGGATGTTTGGCAACTGTTAAGAGTGTGCGATTAATCTTAGTCCATATCTCTTGAACTATTTCTTTGACAAGGGTAGACTCAGACCTACACCAAAATAGTACAAAGTGCCCAGATGTCATTGCCTTGCGTACTGAAAATAATAATTGAAAATGTTTTTTTCTTGATATCAGCTTCAAATTTTGAATTTTGAATTTAATTTATTCATCGGGCTTCATGTAATTCTCCAAATTATTGATCTCATTTATAGACCATGGATAAATAATTAAGTAGAAAAAAAAATACAATAGATTTGGGTTATGTAATGGATAATAAAGAAAATTACTAAGCAGTAGTGTTATGTTACCTGTTATCCAAATGCCTCCCAGATAAGTTTGCAGCTTTAGTTAGAGCTTTTCTCCATCTCTCGACCTTCTTCAGGTCTTCCTTGAATGTTTCTTCATGTACAGTGAATGCTTCTCCAAAAATGCCATTTTGCTTTCGCACTTCAGAAGGATCCACATGATAGAACACTGGCCAAACCATCTGTTCTTTACAGCGCTCCATACAACTCATAATTCGAACAAGCTCATCTAAGCACCAAGTAGAAGATGCATAATGTTTGGAAAAAATCACAAGAAAAAACCTGGACCTGTCGATTGCTTCACAAAGTTCTTGCGAAATCTCCATTCCCTTGTTCAGCTCCTCAGTGTCCATAAAGGTATTGATTCCAGCCTGCACTAGAGCTTCATAGAGGTGACCCGTAAATGAATTGCGAGTGTCCTCACCTCTGAAGCTTAGAAACACTTCGTATTTCCAAGAAGAGATTTCAGAAGCCATTGGAAATTTTCTCCTAAATTGGCACGGTTTGCACTGAAATTCTAAGGTGTAGATATAGCAGTTGGAAAGGTGTAGACTTGACTCTGGCCAATGATCTTTTCTTTGTTGAGTCTTTTCTTGCGTGGTTGATAATTTTTACCCTTTTTTTTTCTTTTTTCTTTTTGGGCAATGAAGGAAACAAGGAATGAGTGGAAATTGGAGCTGTAAATTTAGTCATGTGCATGCTACTGCTAGCGGCTTGTCCTTGCTGCCATATCCAACTTAAGATTTCTCCTCACAATCATCCTTTTTCTGTTGGACTGCATTAGCTGTTCGCATTAACTCCTCTTTATTTCCTTTATTTTCTTAATTTTGTACACTTTTGCTTCTAATCTGAGACGAAAATATAAGAATAAAATGGCGTTCACATTTTTAAAGAAAAACAAAAGTGTTTAGATACGAGTCTATTACAGAGATTTTGACGTTTTGTATTTGGGAGAGTTGAAATTTCGACGGTGCAATAAATTTTAAAATTGGAAGTCAAGAGTCCAAGACTTTTTTAAAAGACTCAAATCTGTTTTACGCGTTGTTTCAAAATTGACTTTCGTGTCTGGCATTTCATTAATGATATCAAATTTTATCTAAACATGATAAGATATATCCATGTTTATCTCAAATTTTTTATTCCATCAACTTGTACCTTAAACTTTCAAAAATGTTAAAATCTTAACTTTAAATTTTTTTTAAAAATTACAATTTTTACTTTTTAATAGACCTACATTTCAAAATTCATCAATTAAAATATTCTCATGTGTCATTTAATGACTAGAAATATATGAACATAAAACATATTTCTAGTATGAAATTAATGTACCTTTAAAGAAAAACAACTTTAGAGCTAGATTTTTTTTACCATTTGTGAGATTTGAAAGATTTATTCCATTGTTGATCGTACACATTAATCAAACTTAATTTTATGTAAGACTTAATGTTTGTTGAGATCAATAAGCTTAATTTGAGTAATTTTTACTTTACTTTTCGTTAAAATTAGTGGGATATATGAATTTAGTAGATATAGAACAGAGGGCAAATATTGCAACACATATTTAAATTTAGAGATCAATTAGTAGAAATGGAAAGTTTAGGGTAAGAATTGATAGAACTTGCTAATTTTAGGGATAAAAAAGTGATATTTTTCCTATTTTTAAGTTTAAATATCATTTTCATCTATTCTATTTAAATGTGTCCAAATTACTTATCTTACTTCAATAAATCTTAAAATAGTCCAATCATCAACTTCCACAAGAAATGTGTGGTCCGTCATTTCATCTAAAATTTTAGAAAATAAAATCATATGATGACTTTACCCAACTGGATTTTTAAAATGCCAACTAATTAAACTTTCTATAGGTGCAAATGGATCTTTAAATTCAGGCATAAATCTGATAGATTTATTTAACGCTATGAGCACGGCATGTTGTCAAAGAGAGTACATCCAACAATAAAGTATATTGACTTTATTGATACATTCACACTTGTTTGTCAAATTACTTGTAGTTTTGAAGGTAATATAATGCTTAAAAACCCACCAAACAAATTGAAATGAAATGAGACTTTGGTCATAGTATGGCGTTGTAGGCATATAAAACAACCACTATGTGGCTGTCAAAGACAGAGCCATGTGGCAATGGGAAGAGCTGTTAAAAATAAATTTGATTTTGGGTAATTAGTATTTGGGCCTAGTCTAAATAAATGCCAATTTCTAGAAACATTTTAAGTTCTAGAATATTCTAGAGAAATCTCTTCTTGAATATATTTTAGAGTATGATGTAGAACTCTCTAGAATGTGAGAAAAAAATAGTAATTGTAAAGAACATTCTAGAGAGTCATTTGTAACCATACTAGATTGTATATGTGTTGGCAAAACCATAGCCATAAGTTTAGGAGGTGCAACTAGTATAAATAGAGGTGATTTTTTAGAGAGTTTGTATCAAGCCAAAAAGCTAGAAGTGACCAATAATACAAGTAGCCTATTTCTCAAAAATCTATCTTTTCAAGTTTAACATCCAATCTCCAAAAGTTTCTTTCCAACAAAGTGGTATCAGAGTTTGAAGATCCTTTCTAGAAGATGGCAAGTAACAACATGGTCTCATTCCAAGTCCCAGTGCTCAACAAGAGCAACTACTATAATTGGAGCATCAAGATGAAGGCTCTCCTTGGATCACAAGATGTATGGGAGATAGTAGAGAAAGGACACATCGAACCGGAGAATGATGGTAGTCTTTCTCAAACACAAAGGGCTAGTTTGAGAGACTCAAGAAAAAGAGACAAAAAGGCTCTCTATCTAATCTATCAAGGATTAGATGATGATACTTTTGAGAAGATTTCAAAAGTAAAGACGAGGAAAGAAGCATGGGAGAAGCTTCAAATATCGTACAAGGGAGCGAATCATGTCAAGAAGGTACGTCTTCAAACTCTAAGAGCTGAGTTTGAAACTTTGCATATGAAAGAAGAGGAAGTCATCTCCGAATATTTCTCTAGAGTCTTAACGGTCACCAATCAGCTTAAGAGAAATGAGCTCGATGATGTAAAAATTATGGAGAAAATACTAAGATCATTAGATCCAAAGTTCGAGCATATTGCTTCCATAATCGAAGAAACAAAAGACTTGGAGGCTATGTCCATTGAGCAACTCTTGGGTTCGTTACAAGCATGTGAAGAAAAGAAAAAGAAGGAAGGAATTGTAGATCAATTACTCAAGTTGCGAGTTGACTCAACTATTGGAGGAATCAGCCACAATGTTAGAAGCCAACGAGGACAAGGTCATGGTGGACATTGCGGGTGAGGAAGAGGTCATGGACAAGGATAAGGACGAGATTGGAGGACCTATGATGACAACAACAACTTTCAAAAAGGAGGAAACTCAAGAAGAGGTCGTGGGCAAGGCAACTCAAGATCAAGGTACGATAAATCAAATATTAAATGCTACAATTGCCAGAAATTTGGTCATTATGCATTTGAATATAGAGCTGCTAGCAACAATAAAGTTGAAGAGAAAACAAACTACTTTGAAGACAAAAGTCAAGAATGTGGCACCTTATTGATGGCTTGCATGGATAACGAATGGAACAAAGATAATAGATGGTACCTAGACACCGGGGCAAGCAACCATATGTGTAGAAAAAGGCGTATGTTTGTAGAACTCGATGAATCGGTGAGTGGCAATGTAGCTTTTGGAGAGAATCCAAGGTCGAAGTGAAAGGAAGAGGTAACATTCTTATCCGATTAAAGAATGGTGAGCATCAACTTATTTCATATGTTTATTACGTGGCAAATATGAAGAGTAATATCTTGAGCTTGGGCCAACTCTTAGAGAAAACTTATGATATTCAATTAAAAGATAATAACATTTCTATAAGAAACAATAAAAGTAAGCTAATTGCTAAGGTGCCAATGACAAGAAATAGAATGTTTGTACTCAACATTCAAAACGATGTATCGAAATGCCTCAAGATGTGTTACAAAGATGCATCTTGGTTTTGGCATATTTGCTTGGGGCATCTCAATTTTGGGGGATTAGAGTCACTCTCCAAGAAAAACATGGTGAGATGATTACCTTCCGTAAGCCACCTCGAACAAGTATGCAAAGGATGTCTACTTGGAAAGAAATTTAAGAAAGGCTTCCCAAAAGAGTCAAACTCAAGAGCTCAAAGGCCTCTGGAACTCATACACATGGATGTGTGCGGTCCGATCAAGCCAAGCTCACTTGGTAAGAGTAACTATTTCCTTCTCTTTATTGATGATTTTTCAAGAAAAACATGGGTGTATTTATTGAAGCATAAATCAAAGGTGTTCGAGAATTTCAAGAAGTTCAAGCCCTTGTTGAGAAAGAAAGTGGTTTGGTAATCAAGGCCATGAGATCTGATCGTGGAGGAGAGTTCACATCATGAATTTTAAAAGTATTGTGAAAACCATGGAATTCAACGACCCTTAATAGTGCCAAGATCTCCCTAACAAAATGGAGTGGCAGAAAGGAATAAAACCATTCTAGACATGGCTAGAAGTATGCTTAAAAGCAAGAAATTACCAAAGGAGTTTTAGGCAAAAGCGGTGGCATGTGCAGTCTACCTATCCAACCGATCTCTAACAAGAAGCGTATATGGAAAAATGCCACAAGAAGCATGGGGTGGAAGAAAGTCTGGGATTTCTCATCTCAGAGTCTTTGGAAGCATTGCTCACGTGCATATACCAGATGAAAAGAGAAGCAAGTTAGATGATAAAAGTGAAAAGTACATCTTCATTGGTTATGACTCAAATACTAAAGGGTACAAGCTCTACAATCATTAGTCGGAAAAGACAATCATTAGTCGAGATGTAGTATTCGATGAAGAAGGAGAATAGGATTGGGGACAACATAATGAAGACTACAACTTCTTTCCATACTTTGATGAAGATGCCATGGAAGAAACAAGGATAGAGCAAACAAAAGAGGAACCTTCTACCCCACTAGCTTCACCAACTACAAGTTCTCAAGAGGATGAAAGTTCAAGTGAAAGAGTTTACCACTTCAAAAGCTTACAAGATCTTTATGAGGTAACTACAAATCAAGATAATCTTACTCTCTTTTGTCTTTTTGTCGATTGTGAGCCCATGAACTTCCAAGAAGCTGTGGAAAAAAAATATTGGAAAAGTGTTATGGATGAAGAGATCAAGGCGATCAAGAAGAACGACACATGGGAGCTAGTCTCACTTCCCAAAAGGAGACAAGGCGATTGGTGTGAAATGGGTTTACAAAGCCAAAAAGAATGCCAGAGGAGAAGTCAAAAGATATAAGGCAAGATTAGTGGCAAAAGGTTATAGTCAAAGAGCAGACATCGACTATGATGAGGTATTTGCTCCCGTTGCTCGATTAGAAACAACTAGATTAATAATTTCATTAGCAACTCAAAACAATTGGAGAATCCATCAAATGAATGTGAAATTTTCTTTCCTTAATAGAGTTCTTGAGCAAGAAGTCTATATTGAACAACCTCAAGGCTATGAAGTTGAGGGAAAAGAAGACAAGGTTTTGAGGTTGAAAAAGGCACTTTATGGGTTGAAGTAATCTCCAAGAGCTTGGAATTCCCGAATAGACAAGTACCTACATGAGAGCAACTTCATCAAGTGTCCACATGAGCATGCACTTTATATCAAAGTTCAAAATAATGATGTATTGATTGTGTGCTTGTATGTAGACGACTTGATCTTTAAAGGTAATAATTCGAGCATGTTCAACAAGTTTAAGGAAGAGATGATGAAAGAGTTTGAGATGACCGACATCGGGCTCATGTCGTACTACCTCGGCATTGAAGTAAAACAAGAAGATAAAGGCATCTTAATCACCCAAGAAGGCTATGCTAAAGAGGTGATCAAGAAGTTCAGGATGGATGACTCTAATCCGGTCACACGCCCATGGAATGTGGAATCAAACTATCAAATCACGAGGAAGGAGAAAAAGTGGATCCAACACTCTTTAAGAGCTTAGTTGGAAGTTTGCGGTATTTGACATGCACAAGGCTCGATATTCTCTATTCAGTTGGAGTTGTTAGTCGTTATATGGGAGAAACCGACTACACATTTGAAGGCAGCAAAGAGAATTCTTTGGTACATCAAAGGTACGATAAATTACGGTTTGTACTGTTCTGTTTCTGATGATTATAAACTCATGGGATACAGTGATAGTGATTGGAGTGGAGATATGGATGACCGCAAGAGCATGACTGGTTTTGTGTTCTACATAGGAGAATTGCCTTCACATGGACGTCAAATAACCAGTTGTTACTCTTTCTACATGTGAAACAGAATATGTAGCTGCTATCTCATGTGTTTGCCATGCAATTTGGCTAAGAAATCTGCTAAAATAGTTGGGTTTGTCACAAGAGGAGCCGACGAAGATTTTTGTGGACAACAAGTCAGCAATTGCTTTAGGTAAGAATCCAATTTTTCATGATCGGAGTAAGCACATTGATACGCGTTACCACTATATTAGAGAGTGCATCGCAAGAAAAGATGTGCAGTTGGAGTACGTGAAGACTCATGATCAAGTAGTCGATATCTTCACCAAGCCACTTAAAAAAGAAGACTTCACAAGGTTGAGAGGTTTGCTTAGAGTAGCAAAATCAAGTTTAAGAGGGGATGTTGAAAATAAACTTGATTTTGGGTAATTAGTATTTAGGCCTAGTCTAAATAAAAGCCCAATTTCTAGAAACATTTTAAGTTCTAGAATATTCTAGAGAAATCTCTTCTTGAAGATATTTTAGAGTATGATGTAGAATTCTCTAGAATGTGAGAGAAAAATAGTAATTGTAAAGAACATTCTGGAGAGTCATTTGTAACCACTAGATTGTATATGTGTTGGCAAAACCATAGCCATAAGTTTAGGAGGTGCAAGTAGTATAAATAGAGGTGGTGTCTTAGAGTTTGTATCAAGCCAAAAAGCTAGAAGTGACCAATAATACAAGTAGCCTATTTCTCAAAAATCTATCTTTCAAATTTAACCTCCAATCTCCAAAAGTTTCTTTCCAACAAGAGCACCTCGACCACGGATGAGGTGGATACCACACCTTGCCCACGAGCACGAATGAGGTGAAGGCCGCACCTCGTGCACGAATGATAGTGTGTGTACCTTTTTAAAATGCATTCCACAAAAGTTATGGTGTGTCAAATCATTCAATATTTATCAAACATATAATAGTGTTGTTAACAGTAGTACTTTAAGGTGTAGTTGAAGATTTTTAATATTTAAATAATAAATAGACACAATCAAAATATTAAAATTTTGGGACTGAATTTATAGTTTAAATAAAATGAGTAAAAGACTCTTACCAATTGGCCTTCTTGGTTTCCATTCGGTAATATGTGTTCATTCATATAGCATCCATTGTAACACTTTATGAGAGTTCAACCCCCATTTTTCCTCTTCAATGGTAAGTGAGGTTGTGTTTTCTTCCTCCTTAATATATTGATATTCAAAATATTCAATATCTACTTGTATTAGAGTTCGAAAGAAGAAAAAAATACATCATAAATAAAACAATTAATCTTGAAGGCTTCAATCTTCGTCTTCGTCTTCGTCTTTATTTTTAGAAAATAGGTCTTCAAAATTACACAACTACAAATCTAAAAAAAAAAATAATGTGAAAAATTTTAAATATAAAATAAAAAATAAAATAAGGTGCATATAGTGAAACTAAAACACAAAAGAGTCTAAGTATCATTTTGACTCTCAAAGAAATTTAGAAAGTGCTTAAAGTGAAACTTAAGCACACAACCAACCCCTCGATGCTACAAAAGTGTCTTAAAAGTGCTTAAGCATACTTTGAGGCAAAAAAAACTCAAAACGACCTAAAAGCATCTATTTCGCCCCTTAGAACCTATAAAGTAGTAAAAAAAGTGACTAAAAAGAGTTTAAGTGTCATTTTGATTCTTAAAGAAACTTAGAAAATGCTGTAACCACACAACTAACTCTCTGATGTTACAAAAGTGTCTTAAAGATGATTAAGCATACTTTGAGGCGAAAAGCTAACTCAAAACAACCTAAAAGTGTCTACTCCGCCCTTCGAAACCTACAAATTGGCCAAAAAGTGCTTAAAAATAGTATAAGTCTCATTTTAACTCTCAAAGAAACCTAAAAATTAAAGTGAACCTAAAGCACACAACCCACCCCAATATGCTACAAAATGTCTTAAAGGTGCCTAAGCATATTTCGAGGTAAAAAATAACTCAAAATGACCTAAAAGAGTCTACTATGCTCCTTAAAACCTACAAAGTTATCAAAAAGTGTATGAAAAGAGTCTAAGTATCATTTTGACTCTTAAAGAAAGCTAGAAAAATGTCTAAAGTGAACTTAAAGCACACAACCCACCCTCCAATACTATAAAAGTGTCTTAAATGTGCCTAAGCATATTTTAAAAACCAACAAACATTCCTAACTCATTGAAGCTCTTACTTTAAATATCACAAACTCACTCAAACAACTTTCTTACACATCTCACTAACTCACCCAAACTAAACCTAAAAAAATGTATAACTTATCTATTCTTACTTAAAATCACTAAAAAGTGTCTAATGTACAAATTTTAGATGATTAACTCACTCCAAAATCTTCCAAAAGTGTCTAATGTACAAATTTCATTCTAACCATCCAAGGATATATTAAAGAAATGTGTCTTTGAGTATAGCATTTTGTGCACCAACCTAGTTCCAAGTACATACATATACAAGGCACTTAGGAATTTTAAGAGAATAAAATCACAATAAAATCTTCACTAAGCTCAAAATAAGCACTCTAACTCAATATATAACCTTAAAGTAAGCTAAAAATTAACAGTTACATTTTAATGTTCAATAGGCTCAATAGGATAAAAATCACAAAATAGCCTACAAATCAAATTATACAATAAGATTAGAATCAAACTTTAATCACACACAAGATGCTCAAAATCAAATAAACACACACTTGGACTCAATGTCACAATTTAATCACACAAATATAGGCTCAAAACCACATGTCTAATCCCACAATAAGCTTCAAATCAAACTTTAATCACATAAAGAGCCTATAAATCACAATTTAATCAAATAATTACGCTACAAATCACATTTCGAACACACAATAAATTCAAAATCACGATTTAATCATACTTTAATCCAACAATAAGCTCCAAACTAAACACCAATCACATAAATAGCCTCCAAACCACACAAGTATTCTCCAAACTACACTTTGATTACATAATACATTCAAAGTAAAATGTTTAACTTCAAAAGGCTTAATAACTAAGTTTAAATCTTAAATAAACTAAAAAAAACATAATGTAAAAATTCTATATACCTCCAAAGTAGCAAACTCCATAAATTTTCTCCCTCAAAATGCCCAAAATCGGACTTCCGCCTCATGCCGTCAAAACCTACAAGAAAAACACCGAAAATAGAAGATAGAAGGCATGGGTGAAGGAAAATGGAAGATAATGGAGAAGAACACTTTGATTACATAATACATTCAAAGTAAAATTTTTAACTTCAAAAGGCTTAATAACTAAGTTTAAATCTTAAATAAACTAAAAAAAACATAATGTAAAAATTCTATATACCTCCAAAGTAGCAAACTCCATAAATTTTCTCCCTCAAAATGCCCAAAATCGGACTTCCGCCTCATGCCGTCAAAACCTACAAGAAAAACACCGAAAATAGAAGATAGAAGGCATGGGTGAAGGAAAATGGAAGATAATGGAGAAGAACACTTTGATTACATAATACATTCAAAGTAAAATTTTTAACTTCAAAAGGCTTAATAACTAAGTTTAAATCTTAAATAAACTAAAAAAAACATAATGTAAAAATTCTATATACCTCCAAAGTAGCAAACTCCATAAATTTTCTCCCTCAAAATGCCCAAAATCGGACTTCCGCCTCATGCCGTCAAAACCTACAAGAAAAACACCGAAAATAGAAGATAGAGGGCATGGGTGAAGGAAAATGGAAGAAAATGGAGAAGAATAAGAAGAAATGAGGTGATTGTATATGGAGTTTTAGATGTAGACGGCGGAGAGAAAATGAAGAAGAAAAAGAGGGAAAAAGAAAAGAAAAAAAAGAGGAGAAAAAGAAGAAGAAAGGGCTAGGGTTTTATTTTTTTCGCCGATTTTTCCCGACGCAACAAAGCGTCGGCATAGGTCAAAAAAAGTGTCGGGAAAAGTGAAACGCTCGTTTCACTTAATTAACTTCTCCCGACGCTACAAAAGCGTCGGCATAGCCTTTTAATACGTCGGCTTATCTTTTCGCCCCATATGACAAGCTATGGTGCGCAAATAAATCTCCCGACGCAACACTTTTCGTCGGGAAAAACATACTTTTCCCGACGAAAATGGCAAGCGTAGGGAAAAGTGTGTAAATTTTCCGACGCTTGCCATTTTCGTCGGGAAAAGTATGTTTTTCCCGACGAAAAGTGTTGCGTCGGGAAAAAGTTCGTCGGCAAATCTAAAAATTCTTGTAGTCGATTAAGGCTAAGCTTGAATTGAAATTAAATTAACTCATGTATTGAGACTTTTCGTTGAGTTTAGAAACTGTTTTGGTATTTTTAAGCTTACCCACACATTTTTTAGAATTATTTGAAGGATACCCATTGTATGGAGAGGCTGGACAATTAGAGTTGGACCCCTATGACACAATTTTCAGCAAACTAATTTATTGTTGGGCCAATTAGAAATGTGAGACTTTTCACCACCTTATCAAGTTAAACTCTAATTTAATTATTGGAAAATTTTCGGTGATTTTAGCTTGATGTCGTGGATTAATTGTGTTGCTTTAAATTTGCCAGGTGGTGATAGATAAATTCAGGAAGCAATATTCTTGGTTCTCATGGAAAAATTATTCATTCTGCTTAACGTAAGTAGTCATTTGGATTAAGCCCCTTTAAGTTATTTTGTGACTTTGTTGATGTTTGAAAATTGTGAATTATGAAAGTATGCATGAAATTGTGGCTATGAAACATATTATGGTTAGGGGAATTGTACTGAAGTTGTTTTGAGATAAATTTGGACTAAGTATATGGCTATATTGGAATTAGGGGCTTAAAAATTTGAGTTCATTGTGGAAAACACGTGTAGTACCTTAAGAAATTACCTAAGTTTGTGATTGGATGAAATTAGTTTATGTTCGTGGTTATTTGTGAATATACATGTGTGCCTAAAATGTGTATGTCGAATTTGGACTAGTTGGATAAATTAATCTGAGAATTTTCGTAATGGGCTTAAGGTTGCCTAAACACATGACTTTTCTTGTTTAAGAATTTAATGTGGTAAACTCATGCTGAGTTCATGTGATCAGTGTATAGTACCTTGAATAAGTTTATATTCGAGGTTTGTGACTGGTGTTTGTGAATCGTGTGTAGAACCATGGATGAGTTATGCCCAAGGTTTATATATCATATTCGTAATTCGTGTGTGAACCCTAGTTAAGTCTGTGCCCGAGATTTATGAAAGATATTTGAGATTCATGTGAAAAACCTCGGTTGAGTTTATGCTTGAGGTTCATGAATTGTGTTTAAGATTGGAGGACATGATCTGAGAAGTGGTTGATGTAATCATGGGACATGTCAATTTTAATATTGTGTGTGGTTGGCTATTAGTGTGATATGGTCTTGAGAACCCCGTTGGAGTTAGGGAATGACTTAACACCTTTAGGCTAGTGGGACCTACTACCCCACCTAGAGCATGTTTGCCTATGATGATCATGTGATGTGATTTATGTGATATTAAGTTAGTGTGGCTTGGAGATAGTGATGCCTCCTTGTTGTATGCTAGTTATGGGGATGAAGCCCCAGTGATTTGTGATGCTAGCCAATGTGACTTGGAGATGGTGATGCCTCCTTACTGTATGCTAGTTATGAGGATGAAGCCCCAGTGATTTGTGATGCTAGCCAATGTGGCTTGGAGATGGTGATGCTTCATTGTTGTATGCTAGTTGTGGGGATGAAGCCACAGTGATTTGTGATGCTAGCCACTATGGCTTGGAGATGGTGATGCCTCCTTGCTGTATGCTAGTTGTGGGGATGAATCCCCAGTGATTGTGATGTTAGCCAATGTGGCTTGGAGATGGTGATGCCTTATTGTTGTATGCTAGTTGTGGGGATGAAGCCCCAGTGATTTGTGATGCTAGCCAGTGTGGCTTGGAGATGGTGATGCCTCATTGTTGTATGCTAGTTGTAGGGATAAAGCCCTAGTGATTGTGATGTTAGCCAGTGTGGCTTCGAGATGGTGATGCCTCCTTGCAGTATGCTAGTTGTGGGGATGAATCCCCAGTGATTTGTGATACTAGCCAATGTGGCTTGGGGATGGTATGCCCCCTTGCTAGTTTGTGGGGATGAAGCCCCAATGATTTATGTGAGCTAGCCAGTGTGGCTTGGGGTTAGTTTGCCCCCTTTTTGTATGCTAGTTGTGGGGATGAAGCCTCGTGGATAGGAAACATGGCTCTAAGGTATAGAATGAGGCAATACTGTAGGTGGGGGTCAGTTAGTTGGACACTTAGGCAAGGGAGTGTAAAATTTGAATAAGATCAGACGGTTGAGTGATTTATGATAAGTTGACTAGTTGGTGTGTTGAACTCTAAACTATTGGATTAAATGGGCTACTTACTGAGTATTTTTATACTCACCGGTGCTACATTGTTTTCCTTTTCAAGTGGTCATGGACTTAGGAGGCGCGTGGCAGAGGCATTCGCTTTGTAAGACTATGGAGATATAGTGGTCTTCCTACTTTCATAGTATAAAAGAGTTACCTATGTTTTCGTGTATTGTTTTAACCATTGGGAAGATTTGTCATTTACTTGTAATGTTTTTGTAAGTTGTTTTTATTTTAATTGGGATCCCGAAATAAAATGAATTTTGTGAAAAATGTTTTCGCTATTCTTGTTTGAAATGTATTTTAAAACCTTCTTCGATGTGTTAAATGTGTGTTAAGTGAGCATTAAGTAGCGATTTAGGGTGGGTCGTTACACTAAAACTCAACTATATTCATAAACATACATACAAACCAAATAAACTCAAATTATTGGCTACCTTTACTGGATAGCCATACACAACTTGTCTTACTATGTATAAGCATCTCAATTCAATCACAAAGCGTACTAACCCCTCCCCCCTCTCCAATGCTCAAATCATTGGCTACTTTTACTACACCATACACGTAGCAGTTGTAGAGAGATCATACCTATTTAGATGATCCTTGTGAGTGGATGAATTGTGTAAGCATTGCTCGGAGGCAACACAAGTCTACTTATTAAGTAGCTACCTATTAAAATTCTCATTTCAATTTCTACTTATCAAAAGCAAAACTTAAGTATGAAAAGTATAAGCTAGGTAAATGTAAACAACATAAAATTGTTACAATTAAATTCAAAAAAGGAAGGAAAAGTATAGGCTAGGTAAAAGCCCACCTGAGAGGATGAGAATTGACCTTGAGTATGTAGTCCGTTTGAAGACTTTGTTTTAATCCTTCAACAGAAATGCCCTGTTTTAAAGTATATATAATTTGGTCATTATGCAATTGGTACAATTAAACTCTAATATTATAACCATTGCTAATTTGATAGTGACAAATTGAAAATTGCACAAATCACTCCTCAATTATGAGAATTGTTATAATCATACACTCAAACTACAAGATTATTACAATTTAACTCTTTTTGTTTTCCTTTGTCATAGTGAATATAACTCATTTCAATTTCTACTTATCTTCAAAACTTAAAGAAACAACATAAAAATTCTAACCAACCTAAATCATAATTATATAACCAACATAAATATATAACTCATCTAGAATTTATCTTGTTTAATTACTTGATAACGAACATAAAAAAGTCTAACCAATATAAGTCATAATAACCAACACATTTACTAACTTATGTTGTTTACTAGATAACCAACATAAATATATAATCAACATAAGTCATAATTATATAACTCATCTACAACATAAAAAGTCTAACCAACTTATGTTGTCTACACAACCCAACTAACCTAATTAGTACTAAAATGTCTAACCAACCATATGTAATGTTAAACTCCATACCCATTGTTGGAATAGAAATTTTAGCCAATCAGAAATTGTCATGTCATTACTTAAAATTAGTGACAAAATTATTTATTTAATTAGGGATTAATTAAACTTGCAAGCATCCCTAAATTAAATTATGACAAATCCAAATATGTAATAGGTTATATGAAATTTGGGCCAATTTTAGACAGCCCAAATGGGAGGCCCTAATCTAGCAAAGTCTAGGCCCAAGGTCAGTCAGGCTCAGTCCATAAGAGTTTAGGCCCAAAGTCAACCAACCCCAGTCCAACAATCAGGCCCAAGCCCACTTGGGGGCCTTGGAGAACTCTATAAATAGAGAGCTCCCTCCTCCATTTGAGGGGTTTAGAAATTTGAGATCTCAGAGAGAATTCAGAAACAAAGACCAGAAGACTCATTAAGCTCTTAAAGATCAAACACCTCTTGAACAAAGAACACTTCCTCGAAGATCAAGAATACTTCTTCGAGATCCCAAGAATCCATTGAAGCTTCAATCTCGAGAATAAGCTTTGCAACTCTCGAGTGAAACATACAAACAGGAGAGAGAATAAGAGGGTCAAGTATTAGAGTTTGTATTCCACTACATTCAAATTAATACATATACAAAAGTTTCATTTGCATGTGTTCTCCATTTCTTTGTTGAAATCTCGTGTGAACACCCATGAATAAGAATAATTAACATTAAAAAATAACTAAAAATAAATTTTAAAGTACAAATAAACCAAATACATGTAGATCTACTTATTTACAATAAACTATAAAATACAAATTCAAAATAGAGAAAAGAAAGGAAGAGTTACAAAGGTTAGATATCAATCTAAACTATTTCGTAAAAGAAGAAAGGAAAAAGGAATGCAAGGAAGCTCGACTGCGTTGTGAAGGAAGACGAAGACCTCTTTCATCCTCGACAACCAGTGACTCTAGAGGAATTTTTTACAAAGAATTTTCTAAGTGATGGCCAGGAAAAAGCGCTTGATGCGGTTGCATGTCATGTTGTCAGCACAAGCGAGGATCCCTCAAGCTCATATGAGGTGGCAACTAAGCTAGAAAACTTATCCTCCTTCAGTATAGAGGACCTGTTGTCACTCCCTCAAGCAGCTAAAAGTGCTCTTATTGAAGCTTTAATAGACTCCGACAATGCAAGTGCTCTAACCTCTACGGCACGTACATGCACATCGTGTTGTATGTCAATAAGTTTTACGGATGAGGACCTGCTGCTGGGGTCGAAGCCTCACAATAGACCAATAGACCATTGTTTGTCTCAAGGTACATTCGAGAGCAGAGAGTTGGTCGAATCCTTATAGACGACGGATCATCTATCAACATAATGCCTAAGTCGACTATGAAACAGTTAGGCATTTTGATGGAAGAGCTGTCGAATAGCAAACTGGTGATCCAAGGCTTCAACCAAGGTGGGCAACGAGCGATTTCCATGGTACGCTTAGAGCTCATCATTGAGAATCTAAAAGCCGATACCATGTTCCACGTCATAGACTCCAAGACCACTTACAAGTTGCTATTGGGTCGTCCTTGGATTCATTGAAACGGGGTTGTAACTTCTACGCTGCTTCAGTGTTTCAAGTTTTACCAGGATGGCATCAAGAAAGTGGAGGCAGACACTAATCCATTTTTGGAAGCCGAATCCTATTTTATTGATGCAAAGTTTTATATGAAGGGTGACGGCATAGGAGAAACAGTACCAAAAAAGAGCCCTTTGATCAAAAGTAGTAGTAAATCCAAGTTAGAACCATAAATTAATGTGAGAAAAGAAAATGTCGAAGAGACAGACGTGAAGGGAATAATCGAATTAGACCCACAGCGGAAGCATAGGAATCGTCTTTGATTTATTTAGAATTAAACTAAAATACAAGGGTTAAGCAATAAATACCTTGAAAATAATATTATGAAGAATATTCTGGCGGATCTTTATATATTCCACAAAGTCTTCCTGGCTATGACTCGAACACAATACCAAGGCTTGTGGGAGCCTCTTGAAAGAAAATCACCAAGGGATTGGAGAGGAAGAGGTCTAGAGAGAATTCTCTAATTCTCTCTATTGAGGAGATGTGTGTTGTGTAGAACGGCTCAACCCAAGGGTCCTATTTATAGAGACCAAGGGAAAATCTTTGCCATAATTAAAATATTATATTTTAATATCTAATATATTAAAATATATCTTATATTTATTTGAATCTCATTCAAATCTCCTACGATATTTATTTATTTGAATCTTATTCAAATTCTATAAATATCTTTTATTTAATATATCAAATATATATTAATTATTTTAATATTTAATGTATCAAATACAATAAATATATTTTCCTCTTTTATATTTAATATATCTAATATATTAAATATTAATTTGAACACTTCAAATTTTTCTTTCAACTAAATTGATCTTTTTAGTGTTTTTATGAGCTAGCAAGGGGACCTTATGGACCTACAGATTATAAGCTCCAATGATACAAAATTAATTAATTAAACTCTTTAATTAATCAATTTTCATTCATTAACTCTAGGGTCACTCCACTATAGACCTAAAGTTGCATTCTTATGCACTGTAGGACAAGTTGTGTCCATTGATATAATCACTACATGCAAGTTGATCCTTCACGAGTTGTTCGTAATTACAGCTGGGTTAAAAGTCCGTTTTACCCCTGTAATTACATCTTGCACCTTAAGTACCACTGATCCTCTAATGAACAATCTGTTTATAATCTAATTATAAACTAAGTCCCTCTCGGGCCAGTGAAAGGATGGGGACCCCATTTTTCAAGTCCCGAAATCAGGACTTAAGGGAACTACTCATCTACTTACCCTATATGGGAATGAGTGAATTCCATCTTGTGAGATTATGTTCCCAGCTCCCTATATGGTCAAGTCCCTAAAATGGTAGCCATATTGAATCGGCTACAAAAGCCACTCTCACCCATGCAAATCAAAGGACATGCCCTCACAGGCAGGAGTTCATAACTCACTCAGGATTAAGATCAAGTCGCATATGATCATCTTGATGAAATATTAATCTTCTTAATCAACGGATTTATAAAGAGAGATTAAATATTTCGTGGTCCAGTCTTATACAAACTCATTGTATAAGATACCCCCACTCACATGTCTCCACATGAATGATTTGGATCAAATCATTTGTAACTATTACAAAGTGGGTCGTATCAATAGTATTTTCAGGATAAGGCACCCAACCTTATCTATATACTATGACCCTTTAGGTTATTTCTTGAACATGATCCTCTCGTATATCAACCACATACTGTTCAAGATTACACTAATAACCTTGGATTTTTCATATAATGGATAATATTATATTGTAAAGAAAATAATCAAAATTATTAATTACGAGGCTTTAGGGCATAAATCCGAACAAGACGAGCCCTCCCCAAGAAGAGGTGAAGCCTCTATGATCTTTGAAAAGTCCAAGATTTTGAAAGATGAGAAAACTTCAAGTGTTCTTGTCTTGCTCTATGTCCCTTTGTCGCAACGTCGGAAGGGTGAAATGCCTTTTGCAGAGTGTTCAAAAAATTTGAAAGAAAGAGACGTCGAAGTTTTGAAAGAAAGTTTCATCACGCCTCTCACAAAGATAACAAAGTAGGAGGTTAAGAAACCTGTGGATGACCACGTGAAGATGTTTCTACCTGAAAGACGAACAAAGGACGGATTCGACCCACAGGCGTATAAACTATTAGCAAAAGCAGGTTATGACTTTACGACTCACACCGAGTTTAAAGGTCTAAAAATTTTCGATGAAAGACCTGAGTTTTCTGCAACACATAAGATACTTCTGAAGGAGGGCTATACCTGCCTGTGTCAAGGGAAGGACTTGGATACAAGTCTCCTGAGGCAGTTCACACAACGAGAAAAGGAAAAGAAAAGTTGGCAAACGCAAACCACATAACAGTAGAAGAGGTGGATGACTCAAATGAAAAGGAAAACGTCAACCGAACGCTTCTATTTTTAGATGTGGCAGGCCATCAATAGTGCGACCTTCAGTTCTTCAGCAATTAGGCGTGACTTCGATAAAAGAAGAGGGGTCACCTCCAACTTCTGATTCCACTCGACCTTCGATCCTTAGGAGGTTAAGCATGCCCACAGGCGAGGGAGAGAGTTCCTCATCAACTCCAACTTTACAGCGGCCATTAGCTTTTCGAAGATTAGGTGTGCCCACAACAAAGAGGAAAATGTACTTTCAACCCCAACTTTGACGCGACCATTAGCTTTTCAAAGGCTAAGTGTAACCACGTCAAGAAGTGGGGAGCCTCCTGCATCAATCTTTGACCGACTTCAACATGATTGCCTGGTAGAGACCTCGAAAGATAAGTCCTCAAGCGAAGTGAAGAATGAGGGAGAAATTTGCAGTGCCTTTTCTTCCCATATGAAGAGAAAAACCTTCATTATGGTCGACACAGAGGGTTCATTGAAGGTAAAGCAATGTGATGTCCATCACTAACCCTTTAAGAAATTGTTCAGAACAAGAAGAAGGTAAGACCTCCTGTCAGAAGAGGAAACAAAGGCCAAATTTTTTGAAGAAGATGCAGACAACGCATCATTTCTACTTGAAGATGGTAGCCAATCAATAGTGAATGAGCTTAAAGAGGTGAACCTGGGTATGCCATAGGAGCCACGTCCAACTTTTATAAGTGCCTCGCTTACTTGTGAGGAAAAAGGCGAATATATAAGCTTGCTCACTTTGTATATATATGTTTTTGCTTGGTCTTATAAAGAGATGGCAGAACTTGATCCAAAAGTAGCTGTCCATCATCTCGCCATCAAACAAGGGTATCGACTAGTCAAGCAAGCTCAACGACGTTTTCGACCAAAGCTAATTCCCCAAATCGAAATGGAGGTCAATAAGTTGATCGAAGCAGGATTCATCCGCGAGGTAAAATATCCGACGTGGATAGCCAACATCATTTCTGTTAGAAAGAAGAATGGACAACTTCGCGTCTGCGTTGACTTTTGCGACCTCAATAACACATGTCCAAAAGATGACTTTCCATTGCCCATCACTGAGATCATGGTTGATGCCACTACCGGACATGAAGTTCTGTCATTCATGGATGGGTCATCGGGTTATAACCAAATTCAGATGGCTCTCGCAGATGAAGAGATGACAGTCTTTCGAACTCTAAAAGGGACATATTGTTACAAGGTAATGCCCTTTGGACTGAAGAACGCTGGTCCCACCTATCAACGTGCCATGCAAAATATTTTCGATGATATGTTGCATAAACATGTCGAGTGCTATGTCGATGATCTTGTGGTCAAATCCAATAAAAGACAAGATCATTTAGAAGATCTAAAAATGGTCTTTGATCGACTAAGAAAATATCAGTTGAAGATGAACCCTCTCAAGTGTGCATTTGGCTTGACTTCGGGAAAATTCCTCGAGTTCGTTGTAAGACACTAAAGGATTGAAATAAATCAGTTAAAGATTGACGCCATTCAAAAAATGCCAAGGCTAAGAAACCTACACAAGTTGAGAAGCCTTCAAGGTCTTTTGGCCTATATTCGGAGATTCATCTCCAACTTAGCCGGTCGATGTTAGCCTTTTCAAAGGTTAATGAAAAAGGGGGAAGACTTCGAATGTGATGAAGCATGTCGAAACGCTTTTCAAAGCATTAAAAAGTACTTGCTTAATCCCCCTGTTTTAAGTGCCCCTATAGCAAGAAAGTCGTTGATATTGTACATCGTTGCGTAGGAAAGGTTGCTTGGAGCGTTGCTAGCACAAAAAGGGGAAAAGGGAAGGAACGAACCCTTTATTACTTGAGCAGGACTTTGAATGGAGCTGAAGTAAATTACTCTCCAATCGAAAAGATGTGTTTTGCTCTTTTCTTCGCTAATGATAAACTAAGGCAGTACATGCAAGCCTTCACAGTACACCTAGTAGCGAAAGCTAACCCTATAAAGTACATCTTATCAAGACCAATTATTTTTGGACATTTAGCCAAATGGACAATCTTACTCCAGCAATATGACATTGTCTATGTACCCCAAAAGGCAATGAAAGGACAAGCATTAGCAGACTTCTTAGCAAATCACCCAATTCCATCACACTGGAAGTTATGCAAAGATGTTCTTGACGAAGAAGTCTTCTATGTGGAAATCACGAAGCCTTGGGTCATGTATTTTGATGGTGCGGCGCGAAGGAATGGAGCGGGGGGCAGACATTGTCTTTATCTCGCCCGAAAAACACATGCTCCCTTATAGCTTCACACTCCGTGAGTTATGCTCGAATAATGTTGTTGAATACTAAGCGCTAATAATTGGCATCCAAATGGCCATAAAGATCGACATAACATACATAGAAATCTATGGCGATTCAAAGTTGATTATTAGTCAACTCTTGCTTGAGTATGATGTGAAGCATGAGGACGTGAAGCCTTATTTCAGTTATGCAAGACAGCTGATGGAAAAGTTTGATAGAATTATGTTGGAGCATGTTCCAAGGTTAGAAAATAAGAGGGCAGATGCACTACCAAATTTGGCCACCACCCTAACGATCTCAGATGATGCGACTATAAATATCTCACTTTCTCAGAAGTGGATCGTCCCACCGGCTGATGACGAATCCCAAGAAATAAATATGATCTCCATCTAAGCCATTGAAGAAGAAGACTGACGATAGTCTATTATAAAATACCTTCAGCATGGGAAGCTTCCCACAGATCCCTGGCATAAGGCTGATGTATGAAGAAGAGCCTCCTGATTCATCTATTATTGCAAGGAAGTGCGAAGCTTGTCAGTTTCACGCAAACTTCATACATTAACCGCTAGAGCCTCTCCATCCAATTGTTGCTTCATGGCCTTTTGAACCTTGGGGGCTTAATCTTGTTGGTCCAATAACACCTACGTCGTCAGTAGGACATTTCTATATTCTTGCAGCAACGGATTATTTTTTGAGATGGGTCGAAGCAGTCACATTAAGAGAAGCCAAGAAAGAAAATGTCGTGGACTTCATCCGAACTCATAGTGTCTACCGATACGATATCCCGCATTGTATCGTGATGGATAATGGAAGGCAGTTTTCCAACAACATAATGGACAAGTTGTGTGAGAAGTTTAACTTCAAGCAGTACAAATCATCCATGTACAATACTGCAGCAAATCGCCTGGCAGAGGCAATCAATAAGACATTGTGCAACTTATTGAAGAAATTATTCTCCAAGACAAAAAGAGACTGACATGAAAGGATTGGTAAAACGTTATGGGCCTACAAAACTACGCATCGCACTCCTACAAGGGTCACGCCTTATTCCTTCGTCTATGGGGTGGAGGCTGTGCTCCCATTAGAAAGAGAAATTCCATCACTCAGGATGGTTGTACAAGAAGGGTTGACTATAGAAGACAATGCAAGACTACGTCTCCAAGAGTTAGAAGCGCTGGATGAAAGAAGACTAGATGCTCAACAGGCACTGGAATGTTACCAAGCACGAATGACCAATGCCTTTGATAAAAATCTTAAGCCCCGGTCATTTCAAGTTAGTGATCTAGTACTCGCTGTCCAAAGACCCATCATCACAACGCGACATACAGGAAACAAGTTCACACCTAAATGGGATGGACCCTACATCGTCAAAGAAGTCTACACCAATGGAGCATACAAAATTGTGGATAAAAACGGCTTAAGGATGGACCCTATCAACGGAAAGTTTCTTAAAAAATTTTATGCATAAAATGTAAACACTCTTAATCGTAAGAGAATAAACTACATGATACTCTTGGCTCGCATGAGCTTAAAAGATGAACGACCCCAATAAAAAATGTATTGTATGAACTATGTTCGACTTGATTCCTTCCATTCAAAGGGGTACGTAAGCAGCTTAAAGGAAAAAAAAACTTTAAGTTCAGTCAAAGCAACAAATAAAAAAAAAGGGCCAAGCTATATGAAGAATTCTGGTATGTTATTATAGCATGAATCAATGAAAAGACAAATGATCTAACTAGGTCAATAAGATATTGATAAGGTGACCATGGAGAAAACATCTAAATAAAGAAAAAATGAATAAATAAATAAATAAATAATTTTTTTTAAAAAAAATCAAAAAATCAAAGCGTCCATTCGAAGTCTTGTAGCTCTTAACGCGCACTCTTTAGCACTCCACGAAGCACTTCTAAATTATGTGCTTCATTTTCATTGACAGCTCAAGTGTTTTCAGCTTCACTTATCTCTTCACAGAGCTTGGAGGCCTCACGTTGTCTTTTCTCTAAAGATGTTTCCTCCTCTGAGATCAGTTGAGAGAGTTTCTCGTGTTCAGCTTCTAAAGTCTTAAGTTTAGCCCTGAGCTCTCTGATTTATAGAAGTGTCTGTCTAGACTGATATTGAACCGTGCTTTTCTTCTCTTGTGAAAGACGGTCATTGCAGAGAATTTGCTCAAGGTTGTTTTTTAGCTCTACTAGATCATGATCCCCACGCATCGTAGTCTGTTGGGAGGAAAACGAATGTTGGAGTTCATTGTACTTTCCTACATTTTCAAAGTATTCACTCACCAGTTCGCAAAGCAGGGCCAAATTAGTTGCATCGATTGTTGAAATGGTATGAAATATCTTATCCACCTCTTGCTCAAGAAAATGAACATTCTCGAAGGGTGTGAGGGCGAGTTTTTGTTGAGCAACCTTCCATATGGCTAAGGAAGTCTGACGCCGTAGGGTCGAGATTACAGTCTCAGCGTTAAAGGCTGAAACTTCAGGAGTATCAATTTTTACACCCTCTCGAACTTGTTGAGCCTTCTCATTAGTGGAAAAGGGATGTGAATGGCTCATTGTTTTTTCAGCTGGGGTTTTGAACTCTTTAGGTCACGCAATAATGGAGGCAAAAACTTTAGGACTTGTCAACGAGTGACTCTCCGAAGATGCCTGCAAAAGAGGGAAGAGTGTATTAGTCAATGAACAAAGCTCTAAACAAGTTAAGTAAGAAAAAGGGGATACCAACCAAAGATCTAGAGGACTTAGAGAGCTTTGAAACCTCTGAGGTGCCATCAAAAGGGTTGTCATTAAAATTTGTCAACTTCTTCGTTTTCTTGGGCCTTTCCCAATGGCGGTCATCATTGCTGCTATAGCTCCCGTCGTCATCATTTGAGATGTCCACATGAGGGGTTGGAGCCTCATTCGCTAGTATGTGAGTGCTTTTACCAGCCTCGTTAGAATGCGCGGCTATATGAGGTTTGTGCTTCTTTGGAGGAGGGGTAAAGCTATCTATCAAAAGTTGTATGCCCGCCTCAAGATAATCCCCATGTTTTCGCGACCACCAACTTTTGTAGGAATGAGTAGCGTGATTGTTGGGATCCAACTCGCTGGTCGGGAGGTATACACGTGATGAAGTCAAAGTTTCAGTGCAAAGTCTCCAACACTGATAAACGTTGTCCAAGCTAACATAGGAGGCATCCTCATGCAGGTCGTTTGGAATATCCTGGTAAAAGACAAATTGTCGACTAAATCAATTAGGGCTGTAGGCCTCAATAGTCATCAATCTCCCATGGCGAGAAGACAAGTAACACGACCGGAGGCTTATAAAGTAGGAAGAGGAAGAGAATGATACGCCTTTAATGTTGTGCAGGATTTTAGCTTTGTTTTGGGATGGAAGACTTGCATGACACATTATAGACGTACCTTGGTGAATTAACCTACGAGCTTCAAGATAGTTAAAATACTTGGCACCACCTTCCCCATAATAATCAACCGTCCAAGGACCCTTCAGTGTTGTGGTGAGTTTAAAATGTGTGCCAAAATAGTGTGCAAGCCAACCATAGACAAAGTGTATTGGAAAGCAAATATCAGAGCGCCCAATCGAGCAAAGGATGTTGTAGATTTGGCCAAGGCCCTGATATATGTTGGATAGAACCGGGACTTCAATATTGAAAATAGCACCTTCTGCCATAAAGGCCGCAACTTTAAATACACTTGGTCGAAGAAATGTTATGCTCTTATAGGGAAATAAAAACACACATAACCAACAAGAAAGAAGGGCAACCAAATAAATTTGTTCCTTCCATTCTTCCTCAACACCAAGAGTCTGGAACAAATCCTGCTCTTCCTTAGACCAGTCACACATCTCAGGAATGGATCCATTTGGGTTATGAGTGGAGCAACTGCCTACGAGCGGGCGGTTTTACATACTTTAGCTTACCCTTGAACCAAAATAAAATCCACAAATAAATGGGGATTTGCAATTTCTCCATTTGTTAGGATGTGATATGATGATAAGCGTAAAAAAGGTAACTACAACTTTTTGGAAGTTGTTCATTCTGGTCCTGTGATTCCATCAGTTCCAATAGGGGATGGTTTCATCATAAAACTTTCCTTTGACGGGAAGACCTCTGAACTTCCACATATCCCATAAAGAAAGGGATATTTCTCCAGATGAAGTATGAAGGGTATTGGTTGAAGGACACCAAGTTTCACAAAAGGCTCGTACCACACATTATTGCGATCATAAGAGTACAGAGAGGCCATAACTGCGTTTAACAAATTAGAACCTCATAGTATTCTCTGATTTCTAGCAATCACAGACTCTAACCATTCCCAATAGTAAGGAATATAAGTGAACTCTCCATTGACCTTTAAAAAAGGACCCCAACGAACTTGAGTTTCAATAATTCGATGCCTTAACGTTGGTTCTAGATTCTCGTTTGGCTTCTTTTTATGCAATGAAGACTGTAAGATCCACATTAGTGAAGAAGAATGTTGATTTAGGGGTTTTTCTAAAGATCATTCAGGCAAAAAATGTGACTTGTCTAGCTCAAGTCTTGACCCCTTGATCAAGTCTTCCACTTGGAGAATGGTTCCACTGTTGGTGGGATGGTCTTCATCATCTAAAATAACTAGACTTTTTCTCCCATGGTCCAAAAGCTCTTGGAAGTGCACCATAGTCTTGCAAAAAAAAAGAAAAAAGAAAAAAAGAGAATTTAAAAAAAAAAAAAAAGAACAATAAAGAACTTAGCACCAATCAAAGAAAAGGTGAGGGTCAACACAAGGTCAGGTAAAGTTAGAAGGTAAAACAAGACCGCCCTCAACTCCACATGAGTTAGGGTTTAGTCTCTTCCAAGGGTAAAACAAAGTGAAAGGTGTCATCCTTAATTCTGCTTGAATCAGGATTTGGTCACCTTCAAAGTTGAAGAAGACATCGAAGTTGCCTAAGGTAAAACAAGACTGCCCTCAACTCCACTTGAGTTAGGGTTTGGTCACTTCCAAGGGTAAAACAAAGTGGAAGGTGCCATCCTTAATTTCGCCTGAATTAGGGGTTGGTCACCTTCAAAGTTGGAGAAGACATCTTAGCTGCAAGTCAAGGATAAAAAAAAAAAGGGGCATATATATATGAAAATAATAATAATAATAATAATAAATAAATATATAAATTACCCACTTGTTTGCCTTGTGGTGGAATAAAGGTATTTTCTGCTACGGTGAAAATATTTGCAGGTCTTGCCGGCACTTGCAAATGTCAAGTTCTGAAAAGAGAAGAGGGAGTTGTAAGGGAATTTGAAAAAAAAAAGGAATATATATGAGAAAAAGAAGGGGCTAAAAAAAAGAAGAAGAGGGGATTGTAAGGAAATTTGAAAAAAAAAAAAAAAGAAAAAAGGGAAAAAAAAAAGGAAAATAGAAAAAAAAAAAATATATATATATATATATATAACCTAAAACCCTCTCTCTTCTCCATCACTCTCGCACCCTCCCTTCTCACTTCTCTCTCAGACCCTCCATCTCTCTCACTTTCTCCCTCTACGACCTACTTTGCGGCGACTAATGAAACACGACACCAGCGTGCGGCGGCTTCCGGTGACAGCGGGCGGCGGATTCGTGAAGACTAACATGCTGTTGGGAAATAGTTTCGAGTTCCCTCAGTTCATATCTGATCTCCAACTCAGACCCAACGACATAGACGGCAGAGCTCAAGTACTCACGACGTGTGGCAGCAAGGCATGACGTGCGACGGCGTCAGGCGATTGTGGCGGGTTGCGGTGGCTCACTGCGTACAAGGAGGGCGTTGCCGTTGCAGACTCGACGATGACTTCGTGTAGCAGCGATGGTGTGGACGATCTCGTTTCGTCCAAGGTTTGAATATTGAGCACCCATTTTGCACGATATTTATAGCAAAATTCGGAGATTTAGATTTTCAAATCTCGTCGATTCAAAATCTAATCTTGATAAAGATAGAATCTAAGATTCATGTGTGCTAAGTGTTGAATCTATTATCCCATTTGTTCAGAATTAAGTTCGGATTTATTCTCTTTGGCTTGTTAGATCTGGTATGTATCATATTTAAGAATCAAAGTTCAAAAAAAAAAAAAAAAAGTGAGAGCTGATTTGTATCAAGTGCAAGAAGAAATTTACGAATAGGCTTACTTGGCTGGATTTAAGTTAAAAGAGTTAGTTTGAAAGTCTAATTCGATTTGGGTTTTCTAATTGTATTTTGGAATCCATATTATGGAGCCCATAAAGTTTTGGCCCATATATATAATCGGCCCACCATTATTACAAACCTACATATATAAACACATTTATGTGTTTTGGTGGGCGTGTGAGTTTTTACGAAAAGAAAAAAAAAGGCAGAAGCCGTGGGTTGTTCTTACGAAACAGAAAAGCAAAAAGGAAAGTGTAGGCACTGTGTTTTCGTAGAGAAGAAACCGAGAGGTGTTTTTTTTTCTTGGGTTGTTTTGCAGTGAGTTTTTTTTTTTCTCCATTGAAGAGTTTTGAGACCTTATTGTAGAGTGATTCGTGAGCCTTTTCCTTGAGAGAAAAGTGAGAGAAATCCTTCTAGAGGGCATTGTAAACTCTTGTAATTTTCTCCCTGAAATTTTAGTGGAACCTGCATCGGTAGCAGAGAATTGGACGTAGCCAACATTGGGTGAACCAGTATAAATTCGGTGTCAATTTCTCTTCCCTATTCTTTTAATTATCGTTCTTGCTGCTTAGAAGTTTAGGTTGGTTTATCTACTCTTTTAAGCTTGTGAGTTCCAATTTTTATTCTGCGGTATTTGGAACCATAACCTGATCTGGGTTTTTTAGATAAAATATATATTGTCTGAATCTGGTTGAGTGAATTTAGATTAATTATATTTTATCGGCCCCTAACAAGTGGTATCAGAGCATTCGGGTTGTAGAACGATGTCAGGAGGAGATGAGAAATTGGTTACTTTTAATGGATCAGATTTTTCGTTTTGGAAGTGTCAGATATTGGATTATTTACATTCCAAGGAATTGGATTTGCCATTAGAAGGAAAGCCTGAAGATATGGGAGAAGCTGAATGGAAAAAGTTAGATAGAAAGGTGCTGGGGACTGTTCGCTTGACTTTGACAAAGAATGTGCAAAGCAGTGTAGCGAAGGCAACGACCACAGCAGAGCTAATGGAAGCTTTGTCTAACATGTATGAAAAACCCTCTGTAAACAACAAGGTATATCTCGCAACCAAATTTTTTAATTTGAAAATGGCTGAAGGTGCATCTGTTACTGCTCATATAAATGAATTTGATTTGTTGATGAACAAATTGGCTGCTGTTGAGTTAGAATTTACTGATGAAGTAAATGCGATTTTGTTGTTGAGATCTTTGCCTGATAGTTGGGAAACCATGAAAGCTGCACTTTCTAACTCATGTGGAAAAGAGAAATTGCAGTTTTCACAGGTTAGAGATTCTGCCATTGCAGAAGAGATTCGCAGAAAGGACTCAAGTATTGTTTCTACTTCTGGTTCAGCGTTGAATGTGGACAGAGGGAGGAGCAATAATAGAAGTCATGGGAATCGAGGTAAATCAAAAAACAACAGAAGCAAGTCTAGGAACGGCAGATTAGAGTGTTGGAATTGTGGTAAGACTGGACACCTGAAAAGGAACTGCAAGGCCCCAAAGCGAACTGAGGGGAATGAACCCGGTGCAAATGTTGTTGTTAATGAGGTGCATGATGCTTTGGTTCTGGCAGTGGAAAGTGCCCATGACCCATGGGTGATAGATTCAGGTGCGTCATTCCATACTACAGGACAACGTGACATTCTTGAGAATTATGTTGCAGGAAATCATGGAAAGGTGTATCTAGCTGATGGAGAGCCTTTGGACATCATTGGAACTGGTGACGTGAAATTAAAAATGGCGAATGGTTCAGTTTGGAAAATTCGCAAGGTACGTCATGTTCAAAATATGATGAAGAACTTGATTTCTGTAGGGCAGTTAGACAGTGAAGGATATGAAATTTGCTTTGGCCAAGGAAACTGGAAGGTTACAAAAGGTGCCATGGTAGTTGCTCGAGGAAGAAAATCAGGGACTTTGTATATCAACAGTAATGACAAAGACATGGTGGCTGTTGTCGATCCTTCGAGTCAGACTGATTTGTGGCATAACAGATTGGGACATATGAGTGAAAAAGGTATGAAAATTCTTCACTCTGCAGGGAAGTTACAGGGACTAAAGGCAGTTGAACACAAATTGTGTGAGGGCTGTGTATTTGGGAAACAGAAGCGTGTCAGTTTCTCAAAGACAGGAGCAAAGCTAAAACCTACGAAGTTAGAGTTAGTTCACACTGATGTGTGGGGGCCTTCAGAAGTATCTTCTCTCGGTGGTTCCAGATACTATGTGACCTTCATAGATGACTCAAGCAGGAAGGTATGGACTTATTTTCTCAAACATAAATCTGATGTATTTTCTGTTTTCAAAACTTAGAAGGCTATGGTTGAGAATGAGACAGGTCTAAAAGTTAAAAGCTTGAGGTCAGACAACGGCGGTGAATATGTTGATGGGGAGTTCAAAAGATACTGTGCAGACAATGGGATTGTGATGGTAAAGACTATACCAGGGACACCGCAGCAAAATGGTGTGGCTGAGAGAATGAACAGCACACTGAATGAGCGTGCCAGGAGCATGAGATTACATGCAGGATTGCCTAAGATGTTATGGGCAGAGGCAATCAACACGGCGACCTATCTGATCAATAGGAGCCCGACCACATCACTAGACTTCAAGTTGCCTGAAGAAGTCTGGAGCGGTAAACAGGTAAACCTTTCTCATCTAAAGGTTTTTGGTTGTGTGTCTTACATTCACATTGATGATGCAGACATGAGTAAATTAGATGCCAAATCCAAGAAATGTTATTTTCTTGGGTATGGTGGAGCTGAGATTGGCTACAGGTTTTGGGATGACCAAAACAGGAAGATTCTCATAAGCAAGAACGTGATCTTCAATGAGGAAGTTCTGTACAAAAACAGAACAACAGTTGATTCAGAGTCAAACGAAAGTACAGAAGAGAAGACTCAGTATCTAAGTCTTCCTAAGGTTGAGACCAGGACAATGAGATTTGAAGATCAGAATGCAGTTACTCCTGAGGAAACAGTTGTGGAAATTGAGGAACTAGTTGTGGAACCTGATGAGCAGACTGTGGAGCTTGATGAAGTTCAGAGAACGCCACCTACAGCAGTCAGGAGGTCTAGCAGGACTATCAGACCACCATAGAGGTATTCCCCTACTTTGAATTACATATTATTGACTGACAGAGGTGAACCTGAATGTTATGATGAGGCGGTTCAACTGGAAGATTCTGTCAAGTGGGATTTGGCCATGAAGGATGAGATGGATTCTCTTATGACGAATCAGACATGGCAACTGGCTGAGTTACCAAGAGGTAAGAAAGCTTTGCAGAACAAATGGGTTTATAGAATCAAGCAAGAGCCTGATGGTAGCAAGAGGTACAAAGCAAGGCTTGTAGTCAAAGGCTTTCAACAGAAGGAAGGTATTGACTTTAATGAGATATTTTCTCCGGTAGTCAAACTTACTACTATTAGAACTGTATTATCGATAGTGGCAGAAGAGGATCTGTTTCTGGAACAGATGGATGTAAAGACAGCTTTTCTTCATGGTGATTTAGAAGAAGAAATTTACATGGTACAGCCACAGGGTTTCACAGTATAGGGGCAGGAGAAAATGGTTTGCAAACTTCAGAGAAGCCTGTATGGTCTCAAACAGGCTCCCAGACAGTGGTATAAGAAGTTCGATAGTTTTATGTGCAACAGTGGATTTCAGAGGTGTCAGGCAGATCATTGTTGCTACATAAGGTCTCATGGTAACTCATATATTATTTTATTGTTATATGTTGATGATATGTTGATAGCATGTGCTAACAAACAGGAAATTTTGAAGATAAAGGCTGAATTATCTAAAGAATTTGATATGAAAGATTTGGGAGCTGCCAAACAAATTTTAGGAATAAGAATTGAGAGGAAAGATGGTACATTGACATTGTCGCAGGAAGAGTATGTGAAAAAGGTGTTGAACAGATTTCACATGGAAGATACAAAACCTGTGAGTACTCCTTTAGCTTGTCATTTTAGATTATCTAAGGAGCACTCACCCACTACTGAGCAGGAAAGAGATCATATGGCTAAAGTGCCATATGCTTCAGCTATAGGTAGCCTGATGTACGCCATGGTTTGCACAAGACCAGACATTGCACATGTAGTGGGAGTTGTTAGTAGGTATATGAGTAATCCAGGGAAGCAGCACTGGGAGGCTGTGAAGTGGATTTTTAGATATCTAAGAGGGACAACTGATTATGCTCTGCATTTTAAGAAGTCAGATTTTAAACTGCAGGGTTATGTGGATGCAGATATGGCAGGTGATACAGATGGCAGGAAAAGTACTACTGGGTATGTTTTTACTTTGGGTGATACTGCAATTAGCTGGGTTTCTAGACTGTAGAAGATAGTAGCTCTTTCTACTACAGAGGCTGAGTATGTTGCAGTTATTGAGGCAAGTAAAGAAATGATATGGCTTCAGTCTTTTTTAGAAGAACTTGGCTTGAAATTGGGAAAAGGGACTTTGCATTGTGACAGTCAGAGTGCTATTCATTTAGCAAAGAATCCAGTGTTTCATTCGAGAACGAAACACATACAGGTGAGGTACCATTTCATCAGATCAGTTTTGGAAGATGGAGTGCTCGTGCTTGAAAAGATTCCAGGAAGTCAGAATCCAGCCGATATGTTTACCAAGACCGTTCCTGTTGACAAACTGAAGTTGTGTGCAACTTCAGTTGGACTTCTCCATGAGTAGAGAGGAGTCGCTACCGTTGCAGGGGAGACATGTTGCTTGTTTGGTCTCCAAGTGGGAGATTGTTAATATTATGGAGCCCATAAAGTTTTGGCCCATATATATAATCGGCCCACCATTATTACAAACCTACATATATAAACACATTTATGTGTTTTGGTGGGCGTGTGAGTTTTTACGAAAAGAAAAAAAAAGGCAGAAGCCGTGGGTTGTTCTTACGAAACAGAAAAGCAAAAAGGGCAGTGTAGGCACTGTGTTTTCGTAGAGAAGAAACTGAATGGTGTTTTTTTTTCTTGGGTTGTTTTGCAGTGAGTTTTTTTTTTTCTCCATTGAAGAGTTTTGAGACCTTATTGTAGAGTGATTCGTGAGCATTTTCCTTGAGAGAAAAGTGAGAGAAATCATTCTAGAGGGCATTGTAAACTCTTGTAATTTTCTCCCTGAAATTTTAGTGGAACCTGCATCGGTAGCAGAGAACTGGACGTAGCCAACATTGGGTGAACCAGTATAAATTCGGTGTCAATTTCTCTTCCCTATTCTTTTAATTATCGTTCTTGCTGCTTAGAAGTTTAGGTTGGTTTATCTACTCTTTTAAGCTTGTGAGTTCTAATTTTTATTCCGCGGTATTTGGAACCATAACCTGATCTGGGTTTTTTAGATAAAATATATATTGTCTGAATCTGGTTGAGTGAATTTAGATTAATTATATTTTATCTGCCCCTAACAAGATTTTCAAATCTCGTCGATTCAAAATCTAATCTTGATAAAGATAGAATCTAAGATTCATGTGTGCTAAGTGTTGAATCTATTATCCCATTTGTTCATAATTAAGTTCGGATTTATTCTCTTTGGCTTGTTAGATCTGGTATGTATCATATTTAAGAATCAAAGTTCAAAAAAAAAAAAAAAAAAGTGAGAGCTGATTTGTATCAAGTGCAAGAAGAAATTTACGAATAGGCTTACTTGGCTGGATTTAAGTTAAAAGAGTTAGTTTGAAAGTCTAATTCGATTTGGGTTTTCTAATTGTATTTTGGAATCCATATTTTTTTTAATCTCAATATCACAAATTGGATTTGAAAACAAATTTTTGTGATAAAGAATCAAGATTTGGTTCTAATCATTTGCAAATTAGATTCAAGTCGGTCTGGCTTTGAATCGGGAGCTAAGTTGAAAAGATTTTGAATCTGATTCAACATTCGTTGTGGAATGTGGGACATGTCTCAAATTTTATTCAATTTAGAATAAATTTCAAGCTCCAAATGTTAGTCCAAATTCAAGTCAAGTTGCATCCAATCCAAGGCTCTTTTCTTTATTCAAGTCCATTTCAAAACAAGTCCAAAAATGCTTGTTTACTTTGAATCAAAGTGAGATAAACTGCAAATTTTACTGGAACTTCACTAAATTAATTTAAGCCAAAAATTTGGGAGAATCAATATTTTATTTGGGCATATTCCAAATTTCCTCCTAAAATTGGCTAAGGTCAAAATTCTGTCAAAAAAATCTCGATAGAATTTAAGTTTGCCTCAAACAAAAATTTGGGCATAATCCAAATGTCCTCCCAAACCAAAATTTGGGTACTCCAAATTTAAGCTTCAAATTCAAATTCATTGGTAGGTTCTAAACTATGCCCTAAAATTAAAAAAATAAATTGGGTATAATTTGAACACTACTTGAAATTCAAATTCAAATTAGAATTAAGGTAGAACATTAATTTTACTGAAATTCAAATTCAAGTTCACTACCAAATAAGAAAATCAAAATTATGACCCAAATTCATATTTTGATGAATTGGCACATCAAATGGAGTCCAAATTAGGAGCAAATACCTTAAATTTTGATTCCAAATTATCTTTTTCGAGATTCACTCACACATACTAGTGCATAAATCTCAACAAGAGGACATTTGTTGGAATAGAAATTTTGGTTAATCAGAAATTGTCATGTCATTACTTAAAATTAGTGACAAAATTATTTATTTAATTAGGGATTAATTAAACTTGCAAGCATCCCTAAATTAAATTATGGAAAATCCAAATATGTAATAGATTATATGAAATTTGGGCCAATTTTAGATAAAGCCCAAATGGAAGACCCTAATCCAGCAAAGTCTAAACCCAAAGTCAGTCAGGCTCAGTCCATAAGAGTTTAGGCCCAAAGTCAACTAGACTTAGTCCAAAGTCAACTAGCCCCAATCCAACATTCAGGCCCAAGCCCACTTGGAGGCCTTGGGGAACTCTATAAATAGAGAGCTCCCTCCTCCATTTAAGGGGTTCATAAATTTGAGATCTCAGAGAGAATTCAGAAATAAATACCAAAAGATTCCTTGAGCTCTTAAAGATTAAAAACCTCCTGAACAAAGAACACTTCCTCGAAGATCAAGAACACTTCTTCGAGATCCCAAGAATCCATTGAGGCTTCAATCTCAAGAATAAGCTTTGCATCCCTCGAGGGAAACATACAAACATGAGAGAGAATCGGAGGATCAAGTATTAAAGATTGTATTCCACAACATTCAAATTAATACAAATATAAAAGTTTCATTTGCACGTGTTCTCCATTTCTTTGTTGAAATCTCGTGTGAACACCCATGAATAAGAATAATTAACATTACAAAATAACTAAAAATAAATTTTAAAGTACAAATAAACCAAATACATGTAGATCTACTTATTTACAATAAACTATAAAATACAAATTCAAAATAGAGAAAAGAAAGGAAGAGTTCCAAAGGTTAGATATCAATCTAAACTATTTTAATTGTATTCGAAATCAACCCAAACCTACCTTAAAATTTGTTTCAAGACTCCGAGACGGAACCAAATCCTAAAACAAAAGAATTCAAATGTTAGATACCAATTTAAACTATTTTAACTGTGTTCGAAAAAACCTAAGCATAGATTTTTCACCTAAAATTTACCAAAACATACTTAATCTTTGCTTAAAAGTGTTCGAATATTAGTGAAAGTGTTCGAATGAGTTTGAAAGTGTTCAAATGAGTTCGAAACTACAAAAAAAAAAAGACTTTTCAAATGTTAGAAAATGATCCAACATACTTTGTTTGACTTCAAAAATGTTTAAAAGTGGGTTTCTACATACTTTCTTCACCAAAGAAGTTAGAAACTTTGTTGGTTTGAGTTCCAAGTGTTCGAACTCGCAAATATGAGATTACACAAACTAAAACTCAACAATCTTAAATAGATTTGCAAAATAATATTGATTCTAAGTATATTAACTACTCAAAAAATCAAAAACTTTACAATATTACCAAAATCCAAGAGCGGAAGCAACGTGAGGTGGTCGGCGGTCGGTTGGGCAGTGGCGGAGAGTTAGGTGCGTGGAAGAAAAGACAACAAAAATCATATAAAATGGTGGGTTGTGGAGTGCCTGCGAACTAGGCAGTGGGCGATGGGGGCATGGGTGGGAGAGAAAGAAAGGTTGAGGAGAGGAAGGAAAATGAGAGGAGAGAAAGGACGGGGCGGCAGCAGCGGTCGGCGAGAGGGTGGGTGGGTGGATGGGAGAGAAGGGAAGGGAGAGTATAATATAGTAGGGAGAGAAGAGAAAATGGGGGAAATTTTTGGAATGAGAGGAAAAATGGGGGGAAGGAGAGAGAAAATGGGGCTCATTTTCGAGCCCCATTAATGAGGAAATATTGACAGTTCGATTGAATGGTCGGCAAAAGTGAGGAGAAATGCCGATGGTTTACTAAACAGTCGGCAAAAGTGAGGGGAAATGCCGACAATTTAGTAAACAGTAGACAAAAGTGAGGAAAAATGCTGACGATTTAGTAAACGCTCGAAAAAAGTGAGGAGAAATGCCGACGGTTTAGTAAACGGTCAGCAAAAGTGATTTTTCACGTGATTAAATAAGTTTCGGTCGGGACCGCCAACGGTTCTCCAAACCATCGACAGTTCTTTGCCCTTTTGCCGACCGTTTCATAAAACGATCGGCATTTCTCCTCCCTTTTGCCAACCATATAATAATTATCGGTCTTTCTCTTCCCTTTTGCACACCGTTTAATAACCATCGGCATTTCTCGCTCTTTTTGCCAACCAATTATAAAACGATAAGTATTTCTCCTCCTGTTTGCCGATCGTTTACTAAATCGTCGGCATTTCTTTTTTTTTTTTCTGACCATTTTTAAAGAGTCAGGATAAATAACGTCGGAAAATGGCAAAATTCTTATAGTGTCCCTCCAAGATCCTCTTCAAATTTGATAAAGAAGTGTATTTATAGGCCAAAAAATCCTAGTTGCACGTCCCAAATTCACACTTTAAAGTTTGTAGTGCCTCAACGCTAGCATTTTGCCTGCGCTAACAGTCGATGGCACCTAGGGGCTGTAATTTTGTTTGTTTGTTTTTTTTAAATCTTCAACTTGGAAATCCTTTCATTTTGGCCTTCAAAATGAAATATTTGTTCACCTACAAAAATAAATGAAATGTATGAATTAAAACCCAAAAATATAGAAAAACTAACTAAAAACAACCTAAACAAGATAATAAATAAATATATAATGAACTTATCAACAATTAGAATAAGATGATAGCAAATTCACCTTTTTTATATTTTGGATTCTACCTTGCTTATTTTCTGTATCTTCCTCTTGTTCCTCATCCTTCAATTTTCACCAAAAACATCGTTGTTCCTCATTTTCTACATCAAATACAAAATGAGCTCCACATTTTTTCACTAACGACCTTCGTAGCTCTGTAACTTTAAAAAATGCAATTTCCAAATGACCTGGGTTGTTTTCCAATAATTTCAAAATTGAAACCGACTCACAGTATCGGACCCACACATGATCTGATTTATATACCCGAGGCCTTCTCATCCAGTTTTTTGAACCAAAAGGAGAAAACGTACACACTTCTAAACCGTTAATCTCAAGCTGCATGTGGTAGCTGCCTTCGAAATTCATCAGCTCAAAAACCCCACAAAGTATTATCCCTTTCGGTTCATATTCAATGGCACTTGAACTTTGACAGGGCAATCTATGCTACAATGAGCAAAAAAGTTTGGAATCTCACTTCCAGGTACTACAAATTCAACTTCTCTGTCTCTTTTGATAGCCTGCAATGTTAATATTTATACTTTAGAGAGAGACCAAATATTACTATTAGTAGGAATTCAAGGTTAGCCTCACAACATAATAAAGACAGTGGCAAACCACGTTGAGATGTTTGTTGAGATGTTTCATTATTCACTTTTTATAAATGTTTTCAAAATTCAAGCAGTTTTGGAAACTTAAAAAAAAAAAAAAAAAAAAAAAAAAAGGGTAGATTTTTGAAAACTTGTTTTTAGACTTTGGCTAAGAATTCAAGTATTTCCTTAAAAAAGATAAAAATCATTGTAAAGAAATTACGAGAAAACAAGCATAATTTAAAAAAAAACCAAAAAACCAAAGATCAAATAGACGTTATAAAACGGGCCTAAATATTTTATTTAAAATTTACTTTGTGTTATTAAAAAATTTCAAATTCATTTTTTATTTTGCAATCAAATACTATAAAATTTTTGTTTAAAAAAAATGCTATAGAATTTTGAAAACCGTCTTTATTAGTTGAAAGACACTTTTTACTATTCTATATATTTCTTCTTTTTTTTTTTTTTTTTTTTGAGGTAGAATATTTTTCTTCATTGATCATTAGCTTAACCCTAAACAAATAATAATATATAATAATAATAATAAAACTCACCCTAAACCAAATAATGCTCAAAGATTGCTATATCTTTCTTCATTGGTCATTAGCTTTAACCCAATAGTTTAGTTCTTTGTTTCTTGAAGAGCTAAACCCAAATAGATTATATTTTTAGTGGATGAATTTTCACCCATAGATCACTTTGGTTTTTAAGATTTCAAAAGCCACACTTAGTTATTCGATTTTGAGAAATTTTTAATTAAAGGAACCATGGTTGATAATTAATTTTATTTTTGTTTTACTTAATTGTAATAATTTTTAACACAACCATTTATCTGGTATTAAAAGTTTAAATACCCATTAAAAAAATTAGATCAACTGGAAAAGATTGGTGTAATTTTGCATTAAAATAACAAGTTATTGATATAAATTACTGTTTAAATTTATTAGTATGTTATTTATATTTTAATAATTTGATTGATATCAATATAAAATAACTAATTAAAATTAAATAATTGATTACTTGCATAGAAGTTTGTAATATTTTATAATTACTAACAAAAAAAAATTATTTTCTCTTCATTTTAATAAACAAAGTTGAAGAGAATGAAAATTTTAATTTTCCTCCCTCAATTCCCATTATGATATTCTTCCCTCAATTCCCCCCTCAATTCCCATTATGGACAAACCGACAACTACACATTTGAAGGCAGCAAAGAGAATTCTTCGGTACATCAAAGGTACGATAATTACTGTTTGTACTGTTCTGTTTCTGATGATTATAAACTCATGGGATACAATGATTGTGATTGGAGTGGAGATATGGATGACCGCAAGAGCATGACTGGTTTTGTGTTCTACATGGGAGAAACTGCCTTCACATGGACGTCAAATAAGCAACCAGCTGTTACTCTTTCTACATGTGAAACAAAATATGTAGCTGCTACCTCATGCGTTTGCCATGCAATTTGGCTAAGAAATCTGCTAAAAGAGTTGGGTTTGTCACAAGAGGAGCCGACGAAGGTTTTTGTTGACAACAAGTCAGCAATTGCTTTAGGTAAGAATCCAGCTTTCCACAATCGGAGTAAGTATATTGATACGCGTTACCACTATATTAGAGAGTGCATCGCAAGAAAGGATGTGCAATTGGAGTACGTGAAGACTCATGATCAAGTAGTCGATATCTTCACCAAGCCACTTAAAAAAGAAGACTTCACAAGGTTGAGAGGTTTGTTTGGAGTAACAAAATCAAGTTTAAGAGGGGGTATTGAAAATAAACTTGATTTTGGGTAATTAGTATTTGGGCCTAGTCTAAATAAAAGCCCAATTTCTAGAAACATTTTAAGTTCTTAAATATTCTAGAGAAATCTCTTCTTGAAGATATTTTAGAGTATGATGTAGAATTCTCTAGAATGTGAGAGAAAAATAGTAATTGTAAAGAACATTCTGGAGAGTCATTTGTAACCACTAGATTGTATATGTGTTGGCAAAACCATAGCTATAAGTTTAGGAGGTGCAACCAGTATAAATAGAGGTGATGTCTTAGAGTTTGTATCAAGCCAAAAAGCTAGAAGTGACCAATAATACAAGTAGCCTATTTCTCAAAAATCTATCTTTCAATTTAACCTCCAATCTCCAAAAGTTTCTTTCCAACAAGAGCACCTCGACCACGGATGAGGTGGATACCACACCTTGGCCACAAGCACGAATGAGGTGAAGGCCGCACCTCAGGCACGAATGATAGTGTGTGTATCTTTTTAAAATGCATTCCACAAAAGTTATGGTGTCACAAATCATTCAAAATTTATCAGACATATAATAGTGTTGTTAACAGTAGTACTTTAAGGTGTAGTTGAAGATTTTTAATATTTAAATACTAAATAGACACAATCAAAATATTAAAATTTTGGGACTGAATTTATAGTTTAAATAAAACGAGTAAAGGACTCTTACCAATTGGCCTTCTTGGTTTCCATTCGGTAATATGTTCATATAGCATCCATCATAACACTTTATGAGAGTTCAACCCCCATTTTTCCTCTTCAATGGTAAGTGAGGTTGTGTTTTCTTCCTCCTTAATAAAGTCTATTTCTAAGTTTTAGAATAGTTGTCAAATAAAAGATATTTTTTGAGTGAAGTACTTTCTAAGCATTTCTATTGAATCAATAATTGCAAGTGTGTTTGGCATAGTTTTTCAAGTGATTTTGGATGACTAAAAGTATTTTCATTTTAGAATTTATAGCATTTGATAAGTTGGTAACAAATAAAAAATATCACTTTTGAAAAAATCAAATTATTTAAAAAAGCTTTTTAAAGCAACATTTGATACAGTTGGTTATCCAAAAAGTGATAGAAAATTATCTTCAAATTCGTTCATGATAATATAATAATTTGACATTTGTAGAATATCACTTTAAAATGTGGTATATATAAATATTTAAAAAAGCTTTTTAAAGCAACATTTGATAAAGTTGGTTATCCAAAAAGTGATAGAAAATTATCTTCAAATTCGTTCATGATAATATAATAATTTGACATTTGTAGAATATCACTTTAAAATGTGGTATATATAAATTAATTATTCATGTTCTCTACTGTAGCAAAACCTTTTATGGCCGATAATAAACACTATATCAAGAAAGTTTACAGTATGATTTTTTATTTTCTGTTTTCAGAAGTTAAGCTTATGACAAAAGAATTTTTCAATTTTAAAAAAATACTTTTATAGTTTAAGTCAATTATTTAAAACAGCAAGATTTTTTTTTTTTAAAGTTTTCAAATTTTGGTTATGATTTCAAAATTATTTTTAAATTAGATTAGAAAACAAAGAAAAATGTTGGTGAATAAACATCGATTTTTGAAATAAGGAAAAGAAAAACAAAAATGTTATCAAACTAAGTCCATAAAGTTAAACGACTTTTTCATAATTATAGATATTTGTAATCATAGTAAAAATCATTTTTTGATTCTTAGGGTATGTTTGGGAGTGATTTTGGCATAGCCAAAATCACTTTTGCCATTGTCAAAATCAATTTCCTCTCAAATATTGATGTTTGGCAAAATGATAAAATTGATTTTTGATAAATCAAAAATCATTGAAAATTGATTTTTGAATAATTATCTAGGAGGTGATTTTGGTGAGATGATGGACCGGGAATCACATCTCAAATTTTACCTTCATACCATGCAAGGTGGAAATACCAAAATTGCCCCTGTATTTAAAATGAAAAATTTCAGCCCTAACTCTCATTTCTTTCTCTCTCGACTGGCTGCAATTGGAGGCTCTATCGACTTTGTAAACCCTAAGCTTCTTCGCCATTGTAGCATCTCATCCTCGATTACTTCAGTTTCTCTCAGGTAGGTGTTATCTTCATCTGTGTTTGATTTCTGAACTTGTAATTTCTTCACTGATTTTTTTATTTGTGTAATTTTGTTTTGATATGTGGAAATGGTTCTGTGAAACTTCGAGGGTGGGTGTATATGTTGTGAGAGTTTCGGCTCATTGATTGTGTTTTAGATGAGAAATCTTGCTTTCTTGTTTGTGTTGAATCTTGTGTTTTAGATGAAAAGCCCACTTTTCTTTGTTTGATCTATTTTCGAATGCCTCAGGTTACCTACTCTTCTGCTGTTTTTCTCAGAATGATGAAGTTGAATATATGCTGTGAGGATTTATACAATATCTTCATTTGCTTCGTGCAACATCTTTTTGCATCGCACCTTGTACAATTTTTCCACTTGATGAATTATGTCTGCTGTGTATTATTGCCGGCGGAGGGGATATCGAGATGGATAGTACCTAATCCCAGTTAATATACCTCGGTTAGACCAACAATTTAAGATCTCTGCTTTTATGGGAATGGTGTTTCTTTGCTTAATAATGCAACACTTATTGAACAATCCCTTTCATTGTATTGTCCTGTTCTATGGGTAAAGTTCTGAGCAGGTGCATTTTTCTTCACATTCTATCTGGGTGCTAACCAAGAATATCTGCATCATATAAATCTTTTCCAAGCTTTCAGATCAGTACTAATTAAACAATCTGTTTTCTTCCTGTTTTTCCTCCTCTCTGTTTCTTTCTCTCTCATATAGTGAATTGTAGTTTTGATAGAGAAAATTTGATATCATTACTACCCGAGTATCATTAATGTACTAGAGGGAAATGGAAGCTAACTAGGTAAGAACCAGGAGCTATATACATGGCAGAGATTGCTCAAATTCTTGACCATTTTACAAATGTCTAATATTTGACTAAAGCTTGTCAAGATTCCATGTAATAAATAGGTCTCTCACTTTAAATTCCAACTCTGTGTTTCTTTAGAGTGATTTTAAACATTCAAACACAAACACCAGATTAAGTGGCCATGCAAGTTGCAACCAAAAGGAGTCTGCAAAAAAAAATGTCACATCAACTTCAAATGCCATGCCCTTGTGCTTGACTTTTTAGCCTCCTATCAGTCACTTTGACATAACTAGGAGAATCCAAGGAGGAACTTAAGAAAGCTAAAGTTTTAGAAAAACAGCTTGAAGAACAAGAACTCTTGGCTGGGGCTGAGGAAGAGTCAGATGATGAGCTATTTGTATTGGTGCGTAGTTTGGATGATAATAAACATGAAGATATTTCATTCCAGTACAAGGAAAATCTTGATTTTGATCTTGATAACCTTTTAGGTGTTGCTAATAATATCATTTATGATAGTAACTTATGGAGAAAGCGAATTGTGTTTTTTTAACCTTAGATTTTTTCTTATTTTCCACTTTTGCTTGTTAACAACTAATTTTTTTGTGCCTTAGGAGACTTTGAGAAGCAATGATAATGCCAAAATCTTTTGTTTAGACTCTAAGAACCATGAGTTGGGATTCATGGTGGGTTGTTTGTTGGTAGTTAAAGTTATGGGTGGAAATTGTTTGTAATTAGCCTTCAATTGTACTCTTTTTTCTTAATTATATTACCTTAGGAAAAAAAAATGTTTCAATATTGACATGCTATCTTCTATACTCTAAAATATTTTATTTTATCATTTTTAAGGTGTACAATTGAGAGGACATTTAGGATAAACTTTGAAAATATACATATTAGTCCTTAAACTTTCAAATTTGTTTTATTTTGGTCACAAAACAAATGTCTATTTTAGTTCTCAAACTTTAAAATAAATTTGAAAGTTTAAGGACCAATATTTGAAGTTTAAATATATGAAAATCACTTCTAAAAGTTTGGAACCAAACATCAATATGATTGTTTGAAAATCAATTTTACAAAATCAATTGTACCTAAATCTCTTTTTCTAAAATCACTATTTCAACTATCACTCCTAAGTGCATGTTTAGGAGTGATAGTGCAGATCAAGAGACTCTCCACTAACTAGTGCTAATGTTTGGCATGATCTTTCAACGGGATATTCAATGAAGCTTCCTTGAATCAAGATGTTGTCAATTTTCAAGTGATTTATTTCATGTTGAAAATTAGATTATCATATTCTCTTGCTACGTTATCCTAATACATTTTATGCAGGAAGGAAACAATAATGTTTCTTTCTAACAAAGGAAATACCCTTTTTTTTTTGCATCTTTCTGTTACAAATTTCATACTAATTAAATTTAATGTCATGTTTGCGGCAATCAACTGCACCTTGTGTTTGAATGTTTCAATTGGAATTTTGAATACTTTACTTTCCACATCTTTAAATGATAAGTTTTTTTTTACAATAAATGTGAGGGTATGGGGGATTTGAACCCCTACCTTCTCAAGAGAAGGAGTACATGTCAATTATCGCTGAGCTATGCTCACTTTGACCTTTAAATGATAAGTTGAGACAGATCGAGAAAATCTAATTCTTATCTCTAAACTTGTTATATTCTACCAATTTCACCCTAACCTTTCAATTTCATCAAATTGGGCTGCATAGACTTAGTTAAATGTTGCAATTTCTACTCTCTATTCAATTTCTGCTAATTCTTTACCCACTAATTTTGACAAAAAAAAAGTTAAAATTTTCATGGACTCACTAATTTCAATAATATATACCAAGTTTTGCACAAATTTAAGTGAATGAAATTTCCAAAACTCACAAATTTTAACAAAAATTTAGCTCTAATGTCGTTTTTTAAAATCTTATCAAATTTGTATCATACGTTATATAATTCATTAAAAGCATATGATAATATTTTTTTTAATGAATTTTCCAACGAAAACTTATAAAATGGTAAAAATTGCAACACTGGTTTAAGTTTAAAGTTAAGACATTGCAAGACTTATCTAAATTTTGAGTGCAATGGGATAAAATTAATATAACTTGACAAGTTTAGGGTAAAAATTATTATTTTTTTACCAAATTATTAGTTGATAGTAAATATTGTTTATTATTATTATCAAATTAATTTATGTCTTATTCATGCTACAAGTTAGTTTGAAATTTCTCCAAAAAAATAATGTTGATGTGAGGGAGTACCCTTGTCAAAATTACCTGAGTATTTTAATAAGTATTTCCATGTTATAAGAATTTGAATTTGAATTTCTTTTATATATAAAAAAAAAAAAAAATCATGGTTGATTTGTTTTATTAGGAACTAAAAAAAATGCTGTGAAAGGATTATTTATTAATTTGCGATTACAAGTTAAAAATTTCAATAATTTTTCATGTAATTAGTTTTAATTTATTAAATTAGAAGCTAGAATATATTTTTGACATGAGAGAGAGTTACAAAAGAAGAGAGAGCACTAATGGTAGAAAAGAACAAAAGAAAAGGCATATAAAGAGAATTGTAGAGAAAACAAGTACAATTTCCAACAACAACGAGACCTTCATTTGTAGTTTTTGGTTTTTAGAAATTGTAATTGTTTTCTCATCAATTTGTTGTGATGAGTTTCATCTTTTTTAAGAAAATATTTGAAATTCTTAGTCAAATTCCAAAAATAAAAACAAGATTTTGAAAACCATTTTTTTTAGTTTCCAAAATTTGGCCTAGTTTTTGAAAACATATGTAAAAGGTAGATAAGAAAGCAAGGGAACCCATAGGTGGGAGTAGTATTTATAGGCTTAATTTTCACCCAAAAACCAAATGGTTATCAAAAGAGACCTTAGTATGCAAATTTTGGCTTGTTTTTTTATATCATATAGGCCATAGTGATTGAAATTCTTTGTTTCGTAAACCTCACATTGAATTATCTCTTTGATATTTTTCTTCATATGCAATGGCACTTGAAGTGAGACAAGGCAACCTATGCTACAATGATCCAACAACTTTGCAAACTCATTTATAGCTGCAAATTCAACAACTTTGTGATTGCAGATACACTGTGTTAAATCACCAATCAACCCAAAAGTTTAAGCTAATGGGTTATGGAAATTTTAATTAATTATATGGAAATTATGCCTAATAGATTATAATTTCAAGATCATATTTTCATAAATGTCCAAATATTTGAAAATTTTTATTATTAGATTTGTTGTGTAATATCTTACCATTATGCCCTTTATTTCGTTTTCCTCTCATTAATAAATAAATACATTTTAATTTTAATATTAAAGATTATGCCCGTTTTTATCAATATTTGATTTGATACTCCTACGATTTTAGCTTTTAGTTTTTTCCATTTATCACTTTTTTTCACACGATTGTTCCATGATTTTTGCATTTTCTTTCCCAGAATCATCAACTTCCAGCCACCCATATATAACATTTCCAACATTTCACAGTATTGTCGAGTTTTATTTCACGCAACTTCCAACCAGCATGTTTTCTTCAATTTCGAAGTTGTTCGGCCATAACATTTTCACACAATTCATTTTTTCCTCTAGAAAATTTTCTTCAATTTCTTCAATTATGAATGAATTTTATATACTTCAATATATATTGCTAGTATATACCTGTTTACATTCATTCATATATGAATAAAGTTTGTATACTTCAGTATATAGTGTTAGTATATACCTTTTACATTATAATAAATACGAATAAATTTTATATATTTCAGTATATATTGTAAGTATACACCTGTTTATCTTTAGTATATAGTCGCTTGCAGAATTGTTCTCCAAAGAGTGTTTCTTCATTTTGGACAAAAATCACGCAAAAATGCCTGTTTACACGATTTTTCTTTTTTTGTTTCGTTCAATCAGACACCGATTGAGTTCTTTTGTTTTCCTTAAATGAATTTTATTTTCTATTATTTTTTTAAACTATCAAATTATGGAAAAGGGGCATAGCAGTAATTGAATAATAACTTTATTGTAAAATCATTAGGCTCGTTGGCTAATTGTGTAAAAAATGGTGGGTTTGACCATAAATGAAATATGTACCTCTTTTATGGGTTATCTATGTAGTTATCCCTTAATTATATCAATACTTAACGCTCCCCTTCACTTGTGGGCTTGAAAATTTGTCAAAGGCCCAACAAGTAGAAATGAATATTAATTGGGGAGGAATTGACATTACAGTAGTTTGAACTCATGACCTCCAACTTTGATATCATGTTAAATCATCAATCAACCCAAAATCTTTTAAGTTAATTGGTGATTTAACACACTGTCATGTACTTATTATACTTTGGAGAGATCAAATATCATTAGGGTTAAATCTATCAAAAGGTCTATAATCTTCTCTTCTTAATTTGGTCCTTAATTTATTTTAAAAAGATCAATTTTATTTTTAAAAAATCAATCAAGTCATTCCTAAAAAGTATATTAAATTTTAGTATTAGGAAAACAATCATGTCATTAAATTATTGTTTTATCAACATATTTGGAAATATGAGCATGCCATATGAAAAATGAGTCAAGTTTTGCTGATAGATGCGTTGAATTTTCATGGGTCAAGTGACATCCGAGTGACATGTCCTTAAATCTAAATATGTCAATTGATTTTAAATGATTTATTTTTTATTATAAGTTCAATTTTCTAAAAACAGAAATTTCAGTAATGGTCAATGTAACTGTTAAGATATTAAAAAAAAAAAAAAATCTACGAGGTAATTTTATACATGAGAGGTAGGAAAGGAAGTAAAGAGAGCCACCAATACCATACAAGAAAAAGGCATAATAATAGAAGTTGTAAAAGAGAATGAAACGTCAAAATAATGTTGTAAAAAAAATATATGAAAAAATAATACTAATGGTTGTTGCCTAATTTTGGACAGAAGAACACACATGACATCCACGTGACAGCAACGGTGAATTTGTTTGAGGGGGAAAGAATGTGGCTTGCAAGACAAGAAAGATCATCAATGTGGTGCTTGCCACAAGCTCTGATGCTTAAGTCAGAGAGTGAATGAGTGAGGAAGAACTTACCTTCTCCTCCAATGAAGAAGAGTATTTATAGGGCCTTTTTAGGGCTTATTTACTAATTCCGTGGCGAATTAGGAAGAGGAAAAGGTTGGAGCGGGCTGAACGAGGACCAAGGATCACAAGAGTTTGGGGTCAACCTTGGGGGTAGCCGAGGCCGACCCGTTCTATTTGCTTTTTGGCACTTTTGACCCTTCTCGTCCCATGTTGAGTTCTTCTTTGCATATTTGTCCTTCCACTTCCTTTATATTTCAAAATTGTCCTCATGGTCAAATTTTACCCATAACATTAGCCCACATTCCCTAATTTAGGTTCATGGTTTGACCTTATGGTTATGGACTAATTGCATGGAGCCTAATTTAGGAGTGTAGATTTTGAGTCTAAATTTATCTTTAGAATTAGTATTTGTGCTTGGTTTTATGTAACTAGATTCTTCTCATTTGTTTTTTTCAAAAAATCGTCGCCAGATTCATCTAGGATCTTTGGGATGCTCATATCAACTAACCATATCTTTTTTGGAGACCCAATTAATCCTCTAGGCTTGCGTTCTCCACACCTAAGTGGAGTTTTGCATTCATCACGTGCTACTCAACTTTATGAAGCTTGCTTTGTCGTGATCAGTAGGAACCCACATGAGATTTTTCTTAGATTTTTGAGTTGCCAAGATCAGTCAACCAAACCTTTTTGTGGTTTAATCAACCTTTTGGGTTGCTTCCTCCACACCTAAGTGCTTTAGAGTTTTGCGTGTTTCGTGCTTTGTTTGCACGATATAATTTGCTGTATTTGGAGTAGGCTCCATATTTTGGCTTTCATTAACAATATCTTGATCGGGATCCAGATTATTTGCTCTCATTTTGATGTCTGATCTTGTGGCTCTCCATTTCTTCTTTCTTGTAAACTTTGGGTAGGATAAAAATTAAACCAAGCTGAACTAATGACACTAAGGACAGGGGCATGCTTGACACACGCCCTCTGAGCAACATTGGGCTCATCAGCCTCGGCCTAGGGCGAGGATGAGGTTGCACCATTTTGGCCCAATTTCCTCTTTTATGTGGTCCAGTTTAAGCCTCAGTTAATTCTTGGTTCATTCCTCTACCGCCGATGCGATCTAAAATTATCCAACGTAGTCGTTAGATTCTTTTCAGATTCAAATGTTCCAAGATGAACCTTGAATCACCGATACGATAGCTCGTCTAACCTCGTGGTGATAGCTTTGGGCGTCCCCATGTTTAAGAATCTCCTTTTCAAAGTTTATTTTTACCATCAAGTGGTATTTTTGTAGCATATTGCTTTCAAAAACACTTTTCTGATAAGTTGTAGCTTCATGAGTGTTGAATGTAGTGCAACCATTAACTTAGATGACTTTAGTTTAGACTAGAGATAGAAAAAATAGATGGATTGAGGAGATCATGGGTCATGGCATGCTAAATGCATGCCCCACATTGTTAATGTGGGTCTTGGCCTTGGGGGTCAGCCTCGACCTAGGCTGAGGCTATCCAAAATTTCCTCATCTTATGTCGTCTGGATTTCTTTTGTACCTTGTTAGCCCTTCGTTCTTCTTCTTCTTGTCTTTAGCTAGGACTTGTTCTATGAGGATTCTATTGGGATTTATGCCCTAAAGCCACGTAATTAATGATTTATTTAAAAATTAATAATAATTTTGATTATTTTATTTGCAGTATAATATTATCCATTATATAAAAAATCCAGGGTTATTAGTGTAATCTTGAACAGTATGTGGTTGACATATGGGAGGATCATGTTCAAGACACGACCTAAAGGGTCATAGTATATGGATAAAGTTGGGTGTCTTATCCTAGTAACACTATTGATACGACCTACTTTGTAATAGTTACAAATGATTTGATCCAAATCGTTCAGTGGAGACATGTGAGTGAGGGTATCTTATACAATGAGTTTGTATAAGACTAGACCACGAAATATTTAATCTCTCTTTATAAATCCGTTAATTGAGAAGATTAATATTTCATCAGGATAATCATATGCGACTCGACCTTAATCCTGAGTGAGTTATGAACCCCTGCCTGTGAGGACTTGTTCTTTGATTTGCATGAGTGAAAGTGGCTTTCGTAGCCGATTCAATATGCCTACCATTTTGGGGACTTGACCAAATAAGGAGCTGAGAACATAATATCTCAAGATGGAATTCACTCATTCCCATATAGGATAAGTAGATGAGTAGTTCCTTTAAGTGCTGATTTCAGGACTTGAACAATGGGGCCCCACCCTTTCACTTGCCCAAGAGAGACTTAGTTTATGGTTGGATCATAAACAAATTGTTCATTAGAGGATCAATGGTACTTAAGGTGCAAGATGTAATTATAGGGGTAAAACAGACCTTTGACCCAACTGTAATTACGAACAACTCGTGAAGGATCGATTTGCATGTAGTGATTATATCCATGGACACAACTTATTCTACAGTGCATAAGATTGCAACTCTAGGTCTATAGTAGAGAGATCTAGAGTTAATGAATGAAAATTGATTAATTAAAAATCTTAATTAATTAATTTTGTATCATTGGAGCTTATAATCTGTAGGTCTATAAGGTCTCATTGCTAGCTTATAGTAACACTAAAAAATAAATCTAGTTGAAAGAAAAATTTGAAATGTTCAAATTAATATTTAATTTGAAGTGTTAAAATTAATATAAAAGAGGAAAATATATTTATTGTATGTGATACATTAAATATTAAAATAATTAATGTATATTAGATACATTAAATAAAAGATATTTATAAAATTTGAATAATATTCAAGTAAATAAATATCGTACGAGATTTGAATGAGATTCAAAAAAGTATAAGATATATTTTAATATATTAGATATTAAAATATAATATTTTAATTATGAAAAAGATTTGTTCTTGGTTTCTACAAATAGGACCATTGGATTGAGCCATTAGAAATAACACACATCTCCTCAATAAAGAATTAGAGAATTCTCTCTAGACCCATTCCTCTCCAATCCTTTGTGGATTTTGTTTCAAGAGACTCCCACAAGCCTTGGTCATGTGTTTGAGTCATAGCTGATAGGAATGAAATTTTTATCCCGCAGCGGAAGCATTGGATCGTCTTTGATTTATTTAGAATTAAACACAAAATATATAAGGTTAAGCAAAAACTTACATTGAAAATATGGAGATTCTTCTGGCAGATCTTTATCTCTTCCACAAAGTCTTCCAGCTATGACTCGAACACAGAACCAAAGCTTGTGGGAGCCTCATGAAAGAAAATCCACAAATTGGAGAGGAAGAGGTCTAGAGAGAGTTCTCTAATTCTCTCTATTGAGGAGATGTGTGCTATATAGAATGGCTCAACCCAAGGGTCCTATTTATAGAGACCAAGGAAAAATCTTTGCCATAATTAAAATATTATATTTTAATATCTAATATATTAAAATATATCTTATATTTATTTGAATCTCATTCAAATCTCCTACGATATTTATTTATTTGAATCTTATTCAAATTCTATAAATATCTTTTATTTAATATATCAAATATACATTAATTATTTTAATATTTAATGTATCAAATACAATAAATATATTTTTCTCTTTTATATTTAATATATCTAATATATTAAATATTAATTTGAACACTTCAAATTAAATATTAAATTTGAACATTTCAAATTTTAATATTTAATATTCAAATTTAATATTTAATGTATCAAATACAATAAATATATTTTCCTCTTTTATATTTAATATATCTAATATATTAAATATTCATTTGAACACTTCAAATTAAATTTGAACATTTCAAAATTTTCTTTCAACTAAATTGATCTTTTAGTGTTACTATGAGCTAGCAAGGGAACCTTATGGACCTACAGATTATAAGCTCCAATGATACAAAATTAATTAATTAAACTCTTTAATAAATCAATTTTCATTCATTAACTCTAGGGTCACTCCACTATAGACCTATAGTTGCACTTATGCACTATAGGACAAGTTGTGTCCATAGATATAATCATTACATGCAAGTCGATCATTCACGAGTTGTTCGTAATTACAGCTGGGTAAAAAGTCCGTTTTATCCCTATAATTACATCTTGCACCTTAAGTACTACTGATCCTCTAATGAACAATCTGTTTATAATCTAATTACATCTTGCACCTTAAGTACCACTGATCCTCTAATGAACAATCTGTTTATAATCTAATTATAAACTAAGTCCCTCTTGGGCCAGTGAGAGGGTGGGGCCCCATTGTTCAGGTCCAAAAATCAGCACTTAAGTGAATGATTGGCGGTCACGCAAGCGCACGCGATCGAAGTAATATAAATTGGTATCTGAGTACTAAGTATCGAATCCCACAGGGAACGGAGTAACAAAGGTTTTGTTTTGCAAAAGTGTAAGGAAAATTGCAAATGGAAATTCACATCCTTGAACCCCCTAAGAAGTTTTAGCTCATATTTTCGATGAAAATTCTAAAACTAATTTTAAAGAAAGAGTTCATAATGAAATTGTGCAATTTAATTAAATAAAACACTAACTTATGAAATGCAATTTGGCTATTCCTAGGAATTCAAGCAAAAATAATTGAAATTAAGTCAAGGTGACAAGGGCAACTATGTAATTTCTTTGTCTCCTCCTTTCTGCCAAGTCTTTCTACCAACTTAAGTTTAAAATTGTACAGAAGCTAAAAACGAAGAAGGAAAAAAAAACAGAGCATTGAAACATTTAAGAAAAACCCATGAACTTGACTTGGAATTAAACTCAAAATTCCTTCAAAATATATCAAATGAGATTAGAAAAAGTTCGAGCCACCTCCTGTAATACAACTGAAAGAAATCGAGATGGGAATTGAATTAAAATGACCAAAGATAGCAGAAAAATAGGAAAAACAGAGGCTGCGAAAAAAACTACAAAACCCATGAATATTTGCTTCTAAATTCGCCTCCAAATCGACTTGTATTGCTCCTCATCTTCTTCCCTATTTATAGGCCTTCATTAGGGTTGAAGAATGCCCAAATTTCGTGCTTAAATGCCTCCAAATCGGGTTGTAATTGAAGAATCTCGAAATGGGTTTAATGCAGAATTTTTTCCTTTTTTAAAACCCAAAAACCCACGAAATTGATCCTTCAAATCGCCCTCAAAATCCAATTAATAGCTCATTTTCTTCTTCCCTATTTGTAGGCATTGATTAGGGTTGAAGATTGCCCAAAAATCATGCTCTAATTCCCTTGAATCGTGCGGAATTTGTTCTTCCCATATATGGTTTTTTCGTTCGCACCCCAGAAAATTCTGCCCAGAACACAATTGCCAACTTAGTTTAGCAATTTGATTTGGCAATTTCCGAAATTCCTGTTCTGCCCAGGATTGCCAAAACAGTTTAGCAATTTGATTTGGCAATTTCCGAAATTCCTGCAAAAAGAACCACATTACTTCGAACTCTCTTCCAATTGCTATCACATTTCATTCTTTCCTAATTTCAAACAATTTTCCACCATTTTCAATTAATCTTAGGACAAACAAGAGTTTTTTGAGCACTTGGGACTTAAATAAGCCTTAATTCTAAGGCTTATCACACCCCCAAACTTAGGATATTGCTTGTCCTCAAGCCATTAGAAAAAAAATAACACATACACAAGCAAACACTTCACAAAATGATTTCAAATGGTATTTTTGAAAAAAAAAATGTTGTTCACGAGAGGTCTCAAACTTTTAACACTTTACACAATTTCAAGATTTCCTCACATAAAACTTTTACTTTTCTTTTTCAAGATAAAACATTCTTATGCAAACCCACCTATTATGCTTATCCTACCTAAGTCATAGTCATAGAGTCTAGGGAGGTCTTCTTTGTTCAACAAGCTAAGTTCACTCACATTACAAACATTTTTCTTTCTCCTCCAAACATATGTAAAGCTGCTGCTAGGCCTCATTTTCTTTTTCTTTTGAACTTTTTTTTTTTTTATGAGAGTCTTACTGTCACTTGTACCTTTGTTCCAACTTACTAACACTTTGTGGTGAAAGTAGTTGACCACGAGCACAAATCACTGCTAAGACCGTTTTCACATACTCACTTCTTAAGTTAACCTTTCATGCAGAGGAAATCATGGGTGTCATGACTGCCTCTGGTTACTCAGTTAACCCTAGAAGGAGGAGTATCTTTTTTTTTTTTTTTTTTTTTTTTTTTTTTGAAATTCCTAGCAACTGTTACAAAGACATACTATTACAACAACATAATACTACAATGACATACTGTTACAACAAAATAATATTACAACAACATGCTAGTACAACGACATAATATTACAACGGTAGTATTACAAAACTCACCCCCCCAAACTTAAGTGAGTCAATGTCCCCATTGACTAAGAACTAGAAGAACAGGGGTTGGGGTACATAGTTGGGTCACTTAACATGCTAAGCATCGAAGCTAAACTCTCCTAAGTCCATTAAATGGGATAAACACAAGGGAAGTTTGGGTTCGAATGTTTTATGGAGAAAATGAATTTATCAAGTTTTATGATTTTGAAGCTCAAAGCAATGTGTGAAAGCACTTGAAAGTTGAGAAAACTCTAGGTATCATCATTAAGAGTTTTTTAACAAAACACCAAAGAAAACAGTTTGCAAACTTATTTTTGGACATGATTTTTATGGCATGCTTGTGCGAGGAGCAAATTTTTTTTTTTTTTTTTGAAAGCAAATAAACTAAATAAGCATAAAAGAACTTAACTAAGCCTCAAACTAAAAACATAACAATTAAGAAAGCTGGAAAGATAGGTTAAAGAGAGACTCCCCTATGCAGAGAAAAATGTGTTGCTGCCATTACTGTCCTCGGGGTAGTTGGAGTCTTTGACAAATAATTCTCCTGAAATTGCAATTGCAATTTTGCTTTCGCAATTGCGACTACAATTTCTTCCTCCCGCTCTTTCTTCTTATATTTTCCTGAAACTCAAGAGTAGAGCATCAGAAAGTTCACACAGTTTTTTCTCAATGCAAATTTACTTTTTGAAAATTCCAACTTTTGAACTCAAAGTTGATTCATCAAACTCTTAGGTAAATCCCCAGGTAGAGGTGTTCCCTTAGCGGTCAACTTAAGTACCTCAGCCTAGACAGGATTTTCCTTAGACAGAGCTTTTCTGAATTAACTTCTTTATTCATATTGGAATTTCAAAAGTTGAAGGTTTCTCTTAAATTTTTGTTTTTTGTTTTTTTGTTTTTTGTTTTTTGTTTTTTGTTTTGTTTTGTTTTGTTTTTTTTTAAAAGAAAATGAACGAAAAGATAAAACTTATCCTATTCCAGTGGGGAGACCGCAATTGTGTTCCTTCATTTTGCACCTAGGTCTCGATGTTGGACGAATTTTCATTCGCAGTTGAGGTGCTTTGATTACAACGAGCTTTGATGACTCAAGAGATTTATATGTTTCTTTGGAAGTAAAAATTAAGGGTGCAATCCATGTCGCAAACTGCATGTTGCCATCCTTCATGCACTCCTTTCTGCATGCTTCTTCATATAATGTTTCCTGCAAGCTGCAATAAGCGAAAGCAGGGCATTCCATCGTCGAGAGCACTTTGGATGTCAATTGCTGTGAAATTGCGATTTCATAGCTCACTGCAATTTTCTTTTGTGGTTCATTCTCTTCTTGAGGTGGTGCTTCTTTGGTCTCTTCTCTCCCTTCTAGCTCCTTAATGTTGTCAAGTGTTGGAGTGCTTTCTACTTCTATTGGGAGTTTAAGGCCTTCATGTTCCAATTCAGTTAGTGTCACCGCCTCACATTTTTCTTCTTCTTGTTTTGAAGTCTCTATGTCCTCGAACAAGATTCCTTGGGATCTGTTCTCCAATTCATCTGCAATTTGTTCAATATGGATCTCCCAATTCCGTAGAGATGCAGCTTGGCCTTGCATTACAACATCGTTCTTTGCTCTATATTCCCTCGCGAGTTCTTCAATGCTTGGCTCTTTTGGGATCATCTTCCCTTGCTGGAAGCACTGGTACTGATGTTGATTTGTAAACCTGGGTAGAAATCTATAACACAAAGAATCAGGATTATAAGGACAATTATCAAATGAATGACTTCCTTTGCAATAAACACAATAAATAGAAGAGATAGGGTTAAAATGAGCTATAGGACTTCCCATCATCAAAGTTTCCATCATGTAGCTTAAAGATGAGGCTTGGGTGCTCAATGCTGCAATGATGTCTCTTTCCATCTCATGGATTTTCTCAAGCAATCAACCCTATGTTGTGTCTTTTTGTAATTTCTCTCCCTCAACAGAAATCGAGCTCCTCCTGCAGATAGGAGAAATTGTTGCAATATTTTCTTACAATTTTTGCTAAAACAAAATATTTGTTAAACTGCCATTCCCCGGCAACGGCGCCAAAAACTTGATCGGTGGTCACGCAAGCGCACGCGATCGAAGTAATATAAATTGGTATCTGAGTACCAAGTATCGAATCCCACAGGGAACGGAGTAACAAAGGTTTTGTTTTGCAAAAGTGTTAGGAAAATTGCAAATGGAAAAGTAAAAATGCAAAAATAAAGTTGGGATAGGTTGTTGGTGAAAAATCGAAATTGCTAAATCCAATTGCTAATACAGAATGGCAATGTTGGAAATAACATAAATTGCTAAATTGAAATTGCAGATTCTAAATTGGCAATGCGGGAAATGACTAAAAATTGCTAAATTAAATTGCTAAATCTAAATTGGCAATATGAAATAGCAATTTGGATGAACTTAAAGAATGAAATGATAAAGGATGGGGCTCAAGAATGTCATTGCCCTAAGTCGTAATTGCAAACCAAAATTGCAATTCCAACCTACTCCACACTCAATTGTAAACCAAAATTGCATCTCCTATTTACCTCGAAATTGGGTTTTTTAGGAGGCTAAGTGAGAGACCTATATGTCTATAGCCCCTCTATCTTAGATATTTTTGGCTCACAATTTTATGGGTCTTGGAGTCCTTAATCCCTATGTCTAGGGTAAGGAATGGCTTATGTCTAAGCTCTTTTACTCCATTACTTGTGTGAAATCCACTTATTACTAACCCTGTCGGTATTAGATCTAAGCTTGAGTTGGAACCTTAGTTGATCAATCTAAGATCTCAACAGAAATTCAATCAACACAAGCAAACAATTGAGATGTAGGCTTGGTTTTTATTGGAATTTTGGCTACATTTACTTCTTAGGGAATTCACATCCTTGAACCCCCTAAGAAGTTTTAGCTCATATTTTCGATGAAAATTCTAAAACTAATTTTAAAGAAAGAGTTCATAATGAAATTGTGCAATTTAATTAAATAAAACACTAACTTATGAAATGCAATTTGGCTATTCCTAGGAATTCAAGCAAAAATAATTGAAATTAAGTCAAGGTGACAAGGGCAACTATGTAATTTCTTTGTCTCCTCCTTTCTGCCAAGTCTTTCTACCAACTTAAGTTTAAAATTGTACAGAAGCTAAAAACGAAGAAGGAAAAAAAAACAGAGCATTGAAACATTTAAGAAAAACCCATGAACTTGACTTGGAATTAAACTCAAAATTCCTTCAAAATATATCAAATGAGATTAGAAAAAGTTCGAGCCACCTCCTGTAATACAACTGAAAGAAATCGAGATGGGAATTGAATTAAAATGACCAAAGATAGCAGAAAAATAGGAAAAACAGAGGCTGCGAAAAAAACTACAAAACCCATGAATATTTGCTTCTAAATTCGCCTCCAAATCGACTTGTATTGCTCCTCATCTTCTTCCCTATTTATAGGCCTTCATTAGGGTTGAAGAATGCCCAAATTTCGTGCTTAAATTCCTCCAAATCGGGTTGTAATTGAAGAATCTCGAAATGGGTTTAATGCAGAATTTTTTCCTTTTTTAAAACCCAAAAACCCACGAAATTGATCCTTCAAATCGCCCTCAAAATCCAATTAATAGCTCATTTTCTTCTTCCCTATTTGTAGGCATTGATTAGGGTTGAAGATTGCCCAAAAATCATGCTCTAATTCCCTTGAATCGTGCGGAATTTGTTCTTCCCATATATGGTTTTTTCGTTCGCGCCCCAAGAAAGTTCTGCCCAGAACACAATTGCCAACTAAGTTTAGCAATTTAATTTGGCAATTTCCGAAATTCCTGTTCTGCCCAGGATTGCCAAAACGGTTTAGCAATTTGATTTGGCAATTTCCGAAATTCCTGCAAAAAGAACCACATTACTTAGAACTTTCTTCCAATTGCTATGACATTTCATTCTTTCCTAATTTCAAACAATTTTCCACCATTTTCAATTAATCTTAAGACAAACAAGAGTTTTTTGAGCACTTGGGACTTAAATAAGCCTTAATTCTTAGGCTTATCAGTGAACTACTCATCTACGTACCCTATATGGGAAGGAGTGAATTTCATATTGTGAGATTATGTTCCCAACTCCCTATTTGGTCAAGTCCCCAAAATGGTAGGCATATTGAATCGGCTACAAAAGCCACTCTCACCCATGCAAATCAAAGGACAAGCCATCACAGACAAAAGTTCATAACTCACTCAGGATTAAGATCGAGTGGCATATGATCATCCTAATGAAATATTAATCTTCTCAATTAACGGATTTATAAATAGAGATTAAATATTTCGTGGTCCAGTCTTACACAAACTCATTGTATAAGATACCTCCACTCACATGTCTCCACATAAACGATTTGGATCAAATCATTTGTAACTATTACAAAGTGGGCCGTATCAATAGTGTTACTAGGATAAGGCACCAAACCTTATCCATATACTATGACCCATTAGGTTATTTCTTGAACATGATCCTCTCGTATATTAACCACATACTGTTCAAGATTACACTAATAACCTTAGATTTTTCATATCATGGATAATATTATATTGCAAATAAAATAATCAAAATTATTATTAATTATTAAATAAATCATTAATTATGAGGCTTTAGGGTATAAATCCCAACACTGAGTAGCTTCTTTGCCTTTTGTTTAACAGAGAGACATATCCCATGAGTAACTCCCTACTCAAGGAGGATTTTTTCTTGTATGAAAATCTTTGCTTGAGTACTGATAACTCTCCAAAAGAGAGTTATTAGCTAGTTTTGTATACCTTAAATTTCCATAAATTGAGTAGAATACTAATGCTAATGCTTTTATGATTAAATATCTCCTAAATCCTTTGTTATAATTGAATAGCTTCTTTAGACAGTTTTGATTGTGTGATTTAAGTAATTAGAAGCTAAGCAAGCACTAAATTATGCTAATTTTGGTGTTACGTGATTTATGGAAACATTTTGTTAGCAGAATTGTAGGAGCAAAAGTTACAGCATTCTTGGAACAAAAATAGCACGTGGTAAATCATGTGAGAAGGAGATCATTAATTGAGTTGGCACTTTTGTCAGCTGATTCAGCCCAAAACAACCAGTAAGAAAGCAGCCACTTGTGCCCTACATAACCCAATCAGCCCTGAAAATCATTTGGAGGATTATAAGGATGGTGTAGTTGTATTTTGAAGGGGGAGAAGATTGGAGACAAACTTTGAAAAATAGTTTTTGGGGAAGACGCTAAGGGAGAAAAAGCTGGAAAAAGGGGAAGCTACTGCAATTTTCTTCTTTCAGCAACAATTCTTTATTCTTCTTCTTTAATTATATTTTCTGAATTCTTTAATGGCATTCTTTTACTATTTTCTTTTATTTACAACTTGTAATATGAACTAATTAATCACCTTTGGGTGAGGATTAAAAGTGTTTTTATCAATCTAATAAGAGGCTAAGGCTCCTTGGTTGTCTCAATCTAGTTTTTGGGTGATTTTTAATGTTATGTTTAGGTTTGTCTGGCCAACACACACTACGCACCATTCCCTTGAGTTTTTGGAGAAATGAAACAGATTAGGTTACTCAAAAACCACATTAGCTCCCTGATTGGATTAGTAGCTAACTAAGTGGGTATGTTAGAGATAACAACCTGCCTAATGCGCAATCACAACATGTTTAATCAACGTGGGTTAATGAAAATTAAACCACAAAAATCTGAAAATCTTGGAGAATTTCGTGTTTAATGTTGAGAAGATTGAGGGAGCAAAGTTCTAGCTTGAGCATTCTTTATTAGAGAGCTAAAAATTATTCCTAATTTGAACCCAATTCACTTACTCTGTTACAAGTCGTTTTCATTCTATTCTTTGAGCTTCTTTGTGTTTATTAGTTTGTTAGTTTCTTTAATTTTGGTTCAACATGTTTAGTTTAGTTAAAACCCCAAATTATTCCTGGTTACTGTTTGAATTTACTACAAAGTTAGCTTAAGTTGAGTGAATTCTATTGCTAATTCTTGTGGAGACGAATTAAATACTTATCACTTTCTACTGATTGTATCCACTTGCATAGCCTAAATTGAAATTAAATTGGGTATTTTCCAAAACACTTTTTGAGATAACAAGTACAAATTCATTTTCAAAACATAACTTGTATTGATCAACTTAAAATAAGTAATAACAAACCTAGCCTATTACATGATACTTGCTAACTTATCAATTGAATTTAATGAATCTAAACTCAATAAACAAAATTTGATAAAAAAAAAAAATAGAAGCTAAACTAACTCTATATGAAGAAAATTTGGGGTTGGCCTCAGATTCCCATGGGGCCAGCCTCGACCTTTATGGGGTTGGCCTCAACCTTCTATCAACGTCTTTAGGGATGTATTTCTTTAGAAATCTATTGTGAATTAAGGCTTCAATGTCATCTTTCAACTGAAAGCAGTCTCGAGTCATATGCCCATGATCTTCATGATAGAGGCAATATTTTCGTCTATCTCTCTTGTTTGATCTACTTTTCATCTTTTCAGGCCACTTTAATAAGTTTGAGTGACATACTTTCATTAGAATCTATTCAAGGGGAACTGATGTTAGAGTGTACCTCTCAAACTTTCTAGAGGAGTGGCCAAGTTGAAGTGGTTTCTGATCATCTATCTTCTGTCTTTTGGCCTCTTGATGTAGTAGATCACTTGGTCTTTTTCTGTTATATGACTGATCTGATCTTCCTTCAAGCTCATCAGTTTTCTTCTTTGTACGAAGTAATTCTTATGTGCTCACATATTTTTGAGCTTGAGTGATGAGCTTTACATATGATGTGGGTTCTTTCTTTCCCAAAGACCGTATGAGTCTTGGATGTCTGAGTCCATTGATTATAGCCATCAGCGCAGCTTCGTTAGTGCAATCTTCAACATGTAAAGATTCACTGCTGAATCGAGTTATATATTCTCGTAAGGTTTATTTGAATCCTTGTTTGATGGAAATGAAATGAATTGCTAGCTTGCGCTGGTCTCTTCCTCCCAAGAATCCTGTTATGAATGTTGGAGCCAATTCTTTGAAGGAACCTGTGGATCTTCTTTTGAATGTGTGGAACTATTTTCTTATTGGTCCAACTAGAGTGAATGAGAAGACTCAGCATCTGATTGCAGCTTGCGCTCCATGAACATCCATCCACGATCTGTACATGTCCAAATGCTCTATAGGGTCCTTTTTTCCATTAGAGGGTTTGATCCTTGGAACTCTGAATGTGGGAGGTAGTTCCACATTTATGATTTCATCAGTAAAAGGTGGGTCTACCTATTCTATCAAAATATCAATATCAAACCCTATGTTTTTTACTTTGTGCATATGCCTTTGGATACGATCTAGTTCGCTTTGAATCTTCTGTAATTCTGTCCTCATCGTAGAGTATTCGCTACATCTTTAGCCTCAAAATTTGCCTTGATCTCAGCCTCAGAGTTTGTCTCGACTTTAGCCTCGACCTCAACATCAAAATTAGCCTCAGCCTCGACTCTCTTTCGATGACACTTCCCAGATCCGTAGCTTCAATACCTAGAAGATTGCTCTCATCGGCCTCGGCCAAGGCTCTTTGTCGCTTCTTTTCCTCGATTACGCTTCTTAAATTCGTCCATTCCTCATATTGATCCAAGGCTAGGATTTTATCCTAGTCTCAACCTCGACCTTGATTTTAACCCTTTTTACCTTGGTTCTTTGATGTTGAGTGTATGACGAATTTCGTTTAGTTTGTTTGGCTTACCCTACTTCCTTGTTGGTTGTGTTGTCGTGTAGCTTGAACGATCTGGTCATCCTCGGCCTCGACCTCAAACATGTGTTGGTAGGCCTCGACCTCGGCCAATAGGGGTTGGTCGGCCTCTGCCTCGGTCGACGGATTCTAGGTGACTTCAATTGGATCTTTGAAGCTTGCTCTTCCATTTGAATCGATTCATCTTGATTACAATTGCACTTTTCCATAATTTTGTTCATTTTTGAATGAACACGGTATGCAGATTCTTTCAAGCAAGCTTGATTTTCTTCACCTACATACGACGCCAATTGTTGATGCCTAATTTTAGATAAGAGAACACATCTGACCTCTACGTGATAGCAACGGTGCATTTGTTTGAGGGGAAAAGAACGTGGCCTGCAAGACAAGAAAGATTTGAACATCGGTGTGGTGCTTGCCACACAGGCTTTGATGCTAAATTTAGAGAGTGAATGAATGTGACAAATTAGGGTTTAGAGAATGAGGAAGAACTTACCTTCTCCTCCATTGAAGATGAGTATTTATAGAGTCTTTTTGGGGCTTATTTACGAATTTCGTGGTGAATTAGGAAAGGGAAAGGTTGGAGTGGGCTAAACGAGGACCAGGGATCACTAGAGAGTTAGGCTTAACTTGTTGGTGGGGTTGGCCTTGGCCGCCTTGGCTTAGGCCAAGGCTGGAACTTGGGCCTCGAGCCTAAGTTCTCTCCTTCTAATTACCCTAGAGGCCTTGTTCCTGTTGTCCTTTGGTCTATTTGACCTGTCTCGTTCCGTGTTGAGTTCTTTTTTGTATATTTGTTCTTCCACTTGCTTTATATTTTAAAATTGTCCTCATGGTTAAATTTTACCCATAACACTAATAAACAAATTAATCAATGGAGAAAGAATAGAGAGAAAGTGTTTAATTACACAAAAATTTATTAGTGAAAAAATATGTTCAAAACGAAGATGGTAAAGGAAAGTGTATGAGAAGGAAGATATATGAATGTCTAGAATAAGATTAAAAATAAAAAATAATATATCATAGGGAGATTAAAGAAACCATGCTCAAAATAATCATTAGAGTACTTTTCAATAAAGAAAATAAGAGAATTTTTCGTCGAAGAGAACAATTAGAATAAGACCATTTTCTTCTTCAAATATCAAATAAATTCCAAATTTTTCCACCAACAAATTTTTTTCTTCACCAGAATAGAAATCATTTTCATCTTAGCCAAGAAATGCAACATCTTGTGTCGTCTTCCAATACTTCATCCAAAACTTTACTTGAATTTCGTGGTAAATAAATGATGCACACATGATCAAATCTAGAAGACGGAAATATATATGTCCTGTGGACAATCAAGCAGTTAATCTGAAAATCTAAAAGAATGTAACTCTTCAAATTGACAACCAGATAAAGCGTTATCCCTACAACACGTTTCTTCACATGCAATGGCAATTGAAGCAAGAGAGGGCAACATGTGGTAGTGCTAAAATATTCAAATGAGTTTGGAATCTCATTTTTAGGTACCAATAATTCAACTTCCGTCTTATTGTAGATGCCTTGCCACATAATCAACAAGGACAATCTCACTAAAAGACGAATTAAGAATGCTTTTAAGTGAAACACTTATTTTAATTAACACTATTTGAGGATAATTTATTGTACGCTTATTCTAAAAATACTTTAAATATGTTTTTAGAATTTTCAGAAGCACTTAGATCTTTGTAATCATACAGCTTGAAAGAGTGGCTTTAATGAGCTAAAAACTCTTCTTCATCATGACCAAATTAAATTCATCCTGAGCCAAGTTATGTCTAAATTAAGATTCCTATGTTTTTTTTCATGAATCATCATAATAACCCAACGATGTGATAACCTTGTTATTCAATAATACTTACAGCTAATGGATAACATTTCAACTAAGCCCATATTTACTTATTAAGAATGAAAATAACTAAAAATGATGAGATAAATGAAAATAAGAATATTATTTCTTTATCACTACTTACTAAAAATTGTTTGGAATTGGAATCGAAATTAAAAAATTTATTAATGTTTCTTTATTTTTTTATTTTTTGTTTTGAACTAATGTTTCTTTACTTTTATCCATAGTAGAAATTAGTCATATGAGTATGTTCATATTATTTTTAATTAAGGACAACTTTTAATTTATTTATTTAATTGTAATATTTTTTTTATCTTAATCATTTATTTGATATTAAAAATTCAATAAACAATTTTTAAAAATTAGATCAATTAAAAAAGATTGGCATAATTTTGCATTAAAAGAACATGTTATTGATATAAATGATTATTCAAATCTATTTAGTATGTTATTTAATAATAATGAATTATAGCTTTTCAAAAATTAATAATGAATTATATTTTAATAATTTAATTCATGTCAATAAATAATAACTAATTAAAATTAAATAACTGACAAATTAGATAAAAATTCTAATATTTAGAATAAAAACACACCAACTAAATAAAAGCATTAGTCTCATGATCTTTTATTAGAAAAAATATTATTGATAACCATCATGGGTTGACCTAGTAGTCCAAAGGGCCTTGAAGAACTAAGAGAGAATGAGTTCAATCTATGGTGGCTATCTACTTAGGATTTAATATCTTACGTGTTTTACTGTCAATCAAATATAGTAGGGTTAGACAATTGACCGGTGAGATTAGTCGAGGTGCAATGAATTTCCTTTTGAATGAGAAGAAATTGCTAAAACTCAAATGTTGCAATGAAATTCCAACTGTGGAATGGTGATCGACGCCAAGACAAGTCCCCAAATCTTGAATATGATTTCCTTCTGAATGAGAAGAAATTGCTATGGAATTCGAAGGCTGCGGAAATTTCTCTAGCCTCATCCAACTATCTATTGTAATAGATTCAAGCCTTTTAAGCCTATAGATACTAATTGGAACATGCACCAGGCCCTCACAGAAAACCAACCTCAGATCCTGAAGAACAGTAAGTTTTTCAATAGTTGTTGGCAACTCTGTTACACTACATCCTACTAACCAAAACTGTTGAAGGCGTCCCATTTGTTCAAGAATATCTGGAAACTTCATGAGCTTAGGAAAATTAAGGCCTCGTTTGATAACCATTTGGTTTTTGATTTTTAGTTTTTGAAAATTAAGCCTATAAATGATACTTCCACCTATATGTTTCCTTGTTTTGTTATCCACTTTGAGATGTATTTTCAAAAACCAACCTAAGTTTTAAAAACTAAAAAAAGTAGTTTTTAAAAACTTGTTTTTGTTTTTGAAATTTGGCTAAAAATTCAAATGTTTTCTTAAGAAAAATGAAAGGCATTGTAGAGAATTATAGATAAATGATGAGAAGACAAGCATGATTTTCAAAAACCAAAAACCAAAAACTAAGGCCCCGTTTGATAACCATTTGATTTTTGGTTTTTAAAAATTAAGCCTATAAATACTACGTACTCCCACCTATGGTTTTACTTGTTTTGTCATATACTTTTTGCCTATGTTTTCAAAAACCAAGCCATGTTTTGAAAACTAAAAAAAGTAGTTTTCAAAAACTTGTTTTTGTTTTTAGAATTTGGCTAAGAATTCAAATACTTCCTTAAGGGAGATGAAAACCATTATAGAGAAATTGGAGGAAAACAAGTTTAATTTTCAAAAACCAAAAATCAAAAACCAAATGGTTATCAAACGGGCTCTAAATAGTTATCAAACAGAACCTAAGGTACTCAAGAGACTTCGATTTGAGACCGCCATTTGAACTCAAGGTTAAAGCAGCTGATGATTTCTAATTTGACAAGATTCGACATTAACGATATATCACCAATTTCAGTTAATATCGCACAATCTTCTAAAATTAAGCGCCTTAGATTTTCAAAACCCTGCAAATGAAATAAATCAACAACTATTAGAGCTAATAATCCTTAAAAAAGGGAGAGTTTTGTTGTTATTGTTATTAATTGCAACTTGTGTTCGTCATTAATTTGAACTAGAGCCCACTCAGTGAAACCAACCAAAATTAAGCAGTTTTGTTTTACTCAATAGTATAGTTACACAATTCATTACTTAGGAGATGGAAGTAATAACCATACCAAGTTAGTCGCATAATAGGATAATGTGAGATGTTCAGTACCACAAATTTTTTGGGATGAAAATTTGATGGCACTATAGAAGATGAAAAATGAGGACATTCAAGCCACATTAACTCATTAAAAAGATACGTATGTGACTCACACTTGAATTAGTAGTGTTTTAAATATAGAAAACCTTATAATCATACACATGAACACAAGAGAAAACCTATTATAAGCAGCAATTATGAACATTATTGCTTCTACCTTGTTTTTTTTTTTTTTCAATAAAATGTTGAGCTACCTAAAAGATGTTAGAAATTAAGCTAGATTCATGATACACATGATACATGAATTTATAGTTCCTAGATACATGAATTCATAGATGCATGAAGGTTCTTTTGTTAAGGTACATGAATTGTATGTATACATGTACTTATTTAATTTGTGTCTTTTAGAAGTGTCTTTTGGGGTATTATATAAAGGGACCATTTCCCTCATTTGTAACCAAGTCAATTGAGAAGCCAAGCAAAGCAATTCAAAGAGAGTTATTCAAGAGAACAATTTTCTTCTCTTGTGTGTTTTTGAGTTTTGTAAGAGAACAAGTTTCTTCTCTTCAAAATTGTGAGATTTAGAGTGAGTATTATTGTGGGCTCATTGACGTTTCCAATAAAAGATGTTTATGTAGTTTGAATTATATTTCGACTCAACATAAAAAAAAAAAAAACTCATTGATTTCCTTAAAATCTCATGAGTATTATATGTTTGATCAATTTATCTCATATTTTTTTAAAGCAAATATCATATATGAAAAGCCCAAGCTTTTTAAAATATAAAAAGGTGGAAAAATAATATATTTAAAATTCGTGTTTCAAAATTTATCATGGTTGTCATGTTCACGTCTCAATTTTGCATAAAAAATGTTTTGTATGTCATGGGCATATTATAACTTCCCATTGGTACAGAATTATGGTAGTTTTGGAAAGAAAAAGATAAATTGAGAGCTTATAAGGGATAGACCATACATCATTTTCAATTAACACTTGAATAACATCTTTATGATAGCACAATCTACCACGTTCTCCAGGATTTTGAGATTTTTTACGAATGATCTCCCTACCCCTTGATTGAATCAAGTCATGCATTTGGAATGCATCATTTTCAATAAATATAAGACATATCCTATGAAGCACTACAATTCCATATCAGGGTAGAAACCACAAGAATCTAAAAATCTCATTATAGGTTTGCTTTAACACTAATCCCTCTGAAAAAACATGCAATATCTAGAAAGATTTCCTTCGCATGATCTTCAAGCCCATCAAAACTTAGTTCAAGTGTCTCGTGAACATCCTTGTTTTTGAGTTCAACAACATTTGGAGGTGGGGGATTTGAACCTATGACCTCTTGATCATAAGTCCATACTTTATGCCAATTGAGTTATACTCTTGTTGGTAAGTGAACATCCTTGTTAGGAATCATTTTCAACTTTTGCAATTGGCTTTTCCATACAGCCTCTTCGTAATAGCAAAGAGAAGCCCCACCACAATAAGAGCAAGCGGATGTCCAGCTGCATATCTAACTGCAATATTTGAAAGCTCGCAAAAGTTCACAATAGGACAAAGCTCAAGGGAATCTTCATAGTTTAATACATCAACCTTGTAGGTCCAATCAATCCCATGTGCATTTAGAAGTTGCTTATTTCTAGTTGTTATGATAATCCTACTTCCAGGCCCAAACCAACTAACTTTTGTACGTGGAATATATTATCTACATAATCAAGAATGATAAGGACTTTCTTCCTTCTTAGTTTATCCCTCAAGATATTAGCTTCTTTGTCGAAAAAATTTATAGACCAATGTCTGTTATCCAACAAGATATCTTGAAGAAGTGATTCTTGCAATTTAACTAGCCCATCATGCATGGAGGGTTTACATTTTTCTTTTATGTTAGGAAGATAACTGCAACCTTCAAAGTGATCGACAATCAAATTATAAACAGCTTTTGCAATAGTTGTCTTGCCTATTCCTCCAAGTACATAAATTCCAATCACCTGGACATCATTGGACTCAATATCTAATGTAGACACTTCAGTTTTTCAATATGAGAATCGATCCGAATTGGATTTTTGGCAACTGTTGAGAGTGTGTGATTAAGCTTCGTTCGTATCTCTTGAACTATTTCTTTTACAAGAGTAGACTCAGACCTACATCAAAATGGTACAAAGTGACAAAATGTCATTGCCTTGCTTAATGAAAACAATTATAACAGAAATTGCTTATTCCATGTTATCTGCTAAAATTTTTGAATTTAATTTATTCATCAGGCTTCATGTAAACTGTTATGGGTAAATTTGGACAACCGGATCAAACCCAAGAGAATAAAAGACAATTGGGTCAAATAGAGTTCAAACAGAGGTCCGAAGTGAAATTAAGCCCAGAAAAGTGAGAAAAAAAGGCCAAAAGAACGACCCGAATAGGGCCAAGCCAAGCCAGACAGGGCCAAGTCGAGCCAAATTGGCCAACCCGGTTATTGCTTACATGGACATGCTCCATGCATGTCCATGGCCCAATAAACCTCGAAGGCCCCACTTCGATCCTAAACTTAATCTTATTCGAGAAAGGGAAGACTCTAGGTCATCCTCTATAAATACTACATTATAACTCCATTGGAGGCAACTCGTTCTCAGTCTTCACTCACTACTAGCTTGCTATACTTTTTTCTCTCTGACTTAAGCATCGGAGTGGTTGTGGTAAGCACCACACTGGTGTGTAGGTTTTCTTTCTTTTGCAGGCCACCTATTTCCCATCACAACTACAAATTTATTGTTGGCATCACGTGAAAATCAGGTGCGTTTTTTTACCCTTATTTGTGCATCAACAGTCGACGTCGTAAGTGGGGAACGAGAGGATTTTTATCAAGAAACTTGGATTCCAATATTGAGGATGAACCAGAACTAGAAAGTCTTGGATCCAAACCATGCCATGAAGGAAGAGAATTTCGATCAAGAACATCACCCAAGGGGGACGAAGCAAGGAGTTTTCCAGACAATGGTAGTACAACCACTGAGGCTCCTAGGCCTTAACTTGGGAAGAGCTCCCACCTCGACCTCAAATTGAGGGAAGCCAACTAGAAGAGTTCAAAGAACTTAAGAAAATCACCGTGCTCCATTCACCAGGATGAGCTCACCTCGACCTCTTCCAAATGAGGGAAGACTCGAGGCCGACCCTACCATCTTGGCTTAGAAGAGACACAATTCAGATAAAATCCTCGATCACCATAAGGAAGAACTCGTTCGCGATCATGCCAAAGGAAAAGCCACAATGGAAAAAGATTTAGTCAAACCATATGCTCATTATCAGAATCTAAATGAAAAGCTAATCCTACTCGATGGGAAGACCGAGGTCTACCCGAGCTGAACCAAAGTCAATCAAACCCAAATCGAGCTAAGGTCGAGTCGAGGCTGACCCAAGGTTTGGTCATCTTAGAATTTGAGATAAACCAGAGCAGTCCAATGAAGACAGAGTCAGACAGGGCTGAGGTCAAGGCCACCTTGGTTTAGGCAAAGACAAAACTCTAGCCTTGAATCAGTGTATCAAAAAAGACAGAAGATGAATTCTAATGAAGATAAAGGCCAAGTCGATTCGAGATCAACCCCAACATTTGCTTGATCGAGCATTGATAATTCTCATTTATGAGAATTATTTGGCCTTTATACTTAGTTATTCTTGTTTTTTATTGTGTTATTAGATAAAAAGGCTAGCAAAAAGTTGGTTTAAATTGAACTATTGTTGGAAGCCTTTTAAATTAAGTAAGTGGAGAAAAGAAAGCAAACGAAAATGAAAACTACACTTAATTGATGTTTTTGTGCAGGAATTTGAAGAATGCAACAAAAATGCAATTGCATTGCAATTGCAATTCTGGCAGATTTAGACTTTAAAGGAAAATTCGCAAATCTCCAACAATCTAGGAATTTCATGGGATATTGTCTCCACGATTTCAGCTGGAATTTTAGCCATAATCATGCATCGTTCAAGAAGGAAACCCTAGCCCAATTCCTCTATAAATATTGGAGAAGAAGCCTCAAGAAGTGGATTAGTTTTTCTGCTGTTTTCAACCTTAGTTGCTTCTGTTTTCACGATTTTCTGCTGTATTTTCTGCTATCAACTTTCTACCGCTGTTTTTTTCTTCTGTTTTCCAACTCCTTTCAACTTCGAAACTCAATCCTTTCTCAATGAAAGTTGAAGGAAGTGAAAGCTCAATTCCCTTTGAAAAAAGTAGAGTTGAGTCAATTGAGTAAGAAGTGAAAAGGGGCTGTGTTCTTCCATTTTTTAGAATTTATTTTCTTCTTTATTTAAGTTATTTTCTTCTATTTTAGAAACTTAGTTGTTGCTGTATTTTCATTCATTTAGTTGTATTTTGAGATTCAAGTTGGTTGTTTAAGTTTCATTGTATTTTCAGCATGGAGTTCTTAGTTGTTGATAAAATTTTAAGCTTGCTCGATTTAATTTTCTTCTACTAAAGTTTTATTCTAGTTTATGTTCTTTAAGTTTTGGTTAAGTTATTTTCATTTCTACATTCTGAAATTTTATCTATTCCTTCTCTCATTCTCAGTTATGCATTTTTATTACTTTAAAGCTTCGTTTTTCACTTTTGCAATGATGAGTTAATTTTCCTTTGGGTGTTCAACTTTGTGAATGCCCTAGAGGAAAGATGTAAAGCTTAAAAACACATGTAATCTAGCTAACGCTTGAACTTTGTTTGTTTTTGTTGAGTTTAATGTTGGGTAAACCTAACTGGTCATTACTTGTCAAGCTCGAACTTAATACCAAAAGGGTTAAGGGGAGTGGATGCCACAAAAGCAATGGTGGAAAAGACTTAGAAATAAGTCTTGAATATCGACCCTAGACATAGGGCAAGACTCCAAAACCGCTAAAATTGTTCGTGAAATTATCTAAGTTAGATTAGCCATAGAATAGGTTTAATCACTTAGTCTCCTAAAGATTTTGAAGCAAAATTGAATGGGTGTTGAATTCGGTTTACTTAGTTTTCTTTCCAAAGTGGTATGAGCAACTTGAATTCCTTTTTCATACTTATTGGTTTTTCAATTATTTTCTTTAGCTAAAAATACCTCCCAACATTTTTATAACTCTGGTTACCAAAATTACAATTTGAAAATAATTTTTGCTATCTTTTGAATTTTGTTGTATCCGTTCCTTGTGGGATCGATACTTTGGAGTACTTCCAATTTTATATTACTTGCATCGACAGTGTGCACTTGCACTCGACTAGAACTTTTTTTTTTAAATTAAAAATCTTTTCTTAAAGTCCCCACATTTAAGTTTGATCAAGCATGCTTTGGTCAAGGCTAAGGTCAATCTCCTTCAAAATCGGTTCCATCAACCTATTACCAGACCATGAAATTTCCAACACTAGTCAGAATTTGAATAGTCAAAAGGGAGCAAAAAACATACATAGTATGTTATTTCACAGCTCTGAAGGGTGACTTTTTCCAAAAACAACATGATCCTCAAATAGGTTAGAGCTCACTTCATCCTCAAACAGGTTAGAGCTCACCTCATCCTCAAAAGGGTTTGAGCTTACCTTATCCTCAAACAGCCTAAAAAGGGTTTGACATCCCTCCATCCTCAAACAGGTTAGAGCTCATCTCATCCTCAAAAGGGTTAAAGCTCACATCATCCTTAAAAAGGTTTAAGCTCACCTCATCCTCAAATAGGTTAAAGCTCACCTCATCCTCAAAAGGGTTTGAGCTCACCTCATCCTCATCCTCATTCTCAAATAGGTTAGAGCTCACCTCATCCTCAAAAGGGTTTAAGCTCACCTTATCGTCATCCTTAAAAGGGTTTGAGCTCACTTCATCATCAAATAGGTTAGAGCTTACCTCATCCTCAAATGGGTTAAAGCTCACCTTATCCTCAAATGAGTTAGAGCTCACCTTTTCCTCAAAATGGTTTGAGCTCACCTCATCCTCAAATAGGTTAGAACTCACCTCATCCTCAAAAGGGTTTGAGCTCACCTCATCCTCAAATGGGTTAGAGCTCACCTCATCCTCAAAAGGGTTTAAAGCTCACCTCATCCTCAAAAGGGTTTTAACTCACCTCATCCTCAGACAAGAAAGAGCTTATCTCATCCTCAAGCGAAAAGAGTTCACCTCATCCTCCGAAGGGTTTGAGCTCACCCCATCCTCAAACAGATAAGAGCTCACCCTCAAGCGGGAAAGACCTCACCTCATCCCAAGAAGGGACGACTCTCTTTATAAACCCGTTAATTGAGAAAATTGGACCACGAAAGATTTAATCTCTCTTTATAAACCCGTTAATTGAGAAGATTAACATTTCATCAGGATGATCATATGTGACTTGATCTTAATCCTGAGTGAGTTATTGATATGACTCAGAAAGTATATTATATGCCTAAATCTTGTAGTTATTAGAGTTTTTATGCGCTTAAATGTGAATTTTGTAGGAAAATGAGTCCATGGCATATTTTGGAGATCTTACATCAAATTAGAGTCAAAACGAGCCAAACCAGAGGTCAATTGGACACCCAAGGGAAAGGAAAAGAAGGATTGATGATTATTCCCCTATGGAGTGTCGAGAAGCCAGACGGAGGCTTCGGTCGACTCTGTAAGACAGAGCGCACGGATGTAGGACAACGTTTCGATGTTGTAATAGTAAGCGTCCCAAGGCGCTGCGACGAGCCCCCCTCAACGCTGGTCCAATTGAGAGCATCGTCGAGACGCTGCTTGTAGCATCTCGACGCTGACGCCTGCTCTATAAATTGATTTTTCGCGATTTTAGATTGAGCTTTCTGCCTCCACATCTCCCAAACTTGATTTCTCTCTACATTTCACCCTTTTTTATAGTTCTTTAGGCTAGATTTCATTTAGAGGCTTGTATTATGGCCTCCGGAGTCGACTTAGCGTTGTTCGAGTAGACGATTACGTTGTTTCGGGAGCAATTGGAGACTCCACCATGTAATTCCTTGAGATTTTGTTATTAATTTTATTGTCACACTAATAAGCCTTAGAATTAAGGCTTATTTAACTTTCAATTGCTTAAAATATTCTTATTTTGACTTAAGACCAATTGAATTTAGTGAAAAGATTGTTCTAAAATTAAGAAAGAATTAAGTATGATAGTATTCAAGGTAGAATTCTAATTAAAGTAATCTTGTTTGCATGAAAATGGAAATTGCATAATCAAATTGCAAATTCTAGATTCTGTAATCTGTGGACAGCAGAATTCAAGAACTCTCGAAAATTCCGGCGCAAGAAGAAAAGAAACCGATATATGGAATACCACAATTATCGCACTAATTGGGGAAAATTGAGCTCAAATTTGGCCAATTTCAACCTTAGGAAGATCTACAAAAGAAGAGGAAATAAGAGACGGAAAAGGGGATTCGATTTTCATAGATTCTAGCTCGTGGGTTCCAATTTCGTTCTCACTCTGTTTTTCTAAATTTTCTGGAAGTTCTGAGTTGTTGCAGCCTCTGTCTTACATTTTCTTCGAGTTTTTCTTGTAATACCGACAGTGTTAGCAATACCAAGTCGATGTTATTTCGATCTATTCGTTTGTGTTACATTTTTTATTCTGTTTTTCATGATGTTCAATGGGATGCTATTGTTCTGTCATAATCTGAAATTTTTCTGCATTTTTTTAGTTTGTCCAATCCGATTCAAGTGGTTCTTGAATCATTAAGACCAATTGTTTCCTAAAATTGGTGGAGGTTGAGTCAATTGGAATGGAGTGAGTTGTATTGAACAATTATTGAATGAATTTCCATTATTAGATGATTCTATCCTCTGTTTTTTAAGTTCAGTTTCTGTGGGAATGTTGTTTTTATTCAAGTTCAGTTCTGTGAGAATGTTTAAAGCTCATCAGACTCAAGGGCAGAAGGAAGAAGACTGAAAATTCATTTAGATGCCCTTTGATTCTTTGCTTTAATTCCCATTGAGAATCTCTTCTTGAATTCCTTGTAGTTTTGTCGAGAATAGCACTACAATTCATTGTCTTAATTATTCAATTTACACAACTTCTAATATGAATTTTTTTCTCAAAAATTAGTTGTAATATTTTATCTTTAATATGAACGAAAACTTCTTAGGGGGTTCAAGAATGGAAATTCCCTAAGAACTGATGGTAGCTTAAATTTCAATAAAAACCAAGCCTACATCTCAATTGTTTGCTTGTGTCGAATAAATTTCCGTTGAGATTCTAGGTTGATCAACTAGGGTAGCAACTCAAGCTTAGATCTAATACCGACAGAGTTAGAGATAAGCAAATTTCACACAAGAAATGGAGAAGGAGCTTAGACATAAGTCAATCCTTACCCTGACATAGGGATTAAGGACTCCAAAACCCATAAAATTGTTAAGCCGAATGATCTAAGATAGAGAGACTATAGACATATAAGTCACTCACTTAGCCGCCTAAAACCCTAAATTCAAGGTGAATGGGAGAAACAATTTTGGTTTACAATTGAGTGTGGAGTAGGTTGGAATTGTAATTTTGGTTTGCAATTACAACTTAGGGCAATGACATTCTTGAGCCCAATCTTTATCCAAATTCCTTTCAAATTTTCATTCACTAAGTCTATCTAGTTTGCTATCAAATATTGCCATTTCTAGATTCTGCAATTCAATTCTGCAATTTTTGGTTATTTCTATTATTGTCATTTCTCGATTCTGCAATTAGATTATGCAATTCAATTCTGCAATTTTTCTTTATTCCAATATTGCCATTTCTTGATTCTGCAATTTTTCTTAACAAACCAACTCAACCTTATTCTTGCTATTTTAGTTTTTACGTTGCAATTTTCCTTACACTTGCTTTACGATATTTTTGTTACACCGTTCCCTTGGGATTCGATACTTGGTACTCACATACTATTTTATATTACTTCGATCGCGTGCGCTTGCGTGTAACATCGATCACACACCCCGCCCCAGATTACCCTGCCAACCTAGGACTAGTTATCACGACAATAGACTCCGAGTGCACAATAGAATCTATCGTCAATTCTCGCTAACTTAACCTCCTCTTTAGTCATCCAATATCCAACACAACAAAGATTTTACTCTTTATGTACAAAAGATGAGACTGGTGGCAGATTCTGATCAACTAACTTTGGTTGAAACTCAAGAGCAACATGGTGGAAAATTAAGAATAAAAGAATGAGCTATAAAGCTCAGTGAGTGGTAATTTCATAATAAAATAACTTTCGATAAAATTCTCTTCGTACTATCCACAATTCAAAACTCTATAAATCAATGCAAATCATGAACAATTTATAAACTTTTGAGATAAATAAAACTCAGTAAAATATGCAACAATAACTCTTGAAAACATAAATAACGCAATTAAGATTACTGCTCTTGAAACAATAACGCTTGAAAACACACATAGGCTAGTAAAACTCGTCACCAAGCCTGTACCCAAATCTCTATCATACTAGCGTAGAGTAATCTCCATACGCACAGTAGAGCAAACTCTGTTATACTATGCATCAAGTAATCTCCAGATACATAGCAGAGTCATCTCTGTCATACGTGCACGCAAAGCTGCTCCAAAGGGCTAAGCACCCTAACACATGGCCCAAAGCCTATGTGTGTGCTAGAGTGGGTCCCAAAGACCTCTCTCTCTCTGGTATACGATGGAAACACATTCACATAGTATACAAGTAATCACCATGGGTACATAGATCTAGTGGATTGAAAAACCACCTTTAACATAAAACTCTTAACTCTTAAACTCTTACTGGAAATCATGTTCTTTCTCTAATGCAACATTTCATAAACTTGGGAGAATTTTTCAAATAACATTAAACATTTATAAATTCTCAAATAATCATCAAATCTCTTTAAAACATTTCCAAACTCATATTTTCTCTAAAACCCCATCTCATAAATCTCATACATTTCTCAATAAACATTAAAACTCTTCAAACATCTCAATCATCATAAAATATCTCAAATATTTCCAAAACGATTATTCCATCTATAAACATCAAGAACTGGAATTCTAACACGATTTTTGAATATTCAAAACGATTTCTCCAATATCATAAAATATTTTTAATATCTTTAAAACCATAGCTGAGATCACAAGTTACTGAAAATTCATAACAATTCTTTGAAAATCTCTTAGCAATTTCTCTAAAATCACACATGATTATAGAATTCTAGAAAATTCGTAATAATAATCAAATAATGGAAACAATTCGTAAAATAAACCACTCATAGAACTATTGTCGATATCACTTCGAATCGCAAGCTATTCCAATAGTTGTTCAACCTGGAATTCCAATAACCATAACAATAATCATCCTTCAACAAAGTAATTGAGAAATCATAACATCTATTAAATATCAACTGATCCAATTTATCACCCTATTCACTTATTACAAAGTACATTTGTCCTCTTGTGCAATTGAAATACAATTTCTCTCTTCTCTTTCACATCTCCTTTACATCAAATTTTTGCATAATAAATTAATACTTCCTTCCCCAAATCACCATTTCTCACGTAAACCAAGTCGAAATAGTCTCCAAAATGCACCCTCTCTCTCTTCATTAAATCAATCCTGTACTTGGTCAAGCCCCAACTCCTTTTAAACAATTTCTTTAATAAATCACTCCTTCTCTCTCTAACAACCCAACTTCATATTCTTCCTCTCACATTTTCTTTCTCTTCAAAGTTTGCAAATTCTCCTTTCCATTCATTTTACCTAAGCAGAAAGGTAACAACTTACTGAGTAAAATATTAAGAAGTTTCTCTTTTCTTTTCCAAATCATTAACTCCATAAAAACAAACTCCAAAATAAAGTAGTCTTCATCCTCTTCTCATATTAAACATCGCCAAACATGAATAATAAGCAAAGAAGAAAAACCCACACATAAATTTAAAACTTTTCCATGAACTTCTTAAAAAAAAAAAAAAAAACTTACCAAACAGGTTAGCTTTACTCAAAAACCACGTATCAACTCCCAATTTCAAGTAATTGGAGTTAAAACTTCCAAACCAAACTTCTCTATTCAAACTCCCATCTCTCTCATATGGTACGAATGAAATATATTTTTTGTTTTTTTGTCTTTTAAACTCTTCCTCAAGCCACCTCATTCTCATTATTATTATTATTATATATTTTTTTTAAAACAAAACCACCTCCCCTCATCATTTTGACAGCACACCCACTACAAACACCTCATGTCTCCCTTTACTTCGCCACGTACTCACCAATTTTTTTCTCTTTTTCACAAACAAAACTCCAATTTGTTGTTTTACTTTTTACCATAACCAACTTCAATTTAAATTGGTGGTTCCGCCTCTTGTTTTTCACTTTTTAATCCAAACAATTTTTAATGACCAATGGGTCCTTACATTCATATCGTATACTGTTTTAGCATCATTTTCTTCTTGCTTTCATTATAGAATTGATTTAGCATGTGGATCTGGCAAATCATGTATGCTTTTATCGATTCATCGCTAGCAAGGTTTATAATCACCTGTGAATTAATTGTGCCTTAGAAGACTACTTAGCTCTTTAATTAATTGGCTATCCATTTAGTTAAAATTTTCCTAATCGATCCTAAGCTTAATGCTATCGTCTTAGGGGGTATGGAACGCTATTGTGCCCAGTCCTTAGAGTCGATTTAGAGTTAGTTTGATGCTAGATTGAACTAATTTCATGAGGGATTAGATTTTCAGTGGCTTTTCCATTGGAATTGATTAGGTGTTAAACGTGTACATTGCACATTGAAATTAATTACGCACCCAAGATAGAAATTACATGTTTGGGCTCGATGACCTCTTGAATGGCTTTATTAGTAAGTTTGCTTTACTTCCTGCCTTTAATTTTTGTTTTATGTATTTTAATTTCCTTTATTTCAGTTATCACACCAAACCCCCCCAATTCTGTCATATGGTCCTAATAAAGAAAGATAATAACTAAAGTTTGGCCTCCCTGTGGATCAACCCTGCCACTGTTTCGCAAAATATCTGTGGTGTGGACTATAAATTTATTTGAAGTGCCTGACGAGCACGATCAGTTATGAACTCCTGTCTGTGAGGGCTTGTCATTTGATTTGCATGGGTGAGACTGGATTTTGTAGCCGATTAAATAAGCCTACCATTTTGGGGACTTGACCAAATAGAGAGCTGGGAACATAATCTCACAAGATGGAATTCACTCCTTCCCATATAGGATAAGTAGATGAGTAGTTCCCTTAAGTGCTGATTTTAGGACTTGAACAATAGGGCTCCACCTCTCATTGGCCCGAGGGAGACTTAGTTTTTGGTTGGATCATAATTTTTCATTAGAGGATCAGTGGTATTTAAGGTGCAAGATGTAATTACAGGGGTAAAACGGACTTTTAACCTAGCTGTAATTACGAACAACTAGTGAAGGATCAATTTGCATGTAGTGGTTATATCCATGGACATAACTTGTCCTACAGTGCATAAGAGTGCAACTTTAGGTCTATAGTGGAGTGACCCTAGAGTTAATGAATGAAAATTGATTAACTAAATAGTTCAATTAATTAATTTTGTATTATTGGAGCTTATAATCTGTAGGTCCATAAGGTCCTCTTGGTAGCTCATATGAACAAATAGGGATCAATTTTTTTGAGAGAAAATTTTGAAACGTTCAAATTAAAATTTAATATATTTGATATATTAAATGACGAAAAACATATTAAATATCAAAGAAATTATTAATGTATTAAGCTACATTAAAGAAAATATATTTATCAAATTTGAATTAGATTCAAATTAGAAAATAGATGTCGTAGGAGAATTTCAAAAGGTTTGAATAAGATTCAAATTGGTTAGATAAATATATGTTAATAAATTAGATATTAAAATATATTATTTAATTATTTGCTCTAGGCCACTACAAATAGGACCCTAGAGGTGAACCATTGCGTGCATTCTTCATAAGAGACACATATCCTCTACAGAGAATTGTAGAATTCTCTCTGAACTTCTCCTTTCATTTTCTTTCAAAAGGCTCTCACAAGCTTTGGTCCTGTGTTCGAGTCATAGCAAGGAAGACTTTGTGGAAGTCTTTGAGTTCAACTTCATTGGAGTTGGAGCACACCGCCAGAATATTCTCCATATTTAAGTCAAGGTATGTTTTGCTTAGCCTAAATTATCTTTCATTTAATTCTAAAATAAAATCAAAGTCGATTTCAATGCTTCCGTTGTGGGTTTAATTCGATTATTCATTCATGCTTAAGCACCTTTAAGACTTTTGTAGCATCAGAGGCTTGGTTGTGTGCTTAAGTTTCACTTTAGGTACTTTGTAAGTTTCTTTGAGAGTCAAATGACACTAAGACTCTTTTGTCCTTTGGTTTCACTTTAGGCACCTTCTTTTATTTTTTGTTTTATAATAAAAAAAATTCATATTTTTTTTTCAAATTTGTAGTTGTGGAACCTTGAAGACCTATTTTCTACGGACGAAGACGAAGATTTAAAGCCTTCAAGATTAATTATTTTCTTTCCAATGTATTTTTTTCCTTCTTTCAAACTCTAGTACATGTAGACATTGAACATTTTGTAATCAAATTATCGCATTTCAATACTATTGCTTTTTATGATATTATTTTTTGTTTTAAAATGATACTACAATGAACTACCAAGTAGTATAGAAATATTTTCTTCAAAAAAAAAAGTATAATAGAAATAAATAAATAAACAAAAAAAGAGGAAAAATACATTTTTCCCAACACATAAATAATATGAGAACTTAAGGTTTAGGGTTTCTCTCGACGTGTACATTAGTCGTCGGGAGAAACTTTTCCCGACGCAACGATGTGGTGTGCTGCTTGCCTCACAAGGTCCGATGCTTAAGTTAGTTAGGGAGAATTTTAGCGTAGCAAGAGTTTTGAGAATAAATGAGAACTTACTTTCTTTAAACTAAACAGGGCTATTTTTATCATCTCGATAGGGTATTTCCCCTAATGATTTTTTGCCTCACAGGCTTTGATGCTTAAGTTAGGGAGAATTTTAGCATAGCAAGAGTTTTGAGAATAAATGAGAACTTACTTTCTTTAGGCTAAAGAGGGCAATTTTTATCATCTCCTTAGGTTATTTCCCCTAATGCTTTTCGAATTAGGTAGAACGAGGACCGAAGTGGGCTAGACTAGGATCACACGAACTAAGGACACGTTGGTGTTGCGCAAATATTTTGCAATCCATAAGTGCATGGGTCAAGTTTTATGGTGATTTGAGAATTTCGAGTATTGTCTTCAGGACTGACGTTGTTAATTCATTTAATTACTACGAATAATTTCACTTGATTTTATTTAGATGCCAAAATCGACTACAAGGCAGGAAAAAGAAGAAATGAATAAGATAAAAAAAATAAATGCATAAAATAAAACGCGAAGACACAATTTAGGGGGGATATTCTAGGGAGTTGATTTCATCAATTGGATAGTTTACTTAATCAATTAGACAGTTAGAACTAATTTATCACCTAACTCATAAGTCTAGAAGTCTTTTATTAAGGAATCCTCTCCCGAGCTCATTCTAATCTCATGCACTGATATGTAATCTACATCTCTATGATCTTAAATAACAAACATGACATTTATACCCTTCAATTATTAACCTCTAATGATGTTTTTATCACTCCTATGTCATGCAGGAACAACCAATCACTAGTCATGCATTTGGGTTTAAATCTAAGTTCCCTCTCCCGAGTGTCAACTTAGAACAAGGAAATTAATCTTTGATCAAGAGATTAAAGGCATTAAGGACGACAAAATGCACAAATGAAATTAAATGCCAATCAACCATAAAATCTAAGCAATTACACAATAGGTCTAAAAGATTACATCAATCCCTAGAATTATGGAGTTTAGTTACTTATAATCACCAAAAGCATATTCTAAACTCCTAATTACAACCCTAAATCAAAATCCAAAAACTAAAGGAAAAGAGAGAAATTAGCAAACTAGTGTCCTTCTCAAGTTCCTGTGACGATCTCCACGTATCTCGAGCTCCAAGTCTTCAATAATGGTTAATGATTTCGCCCAAAACCCCTAATTTGTGTATGGAATCAAATTAGCCCTGAAAACCCTTAAAATTGGCTCCCTTCTCTCGATCTCAAAATGATAAACTTATACCCTATATCGAGATTGCATCAAGATGCTGTGTCAAAAGCAATGTTTGTTGGGATTTATGCCTTAAAGCCTTGTAATTAATGATTTATTTAATAATTAATAATAAATTTGATTATCTCATTTGCAATATAATATTATCAATTATATGAAAAAATCAAGGTTATTAGTGTAATCTTGAACAATATGTGGTTGACATACGGGAGGATCATGTTCAAGAAATAACCTAAAGGGTCATAGTATATGGATAAGGTTACGTTGGGTGTCTTATCTTGGTAATACTATTGATACAATCCACTTTGTAATAGTTACAAATGATTTGATCCAAATCGTTCATATGGAGACATGTGCGGGAGGGTATCTTATACAATGAGTTTGTGTAAGACTGGACCACGAAATATTTAATCTCTCTTTATAAATCCGTTAATTGAGAAGATTAATATTTCATCAGGATGATCGTATGCGACTCGATCTTAATCCTGAGTGAGTTATGAATTACTGCCTGTGAAGGCTTGTCGTTTGATTTGCATGGGTAAGAGTAACTTTTGTAGCCGATTCAATAAGCCTGCCATTTTGGGGACTTGACCAAATAGGAAGCTGTGAACATAATCTTACAAGATGGAATTCACTCATTCTCATATAGGGATGAGTAGTTCCGTTAAGTGTTGATTTCAGGACTTGAACAATAGTGCCCCACCCTCTCACTGGCCCAAGAGAGACTTAGTTTATGGTTGGATCATAAACAAATTGTTCATTAGAGGATCAGTGGTACTTAAGATGCAAGATGTAATTACAGGGGTAAAACGGATGTTGGTCTCACCTCTCTTGTTCCTAATCTCTTAAAAATAGACAAACGCATCAAGTTAATACTGAATCCTAGATCACATAATGCATTAGCAAAGATAATATCTCTAATTGAATAAGGAATAGAAAAACTTCCTGGATCTTTCAGTTTGGGTGGTAATTTTCTCTGCAATATGGCACTGCACTACTTTGTGAGTGGGATCATTTTATAATCCTCCAATTTCCTTTTCTTTTTCAAGATGTCCTTCATGAATTTGATATAATGTGGCACTTGTGCAAGGGCATCTGCAAAATGAATGTTAATATGCAGTTTCTTAAAAATATAAATAAACTTACTGTACTGCTTATCATTTTTGTTCTTCTGGAGACGTTGAGGGAATGGAATGACTGTTGAAGTAGCCAACTATGGTTTATCCTCAACTCGCTTAGTTGATGATTCTAGTGTAACCTTTTTTTCTTTTTCCTCTCTAGACTTCTTGTTCGGCATTGGCCCAACCAACTCCTTACCATTCTCAAGGTAATTGACTTACAATGCTCCACTAGATTCTTTTCTGTTGTACTCAGTAAATTACCTGGAAGCCTATCCACCATCATGTTGGCTAGCTGACAAACTTGCACCTCTAAATTTCGAATGGACTTGATTCTGAAAGTTGGTCTTTGTTTCAGTCATAAATTGATTCGTAGTGTTTGCCAACTGAATCATTGCCTCTTCAAGGCTGCTTTTCTTTTCAGGCTACTAAAATCCTGGTGGTGATAGATTTTGAGTATGATTCTGCTTCCACGAGAAGTTAGGATGATTACGCCAACCAAGATTATATGTATTAGAATATGGATTGTTTTGCTGATGATTAAAATTCCCAACAAATTGAGCTTGTTCAAATGTGCCCTTGCATAAATGGATTCCCAACTTGACAATCTTCACTTCTATGGCTCCCATGGCAATATTCGCAATGCACAGGTGGTGACTGAATAGTATTTACCCCTAGTTGACTTGACTAAAGTTGCCTAGTAAGTGAAGCAACATGTACAGTCAAATTTGCAATGGCATTCACCTCATTAACTCTCATTGCCTTATTCTGACTGATCTCTCACTTGGACATTCATAGTGATTCATGGTCATTTCTTCCAACAACTCAAAGGCCTCATTCTCAATTTTACTCATGAATGCTCCTCTTGGAGCTGCATTAATGGTTGTCTTCGTATTGCCATCTAAACCATTATAAAAATTTTGTACCTGCATCCATCGAGGGATTCCATGGTGAGAACACTTTCTTAAAAGCTCATTGTATCGTTCCCAAGCTTCATACAAAATCTTTCCCTCATACTGATAAAAATTGCTAATCTCACTACGAATCTTGGTCGTCTTTGCTGGTGGAAAGAACTTGGCTAGAAACTTTTTAGCTAGATCATTCCACGTTTCTATCGAAGCCACAGGCAACAAATTCAACCATTTGTCATTTGTCACCCCGTTATACTTGAATGTATCGTAAATTTCCAAAAAATCAGCAATGTGAGAGTTTGAGTCTTTGATCAGGTGAACTTTGGGTGAAGAAAAGTAAATAAATACGTTCAACCCTAGTGCAAGTGCACACAATCAATGCAAGTAATAAAATAGGAGTATTCTTGAGTATCGATCCCATAGGGAACAGTGTAACAAAAATATTGTAAAAACAACAATGTAAGTAGAATTGCAACTTAGAAACTAAAAAGTGAAAAAAAAAATAGATTTTGGGTTGGTGGAAATAGCAATGTAAATAAAAGTCAAAATGCAAAAATAGATTGCAGAATCAAAATTGCAAAAATAGATTACAGAAACAGTTTGCAAGAACAGATTGAATAAACGAATTTGCAAAATCAAAATTGCAAGAAATGTAAAATAGAAATAAAGATGCAAGGAAAATTACTCAATGAGGGAAGATGGGGCTCAAATATGTCATTGCCCTAAGTTGTAAATTGTAAATCCAACTTACTCTACACACAACTGTAAACCAAAATTACTACTTCTATTCACCTTGAAATTAGGTTTTATGAGACTAAGTGAGTGACATATATGTCTATAGTATCTCTATCTTAGATCATTTGGCTCAACAATTTTATGGTTTTGGAGTCTTTAATCCCTATGTCTAGGGTAAAGAATTGGCTTATGTCTAAGCTCTTGTCTCCATCACTTGTGCGAAATCCACTTATCACTAACCCTGTTGGTATTAGATTCATGCTTAAGTTGCTACCCTAGTTGATCAATCTAGGATCTCAACGACATTTTGTCCAACACAAGCGAACAATTGAAATGTAGGCTCAGTTTTCATTGTACTTTTTGCTAGATTTATTTCTTAGGGAATTCACATCCTTGAACCCCCTATGAAGTTTAGCTCATAATTAACTCAAAAACCTCAAAACAAAACTTTGGATTGAATTCCATGCTAAGAAGAATTACTTAAAAGCCTATTTGCAACCAAAAACCAAATGACGTAAAGATAGCTTGCTGTTGTACTTAGAATTGAGATGAAGAAATGCATAATTAACAAATCTTCATTAAAAAATAAACCTCTGGACAAAAACCCATGAAGAAACAAATTCCATAAACAATATCAATATTGCTTCAACAATCTAAACTCAATTCAAATGCTTAATACAGTAGGTAAGGAACAAAAAGCATGAAAAGTTACAATCCAAAAGACAAAATAAAACAAATATCTAATTCCAACTAAACTAAGAACAAGCTAGAATGAAGAAACTTGAACAAAACTCATTGTATCCCTTAGATTTCAATCGATTCAATCCCAACTATTTCGAGGAAAGAATGAATAAACAACCCAAGTTTTTGTTGGATTGGATTAGAAAAACTAAGGAAAAACATTACCGAAAAACTTCAGCAACTCTCCGGTAAAAACAGAGGAAAAATAGAGGAAAACAAGAACAAAAACCCAAGAAAATAACTCATTCGTTAAGCTCCAAAAATCAACTCCTTTTTTGTTGCGTTTTCTCTCCTTTTATGGTCTTCCATTAGGGTTGACAACCCAATCAATTTCGTCAATAATCCATCCTCGTGCAAGAATCAAGCGCTTTCCAAATTTGGGTTTCATTGATTTTTTTCCTTTCTTGCATTTTTCATACTACTGCATATTGCAAAATCGATTCTGCAATTTTGATTCTGCAATTTTGATTTTGTAATTTTGATTATGCAATTTCTAGATTTCCTGCATAAAAGAAATTCTTCTTACTTTATCTTTCTCTTTTCCTCATTCTTTCTTTCACATGCACTTCTCACAAATTATTGATGTTTTTCAAGCCTTTACCAACTTTCTCCTATGATTTCTAAAGCAAAGCAAGCATAAATTAAGCTTATGAGAGTTAAATAAGCTTTAATTCTAAGGATTATCACACCCCCAAACTTAAGCTATTGCTTGTCCTCAAGCAATTAGAAAACAAATAGCAACATACACAAGCAAATACTTCACAAAATGATTTCAAATGGTGTTTTTGAAAAAAATGAAAATGTTGTCTTTCAGGAGAGGTCTCAAACTCTTAATACTTTACACAATTCCAAGATTTTCTCACATAAAATTTTTACTTTTCTTTTTCAAGATAAAACATTCTTATGCAAACCCACCTATTATGCTTATCCTACCTAAGTCATAGTCATAGAGTCTAGGGTGATCTTCTTTGTTCAACTAGCTATGCTCACTCACATTACAAGCATTTTTCTTTCTCCCCCAAACATATTTAAAGCTGCTGCTAGGCCCCATTTTTTTTTTCTTTTGAATTTTTTTTAATGAGAATCTTACTGTCACTTGTACCTTCGTTCTAACTTACTAACACTTTATGGTGAAAGTAGTTGACTACGAGCACAAGTCACTGCTAAGACCATTTTCACATACTCACTTCCTAAGTTAACCTTTCATGCAAAGGAAATCATGGGTGTCATGACTGTCTTTGGTTACTCAGTTAACTCTAGAAGGAGTATTCTTTTTTCTTTTTTTTTTGAGTCCTAGCAGTTGTTAAAACAACATAACATTACAACAACATACTATTACAACAATGTTACAACAGTAGTATTACAAAACTCACCTCCCCAAACTTAAATGGGTCAATGTCCCCATTGACTACGAACTAGAAGAGCAGGGGTTGGGGTACATATTTGCATCACTAAACTTGCTAAGCATTTAAGCTAAACTCTCCTAAGTCCATTAGATGGGATAAACACAATAGAAGTTTGGGTTCAAATGTTTTATGGAGAAAAATAATTTATCAAGTTTTATGATCTTGAAAACTTGAAGTTGTGTGTAAAAGCACTTGAAGGTTGAGAAAGCTTAACGTATCATCATCAAGAGCTTTTTAACAATACACCAAAGAAAACAATTTGCAAACTTGTTTTTGGAACATGATTTTAATGGCATGCTTGTGCGAGGTGTAGACTTTTTTTTGTTCCAAAAAGTATGCTAAAGAGTAAACACAAACAAACAACAAACAAGACTAACAAAACAAACCAAAGAAAGCACATAAATCTAGTCTAATCAAAGCAAGTAAAGATAGAGTTGAAGAAAGAACTTCCCCTTTGCCTCAGAAACGATGTCCTCACTAAGAATGCCTTTCTCGTCCCTCTCACGAACATACGCCTAACAACCATGTTTTGCTTCTTTATGTGGGAAAGCTTAGCTTTGAATTGTGCATAGGAGGAGATCACAAATGAGTTCAATGCAGTTGTGGTGAAGATGCGATTGCAATTTCCTATGGGACCTTAGCTAGCTCTTCTTCAACTATTGGTGGTGGTAGTGAGGATTGGTCGGATTGTGTCCCAGACGCGACTGCCTTTTATTTTGGCTTTAATGTTGCAGTTGCAAACTAGGTTACAACTTCCTCTTTTCTTTTCTTATTTCCTTTTTTTCCCTAAAACTCAAAAGTAGATCATCAAAAAGTTCATGCACTTTAAGTAAATAAGAAAGATTTTTAATGAATTGCAAATTAAAAGGTTGATCACTTCAACTCCCAAGTGAGTCCCCAAGTAGAAGTGTTCCCTAATGGTCAACTTAAGTACCTTAACCTAGACAGGACCTACCTTAGACAGAGTTCCCTCTTGATCAAAACTCTTTATTTGAATTCATGCCCCCATCAACCACAACAAAATATTTTTCTTTCTTTCTTTTTTTTGTTTGTTTGTTTTAAAGAAGATGAAAGAAAAGATAAACTTATCCTATTCCAGTACGAATACCGCAATCATGTTCCTTCATTTTGCACCTAGGTCTCAATGTTGGACGAGATTTCAGTCGTAGTTGAAGTGCTTTGATCACAACAGACCTTGTCTGTTCAAGAGATTTACATATGTTTCTGAAAGTAGAGATGTAGTTGCAATTTGTGTCACATATTGTATATTGTCATCCTTCATGCTCTCATTTTTGCATTCTTCTTGATTTAGTGTTTCCTACAAATTGCAATAAGCGAAAGCAGGGCATTCTAGTATTAGGAGCACTTTGGATGTCAATTGCTGTGAAGTTGCAATTGCATAACTCACTGCAATTTCCTTTGGTGGTTCCTTCTCTTCTTGAGGTGGTTCGTCTTTGATCTCTTCTCTCCCTTTTGGCTCTTTAATGTTGTCAAGTGTTGGAGTGCTTTCTACTTCTATTGGAAGTTCAAGTTCTTCATGTTCCAATTCAGTTAGCGTCACCGCCTCACATTTTTCTTCTTCTTATTTTGAAGTCTCTATGTCCTCGAGCAAGATTCCTTGGGACTTGTTCTATAATTCATCTGCAATTTGTTCCACCTAGATTTCCAAATTCTGTAGAGACTGATAGGACTCAAAAAGTACCTATATTATATGCCTAAATCTTGTTGTTATTAGAGTTTTTATGTGCTTAAATGTGTATTTTGTACAAAAATGAGTCCAATACACATTTTTGAGATCCTACATCGAATCAGGGTGAAAACGAGCCAAACTGGAGGTCAATCGGACACCCGAGTGAAAAGATATGAAGATTTACAACTATGCCCTTAAGGAGCGTCGAGATGCCAAATGGAGGCTTCGCTCGACGCAGCAAGATAGAGCGCATGGATGCAAAACAATGTCTCGATGTTGTCCCAAGCATCTCGACGCTGTAATAGTAAGTGTCCCAAGACGCTGCGGAGAACCCCCTCGACACTGATCCAATTGAGGGCAGCGTCTAGACGCGGCTTGTAGTGTCTCGATGCTGCCGCCTGCAATATAAACTGATTTTTCGCGATTTTAGGTCAATCTCTCTGCCTGCATAGCCCCCAAACTCGATTTCTCTCTATATTTCATCCTCTTTTACAGTTCTTTAGGCTAAATTTCATTTAGAGGCTTGTATTATGGCCTCGGGAGTAGACTTAGTGTTGTTTGGGTAGACGATTAAGTCATTTCGGGAGCGATTCGGGACTCCACCATGTAATTCCTTGAGGTTTTTTTATTAATTTCATATCGTACACTGTTTTAGCATAATTTTCTTCTTGCTTTCATTATAGAATTGATTTAGCATGTGAATTTGACAAATCATGTATGCTTTTATCGATTCATGGCTAGCTTGAGATTCTTTATGATTAGTTTAGGTATCTTGCACGTTTTAGTAGCATCTAGGACATTAAATTACATAAAAGCGAGGTTTATCATTACAACCCAAGTTTTCATTGGATTTGATTAGAAAAACTAAGGAAAAATAGAACAAAAAAACTTCAGCAACTCTAAGGTAAAAACAGAAGAAAAACAAAGGAAAACAAGAACAAAAGCCCACGAAAATGACTCCGTCGTTAAGCTCCAAAAATCGACTCCTTATGTGTTGCCTTTGTTCTCCTTTTATGGTCTTCCATTAGGGTTGACAACTCAATTAATTTCGTCCATAATCTATCCATTTTGTGCAATAATCAAGTGCTTTCCAAATTTGGGTTTCATTGATTTTTTTTTTCTTTCTTGCATTTTTCATACTGCTGCATATTACAAAATCAATTCTGCAATTTTGATTCTGCAATTTTGATTTTGGAATTTCCAAATTTCCTCCACAAAAGAAATTCTTCTTAGTTTATCTTTCTCTTTTCCTCGTTCTTTCTTTCACATCCACTTCTCACAAATTATTGATGTTTTTCAAGCCTTCCAACTTTCTCCTATGATTTCTAAAGCAAAGCAAGCATAAATTAAGCTTATGAGAGTTAAATAAGCCTTAATTCTAAAGCTTATCAGTCTTCACTCTACAGTCCACTAAAACTTAAAGCCTGAACCAGCTGCAGTGTGTCTGGCTTGATCTCAAAATTATTAGCTTGAATGGCTAGCCTTCGGATAGCATAATGGATATGAGTTACATCAAGCATCACATAATCTCTCAAAGCCCTATTCCTATTCTGTGCTTCATCGTTTGCCATCCCTTCTTGCTCTTGTGTAGTACACTCTTTCTTTTCTTTTCTGTTTCTTCTACAAGTGCATTCGATCTCAAAATCAAAAGGAAGTAGATTACTGCTTCCAAATTTTCACATACATTTACTTCAACTCCTAGCAAAACAAACAAACAAAGAAACAAACAAACAAATTAATTAAAACAGATAAAATACAATTTAGATTAAGACTAAAACTATTGATTTCCATATTGGTAAAATAAACATTCACTCCTCGGCAACGGTGCCAAAAACTTGTTGCTCAAATTCGCAAGTGTACAAATCGTTACAAGTAATACAGTGATTGAATACCAAGATCGTTCCCCACAGGGAGTGAATTCTATCAATTACCAAATTCTCTAACCTCAATTTTATCTAAGCACCAAATTATCAAAGATGAATAGAATTTAACTTGCTTGAAAAAATAAATGTGACTAAAAAACAAAGGATTAAACTTAATTGGTAAGAGCTCTAGAGCAATGACTTCACCGTTTTCTCCTCCTACTCTTTGTTCATTAATAGCTAATGTGTTCTTCTATTTCTAGGTTGTTGGCAAGCTCTACCCTAGAGACTCGATATTTTTTCTCAAGCAATAACGATTTTCGTTAAATAGTAAATTGTCTATATCTCTATGACAATTCAAACAATTCAACTATTAAGCCAGTAGAACCTAATATTGCCACAAAATCTACAAGGATATCTCTATCTCGAGTATAAATTTGGAAAAATAATTCAAGTCATCAACAATTTTTGTCTCTCAACCTCAAATTATTGACACAAAAGCAATGTAAATAATGGCGAGATATAAACATGCATTAAGTTCAGAAGAATTTTCACAACCATAATTGAAATAGAAACATCGTCTATTAACTAAGTAAGAGTAGGATTCAAGTATCGGTTACATCAAAGCTCTAGAAAGAAAAAACTTAGTTCATAATGTAAAACTTAACAAGACTAGCTAAAAGTATTAATGGAGTCATTGCATGCAGAAAAAGAGAAGAAAAAAGTGAAAAGAGAAAAAAATCCAAGTGATTGAACAATTTTTCAAGAGTAGCTCTCGCTCCATTTGGTTGCTTCGATCCTCCAAAGTGGGGTATTAGCTTTGTTCTCCCTTTTCTGCCTCCCAATCTCTATTTTTCGCCTCCAAATCGCCCTTTCCCCCTTTTAGATGACTAAAAGACGGTCTTTTATACTTAGTGATAAGGGAACTATCTCAATTACGCTTGAGAACTCCCCTTATTCAAGGCGAACCCCCACAACAATAATAAGAAAACCCAATTAACAAGATGATAAGCAACCCCAAGAAAATTAAACATATTTTACTTGGAAAAGGTGATCGATGATCAAGAAGAAAGGAGAACTTGTTCCTATCTTCAAGATTTCGAACTCTCCACAATCTAATGGATCAAACTAGATTGAAAGTTCTAGACATGCATTCTAAACACAAGAATACAAAGAAAGCATAAAGCTTGAGAGATACTAAACTCAAATATGAGATTTCATTCAACTTCAACTTGTGTTCCAATGACAAAATGATAGCCCTATTTATACTAATTGAATAGACACCATGAAAGGACACATCCTTTCACCTATGTAGTCTAAGTTCAGCCCCTAACCTTTCAAATCCATACATGAACCAAATTAAATGTAAATACATGAATTTAATAGGTACATAATGCACTAAAGATGTGAATGAATCTGGATTTTTAGATTCATCATGACTCTTGGTTGAAAAGGTGCCTCATCCATCTTGAAAGGATGCAACTCTTCACTTTGTGTAGACACCTTAGCTTGGAGGTGAGAATTCAATGCTTCTTGAAAACTTTTAGCTCTAGCTCTTGTCATTGGACCTTGTGGCATAATGATTGCCTCATGATTAGGTTCAATTGGAGATGACTTCCATTGACTTTGAGTATGAGCTTCAATTGAGCTTGCTTGAGCTGATTGAGCTTGGTATTTTCCTTGTAGACTTCCCGCGTGATCTCCCTGATTGCTCATTTCGTTATCACTTAGGGCACTCGACGCAGTGCCTAGGAGCCATAGACAGCACCTACGCGCTGTCAAAAAGAGTGAAAAAAAGTACCGAAGCACATAGGTGCCCAGAATAGCATCTAGGCACTAGCAATATGTCTTCCTGCACTATCTATGGCGACAAGGCACTGTAATTTTTTTTTTTTTTTTTTTAACTTCAACTTGAAATTCCTCAAACTTTGACCTTCAAAATGAAATCTTTGATCACCTATAAAAATAAAAGAAATGCATGAATAAAAATTCAAAACTATAGAAAAACTAACTAAAAACAACCTAAACAAGATATAATAAATAAATATAAAATGAACTTATCAAATATTAATTTGAACATTTCAAATTTTTCTTTCAAACAAATTGATTATTTTAGTGTTACTATGAGCTAGCAAGAGGATCTTATAGACCTACAGATTATAAGCTCCAATGATACAAAATTAATTAATTAAACTATTTAATTAATCAATTTTCATTCATTAACTCTAGGTCACTCCACTATAGACCTAGAGTTGCACTCTTATACACTAATAGCACTCAAATAGTGTTATCTTATAGCTTATTATTTGGCTAGTTTTATGCTTAAATTGTATGCTTCGATGTCTATTTATGCTTATTTTGTAGATACCGAGCTTGAGAAGCAAAATCGAATGTTCGAGGGTATTTTGTTGATTTTGGGCCTTATTTAAGCCATCTTGAAGATCCAAGAAGAGAAGAAGTGGAGTTTTGGTAAAAGAACCCAAGGAGAGAGCGTCTAGACTTGGAAAGAGTGTCCAGACGCCATATTTGGAGTGCCAAACCCAAGAGCAAGAGTCGAGACCCTGTCCTATGGCGTCTTGAGGCTAAAAAAGGCACGCAACTTGAGGTTTCGTTCAGAGCGTCGAGATGTTGGGCGTCCTATTAATTCTAGCTTAATTCTTGTTAGTTTTGTGGATTATATGATTATTTATGATTATTTTGTAGATTATTGACCAATTGGCACGTTGTGGGACATTTACAAGCATTCAGGACTAATTTGGAGCTAACCAGAGGTCGTTCGGGTGCCTGGAGGATGTTGAAATCCAAAATGACGTGAAATGCCTCTGATGAAGTGTCAAGACACCTCAAAACGCCGCGGAAAACGCTTGAAGACAGAATACTGAAAATCAAGGTAACGTGGAGATGCTGTAACAGTGAGCATCCCAAAACACTACGGCGAGCCCCAAAGATGCTGGTCTAATTGGCAACAGCGTCTCGACGCTACCTCAAAGATTATAAATACCTTCTTTTCCATTTTTAGGTTATTTCAACTGGTAGATAGCCATTCTTTACGATTTTCTCTCTATTTCATATCGTTCTTAGTCTTTTTAGCCACTTTAGGATAGATTAGATAGAATTATGGGCTCGATTTCAAGATTTTAGTCTCCAGCTAAGGAAAAACACCAATTTAGAGGAGATCGTTGGGATATTTCAATGTAACGCCATGAGGTTTAACTTTTAATATATTTAAATTTCTATTTTGAATGTTTTTTGATTCTTTAAATTCATTCCTAAGCATGTTCGTAGGTAGGCCTGACAAACTTATACGCGTTGAATGTGTTTAGCTTAGCTATGTGTAATCTTGAGTTCGTTCGAACATATCGAGAGAGCACTTAATTTGAGTAGCAATAGGGCTTAGATTCAGCGAGTTTGTGAGCTAAATGCAGTTATGAACGACTAAAAGGAACTAGGCTCTAAAGAAGTAAAAAGTGTAAAGGCTAATTTGAGCTTGCCACTTAGATTAGTTTGAGCATCTTACTACTTCTAGTAAATCCTATGGCTTAAACGACTGATTTTGAGCATGACACATTGCAATCTGTGGCTATAATTAGTAACGTCCCCAGCTTAGGATTAACATTTGCTTTATTAAACTGCGTTAGGATTTATTAGAAGCTCGACGTGACCTGTTCTAATCGATGTCTAGTTTATTTGATTACTCTTTGCTTTCATCTAATTTTATGATATTTACGTTTCAAAGCAATTTTATAATTCACGTATCAAACCCCTCGGTTACTTTTTAATCCAAATCTAGCGACTGTGCCAGTATGACTAGGATTGCTCAGCTACACATCTTGAGACTACTCGATGTGTAGTATGACTAGATTTTGTCTGTTATGTATCTAGAGATTACTTGATATATAGTATGACTAGTTGCTTTGTTATCACTACAAGATTTTTGCTTTTTCCCGACGCAAATACGCGTCGGGACAAGTAGTAAAAACGTTGGGATAAACTATCCCGACGAAAAAGATACGTCGACAAAGATCGTCGCGAAAACCCCGTCGGGAGATATTTTCCCGATGCTTTTTCTGTTACATCGGGAAACAGTATTTTTCCCGACGCATGATGCGTCGGGAAAAAAGATATATCCCGACGCATGTTGCATCAGGAAAAAGATATTTCCTGACGCATGTTACGTCGGGAAGAAAATAGATCTCTCGACGCATGTTACGTCGGAAAAGTCTATTCATCGCAACGCACTACGCGTTGGGATCAATTTATATATCCTAACAGTTGCTAGTTTTCTCGACGTTTGATGCGTCGAGAGAACTATGTTCTTCTTATATCCCTCTCCATGTTTTCATAATTATTTAAATTTTGGTAATCCAATCATGTAATTTAAATTTTTATAATCACTTGATAGTTCTTTATAACATAAATAATAACAATTATACTATTTAACAAAAAATAAATATAATAAAGGTTAATGTATATATTAAAATGTATCATTCTTACAAAATGATCCATGAGAAAGCTAGAGTCTCCAAGGTTATATCAAAATACAACAAAAAGAATAAAACTTAATCTAAAAAGCTTATGTTTTTGTTTTCATTTGTTTCTTCGAAAGTAGCTTTCAAGATTACATACCTATAGACCTGAAATGAAAAAAAAAAATATTAAAAAGTTTAAACATAAGCAATAAATAAATAAAAAAAACTGTTGAAATGCCTAAGAGTTTTCAAAAAGAAATCTTAAGTGTCAAAATGAACTTCAACATTCCCTAAATGAGCCTAATGTGAGTAATCCACCCACTTGAACCTACGCAAGTGTGTTAAAGGTTCCTACATGCTCTCTGAGGACAAAACCCAACTCAAAACGAGCTTAAAAAGTGTCTAAGTATCACATGGACATCCTAGATGAACTTACACGTTTGCTAGACGAGTCTAACGCGCGTAATCCACCCACTCGAACCTACGCAAGTGTGTTAAAGGGATCCTCCAAGAGTTTTGAATAAAATCGAAACCACGGCAAGAGTTTACTTCTTTTCTTTTCTTTTTTTTTTTGTGAAAAATTTCTAAAATTAGAGAAGGATTCAACCATAGTTTTATGATATTATTAACTACAAATGGAGAAGGCCAAGAAATTGTCTCCGAAATTGGTAATCACAAGTGTTCCCTCCAATAATCTACGATCTGTTTTTTGTTCTATTCTTATAAATATTCTCAATTAGGTTTCACCAAGAGATTCAGGCCAATATTGACTTCAAAATCCCTTTAGAGATTCTTCAACTAAAGGTTATCATTTGTTCCAAATTACTAATTACTCAAGTCCTACAATGTCAAAAGACCACAAATACAAACATCCAATCACTCAATTTCAGAATGCGATGCAATAGAAACCAATTAGCCAAAAGTGAAACAAAAAAAAGCCCTATAATGGAAAAATAGATCAGATTCAGATCGAATTCTCAACAAAGAAAACAGAAAAAAGGATCACAATAAACAATAAAAAATGCAAGGCGAAAGAATTAAATGTTCCACCTCAGGATAAACCATCGACATCATCAATTAGAGATTCAAAACTTAGAAGAAAAATCATTCGCAATTACAAATCTTAGAGGGGAAGAAAATTACCACGATTTTGGGAAGAAATTGGGTAGCCAGAGACACGATAAAAGCCAGAGAGATTAGAACAATTGCGATGATCGGTCCTCCTCTTGGCTGGAAACGCCGATACGCGAGGAATGAAGAAAAGAAAGGGGAAACGCTCTTACTGTTCGCAAATAAGGAAGAAGGAGAAGTGGAGATGAGAAAAGAAAAGTAGGGTTTTTACCTTACCTATTTGCGTCAACAGTTTCCGTCTAAAAGAAACGTACCAAAACACACGTTTCAATTTTTTTTGTTGACAAACCGACGCGTGTTGCGTCGGAAATATTATAATACTCCCGACACTAAACTTGCGTTGGGATACGTAAGCTATATCGACAAATTTTTCTGCGTCGGGAAAAAATCCGTCGAAAAATCTAAAAATTCTTGTAGTGTATGTATGGGGTTCAGCTTATGCATAGTATGACCAGTTTGCTCTGCTATATACGTTGAGATCTTCCATATATAGTATGGCTAGGTTTTTCTCTACTGTGCGTATTGAGATTACTCTGCTCCAGTATGACCAGTTTCGGCTACAAGTTTAGTGATGAATTTTCCTAGTCATGCGACCTATTATGTTTTAAGAGACTATGTTTAAAAGTTTATGTTTTAAAAATCTCTAGCCTTACACTTTTCAGGTTGCTTATTTGCAAATGTATTTACACATTTTAAATTTTCTATCTGCAAGAATGTTTATTATGTTTATAAGTTATACTCTACACTTATTTATGATAGAAGTTTCTCAAAGTTAATTTCTTATGAACTCTTACCACTCACTGAGCTTATTATCTCACTCTTCTTTTTTAAATTTTCAAACAAGTAGCACTTGAAAGTTTTCAACAAGCCTATCGAGGTCGAGATTTGCCACCAATTTTATAATTTAGATTTCATAACATTTTGCATGTAATTGTAATATTGATGCTTTGCTTTATGACTAGAGTGGCTAGCACCATTTAGAAGATGTTGTACCATTTAAGTTTATGTTGGTCTAGAATTTGAAAATTTATGCCCTTCCACCATTAGTTGTTTTGGTTTGTGATGGTGCCGCAGTAGTGTTAGAGTTTGAATAAATATTTTGGGAGTGTTTTTAAATTTCTTTGCAGGTGTGTTTTATCTAGTTTTCGGAGAAACTCTACCAAAATTTTTATGGATTTGTTCAATAAAGTTTTGCTAGCCACTTATTGTTTTCAAAAATGTGTTTTATTTTGCTAAGTTTGACAATAAATTCCATAGTTTAGTTGGGATCTATTGTCGGCACCCCACGTCTAAGGTTGGTTAGGGTAATCTAGAAGAGATGTGACACACATGGACTATTCATTTGAGATGTTGAGAGATTAGAAAGATTTTGAGTAATGTGGACAATGAGACCCAACTTTTCACCCAATAGAAGAATGTTGAGTGAAGTACGCATTATACCTTTAGCATTAATTAACTGAGTTGGTGGGTGATAATAAGAGCATTGTGACCTGTTCATTGAAGAATCCTACTTCCTTTTATTATTATTTTGCCAAATGTTGTAAAGGTTCGTCTTATAGAAAACACAGATTGTTAATAATATCAATGATTTTGAAAGAAAAACAACTTGCTCTTAAAACTAAGTCATTGATGAAAATACAATAATAGAAAATAAGAAATTAAAATCTCAATATCAAAATGAGAGAATGAAAAGTATAAAAGAAATATCAAAAACATCGACAAAGGCTTATAAGTAGATGGGTTGAGCAAACTTAACTAAAGGAAACAACCTAATTAACGAATAGCCAAAGTAGACATTTTACACAATATTTACCTAACTAATGCCAAAGTAGACATGCAACTTAGCAATGATGCATTCTTATTCTTCAACGACCCATGTCAAGACTTACAGTAATGGAAGGTTCATTTGAGCTCGTCAATGTGAGATCAGGAGCATGATATGTAGGAACAGGCATTTTACTTGGAAGATTTGGCATCGCTGTCTCAAAATTAAGGACTTGAATTGCTTGTTTTATCGAAGGTCTGAGATTAGAGTCTGGATAAGCACACCAAAGTCCAACAAGTATCAAACACTCTGCTTGTTTTTGGTCATAATCATACTTCAATTTCTCATCCATACTCCTAAGAATTTGTCCACTTCCATAAAGATCCCAAGCCCACTCCACCAGGCCTTTATGGGATTCCTCGTCCATGGAGGTTCTTGACATTCTTCCAGTGGCAATTTCCAACACAACCACTCCAAAGCTAAACAGATCAGATTCTTTACTAGCTCTTCCTGTGTTTATATATTCAGGAGCTAAGTAGCCTAAAGTTCCCACCAACCCAGTTGTCTGAGCACCCAGCTCGTGGTCCATTAATCGAGCTAGCCCAAAGTCACCAAGCTTGACATTGAAGTTTGAATCTAACATGATGTTGCTAGATTTTATGTCTCTATGAACCACGCATTGTTCCCATTCTTCGTGAAGATATAGCAACGCAGCGGCTAAACCTAAAGCAATCTTGTATCTGATAGCCCAAGCAAGAGGGCTTCTCTTGCCAAAGAGATGGGAATCGAGGCTACCATTAGGCATGAACTCGTAAACCAGTAGAAACTCACCCTTATCATGACACCAACCTATGAGTTGTACCAAATTTCGATGGCGGAGCTTGCTGATTATTTTCACCTCAGTTATGTACTCTTTTCTTCCTTGTTTAGAGCCCCTTGAGATTTTCTTCACGGCTACTGTCAAATCTATGTCTGGCACGTACCCTCTATAGACTGCCCCGAATCCTCCTTGACCAAGCTTTCTCTCGTTCGAGAAGTTGTTGGTGGCCATGGCAAGAAGCTTGTGAGAAAACCTTCTCGGTCCAACACCTCTTTCAAAATCTTTGTTAATGGATGTCAAGTTTACTTCCTCGTGATTTTCTAGTTTTTCTTTTCTTGTATTTTGCTTCAACCTCCAAAGTATTGCAAATACTATTATTGCCATGATACTCAATCCTCCTATAGAAACCGTTATACCCACAACTATGCTAACCTTTTGTCCATTATTTTCACTTGTCTGCTTTATATCCAAGCTCGAGTTGAATTCCCATGAAAATAGCGTATGTCTCTCTAAATTTGCACCAGTTGCGGCAGAAAATCCTATCATCACCCATTGAGGAAGAATCTTCATTAGATCAATCTGGTAATCCAGGGTAGTATTTTCAAACAAATTCGATGTCTTCTGGTATTTCCACGAGACGCCCAAGTTTTTGGTGGTTGAATTGTAGGAGATCCACACATTAGTAATGTCTCCACTGTGTAAGCTTACATTCCAAGGCGTGTGAATAGAGGAACGAACTGAGTTAACGTTGATGCCCACATGTTCAAATGGAGGATCCCAATCATCATTGGAATAGGAATCAAACTCAACATGAACAATTTGGTTTCTTGATGAATCATAGTACGTCTTGTTGAAAAGGCCAAGAAACCCACCAGCTGAGTTTGTAGGGATTTGAAACCCGACTGGAGCTAGGAAAAAAGCAATCCCATTGCCATAGTTTGTTCTATTTTGTGTATCAATGACGAAGGTGAAATGAGTCGAGAAATCAGCGACTTTTCCTGTTTTAAAGTCCCAAATTGGCACAATATCTTTGTAAATGGCTCGACCAACATGACAAAAGTAATTAGAGCTACTTACTAGAATTGTTCCCAGCGAAGGAATTGCATCTCCCTGATAAAGAATATTGTCTTCATTGGGCTCAAAACGATCTAGATGGAAAGAAATCGAATCAACAGTGAGCGGAAGATATAGAAAAAGCATAAGTAGGAGATGGCTTGACATTGGAATTAAAGACATACAAAGAAGTGAGGTCGAGGATGAAAAGAAATGAGTAATGGGACATTTGGAGTGTTAATACCTAAATATAGGGTTTTTGTGGAAGTTAGGTTTTTTGCAACTTCAAATTTTAGAGAAGATTGACTTGCTCAAGAAAAAGAAATGACAAATTGGCCGTGATAGTAGCTTGTAATACCAAAAAGGAACTCCTGAAGCTAAATAAAAAAAAAAAAAAAGCAAAAGAAAAAACAGAAAAACAAGTGCTTAAGAAGAATAGAAGAAAAAGAATGGAGGTTGAGCCAATGGTGATCCGGATCACAAATTCACACTAACTTAAATTACAAGTTTAGTGTTTTTTTTTTTTATTGAACTTTTAGATTTGTGTATATATGATCCTTGAATTTTAAAAATGTCAAAATTCAATTTTGTATTTAATAAATCTCTAAAGTTTCAATTTTGTATCTAATAGGTTGCTGACATATTTAAAATTTTAAAAAATTAAATGTTCTATTAGACATAAAATTTAATTTTGTATCTAACAAGTCCTCAACCTATTCACCATGTTTTAAATGTATTTATTAATTACAAAATTGAAAGTTTAAAGTTCAATTAGATATAAAATTACATTTTATGTCTAATAGAACAATTAATTATAAAATTTTATAAATATGTCTACGACCTATTAGATACAAAATTAAAAGTTTGTGGTTCTATTAGACATTTTTAAAATTTAATGACTTATTAGACACAAAATTAAAAATTTAAGACCTATTAGATACAAACTTTAAAATTTAGGGACTAAACATGTAATTTAACCTTCGTGTAAATATAATTATAAATATATTTATATATAAAATTTAGATTAAGTAGTATTAATTATAAAATTATAATAAACCATGGTAGAATTATTCACTTAAATATATAAGCATAAAATGAAACTGGAAATATTTAAAAATTTTAATATAGAATTAAAAAAAATTATGCAATTAATTTTTCTAAAATATTTATTAAAGATTTTTTTTATACATATGCGTGTAATTTTAAAAAAGAACATCTAAATTCCAACTTACTAAATATTTAAATAAAATATAGATATATACATATATTTGGCAAAATTTAAGTAATATATATACAAAAAATGGAAGGTAAAAAGTCAGTCAAGGCAGCGTTTGCAAGATTCGAATCCAGGACCTCTGTCCCCATGCCCCCTTAACCAAGGAAAAATAATACTTGGATCCGACCCTGCTTACACGTTGAGAACTGGAAAAGAAAAAAAAAAACAGGGGAAGCAAAAGAATGGAGGGGGGGAGAAACTTTTTTTATTAATATTGTAGTTTTTGAAACTTATTATTAAAATATAGTACTTTTCAAACTATTTATAAAATATTGTAGTTTTAATTAGGTGCCTAAAGGTCATCTTTGTAGTTTTAATTAGGTGGTTGAAGATCGTCTCTTCAAAAGACGACATGTTGCTATCTGTCGTAAATTAAAAAAAAAATTACCATATGTCATATGTTGAAGAGACGACATATACACAATTTATAACAATTTCTCCAAGCGGTTTAGTGGAGAAGTGAGTAGTCTAATATGCTCTAGGTTATGGGTTGGAACTTAATGTAATGCGTTTTTGTTTTTTTGCATGTTTTCTCTCCGTTTTTCCGTTCTTTTTCCTTTGCTTTTTGATTTCTTTTCTTTTCCTCTCCACTTTTTTCCTTCTGTTTTTTCTTTATTTTTTTTTTCTTTTAAAATTATACATAACTATAGTGTTTCTTTTGGAATTCATAATTACCGTTTCTTTTAATATTTTAATTAAGTATTAATTATTTAAATATTTTTTTAAAGTAAAATAAAGTTAATATTACTCCAAAAAACTATAAATAGTTAAATTTAAGGGGGGAAAATCAATTTATAACTATTTTCATTTGATTTAATTTTTTTTCGTGCTTTCATTTGATTTAATTTAAAATCAACTTAAAATCACCTAAATAAAGTTATTCTTCTCTCGAAGTCTTATCGAAGAAAAACTATCATTCTCTAACAAAAATTTTCTAATATGATTGATTATTCATTCTCTCGTCTCTCGTCTTTCTGTATTTTTCTCTATTTATTTAAAAAGAATTACATGATAATTTTGAATAATGTGATAAATTTTCTTACTGCTTCAATAAGACTTTGGGAGAAGAATAACTTCATTTAGGAAATTTTAAGTCGATTTTAAATTAAATCAAATGAAAGTACGAAAAAAAAATAAATCAAATGAAAATAGTTATAAATTGATTTTTTTCCCATAAGCTTAACTATTTATAGTTTTTTGGGAGTAATATTAATTTTATTTTACTTTAAAAATATTTAAATAATTAATACTTAATTAAAATATTAAAAGAAACGGTAATTATGAATTCCAACAAAAAAATTGTAGTTATGTATAATTTTAAAAGAAAAAAAGGGAAGGAAAAAAGAGAGGAAAACGGAGAGGAAAAGAAAAGAAAGGAAAAAGAAAGGAAAAATGGAGAGAAAAAAAACGCGTTACATTAAGCTTGAACCCATGGCCTCTAGCATATTAGACTACTCACTCACTAAGCCACTTGGAACAATTGTTATAAATTGTGTATAGAAGAGACGACCGATGGCAACGTGTCGTCTCTTCAAGAGACGACATGTTGCCACGTGGTGGAGGTCGTTCCTTCAAGAGACAACCTTCAGCCACCTAATTAAAACTACAACATTTTTATTAATAGTTTGAAAAATACTATATTTTAATAATAAGGTTCAAAAACTAAAATATTAATAAAAAAATTCCGAGGGGAATTTGATAAAAAGTAGGAAAAAATCCTTTTTGACCCTAAACTTGATATGTTGTATCAATTTTAATCCTAAACTTTCAATTTCATCAATTTAAACCTCAAACACAAGTGTTCAATTTATACCTTCAGTTAAGTTTCTGTTTCAATCTCCATTAAAAAAGTTTCCTACACATGTCCAAAACCAGGTGTTGCTCTACGATAGGTACTTAATTATTTTTTATTTTTAAAAAGATAAAATTGTTGAAGAAAATTAGAGTAGACTCACTGGAGTATTTTTCAATTTAAGGGCAAAGTTTTTTTTTTTTCACTTCGTATCTTCTCTGATTTTGCTCCTTTTTTCATTTCATTAATGAAGCGTTTTTCAATTTCAGAGCAAGATTCTACTCGGTCCATCGCCTTTTTGTAGAAACAAAGCTTATTTGCACCAGATTTTTCTTCAATGGAGTATTCTCATTCTCGAATCAGTCACCAGTATTGGTTTGTTGTTCTTTTTATTTCTCGTCGGCCTCAAGCTTGATTTGACCTCCATCTATCGCAGCAAGTGCATAACTTTCAAAATCACCCTCGCCATAATCTCTGTCCCCTTCCTCTCCAGCATCGATGTTGCCTTCATCCTCCGTAAGACCGTCGACGGGGCTGACAATGTCAGTTACAACCAGTTTATTATATTCATGAATGTCACTTTGTCCATCACTGCCTTCCCTATTCTCGCCCGCATTATTTTAGCCAAGCTCAAACTCCTCACCACCAAAGTTGATGAAACCGCCATGGTCGTTGTTGCCTTTAACAACGTTGCCGCCTGAATCTTCCTCACACTTGCCATTGCTAGTAATGCACAGAAGGCAAGGAGGAACACAAGAGTCCGTTTGTTTCTGTGTGGGTCCTACTTTTGAGAGATGGGTTCGTAGTTTTCATGATGGTGGTGACCTGAATTGGAATGATTTAGTTATTTTTTTTTATAATTTTTTTTAATAACAAACAAGTACCTATCATAGAGCAACATGTGATTTTGGACATGTGTGGGAAACCTTTCTAACAGTGATTGAAACGGAAACTTAACAGATGGTGTTAATTGATACACTTATTCAAGTTTAGGGTTAAAATTGATATATACAATCTGCCAAGTTTGAGGTTTAAATTGATGAAACTGAAAGTTTAGGATTAAAATTGATACAATCTGCTAAGTTTGAAGTTTAAATTGATGAAATTGAAACCTTAAGGTTAAAATTGATACAACATATCAAATTTATGGTCAAATTTGATATTTTTCTAAAAGGTATTAGGAAGGTGATGTCACTTCACAAGAGAAAGGAGCTTATCTTGAATGAGTGGGCTTTGATTCGAAATTTTAGTAATTAAAGGAAAAGAAAATGGTTTAATGAAGACAGGGACGGTCAATGTGGAGGTTATTCACGTGAGGGTTTAAATTTTGGGAATGGAAATATTATTTTATTAACGAAAAGGATAGTTTATGGAAAGAGAATGAAATATTATTTAATTAAAGAAAAAGTCAAAATGTACCTTGCTAATTATGGCATGAGAGAGTTGAATTTGAAATTTGGATTAAGAGAAATGGATTGAGAATTAGTTTAATTTGATTATTGTGAAGTTTATGTTATTTTCCTTTTGGAGATAGTTTGTTATATGGTTATTGGAATTTCAAGTTTAACAGGAAGTAGAACAGCTTACGATTTACGGTGTCAACGATAATAATTCTGTAAGTGGTTTTATTCTCCAGAATGTTTTAATTATTAAGCTATTATTATTGAATCTCAAGAGCTCTATGTATGATTTTTTTAAAGAGATTGTTATGAGATTTTTAGAAATTGCTATGAAATTCCAGTATTTTATGTTTTTAGCTGGAATTATCGTTTAGAAATATTTGAGAGATTTGATTATTATTTGAGAATTTATAGATGTTTATGTTATTTAAGAAATCTCTCAAGTTTATGACATGTTGTTTCAGAGAGAGCATGGTATCATTATGATTTAAGAGCTTATGAGTTCTATGTTGGAAAGTAGTTTTCAAACCACTAGGTCTATATACCCATGGTGATTACCCCGTATGCTATGTGAATGTGTTTCTACAGTATACCAGAGAGAGAGAGGTTTTTAGGACCCACATTAGCACACACATAGGCTTGGGGTCATGTGTTAAGGTGTTTAGCCCTTTGGGGGCAACTATGCGTGCACGTATGACAAAGATTTTCTCTACAATGTATCTTAAGATTACTCGGTGCATAGTATGACAAAGATATGTTTTGTTATGTATCTAGAGATTTCTTGGTTCATAGTATGACAGAGATTGCTCTGTTGTGAATATGGAGATAACTCTATGCTAGTATGACAGAGATTTGGATACAGGTTTAGTGATGAGTTTTAATAATTTATGCTTACATTTTGAGGAGTTGTAATTGTAGATTTCTCTATATTTTACTAGCCTCTGTTATTGTTTCAAGAGTTATTATTTCAAGAGCTGCAATCTTTGTTACGTTGTTTATGTTTTTAAGAGTTGTTGCTACAAATTTTACTGTGTTTTAATTATCTCGAGAGTTTCTAAATCATTCATTATTTACATTATTTTTACAGAGTTTTGAATTATGTTTAATATGAAAATAGTTTTCCAGAAAATTATTTCTTATGAACCTACAACTTACTATGCTTTTTAGCTTAATCTTTTATCCTTATTTTTCCACCAAGTTGCTCTTTGAGTTTCTTCTAGAGTTAGCTTATCAGAATCTGTCACCAGTCTCATTTATTGTAAGTAAGAAGGTAATCTTTGTTGCGTTGTATATGAGATGTTTATAGATGAAGTTGAGTTATAAGATAAGAGAGACTTAACAATAGATTCCATTGCACACACATGTTCTATTGTCATCACAGTCCATCTTAGATTTAGTGGGGTAATTTGGGGTGGGGTGTGACACTATAATGCCCTTTAATACACCTTTTGTGCTAGGTCACTATTTGACCAAGTTTTTTTCCTCACTTTTCAAGTCTTTTAACTTGTTTTACTTTTCTTTTATAAATATAATGATCATTCCACATGGATGTCTTGTCAAACAAGCAAGATCTAAATATAACTCAAATATGAGATAAATTAAGATCAATGAAGATAAGAATATCGAGATATTGTGAGTGTTAGAATACCCCTTTCATATTTCTAACCAATTAAAAATGTATGGACTAAATAGCAGGTTAATATAATTTTTAATTATAATAACAACCAATAATAAATTTTTATTTATTTTATTAGTATCTTATTTGATAAGTAATATGTTTTTATTTTAACAATTTATTTGATATTAAAAAATAATAACTAATTAAAATATTTTTTATTAGAAAAACAATTATTAATATAAAATATTATTAGGTTTCACTATTATGATATTGAATAATGATGAATTATATTTCAACAATGTATTTGATTAAGTAACTAATAAAAATTAAATTAAATTAACTTAAAAGTTTTAATGTAATTTTTAATTAGAAGAACCTTTAGAAGTACAATAATTGATATAAAATATTATTAAATTTTATTGTTATGATATTTAATCGAAAGTAAATTATATATTAATAGTTTAATTAGTTTTAATTATTAATAACTAAGTAAAATTTTGAAAAATGGATGACTGAAATAGAATAAAAGTTTATAATAATTTATAATAAAATCACATCAACTATCAAAGATGAGTACGCTTTTTTATTGGGAAATATATATCCATTTTATTTGTACATATGTTATATAATTAAATAGCTAATTTGTTAGCTATTTAATTTCAATCAATAATTGTCATCAACTATCAAAGATAAGTACTCTTTTTTATTGGGAAATATATATCCATTTTATTTGTATATATGTTATCTAATAACAATATTTTGTTTTAACAAATTAAATAATAAGCAATTATTGATTGAAATTAAATAGCTAACAAATTAGATATAAATTTTTAGTTTTATATATAAAAAAAATCATATGCATTAAAGAAAATAATAATATGACTTTTGTTACTAGAAGAAAAACTATTGGGAGTATAAATAAAGGGAGCAATAGTATAAATTATGAACAATTAATAAAAAGGTTATAGTGGCAAAAGTGAGTATAACTCAGAGGTAATTTGAATATATTCTGTTCTCTTTGAAGTTGAAGATTCAAATCCTCATACCTCCATTTGTTGTACTAAGAAAAATAAAATAAAAAAGTTGTAGTGAGAGAGAAAAGGTAAAAGTTGTAAAGTAATTAATAAAAAATTATACGCTAAATGAAATAATGAATGAGTAAGGGATTGATCTATTAGGGGGTGTTTGGGGTGAGGTGTTAGGTGTTAGGTGGGGTGGAGTTAATAACTCCACTGCACCCCTTGTTTGACCTAGTGAGTTTTTAAATCCATTGTGAGACCCATAGTTTATTAACTCCAACTTTATCTTTCCATTCTGGGCCCCACAACTTCCATATCTCCTCTCTTCTTCATCTCACCTCGTCCCTACTTCCCTCTCTCTTCTCTCCTCTCTCTCCACATTTTTTTCATAATTTTTTTAATTTCTTAATTAAAATCTTTTAATTCTTTTTATATAATTTTTTTCATTATTATTACTAATTAATAATTAAAATATAATTAATTATTAGAAAAAGTACTTTTATTTTTATCCTACAATTTTAATAAATTCTTTTAACAAAAATATTTTTCTTTTTATCCTATAATTTTATTTTTTAAAATATCAATTATAAAAAAAAAAATTTAGATATAACACTATTATTTAAATTGAAATTCTAATGTAAATTAGATTATTAGAGTACTACATAACAATTTTTTTAATTGATAAAAATCTCTCAATCTCACTTCCTCTATATGTCATCTACAATTTTTTTTAAAAATAAACTAAAATTACTTATAAAAAATAACAATCTTATCTTGTTTTTTATTTTTTTATTTATCTATATTTAACTAATGATAACTCAAAATTATATATAATTTTATGATTTTAAGATAAGAAAAATGTATTTTAGACTAAACCGTATTATAATTTAAGAAGTTAGTATTTAAAAGGGTTAATATATTAAAATAAAAAATATTTGATTTTTAAATTAATCATATTCAAAGTAAAAAAAAAATAAACGAATGGTCCCTTCTTTCAAACTTACTAAAAATAAGTACAATAAATAATATTATTTTGAACAAAAGTATATATATGATATTCATTTTGAACTTAATTATATTAAAATAGCATAAATATTTGATAGTTTATTTTTAGCTTAGTTATCGTAAAACTTCAAAGAATATATTTTATTTTAAAATTCATTTCATTATTTAGTTAGAAAAATAAAAAAATTTAAATTATGTAAAAAAAATTACAACTTTTATTAAGCTTGGAAAACAAATCTTGAATTATAATTTTAAGATTGACGAAAACAAGTCATTATTAAAACAATTTTGAAAAAAATGAGCGAACTTATTTTATTTATCTTAATCAAAATTGATACTTTAAAAAAATTGTAAAATATTCCTAAAGTAATATAACTTAAAATCTCAATTTTAAGATTGACGAAAACAAATCTATATTAATTAAATTTTGAAAAAAAATTATTGGAATCTAGCTCTAATTTTATAGTACAACAAAATTGTAAAACAAAAAAAAAAAAAAGTTAGCACAAAACCAGACTTCACAACTCTAGTTTAAACAACTATACACCCTAAACACAAACTTCATAACTTCAGACGATACAATTCTGCACCCCAAACATAGATTAATTAACTCTCCAGACTAAACAACTCCAAGCTAAATAATTCAAGACTAAACAATTTTGCACCCCAAACACCCCCTTAATGAGTAATGATAGACTATTGATACATCAATGTAATATTTGAAATGAATTTTAAATAAGTGTCGGTATACTACTAATACAACCAATCTAATTATTAAAATTGCATTTAGAATGAGTGTGACAGGAATGAACTATTCACCCCACAATGGAAGACTATGGTTTCTAAACAATTAAGAAACTAAATTGGGATTGGCTTTGGGAGCATTTGGAGGTAATTTAGATATGTTTAGTTCACTTTAAACACGTTTTTTTTTGTTACTTAAGCACTGAAAATGCATTTTAGTCATGTGTGAGCTTTGTCAATTTATCAACTGTAACGCCCCAGGTCCAGGATTCGGATCAAGATTCAGAATCCGGATTCAACACCTAATAGCCCCAGCATTCCCCTGCATCCTCTGCAACTTGACCATGTCACCATACTAGTTTTGAACTGCCTTTGAGAGTGAAAATTGTCCCTACAGAACAACACAGATCCTTTAAGCATGCTTTGTCCTCTCTCACATGCTTCCTAGGAAAATTCCCAAGAAATCACCCAACATAGGATTGCTCCAAGCAAAACAAGCTTAACTTTGGAGTTTCTATTATTGAATCATCGAAAAAGAAGGTACATGTTGTTGGTATAGGTACTATTAATTCTTTTAAGTCTTTCTTAACCATACTTGCATATCCTCAGAATCCCTCTCATTCGGATGTGGTCACGGTTCATTCATGTACTCCTCCTCATAGCTAGGCTCGGGTATCACATGCCCACTAGTTTCTGCCTTGGTTCGTCCCCAAACCACATCTTACTGGGAGAGGTTTCGCTCTGATACCATGTGTCAGCTCTAGGCCCAGGATTCAGATCAGGATTTGAAATCTAGATTAAGCATCTGATAGCCCCGACATTCCCCTACATCCCCTGCGACTTGACAACATCACCATACTAGTCTTTAACTACCTTTGAGAGTGAAGGTTGTCCCTACAAACCAACACAGATTCTTTTAGCATGATTTGTCTTCACTCACATGCTTCCTAGGAAAATTTTCAAGAAGTCACCCAACATAAGATTGCTCTAATCCAAGCACATTTAGCTTTAGAATTCCTATAATTGAGTCACCGAAAAGGAAGATGCACCTTGTTGGTATAGGTAGTAACTATCAATTCTTTTAAGCCTTTCTTAACCATACTTTTATTTCCTCAGGATCCCTCTCATTTGGATGTGGTCACAGTTCATTCATGTACCCCTCCTGAGCTCGGGTGTCACACCAACTGTGAAGGTGTCATTTGTTTTGGAGGCCTTCCCACTTGACATTTAACAACTGGAAGTAATATGTTATCAACAACCTCTACAATACTCTAATCAAAATAGTTACCAACAAGACGAATTGGACCATTGTTAGTTAATGATAATGTACTAGCAAAATAATACTTCAAAACAAATTTATTAGCATTCAAATTAAGCCCATGATCACAAGTGCACAAGCACATATTGACTGGTCAATTTGGTATATCAATGGTATAATTTGGCATATCAATTGTACAACCAATGTACTATATATTTCGTATATCGGTTGACTGATATACGAAATATAAAGTATATTAGATATACTATTGATATACATGTGATACATCAATGAGAGTAAATTTGGAATAATAATAAAACGGAAATTAGATTTAATTTTTTTTTTGCTATATTTGTAAATTTCAAAAACCATTACTAAATTTACAAATATGCTAATGTTTTTTACTATTCTTCCAACTGCTTCTAAGTTAAAACTATAAGATTCTCCCTGCATCCCACATATTTCATCCTGTGTTACAAAATGTTAACATTAAGTGGCAAAGTGATGATGTAGGTCAAAACACATTTTAGTAATTGAAGTTCAAAAAAGACTCTACGTTTTAAATAATAAAATAGGCATATCACTAGCTCACACCCATTATAAAATATTTTTTTTTTTTGTTTAAAAAAGAAACTTATTTCAAATAACCTACCAAACACTGCTTATGCTAACACTTGAAGATTGTCCTTGCTGCCATATCCAAGGACAGATTTCTCCCCGCAAGTCACGATCTGCCTTTTTCTGCTCCGTTAGTTCCTTTCCTTTCTTAATTTTGTAGACACTTTTAATTTATGCGGTTCACTTTTGCTGAGACGAAAAAAATAAGAATCAAATAGCCTTCACATTTTCAAAGAAAATCACAGGGGTTTTGGTGTTTTGTACAATACTCAATGGCAATGAAGTTTTCCGTTTCTGTCAGCAATAATTATGAAGTGCAAGCATGATTTCGGATTAAATAATACAGAGCAACTCATCAAGATTTATAACTGTGAATTTTTATTTATCTTCATTTAAATTCTACTTATCACTATTTAATGAAACAATCTTTATAGCTCATAAACTGATAAACATATTGTATGTTCGAAGTCCAAGAAGGGATTTCATAAGTCGAAGGAAATTTACCAAAAATCACATTGTTTATAACAAAATGCTATGCGGGCTATATATATATATACACACACACGCAGCACTCAAAGTGAACCCAATTACTAATTAAAGGGCATTTGGCCCTTGATTCGAAATTAGAACCTTGGAGGATTTGTCTGGAGAATTTTGAAGTCTGAGAATCATAAACCTGTATTTAGGGAGTAAGGTTTGGGAAGCTTAAGAATTAGAAACCTGTGTTTGAGGTGTAAGATTGGGAAGCTTGGGAATCAAAAGTCTGTGCGTTTGGGGTGTAAGATTCTGAACCCCAGTTGAGTATTTTTTTTTTTCTTTTGCTATTTTTTTTTTAGTGAACGTTTTATGAATTGTAAAACCCTTTGTGTAACATAGATCAATTTTTAAGGGAATTTTGAAACATTTAATTTATGTTATAGCCTAAGAATAAGAAAATTGTTTCCAACAATCAAAACATTAATTAATTACCATTAACAAAATGAAAAACATAACATGACAATCTTAAGCTTTGTCATTTTTCCATAGTTTGACATGCAAATTTTAAATTTGAAACAATAGTTTGCAATAATGACATTAATCCTGATGTTATAAGTTAAAGTAGTTAATGAGAAAAAAAAATACATAGTTCATGGAGAAAGAGAAAATTGGAATATAGAATTACATAGAGAGCAAAATTTGTATAGTTGTTGTAATTTTAATTTGATTAAATTAAAAAGAAAATACATTCTATAGGCTATTTTAAAATGATTAATTTTGAAATAAAATAACATATATTTATGTTATTTTAATATAAATAAGTTCAAAATGAATATCATACGCCAAAGTGAGCTTAGCTTAGTAGTAATTGGCTTGTACCCTCAATCAAGAGATCAAAGGTTCGAATCTCCTTACCCCCAAATGTTGTTGAACCCAATATATATATATATATATATATATATATACATTTGTTTTTTTTTTGTGTACGTAATTTGAAAATTAAATACTTTCTTTTCTATAGCTAATTTAAAATTAAATATTATTCATTTTATTTTAATAAATTCAAAATAAAATAGCATTTATTTTTGTTACTTTGAATAATGTTAAAATTTGAAAATAAAATATATATTTTTTAATTTTAATACATTAACTTAAAATTAAATTTTATTTTAAAAATATGTATATGAGTAAGTTTTCTAAAATATATTTCTTTTATCTTAAAATTATAAAATTATATATATATTGAACTATTGTTAATTAAATATAGATAAATGAAAAGAATTATGAAAAAAAAATGGAAAGAGAAATAGTGGGATCCACCAAAATTATGAGAAAAATGAAGAGCAAAATGGTGGGACTCACCAAAATTATGATAAAAATGGAGAGAGAAATATTGGGTTCCACCAACTTTATGGAAGAAAAAGAAAGGAAAATTGTAAGTAATGTCTACAAATAAATACCTATAATGAAAAAAAGATAAAAATGTTTCATATTTGGAATTATGGCTATCGATTTTTTAGGAGAGAGTGGGAATATAAAATCATCCTCATTTTTCCCCTAGTATATAGCATTATCTACATTTAGGCCAATTCAACCACGATCCTTTAAAAAAAAAAAAAAATTCTCCACAACGATTTGTATGGGAGGAACATTTTTGAAAGGCCTTAAAAAAAATCCTTAAATTTATGGGATTGGATTCTAAAAATGGAAAAAATGTGAATAATTTATATATACATATCTAATCATATGTTTTTTGTTTGGGTGAATTCAAAAGAATGGAAAAAAAATGGGAGAATGTAATCGGAGAAATGCACCTTTCAGTTTCCTTCCAGTGAACGGGAAGAATCTTGGTTGAAGAATACAAGACTTAGAGAGGGACACTAACCTTGGTACCTTTTACACCATGGGACCTTAATGCGAGAGGAAGCAGTGAGGAAACTGGAACACAGAAGAACGAGTTCGGATACTTACCTCACCGTCAATCGTCAATGCAATAAAGAGGAATCAATGGGAGGAAATTACATTGAATTGATAGTAGGGCTAAGGGTTTCAGTGCATGCGCTTTTTTTGGGTATTCAAATTCGTTCTTCAAGGAGAAAGGTGACGGGAGTTTTAGGTGGAGCATTAATGACGTACTCAGGTGAATAATTACACCTATTTACCTTCTCTAATGGCTCATGTGGGTGGAGATTAATTTTTTTCTATTTATTCTTGCACATTGTGTGGGTATTTATACATATTTCTACTCATTTATTACGTTAAAAAAAACAGAGATGTATATCCCAGTATATAGCATTATCTACCTAGGTGGATAATTATACCTATTTATCTTCTCTTATGGCACATGTGGGTGGGAATTAATTTTTTTTCGTTTATTCTTGCACGGTGGGTGGGTATTTACGCATATTTCTACTCATTTATTACGTTAAAAAAAAACAGAGATGCGTGTTCCAGTATATACATTAAGTTAAATGGTCCAAAGAGTTCATTATTTTCATCTCTTACCCTCTCTCATATGTGTAATTTATCCATTTTAGTTGTCTTCTGTTCTATTTTAGTGTTCTAGTTTGATTCATGTTGATTGGAAGTGTTAGATTAAATTCACGGTAGATGGGTATTTACACATATTTCTATTCATTTATTACGTTAGAAAAAACAGAGATGTATGTTCTAGTATATACATTAAGTTAGATGGTCAAGAGAGTTCATCATTTTCATCAAAGTTGTAATTTCTCAATTTTAGTTGTCTTTGTTCTATTCAAGTGTTCTAGTTCAATTCTGGTTGATTAGAAGTGTTAAATTAAATTCAAGGTTGTTAAATTATTCTAATTGAAAAGATTTTTCTTCCTCAATGCACTCCCTTTTTGTAGCATTCCTTATAGATTTTTATTTGAATCAAACTAACAACTCTCCCTTTTTGTAGCCTTTTTTTTAACCAATAGTTTTTTAGTTGTAATTTTCTCTTCGTAATATGTTGTTTTTTGTTAGCCACTCTTTTAGGTACAATAAACTCATAAATATCTGAAAGGACCTAATTATCAGTTTGTTTAATTTTTCTCGTTGGAATAATAATGTCTATTTTATATATTTTTTATTTTAATTGCATGAGCGATCCATAAAATAGCTAAATATGTATGGTTGTCAAAGACATGCCGAAGTATGAAAATAAATGAACACACAACATTTTTAACGTGGTTCGGTTTCCCAACCTACTCCACGAGGTCACACCCAGAGATTAGATTATTAAAGGATTAGTACACAATACAAATTGTCTTATGCATAAAATTAAAAGAACTCATTTCTTGGATTTTATGCCGCAATCTTGCTCCCTTTGACGATCCACGTTCACAAGCTCCCCTTGTGAAATGTGTAGTGTGTTCAACAACCATTCAAGTAGCTTGCAATCTCCAATTGAAGCACGTTCTCAAGAATTCAATATGTAACACAAAAACCACAAAAAGATAACTCTTCAAGAGTTAACTAGAATTGTTACAAGGTTTTTTCCCTCTCCATCAACTTTAGCAAAATTCAAATTTAAAACAAAAATCACTCAATCAAATATGGGAAAGATCACATTCATCAATCAAATAACAAGGCAACTATTGATATAAGGAAAGATATACTCAATCACATCTTTAAAAATATTAATAACCATATATGATAAAATCACCTTACCATTTATTTGGTCATTCTACCATAAAAGAGAAGATATTCAAAATGTTGGAATATAAAATAAATGCAATAGTCAATGTGAAGATTTTTCCATTAATATAGTGCTCATAATTAAAAGATATTAATTAGATCATTTTAAAAGGAAACAAAAATAATATCAATTGATTAAAAATAAAGAGAGAATAAAAGATATTTAGACAAACCAAAAATAATGTCAAATGATTAAACCTTTCAATCTCCCCCTTTGGCATTGTTTTTGGCAAAAATACTAGCAAAAAAAATTCTCCCCCTTACTTAGAAATGTCTAAAAGTTATTTAGACAAACAAAAAATAATGCCAAATGATTAAACATTTCAATATCCAATAGTAGTATTTTTGTCTGAATGTAATTAGTAGAAATTAGTTAAAAACGATTTTAGTCATATTTACAAATTAAAACTTTTATAGACATTTTTCAAGTTGGAGGAGTTAAATTTAGACATTATTTTTGTTGCCCCAAAAAGAAATCATAGGTTTGGAGAGTGTAACCTATGGAATTGTTTTTGTAACCCTAGGATTGTGATTATAATCGGCCAAATGTTATTTTGAGTTTGGAATCCAAAACCACCCAAACTCAAAACATGCCTCATGAGTTCATTTAATGATTTTTCCCAAGTCTTCCGAGTCTTCTTGCTTACTTTCTTTATATTCCTTTTTCACGTTTTTCTTTTTTGACCATAAAGAAAACAATAAATGAGTCCAACATAAAATTACAAATCTAGAACACATGGTACAGCTTAATAGGAGTTTTTGACTGTTGCACTTTTTTTTTTATTTTGCTTTTTTGTTGGTACAATGAATGTGGGCCGGCAAGGGAGTGAACATTCGACTTAAAAGAAGATAATTGATACCCTTATTCACAAAGCTTTATTCAGATTAATTTGTCTGAAGCATTTTAATCCAAATATAACAAGATCTTCAGACCAACAGACCAATCCTTGAGCCCAATTCTTAAGCTAAAGACTACAATAATTTTTTATACCAAGTTTAAGCTAAACTAAATTCTTCAAGTTCTAAGAAAATAAAACTGTGGAGGGAGGAATGGTCGAAGTGCAATGATTGATCGTATTGATGCAATGGTGGAAAGTGCTCGACCCACGCCCACCTTTGGCAGCCAGTACACATTGTGAAAATTAAAGCCAACTATCATGACAGCATAAGAGCAGACACATCACAGACCAAGCCGATTGACATATCCTTTGCCCCTGATTTTCTTCAATCAATCAGAAATCGATTGCCTTCAATTAAGTAAAATGATTTCACCGTTTGTAAGGCTTTTATTCCATTTTGACAGCACCAAGTTTGGACCTTTGACAGAGTAGCTATTCATCACGTAATTTTCTGTATTTTACCGTTGGCCATACCTCCCATATTTGGGCCAGTCAATTATAATCTTTTCCATTTGTATTTCATTTGTATTTCCCTACATTTAGAATCTTTCCATATAGGTTAGATTAAGTTTATGGTCTGAGTAAGCTAGTCAAAAGCCATTAGCTCTAGACTTTCTCCTTTCATGTTCTTTTTTACAGCATCTCCGTGTAAGTCTTTATATACAGCACGATTGTGTGTCGAAGAATTCAGTGTGAATAGTGCATTGAATTCTTTTTTACACATGCTCTGATCCACTATCATCCTTCATGATCTTCTGCCAATTTATGTGCATGTATAATATGTATATGCATATGGTTGAAGCATTTTAAAATAAAATAAATAAAATTGATTAATTGACCTTCAAACTTGACAAAATCATGATGACCTTGACCAAGATGTCAACTCAATATTTCTTTATTCACTCCAATTCTTTTTTAATAATGATAACAATATTTATATATCTAAGAGGTAATTGTTTGAGTTAGAAAAAGCAAGGGACAGAATTAGACAAAATGCTTTTTCATAATCGTTAATTCCGAAAATGCTTTTTTGGTCATTTTTGACAAACTGAAAACACTACGTTATACGACAGTGTAAAAGACATTTGGTGGGTGGTGTGTGATGGAAAATTCCCTTTCGGTTAAAGCAAGTGGTTATTCCAAAATTAAAAAGAAAAATAAGTGATTTTTGGTAATTTTGACAAATTGCATACAAACTGAAGCTTAACTTCAACCCAAACTTAAAAATCCATATATATAATATATGTTTATGTTGACATAACAAAAATTATTACAAATTTAGTCTTTAAATTTTCAAAGTATTATTACAAATTTAGTTTTCAAATTTTCAAAGTATTTATATGTTTCTCAACTTTCAATTTTGTGTCTAATAAATCCTTAAATTTATAATTTTATGTTTAACAGATCATGCCATAGTTAACATTTTTTAAATTCATGAACCAATTAAATGAAGAATTGAATTTTATGTCTTATAGGACCCTAGCGTTTAAATCTTACATCTAATAGGTCAACAAGTTCATATAATGTCAAATATGACATGGACCTAAAGTTTAGTGACCTAATAGATACTTTTAAACATTTTTTTATTATTAGACACAAAATTGTAGGTACAAAACTCTATTAGACCCAATCATGAAAATTCATAGGCTAAACTTATAATTTAACCTAAAATAATCAATATCACATCAAAATCATTAAAATCATATAATTAATAAAGAAATATTTTGTCTAACTTTTTTTTTTGTTACATTAACTAAGGAAAACTAAATGAAACTATATCTCAAATTCAAAAGTTAAGGCTCCGTTTGATAATCATTTGGTTTTTTGTTTTTGAAAATTGTTCATGTTTTCTCATCACTTCTCTACAATGGATTTCATATTTCTTAATAAAACATTTGAATTCTGAGCTAATTTCCAAAAATAAAAACAAGTTATTGAAAACTATTTTTTTAGTTTTCAATACTTGGCTTGGTTCTTGAAAATAGAGGTAAAAAGTAGATAACGAAACACGGAAACCCATAGGTGAAAGTAAGATTTATAGGCGTAATTTTCAAAATCTAAAAACTAAAAAATGGTTATCAAACGAGACCTAAAATTTTACATTTTAAAACTCAAGCATCAAATAGCAACACCAAAGAAGATTACGAAAAAAAATGTAATTAACCTGATAAAATATGAAACTGAACTACTATATCCAATTTAATGTGAGAAATAGATTAATAGATTCTCAAAAGTGGTAAATTTTTATGCCAACTTAGCATAGTTCAAATGGTCAAACTTAATCTATTAACTAGATGATCTAAAAAAAACTTTATATAGAAGTGTTCCACAATACATGATGACTTAGAAGACAGTGGTGTGCAATATGTTGATATATTTGTAAATTGGAGGGTTCGACATCGATATTAATATCTCAGATATCTCATATAAATATGAGTTAACATAAATAATATCATCAAAACTTGTCATCAATATGAATATAAATTTTAATAATAAATGATTTACAGCTATCGATTATTTTCAAAATCTGTTTTACTTTACAAGTCTGAACACAAAAGTATTTCTTCTTAAACAAAATTGGAGTACTTTGTGCGAAGATTCCCCAGTTGCCTTTTCATGTGTGAAGAAAGTGTTTCAGCCCTGCTCACAAATTTGATAAAGGGAGGAAAAAAAAGTATCAAGTTTCAAGATAAACAACCTTGGTCATAAATTTGGTATAAGGGAGAAAAAGAAAGATTTTAAGATTCCAAATGAAACAATTTCATATTTATTTTTCGTCAGCAATGATCTGATTTTTTTTTTGGAAAATCTTTTTGCGCCAATAATGAAAAAGTTAATAGCGTTAAAAAGAAGAATTTTAAGGTCGGGAAATCAACTATTCAAAATATCTACCTTTCAAGTGAGTCTTAATTCAAGTCATGAAGTCTCATTTTATCACATAAAATCAACCTCCATGATTGGGGTCAGTACAAATGTACGTACGGACATTGCTGGAAAAAAAATATAGCCTGGTGGAGTGAGAACATTATTAAAAGAAGTGGATTGGGAAAAAAAAAAGGGATGAAAAAATGCCAAAGAAATTAGTTCATAGAAACTTTTGGTAAAAGAGGAGGACTAGACAATGTACAGAGAAGAAATTAATGTTGATAGAAAGTAGAGTCGGACTCCATAGTGGTAAATGAACCTCCTTATTGGTGGATTAATTAGGTGTAATCCAAGAAATCCAAAAAGTCTATTAGGGATGAAAGTTGTTTGAAAGAACATCCAAAGAAAGTTCCTAGAAACTTTTGGTAAAAGAGGAGGACTAGACAATCTACCAGAAAGTAGAGTCAAATTACATAGAGGTAAATCAACCTCCTTAGAGGTGCATTAATTACGTATAATCCAAGAAATCCAAAAAGTTTATTGTCCAAGCTCCAAAGGCTCTATGAAATAGCATTTCTTCACACTTTGGCTAGGAAGGTAGCATCTCATGCATAAGATCAAAATCTATATGCTCCTTAGACCGTTGGATATAAGTTTAAAATATATTTTGTAATTTCTTTCTCATATATTCAATAATGAAGTATAAAATGTTGGGGGAATTACAAATAATAGAGGAAATGAAGTAAATATTGAGAAACAAACACGTAAACAATCAGGTTGAGGTGCGGGTATCTCGCTCTCTTTAAGGAGATTCAAGCCCTCTAAGATATATATTTATTTATCAACCACCGGTGCAGCAGTTCTTCTTTGGCATGTCCCCTCCAAGATACAACAACCCAACTGAAATGTTGTGTAGCTCAAACCCCTCTGCACTATGAGGTTGAGCTCAAAGCTCCTCAACAAAGAACACATTTCTTTTGGCCAATTGCTCTTAAAAGAGCAAAGTAGAGATCAAATATGAGAAATTAGAGAGAAGAGAAGATTGAAATGTTGTGTGTTTGAGAGTGTGGTAAGATAGGTATTTATACTAGAATTTTAGATCTAGGAATTTAATACAAAATTAAGTAATTAATTTGTAAACTTTTTAACATCTTTACCAATACGTTTTTCTTCCTTAAAAAGGTGAAAACTCTCACAAATTAAAAACAAAAAAAAAACTCATATTTAAAACCAATTAAATATTAAAATGTTACAACATTCCCCCACTCATTTTAATATTTAAAGTAATCAAAATCAATTGACCAAAAGAAAGATAATTATGCATCATAAAGGTGTGACTCTGCATTGAACCTTTACTAGTGAAATAATAATCTCTACTCCAGCGTTAGTAGTGGTCTTTGACTTGAACTCTAACACTTAAGGGAAAATAGAGAACTATTATCCACACATAATCATTTAGGTGTTGACATGAGCTTTATTGGTTAGCAAATTATGGCACTGTGCTAATCCCAGAATTTCATGAGTGTATTTGAGAATAAGCCCCATATCCTCATAGAGAGCAGCCCCACTCTCACACTCATATGGGTAAAATCTGTCAAGGGTTGCTCCTATAACAACGACACCCCACTCATAAGAGCTACATATTTTATTAAAAGTTTATTGAAAAACTCAACCCTCCACTATGTTATAGGATAAATACACTCACATCATAGGGATGGATCAATATATAAAGATAGTGCATATTTACGGCGACCTTATAATTCGGTTTTCCCTTTGAACCTAGTTCTCAGGATCTCTGATCACTAGGTGGGTATCCTTATATATGGCTCATGACAATTATAAGGACTTCAATCCCATCCCCCTCGATGTATTCCAGACCCTTTCTCTATTCAAGGCCTCTGTCAATGGATCTGCAAGATTATCACAAGATTTAATGTAATTCACATTAATAATCCCATTACTCAAATAGGATCTCACAGTACTGTGTTTTCTTCTTATAGGTCTGGATTTACCGTTATAAAAACGGTTTTTTACTCTACCAATTGTGGCACAGTGCCATCACAATTTATCAAAATAGGAGGTATGGTTTCTCCCACATTGAAATTTCATATAATAAATCTCTTAGCCAACTAGCTTCCTCGCTAGCTGAAGCTAAAGCAATAAGCTCTGCTTCTGTAGTAGAGTTGACAATAATTGTTTGTTTTTTAGATTTCCAAAAAATAGCACAACCTCCCAAGGTAAAAATAAACCTTGTAGTAGATAAAGAATCACCTGACAATGTATTCCAGTCAGCATCAGAAAATCCTTCAACAACAACAGGATATTTTTTATAAAGTAAGTCATAGTCTTTTGTTCCCAATAAATATTTCATAACACGATCTATGGCATGCCAATGTTCTTTACCTGGCTTACTCGTAAACCTGCTAAGAACTCCTACTGCATATGCAATGTCAGGTCTAGTGCAATCAGCTGCATACCGTAGGCTACCAATCACTCTAGCATACTCCTTTTGGTTAATTACATCAGTTTCATTTTCAATGGAAAACAAGTGAACACTTGAATCAAATGGAGTAGACACATGTTTACAATCAAAATAATTGTATTTTTTGAGTATTTTCTCAATATAATGTGATTGGTCAAGAAAAAATCCATTTGAGGTTTTTGTTATTTTCATACCCATAATAAAATTAGCCTCACCAAGATCTTTCATGTCAAAATGGCTTCTCAATAATTTTTGTTTCATTTATAACAAAAATATTTGAGCCAAAGATTAATAAATCATCAACATATAGGCTAATAATAACATGTGAATCTTCCCATGATTTATAATAGATGCATTTATCACATTCATTTTGTTTATAACCATTATTTAGCATGCAAGAATCAAATTTCTCATGCCACTGCTTTGGAGCTTGTTTTAAGCCATATAGGGATTTAGTAAGCTTACACACTTTCTTCTCTTGCCCAGGTTCTATAAAACCTTCGGGTTGGTCCATATATATAAATTTCTTCTTCTAAATCACCATTTAGAAAAGCTGTTTTCACATCTATTTGATGAATACTCATATAAAAAATTGCAGCAATTGCAATTAACAATCTAATGGATGTGATTCTCGTAACTGGAGAAAAGGTATCAAAGAAGTCTAAGTTTTATTTTTGTTTAAAACCTTTTGCGACAAGTCTAGCTTTATACCTATCTATACTACCATCCGATTTCAGCTTTTTTCTCAAGACCCATTTACACCCTATAGTTTTACAACCTGGTGGCAAATCAACTAATTTCCAAGTTTTATTATAAATTAGTGATTCCATTTCATCATTTACAGCCTCTTTCCAGAAAATTGCATCTGGAGATGACAAAGCTTCTTGCAAAGAAATTGGTGTTTCTTGAATGTTATAAACATAAAAATTAGAACCAAAATCTTTTAAAGTTCTAGCCCTTTTACTCATTCTCAATTCAACTTGAGAGTTGTTTTCATTATTATCACTAGGAGTAGATGAATGAAACTTAGAGGACGTTTGTTCACAACTTTGACCCCCACTATTTCTTGAATTGAAAGGAAATTTTTCTTCATGAAAAATTGCATTACTTGATTCAAAAATCACATTATGTTCAATGTAAAGAAATCTATAAGTTGTACTATGAATTGCATATCCAAGAAAAACACAAGTAGTTGCTTTAGACCCTAATTTAAGTCTTTTTAGATCTGTTAGCCTCACAAAAACTAAACATCCCCAAACTCTTAAATATCTCAAATTTGGCCTATACCCTTTCCACACTTGAAAATGTGTAATTTTTGTCTCTTTATGTGGCACTCTATTTAACACATGACAAGCAGTCAAAACTGCTTCACCCCAAAGATTAAAAGATGCACATGATTCTAATAGCATAGCATTAGTCAAACCAATTAAGGTTCTATTTTTCCTTTCAGCTATTCCATTAGAAGCAAGTGAATATGGTGGAGTAGTCTCATGAATTATTTCCAATTATTCATATTCTCGACCTCTATCACTTCTAATTCTTTTAATTTTTCTACCGAATTGATTTTCAACTTTTCCAGGAGAAATTTTTAAAATTCTCAAAAGCATCACTTTTATTTTTCAATATACAAACATGAGTATATTTTGAAAAATCATCAATAAAAGTGATAAAATATCTATTTCCTCCTCTAGTTAAAATTCCTTCAAATTCACACAAGTCTGTATGAATTAACTCTAGTAATTCGGTATTTCTTTCAACACTTTTATGAGGTCCTTTTGTAATTTTAGTTTTACTGCATATTTCACATTTCTCAAAATCATTTTTTTAACTAGGAATTAATCCAAGACTACTCATCACCCCCACATATTTACTATTTATGTGACATAAACGAGCATGCCAAAAATTTAAAGAAGATAGCATATAAACTGAACTGGTAGATGCTTTATTAATATTCTCAATGTTCAATTTGAACATTCCATCACAAGCATAACCTTTTCCAACAAAATTTTCCTTTTTTGTTATCACATATTGATCAGATTCCATAGTTTGTTTAAAGCCAGCCTTATTAAGAAGATAGCTCGACATTAAATTCTTCCTCATGGAGGGTGTATAAAACACATCTTTCAAAATTAGAACCCTTCTAGAGGTGAATTTTAATTCAACCTCACCAGTTTCCATAATTTGGGTAGTATGGGAATCACCAAGCATTATTGTTTTAGGCTCCTTAAAAGGAGTATAAACTTTGAACCAATTGTTGTCATAACAAACATGTCTATTGGCTCCAGAATCAGCCCACCATCCTTCAACACTTTGAACCATATAAATATCAGTTATCATACCCACAAATGGTTCTTCAATAACATTAGCCTGAGGTATAGGTTCATGTTTCCGAAATTTGAAAAATCGAGCAATATGCCCACTTTTCCACAAACAAAGCAAACTACTCTTGAGTGTTGAGGATATACTTGATTCTTGGCTTGGATTTTTCTTATGAGGTTTATTATTCTTTTTCATATAACTCTTCTTTGGCTTTAAATGACTAGTTTTAGGAATCTAACCCTTAGGTAAACTATCATTAGAAGAGATTAGATTTACCTTGGAGTTTTCATTGCCTTCTTGAATCAATGCATCTTGCCCTCTTGCCTCTTCCTCCACACGAATGCGAGTAATTAGCACTTCTAGAGAAATTTCTTTTTGCTTACGACGCATATTTTTCTGAAATTCTCTCCATGATGGTGGAAGCTTGTCAATTTATGCCGGCAACAATAAGATTGTAACGCTCGTCTTATTTACAGGAGTTAATTTTGAATTTTTGGAAATTAAGTTGGAATGATTTCTATTAGATAATTTGAATTTTGAGTTATTTGGAAGTTGGAATGAGAAAAAGGGAAATTTTGGGAAAGAATTGTTTGGTTAAGGGCATTTTAGTAATTTTAAAATTTAAAAATCATCATCATTATCTTCTTTTCTTCTCCTTCTTTCTCCTATTCTTTTCTTTCTCTTCTTCCCATTTTTTTTCCTCACCGAAAGCCCCTCCCTCCCGAAATCTCTCTCTCTCTCTCTCTCTCTCCCTTTCCGTCTGATCTCTTTCTCCCTCACCGGCAGCAACTTCTTCTTCCTCTTCTTCCTCGTGCAGCCTTGTCGCCGCTTGTCTGTACGCCGCCGCACGCCCAGCTCCAACTGTCGATTTCTTCTCTCCCTCCTGTGCGTGATTTGTTTAGACAGCAAGGAGAAGATTGGTTCGTGGTTCAATTTCCGGCGAGCTCGGTAGTTGTATAGCCTCGTTTGGTCTCGATTCCAAGTGGGTAAGTTTATTCAACAACCATCTATGTGATCTTGAATTTTAGAGTTGGTTTTGGTACTATTTTGGTAATTGGAAGTTGACCCATGGATTTTTATGTATGATTTTAGACTACCCTTAGCCTTTGGAAGTAAATTGGATTTGTTGGATGTAATTTTAGAAAGCCCATTGTGATTGGAGAACGAATTGTTAAATTTTGATTAACTTGTTATAATTTTCAGCAAGCTTTGGAGTCTAAATTTGGGCAAGAATTAAGCTCGTAAATTATTTATTCGACTTAGGTAAGTAGTCAATTGGATTTAAGCCATTTAAATTCCTTTTTGATTGAAATGTATGTTTGATAGTTTGTTAATTTTGAAAGCATGCTTGAAAGCGGTGGTGATGAGATATGAAAAGGTTAGTGGTTATGTTTAGAAGTAATCTTGAGGTAAAACGGCCTAAGTTGTGGTCATAAAGGAATTAGTGGCTTAAAGTTTCAAGTTTAGTATGTTAGCATATGAACCTCTTTAAGAATTTGTTCGAGGTTGTAATTGGACGAGTTTGGACATGAATGTGGTGATTTGTGAATAGTCATTCTTGCCTAAATTATGAGTATGTGCGAGATGTCGTAGTTGGTTAAATCAATATAAGAATTATCGTGCTGGGCTTAAGATTGCCTGAAACTTGTTGCTACTCTAGTTAAGGGATTCAAAGTTACAAGTGAATGGATGAAAATGTGCCTGGGGTTATAAATGAATTTGATTATAGCTTACCCTTGTAAGTATAAATGTGTGGATAGTTGTGTTAAACTAAACAGTTGTAATCGTTTGGACTTCTGAGATGTTTGGTTAGCTGTGGAGTGCAGAAAACTTGAATTTTAGATTGATTGGTTGATTGGGTTCAATGCTTTTGGGTTCAGGTTGGGTTAGAGGCTGAAGTAGAGCACCCTAAAGTTATGCAATACTCAGGGTCGAGGACCGTATCTTATGTGTTCAGAATGGTCATATGTTTGGGCTGATTTAACATGTTTTGGATGGGTCCGATTGTGAGTAAAGGGTAGTTGGTCGACCAGATTTCTAAAATGTTCAGGGGATTGAATTTTGGATTAAGTGAATGAAGGGTTATATGCCACTAGCACATGTATGGGCTATGGCTACGTGTAGTTCTTGTTTGAGAGTACCATTGAACTAGAGTATAAGTTCTCACGTGAGATTTGTGGTTGTGATCTATAGTGAAAGGTCACAACGATGCGATTGTGGTTGTTTATGGAAGGTGGGCCTGGGTCATATGCTACGAATAACTTCTTAAAAGAATGAGAAGTGGGTCGTTTTAGTGCTGGCCTAGAAAGTAGGTAGCCTTTCGAATTGGTCCGTGAGGAAGTGTGTCTCGCCTATATGAGGTGTAAGACGTTGTAATTGTCTCAAGGGCTTGAGGGTTGCTTCCTCTCTTCGTTTATATGAATTAGGGGGTGGTTCCCCATTAACAGTGTTTGAAACCTTTGGGCCAGCTTGTGTTCGTGATTTGGGCATGATGGATGAATGTGGTAAGGTGGATTGACCCAAAAGGTTCCAAACGGGTTGTGAAAGTACGAAAGCCCGTTAGATTGTTGCTACCTACCCTAATTCTGTTGTTTCGTGCTAGTTTGTAGCCTAGAACGCATGTGATGTGATGAGCATAGGGATGCGTTCCCTATTGCCGTGTGCTAGCTTAGGGGTGATTCCCCAGTATGATGAGCATAGGGATGCGTTCCCTATTGTCGTGTGCTAGCTTAGGGGTGATTCCCCAGTATGATGAGCATAGGGATGCGTTCCCTATTGTCGTGTGCTAGCTTAGGGGTGATTCCCCAGTATGATGAGCATAGGGATGCGTTCCCTATTGTCGTGTGCTAGCTTAGGATATTTACCTATTGAGTTGAGCATAGGGGATGCGTTTCCCTATTGCCTGTGAGCTAGCTTAGGGGTGATTCCCCACTGTGTTGAGCATAGGGAATGTGTTTTCCTATTGTCTGTATGCTAGTTTCGAGGTAATTCTCCTTTGAGATGAGCGTGAGGATTGCTATGTTCACGAGATTGGATTCTAGGTTACAGTACTCGCAGTTATGACATGAAGATAGGGTCAGGAAGTGGTAAATGTTGTGGAAGGATAATTGGACTTTTAGAATAACAAAAAGGAAGTACTTGAAATCTAAGCACGAGTGTGAGTAAGAGCAGTTTTCTTCTTGGTATGGTTTCTTTAAACATTGGACCCTTAAGTGGGTTACTTACTGAGTATGTTTATACTCATCCTTGCTACTTTGTTTGTTTTGCAGATTGTGCACATTCGCAGGGTGGATGATGCAGGCGACGACTTGACGAGATTATGGAGACTCCACCAAAACTCTTTTCCCTGTTTAGCTTTTAGTTTTGTTTCTTTGTTCCTTGATGTGCATTTGGTTGTAAATCCAAAATATTCTTTGCTTTCGTGTATTTAGTTAGAAGTTCTTAGGTTTGACTGTCTGTTGGTTGAGCTCAGCACTATGTATCGTAGTTTGGAGGATGCTGAGTCTATTTCCCGAATTTTAGAAGTGCTCATATCTCTTTCTAGGTCGTTGTAAATTTTGGTTTCTCCTAGTTACGTCGTCATGCTGCCGAAATTTCGGCCATGGACGAGGTAACTAGGTCGTGCTTCCGCATTTAGAGAGTCGTAGGAATTCGGGTCTTGACAAAGATTGTCTCCAATCTTAATTCCTTCATATGCTACTTCAGCTACTATCATTTGAAAGTCTTGTGCTTGCTCTACTACAGATTTTCCATCTACCATTTGGAAGCGAAATAAGCGACTTGCAGCATATTTTTTGCACCTACTTCTTCAATATCATATTTATTCTGCAAAGCTTTCCATATTTTCTTGACTGATGTGAAAGTAGTATCATAATAATCATAAAAATGATCAGCAAGACAATTTAAAAAATAGTATCGACATTTGTACTCATCTTTCTCATACTTATCAATTTTCTCTTGGTGTTCCATGAACTCTTCAATGCCCATATTTTCAGTATCAATCTTCTTTGGTTTTTTTTTTTTTTTTTATGTGAGGACATAAGCCACTTTGAGAAGATTAAGATAGAACAACACTTTTCCCTTCCTTCTCTTAAAGTGTGCTCCTTTAAATCGAAAAGGCTTGTTAAGATCTCCAACATTCTCATTAGACTTCTCAATTGTAGACTCCATGATGAATCTCCTTAAAATTGTTGGGGGAATTACAAATAACAAAGGAAATGAAGTAAATATTGAGAAACAAACACGTAAACAATCGGTTGAGGTGCGGGTATCTCGCTCTCTTTAAGGAGATTCAAGCCCTCTACGGTATATATTTATTTATCAACCACCGGTGCAGCAGTTCTTCTCTGGCCTGTCCCCTTCAGGATACAACAACCCAACTGAAACATTGTGTAGCTCAAACCCCTCTACACTATGAGGTTGAGCTCAAAGCTCCACAACAAAGAACACCTTTCTTTTGGCCAATCGCTCTTAAAATAGCAAAGTAGAGATCAAATATAAGAAATTAGAGAGAAGAGAAGATTGAAATGTTGTGTGTTTGAGAGTGTGGTAAGATAGGTATTTATACTTGAATTTTAGATCTAGGAATTTAATACAAAATTAAGTAATTAATTTGTAAACTTTTTGACATCTTTACCAATATGTTTTTCTTCCTTAAAAAGGTGAAAACTCTCACAAATTAAAAACTAAAAAGAAACTCATATTTAAAACCAATTAAGTATAAAAATGTTACAACATAAAATTATGAGCCACATCCTTCTTACATCCCCTCTTAACTAATTTGATCTCTTGAGAGGTGGCTTCTTGATGGTTTGGTGAAGCTTTAGGAAGAAGATTTCCAATTTGGGTTGAAGAAAAAGATTTATATATATGGCTTCGTGTTTTCTAATTTAAGGCCTCGTTTACTTCTCTGTAATCAAGGAATTAGAATTAGATTTGTGGGACCCATGCTTGATTTCGATTGATAGTGTTTATGAAAATCGGGAATGAGAATTAAAAGTGGGACCCATTTGAAAATCTGCAATCTCATTCTCATTCTTGATTACGCATAAAAAGTTAATCAATCTTATTCTCATTTATTATTACATGGGACTCACACTATCTTTCTAGTTTACTCTCTACCCTATGTCCATTCTCTCTCCTTTAACCGCCCTCACGGTTGTTTTTTCTTTTTGCATTTTCTTCTATCTCTCATTCTTCTTTCTATTTCCTTCTTCCTCCTCCTTCCTTCTCCTTCCTTCTTTCTTCTTTTTTTTTTTTTTGAAATTTCTTCATGTTGATAAAAAGCTTTAAAACCCGTAATATTTATTTTTATGGTTTTATTAAAATTTCTTATCCACTTTCTTTTTATAATTTTCCTCAATCTCCCATTTTTCATTCGATTTGGTTTCCTTTGATATGGGATAACACTCTCTGCTAGAAATCTCTTGCATGACCATGGCAGAAAGCCATATTTATGCAACACAGTAAATTTTTGGTCTCATAGATTTATTGACTCTTTTCATTAATCTCTATGGATTGAAATAGAGTTGGATGAAGTAGCCCTAGAGAAGAAAAGGATTTGGAATTAGAAACCGATTCGAGCTCTCACACTTGCTCAAGCGAGAGGTAGCATTTTTGTCTTTTATTCACAATTTTTGGCTCTTCCACTCGCTCTCACTAGCGAGCAAGAGCGAGAGGATCATTTTTTCTCATATCCATGATTTTTGGCTTGGTCTATTACAAGTAATATCATTTAAAATAAATTAATAATATTATCTTATTAAATCGAATATGTAATTGTAGATTTTGTATTTTAACAAAAGCATAATCCCAATGGAAAATCTAAGTGAAAATTTTTTTTCTTTCAAAAGTATTTATATCAAGATTACGTGTTTTGGTAAAATAAACAACTACACCCAAATTGAAATTTGAATTAGATGAGTGAAATTTAAGATAATTACTATTTTCTTTTTTTAAATCCTACGTTTTTTTATATTTTAATTTAGGTATTGAATTTTTTTGGGTTTTTTATACGAATGACCCAAATTTTTGGGCCAAAATGATATATGATCTACTTTCTAAAATCAAGGTTATATAACATTTTGCTTTGTCACAACGAGAGCGAGAGGATGAGAAAATCTGATGAAAGCGAGAGGATGAGAAAAATAGCACGACCCCCCACCACCATCTTCAACCCTCTTCTTCTCTTTCTCAAGCACATTGGCACCAACCACCTCACCATGTTCGTCTTCATTTTCTTCCTCCTCCAGTAAGCGAATGTAGATGGTGAGGGGATTCAACATCGGCAAACGGGCAAGCGTCAGCATCAGTTTCTTCCTCCGAGCGATTGTTCAACGTTGTTTTTCCAAATCGATTCCAAATTTGATACCCATGCATTCCAGCAACCTTCCTCCCTACTTCTGATGAGATGTTCAGCGCCGTCAGCACGAACAGAACTTGGAAGTGTTTCGTCCCTCTTGCTCCCGTGGAGTTTTTTCGTCCTCTCACTCTCGTTGTGACATAAGCAAAAGGCTATATAACCTTACTTTTAGAAAGTAGGTTATAGATTATCTTAGCCAAAAAAAATTAGGTTATCCGTACAAAAAATCAAAAAAAAAATTCAAGTATAAACATTTGAATAAGTAAATAAAAATAAAAAAGGACATTTTAATTCTTGTAGCATATTCTTTAGTTGATGGATTTTAATTGATTAGAAATATAAAAGGGCATTCTAGTAATCATACATATTTAATTCCAATTCTAGATGTAAGTAAACAAAACCAATGAGATTTTGATTACGATTCTAGCCAACTCCAAGTAAATAACAACAAAGGAATCTCATTCCCATTACGATTGATTTCATTCCCATTGATTTTCATAAGATTGCAACTCATTTTCATTATGGGCAAGTAAACAAGGCTTAAGTACTTTATTGGTGTTGTTTTGGGTAAAATACCTTTTTGGTCCCTCATGTTTGGGGATCGTGCTTATTGAGTCCCTAGGTTTCAAAATCGGACAATCAAGTCTCCAAATTTTATAAAATAGGTTTAGGCTAAATTATAGAAGATTCTCCTAAACTTTGGATTTTGTTTCAATAATGCCTCTAAACTTTAAAAAGTTTCAAAAATACTCTTGATCTTTCAAAAACGTTAAAAAAATACTCTTACCGTTAAGTTTTGGATGGAAAATGTTAAAGTTTCGTTTCAATAATACTCCTAAAGTTTCAAAAGTTTCAAAAATACCCCTTATCTTTCACAAACATTCAAAAATACCCTTACCATTAAGTTTTGGATGGCAAACGTTAAAGTTTCATTTCAATAATACCCTTAACTTTTCAAAAAATTTAAAAAATACTCTTACTGAAAAATGTTTCTTCTTCTTCCTCTCTTTGCAGATTCTTCCTCCATGAAAATTAATGAGAATGAACGAATTAGTAGCATTTGAAAGGTCATAGTAACAATTTGACCAAAAAAGCTCCAAAAACCCAAATTCTTGTTGGGATGTATTTGGAAACCTAAATGGATGAATTCAGGTAGGGATTTGCTCAATTCTTCGAATTGAAGTTGAAGGATAATTAGTCGTTATCTTGCTTACTGGGATTGATTTCTAGCTTGAATTCGTTTAAAATTCAGCTACCCAGATGCTTGAATTTGACTTCAAATTGTGGGGATGAAAAATAAATTCTTGATGACCCACCTACCGCTTCCATCTCTAGGTTTGTTATTTTTCATTGCATCAAGATTAACCCTCAAATTTGAAGTTCATTTTGTGACTCTGTGTTTGCTTTAAACTTCTAGGTTTCCCTTTAGCAATCATTAATGTAGCATTAAACTTGGAAATTTAAGGCGCATTACAACTAACAGAACAACCAACTAAAATACGCTAGTTAGCTAGGCTAACTTTCAATAGCTTTCTCTGCGTTAGTGTTGCATAAAATTATTCAATACAATACTGCAAGTGTACGGGTCAAGTTTTGATATAATGTAAGAATGGTAGAGAATAATTTTATGATTCTAAATAGAAAAAGAAATAGAAAAATGAATACGATCAAAACAAAATAAAAAACATAAAATAAAATATGGAGAATAGTTAGGAGAGAGATATCTTAGGGAGTCGATTTCACCAATCAGACCAACGATTCAATTAATTAAACAACCAAGATTGACATGAAAATAATCCATAAGCTAGGAAGACAATGGTAAAAGCTACCTCCAATGAGCACAATTAAATGTCAAGGGTATTAATGAAACTTTAACGTTTTTCATCCAAAACTTAACGTAAGGGTATTTTTTTTAACGTTTTTGAAAGGTTAGGGATATTTTTGAAACTTTTTAAAGTTAAAATATATTATTGAAACAAAACTTTAACGTTTTCCATCCAAAACTTAACAATAAGGGTATTTTTTAACGTTTTTGAAAGATCGGGGGTGTTTTTGAAACTTTTTAAAGTTTAGGGATACTACTAAACCCATAGTTTAGGGGTATTTTCTATAATTTAGCCATAGGTTTATTGAGTCCCTCTACTGTTAACTTTTTAATGGAGGGGCTGATGTGACAATTTTTAAACTTCAAATAATAATATTTTTATTAAAAAATTAAAAATATATATATATCTCTCTCCTCTCCACCTTCCCCTTTCCCTTTCTCCTTTCCACCCACCCCCTTCCTTTCCTGATAGCAATGTAATTGTGCTATTTATTCTCTCTAATCTATGCTTGTTATGTTACTCTCAATATGTTTTATTGTCTATTATGTGGAGTTTGAGCAACTTGGCGCTATTGAAGGCATTTTGGATGAATAGGGACTAAATAGAAGCAATTCGGGCTTAAAACAAGCAACAAAGTGAAGAGAAATTAAAGATCAAGTCAAAGGACCCGTGAGAACTGTTGGGATTTATGCCCTAAAGCCTCGTAATTAATGATTTGTTTGATAATTAATAATAAATTTGATTATTTTATTTGCAATATAACATTATCCATTATATGAAAAATTCAAAGTTATTAGTGTAATCTTGAACAGTATGTGGTTGACATATGGGAGAATCATGTTCAAGAAATAACTTAGGTCATAGTATATGGATAAGGTTGGGTGCCTTATCCTGGTAATACTATTGATACGGCTCACTTTGTAATAGTTACAAATGATTTGATCCAAATTGTTTATGTGGAGATATATGAGTGAGGGTATCTTATACAATGAGTTTGTATAAGACTCGACCACGAAATATTTAATTTCTCTTTATAGATCCGTTAATTGAGAAGATTAATATTTCATCAGGATAATCATATGCGACTCGATCTTAATCTTGAGTGTGTTATGAACTCCTGCCTGTGAGGGCTTGTCCTTTGATTTGCATGGGTGAGAGTGACTTTTATAGTTAATTCAATAAGCCTAACATTTTGGGGACTTGACCAAATAGGGAGTTGAGAACATAATCTCACAATATGGAATTCACTCCTTCCCATATAGGGTAAGTAGATGAGTAGTTCCCTTAAGTGCTGATTTCGGGACTTGAACAATGGGGCCCCACCCTCTCACTAGCCCGAGAGGGACTTAGTTTATAATTAGATTATAAACAGATTGTTCATTAGAGGATCAGTGGTACTTAAGGTGCAAGATGTAATTATAGGGGCAAAACAGACTTTTGACCCAGCTATAATTACGAACAACTCGTGAATGATCGACTTGCATGTAGTCTAGGATCGACTTGCAAGTTATATCCATGGACCCAACTTGTCCTACAGTGCATAAGAATGCAACTCTAGGTCTATAGTGAAGTGACTCTAGAGTTAATGAATGAAAATTAATTAATTAAAGAGTTTAATTAATTAATTTTGTATCATTGGGCTTATAATCAGTAGATCCATAAGGTCCCCTCGCTAGCTCTTAGTAACACTACAAGATCAATTTAGTTGAAAGAAAAATTTGAAATGTTCAAATTAATATTTAATTTGAAGTGTTCAAATTAATATTTAATATATTAGATATATTAAATATAAAAGAGGAAAATATATTTATTGTATTTGATACATTAAGTATTAAAATTTGAAATGTTCAATTTAATATTCAATTTGAAGTGTTCAAATTAATATTTAATATATAAGATATATTAAATATAAAAGAGAAAAATATATTTATTGTATTTGATACATCAAATATTAAAATAATTAATGTATATTAGGTACATTAAATAAAAGATATTTATAAAATTTGAATAAGATTCAAATAAATAAATATCATAGGAGATCTGAAGTGACTCTAGATACATTAAATAAAAGATATTTATAAAATTTGAATAAGATTCAAATAAATAAATATCATAGGAGATCTGAATGAGATTCAGATACGTATAAGATATATTTTAATATATTAGATATTAAAATATAATATTTTAATTATGGCAAAGATTTACCATTGGTCTCTATAAATAGGACCCTTATGTTGAGCCATTAGATATAACACACATCTCCTCAATAGAGAATTTTAGAATTCTCTCTAAACCTTTTCATCTCCAATCCCTTGTGGATTTTCTTATAAGAGGCTCTCACAAGCCTTGGCTCTGTGTTCGAGTCATAGCCAGGAGACTTTGTAGAGGAGATAAAGACCTGCTAGAAATTCTTCATATTTACTCCAAGTAAGTTTGCTTAATCTTATTTTTTAGTTTAATTTTAAATAAAATCAAAGATAATCTAATGCTTCCGCTCTGGAGTGAAACATTCATTCCTTCACTACCGACATTGGCGCCACCACTTTTTCTTCTTATTCTCTTCCACTTCCTCATCTCTCTCTTCTTCTTTTCTTCTTCTTCTTTTTTTCCCCCAAATATGAGTTTTGAAAGAAGAAACCCAAATCTGGAAAAATAAAAAGCTCAAATCTGAGAAAGAAGAAGAAGAATAGGGTGGTGACAACACTGATATCACAGTGGAGGGGAAGAAGAAGGAGGTGCAAAGGAGCTAAATCTGGAGAAAAAAAAGACGGAAGAAGAAGAAAAGAAAAAGAGAGAGATGAAGGTGATGTTGGTGCCAATGTCAGGGTGGAGGGGACCGACAATGCCGGTGTTGGAATCGGAGCGGAGTGGATTGCTTGTGTTGGAGTAGTTGGGGAAGGGGAAGGGGGTGGGTGGAGATGGGAAATGGGAAGAGGAAGAGGAAAGGGGAAAGGTGGACAGGAAAGAGTGATATATTTTTTATTTTTTTTCAAATAGAAATATTATTAGTTTTGTTTGAAAATTTACTATTTTAATTTTAAAAACTGTCACATCAGCCCTCCATTGAAAAATTAATGGTAGAGGAGCCCAATAGACCTATTTTATAAAATTCAGAGATTTGATTATTCGATTTTGAAACCTAGGGACTCAATAGATACAATCTGATCCAAATATGCATGAGAGACCAAAAATGTATTTTACCCTATTATTTTTTATTTTAGTTGTTGAACTTTGATGACAATATATATTCATTAGCCCTTGAGCTTTAAAAATGTTCAATTACACCATACCGCCTAAACTTTATGTTTTAATGCTAATAAAGATGACTAATAAATAATAATTTGGCATTAGGGGTGCAAACGACTCGGTTCGGCTTGGTTACTATGCAAAATCGGAGCTTATATAAAGCCAGAAAAATGAAAACTGGAACCGAACCGGTTTAAGAAATAACTGCCCCGACCGAACCGCTAGAACTGAAGGTTCCGTTGATTCGGTTTGCGGTTAGCCGTCTAGATGCACAAGCAGGTCGAGAAGCGAGCGAACGGGTTGCGACTGGCGACTGCGTAATGCATAACTTTGTTTTTTTGTTTAAAAAAGTGTGTTGGCCCTTCAGTATTCAGTTGCATTTTATTATTATTTTGTTTATATTTCATATATTTTAAAAAGTGTGTTGGGACTTGGGATCGTGGATGTGGCCATGTGGGTAATGGGTTATATTGCATTTAATTATTTTTTTTATTGAAAAAGTGCATTGGATAATTTTGATTTTATTTTTTATTTTTTTCTTTTTTATAAATTTGTTTTTCTATTGTATTATGTTCTTTCTTTTTTCTTTTTTTCTCCATCTCCTATAGTATTCTTCTTACGTAATATAGTTAAAATAAAAGAGAATAGCTTAACATTAACTTTTAATCTAATAAAAATTTTAATTCAAGGTCCAAAGTCCAAAGCTCCAAAGTAAAGTGTATGTCTTTATGAAATAACAAAGAAAAAAAAATTCGTAATAAGTTAACAACTAAAAACATTAACTTTAACTTTAATCTAATAAAATTTCACTTCAATCTTCACTTCAAGTTCAGTCATCAATCTTCATGAAATAGTACATTCTCCTTCTCTCCTTCAATAATCTTCATGAAACATTCCCTTTCTCTACTTGTCCTTTATTAGTTGTTTTCTCCATGCATAGTTTCAATTCTACAAAATAATAATAATAATAATAACAATTATTAATTAAAGAAATTAATGTAATTTTGAAATTAAGTTTCAAGAATGAAAAAGTTCCAAACCTTTTTCATCATTAGAAACTTCCTCCATATGTGATTGGAGATCAACACTAATAGCATTAGAACATAACCAATTTTGTCCACAAATAAGTGCTTCAACTGTGGATGGAGCCAAAGCGGAGCGATACAGATCAATCACTCTCCCACCAGTACTGAATGCAGACTCAAAAGCAACTGTAGACACTGGAATTGCTAAAACATCCCGTGTAACCTTACTGAGAACCCTGTATCTAGAAGAGTTGACTTTCCACCATTCTAAGATGTCAAAATTCTCATCATCTTTTGCACGATGCTCCAATAAGTAAACATCAACCTCTGTGTCCACATCAAAATCATCCTCATCATCTTCCATATCAGCATGTTGAAAGCGAAAAGGATTCCTTGTTTTACCAATAGAATCAATAGAAGTAGATTGAGTCATTCGACTCTTTGATGTAGAAGATGATGAACTTGAACTAGAAGCATTTTTAGACTCTAATGAATTATACTCATTGAACAATCGTCTCAACACATCTTCTACTTTTTTTCCAACTTCCTTTGCCACATTATCCTCAAATAACTGATTGAGACAGTACATAAGGAACTTCATCTTGTGACGAGGATCGAGAACAAATGCAACATATAATAAGTAATTTGCCTTTTCACTATTTCCCCAGTACTTATCTGAAGGGAATAATCGAATTAAACCCACAGCGGAAGCATAAGAATCGTCTTTGATTTATTAGAACTAAACTAAAATACAAGGGTTAAGCAATAAATACCTTGAAAATAATTATTATGCAGAATATTCTGACGGATCTTTATCTCTTCCACAAAGTCTTCCTAGCTATGACTCGAACACAGGACCAAGGCTTTGTGGGAGCCTCTTGAAAAAAAATCTCCAATGGATTGGAGAGGAAGAGGTCTAGAGAGAATTCTCTAATTCTCTATTGAGGAGTGTGTTGTGTAGAATTTGTGTAGAATGCACAATGACTCATCCCTAGGGTCTTATTTATAGTGGTCTAGGAAAAATAATTAAATAATATATTTTAATATCTAATATATTAAAATATATTTATCTAACCAATTTGAATCTTATTGAAACTGTTTAAAATTCTCCTACGACATTTATTTCCTAATTTGAATCCAATTCAAATTTAATAAATATCTTTTATTTAATGTATCTAATATACATTAATTATTTTAATATTTAATGTATCAAATACAATAAATATATTTTCCTCTTTTATTTAATATATCTAATATATTAAATATTAATTTAAACACTTCAAAGTAAATATTAATTTGAACATTTCAAATTTTAATATTTAATGTACCAAATACAATAAATATATTTTCCTCTTTTATATTTAATATATATAATACATTAAATATTAATTTGAACGCTTCAAATTAAATATTAATTTGAACATTTCAAATTTTTCTTTCAACTAAATTGATCTTTTAGTGTTACTATAAGCTAGCAAGGGGACCTTATGGACCTACAGATTATAAGCTCCAATGATACAAAATTAATTAATTAAACTCTTTAATTAATTAATTTTCATTCATTAACTATAGGTCACTCCACTATAGACCTAGAGTTGCACTCTTATGCACTGTAGGACAAGTTGTGTCCATAGATATAATCATTACATGCAAGTCGATCCTTCACGAGTTGTTCGTAATTATAGTTGGGTCAAAAGTCCGTTTTACCCCTATAATTACATCTTGCACCTTAAGTACCACTGATCCTCTAATGAACAATATGTTTATAATCTAATTATAAACTAAGTCCCTCTCGGGCCAATGAGAGGGTGGGACCCCATTGTTCAAGTCCCGAAATCAGCACTTAAGGGAACTACTCATCTACTTACCCTATATGGGAAGAAGTGAATTCCATCTTGTGAGATTATGTTCCCAGCTCCCTATTTGGTCAAGTACCCCAAAATGGTAGGCATATTGAATCGGCTACAAAAGCCACTCTCACCCATGCAAATCAAAGGACAAGCCCTCACAGGCATGAGTTCATAACTCACTCAGGATTAAGATCGAGTCGCATATGATCATCTTGATGAAATATTAATCTTCTCAATTAACGGATTTATAAAGAGAGATTAAATATTTCGTGGTCCAGTCTTATACAAACTCATTGTATAAGATACCCCCACTCACATGTCTCCACATGAATGATTTGGATCAAATCATTTATAACTATTATAAAGTGGGCCGTATCAATAGTGTTACCAGGATAAGGCACCCAACCTTATCCATATACTATGACCCTTTAGGTTATTTCTTGAACATGATCCTCTCGTATGTCAACCACTGATAAGCCTTAGAATTAAGACTTATTTAAGTCCCAATTGCTTAAAATATTTTTGTTTGTCCTAAGATTAATTGAAAATAGTGGAAGATTGCTTGAATTTAAGGAAGAATTTAATGTGATAGCATTTGGAATAGAATTCTAAATAAATTGATTCTTTTTGCAGAAATTATGGAAATTGCTAAATCAAATTGCCAAATCTGATTTTGCAATTGTTTCTGGAGCAGGGAATGTGAAAATTGCTAAAACCAGATTGCCAAATCTGATTTTGCAATTGTTTCTGGGTAGAGAATTTATGGAAATACCGGCGTGAACGAAAAAACCCATTATGGAAAACCAAATTGCAGCATGATTTGGTGGAATTGGAGCATGATTTTTGGGCAATCTTCAACCCTAATGAAGGCCTATAAATGGGGAAGAAGAAGAGGAGCTATTAATGGGATTTTGAGGGCGATTTGAAGGATCAATTTCGTCGGTTTTTGGGTTTTAAAAAAGGAAAAAATCTGCATTAAACTCATTCCGAAAATCTTCAATTACAGCCCGATTTGGAGGAATTTAAGCACGAAATTTGGGCATTCTTCAACCCTAATGAAGGCCTATAAATGGGAAAGAAGAGGAGGAGCAAAACAAGGTGATTGGGAAGCGAATTTAGAAGCAAAAAGTCGTGGGTTTTTCAGTTTTTTCGCATCCTCTGTTTTTCGGATTTCTGCTGTTTTTGACCAAATTGATTCAAGTTTTATCTTGGTTTTCCTTCAAGTTTGTATTACAGAATATTGTTGAGCTATTTCTATTCTCATTTTGATGTATTTTGGGTTTAAGTTCAAGTTTAATTCAAAGTAGATTGTGGGTATTTGTTCTAAAACCCATACTCTGTTTTTTTTTTCTTTCTTTTTTTATTTCCAGTTTCACAGAAGCTAGTTTTCTTTTTGCATATTATTGTTTTTGTTAGAATTGAAGGGAGAAGGAAGAAAAAAAACCCATTAATACCCTCCATTCCTTGTTTCAATTGTAATTGAGCATTTTTCCTTGAATTTTTGGCCACTGCCCAGAATTTTACTACAACTTATGGCCTTGATTGTTTAATGAGCAAGTTGCCAAGATAATTTTTCCCATTATTTCAACTTGCCCTTTATTAGTAATTTGCTCAATTTTCTAATATGAGTTTTTCTTTAGTTAAATGTTATATTTTTATTTTTAATATGAGCTAAAACTTCTAGGGGGTTCAAGGATGTGAATTCCGTAAGAAGTAATTGTAGCCAAAATTTTCAATAAAAACCAAGCCTACATCTCAATTGTTTGCTTGTGTTGATTAAATTTCCGTTGAGATCCTAGATTGATCAACTAGGGTATCAACTCAAGCTTAGATCTAATACCGACATGGTTAGTGATAAGCGGATTTCACACAAGTGATGGAGAAAAAGAGCTTAGACATAAGTCATTCCTTACCCTAGACATAGGGATTAAGGACTCCAAAGCTCATAAAATTGTGAGCCAAATTATCTAAGATAGAGGGACTATAGACATATAGGTCTCTCACTTAGCCTTCTAAAAACCTAAATTCAAGGTAAATAGGAGATGCAATTTTGGTTTACAATTGAGTGTGGAGTAGGTTGGAATTGCAATTTTGGCTTGCAATTACAACTTAGCGCAATGACATTCTTGAGCCCCATCCTTTATCATTTCATTTTCTAAGTTTATCTAATTCGCTATTCAATCTTGCCAATTTAGATTCTGCAATTTAATTCTGCAATTTTTGGTCATTTCGCTTATTGCCAATTTAGATTCTGCAATTCAATTCGGCAATTTCTGTTCTTTCGATTCTTGCCATTTCTAGATTCTGCAATTCGATTATGCAATTTTTCTTTTCACCAACACACCAACCCAACTTTATTTTTGCATTTTAGTTTTCCATTTGCAATTTTCCTTACACTTTTGCCTTACAATATTTTTGTTACTCCGTTCCCTGTGGGATTCGATACTTGGTACTCAGATACCATTTTATATTACTTCGATCGCGTGCGCTTGCGTGACCACCGATCAACCACATATTGTTCAAGATTACACTAATAACCTTCGATTTTTCATATAATGGATAATATTATATTGCAAATAAAATAATCAAAATTATTATTCATTATTAAATAAATTATTAATTACGAGGCTTTAGGGCATAAATCCCAACATTATCATATTTCAATTGCATTTTGGTCGCAACATCAGTAATAATTGAACTATCACTATCACTATCTTGAGAATATTTTCGTATACAATTCTTGATAGTTGCAATTTCATCAAATACCATATTCGAAGTAATATAAAGAGAACCTGAAATTCTCTTAGTGACCTCATAAAATACAGATAAGAACCTTGTAAATATGCGAGCGACCTCCCAATCTGTACTATTTGGATTATGATTATGCTCTTTCATTTTCAAGTATGCAAGGTCATAATAATCTAATCTATCAAAAGCCTTCTCAAATTTCTCAGCTGTCTCAAGCATCAAATATGTAGAGTTCCACCTAGTTGGAACGTCAAGACATAGAAGACTGTTGCTAGATATATTCTCCTCTTCAATACACTTTTTAAATTTTGCAAATCGAGCAGGAGAAGATCTAACAAATCTAACAACATTTCTAATTCGAGTCATGCACATCTTTCAAGCCTTCATTCACAATCAAATTAAGAATATGTGCACAACACCGAACATGCAAAAACTCACCATCCAAAACCAACCCATGTTTAAAACACTTAACTAGATAAGCAATAGCAGTATCATTGGATGAAGCGTTATCAACAGTCAATGCCAACACCTTTTTAATCCCCCACTGTTTCAAACATTGTTCAACTTCTCTTCCAATGGTATCCCCTTTATGATCATCTATTTGAGAGAAATTAATGATCATCTTTTGCAGTTTCCAACTATTATCAAAAAAGTGTGCAGTCAATACCATATAGTTAATATTTTGACAGGATATCCAGGTATCAGTTGTGAGTGAAATTCTATACCCTTGATCTACAAAATGTTCTTTCAGAGCTTGTTTTTTATTGGCATACATAGCTAAAATATCATTAGCAATTGTAGTTCGAGAAGGGAGGACAAATTTAGGTTCCAATAAAGTGATGGTCCCCTCCACAAACCTCCTAAATCCTTCACTCTCCACAAACCTAAAGGGTAACTCTTCAATTATGATCATTTCAGCCAAAAGTCTCCTAGCATTCTCTACACTAAAAGTTGCACACCTAATTGAGGTATTTGTTGTATTAGGACCTACACCATCATTATTTTTAAATATCAATTTTTGTTGAGATGCATCTTTTGTCTTTGCAAAAGGACTTTTTTTACAGTAACTCTCAATATGCAATCTCATTGTCCCTGTCCCATTCCTCTTTGTATGACATGCGTATATAGTACCACAATAATTACATTTGGCTTGAGGTTTATCTTCACTACAATCAGGTAATTTAGTAAAGTGATCCCATACCATAGAAGTTCTTCTCCTCTTTCTTTCATCCTTAGGTGCCAGTGGTGGTGGCATCTCAGCAAGTTCATCCATATCATTGTTCTCCTCACAATCAATTTCACCCTCATGCTTTATTGAATTTGTCATACTTTGATAATTGATATTTTGATATCACGTCGTCAACTCAACTAAGAAAAAAAAAATTAAAGCACTAATAAGTAATTATATATAAATTTAATATATTATAAGTTGAAATTTATTTATTAAATACTAAATAGTACTCATTGTTATTAGTCATTAAATACTAATTTACAGTATTATGAGTATACATTTAATTTTAAAAATTAAAATTTAAATACTATTAAAATGAATAGGAATTATAATTTAGATTTTATAATACATAATTGATTCTTACACTTAACTTACATTTACTGTATGAGTAGAGTATACTATGTATATACCTTTAATTTTTTAAATTTTAAATATTAAAATATAAATAATATTAAAATAAATAGATTTTAGATTTTATAATACATAATTGATTTTGAAATTCTGAGATATTAAGATATTGATTGAGACTGAGAAATTAAGTTACTAACCTTTCTTTCATAATCGAACTCGTTGCAAATTTGCAATGTTCTCTTCCCTCCTTGTCGTGCCGTCTACCTCTATTATGAGTCTGTGCTGTGTATTTGTGTAATGCGTAATTGCTGATGCTTTATGATTTTTGGGTGTTTTGATGTTCATCTTCAACTTCATGTGCTATGTAATGTGTTGTAGGTTTTTATACTTCAAAAACAAATTAAAATCACATATAAATTACCTATAGAATTAAATTTTAGGGAAGAAAAAGAGAATTTTTTTCCAATTTTCCATAAACATTAAGGTAATATTTTTATTTTACAGTCCTATTTATTTTTTAAAATTTCAAATTTCCATAAACATTCAACTTTCCTTTCTAATTTCTTCTATTCTAAGCCTCTAAACTTTTTATTAGTTGTTTTTTCAAGAAAGGAAAATTAAAAATCATAGAAGTTAAAGAGTTGCAACTGAGCAAATCAGGGTTGCCGATTGGGGACCTTCGGGTAGACTTAGAGGTTGAAGAAGGAGAGGAAACGACCCAGTCAAGACAGTAGGACACGAAGGAGGAGAGTTTGAGAGAGAGGAACGGAAGCCAAGGCAGTCAGTCACTTCACATCCATCAATTAGAGTCAGTATTCATTTCACATTTCAAATTTTGAACAACAATCAATACATATTAAATATTATCAATTTATTATATAATAATATGATATTATTAATAAAGACTGACATGACAAGACATGTTATTGTTAATTAATATTTTGATTTAAACTTTTGAATGACAAAAGCTTCCTTGTCTCCACTCTCCACATAATTTATTATATAATAATATAATATTATATTTAATTTTTCAATGGCTTTTAAATCCTTCACGATCGGCTCGGTTTGAATGGCGTGCATCCACGCCAAACCGAAGCCGAATCGCTACTGTGCGGTTTCGAGTGAGGTGAACCCGTCTCCAACCGGTGGAGCCGAATCGGAACCGAACCGGCATCGGTTTCGGCTCGATTTGAGAGGATTGATCGGGTTTTCGGTTTCAACTTTCACCCCTATTTGGCATATATCCTAACATTAAGAAATAGGCCAACTCGATTAAAAAATAAAGGGTAAATTATCTTTTTGGTCCCTCATGTTTGGGGATTGTGTCTATTAGGTTCCTAGGATTCAAAATCGGACAATCAAGTTCTAAAAATTTATGAAATAGGTCTATTAAGTCCCTCCATTGTTAATTTTTTAACGGAGGGCTAACATGACAATTTTTAATATTAAAATACTAATTTTTTTAATATAATAATAATAATTTTTTTTTTTGAAAAAAACTTTCCCTCTCCTTTCTCCCCCTTCCCGTCTCCGCCATCATTGTTGCTGCTGCCTTCAATCCCTCCTCTGGCAACCTCACTGCTGCTAACTATGGCCTTCTTCTTCTTCAAAACCCACCCCTTCTTCTTCTTTCTTTTCTTCTTCTTCCTTCTTTCTTAAGAAATTAACATATTTTTATCGTCTTTCTTCCTCTGCTTCTCTTCAGTTTCTTTTTCTTCTGTTCCCTTCTGTTCTCGTAAAGGGAATTTCATGGCTCACTCACTGGCCCTGGCCAATCTCATCCTTACGAATCCTACTCCAAATGAAGCCCCAATGTGATTAGGACATGAAAATTTTACTGCCCACATATTGTCTGTTCTTGATTGTTGTTTTTTTTTCCCTACTTGTTGCGGCTTTTGTTTGATTGGGTTTTCTTGGATTGAAGTTTAGGAATTGCATCGTTGATTTTTGTTTGTGGATTTTCGAGACTAAATTGATTGTGATTGTGTTGATGCTTTTTGAAATGTGGATTTTGAGGATCTAGTCTACATGATGTATTTGCTTCGGTCTCTTTGTTTGTCCTTTTGCGTAGTAGATCGCTTTTTGTTATAAGTTTTGTTTGAAGAACGGGGTGTGGGTGGGGGTGCGTCTTGAAGAAGAAGAAGAAGAAGGCCATGGTTGGCAACGGTGAGGTCGCTAAAGGAGAGATTGAAGGTTGTGGCAGCGGTGACAACAGAGAAGGAAAGGGGAAGAAGGAGAGGATAGAGAAGAGAGGAAGAGTATTTTTTTAAACATTATTATTGTTGTTGTTTAAAAGATTATTATTTTAATATTAAAAATTGCTACATCAATCCTCCGTTAAAAAATTAACAATGGAGGGACTTAATAGATCTATTTCATAAAATTCGTTGACTTAATTGTTTGATTTTGAAACCCAGGGACCTAATAGACACAATCCCCAAACATGAGGGACCAAAAATAAAGATAAATTGGACAAAAAATTCAATTTAAAATGTACTCTGTCCAACTACCCCATGAAATGTTTTTTTTCAAATATATTCTTATTTCAGTCTAATCAACTTATCACATCAATACTTAAGTAATGGAGTTCAAAGTTTAAAGACTCTATAAATCAATGTTCCATAGATCAAATTGAAAGTTTTAAAGTTTTAAAAATTAAATAGATATAACTTCATCAATATTTATGCATATAAATCCAAACTTTAAAAAAAAAAAAAAAAAAAGTAACCAACCAACCAATCAAGAAAACAATTATTTACAACAAATAGTAGAATGGGCGATGCCTTTCGCGTAGGAGAGAGAAGAAGCATATGAACAAGGAAGTAAAGAAATGAGGCGAATGGTAATGGGGTGAGGTCTTGCAAGTCAGAAAGAGGAGAAAATAGAAATGAGTGGGCTGTTGCATGTAAGGGCCTGTTTGGGACATTGAGTGGATTATAATAACATAGGTTATAATAGTCTATGAGTTATAATAGTCTGTGGAATTATATAATATTGTTTAAAATGCAAAGTTGTTTAGTCTGGGGTTATAATAGTCTGCGTTTGGGGTGCAAGATACTCTACAGGTTATTATAACACAGGTTATTATAACCCTTGCCCCAAACAGCCCCTAAGAGAGGAAAATTGTAAAGTCTTGCATGTTAGAGGGAAGAAAATATTTGGCTTTGCATGTTAGGGAGAGATGGAGAACTAGCTAGAATTGAAGTGGAAAAACATATGGAAGACAGAAAGTGCTATGAGCAACCCTAAGGAAATGGCTTAGGCAACCCTAGTAAAGACTAGCACCTCCTAAACACATACACGAAGGACTTCACACACACATAAGTAACACCCAAGAGAAAGCAAAGAAGGATTATCGTTGATGGTCAAATACCTTGAAGAAGAAGGCTACTTCAAATCCAAGGTCAAATCATTCCACAAGTTGGGTGATAATCGGATTGCTAGACGCAAGTGCACATGATCGAAGTAATAAAAACTGGAGTACTCCAGAGTATCGTACCCAAGGGAACGAGTTTTAATAAAATTTATAAAAATGGCACACAATCGTTGACAAGTTGCAAGTAAAAGTAACCGTGGGTGAAAATGATTTGTGAGGTGTATAGACTAAAAGAAAAATTGTTTGAAAAACAATGAATTTGAAAAAGGGATTCAAGATGCTAATGCTCCTTTGGAAAAAAATGCAACAAGAAGGCAATTGCAATCGTAGGTAACTCAAGAACTAAGTAAACCGAATTCAACTCCTATTCGACCTTCTATGAAGTATCTTTAGGAGACTAAGTAATTAAACCTATATTTCTATGGCTAATCTAACTTAGATATTTTTGCGCATAACTCTTGTGGTTTTGGAGTATCACCCTATGTCTAGGATCGATGTTTCATGTCTTATGTCTGAGCCTTTTCCTCCATTTCTTTTGCGACATCCGCTTCTCTTAACCCTTTCGGTATTAAGTTTAGCTTGGCAAGCAACACTAGATGGCCAACTAGGGTTTATGCACATTAAACTCACCAATAGCAAACAATAGTTCAAGAATTAGCTAGATTGTTTTTGCTACCGAGTCTTACATCTTTCCTCTAGGGCATTCACAAACTTGAATCCCAAAGGAAATTTAGCTCTTCATAATGAAATTAACAAAAAACAGTAAGTTAACACTCAAGGAATTCATTGGTATGAAAGATATGTGAAGATGAAAAAAAACAACTAATAATTCAAATTGGTTGATAACCACTTTATAAAAAGGAGTAATCTGGATTCTAAAAACCAAAAGAAATTCCAACTTCAATAAAAATGTTACAAAAGAAGGGCTAACAGTAGCTAGATCTCATAAATTAAATGACAAAATGGAAATTACAGTACTTGAAAAATTTGAAAGAACAAATTATACTCCCATTCCTCCGACTCAATCGAACAAGAAATTTCTCTTAACCACTACCAACTTTCGTTGTTGTGGGATTGAAGAGAGTTTAGAGACTGAGATGTAGAAGAAATTACCACAAAACAACAACTAAAAATGGAAATAAATAAAAAAAAAACTGCAGTCGGTGAAGAAGACCCAAAAACAAGCTCTTGAAACAATAACTCTTTAAACATAAATACAGGCTAATATAAATATAGAGAAATCTGTAGTTACAAATCTTGAAAACGCAAGCATAAGCTAGTAGAACTCATCACCAAACCTATACCCAAATCTCTATCATACTAGTGTAGAGTAATCTTCATATGCACAGCATAGCAATCTATGTCATACATACTATGCATCGAATAATCTCCAGGTACATAGCAGAGCAATCTCTATCATACTATGCATCGAGTAATCTCTAAGTACATAACAGAGCAAATCTCTGTTATACGTGCACGCAAAGCTGCCCTCAAAGGGCTAAGCACCCTAACACACGACCCAAAGCCTATGTGTGTGCTAAAGTGGGTCCCAAAGACCTCTCTCATTGGTATACTATGAAAACACATTCACATAGCATACAGATAATCACCATGAGTATATATAGATCTAGTGGTTTGAAAACCACTTTTAACCTAAAACTCTTAATTCTCAAACTCTTTCTGAAAATCATGCTCTTTTTCTAAAATAACATTTAATAAACTTGAGAGATTTCTAAAATAATATTAAACATTTATAAATTATGAAATAATCATTAAATCTCTCAAATAATATAAAACATTTCTAGAGTCACATGTTCTAAAAAATCACATCTCATAAAATCTTAAACATTTCTCAATAAACATTAAAACTCTCCCAACTTCTCAATAATCATAAAATATCTCAAATATTTCTCAAATAATAATTTCAGCTAAAAACATAGAATATTGGAATTTCGATACCATTTTTTGGAAATTCATAGCAATTCTCTAAAAAATCTCTTAGCAATTTCTCTAAAATCACACATGATTATAGAATTCTTGAAAATTCATAATAATAATCAAAGAATGAAAACAATTCGTAAGATCTGACTTAAGCATCGGAGTCTGTGTGACCTACACCATACCAGCGTCCAGGTTTTTCTTGTCTTGCAGACTGCGTTCTTCCTCAAGGATTACAAATTTAGTGTCATGTGGAGGTCATGTGAGATTTCTCCTATCAAAATCTGGCAACAACAACATATATTTTTTTACCAAGATTTGATTCCTCTCTTGTGAACTCAACTATATAAAAGTAAAACACAAATATAGGAACAACTTTTGTGTTTTGCAAATACACTTTTTTAGGCCCATTGATAACCATTTTGTTTTCTGTTTTCTATTTTGAAAATTAAACCTCTGAACACTACTTTCACCTATAGTTTCTTGCTTTATTACTTACTTTTTAAAAACATTTTCAAAATCAAGCCAAATTTTTCAAAACTAAAAAAAAATAGTTTTTAAAAACTTAATTAAAAACAAATTGACATAGAATTCAAATTACGTGTTCTTAAGGAAGGTGAAAAGTTTACAAAAAAAAAATGGGAGAAAACAAGCATAATTTTCAAAAAAACAAAACCAAAAACAAAATATATATCAAACGAGACCTTGGTAATTTCAATTTTACCCTTCCAAATTTTCAGATATATCAATGGTATATATTAGATAGATCATTGCTATATTAGCATTCATATCAAGTATATTGTTGGTATATCAGCACTCATAATTAGGTATATCAATGTTATTGATTCCTTCAATAATATAACAAATCAAGTATATCAATGGTATATCAACATTCAGATCAGATATAGAAGACAAACATTTAGGTTATAAAAGACAAACATTTCATTAAAATTAGTAAATAACACAACACAATTCAATAAGAAAAATTGAACACAATAAAAAGAAGTAAAGAGAAGTAATATTTCAGGTATATCATAGGTATATTGGCATTCATATAAGGTATATCATTGGTATATCAACACTCATAATAAGGTATATCAATAATATATCAAATCAGGTATATTGTTATATTCATTTGAGGTAAAACATGGACATATCATTTTAGTAGTATTTTGAGTATATTAGCACTATCAAACATCAATCAACATTCATTTGAGGTAAACATAGGCGTATCATTTTAGTAGTATTTTGAGTATATCACATGTATATCAGACATCAATCAGCTTTTATTTTAGATAAAACATGGGTGCATGTATCATTTTATTAGTATTTCAAGTATATCTGCAGTATGAATCGAACATCAATCAAGATTTTTTGGACTTTTATCATGGGCGGGGCTATATATATATATTGTGCTACATTTGCAAGTACTTTTAAAATGTGTTATATCTGCTATTACTTTAGTTCTAGAGTTGCCTTTTTTTTTTTTTAGTACAATAGGGGTTGGGGAATTCGAACCACAGACTTCGTGGTTGTTAACAGATTCGATATGTCAATTGAGCTATGCTCTATTTGGCGTTCTAGAGTTGTCTATATGTGCAATTGCCCATTTATTGTATTTGTTGTATCTATAATTGATTATAATGTTACATTAATTGCTAATATCAATGTGACATAATAAGGTCTGGTTAGGTAAGTTTTATTTATTTATTTATTTTTGAGGATATCGAAAGTTTTATTTAAAAAGTTAATTTGTAATGTATTATTAAGAAATATACATTGATTTATAAAAAAAATAAAAATAAAAAATTAACTTTTGGTGTAATAAGACTTGGTATATGGGTCACTTTCATCGTTTGCGTTCTAAAAATTTGACATTTTCATTTTTAATATTCAGAACATTCTATATTTTGGTTACTAATTTCAATCTTCTATTAGCACCATAAAATTTAGGTTAAATTATACCAAATATAATCCTCTGAAATTTAGGGTATGTTTCAATAATGCCCATAAACTTTCAAGAGTTTCATTTTTACTCTTGAATTTTATTTTTTTTTCAAAATAACTCGTCTGCCAACTTTTCCATTAAAATGAAGATGGAAAAGTGATTGGCGAGGATCTGTAAAATAGTGGTACACATGGCATAAGTGGTAAGTTTCAATTATGCCCTTATTGTTTCAAAAGGTTAATTTTAACCCTTAACCTTTGAAATTGTTTCAAAACAACCATTTTATTAGTGTTCCTCTTAAAACAAAGACCCAAATAGTGTGGAGATTAGTTTAAAAATAAAGGTTCCACGTGGTCGTACTTTGACGGTGAGCTATAAAAAAATAGAAGGGGTTAATAACATTAAAATAAAATGGTCTCGATTAGAGGAAAAAATAAGTTTAGGAGAAAGAGTTTTAGTTGAAATGGTGGGATAAGCCATATATTGTAAGAAAAGTTATGCACCGGTAAAAATCAACAACCTTTTTTACTATGAAAAATAAAATATTCAAAAAGTGGAAAGAGAAAGGAGTCGTGGGAGAAAAATTTATGAGATGAATAAATTAAATGAGAGAAAAATTGTGAAGAGTGAAGTCAGTTGAAAGCGTTGGTACGTGGAAGCTAGGAAAATGACGAAGAAAAAAATAACTAATAAAAGAGGCAATTTTCATTCTCAAATGAAGAAATCTATCCAAAAAAAAAAAGTGGTATGTAGTTTCCATCAGGGAACTTATATTATATGTATAAATTTAATTGTATAAAACAACAAAATGAAGGTTTAGCTTGTTGGCAAGGTACCTCCAGCCCCCCCCCCAACTGATTTGTCCTTTTTCATTAATAAAAAACAAAAAAAAAATCTGTTTTAATTTAAAGTAACTAATTTGGAACTTCTAACGTGTAAATCATATATCCTTTAAAAAAATTTCTATAATATTAAGAATAAACTGCCATTCTTATAAATGAAAAAAACTAAGAAAAAAAAATCATTTCTACCCTTAAACTTCGTATTGAATCAATATAAACCTTACATTAATAATTGTATCAATCAAAAACCTAACGTTTTTAAGTTAATCAATTTAGAGACTTTGTTAGGATTATGTTTTCAAATTGTTAATCCATAACTTTTACGCTGTAAAACTTATTTTACTGAAAAGACAAATAGAATATTAAAGGAAAATATTGGAATCGAGTGGGCATTGGGTTGTAGGGAATTACACTAATATCGGTAGTTTTTCATTTTCTTTTTTTTCTCTATTTTTGTTCTATTTGTTTTTTGTTACTTTGTAGGACTTTTGGAGAAGAATTGAATAATGAAATTTTCAATTAATTTTAAGTAGAATTAAGTGTAAATAGTTATGAATCACTAATAAAATGTCTAAATTGACTCACTTATGAAATTTTAGAGCTTTAATTGATACAAATATTAGGGTTTTAGTTTATTCAACTTGCATAGTTTCAGGCCAACAAGAGCATAACTCAACTAGCATCAAATATAAACTTATGACCTTTGAGGTCATGGGTTCGAATTCCCCCACCCCTAAATGTTGTTGAACTCAAAAAAACAAGCATAGTTTCAGCTATAAATACATTTTTTTTAAAAAAAAATATTTACTTATTATTTCAAGTTGCATTATTTTTTTCATATATTTATGTAAAAAACAAAAGTCAGTCATATTTTGTATTCAACAAACTAATGTAAAAAAACATATTAATTGATTTTTGCCCTAAAAAAAGCTAATATAAAGATATAAAATTTAATATTAATATATATTAATGCGATCAAAATTATCTTTATACAAATTTTTCCCTTAACATAAAGTTCTAGATTTACTTGTTGTATATTCAAAATTATCTTCACACGAATTTAAGCCCTCAACATAAAGCCTTGTATCAACTATTGATTTTAAGTGAAGCCTCCCCCCTCAACAAAAATTCTGGATTCTCGCCACTAGTTTCCATCATCTTTGATATCTTTGTTTGTCTCTTTCTCTTATTCATTTATGCCCTAACACTAATTTTTGTCAATTGACTGTGAAATAGAGGCAAATTTCGTTCATCCTTTAGGTCTACCTATCCCTTCAAAAATATTGTTTTCCCTCAAATCTTTTAATTGTAAGAGGGGGAAAACATTATTTTAATTGAATCCTCAAATTATATTACTTTATTTCGAATGTGACTAAGGTTGCGTTTGGGATTGCGGTGGTGGGAACACGTAAATGCGATTTTGAAAAAATCCTAACTATTTTGGGTGCTTGGTAATCATGATTTTTATAAATCTATATAAAATCACTTTTTAAATTCTTTGATTTTCAAAATCTCCTAAATTGTAGCTTTTGACTTTAGCTTTCCAAATAATCAGGCGCCTTTTTTAACGATTTCTCGAAATGGCTATCGTATCCTCCCATTTATTTTATTTTCTTCAATTCCGCCGTCACTTTTTCAATTCCTCTAAGATCTAAGCTTTGTACAATTCCAATATCAACTTGAAGCAAATCCATCAAACTTTGTGATTTTCTTTGCATCGACAACGATTCAAGTTTTTTTTTTTTTTAACTTTTCAACTTTTTTTATTTTTTTGTTTGTGTTTGCTTGTCATCATCTTCTTTCAATTATCATGTTATTTTTTCTTTTATTCGTCCTATTGGTGTTTTCCCTTCATACACACCTGTAACATCTCAAAGATATCAAAAATATAGTCAATATTTTTTTAGATTTAGAGGTGGTGAATGTTACTGTGATGTTTTTTCTTATATAATTTTTTAATTTTAGTTCTTGATTGTTTTGCCTTTTTTTTTTTAATATAGTTTTTTAGTACAAATGTAGTTGTATTATATAAGAGAGGGATATGAGATATTGGCTTTTGAAATAGTTATAAATCAAAAACCCAAAAGAAATCTTTATTTATAAAGATTTTAGAAAGAGAAATGGAGTTTTTTTTTATTTACTGTTCAAACAAAAGAGATAAAGACCAAAAAATAATAAATAATAAATAATGAGTCGATGGCTATATATTTTTTTCTTCATTGGAGATTTTACAAAAGAAAAAAAATTTATATGATGATGTCGTTCCATAAACCACTTGAAGTTACGGAAGCAAAAGGATACAACCCAGATGGAAATTATCTTCTTTTGATCTGTCAAATTGGTTTATTGTCACTGAAAAAGAAGACATCCTCACATAAACAATCAAAAGGAAATTTAAATTAACTTTGAAAATCCATTGATTGCAGAGCATATTGATGGAATTTTAACAAATTATTCTGCCATATATTGTGGTCCAGATAGCACATTTTGACCCTTTGATCAAGGAAAATAGACCTCAATACCCGCTTATAATTGACAAAATTTTATTGCTACAAGTTTGATGAGAGCAAAATAGATAACATTCATTTTTTTTTCTTATATTTTGTTTGTACTTAAATTGGAATGATAAAATATAGTTTGTAATTTAAACTATAAAAGTTCTAAATAAAAAAAATATAATTTGTAATTAAACTACAAAATTTCTAGATAATTAAGTTATAATAATTTATATATTGAACATCAACATATAAATAATTAAAATTATAAGTCTACTTTGGTCATTTTAGCTAAACCACAGCAATTTTGATTGAATTTACCAAACGCTTTGACCTGCTTTTTTATTTTTAAAATTAAAATTTACCAAACACTAATATGCTTCCTATGACAACTATTTTTCCTAAAAGTAAAGTTGCCAGCAATTATTTTAAAAGCTACAACAATCTCAAATGGAGTCTAAGACTCTTTGATATTTTAATTTTTACAACTCATCACCCTGCCATATTTTTCTCTTCATTTTAAGCGAAGAAGCTAATGAAATAGTTGTTTTGAAACAATTACAATGGTTGAGTTCTAAAATGAAAATTTTGAAATGTTAAGGGTATAATTAAAACATATATCATAAATTTATTATGTTCATTAAAAAGTAAGTTATTTGATAAAATTAATATATGTTTTGAATTTATAACAAACTTTTTATGTATTGCTAGTGTCAGATATATTTTTTCACGATGTTTCAAGACAATGATGTAAACAATAAAGAGGGAATACAAAGGCATGAAAGGAAAAAGGGTTCTCTCTGCTTTTGTCGCAAAGCAGTTGGTGAATAGGGCTAGGGCAGTCTTCTAGATTGCTAAGGGGAACCAGAGTGATTGTTCGGGTGTAACGTGCGGAGGGAATCGGGAGTTTGATCAATGTTCAATAATGGAGGAAGAGGAACTACAACGGCAAATCGAGAAAATCATGAAGTTAACGAAAGAAGAGGGCAAAACGGTGGATATAGAAGACAAGGAGATTGATGCTACAGACAGAAAACTGCACAATACGTTGGCGTGCAAGATCTTATCAGTGAAGGTCATTGATGTAGAAATTTGTATGAATGTGTGATTCCAAAAATCTGGAACTTTGAAGGCAACCTAATAACATAAAATGTGGGAAGGAGTCTATACTTATGTAATTTCAGGAACGAGAGAGAGAGGAAGAGGGTGCTGGAAAACGGTGTCCATGGTTTTTCGACAAAGCCTTGCTGATGTTCGAAGAGCCAAATGGGCATGGTAGTCTTGTAGCATTGGAGTTTAGATACCCACTTTTTTTATTAATTTGCATGATCTACCCTTAGCCGGTTGTTCTAGGCAAAATGGCAGAAGTCTTGGTAACATGGTGGGCCAGTTTATCAGAGTGGATGTTAATGAAGAAGGGAACTGCTGGAGAAAATTCTTGAGAGCCAAAGTTAAAATCGATGTCACGAAACTGTTGAGAAGAGGAGTTAAATTTAAGGTGGGCTGTATGATTAATGAAAAATTGATTCCAATTACTTGGATGTGGGATTTTAGGACATGGCCTAGAAGTTTGTGAAACAAAGTAGGGAACTTCGGATGAAGATTTGCAGTATGGAATGTGGCTCCAGCACAGCCCACAAATAAAAGGATCAGGGAAAGGCAAAGCGGAGGAAAGTTCAAGAGGTAAAAGTCAAGCAAAGTGGAGTGTCAAGATGTTGGGAAAAAACCTCCCACTACTACCGCAGGAATAAGCAGAAAAATAACTGAGAAATTAAAAGAAAGCAACAAAATAAGAAACACAAGAATTAACGTGGAAAACTCCAAAACCGGAGAAAAAACCACGGACAGAAAGAAATACTCTACTATGTGAAAAAATTATTACAATCACACAGAATTCTCTCTCCGACCCCAATTACAAAGAAACACTCTCTCAAAGCTTTATACCACTCACTTAACTAGAGTTAGTATACCAGGCTTAAAGTATTTCGAATTTGGGATGATTTGAAACCAAAGCCATAGACTCCTTTTATAGTGCTTGGAGCCCATGACTTTCTTGTACATTTCCAATGTGGGACAATTTCTCTTCAAACATATTGCCAAAATCCCTACAAATTCCACCTTGGCAAGATATTTGAAGAATTCACAGCTTCTGCTTCACCAATTGTCTTCATTGAAAAAAACATAATCCTCAACACAGAGAACTATAACCTACTCCACCATAAAAGTAGACCACTTGGAATGTCACATTCCAAGACTTTTCTTCTTCGTCACATGTCGATAAACCCTGCTGAAATTTATGGTGCAACTTCCACCTACTTGGCTTACCCGGAAGTTCTTCAGCCATCGACATAACTTCCACCACACACACCTTGCATAAACCGCCAAGCCAATGCCCGTGTGCAAACTTGTGGAACCGCTAACATCACATCCTCTATCATGGTAAAGCGGACATACCATGAGGATGAATTCTGTCTTTCTTCAGAAGAAATCACCATCTCCCTTAACAAGAGAGACTATGTCAGCATCCGATCCAGAGCCCTTTGACGAACTTGCTCTGTTAGGACAATTCTTTTTCATGTGTCCAGACTGTCCGCATTCCCAGCAACCTTTCTTTTGCACGAAGTCTTTCTTCTTCTTCCAATTGCTAGCTACCAAGACTGAATCCTCCTGTGAAGTACGCCCGTCACTCTTCAGCCTCATTTCCTCTGATAGAAGTTTGCTCGTAGCCTCAGGAAAAGTTAAAGTCTCATTCCCGTACATTAAGATTGGCTTCATGTGTTCATAAGAAGGCGGAAGTGACAAGATAAGCCTGAGTGCCTTATCCTCATCCTCTATCTTCACTTCGATCACCTCCAGCTCAGAGACGATACCATTGAGAACACTCAGATGATCTGAGATTTTCGTACCTTCCTCCATTTGCAGCGTGTGAAACTGCTCCTTTAGATACAGCCGATTTGAAATGCTCTTTGCCTGATACATCTCTTCAAGCTTCTCCCAAAGCTCTTTGGCAGTCGAAATTCCATGCACATTTGCAAGAATATTCTTAGCCAAATTTAGTCTGATTGCACTTGCAGCTCTCAAATCTAATTCATCACATTCTTCATCACTCATGCTGGACTTCTTAGAACCTCTGCTGGAACCGCCACTGGACTCCACTGGACCACCATCACCGCTTAACTTTTCAGAAGCACCACCACTCGGTCTTCCCTTCAAAGCCTTGTGTAACCCAGATTGTATCAGCACATCTTTGACTTGCACTTGCCACAAGCCAAAGTTCATCCTTCCATCAAATTTCTCCACTTCAATCTTCACTGGACTCATAAAGCTTGACATATCTGCTTTCACTCCTAGCGAATCTGCAAATAGTGAACAACCCACACTATTCACAATACCAGCTGTAGCTTGTTTCAAGAAATCTTTTCTGATGTGGAAGTTCAGACAGTGCTGCAACCACAGAGCATACTCAGAAACTCAAGAAACTAAGAACCTAAGGGCTCTGATACCACTTGTTGGGAAAAAACCTCCCACTACTACCGCAGGAATAAGCAGAAAAATAACTGAGAAATTAAAAGAAAGCAACAAAATAAGAAACACAAGAATTAACGTGGAAAACTCCAAAACCGGAGAAAAAACCACGGACAGAAAGAAATACTCTACTATGTGAAAAAATTATTACAATCACACAGAATTCTCTCTCCGACCCCAATTACAAAGAAACACTCTCTCAAAGCTTTATACCACTCACTTAACTAGAGTTAGAATACCAGGCTTAAAGTATTTCGAATTTGGGATGATTTGAAACCAAAGCCATAGACTCCTTTTATAGTGCTTGGAGCCCATGACTTTCTTGTACATTTCCAATGTGGGACAATTTCTCTTCAAACATATTGCCAAAATCCCTACACAAGACACCTCATTCGGCATTGAATGTCATGCTGTTTGCAATAATTTTGAAAATTATCAAAATGTATTCTCCCTCCTTATCAATGCGAAGAAACTTTATGGTTGTTAGGAGTACTAACAAAGTCCCACATTAGCTAGAGAATGAAGAGATCCATGGTAGATAAGTGAGGACAATTATCTCCATTAGTATGAGGTTTTTTGAGGGAAACCAAGAGCAAAACCATGAGGGCTTATGTCTAATTAAAGTGGATAATATCATACTATTGTGAAGATATGTCGAGGGTTGTTGTCCTTATCAATTAGTATTAGAGCCATGATAAAAACCTAGTTGTGTGTCAGAGAAATACTCAAAGTGGAACAAAGATTAGTGGGTCTCAGTCGTGCTCTATCTGGGTGTTCTACCACTCGCCTGGGTAAGAGCAAGTGTCATGCTCTATCAGGATGTTCTACCACTCGTCTTGATAAGAGCAAATGTGATCAATGTTTGTACTCTATTTGGATGTTGCCTTGAGATGAACTGGTTGTGCCTCGAGATGAAGAGCAAGCTCTTAGTTGGGGAGTGGACGGATTTGTTCGAAGAGATCTATGGTATATAATAAATGAGGACAATTATCTCCATTGGTATAAGACCTCTTAGAGGAAACCGAAAGCAAAACCATGAGGGCTTATGCCTAAAGTGGACAATATCATACTATTGTGGAGTTATGTCGAGGGTCGTTGTCCTTATCAATGGTAGCATAAATTATTTCTCCTCTTGCTCTTTGAATTGGATAAACTTGGTGATAGTCTCACTTTTTGCTTATTCCAAGAAATACACCCAAGTGAACCAAGAAAAATTGTCCACAATAACCATAACATAATGAAAACTAGAATAACTAGGAGTTCTAGTTTGCCCCATCAAATTTGAATGAACTAACTGCAATGCAACAGTAGCTCTGTTATTTGAATATGGGAAGGAAGCCGATGCAATTTCTCAAATTGACAACCAGCAATTTCTCAAATTGACAACCAGGACAATTAAATTACATCATGGTGAATTTCTTTAAAGACAAGACCACTATCAATAAGCTTCTTCATAGAAATTCTTTGCAATAGCTGATAAACCAACATGACCAAATCAAGTGTGCCAAAGTGTTGCAATATTATTCTGACTTGTCTTTTCAACACATACATCACTTGCAGACAAAATACAGAGGAAATCTTTCTTTTCTCCAATAAACAAAACATTAACTTCAAATTGCTTAATATTAGAAATAGTTTTCATATCATTTTTACCAAAGAGAACATATCTCCTAGAGTTGACAATCTGAGCGAGACCAAACAAAATTCTTCTTTAAACCTAGAACATGATAAACATCTTCAAGAGAAATACCACCAACAATTGGTACACCATCCTTAACATTAACATTCCCTTCTTCAACAACAGAATATGTAAATAATTATCCGTCATCACAATGACTCTTCTTCCATGATGGGTATGTACATCAAAGAGAGGAGAAACATTTTCAATAGCATAATGAGAATAACCAAAATCAACAATCTAATCCTTATTGTAATCTATAGAAGCATTAACATGCAAATTAATGGATTGATTAATAGCTTCAATTGATGAGCATTGTTCCCAAGCAAGTTATTCAGGTTTGTTACTTTCCTGTACAACATTTGCTTCTACTTCTTTGAGATTCACCTGACAATTTAGTCTAATATGACCTGATTTCCCACAACGATGGCACACCACCTTCGCTCGACAATCATGTTTGATGTGTCTCAACTTGCTGCACCTAAAACATCCTTTTAAATTGCCCTTGGATTGCCCTTCGGCCTTGGAATCCTTGCTGTCATTTGAAGAACACTTGGAAGAAGAATCAACTTTTCCCTTGTCTTTTGCATAAAGAACATCTTCCACCTCGAAGTGGATTTGCCTATTGTTGCTAAGCATTTGTTTCACTAATGCTTCTTGATTTTAGAGCAAGCTTTCCAACTCAATAATAGAAGGTTGATTTACCCAACCTTGTATCGAAGAAATAAAAGACATAAACTCCTTTCGCAGTCCACGAATAAGATATCGATGCAAATGAGCATCACTAAATAGGTTCCTTTTTGCCTAATTCTAAAATTTCAAAACACGAAGTCTGAAGTTTTAGAAAATAATCTGAAACCAACAAACTACCTTGAGTCATTCCAGTAAGTGCGTTCTCCAACTATTGCAACCTCGTCATGCTCTTTTGAGTGAACAACCTTTCAAGTGTGTCCTACACTTGCTTTGGAGAATTCACGTCACGAACATGCTCGATATACTTGCCAATAGAAGTTTGCAAAGTAAATAAAGCTTTGTCACACTTGACCTTCCACTTCCTCTGTGCCTCAATATTCTCTAGAGTATCTTTTGGAATTACAACATATCATCACCGAAAACAAGATCCCATAGATCTTGCACATGTAGAAAACTTCCATACACATAGCCTTCAATGGCTATAATTATCACCGAAAAGCTTGTCTCCACAAATATTATTTCCACAATTCATCTTCACCAAGTATTAGACTCAAACACAAGGATAAAGAAATTGGTCGCTCTAATACCATGTAACAAAAAATGGGGAGAACAAAAAGTGGAAACAAGAGAGAAATTGCACTAAGGAACTGCTTCAATTGTGTTCTATGCTTTGAAGTGAGAAACATTACATCTATTTATAGGAAAATAAATAACCAACCATTAACACACTAACTACCACTAACCTTAAAAATCTCTCCCTAATTATCTCCACTAAGCCACATCCTTTCTAATTAGGAGGCACTATTCTAAATAACGCTCTGTTTGAAATTGTTGTGGCTTTTAAAATAATTGCTGGTGTGCTTTTAAGAAAATCAGCTGTCATATGAAGCATATTAGTATTTGGTAAATTTCAATTTCAAACCTGAAAAAAAAAGTAATTGTGTTTGGTAAATTCATATGAAATTGTTGTGATTTAGCTATAATGAACGAAATTGACATATCATTTTAGTTATTTTTTATAGTGATACTCAATATCTAAAGTGTTTTAAGATAATTATTTAAAATTTATTATAGTTTAAATTAAAAATTCTATTTTGTTATTCTAAAACCAATCTACTCTGGCCAAACTGAGCATAGTTCAACTGGCATAAAGTGTGAGTCATCGACTAAGAGGTCAGAGGTTTGAGTCCCCCCATCCCTACTTATTATTGAACTCAAAAAAAAAAAACAGTCTACTTTGTTTATTTTCAATTATAGGATAAAATGTTAGAAAAAACAATTGTGTATATAAAATTGTAATGAACAAATGTTACTCCAATTTAAGCATAAACAAAATTTAAGAAAAAATATAATTAAAATAATCTATTTTGCTCTCATCAAACTTGTAGCAGTTCTATATCTTAGAGTTTTTGCTCGATTTCACAAGTGCACGAATCATTATAAGTAATATAGTAGTTGAATTACCAAAATCGTTCTCCACAAGGAATGAATGCTACCAATTACCAAATTCGTTAGCCTCAATTTTATTTGATTACCGATTAATCAAAGGTGGGTGGAATGTTAAACTAGCTTGCAAATTAAGGAAACAAAGCTCTAAAATTAACAAAGTAAAATAGAGGAATAAATTTAATTTCTAAAGGTTCTAGAGCAATTATCTCACAGTTTTCTCCTCCTACTCTTCATTCATTAATAGTTATAATGCAATTTTCTAGTTCTAGATTGTTGGCAAGTTCAACCCTATAGAGTTGACATTCTCTTCAAGCAATAACGATATTCTTTGAAAAGTAAATTGTCTATATCTCTATGAAAATTTCAATAAATCAAATATTAAGCACGTAGAACCTAAAATTACCACAAAATCTACAAGAATATCTCTATCTTAAGTATAAATTAGGGAAAATAATTCAAGTTCATCAATAATTCTTGTCTCTCAACCTCAAGTTTCTAATCGTCACTCTCGCTTCTTTTGGTTGCTCGGATCCTCCAAAATAGTGTCCACCGTCTTCCTCTGTTTCTCCTCCAAAATTTCCTTAAATTTGATAAAGAGACGTATTTATAGGCCAAAAAACTAGGCGTGTGTCCCAAACTTACGCTTCAAAGTTCGTACCACCTAGGTGCTAGCATTCTGCCTTTGTTAACAGTCTGTGGCATTTTAATTTTTTTTTTTTAGTTAGCCTGCAATTCGAAAATCCTTAAACTTTGGCATTCAAAATGAAATATTTGATCGCCCATAAAAATAAATGAAATGCATGAATTAAAACCCAAAAACTATAGAAAAACTAACTAAAAACAACATAAACAAAATATAACAAATAAATATAAAATGAACATATCAAATACTCCCCAAACTTAGCATTTTGCTCGTCCTTGAGCAAAGAACACTAAGCATCTCAAAATATCATTCAAGAGTGGTAGACTCAAGCTTCAAAATAAATAAAGTTTTTCAACTTACAAAATAAAAGAAAACTAAGTTTAAGCAATGCCAACAATTTCTAAACACCACTGAGTTAGATTTTTCTCCATTTTAGGTCTTATGTGTGTGTGACACAATTCTTCATATTTAGTCACTTTTCAACTCAAAGAAAATTTTTATGCAGACCAAAACTTGCCCAAATTCCAATAAACTCTAAAATTTCACCATCACCCTTAAGATTTCACCAAAAATAAAAATCAACAAGCTTATCAAATTATTTTCTTTCGAGACAGTAGCTTTCACACAACCCTTGTAGGAGTCCTTACTCATGGTAGTTCATCCTCTACCTATTGGTTAATACGTAGACTAAGATTACTCAAAGTGACTCTAACTTATCACAAATAATGTAGCTCTTTCTGTCTCTTTTTCTTTCTTTCTTTTTCTTTTTTCTTTTTTTCTTCTTCTTCTTTTTTTTTTTTTTTTATTTTTTGTAGCAACCTAAACCATCTCCTAGAATAACACTATCTCACCTTTGCTTCGGAGGACTTTCTAGCAAGTTCTAAAGTCTTTCCAAAACTTAAACAAGCCCCAAATTTCTTCAAGTATTAAAATAACAAAATACTTAGAATTGTGTGCACAATAAGACTTTAAAAGAGCCAAAAATAGAGTCAAGCCAACTACTAAGTCATAAATTCCAACATACTTGAACTAATTCTCATTTGTTTTATAAGAAAGAGAGCTCATACAATATCACGTTAGCCATCATAGTCTAACCAATTCAATAAGAAAGTACACCAATACCCCCAAATTTGTACCATGCATTGTCTTCAAAGGAACAAAAAGGACAATAAATAAAAATCAAATGTAAGGGGTTAACGAGACTTCCCTGAATGTGTTGACTTTCAATAATCCATAGCTCCAATGGGCTCATATTTACTTGTTGTGGGTTCTCTTTTCTTCATTCAAAAAAAATTAAAGTAACAGAAAAATAAAGCAAAAAATAAATAAATAAAAGTTGGAAAAGAAACTTTTTGGTTGCCTCCCACAATGCTTGATTTATAGTCCTCAGCCTGACTTTTCTTCTCCTCTTCAAGGTGGTTTAAAGTAGTAGTACGACGGATATGACTCCAAAGAAAGTTGGGACAATGGTGATCCACCCCCAAAGATGCCTGAACAATTCTTATGATATGAAAAGTTGGGATCCTTGAAAACTTTGAATATGACTAACTCATCCTGAACTCATAACTTCAGTTCTCCCAACTCTACATCAATCCTTACTCTTCTCAAGCCAAGAATGGTCTTCCCAAAATTATAGGCATGTTCTCATCTTCCTCCATATCCAATGCCAAGAAATTTACAAGAAAGATAAACTTCCCTACCTTGAAGAGAACATCATCAATGATTCCCCATGGGTGCCTATTTGATATGACAGCTAGTTGCAAAGAAATAGTTGTTGGTCTCACCTCTCCTATTCCTAATCTCTTAAAAATAGACAAAGGCATTAAGTTAATACTAGTTCCTAGATCATATAAGGAATTAGCAAAGATAATATCACCAATCAAACAAGGAATAGAAAAACTCCTTACCGTCGACTAAACAAGGCAACAAGAAAAGATCATTTCCCTCTCCCATTTATTTATCAAATGTTTGATCGTTTAGCAGGAAAAGAATACTATTGCTTCCTAGACAGTTACTCAGGGTACAACTAGATAACGATCGCACCAGAGGATCAAGACAAAACAACCTATACCTGCCCATATGGAACTTTTGCGTTTCAAAGAATGCCATTTGGATTATGCAATGCACCAGCAACATTCCAAAGATGTATGATGGCAATCTTCTCAGACGTGGTGGAGAGGACGGTAGAAATATTCATGGATGATTTCTCAGTGTTTGGAGAAACATACCAAAATTGCCTTGAAAATCTTGAACAGGTTTTACGTAGATGTGAAGAGACCAACCTGGTCCGCAATTGGGAGAAGTGTCATTTCATGGTACGAGAGGGGATAGTGCTGGGACATCGGATTTCCAAGAAGGGCATAGAAGTTGACAGAGCAAAGGTGGAGTTAATTTCTAAGTTACCACCACCTAAATCAGTTAAGGAAATTCGAAGTTTCCTAAGACATGCAGGATTCTATCGTCGGTTTATTAGAAACTTCTCTCAGATTTCCAAGCCCCTGTGCAGATTATTGGAGAAAGATCAACCATTCGTGTTCGACCAAGAATGTTCAATTGCACTGGAGAGACTGAAAGAAGCACTAAGCTCTGCACCTATCATGATAGAGCCAAATTGGACAAAACCATTTGAGCTTATGTGTGACGCAAGCAATTTTGCCGTAGGAGCTGTACTGTCACAAAGACGGGATAAGATCATCCATCCCATCTATTATGCTAGCAGAATAATGAACGAAGCACAAGTCAACTACACCACAACTGAAAAAGAACTTCTAGAAGTTGTCTTTGCATTCGACAAGTTCAGATCCTACTTGGTCGGAACTAAAGTTGTGGTGCACACTAACCATTCAGCCCTAAAATACATGTTGTCAAAGAAGGATGCAAAGCCAAGGTTGATTAGATGGATCTTATTACTTCAGGAATTTGTCTTAGAGATCCAAGATAGAAAAGGGACTGAAAACCAAGTTGCTAATCATATGTCCAGATTAGGGCAAGAGGCCATGAAAGTAGAAGTGGAGAATATTCAAGATGAGTTCGCAGATGAGATGCTATTGTCAGTAGAAACTGACTCAACCCCATGGTATGCAGACATAGAAAATTACTTAGTGAGCGGATTAGCACCACTGGACGCAAATCCACAACAACTAAAGAGATTTTTTCATGACATGTGCCATTACTATTGGGATGAACCGTACCTTTACAAGCTTGGACCAGACCAAATTTGGAGAAGATGTGTTGCAGAGGTATGCTGAAAGTACTAGATGCTTGTCACACAACTCCATATGGAGGACACTTCGCAGGTACTAAAACGACAGCAAAGGTGCTCCAAAGTGGTTACTTTTGGCCCACATTGTTCAGGGATGCTCAGAAATTTGCAAAACATTGTGATCGTTGTCAAAGAACAGGAAATCTATCTGCTAGAAGTGAGATGCCAATGAATTTCATACTTGAAGTAGAAATTAAAATGTATGGGGGATTGATTTCATGGGACCATTCCTCCCATCATATGGAAATATCTATATTTTGCTGGCGGTGGATTACGTATCTAAGTGGATAGAGGCAATGGCAACCATAAAAAATGATGCAAAGGTGGTGAAGAAATTCCTTTTAAAAAATATTTTCACCAACTACGGGACCCTGAGAGTGTTGATAAGTGACGAAGGAACGCATTTTGTAAATAGAGTTATGGCTGGTCTGCTAGCTAAATACAATGTCAAGCACATGATTGCAATTGCGTATCACCCATAGACAAATGGGCAGGCAGAAGTATCCAACAGAGAAATAAAGACAATTTTAGAGAAAACAGTCGATCCCTCAAGGAAAGACTGGTCTCTACGATTGGATGAAGCATTATGGGCCCACAGGACTGCATTTAAAACACCATTGGGAATGTCCTCGTACAGGATAATATTTGGGAAAGCATGTCGTCTACCATTAGAGCTGGAACATAATGCTTATTGGGCAATAAAAAGATTGAATTTGGATCTGAACCAGGCAGGAATCAGGCAGAAACTACAATTGAACGAGCTTGAGGAGTTGAGACTTTCATCTTATGAAAATGCAAAGCTATACAAAGAGAAGATGAAAAAATGGCACGATCAAAGAATAAAAAATAAAGACCTGCAAGTAGGACAACAAATGCTACTATTCAACTCAAGACTAAAGTTGTTTCCAGGAAAGTTAAAATCCAAGTGGTCAGGACCATTTCTCATCGAAAAACTATACCAACACGGGGCTGTGGATCTTAAGGATGAGAAAGGGAACATTTTCAAAGTAAATGGCCAAAGGATTAAACCCTACTGGGGAGAAGGTATGAGTAGAGATAAGGTTTGTATTTCCTTACTAGAAATCGGGTGAAAGAGGGCATCAAGTATTGTTACTTTATATATGTATTTATAAATAAAAAAAACATTTTATTTCTGTGAATTGAGAAATGATTAAGCAATTTATGTCTAAGGCAGAGTCCTGTCTAGACTGAGGTATTTAAGTTGACCGTTTAGGAAACACCTCTACCTGAGGATCTACCTGGGAAATTACTTAATAACCTTGAAATTCAAAAGAAATAAAAAAAAAATTCAATTGGCGAGAACTTTTTAACAATTTACTTGTGAGTTCAGGTGAAGAAAGGAAAGCATGAAATAAGATTGCATTTGCAAAGCAATTACATTTTGTCGGCAAAAGTGAAACAAGGACTGAATTAACCGGGTTGAAAGAAAAGAACAGAGCGATTTAGAATGGGATACAGCAATTCGCCAAATGCCTTAAAGGACCCAACATCCCAGAGTTTCCCCGACATTAGGGGAGTTATTCTTTGCACCCTAAATTTTACTTGTTAAATCTATGATAGTTTGGATTGTGATGTTGTTCCTTCAATTTTGTCATGTTGTTTAATTAACTCCCAAGTTGTTTGAAGTTCTGTGTCAGTTAAGTTTGATCTTTTGTTTTTGAAAACGTGTGCCTCTAAAAAAAATAAAATAAAATAAAATCTCAATGATGATATTTAGAATAGGCTCGGCTATTAAACACTCCTCAGTTATCCATTTACTTCCCTTAGCACCCCACCACCCATTTACCTTAGCTTGTGTTTCCATAATTCTAGGGTTGTTAAGCTTGTTAATATGTATGGTCATCTCAACCACCCAAGAGCAAAACTAGTCAATGTGGACATTGCCGCATCTTCAGTTTGGGGGGGGGGGGGGGGGGGGGGGGGGGATAGACATCTTACATTACTTGTGTTGACCTCACATTGTTATATATTCATTTTTTTGCAATTCATGAAATGTAAACATGTTGTGAGTTGTTGTATGAAGGCTGCCAAGTTAAAAAAACAAAAAACAAAAAAAAAACATAGAGGGATACTCCTCTTTCCATGAAATAAATGAGTAACCAGGGAAAGTCATGACACCCATGATTGCCTCTGCATGAAAGATTGATTCAGGAAATGAGTAGGTTAAAAACGGTTTCAAATAGGGATGTGTGCTCGTAGTCAACTACCTTCACAACAAAGTGTCGGTAAGTTGGAACGAAGGTACAATTGACTAAGAAACCTCCTCTAAAAATAAAATAATAATAATAATAATAAAAGTTTGAATAGCTTGGTAGTAAAAAGAAATAAGTTTGTGGGAGTTTTGTTTTTGTTTAGTCAAGTTGTTTCTCAAAAAATGGCCTATGTAGGAAGCAAGCAAGATGAAACTAAAAGAGTAAGAATACAATTTTTAGGGAAGTATGGGTGAGAAGTGTTAAGGTCAAGACTAAGGTGGGATTGAAGTTGGTTGTGATAAACTTGTGTTATGAGCTTGAGATGTCTCCTGAAAGGATATTTGTTTTGTCAAGAACTTGGGTTAATTGTTGAAATTCATATCTAAATGTTGTGATTTTGATTGCTTGAGGACAAGCAATAACTCAAGTTTGGGGGTGTGATAATTCTCATTCATGGGGATTATTTGGTCTTTAAACTTAGTTATATTTGTGATTTTTATTCATATTATTTAATGAAAAAATAAAAAGTGGTTGAATTTAATCACATGATTGATGGAATACCTTTAAATTAAGTAAGTTGAGAAAAGAAAACAAAAGAATAAAAAATTCACACTTACTTAATATTTTAATGCAGGAATTTTTCGGAATGCAACTGCAGTGCAATTGCAATCTGGACAGATTTGGAATTAAGGAAAAAACGTAGATTTCGAGATTTTGAAAGAAAATCGACCCACGAATTTAGCAAGATAATTAGCCATGATTGTCCATCAACTAAGAGGGAAACCCTAGCATGAAATCCCTATAAATATTGAACAAAGAAGCCAAACAAAGGGAGCCCGATTTTGGGAGGAAATTTTCGTTTCATTTTTGGGTTTTTCTTCACCTACGACAGCATTATTATTTTCGGAGTTATTTTGTATTCTTCTTCCTAAAAGTTCAAAATCTCTTTCTCAATCCCATCTCAACAAGAATTGGGTGTGGTTATGAATAACTTCTTATTCGATTGAGCCGAGATGCATGGGTTTTTAGGAGGGTTAAATTCTCATTCAATTTCTGAGAATTTTGTATTTTTGATTAAGTTATTTGCTTCAGAGATAGCTACTGGTTGTTCTTTTTAGTTTTTGCAAATTTAATCTCTGTTATTTGAATTTTGGTAAGTTTTTATTCTCTTATTTGGCTTTGGGAAACCACTGTACTTCAAGTTTTTCATAGATCCATATAAGTTCTTAAGTTGTTTAGTATCTTGGAAATTCTTTCATTGAGTGACTCAACAAAATTTTGATAGTTGAGTTTCTTTTACATAAATTTGTATTTGCGAATTTGTGCACGTCTTTCTTGTTGTACCAATGAATTTTATCAATTAAAGTTTACTGTTTTTTGTTAATTTTATTATGATGAGCTAATTTTCCTTTGGTATTCAAGTTTGTGAATGTCCAAGAGGAAAGATGTAAAGCTCGAGAGTAAAAACAATCTAGCTAATTCTTGAACTATTGTTTGCTTTTGGTGAGTTAAATGTTGGATAAATCCTAGTTGGCCATCTAGTGTTGCTTGTCAAGCTAAACTTAATACCGAAAGGGTTAAGGGAAGCGGATGTCGCAAAAGTAATGGAGGAAAAGGCTTAGACATAAGTCCAAAACATCGACCCTAGACATAGGGCGAGACTCCAAAACCACTAGAGTTGTGCGCAAAAATATCTAAGTTAGATTAGCCATAGAAATATAGGTTTAATCACTTAGTCTCCTAAAGATACTTCTTAGAAGGTCGAATAGGAGTTGAACTTGGTTTACTTAGTTCTTGAGTTAGCTACGATTGCAATTGCCTTCTTGTTGCATTTCTTTCCAAAGGGGAATTAGCATTCTTGAATCCCTTTTCATTTCCATTGATTTTTCAAACACTTTTATTTTAGTCAAAACACCTCGAAAATCATTTTCACCCACGGTTACCTTAAATTGCAAATTTTCAACGATCTTGTGCCATCTAAAATTCATTTTATTAAAACTCGTTCCCTTGGGTACGATACTCTGGAATACTCCAGTTTCTTATTACTTCGATCACGTGCACTTGCGTGTTGTAGCAAAAAGCCCGATCATTGAGCCAATGGAGAACAAAAAGTCCATAGAAGAAGTTCAAGAAAAACAAGTTACACCAGAATCATCCACTAAGCAAGGTGAGGATAAACCACACTTGGCTACTTCATCAGCCATTCCATTCCCTCAATGCCTCCAGAAGAACAAAAAGGATAAACGATACCGCAAGTTTATTGATATTTTTAAGAAACCGCATAATAACATTTCTTTTGTAGATGCCCTTGCACCATGCAGATTCTCCATCCAGTAACTGTCCTTGTTGGGATAAGTTCATTCTTCTCATTCTGGACAATTGTCATTCCGCCCTTCTTAGGTACACATTGTACTGGACTCACCTAGCTGCTATTTGCAATAGGGTAAATTATCCCTGCATCGATCCATTTTATGATTTCCTTTCAGACTACTTCTTTCATTATCGAGTTCAACCTCCTTTGACTCTCAATTGAGTTTTTCGCTCCTTCTTCTAAGTTGATCTTATGCATGCAGAATGAAGGACTGATGCCTCTAATATCTGCAATTGTCCAGCCAATCGCCCTTTTATGTCGTGAAAGAACTTGTAACTTCATCTTGATCATTGAGAGTGGATGAGATGATCACGGGCAGTGTTTCATCCTTCCCAAGGAAGATGTATTTTAGATGGGGTGGCAAAGGTTTAAGCTCAAGAGCGGGAGGTTCCACTATAGATGGCTTGATCTGAACTGTCTTTTCTTCTGATGATCTCAAAGGGCTGATATAAGCAACGTCTTCTTGTTCGTCTTGACTTGTTATTCCTTCTTCATCACTCTCTTCATCGCTTTCTTTTTCTTCTAATTGGTTCTGAAACCCATGCAATTGCAAAGAATCTACAACCTCAATCCTCGAACATTCTTCTAAATCCCCTGGATATCTCAATGCATTGAGAACATTGAAGGTGATTTACTGATCGTTAACTCTCATTGTGAGTTCTCCTTTTTGCACATCGATCAATGTTCTACCTGTTGCTAAGAAAGGCCTCCCCGAAATTAATTGGACTTCTCTATCTGCTTTGCAATCAAGGATGATGAAATCAGCAAGGAAGACGAATTTGTCTACTTTTACCAACACGTCCTCAATCTTCCCTGTTGGTCGAGCTATTGATCTGTTTGCCAGTTGTAATGTTACTGTTGTTGGTCTGGCCTCGCCAATTCCTAGTTTTCTGAAAACTGACAGCGGCATTAAGTTGATGCTTGCTCCTAGATCGCATAACGCCCTTCCTACATCTATGCTTCCAATGATGCAAGGGATTGTGAAACTCCCTGGATCTCACAGCTTTGGTGGCAATTTACTTGTGAATAAAGCGCTGCAATTTTCTGTAAGAGCCACAGTTTCAAATTCTCCCAACCTGCACTTCTTTGTTAAGATATCTTTCAGAAATTTAACATAATTAGGCATTTGTTCAAGCACCTCCACTAACGGGATGTTAATGTGGAGTTACTTAAGGATATCTAAAAATTTGTTAAATTGAGCATCCTGATTCTTTTTCTTGAATCTCTGAGGGAAAGAGGTGGTGGTCTGTACTCCTGATTGGTTGAAGTAGACTCATTTGCTTTTGAAATTTTCTTTTCCTCTTCTGGGTGCTTAGCGATTACTTCCTCTGTCGCTTCACCTGATTTTCTTCAATTGGTCCCTGGACTTTCTCTTCTTTGCATTCCTTCTGTTCTTCTTCAGAACTCTTGGTCTTCTTAGATTTTTCTTGTTCCTTAGGCATCTCCGGGCCATCATAATTTAGTCCACTCCTTAAGGTGATTGCCTTGCAATGCTCCTTGCCTTCGCGTTGTGGATTCTCTGTGGTACTTGGTAGTGCCCCTTGTGGCCTATGCTTCATCTCATTTGTCAGTTGTCCAACCTGTATTTCAAGATTACGCATAGATGCAGCTTGACTCTAAATGATGGCGGCCTAACTCTGCATGATGGAATCATTTTTGCTTATGAACTCCTTCACCAGATTCTCCAGGGATGGACCCTATACTGTCGATTGCTGTTGCATTAGATTTGCAATCTTCTGTGTGTATTGCTGTTGTGGTTGATTGTTGAATCCTGGTGGCATTCCCTGTTTCACATATTAATTATAACTTGAGTTTCCTGCATTTTGTCCACTCCAGGAGAAGTTAGGATGTTGCTGCCATCCCGAATTGTATGTCTTCGAATATGGGTTCGATCTGTTTTGCCCTATATAATTGATAATTCTCATTTATGAGAATTATTTAACCCTAAAACTAAGTTGTTCTTGCCATTTTTGCATGCTTTATTGATTACCGAGCAAGCTAAAGATAGTGTTTATAAGATAAATTCATGCAAGCTTGTTGGAATATGATAAAAGAAGGAATTAAGTGAAAAGATGCAAGAAAGTTGGCTTAAGTTGAGTTTTTGTGCATAATTGAAGAAGAGTGAAGACATTGCAAATGGAAATGCAATTACATTCCCTTTGGAAGGAAAAGTGAAGAACAAGGAAGAAGAATGCAATTGCAATGCAAATTGCATTCTCTGGACTTACAAATCAAGAATGGAATTCGCGGAGATTCACCAAGATTCGCGTGATTTGCACAATTTATGGAGTTTCCAGCTTGAATATCATGTCCAAAATCTACCCAATAATTAAGGAGCCAAAGATGGAAGGAGGAGGCTCGGATCATCTTTAAAAAGCGAGGAAGCCGAAGAAGACAACATGTTTTTTTCCCTTGGAGAGAATTCGATTTCTTAGCAATTTTAGTTTTCTGTTTTTTTTTCTTCGACAGCAGCACGATTAAGTTCATTATTTTTTTTAGTTCTATTTTGTTTCAATTCTTTGTCGTTTTAGCAATTCTTCCTTACAATTTAGTTCAATGAAATTCTGATTTTAGCTATACCCAACGAGGAATTCAAGTTTTTGTACTCTATTTTTATGGGTTTTTTTTTCTATTTTGCTTCAACATAGCAGCAAGCCAACAATTCTTTTTATGTTTCTTTCTTTTTATTAGCTCGTGATTTGGTTACTCTTAATTCCCGAAGTAAGATCTCTCCTCAACGAATGTTGAAGAGGTTAAGATTCAATGATTTGAACGAATTTTGAATCGATCACATTAAGGGATTTTGGGTAGTATTTTGCTGTTGAGTCCGTTGAACTACTTTATGGATTTTGTTTAAGTTCTAAATACTGTAGGTAGTGGGATGGAGAAGTATTGTTAATTTCTATATTCTTCAATTCCTTATTTACCCGTGGGTTTTCCTTTGGTAAGCAAAATTTGAATCCCAGTAGTATACTTTAGGAAATTTGATTTTCTTAGTGGACATTTTTACTTGGTGAATCAATTAGGTTTTCATTGAGATTAATTACCTCTTCCTTTTGTAAACTATGAAATTTTTAACAAATAATGTTTGGGTTTTCATTTTCTCCATAATGAGCTAAATTTTCTTTGGGAGTTCGAGTTGGTGAAAGCCCTAAGGAAAAATGTAAAAGCTCTAAAGCATAAACAATCTAGTTAGCATGTGAACTTTGTTTGCTTTTGTTGAATTTAGATTTGGGTAAACCTAGCCGGCCAACTAGTGATTGCTCGTCAAGCTTGAACTTAATATCGAAAGAGTTAAGGGAAAGCCGATGTCACAAAAGCAATGGAGGAAAAGGCTTAGAAATAAGTCCTGAACATCGACCCTAGACATAGGGCGAGACTCCAAAACCACTAGAGTTGTGTGCAAAGTATCTGAGTTAGATTAGCCATAGACATATAGGTTTAATCATTTAGTCTCCTAAAGATTTTGAATCAAAATTGAATAGGAGTTGAACTCGGTTTACTTAGTTTTCACATGTTAGCTATGATTGCAATTGCATTTGAATAGCATTTTTTCTAAAGGTGCTTGAATCACTTGAATCCCTATTTTTAACTCATTGAATTTTCATTCACTCTTGTTAGAAAAACCAAACTCTTATATTTTTGCATTTCAGTTACCCCAATTGTGTTTGCAAGCAATTTTGTGTCATTCTAAGTAAATTTTGTTAAACTCGTTCCCTTGGGTACGATACTCTGGAATGCTTCCAGTTTCTTTATTACTTCGATCACGTGCACTTGCGTGTTGTAGCAAAGCATAGCGATCAAAAATACACAGAAGCAGAATTGTAAAGACAGTTATCAAAGATGTGATTGTCATTACAATAAACACAAGTAGGGTTAGGAGTATGGTTTATGGCTGCAATTGGAGCTTGATTTCCTAGTGCAAGGTTCTTCAATGTGTTGTTCATTGCAGATATTTGGGCGCTTAACGCTGCTATTGAGTCTACTTCATGCATTCCTGCGACGTTTCTAGTGTTGTGAGACTCATCCTCTCCTCAATGGCTGTTGTTTGAGACCATAACATCCAGAATTTCGTTGGCCTCATTCACCGTCTTATTCAACAATGAACCATTGGCTGATGCGTTGACTAGAGTCTTTGATGCCTGTGTTAATCCATTATAGAAATGTTCTATAAGAAGGCAAGCTGGCAGGCCATGATGTGGACATCTCCTCACCAACTTCTTGAAACGTTCCCATGCGGTGTCTACTCCTTCATTTACTCCTTGTTTGAACGTGATTATTTCTCCTCTAATCTGCGCGTTGTTTGTGGGGGGAAGTATTTCAGAAGAAACTTCTCAACTAGATCGTCCCACATTCTTATGGAATCAGGAGGGAATGAGTCTAACCATGCTTCTGCATTTCCCTGTAGAGAAAAAGGAAATAATTTCAAGCTCAACGTCTCACTCGAGATCCCATTCACTTTAAATGAATTACAAATTCTGAGAAACGTCTTGATGTGTTTGTGGGAATCTTCATTAGGTAGTCCTACAAATTGGCCCATTGCATTAAGCATCTGGAACATCACTGGTTTTAGCTCAAAGTGATTGGCTTCAATATTGGGTTCTGCAATTCCTGTATTCAGATTTTGAAAAGTGGCAATTGTATAGTCTCTTATCGCTCTATCCCTCTCTTCTGCAATGAAGATGGGATTTGCTGGAGGAATTCCCCTTTGCTGTTGCATATTGTTTGCATTCTGTGAATTTCCTCCATTTGCTGGATTTACTTGAGGATCAGCTATAGGTGGATCCATTTGTACTTCCTATAGGGTAGTTTTCTCACGAACTTCCTGTGCGATCAACTCCTGCAATTCCTTTTTCTTCCTCCTCTGCTGTCTACGGCATTGGTGCAAGGTTCTCTCTATTTCAGGATCAAGCTCCAAGAGACAAAGCTCTTTTTGCATGCACTAAACTCAACCTGCAAGTACCTACAAATCTAGTTTGGACTTCCTGCAATAGAAAGATTGCAATTGTTATGTAATTGCAGTCGAGTTGCAATACAATTGCAATCGAATTGCAATCTGCTCACAATTTGCAATTGCAATCGAGTTGCAATACAATTGCAATCAAATTGAAATATGCTCACAATTTGTGTCTAAAATAAATTTTATTGAAAATGTCGTTCCCTGGCAACGGCGCCAAAAACTTGATCGGGCTTTTTGCTACAACACGCAAGTGCACGTGATCAAAGTAATAAGAAACTGGAGTATTCCAGAGTATCATACCCAAGAGAACGGGTTTTAATAAAATGAATTTTAGATGGCACAAGATCGTTGCAAACTTGCAATTTAAGGTAATTGTGGGTGACAATGATTTGCGAGGTGTTTTGACTAAAATAAAAGTGTTCAAAAAATCAATGGAAATGAAAAGGGATTCAAGAATGCTAATGCCCCTTTGGAAAGAAATGCAACAAGAAGGCAATTGCAATCATAGCTAACTCAAGAACTAAATAAACCGAGTTCAACTCCTATTCGACCTTCTATGAAGTATCTTTAGGAGACTAAGTGATTAAACCTATATTTCTATGGCTAATCTAACTTAGATATTTTTGCGCACAACTCTTCTAAGGTCGATGTTTCGGACTTATGTCTAAGCCTTTTCCTCCATTATTTTTGCGACATCCGCTTCCCTTAACCCTTTCGGTATTAAGTTTAGCTTGACATGCAACACTAGATAGCCAACTAGGATTTATCCAACATTTAACTCACCAAAAGCAAACAATAGTTCAAGAATTAGCTAGATTGTTTTTACTCTCGAGCTTTACATCTTTCCTCTAGGGCATTCACAAACTTGAATCCCAAAGGAAAATTAGCTCATCATAATAAAATTAACAAAAAACAGTAAACTTGAATTGATAAAATTCATTGGTATAATAAGAAAGACATGCACAAATTCGCAAATACAAATTTATGTAAAAGAAACTCAACTATCAAAATTTTGTTGAATCACTCAATGAAAGAATTTCCAAGATACTAAACAACTTAAGAACTTATATGAATCTATGAAAAACTTGATGTACAGTGGTTTCCCAAAGCCAAATAAGAGAATAAAAACTTGCCAAAATTCAAATAACAGAGATTAAATTTGCAAAAACTAAAAAGAACAACCAGTAGCTATCTCTGAAGCAAATAACTTAATCAAAGATACAAAATTATCAGAAATTGAATGAGAACTTAACCCTCCTAAAAACCCATGCATCTCGGCTCAATCGAACAAGAAGTTGTTCATAACCACACCCAATTCTTGTTAAGATGGGATTGAGAAAAAGATTTTGAACTTTTAGGAAGAAGAATACAGAATAACTCCGAAAATAATATTGCTGCTGTAGGTGAAGAAAAACCCAAAAACGAAACAAAATTTTTCTCCCAAAATCGAGCTCCCTTTGTTCGGCTTCTTTGTTCAATATTTGTAGGGATTTCATGCTAGGGTTTCCCTCTTGGTTGATGGACAATCATGGCTAATTATCTTGCTGAATTCGTGGGTCAATTTTCCTTCAAAATCTCGAAATCTACGTTTTTTTCCTTAATTTCAGATCTGTCTAGATTGCAATTGCATAGCAATTACACTGCAGTTACATTCCGAAAAATTCCTGCATCAAAACATTAAGTAAGTATGATTTTTTTTTCTTTTTTTATTTTCTTTTCTCAACTTACTTAATTTAAAGGTATTCCATCAATCATGTGATTAAATTCAACCACTTTTTATTTTTTCATTAAATAATATGAATAAAAATCACAAATATAACTAAGTTTAAAGGCCAAATAATCCTCATGAATGAGAATTAGCACTCAACCAACTCCTTACCACTCCTCAAGATAATTGCCTTACAGTGTTTCACCAGATTCTTTTCTGTTGTGCTTGGTAAATTACCTGGAAGCCTATCCACCATCATGTTGGCTAGCTGACCAACTTGCACCTCTAAGTTTCGAATATATGCTACTTGATTTTGAAAGTTGGTATTTGTTTCAGTCATGAATTGATTCGTAGTATTTGTCAATTGAATCATTGTCTCTTCAAGGCTGTTTTTCATTTCTGACTGTTAAAATCCTGGTGGTGGTAAATTTTGAATCTAGTTCTGCTTCCATGAGAAGTTAGGGATGATTACGCCAACCAAGATTATATGTACTGGAGTAGGGATTGTTTGGTTGATGACTAAATTTTCCAACAAATTGAGCTTTTTCAATGTGCCCTGGCATAAATGGATTCCCAACTTGTCAATCTTCACTCCTATGGCTCCCATGGCAATATTCACAATATGTAGGTGGTGACTGAATAACATTTACCTCCAGTTGACTTGATTGAAGTGGCTTAATAAGTGAAGCAACATGCACAATCAAAGTGGCAATAACTTCCACCTCATTCACTCTCATTGCTTTTTTCTGGACTGATCTCTCACTTGGCCATTTGTAGTGATTCATTGTCATTTTTTCCAGCAATTCAAAACCTTCATTCTCTGTTTTACTCATGAGTGTTCCTCCTAAAGCTGCATTAATGGTAGTTCTTGTATTGCCATCTGACCCATTATAAAAATTCTGAACTTGCATCCATCGAGAATCCATGATGAGACACTTTCGTAAAAGCTCCTTGTATCTCTCCCAGACATCATATAAAGTTTTTTCCTTATACTGAGCTCACTTCCAATTTAGCCGTCTTTGCTGGTGGAAAGAACTTGGCTAGAAACTTTCGAGCTAGATCATTCCAAGTTTCAATAGAAACTGTTGGCAAAGAGTTCAACCACTGCTTAGTTAGAGCCTTAGGAGTGAAGGGAAAGCACCTCAATCTAATAGTATCATCAGTCACTCCATTATATTTGAAGGTATCACAAATTTCTAGAAAATCAGAGATGTGAGAATTTAGGTCTTCACTTTGTAACCCACTAAAATTTACTGAAGTCTGAATCATTTGAAGCATAGCCAACTTGATCTCAAAATTATTAGCCTGAATTATTGGTCTCTGAATAGTAGAATGGATCTCCGTTACATTCAAAAACACATAATCCCTCAAGGTTCTATTCTCATTTTTTCCTTCGTCGCCTACCATCCTTTCTCATTCTTGTGCATAACGCTCTCTCTTTTCTTTTATGTTTCTTCTACAAGTGCATTCGATCTCAAAATCAAAAGGAAGTAGATTGTTACTTCCAAACTTTTGCATACGCTTTGCTTCAACTCCTGACAAAAACAAAAAACAAACAACTAAATTAAAACAAATAAAATAAAGCTCAAATTAAGACGAAAGCTATTGATTTTGATATTGATCAAATAAACATTCACTACCCGACAACGGGGCCAAAAACTTATTGCTTGATTTCGTAAGTGCACGAATCGTTACAAGTAATATAGTAGTTGAATTACCAAAATCGTTCTCCATAGGAAATAAATACTATCAATTACCAAATTCATTAGCCTTGATTTTATCTAAGTACTGATTAATCAAAAGTGGGTGGAATGTTAAACTAGCTTGCAAATTAAGGAACAAAGCTCTAAAATTAACAACGTAAAAAGGAGGAATAAATTTAATTTCTAAAGGTTATAGAGCAATGACTTCACCATTTTCTCCTCCTACTATTCATTCATTAATAGCTATAATGCAATTTTCTAGTTCTAGATTGTTGGCAAGTTCTACTCTATAGACTCGATATTCTCTCTCAAGCAATAACAATATTCTTTGAAAAGTAAATTGTTTATATCTCTATGACAATTCCAACAAATCAAATATTAAGCACGTAGAACCTAAAATTGTCACAAAATCTACAAAGATATCTCTATCTCAAGTATAAATTAGGGAAAAAAATTTAAGTTCATCAATAATTCTTGTCTCTCAACCTCAAATTATGACACAAAATCAATGTAAAGATTGGCCAAATCTAAACATGCATTAAGCTTAGAAGAGTTTTCACAATCACAAATGAAATAGAAACATCAACTGTTAACTACGAAAGAGTAGGATTTGAATAACAATTACAGAGCTCTAGAAAGAGTTATGATTTGAATAACGATTACATCAACGCTTTAGAAAGAGTAACTTAGTTCACAATAAAAATCTCAACAAAAATCCTAACTAGAACCATTGAAGTCATTACAAACAATAAAAGAGAAGGGAAAGGGAAAAAGAAACAAATCTCAGCGATTCCACGAGTTTCCAATCATCGCTCTTGCTCCTTTCAGTTGCTTGGATCCTTCAAAATAGTGTCCACCATCTTCCTCTGTTTCTCCTCCAAAAGCCTCTCAAAATTTGATAAAAAGATGTATTTATAGGCCAAAAAACGCTAGGCGTGTGTCCCAAAGTCACGCTTCAAAGTTTGTAGCGCCTAGGCGCTAGCATTCTGCCTTTGCTAACAGTTTGTGGCGCCTAGGCGCTATAACTTTTTTTTTTTTTTAGCCTTCAACTTGAAAATCCTCTAACTTTGGCCTTCAAAATGAAAAATTTGATCACCTATAAAAATAAATAAAATACATGAATTAAAACCCAAAAACTATAGAAAAACTTACTAAAAACAACATAAACAAGATATAGCAAATAAATATAAAATGAACTTATCAAGAGTCTTCAAAAAAGACTACTCAAATGCACAAGAACAATTATAAATTAAAAAAATCATAGATGACACCATATACCAAGAAAACATATTATTGAACAATTCAACAATTTTTTTTAATCTGAAATGTATAAGAATGGTTATAAATTGAATAATTTTTTTTTAAAAAGAACCTGAATTGCTACTGACAAGAATATAATGGAACAAATAACCACAAAGTCTCATTTTCTTTTGATCTTGCTTATGATTTAGCAATGTTGTGAAGTTTTTTTTGGATAGAAAGAGAATTATGTGGCGACGCTAGGCAGAGGAATCGATAAAGAGGCATATCGTAAAAAACAAATAGGAACATTTTCAAAATTTGTCGAAATAGGCATCTGATTATTTGGGAAGTTAATTTGAAAAGTTGGGATTGACTAGATTTTGCAAATCTAAAGATTTCAAAAGTGATTTTATGTATATTAATAAAAAACCAGTTTTACCAAACACCCTAAATTGTTAAGATTCTCCTAAAATTACTTTTAACTCAAGCAAACGCAATGTCAAACAGGCACAAAGTGACACTAACATTAATTTTTAATAAGTCAAAATTAAAGACTTTAGTCAATCAACATTCAAACCTCTAGTATAGAAAAGAAAAGGTTAAATTATCAAAAATACCCTTGAACTATGGGGTTAGTTTCAATTATACCCCTACTCTTTGAAAAGTTTCATTTTAACCCTAGAACTTTGAAGTTTGTTTCAAAACAACCCTTGAAGATTTTTTCCGTTAAATTTATGGACGAAAAATGACGTATTTGCATATGTTTTGATTTTTTTTTCAACATAAATGTTCAAATATGTTCACATAAGCAACAATACAAATGCAAAAACATCATTTTTCGACCATAAATTTAATGAAAAAAAGGCTTCAAGAGTATTTTTGAAACAAATATCAAAGTTCAATGATTAAAATGAAACTTTTCAAAGTTTGGAGGTATAATTGAAACTAACCTCATAGTTGAGGGGTATTTTTGATAATTTAACCAAAAGAAGACGATGATCAAAGAGAGTGTATGAGAGGATTCAATCTTTGCGTGAGAAGATCAGGTGGGTATGGTAAAATCTAATATTATATTTATAATATATATGTCCATGTTAGCCCAACTCATACCTACAAAGTAGCTAGGTCATTAATTTGTTACTGTTTTAACATCAATTTAAAGCAAATACCAAAATAGTTACTTTTTAAAACTTTAAGGACCAAAATAGAATAAAGTTGAAAGTTTAGGGATCAAAATAGAATTTGATCCTAATTTTATTTATCTCTATATTTTTTAATTTATTGTACTATAAGTTAGTTGTAATTATTTATTGATATTTATTGTATCTTTTTTTTAAAATAGGTATTTATTGTATCTATAATTGATTATAATGTTACATTAATTGCTATGGAAGGTGACTTAATAAGGTCTTGTTGCGTAAGTTTTATTAAAAATGTTAATTTGTAATGTAATATTAAGAAATATACATTGATTTGAATCCAATGTATATATATATATATATATATATATAAACTTTTGATCTAATAAATTTTTTTAAAAAAATCTTTTAGTCTAATAAGACCAAGGTTTAAAATGTCGATGTCGACGGAAATGTCGAAGTCTAAATTTTATGAAAATATCGATGAAAATATCGATAAAATGTCGATGTCGATGGATATTTCTAAAAAAAATTTAAAAAATAAAAAATTCAAAAAACATATTTAAATTAATAAATAAACATTTTACACTTTTTAAATGAGTTAAAATCCTTGTTACAATATTATATTCACATTAAATTACATTTTCTTGCTATTTTTTTTAATATTTCATCAATTTTATACGGTATAGTGGAAATGTCGATTTCTCCTTATGTTGATGTCGAACTCATGGACATGTGAAAATGTCGATGGAAATATCGACATATCGATGGAAATTTAATACCATGAATAAGACTTGGTTTATGAGTTCCTTCCATCGTTTAGTTTTAAAATTTTGACATTTTCATTTTTAATATTTTGAAAATTCTCTGTTTTGCTTACTATCTTCAATTTTCTATTATCGCAAAAAAAAAAAAAAAACGTGTTAGGCTAGAGGTGATCCAGAAACTATAAACCGAACTAACCAAACCGACTAGTTTAGTTTAGTTTAGTTTTTTTTTTTTTTTTTTGGCAGAATAGTTTAGTATTGTTATCTTATAATAATTAGACGCCTCAATTGAGTATTTGAAATATAAAAGAATTTTCAGTTTGGTATATAATCAAAAAACCGACCGGAACCAAGTTATGTTATAAAGTATTGATTACCTAGCCTCACTTTACAACATCATCAGATTCTGTCCTCAAAAATTAAAAAAAAAAAATTATTTAAAAAAAAAAAAAAAACAGTTTCTCTCTTGCTAACCGCAGCCTCGTTCCTCCGCCGTCGTCACTCAGAGCCGAGTCTCGCCGCCGTCGTCGTCACTCACTGCCGCCTCGCCGTTCATCGCTCACCTCTAGTGGTTGGGTTCCTTATACGAAAAGCGAGCACATCGATTCGGTCTCGGTTTGGTCCAGAACCGAGAAAACTGAACCGACGTAGGGTGGGCAGCATTCTCAGAGAATCAATTCTCAACCTAAACTGTTTTTTCTGGAAACTAATTTCAAAATTAATTAATTGAGCAGTTGTAAGTTCATACGATTGATATTTGATACTACTAATGAGTACAAACCTCATTTCTCAACTGATATGTCTTTCAATTAGTTCCATATTCTTACAAATTAAATCCCATTTCTTCATTTTTCGCAGCTCACTTCATCACTTTCTCCCCTCGGGTAATTCTTCTTTCTTTAGAGTTTCATTTCTCTCTTTCTTTCCTGGTTTTGAGTTGTGTTGTTGATTTATCTGGCTCTTAACTGTATGTTTGTTGATACTTGAACGATGGGGAAATCATGGGTTGTGCTGTAATTGATCAGTTTCTTTTTTGTTGGGTTGGGGGGTAGGGGCCCCCCTTTAGTGCAAATCGTCTCATTATGAACTAGTTGAAAATTAATCTTCATATTCCCATAATTATATGTATTTGGTATTGCCATTAATTTGCTGGTATTTTTACTTGTTTTGATAGTTTGAGCTCTTCAACCACCAAATCTCTTTGTTAAAAAAAGTGTTTTTAATTATTCCTTATTGTTCAAGGCAGTTGTTATTGCATATCATTGACACTAAAATCCAGATTTATGATACCCCTGTTGGAGTGTGGGTGAAGGCGTAGAAAAATAAATAAAGACTTGTAAATTGGAAAATTTTCAATGGCCCTGGCTCCTTTTTTAAGTTTTTTTTTCGCCTCGGGAAGATATTATGTATCAGATTATTAAGCCTATGCAAATGAATAATTGTCTACTAGAGTTCATTTTCATGTTTAATCTTTATGATACTTCCAGTTGTGGAATAAAGCAAATCTATTGCTAAATGAATTGAAGACTATGGTTAGATTGTTTAATTTTAAATCATCTGGTTTGCTTGTTTTGGATTTTTTTTCCTTTAAAATTATTTATTTATAACATTTGCTTCAAGAAATCATTTTTTGAATTTCGATGGTCTAGATTTCTCATCATTGTCTTTGTATTTTTCTTTTTGCAGACCCATGACCATCAAGGTTGAACTTCAGAAGGTATAGTGTTGGCTGCTCTGGGAATTGCTTGGTTTTGTTTTCATTATCTTTAACTGTCTTTATCATTTAGGTTTAAGATTCTGTCAAAGTATAAGCAGAATACATACTAGGATCCTGGGGGAATTTTTGTGGTCTTAAAACAATATCTCTAAGATCGCATTGACCACCTGATTTGAATTTTTGTGGACTTCAAATTTACTTTATTCAGAATCATTTCAGACTTGTATTGTGGCAAGTTGATTTTTATGTTGTGTTTCTTTGTACATGAATCAGATGCTTATAATTTTTTTTTCAACGCTTGTACAGATTGGAATTCTTGGGCTTCGGCTAATATGGCATGTCCTACACTTTATTGTTAGCTCATTTTACTTTGTGGTTGGTATTGCCACAACACTTGAAAGCTATTTGATCTCTCATGGATTCCTACGCAAGTACGATCATCTTAATATAGACAGGGTCCAATATCTTGCCATTGTGGTTGAAAGTGATGAAGCTTATAATACCTTAAAAATTATTGAACTTCTGCAATGGTTAGCATCCTTGGGCATTAGAAGCGTTTGCTTGTATGATGTTGAAGGTAATGATTTTGGGTCAATCCAAGAATTCTGAGCTCTCCTTTACTGTTGCCAAATGCTTATGAATGTCTTTCCAAATTTGTTGAAATATATGCTTATTTGACCCTATTTATGCTTTAGGGGTGCTTAAGCAATCCAAGGAAATCATTTTGAAGAAAGTAAAGAATGCATCAGTATTTCAGGTACATGCAACTGTAACAAAGATAGATTTAAACCTAAGGCTCAGTCGGTGATGAAGTCTTTTGCATTCAACCAAGTGATGATCAAGGGGTCCAAATACTATGAGGCCATCTATCTGAAATATTAATAATCTAGGGAGTTTCTATGTCTTAATTGTTGCAAGGTTAGTCATAGTTATACTTTGAGGCTACCTATGGCCCTGTGTGTAAATAGCATACTTTTGATTCCATGTGTACTGCTCTTCTCTTTAGTTATATTAAAGATAGCTTGTTGAACATGAATAGCTCTGTGTTCCTACTTTACTTTAACGTAGTTTTTCGTTCTTTGGAGTTGCATATTGATCTTCACATGAGGTCAGTTATTTCTTCAATAGTATGGCGAGTAACTGCTGCTTTTTGTTTTCCCTTCCAAGTTTGATCAACAAAAAAATAACAGTAGGCTGCAAGTTGAACTTAGGAGGTGAATGCCAATAGTAAGATGGTTATTCATCTAACTTAGTCATTGCAGGAGATTAATGAACCTCTCCAACTAAACTGTAAGGGCATTACCCTGGAGTTCATTTCAGTCTCTGATGGAAAGGAAGCCGTTGCCAGAGCAGCTAATTTTCTTCTTGAAAATAAGTGGAGAAAAACCAACATGAGTGGAGATCACAATCGGTGCTTTTCTGAATCTCAGATGACTGAGGCTCTAAAAGCAGTTGGTTTGTATTCTTGCATATACTTGGAAAGGTTCAGAGTACTATTTTACTCGAATGTAAATTAACCTTACGGTTACTTATGAATCTATTATTAGGTTGTGGAGGGCCTGATCCTGACCTCATTTTAGTATATGGGCCTTCAAGATGTCACTTAGGGTTTCCTGCTTGGAGAATCCGCTACTCAGAGATTCTGTGAGTCTTTTTGTTTATTATATATATATTTTTATAAGTAATGACACTTTGATGAGAAATACGAAAGGGAAACCAAAAAAGCCTCAAATGAAGTAGCTAAAAAATTACTACTCGAAGAAGGTTAATTACACTAGGTGGATAATTACAAAAAGGTTTAACAAAAAAACAGCGACTGGATGCTCTAAACTTTGTGAACTCCCAAGCATCCTCCATATCCTTGCTTTAAAGAGAAAAATCTCTTCTTTCTTTCTATCAACAGTTTCTGCAGAAGGGCAGGGACTGATGCACCCACAACCTGCTTGTGTTTTTCTTTAGGGAGTGTCCACGAAGGAATTGATTATAATAGCCATCATGCTTCATAAGATTCCAATAAAGACTAACCATGTATGTTTCAAAGGCCAAGTTGATTTAAGAAATGCCTCTTAAGCTTTGAACTCCTGTATCAACAGAATATCAGGTTGCAAGTCCCTCAAAAAAATTCTTAATTTCCACTCGTTTTCCTTCTAGCTCTTAGCTTGCATGCCGGTGTCCATATATATGGAAATTTATCTTAATTCTCCCTATAACATAAATTTTCAGTTCCCTCTGACTTCTTGAGCTTGATCAATTTGTCTTCTTCTTCTTCTTCTTTCCTTTTCCTTTTCTCTTTTTCCTAGTGTGTGTGTTTGGCCTTTTTCTGCCTACGACCCATGATATCGAGCACCACACACAGTTCCAGTTGGGTTAAAGTGTCTGAAACCCTTTACCATTCTATCCCATTGTTAGCATCCATGCCTTCTTCTTCTGTCTGTTTATTGCCACCATCTGTTTATGTATTTGATGAGAACTCACATTTGTCTTCCTCCCTAGTTGCTTGATACTTGACTAGGGAAACCTCATCTAAGGCTATTGTATAGTTGTTTTGAATAGGGGCTTCCGGTAGCTTCTTCCCAAATCCCTCCACAACTGGATTTCTTTCTTTGTTACCCCACCACATGCGAACTCCCTATACGACCGACCCTGGGCTGCTAGGAGTAGAATACGACCCATCCGTTGTATGCTCATTCTGTGCTTTGGTTCCTTTTGTTGCCCCAATAGTAGAATAAATACTTCCTTCCAATAGAGTAATGTTGTTTGTTATATTGAACATTTCTTATGATTGTATACGTGATATACTTATCAAAGACAAACTTTTATTTTTCCTTCAGTGTTCTAGTAAGCTTATCTGATGGTGTGTGGAACCTTTGCTTGTGAAATAAATCAATTTATGCATCTAAACCAACACAAATTTATGTATCTAATAAGTTTTCCTACTCCACCTTTTTCTGCTTATTCCTTTCTTTTCAAATTTTGCATATCTTGCTTTAATGTTCCTTCTTCTACTGCATAGTTGTGTCCTTCGAATCACACGTTTCCCGAAATCTTCATATTAATAGAGCATCAAATTCTCGTTAACAAGAAAATTCCATACATTTTTGTAATAATTTTTGGGGTTGAAGATGAGCTTTGATTTATATTGTACTGCAGACACATGGGACCATTGAAGTCCATGAAGTATGGTTCCCTGGTAAAAGCCATTTACAAGTTTACCATGGTGCGGCAAAACTATGGTGAGTTACTTGCTATTGCCTTAATAAGTTCTAGTGAAGTTTGTCTATCTTGTCTTCATAAAGTGCATTATTCTTTAGCATCTTTATATTTTCCTCTTCATGGTTTTGAGGCCTCATCTGGAAATTTGAGTCCTTCTGGTTCAAATTGATTGTTGGCAAATATCTTTTGGAATCTTTGAGTGGTATTCTAAGAAGCTGTTTGGAGCAAGGAGTTGCAGGGAATAGGAGTTGTAGAGAGTAAGAGTTCGTAAGTCTGGAGAGTTAAAAAGTCTGTGTTTGGGGTGTAGAGTTATTTAGCCTGGAGTTAGGAAGTCTGTGTTTGAGGCAAGAAGTTGCAGGAAGTAGGAGTTCTGAAGTCTGTGTTTGGAGTCCAGGTTTTAACTGGGAGTTTTGAAGTCTGAATTGATTTTAACTTTTTTTGTATAGTTTTTTTCTACAATTTCTCAAATTTTCATTATTAAAAATTTGTTCCCATAAATTCTAATATTGAGATTTTTTGTTTTTATTAATTTATGTATATTTTACAAATTTCTTTAAAGAAAAAAAAAAGAATTTTGAACAAAATACCCCACATTCCTTTTTCAATATCTCTCACATTAATTATTCATTTGTCTTGGATAGTTTTCAAATAGAAGAAAGTCTTACAATATTTTTTTTAAATATTACATGTGATTCGGAAAGATTTCAATCCATTAATTTAAAGGGATTCAAATAAACTTCAAGATTTTTATGTTTTTATTTTCTCAATTCTATAAATAATATAGATTTGTTTTCGCCAATCCTAAAATTGAGATTTTAAATTATATTATTTTATGAATATTTTACAATTTTGTTAAAGACTTGTTTTCGTCAATTTTAAAATTTTAATTTAAGATTTGTTTTTCAAGCATAATAAAATGATTTTTTTTCTGTATAATTTAAGATATTATTTTTCTAACTAATCAATATAATGGATTATCTAAAGTTTGATTAATTTGAAAACAATATATTCTTTGAAGTTTTAAAATAACTAAGTTAAAAATAAAATATCTAATATTTATGTTATTTTAAAATAATCAAGTTTAAAATGAATATATATTTTTTAACACCATTCAAAATGAATATCATATATACTTTTGTTCCAATTACTATATATTTATATTATTTATTGTAATAATTTTATTTTATTAAGTTTGGAAAAAGAAATCGTTTGTCTTTTTACTTTGAATATGATTAATTTGAAAATCAAATTTGTTTTAATACGTTAACCTTTTTAAATACTAACTTCTTAAATTGTAATACGGGTTAGTTTAAAATATGTTTTTCTTATTTTCAAATCATAAAATTATATACATTTTTTAGCTATTAAGAATAATAATAATAAAAAAAAAGCTAAAACAAGATAAGATTGCTATTTGTTATAAGTAATTTTTGCTTAAACTTAAAAAAAAAAATTGTAGATGACATGTGGAGAAAGTGAGATAATGAGATTTTTATCAATTAAAAAAATTGTTATGTAGTACTCTAATTTACATTAAGAATTTCAATTTAAATAATAATATCATATCTAAAACATTCTTATGTAATTTATATTTAAAAAATAAAATTATAGAATAAAAAATATATATTTTTGTAAAAATTTATTAAAATTATAAGATAAAAATAAATATATTTTTAATATTTAATTATTAATTAGTAATAATGATGAGAAAATTTATATAAAAAGTAAAGCGAGTTTTTTAAATTAATAAATTAAAAAAAAAAAGAATGTAAAAAAAAATAGCGAGAGAAATGAGAGGAGAGAAGAGACAAAAGTAAGAGTGAGGTGAGGTGAAGAAAAAAGGAGATAGAAAAGTTGTGGGGCCCACAATGGAGAGTTGGAGAAGGAGTTAATAAATTTATGGAACCCACAATAGGGAGTTGGAGGATGAGTTAATAAGTTTGTGGAGCCTACAATAGAAGTTAAAATACCCTTGGGCTAAACAAGGAATTAGAGAGTTATCAACTCCTCAATCAAACACCCTCTAAGTCATGTGAGACCTGATAGCAGCAGAAGTACTTTGCCTTTCATTTCTAAAATTTTAGAGATCAGCTTTGACTCATATAATCTTTTTGAAAACCATCTGGCTAGCATAGCCACTGTGTTCAACAAGGATTCTTACACTTAGGGTCTTGAATTTTAGAAGTGCTCATTTACGACGGTGAGTTCAACGACTCATTGGTCTTGATATCTCAGATTGCAAAATGTTCTCTTCTCTCTCTTCCGATACCCAAATGTAGAAGAAGTAAAATTCTGAACTTTTTCATACAAATTGATGTTTGTTCATCTTACCCAACCCACCACACCCTCCCTTCTTCTGAACATTTGCAAAGTTCTCTAAGTCTCCTAGGAAAAACCTAGGTTCTAATTTGACTTAAATCGCCAACAAGAGCATAGCTCAACTGACATCAAGTATAGACTTATGATCAAGAGATCATTGGTTCAAATCCCCCTACCTCTAAATGTTGTTGAACTCAAAAAAAAAAAAAAAAATCACTTACATCACCATTCAAGGGCCAGCCAAGCTCCTCTGGATTGCAATGGTCACTCCATGTTGCAGGCTTGTGGTGATGCAGAAAGTACTCTTCAACTTTTTATAACCAAGTTATTTAGAAAAATGTCCCATACATATATTATATGGGTTCATTTCATAACCATTCTGATTTCCCTATCTTGTAATCATTTTTTGAACCTACCCAAATTTTAAAACTAAAAAAAAAAAAAGAAAAAAAAAAGTTTTCCAATTTTTTGTTTTTGAGTTCAAAGCCTTTGGGTGAGGAAAATCTTTTTGAATGCCTGAATAAATTGAGTTATTCTCAATTGGCATCTTCCTATTCTTTTAATACATGTCTAAGAAGGTGAAAAAACAAGTAAACAAGTTTATTATTATTATTATTATTATTATTATTATTATTTTATTTTTAAGTTTTAAATAACTAAATGTTTTATCTGATGGTTTCAATAGGTAAATGAACTGAAGCATTGAGAGACTCTGTAGTAATGGAGGGCCAATGAATCAAGGAGAGGATGAAGATTTAGAAGTTTTGAACAGTTATGGATTTAGTTTTATGAATCTTCAATCTGAGGATTTTATCATTTCATTAGTCTTTCAATTACTGTAAATAATTCATAAATAATATAGGCAATTATATAAAATACACCAACCCTACACAATAAAGTTTTTTTGTTTTTTTGGTAAACCTAAACATAGGTGAAATATTGAAGTAGTTGGTGCCTATTTGTATATGTTGTGGATTTGAACCACCTCTCTTTTATTCATCAAGTATTATTCTCTTTAAATGAAAAAAAAAAAGAAAAAAGAAAAAAAGAAAACTCTAGTTTTAGTTTTACAAATCTTTTCCTACAAAGTTAACTCAACAATCTACCATTAGCGCTATGCACAATAATTTTAAGAACAAATATGTGAAATTTTCTTAGATTGTTTTGTAAGTTTGTTTACTTTCAACTGTTTGAAATTTATATGAAAGGAAATTTCAGCGAGTAACTTTAATTCTTAAAAACATTTGTATGTATTTTTATATAAGTAGTTATAAATATGGAAATTTCTAAAAGATATTGGTAAAAATAACATTTTCTTAAAATCATTAATCTTTTTCTTTTAAATGATTAAAACCATTAATCATTTACCTTATTTGAATAATTCTACGATTACCATGCTTTACCTCGGTTATTTAGAGAAAATGCTCCACTATTAAATTAAGGTTTTGAATATTCCTAAAGAAGTTTTGAATGCATAATAATAATAATAATAATGTAACAAAAGTTTTCTGCCATTGATGATGATAATAACAAAATATCTGTGTTAATTTGATTCTATACTTAAAAGTTTCATTTTCTATCTTTCAAAAAATATATATACACCAAAAATTGATGCATCAAATTATTTGTAGTTAGAGGATTTAAACCTCTAATCTCTAGAAAATGAGTCATATAAACTAATAGATATTATTCATTGTACTCCAAAACAAACATTAGCTATAACTATTTTGCCACACCTTAAGTTATTGAAACAAATTTTTTATATCACATAAGTCACTTTTATTTCTATAAATAACATTCCACATTATCTTATTTCATTTTTCGTTACCTCTCTCACTTATGAATAAATTTTAATTAAGATGATACATATAATATTATAAATTTTAAAAGTTTGCATATTAGATTAAAAATTAGGGTTTAAATATCAATCGCCAACATGAGCATAGTTCAACAGGCATAAAACATGTACTATCAACCAAGAGGTCAGAGGTTTGAATCTCTCACCCCACGTATTGTAAAAAAAAAAAAAGTTCAAATATCAATCAATATTAAAAACATGCTTTGACATTTTAAAACAAGGTAGATTTTTATGATTGGGACTTAGTTTTCATTTAGTTTTTATGGTGCAATCAAATTTCACAAATGGTCTTTAATATTATAAATGGTTTTTTATTTTTTATTTTTACATGAATATATAAATTAATTATACATATTGTCACAAATGGCCAAATATTTGAACATTTTCATTATTAGATTTCAGGTATATTTTCTAACCATTATGCCCCTTATTTCGTTTCTCTCTCCTTAATGAATACATGTATTTACTCAAATTTATTTTCTAAATTACATATACTAATGATATAATTATATTTTAGTATTAAAGATTATACCCATTTTTGTGAATATTGTTTTCAATACTCACACGATTTTAGCGTCGATTTTTTTTCATTTTTCCATTTTGTTCACACAATTTGTTTCATGATTTGAGCAATTAACTTTCACATAAAGATCAACTTCTGGCCACCTATTTCCAACATTTCACATAAATGTATCTTCCATTTCTTTTTTTTCAAAGATGTTCGTTGCATCGTTTTTCCTCCAGCAATTTTTTTGTCTTTTTTTTCCATTTTTCATTGAACTTCATCACTATCTGACCAATCTATATTCATTAGCGTTCAATATATATAAAACTCCATATACACCTTATATATACCATGTACATAGGTTTTTTGTTTTGCTCTTTATACATACTGAGTTTTTTTTTTGTCATACATATAGTTGCAAACCCAACAATATGAGTGATAATATTCAATTAATATATTCCAACATATATACTATGTTTATATCAATTATTTTGTCTTTATTGAGATATGCATTCTACCTATTACGAATTTTGTCATATACACTCGGTATATTTAGTTATTTACAAATATATACTCAGTATATTTGTTTTCACCACCATTATGTATTCCATTTATTACGAATTTCTTCATATATATATATATATATATATATATTATTGAAATTTATGTCATAAAGCCTCATAATTAATGATTTATTTAATAATTAATAATAATTTTGATTATTTTATTTGCAATATAATATTATCCATTATATGAAAAATCTAAGGTTATTAGTGTAATCTTGAACATTATGTTGTTGACATATGAGATAATCATGTTCAAGAAATAACCTAAAGGGTCATAATATATGGATAAGGTTGGGTGCCTTATTTTGGTAACACTATTGATACTACTCACTTTGTAATAGTTACAAATGATTTGATCTAAATCGTTAATGTGGAGACATGTGAGTGGGGGTATCTTATACAATGAGTTTGTATAAGACTGAACCACGAAATATTTAATCTCTCTTTATAAATCCATTAATTGAGAAGATTAATATTTTATTAGGATGATCATATGCGACTCGATCTTAATCCTGAGTGAGTTATGAATTTCTGCCTGTGAAGGTTTGTCCTTCGATTTGCATGGGTGAGAGTGAATTTTATTGCCGATTAAATAGACCTACTATTTTGGGGACTTGACCAAATAGGGAGCTAGGAACATAATCTCACAAAATGGAATTCACTCATTTCTATATAGGGTAAGTAGATAATTCGTTTCCTTAAGTACTAATTTTGGAACTTGAACAATGGGGCCCCACCCTCTCACTACCCCGAGAGGGATTTAATTTATGGTTGGATCATAAACAAATTGTTTATTAGAGGATCAATGGTACTTAAGGTGCAAGGTGTAATTACAAGGGTGATCGAACTGAAACGTGGGGCTTAAAGAAAATATTTGTAAATTAAAACAAAGCTCCAGTTCAGTGCAAGTGCACACTGTCGATGCAAGTAATATAAAACTGGAAGTATTCCAGAGTATCGATCCCACAGGGAACGAATATAACAAAATTCAAGAGAATAAGCAAAGACGTTTTCAAATTGTAATTTTGGGTAACCAATGGAAAACAATAAGTGAGATGGTTTTTGTTGTTTTTTAAAAGAAGAAATAAAATTGATAAAAAAGGGATTCAAACATGTTTTCGCTCCATTAAAAGAAATTGCAGCCTAATTGCAATTGCAATCCTAAACCGAATGCAACACCTATTCGACCTTCTATGAAGTATCTTTAGAAGGCTAAGCGATTAAACCGATATTTCTATGTCTTATACGAACTTAGTTAATTTTGAAACAAAATTCTTTTGGTTTTAAAGGTTTTGCCCTATGTCTAGGGTCAAAAACAAATTCCTATGTCTAGGCTATTTTCCTTTATTGCTTTTATGAAAACCAAATTTTTATCTAACCTTTTCAGAATTAGACTCTATTTTTGTATACTAATCTAGGTGATTGATCTAGACTAATAATAAGCATTAAAATCAATAAAAGCAGACAAGTTATAGAGGAAGCAAAGTTGCTCTCACAATTAGGCATTTATTCCTATCTTTAGGGCATTCACATGCTTGAATTCCAAAGAAGGAATTAGTTCATTATGAAAGAAATGAAAACCCAAAATTCAATTGCTATAAATCTCATAATTAATAACCAAAATTCAAAAATTAGCTTTCGTATAATGGAACAAAACAAACAGAAATTTGATAGAAAATTATTGATGTGAATCTAATTCAATAACCCAAAATACTCATAAGGGAAATTCAAATTGAAATTCAAAGACAACACCTTCATCCCTTTAACTAAATCTCTACCAAAACTTCAAATGCAGTACAGTAGTAGGAAAAAAAAATAAAAAGATTAAAATAGAATGAAACTAAACCCAAAAACAGAGTAACAATACTAACGAGAGTTCCTTGCTTTGATCGAACCAAATACCCATTCAAAGGCAAATGGGTCTTCACCTCCTCTAACTTTTGTTGAGGAGGGATCAACCTTGGAAGTTACAGAGCTAGGATGAAGAGAAAAACTACTATAAAATGACAGAAAAATAAGGAATTACAGACTTTGAGCGCAGAAGGAAACCCAGCCACGTTTTGCTTCATTTTCCCCATTTTTATAGGAATTGAGGGCTAGGGTTTCCATCTTTGTGCTCCTTCAATCATAGGTCAATGTTTGGGCATGAGATTAGGCTGAAAATTCTCCAGAAATTGAGCAAATCCCATAGATCTTGATATATTTATGTGATTTCCGTAATGAAGGATAAGTCCAGAAAATGCAATTGCATTTTCTCTCTTGTTCACCACCTTGCCTTCTCAAGGAAATGCAATTTCATTTCATTTGCATTTTCTTCATTGCTTCAAATCTGCACAAAAACAACAATTTAGCCAACTTTCCTTTATTTTTTCAACTTATTTCTTCTTTTTCCATACTCCGACAAGCTTGCATGAATTTATCTTATAAATGCTATTTTTAGCTTGCTCATTATTTGACAAAATATGCAAAAATGGCAAGAACAACTTAGTTTTAGGGTTAAATAATCCTCATAACTGAGAATTATCAAGGGGTAAAATGGATTTTTGACCCAACTGTAATTATGAACAACTCGTGAATGATCAACTTGCATGCATATTGATTATATCCATGGACATAAATTGTCCTACAGTGCATAATAGTGCAACTCTAGGTCTATAATGGAGTGACTCTAGAGTTAATGAAAGAAAATTGATTTTGTATCATTGGAGCTTACAATCTGTAGATCCATAAGGTCTCATTGCTAGCTCATAATAACACTAAAGGATCAATTTAGTTGAAAAAAAATTGAAATGTTCAAATTAATATTTAATATATTAAATATAAAAGAGGAAAATATATTTATTGTATTTGATATATTAAATATTAAAATGATTAATGTATATTAGATACATTAAAGAATAAAATATATATATATTTGAAATTTGAATGAGATTCAAATAAGTTAAATATATATTGTAGGAGATTTGAATCTCAATCAAATGAGTATAATATATATTTTAATATATTAGATATTAAAATATAATATTTTAATTATGACAAAAAATTTTCCTAGGTCTCTATAAATAGGACCCTTGGGTTGAGCCATGAGAGACATATCTCCTTAATAGAAAATAAAAAAAAAAATTCTCTCTAGACTTTTTCTACTCTAATCTCATGTGGATTTTCTTTCAAAAGTCTTGGTCTTGTGTTCAAGTCATAGCTAGGAAGACTTTGTGGAGGAGGTAAAGACCCGCTTAAAATATCTCCATCTTATTTCAAAGGCATGTTTTGCTTAATCTAAAATTATTTTCCTTTTAATTCTAAAAAGAAAATCAAAGTCGATTCCAACGCTTCCATTGTGGATTTAATTCGATTATTCCCTTCATATATATATTCAGTTATTTTCAAATATATACTCGATATGTTTGTTTGTCACCACTATCATGTCATTTGAAAATATACTCTCTCTCTCTCTCTCTCTCTCTCTCTCTCTCTCTCTCTCTCTCTCTCTCTCTCTCTATATATATATATATATATATATATATATATATATATATCTTTTGCAATAAAAAATTATGCAAAATATGTACCTCATATTGTTAATATATCCTTACATTTTAAAAAATATACACATGGTATGAAACCACTGTATAACCATAAAAAATCCTACTGCTTTTAAAAAAAAACCTATTCTCCAGTGACTATACAATTGCCCACGATATCCATGAGCAGCAGCGGCTTAATCCAACATCATCCATGATATTTTCACAATCCAACATTACCAGCAAGTAGTGGTCGATATTTCCAGCAATATGCAATTAGTGGTTAAGGAAGACGAGTGGCAGTTTGTGGCGAAGGAGGGCAAGCGACAGAGGGTTATGGCGAGAGGGAGGAAGAAGAAAGGAATACAATCGCCAAAGAAATTTGAAAAAAATCGATTACAATCACAGGAGATTATGGCGACTAGGAGGAAGAAGAAAGGAATGCAAATTTTTTTTTTTTTTTTAGAAAAGGAATAGTTTATTTCCTTATTCTAAAGCCCAACAATAGGGGCATTTATTATAAAGAAAAAAAAATCAATTTGCCTTAATGGAGATTATGGAAGAGATCATAAAAGAAATTAAATCACAACTTATATATAAAAACTCTAGGCTATTTTGCTATTTGTGTAAGAAATGGTGGGTTTGGACAAAAATGAAATATAAGCCTCATTTATGGGCTAATCGTGTAGTTATATATATTTTTAGTACAACAAAAGTGGGGTATGGATATTTGAACCTCTGACCTCAACAGATAGAGTACATGTCAATTACCACTGAGCTATGCTCCCTATTATGGGTAATTTTGGACCTAAAGAGTAAAGTTAAATAAAGAAATGAGGAATCATAAGCAGAACCAATACTAAATGGGCCCTGCATTAAGTGAACTTAGGAAAACACGAGAACGGGCTGAAAAACAAGAAGAGAAAAAAGGAATTAGGCCCAATTCCTCTCCATGACGAGGCCGAGGAGACCCTCTCCTTCAAGGGGCGTGCGTCATGCACACTTATGGCCCATGGTATCTTTGATTTGGTTTGGTTCATTTTTTACCTAATTTGTAAAGGAAACGAGTAAGTGTTTCCTCGTACTCTAAACCCTTGCTATACAATTCTTTGATTCTAACTTACGTATCGGAGCCTGTATGGTAAACACCACACTGGTATGCAGTTTTCTTTTGTTTTGCAGGCCACGTCTTCTCCCATCAACAAATTTACCATTGTTGTCACATGAAGGTCAGGTGAGATTTCTTCTATTCGAATTTTGGCAACAACACTCACTTTTGGCAACAACACTCACTTTGATTACAAATGGTTTGTCATATTGAATATATGATACATTTTCCTTTTGCGTGATCATGAACTAAAATTTTTTATTTTGTTGGTGATGTTAGTGAACTATATTAAAGTTTACTAAAAAGTAGAAAGAAAAAATGATTAAAACCTATTTAGGGATGAGTTATGAACTTCAACCAAACTAATAGGGATTAAATTGAATAAACCCAAACCACAAGGAAAATTACTTGAAATGACCTAAATCCAAAAACTTTATTAAGAATGAGATGACTTTTTGAAACCTACTTTTTTGACCTTTTTTCGTAGTTGTTCACATGAGATTTCAAAAATAGAAATAGGTACACATGTAATGAACGTGTGTTGTATTAATTTCAGTATAGTGAGTACAATCTCTAGTATTTGATCATCTGATTATCTCTCCTGCTTGTATGCTTTGCTCGAGGGCTGAAGAGCTTGTTCTCAAGGTTGAAACTTCAATGGATTCTTGGAGCGTTCTTGATCTCCGTAACGTGTTCTTCGTTTAGACAATGTTTGATCTTTAGGAGCTTCTGGAGTCTTTTGAATTTCGTTTCTGAATTCTCTCTGAGCTTCTTCAGTTTTGAACCCCTAAAATGAAGGAGGAAGTTCTCTATTTATAGAGTTCCTTAATGCCTCTAGGTGGGCTTGGGCTTGTTGGACTGGACCCAGTTAATTTTTGGGCAACCCTTTGGATTGAGCCTAGTTGACTTTGGGCTAGCCCTTTTGGACTGGATTTGGTTGACTTTGGGCCTAGGCATTGGGACTAGGCCTAGTTGACTTTGGGCTAGCTCTTTTAGACTGGGGCTGGCTGGCTGCCTTTGGGTCTAGCCTCTAGACTGGGTCTGGTTGACTTTGGGCTAGCCCTTTTGGACTGGGCCTAGGCTTCACTAATTGGGGCCTTCAATTCGGGCTTTTGTCTTCCAAATTTCAAATAACCCACTTATGTACTTGAATTTGTCATAATTTAATTTAGGGATCTTTGCATATTTAATTAATCCCTAATTAAATATAATTTCGTCATCAATGTTGAATAATGACGTGGCAATTTTGGGTTGGTCGAAATTTTTATTCCAATAGTAGTAAAATTTCGTTTGTGCCATTAAGTTAAAAAAACATCAAATGTCCAAATTTTCTCTCTCTTCTCTCATCTTTGTCTTCTTCTTTCTCTCTCATTTGTGTTCCTTTTCTTCTCCCTCTCCTCTCTCATCCTATAACATGGCTTGAACATCGATGATCCATCTTCAACACTCTTGTCATCGTTCATCTCTTCTCTCTCCTCAATACAATCCGTTTTGGCTAAATGACTATTCGTTTTTATAAGTTTTTTCGTGTTCTTTCCAACATGCTGATAAAACTGGATGATGTTTCATGTAACTTTGAGAGATCTAGGTGTTGGAAGGTAGCTTGTTTCACTCTTCCACACAAAAATAATTGTAACTAATTCTAGATGAACGATGACAAGAGCATTAAAGATGGGTCATCAGTGCTCAAGCCATGGTCAGATGAGAGAGGTGAGCGAGGAGAAAAAGAACAAAGAGGAATGAGAAGAAGAAGATAGAGAGGAGATAGGAGAGAGGAGAGATGAATTTTTGGCATTTGATGTTTCTTTTGACTCAATGGTACAAACGAAATTTCACACAGTAACAAAAAAAAAAAGGTCTGATTTGTCATTTTTGATAAAATTTTTGTATTTTAATTTAATGTTTTTTTTTTAAACTAATTTAGTGTTAAATATGTTATTATCACGTTAAGAATCCTTCTCCAAATTTTGGGGAATAAAAATGTGTTTTCTAGAAGGGAATATCAATTGGAGGTTGGATAAGAAGAACCAAAGCCCTAACAAGCTTGGTATTTTTCTCTTTTTAACCTCATTATCGATTCTACAAGATGAAATGGCGAGCGTTCAAGTCATCAAATTGACCACAATGTTGAAGCCATTTCTGTTTACGATTGTGAGCTACATCAATTCGTCTCAGCCTCAGGTAAATTACTTTTAATTGCTTCCGATGAAAGGGCGAGGGAATTATTGACGAACATGGCTGCTTTTTCGATTTGCACAGGAATAGTTGCATAGCATATGAGGCTGATGTTTATAAATGGAAAGTGAATGTGTAGGTCAACTTTTGCGAGCGTATAAATTCTTTGCTGGGGATTGAAATCTTTTGCAATGGTAAAATCGAAAGCCATCGACTGTCCAAGTATATGTTATCGACCAATTGAACCCTCAGACCGTGAAGTTTTGGAGCAAATCCATGGTAACTTGTTTCCCATCAGGTATGTAAATTCGATTGAGGGTGAGGTTCATTTTGATTTCGTGATGTGATACTGAAATTGGCTTACGGGTACGAATTCCTCAGGTATGAGTCGGAGTTTTTCCATAATGTTGTTAATGGACGTGACATCGTGTCGTGGGCAGCGGTCGATCATAATAGACCAGATGGCAGAAGTGATGAGCTTATTGGATTTGTGACTGCACGAACTGTTCTGGCAAAAGACAGTGAGGTGGGTTTTCCTTGTGCTTAATCTGAGACTCAACTGTCATACATGAGCTGTTTTCTCTTAATTTTCTGGGGGTAGAACGGGATTTCTTTTAGTTTATAGTTTTTGTACTGCTTTTCATCTAAACATCTGACTCTTCGGCTGTTACTGTACAGTTTTTTTAATCCATCATGCTTGCTGGAAAACAATGTTTTCATGGCTTGTTCATTGACCTTGCTTTCAAGCTGAAAATGTTCCTTCATGTTTGATCTTGCGGAAGTATTAGTTCCCATATGAAGACCTTTGGTGTTGTTTATATTATAAACCTCTTCTAAAAGAGACATTTAGGTTGTGTCCTCTTCTTAACATTGTAAAGCTAGATCATACTGTTAAGGTCTTTGGACATACATGGAGGTCATTGTGAAAGAAGTTTGGGTGGACTAAACATTTGCGAGATCAAAAACAAAAACGTTGCTTTCCTCTCCAAGTGTGGAGGGGAGATTATAATCAATATTTATGACCTGAATCAACTAGGTTGTTCTCTTAATCGGCTGCATCTTGGTTGCTCTTGAGTCTTGATGACCTTGGTTTTCTATAGTCAAATGTAGAGAATTCTGGCAAGAATATATTTCTTGCAAGTTGGCAATGGCATTAGGGTGAGATTTTGGGAGGACTTTTGGCCTTCTCCCTCTCCTTCAAGCATTGAGTTTCTTAACCTTTATACCATTACTTTGTCCAAAGAAAGAACAATTGTAGACTGTTGGAAGGTGGATAATCTTGGTTGGACCTTGAGTTTAAGATATATGCTTGATGGGGAGTTTGAAGAGTGCTTGGCCTCTAACTACTAAACTAATAAGAGATTTCATTCCTACTCAACATGAGGACCTTTTGGTGTGGTCTATAGAACCCTTGGGTCAATACTGCCAATGCAAAGCTAGAAGAGTTCATTGCTGAATCTTGGCTTGGAAAGGAAAAATTCCAAAAATCAAGTTCTTGTGGTCCATAGCCTACCAATTGCCTCAATGCTCAAGATAAGCTACAGAAAAGAAACCCCCATCTTGCTCTTCCCCTCAAGTATTGCTGGAATTGCAAAAGTGAAGAAGATTCTGTAGATCACTTATTCATTAATTGTCATATTGCTTCCTCCAGTCTGGTCAATAATCAATTATCTGCTGCATGTTGGATTTGTTTGGTGTGTTCCTATAGATATCAACATGGTGCTCCTAGAGGTCTTATCAGATTGGTAGTTTAGGGGAAAGTCAAAATCCTTTGGAAAAATGCCACTAGTGCTCTTCTTGGGCTCCTTTGGATGGAGAAAAACAACTAAAAGTTTAAAGATCAGCAGAGAGTTTTTTTTTTTTTTTGTTTATTTTGGGAGATTGTACGATATATTGCTTCCTCTTCAACAATTTTAAATATGATTTTCTAAGAAAGTTTTCATATTTATCTGATGGGGAAGAACAATGTCTACAAAATGAAGGTGTAAGGTGTAAATTGACACTGTAAAGGTACACCTTCAAATTTCACCTTGAGCTGGAGATTTAACAAGGTATGGAAGCAAGTGATTCTGAGTTCGAATCCGTATGATGTCATTTCATTTTCAATTGATATAGTTCACATGTTGGACTCTTTGAAGCAAATATAATTTGAGCTCATATGTATGGAGAAGTATTAAGAATATGTAACAAAATATAATGTACTCTAACCTATCCACTTAAGTTCTTGTGTGTAGCGTGTAGTGGTCCTTGGACACTTTTCAGTAAATCAATGAAAAATGTATCTTGTTTTTAAAAAAAGCTTAATTTATTTTCTCATATTTCCAATCCATTGGATCTAACATCTTCATCGTTGAAGAACCAATTGAAGAAGTGATTGACGAATCTTAGCGTTACCTTGTGCCAATTGCCATAATGGCCTTCTTAATTCTTTGAAAATCTGAAACATTGTACTTAAGTGCAAGTGATTAGGACTTTAAATTCATTGGTATGAATATATAGTTGGTTTGGCCTCGAGAGATTCCACAACTTTGAGAATGCATTTTGGCTATAAGAGAACAGACATATTTTTTTGACGTTTGGTCTTTCACCCTTTGTTGGGAAGTTTAATGGAGTTCCTGGATTCGTTAAAAGAATGTTGATATTGAGCATGTGGTTCGTTAAATTAGTGGCTCAAACTCAAGGGGGGTGCTTTAGCTTGGTGAGTTCAACTGTAATTGAGCTGGCATTGGGGTGATTAACACACATAAAATGTTACAAAATGTGGAAATTGCCATGTGATCATTAGCTCCAGGTGGACTTCGAATAATTCTTGTAACAGTTGTGCCAAAGTTATCATTTAGTAGTTTTATGTACTTCGAAGCCACCATTAGGTTTTAAAGTGGATTGATGCCAAGAAACTATAGTTGAATTTGTAATTGGTGGGTGGATATTTGTAGAATTGACTTTCACTTAACACTAATCTGTTAACGAAGTCTTTTTAGCTACTTTGACAGCTGAAATCACTTGTCTTGGATGCTTAAAACCAGGTATCTCTAATTTATACCGCTTAAGTGCCTTGTAGATATCTGATTTACTTCGGCATGATTCATTAAGCGCGGATCAAACTCTAGTATACATTCTTACACTGGGAGTAGTGGAAACCTACAGAAACCTTGGGATAGGTATGAGTTTGTTAGAGCTTATATCTGATTTTTTTTTTTACACTAATGTCATGTCTACAAATCATCAGGAATTTGATGTATTGAATTGCAGCTAGTTCACTTGTTCAAAAGGTAATTAAATATGCCTCAAGCATGCCAACTTGCCGAGCAGTTTATTTGCATGTAATTTCATACAATAGTACTGCTATCAAATTCTACAAGAAAATATCATTCAAGTGCCTACAAAGACTGCCGGGCTTTTACTTTATCAATGGCCAGCATTATGATTCATACCTGTTCGTCTACTATGTGAATGGTGGTCGATCTCCATGCTCTTTATTGTAAGTATCAAATATCAACTACCTTTAAACTCACAAGGCTTATATTACTTGTTCATTTACATGGCCGCATGCCTTTTGAAAACGAAACCTTCCTTAATGTGGGACCTATAGTCCTCTTTTGCCTCTTATAGCAACCAAAACCTCAAAAAGAATCTGTTGACTTTTAAAAAAGACCTGAAACATGCTAACTGTAGAGGAAACAACTTATCTCAACCTATTGCCAAAATCTTGAAAATAATCTTATTCAAACTGGTTACCAGATTGACAAATCTGAAGTTCATGTAGACATGGAAACTTTTGAGTGCTTGGCGACTATAGGTTTCATTTCTGGGTAGTTGGGAAGGAGGGAGTTACTGGACAATAAAGAACAGTTTGAGAAAGGATAGAGCGTGGGAGGGATGAAGAGCATGTTGGAGTGTAGAGAAAAGATAGAAGGGGAAAGAAATGACGCAAGGTACAGAATCAGGTGCAAGAAAATCAATTACATTAGAAACTGGACAATAAAGAAGAGATTTAAGAGAGGGAGTGTTAGAAAGACCAAGAATCTCTTTTTTTTTTATTATCTTTCTGATTCTGTCGACTATTATCAATCAAATACTAATTGTTATTACAAATTAAAATTTTTATGGTATAACAAATATACCCCATCTCAAAAATGTATGTTTCAGTTCCTTTTATTTGGAAACCTTCCATTTGCCAAAACAAATGTTGGTGTGTTCTAGAAACGATAAGCTGCATAGGATAGAGATCTTCTAAACCTTCAAGCGTACGTTTGTTCTTTTTAATTGGTTTGTTTCGTGTACGTGCAGAGAGGTTGTCACTTTCGTGGTGACTTATTTAAGGGATGGAATCAAGTCTGTAACGTCAAGGCTGAGGAAGAATGAAAAAAGGAAGGTTTCAAAATGGCCCAAATGTAAAGAATCTCATAGCCTTATATCCATGGCGCAGAGCAAGAGAAATCTGGCGGTTGAGAGCAGTGGATATGAATGTGTTTGATTTGATTCTGATGTGAAGCACTGAGAAGGGAAACCACTCAGAGAAAGATTGACCACACTGTATACCTACTCTTCCTTCTGCTCTTTATAGTTTATTTGTAGTTTAAACCGTATATACATATATATAATATGATGATATTCTATCCTCAATGTAATATGCTTTGGTGATGTTTAATGAAAGTGAGGCTTTTGTATTCTTAATTCTTTAAAGTCCTTCTGTGACAATCTGCTGAGTTGTTGATCCCTTTATTGTAGTTTCATTGTTGAAAGAATGCCGCATTGAACCCTTTGAAGATTGAACATTTCTTTGGTGAATTATTTAAAAGGTGAAATACACTTTTGGTCCCTAGGGTTTGAAGCAAGTGTCTATTTGCTCTTTAAAGTTTCAAAACCAACGTTTTGGTCCTTAAAGTTTGAAAATTCATTTTAAATGGTTTCTGTGTTAAATTGGTCATTAATTGGCTAACAGAAAAGTGGCGTAGCATTATTGAGTTGGCAACTTTTAAATGACTTGACCTTATTTATTCATTTTATATTATTTTTATATTATGTGACTTTTTTTTTTTTTTTTTTTCTTCCTTTCCTTCTTCCCTATCTCTTCCCTTCTTCCTCTCTTCCTGAATTTTTCTTCTACAGTTATCATCCATTTTGCTGCGGCGGCCACCCATACTTTTAAAAAAATCACAAAAGGCTTGCAAAAACTGATCTATGTATTATCATCCTAGTTTCCTAATAATAATAATTAAAAAAAAACTGATTGATTTACCAATAAAATTCTGCACATAAATTACCAGTACATAAAACACAAAAAAATTCTAGTACATAAAACACAATCAACAAATCAGTATCACCTAAAAAAAAATCACTTCCACAAGTTAATCAAAGTATCTTTTTTAAAATGATTCATGTTTGTTTTCAAAGGTGATTTTAGAATCATCAAATTACTAATGTTTGTTTTCAAAGGTGATTTTAGAATCATCAAATTACTAAAAAGAGTATTACATTTGAGATTAAAAATAATTAAAAGGTGGTAGATAAAAGTTATACAAAGAGAACTAAAAGTTAAGAGAGAAAAAAGATATAAAGCTAGAGAAAACTTTCAAAGAGAAATAACTATTAGAGACATGGAAGGATAAAAATTTTAGAGAGAGTAACAAAAAAATTAATAGAGAGCGAAAATTTGAAGATAGAGAAATAAAATTTGAGAGATATACAAAAATTTTGGAGAGAATGATCAAAATTTTAGGGAGAAAAACTTTAATGAAGAGAAAAAAGTTAAGAGTCAGGAACAAAAAGTTCAAAAGCAAAAGGGAAAAAAGTTCAAGAACAAAAAGTTAGAGCAAGAGATAAAATATAAAATATAGAGAGATGAACAAAAAAAATTTAGAGGTAAAAAAAGTTAGAGAGAGCTAAAACTACTGGAGAGAAAAAAAATGTGAGAAAAATGAATAAAAATTTTAAAAAGATAATAAAGGAAGAGAGACATTATAAAAACTTTAGAGAGAAAAAAATTGGCATTATGTAAACAATGACGAATAACCTCAATGGTGACGGTTTTGAGATAACACATTTTTTGATTGAAATTTATGAATTTTTATAATATGAAATAATAGTCATTTTAAAAACAAAATCACCCACAATCACTTGATAAAAATCACATGGGAATCACCTCCCAAGTGATTGACCGAGAATTACTTGAAGTGATTTTGGATACTTCCAAAATCACTTCCTCACAATTGCCAAACATCACAATTTTGAAATAAAAGTGATTTTGGGCATGTCAAAAGTGATTTTGGTCATTCCAAAATCACTCCCAAACATGTCATTCTTGATGGAAATTTATGAATTTGTACAAAAGATGACGGTTTTCACCCGTCACCAAAAGTATACTTTTTTAAAAATTCAAATGATAGTCATTTTAAATCACAATCACTTGACAAAAATCACTTGAGAATCACCTCCCAAGTGATTGATCGGGAATCACTTCAAGTGATTTTGGATACTTCCTATACATGTTTGGGAGTGATTTTGGAATTGCCAAAATCACTTTTGACATGCCTAAAATCACTTATCTTTCAAAATTGTGATGTTTGTCAATGGTGAGCAAGTGATTTTGAAAGTATCCAAAATCACTTGAAGTGATTACCGATCAATCACTTGGGAGGTGATTCCCAAGTGATTGTGATTGAAAATGACTATTATTTCATTTTTTTTAAATATATCTTTGATGATGGGTAAAAACCGTCATTGTTTGTAAAATTCATAAATTTCCATTAAAAAATGTGTTTTCTCAAAACATTTACCATTGAGTTCATCCGTCATTGTTTACAAAATGAAAAGTTTTCTCTCTTTAAAGTTTTTATAATGTGTATCTCTAACTTTATTATCTTTTTAATTTTTTATTCATTTTTCTCACTTTTTTTTTTCTCTCTAACGGTTTTAACTCTCTGACTTTTTTTATTTCTAAATTTTTTTGTTCCTGTTTATAATTTTTGTATATTTTAAACATTTTTCTCTCTAATTTTTTTTTCTTCTTGCTCTACTTTTTTGTCCCTAACTCTTAACTTTTTTCTCCTCATTAAAGTTTTTCTTCCTAAAATTTTTATTATTCTGCTCAAATTTTTTTGTTTATCTCTTTATCTTTATTTTTCTATCTTTGAATTTCGCTCTCTTTATTAAAATTCTCTCCCTAAATTTTTTGTTCCTCCCTCTAAAATTTGTATCTTTCCATGTCTCTAACATTTTTTTCTCTTTGAAATTTTTTTCTATCTTTATATTTTTTCTCTCTTAATTTTTAGTTTTCTCTGTATAAATTTTGTTTACCACCTTCTATTTTTTTAAAATCTCAAATGTAATACTTTTTTTTAGAAACTTGATGATTCTAAAATCACATTTGAAAACAAACATTAATCATTTAAAAAAAAATACTTTTAATTAAATTTAAATCATTTTTACAAGTGTTGAATTAAATATTAAAATGATTTATAACTAATACTTAAAAATAATAATTATAATTAAATCACTTAGCTCAAAACACTTATTTTAAAGTTGCTTCCAAACATGCCTTTTGAAAATCACTATTGAAAATGTAGAACTAAATATTAAAATAATTATATGAAAATCACTTTTAATAAATCAATTATAAACTAATCAATTGTGCTAAAATCAATATTTCTAAAATCATTCACAAACATGCCTTTAATTAAATTTAAACAATCATTCAATATTTACAAGTGTGGAACCAAAAATTAAAATGAATTACACTAAAATTTTTACAAAATTAATTATAATTGAATCACTTAGCTCAAAACACTTATTCTAAATCACTTCCAAACATGCCTTTAATCATTGAAAATCACTTTTAATTGTATAAAAATAACTATTAAAAGTGTAGAACCAAACATTAAATTGATTATATGAAAATCACTTTTAATTAATCAATTATAAATAAATTAATTGTGCTAAAATCACTCATAAACATATCGTTAATAGACACAATCCCAAATCACGAGGGACGAAAAATGTATTTTATCCATTTTTTATAATTTAGCCATAAAAGTACAAAAATCGAATTTATTTGGATTCAGTGAGGTGTGCCTAGGTTAAATCTCGTGAGCCCGAAGTTCTTGAACAATCAAGAGCCGATCTTGTCTAAATCAGGGGTTGAGATTCCCCGCCCCATTTGGAATAGAGCAGCCCTAGAGTTGCAGAAGAATGGCACAAACGGCTATGGCTTTCAATCTCAAGTAGGTTTCTCTCTCTCTGCGATTTCATATTATGGTAGTCTTCATTTTCATCTGTTAATTTTCTTTCTATCGATTTCGCTTTCCATGATCTTCCATTGACAGTGTTTCTGTTGAAGACCTATAAACCTAGCAAAAAGGATCACTTCTGCCCAACTACTACTACTCCGATTCACACGCAACGTTGGTCCTCCATTTCAATTTTCCATTGAATTTATAGGTTTTCATTCTTCTTTATTTGTGTTTCAGGATCTGAGTGAAAAGTAGATTATGTCGGTGAGAGGGAGGAAAGTCTCTGCCCGAGGGGAAGCAGTAGCTGCAAATTATGCTTTTGGGCCTCTCGAAGATGATGTTATTATAAAACACAGGCTTCTCACTCGGACAACTACTACAAGGGGGGAACCTCCATTGAAGAAGCTCCAGAAGAAGTTCACTTCCTTCGTTATTGAGATTGAAAAGGATGGGAATAACTATGATGACTGTGAGAAGCTTTCCAGAGCTTTCTTACAAGAGCTGTCGACGTTCGAAATTCCTTTGCTCAAGAGTAAAGCAGTTGTCGATGCAAATATTAGGGAAAAGGAGAGCTTCCATGAGTTTAAGGATGAGATAAACAGGCAAATTTTGTTAGCTCAGGATGATATTGAAGATCTTAAGAAGCAGCTTGAAGAAAGCAAAATTGAGAGGCAACACAAAGAGGAGTGTGAGGCAATTAGGAAACTTATAGCTGCACAGCCGCCCAGGTCTGCTACACAAAAGACTATTATGGAGTTAGAGAAAGAGATTGCGGCACTTGATGCTGAGAACACAGCTAGTTCAAGGATGCTGGAGCTGCGCAAGAAACAATTTGCTCTTTTATTGCACGTGGTATGTTTCCCTCAGCAATGTTTTTATAGTTATATTCTTAAACTGTACCCTAAAAGTAAACATTTTGGTCTTTTTGTTTGAAGAATCATTAGTTTAGACTTTGGATTATCTATCACCACCATTTTTTCACTATGGAATTGTTTTGAGATTCTTCGATAGATTGGTGCACGGAGAAGATTAAGATGTCTATACTATGAATGCTGGAACCCCCTAATTTTGGCCTTTAAGGAAGAATGAGACGGTTCCATTAGTCTTTTGCTAGTTTACCCTAGGTGCTGAGATGATCGGAAAGTTTGGTTTGATGATGTAAATTGTAGTGTTCAATCTCCAACATCTAGGCTTTTTATTTGAAAATCTCTGCCAGCGTAACCTGATGATGTTTAAATATAAAAACAACCTAAGTTGAAATTTTTGTTTTTAGTATTAGAAATCTAATTCAAGTTGCAATCTTCGTTTTAGTATTTGAAAGCCTCTGACCTCTCGTTATTTATCAAGTTTAGTGTGTAGAAATCTGTAGACTATTTGGCCCTACAACATATGGTAGCTAGGAAACGCGTGCAATGTCTGATATCCCGCATAGGGTGTCCATGTCCTAAGGGTTTTTTTTTTCCATTATTCAAAAGATTTTATTGATAAGGTGAAATTTATAAAGAAAGAATGCCCCCTCGCATGAACTAAGTTTTTGATTGTAGTTGATGAACTCCCTTTCCACCTCCAAATGACTGATTAGGCTTTGTCCTCTAGAGCAGATCATTTAGGAAATGAGACTTTCTTGTTTCAGCTATGGACCCCAAGACAAAAAGTTGAAATATTATCCCCTTTGTCAAGTCACTCAAGTTTACATTTTATCTAAAATAGATTTCCTTCAAAGAATGACTTGACCACCTTGTCACCATCAGTATCGTCTAATCATGCATCCGACAATGGAAGAGAATCTTCATGAGTGAGCCACATATTTCTTTCCATACCATCCAACATATGAAGAGCAAAGAATAAGGTATCCTTTTGAGCTGCAGTATTGCCAAGCACCTCAATATTCCGAACTTGTAGTTTTTCTTTGAGAAATTACAATTAACATATAAGCATGACTTCACTGTCTGACACCATCAGCATATTAGGTACCCAAACAAAGACAACACAAGATACCAATATATTGCAATATTAAAGGAAAATTTTAATATAACTATAGCCTTTCGAGAGGGCTATCTCTCTCCCAAGTCCCATAATGGACAATCCCACTAAAAATGATCCTCCCTCTAAGGTCCCTGACACTCCTTATTTATAACCAAGACACCTTTAACTAATTACCACAATGCCCTTACTATTGTCCTCCTAATCTCCCCCACAAATCCCACACTAGTACTCTCACACAACATCCCTCAATCACATCAACATTGGAAGAAAATGCTTATGAGTGTGCCACATATTTTCATATTTGAAAGGAGGGTAACCATTGGGATTGCCGACTTCTAGTGATATGCGGAAGTGATTGGAAGTGGATCTATGAAGGTGTTTTTTTTTTTCTTTTTTTCTGTTTCAGAAAAAGAAAAAAAAAGTGGGTTTTATCAGGGCTTTTAACTCTGGGGTTGTGAAAACTTTCTAACCACTCCTGTGGAGCCAGCGAGGAAAGTGCTGTCCCTCAGATTGGTCCAAAGAAGTCAACCACTAGAGAAATGTCAATCAAAGAGAGATCAGAAATCAGCCTATTTAAGTGCCTCATACTTCTGCTTAAGGAAGAAGAGGAACACCTTGAAGACTTCTCTAATGGTCACCTAACTGCATTGTGAACCTTTTTGTTCACCCTAGCATCTCAGCAAAGACCAAAGAGAGCTTCCTAGTCAAGCCAAAAACCAGGAAAAACCTTGTAGTAGTACTTAGTAGGACCATAAATCCAAAAATCTAGAAAGAAAAAGCATCCACCGGAGATAATTTAGCAGACAAGGAAAAAGCACCTTCCACTACTTCACAACATTAAGAAGGATTTAACTACAATAATACCACTGGAAGAACCCCAAGCTTCTAAACACATACATGCTATGTGATCGGAACTCCAAATAGACTTGGTTTCCATTATAATCAAATTCTCTACAAGGGTCTGTATTCTCCTAGTCACTATCCCACACATGTTCAAACTTCCAACTGAGGATTGTCATGAAGCATTTGTCTGTCATTGAGGTCCTGAACATAATGGAACACCTTGAAGTGCATCTACTCGAGGGTTATAGCTGCAGCTATTTTGGAAGAGATCTAATGGTCATCTGTTCCACTGTTAGCCATTCTGTTACTGCATTTTGATCCGAGGTCTTCACAGGATGAAATATTACATGAAGATTTCTGGAACATGCATCCAAAAAAAATTGTTATGGGGGAATAGAGAAGGTTGCAGCATAGCTTGGGTGGTTTCCAGGGGAATGCTGTTTGTGTTTTTAACTTCCCTATACAGGAAATGACTACATATGTATACTTTGATTTAAATTAACATTTTTCTTAATGAGTATTCACTTTTAACATTTGTACATTTTCTTTTTCCTTTTGCTCTTCCAATAATTGTTGTGTGTGTGTTATGTTTTAATTAATTAATTTTTTTGGGGAAGGGGGATTTATGATTGGGGCCGTGGGGCATGGTGAGGCCTTTTAAATCTCTAGAAATTGTAGTCACACAACTGAAAAATTCTCTTCCCACACTTTTGACAATCTGGAAAGATTGTCCTCTGCTGTAACCTGTAAGTAACATTGTTCGAGCAGAAAGCTTATAGGTTGTTTTCTCATGTGATTATGGGAAAGTACGAGGTTTTCTCATATACTCTGACATCCCATATGAGCAGCATTGTGTCTAAATAAATTGTCTGGCTATGATTGTATATAAACTTTCTACCTGGTCCTTGAAATCCTCAACTTCTATTGCTGCAGGTGGATGAGTTGCAAAATACCATAGAGGATGAACAGAAGAGTTTAATGGAGGAAATGAGAATCACAGCTGAGGAGAATAAGATTGGTGTGGATGATGCTAGTGGAGGCCTGGAAGCCATGGCTGTCGACTGAGACCATTCTCTCGAATATTCTGGTGTAAAACTTGTATGCATATTTTTTTAGAACTCAATATCAAATCTATTATTCTTATCTGGAAATCTTAATCAAGTTGAGAAATGAAAACGCAATGGAGTTGGATCTTCTAGATATTCCCCTCTAAGGCCAATCGAATCGAGTAGAATCTTGTTCTTTTTCTTAGGCATTATATGTGAAAAGACATGCCATAGTAATTGAGCAGCTTTGTAAGGGAAATGTGAGTGAAATTTTTGGACCTTATGCAGGATTATAGTTTTGGCAGATCAAATTGTTGTAACTGACCATTGACGTATATATATGTATTTAATTGTCTAGTTATGAATAATATATCTATGTTCTGTACTCTATGATTATGGCACATGCCATGGCTATTTATAACAAAAGATGCATCATTTCACATGGTGAGTACATCTCTACCATGTTGGAATAACAACTATTTAAGAACGAAGAAAGTAAGAAGTTGAAATTCCATTCAATTTGAGAAATCTTCGAAATGGACAAAATTAATATGGGGGAGGCATCGTGCATTTATTTTTCCTTTTAAATGCAAGAAAGTAAGCATGGCACTGGCAAACCCTCATGTTTCTCATTCTAAACATTTTTTTTTTCACAATGATTAATATCTAGGTAAAAATATAAAATGTCATAACGATTGAACGATTGCTAGAAAATAGTGCTGCTACACCAATCTCCTATGTTTTTGTTTTTGTTTTTAGTACAATTTTGGCTCTTACATGTTATATTTTATTATATTGCAAACTCTATATATTGTAATTTCTTTTGGTAAATGAGGATTTCAACCATGTTTTTTGTTTTTTTTTAGTGTTTTAGACTTGTTTAAACAAACCAACGACAACCTTTAAAAAAAAAGAAAAAGTAAACCAATAACAAATTCAATGTCCTTCTATGATTTCACTTTTTCTACATGCATATGCATTTCAAACATGGATTCCAAATTCATTGCATGTAAGGTTTCTACATGCATATGCATTTCAAACATGGATTTCGAATTCATTGCATGTAAGGTTAGGATTATTGTTCCATATTAATTCTTATGTACTAGTTAAAGAAATGATTCCATATTAATTCTTACGTATTAGTTAAAAAATTTGTTTATATTTATTTGGATGTTTACTCTTCCTTTAGCAAAAGTTATATATTCATGGGTCATTCAAATAACAACAAAAACAAAAACTTGCAAAAAAAAAAAGATCATTTAAACACTTCTAGTCCTTTCTTCTTAAAGTAAATATTAAAAATCAAGAGAGATCATCTTGAATCGTGCCTCTTTAGCTTGTTGGCTATTGAGAAAATAGCTCTTGGCAGCCCGAGTAATGTCTATCAAAGGTTGTAGACTAGCTAATTATGCACTCAAAACAATTTCTTCCTCTACTTCGTATTTCACCCTTCTCAATGATTTCTAAATGAAATCTAGAAAGAATAGAGCCAAAATTCAAGTAACATTCCACCACAATCTCTGCTACTTTTATAAGCTTTTCATTATATATACTTCGTGCCAAAACCTGCTTGGTATAAAAATTTCTCATCGTTGTTGTTGTTAGGTTAAACTATTCCTCTTGACTCTAAGTATATGCAATTGATTTAAATTTTATCCATTGAACTCCAAATCTTGAAATGTACACCCATTTTTTTATTAGTTTTTTTCTCTTTCAATTTACTCATTAACATAATACAATAATGTAAAAAGCATCCCTTATAGTTTTTGAAGATATAATTTGAGATGATTTATTTTTGTTAAAATAATAGATTTAAACTTTTGAATATTTATTCAATACTCAAATTTTGTACTATGTTTATACACAGTTCTTTCTGTTAACACCATTAGAGTTTTGATATAAACGTTACTAATTAATTAATAAAACGCCTCAAAAAGTTGCCAAACTTGGAATGGAAAATGTTTTATATATTTTTCTCATGCATAAAAGAGAATGTAGAAAAGATAAAACCGACTAAAATAACAAAACATAAGAAAAGAAGAAAAACGTGAGCCGGCTGGATGCGAACCTGCGCGGGCAGAGCCCACATGATTTCTACCCACACGCAATTGTTCAGTAGTTTATCATATACAAGTTTAAATTATTACAAAAATTGTAAAACAAATGGAGATGCAGGGTATCGATCCCCGTACCTCTCGCATGCTAAGCGAGCGCTCTACCATCTGAGCTACATCCCCTTTTGATAGTAATAATCATAATAATATTTATCTCTATAATAAATTTCGTTTAAGAGCATTTCATTTTTTTTTTAAAATTTCTTAGTTTATTTTGAAATACCGACAACAACGGAAAAAGGAAGCTGTGAATTGCAAGCATGAAAAGCTCGAAGTTAAAAAGCTAAAAGAATGTCCCGTTTCTAATGGGTTCATTTGGATTATCTTTTAATTAAAAGTTTTTTTTTTTAAAAATAAATTTTTTTTTTTATAAAATCTGTTTAAAATTAAAACACTTATATGTTTGGTTACATTTTTCTCAAAAATGTTTTTATACACAAGTTTGCTTGGTTTGCTCTACACTCAAAATGTTTATAGTAATATCAAATTATTATAAGAGATGATTATTAAACACTATGAACTAATAAGTTTAAATTTGTATTTAAAAGTCGACTAACACTGGCCACTACATGGAGTGATAGTCGGAGTAGTCGTTGGAGTTGCGCCATAGATGGTCGTTAGAGTTTTTACTACACGGTGGTTGCCGGAGTCGGTCGCCAATGGTGGTGGTCGTTGGAGTGGACATCTAGGTGGTGGTCGTTGAAGTGGGCAGCGATGGCGAGAGGGTTAGTGTGAGGGTATTTTGGTCATTTTAATGTATCATGAAAATTTGAGATGAATTCCAAGTTAAAACACCTAAAAACCCTTTTTCTAAAATTTGGTTTCAAATGTTTCACCCAAAATAAGTTATTTCTCAAACCCATTTTTTAAAAAGTCATTTTGAGTGGGTGCCAAATGTTGCTAAAATACGCAAGTGTACGAATCATTACAAATAATATAGTAGTTGAATTACTAAAATCGTTCTCCACAGGGAATGAATATGCTACTAATTACCAAATTCGTTAGCATCGGTTTTCTCTGAGTACCGAATAATCAAAGAGGGATGAAATTTTAAACTTGCTTGCAAATAAAGGAAATAAAGCTCTAATTTAACAATGTAAAACAAATGATTAAATTTAATTTCTAATGGATCTAGAACTATGACTTCACTATCATCTCCTCCTACTCTTCATTCATTAATAATTGAAGCAAATTATATTTTTAGATTGTTGGTAAGTTCTACCCTGTAGACTCAATATTCTCTCTCAAGAATAATGATATTCTTTGAAAAGTAAATTGTCTATATCTCTATGACAATTCCAACAAATAAAAAATATTAAGCACATAGAATCTAAAATTGCCACAAAATATACAAGAATATCTCTATTTCAAGTATAAATTAGGGAAAACAATTCAAGTTCATCAATAATTCTTGTCTCTCAACCTCAAATTATGACACAAAATCAATGTAAAGATTGGCCAAATCTAAACATGCATTAAGCTTAAAAGAGTTTTCACAATCACAAATGAAATAGAAACATGAACTATTAACTAAGAAAGAGTAGGATTCAAATAACAATTACATCAAAGATTTAGAAAGAGTAACTTAGTTCATAATGAAAATCTAGACAAAAGTCCTAATTAGAACTATTGAAGTCATTACAAACAATAAAAGAGAAGGAAAAAGGGAAAAGAAAAAAAATTCGAGCGATTCCACGAGTTTTCAATCATCACTCTTGCTCCATTCAATTGCTCGGATCCTCCATAATAGTGTCCAGCCATCTTCCACATATTCTCCCTCCTAAATCCTCTTCAAATTTTATAAAAATATGTATTTATAAACCAAAAAATCCTAGGCACGCATCTTGGATTCATACTTCAAAGTTTGTAGCACCTAGGCATTGAAAATAGCGCTTAGGCGCTAGCATTCTACCTTCGCTAACAGTATGTGGCGCCTAGGTGCTGTATATATATATAGCTTTCAACTTAAAAATCTTCAAAATTTAGCCTTCAAAATGAAATATTTGATCACCTATAAAATAAAAAAGAAATGCATGAATTAAAATCCAAAAACTATAAAAAAAAAAAAAAAAACAACCTAAACAAGATATAACAAATAAATATAAAATGAACTTATCACCAAACACTGCAAATCAAGTTAAAATGATTTTTATTTCAAAAATAAACACTTCAAAAGACAATACAATCAACTCTAAATAAACAACTAGATATTAATGGAATTGTCAGGTGTAAAAATGACACGGAGAAGTATCGTTTCCACCTATATGTATTAGCTTCTTGACTAGAGGTAGATGTCTGACTTGCAATTCTCTTTCCCCTTCAACAGTCATGCCTTTACCTTTGGTCGGATCTCGTGTTATGGGAGGTAGGTCTTGAGCCATTGATAACTGGTCCTAATCAAGTCTACTGCCTTTCGATCGGTCCTAAGGATCCCTAGTCAGTACCTTAACAATCGAATTTGGTCAGCGAAAGAGCTCGAGGATTTGAGCTACACTCTGATCTAGTCCTAGGACTTTCTCTTGAAGTGCGATATACTTATCTTTCAGTTTCGTCTTTTTTCGTACAAGTTGTGTGGGCTCCACCGGAGGGTTGACAGTAGCATTTTGGACATTTTTCCCTCAGCTGCTACATGGCTAGGAGGCTTCTCTTGATCGGATTCATCTTCCTCTACGACCCAATTGTTTTTGCTCACTTCTTGCTCATAATTCATGATTCACGATCTTTGGTAGAGCACAATTAGTTAATTATTTCCATAGACGGTGCCAACTATTGATACCTGAATTTGGTTCAATGGTGAATTTATATGGAATGAGGAACAAACGAATTCCCTACAAAGAAAAGAGAGGATTAAGCACCAGTGTGGTGCTAAGTCACCTGCACTTTAACGATCAAGTTAGTAAATTTTGGCAAATAGCTTAGACTAGAGAATTTGAGCATGGTTTTGGATGTACCTTTGCAAATGACCATCTCATGTTATTTATAATGTTCATGGTAGAGTAACGGAAGAGAGTGGTTGCTTCAGGCCGAAAATCATGGCGAGATTTTCAAGATTAATTGTGCGGGGCCCACACCATTTGTATGGAAAAATGATCATTTTTAGCCTGCACACTTTGGTAACTCGTGTGGGCTTCACAGGAAGAAACCTCTCGGGGCTCACTACACTTGTGGTCCAAGACTTGTTGAATTCAGAACTCAATTGAGGCTCGCTTGGACCTTGATCTCTTCAGACATGGCCGATCCCCATGGGGGACAACCTTTTGCCTTAGCCTCTTCAACCATTGCAGACCCCTTGGGGGTCAACCTTTTGGCCTTGGCCTCTTTGGTTGAGGGTCGGTCCCGTAGGCTTTGGTTGAGGCCGAATTTGGCCTTTAGCCTCTCACTCTTGGGCTTTGGCCCATTGTGGCTCGTCTCTCAGCCTTTGGGCTCATTCTTGGCCTCAGGCCTTATTCTTGGCCCAATCAATAAATCCACTCTCAGCATAGGCCAAACTTTAAACCTTGCATAAGTGGGGAATTGATGAACCATGTCTTCTTTTCATTAGTAAATAATGGTAAAATAAGGTTAGAGATCATTTATAACTATTTCTCAAACATCATATACTAAAATGTCTCTTTTGAAACATTAGGGACAAAATAGATACCAAACTCAAACCTCAAAGACAAAAGTAAATTTTTTCAAAAACAAATGTACATCTAAAATGTATTCGTCTACTGGGTTGGTTTTCTATATATACCGTAAAAAGTAGTCCATTCAACTAATTACTTGGTAAAATTTGTCGATCTGGTCGAATTGAATTGGGCGTGATTTGTTCTCTTTTAAAAAAAAAGTTGATTATAATGTCAAGTTTTAGTTTTCTACGATGAGAATGTTAGTTTGACATTAATTTTGGCCAAAAACTGATTAAGATACTCTATTAACATCTTTATGAGGTGGATTATGATAACTATAATTACTATTTTGTGTGAACAACCATCCAACTGAATTGGGTGATTGGTTCGCTTTTAAAAAAAGTGATTATAGCGTACGGTTAGTTTTCTAAACTGAGAATGTTAGTTTGACATCAATTTTGGCCAAAAAAAACTTTTTAAGACATCCTACCAACATCTTTATGGTGTGGACAATTATCCATCTTTTTTGTTAAATTACAAGTCTAGTTCTTAAATTTTTAGATTTGTGTTTATTTAGTGTCAACTTTAAAAAATATCAAATAAGTTTCTAAACTTTTATATTTGTATTTCTTTCGTCCTTGAACTTTAAAAAATGTTTAATTAGTCTTTAAATTTTCAATTTTGCGTCTAATAGTTCAGTGACTTATTCTATATTTTTTAAAATTTACGGACCTACTAGACATAAAATTGAAAGTTTTGGGTCATATTAGACATGAAACTCAATTTTATATCTAATAGATTAGTTCATTTTTAAAACATTCAAATACAAAGGTCCTATTGTACACAAAATTGATAGTTCAGGAATCTATTAGATTTTTTTAAAGTTTAAAGACTTATTAGACACAAAATTGAAAGTTCATATACCTATTAGATATCAATTAAAGTTTTAGAGACCAAATAGTAGGGTAAATTAGATGAAAATTGTAGTTAAAAAAAAGAAATTGGCAAAAACATGTGGATTTGAAACTATTTAGGAAAAGATGGATGTTTTTTTTGTTCTTATTTGACTTTGTTTGTACAAAAAAACCCAAACCAATTGAAATTATTATTATTATTATTTTTTTTTTTTGGTCTTTTGTGGGATGTGTCTCTTCTAGAGACACATTCTACTTTATTTATTTATTTATGTTTATTTTTTTAACCAAGCATTCCACTTTATTTATTTATTTATGTTTATTTTTTTAACCTATTAAATGATTAATTTTTTCTTTTTTTTTTTTATAAGGGTTTTTAAAATATATATATATATATATATATTTGCAAAAATTGATTTAGATAATTCTATAATTTTACAAATTATATAACTATTTTTTTTTTTGTTTAAACCATTAAATGTTCTTTACAAAATTTGATTTAAATAATACTATATACTATACTATACATCTTCTCAAAATGCATTAAATTTTAAAAATTACATAATTAAATGCATAAGCAAATAATTTTTTTCTTCTTTTTTGAAGCTAGTAAATATTTTTTAAAAAAGGTGATCTTGAAACTTCCATAATTTTACAAGTTGTAACTATATATTTTTTCTTTATTTTTTAATTACGAATTTTGAGACATAATTTATATTCAATATTTTTGTTTGATTATTTTGATTTTACTTAGGTTAAATTATAAATTTAGTCCATGAACCTTGAAGTTTGTGTCTATGTGGCCCATGAACTTTCAAAATTACAAATTTAGTCCACGAACTCTCAAAGTTTTTAAAATTAACGAATCTACTAGACACAAAATTAAAATTATAGGGTTCCATTAGACATAAAATTTAAATTTATATTTAATAGATCAATTAATGTTTCATAAATTTGAATTTATCAGGGACCTATTAGACACAAATTAAAAGTTTAAGAACCTATTAGACACTTTTGAATGTTCAAGAACCAAATAGACACAAACTTATGATTTAACTTTTTACTTATTTTATTTTATTTAATTTTGAGCTTAACATGTAAAAAAATAAAAAACTTTAATCATTTAATGAGTTTAAAAAAGCAACAACAACAAAATTTTATTTAAAAGAAAAAACCAAAACTTGTAAAATTGTTAGGCTCAAAATAAAATAAAATAAAATCAAAATAATCAAGCAAAAATATTGAATATAAATTAACTCTCAAAATTCACAATTAAAAAAATAAAGAAAAATATATATAGCTACAACTTGTAAAATTATGGAAGAAAAAAATGATTTGCTTATGCATTTAATTATGTATTTTTTTTTTTAAATTTGATGCATTAATATAGTATTGTAAAATCAAATTTCATAAAGAACATTTATGGCTTAAAAAAAAAAGTAAATCATTTATAAAATTATAGAATTATCTAAATCAATTTTTGCAAAAAAAAAAAAAAACATTATTTTTTTTATAAAAAGAAAAAAATAATAATTTAATATGTTAAAAAAATAAACATAAATAAATAATAAAATAAAAAATAAAGTGGCATGAGTATGTAGAAGAGACACATTCAACGAAAAAACAAAATAAAAAAAATAATTTTTTAATAATTTTAATTGGTATGCATTTTTTGTACAAACGAAGTCCAATAAAGACAAAAAAAATATCTCTCTTTTCTTAAATAATTTCAAATCCACATGTTTTGCAAATTTCCTTTTTTAACTACAATTTTCATCTAATTTACTCATAGTATAAACTTCAAGTTTATGGACAAATTATTATTGAACTCTATTTTAGTCAAAAACCACCTTGCATGTTTTTTTTTTTTGGGGGGGGGGGGGGGGGTTATATCAGTATATAAGGATGAGAGTTTTGGGTTGAATTCAATCAAAACGAGAAAACACAGAAAAAAGTATGACGGAGACGTGGTTCATCGTCGTCATCACCATCATTATGTCGCTCTGTCTCTGCTCCCTTCTGAATTCCATGTTTTCCCACTCCCGAAGCTCCACCAAACTCCCACCAGGCCCTCCTTCAATCCCCATCATTAGCAATATCCAATGGCTCTGCAGATCCCCTCTCCAAATCGAGTTTCTGTTGCGCACTTTCATCGCCAAATACGGCCCCATCATCACCCTCCCCATCGGCACCCGCCCCGTTTTCTTCATCTCCGGCCGCTCCATAGCCCACAAGGCTCTCATCCTCAACGGCACTCTCTTCGCCGACCGTCCCCCGGCCCTTCCCATCAGCAAGATCACCTCCAGCAACCAGCACAGCATCAACACCGCCTCTTACGGCCCACTCTGGCGCCTCCTCCGCCGCAATCTCACTTCCCAAGTCCTCCATCCTTCTCGGGTCAAGTCCTATGGTCCTGCTCGCAAGTGGGTTTTGGATATTCTTCTCAATCGATTTCTGTCTCACTCTGAATCCGGAAGTCCCGTCTGTGTGGTCGATCATTTTCAGTACGCTATGTTCTGTTTGTTGGTGCTGATGTGCTTTGGGGACAAGCTTGACGAATCGCAGGTCAAGGAAATTGAGAACATGCAGCGTACAATGCTGATGAATCTTGGGCGTTTCAACGTCCTAAATTTCTGGCCCAAATTGACCAAGATTTTCCTACGAAAGCGCTGGGAGAAGTTTTTTGAACTCAAAAGGAATCAAGATGAAGTCCTGATCCCTTTGATCGAAGCAAGAAGGAAGGCCAAGCAAAACAGAGCAGAAGGGCAAGAAGAAGATGAAGAATTCGTGATGTCATATGTGGATACGCTTCTCGACTTGGAGCTCCCCGACGAGAACAGGAAGCTTACAGATGACGAAATAGTCACCATAGCCTCCGAGTTCCTAACCGGCGGCACCGATACCACAACCACAGCCCTGCAATGGATAATGGCGAATTTAGTGAAATACCCAGAAATTCAAAACAAGCTTTATGCAAAGATCAAAGGAGTAATGGGAGATGGATCAGGGGAGGAGGTGAAGGAAGAGGAATTGGGGAAAGTTGCCTATTTGAAAGCTGTGGTTTTGGAAGGATTACGAAGACACCCACCAGGGCATTTCCTGCTACCACACGCTGTGAAAGAAGAAACGACACTGGAAAATTATGTGATACCAAAGAATGGGACAGTGAATTTCATGGTGGCGGAGATGGGTTGGGATCCAGAAGTGTGGGAAGATCCGATGGCGTTTAAGCCGGAGAGGTTCATGAAGGGCGGCAAAGAAGAAGAAGAAGAAGAAGAAGTGGCGTTTGATATAACAGAAAGCAAGGAGATAAAGATGATGCCGTTTGGAGCAGGGAGGAGGGTATGTCCAGGAGCTAGTTTGGCAATTCTTCATTTGGAATATTTCATTGCCAATTTGGTTTGGAGGTTTGAATGGAAGGCCTTGGACGGAGACGACGTTGATATGTCGGAGGGTAAGAAGGTGGAGTTCACAGTCGTTATGAAAAAGCCTCTGAAAGCCAACGTAATTTCGAGGTTTTAAATCCAGATGATTTTTCCTCTACTCTACAGTCTCTACTGTGTGGCTTTGTGGTTAAAAAAAAAAAAAAACCCACTCAATTATCCACCAAATTGATGCCGTGCGTTTTTTAGACAACATGTTGTCAGATGCACACACCTGCACCTTTTTTATTTTCCTTTATTTCCGGTTGTTTGTTTTAGACCATAAGTTAGCTGTAGTCTAGAGTGCACTCATATCTGTACACTCTCTCCAATAACAAAGTAGAAAAAAAAAAACTAAAATATTTATATATATAATAAAATAATTTGCTACATGACAAATTTTGAGTGAGCACTTAGATGGGTTGCACAAAAAAAGATGCAATCCATGAAGCACTTAAGAACTCGTTTGATAATGTTTCTATTTCTTATTTTTTATTCATGTTTTTTATTTTTCAAAAAACAGACATTTTTGATAAACTATCATGTTTCTTGTTTTTAAATTTTTTAGAAACGTTTTTACAAAAAGGACAGATTTTGAGAAACTTCAAAAAGTATTTTTCAAATCATGTTTTTGTTTTTTTTTCTAGGTTTCATGCATGATTCCTATTTCTCTTTTTATCAATCTCTCCCCTCTCTCTTCTTTCTCTCTCTTCCATTCTATGTTTTTTTCTTTTAATATTTTTTAATCTTTTTGTTTTTTCTTCTTTTTTATTTTTATTTTTTAATTTATTTGTTTCTATTTGTTCTCTCTCTTTTATCATAATCTTTTTTCTTTTAATAGTTCATTATTATTATTTTTTTCTTTTTACTCTTCTCTTTTCATTTATGTTTTTCTTCTCTCCTATTTTCTTATTTTCTTTTACTTTATATTAACGAGCTTATAGTTATAATTTTCTATTTAATTCTCTATTATTTTTCCTTTTGGTACGATTTTATTTTTTTATTAAATAAATAAACTAATAATGTATTTCATGTTTACCATTAAATGTAAAAAAATATATACATTCTCTCTCTTTTTCTGATATTACTTGCGTGTATTATTGGCTAATGCATTTTTAAAGAAAAAATAAAAGTAAAGTTTATTATTAAATTAAAAAAATGTGTGTATGTTCAATTGTCTGACCTTAGACAATTTACAAATTCGTTTAATTGAACTAACTCTTGTAAGTCAAAATCATTCAAGGTGAATTGATTGAAGTGAAAAATAACATTGCAAATCAAATTTGAACAACATTTGAAAGATAAAATTTATTATTATTATTATGATTATTATTATTAATTAGGTGTTGGGCCTTAATAAAATACTATAACCTCTTTATAATTGTTTTATATTTATTTTAATACATGTTATATGTTTTATTATAGTATATGTACTAAACTTTATTTTTACCAAAAAACAAGAAACAGAAATAGTTATCAAACATGTTTCTGTTTTTAGTTTTTAAGAAAAAAAAAACGAGAAGTAGAAATAGGAAACAAGAAACGAGAAATGATAACATTATCAAATGGGGCTTAAGTTTTTTCCTTTGTGTTATTCGCTTTCTTTGTATGTTTTTCCTTTTTTCTTGTAAGCTCTCATTCAAGCATCTACAAATCAAAGATGCAAACCTTTGTAAAACATATATCAACGAATACTGTGAAGTTTGATTCAATTCTTTGTTTGTATCTTCTTCTAATCAAACCTATATATGCAAACAAATTTGAAAATCAACGGGAATACGTCATATTCAAGCCTTTGTTTATGTTATGTTTAGTGCTTTCCATCATTTTATCATGCTAAATTATCGCTTGTCTTTGTTGGTTAAGCATTGATTGGATTTTTGTGTCACCATTTGAATTCTATCTATTTAATTTTTTATAGTAAAAAAAATATAGGATGAGATTTGAAAGTCTGTTCTTTTGATTGAAGATATAATAGTTTTTTTTTTTTTTTTTTTTTTTTTTTTTTTTTTTTTTTTTTTTTGAGTTTAGCCTGTAGAGAGTGAGGTATTCAAACCATTTAACCCTTTGATCGAAGATATATGCTTCAATAAGTTGAGTTATGGTGGAGTATACATGAACAATTCTTATATTATAAAAGTTGCCATTATAACTTCAAGATTTGAATATTTAAAAACATGCTTTATTGTGGTGTACAATAATATACGGAATGTGTAAAATTGTTAGATATGGTGCCTAATTTTGAGCCTAAATCTTTTCAATTAGTAGAACAAAAAGTTCATGCATTATTAATTGATTTTTTTAACCAACTATCGCTCAACAAGTGTGACACCAGAGTTTAGGAGGGTTACATGAATGAACCAACACCAACAAGGTGCACCTTCCTTATAGGTGACCCAATTGTAGGAACTCCAAAAATAAGTGTGTTTGGTCGCCTAGAGCAATTAACCATGGTCTAAAATTTAAAATTTACACCACAATTTTTTAAACCATGGTCTAAAATTTTGCTTTACTCCACAATTTAAAATAACTATGGTGTAAAATCTAACCTTACACTACAGTTTTTTTAAACCATGGCCTAAAATCTAACTTTACACCACGGTTTAAAAACACATAGTCTAAAATTTAGCTTTACACCACAATTCAAGAAAACCATGGTCTAAAATCTAGCTTTACAACATAATTTAAAATAACCATGATGTAAAATATAACTTTACACCATAGTTTTTTAATTTTAAAATCTAGCTTTACATCGCGGTTTAAAAAGACCATGATGTGAAATTTAGCTTTACACCACAAGTTTAGAAAATCATGATCTAAAATTTTATCTTTACACCATGCTTGAAAAAACCAATGGTCGAAAATTTAGCTTTACAGTTCAAAAAAGTCATGGTATAAAATTTAGCTTTGCACTACCGTTCAAAAAAATCATGGTTTAAAATCTAGCTTTACACCATACTTGAAAATAACAATGTGTAAAATCTAGCTTTACACCATGGTTTAAAAAAACCATGATCTAAAATTTAGCTTTTTACACCATAGTTTAGAAAATCATGGTCTATAATTTAGCTTTACACCACATTTCTAAAAGACCATGGTCTAAAATTTAGATTTACACCACAATTTTTTAAAAACTATTGTGTAAAATCTAGCTTTACATCATAATTTAAAAATGATGGTCTAAAATCTTGCTTTACACCATAGTTTAAAAAAAATGATGATCTAAAATCTTGCTTTACACTATGATTTAAAAATATTGTGGTTGATTATCTTCCTTCCACAGTTATAAAAACCCACGGTCTAATTATTAATCTACTTTGACCATGATTAAAAAAAGTTGAAAATTTAATCATATTGCATAAATCATGATTTAATGAAAACCATAGTTTTAAATTTAACTTTACACTACAATTATTAAAAAAAAAAACTATTTAAAATCCAACTATGTACCATAATTATTTTCTATTTATCATAATCTAAATTTCAACTATATCTTAACTAATAAACGGAAGGAGTTGGGGGGGGAAGGAAGAGTAAAGACTGTAAAAACCAATTATAGATTGTGGTTTTAAAAAACCTATAGTCTAAACTCTAAATTAAAATTTTGATTAAAATTTTGAAATTGGACCTCTTTTGTTCTCACGAAAAGACCTATTATCTAATTTTTAATTGGAAAAATATCAAAATATACCATGAACTTTTCCTAGAATCTATCTGGTCAAGTTTAGAGATAAATAAAATTTACATCTTGAATTTTTCTATTAATTAAAAATATTAAGTTTGTATATATATTAATTGTTAATTTGATAATTTATAATTTACAAATAATGGTTTAAAATGTTAGATGCTTTCAATTTATATTTATATATGTTGTTTGCTCTAAATTATTTGTTAAGTATTAAGAGAAATAAGTGTATTTTTAATAAAAAAACTACTATGATATTAATTATTTAAAAATAAATGGTTGCATTCAACTAATTAGTTGGATAGAATAGGAGATAGAATTTGTTGCATTTAGCTAATCAATTGAAAAAAATAGTAGATAGAATTTGGTTTTTGTAAGAAATATTCTAAATATATAAAATCAATCTTAATTTTAAATGATGAAATTTGAAATTTTTTATGAAGAAGCATCTAATTCTATTGCATTATATTTTTAAAAGTCGGTAGGGAATAGATTTTGTGAATGATTTTTTTGTGATTTTGTGCTAATTGAAAATCAACCCACAAGTATGCCATATCATTTCAATTGGATTGTAGCAGACACAAAAATTGTTTGGTTCGATTTGTGTTCAGCTGGTTGGTTCAGTTTGCATATAGCAGGTGGCTAAGTTTGTGTACAACTTGCTTTATCATGAACGTGTTTTGAAAAGTGATTTTAATAGATTATATTGATGCACATCAGTCAAGTAATCATTTTAATGCTCTCAAAATCAAATCTCAAATGCAACCATAATCTTTAATTTTGTAGAGAATGAATATAGTTTAAAATTTAAAATATTTTTTTTTCAAAGATAAAACTTAATTATCAATAAATTTAATGAACTAAAAAAATATATATATCAATAAATTTAAGGGACAAAAAAGAGCATACCAAAATTCAATGGTCTAAATTGTATTATTAAAATAATAATAATAATAATTTTATTATTTAACCCTAAATATCATAATCACCCTGTTCTCTTTTTCTACCGTTGTAAAGTGTAATCACGCAGAACTCCCAAAAAGAATAACCTCTCATGTGCTCCCCTCTTCAATTGCATACATCGTACCATTTGCATGCAAATGTAAGTTGCTTTCTCCAATCGCCTAAAAAACGTCATTTGTTTCTTATTTATCATTATTTGGTCATTTGTTCAATCTATTATTTGTCGGATTGTCTCTAAAATGGAAATAGGTTGCTCTCTTGATCCCCAACCCTTTCATCCCACTCGCAACTCGCAAATATTTTTACATTTAGGACATTTGTGCTCTCTTAGAATTGTTCAAATTATTTTGTCCTTTTCTTGGTCTCTAGTTTCTCTGTATTATTACACCAGATTTTTGGTATTGTTGGAATATGTTGTAAATTTTACTTACCTGAATTAATTTTTTTTAAAGAAAATTGCGTTCAAGAACAAATAAAAAGTAATCTGGTGTAATATATAGTTAAAACTGAGTTGTTTCTTTGTTCTTCCATCATAGGAGAACCGCATTTTTTTTTTTCTGACAATAAATACATCTCATACAAACTGCACTATCACTTTCTAATTGAATTAGAATATAGCTATTATTTGTTCCTTAGTTTGGAGTACAATGTTGTTCATGCTTATAAGTTTTTAACATATTATAGCTTCTCTTATTTCAAAGATTTCAAAGACTAAAAGAGTCCAATTGATACATAGGAATACAATATTTTGGGGTCAATTTGTATACATACCTTGCAAAAATACAAGTTAATTATACTTGATTTACATCTATTTGTCTTCATACATAAATAATTATTTTGTTGCTAATTTGATCTTTTGGTTCTATATATCTATGAACTTATTAATTTACTTACAATCTTGTTTGGTTACTAATGCGGTCGTAGCCATATTTATTTGGAGCCCAGCATTGTTTATGGTCTACTCATCTCAGTATGTCCTCTTTCTTCTCAAATATTTTGGTAATTAATTTTTATAATACTGTAACGCCCTCAAATTTTAACCTAATTTAGGAAACATTACTAAATTTACAACCAATATTCTCCAAAACTTTCGGTAGGATAACAACATAACTACGAGCTACCTAAATTTTTTATTATCTGTTAAACAAGAGTTTCACAGTTCTATAAGCATGATTAAATAGATTACTACAACTCTAAACTCCAAACTTTAGAAAACTACTAAGGAACCAAACAAACCAACATGCTAAACTCCAAATAAAACCATTCCATGAAGCTGGTAATCTAAAATCTATTACAAAACCCTCAATATGAAATAAACCACCAAAACTAAAGCAATCTCAAGTAACAAAACCATAAACTGACAAATACCCTTTTAATGAAAGACTAGAACAACCATACCAAGTCCACAAACTAAAGCAAATACAAAAAATATTAAACTAACTAAGCCAATGGTCTTTCTTTCATCCTGTCTCCTCCTCAGCATCACCAGGCTCGTAATAACCATCATCATCTGCAAAATCTGGTGGTGAGTCAGTACGAGCCACTAAACATCAAACAACAAACAACATGTTCACATGAATCCAAACATGCTTATCAACATTAATAACACAAGTCTCATGCTCAACTTACATAACAAGTAAAGTAAACATAAAACTCACACAACACATGAATTCTATGTCCTTCCATTCATACTCAAACTTCATGAGCTCACTTAATACTCATAATTTAGTTCTCACAAGGCTTCCTGAGAACGTTTCCTTCAAGACACATTGATCCTCATTGATTTTATCTAGGGCCACCGACGTTCCTCGTCTGTCCCAACTGATTTTATTCAGGGTCACCAACGCTCTCCATCGGCCCCAACTGATTCCATCAAAGGTCATCTATGTTCTTGGGAATCTTCAATTCTTGCCTTTCTAAACTCAATGCATCGATCCTAACTATCTTAAAACTAGGTCATCAATGCTACTCCTAAATTTATTGATGACATACCACCCTTCGACCATTTTTACTCGAGGCACTTGGTATTCACCCAACTTTCCTTTATCACACCTAAGGTCCTCTGACCTCACACACAATCTCACTAGAATGCATGTTTCCTAGGCATATTCCTAAACTATGCTTTATGCCCCCCAAAAAATAACTCATTCACAGCACACGTATTATGCATAATTAAACAACCAAAGAATCCAGCATGCTATCATCACATAACCATAGCACACATCACACATATAAGCATGGATCATACGTACACACACACACACACACACACATAATGCATATAAGAAATCAATAAGGGAACATACACAGAACATGCTTCACGCAGTCAAATGACAGATCCACCAAGTAGAAACTACTTACCTAAAGCGCTCCTAAAATTATTCCAAGAGGTTCCTAAACCAAGGAACAATCTTTAGAGGCTATACTTAGTTCGAAAACCTTTAAACAAACTAGAACATGCTCAAAGAGAAGAAAGCTTACTCAATTTCAGCCTTAGAAGCTACTTAGAACACCCAAAACTGATATGAATCCTACAATAGAGAGTCTCAAGCATTAGGAACTGATCCAAAGTATTACAAATGAGTTCAAAAGAGTTTAAACAAAGTCTTACCACCTAATACTCACCAAAATGGACCCGATTACCTGCTGGAAAGTCGTTCGAATGAGTTCGAATCAATCCTAAACTGCAAACTGAAGGTTCCTACATATTAGAACCAAAGCTACAACACTTAAATTGATTTTTGAAATGTCTAAAACATGGCAAAACTTACTGATCAGCACTAAAAGGACTGAAGGCTTGCTTGACTGTGTTTGTCTAGGTTTGCTTTCGTGAATCAGAACACTTTAGATTATAGGTAACTCGATTCTAGGCTATTGAGTTATGGGTCACAACCGAAAGTGTTTGAAGCTGCAAATAAAGAGTATCCAAGCGTTATGAGCTAGTTTACAACAATTTAAAAGAGTGTGAAAGGATCTAAAAGACACTGAACTTACCACTCAGCAGCTAGACAATGCCAAAACATGTTGGACAGTGTTCGACAATGCTAAAAAATGGAAATTCAAACCTCACAACCTATGGGTAAATCAAAACTAGAGTTGATTGGGCATGGATAAGTGTCAAACCTTGTCAAAGAGGAGAAAAACACTGCTGGTTGCGAACTCCTTGTCGCCGTCGCACATGTCTGGAGGTTGGGGAACACGCTGGTTAGCTTGCTGCTCTCATTGCACAAGGTACGCTGCCAGAAAGGTGCTCGCCGAATAAAAAATGCATTGATGTGGGTCGATGGGTGCCGGTGAGATGTGAGAAAAGAGGAATAAGTCGAAAGAGATGAAGGAGGCGGCTAGGGCTTCTAAAGTGAGAAAGGGAAAGAAGAGATGGAATTTAGGGCCTTTGTTTTTTTTAACTCCTAAATGAAAATGTAACCAAATAAATAGAGGGAGAAAATAAATCTTTGGATCTTCTTTGTTTTCCTAATTTTTTTTTCTCTTTTTAAGGTTTAAAACTTCAAATAAGGATATAAAAGATTTGGGATATAATCTACTTAAATAGGATTTATGTTTCTTTTCAACTTGAAGAATAAGGACTAAATTAAATTTCCAAACTTTAGAATTAAAGATTTAAATAAAAATCTCTTTCCTCAAAGTTAAAGAAACCTAATTTATCGAACTTAAGGGCTAAACTCAAAATTCTTGTAACGATCCTAAAAACTGAATAGGCTAATGAGGAAGCACAACTGAGTTCTCACGTTCATGCCTGAAATTTTAGCAGCATAACAGCGTAACTACAAGGAAACTAAAAAATTTTCAAGGACCTGAAAAATACAAAAACACTTCTATACTGCAGAGGAACTACTCAGCATCCAACAAACTATGAAAACAAGTTGAGTTCAACCCACAACAGACACGAGAACTAAGAAATTCTACTAAACATACAAAACTAAGAGAAACTACGAATTTACAACCCAACCACACAATAAAGAATAATGACACAAAACTAAACACTAAACACAAGGAAAGAAACTTCTGATGGTGTCTCCATAGCCTCGTCAAGTCATCGCCTCCGTCACCCGCCTCGTGGTTCTGCACCATCTACAAAGACATAGACAAAGTAGCAAGAGTGAGTATAAACATACTTAGTAAGCAACCCACTTAAGGGTCCAAAGTCCAAAACCATACAAAGAAGGGCTCTGCCCTAACTCACAGGCTCTTTCTCAGTTTCAAACATTCACTTCAATTAACTAAGTGCCTACTAACTTTACCCCAAGCCCACCACTCTATGGTATTGCCTCGTGCTATACATGCGAGTCATGTAACCTAGACTAGCCTAATGCAGTGAAGGAAAGCAACCCTCACGCCTATAATCTTAGGGGAATCTCCCTCTCTGGCTAGCTCAACGCAATGAACGAAAACAACCCTCATGCTTGAAACGGTGGGGAACCACCCCTGAGATAGCACACCAAATGGAGAAAAGCAACTCTCATTCTAAACACAGTGGGAGAATCACCCCTTAAGCTAACATACCAAATGAAGGAACGTAACCCTCATTCTAAACACAGTGGGAGAATCGCCCCCTAAGCTAGCATACCGAATGAAGGGAAACAACCCTCATTCTAAACACAGTGGGGGGGGGGGGGAATCACCCCCTAAGCTAGCACAAGAAAAAAGGGAAAGCAACCATCATGCCCATCATATCTCACAACATCCTAGGAATACATGCTCGCATAGGGAAAAAAAGGGTAGGTGGCATTAGCTTAACAGGCTTTTATTCATTCGCAACACTCTTGGAGCCTACAAGGTAACCCACCATGCCAAATCCACCCATCATGTCCGAACCACACCCACAACTTGGCTCGAGGTTCACAAGCACGATTGGAGATACGAATTAAACGTCAAACAATTTTTGGTAGACACGGCTCAAGTATAAGTTCCAACAAATCCCACATCACCTATGCCTCATACATATTCAAGAAAAACGCAAATCACCGACATTCAAGCAAACTTGCTTCTCATAAATTCAAGCTGAGCATTCCCCACATACATTCTTCATACACAAGATCTTAAAAAGTAAGTCTGAATGGCTACTTACTTTCTAGGCTAGCACCAAGGCAACTAACTTCTCTCTCTTTTAGGAAGTTACTAGCAGCATATAACCCTAAGTAGTTCCTTCAATGCTAACTCCCTGAACACGCTAGTAACCATAACGGTCATTATTCTTCCATCTACATTCAAACCCAACAAAAACATGTTAAACATGCCCAGTCATCTGGACCATTATGAATACACGAAACATGGATAATGACCTGAACACTGAATGCCTTTAAGGTGTTCTAAATTGCCCACTAGCCCAATCCAACAACTCAAGCATTGATTGGTTTGTTACAAGCAAGCGCACGCGATCGAAGTAATATAAAATGGTATGTGAGTACCAAGTATCGAATCCCAAGGGAACGGTGTAACTAAAATTATTGTAAAGCAACGTGTAAGAAAAATTGCAACTTTGAATACTAAATTGCAAAAATAATGTTGGGATGGTGTGTTGATAAAAAGAAAAATTGCAGAATCTAATTGCAGAATCAAGAAATGGCAATAATGGAAATAAAGAAAAATTTCAGAATTGAATTGCAGAATCTAAAAATGGAAAACTAAATAGACTTAGTAATTGAAATTTCAAAGAGAATTTAGACAAAAATGGGGCTCAAGAATGTCATTGCTTTAAGTTGTAATTGCAAGCCAAAATTGCAATTCCAACCTACTCCACACTCAATTGTAAACCAAAATTGCATCTCCTATTCACCTTGAATTTAGGGTTTAGGAGGCTAAGTGAGAGACTTATATGTCTATAGTCCCTCTATCTTAGATCAATTGGCTCAACAATTTTATGGGTCTTGGAGTCCTTAATCCCTATGTCTAGGGTAAGGATTGACTTATGTCTAAGCTCTTTTCTCCATTACTTGTGTGAAATCCGCTTATCACTAACCCCGTCGGTATTAGATCTAAGCTTGAATTGATTCCCTAGTTGATCAATCTAGGATCTCAACGAAAATTTGATCAACACAAGCAAACAATTGAGATGTAGGCTTGGTTTTTATTGAAATTTTGGCTACATTTACTTCTTAGGGAATTCACATCCTTGAACCTCCTAAGAAGTTTTAGCTCAAATTAAAGATAAAAATCTTAAAACTAATTTTTGAAAGAAACAACATTTTAACGAAAATATGAGTAAAATTGCTACTGATAATTAAAACTAAATAAATTGATAAAATACTTGGGCAAACATAATGCTAGACAGTAGCTAATAGTCCTCCAAAATCTCTCACTGTGAATAGAAAATAAAGGGCAAATTGATATCAATTTCTAATAAAGATTTTAACTTATTGAAGAAAACAAATTGTGAACAAGAACACCCATAGGACAGAACAACAAATCAAATTCCCTTGTAATTAGCAAGTACAAAATTGAAATCTTCTGCTGCAAGACAGAATTTCATCGACAAAAATTATTCTTAGAACCGAGTTCCTCCTTTATTCCAATCGACTTCATCCTTTCCACTATTTGTAGGAACGATTAGTCTTAACAATTCAAGCTTACACTTGAATCAGATTGGAAAAAGAAAGGAGAAACATAATGACAAAGCTTGCTGCAACCTTGGCAAGAACAGAGTGAACCAAAAAAAAGTGCATAAAATAGAGTGTGTTTTTGAAAAATACCCACCAACTAAGAATGAGAATTAAACTTAAGCTTGCTTCAAAAATAACTCAAATGAAGGACGTGGATTGTATTTCAAGCATTTCTCCTTAGTACCAATAGAAAATTGAAGAAAAACAAACAGAACTATACTCCTTGGTCAAGGCAGAATGATAAAGAAATTCCCAAAAAAAAAAACCGAAATTCAATCCTTAAAACGTCTCCAAAATCCGATTCGAAAGATGAACAAAATGATACTACCAGCAACTCTTGGTAATACAAGAAGAATTTGCAGAAAAATAAAGACAGAAACTTGAAGTTCTTGGCAAAAAAAAAACAGAAAGACAAAATGCAGAAAAACAGAGTTTCTAAATTGACGAAAACCCACGAAATTGACTTCTCAAATCGCCTCCAAATCTAATTGTGTTGCTCCTCATCTTCTTCCCCTTTTATAGGCCTTCATTAGGGTTGAAGAATGCCCAAATTTCGTGCTTAAATTCCTCCAAATCGGGCTGTAATTGAAGATTTTTGGAATGGATTTAATGCACATTTTTTTTTTCCTTTTTTGAACTTTTCTACTGCTCTAGATGATTTTGCAATTTCCACATTCCCTGCTCCATAAACAATTGCAAAATCACGAATTTGCAATTTGATTTTGCAATTTCCATATTTCCTGCAAACAAGATTAATTTATTTAGAATTCTATCCCGAATGCCATCATTCTTATTTCTTTCTTAAATTGAAGCAATCTTTCGATTATTTTCAAATGATCTTAAGTCAAAACAATAATATTTTAAGCAATTGAGAGTTTAATTCTAAGGCTTATCAAGCATCCTGCACACAGTCAACTCAACCACAGCCAACCATTCAAGTATTTCAGGCATTCTGTGCTCAGTTAAACACCCCAACACTTCAAGTAGACCCTACTTAACCATTCAGTCTAATAGCTCAGGTATTATGTATTCTGTAGCTAACCAAACATCTCAGACAACCTAAACACTTATGTTCATTCAGTTTAAATCAACTATCCATACATTCATGCTTATAGAGAAGCTACAATCAAAGTCATTCATGCATTCCAAAGCTCATCTCTATAAACAAGCTCTAACAAGTTACTTATAGAAAACATAACATAGGGCCAAGACCCTTTGAATACCATACTAGCAATCATGACTATTGCAAACTACTCAATTAATTCATCGAACCCCTTTAAATACCATGCCAAAACATAATAAAGTGGACTCTTACTTGATCCCTTTACTAAGCCTATCATCCAACATCAACCAAACTTAAGCAGATACTAAAGGAATCATACTCTTAAGCACTCAAACATACACGCATGCAAACATCCATGAACTGTATGTCCAAAGCATTTAAGGGTTATCTAATTAGGCTACTTACCTTGGCAATGAATTAAAAAACCATAACTATCAACTCCAACCAAAGAGGTCCTTTGCCCAACATGAAAGTACTTGGAAAAGATTATCTAATTGGTATCTAACCCAAGGCTACCTTTGAATCTCAAACCTGTCTACAAGATGGAACAAAAATTAAAGCTCAATCTAAAACTTCACTCACATTCGAAAAGGCTAAGGGACAATCGTTACCTATGAAAACTTACCCAAAAGTATTCTAGAGAAATACCCAAACAATTTCTTAATTCAAATCATTTTTGAACCTTAATTTCTTCAATTCAGAATTGCCCAAAAGAGATTCCATAAATTATAACAAAGATTATACTCTTTAATCGAACTTAAAAAAGTCTTAAAGACTAACTAAAACTCACCAATCGAAGTCGAATCCTTACTGAACAGTCCACTTACCTTGCTAGTTTGACTCTGAACAGGTCATAATTCACGTATTTGATATCCAAAGGCTATGGATATTCTTATAGCTCTAGAAACATGGGGTCGTGGGTGTTTGAAAAACTGCTGACCACATGTGGAAGAGTAGTTGCGAGTGGCTGAATGCCAAATCGGGGCGGCGAGTGTTGTAGAAACGTGACAGATCTGGTGCACGATAGTGAATCTGACGTTTGGGCTGAGTGAAGAGAGGATGAACGGCTAGCAGTTTGTGTTTGCGAGCGATGACTGGGACTGGTTGCGATCCCCATTCGAATGACGATAGGATGAGGAACGACGGGCAGTGGGCTTGATCGTGTGGGCTACAGGTGGGAAGAAGAAGAAGAAGAATAAGGTAAAAACGGAGGGGCAACATGACAACTTCATCCCATTTTTTTTTCATTTACTTAAAAAAAAAAAACCCTAACTCAAACCCTTTTAATTCCAATTTTACCCCATCCTCTTCTTTTCTCTAAACAACACTTCTATTTTTCCTACCCTTAGAAACTCAACTACATCCAAATGCTTGGGTAAATTCAAATTAATTAACTTGGGGCTCGAATTTTACAACTTAAACTTCACCACCAACTCAAAATAACATAAATAAACCCCAAAACGACCTGGGTGAGAGAAAAATTGAAAATTGACTCCAAAATTAGAAGCCAATCATTTCTAGAAATTGTTGGGCGTTACAACCTTCCCACCTTAAGAAATTTCATCCTCGAAAGTTTCTAGTCTTAGAAAAGCTCTGGATACTTGGTGATCGGTGCTACACGCAAGTGTACGTGATCGAAGTAATAAGAAATTGGAAGTAATCCAGAGTATCGTACCCAAGGGAACGAGTTTTAATAAAATGTATTAAAATGACACAAAATTGTTGACAAATTACAACTTAAAGTAACCGTTGGTATAAAAAGGTTTGTGAGATGTTTTGGCTAAGAAAAATTGATTGAAAAATAATGAAAATGAGGAAGGGATTCAAGATGCTAATGTCCCTTTGGAAAGAAATGCAACAAGAAGGCAATTGCAATCGTATCTAACTCAAGAAACTAAGTAAACTGAATTCAACTCCTATTCGACCTTCTATGAAGTATCTTTAGGAGGCTAAATGATTAAACCTATATTTCTATGGCTAATCTAACTTAGATATATCCGCGCACAACTCTAGTGGTTTTGGAGTCTTGCCCTATGTCTAGGGTCGATGTTTCAGAACTTATGTTTAAGCCTTTTCCTCCATTGATTTTGCGACATCCGCTTCCCTTAACCTTCTCGATATTAAGTTATAGCTTACCAAGCAACACTAGATGACCAACTAGGGTTTACCCAACAATGAACTCACCAAATGCAAACAATAGTTCAAGTGTTAGCTAGATTGTTTTGACTATCGAGCCTTACATCTTTCCTCTAGAGCATTCAAAAACTTGAATCCCTAAGAAAATTTAGCTCTTCATAATGAAACTAACAAGAAACAGTAAGCTTGAATTGATAAAATTCATTGATACAACAAAGAAAGATGTGCAACAACTCGCAAATACAATTTGATGTCAAAAACTCAATTACCAAAGTATTGTTGTATTCATTTAGTGAAAGAAATTCCAAGGTGACTTAACAACTTTAAGAAACTTATAAGAAAAAAATGAAATATAGTAGCTATTCCAAAGTCAAATAACAGAAATAAATTACAAAACTTGCAAAATTTGAAAGAGACAAAACTACCCGAACCCTTTGCTCTTAATTCAATCGAATGAGGATTTTTTCATAACCACCGATTGAGGAAGAGTTTAGAGGCTGAGATGTAGAAGAAAATTACAGTAGCAACTGATGAAAAAAAACTGCAGACAAATTCAAAACCAAAAAAAAAAAAAAACAGAAATGAATTTCTTCTCCAAAATTGAGCTCTCCTCCACGACTTTCTTCTCCAAAATATATAGGGACTTCATGCTAGGGTTTCCTTCTTGGTTGATGGGCAATTACAAGTCAGAATCTAGTTGAATTTGTGGGTATTTTCCTTCCCAAAGTCCTTTGATTTGCATTTGTTCCTTAATCTCCAGATCTGGCAAAATTGCAATTGCATTGTTGTTGCATTTCGTAAAAACCTGCATCAAAGCATTAAGTATGAATTTTTTATTCTTTTGTTCTCTTTTCTCAACTTACTTAATTTAAAGGTCTTCCAACAATAATGTCATTAAATTCAACTCTTTTCCTAGTTTTCAACTAATAATATGAATAAAATTAACAAGTATAACTAAGTTTAAAGGCCAAATAATCCTCATGAATGAGAATTATCACACCCCCAAACTTGAGTTATTGCTTGTCCTCAAGCAATCAAAATTACATTTATTCGGGTATGAATTTCAACAACTAACTAAAGTTCTTAACAAAACAAGATTATCTCATGAGACATCTCAAGCTAATAACACCTGTTTATCACAACCAACCTTAATCCTATCTCAGTCTCAACCTTAGCACCTTTCACTCATACTTCCCTAAAAATTGTATCCCTATTCTTCTAATTTCATCTCGCTTGCTTCCTACATAGGCCATCTTTTTAGAAACAACTTAGCTACACAAAAAAAAAAACTCCCCCATACTTATTTATTTTTATTGCTAAGCTATAAATTTTATTTATTTATTTATTATTTTTTTTTGTTGAGGGGCTCCTTAGTCAATTGTACCTCCATTCCAACTTACCGACACTTTGTGGTGAGGGTAGTTGACTACGAGTACACATCACTGCTTGAAATCATTTTTATCCTACTCATTTCCTGAATCAACTTTTCATGTAGAGACAATCATGGGTGTCATGACTTTCCCTGTTACTTGGTTAATTCTAAGAGAGAGGAGTATCATTTTTTTTCTTTCTTTTTTTCTTTTTTTTACACTTGGGATCCTTCATACAACAACTCACAACATGTTTACATTTCATGAATTACAAAAAATGAATATACAATGCTGTGGGGTTAACAAAAGTAATGCAAGCTGTCTATCCCCCCAAACTTAAGATGTGGCAATGTCCTCATTGACTGGTTTTCTTTTGGGTGATTAAGATGGCCATGCATATTATCAGGCTTAATAATCCTAGAATTATAGAGACACAAGCTAAGGTGAATGAGTGATGTGGTGCTAAGGAAAGTAGAGAACTCATAAAGCTGGGTGGATAATGGCGAGGTGTTTAATGAGTCGAGCCTATTCCAAATATCATCATTGAGGTTTTTTAATCTTTGAGACATATTTTAGGCCCATACAAAAATCAGAGATCAACATAACAAGCACTAAAGTTGAATAACTTGAAGGTCAATCAAACAAAACATTACAAAATCAAGTATCAAAGATAAGCAACAAAAGTTTAAAATAACAACAACACAAGTTAAATTATTACAAACTGAAAAAGTAAAATTTTAAAGTTCAAAGACAACTCCCCTAATCACAGAGGCAGAACCATCATCTTCTTGGCATGTTGGGCTATTCAGTTGGATTTTGGGGAAGTCTAAGGTGGTGGGTCATTTTCCTTTTGATAGCATCGAAGAGTGTTTGGCAGATGGCTACATCTCGTTCTTTCACATAGGCCCAGTACATTCTATTCTTTTCTTTTAACCTGGCCAATTCCTCTCTTATTTCACTGTTATTGTCAGAATGCAATTGCCTTGCATTTGCATTTTCATAATCTGCTACGTTTCTTCCTTCACTTGGCCTTGAGGGTCGAGTTTCCTTCCTTGCATTGTGAACCATCAATGCGCTCACGCCCATAGCATCTAAGGGTTTCGTCTCCAGCTTATTTCCTGTAGTTGAGATGTTTGCCTTTTTGCACAGTGCAGTAATAAGGGACGGGAAAAATAATTTCCTTGCCTTTTTCTTCCCTCCATGCACTAGTTCATCCCTTATTATGCACCCTAAATTGAGATCCAACCCTTTGTAAATGGTGTATAACAGCATTATCCTATCTTGTGAGATAGTTGCTCCGTGTGTTGTGGGCAACATCTGGTTTCTGATGAAGTTTAGCCACACGGATGGTTTGTTCTTCAGATCTCCTCGCAGCAATTGTCTTTTTCCATATTGTGCAACCTACCATTCCTGCCATTCCACTCATTCTCTAGCCAACAATTGAAGGGCTTCATTCAACTGCTCATCTATTTGGTTGTCAATTGCAGCATTCCCCTTTGGCTCTCTCAGTGAGCCGAGTTTGTACACTATGAGCCGAGTTTGTACACTATGTTTATATCTCTTACTGAATATTAGACCTTTTTCCCATGGATGACCATCTCATTCAAGCTACTGTCTCCCATATTGGCATAGAAGTCCAATGCTAGAGATGTGTTGGCTGGGCTCAGGTACTCATAAAATTTTTCCCACTTCCTACTTTCTATTATGGATATGATGAACTGTGGCAAAGTTCTCTCTTGTGCTGAAAAACCTCTTTCCCCTATGAAGCCTAGCTTTTCCAACACCTTTCTTCTTTTCTGCATCTCTCTTCCTGTTTGTTCAGGTGATTTCGCTTCTACTTCTCTATTTCCTCTTTTCTTCTTCCTTGTAGGGATTGACTACCACTCATCGGAATCAACTTCTTGTATTTTTTCTTCTTCATTTTCATTTTCTGGTTCCTCCCCATTATTTTTCTCTGCATTTCCACTTTCCTCTAGCTGTTTGTTTTGATTGTAGTCTTGCTGAATTTCCACATGTTCAACACCCATCTCAGGTGATGGGGTGCTAGAGGATGAATTTTCTCTAAACTCCAACTCAACTACAATAGCCAATTCTTTTTCAGGTTCATCAGGGCTGTAATTTAGAGTTTGTACCTCTTCTTCTTCTTGAGCTTCACCTCCCATCTTTGCTTACCCCTCCTTCTCAAGCTCTTTCTCAGGCTCTTCTCCTTTTTCATTCTCTGGTTGTGCCAAGGACCATTGCGAAGGTCTTTTAGCACTTACCCTTGCTTCCATGTGCTGCTTGTGGAACTCTTTGGCTAGCCTTCTAGTATGTTTTGTGGCCCGTTGAATCCAACTGTCCCTTGCCTTTGATTTGCTTTTCTCTTGCCTTTTCATTTGAGGGGGAGGCATGAGATTGGTTTCCTTTCCAACTGAATCCTTAGCTTTCTTGCTTTCGGATTGTCCCTTTCCAATTTTTGATTTGGAACTCTTTTTCGTGCCAGGTACTTTCTTCCTACCAAATTTTGAAACAGGTGGACTAGGAATTTGTAACTCTTTTGCTTTTTCCTTCTTGGGTTCTTCAATTTGTCGGTTGTCCATTGGAATTGGCTCTGTTGAAGCATCCTTGGACTCATTTGGTGAGGTGGTTTCCTCTTTCTCTTACTCCTCGTCTTCTTCAGAATTGCATTGCAACCCTAACAACTCTTGCTCTACTTGCGCGATTCTTCTTTGCTCATGCATCATTCGAACCATATTCTGCCACTCTTGGGTTCATCTCTTTACTTGTCGTGGTTTAGAGGAAGTGGTTTCTGATGAGGAAGCTAGGGATTTTTTGATTTGGAGTGGTTGTTCCAATTCCATCAGTTGTTCCGCACAGTCATCCTCAAGCTTCCTCAATTGTTCCTTCCATTCCTCCGACCCTGGTTTGAGAGAGAATAAGTCCTTCTCCACTGGTTCCTTCTTCTTCGCATGTATGGGCGACATTGCAGACTGAATCACTAGATTTATCCTCACTGGAGAATGCTTTGAACGGCATCTGTAGGTGTTTGTGAGAGAACTCATCTATGGTAGTTGGGCTTGTAGTACGGGTTGAGTAAAGGAATTGTACAGCTTGAATGAGGAAGAAGATGGGGGGAAAGACAAAAGACCAATTCATTTTAGGTCAACTTCACAAGGAAAATGGTCTACATTCCTTGTTTAATTTGCGAATTGTCTTTCCTGCCCCTCATTCCATTTTTTGTTTTAACTATGGTCCCTATGCCTTTTTGCTTTAAAATTGCAATTGCAATTCATTTGCAATCCTTTTGTGATGGACACTTTAATCGTGCTTATGCAATTGCATTCCACCTGCATTTCTTGTCCCTCAGTCTTGCCTCATTTTTTTGCGAATGCAATTGCATTGCACTTGCAATTCCTTGTGATTGGCGATTGATTTTATTTTCTTTTTTTCATTTGAACTCAAAAGTAGATTTTTAAAAAGTTCACACAAGCTCGAAAAATAGTTCATGCCTAATTTAAATTTAAATTTTTTATGTTTATTATTTTATTATTATATATTATTTTTATTTTATGTTTATTTATTCTCTTATTTCTTTTTTAATTTTTGAATCTCTTAAACAATTTCCCAGGTAGATCCCCAAGTAGAGGTGTTTCTTAAATGGTCAACTTAAATACCTCTGCCTAGATAGGATTCTGCCTTAGACAGAAATTGCTTAGTCATTTCTCAATTCATAAAAATAAGGTTTTTTTCTTTTCTTTTTTTCTTTTTTTTTTTAATAATTATAGTTACTTACAAAGTAACACTACCTGATACCTTTTTCATCCGATTTCTATTAATGACATAGAAGCCTTATCTCTACTCATACTTTCTCCCCAGTAGGGTTTAATCATCTGACCATTTAGTTTGAAGATGTTTCCTTTCTTGTCCTTTAGATCCACCACTTCTTGTTGGTATACTTTTTCAATGCGAAATGGTCTTGACAACCTGAATTTTATCTTACCTAGGAAAAGCTTCAGTCTCGAGTTGAATAATAACACATGTTGTTCAGCTTGCAGGTCTTTATCTTCGATTCTTTGATCGTGCCACTTTTTCATCTTCTCTTTGTACAGCTTCGCATTTTCATACGATGAAAGTCTCAATTCTTCAAGCTCGTTTAATTGAAGTTTCTGTCTCGTTCCAGCATGGTTCAGATCCAAATTCAATCTTTTTATTACTCAATAAGCTTTATGTTCCAACTCTAACGGCAGATGACATGCTTTTCCAAATATTATCCTGTACGAGGACATTAACATTAGTATTTTAAATGCAGTCCCGTGGGCCCATAATGCTTCATCCAATCGTAGAGACCATTCTTTCCTTAAGGGATCGACTGTTTTCTCTAAAATTGTTTTTATTTCTCTGTTGGATACTTCTGCTTGCCCATTTGTCTGCGGGTGATAAGCGGTTGCAATCTTGTGCTTGACGTTGTATTTAGCTAGTAGGCCAACCATAGCTTTATTTACAAAATGCGTTCCTTCATCACTTATCAACACTCTCGGGGTCCTGTACTTGGTGAAAATATTTTTTAGCATGAATTTCTTCATCGTATTTGCATCATTTGTTGTGGTTGTCACTGCCTCTATCAACTTAGATACGTAATCTATTGCCAGCAAAATATTATTATTTCCATATTATGGGGAAAATGGTCCCATGAAATCAATTCCCCATACATTGAAAATTTCTACTTCAAGTATGTAATTCATTGGCATCTCATTTCTAGTGGATAAATTTTCTGTTCTTTGACATCGATCACAACGTTTTGCAAATTCCTGAGCATCTTTGAACAGTGTGGGCCAAAAGTAACCACTTTGAAGCACCTTTGCTGTTGTTTTAGCACATGCGAAGTGTCCTCCATATGGGGCTGCACGACAAGCCTCCAACACTTTCAAAATATCCTCCTCTACTGTACATCTTCTCCAAATTTGGTATGGCCCAAGCTTGTAAAGGTACGGTTCATCCCAATAGTAATTGCGTATGTCATGAAAAAATCTCTTTAGTTGTTGTGGATTTGCATCTGGTGGTGCTAATTCGCTCACCAAGCTGCATACTAAGGGGTTGAGTCTGTCTCTACTGCCAATAGCATCTCATATGCGAACTCATCCTGAATATTTTCCACTTCTGCTTGCCTAGCCTCTTGCCCTAATCTGGACATATGATCAGCAACTTGGATTTTGGTCCATTTTCTATCTTGGATCTCTAAGTCAAATTCCTGAAGTAATAAGATCCATCTGATCAACCTCGATTTTGCATCCTTCTTTGACATCAGGTATTTTAGGGCTGAATGGTCAATGTGCACCACAACTTTAGTTCCTAACAAGTAGGATCTGAACTTTTCGAATGAAAAGACAACTGCCAGAAGTTCTTTTTCAGTTGTGGTGTAGTTGACTTGTGCTTCGTTCATCGTTCTGCTAGCATAATAGATGGGATGGATGATTTTATCCCGTCTTTGTGCTAGTACAGCTCCTACTGCAAAATCGCTGGCGTCACACATAAGCTCAAATGGTTTTGTCCAATCTAGCTCTATCATGATAGGTGCAGAGCTTAGTGCTTCTTTCAGTCTCTCAAGTGGAATTCAACATTCTTGGTTGAACACAAATTGTTGATCTTTTTCCAATAACCTGCACAGGGGCTTGAAATTATGAGAGAAGTTTCTAATGAATCGGCGATAGAATCCTGCATGCCTAGGAATCTTCAAATTTCCTTAATTGATTTAGGTGGTGGTAACTTAGAAATTATCTCCACCTTTGCTCTATCAACTTCTATGCCCTTCTTGGAAATCTGATGTCTCAGCACTATTCCCTTTTGTACCATGAAATGACACTTTTCCCAATTGAGGACCAAGTTGGTTTCTTCACATCTACACAAAACCTGTTCAATATTTTTAAGGCAATTTTATACATTTCTCTGAACACTGAGAAATCATCCATGAATATTTATAACGTCCTCTCCACCATGTTCTAGAATATTGCGATCATACATCTTTGGAATGTAGCTGGTGCATTGCATAATCTAAGTGGCATTCTATGAAATGCAAAAGTTCCATATGGGCAGGTAAAGGTTGTCTTGTCCTGATCCTTTAGTGCAATAGTTATTTGGTTGTACCCTGAGCAGCCATCCAGGAAGTAATAGTATCCTGCCAAACGATCAAGCATTTGATCGATAAATGGAAGAGGGAAATGGTCCTTTTTGGTTGCTTTTTTTAGTCAACGGTAATCCATGCAGATCGTCCATCCAGTAACTGTCCTTGTTGGGATAAGTTCATTCTTCTCATTCTGGACAATTATCATTTTTCCCTTCATAGGTACACCTTGTACCGGGCTAACCCAGCTGCTATCTGCAATGGGGTAAATTATCCCTGCATCGATCCATTTTATTATTTCCTTCGAGACCACCTATTTCATTATAGGGTCCAGCCTCCTTTGACTCTCAATTGAATTCTTTGCCCCCTCTTCTAAGTTAATCTTATGCATGCATAATGAGGGACTGATACCTCTATTGTCTACAATTGTCCAGCCGATCGCCCTTTTATGTCGTGCAAGGACCTACAATAGGGAAAACTCATCTTGGTTAGTGAGAGTGGATGAGATGATCACGAGCAGTGTCTCATCCTTCCCAAGGAAGATGTATTTTAGATAGGTTTAAGCTCGAGAGCGGGCAATTCCACTATAGATGGCTTGATCTGAACTGTCTTTTCTTCTAATGATCTCAAAGGGTCGATATAAGCAACGTATTCTTGTTCATCTTGACTTGTTATTCCTTCTTCATCACCCTCTTCATCATAGCTTTCTTTTTCTTCTAATTGGTTTTGAAACCCATGGAATTGCAAAGAATCTACAATCTCAATCCTTGAACATTCCTCTAAATCCCCTGGATATCTCAATGCATTGAGAACATTGAAGGTGATTTGCTGGTCGTTTACTCTCATTGTAATTTCTCCTTTTTGCATATCGATCAATGTTTTACCTGTTGCTAAGAAAGGCATTCCCAGAATGATTCGAACTTCTGTTTCTGCTTCGCAATCAAGAATGATGAAATCGGCATGGAAGACGAATTTGTCTACTTTTACCAACACGTCCTTTATCTTCCCTATTGGTCGAGCTATTGATTTGTCTGCCAGTCGCAATGTTACTATTGTCGGTCTGGTCTCACCAATTCCTAACTTTCTGAAAACTGACAGCGGCATTAGATTGATGTTTGTTCCTAGATCGCATAGCACCCTTCCTACATCTGTGCTTCCAATCATGCAGGGGATTGTGAAACTCCTTGGATCTCGTAGCTTTGGTGGAAATTTACTAGTGATTAAAGTGCTACATTTTTCTTTAAGAGCCACAGTTTCGAATTTTCCCAATCTGCCCATCTTTGTTAAGATATCTTTCAGAAATTAACATAATTAGGCATCTTCTCAAGCGCCTCCACTAACGGGATATTAATGTGGAGTTGCTTAAGGATGTCTAAAAATTTGTTAAATTGAGCATTCTTATTCTTTTTCTTGAATCTTTGGGGAAAAGGTGGTGGTGGTCTGTACTCCTGGCTGGTTGAGGTAGAATCCGTTGTTGCTGCAGTTTTCTTTTCCTGTTTTGGGTGCTTAGCGACCACTTCCTCTATTCCTTCACCTGATTTTTTTTTAATTGGATCCTGAGCTTTCTCTTCTATGCACTCCTTCTTTTCTTCTTCAGAACTCTTGGTCTTCTTGGAATTCTATTGTTCCATCGGCATCTTTGGGCCTTCATAATTTAGTCCACTTCTTAATGTGATAGCCTTGCAATACTCCGCCCTCGCGTTGTGGATTCTCTGTGGTGCTTGGTAACGATCCTTGTGGTCTATTTTTTTTTATTTCATTTGCTAACTATCCAACCTGTATTTCCAAATTGCATAAGGAAGCTACTTGGCTTTGGATGATCTCATCATTTTTCACCACGAACTCCTTCATCAGATTCTCCAAGGATGAACCCTGTACTGTCGATTATTGTTGCATTCTTCTGTGTGTATTGTTGTTGTGGCTGATTGTTGAATCCTAGTGGTGCTCCCTGTTTCACATATTGATTCTAACTTGAGTTTCATGCATTTTGTCCACTCAATGAGAAGTTAGGGTGCTGCTGCCAGCCCGGATTGTATGTATTTGAGTACGAGTTCAATCTGTTTTGCCCTATATATGATAGCATGCATGACTGTGCTATTTTTAAGCTTAGTTTTTGGCTAGTTTTGTTATGATTTTGTATGCTTTCATGCATTTCTATGTTTATTTCTCAAAAATCGAGCAATTTGGGCAAAACTGGAGATTCATGAGATAATTGGACAAATTTGGGTAATTTAAAGCTATAATTGAAGATTCAAGTATGGAAGAAGAGGAACAAGGCTATTGGACCCAAGAGCACAGCGTTGCAATGCTGGTTATAGCGTTGCAACGCTGTCTGAAAAATATTTTTCCCTTTTTTAAAAAATGTTATGGACAACGTTGCAACGCTGCCCCTAGCGTTGCAACGCTGTCCCGATTCTATAAAAGGAAAAGTTGTGTTCCGAGAAAAGAGAGTCGATTTGGAGAGACGTAAACCCTAATTTCGATAGAGGCAATGTTTGAGAGGTCTAAAGAGTACATTGGAGTGTTAAGGAGGAGACTTAAGGCTTGGGATCGCAAAACATCACATCGGGAACGAGTGTTGGCACGCGTTGTCTAGTTTTTCTCTTTTCCCTTTCTCTCGCTTTTCAATCTTAGGATTTAGTTACTGAATTTGCATGTAATTGAATACTTTTTAAACTTTCTCGTTAATTGTAAGGACTTATGAACTATGTTTGCTTGTTGAATGAAATTGTGACCTTTTTTTATGCATCTTGCTTTAGTATTCTTAGCTTTAGGCCAATGCTTTGTATGTTAGGTTAGATTTAGCTTGAGAAAGTAAATCTAATCAAGCACTTGGATGCATGACTAGGTTTAATCTATTGCATGAGAATGAATGGGTTAAAACTAGAAGTCGATAAGAGAATTTCATCATGCCGTGCTTAGTTGTAGAAATAGACCTAGAGGTTGATTTACACTTTGCATGAGTTCAATTGGGCTCGAGAGAGTCAATTGAATACCTTAGTAAATCTTGACTTAGAACGGATTCATGATTTACAATTCAATGGTCAATTCTATAGTTGGGCTTCATGAATAGCAATTAACGAATGTCTCTCTAAAATTGGACTCTAGCTTTGTAAATAATAAGATAGATTTTAGTATTTTCAAACCAAACTCAAATTAGTTTTGCTCTAAATGAAATTGGGCATAATTAATTGTGGTACTTTATTAAATCTAAAGAACTACGATCCCTGTGGATGACCCCGTCCACTATTATTGCAAAATATTTAGCGGTCTGGTTTTATAAATTTAATCTTGATATGACATTCAACAAGTCGAACTACTATCAATATAATACACAGAAAAAGGGTTGTAAGGATAGTTGTCAAAGATGTGATTGTCATTATAATAAACACAAGTAGGGTTAGGAGTATGATTTATGGCTGCAATTGAAGCTTGATTTCCCAATGCAAGGTTCTTCAATGTGCTGTTCATTACCGATATTTGTGCTTAATGCTGCTATTGCGTCCACTTCATGCATTCCTGCTACATTTCTGGTGTTAAGAGACCCATCCTCTCCCCGTTGGCTGTTGTTTGAGACCATAGCATCCAGAATTTCATTGGCCTCATTCATCGTCTTCTTCAATAGAGATCCATTGGCTAATGCGTTCACTAGAGTCGTGATGCCTATGTTAATCCATTGTAGAAATGCTTTATAAAGAGGCAAGCTGGTAGGCCATGATGTGGACATCTCCTCACAAACTTCTTGAAATGTTCCCAGGCAGTGTCTACTCCTTCATTTATTCCTTATTGGAAAGTGATTATTTCTCCTCTAATCTGCGCATTCTTTGTGGGAGGTAAGTACTTCAGAAGAACTTCTCAGCTAGTTCATCCCAAGTTCTTATAGAGTCAAGAGGGAATGAGTCTAACCATGCTTCTGCATTTTCTTGTAGAGAAAAGGGAAATAATTTTAGGCGTAACGTCTCACTCGAGATCCCATTCATTTTAAATGAATTGCAAATTCTGATAAACATCTTGATATATTTGTGGGGGTCTTCATTAGGTAGTCCTGCGAATTGGCCCATGGTTTGTAACATTTGGAACATCACTGGCTTAAGTTCAAAATGACTAGCCTCGATATTGGGTTCTACAATTCCTGTATTCAAATTCTGAAAAGTGGAAACTGCATAGTTTATAATTGCTCTATCCCTCTCTTATGCAATGAAGATGAGATTTCCTGGAGGAATTGCCCTTTGTGGTTGCCCATTATTTGTATTTTGTTAATTTCCTTAATTTGCTGGATTTGCTTGAGGATCAGCTACAGGTGGATCCATTTGTACTTCCTGTAAGGTAGGTTTCTCACAAACTTCCTGTGCGATCAACTTCTACAATTCCTTTTTCTTCCTCCTCTGCTGTCTATGACGTTGGTGGAAGGTTCTCTCTATTTCAAGATCAAGCTCCAAGAGACAAAGCTCTTTTTGAATGCACTAAACTCAACCTGCAAGTATCTACAAATAAAGTTCGGACTTCCTGCAATAGAAGGATTGCAATTGCAATCTAATGGCAATCTGCTCACAATTTATCTGTCTAAAATAAATTTTATTATAAATGTTGTTCCCCGGCAATGGTGCGAAAAACTTGATCGGTGCTACACGCAAGTGCACACGATCGAAGTAATAAGAAACTGGAAGTACTTCAGAGTATCGTACCCAAGGGAACGAGTTTTAATAAAATGTATTAAAATGACACAAAATTGTTGACAAATTGTAACTTAAAGTAACTGTTGGTATAAAAAGGTTTGTGAGATGTTTTGGCTTAAGAAAAATTGGTTGAAAAATAATGGAAATGAGGAAGGGATTCAAGATGCTAATGCCTCTTTGGAAAGAAATGCAGCAAGTAGGCAATTACAATTGTAGCAACTTAAGAAACTAAGTAAACCAAATTCAACTTCTATTCGACCTTCTACGAAGTATCTTAAGGAGGCTAAGTGATTAAACCTATATTTCTATGTCTAATCTAACTTAGATATATTCGTGCACAACTCTAGTGGTTTTGGAGTCTCGCGCTATGTCTAGGGTCAATGTTTCAGAACTTATGTCTAAGCATTTTCCTTAACCCTTTCGGTATTAAGTTATAGCTTACCAAGCAACACTAGATGGCCAACTAGGGTTTACCCAACAGTGAACTCACCAAATGCAAACAATAGTTCAAGTGTTAGCTAGATTGTTTTTGCTATCGAGCCTTACATCTTTCCTCTAGAGCATTGAAAAACTTGAATCCCTAAGAAAATTTAGCTTTTCATAATGAAACTAACAAGAAACAGTAAGCTTGAATTGATAAAATTCATTGATACAACAAAGAAAGATGTGCAACAACTCGCAAATATAATTTGATGTCAAAAACTCAATTACCAAAGTATTGTTGTATTCATTCAGTGAAAGAAATTCCAAGGTGACTTAACAACTTCAAGAAACTTATAAGAAAAATTGAAATACAGTAGCTATTCCAAATTCAAATAATTGAAATAAATTACAAAACTTGCAGAATTCGAAAGAGACAAAACTACCCCGAACCCTTTTCTCTTAATTTAATCGAACGAGGATTTGTTCATAACCACCACCAACTCTCGTTGTGATGGGATTGAGGAAGAGTTTAGGGGATGAGATGTAGAAGAAAATTATAGTAGGAATTGATGAAAATAAAAACTACATATGAATTCAAAAACCCAAAAAAAAACAGAAACGAATTTCTTCTCCAAAATCGAGATCTCCTCCACGTCTTTCTTTTCCAAAATATATAGGGACGTCATGCTAGGGTTTTCTTCTTAGTTGATGGACAATTACAGCTTGAAATTTAGCTGAATTCGTTGTCATTTTCCTTCCTGAAACTCTTTGATTTGCGTTTTTCTCTTAATCTCCAGATCTGCCAAAATTGCACTTGCTATGCAATTGCATTGTTGTTGCATTTCGTAAAAAGCTGCATCAAAGCATTAAGTATAATTTTTTTTCTTCTTTTGTTCTCTTTTCTCAACTTACTTAATTTAAAGGTCTTCCAACAATTATGTCATTAAATTCAACTCTTTTCCTAATTTTCATCTAATAATATGAATAAAGTTCACAAGTATAACTAAGTTTAAAGGCCAAATAATCCTCATGATTGAGAATTATCACTTGGTTCTCATATCGTCCTCACGTTCCCATGTTACTCCATCAAACTGATGGTTTTTCCATAGAACTTTGACCATGTCTATCTTTCTATTACAAAGAGTCTTATGATCCCCTTGCAAGAATCTACATAGCCTTCTCCATAACTCAGATTTTCATTCAAACACAAAGGCTCATAATCAATTACATGCACCGAATCTAACATGTTCTTTCACAATACCGAGACATAAAAAAAACAAACTACATAGAGATAGCAACATAGCCAAATGATAAGGTAGAAGGCCAAACCGCTCCAAAATCTCAAATGACACAACGAAATGTTGATCATCTTTCTGTTTTGTCTGAACCTCAACATTCCCTTCATCAATGCTACCTTCAGGAATGCATGATTACCAACTACGAGCTCTACGTCCTCTAATCTGATGTTAGCATAACTCAACACCATAAACCCTTACTAACTCAACCCATCCGCGCTGCAACATATTTAACTCCTAAATGAAAAGTATTTTAGGCTCCTATGGTTTATGAAGATTTCGATCTTTCTCCTCAATCAAATAGTGCCTTGAAATTTTCAAAGCAAAGACCATAGTTGCCAATACCGAACCATAGGTCGGGTAGTTACATTCGTAAACCATCAATTGGCAAGAAGTATAAGCGATCACCTTACCAAGCTACACTAAGGCTTAATCAACCCCTTCTTGGGAACATTACCGTAGATGAAAACTTTACAATTGCACACCTCATTGACTGCACCAGACAGGGCCAGTTGGTTACCGATTCTACCCTTGCTAGAACCACTGAAATCGATCTCTTGACACCACGTGTCCTAGGAAGGTCATCTACCGAAACTAGAGCTCGCACTCGAATTTAGATATTATCATCGATCACTGACCCAAACTAGATGACAGCTTCCCTCCATCTTTAGAGCTGGCTTTACCCCCAACCTATAGCATTGCTAGCACTTGCATTCACTGTTGGAATTTATTCCCTAAAGCCTCGTGATTAATGATTTATTTAATAATTAATAATAATTTTGATTATTTTATTTACAATATAATATTATCCATTATAGGAGAAATTCAAGATTATTAGTGTAATCTTGAACAGAATGTAGTTGACATACGTAAAGATCATGTTCAAGAAATAGCCTAAAGGGTCATAGTATATGGATAAGATAGGGTGCCTTATCCTGGTAACACTATTGATGCGACCCATTTTGTAATAGTTACAAATGATTTGATCCAAATCGTTCATGTGGAGACATGTGAGTGGGGGTATCTTATACAATGGTATAAGACTAGACCACGAAATATTTAATATCTCTTTATAAATCCGTTAATTGAAAAGATTAATATTTTATTAGGATGATCATATGCGACTCGATCTTAATCTTGAATGAGCTATGAACTCCTACCTGTGAGGGCTTGTCTTTGATTTGCATGGGTGAGAGTGTCTTTTGTAGTTGATGCAATAAGCCTATCATTTTGGAGACTTGACCAAATAAGGAGTTGGGAACATAATCTTACAAGATGGAATTCACTCCTTCTCATATAGGGTAAGTAGATGAGTAGTTCCCTTAAGTGCTAATTTTGAGACTTGAACAATGGGGCCCCACCCTCTCACTAGTTTGAGAGGGAATTAGTTTATGGTTGGATCATAAACAAATTGTTCATTAGAGGGTTAGTAGTACTTGAGGTGGAAGATGTAATTACAGGAGTAAAACAGACTTTTGACCCAGCTGTAATTACAAACAACTCGTGAAGGAACGACTTGAATGTAATGGTTTTATCCATGGACACAACTTGTCTTACAGTTCATAAGAGTGCAATTCTAGGTCTATAGTGGAGTGACCTAAAGTTAATGAATGAAAATTGATTAATTAAAGAGTTTAATTAACTATTTTTGTATCATTGGAGCTTATAATCTGTAGGTCTATAATGTCCCCTTGTTAGCTCATAGTAACACTAAAAGGTCAGTTTAGTTGAAAGAAAAATTTAAAATGTCAAATTAATATTTAATATATTAGATATATTAAATATAAAAGAGGAAAATATATTTATTGTATATGATATATTAGATATTAAAATAATTAATGTATATTATATCATTAAATAAAAGATATTTATAAAATTTAAATAAGATTCAAATAAAGAAATAAATATCGTAGTAGAATTTAAAAGATTTGAATAAGATTCAAATAGATTAGATATATGTATTTTAATATACTGGATATTAAAATATATATTATTTAATTATAAAAAAGATTTGCCGCATGTCTCTATAAATAAGATCCTTGGGTTGAGTCATGATAGCACACATCTCCTCAATAGAGAATTAGAGAATTCTCTCTAGACCACTTCCTCTCCAATCCCTTGAGGATTTTCTTTCAAGAGGCTCCCATAAGCCTTGGTTCCTATGTTCGAGTCATAGCAAGTAGACTTATGGATAAGATAAAGATTCGCTAGAAATATCTCCATATTTACTCCAAGTAAGTTTGCTTAATCTTATTTTTTAGTTTAATTTTCAATAAAATTAACGACGATCCAATGCTTCTGCTACGGAGTGAAACGTTCATTCCTTCATTCACATCTTTCTTTGTTGTTTGATTCTCAATTCCTACATTCCAACCAAAATTATAATCCATGCCACAAAAAGGACCATATGCTTTCCAATTACTATGCTCATTTCCATTTGGTGCCGCCTTCCAACTTGATCCCTGACCACCACAATTATCACCACCATTATTGCTCGACCTCCAACTCTACTGTTGGTTCTTCTCATCACTTCGTCAGTTTCAGGACCTTGCACCGCCACCATTGCTCCAAACTCCATTGTTACCTAAACCCACACTCCAGCTTGAAAGTTTTTATTATCAACATCATTTGAATCACCATCTGGGTTCCTCCTTCCACGACCTCAGCCTCCAAATTCGTTTCTATCTGATCTAGACTTCCAGTTGCCGCCGTCTCCACCGCGTCCATCAAAGTCACTATTATTCAAACCACATTTTTGGTTCCACTTCTATCTCTTGAGAAACTCCGCCAATAATTGTTTTCAATTAAAAGGTTGCTCCCTTCAACTCCTTTGTAAACCTAAAACAAAGTCTTGTTGAAGTTCTCTCCCAAGATTTGAGTTTCGCATGGTTAATCACTCACCTTAGGAGAAAGATCTCGCATACTAAGTTAAGTTTCATAACCAAACTCTTATGCACTTTCCTTTAGCCAAAACTTACAAAGTTCTGAGTGTCAAATACTAACAAAATTCCTTCCACCACATCTAGCGACTTCTAAACTTATGTCATGTCATACTCGAGCACTAGAAATCTCAACATATCAATTCCCTTTTTGTCTCTCGTGACAACAAAACTGTTCTATAACACCTTTCTCTTCCTTATATTTTCCTTTACTAAGACCATCAAGTCTCTTTCATCTCAAGGAAACATATCCTCTACGAGCTAAAACATGTTTATGCCCCCCAACCCTTCATGGTTCTTTCATTTGGGGTTCCACATTCCCTACCAATTCACTCTTAGTCTGGTTACTGTCGAGCTTCATCATTCTGTTAACCTGACATGTGAGGAATGACGAAAATAACTTACTTAGTTCATGAACCTTAAACTCTAAAAGAATGAACCCGAAAGGTAGTTTCCTCTAAACTACCATCCTCAATGTCCAAAGACATTTAAGAACTTCACCCTACTTAAATCATCCTCTCCTCAAAGTCACAACCTAACACACATAAATCAACTTAAGGGTTAATTCATAACCCACATGCCAAGAAACAGTGAACAAAAATACAAACATTAACCCTACGCTACTTTTCACATTTGGCAACAAACAAACTTGGCGATGGCGAGGCAACCTTCTTGCACGTGGCTATGGAGAAACTGAGGCTTACTATGTAAGCAAGTCTACAAAACCTAGAACCTAGGGTATCTGATACCAACTCTAATGACCCTAAAAACTGAACAAGCTACTGAGGAAGCACAACTGAGTTATCCCGTTCGTGCCTGAAATTTTGACAGCATAACGGTGTAACTACAAGGAAACTAAAAAAATTTCAAGGACCTGAAAGAGACAAAAACACTTCTATATTATAGAAGAACTACTCAGCATTTGCCAAACTTCAAAAATAAGCTGAGTTCAACCCACAACAGACAAAAGAACTAAGAAATTCTACTAAACACACGAAAACAAGAGAAACTACGAATTTACAAGCCAACCACACAATACAAAATAATGACACAAAACTAAACACTCAACATAGGGACAGAAACTTCTGATGGTGTCTCCATAGCCCCTTCAAGTCATCGCCTCCGTCACCCGCCTCGTGGTTATGCACCATCTGCAAAGACACAAACAAGTAGCAAGAGTGAGTATAAACATACTCAGTAAGCAGCCCACTTAAGGGTCCAAAGTTCAAAATCATACAAAGAAGGGCTCTGCCCTAACTCACAGGCTCCTGTTTAGTCTCAAACATTCACTTCAGTTAGCTAAGTGACTACTCACCTTCCCCCAAGCTCACCCCTCTCTGGTATTGCATTGTTATATACTTGTGAGTCATGTAACCTAGACTAGCGTACTGCAGTGAAGGAAAGAAACCCTCACGCCTACAATCTTGGGGGAATGACCCCCTCTAGCTAGTGCAATGTAATGAAGGAAAGAAACCCTCATGCGCGAAATAGTGGGAAATCGCCCCTAAGTTAGCACACCAAATGAAGGACAGCAATTGGTCGACTGAAAACGTGTGGGCTTTTAGAAGAAACTTTTGAATAGAAAAAGTCTCCAGTCTAGTGCAAGTGCACACTTTCAAACAAGTAGTAATAGAACATATTCTAGAGTATCGATCCCATAGAGAACGAATATCACAAAAATCAAAGATTAAGGCAAAGATGTTCACACAAAGCAACCTTGGTAACCAATATTAAATAATCAAGAACGTTGTGAGTGTACTAAAAATCAAAAGATAAAAAAAATGGAATCCAAATATGCTTTTTCCCTTTAGAAAAGAATTGTGACCTAAAATTCAATTGTAATCTTTACTCAAACACCAAGAAATGTAAACCGAGTTCAACTTCTATTTGATTTTAATGGAAAAAACTTTAGAAGCCTAAGTGATTATACCATATGTCTATGGCTAATACAAACTTAGTTTAATGAGAACACAACCCTTGGTCTTAGAGGTTTCGACCTATGTCTAGGGTAAAAAACAAGTGCTTATGTCTAAGCCCATTTCCTCTATTGTTTTGTATGAACACGTAATCTCATTTAACCCTTTCAGTATTAAACTCGATCTTTGTATGTTCACCTAGGTGATCAATCTAGATTCACAATAAGAATAATAATCAATAAAAAGCAAACAATGAAATGAAATCGAACAAAGTTACTTTTACATCTTAGGACAAGCTTCCAATCCTTAGGGAATCCACATATCCGAATCCCAAGAATGGAATTAGCTCATGTGGAGAAAATAAGTAACAAAACAGTAAAAGAAAGAGAACACATGCTGACTTTAAAAGAAAGAAAAACAGAAACTGGAGAATAAAGTGTTGAACTAAAAGGTAAAGAATAACTTAAAGGAATAACAATGAACTTTATTAAAATTAAACTTGTTGTAAAGTAAAGAACAATGAAAATTAAAGACGAGGGCTGGAGGTAAACTGAATTCAAAGTACTAGAATTAAAGAACTAAAAACAGAAAACTAAACTTGCTATTACAAGGGAAAAGTTGAACTTTAAGGAGATAACTTCCACCTTTTCAATGGATCTAAACTCAACATTTTTCAAGGAGAGTAAGATCTTCACAATCCTAGACTTTCGACAGGGCTGGTTTGAAGTTTGGGTAGCATTCCTTCTCCTTTAAGTTGAAAAAACATAAAAACTAAAAGTGTAGAAAATAATGGTCTTCAATCGATTGTGGCCAATTTTTGGACTGCTTTTTCGTGATTTGAATCTTCATATTTATAGCCTCCAAATGTTAGGATTTTCTCCTTGGATGTTTAAGGCAAGAATCAGATCTTTATGAGCTTGATTTGTGGAGAATATCTTCAAATATCATCATAAAATCCAACTTCCAGATTTTTCCTTATTTTTTAAAATTCTATCTCCAGGTGAAATTGTAGTTGCAATTAGAGTTGCAATTCTGGCAGTTTTCACTTTTTTACATAAAAACATAAAAACTCATTAAAAATAAAATTTTTCCTCTTATTTCCTATTTCTTAGCTCAAAACAATTCCTTAACTAATTTTGACTATTTTCTCATTAATTTTCTAGATTTATTAGACATAAAAGCATGATTTTGTGAAACTAGCTTAAGTAAAAAGGGTTAGAAATATGTAAAATATTCGCATTATCACACCCCCAAACTAATGATGGTCAATGTCCCCATTGTCCAAAAATATAACAAAAAGGGATGAAAAGAAGGAATGGCTTGCAAAACATTCAAGCTATTCTCTCCTAATGGGTTTAGTGCACAAACTTTGGTGACTTTAAGGCTTGGGTATTTCATAGAGACAATGAGTCATGAAGGTGTTTATTCAGGAAGCACCTAAGTAATGATGTAGTGTTTAATGAACCAAGAAAACTCCAATATCTTCACTAGAGCATTTAATCAAAAAAACACTCAAAGAATTCATCAAAAGAGTCCATCGTATTCAAAATTATCTCAGAGTTCACAAATAAAAAAAAAAAAAAACTAAGAAGCAAGAAAACTACTTATCGAAATCGAAACAAAAGCAACAAATAAAAATGAACAAAAACAACAAACCAACAACTAAATCAACTAACTAACATGTCTAAGAAAACAACTAAAAAGATAGAGTAAAAACAGTTACTCTCCTGTGGAGAAGAATGCTTCATTGCTCTTAGCACTAGCCTCAGGAGTTTTTGGTTGTAGAAGAAGAATTTCTAGAAAGTCAGGGAGAGCGGATCGTTTGCCTTTGGAGAGGGCAGAGAGAGTGACCTGAATTGACTTATCTCTCACCTTGACATATGCCCAATATACCCTGAGTTGCTCCCTCAGAAATGAATCCTCTTGGACTGGCACAATGGGAGAAAATTGTGAAGAAGATGCAGTTGCAATGTTCAGCTGGGCTTGTGGAGTTATGGAGCGGCAAGTGGCTTTCATGGAATTATGCTTCATCAACACCTACAAGAGGCCTGATTTGTAAATCTAGCTCATTCATCTCAAGGCCTTTTTGCTTGTATAGCTTGGTAATGAGTGAAGGGAAAAATAGTTGACCAGCTTTCTTCTTCCCACATGCAATGAGCTCACTTTGGATAATCCTTCCCACATTTAGGTCCAACCCCTTGTAGATGCTATACAATAGCATCATTCGTTCTTGGGAAATGGTTGTATCGTGTGAGGTTGAAATGAGACGGTTATGAATGAAGTTGAGCCAAATTGCAGGCTCATCTTTCATGTCTCCTCCTAGCAAGTGTCTTTTGCCATGTAGAGCCATTTTCATCTCGATTCCTTCTCTTGCTAGCAATTGTAATGCTTCCTCCAATTGCTCCTCAGTTAGATTTTCTATTACTTCGTTCCCAGCTGGATTTTGAAGAGATTTTAGGCCATATATCCGATTGATATCCTTGGCCGAATATCGAACCTTGCAACCGTGGAGGATCATTTGATTCAGCTTCTCTCCACCTAGGTGAGCATAAAATTCAAGTACCAATGAGGTACTTGCTTTTTTAGGATGCCCACAGAGCTTCTCCCACATATGTGCTTTGATGGTCTTGGTAATGAATTATGGGAGGGGCCCCAATTGGATGGAGAATCCTCTTTCTGCCTTGATTTTCATCTTCTCAAGGGCTTCTTTGCTGGCAGCTATGTCAAAATCTGCCTCTTCTTTATGTTCTTCTTTTTCTTTTCTCAGTCTCTTGGCCTTTAAACTCTCTTTCTTCTTCTCTATTTCATCTCTTTTTTTTTCTTAGGAGGTCGTGGTAGCATCCAAGCATCAGAACTGCTTACTTCTTCATTCTCTACCTCTTCAGTCTTTTCTTCTCGAGGTTGTGGTCCCTGAAAATCAAAAAATTCATTCCCCATCTCATATGATGGGATCCATTCAGGTGAGACTCATCTAGTTTCATAGTCAAAAAGCTCATCAAAATTTCGTCTAGTTTCTGGGGGTTTCTTCTTTCTTCTTTTTCATTTTTAGCTACCAATGTGACTTCTTTTTCTGCATCCCCAACAACCATAGTTGGTGTTGGGCCTTCTCAGATTATAGATGCAATAGACACCTCTTCCCTTTCTTCTTCTTCAATTCCAACACCCCTAGTGATTTCTGGTCCTTCATCTTCAATCTTCTCCTCTTATTCTCTTCTCTTCTCAACTTCTTCTTTTCCTCTTTCAGCATCTTTTTCCCTTGAAGTTCATGTTCAGAATTCAAAGTTCGAATGCCTTCAGTGTTGCCACTTTGGTCACTTGGCCCTTGTGTAGACCATCTTGATGGTCTCTTTGTCACATTGCATGTGGCTAGGTATTGGGCATGAAATTCCTCTGCCAATCGTTTTGCATGTTCCGTGGCCGATTTTACCCATTCCTCCTTCTTTTGCTTGTGCTTAGGAGGTGACAGTAATTCTCTATCTCCTCTATTCTATCCCTTTTCCTTGTTCTCTGTTTTCTTCTTCCTGACAAATGTTTTCAAATGCCTAGGGGCACTGACAGAGGGAATCAAAGATTGTACCTTTTTGGAGGTTGAAATTTCACTTGCCGAAGCCTCATTTTCATCTCTCTTTTTTTGGCAATCAGGTAGCGAATTTGAAGAACTTGCTCCCTTCGATTTCCTCTTTGAGCTTTTGTGCGTGGTCTCGTACCTTTCAATTGGAAGATTTTCTGAATTCACCCTCATTTCTACATGCATCACCTTGATCATCTTGACCCACTCCTTCGAACGTTTCTTCAAGGGCTTTGGCAGTTCAATTGATGGAGTTGATTGAGGCTTTGGAAGAGTCGCTTAAGAAGAAGACTCAATCGGTCTTTCTGCTTCGAATGGAACTTCCATTGCACGAAGTTCTTTGTATCGTTGATCAGCCATTCTCCTCAAGTTCTCTCTCCATTCTGTCAAACCTACAGGAGGTGCATTATAGCCAAAGATGGGGTATTCGTCTTCTTCAACCTAAGGTTGTGATGCTTCGTGGGTTGCTTCCAAAACTTCCTCTTACTTCGGGAAGAGTGGGTTGAATTGTCGAAGTCTCGTCAGTTGGTGGCAGTATGGGCAGGCGTTTGTAGGTGGTCAAAAGTTGTCGCACCATTATTGGTGGTTAGAGCTTTGATTGCTTGGGAAGAGGGGAACGAAGAAAGTGAAAGGACTTTTTGAAAATATTTGACTTAGGTTAATAACCCATGTGCACGAATATATATATTCTCAAAAAGTCAACCCCTTTCGTTTTTAATGTGTCACCCTGTTTGGCAGCGTATTCCAGGATTTGAAATTGCAATTGTAATTACAATTTTCAACTGGAATTTAGGAATCTGATGCTCAAGAATTGCAACTACAATTACATTTGCAATTTCAGCTACACTTCCTTCTTTTTCATTCTGTTTCCCTTGGCTTCTGTTTTAATTATTTTCCACCTGAAACTCAAGATATATGTATTAAAAATTTCACACGATCTCTTCCTTGAGTCTTGATGATTTTGAAAATCTTAATTCATAACTTAAAGTTGATTCATTGAACTCCTAGGTGAATCCCCAGGTAGAGATGTTCCCTAGAAGGTCAATTTAAGTACCTTGGCCTAGACATAATTCTCTTAGACAAAGATTATGTGAATCAAACTTCTTCATTTGAATCGATTTTCTCAAAATCATACTTCTCTCTTAAGCACAATTTTTTTAAGGAATAAAACAAAAGAAACAACTACGAATTCAAATTGCATAACTTACATATATACATCAAACCTGGTGATTCCTCACTCTAATTTAATTAGGGAGATTGACATTTTCTCCCTGCTTGGCTCTTCTCCATACAATGTTTCACTATCTGGCCATTGACCTTGAAAATATTGCCTTTTTCATCCAGTAGATCCATAACTCCATGTTGATAAATCTCCGAGACTACAAAGGGTCCTGACCATCTGGACTTTAGCTTCCTTGGAAATAGTTTTATTCTTGAATTAATTAAGAGCACTTGCTGTCTTTCTCTAAAATCTTTTCCTCTGATTTTTTGGTCGTGCCACTTCTTTAACTTCTCCTTGTAAAGCTTAGCATTCTCATAAGAAGAATTCCTAAGCTCTTCCAATTCATTCAACTGAAGTTTTCACTTTATCCCTGCATGAGTCATGTCCATGTTCAATTTTTTATATTGTCCAAAAAGCTTTGTGTTCTAGCTCCAATGGTAGATGACATGCTTTTCCAACTATGATCTTGTATAGAGACATCCCAAGTGGAGCTTTGAAAGCAATCCTATGTGCCCATAAAGCTTCATCCAACCTTAGAGACCAATCTTTTCTTGATGGATCGACTGTCTTTTCTAAGATTACCTTGATCTATCTGTTGGATTGCTCTGCTTGTCCATTGGTTTGTGGGTGATAAGCGATAGTAACCCTGTGCTTCACAGTGTATTTAGCCAGCAAACTTGCAATTGCTTGATTGATAAAGTGCGTATCTTCGTCACTCACCAATGCTTTTGGAGTTCCATACCTGGTAAAAATGTTCTTAAGGAGCAATCTCTTCACAACTTTTTCATTGTCCGTTGTGGTTGCCACAACTTCTATCCACTTGGACCTATAGTCCACTGCCAAAAGAATGTACATGTTTCCATATGATGGAGGGAATGTCCCCATGAAGTCTATTTCCCACACATCAAATATCTATACTTCTAGCATGTACTGCATTGGCATCTCGTTCTTTGCTGATAGATTCCCTGTTCTTTGGCACTTGTCACAACGTTTTGCAAGTTTCTGTGCATCCTGAACAATGTTGGCCAAAAATACCCATTATGGAGTACTTTTGCAACTATCTTAGTCCCAGAAAAGTGTCCTCCATAGGGAGCTGTATGACAAGCTTCCAAAACTTTCCATGTGTCTTCTTCTGCTATGCATTTTCTCCAAATCTGATCTGGGTCTATCCTATAGAGATAAGGTTCATCCCAATAGTAATGCCTGATGTCATGGAAGAATTTATTCAATTGGTGTGGGTTTGCATCCGGAGGAGCTCATCTACTCACCAAGTAGTTAGCTACATCAACATACCATGTGTTTGTTTCCATCTCTAATGCTAATAGCATTTCATCTACAAAAACATTTTTGATATCATATTTTTCCTCTTTCTAGGCGTCCTATCTTAACCTGAACATATGATCAACTTGGGTTTTGCATCTTTCTTCAATAATAGATACTTCAGGGTGGAATGATCTGTGTGAACAATGACCATAGTTCCGACCAAGTAGGATCTGAACTTATCAAAGACAAACACCACTGCAAGTAGTTCTTTTTATGTAGTGGTATAATTAACCTGTGCCTCGTTCATCGTCTTGTTGGCATAATAGATCAGATGTATAATCTTGTCTCTTTTCTATGCTAGCATTGCTCCAACTGCAAAATCACTCGCGTCACACATCAACTCGAATGGCTTGGTCCAATATGGTTCAAGCATAATCGATGTCGAGCTAAGTGCCTTTTTTAGTGTCTCAAACGCAATCAAGCATTCTTGGTCAATTATGAAAGGTCTGTCTTTTTTCGATAACATGCACAATGGTTTAGAGAATTGCGAGAAAATTTTGATGAACCGTCAATAAAATCCTGCATGCCCTATGAAACTTAGGAAACTGTGAGTTTCCTTAACTGATGTTGGTGGAGGTAACTTTGAAATCAGCTCTACCTTGGCTTTGTCAACTTCAATGCCCTTCTTGGAGATTTGGTGCCCGAGCACTATTCCTTCCTGTACCATGAAATGACATATTTCCCAATTGAGCACTAAATTTGTTTTCTCGCATCTTTGTCGAACCTATTCAAGATTTTCTAGGCAACAATGATACGTTTCTTCAAAGAGGAGAAGTCATCCATGAAAATTTCTACAGTCCGCTCTACCATATATGAGAAGATCGCCATTATGCATCTTTGAAAAGTTGTAGGTGCATTACATAATCCGAATGGCATCCTTCTGAAAGTGAAGGTTCCATAAGGACATGCAAATGTCGTCTTGTCCTGATCTTCTGGTGCAATTGTTATCTAGTTATATCTGGAGTAGCCATCTAAAAAATAATAGTACTATTTCCTGCAAGTCAATCAAACATTTGATCAATAAAGGGTAGAGGGAAATGGTCCTTCTTAGTCGCCTTATTCAGTCGTCTGTAGTCCATGTAAACTCTCCATCTTATAACTGTGCGGGTTGGAAGTAATTCATTCTTTTTGTTAGTTACTACTGTCATTCCTCCCTTCTTAGGGACACACTGGACTGGACTCACCCATTTGCTATCTGCAATTGGATAGATCACACTTGCATCAATCCACTTAATGATCTCCTTGCGCACTATTTCTTTCATCACAGGTTCAACCTTCTCTGCATCTCCACTGAATTCTTCGCTCCTTCTTCAAAATTGATTTTGTGCATGCAAAACAATGGACTGATTGCTTGAATATTTGTAATTATCCAACCAATCGCTCGTTTATGCTTTGATAGTACCTGAAACAAAGAAGATTCATCTTGGTCAGTGAGTGTGGTTGAAATGATCACAGGTAGGTCTTATCTTTTCCAAGAAAGATATATTTTAGGTGGGATGGCAAGGGTTTGAGTTCCAGCTTAGGAGGGTCTATTATAGATGGTTGAATGAGTGTCATCTTGTCTTCTAATGTCCTTAGAGGACTAATGTATGCTGATTCTTCCCATCTGTCTAGTTCTAAAACTTATTCTTCCTCAAAGTCGTATTCTTTGTCTAATTGCAGTTGCCAACATTCCACAATTTTAAGTCTCGAACAATCCTTTATTTCCCTTGGATATCGCAATGCGTCAAGTACATTAAACTTTATTTCTTGATCATTCACCCGCATTGTGAGTTCTCCTTTCTGGACATCTATCAAGGTATGGCCTGTGGCTAGGAACGGCCTTCCTAGAATGATAGGAACATTTTGGTCAGCTTCATAGTCTAAGATGATGAAGTCAAAAAGGAAGACAAATTTGTTTACTATGACCAACACGTCTTCAATCTTCCCTGTTGGTCAAGCTATAGACCTGTCTGCCAGTTGTAATGTAACTGTAGTAGGTCTTAATTAACCAATCACTAACCGTTTAAAAACTGACAAGGGCATCAAGTTGATACTTACCCAAAGATCACATATGCATGTCCGACATCCGTTCCTCTAATTACGCATGGGATTGTGAAACTTCTTGGGTCTTTCAACTTTGGTGGTACTTTACTCTTCAACATTGCGCTGGAATTCTCAATCAGTGCCATAGCCTCATATTCTCCTAGCATTTCTCTTCTTTGTCAATATGTCCTTCAAGAATTTAACATAGTTAGGCATTTGCTCAAGTGCCTCCACTAACATGATATTAATGTGAAGTTGCTTGAGGATGTCTAAAAACTTGTTAAACTTTGCATCTTGATTCTTCTTTTTAAATCTTTGGGGAAAAGAAGGTGGTGATCTGTAACTCTAAACTACTGGTTCTGGCATCTTTGTTGTCTTGGTCTTCTTTTCTGATTCTCGGTGCTTTTCCATCACCTCCTCGATCGCTTCACCTGATTTTTCTTTCATTGGTTCCTATACTTCTTCTTCTATGCAATCCGTTTTTCCTTCACCTGCATTTTTAATTTCTAAACCGCTTTTCTGCTCCTTTGGCATTTCAGGGTCTTCATAGTTGAGTCCACTTCTTAATGTAACTGCTTTGCAATGCTATTTTCCTTCTCGTTGTGGAGTCTTTGTATTACTTGGCAACATTCTTTGCGGTCTATTCTTCATGTCATTGGCCAATTGTCCAGCATGTATTTCAAGATTACGCAAAGATGCAACTCTGCTTGGAATGAGAGCATCATTTTTATTTTTACTCATGATTGCTTCATTTTTAGCCATGAATTCCTTCATCAGAGTTTCCAAGGAAGAATTTTGTGCTGATGATTGAGATTGCAATTGAGTAGCATTCTTCTGCATGTACTGCTGTTGTCGCTGATTTCCAAATCATGGTGAAGTTCTTTGCTTTGCATACAGATTAGCATTTGATGTACCTACAAAAAACAAAAATTGGGAAATAAAGTAATGAACTTAAAAAAAAGAATAACTTGAATGAAGAACTTTATTAAAATAAAACTTGCTGTAAATGATAGAACTAAATTAGAGACAAGAACTAGAGTAACTGAAGTCGAAATAACATAAATAAAGTTGCTGGAAATTAAACTTAAAACAACCAACTAAACTGCTGAAATTAAACTTAAATAGAAAAACAGAAACTGTTAATACAAGGGAAAAGTCGAACTTCAAAGAGAGAATTATCACCTCTTCAATCAATCTAAACTCAACCTCTTTCAAGGTGAATAAGATCTTCACAACCCTAGACTTTTGACAGGGCTAGATTGAAGTTTCGGTGGCGTTTCTTCTCCTTTTAGTCAATAAAACAAAAAAACAAAAGTGCAGAAAAATAATGGTCTTCAATCGAGTATGGTTGACTGTGGACTCCTTTTTCGTGGCTTGAATCTTCATATTTATAGCCTCCAAATGCTAGGGTTTGATCCTTGGATGTTTAAGACAAGAATTGAATCTTTATGAGCTTGATTTGTGGAGAATATCTTCAAATATTATCATAAAATTGTGCTTCCAGATTTTCTCCTTTATTCTCGAAATTCTGTCTTCGAGGCGAAATTGCAGTTGCAATTCTGGCAGTTTTCACTTTTCTACATAAAAACATCAAAACTCATTAAAAATTAACTATTTTCCTCTTATTTCCTGATTCTTAGCTCAAAACAATCCCTTAATTAATTTTGGCTATTTTCTCAATAATTTGCTATATTTATTAGACATAAAAACATGCATTTGTGCAAATAGCTTAAGTAAAAAGGGCTATAAATATGTAAAATATTAGCATTATCAGCATGACATAACATTAGTTTAGATTAGGATCATGTTCTAAGGTAATTGGGGACACTAGGGATTGTAACTCACCTAATGTTTGTAGTTAAGGGCTTAATTTCAAAGGTTAATGGGAGTTAATCACTGTTTCTGTTAGAATTCTGGAAAGAATCCGAGAGTTAGCTGCATTAAGTGTTGAGTCATGATCTACGCTGTAGCATTTAGTTTGATGAAGCAAAATTTCACCCCTAATCCTGATCCATTTTCACAGAATCTGTTTAATCCCAATTTATTCACTGTATTCCTGCTTTTCAAGCATTCCAGCACCATTTTAATCTTGTTCCTTAGTTTCTTTTTAGTTCATTGCACCAATTGATGTTGATTTCCTGTTACCCAACTAATATTAGCTTAAGCATTGCAAAAAATTCAATTAACTAGTCCCTGAGGAGAACGATATAAAAATACTTTTCACTTGCTGCATTAGGCTGTATACACTTGCACATTTAGGGTGTTTCCATTCTGAAATTGCATACACTCTGCTAAGCAACAAGTTTTTAGTGTCGTTGCGGGGACTAGTTTGATTTTTACATTGTTTAAGTTTTTTCATACCCATGCTTCATTTCGGTCCATGTGATGAGTATAATATGACTCCCATGAGTTATTGTTGTCGGTTCTTAGGGACACCCTAGTCTCATACAATGGTATCTCTGCCTCTTCTGTATACATGCCCAATGATTCTAAATTTTCCATGTCCATACCCTCATTCTCAACTATCACATGCGAATTGTCGTCATAAGCTTGTTGTACATCCTCATCCAGTTGCATGTTCCCACCATTCTTTTGTACAGTTGTTATAAATACTTGTAACTTCGAAACATCTTCTTGAAAGAGGAGAAATTCAACATCATGATCATTCCTTATGTACATCGAAGGGGATTTCTCTTCCAGCTGCATCTGCACCCTCATTATAATGTCAAACATCACCGGACTAATGTTCATAGCTTCGTATATCAGACCTTTCAACTCATTGTATCTGATAGTGCTCGACACAATTACCCCTGTTAGCAAACCTCCAATATAACAGTCCTCAGTCTCATCTCAACTGCCACCGTATCGAATGAATAGTGATTTATTTTCCATCCTTTAAAAAAAGTAATAACTAATAAGTAGCAGAAAACAAATATAATTATAAAAAAGTCTCTCTCTCGCTCATTTATGCTCGCTATTGCTCTCACGCCTTCACACTCGTTATAATGCTCTCGCTCTAGTTCTATCTGTATCGCTCCAATGCCATAGTAACCAACATTCTAAAACTAAAAAAATTTTCAAAACATAACATGTTTATACCATAGGAACGTGGGAAGAAAGTAGGAAGAAACCTTTCAAAACCCTAAATCATAAGACGTTTGTTCTATGTTTGAAATGTAGAAAGAAGTCATCCAGAAATATAAAACACGTATTTGAGCGTACCTATTTTTTGAATGTGGATTGGTTGATGCTCGGACGTTGGTTATACGTGAAGAACAATTCAAAGGAGAAAATGTTTGAAAGTAAGTTTGAACAAATGAGAAAACGAAGGAAGCCAAGAAATTATTTTTGTTAGATATAAACCATAGTAATTTTCTTTAATTAATTTATTTAAAAGGTTTATTGAGAAATGTTGATGGTGAAAGTACGTGTAGAACTAATTGAGGTATTTTCTTTGTCAATGTTTTCGGCTAATAAACCACAATGTCTCACATAGTGTCTGTACATATCACTGATACTCGGGGGGTCAAAAAAAGACAATCCATATAGAGGCGAGAGCGAGAACGAGAGATGTAAAAGAATGACAACGAGAGCATGAGAGAACGAGCGCATAAGAGCGAGTATGAGTACAACATTCGTAAAAGGCACTCTCGAGTGACGAAAAATATTGTTCAATGTGAGAGCGAGAGTATGAGAGAACAAGTGAGCGAGAGCGAGTACTACGTTGGTCCGATTCGAGTGTCGAGCGATGTGTACTGCGAGAGCGAGAACAAGTCAACGTGTGCGAGAGTGAGCTCCAGGGACGAGCATCTTGTAAGCTCCGAAATATTTTGCTAACGTGTCAACGAGAGCGAGAGCGTTACCCTATTCGAGAGCGTGAACAAGCGAGTCGGCCTCATACTGCCTTTTTGGGTAATTTTACATGCATTGCCACATCAGAATGGGCCATATTTCATTATTTTGGGTTGACAGGTCAAATCGCATTAAAGCGCGAGAAAATGGGTGTTCCATACAAAAATTCCCAAAACGAACTGGGTGAGAGATAAATTCAAAATTGACACCAAAATTAGAAATCGATCATTACTAGAAATTGTTGGGCATTACAATTCTAATTTGCCAAATTACAACTGTAATGAAAAACTAAGTCTAATTACTCTAAAATAGCCTGATTTTATAACGAGGGGCGTTATAAATACTGTTAGGTTATTTTCTGAATGTCATTAATGGCACTTTGGATCCTTGACTTTTTCCTAATATTTTTTCATAAACCTCTCCTATATTCATCACACATCATTTATTTTTAAATTTTTGTTTTCAATTTTGAAGACCTAGTGACATGTTATGATCATAATTCATTTAAGTGTTTACTATTTCTTTTTAGTTCAAGTGTTAACTAATTAGGTTATATTTCTTGACATTTGAAATCTTATTTTGTTTTGTTGGATGGATATTGATCTAGGTTCTCTTAACACAAAACTTTGATTCAATCAACAAAAGATGTAGATGATAACATGCAAAATAATGTTATTTCTTGGCTTAGTTTTAGACTAGTTTTGCTATGATTTTGTGTGCTTTCATGTATTTTTATGTTTATTTCTCAAAAACCGAGCATTTGGAGCAAAATCAGAGAATTGTGAGTAATTGAACAAATTTGAGCAACTTCAAGCTATATTTGAAGATTCAAGTGTTGAAGAAGAAGAACAAGGCATTTGGACCCGAGGGCATAGCGTTGCAACGCTCCTAATAGCATTGCAACGCAATTTAAGAAGCTTTTCAACCTTGAAAATCCGCAGGATAGCGTTGCAACGCTACTCAAATAGATTTTTTTTCCCTTTTTACATAATTCGAAGGGACAGCGTTGCAACGTTGCACCTGGAGTTTCAACGCTGTCTCGACTCTATAAAAGGAAACTTCTTCATTTGTGCAAGGGGAGACGTTTTTGAGAGACTAAAACCCTAAATCGATTCATACACTGTCTAAGGGCTTAGAGGAGAGCTAAAGAGGAGACTCAAGGCTCGAGATCGTGGACTTCATGTCGGGGACGAGTGTTGGCACGCAGGAGTTTATTCTTTTTTCCCTTTACTTTTCTTTTGGTTTTTAGGAGTTTTGTTATGAATTATAATGTTGTTTATCTCTGTATTTAGACAAGAATGGTTGTATGTTTTAGACTTTTGTTGATTTTGTAATTGAATGATTGTATTTACATCTTTTATGCATCTCGATTTTATTTCTTAAACCTTTGGCCATGGTTTTACATGTTAGGCTAGATTTAACTCGAGAGAGTAAATTTATCCATAGAACAATGGATGCATGACTAGATTTAGTTTATTGCACGAGAGTGAGTAAATTAATTCTAGAAGTCTTAAGAGAATTGTCTAATGCCATGTTTAGTAATAGAAATAGACTGAGATGTTCATTTATTATTATGCATGAGTTCAATTGAGCTCGAGAGAGGATATTGATCACTTAGTAATTCTTAGCTTAAGATTAATTGCATGAAATCAATTTTTTATCTACAAAGTTGTGCTTGATTTAATCAATAATGTTTCTAAAAAATTGGACTCCAACCTTGTAAATAGTAGTTTAGATTTTATTTCTTTTGATCACTCCAAAGCTTGTTTCTCTAAATTAAATAAGGCATAATTTGAAGAGAATAATCTAATCAAACCCAAGCAGAAGCGTAGGAATCGGTTTGAGTTTATTTAGAATTAAATAATAATATTATGGTTAAGCATGACATACCTTGAAAATATGGAGATTCTTCTGGCGGATCTTTATCTCTTCCACAAAGTCTTCCTGGCTATGACTCGAACATAGGACCAAGGCTTGTGGGAGCCTCTTGAAAGAAAATCTACAAGGGATTGGAGAGGAAGAGGTTTAGAGAGAATTCTCTAATTCTCTCTATTGAGGAGATGTGTATTGTTAAGAATGCACAATGACTCACCCCTAGGGTCCTATTTATAGTGGTATAGGGAAAATAATTAAATAATATATTTTAATATCTAATATATTAAAATATATTTATTTAACCAATTTGAATCTTATTCAAACCATTTAAAATTCTCCTACGATATCTATTTCCTAATTTGAATCCAATTCAAATTTAATAAATATCTTTTATTTAATGTATCTAATATACATTAATTATTTTAATATTTAATGTATCAAATACAATAAATATATTTTCCTCTTTTATATTTAATATATCTGATATATTAAATATTAATTTGAACACTTCAAATTTTAATATTCAATGTATCAAATACAATAAATATATTTTCCTCTTTTATATTTAATATATATAATATATTAAATCTTAATTTGAACACTTCAAATTCAATATTAATTTGAACATTTCAAAATTTTCTTTCAACTAAATTGATATTTTAGTGTTACTATGAGCTAGCAAGGGGACCTTATGAACCTATAGATTATAAGCTCCAATGATACAAAATTAATTAATTAAACTCTTTAATTAATCAATTTTCATTCATTAACTCTAGGGTCACTCCACTATAGACCTAGAGTTGCACTCTTATGCCCTGTAGAACAAGTTGTGCCCATAGATATAATCATTACATGCAAGTCGATCATTCACGAGTTGTTTGTAATTACAGCTGGGTCAAAAGTTCGTTTTACCCCTATAATTACATATTGTATCTTAAGTACCACTGATCCTCTAATGAACAATCTATTTATAATCTAATTATAAACTAAGTCCATCTCGGGCCAGTGAGAGGGTGGGGCCCCGTTGTTCAAGTCCCGAAATCAACACTTAAGGGAACTACTCATCTACTTACCCTATATGGGAAGGAGTGAATTCCATCTTGTAAGATTATGTTCCCAGCTCCCTATATGGTCAAGTCCCCAAAATGGTAGGCATATTGAATCGGCTACAAAAGCTACTCTCGCCCATGCAAATCAAAGGACAATCCCCTCATAGGCAGGAGTTCATAACTCACTCAAGATTAAGATTGAATCGCATATGATCATCCTGATGAAATATTAATTTTCTCAATTAACGGATTTAAAAAGAGAGATTAAATATTTCGTGGTCCAGTCTTATACAAACTCATTGTATAAGATACCCCTATTCACATGTCTCCACATGAATGATTTGATTAAATCATTTGTAACTATTACAAAGTGAGCCGTATCAATAGTGTTACTAGGATACCAGGATAAGGCACCCAACCTTATCCATATACTATGACCCTTTAGGTTATTTCTTGAACATGATCCTCTCGTATGTCAATCACATATTGTTCAAGATTACACTAATAACCTTAGATTTTTCATATAATGGATAGTATTACATTGCAAATAAAATAATTAAAATAGTTATTAATTATTAAATAAATTATTAATTACGAGACTTTAAGGCATAAATCCCAACATAATTAACTATGGTACTTAATTAATCTAAGAACTCTAATCCCTGTGATCGACCCTAGCCATTATTATTGCAAAATACTTAGAGGTCCAGTTTTTATAAATTTAATCTTGATAGGGCCTTCGATAAGCCCTTTATCAGTAGAGGATTAGGATCACAACTCTAAGATATTGGATGAAGTTGTAGTTCACAAATATTGAGTTTTATAGGTACTAATAACATGCTATTGTTTGAGATTCAAATCTTATTTCATTAGTTGTAAAAGATGGATATATACTTTTTTTAATTTAATATAATTGTTATTTAGATTGATAAATCTAGTAAAATATGATTATTCTAAGTTTGAAAACAATATTTCTTTTATGTCAAGTCCTAAAGAGCACTACAACAAATTTGAGATACAATTACTTTTTAACAATAACATTTATACAAAATGCTATTAAAAATTGATTATGCGAACGTAAAATTTTAGATTTCATCGTTCCCGTTCCTAGGTTTTCTTTCAAAATAAAACTCCCCCCATTTTGTTTTTCTCTCTTCTCAAATGTCAACGTTTTGATTCTCACTCACGTCTCCTCCCCATCTTCGACGTCTGCAACTCCACCCCATCCCTGACCTATCTACTAAAAACGCCACACTTTGCTCAAACATTCTCACAAATGATAAATTTTATTTTGGGGTTTTTTGGATTTCTAAAGAGGCTTTTACATTTCAAGTTAAAAGTACGTATGCAAAAAAATTTATGCTCTCATTCATCTATCTGAGGCGTGTTTGAGGTTAATCAAAGACTAATGAGGTTTCTCAATACCCATTCTTCAACCACGTCTAGTACGACAAGTATGTTATCACTCAATACACTATCTTTCAGGTTCTGATTCGACTCGATTGAATAATGTTTTGGTGTTTTTGACCCTTTACTTCATTGTTGTTGGAAAGTCTAATTTTAGCTACTATGTTAGGTTCAATATAAAGTCATTGTTCTTGATGCGCTTCTGATTTTCCATGATCTTCTCAAGAAGGGATTTAATTTGAAAGGGGGATTGAGATTGGATTTGGTGATGAGTTTAGATAGTATCGTATTTCTGTATCTTTTGGTTTGTTTGATTTTTGGCTCTTCTTCTTGCTTATTGGGTTTTGATCCCTAAATAGCCCATTTGTTGTTGATGTTGCTGATAGGTAAGTTGTGTGAATTCTTGAGAAATTCTTCTGAATTATTTGAAAAAAAAAGTTATTCATGTTGATTGTCTTTTTCATTTGATGTTCTTGAGCTTATTTCTGATTTGTTCCCTAATCTCTATGTTTCTTGGGTGGTTCCTTATTTTGACTTACTTGATAAAAATGACTTTTCTTCATTTGTGTCACTTCTAATAAACTACAAATTTTCTCACAACTACCAATTTTAAAACAATTGTTAAAACGTTGGAGGCCAGTTCATCTGGAGGTAGCTCGTTTGTTTTATCTAATTCAATTTGGAAGAGTAAAACTCCTAAGAAAATAAAAATTAAAAATTTTCATCGTCTCCCTACCCATGGTAAGCTCAGATAGAATTCAGCAAAAATTTCACATGATATCTTTGTTCCCAACTCTCCAATGGTGTTATCTCTATCATAAAGATGCTGAAATCCATGATTTGTATATTCTTCACTTGTGAGTTTGTCTCCAAAGTCCAATTGCCTCTTCTCAGTCAATTTAACTTCAGATTGTGCAACCCTTTTAATGCCCTGAACACCTTATCCTAACTTTTTTCAAACACCATTCTGTTGTTTTGAAGATAGATTCCTATAGACTAATGCAGCTTAGGATTAAGGCTATTTGTTGAGAATTATGAATAGATTAAAAGTTTTGTTCACATATCTTTTTCCAGTGGAGACTCTTTATCATCTCCTTAGATTATCTTTCTATTTATGCATTGCCAAAATGTTTCTCATCTATAAGATAGAGAGAGATTGTGTTTAACTACTGTGCAATTGATTATGGACTGTCAAGCATCACGTTCAGTCGATTCTTGAAGCTAGCTTTTTACATGTCCTGATCTGACTTCTTATAAAATATCTTGAATAGCAATGTATGGGATGTTATATTTATGGCTATCAATCATAGATTGAATGGTGAGCTCGTGATGGGAAATTTCCTTGTAGATGTTTGGGAGAGAGGATAAAAAATTGAGAACTTTGATCCTTCTATTTTTGCTGCATAGAATATTATCTCCTAAGTCTATAAGTTTCCTGCCTTCCTATCACACTCCTAAATCTACATACCCCCTGATATGTAGTTAGCATTTTATTGTATTACTCTTATCCTCTGCCTACCCCCACCACCACCACCCAAAGGAAATTAGAATGTGGTGAAGTTAGATTTCCTTCTTACTTGAAGAAAAGTTTCATTCTATTGTCTTTCTCTGCAATTTGTAGTTGTACTGGGAGTTAATGTAGCCAACTTTCAAAAATGAATTTAATTTTTAATTTTTTGGAGTGATTTGAATCTAAGACTTTGTTTGGATTTGAATAGCCATTTTGTAGTACTTTCCATTAATTGTGAAGGGGCCAGTGTTTTCAAAGCGCAAGGCGCACCTCAAGGCGACATGCCCCTTGATCGCCTGAAGGCGAGAGGCGACAAAAAGGCGTCGCCCGAGTGAAGCGAGGCGCAATAAATAAATATATAAATAAATAATATATAGAGCATAATTTTATATAGTAAATATAGTCACATAAAATTTCAAAGCTTAAAAGATTAGTAGTTCCAATAATAATCAAGTTGTAGAAATGCCTTGAATCTGTTATTGAGCGCTTCGAATGACCTAGTACGGGGGTCATATTCTGGGTTGGTTCATTATCGTTTTTTTTTTTATATATATATTAAAAAAAAAGCAAAATCTGCATAATTGAATCAGGCGCTCGCCTTCGACAGAGGCGAAGGCGTCGCCAGGCGCAGATAGGCGCAGCCAGGCGAGCGCCTGTTTGAAGTCGGTCGCCTGGGCAGCATATGAGGCGCACAACCCCCAGGTCGCCTCGCCTCTCGCCTGAGGCGCGCGCCTGGGGTCGCCTCAACATCACTGGAAGGGGCTACATATGGGCTTGGGTTTGAACTTCAAAAGGAAGTTCTTTAGTAGTTATTCCATGTCTTGTAGGTATAGATGAACCTGCATGCGAGCCTCATCAAAATTGAAAGGCCTCTGATAATTGTTTTTGAAATTTCAACTCTATGTGCTTGTGTTGAAAAGAAGGTTACGGTAGTTACTTTTAGTACATTTTAGGGTGAATTCCAAATGGAGATTCATAATCTCTGGCCGCACAGATTTGGCTTTTTAATACCTGTCATTACATAAATATTCCTTTTAAGAGGAAAGGAAATCCTATCCTATGAAATTAGGACATTGCTGGAATATGTTGTGAGTCTATAATATAAGTTTTGACTTGAAAATTGTGAAAGAAGAATATGAGTGAGTTTGACATGCCTACTAGTTTAAATACTTCTTTAAAAAATGATTTATCATCCTATAAAGCACTTGGTTGAACCAGTGCTCTACAGTTGTGATGTTGTTCTCTTGATGCTCACAGGTATTTTAATAAAGTCCAGAACTATGCCTATTCAAATAAACTAAAATCAACTATTTTTTGACAAGCAAGGTACTGGAGGATTTTATTTTCTGCTATTCATGTAGCCCATGTAACTTTCGTCTAGCAGGGTTAAAAGTTTTCATTTTGTTCATTCTTAGGATAAGTTATTGAAGTCTGTCATTTTTAGAAACTTCCTCACTAGATTCCACACCTGTAACTTTTTTTTAGGTACCCTCTTAATTACTTTCTTTTTCACAATTGTTTTTACAATAGTATCTTGATCCAACTGCTGCATTGATATCATATGAATTATCCTTAAACTTATCCTTATAGCAGTCTATTTCATTTTAACCACTTTTGCTCACCCCTATAGCAACCTTTTTCCTTGCAAATGTCTAAACACTAGGAGAATCATTTGAAGGTTGATCCAAAGGAATGTTATAGTTCTCTACATCAACTTTTTCATCTATAGTTTGTCATTTAGCTTGCTGACAACATCACCCACTGTTTTGGCCTTTTGTTTGACAATCTTCTTGGCTATCTTCTTTTTTCCAGATTTTAGTGTCACTTTTCTGTATACCACTAGATTTCATAGATTTGACAGTGCCACTAAATTTTTAAAGCTTGTATAATTTATTTCAGTTAATATTCATCTTCCATTGTTGAAAGTGAGATATCTAATTTCTTTGTAGTTCCCATTTTTCTATGAATGGAATAGGCATACTGTTTAGATATCTAATTTCTTCGTTAGTAGGTGGGTAGAATTCTCCATTTTTAATATAGTTGCTAGTCTTTGAAATCAATTGTTTAGTCCATATCTAGATAGGAATTGCTTGATGTACTAACCCTTGTTATTCTCTTTTTCTTTTCTTTTGTTCCAATGCATATTGTGTTCATAGAGGAAGTGGGCTTGAAGATCATGAAAGATATTTTGATGAGTATAGGTATATTCTTTGATTTACAATTATGGTAGATTTGGTTTTTAGTTGTTCGACTAAAACTTTTAGTAGGTGCCCATTATTTCATCAATCAAATTAGTCTTAAAATTTATTTGAAAGTAATGTTCCATTTATTTATTATTCTAGTTTGTTTACTCGTGGTCTCACATGGCACGAGCTCTCTACAACCACATGAGGTTTTAAAGAAGTAAATTTGTTTGGGGTAGGGTGCGTTTGGATGCATCTACAGCAAACATCTAGAAACATGCCAGGTAAGTTGCATTTTGTTAACTAGCCAGCCATGTCATATTGCTAGAAAAATGTTGTGCATTTTTTTTTTTACAATTTTATATGGGTGTTATGCAACAAAAAATAACCCGATGTATGTCTGATCTCACGAATCTTAGTTATAATTTTCTACTTATTAGGAAAGGGTTCTCAATATGGATGCGGATGTTGGGAAACTTTATGATTGATTATTCTTTAATCTTCTTGATCACTTGCTATTATAAAGAGTTATTTCATTTTTATTAGGTCCAAAGTGACTCTAATTCATTTGGCTCTAGGGTCCTAATTTTCATATTCTTTGTAAATTCTCTTTCATTTGTTTCGAGTTTAAACAACTAATTGATGTTGAAATGACATAATCCATTTAGAATGTCTTTTAAAATTTTGTACCTTAATCATTACTTTCATTTTATAGATGTTTATTGTTGAGTTGTCATTCTTTTAATCGGAATTGTATTAAGAAGGTTGTTTTGAATTTTGTAGGTAATAATTTGAGAAATTTGAAGAGTTCCAAGCCAAGTGAGTCAAACTCATAGAGGGAGATGTTACCTTTTAGAGAGAATTGAATGATAGATTGATAAAGTTTACATTTTGTATCATCTCCAAGTTGATATTCATTACTATATATGTTTTTGTGTAGCAATGTGAATCTTGAATGAATGATTATTTAGATAAAGATACATTTTGATTCTATCTATTTTTATGGTTCATATTTTTATTATTTAACTTTTATTATCTAACAAGGTTTGAAACATGAACAATAGTATTATAAACATATTAGAAAAGTTGTATAAAAGATGTCATAACAATATTCATCAAATGCTATAGAAAGTTTATAAATGCTATAAAAAAAATTGACCATTCAAATGCTTATTATAGCTTTCATTTAAAGGTCTACATAAATATTTACAGCTATAAATAAATGCAATCATTGAAAAACAATAGCCTTTTATTTTTGTTATAGAAAGATTTTATAGCTTTTATAAAATGCTATCATAGATTTTGCAAAGAGGAAATTATACTATTGAAAGACTTTTATTATAGCATTTTTTATAATCTTTATAAAACGAGCATTAATAAAATGCTATAAAAAGTCTCAAAATTTTTACAACATGGGCTGTCACGACTTTGAGAAAACACTACAAAAGGCCTATTATAGCTTTCTTTCGAAGCTATCGCAAATTGTTTTTTCCTGTAGTGGAGTCAGGAATGTTATGTACAATTGGCAAATAATGTATTCTTTTTTAATGCAGTTAAATTCACTCTGTAATGAAAATTTTATATTTGGTTATTTGTCTTTCTTGCAGTTCAATGACAAAGGATTATAGTAGTTGATATAAATGTCGCATTGAATGATGAAATTTTGTTAGCATCACCTTCTTGTACAATATAATGTATAACTGTAACGACCCTAAACTCTAGAGCATGCTAAGAGTGGGAGTAAGACTAAGTTAGCCTGCCTAAGCCTGAAATTTCGGCAGCATGGCGGCGTAACTATAAGAAAACCAAATTTTAAGAACCTGATAAAGAAGAGATAGCACACTTCTAAGATTTCAAATAAACCCTCAGCAACCAACAACTACACAAGAGTGCTGAGTTCTCAACCAGAGTCAAGTACAACAAAAACACTTCCTAATTTACGAAATAGACATACAATAGACAAAACTCAAATTACAAACAGTAAGGATCTATCTGACAAAATACGCAACCAAAAAGAGCCTAGGAGTAAGCTATAGGTAAGTCCATAGCTTCGCCAGGTCGTCGTTCATCAACCACCACGTTGTTGCGCATTACCTGAAAAAGAGAAAGGTAGCATGAGTGAGTATTGGTATACTCAGTAAGCAGCCATCTTAGACAAAATAATTCATAGCCAAACAAAACATTTTGAGAAGGAGAGATTATTCCTTACTCACACTCGTGCCTAAGCAACAAATAATAATTTCACCACATGACCAGGGTCTCATTTCTCTACCTCATCTCTGATTTCACCAAATCCTAACTTCGAATCATACCAATGAGTCTTGCAACCTAGAATTCAACCTCGTGGAGGTAATAAACCTCACGCTCATCATAAATGATAGTTACCTCGAAGCTAGCACACAGGCAATAGGGAAACGCATCCCCTATGCTCAACACAAGTGGGGAATCACCCCTAAACTAGCTTACCGGCCATAGGGAAACGCATCCCCTACGCTCAACATATATAAGTAATCATCCTAAGCTAGCACACAGGCAATAGGGAAACGCATCCCCTATGCTCAACACAAGTGGGGAATCACCCCTAAGCAAGCTCGCCGGCAATAGGGAAACGCATCCCCTATGCTCACGTATCATATAGCATTCTAGGTCTACAAGCTCACTCAATACAACCGAACTAGGATAGTTAATACTAGATCAATGGTTTACAACCAACTTTTCTATTTCGAAAACCCCTACATGCAACATTGCTCTCAAGCCTCTGTCACAACCTGAATCGGGGTTCACATTACCAACCAACATCTCAAATTTCACTTCCAACACATAAATAACTAGGCTTAGGCCTTAATCAAATGCTATCCATATTTATTTACCAATGATCTAGTAAGTTTTCCTTCTCAATCAAATATGCATAAATGCAAAATTTACCAAAATAGCATATCAAATATTCCCAATTGCTACTTACCTCTCAATCGACCCAAGGTCAAAATACTTCACTTCAATGGACGAGGATAGCTTGAATCCTTACAATTGAGAGAGCGCCCAACTTTTATAACCTCCAAATTCGATTTCTAGCACCCGCGAAAATTCCAATTATTTAATAATTACTTAGATAAATCAAAGCTTACTTCCTTAACTTACTTGGCCCTAAATGACCATTTACAAGAATTCTGAACTTTAAGGCTTACCAAATACTGTAAATATAAGCTGTTGGAACAATGCTCGATACCACCCAATTGAATAACATAGCCTTCAATCCTAATGGTAAATCATAAAATGAGATACATAATCCAAAAGTCAACCAAAACTACTCAAATAATACTTAATTAAGTAGTTATTTACTAAATCTCTAAATTCCAAAGTCAAAACGCTTACCCACTGTCAAACGAGTCAACCAAACCGAAATAAGTTCTAAAATGCCCAACGACTTCCAAAACTGCTGCCCACACAAGAAAATGCCGAAAAACGCTTCGGTTATTCCCAAATAGCGAAAGATAGGTACAGAGATAAAGAGGGGAAAGAGAGAGAGAGAAAAACGGAAAGGGAGAGAGAGAGCAGAAAGGGAGAGGGGAAATAGACAGAGGGAGGGGCGAGAGGGGGAAGCTGGACGGAAAGGGAGGGGCGAGAGGGAGGGCGTGAGAGAGGGAGACGGCAGAGGGAGGGGTGGTGAGGGGGGACGAAAGAAGGGGGAAGGGACGGTGAGGGAGGGAGACGAAAACAGTGGGGTGGGCGGTGAGGGGGAAAGACGAAGACAAAAGGGAAAAAAAAAAGATAAGGTTGTTTGTTTTGTTTTTTTTTTTAAACAAATAATAATAATAATAATAATAATAATAATGATGATGATTTTAAAGATAACTACAAGGGTATTTTAATAATAAAAAAATATATATATATTAATAACTTAAATAATATTTGTATTTATAAAAAAAATCATAAAAAAAGAAATTTTCTTAGGACAATTTTTATGCCACTTCATCCAATTATTCAATAAATTAAAAGAAACCAAAATAAATTCAATCGGATATTACATTTTACCCACCTTAAAAGAACTTTCGTCCTCGAAAGTTGCTAGTCCTCGAAAAGTTCAGGGTAACTAGCCCGCATCTCTTCTTCACATTCCCAAGTTGCTTCATTGAGTTGGTGGTTCTGCCACAACACTTTAACCAATCTAATTTGCTTGTTTCGAAGAGTCTTTGTATCACGTGCCAGGATCAGTACCGATTTTTCCTCATAATTCAAAGTCTCATCAACCTGCAGTGGCTTGTAATCGATCACATGAGATGGGTCCGGTACATACTTTCTCAACATCGATACATGAAAAACGTTATGGACTGCAGAAAGCAAAGGTGGTAAAGCTAAACGATACGCCACAGGGCCAATTCGTTCCAAGATTTCAAATGGCCCTATAAATCTGGGACTTAACTTCCCCTTTTTACCAAACCTCAAAACACCATTTATTGGAGCCACTTTAAGAAACACAGGGTCACCAACTGCAAACTCCAAATCTCTTCGCCTCACATCGGCATAGCTTTTATGTCTACTTTGGGCCGTTAACATCCTCGCTCTAATCTTTTGTACTGCATCATTAGTCACTTGGACTAACTCAGGTCCCATCAATTTGCGTTCACCAATTTCACCCTAACAAACTGGAGAACGACATCACTTCCCATAAAAAGCTTCAAACGGTGCCATACCAATCGTTGCTTGATAACTATTGTTATAAGCAAACTCCATCAGGTGTAAGTGCATATCCCAACTACCAGCAAAGTCCAAAGCACAGGCTCGTAACATATCTTCTAGAATCTGGTTTAACCTCTCAGTCTGACCATCGGTTTGTGGGTGAAAAGCTGTACTAAAATTACATTCTGCACCTAAGGCTTTTTGAAAGCTCCTCCAAAAGTTGGAAGTAAAACGGGGATCCCTATCTGAAACAATCTTCACTGGAACTCCGTGCAACCTAACTACTTCTTCCATGAATAGATGTGCCCACTTGTCCACTGTAAAAGTCTGTTTCCCTGGAAGAAAGTGCGCCGACTTAGTCAGCCTATCAACAATTACCCAGATCACTGTGAAACCTTTCATGGTCCTGGGTAAGCCGGAGATGAAATCCATGGATATCTCCTCCCATTTCCATTGTGGCACACTCAGCGGTTGTAGCAAACCTGCCGGTCTTTGCCTCGGAGCTTTAACCTGCTGGCACACCAAACACTTGCTTACAAACTCTGCAACATCTTTCTTCATTCCCTGCCACCAATAGAATTGTTTCAAATCTTGATACATCTTGGTACTGCCCGGGTGTACTGAAAAAGGAGAGTTGTGGGCCTCCGATAGAATCTCCTTTTTAAGCTCACTGGTATCCGGCACACACAACCACCCTTTATACAGGAGTCCGCCATCTGCTGAACAAGAAAACTCACTTTCCTGACCCGACTTAGCCTGAGTCCACAAGCCCTCTAAGCTGGAATTCCCTTGCTGGGAATCTATTACACGCTGCCTCAAGGTTGGTTGTACTGATAACTGGCATAACTGAGCAGAGATCTGTCCCACCACCACTGCTATCTCTGATCGTTCCATGTCAGATTGTAGGGGGGTTTGCTTTGTAATCGTAGCTGAGGTGTGAGCAATCTTTCTGCTGAGCGCATCGGCAACCACATTTGCCTTACCAGGATGGTATAAAATCTCTATCTCATAGTCTTTCACTAATTCTAGCCACCTCCGTTGTCTCATATTCAACTCTTTTTGAGTAAAAAGGTATTTAAGGCTCTTATGATCCGTGTACATCTGAATCTTTTCACCATACAAATAGTGTCTCCAAATCTTTAAAGCAAAAACCACCGCTGCTAACTCTAAGTCATGTGTTGGATAATTTCGTTCATAATCTTTCAACTGATGGGAAGCATAAGCAATTACTTTCCCGTGTTGCATCAACACACAACCCAAACCTTTCTTAGAAGCATCGCTATATACAACAAATCCTCCTGTTCGTTCAGGTATGGTAAGTACAGGCGCTGAAACCAATCTTTGCTTGAGTTCTTAAAAACTCGCCTCACATTCATCACTCCAAATATAAGCACTCCCTTTTCGAGTCAAATTCGTCAAAGGTGAAGCTATTTTGGAGAAATCTTGAACAAAGCGCCTATAGTACCCGGCTAGGCCCAAGAAACTACGTACCTCAGTGACTGTAGTAGGACGGGGCCATTCTGTAACTGCTTCCACTTTCGCCAGATCTACTGATACGCCTTCCTTAGACACCACGTGCCCTAGGAAAGACACTTGCTGCAACCAGAACTCACACTTGGAGAACTTTGCATATAACCTGTTTACTCTTAAAGTATTCAACACCCTTTCAAGGTGTATCTCATGCTCCTCATTTGTCTTAGAATAAACTAGAATATCATCGATAAAGACAATCACAAAGGTGTCAAGAAAATCTTTGAACACCCTATTCATCAAATCCATAAACACGGCTGGTGCATTAGTTAACCCAAACGACATCACTGTGAACTCATAATGCCCATACCTGGATCGAAAAGCAGTCTTTGGGATGTCTTCCTCTCTAATTCGTAACTGATGATACCCTGAACGCAGATCAATCTTAGAGAACACAGCTGCCCCCTGTAACTGATCAAACAAATCATCAATTCTAGGAAGCGGATATTTATTCTTTATGGTTACTTTATTCAATTCTCGATAGTCGATGCACAGGCGCAACGACCCATCTTTTTTCTTCACAAAAAGCACAGGTGCGCCCCAAGGTGAGACACTAGGGCGAATAAAACCCTTGTCTAGAAGTTCTTGTAAATGTATTTTGAGTTCCTTCAACTCTGCTGGAGCCATTCTATAAGGGGCTTTGGATTTGGGCGTTGTTCCTGGCTCGAGCTCAATACTGAAATCTACTTCCCTGACTGGAGGCAAACTAGGCAATTCTTCTGGGAACACATCTACAAAGTCTTTAACCACTGGTACTGATGTTATATCTACCACTGCACTACTCGTATTAGTAACACAAGCCAAAACAGCCCACGCTCCTCGGCTAATCAATCTGCTTGCTTTCAAAACCGAAATCACTCTAGGAACTGAATTAACCTCAGACCCTTTAAATTTAAAACTAGGTCCCAATGAAGGCCTGAACACCACCTCCTTCCTATGACAATCGATGTGGGCATGATTCTCAGACAACCAGTCCATACCTAAGATAACATCGAAGTCACTCATCTCTATTACCACCAGTGATACACTTAACAAGCGGCCCGACACTAGCACCCGACTAGTCTTGACCTTTTTATGAGCTATCAACTCCGCCCCAACTGGGGTTGAAACTAAAAGATTAAATCTTAAAGGTTCTACTTCCAACTGAGCTTGACCCACAAATGCAGAGGAAATAAAAGAATGGGTGCATCCAGAATCAAACAGTACAAATGCTAAGTGGCCAAGAATAGGTAAAGTACCTGTCACCACAGAACTCGATCCACCTGCCGCTTTTGTGGTCGTTGCAAAAACTTTACCCTGCTGGTGGCCTTTCTGTGCTTCAGTTTTTCTTTTCTCAGTACAACTTATCGCTAAATGTCCTGGCTTCCCACAATTATAACATACTCTTAAATCTGCCTTCTTTTTCCGCCAACACACAGACGATAAATGGCCCACCTTCCCACAACCAAAACACGTCTTGGTGGTAGCATGACAAACTCCACCATGTCGTTCCCCACATCTAGGGCACTGATGTCTTTCCTAACCCAAAACTAGTTACTGACCACCATGCTGATTCTGCATTGGATACTTGACTGGCTTAGCAAACGCTTGCTCGTGTTTCCTTTTTTTGTCCAGTTCCTGAACTTTGTCCACCACTAACACCTTTCGACCTGGGGGTACGTGCATCAATCAAAGAAGCTGCTCGAAGTGCTGCAGCATAAGTCTTTGGTTCGTGCGCAGCCACAACACCGTACAATTCATCACACAAGCCCATAACGAAACGATCAGCCTTCTTCTGCTCAGTATCCACTAAATCAGGGGCAAAACGTGAAAGCATAGAGAACTCATGTTCATAGTCCTCCCTCGATTGGTTTGCTCCTTGTTTCAATTGGATAAATTCCGCCTGCTTCTCGGCTCTTGTAGGGGCTGGATAATACTTCTCATAAAACTCTTCTCTAAAGCGTGACCATGTAATGGGTCCTTTGCTAACATCAATCGACCTTTCTAACGATTCCCACCAAAGAAGGGCCCGACCTTTCAGTGCATAAGCTGCACATTGCACCATCTGATCCTTTGGACAATGCATGCGTCGAAAAATGGTTTCCATGGACGCTAACCATGCTTCAGCCGCTGTAGAGTCCACACTTTGTCCATCAAAATGGTCCGGGTCATACTTCCTGAAATCTTTCAAGTATCTAGCCTCCTCAGTGGAAGCCCCCTGATTGGCTAAAGTTGTCTGAATCATATGCTGAAGAGCCTCAGCTATTAAAGTCAACGTAGCTGTCGGCTCCACTCCAACATTGCTTTGACTTCCACTTTCCTGACTCGCCAACACTTCGGAAGCTGATGGACCAACTTCAGGTTCCTCAGTATGTCCCTGGCGCTCGTCTAACAGGGTGTCATGGACCCAGTTTTTTCTACGCCCACCTCGACCTCTACCTCTACGTCCACCCCTACCTCTACCTGAGGTGCCCCTGGTGCCGCCTCTACCTCGACCAACAGCACCTCTAATACGAGCCATAACTGCAATACAACTAAAACATGTCATAGTACCATTAAAACTTCCAAAACACAGGATGCCAAAGGGAAAACTTCATACAAACATTAATAAAAAACATCTCATCTAAGAATAAGTTAAGCTTAAACCTATGCTACTTTTCACATTCACAACAACAAACTTGGTGATGACGAGGCGATTTCCCGGTGAGGAACTATGGAGAGACCAATACCTACAACATAAACAAGTCTACAGAACCTATAACCTAGGGCTCTGATACCAACTGTAACGACCCTAAACTCTAGAGCATGCTAAGAGTGGGAGTAAGACTAAGTTACGCCGCCATGCTGCCGAAATTTCAGGCTTAGGCGGGCTAACTTAGTCTTACTCCCACTCTTAGCATGCTCTAGAGTTTAGGGTCGTTACAATAATAGTTTTAGTTAGTTCATTATAATTTTTTAATAGTGGTTTGCTTTTATTTGTTTAAATTTACCCTCCTTTTATTCAATATAGAATTTGATTGATTTCATTTAATTGAAACTTTGATTGTTTTGAGATCAATTTACAGACTTTTTAGAATATTATTTATATTTGTATAGCATTCTCTAATTTTATTTCTATTAAAAATATATATAATAAATAATTCATAGGAATAAATTGGGATAATAAATAATATTTTAAAAAAATTAAAAATTAAAATATCGTCCTTGATATAGACCACAATGGAAGTTAACTATAGTCCATTGGTATAGACTATGCTTGATGTTAGTCGTGGTTTGTGGTGATAGACCACGACTAATGATTTATTAGTATAGATTACAGCTATCGTTAGCCATGGTCTATTAACAAAACCATGACTAATGTCAATCGTAGTCTATACAGTCATAGACTATGACTACTGTTAGCCATGGTCTATAATATAAATCATGACTGACGTTAGCCATGGTCTATATAATAGACTATACTGGAGTAGATCACACAAAACTATGGTCTAATCGAATAAACCATGGTCATATGACCGTAGTCTGTATCAATATATTAAAACACTAAAACCATTAGTAATTTAAAGGTTTGTTATCATCAAAACATATGGTCGTATGATTGAAGCTCGTAAAGCTAACAATCTCCCCCTTTTTGATGATGACAAATAACTCAAGAAAAATATTCTCAAGGTAGATGAGCAATAACAATGTCGAAAGTATTCAATTAGTAAAAATCATATTTACTAAATAAATATCACATATATTTTTCTAAATAAATTCTCCCCCTTTTATTATCATCAAAAGATAACAATTAAAAACATAAGTTCCCCTTAAAAAATAATCATAACAGTCATTAAAAGATAAAATTTCTCCTCATAACAATAATTAAGTAACTAATAATAATAAGTTCATTTAAGCTCCCCTAATAAATGAAGTCAATCATTTTAAGCAAAAATAATCAAGAAATATAATAAACTCAATAACACAATGGAATCAATAAAAGCATCAGAGAACATAATCTCAATTTCAAAGTAACAATAGTTTATCTCAATAAATCAATAAACATTACTCTAACAAAGATAAGCAATCATGATATTTCCACAAGAAAATATATAGCTCTCCCTAAACATGTGAATCATATAATAAATGGATAAATAAATAAGTACTCCAAAAACAATAACTCCCCCCAAAAAAATAAAATGCATTCTCCTTCTTATAAGCAATGATCATTCAAGTAAAATTCATCCAAGAATAATGCTTTGCACAATATATTAATTTTAAAAAGATCACGGTAGTTCAATCTATCTCAAACAAACCATCAATATTTTCCAATAAAATGCTCATTCAAGAAGAATATGACATAAGACAAATAGGATTCTAAGAGAGCAATTTAATACTCATGAATATGCACTAAAATTTCCATATCTATAAAAGATACATTAAGCAAATTAATCTCAAAGCAATCAACTTATTAAATCCAAGTAAAATTCAACACATGAGATACCAAAATATCAATGTTAGAAAATAAATATCAATTGATAAAAATCAAATATTGATATAAAATAATAGCAAAACAACATCAACATATTAGATCATAAGGAGAATATTATCAAACAAATATAAGCATGGTAGCATCTCAAATAGGAATTATACCAAATTTGAACAAAATGCTAAAGGGAATTCAAGAATATAAAATATTTCTATAATATACTGCCCTATGAAATAGAATTCAACACATCTTCTCAATCATAAATTAAGCACATTCTTTTCAAAAGAACAACCAATATACACAAAATAATTCTCATTCAACAACATACTTCATATAAATAACAAATCTATACTATATTAAAAATACTACATTAAAAAGCAAGGATGATTGAAAAATATTTTTGGACCACTATATCCTTACTTTAATTTTTAGATTTTCAATCATGCCATTAAAAATAATAATTAATAATAATAGATAAGTAACTCAGGAACTTTTTATAATTCATAAAACACATTAATTATTAATAATTAATTAAGTAAAAATGGCAATGAGCAATTTTTTTTGGGTAATTGTAATGGGTAGCAAATTAGGGTTTACTATTTGCAAATATAGCAACTTTTAAAAAGATTTGTAAATATGGAAAATCTTTTATATAATTTTTCCTTATTCCCATTTTACCCTTATTTTAAAAAAATATTCGCAGCGATCTTCTTCTTCCTGGACTCTCATTTTTTCAATTTACTCCTTCGATTACGTTCTTCTTCTTCTCCGATTAGCAAGTTGTCTTCAAGCTTCAAGAAATGGTCAACGGTGGATCCCTCGTTTTTTACGATGCATAAGAAATCTCAATTTGAAATTCTCTTGAAAAATGCCTCCGATTCAAGCGGTTCAATTTAGGTGGAATTGCTGCAGACGTTCTGTTTTCATTTGTGGAATTCTTTAGAGGAACTGGAGATGGAGGAGGTGGTAGTGATCGGGTTTTGCACAACGCTACTGGCAATTGGAGTTATAGATAGTGAACGCCATGGATTTGAAGATGGAAGCTATAGTTAAGTTGTCATCGAGATTGCCCTATGGGTTTCATGGGCCATTTGTCTTTCCAACACTTTCCTCTTGGTTTTAGTTTCATTTTGGCTGCATTTATTGTGTTGGAGTTTCACATAAATTATATCTAACACTCTTTCACGTTCTCACATTTTATTACTTTGATTGTTGAATTTTGTTTCTTCCACCATTGTGTGTATTATTGATTAGAGATTTTTGTATACCAAGAACATAGGATTTATATTTATATTGTATAGTTTTGTAATTCAATGGAAGTTTTGGCTCTCTAGAGAGAGATTATGAACTATGGGGATTGATTAAAGGAAATGAACAAAATGGGAAGTGAAAATATATGATCAAAATATTAGAAGAAAAGGAAGGAAGGAATTAAGGAAAAAAATGGAGCAAGATTTTGGTTGTTTAAGGTCGGTGGTTGATTCATTATGAACTAAAATAAAATAACTTAATCAGCAAACCTACTACATTTATTGTGATTAAAGTCTATCAATGATAGAAGTTTATTACCGATAGACTTCAATCACAATACATGTACTGTAGCTATCATTGATAGACTACAATATTGAAGTCTATCAATGATAGAAGTATATCACTGATAGACTTTAGCCACATTGGTAGTCTATCAGTGATAGACTTTAATCCATGATGGTAGTCTATTAGTGATAGACTCCTATCACTAATATACTTCAATCACAATATATGTTATCTATCAGTGATATGCTGCTATCACTGATAGATCTGTACAACAACAACTAATCAACAATAATTGCAATGGTGATACATTCATAAGTTAGGTAAAGTACATTGTGCATTTCCAGTTGTTCTTTTTGTCATGTGCTTTTTTGGTCATCTTTGTTCTTCTTCCTCGTTCTCATTTTCTATTTATTTTTCATCTTCCTCCTCCTCATCATGCTTCTCATCACTTTCATTTATTAGTATATCAATGATAAATAAATAAATAAATGAAGTAGAAGGGTTGAATAATTTTAGCCTACTATTATTGATAAACTTCTATTCATTATTTTGAAGTCAATAAGTGATAGTCATTGATAGAATTTAAATAAATGAAGTCTATCAATGATAGACTTATCACTGATAAACTCTATCAGTGAAAAGAGATTATTACTGATAAACTTTGTCAATGATAAAAGTTGATCACTAATAGACTTCAATTGTAGAAACAACAGCTAATCAACGATTGCGAAAGAAACCACTTCAATCCTCAATGCTAAAAGTCAAAATTACATCTAAATGTTAAGTGCCTTCCCATGGATTCACGTTTGCATTACATAAACTCTCGCTGATTTGTATATGATATGAAAGTCAAAAGTATATGATCTAATATTGAGTCTGGAAATGGAGTATCTCTAATTTGTATTACATGATATTACGGTGCTAAGTAGATTTATAGAAGCAACTAAACATCAAACAAAATCAAATAGAAGATTACATTTACTGTGATTACTTCATCAGTGATAGAAGCCTATTACTGACAGACTTCATTCATCACATGTAGCCTGTCTCTTGTACAAATCTATCAATGATAGCAAAATCTATTACTGATAAACTAGTACAACAACACCTAATATGCAATAATTGCCATTTTGATTGGAGTCTATCAGTGATAGGCTTCTATCGACTTCACTCACAATGGTGCACCATTTTAATGTGATTAATCAACAACCAAACAAAGAAAAAACATAATCCAACCAAACAGGAAACCAAACATATTAGAAGAAGCATAATACAAAGAAAAAAATAGTAAACTAAACCAATTAAACAATTTGGAAGCATCTAAACATCAAACAATACCAAATAGAAGATTAAATATGATAGGACTTAAGTTCATATGAAAGAAGTATATCACTATGGAGTTTATAAGTGCAAGGAGTCTATCAGCGATAACTTACAATTATTGATAAACTTCTATTGATTATTTTGAAGTCAATAAGTGTTAATCATTAATAGACTTTAAATAATTGAAGTCTATCACTGATAGACTACAAGTGATAGGAGTCTATCACTAATAGACTCTGTTAGTGATAAAAGTCTATCGCTGAAGTCAAAATTACATCTAAGTTCCTTCCCATGGACTCACGTTTGTATTACATGGACTATCACCAATTTTTATATAATATGAAAGTCAAAGTATGTGATCTGATATTGAGTATGGAAATAGATGGACTATCTCTGATTTATGTATTACATGACATTACAGAGATAAGAAAATTTTATTCAAATTTTTGAATAGAAATGGAACATTTGAAATCATTAAGACTAGAGCAAAATAAGTAGAAACACACATGTGCAAAATTAAATTTAAACCGCAAGTTCAAGAACAAAATCAATTGATTTCTTAACTATTACAACAACTACAAAAGGTTTTAAGTTGATTTCTCTATAGCTAGTAGTTAACAAGAGAGTCAGAATAGTGAAGCTACTGCATCTATCTACAAAGACAACGACGAACAACCTACTACAAAGAAGAAATGGCATACCATTGAATACGAACATAAACTATGAATAAAACTAGAAGAAATCAGCAAAGATGAAATCCAGAAACCGCGAATTAAACTAGAAGAAATCATAGAAGATGAAATCGAAGACAAAACATAAGAAATCGACGAGCATAGATTGTTGGAGACTTGAAAAGGTAGCTAAAATCAGGAGAAATCAAAGAAGATGAAATGCACCATTAGGGATTTCGGCTTAAAGGAAGGTGAAACACGTTGGGCTAAAAAAATATGATTTGGGTTGATAGTTGTGGATTGTTGATTTGAAATCATTTTGGGTTGAGGGGTTTTTAGTCTTTTGATGCAAGCTTGATTTAAATTTTGCTATATTTGCAAATAGTTTTAAGATTTTCTATTTTTGCTATTATTTTGGCCGGCTTTGCTATCTGTGCAAGTATCTTTTTTTTTTTTTTTTTTAATTAATGGGAATGGACACTTCAAAGGAGTTATTATTTGGTTTTAGAAAAGGAGTTATTATTTATTAATTATATATTTATATAAATATGATATTTAAATACAAAAAAAATATTTTTCATTAAAAAACAAATAAATATGTTATGCTTTAAAATTTAAATATGTGATAAATTTACGTTGCTTTTGATTTTTCTTTTGTTATAAATAAAACTTATAGTATGAGAATTTTTAAGTATTTTTTAATTAAAAGATATACATATATTGTTTTTAAAAAGTAAATTATATAACCAAATTTTCAAATAAATGTAATATTTTGATCATGTCTAATTAACATTTAAATTAATAAAATAATATTTAAAATAAAGGTATAAAAATCTAGAAAAGTTAGAAGATGAAAGGCTAGACTATAAAATGTTGGCAATGAGCAGTTTTTTTTTTTTTTTTTTAATTAATGGGAATGGGCACTTAAAAGGAGTTATTATTTGGTTTTAGAAAAGGAGTTATTATTTATTAATTATATATTTATATAAATATGATATTTAAATACAAACAAATATTTTTCATTAAAAAATAAATAAATATGTTGTGCTTTAAAATTTATATATGTGATAAATTTACGTTGCTTTTGATTTTTTTTTTGTTAGAAATAAAACTTATAGTATGAGAATTTTTTAAGTATTCTTTAATTAAAAGATATATATAATTTTTTAAAAAAAAAGTAAATTATATATAATCAAATTTTCAAATAAATGTAATATTTTGATCATGTCTAATTAACATTTAAATTAATAAAGTAATATTTAAAATAAAAGTATAAGAATCTAGAAAAGTTAGAAGATGAAAGGCTAGACTATAAAAAGTTTTGCTAATTTAATTTCTCTATAAATTAAACATAAACTAATTACTTTACATTTAATTTATTTAATAATGGAATTTCAAGGGTTTTGCAACCTTCTTCAACTCCTAGCCATAGCTATATAAAGAGCTATTCTTTACTCTTTTTCTACAAAAACTCGAGTCTCTTCTTCTTAGTTTGTTTCTCTTTCTCTCTCAATTCATTCTCCCAACGTTTCTAAGTTTGTATTTGTATGAAGCAACAGTGTTATGCACCAATGAGAGACAAAGATACTTCAACAAAATGCTCTCAAACATAGGTATCAATTCTTCATTATGTCTTTTCATGCATGACAATGAGTTTCAATACCTCTAGAAATTCTCATTTCTTAGACCGATACTTTTCAATCAAAACTTTACAAATTAATCTAAGTTTTTCAAGCAAATCAAAGTTGCAAAATTACACAAGAAACTATTTCAAAACAAAAATTACAAACACATTTACCTAAGACTTGACTTAGACATGTCAAAACATAAATGAGTTTTGCCTAAAACTTCTCAATATACATACATAGCATCTAAAACTCAACGACCATATGAACATAAACTCAAAAGAAGCCAAATAGTCAGCTCATCAAATTTATATTTACAACAAACTAAAAGTTTCAAAACTTTATAAGCATAACTCAAAATTTCACAAAACACAGCCAAATCTAAGCTTCCTAAGCAAACCAAACTTTAAGAATTACACAAGAAACTAGTTTGCAAAACAAAATTTTCAAACACGTTTACTTAAGACTTGACTTAGACATGTCAAAAAGTTACAAAACATAAATGAGTTTTTTCTAAAACTTCTCAATATACATACATAGCATCTAAAACTCAACAACCATATGAGCATAAACTCAAAAGAAGCCAAATAGTCAACCCATCAAATTTATATTTACAACAAACTAAAAGCTTCAAAACTTTATAAACAAAACCCAAAATTTTACAAAACACAACCAAATCTAAGCTTCCCAAGCAAACCGAACTTTAAGAATTACACAAGAAACTAGTTTGCAAAACAAAATTTTCAAACACATTTACTTAAGCAACCAAATAATTAACCCATGAAATGTATAACGAACTAACATAATGAAAATTTTACTAAATAAACTAACTTTGCCAAATAAACTAAAGTCACAAAACATAATATGTAACTTTTCCAAAACCAACTATCATGAACAAAAACTCATATAAACCAAATAATTGGCTACAATAACTGCAGGATAGCCATACACAACTTGTCTCACTACGTATAAGTATGTTTTAGTTGACCCTCCTAAACTCAATTAAATCTCGAAGCATACTAACCTCCTCCCTCCTCCTCCCCCCTCCCCCCTCCCCCCTCCCCAATATTTAACTCATTGGCTACCTTTACTGCAGGATAGCCATACACAAAATAGTAGTAGAGAGATCATTACCTATATAGATGGTCCTCTTTGTGAATTCAAGATTTGAGTAAGCATTGATCGAAGGCTGGACAACTCAGCTGTAGTTCGAGTTTCAACTTCTTCTAGTTTAGTTCTCGTACTTACAATTTCAGCTTTGGCACGATTTAACTCCTCTTTTGTCTCATTCAACTCTTCCCCTTGATGTGCATTTTTCGACCATAGTTGAGCCAACTCTATGCTCAAATCATGCTCTCGTTGTGATTCTTCACTGGATGATAAGCACTTCCTTTGTTTCGGCTTTGGCCCCCAACCCATGCCTTTAACGTGGCCCAATCGATGACCCAAAATAGTTTCAACGATCTCATCTTGGGCAAGTGGTTGAGACCCTTCTGGAGTGGGTGTCTCTTGCAACTCTATCATTTGACTCTAGGAGACAAATTAAAATAAGTATTATTCAAGTAACAAGTTTATAAAGTAACTTTAGAAGTAGGAAACTTACATGAGCAACACCAACTGCCGGATTCACTCATCCCTTGCCTTCTTTGTATAGGAGACAAATTAAAATAAGTATTATTCGAGTAACAAGTTTATAAATAACTTTAGAAGTAGGAAACTTACATGAACAACACTGGCTGCCGGATTCACCCATCCCTTGCCTTCTTTGTATCTAGTTTTTTCGAATAACTCAATCGATCCTAATTCAACACCTTTTGTTTTATGTAATTCAAAGTTTTTAATTTACTAGTAATGTTGGAAAACAAGAAAATGATAAAGTTAACATTTTTCCAATTCTACTTGTGTTTGTAGTATGTGCATGAACATCTTAGACCCAACATAATGGTTGAATGGTAGCTTTGATCGATTCTTTTTATTTGTCTCCGTAGTTTTTTAACAAAATAGAGTATTAGTAAATGAATCTAGAATTATGTGTGTGAGACGACATATTTATTAAGAATTGTAAGTAACGTACCTTCCATTTAGGAGTCTCCCACCTATCACATAGAAAATGCCAATCATCCATATCAACCACTCGAGGATGTGGGTATGCACGTCCTTCCTCAAGGGAATATTTCCTATAGTGTTTGACCAAGTCCGCCCTTTACTCCTTAAAAGTAGATTGTATCTCATGATCGATAAACTCATGGACAACGTACTTAGACAAATCCAACTCGAAATGGTTTTGCATAAAAAAATATATAGTATTAATTTTCTATTAAAATTAGACAAGATAAACACAAAGAACTAAATAATAAACTTACCAAGAGTTTGTTTTTCACGTGGTCCTTTAGTTATGTGGGCACATCTTCCACTTTGATATACGTATTGGAAATGATTCTCGGACAATCGTGCCAATCACATTGCTAAAATTTGTGGCAAACTCGCACACAGGCTTCTTTAAATCATCTATTATTTGTATTGGAATTCTCCCATGGCGATTAACATATCTATCCAACTCTATGTTCCTTGAATATTCCCTTACTCTACAGGCAGAATTATCTGAAACACAAATAATTAAGACAATAAGTAAATACAAAATTATTTACAAAAGTTTATAAGAAGATTAACCTAAAGTCTCGCTCGTAGAAGACACTACAACGACGCTAGGGTTGGCGCTAGGGATGCTATTGTCAAAAAGATTAGTCGCCTCATCCTCCAACTGAACAGAACTCATCATTGTCTCTATACAAGCAAACATGAAACATGAGTGATATAAATAAAATAATAAGGATAAAAGCTTCTAAAAGCTTCTAAAATAAGAAATGAAACACGTAGTTACTCCAAGTGTTAATCGCTATCATGATCTGAGTCATAACTCTCATCGAGGCTTGAAGTAATCTTAGGAGAAAGTTCTACATCCTCCTCTTCATCGTTTATGAAATCATCATCATGATTTGATAACACCACTCTACTCAGGTGTCCTTCCACAATTGTGGGATCAACATCATCCTTGCACAATGCGTTCTCCTGAATTGATTTATCAACTCTTATTTCACCTTCAACTTCTATCAACTCAAGTTGGTCATTTCCAGTATCTTCTACCTCTGGAACGTTCCACAATCATTTATTCTAAACCACTTGTACCACCTTCCAGTTATTACCATATTTCAGATCGTTGAGGTAAAATACTTGTTGTGCTTAAGTAGCAAGGATAAAAGGGTCATCATCATACCAATAGTGATATGTATTAATTGATCTCCCTAAATCAAAGTGTGATAGTTTCTTTTTACAATCTATGTCAAACCATTTAAATTTAAATATCATAACACGTCTTCTCTTCATATATTCTAAGTCCAACACCTCAGTTAATACACCATAGAAATTCAACTCATCGCCTTGACTTTCACTTTCTCCAGACACTAAGACTCCACTATTTTGTGTAGCCCAACGATTATCACACGTTATAGTGTGAAAGCGCATTCTATTAACAATGCATCCACTATATGAACGCACTTGAGAACTAGGTCCAATCGCCATTGAGTACAAATCATCAGACATATTCTCACTCTCACGCAATGAGAGAACCTAGCAATTCATTCATATACATTACAAATATTAATCATGATTGAAATTAAATTTATAAACTCTAAACTCTGAACTTACATGAGATTTAAAAAACTAGAAAATTGGAGTTGATGTCTTTTATATAAATCTTTAGCAGTCTGTGCTTCAGGACGAATTAATTACAAATGTTGTCTATTAATACAAGATACAAAAAGTTACACATCAGATTTATCTCAATTGCATACTAACATTGAGATTGAGACTTAGAGTGTGCGAGACATACATACGATAGGACATTATTTCATCACAATTGTTCAAAATATACCAATGTGCTATCCGTTTCTCCTCAGTTGATAAGGTTCTTAAGGTTACACCTCCCAATGGTCTTGCCCTTTGTCTAAACACTTCAAAGTCACCATAAATCTCATTCATGGGAATTTGGTCATCATTTCGTTCCTCTCGATTGAATCTCGTTTCAATTCCACTTATATACAAGGAACAAAAGTTCAATGATTCATTCATTACAAATTTTTCTGCTATGGAACCCTCAGGACGTGCTTTGTTTCTTAGGTACATCCAACTGTAGCTAATAGGACCCACAACCCTTGTTTCATATGGCAAGTGAACTGCAAGATGCACCATTACATCGAAAAAGGCTGGTGGGAATATTTTTTTCCATCTTACAAAGTATGACTATAATATCTTATTGTAATTGATCCAAATCACTTGTGCATATTGTTTTTGCGCATAAATCACGAAAAAATGTACATAGCTCAACAATAGTAGTGGACATATCTTTAGGTAAATATCTTCGAACACTAATAGGGAGAAGTAGCTGAAGTAGAACATGAGAGTCGTGAGTTTTCAACCCCCATAGTTTTCCATCGTTGACACTTACACATCGTGATATATTCGACACAAATCCATTGGGATATTTCACTGATTTCAAAATTTTACAGAAATCGACCCTTTCCCTAGTAGTCAGCGTGTATGCAGCATGTGGCTTTACAACCCTGTTGCCTAACTTTTGCAAGTGTAGATCTTTCCTATATTCAAATCTTCTAGATCCAATCGAGCTTTTTTCGTGTCCTTGGTTTTTCCCTCAATATTTAACAATGTGCCAACCAAGTTATCACATATGTTTTTTTTCAATGTGCATTACATCCAATTTATGACTTAACATAAGTTTTGACCAGTAAAGGAGTTCAAAGAAGATACTTTTTTTCTTCCAATTAAGATCAATTTATTTTCTTCTCTTATCTTTCTTCGTTGGATGTTTACTGAACACAGAAAAGTTTAGCATACAAACTTCTTGTAAGATCTCATCTCCATTCATTACGACGGGAGGAGGAGGTTATGACTTTCCATCAGATTGCTTACTCTTACGCCAACTATGACTCTCCGAAAGATAACGCTGATGTCCCATGTAAGAAATTTTACCTCTTATCCTAAAAGATGATGTGTCTTCTTTACAAATGGGGTCCACTCAGATAAGTCGTCGTACACAGGAAAGTCGTTAATAGTCCACAATAAATTTGCTTGTAGCTGAAAGTACTCGCCACTAACTGAGTCATAAGTGCGCACACCATATTCCATAATTCTTTCAACTCTTCAATCAATGGTTGCAAGTAAATATCAATTTCTTTTCCAGGAGATTTTGGCCAAGGAATAAGTAAAGACATGAAGAAATTGGTTTCTTTCATGCATTTCCAAGATGGCAAATTGTATGGAACTAACACCACCAGCCACATACTGTATGAAGTGCTCATATTCCCGAATGGATTAAATCCATCTGAAGCTAATCCCAAACAAACATTTCGTGCTTCCAGAGCAAACTGGGAGAATTCACGATCAAAATGCTTCCACCCTTCACCATCAGCTAGATGTCGCAACATACCATCCACCTCAACACACTTATCTTTATGCCACCTCATTTCAGAAGCAAAATGTTTCGATGAAAACAATCACTTCAATCTTGGTATCAATGAAAAGTGACTGTAAAATTTTATGCAGAATCTTTTTCCCTTTTCCATCGTTGACTTTATATCGAGACTCACCACATGTTGGACACTGTTGGTAATCGACAAATTCTTTCCAATATAATATGCAATCGTACTTGCATGCATGAATTAACTCATAGCCTAGCCCTAAGTCACGCAACTTCCTCTTAGCTTCATAGAATGAACTAGGTATACATGCATCGATTGGAAATGCTTCCTTTAATAATTGTAATAACATATCAAATGACTTATTACTCCAATTGTTAAGAACTTTAATATGCATCAATCTCACCAAAAAGTTTAATGACGAGAATTGCGTACAACCAGAGTACAATTGATTGCATGCTTCAGTTATTAAATCCTCGAATAAGTTTGAAGTATCCTTATCATGGACATTAGGAGACATCTCATTTTCAAAATTATCTTCTTCATCTACTTCTGCTTCGGCAATTGGGACTTGAAGGTCATTTAAAAGGTTGAACATCTCATTTTCTTCATTGAAATCATTAAACTCTCTAGTACTTGATCTATCATCGTGTATTGACCCAACTATATAACTTTCAAACGTCGGTAGGTTAGTAGGTTCTCCATGATATACCCATTGCCTATAAGAGGGAGATATTCCATTCGTGAATAGATGTCGCTCTACTCCATCTAAAGATTGCCACATTGCATTCATACAATTTCTACATAGACATCTTGTTTTCCCTGAGTCATTAACATGAAACTTTGCCATTTCTAGAAATTGAGTTACTCCTTCTATATACTCGGTTGACAACCTGTTTCTAAGTTTAATCCAATCTTTATTCATCTTTATCCTTAATTATACACTTTTCAACTCCACTTTTTGTTCGTGAGTAATAATCCAGTAGAACTTAGACAAGAAAAAAAAAGAAGGATATTAAATTGAATATCGTAGGCCCCATTTCATAACCATTTGGAATGATGCTTATAGTTTTTGGATTTAAAAATGTTTGTTGGTTTTTGAGATAAACAAGCCACAAATATTCATACAGAGGCTTAATAGACATTGGGAGTGAGGATATGAACCTTCAACCTCAAATAAAGAAACATATGTTTTAATCCTTAAATAAGCTAAGTTAAACTTGGATTCTTAAGTTTTCACTATATCTCTTAATAAGCTAAATTAAATTAATAAGCTAAGATTTCAATCATAATAAGCTAAAAACCAACTAAAAACCAATACAAACAAACTCATATAGTTTAATAATTTATTAAAAGCTTGCAACTAAAAATATAACTATGAATATAGAAAAATGAAGCTCCAAGTAAACTATAAGTTAATATGTTGGTGCATCAAGGATTTATTATGACCCACCATTACATCCATCAATATATAGGTTAGTTATTGATTTGTGCTAATTAATCATTGACTATTGCATAATTAATCAATCTATCACCGTGTAATCCATCAAAAGTATAGGCTAGGTAAATGTAAACAACATAAAAAGTCTAATCAACATAAATCATAACTATATAACCAACAAATTATATAACTCATCTAGAACTTAGTCTACACAACCCAATTAGAACTAGTTAAAAAGTCTAACCAACCTAATTAGTACTAAAGAGAAAAACCAATACAATGTAATTTTTAACCTCATACTCATGAATAAGAATAATCAACATTACAAATTAACTAAAAATAAATTTTAAAGTACAAATAAACCATATATATATATATATATATATATATATATATATATATCTACTTCTTTACTACTACAAAGTCAAAGTAAGAGTTATTCTCACCTCAAAAAAGAATTCACCACCAAGATCAACCCAATCCTACCTTAAACTTCGTTTCAACACTCCGAAATGAAACCAAATCCTAAAACAAAATAATTCAAAGGTTAGATATCAATCTAAACTATTTTAATTGAGTTCGAAAAAAGCCAAAACATAGATTTATCAAATAAAATTCACCAAAACATATTTAATACTTGATAAAAAGTGTTCGAATGAGTATTTGAAACTACTCCGAAACGAAACCAAATCATAAAACAAAATAATTCAAAGGTTAATTAGATACCAATCTAGACTATTTTAACTGAGTTCGACAAAAGCCTGAACATAGATTTATCACCTAAAATTCACTGAAACATACCTAATACTTGATAAAAAAAAACTATTCAAATGAGTTCGAAACTATTCCGAAACGAAACCAAAACATAAAACAAAATAGCTGAAAGGTTAGATACCAATCTAAACTATTTTAACTCAATTCAACAAAAGCCTAAACATAGATTTATCACCTAAAATTCGCCGAAACATACTCAATACTCGATGAAAAGTATTCGAATGAGATCAAAAGTATTCGAACCTACTCCAAAATGAAACTAAATTCTAAAAAAAAACAATTCGAAGGTTCAATACCAATCTAAAATATTTTAACTGAATTCGACGAAAGCCCAAACATTGATTTATCACCTAAAATTCACCGAAACATATTTAATTCAAAATAAAAAGTGTTCGAATGAGTTTGAAAGTATTCGAAACTACTCTGAAACGAAATTGAATCATAAAACAAAATAATTCAAAGGTTAGATATCAATCTAAACTATTTTAACTCAGTTCAACAAAAGCTTAAACATAGATTTATCACCTAAAATTCACCGAAACATACTCAATACTTGATGAAAAGTATTCGAATGAGATCGAAAGTGTTCAAACCTACTCCAAAATGAAACTAAATCCTAAAAAAAAATAATTCAAAGGTTCGATACCAATCTAAACTATTTTAACTGAGTTTGACAAAAGCCCAAACATAGATTTATCAAATAAAATTCACCGAAACATATTTAATTCAAAATAAAAAGTGTTCGAATGAGTTTGAAAGTATTCGAAACTACTCCGAAACGAAACTGAATCATAAAACAAAATAATTCAAAGGTTAGATATCAATCTAAACTATTTTAATTCAGTTCAACAAAAGCTTAAGCATAGATTTATCACCTAAAATTCACCGAAACATACTCAATACTTGATGAAAAGTATTCGAATAAGATTGAAAGTATTCGAACCTACTCCAAAATGAAACTAAATCCTAAAAAAAAAAAATTCGAAGGTTTGATACCAATCTAATGAAGGGAATAATCGAATTAAACCCACAGCGGAAGCATAGGAATCGTCTTTGATTTATTTAGAATTAAACTAAAATACAAGGGTTAAGCAGTAAATACCTTTCAAATATGGAGATTCTTCTGGTGGATCTTTATCTCTTCCACAAAGTCTTCCTGGCTATGACTCGAACACAGGACCAAGGCTTGTGGGAGCCTCTTGAAAGAAAATCCAAGGGTCCTTTGGAGAGGAAGAGGTCTAGAGAGAATGCTCTAATTCTCTCTATTGAGGAGTGTGCTGTGTAGAATGCACAATGGCTCACCCCTAGGGTCCTAATTATAGTGGTCTAGGGAAAATAATTAAATAATATATTTTAATATCTAATATATTAAAATATATTTATCTAACCAATTTGAATCTTATTCAAACCGTTTAAAATTCTCCTACGACATTTATTTCCTAATTTAAATCCAATTCAAATTTAATAAATATCTTTTATTTAATGTATCTAATATACATTAATTATTTTAATATTTAATGTATCAAATACAATAAATATATTTTCCTCTTTTATATTTAATATATCTAATATATTAAATATTAATTTGAACACTTCAAATTAAATATTAATTTGAACATTTCAAATTTTTCTTTCAACTAAATTGATCTTTTAGTGTTACTATGAGCTAGCAATGGGACCTTATGGACCTACAGATTATAAGCTCCAATGATACAAAATTAATTAATTGAACTATTTAATTAATCAATTTTCATTCATTAACTCTAGGGTCACTCCACTATAGACCTAAAGTTGCACTCTTATGCACTGTAGGACAAGTTGTGTCCATTGATATAATCACTACATGCAAGTCGATCTTTCACGAGTTGTTCGTAATTACAGCTGGGTCAAAAGTCCGTTTTAACACTGATTCTCTAATGAACAATCTGTTTATAATCTAATTATAAACTAAGTCCCTCTCGGGCCAATGAGAGGGTGGGGCCCCATTGTGTAAGTCCCGAAATCAGCACTTAAGGGAACTACTCATCTACTTACCCTATATGGGAAGGAGTGAATTCCATCTTGTGAGATTATGTTCCCAGCTCCCTATTTGGTCAAGTTTCCAAAATGGTAGGCATATTGAATCGGCTATAAAAGCCACTCTCACCAATGCAAATCAAAGGACAAGCCATCACAGGCAGGAGTTCATAACTCACTCAGGATTAAGATCGAGTCGCATATGATCATCCTGATGAAATATTAATATTCTCAATTAACGGATTTATAAAGAGAGATTAAATATTTCATGATCCAGTCTTATACAAACTCATTTTATAAGAAACCCCCACTCACATGTCTCCACATGAATGATTTGGATCAAATCATTTGTAACTATTACAAAGTGGGCCGTATCAATAGTGTTACCAGGATAAGGCACCCAACCTTATCCATATACTATGACCCTTTAGGTTATTTCTTGAACATGATCCTCTCGTATGTCAACCACATACTGTTCAAGATTACACTAATAACCTTGGATTTTTCATATAATGGATAATATTATATTGTAAATAAAATAATCAAAATTATTATTCATTATTACATAAATTATTAATTACGAAACTTTAGGGCATAAATCCCAACATCTAAACTATTTTAACTGAATTCGACAAAAGCCCAAACATGGATTTATCACCTAAAATTCACCGAAACATACTTAATACTTGATCAAAAGTGTCTGAATGAGTTTGAAAGTGTTCAAATGTATTCGAAACTACTCCGAAACCAAACCAAATGATGAAATAAAATAATTCAAAGGTTGGATACCAATCTAAACTATTTTAACTGAGTTCGAAAAAGCATAAACATAGATTTATCACCTAAAATTCACCAAAACATACTTAATACTTAGTCAAAAGTGTTCGAATGAGTTCAAAACTACAAAAAAATAATTTATTGAATGCTCTAACATACTATATTGAGTTCAAAAATGTTTAAAAGAAGGTTGTTACATACTTATCTTAACCAAAGAAGCTAGAAACTTTGTTGGAGGTTGTTAAAAAATGTTCAAACTTGCATATCTGAGTTTACAAAAATACAAACACAATAAACTTAAATAGATTTGCAAAATAATCTTCAATGTAAGTATATTAACTACTCAAAAAAGAAAGACTTTACAAAATTACCAAAATCCAAGAGTGGCGGCAAGGTTGTAAGGTCCGGCGATGGAAGAAATGTGCGGCGCGACGGCACCGGAGTGTGTGGGGTAGTCGGTGGTAGGGTGGGTGGTGCCGGAGAGAGTGGGTGAGTGTAGAAGAGAAGAAAAAAAGAAAAAAAAAAGAAAAGAGAAGGGTCGACGGGTGGTGGAGGCGGTGGTGGCTAGGGAGGAGGTCAGCCAGTGGATGGGAGAGAAGGGAGTGGAGGTATGGAGATGGTGGGAGAGAAGGGAGGAGAGAAAATGGGGGAAAAAAGGAGAGAGAGAGGGAGTTTTGAGAGGGAATGGGGGGCTCAATTTCAAGCCCCCTATCATAAAGAACTGTCGACGGTCCGAATGAACTGTCAGCGGTTCGATCGTCAATGCAGACCGTTTTACAAAACGGTCGGCAGTGGCGGTGGTGGCTAGGGAGGAGGTCAGCCAGTGGATGGGAGAGAAGAGAGTGGAGGTATGAAGATGGTGGGAGAGAAAGGAGGAGAGAAAATGGGGGAAAAAAGGAGAGAGAGGGGGAGTTTTGAGAGGGAATGGGGGGCTCAATTTCAAGCCCCCTATCATAAAGAACTGCTGACGGTCCGAATGAACCGTCGACGGTTCGTCCATCAATGCCGACCGTTTTGCAAAACAATCGGCGGTTTGACAGACAACTACTGATCATTTTGCAAATGGTCGGCAGTTCGGTCCACATATGCAGACCGTTTTGCAAACGATCAGCAATTCTAGCGACAAATGCCGACCGTTTTGTGAACGGTCGGCGGTTATAGCGACAAATGCCAATCGTTATGCAAACAGCCGACAGTTCTAGCGACAAATGCCAACCGTTTTGCAAAACGGTCAGCGTTGCTCTCACCTTTTGCCGACCATTTGATAAATGGTCGGCCTTTCTCCTTCATTTTACCGACCAATGGTTTAACCTTCTGCATTTATCCTCTTTTTTGTTGACCGAAAAAATTATGGTCGGGCTTTCTCCTTCTTTTTGCTGACCAATGATAAAACTATCAGGATTTATCCTCCTTTTTTCAACCAAATTCAAATTGACCGACCTTTCTTTTCCCTTTTTCCAACCAATTAGAAAATCGTCGGGATTTATCCTCCTTTTGCTGACCAAATTTAAATTGGTCGGCCTTTCTTTTCTCTTTTGCCGACCAATTAGAAAACCGTCGGGATTTCTCTATACTTTTTTTGACCGTTGAATTAAGCATCTGCATTACCTTGTTTTGCCGACCATTTTTAAAGCGTCAGAATAAATAACGTCGGCAAATGGCAAAATTCTTGTAGCGAAGCTCGTAATGCTAACACAAGTGAATTTAGGAAAACACACAAGGATAAACTGGAGAAACAAGAAGAGAAGAAGGAATTGAGCCGAAGCTCAATCCTTTTTCTCAACCTCGGGAAGAAGATGGGAAAACCCTATGTTTGAACTCATATAAATTCTATTTTTCAATCCACAGAGAGTAAGCTCTTTCCCATTCACTAAACTCAAGCTTGCTACACTTTTTCCTCTTTGACTTAAGCATCGAAGTTTATGTGGCAAGCACCACACCGATGTGCAGTCTTCTTCTGTTTTGTTGGTCATGTCTTTCCCCATCAAACAAATTTACCGTTGCTGTCACGTGAAGGTCAGATGAAATTTCTTCTGTCTAAATTTTAGCAACAACATCTTTCAATAATATTTGGTGGATAAAACAAATGACATCTACCACAACAGTTAACCATACACATTGATGATCACTATCAAATGTTGGCTGGACTAAGGTGGCCAAATGGTTGAGTAGTGGAGTTGCTTCACGAGTTGGTGCCATCGTAACTATTAAAGGGAAGTTACGTCGAAAGATAAAAACAATATATGTAATATCCAAATCTTATCTCCAAACGTTGGATCAATTTTGTCCCTTTATCACAATCAAAATTTTAATAATTAATTCTACTCATATTGAACCAAAAAAAGAAGGAAAAGATAAAATTAGTTCAATGAAACAAACGGAGTTGAAAGACCGTTACACATAAACAAAATATGAAAATCTAAATCGTGTCGGTCTTTTGAAGCAACCCACCTTAAAAAAAAAAAGAAAAAAAAAGAAAAAAGAAAATATATATACACACTAAACTTATCTTGAATGAGATATATACTTTTGACTAAATTATAAAAAATACTCCTGAACTTTATACCTCGTTTTAATTTTAAAAATTTCATTAATACCCTTGAACTTTCAAAAAATGTAAAAAATACCTTTACCATTAAGTTTTGGATGGAAAACATTAAATTTTCATTAATACCCTTGACCTTTCAAAAAATTTCAAAAATACCTTTACTGAAAATGTTTCTTTTCTTTTCTTCCTCCCTATGCAAATTCTCCCTCCATAAAAATTAATGTGAAATTTTACTTATAAAGACTACGTGCAACAAAACGTACACTAGATGAAAACAAAATTTGAAATTGAGCTCTCTTTTTAAAAGTGTAAAGAATATAAGTGGAAGAAAATATGGAAGTTTTTTTTCTTTTTTTTTTTCTTTTTGCTCTCTCTGTTTGTCTGTGTTAGTGATAAGCAGGAGATTAATGTGGTTTTCAATTACGATGAATGGGAAGTGAAGGAAGAAAATAGTTATTATTATTTTTTTTTTTGGTCTTTAGAGAGTTACGAGGGAAAGTTATGGTTATAAATTGTGGGTTTTTGGAGATTATTTGGTCAAATTGTTGCTACGACCTTTTATATGCTAATAGACTTGAAGAAGGCGGGCTTGATCCAGTTTACAATGTTAATTAATCAAAACTTTGATACCTGATTAATTTTTTAAATATTTAAAAGCGTTAGAATCACTAAATGACAATTTTTTCATTTATTTTACCTAAAGTGAATTGAGGGAAAGCTGATAGGTAGTGACTAGTGAGAAAATAATAATGAAAAAGCTATCAACAAAATCAAGTTAAGGACATAAAGAATTTAAGAATGAAGCAAAAGCCATCTTGAAGCTTCAAGTACATAAGAATCTGGTTAGACTCTTGAGATGTTGTGTTGAAGGAGAAGAAAAACTTATGGTCTATGAATGCATAGTAGATAAGATAATCTTCTCATTAATTTTCATGGAGGAAGAAGAAGAAACATTTTCTAGTAACAGTATTTTTGAAATTTTTTCAAAGGTCATTGGTATTAATGAAACTTTAACGTTTTCCATTCAAAACTTAATGATAGGGTATTCTTGAACAGTTTTGAAAGTCAAGGTTGTTTTTTAAACTTTTTAAAGTTCAGGGGTATTATTGAAATGAGACCAATAGTTCAAGAGTATTTCCTATAATTTAGCATATATTTTTTATCCCAAATATCTTGACTCTCTCAAACATATGTACAAACTTTCTATTGTTATTTTTTTAAAGTGTTGTGTACAGACTCATTACGCACAAAAAATAATGTAAATTTGTAAATTTGATTCTTAAGGCCCCGTTTGATAACCATTTGATTTTTTATTTTTAGTTTTTGAAAATTAAGCCGATAAATACTACTTCGACCTATGAATTTCCTTGTTTTGTTATTTACTTGTTTTTGTTTTTAAGAATTTGGCTAAGAATTCAAATATTTTCTTAAGAAAATGAAGCACATAGTAGAGAAATGATGAGAAAACAAGTACAGTTTTTAAAAACCAAAAACTAAAAACCAAATGGTTATCAAACGATACCTAAACATTTAAGATGGTATCTATTCAATCCTTGTATTTTAAAAAGTTTCTAATAGAACTTTAAATTTTAAGGGTATATATTTTTATTAGTCCTTTTATTTTTAAAAAAAAAAAATTAATATGGCTAATGAATTTTCTGTTGGGAAAAATCTTCCACTTCTACATTAGGAATAAGCAGAAAAATAATCAAGAAATTAAAAGAAAACAACAAAAATAAGAAACAAATGGGAGAAAAAACTACAACCCGCAAAAAGAAACTTCACTACATGTAAAGCTATTACAATCACACAAAATTCTTTCCCCAACCTCAATTACAAAGAAACACTCTCACAAAACTTTATACTACTCACACAACTAACATTAGTATACACGGCTTAATGTGCTTCAAATTGAAATGATTTAAAACCAAAGTCATGGGCTCCTTTTATAGTACTTGAAGCCTATTACCTTTTTGTACTTTTGTCGATGTAGAAATGTTGCTCTTCTAATATTTTGTCAAAAATCCTACATTTTCAACTTGTGTCTAATAGCTCATTATTGGTGTAATATTTTTGCCATAAATTATCTAAACATGTCTAAAATAAGCTCATCACTTCATTCTTAAATAACACATTGTGCTACACAAGTAAAAAAATTGACAAGTTTAATAGCATCAACTTAAAAATTTAGAATTCTAATAAAAAAAAAATTAAAGTAGAAAGAGTACGTACGAGACAAATACAACTTTGAAATATGAGAGATTTATTATTTTTTTTAAAGAACCAAATTTATAATTTAATCATAGTATTCTTACACTCCGTTTCAATGGGATAAATTGTCACACTCCATCCCAGATTACCCGACCAACCCGAAACGAGTTGTGACGACAATAGACTTCGAGTGTGCAATAGAATCTATTGCCAAGTTTCTATTTCTTATCTCATGAACTTCATTTTATCTATGGATATCCCATAAACAACGCAACCAAAATTTCACTCTTTACTTATAATATATGGTATGCAACGATGTGGTGAGACTGGTGGCAGATTCTGATAAGCTAACCTCAAAAGAAACTCAAGAGCAACCTGGTGAAAAATAAATAAATAAAAGAATGAGCTAAAAAGCTTAATGAGTGTTGGTAAGTTCATAAGATAATATCTTGCAGGAAAACTCTTTTTGGATATTAATATATTCCAAAAACTCTGAATGTAAATCATGAATAATTTAGAAATCTCGAAATCATTAGAACACATTATAATTTGTAAATAAAACAACTCTTAAAACTTAAATAGCACAGAAAAGATTACAGCTCTTGAAACACAAGCAAAAAGCTAGTAAACTCTTCACCAAACCTGTACCCAAATCTCTATCATACTAGCATAGAGTAATCTTCATACACACAGCAGAACAATCTTTGTCATACTATGCATCAAGTAATCTCCAGATACATAGCATAGCATATTTTTGTCATACTATGCACCGAGTAATCTCCAAGCACATAGCAAAGCAAATATTTGTCATAAGTGCACGCAAAGCTGCCCCCAAAGGGCTAAGCACCCTAACACATGGCCCAAAGCCTATGTGTGTGCTAGAGTGGGTCTCAAAGACCTCTCTCTCTGGTATATTATGAAAACACATTCACATAGCATATGGGTAATCACCAAGGGTACATAGATCTAGTGGTTTGAAAACCACTTTTAGCATAAAACTCTTAATTCTCAAACTCCTTTAAAACCACATCTCATAACCTTGAGAGATTTTCCAAATGATATTAAACATTTATAAATTCTCAAATAATTCATCATATCTCTCCAGTATCATAAAACATTTCCAAAATCATACTTCTTCTAAAACCACATTTCATAAACCTCTTCCATTTCTCAATAACATTAAAACTCTTTTAATTCTTCAAATAATCATACAATATCCTAAATATTTCTAAAACGGTTATTCCAGCTATAAACATAAAGTACTGGAATTTCAACACAATTCTAGAAATTGAGAATGATTTCTTCAATATCATAAAATATTTCTAATATCTCTAAAACCGTAGCTGAAAATATAAATTACTGAAAATTCATAACAATTCTTTGGAAATCTCTTAGCAATTTCTCTAAAATCACACATTATTATAAATCTCTTGAAATTTCACAATAATAATTAAATAATGAAAACATATCGTAAAATAAACAACTCACATAACTATTGGTGTTGATGCTTCCACTTGTAAACTATTTTTATTTATATCCAACTTGAAATTCCAATAACCATAACAATAATCCTCTTTCAAACAAAGTAATTGAGAAATCATAACATCAATTAAATATCACCTAATCCAATTTATCACCCTTAAACATCACCAATTAGTCAAAATTTCCAAACTACTCATTTTCTCTCATTCATTTATTACAAAGTAAATTTGTCCCTTTGTGCAATTAAAATACAATTTCTCTCTTCTCTTTCACATCTCCTTTGCATCACATTTTTGCATAATAAATGAATACTTCCTTCCCCAAATCACCATTTCTCACGTAAGCAAAGTTGAAATAGTCTCCAAAATGCACCCTCTCTCTCTTCTTTAAATCCATTATGTACTTGGTCAAGCCCCAATTCCTTATAAACAATTCCTTTAATAAACCATTCCTTCTCTCTCCAACAACCCAACTTCATTTTCTTCCTCTCACATTCTCTCTCTTTCCCAAAACATTTGCGAATTCTCCTTCTTCTCCATTTTACCTCAGCAGAAAGGTAACAACTTACTGAGTAAAATACTAAGGAGTTTCTTTTTTCTCTTCCAAATCATTAACTCCATAAAAACAAACTCCAAAATAAATTAGTCTCCATCCTCTTCTCATATTAAACATCACAAAACTTTAATGGTAAACAAAGAAGGAAAACCCACACATAAATCTAAAATTTTCCATGAATTTCTTTAAAAAAAAAAATTACCAAACATGTAAGCTTTTCTCAAAAAGCACTATATCAACTCCCAATTTCAAGTAGTTGGAGCTAAAACTTCCAAACCAAACTTCTCTCTTCCGGTGGCTGATCCAAGATTTTACGTTAGGGGGGACACAAATTCATATAAATGTAATTTTGGATACGTTGACATAATATTCAAATTATGTAATATCGATTATTAAAGCGCTGTTTGATAACCATTTTGTTTTTTATTTTTTGTTTTTGGAAATTAAACTTATAAACACTATTTACACCTATGGTTCATTTTTTTTGTTATCTATCTTTTACATATGTTTTCAAAAACCAAACCAAGTTTTGAAAACCAAAAAAGCAGTTTTTAAAACCTTGCTTTCGTTTTGGAATTTGACTAAGAATTCAAATATTTTTTTTGAGAAAGATGAAAACCATTATAGAAAAATAGCGAGAAAATAAGCACAATTCACAAAAACTAAAAACCAAATAGTTATCAAACATGGCCTATACTATAATAACCATCTTGTATGGATATAGATTTGTTTAATATATAGACTAAAAATACGACTTTATATATACATAATTGTAAATTTAAAAAATAATTAAATTATCTAAATAAATAAATATATACTGAGTTAAGTTTCTTTATATGAAATTAGTTTTCAAAAAAAATATTTTTATGTATTATAAATAAATAAACAAACAAATAAATAAATAAATATATATATATATATATATATATATATATATATATATATATATATATATATAAACTCATTTATACTATTTAGTATAAAATATCATTTTGGTCCTTATACTTTGGGACTTATTTTATTTTTAGTCTTTGTACTTTCAAATATTAAAATATTAATTCTTGTGCTTTTAATAATTTTAAAATTAGTCTCTATTGTTAGTTTGTGGTTAACTTTTTCAAAATAAATTAGTCTCTATTAGCTGTTTCTTTATAAATTTTCAAAATATATTAACGTGGTGTCTTTTGTTAAGTGAAAATGATGATAATTATTTTTTACAATTTCAAATTAATAATGATGACCAATTTGAAGATTTATTAAAATTATAGGAGCTAAATTAGAATATTTAAAGTATATAAACTAAAATAGAATGAGTCCCAAAGCACACAGACCAAATAGTATTTTAACCTTCTTTTTGTTTCATAGATAAATTTAAATATATCAAATAAATGAAGATTTTGTTTATTTTATTTTGTTTATTAGGTAAGGTGATCTGGTGGACTTTGGGTGAATAAAAGTAAGTGAATATGTTCAACTCCAATGCAAGTGTACACTACTGATGCAAGTATTAAAACATGAGTATTCCTGAGTATCGATCCCACAGGGAAAAGTGTAACAAAATATTGCTAAGCAAAATGTAAGGAGAATTGCAACTTTGGAAATTAAAAATTGCAAAAACAAAGTTGGGATTCGTGTGTTTGTAAAAACAAAATAATTGCAGAATCAAAAATTGCAAGTTAAAGTGACAAAAATTGCAGAATTGAATTACAGAATCAAAAATTTCAAAATAAAGTGATAAAGATTGTCGAATTGAATTGCATAATCGAAAAATTGCAATATTGAATAGCAAACTAAATAGACTTGGTAAATGAAATCGCAAAAGAAATTTTAGATAAAGGAGAGGCTCAAGAATGTCATTGCTCTAAGTTGTAATAATGTCATTGCTCTAAGTTGTAATTGCAAACCAAAATTGCAATTTCAACCTATTCTACATTCAATTGTAAACCAAAATTGCTACTCCTATTCACCTTGTAATTAGATTTTTATGAGGCTAAGTGAGTGACTTATATATCTATAGTCCCTCTATCTTAGATAATTCAGCTAAACAATTTTATGGGTTTTGGATTCAAATTCCGTTGTCTAGGGTAAAGATTTGGCTTATGTCTAAGCCATTTTCTCCATCACTTGTGCGAGATCCGCTTATCACTAACCCCGTCGGTATTAGATCTAAGCTTGAGTTGGTACCCCAGTTGATCAATCTAGGATCTCAACGAAAATTTATTCAACACAAGTAAACAATTGAGATGTAGGCTTAGTTTTTGTTGGAATTTTGGCTACAATTACTTCTTAGGGAATTCACATCCTTGAACCCCCTAAGAAGTTTAGCTCATAATAAATCTATTAGAAACTATACTAAAAATAAAGACAAGCTCCTTGTAAAAACAAAGTTGACTACTATATTACTCTAGAAATAACACTTAAAGGAAATGAAATTGTTTACTAAATTTAAAGGAGATGACATTGTTATGCTGCACTACATAAACAGATAACCAATTTACAAAGCCAACAAATTCACTAATTCAATTTGCAAAGAAGATATTGTGTATTGGACAAAAATAAAAACATTAACAAGCTAAAGAGAATTGATTTCTATTAGCAATGCTCAACCTTATTTCTAAACAACCCACAAAATAAACGCATTCCAATGATAAATGTGCCACGAAAAACAGAGGAGAAACCCAAAAAATGCCCATGAATTGTATACTTCTAGCAAAAATACATTGAGTTCCTCCAATATAAATTTAACCCAATAAGAATATCAAATGTATTAAACAAAGCTTGAAAATAACATCACTCAACTCCCTTAAAATAGAAACTAAACTTGCAGCAACTTCAATAAATAAAAAAAGAGACAAAAGACTAAAAAAACAGAGAAAGAAAAATTGTAGAAAAACAAAGAGAAAAAACGAGCGAAGACCCACGAAATTGACTCCAAAAACGCCTTCACCAAGTCGGGGGTGTCAAAAATACGTGAGGTGGAGATGTTGAGGTCAGTGAAGGTCGAAGTGGAAGTGGTAATGGGGAGGGAGATGGAGGTGGGGATAGTGGACCCAGTGGTGGCGACAGGAATGGGGATGGTGGGCTCAGTGGTGGCGGGAATGGGGATGGTGGACTCGGTCGTGGTGGAAGGAATAGGGAGGGTAGACCCGGGGTGGTGGAGGGAATGGGGATGGTGGGCTTGGTGGTGGTGGAAGGAATGGGAAGGGTAGACTCGGTGGTGGTGGAAGGAATGGGGAGGGTGGAATCAATGGTGGTAGAAGGAATGGAGAGGGTGGACACAGTGGTGGTGGCAGGAATGAGGATGGTTGGCTCGGTGGTGGTTGCAGGAATGAGGATGGTGGACTCAGTGGTAGTGGATAGCAGGGTGGGTCTGATGGTAGTGGAGGGGAAGCTGGGAATGGGGATGGTGGACTCCATCGACTGATCGACACGTATGTTTAGTGACTCAACCCATTCGTGGCTCTCATCCTACATAAAACAAAAGACACGTTAGTTGAGAGTATGAGAATAATCAAAATATTTTCTACATATTGTATCACATACCTTGCATATTCGGCGGAGTAAGTCAGATATGGTGTTCGAATGAGACTTCACCTCTCCCATCTCCGACTTCAAGTCACCCATTTGCGACTTCAACTCCTCCACAAATTCCTTGACTCTATAGATATGACCATCGATGCTACGAAGATAACCTAAGCTAGATGAACTGGTGGGATGTTGCAGAAGTAAAGCGCAAGTGCACACTGTCCAACAAGTAATATATGGAAGTATTATAAGTATAGAATCCAAGGAAACGGTTAACAAAGAGTATTTTCAGTTAACAATACAAATGCTTTCAAGTTGCAACCAAAGGTAACCAAGTAAATAAAATATTTGGGGGTTTTTTCGTGCAATAAAATAAAAAAAACTAAAGAAAAAATAAGAAAACAATAATGAGAAGCAGGGAGTTCAAATCTGTTTCAACCCTGAGGAAATGCGCCCACCATGCGCCTGCATACTTGCTTAACTAGGTCCGGCTATTTAAGAAATTTACCTCTTGCGCCCGCATACTGCCTCTTTCAAATTCTGTGCAATTCAGACAAAATGCTACTGAAATGCGCCCGCAACCTACCCTAACCAACACTTAACACTATCAATCGAGTTCAACACCTATTCAGCCCTTTTATAAGTGCTTTTAGGAGACTAAACAATTAAACACATATGTCTATGGCTAATTTTAACTTAGATAATTAAAGAATGCAACTCAATGATTCTAAAGGTTTTTTTCCTATGTCTAAGTACAAAAAGCGAAGTTCTATGTCTAGACTCTTCTCCTAGATTGTTTTTATGAAAACGTGTGCTCGATCCAACCCTTTCAGTATTGAATCTCCCACAGACTATGCTAACTCAAGTAATCAGTTTAAGCTAACAATGAAACTTAAACTCAATAAAAGAAAATGATGCTAAATGTTAAGCAAAGTTACTTGACTCACATGGCGAGGCTTATCTCCTTTTTAGGGTATCCACTTCATTGAATCCCTTCCAAAGATTTAGCTACTCATTGAAAATAAAACTAAAGTATAGAAAATAAAAAGAAAACTTAAATAAGAAAAGATAAACTTCATTGAAATAAAAGTGCAGAATTGAAACAAAACTTGACTTACAACTTGAAGAATTGAAATTTAAATAAGAACAAAAACTTACAACTCAAATGAACGAATAAAAACAATAGCTAAACTTTAAAGAAAAACAGAAAGTACAAAACTTAAATGAAAGCGATAAAGAATTCGAAGTTTGTTCCTTCTTTCTGACTTTATTCAACCTCTTTCGAGGAGAACAAGTTCTTACACTCCCTTCTTTTGAAGTTTGTGTCCAAATGAAGTATGAACAGAACTTGAGGGAGACTCGGTATAGCGGCTGAAAAAAAAAACAGCAGAATTTGGGGAAGAAGTTAGAAATCCGAGCTCTCTTGAAACTGAAGCTTGATCTGCCTTTTATAGACCTCAAGGTCTAGGGTTTGCTACTGAGATCAGTGTGGAGAGGCTTGGCTGATCATATCCCTTGATCCTTGGAGATTTGATTGAGAATATTTGATTTTATCTGCAAATCTCGCGAATTTGGGAGAACCTGCCAAAAAGGTCTAGATGCGGCTGCATAGTTGAGGGCAATTGTGTTGTTGTCGAAATAGCCTAAATGCAGCCGCATAGTTGGGTGCATTTTGAGTTTTTTCTGCAATAGTTGGAATTTGGCTTCTACTCTCAAGTACTGGCGCATCCTGGTCGCATATCTCCTGAATCATCTTTCTTTTGCCTCAGTTGCGGCCAGAATGTAGGCGCATTTTGGTCCTTTTTCAGCCTCTACACAAAATCAACAAAAATTAACACTTTCTTAATAAAAATTACTCTAAATACACCTAAAAATTTATTTTTATCAAATCAAGACTTCAGACACATGCAAAACTTATTTTTACTTAAATTTTCCCTAAATGACAAGAATTAGAACGTTAAACACTCGCTTTCTAAGCAAATAACTTAGTTTTTAGAGTCAAATAACACTCATAAATGAGCGTTATCATGAACCCTCGTGTCTAAGTCTCAAGAGTGGAGAGGATCGCTCACTCTCAGTCTCGTCCCTCATATGTGGATCAGTCTGACCCTCTCCAGTCTCCTCCCTAATCTGAGGATCGAGCTGATGCTCCCCAGTCTGACCCTTACTGGTCTCCTCCCTGATCTAAGGATCGATCTGGCCCTCTCCAGTCTGACCCTCAAAATTCATCTCAAACTCTCGGTCGTCGTCGTCATGGACCCTCTGACCAACTTGAGTATTGCAGTACTGTTACTCGGTGATTGGTGTACATGCAAGTGAACGCGATCGAAGTAAAATAAAATGGTATGTGAGTACCAAATATCGAATCCCACAGGGAACAATGTAACAAAAATGTTGCTACGCAAGAGGTATGGAGAATTGGAACTTGGAAACTAAAATTGCAAAAACAAGGTTGGGATGGTGTGTTGGTAAAAGAAAATAATTACAGAGTCTAATTACTAGTTAAAGTGACAAAAATTGCAGAACTGAATTGCATAACCAAAAATTGCAAACTAAGGTGATAAAGATTGCATAATTGAATTGCAGAATCGAAATTTTGCAATATTGAATAACAAACTAGATAGACTTGGTAAATAAAATTGCAAAAGAAATTTTAGATAAAGGAGGGGCTCAAGAATGTCATTGCCCTAAGTTGTAATTGCAAACCAAAATTACAATTCCAACCTATTCTACACTCAACTATAAACCAAAATTGCTACTCCTATTCACCATGAAATTAGGTTTTAGGAGACTAAGTGAGTGACTTATATGTCTATAGTCCCTCTATCTTAGATAATTTTTCTCAACAATTTTATGGGTTTTGGAGTCTTTAATCCCTATGTCTAGGGTAAAAAATTGGCTTATGTCTAAGCTCTTTTCTCCATCACTTGTGCGAAATCCGCTTATCACTAACCCCGTCAGTATTAGATCTAAGCTTGAGTTGCTACCTTAGTTGATCAATCTAGGATCTCAACGAAATTTTATTCAACACAAGCAAACAATTGAGATGTAGGCTTGGTTTTTGTTGGACTTTTGGCTACAATTACTTCTTAGAGAATCCACATCCTTGAACCCCCTAAGAAGTTTAGCTCATAATAAATCTATAAGAAACTAAGCAAGAAGTTAAAACAAACTCCATGTAAAAATAAAGTTGATTACTATATTACTCTAGGAATAAGACTTAAGGGAAATGAAATTGTGTTACTAAATTGAAAGGAAATGAAAATTGTTTGCTACACTACAGTAAACATAACACCAAATGACAATGCCAAAACCCACTAATTAAGCTTCATAAGAGAATATTGCATACTGGACAAAAAAAAAACCATTAATAAGCTAAGAAAACCGAAATCGAAAACAGAAACAAAAACTTGAATTGAGAAAAAACAAATCTTCAACTATAAAACAGAAACTAAAGTATATTAAAATAGAAACTATATTAGAACAAGGTTGAGTCTTAAAACATAAACTAAAATAGAAACTAAACAACCCAAATCTTCACTAAAACAAAAGCTAAACAACCCAAATCATCACTAAACAGGACTGGAAAAATTGAAGCTAAACAGAAGAAGAACTTGCAGCAACTCTCGGTAAAATAGAGTAGAAAAGAAACTGGAAAAATAGAGGAAAACTAAAAAAATAGAGGAAATAAAAACCCAAGAAATTGACTCCAAAAAATGCCTTCAAAACCAATCTACTTTCTTCACTCATCTTCTCTCCTTTTTATAGGCATTCATTAGGGTAGAATAATGCCCAAATTTCGTGCTCAAAATCCCTCAAATCATGCAAGAATTAATGATTTTTGGATATGGGTAAACACATATTTTTTTTTCCTTTTTTGAATTTTTCTACTGCTCCAGAAAAAATTGCAGAATCACAAAATTGCAATTTTGGTTTTGAAATTTCCACATTCCTTGCAAACAAGTTTAATTTTATAGAATCTTATTCCAATTGCCTTCATTTTTATTCATTTCTTATTTTCAAGTAACTTTCAACTATTTCCAAATGATATTAAGACAAAACAAGAATATTTTAAGTAATTGGGAGTTAAATAAGCCTTAATTCTAAGGCTTATCACTCGGCCTCTGACATGACCAGTATCGACGTGACCACCGTTTGTCACAAGCAAGTAGATGTTAGGATAATAAAACTACATGAAACTACGTTATGTAATACGGAAGTGAGTGCATTCTAACCTTAGGGGAATTGAATACATCTCGCTCCAACACCCTATATGGAATGGAGTGGGAGCATGACCATCTCCTAATGTGAGGCACTGCTTCATTATTTAGTTCAGTCGCAAGGCGACTCGCTACTGACAACAGCGTCTCATACGCCTATACCTAGAAATAACATAACAGTAGTTAGTTTACAATATGCTACATAGAAATAACAAGGTAATTTTAATTTATTATAGAACGTGGATTACCTAGAAAGTATGAGAGAATCCAGGGAGGTTACACTTAACAGTATAATTCTTATTCGTCCTGACCTTCAACTTGTATGTTGCAACCTTGTCCCTCAAGGCTGCCTTAAGTCCACGAAATGTCCTATCCCAAATTCTGTTCCCTCAATCCAAACTATTGAAGTATTTCAAGCCTTCAACTTCTCGATATAGGGCCCTATCAATCATGACCTTTGATTTATTCTTCCCCATCATGGTCATCTCAGTGTAGTAAATCAAGGACACCTTCACTGCATCCTCGTCTGTCTCAAACTGCAATCCCTTATATGCAGCTTCATAAGTATCCAGATGGATTTCAGTGTCTATGTCATCAAAGTACTTGAGTCACAGGGCTTCATTTGAGACCTTTGCCTCATGTCCTCTCTCAGGTGATGGCCACCACCCAGTCACCATGAGGAATTCAGCCTTCAAAAATTGTACCACTGTACCATTTAGGTCAAACCTCGTCGCATCATCCCGACCATCAACAACCTCCCTTAAGAGGATGGGATGCACCAACAGGCTGTTGAAAACAAAGTCCACATAAACAAACCGCCCAAAAACGGTCCTTTTGAATATTTCCATCTGCCCAAGGGTAAACTTCTCCTTTACCACTTTATTTGTACTACTTATGTGGGCAAGGCTAGAAGCTTGGCCAGGGAACCGATCCTCCTTGTGGATTCTCAGAACTGTTGGCATTTCAATACTGCATAAATTGCACAAACAGTAAGCATAAAAACAATATACATAGAATGGCAAATTAGAAACTAAATTCTCGATCTCGTTTACGTTTCGCTCTCGCTTTCGTAGTTCGCTCTTGCTCTCGCTTAACTCCTTGCTTTCGTTCACAGAACCTAAGCTTTCGTTCGCAGAAACCCTAACGCATTCACGCTCTCTTCCAGTAACCTTACTCTACCTCTATCGCTCTCGTTCACCAAATCTATCTATTTCGACTCAAAAACCTAACTACTCGCTCTAGCTCCATCGCTCTCTTCCATGTAAGATCGCACTAGCTCTATCGCTCTCATCCCTGTATGCTCGCTCTAGCTCTGCAACTTCCTCAATGAAATCCACCAACTATCGCAAACATGCACAAAACCAGAACAACCATGCTGCAATCTTGCCCTATGTTGCAATCTTGCACAAAACTAAAACAACCACAAACAAAACAATAAACGAAGGATTTAGTCAGTTTAGGCTTACCGTTTCAAAGAAAGAACGGGTCACTGGTGAAGATGAATGGCAGTGACAAAGTAATCTGGTGGTGATGAAGCTCTATCGACGGAGAAAGAGTGAGTTTCGAATGTTAAGTGAAAGAAGTGAAAGAAAGACTGTTCGTTTATTTTTTTAAATGATGACTCAAAATGGAGGACTAAACGACTACTGAAGTGAGAGCGTGAGAGAACAAGCAAATAACAAACGAGTCACTATATACTACGAGAGCGAGAGCGAGAGTCAAACTACGAGAGTAAGAACAAGAATGAGAGTTAGCGATACTACAATATCGATACTTGTATGACCGACCTATAGGCTATATCTAATATCGCTTTCGCTCTCGTGGTTTGGCTCTCGCTCTCACACTCTTACTTTGGCTCTCGCTCTCGCCTTTTCACGATTAGTATGCATGCTCGTGATTCGTGATTGGGGAGACGGAAGGGTGACTTGCAGTCATGTCAATCTATTCGTGGATTCATTAATGGCGACCTTTGGCATGTCAATCTATTTTGCCTATTAATAAATCAACCTTAAAATGGTTTACTCACTAAACACATTCCCCCGCCTAAAATGGAATACTCATTCGACGATAGTTTTCTCAAATACCCTTCAGCCTCGTTATCGGAAGAGTCAGACCCCGGTACCCCACCCACGCCGGCCACCACAACCATGTCCTCTAGCGAAGCGGAGGAGGAGCGTGATTTGGAGGACTTCCTAGCAAATTGGCTTAAAGAAGAATAGTATTGCCAGACACCACCACCACCACCATCACCTACTTCCCCTTTGCCACCCCAACTGACCCCTTTAGCATGTTCTATAAAAATGCCTAGGGAGAGCGGCGACCGGAGAAACAAGAAAAATAAATCCCTTTTTGCCGGTGAGCATGCCTGCTGGGAATAAAAGGGGGAGGGGTGAGGACAAAAGGCTGCCACTAGTGATAATATCATCTGACTCTGAGTAGGTTCGGATGGGGTGTCTGTCGACTTGTTTTTCTTTTTTCTTGTTTTCTTGTTTTTTAAAATTTTTTTTGTATGAACTCCCTAAACTGAAATGAATGAAAATTTACATTTTTCTTATCGTTCTTGACGTCGTGCATGGATTCATAGTAAATTAACAACAGAAGCAAACCTAGGAGCAATAATAAATGGAAAATATTATTAAAAGCTAGAGCGAGAACGAGAGACGTAAAAGAACGACAACGAGAGCATGAGAGAATGCACGCGCGAGAGTGAGTATGAGTACAACATCCGAGTGACAACAAATATTGTTCAGTGAGAGAGCGAGAGTATGAGAAAACGAGCGCGCGAGAGCGAGTACTACATTGGTAAAGTCCGACTCGAGTGACGAGTGGCGTGTACTGCGAGAGCGAGAACGATTCAACGTGTGCGAGAGCGAGTCTCCTGGGGGGAGAATCTTGTAAGCTCCAAAATATTTTGCTGATGTGGCAAACGAGAACGAGAATGAGAATGGTAAGCGAGAGCGTTATCCTATCCTGGAGCGTGAACAAGCGAGTCGGCCTCATACTGCCCTCCTAGGTAATTTTGCACACTTTGCCACGTTAGAATGGGTCATTTCATTATTTTGGGATGGCAGATCAAATCGCATTAAAGCGCGAGAAAAAGGGGTCTTCCATACAAAAACCCCCTGACTCATGATTTACTTATATTGCAATGCATATCACTCATATATTAACTAACATGTATTTACTACTCATGCCATGCATAATCCTACTACTCTGATACCAAACTGTCACATCCCACCCTAGATTACCCAATCAACCTAGAATGAGTTGCCACTCGGAGGCTATTGTTGTCACAACTCATTCTAGGTTGGTTGGATAATCTAGGGCGGGTGTGACATAAACAGTTTTAAAATTAAAAAAAGAAAAAGAAAAAGTTTGACCCACTCAAACTTCTTAATTTAAAAGTTACACATTTGTCTTTCAAGAATGTAAAATAAAATCATATCATAGAAACGATAATAAGCAAACATACAACAATAATACATTATACAAAGAAGTAGCCAAGTATGAACACGAATGGGGATTATGGGAAGCTTCCAAAATTGCGTCGGGGGACAATAAAAGTGAGAGCAATGGATTGGGATCAGATGAGATTTGCTTGGCCACAAAGCAAAGAAGGCCCAATTTAAGGCAAAGTCAGCAGTGCGTGATGGAAGCACATGCCTCTGATTTGCCCATGCACAAGACATAGCTTCTCTCATTTCGATCGATTAATTCATTCCATATCTAGTGAAGACCCGCTTCAAGTTTTCCACAAAATGCATCCCCCACATGTCTTCAAAACCCAATTTAGCTAATGCATCCCCCACATGTCTTCAAAATCCAATTTAGCTAATGCATACCCCACATGTCTTTAAAATCCAACTTAGGTTTATGCGATGCGCAGCTAAATGAAGATTTGAACTTTTAATCTATAAGATTAGTTGCTAATAATGTTTTCAACGATTAAGTAATGTTCAAATTAGTCTTCTTTGAGCATGTTTTATTTTGGTGTATTAAGGAAGCAAAAATGAACAATGACATCCTTTTTAGATCTTAATTCCATTATATATGTTGGCTTGAAATTATTTAAATGGGGGCAACATGAACATAGCATGTACTCTACATATTTATTAGATAAATATGAGATTCCATCTTAAAACTAATTGGTTTTAAATTTAAAATTGTCAAGTACATAATAAGTAAGAGACTTTTCCTATTCCAAAGCTAATGACAGTACTCAAATAATATTTTAAGAGAAGTTTCCTACTTGTAACAAAAATAATAATAATAAAACCTAACATTCAAATTCAAATTTGAATTCGAATAAATCATTAATTAATTAATTGAAAATTTTATTTAATAAAATATCAAAGGCACAAGAATACAATATATATTTTTTAACATAAATTTGGACCCCCAAGTATTGATGGTCTTGTCTAAAAAAAAGTGTTGATGGCTTTTCACAAAGAATAGTAATTATAGTTATCCTAATCCACCCCATAAACATGTTAGTAGAATTTTTCCTTAAAAAAAAATAAAAATAAAGAAGACGTCAATAGAATGTCTTAATCAACTAAAGTAGGCATATTTCAGTCGTAATTGCTATATATCTTCGACTGAGAAGTTAGAAGTTTGAATCCGCCCGCTTCAAATATTGTTGAACTCAAACAAAAAAGTGAAATAATATTTTTTGGTCAATTTCTTAAAATGCAAACCAATTAACCAATTCAATCAGACCAGATCGACAAATTTTACCAAAACTAATTAGTTGAATAGACTATTTTTTATGGTATAATATAGAAAACCAACCCAATTGGCAAACATATTCCATGTATACTATTTTTTTTTGGAAAAAATTCACTTTGTCCCTAACTTCTTTTGACTAAATGTTGACCAATAGAGAGAACTTATGGTTGTTAAGAGTCTATTTGGCATGCAATGTTTTTAGTGAAATATAAGTTTGATAGATTTGTTTTTAGGCTTTGAGTATATCTAAATTTTGAATTTGAATTTTTAAAATGTAGGATTACATTTAAAAAAGTAAAAACTTTAATAAATATAGTATTTCATGTTATAAAATTATTGTTTTTATTAAATTAAAAAATATATAATATAATCTATTATAAATTATAGGTTAAAATACCATTTTAGTTTTTATACTTTGAATTTTATTTTATTTTAATTTTTGTACTTTTAAATGTCCAATTTTAATACTTTTACTTTCAATAAAACTTAAAATTTGGTCAATATTTTTAGTTTATTGTTAATTTTTTCTAAAAAAAATTAATTGATAATAATTAAATGTCCAATTATATGTTATTATAAAATAATAATTATAAAAAAATTGATAACTTAAAATATGTTCATATATTAATTAATATAGTTGAAATTCAACTTAATATTTAATTAATAATTGGCGATTAGACTTTCTATGCTTTTCGATTCGAACCTGTGACCTTGGTGGATATATCATATATTTCTGCTTTGCTACGTTCAAGTTGGTCCTGTCCTACCCTACGGTCCCATTCTTTCTACTACGATAAAATAACAATGACAATAAAATAATTAAATTTAAAAAAGCAAAAGAAAACGTCAGAAGCCATTAATCAAACAAAAATCGTGGAACCGCCTCTTGATGACATACAAACATTTATGTATATGGATGAGAGTTTTGAGTTTTGAGTTTAATTAGAAAGAGAAGACAAAGAGAAAACAAAGAGAAAAGTATGATGGAGACATGGTTCATCATCATCATTTCGCTCTGTATCTGCTCCCTTCTCAACTCCATTTTTTCCCAATTTCGAAGCTCCACTAAACTCCCACCAGGCCCTCCTTCAATCCCCATCCTTACCAATCTCCAATGGCTCCGCAGATCTCCTTTTCAAACCGAGTCTCTGTTGCGCACTTTCATCGCCAAATACGGCCCCATCATCACCCTCCCCATCGGCACCCGCCCCGTCGTCTTCATCGCCGATCGCTCCATCGCACACAAGGCCCTCGTCCTCAACGGCGCTCTCTTCGCTGACCGTCCGCCATCCCTTCCCGTCAGCAAAATCGCCTCCAGCAACCAGCACAACATCAACACCGCCTCATACGGCCCACTCTGGCGCCTCCTCCGCCGCAATCTCACCTCCCAAATCCTCCATCCTTCTCGGGTCAAGTCCTACGGTCCTGCTCGCAAGTGGGTTTTGGATATTCTTCTTAATCGGTTTCTCTCTCACTCTGAATCCGGAAGTCCCGTTTGTGTGGTCGATCATTTTCAGTACGCTATGTTCTGCTTGTTGGTGCTGATGTGTTTTGGGGACAAGCTTGACGAAACCCAGATCAAGGAAATTGAGAACGTGCAGCGTACGATGCTGGTGAATCTTGGGCGTTTTAACGTCCTCAATTTCTGGCCCAAATTGACCAAGATTTTTCTCCGAAAGCGCTGGGAGAAGTTTTTCGAACTCAAAAGGAACCAAGAGAAAGTCCTGATCCCTTTAATCGAAGTAAGAAGGAAGGCCAACCAAAACAGAACAAACAGAGCAGAAGGACAAGAAGAAGATGAAGAATTCGTGATGTCATATGTGGATACGCTTCTGGATTTGGAGCTCCCCGACGGGAACAGAAAGCTTACAGATAACGAATTGGTCACCATAGCCTCCGAGTTCCTCAACGCCGGCACCGATACCACCTCCACGGCCCTGCAATGGATAATGGCAAATTTGGTGAAATACCCAGAAATTCAAAACACGCTTTATGCAGAGATCAAAGGAGTAATGGGTGATATATCAGGGGAGGAGGTGAAGGAAGAAGATTTGGGGAAAATTCCATATCTGAAAGCTGTGGTTTTGGAAGGATTAAGAAGACACCCACCAGCGCATTTTGTGTTACCACACGCAGTGAAAGAAGATGCGACATTGGAAAATTATGTGATACCAAAGAATGGGAGTGTGAATTTCATGGTGGCGGAGATGGGTTGGGATCCAGAAGTGTGGGAAGATCCGATGGCGTTTAAACCGGAGAGGTTCATGAAGGGCGGGAAAGAAGAAGAAGAAGTGGCGTTTGATATAACAGGAAGCAAAGAGATAAAGATGATGCCGTTTGGAGCAGGGAGGAGGATATGTCCAGCATTTAGTCTGGCCATTCTTCATTTGGAATATTTCATTGCGAATTTGGTTTGGAGGTTTGAATGGAAGGCTTTGGACGGAGACGATGTTGATCTGTCGGAGAAGGTGGAGTTCACCGTCGTGATGGAAAAGCCTCTCAAAGCCAAAATAATTTCGAGGTTTTAAATTGTGATGATTTTTCCTGTACTCTACTATGTTGTGCCTTGTGGTTATCTTATTCTATTTCTATCTACACAAACAAATCTGAAAATCAAAGGGAAAATGTGTTTTATTTTTTTTTTAATTAGTTTCTTACAAATAAGAGGTGGAGATTTAGACATATTACTCATAAAGAAAAGTTATATATATTAGTACAAGAGTACAAAGGTGGGATACAAAGATTTGAACCTAAAACTTCAAAAAAAGTCACTTCGCTTGATACTGAGCTATTTTGGCAATATAAATTATATTATAAGTCTTTGTTTTTGTTATGTTTAGTGCTTTCAACTTCCATAATTTTATCATGGTAAATTATAGTGTTTTTGTTAAGGGCAAATTATAGGATAAATTAAAGACTAATTACATTTTTGTGTTGCCATTTTTGTGTAGCTCAAGTTGGCATACATGAGCAGTTTTGTTGTTCCTTTATTTGAGTTTAAGTTGGGGAGGTGAGGAGATTTAAACCTTTTTACCTCTTAGTTAAAGATATATGCTTCAACCAACTGAACTATGATAGAGAATACATGAGTAATTCATATATTATGAAAGTTGACATTATAACTGGGGGATTTAAATAGTTAAAAATAAGCTTTATTGTGGTGTACAACAATATATGTTGGTCAAACTGGGCATAACTCAATTGACATAAAGTATGTGTCTTCAATCAAGAGGTCAGAGGTTTAAATTCTCCCACCCCTACTTGTTGAACTCAAACAAAAAAAATTATGGCTCTATTTTTTACAAATGCCAATTTTTATGAAATTTTTTAGCTTTAACTTGGTTGGAGTTTTTGCTATTAGATATTATCTCTTCATATTTTAATTTTTCATTTTGAATTTATGCTTTCCTAATATACATATTTTAATTTAAGGCAATTAGTTCATACATTTATGATATATTTAATTTAATTTTGAAAACTACACATAATATTTATAGTTATTAAGCAATTATGATTCCTTAAAATAATTTTGTTTTTACAATCAACATTCAAAATTTTCAAATATATACCTTATATATACCATAGACAGTTTTTTTTCTCATTGTAGCCAAATATACTAGGTTTTTTTTTGCAATACATATAGTCGAAAACACAACAATATAGATGATAATATTAAATTAATATAATCCAAACATATATATTACTTTATATATATTATTCCTTACGTTTATATATATTATTCCATCTTTATTAAAATATGTATTCAACATATTTCGTCATATATACTCGGTATATTTAGTTAATTTACAAATATATACTTGGTATATTTGTTCGTCATCACCACATGTCATTCACAAATATATTCTCGCTATATATATCTTTTCAAGAAAAAAAGTTATATACAAAATTTATACCTCATATTATTAAATATATTGTACCCCTATAAAAACATGCAACCATAAAAACCCTATTGATACTATGCTACTGCAACAAACTGACTTCAAAATCCTATTGGGAACTTAAAGAAAAGAAGGGAGGAAAAAGAAGGAAGGGAGGAGAACAGAAAAGAATGGAGGAAAAATAACGAAGGGAGGAGAACAGAAAAAAAAAAAGATATAGATAAGAGAAAAATTAGAGAAAAAAAAACCATCCCGCCCTTCTTCCCTCTCCCTCTCATATGTTCAACCACCTCCCTTGTCTTCTTCATCTCCGACAAATCTCCATAACATTGGTGACTTTACCAGCGATGACATGAACCTTCAACGAGCAAACCCACAAACTTGCAGTGTGCGGCAACCACAAGAACTCTAGCAACCTAGATCTGCAACGAGCAACGACCTTCATCGATTGTGGTTAGCGTCAAAAACCTCTTTTTGATGGTCAAAATCGTGAGTATGTTTCTTTTTAGGGAGAGGTCAAATTCATGGGGATTATTTGTTGAGGGAAGAAACAAATGGGGGATGATTTTGGAAATGTGGCAAAAAGAATAGTTACTGTAAATTTGGAAATGTGGCAAAAAGAATAGTTACGGTAAATATCTAACTTTTATATTTCCTTCTCTAACTTCTGCTTTTCCTATGAATTCTAATATAAAACAATGGGCGTAAGTAATTACACCCATATTTTGGGCTTTAGCCAATTGGATCATCGACAAAGCTGTAAAGTTTGAAGAATTCAAACATTGTGTAAAATGGGTTCTCAAATGGCTTATGTATGTGATAGGACTAACATAGTTCTATATTTTCATACTTAAATCATGTTAGTTTGGAGGTTTTAATGTAATTAATTGATCATTTTGTAGGGATTTGAGCATAAGACACATTCCGAGAGATTCTACGTTGAATCACGATTCCAACGCCTCAAACCGGAGGTCGTTCGGACACCTGAGCGAAAAGTTATAGCAAAAATAAGTAGTGTTGCGCGCTGGGTAGCGTCTAGACGCTGTTTATAGCGTCTAGACGCTATCGGCAGTTCCCTGAAGCCTCCCTCGACGCTGCGGAGAGCCCCTGTGACGCTGGGAGCGTCTAGACGCTGTCTATAGCGTCTAGACGCTCCGTCGATTCCTATATATAGATTTTTTCGTCCTCTAGGTCATTTGTCTCCAATTTTCAGCCGTCATGAGACCAATTTAGGCTTTCTCCTCTCTGTTTTTCAGTAGTTTAGGATAGATTAGGAGTTTTTTTTTTCATCAAACCTTGATGTCGAATCGAGCTTGTTTGAACTCGATGTTTTATATGGAGATGCTCAGCTAGATTCTACGTTTCCAGTTCAAAGGTTGGTTGTAATCAATTGCAATATTGTGAGGCTTGAACCTTAACTTAGTTTTCTTTCAATTGCAAGTGTTCTTTAATTCCCGTGTTAATTTTATAAGTATGTATTTTGATTAAATCGACGCCTTAATCTCTTTACATGCTTTATTGCTAATCACGATCATGATCCGTAATTGTCATGTTGAATGAACCGGTAGCATTAGAATTATCACATGTGTATGTTTGTGGGTTTCCATGATACATGGCTTGCATGTTTAATTCTAGGAATTAAAGAAGCATGTTAATTAGGTGAAAGTTGTTTTACCTGATTGATTGTCTCGGTCGTTCCAAAGTTCGTAATGCCTTTACCTAAATAAATTGAAGCGGTTTCGTAAAGATTTGTTTAGGTAATTAGTGTTAACTTGGCGTTCGTTAGAGTTAATGACCTTAGGGAATTTGCTACTTTTTGGGGTTTCCTAATAAGTTGACCAAGTACTTGCATGGTTAAGATTAAATATTTTGAATGCATATGATCAATGTTTGCAATTGAATATAATCGCACCTCTAAACTGGAACTTGGTAAGAGTTGACTTTTCCCTTTTAGTGTTTGTTTTGTTATTTTTATTTCATTAAGTAAGAAAATTTTCAAAACCCCCCTTTTTAATTGCTTTCTCATTTGCAAATTTAACTTAAGAAATTAATATTCGGTTCCCTGAGATCGACCCGGTCCACTCAATGCTACAAGTAGCTTAGGATCGGTTTATAAATTGTATTTGATTGAGTCCTCGACAAGCTCACTTCAAATTTGGCGCCGTTGTCGGGGAACCACTATTAGTTTCTCTTTGTTAAATTTGATCTAAAAAAAAAAAAAATTCTATTTTTAGTTTTGTCTATTCCTGTTCTTACATGGCATCAAACCCTCAACATTATTGGACATTTGATAGAGCTGCGTCGTACGCTGATGAGGTTAGTGAGCTTAAATCTCAAATTTCTGATTTAACCTCCTTAGTTCTTCAAGTGGCAGTAGGGAGACTACAAGCAGTGGAGACATGTAAAATTTGTTCGTTCCAAGGACACACCACTGAAGCATGTCCTCAGTTGCAGCGGAATTTCGTGCATAACGCCTACACTATAGGAGAATTTCCTGGTCATCAAATGAACTACGAGCATTACAATCCCTATCTTGAATGGGATCAATCTAGCTTTAGATATGGATACCAGGAGGAGCCGAACCAGTACTATCAAACTTCAGACTCAGGTATGTCTTTAGAGACTTTAGTGCATGAACTTGCTAATACCACTCTTCAGTTTCAGCAGGGAAATCTCCAAATTCAGCATAACAATCTCCAATTTCGAGAGGAGATGACTAGGATACAGGGTGACTCCGTCATTCAACTAGCTGATTCAGTGGAGAGAATTCAAGAGCAACAGCCTATAGACATCCCTGAGGTACGAGAATCTGATTTGGTTGGTTTAGAGCTCAACGATGAAGATTGTTTGCCATATGAAGAACAGGTTTGTGAGGCTGAGGAGATCGAGCTTCAATGTGAGGAAGTCCAAGTGATAGAGTTGGAGGCCGAAAGGCCTGCGTCTGTTCTGTACCTTGATTCCCCCTTCTTTTGTGTATATTCCTCTAGTTCTCACGAGTCAGAGTCAGTTTCTTTTTATTTTTCTTGTTTTTCTTTTTCAGAGTCGAAAAATCCTAAAAAGACCTGCATTTCTGGGGCCCATCAAATGTTGAAGAGCTTGTTAGTGTAGCTGGCTTTGTAGATTCGAGGAAGAAAGGGCCGAAGAAATGGGAGAATTTTTATGTGCCCTGAAGCGTGCCACACGGCAAGTCGAGCAATCGACTATAAAAATTTGCGCTTCCTGGAGGCAGCCAGGCTTGAAAATTTAGTTGTTTTCCTTTATTGCTTTATGTTTTTGTTTTTCTTAGTTTAGCTTGTTTTGCTTTGTTTTGTAGGTAACAAATTGACCTTTGAGTAGACGAATTATCATTCTTGAAGGTTTCTACCGCGTCACCACCCACCTACGTGCTAAGTTTTCATGGGAGGTTTTCTGTTCCCCTTTCTTTTTGTCCTTTCAGTTTCAATGATTTTTGTACATTGAGGACAATGTAGAATTTAGGTTGGGGGTGGAGGTTATTATTGTGCTTTGATGATGTGTTTAGCATGATTGGTTGAGTCCTTGAGCACTTGAGCTCGGACTTATCTTTAGGTTTGATAGTTGCGCTTATATGTTGTCCTTGAGCACCTGAGCTCAAACTGTTGATCAATTATGTTAAACATGATTCTTGTGTGATTTTTTTTTTTAAAAAAAAAATTTGTATGAATTATGAGCTTGAATGCTTGATGATGTATTTGCTTGTTGCTTGATGAGGACAATTGATGACATGCATGGTATGTTGCTGTAATTGCATTAGCTGAAGTATATGAATGCTATCCTGCTTTGAGTCTTTTTGTGCCTAACTCTCAAAATTTTCTAGTCTTTCTTGCACGATCTGAACACGTTAGCCTTTCCTTTAGTAGTCTTGAAGGGTTATGGTGGGATTATAGAGCTTGTATGTCTATTGTCACCCTGATAGATGTAGGGCTAGTTGTTGAGTGGAAAGATTGATAGCTTGTAATGCGTTGCTTAGGAGAAGTAAAAATATGATTTGCTTAGAAAAAGAAAGAAAGAAGGAAAGTGTGCTTGAAAAGAAGATCATTCTTGAAAAACAAAAAAAAAAGGAAAGAAAAAGAAGAAAATAAAATAAGCTTGTAATGAGTTTAGTGAATCAAGGAGTAAAAAGAGCTACCCCTGTTGTGATTAGTTAGGCCATCCATTGAGCGAGTGCTCTGGATACGGGTCCCTACGACAGGTGTGTGAAAGCTAGTGCCCTTTGGTTTTTAAAGTGATACAAGTTTATCCCGCGGGTTTGAGTTCAGGCACCTAGTAACCTATTACTTGTTTGATGGTTTGGAAGCTTGGTAGCTAGTCCTAGTGCCAGTGTAGGGGGAAGATGGATTGAGAGCTTTATAGACCTTCTCCGGGCTTGTAGAGACTACTTTACGAGGCCACACACACACGTGGGAAAGAATAGAAAGAGTTTTTTAAAAGTGTCTCAAAACATGGATAGTGTATGTCTGCTTCTCTTTTGTGGTTATTGTGATATTCCTAAGTATTGAAATTAGAGTCTCGTGCATGCAATCATTGATTCATATTTTTATTATTTTTGTTTGGGTCTTGCTCGAGGACTAGCAAGATTTAGGTTGGGGGTTATTTGATAGGACTAACATAGTTCTATATTTTCATACTTAAATCATGTTAGTTTGGAGGTTTTAATGTAATTAATTGATAATTTTGTAGGGATTTGAGCATAAGACACATTCCGAGAGATTCTACGTTGAATCACGATTCCAACGCCTCAAACCGGAGGTCGTTCGGACACCTGAGCGAAAAGTTATAGCAAAAATAAGTAGTGTTGCGCGCTGGGTAGCGTCTAGACGCTGTTTATAGCGTCTAGACGCTATCGGCAGTTCCCTGAAGCCTCCCTCGACGCTGCGGAGAGCCCCTGTGACGCTGGGAGCGTCTAGACGCTGTCTATAGCGTCTAGACGCTCCGTCGATTCCTATATATAGATTTTTTCGTCCTCTAGGTCATTTGTCTCCAATTTTCAGCCGTCATGAGACCAATTTAGGCTTTCTCCTCTCTGTTTTTCAGTAGTTTAGGATAGATTAGGAGTTTTTTTTTTCATCAAACCTTGATGTCGAATCGAGCTTGTTTGAACTCGATGTTTTATATGGAGATGCTCAGCTAGATTCTACGTTTCCAGTTCAAAGGTTGGTTGTAATCAATTGCAATATTGTGAGGCTTGAACCTTAACTTAGTTTTCTTTCAATTGCAAGTGTTCTTTAATTCCCGTGTTAATTTTATAAGTATGTATTTTGATTAAATCGACGCCTTAATCTCTTTACATGCTTTATTGCTAATCACGATCATGATCCGTAATTGTCATGTTGAATGAACCGGTAGCATTAGAATTATCACATGTGTATGTTTGTGGGTTTCCATGATACATGGCTTGCATGTTTAATTCTAGGAATTAAAGAAGCATGTTAATTAGGTGAAAGTTGTTTTACCTGATCGATTGTCTCGGTCGTTCCAAAGTTCGTAATGCCTTTACCTAAATAAATTGTAGCGGTTTCGTAAAGATTTGTTTAGGTAATTAGTGTTAACTTGGCGTTCGTTAGAGTTAATGACCTTAGGGAATTTGCTACTTTTTGGGGTTTCCTAATAAGTTGACCAAGTACTTGCATGGTTAAGATTAAATATTTTGAATGCCTATGATCAATGTTTGCAATTGAATATAACCGCACCTCTAAACTGGAACTTGGTAAGAGTTGACTTTTCCCTTTTAGTGTTTGTTTTGTTATTTTTATTTCATTAAGTAAGAAAATTTTCAAAACCCCCCTTTTTAATTGCTTTCTCATTTGCAAATTTAACTTAAGAAATTAATATTCGGTTCCCTGAGATCGACCCGGTCCACTCAATGCTACAAGTAGCGTAGGATCGGTTTAGGATCGGTTTAAATTTTGAAGAATTCAAACATTGTGTAAAATGGGTTCTCAAATGGCTTATGTATGCATGTAGTTATCCAATAATTAAAAAAACAATATATGGATGTGAAAAATTGTTATGACATGTTTGAGAGTGATTTTGAATGGTCAAATCACTTTTGTCATGCTTAAAATTACTTCGAAACATGCCTTTAATCATTCAAAATCAACCTAGTGTTTGATTTTACACTTTTAAACGCGATTTCCATAAAAATTGATTTTGAATAATTTAAAGAATGTTTTTGAGTGATTTTGAATAGGACAAAAATGATTTTAACCATTTCAAAATCACTCACAAACATTCCCTTAGATGGTGTGTAGTTTTCAGCCTAAGTCTTTTGAATTAGTAGAACAAAAAATTCATGTATTATCACGTGATTTTTTAAAACCAACTATCGGTCAACTCAAGTGACCCAGTAGAAACTAAATTAAAATTATTAGGACTAATAGTGTCGTTTTTATTTTTTTTGGAGCAAATAAAAATAAGATTGGACTAAAAGTGCCACTTTTGAAACTATGAAATCAAAACTCTCATGGATCAAATGCAAACATTAGGGATTAAAAAATATTAGTTTTGAAACTTTAAGAATCAAATTGAAATTATGTATAAACTTAGGGACTAAAAGCGTAATTTGCACACAAAAAAATATTTGGTTGTAATTTTATTAAAGCAATGATTTAATCCTTAAACTTTAGTATGTAATGATTTTGTCAAATTAAGATAAAAAACTTTTGTTCTTTTAAAATTAATGACTTCTTATTTTCTCAAACTAAAAAAAAAAAGTGGTTGTTTGTCCCTCTCTTTTTCTCCCTAATTATCTTTATCCTTACTATATTAAAAGTGATAAATATGAAGAATCTTTTTTAAACTATTTCGTCAAACTCTAATTTTATAATTTCAAATGTGTTTAATCTATTTACTTATTTATTATTTATATTGCTTAAATCACTTTTTCAAATCTTAATTCAATAAAGACAAAAGGTTTGAAAACGGTTTCTTAATTACTACACTTTCGGTCATGGCCATTCCAAAGTTTTGTTTAAAGATATTTATATTCACATTCATTAATAATCAATATTGTTGTCAAATTTTGGACAGGAGAATGCACCTGATTTCCACATGACAACAACGGTAGATTTTTAATTTGGAGGAAAGAACACAATCTACAAGACAAGAAAAAATCTGCACACCGGTATAATATAAGCCACATAGGCTCTGATGCTTAAGTCAGTAAGAGTTTACAAAGAATTAGAGTTTTTGTGAGTGTTTAGGGTGGCTAGCTAGAATGTATTTACATTTCTCCTAAAAAAAAGAGAGTTTAAATACCCCCTCCCTATGATTTTCGTGGATTTCCTCGTTGAATCGGGATTAAGAGAACTAACTGGGTTAGATCTGGGCTGCCAAGACCAAGGAAAAGGAAGACACGACCCAAAGGAGAGCCTTCCTATGTGGTCAGCCTTGACTTGGACTGAGGCTGACCATGGCTTGGGCTTCGGCCCAAATCAGTTCTTTCTCTTCCTAGCTTGTTGGTTCAGTTCTCTCGATTTCGATCCATTTTGATATGTATTGGGCCTCTTTACTCCATTTGGCCTTTAATCCTTGTGCTTTTTCTAGCCTATCCTCGTAGTCTAATTTTACCCATAACATTAGCCCCCACTCCTTAGTTAGAATTTGCGGTGTGAATGTGTGAGCTAATTGCATGGAGCCTGACTTGCAGTAGCTTTTTATAGTTTTGGAGTCATTGTGACACTTCAAGGTATGCCTCAAATTCTCTCTAGGATTGTTGTTAGACCTTGTGGGGATTATTCTAGTTTTCCTAGAGTGTCGATTTCTCCAATTTTCCTTAGAAATTTTAGGGTTCCGAGACGTACCTCAGTTCATCCCCAGGATTATTATCCAATCCCATAGAGAACATTTCAATCTTTCCTAGTGGATAAGATTCTCCTTTGGATTCGTGTGTTCATCCACTTTCTTGAAGAAAATTGAACGCTTTAAAGTTCGTTCTTGGATCTCCCCAAGATTGTTGTCCAACTATGTAGGGAACATTTCAATCTTTCTTGGAGAGTAAGATTCTCCTATGAATTCGCAATATGTGTTGCTTTCCTAGAGAACATATAAATTCAATGGAGTCCTTGAATGTCAAGTGAGATTGTCATCAAACTCCATAGGGACAATTTTAGACTTTTCAGTCTCCCGTAGGAGGTCATTTTTGGCCATCTTGTGGCGTTTGTAGCTTTTCACTTTTCGAAAGAGTTTTTTTCATGATCATAGCTTCGTTCTTCTTTTAGCCAAGTTTTGGAAAAAGAAATTTGGATTAGGAATGTTCTGGATTACGGATATATCATACACATATCTTGATTTGTATAAAGGCAAGCTCGACCTTACTTCGTAAGGAGGGTCAGTCTCATCCTAAAGTAGGGTAGGCCTCGGCCTCCTCTACTTTTTCCTGATTTAAATGTTTCCAAAGAAGCGGGTGATGGCAACATGGACATGAACGAAGACTAGTTAATCTTCATTGTCTTACTTTTATGAACTTTTCGTTCATAAAAACAAACTCTAATAAATAAAATCAATCTAAGTCTTACTATATGAAATTTTAACAAAGAAGAAACCCCCTGTCCATGTGTCTAAAACCAAAAAGTCCATAGGAACTTACTTGAGGGTGGTCGGCCTCAGCCTCCTCTGGTTGTTTATGATTTCTGGAATATTCTAATGATTTTGTATGTATTCCTTAAGTAGCTTATTTTCTTTTTGTTTAATAGGGAGACATATCCCCTTAGTAGCCCCTACTCAAGTAGGTGTTTGTTGTGTCGAAGTCATGCTTGAGTACAGTTGTGCAATCAAACTAATATGGCATCTCAATAAGCAGTTTCTATAAATTATATTTTATTCCTTTGTGCTCTTCTTGGATTTGGTTGAACCGAGCTCAATATGCAATTTTCAGACTTGGAGGGTCATGCTTGAGACATGCCTAGGAAGAGTTTAGTTGACCTTAATTTGGAGAACACCTAGATAGTGTTTGGGTCACCTTGGCCTCGGCCTTCTTAGGCTCAGTTAAGGTGTCCACTTGAGCTTTTTGCCTTTAGTTTTATTGTAATGACCCTATCTCATACGACTCTCTAAACGTGAAAGCAAGACTTAATTACCTTGCTCATGCTTGAAATTTTGGCAACATGCGGCGTTACTACGAGAAAACCAAAATTTTACAAATACCTGATAGGGACAAAACAACACTTTTAAACCTCATAGCACAAACTCAGCATCTACCGAACTGCGATACATTATGCTGAGCTCAACCAACAGACACAAGAATCTAAGAAATTCTAATTGACACACGAAAGCATAAGAGATTTAAAGATTATAGACCAACATAAAACAAAGAACAAAGATACAAGACCAAACTAAAAGCTAATACAGGGAAAGGAATTTTGGCGGAGTCTTCATAGCCTCGTTAATTCATCGCCTTCGTCACCCACCTCGAAGATGTGCACAATCTTCAAAGACAAACAAAATAGCACGAGTGAGTAAAAACATACTCAATAAGTAGCCCACTTAAGGTCCAACACTCATAATCACATCACAAAAGTTATCTGGGCACGAACGGCTCCCACTTATCCTCAACTCATCGTCCAAGCAACTACAGTTTGCACACTCTACCCTGAGTCCACCCTGGCATGGCATAGTCTCGAGCACTACCAACGAGTCATGTAACTTAAGTTGACTATGGTCGTGAAAGAAAGTAACTCTCACGCCTACACACAATGGGGGAATCGCCCCCTAAGCTAGCACACATGCAATAAGGGTACGCAACCATTACGCTCATCAAAGTGGGGAATCACCCCTAAGCTAGCAGACACGGTGAAGGAAAGCAACCCTCACCCTCATCACAATGAGAAATCACCCCTAAGCTAGCACACAGGAAATAAGGGTACACAACCCTTACGCTTATCACAGTGGGGAATCACCCTTAAGCTAGCACACACGTTGAAGGAAAGCAACCCTCACCCTCATCACAATGGGGAATCACCCATAAACTAGCACACATGCAAAAAGGGTACGCAACTGTTACGCTCATCACAATGGGGAACCACCCCTAATCTAGCACACGGTGAAAGAAAGCAACCCTCACCCTACTCACATCAAATCAACCTAGATTTACAAACTCGCCCAAGAGAGACACCAGGTCAAGTGGCACTAATCTAACAAGTTCTTGTACTTTCACAATGCTTTTGGAACCTCTAGGGTAATCTACCATACCAAATTCATCCATCATTTCTGATTCACATTCACAACTTGGCCTGAAGTTCACAAGCACAAATAATGGGGGAATCACCCCTAATTCGCATAAGCAAATAAGGAAAACAATCCTCAAGCCCTTCCATACATTTATAACACCTTACGCCTCATATGTATCTAGGTGAAACACAAATCCTAACGGACCAATTCAAAAGACTACTTACTTTCTTGGCTAACACCAAGGCAACCCACTCCTCTTTCTTTTAAGAAACTATTAGTAGCATAAAACCCAGGCCTACACCTCAACAAACAACAACAATTGCATCATTGACCTTTCGCCATAGACCACAAACACGAATCTCAAATATGGACTTATGTCCTAGTACAACGACATTTTTAAATAAGAACTTTACATAACTGTAGTCCATACATGTGCTAGCAGCATATAGCCTTCAAATCATTTAATCCAAAATTCAGTCCCCTAAACACGCTAGAAATCAGGACGACCAATAACCTTCCACTCACATGCAGACCCGACTGAAACACGTCAAACACTCCCAGTTCTCTGCCCATTCTAAACATACAAAACACGGACGACGACCACTGATCACTGCATACCCTTAAGGTGTTCTAAATCAGCCATTAACCCAAACCGACAACTCTGGTACCCTGTAAACAGTCAACTCATCCATAACCCGAGAAAACTAAACCTCCACCAACCATTCACGTGTTTCAAACATTCTATACTATGTTAAACACCTAAACATTTCCTGTAGACCTTTCTCAATCACTTATGATCATTCAGGTATTCCAAGGCTCGCTTTTACAACTAAGCTCTAACAAGTTGCATACAGAAAACATAACACACAGCCCAGACCCCAATAGTCATAAGCGTTCTAAAATAAATTAAGCCCCTAATACCATTTTAACACGTGCTTAATCAACTTAAGCATAAGAACAACTCAAGATAATTCAGCCAATCATACCATGACCCTCATATTCATATTAGACATGCATGTTTAATCACAAATCACCACAAACATGAACCAAACTCATTCAATCACAACCTTGGCAAACTCTTAAAGCTCTACACGTGATAACTACAATAACTCGATACTTTAAGTCTCTATTTCCATTATAACCACATACTTAGGCCATATTTTAGCTCTAACAACATCCACACCAAACCATAAATCATTAAATGCTTCATTATCAGAACTTTTAGGCTTATTCTTACAATTTACAAGTTCTTAAACATACATGAAATGCAAAATAAAGAACTTAAAGGGCTTAAATCCAAATGACTACTTACTATTTACTTCAAGGTTCAAGGTAGCCTATAAATTGAATACGTGATCCTGAAGCGTCAAACAAAGTCCTACACGTTATGGGTAAAATTTAAAACACCCAAATAGCCCCTAAACTCCTCGAAAAAGTCCTCAATTATGGCTATGTAAATCCCAACTCATGCTTAGCATTAAATGTGTTGGAAAATTAGATATCCACGAAAAACTTACATCAAAACAGTGCTGGAAATTGTTGGACAATAGCTCGAATCAACTCAATCTCGCCCGAAATGGCCTTTAAGCGCGAGGGGTGTCCAGTAATTGAATCCTATAATTAATGGGTCATTTTAAACGACCATTTACTAAACAAGGCAGCCCTTAAAACTCAGTTTAACACCCATAAATCACTTCGAATCGTTGTTGAAACACTTACCCACGATCTCGCCTTAAGTTTCGAACTCGAAACGCCACTGAAATTGACTCTGAATAGTTTGATTTCGCAAAACCAAGACCCAAATACTATGGGCAATCTAAAATTAAAACAAAACTTTATGGGTAAACTCCAAATCATAAACATAGTCAACCAATAGTTTGAAATCAAACCTTGGAATGCTTACCAACTTCAAATCAGTATCAAACGAAGCTGTACAACGCCAAGTTCGCTGGAAATTTAATTTCGAAACAACCTTCACCTTGATGTCTGTACAGAACACGCGAGAGGGAGAGGAAGTGCGGCTGTTGAAGCTGTCTGCGACAGAAAGATGAGGCGGTGAGTCGGTTGCTAGACGACACTCAATGAGCACGGCGCGACGTGGCTTTTTCACGAGCAGGTAGCTCGATTGGGCATCCAATAGCGAGGTTGGGTGAGCGAACGACAAGGAGTTCCAACAAGGCTGGCTGTCTGCAGCGGAGGAGAGAGAGAGAATCGGGAGGGAGAGGGCTGCTAGTGACGGAGAGATTTTGAGAGTGAGGGAGAGAGCCATCGGGAGAGAGGAAGAATAAGGATGAAGGAGAAAAAGGGGAAGAATAAGATAAGGGAGAAGAAGTCTTTTCTCTCTATTTTTTTAAAATTCTTAAATAACCAAAAACCATATATGCCCTCAACCAAATTCTTCATTTCCAAATATGCCCCTTTCTCATTCCAAATTAACCTCAAAATTAAAAATACTTAATGAGAATTAATCCAACTTAATTTTCAAAATTTTGAAATTAACGCCAGTGAATATATCGGGCGTTACATTTATCCTTTTTGTACTCTTGCATGGAGATAATTGGTTTGGATTTATCTAGGAGAGGGTTGGCCCAACCCCCAATTCTTGTGTCAAAAATCTTGTTTTGAAGATTTCATGGAACTTCCTTGATGTTTGTTTTCTCCTTGCATGGAAACTTGGTTCCTTTCACTAAGGTTCCTTAGTTGAATTTTTCTTTTTGCTTCAACCTCAGTGAATTCTCAACTAAAAATCATGTTATATAATGAACTAAGTACATACCTTTGAATTTAGGTTCAATCCAAGCTTTTGATCTCTCAGAGTTGCTCGTGATTTCTTCATAGATTTTCCCTTCTTTAAAAGAGGTTGGTTCAAGTTGAATTCAGCCTTGGCCTCTGGTCAGCCTTGGCCTTAACCACTAGTCGGGCAGTGTGTAAGGGTCATTGAGCCTCATTCTATTGGTTGTTTTCAATTTTTCCTTGAAACGTTCCTCCTTTTGATGAGACTAAGGTGATCTCATCACTGGAGGGAGGATTGTGGGAATATGAAATGTTTATTCCCGGTTAATGTTCGTCACTTCCTTTGACCTATGGATCAAAGGGGTCTTCTATCTTATAGTCCATCTACTATGGTAATCAAATTTGTCTCTTTAGAGTATCCTTCAATTTATAGAACTTCCTTATTTAAGTATGCCACATATTTGCAGTATAGCTGCTATTGCAATCAAAGTTTCTTTTGGCTCTTGCTTGATTGTCAACAGGTGCATAGTTGATATTTTTCTTCTCTAAAGGAGCCTATTGATCAACTTCTCAGTTTTTTGATCCATCCAAGATCCTTTTTACCATCATAGGATTTGATGGACGATACTTTGAATTTTGGAGGTATTTCTATCTCCATGATTTCGTTAGAGAAGGGAAGATCTATCTGCTCAATTATAGCTTCTAGATCTAGTCCTTCAACTTTTCATACCTTGTGAGTATTGCCATAGATATTACCTATCTCTTCCTAGATCTTCTAGAGTCTTTTCATGAAAGGATCGTAGCTTCATCTTCGACCTAGGGTCGGACTCGTCCTTGGTCTGTCTCTTTTTCATTTCTTCTATCAGACTTTGTAGGTACGATCCTGTCGTCTCATCTTTTCGAGGCTTCGTATCACACTATGATAGTGGGGGTTAGCCTTTCATGGAGTAATAATTAGAACTTTGCAAATTTTTTCTAATTTCAGGGTTGTTCTACAGGACCATTCCTCCTATTATAAGGAGTAATGGTTGAAACTTTGAATTTTTTGGGAACTCTCTCCCCAATGATTTCATCTGTGAAGGGAGGATCAACTTGCTCGATGAAAGACTCTAGAACCAACTTTTCGATCTCATGAGGTTTTAGAAAACTTCCTTGGAGGTTTTCTATTATGTTTCCTTATGAGTTCCCGAATTCCTTTTGGATTTTAAAATATCACCTTTCCATGAAGGGCTTCGCACTCAAGGCTTGAGATCAACCATCCTAGCCTTGGCCTTGTCCTAGGGTCGCCTTGGTTTCTTTGACAAGTTGCTTATGTTTCTCCTTGATTAGACTCCATAAGTCTGATCACGTCGCTTCATTACGCGATCATTCTGGTCCGTGATATTGTGTAGCTTGAACGATCTGGTCGGCCTCGACCTTCTCCTCCTCTAGTCAGACTACCTTAGTATGAGGTTGAGGAGGTATGACTTCTTGCGTTCGTCGCAGGTGACGATCCTGATCTGAATAATCTCCATCTTCATTTCGATTTTTGTTACTCGTGTTCCTGTTCATCTCTTTACTGAGCGAGACTAATAGATTCTTTGAGCAAATGTAGTATTCCTCATATGCGGCGCCAACTGTTATTGTCAAATTTTGGACAGGAGAATGCATGATCGGCTATTACACGCAAGCGCACGCGATCGAAGTAATATAAAATGGTCTCTGAGTACCAAGTATCGAATCCCACAGGGAACGGAGTAACAAAAATATTGTAAAGCAAAAGTGTAAGGAAAATTGCAAATGGAAAACTAAAATGCAAAAATGATATTGGGTTGGTGTGTTGGTGAAAAACAAAAATTGCATAATCTAATTGCAGAATCTAAAATGACAATAATTGAAAGAACAGAAATTGCTGAATTGAATTGCAGAATCTAAATTGGCAATCAGCGAAATAACTAAAAATTGCAGAATTAAATTGCAGGATCTAAAATTGGCAATATTGGAATAACAACTAAAAAGACTTAGGAAATGAAATTGCAAAGGGAATTTTAGATAAAGATGGGGCTCAAGAATGTCATTGCCCTAAGTTGTAATTGCAAGCCAAAATTGCAATTCCAACCTACTCCACACTCAATTGTAAACCAAAATTGCATCTCCTATTTACCTTGAATTTAGGTTTTTAGGAGGCTAAGTGAGAGACCTATATGTCTATAGTCCCTCTATCTTAGATAATTTGGCTCACAATTTTATGGGCTTTGGAGTCCTTAATCCTATGTCTAGGGTAAGGAATTGGCTTATGTCTAAGCTTTTTTTTCTCCATCACTTGTGTGAAATCCGCTTATCACTAACCCCGTCGGTATTAGATCTAAGCTTGAGTTGATACCCTAGTTGATCAATCTAGGATCTCAACGGAAATTTAATCAACACAAGCAAACAATTGATATGTAGGCTTGGTTTTTATTGAAATTTTGGCCTCAATTACTTCTTAGGGAATTCACATTTTTGAACCCCCTAAGAAGTTTTAGCTCATGTTGGAACCGAAATTATTACAAATAATTTTTGAAAGAAAATTCATGTTAGAAGTTATGCAATTTAAATGCTTAAAACAATGACTTCTAATATTATTCTACTAGGAATTCAAGGAATGGATTTTTACTAAAAATTAAAGAAAAGTTCAAGGGCAATTAAGTAAACGTTTTGTTTCCTTCCTTCTGCCATATCATTCCCACAAACTAAATTTGAATAACAACCCACCTTCACTTACTGGACTAAAAAACAGAGGATGAAATCAAAAACAGAAACCAAAAAAAGTGCAGAAAACAGAGTATGTTTTTGAACAATACCCACCAACTTAAATTGAACATTAACTCAAACTTAATTCAAAATACATCAAAATGAGAATAGAGATAGTTCAAGCAGTGCTTCTGTACTACAAACTGAAGAAAAACTGAAATGGAACTTGAATGTTTTCGCCAAAAACCAGCAGAAAATCGAAAAACAGAGGGTCGACGAACTCCAAAAACCCACGAAACTTACCTCCTAAATTCGCCTCCAAATCCTCCTTTTGCTCCTCCTCTTCTTCCCCATTTATAGGCCTTCATTAGGGTTGAAGAATGCCCAAATTTCGTGCTTAAATTCCTCCAAATCGGGCTGTAATTGAAGATTTTCGGAATGGGTTTAATGCAGATTTTTTTTCCTTTTTTAAAACCCAAAAACCCACGAAATTGATCCTTCAAATTGCCCTCAAAATTCCATTAATAGCTCCTCTTCTTCTTCCCCATTTATAGGCCTTCATTAGGGTTGAAGATTGCCCAAAAATCATGCTCCAATTCCACCAAATCATGCTGCAATTTGGTTTTCCATAATGGGTTTTTTCGTTCGCGCCGGTATTTCCATAAATTCTCTGCCCAGAAACAATTGCAAAATCAGATTTGGCAATCTGGTTTTAGCAATTTTCACATTCCCTGCTCCAGAAACAATTGCAAAATCAGATTTGGCAATCTGATTTAGCAATTTCCATAATTTCTGCAAAAAGAATCAATTTATTTAGAATTCTATTCCAAATGCTATCACATTAAATTCTTCCTTAAATTCGAGCAATCTTCCCTTATTTTCAATTAATCTTAGGACAAACAAAAATATTTTAAGCAATTGGGACTTAAATAAGCCTTAATTCTAAGGCTTATCAATGCACCTGACCTCCACATGACAACAACAGTAGATTTGTAATTTGGAGGGAAGAACAAGACCTGCAAGACAAGAAAAAATATGCACAGTGATGTGGTGTAGGCCACACAGACTGTAATGCTTATGTCAGTAAGAGTTTAGATAGAATCAGGATTTTTTGTGAGTGCTTAAGGTGGCTATAATGAATTTACATCTTTCCTTGAGAAAAAGAGTTTAAAATACCTTCTCCCTAGGGTTTTCGTAGGTTTACTCGTTGAATTGGGATAAAGAGGACCAAATCGGGCTAGATCTGGGTTGACAGGGCCAAGGAGAAGGAAGACACAACCCAAAGAAGGGCCTTCTTATGTGTGTTGGGATTTATGCCCTAAAGCCTCGTAATTAATTAATTATTTAATAATTAATAATAATTTTGATTATTTTATTTGCAATATAATATTATCCATTATATGAAAAATCCAAGGTTATTAGTGTAATCTTGAACAGTATGTGGTTGACATACAGGAGGATCGTGTTCAAGAAATAACCTAAAGAGTCATAGTATATGGATAAGGTTGGGTGTCTTATCCTGGTAACACTATTGATACGGCCCACTTTGTAATAGTTACAAATGATTTGATCCAAATCATTCATGTGGAGACATGTGAGTGGGGGTATCTTATACAATGAGTTTGTATAAGACTGGACCACGAAATATTTAATCTCTCCTTATAAATCCGTTAATTGAGAAGATTAATATTTCATCAGGATGATCATATGCGACTCGATCTTAATCCTGAGTGAGTTATGAACTTCTGCCTATGAGGGCTTGTCCTTTGATTTGCATGGGTGAGAGTGGCTTTTGTAGCAGATTCAATATGCCTACCATTTTGGGGACTTGACCAAATAGGGAGCTGGAAACATAATCTCACAAGATGGAATTCACTCCTTTCCATATAGGGTAAGTAGATGAGTAGTTCCCTTAAGTGCTGATTTCGGGACTTGAACAATGGGACCCCACCCTCTCATTGGCTCGAGAGGGACTTAGTTTATAATTAGATTATAAACATATTGTTCATTAGAGGATCAGTGGTACTTAAGGTGCAAGATGTAATTATAGGGGTAAAACGGACTTTTGACTCAGCTGTAATTACGAACAACTCGTGAAGGATCGACTTGCATGTAATGATTATATCTATGGACACAACTTGTCCTACAGTGCATAAGAGTGCAACTCTAGGTCTATAGTGGAGTGATCTATAGTTAATGAATGAAAATTAATTAATTAAAGAGTTTAATTAAATAATTTTGTATCATTGGAGCTTATAATATGTAGGTCCATAAGGTCCCCTTGCTAGCTCATAGTAACACTAAAAGATCAATTTAGTTGAAAGAAAAATTTGAAATGTTCAAATTAATATTTAATTTGAAGTGTTCAAATTAATATTTAATATATTAGATATATTAAATATAAAAGAGGAAAATATATTTATTGTATTTGGTACATTAAATATTAAAATTTGAAATGTTCAAATTAATATTTAATTTGAAGTGTTCAAATTAATATTTAATATATTTGATATATTAAATAAAAGAGGAAAATATATTTATTGTATTTGATACATTAAATATTAAAATAATTAATGTATATTAGATACATTAAATAAAATATATTTATTAAATTTGAATTGGATTCAAATTAGGAAATAAATGTCGTAGGAGAATTTTAAACGGTTTGAATAAGATTCAAATTGGTTAGATAAATATATTTTAATATATTAGATATTAAAATATATTATTTAATTATTTTCCCTAGACCACTATAAATAGGACTCTAAGGGTGAGCTATTGTGCATTCTTCATACAACACACATCTCCTCAATAGAGAGAATTAGAGAATTCTCTCTAGACCTCTTCCTTTCCAATCCCTTGGAGATTTTCTTTCAAGAGGCTTCCACAAGCCTTGGTCCTGTGTTCGAGTCATAGCCAGGAAGACTTTGTGGAAAATATAAAGATCCGCCAGAATATTCTCCATGATATTATTTTCAAGGTATTTATTGTTTAACCTTTGTATTTTAGTTTAATTCTAAATAAATCAAAGATGATTCATATGCTTCCGCTGTGGGTTTAATTCGATTATTCCCTTCAGTGATGGCCTCCCTATACACTTATGATCGTAACCATGACATTAATAGACTATCATTGATAGAAGCTGATAGTAGTCTATCACTGATAGACTTCAATCACAACCTATGTGTTGTGATTGAAGTCTACTATCACTGACAAAAGAACCCATGTGTTGATTGAAGTCTATCATTGATAGACTATAATTGATATTAGCTAATAGAAGTCTATCACTGATAGACTTCGATCACAAGTAATGAACTACACTAATGTCGTGAATAATGAGGCATTCATTAATAGAATATCAACTAAATTCCACCCAAATGCAGTAAACACACATTTCGAACTTAAAACAAATATGTATTTTGTGAAATCAAAAGTTACAAAACTTTGCACGTGTAACTTCAAGCTGCTTAGCGACTCGTCTATTACACAATATAAAATCCAACATAACCATAAAATTTTTTACATATATCATTGTCTTTTGCTTATCAACTCCAAAGAACATTGTTATATTTATTGAAGGCCAGTCCATTGATTTCTCCCAAGGAACTTCGTTAATCTATTGATAAATATTTCAAAACACTAATGTATCATCTTAGACAAAAAAAAATACAAAAAAAATTCATCAAATGTGAGAGAGAGAACTTACCACCAAAATCAACGAAGCAAAACGTAAATCGAAGCTGAAGGTAATCGAGTACAACAATCGCTCACTCTCGAGCTCGAATGAGTAGAAATCTAAAATTAGGAGATTGAAAAGGAATGGAGGACAAAACAGAATGAAAGGAGAACAAATGAAAAGGAAAACATAACAAAAGAAATCAGAAGAAATCACTAAGTGTGAACTGTTGGAGACTTGAAGAAGAAACTATCAGGAGAAATCAAAAGACTTAAAGAAGAATCGCATGACTGAAAGGAAAGGTGAAGACATTGAGCTATGGGCTTTTAAGAATTTACATAGGCTGGATAATTATGTTTGCTATATTTACAAATAGTTTTAACGTTTTGCTAATTTGCTATTATTTAGACCCATTTTGCTATATGTCCAATCGCCCCTTATTTATAACTGAAAAATTAATTACAACATTAAAATCATTAAGTTAAATAATGCAGTTATAAAAATTTACTTATTATTTGTACTAAAAAATTATAAAAATTTACTTATTATTTGTACTAAAAAAACATACTTAATATTATTATAATTAAAATAAAAATATATAATTATTAAAATTCTGATATAATATATAAAATCGTTAAATAATGAACAGTTTCAAACTTACTTCTAATTATCATTATTACTAAAATAATAATAAAGTTTTCTTTAAAAAATAAAAACAACTATCAAAATTCTACCTACAATATATTAATGCCCCATCTTGCCTCTTGGGTACAGAAACTCAAATCTAATTTAAAAACAATGCACGAGGAAGAACAAGAGTTACATTTAGGTACACAACTTTTCATACTTTTTTTTAGAATTTTATTTTTAAATAGAAATAGAATACACTGTACACACACCCTTCTTTTTAATATACCGATAATATGGTTTTGAAAAACGTATTAGTTGTAATTTACAAAATTCCTTCAATGTAGCTGTGGCTTTTTTTTTCCCTCTTTTTTAAGAAAGCATAAACTCGAATCAAAATAACTATGTTGCCACTAATATTATAATAATAATAATACTTCATTTAAAAAAATTATAATACAAATTATATCAGGTACTTTATGCAATTTAACATAATAATTGTCTTTAAATGGTTTAGTTCAGTTTGAATAAATTGTTAAAATTTGAGTTGAACTTAAAAGATTGATTATTGAACTTAAAAATTTGTTCAATTCGATTCAACAATTCGACTCAATTTTTTACACCCTTCATAAAAATAATAAAGTTGAGTTTCTTTTTGTGCTTTGTTGGAAAATCTATCAAATAACACATATATTATAATCTTTTAAAAGTTTTCAAAACTACTCCAATAATTTTTCTTTAAAAAAAATACTCATTAAAATTTCTACTTTGCCTACAATGTTTACAAATTGTATAAGAACTACAAAATAGATACATAAATATTAATTAAAGTCATTAATGTTTGTATCAATTCTTGATAATGGGTAGGGTAGTTACGAATTCGTACCCATGACACACTTCAATATTATACAAAAACTTCCAAAGGCCCTTTAAAACTAATTATTCAATTTACAGTATTTGAATCAACACAGGAAATTAATAGTCATTAACAAATAGTACTAACAAATAATTCTAAAAAAAATCATTAATAAATATATCCTTTATATTACTTTTTGAAATAATATATCTTTATAATCTTTATAAATGTTAAGAAAATGTCTTCAAAAAAATAATAAAATAAATATTAAGAAAATTACTATACATTTTTCATGTATTTATTACGACACGTTTGAATTTTAAACAAAAGATTTCAAAATTTAATTAAAATGATAAAATTTGTATATTATTAAATAATTCGTAACCGACTTGTACATCAAACGGTTTAAACAGTAAGTTACAAAATCAACTTTCATAGTACTCAAAAAAAAAAAAAAAAAAAATCAACTTTCACTATCATTCTCATTAAAATAAAACAGTGAACTATTTAAATTCCAACCATTCATGAATATAAATATTGCAACATATTCAAATATTGCTGTTGAATGAAGAATTCTAGTCAATCCTCAATTGCCACGTCATTATGTTAAGTTAATGACAAAATTACAAATAACTAAATTTGGAACTAATTATAAATTGACATGTGTCACAAATTTAATTTGAAGACAAAAATTGGCAAATTCTAAAACTAAAAAGGCCACATGTCTTTATTTAACCAAATAATTAAAGTTAATTTGGTTAAATTGAGTTATATGCAATTTGGGTTAAGAGATACTTGCACAGATAGCAAAGCCGGCCAAAAAAATAGCAGAAATAGAAAATCTTAAAACTATTTGCAAATATGGCAAAAATTAAATCAAGCTAGCGTCAAAAGACTAAAACCCCCTCAGTGATAGACTTTTATCATTGATAGAGTCTATTAGTGATAGACTCCTATCACTGGTAGTCTATCATTGATAGACTTCAATTATTTAAAGTCTATCAATGACTATCACTTATTGATTTCAAAATAATCAATAGAAGTTTATCAATAATTGTAAGTTATCACTGATAGACTCCTTGCACATATAAACTCCATAGTGATATACTTCTTTCATATGAACTTAAGTCCTTTCATATTTAATCTTCTATTTGGTATTGTTTGATGTTTAGATGCATCCAAATTGTTTAATTGGTTTAATTTGCTATTTTTGTTCTTTGTATTATGCTTCTTCTAATATGTTTGGTTTTCTGTTTGGTTGGATTATGTTTTTTCTTTGTTTGGTTGTTGAGTAATCACATTAAAATGGTGCATCATTGATGTTTAGTTGATAGACTACCATTATGAGTGATAGCAGTCTATCATTGATGGACTACATGCATTGTGATTGAAGTTTATCAGTGATAGAAGTCTATCGTTGATAGACTTTAATCACAACGTATGTAGTCTATCAGTGATAGGAGTGATAGACTGCTATCACAGATAAACTTGCTATATGTTGTGAATGAAATCTATCAGTGATAGTTGATAGCAATCTATCATCGATAGACTACATGCATTATGATTGAAGTTTATCAGTGATAGACTCAAATCACAACAAATGTAGTCTATCAGTGATAGAAGTGATACACTGTTATCACCGATAGACTTATACAAGAGATAGGCAATATGTTGTGAACAAAGTCTATATGTGATTGGCTTCTATCATCGATGAAGTAATCATAGGAAATGTAATCTTCTATTTAGTTTTGTTTGATGTTTAATTGCTTCAATATTAAACCCCAAAAAGTCTAAAAAACCATCATTTCATCAACCAAAACTTCAGTAGTCTTATAATTCTCATAGAAAGCTTAACCATAATTTCAAATTACTGCAAAAAAATAAAGAAAAATGTAAGTTAATGATATTGATATCAACAAATTTTTTTGATATATTGCTTGTTAGTGTACACTATTAAGGTTACAAGAATATGAGATAGGACTAGTGAGCATGAGATATGCTAACCATTTATATAAATATTGGTTCAAATGTAAAAGCATTTTTGAATTAGATATTCTACCAAATGTTATTTTTCAATTAATATCTCATCTTTGTATTTCGTTTCCTTCTCTCTCGACTTTGGGTGATCCCTAATTAATATATCAGCGACGAGATTGTTATAAGATTGAAGTAATGTTTGGAGGAGGAGAAGAGGAAGACGAAGAAAATTAAAAGAGAGTGGAAAAAAAGGGAAAAAATGTCCCCCGTGAAAGTGTTTAGAGGCATTTAAAAATTAAAATTCAACATCCTTTGGGTTGCTTCTTGGCCTTCACTTCTTTTGATGGCCATTTTTCACTCCTATCCGCAACAATCAAGGGTAAAAAGGGAATAATGAAATTTTATTTAAAAGATTTGCCATATTTGCAAATCTTTTTAAAAGTTGCTATATTTGCTAATAACAAACTCTAATTTGCTACCCATTACAATTACCCTTGGGTTAAAATTAAACAAAGCCCAAATCCATATGGTTAGACCCAAATCCAATGGTTGAGCCTAAAGACCAAAGCCCAAACCCACATGCACATGGAAAGCTCTATACATAGAGGAACTTTGCTTCATTTGAAGAGTTTAGGAATTAAACTCTCCAAAGAACTCAGAGAGAATTTAGAGTAAAGAATATCAAAAAGACTCCCTAAGGTCCTTAGGTGTTAAAGACTCCCTAAGGTCCTTAGGTGTTAAACACTCCCTAAAGTCCTAGGTGTTGAACGCTCTTAGAAGTCCTAAAGTGTTGAATGTCACTATCGCAGTTCTCTAAGGGTCACGAAGCGATCATGCGACACTTGTTCTCGCCCTCGAACAAGTAAGCCAACTCGAAAAAGGGTCACTAGTAGCACAACGGCCGAATCACCCAACCTCCACCCTCGTTTTTAGAGAAAATGGTTTTAGAAAATGGGGTTAGAGAAAGCTTTTGGAAAATGTTTTAGAAACCGTTTGTGAATACAAATGTTATAGGCTAGTAAGCAAGTAAGGGACAACAACGACGTAGATAACATATAACTTTTGGTATGAAGAGTTGACAACTAGTTGCATCCCCCTATAATACATTGTGAGGCAAATTGCCTTTGGCAAGCATAAACATGAAAATGACGAGGACTCATATGCCAACAAAAATACAAGGAAAGTAACAACAAAGCTAAATGAAAGGCATACAATGAAAGCATGATAAAAAAAAAGGGTTGCAACCACGAGCAACACGTCCTGGACAAGCATGACCGTGACATTCTCCCCCACTTAAATGGTTGACGTCCCTGACAACTAACTCTACTCAAATTCAGCAATCTGTTATGCAGCTGTTTTGTGGTCTTCTATCCACTCCCAACTAATCTCAGTGTCTGGGAGTCCCTTCTACTTGACTAAAAACTCTTGTACGTCTCGTCGTGGCCTACCCATTCGATGTGTTCTTTCAGTTAAAATATTTTCAACTTCTTTCTTGATCGTGTCCTTCATTATGACTGGGAGTCTTGTCACACTGTTGCGTACTGTATCGTTTGGTAAGGTCTTAAATTACTCACATGAATGACAGGGTGAATCTTCATCCATGCAGGCAATTAAACCCTATATGATGTCTTCCCAATTTTTTGTATAACTTCAACTGACCCCTCTACTTTCTCACTAGGCGTTGGTCCCGGCAGCCTTGAAAATGGAACTGCTCCAAGCATAACTTTATCAAAACTTGGTCCCCTGCTTGAAGCTCAAGCGGTTGTCACTTCTGATCGGCCCACTTTTTCATTCGTCTCAATGCCTTCTCTAAGTAAGCTCGTGATACTTCTGAGGTTTGTTTCCACTCTTTGGTGAAGTTATAAGTTTGGGGACTATTGCCTGCATAAGAGTGGTAAACAACGTGTGGCATCAGCGGTTGTCTACCGCATACGATATCAAATGGCATCTTTCCAGTCATTGAACTCTTTTGGCAGTTGAAGCTAAACTGAGCGATATTGAGCATCTCAACCCAATTTTTCTATCTTGAGTTGATAAAGTGGTGCAAGTATTCCTCAAGATGTTGTTAAATCGTTCAGTTTGACCATTAGTCTGGGGGTGGTAGCTTGAAGAAATATTCAAACTTGATCTCAGTAACTTGAATAACTCTGTCTAGAAGGTCCCTGTGAATCTTCCATCTCGATCACTAACTATGCTCTTGGGGACACCCCGGAGCTTCACAACATTCTTGAACAACAGTTGGGCCATCATTTCAACTAAACACATCTCCGGCGATGGAGTGAAAGTGGCATACTTCGAAAATCTATCCACGATCACAAGAATCAACTCAAACTTTCCCACCTTGGGGAAATGAGTGATAAAGTAAAGAGATGCGTTTTCCCACGGTCTTGGGCATACAGGCAGCAATTCCAGCAACCCTTTTATCTTCGCTCTTTCGACCTTGTCTTGTTGGAAAATAAGACAGGTCTTCGTGAATTGCATGATATCGTTTCAGAGGTTTTTTCAGTAATAGCCTTGTTTCAAAAGGGTGTAAGTTCTTTGCCAACCAACATGGTCTGCCCAAAGCGTGTCATGACACTCCCCCACTAATATAGTCTTTTGAGATTTTTGGAACGTGGAACGTATAGACGATTGCACTTGGTGAAGAGTAAGTCATCTTTGACCCAGAACTGACGTGTCTTCCCTTCTTTAGCTAGTCGAATAATGGCTTAGGTCGCTAGGTCCATTGACAAGTGTTCTCGGATGGCCTCGCGGATGGTTCCACTCAACTTGCTGGCTTTCAAGTGAGCCAACATGCACAGGGCCGTATGTTCGCTCTTCCGACTGAGGACATCTACTGCTTAATTTGATCGCCTAGGTCGGTGGTCAAATTGGAAGTCAAATTCTGCTAAACACTCTTGCCATCGGGCTTGTTTAGATGACAGTTTTAGCTTATTGAAGAACTGGCATGTCGAATTGTTGTTTGTCTTGGCTATAAACCTTGCCCCCAGGAGGTAGTGTCTCTAGGCCCTTAGGCAATGAACCACCGCCAACATTTCTTTCTCGGACATTGCATACTTTCTCTCAACTTCATTTAACTTTCTACTCTCATAAGCGATGGGATGTCCATCTTGCAAAAGGACGCCACCCATGGCATAATTTGATACATCTGTCTCAACTTCAAAGAGTTTGGTTACGTATGTGATTCCGAGTACTGACCCTTCGATCATGGCCTTCTTCAAGCTGTCAAACGCGGCCTGAAAATCTGGAGTCCAACTCTAATGATTTTTCTTCTTCAAAAGTTCTGTCAACGGTCCAACTCGTTTTGAGAATCCCTCGATGAATCGTTGATAGTAATTGGCTAATTTGAGGAAGGAGCGTAAATCTGTCAAAGATGTGGGCACCTTCCAGTCTAGGATGGCTGAGATTTTTCCATCTTCCATACCGATACGCCCACATTCAATCACGTGCCCAAGAAAGTTGATACGCTTTTGTGCGAATGAACACTTTTCTCGTTTCATATACAACTAGTTCTTTCTCAATTTCTCAAAGACTAGTTGTAGGTGAACTCGGTGGTCTTCCATCGTCGAAATGTAGACCACTATCTCATCCAAGTAATGATAGGAATGAACACTTCATCCTGTAGCGGAAGCATTAGATCGTCTTTGATTTTACTTAGAATTAAATAAAAACTAAGGTTAAGCAGTAAATACCTTTGTATATTATGGAGATATTTTAGCGGGTCTTTAATCTCCTTGCTCTAATTCCAACGAGGTTGAAACCTCAATTCCATAAAACCTACTTGCTATGACTCGAACACAGGACCAAGGCTTGTGAAAACCTCTTGAAAGAAAATCCACAAGGGATTGGAGAGGAAAATGTCTAGAGAAAATTCTCTAATTTTCTATTGAGGAGATGTGTGTCGTGTCTAATAGCTCACCCAAAGGGTCCTATTTATAGAGACCAATGGCAAATGTTTGCCATAATTAAAATATTATATTTTAATATCTAAAATATTAAAATATATCTTACATTTATTTGAATTTCATTCAAATCTTCTACGATATTTATTTATTTGAATCTTATTCAAATTTTATAAATATCTTTTCTTTAATGTATTATTTTAATATTTAATGTATCAAATACAATAAATATATTTTTTTCTTTTATATTTAATATATATAATATATTGAATTTTAATTTGAACACTTCAAATTAAATATTAATTTGAACATTTTAAATTTTTCTTTAAACTAAATTGATCTTTTAGTGTTACTATAAGCTAGGAAGAGAACCTTATAGACCTACATATTATAAGCTCCAATGATACAAAATTAATTAATTAAACTCTTTAATTAATCAATTTTCATTCATTAACTCTAGGATCACTCCATATAGACCTAGAGTTGCACTCTTATGCACTGTAGAACAAGTTGTGTCCATAGATATAATCACTACATGCAAGTCGATCATTCACGAGTTGTTCATAATTACAACTGGATCAAAAGTCTGTTTTACTCATGTAATTACATCTTGCACCTTAAGTACCACTGATCATCTAATGAACAATTTGTTTATGATCAAACCATAAACTAAGTCCCTCTCGGGCCAGTGATAGGGTGGGGCCCCATTATTCAAGTTTTGAAATCAGCACTCTTAAGGGAACTACTCATATGCTTACCTTATATGGGAAGGAATGAATTCCATCTTGTGAGATTATATTCCCAACTCCCTATTTGGTCAAGTCCCTAAAATGGTAGGCATATTAAATCGGCTACAAAAGCCACTCTCACCCATGCAAATCAAAGGATAGACCCTCACAGGCAGGAGTTCAAAACTCACTCAGGATTAAGATCGAGCCACATATGATCATCCTGATGAAATATTAATTTTCTCAATTAACGAATTTATAAAGAGAGATTAAATATTTTGTGGTCCAGTCTTATACAAACTCATTGTATAAGATACCCCCACTCACATGTCTCAACATGAACGATTTGGATCAAATCATTTGTAACTATTACAAAGTGGGCTGTATCAATAATGTTACGAGGAGAAGGCACCCAATCTTATCCATATACTATGACTTTTTAGGCTATTTCTTGAACATGATTCTCCCGTATGCCAACTACATACTATTCAATATTACACTAATAACCTTGGATATCTCATATAATGGATAATATTATATTGCAAATAAAATAATCAAAATTATTATTAATTATTAAATAAATCATTAATTACAAGGCTTTAGGGCATAAATCCCGGCAGGTAAACCACCACAAACTTATCGAGGTATTTGTGGAAAACTTGGTTCATCAAGTGCGAAAGGTGGCTGGGACGTTCGTAAGGCAGAAAGGCATTACTAGGAATTCAAAAGCCCCATATCTAGTGACACAGGTCGTCTTTGGTTCATCTCCTTCGGCAATGTGCACTTGATAGTACCCTGACCGAAGGTCAAACTTTGAAAAGTACTTGGCTCCGTGTAGCAGATCAAATAGGTCTGTGATAATGGGAAGGAGGTACTTGATAATGGGAAGGAGGTACTGTGAGTTTATTTAGGGCACGATAATCGATACGCAAGCGGAGGCTACCGTCTTTCTAATAGGAATGAACTCTTCATCCCGCAGTGGAAGCATTGGATCGTCTTTGATTTTATTTAAAATTAAACTAAAAATAATATGAGTTAAGAAAACTTACTTTTGAGATAAATATGGAGAATATTCTTCTGGCGGATCTTTATCTCTTCCACAAAGTCTTCCTCCCTATGACTCGAACACATGACCAAGGCTTGTGGGAGCCTCTTGAAAGAAAATCCACAAGGGATTAAAGAGGAAGAGATCTAGAGAGAATTCTCTAATTCTCTCTATTGAGGAGATGTGTGCTATGAAGAATGCACAATGACTCTCCCCTAAGGTCCTATTTATAGTGGTCTAGGAAAAATAATTAAATACATTTATCTAATCAATTTGAATCTTATTCAAACCGTTTAAAATTCTCCTACGGCATTTATTTCCTAATTTGAATCCAATTCAAATTTAATAAATATCTTTTATTTAATGTATCAAATACAATAAATATATTTTCCTCTTTTATATTTAATATATCTAATATATTAAATATTAATTTGAACACTTCAAATTTTTCTTTCAACTAAATTGATCTTTTTAGTGTTACTATGAGCTAGCAAGGGGACCTTATGGACCTACAGATTATAAGCTCCAATGATACAAAATTAATTAATTAAACTCTTTAGGCCCCGTTTGATAACCATTTGGTTTTTGGTTTTTGGTTTTTGAAAATTAAGCTTGTTTTCCCCCAATTTCTCTACAATGATTTTCATCCCCCCAATTTCTCTACAATGATTTTCATCCCCCTTAAGGAAGTATTTGAAGTCTTAGCCAAATTCTAAAAACAAAAACAAATTTTTGAAAACTACTTTTTTTAGTTTTCAAAACATGGCTTGGTTTTTGAAAACATAGGCAAAAATTATATGACAAAACAAGTAAAACCATAGGTGGGAGTAGTATTTATAGACTTAATTTTTAAAAACCAAAAACCAAAAACCAAATGGTTATCAAACGGGGCCTTAATTAATTAATTTTCATTCATTAACTCTAGGTCACTCCACTATAGACTTAGAGTTGCACTCTTATGCACTGTAGGACAGGTTGTGTCCATAGATAATCATTACGTGCAAGTCGATCCTTCACGAGTTGTTCGTTATTACAGCTGGGTCAAAAGTCCGTTTTACCCCTATAATTACATCTTGCACCTTAAGTACCACTGATTCTCTAATGAACAATCAATTTATAATCTAATTATAAACTAAGTCCCTCTCGGATCAGTGAGATGGTGGGGCCCCATTGTTCAAGTCCCGAAATCAGCACTTAAGAAAACTACTCATCTACTTACCCTATATGGGAAGGAGTGAATTCCATCTTGTGAGATTATGTTCCCAGCTCCCTAATTAGTCAAGTCCCCAAAATGGTAGGCATATTGAATCGGCTACAAAAGCCACTCTCACCCCATGCAAATCAAAGGACAAGCCCTCATAAGCAGGAGTTCATAACTCACTCAAGATTAAGATCGAGTCACATATAATCATCCTGATGAAATATTAATCTTCTCAATTAACGGATTTATAAAGAGATATTAAATATTTCGTGGTTCAGTCTTATACAAACTCATTGTATAAGATACCCCCACTCACATGTCTCCACATGAATGATTTGGATCAAATCATTTGTAACTATTACAAAGTGGGCCATATCAATAGTGTTATTCATATACTATGACCCTTTAGGTTATTTCTTGAACATGATCCTCTCGTATGTCAACCACATTCTGTTCAAGATTACACTAATAACTTTGGATTTTTCATATAATGGATAATATTATATTGCAAATAAAATAATCAAAATTATTATTAATTATTAAATAAACTATTAATTACGAGGCTTTAGGGCATAAATCCCAACACTTTCTTCTTCTGGAACAACATTGGGGCTCCATAGGGAGCCTTTGCGGGCCTAATGAACCCCGCGTTCAATAACTCATCCAATTGCTTTCGAAGTTTAGCTAACTCCAGAGGAACCATGTGATACGCATTCCTTGCGAGCAATCTTGCACCCGACAACAACTCGATTTTGTGGTCTATCCCCCAACGGGGGGGAAAAGCTTTTGGCAAGCTATCTGGTATAACATCACAATATTTGTTTAACATTTGCTGGATCTCTTGAGGCATTGGTTTTGTCGATTTTTCATATTCGATCACAGGAATGACCATGAAGGTGGGTTCATTGTGAGCAAGACCCCTCTTAAGCTAGAGGACCGATATCATTTTTACCCCATTTGACTGTTTGAGACTTGTTTGGACGACAGTGGGGCTGGATCCCGTGATCACTAAGTATTTTGCAAGAGGCATCGGGATGACTTTGTGTTCAAGAAGAAATTCAATACTCAACACAACATCGAAGTCATCCATCTTGACAATCACGAAGTCCACTTGTAAACTCCAATCTCCCAACCTTATTGCGACCCTCTTTGATAATCTGATGATTAGTAGGGCTGCCGAGTTGACAACTTTCATTTTTCCCTTGTCTCTGCTCTAGTTGAGGTTCAAACATCGTGCCTCAGCTCCTATCATAAAATTATGGATAGCCTCAGAGTCAACCATGGTACTCTTGGCCGCTCTGTGGTTGACCCAAGCATTTATGTACATAAGACCACATTCTAGTGGTTCTTTCGTCTCGTCCACTTTTTTTTTGAAGTGCTAACAAGAATTTCAAGGCCCTCATGCGAGGGTTGTCGTTACTCTCATTCTATGGTGCTTCAACCTCTGGCGTCTCTGTTTCGGTTTCTCTATTTGTTTCGTGGGTAGCGGTGAAGGCTTGGAGAGCTGCTCGGTTCAAGCAATCTCTCACTCGTTGGTTACCTTTACAAATGAGGCAGAAAAATGAGCCTTGATAAGGCCTATGATTGTACTATTGGTTAGGCCCTCGCCAAGTATTCTCGCCTCTTTATTGAAAGAGTCTATGATCTCCCCTTCCTGGTTTATCTCCTCCCCCACTTTTGGGAGAGCCGTGTCGAGTATTTCTTTGTGCCCCACTAGAGGAAACCTGGTTTCGTTTTGCATCTTGGGACTGATCTTGACTAAGGTCAAACAAGCGTTTTGCATTGGAGTATACAGTTGTAAAATCTTATACTCTCTATTCATATAGTTTGGACTTCGCCCATGGCTTTAGGCCTTCGACAAAACAGAAAACTTTGTCTTTCTTGGCATATCACGTATATCGAGCATCAACCCAGAAAACTGTTTCACATAATCCCTGATGTTACCCTTGTGTTTCAACTCTTATAACTTTCTTATTGCCAAGATCTCAACATTTTCTAAAAAGAATTGAGAACAAAGTTCTTGTTTCAGTCTTTCCCACGTATCTATCGTGCATCGTCCATCTTGAATGTCCATGTACCTGGACCTCCACCACAGTTTCGCATCCTCGGCTAGATGCATGGTTGCTAACATAACCTTTGACTCTTCTATCACTATATTCGTGGCTCGAAAGTTCTGTTCAAGGTCAAAGATAAAGTTCTCTAGTGCTTTCGCATCTCGAACCACAAAAGGGTTTTGGCTTTGGAACTTTCACTTTATTCAACTGAACCACACTTCTAGTTGGGGCTTGGTTTCCCACCGCTCTCATGGTGAGATTTATCTTGGCGTTTAGATCTACCACTTCAACCCTTTCACTTTATCAATTGAACCACACCCCCAGTTGGGGCTTGATTTCCCACCGCTCTCATGGTGAGATTTATCTTGGCATTTAGATCTACCACTTTGGCCCTAACAACATCAAGGGCAGCTTTCACATCCTCAGAAAGCTCTGTAATCATTTGACCCAACACTTTTTATGAGCTGTCCAAACTGTCGACACGCTCCTTTATATGGGCAACAGAACCCGACGAGATGTCTCTATGCTCAAAGTTACCAGATCGTGTAGCTTTGTTGAAATTACATGTGAACAACTGCAAAAACAAAATTATTTTAAGGAATTATAATTGTGTAATAAATATAAATATTATGTGTAATAATTAAAACAATATATTTTCGAAAATTAAATCAAATGTATCATAAATATATAAAATAATTGCCTTAAAGTAATATATGTATATTAGGAAAGTATAAATTAAAAATGGAGAATTAAAATATGAAGAGATAATATTAAATAGAAAAAACTCCAACCAAGCCAAAGCTGAAAATTTTCATAAAAATTGACGTTTGTGGAATATAGTTTATGAAATAGCCTATCAACCATAGTTTTTTTTTTTTTTTTTTTGAGTTCAATGAGTGGGGGTGGGAGAATTCGAACCACTGATCTCTTGATTGAGATCACATACTTTATGTTGATTGAATTATGCTCAGTTTGGCCACTCATATATTGTTGTACACCATAATAAAGCTTATTTTTAACTATTCAAATCCTCAAGTTATAATGTCAACTTTTATAATATATGAATTGCTCATGTATGCTCCATCATAGTTTAACTTGTTGAAGCATATATCTTCAACCAAGAGGTAAAAAGGTTCGAATATTCTCACCTCCACAGGTTAACTCAAATAAAGGAAAAACAAAATGACTTATGTATGCCAACTTGAGCTACAACCTATTATATCTTTTAATCAAAAGATTAGAAGTTCAAATCTCATCCCACATTATCTCAGAAAAAAAAATCTCATCCCAAATTTTTTTTGCTAAAAAAACCTAATAGATAAAATTCAAAATGGCAACACAAAAATATAATTAGTCTTTAATTTACCCTATAATTTCCCTTTAACAAAAACACTATAATTTACCATGATAAAATGATGGAAGGTGGAGGCACTAAACATAATAAAAACAAAGGCTTGAATATAATTTATACCGGCAAAGCGGCAAAGTGAGTACAGTTAAGTGTTAAGTGACATGTAATCTCTCTTGAGATTGGAAGTTCAAATATGTGTATCCCACCTTTATTGTACATTGTACTAAAAAAATGTTAAATTATAAAAAATATCCCTGAACTATGGAGTTGATTTCAATTATACTCCTGAACTTTGAAAAGTTTCATTTTAACCTTTGAACTTTGAAGTTTGTTTCAAAACAACCTTTGAAGGTTTTTTCTGTTAAATTTAAGGACGAAAAATAACGCATTTGCATGTGTTTTGATTTTTTTTTTCAACGTATATGTTCAAATATGTTCACATAAGTAACAATATAAATGCAAAAACATCATTTTCCGTCCATGAATTTAACGAAAAAAAAGCCTTCAAAGATTGTTTTAAAATAAACTTCAAAGTTCAAGAGTTAAAATGAAACTTTTCAAAGTTTAGAGATATAATTGAAATCAACTCCATAGTTGAGGGGTATTTTTGATAATTTAACCTAAAAAATAAAACACATTTAAATCTTATTTGGAAGAAACTAATCTAAAAAATAAAACAAAACACATTTTCCCTTTGATCTTCAAATTTGTTTGCGTAGATACAAATAGAAGAAGATAACCACAAGGCACATAGTAGATTACAGGAAAAATCATCACAATTTAAAACCTTGAAATTATGTTGGCTTTGAGAGGCCTTTCCATCACGACGGTGAACTCCACCTTCTCCGACAGATCGACGTCATCTCCGTCCAAAGCCTTCCATTGAAATCTCCATACCAAATTCGCAGTGAAATATTCCAAATGAAGAATTGCCAGACTAAATGCTGGACATATCCTCCTCCCTGCTCCAAACGGCATCATCTTTATCTCTTTGCTTCCTGTTATATCAAACGCCACTTCTTCTTCTTCTTTCCCGCCCTTCATGAACCTCTCCGGCTTAAACGCCATCGGATCTTCCCACACTTCTGGATCCCAACCCATCTCCGCCACCATGAAATTCACACTTCCATTCTTCGGTATCACATAATTTTCCAATGTCGTATCTTCTTTCACTGCGTGTGGTAACACGAAATGCGCTGGTGGGTGTCTTCTTAATCCTTCCAAAACCACAGCTTTCAGATATGGAAGCTTCCCCAAATCCTCTTCCTTCACCTCCTCCCCTGATCCATCTCCCATTACTCCTTTGATCTCTGCATAAAGCTTGTTTTGAATTTCTGGGTATTTCACTAAATTTGCCATTATCCATTGCAGGGTCGTGGATGTGGTATCGGTGCCAGCGCTGAGGAACTCGGAGGTTATGGCGACCATTTCGTCATCTGTAAGCTTTCTGCTTTCGTCGGGGAGCTCCAAACCGAGAAGCGTATCCACATATGACATCACAAATTCTTCATCATCTTCTTGTCCTTCTGCTCTGTTTGCTCTGTTTTGGTTGGCCTTCCTTCTTGCTTCGATCAAAGGGATCAGGATTTTCTTTTGATTCCTTCTGAGTTCGAAAAACTTCTCCCAGCGCTTTCGGAGGAAAATCTTGGTCAATTTGGGCCAGAAATTGAGGACGTTGAAACGCCTAAGATTCGCCAGCATCGTACGCTGCACGTTCTCAATTTCCTTGATCTTGGTTTCGTCAAGCTTATCCCCAAAGCACATCAGCACCAACAAACAGAACATAGAGTACTGAAAATGATCGACCACACAAACGGGACTTCCCGATTCCGAGTGAGACAGAAACCGATTAAGAAGAATATCCAAAACCCACTTGCGAGCAGGACCGTAAGACTTGACCCGAGAAGGATGGAGGATTTGGGAGGTGAGATTGCGGCGGAGGAGGCGCCAGAGTGGGCCGTAAGAAGCGGTGTTGATGTTGTGCTGGTTGCTGGAGGCGATTTTGCTGACTGGAAGGGACGGCGGACGGTCGGCGAAGAGAGCGCCGTTGAGGACGAGGGCTTTGTGTGCGATGGAGTGATCGGCGATTAAGACGGCGGGGCGGGTGCCGATGGGGAGGGTTATGATGGGGCCGTAATTGGCGATGAAACTGCGGAGGAGAGACTCGGTTTGAAGAGGGGATCTGCGGAGCCATTGGAGATTGGTGATGATGGGGATTGAAGGAGGGCCTGGTGGGAGTTTGGTGGAGCTTCGGAAGTGGCAAAAAATGGAGTTGAGAAGAGAGCAGATACTGAGCGAAATGATGATGATGAACCACGTCTCCATCATACTTTTCTCTTTGTTTTCTCCTTCTAATTGAATTCAACTCAAAACTTTCATCCAAATATATAAAGGGCACAACTATATAAAAGCACAGTTTGGATGCAGCTTGGACTGCACCAAAATGTGGTGCTGCCCACCTTACAACTACATAATTTAAAAAAAAAAAAAAAATCAAAAATTGAATTTGTGTGTGTCATCAAGAGGTGGTTCCACGTTTTTTTGTTTGATTCATGGCTTCTGACGTTTTGTTTTTTGTTTTTTAAATTTAATTATTTTGCTGTTATTGTTATTTTATCATTATAGAAAGAATGAGACCGTAGGACCATCTTGAACATAGCGTAGCATAGCATAGCAGAAATACACCCACCCACCATGTTTTTAAACTAAAAAGAAAAACCATATGAGGTAGGTTATCTGCAGTGATGATGAAGAAGAAAACGAAAGTGAAGAGGAAAGGGTAGAAAGTCCAATCACCAAAAAAAAAAAAAAGATATTATTAAATTAATATTTTCTCTAAATTTGCCAAGTAACTTAGAGTGTGTTTGATTAGTTATCTAAAAATAAGGGATTCAATGAAAATTAGAATTGTATTTCATATTTTCAAATCTATGTTTATTAGCATTGAAAATGTGTATTATAATATATTTATAAACTATAAAAAGAGTTCTAGTTACTGATTAAATATGGATACACTAAAAACATAAAAATGTTGTTTTCAAAATTTTTACTACTTTGGATCATATAATCCTAAAATCAAATTTCGCAAATGCATATTTGACTGCAAACATAAAATGGAATTCATATTGTATACTACACAGACCTTTAACAACTACATATTCTCTCCATTAATCAACTAATAGTCAAATGAGATTAGGGACTATTTAGAACTATTTCTCAGACTAAAATGTCTATTTAAAAATTTTATAGACTAAATAGACACCAAACTCAAAACGAAAAGTGAATTTTTCCCAAAAAAAAAAAAAAAGAGTATACATGAAATATGTTTGCCTATTGGGTTAGTTTTCTATATTATACCATAAAAAAATAGTCCATCCAACTAATTAGTTTGGGTAAAATTTGTCGATCTGATCCGATTCAATTGGATAATTGGTTAATTAATTAATGATTTATTCGAAGTTAAATTTGGATTTGAAAGTTGGGATTTTTCTTTTGTTTTTTTTATAAATAGGAAACGTTGCTCTTAAAATATTGTTTGAGTGTCATTAACTTTGGAAGAGGAATTTTTTTTTCTCTCTAATTGAGAGTCGGGTTTAGATGTCGCTGGCAAGAGCTTCATCAATTTCCTAGCTCCTTTCGTTTCAATGGAGGACTTGGCGAATCGCTGGAGAGACTTGACACTCACAGAACGCGAAGAGAAAATTATTCATATAGGTGAAAATAGCACCCTATTCTTAGATGAGAACATTATGCTATGCGTTGCAGCCAAACTCCTAACCAACAAATACACAAATGTTGAAGCCTTCACATCTGTGATGAAATCGGTTTGGAAGGTACATCAGAGCACGAGGATCAAACCGGCTGGAGACAATCTTTTCTTTATTCAGTTCGAAACAAGAATGGAGAAAGCAAGGATTCTAAGCACGGGACCCTGGACGTTTGATAAAGCATTACTAGTTATGACAACACCAAAAGAAAACGACCAGGTTGAAGACTTAATATTTACACGCACATCTGTCTGGATTCAGATACACAATGTACCAGTCAACCGTATGTCTATTGATATGGCTAAAATTTTGGGAAGCGAGGTCGGAAGTGTGGAGGAAATTGACTGGGATGGAGTGAATGAATGGACAAGACCGGTAATGCGAATTCGAGTCCAATTAGACATAACACAACCCTTGCGTAGATGAATCAAAATAAAGACGAATGAGGGTAAGGAAGCATGGTGCACTATTCGTTATGAGAAATTACCTGACTTTCGCTTTGAATGTGGAATTATAGGTCACTCTCCACGAGAATATCAACAACCGACTGATGGAAAGAAGCTGGACAAGAAAACAGGCTATGGGGATTGGCTCTGTGCCTCGATGTTGAAGAGAAATCTGGTGATAGGAGGTGATGAAGGCAAGACCTTACCCGAAGAGCTTGGAAAGGGGAATGGGGGAAGTAGGGGGTGAAGAGGCCGAGGAAGTGGAAGGGGACGAAGTAGAAGCGATGTTGACTGGTGGAGGGCACCTTCACCGGAGCAAAACGAAGGTAACTGGACAGGAGACACAAGGGCAAGGTCGATTTTGGGAAAGGAAAAAGAGGGGAAAACAAATATGGTAAATGGAGATAGGGATGCACGAAATCAAGAATCATTAAATCATGATATAATGGAAGAAAAGGAAAATCCAGCATTTTTTTTTTAAGGAAAAAGAGATATGAATGAGGAAATAAGGGGATAAGAAATTTTAAAGGTGATGGAAATCGATACGGGAATCTTTGTTGATTCGGACCCGCCTAATTCTAGTAAACCGCCTACATTTGAGGAATAATACTCAAAGATAAGTGGGAAAGAGCAAGAAGCCGCAAAGGGACTATTCAATATAGACGGCATGATAATGGGCCCAACTGGAGCATCTAATCTGAAAGGTAAACAAATTTTTTTTTCTAATCACAAATCCATGAGAAGTGAAAATTCAAAAGCCCAAATGGATGAAGATGCCTACGGGGAAACAGAATGGGAGGGGGAAAACGAAAATTAGACAGCGAATGGGTAGTGACAGAGGCGACCAAGAAGTCAAAGTTAAATGAGAACGAATATCTATCGGTGGAGGCTGTTGCTCAGCCCCGCCGATCGCAATGAAAATCCTAAGCTAGAACGTCCGGGGTGGGGGAAACCCGAGGACGTTCAAAGCTATCAAAGACGTGGTACCAGGAAGTTTTTCTGTCTGAAACAAAATGTAACAAGGCAAAAATGGAATTAATGAAACGTCGTTTGAATTTTGCGAATTGCTTAACAGTAGAGAGTAGAGGGAACAATGGAGGATTAGGACTTCTATGGAAGAATGATGTGGAGGTGGTTTGTCCGCTCCTACTCTCAGAATCATATCGATTGCAGTATTTTGTGGGAAAGTAAGAAGTGGCGATTCTCGAGTATTTATGGTTGTCCAGAGGGAACAAATAAGAAGCTAACTAGTGATCTTATCCATAGGTTATCAAATAGTGACTATTCAACTTGGCTAGTGGGGGGTGATTTAAATGAATGTCTATGGGAACACGAGAAGAAGGGTGGTTCAGCTCGAATTTCCCCCAATATGGAGACGTTTCGTGAAATGATAGATGAGATGCAACTTAAAGACTTGGGGTTTACAGGCGATCCTTTTACTTGGTCAAATAAATGGCACGAGGGTCCGATTATCTTTAAACGTCTAGACCGGTTTTTAAGAAATGCAACATTTTGTAATTTGTTTGATCAAATAAAAGTGTCGCATTTAGAGTGGTATACCTCAGAATTTAAACCAATTTGCATTCACTTATATATGTCTAATTTCAATAACAATGTTGGTTGCCAAATTTCCCCATTCAGGTTCGAGGAACTATGGACATAGGACAGTGAATGTGGTGAACTCATTAGGCAGTGCTAGGAGGAAAGTGAGGCTGGAATAAGCCAATCAGATCCACTAGCAAGATCATTCCTGTCGGCATTATCCAGTTGCAGTAATCGGCTTAAGTCATGGGGAATAAGGAAAAGGAATGAAATGTTTGATGAAATTAATAAACAGAGGAAATATCTCCAAGAGGCTTATCAGATTGAGGGAGAGCCAAACTTTAAGGAAATCCATAAAATTGAGAAGAAGCTAGACAAGGCTATGGTGGTAGAAGAAATGTATTGGAAACAACACTCTAGAGAGAATTGGTTGAAATGGGGAGACAAGGACACATGATGGTTCCATAAGAAAGCAACCATTAGACGAGAAAAAAAATTATCCAACAGATTCGAAACGAAACTGGACAATGGGTAAATGAAGAAAATGATATGGAAAAGGTTTTCCTCAATTATTTTTCAAATTTTTTTAAGACTACTGACCGAAATGATAATCAGTTTGATGCAGCTATAAAACCGATCCAAAGGAGAGTGTCAAGAGATATGAACGAGATGCTAATGACGCCATTCACAAAGGAGGAAGTTGCCAGGGCCTTATTTCAAATGTTTCTACTAAAGCGCCAGGACCGGATGGATTTCCAGCACTCTTTTATCAGAATTATTGGGAAATCCTTAAGGCCTAGACGATGGCTTTTAGTCTAAACATTCTGAATACCAAAGCTTCGGTGAGAGATTTGAATCATACAAACATTGTGCTTATTCCAAAGAAGAAACAACCGTAGGAGGTTAATGATTTCAGACCAATTAGTTTGTGTAATGTATTGTATAAGATAATTACCAAAACCATCTCAAATAGACTTAAACAGATTTTGCCAGAGCTAATCTCTGACTCTCAGAGTGCGTTTGTCCCAGAGAGACTAATTACGGATAACATCCTAGTAAGCTATGAATGTGTTCATCATATCATGAATAAGAGAAGAGGTGAAAAGGGAATGGCGGCGATGAAGTTGGATATGAGCAAGGCATATGACATAGTCGAATGGTCTTTTTTGCAACAAATAATGCTGAAAATGGGTTTTGATTCAACCTGGGTATCACTAATAATGGATTGTATATCCACTGTGAGTTACTCAATCTTGTTGAATGGGAAAGCAAGAGGTTTAATACATTCCCAAAAGGGGCTGCGATAGGGTGATCCGTTATCTCCATATTTATTCCTCTTGTGTGCAGAAAGTTTATCTAGTCTAATTTCTTAGGCTAAGCAAAATCATGTTATTATAGGATGTCAGATTTCTAAACATTGCCCAGTTATCTCTCACCTATTCTTTGCAGATGATAGTCTACTCTTCAGCAAAGCTTCTCTAACAGAGTTTGAGGAAATTCAGAGGATACTAAGCATATATGAAAAGCCTCAGGTCAGTGTGTCAATGTATCTACATCAGCAATTCTTTTTAGCCCAAATGTGGATGAGGCCATAAAAAATAACATAGGCCAAAAGATGAATATGAATGTGGTTTCTAACCTAAGGAAGTACTTAGGTCTTCCATCACATTTTTCAAGAAATAAGCGGAAGGACTTGGACTTCATAAAGGAAAAGGTTTGTAAGTCCGTAGCAAATTGGAAGGGAAGCTTTTTCTCAATTGGGGGAAAAGAAATTCTTATAAAAGCTGTGGCTCAATCCATTCCGACATATGTAATGTCCTGTGTGAGGATCCCAAAATCATTATGTGAGGATTTAAACAAACAAGTAGCAAAGTTTTGGTGGGGGTCTAGACAGAATAAAACGAAGAACACTGGATGAAGTGGGATCGACTATGCTTACCTAAGGAGAAAGAGGGATTGGGATTTCGAAGCTTGGAAGGTTTTAATCAGGCTTTAATAGCCAAACAAGTTTGGAGAATTTTAAAACATCCTAATTCTTTAGTTGCTCGACTGTTTTATGGCCGATATTTCCCAGGATCTTCAATTCTTACAGCAGAGTTAGGTCATAACCCTTCATTTATTTGGCGCAGTCTTTTGTGGGGTAGAGAGTTGCTCCATAAAGGCATAAGAAAACGGATTGGAAATGGAAAAGATACATATATTTTTGACTCACCATGGATACCAAGAGAAACCACTTTCAAAACTATTTCCCATCCATCTCTGTCTCAAAAGTAGATGAAAGTTGCTGAAATCATCAACGATGGAGGAAATTGGGACCTAGCAAAGATGAGAGGTTTTCTGTTAGAAGAAGATATAGAGATGGTGCAAACAATCCCCATATGTAGAACCATTAGTGAAGATAGTTGGATCTGGCACTATACAAGGGATGGAGAGTTTACTACAAAAAGCGCCTACAAGCTATTCATCAATAGCAAAATAGAAGTGTCTGGCTCGAATATTGGGAAGGCAGAGGGGTGGCGGAAAAAGTTGTGGGGATTGAAAATTCCTAACAAAATTAAAAACTTCATGTGGAAGCTCTTTCATAACATTTTACCCACAAAAAATAATTTATGTAGCAAAAACATTCCAATTCATCCATGGTGTGAGCTATGTGGAAGGGACAGAGAGACAAGGGAACATATCTTTGTTAAGTGTAACAGAGCAAAAAGGATTTGGAAGATGCTAATTCCAAAAGTTTATTAGGTGCTGATAGAACAGATTTTTATTCCAGATATATTGTTTTATGCTATTGAGATACTATCGAATAAGTTGTTGGGCCATCTGGACAGATCGAAACCAAATTATGATGAAAAAAAGTGTTCCAGATGAAAATTTGAAAGCAGAATGGATTGCCCACTACCATCAAGAATTTGTGACTGATAATTCTCAACCCAGAGATTAGAAACGAAGAGGAACGAGGGCAACTGGAGCTTGTGAGAGATGGAGTACTCCACCAGAGGGAAATGTTTATAAATTGAATGTTGATGCAACATGTCATCCATCCCTAAATAGAACAGGATTAGGCGCCATGATTAGGGATTCCAATGGCAGAATGATGATAGCTAGCTCAAAATACTCACAAAGTCGGATGGATCTTCTTTCAGCTGAAGCTTGAGCAATGCTTAATGGTCTCCAGTTGGCGGCCGACAATGGGTTCTTCAAGCTTTGGATCGAATCTGACTCTCAAATCTTGGTTAAAGCTATTCATTCCCATAGTCTTCGCTTTACTCCACAAAGAGCACTTTTGGAGGAGATTCGTGAGACCATGATCAGGCATTGATTTCCGGGAATCAGGCACATTTCAAGAACAATCAACAAAGTAGCCCACAATTTGGTAGGTTGGGCCATTTCACAGCAGGATTCTTCTACCTGGCAATTTTTTGGGTCAGGCTCGTTTGATAATGTTCATGTTTCCTATTTCTTGTTCCTATTTTTCATTTTTAAGAAACAGATGTGTTTGATAAACCATCATGTTTCTTGTTTCTAAATTTTTTAGAAATGTTTCTAAAAAAATGGCTGATTTTGAAAAACTTCAAAAAGTAGTTTCTCAAATTCTATTTCTGTTTTTTTTTCAAGTTTCATGCATGCATTCCTATTTCTCTTTTTATCCATCTCTCCCCTCTCTCTTCTTTCTCTCTCTTCCATTCTATTTTTTTTTCTTTTAATACTTTTTAATCTTTTTGTTTTTTTCTTCTTTTTTATTTTTATTATTTGATTTATGTCTTTCTATTCGTTCTCTCTTTTTTATCATAATCTTTTTTCTTTTAATAGTTCATTATCTTTTTTTTTCTTTTTTCCTTTTTACTTTTCTCTTTTCGTTTATGTTTTTCACTTCTCTCTTATTTTCTTATTTTCTTTTACTTTACATTAACGAGCTTATAGTTATTATTTTCTATTTAATTCTCTATTATTTTTCCTTTTAGTACGATTTTATTTTTTTATTAAATAAATAAACTAATAATGCATTTCATGTTTACCATTAAATGTAAAAAAATATGTACATTCTCTCTTTTTCTGATTTTACTTGCGTGTATTATTGGCTAATGCATTTTTAAAGAAAAAATAAAAATAAAGTTTATTATTAAATTAAAGAAATGTGGGTAAGTTCGATTATCTGACCTTAGACAATTTACAAATTCGTCTAATTGAACTAACTCTTGGTAGTCAAAATCGTTCAAGGTGAATTGATTGAAGTGAGAAATAACATTGCAAATCAAATTTGAACAACATTTGAAGGATAAAATTTATTATTATTATTATTATTAATTAAGTGTTGGGCCTTAATAAAATACTATAACCTTTTTATAATTGTTTTATATTTATTTTAATGCATGTTATATGTTTTATTATAGTATATGTACTAAATTTTATTTTTACCAAAAAACAAGAAACAAGAAACATAAATAGTTATCAAACATGTTTCTGTTTTTAGTTTTTAAGAAACAGAAAAGAGAAACGAGAAACAGAAACAGGAAACAATAAAGAAGAAACGAGAACGTTATCAAACGGGGCCTAATTTACTTTTGGCTGATTTTTATCATTGTAGCCCACTGGGCATTTGGATTTAGTAATGAAGTCTACTTCCTTTTCAAAAAAAAAAAAACTTTGGAAGAGGAAAAGTTTCTTACGTATTATGTACTCGACAATTTTTAATTAGTTTCCAACTACTATTAATTTGTTATAAATACACTATTATATGGTAGATATTCATTAGAGCTTACTCACTTGGAGCCTACTTTGGTTGCTTGGAGCTTACTCACTTGCTTGAAGCCTACTTTGATTGCTTGGAGCTTACTCACTTACTTGGAGCCTATTTTGATTGCTTGGAGCTTACTCACTTAGAAGACTATAAATATGTGTAGTATGAAGGTTTTAAACAAGAGTGAGATATACCAAAAGATAAATTCACTTGACAATAGCAATCTATCTACTTTGCTCTCATTTTCTACATTGTGTTCTTAAGTTTTTAAGTTGTTCTTGTTCACAACAAGCTATTCTTGTTCACAACATAATTCCTTTTTTTACTTGACATATTTTTTGAATTCTCAACTGGCTCATTTTGCCTTTGTCCCATATTTGCCATTTATTACTTTTTTTTAACAATATATGAAGTGGATGATTCAAACTTTTAACTTCTTGGTTGTGAGTACATGTTTTATACCAGTTGAGTTATGTTCATACTGGTTCCATTTAAATAATCTAAAGCCAACATACTGGAATTAAGATCTAAATAGGTCATCGTTTGTTTTTGCTTCATTAATACACCAAAGTAGAACATGCTCAATAAGAAGATTAATCTGAATGTATTTAATCATTGAAAATATTATTAGCAACTAATCTTATCTTATAGATTAAAAGTTCAAATGTTCATCTATAAACCTAAATTGGGTTTTGAAGACACGTGGGGGATGCATTTTGTAGAAACCTTGAAGCGGACTTCACTAGATGGAATGAATTGATTCCTTTTACGTGGGCAAACCAGAGGTAAGTGCTTCCGTCACGCACTGCGGACTTTCCTTTAAATTCGGCTCTACTTGGCTTTGTGGCAAAGCAAATCCCATCTCCCAATCCATCGCTATCATTTCCATTTCGCTTTGACTTCGTTCCCCAGACGCAATTCTTGGAAGCTTCCCATAATCCCCATTCGTGTTCATACTTGGCTACTTGCTTGTATAATGTATTATTGTAGTATGTTTGATTACTATTGTTTCTATGTTATGATTTTGTTTTACATCCTTGGAAGACAAATGTGCAACTTTTAAATTCAGAAGTTTGAGTGGGTCAAACTTTTTCTTTTTCTTTTTTTAACTTTAAAAATATTTATCCCATTGAAATGGAGTGTAAAGTATTATGATTAAATACTAAATTTGGTCTTTAATTTTTAAAGTTGTGTCTATTTAATTACTGTGTACTTAAAAAAAACTAGTGTTTTTACCACGTGAAAATGCACGTGTAGTTTTTAAATTTTGAATGATTTAAGTTAAATTTTTAAATTTATAACAATTTAGTTCCTATAATTTAAAATTTTCACCAAAATTAAGTGTACAATTTTATTATGTAGTGATTAATTAGTCTTTGTAGTTTATAAACACATTTGGCTATTAAATTAGTGTATCGATGTATAAATGTAGGAAACTCAATTAAATCATTATAATAGTTTATATAATAGAGACTAAATCGTTACAAATCATAAACTACATGGACTAAATGTTACCTACTAAAGTTCAAGGACTAAATTGTTACAAATTTGAAAGTACATGTACTAAAATTGTTATAAATTAAAATTTAGACACTAAATTGTTACTTCAATGAAACATACCCGAACTAAAAGTTTTTTCTTCTTCTTTTTACCATAAATTATATAACAAATTCATATTTATGATAGTCACACAAGTTTGATTAACCCATGCAATATTTATTTTAATTAAAATATGATTATCAAATAAAATTGCTAAGATGATTATTTTGTTTACCAAAGTAGTTTTTTTTATAAGATTTTTTTTTTTTTTTGTCTTGCAACGCACATGTTTTTTAAATTGAATTAACTAATTTTCAAATGATTTAGGTGAAATGATATTATTAATTATAATGATTTTCTATATAATTTAAGTAAAATCCAATATTTTTTTATTGTTTTATTAGTTTGTTTTCTTAGATTTTTTTTTAGTCTGTTGAATGTTTTTATTTCATTTAGCCATTTTTTTTAAAAAATTTCATACATCGTACTTCTACTAATTTAATATATATTATATTATTAATTGATGAACTTAATTAAGTAGGGTCCAATTTGACTAATCATGTTTATTGGTCAAAACTGAATTGAATCGATATAATTATTTAATATTATTTTAATTCTACAAAATATGAATATATAAATCAAATTCATCTTCTTGATGATCAGTTTAATAATTTTGATGCAAGTTTCTACCTTTAATTAAATTTTGAAAAAAAAAATCAGAAAGTCGCACACCTTATCATTCAACAACATTTTTGTAAAATAACTAGTAAATAAAGGACACGTGTTGCACGGTGCCTTGGCATTATTATATAAATTGATCCATATTGGAAGCTTTTGACAAGTATATAATTTAATTTGATTTTGAAATAAAATTGTAAATGTAAAAATAAGAAAGTTAATGATATATTATTTAGAATTTTATAATAAAAGAAAATTGAAATAGTGGATTGGAGATTGATAATGACATGAGACAATTTGGCCTTCGTTGGTGATTTTTCTCTAAATGAATAATGTATTTATTAAAGTAGAATCTCTTTGTACACGACATTCTTTGTATATCTAGAAGGGAGATTTTGAACATCAATTGATTTTATCAGAACTTTTGTAGTAACCATTGATACTTCCCTTGATAGTGCAACATAAAGTTATTTGTGAGAGTATACATGCTGAGGAAGATGTATTCCAACATTTGGAACTATTTTTCCTTTTGCTTTGTTTATTGTCATTGCAAAACATAGCCGAATAGGGAATTGTTTCCTTTTGAACTTGAATGGGTGCCCTTCATCATTAGGTGGACTTAGTAGAGAGTTCGTGGGAGGAAAACTTGTTTCCCGACATGTTCTCCCATTGCTACTTCTGCATGTATGACGTTTCTTCCAAAGGATCGACATACCATTCTTGTTCCATTACACAATCCATTGGATGGGTCTTTCTCAATAACATAATTGGACAATTGACCTTCAATATAAGCTTGTGGGGAGGTATTCCATTGGGTAGCAAAGAATTCAAAAAAATTTCCTGGTAGTAAGCATTTGTATCATCCATTGCCTCATCAAAGCTTCTAAAAGTTGTAGCTTCTCCAGGAAAAATGTTGATCATAAGTTGATTCAAATAATCAACGTGCTCATTAGTAGTTGCCAAAATTGCTCTATTTTTCATGTAGTGCATCGATTTAGCATGAATATGGAGATCTGGATATATTTTTCTAATCAATTCCATCTTCATGTCATCTTCAAAACTCATGATTGCAATATCTTCAGGCAAGGTAATAATATCATCCTTAAATGTAGGTTCATTTCCATCTCCAATGCTTAAGATAAAATCTGCAAAAGATTTATCATTATGTACCCTCATATTTTCTTTCAATTGCAATTTATCCCAAAGATAAGATCTTCTCAAACTAATTGTAACAGTCTGTTGTCTTATTCCTTTTGGTAGTACAGGGAGAACTTGACGAAAATCTCCTCCAAATACACATACTTTCGTCCAAATGGTTCAGGAGAATCCATTATATCTCTCAATGATCGATCTACAACTTCAATCGTGTATCTTTTTTCCATTTGGGCCTCATACCAAATTATTAGTCTTGCTCTTCGAATTAGTTCTGCTGTATCACTCTGTTTTGATATATTGCACGTTATGGATTCAGTAGCTTGTAATGGAATCTTTAACCTTGAATGTTCTGTGCGACCTCCTAGAAAAATTGCTATTGCGACTCATATAGCATGTAATTATACTATCTTATTTCCTATTATTTATGCTAGTTTTGTGAGCTTTTATGCCTATTTATCTTAATTTCTTAGAAACCGAGCATGAGGAGCAAAATCGAGTGTTCGAGAGTATTTTGGTGGATATTAGATCCTTTTGAAGCTTAATTGAAGATTCAAGAAGGGTAAATATGTTATTTGAGCATAAGGCATGTTCTAGGAGATTCTATGTCGAATCACGTCCAACGCATCAAACCGAAGGTCATTTGGACACCCGAGCGAAGAGATATAGCAAAAATGGACAATGCTGACTACAGGGTAGTGTCGAGACACTGTCCAGAGCATCTCGATGCTACGAAAAATGCAAAAACGTTGTTTTTCCCTAAAAAAACGCCCGCACCACTTTTCTTGTAATGTCTCAACGCTGTCTCGTGATTTCCTATATAAACATCATTTTGGGGCCCCATTTTGGTAGCCAATAAGCTCGAGACTATGGAGATTACAACGAGAACGTGGATCGACACATCACATTAGTTTTATCTTTCTTTCACTTTTACATTGTAGTCTTTGTTTTAGTATTGTGCTAGAGTTTGATGTGGTAATAGTGAACAATGAGTAGCTAGACTCTTTTCATCTTAGGGTTTTAATGTAGTCGTTAGACTTGAGTTTTTAATTGATTAAATACCTTGATTGAATATTTTTGATCAAAGATTATTTGTTTTATTGATCTGAATTTGTGCTTGAAAAAGTATGTTTTAGGCTAGAACTTAATTGCATGACTATTTGTAAATTCTTGCATGAAAGTGGAAAATTCTCTTAGAAGCCCTTAAAAGAAGTTGCTTAATGCATTGCATGCTATTAAAATCTAGATAGAGATATTAGGTTTATAACATTGCATGAGAGTTAATTGTGCTTGAAAGAGTCAGTTAATAACATCACTTCTTGACTTATGGAATATTTGCATGACTGTTGGGATTAATGCCCTAAAGCCTCGTAATTAATGATTTATTTAATAATTAATAATAATTTTTATTATTTTATTTTCAATATAATATTATCCATTATATGAAAAATCCAAGGTTATTAGTGTAATCTTGAACAGTATGTGGTTGACATACGAGATGATCATGTTCAAGAAATAATCTAAAGGGTCATAGTATATGGATAAGGTTGGGTGCCTTATCCTAGTAACACTATTGATACAGCCCACTTTGTAATAGTTACAAATAATTTGATCCAAATGGTTCATGTGCAGACATGTGGGTGGGGGTATCTTATACAATGAGTTTTGTGTAAGACTGGACTACAAAATATTTAATCTCTCTTTATAAATCTGTTAATTGAGAAGATTAATATTTCATCAGGATGATCATATGCGACTCAATCTTAATCCTGAGTGAGTTATGAACTCATGTTTGTGAGGGCTTGTTCTTTGATTTGCATGGGTAAGAGTGGCTTTTTTAGTTGATTCAATATGCCTACCATTTTGGGGACTTGACCAAATAGGGAGCTAGGAACATAATCTCATAAGATGGAATTCACTCATTCACATATAGGGTAAGTAGATAAGTAATTCCTTTAAGTGCTGATTTCAGGACTTGAACAATGGGACCCCACTCTCTCATTGGCCCGAAAGGGACTTCTTTTATGGTTGGATCATAAACAAATTGTTCATTAGAGAATTAGTGGTACTTAAGGTGCATGATGTAATTCAAGGGTAAAAAAACTTTTGACCTAGTTGTAATTACGAACAACTCGTGAAGGATCGACTTGCATGTAGTGACTATATCCATTGACACAACTTGTCCTACAGTGCATAAGAGTGCAACTCTAGGTCTATAGTTGAGTGACCCTAGAGTTAATGAATGAAAATTGATTAATTAAAGAGTTTAATTAATTAATTTTGTATCATTGAAACTTATAATCTGTAGGTCTATAAGATCCCCTTGCTAGCTCATAGTAACACTAAAAGATCAATTTAGTAGAAAGAAAATTTTGAAATGTTTAAATTAATATTTAATTTAAAGTGTTCAAATTAATATTTAATATATTAGATATATTAAATATAAAAGAAGAAAATATATTTATTGTATTGATACATTAAATATTAAAATAATTAATGTATATTAGATACATTAAATAAAAGATATTTATAAAATTTGAATAAGATTTAAATAAATAAATATCGTAGGAGATTTGAATGAGATTCAAATAAGTATAAGATATATTTTAATATATTAGATATTAAAATATAATATTTTAATTATGGCAAAGATTTGCCCTTAATCTCTATAAATAGGATTATTTGGTTGAGTCATTAGACATAACACACATCTCCTCAATAGAGAATTAGAGAATTCTCTCTAGACCCTTTCCTCTCCAATCCTTTATGAATTTTATTTCAAGAGGCTCTCACAAGCCTTGATCCTATGTTCAGGTCATAGCCAGGAAGACTTTGTAGAGGAGATAAAGACCCGCCGAAATATCTTCATATTTACTCCAAGTAAGTTTGTTTAATCTTATTTTTTTAGTTTAATTTTAAATAAAATCAAAGACGATCTAATGCTTTCGCTGCAGAGTGAAACGTTCATTCTTTCAAATCTTCATAGTTTTCGCTATAAGTCTAATTTGTGAAATTGATTTCCTAGGATATTTCTCTCCTATTGTGCTTCCATTTATCTTTTACTTTCTAGGTTAACTCTTTAGTTTAGCTTGTTTGCATCTGATTTCTTCTCTAAATAAAGTTAAGTGAGAGTAATTGCAGTACTTAAATGAACTAAAAAATTCAATCCCTGTGATCGACCCTAGATGCTATTGTTGCAAATTTTAGAGGTTTAGGTTTATAAATATTTGATAGAGCCTTCGACAAGCTCATTATCAAATAGGCGCCATTGTCGGGGATTAGTGTACTTTAATTCATTTAATATTGTGAAGAAATTGTTTGCTTTAATTTAGAGGTTTTTATTGGTTTGCTTTTATTTTTGTTGCTTTGTTTTTGTTTTGAACCTTTGTCTCTTGTTCTTGGTTGCATTGATTTGGTGTTATATGCATTTGTGTGAAAGCCTGAATTTAGTCTTCTTCGATTTAGAGCTTGGCTTTTTACAATTCCAAGTGGCCTTATGGGGAGTTTCTGACTACCCAAGGAGAAACACCCCACTTCAATTCTTACCCAGTAGACTATCCCCGTTATGACTCTATGAATGTTAATTATGGTTTCCATGGATATCAAGTGCCTAATCATTACTGTTATGAATCTATTGAAGGAATGAACGTTTCACTCTGCAGCGGAAATATTGGATCGTCTATGATTTTATTTAAAATTAAACTAAAAAGAAAAAGATAAAACAAACTTACTTGAAGTAAATATGGATATATTTCTGGCAGGTCTTTATCTCATCTACAAAGTTTTCCTGACTATAATTAGACCACATGACCAAGGCTTGTGGGAGCCTCTTGAAAGAAAATCCACAAGGGATTGGAGAGGAAAAGGTCTAAAGAGAATTCTCAAATTCTCTATTCAGAAAATGTGTGTTATGTCTAATGGCTCAACCCAAGGGTCCTATTTATAGAGACCAAGGGAAAATCTTTTCCATAATTAAAATATTATATTTTAATATATAATATATTAAAATATATCTTATACTTATTTGAATCTCATTCAAATCTCCTATGATATTTATTTATTTGAATCTTATTCAAATTTTATAAATATATTCAAATTTTATAAATATATTTTATTTAATGTATCTAATATATATTAATTATTTTAATATTTAATGTATCAAATACAATAAATATATTTTCCTCCTTTATTTTTAATATATCTAATATATTAAATATTAATTTGAACACTTAAAATTAAATATTAATTTGAACATTTCAAATTTTTCTTTCAACTAAATTGATCTTTTAGTGGTACTATGAGCTAGCAAGGGAACCTTATGGACCTACAGATTATAAGCTCCCATGATACAAAATTAATTAATTAAACTCTTTAATTAATTAATTTTCATTCATTAACTATAGGTCACTTCACTATAGACCTAGAGTTGCATTCTTATGCATTGTAGGACAAGTTGTGTCCATGGATATAACCATTACATGCAAATCGATCCTTCACGAGTTGTTCGTAATTACAGCTGGGTCAAAAGTCTGTTTTACCCCTGTAATTACATCTTACACCTTAAGTACCACTGATCCTCTAATGAACAATTTGTTTATGATCCAACCATAAACTAAGTCTCTCTCGAGCCAGTGAGAGGGTGGGGCCACATTGTTCAAGTCTCGAAATCAGTACTTAAGGGAATGACTCATCTACTTACCCTATATAGGAGTGAGTGAATTCTATCTTGTGAGATTATGTTCCCAGCTCCCTATTTGGTCAGGTCGCCAAAATGGTAGACATATTGAATCAGCTACAAAAGCCACTCTCGCCCATGCAAATTAAAGGACAAGCACTCACAGACAGAAGTTCATAACTCACTCAGGATTAAGATCGAGTCGCATACGATCTTCCTGATGAAATATTAATCTTCTCAATTAACGGATTTATAAAGAGAGATTAAATATTTTGTGGTCCAGTCTTATACAAACTGATTGTATAAGATACCCCCACTCGCATGTCTCCACATGAACGATTTGGATCAAATCATTTGTAACTATTACAAAGTGGGTCGTATCAATAGTGTTACCAGGATAAGGCACCCAACCTCATCCATATAGTATGACCCTTTAGGTTATTTCTTGAACACGATCCTCCCGTATGTCAACCACATATTGTTCAAGATTACACTAATAACCTTGAATTTTTCATATAAGGGATAATATTATATAGTAAATAAAATAATCAAAATTATTATTAATTATTAAATAAATCATTAATTACGAGGCTTTATCGGATAAATCCCAACATCTATGAGTTATGGAAATTCCTTTTATGGTAATGATATGGGCACTTGAACCCAAAACTTTGCCTATCCCAACCAAATTAAGGAAAACCCTTCCCCTTCAAGACCTATTGCAAGAATATATTTTGGAGTCAAGGGTTAGAAGTTTTTGTCAGACTGAGTCAGAGAGGTTGGATAGGATAGAAGCTAAGGTGAAATAAAATGGGGTTGCACTAAATCGTATAACTCAACAACTTGGTCAGGTAGTTGAATCACGAGTAAATTTTTTTTAATACCACTGAGGAATGGCATTCTAGGATGATATATATAGACGATGGTGGGGATGGGTTGGAGCAGCTTGATACACACAAAGAACAGGTTTGTGAGGTTGAAAAAGCTAGTGAAACCACATTGCAAGAGGAAATCCAGGTGATAGAGTATGAGGCTGCAAAGCTTACCCTTATTTTATCTCCAGAAACTTCTTTTAATCGTGATCTTTCTTTTTCTAATACTCATGAGTCTAATATTTCTTCTTTTGATTTTTCTTCTTTTATTACATTAAATAAAAATAACAAAAATAACAAAAATATTTTTCTTTCAGGTGCCTATGAGAAACAAGTGTGACTTCTAAACATAGAAGGCTACATTGATTCAAGGAAAAAGGGGCCGAAGAAATATGAGCAATTTTATGTGCCTTGATGCATGCACTTGAATACTGTCTAGCTATAGACATTAAACAAAGTGCTTCTTGGGAGGCAACCTAAGCTTCTATTATTTTGTGTTAGTTTTGATATTTTTTTGGTCGGTGTACACGCAAGCGCACGTGATCAAAGTAATATAAAATGGTATGTGAGTACCAAGTATTCAATCCCACAGGGAACGGTGTACCAAAAATATTGCTAAGCAAAATGTAAGGAAATTGCAACTTTGAAAACTAAATTGCAAAAATAATGTTGGGATGGTGTGTTGGTGTGTTGGTAAAACAAATAATTGCAAAATCTAATTGCATAATCAAGAAATTGCAATATTGAAATGACAAGGATTGCATAATTGAATTGCAGAATCGAGAAATGGCAATATTGGATAGCAAACTAAAATTCCAAAAGGAATTTAGATCAAGATGGGGCTTAAGAATGTCATTGCCCTAAGTTGTAATTGCAAGCCAAAATTGTAATTCCAACCTACTCCACACTCAATTGTAAACCAATATTGCTTCTCCTATTCACCTTGAATTTAGGTTGTTAGGAGGCTAAGTGAGTGACTTATATGTCCATAGTCCCTCTATCTTAGATAATTCGGCTCAACAATTTTATAAGCTTTGGAGTCCTTAATCCCTATGTCTAGGGTAAGGATTGACTTATGTCTAAGCTCTTTTCTCCATCACTTGTGCGAAATCTGCTTATCACTAACCTTGTCGGTATTAGATCTAAGCTTGAGTTGCTACCCTAGTTGATCAATCTAGGATCTCAAAGGAAATTTGTTCAACACAAGCAAACAATTGAGATGTAGGCTTGGTTTTTATTGAATTTTAGGCTACAATTACTTCTTAGGAAATTCACATCTTTGAACCCCCTAAGAAGTTTTAGCTCATATCAAAGATAAAAATCTTACAACTAATTTTTGAAGAAAAGATCATATTAGAAAACTGAGTAAATTGCTAATGATGATCAAAACTAAATAAATTGATACAAAAATTTATCTTGACAGCCTTGCTTATTGAACAATTAAGATCATAATCTGGGCAATAACCATAGATCCAAAAATTCTTAATTGCAATTAAAAACAGTAAATCAAAGCATCTATTGGGGAATGTGTCTACTTCCTTCTGCCTTCAATTTTGATAGACTTATGACCATACAAATAGATTTTGAAACTTTTATAAAGCAGAGACATAATTGACTAAAAACATAAGTAAACTTGATAATTATTCAATGGATACTCACTTTGTTCCAATCGACTAAATCTTTTTACTATTCCTAGAAGAAGATTAGTCTTAACAATCCAAGTACCACTTGAATCGGATTGAGAGACTGAAGTACATCCTGAGATTACACAACTTGCACAAAAATATAAAGACTACAGAAACCCATGAAAATAGAGGCTGGATTAAAACCAAAAATTCAATGCGAAATAGAATTCGAATGAAAAACAAGTTGTACAGCCAACCACTCTTGGTAATACAAGAAGAAAATTAAAAAAAGTAAAGACAGAAACTGAAGTTCTCTGCAAAAACAAAGTAAAATTCTGCAGAAAAAAAAATAGAGCTTCGATTTGGAAAACCCACGAAATTGACTCAAAAACGCCTCCCCAAAATCGATCCCCTTCTTCAATCATCTGCTCTCCTTTTATAAGCCTTCATTAGGGTTGAATAATGCTCAAATTTTGTGCTTAAAATCCTCCAAATAGTGTTGTAATTGAAGATTTTTGGAATGGGTTAAATGTAGGATTTTTTCCTTTTTTGATCTTTTCTGTTGCTCTAGAAAAAATTGCAGAATCCCGAAATTGCATTTTTGATTTTGCAATTTCCACATTCCCTGCAAACAAGCTTAACTTTTTTAGAATCTTATCCTAATTGCCTTCATTCTTATTTCTTTCTTATTTTCAAGTAACTTTCAACTATTTTCAAATGATCTTAAGACAAAACAAGAATATTTTAAGTAATTGAGAGTTAAATAAGCCTTAATTCTAAGTCTTATCATTTTTCATAGTTTATGTCATTTGTCTTTACCTTGTTTCCTTTGTTTTGTGTTATAGGAGCTCGATTTCTTCCACCATGCTCCTTTAGATGATGAAAAGATTGTATCTCCCTTAGTCAGGACAATAAGAACCTTAGATTGTATCTCCCTTAATCAGGACTGTAAGAGCCTCAACTGTCAACAAATCATTAAAGGACTTCGGGCCTACAACGTGATGCAGTAAGAGCCTTAGGTAATAACTTTCTCCTTCGATTGGATTTGCTAATTTATTCTTGCTATAACTTGACCTTTTTTATGGGGCATCCAATTTTTTGTTGCTTTGTGCCAAACATAATACTCAAGAAATTATTTGTACAACAATTTTCTTGCATCTTCACAATTGTTGCACATATTAAAGAACTCTGTCAACATTGTTCTAGATATATGGTCAAATCCAATGAATCTCTTTAGATTTTGGTTTTCCCAATAAGAAACCAAATGTTGATTTGGAAGATGTAGTTGTAGATTTATAACAGAAGGAGATATTTCATTAAGCCTAAAATAAAAAATTCTCCACAATGTCTCTGGTGCTAAAAGCCATCTAGCATCTTGAAAATTTTGAATCTCGTTGACAATTGTGTATTCATCATCATTGACTATCAAAACAGCCGCTTTATCATGACCTTTATATATATATATATATATATATATATTTGTACAAATATTTGATTGCTTTGATTGCTGAACAAATTTTGACATTTATGTGATAGTTGTATCTTTGAAGGAGGTATGGATTATAAGAAACTATCCATTGATTATTTAACATGGCTTTTCTAATGCAAATATGCAAATAAAATGTAATAATTATGACTATTTGAATGAGTTTAACGTATGGAATATTTCATGCATCTATGTATGTATAATTTTATAAAAATTATGTACCTGTGTTCCATCATTTCTTCTTCTGATATAGTGGATAAGAATCTTTTCCTTGCACAGTGTGGGAAGAAAATGGCCTGACCATATAGGGATTGGTCATTTTGAGTTCTCCACATGGTCCATGTATCATGTGTTTGACAACCAAATTATGTAGAAGAGAATTTTCTTCCTTATTAGGAATTTCAGCTGAAATGTAGTTATCATATTGATTTGCATTGGTAATCTTATACCCGCTTTTGAAAATAATCAAAATATGTGCATATGGTAGTTCTCTCTTTTAGAATTATATGACATAAACATATGCTGCAACCTTTCCAAAAATCTCCTTTCTAAAAAGTTGGTCTTTAAGATCTTGTAATTTTTCTCGAAAAAATCTAAAGATAAGATCTGGCCTTTCTTGTGAATGTTATCCCTCTAAAAGTTCGTCCATGAGAAACTAGAATTTTTAAGAACATAAAAAGAGACATAGAAACACTTCTATGACCCAAAGGAACCACTCAGTGTTCGCCATACTAGGATAAAACATGTTGAGTTCAACCAACAGACACGAGTACATGATATCCTACCGAAACAGGAAACAAAAGAAATTTCGGATTTACAACCAACCACACGACATAGAACAAAGACATAAAACTGAACACTAAACATAGGAAAGGAAACTTCAATGGTATCTCCATAGCCTCATCAAGCCATCGCCTCCGTCACTTGCCTCTTGGTTGTGCACCATTTGCAAAGACACAAACAAAGTAGCAAGAGTGAGTATAAGCATACTCAGTAAACAGCCCACTGAAGGGTCTAAAGTTCAAAACCATATAAAGAAGGGCTTTGCCCTAACTCAAAGGCTCCTGCTTAGTCTCAAACATTCACTTCAGTTAGCTAAGTGCCTACTCACCTTACCCCAAGCCCACCCCTCTCTGGTATTTCCCGTGCTATACTTGCGAGTCATGTAACCTAGACTGGCCTAAAGCAGTGAAGGAAAACAACTCTCACGCCTACAATCTTGGGGGAATTGCCCCATCTGGCTAGTGCAATGCAATGAAGGAAAGCAACCCTCATGCTCGAAACAGTGGAGAATCACCTCTAAGCTAGCACACCAAATGAAGGAAAGCAATCCTCATTCTAAACATAATAGGGGAATCGCCCCCTAAGCTAGCATACCAAATGAATGAAAGCAACCCTCATTCTAAACACAGTGGGGGAATCGTCCCCTACGCTAGCATGCCAAATGAAGAAAAGCAACCCTCATTCTAAATACAGTGGGGGAATCGCCCCTTAAGCTAGCATACCAAATGAAGGAAAGCAACCCTCATTCTAAATACAGTTGGAGAATCGCCCCCTAAGCTAGCACAAGCAAAAAAAGAAAGCAACCCTCATGCACATCATATCTCACAACATCCTAGGAATACATGCTCACACGGGAGAAAAAGGTACGTGGCACTAGCCTAATGGACTTTTGTTCATTCGCAACACTCTTGGAACCTCCAAGGTAACCCACCATGCCAAATTCACCCATCATGTCAGAACCACACCCACAACCTAGCCTGAGGTTCAAAAGCACAATCGGAGATACGAATTCAACGTCAAACAAGTTTAGGTAGACACGACTCAAGTATAAGTTCAAACGAATCCCACATCACCTATGCCTCATACATATTCAAGCAAAACACAAATCACTGACACTCATGAAAACTTGCTTCTTATAAATTCAAGCTAAACATCCCCCACATACATTCTTCATACACAAGATCTTAACAAATAAGTCCGAATGACTACTTACTTTCTAGGCCTACACCAAGGCAACCGACTTCTCTCTCTTTTAGGAAGTTACTAGCGACATATAACCCTAAGTAGTTCTCTCTAATACTAACTCCATGAACACGCTAGTAACCATAACGATCATTATTCTCCCATCAACATTCAAACCCAACAAAAACATGTTAAACATGCCTAGTCATCTGTACCATTCTGAATACACGAAACATAGATAATGACCCTGAACACTGCATATTAGATAATAGTGGTGCAAAGACTAATATTAAGAAAATTGGAAAACACCAACGTATAGGGAATCATAACAAGCAAGAGAAAAACATCATGATAGTGACCAAGATGGCTTTTAATGACAGTCGTTTGGATCTACATAAAAAGACTCTCCAGGCTAAAGTGTTTAAGGGTCACCTAGAATATCTAGAATTACGAGACATGTCTCATCTTTGTTAGGGAAAGTGGGAGAACATGTTGGGTATAGAGTATGCCCTAAGATACATGTCTCGCCGGATTTAGTGTAAGTGGGAGATTGTTGGGATTTATGCCCTAAACCTCGTAATTAATGATTTATTTAATAATTAATAATAAATTTGATTATTTTATTTACAATATAATATTATCCATTATATGAAAAATCCAAGGTTATTAGTGTAATCTTGAACAGTATGTGGTTCACATATGAGAGGATCATGTTCAAGAAATAACTTAAAGGGTCATAGTATATGGATAAGGTTGGGTGCCTTATCTTGGTAACACTATTGATACGGCCCACTTTGTAATAATTACAAATGATTTGATCCAAATCGTTCACGTGGAGACATGTGAGTGAGGTTATCTTATACAATGAGTTTGTATAATACTAGACCACGAAATATTTAATATCTCTTTATAAATTCATTAATTGAGAAGATTAATATTTCATCAAGATGATCATATGAGACTCGATCTTAATCCTGAGTGAGTTATGAACTCCTGCCTGTGAGGGCTTGTCCTTCCATTTTCATGGGTGAGAGTGGCTTTTGTAACCGATTCAATATGCCTACCATTTTGGGGACTTGACCAAATAGGGAGCTAGGAACATAATCTCACTAGATGGAATTCACTCATTCCCATATAGGGTAAGTAGATGAGTAGTTCCCTTAAGTGCTGATTCGAGACTTGAACAATGGGGTCCCACTCTCTCACTAGCCTGAGAGGGACTTAGTATATGGTTAAATCATAAACAAATTGTTCATTAGAGGATCAATGATACTTAAGGTGTAAGATGTAATTATAGGGGTAAAACGGACTTTTGACCCAGTTGTAATTACGAACAACTTGTGAAGGGTCGACTTGTATGTAGTGATTATATCTATGAACACAACTTGTCCTACAGTGCATAAGAATGCAACTCTAGGTCTATGTGGAGTGGCCTTTAGTTAATGAATGAAAATTAATTAATTAAATAGTTTAATTAATTAATTTTGTATCATTGAAGCTTATAATCTATAGGTCCATAAGGTCCCCTTGCTAGCTCATACTAACACAAAAAGATCAATTTAGTTGAAAGAAAAAATTGAAATGTTCAAATTAATATTTAATATATTAGATATATTAAATATAAAAGAGAAAAATATATTTATTGTATTTGATACATTAAATATTAAAATAATTAATGTATACTAGATACATTAAATTAAAGATATTTATAAAATTTGAATAAGATTCAAATAAATAAATATCGTAGGAGATTTGAATGAAATTCAAATAAGTATAAGATATATTTTAATATATTAGATATTAAAATATAATATTTTAATTATGACAAAGATTTGCTCTTGGTCTCTATAAATAGGACCTTGGGTTGAGCCATTAGACATAACACACATCTCCTCAATAGAGAATTAGATAATTCTCTCTAAACCTCTTCCTCATCAATCCCTTGTGGATTTTCTTTCAAGAGGCTCCCACAACCCTGGTCTTGTGTTCGAGTCATAGTCAGGAAAACTTTGTGGAGGAGATAAAGACCCCCCCAGAAATATCTCCATATTTACTCCAAGTAAGTTTGCTTAATCTTATTTTTTAATTTAATTTTAAATAAAATCAAAGACGATCCAATGCTTCCGTTGCGGCGTAAAACGTTCATTCCTTCAATTGGTATCAGAGCAATCTTTGAGTTTTATTTAGAACTAAAGTTTTGTGATTGTGGGTAATTTAATTTATCATATATGTGATATATTATGGTTTGCAAATTGATTGTTTAGGCTATTTCGCATTAGATTTATTGTTTTGATTAGATCATTGTAAAACTCATAAGGGTTAGGATTTCATGTATTTTACTTGAATGACTACGATTGTTACAAATTACGACCACCTGCGCTGAAGAAGCTGACGACGAAAAGGTGCACACACAAAAAAAATCGAAGTCAAACATATTTGGCTAGAGTTTTATTGTATTATTAAGCGTTCTAGCATCATAAAACATATGTTTGGTTCTTTGGTGAAGGAGTCTTCTTGTTATACCACTACAAGAAATATCACATACGATAGCATTAGAAAAATGCTATCGTAGACTTTCGATAGCGTTTTTCAAAACGCGATCATAACCGATGTTATTGAAAGTCTCTGACTTTTCATAGCATTTTTTTGATGCTATAAACAACGCTATAGAAATTCTATTTTTGATTGCGTAATTTTAATGCTATGGAAATTTTTCATAGCGTTGACAAAAACGCTATGATTGCTCTTTCATAACGTTTTTTATAACCGTGAAAATACGCTATAAAAGACATATGATAGTGTTTTTAGGCACGGTGCGTAGCCAATGTTATTGAAAGTCCTTGACTTTCCATAGCATGTTTTCAACGCTATAGAAAAAGCTATAAAGGCTAATTTTTTATTGCATAATTTTAATGTTATGGAAACTTTTCATAGCTAGCAAAAAACGCTATGATTGATCTTTAATAGCTTTTTTTATAGCAGTGAAAAAATGTTATTGCAAACATATCATAACATTTTTAGCCCTGCTATGGTAGCCAATGTTATGGACAATAGGTGATTTTTTAATAGCATTTTTTTAATACTTTATTTTTTTGTTTACATTTGTACCATTTTCAAAAAGTATGTAACAATTTAAAATTGTTAAATAGCTATCAAACTATATCAAATAACATTTAATAGCACCATATCAAATGAGATTGTTAAAATCACTTTAACTTTTGTACTAATTTAATTACATAAAGCAAAATTGAAAACTTAAAATTTAGACAACTAAATCCGTACAGGAAACAATTAACATTAATTGTTGAAGAGTTTGAACACAATAATGTGATTCTTCAATCACTACAACACTCCATAGACATTTTGGTGGGATAGTCATTCTATAGTTTACAAAAAAAAGAAAAAGGTAACCTCTCTAGTTTTTTTAAGTTACATCATTTAGTCTTCACATCCAGCTCTTTACATGACTAGTATTTTATCCTTGATGGCTGCAAAAGAAACATAATTTTACCATCAAAATCACCTCAAACTCTTTAAACAAATATATGTTTGCACAAAAAAAGCAAATAAAGTCTACAATAAATTTACTATCCAAAAAGTAAACTAATAATTGAATCAGAGATACATAGGAATTAAGATTTTCTTCATGATATAAGAAAATAAAGACATGGGAAAAAAAAAAGAACATAAATCTAACATTAGATTTGCAAAGAAAATATTCCAAATCATAACTACACTGTCACGGCCGGTTTATTTAGAAGCTTTAATTTTGAAATTTTTGGAAATCAAGTTGGATAAATTTCTTCAATAAGTATATTGATTTTGAGGTTATTTTGAAATTTTGGAGTTTTAAAATGGGCAATTTGGGAAAGAAGAGTTTGGTCTAATGGCATAATTGGAAGTTAGATTTTTTTTTTATTATTATAAAATAATCTCCCTCATCTTTATCCTCTTCTTCTTCTTCTTCTCCCTCATCCTTCCCCTTTCTTCTTCCTCTTCCTCCCGAAGTCTCCCCTTCCGTTTCTCTCACTCTCTCCGTTCAGTCTCTCTCTTCCCGGTCTCTCTCTCTCTCTCTCTCTCTCTCTCTCTCTCTCTTTTTCTCTGCCGCCGAACAGAGCAATCGCCACCAGCTCCCCTCTCGCCGCCGCCGTCTCTCTCTGCTTCAGCCGTGTGCACGCCGGACTCTCCTCGTCGCAGCCGTTCCCGGTGAAGCCGACACCCACGCCGACTGCCTTCTAGCTTCAACCGCCAGCTTCTTTCCTTTCTCTCTTGCGTTCTACACAAACAACAAGGAAGAGGAGTCTATTTCGGGTCATTTTCAGCATGCTCGTATTCGGTAAGCTGTGTAAAGTTTGAATTTGGTGTGGGTAAGTGTCATACATGATTATAAGGTGGTTTGTTTTTTTTTTAAATCGATTGATTAAGGCTGTTTGGTGAATAAATCGAAGTTTTAGAGTTACCCATTGGTTGTTGGATTAATTTCTAGATTACTCATTGGCGATTGAAGGTTGATTTAGGTAAATTTGTATGGTTTGAGCTGCTGTCCAGAAGACGTTGATCTCGTTTTGGGGTGAGTTTCTTTTGGACGCTTTAGTTTTCACCTTATTGGAGGTTATGTTTGAGATTGGAGTTACTTGAGACATATTTTAGGGGTTTTGTCGAGTTTAAGGGCTACTTTGATGTTTTAAAGCTTAACCTTAGCATTTTGGGCTTTGTTCAAGATTTACTCATTGTGTTAGGAGGTCGGGTTGTCAAGTTTGGACCATTTTGACATCAATTTCAGCAAGTAAGGTGCTGTTTTGGGACTTCATTTAGCGACTCAGGATCGGGCGTTCGAGTTCTAGGCCGCTTTGAATGTTGGAGTAATTTTGGTAAGTAGTTATTTGAATTTAAGTCTCTTAAGTTCTTAAATGAATTGTATGTGTGCTTGATGTTTGTAATTGGTGAATTGTATGTTTGAAATCGTTCCTATGAACCATGTAATGGTTAAAGGTTTCGTTCGAGGGTAGTTTTGAGCTCAATGGCTTAAGTCTGTGGCTATAAAGAGATTAAGGGTTTAAAGAGTCAAGTTATTGGTGTTAGCACGAGTAGGACCTTAAGAGTTTACCTAAAGTTGTGGTTGATTGAGTTTGGCTCATGTATGTAGTGCTTGTGATGAAATATACACGTCCTTTATGATTATGTGGGTCATGGTGTGAACGGTTAAATTATCCTGAATTGTCCTTGAGTTAAGTTGCTTGAGCACGTATTAAGATGGTAATAGGGGCTTAAAGACCCAAGCTCATTATAAATAGCAAGAGTAGTACTTTACAAAGTATGCCTATGATAGTGATTGGATTTGTAACATTGTTGTGATATTTAGAAGGGTTGCAATTAGGTATTTGTTGTTGCAAGTAATCAATGCGGAAGAACTTGTCGAGCTTGGTAATGGAGTGGAATTTTGAATTAGTTTGTGCTCGAGGTTTAGGAATGGTGATTGTGTTTGATGTTAATGTTTATGAGCTTATCGTAGTTCTCTATAGGTTTCGCGTATAGATTATTGATGTACTCAGAATGCTTGAAACTCTTGAATGATTGGTTGAGGTATAGTTTCTGCGGGTGGTAATGAACTGACTGAGAGCAAGGCGTTGTAGTGGTTGGTTTGGGCTAAAGACTAATCTAGAACATCTTAAGGGTTTCAGTGGGCAGGGCTGTGGTTAGTGCTGCAAGTGTTTAGAATGAGCAGATGATTGGGCATGTTTAACGTATTTCAGTTGGTCTCGAATGTGAGTAGAGGGTTACTGGTCGTCTTGATTTCTAGGGTGGTTATGGAACTGAATTCTGGATTAAAAGAATATAGGGCTATGTGCCGGTAGCACAGGTATGTGCTTGTGAACTACGGGCCAGGTTGTGAATGTGGTCCGGAAATAACAAATGATTTTGGTATGGTAGATTACCCTAGAGATTCCAAAAGTAGTGCGAAAATGCAAGGAGCTTGATAAAATAAGAGCCACCTAATCTTATGTCTCTCCTGGGCGAGTCTGTAACTCTAGGTTGACTAGATGTGATGAGAGTGAGGGATTGTGTTCCTTCACTGTGGTGCTAGCTTAGGGGTGATTCCCCATTATGTTGAGTGTAAGGATTGCGATCCTTATGGCCTGTGTGCTAGCTTATGTGTGATTCCCCATTATGTTGAGCGTAAGGATTGCGATCCTTATGGCCTGTGGTGCTAGCTTAGGGGTGATTCCCCATTATGTTGAGCATAAGGGATGCATCCCTTATTGCCTGTATGCTAGCATAGAGGGGTGATGTTTTATTGTATGTAGGCGTGAGAGTTATTTTCTTTCACGGCCTTAGTCAACCTAAGTTACATGGCTCGTTGGTAGTGCTCGAGACAATGCCATACCGGGATGGACTCAGGTAGAGTGTGCGAGCGGTAGTTGTATGGACGATGAGTTGAAATTAAGAAGCAGATGTGCGTGCCAGGACAACTTTTGTGTTGATGATGCTAGCATAGGGGCGTTATCCCCAGAGTAATGAGTTAGGGGGCGATTCCTCTAGAGTGTTGATGATGCTAGCATAGGGGCGTTATCCCCAGAGTAATGAGTTAGGGGGCGATTCCCCTAGAGTATTGATGATGCTAGCGTAGGGGCGATGTTCCCAGAATGATGAGTATGAGAGTTGTCCTCTTTCTTCGTACTAGACTCCCATATAATGCATGAATCGCAGGTATAACATGTGTAACACTAAAGGGAAGTGAGCCTGAGTTAAGGCGAGTAAGCGCATAGCTGATAAAAGTGAAAGTATTAGATTGAGCTGGGTTATGTGAGATAGGACGATGCCCTCATTTGTATGGATTTGAACTTTGGACCCTTAAGTGGGCTACTTACTGAGTATGTTTATACTCATGCTTGCTACTTTGTTTGTTTTGCAGATTGTGCACATTCTCGAGGTGGATGACGCAGGCGACGACTTGACGAGACTATGGAGACTCCACCAAAATTTCTTTTCCCTGTTTAAACTTTTAGTTTTGTTTCTTTGTTCCTTGCTGTTTGTTGGTCTGTAAAATCCTAAATATTCTTTTTCTTTCGTGTATTTAGTTAGAAGTTCTTAGGTTTGGTTGTCTGATGATTGAGCTCAGCACTATATATCGTAGTTTGGTGGGTGCTGAGTCTATATTCCGTATTATAGAAGTGTTCATGTCTTTTCCAGGTCTTTAAAAAAATTTGGTTTCCTTTTAGTTACGTCGTCATGCTGCTGAAATTTCGGCCATGAGCAAGGTAACTAGGTCGTGCTTCCGCTTTAGAGAGTCGTAGGAATTCGGGTCGTTTCATACACAATGCAATAGGACAGCCAAATATAAAACCTCTAGCTTCAACTCTTTCCAAGCAACAACCCTAGATTTCATAAATGAAAGGATATGTACAAAGTTGGTTAATAATATAATACTTTGATATAATGTAATCAAGGCAAAAATATAGTATATAAAGAAAACAATGAAAACTCCCAACCAGAGAAAAAGAAAACCCCAAATCACAACAAAGAACCAAAAGAATGTCCAAACACCAACCTAAGAAAAATTTAATCAAGATGTCATCCCTTACAAATATTGAACCATACATTGTAAGTAAAATCCAAAGGCCGAGCCAACCTAGAAGGAAACAATTATCCGAGAATTTAAAGCAAGGAGACTACTCATAACTAACAAATGCCTCAAATTAGAAACCAAATATAAGATGAGAAGTCTCAAGATAATTTGGAGTAAAGAGGAAATAAAAGAATGAGTTCTTAATAGTTAGTGGTAAAGGAACAACCGGATAGAAAAATAAACAGTTTAAGAGGATAGCTTACACACTCATGCAACAAATCTTGTAGTAATAAATCACATTAGAAAAGTTTGTTTGATTGATTGAAATGATCAAGAGCATCACTATAACCATAGGTTAATTTTTCCTATGTTTTGTCAGTACGACCTCTAAATTTGTTGGATTAATGATATTTATAGGCATAAATTGTTTGCCTACAACTTTAATTTCTTGTATAAAAAGACTAAATTACAATTTAAATGAAGTTTCACAACCAAGGCCCAGTCTTCTTTATATAACCTAGTATCTGCAATTGATCAATCTAATCTAGACCAAAAAGTTTTAAAAAAATTGGGGAGAAGTTGTGTTAAGATATCATATTGAAGCAAAAAAAAAAAAAGCACAAAGTTAGATTAAACAAAGAAATATACGCAATAAAAATTTAAATAACAAAATGAAAACTCAAGCCATTGGTCCTATAAGAAAGTACTTTAAATCCATCTTTAATCACCTACAAATATCAAAAAAAATTTCCCACTATTAAATTTTCTATTAAGATAAAAACAGAAAATTTAGATATTAAATAACGTAACAACATCAGGTATAAAGATCATGTTAGCTAGAGATATCAAATACTCATACCAACAAATGTAGTAATCGTGGTAGCTATAGATATATCTACTTGCAATTGAAGCTAATTTGTAGATGTCAACCAATCAACTAATATACTTTTTCTACCTTTTTCCAGGGCTAAAGTAAGCTCTATGAAATTTTTCTTTGAAAGTTTTTGTTGATTTTGTATCTTATTGAAGCAATTAAGTTGTTATATTGCACAAGAATCTTTTTCAAACGCTAGCCTCGTAAAACTTGGCATGTTTTGACCTTGAATTTCAAACAGAATATTATTGCATGTCTATGGGTCTTTCCAAACACATCCTATCCTACATAAGGTAGTGTAGGTTGCTAATTTTTTTTCTAGCTAGAAAAACTTCATTCCAAGATAACATAACCGAAGGGCAAAAGAAAAAAAAAATGCAATAATACCTGAAAAGAGAAAATAAAGAGGCAAACCTAGTTGGTTGAAATTTTATGCTTGACATTTCTAAGGAGGGAGAAGGGAGAATTAGGTTCAAACTTTTGTTGCAAAGGCTTCCAACACAGAAAACTTGGGGCAAATCTATGCAGTTGGGCTTCAATGTTGTAAAATTTTTCCAACGACAAAAATTAATAAGTAGAAGGTAAATAACAAAAGAAGCTTGAAACAGAGAGGGGGAACACATAAGGGGCTAACTTGTCACTTATTAAACAACATGTAAAGAAACTCTTCAAAAACTTTTAAAAAGCACAAAAAATAATAAGAGCAAAATCATGAATCTATGCAATAAGCAAGAAAACTTATCAAGATAGAACCATCGTTGCACAATGCAACCAAGATGAATTAATTGATCATGTAGGAGAGGAAGAGCCACTGATCTCTGCCTCTAGTGAAATCCAAATCGTCGAACCAAGTTCAATCACGAACAACCCATGCCGATAGTGAGGGCTTGCAACGAGAATTTCCTTAGTCAAAAAAGGGATTGGGTTTTTTTGATTTGGAGATGGAGAACGAGGAGCAGGACAAATTCCAGATGGTGAGGAATCACGGAAGAAAGAACACGAAACTTAGATACAAATCATAAACGAAATCAAAATCTTATTCTCCCTCCATTAGTCATTGCCCCATCGCTCCTCATATCCCTTTCCTAGTCGTAGTTTAAGCAGTAGTTTCCATGTTTCTTTAGTTGGTGAGCATTTGGTTTTGATTCTGATGGTAGACCTTCGACAATAATTTAGATGAAAAAAAAATTGAGTGTGAAATTTTAAGTTTTTAACTAGGAGGGAAACATACATTTTAGTCCACCAAAAGAAAAGATGCGCTTTTTAATTTTTTATTTAATACACTTTTAATAGCAGTTTTAAGAAAATGCTATAATGAAAAGGGAAGATCAAAGACAAAATTCATATATGTAACCAATTTCTAAAAATTGGTGAGTAGGCAAATTGATGAAGGACAAAATTGAACCGTAGAATAGAACTAACAATAGGTCAACTTATCTTAGTTACTCAATCATATTTCGTGTTCTTGTGACAGTGAGTTCAAATCTAGGGGGAAAAACCATAAAACTGAACATAATTAAGAACATTAAAGTGAGATAACAAATAATAACAAGAACCATTTTGTACAGAATCACGCAAACTAAATGCATGAAAATGAAATTTATTTAATTTTAACTTCATAATTTAAATGCTTTGAGAATGATTCTAATATCAAAAGTTCATTTGGGATGGATCATAATTTAAATGTTATAATTAAAAGATATTATATCTCTAATTTGTTGTAGTGATTGAGTTATGATGGCTAAATTTTTCAAGTATAATCCCTATCATGAGTATATTGTATTTTAATAAATTGGGTCTCATAATCAATCTTACACCATAATATAGGTTACCTACCATTAACAAAGAAGACCACTATTAATATATGAAAGGGGAAAGAAACTTAAATAAACAAAAATTTACCTCTTGTGGAGTTCTACAAAGAAGAAAATTCAATAACTTAAGGTTAGTTCTCTCCCTATATGAGATCTTAAGCTCTTGAAACTTGAACCCGGTTGACTAGATTGTAGCTCCTAACGCTAAATGGTGGTTCTCATCAATGTTTGAATCTCACAACAAAACATGTCTATACCTCCCCGATCATTCACCTCCTCCATACACAAACTAAGAACAGAATAACAGGAATGTTGATCAGTTGGAGCAAGGATACAAGAAATTTTAGATACTATGTTATTGACAAAGTTTTCGTTTACCACAAAGTTTCGTTCATGTTCATAACATTTTCAAAATCAAGAGTTTGTGGTCAGAGGAAAAAAAAGGACTTATGAGTCAATTATGATTGAAAGACGACACAGTTATGATTTTACTATGAACTAATTAAAATTCCTGAAAAATTCTAAGAACACAACCTTTAATTCAATACAAAATAATAAATGGATAAGATCAAATGAACAATTTCTCAAAAGAAAAACAATAATGAATAAACAGATGCCTCAAACCAAACTGTCATTAGAATTTAGAAAGCCATATTTGAGATAATTATATGAGGCTGGTATCTATGCAAATATTTGTGATTACTGGTTAGATCTGCAAGCTATCCTTTATTTTGTAATCATACTATGAACACTGAGTATTCAAGTGGATAGATAATGAACGAATACATAAAAAATAGTCTATATTTACCTTTATCATAAGAATATATATAAGAAGAAACAAATAATCAATCTAATCTCTCAAGACTCTGAGTGGCACAAAATATAGCAAACACACTCCAAAGTCAAAACTGCTTGCTTACACCCAAAAAACAGAAAAGGCATTTAAATGGTGCTTCTACTACACTACGAATGGCAATTCTTAGATGGAAATATTTGGGGCATTAATTTGAAGTATTTTCAGACCCAAACAGCTCATAGACATGACAAATAGGAAACTAGTATAACAGTAACTCTTGCAGGTAGCTTAGTTTTTTGGACATTGCTTCTGTTGTGGCTATGTGAGAAGGGGCAGCACACAATATAGCTAAAACCAGTATTTTTTTTGTCCGCTAGAGTGACACCACTCTGATGCAATTTATGAAAGTACTCACTAGTTACAATCATGGCAAAATTGGGCCACATGCATCCTCTTACCATTGTTCCAACTACATTCTATATAAGTCCATGAACGGGCATATGTAGTAAGGTGGTCAGAGAACACTTTGCCAAGTTCTGAACCATCTTTCATGTGTGGCACTTAATCCAAATTTATTTTACTAATACAATACAAATCTTATTTCCAATTGACAACAAAGTTTCATATGAAACACAGGTAAAAAAGGAAAATAGAAGTTGAAGGAAACACAGTACCCTGTCAAGTGAGTCTCTTCTCTTTCTCCCGATTTCTGCTTCAGAATTTTTCGTTCCACTCCGCTGTTTTCTTCTCGATGTATCTTTTACTTGAAAAAGAATAATCAAAATGTAAAAGCTTATTACTAGAAGTTTCTGCAATTTTGTTCACATTTGGAGAACTGAAAGAAGTATCATAAGTCATTCCAATGTTCTCAAACAATTCCTTCGTGACACTCTGCCTTTTCAAAGAGGGTGATTCTACATTCAGTGCGGCCATTCATTTTGATAGACTATCAGAAAGAAGTTGAGCTGCTGCTAATTGATATCCCATTATGTTATTCAAACTATGTAAGGAATGACTTTGCCTGAAACAAAATTTGATGAAGAAACGTGTCAGGCTACTAAAAAAATCATCTGAAAAGCAAACGGCAATAAAGTTAATAAATTAATTCATTAAAATCATCTTGACGAGCTCTTTCGTTAACTTGACTTTTATCATTTTCACTAAACTTACTCAGCTCAAGGCCATTAAAATGTCTTTCTAACTCAATTAACTGGTTAGTCGTATTGTGGAAAAGAGAGAAACACATGGATAAATTATAATCGAACATTATTTAGAAAAGCGAAGCCAATAAGAGCAATAATTTGGTATTCTGTAAGAGTAGATCAAGACTAGAATGAACCTTTCCAAACAAAAAGTGATTGAACCTGATAGCAAAGATGGTATTAATTTAAAATATTTACAAGAATGGAAAAGGAAATTAAAAGGATGCTTCTTTTCAAACCTCTATGTAAGAAAATCGAATAAAATTTTTAAATCCTTTGAGTTTCAACGGAAGTTGGTAGGGAAGGGATACAATCTTGATATTCTTCTTAAATAAAGCCAAGTAATAGAAATACAAGCTACTTAAATCTTGCAATTATAAATCATACTATGATAAGATCTAATTCTAGGATTTAGACAAAATAGTTTTCAATTATGCTTTCCAATAGTTTGACATGTTCACCAAAATCTAGATATAATAGTATGAATATCCAAAAAAAAAAAAAAAAGAATATCTTTCATACATTATTGTGTAATTGTTTAAATTCTAACCCCAAATCTAATTGGATGAAATAAATGTCTTTAGAAAATCAACCCAATGCAAATAAATTTATATAAAAAACAAAAAGATGGATTCAATTACTTTGCCACAGACCAACTTACACAACTACTCTACTTTAACATAGAATATGAGAATTAACTTTCCAAAAATTAACACACCAGTTAATGTTTACCAAAAGTTAAGCATATACAATACAATGAAGTAATTAAATATCTCTCATCAATTTTCCTCATTGACTAAACTTGATTAATCTTATAACCATTAAAAAGTTATGTAATTTTTATGAAATGTGTTTTTTTTTTTTAAAAAAACATTCTTAAGTTGTATGTGAAGATATGAATTCGATAAGAAGAAAATAAAAATATAGAACGAATTAACAATATGTGACTAATCCAACATCACAATTCATAAAATAGAGAGAAAGAGAGATGATCCATGACAAGAATAAAAAAAGAAGAGACTACATGTTTTTTGCAGCAGAATCACCAATAAAAGCAAGTTTATTTCCCTGAAGAAGTTGAAGAAATACCTAGGGGTTGAAGCAATGAAATTTGCGTTTGTCTGTCTCCCATCTCCAATTAAGAAAATCCAAGTCCCCCTTGCCCTAGCCAAAACAATTTCTCGGACTCTGCAAACAACGAACAACTTGATTTGGCATGGATGGCTACTGAACAAATTACACTTCTTTTTTTCCTACAAAACCAACAAGCCAATTAAATATCGAATGAAAAGTAATGAAATTGAGTTTAATTACCTTTTACCAAACCTTGCGAGGACGCTTGTTTCTCAGTTTTTGTTTTAAAATTTTCCACAAAGGGAAAAAGCCCAAATTAATTTAAAATTGCAGATTCAATTGGGGATAGAGCGTGAGAAAATTAAATGCAAGAGTACTCAAACTTCCTGAAGACGTAGACATTAAGACAAGAAAGAATTGAAGTTCATAACCTTACTAGTAGAATCCAAGGATTAGGAAACTTCAGCCCCTGATCCTTTCCAACGATAGCTGATTCACATTCTGGCAAATTCAATTGCAAGCAGATCAACTGTGAATGCATCAATCGGCGCTCTGATCCAAAAAAATGACCTTTCTCCACTGCAGACTATTGAGATTTTTTCGATCGATGAGAAAAAAGTGGAAATGAGCAAGGATTTGAAATAGAGATTGAAGGAAGAAGTAGATTCGGAGTCAGGAATGAGTGAAGATGGTGAAAATACAGAAATTGATCAGAGGAAGGGGGTGGGGAAGCTTGAAAGAGAACTTACCAGGTGCCTCCAAAATTACAAGTATTCGGACGAGGATTCTTCTGAGCTATTGAACGCGTAAGAAGCACGGTCTTGTACTGAATTAGGGCTGTAGCCTGTCCCAGAGGCGGATGCACATAGGGGCCGGGGGGGGCACGCCCCCTCAAATTATGTCTTCTTTATATTTTTAATATAAATTATAAGTATTATTATATAATATATATATTTAAATACATATAAAGTACTAAAAATATATTTGGACTGTTGGTAGGAGGTACTAAGTAAATCAAGAGAGCTATGCTTCAAATCCAATTGAATGCGTGGCTTCTCATCACTCATGCATGGGCCCAAATTCAAATAAGGTAAATTAGGTTTGTTAAAAGTGTATAACTGTAAACTAGTGCTTCATGCCTCCATCAACAACAATTTGCCGTTTTATTTTTTATTTTTCAATTTAGAAAGCTATTCACCCTCATACTGAATTTCCAGCTCTATCAAAAAGCCAAAAAAGGTATCGTTAATTTTTTTATTTGCAAGTAAGTTCTTACTTTTGATTCACATAATTGATATTGTAGTTTTCATTATTTTCAGAGCTAATACTAGAAGGACTATTTTTCGTTACTCGTCAGGATATACATAATATACCATTGACAAGTAAGATTCAAATTCTTTTTAGACTTGTAGTTGTTATTTTTACTCTAGGAAATTGTCATTATTTGTTTTTTTTCTAATTAATATTTGTGTAGAGTTAACTCAAAATCAAAATGGAGAGATATTATAAAAGAAAAACAACCACAGAGTCATCGTTTCCAGAAAAGAAAAGCAATACTAATTCTGATACGTCTTATCCAGAAGTCAATTTAGGAGAACTACATGCAGATCCTGGTCTAAGAAGGAAAATTTCTGATTACAATTCTAATATTCAAGATCAAGTTCGTAGAGCATATTTACAAAAAGGTCCTTGTCAGCCTCGAAATCATAATTTTCCATTCACGAAATTTGGAGCAAAGTCAAGACGATTTAATCCAGTTTGGTTTAATGAATATTCTAATTGGTTTGAATATAGTATTTCAAAAAGATGCTGCATTTTGTTTATGTTGCTATTTATTTAAACCAGAAGTTAGTGAACAATCAGGAGGTAAATGTTTTGTAAGTGAAGGGTTTTCTAATTGGAAGAAAAAAGAGAAATTGCAAATTCATGTTGGTGGTCCTAATAGTGCACACAATCAAGCTTGGGGGTAAATGTGAGGCTCTTTTGAAACAAGAGCAACATATTGAGACATTTTTTAATAGGATGTCAGATCAAGCATGAGTTGAGTTTCGAACTCGATTAGGTACATCAATTGACTGTATTCGATTTTTATTACGCCAAGGGCTTCCATTCCGTGGGCATGATGAGACAGAGGATTCAAAAAATCAAGGTAATTTTCTTGAACTTTTACGATGGCTATGCAACCACAGCAAGGATATTGAAGTTGTGACTTTGAAAAATGCTCCAGATAATTTGAAATTGATTGCACCTGATATTCAAAAAGATATTGTGAATTCTTTTGCAGTAGAGATTGTTAATGCAGTTATAAGAGATATGGCTGATAAGTTATTTTCTATATTGATTGATGAATCCAAAGATATATCTTCAAAGGAGCAAATGTCAGTTGTATTGCGATATGTGGATAAAGGTCATGTGATTGAACGATTTGTAGGAATCATACATGTCGCTAATACAAGTGCTATATCACTTAAGGAAGCTATTGATGGTTTTTTTTCTCAACATGGGTTGAGCATTGCTAGTTTGCGAGGACAAGGATATGATGGAGCAAGTAATATGCAAGGTGAATTTAATGGATTAAAAGCACTTATTTTGAAAGAAAATGAATGTGCTTTTTACATTCATTGTTTTTCTCATCAGCTTTAATTAGCTCTTATAGCTACTGCAAAAAATCATGTTGAAATTGCTGGTCTTTTTTTTAATGTTACAAATGTGGTGAATGTTATTGGGGCATCAGCAAAACGTCGAGATATTCTACGAGAGAAACATAGCATGAAAATTTTTGAAGCTTTAAATAACGGTGAACTATCAAGTGGTCGAGGATTAAATCAAGAGATAATGATTAAACGATCAGCAAATACACGGTGGGGATCACATTACAACACTTTAACGAGTTTTATTACAATGTTTTCATCAATAGTTGATGTACTTGAGACTATTGTACAAGGTGGATCAAATTCAGAACAAAAATATGAAGCAGAGACTCTAATAAGGTTGATCCAATCATTTGACTTTGTTTTTCATATACATTTTATGAAAATTATCTTGGGAATCACAAATGAGTTGTCTCAAGCATTACAAAGAAAAGATCGGGATATTGTGAATGCAATGAATTTAGTCAAAATCTGCAAAGAAATGCTGCAAACCACCAGGGAGTTTGGTTGGAATTTGTTGTTGGATGTAGTTTCTAATTTTTGCAATAGCCATGATATTCAAGTTCTTAAGATGGATGATATGTTTTTTACTCGAGGACGACAAAGGAGAAAATCTCAACCAATTACAAATTTGCATCATTATAGTGTTGAAGTTTTTTATGCAGCCTTTGATATGCAACTTCAAGAGTTGAATAATCGTTTCACTGAAACAAGTACTGAATTGCTTCTCTGTCTAGCATGTCTGAATTCGAATAACTCATTTGCTGCTTTTGATGAACAAAAACTTAGTCGGATTGCTCAATTTTATCCAAGAGACTTTTCAGCTATTGAACTCTCCATGCTTGAGGATCAACTTCAAAATTACATTGTTGATGTGCGCTCAAATATTGAGTTTGTTGAACTAAAAAGCATCAGTGATCTGGCAGTAAAATGGTCATGACAAATATAGATAAGGTCTATCCATTAGTTTATCGATTGCTCACATTGACATTGATTTTACCGATTGCAAAAGCTACTATAGAAAGGACATTTTCTGCCATGAATATTGTGAAGACTCGATTGCGCAATCGAATGGGAGATCAATGGATGAATGATTGTCTCATAGCATATATATATTGAGAAAGATTTATAGTTAGATAATAAAATCATCATGGATCAATTTCAGAACGTGAAAACTCGTAGGGACAATTATAATGTATTATATATTAAATTAGTTCATTTATGAAGCTATGCATCTTTTTTTAAATTTCATTATAGATTCTTTATATTGAATTTGTATGTATATTGTGCCCCCTGTATAAAATTCTTGGATCCACCACTGGCCTGTCCCGTCGGCCCAGCGAAAAGATTGACGTTGCCCATGCCATAGAGTCAAGAGAGATGATAAGGTTGAGCTCAAAGTTTGCTCTAGTATTTGATATTTTAAATATGAAAGCTTGCAGAGAGAGGAAAAGGTTGAAGGCTCAAATAAGAGGAAGGGATTTAGCGTCGAGAGAGAAAGAGAGAAAGAGGGAAAAGATGTAGCAGAGACTGAAAGATGTAAAAGAGAGGGGGATTCAAAATAGTTGTTCGTTTGTTATATTTGAATTTTTTTTCTATGATTTTATTTGAAGGTACTTAAGGTCGCTTCTGCATTGCTATATTGCTTGATTTTGTTTAAACCACAAGAGTGTTTCATTCTTTGTTAGCCACAACTATCACAAACTCTCCTAAAATTCACATGAACCCACAAAATGCAGATTCTAAAATTATGAGCAGTGTGCATGCTGTGTAATTTGAGAAATTAACCTCTTCATGCGATAGTATCTCTTCCAAACTAACCTCTTCATGAAACTTTTATATTATATTATTCATTTGTTGTACATCAATATTTGCTTTACCTTTTTAAAGATCCTTACAATCATGTGGCTGTAACTCATTGTTTTTTTAGGGAAAGAAGGCAAAGGTTATTCAAACCTTTCTCTTTGTTGCTGGTTTGAATACTTTGCTAGAAATAGGTGAGGTTTTAAAATTTTTGTTACTCCATGCTATCATTTGTTATATCTTCTAAACTTTGTTTTTTATTGTCCTCTCGACAATGTTGATTGATGGCTTGATGAGCTCAAGTGCAACTCTTTGAGTCTCAATTACCATTTTCTTTAAATCTTGTTCTCTTTGCATTTTCTTTGCTATGGCGTCTGGTGAGAATTTGGTTTAGAGGTCTAGATCTGGAGTTTTGTTTTCTAAACAAATTTGATTCAAGGTTTGCACTCAAACATTCTATTGTAGGGTTGAACTTACTGATTCAAGGTTTGCACTCAAACTTTCTACTGTAGCTAGCGTGGTTTAGAACAGGGATCTCTCTTACCTAAGTTGGGTTATTGAGTTTAATTTAGTCCCTTTTTTTTTGTTCTGAAAGTATGTATTTTATTTGGGGAATAGTCACTTGTTTTCTTTTAGATACTGATGGTAAGTAGAGTTAGTTTTCTTTTCGTTTGTTTTAATTTTATCAAAGTCTTTCACTTACTTTCATATACATACGTATAGTATATTTTCTAATCGTAGCTTAGTAAGGAGCGCCTTCCACCAGTTGTGTTGCCACGTTTTTCACCACTCCGCTACTTTAGTTGGTTGGTCTTAAGTTCAAGTTGAAAGGTTTTAGAGTCTTGTATTTATTTTCTTTAGCAATTTTGTTTACCTTTGTAAGTTGGATGTAGTTTGTGGAGGACGAAGGCTCATATTTGTATAGTGTGTGTGAATGTATAGGGAGAAATTTTATGTTCTTTTTTTTTTTTAGTTCAATTACAAAAGTGCATTACATATTTTATATTTGATTAATTAAAATTAAGTTCGTTAAGTTAATTGTTGTTTTGCAATATAATACTATTGAGATTTTATTTTGTGCATAGGTTGAGAAAGAGAAATATTGTTGGTTAACCACGTGTGCAACCAATAAGTTTTTAATTAAATTATTGACAAAATGATGATGGTCATTGTCGATTATTAAAAACTACTATTTTCAACTTTTAATGACAGATGGACTTTTAATGACGAATATTTATTGACGGATGGACTTTTAATGGTAGACATTTAATGACAGACGGACTTTTAATGACGAGCATTTAATGACGGACGGACTTTTAATGACAAACATTTAATGATTGATAGGCTTTTAATGTCATACATTAACCGACATTAAAGTTGTATGTCATTGTAGGGTACAATGACAAGCTACTTTTAATGGCGAGCAATGCCAAAATGATGACGGTTGCAACTAATAATTGTGCATAGGTTGAGAAAGAGAAATATTGATGGTTAACCACATGTGCAACCAATAATTTTTTAATTAAATTATTGACAAAATGATGACGGTCATTGTCATCATTGAAAACCACTATTTTCAACTTTTAATGACTAACGAACTTTTAATGACAGACATTTAATGACCGATGAACTTTTAATGATAGACATTTAATGACGGGACGAACTTTTCATGACAGACGAACTTTTAGTGATGAATGAACTTTTAATGACAGACATTTAATGACGGATAGACTTTTAATGTCATACATTAACTGACATTAAAAATCGCCTGTTATCGTAGCCTATAATGACACACGAAAAGATGTTGGGCGTTCATCTGACATCATTTCCCTATAATGACGGGCAATGTCCGTCATTAAACTCCAAATTTGTACTAGTGATCGTGCCTTATGTATAATGGAGGGGAATCATAGTTCGTCTTGTATTTAACCCTCATTACAATGTCGAACTCAATCGGACGAATTGCTATAATGTCATAAATTTGACTTTCAAATTCTTCATAACTCATTGTGGTCGGCACCACCAACCCTACCAATTCACCTTCAGTGTAAGAACACGAGTCCTCATGTCAAACACCACCATAACTAATGAATACACATTTGTTGTCCATCCTTGATAGTAAAGAGAAGAAATATGTTTCAAGCTTAGTGTGAGGAACCCACAATCTTCTTTCCAATTGTATATAGTCTTGCTCACAAGAAGGTTAGCACATTCTTAAGTTTGATTCAATTACTCTAAAATGTTCTTCACGTGTAATGAGAAGTGTATAAACATTAATAGATTACAAAGGTTGATGGGTGGTTGGTTGGATGGGAGTTAGTTTGATTGTCTTCTCAAATGTCAATGACATTATCTACTCTCATATTCAAGAAGTCAGCCCACAACCAACCTTCCAATACTTAAGTAATGTGAAATTTAATGTGATTGTGCTTTTATTCTCGTTTCAACTTTGCCATATTAAGTACTCTCACAACCAACATTCTCCTTTCAGCTTTGTCATCGTAAGTGTAATGTACGTGTCAATTGACAACCACAATCATAAGAGGCAAGTGAAAGTAAAAGAAAAAAACACAACTTGAGAGCGAGTGAGCGAGAGGCGTTTAACAGAACAACAACGAAGAAATCGAGAGTAGCATTAGGGTACAAAAAAAAAATCAAACCCGAAAACGATTGAGAGCGAGAGGTTATTAATGACTCGAAACGACCGAGAGTGAGAGGTTATGAACGCCTCACAATGATCGAGACCAATATTTGTATCATCGGATTCCTGAGCTTTTCGGGTGCAAAGGAGAAGTCGTTTTTTAGAATTCAAATAGCCAATCGAGAGTGTGCGGTGATGGAAATTGAACAATTAAATCGGGAGTCCGTTGAGATGGGGGTTTAAATGAAAGTGCAAACAAAATCATCAAAAGAGTTAACGAGTCAAAAAGGACCCAGACCGAGAGTCGAATGAGAGGCGAAGAATGCCTGTCAAACCACCTAGATCGAGAGTTGCTAACGACAACAAAAGGCCATCCATCGTTAAATTTAGATACCAAGTCATCCATCGTTAAACCCGCCGAAAAGAGGTCATCCATACAAAAAACCCAAAACAAATGGGGGAGTGTGTATTTTGTTGAAAATGAAAGTGGAATGCTAGTTTTTACTATTTCTCTAATCAAAATGTTTAACTTCTATCTTTAACATTTAAAAATTGATTCAAATATATCGCTGAATAATTTTATCATTAAAATAAATAATGAAATTTAGTGTGGGTGTTGAGATGTGAACAAAGTAGTGGCAGATATAGCTTTGACAAAATGAGCGGAAAACATGGCAAGTAATGTTAACCACCAAGCAAGCTCTATTTATAAACTCAACACCCACATCAATTTGATCTTGTTTTAATGGTAAAAAATTTTAAGGGCATATTTGAATCAATTATAAAAGTCAAAAGTAGAAATTAAACTTTTTAAATAATATGGTTATAATTAAAATTAACCTTAAAGTTTAGGGTCATTTTAAATAATTTAGACTATTTCTAAATGACTCAAAATTTTTAGTAAGATCAATTAATATTTTATTAAATGTAATAGATATAGAAGAATAAAACATATGTTAACCATGGTATTAAATTACCGTCGATATGTCGACATTTTCATCGACATTTTCACATGTCTATGGGTTCAACATCGACATAAGGGGGGAATCGACATTTCCACTATACCGTATAAAATTGATGAAATATTTAAAAAAAATAGCAAGAAAATGTAACTTAATGTGAATATAATATTGAAACAAATATTTTAATTCATTTAAAAAGTGTAAAATGTTTATTTATTAATTTAAATATTTTTTTGAATTTTTTATTTTTAAAATTTTTTCATAAATATCCATCGACATCGACATTTCTATAAAATTTAAACTTCGATATTTCCGTCGACATCGATATTTTAAACCTTGATGTTAACCTTTTGGTCTATTTAATCCATATGTCGTTAAGATTTGATTTTTTTTTTGCACGTAAAGATTTGACTGTTGAATACCTAAATTTAAATGATTTGATAACTATGGATATGAGAGGAAACTAGGGGACAGTTGTATGTATCATGTATGGATGTATCCGTAAAAGAATAAAGGCCAACTAATATGGATGGAGTGTCATAAAAAATAATAATAATAATAATATGGATGTGAGAGAAAATGGATGGTGCCTAGTGTTAGGGGCAAGGTTTAAAATGTCGATGTCGACGAAAATGTCGAAGTCTCAATTTTATGGAAATGTCGATGGAAATATCGATAAAATGTCGATTTCGATGGATATTTTTAGAAAAATTTTAAAAACAAAAAATTCAAAAAAAATATTTAAATTAATAAATGAACATTTTACACTTTTTAAATGAGTTAAAATACTTGTTACATTATTATATTCACATTAAGTTACATTTTCTTGCTATTTTTTAATATTTCGTCAATTTTGTACAGTATAATGAAAATGTCGATTCCCCCCTTATGTCGATGTCGAACCCATGGACATATGGAAATTTTAATGGAAATGTCGACATGTCGATGGAAATTTAATACCCTGGTTAAGGGGCAAAAGTTTTACCCTTAATAATAATAATAATAATAATATGGACGTGAGAGAAAATTGATGGTGCCTAGTGTTAGGGGGCAAAAGTTTTACCCCTAACACCTAGCCTGGGCTCACTCTTCTGAGCAGTTCAAAGATGGTGAAAAAAATTGATTAAAGTATCATTTTGGTCTCTTTTCTTTAAGAGTGCATTTACCAATCCATAATAGATTTGGGCGTAAATGTAATAAGATTGTAGGATAAACGTAATAGGATTGTGGGGTAAACATAATGATCCATAATGAAGGAGAATGACATTTGACATTGTTTACCAATCGTAATCTATAACAATCGTAATCAGTAATGACAATTCAAACTTTCTCATATGCACGATTACCATTATTCCCTCCTAATAATAAACAAATTAATCTTGTGTTACCAATATCGATATCAATCTCGATTAAAATATGGCTGTCAAAACTCAAGCCTAAAAAATATATATTATCGATTTCATCATCTCGATCAACATATACTCTGGCTAAAATTCACGCATAAAAAATATATATTGCTTATGACTTTGTGCTCCAAGATTCCAAAGACCCGTCTAAAATGAAACTCTTCAAGTCTACTTTTGATCTCAAATGTTTCGAAGTAATTTTTGGTCTTCATTTGATTAAGCAAAGTTGGCAATGGATCAAGCTGGTTCATACTCCACTGTAATAGAACGTCCAATATTGTACCAACTTTCTTTACTAGATGTAACAATCTAATAATTTACTTTTTTAAGGTTAAAAAACACTCTTAGTTCCTATACTTTTATGAAAGTAAGAACGTATTGGTTTGTGACAATTTAGTCATTGTACTTTTAATTTTGTAACAATTTAATCTTCAACTTTAGTATGTAAAAATTAGTCATATTTTAAAATTTAGAACGATTTAGTCTTTATCGTGAAAAATACTACTAAGATTTAATGAAATTTCTTACATATGTATATCAATAAACTAATTAGGGATCAATTTTTTTTAGAAACTACAAAAACTAAGTCATTACACATAATAAAAATCAACTATTAATTTTGATGGAAATTTTCATGGTAGGGATTAATTTATTACAAAATTTAAAGTATGGAGACTAAATTGTTATAAAGTTAAGTTTTGTACAACTTTCAAAGTAAATGAGCTAATGTATTACAAACCAAAGTTCAGAGACTAATTAAGGCTCCTGCGATAACCATTTGATTTTTTGTTTTTAAAAATTAAGCCTATAAATACTACTTCTACCTATAGATTTCCTTGTTTTGTTATATACTTTTTACATATGTTTTCAAAAACCATGCAAGTTTTGAAAACTAAAAAAAATCGTTTTCAAAAACTTGTTTTTGTTTTTGGAATTTGGTTGAGAATTCATATATTTTCTTAAAAAATATTAAACTCATTGTAGAGAAATGATGAGAAAACAAGCACAATTTTCAAAAACCAAAAACCAAATGATTATCAAACGGAGTCTTAATTATTACTTTCATGAAAGTTGAACTAAAAGTGTTCTTTAACATTTTTTAGTTCTTACCAATCCAAGTATAGCTCAATGGATAAGATACTAATTACCATTTTAAAGGCCAATGATCCAATTCCTATCCTTAATAATTGTTGAACTCAAAAAAAATATTTTTTAATTATCATTTTTTATGAGAAACAATTGTAATAATTTAAAAGAGAATTTTCCTGTAGCTAGAAGTTCTGAAGGCGAAACTCCTTACTTGTAGGTCTGCTTGGTAAAGATGAAATTTGCCAAAGGGGACAATGAGAGGATAAAGAGGTTAAAAAATACATATTGGCCACATGGAGAGGAGAGAGACTGAATTTTGTGCTAAAATAATAAGCAGTTAAAAATTACATATTGGCCATTGTGCTTTCATCCAAGTCACAATTTAGCCTCTTAATTTGAATTTGTAATGATTTAGACAATTTAAAACATGAATTTTATGATAGGAATGAACTATTCACCTTGTAGTGAAAGTTTTTTTTTATTTTTAAATAATTGAAAAATTAAATATTGGATCATCATTGAATTTATTTAGAACTAAAAAAATATAAAGATAACGATAATTTACTCGGAAGAATTTCAATCTTCTTATCTTCGAGATCAAGATTTGTGGAAATTTCTTGAAAAAATTGTACATGATTTGAAAGAAAAAGTTACAAATAATTTTGAGTTCTCTATGGAAGAGATGCACTCAAACCAAGAGTGTACTAGAGATCTGCTCAGTATTTTGCTAAAATCAAATAAAATATTTTAATACTTCATATATTAAAAAATATATATTTAATATAATTTAATCTCATTCCAATCTCATAAAATTTATTTTTAACTTATTTGAATCTCATTTAAATTTGGTATATATATTTTCTTTAATTTATCTAATACATGTATTTTCCTCTTCTATATTTAATATATTAAATATTAATTTGGACCTTTTAAATTTTCTTTTATTTTTCTTGCAACAAAGTTGATCTTTTTAATGTTGCTATGAGCTAGCAATGAGACCTTATGAGCCTATAGATTATAAGTTTCAATTATGCAAAATCAATTAATTAAACTCATTAATTAATTAATTTTCATTCATTGACTCAAGATCACTCTACTATAGACCTGGAGTTGCACTCTTATGCATTGTAGGACAAGTCGTGTCTATGGATATAATTACTACATGCAAGTTGATCTTTCACAAATTATTCGTATAGTTGGGTCAAAAATATCGTTTTACCCCAGTAATTACTTTGTGTACCTTTAGTATCACTAATATTCTATAAACAATATGCTTATGATCCAATCATAAACTAATTCCCTATCGGGCTAGTGAGAGGGTGATACTCCATTGTTCAAGTCCCGAAATCAGCACTTAAAGAAAACTACTTATCTACTTTCCCTATATAGAAAGAAATGAATGTCATCTTGTGAAACTTATGTTTACAACTCCCTATTTTGGTCAAATCACCGAAATGATAGGCTTATTGAATCGGTTATAAAAGTTATTATTACCCATGCAAATCAAAGGAAGTGTCTTCACACATAGAAGTTCGTAACTCACTCAGGATTAAGATCAAATCGCATATGATTATCTTGTCAAATATTTATCTTCTAAATTAACAGACTTATAAAGAGAGAGAATATATTTTTTGGTCCAGTTTTATACAAAGTTATTGTATACGATACCTCCACTCACATGTCTCTACATGAACGATTTAGATCAAATCATTGTAACTATTACAAAGTGAGTTGTATTAATAGTGTTACCAAAATAAAACACTCAATCTTATCCATAGACTATAGACTCTTTAGGTTGCTTTTTGAACATGATTCTTCGTATGTCAACTACATATTATTCAAAATTACATTAATAACCTATGATTTTTATATAAAATAGATAATGTAAATTACAAATAAAAATAATCAAACAATTATTAAATAATAAAATATTAATTATGAGGCTTTAGGCATAAATTTAAACATTTAAGTATGTAACAATTTGGTCCCTATAGTTAAACTTTGTAATGATGTTTTAAAAATACGTGGACTAAATTATTGTTTTAAATCAATGTACTTTATCTTGACAAGATTTTCATAATTGGATAAATTGTTAAAAATTTAAACTATAAAGACTAAATGGATACATATATTAGGAATCGTTTGTGACATAAAAATGAAAGGGTGGAAATGAGAGAATGAATTTAGCATTGCTTTATTTGGTTTCAGTATTGTGAGCCTCGGAACGAGAATAACCCATTCCCTTGGCATTTCATATAGACGAGGGTATATTTTATGGAAATGTATGGGTTTTCTCCATGCTTTTGAGTTTCTTCTTTTTTTTTTTCCCTGTTTCATTCTTCTTTCATTTTTTTAAGTAAATTTCTTGTTGGCACAATTATTTATGTTATTTAATTAATACTAAGTTTATTATTGATAAAATTATATTTAAATTAATTTTTAAAAATTGATAATTCAATATATAATATATGAAAAATTAAAAGTTTAATTTATCATAATGATATAAAATTAATCCAACTCATTATTCGATTGTAATTTATTAAAAAATATTAATTGATGGATGAAATTTTTATAGTTTCTACTAGTAAAATATATTAAGTTAATGAAATTAATTATTAATTAATTAACTATGATATATAAAATCTGTTCTATTAAATAATTTAGTAGAAATATTCATTTGTTTAATAGTTAGAGTTAATTATTTAATTAAAATTATTAATTGATTTTTTAAAATAAATTAATTTATATTTATGAATTAAAATTAATTTTAATTAGCTCCTTGATTAATGTATCATATTACACTAAATCTCATAAAATAAGTATAAACATTATTTATTTTCATAACAATTTGATAGATTTTTTCTTTTTCGAGTTCACAACATATAGGAGTGGGAGATTTGAACCTCTAACATTTTGGTCGATAATGTATGCCTAAACCAATTAAGCTATGCTTACGTTGGCTCTAATAGGATTCTCATGCATAATTAAACACAGTAATATTTGATTTTCAATATTTTTATTCTCAGACATTATATTTTCAAACATCTGATTTCTATGAGTATTGAACGAAACCTTATACCAAATGCCCCCTTAGAGTTTAGGGACTACATTACATTGTTATCGGACCATATGTGTTTTTCATCGTATTAAAAATTAAAAGTTGTCTAAAAACACAATAATAAATCTAAAAATTTCTTTCTAGTTGTAACCCTATCATCATTTTTTTACAAACGATCTATTGAACACATAATAGAATTTTATCTTCAAGACAACCATTACCTTTTAGTTTCATGTCTAATATATCTGTGGGTTTTAAGAACGGCCTAATAAGTCAAGAATTTATTAGATATAAAATTGAAAGTTAATGGATATATTAAACACTTTTAAACGCTTTAGAGATTTATTGGACACAAATAATTTAAAAGTTTAAGAATCTATCTTACATTTCGTAAAATTAAAAAACCTATTAAGCTGTGGTTAATGTGATAAGGAAAAAGCTATATAATAAGTGTGGTACTTCTGAATTTGTGTTCTTAAAGAATTATTGGATACTTTAGGCACTTTAGAAAACAATTTTTTTTTCAACTCTATTGGACATAAATTTGAAAGTTAATAACCTAAAATTTCTAATATGTTCTTAAATATTAAAGAAAATATCAAATAAATCTCAAAATTTTCAATTTTGTATCTTATAAAATTTTAAACTTTCAATATTATATCTAATAGATCCTTTATTTATGAGATATTTTTTAAAGTTTAGAAACTTGTTGATATAAAATTGAAAGTTGAAAAATCTATCAGACATTTTTAAAGTTTAGTAAAATTTCAAGATTTAGAACGATTAAACTTGTTATTTAACTAGAAAGAAAAACCATTTCAGGGAGGAGAAAACAATCCATTTGGAAAAACCATTATGTTAAAATAATAATTTTCTTCCTTAAAAAACAATAATAATAATAATTTTCAAATGGCTTTTAAGTTTGGAAAAAAAACAATTAAAATTAGAACTTCAAAGATTGTGTCTATTTAGTCTTTTACTTTTAAAAGTATTTAATAAGTTTTTAAAATTTAAATTTTATGTTTAATAGTTACCGAATTTTTAATTTTGTATTTAATAGATTTCTGACAAATTTAAAATTTTTAAATCTTAATTAATTTATTAAATATAAATATAAACTTTACAATTTTAAATAATTCAAAAGTTAAGAATAAAATTTATAATTTTAAAAGTTCATGGATGAAATTAATACAAACTTCTAAATTTAAAATTCAAGACTAATTTGTAATTTAACAGAAGAAAAAAAAAGGAAAAGAAAAAAAGATGATGCGTGCCCTCCAAGTTGCTTACATATATTATGGGTTTCTGGTCGAATTCAACATTCAATCACCAACACACAAAAATGGAGATTTGGTTCATCGTCCTCGTCTCCCTCTGCATTTGCTCTGTTCTCAGCTTCATTTTTACCCACTTTCAAACCTCCACCAAGCTCCCAACAAGCCCTCCTTCAATTCCGATCATCACCAATTTCATATGGCTCCGCAGATCGCCTATCCAAATTGAATCTCTGCTCCGCAGTTTCGTCGCTAAATATGGCCCCGTCGTCTCCTTCCGCTACGGCAAGAACCCCACCATCATCATCACCGACCGCTCTATTGCCCACAAGGCCCTTCTCCAGAACGGCGCTCTCTTCGCCGACCGTCCACCGGCTACTCCCGCCGACAAGATCTTCACCAGCAACCAGCACAACATCACCTCTGCCTCCTACGGCCCACTCTGGCGCCTCCTCCGCCGCAATCTCACTTCCCAAATCCTCCATCCTTCTCGGGTCAAGTCCTACAATCGAGCTCGCAAGTCGGTTTTGGATATTCTTCTCAATCGGCTTCTATCTCACTCTGAATCTGGAAGTCCTGTCCATGTTTTCGATCATTTTCAGTACGCCATGTTTTGTTTGTTGGTATTGATGTGCTTCGGGGATAAGCTTGACGAAACCCAGATTCATGAAATCAAAAACGTGCATCGAGCTATGCTGTTAAGTTTTTGGCGTTTTAAGATGTTCAATTTCTGGCCGAAATTGGCCATGATTTTCCTCCGGAAGCACTGGGAGGCGTTTCTCCAACTCAGGAGAGAGCAAGAGAAAGTCATCATCCCGTTGATCCAAGAAAAAAGGAAAGCCAACCAAAACAGAGCAAAGAGAGGCGAAACTGGAGAAGAATTTATAGTGTCATATGTGGATACGCTTCTCGATTTGGAGCTCCCCGACGAGAACCGAAAGCTTACAGATGACGAGATGGTCACCATATGCTCCGAGTTCCTCTTCGCTGGCACGGACACCACAACCACGGCCTTGCAGTGGATAATGGCGAATTTAGTGAAATACCCAAAAATTCAGAACAAGCTTTATGCAGAGATCAAAGGAGTCATGGGGGATGAATCAGAGGAGGACGTGAAGGAAGAGGATTTGCGGAAACTTCCATATCTGAAAGCGGTGGTTTTAGAAGGATTAAGAAGGCACCCACCAGGGCATTTCCTGTTAGAACACGCAGTGAAAGAAGAAACGACATTGGAAAATTATGTGATACCAAAGAATGCGACTGTAAATTTTATGGTGTCGGAGATGGGTTGGGATCCAGAAGTGTGGGAAGATCCGATGGCGTTTAAGCCGGAGAGGTTCATGAAGAGCGACAAAGAAGAAGAAGAAGAAGAAGAAGTGGAGTTTGATATTACAGGGAGCAAAGAGATAAAGATGATGCCGTTCGGAGTAGGGAGACGGATGTGTCCTGCATTTGGTCTGGCGATTCTTCATTTGGAGTATTTCATTGCTAATTTGATTTGGAGGTTTGAATGGAAGGCTGTGGATGGAGACCAAGTTGATCTGTCGGAGAAGATGGAGTTAACCGTCATGATGGAAAAGCCTCTCAAAGCCAACATACATCCGAGGTGATTGTGCCCAGCTCTGTGCCTTTACTTGCAAATTTGCTGTACCACGATAAACAAACTTTACTCCACTGCACTCGCATAAATTTTAATTTCAAAATAAATTAAACATCTCAATTTGATCAATGAGAAAACAGGATCCTTCCTTTTAATAATTATAAACAAGGTTGCATATGAAACTCCAAGTGCATAGACGCGTCAAAGCCAAGCTTGGCTACTTAACCCCTGTTTCATAACCATTTGTTATTTAATTTTTAAAAATTGTGTTGGTATTTTTACCATAGTTTTTATCTTTTTTAATAAAAAGATTTGTATTCTTAGTCAAATTTCAAAAATAAAAACAATTTGTTATTTAATTTTTAAAAATTGTGTTGGTATTTTTACCATAGTTTTTATCTTTTTTAATAAAAAGATTTGTATTCTTAGTCAAATTTCAAAAATAAAAACAAGTTTTTTAAAACTATTTTTGTTTTAGTTTTCAAAACTTGAGTTGAATTTTTAAAACATCCCTAATGTAGATGATTTCATTTTCAATTGTTACTTTCAAAAATTCAATTAATCTATAAAATATTTCAAATCCTCAAGTATAGTTAACTTTAGAAAATATCTCTTAAATATAGATGATTTTATTTCTAAAAAAAAAAGTTTCAAAATTAAAAATTATAGTTGATGTTGACTTGGTTAAGAAAGTCATCTCCTTAAAGAACGAGAGAAAGAATCATCTAGATCGTTCATCTATAAAGAGATATAGTCGAGGATTTCAATATGATGCAGTGGAATGGAACCCTAGAATAGATTGAATAAGTGCAAATTCAAATTCTGTTACTTATTTTTAAATTCCTAACCAAATGAATTAAGCTAGGCTCATTTGATAACTATTTGATTTTGTTTTTGAAAATTAAGCTTATAAACACTTCGTCTAATTGTGGTTTCTTTGTTTTGTTATCTATTTTTTATATGTTTTCAAAATCCAAGGCAAACATTTGAAAATTAAAAAAAATAATTTTTATTTTATGAATTTGACTAAGAATTCAAATCTTTTCTTAAAAAAGATGAAAATCATGGTAGAGAAATAGTGAGAAAATAAACACAAATTTTTAAAACCTAAAAACCAAATGATTATCAAACATGGTCAGTATATTTAAAATTGCAAAATTACATTAGTTTTTATTGTAAAGTTATAATCACATTTGATTTTTATTGAAGTTAAAACATGTATAGTATATAACAAATTATATAATATTGTAAAATATAAAAATTATAACATAAAATATGTTAATAAATTAATAAATAATATTTGATATTCTAATAAATATTTAGTTGGTAACTACAATTGTTTTTATTGTTTAAAAATATATTATTAAGTATAGTTTAAACCATTTTTAAAATTGAGATCTAATTTCTAAATCAACTACTAAAAACATATTTAAAAACGCTAGAAATATTGAATACAACTCTATTTTTCATTGAATCTTTTTGTTTTTAAACAAAGCTTTGTTTTTTAAAAAAAAAAAAATTAAAACAGAGCTTTGTTTTTAAACTACAACAAAAATTCACCGTAGACTTTCTCCACGGGGTTGAAAGAGTTCTTGATTAGGTCATTCATGGAAAATTGTAAACTCAGAGGTTGGTTTTTGAATAGCAACCGGAATACGAACCCAACTAAAACCAACAAAATTGATCACCAAACGACCATCAATTTTTAGTTAGGCATTTGATTAAGTTTTTACAAATACACTTTGGACATTAATTGTTTTTTTTCTTAAATCAGTATATCAGTTCTACATCGATTTTGGCCGAAATTAATCCAAACGGACCCACCTACATATATCTATCCTTGTGGTTATATCTTAGATTTTTTTTTTTTTTTGGAGCAAAGTGGTTATATCTTAGATAATGTTAAAGTTAATGAATTTTAGCTTTTTTTTTTAGCACAACAAATGTAGGGAATGGAAATTTGAACCCCCATCAAAATTAGTATTGTAGTTTTTAAATTTTATAAAATTAATGAAGTTAAAGTTAAATAGTAATAATCGTATAGTGTAACAATTTGATTATAATATCTATAATAATTCTTATAAATTAGGGGTAATTTCATAAGTTTTGGAGGTGATGAATCAAATTAAAAGAGTGAGATAATATCAATTTTACCCCTAAATTTACTAAGTTATATCAATTTTCACAATAAACTTTAGTTTCATCAAATTGGAACCTACACTTTGACAAGTATTTTAATTTTTACCTTTGGTTCAATTTCTATGAATCCATATGCTAATGTTTACAAACAATAATGTAAAATCTCTACGAACTCATTAGCTTCAATAAAATCAAGCTTTGCAGGAAATTAAGTTGGATCAAAGCATAAATTAAACCTTGAATAACTTTGCCAAAAACCACAAATTTCAACAAAAATCTAACTTTATTACGGTTTCTCATTGAATCCTATCAATTTGTACCATACTCTTATGTTTTATATTTTAGTGAGCACATACTAGAATATTTTTCTTAACGGTCTTTCAAACAAAAATTTATCATATGGTTAAATTTGCAACACATTTTAAAGTTCAATTCAAAGATGGCTACGATTATAAGGAGTAAAATGGAAGACTGAAGAGAATAGGAGAGGGCTTAGCAAAAAATCTCCTCAGCAAAAAAAAAAAAGAAAGGAATTTCGAAGTCAACAGAATAAATAAATTACAATGTCTACCATTATTAGAAAAACGTAGGTTTCCACAAACCATTTTAAAAAAGCAAACGAGAACGTGGAGCTGCGTTGACAAACTTGACGAACATAAAATATCAGTTTTCTGTTCGGATTAAATCCTAAAACACAAAAAATGGAGACCTCGTTCATCATCCTCATCTCCCTCTGCATCTGCTTTCTTCTCAACTCCATTTTTAACCACTTTCGAAGCTCCACCAAACTTCCACCAGGCCCTCTCATCTCCTTTTCCATTCTCACTAACATCCTATGGCTTCGAAAATCCTCTCTCAAAATGGAGTCTCGACTCCAAAATTTCTTTGTCAAATACGGCCCTGTCCTCACCCTCTACATCGGCCTCCGCCCTGCCATCTTCATCGCCGACCACTCCATCGCCCACAAGGCCCTCGTCCTAAATGGCGCTCTCTTTGTCGACCGTCCGCCGATGCTTCCAGTGAGCCAATTCATCTCCAGCAACCAACACAACATCAGCTCTGCCTCTTACGGCCCACTATGGCGCCTCCTTCATCGTAATCTCACTTCCCAAATCCTCCATCCTTCTCGTGTCAAGTATTGAGGAAAGAATTACAATTCACCGTGGCAATCAAATTGATGAATCAGATGAGGACTGCTAAGGTGGTGTCATTGGTGGAGGAAGGTTCTAGAATTCTTTGATTTTATGTTCTTTCTGAATTTTGTTATTTTTGGCTCAATAAGCTAGTGACATGTATTAGGTATTTGTTTACCTTTGTCCTTATTCCCATTATCTTTCTAAAAATCTGTATATATGGAAAATAGGGTTTCTTGTATTTGGTAGAATACTGAATACACAAATATACGAAAGAATACCAAAAGGATAATTTTCAGCCCTACCTTATTTTTCTTTCTTATCGCGTTTTCTCAAAAATTGATTTGGTATCAGAGCCTCTATGGCCAACGTCAATCAGACTCTGTCACCTATTTTTTCAAGCTCTGGCAATGGAAATCCAACCGAACCACCATTGAATCAGTTGCTGAATCAAATCACCTCCATTAAAATGGATCGATCTAATTTTCTTCTCAGGCAAAACCTAGTCTGTCCTATCTTTCGTAGTTATCAACTTGAAGGCCACCTAATAGGTACCAAAATTTCCCCATCAAGTTCATCAACGAAACGAAGAAACGTCAAGTGAAGGCTCCAGCACTGATGCTCCTACTGCTACCCAACAAAAGCCAAACCTAGAGTATGATTTGTGGATTGTTATTGATCAACTCTTGCTCGGATGGCTATATAACTCGATGTCTTCAGACATTGCTACTCAAGTCATGGGACACCAGACCTCAAAAGGGCTATGGGATGCAATTCAAGAATTGTTCAGGGTACACTCTAGAGCCGAAATTGATTATTTAAAGAGAATGTTTCAGCAAACTCGTAAAGGTGCGTCGAAAATGAGTGACTATTTATCTACTATGAAGCAGTATTCTGATAGGCTAGCTCTGGCTGGAAGCCCTATTTCTACTAGTGATCTTGTCTTGCAAGCGTTATCTAGTCTAGATGAAGAATACAACGCTGTTGTTGTTGCAATTCAAGGGAAAATAGGAGTAAGCGGGGCTGAAATGCAGATGGATCTTCTCTCTTATGAGAAGAGACTGGAATATCAAATGGCACTAAAAACAGGCTTATCAGGATTGTCCATTCATCCCACCACTTCCTCGATCAACATGGTGCAAAACAAGGCCCATCCCAACTCATATTCCACTGTCCCTCTCAATCGAAGTTACTCACAGAACACAAATCAAAATGGTCCACAAGGTCAATCTCAGAGAGGTGCCCGAGGTGGTCGTGGAAAGGACCGATGGAATCATGCTTCCTCTAATCGACCTACATGTCAAGTATGTGGGAATTTGGGTCACACTGCTGTAGTATACTTCTTTCGTTTCAACAAAGAAGTCAACAATCCCAATCAAACTTAGTTTCAAAATGGTCCTCCGCCTCTAAGTTCTCAGGGTCAATTTTATCGAGGTAATCAAAATGCTATGCTTGCAAATTCTGCTCCTGCTACTCCAAAAACGGTAATTGACCCCAATTGGTATGTTGATAGTGGGGCATCCAGCCACATTACTGCCAATCCTAATTTTCTGACCTCCAAGACTGTTATACAGGTACTCAGAAAGTTGTGGTTGGTAATGGTAATGAGCTTTTTATTTCTCATTTGGGTTGTTCTGTTATTTCTTCAAGCCATGGTACTCTTAAATTGACTGATGTTCTGTATGTGCCTACTATTGCAAAAAATTTGGTCAGTGTGTCTAAATTGGCTAGAGATAACAATGTATTTGTTGACTTTCATCCTGACTTGTATGTGGTTAAGGACAAGCTTTCGGGGGTGGAATTGCTGAGGGAAGCTCTTAAAAATGGGTTGTATCAAATCACTTCTGTCGGATAGTTTATAAATAATGATCAAGGCATTGTTCATCCTCAACCGGGTTGTACTGCTGCTAGTCTGTCCACCTCATCACAAGGAGAATCCTGTTTTTCTCTTAGTTTACCTACTGCAACAGCTCATGTATTGGTGACCAAGTCCTTTTTACATCAAAGACTTTGTCACCCTTCTTTAAAAGTTTTTAATCAAGTCATTAGAGGTTGTAATCTCAGTTTTCTAGTAAATGACAATCTCCAGTTTTGTGAAGCATGTCAGTTTGGTAAAATGCATGCTCTTCCATTTCCCTTGTCTTCGTCTCGTGCATCCACTATTTTTGAACTTGTTCACACAGATTTGTGGGGGCCAGCCCCGATGTTATCGTCTGATGGTTTTCAATATTATGTTTTATTCATTGATGATTTCAACTGATTTACATGGATATTTCCTCTTCGTCAAAAGAGTGACACCGTGATTGCTTTTCAAGAATTTCAAGCCCTTGTGAAAACTCAGTTTATCACCAATATTAAATGCATCCAAATGGATGGAGGTGGTGAATATCGACAAATTATTTAGATTTGTAATCAACTTGGCATTTAGACTCGTGTTTCATGTCCTCACATATATGCTTAGAATGGACGTGAACGAAAATACCGTCATGTCGTGGAAATGGGCCTCACTTTGTTAGCCCAAGCTTCAATGCCATTGAATTTCTGGTGCTTTGCTTTTGAAGATGTTGCATTATTAATCAATGGCTTCCCTCTACTGTGCTCAATAATAAGTCACCCATGAAGCTTCTTGTAAATCGATCCATCGATCTGTCATCATTACGTGTTTTTGGGTGTGCCTGCTATCTGAATCTTCGACTGTATCAGTCTCACAAATTTGGGATTCATACAGAAAAGTGTGTTTATCTTGGTCCATCTCCAATACACAAAGGTTATTGATGCTTAAGTGCTACTGGATGAATTTTTATTTCCAGACACATTAAATTCAACGAGAAGATTTTCCATTCAAGCATGGTTTTGGTAAGGCCCAATCCTCATCTAATTTCCAGCCAAATACGTTTTCTCCTTCAATTTCCTCTTGGTTCAGTTCTGTCTTATAACCCAAGCCCCTAAACAACCCAAGCCCATCAAACAGCCCACTAAACCATCCAAATGACCCACCAACTAGCCCAATACATTCTCCAATTCCATTATCACATTTTCATCCAAATAACCCATCAACCAGCCCATGCGTACTCTATCCATCAAATTCAAATCCATTGACATATGTGTTGGTTATTTTGGTTATTTTCCTTTTATGGTTAATCAGTATATTTGTATTTACTGTATTATATTGCTGGAAAATTATTTCCTTACTTGTAAATGGGTGTTTCTTCTATTTAAGAACCCCTCTCTTTTCATAATAAGATTATTACAGAGAATTATTATCTTTCTCATGGTATCAGAGCAGGGAACCCTAAATATTTAGAAACCTTAATATTCTAACCTAACAGTTGCCGCCGCCTACAGCTGCCGCCGCCTACTACCGCCGCCGCCGACTACAGACGAAGCCTCCTCCCTTTGAGCATCACGAACTCGTGCAAGCAGATCCTCGCGTTTGTGCAAGCAGATCCTCGCGTCAGACAAGCCTCGCTCCAGATCCTCGGTACGACGCCGACCGCAGCTGCCATCTCTCTGACCGCCGCTGCCCTCGACGCCGACCGCCGCTGCGCTCTACACCGAACCCCGCTTCCTTGACGCCGACCATCGCTCCGACCACCGTCGCACTCCCTTGTTTCATTCGAATTTTTTTTTCTGCCCTGTTTTTGGCTGTCTGTCACTTTGTTAGGCTACTGGTTGTGTTCTATTTTTTGTGGGTTTGACTTCTCTCTGTTTTCAGAATAATGGCAGAAAATAAGTCTTCGATTCCCAAAGTCTTAGATAACCGCATTCATCCCAACAGTCCTACTGTCCAAATTACAACCATTCGACTTAATGGAGACAACTTTCTTCGTTGGTCCCAAAGTGTTCGAATGTATATCCGTGGACAAGGAAAGATTGGGTATCTTACTGGAGATACAATACCACCAGCCAAAGATGATCCTTCATTTGCCGTGTGGGATGCTGAAAACTCAATGGTTATGACTTGGCTCGTTAATTCCATGATAGAAGACATTAGTTGTAACTATATGTGTTACTCTACTGCACAGGAACTATGGGAGAGCGTAACTCAAATGTATTCAGATTTGGGAAATCAGTCACAAATATTTGAGCTGAATCTCAAACTAGGTGACATACGACAAGGAGGTAACTCAATTACACAATATTTTCACTCCCTAAAAAGGATTTGGCAAGACCTTGATCTCTTTGATGGAAGTCTACAGAGGATCAAACACACTACAGGAAAATAGTTGAGGATGGTCGTATCTACAAATTCTTGGCTGGCCTGAATGTTGAGTTTGATGAGGTTAGAGGCAGAATCCTTGGTAAAACAAACCTCCCAACTATTAATGAAGTTTTCTCTGAAGTGCGCAGGGAAGAGAGCCGCCGGAATGTTATGATTGGGAAGAAGCCCAATGATTCAGTAGAAAGTTTCGCTTTGGTGGTTGAAGCTGCTGCACACAAGGCTTCCGATCAATCAAACAGGACCCATGAAAAGCCTCGTGTCTGGTGTGATTATTGTAACAAACTTCGGCATACTCGTGATACGTGTTGGAAAATCCATGGAAAACCTGCAAATTGGAAGAGTAAGCAAGGTGAGAAAAGCACCACCCAACATCCATCCAGTGCCAACCTGCAAACCAGTGCTAATGTTGCTGATTCCAATCCATTCAACAAAGAGCAAGTTGATCAAATCCTGAAACTGCTAAAGGCCACTTCATCATCTGGTAATCCTAGTGTTTCCTTGGCACAAACAGGTAATTATCCTCAAGCCTTCTCTTGTCTCAATTCATCTCCGTGGATTATAGATTCCGGAGCCTCTGACCATATGACTAGTTCCTCCAAACTATTTGCATCATACTCCCCTGTGTACGGTCATGAAAAAATTCGAATTGCCGATGGTAGTTTCTCTTCTATTGCAGGAAAATGAACTATTAAATTGACCTCACTTATTCATTTACACTCTGTCCTCCATGTTCCTAAATTAACCTGTAATTTGTTATCTGTTAGTAAAATCTCTAAGGCTGCTAATTGCCGTGTTACCTTTTTTGACTCCCATTGCATCTTTCAGGATTAGGACTCGGGGGAGATGATTGGACGTGCTAGGATGCTCGATGGTCTCTACTACTTTGATGAATCTTCATCTAGTCATAAAAAAGTTCAAGGCTTGAGTAGTGTTAGTTCTTCCTCTGTTAAAGAAACTATAATGCTTTGGCATCGTAGACTAGGACATCCCAGTTTTTTTTACTTAAAGTATTTGTTCCCTGATTTATTTAAAGGAATTGATTGATCTATTTTTCATTGCGAAAGTTGTATCTTTGCAAAAAATCATCGCTCCACTTATTTGCCAAAACCCTATAAGTCTTCTGCACCTTTTTACTTAATTCATAGTGATGTTTGGGGTCCGTCTAAAGTTTTGACTCATACTGGAAAACGGTGGTTTGTCACGTTCATTGATGATCACACCCGTTTAACTTGGATTTATCTGTTAACAAAAAAGTCAGAGGTGAAAGATGTTTTTATTCGATTTTATAACATGATTAAAACTCAGTTTCAAACTAAAATTAACATCCTGCACTCTGACAATGGCACTGAATATTTTAATGAATATTTAACTGATTTCTTACTAGTGAAAGGAATTGTTCATCAATCCACGTGTCGAGACACTCCCCAACAAAATGGTATTGCTGAAAGGAAGAATGGACACTTACTCGATGTTGCTCGTGCCCTTATGTTCTCTATGCATGTTCCCTCTTATTTGTGGGGAGAAGCAGTCCTCACGGCTGCATATCTTATTAATCGAATGCCTACAAAAATTTTGGATTTCAAAACCCCCCTGGATCACTTTAAAAGCTTTTTTCCCGCTGTCCGCCTATTTTCTGATTTACCGATCAAAGTTTTTGGGTGTACTGCTTATGTTCACATTCCTAGCTTTTCTCAGTCTAAATTCGATCCTCGGGCTGTTAAATGTATTTTTTTGGGTTATGTCTCCCAGAAGAAAGCTTATAAATGTTTTGATCCTATGAACAAAAAATACTTTGAAAGTATGGATGTCTTTTTTTTTGAAAATCAATCCTTTTTTAACCAGAATTCTCTTCAGGGGGAGACAATACCTAACTTAGAAGATAATTTCTGGGATATTTCTCCTCTTCCTACCATCATTAGTCCTGAGGTTACTAGTTCTAGCTCTTCAATGCCAAGTATGGAAATTTCTTCGTCAGGGGGAGAAACACTACAAAGAGATCTAACCGATCAAAACCCTGAACTTCAGGTTTATACTAGAAGGGCGGTGAATCAAAAGAATCAAGACCAGACAGTAGACTTATCACAAAATCAATCTAATACTCCGACGAATGATTCTGAAGATCCAGGTAACAGATCCTCTATTCCTATCTCTTCATCTATTCATAATAGTTCATCTGAGGTACTTGATCTTGATATTCCAATAGCCCATAGGAAAGGTATCCGAAATTGCACTAAATATCCTATTGCAAACTATCTTTCTTACCATAAATTGTCCGATAGTCATAGAGTGTTTACCTCTAGGATAACTAATTTGTTTGTTCCAAGGAATATACAGAAGGCCCTAAATGATTCAAATTGGAAGTTAGCAGTTATGGAAGAGATTAATGAGCTCAAACAAAATCGCACATGGGACATAGTAGATTTACCAAATGATAAGAAGACGGTAGGTTGCAAGTGGGTGTTTACTATAAAGTGCAAAGCCGATGGTAGTGTTGAAAGATACAAAGCCAGACTTGTGGCAAAAGGCTTCACTCAGACCTATGGAATTGATTATCAAGAAACGTTTGCTCCCGTTGCTAAAATTAACTCCATTAGAGTTCTATTATCTATTGCTGTCAATGCAGATTGGCCCCTTTATCAACTTGATGTCAAGAATGCCTTTCTCAATGGGGAACTTGAAGAAGAGGTATTTATGGACTTACCACCTGGTTTTGAGAAAAATCTTGGAATTAACAAAGTATGCAGGTTAAAGAAATCATTATATGGCCTTAAACAGTCTCCTAGAGCGTGGTTTGAACGTTTTGGAAAAGCAGTCACGAACTATGGATTTTCTCAAAGTCAAGCAGATCATACTATGTTCTATAAACATATTGGAGATGACAAAATTGTTATCTTAATAGTGTATGTTGATGACATTATTCTTACATGAAATGATGAGGCAGGTTTGACTATTTTGAAAGAAAGGCTAGCAAATGGATTTCAAATCAAAGACCTGGGAGTCTTGAAGTATTTTCTAGGAATGGAATTTGCTAGGTCAAAAGGTGGTATCCTTGTTAATCAAAGGAAATATATCATTGATTTACTTGAAGAGACAGGATTACTTGATTGCAGAACAGCAGAAACTCTTGTTGAGCCAAATTTAAAATTACAAGCTGCAACAGAAAGTGAGGTAAAAGACAAAGAAAAATATCAGAGACTTGTGGGAATACTCATTTATTTGTCCCATACACGTTCTGACATTGCCTTTGTAGTTAGTATGGTAAGTCAGTTTATGCATGCACCAGGATCAACTCACTTTGAATCTGTTTATAGAATCCTAAGATACTTGAAAGGTACTCCTGGAAAAGGTATATTGTTTAAGAAGCATGGTCATCTGAATGTTGAAGTCTATACTGATGCTGATTGGGCAGGCAACACCACAGATAGAAGATCGACTTCTGGTTACTGTTCCTTTGTTGGAGGAAATCTAGTTACCTGGCGGAGCAAAAAACAAAGTGTAGTGGCTAGAAGTAGTGCTGAAGCTGAGTTTAGGGCCTTAGCCCATGGTATTTGTGAAGGTATATGGATAAAGAGACTATTGGAAGAATTGAAATTCTCTCAGAAGATACCTATGCGAATTTATTGTGACAATAAGGCAGCAATTTCCATTGCCCATAATCCAGTCCTTCATGATAGGACAAAACATATCGAAGTTGATAAACATTTCATAAAAGAGAAGATTGATGCAGGAGTAATATGCATTCCCTATCTTCCTACAACAGAGCAAGTTGCTGATGTGTTAACTAAAGGGCTTCCAAAGTTAAAGTTTGACAAGATGACTAACAAGCTGGCAATGGAAGACATCTTCAAACCAGCTTGAGGGGGAGTGTTGGTTATTTTGGTTATTTTCCTTTTATGGTTAATCAGTATATTTGTATTTACTGTATTATATTGCTGGAAAATTATTTCCTTACTTGTAAATGGGTGTTTCTTCTATTTAAGAACCCCTCTCTTTTCATAATAAGATTATTACAGAGAATTATTATCTTTCTCAATATGTTCCCTACCAGTCTACGTTGTCACCATCACACGCTTCTCCCCTTCTTGATAATACATCTCCTTCTTCTTCACCGAATGTAACGTCTTCATCCGATACTTTAGCCCAAGGTCTCTCACCGATTTTCTCGCGTGGTAGACTCCTTTGCTTCGTCTGAACAACATTCTATTTCGTCCCCTACACCGATTGTCAATGACCATCCCATGGTTACACGGGAGAAAGCGAGCATTTTTCGCCCCAATGCATGGACTGTTACCTCTTTAATCGATTGGGCTTTCACTAAACCAACAAAGATCACCGATGCCTTTGTTACTCCGGCGTGGAAGGCTGCCATGGATACTGAATTTCAAGCTCTGTGTCGCACAAACACCTGGTCGCTTGTTCCATGCTCTCTTGATTTGAACATTGTTGGATGTCGATGGGTATTTCGTATTAAAAGGAATGCTGATGGCACCATTCAATGACACAAAGCAAGGCTGGTCACTAAGGGATTTCATCAGAGTCCTGGGGTTGATTTTTTTGATACATATAGCCCAATGGTGAAATCCTCTACCATACACATTGTTTTGTTTCTTGCAGTCTCGAGTGGTTGGTCACTTCGGCAGCTTGACTTCAATAATGCTTTCCTAAATGGGACATTGAAAGAAGTTGTTTACATGACTCAACCCCTGGGATATGAAGACTTTGCACGACCCACTCACGTTTGCAAATTGAATAAAGCAATCTATGGGCTCAAGCAAGCACCTCGGGCCTAGAATGATGAATTAAAGATTTTCTTACAGAGTTGTGGCTTTTCGGTTAGCAGGTCAGATGCATCTCTTTATTATTTAAATCAAGGTTCAGTTATAATTATGCTCCTTATCTATGTGGATGACGTAATAATTACTGGCAATAGTCTCCCCTTTATATCAAAGCTTATATCTCAGCTTGATTCTAAGTTTGCACTGAAAGATCTTGGTCAACTAAGCTACTTCTTAGGTATTCAAATCACATATCACAAGTCAGGTCTTCATTTAAATCAATCCAAATATATCTTTGACCTGTTGGATAAGCTGAATTTTTAGAGTCTCGAGCTGTGTCCTTCTCCAGCAGTCACAGGTAAGCATTTATCCATAAATGATGGAACCTTACTGCCCCGATCCTTTTTTGTATCGAAGCATCATGGGTGCTCTTCAATATCTTACCAACACAAGACCGGACATCGCGTTTATAGTCAACAAGTTAAGTCAGTTTCTAAAGGCTCCCACAAATGTTCATTGGAAGGCAGTAAAACGTGTACTTCGATATCTACAAGGGACTGCAACTTATGGTCTTTCAATTCAACCCAGTTCTTAGTTGACAATCACTACTTTTTCTGATGCCGATTGGGCAGCGAATGTTGATAATCAGAAGTCTGTTGCTGCATATTGCGTCTTTCTTGGAACCTCCTTAATCTCATGTTCCTCAAAGAAACAAGTTGTTGTAGCTCGATCAAGTACTGAGTCTGAGTACCGTGCTCTTGCTCATGCTTCCGTTGAAATCACTTGGGTTCGTCAGTTGCTTAAGGAACTTGGCTTTCATTTAGATGGTACCCCTGTTTTGTGGTGTGATAATATTGGTGCTGGAGCTCTTGCTACCAATCCCATATTTGATGCTCGCACCAAGCATATCGAGATAGATGTTCATTATGTTCGTGATCAAGTTCTTGCCAAGCGACTTGATGTTCGATATGTTCCCTCAAATGAGCAACTCGCAGATTGTCTTACCAAGTCTCTCACGCATTCACAGTTCTCTTATTTACAAACCAAACTCGAACTAGTTGATCTACCCTCTCGTTTGAGGGGGGATATTGAGGAAAGAATTACAATCCACTGTGGCAATCAAATTGATGAATCAGATGAGAACTGCTGAGGTGGTGTCCTTGGTGGAGGAAGGTGCTAGAATTCTTTGATTTTATATTCTTTCTAAATTTTTTATTTTTGGCTCAATAAGCTAGCGACACATATTAGGTGTTTGTTACACCCTTTTTACCTTTGTCCTTATTCCCATTATCTTTCTAAAAATCTGTATATATGGAAAATAGGGTTTCTTGTATTCGGTAGAATACTGAATACACAAATATACGAAAAAATACCCAAATGGTAATTTTCAGCCCTACCTTCTTGTGTTGGCTTTTTGGCCCTTAATCTCAAATTAATTAATTTTAATTAATTAATTAATGTTTTGATGATAACAAACCTGATTTTGTTTATTGACAATTTTAGTATTTTGAAGTATCCATTGTATAGAGCTCAGAATAACGATTCCAACGTATCTTGAATCGTTCGAATCGGAGCACAAACGAAGAAGGTATGGGAAACACAAAATTGAAAGGAAAATCCTACATGGTGTGACACGTGGCATATATTTATGATGTGGCAGATGACGTAGAAGGTCAACGATCAACTTTGCTTATGTGGAGCCAACGTGTCGATGACATGGCACATTCAAACGGTCGAAAATGATGACATGGAGGATGACATGGCAAAATGTGGACCAATCAGATTTCGACACGTGACATTCTGAATTAAAATAATATATATATAATGGGTCAAACGATCAAATAGTTTAATATTTTAATATTATTTTATTATTATAATATTATTAATTTTGAATTTCTTTTTTGTAGCCAATCAGAAGTGACACGTGGCATAAACGACTAGTTTTTTTTTTCCTCTCTATTTAAGGCTCGAAAAAAATTGGAAAAAATGGGAAAAAATTCTGAAAAATTCTACTATTCTTGGAGAGCATTTCCACTATTTTTAATCAATTTTTGAGCTTCCATTTTTAATTTCTCTTTAGCCATTTGAGGGCTTTTACTTGTAAGAAATTTTTTCTTACATAGTTGTGAGCTTTGATTTGTATATCTACTCTTCGAGAGAGTTTCTCCATCTCGTTCTTCACTTTTTCAATCCATTGTAAGGGTTTCTCTTGATCCCGAAAAAAGAGAGGTTGTAACGGTTTGATCCTAAACTGTGGAAAGGATCGAGTTTGTTCTTGCGCCCGAAAAAGGAACATTGTAACGGTTAGACTCTAAGCCGTGGAAAGAGTCATTGTTCTAGTGAAATACCCAAGAGGAGCTTGGGGAGTGGAGTAGGCCGGGTTGTGCCGAACCACTATAAAATTCTCGGTTTCAATTTCTCTATCCCTATCTTATTTCATTTTTGCAATTAATTTGTTGTTATATTATATTGCATAAAATCAACTATTCTTGTATGTCTATTTTGGTTGGTATAATTTTATCTTTACATATTCTTTACCAATCTTATTTTTAGAATTAAATAGGGTGTTTAGAATTGTTGGTTTTAATTTCTTGTTTATTTTGGAGTGAACTTATTTGCATGATTTATTATTTAAATTAATTATTGCAAAAAGTGTGTTAATTTGTTTAATTGGGCCCGCATTAGTAAAAAGTTTTATAAAGTTTAAATAAGCTCTATTCACCCCCTCTAGGGTTGCCATATCGATCCTACATCTTGTTCTTTCTCATCGCGTTTTCTCCACAACTGATTTCAAGTCCTACGACCAAGCTCGCAAGTGGGTTTTGGATATTCTTCTCAATCGGCTTTCATCTCACTCTCAATCTGGAACCCTCGTCTCTGCCTTCAATCATTTTCAGTACACTATTTTGTGTTTGTTAGTGTTGATGTGTTTTGGCGATAAGCTTGATGAATCCCAAATCAATGAAATCAAGAGCATGGAGCAAGTGTTGCAATTGAATTTTGGGCGTTTCAACGCCCTTAATTTCTTCCCAAAATTGACCAAGATTTTGCTAAGAAAATGCTGGGAGGAGTTTCTCCAATTAAGAAGGAACCAAGAGAAAGTCATAATTCCTTTGATCGAAGCAAGAAGGAATGCCAATAAAAACAGAGCAAACAAAAAGCTTATTGATGAAAAAATGGTCACCATGGCCTCCAAGTTTATCAACGGCGAGATCGATACCACATCCACGACCTTGCAGTGGATAATGGCGAATTTAGTGAAATACCCAGAAATCCAACACAAGTTTTATGCACAGATCAAAGAAGTGTTAATGACCCAACCTAGATCGCTACTTAAAGCTCACTCAACACACACTTAACAACAAACAAGGAAGGTTTTAAAATACCTTTCAAACAAAAACAGAGGAAACATTTCACAAAATTCACTTTAATTCGGGATCTCGATTCAAAATAAAATAAACTTGCAAAAACACTTCAAGTTAAAGACAAAATTTCCCACAATTTAAAAAAAAAAACAATAACCAAAAAATGGGCAACTCTCCTATCCTAGAAAAATAGAAAACTGCTATATCTCCATAGCCTTGCCAAGCCAATGCCTCTGTCACGCGTCTCCTGAGTCAACGACCACCTGAAAAGAGAAAATAGTGTAGCATAGGTGAGTATAAAAATACTTAGTAAGTAGCCCACTTAACCAAAGGTTCACAGTGAACACATCAACTAGTGAACTTATCACAAGCCTCTCAAATTTCTTATCTTATTCAAGTTCTATACTCTCTTGATTAAGTGACCACCTAACTGACCCCCACCTACGGTATTGTCTCATTGCTATACCCTAGAGCCATGCTTCCTATCCACGGGACTTCACCCCTACAACTAGCATACAACAAGAAGGTTTGCAACCCTCAAGTCACACTGGCTAGCATGTAACGCCCCACCTTTTTTTTAAAAAATAAAGATAATTAAGTTTTTAAAAATTATGGATGATAAATTTTTAAGTAAATCTTAAATTTATTACTTTGAAAAGGTGAAATTCCATGTGGGTTTTAATTTGATTAATTTCAAGTTATTGAGTCTAATTGATTTGATCCCAAATTTAAATTTGGCAAGTAAATAAGGTTAATTTGGTTAGGATTTGATAGGATTATTTGAGGACGAGAGGGATGATAATTCTTATTTATGAGGATTATTTAACCCTAAACTAAGTTATTTTTGTCATTTTTGTATGCTTTATTGATTACCGAGCAAGCTAAAAATAGCATTTATAAGATATATTCATGCAAGCTTGTCGGAGTATGGAAAAAGAAGAATTAAGTTGAAAAGATACAAGAAAGTTGGCTAAAATTATTGTTTTGTGCAGATTTGAAGAAATTAAGAAAATGCAAATGAAATGCAATTGCATTTCCTTGAGAAAGCAATGTGGTGAACAAGAGGGAAAATGCAATTGCAATGCAATTGCATTTTCTAGACATATCAATTTATTGTGGAAATCATGAAAATGCTCAAAAACCCACGGCGTTTGGCTCGATTCTAGGAGACTTTTCAGCCAAAAAATGCTGATGAAAATGCAATTGCATTTCTGGAAAATTTTGGTAGAGCTAAAAAATAATGCAACAGAAATGTAATTGAAATGCAGTTGCATTTCTGGAATTTCTGGAAGTTGCGAAAATTTCGGGAAAACACCAAAATCCACGGGATTGGCTCGATTTTTGGAGAATTTTCAGCCTAATCTCATGCCCAAACATTGACCCATGATTGAAGGAGCACAAATATGGAAACCATAGCCCTCAATGCCTATAAAAATGAGAAAAACGATCCAAAACGTGGCATGGGTTTTTCTGCTCGCCCACAGTCCGAAGTTCACGTTTTTCTGTCAATTTTCAGCAAGTTTTTCTTCATCTTAGTTCTGTAATTTCCGAGGTTGATCCCTCCTCAACGAAAGTTAGAGGAGGTGAAGATCCATTTGCCTTTGAATGGGTATTTGGATTGATCAAAGCAAGGAAACATTTGTAGCGTTGTACTCTGTTTTTATTCGATTTTAAGCCCTCTGTTTTCTGCTGTGTTATTCAGTTTTATAGCTAGGTTAGGTTTGTAAGTTGCTGTTAAGTCTTTTATTTTTTTGCTCTTCTTAGTTAAGATAGGTTTGTTGAGTAATTAGGATTACCTCAAGGTATTGAATTTTCTAGTAAGCTATTCTTGAAATTATGGTTTTGTAAGAAAGTTTAGTACCATTGAATTTTAGATTCTGTTTTTGACTTCTTTTGTGAATGTTTTAAGTTGTTGGGTTAATTTTACCACAAAGTTTTCATAATACATTTCAGATTAGGTAGCTTTATTATTCTGGAACTTATTTCCATTATTTCGAATCATCAAGTATGAGCTTCATAGCAATTCAATTGTTGATTTTATTTTCTTCAATTATGAACTAAGTCTTTCTTTGGGATTCAAGTATGTGAATGCCCTAAAGAAAGGAATAAAGGCCTAATATGTAAGAGCAACCTTGCTTAATCTTATAGCATTGTTTGCTTTTATTGATTGAAATTTTCATTACTAGTTTAGATTGATCACCTAGATTAGTATACAACAATTGGAGTCTAATTTTGAAAAGGTTAGATAAAAATTGGGTTTTCATAAAAGCAATAAAGGAAAATAGCCTAGACATAGGAATTTGTTTTTGACCCTAGACATAGGGCACAACCTTTAAAACCAAAAGAATTGTGTTTGAAAATTAACTAAGTTCGTATTAGCCATAGAAATATAGGTTTAATCGCTTAGCCTCCTAAAGATACTTCATAGAAGGTCGAATAGGTGTTGAATTCGGTTTGCAAAGCTTAAGTGTTAAGTCAAAGGATTGCAATTGCAATTAGGCCACAATTTCTTTCAATGGAGCAAAAACACGTTTGAATCCCTCTTTTATCATTTTTATTTATTTTCTTTAGCAAAAACAACCACTCAATCATTTTCACACCATTGGTTACGCAATTGCAAGTTGCAAACAAATTTTGTGTCGTCTCAGTAGATTTTGTTAAAACCCGTTCCCTTGGGTACGATACTCTGGAATACTCCAGTTTTTATTACTTCGATCACGTGCACTTGCGTGTTGTAGCAAAAGCCTAGTGATCAAGGGATATTTTGGGATTTGAGAAAGAGACCTAGGTTTACAAGAAGAAAAAAAAATCATTTAAATATCATTTTTTGTTCTCTTGTGTGCACGTAGCTCAAGGTGAGCCTTCTTCTTTATCATCCTCTTCCTCCATTCTTTCCCATTCACGACAGCAAGGTGGGTGGGGTTTTTTTTCCATCACCATCTTCTTCTTCCTCCTCTTCTCACCCTCTTATCGATACACAGCGACCCACACCACGTGAGCGGAAGCCATTCCTTCCCTACCCATTGTCATTTTGCCTTCCAACAGCCACGTACGAGTGTGCTGTCTCTTTCCAGCGAGGCTCACGTAGCTACAACACTTAGAAACGCGTCGACTCCGACAACACCATTAGTCTTGTAGCAGCTCACGGGGACGACTCACGATGGCTGAACAACAACACTCGGGTTTTGTGACTCCCAATATTGTGGTGGGTTCCTCTCTGCATCTTTGGTCTTGGCGGCATGTTTCAAAGGCAAATTCGGCCCTCACTTGGCGTTTTGATACTCGATCCACAACACCCATAGCCTGGTTCACTTCGATTTCAAATACCCACTTCGTTTCGGCATTAGATTCGTGAAATTGGGGCCATTTAGTGGACTGTACATCAAGGTTTTGAAGTCTATTGGTGAGTTTTAGTTGGTCCTTAGCCTATTCGAATTTGATTCATATTTATGAATTGGATTCTGATTGTTGGAATCTTTTTGGGCAGATACGATTTGAGTAAATTAAGGTTTAAATACGATTTCAAATCAAAGAATTGTTTGGGCAATTCTCTCGAATACTCTTGAGTAAGTTTTCATTAGTAAAGCTTGTTCTTAAGCCTTGTCGGTTTTAGTTAAAGTGTTTAAATTAAATTTCTAATTTTGGAACCTATTTCTGAATAGTTCGAGTTGAGCAACCAAGTTATAAGGGAGGACCTTTTGGGTAAGTGTAGTTTTTAAGACTTGAGGCCAATTTGTTTACACTTTCATGTTATTAATTTTAGGATTTGCTTTAGGTGTAGCAAAGGAATTATAGGTGAAATTGATAGCTTGTTGTGCTCATAACAAAGGTAAGTGACTTTTCTATTGGTACGCCTTAGGCTAGGTTGGGAGTATTCCATGATAACTTCATTGATTTGTGATGAATGAAAATGCGAATTTGATTGTTATGTATGTTTCATGTGGCATTCATATAAAAAGCATGTACTATTAATGGGACCTCATGCATGTGTGTGTGATTACAAATAAGTTTTCCATGATTATGAACAAGTTTTAAATGATTATGTTTCAAGAATATTTTCAAGAGAGATGTGGCAATTACACTCCCTCTCATGCTAAGTATTTTCATGAGAGGCTTTGTGGGGAGGTCTTGCACTACAGATGGCTCATCAATTAACCTCTGTTGGGGTTTGTCCTCATTTAAACCCACTCAGCTCCATCATGAGTTGACATATCATGTACATATTTTCCATGAGGCGCTATGTCGGGTGAGGCCTTGCATTGTTGAGTGATCGCTAACTATCTTCTTATGGGGTTTGGTCTCACAGCATGAACCCCCATATGCACCACCACGAGTTAGTATAGTTATAGGGAGGGGTTAATTGTCCACGGTAGCTAAAGAGAAAAGTTTTAAAACTTTTAGGTCCCACATGTTTAAGTTGTAAGATTAATGATGTGCATGTGTTTGCATAACCAACCTCGGTAGTGGGATTACTTATTGGGTATTTTAAATACTCAACCTTTTCCAAATATTTTTTTAGGTAAAGCAAGGGATGTGCAAGGCGAGTGACAGCTTGTTTGCTGGTTGAGCCATGGGTCCAGAGTCAGAGTAGCTTCCACGTTTATGTTACTAGTTTTTTATTTTTATTTTATCTTAGTAGTTGTGTTTCAAATTATTTTTATTTGCTTACCAATTTACTCCATCTTATATTTTTCCAATGTTTTCCTTGGGATCCCAAGTAAGGATGATTTATTATTAATTTTTTTTATTTGTAGAAAAAAATTATTTCACTTCATATCTTTTCTCATGAGTTTTCATTTACATTAGCATGCATGTAGTAGCAACCTTGGTCTATCTAAGTCCAAAAAGTTGGGTCGTTACATAGCACCTACAATGAATGACACACCCTCCATGCCATCTAACATTTGGGTACACAACCCACTAGCTAGCATCTGTAATGAAGGACTCATCCTCCATGCCATCATGCATTAGGGTACACAACCCACCATCACACATCAGGGTACACAACCCGTTAGCTAGTCTCTACAATGAAGGTCACACCTTCCATGCCATCACACATCATGGTACACAATCCATTATCATACATCATAGTACACAACCCACTAGCTAGTCTCTGCAATGAAGGACACACCCTCCATACCATCACACATCATCATAGGTAAGCATGCTCCAGATGGGGTAATAGGTGTCACTAGCCTAAAGGTGCTAAGACATACCCTAACTCTAACAAGGTGCTCAATACCATATCACCCTAACAACCAACAACACACAAGATCATGATTGTCATGTCTCACGATTACATCAACAACTACTTAGATCATGTCCTCCAACCCTAAACACCATTCATGAACCTTAGACATAAACTCAACCGAGGTTCTACACATGATTCACAAACCCTAATCATGAACCTCAGGCACAAACTCATTCAAGGTTCTACACACGAATCACAAATATTGTTCATAATCCTCAGGCATATCTCATCCAAGGTTCTACACACAAATTACAATCACAAATCACAAACCTCGAGCAAAACTCATTCAAGGTACTACACATTGATCACATGAATCCACCATTTGTTTACAACTTTGAATTCTTTAACAAGAATAGCTACATGTTCAGGCAACCTTATGCCCATCATGAAAATTCTCAGATTAATTCAGCCAACCACTCCATGTCCCACAGGCACATTTTTAGGCACACATGTTTATTCACAAATCACCATAAACATAAACCAAATTCATCCAATTACAAACTTAGGTAATTTCTTAAGGTACTACACATGCTATCCACAATTAACTCAAAACTTTAAGCCCCTATTTCCATTATAGCCACATACTTAGGCCACTTTTAGCTCAAAACAACTTTTGTACAAATCCCTTAACCATAACATGCTTCATAACACAAATTCAGGCATGCTTTCAAAATTCACAAAATTCAAACATAAACCAAACCAATTAATAAGTTAAAGGGGCTTAATCCAAATGAGTACTTACATCAAAGGCAAAATTAAATAATACTCTAAGCAAGACCAAAAATTCCTTCTTGAACGCTTAACACCACCTAGCAAAATTTAAATCAACACAAGATTTAATCCATGACATTAAGCTAAAATCACCCAAAAATTTTTAATAATTAAATTAGAGTTTAACTTGATAAGGTAGTGAAAAGTCTCACCTTTCAAATTCACCCAACGATAAACTAGCTTGCGGCGAATTGTGCCAAAACAAATCAACACCAATTGTCCAACCTCACCTCATAATGGGTAACCTTTAATTAATTTCAAAAATCTGTGGGTAAGCTTAAAAATAACAAAACAGTCCCTAAACTCTCTGAAAAGTTCTAATTCATGGGCCAATTAAATTCCAACTCAAACTTAGTCTTAGTTGTGTTGTCAAACTAATAGGTGCTGGACAACAACTTAATTTGCCTCAACATTGCCCAAAACGACATTTAATTGCAATGGGTGTTCTATAAATTAATCCGACAATAAATGGGTCACTTTAAATGACCATTTACTAACTAAATCAACCCTTAAATTCAAATTAAAAATCACAAACCACTCAATTTCATGTTGGACACTTACTCACGTCGATTGGAGCATTACCCATAACCTCACCTTAGATTTTGAACCCAAATCGCCGTTGAAATTAACTCCCAATGGTTTGATTTCTTGAATCCAAAACCTAGATGTTGTGGGTAATCCATTGTCTTCAGCCTTGGAGTTGGAGTGTTTAGTTAAATCTTTCCGGGGAAGACAACAACAGGCTGACGATGAGCTGAGGCGCGTCGACAAGGTGAGAGGCAGATCAAAGAGTGGCTGCGGGGTGGCTCTGTGCGACTGGGATCGGAGACTGGGGCGTAGCTCGATTGACACAATCTAGGTTTGGGAGTGCGAGTCTGCGACGGGGTTGAGAGGCAGGGTGATGAACGGCTGCAGGCAGTGGCCGATCAAAGGGGCTATCCACTACGCTCGACGAGGCGACCTACGACAGGGGCTGGTGCAGATCTAGATGGCGATGCAACCGACAGTGCAACTGGTGAGCTCAGCTGCTATTCGACGAGGGAGGAAGAAGAAGAAGAAGAAGAAGAAAGAGAGAGAGAGGAGTTCAGGGAGAGAGAGAAATTTTAATTTTTTTTTTTACAAAAATCCATAATACCCTCACACCAACCATTTCCTTCCCATTTTACCCTTTTCAAACCATCAAATTTCCAATTAACCCAAATCAGAAATACAATTAACTCATTTTAACTTACTTAATCCAAGTTTCTCAAATTATACTTGAACAATAATTCTAAAACACCCCAAAAAACGTAACTGACTCCAAAATACATATTTGAGAATTATTCACACCTAGTTCCAAAATTAGAATAATTAAATACTGAACGTTGTGGTTTGGGCATTACAGAAGTAATGGGAGATGGATCAAGGGAGGAGGTGAAGGAAGAAGGTTTGGGGAATCTTCCATATTTGAACGTTGTGGTTTTGGAAGGATTAAGAAGACACCCACCGACACATTTCTTGCTACCACACGCAGAGAAAGAAGACATGAGTTTGGAAAATTATGTGATACCAAAGAATGGGAGTGTAAATTTCATGGTGGTGGAAATGGGTTGGGATCCAAAAGTGTGGGAATATCTTATAACTATTCATGGAAGAGTTATTTCTCCTAAATTCTAGTACTAAACCCTACTAAGTTTGGATGTTTTGGTATTTTATTGGTTCATTAAACTTCTAAATTCATGGCTTGTTGGTGATTTGGCTAAATCTTTAGGAACCCTTGATTAATGAATGTATTCTTACTGTTTAAGAGTTAATTTGCTGCTCATTTTGCCTCAGGTAAGAACTGATTGAAGGAAGAAAGAGTGAAGTTCAGTAATAGCCTTCTGAGCTAAAATGTTGCAGTAATCTATCTCAATTCAGCTCCCAATCTCACACGTGTAAGGGATATTCTCATTAATTGAGCTGTCCAAAAAGAGTCAGCTGGACCACGTGGACTAATAGAATGCTACCAAGCTTCATTTCCTGTCTATTTAGCCCTGATTTTGATGCAAAATGGGGAGTATATAAGTTTGGCATTTGGTATTTGGAAAATGAAAGGTTGGAAAGGGAAGTTTTATACGAAAAGGGGAAGGAGGAGTTGAAAAAGATGGCTATCTACCTGGGGGAAGGAATTGAGAAAGAAGGAGGGAGTCCTTTAGAAGCTTTTCACTTGAGAATTTCTCTTCTCTTCTTATTGTTATTCTTCCTTTTGTTGCTTTTCCATTTTTCTTGACTGCTGTAATGAATTTTCAAGTAGATTTTTGGAGTTTATTTATGTCATTATGAGCTAAATAGCTTAAGACAAGGGTTAGGGAACATTTATATTGTGGAGAGGTTCAAGCTAAGTGGTTTTATGCTATTGAACACTAATTTGAAGTGCTTTTAATGTTTATGATGAATTACGTTTGACCAACCTTTTTCATCTACTATTTTCTTGCATTTTGGAAAAAAAAAAGGAAACTGATTGCTTCAATTCTCACTAAGACTGATTACAAGTTAAGCTTGCAGTGAAATGGGTAGGTTAGGGATAATCACCCACTTAGTGCACACAAGTAATGAGCTTATTTTGAGTAGTTTAAATGGGAATTTAGCTACAATTTAAGGAAATTTGGGCAGATTCCGTGTTGGAATGCTGTGTGGTGTGATTTAGCATGAGTTTTGCTGCAGCATTGAGTCCTCAAAACAGTATAAGAAACCCCCTAATCCAAGCCTATTTTTAACTCTAAGTGATTTCACCTGTTATTTTATATGTTTTGTTTATTTGTCTGCTATTTCAACTTTGTTGCTGATATATTAGTCTAGTTTTATTTCTTAAAAAACCCTTTGAATGTTGTTTTTGTTTGGTTACCCCTTTAATCACTAAAAGTGAGCTCAAGGTTGGTAAAATTCATAGACTAATCCCTGAGGAGAACGATATAAATATACTTATCACTTGCTGCATTAGACTGTGTATACTTGCAAATTAGGAGTGCTTAATTGCAAAATTAATACCACTCTAGCTAAGGAAACAATATCCTATGGCGTTTAAGTCGGAGAGGTTTATGGAGGCCGGGGAAGAAGAAAAAGAACTGGCGAGGTTTGATATAACAGGGAGCAAAGAGATAAAAATGATGTCGTTTGGAGCAAGGAGAAGGATGTGGACTTGGTGTGGCAATTCTTCATTTGGAATATTTCATTACTAATTTGGTTTGGTGATTTGAGTGTAAGGTCGTTGATTGAGACGATATGGATCTGTCGAAGAAGCTAGAATTGACCATTGTGATGAAAAAGCCTCTGCAAGCCAACCTACATCCAAGGTTTTAGATTGAAACATTAAAAAAAAAAAGCATAGAAATGAAAGATTGAAAAAGGGAAATCAATTTCTTTCTCTCTCCGTGGGTTGATGTGTCTGCAAACATTAAAAGTAGTTGAAAGAAATTTTCTCTCTCTTCGTGATCGGTTTCTCCCATTAAATTTTTATCCCAACCTCTTCCTCTCCCTAAAGGCTTTCCCTTCCATGGTCTCCTTCTTCCCTCAACCAAACGACCGGCAGCCTGAGGCAACTTAAACGGCGACTGAGTGGCCGTTCCATTCAACCCGAAGGTCGGCAGCAACTCAACAGCTCGTGAAATCGACGGCCACGCTCTTTTGCCAAAACCACACGAGCCTTCCTCCTTCGGTGTGACCTGTCCTGCAACAACAAGGCATCGGTGATCCACCATGAAGCTCCAACGCCCATAAGCACACACAGCAACTCACGACCACCGACGAAAACAAAGTAAAAGAAAATGGTTTTTCCAAGTGCTTCAAGCGGTGGAAATCAAAAAAAAAAAAAAACAAAGTATGACATGCAGCAAAGTTTCAATGCAGGCGACATGCAGGAAAGTTTCAATGCAAGCCAAATCTTAAATTAAAATTTGGGCATAATCCAAATTTTCTCAAATCAATATTTGGTTAAAATCCAAATTCAAATTTTACTCAAAATTCAAAAAAGTAAAATTTGAATTTCATCTGAAATCAAAATTGGGCATAATCCAAAATTTATCCAAAATTAAAATTAGATAAAATTAATTCTATTGAATTCAAAATCCTGATAGAATTTCAATTTTGTCTCACAAAGTAAAATTTGGACATAATCCAAATTTTATCCCAAATCAAAAGTTGGAACAAATTTCAAAATTTATTCCAAGTTCAAACAAAAATTGGGTAAAATCCAAATCCTATTCCAATTTCAAATAAAATTTGGGTAAAATTTTAACCTTGTCCCAAGTTCAAATTTTGAATTAAGGTAGAACATAAATTCTACTAAGTTCATATCAAAATTTTATGCCAAACAAGAAAATCAAAGTATTAACCCAAATTCATATTTTGATGAATTGGCAAAAAGTGTGTCAAAACAAAAAAAAAATCAAAATTATAAAATATTCCATATTTTGATTATCTTAACACGTTAAATAGAGTCCAAATTAGGAGCAAGTATCTTAAATTTTGATTCCAAATTATCTTTTTCGAGATTCACATACACATACTAGTGCATAAATCTTGAAAAGAGGGAATTGTTGGAATAGAAAATTTGGTTAATCAGAAATTGTCATGTCATTACTTAAAGTTAGTGACAAAATTATTTATTTAATTAAGGATTAATTAAATTTGGAAGCATCCCTAAATTAAATTATGACAAATCTAAATATGCAATTGGGTTATATGAAATTTGGGCAATTTCAGACAAAGCCCAAATGGAAGGCCTAACAAAGTCTTAGCCCTAATTAGGCCCAGTCTAAAGGAGTTTACGCCCAAAGCCAACCAGGCCCAGTCTAATAGTCAGGCCCAAGCCCACTTGGGGCCTTGAGGAACTCTATAAATAGAGAGCTTCCCCCTCCATTTGAGGGGTTCAGAAGTTGAAACTCTCTAGAGAACTTAGAGAGAATTCAGAAACAAATATCAGAAGACTCCCTAAACTCTTGAAAGTCAAACACTCTATGAACCAGAGCCTTGAAGACTAGAAAACTTTGAAGATCGAGAACAAGCTGCAAAAGCCCTTGAGACGAATCCACATTCGAGAACAAGCTGCGAAACCCTCGAGGAAAATCCAAGTTCGAGAACAAGCTGCAAATCCCTCGAGACAGATGTACATTTGAGAAAAAGAATCATAAGAACAAATTAGATATTGTACTCCACTATATTCAAATCAATACAAATTAAATTTATTTACTCGTGTCTCATCTCTTTCTTTGTTGAAAATACGTGTGAATAGAAGTATATCAATGATATGCTACTAATATACTTTATTTAGGTATATCAATGAAATGACATTACAAATATGAAGTACATCAACAATATATCAGTATTCAATAATATATCAAATATACGTAATATAAAAGTATATCAAGAGAAAATCAGTTAATTCATATTCAATATATCAGATATATCTAAAATGAAATATATCAGTGATATACTACTAATATACTTTATTTAGGTATATCAATGAAATGACATTCCAAATATGAAGTATATCAACAGTAAATTGGTAATTCATATTCAGTATACCAGATATACCTAACATGAAGTATATCAAGAATATATCAGTAATTCATATTCAGAATATAAGTTATACATAATATGAAGTATATCAGTGATATACTATTGATATATTAATATGAAGTATATCAGTGATATACTATTGATATACTGTTTAGTTCTTGACTTTATCAATGATTTTTGGTCATTAGTTTTTTGTTGATACATTGACTTTTAGTCTATAGACTTGTTTAGTCGATACACTTTCCTAGTAGTATATCAGTAATTCATATTCAATATATCATATACACCTAATATGAAGTATATCGGTGACATACTACTAATATACTTTATTTTAGTTATTGACTTTATCAATAGTTTTTGTTGATACATTGGTTTAGTAGTAAATCAATGATATAGTACTAATATACTTCATTTTAGGTATATCAATTCACTGATATACCTAATATGAAGTATATCAATAATATATCAGTACTTCATATTTAGTAATATCCGATATACCTAAAATAAAATATATTACTGATATACTACTAATATACTTTATATTAGATATACTACTGATACACCAATGAGGGTAAAATTGGAATAATAAAAAAATGAAATCATATTTAAATTTTTTTGCTATATTTGCAAATCTAAAAAACATTGCTAGATTTGCAAATATCCTAATGTTTTTTGCTACCCATTACAATTCCCCTAACTATAAAGTAAGTTGCATTTTTCTAATGTTTTTTTTTTAGTCAACAACCCACCAAAGGAAAAAAAAAAACATTTTCCACTCCCAACAAACACTTGTAAACCACGATTTAAAATGTAGATGTCTCAAATTTCATGAAAATGTCAATATAAACATTTGGTAAAATAATAAAAATTAAAAATATTTTAAAAAAATTGAATTAATAAATAAACCTTTTACACTTTTTAAATGAGATAATAAAAACTTATTACTAATATAATGTCCACATTAATGATTTTTTGTTGCTATTTTTTTAATGTTTCATTGATTTTTTTTCCGTATAACGGAAAGGTCGATTCACCCCTTTACGTTGATATCGAATCCATAGACATGTAAAAGTTTCGATGGAAATTTAATACTATGTTGTAAACACACCAACAAAAGGAAACAAAAAAGCTTTGTGGGCACTATGTCCTACACTTAAACAAAGTAATTAGAGAGACAGTGCTCACTATTAATTTGTTTATATTAAATTACAAGTTTAGGCCCTATTTATTTATTTATTATTATTGAATAATAAATAACTAAAATAAAAGTACAACCATTAAAAAAAGAGTAAATAGTTTTTTATCAGAAAAAATATAGAAAATTTTAATTTTATAAAAAGATTACATGTCCGAAAAAATAAATTAGTGTGATTTTTTTTATGAAAAGAAAAAATATTAGTAATATAAATATGATAGACAAAAAATGGTAAAATAATTAAGGGCAAATTACACTTTGATCCTCAGGTTTGGAGATGGTTTCTATTGGTTCTGAAGTTTCAAAAGTGACAATTTAGTCCTAATGTTTAGAAAATAATTCTAAATGGTTCTTGAATTAATTTGACTGTTAGTTGACGTAACGAAAATGTGACATGATAGTTAAGTGGTAAAATAAGCCTTTGCTAATGTGTATCGTTTTAAATGGCAAGGCAACGTTTAATAATTTCATATTTAAATTTTATTATGTGTTTTTTTATTTTAGGAAAAAATATATTTTTGATCTCTGAGGTTTGGAGTAGGTGTCTATTTCGTTCATGAGGTATCAAAAGCAACACTTTAGTCACTCAAGTTTGAAAAATAGTTCTGTAGTAAAAATACACTTTTGGTCCCTAAGGTTTGAGTTTAGTAGCATTTAGGTCTCTGAAATTTCAAACTCAACATTTTAATCCATGAGGTTTGAGTTTAGTAGCATTTTGGTTCTTCTGTCCAATTTTCAGTTACTGTAGCAAATGGAAGCTAACGTGACATTTTTTGTTTAAAAATTAATTTTCTTAATTTTCTAAAATTAAAATATATTAAATTAAAAAATATATTTGTAATTTCTTTTCTTTTTCTTTTGATCTTCTCTCTCTTTCCTCTTCTTCACCTCCACCATAACCTGTCGGTGCCTACCACCACCTGCTCCTATCTGCCGCTCGCGCAGACTTTAAATTTTTTTTCCGTTTGCTTTCCTTCTTCCTCTTTCTCTTCTTTCTCTTCCTCGTCTTCATCTTCATCTTACTTTTTTTTTTCGTTTGCATAGGGGAGGAAATCCTCTCTTGGAATGCTTTGGGCCTGTAGTATTTAAAGTCGTTGTTCAAGATTCGAAGTGGAACCTCACGTCTTGAGATGAAGATGACGATAGTCCCTACAACTGAAATGGTGTTCAATGAAGTCCCATATCCAAACGGGTCATCGTGCTCAACCTTGATGGGTTCTCTCTTGAGTAAGCTCAGCTGGGGGCCTTTTTAGGTGTGACTGTAGTGTGCAATCGTATTTTGGTCATATTTTCCTCGATTTAAATCCATTTTGGCTAAATGGCCATTTATTTTTGTACTTTTTTTTTCGTGTTCTTTCCAACCATACTTATAAACTGAGCAAAATTTTAAAGGATCTTGACTTTTAATGCCTCCGAAAGTTGAAATCATCTAATTTAAACTTTGAGGGGTCATTACTTTGAGCTCAGTTGACTAAATTGGGTGATTTTTTTTTATTTCATATAACCTTTCGAGATCTACGTGTTGAAAGGTAGCTTGTTGGAACCTTCCACCCAAAAATAGTTGTAACTGATTCTAGATTAACGACAATGAGGGCATTGAAAATGGGTCATCGGTGCTCAAGCCATGGTGGGATGGGAGAGGAGAGGGAGAAGAAAAATAACACAGAGGAGAGAAGAAGAATAAGACAAAGGTGAGATAGGAGAGAGACATTTTAGGCATTTGATATTTCTTTTAACTCAAGGATACAAACGAAATTTCACACAGTAAAAAAGTAAAAAAAAAACATGTTTCAAAAAGTCAGGTCATTCTTGATAATGTTTTTAAATTGAGGTTATTTCCAGCAATTTTCTTTGAAAATGGGTATTAAATGAAATAAAATGAAAGAAATATTTTGAGGGTTTACGGAGGAAGAAGAAGAGGAATATTAGAAGAAAATGATAGACTATTTTATTGTTAAAAGTACATTAAGGTACATAAAGAAATCATTGGAGGGGGGAAGAGGATAACCACATGGTGGACTTCAGCTTGAACCTATAAGAATTCATGGTTAATTCATGACTATCTATCAAAATTAAGGTTGGATTTTTAATTAAGTGATGTTATGTTTTTAATTGGTTATCCAAAAGTCCTTACACACCTTGGTTCAATTATTATTTTAGGCCGACTAAAGATCGAGATGACTTGTGACTCAAAAATCCTGTGTTAATAGTTTATGAGTGGTTTATTTTATGAAATATTTTCGTTATTTAATTATTATTATGAGATTTCAAGATATCTATAATTTTGTATGAATTCAGAGGAATTGTTATGAGATTTCCAGAAAATTCTTATGAATTTCCAGTAAATTTATGATTTTAGCTGGAATTATCCTTTTAGAGATATATTTGAGATATTTGATGATTATTGAGAATTTAGAAATGTTTTATGAATATTTGAGAAGTTAGAAGAGTTTTAATGTTTATTGAGAAATGTAAGAAGTTTATGAAATGTGGTTTTAGAGAAACTATGATTTTGGAAATGTTCTATGTTATTCGAGAGGTTTGATGATCATTTAAGAATTTTTAAATGTAATGTTATCTGAGAAATCTCTCAAATTTATGAAATGTTGTTTTAGAGAAAGAGCATGATTTTCAGTGAGACTTTGAGAATTAAAAGTTTTATGTTACAAGTGGTTTTCAAACCACTAGATGTTGTACTCATGGTAATTTTTCGATACACGTACACAAATGTATTTTCATAGTGTATATTTGACTAGTTGCTCTGCTATGTACCTTGAGATTACTCAGTGTATAGTATGATCAGTTTGTTATGCTATATAAGTCGAGACTCTCCATATATAGTATAACTAGTTGCTCTGTTGTGCGTATTGAGATTACTATACGCCAGTATGACCAGGATTGTTATGCTATACATCTTGAGATTACTCGGTGTATAGTATGATCAGATTTACTCTACTATGTATCTTGAGATTACTCGATGCATAGTATGACCAATTGCTCTGCTATATATGGGAGTTCAACCTATGCATAGTATGACCAGTTTACTTTAGTATATATGTTGAGATTCTCCATATATAGTATGATCAGTTTTGCTCTATTGTGCATACTGAGATTACTCTGCACCAGTAATATGACAAGTTTTGGGTACAAGTTTAGTGATGAATTTTCCTAGCCATGCGACCATGTTTTTAAAGGCTGTATTTAAAGATGATGTTATGTTTTAGACTTTGTGTTTTAAAAGATTACGTTTTAAAGATCTCATAGTCTTGAATATTTCAGGTTGGTTATTCTACAATAGAATTTATAAGTATTTCAAACTGTCTTCGTTAAGAATATTCATTGTAAAGAACCGAATTCCTACGACTCTCTAAAGCGGAAGCACAACCTAGTTACCTAGCTCATGCCCGAAATTTCGGCAGCATGACGACGTAACTAGAAGAAAACCAAATTTTTACAAAGACCTGGAAAGAGATATAAACACTTCTATGGTTCAGATCACAGACTCAGCATCCACCAAACTACGATAAATGATGCTGAGCTCAATTAACAGACAACCAAATCTAAAAGCTTTTAACTAGACACACGAAGCTAAAGAATATTTAAACTTACAGACCGACAAACAACAGGGAACAAAGAAACAAAACTAAAGACTAAACATAGAAAAGGAATTTGGTGGAGTCTCCATAGTCTCGTCAAGTCGTCGCCTGCGTCATCCACCCCGAGAATGTGCACAATCTGCAAAACAAACAAAGTAGCAAGGATGAGTAAAAACATACTCAGTAAGTAGCCCACTTAAGGGTCCAACTTTTAAAGAAATCATACCAAACTCTTACTCACACTTGTGCTTAGATTTCAAATACTTTCTTCTACTATTCTAAAGGTCCATTTAACCTTCCACAACATTCACTACTACTCAAGCCTAACTTCGTGTCATAACTGCGAGCCCTGTAACCTAGAACCCAATCCTGTGAAGGTCTATAACTCTCACACACATCTCAATAGAGAAATCACCCCTAGGCTAGCATACAGGCGCTAGGGAACGTATTCCCTACGCTCAACATAATGGGGAATCACTCTTAGGCTAGCACTCAGGCGCTAGGGAATGCATTCCCTACGCTCAACATATTGGGGAATCATCTCTCAGCTAGCACACGGCAATAGGAAACGCATCCCTATGCTCAACACAGTGGGGAATCACCCCTAAGCTAGCTCATCGGCAATAAGGAACGCATTTCTTATGCTCATCACATCATGATAGCCACACAGGCAACCAGGGAACACAATCCCTCAGCTAGCATACAGGCAATAGGGAAACGCATCCCCTATGCTCAACACAGTGGGGAATCACCCCTAAGCTAGCTCACAGGCACTAGGGAAACGCATCCCCTATGCTCAACACATCACATACGTTCTAGGCTTACAAACTCGCACGAAAGGACAGAGATAGGGTGGGTAACACCAATCTAACGGCCTTGTACTTTCACAACGCTTTTGGAACCTTTCGGGTCATCTATCATACCAAATTCATCCATCAAGACTGATTCACAATCACAAACCGACCCGAAACTCACAAGCACACACAATGGGAAAAACGTTCCCTAACTCACACAAGCAAAGAGGGAAAGCCACCCTCAAGCCTTTCCAACATTTACACCGTCTTACGCCTCATATATATATATATATATATATATATATATATATATATATATATATATATATATCTAGGCGAACACAAATCCTAACGGACAAATCCGAAAGGCTACTTACTTTCTAGGCCAAATTCACTTCTCTTTCTTTTAAGAAGTCATTCGTAGCATATGACCCAGTCTCACCTTTCATAAATAACCACAATCTCATCATAGTGACTTTTCGCCATAGATCACAAACACGAATCTCAAGTATGGACTTTCGCCCTGACACCACATTCCTAAATCAGCACTTTGCATAACTATAGCCATACATGTGCCAGTGGCATAATACCCTCTAATTATTAATCCAGAATCCAGTCCCCTAAACACACTAGAATTTAAGACAACCACTGGTCACTGTAGACCCTTAAGGTATTTTAATTCAACCACTAATTCAAACCAACAACTCCGGCGCCCTGCATGCGATTAACTCATCCATATCCCAAGAAGGCTAAACTTTAGCCAACCACTTAAGTGTTTCAAACATTCTAAACTATGTCAAATATCTCAACATCACATGTAGACTCTTGCTTGACCACTTATGATCATTCAGATATTCCAAGGCTCACTTTTATAACCAAACTATAATGAGTTGCGCACAGTAAACATAACACACAACCTAGACCTTTTTGGATATCATACTAGAGTCGATAGTCTTGAGCATTCTAAAGTAAATTATTCTCCTATTACTATTTTGACATGTACTTAAGTAACTTAAGCTCAAGAACAACTTAGGATAGTTCAACCAATCACACCATCTTCCACATATCCATATTTAGGCAACCATTGATTATTCGCAAAACACCATAAATATGCCCAAACTCAACCAATCACAACCTTGGGCAAATTCTTAAATTAATTCACATACTAACTAGAATGAACTTGTAACTTTAAACCCCTATCCCCTTTATAACCACAACTTAGGCCATTTCTAGCTCAAGCAACTTCCAAATATAACCACCATCCATTACATACCTCACGAACATCACTTTCAAGCATGCTTTCACAATTCGCAATTTATCAAACATAAATCTAAAGCATTTAGGAACTTAAAGGGGCTTAAAATCCAAATAACTACTTACAATTTACTTCAAGGTTCAAAAGGGCTCAAACTCGAATACTTGATCCATAATCATCAAACAACGGCCTACACATTATAGGTAAAATATAAAACACTTAAAACAGTCCCTAATTTCCACAAAAAGGCCCTTAAAATTCAATATAACACCCATAAATCAACTCGAATCGTTGTTGGAACACTTACCCATGAACTCGCCTTAGATTTCGAACTCGAATCACCCCTGAAATTGACTCCAAATAATTTGATTTCATAAATCCAAATCTCAAATGCCATGGGTAATCTAAAATAAAGTTTAAAACTCTATGGGTTAATCTCCAAAGCCAAAAACAGTAATAAAATCACATTTATGAACCAAAAGAATGTCTTAAATCAACATCGAAACGCTTACCCACTTCGATTCGAACTTGTTCAAGGCTATATAACGCCGGGCTTGTCAGAAATTCGACCTCCAATCAACAATACCTTTGCTGTTTGAACAAACCGAGAAGGAGAGAAGGAGAAATCAACCCACGGCGAGCTGGCGTGCGGCGGTGAACGGAAGCTGCACGCAGAGGAGGCCGGCGGCATCTGCTGCTCGAAGAAGAAGAAAAGCAGCAGTTGGTGAGGGAGAGAGACGATCGAGAGAGGGAGAGACGAAGGGAAGATGCTGCGGTGGAGAGGGAGAGATCGGACGGAGAGAGGGAGAAAATCGGGAGGGAGATTGACGGGACCATCGTGAAAGGGAAGAGAATTTGGAGAAGAGGAAGAGAAAAGAAAAAGAAAAGAAAAAAAAATGGTGAGGATAAGGATGAAGAGATATTTTATTATTATTATTATTATTTTTTTTTTTACAACTTTTCCAAAAATGCCCCTTGATCAACTTTTCATTCCCAAATTGCCCTCTTTAAACCATTAGGTTTCAAAATAATCTCAAAATCAATATACTTATTTAAGAAATTAATCCAACTTGATTTCCAAAATTTCAAAATTAATGCTTCTAAATAAACCGGACGTTACATTCATAATGTTTATGAACTACCATTTATGAGTGTTTATGTTAATAGTTTTCTTAAGATTACTTTATTTTGAACTCTCACCACACGCTGGATTTTTTAGATCATTTTTTTTTTCTAAATTTTTCTACCAGGTAGCACTGGACTATCCAATGGACCTATCGAGATTGAGATCTACCACCATTCTCATGCATATTACATTTCATTTTACATGTAAAATTTAGTATTTGTCTGTCTTTGGAACTAGGGTGGCTGACACTATTTTGATGACCTTGTACTATTTTTGAATTTTATAATAGTTTGTAAATTGAACTATTTATACTTTTCCATTGTTGGTTTTTAGTTATGTTGTGATTGTTGATTCTGAACTGATTACTGATTTATGTGCGATAAATTACACCCGGTGGTAGTGTTGGAGTTTGAATAAATTTTTGGGAGTGTATTTTTCAATTTCAGGTGTGTTTTATTCGATTTTCAGGAGAAACTTTGCCAAAATTTTTACGAATTTTGGTTTTAATAAAGTTTTACTAGCCACCTATTGTTTTCAAAATGTGTTTAGTTTTTATAGTTGGACAATGGATTCCATAGTTTAGTTGGAATCTATTGTCGACACGCCACGTCCTAGGTTTATTAGGGTGGTCTGGAGCGGGCAATGACAACCTTTATACAGAGACTAGTGAACTGACTTTATTAGCTTCCATTAGACGAGATATCTACCTCCAGGGCCTCTCCAATTTTTTTTCCAAGAGTTCTAAGGACCTCATCTTCTATACAAAACAAGAGGAGGCTATGTAATTGTACTCAAACGGCTACGTGGTTGAACTTCAGGTTTTCCAGTTGTTCCACAAGATTTGGAGTTTCAAATAGTAATATTGCACCATCGAAAAACCAAAGGACCACTAGAAACAATTCTATTCTTTTCCATTATTGTTCTAAATTTGAAGAAAAACGTGTTTTCTTCAATAACATCAATCAAAATGTCCTTGTGAACTTTCCAAATGCTCTTCATTACGTTCTTGAAGGATTCCGCATTGATAAGTTTTTGAGACAACACTTTTCTAACCAAACACATTGAAAGGTTGCCAATATTTTGTGCTCTCGCAAATGATCACAGATCTGTAACTTGTTCTTCTTTAGATGTAAGTTTCATTGTTTTCGACTTTGTAGTTAGGGAATTAACGTCCATACTTCGAGAACACTACCAGGTCCAAGCTTGAAATCTCAAAACTGAAGAAATTTGAGGATCTCTGTTGGCAACCAATAGAAAGCCAAAAATAACAGTGATGAAGTCTGGAATTTCTCCAGAATGTTGCTCTCACCTTGAGAGAGAAATTTTTTTAGGAAAATAAATTGTAAGTTTTATATTACATGATTATACAATAAAACCCTAACATTGTATAATTCAATAAAAGCCAAGATCTTTGAACTAGATGATTTTCACAATAACATGAGTTATAATAACATACCTTGATCCATGATATTGTTGTTGAAAAGGAGGATTGTGTATCTCTCTCTTGGTCTTTCTTTAGAACTTGATTAGGTTTCTTGATGGAGAGAAACTTCTACTTCATTTGGCAGAGAGAGGACCAATCCCTAGGGTTTTATCTTTATATATACACCTTCCATTAGGGTTTTAAATTGGGAAATTACCTTTTAAATTAACTGGCCCATTAATGTAGTGGGCCTAAAATATTAAGATAGAAATAAATGTATATGGGCCACATTAATGATAATATTAAATTTAAAAATCTAACATTCTCCCACTTGGCCCATTTGACATTATTTGCTATATATACATTAATAAACATAATGCGCATAGAAGATAAATTTCATCTTCACATCATGATATCAATATCAAGTCAAGAAATTGATGAGGATCATGGCCGTCATATATCATTACATCGACATAATCCCTTCCATGTATCACAACATTAGTTCTTCACTTAACATGATCTATAATAAAGGTATTCAATAATGGTCCAACAATAATTGCCTTTATCGAAGACAATGTCTTGTTTAATTTACGTAATTCATTTATGTGTATACCAATCATAAGAAACAGGAGTGACAAAATAAAATCAGAAACAATAAATAAATGAGCTCAAAGTGTCAAATAACATAATCGTAATATCAATAATGGTATCCACTAATGCCCATACGTTCGACATGTTCCTTGAATGTCTTAGGTGGCAATCCTTTCGTCAGTGGATCCGCAATCATAAGGTTAGTGCTAATGTGTTCGATTGACACCCTTTGTTTCTGAACTTCTTCTTTAACGGCAAAATATTTCAATTCCATATGTTTAGCACCTTTCGAATATTTGTCATTTTTTGAGAAGAAAACTGCTGCAGAATTATCACAATAAATTTTCAGCGGCTTGGCAATACTGTCGACAATTCCAAGTCCTGAAATAAAGTTCCGCAGCCATAAACCATGAACTATAGCCTCAAAGCATGCTACAAATTCAGCTTCCATAGTGGAAGCAGCAATGACAGACTGCTTCGCACTTTTCCATGAAATTGCTCCTCCAGCTAATAGAAACAAATAACCAAATGTGGATTTTCTTGTATCCACACATCCAGCGAAATCTGAATCTGAATATCCTATCACCTCAAGATGATCAGATCTTCTATAAGTAAGCATATAATCCTTCGTTCCTTGCAGATACCTTAAAACTTTCTTTGCAGCTTTCCAATGATCCATTCCTGGATTACTTTGATACCTGCCCAACATGCCGACAGCAAAACTGATGTCTGGTCTGGTACAAGTTTGTGCATACATTAAGCTTCCAACAATAGATGCATAAGGAATAGCTTCCATTTGATTGCATTCCAATTCATTCTTTGGACATTGCATGAGACTAAACTTATCTCCCTTCTGAATTGGAACAACACTTGAAGAACATTTATCCATCTTAAATCTCTCTAGAACTTTGTTAATATATGCCTTCTGAGACAATCCTAATAATCCACATGCTCGATCACGAAATATTTCTATTCCAATCACATAGGATGCCTCATCCATATCTTTCATTTCAAAATTCTTAGAGAGAAATTCCTTCGTTTGACATAATAAACCAAGGTCATTAGTAGCTAGCAAGATGTCGTCAACATACAGAATAAGAAATATAAACTTACTCCCACTGATCTTTAGATATATACATCGATCAACGACATTTTCTTTAAATCCAAAAGATGTGATGGTATCATTAAACTTAAGATACCATTGTCGGGAAGCTTGTTTAAGTTCGTATATTGACCTCTTTAGCTTACACACCATATGTTCATTTCCTTCAACCACAAAACCTTCTGGTTGATCCATGAACACTTCTTCATCTAAATTCCCATTTAGAAAGGTAGTTTTCACATCCATTTGATGAAGCTCTAAGTCATAATGAGCTACTAATGCCATAATAATTCTTAATGAATCCTTTTTAGAGACAGGGGAAAAAGTTTCTTTATAGTCAATACCATCTTTCTGAGTAAAACCTTTGGCAACGAGTCCAGCTTTGTGTCGTTCAATATTGCCATTTGAGTCGCGTTTAGTTTTAAAAACCCATTTACATCCGACTCTTTTGCTTCCTTCAAGCAATTCTACAAGGTCCCAAACCCCAATGTGGTCCATTAATTTTAACTCTTCTTTCATGGCATCTAACCATTTAACAGAACTGTCACTTTCAATGGCTTATGAAAACGAAACTGGATCATTATTAATGCCTAAGTCAAATTCTGACTCATGCAAATAAACCACATAATCATCAGAAATAGCAGATCTTCTTTGCCTTACAGATCTTCTTAATTCTGTTTCTATTGGTTCCTCTATTGTAGATTCATTAATTACAATATCATTATGTGGTGTTTGTTCATTAATTTGTTGTTCTTGTGAATTATTAATAGAGTCAACAATTATAGGAACAACAACTTGAGAAGAAATCATAGATGAAGAAATTTGTACCTTAGCTTCTTGAATTTCCACTTTACGTGGTTCCAAACTCCCACTAACTTCACCATACTCAATGAACCTAGCATTTCCAGTTTCAACTATTCTCGTACTGTGGCTAGGACAATAAAATCTATACCCTTTAGATTTTTCTGGATAACCAATGAAGAAACCACTGGTTGTTCTTGAGTCCAGTTTCTTTTCGTGTGGATTATAAATTCTTACTTCTGCTTGGCAACCCCAAACATGTAGGTGCCTTAAACTGGGTTTCCTTCATGTCCATAGTTCAAAAGGTGTCTTTAAAACTGACTTACTAGGAACCCTGTTTAACAAATATTGGGCAGTTCTTAAAGCATACATCCACAACGATATTGGTAAAGATGAATTAATTAACATGCTCCTAACCATACTCATTAAAGTACGATTACGCCTTTCTGCAACACCATTTTGTTGCGGTGTTCCTGGCATTGTGTATTGAGCACATATGCCATGATTTTCTAGGAATTTAGCAAATGGACCAGGGCACTGTCCATTCTCATCATACTTTCCATAATATTCACCACCTCTATCAGACCTTACAATTTTCACTTTTCTATCTAATTGTCTTTCAACTTCATTGATAAATATCTTTAGAGCATCTATCGATTGAGATTTTTCATGCAACAAATAGATATATCCATAACGTGAAAAATCATCAATAAAGGTAATGAAATACTTTTCTCCACCAAAAGATGGAACATCAAAAGGCCCACAGATATCAGTGTGTATAATTTCAAGGAGCTGTGAGCTTCTTGTGGCTGTTTTCTTGATTGTGTGTTTTGTCTGTTTTCCCTTAATACAATCCACACAAGTTCCAAGATCAGTAAAATCCAAGTTTGGAAGGATTTCATTCTTTACCAATCTTTCAATTCTTTCTTTGGATATGTGACCCAAACGTTTATGCCACAAGTAGGCTGATGATTCATTAGATAAACCACGTTTAGTATCAACTTTATGATGCAAGGTTAAAAGAGTTTCAGCAAAAAGATCATCAAGCTTTAATTTGTATAAACCATCACAAAGGGTACCAGAACCAATAAGAATGTTCTGTTTGAATAAACTGAAACACCCATTCCCAAATTTAAAATAATAACCAGAAGTATCAAGTTTAGATAAGGAAATCAAATTACGAGATACAGAAGGAACATAAAAGGTATTAAAAAGGTCTAAATGATGTCTAGTGTCTAAAACTAAACGATAAGTTCCTACAGCTTTAACTTGAACTTTGACTCGGTTTCCCATCAAGATGAATTTCTCATTTGGGCATGTGGTTCGGGTCATAAGGAATCCCTGCATCGTATTTGAAACATGAACGGTACAACCAGAATCAATCCACCAAGTATTATAAGGAACTTCAGTTAAATTTGATTCGAAACATGCTAAGACATTATGCTTACCTTTACTTTCGAACCATGCCTTACGTTTCAGGCAATCTTTCTGATAGTGTCCTGGCTTGTTACAAAAACGACATTTATCCTTAATTTGTTCCTTCTTGTGGATTTGGACAGATGGTTGATTTATCTTTAGGTGTCTGTTATTGCCCTTTCCATACTTCTTTCCTGGTTTCTTTCCAGCTCCTTTATGACCCATGAGATTAGCAGAGTGAATTTTTGGTTTCTTAAGCCTTGCTTCCTCCTGAATGAGCATACTTTGCAATTCATGCACATTCCATTTATCTTTTAGAGTATTATAGTTCATATGTAATGGACCATACTCTGGAGGTAAGGAATTAAGGATGAATGTTACCAAAAAATTCTCATTAACTTCCATTCCCATGGTCTTTAACCTTGCTGCTAAGTTTGTCATTTCAAGGATATGCTCATGTATAGTACGAGAACCATCAAACTTAATATTGGTTAAGGTACTCATCAGTGTTCCAGCAAATGACTTATCAGCCGACTTAGACTGGGAACAATTTTCTACAAATTTCATAAATTCCTTAGCATCTTCAGTTTTTGCAATTGTGGACTTGATATTGCTTGCCAAAGTCATTCGCATAAACATTAAGCTCAATCTATTTGATCTTTCCCAAACTTTATAGAAAGATCTTTCCCAAGCTTTATAGAAAGATCTTTCCTCAGCACTGCTAGCATTAGTAATTGCTGCAGGTTTCTCATTTAAGAGTGCCAAATCAAGATCCAAAACACCAAGATGGAATTGGATTTGTTCACACCAATCAGAGAAATTGAGTCCATTAAACTTAATAATAGATGTGGCTTGTGAATGGAGAGAAATTGGAGCAGTTACTGCAAATACAGAATATATGTTTACACATTATTGCTTTGATAAATAAACTTAAATATATATAATTCAGATTCATAAAACTTTAAATAAACATTATTCATACATTGAAGTTCTCCTTTGGGAGATACACCAATATACGACATTTAAATATAATTGATGCTAGATTTAATTTCACATAATTGGTAATTAAAATACTCAAATTAGATACATTAGTTATCTTTGGATATACTTAACATACCTAACCAAGCACTTCAATTGACCACGATAAGGTTCAAAATTATAAAACTACTAATCAACCTTTGGGCGATTCAAAATGTTTTATAATAATGAATATCAATATACTCATGATGAAATCATTAATATCATCTCATTCATTAGCATCACATAAACATGAGTAATTGAATTAACTTTAATTTGATATCTACAAAACTTACTAATTCGGCCACTTTGGTGACTAACAAATTATACATTACATAGATATCATGATAATGATAAGTAATTTTCATCACATAATTTGCAAAACATTAATATTACAAATAGTTTTATCAAAAGAAAATTTAGGAAAACTTCATGCATTCCAAATTGTGTATTGAAATAACCTTAATTTCATATCTATAAAACTTACTAATTCGGAAACTTTTGTGGCTAACAAATTTATTCATAACATAGATATCATAATAAAATAACGATAAGTAATTCACATAACACAATTTGAAAATTTAATACCGTTAGATTTAAACCAAGCCAATTCTTGAATGCAGGAAATCATACCAAATTCAATTAGGAACAAAAACAACAATCATAATCCAATTGAATGCTTGGTAAATGTGAGAGGATTGGAATGCATAATTGATTTTATTATTCCAATAAGAATTTAATACTGAAATTTAAATTGGAATTTAAAACTTGAAATTTGATCATGGAATTCCAAATTGGAATGTAATATTGGAATTCCAATAAGAATTTAATAATGAATTCCAGAAGCCCAATTCCAACATTCCATAAGCCCAATTCCAACACAATCAAGAACGAATATGAAAATTACAATCAATAAGAATTAATACTTGATTTCCAGAAACTCAATAATCAATAATGCAATTGATAGAAATTTTTTCTCAAGAATTCTCAATTCTCAATGACCATAATTCAATAACACTCTTTTTTAATTAACAAGTCATACTAAAATTCTCAAGAATTCTTAAATACAAAAACTCATGAATAAAATTGAATTCTAATTGGATTTAGCTCAGATGATACATTAAAACTTGAATGTTAATCTAAATCAATCAAGAAACTAAATTCTTGAATGCAATAACAATGAATTCTTGATCCTCATAAATTCGATTACTTGTTTCATTAAGGAAAAAGCAAACATAGTTATTTGCAGCGGAAACATAAATTCATACATTAAAACATCAATGGAAAATCTCATGTTCTCAACCTTGCTCTGATACCACATGTAAGTTTTCTATTACATGATTATACAATAAAACCCTAACATTGTATAATTCAATAAAAGCCAAGATCTTTGAACTAGATGATTTTCACAATAACACGAGTTATAATAACATACCTTGATCCATGATATTGTTGTTGTAAAGGAGGATTGTGTATCTCTCTCTTGGCCTTTCTTTAGAACTTGATTAGGTTTCTTGATGGAGAGAAACTTCTACTTCATTTGGCAGAGAGAGGACCAATCCCTAGAGTTTTATCTTTATATATACACTTACATGATTATACAATAAAACCCTAACATTGTATAATTCAATACAAGCCAAGATTTTTGAACTAGATGATTTTCACAATAACATGAGTTATAATAACATACCTTGATCCATGATATTGTTGTTGTAAAAGAGGATTGTGTATCTCTCTCTTGGCCTTTCTTTAGAACTTGATTAGGTTTCTTGATGGAGAGAAACTTCTACTTCATTTGGCAAAGAGAGGACCAATCACTAGGGTTTTATCTTTATATATACACCTTCCATCAGGGTTTTAAATTGGGAAATTACCTTTTAAATTAACTGGCCCATTAATGTAGTGGGCCTAAAATATTAAGATAGAAATAAATGTATATGGGCCACATTAATGATAATATTAAATTTAAAAATCTAACATAAATGTCTCTAAATTCTATGAATTTTGCAATTCGGAATTGGGTAATTGCTATAAATAGCACAAAAAGTTTTTCGACATTATATAACTAGCCCTTTTTCACCCCACTTGTTTCCGTATGCTTTCCTAGTTGTGTCTTGACCGGGATACTCCCAAGAATAAATGAAAACGTTACAATTTTAAGATATTGGCCCATTTGACTAATTTTAGTACACGAAGTTGTTTTACCTTTTTCTCTTCAACAAAATGACATAGGTTAACGTAAGAAAAGAACATTAAAGGAAATGATGAATGTTATGTTATTGAGTTCTGAGTTATCTGATAATATGTGGGGGGAAGCTATGCTTTCTGCTTGTTTTTTTTTTTAACAGGGTTCCCCACAAAAAGCTGAATAAGACTCCATACGAGCTGTGGAAAGGTTACTCACCTAACCTAAGCTATTTGAGAGTGTGGGGGTGCTTAGCCAAAGTGGCGTATTCAGAATTCAAGAAATCTACGGATGTATATAAAACATTTGACTGTGTCTTTATTGGTTATGTTCATAATAGTGTTGCATATAGGTTTGTGTGTTTAAGTGATAATTCAATTTGTGAATATAGAGATGCTGTATTTTTTTAACATATTTTTCCGATGGTCAAGAATGTTAATGAGCCAGTTGATACTTCACATAGTGATTAGTTAGTTGTCGGTACTTCACGTAGTGACCAAGAATCTGTATCTTTTCCATCTACTTCTGATATCATGCATGAGTTTGAACCTAGAGGAAGTAAGAGACAAAATATTAATAAGAACTTTGGACCTGATTTTCTTACTGTTTTTCTAGTTGAAAATTCAGATAAAATAGACAATCAGTTTGCTTGCATGTACTTGATAGATGAGGATCCTAAAAGCTACCAAGAGGCTTTAAGTTTTGTAGACTCTAGTTTCTGGAAAGAAGCAATTAAGAGTGAACTAGACTCTTTGATTATGAATCAAATATGGGACTTAGTAGATTTTCCTAAATGAAAAAAACCCATTAGGTGTAAATGGATTTTCAAAAAGAAAATTAGACCAGATGGTTCAATTGAAAATTTTAAAGTTAGATTAGTGGTTGTGGGGTATACGCAAAAACAAAGCATTGACTATTTTGACACATACTCTCCTGTGACTAAAATAGCTACTATTAGAGCCTTGATTGCTTTTGCAACAATTTGTGGTCTTTTAATACATCAAATAGATGTAAAGACGACATTTCTCAATGGTGATTTAGAGGAGGAAATATACATGACCCAACCTGAAGTCTTTATTGTTACTAGTCAAGAAAACAAGGTATACAAGCTTAAAAAATATCTTTACAGTCTTAAACAAGCTCCTAAACAATGGTACGAGAAATTTAACAGTACTTTGGTAAACAACGATTTTAAAGTAAGTTGTTCTAATACATGTGTTTACTCAAAGTTGTTTGGAGCTAATTGTGTGATTATTTGTCTATATGTTGATGATATGCTTATTTTTGGTACAAACATAGATGTGATTAATGATACTAAGCCATTTCTATCCCCACACTTTGAAATGAAAGATTTAGGTGAGGTTGATGTGATACTTGGTGTTAAGGTAAGAAAATCTGAAAATGGATTTTCATTATGTCAATCACACTACATTGAAAAATTACTAAAGAGATTTGATTGCTTTGTATGAGTCTTAAGAAGAATAAGGGAGATAGTATTTCTCAATCTGAATATACAAAAATTATAGGCAGTGTGATGTTTTTGATGAACTATACTAGACCTAATATTGCATATGTTGTGAGTAGATTGAGTAGATATACACATAATCCTGATAAAGATCATTGGATTGTTATTTGTCGATTATTGAGGTACCTTAAAGGTACAATGGATTTTTGTTTGCATTTTAACAAATTTCCTGCACTATTATAAGGATATTGTGATGCAAATTGGGTAACAGATAACGACGATGTGAGCTCCACTAGCAGATATGTGTCCATACTAGGTGGAGGAGCTATTTCATGGAAATCAGCAAAGCAAACATGCATAGCACAATCCACCATGGAGTTTGAGTTTATAGTTCTTGAGCTAGCAGGGAAAGAGGCAGAATGGCTTAGAAAACTGTTAGGAGACATACCATTGTGGGGGTGTCAGTACCAGTTTTTCTACTTTGTGATTCACAAGCTGCCATAGGTATTACCAAGAACAATGTGTATAACAGTAAAATGAGGCATATACGTCTTAGACATGGAGCTGTGAAATAGTTGTTGAAGACTGGAATTATCTCCTTGGAAAATGTGAGGTCTGAGAGGAACTTGGCGGATCCTCTCATGAAAGGCGTAACAAGGAGAGTAATTATAAAGTCTTCGACAAGTATGGGACTCAAACTTATAGTAGATTCATAGCCCTTTATTTCTTTGGTCTAAATATAGACTTGATGGGCAACTTTGAAGTCTCCATAGCTCAGTTTTTGAGTGGTTTGTCTTTGACAGACTTGATGAAGCAATTAACGTGAGTGTGAAGGTGTGGTCGCCTTCTATGAAATAGTTTAAAGGGTCTCTTTCTAGAGCTCTCACAAAGACCCAAGGTTTTGTGTGCATGGCCATTAATAGCACTTGGGGTTACATTCTTATCGCGGAATCAAATTAAACACAATGACTGAAATGTGTTGTGGGGGTCTCAACCATAACTTATGAAAGTTCCTACTCACCTTACCCCATGCCCACCCTTCTCTGGTCTTGCCCATGCTATACCTGCGAGTCATGTAACCTAGATTGGCACAATGCAGTGAAGAAAAGCAACCCTCACCCCTACAATCTTGGGAGAATCGCCCCCTCTGGATGGTGTAACGCAATGAAGGAAAGCAACCCTCATTCTAAACACAGTGGGAGAATTGCCTCCTAAGCTAGCATACCAAATGAAGAAAAGCAACCCTCATCCTAAACACAGTGGGAGAATCGCTCCCTAAGCTAGCATACTGAATAAAGAAAACAACTCTCATTCTAAACACAGTGGAAGAATCGCCCCCTAAGTTAGTATACCAAATGAAGGAAAACAACGCTCATTCTAAACACAGTGGGGGAATCACCCCTTAAGCTAGCATACCGAATGAAGGACCTTCATTCTAAACACAATGGGGGAATTGCCCCCTAAGCGAACATACTGGATGAAGGAAAACAACCCTCATTCTAAACACAGTGGGAGAATTGCACCCTAAGTTAGCATACTAAATAAAGGGAAGCAACCCTCATTCTAAACACAGTGGAAGAATCGCCCCCTAAGCTAGCATTCAGAATGAAGGAAAGCAACTGATCGGATTACATGCAAGCGCACGCGATTGAAGTAATATAAAATGGTATGTGAGTACCAAGTATCGAATCCCAAGGGCACGATGTAACAAAAATATCGTAAAGCAAGTGTAAGGAAAATTTCAACTTAAAAACTAAAATAGCAAAAATAAGGTTAGGTTAGTGTGTTAAGAAAAATTGCAGAATCAAGAAATGACAATATTGGAATAAAGAAAAATTGCAGAATTGAATTACAGAATCTAATTGCAAAATCGAGAAATGGCAATATTGAAATAACTAGATAGACTTAGTAATTTAAATTGCAAAAGAAATTTGAGATAAAGATGAGGCTCAAGAATTTCATTGCCCTAAGTTGTAATTGCAAGCCAAAATTGCAATTCCAACCTACTCCACACTCAATTGTAAACCAAAATTGCTTCTCCTATTTACCTTGAATTTAGGTTTTAGGAGGCTAAGCGAGTGACTTATATGTCTATAGTCCCTCTATCTTAGATCATTCGTTTTGGAGTCCTTAATCCCTATGTCTAGGGTAAGGATTGGCTTATGTCTAAGCTCTTTTTCTCCATCACTTGTGTGAAATCTGCTTATCACTAACCCCGTCGGTATTAGATCTAAGCTTGAGTTGCTACCCTAGTTGATCAATCTAGGATCTCAACGGAAATATGTTAACACAAGCAAACAATTGATATGTAGGCTTGGTTTTTATTGAAATTTTGGCTACATTTACTTCTTAGGGAATTCACATCCTTGAACCCCCTAAGAAGTTTTAGCTCATATTAAATCTATAATAACTAAGCTAAAAATTAAAACCAACTCCATGTAAAAATAAATTGACTAATGTATTATTCTAGAAATTAAACTCAAAGGAAACAAAATTGGTGTGCTAAACTTGAAGGGAAATGATAGTTTTTTTGCTGCACCTTAAGGAAAACAGAACATGAAATGACTAAGCCCAAAAAAAACACATTAATTAAGCTTCATGAAGAGAGTATTGCATACTGGACATCAAAACAACCATTAATAAGCTAAAGAGAATCCATTTCCATCAGCAATACTCATCCAAAAAGAAATATCATAAAACTGAACACCATAAACAGCAAATCAAGGCAACAAGACTTTTTATTCAAATTAAAACAAAATACAACTCATAAATCAAAAGCTTCAAGAGGAGGGTAATTCAGCCCTTTCTCCTTTACTTTTGATATCTACATAAACACTAGTCTATAAATCAAAAGTAACTATTATGCAAAAACAGAATTGAATTGAACCAACGTTAAGCTAATCGAAGTTCGATAAAACAAGGAAGAAATTGAAGAAAAACAAAGACTATTCTTGAAAGAAAAACCCACGAACAAAATTCAGAAGAATGAAACTTAGGGAAACTAGACAAAACAACAAACTTAAACACGAAATCTTCTCTTGATAAATAGAGGAACGAAAATTGAAGAAAAACAGAGCATTCTCATCACGAAACCCACGAGCAAAAAATTTCCCCAAAAACGAATTCAAACCCCAACTTCTTCACTTGAATTGATTGGATAAATCGAAAGAAGAACAGGAAATAAATTTACAGTAGCTCTCGGTAATTCAGAAATGAAATTGAAGAAATATAAAAACAGAGAACAAAAAAATGCAGAACATAAAAACAGAGTATTGACATTGAAAAATAAAACCCACAAATTTGACTTTTAAAAATGCCTCCAAAACGAATGTCTTAGCTCCTCCTCTTCTTCCCCCTTTATAGACCTTCATTAGGGTTGAAGAATGCCCAGATTTCGTGCTCGAAATCCCTCAAATCATGCTGTAATTGAAGATTTTCGGAATGGGTTAAATGCAGATTTTTTTTTCCCTTTTTTGAACGTTTCTACTGCTCCAGATTGCAGAATCACAATTTTGCAATTTGATTTTGCAATTTCCACATTCCCAAGTCTGCTGCTCCAGATTGCAGAATCACTATTTTGCAATTTGATTTTGCAATTTCCATATTTCCTGCAAACAAGATTAATTTATTTAGAACTCTATCCCAAATGCCATCATATTTCTTTCTTTCTTAAATTAAAGCAATCTTTCAACTATTTTCAAATGGTCTTAAGTCAAAACAAGAATATTTTAAGCAATTGGGAGTTAAATAAGCCTTAATTCTAAGGCTTATCAGCAACCTTCATTCTAAACATAGAGGGGGAATCGCCCCCTAAGCTAGCACAAGCAAAAAGGGAAAGCAACCCTCACGCCCATCATATCTCACCACATCCTATAAATAAATGCTCGCACGGGGGAAAAGGTAGGTGGCACCAGCCTAACGAGCTTTTGTTCATTCGTAACACTCTTGGAACCTCTAGGGTAACCCACCATGCCAAAACCACCCATTGTGTCAAAACCACTCCCACAACCTGGCCCGAGGTTCACAAGCATAACTAAGGATACTAATCCAACGTCAAACAGGTTTAGGTAGACACAACTCAAATATAAGTTCAAACGAATGCCACTTCACCAAAGCTTCATACATATTCAAGCAAAACACAAATCACTGACATTCAAGCAAACTTTCTTCTCATAAATTCAAGCAAAGCATGCCCCACATACATTCTTCATACACAAGATCTGACAAGTAAGTCCGGATGGCTACTTACTTTCTAGGACATCACCAAGACAACCAACTTCTCTCTTTTTTAAGAAGTTACTAGCGGCATATAACCCTAAGCAGCTCCCTCCAATGCTAACTCCCTGAACACTCTAGGAACCATAACGATCATTATTCTCCCATCCATATTCAAACCCAACAAAACATGTTAATCATGCCCCATCATCTGTACCATTCTGAAGACACGAAACATGGTTAATGACCCTGAACACTACATACCTTTAAGATGTTCTAAATCGCCCACTAGCCCAATCTAACAACTCAAGCATCCTTCACACAGTCAACTCATCCAACATCCCAAAAGAACTAAACCCCAACCAACCATTCAAGTGTTTTAGGCATTCTTTGCTTAGTTAAACACCCCAACACCTCGAGTAGACCCTACTTAACCCTTTAGTCTAATAGCTCAAGTATTATGCATTATGTAGCTAACCAAACATCTCAGACAACCCAAACACTTATGTTCATTCAGTTTAAAACAACTATCCATACAATCACGCTTATAGAGAAACTACAATAAAGTCATTCATGCATTCCAAGGCTCATCACTATATTAAAACTTGACCCGTACACTTGTAGTATTGCACAAAAAATTAAGCAATAGCAGTTTTTCTTGTTCTCTTTTCCCTTTCCTATTTTGTTCTCTCTTTTTTCCCTTTCCTTATTTTCTAGTGAATATCTTGTTAGTTGTAGTATCCTTTTTGTAAGTTGGATCATTTTTTTATGGACTTTTGAATGGACCTTTCAATTAGTATAAGAATGAGAAAAGGGAAATTGATTTGATTTGAGTCCTTCATCGCTTGCGACTCGAGCATTGTATAGTACATTCTTTTATCTTTCATTATGATTCATTGATTCTTTTCAGATTTGGGAATCAAAGTGATAATTCTTCTAAATCAATATGATCATTTTGTTATAATTTGTGAGATAGCAAAATTCTAGCAATGGAATTGGAGTTCGATTTTTGCTCATCATTTGGGTTTGATTTAGAAAGTATCAGGACCTCGAAAACGAATTGCTGCTTCATCTTAGGCGATTACGACTTCCTCAAGCAAATTGGAGATTCTGAGCCAGATTCTTCCAAATCAATATGTATTTCCAATATTATGTATGTTTTTTTCGATAATTTTTTATATTATTCACGACAAATCTCTTTATTAATCTATTCATCTCAATTTATTTTCAACATCTTCGATTGACTTCCTTATCTTTGATCTGGTGTTTGCTTTTAATTTGTATTTATGTATTATGAGTTTCTATGAATTCATTTAGAACTTTGTAGGGTGAAATTTCGTATTTAAATAATTTGGTATTTACGAAATTTAAGAATATGTATCAAATTATCCTTCAAATAGATAGAATTTTAATTGTAATGTTTTTTTTTTAATTTTTGTTGGCATTTCTTGTTTTAAGGTATTTGGGAGAATTTGATTTGTTTTTATTTGAATTTTAGATTAGCTATAATGAATTTTGATTAGATATTTTGTTAATGAAATTTTTATAAATCTTTTAAGGTAAATGTTATGTGATTTTCAACTTACATAGATTTTTAATTATTATGTTTGTGGAGATTTGTTTTGTTTTGATTTGAATTTTAGATTGGATATGATGTATTTCGGTTAGATATTTTGTTATGGATATTTTTTTAAATCTTTTGAGATAAATGTGATGCGATTTTCAATTTATATTTATTTTTAATTATTATGTAATTTTGATTTTTTGTTGACCAACGATTTCTTGATTTGAGGATTTGTAAAAAATTGGTTTGTTGTGATTTGAATTTTAGATTGAATGTAATTATAGGATAATTTTAGTATCTAGGATACAAATTTTGTTAAGGGGTATTTGTGTCATTTAAAAATTTGAAAAAATCATTTAGCTATTTTTTCAAAAAAAAATCTTATGGCCTTTTTTCAAAAGGCGCATTTAAATATGGTCATTTTTTCTGTAACCTATGAGAAAATTGAGCAAAACCGCATGTTGGAAGAGAAAACTATTGGGTTAAACTGTTCAAAACTACCGAGTTGTACTGTTCAAAACCATCAAGTTATGTTTCAAAAACCATGGGTTTTGAAAACAGTGGCCTAAATACCGTTTTGGGTTTGGATTCCAAAACCAGCCAAACACCCTCATTACTTTTTTTAGGTTAAAAAACACTCTTGGTTCCTATACTTTTATGAAAGTAACAAGTTAATACCCAAACTTTGGATTGTAACAATTTAGTCCTTGTATTTTTAATTTTGTAACAATTTAATCTTCAACTTTAGTATGTAAGAATTTAGTCATTATACTTTAAAATTTGGAACGATTTAGTCTTTATCGTGAAAAATACTACTAAGATTTAATGGAATTTCTTACATATGTATATCAATGAACTAATTAGGGATCATTTTTTTAGAAACTACAAAAACTAAGTTATTACATAATAAAAATCAACAATTAATTTTGATAAAAATTTTCATTTTAGGGATTAATTTATTACAAAATTTAAAGTACATAGACTAAGGAACTCAAAAACCAAAAAAAAGTACAGAGACTAAATTGTTTTAGACAACTTTCAAAGTACAGGGCTAATTTATTACAAAGTCAAGTTCAGAGACTAAGGCCCTTACGATAACTATTTAGTTTTCATTTTTTATTTTTGAAAATTAAGCCTATAAATACTATTTTCACTTATGGATTTTCTTGTTTTGTTATCTACTTTTTACATATGCTTTCAAAAATCAAGCCAAGTTTTGAAAACTAAAAAAAATAGTTTTCAAAATTTTATTTTTGTTTATAGAATTTGGCTAAGAATTCATATATTTTCTTAAGAAAGATGAAACTCATTGTAGAGAAGCGATGAGAAAACAAGCATAATTTTCAAAAACCAAAAATCAAATGGTTATCAAACGGGGTCTTAGTTGTTACTTTCATGAAAGTTGAACTAAAAGTATTCTTTAACACTGTTTAATTATCACCAATCCAAGTATAGCTCAGAGGATAAGACACCAATTACCATTTTAAAGGCCAATGGTTCAATCCCTATCCTCTGTAAATGTTGAACTAAAAAAATATTTTTTAATTATCATTTTTTTATGAGAAACAATTCTAATAATTTAAAAATGAATTTTCCTGCAGCTAGAAGTCCTTACTAGTAGGTCTGCTTGCTAAAGATGAAATTTGCCAAAAGGGACAATGAGAGGATAGGATAGGGAATTGTTTTTGTACAGATGACCTCTTTTCAATAGGTTTAACGATAGATGACTAGGTATCTAAATTTAACGATGGATGACCTTCTGCTATAGTTAGCAACTCTCGATCTAAAGCATCATGTATATAAATTCTTGACACATATTATGTATCATTTCTGTTAAAACTTGACGATTTTGATGTGTCAAATGTAGTTTTATCTTGACTTGGTGTGTGACGCTCGAGTTTAGGAGGGGTACATGAATGACCAGACACTGCATAGGAATGAGAGAGATCCTGAGACTATGCAAGGCATGGTTAAGAAATGCTTAAAAGAATTGATAACTACTACCTATACTAACAAGGTGCACCTTCCTTTTCGGTGGCTTAATCATAGGTACTCCAAAGTTAAGCGTGCTTGGCTTGGAGCAATCCTATGTTGGGTGACCTCCTAGGAATTTTCCTAGGAAGCATGTGAGTGAGGATAAAGCATGCTGAAAGGATCCGTGTTGGTTTGTGGGGACAATCTTCACTCTCGTAAGCAGCTCAAGATAAGTAAGTAGCGTGGTCAGGTCGCTAGGGATGTAGGGGAATGTCGGGGCCGTTAGGTGCTTAATTTGGATTCCAAACGCTGGTCCGAATCCTGGGCCTGAGGCTTTACAGATATGTAACGCCCAAGGTTAGGAATGGGTACATGAATGAACTGAGACCACATCCGAATGAGAGGGATCCTGAGGCTATGCAAGACATGGTTAAGAAAAAGGCTTAAAAGAGTTGATAGCTACTACCTATACGAACAAGGTGCACATTCCTTTTCAGTGTCTCAATCATAGGAACTCCAAAGTTAAGCGTGTTTGGCTTGGAGCAATCCTATATTGGGTGTGCTCCTAGGAATTTTCCTAGGAAGCATGTGAGTGAGAACAAAACATGCTGAAAGGACCCGTGTTGGTTTGTGAGGATAGTCTTCACTCTCGCAAGAAGCTCAAGACAAGTAGGTAGCGTGGTCAGGCCGCGGGGGATGCAGGCAATGCCAGGGCCTTTAGGTGCAGAATCCGGATTTCGAATCCTGGTCTGAATCCTAGGCCTGGGGCATTACAGTTGTTGATAGCAGCAGAAGGTCGTCCGTTGTTAAATTTAGATACTCAGTCATCTATCGTTAAACCCGTCGAAAAAAAGTCATCCGTACAAAAAACCCTAGGATAGGTAATAAAGAGCTTGTCGAAGGCTCTATCAAATATATTTATAAACCTAAACCTCTAAAATTTGTAATAATAGTGGCCAGGGTCGATCACAGGGATTGGATTTCTTAGTTCATTTAAGTACTGTAATTACTCTCACTTAACTTTATTTAGAGAAAGAAATCATATGCAAACAAGCTAAACTAAAGAGCTAACCTAGAAAGCAAAAGATAAATGGAGACACAATAGGAGAGAGATATCCTAGGGAATCAATTTCACCAATTAGACTTACAGCGAAACCTACCAAGTTTGTCATGCAAATATTCCATAAGCCAAAAAGTGAGGGTGTTAACTGACTCTTTCAAGCACAATTAGCTCTCATGCAATGTTATAAACCTAATATCTGTCTAGATTTTAATAACATGCAAGGCTTTAAGCAACTTCTTTTAAGGGGTTCTAAGAGAATTCTCCACTTTTATGCAAGAATTTACAAATAGTCATGTAATTAAGTTCTAGCCTAAACCATACTTTTTCAAGCACAAATTCATACCAATAAAGCAAATAATCTTTGATCAAGAAATTATAAGCATTAAATACATAAAAGCATGAATGAAACAAAAAGCATTCAATCAAGGTATTTAATCAATTGAAAAACTCAAGTCTAATGGCTACATCAAAACTCCAAGTATTAGGAACAAAGATACTAATAATATTCATACAATTAAACCTCTAAGTTCCTAATTTACAGCCACAAAACAGAAACTAAAACTAAAGGAAAGGAAGAATTTAGCAAACAATGGTCGATCCCGCGTTCCCGTCGTGATCTCCATGTCCCTCGAACTTTGGATCTTCAAAAATACTCCACAAACGCTCCCAATTGCTCCCTAAACCTTCAATTTTAGCTTGGAATCGAGATTAGGGCTCCAACTCTCGGATTGGCCTTCCAAAACGACGTAAAAAATGATGCTTTTATAGAAAATCCCGAGGCAGCGTTGAGACGCTGTAGCAGCGTCTCAATGTTGCAAAAAAAGATTTCCGCTGGTTTTTTGCATTTTCGTAGCGTCGCGACGCTATAGACAGCATCTCGACGCTACCCCGCAGACAGCACTGACCATTTTTGCTATATCTCTTCGTTCGGGTGTCCGAATGACCTCCGGTTCAATGCGTTGGAACCGTGATTCAATGTAGAATCTCTCGGAATGTGCCTTATGCTCAAATAACATCTTTAATCTTCTTGAATTTTCAATTAAGCTTCATAAGGCTCCAATATCCACCAAAATATTCTCAAATACTTGGTTTTGCTCCTCAAGCTCAGTTTCTACAAAATTAAGAGAAATATGCATAAAAGCTCACAAAATAATCACAAAACTAGCATAAATAATAGGAAATAAGATAGCATAAATACATGCTATCAATAGGACTTAGGAGAGAGACCAAATTTTGTGCTAAAATTATAAAAAGTTAGAAAATACATATTGGCCACATGGATAGGAGAGATCGAATTTTGTGCTAAAATTATAAGTGGTTAAATAATACATATTGGCCACTGTGCTTTCATCGAAGTCACAATTTAGCCTCTTAATTTGAATCTATAGTGATTTCGTCTTTATAGTCAAAATCTATAAAAATTTAAAACATGAATTTTATGATAGGAATGAACTATTCACCTTGTAGTGAAAGTTTTTTATTTTTAAACAATTTAGAAATTAAATATTGGAACGTCATTGAATTTATTTAGAATTAAAAAAATATAAAGGTAACGATAATTTATCCGAAAGAATTCCAATCTTCTTGTGTTCGAAATCAAGGTTTGTGGAAATAAAAAATTGTACAGTGATTTAAGAGAAAAAGTTACCAATAATTTTGAGTCCTCTATGGAGGAGATGCACTCAACCCAAGGGTACTAAAGATCTAGGGAATGATTTTGCTAAAATCAAATAATATATTTTAATACCTTCTATATTAAAATATATATTTAATATAATTGAATCTCATTCAAATATCATAAAATTTATATTTAACTTATTTGAATTTCATTCAAATTTGATATATATATATATATATATATATATATATATATTTCTTTAATGTAACTAATACATATATATTTCTTCTCTTCTATATTTAATATATTTAATATTAATTTTAACATTTTAAATTTTCTTTTATTTTTCTTGCAACAAAGTTATTTCTTTTAATGTTACTATGAGCTAGCAATGAGACCTTATAGACCTACAGATTATGAGTTTCAATTATGCAAAATCAATTAATTAAACTCATTAATTAATTAATTTTCATTCATTCATGAACTGAAGATCTCTCTACGATAGACCTAGAGTTGCACTCTTATGCACTGTAGGCCAAGTCGTGTCTATGGATATAATTACTACATGCATGTTGATCTTTCACAAATTATTCGTATAGTTTGGTCAAAAAGTTCGTTTTACCCTTGTAATTATTTCTTGTATCTTTAGTACCACTGATCTTCTAATGAACAATATACTTATGATTCAGTCATAAACTAAGTCCCTCTCGAACTAGTGAGAGAGTGAGACCCCATTGTTCAAGTCTCAAAATCAACACTTAAGGAAACTACTTATCTACTTTCCTTATATGAAAAGAAATGAATGTTATCTTGTAAAACTTATGTTTACAGCTTCCTATTTTGGTCAAGTTCCCGAAATGATAGGCTTATTGAATCGGCTATAGAAGTCATTCTTCCATGCAAATCAAAGGACATGCCTTCACAGGTAGAAGTTCGCAACTCACTCAAGATTAAGATTGAGTCGCATATGATTATCTTGTCACATATTTATCTTCTAAATTAATAAATTTATAAAGAGAGATAATATATTTTTTGGTCCAATTTTATACAAACTTATTGTATACGATACCCCCACTCACATGTCTCTACATGAATGATCTGGATAAGATCATTTGTAATTGTTACAAAGCGGACTGTATTAATAGTGTTACCAAGATAAAACACCCAACCTATATACTTTTTAGGTTTCTTTTTGAACATGATTCTTATGTATGTCAAATATGAAGAAATGAACGTTTCACTCCGTAGTGGAAACATTGGATTGTCTTTGATTTTATTTAAAATTAAACTAAAAAAATAAAATTAAGCAAACTTACTTGGAGTAAATATGAAGATATTTCAGGCAGGTCTTTATCTCCTCCACAAAGTCTTCATGGCTATGACTCAAACACATGATCATGGCTTGTGGGAGCCTCTTGAAAGAAAATGAGAGAGGAAAAGTTCAAAGAAAATCCTACAATTCTCTGTAGAGGAGATGTGTCTCTTATGAAGAATGCACAATGGCTCACCCTTAGAGTTCTATTTATAGTGGCCTAGGGAAAATAATTAAATAATATATTTTAATATCTAATATATTAAAATATATTTATCTAACCAATTTCAATCTTATTCAAACATTTTTAAATTCTCCTACAACATATATTTCCTAATTTAAATCTAATTCAAATTTAATAAATATCTTTTCTTTAATGTATCTTAATACATTAATAATTTCTTTGATATTTAATGTATCATATACATTAAATATGTTTTCTCTCATTTAACATATCAAATATATTAAATTTTAATTTGAACATTTCAAAATTTTATCTCAACAAAATTGATCTCTATTTGTTCATATGAGCTAGCAAGAGAACCTTATGGACCTACAGATTATAAGCTCAAATGATACAAAATTAATTAATTAAACTCTTTAATCAATTAATTTTCATTCATTAACTCTATGTCACTCCACTATAGACCTAGAGTTGAACTCTTATTCACTGTAGGACAAGTTATGTTCATGGATATAACCACTACATGCAAGTCGATCCTTCACGAGTTGTTCGTAATTACGGCTAGGTCAAAAGTTCGTTTTACCCCTGTAATTACATCTTGCACTTTAAGTACCACTAATGCTCTCATGAACAATTTGTTTATGATCCAACCATAAACTAAGTCCCTCTAGGGCCAATGAGAGGGTGGGGCCCCATTGTTCAAGTCCCGAAATCAGCACTTAAGAGAACTACTCATCTACTTACCCTATATGGGAAGAAGTGAATTCCATCTTATGAGATTAGGTTCCCAGCTCCCTATTTAGTCAAGTCTCCAAAATGATAGGCATATTGAGTCGGCTACAAAAGCCACTCTCACCCATGCAAATCAAAGGACAAGCTCTCACAAGCAAGAGTTCGTAACTCACTTAGGATTAAGATCGAGTCGCGTATGATCATCTCGATGAAATATTAATCTTCTCAATTAACGGATTTATAAAAAAAGATTAAATATTTCGTGGTCCAGTCTCATACAAACTCATTGTATAAGATACCCCCACTCATTAAATATTTCGTGGTCCAGTCTCATACAAACTCATTGTATAAGATACCCCCACTCACATGCCTCCACATGAACGATTTGGAGTGCCTTATTCTGGTAACACTATTTATACGACTAACTTTGTAATAGTTACAAATGAAATAGTGTTACCAGAATAAGGCACTCAACATTATCTATATACTATGACTCTTTAGATTATTTCTTGAACATGATCCTCCCATATGTCAACCACATACTGTTCAAGATTATACTAATAACCTTGAATTTTTCATATAATGAATAATAAATAAAATAATTATTAATTATTAAATAATTCATTAATTACAAGGCTTTAGGACATAAATCCCAACAAACTCCATATTATTCAAAATTATACTAATAACCCTAGGATTTTTATATATAATAGATAATGTAAATTACAAATAAAAATAATCAAACAAACATTAAATAATAAAACATTAATTATGAGGCTTTAGGACATAAATTTAAACATTTTAGTATGTAACAATTTGGTCCTTGTAGTTAAAATTTGTAATGATATAGTTTCTACTATAAAAGTATAAGTAAGTGCACTGTAGATTTCTTAGGTATATAAAGCTTGATACTTCAAATAAATCATCCAAGGATAATATGTTTTAAAACCACATAGACTAAATTATTGTTTTAAATCAATATACTTTACCTTGACAAGATTTTTCACAATTGGACTAAAATGTTAAAAATTTAAACTATAGAGACTAAATGGTTACATATGTTATGTAACACTCGGTTTTTTTAAAAATTCTTAAAAAAAATTAAATAATTTCTTCTATTTTTTTTCATTTTTATTAATAAAATATTAAATATTTTTTATTATTATTTATTTAATTATTATTATTTTTCATCCTTATCACTCCATCTCCCTCTCACCCTCTCTCCTACCCATCTTTCTCACTTCCTCCCAACTTCCCTTCTCTGTCTCCCTCACTCCTTATTGACTCCCCTTCTCTGTCTCCCTCACTGCTTGCCGACTCCCTCTCTCTATCTCCCTCACTCCCTCCCGACTCCCCCTCTTTGTCTTCCTCTTCGTCCCTCCCATCTCCCCTTCTCTGTCTCCCTCACTTCCTCCTGTCTCCCTCTCTGTCTCCTTCACTCCTTCCCGTCCCTCACTCTCTCTATTTCTCTCTATATATCTCTCTCACTAGTTTGTTAAACTCTCTCTCACTAGTTTTGTCACAACTCGCCCCAGATTACTCTACCAAACCTAGAATGAGTTGTGATGGCAATAGACCCCAAATGTGCAATGGAATCTATTGCCAAGTCTTTATCTCTTTTCTCATTAACTATCTTTAACTATGGATATCTCATAAACAACGCGTTGGAATTTCTCAATTTACTTACAATAAATGATATGCAATGACTTGACAAGACTGGTGGCAGACTCTGATTAGCTAACTCTGGTTGAAACTCAAGAGCAACTTGGTGGAAAAATTAAAAACAAAAGAATGAGCTAAAAAGCCCAGTGAGTGGTGCTTCCATATAAAAAAATAATGTTTAGTAACAGACTTTTCATAATAAACATAAATCAAATTTCTGTACGTGCAAATAATGTAGTTTATGCTTGAGATAATTTCAACACGTTAAAAAAATGTGTAACAATAACTCTTAAGTCAACAACTCTTGAAATATAAGCATATGTTCATAAAATATAGATAGAAAAATCTGCAATTACAGCTCTGGAAAGCATAAACATAACTAGTGAAATTCATCACCAAATCTGTACCCAAATCTCTGTCATACTGGCGTAGAGTAATCTCAATACGCACAGCAGAGCAATCTCTGTCATATTATGTATCGAGTAATCTCCAGATACATAGCAGAGCATATATCTATCATACGTGCACGCAGAGTAAACTCTATCATCTGTAATGCTTCAGAACCAGGATTTGGACCAGGATTCGGAATCCGGATTCGGCACCTAATGGCCACGACATTCCCCTGCATCCCTTGCGATCTGAGCATGCTACATACTATGGAAACACATTCTCATAGCACATCGGGTAATCACCAAGGGTACAAAGATCTAGTGGTTTGAAAACCACTTTCAGCATAAACCTCTTAACTTCTCAAACTCTTTCTGAAAACCATGCTTTTTCTTTAAACGTCTCATAAACTTGAGAGATTTTCAAATAACACTAAACATGTATAAATTCTCAAATAATAATCAAATGTCTCAATAATATAAAACATTTCTAAAATCATATTTTCTTTGAGACCACATCTCAAAAATCTTATACATTTCTCAATAAACATTAAAATTCTTCAAACATCTCTTTGATCATAAAATTTCTCAAATATTTCTCAAATAATAAATTCAGCTAGAAGCATAACATATTGAAATTTCAATGCCATTTTTAGAAATTCATAACAATTCTCTGAAAATCTCTTAGCAATTTCTCTAAAATCACACATGATTTATAGAATTCTTGAAAATTCGTAATAATAATCAAATAATAAAATAATTCGTAAAATAAATCACTCACAGAAATATCAACGTCGGTTCTTCAAATCATATGCTAGTCCAATTTCTGTCAAATCTGAAATTTCCAATAACCAAATCACCAATTTACAAACTAATTCCAAAAGAGAAATAACATGAATTTCATCTTAATCGAATTAACTAATTTCCAATCTATTTTCCTTATTCCAATTTTCCAAATTATGGCTTCTTTCTCATCCCAACATTCACCAATATACTAATTGTCTTTTCCTAAATAAAACTATTTTATCATTTCTAATTCTTTTCTTTTCAAAATCCATGAAATATTTTGTCATTTTCTCCAATTAACTAATATTTTCTTCTCTCTCTTCCACAATCCATCCTTTCTTAAAATATAAATAATTTTTATTTTTCCAAACTATGTCTCCCACGTGAGACATCCAATTTCAATACCACTTTTCTCTCCTCATAACTCCACTTTGTACCATCCAATCATTTCCCTTTTCAATTTACCTAATTACCCTCATTCTCTTATAATTTATTTAATCACCTTCTTCTTCTTCTTCTTCTTCTTCTTCTTCTTCTTCTTCTTCTTCTTCTCTGTTTTGTGCCTTCTCTTTCCAACCCACAAAATAAAACCAACAAAATAACTTACTCCATTTTTATTCAACATTATTTTTCATTCCTTTCCTTTTCTTTCCCTCTTTATAAACATTAAACTTTCTTTCTTTCTCCCTTAGATTAATGCTAAAATTCTTAATCAATCAACAACAATTCTTAGAACTAAAAGATGAAACCCATGAAAATCCTTGGAGCTTAAAGACGTAAACCCATAAAATCTACTGTTAAACTTCAATTTTTTTTGATTTCTCATAACAATCTTTTAAAAACTTACCAAATTAGAAGTCTTCACAAACAAAATTTCTTTGAAGTCCTTCAATCTTCTCCAATCTTTCTCTCCCTCATGAGCTCCTTGTGGTTTCTCTATCAAAATCCCCTTCTATTTTCTCTTCCTCTCCCCCTCATTCCAGAACACTCATTTCCTTTACTTTCCTTTCTTTTCTATTTCTTTTCTATTTATTTATTATTTTTTTTCTCCTTTTGTGTGTGGATCACGTGAAGCCACCACTTTCTCTTTTTTTTTTTCTTTTTTCTTTTTAAATAAAACCAAAAGCTTTCATTAGAAGCTTCTTTCATTTTTTTTTATATTTTTTTATTATTTTTTTTTTCTTTTTAACAAAAAAATTACCCCATAAATTTAAATTTCCTTTCACTTCTAATTTTTTTCCAAACTTCTCCTCTTCCAAGAAATTTGAAAAATCAAATAACCATTATGCCACATAAATACTATAAATCCAAAATTGGGTCTTACAAGTTTGTTAATGTTTGGATCATTTTCCGGAAAATACTTACATGGATAGTGGCTTTGAAGTTGTCTTTAGGCATTTTAGAGTTCATTTCGTTGTGGGCTTGGCTCGTTTGATAGTGGGTAAGCGTTTTGGCTTTGGAATCTAGAAATTTAGTGAGTTAATTGCTTATTTAAGCACTATTTGAATAGTTTTGGTTGACCCTTGGTTATGGAACTCACTTTAGGATTAACCATCATGGTTGAAGACTAAATTATCCAATTCCGATCGTACTAAGCATTATTTCGGCAGCTTTAAGTTACGGTGGTTGGTAAGTTTTTACGTTCGAAGCATTTGTAATTGGTCTTTTGGGACCAAGTAAGTTTTAGGAAGTTGATTTTGATTTTATTTAAGTTATTAGTGAGTAATTGGAACTTTTGTGCATGCTAGAAGTCAATTTTGGAAGTTGTAGATAGTTGGGCTCTCTAAATTGTTAGGATTAAAGCTAACATCGTCCTAAGAAGGGAAGCATTTCAACCTTGAGTCGATTGAGAGGTAAGTAGCCATTGGATTTATTTGTTAAGCCCTTGTTTTTAATGAATGTATGTGACATGCTTATTTTATCGATAGGGCGAAATTGCTAGATCGTTGGTAATTGAGTATTGCTTGTATATAAATGAGACGTTGGCTAAGTGAGATTAAACTAAATCTAAGCTTGAGCCATAGCTACTTAAGTGTGTTTGAGGTTGACATTAAGATGTTGGTTATGATTGTGAACTCTAGATCAAGAAGTAGGCATGGCCCTGAGAGTGGTATTCTACCCCGGGGCTTTTCTAAGTATCAAATTTGATCAGGAGTCATTGGATTAGTGATACCTACCATGTTTCTGTCGTTTCGTGCAAGCTTGTAAGCCTAAAATGTTATATGATGTGATGAGCATAGGGGATGCGTTTCCCTATTGCCTGTGTGCTAGCTTAGGGGTGATTCCCCATTGTGTTGAGCGTAGGGGATGCATTTCCCTATTGCCTATGTGCTAGCTTAGGGATGATTCCCCATTGCCTATGTGCTAGCTTAGGGATGATTCCCCATTGTGATGAGCATAAGGGTTATTATCTTCACAGGTTTGGTTATAAGATACAGGACTCGCAGGTATGACACGAAGTTAGGGTCAGGGAATGGCGAAAGTTGAGGTAGGGTAAATGGGTATTTAGTTATTTAGTGTAAGTACTCGATATTTGAGCACGAGTGTGAGTAAGGGCAGTTTCTTCTCTTCGTATGTCTTCTTTAAACTTTGGATTCTTAAGTGGGCTGCTTATTGAGTATATTTATACTCACTCGTGCTACTTTGTTCATCTCTTTTTAGGTGACGCTCATCAGTGAGGTGGATGACATGACGACGACCTAATGAGGCTATGGAGATACTAGTAGACTTCTCTTAGGCTTCTTTTGGTATGAACTCTTTGTATAGGTTGTTTGTACATTAGTTTGTAATTGGGTTTGTAAATTGTTCTTTTGTTCCCTTGTATATTCCTTTTTGGGTCTGAGATGTCTTGCATACGTAACCCTGTTGTGAACTCAGCTTCTTTTGCATAGTTTGGAAAGTGCTAAGTGTTTCTTGAAATCTTAGAAGTGTTATGCTCCTTTACAGGTTCCTGATATTAGGTTTCATCGTAGTTATGCCGCCATGCTGTCAAAATTTCAGGCATAGGTGAGCTAACTCAGTCTTGCTTCCATTTTTAGCATGTTTAGAGTTTAGGGTCGTTACATGTTAGGGGGGTCGTTTGTGGCTTAAAAATGAAAGGGTGGAAATGAGAAAATGAATTTAGCATCGCCTTATTTGGTTTGAATTTTGTGAGCGGGAAATGAGAATAACTCATTCCAATGACATTGCATATGGAGGTAGAGGAGGATATATTATATGAAAATGTATGGGTTTTCTTCATGCTTTTGAGTTTCTTCTTCTTCCTTTTTTTGAGTTTCTTCTTCTTCTTTTTCCCCTATTTCATTCTTCATTTTTTTTAAAGTATATTTCTTGTTGGCACAATGATTTATATTATTAATTAATACTAATTAATTAAGTTTGTTAATAACTTAGAAATTAAGTTTATTATTGATAAAAGTATATTTAAATTAATTTTAAAAAATTGATAATTCAATATAATAATATATGAAAAATTAAAATTTTAATTGATACTAATGATATAAAATTAATCCAACTCATTATTCCATTGTAATTTATTAAGAAATATTAATTGATGGATGAAATTTTTATAGTTTTTACTAGTAAAATATATTAAATTAATGAAATTATCTTCTTATTAAAATTATTAATTAATTAACTATTATATATAAAATTTGTTCTATTAAATAATTTTGTAGAAATATTCATTTGGTTAATAGTTAGAGTTAATTATTTAATTAAAATTATTAATTGATTTTTCAAAACAAGTTAATTTATATTAATGAATTAAAATTAATTTAAGACTAAATTATAGAAAATACCCATAAACTATAGGTTTTGTTTCAATAATACTCCTAAACTTTAAAAAGTTTCAAAAATACCTTTGATCTTTAAAAAACATTTAAAAATACCCTTACTGATAAGTTTTGGATAAAAAATGTAGTTTCGTTTTAATAATACCTTTGAACTTTCACAAGTTTCAAAAATATCCCCAACCTTTCAAAAACGTTCAAAACACCCTTATCGTTAAGTTTTGAATGGAAAACGTTAAAGTTTCGTTTCAATAATATTCTTGACCTTTCAAAAAATTTAAAAAATACTCTTACTGAAAAATGTTTATTCTTCTTTCTCTCTCTGTAGATTCGTCCTCCATGAAAATTAATACGAATGAACTGATTATTAGCATTTGAAAGGTTGTAGTAACAATTTGTCCAAATAAGCTTCAAAAACCCAAAATCCATAATCATAACCCTCCCTTAACTCATTAAAAAAAAAAAAGCCTAAATTGTTGTTTGGATGAATATGGAAACCTAAATGGGTGGAGGTAGGGATTTGTTCAATTCTTCAAAGTTGAAGGATAATTTGTCGTAGTCTTGCTTTGTAGGTTCGATTTCTAGCTTGAATTCGATTGTTTAAAATTTAGCTATCCAGATGATTGAATTTGACGTCAAATTGTGGGGATGAAAAATAAATTATCGATAACTCACCTACTGCTTCTATCTCCAAGTTTGTTATTTTTCATTGCATCCAGATTAACACTCAAATTTGAAGTTCATTTGTGACTTTGTGTTTTCTTTAGATTTCTAAACTTCTCTATAGCAATTGTTAAACTTGGAAATTTAAGGTCGAGCTTAAAAAGGCTAACTAGCAGTACTACAAATTCTATTTCTTCACGCTTGAGATTTTATATTAGTTGACGTTTTTGTAAAAAAAATTTCAAGAATTATGTACTTCTCTTCTTCCCACACACTCCAGCGAACTTCAACCCATACAGCGGCTGATACCTTGCACGGCAGATAGCAGCCCACGGCCAACGATGGGGCATAACTCCAAACAGTAGCGCGACCTGTGCAACGGTTCCATGTTCTCCACCAAGTCTCCTTCCCCAACGAATCTCTCTGACTGTAGGCCAGAAACAGCAAACTCGAACCGACCCACGACGCCCAAATCTGCACTCCCAACGGTGACCCACGTCGTTTCGAGGCCACGAACACCCAAACTAGTACCCACGAACTGAGGCGGATCTTATATGAGCCCAGCGAACCGACAACGCAACAAACTCCCAGACAGCCTGAGCTCCTCCTTCCGTGAACATCAATTGGGTTTGATTTTAACTTGTTAGCATTTTTTTTACATTTTGGGTTTTTAAATTGACGAATTGCATTATATATATCTACATATAATTTTACTATTAATCATATTATGATGGATTGATTTAGAGGAGTGTTGTGTAGTGTGGTATGACAATCTCTCTCACCCATTCTTTGCAAGGAGATGTGAGATATATAAGGTGGACTTTCTATACAAAGGAAACCTACCAACTTCAGGTGGACTTTCCTGAGCATTACCCAATGGAAGCCCCACAAACATAATCATCGAATTCTGAGATCATTTCTATTCCACAATCCTTTAGCGGCTAGATTTATTGATTATAGTGTGTTTGATTGGCCTGTCGGTTTTTATCATAGGTTATATTTCTGCATCCAGCCCCTCTGCATCCTCATATCTATCGCCATGGTCACATTTGTCTAGGTTGGTATATGGACAATAATTTTCAATTCGTTTTTCTTGTTTGATATTTATTCTTCGTTTGTCTAGGTTTGTTGGTGATTATATTGTTTGCTTTGCCATTCCACTTTATTTAAGAGATTGCACTTCCACAGGAATATGAAGTTCATATTCTATTGCTTTTTTCACTCCGTTGTTTGTGTTAGGACTTTTTTTTCCCATGTGCCTAGTCTTGAGTTTAGTGTTGTCTATAAGGTTGATTTGGTTTAGTATTTTGCGCACTGTTTATATTTGTTAAAAATGTCTATGAAGAGAGATTATTGAAACCGTTCCTTTTCATTTGGGTTTTTTTTTTTAACTATTTTTTTGAACTATTTGCGCACTCTTTATATATATATATATATATTGAACCTATTTAGTATTTTGCGCACTCTTTATATATTTTGAACTGTTTAAATGTTTATGGCTCTGTTATATTGGTCTGGTTTGATTAAAGAAAGTGGTTGAGTATTTTTTTGGTTTTCAAATCTTTGTTTTCTCTAGATGGATCATTTGAATTGATTTTATGTTTTCTTTTCCTTGGGTATTTTGGGAGTTGTCAACAATGACTGGGAGAAGTTGATGAGAGCATAAACTTGATTTGTTTGTTGGCTTGTTTGCTGCTAAGTAGACTTCTTATAGGAGATTTTGAAATTTGTTCAGGTTTGGATGTTTGAATCAGAGAGTTTTCTTTATTGGTTTTTTTCCTTCTTCTCTAGCGATGTTTTGTTTCTTTTCTGTTTTTTATGTATGTGGAAACTACATCTTGAATAGAAACTTCATTTCTAACGTACTTTTTGCTTTAAAGTCAAGTATATCTTAGCGTTGAGAGTAAATTTATATTTCTTTTGAAATATGTGTTGAATAACTCAAGTGATATCTTAAATTATGAACTTTCTCAAGTAAAGAGTAAATTTATATTTCTTTATATCAAAGTTGAACAAGTGTGTTTAATATTTCTTTGGAGATCTAACTAGGCGATGCTAATTAGAAACAATACGAACTTTGAGAAGTTACATGTTAGAGTTATGCTACGTCAAAGGAGGTACATTCACTTGAGTGTGTTTACTATGAACTTTGAGAAGTTTTCCTCTAAGGTATAGCAAATAAATGTTTCTCTAAGGTATAGCAAATAAATGTTTGTTTGAAGAAGAGGATTGGTTTTCTTTATTACATCTTTTCTTTCTCGTGTTGGAGAATCAACTATCTTTTTTCCACGAAAATATTTTTAGTTTATGGGTTTGGAGTTGTTTATGAATTGTTCATACATGGCTTCATTTCTACCAAATGATATGAACTAAAATATATTGCAATGTGGAGATAACGAAACTACAAGATAAACCAAGTCATTTGAGGTACTTGGACTCTCCCTAACTTGAGATTACTAAAGCCCTAAACAATCACTGAATCAATGCTTACCTACTCCTTTCCCACTTCCTCTATTTATAACCAAATATCATAACTAACTTCCTAAGTATTTACTAATATACCCTTAATACCATTTCTATCACCAAATCTCTTGGTTTAATCATTTGTTGTAGAGGCTAAGACTTATAGTAAGTACTCTATTTTTATGGAGTTATGTATGCTTTACTCCACTTCTTTTCTGCAAAAATAATGGCAGATACTTTTTGTTTTGTACGTGTTTAAGTTCCTAGCTTTAAGCTTTTGAGTTGAAGTAGGAAAACTAACTTTGGATTATTTTTCGGTACAAAAGTAAAAAATCTGTTCTTTTATGGTTTTTTGTATATATATATTTTTTATTTCTTAATCTTTAGCCCAATTTCCCTTTGTTTCCAACAAATTTGAGTTGCCATCAACCCAATTATATGCTTCACTTGTTTCCTCGGCTTAATCTTTGGATGCTGACAAAAGTGATCTAAAAATGAAGCATAAAAGACATTTTTATCCTTGTAATTGAAATTTAATTGTATCATCTAACCGATATGATGGAGAAAGGAATAGGGGGAGTTTGTGAGGTATTAAAACTTATTTAAAGCTAGATATTGATTGATGATCTTGAATGTGTATTATTTATTTTATTGATGAAAATTTGTCTTCTTCAAGATATCAAATTGTAATTTTGAAATTGTTCACTCTTTTAGACATGTCATGTTCATAAGTTTTGATAACTTTAATTGTTCGTGCTATCTTGACGAGTTTAATATTTATGGTTTTGATAAGCTTAGTTTAATTTAGTTCTTATGTTCATAATTTTGATAGGTTAGTTAAGTTTTGTTGTTATGTTCATAAGTTTAAGTTTTGATAACTTTAATAGTTCTTGTTAGTTTGACGAGTTTACTATTATGTGCATGATAAGTTTGGTTGTTATATTCTTAAGTTTTACTAAGTTTAGTTTAGTTGTTATGTTCATGAATTTTTGATAAGTTAGGTAAGTTTTGTATTTATGTTCAATAAAGTTTGATAACTTTAGTTGTTTGTGTTAATTTGATGAGTTTAGTCGTTTATGTTCCTTTGAGTATATGTTATTCATACCCAAAATATTAATTTTGTTGCTTACATTATTTGCATTTCTTCTCATGTGTTAGATATGATTCTATGCATCAATGACTTCAAGTACAAATTGCACCATGTTCGATCAAACTTCAAAGAGTCATTTGAGATTTTATTTTTTTTTTAATTTTTTTTTTGCAATTGACAATATTGTACTTGACAAACACCATAATGTTATGAAAATTATATGTGACTATGTTATACTTATTTCATGGGGTTAATAGTTCTTGTAATTTTTTGAATTGTTGATATGGAGTTGATAATTTTTGTAATTTTGGAATTGTTCATGGGGTTGATACTTTGGTAACGTTGAAGATATGAACATTGTTAAAGTTATTGGTGGAAATTTGGTTGATGGATCTTGAATGTGTATTATTTATTTGGTTGATGAAATTATGCTTTTTTCAATATATCAAATTGTTGGAACACAATGCAGAAGATTCAAGATAATAGGGAACATTTATTAGAATTGAAAAAAAAAAATCACAAACAAACATGACATGCCAAATGCCTTTTAAGAGTGAAGACTGTCCCTACAAACCAACACGGGTCCTTTCAGTATGCTTTGTCCTCACTCACATGCTTCATAGGAAAATTTCCAGGAGGTCACCCAACATAGGATTGCTCCAAGCCAAACACGCTTAATTTTAGAGTTCTTATGATTAAGCCACCGAAAAGGAAAGTGCAACTTGTTAGTATAGGTAGTAGTTATCAATTCTTTTAAGCATTTCTTAACCATGTCTTGCATAGTCTCAAGATCTCTCTCATTCCTATGCAGTGTCTAGTCATTCATGTAACCTCTTAAACTCAGGCGTCACACACCACGTCAAGATAAAACTACATTTGACACATCAAAATCGTCAAGTTTTAACAGAAATGATACATAATATGTGTCAAGAATTTATATACATGATGCTTTAGAAATGTCAATGAGTTTAATATTCTTGACATTTGAAACATATCAACAAAAATGTATCTTGACGCTTTTCTTTTGTCACATTTTAGATACCTTATTCTCGACTGTGGCTTCCTTGACGTTTTTAAAAGCGTTAAGGGTATTAAAATTTGACATTCCAAAAGCGTCAAGTAATATAGTTGTAACGCCCCTAAACTCCAGAGCATGCTAAGAGTGGAAGTAAGACTGAGTTAGCCCGCCTATGCCTGAAATTTCGGCAGCATGGCGGTGTAACTACGAGAAAACCAAAATTTAAGAACCTAAGAAAGAAGATATAACACACTTCTAGGATTTCAATCAGACCCTCAGCAACCACCAGCTACACAAAAGTGCTGAGTTCACAACCAGATTTAAGGAAAACAGAGACACCTCCTAATTCATGATGAAATTTACAAGGATACAAAACTCAATTTACAAACTAACAGAGAACAGTTTAACCAAGTAAATGTACAACAAAAGGAGCCTAGAAGAGAACTACAAGTATCCCCATAGCCCTGCCGGGTTGTCGTCTCGTCAGCCACCACGTTGATGAACATTACCTGAAAATGGGGGAGAAAAGTAACACGGGTGAGTATAATAATACTCAATAAGCAGCTTACTTAAGGAAAACAAAGTCTAGCGAAAACATGTTGAGAAGGCAAGATATGTCCTTATTTACTCTCGTGTCTAGAAACAAGTAAGCACACCAATTAACTAAATATTCAATACTCCACCTCAACTTCTTACTTTACCAGACCCTAACTTCGTGTCATACCAGTGAGTCCTGTAACCTAGAATCCATTCTCGTGAAGTAGAAATCCTCACGCTCATCTCAAAGGAGAATTACCTCGAAACTAGCATACAGGCAATAGGAAAACGCATCCCCTATTCTCAACACAGTGGGGAATCACCCCTAAGCTAGCTCACAAGCAATAGGGAAACGCATCCCCTATGCTCAACACATTGGGTAATCATCCTAAGCTAGCACACAGGCAATAGAAAAACGCATCCCCTATGCTCAACACAGTGGGTAATCATCCTAAGCTAGCACACAGGCAATAGGAAAACGCATCCCCTATGCTCAACACAGTGGGGAGTCACCCCTAAGCTAGCTCACAGGCAATAGGGAAACGCATCCCCTATGCTCAACGCATCATATATATTCTAGGTCTACACGCTCACTCAACATAACCGAAATAGGATAAGTAATACTAGATCAATGGCTTGATCAACTTTACTTTTCGAAAACCCCTAATACAGTATTGCTCTCATGTCTCTACCACTACCTGATTCGGAGTGGACAATCTCAACCATCAACACAAAGTTTGCTTTCAACACATTTAAGCAGTTAGGCATTAAGCCTCATTCGAATGCAATCATTATTTAACTACCAATGATCTAGCAATTTTTGCCTTGTTGATAAATTAAACATATCTCAAACGCTCACTATAACAACAAGACATAGCAATTAATTCCAAAGGCTACTTACCTTTCAAAATAGATCAAAGTTGGATTAACGTCTCTTCGCCAAACGATGCTAAATTACTTTGAGCCACAATAAGGGAAATATCCGGATATCTTCCACTCCCAATTTTGACTTCTAGTATGCATAGAAAAATATCCAATTACTCAAGAACAACTTAAATAAACCCAAAATCAAGTTTCTAAATCTTACTTTGCCTTAAGAGACCAATTTCAAATACCTCGAATTCAAAGGCTTACAAACTACCACAACCAAAAGCTGATGGAAAAAACCTTTTGTACGCCCCGGCTCGGATAAATTATACCTTCAACCATAAATGGTTTATCTTAAAGTGAGATCCAGACCAAAATCCATCCAACTATTGAAAATATGCATAAATGAGCAAATTAAAAACTCCAAACTTCTCAATCTCAAACCAAATGCTTACCCACTGCTTAACGGGTCCAAACCACACCGAAACAAGCTCTAAAATGCCCAAATAACTTCAAGGAAGCTGTTGTCCACACACTTATTCGCCGGAAATTACTTCGATTAGCTAATATTTAAGAAAGAGAGGTGGAGAAACAAAGAGATATTCAGTGAGGGAGGGAAAACAGAGAGGGATCGAGAGGGAGGCGGAAACAGAAAAGGGAGAGAGCGGTGAGGGAGGGAAAACAGAGAGGGAGAGGGCGTGAGGGAGGGAGACGAACAGAGAGGGAGGGAGACGGACAGAGAGGGAGAGGGGCGTGAGGGAGGGAGACGGACAGAGAAGGAGAGAGGGCGTGAGGGAGGGGAACGAACACAGAGAGGGAGGGATAAGGTTGTATGAAACCTTTTCTTTTTTTTTAAAAAAAATATATATACATATAATAATAATAATAATAATGATAAAGATAACTACAACAATAATAATAATTATTTTTTTTTAAAAAACAAATATATTTATAACTTAGTAATATTTATATTAGTAAAAGAATGATAAGAGAAAATATTCTAGATATATTTTTATGAAATTTTTATCCAATTATTCCATAATTCAAAATACCAAAATTTAAACTGGATGTTACAATAGTTTTTCTGGTAGTGTAGCTAGGGTAGGCACAATGGCTTTCTCTGCATTAGTGTTGCATAAAATTATTCAAAGCAATCCCTCAAGTATACATTTCAAGTTTTAATATAGTGTAAAAATGTCAGAGTATCATCCATAGGATTGGTGTTCAAGTTTACTTAATTACCACGAATACAATCACCCATAAAATCATAAATTAAAAAAATATAAAAATATAAAATAAAAGATGGAAAACAATGAGGAGAGAGACATCTTAAAGAGTTAATTTCACCAATCAGACTAACGATTCAATTAATTAAACAACCAAGATTGACATGCAAATAATCCATAATCCATAAGTCAGGAAGACAAAGGTAAAAACTGCATTTTACGAGCACAATTAAATGTCAATAATATTAATGAAATTTTAAGGTTTTCCATAAAAAAACTCAACAGTAAGGATATTTTTTAATATTTTTGAAAGGTAAAGGGTATTTTTGAAACTTTTTAAGATTCAGGGGTATTATTGAAACAAAACTATAACGTTTTCTATCCAAAACTTAATGGTAAAGGTGTTTCTGAACGTTTTTGAAAGATCATGGGTATTTTTTAAACTTTAGAGGTATTATTGAAACAAAACTCATAGTTTAGGAGTATTTTCCTTAATTTAGCCTTAATTTTAATTAGCTCCTTAATTAATGTATCATAATTACACCCAATTTTTTGAATCAATCCCATAAAATAAGTATAAACATTATTTCTTTTTATAACAATTTGATAGCATTTTTTTTAGTTCAACAACAAATAGGAGTGGGAGGATTTGAATATCTAATCTTTTGGTCGATGATAGATGCCTAAACTAGTTAAGTTATGCTTATGTTGGCTCTGATAGGATTCTCATGCATAATTAAACATAGTAATATTTGATTTTCAATATTTTTATTCTTAGACATTACATTTCCAAACATCTTATTTCCATAAGTATTGAATGAAATCTTATACCAAATGGCCTCTTAGAGTTTAGAGACTGCAGTATATTGTTATCTCAATAAAAGTAGAGGGACCAAATATGTTTTTCAACATATTAAAAGTTGTTTAAAAGCACAATAATAAATCTAAAAATTTCTTTATAGTTGTAAACCCTATTGTCATTTTTTATGAACAATCTATTGAACACAATTGAATTTTATCTTCAATACAACCACTACCTTTTAGTTTTATGTCTAATATATCTGTGGATTTTAAGAACTGCCTAATAGGTAAGGAATTTATTAGATATAAAATTGAAAGTTAATGAACTTATTAGACACTCTTTAACTCTAGAGATTTGTTAGAAACAAATTTAAAAGTTCAAGAATCCATCTTACACTTTTTAAAATTAAAAAACCTATTAAGCTTTGGTTGATGTGATGAGGAAAAAGTTATATAATAAGTGTGGTACTTTCTAAATTTGTGTTCTTAAAGACTTATTGGACACTTTAGACACTTTAGATAACACAATTTTTTTTCAACATTTATTGGACACAAATGTGAAAGTTCAAGAATCTAAACTTTCTAATATATTCTTAAATATTAAAAAAAATGTCAAATTTACAATATTATGTCTAATAGATCCTTTGAGATGTGTTTTAAAGTTTAAAAACTTGATATAAAATTGAAAGTTGAAAAATCTATTAAATATCTTTTAAAGTTTAGGTATATATCATAAACAACATCAAAAGACTTATCAAACACGGTAAAATTCAAGGATTTAGAAGGATTAGACTTGTTATTTAACTAGAAAGAAAAAGCATTTGGGGGGGGGGGGGGGGGCATCTACTTTGTGAAATGCCCCCGTTCATGCAATCAGGTAGCCCACCACCTTGCAAGGGCGCCGTTTTCGCTCGATTTCTCTTCTTTGTTTTGTGGCTCTCCCTCCCCCATCTCTGATCGGGAAGAGGAAGGGTTTTTTTGGAAGGGCTCCTTCCCCTCGTGGATATCCTCTTTGCTTAACGAGGACAGGTGTAACTAACTTCTAGTTTCAATAAATGCTTTGTTTAAAAAAAAAAAACCATTTTAGAGAGAAGAAAACAATCAATTTGGAAAAACAATTATGTTAAAATAATAATTTTCTTCAAAAAAAAAAAATTCAAATGGCTTTTAATTCTACAAAAATCTAAAGAAAATATCTTCTACCATTACCGAAAAAGATAACAAATAAAAGATAGAAAAAAAGGGTTAAAATTACAAGTTTAGTCCCCAATTTTGAGATTTGTGTTTATAATTTGGTTTTTGGACTTTTAAAAATATTTAACAGGTCCCTAAACTCTTAATTTTGTTTCTAATAAATTGCTTAACTTTCAATTTTGTATCTAAGGGGGAGTTTGGTTTACTAAGTTGGGTTGAGTTGAGTGTGTTATTATAACCCACTCCATGTTTACCCCACTCTTTATTGGACTTATTAACATGACCCATTGACAACCCGTTTACTTGATATTTTTGTGAACCAGTATAATTTTTGTTAACAATTTTTTTGTTAATCATGTAAATAGGCAATTGATGGCCTAACAAGATTTTTGTGAACATTCCAAGCATACATGAAATTAATGTTGACTTATATTCATTAGTCAATTGTGATTCGTGTCTATAAAGAACGCACCATTCTATCTCTAAATTAAAAGAAATTTAATGTGTAATGGGACATTTGGTTTCTATTAATTGAAAGAGGTTGAATGTGTAGCATAAGGAGTAAAACAAGACTATATTGCATATCGATTGGAAGAAGTCAATTTGTAAAAAAAAAAATGAAGTTCTTTCAAAACATGGTCAATTTCAATGAATTCAGGCATTACTTTTGTGAATATTCCACTCATAAATTTTATTAATGTTGAGATATATTGTCATTTTGAAATTGGCATCTTAATTGAGGGTTGGAAAGTTGGAAAATATGTTCTATATGAATGTTTGGGTAAAAAAATTAAAGGAAAACAAAAACAGTCATCTATAAATCAGTCTAGTTCGAGTTACAAAAAACTACACTAGATACCCCTGCCCAACTCAACTCTACACCCCAAACACAAACTTCCTGACTCAATTCAACCCAACTTTGCACCTCAAACACAGACTTCTGAACTGACTGACAACCTAACTCTGCCCAACTCAACTCAACTATGTCTAACTCAACTCAATTATATCCAACTCAACTCAACTTAACTCAGCCCAACTCAACTCAACTCTGCGCGCCAAACGCTCTCTAATAGACTTCTGACAAATTCAAAATTTTTAAAAATTAATTGATCTATTAAATATAAATATAAATTTTATGTTTAATGCAAACTTAAAATTTTAATTTTGTGCCTAGTAAATTTTTAAATTTTTAAAAATTTAGAAGTTTAATAACAAAATTTGTAATTTTGAAAGCTTAAGATTAAATTAACACAAAATTCCAAATTGAAGGACTAACTTGTAATTTAACGCAAAAAATGAAAAAGTATGATGGCGTGCGCTCAAAGTTGCTTACACTTAACTGACACATATGTAATGGATATGGGTTTCTGGTTGAATTCAACATTCAATTTCCAACACACAAAAATGGAGATTTGGTTCATCGTCCTCGTCTCCCTCTGCATCTGCTCTCTTCTCAGCTCCATTTTTACCCACTTCCGAACCTCCACCAAGCTCCCACCAAGCCCTCCTTCAATTCCGATCATCACCAATTTCCTATGGCTCCGCAGATCGCCTCTGCAAATTGAATCTCTGCTCCGCAGCTTTGTCGCTAAATATGGCCCCGTCGTCACAATCCACATCGGCAACCGCCCCGCCATCTTCATTGCCGACCGCTCTATTGCCCACAAGGCCCTCCTCCAGAACGGCGCTCTCTTCGCCGACCGTCCACCGCCTACTCCCGTCGGCAAAATCGTCACCAGCAACCAGCACAACATCAGCTCTGCTTCTTACGGCCCACTCTGGCGCCTCCTCCGCCGGAATCTCACTTCCCAAATCCTCCATCCTTCTCGGGTCAAGTCCTACAATCGAGCTCGCAAATGGGTTTTGGATATTCTTCTCAATCGGCTTCTCTCTCACTCTGAATCTGGAAGTCCCGTCTGTGTCGTCGATCATTTTCAGTACGCCATGTTTTGTTTGTTGGTGTTGATGTGCTTCGGGGATAAGCTTGACGAAACCCAGATTCGTGAAATCGAAAACGTGCATCGAGCTATGCTGTTAAATTTTGGGCGTTTCAACATGCTCAATTTCTGGCCGAAATTGACCAAGATTTTCCTCCGGAAGCAGTGGGAGGCGTTTCTCCAACTCAGGCGAGAGCAAGAGAAAGTGGTCATCCCTTTGATCCAAGCAAAAAGGAAAGCCAACCAAAACAGAGCAAACAGAGGCGAAGGTGGAGAAGAATTTATAGTGTCATATGTGGATACGCTCCTCGATTTGGAGCTCCCCGACGAGAAGCGAAAGCTTACAGATGACGAGATGGTCACCATATGCTCTGAATTCCTCAACGCGGGCACCGACACCACCTCCACGGCCTTGCAGTGGATAATGGCGAATTTAGTGAAATACCCAGAAATTCAGATCAAGGTTTATGCAGAGATCAAAGGAGTAATGGGAGATGAATCAGGGGAAGAGGTGAAGGAAGAGGATTTGGGGAAACTTTCATATCTGAAAGCTGTGGTTTTAGAAGGATTAAGAAGACACCCACCGGGGCATTTCGTGTTACCACACGCAGTGAAAGAAGAAACGACATTGGAAAATTATGTGATACCAAAGAATGGGACTGTAAATTTTATGGTGTCGGATTTTGGTTGGGATCCAAAAGTGTGGGAAGATCCGATGACGTTTAAGCCGGAGAGGTTCATGAAGGGCAGCAAAGAAGAAGAAGAAGAAGAAGAAGAAGTAGTGGGGTTTGATATAACAGGGAGCAAGGAGATAAAGATGATGCCGTTCGGAGCAGGGAGAAGGATGTGTCCTGGATTTGGTCTTGCGATTCTTCATTTGGAGTATTTCATTGCTAATTTGATTTGGAGGTTTGAATGGAAGGCTGTGGATGGTGACGAAGTTGATCTTTCGGAGAAAGTGGAGTTCACCGTCGTGATGGAAAAGCCTCTAAAAGCCAACATACATGCGAGGTGATTTTGCCCTGCTCTGTGGCTTAGTGATTGTAAGTTCCAAATTTGCTCTATACCACAGTAAACAAACTTTATTGCACTTACGTAAGTTTGTAGTGACAAATTTAGAGCCATCTGGAAGTCCAAATGCGTGACGAGCTCTCCTGAATTAATTGCATCTGCATTAAGGGTAACAGTGATGACCAGATTAAAATGCTTATTTTAATAGGTAGGTAAAGGTTGGGGATATTGTATTTATAGGGTTAAACTATAAGTTTAAGTCAAGTTTGTGTCTATTTGGTACATCTACTTTAAAAAATATGTAATAGTTCTCTCAATTTTAAATTATGTCTAATAGGTCTTTAAATTTAAAAAATGTCTAATAAATTTCTAAACTTTCAATTATCTGTCTAATAAGTGTTTGATATATTCAAATTATTTAAAAATTAACTGGTCTATTAAATATAAAATTGAATATTAAACATGCTTAATAAGATCCTAAACTTTTAATTTTGTATCTAGTAGGTCTAATAGGTCAATGACCTATTAAAAACAAAATTGAAAAATCAGAGATATAATTTTGGCTTAAGATACCCATTTTCGAATGCCCACCATTCTGGCCTTCTAAACTCAAATATTCACTCCACTTTCTTCTATAATCAAACCTTGACTTCTTTGCCGTTTCCAAACACTTGTGCACTTGCATTTTGTGGCTTTTTCTTCGAGCAAGATAATCTGAATACAGATTAGAAAGCTAAAGAAGGAAAGGTGAGGAAATGGTAAAAAATGAGGTAATGGTGCTTGTGCTTGATATCTTATTATCGTATATAAAGGTGGTATATATGTGTGATATTTTAATCTTATTCAATAATTCTAGGTGGTTGTGAGATATCTAATGAACCATTTTCTTTTTTAAAAGAGGCAAAATTTTTAGAGTGAAATGTCGTAGAATGGTTGTTTTAATACTCTATTGTTAATGTGTTTTTTGGAATTTTGATTTTGAAATATAGATTTCTAGTTTTGTAATTTGGATTTCATTCAAAGCATGGATTAATTCAACTAGATACATATACTGTCTATCTATTTTCGTAACTTTCCACTCCTACTTTTTAGATGTTCATGAAAGACAAGTTGAGAGATGTATTTAATGGGGTAATATATGTTGAGATTTATGCCTTAAAGTCTCGTAATTAATGATTTATTTAATAATTAATAATTATTTTGATTATTTTATTTACAATATAATATTATCCATTATATGAAAAATCTAAGATTATTAGTGTAATATTAAACAATATGTGGTTGACATACGGGAGGATCATGTTCAAGAAATAACCTAAAGGGTCATAGTCTATGAATATGGTTGGGTGTCTTATCTCGATAACACTGTTGATACGGTCTACTTTGTAATAGTTACAAATGATTTGATCCAAATTGTTCATGTGGAGACATGTAACAGTTACAAATGATGTTATCCATTATACAATGAGTTTGTATAAGATTGGACCATGAAATATTTAATATCTTTTTATAAATTCGTTACTTGAGAAGATTAATATTTCATCAAGATGATTATATGCGACTCGATCTTAATCCTCAGTGAGTTATGAACTCCTGCCTGTGAGGGCTTGTCCTTTGATTTGCATGGGTGAGAGTGACTTTTGTAGCCGATTCAATAAGCCTACCATTTTGGGGACTTGACCAAATAGGGAGATGAGAATATAATCTTACAAGATGGAATTCACTCATTCTCATATAGGGTAAGTAGATGAGTAGTACTTACAAGAGTAAAATAGACTTGTGACCCAACTGTAATTACAAATAACTCGTGAATGATCAACTTGCATGTAGTAGTTATATCCATGGACATAACTTGTCATATAATGCATAAGAGTGCAACTCTAGGTCTATAGTAGAGTGACCCTAGAGTTAATGAATGGAAATTGATTAATTAAAGAGTTTAATTAATTAATTTTGTATCATTGGAGCTTATAATCTATAGGTCCATAAGGTTTCCTTGCTAGCTCATTTGAACAAATAAGGATCAATCTTGTTGAGAAAATTTTTTTGAAATGTTTAAATTAAAATTTAATATATTTGATATATTAAATAAGAGAAAACGTATTTAATGTATATAATACATTAAATATCAAAGAAATTATTAATGCATTAAGATACATTAAAGAAAAAATATTTATTAAATTTGAATTAGATTCAAATTAGGAAATAGTCGTCGTAGGAGAATTTTAAAAGGTTTGAATAAGATCCAAATTGATTAGATAAATATATTTTAATATATTAGATATTAAAATATATTATTTAATTATTTTCTCTAGGTCACTATAAATAGGATCCTAGGGGTGAGTCATTGTGTGTATTCTTCGTAAGAGACACATCTCTTTTACAAAGAATTGTAAAATTCTCGCTGAACTTCTCCTCTCTCTTTTTCTTTCAAGAAGCTCCCAAAAGCTTTGATCCTGTGTTCGAGTCATAGCAAGTAGGCTTTATGGAATTGGAGTTTTAACCTTGTTAGAGTTGGAGTAAGAAGATTAAAAACTCGCTAGAAATATCTCCATATTTAAATCAATGTATGTTTTGCTTAGCCTAAATTATTTTTTTATTTAATTCTAAAATAAAATCAAAGTTGATTCTAATGCTTCCGCTATGGGTTTAATTCGATTATTTCCTTCAATATAGACTATATATAACTAGGAAAAATTTTAGTACTACAGTATGAAATTTTTTTTCATATTACTTTCATTCATTGCTTGCCATGATAACAACATTATTTAAGAATAGTATAGGATCCATATAATAAATTAATATATCATTTAATGACCTATCAAATTATAAATGAAACGAATGGAGCCTACAATATTACTAGAAAATTTTCCCATATATTACTATAGGATATATTTATTACATTTTCACTACCGTGTTCCTTCTTTTTTTCATTACTCTAGAGGCCTTCTTTTTACATTAGTCTAGGTTCAGTAGATTTGTACTCCCCCATACCCTTTATTTATTACATACTATTATCAAGTGCAGAGAAGAACTATGGGACATGTTTTCAAATCACAATCTCTTAGGCTCCCTTGATTTTTTGTTTTAGTAAATTGTGCATACTTTTTCATCATTTTTCTAGAATGAATTTTATCTTTCTTAAAAAAATACTTGAATTCTTAACCAAATTCTTAAAAAAAAAAAAGTTTTTGAAAACTACTCTTTTTAGTTTTCAAAACTTAGTTTGGATTTTAAAAATATGGGTAAAAAATAGATAACAAAACAAGAAAATCTATAGGTGGAAGTAGTATTTATAAGCTTAATTTTTAAAAATCAAGAACCAAATTATTATTAATCGGACCTAATTTGTTTTACGTTTTGTTATGTTATCTATGTTTTACATATGTTTTCAAAAACTCAAATTGTTATTAAACGATGCCTATTTGTTTTACGTTTTTTGTTTTACATTTCAAAAAATAAAAACTAAAAAAACTAAATAGTTATCAAATGGGCTTTAGTGTGATTTGAAAATGCAAGTCTTATATATTAAAAAAAAAATTACGCCCGTTTGCGAATGGAAGAAATCAAGAAAAAGGAAGAAGAAAATGAAAAACCAAACCTGAGGGGCTCGCATTGTGCACACATGCGTTGTGGGGACACCGTCTCAATGACTACCAAGGTAGTGTCTCGACACTACATATATGAAGCACAACGCCACGGACACAAGCTCAATGTCGCACACACACCTTGTGGGGGACACCATCTCAATGCTACACCTTTTTTCCTTTTTTATCCCACACGTCTTTGGGCAGTGTTGAGACGTGGACTCGTATTTTCCTATACATCATTTTGAGACTTTTTTAGGGAGGGGGGGGGGGGGGGAAGCCTCGGGATTTTGCTTTGGAGCCTAAAAGAGGAGTTTTTGAAGCTTGAAATCGTGGAGATTGTGCCATGAACAAGATATCGCCATGTCAGATCTAATTTGTCTTCCATTCCTTATTTTTGTATCTTTGTTATGGATTTTAGTATGAGATTTTGTAGCTCTTTGAATATGCATGGCTAAATTTTTTGTTCTTAGGGATTGATGTAACCTTAAATTTTTATGGTTTAATTAATGGAACCTCTTATTAATGCTTGATTCCATTCATGCAGTTATTTGCTTAATGCTTTTAATCTCTTGATCACGGATTGAATGTTGTTTCTAAATCTTATGCTTAGGAGAGGTGGTTTAGATTAGACCTTAGCTTAATTGCATGATTAAAGTGGTTCTAAGATCGAGAAATTTAGAATTGTTTTAGAAATTATTAAAAGAAGTAGACTTAAGACCTTGCTTTGTTAAAGAGACTAGATAGGAATATTGGTAATTTCTTAATATAGCATGATAATTAATTGTGCTTAGGAGAGACATTTACGACCCTTGACTTCTTGACTTATGAGTATTTGCATGTTTCTCTTGACACTCAATTTAACTAAATGATAACTCTAATTGGTGAAATCAACTCCCTAAGACACTTTCTCATTGACTTTTCTCACTTATTTTAGGTTTTGTTATTTTTAATTCAGTTATTCATCACGTTTCTTTCTCTAAAAAATTGAATGCTAGTATTTGTGGCACTTGAGTGAAATAGAAACTCAATCCAGAGGATGACATCCATATTTATTTACATACTTATTAAAACTTGACTCGTGCACTTGTAGTAAGCAAAATTTCACACATCTAGGTGTCAATCAGTGACTAAAATAGTATTAGAGATAGACAACATCTTAGTTATTATTGAAGTCTATTAATGATAGAGGCTTATCAATGATGTACTTATATATGTGATTCAAGTTTGTATATGATAGGAGTCTTACGCTAATAGATGCCTATCAAAGATACATTACATCTTAGTTATGATTGAAGCGAAGGTTTTGTAGTGGGGGTGCAATTTTTGTTTCCATACCGACACTGAACCAAAGGATTTTGCGATCTCTTTCCATAGCAAAATTGTGATGAAACCCTTATGATGCCAATGACCACCGATGTAAACCATTCTAGTAGTAGCTCTACAAGCCCTCCTCACTCGCCACTATGTTACGTTTTCAAATGTTGACATAGTCTATATCGTCAAGTTGTTGCTACCATATTGTGACATGGAACAACCGACATCCATCTAAAATGGAGATTTTTTAGAAAAGAATTTGGAGTTCCACCAACCATTATTAAGGTATGATTGGTCACCCAATTTTAAAAACTAGAAATGGTCTACAAAAACAGAGTTTAGGCTTGGAGGTATTTTGTATGTAGAGAATGTATTATCACCCTACAACACCCGTAAAAACAGTTACCAAAATCATTTCTTATCTCATGCTATTTTGATTAATTTTATTTAGAGAGAAAAAAGTCTTTTGAGAAAAATTGTTTTGTTGATTTTATTTTTAAAGTGTCTCAATTTGTCATATCTTTAACTTCAAGAATGAAGCAAGTACTTGACCAACTTGAGTAGGATTATTAGTCATCAATTGATGCAATATTGGAATTATTCTCAATCAATAAGAAAATTCCTCACTTAAAGAATTTAAGAAATTTTACATTTTTTTTCTTTCAAATCCATCATAGGATTGCAAATATTTTAAACTTGTTTATTTTTGTTTTGTAATTTTAAAACTTTTGATTAAAGGATTTTTCATGCACTTTGAGAGTGATATGAATTTATCTCTAACACACTAGTCAACCCATTTTAAAAGGTCAATTTTACAACAGTAAATATGTGGCCCATATTTTTTTTTTAATGGAAATATAAAGTTGAAATGTATTAAATTTAGTTGCTAAAACTTTAAAAAAAAAAAAAAAGTAGAAAAGTTTGTTGGATAAATTTAGTTGCCTTACGAAATCCAATTTTTGGAACTTAAGAAGTTCAATTGGTTTGGTAAAAATAGTAATTAATTTAATAAGTGTTTTGGGGGTTTCATGGATTGTAAATTTTAAACAAAAAAAAATGAAATTGTGTTTACAAACAATTTTATTTATACAAAAGAAAATAGTGTTAATAAAAAGTATACTCAAGATCAGGGGCAGATTTACCATGGGCCCGGGGCTCGAGCTCCCCTCAACTTTCAAACCATAAATATTATATATAAAAATAAGTAGAGAACTTAGCAAAAATATTTGTTGGCTTGGCGGTTGTATATTGAAGTCCCCTTATGTTGTGAAATTTGGCCCGTGTTGAAACCTTGACAGTATATTTTTGGTGTACATTTTGTACATATAAACGAAAATTATATTTTATTTTTATTAATTTAAAAAATTGTAAAAAAAATTATTTAAAGTAAAAAATAAATAAATTTTATATGGTACGTCATATATTTTGAGATATGCTATTTTCTTAAAAAATAATTTGTATGAATAATAACAAATATGTAATGCTATATATATTTTCCTTCAAAGATTTCAAATATATATATATATATATATATATATATATTCCTTAAAAAAGAAAAAATAATATAATGGTATATATATATATATATTTTTATTTTTTTAGTTTAACAATATGTGAGAGTGAGAATTTAAACTTCTGACCTCTTCGTCGATGATATATGCCTTAACCAATTGGGTTATGCCCAGATTGACATTTAATCTTATAATATTTGTTTTAATTTAGTTTTTAAATTTGATTTCTAATCTTGATATCAAATATAAATGAAAATTAATAAAATATTTTAAAATTTGTAGTAGCTTATTTTTTAAAAAAATATATAATTCTGTTCACACGAGATTTCGACAAGAAAATTTAGCACGTGTAAATCACTTGTATTGTATTAATTTCAGTATAGTGAGTACAATATCTAGTATTTGATCCTCTGATTCTCTCTCCTGCTTGTATGTTTTGCTCTAGGGCTGAATAGCTTGTTCTCGAGGTTGAAACTTCAATGGATTCTTAGAGTGTTCTTGATATCCGTGACGTGTTCTTCGTTCAGACAGTGTTTGATCTTCAGGAGCTTCTGGAGTCTTCTGAGCTTTGTTTCTGAATTCTCTCTAAGCTTCTTCAGTTCTGAACCTTTGAAATGAAGTAGGAAGCTCTCTATTTATAGAGTTCCTCAGGGCCTCCAGGCAGGCTTATGCTTATTAGACTGGGGCCCGATTGATTTTGGGCCAACCCTTTAAATTGGGCCTAGTTGATTTTGGGTCAGCCCATTTTGGACTGAGCTTGGTTGATTTTGGGCCAGCTCTCTTGGACTGGGCTTGGTTGCCTTTAGGCCACCCCTTTAGGTCTGGGCTTGGTTGTCTTTGGGCCTAGCCTCTAGATTGAGCTTGGACTTTGCTAATTAGGGCCTTCAATTTGGGCTTTTGTCTTCCAAATTTCAAAGAACCCAAATGTGTACTTGTATTCGCCATAATTTAATTTAGTAATTTAATTTAGGGATACTTGCAAATTTAATTAATCCCTAATTAAATATAATTTCGTCATTAATGTTGGGTAATGACGTGACAATTTTTGGTGGGTCGAATTTTCTATTTCAACAAATGCCCCCTTTTCGAGATTTATGCACAAGTATGTGTGTGTGAATCTCGAAAAAAGTTATTTTGGAATCAAAACTTAAGGTACTCCTAATTTGGACTCCATTTGATTTGTCAATTTAATCAAAATATGGAATTTGGTTCATAATTTCGATTTTCCCCCTTTTTTGACACTTTTTTATGCCAATTTATCAAAATATGAATTTGAGTCAATATTTTGATTTTCTTTTCTGACATAAAATTTTGATTTGAATCTACTTTAATTCAAAATCAAAATTTGGGACAAGGTTAAAATTCTATCCCAAAATTTATTTGAAGTTGGATTAGACTTTGGAGTTCTACCCAATTTTTGTTTGAACTCGGAATACAATTTGAAACATACTCCGGTTTTGATTTGGCATTGAAATTTGGAATATGCCCAATTTTCGATTTGGGATAAAAATTCTACCAAAATCTAACTTTGGATTTGAAATAGAATTTTAATATGGATATTTATGGAATTTTGATTTGGGATAAATTTTGGATTATGCCCAATTTTTACTTGAAGTAAAATTCTTCTCAATTATAAATCGAAAGTAGAATAAAATTTGAATTGGGTTTCAATCGAATTTTAATTTGAAATAAAATTTGGATTATGTCCAAATTTTGATTCGAAGTAGAATTGAGTTTAAATCCTTTCAAGATTTTGAATCCGAATAAAGCTGACCCTATTTGGTTGAATTTGAGATTGGACTCAACGAATGGAATAATCCAACATTGCATTTTGAATTTTATCCAAAATTTGGTTTGGATAAAAAATTTAGGATTCCAACAGCTTGTGGTTTGAGTTAACAAAATGAGTTGAGATTTAGTCCAACTATTGGACGGTAATCCTATCTGAAATCACTTTTCGTTCGATATTTGAATTTAGTTTCCACTTGGACCTTAAAATTTCAAATGTGACATGTTTGGATTTCAAGGTTTGAATTTGATTTCTAATTGGTCATTAAAGTTTAAAATTAGTTTTTATTTGGTCCCTAAAGTTTAAAATTAGTTTATGGTTCTTGAGGATAAAAAATAAATGATATATAAAAAAATTTCAAGTCATTTGAAAATTACATATCATCAAATTATAGTTAACATATATTAACTACCACGTCATCATTACATTAGATTAATAAAAGTTAACTTGACAATTTAGAAATCAATTTCAAACTTGGATGACTAATTAAAAATCAAATTCGAATTTTGAGGACCTAACATGTCACTTTTAAAACTTTGAAGACCAAATAGAAACAAAATTTAAATCGATAAAAAGTATTAGTTTTAAAAATTTGGAGACAAAATAGAAACTATGTTCCAAATTTGAAGAACCAAAAATATATTTTACCAAAAAAATAATAATAATAAAAATAACAAATATTTTAGAACCATTCCAAGCAAACAAACAAACGTCGAGCTTTCTTTCAAAAAAAAAAAAAAAAAAAAAAAAAGCAAAACACTTGAGCTGCGTGTTATAAGTTAACAAGGGTGTGACTTGTGACTTGTGAGTGAGTCTTTGATTGGATTCAACGAGAAAAAATGGAAACCTGGTTCATCATCCTCATCTCCCTCTGCTTCTGCTCTCTTCTCAGCTCCATTTTTACCCACTTTCGAAGCTCCACCAAGCTCCCACCAGGCCCTCCTTCAATTCCCATCGTCACCAAGTTCCTATGGCTCCAAAGATCCCCCCTTCACATCGAGTCTCTGCCCCGCAATTTCGTCGCCAAATACGGCCCCATCCTCACCCTCCGCGATGGCCCTCGCCCCACCATCTTCATCGCCGACGGCACCATTGCCCACAAGGTCCTCGTCCAAAACGGCGCCAGCTTCTCCAACCGTCCACCGGCGCTACCTATTAGCAAGGTCATGACCAGCAACCAGCACACCATCAGCTCTGCCTCTTACGGCCCACTCTGGCGCCTCCTCCGCCGCAATCTCACTTCTCAAATCCTCCATCCTTCCCGGGTCAAGCCCTACGCTCGTGCTCGCAAGTGGGTTTTGGATATTCTTCTCAATCGCCTTCCGTCTCAGTCGGAATCTGGAAACTCCGTCTCTATCGTTGACCATTTTCAGTTCGCCATGTTTTGTTTGTTGGTGTTTATGTGCTTTGGGGATAAGCTTGACGAATCCCAGATCCGTGAAATCGAGAACGTTGAGCGAACGATGATGTTGAGTTTTGGGCGTTTCAACGTTCTCAATTTCTGGCCTAAATTCACCAACATTTTGCTCCGAAAACACTGGGAGGCGTTTCGTCAAATAAGAAGGAACCAAGAGAAAGTCCTAATTCCTTTGATCGAAGCAAGAAGGAAAGCCAATCAAAACAGAGCAAACAGAGGCGTAACAGAAGAAGAAGAATTCGTGGTGTCATATGTGGATACGCTCCTCGATTTGGAGCTCCCCGAAGAGAATAGAAAGCTTACTGATGAAGAAATGGTCAGTTTATGCTCCGAATTTCTCAACGGCGGCTCGGATACCACGTCCACGGTCATGCAGTGGATAATGGCGAATTTAGTGAAAAACTCAGAAATTCAAAACAAGCTTTATGCAGAGATCGAAGGAGTAATGGGAGATGGATCAAGGGAGGAGGTGAAGGAAGAAGACTTGGAGAAAGCTCCATATTTGAAAGCAGTGGTTTTAGAAGGATTGCGAAGACACCCACCGGCACATTTTGTGGTAGAACACACGGTGAAAGAAGATACAGAGTTGGAAAATTACATTATACCAAAGAATGGAAGTGTAAATTTCCTGGTGGCAGAGATAGGTCGGGATCCAAAAGTGTGGGAAGATCCAATGGCGTTTGAGCCAGAGAGGTTCATGAAGGGCAGCGAAGAAGAGGAAGAAGTGGAATTTGATATAACAGGAAGCAAAGAGATAAAGATGATGCCATTCGGGGCAGGAAGGAGGATATGTCCAGGATTTGGTCTGGCAATTCTTCATTTGGAATATTTCATTGCCAATTTGGTTTGGAGGTTGGAATGGAAGGCCTTAGACGGAGATGAAGTTGATCTGTCGGAGAAGGTAGAGCTCACCGTTATGATGAAAAATCCTCTGAAAGCGAACATACATCCAAGGTTTCAGATTCGTAGATAAGTCTGGAAGCCAACATATCATAACTAAAGATATACAGTACATGTAACAAATTTTAAAATCCCAAGTGAATTTTCCTTTTGACTGTTGTTTAATGTGGTCAGGACTGAGGAGTAGTGCTCGTTTTATTGTTAGTGTTGTTTTTTAAACATTTTTGTACACAGGTTAAATTACAAGTTTAGTTCATGAATTTTGATGTTTGTATCTATTTGATCTCTCAATTTTGGTCTTGTAAGTCTCTAAACTTTCAATTTTGGATCTAATAAATCCTTTAGCTTACAATTTTATGTCTAATACCTGACAAATTCATAATTTCAAGACATCTACATCATTAATCTCAAAAGAAAATGAGCTCATAACTAAAATAGAAGTAAAAATATACTTCATTGAAATCATAATAACAATCAACATGATTACAAAAAAAATTGGAAACATCAAAACCTAAACCTAAACTAAGAATAGTTATGTAAGAAAAGGGAAAACAAAAGGGAGTTGCCACTTGATGGGCTCAATCCTTTGTCAAGGAGAGTTAGCCAAGATACAACCATAGACTTTCAACTCAAGGGCTAGGATAATTTGAAAGTGGCAAACAATAGAGTAGCTTTTGCTCTTCATCTCTCTAACGTTTCTTTCTCACGGAAATCGACCTCCTTTGTTGAGCAATGATGAGCTTCTTTTATAGGTGTAGAAAAGGATGGTTGCCAAAGTCAAACCAGAGAGTAGGATTTTTTAGATAAATAAGGTTGTTTTGTAAACTTATTACAGAAAACGGGGTAAGACCGAAACTTTTTACAAAAAACGAGTAGTTTTTTTGTATTTATTGGAATGCGTCTGTACAAGAGACGCATTCCATGAGTTTCGGTCAACAATGCGGTCAGCGTGGTCAGAATGCGTTATTAGTAGAGACGCATTCCACGATTCGGTCAACAATCTGGTCAGCGGGGTCAGAATGCGTCATTAGTAGAGACGCATTCCAACCCTCTGCACGCCGCCCGCTCAGCCTGCTACCACCTGCTCAGCCTGCTGATGTGACGTGTCACATCTCGGTCAGAATGCGTCTTTAGTGTAGACGCATTCACCTCGAAACCCAGCAGAATCTGGGCAGCCGTGATTCAGGCGTGATGATGCAACGTATGACAGTAATTAATAGAGATTAATTATGAATTAATGATAATAGGTGTTGGTTGGAGCATTCAAACATGCTTTTTAATGCACACACTTATTCCAAAATTTCTCACCATCCTCCTTCTCTCTCTTTCATTCATACATCCAAAGAACAGAGGCAATTTTTCATCCTTACATCCATCCGATTCCTCTTCTCTTCTCTTCTCTTCTTTCCTCCCTCCATCCATCTAACTTTCTTTCTTCTCCATTTGCAGCGGTCCAAGCTCCATTGCATTTCCTTTTCTTCTCATTTTGTTTTTTATTTTTGCATTTCTATTTTATTGAAAAGGGTAATTTAATCTTCCATGTTTATTTTTTTTTTGTTGGATTAAGTTTTATCTCAAGTTTCTAATTTTTTTTATTTTATTATGATACAGGATTGTTCTTAGTTTCTACGGGAGAAAAATTCGTGGAAAGCAAATTTAGATAAGAAGTATATTCTCCTCGGTAAAGCATATATCATATTTTTTTGTTTATAAAAATGTATATAACAAATCGAAAAACTATGTGTACGAAAAATGTAGAAAATGCATGATAGATTTATAGTTAAATTGTTGTGGTTTCTCTATTATAACTAGATGTTGGTAGATTTATAGAACAATTAGACTTAAGGTGGTTTTGATAACTTTTAATTTATTTCTATTCTTCGCATTTGATACTTTTGTGTTCTTGCTTCGAAGTGTTTATTTTAAAATTAAAAGAAAAATAAATTATTGTAGAGATGTAGAAATATCATAATATCTTAAAAATGACGTAGTGAACAAAATTATAAGGGTACAAAATTCAACCAAGATTGCGAGAAGGTTTAATTTTTTGAAAAAAATTATATGGGTTTCTTAATATAAAATTGGCAAAAAAAAAAGAGACATAAATACAATATAAATTAAATATTCTTCTTAGTTATATTTTTGTTTTAAATTAAATTGAACTAGGAGTAAAAATAATAGTTAATAAATAATATATAATAAAAACTAATTATTATATAGAGTTATTATTTTATGCAATATAATATTTAATTTAGTAGATTTAGCTGGGAATAAGTTATTATCATCCATATTCGAACTTTTTAGAGAAGTATAGTTGTTTTCTAAACTTGTTACAAACAATGAGTACAAAATCAAAAAAATAATTTGGCAAGAGACCCATTGTACTGTTTTGATCAAAAAAATAACTTTTAGAAAAATATTCTTCTTAGTTATATTTTTGTTTTAAATTAAATTGAACTAGGAGTAAAAATAATAATTAATAAATAATATATAATAAAAACTAATTATTATATAGAGTTATTATTTTATGCAATATAATATTTAATTTAGTAGATTTAGCTTGGAATAAGTTATTATCATCCATATTCGAACTTTTTAGAGAAGTAGAGTTGTTTTCTAAACTTGTTACAAACAATGAGTACAAAATCAAAAAAATAATTTGGCAAGAGACACATTGTACTGTTTGATCAAAAAAATAACTTTTAGAAAAATATTCTTCTTAGTTATATTTTTGTTTTAAATTAAATTGAACTAGGAGTAAAAATAATAATTAATAAATAATATATAATAAAATCTAATTATTATATAGAGTTATTATTTTATGCAATATAATATTTAATTTAGTAGATTTAGCTTGGAATAAGTTATTATCATCCATATTCGAACTTTTTAGAGAAGTAGAGTTGTTTTCTAAACTTGTTACAAACAATGAGTACAAAATCAAAAAAATAATTTGGCAAGAGACACATTGAACTGTTTTGATCAAAAAAATAACTTTTAGAAAAATATTCTTCTTAGTTATATTTTTGTTTTAAATTAAATTGAACTAGGAGTAAAAATAATAATTAATAAATAATATATAATAAAAACTAATTATTATATAGAGTTATTATTTTATGCAATATAATATTTAATTTAGTAGATTTAGCTTGGAATAAGTTATTATCACCCATATTCGAACTTTTTAGAGAAGTAGAGTTATTTTCTAAATTTGTTACAAACAATGAGTACAAAATCAAAAAAATAATTTGGCAAGAGACACATTGTACTGTTTTGATCAAAAAAATAACTTTTAGAAAAATATTCTTCTTAGTTATATTTTTGTTTTAAATTAAATTGAACTAGGAGTACAAATAATAATTAATAAATAATGTATAATAAAAACTAATTATTATATAGAGTTATTATTTTATGCAATATAATATTTAATTTAGTAGATTTAGCTTGGAATAAGTTATTATCACCCATATTTGAACTTTTTAGAGAAGTAGAGTTGTTTTCTAAACTTGTTACAAACAATGAGTACAAAATCAAAAAAATAATTTGGCAAGAGACACATTGTACTGTTTGATCAAAAAAATAACTTTTAGAAAAATATTCTTCTTAGTTATATTTTTGTTTTAAATTAAATTGAACTAGGAGTACAAATAATAATTAATAAATAATGTATAATAAAAACTAATTATTATATAGAGTTATTATTTTATGCAATATAATATTTAATTTAGTAGATTTAGCTTGGAATAAGTTATTATCACCCATATTTGAACTTTTTAGAGAAGTAGAGTTGTTTTCTAAACTTGTTACAAACAATGAGTACAAAATCAAAAAAAATAATTTGGCAATAGACACATTGTACTGGTTTGATCAAAAAAATAACTATACACGATTCGGTCAAAAAAAAAATATTGAGTGACTTCTATATTTTAATGGCTATGTTGAGTAAGGATAGGATTAACGGTTTTTGAAGGTAAAATATAATACCATTTTCTATCTTTAAGCATTTGAAATTAAAAAGACTATGACAATTACGAGAGTACCTATTGGTTTTGAAAAAAATAGATGTTGGAAATAATGAGAATTAACTCAAATATAACCTTAGTAAATTTAAAACGAAGCTTTGATAGAATGAAAATAATGCAAATTAACTAAAAAATAGATGTTGAATATGAAAAGTTTTAGATTCATTGTATAAAAAATTAATTTAAAGATAACCTTAGGGACTTTAATACGGAGTTTTTGAATTTCAAAAAGTGGTAAAACTCGTTACTTTTCCTACAAATTATAATTGATTGAAATTATATTCGGTTCATGAAAATTTAAATGAAAGGAATGTAAAAAAGTGAAATATGAAACAAATGGTGCATTTACTTATATTATTATTGTTGTTGTGATTATTGGTATGTAGGATTCAGTATATTATAAACATAGTTATATGTCTTTATTAATTTGCGACACTAAATAGTGCTTGTTACTTATATTTTATTATTTTGTGATAAATTATGCAATAATGCCTATTTTTAGTACATCTTTGTATGTGTATTCTTTCCTAAACATATGAGAAACCAATAAACCATTAAACTATTAACTCCAAACCCTAATACCCTAAAATCCTAAAAATACCCCTAAATCCTAAAAATCCTAAACCCTAAATCCTATGAACCCATAAACCCCAAATCTTACAACCCCAAACCCTAAAAATCTTAAACCCTAAAACTAACCCCAAGAATAATAACCCTAAAACCTTAGACCCTAACCTTAAACCCTAGAAATAATAACCCTAAAATCTTAAACCCTAAAACTAACCCCAATAATAATAACCCTAAAAATGTAGATCCTAACCCTACACCCAAAATAATAACCTAAAACCCTAATAAACCTAAACCCTAAAACCCTAATAAACTTAAATAAACTTAAACCATAAACCATAAACCATAAACCCTAATAAACTTAACCCTAAACCCTAAATTCTAATAACACTAAAACCCTAATAAACCTAAACCCTAAAACTCTAAACCCTAAAACTCTAAACCCTAAACCCCTAAAAATAATAACCCTAAACCATAAACCATAAACCATAAACCCTAAGGTTTTAAACCCCAAAATCCTAAAACCCTAAACCCTAATAGGTCTAAAACCCTAATAAACCTAAACCCTAAATCCTAAACCATAAACCATAAACCCTAAGGTTTTAAACCCCAAAACCCTAAACCCTAATAGCTCTAAAACCCTAATAAACCCTAAACCCTAAACCCTAATAGCTCTAAAACCCTAATAAACCCTAAACCCTAATAGCTCTAAAACCCTAATAAACCCTAAACCCTAAACCCTAAACCCTAATAGCTCTAAAACCCTAATAAACTTAAACACTAAAACCCAAATAATACTAAAACCCTAATAAACCTAAACCCTAAACCCTAAACCCTAAACCATAAACCACAACCCTAAGGTTTAAAACCCTAAAACCCTAAACCCTAATAGCTCTAAAACCATAATAAACCCTAAACGTTAATAACACTAAACCCTAATAAACCTAAACCCTAAAACCCTAAACCCTAGACACTAAACCCTAAACCCTAAACTCTTAAACCCATAGCTTATGTAGTTATATAAAATAATTCACTGATATAATCTTTTATGTATACCAGACTTAATTACAAAACTACAATGGATGTTGTTGGGTTTACGTGTTATATGAATGGAAACATTGTTCATGGGCCAAACGGTATACAGTATGATGTGGGACCATGTATACAAATGAGTGCTAGTCGATTCATTGAATTCGACGCATTTATGGACGGGTTATGTAATGGTTTGTTGATAGATAGAAATGAAGGGGTTGAGGTCATTTTTAGATACGACAGTATTGGGATAGCAGGGTCTACTTTCTATGCTCCTATCTCACTACGAAGTGAGGTTGATTTTAGGTTCATGATGAACCTTGCTTCGTCCCCTCCAAATACAGTCGAGCTGTATATTTTCCAACCAAACATTGAAAGCCATACCGAAATAAGACAAATAGGAGATGGTCCGGAAGTCCAAAATTTGAACAATGAAGAATTGGAAGATTCAGAGGAGGATAACTTCGAGCCACCTATTGCCACAAATGATGAAGACGTTCAAACTGACAATGACGATGATAGTGAAGGAGACGTAGTTGAATTTTATGGCGAGCATGACGTTCCTCCCTTTTTCACTCAGTTAGATATGGATGTTATTGATTCCATGCCCGACACTGGTATTGCAGAAGAAGTTAGAGGGTATGATTCATTGCTGAAAGGGATGATTTTTGAATCGAAACTCGATTTAAAGAATGCTGTAAAGAGTTACTCCATCCTTCGACACCAACATTTTGATGTTATCGAGTCGAACAAGACCGTGTGGGCAGTTAAGTGTAAAAGATATGGTGATGGTTGTACGTGGCGACTTCGTGCCTGTTGTCGTAAACGACATGGTCGTTTTGAAATTACACAGTACAATGGTCCGCACTCCTGCATTTATGCAAGACTGAGTCAAGATCACAATCAACTCGACTCGAATCTTATAGCGTCTGAGGTGCTCAGTATCGTCAAAACTGAACCGTCTGTAACTGTTCGCACATTACAGGCCGTCATATTGAAGAAATATGGATACAATGTTAATTATTCTAAAGTCTGGAATGGAAAAAGAAAAGCAATTGTCAATATCTTTGGAGATTGGGAGGAGTCATACAATTTGCTACCAAAGTGGACCCACATACTTCAAATGACTAATCCTGGTTCGAAAGTTTTGTGGAGGTTTCAAGAGGTGGATGGGAGCAATAAGGAGGTCATATTTCATAGTGTGTTTTGGGCATTCGGACCTGTTATTGAGGGATTCAAGCATTGCAGACCTCTACTTCAGATAGATGGTACCCACCTATATGGAAAGTATAAAGGAAAGTTGTTAATAGCAACCTCTGTAGACTCAAATGGGCATATATACCTTGTTGCTTATGCGATTGTACCAGAAGAAAGCACTGATACATGGGGTTGGTTTTTACGTAACCTACGGACAGAGGTAGTGCATGATAGGATAGGGATGTGTCTAATTTCGGATAGGCACAAAGGTATCATATCTGCAATTCGAGACGCTGATAACGGTTGGGCAGATGTACATCATCGATTTTGCTTGCGACATGTCGCAAGTAATTTTAACCAAAAATACAAGGATAAATTCTTGAAGGATTTGGTGTATCGTGCAGGCTCGAAGTTTCGAGTCCGAAAGTATGAGCTATGCATGCTTGAGCTCGAGATAGCAAATAAAGAGTGTATGAGATTTTTTACTTCCCTGGATCCCACCCAATGGACTCAATCTCATGATGGAGGTCATCGTTACGGATGGTTAACCACGAATGTGGCTGAATGCATAAACGGTGTGCTGAAAGGAACTAGGAGGTTGCCCATAGCTGCAATTGTTCAATCAACATTCTACCGAACCGTGACATACTTCGCGAAGAGAAGACTTCGAGCAGAAGCTACCATTGACAAAGGGAGACACTTCACAAGGTAACTTCTTCAATTGAAACTTAATATGGATTTTGAGATACTCTAATATCAATTGAACTACCATTTGTAGATATGCTATTGAGAAATTAGTGCCATGGGAAGCACGTGCCAATGCGCACCAAGTTCATGTCTATAATCATCGGTTGGGAAAATGTGATGTCACGACTGCAGTTGATCCAATCACTTTGAAGGGTGGAACGACACATCGAGTTAAGATACACGATCGAACCTGTGCTTGCAACAAGTGGCAGGCCTATGGGATTCCATGCTCTCATGCCATTGCTGCCTGTAAGAAGCTTGGCATAGATTACGTGGACCTCTTACAGGATTACTACAAGTTGCCAACTTACTTGAAATGCTATTCGCCAGAGTTTGAATCCATCCCTGATAGAAGTTGCTGGCCTGACATTAACTTCCCTACAGTTTGTCCAGACGAGACACGAATGAGGGCTAAAGGTCGTCCATGTACGTCTAGTATACGGAACGAGATGGATTGGAGAGAGCCAACAGTCAAACAATGTTGTGGCATATGCGGATTGGAAGGACATAATCGACGAAACTGTCCCAGTCAAGCGCCTAGACGTTTTGATTAGTTTATAGCTTCTTGTGAACCCGGTGCTTCTGTACTGTAAAATCATGTTGTGTAACACATTTTTTCCATTAATGTCAAACATATGATTCTCGTATGTATTCAATGCAAACTTGTTATTATATCCAAACTATTTGAATGTTATTAAATGTTATTAATGTCCAACATATAACACAATTTTGTCTATTTAAATGTCATTAGATGGAAAACGACATTACGACAGGACCATATGACCCATCTGTTCTACACCTCCAGGCCAGCCATCGATCTCAATTAGCTTGGGAAGACATATTTTCTGGTGCATTATTGCACTGTAGGCGTCGAGAAGCTGTATTAAGGAGGTTGGTTGCACAACCAGACCCTCGTATCGAGCCATATTTACGAGCGTCTGGGTTCTATGGTGTTTCATGCATCAAATTTATCCAATATGATTGGCATTTATTGACTGCACTCGTGGAGCGTTGGCGACAGGAGACACACACGTTCCACCTGCCGCACGGGGAGTGCACAATCACACTACAGGATGTAGCCATCCAGTTCGGGCTACCTGTGAATGGGCGGGCATTGATTGGTTCGATCCGTCATAATTGGACTAATGTTTGTCATGACCTATTGGGAGTTACGACCGATGATAATGTACTGAAAGGAGGTCGCCTTAGCTTGCCTTGGTTGGCTGCCCAATTTAATAATTTTGCGCATCTACCAGAGGACGCCAATGAGGACGACATCCAACGATATGCCCGCGCTTATATTTTGTCACTTATAGGAGGTGTTATCTTCCTAGATAAGTCTAACGATCGGGTCCACTTGATGTATCTCCCCCTACTAGCAAATTTACTTGACGCGGGGATGTATAGCTGGGGAGCAGGATGTCTTGCATGGCTATATAGACAGCTATGCAAAGCTGCAGTGATAGATGCGAAGGATGTGGGGTGGCCCCTGATACTTTTACAAGTCTGGGCATGGGATCGATTTCCTTTTCTGGCACCTAGGCGAAGACATCGATACGAGAATCAGTTGGGCTATAGACCACTGGCAATACGGTAATAAACGTTAATGAGTTTACATATAGTCATACATTTCACATATGTTGCACTAATATTCAATTTATTATATTTATAGATGGAACGACGAATTTTCAGTTACCAAATCGCCTACTCATGTATTGGTCAAGTACAGATATATGTTAGATACTATTAGGCCTGATCAGGTATCATTAAGTTCATTTATGTATTGTTTTTAATCAAATTGTTTTACTTTAGTTCATGTTGGTGAGCTTTTGTTCAACAAATTATGCAGATTTGTTGGGAGCCTTATAACCATCTGCTCCAAATCTTGCCAGAATATTGTCTTGTCGGTAGTCACATATGGGCAGCTAGAGCTCCACTCATTTGTTTTCATGTAGTTGAGTGGCAGTTCCCAGACCGTGTGATGCGACAATTTGGGTGGGTGCAGTATATTCCTATACCTTCTAATACGGATATGCAATTGCACTCATACGACCTACGAGGCAGACATGAACGTGATTGGGTATCTGATAAGCCTTAAAATTAAGGCTTATTTAAATCCTCAAATGCTCGAAAAAACTCTTGTTTGCCCTAGGATTAATTGAAAATGATGGAAAATTGTTTGAAATTAGGAAAGAATGAAATATGATAGCAATTGGAAAAGAGTTCTAAGTAATGTGGTTCTTTTTGCAGGAATTTCGGAAATTGCCAAACCAAATTGCCAAACCAAATTGCTAAACCAGTTTGGCAATCCTAAGCAGAGCATATATGGAAAGTCTGAAAACGCGTGAATAACGAAACCCATAAATGGCAGAGGAAATTTTGCACAAATCAAGGGAATTGGAGCGTGATTCTTGGCAAAATTGAACCCTAAACCGATCTACAAAAGAAGATTGAAGACGCCGGACGAGGGGGACGATTTTTCGGGGGTCAATTCGAAGAATTAGTTTCTGGGTTCCAAGTTTATTCCAGCCTCTGTTTTGGTTTCCTGCTGCTGTTTTGGTCATTTTAATTCAAGTTCCATCTCAATTTCTTTCAGTTTGTATCACAGAACATTGTCAAGTTACTTTGATTCTCGATTTATTGTATTTTCGTTCAAGTTTGAGTTGCTTTCAATTACATTCGTGGGTAGTTTTGTTCGCAAGTATTCCTCTGTTTTTTCTTCAGTTTTAGTTACTTTCCTTCACCAATTTTTATTCACAGTGTCTCAATTCTTCTTTATTACATGATGAATGGTCATGAGGATTATCCTTTTGTTCTTAAGTGAATGCAAGCAGGCATTATTTTGTAGGAAAGTCCAAATCCATTCGAAGTTCATCTTTTAGAATTTTTTTTCTTCAATTCGGGTTGCTCAAGCAAATTCTGCATCTTCCTTGGGTTTTCAATCCGATTCAAGAGATTCTTGAATCGTTAAGATCAATTTCTCTCTAAAAGTGGAGGAGATTAAATCGATTGGATAGGAAGGAGCGGGGTAGGCATCGAATTGATTTATTGCTTTCTTGCTCTGTTTTTCTTGTATCCTTCATTTTAGCTTATGGAATGAAAATAAAACAAGGTGCAGAAGGTAGGAGAAAGGAAAATTTTACTTAGCTACCCTTGCCACTTTGACTTAATTTCAATTATTTACTTTTGCTTGAATTTCTAGGAAAAACCAAATTGCATTTCATAAGTTAGTGTTTTATTCAATTAAATTGCACCATTTCATTATGAACTCTTTTGTTAAAATTAGTTTTATGATTTTCATTAAAAATATGAGCTAAAACTTCTTAGGGGGTTCAAGGATGTGAATTCCCTAAGAAGTAAATGTAGCCAAAATTCCAATAAAAACCAAGCCTACATCTCAATTGTTTGCTTGTGTTGATTTAATTTTCGTTGAGATCCTAGATTGATCAACTAGGGTTTCAACTCAAGCTTAGATCTAATACCGACAGGGTTAGTGATAGGCGGATTTCACACAAGTAATTGAGTAAAAGAGCTTAGACATAAGTCATTCCTTACCCTAAACATAGGGATTAAGGACTCCAAGACCCATAAAGTTGTGAGCCAAAAATTATCTAAGATGGAGGGACTATAGACATATAGATCCCCCACTTAGCCTCCTAACAAACCCAATTTTGAGGTAAATAGGAGATGCAATTTTGGTTTACAATTGAGTGTGGAGTAGGTTGGAATTGCAATTTTGGTTTGCAATTACGACTTAGGGCAATGACATTCTTGAGCCCCATCCTTTACCATTTCATTCTTTAAGTTCATCCAAATTGCTATTTCATATTGCCAATTTAGATTTAGCAATTTAATTATGCAATTTTTAGTCATTTTGCGCATTGCCAAAGTAGAATCTGCAATTTCAATTTAGCAATTTCTGTCATTTTCAACATTGCCATTCTGGATTAGCAATTGGATTTAGCAATTTCGATTTTTCACCAACAACCTATCCCAACTTTATTTTTGCATTTTTACTTTTCAAACTTGCACTTTTCCTTACACTTTTGCAAAACAAAATCTTTGTTACTCCGTTCCCTGTGGGATTCGATACTTGGTACTCAGATACCAATTTATATTACTTCGATCGCGTGCGCTTGTGTGACCACCGATCAGTATCGATTTTGGCTCCTATTATACAAACCTGGGAAGACAGAGAAAATTTTCTTATTGTCGGACAATTAATCCATATGGGAGCCAATGTTGGGCATAATTACGAACAATGGTATGCAGCTATTTCAAGAAAATACATAACACAACCAGGAGCATCATATCATTATTTGGTAAAAATCATTTTTAGGGTTGCCTAGATGATGTATGTAAGTATAAAATTTTCTTGATTAAATTTGATTTTACTTGTTTGTTCTTTCAGCACAACTTACCCCAAATGACTCTACTTGGTAGAAGGTGTCTTGAGAATTTAACGTTCATATATCGACTACTGGACATTAATGAAGGTCAGCATCCAGATGGAAATGAAGATTGAGTCACTCCTCAATATTGATCTGTAACTTTTTTAGAGGGTGTTAAGATGTTAATTTATATCTTGGAAAGATAATCTAAATTAATAACAAAAATTGGAATGTATTATCTTGTGTTTAAATCAACGACTCACAATTGTTTCGTCTCAACAATCTTATCTAGCTCCAATAGTTGCTTATAAATAATATTGAGCACTTTTTTACTTATATAAAGAGGGATGATAAATTAATTAAATGTATAAAAAATGGTGACACGTGGTTCTTTTATAAATAAAAGTGAATTATATGTTGATCCAATTTCAAGTGAATATTTATAGTTTAAACATATAATTTTAATAAATTAATTAAATGTGTGTGAGAGATGGTTTTTTAAACATATAATTTTAATAAATAGTAGCTTGAACAAGATAAAAAAAAAATTGTTCTTTTAGTCTCCTTTTTTTTCTCCGTACGTTGATGTGATAAAAAACTTCAAAGATTAATATGAAGACAAACGTAAATAAATTCCCTATTAAATTTAGATTATTGATATCAACCATAAATACATTTCAACTAAGTTTTGTCTTCTTAGTTATAATTTTTTTAATTTATTAATTAATTTATATCACACTTTAATCATTGTTTACATTTAAAAGAGAGGCTTCTTATTTTAAAAAAATGAAATGTTTGGTTAATGTATTTAAAAAAATAATAACCAAAATTTTAAAAAAAAAAAGAAAAGAAAAGAAAAAATAGATATATTTTTTTAAAAAACATAATAAAAAAAATGATTGATAAGTGTATTTTAGCAAATTATAATTTTTTTTTTGAGAAATAATTAAGAAAATGATTAGTGAAAAATAATGATAAAAAATGATTGTTGAATGATTGGATTATTAAATATTTATTTTAAAGAAAATAGATAAATAAATGATTTGTTAGATTTGATGGTTTGTTAAATAATGATTTGGTAGATTTGATTGTTTATTAAATAATTATTTTTAATCTAATACAGGATTTTTATTTTCGTTTGAAATGAAACAGAAGGGAAGGGTGAAACAGAAGGGAAGGGTCAAAGGGAGTTAGTGGGGGTCGAATACGTCTGTTGTACTCACGCATCTGGCACAGAATGCGTCTGTTGCATTCACGTATTCTACATGGAATGCGTCTCTCCAAGAGACGCATTCCAATAAAGACAAAAATACTCCATGTTTTTTGTAAAACATTTGCTTTTATACTCGTTTTTTGTAATATGTTTAAAAAAGACCCCTATTTCTCTAAAAAACCCCCAGAGAGTACGTAGTTGCCACTAAATTCTCATTTTGCTTTAACTCGCTAAAAGCTTGTTGGTCTAGTCAACAATAAAGTTGTAACTACATATCGATATGCCTTGCAGAAGTTGCGACCACAACTTGGATTCACAGAGCATCTACACAAAAATACAGCAACCATATAAATTCTTTTTAAATTCAGCCTTTTTACAGTAAATAAACAGATTAAGCTAAACATGGTTAAAAATATATATAGCTTCCTCCTTCTTACATGTTTTGATGATTTGGTCATGAAATATCATCAAAAGGGTTGTAAGGGTGCAAGAAATAGGTTTAGTTAGGACTAAATAACTTTTAAAATCAAGAGTTATCACACCCTGAACTTAGTTTATTGTAAAGAATTGTAAAATATTACAATTTTACTTTGTTTTTAGGCACCTTAGTAAAATCTTACCTTCTTGAATGTTTTGATGCTTGATAATTGATTCTTAGAGCCAGTGTAAGGAGAAGATAGATGGAGAATGCTATAAAACTAATTCAGGTTTGTAAGAGCTATTTTAGGAGGGCTATGCACACACTCACACAAGGAACGATAGGAAAGAGTTTCAAATATCTCGTTGATAAATTGTGTTGAGCATGCTTCTCTTTTGTGAATGGTCTGTTATTTTAAGCATGGAGATTCGAGTCAAATGTTTGCAACCGATGATTCATATTATTGTTTGATTTTTCCTTGCTTGAGGACTAGCAAGATTTAGGTTGAAGGTAATTTGATAGTACTATGAAAGTGCTATTTTATCTAGTTAATTTCATGCTAGTTTAGGAGGATTTTTATTAGCTTAATGGTTAATTTGCAAGAATTAGAACAATTGGAACTGTTTGGAGCGTTTTGAGCAAACACGGATCAATTTAGAGCTAATTGGACACTATTCGAGTAAACCAGGACATAAAGACGTGAAGAAGAAGCCCAAATCAAGCTATTTGGTCCTAGGGCGTAACGACTCAACACTAGAAGCAACGTCAAGACACTGCTGCAAAGACAGAATACGTGCTCAACACTGTCAGAACCAGCGTCGAGCAGACCTCACTCAACGATGCGAATACACCTCTCCGTCACTGCTCCCAGCGTCTCGACACTATCACGTAAACTATAAAACATTTTTTTTCCATTTTAGGTCAATCTCTCTCAAATTGAGCAGCCAATTTTGGCGATTTCTTCCCCTCGTTACTATTTTATATCTTTCTAGGCCTTAATTTAGTAGTTTTTTTGTAGAGCTATGGAGATTTGCCACATTAATTCGATGTCTAGCTAAGTATTGTCACCAAATTTGAGGTTTGTCGGGCTTTATATTGTAACGTTGTGAGATTTTGGTACTGTTTAATGAGCAATTTCCAGAATTATTAGTCTTTTTATTCTTTCTTTCATTATGAGCATGCTTGTTGATTAAACTGATCCCTTAATTAGCTCGTATGTTCATCCGCTATGCTTGTTGTTTATGATTCGTAATTGTCCCAAACACATGCTTAATTTTAGTAGTGAATAGGTCGGCTCGTGTGTGTGAATTAGGGGTTGTTTCTCTGTACATAGCTTGTATGATAGACCTTAGAGTTAAAAGATCGTTTAAATTAAATTTGGCTATCCTAATCAATCCCTTGAGCATAATGCGATTAGTTAATTGGTATGGAACACTATCGTACCAAGCTAATTAATTAATTTAGAATTAATTTAGATGCTTTGTCTGATTAATTAAATTAGGGGACCTTAGGAACTTTTCACAGCTGTTCTGGTTAAGTCGATTGGGCTTTTAATTTGAAAATTGTGCTTAATTTGAATTTCGATGATTGACGTTGTAAAATTACCCTGATATCCTCTGAATTGGTGCCTAGTAAGATTGATTTTATTTTTCCTTGCATTTATTTCAATTATTTCTTTTTAATTGTATTATTTACAGTTTTAACCAAACCCCCTTGTTATGCTTCACTAACCCAGCAATGAGAGAAAATGATTATTGGTTCCCTGTGGTCGACCCGGTTCATTGTTACTACAAGTAGCTAGGATCAGTAATATTAATTTTGACAAGTCTCGACAGCTCGCGTCATTGTCCTCAAGCAATCTAAACTCAGAAATGTGTGATAATTCTCATTTTTTAGAATTATTTAGTCTTTAAATGCAAGTTATTTTTGAAAACTCACATTTGTAGGGTCACAAAGTTTAGTAAATTGAAGCAAATTTGCATAAAAACACTTGAGCATGCTAGGAGTTCTTTAAAATGCTAGAAAAGAATTTAAAATATAAGAAGATGGTTAAATTCTTTGTTAATGATGCAGTTTGAGCAAAAGGTGGAAACTGCCACACGATTGCAATTGCAATTCTAGGATAAAAGCAGAAAACGTGAAAGTCTGGCCTCACTTTAATTAGAATATTCTGGCTATAATTTCTCCTAAAATCAAGCAAGGATTTCATGTCAGATCCAATTTTCCTTTAGAATTGGTTTAAAATTAGAAGAAAAAAAATACAAAAGAAAAAGATCTTTTATTATGAGTAAAAAAAATGGATTTGGTATATATTGGAAAAGAAGTGTTAAAAAAAAAAAAAGAAATAGATAGGGTGTTGGTGTGGCTTCTTTGAAGCCACACACGTAAAGATGGATGGTGTGGCTTCCCAAGGAAAACAACTCACAAAATCTAATAAGTTTTGGTTAAAAAAAAGGGAGAGAGTGAGAGAGGAAAAAAAAAGAAAAAAAAAGAAAAAGAAAAAGAAAGAAAGGATAGTTCGGGAAGGAAACTGAAGGAAGTAGAAAGAGAGAGAAATAAAGAGAGGGAGACTGGGAAGAAAAAAATGGGGGAAGTTTAAGAGCTTTTAGAACCCATGGTAGGTGGATCAAAGAGTAGAAAGCTTGCTAGAAAAGTCGTGGCTAATACCGGAAGAGTTCAAAGAAGTTGTTAGGCAATGATTCAACTTGGTAAGTCTTTCTTGAAGGAAAAAAAATGATAAATGGATGATTTATCTCTTGAGTTTCTTCTTATTGTTCAATAAATTTAATGGATCCTTGGATATATTACTTCTTTAATTTAGGGTTTGACTTGAACAAAAGAATGAAGTTTTATGTGGATTTTTTTTACTCCCTTACACCAAGAAAACTTATTGAGGTTTTGATTGCTATGGTTTTAATTATTATTGTTGGTGTGGCAAGATCAATAAGAGAATTTATCATAGAAAGAAATAACTGAAAGGGTTAGAATGAAAGTTGTAAATATGTAAAAAGGGAAGAAATGTTTTGTAGGCTTAAGAAAGAAGAAGATGAATAGTAGAAGGAAGTGATGGACTATTTTTTTTTATCATTAAAAGTACATAAAAGAAGTCATTGGAAGAAGAGAAATATTGTTGTATGGAGGCTTTTACGTTGGAATTATAGAGAGGGATAGATGAGGATTATTTTTATTATAGGAAATAAAACAATGGTTTATGAGGAGAGAGAAGAAAGCAATAGTTAATTGAAGAAAATGACAAAAATGTACCTTGGTAATTTAAGGATGAGAGAGGAAGTGTATTTGAAGGTTTGACTAATGGATATTGTTTAAGGATGAAAAGTTGGTTTTCCAATTATATGGTTTGAAGAATAAACTCTGATATAATTATTGAAATTTCAGATTGAGCGGAGTTGAGAAGGACTAATTGCAACTCGGAATGCTAGCATTGATAATTTTGTGAGTGGTTATTTTATAAATTATTCTTACTATTTTAGCAATGAATGAACCTTGGAGATTTGAAATTAAATACGATTTATATTAATGCAACTATTTTAATCATTGAGTAGTATGACGACTTTGAGGAATTGATGTTTATTTCGTAAATCGTTTATCTATTGAATCAAAGAAAATTTGATTTGTGAAGAGAATGAATTAAGTTTGCTAAATTGAAATTGTGTTTGAGTATCTTGAAAGTTTTAGAGAATTTATTATTATATTTATTTTTAGAGCAATTGCTAAGAGATATTCGAGAATTTTGATGATTTTTGAGATGTTTGAAGAGTTTTAATGTTTACTGAGAAATGTATGAAAATATATGAGATGTGGATTTAGAGAAAATATGACTTTAGAAATGTTTATATTATTGAGAGATTTGATTATTATTTGAGAATTTATACATGTTTAGTGTTATTTGAAAATCTCTCAAGTTTATGAGATGTTTAAAGAAAGAGCATGGTTTTCAGAAGAGTTTGGGAATCAAGAGACGTTTTATGTTAAAAGTGGATTTTTAAACCACTAGATCTTTGTACCCATGGTGATTACCCGGTATGCTATGAGAATGTGTTTCCATAGTATGCTTGCATGCTCAGGACGCAGGGGATGCAGGGGAATGCTGGGGTCATTAGGTGCCGAATCCGAATTCCGAATCCTGGTCCAAATCCTGGTCCTGAAGCATTACAGATGATAGAGTTCACTCTGTGTACACGTATGATAGAGATATGCTCTGCTATGTATCTGGAGATTACTCGATACATAGTATGACAAAGATTGCTCTACTGTGCGTATTGAGATTACTCTACGCCAGTATGACAGAGATTTGGGTACAGATTTGGTGATAAATTTTACTAGTTATGTTTATGCTTTCCAGAGCTGTAATTACAAATTTCCTATCTATGTTTTTATTAAAATGTACTTAAGTTTCAAGAATTGTTTTATTTACAGACTTTAATGTCTTTAAATGATCTCGAAAGTTTCTAAATTGTTCGTGATTTATATTATTTCATAGAGTTATGAATTTCTATTTAGTAAGAGAATTATTTTTCTTGAAAAATTATTTTCTTATGGAATCACTACTCACTGGACTTTTTAGCTCATTCTTTGTTTTTAATTTTCCACCAGGTTACTCTTGAATTTCAACCGGAGTTAGCTAATCAAAATCTGCCACCAGTCTTGTCAAGTCATTGCATATAATCTTTTGTAAGTAAAGAGAGAAATCTTGTTTGCGTTGTTTATGGGATATTTATAGATAAAGTTAGATAATGAGAGCAGAGATAAAGACTCGGCAATAGATTCCATTGCACATTTGGGGTTTACTGCCGTCACAGCTCATCCTAGGTTTGGTAGAATTAATCTGGGGCGGGCTTGACATTTCATGCATCAACTCATTTATGGAAGGCGAAGAAAATCCTAGTTGTTTGAGGGCTATAAAAAGGAAGAGAAACACAAAGAAAGCATCAATTTTTCATTGACCCACTAGTGCAAATTTGGCTTTTAATGACGGGCATTGCCCGTCATTAAAGGGAAATGATGACGGACATGTGTCAGTCATCTTTTCGAGTGTCATTGTAGGCTACAATGACGGACGCTTTTTAATGTCGTTCAATGTATGACATTAAAAGTCAATGTCTGTCATTAAATGTCTGTTTTAATGACAGACAATGCCCGTCATCTTTTCGTGAATAATTTAATAAAAAAAATTATTGGTTGCACACATAACTAACCAAAATATTTATCTTTCTCAACCTAGGCACAAAATAAAATATCAATAATATTATTATTTTTACAAATAATTAACTCAATAAAAAAATCTTAATTAATAAAATATACAATATGTAATACAATAAGGAAATTAACAAATCATTTAACTAATAACATATCAATTAATTAAAAACATCAACTATCCTACTAAATGAAAATTTAAACAAAAGTACTTGCATAATTTATACAAAATTAACAAATCGTAAGTCTACACATCTTCCAACAAATTCTGCCCATTCTATTTGAACCTCGTCAATTTCTTCTTGTTGATATATGCATTTCTCGTATATATTTTTGTACATAGTACTTGCACCCTACAAAATCCAAAAATCATTGCTTTAAAAGCACCCATAGACAAAAATTGGAAAGCAATTGAGAATTTAAGAAACATGTAATCAAACCTGGAGCCTCGTTCTAAAAGTAGATTATAATCCGTTAACAAAACCTACATTAAAAAAACAATACAATGCACCTCATTTTCAGAGTCCATCTTTCTTAAGGAGCAGCTAAAAGACTTGCTGAGAAAAAAAAACAAAAAAGAATAAACAAAATCAAAATGCATTTTAAATGAACAAACTAGTCAAACCAAATGCTATAAACTACTCTAAACAAAAGCTATACAAAAATAGCCTGTTCAAAATCAATAAACCAAGACAAATCTTACCCAAGGCAAATCCATTGCACTCTTTCTTTTCATATCATAAACCCCCAATAATTTCCTTTATGACATTAATACAAAGAATTTCTGCCCTTCTTTTAAATCAATGACTACATAAAGCAACTGAAGATCACAAAAAGAATAATAAACTTCACCAAATACCAATACAAATAAGTAACCAAATAAAACCCTACAAGAATCAGTAAACCAAAATTTTGAAATTTGAACTAAACATCCATGAAAATGACTAAAAGAGCCAAACACTCTAATGCAAAAACATAATTAATGAATTTCTATGATGGAGAAAATTCTATATAAGATTTATCTGCATTAGAGTTTCATCCAAAGTTCCTTATCCTTTCTTTACACATGAGTTATTGAATAAGTCATCTACTTGTCAAGGTGAAGCAATAAGATTGAAGTTTCATCCAAATTTTGTTCTTCGCCGTTAAAGTTCCATGCATCTCGACCCTCTAATGCTTACCAGTGAACCCAATTTAGCATCCTCAAATATAACTCTGAAAAAAAAGAGCCAAAAGCTCTCCAAAAAAAACGCTTTGTCATTTTCAAACAAGCCATTTTCAACTTTAGACACTAGAAATCAATGTATCCAACTACATTTTCTTCAACTTAGGGGGATATCTTTCATGATGAGTAATGATCATTGCATAAGAAATTTGTATGTAACATGATCAAACTCAAAGCAGACCAAGATTTTACAATTAATCAATGACAGTTCAACATTTCTAAAAAGGCTATCATTCAACTTATCCCAACCCAATCAAACCACCAAACTCAAAACAAAATTTCATCACAAACACCAAAAATAATCAATCAAACAAACAAACAGTTTCAACCAAAACAAGAAAAAACAATTTAAGTAGAGGAAATAACCGAAGCTCACTTCTTCAGCGTCTGCAAGAACTCATCCAACACCAAGCTCGCTCATTATTGTGAATATGTGTTCTGTAATAGCAAAGTGACATCAATTAGTTTTGCATCTTCTTATCTAAGTTGAAGACATCATCAAACTAAAATTATATGAGGTTCAAAACAAGTCAAAACTACTATTATAATCAAATTTTGTAAACTGGAACATATTTTCTAACTCAACACAGCATATGGAGCAGATCTTTCAAAAATTAACTCTCAAAAGAGAAAAAAATGTGTGAACCAACCTTCATTGAACTCATCTGAAACATTACCTAGTCCTTGTGGGTACACCTAGCATAAGAAAACGTTGAAATTGTTGAATTGCTCGCACTCAACGATTGCTTAGGAAGGCTAAAATTTTCTCATACTTCTAGCCAAAACACACAGATGAACCCAATCCAACCTGAATTTTGAAGATGCAAAATTAGAAATTTAACTACAACAACACTTAATAGCACACAGTTTAAACTGTTTGAAGCAAGCAAGTTCCTAGAAAGGAAATTAAGACAAATAGGGTTATAGCATGTTTGAAAGGAAATTAGCAACACGCCACACATTTTGGAAAATATGAAGAATACAAATAGACTATCCCAAGTACCCATAGCATACTTACAGGTCGTTCAATGCAATAACTTGTTTCATTGTCCTTGAAGTGTTGTCTAAAAAACAAAAGGTTCCTATATAAACAAAAATTACAGTAATACATAAGTATAACCACAGATAAATGTGAAAGACGGTGAAATAAAAACTTTATTGAGATTATAAGTATAGCCACAAATCAAGTGATTAACTGATCTAGCAACATGTAACAAGCTTATGGGAAAAGAACAAGGGAAAAACACTTAAATCTATTGAATTCTACACTACTTTCCTTTTGAAAATAATATCAGGAAAGGGGAGTTCTATTTACTGTACAACACTAGATTATTCTTTCAAGTAAGCCTATATCGACCCAAGTTCATATAGGAGGGGATCAAAGTTTGTTCAAGATGATGTATGATGTCAACAAAAACTTTTATATTAAAGCAAAAACTTTCAAGAAGAAATGAGAGAGATCGAAACTGGCTAATTTTTTTTAGTCTTTAACCATCTCCAGTTAGTTACTGGATAGGACAAGCTTTATTGAAGCTCAAAACACAAATATAACCACCTGAATTCTCTCCCAAATGAAAAAGAAAGGATTTCAACTCATACAAGTTCTAACTTTGTTTGAAGTATCACCAAGATTGCAAATCTTATTTTGGTTGTCATTTTCGCTAAATATGGCTTTTGGATGATGCTAATTCCAAATGAATAGCTCTAACAAGAATTTTCACATACTAATCCTTCAGCTATATCTATGCCAACATAATATCCAATTTTGGCCTTATGTCGTTTGATAAGGTCACCACCCTAGCAAGAAAGAAAAGTGTTCAACACTAGCTCCCAGCTCTTCCAAAGACCAATTCGTCCTATCACTGTAATGTTCAGCAACTTTCGAGGAAAAAATCGTAGTGCTTTCATCTTCTAAAAATTCAACGTCGCCTAAAAAATGAACTCCATAATGATTATAGTAATCCCAAACATGAAATACAAATACTATACAAAAACACATACACTAAAAATGATTGCAAACATATTTTAGAGAGAAAAATAACAGAAAATATGAAGAAAATGATGTTTGCACACTTTGAAAATGACTGCACATAGCAACTACAAAAACACATGTAATGGAAGAAGCAAGCGGCGTAGGTATGCTTTCACTGAGCGGAAAGAATAGAGTACAATCCACCAAACTCTATATTTAAGGTTCTATAACTATTAACTATTCGATAATTTCTAAGAAAATAATAAACTACATGATTAAATTTACAATCTTAACTCCTCTTGAAACAAGCCAGAGCAAAGTAGATTGTAACACCCAGTGGCATGATAAGCACTAGTCTCCCAACATAACAAAACACCATTGATTGTCTTTGTTTTTCTACTTATTCAAAACCTTAACATAGTCAAGTACAAAACATGAAACTCACCGTCCATTGTGTAAAGAACCTACAACTATTGTTGCCATACAGTTTCAAGACTAACATGAACCAAGATGAAAAAAAAAAAAAAAGATTAAGGCACAAGAATTTCAAGCCCAAAATTTGATGGTTTATTTCTTGAAAGTAAAGGAAACAAGAACATTCAAAAACTTGCCTATCATCCAGCTTCAATGGTGAACAAAGGTCCCAAAAATCGACATCTGAATCGCAAATCTAAAAGAAAAATTGATCCTTGATGTCGAGAAGGTCATCGATGAGTATAACGCCTCTGATGACGATGAAGTGGTGTTTTGGCTTGGATCCGTACCACGACCTCCATAGTTTCAGATCTGCTATCAACAACACCAGATCTGCTACCCATGACCTCTAAAGTTTCAGATCTGCTATCAACAACACCAGATCTGCTACCCATGACCTCTAAAGTTTCAGATCTGCTATCAACAACACCAGATCTACTACCCACGACCTCCATGAATGGTGGCTCAAATGACGAACAGCGGCAAAAGACCCATGATGAACAATTGAACCACGGTGAACCAACCACGGAGAACGGCAACGGTGAGAGAGAATAAGACGTCGGTGGGAGAGACGAGGTGTCGGGGAGGGAGAAGAAGCTACAGAGGGGCTGGTAGAGAGAAGATGCAAAGGCATATATGGGAGAGAGAAGAAGATAAAAAAAAAGTGAAATATAAAAATGGTAAAAAACCTTTTAATGGCGCTCATTAAAAATATATAAACAATGTCGGTCAATGACCGACATTGTAACTTCTTTTTTCTTTTTGTTTTAAATTTCACTCGTTTTTCTTTTGACTGTCATTGTTTCTACGCGCGTTTTTCTTTTGACTGTCATTATATGTCAGTTTTGTTGTAGTGACCAAAAACCCAGTTTTTTGTTGTTTTTCTATCCTTCATCATTATGTCCAATTCTTCTTCATCCTCTCTGCTCCTTTGTGCTCGATCCAACTAGGGTAAAAACCTTGGTTTGTGAAGACCCAATTCATCTTGAAAAAGATTGACTTGAGATTGATTGGAGGAAAGGAAAGAGATTTTTTTTTTGTTATAACCCAGTTTTTGTTCTAGCTTTTCATTTACGTTTGGGTGTTGATTTAGCTACTGCTTTTCTATTGTTTTAGTCCCTTTTTTATCTTTCGGTTAGGGCTGTAGTTCACCTCTTTTAGTTTTAGTTGTTTTAATATAGTTTTGTATTTCATTTTTGGTACCCCATTGCCATAAGGTTTATTAATATAGTTGATTAATTTTTCCAACAAGTGTATTCTGGTTAAGCTTGATTTAATCTCTTGATTTTTCAATTGATACCTTTAGATTATGAGTTTCTTTTCAATTCAATTCAGTTTATTTTCTCATCTCAACATGAGCTCATTTTTCCTTAGGGGTTCAAGAATGTGAATGCCCTAGAGGAAAGAATTATGGCCTAAATGCAAAAGTAATCTAGCTTAATATGATAGCTTGTTTGCTTTTGTTGATTGACACGAACATTGTAAGCCTAGATTGATCAACTAGTGTTGCATACTAAGCTTGAATCTAATACTGAAAAGGTTAGAGGAAAGCGAATTTCATAAAAGCAATGGAGGAACAAGCTTAGAAATAAGTTTAATCTTGACACTAGACATAGGGAAAAACTCCAAAACTACTAGAATTGCGTTTCAATTTATCTAAGTTCGATTAGCCACAGAAATATAGGTTTAATAATTACTTAGTCTCCAAAAGATTTTTGAAATTAAAGTTGAATAGGAGTTAAATTTGGTTTACAGCTTTTATGTGTTAAGTTCAAAATTGCAACTGCAATTAGGCCACAATTCTTATCGAAGGGGCATCATCATACTTGAATCCCTCTATTCATTATATTGAATTTTCTCATTTTACTTTTTAGCAAAACAACTTTCTCAACTTTCTAAAAATTAGTTACCACAATTAGCGCTGCCTTGCTATTCTTGAATTTTGTTTAATCTGTTCCCTTGGGACACGACACTCTGAAATATTTTCTATTACTACTTGTATCGATAGTGTGCACTTGTACTGGACTAGAGCTTCTTTTAAAACCAAAAGTATTTTATCTAAGCCACATTTTAGTCGATCAATAAGAATTGATAGTTTAAGCATGAAATGAACAAATTGTTGGGATTTATGCCCTAAAGCCTCGAATATAATTATTCATTTAATAATTAATAATAATTTTTATTATTTTATTTGTAATATAATATTATCCATTGATTATTTTATTTACAATATAATATCATCCATTATTTGAAGAATCCAAAGTTATTAGTGTAATCTTGAACAGTATGTGGTTGACATACGAGAGAATCATGTTTAAGAAATAACCTAAAGGGTCATAGTATATGGATAAAGTTGGGTACCTTATCTTGGTAACACTATTGATATGACCCACTTTGTAATAGTTACAAATGATTTGATCTAAATCGTTCATGTGGAGACATGTGAGTGGGGGTATCTTATACAATGAGTTTGTATTAAACTGAACAACGAAATATTTAATCTCTCTTTATAAATCTGTTAATTGAGAAGATTAATATTTCATTAGGATCATCATATGCGACTCGATCTTAATCTTGAGTGAGTTATGAACTTCTACATGTGATGACTTATCCTTTGATTTTCATGGAGCCCCACTCTCTCACTGATCCGTGAGGGACTTAGTTTATGGTTGGATCATAAACAAATTGTTAATTTGAGGATCAGTGGTACTTAAGGTGCAAGATGTAATTATAAGGGTAAAACAAACTTTTGACCCAACTTTAATTACGAACAACTAGTGAAGGATCGACTTGCATGTAATGGTTATATCTATGGACACACCTTGTCCTACAGTACATAAGAGTGCAACTCTAAGTCAATAGTGGAGTGACCTAAAGTTAATGAATGAAAATTGATTAATTAAAAAGTTTAATTAATTAATTTTGTATCATTAGAACTTATAATATGTAGGTCCATAAGGTCCCATTGTTAGCTCATATGAACAAATATGGATCAATTTCGTTGAGAGAAAATTTTGAAATGTTCAAATTAAAATTCAATATATTTGATATATTAAATAAGGAAAAATATATTTATTGTATATGATACATTAAATATCAACGAAATTATTAATTTATAAAGATATATTAAAGAAAAGATATTTATTAAATTTGAATTAGATTCAAATAAGGAAATAGATATTTTTGGAGAATTTGGAAATGTTTGAATAAGATTCAAACTAGTTAGATAAATATATTTAAATATATTAGATATTAAATTATATTATTTAATTATTTGTCCTAGACCACTATAAATAGGACCTTAGGGGTGAGCCATTGTGTGCATTCTTGACTAGCGAAAAGATCTCTTGAAATTCTCCCCTCATTCCCTCTCTCTATTTTCAAAAAGGTTCCCACAAACTTCTTTGGTCATTTGTTCAAGTCATAGCAAGGAAGACTTTGTGGAAGTCTTAGAGTTTAACCTCATTGGAGTTGGAGCACAAGAAGAAAAAGACTCGCCAGAAATATCTTCATATTATTTTCAAGGTATGGTTTATATTTAACCTTAAGTTTATATTTTTATTTTAAAACAAAATGAAAGTCGATTTCAACGCTTCCACTGTGGGTTTAATTCAATTATTCCCTTCACAAATGTTTTTCAATGAAGTTCTCATGAAAAGAGTGTCTCTCAGGAAAGGTATCATACTCTCATGTCAATACAACTTCTAAGGGTTGTTTGTCCTATTGAGTTAAGGTGAGGGTTGGGTTTTTAAGCCCACTCAACGTTTGGCTAATCAAAATAATGATCCCCCACTTTATTACCCAACTCAGTGAAGTTAAACGGTGGGTTACTATTGAACTCCACATGTTTTTGGAACGCATGCTCCCTTGCAAGCTCTTTCCTACGTCTGACTTCTCTCAAACCCTCTTACGCTCTCAGACTCTCTCGTTTTCTATTCTCTCTCTTCGTTTCTTCAATGGAGGTGGGTTTGTTTGGGGAATTTTTTTTTGGCTTTTTTCCTTTAAGGTATGTCGATTCGCTTCTTTTCTTCATCTTCTTTGAATCCAACACTTCCCATTGTCGTTATTTCGCCTCGAATTTTCATGTTCTTGGTTTTTTTCTCAAACCGTAACCCTAACTCCCTAAGCCTCCATGGACGATGATCTGCCTTTTTGTTACTAGATCCGTAACTCAAAGGCCCCTATTTCTCTATTTTTACCCTCGAATTGTCTTATTCTTCATTTTTTCTAATAACCATAACCATAAGCCTCCATGAACCACAATCTTCGTTCTTCTTACCAGATCTTGTTGTTTCAATAAGAACCCTATGTCAGTCCCTTGTTGGTTTGCTTGCTTTTCCTTTTGAAGGAATGAACGTTTCACTCCGTAGTGGAAGCATTGGATCGTCTTTGATTTTACTTAAAATTAAACTAAAAAATAAGATTAAACAAACTTACTTGGAGTGAATATGGAGATATTTTTGGCAGGTCTTTATCTTCTCCACAAAGTCTTCCTAGCTATGACTTGAACACATGACCAAGGCTTGTGGGAGCCTCTTGAAAGAAAATCCACAAGGGATTGGAGAGGAAGAAGTTTAGAGAGAATTCTCTAATTCTCTATTGAGGAGATATGTGTTATTTCTAATGACTCAACCAAAGGATCCTATTTATAGAGACCAAGAGCAAATCTTTGCCATAATTACAATATTATATTTTAATATCTAATATATTAAAATATATCGTATACTTATTTGAATCTCATCCAAATCTCTTACGACATTTATTTATTTGAATCTTATTCAAATTTTATAAATATCTTTTATTTATTGTATCTAATATACATTAATTATTTTAATATTTAATGTATCAACATACAATAAATATATTGTCCTCTTTTATATTTAATATATCTAATATATTAAATATTAATTTGAACATTTCAGATTTTAATATTTAATGTATCAAATACAATAAATATATTTTTCTCTATTATATTTAATATATCTAATATATTAATGTTAATTTAAATTAAATATTAATTTAAATATTTCAAATTTTTCTTTAAACGAAATTGATCTTTTAGTGTTACTATGAGCTAGCAAGGGGACCTTATGGACCTACAGATTATAAGCTCCAATGATACAAAATTAATTAATTAAACTCTTTAATTAATTAATTTTTAGTCATTAACTATAGGTCACTCCACTATAGACCTAGAGTTGCACTTTTATGCACTGTAGGACAAGTTGTGTTCATAGATATAATCATTACATGCAAGTCGATTCTTCACGAGATGTTCATAATTACAGCTGGGTCAAAAGTCCGTTTTACCCCTATAATTACATCTTGCACCTTAAGTATCACTGATTCTCTAATGAACAATTTGTTTATGATCCAACCATAAACAAAATCTCTCTCGGGTGAGTGAGAGGGTGGGGCCCCATTGTTCAAGTCCCGAAATCAGTACTTAAGGAAACTACTTATCTACTTACCCTATATGGGACAGTGTGAATTCCATCTTGTGAGATTATGTTCCCAGCTCCCTATTTGGTAAAGTCCCCAAAATAGTAGGCTTATTGAATCGGCTACAAAAGCCACTCTCACTGATAATTCTCAGTTATGAGGATTATTTAACCTTAAACTAAGTTGTTCTTGTCATTTTTGTATGTTTTTTGAATAACAAGCAAGCTAAAAATAGTATTTATGAGATAAATTCATGAAAGCTTATCGGAGTATTGAAAAAGAAGAAAGAAGTTGAAAAGATAATGGAAAGTAAGCCAAATTGTTGTTTTTATGCAGATTTGGAGCAATCACGAAAATACAATTGCATTCCACTTTTGAAATGCAATTGCATTTCCATGAGGAAAACAAGGTGGTGAATAAGGGAAAAATGCAATTGCATTTTCTGGAATTTTCAAGAGTTGCGAAAATCACGGGAATACACAAGAATCCATGGAGTTTATGTGATTTCTAGGAGATTTTTCAGCCTAATCTCATGCCCAAATCTTGACCCATGATTGAAGGAGCACAAAGACGGAAACCCTAGCCCTCAATGCCTATAAAAATGGGGAAAACAAAGCAAAACGCGGGTGGGTTTTTTTTTGCTCGCCCACAGTTCGTAGTTCACGATTTTCTATCATTTTTCCAGCGGTGTTCCTCTGTTTTTGTTCATTGTTTATTATATAGTTAGCTTCTATTTTAATCTAAATGTTGTAAGTTGTTAAATTTTAGTTAAACATTGAATCCTTGCATTTTGTTCTTCTTTTTGACTGGGTTTTTCTACGTCCAAAAATTCTACACTGTTTTTCATCTTATTTTTCTGTTGTTTTGCCATTTTTCCAGAAACTTTGAGCTGCAAGTCTATTCGATCAAATCCAGATGAAAGTCTAAGATTGTAACAACTCGATTCTCCTTGACAAAGGTCGAATTGGGTGAGATTGAGGAGGTCTAGTAGTTAATTTGCTCCAAGTTTCGACTTTCGTTCTTGTTTTCGAATTAATGTTCAAGTTTAGCGTTTTGCACTTTTTGTGTCTTTAGTTCATTTTGTTTTCCATCTTCTTTAACAGACCAATGTTCAATTTTGCATTCTTATTCTTTACTTATTAACAAGTTTTACTTTGAAGATTTTGAGAAGTGTCAGTTTGTTAAGCAAGGCTATTTCTTTACTTTTTGAATTTCATTTTCATTTACAGTAGTTGTATTTTTTTTTAATAAGTTGATTATGAATTTCTTCTTATTTAAAGCTTTGTTTTTCTCTTCTTCAATTATGAGCTAAAACCTTCTTTGGGATTCAAGTATGTGAATGCCCTAAAGATAGGAATAAAAAGCCTAATTGTGAGAGCAACTTTGCTTCCTCAATAGCTTGTTTGCTTTTATTGATTTTTATGCTTATTATTAGTCTAGATTGATCACCTAGAGTAGTATACAAAAATTGAGTCTAATTCTGAAAAGGTTAGATAAAAATTTGGTTTTTATAAAAGCAATAAAGGAAAATATCCTCGACATAGGAATTTGTTTTTGACCCTAGACGTAGAGCAAAACCTTTAAAACCAAAAGAATTGTGTTTCAAAATTAACTAAGTTCGTATTAGCCATAGAAATATCGGTTTAATAGCTTAGCCTCCTAAAGATACTTCATAGAAAGTCGAATAGGTGTCGAATTTGGTTTACAAAGCTTAAGTGTTGAATCAAATGATTGCAATTGCAATTAGGCTGCAATTCCCTTCAATGGAGAAAAAACACGTTTGAATCCTTCTTTTATCATTTATATTTCTTCTTTTCAAAAACAACAAAAAAAACCATCCCACTTAATGTTTTACATTGGTTACCCACAATTGCAATTTGAAAATGTCTTTGCTTATTCTCTTGAATTTTGTTGTATCCGTTCCCTGTGGGATCGATACTCTGGAATACTTCTAGTTTTATATTACTTGCATCGACAGTGTGCACTTGCACTAAACTGGAGCTTTGTTTTAATTTACAAATATTTTCTTTAAGCCCCACGTTGTAGTTCGATCACTCACCCATGTATATCAAAGGACAAGCCCTCATAGGCAGGAGTTCATAACTCACTCAACATTACGATCGAGGCACATATGATCATCCTGATGAAATATTAATCTTCTCAATTAACGGATTTTAAAGCGAGATTAAATATTTTGTGGTCTAGTCTTATACAAACTCATTGTATAAGATACCCTTACTCACATGTCTCTACATGACGATTTGGATCAAATTATTTGTAACTATTACAAAGTGGGCCGTATCAATATTGTTACCAAGATAAGACACCTAACCTTATCCATGTGCTATGACCCTTTAGGTTATTTATTGAACATGATCATCCCGTATGTCAACCACATACTGTTCAAGATTACACTAATAACCTTGAATTTTTCATATAATGGATAATATTATATTGCAAATAAAATAATCAAAATTATTATTAATTATTAAATAAATAATTAATTACGAGGCTTTAGGGCATAAATCTCAACACCTTTATGTATTGGAGTTTTCTCTCATTCACTCATGACCCATTCTTTATTTGAGTCTGTGTGGCTAAATGCATGTTCAATCTGAGTGAAAAACAAGGAAAATAAGTGGTAGGGGACTCGGTGATGGAATTGGAGCTTAGTGGGGGGAGTGGATTACACTTAATCATAGGTTTGTTCTCTAAACCCAAATCGGCCGATGATGAACCTACCTTTGTATAATTTAATTATTTCATTCCCACCTCTGTATGATTTAATTATTTCACTTCCACCTTGGTATGATTTAATTATTTTGGAAACATTACTTTAAAGTTCTTGGTTTTAAACTTCATGTTTTGTGCTCTTTTATTTATTTACAGAATCTTCTGTTTATACACATTAGACATATTTTTAGCATGGTTTATGTAGTTTTTTTTTTCTTGCACATTAATTTGTATTCTGGATGTATTATGGCTATGTTGTTTGGCCTTTTGAGTTGAGTTTAGTAAATTTTGGTTTTCCATTCCCTGTCTCCATTTTTTGTTGTGGCATTGTTCTCTATGGACAGCCAATTCGTGCAAAATTTTATTCACATGAATGAATATAATGAATTTCTGAGGTCGGTTTTACTATCTTTACTATTATTGTTGTCTGTGATAAATTTTAGTCCCTTCTTTTTTAAAACTCTTGCTACAACTATTTTTGTCTATGTTTTGATAAATTTTAATGAACGGTCGAATAAGTTGCGTTTATGATTTATGTGTGTTTTTAATTATTATGTCATTAATTAAATTGTTTATTTATTTATTTATATAAAGTTTAGTCATTTCACCAACATTCATTAATTCATGTTCTTATTAATCCTCAACCACCTCTTCTTTGGTTGATTTGTGCTCTTTGATAGCCATTACTTCCCATTGTGTGAATTAATTAAAGTTATGTGTGCTTAACTACACCCATATCTATTTGCTAACAACCACCTCTCTATTCCTATATATATATATATATATATGGTATCACATGTTTTGTGCTCTTGAGAACAACTCCACGGCTTCTCTTCTCTCTTGTAGTCGGTGCGTAATTTCTAACATTTGGTTTATTATGTTGTTCCCTTTCCTTTTCACTCACATTTTTCTAACACTCTTTTATGGGTGGTAGGTGGTCCCTCTAGAACAAAAGTCTCTTGGTACAAAGGTAGTTTATATTCCAATGTTTACTTATGTAATTTTTTCTATTAATGAAGCTTTATTTTTCTTCTACAGTTGGACAACCTTCATATACAGTTGGACAACCTTCATATTTGCAACTTATACGATCAAAGGATTTCTTCTATCAAAGGATTTCTTCTAACCCATTTTGATCTACCTTAGGTATGTTGTTTTAGGTTTAATGTACCTTTTCTAATTTCGTTTTATTTAGAAGTTTGTACTTGGTTTATATCTAATTAGAGTTATTTGTATTATTTGCATGGCCCAAACTAATAGTCTCTCACACATTAGTTTGAGGTTTGTGAGCTCAAAGTTCAAAATGTATTTTTTTTCCATGTACTTATATCACATATTGGATCTGTTCTAAGTCTTGGTTATATGATTTTTTTTTCTCACTCTTCTGTTTATACACCGTTTGGACTACGGTTTATGTGTTTCTTTTTTGACATTCTTCTCTTTATACAGTTTGAACATATTTGAAGTAGGGTTTATTATTATTTTTTTTGTTGCACACTATTTTGTATTATTTGGATGTATTACAACCTTGGTGTATGCTATGAAGAATGTTTGTTTCATTCAAAACTTGTATTCAAATTTTTGGACACATGTTCTATGTTTTTAGTATTCTTCGAAATATAAAATAACACGAGCAAAAAATTAATCTTTATCATATTGGAAGAAATTGATTTAAATATGAACCTAACAAGTAGTATAAATCTGATTAGGATAAATTAATAAATTTACTTTTTGTTTTTATCACATTTACAGAAATCTAGTATTTGGAAAAATTAGGATTAAGTCTTTCCAACTTTAAAAAAATGAATCATGCATTTTGTAAATTTACAGATATTTAAAGAGAGAGAACTTGAACTTGCCAGTTTTACTCTACAACATAATAATCTGATTTTTGAAATTAGTAGCAAATATACATGTAGTAAAGAAAAATAACCATGACATTACCTATTTATAAAAATTTTGTTTCTTAATTAAATTAATACATGCATGTTTCAAAATAATAGCAAATATATGTGTAGTTAAAAAAAATGACGTTGCTTATTTAAAAAAGTTTCATAGTACATGCATTTTCAAATTTAGAAAAATTAAACAATCTACCTTTATTTTTATCAATTCAATATGAACTTTACCTATTTTGTAAGACATTATTATGTTTTAAAATTCCGTGTGTAAATAATGGAAATAATAACACATGCACAATTAAGACAAACAAATCCTATTAATTTTTCATAGTTATAAACCCTAATCCCTATTAGCTTATGGACGTTTTGTTCACTGATATTCAGAAGACTGACTGTTTCTTATCCGTTCCCATGCAATTGAAGAGAAGATATTGCATGCATCTACTAAGTAGGAACAAATAGCTGGCCCTTCTTCAATGACTCTTTCTTTATTTTGGAATGATGAATTCGGCCCAGTGTTGGCCATTTGCTAATTTTTTAAAGAATGTATTTGGCCCCTAGTTGGGCATTCAATATATAATTTTATTTTAGAAAAGATTCTACCCTACGTTCCTATAAATAGGACAGTGTAGGTTAAGTCGAAACACATTCTTACCAAGATAAGTCAGAATTCTCTTCGAACTCTTCCTCCTAGTCCAGTTTCTTTCAAGAAGTTCTCACAAGACTTTGTGAAAGTCTTGTACATTCGACTTGTTGATTTGAAGATTTGCTAGAACTTTCTCCCAGTTATGACAAACCGTGACCTTGAAGTTCATTTCATGAAAATCAATTTGCCTAACTCAAACTAATCGAGCCAACAAATATAAAATCCTTTGGTTTTTTTTTTTTTTTTTTTGGAGTTCAACAACAATTGGGGGTTGGGGGGATTCGAATCTCTAACTACTTGATTGAGGGTACATGCCAATTACTGTTGAACTATGCTCTATTTAGCATCCTTGAGTATAGTTAACTTTAGAAAATATCTCTTAAATATAGATGATTTTATTTCTAAAAAAAAATTTAAAAAGTGATCATTCTCATTTATGAGGATTATTTGGCCTTTATACTTAGTTATTATTGTTATTTTATGTGTGTTATTAGATAAAAAGGCTAGCAAAAAGTTGGTTTAAATTGAATTATTGTTAGAAGTCTTTTAAATTAAGTAAGTGGAGAAAAGAAAGCAAAAGAAAATAAAAACCACACTTACTTGATGTTTTTGTGTAGGAATTTGAAGAATGCAATAGAAATGCAATTGCATTGCAATTGTAATTCTGGCATATCTGAGAAACAATGTAACATAAATGCAATTGCATTTATGCAAAAATCTGAAAAATACAAAATACGGGATTAGCGAAATTTTGGGGATTTTATGTCATTCTTCTCCACAAATTAAGCAAGACAAGTTGACCCAAGCTACACATGAACAAATATGGAAACCCTAGTCCATAAAGCTTATGAGAGAGAAGGAAGAAACGGGGGCAATGATATATGGGTTTTCACGCAACAAGAGTCCATCGACTGCTGTTTTTCTTCAGTTTTTGCTGCTGTTTTTTTCTTCTTCGAAACTCAGTCTTTCCTCAACGAAAGTTGAAGGAAGTTAAGTTTTAATTCCCTTTGAAAAAAGGGGCTGTGTTCTTCCGTTTCTTAGAATTTATTTTCTGTTTTATCTAAGTTTATTTGCTTCAGTTTTAGGCATTTAGTTGTTGCTGTAATTTTGATCTTTTAGCTACTGTTTTATTCTTCCCTTTTGTTTTTTAAATTAAATAGTTGCTTAATTTGTTTCGATTAAGGGAATTTTGGTTGTTCTTTCATTATTATTAAGTTGTTATTCAATTATTTATTAATTCTGGAATTTTTATCGCCTACTGCTTCTATTTTAGTTTTGCACTTTAATTCTTTTAATTCATTGTTTTTCCTTCTTTCAATTATGAGTTAAATCTTTCTTTGGGATTCAAGCATGTGAATACATTTAGAGAATGCCCTAGAGATAGGAATAAAGGCCTAATTGTGAGATCAACCTTGCTTACTGTATAGCTTGTTTGCTTTTATTGATTTTTAATGCTCATTATTAGTCTAGATTGATCACCTAGATTAGTATACAAAAATTGAGTCTAATTCTGAAAAGGTTAGGTAAAATTGGATTTTCATAAAAGAAATAAAGGAAAAGAGCCTAGACATAAGACTTTGTTTTTGACCCTAGAGGGCAAAGCCTTTAAAACCAAAAGAATTGTGTTTCAAAATTAACTAAGTTCGTATTAGCCATAGAAATATCGGTTTAATCACTTAGTCTTCTAAAGATACTTCATAGAAGGTCGAACAGGTGTTGAATTCGATTTACAAAGATTAAGTGTTGAGTCAAAGGATTGCTATTGCAATTAGGCCGCAATTTCTTTCAATAGGGCAAAAGCATATTTGAATCATTCTTTTATAATTTTCTTATCAAAAACAAAAATTATCCCAACATTGTTTTACACTGGTTACCTAGGTTGCAATTTGAGAACAATTTTTGCTATCTTTTGAATTTTGTTGTATCTGTTTCCTGTGGGATCGATACTCTAGAATACTTCCATTTTTATATTACTTGCATCGACAGTGTGCACTTGCACTGGACTGAGCTTTGTTTTTTAAACTAAAAATCTTTTCTTAAAGCCTCCACATTTCAGTTCGATCAAAAAGCTAAAAACTATAGTTGATGTTGACATGGTTAAGAAAGTTGTCCTTCTCCTTAATGCTCTATTTGGCGGATGGATTTGGTAAGAAATGATTTCAAATTCTAGGATTTTAAAAGATGGAAGTGATTTAAAATTCCTATTTGCATGTGAAACCATATTGATTTGAAATCAACGAAATTAAAATTTATTATTTGGATGCTCCTGAAAAATGAAAAGAGAGTATAGCATTTTACTGTTATGCCCTTATAATTCTGTAGGAGATATTTTAATTAATAACAAAATATTTTATTATCAAATAACAATATTGAATACATATAATCATGAAAACATGCCACTAATCAAAATAAATCAACTTATTAAATTAAATTTGCAAATGTTATCATTATTGTTAAAAAAGAAAATAAAAAAAGTTGCAAATGTCTTAATTCAAATGAAAAAAAAAATATTGAACTTAACCGAATCTAAAAAAAATGTATGAAGAGATTTGATTTATTCTGTTCAGCCATGGAGAAAAAAAAAATCAAAAGAAGCAAATTTTTTTGTTGATTTCTTTTTCAACCAATTTATGAAAACATAGATCAAAAAAAGAACAAATTGAATCAATATATAAAAATGAACAAAAAAAATATATTATTCTTATCAAATCAAGAAATTTAAAAAAAAAAAGTCTAAGAAGATGAATAAAGCAAAAAAGAAAAAAAAATTCACCTCTAATTTGCTTGTATATAAAAAAAAAACTTATTGGGAATTGAAAAGCTGCATTGAGAAGATTGAAATTATTGTTATCAATTTTTTAAAAATAGAAAAATAACAAATAGAGAAACAAAATAGAAATCTAACCTTGAGTTTGCTTTAATGTCGTTGAGTTTGAATATAGAATGAACTATTTGTTATGGGTAAAATTTGATCATGAGGACAATTTTGAAACATGAAGGAAGTGGAAGGGCAAATATGCAAAGAAGAACTCAACAAGGGACGAGACGGGTCAAAATGGACCAAAGGAAAAAGGAACGGAGCCTCCAAGGCAATTAGAATGAGAGAACTTGGGCCTGAGGCCCAAGTTCTTGGGGCCGAGGATGACCTCCAAGGCTGACCCAACCAAGGGGTCGAGCACAACTCCCTTGTGATCTCTGGTCCTCATTCAGTCCGCTCCAGCCTTTTTCTTCCCCCTAATTCACCACAGATTCATCATTATGTCCTAGAAAGGTTCTATCATAAAAATTAAAGACAAAACAGGGCTAAAAGGCCCATTACAAATCACAACGAGCTGAAACCAAGCCGAAACCAAGTCGAAACCAAGCCGAAACCAAGTTAATGCAAGAAAGGAACGGGGAGCCAACTTGGGCCAGAGCCCAAGTACCTGGTCGACTTCGGCCTAGGCTGAGGCCGACCTCACTATAAGGTCCTCTTTTAGGCCTTGTTTCTTCTCCTCTTAGCCTGAGCCATCTTCGTCCAGCCCAATCTGGTTATTTTCCATCCCATTCCTACGAGGAATCTTCCAAAAAACCTTAGAAGAGGAGTATTTAAGTTATCTTCTCAAAGGGAGAGAGGTAAGTTCAATCATTCTCCATAACTCTTGCTACAATATCTAAAAAGGCCTCCTAGCTAACTTAAGCATCGGAGCCTGTGTGGCAAGTACAACACTGGTACTCAGGTTTCACTTGTCTTGCAGGTCACACTCTTCCCATGAACTACAAATTCACCGTCGTTGTCACGTGAAGGCCAGATAAGTTTTCCTATCCGGATTTTGGCAACAACACTATTGATAGGTATGAAAAGTTGAATGGAGAAGAAACTATTGGTCAATCCCAAATTGCCACATCATTATTCCAACTTAATAGCAAAATTATAAACAATTAAATTTGAGACAAGTTATAAATTTACACATATCCCAAATTTAATTTGAAGACAAAAATAAGCAAATCCTAAAATTATAAGGCCACATGTCTTCATTATGACCATTTTACCAAATAGTTAAATTAATTTGGTCAAATTGGGTTACATGAAATTTGGGTCAAAGTTAAACAAAACCCAAATTCAAATGGTTAGGCCCAAAGCCAAAAAGTCCAAGTCTAACGGTTGGGCCCAAAGGCCATTAAAGTCCAAGTCTGCATGCCCATTGAAAGCTTTATAAATAGAAAAGCTCTCCTTCATTTGAAGGGTTCATAAATTAAACTCTCCATAGAACTTAGAGAGAATTTAGAAACAAAAAGATCAGAAGACTCTTAAACTCTTGAAGATCAAACACTCTCTGAACTAAAGCCTTTAAAACTAGACAACTTTAAAGATCGAGAACAAGCTGCAAAGCCCTCGAGACAAATTCACATTCGAGAACAAGCTATAAAGCTCTCGAAACAAATCCACATTCGAAAACAAGCTGTAAAGCCCTCAAAATAAATCCACATTTGAGAACAAGCTGCGAAGCCCTCGAGACACATCTACATTCAAGAACAAGCTGCAAAGCCCTCGAAATAAATCTACATTCGAGAACAAGCTGGAAAGCCCTCGAGACAAATCTACGTTCAAGCAAGTTGCAAAGCCCTTAAGACAGATGTACATTTGAGAGAAAGAATCAGAAGAACAAATTACATATTGTGCTCCACTACATTCAAATCAATACACATTAAGTTCATTTACACATGTCTCATTTCTTTGTTGAAATTCGTGGGAACATTTGTAAACCCGAGATTTTTCCTTGAAATTTCTTTACAAAAAGAAACAAAGAAAAAATAAATAAATAAAATAATTGTTAAAACTTTTTTTGGGAAATTTTTGTATAAGGAAAAGAGGAATAAAAAAAAAGGAAAAAGAAATGTGGGAATGGATAAGCTTTGGAGCACTCACCACTAACTCCACTTTCTAACCCATTTTCTCCCATTTGCTTCTCTTTTATTAAAGAAAAACAGAGCATTTCGTGGGAGAAGGTGGAAGAAAGAGGAAAAGAGAGCTTGCTGGGGTTGGAAGTTGAAGAAGAAGGGGGGAAAACTCAGCACAAGCCTCCATGGCAACTAGGTGATCAACTCTACTCACTACTGATGTTTAGAACGTTTTGAACTCCACAAGAAGAGTTAAGAGGTGAGATTTGATTTTCTTGAAAGTTAGCCCATTTTCAAACAAATTTCGTGAAGGAAGCTCGAGCAAAATCTGACTTTAAATTATTGATTTGTGAAAGGGAAGTCAGAGGAGAGATTTTGCTATCAAATCTGAGGAACCTCTGGTGTTTGAGATATGCTGATCTGTAGGATTTGAATCAGAAGCTCCATTAGGTATGGTTGGAAAGCTTATTTAATTTCCTATAACTTTCATGAAGAAGTCGTGACTAAAAAATGATTGGAAGTGGCTTTAAAATTCAGATCAGGTGTGGTGTGCAGCAGAAAAACGATTCTGGAAATTTCAGAAGTTTAATTTTAGGGAAGTAGTTTTCGAGGTATTTACGGACACATCCTTTGGGAATTTCGATTCCATTCCTTCAGATAAGTTTTAGAGGGTTCAAAAAGGAAGAGTTTGGTATAAAGTCCATCATTTTGGCCAAGTAATGAAGAAGTTATGAGTATGTGAGGTTAGAGTATGAAATTTGCAGAATGCTGGGAAATAGATGGAGTGATATTTGTAATCTTAAGTTTGAAAGTCATGAGATTGAAGTTCTAATGCTTGGTTTTGGTTTTTTTTGACAGGCCAGGAGGAAGTAGGTCAAGTTTACGGGCCGAGGATCTAGTTTTAACACTGTGAGTGACAAAACGAATTTCGAAAACGATTTCTATGCCTGAGATCCTGCCATAGTCTGTCTAGCACTCTCTAAGTTTGATATTTTGTACGTGGGTGGGGTTTTGTAGCGAGTCCGTATATACATTGTAGATATTTTGGAAGGAATGTATAGTCATGTTCATGTATGCACTAGTGGTGGTGGTTGTGTAAATCATGGTTGGGTATATTTTGGGTTGTAGTGCTCTCTACCCGTTCTAATTTTCAAGTGAGGTTTAAGTAGAGCCGCTCCTTACGTACGTATAGTAATTAACAAAGTTCCGCTGTGTTGTGTTTAAAGTATTTCATATGCCAGCATAGTATGTGTATCATATGTTACAAAGTCACAGGTATCGTTAGAAAGGTAAACGATGTCTGATGGCTTTACGCTATCTTCTGGGCTAAGTTAGCGGTTAGTTCGGGAGGGGGTGTGACAATTTTGGTATCAGAGCAGTTAGCTCCATGGGGAAAGAGACAGAGCAAGTTAGCTCTAAGAAGAAATTAGGAAGTAAATAGCAGGTGATTGTGTTAGGTCAGGAACTAGTGGAGTATGGTCCAAGTAAGGATAAGAGTAAGTCCAGTCAGGACTAGAATGTGAATGGAAGTTTAGTATTGTGCATTTGAGTTAAGTATCCATAGCATGTCTAATATATTGTTATGTTATAGGAGTCATGCCACCACGTATTAGCAGACAACGCAGGCAGGATCAGGACGGGACGCAGGATCCTACCCAAGGCCAATCTGAGAGGGGATCTAGTGCCCCGAGAGTTCAGACTGGGGCAGGAAACGAGCAGCATGCTAGTTCCTCACAGGAGGAAGGTAGGCCAGAGAGAGCAGGGCCAAGTGATCCAGAGAAGACATATGGAATAGAACGCCTGAAGAAACTAGAAGCCACAGTGTTTGAGGGTTCCACAGACCCAGCTGACGCCGAGGCTTGGTTGAATATGCTTGAGAAATGCTTTGACGTGATGAGTTGTCCTGAGGAGCGGAAAGTCAGATTGGCCACATTCCTGCTGCAGAAGGAGGCAGAAGGATGGTGGAAATCAATATTAGCCAGGCGCAGTGATGAACGTACTTTGGACTGGCGAACTTTCAGAAGTATATTTGAAGATAAGTATTACCCTAGCACATATCGCGAGGCAAAGAGGGATGAGTTTTTAGAGTTGAAGCAAGGATCACTTTCAGTGGCCGAGTATGAGAGGAAGTATACCGAGCTGTCGCGGTATGCTGATGTGATTGTGGCATCTGAGAGTGACAGGTGTCTAAGGTTTGAAAGAGGATTGCATGTTGAGATACGTACCCCGATTACAGCTATTGCGAAGTGGACAGACTTTTCTCAGCTAGTAGAGACTGCCCTACGTATGGAGCAGAGTATTGCAGAGGAGAAGTCAATGGTGGAGCCTAGTCGTGGGGCTTCGACAGCTAGCAGTTGCCGAGGTCGTGAGCAGTGGAGGTTCACACCTAGAGTGAATGTTTCGAGTCGTCAGGACTTTAAAAATCGGTCTGGTGGCCAGGCATCGAGACAAATGAATGTGGGTGGTACCTATCAGAGGCAGAGTCAGAGAGCATCTAGTCAGTCTGCTAGATTAGCAACAAGACCGCAGACAGGGCAAGAGTCTGTTGCCAGTGTACCAAGGAGAACCCCATGTGCGAATTGTGGCAAGATTCATCGGGGTCATTGTCTGGTTGGTGTCGGTGTGTGTTACCAGTGCGGACAGCCAGGGCATTTCAAGAGAGATTGTCCACAGCTGAGAGTAGTCGCGCAGAGGGACTAGGGAGTTGAGTCCCAGGCAGTTGAGCAGCCGAGAGTTCCAGTAGCTGCAGGAGAAGGGATTTGTAGGGAGACCTAGACAGCAGGGAAAGGTCTACGCTATGACTCAGCAAGAAGCGGAAGATGCACCGGATGTGATTACTGGTACGATTTCTATTTGTAATGTACCTGCACATGTTTTAGTAGATCCAGGTGCTACGCATTCCTTTGTTTCTAGTATGTTCCTAACGAAGCTAAATAGGAAGCTAGAGCCTTTATTTGAGAGGTTAGTTATATACACTCCAGTTGGTGATACTTTACTAGTCAATGAAGTGCTGTGGGATTGTGAGGTCTTAGTAGAAGGTCTCAGTATGTTAGTGGATCTTCTTCCACTAGAGCTGCAGGTGTTAGATGTAATTTTAGGGATGGATTTCTTATTTACTCATTATGCTTCCATGGATTGCCATAAAAAGGAAGTGATTTTCAGGAAACCAGGTTTGGCTGAAGTGGTTTTCAGGGGTGAAAGGAAGATTATTCCTACGAGTTTAATTTCAGCTTTGAAAGCAGAAAAGTTGTTGAGAAAGGGTTGCACGGAGTTTCTTGCACAAGTAGTAGAGGTGCAGGAAGGAAAGCTAAAACCAGAAGATGTTCTTGTCGTGAACGAATTTCTTGATGTTTTTCCAGCTGATCTGTCGGGTTTGCCATCTGATAGGGAAGTTGAGTTCACTATTGAATTGTTACCAGGAACAACACCTATATCGCAAGCGCCGTATAGAGTGGCTCCAAGTGAGCTCAGGGAGCTGAAGATGCAGTTACAAGAACTAGTTGACAAGGGATACATCAGACCTAGTGTATCGCCTTGGGGAGCTCCAGTGTTATTCGTAAAGAAGAAAGATGGTACTCTAAGATTATGCATTGACTATAGGCAGTTAAACAAGGTTACGATACGTAACAAGTATCCTCTACCACGCATAGATGACTTGTTTGACCAGTTAAGGGGAGCATCAATGTTCTCTAAGATTGATTTAAGATCAGGATACCATCAGTTAAAGGTTAGGGAATCAGACATTCCTAAGACGGCATTCAGAACGAGGTACGGGCATTATGAATTTTTAGTAATGCCATTCGGTTTAACAAATGCGCCAGCAGTTTTCATGGATCTCATGAACAGGATTTTCCATTAGTATTTGGATCAGTTTGTGATAGTGTTCATCGATGACATACTAGTTTACTCAATTGACAGGGAAGCCCATGAGAAACATCTGAGGATTGTTCTACAAACACTACGTGATTAATAGTTGTATGCTAAATTTAGCAAATGTGAGTTTTGGTTGAATCAGGTAATGTTTTTAGGGCATATTGTTTCGGCAAATGGAGTTAGTGTGGATCCGCAGAAAGTGAAAGTTGTGGTCAACTGGGAGAGACCAGCTAGTGCGACAGAGGTACGTAGTTTCCTAGGCTTGGCAGGATACTACAGACGGTTTGTTGAGGATTTCTCACGACTAGCATTACCCTTAACAGCTTTGACTAGGAAGAATGCTAAGTTTGAGTGGTCAGATAAGTGTGAACAGAGTTTTCAGGAGTTGAAGAAGAGATTAGTGACAGCACCTATCTCGACACTTCCTGTAACAGGGAAAGAGTATGTGATTTACTGTGACGCATCGAGGCAAGGATTAGGGTGTGTGCTCATGCAATAAGGAAAGGTAATAGCTTATGCGTCAAGGCAATTGAAAAAGCACGAGTGTACCTACCCTACCCATGATCTTGAACTAGCAGCAGTTGTTTTAGCATTGAAGATCTGGAGGCATTATTTGTTCGGTGAGAAGTGCCACATTTTCACGGATCATAAGAGTCTGACATATATCTTTGATCAGAAAGAGTTGAATATGAGACAGAGACGATGGCTAGAACTAATTAAAGATTATGATTGTACTATAGAATACCATCCAGGTAAGGCGAACGTAGTAGCAGATGCATTAAGTAGGAAATCGAGACTTCTTAGGGATGCTTTGTGTGGTATTCGAGGAACCTTCTTAAGTGCGCTAAGGGATTCTAAGGCGGTTGTGACTGCAGGGAATTCAGGGAGTCTTTTAGTGGAATTTCAAGTCAGGCCTTCGCTCGTAACAGAGATTGTGAGAAGACAGCCTGAGGATAGAAACCTGCAGAAGAGGTTTGGAAAGTCCAAACAGAGCCCAGAGGCAGAATTTAAGATGAGAGCAGACGGAGCCATAGTGAGGTAGGGAAGACTATGCGTTCCGAGTATTAGTGAGCTTAAAGATGCTATACTAGAGGAAGCTCACAGTTCAGCTTACGCTATGCATCCAGGAAGCACCAAGATGTACAAAACTTTGAAGGGGACGTATTGGTGGCCTGGGATGAAGCGGGAGATAGCCGAATATGTTGATAGATGTTTGATCTGCCAACAGGTTAAACCAATTAGACAGAGGCCAGGGGGACTCCTTAATCCACTGCCAGTGCTGGAGTGGAAATGGGAGCATATCACTATGGATTTTCTGTTTGGATTACCCCGTACTTCTAGTGGACATGATGGTGTTTGGGTAGTGGTGGATAGACTCACTAAGCCAACACGGTTTGTATCGATTAAATCAATGTCTACACTTGATCAGCTTGCTAAGCTATACGTCGATAGGATTGTGAGTCAATACGGAGTGCCAGTGTCCATCGTTTCAGATAGGGATCTGAGATTCACATCTAAGTTTTGGCCTAGTTTACAGAAAGCTATGGGGACAAAGCTGAATTTCAGCACAACGTTCCATCCCCAGACAGATGGTCAGTCGGAGAGGACCATCCAAACCTTAGAGGACATGTTGAGAGCATGTGTCCTTCAGTTTAAGGGAAGTTGGGATACCCACTTATCACTTATGGAGTTTGCTTATAATAACAGCTATCAATCTAGTATCGGCATGGCACCGTTTGAGGCTCTGTATGGAAGACCATGTAGAACTCCCGTGTGTTGGAACGAAGTGGGAGAGCGGAAACTAATCGGTCCTGAGTTAGTACAAGTTACGACGGACAATATTAAGGTGATTAGAGAGAATCTGAAAATAGCTCAAGATCGTCAGAAGAGCTACGCAGACAAGCGACGGAGAGACTTAGAATTCCAGGTCGGAGATCAAGTTTTCTTGAAGTTATCTCCGTGGAGAGGTGTCCTTCGCTTTGGCAGGAAAGGTAAGCTGAGTCCTAGATATATTGGTCCTTATCAAATAACAAAACGAGTTGGGCCAGCAGCCTACAGACTTGAGTTGCCAGCAGAATTATCTCGAGTACATGATGTCTTTCATGTGTCCATGTTGAAGAAGTATACTCCAGATCCGACACATGTGTTGCAAGCGTAACCAGTTGAGCTGAAAGAAGATTTGAGTTACATAGAGGATGCAGTTCAAATCCTCGACATGAAGGAACAAGTTTTAAGAAACAAGACGATCCCACTCGTGAAAGTCCTTTGGAGACATCACGGAGTGGAAGAGGCAACCTGGGAGTTACCCGACGCTTTTCACCTAAGGACTACTAAATTTTGAGGACGAAATCTCTTAAGAGGGAGGTAAGTTGTAAACCCGAGATTTTTCCTTGAAATTTCTTTACAAAAAGAAACAAAGAAAAAAATAATAATAATAAATAAAATAATTGTTAAAACTTTTTTTGGGAAATTGTTGTATAAGGAAAAGAGGAATAAAAAAAAAAGGAAAAAGAAATGTGGGAATGGATAAGCTTTGGAGCACTCACCACTAACTCCACTTTCTAACCCATTTTCTCCCATTTGCTTCTCTTTTATTAAAGAAAAACAGAGCATTTCGTGGGAGAAGGTGGAAGAAAGAGGAAAAGAGAGCTTGCTGGGGTTGGAAGTTGAAGAAGAAGGGGGGAAAACTCAGCACAAGTCTCCATGGCAACTAGGTGATCAACTCTACTCACTACTGATGTTTAGAACGTTTTGAGCTCCACAAGAAGAGTTAAGAGGTGAGATTTAATTTTCTTGAAATTTAACCCATTTTCGAACAAATTTCGTGAAGGAAGCTCGAGCAAAATCTGACTTTAAATTATTGATTTGTGAAAGGGAAGTCAGAGGAGAGATTTTTCTATCAAATCTGAGGAACCTCTGGTTTTTGAGACATGCGGATCTGTAGGATTTGAATCAGAAGCTCCATTAGGTATGGTTGGAAAGCTTATTTAATTTCCTATAACTTTCATGAAGAAGTCGTGAGTAAAAAATGATTGGAAGTGGCTTTAAAATTCAGATCAGGTGTGGTGTGCAGCAGAAAAACGATTCTGGAAATTTCAGAAGTTTAATTTTAGGGAAGTAGTTTTCGAGGTATTTACGAACACATCCTTTTGGAATTTCGATTCCATTCCTTCAGATAAGTTTTAGAGGGTTCAAAAAGAAAGAGTTTGGTATAAAGTACATCATTTTTGGCCAAGTAATGAAGAAGTTATGAGTATGTGAGGTTAGAGTATGAAATTTGCAGAATGCTGGGAAATAGATGGAGTGATATTTGTAATCTTAAGTTTGAAAGTCATGAGATTGAAGTTCTAATGCTTGGTTTTGGTTTTTTTTGACAGGCCAGGAGGAAGTAGGTCAAGTTTACGGGCTGAGGATCTAGTTTTAACACTGTGAGTGACAAAACGAATTTCGAAAACGATTTCTATGCCTGAGATCCTGCCATATTCTGCCGAGCACTCTCTAAGTTTGATATTTTGTACGTGGGTGGGGTTTTGTAGCGAGTCCGTATATACATTGTAGATATTTTGGAAGGAACGTATAGTCATGTTCATGTATGCACTAGTGGTGGTGGTTGTGTAAATCATGGTTGGGTATATTTTGGGTTGTAGTGCTCTCTACCCGTTCTAATTTTCAAGTGAGGTTTAAGTAGAGCCGCTCCTTACGTACGTATAGTAATTAACAAAGTTCCGCTGTGTTGTGTTTAAAGTATTTCATATGCCAACATAGTATGTGTATTATCAGATGTTACAAAGTCACAGGTATCGTTAGAAAGGTAAACGATGTCTGATGGCTTCACCCTATCTTCCGGGCTAAGTTAGCGGTTAGTTCGGGAGGGGGTGTGACAACATTATTGTGAAGAAACTACTGTAAGACATAAATTAAAAAAAATATATCGAGGTAAAATTGGAAACAGATTTTTTGAAGCTTAAAATCCTGCCAAATATGACCTCTTTGGAATGGAAATTTTTTTCAAAAAAACAAGATTTGAAATCACTATGGAGTTCAAATTCCTCACTTTTTTTTGGCATCCAAACACGTGAAATGATTTCAAATCATCATTTTAAATCAAGGGGTTCCAAATAGGGGGTAAGAAAGAGAGAAAAAAAAACCATATAGATCATTTATTTATAGAGAACTAGTTGGGGATTTTGTTATGATCGGGTGGAACCCTAGAATAGAATGAATAAATGCAATTCAAATTCCGTCACTTATTTTTAAATTCACAATCAAATGAATTAGGTTAGGTCCATTTGATAGCCTTTTTTTTTTTTTTGAAAATTAAGCTTATAAATACTGCTTCTACTAGTTTTTTTTTAATCTACTTTTTATATGTTTTCAAAATCCAAGTCAACTTTTGAAAACTAATAAAAATAGTTTTTAAAAATTTTATTTTATTTTTAAATTTTGACTAGGAATTCAAATCTCTTCTTAAGAAATATTTAAAACCATTTAGAGAAATGGTGAGAAAGTAAGCACACATTTTAAAAAACTAAAAACCAATTGGTTATAGCTTATATATTGAGGGGGCATTTGGCCCCCGTACTTGAGTTGAGTTGAGTTTTAAACCCAACTCATTGTTTGGCTCATGGAGAAATTAACTCCCCATAAAAAAACTCAACTCTACCGACTTGCTACAGTGTTAGGATATTAACTCCACCAACTTGTACAGTAACCCTATTAACATATTTTATCACTGCTTCTCCAACGACTGGCGACCTTCTCCGGCGACCGGCGGCCACTGCTGGCCATCTTCTCCTACGATCGACGACAATCTTTGGGGACCATATCCGGCAACCAGCGTTCACCGCCTACGATCGTCTCCGACGACTATCATCGAAAATAATTTCCAGCAATCGACGACACTCCTATGGTTCAAAATAATATGAAATGCACATGTACTTAGTTGGTTTGACTCTCTACTCCAATAATCTTTCTTCGGACATATGAACTCGACCCATTGTTGGCCATTACTTATATTTTGTGAACCATAATTATGTTTTGTGAATCATGTAAATAGGCCCTTGATGACCCACTAATATTTTGTGAATATTCCACTTCTACATGTGGAATATTCACAAAATATTAGTAAAATACTGGCATTCTCTTTTCCAAAGATGTTCAATTTAGTACATGTGTTTAAACAAATGTATACAAACAATGTTTCTTTGCAAAAGAAAAAAAAAAGAAAAAAAAGAAAGAATACGTAATGGTCAATGTGTTTTTTTTTTAAAAAAAAAACTCCCTCATAATGAAGACCCTATAAGTAATTGAAAAATGTCATAATAAGGTCCTCATTTTTAAGTTTCAAAGAAGTTCAATGTGTGTTTAGAAAATGAAACCTTAGATTTCTATATTTTGATAGAAGTTCAATTTGTGTTTAAAGAAGAAAAAAATACAGGTACATTGCCTTTTTTCCATTCAACAATTGCTATTTGTTGTTATAAAGAATGCAACATTTGATTTCTATAAATTGAAAGAAGTTCAATGTGTAGCATAAAGAGAAAACAGTGCTACATTGCCTATAGTTTAGAAGAAGTCAATTTTAAAAAAAAAAAGAAAGATAAAGAATGATGTTTTTTTTATTAAAAAAAAAGATCAATATTGAAATATATTATTTTTTTGAATGGACATCTGAAATCAGTGTTAGAAAGTTGGGAAAATATGTTCTAGATGATTGGAAAAAATAAAAATAAATGAAACAAAAATAGTCAACTAAAAATCAATCTACTTCGGGTTACAAAAAACGGTTCCAAATATCTCTGACAACTCAACTCAACTCTGCACTCCAAACATAGACTTTCTGACTCAACTCAACCCAACTCTACACCTCAAACATAGACTTCTGAACTCACTAACAAACTAACTTTATCCAACTCAACTCAACTCTGCGAGCCAAACGCTCTATGAAATTGCAAAATTACACTACCATAAAATTTTTGATAAATATTATATTTTATGTTATAATCACATTCTATTTTTATTAAAAATAAAACATGTATAAAATATAATATATATAATATTGTAAAATAAAATATGTTAATAAATAAATTAATAATATTTGATATTCTATTAAATATTTAGTTGGTAACTATCATTATTTTTATTGTGTAAGAATATATTATTAAGTATAGTTTAAATTATTTTTTAATTTGAAATCAAATTTCTAAATCAACTAATAAAAAAATATTTGAAAACATTAAAAACATTGAATAAAAACTCTGTTTTTCCTTGAATCCTTTATTTACACATCTTTGTTTTTAAACTATCAACAATGCACTTTAGACTTTATCCACGGGGTTCAAAGAGTTCTTGATTAGGTCATTCAAGGAAAATTGTAAACTCAGAGGTTGGTTTCATAATCATAACAAGCGGAATACGAACCCAACTAAAAGTCTAAAACCAACAAAATTGATCACGAAACAACCATCAATTTTTAGTTAGGCCTTTGATTAAGTTTTTACAAATACATTTTTGACATTAATTTTTTGTTTTCTTAAATCAGGATATCAGTCCAACATCGATTTTGGCCCAAATTAATCCAAACTAACCCACACTATGCATGTGGTTGCATCTTAGATACTGTTGAAGTTAATGAATTTCAAGGTTAGTATATTGTTGTTTTTGAATTTTATAAAATTAAAGAAGTTAAAGGTTACATTGTAATCGTCTTATTATAAATCAGGGATAATTCTCTGGGAGGTGATGTGTTTTTTTTCAAATTTTGTATAGGAGAACGCACCTGACCTCCACGTGATAGTAACAATGAATTTGTTTGAGGGGAAAAAAACATGGCCCGCAAAACAAGAAAAACAAGCACATCGATGTGGTGGTTGCCACACAGGCTCCAAGACTTAAATTAGAGAGTGAATGAGTGTGACAAGTTAGGGTTTAGAGAATGAGGAAGAACTTACCTTCTTCCAATGAAAGAAGAGTATTTATAACATCACCTTTTAGGTTTTCTCTACATATTAGGTTAAAAAAGGATTAAATCGGGTCAAACTGAGATCTTATAGGCTTGGGGCATGCATGGGGCATGCCCCCTCAATGGGCCAAGGCCGACCACCTCTTTGGCCTCGGCATGCCGAGGGCGAGGAGTTGAATTGGGCTTTTGTAACAGCCCATATTTTTCAATACGGTCATTCTAATGGTAAATACGGAAGCGATTAAACAAATATTAAAAAGTAGGAAATCAAACGTAAAATACTTTCACTTAACTAAAAAACAAGGCTTTAAAAAAATAAAGCCAAATCTAATACTTAAAAAAAGAAACCAACTAGAAGTACTTTGAACATACGACAAGTCCAACAAAAAACCTAAATGCTAAAAACCTAAAGACAACAATAACTCCTCAATAGTTCTACCAGAACGCTAGACCTCAATCACTGTCAGAACTATCACCTACTCCTTCATCTGAAAACATTTTAGGACAACAAAAATGAGTACAAAAATACTCAATAAGCAATTGATCAATGCTTTTCGCTACAACAAGCAAGTGCACATGATCGAAGTAATAAAAACTGGAGTATTCCAGAGTTTCGTACCCAAGGGAACGGACTTTAACAAAACTTACCAAGATGGCACAAAATTGTTCACAAAATGCAATTGTGGTAACCGAAGATGTAAAAATATAAGGAATTGGTTTGTTAACAAGAGTGAGTGAAAAATCAATGAGTTAAAATAGGGATTCAAGTGATTCAAGCACCTTTGGAAAAATGCTATTCAAAATGCAATTGCAATCTTGACTAAACATGTGAAAACTAAGTAAACCGAGTTCAACTCCTATTCAATTTTGATTCGAAATCTTTAGGAGACTAAGTGATTAAACCTATATGTCTATGGCTAATCTAACTTAGATACTTTCGCACACAACTCTAGTGGTTTTGGAGTCTCGCCCTATGTCTAGGGTCGATGTTCAGAACTTATTTCTAAGCCTTTTCCTCCATTGCTTTTGTGACATCGGCTTTCCCTTAACTCTTTCGATATTAAGTTCAAGCTGGACAAGCAATCACTAGTTAGCCGACTAGGTTTACCCAATTCTAAATTCAACAAAATTAGCAAACAAAGTTCACTTGCTAGCTAGATTGATCATGCTTTAGAGCTTTTACATTTTTCCTTAGGGCTTTCACCAACTTGAACCCCTAAGAAAATTTAGCTCATTATGGAGAGAATGAAAAACCAAAATTTACTTGCCATAAGATTCTTAATTAATAAAACTAAATAAGGGAAATAACTTTAAAGTACTGATTTGAAATTTCTTAAGGAAAACCAAAATATCTAATTAATCTAAAATCTTAAGTCACCTTGAAGGGAGTTAAATACCATGCTGAATTTAAATCAGAATTTTCGCTCATGAAGCTGCTGGAAATCAGAAACCTTGTGGAGAAAAATAATTCCAGAAGTTAATAAACCTTTATAAATGGGTGAAGAAATTTAGAATTCACAATTCATTCAGCATGCAGGGAAATACAATTTAATCAAAACTGATTCTATGACTCAAAATTTGACAAAAGTTGAAGAGATCGAACAACACCTACGTGCAGAAAATTAAACAAAACAGAGTATCGCGCCAATGTATTTTTCCTTGTATTAATCAATCCACGAACACCATCGAAGGTTGTTGGATCTTCACCTCCTCGAACTCTCGTTGAGGATGGATCAACCTCAGAAATTACAGAGCTAAACAAACCTAAACTACTGAAAGAAAGATAGAAAACGAAAAATAAAGTTGCTGTCCAAAATAGAAAACAAAGTATATAATCCGAAAAAAAGAGTATGAAAAATTGGTCCTTTCTTCTTCGTTCTTCCTCCCTTTTATAGAGATTCCGAGGCTTCTTCTTCCATCTTGGGATCCTTAATTAGTGGGTAAATGATTGAGCATGAGATTTGGCTGTAAATTCTCCCATAAATCACATAATTTGCATTAATTTAGGTGATTTCCCGTGATTTTTGCCATAATTGAAAATTCCATAAAATGCAATTGCATTTCAATTGCAATTTCCTTCATTTCTTCAAACCTGCACAAAAACCATCATTTTAGCGACTTTCTTCTATCTTTTCAACTTAATTCTTCTTTTACCCTATTCCAACAAGCTTGCATGAATTCATCTTATAAACACTATCTTTAGCTTGCTCGGTAATCAATAAAGCATGCAAAAATGGCAAGAACAACTTAGTTTTAGGGTTAAATAATCATCATAAATGAGAATTATCAGCAATCTCAACATCAAGTTCAGAAATTCATTTTCTTCAAAACAAAACATAGAAATTCAGTTTAACAAATCATTTCAATAGTTGAATCAAAAGTCAAATATTCATTTGGTCATTTTATTTTAAAACAATCATAAACAAAATACTAATATCCTTGCAAAACTTTTAATACAACTATTAAAACGTTCAATCAAGACTTTTGAAAAACAAAACGCGTTCAATTGAACAAAACTTTCCTTTAACCAAATTTTCAAATATCGAAACTTTCAATTCAAACAGTACTTTCAATCAATCATTACTTTCAAATATCATAGTGGGAATATGCATTATTTGGGTAGCCTTCATAACATATATGATGGTTACCTGCTGGTAACACCAATCATTCATTCAGAGCATTCAATCAGAGTTGTCGATAAAAATCGACTAGAACATTCAATTCAGTTACTTAAGTGTGAGGCCATGTGAGTGAAACACACACATGAATCTTCATTCCAAAGGAATGCCAAACCACAAATGTGTCTTCCCACAAATGTGTCTTCTCACAAATAAGCCAGAACAATTCCATCAATTCCAATTTAGGCTACTACCACAAATAAGCAAAGCATTCTCAAAACAAAAAATTGGCATATCCAGATAGCCCTATCGAATCAATCAAATACTTTTCAAAATATTCAAAACAAAAAACATACTTTCATTTGGCAAAACAATTGGAAACATACAAACAATTTTAGTCAATTTCAAATCACAAAAAAAACATGCTTTCAGATATTTTGTCAAATAACAATAATCAAAATGGAATTATTCCAAATTTTCTATTTTGGAAGGGATGTGAAAACTACTTACCTCGATCGATAATCCTACAATTCTCAATCTCAATTTCAATTTTCCACAATACCAACTCCTTAAACTAAGGTCAATCTTCTAGAAGCCTAAACATATCCAATACTTCATTGATCAGAAACCAAAATTATATCTTAAAGGTCCAAAAGCATATCTAAAACATAGACAATCTTATCTACCCAATTTTTCCCATTCAAAACAATTTTCTACATAAAAAGTTAGGAAAAAAAAAAAGGGTTCTTGGACTAAAAAAATAGCATTGAAAAACTGGGTTAGAAACACTTTAAGATCCAATTAAAAACATATTAAAATAGATAAAATCAATGCTTTTTAATACGTAATAAAATACCAAACAATTCTTCAATTCTAAAATTTTTAAAACTTTTAAAACTATCATAAATTATGGACAAATAACCCAGAAAAATTTCTGCTCATAAAACAAAACTTTCCAAGATTTTAACATCAAAAGAATCAAGATTTGTCACTTTTTAACCCAAAAATCATATCTGAAAAGTTTAATAAAACTGCTGTAAAAAAACATAGAAATATACTATTTTCATATGGAAATCAAAGTTATACATTATACTTTAAAGTGCAATCATTTGGTAAACTTTTGGTGCAAGAAGAATCCGAAATACACTTAAAACAATCCCAATTTTAAAGAAATTCAAAACTGAAAAATTCTGGAAATCTTCCATTATCAAAACCCAAAACCTTGCAAGAAAACTTTAATAATCAAGAAAACAAAAGAAATCAACAAGAGCAATAAAGAAAACTTACTATCTTCCTTGTTGGAGAGGAAGGTCCAGAGCGTTTCTTTTTCTTTTCTTTTTTTTTTTTGTCGTCAAAACTTTTTATCAAAAAGGTCAGGGCTTAAGAGACCCTTTTTAAAATAACTCTAATCAAAACCCTTAAAAGATTATCTTCTTCTTTTTTACAAAAAAAAAAGAAAAAAGAAAATAAAGATTATCTCCTAATTTAAAAAGAAGATAAAATCCTAATTCAAAAAGGTTTTAGAAAAATCAATAAAACAAATCAAAAGATAAAAAGGTAAAATGAAATGAAATAAAAATTCTTTTTTTTTCCCGGTTGTTACAACTTTGGCCTAATCTCTTCTTGTTCTCCTTCACTCTATGGCCCGATCCTTTGTGTGCTTCGTGCTAGGCCTCTTTATCTTAGCTTGGTTCTTTGAATTTCTCCCTTTAATTTGGGTTTGTCCCTACAGTCCAATTTTACCCATAACATTAAGCTCCCACTCCTAAGTTGGGATTTGTGGTTTAGCTTTTTATGGATTGGACATTCAAAGCCCAATCTGGGAGTATATAATTTGTGTATGAATTTATCTTCAGAATTCATGTCTGTGCTTGGCTATATGTAACTAAATTTTCTCATTTGTTATTTTCAAAAACACATCACGAGATTCATCTCGAATTTTTGGGCTACTCATATTAACTAACCAAGTCCCTTTTGGGGACCCAATAAATCTTTCGGGCTTGCGTCCTCCAAACCTAAGCAAAGTTTTGCATTCATCACGCTCTGCTAAGTTTTATGAAGCTTATTTTGTCGTGCTCAATAAAGACCCATTGTGAGATTTTCCTTAGATTTTGGGTTGTCAAGGTCAGTCAACCAAACCTTTTTGCAGTTCAGTCAACCTTCTAGGGCGCTTCCTCTGCATCTAAGTGTTTTAGAGTTTTGTGTGTTTCATGCTTTGTTTGCACGATATAATATGCCTTATCTAGTGTAGGCTCTAGATTTTTACTTTAATTTACCATATCTGGATTGGGACCCAAAATTTTTGCTCTCATTCTAATAACTGATCTTGTGGCTCTCCATTTCTTCTTTCTTGTAAACTTTGGTCAGAATGAAGATTGAACCGAGTTGAACCAATGACACCAAGGACTGGGGGTGTACATGATACACGCCCCCTAAGCAAAGTTGGGCTCCTCAGCCTCAGCTTGGCCGAGGTTGGTAGGGTTGTGAAGGCCTCCAAAATATTTATTGATTCTTTAGATCTAACTTGTAGAAATAGTAGACTAGGTCGAACCCAAGGAAACCAATCGAATTAATTTCTCAAAGTTAAAAAAATAATAATAAAAAAAATAAAAGGGGGGTTTGTATTGTTGAACAAAAATTGTAATTAAACAAAGAATTAAAAAAATGAATAAAAAATAATTTTATGAAACTTCCAATTCAAGGGTATAAATTTTATCTAATTGTAATCTTGATCATAGTCTAAAAACAATTTCAATTTCTCAAATTCAAGAATTTAGTCAATTTATTCGGAAAAACGACAATAAATGTAAATTCTCCTAATTTAATTGACTTTAATCAAACATCAAAATCAAAACTTACCATTTAATCAATTGGGCACCATAACGTTCCATGTCGATTAAATAATAGCATTAAAAATAATGAGAAGGACTAAACCAAAACTAACTAATAGAGATAGCTACAAATTAATTAATTTTGTTTCTTTGTTTCCTAGAGTCTATTATGCAGGCTATGTAAAATGGAAAAGCCATAATTACACACACATAAGCCAACCTCTTGCTACATTTGTCAATCATTTGTAACAATTACGGATCACAAAATCATGGATAGTAATAAATCAATTTATACTAAGTTAAGGCGTCAATTTAATTTAATAACAATCAATCATAAAAAATAAGAACAAGAAACAAAGAATTCATGAATTAAAGATAAATTTTCAATTTGGCTCAAAGCCTCACAAAATTACAATTGGAAATTAAATCACCATTAAATAAGAAATTAAAACTTAGCCACACATGGTGGAAAAGCAATAATAACTGTAAAGGGAAGTAAACATTAAAAAAAAAAAAAAAAACTCAAAGAACTAAACAAAAAGACCCAAAGAAATTGAAACACACAAAAATTTACACTCTCTAAGCTTTTGTTTCACAAACAACACTAAAACTCTTCATTCCCCTTCAAAGAGCAAAATGACCCCTTATTTATACTTGAACAAGGGAAAATTTTCACTTAAAATAGCCATTAACTCCCTCCTAAAGTTTTGCTGAAAAATTGCATGAAGAAGAAGAAGTTTGGTGGTTTGTTCCTATCGTGAAGGGAGAAGAAGAGGATTGTCGTTCAATTTTTTCGTTTCTCACAAAAATTGAGTCCTCCACATCCACGTACGCTTTCGTTTCCTCCTCCCGTTGAATGGGGAGCCTCAATTTTTGAATTGAGTAAAATGGGCCCAATGAACCCAAAACAAAATCCAACCTGCAGCGTAATATATATATATATATATATATATATATATATATATATATATGTTATTAATTATTTATTAATTATTTTATATATTTCTTTCTTCTTTTTTATTTTTTTTCAATTTTCGCTTTCTTCCCTTTGTATTTTAATTTGTTTTTCAATTATAATTTTATTTTTATTTTTATTCCATTTCTTTTCTTTTTGCTTTTTATTTTTTTTAATTGGTGAATTTAAACTAAAATGTGCTTTTAGACTAATTCCACCAAATCTTTGGCAATTCACCATCTAAATGAAATTAAGCACAATTTCAACAATTAAGTATAGTATTCAATCAAAATGAAAGGAATTTAAACACAATAAATGAGATTAATTAATACTTATCAAAGGTGGACGATGGGTTTAGGCCATTTTGGCCAATCCTCTCTCTTACATGGTTTAGTTTAAGTCTTGGTTAATTCTTGGTTTATTTCTCTGTAGTTAATTCTTGGATCATCTGTAGGATAGCTCACCCAACCCTGTGGGGATAACTTTGGACCTCCATATGTTTAAGAATCTCCTCTTCGGAGTTTATTTTTACCATTAAGTGGTATTTTTTTTTTTTTTGTAGCTTTTTGCTTTCAAAAGTACTTTTTGACAAGTTGTAGCTTCATGGACTGCTGAATGTAGTGCAACTATTAACTCGGATGGCTTTGGTATGGACTAGAGAAGTAGAAAACAAATGAATTGAGGAGATCGTGGGCCAAGGCATGCTAAACGCATGCCTCGTGTTTGATGAAGAGTGCCTAGGCTGAGGTGGGCAATTTTTCCTTGACTGAGTTTCTCTTCTCATGGAGTCTTTGTTGCTTCTCAGTCTTGATATTTTTCTCTATTTTTCGATCTTCATCCTCATTAAACCGATGTTGCCCTTAGGTCTTCTCATTCTTTCTTTCATTTGAATTCCAAATAAGGTAGTTGGGCTCACCAAGGGTGTCATGGCCATGAGCAGTGACACACACGTGCCTTGAAAAAAAGTGTGCTCCTCGACCTTGGTCTCATGTGGAGGTCGAGGTGAGGATTTTGGCTTTTATCTCGATTCATTTTCTTCTTTAACACCTAATGGTGTTTTCCTTTCTATATGCTATAATCCTGATCATGCTCATAATAATGAAGGACCTCTTCCTTTGTGTATCTTTGACTCTTTCGTGGTGTACTTCTATCTACCCAAAAGTTTGTAATAACTCAAGAAAGCGCTTGCAAGTAAAATGAAGTACCTGACTTCTGTGGCTGAACCAAGGGCTTCCATTCATCTTGGCTTCAGTCGTTGTAGCTTCAACTTGGTCGAAACGTTTCTTAATTAAAACTAGGGATTGTGAATAGTCTTGGCCTTGGCTTAGCTATAGTGGTCTCAGCTAGCCCCCAATCAACTGTTTTGATTTCTTGGAATTATCTTACGAATTGAATTAAAAGTTGTTATTAATATTTTATCATCATCTCAACTTTAGCAAGGGTTTCGACCATGGTGTTTCTTAGTGAGCCTTCAGCTTCATGTTGAATAATCCTCAACCATTGCTTCATGATGAATAATCTTCATAATGAATAGTCCCATGTCTTTGTATTGAAGGAAAATGAGTAAGGTAGGCTCTATGGTCGGCCTCAACTAGGTTTGATCCTATGGTCGACCTCGGCCAGATATGACCATCTGGTCGACTTTGACGATTGTTTTGTTCCAATCTTCTGAAATTCTACCTTTTGTTGCTTATGTGATTCATAATATGAGTTGGTTTTTATTTGATAGGGAGACATATCTCCTAAGTAGCTTCTTTTTGCTTTTTGTTTAATAGAGAGGCATATCCCCTAAGTAGCTTCTTTGCCTTTTGTTTAATAGGGAGACATATCTCTTATCTAGCCCCCTACTCAAGGAGGATTTTGCTTGTAGAAAGATCTTTGCTTGAGTACTAATTGATTTTCAAAACATAATTTTTATTAACCAAATAAAATGAATAATAATATAATTTGATCTAACCTACTACATGAGACATTTTAACCTACCAATTTAATTTAATGAATTTAAACTCAATAAACATAATTTGATCAAAAAATAGAAGCTAAACTAACTCTGTATGAAGAAAATTTGGCGATGTATTTCTTTAGAAATCCATTGCGAATTAAAGCTTCAATGTTATCTTTCAACTGAAAGTAGTCTTGGGTCATATACCCACGATCTTCATGATAGAGACAATAATTTTGTCTATCTCTCTTGTTTGATCACGTTTTCATCTTTTCAGGCCTCTTTAATAAGTTTGGGTCACGTACCTCCATTAGAATCTGTTCAAGGGGAACTGATGTTAAAGTGTACCTCTCAAACCTGCTAGAGGAGTGGCCAAGATGAAGTGGCTTCTAGTCATCCATCTTTTGTCTTTTGGCCTCTTGATGTAATGTCTCACTTGGTCTTTTTCTGTCTTTTAATTGATCTGATCTTCTTTCAAGCTCATCAGTTTTCTTCTTCGTACGAGGTAATTCTTCTGAAACCACGTGTACTTGTGAGCTTGAGTGATGAGCTTTACATACGATGTGAGTTTTCTATTTTTCAAAGACCGTATGAGCTTTGATCTCTGAATCCATTGACTATGGCCATCAACGCGGCTCTATCAGTGCAATCTTCAATACGTAAAACTTCACTATTAAATCGAGCAATTTATTCTCATAGGGTTTCTTGGGATCCCTGTTTGATGGAAAATAGGCGAGTTGCTGACTTGCGATGGTCTCTTCCTCCTAGGAGTTGTGTCACAAATGCCCGCGCCAATTCCTTGGATGAACCTATAGATCTTCTTTTTATGTTGCATAACCAACTTATTGCTTGTCCCACTATAGTGAATGAGAAGGCTCTACATTTGATTGCATCTTGCACTCCATGAAGTTCCATCCACGATCTGTACATGTCCAAATGCTCTATAGGGTCATTTTTTCCACTATAGGGTTTGATTCTTGGAACTTTGAATTTGGGAGGTAGTTCCACAATCATGATTTCTTCAATAAAAGGTGGATCTACCTGTTCTATCAAAATATCAATATCAAACCTTGTGTGTTTTTACCTTGTGCATATGCCCTTGGATATGATCTAGCTCGATTTGAATTTTCAGTAATTCTGTCCTCCATGGCACACTGTTCGCTTCAGCTTTGGCTTTGAAATTTTCCTCCACCTCTTCCTCAGCCCCGAAATTTACTTCAACTGCGACTCAGACTCCACCACAGTCAGGCTTTGTTGTCACTTTTTCCATTCAATGATGCTTCATAGATTTCTCACTTTGGTGCCTGGGAGAGTACTTGCCTCGGCCTCGGCTAAGACTCTCTGTCGCTTCTTTTCCTCGATTACGCTTCTTAAATATGTCCCTTCCTTGTATTGATTCAAGGCTAGGGTTTTATCTTTGCCTCGGCCTCAATTTTTCCCCTCTTTACCTTGGCTCTTTGATGTCATGTATATGACAAATTTCATTTCATTTGTTTGGCTAATTCTGCTTCCTTATGGGTTGTACTGTCGTGTAGCTTGAACCTCCTCGTGGTCGACCTCGACGATCAGGTGCTGGTCGCTTTGATTTGTTTTTTGAAGCTTAATCTTCTGTTGGACTTATTTTTGTTTAGGTTTCGATTCTTCCTATCCATCGTTTTGCTTATCTTTGTAAATTGATGTGCAGATTCTTCAAGCAAGCTTTTCTTCTCCACAAACAACTCCAACTGTTGTTACCAAGTTTTCGATAGAAGAACGCACTTGACCTCCACATGATAGCAACGGTGAATTTGTTTGAGTGGGGAAGAACGCGGCCTGCAAAATAAGGAAAACCTGCACACTGTTGTGGTGCTTGTCACACAAGCTCCGATGCTTAGGTCAGAGAGTGAATGAGTGTGACAAATTAGGATTTAGAGAATGAGGAAGAACATATACTACAAGATTTTTCATTTTTCCCGACGCAACAAAGCGTCGGAAAAAGTCTATATTGCGTTGAGAAAAGTCTTGGCCAACGAAAATATTTCATAGGCAATTTCGTCGACATAGAGCCGTCGGGAAAGCTACTTCCCGACGAAAATGACATTGCGTCGGGAAACATGGACTTCTCCCTATGTAATGCATTATGTCGGGAAAAGATTTCTTCCGACGAATAATGTATGCGTCGGGAGAAGTCTACTTTTGTCGACGCAATGTGGGTCGGCAAAGCCCTGAAAAATATATATTTTTCATTTTTTTTATTTGTTTATTTATTTCTATACTACTTGATAGTTAATTATAGTATCATTTTAAAACAAAAAATAATATCATAAAAAAGCAATAGTATTGAAATGAAATAATTTTATTACAAATTGTTCAATTCTATATGTACTAGAGTTTGAAAGAAGAAAACAAATACATCAAAAAGAAAACAATTAATCTTGAAGGCTTCAATCTTCGTCTTCGTCTGTATTTTTGGAAAATAGGACTAAAGTGAAACCAAAGCACAAAAGAATATAAGTGTCATTTTGACTCTCAAAAAAACTTAAAAAGTGTCTAAAGCGAAACTTATGCACACAACCAACCTCCCGATGCTACAAAAGTGTCTTAAAGGTGCTTAAGCATACTTTGAAGCCAAAAACTACCTCAAAATGTAAAAGTGTATATTTCGCCTATTGGAACCTAAAAAGTGGCCAAAAAGTGGCTAAAAAGAGTTTTAGTGTCATTTTGACACTTAAAGAAACTTAGAAAGTGCCTAAAGTGAGCAAACAACCAACTATCTAATGCTACAAAAGTGTCTTAAAAGTGTTTAAGCATACTTTGAGGCCAAAAACTAACTCAAAACATAAAAGTGTCTACTTTACCATTTGGAACCTACAAAATGGCCAAAAAGTGCTTAAAAAGAGTCTAAGTGTCATTTTGATTCTCAAAGAAGTTTAGAAAGTGCTTAAAGTGAAACTAAATCACACAACCAACTCATTGATGCTACAAAAGTATCTTAAAGGTGCCTTAAGTATACTTTGAGGCTAAAAACTAACTCAAAACGACCTAAAAGTGTCTACTCTACTCCTCGAAACCTAGAAAGTGGCCAAAAAATGCTTAAAAATAGTCTAAGTGTCATTTTGACTCTCAAAGAAACTTAGAAATTAAAGTGCCTAAAGTGAACCTAAAGCGCACAACTCACCTCCTAATGCCACAAAAGTATATTAAAGGTACCTAAGCGTACTTTGAGGCAAATAATGCTACAAAAGTATCTTAAAGGTACCTAAGCGTAGTTTAAAAGCCAACAAACATTCCCAACTCATTGAAACTCTTACTTCAAATATCACAAACTCACTCAAACACACTCTACACACATCCCACTAACTCACCCAAACTAACCCTAAAAAAATGCCTAACTTATCTATTCTTACTTAAAATCTCACTAACTTATCCAATATCTAACCCTTAAAAATATGTGTCTAACTCACTAAAACTGACTCTCTATTTGAATAGCTACCATAACTGCAGGATAGCCATACAACCATGCAAAAACTTTGACATTAAATGAAGAACTTTAATTCATCCAAACCAATTTCTAAACCCAATTATGGGTACAATAACTTCTAAATAACCATATATGCTAATAATTAAACGTAAAATACAATATAACATACAACCAAACATATAAAAGACAATAAGTTTCATAATGATTTTATAACATCAAAGAAATCATCCATACCTAGTTAGAAGAGACCCTCTAGTGTGCTTGTCATTGTATGATAAAAATAAATCTTCTTCAAAAAATAGACAAACTATTACTAATTATAGATAAAAAATTATGAAGCAAAATTCTATTATTGAAGTTAAAAATCAAAAGTCAAAACTATTACTAATTATAGATAGAGTTGAGTGCCTAATTTACTCTAAAGTGTCTAAGGTACAAATTTTAGATGATTAACTCATCCCGAAGTCACTTCAAACTCTTCCGAAAGTGTCTAACTTCTCTCCAAATATCTTAAACTAACCCCCAAACATCCAAAAGTACTTAATTTTAAATAAATATCATTCTAACTCTCCAAGGATATATTAAAGAAACGTGTTGAGTATAGCATTTTGTGCACCAACCTAATTCCAAGTACGTACATATACAAGGCACTTCGGGATTTTAAGAGAACAAAATCACAATATAATTTTTTAAGCTCAAAATATAGCACTCTAACTCAATATATAACCTTACATTTTAATGTTCAATAGGCTCTATAGGATAAAAATCACAAAATAGGCTATAAATCAAATTACACAAGAGGCTTAAAATCAAACTAATCACACAGTTGGACTTGATGTGTCAGAATTTATTCACACAAATATAGGCTCAAAATCACACTTCTAATCACAGATTAAGTTCCAAATCAAACTTTAATCACATAAAGAGCCTACAAATCACAATTTAATCAAATAATTAAGCTTCAAATCACATTTGAACACACAATAAATTCAAAATCACTATTTAATCATACTTTAATCAAACAATAAGCTCCAAATCAAACATCAATCACATAAATAGCCTCCAAATCACACAAATATTCTCCAAATTACACTTTGAACACATAATACACTCAAATAATTTTTTTTAACTTCAAAAGGCTCAATAACCAAGTTTAAATCTTAAATAAACTAACATAAACACAATGTGAGAATTCTATATACCTCCAAATGCTTAACCAAGAAGAATATTCAAGCTACTAACGGAATTTGTGAACAAAGAAAACAAAAAGTATTGAGAAAGAGAGAAAACCTAAAAATAACTAGACAAATATAAGTTAAAATTAAATAAATACCTTTGGAAATAAAACCCACAAGCTTAAAATGGAACTAGACAATGAAAAGCACAAAAAGTAGCAAACTCCAAAAAAATTTCCCCTCAAAATGCCCAAAATCGGACTGCAACCTACAAGAAAAATACAAAAAATGGAAGAGAGAAGGCATGAGTGAAGGACTAGGGAAGAAAATGGAGAAGAAGAAGAAAATATGAAGTGATGGTATGAGGTTTTGGCTGTAAACGGCGAAGAGAAAATGAAGAAGAATAGAGAAAAGGAAGAGAAGAATGAGAGGAGGAGAAGAAGAAGAGAGGGCTAGGGTTTTATTTTTCGTGACTTTTCCCGAAGCAAAAAAGCGTCGACATAGGTTTAAAAAGTGTTGGGAGAAGTGAAACGCGCGTTTCACTTAATTTGTTTCTCCCAATGCAAGAATTTTCTTCGACATAGCCGGCTTTTGCAGACAAAATTTGCACGCGTCGAGACAAGTCCCGACGAAAATAGAAAGCGTCAGGAAAAATGTGTAGATTTCCCGACGTTTGCCATTTTCTTCGGGAAAAACTTCGTCGACAAATCTAAAAATTCTTGTAGTTACCTTCCAATGGAAGAAGAGTATTTATATCATCACCTTTTAGATTTCCTCCGCTGATTAGGTTAAAAAAAGGACCGAATCGAGCCAAACTGGGATCTTATAGGTTGGGAGCATGCATGGCGCGTGCCCTTTCAATGGGCCGAGGCCGACCACCTCCTTGGCCTCGGCATGCCGAGGCTGAGGAGTTTGATTGGGCTTTGGCCCAATTCCCTCATGTTTTCCTTTGCTCCGTGGCCCGATCCTTTGTGTGCTTCGTGTTGGGCCTCTTTTTCTTAGCTTGGTTCTTTTAATTTCTCCTTGTAATTTGAGTTTGTCCTTACGGTTCAATTTCACCCATAACATGACGAATCAAATTAAAAGATTTGGCATAATATCAGTTTTACCCCTAAATTTATTAAGTTGTATCAATTTTCACTATAAACTTTCAGTTTATCAAATTGAACCTAAACATAGACAAGTGTTTTAAAATTTACCTCTATTCAATTACCGCTAATTGATTGACTAATTTTTACCAAAAAAAAAAAACAATGTAAAAATCCCCTATCGCTAATTCATTGACTAATTTTTACAAAAAAAAAAAAAATGTAAAAATCTCCACAAACTCACTAATTTTAATAAAATTAAGGTTTGCACAAGATTAAGTTTGATGAAAGCATAAATTAACCATTCAATAACTTTGCCATATTCACAAATTTCAACAAAAATCTAGTTCTATTAATGTTTTTCTTTGAAATCCTATCACTTTTGTACTATATGTTTTATAATTTAGTGAAAACATACTAGAATGTTTTTCTTAACTATCTTTGAAATGAAAATTTATCAAATGTTTAAAATTGCAATAAATTTTGCAGTTCAAATCAAAGATTACGGCGGTTATCTAAGTTGAGATGCAATGGGATGAAATTAAAAGTTCATCCTCCCCCTAAAAAGTTTGAAGTTGTAACTAAAAAATCCATATAATTTTTAGGAGTAGAATGGAATAGAATAGGGGAGGGCTTAGCAAAAACTCTCCGCAGAACAACGAAGTCAACAGAATAAATAAATTACATTGTTTTATCATTATTAGAAAAACGATGACTTTCACAAACCATTTTAGATACTCAAATAAAAACGTGGAGCTGCGTGGACAAACTTGACATACATAAAATATCAGTTTTCTGTTTGGATTGAATACCAAAACACAAAAAATGGAGACCTGGTTCATCGTCCTCATCTCCCTCTGCATCTGCTTTCTTCTCAACTCCATTTTTACCCACTTTCGAAGCTCCACTAAACTTCCACCAGGCCCTCTCATCTCCTTTTCCATTCTCACTAACGTCCTATGGCTTCGAAGATCCTCTCTTGAAATGGAGTATATGCTGAGAAATTTCATTGTCAAATACGGCCCGGTACTCACCCTCCGCATCGGCCTCCGCCCCGCCATCTTCATCGCCGACCACTCCATCGCCCACAAGGCCCTCATCTTAAACGGTGCTCTCTTCGCCGACCGTCCGCCGGCGCTTCCAGTGAGCCAGGTGGTCTCCAGCAACCAACACAACATCAGCTCTGCCTCTTACGGCCCACTCTGGCGCCTCCTCCGCCGCAATCTCACTTCCCAAATCCTCCATCCTTCTCGTGTCAGGTCTTACGGTCGAGCTCGCAAGTGGGTTTTGGATATTCTTCTCAATCGGCTTTCGTCTCACACTCAATCTGGGACCCCCGTCTCTGCCACAGATCATTTTCGGTACGCTATTTTGTGTTTGTTGGTCTTGATGTGTTTTGGGGATAAGCTTGACGAGTCCCAAATCAATGAAATCAAGAACGTGGAGCGAGCGATACAGTTGAATTTTGGGCGTTTCAACGCTCTTAATTTCTTCCCGAAATTGACCAAGATTCTGCTAAGAAAACGCTGGGAGGAGTTTCTCCAATTAAGAAGGAATCAAGAGAATGTCCTAATCCCTTTGATCGAAGGAAGAAGGAAGGCAAATCAAAACAGAGCAAACAGAGGCGAAACTGAAGAAGAATTCGTGGTGTCATATGTGGATACGCTGCTCGATTTGGAGCACCCCGACGAGAACAGAAAGCTTACTGATGAAGAAATGGTCACCATAGCCTCCGAGTTTATCAACGGCGGGTCCGATACCACATCCACGGCCTTGCAGTGGATAATGGCGAATTTAGTGAAATACCCAGAAATCCAACGCAAGCTTTATGCAGAGATGAAAGGAGTAATGGGAGATGGATCAGGGGAGAAGGTGAAGGAAGAGGATTTGGGGAAGCTTCCATATCTAAAAGCTGTGATTTTGGAAGGATTAAGAAGACACCCACCGGCGCATTTCTTGCTACCACACGCAGTGAAAGAAGATACGAGTTTGGAAAATTATGTGATACCAAAGAATGGGAGTGTAAATTTCATCGTGGTGGAAATGGGTCGGGATCCAAAAGTGTGGGAAGATCCGATGGCGTTTAAGCCAGAGAGGTTCATGAAGGCCGGGGAAGAAGAAGAAGAAGAAGTGGCGGGGTTTGATATAACAGGAAGCAAAGAGATAAAGATGATGCCATTCGGAGCAGGGAGAAGGATGTGCCCAGGATTTGGTTTGGCGATTCTTCATTTGGAATATTTCGTTGCTAATTTGGTTTGGCGATTTGAGTGGAAGGCCGTTGATGGAGACGATGTGGATCTGTCGGAGAAGGTAGAATTGACCGTTGCGATGAAAAAGCCTCTGCAAGTCAACCTACATCCAAGGTTTTAGATTGATTGATAGCTGATTTTGCCTGTAGTTATATGTATTATGATATACAACTACAAGTTAAAAATTTGGATGTCGCTGGAAAAGTGGAAGTTTATTTTAATTGTTGTTTACGGTGATGGTGTTGAAAGATATAAAAGTTTTGTTGCATTTTTTGTGCTTCAATCATGGTGGCCCAAGAGTCAACAACCCTGCACTTCACTTGTAATTGGGTTCGCTGCATATAAATAAAAAGTGAGTTGCATTTTTCTAAAGGAAAAAACAATAACATTTCCCACTCCCAACAAACACTTGTAAACCAAGATTTAAAAGTTACGGCCCCGTGTGATAACCATTTGATTTTTTATTTTTAGTTTTTGAAAATTAAGTTTGTTTTCTCTCAATTTTTCTACAATGGTTTTCATCTCCCTTAAAGAAGCATTTGAATTCTTAGCTAAATTCTAAAAACAAAAACAAGTTTTTGGAAACTACTTTTTTTAGTTTTCAAAACATGGCTTGGTTTTTGAAAACGTAGGTAAAAAGGAGATAACAAAATAAGTAAATCCATAGGTGAGAGTAGCATTTATAGGCTTAATTTTCAAAAACCAAAAACCAGAAACCAAAAACCAAATGGTTATCAAACGGGGCCTATATATTTCAAATTTCATGAAAATGTCGATAGAAACATTTGGAAAAATAATAAAAATTAAAAATCTTTAAATTAATAAATAAACATTTTACACTTTTGAAATGAGACAAAAAACTTATTAATAATATAATGTTCACATTTTGTTGCTATTTTTTTAGTGTTTCATTGATTTTTTTACTATAACGGAAATGTCAATTCATCCCTTTACATCGGTGTCGAACCCATAAACGTGTGAAAATATCGATGAAATTTTAATACTATGTTGTAAACCCACCAACAAAAGGAAACAAAAAATCTTTGTGGGTGCTATGCCCTGCACGTACTCAAACAAAGTAATATGTAAACCATGCTCACTATTAATTTGTTTATGTTAAATTACAAGTTTAAGACTTACTTATTTTAGTTATTTATTATGATTGAATAATAAATAACTAAAGTAAAAGTACACCATTAAAAAAAGGTTAGATAATTTTATTGATATATGTTATCTAATACAAATATTCTATTTTAACAAATTATATAATTTAATATTTTAAAAAGTAAATAGAAACTTTTAATTTTATAAAAAGATTACATGTAATAAAAAAAAATAAATTAGTATGATTTTTTTTTATTAAAAGAAAAAAATATTAGTAATATAAATAAGAGAGACAAAAAAATGGTAAAATAATTAAGGGCAAATTATACTTTGTTCCTCAGGTTTGGAGATGGTTTCGATTGGTTTTGAAGTTTCAAAACTGTGACAATTTAGAAAATAATTCTAAATGGTTCTTGAATGAATTTGACCGTTCGTTGACCTAATGAAAATGTGACATGACAGTTAAGTGGTAAAATATGCCTTTACTAATGTGTACCATTTCAAATGACAAGGCAACATTTAATAATTTCATATTTAAAATTTATTATATGTTTTTTTTTTTTTAGGAGAAAATATATTTTTGATCTTTGAGGTTTAGAGTAGGTGTCTATTTAGTCCTTGAGATATCAAATGCAACATTTTAGTCCCTAAGATTTGGAAAATAGTTCTAAAGGAAAAATACACTTTTGGTCTCTAAGGTTGTTTGGTAGCATTTAGGTCTCTGAGTATTCAAACTTAACATTTTAACCCATGAAGTTTGTGTTTAGTAGAATTTTGGTCCCTGTGTCCAATTTTCTATTACTGTAGCAAATGGAAACTGAAATGACATTTTTTATTTAAAAATATATATATTTTTTAATTTTTTAAAATAAAAATATATTAAATTTAAAAATATATATTTGTAATTTCTTTTCTTTTTCTTTTTATCTTCTCTCTTTCCTCTTCTTCACCTCCACCACAACCTGTCGGCGCCTACCACTGCCTGCCCCCATCTGTTGCTTGCTGCCCACCAGCGACTAAAATTTTTTTGGTTTTCTTTCCTTCTTCTTCCTCTTTCTCTTCTTCTTCTTCCTCCTCTTCATCTTCATCTTCTTTTGTTTTTTTTTCATTTACAAAGGAGAGGAAATCCTCTCTTGGAACGTTTTGGGCTTGATAGTATTTAAAGTTGCCGTTCAAGATTCAAAGTGAACCTCCCAACCTGGGACGAAGATGATGATAGTCCCTACAACTGAAATGGTGTTCAATGTAGTCCCAAATCCAAAGGGTCGTCGAGCTCAACCTCGATGGGTTCTCTCTCTAATCGGCTCGGTCGGGGGATTTTCCAGGTGCCACTGCAGTGTACAATCGTATTTTAGTCATATCTCCCTCAATATAAATCCCTTTTTGGCTAAATGACCACTTGTTTTTATACGTTTTTTCGTGCTCTTTCCAACCATGCCTATAAACAGAGCAACATTTTAAAGGATCTTGACTTTTAATACATCCAAAAGTCGAAATCATCTAACTTAAACTTTGACCAGGGGCCATAACTTTGAGCTCAGTTGACTAAATTGGGTGATTTTTTTTTATTTCGTATAACTTTTCAAGATCTACATGCTGGAAGGAAGCTTATTCGAACCTTCCACCCAAAAATAGTCGTAACTAATTCTAGATGAATGATGACGAGGGGCATTGAAAATGGGTCATCGATGCTCAATCCATGGTGGGATGGGAGAGGAAAGGGAGAAGAAAAATAACACAGAGGAAAGAAGAAGAATAAGACAAAGATGAGAGAGGAGAGAGAAATTTTAGACATTTGATGTTTCTTTTAACTCAGGTATACAAACAGAATTTCATACACTAAAGAAGTAAAAAAAAAAAAAAGCATGTTTCAAAAAGTTTGGTCATTCTTGATAAAGTATTTAAATTTAGGTTATTTCCAGCAATTTTGTTTGAAAATGGGTATTAAACAAAATAAAATGAAAGAAATATTTTGTGGATTTAAGGAGGAATAAGAAGATGAATAGTAGAATGAAATGATAGACTATTTTATTGTTAAAAGAACATTAAGGTACATAAAAAAATTCATTGAAAAGAGGAGGAGGATAACCACATGGTGTACTTAAGCTTGAACCTATAAGAATTCATGGTTAATTAATGACTATCCATCGAAATTAAGGTTGAATTTTTAATTAAGTGTTACGTTTTTAATTGGTGATTCAAAAGTCTTGGTTCAATTATTATTTCAGGCCGACTGAAGATTAGAATGACTTGCGACTAAAAAATCTCGTGTTAATAGTTTGTGAGTAGTTTATTTTACGAAATGTTTTCGTTATTTAATTATTATTATTATGAGATTTCAAGAAATCTATAATTTTGTATGATTTCAGAGCAATTGTTATGAGATTTCCAAAAAATTCTATGAATTTTCAGCAATTTATGATTTTATATCGTTTTAGAAATATATTTAAGATATTTGATGATTATTGAGAATGTAGAAATGTTTTTAAAATATTTGAGAAGTTAGAAGAGGGTTTTAATGTTTATTGAGAAATATAAGAAGTTTATGAAATATGGTTTTAGAGAAACTAAGATTTTGAAAATGTTCTAGGTTATTTAGAGATTTGATGATCATTTGAGATTTTTTTAATATTTATGTTATCTGAGAAATCTCTCAAATTTATGAAATGTTGTTTTAAAGAAAAAACATGATTTTCAGTGAAAATTTAAGAATTAATAGTTTTATGTTAAAAGTGGTTTTCAAACCACTAGATTTTATACCCATGGTGATTTCTCGATACATTTACGTGAATGTATTTTCATAGTGTATGTATGACTTGTTGCTCTGCTATATGCCTTGAGATTACTCAATGCATAGTATGACTGGTTTGCTCTGCTATCTACGTCGAGACTCGTCGTATATAGTATAATCAATTGCTCTGCAGTGTGTATTGAGATTACTCTACGTAGTATAACCAGGATTGCTTTGCTATACATTTGTCTGTCTTTGGAACTAGGGTGGCTAGCACTGTTATTGATGACCTTGTACTATTTTTAAATTTTATGATGGTTTGTAAATTGAACTATTTATATTTTTCCATTGTGGGTTTTTAGTTATGTTGTGGTTGTTCATTCTGAACTGATTACTGATTTGTGTGCGATATAGTACACTCAGTGGTAGTGTTGGAGTTTGAATAGATTTTTGGGTGTGTATTTTCCAATTTCAGGTGTGTTTTATTTGATTTTCAGGGAACACTCTGCGAAATTTTTATAGATTTTGGTTTCAATAAAGTTTTACTAGCCATCTATATTGTTTTCAAAATGTGTTTAGTTTTTATAGTTGGACAATGGATTCCATAGTTTAGTTGAAATCTATTGTCGACACGTCACGTCCTAAGTTTGTTAGGGTGATCTGGGGGCACAACGTGACAGCCTTTATATGAAGTCTAGTGAACTGACTCGATTGGCTTTCCATTAGACTGCATGTCTACCTTCAAGACCTCTCCAATTTTTTTTCCAAGAGTTCTAAGAACCTCGTCTTCCATACAAAACAGGAGGCTATGTAATTGTACCCAAAAGGTTGCGTGTTTGAACTTCAAGTTTTTCGGTTGCTCCACAGCATTTGGAGTTTCAAATAGTAAATTGCACCATCGAAAAACAAAAGAACCACTAGAAACAATTCTATTCTTTTTCAATACTGTTCTAAATTTGAAGAAAAACGTGTTTTCTCCAATAACATCAATCGAAATGTCCTTGTCAACTTTCCAAACTCTCTTCATTATGTTCTTGAAGGATTCCACATTGATCAGTTTTTGAGACAACACTTTTCCAACCAAATAAATTGAAAGGTTGCCAATATTTTGTGCTGTCGCAAATGATTGCAGATCTGTAACTTGTTCTTCTTTAGAAGTAAGCTTCATTGTTTTCCACTTTGTAGTTTGGGAATTAACATCCATACTTCGAGAATAGTACCAGGTCCAAGCTTGATATCTCAAAGCTGAAGAAATATGAAGATCTTAATAAGGACAACGATCTTTGACATATCTCTACAATGGTATGATATTGTCCACATAGGACATAAGCCTCATGGCTTTGCTTTTGGTTCTCCCCAAAATGCCTCATACCAATGGAGATAATTGTCTTCACTTATATACCTAAGGACATTGTTTGCACTCATAACAATCATCTCCTCGAACAAAATACCACACTTGAGCCTCACCTGGAGACCTGATCTGTCTACTATCTCGCAACGAGTCACATTATGGGGATATTTCCTTATGGCAACGATCACCTATATATGATCTATCACACCATCCACCTCCTCCACCCCTCGAACAAAGATCTACTCTTTTATTCGAAAGTCATTGGTAGAGTTTTACTTGCTTGCCACCTCAAGGCACTTTTTGTTATTGTCCACTGTAAGCCTTCATAGCTTTGCTTTGGTTCCTTCTAAAAGGCCTTATACCAATAGAGATAATTTTCTTCACTTATATACACATGATCACTCCCTTCACTTAGCCAATGTGGGACATTGTTTGTAGTCCTAACAGATCTTTTGTCGGCACACCAGTAGAAAGCCAAAAATAGAAGTGATGAAGTCTGGAGTTTCTCCGGAATGTTGCTTTCACCTTGGGAGAGAAATTTTTTTACGAAGATAATAAATGTCTCTAAATTCTATGAATTTTGCAATTCTGAATTCAGTCTATTCATTATTATATTCACATTAGTGGTATGTTGTTACTATTTTTTTAAAAATATTTTATCGATTTTTCAAGATAGAATAAAAATGTTGATTTACTCCTCATGTCAGTGTTGAACGTATGGACATATGGAAATGTTGACATGTCGAAAAAAATTTAATACATTGCTTATATGTTTGATTATTCTATTTTTGTTAACTTTAAAAACAAAAACAAAATTTATTACACTTAATACTTCTTCAATTTTCAAAATATTTATTTTAGTCCACAAACTTCAAAATTCTTTTAAAACAAACTATTTTGGTCCTAATATTTATTTTATTTTGATTAAATTACAAGTTTAGTCCCTAAACTTTTAAATTTGTGTCTAATATTCTTGAATTTAAAAAGTATCAAATACATTTATATACTTTCAAGTTTATGTCCAATAGATCCATAAATTTTATATTTTGTGTCTAATATCCTTGACCTACTACATTTTTTAAAATTTACACATCTATTAGAAAAAAATTGAAAGCTTAAGGTCATATTATACACAAAATTCAATTTTATGTTTAATAGATCTGTTAATTTTTAAAAATGTCGAATATGTTAGAGACTTATTAAACACAAAATTAGAAGTTCAAAGACGTATTAGACACTTTTAGGGGTTGTTTGGGGCATGAGTTATAATAGTATGTGGAGTACTCTACACCCCAAACACAGACTATTATAATCTAGACTAAATAACTCTGCATCTTTAACTCCACATATTATTATAACCCACAGACTATCAGAAACCAGACTATTATAACCCACAGACTATAATAACCTAGACTATTATAACCCACTCAGCGCCCCAAACAATCCCTTAAAGTTCAGAGGCCTATTAGACATGTAATTGAAGTCTAGACGATCTATTAGACACTTTTTAAATTTCAAAACCTATTAGGTGCAGACTTGGAAACTCAAGGACTAATTTGTAATTAAACCTTTCATTCTTAACAAATTTATACGTGACTTTGAATATATGTACTAGTGTTCAAATCATACAGCTAAAGCTCAATGGTTACAACATTTACTCATTTCGTTAGAATTTGAGATTCCGACCGTCACCCCCATCTTAAAATATTTAGGTTTCATTGTAAGAATCTAATAGTTCAAGGATTTATGTTGAAACAACACTTATAGTTTAAGAATGGTTGGTGCATTATGCAATTTTTAAGGATTTAATAATATTTAAACCATATAATTTGGAGATAGTGTATTAGATAAACAAATATTAGAGTTAAAGTATTTTGTATTTAGGTTGGCAACTTAATTGAAAAATTAAATAGATTAAAAAAAAAGTATCTAAACTCAACAGAACTTGTATCAATGGAATCAATGCATTATCATGTCTCTCTCTAATTAATCTCTACATTTCCCTCTATATATACATATTGAATCTTGGGTATTCTTTATATTTGAACAATGACATGTTAAAAATTAGTACAAATGTTTTATTTTGACTTAAGACAATGTGTTTAGGAGTGATTTCAACATGCTTATTACGGTCAAAATTACTTCCATTTTAAAAGAGTGATATTTAGTAATGGTGTAAAAAAGCAACATATATATCATTCTAAATGCTCAAATTAGGTTCCAATTTCCACAAACATCATATTAAATTAAAAACTAGATAAACGAACCTATATTTTTAAACAACAAGAAGGATAAACATAAATGTGTAGAGATAAAGAAAGATCGAAACTAAGTTTATATTGATCTCTCCATTGTGGGTTTATGTTCAGTTGTTTGTGACAGTTGCAGATTCCACCAATAAAGATTGAAAAACAGTACGAGTTTAAAGTGTTTAAGAATGGGTTGCTCTCACTTTTCTTTTTAAAAAAATAAAATAAAATTCTCCCACAAACCAATCCACAAGCTCTTAGAAAACTCTTCTGTGGATCAACAATGGGTTGCAGTAGTGCTATGGCGCTCTAACTTAGCACCAAAAAGCTCAAAATGGAAAACATCTTTTAAGCTCTTTTTTTTTTTTTTGGTTGCCTTGAGGTCTTCTGTAAGACCCGATTCCGATCTTCTAATATTTGGATATGCAATTATTATATGTGTTATTTGATTTTGAAATTTGGAAGGAGAAGAATATTTGAAATAAGATAGAAATAAAAGTAAATTGAAAAGTAGTGGAGTACAAGTGCAACAAGTTGAAAATTAAAAAAAGAAATTAATATAAATAAATAAATAAATAAAAGAAGCTTCTAGTGAAAGCTTTTGGTTTTAATTTAAAAAAAAAAAAGAAATTTCGTGTGGCTTTTGTTAAGCCACACAAAAAGAGTGTTTTAATAAAATAAGAAAATGAAAATGAAAAAGAGAGGGAGGAGTGTTCTGGAAAAGGGGGAGAAAAGAAAAATGAAGAAAGAAATGAAGAGAAGGAGAAAGGGAGAAGAGGAAAGAGGAAGAGAAAGATAGGGAAATGAGATGGCCAAAAACTTGTCGGAAACTTGCCGGTAAGCCTTTCTTGAAGGGAAAAAAAATGTTAAATGGATGATTTATCTCTTGAGTTTCTTCTTATTGTTCAATAAATTGATGGATCCTTGAATGGGGTTGACTTGAACAAAAGAATGAAGTTTCATGTGGATTTTTTTTTACTCCCTTATACCAAGAACACTTATTGAGGTTTTGATTGATGTGGTTTTAATTATTATTGTTGGTGTGGCAAGATCAATAGGAGAATTTATCATAGAAAGAAATAAAGAAAAGGACTAGAATGAAAGTTGTAAATATGTACAAAAGGGAAGAAATGTTTTGTAGGCTTGAGAAAGAAGAAGATGAATAGTAGAAGGAAGATGGACTGTTTTTTTTTATCATTAAAAGTACATAAAAGAAGTCATTGGAAGAAGAGAGATATTTTTTTTGTATGGAGGCTTTTACGTTGGAATTATAGAGAGAGAGATAGATGAGGATTATTTTTATTATAGGAAATAAAACAATTGTTTCTGACGAGAGAGAAGAAAGTAATAGTTAATTGAAGAAAATGACAAAAATGTACCTTGGTAATTTAAGGATGAGAGAGGAAGTGTATTTGAAGGTTTGACTAATGGTATTGTTTAAGGATGAAATGTTGGTTTTCCAATTATATAATTTGAAGAATAAATTGTGATATAATTATTGGAATTTCAGATCGAGCGAAGTTCGGAATGACTAATTGCAACTTGGAATGCCAGTGTCGATAATTTTGGTGAGTGGTTTATTTTACGAAATATTTTTATTATTTGATTATTATTACGAATTTTCAAGAATTCTATAAATCATGTGTGATTTTAGAGAAAATTGCTAAGAGATTTTCATAGAATGTTATGAATTTCCAAAAATGGTATGGAAATGCCAATATTTTATGCTTTTAGTTGAAATTGTCATTTGAGAAATATTTGAGATATTTTTATGATTATTGAGATGTTTGAAGAGTTTTAATGTTTCTTGAAAAATGTATGAAATTTATATGAGATGTGGATTCAGAGAAAATATGATTTTAGAAATGTTTTATATTATTGAGAGATTTGATGATTATTCGAGAAAGTATAAATGTGTAATGTTATTTCAGAAATCTCTCAAGTTTATGAAAGGCTATTTCAGAAAAAGAATGTAATTTTAGAGAAAGAATGTAATTTTATGAAAGGCTATTTTAGAAAAAGAATGTAATTTTTAGAAAGAGTTTGAGAAGTTAAGAGGTTTATGTTGAAAGTGGTTTTCAAACCACTAGATCTTTGTACCCATGGTGATTACCCCATATGCTATGAGAATGTGTTTCCATAGTATGCTCCCGTGCTCAGGCCGCAGGGGATGCAGGGGAATGCCGGGGCCATTAAGTGCCGAATCCGGATTCCAAATCTTGGTCCAAATCCTGGTCTTAAAGCATTACAGATGATAGAGTTTACTCTCCGTGCACGTATGATAGAGATATGCTCTGCTATGTATCTGGAGATTACTCGATACATAATATGACAAAGATTGCTCTGCTGTGCGTATTGAGATTACTCTACGACAGTATGACAGAGATTTGGGTACAAATTTAGTGATGAATTTTACTAGTTATGTTTATGCTTTCTAGAGCTGTAATTACGGATTTTCCCATCGATGTTTTTACTAACATGTGCTTATGTTTTAAGAGTTTATTGTTTCAAGAGTTGAAATCTTAGTTGTGCCATTCATGTTTCAAGAGTTATTTGTTATGCATTTTTAACGTGTTAAAGTGATCTCAAGCATAAACTACATTGTTTGCACGTACAGAGATTTGATTTATGTTTATTATGAAAATGTATTTTCTTATGAATCACCACTCACTGAGCTTTTTAGCTCATTCTTTTGTTTTTAATTTTTCCACTAGGTTGCTCTTGAGTTTCAACCAGAGTTAGCTAATCAGAATCTGCCACCAGTCTTGTCAAGCCATTACATATCATCTAGTGTAAATAAAGAGAGAATTTTTTACTGTGTTGTTTATGAGATATCCAAAGATAAAGTTAGATAATGAGAGAAGAGATAAAGACTTGGCAGTAGATTCCATTGCACATTTGGGATCTACTGTCGTCATAGTTCACCCTAGGTTTGGTAGAGTTAATCTGGGGTGGGTTGTGACATCTTCAGTTCTTCAAAGAGAGATTGTTGTGTACAATGCTGTCATCCAAGAATGAGCTTAAGAGGCAAAACTGATTTAGCGAAAAAGCTTTACACGAAGATGTGCGAAAACGGTATCCAACCCTATGGAAAAACACGAGAGCTTTGATGCTTCAGAACTTGCCAAAGGATCCTGCTAGATTGAAGAACAGGTTGGCTTCTCATTTTAAGAAAAGACACAGACATTATCACCGCAGGTAACATGAACGTAAAAGAAGTTGACAAAAGATTAGGTTATTGTAAATGAAATATATATTGTACATGCAATGCTAGCTCAATGTCATTGTTATATCGCTGAGCAGAATTGCTGGTTAATTGGATCAATTGGCTTATATTCCATCCATAACTTGTTTTCTTCTATCTCTAGTCCTCTCCTTAAAATATCTCGAAGGAGGGGGTTAAAAAAAATTCCCAAAATCTGATCAATCCAAATCCAAATTGTAAGTGTTAGATTAAATTATTAAGGAACCGTTTGATAACCTTTTGATTTTTAATTTTTGAAATTTATGCTTGTTTCCTTAACTTTTTTTTAGTTCAACAATACGTAAACTTAACTTATTCTTTTAAAATTTTGCAAATAAAATAATTTTCAAACAAACATTTATATTTCACTAATACGAAAATAATTTACCATTGAACATAAAAAAACAATGCTATCAGTTGAGCATAGCTTAGTGGCTATTCAACAGGTCAATAGTTCCATAGTTCCATAGTTCCATCTCCACTCCTATAGAACTAAAAAAAAAAACATGTTTGATGCTTTTATTTAAAGTTTTGTGTTGTTGTTTTTCTAAAATAATACATATATTCGCTATTCATAAAACTGAATGAGTAGTACTTTTTTTTAATAAATAATGAAAAAATAGAAATAAAATTTTACTATTTTCAAATTCTGTTCCTAGTTATTTTCTAAATAACTGTTTATTTAGTGAATTTGAATGTAACTTAATTTGATTTATATAAATTACAAGTAAACGAAAATTTTAGACCATCTTTTAAAAAAAAATAAAGAAAAAATAAATTTAAAATTTACTCTTGAACTAGATAAAAGTATATTAATTTTCACTCAAAATTTTGTATTTTATCAATTTGAATCTTAGACTTAGACACAAGTGTAGCAGCTTTTACCTTTTAGTTCACTTTTGTTACATTAATCTACTAATTTCTTAAAGTCCTATCAATTTCAATGTATTCAATTCAATTTATGTTTTATAACTCATTGAATATACATTTTTTTTTTTTACAATTATTCAAAGATAATTATACTAGAAAGAAAAAATCACTACATTTACTTAAGGTCCAACATGATGATTAATGAACCGGAAAGCTTAGTAAGAATTGACTTATTATCAAAAATAAATTATAAAAAACAGAGTCAAGCATTACAATCAACATTTTATTTTAAGTACAACAAATGTAGTGGTGTGAATTTGAATATCTGACCTCGAAAAGGAGTAGATGCTGTAATCGCTAAGTATATTCGTGTTAACCCAATCAAACAATTTTTGTTGCTAATATTAACATAATTCAACAATTAAGACATTTATTTTTTCTCTTACGATCAGAAGTTCAAATCCTCGTCATGATGACAGTATTAAAAGGAATAAAATCTGTCAAGAAAGTTATAACTATAAAAATAAATCAAATTACCAATCTCAACTAATTGAGACGTATACCTTCCACAAACAGGTAAATGCATTAAAATTATTATTTTATTTTATGGATTTTGAAACAGCGGTTGTTGAGTTGGAAAAACCCGAACAAAAATTTATTTGTGTTCGGAAGAACGCGATCCGCGACTTTTGTTGAACGGACGAACAAAAATATTTTATTTCTTTGTTTCTTTCTTCTTTTTCTTTTTTAGAAATAGCCATAAATCCACCCTGTTATTCCACATTTCTTGATTTGGGTATGCATCAATTTCAATTCCCAATCAAAAAAAAAAAAGAAATTTGGTGAAAAATGAAGCAACTTCGTCTCGAATTCTTGCACAGTTTCCGCCAGATCCTATACGCCCTCGATAACAAATCTCCATTGCTTCTTCTTCCAGTTCTTTCCTCCTAGCATCATCAATCCCCCCCTGCATTCTCATGTGATTTGTTCTGATTTCTAGGGATTCATACTCTGATCTTTGTGCTTTAGCTGCTTTACTTTCTGGGTTTCTTTCTCATGAACCGACCGTATCGATGTAGCTATCAGTTGTCAAGGGGGTTCTTCGCTTAGAAGCCTAAACTGTGAGCGAAGATCAGACTCGGCGAACGGAACGAAATCACGGGGAGATTGGGAAGCGAATCAGTGCGATTGGAGATTCATTGAAACTTCACTAAAGGGGTTGTGAAGTATGGTCAAAGACAGGAAGGCAGGCAGTGCTGCCAAGCTAATAGTTGATGCTCTGCTTCTGCGGTTCCTCCTCCTCACTCGGCATTGAATCGAAACCGCTCAAGCTGAGGTTCAGTTTTGCTTTTGAACTTCCCTGGTCCAATGTTTCCTATCTAGAAAATGCCATGTGCAGCTTTGCTAGTCCCCCACTCGAGGAAAGAAGAAGATGAAAGTGTTATATCATAGTCACTTTGTTGGAAATGTGAAGACTAGAGGATGTGTGCTTACTTTTCCCATTAGTATTGTCCCTGATTATTGTTATAACTTGAAGCTGTTAAGATTAATTTAGACATTTTCAAATACATGAATAGTTGAATACATGAATTACATTTAATTATATACATGAATAGTTGGATACATGAATCATTAAGTACAGTGATGAATGTTCATGTATTTGTGAAGAGTCATGTATTAGTATTTAATATTGATGTCTTTTGATGTACTTTCCTACTAGTATAAATATGTGTAAGATTTGTCATTTGAAATTAAGAAAACTGAAGTGAAGTTATTTACCAAAAATACAAGTTCTTGTTTCTTCAAAATTGTGTGTGAGTAAGAGAACAATTTTCTTCTCTTGTCTCTTGAGTTGTGTTGTGAGTGTCTACTACGTTTCCAACAAGTGGTATTAGAGCAAAGATCAGAGATGTCATCAAGTGGTAACATGTTGCAACCCCAATTTCCAAAATTCAGTGGGAAGAATTTTAGTCAATGGAGTATGCAAATGAAAGTGTTATACAACTCACAAGATTTGTGGAAATTGTCGAAAGAGGATATACTGAAGTTGAGAATCAAAACGGGCTCACTAATTAACAACTTACTGAGTTGAGAGAAAATCGTAAGAAGGACAAGAAGGCTTTATTCTTTATTTATCAAGTTGTTGATGAAGAAATATTTGAAAGAATTTCAACAGCTGCTACTGCAAAGGAGGCTTGAGATATTCTACAATCCACCTATCAAGGAGAGGATAGGGGTAAAGATGGTAAGATTACAAGCCCTTAGATCTGAATTTTATTCCTTAAAGATGAAAGAGGCCGAAAGTGTTGAAATTTTTTTTAATCGTATTCTTGCGATTGTCAACAATTTGAGATCAAATGGAGAAGTAATAGGCGATCAAAGAGTTGTTGAAAAGATTCTTAGAAGTATGCTGAGAAAGTTTGAGCATATTGTTGTTGCAATTGAAGAGTCGAGAGACTTATCTACATTATCTTTAAATAGCTTGATGGGTTTCCTTCAATCCCATGAGCTTAGATTAAATCAATCTGATGTTACTCCTCCTGAGGAAGCTTTTCAAATGCAAATTTGCTTCAGAGGAGGTTCTCGTGGAAGACGTGGCGGTGGTGGTGGACGAGGAGGTAGAAGAAACTATGATAACAAAAATGGTGCGAATTGTGAAAATAAGCAAGAAAACTCTTCTTCATCTTGAGGAAGAGGAGGCGAAAGAGGAAGAGGTTTTGGTAGAAACCAAGGAAATGGTCGGAGTAATTTTTCTCACATTCAATGTTTTAACTGTAAAAAGGTATGGAAATTTTCAAGCAGATTGTTGGGCTCCGAAAAATAGAGATGGAAATATTAATTCCACCATGATGCATAAGGAGGAGAAAAATGATGAAGGCGTTTATTTCTTGCATGTAGTGTTCAAGAAGATGATGTCAGCCTACATGGTATCTTGATAATGGTTGTAGTAACCACATGACAGGAAACAAAAGTATATTTGTTACTTTGGATGAATCTCTCAAAAGTGAAGTGAAAACTGGTGATAATACCAAAGTGCAAGTCAAAGGTCAAGATGATATTCTTGTTAAGACAAAGAAAGGCACAAAACGAGTTGTGGTTGTGTTCTATGTTCTAGGTTTGAAGCATAATCTTTTGTGTATTGGTCAACTACTCCAGCAAGGACTCAAAGTTTCATTTGAAGATGGTGTGTGCGCAATCAAAGATCATAGTGATGTTCTTATTGCCAAGATAAAAATAACTGATAATAAGATGTTTCCTCTAAAGTTTACATATGGTCAAATCTCTTGTTTTAGTAGTATATTGAAGGATCCATCTTGGCTTTGGCATTGTCGATATGGTCACTTGAATTTTGGATCATTATCGTATCTATACAAAAATCATATGGTGAGGGGCATTCAAAATATCAATCATGAGTCAGATATTTGTGAAGTCTGTATACTTGCAAAACACCATCGGGATTCGTTTTCAATTGGTAAAGCTTGGAGAGCTTCCAAACCTCTAGAACTTATTCATACAGATTTTTGTGGTCCCATGCGCACAATATCAAACGAAGGTAATCGTTATTTTATAACCTTCATTGATGATTTCAATAGAAAGTTGTGGATTTATTTTATGAAAGAGAAAAGTGAAGCATTTGAATGTTTTAAAACTTTCAAAGCTTTAGTTGAGAATCAAAGTGGCTCTAAGATAAAAACTTTGAGATTCGACCGCGGTGGAGAGTATATAGTTTTTGATGAATTTTTCAAGGAGCACAATATTCATCATCAAAAGACTATTCGAATGACTCCACAACAAAATGGAGTTGCAGAGAGAAAGAATAGAACGATCATGGAGATGACTAGAATTATGTTAAAAGCCAAGAAGATGCCATATGAGTTTTGGGGGGATACTGTTGCATGTACTACTTACATCTTGAATTGAGGTCCAACAAAGAGTGTCCTAGGTATGACTCCTTATGAGGCATGGTATGGTGAGAAACCATGTGTTAGTCACTTAAGAGTTTTTAGGAGTATAGCTTATTCTCATATTCCATATAAGCTAAGAGGCAAGTTAGATGATGAAACTGAAAAAAGTATTATGGTGGGTTACAGTGAGAATTCTAAAGCTTATCGGTTGTATAGTCCTGTGTCGAGAAAGATTATTATTAGTCGAGACGTGATTTTTAATGAAAGTCCATTTCATGTTAACATGGATGAAAATAAAAGTGCTCAAGATTTGAAGCAAGTACAAATTCAGGCAGATGAGTCATCTTTGTCACCAGCTAGTGATGAAGAAACTTCACCAAGGAGAATGAGAAATATTCAAGAAATTTATAATGCTACTAGTAGAATTGATTATTTTGCTAATTTTTCATTATTTGCCGGTTGATCCTATACATTTTGATGAGGCAATCAAAGATGAAAAATGGAAGATTGCAACGGATCAAGAAATTGATGCCATAAAAAGAAATGAAACATGGGAGTTATTGGAGCTTCCTATAAACAAACAAGCGCTTGGAGTGAAATGAGTGTATAGAATAAAGTTGAAGTCAAATGGTGATGTTGAAAAATACAAGGCAAGACTTGTTGTAAAAGGCTACAAGCAGGAGTATGGAGTGGATTATGAAGAGATATTTGCCCCCGTCACCAGAATGGAGTCCATTCGATTGATTTTGTCTTTGACTGCTCAAAATAGGTGGAATGTTTACCAAATGGATGTCAAGTCCGCTTTTTTGAATGGATACTTGAAGGAAGAGATATTTGTTGAACAACCTCTGGGTTATATAAAAAAAGGAGAAGAAGAGAAAGTATACAAGCTGAAAAATGCCTTGTATGGATTTAAGCAAGCTCCATGAGCTTGGTATAGTCGTATCGACAGTTTCTTTTTGAAGACGGGATTTCAAAGGTGTCCATATGAGCATGCACTCTATGTCAAAGAAGATAAGTATGACAAATTTCTTATCGCTTCATTATATGTCGATGATTTGCTGGTTACTGGAAATGATAAATTGATGTGTGATGACTTTAAGAATTCCATGAAAAGGGAATTTGAAATGAGCGAGATGGTCCTCATCCATTACTTTCTTGGAATTGAAGTAAATCAAAAAGATGGAGAGATTGTTATCTCACAACAAAAGTATGTTGGTGACTTGTTGAAAAAGTTCAGGATGGAAAATGCTTTTCCTTGTAACACGCCCATGGATGCCAATTTGAAATTGAGTAAAAAGGATATTGGAGAAGAGGTTGATCCAAGTTTGTATCGAAACTTAGTTGAAAGTTTGATGTACTTAACCACAACGAGACGTGGTATTTTATTTGCTGTAAGTATGTTAAGTAGATTCATGACAAGCCCGAAGAGAAGTCATTAGGAAGCAGGTAAAAGAGTTCTTTATTACATTCGTGACACCATAAATTTTGGAATTCATTACAAAAAAGTTTCGGATTCAGTGTTGGTTGGTTTTTGTGATAGTGACTGGGGTGGTAATGTTGATGATCATAAAAGTACATCTGGTTATGTTTTTAGTATTGGTTTGGGTATTTTTTCATGGACTTCAAAGAAACAGCCCGTTGTTGCTCTTTCTACCACCGAAGCAAAATATATCTCTTTATCTGCAACTAGATGTCAAGCTTTATGGATCAGGTGAATGTTGAAAGAATTGAAGTGTGCTCAAAGAAGTGAGACTGTTTTACTTTGTGATAATGGTTTTGCCATTGCATTATCAAAGAATCCAATCTTTCATGGAAGAAGCAAACATATTAGAATCAAGTATCATTTCATCAGAGAGTTGGTTAAAGATGGAGAAGTGATAGTGAAGTATTGCAAGACTCAAGATCAAATGGCAGACATTTTTGCGAAGGCGCTGAAGTTTGACTTATTTGTTAAATTCAGAGAAAAGCTTGGAGTTGCTCAAATCTAGATCAAGGGAGGATGTTAAGATTAATCTAGACATTTTAAAATACATGAATAGTTGGATACATGAATTACATTTAATTATATACATAAATAATTGAATACATGAATCATTAAGTACATTGATGAATGTTCATGTATTTGTGAAGAGTCATGTATTAGTATTTAATATTGATGTATTTTGATGTACTTTCCTACTAGTATAAATTCATGGAGTTTATTCGATTTTTAGGAGATTTTTTAGTCCGAACTCATGCCCAAACCTTGACCTATGATTGAAGGAGCACAAAGATGGAAACCCTAGCCTTCAATGACTATAAAAATGGGGAAAACGAAGCAAAACGTGGCTGGATTTTTTCAGCTCGCCCACAATAATTTAGTCTTCATTTTCTATCATTTTCCAGCAAGTTTTTCTTCATCTTAGCTCTATGAATTTCTAAATTTGATCTCTCCTCAACGAAAGTTCAAGGAGGTGAAGATCCAATTGCCTTTGAAGGTGTATTTGGTTTGATCAAAGCAAGGAAAACACTAGTTCTTCGTTATTTTTCAGTTTCTGCGCATTTCCATTTCTTAGCTAGTCTCTATTAATTTCAATTTTGTTAGTTGTTAAATTTGAGTTATTCACTTAATCCTTGAATTTCGCCCTTTTCATTACTAAAGACAGCTTGCTATTGAGGATTATATTTCTACAAGATTTTGAATTTCCATTAATTGTTGTTTCTATCCTTGAAGTTATGTGGGTGTTTTTGAAGCTGTTGGAGTAATCTTATTCAAGTAATGTCTTAATAAAAATCAGTTGGGTTGTTTAGTTTTTAAATTTCTCTTCTCTTTTTAGTCATTTGTGAATTATGAGTTTTATAACAATTAAATTGTTGATTTTCATATCTTCCATAATGAGTTAATTCTTTATTTTGGATTCAAGCATGTGAATGCCCTAAAGATAGGAATAAAGGCCTAATTGTGAGTGCAACCTTGCTTCCTCTATAGCTTATTTGCTTTTATTGATTTTAATGCTTATTATTAGTCTAGATTGATCACCTAGATTAGTATACAAAAATTGAGTCTAATTCTGAAAAGGTTAGATAAAAATTTGATTTTCATAAAAGCAATAAAGGAAAATAGCCTAGACATAGGAATTTGCTTTTGACCCTAGACATAAGACAAAACCTTTAAAACCAAAAGAATTGTATTTCAAAATTAACTAAGTTCATATTAGCCATAGAAATATCGGTTTAATCGCTTAGCTTCCTAAAGATACTTCATAGAAGGTCGAATAGGTGTTGAATTCGGTTTACAAAACTTAAGTATTGAGTCAAAGGATTGCAATTGCAATTAGGCCGCAATTTCTTTTAATGGAGCAAAAACATGTTTGAATCCTTCTTTTATCATTTTTATTTCTTCTTTTCAAAAACAACAAAAACCATCCCGCTAATTTTTTTACATTGGTTACCCACAATTGCAATTTGAAAACATCTTTGCTTATTCTCTTGAATTTTGTTGTATCCGTTCTCTGTGGGATCGATACTTTGGAATACTTCTAGTTTTATATTACTTGCATCGACAGTATGCACTTGCATTGAACTAGAGCGTTATTTTAATTTACAAATATTTTCTTTAAGCCCCACATTTAAGTTCAATCAAGTTTTTGGCGCCGTTGCCGGGGAACCGCTTTATTAACAAAATTCAATTTTTTTAGCATAGATTGCAATCAGATTGTAATTGCAATTATCCTCTTTCCAAGGGAAAGCCCAATTCTTGTTTACATTGATTTGCAGGTTGAGGGAGAGAAATTGCAAGAGGAGAAAGACAATTTAGGATTGAATTGATTGAGATAATCAATAAGATGGAAGTAGACATCATTGCAACATTCAGCACACAAGCTTCATCATTAAGCTACATGATGGAAACTTTGATGATGAGAAATTCCATAGCTCCTACTAACCCTATCCCTTCTATTTCTTGTATTTATTGTAAAGGAAGTCATTTATTTGAGAATTGTCCTTATAATCCTGATTCTTTATGTTATGGATTTCTACCCAGTTTTGCAAATCAACATCAACACCAGTGTTTCCAACAAGAGAAGATGATTCCAAAAGAGCCTAGCATTGAAGAACTCATGAGGGAATACATGGCAAAGAGAGATGTTGTGATGCAAAGCCAAACTAGAACTTTACAAAATTTGGAGATCTAGATGGAACAAATTGCAAATGATTTGCAGAATAGTTTCCAAGGAATTTTTCTCAACAATATAGAGACTTTCAAACAAGAAGAAAAAGAAGAATACAAGGTGGTGACACCAAATAAATTCAAATATGAGGATTTCAAAGTCCCAGCAGAAGCAAAAAGCGCTCCAACACTTGAAAACACTAAAGAGCCAGAAGGGAGAGAATAGATTAAAGAAGAACAACCTCAAGAAGAGAATGAACCACCCAAGGAAGTTGAAGTGAGCTATGCAGTTGCAATTTCACAGCAAATGACATCCAAAGTGCTCTCGATACAACAATGTCCCGTTTTCACTTATTGCAGCTTGCAGGAAACGCTGAACGAAAAAGAATGCAGAAAGGAGAGCATGAAGGATGCAATTTGCAGTATATAACACAAGTCGCAATCACAATTTCTACTTTCAAAGGTACATGTAAATCTCTTGAGCAGGCAAGGCCTGTTGTGATCAAAGCACCTCAATTAAGACTGAAATCTCATCCATCATCGAGACCTAGGTGCAAAATGAAGGAACACAGTTGTGGTCTCCTTACTGGAATAGGATAAGTTTATCTTTTCGTTCATTTTATTTTAAAAAAAAACATTAAAAAATAAGAGAGAAATTTTCAACTTATGGAATTTCAATAAGAAGAAAGAAGCTTGATTTAGAGAGTCTCTGTTTAAGGAGAATCTTGTCAAGGCTGAGGTTTTTAAGTTGACCGCTAAGGGAACACTACTTGTACCTAGGGATTCACCTAGAAGTTGGATAAATCAACTTTAAGTTCAAAATTGGAAATTTCAAAAAGTTAACTATGGCTTAGGAGAGATTGTGTGAACATTTTGATGCTTTACTTTTGAGTTTCAGGTGAAAAAAAAATTCTTGCAATCACAATTGCGAAAGCAAGTTGCAATTGCAAATTCAGGAAACTCAACCAAACACTACATATTGGGAGTACGTCAAGAAAAGAATGAAGCAATAACTTTCCATGTTATCCAAAGGCAAATGGCCACCTTTCCAGACTTCCCAATAATTCTTCTTCAAAAATTCAAGACCCCCTGCAAAAAGTAATGGTAGCAATAACACATTTTCTCTGCACAGAGAAGTTTCTTTCTGACCTATCTTTCCAGCTTTTTTTTTTTTTTTTTTTTGTTTCTTTTGGTTTAAGATTTAGTTAGGTTCTTTCATGCTTTCATAGGTTATTTGCTCTGAAGAAAAAAAAAAAAAAACAATTGTGAATGTTTTTGATTTGTTCAAGTTAACAACATATTTCTTGTCCGATTTCTTTGAGTTTTGTTCTTGTTGAATACCCTTAATGATGAAAATTTGGAGTATCCTCAGTTCATTAAATACTTAGAGAACATTATGTAGATGCTTCCCAAAGAAACAACTTAATGTTTCCTTGTTTTTATAAAACACCCAAGTCTCAACTCACTTAAGTTTGTACCCTGAATCCCCTTAGGAGAGTCTAGCTTAGATGTTTTGCAAATCATCCCTTTTCACCCGTTGTGTTATTCTTGGTCAATGGAGACATTGCCCCATTTAAGTTTGGGGGGGGGGGGGGGTGAGTCATGTAATATATGTAATACTACTATTATAATAATATGTTGTAATACTATGTTGTTGTAATATGATGTTGTTGTAATAGCTGCTAGGATAAAAAAAAAAGGGATACTCCTCATTCTAGAGTTAACTAAGTAGCCCCCGATAATATCCTTTGCATGAAAGGTTAATTTAAGAAGTGAGTATGTGAAAATAGCCTTGATGTGATAAGTGCTCCTAGCTAGATACTTTCACCAAAAAGCGTTAGTAAGCTAGAACGAGGCACCAATGACAAAAAGGTCTCCTCTTGAAAAAAAAGAAAAAAGAAAAAAAAAGTACGCATCCTAGCAGTGAAAAACAAGTTTAAGGGGAACATTGTTAGGTAAGAACAGTGTGTAAAGTTAGTTTGTTTAGAACTAAGTGAAACTTGACTGAATGTAATAGGTAGTATGAATCCAATGTGAGATTATGAGATAAAAGTGTTTTGTTTAGACAAGGGAGGGATCGAAGTTGCATGTAGTGGAAGCATCGAAGTAAATTTAAAGTGTTATGAGCATGAGACCTTCCTTCAGAGGTGTATTTTTCAAAAGAATTATTCTTAGAATCTACTATAACTTGCGTTTATGTCTCTATATTTATTTTGCAATTGCTTGAGGACAAGCAATAACTCAAATTTAGGGGTGTGATAATTCTCATTTATGATGATTATTTGACCCTAAACTAGGTTGTTCTTGTCGTTTTTGTGTGTTTTATTGTATGACGAGCAAGCTAAAAATAGTGTTTATTAGATAAATTCATAAAAGCTTGTTGGAGTAATAAAAAAGAGGAAAGAAATTGAAGAGAGATTGAAAATTATACTAATTTGTTGTTTTTGTGTAGGTTTGGAGCTAAAAGAATGAGGAGAAGAGAACTTTTGTATAAATTACTGGAATGAGAAAAAAATGGTATGTTGAATTTTTTTATTATCTTTTGGAAGTGAGTTCTCCCATTCTTTCATATACATCGCACATAGAAGATATACAAGGAAAAAGCTAATTTTAGACAAAAACTATTAAAGGAAGGTGAATTAAACATTTCAAAAGGAGAAAATCAATGATAGAAAATATCATTGATTTTCCAACGGTCCATTTCCTTAATTAACAGGTCAAACTTACAACCCAAAAACTCCAAAGTTGTGCTGTCATGTGTTGGCGCATAAAGGAGGCTTAGCTACAGTCACGGATTGCTGAGATTATGATTGCAAATTCACTGATATGTGGGTGTTTGCTGATGTGGCGTGTGGTCTGGGATTGTGGCGAAATACTTGGAGTTGCTGGCTTGTGGTTCAGAGGAATTTCTCTTAACATTCGTTCTCAAACTGAAGGTAGAGATATCTCGAACGCCAAGTTTGTTGGTAAATTCACGATGCATGATTTTTGAAAGGGGTTTGGTAAGGATATTTGCAAGTTGGTGATGGGAAGGGACATATCGTGTGATTAAAGAGCCAAGAGCGACTTTTTCTCTAACAAAATGGTAGTCAAGTTCAATGTGCTTCGTTCTAGCATGGAAGACTGGATTGATGGACATTTGCAAAGCACTCATGTTGTCACTAAATAATTCAGGGGGTCGGTGAAGAGGAATACCCAAATCTCGAAGGAGGAATGTTATCCAAGTGAGTTCTGCTGTAGCATTTGCTAGAGCCCTATATTCTGCCTCAGTACTTGAGCGAGATACTGTTGGTTGCTTCTTGGATGACCAAGAGATAATGTTGGATCCAAGGAAGGCACAAAATCCAGATGTGCTTCTTCGTGTGGTTGGACAACCTGCCCAATCTGCATCACAAAATGCATAGAGAGTGAGAGAACTATTTTTACGGAAAGTAATGCCATGATTCATTGTATGTTTAAGATAGCGAAGTATGCGTTTGACATCCCTTAAGTGTCGTCGTTGAGGTTGTTGCATGTATTGGCACACTTTATTCACAGAGTAGGCAATATCGGGTCTTGTTAAGGTGAGGTATTGCAGAGATCCCACTAGGCTTCGATAGGGTGTAGGGTCGATTGGTTCCTCTTCGTTCAAGCATTTGTTTTCGCTTGTTGCCATAGGAGTACTGATAGGAGATGCTTCCAACATCTTTTCTTTGAGGATGATGTCCTTGGTATATTTGCTTTGAGTGATGTGGAACCCATTTGTGACATTTTGTACTTCAACACCTAAGAAGTAATGTAGGGCTCCCAAGTCTTTCAAGGAAAATTCTGTACTCAATTTCTCAACAAGGTTAGTAAGAAATATGTGGTTGCTTCCTGTGAGAATAATGTCATCTACATATATGAGCATGAGTATAATGATAGTATTTTGTTTGTAGATGAATAAAGAGGGATCAGACATGCTACATGTGAAACCCATGTGAATGAGATAGGAGGATAAGCGATCAAACCATGCCCGTGGAGCTTGCTTAAGCCCACACAATGATTTCTTTAACCTACATACATGGTCTGGAAAGTTGGGGTTAGAAAAGCCTGGAGGTTGGGTCATATAAACCTTCTCTTTGAGATATCCATGAAGGAAGGCATTCTTAACATCGAGTTGCTTGAGTGGCCAGTCATAGGAGGCTGCAACAACAAGGACTAATCTGATAGTTGTTGGCTTGATGACTGGACTAAATGTCTCTTCGTAATCTAGACCCTCGACTTGAGAGTAGCCCTGTGCAACAAGACGCGTTTTGTATCTTTCCACTGTGCCATCTTCTTTAAATTTGGTCTTGAAAATCCACTTGGACCCTACAATGTTTGTGTTTGGGGGTCGTGGTACAAGTTCCCAAGTGTGGTTGTCATGAAGAGCTTGAATCTCCTCTTCCATAGCTTGCTTCCAAGTTGGGTCTTTAAGGGCACTTTGAAATCGTTTTGGTTCCTTAAGTACTAAACTCTGTTTCTCTGCTAATGTTGCTAAAAAAGTAGAGGGTTGACTTTCAGCTAGTTGTTTGGATTTGTTCCTAGTCATCATGGGGTGAGAGGATTGAGGTAATGTGTTGGTTGGTGCTTCATGTGTGTCTCCTGCCATATGTTCAAAAGGTAAATCAACAAATAATGAGTTACTAATATCGGGTAGCAAGTTGAAATCAGATTGAGATAAAGGTAAAGGAGGCTTAGTCTGATATGGTTGTGATTGCCCATGGATTGGATCCAATTGTGCTTCAGATGGAGTTTCTTGGCTTTCGATTGAACCAGATTGTGTTTCACGGCTTTGGACTGGATCAAATTGTACTTCACAGGTTGGGTGCTCCAGCAGATTTGATGTATTCTGACTTGGGTCAAAAAATATTGGTCTTGAGTCTTGGATTGATGTGGCATTAGTTTGTGATTGATCTTGAGTTGTTGTAATGTGGCCATGTGGTATTGCCCTTTGAATTAATGTGACATCAAATTGCGGCTGATTTGTTAGGTTTTGATTTGTAGCAAGACTTGGTGGGTCCAATCTCTGAGATGGCTCAAGATGTGCAGCATCTAGATTGATGTCACTTTGTATTGCTAGTGGCTGATCTTGAAGATTGTCTTCAAGGAAGAATTGTGATGTAACTTGATCGCTTGCATTTTGTGTAGTTGCTTCAGAATTTGTCATATGTTGATTTTCTTGGGGATGGCTCCAGTTTTCAATTTCTGCAAAAGTAGAGATATCTAGAGCAGTTGTATTTTGTGTGGTGTGTGTTGAGTGTTTGATAAAAGGCAATACATCTTCATAAAAAATAACATGTCGTGAAATATAAATTTTATTGGTTGAGGGGTCTAAACATCGATATCATTTGTGAAACATGCTATATCCAACAAAAACACAAGGATAAGTCTTCTTAGTGAACTTATCTCTAGCTAGACACCTTAGGTAAGGATAACACCGACATCCAAAAACTTTTAAGTTATTATAATTTGGTTGCTTTTGAAAGAGAATTTCAAAAGGACATTTCATATCTAGAGACTTTGAAGGCATCCTATTTATCAAGAAAGTGGCAGTGAGAAACGCATCAACCCAATATTTTAGAGGCATATTTGATTGAAAAATAAGATCTAATCCAGTTTCAACTATATGTCTGTGTTTCCTTTCAACTACTCCATTTTGTTGAGGTGTGTGAGGACAAGACATTTGATGTAAAATTCCACTATGGTCTAAAAGATTCTTGAATTTTAAAGAAGTAAATTCACCTCCTCCATCTGATTGAAAATTTTTTATTTTTCCTTCAAACTGGGTTTCAATCATCTTTTGAAATTTGACAAAACAATAAAAAAAATCTGATTTTCTCTTTAAAGGATAAAGCCATGTGAACCTAGAGTGGTCATCCACAAAACTAGCATAATATTTAAACCCTTGACAAGATAAAATAGGTGTTGGACCCCATAAATCACAACGAATTTTATCAAAAGGAAACATGCTCAATTTATTATTCAAAGAGAAAGGTAGCCTACAGCTTTTGCTCATTTGACAAATTGCACAAATACTTTCACTTTTCTTCCAATTAGAGACATGAATCATATGCTCATTACTTAAATGCTTAATAGAAAAATCATGTAAATGTCCTAAACGCTTGTGCCAAATGGAGATAGGCACTTTATTCATATTTGTTGAAGCAGTTAAGGCCATATGACTTTTTTCCTTCTGCTCCAAGGCATAAAGTCCATTTCGCTTAGTTCCCACTGCTAGTACCTGCCCCTGATTGTTCTTCACAACAAAACCATTAGCGTTAAAAATGATAGAACAATTATTATCACTTGTTAGTTTGTTGATAGAGAGTAAGTTCTTTTGGATATTAGGAACAACAAGAACATTTTTTAAGTTAAGAGTACCATTTTGAGTCCTTATACACCCTTGTCCAACATGAGTAATATTTAAACCTTCTCCATTTCCTACAAATAACTTATCATTTCCTCTATAGGCATGAATTGAAGAGACTATACCTCCATCTTTCATGATGTGTGATGTTGCTCCTGAATCAGCATAAAGTGTACTATCAAAGTCTTCATTCAGGGTCATAGCTGCTAAGGCAGTTGGAACATCTTCGGATTGATATGAATGGTCGAACCTGTTCCAACACTTCAGTGCAGTATGATTAGGCTTCCCACATATTTGACAAGTTATAAGGTTACCTTTACTTGGTGATTGTGAGGGGTTCGAAGGCTGTGAAGCTGAAATGGGAGTAGACAATTTCTTATCCATCTTATGGAATAAACTATTCCGGCTTGGTTGAAAACCACGGCCACGAGAGCTAAATCCACGTCCCCTTCCTCTACTTCGACCACGTTGACTATAGAATGCTTGGTTTAGATCTGACATAGAACTTCTTTCCTCAGTGTCTAATTCAGTTTGGTTCATTTGTTCGTGCGCCTTCAGTGATTGTATAAATTGATTGAATGTTGGATATGGAGCTTTGGACAACATTGCTGTACGAAAGTCTTTGTAATGTGGTCCCAATCCTCGAGCCAAGGTGAAGACCTTGCTTACATCATCAACAGGTTTCTTCATGGCTGCAAGTTTGTCACATAGGAATTTAAACTGTTTAATATAATCCTCAAGTGACAAATTACCTTTCTTTAAGGAATGTAGAGATTCACTAATGTGAATCTCATTTTCCTTCGTAATGGCAAGAAGAGTTTCTTCCAACGACTTCCACACTTGATGGGCTGTTTCCAATCCTTCGATCATGCATAACACTTCCTCGATGATGATTCCTAAAAGCCACGATGTTAGCAAACCATCGTTGTTGAGCCAAATGTGATGCAGAGGATTTGCCACCATTTTTCCTTCTTGGTTCGTCGTCTTTGAATCTGGCGATGAGTCATGAGATAGGTGGTGCTCGATTCCCAAACTACGAACAAGAGGTAGAACTTGAGACTTCCATAATAGGTAATTAGTGGGACTTAGATTAATTGATATCAAGCTTGAACATTGGTGAACGGATTGTATGGTAAGAGCAGTTTCGTTGTTGGCCATTTGAGAAGGATTTTCGTTCTTGGACATTTGGAAAGAAGGAAAGCAGAAAATACAGATGTGGTTCTACTCAAAATTAGGACCTTCCTCTCTTCTATGTGCTTAGCTCTGATACCATAAAAGCATGAGGAGAAGAGAACTTTTGTATAAATTACTGGAATGAGAAAAAAATGGTATGTTGAATTTTTTTATTATCTTTTGGAAGTGAGTTCTCCCATTCTTTCATATACATCGCACATTGAAGATATACAAGGAAAAAGCTAATTTTAGACAAAAACTATTAAAGGAAGGTGAATTAAACATTTCAAAAGGAGAAAATCAATGATAGAAAATATCATTGATTTTCCAACGGTCCATTTCCTTAATTAACAGGTCAAACTTACAACCCAAAAACTCCAAAGTTGTGCTGTCATGTGTTGGCGCATAAAGGAGGCTTAGCTACAATCACGGATTGCTGAGATTATGATTGCAAATTCACTGATATGTGGGTGTTTGCTGATGTGGCGTGTGGTCTGGGATTATGGCAAAATACTTGGAGTTGCTGGCCGGTGGTTCAGAGGAATTTCTCTTAACAGGAGCAAGTACAAAAATGCAATTGCATTCAATTTTGGAAATATAATTGCATTTCTTCGGGCAAACAAGTTTGTGAACAAGCACAAAATACAATTGCATTCCTTCAGAAAACAAGTCTAGAAAACAAGCAAAAAATGCAATTGCATTTATGGAAAATTTTGGCAAATCTGAAATGCAACAGAAATGCAATTGCATTTTCTGAAAAATCTGGAAACTGCAGAAATCACGGAAAATTGCCAAAATTCATGGAGTTTATTAGATTTTTAAGAGATTTTTTAGCCCGAACTCATGCCCAAACCTTGACCCATGATTGAAGGAGCACAAAGATGGAAACCCTAGCCTTCAATGCTTATAAAAATGTGGAAAACGAAGCAAAACGTGGCTGTTTTTTCTGCTCGCCCACAACAATTTAGTCTTCGTTTTCTATCATTTTCCAGCAAGTTTTTCTTCATCTTAGCTCTGTGAATTTTCGAATTTGATCCCTCCTCAACGAAAGTTCGAGGAGGTGAAGATCCAATTGCCTTTGAAGGTGTATTTGGTTCGATCAAAGCAAGGAAAACACTAGTTCTTTGTTACTTTTCAGTTTCTGCGCATTTCCATTTCTTAGCTAGTCTCTATATTAATTTCAATTTTGTTAGTTGTTAAATTTGAGTTATTCATTTAGTCCTTGAATTTCGCCCTTTTCTTTACTAAAGACAGCTTGCTATTGTGGATTATATTTCTACAAGATTTTGAATTTCCATAATTGTTGTTTCTATCCTTGAAGTTATGTGGGTGTTTTTGAAGCGGTTGGAGTAATCTTATTCAAGTAATGTCTTAATAAAAATCAGTTGGGTTGTTTAGTTTTAAAATTTCTCTTCTCTTTTTAGTCATTTATGAATTATGAGTTTTATAACAATTAAATTGTTGATTTTCACATCTTCCATAATGAGTTAATTCTTTCTTTGAGATTCAAGCATGTGAATGCCCTAAAGATAGGAATAAAGACCTAATTGTGAGAGCAACCTTGCTTCCTCTATAGCTTGTTTGCTTTTATTGATTTTAATGCTTATTATTAATCTAGATTGATCACCTAGATTAGTATACAAAAATTGAGTCTAATTCTAAAAAGGTTAGATAAAAATTTGATTTTTATAAAAGCAATAAAGGAAAATAGCCTAGACATAGGAATTTGCTTTTGACCCTAGACATAGGACAAAACCTTTAAAACCAAAAGAATTGTGTTTCAAAATTAACTAAGTTCGTATTAGTTATAGAAATATCAGTTTAATCGCTTAGCCTTTGTTGGGTTGTCGAAGCCCTCCAAAATAATTACCGATTCTCTAGATCTAACTTGTAGAAATAGTGGACCAGGTCGAATCCCAAAGGAACCAATTGAATTAATTTCTCAAAGTTAATAAATAAATAATAAAATAATGGGGGTTGAATTGTTGAACAAAAATTGTAATTAATTAAATAATGAAGAAAAAAACGAATAGAAAAAATCAATTTTATGAAACTTCCAATTCAAGGGTATAAATTTCCTCCAATTGTAATTTTGATCATAGGCTTTAAAAAAATCAATTTCAATTTCTCAAATTCAAGAACTTAGTCTACTTATTTGGAAAAGCCATAACAAGTGTAAATTCTCCTATTTTAACTGACTCTGACCAAACATCAAAATCAAAACTTATCATTTAATCAATTGGGCACGATAACGTTCCATATCGATTAAATAATAGCATTAAAAACAATGAGAATGAATAAACCAAAACTAACTAGTCGAGATAGCTAAAAATTAATTAATTTTGTTTCTTTGTTTCCCTAGAGTCTATTATGCAAGTTATGTAAAATGGAAAAGTCATAACTACACACACATAAGCCAACCCTTTGCTACATAATTTAATCAATTGTGACAATTACGGATCACAAAATCATAGATAGCAATAAATCAATTGATACTAAATTAAGGCGTCAATTTAATTTAATAACAATCAACATAAAAATAAAAACAAGAAACAAAGAATTCTTGAATTAAAAATAAAATTTCAATTTGGCCCAAAGTCTCACAAAATTACAATTGGAAATTAAATCACCCTTGAACTAGAAATTAAAACTTAGCCACACATGGTGGAAAAGTAATAAAAACTATGAAGGGGAGAAAACATAAAGGAAAAAAAAACAGAAAACTCAAAGAACTAAAGAAAATTGAAAACACTCTTTTCACTCTCTAAACCCTTTTTTACAAAGAAAGCTAGAACTCCCTTTTCTTGCCTTCAATGCTCCTTTTATAGGTAGAAACGCCCACTAAAAATAGTTTTTCCCACTCCCTAAATTTTGCCAAAAAGAATGCATGAAGGAGTCTTCTCCATAAATGTTGGCCAATTTTGTTTCTCCTTAAGACTTTGAAGAAGCCCACTCAAGAAGTCTTCCATGCCACCTATACAAAGAAAAAACAACAAAATTTGTTATGTATATTTATTATTTGTTTTAAGTTTTTATATTGCTTTCTGTTTTTTTTTTTTTAATTTTATTGTCATTTTTTCATTTTTCCTAATTCTTTTCCTATTTCATTTCTATTTATGAATTTAAACTAATGTATGCATTTTAGACTAATTTTACCAAATATTGGGCAATTTACCACCTAAACTAAATTAAACACAATTTTAACAATTAAGCACAATATGCAATTAAAATGTAAGGAAATTAGACATAATAAATGTGATCAATTAATACTTATCAAGCCTCCTAAAGATACTTCATAGAATGCCGAATAGGTGTTGAATTCAGTTTACAAAGCTTAAGTATTGAGTCAAAGGATTGCAATTGCAATTAGGCCGCAATTTCTTTTAATGCAGCAAAAACACGTTTGAATCCCTCTTTTATCATTTTTATTTCTTCTTTTCAAAAACAACAAAAACCATCCCGCTAATTGTTTTACATTGGTTACCCACAATTGCAATTTGAAAACGTCTTTGCTTATTCTCTTGAATTTTGTTGTATTTCTTCTTTGTGGGATTGATACTCTGGAATACTTCTAGTTTTATATTACTTGCATCGACGGTGTGCACTTGTACTGAACTGGAGCTTTGTTTTAATTTACAAATATTTTTTTTAAGCCCCACGTTTGAGTTCGATCAATGTCTTGTTAACCTTTGGTACAACAGTGAGTGTAATATTGAAGAATCTTGATATCGCCTATAGATACTATGAAATCTCTCTTCTCGGCTTATGACTAGTTGGTAAGTCCAACCATATGTTCAAGTTTTTGAGTTGGATTGGTTGAAATGTTTTCTTAAGATTCTTTGTTTTAGGTGGCCATCACGTGTGGAAGGATTTACAAACTAGGACTACAAATGATATTGGAATTCTTGAGTGTTTGATTACTCATCTTTCTAATGGTAACAACTTTAGAAATGTGCAGAGTCTCTAAAAAGGTTAAAGCTTTCACTTGGTGTTTGGTCTTGATTCTTTTTACACTATTGATAGAATTTATGCTTATTTTCATTCTATTGGGGAGGATACTGATGATCATCTATTCATTTCTTTAACTTATAAATGCTGAGTTCTTTTGGGTCTTTACTTGGGTTTCAATGGTGCTTGCTTAGCTTAGGAATATCTGACTATTCTTTAAAAAATGAGTGGGTGGTCTTGGGACAGAAGTCATCTGTCCTTTGGTGGGATGATTTTACCTCTCTATGTTCGAATGACCTTTAGTACGAAAATAATGTTGGGACTTTTTAAGATAGCTACAGCGAATGGGTGTTCTTTTTTAATTTAATATATTTTTCTGCCTTCTATTGGAGTTTGTTTGATAGGAGTTTTTGTAACTATTCTTCTTATATCATAACATGTCAATTGGTGAGTCTTTGGTAATTCTTAGTTGCTTTAGGGCTTAGGTGATGCCTCATGTTGATGTCCCTTCTAGTTTTTGTACTTTTCAATTAATCTTTCCCAGAAAATTGAAAAAGTACTTAGTTGTTGAATGAATGATTTGTTTTTCTTTTTTGCTGGTTTTTTGGGTTTCCATATTATAATAATTCATATATTTCACTAGATTAGCATAATCTAACTACAAAACTAGTAGTTTCTTGGTTCCTTACGTCCTAGACAACTTGAGACATTCAGTAATGATTTTCTTCTGAAGATTAAACTTTCAATTCTTCAGCTCCTAGATAAAGCTTCATGTGCTAATATTTGCTCATATTTAACTATTGATTACTGTATATGTTGTATTCACATGGTACTTAATCAAATTGTCTTGTTTCAGCTCCATCTTTGCCAGGATGAAGTGAAGAAGGAAGTAGGCTTGAGGAATGAAGCCATGAAACAAAAAACATTAATGTCTCCATAGCTTCACAAAAAATCTGAGGTCAATAGTCCCTTTTAAGTTTTACTTTTTCTTTTCTTGAATATTTTTAGTTCCTTATACATCCATGATGTTCTATTGTTGATAAGATACCGGAACCCAAAAAGTTACACAAAAGAAGTATGACTTTGGCTAAAGAGCTTGTTGCTTTCAAGTTAAAGCTGCAAGTGTGGTTTTGTTGTTAAGGAAACAGTTTTGTTCCCTATCGTGAGTTTCCATCCTAATAGCATTGCCATTTGTATTGCAGGGTATCTGAACTGGATCTTGATGAAGAGGAGGTTCTAAAGCTTTCTTCATTGGAGAGTGGGAACAGACAATAAAGATACAATTGACATTCTAAAGGAAATCCTTGGTTTTGCGTAATAGGTCAATTATCTGAATGTCACCTATGGAATCTAAAATAATGAGATAGAATAATGTCAAATTTTGAAATATGGTTGTGTTATTTGACCTTAAATCTAAACTTTGAGAAATTTTATGAATTAAAGGATTTGATGTCAAGTATATACTAATGATTCTTGAAGATCAGACTTTTTAATTTCAGATTCGTTGAGTGTTATATTTAAAATTATGCTGGTAATAGTTACTTGAAGATTCTTTAGAAGAACGCTAGGAGAAAGTTGCTGTTTTACTTTCAGATTCTGAAAAGGCTGAGGGAGAAACGAGGGATGGTGATGTAGATGAGAGTAAGGTACCTGGCTAATCTAGTGCTTCTTATCTTTAACGGATATACTTTCTTTCATCTATAACTTGTTATCATTACATTATTACTATTTTATAAATTTGCATCGTCTATTATTGTTTATCCTAGTTTCCTTTCTGTTCTTGTTAACAATTTATTTAGTCTCAATGCGCATGCAGTTGATCTTGTTGATTCTGATGTAGGGCATGTTTGGGAATGATTTTAGAATAGTGATTTTAGTACAATTGATTTGTTTATAATTGATTTATGAAAAGTGATTTTTATATAATCATTTTAATGTTTGGTTCTACACTTTTAATAGTGATTTTCATACAATTAAATGTTACTTTCAATGATTATGAGCATTTTTTATAGTGACTTTAAAATAAGTGTTTTAAGCTAAGTGATTTAATTATAATTAATTTTGTAAAAGTTTTAGTTATAAATCATTTTAATATTTGGTTCCACTCTTGTAAAGTGATTTAAATTTAATTAAAAGTATTTTTTAAACGATTAATGTTTATTTTCAAAGGTGATTTTAGAATCATCAAATTACTAAAAAGAGTATTACATTTGAAATAAAAAAAAATAGAAGGTGGTAGACAAAAGTTATACCTAGAGAACAAAAAAATTTAAGAGAAAAAAAAATAAAGCTAGAGAAAATTAAAGTTTCAAAGAAAAAAAAAATGTTAAAGACATGGAGGGATAGAAATTTTAGAGAGATGGACAAAGAATTTAGAGACAGAAAAATTTAATAAAGAGCGAAAAAATCTAAAGATAGAGAAATAAATTTAGAGAGATATACAAAAGAATTTGAAGAGAATGATAAAAATTTTAGGGAAAAAACTTTAATGAGAAAAATAAAATTCAAAGTCAGAGACAAAAAATCTCAAGAGCAAAAAGTTATAGCAAGAGGTAAAAGATTATAAATAAAAAAAAAGTTATAGAGATACAAAAATTATAGAGAGATGAACGAAAAAATTTAGAGATAAAAAAAAGTTAATTAGAGAGAGTTAAAACCATTGGAGAGAAAAAAAAGTGAGAAAATGAATAAAAATGTTAAAAAGAGAATAAAGTAAGACATAGACATTATAAAAACTTTAGAGAGAGAAAATTTGACATTTTTTAAATAATGATGGATGACTTCAATGGTGACGGTTTTGAAAAGACATGCTTTTTGATGGAAATTTATGAATTTTTATAAAAGATGACGGTTTTAACCGTCACAAAAAGTAGAATTTTTTTAAATTATGAAAGTATTGTCATTTTAAAGACAGAATCACTTGGGAATCACCTCTCAAGTGATTGACCGGGAATCACTTTCTTATCATTGCCAAACATCACAATTTTGAAGGATAATTGATTTTGGGCATATCAAAAGTGATTTTGGACTGATCGGTGTTCACGCAAGCGCACGCGATCGAAGTAATATAAATTGGTAACTGAGTACCAAGTATCGAATCCCACAGGGAACGGGGTAGCAAAGACTTTGTTTTGCAAAAATGTAAGGCAAATCGCAAGTTTGAAAAGCAAAAATGCAAAAATCAAGTTGTTGGTGGAGAATTGAAATTGCTAATACAATTGCTAATCCAGAATGACAATGTGCGAAAGACTAAAATTGCTAATCTAAATTGGCAATATAAAATGGCAATTTGGATGAACTTAAGAATGAAATTATAAAGGATGGGGCTCAAGAATGTCATTGTCCTAAGTCGTAATTACAAACCAAAATTGCAATTCCAACCTACTCCACACTCAATTGTAAACCAAAATTGCATCTCCTATTACCTCAAATTGGGTTTTTTAGGAGGCTAAGTGGGGGCTCTATATGTCTATAGTCCCTCCATCATAGATGATTTTTGGCTCACAATTTTATGGGTCTTGGAGTCCTTAATCCCTATGTCTAGGGTAAGGAATGGCTTATGTCTAAGCTCTTTTACTCCATTACTTGTGTGACATCCGCTTATCACTAACCCTGTCGGTATTAGATCTAAGCTTGAGTTGAAACCCTAGTTGATCAATCTAGGATCTCAACGGAAATTAAATCAACACAAGCAAACAATTGAGATGTAGGCTTGGTTTTTATTGGAATTTTGGCTACAATTACTCCTTAGGGAATTCACATCCTTGAACCCCCTAAGAAGTTTTAGCTCATATTTTTAATGAAAAACATAAAACTAATTTTAAAGAAAGATTTCATAATGAAATTTAATAAATACTAATGAAATGTAATTTGGGTTTTCCTAGAAATTCAAGCAAAAGTAATTAATTAAAATTAAATCAAAGTGGCAAGGGTAGTTACGTAATTTTCTTTCCCTTTCTCCTACCTTGTTTTAATTCCTTCTCCAGAAGCTAAATTGAAGAATAAGGAAAAACAGAGCAAGAAGTCAACAAATTTAATTCGATGTTTATCCCACTTCTCCCTACCCAATCGATTCAATCTCCTCCACTTTTAGAGCGAAATTAATCTTGACGATTCAAAAATACCTTGAATCGGATTGGAAATCTAAGGAAGATGCAGAAAATTGCTTGAACAATCCGAATTGAAGAAAAACTCTAAAAAAACAAGAATTTCGAATGGATTTGGAGTTTCCTACGCAATAATACTTGTTTACATTCACTTAAGAGCAAAAGGAGAATACCCAAAACCATTCATTGTGACAAGAATGAAGAGTTGATGCACTGTAATTGAAAATTTGGTGAAAGAAATTAACTAAAACCGAAGAAAAACAGAGGAGCACTTGCGAGCAAAGCTACCTTCGAATGAACTTGAAACAAACTTAACTTGAATGAAAATACAACAAATCGAAAAACAAAGTATCTAGGCAATGTTTTGTAATACAAACTTGAAGGAAAGTTGAATGGAAATTGAATAAAATGATAGGAACAGTAGCAGAACAGCCAAAACAGAGGCTGTCCCAAACCGAAAAAACCAGAAAACTAAGCTTCGAATTGACCCCTTCAATCGTCCTCCTTTGTTCGGCGTTCTTCAATCTCCTTATGTAGACCGATATAGGGTTCCCATTTGCCACAAATAATGCTCTAAATCCCTTGATTTGTGAGAGAATTTCTCTGTCAATTATGGGTTCATCAATCACGGATTTCCCGAAAATTCCATATCTGCAGCTGCTGAGGATTGCCAATTCGCTGGTTTGGCAATGGTCTGGCAATTGGTTTGGCAATTCCTGCAAAATAATCACAATACTTAGAAATCTTTTCCAATTGCTACCATATTTCATTATTTCCTTCTTTCAACAATTTTTCACCATTTTCCATTAATAATAGGACAAACAAGAGTTCTTTCGAGCAATTTAGGATTAAAATAAGCCTTAATTTCACGGCTTATCACACCTCCAAACTTAAGATGTTGCTTGTCCTCAAGCAATTTTTTAAGAGTTTATGGTGGTGACAATCAACCATATTTGATTAGCAATTGGTTTAGCATGATTAACTTCTCAGAGGATCTTCAAACTCATAATACCTTTTGCCCAACTTGCTAAACTTGCTCTTCCTACTTTTCTCATAACTTAACACTTTTTTGACACATCCAGTTTAACTTAAACTTCTACTAGTTCAGGTAGATTTCACTAAGTTATCCTAGCAAAAGATTTCAAAGTGCTCCACTTTCTTCTCCCCCCCAAACTTATTTCATGCTGTCAACACTTTTTTTTTTTTTTTTTTTATGTGTTTCAGTCAATTGTGCCTTCGTTTCAACTTACTAACGCTTTGTGGCGGAAGTAGCTGACTACGAGCACACATCACCTAGTACAACATACCCATTTTCTTATTGAACTGTTCATACAAAGCAAATCATGGGTGTCATGACTTACCCTGATTACTTGGTTAAATCTGAAAAGAGGGGTAATTTTTTTTTTTTTTTTTTTTTTTTGCGACAACTCATTTTTTAACAGGAACATGACTATTTCCCTCCCCCAAACTTAAACTTGTCAATGTCCTCATTGACACTGGAATTTAGGGAAGATGTAGGGTACTTAGAAGAACGTAGTGCTACTATCTGAAGTGTGTATTAATTTAAGTCTACTGGATGTAATCAAAAGTGTTAACTAAATGGAGAAGTAGTACTAGCCTAGTCGAACAGGTGGGTGGGAGGTATTTAATGAAAAGGGGTGTTCCTACCTCATCATCGAAGTTTTATTTATTTATTTATTATTTATTTATATTTTTTTAGAATTCATGAAGCAAATAAACTAAACAAGCATAAAAGAACTTAACTAAACCTTAATTAAAAACATATCAATTAACAAAGCTGAAAAGATAGGTTAAAGAGAGACTCCCCTATGCAGAGAAAAATATGTGTTGTTGCAATTACTGTCCTCGGGGTTGTTGTAAATCTTGCAAAGAATTCTCCTGAAATGGCAATTGCAATTTTGCTTTTACAATTGCGACTACAATTTCTACCTCCCGCTCTTTCTTCTTATATTTTCCTAAAACTCAAGAGTAGAGCATCAGAAAGTTCACACAGTTTATCTCAATGCAAAGTTACCTTTTGGAAATTCCAATTTTTGAACTCAAAGTTGATTCCTCAAACTCCCAGGTAAATCCCCAGGTAGAGGTGTTCCCTAGCGGTCAACTTAAGTACCTCAGCCTAGACAGGATTTTCCTTAGACAGAGCTTTTCTGAATCAAACTTCTTCATTCGGATTGGAATTTCAAAAGTTGAAAGTTTCTCTTTTTTTTTTTTTTTTTTTACTCAAAATTGATCAGGGAGATCGGTCCTTCATTCCTCCTTCGGTTTTCTCCCTAATAACGCTTGACTTTTTAACCTTGGCCTTGACATTGCTGCCTTGTCCATCTTGTAAATCCACAACTCCATGTCGAATCATCACAGGTCCTGACCACCTTCTACTTCAGTTTTGTATTGAAGAGCTTCCATTGGTAGTTGAACAATAGCGCTGGTTGTATTTCCATCAAGTTGCAGATTCCCTGATGGTGCCAATTCATCTTCTCTTTTGAAGTCTTTTTCCTCTTTTGATTGCTTCTGAAACTCATATAATTGCGAATATTCTTCGATCTCAACCCTTGAACATTCTTCTATTTCCCCTGGGTATCTTAATGCATTGAGTACATTGAACTTGATTTCCTGGTCATTTACTCGCATTGTGAGTTCTCCTTTTTCAACATCAATCAGAGTTCTGCCAGTCGCTAAAAATGGTGGCCCTAGGATTATCGGGACGTCTCGATCTGCTTCACAATCCAAGATTATGAAATCGGCTGGGAATACAAATTTGTCGACCCTTACCAGCACATCTTCTATTTTTCCAATGGGGTGTGCAATTGACCTGTCTGCCAATTGTAGGGTTACTGTGGTGGGACGAGCCTCGTCTATCCCTAATCTCCTGAAAACTGATAAAGGCATCAAATTGATGCTGGACCCTAAATCACATAAGGCTTGCCCGACATTTATCTCTCCGATCATGCATGGTATTGTGAAACTCCCAGGGTCCTTCAACTTGGGTGGTACCTTGCTTTTTAGCAATGCACTACAATTCTCTGTCAACGCCACTGTTTCAAATTCTCCTAGTCTCCTTTTCTTTGTCAAGATGTCCTTGAGAAATTTAACATAATTTGGCATTTGCTCAAGTGCCTCCACTAACGGAATGTTAATGTGGAGTTGCTTGAGAATGTCCAAAAATTTGTTAAAGTGGGTATCTTGGTTTTTCTTTTTGAGTCTTTGAGGAAACGGTGGTGGTGGTCTATAGATTGTACAGGGTCCTTTGCTTTAAAGGTCTTGTTGTTGGCTTCTACCTCATTGGTGTTCGTTTTTTCTTCTTCCACATTGTCTTTGGCCTTCCTTTTCTCTTTCTCTGCAATTTCTTTCTCCTCTTCTGTAGTGTTACTGGGGATTACTTCTTCCACTTCTTGTGGCATCTTTGGTCCTTCATAGTTGAATCCACTGCGTAAAGTAATTGCCTTGCAGTGTTCCTTCCCTTCTCTTTGAGGGTTCTCAGTGGTGCTCGGTAATGTCCCTTGAGGTCGGTATTTCAACTCATTTGCCAACTGCCCCACCTGCATTTCTAAACTTCGTAGTGAAGCTGCTTGACTTTGGATAATGGCATCATTCTTAGCCATGTTTGCTTCATTTTTGGCCATATATTCTCTCATCAAGGCTTCTAATGATGAATTGTGTATTGCAGGTTGAGCTTGCGGTTGTGCCACATTCTTTTGCACATAAGCTTGCTGTTGTGAATTGCTAAATCCTGGCGGTCCTCCTGGCTTTCCATATGAATTGGCATTAGATGTGCTTGCACCTTGTCCTCCCCATGAGAAATTGGGATGCTGCCTCCATCCAGGGTTGTATGTATTGGAGTAAGGATTTGCCCTGGGTTGTCCTACATAACAAACAGAAGCTGGATTATGAGGACAGTTTTAAGCAATATGATTATCATTGCAATAAATACACGGTGGAGTAGCAATTTGATTAATGGAAGCTATTGGGGCCTGGTTCCCCAAAGTTAAGGATTTTAAGGTGTTGTTCATTGCCGAAATTTGTGCACTCAAAGCTGCAATTGCATCCACTTCATGCATTCCTGCAACATTTCGATTGTTGCTTGGCTCTTCTTCTCCCCATTGGCTATTGTTTGACACCATGGCATCCAAAATTTCGTTTGCCTCGTTCACTGTTTTCTTGAGTAGAGATCCGTTGGCAGATGCATTGACCAGAGTCTTCGAAGCTTGTGTCAGACCATTGTAGAAGTGCTCGATCAGCAGGCAAGCTGGCAATCCGTGGTGTGGACATTTTCTCGCTAGCTTCTTAAAACGTTCCCATGCAGCATCTACTCCTTCATTTATTCCTTGCCTGAAGGTGATGATTTCCCCTCTAATTTGTGCATTCTTTGTCGGTGGGAAATACTTCAGAAGAAACTTTTCTGCAAGTTCATCCCAAGTTGTGATCGAGTCTGGAGGAAATGAGTCAAGCCATGCTTCTGCATTTCCCTGTAAAGAAAAAGGGAACAATTTCAGTCTCAGTGTGTCATTAGAAACTCCCGTCAATTTGAATGAATTGCAGATTCTCAGAAAAGTCTTTATGTGCTTATGTGGATCTTCATTCGGCAATCCAGCAAATTGTCCTATTGTGTTCAGCATCTGAAACATCACGGGCTTTAGTTCAAAATGATTTGCTTCTATTATTGGTTCGGCAATCCCGGTGTTCAGGTTTTGGAATGTAGCAGCTGCATAATCCCTGATGGCCTTATTCCTTTCTTCTGCAATGAATATGGGATTTTGCATAAGATTTGCTTGCTGCTGGGCATTGTTGTTCATTCCATTGTTTTGGCCCTCATTGCCAAGTGGATTAACTCGAGGTCCATCTTCCGGTCGATCCATGAGTGGTTCCTGCAAACAAGTTTCCACAGATTTCTCCCGGGTGTTCAACTCGCGTTGTTCCTGTTTCTTCCTCCTTTGCTGTCTACGGCGCCGGTGGAAGGTTCTCTCTATCTCAGGATCTAGCTCAAAGAGATGAGGCTCTTTTCGCATACACTGGATCTACCCTGCAATTTTTGCAAGTGAAATTCTGCCCTTTTTCGATAGAAAGAAAATTTGCAATTTCGTCTTACAATTTTTGCTAAAAACAAAATTTTGTTAAAAATTGCCACAAATAATGCTCTAAATCCCTTGATTTGTGCGAGAATTTCTCTGTCAATTATGGGTTCATCAATCACGGATTTCCCGAAAATTCCATATCTGCAGCTGCTGAGGATTGCCAATTCGCTGGTTTGGCAATGGTCTGGCAATTGGTTTGGCAATTCCTGCAAAATAATCACAATACTTAGAAATCTTTTCCAATTGCTACCATATTTCATTATTTCCTTCTTTCAACAATTTTTCACCATTTTCCATTAATAATAGGACAAACAAGAGTTCTTTCGAGCAATTTAGGATTAAAATAAGCCTTAATTTCACGGCTTATCATGGACATTCCAAAATCACTCCCAAACATGCTCGTAGTTTAAATTATTCATCAATATCACATGATGGAGCTTTAGTTGCGGGTGGATTTTCAAACTCTTCTTTGAAGATAAGGCTTCTATTTAAGTTACTTGGAACGACCTAATTATTGGGTGCTTACCTCCAAATCTTGGTGGGTTTCTTTGCAGGTATGGGACATAGCAAAGCTGGGACAACAAGGTGGCAATAGTAAGTCTCTTAAATAAGTTAAGCTACCATGAGATGTTTTTTCTGTTTCTGGCTTCTAGTTGAATATTATGTTGTTAATATATTATGCTTTTAAGAAAAATTATGTATAAAAATTCTCATCAGAAGAAAAATTATATATATATATATAAACCTTTTCATGTATGTTACCACTCTTTTTATTTTCTTGTGATACGCAACACTAGCCAGGTGTGGAACACAGATTAATTTTGTTATTTCAAGGCCTCTATGTTTATCCTAGTAAATTGGTGTAGATTTATGAATATATACTCATGCTCAAATGTCCAAGTTTATATACATCTAGATATCTTCCAGTTTAATTATTGTTATTGATAATTCGTGTGTACTCTTTATGTAAAGAAATACTAGTAAAGATTTTTTTTGGTTTTTTGATAATACAATGAACTGTTGTTGTTTAAAATCTTATAGTGCTTTTGATTCCCCCTTTACCCTCTTCTTTAATTCTTGAAGAATTTCTTATTCCCTACCTCAGGAGAATTGATTCATCTTGCCAAATGTTGATTTGTATTGCTAATTCACAAAATAGGGCAAGTTGGTCAATCACATCAGTAGAAGTTGATCTTGCAGTTGCACAAAGATAAAGTGGGACAAACAACACCTTTCCCTTTGTCATATTAAACTGCAAAATTTTAAGGCATATGAGACCAGGTAAATGACTTTGATTATATTCTTTACTTTGTGTAAGAGTATTTACTTTGATTTTGTTGTCATGACAATAAATTTTATAGAGTATAATGTTTTCTTTTTGTTGTTGGAGTGCTATTTTTTCTAAGATAAATTTCTCATAAAACTTGAAAATGAAGTAGGTTGTGCTATTCAAACTTGATTAAGAAAGTACACTTGAAGTTTCAAATAATGCTCTGTCTTCTATATTGAAAATATGGCAAATGTTTTTTCTTCTTTCTCGGGTTGTTACCAAATACTCTATTATTTAGTTTGGGTTCATTCATTTGAGTAATGTGGGGAATCTTTTTAACATGGTTTCCTTAGTTAAAGTAGGAATTTCAACTCTTTTTTTTTTCTTTCTATTTAATGAGCAAGCTTCTTTTGCCACTTAGAAGCAAATGTTGAGAGGTTGTTCTCTACCTTTGACAACCTCAAAATCAACCAAGATCTTTCATTTGCTAATAATTATTCTTTGGTTAATTTTTTCCTTCATTGGTTTGTTAGATTTAAGCCCCTGGAATGAAAGCCTTAACTACCCTTATTATTATTGTTGTTGTTATTATAGCTTTCAACCTGTATTTTCTTTCCTTGTTTCTCCTTTTGTGCACCTAGTATTTGGTATAAACTTTTTTGATTTGATACAGCAGATAAATGTTTCTTTCTTTGTTTCCAAGTCCTTTGTCTTTTTGGCTTTTTCCTCGGGCATTTGCTTCCATTCTTTCTTGCCTCTTTGCTCTTCTTGAATCTCACTAAAGTAGCACAATAAAAACAAAACCAAAATTGAGAAGTTGGAAAGACATTAAGTTTCCTTAATTGTTTGTCAAGAAGGAGACGTCTAAGGCTAAGGACTTTGCATTGTTACCCTTAAATGCTATTAACTAAAGCTAAACTCTCATTTTGAAGTACCTTAACCACAGCCATTAGGATACTTTGATTTTCTTCACATATAATGGTGGAAAAGACAATTCTTATAATGTAATGTTCTACAACTTCCTTTAACCTCAGAAAAATAGAGCATTAGTTCTTTTGTGGAAAATAACGGCTGATTTTTTCTTACTGTGCCAACTTCCTATTCAACATATGAAGGATTGAAAAAGAGAAATATGGAGGATGTCTTTCCTATAGGTCTTGATAAAGATTTTATTATTGTTGGTATGTAGTTATCAAAGAATGATTTGGAAAAGAGTGAGTATAATGGAAAATATTTAGGGTTTGGTGTCTTGCAAAGTTTGGAAGATGAATGGATCTTTTTGTCCTCAATTCCAAGTGTTAGGTAATTTGAAATGCCTATAAAGGTATTTGGAAATGGATTATGCTAGTTTTAAGAGGCTTTGATATTGAAAAGTGTCTAGTTTGATTATTCTCTTTTATGGTCTTTTTTTTTTCTTCATGTTTTAAGATTTTGGTTTGGATGTTTTTGTACTTTTATAAGTATGGCCTTCTATTGTTCTTGTTGGATTCTCGACGATGTATTGGTTTTCTTGTCCTTCTCTTGTTCTTGGTGGCTTTGCTTTGTGGTGCTACGGTATCTTATTTTAATTTTTGTTAGGTTGGTGTTTGGATGTTCTTTTGGTTCTTTGTAGGGGATTGAATTTGTTTTCTTTTGCTCTAGTTGGGAGTTTTTCGTTGTTTTCTTGGTGTATTCTCAAATGTAACTTCAATGCAATTGATTTTTCTTTCCGTGTTAAAAAAAACATTTACCTTCAACCGTACATCTCACCCATATAATATTCTTATGATTTAGTGCTTAAATTTTAGAACAATAAAGAACTTGATGAGGGGCAACATCTTTCTGGATCAAAGTATGCTCATCTTTCCTCTCAAAAATAATTTGTTAATCTGGAAGGAAGATCCTTTGGAAACTTTTTCGTCAAAATTATTGGTCCATATCATTATAGAAAAAGAAAATCTCAAAACTAATCCTACCCAAGCAGCTGTTTGTAGCAATCTAACGGTTGAAAAAGCTCCTAAAAATGTTAATTTCTTACGTTTGGATTTTGGCTCCAAAAAAGAAACCTTGATGTTTACCTTCTCCCTAGTTTATATATGCAACCTCTGCCAAAAAACAAAGGAAAATGGATGAATCTCTTCTTTGATTGTGAGTATAGTCAGAATCTTTGAAACAAGTATTCCAGTGAATTTGACCCTTAGTGCTTCCATGGTAAAATAACAGATTACTTACATCATCTGTATTATGATCTTCCTAACTAGAGACACACATGCCTCAACCAATTAAGCACCAAAAACTTCAAAATATTATGATCTTCCTAACTGGAGACACACATGCCTCAACCAATTACTATGGCTTGATTGTTAGTTTGACTTATTTTTTCTATTTTCAACGGTTTATGACTATAGTATTATTGGCCTTAGTGGAAAATAACTTGAAATGACTCTCCCTATTCTTTGTTAACATTTTGTTATGTGACTTGTGGGTGTGTGACAGGAGTTACTACAGCCTTGAGAGCTCTAATTGGTGGTGTATAATTTTCATTGGAAGAAGTAACGTCTTGGTAAACACTTTTCTTCTTCTTAAATTCAATGTTGACTTATGTGGTGGTTGAGTGTTGTTTTTCCCCTCCGCTAATTTATGAGCACCATAAAATGAATCTTAACATGCACTAGAAGATGTAACTCGTATCTTCTCCAAATTGCTTTGAAGCAATTTGGATTCATTGGAATGCATTGTGAAATTCATGTGCTACGTAGAAGTTGACCTATGTGCAACATATCACCTTTTTCTACATAGATGCTAGTGAACATTAAGAGTAATAGCATAAATTTTTCAATAACCCAATCTTTATTATAGTCAGTTTAAGAAACCCAACTTTGGAAGCACAATAGTAAAACCATTTTATTTGGATAAAGTCACCAATGCAAAAAATAGCGCTTTACTTATTGTCCTCTTCTCTTATAATGACAATGCTTAAATATTCTTAGCCTACACATTCTTTATACATTTAGAAGCCTTGTCTTTGGTTTTTCAAGTTACTTTTGTTATGCCATTCCACTTCCTTTCATTTTTATTTTGTCTTAAAAGGAAAGCATGCTCAAGTTTAAGAACTTAATCCATATTAGATATATATATGTGAAAATTTTGTTTACCTTCAACTTCTATCTTGTCTTGCAATATTTTGCATAATAATTGTTTTGCAAATAACTTATGGTTTTTTCAAGTTTTAGTATATTTGAGATTTGTAGAAATTGGTTTGGTTGAAGTATATGTACTTAGTGTCTTGAAATACTAGATCTATTATGTTTCCATTACTTGCCTGTTGGTTGTCTACCATATATCAATCTAATCCAATTAAAGTCAATGAGAAAGCCATAAATCTATTGACTAATTTGAATACATTAGAGTTAAATTGTGTTTATTTGTAAAATAAACTTAAATTTTACAATATTTATTTATTTATTTTGTAGGTGAATGAGATGACACACTCTTCCTACTTATGAGATGGGATTTGCAATGGATATGTTTATCCCCAATAGATATGTTTATCAATCTTCTGAATAGTGTATTATGCATTTGAACATGTGTGTGTGTGTGTGTGTGTGTGTTAGTGTTATTTGGTCTTTGATATAGTTTGATGGTTAATTATTTAATGTTTACAATAGTGGACACATAGTGCTATTGAAAGTAATTGATTACATTTTGAAAATATTATAATAGGGTTTTTAAATGTACTACATTAGAAAGTAATTGTATAAATTTTAATAGCATTTAGTATAGCTTTATAAAATGCTATTAAAAGTCACCAACTTTTCATAACATCATCTACCATAGTGTTTTTTGCCAATTCTATCAAAAGTTTTCATAACATTAAAATGATGCAATTGAAAGTGGACTTTTTATAGCCTTTTCTATAGTGTGGGAAAAATGCTATGAAAAGTCAGAAACTTTCAATAACATCGACTATGACAGCGTCCCTAAAAACGCTATGATATGTCTTTTATAGCATTTTTTTACTGCAATAAAATACGATATGAAAGAACAATCATAGCATTTTTTGCCAATGCTTTGAAAAGTTTATAGCATTAAAATTACGCTATCAAAAACAAACTTTTTATAGCATCAAAAAAACGCTATGATAAGCCAGAGACTTTCAATAACATCGACTATCACAATGTGCCTAAAAATGCTATCAAAAGTCTACGATAGCGTTTTTCTAATGCTATCGTATGTGATATTTCTTGTAGTGATTTAAAAAGATGTGCAAGTGGAACACCAGCTGCTCTTGCACTTTCCATATTACATTTGTTGACTAACTTGTTCAAATAATCCTTTTGTGTTCATGACAGAATACATGCTTCACAATTCCTTCAAATTTGCATTCCTAGAGTTTTACTTGCTTGGCCAATGTCTTTCATCTCAAATTCACGATTTAATTGACCCTTAAGCTTGAGAATTTCACTCAACTTGCTTGATGATATTAACATATCATCTACATAGGGCAACAGAAAAACAAAATCTTCAGCTCAAATGTGTTTCACACATATACATAACTATCATACAACCTTTGTGCAAAACCACAACCAAGTATAAATGTATCAAATCACTTATACCACTGACAAGGTGATTTTTCAAACCATAAAGCAATTTCTTTAGACGACATACCATGTGTTCTTCACCCTTTTTGACAAAGCCAGGAGGTTGTCTCATTTAAATCTCCTCTTCCAAGTCACCATGTAAAAAGGCAGTTGTTACATCCATTTGCTCTAATTCAAGATCATAATGAGCAACTAAAGAAAGTAACACTCTAATGGATGAATATCTAACAAATGGAGCGAACACTTCATACTTCATTATAGTCAATGTCGTATTCTTCAGTAAATCCCTTGGCAACAAGTCTTTCCTTAAACCTTGGCTTATTATTTTCTTTTATACTTGGTTTTATCTTAAAGATCCCTTTGCAATCAACAAGTTTATGACCCTCAGGTTTTTCTTTAAGCTCCCAAGTACCATTTTTCTTTAACGAAGCCAATTCCTCTTGCATAGCTAACTGCCATTCCCTTTTGTGTTCTAAATTTCCTGCCTCACTATAAGTTCTTGGTTTACAACAATCATTACTTTAATCAATATACAAGGCATAAGCGTCTGTCTTTGACATTTCAACTACACAATCAACTTGTTCATATCGTGAGGGAGGTCTGATGACTCTTCTTGATCCATCTCTTGTCAATTGATAATCTGTCAATTCATTTTCTGGCAAAGTTTGAGCTTGGAAATCATATTGTGATTGAGATTGACCAGTCACGTTAATATCAGAAGATTGTCGATTCAGATAAGCCTTTTCTAAATGTTCTTCTTGTTGTTCTAATGATTCAAAATTGGTAGTTCCTGACATTTCAAGCTCAATTTCAAAAGAATTTGTGGGTCTTTTTCATTTCTGTAATTCAAACTTCTAAAGCTCTACCATGAAAGATGCACTTCTAAGATCTAGGCTCTAATTTGTCTTGCTTAATATGTGACATCCAAACGCTTTCACGTGTTCTAAATTTGGTGCCTTTCCTGACCACACTTCTTGTGGAGTTTTAAGATCAAGAGCATAATATGAACTTAGATTAATGAGGTATGCAACAGTATGGAGAGCTTCGCCCCACCCCAATCACTCTAACCAACTTAGGATGTGGCGTGCTGATAATAGATCCCAACTACACTATAGAATCTATTGTCAAACTAATAAAACTGAACACATTTTGAAAACTTTAGGTGGCTAGCAAAAACTTTATCAAAGTAAAATCCGTAAAATTTTCAGTAGAGTTTTCCCTAAAATCGAATAAAACACACCTAAAATTAAAAAAAAAAAAAACACTCTCAAATGATTTATTCAAATTCCAACACTACCACTAAGTATATCTTATTGCACACAAATCAATAATCGGTTCAGAATCAACAACCACAACCTAGCCAAAAACCAACAATGGAAAAGCATAAATGGTTCCATTTACAACATCATAAAATTCAAAGATGGTACAAGATCGTCAACATAATGCTAGCCACTCTAGTTCCAAAGACAAGTAAAATACTAAATTTACATGGAAAAGGAAAGGTAATATGCATGAGAATGGTGGCAGATCTTAACTTTGATAGGCCCATTGGATACTTTAGTGCTACCTAATAGAAAATTTACCTGCAACTAGTCATACTATATACCGAGTAGTCTTAAGGTATATAACAGAGTGAATCTAGTCATACTATGTACTGAGTAATCTCAAGGTACATAGCATAACAAATTTGGTCATACTACACATCGAGTAATCTCAAGATGTATAGCAAAGCAATCCTGGTCATACTGGCACATAGTAGTCTCAACACACACATCAGAGCAACTAGTCATAATATGCACCGAATAATCTCAAGGTATATAGTAGAGCAACTAGTCATACATACACTACGGAAACACATTCGCGTAAGTGTATCAAGAAATCACCATGAGTACAACATTTAGTGGTTTGAAAACAATTTCTATATGATAATCATCGTAAGTTCTCAACCCACGTTAAAGTCATAAACATTCTCAATCGTGAAGTCTTATAACTTTAAACCATAACTCAAAGATCAACTAAAATCATGATTCGAAAATCAAGTCATTTCTAAAACTCACAAATACTTGATTTCATCTCAAATAATTTGAACTAAGAGACTTCTCAAGGTTCACCTTTCATAAGCTCAAATAATGCCATTGTAGCTAAAAATTTTACATAAACATAAATCCCTTGAAATTCAATTATCCTATATCATGAGTTCAATTTAGTAACCTTAAGTCACTTTCTTTACAATTTGGTAAATTGTCAGTTCTGATAAATAAACAATTTACGAAATACATATAAAATCCTTAAATTGTCAAAATTACCAATAATTAAATCAGTTGCATTTATATATGAATTGCAATTGATTTTCAAATCTCACAAATTTCATAAATTACTAAAATAATTGAAATACTTTATAAAATAACCACTCACAAAGTTATCGACATGAGAATTCCAAGCCGCAATTAGTCATTTTGAACTTCGCTTGATCTAGAACCAATTTGAAGATATATGGTAATTTCTCTTTATCCCTAATTTCACTATTCATCATTCTTCTTCCTTCCTCCCCCCACAAATTTCTTCACCCTTTCCATCTTCCATTATAGTCTATTTGTTTCTTTTCTTCTTCCATTTCTCACTTCCATTTTCACAATACTTTTTTCCCTCTTTCCATGTCACCACAAGCAATAACACAATAACCAAAGCTCTTTAGCAAGGAAAAATCAAAGCCTACAATAACCATCTTGTTTCCCTAAATCTATAACCATATCCATGACTAAAAGAAGCTTAAAAGATCAACAATGAACTTACCGATTTAAATCTTTAATCTCTATTTCTTAGTCTCTTCTTATTTTCATTGCTTCTTCTTCTCCTTTCAAGCTATACTTGTGCAAATACTCCACCAAGAGAATCCATGGAAACTTTGGAGCAAGAAAGAAACAAAAACCCACATTAACAAGTGTTCAAAACTTCAATATTTTTCTTAATTCTTTAACTTTTGTTCAAAAAGAGCTTACCGACTTGAAATCTAGCTTATGGGCTTCTCCGATCTACTTTGGGTCTTAACCACAACATTTTAAGTGATTGTCAACATTACTGCAACTTTTTGACAAGTTTCAAGCGAATTTTCAACGAGTTTTTGGTGATTTTCGGCGAGTCGACAACTTCCCTTCTCTCTCTTTCTCTTCTTTTTCTCTATCTTTTCCCTCATTCTCTCTGTTTTTCACATGCTTCATTTTCTTTGTTTCTCTCTTTTTATTTATTTTTTTTATAATAAACAAAAGTGTGTGGCTTCTGTGAAGCCACACCACTCCCCTTTCTTTATTCAAATGTGTGGCTACTATGGAAGCCACACTTACTTCTTCTTCTTCTTTTTGATTAAGTTATTTTAACAAAAGCTTCTCATGGAAGTTTATCTATATGCCTCCTCCCAATTCTTAATTTTTCTTTTCTTTTAACAAACTTATCTCACAAATTTTCAATTTTCTTTTACTTCTATTTTATTCAACACTTTCTCCTCTAAAATATTTCAAAACTAAATACCAATATACCAAATATATCTTCAAATGCTAGAAGAGAAAAAGTAGGTCTTACAAGTTTTGCATTTGCCAACATACATCTCACGCTCTCCAAAATTTTCTTGTTAAACCTCTCAACCAAGCCGCTTAGCTGATGGGTGTTGATAGAATTAATTTAGTGCTATATTATTTCCAATTTATTAGCTAGTTTTGTGGTTATATATGAGCTTTTATGTGGATTTCTCTTATATTTCAAGAAACCAAGCAAATGGAGCGGATATTACAATCTTGAAGCAAATATATTGAGTTTGGAGCAAAAAGTGATGCAAATTGAGGCTAAGGATGGAAATGAACTCAAATTGGGCAAGCAAACCCGAGAGGATAGTGTCTAGACCTTGGAAATGTTGTCTAGAAGCTAAGCAATTGGTGTCCAATCCAAGAGTTAGCGTCGAGATGTTGCCCTGTGGCATCTCAACAATGCAAAAACATGGAGGAGTGAATTTTTGTCTGTAGCGTTGAGACGCTACCTGAGCGTGCATAAGGGAAACACTGCCATTTTTGGACAACGTCTCGACGCTGTATTGATTTCAAGAATTAAATTTCGCTTCTTCATTAAGGAAAGGGGGGCCAATTGGTGGGTTTACACCATAATCCACCATTTGATAGACTTCAGAAAGGTTTGGGGCTAAATTGGAGCAGAATTATTGAAGATCCGGTGGAGATATAGCAGGAGTGATGGATCGATGTGTAACCTGTTTCATCTCTATTTTCCCTTAATATCTCTGTTATTCTTGTGTAGATTTAGATGACTTATGGCTATAAGGAACTGAATTATGGATTCTTTTGATTAGATTGTGGAGTTTAGGGCTTAATCAAGACTTTGGACCATGTAATTGAGATTAATTGGTATTTGTAGTTACTTTCACACATTTATTTTTATGCAATGACCTTAATGCTTTGAATATCTTGATCAAGGATTGAATGATTTGCTAATTTGTGTTATTACTTGACAAAGAATGCATAAATTAGAGTTTAATTGCATAATAATTGGTGTTTCGACACAACAGTGATAAGAACATCAATTAGCTAGGGTCGTCGATAAAGTTCGTTAATGCCGGATATAATTAATTAATGAGACGAACACGTGAATTAATTAATTATATTCTAGAATTGAATGAGCTCGATGGAGGATTCCTTGTTAGACCCAAGTAAATTGTTTAATTAATTACGAACACCCATTAAACTCAATGAATGGTCCATATGGTGAGATTAGTGTCCTAAACTCTGCCCCTTTTAAATTGTGCTCCTATTCAGTTCATTCTTTTGTTGCTTTTATTATGTTATCTCATTGAATGTTTGTCTGGCATTTTGTTTCCTAAATAAAATTGAATGCAAGTAAGTCTAGTAATTAATTGAATAAACCTTCCCAATTCCTTGGGGATTCGATACTCGGTAATTCTTACTATTTTATTATTACTTCTATTGTGTGTGCTTGCGTGTACCCCGATCAGGTGTAGGGAACTATCAAATGCCTTTGAATTCCAGAACTCTACACCTAGTTTCAAAATTTTCATTTATAAACTCAAGGCCATTATCTATTCTGAGATACTTAATTCTTCTACCTGTTTGGTTTTTAACTAAAGTCTTCCACTGCTCAAATGTTTAAACACCTTTGCTTTTGACTTTAGAGTGAATACCCAAAGTTTTCTAAAGAAATCATCAATGATACCCAAGAAGTAGTGTGCACCACCAAGTGTAGAAACTTTAGCTGGACCCCAAAGGTCTAAATGAATATAATCTAGAATTCCTTTAGCTCGATGTACTGATCTGTTGAATTTTACTCTCGTTGACTTTCCAAGTGTGCAATGTTCCTAGAAAGATAAATTTTTTTGCTCAATAAACCTTGTGTATACAGCTCTACCAGTCCCCTTTCACTGACATGTGTCAACCTTCTATGCCACAAGAGTGTTTCTCTACTGTTATCACACACGACTGCATTACTGGAAGCACATTCTGTACACCCATTCAACACATATAGGCCTTTTTCAACTTACCAGAGAGTACAAGCAAAGCACCCTTGAATATCTTAAAAAAACCACTCTCTGATCTATATTTATAACCAACCTTGTCTAATGTGCTTAAGGAAATTAAATTCCTCAGCCAATTCCTTTAATCAGACATTGATGGTTATTTTCCATAAGAACTCGTCGTTCATCAATTTCTTTTAAGTCATGAAAATAGTGTTTCTGTGGTGTCATCTGATATGAACATCCAGAATCTAAAATCCACTCATCCTTTGGACTAATATCAATAATCATCAACACTTCAGCTGAATCATAATTTTCATGGATATTTGCTGAGGTTTGTTCCACTACTACAAATTTGGCCTTTATTGATGGCTAAACATTGTCAACTATCACTTTTGTTGACATTTTTTGGCCATCAATAATGGCGGTGTCAACATATCTAGTTTGGTTGACGACCAATGCACATCAACTATGATCTCTTTGTTGACGTATTTTGACCATTGACAATATGAACGTTGACATGTATCAACCATCAACTATAACCTAAATCTGTCAACAATAACATCTTTATTGACGTTTACGAGTCGTCAACGTAAGGTATAGTTGATGTTTTTCCACTGTCAATATCCATACAAAAATGTCAATAATACCCCTTTTATTGATACTTTTTGGCTGTCAATATAAACTTGTCTTGAAGTGTTTTAGTCGTCACTGATAACTATAGTTGACATTGCTGCTGTCAAATATGACAAATTTTGTTGACGGATATAATTTGTCAATTATAATGGTTTTGATGTCGTTTTTTAACCGTCAACTATATGTATTTGAAAAAAATTAAAAAAAATGTTGATATTTTTCACTCTCCTTTACAACTTGTATTTATACATACAAACCTATCAAATTCACATTTTCACAACTAGCTAGCAATTATCAACTTGCATTTCACACAAAACTAGCTAACAATTCAATTGCAACTCAACAATTAGACAACTAGCTACAGATTTCATCCAAAAACAGAATCACAAATGAATCAATAAATTTTCATTAACTAACTAAAGCTAAACGTATCATATCAAGCAAGTTGTTTAAAAACACTAACATCTGAGACAAGTAATATTAACAAAGATTCATCACAGGTATTGGGCTACGAAATCACACAACTCAACTGTAATCTCTTCGAACTTCGATTGGCTAAATTTACCTTATCTAGTGTGAATCATTCTAACAAGAAGTGAACTGGACAACTGTTGGATTACATCTGCAGCAAACGTCTTCCAACAAATTGATTTCAAAAAAAAAAAGAGAAATATCTAGAAAGAAATTACGACTCATAAAATAATTTTAGAATGGTTTGTAGTACTATGAAGAACATGGATCATTCCATAACACCTTATCAACAATGGTAAAGTACTCCATTGTTTTCGTGCTTCAGTTGGAGAATTGATACATATGCCTTTTCTAGACCAATAGAGGCTTACGCCTCTATGAAACTGTACTGAGGCTTAGAGCCTCTACGATTCGTATGTAATGATTAGACGAATAGTATTAAATTAATTTGTCTCAATCATTCAAACATATAAAGGTTTGAGTTGCAACAATTTTAATACTTTTATCTAACTATTAAGTACAACAATACTTGATCACACAAATTTAGGATTGTATAATGTTTTTAATTAATATTGAGGCTTACGCCTCATATCGCGCCTCAAGGCTTACGCCTTACACAAAATAAATGGAAACAAGAACAAACAATTATAAAGTTTGAAAAATGTTATACGATTAATGTACAGAAGCTCATCTCAATCCCAAATCTAGTATAAAATTAAATTGAATTACTTCCATACTCTACAAGTAAATTGCTTACTAGCTTCGAGCACAAGTAATATGAATAAATCCCAAAAATAAATTGCTTGCTCTACCTTAACCATTTCCCTTTTGCAACCATTGTAAATAAAGATAACTTTCCATACTCTACAATAAAATCCAATAAAGAGAATTTTGCAACCATAGATAAAATTTAAAACAAAATGGGAAGTACTTACATTATCGACAGTAATTTATGTAAACTATGAAAATTTGGTTGAATGGATGGTGAGTTTGATTAAATTTTGGGTTCAAAATGCTTTTAAAAAGATTGAAATGAGTTCTTTTCCTACAATCCTAACCGGGCATCAAATAGACAAGTCATTAAAATGGCTCCATCATGAGAACACGCTAACCAATAAGATCATGCAACAAAAATTGAAAAAAGTTCTAATACACACAAAATTGTACCAAAGCATCTAAACCTGAGTCATTGTGGAAATATTTGAATAGAAAACCCATTAAAAAAGACATCTTAATTTAGTGTTGCATCCTTATTGGTACTTACTAAGCAATCATAATGAAGAAATTAGTAGCAATTTTTACAAAACATCCATAGAAAATGCAGTATGATTTACATTCTAAACTCACATAATACCCCAACCTATACCTGTGTACTACAAGAACCACAATCATTACACTTGGAGAAGTTTGTTTTTGGAATAAAATCAATACAATGGAATTTTTCAAACAATTACATTTTTCCAAAGGAAAGGAGAAGTAATGTAAAGAAGCTTATCTCAATCGTAAGTTTTTCATAAAATTTTGCTTGATTAATGCATAAGATCGACCATTGAAAAAAATTTTCAAAACTCACAAATTTCAACAAAAACCTAACTTTTTTGTCATTGTTCAATAATTCATTAAACTTAGATAAAATTTTTTTTACTCATTTTCAAACAAAGTTTGTTAAAAGGTAAAAATGACAACATTTGTTATTTTGTTTAAGTTTAAAGTAAAGCTTGCAATACTTATTGATAGGATGTATAAAGTTTTATTTAATCACACTTAACTCTTGTTAGTTGGATAGTTTTATGTGTTCTCATGTTTATTTTGTAGGAATTCGAGCAAAGATGTATTTTGAGACTCTGTGTCGAATAACGATTCAAACGAGCCAAACCGGAGGTCATTCGGACACCTGAGCGAAAAGTTAGAGCAAAATTACCAAATCTGTCTAAAGAGCAGCATCTCAACGCCGCTCAACGCTATGCTCAACGCCAAACTTGACGCTGCTCAACGCTAAGCTACTGTTTTTGCTCGACGTTGCTGTTTGGCTTGCTCAACGCTAGTAGCGTCTTGACACCATGCTCGACGCCGCTCGATGCCACACAAAATAAGCAATTATTCTTTCCTTAATTGCAAGGGCAGCGTCTCAACGCTGCCCAAGCCGTATTTATAGCACTTTTTCACTTTATGTTAGGGACTTTTGTCTCATTTGCTTAGACTTTTAGAGAAAGCTTTTGAGAGCTTTTCTCCTTCTACTTTTACACTTTTATTGTAGCAAATCAAACCACGTTTAATGGGAAATATATTATCACAATGCTTGGCTAAACTATGCGTTTTCGATTCAGAGGTCGGTCGTAATCAATTGCAATGTTGTGAGTCTTGGACCTTAATGTAGTTTTCTTTCAATTGCAAGTATTCTTTGATTCCTGTGTTAATATTATAAGCATGTATTTTTGATTGAATTGACGTCTTGATTGCTTTACATGTTTGATTGTTAATCATGAAGCATGATCCGTAATTGTCATGTTGATTGAACCGGTAGCGTTAGGATTATTACATGTGTATGTTTTGTGGGTTTCCATATTACATGGCTTGCATGTTTAATTCTAGGAATTGAAGGAGCATCTTAATTAGATTAAAGTGATTTCACCTAATTGGTTGTCTTGGTCCTTCCAAAGAACTTAATGCCTTTATCTAAATAATTTGGAGCGGTTTCGTAAAAATTGTTTAGGTAATTAGCATTAACTTGACGTTTGTTAGAGTTAATGACCTTAGGGAATTTGCTACTTTTTGGGGTTTCCTAATAAGTTGACCAAGTGCTTGCATTGTTAAGTTTAAATATTTTGAATGCTTGTGATCAATTTTTGCAATTGAGTTGAACCGCACCTTTGAATTGGAACTTGGTAAGATTTGATCTATCTTTATTTTTATTTGCTTATGTTTTATTTTATTTATAAAAACAAAAAAATCTCCCTTTTTAATTGTTTTCTCCTTTGCAAATTTAATTTGAGAAATTAATATTCGGTTCCCTGAGATCGACCGGGTCCACTCAAAGCTACAAGTAACTTAGGATCGGTTTATAAATTGTAATTTGACAAGCCCTTGACAAGCTCGCTTCACTTATCAAAGTTTAAGGTATATAATTTGATGAAATTGAATAGTTAAGAGTAAAAATTGATACACTTTATCTAAGTTTAGGAGTAAACACAATGGATATTTTTTCTTAAATATATATATATACATATATATATATATATATATATATATATATATATATATATGTATTTTTTTCTTTCTTTAACTTGATACACTTTAAGCATTTAATAACATATGATTTCCCAAACTTATTGGACCATTGGCCACACTTATTAATGGAATTGAATCCATCTTTATGTGAAGTTCACTCCAAAGAGACTCATTCTCCCAACCAAAAGAAACGAGCACTTGACTTTTCTAGAGGGAGAAAGAAATTACAAAGACATGGATTTTCAAATTTCAGTTTAATATTAACACCTTAAGCTAAAGGAGCAAGTATACTTTAAAGTAAAAACAATAATCCATATTATGAGAACACCACTAAAAGTCAACACCAGATAAATCCACGTCAACACCAAAGCTCATTATGGAGCAATTGTAACCAAACTAAAACAGACAACACACCAAAGCAGCTATGGAGCAATTGTGATCAATTTCCAACCAACAAAACTTTATGGAATAATTGTGACCAACTTTGATAGACGACTTGTCAAAGGTTGTATCAAGATTAAATTTATAAAACCAGACCTCTAATTATGTTGCAATAATAGTGGCCGGGGTCATCCATAGGGATTGGAGTTCTTAGATTAAATAAGTACCACAGTTAATTATGCCTAATTTTATTTAGAGAAAGCAAATTTGGATTGATTCTTTTGACACAAATATAAAATATATCCTATTATATACAAAGTTGGAGTCCAATTTTAGAGAGACATTCATTAATTGCTATTCGTGAAGCCCGACTATGAAATTGACTACTGAATTGTGAATCATGTAACCGTTCTAAGTCAAGAATTACTAAAGTATTCAATTGACTCTCTCGAGCCCAATTGAACTCATGCAAGAGGTAAATCAACCTTTCGGTCTATTTTTACAACTAAACACGACATTATGAAATTCTTTTATTAACTTCAAGTTTTAACCTATTCATTCTCATTCAATAGATTAATCCTAGTTATGCATCCAAGTTCTTAGTTAAACCTACTTTTTCAAGTTAAATTTAACTCAACAAACAAAGCTATGGCCGGAAGCTAAGAATATTGAATCAAGATGCATAAAAAATGTTGCAATCACATTCAACAATCAAACATAGTTAAATACAATCTTACAATTAACTAAAAAGTCTAAAACACTCAAATACATACAATTTTAGTCCACTAAATCCTAAAATTGAAAAAGCAAAAGAAAGGAAAAAGAGAAAAACTGGACAACGCGTGCCAACACTCGTTCCTGACATGATGTCCCGTGATCCCGAGCCTTGAGTCTCCTTCTTAGCTCTCTAATGTGCTCTTCAGATCTCTCAAACAATGCTTCTATTGAAATTAGGCTTTAGGTCTCTCCAAAACGGCTCCCTTTGCTTGAAATATAACATTCCCTTTTATAGAATCGAGACAGCGTTGCAACTCTGTCCCTTCAAATTTTATAAAAAAGGAAAATTTTGATTTGGCTGGCGTTGCAATGCTATGTCTGCTGGTCTACAAGGTTGAAAGGCTACTGAAGTGGCGTTGCAATGCTACAGATGGCGTTACAACACTATCCTTTTGGGTTCACAAGCTTGTTTTCTTCTCTTCAACACTTGGATCTTCAATTATGGATCCAATATTTTGCTCCAAATTCAACCAAATTCTTCTCAAACTCCGGTTTTGCTCCAATTGCTCGATTTCTGCAAAATTCACATAAAAATACATGAAAGTACACACAATCATAGCAAAACTAGCATAAAACTAAGCCTAGAAATAACACATTTATGCATGCTATCAAACTTCTAGTTTGTATTTTTGTGAATGTTTGACAAATTTAATCAAAGAGATTTTCTCCATCTTTACCAAATCACAGGGGCAGACTTAAAGGAGATTTTCCTCACGTTAATGACTCCCCTTTCAAATATGGAAAATCAAATAATCCCCTCAAATCAAGTGTTTATGTCTCCCCATCCCAAAATCACAGCGGACACTACAATATTAATTTTTCAGTTTTGCCTTGCTTCCTTCTTCATTTTTCGTACATTGAAAAATAGTGATTTGAATTGGAGGGAAGTTCAATTTAAGGAGATGAAGGCCTTGAGGATTACAAATAAGCTTTTGTTTAAGAAAACCAAACCTATTGATCAATATGTGGTATTTTTTTTAGACTAAAAGCATTATACCATAACCATGAACAACTTTATACACCTTAATAATTCACTTCTAAACCAAGGACAAACAAAGATATAAACAAAATGAACTATTCACCTCTAGAATAGTCAATAATCGCATATCGCGTACTGATAGCAGAGCCAAGACGCCGATAGTGACTGAAAGTAGAGCCACGACGGAGACAACTAAGCCCTTTGTTAGTAGTGAAGAAAATGCAAAGATAAAGGAGAGAGACAGCCAAATGTCGGCGGTGAAGGAAACAGAGTCATCCAAACGCCGGTGGTGAGGGAGAGAGCCAAACGTTGACAGTGATCGAGGGAGGGAGGGAGACGTGATGGAGGGTAGAGGTGCAAAATAGCGAATTGGGGAGAAGTTTAAACATAAAGCAGTAAAAGGCTAAAAATAAAGCAAAGTGAGATAAACTAATCTTAGCACGGGCACCGATTCGGAGTACTGGCTACAATGTAAATTCGATCACAGATAACCGATCGTGAGATTCAATTGCAAAGTTTATTACATAATCGACTCAACCAAAAAAGCTGGAGAAGCCCTTAAGCTACCTTAGGTCCCCTAATTAAGCTAATCCAACCAAGCATCGAATTAACTTCTAAACTAACTCGTTATAGCTGGGCACGATAGCGTTTCATACTAACAGGGCTAATCTCATTATGCTCTAGGGATTGATTGAGACATGTCAACTAAACTAGATTGACCGATCTAATTTATTTAACTCGCTCACCTAATTCTTAAGCCTATCATGCAAAATACGAAACCAAGGTAAAGCCTCTAATTAAGCAAACATGAGTCGGCCTAATCACCACTATTATTAGCATACATGAACACAGTCAACGCAAATAGATTGTCAAACTATTTTATGAACATGCTCATAAATTTAAGCTAGAATTAAGAGATAACAAGCTACTGAAATTGCATAAAGAAATCAAGTACAAATCTCACAAATTTACAAAGTTACCGTCTATACACCCGAATCAGCATCGAAAGTCTAGTTGGACATCGAAACAACATAGCCAACATTGAGGATCGATCAAAAACTCCTAAACTATCCTAAAACTACTAAATAGTAAAGAGAAAGCTTAAAATGGTCTCATGGAGGTTGAACATTGGAGAAAACATGACCTAGATGGGAAAAATATCCTTTTTTAGAAATCGTGATAGGGTTGAGACGCTGGGAGTAGAGTCTTGACGCTACCAGCATTGAGGGAGAGCATTCCATGGCGTTGAGCAATGTTGAGGCTAGCGTTGAGAAGCTGGTAGCGTTGAGCAAGGCGAACCGTGGCATTGAGCAGGGTTGAGCAGAGTTGAGCTACAGGGTTGAGATGTTATGCTCAACGCTCTGTAGCGTCTCAATGCTACCTCTATGAGAAATTGGGCATCATCTCCACTATTCCATGCCTTAATTGATACTTTTGCACCCAAAATCCATTCTTTAAGCCCAATTGAGTGAAACGGCCCGAACAACCTCTTATGGGTCGATTCCAGTAAAATGATCAATTAAACACATAAAAACCAATGAACTAACCATAATTAATAAGGATAAAATAAGACTTTTCTAGTCCTATCACCAAGGCAAGGATTCCTTGTGAAATACTGGGGGAACAGATTGCACCAGATGGAAATAGGCTCACAATCAAATATGCCCAATCTCACCTAACCTCCTATAAATAGAGGAGGTCACCCCCTCATTTTGAGAGGTTTAGAAGATTTAGAATTCAGAGAATTTTGAGAAAATTCCCAAAAGACTTAAAGATTCTCTAAATACATTTTGAAGACCAAAGATTTGAAGATCAGGAGACTTTAAAGAGAAAAATAAAAAACAATCGATTTAAAAAATTTAAGACTTCGAGACATCAATCGACTTTTCAATAAGTTGAAGATTTAATCTCAAGAACAAGCTACAAAACTTTTTAAACAAAATTACATTTGAGAGAAAAAATCAAAATGATACATATATTCGAGATTGTACTATCCAAACATAAATAAAATTAAGTTGATTTTAAAAGAAACAGTATCATTAAAAGTATTATTTTAAAAAAATGGCTTGAATCTAGACTTAAAAAAAAAAGGCTGATTTAAAGGCTCACAATGAATGAACATATAAGAAAACGATAATAATATCTCTAACAATATTGGAGAGAGAAAGAAAAAGAAAAGTTTAAAAAAAGGTTAAAATACCATTTTGATCTCTGTACTTTGAGCTTTATTCCATTTTGGTCCATGTACTTTCAAATGTCCAATTTTAGTCCATGTACTTATTCATGAGTGTGAAGTTGTCTCGAAGGCTTTTCCAGCTTGTTTTTTAATGTAGATTTTTTTTAGGGCTTTGCAGCTTGTTCTCGATCTTCAAAGTCTTCTAGTCTTTGAGGCTTTGATTTAGAAAGTGTTTGATCTTCAAGAGCTTAAGAGTCTTTTGATCTTTTTGTTTCTATAAATCATCTCTAAGTTCTGCAGAGAGTTTAATTTATGAACCCCTCAAATGAAGGAGGGCTCCTCTATGCATAGAGTTTTCCATAGGCATGTGGTCTTGGGCCATAATGACTTTTAGACCCAACCATTGTACTTGGGTTTTGTTAGATTTAGGTCTAACCATCTGGATTTGAGTTTTGTCTAACTTTCACCCAAATTCCATATAACCAATTTGACCAAATTAAGTTTAATTATTTGGTCAAATAGTTATAATGAAGACATATGGTCTTCTAATTTTAGAATTTGCCAATTTTTGTCTTAAAATTAAATTTTGAGCATGTGTCAATTTATAATTGATCCCAAATTTAATTATTTATAATTTTTTCATTATGATGTGACAATTTGAAATTGGCTAAAATTTCTCATTCAATACTTCAAGCGTTTTGTTGGCAATAGACCATCAACAAAGGGTTTTGTTGATGTGGTAACGTCGGCAACTCCTCTACGTCATAATAATAATTTTCTTAGGCCATGTTTGATAACCATTTGGTTTTTGGTTTTTGAAAATTAAGCTTGTTTTATCCCAATTTCTCTACAATGGTTTTCATCTCCATTAAGGAAGCATTTGAATTCTTAGCCAAATTCTAAAAACAAAAACAAATTTTTGAAAACTACTTTTTTCAGTTTTCAAAACATGACTTGATTTTTGAAAACATAGATAAAAAAAGTAGAAGACAAAACAAGTAAAACCATAGGCGTGGGAGTAATATTTATAGGCTTAATTTTCAAAAACCAAAAACTAAAAACCAAATGGTTATCAAACGGGGCCTTAAAATCTCAATTTTTTATGTTCAAATGTCATTACAATCTGAAGCGCTTATTACTTAAAAATAATTGTCTACGAAATAATGATATAAAATAAAATTTATATCAAACCAAATTGATGAGTTAATTTTAGACTTCGTAAAGTATGTGGTTTTTGGGTTGTTTTATTGATTTATTTGGACATTTTATTGTCTAATTGAATCTTCATTATTTCTTTTTAATTGTAGAAGTCTAATGGAAGTAAATTGAAGAAAAATGGAAGTTTTGTACTAAAATTTGAGATAAGAGAAGAAAAGTGAAAAATGGTAGAATGCTAGAGCTTGGGTACTGCAAACTTTGAGACGAAAAAAACACGCGTTTACAGCACTAAGGTACTGGGACGAAAAGCCACAAATATAAATTGTTCTTTCTTTTTCATGGTATAACTTCAAAGGGATAATTCTTAAAAAAATAGAGAGAGAAATGGGCTGGAGACATCATTTTGGGACCCCGAGGTGCAGAACAGAGTGGTGAATTTTCTTAAAAGCTAGTTTGGGATCTAATCTATCTTTGTCTTGGCATAGTATTCTCTAGGGAAGAGAATTATTTTTGAAAGGGTACCAATGGAAATTTGAAAATGGGCTTCAGATTAGTATGAAGTTGGGTCACCTACAGAAGGAAGAGACAAGCCGATTAAGTCTCCCCTGAGTTGGAAGATCAAAATGTTGCTTTGCTTCTAAATCAGGATGGTTCATGGAAGAAGGATTAGAAGGAAGTTTCTAGAAGATGATGCTGAGCAAATTTTGAATATTCCTACTAATGGAGTTTTAATGGCGGATGAGGTCATCTGGAAAAATGATACCAAAAGAATCTTTACGGTTAAAAGTGTCTAAAAACTTGGAAGGAAAAAACTTAGGTGCAGCCCACTTCAATACCACATAATTTTTAAAAAAATAAAATAATTTTTTTTTCTGTTGTGCTCGACTTGGAATGGCTATCCAAAAGCTTCGTCATCAAATCAGATTGAGATATTCAGTCATTGAAAATATCTTTGGAATCTTGCGCTTCCTTGTAAAATAAAGATTTGCATTTGGAAATTGGTGAATTCCATATACGCGGACGAAGCTGATTTACAGAGGCCTTCAAATCAAACCATGGTGTCCTTTTGGTAATCACAAGCCTGAAACAGAAACCCATTTATTATGGGTTTGCAAGGTAATTTCTAAACTATGGCACACTTTTCTCCCACTTATGCCGGTATTTATTTGGATTTCAGGAGGACATAGACAATGCAATGGCTGATTATTTTGATTGAAACTGAAAATATGTTTTGGGTCTTGACTAAATCAAATTCATCTTCACATGCTTGTTCATCAGGGCGTACAGTTGGATTGGGAAAAATTGATTCAGTTGCTGAGTTGCAACTTACCAAGCTGTTAAGAATCAGGGAGACTACGGAACAAAGAACCCAATTTATTGATAGTCCTCAACTGTTTCAAAATGGTGGACATTGAATATTGATGCGACATAGAGTTACACCAAGGGGCGAGGAAAAATTGGTTGAACTGTTTGTGATTGAGAACGTCGTTTTATTATCTATGCAGCACATCAATGTGTTCGTCGGTATTGGTCAATTTTAATCCTCAAGACTTTTGCAATTGCAATCGGATTGAGACACATAGTGGATGGATCTGTTCCATTAATGGTAGTCTGATTCACTCATTTCAATCAAGCTACTATATCATAACAAAGTACATTATACCAAAATTAATCAGTTTGTGTTTTGGAGAATACAAAATTATTTAGGCCTTGTTTGATAATCATTTAGGCCCCGTTTGATAACCATTTGGTTTTTAGTTTTTGGTTTTTGAAAATTAAGCTTGTTTTCTCTCAATTTCTCTACAATGATTTTCATCTCCCTTAATGAAGCATTTGAATTCTTAGCTAAATTCTAAAAACAAAAACAAGTTTTTAAAAACTACTTTTTTTAGTTTTCAAAACATGGCTTGGTTTTTGAAAACATAGGTAAAAGGTAGATAACAAAACAAGTAAATCGAAGGGTGGGAGTAGTATTTATAGGCTTAATTTTCAAAAACCAAAAACCAAAAACCAAATAGTTATCAAACGGGGCCTTAGTTTTTAGTTTTTGGTTTTTGAAAATTAAGCTTGTTTTCTCCTAATTTCTCTACAATAGTTTTTATCTCCCCTAAGGAAGCATTTGAATTCTTAGTCAAATTCTAAAAACAAAAACAAGTTTTTGAAAACTACTTTTTTTAGTTTTCAAAACATGGCTTGGTTTTTGAAAACATAGATAAAAGGTAGATAGCAAAACAAGTAAATCCATGGGTGAGAGTAGTATTTATAAGCTTAATTTTCAAAAACAAAAAACAAAAAATAAAAAACCAAATGGTTATCAAACGGGGCCTCTTGATCAAACATCAAGTTCACTCACATCAATCATAGGTGTAATATGGAGATAGAATTCTTAGCCTGTTGGGCTTCTTTGTTAGGGATGGATGAAGCCTGGTGTGAAGAGCCTTCGGTGGGCCTTCAACATTTTCTTCTGCTTTAATGTATCTATGTAATTTTCCTTTCTCAAAACCAAAAAAAAAAAGTTGTTAGGTTAAAATAATATTTTGATTTTGTATTTTGAGATTTATTTTATTTTATGTCGTGTATTTTTAAATGTCCAAATTTAGTATTTATAGTTTTAGTACATCTTTAAATAGTCTACATAGTTTTTTTTAAAAAAAAAAAAAAAAAACCAACATATGGAGATAGAGGATTTGAACCTCTGAACTTTTAGTCGATGGTATATGTTAACAAGTTGTTCTACAGGTGTATGCAAAAATCAGACTGAACCGAGGAACCAAATCGAACCGAGTTGAATCGACTAGTTCAGTTCGGTTTTTTTTTAAAAAATCGGTTTCCTCAGTTTAGTATTGTAAAAAATCGAGATTTTTGATTTGGTTACAATTTAGTTTTTATGTAAACCGAACCGAACCAATAACTTAAAATAACTTATAGGAAAATTATGTCAAATAGCACGTTTTCAACCATATATTACACAAATGACCCATTTAAAAAAAAAAATCAGCTTTAGCATGACTCATCCTTATAAAAATATTTTATTCCATTTATACCCTTAAATAAATAGTAATGATATTAATGTGATTTATATTAATGATATTAATGTGATTTAATGTTTCCATAATGAAATCATTCAATTTAGGCAAATCATTACACCATTAATTACATATTCTTTTTTATAATTTTGAATGTTTTATTTGATTTTTTTAGATTTTTTCTCCAATTGTGTTTGTCGTATACTGCTAAAAATGAGTTGTTTTGCCAAAAAGCTCAATTTTAACATAACGCTAAAATTTGAACATTACTTATTTGTTGTCCACTACTAGAAAAAAGTTGTTTCGCCAAATTTATTTTTCCTCTCTCATTTTTCATCAGCAAATTATCATTGCTACAGTTTTCATTCCGGTAGCAACTTCAATCCAACCACTTGAAATATGAATAATGTTTCTCCATGAATCACATTTTTTTTTGTCAATTTACTTAGAACACATGTTTTATCATGTATTGTTTGTCATAAACTCTACCATATATATCGTTTTGCTCATATATATTATCTTCATTATTTTTTCCTCGAAATTATATATAAACTTTAATAGTTAGATATAATATAAAATAATGAAACTGTACATGGTATATGTGTTATAAACATTATTCGTGATATGGAACATTCTTGAAAATACTCGACGTCAAATATATAATATTAAGTATACTGTAAAAAACAAATATACATAGAAGTATATTATATATACATCTGTATATAATTCTAGTATATTTTATATAGGAAATAAGCATAGTTATATTCACAGACATATATTATATAAACATAGGTAAATAATTGTCATATATTTTGTATTGGTAATAATCCTATTAATTTTGAGATAACCTTACAATATATAGCTATAATGTCATAACATGATCTATCCAATTTAGACTTACTGTATGTAATATATAATGTTCAATGGGTTCCTAAATATATACTGTATTGTATATTGTACCCATAAATATATATGCTGAGGTATAGAATATATACATCAGTATGTAATCATTCTATATGTTTGGGATGACATGATAATCCTATTATATTCTCAGATATATATTATATATACCCTTACTATATTCTCAGACATATAATATATATATCTCCTAACATATGAAGAATGGAGCCGTCAATAATGGAAAGCAAAGTTGTATTTTGTCTCTAAGTGAGAGATTGTTAGGATTGTGGAGCCAAAATTGGCTGCAGTAGGAAGAAAACCCGAGACCATTACTTAGAGACGCTAGGAAAGCATCTCGACGCTACGTCATTTGACGGAAACACCTTTGGATTGACGCGTGCACGAAAAAGGGAAAAAGAAAGATGGGTTGTGGTCCATTCATGCTTTAGGTTTTTATTGAACATACATACATACATATATATATATATATATATATATATATATATATATATATATATATATATATATATATATATATATATATATATATATATATATATATATATATATATATATGTATGTATGTATATATATGTATATATATGTTATATGCTTTTGCGGCTGTATGTGAGAGAACCGAAAGCCTTTCTTTTTGTTTTAGAGAATATACACAGTGAGTGTATTTTCGTGAACAGTGCGCTTGATAATGTATTTTGTGAGAGAAAATGAGAGTTTTCTCTTGTGGGATGGAGGGTTTTCCTTTGTTGTTGATCCCAAGCTATCGAGTAATACTTAGAAGTCAATAGTCATTGTTGGACTATTGAGAGTTAGTTTGTAACGTGAGATTGAGGCTACTTGTAATCTTCCATTATAGTAGAACCTGCAGTTGTAGAAGACTGGACGTAGCCCCGAGTTTGGGGTGAACTAGTATAGCTTCCCGTATCGTTCTCTTTTTCCCTATCTCTTTACATTTATTATTTGTGATTCTAACTTGTTTGGCTTATCCTGTGAAAGGGGAGAATTAATGGGGTTTTTGTACGAATGACCCGTTTTCCAACGCTTTAATGACTAATGACCTACGTTATGAAAATAATGAAATATGACCCATTCTGACGCAACAATGCGCGCAAAATTACACATGAGGGCAGTATGAGACGGTCTTGCTTGTTCACACTCTCGTACGCGGAAATGCTATCGCTCTAGCTCTCTAGCTCTCCCGCTCTCGCTCAAATGAGTGGTTGAAAATCTGGAGAAAAAAAAATAGGCAAGAAATCATTATGTTAGAGAAGAGCTAGACCAGCAGAGTTATTGCTTGAGCGAGAGCGAGAACGAGAGCGAGAATTAGATAGCGATCTTCCTTGTCTCTTTCTTTTCTCTAGAATTTTGGCCACTCATTACTATCATGAGCAAGAGAGTTAGAGCGAGAACTAGAAAGCGATTTTCCTTGTCTCTTTCTTTTCTCCAGATGAGGACCACTCATTATTATCACGAGTGAGAGCAAGAAAGCAAGATCGAGAACATTAGAGCTAAAGTTAGAGCAAAAGTGAGAGTACAATGCTCTCACAGTAATTTGGACGGGATGTAGAGTACGGAAAGGGTCATATGTCATTAATTTCAAAACATGGGTCAAATGGCATCAAGGCGCGTGAAAACGAGTCTTCTATGCAAATTCTCAAAATTAATATTGTAGTAGTTTTATTATTGCTATATTATTATTTTTCTCCTAACAAGTGGTATCAGAGTCTTTGGTTCAGGAATCAAGGGATACGTGGAGCCAACAAGTTTCAACGGAGTCATGAAGTTTGATGGAAAAATTTTTGGGAATTGGAAGATGATGGTCAAAGATTATCTGACCGCTAAGAAGTTGAGTAAGGCTTTGAAAAAGAGACCGAAAGAGATGAAAGATAAAGATTAGGAGACTTTGGATGAAGAAGTAGTTGCAACAATCAAGATGTGTGTTGTCAATGGACGTGGCTAGTCATGTGGCTGGCGTGACAATTGCAATTGAGTTAATGGAAGCGCTTACAGACATGTATGAAAAAGCCTGCACAAGTAATAAGATCTATTTGCTTAGGAAGTTTTTTAATATGCATATGGTTGAGGATGCTTTTGTGAATTCCTATATAAATGAGATAACCACTTTGATAAATCAATTAAAATCAGTTAAAATAGAGTTTACTGATGAAATGAATGTTATTATGTTATTAACCTATTTACCTGATAGTTGGGAAATGATGAAGACAACAATGCCCAATTCAGTAGGAGAAAATACTTTGAAGTTTTCAAGTATTTGTGATTTAGTATTAGCTGAGGAAATTCGTAGAAAGGGTAGTAGTAAAGAGTCTATTGTTGGATCAACTTTGGTTATGACTAAGGGTAAAGAGAAGATTAATGACGAAAGTACAGTGAGTGGCCGTAGGAAGAAGTGGGGTTATAGGAATACAGAGATAGAATGTTTTTACTGTCACAAGAAAGGTCACATTAAAAGTCAGTGTAGAAAGATGAAAAAAGATCTAGAAAAGAAAGAAAAACAGGCAGCAAATGCAGTGCATGATGCCTTAGTTTGTGTTGAAAGTGACACAAAGAGTTGTAGTAATTCATATGAGTGGATTTTAGACAGTACACATAGCTTCAGATAAAATTTTGTTCACATCCTTCACAGGAGGTTACATGGTCTAGTGAGGATGGAGAATGGTAGAACCTCCAAAACCAGTGGAATTGGAGAGGTCATTCTAAAGATAGAATATGGGGATAAATTGGTGCTGCGTAATGTTAGGTTTGTGCCAAGTATCATGATGTATCTCATCTCTACTAGCAAGTTGGCAAATGAGGGCTACAAATGTGAGTTCGGCAGAAGCCAGTGTAAACTCAAGTTAGGATCCCAAATAGTGGCAGTTGGCCATAGGAAATCTACACTGTATAAATGTCAATTGGATGTTGCCAAAAGTTCAAAGAGACAATGGATGCTAGTTAAAGCTGTAAATGGTTGTTGTAGAGGTATAGTTGAGCTAGTAGCAATGATAGCCAATTTTGATCAGTTAGATCATGATCCTTCGATTTAGAAACAATTGGAAAGTCTTGGGGAGAAAGTTGATGGCTATCGTGAGTCCCCAATTTTCATATGCTCAATTGAATTGAAGAAGTCGCCTATGTGAGTGGAGAAATTAAATTGGAGGACTAGAGCAGTTACAAAGGTCTATGATAAAGTCTTTAGTTTGACAGTAGGTTTGAATAGAGGATTCTAGCATTTCTCATAGTGTATCTTCTTCAGGAACAGTGATTTAGGGCTGAAGAAGATGTCAATTGTTACCACTTAACTGAAGTGAGAGTACATGTCTGTCTTTTTCTTTTAGGAGACAAATCCACGTAGCGAGCCTATATCTCGAGGCGAGCACATATGCACTACAAATATTTTTTGATTGTTGCCTATTTTTTGTGAGATTGTTGTTTTTGAGATATTTTGTTAGCCTTGGAGTTTTCCAAGAAGATCAAAATTAATAGTTGTAGTGAGAGTTGTACCTTGGAGTGTGCCAAGGTGATCAGAGTTTTGCTGTAGTGGGAAGCAAAGTTGTATTTTGTCTCTAAGTGAGAGATTGTTAGGATTGTGGAGCCAAAATTGGCTGCAGTAGGAAGAAGACCCGAGAGCATTGCTTAGAGACGCTATGAAAGCATCTCATCGCTACGTCGTTTGATGGAAACACCTTCGAATTGACCCGCGCACGAAAAGGGAAAAAGAAAGATGGGTCGTAGCCCATTCATGCTTCAGGTTTTTATTGAACATACATATATATATATGTTATATGTTTTTGCGGCTGTGTGTGTGAGAGAACCGAGAGCCTTTCTTTTTGTTTTAGAGAATATACACAGTGCGTGTATTTTTGTGAATAGTGTGCGTGACAGTGTATTTTGTGAGAGAAAAGGAGAGTTTTCTCTTATGGGTTTGAAGGGGTTTTCCTTTGTTGTTGATCCCAAGTTATCGGGTTGTGATACTTGGAAGTCAATAGTTATTGTTAGACTATTGAGAGTTAGTTGTAGTGTGAGATTGATGATTCTTGTAATCTCCCATTGTAGTGAACCTACAGTTGCAGAAGACTAGACGTAGTCCCGAATTTGGAGAGAACCAATATAACTTCTGGCATCGTTCTCTTTTTCCCGTTCTCTTTACATTTGTTATTTGTGACTCTAACTTATTTCGCTTATCCTGTGGAAGGAGAAAATTAATATTGTAGTAGTTTTATTGTTATTATATTATTTCTTTTCTCCCAACAAAAAATATGAATTTATTAGTTTAATTTTATTTAGTTAATTTTTTCATTTTGGTTTGTTAATTTGTCCAACAATATTTAGAGTTTAATTGCAATTTTCATTAGATCGTAAGGTTATAAATAGCCACATTTAGGTTGTAACAGAGGACTTCTAAACGAAGCTTTTCAACAATGAAATTATGAGTGTTTTTTCTCCTTGGAAAGTTTTTCTATTGTTCTTGGGATCCCTTCATGAATTTATCCCACCACAAACCTATTGTCTTCCCACATCATCAACTATCAAAATGTCTATTTTGTTCTTTAACTTTCAAATTTATTATATTTTGATCCAAATGTTTATTTAGGGTCAACAAAAGGATATTGTAGCTTCAAATATATGTATTAGCATCCTAATAGAGCATATATTGCAATCCTATAAAATTGACAAAGATGAGTATCGAGACTAAACAAATACAACAAGTGACAAAATCATTTCTATGAAAAATAATATAGTTATCTTTTGAAAGCTTGTTAACAAAAGTGATTACAATTTTAAAGTAAAATATGCATTTTAAAAATGTTAAACTATACAAAATACCCCTAAACTTTAGGATAAGTTCCAATTATGCCCTAAACTTTTGCAAATTTCATTTTTACCCTTGAACTTTGAATTTCGTTCTAAAAATAACTTTGAAAAGCTTTTTCATTAAAATAAGGTGGAAATCGACGCGACGACTAATATGTAAAAAATTGAAGGCATACGTGACACATTTATTGTTGGTTTTTTGGTCCTTAATCTCAAATTAATTAATCTTAATTAATTATTTTTTTTAAAGAAAAATAAAATTTATTAAAGAAATGCCACAAAAGGGCTCCTAACCAAGAAGGGTAGTTATTCACCCGAACACAGGGGAAGTTAAGAGTATGGGCCATAATTAATTAATGTTTTGATGATAACAAACTTAATTTTGATCACTGATTTTATGTACTAACCGAGCCATTAGACATAACTCACATCTCCCCAATAGAGAATTAGAAAATTATCTCTAAACCTCTTTCTCTCCAATTCCTTGTGGATTTTCTTTCAAGAGACTCCCACAAGCCTTGGTCTTGTGTTCAAGTCACAGCCAGGAAGATTTTGTGGAAGAGATAAAGACCCGTCATAAATATCTTCATATTTACTCTAAGTAAGTTTGCTTAATCTTATTTTTTATTTTAATTTTAAATTAAATGAAAGATGATCCAATGCTTTCGCTGCAGAGTGAAACATTCATTCCTTTATTACAAACAATAAATTTAAACAAAAAAATTGAAGAAAAAAAACAAAAAATTCATGCAAATAAATTCAACTCAAATTAAACAATAAATTTAACACTAACAATTTCGAACACCCTGTTTAAATCTAATGACAAGATTGGTAAAGAATATGGAGAATGAAAAAAATAAATAGATAGAAGTAATTAATTTCAATACAATATAATATAATAACAAATTAATTGCAAAAATTAAAATAGGATAGGGATCGAGAAATTTACATCGCAAATTTTATAATGGTCCGATCAAACCCGACCTACTATATTCTCCAAGCTCCTCTATGGTATTTCACTAGAACAACAACCCTTTCCACGTCTTAGAGTCCAACCGACCATTTTCACAGTTCAAGATCAAACTATTACAAACACTTTTTTTCAAGATCAAGAGAAGCCGTAATAATGGATTGGAAGGTTAAGAACAAGATGGAAAACTTTTCTAAGAGTAGATATACAAATCAAAGCTCGCAACGTTGTAAAAGGAAATTTCTTACAAGTAAAAGTCTTCAAATGGCTAAGAAAAATAAAAAATAGAAACTAAAAAATTGCTAAAATATCGTAGAAATACTCTCCAAGATGAGTAGACATTTTTTGAATGTTTTTTCATTTTTTCAAATTTTTTTTAGCCTTAAATAGAGGAGGAAAAACAAATTTAACCATTGGCTGCCATATGTCAATTTCTGATTGGCTACATAGTTTTTTTTAAAATATTAACAAAATAATCAAAATTTGACCGTTTGATCATATATATATATTATTTTAACCAAAACTGCCACGTGTCACCATTTCATTGAGTCAAGTAAAAAAATTAAAATATTTGAAATTTGACAGTTGGACTTTTTAATTATTAAAAAATCTAAAGTGCCACATTTTGCAAGCCTATTGGACCATGTGTTGCCATGTCATCATTTTTACTATTTGAGGTGTCACATCACCAAAGAATTCCACGTCATCCATTATGTCACGTGTCAAAACCAAAAACAGGAGAACTAAGTGCATTATTTCTATTAGGGAATTAAGCAAAAAAAAATTAAAATTGATTCCATTCAGGGGTATGCTATCATATTTCCACTGTTGCAACCTATCATTATTTCAAGCATATCCTAAGTTGTCTTAGCCACAAATACTACAATAAAATTCATCCAGATCATACTAATTTTTTTTAAATTTAACCTAAAAAATAGCATATTCAGAAACCAAGACTTGAAAAATACTGCCCACTCTCAAACTTAAAACTAGCATTGTCCTCAATTTAAAATTGAATTTAGATCATATGAGGATAATGGAAAAAGAAATAGTGAACATTAATGGCCTGATAAAAGAAAATGTCCATAATGTCCTTAGTGAATGGGAGAAAGAGGGTCACCTGAAATATCGATGGCTTGCAGAATGGGAACGAGATTTAATGGCACTCCAACATTCTAAATTAAACATAAAACTGACCAAAAGTAAAAGAGATAGAAAACTTGGGTTGCCTCCCAAGAAGTGCTTCCTTTAATGTCTTTAGCTAGACGAGGGTCAAGTGGCGAATCAATTCTTGCACAAACACCCCCGACATCCTTGGTGAGTACCCACTCCAAAGGATCCTTATTCAATATCACTTCATGAAAATCATCAGTCAAACTATCAATAGCATCAACAAACATACCTTGGCCTACCTTGCAGGGATATTTCATTGCTTTGCTCATGTTAAAAGTTACCTTTTCGTTGTTTACTTGAAAAGACAACTTTCCTTCTTTCACTTAGATGGAGGTTTCCCTTGTAGCAAGGAAAGGTTGTCCCAGGATGATGAGAATTTCATCATCACCCTCCATGTCTAACACCACGAAGTTTGCAAGAATTAGGAATTTATCTACCTTCACCACTACATCCTCTACTATACCTCTGGGATAGGTGATGGAACGATCTGCAAGCTGTAGAAAGATGTTTGTGGGTTTCAGTTCCTTAAGAACCAATGTCCTGTACACATAATAAGGCATCAAATTAATCGAGGCACCTAGATCACATAACGCTTTATGAAAGTAAGGACTACCAATGGTTCAAGGAATAGTAAAACTCCCAATATTCTTTGGCTTGGGTGTTAGCTTCTTGTGTAGTGCATCACTACACCCTTATGTCATGTATATAATTTCATAGGTCCCGAACTTCCTTTTGTTTGTTAAAATTTCCTTCATAAACTTCATGTAGCTTGGTATTCTTTATAGGGCATCGGCAAAAGGAATAGTCACATGAAGATTTTTAAATAATTCTAGAAATTTAGAGAACTCAGCATTCAAAATTTTCTTTCTGAAGCGCTAAGGGTAAGGAATCTGATTAGGCACATAAGGAAGAATGGAATTGGTCAGTTTTGCAGCCTCAAATGTAGGTGCAACTTCCTTATCTTTGTTCTCAATGGATTCATTATCCTCATCATTGTGGCGCTTCACAAGTTCTCCCAAATGCTTGCCACTCCTTAGGCTTATAGCCTCACACTGTTCCCTGGGATTAACCACTGTGTCACTAGGAAATTTCCCTTTATGAAGTGCATTTAGGGAGGTGGCTATCTGGCACATCTGAACCTCAAGGTTCTGTATAGCTTTCCCATGTCCAGAAGTAATTCCTTCCATCGTCTCCTCCAACTGAGTCGTCCTCTTATTTGATTCAGGAATGAAAGCTCCAATCATGTCCCCCAAATAAGGCTTCCTTTCCTTTGATTGAGATGTGGAAGCATAGTTCGAAGAGGGCTACAACACAATCCTATTGTTAGTATACGAAAAATTCTTATGATTCCTCAAACCTAGGTGGTCATGTGTAGGTAAGAAGTTGTGCATGTGATTGCCACCCTGGTTGTACCCCCTATTGTTTACATAGTTGACTTGCGCCATGCTTGACTCTCTCCATATTGTGGATGTTGGGCAACTGATAATGAGGCAATTGAAAAATTGTTGCCTAGACCTGACAATTGAGATAGAGCGTTAGTTAAAGAAGCCATCTATGCTTTTAGAGCACTAACCTCATTAATCTCATAGATTCCAACCACTGGCTTTGTAATTAAGCGCTCGGTGGGCCACTGATAGCTAGTGGCAACCATCTCTTCAAGTAGGTTCCTGGCCACTGTGACTGTCTTGGACAAAATCGTCTCTTTAGCTGCTACATCTAAGATAGTTTATGTATTTTCGCTCAGTCCATTGTAGAACAACTGGATTTGGAGCCAGTTAGGGTAACCATGTTGTGGGCATCGTCTGAGCAGTACCTTGTACCTTTCCCAAGCTTCGAACATCTGTTCGCCCTCAAACTGCCTTAATGTCCCAATTTCAGTTCTTAATCTGGTAGTCTTAGCTGGTGGAAAAAATTTAGTAAGGAAGGCTTGGGCTAGCTCATCTCAAGTGGTGATACTCTGAGGCTCCAGGCTCTCCAACCAATCCCAAGCTTTGTCCTCCAAGGTAAAGGGAAACAAGCATAAGCGAATAGAGTCATTAGATGCACCATTAATCTTAACGGTTCCACATAAAGCAAGGAAAGATTTCAGGTGTGAGTTTAGGTCCTCCGTGGGGTGTCCTCGAAAAGCGCTATCCCTTGCCATCTAAATCAGTCCATTTTTTAGCTTAAGATTATTTGCTGCGATGGGTGCGTGGACTATTCCAAAGCTCTCAAAAGGGAAAACAGGCTTAAAGTAGTCCCTGATAGCCTTTTGCTCATTAATTTGCTCGTCTGCCATTAGTAAATTTTTATTTTCTCATAGTACTTGACGACTTCTTCTACAGGTACGCTCGATCTCGGGATCAAAAGGTTATAAGTTCTCTCTGGTTCTGGGCATAAACCAAGTGAACCTGAATAAAATACAACAAATTAACAGTAACAAGTAAATAAAAGACAAAACTATAAATAAATAAATAAAATAAAATAAACAACTAATTTGCACAAATGTACATTAATTACACCCTAAATTAAAATCAAGTCAAGTGTTTTCACCATAATATTAATTAAACTAAAATACACCAATCTCCAGTAACGGTGCCAATTTGATAAAGAGCTTGTGGAAGGCTCTATCAAATATAATTGATTACCAAACCTCTATAATTTGTAATAATAGCGGCCAAGGTCGGTCTCAGGGATTAGATTTCTTATATTTAATTAAGTATCATCGTTAGTCACACTGAATTTTATCTAGAGAACCCAAAATTAAGAGGTGAAATAAAAATAAACTAAGTCATGTATTTACAGTGTTGGAGACACATAGAGGGAACCTTTTTTAAACATTGATTTTAACCAAGTAAATCCAAGTTAATCAAATAAAGAGATTAATCTATATTCAACTCTTATAAGCCAAGAAATCACACATATTCAGTTGACTTTCTCAAGCCCAACGAAAACTCATGCTCAATTATTAAATCAATTTCCAATCTAAATTTCATAATTGAGCATGGTATTATGAAAATATCCTTAACCTCTTCTATTAGAAAAATAATTCATTCTCATGCTCAAGCTTACTAATAGTTATGCACACCAATGTAGATTCAAGTTCTACTCTTCCAAGTTATAACTCAAATCATACAAAATTAATTCTTGGCCAAAGAATTAATCAAAACAACGAGAATGCATAAATGAAAGTTGAAATATATAAATCTTGAAATAAAACTAACTATCAATCACAATCAAGTTTAAACACAAGAGTTTAATCTTTCAAATCCATAGTTGCAGCTCTAAACTCATACAGAAGTCTAAAAACAAAAACTACGAAATAAATAGGAAAGAAGGGAAAAACTTTCTGATGCGTGCCACACTCGTTCCCGTAGTACGCTGCGATCTCGAGCCTTGAATGTCTTCTTCGGCTCTCAAAAGTGCTCCCTAAATCCCTATTATGAGGGAGAAATCGACTCTAAACCAGTTCCTCTCCAAATGGTCTCCCCAAATCCGTAGCCAAAGTGTTTTTTTTATAAACATCGGGACAGCGTCGAGACACTAGGGACATTGTTGAGATGCTGTGACCTAATTCACAAAGTAGATAAGGAAAGTCGAGGTAGTGTTGAGATGCTTGTCTCAACACTGCAGATGGAGAATGCCTTGTGCGCGTGTTTTGGGTATTGAGACACTAAAAAATGGCATCTCAACGCCACTCTTGCATATTGTCCAGCCTGTGTGATATATTGGCAGCGTTGAGATGCTATAGACAGTGTCTCAACGCTGTCATCTCGGGTTTCATGTTGCAACTTGTGTTCTTCTTAACTCCATTGCTCCAAAACACGCTTTTACTATCCAATTATTCAAATATCATCCTCAAATGCTCAATTTCACAGTATTTGCTCGAATCCTACAAAATAAACAATATAAGTAGATGAAAGCACACTTTACTGCCACAAACTAACAAGAACATAAGCCCAGAAATAGCACACTTTTGTATGCTATCAAATACCCCCAAACTTAGATTTTTGCTAGTCATCGAGCAAAATAAAATACAACTCTCAAAGGATTAATAATTGCAAACATGGAACTAAAGCTTCAATATTCCAAATAATAAATAAATTACAAAAGCAGAAATTAATCAAACACACCTCGTCACTGAGAAATTTATATTTAAAATTCTACTCCTTTATGTGTGTGTGAAATCTCTTCTATTTTAGTCTTTATAAGCCTGGAACAGGTTTATACAACCCTCAGTTCATTTTCCTCTACTTCTAGCTCTAAGTTCCAATTATTAGGCAGGAAGACAATGGTATAAACTGCCTCTTACGAGCACAATTTAGTTAAGAGTATTAATAAAATTTTAATGTTTTCTATCCAAAACTTAACGGTAAGGGTATTTTTCAACGTTTTTGAAAGATCAGAGGTATTATTGAAACAAAACTTTAATGTTTTCGATCCAAAACTTAACGGGAAGGGTATTTTTGAACATTTTTTAAACTTTTTAAAATTTAGGGGTATTATTGAAACAAAACTTATAGTTTAGGGGTATTTTTCATAATTTAGCCTTAATTTTAATTAGCTCCTTAATTAATGTATCATAATTACGCTTGATTTTTTGAATCAATTCCATAAAATAAGTATAAACATTATTTATTTTTATAACATTTTGATAACATTTTTTTTTAGTTCAACAACATATGGAGGTGGGGGAATTTGAACATCTAATCTTTTGAACATCTAGTTAAGTTATGCTTATGTTGGCTCTAATAGGATTCTCATGTATAATTAAACACAGTAATATTTTATTTTCAAGGTTTGTATTCTCAGATATTACATTTCCAAACATCTGATTTCCATGGGTATTGATTGAAACCTTATACCAAATGGCCTCTTAAAGTTTAGGGACTACAATACATTGTTATCTCAATAAAAATAGAGGGACCAAATGTGTTTTTTAACGGATTAAAATTTGTTTAAAAACACAATAATAAATCTAAAAATAGAATAGAAATTTTGGCCAATCAGAAATTGTCATGTCATTACTTAAAATTAGTGACAATATTATGTATTTAATTAGGGATTAATTAAATTTGCAAGCATCCCTAAATTAAATTATGGAAAATCCAGATATGTAATGAGTTATATGAAATTTGGGCTAATTTTAGACAAAGCCCGAATGGGAGGCTCTAATCCAGCAAAGTCTAAGCCCAAGGTCAATTAGGCTCATTCCAAAGGAGTTTAGGCCCGGCCAACCAGGCCCAAACCCACTTGAGGCCTGGGAAACTCAATAAATAGAGAGCTTCCCCCTCCATTTGATGGGTCAAAGAAAAAACCCAGAGAGAATTCAAAAACAAAGATCAAAAGACTCTTTAAGCCCTTAGAGATCAAACAATTCCTGAACAGAGAACACTTCCTCGAAGATCAAGAACACTTCTTCGAGACCCCAAGAATCCACTGAAGCTTCAATCTCGAGAACAAGCTCTGCAGCCCTCGAGTGAAACATACAAACAGGGGAGAGAAGCAGAGGATCAAGTACTAGAGATTGTATTCCACTATATACAAATACAAATTTTATTTACACGTGTCTCATCTCTTTATTGAAATTATGTGGGAACAAATTGGCATGCTCGGTGGGACCTCTCTACCTCTCATATCTTTCTCTTCTAAGTAAAGCAATGGCACCAAAGAAAGTTGCATCGAAGGTTACTGCTCCAACCAACACATGTGCAAGACCAGTTATCACAATTGATCTCAAGGGGTCGAAATAAATGAAGGTCGAAGCCTTGACACAATTGCAGGTAGAATTGTCAAACTGATCGAGGATTCTTCTAAGGACAAGGTTGTTGTCAAGGACAACCCGCTGTTTGACCAATCCACTCCTTCTGTCAGTCAATCAAAGACAACGTCAAGCCCATATGTGATGTATGTAATGATGGACAATCTAGACTTGGATGAGAAGATGATGGAGATGGAAAGGAAGATCAACCTTCTAATGAAGGCAGTCAAAGAAAGAGACCAAAAGATTGCCCAAGTGAAAAATCAAGAAGTTGCTGAGTAGAGTTAGACCCCTATTGCAAAGAAAAATGACAAGGGAAAGACTATTGTCCATGAAGATTAGCCACGAAGATTAGCCACAAAACTCAACTTTGGTTGCTTCCTTGTCTGTTCAATAGCTGCAGGATATGATTATGAGCTCCATTAGAGCTGAGTATGGCGGGCCATCCAAAATTTTCTCATGTACTGTAACGACCCTAAAAACTGAACAGGCTAATGGGATGCACGACTGAGTTACCCCGTTCATGCTCAAAATTTGGACGACATAACGACGTAACTACAAGAAAACCAAAATTTTCAAGAACCTGGAAAGAGACATAAATGCTTCTTTAATTATGAGAAGACACTCAGCACCCACCAATCTACACAAAAAGGCTGAGTTCCACCAACCACAGTCAAGAATCCAAAGGACTCCTTAGAAACTAGAGAAAACAAAGAAGACATTTCTACAACTTACAAACAGAGTTTGCAACTAACATGAAAAAGTACCAAACAAAAGAATATACAATAATAATGAGCCTAGGGGGAAAGCTAGCAACGTCTCGATAGCCTCGTCAGGTCATCGTCTCCATCACCTGCCTCGCTGTTGAGCGCCATTTGAAAAGATACAAACAAAGTAGCAAAGGTGAGTATAAATATACTCAGTAAGCAGCCCTCTAAAGGGGTCTAGAGCACAAAACCACACAAAGAAGAGCTCGGCCCTAAAACGCAGGCTCCTGTTCAAGCTCAAACATTCACTTCAGCTAGCTAAGTGCCCACTCACCCTACCCCAAACCTCACCCCTCTTTGGCCATAGCCCCATGCCATACTTGTGAGTCATGTAACCTAGACTGGTCTACTGTAGTGAAGGAAAGCAACACTCACGCCTACAGTCTTGGGAGAATTGCCCCCTTTGGCAAGCGCATCGCAATGAAGAAAAGCAACCCTTATGCTCGAAACAGTAGGGAATCTGAAGGGAATAATCAAATTAAACTCATAGCGAAAGCGTTGGATCGTCTTTGATTTATTTAGAATTAAACTAAAATATAAGGGTTAAGCAATAAATACCTTGACATAAATATTATGGAGAATATTTTTGACAGGTCTTTATCTCCTCCACAAATTCTTCCTAGCTATGACTCAAACACAAGACCATGGCCTGTGGGAGCCTCTTAAAAGAAAATCCACAAGGGACAAGAGAGGAAGAGGTCTAAAGAGAATTCTCTAATTCTCTATTGAGGAGATGTGTATTGTGTCTAATGGCTCAACCCAAGGGTTCTATTTATAGAGACCAAGGGAAAATCTTTTCCATAATTAAAATATTATATTTTAATATCTAATATATTGAAATATATCTTATACTTATTTGAATCTCATTCAAATCTCCTACGATATTTATTTATTTGAATCTTATTCAAATTTTATAAATATTTTTTATTTAATGTATCTAATATACATTAATCTTATTCAAATTTTATAAATATCTTTTATTTAATGTATCTAATATACATTAATTATTTTAATATTTAATATATCAAATACAATAAATATATTTTCCTCTTTTATATTTAATATATCAAATACAATAAATATATTTTTCTCTTTTATATTTAATATATCTAATATATTAAATATTAATTTGAACACTTCAAATTTAATATTAATTTGAGCATTTCAAAATTTTCTTTCAATTAAATTAATCTTTTAGTGTTACTATGAGCTAGCAAGAGGACTTTATAGACCTACAGATTGTAAACTCCAATGATATAAAATTAATTAATTAAACTCTTTAATTAATCAATTTTCATTCATTAACTTTAGGACAATTTGTGTCCATGGATATAACCATTACATGCAAGTCGATCCTTCACGAGTTGTTCGTAATCAAAGCTGGGTCAAAAGTCCGTTTTACCCTTGTCATTAGATCTTGCACCTTAAGTGCCACTGATCCTCTAATGAACAATTTGTTTATGATCCAACCATAAACTAAGTCCCTCTCGGGCAAGTGAGAGGGTGGGGCCCCATTGTTTAAGTCCCAAAATCAGCACTTAAAGAAATTACTCATCTACTTACCCTATATGGGAATTAGTGAATTCCATCTTGTGAGATTATGTCCCCAGCTCCCTATTTGTTCAAGTCCCCAAAATGGTAGGCTTATTGAATCGGCTACAAAAGCCACTCTCACCCATGCAAATCAAAGGACAAACCCTTACAGGAAAGAGTTCATAACTCACTCAGAATTAAGATCGAGCCGCATATGATCATCCTAGTGAAATATTAATCTTCTCAATTAACGGATTTATAAAGAGAGATTAAATATTTCGTGGTCCAGTCTTATACAAACTCATTGTATAAGATACCTCCACTCACATGTCTCCGCATGAATGATTTGGATCAAATCATTTGTAACTATTACAAAGTGGGTCGTATCAATAGTGTTACTAGGATAAGGCACCCAACCTTGTCCATATACTATTACTCCTTAGGTTATTTCTTGAACATGATCCTCCCGTAGGTCAACCACATATTGTTCAAGATTACACTAATAACCTTGGATTTTTCATATAATGGATAATATTATATTACAAATAAAATAATCAAAATTATTATTAATTATTAAATAAATTATTAATTACGAGGCTTTAGGGCATAAATCCCAACAATCTCCCATTTTCACTAAAGCTGGCGAGACATGTATCCTAGGGCATACTCTATACCCAACATGTTCTCCCACTTACCTTAGCAAAGATGAGACATGTCTCGTAATCTTAGATATTTCAGGTGACCCTCACACACTTTAGCCTAGAGAGTCTTTTTATATAGATCTAAACGATTTCCATTGAAAGCCATCTTGGTCACTACCATGATGCTTTCTCTCTCTCCATATGATTCCCTATACGTTGGTGTTTTCTAATTTACTTAATATTAGTCTTTGTACCACTATTATCATAATAAATAGGATAGACTAAATCATATCTGAAACACCTTTCAAATCTTCAAGGAACTATTTGAGTCATACAAGTCCTTTTGTTGCTTCACAAGCAAAACAATTTAACTTGTATACCATACTCCATCACCTAGGGTAGAATTCATCTTAACATAGATTTCCTAAATCTTTGTAAGAACTAGTGTATCTTATAAAGATCAAATTTTTTATTCCATACACAAAAATTTATCATTACCCATAGATAATTTGAGAGAGTTTTTAATTTTTAATTTGAGAAAGACCGTCTCACCGAACTGTCTGCTGTAGAAATGTGCATCCAAGGCATGCACTGGGGACTGCTATACATCTTGCAAGGCATAAAACCTCGTAGCTTCAAAGAGTTAGCAACTCGAGCTCATGACATGGAGCTAAGCATTGCTGCTAAAGGAAGTAGAGACCTTGTAGTCCTGGATGTGAAAAAGGAAAAGAAGGAAGTGAAAAGCACTAAGAAAGTTTCGAATGGTGCTATTGCCAAACAATCTATGGTTGTTAATACGACCTCTTTAAAATTTACTCCAAAGGAAAAAGAAATCAAGACAAAAAAGCGACCAGATGGGGGTGAGAGACGTCGCCTAACCCTGAAAGAGAGGTAAGAAAAAGTTTACCCATTTCTAGACTTTGATGTTTCGAATATGCTGGAGCAATTGAGGTAAAAACAACTTATTCAACTACCCGAGTGTAAACGACCGGAGGAGTTTGGAAAGGTGAATGATCCTAACTATTGCAAATACCACCGAATTGTTAGTCACCCCGTGGAGAAATGTTTCGTGTTGAAAAGGTTGATTATGAGATCTGCTCGTGAGAAGAAAATTGAGCTAGATCTTGATGAAGTGGCTTAAGCAAATCATGCAACTATAATGATTCATCCCAGAGTTCAACCACCTATAAGACTACCTTATGAGCGAAAAGGAAGAATAATTCAGTTCAAATCCTTTGAACCTATTGTTGTTTGGTCAAGAGAGGAACCCCCAAGCAAGAACTATCAAGAGAGAGTCGTCCAAAAGAAGTACTTTTAAGGAAAGAATGAACAAACTAAAGATGAAAACGAAGGCTGGACCATTGTGAATTGTCACAATAAGTGACAACAAAGTTACACTCGAAAGGAATGTCGGTTATTCCTAGAGCATAAGAGAAAAAGGAAGTGGCAAAAGAAGAAAGGAAAAAAAACTACAGAAAGCCCGACTACGTCATGAAAGAGGACGAAGATCTCTTCCGACTTTGAAAACCAATAACTCTAGAGGAATTTTTCCTAAAGAACTTTTTAAGTGATGGCCAGGAAGAAGCGCTTGACGTGGTTGCATGCCATGTTGTCAGCACAAGCAATGATCCTTCAAGCTTATCTGAGATGGAAATTGAGCTAGAAAACTTATCCTTTTTCAGTATAGAAGACTTGTTGTCACTCCCTCAGGCAGCTAAAGGCGCTCTTATTGAGGCGTTGATAGACTCCGATAGCCCAAGTGCTCTAACCTTTACAGCATGTACACGTGTGTCGTGTTGTATGTCGATAGGTTTTAAGGATGAGGACCTGCTGCTGGGGTCGAAGCCCCACAATAGACCTCTGTCTATCTCAGGGTGCATTAGAGAATAGAGGGTAGGTCAAATCTTTATTGATGATGGATCGATTGTCAATAGAATGCCTAACTCAACCATGAAGTAATTAGGCATCTTGAGAGAATAGCTATCGAACAATAAGCTTGTGATACAAGGCTTCAACCAAGGAGGGCAACGAGTGATTGGCATGGTACTCTTAGAGCTCATCATTGGAAACCTAAAGGCCAATACCCTGTTTCACATCATAGACTCCAAGACCACCTACAAGTTACTACTAGGTCGCCCTTGGATTCATGGAAATGGGGTGGTAACCTCTACGTTGCATCAGTGCTTCAAGTTCTATCAAGATGGCATCAAGAAAGTGGAGGCAGACTGCTAGTGGGCAAAAGTGTGTTATTTTTAAGCATAGTTTTATGCTAGTTTTTCTATAATTGTGTATGCTTTCATGTATTTTTATGTATATTTCTCAGAAATCGAGCAATTGGAGCAAAATCAGAGAATTGTGGAGTATTTGAATGAATTTGGAGCAAATTGAAGCTATATTTGAGGATCCAAGTGTTGAAAAGAAGGAAACAAGCTTTTGAGCCCAAGAGTATAGCGTTGCAATGCCATACAAGAATCCTTTTAGCCTTGGAGTGCAGCAAACATGGCGTTACAATGCTACTTATAGCATTGAACGCCATCCCAATTGATCTTTTCCTTTCCTATAAAATTCGAGGGACAGCGTTGCAACGCTGCCCACTGTCTATATAAAGGAAGTTTTGCTATTCGCAAAGGAGGGCCATTTTGAGAGACTAAAAACCCTAAACTCGATTCAAGCACTGTCTAAGGACATAGAGGAGACCTCTAGAGAGCCAAGGAGGAGACTGATAGTGCACGAAATTGTGCTATTACTTGGACTTAGATTAATGCTAGTTTATAGTTTTCAAATATGCTATTGATGCTTTTTGTGTATATTTTGTAGATTTTATGCTAACAAAGCAAAACTGAGCAAAAAGGTAAGTATTAAAGCGAAAGGAAGCAGTTTAACTTCAATTGGAGCTGTCAAGTGAAGAAGAAAAGAGAATTGAGTCAGAGAACCTGAGGCCAAAGCGTTGAGATGCTCTCGAGAACATTGAGCGCCATATGTGCAGCTTCACAAGTTAGAATTTCTGCACTCATAGGATCGAGACACTACTTTACAACGTTTCGACACTGGAAACACGTGTGCCAGGCTCTTTTCGTCCATAGTGTTGAGACGCTACATGCAGCGTCTCAACGCTACCCCGATTTTCCTTCTTTACTGTGTAAATTAGGTCACAGTGTCTCAACGTTGTCCCGATGGCTATATGTAGAACTTTTGGCTGCGGATTCGGGGAGGCCATTTGGAGAGAATTCAGCCTAGTTTCGATTCACTGAACATATTTGGGACTTGGAGAGTACTTCTGAGAGCAAAGAAGAGATTCTAAGAGTTTCTCTCTCTCTTTCCTTCATACTTTGTTGATGTTTTTAGACTTTACCTTATAGTTTAGATTTTATTATAGTGAACTTTGCATAGTTGACCTCTGGGACTTGTAATTGTTGAGACTTCGCTTAAATTTTGACCTACAGTACATTGCAATGTTATTCATGTTTCTATATTTGAGCTTGTGGCCAAGGTTTAGTTTTCTTTAATTTGAGTTTTAGCTTGGGAAAGTAGAACTTGAATTTTCGTTTGGATGCATGACTAATAATTTATTATTGAATTGGGATGAATGATTTATTATTAGAAGTAGTAAAAGATGTACTTTGTTGGCATGCTTAATTGAAGATTTAGATTGAAAGGTTAAGGACTCAATTTTGCATGATTTTCTTTGGGCTTGGAAAAGTCATTTAACCAATTTAGTGATCTTCTTGGCTTATGATTGTTGCATGTATCTATGTTTCTTAAATTAAACCAAGTGATGCTTCATGGCTAAAATATTACTCGCATGTGTTTTCTCTACAACTGTCTCCAATTTTGTAAATAGTATTTTAGGTTTTAATTTGACTTTTATCTCAAATTTTGGTTCTCTAGATAAAATTGAGCAGTAGTAACAATGGTACTTAGTTAAATTAAGAAATCCAATCCTTGTGATCGACCCTGACCACTATTATTGTAAATTTTAGAGTTTTATGTTTATAAATATATTTGATAGAGCCTTCGACAAACTATTTACCAAATTGGGGCCTCTGCCGGGGACTGGCGTACTTTAGTTTAATTAATATTGTGGTGAAAATGCATGATTTTAATTTAGAGTGTAAATAGGGTATTTTGTAAGTGTATTTTCTTATAGTTCTTTTCATTTATAGACATTTGGAGAGCCAAGGAGGAGACTCAAAGCTCAAGATTGTGGACATCACGTCGAAGAAGAGTGTTGGCACACGACCTAAGTTTCTTCTCTATTTCTTTTCCTTTTCTCTTGAATTTAGGAGTTTTTGTGGCTTGTACTTATGTTGTAAATATGTGTATAGACCCTTGCTTGGTTGTAGTTGTTGAACATTTGATTGATTCTTAATTTAGTTTATATATTGACATCTTTTATGCATCTCTTTATATTGCCCTAACATTTGGCCATGGTTTTGCATGTTTAACTAAATTTAGCTTGAGAGAGTAAATTTAGTTGTAGAACACTAGATGCATGACTAGGTTTAATCTATTGCACGAGAGTGAGTAGATTAGTTCTAGAAGCCTTAAGAGAATCGCCTAATGCCCTGTTTAGTAATAGAAATAGACCGAGTGGTTGATTTATTGCTAGGCATGAGGTCAATTGAGCTCGAGAAAGAATATTGATAACTTTGTAATTCTTGGTTTAAGACTGTTAGTATAAAATCAAGTTATTAATCAATTCAAGTTGGGCTTAAGGTAATCAACCATGCATGTTTCTCAAAATTGGACTCGAAAGCATTTACATATTAGTTTAGATTTTATTTTCCCTTGATTCCAATGTTTTGTTTCTCTAAATAAAATTGGGCATAATTAATTATGGTACTTAATTAAATCTAAGAACTCCAATCCTTGTGGATGACCCTGGCCACTATTATTACAAAATATTTAGAGATTCGGTTTTTATAAATTTAATCTTGATAGGGCCTTCGACAAGCTCTTTATCATAGATGTTAATCCATTTTCGAAAGCCGAATCCCATTTTGCTGATGCAAAGTTTTATATGAAGGGTAACAACATAGGAAAAACTGTATCGGAAAAGATCCTTTTGATCAAAAGTGGTAGTAAATCCAAGTCAGAACCACAAGTTGTCTTGAGAAAAGAAACTGATGAAGAGACAAACGGGCCTGCCCCAAAAATCTCAAGTGCTCCTATCTTACACTATATCCCCTTGTCGCAATGTCGGAAGGATGAAGAGTCTTTCACCTAGTATTCAAAAAGTTTGAAAGACTGGGACATCAAGGTTTTGAAAGAAAGTTTCATCACGCCTCTCACGAAGATAACAAAGCAAGAGGACAAGAAACCTGTGGATGACCAGCGAAGACGTTTCTGCCTGAAAGACAAACAAAGGACAGATTCGACTCGAAGGTGTATAAACTCTTAGCAAAAGCAGGTTATGACTTTACGACTCACACCGAGTTTAAAAGTCTAAAGATCTTTGACGAAAGACTTGAGCTTTCTTCAACACAGAAAACACTTTTGAAGGAGGGCTATACTCTGCTTGAATCAAGGAAGGGACTTGGATATAAGTCTCCTAAGCCAGTTTGCATAACGAGAAAAAGGAAAGTGATGGTGGCAAATGCAAACCACATAACACTAGAGAATGTGGACGATTCAAATGAAAAAGAAAATGTCAACCGAAGGACTTATGTTTTTAGACGTGTCAGACCATCAATAGCATGACTTTCAACTCTTAAGCGATTAGGCATGACTCTGATAGAAAGAGAGGGGTCACCTCCTGCTTCTGGTTCCACTCGGCCTTCAACCCTCTAGAGGATAAGTACACCTGTTGAGGAAGGAGAAAGTGCTTTATCAACTCCAACTTCTAATTCCACTCAACCTTCAGTCCTTCAAAGGTTAAGTATGCCCAAAGGCGAAGGAGAGAGTTCCCCATCAACTCCAACTTTGGAGTGGCCATCAGCTTTTCTAAGATTTGGTTTACCTATGGTGGACAAGAAAGTTGTACTTTCTTCCTCAACTATGACACGACCATTACGTTTTCAAAGGCTAAGTGTAACAACGTCAAGAAGTGGGGAGCCATCCGTGTCAGTCTTTAACTAGCTTCAACATGATTGCCTTGAGGAGACCCCAAAAGATAAGTCCTCTATTGAAATGAAACATGATGAAGAGATTCGCAGTACCTTTCCTTCCCGTATGAAGAGAAAAACCTTCGTTACGATCAACATAGAAGGTTCATTGAAGGTAAAACGACATGATGTCATCATCACCAACACCTCAAGAGAGGATTCGGAACAAAAAGAAGGTGAGACCTCCTGCCACCATATCACTATTGAAGAACAAATAGAGGCTGAAATGTCAAAAGAAGATGTAGGCGAGGCACCATTTCTTCTTGAAGATGGCAGCCAATCAATAGTGGATGAGCTTAAAGAGGTGAACCTCGGTACACCAGAAGAGCTTCCCCCAACTTTTATAAGCACATCGCTTACTTGTGAGGAAGAAGGAAAACATATGAGCTTGCTCACTTCATATAGAGATGTCTTTGCTTGGTTCTATAAAGCGATGCTAGGACTTGATCCAAAAGTAGTTGTCCATCATCTCGCCATCAAATGGGGATATTGACCAGTCAAGCAAGCTCAACGTCGTTTTCAATCAGAGCTTATTCCCCAAATTGAAACAGAGATCAATAAATTGATTGAAGCAGGATTCATCCGTGAGGTAAAATATCTGATGTGGATAGCCAACATCGTTCATGTTAGAAAGAACAATGGACAACGTCGCTTTTGCGTTGACTTTCGAGATTGGAATAATGCTTGTCGAAAAGACGACTTCCTATTGCCCATCACTGAGTCATGGTCGATGCCACTACCAGACATGAAGCTCTGTCGTTTATGGATGGATCATCGGGTTATTGATCGGAGCTACACGCAAGCGCTCGCTATTGAAGTAATATAAAATGGTATGTGAGTATCAAGTATCGAATCCCAAGGGAAGCGGATATGGAAATTCTTTTTAATGCTAACTAATTATTGAGAATACTCAAATTTACAATTATTTAAGGAACAAAATAATGGGGTAAAATTCAATTAAAAATAAATAAAAGCCGATTAAAAAGGGTTGGAGATACCAAATTAAGGGAATGTTTAGGGGATCGAGCACATTTTAGGTTGGACTTATGGGAATTGGATCTGACAGTTAATTAAACAAGCTTAACTGCATAAACCTAGAGCTAAACCGATCGAAATCTCCTATCAGTCTCATTTGAAGATGCTTAATTAATCTTTTGCCTAAGTGTCCTTAGTGCTAATTGATTAATTAGTTGGATGAAGCCCACTCATAATTAGCCTCACCTGTCAATTGTTACTCCTATGTCACATCAGCAATTTAAGGGTGTTAATTGGACTAATTCAGTCCTAATTTCCTCTGCCTAGCTCAATTACTACTAAGTTCAACTAATTATTGGCCAAATAAATAGAAGCATTAAGAACAATCCAATTAAATGCAACTAATCAAGCAATTAAAAGTCAATGATCGCAAATAAACCATAAATTCAAACCTAAATGTGTCCTTAACCCCTAAACAAGTAAATTTAGCCCATAAGTGTCATTAACACAACACAGTACAACATCCTGAAGTCCCTAGATACAAAAAAACAGAGAGAAGATAATGGGGAAGAAGACCGTCGTTGCCGAATTCTTGACTCCCACCTCGAATTCTGCAATCTCGTGCCTCAAACACCGCTCCCGAACACTCCGTCTCAAGCTCCACAGGTCCCAATGAGGTAAGTTATCGAAATTAGGGGTAGAAACCCCCAAAATGGTCACCCAATTCGGAAATGAAGCAAAGAATAAATAGCAGTAATCGCAGCAGCGTTGCAATGCTGCCCAAAATGCAAACGTTTTGGCATGTGCATAGGGGTAGCGTTGGAATGCTACGGACGAAGCCTTCCTCTTGCGCCCGTTTCTAGCATTGTAACGCCACAAGGCAATGTTGAAACTCTAGCTCTCAGGTTTGCACACCAGACTATGGCATTGCAACGCCATTTCAAGCGTTGCAACTCTGTCCCCTCAGCCCCAACAGCTTGTGCAACATCTCTTCTTGTCCTTAGCTCCTCCAAAAGCTCTAAAATAGCTTCATTTTCACCATAAAGCTTCAAAATTCTCAATTCTGCTCCTAATTGCTCAGATTCCTGAAATTAACAAATAATCGACATAAAAGCTCACATTTATGGTCTAAAACTAGCTAAAATAAGGCATAAATATAACAGTAATTTAGTGCTATCAGTTATAACCAAATTCGCATGGCTCTTGTAGATGAAAAGATGACAGCCTTTCCAACTCCAAAAGGGATATATTGTTACAAGGTAATGCCCTTTGGACTGAAGAAAGCTAGTGCCACCTATCAATGTGCCATGCAAAAGATTTTTGATGATATGTTGCATAAACATGTTGAGTGCTATGTCGATGATCTCGTGGTCAAGTCCAAGAAAAGACAAGATCATTTGGAAGATCTAAAAGTCTTTTTTGATCGACTAAGGAAATATCAGTTGAAGATAAACCCTCTCAAGTGTGCATTTGGTGTCACTTTGAAAAAGTTCCTCTAGTTTGTTGTAAGACATCGAGGGATCGAAATAGACCAGTCAAAGATTGATGCCATTCAAAAAATGCCAAGGTCGAGAAACCTACACGAGTTGAGAAGCCTTCAGGGTCGTTTGGCCTATATCCGAAGATTCATCTCTAAGTTAGCTGGTCAATGCCAAACTGTCAAAGGTTAATGAAGAAAGGAGAAGACTTTGAATGGGACGAAGCATGTCAGAAAGCTTTTGAAAGCATTCATTAAGAAGTACTTGTTTAATCCCCTTGTATTAGGTGCCCCTATCACAGGAAAGCCACTAGTACTATACATCGTTGCGCAAGAAAGGTCGCTTGGAGTGTTGGTAGGGAAGGAAGGAGAAAAAGGGAAGGAACGAGCCCTTTATTACCTGAGCATGACTTTGAATGAAGCTGAGATAAATTACTCTCCAATCGAAAAGATGTGTCTTGCCCTTTTCTTCGCTATTGACAAATTAAGGCAGTACATGCAAGCTTTCACAGTACACTTAGTAGCGAAAGTCGACCCTATAAAATACGTCTTATCAAGGCTGATTATCTCTGGACGTTTAGCCAAATGGAAAATCTTACTCAAGCAATATGACATTGTTTATGTACCTCAAAAAGCAGTAAAAGGACAAGCATTAGCATATTTCTTAGCAAATCACCCAATTCCATCAGACTGGAAGTTATGTGAAGATCTGTATGATAAAGAAGTCTTTTATGTTGAAATCATGGAGCCTTGGACCATGTACTTCGACGGTGCTACGCAAAGGAATGGAGAGGGTGCAACATTGTCTTTATTTCGCTCAAGAAACACATGCTCTTTTATAGCTTCACACTTCGTGAGTTATGCACGAACAATGTTGCTAAATACCAAGCACTAATAATTGGTCTCCAAATGGCTATAGAGATCGGCATAACATACATAGAAATCTATGGTGATTCGAAATTGATGATTAGCCAACTCTCACCTGAATATGATGTGAAGCATGAGGACATGAAGTCTTATTTCGGCTATGCAAGGCAACTATTCGGAATGTTCGATAGCATTATGCTAAAGCATGTTCCTGTTGGCTTTTTGACCCTTAATCTCAAATTAATTAATTTTAATTAATTAATTAATTAATATTTTGATGATAACAAACTTGATTTTTTTTATTAATAATTTTAGTGTTTTGAAGTGTCCATTTCGTAAAGATCGGAATAACGATTTCAACACCTCTTGAATTATTCAAATCGGAGCTAAAACGAAGAAGTTATGGTCAAAACAAATATGAACAGAAAATTCTCGATGCGATGACGTGGCGGCTAAATTAGCAATATTGACTATTTAGAAGGTGACAGATAGAGCTTTGGAGAAATTACATATGGTGGATTTTTGGTTGTTTTTAAAATAAAAGAAAAATAAAATTATATATTTTTATATAAATTACCATTTTAACTTATTTATAAAAACTAAAAAATTAAAAAAAAATATATTATTATATATATATATATGAATATAGCCGTTGGCTATTAAAAAAATATTAATAATTATAAAAAAAAAAACTTTGTGACCGTTAGTCACATAAATTTTTTTTTTTATATATATATATATTATTTTATTATTATTATATTATTTTTTTTAAATAAAAAATTTTATTTCAAAACAACCTTTTATACACTCACTATTCTCTTACACACACACCTGTTATTCTCTTACACACCCATTATTCTATTACACACCACTATCATTTGTTTTGTCTTTATTATTATTATTATATTAATATTTACATTCTCTTTTAATCTCCACCCTTCAATTCTCTTTTAACAATCTAATGGTTCAAATTAAATGTTGATTTTTTATTCATTTCCCTCTCTATAAGTACTACATTCTTCTCCCATTTTCAAATATACAAGCATTCCATAATTTTCATCCTCCATATTCTAAAAGTTTCTATTGTTGCTCTCTCCAAGCTCTCTATCTTTTTTTTTTTATCTTTTTATTGAGAGAAAATTATTGTATTGTGAGGATTTTGTTTGTGTGAGCTTTGATTTGTATATCTACTCTTTGAGAGAGTTTTTCCATCTCGATCTTCAATTTCTAATCACTGTAAGAGTTTGCTCTTGAACTCGAAAAAGGAGCGGTGTAACGGTTTGATCCAAACCCGTGGAAAGGATCGAGTTTGCTCTTGAACTCGTAAAAAGAGCGGTGTAGCGGTTGGGCTCTAATCCGTGGAAAGAGTCGGTGAAATTTTTATCCAAATTCCCAAGAGGCGCTTGGAGAGTGGAGTAGGCCGGGTTGTGCCGAACCACTATAAAATTTTCGGTGTCAATTTCTCTATCCCTATCTTATTTCATTTTTGCAATTAATTTGTTGTTATATTATATTGCATAAAATTAATTGTTCTTGTATGCCTATTTTGGTTGGTACAATTTTATCTTTACATATTCTTTACCAATCTTGCTTTTAGAATTAAATAGGGTGTTTGAAATTGTTAGATTTAATTTCTTGTTTAATTTGAGGTGAATTTATTTGCATGATTTCTTATTTAAATTAATTATTGCAAAAAGTGTATAAAATTGTTTGATTGGGCCCACATTAAGAAAAAGTTTTATAAAGTTTAAATAAACCCTATTCACCCCCCCTCTAGGGTTGCCATACCGATCCTACAATTGGTATCAGAGCGAGGTTGCTCTTATTTTTAATCGAATATATTTTTCAAAAGTTATTCCATCCAATATCCATTGTTTGAGTTTTCACTTCAACAATTGATATTAGAGCGGTTGCTCTTTTGATAAAATTATTATTTTTAAATATTATTTTGATACTTAAAGTATCTTATTAATATTTTGAAAAATTAATTCAAAAGCTTAATTGCTAAGAGCTATGGCAACTTTAGATTTTCTTGAAGGTCATTGTATTGATAAACCTCCTTTCTTTGATAGTAGAAATTATGATGTTTGGAGAAAGAGAATGAAAACATTTTTGCTTGCTATTGATTTCAATATTATGTATGTTTGTGAGCATGATTTATCAAAATTGAAAATGGATGATAAATTGCTTAAATTGCTTTCTTTTAATGCCCAAGCCGTAAATATCATATCTTGTGCATTAGATAGAAAAATATGTGATGAAATTTTACATTTTACATATGCATATGATATTTTAAATTTTCTTGATAATGTGTATAGTGTAGAAAATTCTCCTTGTACTATTAATGATTTATTTGATGTGAAGTAGAATTGTAATTCTCAAAATCAAGAAAAATTTCATGAAGTGGGAAAAGAAAAATGTGATGGAGCCTCCCTATGCTTGATGGGTCATTTGGACAACAAATCCATTGATGAAAGTGATAAAAATGAGGTAAATCATCAATCCCCTTCTTATGATGAATTATTTGATGCCTTTGAAAGCATGCAACGTGATTTAAAAAAACTTAGCTCTAAATATGTTAAACTATCAAAGAAGTTTAAGGCTTTATGTATTGAGAATAAATCTTTGATAGATGAAAATGCATGTTTGAAAAGTGGAGATAATAATGTATTGTTGCATAATAAAATTGATGATTGTTGTGTTGAGAAAAATGTATTAAATGATAAAATTACTTTACTTGAAAAAGATAATGATGAGCTCAAATCCTTGTCATGTGAATTAAAAATTGAATTGAGTGATTTGAGAAATAAAAATGAGAAAATTGAATCTTATTCTTTGAAATTAAAAGATGAAATTGCTAGCTTGAAAGATAAAATTATTGATTTGGAAACTAGCAATACCTCTTTAGAAGAAGAGAAATGTTCTTTTGTTGACAAGATCAAATTTCTTGAATGTGATAGTCAAGAGAAAAATGATATTTTGCATGTGCTTAAAGAAAAAGAAAAGCTTGTTAATAAAGAGCTTGAAATTGCAAAAGAGTCTATTAAGAGATTGACTATTGGTGCGCAAAAATTAGATAAAATTATTGACATGGGTAAACATTTTAATGATAAAAGGGGATTAGGCTATATGGATGAAAATTCTTCATCTAGCTCTAAAACTATTTTTGTTAAAGCTACTCCTACTATGCCTAAAGATGCTTTACCCAATGTGCCTAATCTTGTTGCATCTAAATTTGTGCCAAAGCATGAAAAATCTAGAAATGTCCATAAAAATTCAAACTTTGTGCCTAGACAATTTCATGATAGATCAAAATGTGGTCATAATGTGAAATTTGAGCATAAGCATGAAAAGGCTAAACCTATCTATGAAAAATCAAAATTAGAGCCTAAACATTATCATGCTTTATCCAAATGCATGCATAGTGCAAAATTTGTTCATAATCATGGAAAAACTAGAAATATGCATTTGAAATCAAAATTTGTGCCTACATGTCATTATTGTGGAGTTAAAGGTCATATTAGACCTAATTGTTTTAAATTGAAAAATACTCTTAGAAAGAATTTCTTTGAGAAAAATATTGTGAAAAATCAATTTGTTAAAAAGATATTCTTGCCTAATGTTACTTGTTATTCATGTGGCAAAATTAGTCATAAATATCATACTTGTTATTTGCCAAGAATGAATGCTATTAATGTTGAAACTAATTTGAAATGGGTTCCAAAATCCATGTTCACTAACAATGAAGGACCCAAGAAATGGGTACCAAAATCCTTTGATTAAGCCTTCTTTGTAGGTGTGATTTCAAGAAGCAAATGGTTGCATGGACTTCAAATGAGAAATTAATTCAAATGAATCAACTATTATGGTTTGCTTGAATCCAACAAAGGAAAATTGCATATTTGGTAACTTTATATTTTTGAATGATTGAGATAAGTATTTTTATATTTCTTCTAGAAATTATATCTCTTGATTGATTTGAAATAATTGAATTTGATTTTTTTTAAGAAGCACATTTAGGAAACATGTTTGCTTATTTTAGGGAGCACATTTTCTATATTCTATATATTTTTGAATTATTGAAATAAATATTCTATTTGTATCTCTTATGGAAATTGTATCTCTTGATGGCTTAAATGTTTGAATTTGATTTCCTAAATTTCTAGTGTTTATTAGATTAAATGTCCATGAGATATTTATGAATATTTTGTTTGACATTTATCTTTATTGTTTGTCTATTTATAGATTACATGATTATGTGCTTTTGAGAAATTTGAGATTGATTAATTCAAATTTATATATAATTCCAATTGCTTTGTTTTTATAGAATTACATGTCATGGAATTGTTTTTAAATCTATTTTGACTTATTATGTGTTAATGTTTTTTTTTAATTTGTCCAATATAATTGATATTTTGAGTATTTGAATATTTTTTATAGTTTACATGTTGGTTTTCAAAATTGAATCTTTGATGATTTAAATTATTTTTGAAAAAGTTTGTGGATTCCTTTATTGTTTGTTTATAATTAATTCATGTTATTAATTTGTCAAAGAGGTTGTTTGAAAATATTCTTTTAAAACTATCTCACTTTGATACTTTGTTGTTTGAGTTCCACTCTTACAATTGGTATTAAGTTTTGTTAGTTTAAAAATAGGGTTTAAATGCTTTATGAACTTGAATGTCTAAAGCATTATGGTTTGATTATTTATTTAATGTTATTATGAGAAATGGAAAAGAGTTGTCAAATCCCTTTTAATAAGGAAAGTGCTTTAATTTACCTATATTTTCTTAAATCCTATTGGTTGTGAAATTTTGTCCTTAAATAAAATTTATTTTGTTTGTATTGATTATTGACATGTTTCACTTATTAATAACTTTTTCCTTTTATAAACATGATTGCATATTTTTTGGATTATTGGATTAAATCTCTTGAGTAAATTGAGTTGATGATTTTGAAATTTATCCATAATTCCTTTTTTGTTGTTATTTGAATTATAGATGCATCCATTGAGGAAAGATTGAATATCTATTTTTGGCATCTATTTTTACTATTACTCATTATTGGAATTTAATTTATTCATGATTTCTTGATATTTTGAATGTTTGATTTTTGAGTTATTGGGATTATGATTTTGAGATTTATCCAAAATGCCCAATACTTGAATTACTTGATATGTTATGGATATTTGATTTGGTGGAAATGTTATTGAAGTTTGAAATATTCTATATATTGTTTGGTCTCTTAAAACAAAATTGTTTAGATGTTTTTAATCATGCATTATATATGTTTCTTGAAGATAAAGTTGATGTTTTGATGATATTTTTGCTCTCTTTAAATTTTGATGTCTCGAAGAAAAAATATTTGATATTTGTTTGATTTTTTTTATAAAAATGATTTGTTATTAATTTGAGCATATTGCTTGTCCTATGCTAAATTAAGATGTGCTTAGTATTTTTATTTCAAAAGATTTGTTGAATTCTTCTTCATAGGGGGAGTATATTTATTGAAATAATTTATATTCTTGAAACCTCATTAGCATATTACTCAAAATTAGTATAATTCTTATTTGAGTTGCTATCATGCTTGGTCATAATGTCATTTTGCTAATATTTGGTATCAATATTTATTTTTCATCAATTGGTATTTATTTTCTAACATTTGATATTTTGGTATCTCATGTTTGTATTTGATAAGTTGATTACTTTGAGATTAATTTGCTTAATGCATCTTTCATAAATATGGAAATTTTAGTGCATATTCATGAGTATTAAATTGCTCTTTTGAATTTTACATGTCTTATGTCATATTTTCTTGAATGAGTTTTTACTTGAATGATTTATCTCATTGGCATTCATTGATATTTCTTATTAGGAGGAGAATGCTTATTTTTAAGGGAAGTTATACCATTTTTATGAGAATTTGATATTATTAATTCTCTAAATTGCTTTATTGATACATGACCCTCTTATGCATATTATTTATCTTTTTAGGGGGAGTTATTATTTTTAAAGTAAATTCATTTTATAATACTTGAGAAAATTTTGATTTGATATATCTACCCTCTAGTTATATTATATGTCAAATGTATTTTTGTCCCTTATTAAAGGGGAGTGTTAAATTGATTTCAATAAGGGGAGAATTTTTTGAACTTTGCATTAAAGTGCTAATATTTATTTTTCTTATTAGTCTTTTTGATGATTCCAAAGGGGGAGAAGTTTAAGAAAAATATGTTGTAGTATTGCATTAATATAGGGGGAGAATTAATTCTTGAGTAATTTTCAAGTATGAGCTTTATGGTGATATATTGGATTTTATATTAAAATTATTACTTGGACTCATGTAGTACCTTGATTTTTATGAGCTTCAAGTTATTTTTCTTTAATGGTTTGTCATCATCAAAAAGGGGGAGATTGTTGGCTTTTTGACCCTTCATCTCAAATTAATTAATTAATTAATATTTTGATGATAACAAACCTGATTTTGTTTATTAATAATTTTAGTGTTTTGAAGTGTCCATTTCGTAAAGATCGGAATAACGATTTCAACGCCTCTTGAATTATTCAAATCGGAGCTAAAACGAAGAAGTTATGGTCAAAACAAATATGAACAGAAAATTCTCGATGCGATGGCGTGGCGGCTAAATTAGCAATATTGACTATTTAGAAGGTGACAGATAGAGCTTTGGAGAAATTACATATGGTGGATTTTTGGTTGTTTTTAAAATAAAAGAAAAATAAAATTATATATTTTTATATAAATTACCATTTTAACTTATTTATAAAAACTAAAAAATTAAAAAAAATATATTATTATATATATATATGAATATAGCCGTTGGCTATTAAAAAAAATATTAATAATTAAAAAAAAAAAACTTTGTGACCGTTAGTCACATAAAAAAAATATTATATATATATATATATATTAATTTATTATTATTATATTATTTTTTTTAAATAAAAAAAATTATTTCAAAACAACCTCTTACACACTCACTATTCTCTTACACACTCACCATCATCTTACACACCTATTATTCTCTTACACACCCATTATTCGCTTACACACCACTATCCTTTGTTTTGTCTTTATTATTATTATTATATTAATATTTACATTCTTTTTTAATCTCCACCCTTCAATTCTCTTTTAACAATCTAATGGTTCAAATTAAATGTTGATTTTTTATTCATTTCTCTCTCTATAAATACTACATTCTTCTCCCATTTTCAAATATACAAGCATTCCATAATTTTCATCCTCCATATTCTAAAAGTTTCTATTGTTGCTCTCTCCAAGCTCTCTATCTTTTTTTTTATCTTTTTATTGAGAGAAAATTATTGTATTGTGAGGATTTTGTTTGTGTGAGCTTTGATTTGTATATCTACTCTTTGAGAGAGTTTTTCCATCTCGATCTTCAATTTCTAATCATTGTAAGAGTTTGCTCTTGAACTCGAAAAAGGAGCGGTGTAACGGTTTGATCCAAACCCGTGGAAAGGATCGAGTTTGCTCTTGAACTCGTAAAAAGAGCTGTGTAGCGATTGGGCTCTAATCCGTAGAAAAAGTCGGTGAAATTTTTATCCAAATTCCCAAGAGGCGCTTGGGGAGTGGAGTAGGCCGGGTTGTGTCGAACTACTATAAAATTTCCGGTGTCAATTTCTCTATCCCTATCTTAGTTCATTTTTGCAATTAATTTGTTGTTATATTATATTGCATAAAATTAATTGTTCTTGTATGTCTATTTTGGTTGGTACAATTTTATCTTTACATATTCTTTACCAATCTTGCTTTTAGAATTAAATAGGGTGTTTGAAATTGTTAGATTTAATTTCTTGTTTAATTTGATGTGAATTTATTTGCATGATTTCTTATTTAAATTAATTATTGCAAAAAGTGTATAAATTTGTTTGATTGGGCCCACATTAAGAAAAAGTTTTATAAAGTTTAAATAAACCCTATTCACCCCCCCTCTAGGGTTGCCATACCGATCCTACAGTTCCAAGGTAAGAAAATTATAGGGCAGATGCACTAGCAAATTTGGCCACTGCCCTAACGATCTCAGATGATGTGGCAATAAACATCTCCCTTTGTCAGAAGTGGATCGTGCCACCAACTGATGATGAACACCAAGAAATTAACATGATTACCGTCTATGCCATTGAAGAGGAAGACTGACTACAGTCTATTATAGAATATCTTCAACATGGAAAGCTTCCCACAGATCCCCGACATAGAGTTGATGTGTGAAGAAGGGCCTTTCAATTCATCTATTATAAGGAGACCCTTTATCGTTGTTCTTATGAAGGACTATTCCTTCGATGCCTTGGAAAATAAGAGTCGATCAAGGCACTAGAGGAAGCACATTCAGGCCTTTGTGGAGCTCAATAGTCGAGTCCAAAACTTCATTTCTAGTTAAAAAAGATGGGCTATTACTGGTCCATGATGATCCATGATTCAATAGAGTATGCAAAGAAGTGCAAAGCTTGTCAGTTTCACGCAAACTTCATACATCAACTGCCAAAACCTCTCCATCCAACTGTTGCTTCATGGCTTTTTGAAGCTTGGGGGCTCAATCTTGTTGGTCCAATAACACCTACGTCGTTAGCAGAACATTCCTATATTCTTGCAGTGACGGATTACTTTTCGAGATGGGCCGAAGTAGTCGCATTAAGAGAAGCCAAGAAAGAAAATGTCGTGGACTTCATCCGAACTCATATTGTCTACGATACGGCATCCCGCATCGTATCATGGTGGATAACATAAGGTAATTTTCTAACAGCTTAATGGACAAGTTGTGTGAGAAGTTTAACTTCAAGTAGTACAAGTCATCCATATACAATGCTGTAGGAAATGATTTAGCTGAGGCATTCAACAAGACATTTTGCAACTTGTTGAAGAACGTAGTCTCCAAGACAAAAAGAGACTGGTAGGAAAAGATTGGTGAGGTGTTATGGGCTTATTGAACTACTCATCGCATTCTACAGGAGTCACACCTTATTCCCTTGTCTATGGGGCAGAAGTTGTGCTCCCATTAGAAAGGGGAATTCCATAACTAAGGATGTCTGTACAGGAAGGGTTGACTATAGAAGACAATGCAAGATTGCGTCTTCAAGAGTTGGAAGCACTTAACAAAAGAAGACTAGATGCTCAACATGCGCTAGAATATTACTAAGCACGAATGACCAAAGCATTCGATAAGAATCTTAGGCCTCGGTCATTTCAAGTTGTGATCTAGTGCTCGCTGTTCAAAGGCCCATCATCACATCGCGACATACGAGAAACAAGTTCACACCTAAGTGGGATGGCCCCTATGTTGTCAAAGAAGTCTACACAAACGGAGCATAAAAAATCGTGGATAAAGATGTCTTGAGGATCGGTCCTATAAAGGAAATTTTCTTAAAAAGTTTTATGCATAAAATGTAAACACTTCTAATCGTAAGAGTAAAAACTGCATGATGCTCCTGGTCCGCATGAGCTTAAAAGGTGAACGGCCCCAATAAAAAAATGCATTCATATAAATTACGTTATGACTTAATCCCTTCCATTTAAAGGGTACATAGGCAGCTTAAAAAAAGAAAAGAAAACTTTAAGTTCAGTCAGAGCAATAAATAAAAAAAATCAAGTTGTAAATAGAATTCTAATATTTTATTATAGCATGAATCAATAAAGAGACGGGTGATCTAACTAGGTCAGTAAGACATCAGTGAGGTGACAATGGAAGAAACGTCTAAATAAAAGAAAAGAATAAAAAAAATTAGAGCGTCCATTTGAAGTCTCGCAACTCCTGACCGTGCTCTCTAACACTTCACGAAGCACTTCTAAATTTTGTGCTTCACTTTCATTAACAGTTCGAGTGTTCTCAGCTTCGCTTATCTCTTCATGTAGCTTGGAAGCCTCGCGCTGTCTTTACTCTAAAGATGCTTCTTCCTCCAAGATGAGTTTATAGAGTTTCTTGTGCTTGGCTTCTAAAGCCTTAAGTTTAGTTCTGAGCTCTCCAATTTCTAAAAGTGTTTATCTTGATTGATACTGAAGCATACCTTTCTTCTCATGTGAAAGACAGTCATTGGAGAGAATTTGCTCCAGGTTGTTTTTTAGCTCTGCTAGATCATGATCTCTACTCGCCGCAGTTTGTTGGGAGGAAAACGAATGTTGGAGTTCATTGTACTTTCCTACATTTTCAAAGTACTCGCTCACCAATTCACGAAGTAGTGCCAAATTAGTTGCATCAATTGTTGAAATGGCATGAAATATCTTATCCACCCCCTGCTCAAGAGAAGGAACATTCTCGAAGGAAGTGCGACGAGTTTCTGTTGAGCGACCTTCCACATGGCTAAGGTAGTCTGACGCTGCAGGGTCGAGATTACAGTTCAGTATTAAAAGCTGAAACTTCAGGAGCATCAATTTTTATCCCTTCTTGCACTCGTTGAGGCTTTGCACTAATGGCTATATGATGTGTGTGGCTCGTCGTTTTTTCGACTGGGGCTCTGAACTCTCCAGGCCACACTATAATGGAGGTAAAAACTTTAAGACTTGTCAAAAGAGAAATGAGTGTATTATTCAATGGACAAAACTCTAAACAAATTAAATAAGATAAAAAAAAGTCACCAACAGAAGATCCAGAGGATATAGAACGCTTTGAAGTCTCTGAGGTGCCATCAAAAGGATTGTCATTAAAATTCGTTGACTTCCTGATTTTCCTAGGCCTTTTCCAATGGCGATCGTTATTGCTGCTGTAGCTCCTGTCGTCATCGTCTGGAGTGTTCATAAGAGGGGTTGGAGCCTCATTCACCGGTACGCGAGTTTACCAGCCTCATTGGAATGCGAGGTTTTATGAGGCTTATGCTTGTTTGGAGGAGGGGTAAAACTATCCATCAAAAGTTGTATGCCTATCTCGAGATAATTCTTGTGTTTCCGTGACCACCAACTCCTATAGGAATGAGTAGTGTGATTGTTGGAATCCAACTCGCGGGTCGGGAGGTATACACGTGATGAAGTCAAAGTTTCAGTACAAAGTCTCCAGCATTGATAAACGTTGTCCAAGCTAACATAGGGGGAATCCTCATGCAAATCATTTGGAATATCCTGGTAAAAGCCAAATTGTCGACTAAATCGATTAGGGCTGTAGGCCTTAATGGTCATCAATCTCCCATGGCGAGAAGACAAATAACACGATCAAAGGCTCATGAAGTAGAAAGAGGAGGAGAATGGTAAGCCTTTAATGTCGTGTAGGATTTCAGCTTTATTTCTGGGTGGAAGACTTACATGCCACATTATAGATGTACCTTGGTGAATTAATCTGTGAGCTTCAAGACATTTAAAATACTTGGCCCCACCTTCTCTAGAATAATCAACCATCCAAGGACCCTCAGTATTGTGGTGAGTTTAAAATGTGTACCAAAGTAGTGTGCAAGCCAACCATAAACCTAGTGTATCGAAAAGCAAAAATAGAGTGCCCGATTGAGTAAGAGGTGTTGTAAATCTGGCCAATGCACTGATAAATGTTGGATAGAATTGGGACTGCAAGATTGAAAATATCACCTTCTGCCATAAGGGTTGCAACTTTAAATACACCTGGTAGAAAAAAGTTTATGCCCTTATAAGGAAACACAAACACACATAACCAACAAGAAAGAAAGGTAGCCAAATAAGCCCGATCTTTCCATTCGTCCTCAACACCAAGAGTGTGGAACAACTTCTACTCTTTCTTAGACCGATCACACATCTCAGGAATGGATCCATTTGGATTATGAGTGGAGCGAGAACGAGAAGCTTTCTTTGGCCTACGAGTTGGAGGTTTTACATACTTTAGCTCACCTTTGAACCAAAATGAAATCCGTAAGTGAATAGGGATTTGTAGTTTCTCCATTTGTTGGGATGCGATATGATGATAGGAGGTAACTACAACTTTTTGGAAGTTGTTCATTTTGGTCTCGTGATCCCATCAATTCTTTACAACAAGGGATGGTTTCATCATAAAACTTTCCTTTGACAGGAAGACCTCCGAACTTCCTCATATCCCATAAGAAAGGGATATTTCTCTAGATGCAATGTGAAGGGTGTTGGTTGAAGGACACTAAGCTTCACAAAAGGCTCGTACCACATCATTATTGTGATCATAAGAGTACAGGGAGGCCATAATTGCATTTAACAAGTTAGAGCCTCGTAGTACTCTCTGATTTCTAGCTATGGCAAACTCTAGCCATTCTCAATAATAAGGAATCTAAGCAAATTCTCCATTGAACTTTAAAAAAGGACCCCAATGAACCCAAGTTTCGATAATTTGGTGCCCCAATGTTTTCTCTAGGTTCTTATTTGGCTTCTTTTTATGCAATGAAGACTGTAAAACCCACATTAGTGATGAAGAATGTTGATTTAGAGGCTTTTCTAAAGACCATTCAGGCAAAAATGTGACTTGTAGCTCAAGCCTTGACCCCCTAATTGAGTCTCCCACTAGGAGAATGGTTTCACTATTAGTGGGATAGTCTTCGTCACTTAAAATAACCATATTTTTCCTTTCATGGTCCAAAAGTTCTTGAAAGTGCACCATAATCCTACATAAGGAAAGAAAGAATTTAAAAATAAATAAAGAACCTAGAATCAATCAAAGAAATGATGAGGGTCAACACATGGTCAGGTAAAGTTAGGCCACAAAAAAAAAAGGACCACCCTCAACTCCACCTGAGTTAGGATTTGGTCACTTCCAAAGGTAAAACGAGACCACCCTCAACTCCACCTGAGTTAAGATTTGGTCACTTCCAAAGGTAAAATGGGACCACCCTCAACTCCACCTGAGTTAGGGTTTGGTTACTTCCAAAGGTAAAACGAGACCACCTTCAACTCCACCTGAGTTAGGGTTTGGTCACTTCCAAAGGTAAAACAAGATAACCCTCAACTCCACCTGAGTTAGGGTTTGGTCACTCCCAAAGGTAAAATGATACCGCCCTCAACTCCATTTGAATTAGGGTTTGGTCACTTTCAAAGGTAAAATGAGACCGCCCTAAACTCCACCTGAGTTAAGGTTTGGTCACTTCCAAAGGTAAAACAAGACTTCCCTCAACTCCACATGAGTTAGCGTTTGGTCGCTTCCAAAGGTAATACAAGACCGCCCTTAACTCCACCTAAGTTAGGGTTTGGTCACTTCCAAGGTAAAACAAAATGGAAGGTGAACCATCCTTAATTCCTATTGAATCAGGGGTTGGTCACCTTTAAAGTTGGCGAAGGCATCTTAGCTGCAAGTCAAGAATAAAAACAAGAGGCATATATTATTTTACACAAAAAAAATTACCTACTTGTTTACCTTTTGGTGGATGAAGGTATTTTCTGCTATGGTGAAAAAATTTGGAAGTCTTGCAAGTACTTGCAAATGCCACATTTTGAAAAAAAAAAAGAGTATGAGAAAAAGAAAGGGTTAAAAAAAAGGAAAAGAGAAAGAGAGAGTTGCAAAGAACTTTTTAAAAAAGTAAGTATAAAAAAAGGGTCAAGAAAAAAGAGTTGTAAGGGAATTTGCAAAAAAAAAAAAAATGTGAGTAGAATTTGTAGTTGTAGAGAAATTTGGAAAATAAAACATATTAAAATAGGAAAATAAAAAAAGTTTATATAAAAAAAAAAAAGAAAAAAAGGGTGGGTTGCCAGCCACGTTTTTCTCGAAAAAAAATAATAAATCAAGAAAAAAACAACAAAACAACAAAATGATTTTTTTTTTTCTTTCTCCTTCTTTCTCCAGCCGCAAACCCTTATTCTTTCTCTCTCTCTTTTCATCTCCCCAAATTCTTCTCTCTCTTTTAATCTCCCTAAATTCTTCTGTCTCTCACCTCTTCTATTCGGCGACAACAAACAGAGGCGACAGCTAGAGCTTGATGACAACAAGACTAGCAACGGCATGCAACATCTTTGGCATACAAGGGAAGCGTTGCTGGTTCAGACTCGACGGCGATTTCGTGTAGCAATGGGGTGCAACTGCTTCAAGCTCGACTATTTCATGCAGCAGCAGAGGTATTTGATCGCACCATAATAGTGCTCTTTTATCCAGTTATTTCATGCTAGTTTAGTTGCCCTTACGCGTTTATTTGTCTATTTTGCAAAAGATTGAGCAATTTGGAGCCATTTGAAAGACTTTGAAAGAATCATACCTAAAAATGAACTAATTGAGCCTATTACGAGTGTTCGAATCGAGAAAAGACCACAACCAAGTCAAATAAATCGAGTGCAGAGCGTCTAGACGTTGTTTTGGGCACCAAGACGTGCTGCACAGCCAAATGAAGCTTGAAGACCCGCAGGAATAGTGTCTAGACGCTGGGAATTTGGAGAAAACAAGGTCGCTCAACGCTGCGGAGAGGCCGCCTTCGACGCTGGAAGCGTCTAGACGCTTCCCTGATGACGCCAGATTAATTCCTTATTTGAGAAGGCAGTGTCTAGATGTTGTCCTTAGAGTCTAGAAGCTTCCCTGCCTTATTTAACCAATTTTTCACTTTAGGGTTTGGATCTTTTTGCCTCTTTATTCACACGTTTTTAGAGAGAGTTTCAAAGCTTTTCCCTTTTCTCCTTAGAAAGTTATTGTATCGAATTGAGCTTAGTTGAACATGAAGAATTTTGTGGAGATGCTCGGCTAAACTTCGCATTTCAAGTTCAGGTTGCAACCAATTGCAATTTTGTGAGGCCTGGACTTTGATTTTTCTTTTTCTTATAATTACATGTATTCTTTGATTCCTATGTTTATTTCATGAGCATGTATTTTCGATTGAACTGATGCCTCGATCACTTTATACGTTTGATTGCTAGTCATGATGCACGATTCGTAATTGTCGTGTGGATTGAACCTTGTAGCAATAAGATTATTACATGTGTGTGTTTTATGGGTTTTCATAATTGCATAGCTTGCATGTTTAATTCTAGTAATTAAAGAAGCATCTCGATTAGATTTACGTTATTTTATCTAATTGGTTGTCTTAGTCCTTCCAAAACACTTAATGCCTTTACCCAAATAATTTGGAACTGTTTCGTCATGATTGTTTAGGTAATTAGCGTTAACCTTGACGTTTGTTAGAGTTAATGACTTTAGGGAATTTGATACTTTTGGGGTTTCCTAATAAGTTGACTAGGTGCTTGTATAATTAAGTTAAACGTTTTGTGTGCCTATGATCAATTTTGCAATTGGGTAAAACCGTACCTTTAAATTGGAATTTGATAAGATTTGATTTTTTCTCCTTTTAAGTATTTGTTTTACTATTATTATTAAATTAGGTAAAAATTTCAAAACTGCCTGTTTCACTTTTTACTGAATTTTAGCTCTGAGGAAATAAACTTTCTGGCTCCTTTGAGAAATCGACCTGGTTCACTATTTCTACAAGTTAGGATAGGATGCCAGTTTAATTTTGGTAGGCCTCGACATCCTCACCAGTCTTGGGCTAGTTTTGTGTTGCAGCAAGTGGCTGTAGCAGCTCCGATTCGACGGCAAGCAGTGGTAGGGTCAGCAAACAGAAGTTCAATCTTGTTTCACCCAAGGTTTGAATATTGAGCACCCATCTTACCTGATATTTATAGGAAAATTTGGGGATTTAGATTTTCAAATCTAGATTGAAAGTTGTGGGTTCAAAACAAAAATCATGTTGTGATAAGATAAAATTTCAAATTCATGTACAAAATCTATGTGTGGCCATGTACTGAAGTTAAATTGGGTTTTTGCCTGTCATAATTTTGAAGTTCTAAATCCCATTCAACTTGGCCATGATTGAGTTTACACTCTATTTGTTAGACTAATTGGATGATGATTCGTGTATAATCTTTGATTTTAAATTAGATATGTGGATCCATGGAATCAAATTTGATTGGTCTTTATTTCAAGATAAAATTGGGCATATCCCTAAATTTTATCCAATTTAGAATAATTTTCAAGTTCAAAATGTTGTTCCAAATTCAAGCCAAATTGAATCCAATCCAAAGTCTCATTTTCTTTATTCAAATCAATTTCAAGCATCCAAAAATGCTTGTTTACCTCTAAATCAAAGGTGGGATAAACTTCAAATTTCACATGAACTTCACATTACCTTGAGACCTTTTGCTAAATTTAAATTTGGGCACTTTCAAATTTCTTCAAATTTAAGCAAAATTTGGGAGAGTCAAAATTCTATGAAAAATGTCTTGGTGGAATTGAAGTTATACCTCACAAAACAAAATTTGGGTAATCCAAATTTTATACCAAATCAAAATTTGATTGAAATCCAAATTCAAGTTATATTCTAATTCCAAAATATAATTGGGTAGACTTTTATCAAAAAAAAAAAAAAATAGGCATAATCCAAATGTCCTCCCAAACTAAAATTTGGGTACTCCAAATTTAAGCTTCAAATTCAAATTCATTGGTAGGTTCTAAACTATGCCCTAAAATTAAAATTTAAAAAAAAAAAATTGAGGTATAATTTGAACACTACTTGAAATTCAAATTAGAGTTAAGGTAGAACACTACCGAAACTCAAATCAAAGTTCGCTGCCTAGTAAGAAAATCAAAATTGTGACCAAAACCCATATTTTGAAGAATTGGCAAAAAGTGTGTAAAAAAAATCAAAATTATGAAAAATTCCATATTTTGATTAAATTGACACATCAAATGGAGTCCAAATTAGGAGAAAACATCTTAAATTTTGATTCCAAAGTATCTTTTTCAAGATTCACTCACACATACTAATGCATAAATCTAGGGGCATTTGTTGGAATAGAAATTTTGGCCAATTAGAAATTGTCATGTCATTACTTAAAATTAGTGACAAAATTATGTGTTTAATTAGGGATTAATTAAATTTGCAAGCATTCCTAAATTAAATTATGACAAATCCAAATATGTAATGGGTTATATGAAATTTGGACCAATTTTAGACAAAGCCCAAATGGGAGGCCCAAATCCAACAAAGCCTCGGCCCATGGTCAATGAGGCTTAGTCCAAAGGAGTTTAGGCCCGGCCAACCAGGCCCAGCCCAATAGTCAGGTCCAAGCCCACTTAAGGCCTGAGAAACTCTATATATAAAGAGCTTCCTCCTCCATTTGAAGGGTTTAGAAATTTGAGATTCCAGGGAGAAAACCCAGAAAGAATTCAGAAACAAAGATCAGAAGACTCTTGGAGATCAAATAATTCTTGAACATAGAAAAATTTCTCAAAGATCAAGAACACTTCTTCGAGACCCCAAGAATCCACTAAAGCTTCAATCTCGAGAACAAGCTCTGCAACCCTCGAGTTGAACATGCAAACAGTAGAGAGAATCAGAGGATCAAGTACTAGAGATTGTATTCCACTATATACAAATTAATACAAATACAAAGTTTATTTACACGTGTCTCATCTCTTTATTGAAATTACGTGTGAACAGTAACCCTATTATCATTTTTTATGAACGATTTATTGAACACAATTGAATTTTATCTTTAATACAACCATTACCTTTTAGTTTTATGATAAGTAAACCTTTAGCAAATTGGATCTAAGAACCCTTACATTTATGCAAACCCCTAGATCACGAATGTTAAAACCCCCAAATCAAAATGAAATCAAAGATACCAAGGATTCTTATACCAAAATGTTAAGTAACTCTTTGATAATTGGATCTAACAACCTTGTTAAGATAAGAACCGAATTACCTTGTAGATCAAATATCTCAAGGCAAGAAAACTTGTTTGAGATTCGAATCACTCCACAAGTAAGATAGATCAAGTCAAGCTTGAATGATTCTAAGTATGCAACCTAAACTACATAGAATTGTAAAGAAACTTAGCTCTAGGCTAAAAGAAAGCACAAATGGTGTTTTTGATCACATCTCCAAATCTATTTTTTACAATGGAATTAGCTAGTTTATATATAGCCGCCAAATAAACCCTAAAGGGCTGTTTAGGGCAAAGAGTTTAAGGGAGTAGGAATTAATAAGTCTGGGGAGTTAGAAACTCTAGGAGTTAAGAAGTCTGTGTTTGGAGTGTAGAGTTATTTAGTTTGGAGTTCTGAAGTCTGTGTTTAGGGTGCATATTTGTTAAATCTAGAGTTCTAAAGTTTGAGTTGATTTTAGCTGTTTTTTCATACAGTGTTTTTCTACAATCTTTCAAAATTTCATTATTAAGGATTTGTTCCCATGAATTCTAAGATTGAGATTTTTTGTTTTTATTAATTTATGTATATTTTTAAATTTTCTTGAAAAAAAATTGAACAAAATACCCCATATTCTTTTTTCAATATCTCTCATATTAATTATTCATTTTCCTTGGATAGTTTTCAAATAAAAGAAAAGTTTTACAATAATTTTTTAAAAGAAAAAAAACCTTTTTGGTCCCTGAGTTTTACATTTAGTTCTCTTTTAGTCCTTGAGTTTTTAAACTCAATAAATTTACCCTTGAGTTTTGAATTTAGTTTCATTTTTGCCCTTCTGTCTATTTTTTTGTTATGGTAGTTGATGGGGCTGATGTGACAATACTTTTTAATTAAAAAATATTTTTAAAATTTTAAAATAAAAATATATTACATTAACAAAAAAAAATTTAATTTCTTTTTTTTTTTTATCTTCACCTTCTTCCTACCTCACCTCCTTCCCTATTCATCTTAAGGTGGGTGGGTGGGGAAAATTTCAAGGTTCTTCTTTTTTCTCTCTAGCATTTCGTTGCAAATCCATCTGTAGATCTGTAAGTTAATGTTGGGAAAAACAATGCACAACCACAGCAAGCAATTCCCCTACAAAATCCCATCTTTATTGCAGAAGAGCGAGATAGAGCAATTAGAGATTATGCAGCTGCAACCTTTCAGAATCTGAACATTGGGATTGCATAACCAAACATCGAAGCCAATCACTTTGAGCTAAAACCAATGATGTTCTAGATGCTTAATGCAATTTGTTAATTTGCAGGACTAAAAAATGAAGACCCGCATAAGCATATAAAAACATTCCTCAGGATATACAATTCCTTCAAATTAACAGGAGTCTTCAATGACAATCTAAAGCTAAAACTTTTCTCTTTTTCCTTACAGGGAAATGATGAAGCATGGCTCGACTCTTTTCCACTAGACTCAATCACCACATGGGATGAACTTGTAGAGAAGTTTTTTTTTAAAGTATTTTCCACCCATTAAGAACGCTCAAATTAGAGGAGAAATTATTACCTTCAAACAGGGAATAAATGAAGGTGTAGATGCAGCTTGGGAGGGCTTTAAGAAGTTGGTGAGGAAATGTCCACACCATGGCTTGCCTGCTTGCCGCCTAATCGAGCATTTCTACAACGGGTTGACTCAAGCTTCGAAGACCCTAGTCAACGCATCTGCTAATTTGACTCAAGCTTCGAAGACCCTAGTCAACGCATCTGCTAATGGATCCTTGCTCAAAAAGACAATGAACAAAGCAAACAAAATCCTAGATGCAATGGTATCCAATAATAGCCAATGGGGAGAAGATGAGGCACACAACACTAGAAACGTCGCAAGAATGCATGAAGTGGACACAATAGCGGCATTAAGTGCCCAGATATCAACAATGGACAACACCTTGAAGAAGTTTACTTTGGGGAACCATGCCCCTATTGCTAATCTGAACCATATTGCCACTTCTAGCTGCGTTTATTGCAATGAAAATCATCTTGTTAACAATTGTCCTTACAATCCTACGTTTGCATGCTATGTAGGGAAAATGGGTCAAATCCATACTAAACACATATAACCTAGGCTGGAGGCAGCACCCGAACTTCTCTTGGGGAGGGCAAAATGCAAGCGCGTCAAATTCGAATCAGTACGTGAAGCAAAGAACTCCACCAAGATTCAACAATCAACCACTGCAGCTATGTACACAAAAAAATGCTACACAATTGCAACCGCAATCGTCAACACAGAATTCTTCATTGGAATCTCTAATGAAAGAATTCATGGCTAAAAATGAGGCCATCATGCAGAGCCAAGCCGCCATCATTCAAAGTCAAGTTGCATCTGTGCATAATCTTAAAATACAAGTTGGACAACTAGCAAATGAGATGAAACATAGGCCACAAGGGGCGCTACCAAGCACTACAGAGAATCCACAATGCGAGGGCATGGAGTATTGCAAGGTGATCACGTTAAGAAGTTGACTTAATTATGAAGACCCAGAAATGTGTAAGAAGCAAGAGAGTTCAAAGAAGGCCAAGAGTTTAGAAGATGAAAGGAAGGAGTGCATAGAAGAAGAAACAAAAGCAGCTATAAAGGAAAAATCAGGTGAAGCAATAGAGAAAGTGATCGCTAAGCACCCAGAATAGGAAACGAAAACTCCAACAACAAAGAGTTCAATCTTGACAAGTCAAGAGTACAAACCACCACCTCATTTTCCCCAAAGAATCAAGAAGAAGAATCAAGACACACAATTTAACAAGTTTTTAGACATTCTCAAGCAACTCCATATTAACATTCTGTTAGTGGAGGCGCTCGAGCAAATGCCTAATTATGTTAAATTTCTTAAGGATATATTAACAAAGAAACGCAGATTGGGAGAGTTTGAAATTGTGTGACACACCCCACCCCAAATTACCCTAACCAATCTAGGATGTGGCGTGCCGACATTAGATCCCTACTAAACTATGGAATCCAATGTCAAACTTTACAAAATAAATCTTAGTTTTGAAAATCACAAGTGGCTAACCAAAACTTTGTTAACACCAAATTGTATAAAAATTTCGGCAGAGTTTCCCCTGAAAACTGAGTAAAACACACCTGAAAGAAATATATACACTCCAAAATTAACATGTTCAAATCCAACCACCATTTCAGAAATTCAACACAATCCCACGAACTTAAAAGTAGATAGATATGTGGGTTTCAAATTACAAATCAATGGAAATCCCAAAATGGTACTAAGTCATTCAAAACATACTAGCCACATTAGTTACAAAAAAAGTATTTGTATTTATGTACATACAAAATGGTATGCAAAATATCAGGTCCGGTGGCAGATATCGGCTTCTGTAGGCTTGTTAGAAACTCAGTCGCTACCTGGGGGAAAAATTTAGGAAGAAAGAATGAGTTAATAGAGCCCAGTGAGTGGTAAGTTAATAAGAAAAATAATCTCTTGACAAAAACCTTTTATATTAAAAAGGGATTCAAAGTTCCATAAAACTTTATCAATTAAGCACAATCTAAATACACAAGATAAATAAAATATCATAGAGATTTGCAGCAATAACTCTTTAAAGAAAGCATAAAATAATAGGCCAACAAAACTCATCACCAACCTTGTACCAAATCCCTGCCATACTATGCATCGAGTAATCTCTAGATACATAACAGAGCAAATTTATGTCATACGTGCACGTAAAACAAACTCTAACATCTGTAATGCCTCAGGTCCAGGATTTGGACCAGGATTCGGAATCCGGATTTGGCACCTAATGGCCCCGGCATTCCCCTGCATCCCCTGCGGCCTTGGCACACTAGCATACTATAGAAACACATTCTTATAGCATACGGGTAATAACCATGGGTACAAGCTCTAGTGGTTTGAAAACAATTTCTATATAATAATCATCGTAAGTTCTCAAACCCCACACATTCTCAAATTGTGGTTTCATAACTTTAAGCCATAAGTCAAAGGTCAACTAAAATCATGATTCAAAAATCAAGTTATTTCTAAAACTCACAAATACTTGATTTCACCTCAAATAATTGAACTTTTTGCCAATTGGCTACAATCAAGAGATTTTCATAAATTCACCTTTCATAAGCTTAATTAATTCAAATAATTAAGTCATTGTAGCTAAAATTTCAATAAACATAAATCTCTTCAAATTCAAATATGCTAAATCATGAATTCAATTTAGTGATCATACGTCACTTTCTTATCAAATTAGCAAATCATCAATCTTAATAATAAACAATTTGTGAAATACACATAATTTCCTCCAAATTTTCAAATAACTAAATCCTTTGCATTAATATTAATTTCAATTGATTTCAAATCTCATAAAATCTCATCAATTACTAAAATAATTGAAATACTTTATAAAATAACCACTCACAACTACTACGAACGAGGTTTGTTTGGGTCGTAAATAGTTCCAATCTCCGCTTGCCCTAAAATCATAATTTGTCAACATATTACTAACCTCTTAATGCCAAAATTAAAGTGTAACAACACTAAATTATCCAAGCCTTTATATTTCTCACTAACCCAAGAATTTACCATTCTTTTCCTCATCTTACTCTTCTAATTACCAAGAAATTGAGACAATAACCCAAAATAAAGTTTCCAATAACTTCATTGTAATCCCTCTCCATAAGAAATCTCATTCTTCTCATTTCTTCTTCTCCATGAATAAATTCATTGGTTTTCTTTCCCTAAAAAGTTTGCAATTTCTACATACAACTAATCCCCTTCAATCCATACTTTGATAAAACTCATGACTTTCATCAAATTTCCTTCTTTTACTCAAACATCACCCTCATCTTTGTTTTCAAGCTATTTTATGGAGTTTCCAACTAAAGGAAGAAAACCCATAAAGAAAACTCACTAATTGGTTCTAAAACTCATGAAAAACCTTAATCAAAAGTTAGAAAACTTACCAAAAGCTTCAATCCAAGGTTGTGAGAGGTTCTCTTTGTTTATTTTTTTCCTTTTCCACTTCAAAATAGCCCAAGAACCACACTTTTTCTCTTCACTTTCTTCTTCTTCCTCTTCCTTACGTGAATACTTCTCCAACAAAAGCCCTCATTTTTGTTTTATTAAACAATAACTAATAAAGCCACATGTTTTTATTTAATAAACAATTATATTTATCCCACTTTCTCTTTCTTTAATTTCCATTATTTAATTAATAAAAAGAAACCAATCCTTATCTTCCAACCAAAGCCATAAATATCCAAATATTTAATTTCTCAATTTTCATACTTTCCAATTATATACATATTTTCCAAAATGTAGAAATTGGTGTAACCTTGTGGCCCTAACAAAAAATTGCAGCGCTCTAATCACGAGTAAATTGCCACCAAAGCTAAGAGATCCAGGGAGTTTCACGATCCCTTGCATGATTGGAAACACGGATGTAGGAAGGGCACTATGCGATCTAGGAGCAAGCATCAATCTGATGCCGTTATCTGTTTTCAGCAAGTTGGGAATTGGCAAAGCAAGACCTACGACGATAACATTACAACTGGCAGACAGGTCGATAGCTCATCCAATAGGGAAGATCGAAGATGTGTTGGTTAAAGTAGATAAATTTGTTTTCTCTGCTGATTTTATCATTCTCAACTGTGAAGCTGATAAAGATGTCCCAATCATTCTAGGCAGGTCATTCCTAGCCATTGGTAGAACATTGATCGATATGCAGAAAGGAGAACTCACAATGCGAGTAAATGACCAAGAAATCAAATTTAACATACTCAATGCATTGAGGTATCCAGGGGAGATGGAAGAATGTTCAAGGATCGAGATTGAAGAATCTTTACATTTGCATGAGTTTCAAGAACAATTAGATGAGAAAGAAGATTTTGAAGAAGAAGATGAAGGGATAACACTATCAGAGAATCTTAATAAAGAATTTAATGGAAGGATAACAATGTTATTATTCAACTCCCGATGGAAACTCCCCTTTGCAAAACTGAAGATGAGATGGATAGGACATGTTGTGATTCAATATAGAGTTGCAGATTTACAAGATGGAACAGAAAGCACTTTCAAAGTCATTAGTTAAAGAATCGAGCCTTATTGGGAAGAAGACCTAGAGGAAAAGGTCAATCCACCTGATCAAATTTGAGTAAGAGACCCTAAAAAAAAAAACCTTATTTCTGTGAATCAAGAAGTTGATTAAGCAAATTCTGTCTAAGGAACAGTCTTGTCTAGGCTGAGGTATTTAAGCTAACCGTTTAGGGAACACCTCTACCTAGGGAATTACTTAGAGACTTAAAAATTCAAAAAGAAATAAGAATAAAAAATATATATATAATAAAAAATAAAAAAATGGGCATAATTCCTTTTCGAGCTTGCCAGAACTTTTTAACGATTTACCTTTGAGTTCAGGTGAAAAGGAGAAAAGAAAAACACGATGCACAAAGAAGGAAAATCGCAATCTAAAGGAAATTGCATTCGTGAAGAATGAGTCAGCACCACGGGACTGAAAATGCAAATGCAAAGCAATTGCATTCTGCCTACAATAGTGAAACAACGGCTAAACTGGTAGGGTTAAAATAAAAGAACAGAGTGTACTTGGCCTGTGTGAAAGAACGAGATGCAACAATTTGCCTAACACTTTCAATGCTATCAAAAGGAAAAGGACCCGCCATCCCGAACTTCCCCAAAAACCTACTGGACAGTCCAATACGCCAAGAAGATAATGACTCGGCCTCCAATGATTAGGAAAGTTATTCTTTGCACCTTAAATTTTACTTCTTAAGTCTGTAATAGTTTAGATTATGATGTTGTTGTCTTAAATTTTTGTGCTTGTCTTTGTCCCTTACATTTTGTCATGATAATTTGATTAGCGTCTAAGTTGTTTGAAGTTCAGTGTCAGTTATGTTTGATCTATTGTTTTTTTTAATGTCTCCCAAATATGTCTCAAAGTTTAAAAATCCATGATGATGATATTTGGAATAGGTTCGGCTCATTAAACACTTCTCAGTTATCCACCCAACTTTATGACTTCTTTACTTTCCTTAGCACCCCACTACCCATTCACCTTAGCTTGTGTTTCTATAATTCTTGGGTTATTAAGCTTGTTAATATGTAAGGTCATCTCAACCACCCAAGAGAAAAACTAGTCAATGTGGGCATTGATGCATCTTAAGTTTTGGGTGGGATGACACCTTACATTACTTTTGTTGAACCCACATCGTTGTATATTCATTTTTTGCAATTCATGAATTGTAAACATGTTGTGAGTTGTTGTATGAAGACTACCAAGCTTCAAAAAAAAACATAGAGGGATACTCCTCTCTCCAAGAATTAACGGAGTAACCAAGGAAAGTCATGACACCCATGATTGCCTCTGCATGAAAGGTTGATTCAAGAAATTAGTAGGTTAAAAATGGTTTCAAGTAGTAATGTGTGCTCGTAGTCAACTACCCTCACCACAAAGTGTCGATAAGTTAGAACAAAGGTACAATTGACTAAGGAACCCCTTTATTAAAAACCAAAAGAAGAAAAAAAAATCAAGTTTGAATAGCTTGGCAGTAACAAGATATAAGTTTGGGGGATTTTTTCTTTTGTTTAGTCAAGTTGTTTCTCAAAAGATGGTCTATGTAGGAAGTAAGCAAGATGAAACTAGAAAAGTAGGGATAAAATTTTTAGGGAAGTATAGGTGAAAAGTGCTAAGGTTAAGACTAAGGTAGGATTAAAGTTGGTTGCGATAAACATGTGTTATGAGCTTGAGATATCCCCTGAGAGGAGTTGTTGTTCTTTCTAACACTTGAAAACCTTGATTGAAAATTTTTGTGGCTTTTCTGTTTGTTTTGATAATTGCTTGAGGACAAGCAATAACTCAAGTTTGGGGGTATGATAATTCTCATTTATGAGGATTATTTAACTCTAAACTAAGTTGTTCTTGTCATTTTTGTATGTTTTGATGTATGACGAGCAATCTAAAAATGGTGTTTATTAGTTAAATTCATAAAAGCTCATTGGAGTAATGAAAAAAAGGAAAGAAGTTGAAAAGAGGCTGGAAATTACACTAGTTTGATATTTTTGTGTAGGTTTGGAGCAAGTACAAAAATGTAATTGCATTTCGAGAAAACAAGTTTGTTGTTGTAGGTTTGGAGCAAGTATGAAAATGCAATTGCATTTCCGTGGGAAAACAAGATTGTAAACAAAGGGAAAAATGCAATTGCATTCCACTTTTGAAATGCAATTGCATTCTCTGAAAAATTTGGAAAGTGCGGGAATCAAGAAAATTACGAGATTTATGGAGCTTTTTGCTAGATTTGGGAGATTCTTCAACCCGATTTCATGCCTACATGTTGACCCAAGGTTGTAGAAGAGCAAAGATTGAAACTCTAGCCCTCAATGCCTATAAAAACGAGAAGAACAAAGCAAAAAGGCGGCTTGGTTTTTCTGCTCGCTCTCAGTTCTTAGTTCATCGTTTCTCTGTCATTTTTTCAGCGATTTGTCTTTGTTTTTGCTCCGTGAAAGTCCGAATTTGATCTCTCCTTAACGAAGGTTAGATGAGGTGAAGATCCATTTGCTTTTGAATGGGTTTTTCTTCACGCCCCAGTCCATTGTTCTACTGTTTTCTTTTTCTTTCCTGTTGTTTTCCTTTTATTTCTAGCTATTGTTTTTTGTATCTTCTCTTTTCAGTACTTTCAACACTCTAAATCTCGATCCTTCCTCAGGAAAGTGAAAGTTGTGAAGAACCATTTCTTCTTGAAAAAGAAAGAATAGAGTTTGATTGAGCTACAGGTGTAGAAAGGAACATTTTAGCTTCAGTTCAATTGTTGAATTTCCTCATTCAGAGTTAGGTTGCTGTTATTCTCATCAAATTTCAGTTATGTTATTTTTGTTTACTTTATTCATCTAGATTATGGTGTTGTAGTTGGTAAGCTTCTTGTAAGTTTTTTAACTAAATTGATTTTTTAATAGAAATTTCATTTGTTGAATTTTCATTTAATTTAGTTGATCTTTCAATTTCTCTTTATCTAAGCTTGTTATGGATTTTCTACACTTTAATTTACTATTTTTCATCTCCATCATAATGAGCTAAATTCTCTTTAGGAGTTCAAGTTGATGAATGCCCTAGCGGAAAGATGTAAAGCTTAAAAGTAATAACAATCTAGTTAACACTTGAAACTTTGTTTGTATTAACATTGGGTAAACCTAGTCAGTCAACTAGTGTTGCTTGTCAAGCTTGAACTTAATACCGAAAGGGTTAAGGGAAAGCGGATGTCACAAAAGCAATGAAGTAAAAGGCGTAGAAATAAGTTCTGAACATCGACCCTAGACATAGGGCGAGACTCCAAAATCACTAGAATTGTGATCAAAATTATCTAAGTTAGAATAGCCATAGAAATATAGGTTTAATCATTTAGCCTCCTAAGATTTTGATGCAAAATTGAATAGGAGTCGAATTCGGTTCACTTAGTTTTCTTGTGATAGCTACGATTGCAATTGCATTTTGGTGACATTTCTTTCCAAAGGGACATGAGCAACTTGAATTCTCTTTTTCATACTTATTAATTTTTTAATTATTTTCTTTTAGCAAAAACAACCTCTCAACATTTTTACACCCGTGGTTACCAAATTGCAATTTGAAAACAATTTTGCTATCTTTTGATTTTTTTTGTATTCGTTCCCTGTGGGATCGATACTCTGGAATACTTCCAGTTTTATATTACTTGCATCGATAGTGTGCACTTTCACTGAACTGGAGCTTTGTTTTTAAACTAAAAATATTTTCTTAAAGCCCCCACGTTTCAGTTCGATCATGGGCCTCTTGCTTGTTTTAGGGTTGGATGTGTTGGATTGGAGCTTGTGTGGTTGGGGGAAGTGGTTTAATTTTGAGGTGCATTTGATCATTAGGGGTTGGATCTCTTTATGTATGTTGTGGTTGTAACTGTAATCGAATTGGTAAAGGTGTGAATTCATAAGTGTTTTTTTTTTTTTTGGTTTTTTAGTGGGCAACGGTGTGAATTTGGGTAGGGGGTTATTAGGGGTTTGTGTTGGATTTAGGGTTTAAAAGATGACTCCCAATCCTCCTCCATTTCAGGTGGATGTTGTTCAAGAGGGGAGTGGATTTTTATAGTACCACAATAGAGAGAGAAATGGAGAGAGAAAGAAAGAGAGGGAAGAAGATGATAAAGAGGAAGAAGAAGGAAAGAAAACAAAAAGAAAAAAAAATAGAGGGTGGTGATCGACGACGGTGGCGATGGCAGTGGTCAGCGATGGGTTGTGGTGGGGGAAGACAAGGGGAGAAGATGAGAAGGGAAGTAGATGAGGAAGGAAGAAGGAGAAGACGAAAAAAAAAGTAAAAGAAATTAAAAAAATATTTTTTTGTTAATTTAATATATTTTTATTTTAAAATATTAAAAATATATATTTTTAATTAAAAAGTATTTCCACATCATCCCCGTCAACTACAGTAACGAAAAAATAGACAGAAGGACAAAAATGAAACTAAATTCAAAACTCATGGGTAAATTTATTGAGTTTGAAAACTCAGGGACCAAAAGGGAACCAAACGCAAAACTCAGAGACCAAAAAGGTATTTTGCCATTTTTTAAATATTACATGTGATTTGGAAAGATTTCAATCCATTAATTTAAAGAGATTCAAATAAACTTCAAAAGTTTTATGTTTTTAATCTCTCAATTCTAGACACATTATAGATTTGTTTTCGTCAATCCTAAAATTAAGATTTTAAAAATTATATTATTTTATGAATATTTTACAATTTTGTTAAATACCTATTTTTATCAATTTTAAAATTTTAATTGAAGATTTGTTTTTCAAGCTTAATAAAAGTTATAATACTTATTTTTGCATAATTTAAGATTTCATTTTTCTAACTAATCAATGTAATGAATTGTCTAAAGTTTGATTAATTTGAAAATAATATATTCTTTGAAATTTTAAAATAACTAAGTTAAAAATAAAATATCAAATATTTATGCTCTTTAAAAATAATTAAGTCCAAAATGAATATATATTTTTATTACCATTCAAAATGAATATTATACATACTTTTGTTCAAAATACTGTATATTTGTGTTATTTATTATAATAGTTTTATTTTACTAAGTTTGGAATGAGAAATCATTTATCTTTTTACTTTGAATTTGATTAGTTTGAAAATCAATTTTTTTAATGCATTAATCTTTTTAAATACTAATTTCTTAAACTGTAATACGGGTTAGTTTAAAATATGTTTTTCTTATCTTCAAATCATAAAATTATATATATTTTGAGCTATTAATAAAAAAAAACTTAAAAAAGATACGATCATTATTTGTTATAAGTAATTTTAGTTTAAACTTCAAAAAAAAATTGTAGATGACATGTGGAGGAAGTGAGATAGGAAGATTTTTATCAATTAAAAAAATTGTTATGTAGTACTCTAATTTATATTAAAATAATAGTATCATATCTAAAACATTATTATATAATTTATATTTAAAAAAGAAATTTATAGAATAAAAAGAAATATATTTTTGGTGAAAAAATTTATTAAAATTAAAGGATAAAAATAAAAAAAAACAATAATTATTTATATTTAATTATTAATTAGTAATAATGATGAGAAAATTTGTATACAAAATAAAGAATTTTTTTTTAATTAAGAAATTAAAAAAAATATATGTAAAAAAAATAGAGAGAGAAAGGAGATGAGAGAAGAGAGAGTGGTGAGAGTGAGGTGAGATGGAGAAAAAAAGTGATAGAAAAGTTGTGGAGTCTACAATGAATAGTTGGAAGAAGAGTTAATAAGTCTATGGAGCTCACAATAGAAAAATTATTTCAAAGAGGAGAAAACAATCAATTTGGAAAAACCATTATGTTCAAAATAATAATTTTCTTCTTAAAATAATAATAATAATAATAATAATTTTCAAATGGCTTTTAATTCTACAAAAAGTCTAAAGAAAATATCTGCTACCATCACAGAAAAAGACAACAAAATATCGGTCATACACTAAATTAACACAAGACTCAAAATTCAAAGACTCACATTATAATTTAACCCGAAAAAAGAAAAAAGAAAAAAGATGATGGCGTCATTTCGAAGTTGCTTACACTGAAAACTAAATAAATGGTAAGCATTTGAAAACAAAATAAAAGTAGTTTTTGTTTAATGAAGTTGACTAAGAATTCAAATCTTTTATTAAAATAGATGAAAATTATTATAGATAAATAGTGAGAAAATAAGCACAAATTTTTTAAAACTAAAAATCAAATGATTAATAAATAAGTTCTATATATTTGAAATTGCAAAATTACACTACAATAAAAACTTTAATAAATATTTTATTTTCCATTATAATCACATTTTATTTTTATTGAAATTAAAACATGTATAATATATAATAAATTATATAATATTGTAAAATTTCAAAATTATAACATAAAATATGTTAACAAATTAATAAATAATATTTGATATTCTAGTAAATATTTAGTTGGTAACTACCATTATTTTTATTGTTTAAAAGTATATATTATTAAGTATAGTTTAAACCATTTTTAAAATTGAGATCTAATTTCTATATCAACTATTAAAAATATATTTAAAAACGCTAGAAATATTGAATATAGCTCTATTTTTCATTGAATTTTTTTATTTTTAAACAAAGCTTTGCTTTTTTCTTTTTCTTTTTTTATTAACACAAAGTTTTTAAACTATAACAAAAATTCACCTTATACTTTATCCACGAAGTTGAAAGAGTTTTTGATTAGGTTATTCATGGAAAATTGTAAACTGAGAGGTTGGTTTTTTATAACAAGCGGAATACGAACCCAACCAAAACCAACAAAATTGACCCCCAAACGACCATCAAGTTTTAGTTAGCCATTTGATTAAGTTTTTACAAATACATTTTGGACATTAATTGTTTTTTCTTAAATCAGTATATCAGTTCAACATCGATTTTGGCAAAAATTAATCCAAACGTACCCAAATACATATATCTATGCTTGTGGTTATATCTTAGATATATATATATATTTTTTTTTTTGAGCAAAGTGGTTATATCTTGGATAATGGTCAAGTTAATGAATTTAAGGATTTTTTTTAGCACAACAAATATAGGGAATGGAAATTTGAACCTCCATTAAGGTTAGTATTGTAGTTTTTAAATTTTATAAAATAAAAGAACTTAAGGTTAAATGATAATAATCGTATAGTTTAAGGATTTGATTATTATTATATATATATATATATAGTTTTTTAGTTCAGGATTTGATTATAATAATTCTTATAAATCAAGGATAATTTTAAGTTTGGTAGATGAAGAATCAAATTAAAAGACTGAGATAATATCAATTTTACCCCTAAACGTACTAAATTATATCAAGTGTTTTAATTTTTACTTTCTGTTCAATTTCTGCAAATTCATCGGCTAATGTTTATAAAAAAAATAAGGTAAAATCTCTTGAAACTCACTAACTTTAATAAAATCAAGCTTTGCAAGACATTAAGTTGAATCAAAGCATAAATTAACCATGCCAAAATCCACCAATTTCAACAAAAATTTAGCTTTATTATGGTTTCTCTTTGAAATCCTACCAATTTAGTACCATACTTTTATGTTTTATATTCCAGTGAGCACATGCTAGAATGTTTTTCTTAAAGGTCTTTCAAACAAAAATTTATCATATGGTTAAATTTGCAATACATTTTAAAGTTCAATTCAAAGATGGCTACGATTATAAGGAGTAGAATGGAAGGAATAGGCGAGGGCTTGGCAAAAAATCTCCACAAAAAAAAAAAAGAAAGGAATTTCGAAGTCAACAGAATAAATAAATTACAATGTCTACCATTATTAGAAAAACGAGACTTTCACAAACCATTTAAAAGAAGCAAACGAGAACGTGGAGCTGCATTGACAAACTTGACACACATAATGTCACACCCCACCCCAGATTATTCTACCCAATTTAGGATGAGCTATGACAACAATAGACCCCAAACGCGCAATAGAATCTATTGTCAAGTCTTTATCTCTTCTCTCATTAACTAATTTTATCTATGGATATCCTATAAACAACGCAATCAAGATTTCTCTCTTTACTTACAATAAATGATATGCAATGACTTGACCAGACTGGCAGCATATTCTGCTTAGCTAATTTTGGTTGAAACTCAAGAACAACCAAGTGGAAAATTAAAAACAAAAGAATGAGCTAAAAAGCCCAATGAATGGTGATTCCATAAGAAAATAAATTTTTAGGAGAAATTATTCTCATACTAAACACAAGTTCATAACTCTGTGAAATAATGCAAATCACAAACAATTTAGAAACTTTCGAGATCATTTTAAGACATTAAAATTTGTAAATAAAACAACTCTTGAAAACATGAATAACACAACAAAGATTACAGCTCTTGAGACAATAACTCTTAAAACATAAACATAACTCTTAAAACATAAACATAACTATTAAAATTCATCACCAAATATGTACTCAAATCTCTGTCATACTGGCGTAAAGTAATCTCAATACGCACAGTAGAACAATTTCTGTCATACTATATATTGAGTAATCTTTAGATACATAGCAGAGCATATCTCTGTCATACGTGCACGCAGAGTAAACTCTATCATATGTAATGCTTTAGGACCAGGATTTGGACCAAGATTCAAAATTCGGATTTGGCACCTAATGGCCCCAGCATTCCCCTGCATCCCATGCGACCTTTTAATATTGTAACAAGTATTTTAACTCATTTAAAAAATGTAAAATATTTATTTATTAATTTAAATATTTTTTTTGAATTTTTATTTTTAAATTTTTTTCATAAATATCCATCGACATCGATATTTTATTGATATTTCTATCGACATTTTCATAAAATTGAAACTTCGATATTTCCATCGACATCGACATTTTAAACCTTGCTTCCAATTCCAATAACACTTTCTCTCCTCATAACTCCACTTTGTACCATCCAATCATTTCCCTATGTAATTTACCTAATTACCCCCTTTCTCCCTTTCTCCTTGTCTTCTTCTTCACTTCTTCTTCTTCTTCTTCTTTTTCTGTGTTTCTCTTTCCAGCCCACTTTCATTTTTATTTTCCCTTAATTTTCTTAAATCCTTAAAGTTGATCAATTTTTAATTCTAAAAATTGGATATTACAAGCTACAATAAAAGCTAGTTCATTTTTCTCTTCTCTTTAAGCAAATCAATTTCCTCTGTTAAAAACAAATTCATCATTGAAAACAAATATCCACTCCTATTTGTTTGATGCATCAAAATCTTCTCCTTACAAAACCCGACGAAATCACCCCCCAGTCTTCCATCTAGCTTGCTATTGTGGTTGAATTTCTATTATTCCATCTTACTCTTATGCCCAAACCAAAATCCAACATGTTCTTGTTTAAAAAAGAAAAACCCACAAACATAATCCACCCTTGAATCATATTCCTTTGTAAATTTTCTTATATGAACATAGAAATATATACCAATCCACAATCGTCCACAATTTTTGATATTGCTTCCCGAATCTAACCGAGGTTTAGCACCTAAATCTCCTCCTTCAAGCTCTCCTTTCCTCTATTCTTTCTCTCTTGAACCCTTTCGCTTTCCCTTCTCTCTTCTCTCTTTTTTTTTTCCAAACTTCTTTCTCTTTTATTTCCTTCTTCTCTCTTGGAAGTTCTCCTAAATGTTCTCCCCTTTGTCTAATTCATTTCTTTTTTTTTTCTCTCCAACATCATTTTATTTCTCTCTTTTCACCTTTTTTTTTTATAAATATATATTAATATCTTTTCCTTTATGGTATGGCTTCCATAGAGCCACACAATTTTTTAATTTTTTTTTCTTTTATAAATTATGCCAACTTTCTTTTTCTTCCAAAAACTACATCTTTTTCAATTTCAACATGTACACAATTCAATTTCCTTTTTACTCTATTTTATTACAACTTTCTTCTCCTTTATATATTGTTTTCCAAAAATAATACATGCAATTGCATATCCAATTGGTAGAAGAAGGAAATTGGGTTTTACACATAAAATATCAGTTTTTTGTTGGATTGAATCCCGAAACACAAAAAAAAAATGGAGACCTGGTTCATCGTCCTCATCTCCCTCTGCATCTGCTCTCTCCTCAACTCCATTTTTACCCACTTTCGAAGCTCCACCAAACTTCCACCAGGCCCTCTCATCTCCTTTTCCATTCTCACTAACGTCCTATGGCTTCGAAGATCCTCTCTCGAAATGGAGTATCTGCTGAGAAATTTCATTGCCAAATACGGCCCTGTCCTCACCCTCCGCATCGGCCTCCGCCCCGCCATCTTCATCGCCGACCACTCCATCGCCCACAAGGCCCTCATCTTAAACGGTGCTCTCTTCGCCGACCGTCCGCCGGCGCTTCCAGTGAGCCAGGTGGTCTCCAGCAACCAACACAACATCAGCTCTGCCTCTTACGGCCCACTCTGGCGCCTCCTCCGCCGCAATCTCACTTCCCAAATCCTCCATCCTTCTCGTGTCAGGTCCTACGGTCGAGCTCGCAAGTGGGTTTTGGATATTCTTCTCAATCGGCTTTCGTCTCACTCTCAATCTGAAACCCCCGTCTCTGCCCTCGATCATTTTCAGTACGCTATTTTGTGTTTGTTGGTGTTGATGTGTTTTGGGGATAAGCTTGACGAATCCCAAATCAATGAAATCAAGAGCGTGGAGGGAACGATGCAATTGAATTTCGGGCGTTTCAACGCCCTTAATTTCTTCCCGAAATTGACCAAGATTTTGCTAAGAAAACGCTGGGAGGAGTTTCTCCAATTAAGAAGGAACCAAGAGAATGTCCTAATCCCTTTGATCGAAGGAAGAAGGAAGGCCAATCAAAACAGAGCAAACAGAGGCGCAACGGAAGAAGAAGAAGAAGAATTCGTGGTGTCATATGTGGATACGCTGCTAGATTTGGAGCTCCCCGACGAGAAGAGAAAGCTTACTGATGAAGAAATGGTGACTTTATGCTCCGAATTTCTCAACGGCGGCACGGGTACGACATCCACGGCCTGGCAGTGGATAATGGCGAATATAGTGAAATACCCTGAAATTCAAAACAAGCTTTATGCAGAGATCAAAGGAGTAATGGGAGATGGATCAAAGGAGGAGGTGAAGGAAGAAGATTTGGGGAAACTTCCATATTTGAAAGCTGTGGTTTTAGAAGGATTACGAAGACACCCACCAGGGCATTTCGTGTTGCCACACGGAGTGAAAGAAGATACGAATTTGGAAAATTACGTGATACCAAAGAATGGGAGTGTAAATTTCATGGTGGCGGAAATGGGTTGGGATCCAAAAGTGTGGGAAGATCCGATGGCGTTTAAGCCGGAGAGGTTCATGAAGGCCGGCGAAGAAGAAGAAGAAGTGGCGGGGTTTGATATAACAGGGAGCAAAGAGATAAAGATGATGCCATTCGGAGCAGGGAGAAGGATGTGCCCAGGATTTGGTGTGGCGATTCTTCATTTGGAATATTTCGTTGCTAATTTGGTTTGGCGATTTGAGTGGAAGGCCGTTGATGGAGACGATGTGGATCTGTCGGAGAAACTAGAATTGACCATTGTGATGAAAAAGCCTCTGCAAGCCAACCTACATCCCAGGTTTTAGATTGATTGAGAGCTGATTTTGCCTGTAATTATATATATATATTATGATATACAGGTCAAAAATTTGGATATCGCTGGAAAAGTGGAAGTTTAGTTTAAATTGTTGTTTACGGTGTTGGTTTTGAGAGTATAAAAGTGTGTTGCATTTTTGTGGTACAATCATGGTGGCCAAAGAGTCAACAACCTTGCACTTCACTTGTAATTGGGTTGGCTACATATAAAATTGAGTTGCATTTTTCTAATGCTTTTTGTTTTTTCGAGTCAACAACCACACCAAAGGAAAAAAAAAAAACATTTCCCACTCCCAACAAATACTTGTAAACCCAGATTTAAAATGTAGATGTCTCAAATTTCATCAAAATGTTGATAGAAACAGTTCAAAAAAATAAAAAAAAAATAAAAAAATGTTTAAATTAATAAATAAACATTTTACACTTTTTAAATGAGATAAAAAGCTTATTACTAATATAATGTTCACATTAATGATTTTTTGTTACTATTTTTTTAGTGTATCATATATTTTTTTACCGTATAACGGAAATGTCGATTCACCCCTTTACGTCAATGTCAAACTCAGGACATGTGAAAGTGTCTATAGAAATTTAATACTATGTTGTAAACCCACTATTGTTGCCAAGTTTTGGACAGGAGAAATATCACCTAACCTCCACATGCAACGACGGTAAATTTTTAGTTTTGTGGAAGAACGCGGTCTGCAAGACAAGAAAAACTGGACACCGGTGTGGTGTAGGCCACACATGCTCCGATGCTTAAGTCAGAGAGAGTTTTTTTAGAGAGAGTTTAGGAGTTCTAGGAGAGTTTTGGAGGCTAGAATGAATTTACCTTGCTCTCCCTTCAAGAGACAGCTTAAATACCTCATAATTAGGGTTTTCATGGGTTTACATCTTCAATTGGGAACGAAAGGACCGAATGGAGCTGGTCTAGGAGTACACTGGCCATGAGGGACAAAGGCAAGGCCCAAAGGAGGGCTTTGCCATCTGGTCGGCCTCAGCCGACCAGCCTAAGCCCGTTTCTCTGCCCTCTCGCTTTATGGGCCTGTCTCGTGTTGGTTTCGGTCCGTTTTGACTTCAGATTAGAATTTTTTCTTCATTTGGCCTTTTATTCTAGGATTTTAGTCAACCCATTCTTGTTGGTCCAATTTTACCCATAGCACCCCACCAACAAAAGGAAAACAAAAAAGTTTTGTGGGCACTATGTCCTGCCCTCAAACAAAGTAATCAGGGAGGCAATGCTCACTATTAATTTGTTTATGTTAAATTACAAGTTTAGACCATATTTATTTTAGTTTTTTATTATTATTGAATAATAAATAACTAAATAAAAGTACAACCATTAAAAAAAGATTAAATAGTTTTTTATAAAAAAAATATAGAATGATTTTATTGATATACGTTATCTAATACAAATATTCTATTTTAACAAATTATATAATTTAATATTTAAAAAATTAAATAGAAAATTTTAATTTTATAAAAAGATTATATGTAATAAAAAAAAATTAGTATGATTTTTTTATTAAAAGAAAAAATATTAGTAATATAAATAAGAAAGACAGAAAAATGGTAAAATAATTAATGGCAAATTACACTTTGATCCTTAGGTTTGGAGATGGTTTCCATTAGTTCTAAAGTTTCAAAAGTGACAATTTAGTCCTGAGGTTTAGAAAATAATTCTAAATAACTCTTGAATTAATTTGACTGTTTGTTGACCTAACGAAAATGTGACATGACACTTACGTGGTAAAATAAACCTTTGCTACTATGTACCATTTTAAATGACAAGGCAATGTTAATAATTTCATATTTAAATTTTATCATGTGTTTTTTTATTTTAGGAAAAATAATATACTTTTGATCCCTAAGATTTGGAGTAGGTGTCTATTTAGTTGATGAGGTATCAAAAGCAACACTTTAGTCCATGAGGTTTGGAAAATAGTTCTAAAGAAAAAAAAAAATACAATTTTGGTCTCTAAAGTTTGAGTTTGGTAGCATTTAGGTCTCTAAGTTTTCAAACTTAACATTTTAACCCATGAGATTTGAGTTCAGCAGAATTTTGGTCCCTCTATCCAATTTTCAATTACGGTAGCAAACGGAAGCTGGCATGACATTTTCTATTTAAAAAATAATTTTAAAATTTTTTAAAAATAAAAATATATTAAATTAAAAAATATATATTTGTAATTTCTTTTCTATTTCTTTTTATCTTCTCTCTCTTCCTCTTCTTCACCTCCACCATAACCTGTCAGCACCTGCCATCGCTTGACCCCATCTATCGCCCGTCGCCGATTGTAAACTTTTTTTATGTTTTCTTTCCTTCCTTTTCCTCTTGCTCTTCATCTTCTTCATCTTCTTCATCTTCTTCATCTTCTTCATCTTCATCTTCATTTTTTTTTCATTTACAAAAGAGAGAACATCCTCTCTTGGAACGTTTTGGGCAGATAGTACTTAAAGTCATCGTTCAAGATTCGAAGTGGAACCTTGTGACCTGGGACGAAGATGACGATAGTTCCTACAATTGAAATGATGTTCAATGTAGTCCCAAATCCAAACGGTCGTCGAGCTCAACCTCAATGGGTTCTCTCTCGCGTCGCCTCAACTAGGGACTTTTCTAGGTGCGATTATAGTGCGCAATTGTATTTTGGTCATATCTCCCTCAATATAGATCCGTTTTGGCTAAATGATCACCTTTTGTTTTTATAAGTTTTTTCATGTTCTTTCCAACCATGCTTATAAATGGAGCAAAATTTTAAAGGATCTTGACTTTTAATGCCTCCAAAAGTTGAAATCATCTAATTTAAACTTTGAGGGGCCATAACTTTGAGCTCAATTGACTAAATTGGTTGATTTTTTTAAATTTCGTTTAACTTTTCGAGATCTACGTACTGGAAGGTAGCTTGTTCGAACCTTTCATCCAAAAATGTTCATAACTGATTCTAGATGAACGATAACGAGGGCGTTAAGAATGGTTCATCAGTGTTCAAGACATGGTGGGATGGGAAAGGAGAGGGAGAAGAAAATAGCACAGAGGAGAGAAGAATAGTAAGACAAAGATGAGAGAGGAGAGAGAAATTTTAGACATTTGATGTTTCTTTTAACTCAGGGATACAAACAGAATTTTATTGTTTGAAATTCGCAAGCGCACGAATCGTTACAAGTAATACAGTGATTAAATCACAGTTCGTTCTCCACAGGGACTGAAAGTTACCAATTACCAAATTCTTTAGCTTCAATTTTATCTAAGCACCTAATTTTCAAAGATGAATGGAAATTTAATTTGCTTGATGAAAAAGAAAAAAAAAAGATTAAACTCAACAATTTATAGAGCAAAAACAGAGGATAAAACCAAATTTGTAAAAACTCTAGAGCAATGATTTCACCAAATACTTCCTCCTACTCTTTGTTCATTAATGGCTAATGTTTTCTTCTATTTCAAGATTGTTGGCAAGCTCTACCCTATAGACTCGATATTCTTTCTCAAGCAATAACGATGTTCATTGAAGTGTAAATTGCCTATATCTCTATGAAAATTCAAACAAATCAATTATTAAGCCCGTAGAACCTAAAATTGCCACAAAACCCACAAGGATATCTCTATCTCAAGTGTAAAATAGGGAAAATGCTTTAGTTCATCAATGATTTTTGTTTCTCAACCTCAAATCATGACATAAGATTAATGTAAAGAATGGCCAAATCTAAACATACATTAAGTGCAAAAGCATTCTCACAACCATATATGAAATAAAGACATCAACTATTAACTAAGAAAGAGTAGGATTCAATATTCGATTACATCAAAGCTCTAGAAAGAAAACTCAGTTCATAATGTAAATCTTAACAAAACCAACATAAATCATCATTTGGATCTTCTACAAACAGCAAAAAGAGAAAGAAGAAGAGAAATAGAAGCGAATTAAGCTTAGCTCCACTCCTTTTTGGTTGTTAAAGACCTCCAAGATGCCCAAATTTCTTCTCCTTGGTCGTTCTCCCTCTTTGCCTCTGTTTGTCTCCCCTTTCTGCCCTAAAAAAAAACCTAAAAATCGACCCAATTTAAAGTTAGGGCCGCGAAGTAGCGCCTAGGCGCCGTGGACAGCGCCTAGGCGCTGGCATTCTGTCCAACTGCTTCAGTCTGCAGCGACTAGGTGCCCGAGAAGGTTTTTTTTATTTTTATTTTTATTTTTATTTTTTTTTTAGACTTCAACCTGAAAAGCCCTCCAAAAAGTCCTTAAACGTGACCTTCAAAATACATCTGTTGAATACCTATAAAAATAAAAGAAATACAAAAGTTAGAAATCAAAAACTATGAGAAAACTAAACAAAAACAACATAAACAAGATAGAATAGATATATATCAAATGAACTTATCAAATTTCAGATAGTAATAAAGTAAAAAAAAAAAAGTATGTTTCAAAAAGTCAGGTCATTCTTGATAAAGTTTTTAAATTTAGGTTATTTTCAGTAATTTTCTTTGAAAATGGGTATCAAATGAAATAAAATGAAAGAATTGTTTTGTGGGTTTAAAGAGGAAGATGAAGATGAATAGTAGAAGGAAATGATAGACTATTTTATTGTTAAAAGTACATTAAGGTACATATAGAAATCATTGGAGAGGGGAGGAGGATACCCACATAGTGGACTTAAGCTTGAACCTATAAAAATTCATGGTTAATTAGTGACAATCTATCAAAATTAAGATTGGATTTTTAATTAAGTGATGCTAATTGGTGATCCAAAAGTCCTTACACACCTTGGTTCAATTATTATTTTAGGCCAACTAAAGATCAGGATAACTTGTGTTAATAGTTTGTGAGTAGTTTATTTTATGAAATATTTTCGTTATTTAATTGTTATATGCGATTTCAAAAAATCTATAATTTTGTATGATTTCAAAGGAATTGTTATAAGATTTTCAAAAAAAAATTATGAATTTCCAGTAATTTTATGATTTTAGATAGAATTATCGTTTTAGAGATATATTTGATATATTTGATGATTATTGAGAATTTAGAAATGTTTTATGAATATTTAGAAGTTAGAAGAGTTTTAATGTTTATTAAGAAATGTAAGAAGTTTATGAAATGTGGTTTTAGGGAAACTATGATTTTGGAAATGTTCTATGTTATTTGAGAGATTTGATGATCATTTGAGAATTTTTAAATGTTTAATGTTATATGGAGAAATCTCTCAAATTTATGAAATGTTGTTTAGAGAAAGAGTATGATTTTCAGTGAGAGTTTGAGAATTAAAAGTTTTATGTTAAAAGTAGTTTTTAAACCACTAGATGTTGTACCCATGGTGATTTTTCGATACACTTACGCTAATGTATTTTTGTGGTGTATGTATGACTAGTTGCTTCGCTATGTATCTTGAGATTACTCGGTGTATGGTATGACCAGTTTGCTCTGCTATATATGTTGACACTCTCCGTATATAGTACGACTAGTTGCTCTACTATACGTATTGAGATTACTTTGCTCTAGTATGACCATGATTGCTCTGCTATACATCTTGAGATTACTTAGTGTGTAGTATGATCAGATTTTCTCTGTTATGTATTTTGAGATTACTCGATGCATAGTATAACCAGTTGTTTTGTTATGTATGGGAGTTCAGCCTATGCATAGTGTGACCAATTTGCTCTGCTATATTAGTCGAGATTCTTGGTATATAGTATAACCAATTTTTCCCTACTGTGCATAGTGAGATTACTCTGCACTAGTATGACTAGTTTTAAGTACAAGTTTAGTGATGAATTTCCCTAGCCATACGACCATGTTTTTAAAGGTTATATTTAAATATGATGTTATGTTTTAGAGTTTATGTTTTAAAAGATTACGTTTTAAAGATCTCATAGTCTTGAATGTTTCAAGTTGGTTATTCTACAATAGAATTTACAAGTATTTCAAATTGTCTATATTAAGAATATTCATAATGTTTACGAACTACCATTCATGAGTGTTTATGTTAATAGTTTTCTTAAAATTATTTTATTTTGAGCTCTCACCACTCATTGGGTTTTTTAGCTCATTTTTGTCCTAAATTTTTCTACTAGGTAGCATTGGAGTATCCAATGGGCATATCGAGGTTGGATCTGCCACCATTCTCATGCACATTACATTTCATTTTACATGTAAAATTTAGTATTTGTCTTCCTTTGGAACTAGGGTGGCTAGCATTATTATTGATGACCTTATACTATTTTGATATGTTGTAGTTGTTGATTCTGAACTGATTATTGATTTGTGTGGTATAAAGTACACTCGACGATAGTATTTTCTAATTTCAGGTGTGTTTTATTCAATTTTCAAGGGAAACTCTACTTCAATTTTTAAGAATTTTGGTCTCAATAAAGTTTTACTAATCACCTATTCTTTTTAAAATGTATTTAGTTTTTATAGTTGGACAATAGATTCCATAGTTTAGTTGGGATCTATTGTTGACATGTCACGTCCTAAGTTTGTTAAGGTGATTTGGGGCGAGGTGTGACAACCTTTATATGAAGTCTAGTGAACCGAGTCCATTGGCTTCCATTAGACGGAATGTCTATCTCTAGGACCTCTCCAATTTTTTATCCAATCGTTCCAAGGACCTCGTCTTCTATACAAAACAGGAGGAGGCTATGTAATTGTACTCAAAAGGCTACGTGGTTGAACTTTAAGTTTTTCGATTGCTCCACAACATTGTAAACCCCATTACTAAGACCCCAATGAAGGATAAGGATAAGCAATTGAGATGGAAAAAGCCCAACACCCAATGGAGACTCTATGAGAAAGATTATAGTTGCAGTTGTAGAGCAATGGAGAAATTTGTGAAGCAACAAAGAGCTCGAGAAGGAATTCAGTGAAGAAAGGATGAATATTTGTAAGGGTTTCCATGGGGGGAAAACTAGAGCTATTCCTTAATTTTGACAACAAAATTCTATCTAATTGAATGAGAGAGGTGTAGTTTTGTAGAGTCAACCACGGTGAATACTCTTCTCAATAATTTTGTGTTTTTTGGTTTTGATCTTGCTATTTATGTTTAACTTTCTCTTATTTATTAATTTTGTATGCCCATTTTCTGCAAGGGTTGAGGAATTAAAATAGAATTGGAATCAGAACAGCCAAAACACAAAGCAAATCACGTCCCAATTTCTAAATTTTGTTTTTCAAGTGAGAAGAAAGATATAGATGGAGATTGGGAGAATACCTGTAACAACAACAGAGTACAAAATTTGTGCAAAATTGCTACGAGCGAGGCTGTGGTGACGGCATGAGTGGAAGAAACCACGGCTGTTGAAAATGAAGAAGAAAAAGAGGCAGCAGCAAGTTAGGTTTACTTTTATTATTATTATTATTATTATTTTACAAATTGGGCTCAAATTTGGATAATTAAGAGAAATTTTGAGTTTTTTACTTCAAAATTTCCTTTCTTTCAAAATGCTAGAATATTCTCCAATTTTAAAAATATATATAAAAAATAAAAAATTCTTCAACTACAAATGTCCAATATTTTTTTATCGCTTGCTTCCAGTACTATTATTTTGGGTGCTTTTCAATTAAATTGGTTATTTTGTGCTAATTTTCAATTTGATACATTAGTTTGTTTATAAAATAAAACTGGATTGAGATTTTTCTGGTATTTGTTGGTTGTCCAAGATTTTTATTTTTGTACAAAAGATGCGTATTTTTTTTTCCTCAATATGCAACGTTTATTAACAAATAAAAACCATTTCTAAAAATATTAGATTGCCTTCAAAATACTTTTGTAAGAAACAATGAAGTTTAGAGGTGATTTTACTCTCAAATTAACTTTACTTATTTCATACTAAAATTTTAAATATTTAAACATTACACAATATATTTTTATATTAAAGTTGACAATGTTCACTTTTTATTTTCTATATATTTGATTAAATAATTTTTAATTTTGTCATTAATAATTCTTTTAGAACTTGAAAAAATACGTGCAACACACACTACAACAATATATGGGATTCCATGACTCTGAAAAATTGTCATAACCACATTCCGTGACTCTTTTTTTCAGTCTTTGAATCGACCATCAAAGAAAGAGTATCAATGACACTTCAAAAAAATTGTCATTATTTAGTGTTTTATAACAGTTTCTTGTAGTCAACAATAAGCAATTACTGACATTCATAAATTGTCACTGTCAAATTTTCTATGACAATTTATCACTGTCAATAAATGACTCAAGAATTTGACTTTTCTGTTAAGATATAGATATTAATGACAGTAAATAACAAACAACAAAATATTTATATTGACATTGCGTCATCATCACATAAACGTTAATAATGTCACTTTTTTAGTATCAAAAATACCTTAATTATGACACCTTTTTTACGCCGCATGTCTTCCTTGGATGACTATATCTTATTGTCAACAAAAGTTCATATGATGACACCTATCTATCATCACAAAAGTTCGGTCGATGACAGTATTACATTGTCAAATAAATACATCTCATGATTATTTTGTTAAATGTCAAAGAAATGCTTATAATGATGGAAATTATTTGTTTGATACATGTCTTTACACATATATTTCTAAAATAAGTTACTCCAATTTTGACACAAAATAGGTACAAACATAAATAAGAACTTTCATATATAAATATAAAGTTGAAGTTGATAGCATTTTTACAAAGAAGCTAAATACAAGTGTTGCTACAAGTATTGCCACTAACCTAACAAAAAAGCTCATATGTCACTAACTTGCTTGGTGGCTTCATCACTTCAGTGGGTTCGTGCACAACCTAGTAAAAAGGACAATATTCATTCAAGAATTCAACTTATTACATCAATGTCAACGATAAATAACAACATTCATGAGGTATACCTTCTTAATGTCAACTATCTTTTCAACTCACTAATCATCGATCTTGCTCAAAACATTAATGTTAGAACCTACTTTCACAATTTACGAATACTCACACAGCAACCCATTAGAAAAAAATGTAGTCAAATGAGATAAATGTTGTACAATTTTTTTTTTCTCTTTGGTTTCCTTGTTTGGGGGGGGGGGGGGGGGGGGGGGGGGGAAGGGGGGCAGAGTAAACAAGTGAGACATGTAGTTCTAAATATGTATCTCTTGGACACCAAAGACATTCCCACATCAAAAGACTGTCCTTCAACCTAATCTTTCTTTAAAGCATTCACATCATACGGAATTCTTAAAACAAAATTTGAATACTCACTTCAGTCTACTATCTATAATAGCTTAAGGTAATTTAAACAACTAATACAATAATTAATATCTTACCAATATGCAAATAGTTAATGCTCTTGAACATGTCATCTGATATATCATTCTTCAACCAAAAAATAAATGTGTAGCAAAATTCACTCCAAGATAAAGTGAGCAATAAAATGTATTGCATCCACAAAATTATGTGTTTTATGTATAACAAAAACGAAGGAAACACAAATCCTATGCAAAGAATATGTGCGATCCTAAAAACTCTACCCACTCAGTTCGCACCACGTTAATATCACCTTGTGTAAAGAAAGAAATCAAAATAAACTTTGAGTATTAAAATCTTACTTGAATTTGTTTGAAGTTGTATACGTACTACATCTAGGAAAGACATGTTGTTTTGTAATACTATCTCGCGCATAAACCGCATGACATAATATCCACATTCCACTACGCCCAATTGTTTAGGACACCTTTTATACAACACACAAAATAAATATTCATTAGATAAGGTACATATTATTTTAATAAAGTTTGCCATTTGGGAGATAGTTTACCTTGATTGGCTTCCAAATGAGTTTTTTCCTTTTCATGATCTTGAATGACCTACGAATGCATGAAATATAAAGGTTTTGTATATTCATATAAAGTAATCAGTCATGAAATTCTAAATGATATGGTAACATACATGCCAACTACATCGATAATATCCTTGTGCAGACGATTTTTCATGGGATCCATCCAAAATACAATGCCTTTTGAAGGATCAATAATTATCAATGTCCAATGATATCTACAAATTATAAAAAACATAAAGGAAGTTAAATAATTGACACAAAACACCATAATATGCATTTAAATAAATTATACACAGAATTGTACGGAAAAATGAGAAGTTGATTTTGATCCATTCTTAACACTCGTGCAGTCAATAGTTGTGCTTGTGATTCTTTATAACTAGACAATGAGATTGATCCAGTATCCAAAAACTTGTACAAACTTAAGGCATTTGATTTATTAATAAGTTTGTATAGGTACCTATACAAACGTAATAAACTGTGGATATTACTCAACTAACATAGTAATTGCTAAAAAGTATCAATATTAAGAACATCACACTTACATCATGTATGCATCAAGGCAAATAGTTGATATTGGACGCATATGGTAAAAATCTCATAACACCTCAAGCAATATGCACATTTGCGCTGGATACTTAACACTTTCATAGGTACATTGATTTGAATTGATAATTCAACATGCTCAAGTGCACGAAGCAAACAACGTAATGCAACGGGGGAACTTTGAATAGGTGTCATTGAGGACAATTCAAAATCTTTTTCGGACTTTTTGGCATACTTGGTGGGATTTATGCTCTAAAGCTTCGTAATTAATGATTTATTTAATAATTAATAATAATTTTGATTATTTTATTTGCAATATAATACTATCCATTATATGAAAAATCCAAGGTTATTAGTGTAATCTTGAACAGTATGTGATTGACATACGAGAGGATCATGTTCAAGAAATAACATAAAGGGTCATAGTATATGGATAAGGTTGGGTGCCTTATCCTGGTAACACTATTGATACGACCCACTTTGGAATAGTTATAAATGATTTGATCCAAATAGTTCATGTGGAAACATGTGAGTGGGGGTATGTTATACAATGAGTTTGTGTAAGACTGGACCACGAGATATTTAATCTCTCTTTATAAATCCGTTAATTGAGAAGATTAATATTTCATCAGGATGATCATATGCGACTCGATCTTAATCCTGAGTGAGTTATGAACTCCTGCCTGTGAGGATTTGTCCTCTGATTTGCATGGGTGAGAGTGGCTTTTGTAGCCAATTCAATATGCCTACCATTTTGGGGATTTCACCAAATAGGGAGCTGGGAACATAATCTCACAAGATGGAATTCACTCCTTCCCACATATGGTAAGTAGATGAGTAGTTCCCTTAACTGCTGATTTCGGGACTTGAACAATGAGGCCCCACCCTCTCACTGGCCCGAGAGGGATTTAGTTTATAATTAGATTATAAACAAATTGTTCATTAGAGGATCGATGGTACTTAAGGTGCAAGATGTAATTATAGGAGTAAAACGGATTTTTGACCTAGCTGTAATTATGAACAACTCGTGAATGATCGACTTGCGTGTAATGATTATATCTATGGACACAACTTGTCCTACAGTGCATAAGAGTGCAACTCTAGGTCTATAGTGGAGTGACCTATGAAAATTAATTAATTAAAGAGTTTAATTAATTGATTTTGTATCATTGGAGCTTATAATATGTAGGTCCATAAGATCCCCTTGCTAGCTCATAGTAACACTAAACGATCAATTTAGTTGAAAGGAAATTTTGAAATGTTCAAATTAATATTAATTTAAAGTGTTCAAATTAATATTTAATATATTAGATATATTAAATATAAAAGAGGAAAATATATTTATTGTATTTGATACATTAAATATTAAAATTTGAAATGTTCAAATTTAATATTTAATTTGAAGTGTTCAAATTAATATTTAATATATTAGATATATTAAATATAAAAGAGAAAAATATATTTATTGTATTTGATACATTAAATAAAAGATACTTATAAAATTTGAATAAAATTCAAATAAATAAATATCGTAGGAGATTTGAATGAGATTCAAATAAGTATGAGATATATTTGAATATATTAGATATTAAAATATAATATTTTAATTATGGCAAAGATTTACCCTTGGATTGAGCCATTTGACACAACACACATCTCCTCAATAGAGAGAATTAGAAAATTCTCTCTAGACCTCTTCCTCGCCAATCCCTTATGGATTTTCTTTCAAGAGGCTCCCACAAGCCTTGATCCTGTGTTCGAGTCATAGCCAAGAAGATTTTATGGAGGAGATAAAGATTTGTCAGAAATATCTTCATATTTTCAAGGTATGTTTTGCTGAATCTTAATTTTTATTGTTTAATTTTAAATAAAATCAAAGACGATCCAATGCTTCCACTGCGGAGTGAAATGTTCATTCCTATCAATTGGTATCAGAGAAATCTTTGAGTTTTATTTAGAATTAAAGTTTTGTGATAGTGGGTATTTTAATTTATCATATATTTGACATATTGTGGTTTGCAAATTGATTGTTTAGGCTATTTGAGATTAGATTTGATTAGATCATTGTAAAATCCATAATGGTTAGGATTTCATGTATTTTACTTGAATGACTACGATTGCTGCAAATTTCGATTATATGGGTTGAAGAAGTCGATGGCGAAAAAAGTTCGCGAAAAAAAAAAGAAAGTGAATTAAAGTCAGCTCCTGCAATTGAAAATTTAGGATTTCTAAATCTTAAATTTGGAATGGTCCAAACAAGGAAGACATTGAAGATCAAGATATGTCTTCGATTTAAATTATTGTAATTTAAATTATTTTCAATTTATTAGGATATGCCAAATATGCCGGTCCATTTTGCTATTTTTAATTAATTATGCATGAGATGTATGTTTTAAATTGTTTGATTGCTGCACAAAGTATGTCATTTAAATTTAAAATCCCACCATAGGTTGAGCATGATCATGCATCTTATCTATTTTTGAATATAATTGTTGTATTTGAAAATTTTGATTAGGTTGTTTCCTAATAGAATTAAGATTAATTTTTTAATATAATTGTTATATTGGAAAATTTGATTAGGATGATTCCTAAAAGAATTGAGATATTTTCTTAATACGTTTATATTTTCCATATCTTTGAATATAATTGTTATATTTGGAAAATTAAATTAGGATATTTTCTTTCATAAATGAAGTCCATGTTTTCCTAATAAGATTAGGATATATCCTAATGAGATTAGGATTTCCTTAAAATAAATATATTTCTAATTCATGCTTTAAATAGTTTAAATTTTGAATTTGATATATATTTATTTGTTTCTAATAAGATTAGAATTTAGGACAATCTTTTAATTTAGTTTTAAAGGGTTTAAAATGGTAGAATTTCAAGATTATACATAGTTTAAAAATTGAATTTAATTCATCTTTATTTGTTTCCTAATAAGATTAAATTCTTTTAAAATAAGATTAGATCTTTTAATTTCAAAATAAGATGAGATCTTTTAATTTCCTAATAAGATTAGGTCTTCCATAAATAAAGATAATTTAATTCAAAGATACAATAGTTTAAGTTTTGAATTTAATTTATCTTTTATTTTTTTTTCTAATAGGATTAGAATAAAATATCCAGGATTATCTTTTAATTTGTTTTAAAGGGTTTAAAATGATGGATTTTTAAGACTATCCAAGTGAATTATTTTTTAATAGGATTAAAAATATTTATTTATAAATTCACTTATGTTCATTAATCTAATAATTAATAGTTAATTAAATATTAATGAATTTGAAATAAAAATTGACTATAAGGAAACTCTGTCTATGGAAGGTTCTATCTAGACTAGGGTATTTAAGCTGACCGAAAGGGAACACCTTTAACTGGGAACCGACCTGGGAGTTTAATTATTCAAATTTTATTTAATTTCACTAAGCATGCTCATAATGTAATTAATTATTTTTTAAAATAGTTTAAAAACTTAATAATTCACATTAAAATCGATCTAACAACATAAGATTTATGAAAGTTAGATTGAGGAACTTAGATAAATAAGATTAGCCTACTTTGTCTAAGTAAGAGAAATCCTATTTCAAAATAGTAAGTGGGAGAAGGAAATGTGTCAACGTATCCTACGGTCTCCATCATTGGTTCACATCGTGAGATTCATGTGGGGCCTCGTGGCGGCTTTTGGACCTTCCCCCTATGAAAGGTGTTTGCATGGGTCAATATTAGGGTGAACTCTTGAGAAGGATAGGATTGTAATTTTGTTTCCAATACTTGACCTACCCTACGGCGGCACTTGTTGGGATAAAACTATGGGATTTAAAATTATGGGTCACACTTATAAAGGGCTCATTAAAGTTGTTAATGATATCCTTGACCAAACTAATAGTAACTAAATATTATAGGAATAAGAGTTATTTTGGTATAATACTTGGTTGAGATTGTCTCAGTTTAGTGAAGGAACACTTGACCTACCCTACGGCGGCACTTGTTCTAACTCACTAAAGTACCATAGCATTAGAAATGATTTATAGGGTTCATTTTTCAAATTGTTTGATTTCTATGCTAAAATTGAATGGATAATTGTTTGCATGATGTTAAATTATATATTTTATATATTCCATTATTATGTCAGTTTCTCTCATAATTTTTTATTTTATTACTGATAAGTCAAAAGTGAGAAATTTTATTACTTGGAAAAGTAACGTTAACACTATAATGGTAGGGTAAAAATTTTGAATTTGTCTTTATTGAGAAATGTTCTCAAAACCTGTTACTAATGCTATTTGAATTGTTCGTGAAGCACATGATTAATGAATCAAAAGTAAATGAGAGCTTGTACGTATTCTCCTGGTTGACATGTTAGATGTCAAGTTTAGAAGATAAAGAAAATAACAACAACATATGAGATGTTGAAGTCAACATAAGCTAAATTTAGAAAATTGTCTAAATGATCTCGAAGATTAAGTATTACAAAAATCTAAGAAAAGAAACCAAATGATTGAAGCTATATAAAAGGAAATAGTTCCTAAATTAGCTAGGACAGTCATAATAAGAGGAATTTTTGAAATACCTTTATAGAAAGAAAAATATAAATGAAAGTAAATTTGATTTACTAGATTTTTGGTGGAATATAAATACGTCACCTAGATAGTCGATATAAGATCTACTATCAATATTTATTCTTCGTTACATTTAATATGTAATTCTTGAAAAATACTTAACATGTAGAATAGTTTCTACAAGTTAGCATCAGGAAGACACAACACACATCTCCTCAATAGAGAGAATTAGAGAATTCTCTCTAGACCTCTTCATCTCCAATCCCTTGTAGATTTTCTTTCAAGAGGCTCCCATAAGCCTTGGTCCTGTGTTCGAGTCATAGCCAGGAAGATTTTATGGAGGAGATAAAGATCCACCATAAATATCTCCATATTTTCAAGGTATGTTTTGCTTAACCTTAATTTTTATTGTTTAATTTTAAATAAAATCAACGACGATCTAATGCTTCCGCTGCGGAGTGAAATGTTCATTCCTATCACTGTGGATATTACTCAACTAACATAGTAATTGCTAAAAAGTATCAATATTAAGAACATCACACTTACATCATGTATGCATCAAGGCAAACAGTTGATATTGGACGCATATGGCAAAAATCTCATAACACCTCAAGCAATATGCAACATTTGCACTGGATACTAAACACTTCCATAGGTACATTGATTTGAATTGATGATCCAACATGCTCAAGTGCACGAAGCAAACAACGTGATGCAACAGGAGAACTTTGAATAGGTGTCATTGAAGACAATTCTAAATCTTTTTCGGACTTTTTGGCATACTTTTATCAACAAATATAACAACATTAGGAATAATGTATATTATAACATACAATAGCCAACAAAAGTTGAAACACATTACCTTTTCCTTGTCAATTATTACAAGATGTCGTGGCCATAGTAAATGTGAACCTACTTTTTGTGAGAGTATGTTGTCTCCTTCCTTTGATGGTATGGGAATAGAACAATCACCATCTACGACTACATCAATTGACAGTTTTACATTGTCACTGTCTACATCAGAGTCAAATATTGTCTTAGTTGTGACGACGTTATTCTTAGACCTAATTGCCAATCGACAAGAAGTTCCATCCTATTTTGAAATTGTTGCAAAACCAATGAAGTACTACTAACGTAGACTATGTAAAACTTATACTAAATTAAATGAAGTCTTACCTTGATTTTGTTTGAGGTCACAATTGTCCTTGTGTAACGCCCCATGGTTTTAGGTACGAAATTTTTGGAATTTTGAACTTATTTTTGATGTGCTGAATTATTATTATTATTATTATTATTTTACTTACATTAAGTAGGTTGGGAATTTTACTTATTAAATTATCTTAGTTGGAATCAATAGTTTAGTTTTTAATTTAAAAACTCAAAGGATTTTTCATAAGTTGGCCTAAGATTTGGAAAATCTATAGAAGTAAGTTTGGGTTTTAAATCCTAGATCTTCTCCTTCTTGTTTATAAAAGTTTATTTGGGTTTGTTGTTTTAATTAAAAAGACAATAGGAAAACAAAAATTTAAAAAAAAAAAAAAAAGAAGCCCTAAATCCTCCATCTTTTTTTTTCTTCCTTCCCCTCTCCCTCACACAAGACACAAGCCACCTCTCGTTTTCATCTTTTTTTCTCCGGCAACCCCTCCTCTCTGGCGAGCTCATGTCTTCAAACCACGAACAACATAAGCTTTGACGGTGATTTCTCCCTCTCTCCCTCGCGAACTCAGGCAATTTGTCAACAGCGAAACTCGCACGTTTTCTCTCAATTTGACAAGGTTTGTCACATACCCATGCCAAATAAACTTTAGTTTTGGATTATCCATGCCTTAAACATCTCTTATTTGATATTTTAGCTTGTTTGGACTCCGAATAGTCCACATTCGAAGTCATTTACTGTCTAAAAACGAGATTTACAGCAGACTCACTCGAATTCCCTCTTGTTTGACGATGTTTGTCTCTTACCTATGCCTAATCAACTTTATTTTTGGATTACCCATTCCTTAAACACCTTTGGTTTGTAATTTTAGCTTGTTTGGACTCCAAACAGCCCACATTCGAAGTCGTTCACGGCCAAAAATGAGATTTCCAGCAAAGTTTCAGTCTGTTTGGCACTGTTGGGTAAGTTTTAACATGTTTTGGACCTTTCGCAAATCCATTTAAGCATTGCAACATTAGTTCTAAGATGTATGCATTGCAACATTAGTTCTAAGATGTATGAACCTTTAGTTTGCAGTTTAGAATCAATTCGAACTCCATCGATCGGTTTTCAACCCGCTTTCAAGACTGTTTGGCAAAGTTCGGTGAGTTCTAGTGTGTTCTACCCCTTTGGCAAATCAATTAAAGTGTTGTATGGAGTGTTAGTTTAGTTTCTAACCGTTGGGTAACCTTGATGTGTAGTTTTAAGCTCATTCGACCACCTCCGAACACCGACTAGCAAGGTGTTGAGGCCCTTTGGTGGCGTCCAGTAGGTAATAGTGTGTTCTAGACTCTTTCGAACTCCATTAAAAATACTTTAGATGAGTTTCTAACCTTGAATGCGTTTTGTTTTAGGATTCAAATTAATTTCGAATTGTTCGAACTCAGTTTAAAGTCGTTTCGGGTAAGAACATCCTTTTTTAATACTCTTTTGAATTCGAATAAGGGTTCCAAATGGGGTTCTAGTGTCTAACCCTTGCCTATATTGTTTAGGAACCTTGTCGGCTGGCTTTAGGTGCGCTTTAGTACATTTTGTAAGTAGAATTCTACCTGATGAGTCTGTTTGATTGTGCAGCATGATATATGTTTACTTGCTTGATTTGTGCTCGTTATATCTATTCTATATTTTTTGAGCTTTTGACAAGCATGCTTGAATGACTCTTGAAGTTTATGTGATGTTAGCATGATAATTAATTGAGCTTGAAATATATGTATGAGCATGTTTGTTTGGGTGTGAGACATGGTCTAGTAGCATGCTTAGGTAAAATGAATTTAGTGAGTTTGTGAGGAGGTTAGCGAACCTTGTGAGCTTGCTAAGGATTGTAGGGTGAGTACCAATGCACCTCGAGTACAAATGGTCGAGGGGTAGTATTGTCACCATTGGAATAAGAGGAGCATCGAGGCCTTGGGTACAAATGGTCAAGGGTGGGTGTGATGAGTCTAAAAAGCATGTGTTGGGCGCCTGGGATAGGGCCAATGCATTGCTAAGTCATTGGTGCACCTTGGGTACAAATAGTCAAGGGGCGATGCACAGTTCAAGGCCTTGGTAACATTGGTCAAGGGTCGAACACCGAGCTCCGTAGAGAAGTATTGAGGCTCTGGTAACAGTGGTCAGGGGTCGATGCTTCTCGAAGGGTCAGTCTTGGAGAGCTTTGGTGAGGGCTAAACATGAGTGATGAATAGAATCGAGCAAGAATGACATGATGCAAGAATTCATGTGTTAAGCGAATCTAATGCATAGTTTACTTGTTTTTGTATGCATGGCATGATGTTGGTTAATTTACTTTGGATAAGCATGTTTGGGTGCGTGTGTACAGCATGTTGTTTGATGTCTGATGTTTGGTGGCTCACCAGGTGTAAGCTACTTACTGAGTACTTTTGTACTGACTCCCCCCCAACCAAAATATTTTGTAGATGAGGAGGAGCTCTACGAAACTAGTGATGCAGACGGGAGACATGATGGGAGGACACCATTAGAATTATGTGCTTTCTTAGTATTCATTTTCTTTGAATTGCATAGATAGGATTCTAGTTGTTTCGTATAGGTGTTTGGCGTAGGTCTTTCCATTATTTATTATTTCTGAAGTATAGATAGGTTATTTTAGTAGACTTAGGTTATGAAATAAGACCCCTTGCTGATAGAAACTTATTTGTGTTTTTGATGGTTTATTTAATTAATATGGTTTGGGAAATGAGGTTTTTTTTTTGTTCTTTCTAAAGTTTGGGAGTGTTGTGTTTTCTACCAAGAGGTGTGGTGTTAGTTGTTGTGTTGTTTCTGGTTATAGAAGTGTAATCTTTTGCTTATCAGGTGCTAAGGGAAATTTCGGCTATCTTGTAGTTACGTCGTTATGCTACCGAAATTTTCGAGGCATAATGGTTATATGCTTAGTAATGTCCCTAAGTTAGGTACAAAATTTGGGGTCATTACACCTTGACTCATCTTTCATAGGTACATTCACCTGAAGTAAAAAAAATAAACCATATTACTTACTACTTACACATATAATGTAAAATTAAAGAGGAATAAATTGAAACACATTTAACCTTATCCTTTTCCTTGTTTACTTCGACATTTTTCTCTTTAACATTTTTTAGGGAATAATCACTTTTTGAATTTTGAGAATTCTTTTTGTGTTCCAACAATTCTTCCTCTAATTCTTTAATTCGTGCAGCCATCTGAGTATTTTCTTTTGCATATGCTCTATGATTATCTTTCTTCTCCTTTGAAGTTGGTCTTGGGATATGACAATATTTAGTTTGCGTGATAAATTTACCCACCCCTCGAACTAGTCCAGGAGGATCTGTGGTACTCAACACTTGTGATAGGACATCCTCACTTGTGTATACGTTTCCACCGTTGACATTTTGAGTAGCCAATATGTCATCCTATTAATGTTAAACAAAGTAACAATTAGAAATGTTCAATGCAATATGAATACTCAACGAGTGCTTACTATACGATCCACCACTTCTTGGGTTTGTTTGTTAGCAATATTTCCCTCCTGATTCATACGAGTCTTTTTCCATACTATGCATCACTCAGTTAGATTTTCGTGTGGTGTAGACACTTTCTGTATATATTTTATATCATCCCACTGAACTTGAATCTTAAAAGAATTGAACGCATGCGATAAGAATATCAAATTTTTATCTTACCAACTCTTCAATAAGATTGACATATCCTTTCTGAGATATTTGATGATTATACACATTCTTTCCTCTCTTTTCTCGATTCTTCTGGTTGATAGTCTTAATAAGAATAACATAAATTAATGTCAATTTATGCTTATTCTTGAACAAAAATAAATAGCAATATTGAATGTCTTAAACTATTATACTTACCTGGAACTCTTCTATAAGTCGGGAATTGACAAATGTATTCTAGTGGTCTTGTTAGATATGGAAATGAAATTATAGGACATTTCAATTTTTCTTGATTGTCTTTAAATGGCATTATACATTTTATCGTCAACATGTATTTGAATTAACGGAAGCATGTACCAGCATTCTACATAAGGTTCTTCTTTGATCTAGGATCAAGTATAAATCCACCCTATGTATTCACACAAATGATAAACATTTGTTTATATAAACAAATTCTAAAACCTATGAGGTCTGAATAATTAAATTGTTGGTACCTTAATCAAGTCATAGATTGTTTCCTTTATCTTAGATGACACCACTTTCCAACTGTCGTATATGATTGGAACATGGTGGCGCTCACATGTTCCAATAAAACTCTTCAATTTTGTTGCATTCAAACCAAATAGCTGACCACTCTCATTATACTTAATCACCCTCCTGTGACCTTCGCTGCTCACATGAGTGATCTCATCCATCCCAGTAGGTCCACGTGTTTGTTTTCCTTTTGTGTCTTCTTCTACAATAGATGAAGATGTATCATCCATCGTATTATCCATCGTATCGCCTATCGTATCGTCCATTGTACTACCTATCGTATTGTCCATCAAATCGTCCATCTGTTGAATGTTATCTTTGCAAATGCTAGAAATAAAAATTAGTTTAAACTTTAAACATTTTATAAGATGCAAAATAACAATTAATAATGAGTCCAGTAATACATAAAAAGTATGTTCAATAAATGTAGTTGACATGATGCAAACTAAACAATTAAAGAAACAAAGTCTTTTGAGTGATTTCCACGTTTCCAGTTGCAAATAGCCTACAAAAGAGACAACTTGAATACATAAACAGTAAAATTATGAACAAATAAACAAAACAAAGAACAAATACAAAAACAAAAAAGTGATTTCGATATGTACATGCTTGATAAATGGTTAATTGTTAAACCATGTGCCTTCACAATCATCTCTTGCATATGGAATTTCACTTTCGTCTATATCAGTTGATAGTGTCCATTTTGAAATTGAAGAACAATGCAGTGAAGTATCCCCAAGCTCATCATCATAACATGTGTCAACAAAGTCCTTGTGTGGTGGTGTGATAACAATGGACTATCGTGCATCACTTGGATCTTCAATATAAAAAACTTGTCTTGCTTGTGTGGCTAGAATGAATGAATCTAAAATATGTCCAATACGGTTGAGGTCGACTAATGTAAATCCAAGATCGACAATTCGCACTCGATTGTAATTTTCAACCAAATCACATCTAAATAATGGAACCTTAAATGTGTTATAGCTAATTTCCCTTATCTTTTTAATAACTCCATAAAAAGACATGTCGAAAATTATCGGATTTTTATCTTTAGCAGTAGACACTTGCATTGTTGTGGAAACTAACATAACCCCATTATTCTGAACAATTCGACTGTTGTCATAAGACTTTGTGCTGTAGCAACATCCATTAATCTTATAGCCATCATATTTCATCAACTCTGAGTGGGAGCCATGTGCTATCCATCGTACAAGTTTAGAAACAACTCTTCCAGCATGTATTTCACTCATCAACTATTGAAGAAAGGTTGTTCATTTATCTTGGGATCAGATTAAGTGAATATTATATGAAAGAATATGAAAATTAAATACCTGATCACGTATCCAGGTAGAAAATGATCGATTATGTTCATCCTGTAGCCACTTTTCATTCTTTGCTCTTTTTGGATTTTCATTCTTCAAATATTCCATATGTTGTCTACAAGAAGTACTAAATATTAAAATGGTAACAAACATTGAATAAGAAGGTGATTTAGGAATTTTAGTATGCTTACTCCTTATACGATTGGGCTTCTTCAGTGTTCCCTAGTATATGAAGATGTGTTTGCTTCAACTGTTGCACATTAGGTCTGACATAAGATCCAGCTGATAAAGGTCCATTACGTTGTCTTTCTTCTCTTGATTTGAATGACCCAAGTTCAACTGGATCGAGTCTAGACAGAAACTCAAAACAAAATTCAACAGCTTCTTCGCATATGTGTGTCTCTGCAATGCAGCCTTTAGGTCGAGTTCTATTACGCACATAACCTTTCAACACCTTCATATACCGTTCAAATGGATACATCCACCGTAGGTACATAGGCTCGCAAAGCTTTACTTCTCTCACGAGGTGAATGGTAAGATGCTCCATTATTGTTAAAAAGGAAGGTGGGAAGTACTTCTCAAGTAAACATAACGTAACAACTATATTGTCTTGCAACTTATCCAACTCTGATACCTACAAACTCTCAGAGCATACTGCATTGAAGAAGAAACACAATCTACTGATAGCAGATCTCACATTCCTAGGTAGAACTGAACGTGCAATTGGAAGCAATTGTTGCAGTAGAACATGACAGTCGTGAGATTTAAGACCAGTAAGTTTCAAATCTTCTAAAGATACAAGATTTTTAATGTTCGAAGAATTCCCTTCAGAAACCTTTATCTCATATAAAGTTTTACAAAAACAATACTTATTTTCTCTTGATAATGTATAACATGTTGCAGGTATGTATGTTCTATTTCCCCTACATTCAGGTGCTAATACAGGTCGAATGTTCATTTCAATTAAGTCAAGTCTAGTATTGATCCCATCTTTACTTTTTCCTGGAATATCAAGTAATGCTCCTATGATATTCATGCACACATTCTTTTTCAATATGCATTACGTCAAGACAATGTTTTACATGCAACTTTTTCCAATATGGTAGTTAAAAAAATTCAGGTATTCTCTTTCAATAGCTATTTGCAGTTTGGTCATTCAATTTCTTGCCACACTTTTTCCCTCTTGGAAAGTTCATATCCTTGAGTTTCGTGAAAATAGCATCCTCTGACATTGGATGTGGAGGATTTCCATGTTCTTGCTTACCATCAAAAGATGTTTTTTGTCTTCTGTATGGATGATGTCTTGGCAAATATTTTCTATGCCCCATATATACATTTTTTTCCCATGTTGTAGTATAATTGAATAAGTCTCCTCTCCATATATTGGGCAAGCCTTATACCCTTTCACACTACAACCACGTAGATTCCCATATGCAGGAAAATCATTGATAGTCCACATTAAGACAGTCCGCAAAGTGAAAGATTCTTCTCTATATGCATCAAAACATTCAACTCCATCTTCCCACAAAAGTTTCAAGTCCTCAATCAAAGGAAATATATATATTTATATCATATCCTGGTTGTTTTGGTCTTGATATCAGCATTGATAACATCAAAAACTTCCTTCTCATGCACAACCATGGTGGTTGGTTATATATTGAAAGAATCACAGGCCAACAACTGTATTTAGAACTTAAATCTGCATATGGGTTGATTCCATTCGTAGATAAACCCAAACGAAGTTTTCTCGATTCTGAACCAAAAGTTGCCCATAAGTGATCTATTAACCTCTAAGATGGAGAATCAGTTGGGTGTCGCATAATACCATCTACTTTCCTATCAGTTGCATGCCAACACAATTTTTTTGCATGTTCAGAGCTCTTGAACATCCTTATGAACTTTGGAACTATTGGAAAGTACCACAACTATTTAGTAGGCGCTCATTTTTTCTCTTCCATTGAGTTCTTAAGTGTCTTCCATCTTGATAAATTACAAATAGGACATTTAGTGATATTTGTGTACTCCTTCCTATACAAGCAACAATCATTTGGACATGCATCGATTTTTTGGTTACTCAATCCTAGGGCACCTAGTGTTTTTTTCGCTTCATACATAGAAACTGTCATTTCATTATTTTCAGGTAGGAGATCACTTATTATAGACAGTAATTCAGAAAAGCTTGAATTACTCCATCCAAATCTAACCTTTAAGTTGTACGAATCACGAGGGCTGACAACTTCGTGAATTTTTTACACTCCGGGTATAATGGCTTCTTAGCATCGTTAAACATAGTGTCAAACATATTGGGTACATAAGAAAATTGATCATGAGCAGGTTCAACCATGTCGATTGCATTAAGTAAATCATTGTCATGTTCATAATTTTCATTCATCTCATCCAATCTATTATTAACTTTCTTTGTGGTCAAAACTTTTCCATGCCAAAACCATACCTTATAACTTTAATCAATTTCATTGACATACAAGTGATTCCTAACTATTGCAACATCCTTAGATATACGATTCCCACATTTTAAACATGGACATCGAATCGAATTGGAACCATTGCTATAATGTAAACCAAATTCAATGAATGTTTCCACTCCCAACTCATATTCTCTAGACAACCTGTTTTTCATCATCCATGATTTGTCCATTGTACAATATTAGGAAACTTAATTCTTGATAATTTCTCCCTTAAACAAACCTGATAAAAAGAACATATCGACCACAATTCGGTTAAAGGACTCCAAAAGTTTGAAAATAAAATTGTATCAATATGAGAGTGAGAATTCAAACATCTTATTTCTTGCTTGTAAAACTTAAGAACCGTAACAAGTACCTAACCACAGTTCTATAGAGTTCTTCTATTGAGCAAATAGTCAGGAAAAATTGTTGGAAATTAGTTGTTTTCCACATGTCATTATGGTGTTCCCAAATATTGGTTTGAAATGTTTTTTTTATCTACATAAATGCAACACAGTAAAGTTCGTTCAATCAAAAAATGTTATTAAAATGTCATAGATAATGTGCATTTAGGCATTCGTTTATTAACACAGTAAAATTGGTTCACACAAAAATTCAATTTCAAATGCTCTTATATAGGTCGTTCATATTAAAAGTATGGAGTCAAACATTCATATTAAAGATATGTAGTGTAGATCCTCCATTACAAAAAAGATTGAATAATATTGTAAATTTATCCAAAAGGGATTACAAGGGTTACCTAAGTGGAGCTTGGTCGATGTTGCTCCAAAAACTCAAGTCAATTGATTGGATACCAACTCAACACTAAGTAGAAAAGTTTGAAAGGTTAGAGATTGTTCTAAAATATTTGAATCGAAAGAACGAATGATCGATTTGTGTTGTTACCTATTGAATTTTTCTCAAAAGCGATGTGGTAAGAAAAAAAGAAAGCCGTCGGCGGCGGGCGGAGAGAGGAAAAGAAGAAAGGATGTGGTGGGCAGAGATAGGGAACGGAGATGGCCGGCGCAAGGGAGGAGAGAGGGAATGGAGTCGGCCGGCGAGAGGGAACGAAGATGAAGAGCGCGAGGGAACAGAGCGGCGGGAACGAAGACGAAGACAAAGAAAGTGGTGCGGCTCGTGAGGGTTCCTTTTCTTTTTATATAATAAAGAAAGTATATTACTAAAATAATAATATATTAAAATAAAAGTATTTAATTTTGGGGGGAAATTTCGTTTGGGGGAATAAATTGATATACATATAACTTAGGTTTGTTTATTATATAAAAAGAAAAAGAGCGCTGTATTACAGGTTCAATGCATTTCTATACTCCAATTCCAATTCTCTCAATTTCCCTCTAATTCTCTCAAATTTCCTTCATAATTGTCTCATTGAATATAAATATTACATATATTTTAGATATATGATGTTAAGACTAATCAATTATAGTATAATTAAATCACAATTCATTGATGCTAAAATAATGTCATAATTTTTTTTAATTTTTTTAATTTTAATTAATGACTATTACATAATGTCATAATTCATTGACGCTAAACACAATGTCATAACTTTTGGAAAATATGAAAATATTCATTTTTCGCCAAAACACATACGCTTTAGTTTGACTATGAAATGGTTTAAATAAAAAATACATTTGGAAAAATATTAGTTATTTTTTTTAATGACCGTTAATCATAATCATAATTTGGTGACTTTGGAAAACTGTCATAACTTATAAAAATATGAAAATCTCCATTTTTTCTTGCCAAAAACACACATTTTGGCTTTTATGACACTTTTTTTTTTCTCTCTTCCCTTAATTTTCCTTGGCTATTGTGTCATGGAAATCCATTTTTGTTGTAGTGACACGTAGTGTTAACTATTTATTATTATTATTATTATATGTAAAAAAACACTATAGGGGAGAAACTTTATCTCTCTAATTTTTTATACAATTTCTAAATATTCTATAAAAACTTAGCCACATTAATTAAAGCAACACTAATCAAGAAAAGTCCTAAAATTTGCTAAAACAGATGAACCAGTTTTTCTCAAATACACCAACGGGTATGTAAGTCAAATTCAATTAGATCTGACTCTTTCTATTCCCACCACACTCTTCTCTCTATATAACCCATTGTGCATCAGTCCAGTGCTGATCGATTGGCGAGCAAATACAAATGGCAAACGCAAATTGAATAGAAGAGAAAAGGGTGGTGGAGCCTTTGCTTTAGAGGAAGTGTGAACACACGATCTTTGTATTTATGTTTCACTTGCTCTTATTTTGCCTTTTTTATGTCATTCATTTCCTAATTCATATGACCCTTTTCTTCAAAGGTTTTTAGTTCTTGGAAATAGGAAGTGAAAGCTTAACCAAAAAGGGAAGGAAACCAACCAAGGGGCCAAGAAATTCGACTACAACCAAGAGGAAGAAAAAAGAAAAAAGCAAGGGAGATCTAAGAAGGCAAATGAATTGAAAAGGTTATATAGAGGGAGATCTGGGTGGGTTTTGGTTTTTGCTCGACCTCCATGGGCAATTTGAAGGTCTTCCTCTATACGAGATCTGCAAGAAATGATGAAAGCGTAATTAAGGATTCTATATCGAAAAGATGGAGAGACGTTACAATCTTTATTCGATGTACATAGAGTTCTATCTATAAGAACAAAGAAGATTGACCACTGGTAAAGAGAAGAGAGACGATGGAGGAGAGATGAAGGTGTCACAACTGTTGGATAAGAGCTCTAGTTGCAACTAGAGCTAACTAATTGCCACGCCATCTTTTCATTAGTCAACTAATGGTCAAATGAGTTCAGGGACCATTTAATACATTTTTTCAAACCTCAACCGCTAAAAGTGTCCATTTTGAAACTTCAGAGCCTAAAAGGGAATTTTGCGCTTTTGAATAATTTTATATTGACGTCTAATATCAATACAACTTCCTATCCATTTTAAATTGACTTAATTCTCTAATCAATTAAACTAATTTTGATTTCAAAGTCAAATATCTCCAACTTTGTTTTAAAAGATTTACAATTGAGCTCTTCCCCCACAAAGTCTCAAAAGTCTTATTTTAAGATTCATTCATATCTCTTGTTATAATTATATCCAATTAAATATAATTTCTTCCAATTCACGTCTGTAAATTTAAGATGAAAGCTTATATAACTATGTTCACACGTAATTTCAAGGAAGAAATAGAAATAGGACACATGTTTGAATTGGATTTTAAAAATAAGTCATGGTTTGAATTTGATTTCGAGAACCAAGTCTCTACCAATTCACGTTCATCAAATTAGACCAATAAATAATTCAAGTTCAGAAAAAGAAATCCAAACCCATTAATAGAAACGAGTGAAAAGCTTAATCAAAAGGGAAGGAAACCAACGAAGGGGCCAAGAAATTCGACTACCATCGAGGGGAAGAAGAAAAAAAAAGAAAAAAAGCTAGAGAGATCTGAGAAGGGAAATGAGTTGAAGAGGTTACATAGAGGGAGATCTGGGTGGGTTCTGGTTTTTGCTGTATGGGCGATCTGAAGGTCTTCCTCTATACGAGATCTGCAAGAAAGGATGAACGTGTAATTGAAGATTCTAGATCAAAAAGATGGAGAGATCTCATAATCTTTATTAGATGAACATGGAGTTCCATCTAATAGAATGAAGAAGATTGGCCACTGGTAAGGAGAAGAGAGACGATGGAGCAGAGATTGAGGCGTCGCAGCGGTTGGATAAGAGCTCTAGTCGCAACTGGAGCAAACCAATTGCCACACCATCTTTTCATTAGTCAACTAATGGTCAAATGAATTTAGGGACTATTTAATTAAATTTTTTAAACCTCAACAGCAAAAAGTGTCCATTTTGAAAATTCAGGGACCAAAAGGAAATTTTGCGCATTTGAATAATTTTATACTGACGTCTAATACCAATACAACTTTCCTATCCATTTTAAATTGACTTAATTCTCTAATTAATTAATCTAATTTTGATTTCAAAGTCAAAATTCTCAAACTTTGCTTTAAATGATTGACAATTGAGCTCTTCACTCATAAAGTCTCAAAAGTCTTATTTTAAGATTCATTAATATCTCTTGTTATAATTATGTCCAATTAAATATAATTTCTCCCAACAACTCACGTATGTCAATATAAGATGAAAGCTTATATAACACTGTTTACGCATAATTTCAAGGAAGAAATAGAAATAGTATGCATGGAAATAAACTTATATTTATATTAATTTAAATGTAGTGGAGTATAATATCTAATATTTATTCTCTAATTTTTTCCGTCTCTCAAGTGTAATTTGTCTGAGGGCTTTGCAACTTGTTCTCAGACGTAGATTTGATTAAAGGACTTCGTAACTGGTTCTCAAATGTGGATTTATTTCGAGGGCTTCGTAGCTTGTTCTCGAGGTTGAAAATTCAATCAATTTTTAGGGTCTTGAATTCTTCAAGTCTTGAAGAGTAATTCAACTCTTGAAGAGTTTTTGGTCTTCAATGAGTGTTCAGTATCTAAGAATGACACCTAAGGACTTTAGAGATTGTTCAACACCTAAGAACCTCAAGGATTCTCTTTGAGTTCTCTAGAGAGTTTAATTTCTGAACCATTCATATGAAGAAGAGTTCTTCTTTTTATACAATTTTCCATGCCCATGTGGGCCTGTGCCATAATGGCTTTTTGAGCCCAACAATTGGACTTGGACTTTGATGGTTTTGGGCCTAACCATTTGAATTCGGGTTTTGTTTACCTTGATCCAAATTTCATACCACCCAATTTGACCAAATTAGCTTTAATTATTTGGTCACATGAAAGACATGTGACATTTTAATTTAGGATTTGCCAATTTTTATCTTCAAATTAAATTTGGGACACATGTCAATTTATAATTGGTCCCAAATTTAATTATTTGTAGTTTCTTCATTAATTTAGAATAATGACATGACAATTAATTAGAAATTGACCAAAATTTCTCAGTCAACAAACCCTATCTCAATATTTGAATTGTCCTTGTTTAACCACTTGTATGTAGAAAATTTTCATATTGTAATTGAGTTTCATTATTTTCAAAATACGTACAAAAATTAAATCCGTTACAACAATGTTTTTCAAAAAGAAACCCATACATATGAAGGTGTAGAGTACACCGTTTTTTTTTCATCCTATTATTTATTAAGATCATTATACCTAAGGTGTCTCTCTTTATTCTAAAAGAAACATATCTTTAATTGACAAATGTCTCATTATAGAATCTTATCATAGGTCTTATATTTGGAGATGGGAATGAACAAAGACTTGTGATACCCTTATTTGGTACAACCTATAGAGGATTGACCATGGGAATGGTTTATTCCAATGAGTTATGTATACCCATGAGTAAGGCCGGCATTTGATACCTTTGCAAAAGCATGAGTTTTTTTTCATGTCCTTCTCTTTCTCTCTCTTATTTTTGTTAATATCCATCTTTCTTTTGAATATATTTATTTATTTTATTAAAATTAATTTTTATAATCATCCAGATTATATAAAAATTATTTATAATAATGTATTGAATTAACCTAATTAATTATTCAATTGTAATAAATTAATTATAACTAATTTATTAATTAAAAATATATCCAACTAATTCTCATTTATAAAAAGAGAAAAAATCAATTTTTACCGCTAAGTTTGTCAAGTTGTATCAATTTCTTCCTTAAACTTTTAATTTCATTAAATTGTACCTCAAACTTAGATAAGTATTGCAATCTTAACTAAACTTAAATTTTTTTTGCAATTTCTATCATCTAATAAGTTTTCGTTTGAAAATTCATTAAAAAAATTATTCTCATATGCTTTCAATGAATTATAAAACATATGTATGGTACATAATTAATAAGACTTCAAAGAAAAACAACGTTAGAGCTACATTTTGTTAAAATTTGTGAGTTTTGGTAAAGTTATTCATTAGTTAATTTGTGGATCATGATATTATTGAAATTATTGAGTTTATGGAGATTTGTACATTGATTTTGTTAAAATTAGTGAAAATTAAATAGATGGTAGAAATTACAACATTTAACTAAATGTAGGCTTTAATTTGATAAAGTCATGGATTTTGAAAAATTACTAAATAAACATTTGATGTATCTTTTTTTGATGGCTTACTCAACTTTTAAAAAAGCGTCAAAATAAATGTGGCGGATTTACCACGGGCAGGGGGCTGTACGTCTGTACCCCTAACTTTTAAAAATTAAATATTATGAAATAGCTTAAAATATAAATAATGTTTGTTGTTTTTGTACAAAATGACATATCAAATAAACGAAAATTTTGTATTGTTTTCATTCAGTTAAAAAATTACAAAAATAAATTATTTAAAGTTACGAAAATTATATATTGTTTCTATTTTCTTAATTTAAAAAATTTTAAAAAAGAAATTATTTAAAGTAAAAAATTTAGATTACAATATGGTAAATCATATTTTCTTTTTTTTTTAAAAAAATCTTTAAAAAAATCTTTAATATTTAAAAATAGGTTAAAATATAATTTAGTCATTGTACTTGAGATTTCATTCTATTTTAGTCCGTATACTCTCAAATGCCCAAATTTAGTCTCTATACTTTCAATAAATCTTAAAATTAGTCCCTACTATTAGTTTGAATTTAATTTTTATCAAATTTTTTTAAATAATAATAATAATTTCTATGCATGAAAAGACACAAAATGAATAATTTACAAAATTTATAAAAGAAAGACTAATAGAGATTTTTTTTTTGTTGTTGAAAAGTTAAGAATAAACTAAAAGTATGAACCAATTTTAAGTTTTATTGGAAGTATAATGACTAAATTTGAACATTTAAAGTATAAGGACTAAAATGAAATGAGATCTAAAGTACATGGACCAAAATGATATTTTAACCTTAAAAATATGAATAATAAAAATTATAGAATTACATATATAATGCTATAATTCTTTTTTAGTTTAACAACATCTAGGGGAAGAAAATTCGAATCTCTAACCTCTTGGTCGATGATGTATGTTATATGTTACATAATTTTTATAAATGGAAAAGAAAAATCTACCTATTATTTCAATTTTTTTTAATTTTTGTATGTTTATGCAGAAAAAGCAATCATATACTTCTATTGAACAAACTAATATTAAAATATATCAATTAATTCAATATATATCAATGTCTTTAAAATTATCTTTATACGAATTCAAGCCTCCCGACAAAATGTTCTAGGTCTACCACCAAATAGATCTCTTTCAAAAAAACTTATCAAAGGTTCATTAACTTTCAGAAACTAATAATTTTTTTTAAAGTTTAAATGTTGTCAATATCTGCCAAATTATTTGTTGATAATTATTTATTGCCAAATCATCTTTTTGCGAAAGTTTCCATTATTTTTTAATGATTGTAGTGTTATTTTCAACCAAAGCCTTAAAAAATAATTCTTCATTAGCAATTGTTAAGCCCTTTGGATAACAATCGTGTACAAATTTTTAGCAGTTTGAAAACGATATATTGTTGTTGTCATGTTATATATTTTTTTAACAAAAATAAAATTACTCTTCTTGATTGCTGAAATCCCATGTTAAACTAAAACCATTGCTACTTAGCAATAACCGACAAACCACACATAATCTGAGTGCGTCAACAAACAATTATTCTTATAAACTTTTAAAATGTCGCCAAGAATTAATCTTCATTTTGAAAGATTTTTTTTTTAAAAAAAAAGACATAAAAACTCTAGGTAACCACATAATCTGTAAAATATAAAAGTATTGCTAAAATTGTTAGCATAAGTTCATCAGATTGGTAAGAAGGCAACTGATTTTCTCTTCGTTTCTCCAATGAATTTGCCAAATTGATTAAGGATAAAGCTAAGCTGTCTATGTAACTAAGTGAAAAATATGAAATAGGCTGCTGTATTATTTACTAAATTTTAGAATACAATCATATATAAATAGGCTATATTAGAGATATTAGTTATAGTTTTAGTTAAGCTTCTGGTTATTAATCAGTTGTGGACGTTACACCTGTTATATACTTAACTATTTATACAGCCTTGCGCAATTAATGAAATGTGAAGCAAGCTTTATTTACAATCAGTTGTAATATGGTATCAACTGAAATTCTCTTGATCCGCTGAGTTGATAGCTTTGCTTCGACTTCTTCATGGCTGGAGTCGGTCCAAACCTTGCTATTCAACCTACTGATGATCCTTAGTCTTCTTCTTCTGTTCAACCTACGAATCAGTTCATCGTTGAACAGTATGTTAATCCCTATTTTCTTCATCATTCTGACAGTTAAGTCTCATTCTTGTTTCTGATCTCTTGACTGAGACCAATTACACTGTCTGGAGTCGAGCAATGATTCATGGACTCACTGTTAAGAACAAATTGGGATTTGTTGACGGTACTCTGCCTTGTCCAACTGGTGAATTGATGAAATCTTGGATCATCTGCAATAGCATCCTCACGGCTGGGATCCTTACTTCTCTTTCCAATGAGATGTCTGCTAGCATGAATATCTCTGACACTGGATGAGAGACATTGATACGAAACCCTAGTGAATTGGATCCAGAACCCATTGGTTATTTTGAACCCTTGAATCACAAACACTAAAACCCCTTAATACATCCAGTTTCACCCAGAGATAAAGAGAAGAATAGAAATACGTTTAGATCAAATATCCAAAGATAAGAAACTTGTCCTTAACCTCGAACCGAAACACTCCACTATTAGATTGATCAAGTCTAATGGAATGCTTCTAAAACATGCAAGTCATACAAGAAATGCAAATGGTAACAAAATATCTCTCGGCTATGGAAAAGACTCCAATGGAGTTTTCAATTCTGTTATCCAAGTTGTTTTTTCACTAGTCAAGACAAATCCCTTTTATAGACAAGGAATTTTAGTACATGCAAATTAACATTTCACCAACAACCTTACTTTAATGAACTCTCCAACAACCTACCTTAAATGAACTCTCCAACTACCTAATTAAAGAAACTATCGAACAACCTAATTAAATGGAATTCTCCAACTACCTAATTAAATGGTTTATGGATTTGGTTGCACTTCTAATGAATACAAAAAATGGAAACCAAATTTAAATACTACAACCATAAATAATCAGTCTTCATATGATTTCATGAATCTGAACTTGTGATAAAGTGAAGTCCATGCCTTCTTCTTCTTAGTTGACTTTGACTTTGGTGATGGGATCTTGGATATGAACAATTAGAGCTTGTTGAAGTTTCCTAGCCTTTGTCTTGTGATTGGTTCTTGCTTCATGATAATGGTTTGATCGCTATGATCTCCTTCTTTGATATGATTTCGATTGTCAAGTGAATTCATATCAGACATGGCTTGATCTTCAGCAACGCTGTCAATGCAAAAATCAACCTCATATATTTCAACTTCGCCGTGAACTTTCCAATTTACTCTAGGATTAGAATTCAGTCATGACTTATTTTGAAAAGCTGAAGACCTTGTAGAACCACTTGCCTCCTATCATCCGTCTTGTTCTTGTGGACGATGTTCTTTGATGGCATAAAGGATTTAATCGATTACTTTAAGACTGAGTATGTCATGGCCTTCCTCATGGGACTGAATGAGTCATTGGTCAAATCAAGACTCAGCTGCTTCTTATGGAGCCTAAACCTACGATTCAGTGAGCTTTCTCCTTGGTAGTGCAAGAAGTCGAACAACGAGCCTCTATTGCTCCAATTCTTCCTTCTCATACCATGTCGTAGCTTTGTTGGTTAAGAATCCTACCACTCTTAATGCCAATCGTGCACAATTGAACCCTAGTAAGAAGAAAAAGCGCCCTATCTGCACTCATTGTGGCATTCTCGAACATACTGTTGATCGATGCTACAAAATCCACGGATATCTGCCTGGCTATCGCAATCAAAAGGCTAATTCCACGAAAACTGAGGCTTTCTCTACCACTTCGTCTGTTGATTCACTAGCCAATCTGACTGCCAAACAATGTCAAGGATTGTTGACAATGCTTCAATCGCACTTGTCTAAGGTCAAGGCTACTAATGAAAGCTCCTCGACAACTTCTCATGTCGCAGGTACTTGTCATTCTTCAATTTTTGCCCCGGCTATCAGTTCTTGGGTATTGGATTCTGGTGCAACTACACATATATGCTATGTTCGAGAGTTATTTACCTTCTATCCATGGTGTATTCATTTCTTTACCAAATCGTATTGCTTTGGAATTCATTGGAGAAATTATGCTTAATTCTCATATTTGTCTGCGAAATGTGATGTTCATACCAACATTCCGTTTTAATCTAATTTCCATCAGTATACTCACTTCATATCAGACTCTTATTGTTCAATTTCTTGGAAATTCGTATCTTATTCAGGCTAAGTCATTGTTGAAGATGATTGGGAAGGCTGAGTGTTCGCATGGCCTACATCTGCTGCACGATTGGGATTGCATACTGATGTCTGTCATTCTATTTTTTCATTTGAAATCTGCCATGATAGATGTTGTATTTTTGACTCACACTTTATTGGTTTTACTGTGGTTTATTAACCACAATTGAATTACCTTTACCTTAAGCTCAGTTAGTATTTTTTGGATTGATGAGCTGGTGGTTTGGTTATTGAATTGATGACAGCTTGCGTGAGCATGGGCCCATAACATGCATTATTCCGTAAATGGGCCTATGTGGTTAGAAGATGCTGTTTTTGGTGTGGGTTTTTCTAGAGCTTTGCTTCTTCTTCTTCCTTGATGATGTACTCTGTAATATGCAGATTGATATAGTAAAATGCTCCCTCCTCGATTCAACAGTGGATGTAGGCATAGCCGAACCACTATAATCTCTCGTGTTCTTTCTTTTCTTCTCTGCTCTCCTTATTGATCATATCGTGTTATTGTTCTTCGATCTTCTTTATTATTTTTGTTACAACAATTTGGTATCAGAGCTGTTGAGGAAGGGTTCTTGACGAAGGTGCTTTTTATTGCACTTTTTTCTTCTCCTCATCTCCTGTCGACAATCTGTGATAGTGATGGCAGCAAGGTTTCAATTAGACAAATTCGATGGCAAAGGTGATTTCAGTCTCTGGAAGAAGAAGATGAAGGCACTCCTTGTGCAACAAAAGGTAGCGAGAGCACTCGACGATCCAAGTACGTTACCTAACACTATGACTGATATTGAAAAAAATGAGATGGCTGAGATTGCATATAGTACTATTATTTTGCATCTTGCTGATAATGTGCGTAGAAGAGTTAGTAATGTTGAAGATGTTTCTGAACTGTGGTCTAAACTAAAAGCTCTCTATATGTCAAAATCTCTCACTAATAAAATCTACTTGAAGGAGAGATTATTCGGTTTTAGAATGGATATGTCGAAAGGACTAGAGGAGAATATTGATGATTTTAATAAAATTTGCTTGGATTTAACAAACTCAGGTGAAAAATTGGATGTAGAAAACCAAGCAGTAATCCTTCTAAACTCTTTACCCGATAAATATAAAGAAGTGAAAAATGCAATCAAATATGGTAGGGATTCCTTATCATTGGATATGGTTCTTAATTCGCTTCGATCGAAGGAGCTTGAAATGAAAATTGAGAAGAAAGAATCTGAAGCATTGTTTACTAAAGGCAAATATTCGAAGAGTAATCACAACAAGTCTTCAAAATCTTATTATAAACCAAATAATAAGACAAATCAAAAGGGAAATCAAAAAACTACTTGCAATTACTGTAAGAAGGAGGGGCATATGAAGTTTGATTGTCCTATTTTGAAGAAAAAAGGGAAACTACCCATTAGAAGAGATAATAAAGAAGCTGCAAATGTTTTAGAGGGGTATGAATCAGCCGAAGTCCTCATGGTAACCTCATTCGATGATGATATGAATGAATGGATCATGGATTCGGGCTGTACATTCCATATGTCACCTCATAAACAATACTTTTTTGATCTGAATGAATTTGAAGGTGGTAGAGTCATCATGGGAAATAACCAACACTGTGAAATAAAAGGAATTGGGTCAGTAAAACTGAATATTGATGATGGAACAGTTAAAATTCTTTCTTCAATAAGATATGTACCTGGTTTGAAAAGAAATTTGATATCCTTGGGAACACTTGATAAGGCAGGTTGCAGGTATAGATCAGAAAAAGGTATCTTACTGGTGTGTAAGAATACTTCAATTAAACTGACTGGTAAATTAAAAAATGGCCTGTATATTCTCCAAGGAAATGCAGTTGTTGGGGAATTGAATATGACTTTGGATGTTGCAACAATAGATACTAAGTTGTGGCATAGTAGACTTGCTCATATTAGCCATAGAGGCCTTGATCACTTGTATAAACAAGGATTATTAGGAAAATATAAGCCCTCTGAACTTGTTTTTTGTGAGCATTGTGTCTTAGCTAAATCCACTAAACAGAACTTTGTGAGGGGATCTCTTAAATCAGAAGTCATTTTAGAATACATTCATTCAGACTTGTGGGGGCCATCTAGAATCCAAACTCATGGTGGAGCAAAGTATTTCCTCTCTTTGATAGACGATTACTCAAGAAAATTGTGGGTTTATTTGTTGAAATCCAAAGATGAAGTGTTCCAAACTTTTCTTGAATGGAAGACCTTTGTTGAAAACCAAACTGGGAAAAGAATTAAAACTCTTCAAATAGATAACGGATTGGAATTTCTCAATGAGAATCTCAATAATTTGTGTAAGAAAGATGGAATACAAAGACACTTAACTGTACCTGGGACACCACAACAAAATGGATTGGCTGAAAGGTTCAATAGAACCATTCTTGAGAAAGTGAGATGTATGTTGTCCAATGCTAATCTTCCTAAGATATTTTGGGGAGAAGCAGTCAATACGACAGCCTACATTATTCATAGAAGTCCCTCATCAGCCTTGAACTTTAAAACTTCGCAAGAACTTTGGACAGGTAAACCACCTAATTTGGGACACATGAAAACCTTTGGGTGTGCTGCCTATGCCCATATAAAATAGGGGAAGTTGGATGCAAGAGCTAAAAAATGTATTTTTCTTGGATATCCTCATGGAGTTAAAGGGTATCGATTGTGGTCACTTGAACAAGGGGATAGAAAATGTTTTGTTAGTAGAGATGTTAAATTTAATGAAGATTTGATGCCTTGGAGAGATCCTCACTTAAGCCTAGATTCTGAAGATAATAGTAAAAGAACTTTTGAAATTGAACTTCAAACTCATGAACATGAATCCATAGGAGCAAGTTCAAGCAACACATCTTCAGAACCTATTGACAGCATCTCTAATACTGAAATGACTAATCATGTAGAAAATATACAATCTGAATCAGAAGGTGATATTTCACATCCTGTCATTTCTGAACAGACCCAACATATACAGAATTATCAGTTAACTCGAGATAGACAGCGAAGAATAATTAAACCACCTGCTCGATATGATGAGGCTGATTTTGTTGGATATGCCCTGAATTGTTTTGAAGAGAGTGAACTTCTAGAACCCAAAACTTATAGACAAGCTATTAATTCTAGTGATTCTAAACACTGGATAGAAGCCATGGACAGGGAAATAGACTCTTTATTGCCAAATAATACTTGGACCCTTGTTGATAGACCACAAAACCAGAAGCTTGTAGATTGTAGGTGGCTGTTTAAGATCAAACCTGGTATCACGAGTCTTGATAAACCTCGATATAAGGCTAGGCTCGTGGCTAAAGGTTTCACACAAGAAGAGGGCAATGACTATACAGAAGTTTTTTCTCCTGTAGTTTGACATTCATCCATTAGAGCCCTTCTATCTATGGTAGTCCAATTTAATCTAAAATTGGAGCAAATGGATGTTACCACAACATTCTTGTATGGAACCTTAGATGAAGAGATCTTTATGAAACAGCCACCGGGTTATGTTGAAGAGGGCAAAGATAACATGGTTTGTCACTTACAGAAATCAATTTATGGGCTGAAACAATCTTCAAGACAGTGGAATAAATGTTTTGACTCATTTATTATTGCTAAAGGGTTTGTTAGAAATTCTTATGACTCATGTGTTTATAAGAAAGTTGTTGATTCTAATCATTTTCTCTTACTTCTTTTATATGTGGATGATATTCTTATAGCATCCAATAGTGTTCAAGAGATAAAATGGTTAAAAGATCAATTGAGCAATAAATTTGAAATGAAAGATCTGAGTTGTGCAAAGAAGATTTTGGGAATGCAATTGTCTAGAGATAGAACTAGAAATATTTTAAGTATTTCCCAAGAAGATTACTTGAAGAATGTCTTGAAATGGTTTCATATGGATGATTGTAAATCGGTTAAGACACCTAGGCCCAACATTTTAAATTGTCTGCTGTACAATCACCTTCAACATCTGAAGAAATTGATGAAATGAAATCAGTGCCCTATGCAAGCTTGGTTGGAAGCCTTATGTATAGCATGGTTTCTTGCCGCCCTGATTTAGCTTATGCTCTGAGTTTAATTAGTAGATTTATGAGTAATCCAGGCAAGGTTCATTGGGAAGCATCCAAATGGGTGCTTAGATTCATTAAAGGCACAACATCTAAGGGTCTTATCTATTCAAAACTTGATAATTTGGATGATTTTCTTACTGGTTTTGTTGATTCTGACTATGCAGCTGATTTGGATAAAAGAAGATCTTTGACAGGTTATGTTTTTTTGTTATTTGGTAATGTTATCAGCTGGAAATCTACATTACAATCTGTGGTTGCTTTATCTTCCACAGAGGCTGAATACATTGCTTTGGCTGATGCTGCTAAAGAAGCTATATGGCTGAAGGGTTTAATATCTGAAATGTGTTCACGAACCTGTTTTGTACAGCTTCATTGTGACAGCCAAAGTGCACTTGCATTAACAAAGAATCCAACTTTCCATAATCGAACCAAACACATTGATGTGAGGTTCCATTATGTTCGAGATGTAGTTAAAGATGACAAGATTAGTTTGTTAAAGGTTAGTACCAATAATAATCCGGCTGATATGTTGACTAAATCGCTTGCTTCCGACATGTTTATGTTTTTATGTGACCTGTTGAAGCTTGGTGTTGGCTGATGTTATCTTTTGAAGCAATGAATCGAGCAGAGGGTGGTTTTAGTTTGGAGCTGTTCATTACATGTGTTCATCAAGAGGGTGAATTGTTGTATTTTTGACTCACACATTATTGGTTTTACTGTGGTTTATTAACCACAATTGAATTACCTTTACCTTAAGCTCAGTTAGTATTTTTTGGATTGATGAGCTGGTGGTTTGGTTATTGAACTGATGACAGCTTGCATGAGCAGTGGGCCCATAACATGCATTATTCCGTAAATGGGCCTATGTGGTTAGAAGATGCTGTTTTTGGTGTGGGTTTTTCTAGAGCTTTGCTTCTTCTTCTTCCTTGATGATGTACTCTGTAATATGCAGATTGATATAGTAAAATGCTCCCTCCTCGATTCAACAATGGATGTAGGCATAGCCGAACCACTATAATCTCTTGTGTTCTTTCTTTTCTTCTCTGCTCTCCTTATTGATCATATCGTGTTATTGTTCTTCGATCTTCTTTATTATTTTTGTTACAACAATAGACTTGGCCATCCATCATCTAAGCACTTGTCTGCATTAAGAGAAGTTTTACATATTTCCTATGCTGAACTTAATCATGTTCAACCACGTTTGATTTGTCACCTTGCTAAACAAAGGCATTTACAATTTCATTCTAATAATATTCTGGCTGCTCACATGTTTAACTTGATACACTATGATGTCTGGGGACCATATCAATCTCCTACACATGCTAGTTTTCGTTACTTCTTAACTATTGTAGATGACTTCTCTCGCTATACATGGGTTTTCTTGATGAGGCAGAAGTCTAATGCCTTGGTGATTGTTCCACGATTTTTTAAACTGATTGAAACACAGTATGGTGTCACCATTAAACAGTTTCGTTCTGGTAATGCACCAGAACTTGCTTTTACTAATTTATTTTAATCCAAAGGAGTCAGGCATAAATTTTCGTGTGTAGCTAGGCCTGAACAGAACTCCGTGGTTGAGCATAAACATCAGCATTTGTTGAATGTTGCTAGGTCTCTTTTATTTCAGTTTAGAGGGCCTATCCAATTTTGGGAAGAGTGTGTCCTTACAACCTGTTTTTTGATCAATCAAACTCCATCCCCTCTATTGTAGTAAGCAATTCCTTATTATTAGTCGAATGGTAAACATGCTGACTATTCTAATATTTGTGTTTTTGGTTGCCTTGCCTTTCCTTCTACACTCACGTCAAACAAATCATAGTTTCATCCACTACAAAAAAAAAGGTCTATTTCGACCACTTTTTATTGAAGGTTATAAAAAACCTTTGAAAAATATAAGCATTATCGAAGGTATTTAAAAAACCTTTGAAAAAGATATGTATTTATCGGAGGATTTCTAAATTCCTTTGAAAAATATATTACCATTTATCGAAGGTATTTAAAAAATCTTTGAAAAATATCTACTTTTTATCGAAGGTTTTTAAAAATCTTTGAAAAAGATATTATATTTTTCAAAGGAACTCAAAACCTTTGAAAATTATATTATCCTTTATCGAAGGTATTTAAAAAACCTTTGATAAATATCTACTTTTTATCGAATGTTATTAAAAACCTTTGAAAAAGATATTATATTTATCGAAGGTATTTAAAAAGCCTTTGATAAATATCTACTATTTATCGAAGGTTATCAAAAACCTTTGAAAGAGATATTATATTTATCAAAGGATATTAAAATCCTTCGAAAATTATATTATCTTTTATCGAAGGTGTTTAAAAAGCCTTTGAAACATATATACTCTTTATCGAGGGTTCTTAAAAACCTTTGAAAAAGATATTATATTTATCAAATGACATTAAGAACCTTTGAAAAATATATTATCATTTATCGAAGGTATTTAAAAAAACATTTGATAAATATCTACTATTTATCGAGGGTTCTTAAAAACCTTTGAAAAAGATATTATATTTATCAAAGGATATTAAAATCCTTCGGAAATTATATTATCTTTTATCGAAGGTGTTTAAAAAGCCTTTGAAAAATATATACCTTTATCGAGGGTTCTTAAAAACCTTTGAAAAAGATATTATATTTATCAAAGCACATTAAGAACCTTTGAAAATTATATTATCCTTTATCGAAGGTATTCAAAAACTTTTGATAAATATATACTATTTATTGAAGGTTATTAAAAACCTTTGAAAAAGATATTACATTTATCAAAGGACATTAAAATCCTTCGAAAATTATATTATCTTTTTATGAATTTTTTTTAGAAGAAGAATTTCATTAATCAGTGAACAAAGCCCATTAGGCTACAATCCAAAATATCTGACTCTATAATACTAATCAACGGTTTATAATCCGTCCAACCCATTGTATTCTCATTCGATAAAGCCCAATTTGAAAAGCTTTTGGAAAATATCTACTCTTTATCAAAGGTTCTTAAAAACCTTTGAAAAAGATATTACTTGATAAAAAAATTATATTATTTTTTATCGAAGGCATTTAAAAAACCTTTGATAAATATCTACTTTTTATCGAAGGTTCTTAAAAACCTTTAAAAGAGATATTATATTTATCAAAGGACATTTAAAATCCTTTGGAAATGATATTATTCTTTATCGAAGTGATCGATTGTTCACGCAAGCGCACGCGATCGAAGTAATATAAAATGGTATTTGAGTACCAAGTATCGAATCCCACAGGGAACGGAGTAACAAAGATTTTGTTTTGCAAAAGTGTAAGGCAAATTGCAAGTTTGAAAAGTAAAAATGCAAAAATCAAGTTGTTGGTGGAAAATCGAAATTGCTAATTCAATTGCTAATCCAGAATGACAATGTTGGAAATAACAGAAATTGCTAATCCAATTGCTAATCCAGAATGACAATGTGCGAAAAGACTAAAATTGCATAATTAAATTGCTAATCTAAATTGGCAATATGAAATGACAATTTGAATGAACTTAAGAATGAAATGATAAAGGATGGGGCTCAAGAATGTCATTGCCCTAAGTCGTAATTGCAAACCAAAATTACAATTCCAACCTACTCCACACTCAATTGTAAACCAAAATTGCATCTCCTATTACCTCAAAATTGGGTTTTTTAGGAGGCTAAGTGGGGGCTCTATATGTCTATAGTCCCTCCATCATAGATGATTTTTGGCTCAAAATTTTATGGATCTTGGAGTCCTTAATCCCTATGTCTAGGGTAAGGAATGGCTTATGTCTAAGCTCTTTTACTCCATTACTTGTGTGAAATCTGATTGTCACTAACCCTGTCGGTATTAGATCTAAGCTTGAGTTGAAACCTTAGTTGATCAATCTAGGATCTCAACGGAAATTAAGTCAACACAAGCAAACAATTGAGATGTAGGCTTGGTTTTCATTAGAATTTTGGCTACATTTACTTCTTAGGAAATTCACATCCTTGAACCCCCTAAGAAGTTTTAGCTCAACTTAAATATAAAAATCCTAAAACTAATTTTAAAGATAAAATTCATGGTAAAATGGTGGAAATTAGTTAAATGAAATACTAAAATAAAAATTGGCTATTCCTATGTATTCAAGCCAGACTAAATAATAGAAACTAAGCAAGGTGGCTAGGGTAAATAATTAATTTTCCTTATCTTCTTCCTTCTGCCATGCCTTGCTACCACTTTAAATTGAAAGTTTCTTTCTGTACAGCAACTAAACAAAACATAAAGGAAAAACAGAGCATACTTTCTGCAAAAAAAAGAAAACAGAGGAAGGAAAAACCACGAAATTAACTCAAGAAAATGCCTCCAAAAACCGAATTAAAACTTCAACTTATTCACTTGAATTAGATGGGATAATTTGAAGGAAAACAAAACTACATTGCAGCAATAACAAAACAAAAACAGAAACGAAAAGAAACAATGCAGAAAACTGCAGAAAATAGAAAGAAAACCGGCTCCAAAACGTGCTCCAATTCGCCTTCAAATCGACTTCTTTTCACTTGAATTGGACTAGAAAGATTGAAGGACAAATGGAACTACATTGCATCAGAATTTTGGTAAAAAAAACAGCAGAAAAATGCAGAAAACAGAGGCCAAAAACGTGAAAAAACCCACGAGCAAAAACTCCCAAAAACGCCTCCAAATCGACGCCTATTGCTCCTCCTCTTCTTCCCTATTTATATGCCTTCATTAGGGTTGAAGAATGCCCAAATTTCGTGCTTAATTTCCTCCAAATCGGGCTGTAATTGAAGAATCTCGAAATGGGTTTAATGCAGAATTTTTTCCTTTTTTAAAACCCAAAAACCCACGAAAATTGGTCCTTCAATTCGCCCTCAAAATCCGATTAATGGCTCCTCTTCTTCTTCCTCATTTCTAGGCATTCATTAGGGTTGAAGATTGCCCAAAAATCATGCTCCAATTCCCTTGATTCGTGCGAAATTTTCTCTTCCCATTTATGGGTTTTTCGTTCGCGCCCAGAAATTTCTGCCCAGAACACAGATTGCCAATCAAATTGCCAAACCAGATTGGCAATCTGATTTAGCAATTTCACATTCCCTGCTCCAGGATTGCCAATTCGCCGGTTTTGGCAATGGTCTGGCAATTGGTTTGGCAATTCCTGCAAAAGAATCACAATACTTAGAAATCTTTTCCAATTGCTATCAAATTTCATTTTTTTCCTAATTTCAAACAATTTTCCACCATTTTCAATTAATATTAGGACAAACAAGAGTTTTTTTGAGCACTTTAGGATTTAAATAAGCCTTAATTTCAAGGCTTATCACGAAGGTATTTAAAAAACCTTTGATAAATATCTACCTTTTATCGAAAGTTCTTAAAACCCTTGAAAAAAGATATTATATTTCATATTTAATATTATATTTAAATATATTCTTTCAATTGTCTTTCATTTATAATTATAGAAATATTATATAATTAATATTATATTCACATCTCACACAAGATACCTAATTCATAAAAAGGTAAAATTGAAAAAAAGAAATAATAATTCTCAAAAATCGATTGAATGACGTAACGCATCCTCTGATCTCACTCTCGTTTCTACATCTTCTTTAATCGGAAGAGGAAAGCCGATCTTCTTTTCTACTATGTCATTGCCATCTTTCAGATCGACTCGCCCGCTGGCCTGAAGTTTTCCAGACACCGTTCGAAGGAGGAAGAGGATGCGGCGGCAACCGGTTCGTTTCTTGTTTTGAAATCGGCAGATGAGCTGTGAAATCGGCGGCAATCGCCAGTTGCCTCGCTCTGGCTTATCTGGTAATTTCTTCACTCACCACTTCCAATTTCGTGCAAGTTTTCGCCTATTCTTCTTAATCTGATCCTCCGATTTCATTCTCAGGTAGACAACACTTCTCCGAAAAATCGAGCATCCGCATTTGGTTTGCTTGCTGGAGTATGCTCTGCTGCTTTTGTGTGCGGAACCTTAGCCCCTCGCTTCCTTGTCACTGACTACATTTTTCCGGTACTTATAATCTTCATTCGCGAAATGAAATTGATCTCTTGTTATGTAGTGTATGTTTTGAGATTGAATGGTAGTGATTTTGTGATTTTCGCGACTGTAAAAATACTGTCTCTAAATTTGAGCTTGATTTTCAAAGAATTGTATATATTGAACATTGCTAAATCTTTTACTAAACTAGACAATGCATAATATTGAGTATGAGTTGTTTATCTCTCAAACTTTCTGTAAATGAGTTTGTTGTTGGCTTAAAGAAATAGATCCTCAGCAAATAATGTCTTGCTTGACTGACTGAACGACATTTTTACTTTTTTCTGTTTATGGACATTAAAGAATATGAAAACTTGCTATTGTTTGAAGGGGGTTTGAGAAGCCTTTAGTTCAGAGATTAGAGATGGGAAATTGTTTTCTTCATTGGCTTTTAGTAAAGAATGGAAATTCTTTGCCATATTAGTTGTTAGGTAATAAGTTTTGCTTGAGATTAATGGATTGATGAGTGGATGTTAAAAAAGAGAAGTTCTGGAAGGAAATTCTATGTTCAAATTCGGAAAAAGGAATGCTGTGAGGAGTGGGTTGTTTGGAAAAGAAACTGTGAGTGCAAGGGAAATTGTTGAAGGAAAAGACAAGAAGCCTAAATTCAAGTGTACTAGTGCTTTAATTCATGGAAATTAGAAGAGATACCCTTTTTCTGTTAGCAACATCAATAAAGTTCCCTTTGCTTTTAAAAACTGCTTGCAATGCAAGTATTTTACTTATTCATTCATATTATATAGCCTGCAGTTTTAAAGTTGCAGTAGCAACTCTATTTACTTGAATAGAAAATGATGGCAAAAGAGCACTCTCCCATTGATGCAGTGGGGGTTGCAAATTGTTAAAGGTATGCCATATATTCATTAATGTGTATCATATGAATAATAATTTTCTCATGTATATGATATGGTGGCAGCTGCATATATATTAGGCCAATGAGCCAATATTGGCACCATCCCCATTTTGCTTCAGCTTGTTTATGACACAAAAGGAGGAGAGATCTTTGAATTTGCCATCGTTCTGTTGTCGCTCATGAGTTTGTTGAACTTGCGATGGTGCGAAATGGGAGAGGCCAGTTCCATTTCATATGGTTTTATCATTTCAATTCTTCAAATTTTGTTTAATTTAGTGAAATGAAAAAAATAAAACTAAAAAATTTCGATTATCTATATTTCTTAAATTCATTTAAGCAAATAATAGAGTGAATATTATATTTCTGTATCACACAAAATTAATTAAAACCTTGATGATTACATGTCTTGATTTGAATTATCATGAATTTAGGGATGATTTATTAGTTTTGAGATGGCCTCAAAGTTTTAAGGCTCTATCTAGTACAAGGGTTGGGTTGGTATGCCTAATGTCAAGCATTTGGTAAAATTAATATTTACAAATTCAGACTCCGAAATGTTTTTACCATGTTCCATTCCATTGCTTTCAACATATTTATTTCCATGCTATTTGAAATGAATGTTGAGGTTTAGAGATCATTTTTGTGCACTTTTTGGCCAATATGTTGTGCCCTTTTGCTGCTTTTGCTCTGTTTTAAGATTCTACTTTGTCTTTGGTTTAAATGATAATGATATTCAACTGGTTAAACCAATATCTGAATTGGTTCTTTTTCCTTTGTAAATGCAATAATATGAAGAAAATGTTTTCTTTGCTACTTGATTGTTTTTTAAAATTGTTTCTCTGCTACTTGTTTCTTTTCTTTTCTTAATTGATGTTATTGCTTGTTCTAATTGAATGTGCAATTTCTTTGGTAAGTGCAATACAACTTGATTGAAAAAGGATGAAAAGCTTCGCATCACATAAAGCAAAGATCAAATTCAATAATGGAAATAGTATGGATAGTCGTGAGAATAGTACATCTACATGTAATCAAATAGTTGATGATCAACAATCTTCAGCCAAATCAAAAACACAAGTTGGTCTAGAAGCTTTATCATCGTTTACAGGAGAAATTGGATCAACTATTAGTCATGAAAAGTTTGTTAGTGCAGGTAATATTCTGTTTGGATATATTATTTTTATTTGATTTGTTGCTAACTTGTTTTCTCTTTTTCCTTTGTACTTTAGAATCTTGTTTTGTAGGACAAAGAAAAGTACGTGGTCCCACACGTAATCTCAAACTGGTTAAATTACCTCGTGGGATTAGATTTGAAGTATCATGGAGGAACAAAAGACCGGTTGGAGATAATGCTGATATTTTCAAAGCCCAATGAACTATCTTAGCTAGACAAGTCAATTTTACTCCTCTACAAGTGAAAAGTTGGAGAGCTATTGATGCAACAACAAAAAGGAAACTATTTGAGCTTACATTGGTATGTGTTATAAATATTTAGTAGTTATTTTACTAATTTTTTGCATTATTAAATTACAATTATCATTTTTTTTGTAGGAGCGGTTTAAAGTTGAAGATCGTGAGACTTCAGTATTGCTTCAAATTCATCGATCTTATAATAATTGGAGAGATAGCTTAAAGAAAAAATGGTTGTACAAATATGATACAGTTGCAAAAGCTTTGGCCAATATTCCACAAGAAATTACAAGAGACGATGTAGAATATCTTGCAAAGTTGTGGAAGTCAACTTAATATCAGGTTATATTCTAGAACTTTGTTTTCTTGTACATAAAAAAAGTTTGCTTATTGTATTAATTTGTAGTGATGCTCATTTTTCTATATTTTTGAAATGTTAGAGATGTGTGAAAGGAATCAAAAGAATCGTTCTAAATTGAATGTATATCACACATGTGGTTCACAAAGTATACAACAAAGAGTTGAAAAGGAGGTAAACCAACAATTACATAAACTTCTTTTAATTTGGTCAAATGATCTAATATATATTTTGAACTTAAATATAGGTTCGGGACACTAATAAAGAACCTAGTCGAATCAGAATTTGGGAGCTAACGCACCTGAGGAATAATGGAATGGCTGTGAATGAAACTACTTAAGAAAAAATGGTAAGTAGCAATACTTTCATCAAAATAGGCAATTTTAAATTCCTTAAAACAGTAATCACTTTCCAAACCACAAAGTCTGCTACATCACTTAGAAAGTGAATAAATCACGAATCTATAACACATTGTTTGTGCCACCATAGGATCTGTTTGATGCTAATTCCTCAAGGAAATGTGTTTTGACTTCTCTGCCACATTGCAATTACAAGAGTTCTATACCATGCTAGGTATAGACATGACTTTAGTCTCCCTTCATCCATCCCTCCTTTGAAGTTCCCTCTTTAGATGTCAAATTTGGGAGTTTGTAAAGGTTTTGTTCTAATATTACTATGTGTGTGTTTTATTTTATTTTCTATTTTGGGGATGAGAGTTTTCACATGTGTCTAATTGGTCCTTAGGCTAAAGGCAAAAACTCAAGGACCAAAGGACCAAAGATGTAATTTAGCCTAAATAATTATAATGGTTGAGAGTGGCAATGATTAAAATGATGGTTTAGAAGCAAAGTCCCCTAAATGTATTGAAGATTAATTAATTTTTAAGCAAAGTTGAATGGATTTGAGTTCATTCTTTGACCCCCTTCTTTCCAACCCCACCCCCACCCCTCCCACAAAAACATACCAAAAAGCAACCCCAAAAGAATATAGGCCACCCCTCCCATAAAGGCAGCTCACAAAAAAGGATACAAACTACTGTTGACCAATTTGTAGTACTTGATGTCTTCTTTTCTTTGAAACTCTATTTATACTTGTGCTAACTTTATACTTGTGCTAACTTTGAATTCTAAATTTTGAATTTGTATTGTTAGTCGGAACTCAAATCATACGCTTCTCAAGTGGTTGATGGTACACTTGACATGAACGAGAATGAGATTTTTGTGCAAGTTTTTGGACATGAGAAACATGAACGTATTCGTGGTTATGGGGTAGGTGTTACTCCTACTGAGTTGTTTGGATCATCTTCTACTGTACGTGATCTTGAGCATCGTCTTAATGAGTCCGAACAACGTCTTCAAGAATCTGAACGACAAAGAAAAGTTGAGGTACAAGCACTAAAAGACCAAATTATTGAATTAAAAAATCATTTTGAGGATAAATTTCAAATAATGATGGCAGAGATGCGTAAACAATTTGCTACTAGTTGAAAGTTAGATTCAAAACGAAGATCTTTCATGTGTAGATTGGTTCATAGCTTTATAGAAATGATTCAAATTTGTTTTACATATAGCATTGAAATTAAGTTCTCTTGGTACAAATAGTTGTGACTGTCCAAAATATTGTACTGTTGTGGATCTCAATGGTTGAACTTTTTTGGAATTATGATAGAAAGTTCTTATAGTTTCAATATTGTGGTTGTATAATGCACGGTGGAGTATAAGATTGTTGGCCTGATTTACTTGTTGTATCATTTGATTGAGTTTCAATTTCATATAAGCTCATCATTTACATTGAGAAATTTATTATATATTTGAATCTATGAAGTGTGGGGTTGGAAAGCTTAAGTACAGGTTTATGAACTTTGCAACTAGGTAATTGGTGTTTGAGCTATAGATTTATGGCTTGAAAAGGTCATTAGTTTAATATAATTTAAATTTACAATTGTATTCAAGTGCTAAAGGTTTTGGTAAGAGGTTTTTCGAAGGATTTACAATTGTCAGTAAAGAAGTATTTCTGAAGGCTTTAAATTCTTTGAAAATAGTATTATAAGCCTTTAAAAATAATAAAAACCTTCGAAAAGGATAATTGCCAATAAATAATTATCGATAAATAATTTGACAATTTTTGAAGACATGTGACCTTTGAAAAATAATAATTTTCGAAGGTTAACGTGACCTTTGAAAATTAATAATTTTCGAAGGTTAATGTGACCTTTGAAAAATATTAATTTTCGAAGGTTAACAAATCTTTGAAAAAAACTTTTTCGACGGGATCTATTTCGACACTTTTCAAAGGTTGAATTGACCTTTGAAAGAATATTTATCAAAGGTCTATTAAGTATTTTTTCGAAGGTTGTGACCTCCGAAAATAGTCAACTTTCTTGTAGTGATCCTCGTGCGTTATCTGCTTTTTTTCTTGGATACCCTAAAGGGATGAAAGGTTTTGTCTGTATGATGTTGAAAACAAAAATATATTTGTGTCTTGTGATGTCATATTCCATGAACATATATTTCCTTTCTTTCAAATGACTAACCAAGTTGCAGCTCTCAATGCTTTTCTTGATTTAATCCTACCTAAATCATTTGGATATTATGGTCTTCCTAATTTTTCAAGTTCTTTAAGTCCTACTGATGATTCACCTAAACTTGAAGATTCTTTACATATGGTTGATAGTGATATTTTTCCTAAGTCTCAACCAAGGATGCGAAAATCGATGAAAACTGCTGATATTTCGGCGATATGTTGGTATTTTAAGGGGGTCTATGGAGATTTTAGGGGTAGGATCGTTTTTATATGGTTTTCAGAGATATTTCGGAGATATCGCTGATATATCTTTTTTATGGATTTATGTGTTTATGTGGGAAGAAATCGTGGACTTATTGCCAAAAATCTCCGAAATATCTTCAACATTTTGTCGATATTTTGTGGAAATATCTGCTAAATATCTTCAATCATCTCCACAGTATCCACATTTTTGTCTTTATGTTAATATTATTATAACGACCCTAAAAACTAAACAAGCTAAAGCGGAAGCACAATTGAGTTATCTCGTTCATGCCCCAAATTTCGCCAGCATAACGGCGTAACTACAAGGAAACTAAAATTTTCAAAGGACCTAAAATAGATAAAAACACTTTTATATTGCAGAGGAATTACTCAGCATCCACCAAACTACGAAAACAAGCTGAGTTCAACTCATAGCAGACACGAGAACTAAGAAATTCTACTAAACACACGAAAATAAAAGAAACTACAAATTTACAACCCAACCACATAATACAGAATAAAGATACAAAACTAGACACTAAACACAGGGACCAAACTTCAGTGGTGTCTCCATAGCCTCGTCAAGTCATCGCCTCCATCACCTGCCTCTTGGTTGTGCACCATCTGCAAAGACACAACACAAAGTAGCAAGAGTGAGTATAAACATATTCAGTAAGCAGCCCACTTAAGGGTCCAAACATATTCAGTAAGCAGCCTACATAAGTGTCCAAGTTCAAAACTATACAATGAAGAGCTCTGCCCTAACTCACAGGCTCTTGCTCAAACTCAAACATTCACTTCAGTTAGCTAAGCGCCCATTCATCTTACCCCAAGCCCAACCCCTCTCTGGTATAGCCTCGTGCTATACCTGTGAGTCATGTAACCTAGACTGGTCTAATGAAGTGAAGGAAAGCAACCCTCACGCCTTCAATCTTGGGGGAATTGCCCCCTTTGGCTCGTGCAACGTAATGAAGGAAAACAACCCTCATGCTTGAAACGATAGGGAATCGCCCCTAAGTTAGCACTTTGAATGAAGAAAGCAACCCTCATTCTAAAAACAGTGGGGGAATTGCCCCTTAAGCTAGCACAAGAAAAAGGGAAAGCAACCCTCATGCCCATCCTATCTCATAACATCTTACGAATACATGCTCGCACAGGGAAAAAGGAAAGGGTAGGTGGCATTAGCCTAGCGGACCTTTGTTCATTCAATATTCAAATATATTAAATATATATTTTAACATATTATATATTCAAATATATATTATTTAATTATGTAAAGATTTGCTCAAAATCTCTATAAATAGGACCTTTGGGTTGAGCCATTATAATACACATCTCCTCAATAGAGAATTAGAGAATTCTCTCTAGAGTTTTTTCTCTCCAATCGCTTGTGGATTTTCTTTCAAGTGGCTACCACAAGCCTTGATCCTATGTTCGAGTCATAGCCAGGAAGACTTTGTGGAAGGGAAAAAAACTCGTCTGAGATATCTCCATATTATCTCAAAGGTATGTTTTGCTTAGCCTAATATTGTATTTTAGTTTAATTCTAAATAAATCAAATGCGTTCCAATATTTCTGCTATGAGTTTAATTCGATTATTCCCTTCATAATATACTTGGCTATTTATATAGCCTTGCAATTAAAGAAATGTGAAGCAAGCTTTATTTACATTTAGTTGTAATAGGCTAAAGCATAGCCTAACAACTAATTTACAATCGATATCATAATAGCTTATAATAGAATATTAAAACTAATTAATTATAATGGACTATATCCTCCCGCAAACAAATTAAAAGCCACTTCTAAGGCATGAGTTTGGTCTTTAAGAAGAAAAATCGATCACTTGTCAAAGGCTTCATGAATATGTTCGTGAGCTGCTGAGAAGCATGAACATGTTCAAGAAGAATATCTTTGCAAATCATCCGTTCACGTACAAAATGGAAATCAACCTCAGTGTGCTTGGTTCTTCCAGGGCAAACTAGATTTCTAGCAAGCTTAATAGCAAAGATATTGTCATAAAGAAAAGTAGAAGGCATAGTCCTAAAAATATGAAGATCATGCAGTAATTATTGAAGCCAAAAAAGTTCAACTATTGTAGTAGCTATAGCCCAATACTTTACCTCTGTTGAACTTCTAGAAATAGTGGACTGTTTCTTAGCAATCCAAGAAACGAGATTTTCTAGAAGAAACACGATAAAACAAATAGTTGATCGCCTATCAAGTGAAGCTCTAGCCCAATCTGAGTCAGAAAATGCTCGTAAATGCTCCTAAACACAATAAAACAATCAGAGTGGGCTTTTTGAAACAACAACCTTGAAGTCAAAGTACCATTCAAATATCTCAAGACTCTTAGCTATACAACCAAATGTATTGTGGATGGAGAGTGCATAAGCTAAGAAAGGCGACTAATAGGAATGGAAATATCAGGTCGCGAAATAGTTAGATATTGCAATGCTCCAATAATTGATCAATAAGTAGTAGCATCATCAGTGTTGTTAGATTCCTCCAAATCAAAAGAAGATTTAAAAGCAAAGGTAGAACATGTCTTGGGAGAAGTTGTACCAGATCGCAAAAGAATATCCTTAGCATACTTAGCTTGTGAAATAGAAATACCAAGAGAAGAATACTTTATTTCAAGTCCGAAAAAATACTTCAAAACACCAAGATCAGTCATGTCAAATTGTTCACGCAATTGAGCAACGAAGAGATTAACATAAGATATATCATTAACAGTAATAATGATATCATCAATATACAATAGAAGATATGTAAAAGAAGACCCCAAGATGCATATAAAGAAAGATGGATCAACATTAGATCGATGCAACAAAATCAAGAGTAAGTAGGTGAGAGGTGAAACACTCAAACCATTCATATGACGCATGTTTCAAACTATAAAGAGATTTAAGCAACTTATGAACATGTCGAGGCTTTGAGCTGTCAACAAACCCCTGCGGTTGCTACATATAGACCTCCTTCATTAAATAATCATGCAAAAATGCATTTTTAACATTAAGTTGGTGCAATGACCAACCATATTGAGTTGCCAAAGAAAGTATAATACTAACTGTAGGCTTCTTGACAACTGGACTAAAGGTTTCTTCATAATCAACTCCTTCCTCTTGGTGTAACCCTTGGCTACTAACCTCGCTTTATACTATCACGCGATTTTGTGACCATGCAAAGCCACAAGTGTACGGTGTCAAGTTTTAGTATTGGTGAGTGCAGAGTATTGTCCTTAGGAAAGGTGTTCTAGATCAGTTGATTATCACGAATAATGACATCCAATTTTATTTAGAGAAGTGATTTTTAGAGATTTATGATTAACAAACTAAATAAACAAAAATAGAGGATAATGTCAAGGAGAGAGAAACCTAGAAGGAATTGATTTTACCAATTGAACTATTGTTTTAATTAATCAATTTAAGAAAAGATCACGCCTAACCATAAGCAAGAAGTTGTAAATAATCAAAAGACCTTCCCAAATGCAATTGATCTCATGCAGTGTTATAAACCTAACGTGTCCATCTAGATTTTAAACAAAATTAAACCAACACAACATGCAAACTTTGGCCAAAAGCTACACGCATTAAGAATATATTAGCATGAATCGTTATAAGCATAATCAAATTCTAGATTAACAATCAAAACAATAAATTCAATGGCTACATCAATCCCCTAGCTAAAGTTTAGCCACTGACACGCTTGCAAAAGTGATGTGAATATTTCAGCAATAATATAATGTCTATGCGCAAGTATACACATACATTTGTAGCAAGTGCTAAGTAAATTATCATATCCACAGAGACCAGTAATTCTCTATTTTATCACAAATTAATTCTTAATAAACTCAATTTGTAACCGTTCAAATTCATCAAGGAAACAAAATAAAGTAAATCGAAATTGCTGGAACAAAATAAATGCTAAAATAGAATTAATGGAAGAAAGAGGAGTAAATAGAGAATAACTAAACTTGTACTTTGAGCTAATTAAAAGGCTTGGATTAAGGGTAATTTTCGTTTTAATGGATTCTACAACTTAAATACATGTTCATTTCTCTCAATCCGCTTACACGACATTCTCCCGAATCACCTGAAATATGCTGTTTCATTCCCATTACTCAAGCGATAATTAACCCATTGTAATGTGTGTACATTAGGGGAGTGATTATCCCTAACCTCCTCACTTAGCTAGCTACTAACCCTAACATGGGGCTAATGTTGTTCTTAAGCTATCAACTCTTCCTATTCTTCCCAGAAATCAGAGAAACGCTGCAACAAAACGGTTGGCCAAACAAAATTGTGCTAAAGAGTTAAAAATTCTTAAAAACCAGATTGAGCTAAATGATATGTTCTAAGCTATAAAATAAATCAAAACATCCAACCCCTAATCCTCACCTTAAAGGTGATTAGTTCATAATGCAAGAAAAACAGAAAATAAAACGAAATACAACCATAATGTAAAACAGTGCTAAGAAACTAGAAAAAAGAAGAAGAAGAGAAGAAGCCGAAATGTTGCCACAAAAAGGTTGAATCAGCATTCGACACGAGATCCAATGGAAAACCCTTCCTCTTTTGAAAATATTCCGGTAGCTCCCTCTTCAGACAGCTCCCTTCTCATCTTCTCTCTATTTTATTGAGTTCCTCCCTTCTCTCTTCTTTTTAAAAATGACTGCCCAATACTTAAATCCCATCCTTTATGCAAATCAAGGCTGATTAGACAAGACCCATGAAATGACGAACTCTTATTAGCCGAAATAAGCTTACTGTTCTGACATTTTCCAGCTCATTTTTTGAGCTACATCTTTCACGTGCGAAATTCGTGTTCGCTTAAATTACTAGATTTGCTCCAGCAAAATGTTATAAAACTGTAGCCCTTATCTTCGAGAATCCTTCTTAAATCAAACCCTAAATTGATCACATAAAACTTATTAATTATGATAATCTTGCTCTAATAAGAATTTTACTACATCAAAGTTAAATTTAAAGCACAATACATCAAAGCTAGGAGATTTTCAAGATAAATTAAGATAAAATATGACAAAACAATCCAAAATTGATAGTCTGTAACTCTTATTTTAAGAGTTATCAAACCCTCAAACTTGAATCATTACTCGTCCTTGAGACATACCAAGCAATGGTTAGTTAATGTGTTCTGCTACTAAAGCATGCACAAGAAAATCACCCTAATTGCTTCATCAAAACATTTGGTTAAACAACTTCGAGAATGTTGTCCTGCTTCAAAATTCTAGCTTTTGCTCTTTTGCCCTAAACCATAGAATTCATATGGACACTTTTTAACTTACAACTCCTTCACACCAAAGATTCAAGTCCTTAGACTCACTAAGCAATCTCATGGCCAAGCCTCAACTCAAACACTTATGCTAATTCTAAATTTTGCAAGCTACAACTTTTTTACCCAAAATTTTAATCATTTTTTTTAGACTCTCCCTTTAGGGATGCTTCAAATTCATAGCTCTATTTCTTGGAATGACAACATTTTATGATGTCGTACATCGTAGCTTTCAAGCCATCACCATAGAGGACTACACTCATTCTCCCATTTAAATCAAGATTATCCTTCTTGTTACACCCCTCTTACTTCTCAGAATGGAAACATTTTATGATGAAGCTCACCTAGGCTCTGGGAAGGTGTAACTGTCAGGCAACACTCATCCCTTGCACAAAATCTTTTCTCTCTCTCTTTTTTTTTTTTCTAAAGCAATCTAATTGTTACTTGCACCTTCGCTCTAGAATACTGACACTTTGTGGTGAAGGTATCTAACTACGAGCACAAGCAACACTCAAATTACTTTAACAAGCCCTATTTTTTTTTTTTATATATATAGCCTACTAGGCTCTAATACATAATAAACACATGGGCTTTCTAAAGGGAGAGGAGTGTATCTTGGATGGAGAAGAGGAGTGCTCATCTAAAGTAGATTTTTTTTTTTAAAAAACTTTTCAATGGTCCCCAAAACTTAATTGACTCATTCTCCCCAATGAGAGAAAATTAAAGGAAACCCACAAACTTATTAGCAACACACAAAAATTAGAACTAGTTAAGGAGGTGGATTTTTTGATGACTTGGCTGAGAATGCTGTTCCTAGAATCTAAGGCTTTACAGAGAATAGCCCTAAAAATAATCCAATCTTAGCTCTAAGGTTTATAAAGCATAAGTATGATCCATACTATACCACAAAATCTAAAATACTAAATCATGAGCAATCTTCCAGCATTCTCAACATCACCAACCAGATCTAAGATGCAACAACGCATTCAACCAGGCAGAGCACAACTAACTAATCACTTACTCTAAAAACAATTTGTTCTAGCTGTCATAACTTGAAACAAATTCTTTTACAAACTTAAGGGCAGAACTAACACAAGGCACAACAGAGTAGAGTTTTTTTTTTCATTAATTCAATTCTAAAACAGAGGCAGACTAAGACAACATTTCCATTTTTCTTTTATTTCTTTTCTTCCTTTGACTAACAAAGCACAAAAGAACTACAACAGCAGACTAAAACAACTAAAACTAAGGCATCGAAAACTAAAGAAACAAAGACTAAAAGTAGAAATTAAATAAACAAAGCAGCAACACAACCAAAGCAGATTAAACAAGAATGAAGAAAATATTCCTCTCAATCTTCATTCGTTTGATGTTGTAATTCATTATGCTCTAGCCTTTGCATTATCATCCTTTGTTGTTTCAACAGAATATGAACACCTACAATAGAAAAACAGACTCAAAGCAAACATGCAGAAAATAAAAATAATTGAAATGAAAATAAACCAAAATGCAACAAACCATCTGCAAGAGCACAACTAATTTTCAATTAAAGTACCAATGCTCCCTCAAACTTCATGTTTCATCCACCCTCAAACAGTTGGAAAGAGGCACAATTTCGTTTCAACTCCTCCCCCCAATAATGTTCGATTCGCTGCCCATTCACCTTAAACTCTCTCTCATCTTTATCAGCAAATTGTCTTAAACAAAAATAGAGCATCCAAAAAATAGCACTTCACCTCATGGAAAAACTTTTTCAACTGTTGTTTTGATAAACCAGGCGGAAAAATTCCATAATCAAGATAGTTAGTAAGGTCAGCACACAAAGGTATTTCTACTTCCTTGCTGTGGGCTACTGTAAATAACTGCTCTTCAAGAAAAGAATTTTTTTATCTCAGGTTACTGAAGCAATTTCAACAGTGAAACATCATTCTCAGGTAGTAAACCTACTGATGTGATGATTGAAAAAAATTTCCTTCTCTCGTAGGTAGGCATATTTCGAATGGGTGGGTAAAGGTTTCAAATCCAATTTGGGTGGTTCTTTAATAGAAGGTTGCATTGATGGGAACTTCCGCTCTACTAATTCTGAAGATTCAACTAATTTAGCAAAACTCGAAACCTCCAAAACAGATTCCATCTCTTGTTTCATACTATTAATCCCCAGCTCATTTACAGTAATTTTTCCAATTACCTGTGTATGTTGCTCCAACGTTACCATCTCAAAATTTTCCTCAACTGCATTGTGTAGAGCTTGAATCATCGAGCATTCCTCCACATCATTTGGATATTTCATTACTTCAAAAATATTGTACTTAACTTCTTGATCATCAAATTGTAGTGTAATCTCCCCTTTGGGAACATTTATCACGGTCCCTTCAGTAGCTAAGAAAGGTCTTCCTAGAATTATCAGGATTTCCTTATCCGCTTCATAATCCAATATTATGAAATCAGCTGGGAAAATGAACTTGTCAACTTGCACCATAACATCAAATGTTCCTTCAGGATAAGTAATCGACCTATCTGCAAGCTGAAGAGTTATTGTAGTTGGTCTAGCCTCATCTATACCCAATTTCTTAAAAATAGAAAATAGCATAAGGTTGACACTAGCTCCTAGATCACAAAGTGCTCTGCCCATATACTGACCTCTATAGATATTGGAATTGAGAATGATCCTGGGTCTTGAACTTTTGGAGGAATTTTGCTGGTAAAAATAACACTACACTCGCCAGTTAAAGCAACAATCTCATTCTCAGTTGGTCTCTTCTTCTTGGTGAGCATGTCCTTAAGGAATTAGGAATATTTTGGCATCTAGCTTCCACCACTGGGATATTGATATGCAGTTGCTTAAAAATGTCATAAAATTTCTTGAACTACTTATCCTAAGCTTTCTTTTTTATCCTTTGAGGAAAAGAAGGTGGAGTTGGTACAAACTCAGGTCTGACAATTGGTACTTCCTAAGGAGGAACTTAAGATTTTGCTCTTGCAATTTCTTCTAACTCAGCATCCTTGGTTTCTTTCAGATTCACATTTTCAGGTTCAATTGTGACTTCCTCTATCTACACAACTGATTCTTTACTCTTCTGTTTTTGCTTGCTCGAACTTTCTGTTATAGCAAGAGGTCTTCCACTCCGTAACTCAACCGCTTGTACTTTCTCTTTACCTTCTCTTTTTGGAGTCTCAATGTCTGAAGGAAGTTTTCCTTGAGGTCTGGCCTTTAACTCACTTGTTAATTGCCCAACTTGAATTTCTAGGTTCCTCAATGAAGCTTGTTGGCTCTGAATTACAGCATTGTTCTTGGCCATATATTCCTTCATGAGGCTCTCCAAAGAGGTTCCAGGAATTGATTGATTAACAGGCTTTGGATGTGGAAATTGCTGATCTTGTTGCTGTGAAAATCCATGAGGGTATTGTACTCTTTTATGCCCTTGATTTGCTAGAGCATTACTTCCTTGACCACTCCAAGAAAAATTTGGATGGTTTCTTCATCCTGGGTTATACGTGTTGGAAATATAGGTTGTTCTTCTGCATATTTTGATTTCCAACATAGTTCACTGAGGTCGGATTTCTAAGACAAAATTCAAAAGTATGTGCTTCCCCACAGTATACACATGATTCTGTTGTGACTTGATTAAATGAAGCAGCATTCTGTGATGTATTTCCCATTGACATATTTTCAAAATGTTTGCCATGGAAGCAATTTGAACGCTTAATGACGATAATGCATCAACTTCCAACACTTCTTACTTCTTTCCAAGGTTGCTACGTACATCTGCCCACTGAGAACTGTTGGTAGAAATTCTCTCTAGAATTTCATACGCTTCATTAAACGTCTTGGAAAGCAGAGCTCCATTTGTTGAAGCATTTACCATGTTCTGTGTATCCAAATTCAATTCGTTGTGCAATGTCTCCATTTGGATGCAATGTGGTAAACCATGGTGAGGACATTTCCTTAACAATTCTTTAAATTGTTCCCATGCTTCACTAAATGTCTCATCATCATACTGCCCGAATACTATTATTTCAACTCTAAACTTGACATTCTTCATTGGTGGGAAATATTTTATCAAGAATTTCTCTGCCAATTCATTCCATGAAGTGATAGATCCTGGTGGAAAAGTATTCAACCATGCCTTTGCTGCATCTCTGAGAGAATATGGGAATAATGTCATCCTAAGTGCATCCTTTGATACTCCTTGTTTCTTAAATGAATCACTCACACTTAGAAAAGACTTAAGATGCAAATGCGGATCTTAAGAAGGTAGGCCATAGAATTGTCCCACCGTTTGCAACATTTGGAACATAACCGACTTCATTTCAAAATCTGCTGCCTCAATTTCTAGTCTAGCAATTTCAGGATATAACTCATCAAATGTGGGTACTGCATAAGCCCTGATAGATCTTTCCCTGTCATTGGCTAGAAGAACAGGATTCTTAGCCATATTTCCTTGATTAACTGGTGGATCTCTTCTTACTCCAGGTTATGGTCTATTCTCATTAAGAATAGGCCTTACTTGTGGTCCAAGCGGCTCTATCGGATCTTGTATTTCCATTAAAATTCGCCTAGCTCTTTGACTAGCTCTTTGATCTATTCTCCTTAAATGAAATGTTCTCTCAATCTCAAGATCAAGGCGAAATTCCAAGTTAGGGAACTCGTTCATACACTAGTAACACACCTGAAATAAAACCAAACAACTAATTCAGAGTCAAATAAGTACCAGTTCACTAAGAATCAATTTTAAGTAAAAAGAAAATAATACTAGTCCCCGACAATGACACCAAAAACTTGACACGCTTGCTAAAGTGATGTGAATATTTCAGCAATAATATAATGTCTATGCGCAAGTGTACACATACATTTGTAGCAAGTGCTAAGTAAATTATCTTATCCACAGAGACCAGTAATTCTCTATTTTACCACAAATTAATTCTCAATAAACTCAATTTGTAACTGTTCAAATTCATCAAGGAAACGAAATAAAATAAATCGAAACTGCTGGAATAAAATAAATGCTAAAACAAAATTAACGAACGAAAAAGGAGTAAACAGAGAACGACTACACTTGTACTTTAAGCTAATTAAAAGGCTTGGATTAGGGGTAATTTTCGTTTTAATCGATTCTACAAATTAAATACATGTTCATTTCTCTCAATCCACTAAAGCTTACACGACATTCTCCCAAATCACCTGAAATATGTTGTATCATTCCCATTACTCTAGCGATAATTAACCCACTGTAATGTGTGTGCATTAGGTGAGTGATTATCCCTAACCTCCTCACTTAGCTAGCTACTAACCCTAACACGGGGCTAATGTGGATCTTAAGCTATCAGCTCCTCCTATTCTTCCCAGAAATCAGAGAAACGCTGCAATAAAACGGTTGGCCAAATGAAATTGTGCTAAAGAGATAAAAACTCTTAAAAACAAGATTGAGCTAAATGATATATACTAAGCTGTGAAATAAATCAAAACTCTTAAAAGTGATTAGTTCATAATTCAAGAAAAACATAAAACAAAACGAAATACAACCATAATGTAAAATAATGCTAAGAAACTAGAAAAAAGAAGAACAACAAGAAGCTGAAATGTTGCCACAAAAAGGATGAATCAGCATTCGACACTAGCTCTAATGGAAAACCTTTTCTCTTTTGGAAATATTCTGGCAGCTCCCTTCTCATTTTCTCTCAGTTTTCTTTGGTTCCTCCCTTCTCTCTTCTTGTCTCTTCTTTTTAAAAATGATTGCCCAATACTTAAATCCCATCCTTTATGAAAATCAGGGTTGATTAGAGAAGACCCATGAAATGGAGAACTCTTGTTGGCCGAAATAAGCTGATTGTTCTGACATCTTCCAGCTCATTTTATGAGCTACATCTCTCACGTGCGAAATTCGTGTCGGCTTAAATTACCAGATTTGCTCCAGCAAAACGTTATAAAACTGCAACCCTTATCTTTGAGAATCCTTCTTAAATCAAACCCTAAATTAATCACATAAAACTCATTAATTGTGATAATCTTTCTCTAATAAGAATTTTACTACATCAAAGTTAAACTTAGAGCACAATACATCAAATCTAGGAGATTTTCAAGATAAATTAAGATAAAATATGAAAAAAAAATCCAAAAATGATAGACTATAACTCTTATTTCAAGAGTTATCAGCCACTCATAATTAGTAGAAACAAATCTAAACTTACACAAAAATCCATAATAAGAACTACAACAAAAAGGGAAAAGAAAAACTCTAAGTCACATGTCGATCTTTGTTTTCGATACACGTCACGATCTTGAGCTTCCAACTCTCATCCTTCACTTCCAAGAATGTTCCTTGCCTCCCAAATAGTGTAGAAATCGAGTTTAGGTTTAGGTCTCTCCAAAACGACCCCCTTAATCGATAAGCAAATTTCCTTTTTATAATATCGGGACAGCGTTGCAACGCTAGGGACATCATCGATGATTTATAATATCACATAATTTTGGTAAAAATCAAGTAACGTTGAGACGCTATACCGCAGCGTCCCAACGCTACATATATGACGGAACTTCAACACATGATTCTGGTAGTACAACGCTATTCGTACGAGTTCTTGGGCTTGTGTAGCTGAACCTATAGAGTTGAGAAGCCATACATAACGTCTCAACACTATGCTTTCGTGTATCCTTGCCTAGTTCATTCCTTTGCTTCACATGGTTTCTCAATTTATGTTCCATTAGCTCCACATTTGCCATGGTATCTCCAAAATCTCTAGTTTCACTCCAATTGTTGGATAATTGAAATTTCATTAAATAAACTCATGAAAAACACCGAATAGGCTATAAAGACTAACAAAAGTAAAGCCTAGGAATAACACATTTTGTGTGCTATCAAATGCCCCCAAACTTAAGCTTTTGCTAGTTCCGAGCAAAACTGAACACAACTACATCCCGATTTCACTAATGCATAGACATAACTTGAGCCTCAAAGATCTAAATAACTGAATCAAACAATCAAAGGAAGAACTCAAGCATAACCATTCATCAAGAGATTTAAATTTCATCCTATTCATCCCTTGCCTGTGTGTGTGCCTAACCTTATCTTTTTTAGCTCTACTAGCCCGGAACAAATTTATAAAGTCCTCCATTTGATTTCCCCTTACACTGTCCCTAAGCTCCAATTATTAGCTCCTCCTACACTTAAAAAAGTAATTACTCACTGAAGAACAAAAAAATTGATTGAATAACCCCCAAACTTGCCTCTTTTTTTCTTTTTTTCTTTTTACATTTAAATCAAGGACCCTAGCTTTTACACATCCACTATAGGGACCCTTACCCAAAGCACTTGTTCAATGAGTGGCCTACCTGATCAAAGTAGAGGTAGCTCCTTTTGTCCCTAATCCTTTTAAACATAACATATTGAAGCAAACATGCAAAAAATTTCTTTTGTTTCAACATGCAAAAAATTTCAATACAGGCAACATTCACACATAAACTCTCGATACAACATTACAAACTATCATGCATATTGACCCTCAAATAAGTTCTTAAGCCTATCGAGGTGACATCAAACTTTTAAACAAAATAACCTTGTTCTAAACATTCAAAAATAAAGGAAAGAAGGTTAAGTGCTTAAAAGGTGCAAGGGAATCCAAGAAAATTTAAATTAGCTCAACTTTAGGACATGCTCTCGTATTTCAAAAGATTGCAAAAAAATTCTATTAATTAGATCACATCCTAGGCCATCCTAATCATCAATATGCACAAGGTTCATCAGAAAAATTATGAACATGCTCATGACTCTCAACATTAAGTACAAAGTACTCCCATCCCCAAACTTAAGACATGCATTGTCCTCAATATATAAAATATTCAACATGCACAAGGATAAAGAAAAGATGAGGGGGTTAAACAATACTGTCCTGATTAAAGGAGCTACAATCTTTTCATCATCTCAAGGGGCATGGTGGAGGAAATTGAGCTCCTATAAAACAAAACAAAGGAAACAAGGTAAAGACACATGACAAAAAACTATGAAAAAAAATATATCAAAACTAAGACAAAAGAATAGAAGCTTGGGTTGCCTCCCAAGAAGTACTTTATTTAACATCTTTAGCTAGATGGGGTTCATGTGGCTTTAGGGTGGTTTCTTGTCCTTGAACTCTCCTTCCTTCTTCTCTTTGGTACTGAACACTGGATTTCTTCATCTGAACTTTGGGGTTTGAAAATTTGAAATTCTACATTTTCCTCATCCACTTGTAAGGTTGATGTACCTCTGTGCATGCTAATATCTGCTTTATTGGTGGCTAGGAACGGTCTCCCCAGTATTATCGGGATCTCAGCATCTTCCTTCATGTTCAGTACTGCGAAATCCATAAGGAAAATAAATTTGTCTACCTTTACTAGGACATTTTTCAAACACCTCTAGGGTAAGTGATGGAGTGGTCAGCTAGTTGTAATGAAATCGTTATTGGCTTGACTTCTCCCAGGCCAAGTTTCCTATAAATAGAGAGTGGCATCAAATTAACACTGGCAGATCATATAAAACTTTAAAAGAAAATTTTCCAATAGTACAAGGAATAGTAAAACTCCTTGGATCTTTCAATTTTTGATGCAATTTTCTTTAAATGATTGCACTGCATTCTTCAGTAAGATTGATTGTCTCATAGCCCTTCAGCTTTTTCTTTTGCTTGAATGATCTCTTTCATGAACTTCACATAGTTTGGTATCTACTCCAAAGCATTTGCGAAAGGGATATTTATGTGAAGCTTTTTGAAAACATCTGAAAAAATTTCAAATTGAGAATCAAGCTTTCTCTTTTGAAAACATTGAGGATATGAAATAGAATTATGAATTATAGAGATAGGAGACTTAGCAGATTTCTCAATGGTAGGTTAAGGTGTTGCTTTTGAAATCTCCTGTACCTTTTTTGGGATGGAATCCTCAGTGAGCCTTTTTTTCAATTCAGTCAATGCCCTTCAACTTCACAGGATGATGGCCTTACAAGTTTCCCTTGGGTTTATCTCAATATCATTGAGAAACTTACCTTTTTGCAGAGTGTTCAAGGTGGTGGCTATCTGACTGATTTGTACCTCCATGTTTTTTATGGTTGTACCATGCCCATTGACGATGCTTTCCAACTGGTTAGTTTTTCTCCTTCATTCAGTGATGAATGCCCCCAACATATCTTCAAGGGAGGGCTTTTTTTCAGCTTGATAGGAGGTTGATGCATAACCTGGAGGAGGCTGCAGAACATTCTTATTATTAGCATAGGAAAATTTTTCATGATTTCTCAAACCTAGGTGGTAATGAGATGGAAGACTGTTTTGTATCTGATGTCCCCCATTGTTGGAATTTCTATTGTTAACATATTGGGCTTGCTCGATGCTAGATTCCCCACTAACTTGAAAGGGTTTAGCTGCTACTATAGAGGCTATTGATTGAGGAATGCTTGTACTTGCAAGTTTGGATAAAGCATGGGTCAGAGATGGCATTTGAGATTTAAGGGTGCTTACCTCATCCAACTTATAAAGACCAGCCATTGTTATGTGATTTGAGCACTCATTCGGCTATTGATAGCTTGTAGTCGACATTTCCTCCAATAAGGCTCGAGCTTCCTCCATAGTTTTAGCCAAGATAGTGCCTCCAACTGTTGCATCTAAAATAGTCTTAGTGCTGCCTGTGAGTCCATTGTAAAATAGTTGGATTTGAAGCCAACCTGAGTATCCGTGTTGAGAGCATTTTCTTAACAGCTCTTTGTACCTTTCCCACACTTCAAACAACTGCTCCTCCTCATGTTGTCTAAAGGTTCGTATTTCAGTCTTCATTTTGGTGACCTTAGTAGGTGGAATTTTTTTTGTCAAGAATGCTTGGGCCTACACCTCCCACGTGGTAATGCTTCTAAGTTGTAGAGATCCAAGCCAATCTTTTGCGTTATCCTGCAAAGAAAAGGGGAAAAGGCATTAGCGAAGGGCATCAGTAGAGACGCCATTTAACTTAACAGTGTCACAAATTTCTAAATTTTTTTTGTAAATGAGCATTAGGGTTTTCAGTGGCAAGTCCTGTGAATGCACTGTCTCTCGTCATCTAGATAAGGCTTGTCTTCAATTCAAAGTTATTGGCATTGATCGATGCATGGACTATTCCAGATTGATCAGCATTAAACATTGGCTAGAAATAGTTCCTTATGGCCTTTGGCTCTTCCTCTTCTCTTTGGTTAGCCATGACTGCAGCTTGAGTTCTCCTTTCTATTTGGTTTCTTCTGCAGGTTCTTTCAATTTCTAAGTTCTCCTTGTCCTTTTGCATACACTGCTCAAATCCTAACAAATCAAAAAACAAACAAAATCAATCAAAAAAACAGGAAAACAAAAAAAAACTCTAAACTAAGACCGAATGGTTTTTCCACAATATCAATTAATCTAAATAATTGCCATTCCCCAGCAACGACGCCAAAAACTTTTCATGCAATTTTGTGACCATGCAAATCCGCAAGTGTACGATGTCAAGTTTTAATATAGTGATTGGTGAATGCAAAGTATAGTCCTCAAGAATGATGTTCTAGATAAATTGATTACCGCAAATAATGACATCCAATTTTATTTAGAGAAGTGATTTTTAGAGATTTATGATTAACATACTAAATAAAAAATAGAGGATAATGTCATGGAGAGAGAAACCTAGGGAACTGATTTCACGAATTGCACTATTATTCTAATTAATCAATCTAAGAAAAGATCACGCCTAACCATAAGCAACAAGTTGTAAATATTCAAAAGACGTTCCCAAATGCAATTGATCTTATGCAGTGTTATAAACCTAATGTGTCCGTCTAGATTTTAATAACCAACATGGCATTAAGTGACTTCTTTTTAAGCTTCTAAAAGAACTCCTCATTCACATGCAAGAATTTACAAATAGTCATGCTAATACTCATTCTAGTCTAATTATCACTCTCTCAAGCACAAAATTAAACCAACACAACATGCAAATTTTGGCCAAAAGCTACACGCATCAAGAATATATTAGCATGAATAGTTATAAGCATAATCAAGATCTAGATTAACAATCAAAACAATAAATTCAACAGCTACATCAATCCCCTAGCTAAAGTTTAGCCACTCATAATCACTGAAAACAAATCTAAACTTAAACAAAAATCCATAACAAGAACTACAACAAAAGAGGGAAAGAAAAACTCTAAGTCACGTGTCGATCCTCGTTCCTGATGCACATCACAATCTCGAGCTTCCAACTCTCGTCCTCCACCCCCAAGAATGTTCCAAGCTTCCCAAATAGTGTAGAAATTGAGTTTAGGGTTTAGGTCTTTCCAAAACGGCCCCTTTAATCGGTAAGCAAATTTTCTTTTTATAATATAGGAACAACGATGCAACGCTAGGGACGGCGTTGCAATGTTGTCCCATAGAATCACACAATTTTGGTAAAAATCAAGTAGCATTGAGATGCTATCCCGCAGAGTCTCAACGCTATGTATGACGGAACTTCAACGTGCAATTATGGTATTGTAACCCTAGAATATAGCTTTGCAATGTTGTTCGTGCAGAATCTTGCGCTTAAGTAGCTACACCTATAGCGTTGAGGCACCATACATAGCATCTCAATGCTATGATACAGGTATCCTTGCCCAATTCATTCCTGTGCTTCACTTGGTTTCTCAATTTATGTTCCATTAGCTCCATATTTGCCATGGTATCTCCAAAATCTCTGATTTTGCTCCAATTACTCGATAATTGAAATTTCAATAAATAAACTCGTGAAAACACCAAATAGGCTATAAAGACTAACAAAAGTAAAGACTAGAAATAGCACATTTTGTGTGCTATCACATAGCTTGCAACACTACCATCAGGATTTTGCTTAATCCGATATACACATTTACAACCAATGGTACTTTTACCTTGAAGAAGAGGAGTGAGAACCCAATTCCCTTGTTTGGCTAAAGCGTCAAATTCTTCACACATTGCATCTTGCCAAAAAGAAAGTTTTGATTCTTTTGTAAAGGAATGTGGGCTCACTATTATTACAAAGAGAGATGGTACAACAACCATTGATAACTCTTAAAATAAGAGTTACGTGTTATTATTTTTGGATTGAATTGTCATATTTTATCTCATTATATCTTGGAAATTCCCTCTTTGAGTCATTTTGCTCTATGATTAATTTTGATGTAGTAACATTATTATTAGAGCTATAATATCTTAATTAAGGAGCTTTATGTGATTAATTCATGTTTGATTAAGGAGGACTCCCGAAGCCAAGAGCAGTAGTTTTACAACAGTTTGCTGGAGTAAATTTGGCAATTTAGGCTAACACGAATTTCGCACGTGAGAATTGCTGCTCATTAAATGAGCTGGAAAATGTCAGTCCAATCAGCGTATTCAAGCCAGCAGAAGCTCGCCACGTCACAGGACATGTCTAATCAGCCCTGATTTGCATAAAGAAGGGAATATATGTTATTGGGCAGACATTTTTTAAGAGAGAGAAGAAGAGAGGCTGGAGAATCCCGAAAAAAATAGAGAGAAATGGAGAGGAAGCTGCGGAAATATTTCCAAAAACGGAAGGGTTCTCTGTAGGAGCTGGTGTCAAATGCTGATTCAACCTTTTTGTGGCAACATTTCAACTTCTTCTTCTTCTTCTTTCTAGTTTATCAGCACTGTTTAGCATTATGTCTGTATTCCGAATTATTTTATGTTTTTCTTGCATTATGAACTAATCACCTTTAAGGTGAGGATTAGGAGTTGGATGTTTTGATTTATTTTACAGGTTAATACATTTCATTTAGCTCAATCTGGTTTTTAAGAGTTGTTTATTACTTTAGCAAAATTTCGTCGGGCCAACCATTTTATTGCAGCGTTTCTCTGATTTCTAGGAAGAATAGGAGAAGCTGATAGCTTAAGAACCACATTAGCCCTGTGTTAGGGTTAGTAGCTAGCTAAGTAAGGAGATTAGGGATAATCACTCACTTAATGCACACACATTACAGTGGGTTAATTATCGCTGGAGTAATGGGAATGAAATAGCATATTTCTGGTGATTCGGGAGAATGCGTGTGAGCTGTAGTGGATTGAGAGAATGAATATGTGTTTAAGTTGTAGAATCGATTAAAGCATGAAACTACCCCTAATCCGAGCCTGTTAATTAGCTTAAAGTACAAGTTTAGTCGTTCTCTATTTTTGCATCTTTACTCTGTTATCTCTGTTTTAGCATTTATTTTGTTCCAGCAATTGTGATTTATTTTATTTCATTTCCTTTATGAATTTGAATGGTTACAAATTAAAGTTATTGAGAATTAATTTAGGGTAAATAGAAGAATTACTGGTCTCTATGGATACGATAATTTACTTATCACTTGATACAAAAGTATGTATACACTTGTGCATAGACATCATAATATTGCAAAATTATTCACATCACTCTAGCAAGGTATCAAGTTTTTGGCGCCGTTGTCGGGGACTAGTATCATCTTCTTTTTACTTTAATTGATTCTTAGTGAACTGGTGCTTATTGAATCTGAATTAGCTGTTTGGTTTCATTTTCAGGTGTGTTAGTGGTGTATGAATGAGTTCCCTGACTTGGAATTTCGACTTGATCCTGAGATTGAGAGAACATTTCATTTAAGGAGAAGAGCTCAAAGAGTTGGTCAAAGAGTTAGGCGATATCCAATGGAAAGACAAGATCCACTTATACCGCCTGGACCCCGAGTAGGACCTGCTATCAACGAGAACTAACCACAACCTGAAGTGAGAGGAAATCGACCAGTTAATCAGGGGAATATGGCTGAGAACCCTGTTCTTTTAGCCAATGATAGGGAAAGAGCTAACAGGGCTTATGCAGTACCCACATTTGATGAATTATATCCTGGAATTCCTGGACCAGAAATTGAGGCAGCAAATTTTGAGATGAAACTAGTTATGTTTCAAATGTTGCAAACGGTGGGACAATTCCATGGCTTACCTTATGAAGATCCACACTTGCATCTTAAGTCTTTTCTAAGTGTGAGCGATTCATTTAAGAAGAAAGGAGTATCAAAAGATGCACTTAGAATGATATTATTTCCATATTCTCTCAAAGATGCAGCAAAGGCATGGTTGAATACTTTTCCACCAGGATCTATCACTTCATGGAATGATTTGGCAGAGAAATTCTTGATAAAGTATTTTCCACCAAAGAAGAATGCCAAGTATAAAGCTGAAATAGTAGCATTCAGACAGTATGATGATGAGACATTTAGTGAAGCATGGGGACAGTTTAAAGAATTATTAAGGAAATGCCCGCACCATGGTCTACCACATTGCATCCAAATGGAGACATTGTACAACGGATTGAATTTGGACACTCAGAACATGGTAAATGCTTCGGCAAATGAAGCTCTGCTTTCAAAGACTTTTAATGAAGCCTATGAGATTCTGGAGAGAATTTCTACCAATAGTTCTCAGTGGGCAGATGTAAGAAGTAACCCTTGGAAGAAGAAGCAGGGAGTGTTGGAAGTTAATGCATTATCATCATTAAGTGCCCAAATTGCTTCCATGGAAAACATCTTGAAGAATATGTCAATGGGGAATGTGTCAGCTGCCTCAGTTAACCAAGTCACAGTAGAATCATGTGTTTACTGTGGGGAAGCGCATACTTTTGAATTTTGTCCTGAAAATCCAGCTTCAGTAAATTATATTGGAAATCAAAATATGCTGAAGAACAACCCGTATTCCAACACTTATAACCTAAAATGGAGAAACCACCCAAATTTTTCTTGGAGTGGTCAAGGAAATAGTGCTGCAGCAAATCAAGGGCATCAAAGAGTACAGTACCCTCTTGGATTTTCACAGCAACAAAATCAACAATTTTCACAGCCAAAGCATGTTAATCAATCAATTCCTGGAACCTCTTTGGAGAGCCTTATGAAGGAGTATATGGCCAAGAATGATGCTGTAATCCAAAGTCAACAAGCCTCTTTGAGGAATTTAGAAATTCAAATTGGGCAATTAGAAAGTGAGTTTAAGGCCAGACCCCGAGGAAAACTTCCTTCAGATACCGAGACTCCAAGGAGAGAAGGTAAAGAACAAGTACAAGCTATTGAGCTAAGCAGTGGAAGACCTTTTGTTCCAGCAGAAAAATTGAGCAAGCGAAAACAGAACTTTACAGAGTCTACGGTGCAAACAGAGGGAAGAATAACAGTTGAACCAGAGGCTTCAGTGTCACAAGAAGAAGAGAATCTTGAAAATACAGGGGATGCTGAGAATGCTGAAGTAGAAGCAAGTGCTAGAGCAAAATGTCCAGCAGCAACACAGAAGACAACTGCTGTGGGTCCAGCATTTGTGCCACCACCACCACCATTTCCTCAACGATTAAAGAAGAAAAATCAAGATCAACAATTTAAGAAGTTCTTCGATATCTTTAAACAGCTGCACATAAACATCCCTTTGGTAGAAGCTCTCGAGCAAATGCCAAAGTATGCGAAGTTCCTTAAGGATATGCTCACCAAAAAGAAGAGGCAAATTGAGTATGAAATTGTACCATTATCAGGAGAATGTAGCTTTATCGTTGCAAATCCTATCCCTCCAAAACTTCGAGATCCTGGATCATTTACAATACCTGTGTCAATTGGAGGAAAAGAAGTAGGAAGAGCTCTCTGTGATCTAAGAGCTAGCATAAACCTCATGCCACTGTCCATCTTTCGAAAGTTAGGCATTGGAGAGGCAAGACCAACTACTGTGACATTGTAGCTAGCGGATAGATCAATCACATATCCTGAGGGGAAGATTGAAGATATATTGGTGCAAGTGGACAAATTCATATTTCCAGCCGATTTCATTATACTGGATTATGAGGCAGATAAAGATGTCCCTATAATTCTAGGAAGACCTTTCTTAGCTACTGAAGGAACAGTGGTGGATGTTGGAAAATGGATTATTACATTGAATGTGGGCGATCCAGAGGTTAAGTTTAATATGTTTGATGCTGTGAAATACCCTTCAGAAATCGAAGATTGTGCAGTTATTAATGTTTCGGAAGGGCTGATTGAAGAGAGTTTTGAACTAGAAATGCAAGAGCAACATATTCAAAAATTCGGAGAAGTTATGAATGAGGATTTGGAATTGTGCAGTGTAGCACATGAGTTAGAAAGCATCGATGAAATTTCTAACAATAAAAGAGTTTTCAAATCTTTGGAGTTAGTAGATAGAAAGTCACCACCCACTCAACCATTAATCTAGGAGTTCAATTTGGAGATGCAAGACAAAAAGGAGTCTAAGAATGAAGATGCATATCACTTCCCAAAATTAGAGCAGCAAAAACAAATGCTTCAGCAGCCCAAGATTAGAAATTCTTTTCCTGATGAACAATTATTTACAGTAGCCCACACCAAGGAAGTAGAAACACCATGGTGTGCTGATCTTGCCAACTATCTTGATTATGGAATTTTGCCCCCTGGTTTATCAAAACAACAGTTGAAAAAGTTTTTCCATGAGGTGAATAGGCAGCGAATTGAACATTATTGGGAGAAGAAGTTGCAAAGAAACTGTGCCTCTTTCCAACAATTTGAGGGTGGTTGAAACAAGAATTTTGAGGGAGCATTGGTACTTTAATTTGAAAATCAGTAGTGCTCCCGCGAATGGTTTGTTGTGTTTTGGTTTATTTTCATTTTAGTTATTTTTATTTTCTGCATGTTGCTTATCTATTTTTCTGTTATAGGTGTTCTTATTATGTTGAAACGACAAAGGCTGATCATGCAAGGCTAGAGTATAATGAATTACAACATCAAATGAAGAAGAATGAAAAGGATATTTGCTTAATCCTTGTCTTAATTTGCTTTTGTTGTTGCTGCTGCTTTGTTTATTTAATTTCTGAATTTAGTCTTTGTTGCTTTAGTTTTCACTGCCTTAGTTTTAGTTGTTTTAGTTTGCTACTGTAATTCTTTTGTGCTTTGTTAGTCAGTGGAAGAAAATAAAAGAAATGAAATGACTAGTCGAAGTGTTGCTTTAGTTTGCCCCTGTTTTAGAATTGAATTAGTGAAAGAAAATCTCTACCCTATTGTGCCTTGTGTTGGTTTTGTTCTTAAGTTTGTAAAAGAATTTGTTTCAAGATATGTAAGCTAGCGCAAATAACTTGTTCCAGCAAATGGTTAGTTAGCTGTGTTCTGCCTGATTAATGCATTGCTGCATCTTAAGTATGGTGAATGATGTTGAGAATGTTGGAAGATTGTTCATGATTTCGCATTTTATATTTTGTAGTCTAAGTTAGCTCATGCTTATGCTTTATAAACCTTAGAGCTTAGATTGGATTATTTTTAGAGCTATCCTTTGTACAGCCCTAGATTCTAGGAAGACTTATTCTCAACCAAGTCATCAACAAAGTCACTTTCTAGACTAGTTCTAATTTTTGTGTGCTCCAAATAAGTTTGGGGGTTTCCCTTAATCTTCTCTCATTGGGGACAATGAGCGATTTAAGTTTGGGGGGACCGGTGGTTTCAAGAAAAAAAAAAGTCTACTTTAGGTGAGCACTCATCTTCTCCATGCAAGACACATTTATCTCCCTTTGGAAAGCCCATGTGTTATTATGTATTAGAGCCTGGTAGGCTGTATATATATATAAAAATTGGGGCTTGTTAAAGTAATTGGAGTGTTGCTTGTGCTCGTAGTTAGATATCTTCACCACAAAGTGTTGGTATTCTAGAGCGAAGGTCCAAGTGGCATTTAGATTGCTTTAAGAAAAAAAAGAGAGAAAAGAAAATAATTTCTTACAAGGGATGAGTGTTGCCTAACAGTTACACCCTCCCAAAGCTTAGGTGAGCTGCATCATAAAATGTTGCCATTCTGAGAAGCAAGAGGGGAGTAACAAGAAGGATAATCTTGATTTAAATGTGAGAATGAGTGTAGTCCTCTATGGTGATGGCTTGAAAGCTAGGGTGCACGACATCATAAAATGTTGTAATTCCAAGAAATAGAGCTATGACTTTGAGGTATCCCTAAAGAGGAAGTAAAAAAAAAAAAAATTGAATAAGTTCTAACTTGCAAAATTTAGAGTTAGCAGGAAGTGTTTGAGTTGAGGCTTGGCTATGAGATTGCTTAATGAGTCTAAGGACTTGAGTCATTGGTGTGCAGGAGTGTAGAGATAAAAAGCATTCATATGGATTCTGTGGTTTAGGGCAAAAGAGCAAAAGTTAGAATTTTGAAGCAGGACAACATTTTTTAGGTTGTTTAACCAGATATTTTGATGGAGCAATTAGGGGTAATTTGCCTGTGCATTCTTTAGCAGTACAACACATTAGCTAACAATTGTTTAGTGTGTGTGAGGCATTACTCAGAGACGAGTAATGATTCAAGTTTGGGGATTTGATAATTCTTAAAATAAGAGTTAGGTGTTATTATTTTTGGATTGAATTGTCATATTTTATCTCATTATATCTTGGACATTCCCTAACTTTGAGTCATTTTGCTCTATGATTAATTTTGATATAGTAACATTATTATTAGAGCAGTAGTATCTTAATTAAGGAGCTTTATGTGATTAATTCAGGTTTGATTAAGGAGGATTCCTGAAGCCAAGAGCACCAGTTTTACAACAGTTTGCTGGAGCAAATCTGGCAATTTAGGCTAACACGAATTTCGCACGTGAGAATTGCTGCTCATTAAATGAGCTGGAAAATGTCTAATCAGCCCTGATTTGCATAAAGAAGGGAATATATGTTGTTGGCAGCCGTTTTTTAAGAGAGAGAAGAAGAGAGGCTGGAGAATCCCGAAAAAAACAGAGAGAAACAGAGAGGAAGCTATCTGAAGAAGGAAGCTGTCAAAATATTTCCAAAAGCGGAAGGGTTCTCTGTAGGAGCTGGTGCCGAATGCTGATTCAACCTTTTTGTGGCAACATTTCGACTTCTTTTTCTTCTTCTTTCTAGTTTATCAGCACTATTTAGCATTATGTCTGTATTCTGAATTATTTTATGTTTTTCTTACATTATGAACTAATCACCTTTAAGGTGAGGATTAGGGGTTGGATGTTTTGATTTATTTTACAACTTAATACATTTCATTTAGCTCAATCTGGTTTTTAAGAGTTGTTTATTTCTTTAGCACAATTTCGTCTGGCGAATCATTTTGTTGCAGCGTTTCTCTGATTTCTGGGAAGAATAGGAGAAGCTGATAGCTTAAGAACCACATTAGCCCTGTGTTAGGGTTAGTAGCTAGCTAAGTGAGGAGATTAGGGATAATCACTCACCTAATGAACACACATTACAGTGGGTTAATTATCGTTGGCGTAATGGGAATGAAACAGCATATTTTTGGTGATTCGGGAGAATGTCGTGTGAGCTGTAGTGGATTGAGAGGATGAATATGTGTTTAAGTAGTAGAATCGATTAAAGCATGAAACTACCCCTAATCCAAGCCTGTCAATTATCTTAAAGTACAAGATTAGTCGTTCTCTGTTTTTGCATCTTTACTCTGTTCTGCTGTTTTAGCATTTATTTTGTTTCAACAATTGTGATTTATTTTATTTCATTTCCTTGATGAATTTGAATGGTTACAAATTGAAGTTATTGAGAATTAATTTAGGGTAAATAGAAGAATTACTGGTCTCTGTGGATACGATAATTTACTTATCACTTGATACAAAAGTATGTGTACACTTGCGCATAGACATCATAATATTGCCAAATTATTCACATCACTCTAGCAAGGTATCAACCATAAAAAAAAAAAATTTAGAAATACCACATTTTCCTCTAGTTTGCATAGGATGTGAGTTAACAACAAGTGGTAAAAGAACACCAGAAACAACAGCATTATTGCCAGTAGGCAAGCACTCAACATGATTAGAAACTGCAAAAATATCAGTAGGTATATTTGGAGCAAAAGAAGTAGAAACATCAGACAATACAATGTCATTAAGACCACAATGAGTATTAGAACTTTGCTGTAAAGAAAGTTAGTATTAGGAGCAATATTAGCAGCAGGAGACAATCTTGTTAAAGGCACATCAGGTGAGACAATCTTGTTAAAGGCACATCAGGTTGTGGATCTAAGGTAGAAGTGGAAGGAAGAAAAAGGAGAAATGGGAAGTTGATATGATGAAAAAGGAGAAGAAATGGAAGTGGAAGTAGAGAGAATGGGAAAGTCAACAAAAGGAAAAATCATTTCATCAAAAATAACATGTTAAGAAATATGAAGTTTACCATTGCTCATGTTGTCACACAAATATCCTTTATAATGTAAGGGATAGCTAAGAAAGAAAGAATGAGAGGTTTCAGTTGTAATATGTGAGTATTATAGGGCATAAGTAAGGGATAACACAACCTAAAATTTTAAGGTTAGAATAATCGATATGATGATTGAAAAGACATTCCAAAGGAGATTTGATATTTAGATTGGGAGAAGGGAGATATCCAAAGGACAAAAAATGCAAAAGGAGAGAAGAATAGGTCATAAGAGTTAATGCGACATTGACAATATGATGATGCTTTTGTTTGGAAACACCATTTTGTTCAGGGGTGTAAAGGCAGGATTTTTTTATGTAAAACACCATGAGTATTAAGGAATCGACTTTGATTTATTAAAAATTAAACTAAAATAATAATGGTTAAACAAACTTATATTTGAATTATTAATGGAGATAACTCTAGGAGGCTTTTACTTCTTGTGTTTCAGTGAGTCAGATCTCCAAGATGAGACTTCCATAAATTCTTCCGTACTAATGAATTTTTCATAATTACAGCTGGGTCAAAAGTCTATTTTACCCTGATCCCCTAATAAACAATTTGTTTATAATCTAATTATAAACTAAGTCTCTCTCTAGCCAATAAGAGTGTGGGGCCTTATTATTCAAGTCTCGAAATCAACACTTAAGGGAACTACTCATCTACTTAACTTTATATGGGAATGAGTGAATTTCATCTTGTAAAACTTGTGGTCCTAACTCCTTATTTGGTCAAGTCCCCAAGATGGTAGGCTTATTAAATTGGCTACAAAAACCACTCTCACCTATGCAAATCAAAGGACAACCTCTCATACATAAGAGTTCATAACTCATTAAGAATTAAGATCGAGTTGCATATGATCATATTGTTAAAATATTAATCTTCTCAATTAACGGATTTATAAAGAGAGATTAAACATTTCATGGTCCCATTGAAGGAATGAACGTTTCACTTAGTAGCGGAAGCATTGGATCGTCTTTGATTTATTTAAAATTAAAAGTAAAAAATAAGATTAAGCAAACTTACTTGGAGTAAATAATGGAGATATTTCAGGCGGGTCAGTATCTCCTCCACAAAGTCTTCCTGGCTATGACTTGAACATAGAATCAAGGCTTGTGGGAGCCTCTTGAAAGAAAATCCACAAAGGATTGGAGAGGAAAAAGTTTAGAGAGAATTCTCTAGTTCTTTATTGAGGAGATGCTTGTTTTTTATAAAGAATACACACAATAGCTCACCCCTTGGGTCCTATTTATGGTGGCCTAGGGAAAATAATTAAATAATATATTTTAATATCTAATATATTAAAATATATTTATCTAACCAATTTGAATATTATTCAAACCTTTTAAATTCTCATACGACATCTATTTTCTAATTTGAATCTAATTCAAATTTAATAAATATCTTTTCTTTAATGTATCTTAATAAATTAATAATTTCTTTGATATTTAATGTATCATATACATTAAATATGTTTTCCCTCATAATATATGAAATATATTAAATTTTAATTTGAACATTTCAAAATTTTCTCTCAACAAAATTGATTCCTATTTTTTCATATGAGCTAGCAAGGAGACCTTATGGACCTACAAATTATAAGATCCAATGAATACAAAATTAATTAATTAAACTCTTTAATAAATTAAAACTCTATGTCACTCCACTATAGATTTAGAGTTGCACTCTTATGCACTATAGGACAAGTTATGTCAATGGATATAACCACTACATGCAAGGCGATCCTTCACGAGTTGTTCGTAGTTATAGCTAGGTCAAAAGTCTATTTTACCCCTGTAATTACATCTTGCACCTTAAGTACCACTGATCCTTAATGAACAATTTGTTTATGATCCAACCATAAACTATGTCCCTCCTAGGCTAGTGAGAGGGTGGGGCCCCATTGTTCAAGTCTCAAAATCAGCACTTAAGGGAACTACTAATCTACTTACCCTATAAGGGAATGAGTGAATTCCATTTTGTGAGATTATGTTCCTAGCTCCCTATTTGGTCAAGTCCCCTAAATGGTAAGCTTATTGAATAGGCTACAAAAGACACTTTCACCAATGTAAATCAAAGTACAAGCCCTCACATGCAGGAGTTCATAACTCACTCATGATTAAGATCGAGTTGGATATGATCATCTTGATGAAATATTAATCTTCTCAATTAACGAATTTATAAATAGAGATTAAAAATTTCGTGGTCCAGTCTTATACAAACTCATTGTATAAAATATCCCTACTCACATGTCTCTACATGCACGATTTGGATCAAATCATTTATAACTATTAGAAAGTTGGCCGTATCAATAGTGTTATTAGGATAAGGCACCCAACCTTATCCATATACTATGAATCTTTAGATTATTTCGTGAACATGATCCTCCCGTATTTCAACTATATACTGTTCAAGATTACACTAATAACCTTGGATTTTTCATATAATGGATAATATATTTTGCACACAAAATAGTCAAAATTATTATTAATTATTAAATAAATCATTAATTATGAGGCTTTAGGGCATAATCCCAACACCAATCTTATACAAACTATTTTACATGATACATCCACTCATATGTCTCCACATGAACGATTGGGATCAAATCATTTGTAACTATTACAAAGCGAGTCGTAACAATAGTGCTACCAGGATAAGACACTCAACCTTATCCATATACTATAGACCCTTTAGCTTATTTCTTGAACGCAATCCTCTCGTATGTCAACCACATACTATTCAAGATTACACTAATAACCTAGAATTTTTCATGTAATGGATAATTTAATATTGCAAATAAAAATAATTAAATAATAAAACATTAATTACAAGATTTTAGGGCATAAATCCCAACATCATCAATAAAAGAGACATAGTAATTGAATTCATTTATAGAAGTTTTAGGGGCAGGACCCCATACATCACTATGCACAAGTTCTAATGGATACAATGAAAGAGTTTGTGATTTTGGAAAAGAGAGTTTCTTCATTTTTCCATAGAGACAAAATTCACAAACACATTTGTTTGAGCAAATAGGCAAATTGATTAAGCGGAAAACAAAGTTAAGAACATTAAAATTGAGATGGCCTAATTGATTATGCCATAGATCAAAGGAAGATTTAGTTGTAATATGAGCAGCAACATTGTTACAAACATGCGGGTGCATAGTACAGTTTACTCACTTAGGGCAGAAACATTATTGAATCCCCACATTTCCATTATATCTTTACTTTTACTTGGTCACCTCACAACAACAATCTCCCAAATATTTTCTTGGTTACCTAATTATTGAAATTTGATAAAGTATCTTACTTTAAACACTTGAATTTATAACTAGTCTCTGTGAGATTGATACTTTAGAATACTCCCATATATTACTTGTTGATAGTGTATACTTGTACTTTGCTGAATTCTCTTTCAAAATATTTTTCTTAAACAACCCACACACATTTCAGTCATCAGTTACCTAGATCGTACATTCCAACTCATCTCCTGTTGAATTAAAGAGTACTTTCATGTAGATTTTTGACAATATCTTATAGGGCATACCTGAATTTGAAGTTTGAGCCTGGGGTGGTCTAATGAAGTTCTGAAGGTGCTGACTTTGCTGTCCTCCTTGGTTTCCATAGCTAAAGTTGGATTGATCCCACCATTTAGGATTGTAGTGATTATAATAGATGTCAGAGATCGTCACACTAGCCAAATAAATTTATAACCAATTCTCACCAAGAATTGTAGCACTTAGTGGTGACCAGGTCGAACATAGGGAATTGTGATCATTACTTCCTAAGAGCTAGGTTATCAAATGGAACCATGGGGGGGATTTATGGTGAAATACTAAATTGTAGGAAAATTAAATGCTATGAAAAATTAAATGCATAAAAGAAATTAAAATAGTAGTGATCAGACGTACCTAACACTAATTCGAGCATGTCGGGATTTGATTTTAGCATTGATCATAGATTTGTTTATCTGAGAATAGTTAGTTTCGCTTTTAATGCTCAACCAACTCCTCGGAACATTGTAGGAGCTTCCCTTAATTAAACCAATTTACAAATGCCTAATTGGCTCTAATTTAATTCACAAATTTGGCACGATCAATACCAAAAGAATTAATTAAACATATTAAACTCAAGGGATAAGCTGAAACGAGTTAATTAATTAAGACTTCTAATCGCACCGTAATAGTGCTTTGCCTATTTTGTAGGAAATTGAGCAAGTCGTAGCCATTTGGAAGACTTTGGAAGAATCAGGCCAAAAAGGGAGTTAATCGAGCCTATTTCGAGAGTTCGAATCGAGAAAAGATCACAACCAAGCCAAAGAAATCGAGCGCAGAGCGTCTAGACGCTGTTTTGGGCGTCAACACGCTACTGCATAGCCAAACGAAGCTTGAAGACCAGCAGGAATAGCATCTCGATGCATTTTCAAGTGTCTAGACGCTATGGATATGAAGAAAGCAAGGCTCGCTCAACGCTGCAGAGAGGATGCACTAGACGCTGGTAGCGTTGAGACGCTACTATCAAGTGTTGAGACGTTACTCTGATTCCCCCAGATTACTTCCTTATTTGCAGATGCAGTGCCTAGACGTTGTCCAAAGCGTCTAGACTTTTTCATGCCATATTTAATCAATTTTTCCCTTTAGGGTTAGAGACTTTTTGCCTCTTTGCACACACGTTTTGAGAGAGTTTTTTTTAGACCTTTTCCCTTTACTTCTTAGAAAGTTTGTTGTATTGAATCGAGCTTGTTTTGAACTCGAGGTTTTCTATGGAGATGCTCGGCTAGATTTCACATTTCCAGTTCAGAGGTCGGTTGTAATAAATTGCAATATTGTGAGGCTTGAACCTTAACTTAGTTTTCTTTCAATTGCAAGTATTCTTTGATTCCTGTGTTAATTTTATAAGCATGTACTTTGATTAAATTGACGCCTTAATCACTCTACATGTTTGATTGCTAGTCATGATCATGATTCGTAATTGTCATGTTGAATGAACCGGTAGTATTAGGATTATTACATGTGTATGTCTTGTGGGTTTCCATATTACATGGCTTGTGTGTTTAATTCTAGGAATTAAAGGAGCTTCTTAATTAGATAAAAGTTGTTTTACCTGATTGGTTGTCTTGGTCTTTCCAAAGTTCGTAATGCCTTTATCTAAATAATTTGGAACGGTTTCGTCAAAAATTGTTTAGGTAATTAGCGTTAACTTGACGTTTGTTAGAGTTAATGACCTTAAGGAATTTGCTACTTTTTGGTGTTTCCTAATAAGTTGACCAAGTACTTGCATTGTTAAGTAAAAATATTTTGAATGCCTATGATCAATGTTTGCAATTGAGTAGAACCGCACCTTTGAATTGGAACTTGGTAAGAATTGACTTTTTCTCCTTATAAGTGTTTGTTTTGTTATTATTATTTTGTTAAGATTTTCAAAACCCCCCGTTTCGCTTTTTACTGAAATTTAACACTGAGGAAATAAAATTTCTTGCTCCTTTGGGAAATTGACCTGGTCCACTAATTCTACAAGCTAGAGTAGGAAGCCAATTTAATTTTGGTAGGCCTCAACAACTTCACCAAAACTTGGCGCCATTGCCGGGGAGCCATATTTAATTTCTCATTGTTAAATTTCATTTACTTTCTTTCTCTCTGTATATGACCCGTTCTTCTCAGTTTATTGAATTTAAGTATTTTCCTGAACTTGGGAAGGAGGAGCGTAGATTGAAAAAAGAGGCGAAAGAAAGGAAACGAGCGCTAAAAAAAGATCTCAGATTTGACTGTACCATCGGTGAATCCTCAATATTTGCTGAAGTTGAGGAAAATATGGCCGACAGAACACTGAAACAGCTGGCAGCACCATACCTGAACCAGCAACCATTATGCATCACCTACCCCACTGTTGAAGGTGATTTTGAATTAAAGTCTGGTTTGATACACTTACTTCTTATTTTTTGTGGTCTTGCAGGTGAGGATCCTCACAAACATCTCAAGAAATTCCACATCGTTTGCTCTGGAATGAAACCCCATGGAGTGACTGAGGAACAGATCAACCTGAGGGCCTTTCCCTTTTCCTTGAGAGATCAGGCTAAAGATTGGTTGTACTTTCTACCATCAGGGACCATTAATACATGGAACGAGATGAAAAGGCTTTTCCTGGAAAAGTACTTTCCCACTTCACGAGCTGCAGCCCTCAGGAAGGAGATCTATGGTATTCAACAGATTACTGGGGAGACACTCTACAAATATTGGGAAAGATATAACAGATTGTGTGCTAGCTTCCCAAACCATCAGATGTCAAACCAGCTCCTGATCTAGTATTTCTATGAAGTTTTGCTGCCCAATGACAAATGTATGATTGATGCAGCAAGTAGAGGAGCACTGGTAAATAAAACACCTGCCGAGGCAAAACAATTGATTTAGAACATGGCTAAAAACTCCCAGCAGTTTGGAACGAGAGAAGGTGGAGGAATCCATCAGGTCAAAGAGGTAAATGAATTGAAAAGTCAAATATCTGATTTAACATTTCTTGTTCGTCAAATAGCTGCAGGTCAAGGTCAGCAGAATTTCACTCAGGAAGCAAATGCTATTGGAGGATTTCAAGGCCATAATCAGAGAAAGTATGATCCTTATTCGAACACGTACAACCCTGGATGGAGGGATCATCCAAACTTCAGTTATGGATATCAAGGAGGTCAACAGAGGGCACCTCCACAGAACTACAACAAACCAGCACAGGCTTCCACACAAGCTCAAACTTCAACGTCAGGTATGTCTCTAGAAGATATTGTAAAAAGCTTGGCATCTAACGCTCTTCAATTTCAATAGGACACAATGCAATTTCAAAAAGAAACATCACAGATTCAAAAGGAAACACGAGCTGGGATGCAAAATCTTGGAAACCAAATCACCCAACTTGCTACATCAGTGAGCATGTTCGAAGCACAGAATTCTGGAAAGTTACCTTCGCAACCCTAAGTAAATCCTAGAGAAAACATATGTGCAATCACTCTTAGAAGTGGAAAGGAAGTTCCTTCAAGCACCAAACCAAAAGAGAGCGAACAAAGCAACGAGAGAGCTGGCAAGGAATGCTCTGCCAAGGAGCCAAAATGGGTAAGATTTGATCCACCTTTATCTATTAGTTCTCACCTCCTGGTTGCTCCTTTCATAGCAGGTTAGCAAGGCCCAAGAAAGAAGACCAGGAAGAGGAAATTCTAGAAACATTCAGAAAAGTGCAGGTCAAGATCCCTTTGTTAGATGCTATTAAGAAAATACCCAGGTACGCTAAATTTCTCAAGGAAATGTGCATTAACAAGAGGAACCTAAAAGATAAAGAAAGAGTGTTGGTGAGCAAAAACGTATCGACCATGCTTAAGAGAAACATGCCAGAGAAATGTAAAGACCCAGGTATGTTTTCTTTACCTTGTGTAATTGGGGATAAGAAAATTGAGCATGCTATGCTAGATCTAGGGGCTTCAATCAATGTCATGCCTTTTTCTATCTATCAAGAGCTTAAATTCCACAAACTACAAGAAACTGGTGTAGTTATTCAACTAGTTGATAGGTCATACATTCACCCCTTAGGAGTGGTAGAGGATGTGTTAGTTCAGGTTAAAGAATTGTTATTCCCTGTAGACTTCTATATCTTAGAAATGGATGGGAGGTCCTCTCCTACTTCTGCTTCAATTCTGTTAGGGCGGCCATTTATGAAAACTGCAAAGACTAAAATCTCTGTTGATGAAGGTACTTTGTCAATTGAATTCGATGGTGAAGTTGCTCAATTTAATATTTCTGACGCCATGAAGTATCCTGAAAATATCCATTCTATCTGTCATGTCGATATTTTTGATTCACTTGTGCAGGATTTGACTTTTGAAGAGAAGATGAACATGAAACCTTTAGTTTGAATGATGTCTATGAGGAGATTGGTCTAGAAAAGCTGTCTTCAGCAACCCTTTCTGAACCAATTAAATCTAATGTTGAGATTTCTGCGCAAACTAACAAGATGTTACCTTCTGTTGTGCAGGCACCTAAAATCGAACTAAAAGCTCTACCAGACCATCTCAAGTACGTATATCTGGGAGAGGCTGAGACATTGCCGGTCATTATCTCAAAGGAACTCACACCTGAACAAGAGGAGAAGCTAGTACTGATTCTGAGAGAGCATAAGCTGGCTATTGGGTGGACTTTAGCTGACATAAAAGGTATAAGTCCAGCTATGTGCATGCACAGGATTCTCCTAGAGGACGAGACCAAACCAACAAGAGAACCACATAGACGATTGAACCCAGCCATGAAGGAAGTGGTAATGAAAGAGATTTTCAAGCTCCTAGACGCAAGTATAATCTATCCAATTTCTGACAGTAAGTGGGTAAGTCTCATCCATGTAGTTCCTAAGAAAACTGGCATAACTGTAGTTAGAAACAATAATAACGAGTTAGTACCCATGCGTGTTCAAAATGGTTGGAGGATGTGTATAGACTATAGGAAGCTGAATTAGGTAACGAGGAAAGACCATTTCCCTATCCCCGTTATAGATCAGATGGTTGAAAGATTAGCTGGCAAACCCTTTTTCTGTTTTCTTGATGGTTTTTCTGGCTTTTATCAGATTCCTATTGCACAGGAAGATCAGGAGAAAAATACTTTCACTTGTCCTTTTGGAACTTACGCCTACAGACGGATGCCTTTCGGTCTATGTAATGCCCCATGTACATTCTAACGATGCATGATGAGCATTTTTTCTGATTATATTGAGAAATGTATTGAAGTGTTTATGGATGATTTCACTGTGTATGGAAAGTCATTTGATGAATGCTTAGATAATTTGGCTAGAGTCATGAAGCGTTGTATTGAAACTAATCTTGTGCTGAATTATGAAAAATGTCATTTTATGGCTAACAAGGGCATTGTTTTAGGTCATGTAGTTTCTTTCAGGGGCATAGAGGTTGATAAGGCAAAGATAGATATTATTGCTAAATTTCCCTACCCTACCAATGTTAGGGAGGTGCGATCTTTCTTGGCCATGTAGGTTTTTATCGCAGGTTTATTAAAGACTTTTCCAAGGTTGCCTTGCCAATGACCAACTTATTGTAGAAAGATGTTCCCTTTGAATTTGGGAAGGAATGCAAAGAGTCATTCGACCTGCTTAAAGAATGATTGACCAGTTCACCCATAATTCATCCACCCCAGTGGGACCTACCTTTTGAGATTATGTGCGACGCAAGCAACTATGCAGTGGGAGCAGTGCTTGGCCAAAGAATCAATAAGAAAACCCATGTCATCTATTATGCATCCAGGACTTTGAACCCTACTCAGTGCAATTACTCAACAACAGAAAAAAAGCTTTTGTCCATTGTCTTTGCTTTAGATAAATTTCGCTCTTATATTCTTGGTTCTAAAGTAATTGTTTTCTCTGACCATGCAGCTTTCAGATATCTCATGTCAAATAAGGAATCCAAACCAAGACTACTAAAATGGATTCTGCTTATTCAAGAATTTAACCTGAAAATCAGAGACAGAAAAGGAGCGGAGAACTCTGTGGCAGATCATCTAAGCAGACTGATAAGGGAAGAGGACACACTGCCATTCAATGATGACTTCCCCGATGAACATCTATTTCGGATTCAAAATGTTATTCCCTGGTACGCAGATATGGTCAATTACCTTGTCACAGGTACTTTCCCTCACCGTCTCTCTACATCTAAAAGAGCCAAGGTAAAAAGTGATTCTAAATACTATGTTCCTTACCTATGGAAATTTTGTGTTGATCAAGTAGTTAGGAGATGTGTGCCTGATAATGAGTTTGAGTCTATTCTAGCTTTCTGTCATGATTATGCTTGTGGGGGACATTTTGGGCCTAAAAGAACTGCTAGAAAAGTCTTAGACAGTGGGCTATATTGGGAATCTTTATTTAGGGATGCCTACTAGTTTTGCAAATCGTGTGAGAAATGCCAGAGGGTAGGAACTATTTCTCGTAGGAATGAAATGCCCTAGGTACCTATTCTAGTTTGTGAAATATTTGATTTATGGGGCATTGATTTTATGGGTCAGTTTCCTTCTTCCTGTGGTTTTTCTTATATTTTGTTAGTTGTGGATTATGTTTCTAAATGGGTGGAAGCAAAAGCCACCAAAACTGACGATGCTCGAATTGTTGTAGGTTTTATAAAGCCTAACATTTTCAGCAGGTTTGGGATTCCATGAGCCATCATAAGTGATCAGGGGACACACTTCTGCTATAGGTCCACAGAAGCTCTAATGAAGAAATACATAATAAACCACCGAGTAGCCACTGCTTACCATCCTCAAACTAATGGTCAGGCTGAAGTCTCCAATAGAGAAGTCAAGTCTATCCTGGAGAAGACTGTGTGTCCAGGAAGGAAAGATTGGAGCCTTCGATTGGACGATGCTTTGTGGGCGTACCGCACGGCCTACAAAACTCCTATAAGAATGTCTCCCTATAGGTTAGTTTTTGGAAAGACATGTCACTTGCCAGTAGAAATCGAGCACAAGGCTTATTGGGCAGTAAGGCAGTGCAACTTTGACATGGATAAAGCAGGTGAGTCAAGACTACTAGTTACAGGAGCTAGAGGAAATGAGACTAGATGCCTATGAGAGCTCGCAAATTTACAAAGAAAAATCCAAACTGCTTCATGATAATATGCTTATTAGGAAGCAATTTGAGATTGGTCAGAAAGTTCTCCTCTAAAACTCTCGCCTCAAGCTCATGTTAGGTAAGTTACGTTCTAGGTGGAGTGGCCCATTTGTCGTTACTAATGTTTTTCCTTATGGTGCAGTAGAGATCAAAGAATTGGAGACAGACAAAACCTTCGAGGTAAATGGACAGAGATTGAAGATATTCCACGAGGGAGATGCAGCACCGTGCCTCGCAAGTTTCTCGTTAAAGGCACCCATTTATTCGGACTCGTAATCATCGTACCAAATTCGTCGCGCTAGAGACATTAAACCAAGCGCTTATTGGGAGGCAACCCAATTATCTATCTCTTTCTTTCATTTTTAGTTTTATCTAGATAATTAGTTTAATTTAGATTTAAATAAGCTTCTTTCCTGTATTTAAAAAAATTGGAAAAAAAAAATAATAAAATAAATGTGGTTTAGAGATCAGCGTCTAGACACTACGCGTCAAAAATGCAGATCCCGCAAGCACAGCGTCGAGACACTGTAAGTAGCGTCTCGACGCTACGTCGGTTTCTTTAAAACGCAGTTCTTCGTGAAAACAGAGCACATGTGCCCCTTTTCAGCCCTAGCCCAAATTTCCGTCTTTCTCTCTCTCTTTTCCTCCGATTTCTTCCATTTCTCTTCCACTCCCTCTCTTATTTTTCTCTAACCATCTACTTATTCACCCACACACATCCTATTTTGGGATTTCTCTCCAAACTTCGGCACCTCTTGCAGGTTTTGTGGTTCAACTGCCGTGGCCATCCTTCGTGGTAAGTCTTCTTTGACTCATGCTTTAAATTTAGTGTTTTACAATTCCCTTACATAGCAAAGGATCATGCTTAGAGGTTTGTATAGACCTACTGTCATTTATGATGACTTTGGTTAAGTTTTGCTGAAATTTCTGTTCAACTTTGATCAAACAATGGTAATTTATGTTGCATCTTGGTGGGTAATCTGCAAGACAATGTGCATTGTCATAAATTGGTGATTCAACCTGTACTCCTTCTTGTAGTGAGACAAGTATAACACAGGGGATACCCATTGACATATATACTTGTTTGCTATGAATTGGGTATCCTTAGTATGACACATATCTTGGTGGGTAATTTATGACTTGAGTATCCTTTGGCAGAGCTAAATTCTCCATTCTCGGTACGATTTACTCGATTTTTCCTTTCTTTCTACACCTTATGGCTCCATTTTAAACGTTCTACATTGCTGTACATGGCTAAACATTGTAGTTACTTTTGATTTTTTGTGGCAAACTTAAAGTTGGGTGGATTATTTAATAGGGCCATTTGAAAATATTTGATGCTTGTGTTTGTTATTGGTTGGTTGAGCTATTTTCTTTTGACATATATACTGTTGTGGATGCGCTTCTTGTGGCTTTTGCCTAATTTGGGACGGTAGATAGCGTTACTCCTTCTAATATTTTGTCATATTGGTGTTAGGAACTACCCCATGGCTCCCAAAAGAAGTCGTGGCGCTTCCTCATCCAGGTCCTCTTTCGATTCCCATAGATTTGTCGACTAGGAAGCTGCCGGCTGGTATCAGTGCCACGTCGTCTCTCGCTCTCTCTTTGCAGAGAGAGGGATTGCTCTGGACGATTCCCACCATCGCTACCTACATGCCACCATCCTAGAGCTCGGGTGGAGCATCTTAGTCCAGCATCCCGATGCTGGGGTCGTGGCCATCGTTCGAGAATTCTACGCCAACCTCGAGGATGGCAATTCTCATTCATATGTGCGCGGGCACCAGATCCCATTTGATGCAGCTGCCCTAAATAACTATTACCAGCTACCCACCTACGATAGGGACGAGTATACCGAGTACGCCGCTGGACAGATAGACTACACTCAGATTATCCAGCATCTATGTTGACCAGGGGCTGAATGGACTAGAACACCACGATAAGAGGTGGTTCGCTTCAGGGCTTCTGATTTGAGTATCACCAACAGGGTGTGGCATAGCTTCATCTGCGTAAAGCTCCTCCCCGTGTCCAGATTGACTGACGTGACGAAGGAACGGGCCGTTCTCCTGTACGTTATTGCTACGGGTAAGACCATCGACGCAGGGAAGCTTATCTATCGTTCCATCAGACACATCAGGTGCGATGGCACCACTGTCGGCTTCGGCCACTCCTTCTTGATCATGGATATATGTCGACTTGTTGGGGTCACCTGGGCCCCAGAGGAGGAACTTGTGCAGCCACGAGCGATCATGGATCGAAACTTTATCATGGGCTTTCGTGGCTGGGACCACCCACAGGGAGGCGATGGAGAGCACGAGCACGAGGATGAGGCAAATTTGCAGGAATCTCCTCCGGGTCTTCTAGCTCCACCTACTCCACACGGTCCATTCCAAGATTGGGTGGCTATTTCATCGCGACTCGATAGGATAGAGCTCCGCCAGTTGGGTGACGAGGCATATCACCAGCACCTCTACACCTGCCTGCCCCACATGTCTGGCGGTGACCCGACCTTCCCACCACCTATATCGCCATATGCCTCTTCAGACAACAAGTGAGGTCATTTGTTCAGGGTAGCCTCTCTCCTTCCCCCTCTTATTTTCATTTATATCTACATTTGTCCTCTTCCCCTGTATTACCTTTTTCTATTGTATTACATTGAGGACAATGTAATCTTTAAAGTTGGGGGTGCCTGTTATTTTGTTGTTATCTTGAACCTTATCTTTAATTATTTGTAAACCACATGACTGTACTTAACTTTGAATTGCACACCAACTATTCAACTCACATTTCACTAATTCTTTGGACTAAAATAGTTATGTTCTCTATTTTGGATGGCCTGGGAAAATATTGATTCTGATTTTAGAATGATCATTCAGTTCGAGATACCTGACTAGTTTTGTTCGATTCATACTAGAATCAAATGTAGTTCTTGATTTACCTTGCAATAGGAAAAGCACTTAGTTTACCTATACAGGGTTTTGATGGCCTAGACCTAGGTTACGTAACCCATATGCTTGTTGTCACCACGAAAGGTCTTAGGAACTAATTAGAAAGTCTACCTGAATGATATTGAGTAATGTAACACTGAGGAATTCTTGCATGATTGATTTGCCCAACAAAAAAAAATCTTGTTTAAAAGGATAAAGGGCAAAAAGAGCTACCTCCTGTGTAATCAGTTAGGCCACCCATGAGCGAGTGCACTGGGTAAGTGTCCCTACATAGGATGTGTGAAAGCTAGTGCCCACTAAACTAAAGCATAATTTAAAGTTGGGGGTGGGCCTACCCCGGGCCCTTGGCACCCTAGTGGCGTATTACCCTTTTCAAGCATAGGAATGCTTTATAATTGGAACGTAAAGCCATAGTAGAGGGAAGATGAGTTGAGGGTCGCATAAAATAGGTCTCGGCTTATAAAGACTAGTTTGGGTTAGACTATCACACACACACGCAAGGAGTGATAGAACTAAAATTGAAACTTCTTGGATGAAAACTCTAGCACCCAATCTCGATTCTCTATGATTGTTTTAATTTCAGAATTTCTGAGGCATGAGTCATCCACGCATTTTATCCTAGATTTTCTGAGGAATTGTTCTCATTTATTTTGCTCACAGACTAGCAAAAGATTAAGTTGGGGGTATTTTGATCGCACTATTATAATGCTATTTTGTCAACTTATTTCTTGCTAATTTAGTTGCCCTCACATGTTTATTTGCCTATTTTGTAGGAGATTGAGCAAGTTGAAGCCATTTGGAAGACTTTGGAAGAATCATGTCAAAAAGGGAGTTAATCGAGCCTATTTCGAGAGTTTGAATCGAGAAAAGATCACAACCAAGCCAAAGAAACTGAGGGCAGAATGTCTAGACACTATTTTGGGCGTCAAGACGCTACTGCATAGCCAAACGAAGCTTGAAGACTCGCAGGAATAGCGTCTCAATGCTATTCCAAGCGTCTAGACGCTATGGATATGGAGAAAGCAAGGCTCGCTCGACAATGCGGAGAGGCTGCACTAGATGCTACTATCAAGCGTCGAGGCGCTACTCTGATTCTGCCATAATACTTCCTTATTTGCGGATGCAGCGTCTAGACGTTGTCCAAAGCGTCTAAATGTTTTCCTACCATATTTAATCAATTTTTCCCCTTAGAGTTAGGGACTTTTTGCCTCTTTGCACACACGTTTTGAGAGAGTTTTTTTAGACCTTTTCCCTTTACTTCTTAGAAGGTTTGTTGTATTGAATCAAGCTTGTTTTGAACTCGAGGTTTTCTATGGAGATGCTCGGCTAGATTTCACGTTTCCAGTTCCAAGGTCCGGTTGTAATCAATTGCAATATTGTGAGGCTTGAACCTTAACTTAATTTTCTTTCAATTGCAAGTATTCTTTGATTCCTGTGTTAATTTTATAAGCATGTATTTTGATTAAATTGACGCCTTAATCATTCTACATGTTTGATTGCTAGTCATGAATATGATCCGTAAATGTCATGTTGAATGAACCGGTAGCATTAGGATTATTACATGTGTATGTCTTGTGGGTTTCCATATTACATGGCTTGTGTGTTTAATTCTAGTAACTAAAGGAGCTTCTTAATTAGATAAAAGTTGTTTTACCTGATTGGTTGTCTTGGTCTTTCCAAAGTTCTTAATGCCTTTATCTAAATAATTTGGAACGGTTTCGTCAAAAATTGTTTAGGTAATTAGCGTTAACTTGACGTTTATTAGAGTTAATGACCTTAGGGAATTTGCCACTTTTTGGGGTTTCCTAATAAGTTGACCAAGTACTTGCATTGTTAAGTTAAAATATTTTGAATGCCTATGATCAATGTTTGCAATTGAGTAGAACCGCACCTTTGAATTGGAACTTGGTAAGAATTGACTTTTTCTCCTTTTAACTGTTTGTTTTGTTATTATTATTTTGTTAAGATTTTCAAAACCCCCCGTTTCGCTTTTACTGAAATTTAACACTGAGGAAATAAAATTTCTGACTCCTTTGGGAAATCGACTTGGTCCACTAATTCTACAAGCTAAAGTAGGAAGCCAGTTTAATTTTGGTAGGCCTCGACCACCTCACAAACTGCCCGATCTAAATTAATTAAGCACGCACTAACAATTCTAAGGTGATAAGCCTTAGGATTGAGGCTTATTTAGCTTTTATATACTTAATTTATGCTTGGGAATCCATAGAAATTATATAAAGAAGTTAGCAAATCTTAGAAAATAGCAGTAATTCTGTGGAAAATGCATTTAATAAGAAGATTGAGTAAAAAAGGGAAATAAATACTAAAAATGGTGTTTGGGTGTAGAGCATTGGAGAATTGCAATTTCAGATTGCAAAATCTGAATTTGCAATCTGATTCAGCAAAAGTGTTGATGTCCACAGCTGGTCCAATTAAGGAAAACGATCAATCACGCACCTTGATTTTTGCACAGATATTGGGTCAAATTAAGGGAGCATTGGAGAATTGCAATTTCATATTGATTTTTGCACAGATATTGGGTCAAATTAAGGGAGCATTGGAGAATTGCAATTTCATATTGAAAAATCTGCATTTGCAATCTTATATTTCAATCAGGCAGTGACAAATACAGAAAAAAAAAATAAAGATTTCAGCAAGGAAGGAAACCTACGATTTGTTGCTTAATTTCAGCGTAGTTTTTGTAGATTTTTTGGCCAATGCAAGGAGAAATAAACCCTAGCCACCATAATCTATAAAAAGGGAAGAAAAACACACAAAAAAGGAGGAAGATCGGGCAAAAATTTTATGGGTTTCTTTTCGTATGGACGTTTTCGTGGGTTTCTTTTCTACTTCAATTTTTCAGCTACTGTCCCTTGATTCCAAACTTGTTTTCTTCCTTAATTCTCAGTCCAATCCAAACAGAAGTTTGGATTGTGAAGATTTACTCCTTGACAAAGAAAGGGTGAATTGATTGAGAAATATAGGAGGAGCAGTGGGTTTTATTTAAGTTTTTTATTTCAAGTTGTTCTTAGTTTTAGTTTGAATTTTAGATTTGTTTAAGTAGTTTGGATACATTAATTTAGTTTATGTTTCATTCTCAATTGTATCAAACTACTAGGATTGAATTTTCATTAAAGGATTACTTTTTGCAAGTTGAATTTGAGTTTCCCAGAGATGTTGATTCATGGGTTTCATTTCCAGTAAAGAAGTTCTTTGAATTGTTCAAGTTGTTGACCTTTTTATTTCTACTTGACCTTGTTATACAGCACTTAATTTAAAGGCTTCTCAATTTTGGTTTTGAGTTACTGTCAGTTTGATTTCTTTTTAGCATGGAAAATTTTAACAAGTTTTGTTTAGGAGTTTTTAAGTTAATTATGAGCTAAATCCTCTTGGAGGTTCAAGGATGTGAATTCCCTAAGGAGTGCATTGAGCTTAATTTACAAGAACAACCGAGCCTACATTTCAATTGTTTGCTTGTGTTGAATTAATTGCTTTTGTGATTCTAGATTGACCAACTAGGGTTGCAAACTAATTAAGCTTGGATCTAATACTGAAAAGGTTAGTGAAAAGCGAAGTTCGCACATGCAATGGAGACAAGAGTTTAGACATAAGCCATTCTTTACCCTCTCCAATAGCACTAGAATTGTATTCTAAATCTATCTAAGTACGATTGGCCATAGACATATAGGTCCAATCACTTAGCCTTCTAAAGATTTTGAAATCAAAATTGAATAGGAATAGAATTAGGTTAGGATTGCAATTGCAATTTAAAATGGCAATTCACAACTCAGGGCAATGAACATTCTTGAGCCCCATTCTATTTTCATAAAGTTAGTCTCTTGCATTCTGATTTTGCAATATTAGTTTTAGTTTCCTTTGTTGTTTCACACCAAATTACAATCTAATTTTGCAATTTAGTTACCCAAGTTGCAATTTTTTAACAACTCTTGCTATTTTCAATCTTTTTGTTAAAATCGTTCCATGTGGGATCGATACTCAGGAATACTCCTGTTTATGACTTGCATCAATAGTGTGCACTTGCACTAGGGTTGAAATTATTTCTTTTATTTTTACCCACAAGTTTCACCCGATCATAAGGCCTACCATGTACACGTAACTAAGTGAATCTACTTAATTAATCGACGTGGCTATCGGCCTATCACTACATAAATTAAAGACGAGACCGAAGACACCTACAACTACTCATGCATAGTAATGAACGATACAAATCTAGTCAATTTTTCAGATCAACCACACAAGATCATTTTAGGAATACGCTCAAGAATTGATAGCCATTAAAAGCATGAAATTAACTCTAAATTAATCGATAAATCTCACAATGCCACAATAAAATCCTGACAATACCTAGAATTAGTGTTTTCCACTAGCCGAGAGTCGTAAAAATGAATCCCTAGTACATAATTGAAGAGAAAATCTACCTAAAATGGCTAAAAACCTCTAACAACAGTAAATGGGGTGTGAAAATCGAGAATTAGGGCTGAATTGGTCCGAGATGAACCCTAAAACAAAAAGATTTCAATTTATATGAATAGCAGCAGTGTCAAGACATTGTGCACGTTACCAGCGTCAAGGGAGTTTTTTGCAGCGTTGCGTAACACTGCAGTGGGGGGGGGACTTACGATAGCGTCGAAACACTGCTCTGTTCTTCGATATTCTTACTTCCAACGTTGAACAAGGCTCCGCAATGCCATCTCGACACTCTTCAGGGGCAATATGGTCAATCTCATGTATCTTTTCACTCGAGTGCCCGATTGACCTCCTATCGTTTTCACCATGATTTTACGTACTACTAAAAAATATTCCTTAAACTCAATTTCCATACAAAATACATAATAAATCTCATAAAAAAACAACAAAACTAACATGATTTAGGCACGATAAAATACGGAGTTTATAAGTCCTATCAAATACCCCAACCTAAATCTTGCTAGTCCTCGAGCAAGGCACAAACACAAAAACATAAATGAACCAATGATTGCATGCACAAGACTCTAATTTTAATACTCATGAATTTCGTATTAACCACACAAGGAAAACAAGCATATGTTATCTAGGTGTTGAGACACTTTTAAAACTCTTTCAATTCTCTCTTTTGTGTGTGTGACCTCTTAAAGTAGTCTCTACAAGCCATGGGAAAGCTTATAAAGCCCTTAAACCATCTTCCCCCTACATTGGCATTAGAGCTAGCTACCAAGCTTCCAAACTTCCAAACTATCAAGCAAGTAATGTGTTATTAGGTGTCCGACACAAATATTACGGTTAAGCTTGCATCACTTTGAAACCAAAGGGCACTAGCTTTCGCACATCTACCGTAGGGACCCATATTCAGAGCATTAGCTCAATAGATAACCTAATTGATCATGACAGGGGAACTCTTTTTACCTTTTGATTCATCTTTAACTTCTACAAGCTTATTTTCTTTTCTTTCTTTCCTTTTCTTCTTTTCTTTCCAAAAATATTGTTCTTTTTAAGCTCACTTTCCTTTTTTTTTTCTTTTACTTTTGCTTCTGGGCGAATGATCACATTTTTTTTCCTAAGCAAAACATTACAAGCTATCAAATCTTTCCACTCAACAACTAGCCCTACACCTATTGGAGCCCTATAATCCTTCCCACAACCTTCAATACTACTAAAAGAAAGGCTAACATGCTCAAATCGTGCAAGAAAGTCCAGAAAAATTTTGAAAAATTAGCACAAAAAAGGCTCAACATAGGATGGCAAACACATGGTTCAACTATAGTGATTAACATAACACTCCTAAGTATGTCATCAATTGTCCTCATCAAGCACAAAGCAAACACGTTATCAACCAATCATGCTCAGAATACATTCAAAATTTTGAAAAGTTTCACATAATAATCATGTTTAATATAATCGATCAAAAGTCTGAGCTTAGATGCTTAAGGACTCAGCCAACATGTTAAGCCATTTATCAATGAAGCTAAAAAACACTATAACTCCACCCCCAACCTAAAATTTGCATTGTCCTCAATGTAAACAACATGAAAACGATGAACTAAATGAGAGGGGAACAAGTAAACTCTCCTGATTTTTCAAAGCTCGTTCGGGGGGGGGGGGGGGGGGGCAACGGTTCCTCTACAAAAGTAATCTTCTTCATTCTTTTAATTCTACACTTTGCCCTGTTAAAATCAACAGCCCAACTAAGTTACAGCTAAAAACTAAAGGCAACAAACTAAACAAAGCAAATAAATTTTGATGCCTAGCTGCCTCTAAGAAGCACAAATTTTTAACGTCGATTGCTCGATCGACAGTGGCACGATCACTTGCCCTTGTATGAAGGGTCCTCAAATCGAACAGTCATAAGGCTAGAAATGACAGCATCACCCTCCTTAAAAATCTTTATCCTATGTTTGTTCACTTTGAAAGGCAAATATGAATCGGAGCTCTTAATCTCTACGGTGCCATAAGGGAATACATTAGTAATTTTAAAGGGACCAAGCCATTTGGATTTGAAATTACCTAGCATTAGTTTCAACAGGGAGTTGTAGAGGAGGACCTTTTGCCTAACTTCAAACTATTTCATGGAAATCATATTGTCATAGAATAACTCGGTTCCTCCTTGTAAATCCTGTCACTTTCATATGCCTCCAATCTCAATTCTTCAAGCTCATGTAACTAGAGTATTCTCGAACTTCCTGCCTCACCAAAATCCATATTGCACATCTTAATTGTCCAATATGCTTTATGCTTAATCTCTACGAGCAAATGGAATGCCTTTCCAAAAACAAGCCAATAGGGAGACATCCCTATAGGGGTTTTATAGGCAGTACGATAAGCCGAGCACCATCCAACCGGAGGCTCCAATCCTTCCTACAAGGATTTACTATTTTCTTAAGGCGATTGGAAATCTCTGCTTGCTCGTTTATTTGGAGATTGTAGGCAATTGCAACTCCTTGGTTTACTCCACATTTCTTCATAAGTGCTTCCACTGACTTGTTGCAAAAGTGGGTGCCTTGGTCACTGACTACGACCCGTGGTACTCCAAACCTATTGAAACTATCTTTCAAGAAAGCTATAACAGTTTTAGAGCCGTCAATACAAGTGGCTTTTGCTTCCATTCACTTGAAAACATAGTCTACGACCAACAAAAATTTCACAAAATCCATGCACACACACCAAAAATTTCACAATTCATAATAGGCATTTGAGGCATCTCATACTTATGTGATAAGTTCCCTACCCTCTAATGTTTTTCACAATTTTGATAGAATAAATTGGCATCCTGAAACAAAGTTTCCCAGTATAACCCTAACTCAAGTACTTTTCTAGCAGTTCGCCTAGGCCTAAAATGCCTTCCACAAGCAAAATCATGGCAAAAAGCTAGAATAGATGGAATTGCACAGTCAGGCACATAACATGTAACGACTTTACCAGAGCAAAATTTCTACAAATCTAGCTCATCCTAAATATACTTCCTAGACTCAGCTTTAATCTTATCCTTCATGAAGCTACCTAGACTATAAGACAAATTTCTTGTAATAAGATAATTGACTATGTCCGCGTACCAGGGGATCATACTGTGCATCCAAAATAGGTGCTCATCAGGAAATTCATCGTTAAAAGGTACCTGGCCTTTTTCCCTTCTCAACTAATTCAGATGGTCTGCAACTAAGTTTTCTGATCCTCTACGATTCTTTATTTTGATGTTGAAATCGTAGAGAAGCAAAATTGACCTCAACAAGCGAGGCTTCGACTCTTTAGTTAAAAGGTACGTAAGAGCTACATGATCAGAAAACACAGTTATTTCAGACCCGAGAATATATGACCACAACTTATCTAAAGTAAACACAACAGCTAAAAGCTCCTTTTCTGTAGTGGTATAATTGCACTGTTCAAGATTGAGGATTCTAGATGCATAGTAGATGACGTGACTCTTCTTGTCAATTCTTTGGCCAAGGGCAGCTCCAACAGCAAAATCGTTCTCATCGCACATGATCTTGAAGGGTACGTCCCATCGGGAGGGGTGGATGATAGGTGCACTAGTCAACAACCCCTTCAAGAAGTCAAATGCCTTCCTGAACTCCCCCCTGAACTGAAATGGAACATATTTTTGCAACAGGTTCTTCATTGGCAGGGCGACTATGCTGAAGTCTTTAATAAACCTACAATAAAGTTTTGCATGGCCAAGAAATGAACAAACTTTCTTAACATTTGTGATTGGGTGAAACTTGTGGGTAGGGAGAAATTTCAGCTCGGTGCAAGTGCACACCGTCGATACGAGTACAAATAGAAGTATTCCTAAGTATCATCACCCAAAGGAACGAGTTAACAGAAAATTGTAGCAGCAAAAAGTGTTTGAGACTTGTAGCTTAGGTAACTAAATTGCAAAATAGGATTGTGGTTGTATGAAAAGTAAAGAAAAACATAATGCTAAGTGGTAAATTTGCGAGAATAAAAAGGGGGCTCAAGCTTGTCATTGCCCTTGGGTTATGAATTGTAACTTAAATTATAATTGCAATCCTAACCTACAATCACATTGTAAATTGAATTGTAACTCCTGTTCAACTTACAATCCAAGTTTTTTGGAGACTAAGTGAGTACCCTATATGTTTATAGTTTTCCCAGCTTAAATGAATGAATTACGCAATCCTAATGGTTTTAGAGCCTTGCTCTATGTCTAGGGTCAAGAATGGCTTATGTCTAAGCTCTATTCTCTATTGTTTGTGTGAACTCCACTCTTCTTTAACCCTTTTGGTATTAGAATTGAGCCTTAGTACGCAACACTAGTTGATCACTCCAGAGTTACAAATTCTATTTAATCAACACAAGCAAACAATGAAAGTGTAGGCTTGGTCACTTTTGCAATTTAAGCTCAATTCATCCCCTTGAGTGTTCACATGCTTGAACTCTTCAAGAGAATTTAGCTCATAATTAATAGATGAACATAAAATAATTTAAATGAAACAAAACCCAAGAAGGTTGCTGGATAGAAACTTCAACTTGAATAATGCGGAACAAAGGAATTGAAAGCTAGAACTTTTATTGTGAAAAATACTTCTAAAAAATGCTAACAAAACACAAGTATATTGGAAATAAACCTAATGAACTTAGATGAGAGAAGTACATAAGGGAAATACTTGAAAAACAAAACCATTGTATTGAAAATGAAGAACAAAAACAAACTACAATGAAAAATTAAGAATAAAACTAACAACCCATTAATAAAAACCAAGAGAAAGCCGCCCTTGTTGCCTTTTTCGCCAATCGAATTTGATTCCGCTTTTGTTAAAGGGATTCAAATCTTCACAACCTTAAACTTTCATCCATATTGGATTGATAATCGGGCATACAGGGGTTGGCGAATAAAAACACAGCAAAAAAACAATAAAAAAAAATTCAAAAATTTTTGTGGTTGACATCAATCCAAAAGTTGGTCTTTTATGTGTTTCTCTTCCTTTTTATAGACCATAGTGCTAGGGTTTTGTTTCTCCTTCCATTGGCCAAAGAATCTCCATGGATTGTGCTGAAATCAAGGAAAAATTGTGGGTTTCCTTCTTTAAAAGATGCAACAAAATTTTGGGATTCTTTCCATAATTGATAGCCTCACGATTGTCAAATGCAATTGCAACTGCAATTCTTCGCAGCTTCAATTTCTTATATCAAAACAAAGTTTTTATCCGCCTTTTCCTTCTTTCCAGTTCTTTTCTTCATCTGGTTCATCCCTAACATGCTTACTAACTTTCACTAAATATTGATAAGATTTCCTAAGCTCATACACATAATTTCATGGAATTTTAAGCATTTGAGTTTAACGGGGATAAATAAACCACAAGAATGAGAATTATCACACCCCCAAACTTAATCTATTCCTTGTCCTCAAGCAATTAGAAAGCAAATGTAGAGATGTAACCACAAGTCACAATAGATTATAAGAATAAATTTTTGAAAAATACACCTTTTAGGGGAGGTCTCATAATCATAACACTTTACTTTACTTGGACACTTCCACTACATGCAACGTCCATGTCTCCCTTGTCTAAACAAAACACTTTCATTTCACAATCTCACATTGGGTTCATACTACCTATTGCCTTTAGTCAAGTCAAGCTAAGTTTACAAGATTTTCTCAACTAACACTATCCCCCCTCCCCTTCCCACCCAAAAACTTATTTTTTTTCATTTGCTAGAATGCATAGTTTTTCTTTTTCTTCTTCTTCTTCTTTTTCAAGAGGAGACGTTTTTGTCATTTATGCCTTCGTTCTAGCTTATTAACGCTTTTTGGTGAAAGTATCTAGCCATGAGCACTTATCACATCAAGGCCATTTTCACATATTCACTTCCTAAGTTAATCGTTCATGCAAAGAAAATCATGGGTATCATGACCGCCTCTGGTTACTTAGCTAACCCTTGGAAGGAGGAGTATCCTTTTTTTTTTAATTGAATCCTAGCAGTTGTTACAACAACATAGTATTACAACAGTAGTATTACAAAACTCACCCCCCCCCCCCCCAAAACTTAAATGGGTCAATGTCCCCATTGACCGAGAATAGCACAAGAGTGTGAAAACAGGTGATTTACAAAACATCTAAGTTAGACTCTCCTAAGGGGATGCAATGAGGGCATTTAGCAAGAACAAAGAAATCTGACAAAATGTGTTGGTTAGTCCAAATCAGTCGACAACATTCTCAAATGTTTTTCATCCAAAGTTCACAAAAGAAAATAAACTAGGGAAGCGTAAAAGAACCTAACTAAACCTCAAACCAAAAGAAACAACGAAACATAACAATTAAACAAAGCTAGGAAGGTAGGTTAAAGAGAGACTCCTCTATGCAGAGAAAAATGTGTTCTTGTTGCCATTACTGTCCTCGGGATTTTTGAAGCCTTGACTAAGAATTGTTGGGAAGTTTGGAAGACGTGACCTATTTCCCTAGCATGGCATGAAAATTGTTGCTTTCATCCCTTTACTTGATGTGTTTCCAAGATGCCTTGTTTGGCTGAATTCTTCTGAAATTGCAATTGCAATTTGCTTTCGCAATTGCGATTGCAATTTCTTTCTCTTGCTCTTTTTTCTTATATTTTCCTTTGGCTTTCTATTTTTCCTGTTTTTCACCTAAAACTCAAAAGAAGAGCATCAAAAAATTCACATAATTTTTCCTAATGCAAAGTTAACTTTTTGAAAATTCAAAATTTTGAACTTAAAGTTGATTCATCGAACTCCTAGACAAATCCCTAGGTAGGGGTGTTCCCTTAGCGATCAACTTAAATACCTCAACTTTGAAAGAATTCTCCTTAGACAAAGATTTTCTAAATCAAACGTCTTCATTCGGATTGGAATTTCAAAAGTTGAAAGTTTCTCTTTGTTTTTGTTTTTTTTTTATTTTTTAGTGTCTATTACTCAAAATTGATCACTGAGATTGATCCTTCTTTCCTCCTCAAGTCTTCTCCCTAATAAGGCTTGATTCTTTAACCATTGACTGTGAAATTTTTGCCTTGTCCATCTTGTAAATCCACAATTCCATGTTGAATCACAACAAGTTCTGACCATTTCGACTGTAGTTTTGCATGGAAGAGCTTCCATCGGGAGTTAAACAATTTCACTTGTTGTACTTTCGTTAAGTTTTTTATTTTGATTCCCTAATAGTGCCATTTCATCTTCTTCTTTAGAATCTTCTTCCTCTTTGATTGCTCTTGAAACTCATGCAATTGCGAAGATTCTTCAATCTCGACCCTTGAACATTTTTCTGCCTCCACTGGGTACCTCAATGCATTGAGTACATTGAATTTGATTTCTTCATCATTTACTTGCATTGTGAGTTCTCCTTTTTGCACATCATTACCTCTTGCATAACAAGATTGAGGCATCTTTAGGGCCCTCTGGATGGTTTTGCTCCTTCCTCCAGCAGGTTTCTGTGTATGCACAAAGCTAGGCTACCTCTTATGATATCAGCTAGTGTCCATCCCATAGCCTGCTTGTGCTCTTTCAACACATTCACCAACCTCTCCTCCTGTTATTGTTGGGATTTATGCGCTAAAGCCTTGTAATTAATGATTTATTTAATAATTAATAATTATTTTATTTGCAATATAATATTATCCATTATGTGAAAAATCCAAGATTATTAGTGTAATCTTGAATAGTATGTGGTTGACATACATGAAGATCATGTTCAAGATATAACCTAAAGAGTCATAGTATATGGATAAGGTTTGGTGCCTTATCCTGGTAACACTATTGATACGGCTCACTTTGTAATAGTTACAAATGTTTTGATCCAAATCGTTCATGTGGAGATATGTGAGTGAGGGTATCTTATACAATGAGTTTGTATAAGAATGGACCACGAAATATTTAATCTCTCTTTATAAATCCGTTAATTGAGTGAGTTATGAACTTTAGCCTATGAAGGCTTGTCCTTTGATTTGCAAGGGTGAGAATGGCTTTTGTAGCCGATTTAATAAGCCTACTATTTTGGGGACTTGACCAAATAGGAAGCTGGGAACATAATCTCACAAGATGGAATTCACTCCTTCCCTTATAGGGTAAGTAGATGAGTAGTTCCTTTAAGTGCTAATTTCGAGACTTGAACAATGGGGTCCCACCCTCTCATTGGCCGGAATGGGACTTAGTTTATGATTGGATTGTAAACAAATTGTTCATTAGAGGATTAATGGCACTTAAGGTGTAAGATGTAATTACATGGGTAAAACAAACTTTTGACCTAACTATAATTACGAACAACTTGTGAATGATCGACTTGCATGTAGTAGTTTTATCCATGGACACATCTTTTCCTACAGTGCATAAGAGTGCAACTCTAGGTCCATAGTGGAGTGACATAGAGATAATGAATGAAAATTAATTAATTAAAAAGTTTAATTAATTAATTTTGTATCATTGGAGCTTATAATTTGTAGGACCATAAGGTCCCCTTGCTAGCTCATATGAAAATATAGAGATTAATTTTGTTGAGAGAAAATTTTGAAAAGTTCAAATTAAAATTTAATATATTTTATATATTAAATGAGAGAAAACATATTGAATGTATATGATACATTAAATATCAAAGAAATTATTAATGTATCAAGATACATTGAAGAAAAGATATTTATTAAATTTGAATTAGATTCAAATTAGGAAATAGATTTCTTGGGAGAATATAAAAAGGTTTGAATAAGATTCAAATTGGTTAGATAAATATATTTTAATATATTAGATATTTAAATATATTATTTAGTTATTTTCTCTAAGCCACTATAAATAGGACCCTAGGAGTGAGCCATTGTGCATTCTTCATAAGAGATACATCTGTTCTATAGAGAATTGTAGAATTCTCTCTGAACTTCTTCTTTCTCCTTTTCTTTCAAGAGGCTCCCACAAGCCTTGATCATGTGCTTGAGTCATAGCTAGGAAGACTTTGTGAAAGAGATAAAGACCTGCCTGAAATATCTCCATATTTATTCCAAGTAAGTTTGCTTAATCTTATTCTTTTAGTTTAATTTTAAATAAAATCAAAGACGATCCAATGCTTCTGCTGCGGAGTGAAACGTTCATTCCTTCAGTTATAGTGTAAGATGCTTGGAGATGATGACTGACAAGGTTTCCTTATCACCTAAGTATGAGTACTTAAGGTGATCGGGAAGAGCTTTCATCTCCAACTAGGGTGCCTTCTGTTGAGATTTATGCCCTAAAGCCTCGTAATTAATGATTTATTTAATAATTAATAATAATTTTGATTATTTTATTTGTAATATAATATTATCCATTATATGAAAAATCCAAGGTTATTAGTGTAATCTTGAACAGTATGTGGTTGACATACGGGAGGATCATGTTTAAGAAATAACCTAAAGGGTCATAGTATATGGATAAGGTTGGGTGTCTTATCCTAGTAACACTATTGATACAGCCCACTTTGTAATAGTTACAAATGATTTGATCCAAATCATTCATGTGGAGACATGTGAGTGGGGGTATCTTATACAATGAGTTTGTATAAGACTGGACCACGAAATATTTAATCTCTCTTTATAAATCCGTTAATTGAGAAGATTAATATTTCATCAGGATGATCATATGCAGCTCAATCTTAATACTGAGTGAGTTATGAACTTTAGCCTATGAGGGCTTGTCCTTTGATTTGCACGGGTGAGATTGGCTTTTGTAGCCGATTCAATATGCTTACCATTTTGGGGACTTGACCAAATAGGGAGGTGGGAACATAATCTCAAAAAATAGAATTCGCTCCTTCCCATATAGGGTAAGTAGATTAGTAGTTCCCTTAAGTGCTGATTTCGGGACTTGAATAATGGGGCACCACCCTCTCACTGGCCCGAAAGGGACTTAGTTTATAATTAGATTATAAATAGATTGTTTATTAGAGGATCAATGGTACTTAAGGTGCAAGATGTAATTTTAGGGGTACAACGGACTTTTGACCAAGCTGTAATTACGAATAACTCGTGAAGGATCGACTTGCATGTAATGATTATATCTATGGACATAATTTGTCCTATAGTGCATAAGAGTGCAACTCTAGGTCTATAGTGGAATGACCTATAGTTAAAGAATAAAAATTAATTAATTAAAGAGTTTAATTAATTAATTTTTTACCATTGGAGCTTATAATCTGTAGGTCCATAAGGTCCTCTTGCTAGCTCATAGTAACACTAAAATATCAATTTAGTTGAAAGAAAATTTTGAAATGTTCAAATTAATATTAATTTGAAGTATTCAAATTAATATTTAATATATTAGATATATTAAATATAAAAGAGAAAAATATATTTATTGTATTTGATACATTAAATATTAAAATTTGAAATGTTCAAATTTAATATTTAATTTGAAGTGTTCAAATTAATATTTAATATATTATATATATTAAATATAAAAGAGGAAAATATATTTATTGTATTTGATACATTAAATATTAAAATAATTAATGTATATTTGATACATTAAATAAAAGATATTTATATAATTTGAATAAGATTCAAATAAATAAATATCGTAGAAGATTTGAATGAGATTCAAATAACTATAAGATATATTTTAATATATTAGATATTAAAATATAATATTTTAATTCTAGCAAAGATTTACCATTGGTCTCTATAAACAGGATCTTTGGTTTGAGCCATTAGGCACAACACACATATCTCCTCAATAGAGAAATAGATAATTCTCTCTAAACCTCTTCCTCTCCAATCCCTTTTGGATTTTCTTTCAAGAGGCTCCCACAAACCTTGGTCCTGTGTTCCAGTCATAGCCAAAAAGATTTTATGGAGGAGATAAAGATCCGCAAGAAATATCTCCATATTTATTCCAAGTAAGTTTGCTTAACCTTAATTTTTAGTTTAATTTTAAATAAAATCAAAGACGATCCAATGTTTTTGCTGCGGAGTGAAACGTTCATTCCTTCACCTTCAAAATAGAGGGAAGCAATTTGTTAGTCTTCTTATCCTTACCAGTAGAAGTCTCAACATTCAAGAAAATGGATCCTGAAATAGGGCATATAGAACACTCCCCTTACTCAGTCTCCTCATGGATATCAACTGAGTCTTGCTCAAGATCAGAATCATCATCATTCAATGGTATCTCTTGCACTAATGCATCAAGAATATCAACCTCACATAGAGAGTGCACTTCGCTAGGATACTTAACGGCCTCAGAGATATTAAACACAACCAAATCATTGTCGAACTCAACAGACAAAGTACCTTATCTACATTTATTTTAGTCTTGGCCATTTTCATGAAAGGTCTTCTTAACAAAAATAGAGGCAGGTGCAAAACAAGAGGAAGAACTTTCATCCATTTCAAGCACATAAAAATCGGCTGGAAAAATTAAATCATTGACCTTGACTAAGACATCTTCTACTATTCCTAAGGGATGCACATAGGACCTATCGGCTAACTAAATAACAATGTCAGTTTCCTATAAATCATTCAATTTAAGCTCCTGATAGATAGAATACGACATGACGTTTATGGATGCTCCTAAATCTAACATGACGTGCTCTATCATGTTGCTACCTGGATCTTTACATTTTTCTGGCACGTTTCCTCGAATAACAGGCGATAAGTTTCTACTTACCTAAATTCGCTCTTGATCCTTTCTATTCCTCCAATGAGTGCACATTTCCTTGAGTAACTTGGCGTAATTAAGCACTTGCTTAACGACCTTATGCAGTGGTACGTTTATCTCGACTCTCCAAAAGATGTCCAAAATTCCTCTCTCCTTATCCTTAACACGCTCTCTAGATCTCTCTAACCTGCTTGGAAAAGGAGCCTTAGACACATAACCATTCAAATTCAATGGAGGATTGAAAATTACCCTATAATAAGTGACGGAGCTCGTGACTGTGAAGAAACGCTCCCTTGAGGTTCCAAGGAATCTTCTAATGCTCCGAGCAGTGTGAGGTGCTTTTTTCAAGTAGGGCTTTGAACTTAATGGCACTAATGCTCTCTGATTTGTGGACCCCCTCTTCTCATTGGTGGGCTGGTTAAACTTGTCCGTAAGCTTCCTAATTCGACTCAATTTCTTGTTCAAATGTCTCAACATTAGTAGTCAAAGTTTGAGCCAACTCTTCGAACTTACCTAGGCTTGATGTTTGTGTTCCCACTGCTTCTCTCTTCTCCATGGCATCCATCTTGCCTTTTATTCAAGCCTATCCCTCAATGAACTTCTGCAAGAGAAAGGAAATGTTGGTCTTTTGAAACTTTAACTAACCTCTTTCTCCACGTGTGAGGTGCGCCCGAACTGATGTATGCTTTTAGCCATGTTAGAGATAATCCTCCTCACCTCTGCAGCTGTCTTGTCAAGTAACGACCTTCCACTGGCTGCATCTATTAAACTCCGATCAGCTGAGAGTAAGCCCTCGTAGAAACACTGAACGAGCTGATGATCAGAGAACTGATGGTGGGGGTAGCTTGCACATAAACACTCATAATGTCCCTAGTATTCGTATAAGTTCTCCTCGTCTCCCTGCATGATCCGATAGATCTCATTTCTGATCTTGATTGTTTTGGACCCTATGAAGTATTTCTACAAAAACACCCTCTTCATTTGGTTACAAGTGGTGATAAGGCCTGAAGGAAGGTAGTGAAGTCAATCTCCAGATTGGTCCTTTAACGTGAATAAAAGCTGATTTGTTCCTTTGTGACATAGTTAGGCTTCATTCCCACGCATACCATATGAAAGTCCTTGAGGTGTTTATGACGATCATGTCTTATGTAGCCATGAAAAACAGGAAGTTGATGAAACCAAAATTTAGTTCAAAATTACCTTCAGTGGGAGGGTAGGAGATGCAAAGCGGCTGCCGATCCAAAGTAGAGGCTGTCAACTCTTTAATCGTGTGCTCGGTCATCGTGTTTACTCTGGATGACCTACTGAGGTTGAAATAAATCTCTACGTTCAGCTCACTGTTTCTCTGCTTTTGCTTTCGTACTAAAACACCACTCCATCTTTGCAAATTCTATAAATAAACCAATTGAAAAGCCTACGAAGAACGAGTTCTATAAAACAAAGCAAAGCAGAAGAGTTTGGAACCCAAACAATCAAGAAGAAATAATTCACCGATTTCCCAGCAATGGTGTCAATTTGACAGAGCTCGTCAAACTCGCCAAATAAATTTATAACCGGTTCTCACCAAGAATTGTAGTACTTAGTGGTGACTGGGTCGAACATAGGGGATCGTGATTATTACTTCCTAAGAGCTAGGTTATTGAATAGAATCGTGGAACGGGATTTATGGTGAAATACTAAATTGCAAGAAAAATAAATGCTATGAAAAATTAAATGCATAAAGGAAAGAAATTAAAAGAGTTGTGATCATACGTACCCAACACTTAATCGGACATGTCGGGATTCGATTTTAGCATTTATCATAGATTATTTTTTGTGAGAATAGTTAATTTCGCTTTTAACGCTTAACCAACTCCTTGGAACACTGTAGGAGCCTCCCTTAATTAAATCAATTTGCAAACGCCTAATTGACTCTAATTTAATTAACAAATTTGGCATGACCAATACCAAAAGAATTAATTAAATGCATTAAACCCATGGGATAAGCTTAAACGAGTTAATTAATTAGGTTGGCCGATCTAAATTAATTAAGCACGCGCTAACAATTCTATGGCCTACCATGTATATGTAACTAAGAAAATCTACTTAATTAACAGACGTGGCTACCGACCTACTACTACTCAAATTAAACACGAGACCGAGAACACCTACAGCTACTCCTGCATAGCAATGAATGATACAAATCTAGTCAATTTTTCTGATCAACCACACAAAATCATTATAGGAATATGCACAAGAATTGAAAGCCATTAAAAGCATGAAATTAACTCTAAATTAATCCATAAATCTCACAATGCCACAATAAAATCTCGACTATACCTCGAATTAGAATTTTCACTAGGCGAGAGTCATAGAAACGGATCCCAAGTACATAATTGAAGCAAAAATCTACCTGAAATGGCTAAACGTCTCTAAAAGCAACAATTGAGGTGTGGGAATAGAGAATGGGGGATGAGTTGGTCGAAGATGAACCCTAAAACGGAAAGATTTCAGTTTATATGAATCGCGACAACGTTGAAACAGCGTCTGCAGCGTTGCACAACGCTTTGACATTCTGTCTTCTAACGTTGAGCAAGGCTCAGTAATGGCATCTCAACACTCCTCGGGGGCAATTTGGTCAATCTCATGTATCTTTTCACTTGGGTGTCCGATTGACCTCTTGTTTGGCTCGTTTTCACCCTGATTTCACGTACTACTCCAAAATATGACTTGAACTTAATTTTCCTACAAAATACACAATAAATTTCATTAAAAAACCAATGAAACTAACGTGATTTAGGCACGATAAAATACAGACTTTCTAAGTCCTATCAGATCATAATCCATTTGATCATGGCTAGGAAATCCTCTCCTAGTGTTGGCCTCTTGCATGAAATCTAGTTGCAACTGAGGACATGCTTCTGTAAGGTGTCCAAGAACTGAACATATTCTGCATGTCGTTGGTGTTTGCAATTGCCCTGCAACCATTTGAAGAACCAAAGAAGTTAAATCAGAAAGTTGACTTTTAGGCTCACTTACCTCATCAATTTGCAGAATAGCTCCACCAGTTAGTATCCAAAACTGTTAAGAATGATTCTCTGTCATTTAAGAACAGGTATAAACAAAAAAACACAAACATTTTTTTTAAAATTTTTGTAACTAATTTAACATAGAGAAACTAATAATGGTTCCCTGACAATGGAGCCAAATTTTGGTCGGGTTATCGAGGCCTGCCAAAATAAAACTAGTTTCCTACTCTAGCTTGTAGAAATAGTGGACCAGGTCGAATTCTCAAGGGACCAAAGCAATCAACTTCTCAATGTTAAATTTGAAAAAGATAATAAAATAGGAAGTTTTTGTGAAAATGGAAAAAAAAAATGCAATCTATAGTGAATCAAATGAAATTAATGCAAGGGACATTAAAATGATATTACCATGCACCAACTTGGAGATTATCGGGCTAATTTGAAATGTTGATCATCGAAAACTCAAATTAAACTCAAATTCCTAATTAAAAGATCAATCTACTTAATCGAAAAAAGCTGTGAAAAGTACCTAAGGTACCCAAATTCAATTCATTAGACAAAAATTCCTAATTAATTCTAAACTAACTAATTAGCTGGACATGATAGGGTTCCATACTAATTAACTAATTGCCTTCAACTCGAGGATTGATTGAGACACTGTAATTAAACTAGATAACCTAATTTAATTGGAAAGGTCTTTTAATTCTAAAGCCTATTATGCAAGCTATGAATTAAATAAAAAGCCTCTAAATTACACACATAAGCCAACCTATTTCCTACTTAAACTCACTTAATCACAACAATTACGGATCATGATCTCGTGCATTGCGAGTTAAACATACGAGAGTAATTAAAGCGTCAATTTAATTAAACAAGCGTGCTCATAATCTAAACAAAACTTAAAAAACATTTAATTAAGAAAATTGATAACAATTCACAACAAATCTCACAACATTACGTAATTAGGCCCGACAAACCTCTAAAATAGGGATGAAATTTTAGCTAGCCATTGGGATAGCGTAGCCCAACTCCATGTTTCGATCCATAATGACTAAACTAGAATTAAAAGGCTAAAAAACAGTAAAGAAAAGCTTAAAAACACCTAATTATCATCTAATTAAGGTGGCTAAGTAATGTAACAACATTTTGACCTAATACAACAAGATGCTTTTATGGTAACTAGAGCATTGAGACGCTAGTCCAAGCGTCGAGACACTACTAGTGTTGAGCATAGTATATCCACAGCGTGAAGGGGCATTAAGTGTGGTGTGAATGTGTAAGCTGTAGCGTCGCAAATTAGTGTCAGGCATCTTGACACTACCTGTGCAGTTGAATGGCTTGGGAGTGACTGCATTAGCGCTAAGACACCCCTTTTAGGGTTGAGACACCACCTCCTCGGCCATTTGGGGTTCATTTTCACTCTTCCATGCCTTAGTTAATATTTTTTAACTTAAAATCTGGCCCTTTAGCCTAAAGAGGAGTGAAATCGCCAGATCTACCTATTGCTGCTCAATTCCTGTAAATTCACCATTAAACGCATAAAATTTCCTTGAACTAGCATTAATTAACTAGATTAAATAGCACATTTGCAGTGCTATCACAAACGAAAAAAAAATTTTCCCCAAAATTTTTCCTTTCGCATGAATGGGCTCCCTCATCTCCTCTCCAAACCTTAGCTCCACATCTACCTTCGACTCATAATCTTTGCACTCCCTCCCCATAATGAATGTTGCTAACTTTTCTTTCTCAAGGTTTTTAATAACCTTTGATAACGTGGATATAATTTTCAAAGGTTTTTTCAATACCTTTGATAAAAGAAAATCTATTTTTCAAAGGTTTTCAATGACCTTTGATAAATGTATATCTTTTTCAAATGTATTTAATAACGATCGATAAAAAGTAGATATTTTTCAAAGGTTTTTTAAATGCCTTCGATAAATGATAATATATTTTTCAAAGGCTTTTAATGTCCTTTGATAAATACAAATCTTTTTCAAAGATTTTTAATAACCTTTGATAAAGGGTAGATATTTTCAAAGGTTTTTCAATACCTTCGATAAAGGATAATATATTTTTCAAAGGTCTTTAATGACCTTTGATAGATGTATATCTTTTTCAATGGTGTTTAATAACCTTTGATAAAAAGTAGATACGTTTCAAAGGTTTTTTAAATACCTTTGATAAATGATAATATATTTTTTAAAGCCTCTTAATGTCCTTTGATAAATACAAATGTTTTTCAAATGTTTTTTCAATACCTTCTATAAAACATAATGTAACGCCCAGCTTATTTAGGGGCGTTATTTTCGAAAATTTGAAATTCAAATTTGGTTATTTTGGAATTTAGAATGTTGGAAAGGGCAGTTTTGGAAGGAAAATTTGGTTTAAGGGGCAATTTTGAAATTAAAAAAAATGAGAGTGATGATTTAGGTGGCGATTCCCCCAGAGTGATGAGCGTGAGAGTTGCTCTCCTTCTCTGCATTAGACCAGCCTAGAATATATGACTCACAAGTATAGCATGTGTAATACCATAGGGGAGTGAGCCTGAAGTAAGGTAGGTAGGCACATAGCTAACTGAAGTGAATTTTGAGTTTGAATTTGAGCAGGAGTTTATGAGTTAGGGCGAAACTCATCTGTTTATGGTTTTGGACTTTGGACCCCTAAGTGGGCTACTTACTGAGTATGTTTATACTCACTCGTGCTACTTTGTTTTTGTTTTGTAGATAGTGCACATTCTCGAGGTGGGTGATGGAAACGATGACTTGACGAGGCTATGGAGACTCCACTAAATTTCCTTTCCTTGTATTAGCTTTTAGTTTTGTAGTTTTGTTCTTTGTTGTAATGTTGGTCTGTAAAGCTTAAATATATCTTGTTTCCGTGAATTTGGTTAGAGTTTCTTTGATTCTTGTGTCTGATGGTTGAGCTTAGCATGTCTTGTCGTAGTTTGTTGAATGCTGAGTGTTACATCTGAGATATACAAGTGTTTTCATTCTTATCAGGTCGTCGTAAATTTTTGTTTTCTCGTAGTTACGTCGTCATGCTACCTGAATTTCGGGCATGAACGAGGTAACTCAGTCGTGCTTTCGCATTTAGAGAGTCATGTGGGTCAGGGATGTTACACATAATATATTTTTCAAAGGTTTTCAATGACTTTTGATCAATGTATATCATTTTCGAAGGTGTTTAATAACCTTTGATAAAAAAAAGATATTTTTCAAAAGTTTTTTAAATACCTTTGATAAAGGATAATATATTTTCAAAAGATCTTACATGTCCTTTGATAAATATATATCTTTTTCAAAAGTTTTTAAACCTTCATAAAAGAGTAGATGTTTTTCAAATGTTTTTTCTACACCTTCGATAAATTTATAGCTTTTTCAAATGTTCTTTTTTTATAACATTTGATAGAAGAGATTTAAAATAGGCCAACTTTTTTGTAGTGTTGGTATCACCCACTATTAATTATTGGGATTTATGCCCTAAAGCCTCGTAATTAATTATTTATTTAATAATTAATAATAATTTTGATTATTTTATTTGCAATATAATATTATCCATTATATGAAAAATCCAAGGTTATTAGTGTAATCTTGAACAGTATGTGGTTGACATACATGACGATCGTGTTCAAGAAATAACCTAAATAGTCATAGTATATGGATAAGGTTAGGTGCCTTATCCTGCTAACACTATTGATACGGCCCACTTTGTAATAGTTACAAATGATTTGATCCAAATCATTCATGTGGAAACATGTGAGTGGGGGCATCTTATACAATGAGTTTGTATAAGACTGGACCACGAAATATGTAATCTCTCTTTATAAATCCGTGAATTGAGAAGATTAATTTTTCATCAGGATGATCATATGCGACTCGATCTTAATCTTGAGTGAGTTATGAACTCCTGTCTGTGAGGGCTTGTCCTTTAATTTGCATGGGTGAGAGTCGCTTTGATAGTTGATTCAATATGCCTACCATTTTGGAGACTTGACCAAATAGGAAGGTGGGAACATAATCTCACAAGATGGAATTCACTCCTTCCCATATAAGGGAAGTAGATGTGTAGTTCCCTTAAGTGCTGATTTTGAGACTTGAACAATGGGGCCCCACCCTCTCACTTGCCCGAGAGGAATTTAGTTTATGTTTGGATCATAAATAAATTGTTCATTAGAAGATCAGTGGTATTTAAGGTGCAAGATGTAATTACAGGCGTAAAACAGACTTTTGACCTAGTTGTAATTACGAACAACTCGTGAATGATCGACTTGCATGTAGTGATTATATCAATGGACACAACTTGTCCTACAGTGCATAAAAGTGCAACTTTAGGTCTATAGTGGAGTGACCCTAGAGTCAATGAATGAAAATTGATTAATTAAAGAGTTTAATTAATTAATTTGTATCATTGGAGCTTATAATATATAGGTCCATAAGGTCTCCTTGCTAGCTCATAGTAACACTAAAAGATCAATTTAGTTGAAAGAAAAAATTTGAAATGTTCAAATTAATATTTAATATATTAGATATATTAAATATAAAAGAGAAAAATATATTTATTGTATTTGATACATTAAATATTAAAACAATTAATGTATATTAGATACATTAAAGAAAATATATTTATTAAATTTGAATTAGATTCAAATTAGGAAATAGATGTCGTAGGAGAATTTTAAAAAATTTGAATAAGATTCGAATTGGTTAGATAAATATATTTTAATATATTAGATATTAAAATATATTATTTAATTATCTTCCCTAGACCACTATAAATAGGATCCTAGGGGTAAGTCATTGGGCATTCTTTATAACACACATCTCCTCAATAGAGAATTAGAGAATTAGAGAATTCTCTCTAAACCTCTTCCTCTCCAATCCCTTGGGGATTTTCTTTCAAGAGGCTCCCACAAGCCTTGGTTTTATGTTCGAGTCATAGCCAGGAAAACTTTGTAGAGGAGATAAAGACCCACCATAATATTTATCTCAAAAGTAAGTTTTCTTAATTAATATTATTTTTAGTTTAATTTTAAATAAAATGAAAGACGATCCAATGCTTCCGCTGCGGGATGAAGAGTTCATTCCTATCAAATTGCACCCTTCATCTCCTTGTTTATCCACACTTACATATGACTACATAAGGCTTCATTATTTGTCTGTTCGGATTTTGAGGATTTCACCAACACAACTAGATTTAGATCACGACTATGATACCCACTTGTTAAGGACAACAGACTCGTAACATATCTCCACAATGATATGATATTATCCACTTTGGCATCTATGAAATGGAAGGACAAAAACAATTATTTTCATGGGTAAAATCTACTAGCCATTTATGAAATGCAATAAAATTACACCATTAACCCAACCATAAAATAGTCACCTTCATCTAAAATGAAGAAAACTTTTGAGAAAATTTCAAGTACTACGTTAGTGAAATTTTTTTCATATTACCTCCATTCATTGTTTGCCATGAAAGAAACATTTAAAATGGAGTCGGACCCATAAAATAAAATAATATATCATCAAGTGATGTGTCAAATGTTAAATAATTGTAGTACTAGAAATTTTCCTGAAAACTTCCTTGGTGACCTCGTAACAAGAATTATATATCCAATATTAAATGTTTGACATGTATTTTTTTTATAAAAAAAAATTATATCTCTTCTCTAACATGTTTTAAATATGGATGTCAATAAAAATATCAATATCTCAATTTTATAAAAATGTAGATAAAATATCAATGCTAGTATAGATTTATAGAAAAATTATACACATAAAATATTCATAAAAATGATGTACATTGACAAAGAAGCATTTCATTCTTTTTAAATAAATTTAAATTTATTATTATATTAAATTTATTTTTTTAATGATATAATAAAAATGACTATTAGTCAGTCCCTTAATATTAAACCCAAAAACATACGAAAATGTGGACCACCTAGATTTGAAACCTTGCTTTTCTCCCTCTTTTTCTTTATTTTCTGTCAAATACATAAATAAGAGCTAGTAGAAAAGGTTTTTAGACCTAAAATCTCGAGTATATGTGGACTTTCGAGGTTTTTGCATCACGACGGTGAACTTTATCTACTCCGGCAAATCGACGTTGTCTCCGTCCACCGCCTTCCATTGAAACCACCATACGAAATTCGCAATGAAATATTCCAAAAGAAGCATTGTCAGATCAATTGCTGGAAATATCCTCCTTCCTGCTCCGAACAGCATCATCTTTATCTCTTTGCTCCCTGTTACATCAAACGCTCCCGCTTCTTCTTCTTCTCCGCCGCCTTTCATGAACCTCTCTAGCGTCCTGATTGACTAGAAGTACAAATACTGCATGCATATTCTGGGAAGATAACCATGACCCTCTTATTTTCGAACTCTGCTTCACACTAACTTTTGTTTGACCCTTCTAATGACGACTTTATGTGACCACATCAATGGTCATGTATATTATGGGAAGATAACCATGACCCTCTTATTTCCGAACTCTGCTTCACATTAACTTTTGTTTGACTCTTCTAATGACGACTTTATGTGACCACATTGATTGTCATGTTATGTTTATTTATTTTGTTGATGCTTTTGTTTTTTATTTTTGTACTTTATATCTTCATGTTTAAACTGATGACATTAAGATTGCCATGTTATATTTTTTATTTTGTTAATGAGAATCAATGTTCTGATTGTTAGAATCAATTTTCTTATTCTTAGATTTTGCGTGAAAGTGAGTATAGAAAATGAATTAAATTAGGGGTATGAAAGGCATAGGTAATATACATTTAATTATACTATAACATAGATTAAATGCTTCATTCAAAATTCCTTTTAAAAATTGATCTATGGTGTACAAGAGGTTTTACCACTACTACAAAAACTGTATTACTTGACGCTTTTGGAATGTCAAATTCTAGTACTCTTGACGCTTTTAAAAGTGTCAACGAAGCCACCGTCAAGAATAAGGTGCCTAAAATGTGACAAAAGAAAAGCATCAAGCTATACTTTCTTTGATATGTTTCAAATGTCAAGAATATTAAATTCAATGACATTTCTAAAGCGTCATGTATATAAATTTTTGACACTTATTACATATCATCTTTGTTAGAATTTGACATTTTTTGTTTGTCAAATTTATTGTTATCTTGATGCAGTAAGAATGTCAAATTAATTAGTTCTTTACACATTTTGCAAGTCATGTTTGTGACCTTTTTTTAAAAAAAAAATTCTAACAAATGTTCCCTATTATCTTGAATCTCCTGCATTTCGTTGTTCCAATAATTTGATATCTTGAAGAAAATAAATTTCATCAACCAAATAAACATACATATTCAAGATCTATCAACCATTTTGAATTTCCTGCATATTGTGTACTCTAACTTGAAAATTACAAAATTTCATCAACCAAATAAACAATACACATTCAAAATTACTGAATATATCTAACAATAATATCTTCAATATTACCAAACTATATATCATCAATTCCAAAATTACAAAAACTATCAATTCATACAAACTATTCAAACATTACAAGCTATCTATTCTCACCATATGTCTGGAAATATCCTTCAAAATGACAAACTTTGGCACTTCCATGTAGCCACACATAACATCCCAAAATTATACATTCTACCGTTTCAAAAGTTACTTAAGCTATATAATAGATCAACAAGAATTGAACCAAATACCAACAAACCCGCCATCATTATATTGCATCTTGTATACAGGTCCAAGTGCTTCAATAGTGACCACACAATTGCCCCAATAACCTGAAATGGAAACAAAAAACCAATTCTTGCATTATAGCAATGGCAATCAATGAAAGTAATCAAACATATAAAAGGGTTAGAGCACAAAATAACGAAGACGTAACATCATGCCAATATCAGTTTTCTCGTTGCCACTCACTTCCATAGTGTTGCCCACCACTATATTCATAAATTGGTCAAACCCATGAAACTTGCCTCTTTCATCATAGTACAAGAGAACTGATCACAAAATGTAAAATTTAACTCTTGAATTGTTTGTATGATAGGCTTTGATAGCATGTATTAACTTAGAAAATATACAGATCAATGACATCATATATATTGAACTAGACACAAACATACAAACCACTTAGTAGCCTTTGTCTCTTAGTCGCAAGCTTTGAATTCAATTTCCAGTACCTGCAATAGGAGAGGAGAGAATAAGACCCTTCCTATTGTTTTTACATTTCTAGTTTCAGAAACTGTTTTTAATCATGAATTATTGATAGCTAGTTTCAAATATCTTTTCAAACTATTACTGTATTAGTACCAATAAGAATATGTGAAATATTATTTTAAATGTAGCAAAATGTCAATGAGATAAAAATAAAACAAGATACATTTTTCTTTACATCAATGTGAAAGATTTCATAAGACAAGATATTTGTGTTAGGCCACCAATTGAGAAGTTTTATCAAAGGAGGGGCAAGGAAGGAATTTCTCATTGAGCAGTTCGTTAGAATGTGGGATTGTGAGAGTGACTGAGTGAGTGAGCTATTGTGGGGCCGGAGAGAGAAAGAGTAGCTGTTATATTTTCCTTTTTTGTTTCATTTTGTTCTTGGCTTTTTGTTTACATAATTTGCAAGTGCAAATTAGGGAAAGAGGAAAGACTACCAGCCCTCTCGATTTGGTTGGATGTTTTGTAGCCATATTGGCAAGTTTTTTTTTGTTACTAATATCAATACAATTGTAAGGAGATACCTTACAATTTGCTAATAAGTTGATCCTCGTTTAATCTCTTCAAACAAGAGAAGACAAGATATTTGAGCTGCAATACTTCCTCAATTAAAGATTCAATATCTTGAAAAAATTATATTAGTCTACTTCCAAAAAAATAAATTGAGAGATTATAAGAAAACAAAAAAATAAATTACACAATAATTCAAAGATGACTTAGTGATCTAATCTTTTTACTTGCAAAATTGGACAAAATTTTCAAATTTCCTTCAAAAGTAAAGAAAGATTGTCCTCTTTGTATTAGATGTAGGTGGGAATGAACAACTTCTATGGAATAAATAAGAAGATTTTGATTTCACGGTGTTGGAATCGGAAATTTTTTTCCACATAATCTTAGAATAGATTATAATATTTAAAAATAAATAAAATGTATATTATAAAGAGGGTGAGGATTAAATTAAGATGGAAGAAAATTGCACCTTGCCCATGGAAGTTGATGAGCCATCAGGCCTTAGAAATGCCAACAGCTCTGTTAGGGGAGCAACACCATGAATTTTTTTGGAAGTAGAAACTTAAGCATGTGATACTCCACCTACTCTTGTCAAGAAATCTGTAAAAAGTTCTCCAAATAAAATCTGTCAAAAGTTTTTGAAACTTTCTCAACTTTCTTTCATAGAATGAAGAAAGATCATTAATACCTGTAAATTGTCCAATGTACTACAGATCAACCATCAAAAGGAATTTCTAGAACTGAAAAAAAATAAGATACTACAAGATAAGAAATATCACCATTCAAGGACCACGACCATTTCTTCTTAATGTTCCTAATTACACAATAAAGCAATCATCTGTGATTTGTAGAGTATATAGGTTCCCTTTACGTTCCACAATTTCTAAAAAACTGAATAGAATAAATGTGAAATGGGTTAAAAAAGATAAGCATAAATTTATACATTGTGAATGATGCTTCTTGATGTGAAGCCCATGCACCGGTAGCTTTAATGTTGTGATGACCTCTAAATTGATTATATATCATCTTGCAATTCATTATTCCAACATCCAAAGGTGGCAATCAAACTTTTAGAAGAGAAATCATATCTTAAATTTTTCATAGTAAGAATTTAATGAAAATGCTTGAAGGAAAATTAATTGCAAGCTACAAACTAACAGGTTAGCTGACACGATCAGCCTCCTAATCTCTTCACAAAGTTCTCTTGTATTCTAGGGCTAAAGTTTAAAACATGAGCTAAAAGTGGTCCCCTCTATCACACTCAGTATGCGAATTAGTGATTCTCCTCATCTCTTTCTCACCCTTTTCTCTGAAGTAAGATAGCTTTTCAATATCTAAGTTCCTTAACAAGTTCACCTTTCCATCATTTTCAGGTATGACTTGAGATTACTTGTGCAAGGAAATAAAAAAACGCTACTTCAGCTTTTATTAAACGTTCCAGTCTCATAAATCCATCTTGAATATTAATTAACGATTTAAAAGGTTAGAAAATTTTAGCTTTATAAATTGAAAAAAAAATCCCAACAGACTCCATTCCTAGGAAAAAAAAAGCACCACATGATAATAATCCATATACTACAATTATGATAGAGATAAGTTGGAGGATATACCTTACATTTTTTGCCCCATTTAACTACCTTAGTATTACCATTGTAAAATAATGAGTAGACTTGATGGCAGCAGGCCTAATGAATTTCTCCATACTCTGTCTTTGCTAGACAGAGTATGGAGAAATTCATCTAAATGAAGGACATCCTGGATGCAGCTTTCAAGCAAATATACAAACAAAATTACTCCATATCTTATGTTGGTCCATGTACAAATGTTGTCTTTAGCAACTAAATTAGAACTTAGTCTCATCATTATCTGAATGCTTAAGATATCCTCAATTACTCCACACTCACTTTCTCCTTAACCACCCTAACAGAGAATCCTTGCCACAACTAGCTACAAGTCTATAAGGTTAGCCAAAGGTCATTAGATATGCATGGTATTTTATCTATTTTATCCTTCAAACACATATCTTTTTTCTTCCTATCCAGTTTTCATTTGCAAACAACAATGCAAATATTATCTAACATAATTTACATGAGAATGCTTTGGCCAAGTTTTTGAAACCATGAAACAGAACAACACAATGAAGGGGGTGAGTACATTTCTCAGCAACCATAAAGATTACAGATATCAAACTAGCAAAATTTAAACTTCATTTAATTCGTTCTAAGCTATGTGAACTCCTATTCTACAAGACGACAACATCCAATAATAGTTAGCTTAAATGATGCAGACCGGAGAACACCAAACATAGCTTATAGCATAACAACCATACATTTGTCTGACAATAAAAATGGATAACAAGCAGATAAAGAAAATAAAACACCCCCCAAAAAGGTGCAAACAATTAACCATTTCTACAAACACAAGCTTCGAAGGATTAGAAAACATCCTACTTGAATTCAAACCAGTTTAAAAAGTATTGTTACCTACTAAACGCCATCAAACAACCTTGAAATCAGATAGGGTTCAAAGATGTTTGACGTGGTTCGAAACTACAAACAAAGAGCATCTAAGTGTTAGAGACAAATCTAAACTAGTTTAATCGGGTTCGAAAGGGTCTAAAAGGACCTTTACCACTTAAATCTTACTGAAAAAGACTTGGGTCTTTATTTAAAGGTGATAGAAGAGGTTCGATTTCTCAAAACCAAAGTTGTCGGGCTATGTGTAACTCGAATTGAAGCTACTCGAAGAGTGGGTCACAAACTGGAGTGATTTCAAGGCCCCATTACAAGTGAGTGTTGCTAAAACTTGCAAATCCTTGCATCGCTGTCGCACTCGCTGCCCAAGTCCGTGCGTGGTGGTTGGAGTCTCATGGGGCTGAGATTGTTGTGGAGAAGAGGAAATCACACTAGGTCGCTGGTGCGTGGTCGCAGTTCGCTAGGCTCGCCGGAGTTAGTTGTTGGTTCATTGTCAGGGAAGAACAATCGTTGTTCGTTGCTGGTCTTGTTGTAAATGTGTGGGTCTCGTCATGAGGTCACTAGAACCGCAGGAATCGTGTCGTAGGTCGTGGGCCACTACTGTCTGGAGGTCATGGTGGTGTCGTCGACAATCTAAGGGGTCGCTAGAGAGGGAGGAGTAGCAAAGGAGGCTGGGGTTGCAACTCGTGAAAGGGCAAGGGAGAAGAATATGTCGAAAATCCTAGGGTTCTTTCCTCTTTTCTTCTAATTAAAATATGACAAGTAAATTATGGTAAAATTTGACATTCTTAGAATGTCAAGTACATTATCATCATTCTTGACATTTCAAAAATGACAAGTTTTTTGTAACGTGAAAAAAATCCGAAAAATTCCGTCAAACTCTGCATTTTTAATACTTTTCTTGATGTAATTCATTAAAAAAAGCATAGTTCTTGACGTTTCTTTGTTAAAAATGTATAATTCTTGAGATTTTTTTACAAAAATGTCAAGTAATATAAAATCCCACGTGTTAAGTAATATAGAACTTGTAGTTACAATTCATAAAACAGCCACTCAAAAAAAAAAGAAAAGCAAAAGAAACAAAACAATAATTAAAAAAAAAATACCCAACTCCAAGATTAGAGATGTCCATTTAACTCGCAGGGAATGGGAGAGGGAGCGGGGAGCGTTATCTCTCCGTTGGCTAAATGGGGGTGGTAGAGGGATGCGTCGCCTTCACCGAGCCGATTCGTCATCGTCATCACCCTACAACGTCAATTCCCTCATTTGGTTCTCTGATTTTTCTTCTTCAAGTTACAATCTAGTTTGATTTATTTTTTTCCATCTTCTTCGCATCTCATTTTGGTCTGTAAATCAATTGTTAATCTTCGATCGTGATTGAAATACTCTGTAAATCAATTCTTAGTCTTTAAATGCATTGATGTGAAAAAAAACAGAAACATGGAGGGGATGGGAAGATTTTAGTCTGAAATTTTCAATTATTTTTTTATTGCTTAAACCTGTCGCCTTCAGATGTGTGTACTCGATACAAGCCCAACTATGGGATATGCTAGAATCAAGTCAGTTACTTTTTGAACTTATTTTCTATAGTTCTGGGTCGATTCGTCTTAGTTTCTTGTGTTGTTGAAAAGTAACGTGACCCAATTCTTCATTGATCTGGAAAGCTCCCTAATTTATATAATTTTGTTCTCACCTGTGATGATGGTGTCTTATCTTGATGGCTCGTTTTGAGCCATCAAGGTTTTGATTGAATGTAGATTTCTAATTTCTGTGTCAATCTATTTGATTTTTACTTTTTGAATGTTCAGTGTGTTTTGAGTTTAACTCAATATAGTTCTACACGGTTAGCCTTAGACTGCTAGAGCGTTGCTTATTTTTTGGAATTCATATTAGCAAGTTTCTGCAAATATAGCAGAAACCGATGTTGTCTTGTAATTGTACGGTATGCTCTACGAATGCAATTTTGTGTTCTGTAAGAATCTATTTCAATTTGGCAAAATGCAATGCTCTAGAATGATAGAAGTTTTTTTTTTTTTTTTGAAAGAAATTATGATTGAAAATAAATTTTAAAAACAAAAAGAAAAAAGGGAGAAAATTTTTGTGGGGACAGAGAATGAAATAGGTGGCGGGGACAGGGACATCCCTAGCGAGGATTTTGTACCCCAAACACAAACTTCTAATTCTCAAGCTTCCTACCCTGCACCCCAAACCTAAGTTTTTTATTCCTAGGCTTCAGAACCATCGAAACAATTTCTTCAGGCTTCTGATTCGAACCTATGCACCAAACACCCCTGAAAGAGAAGAGATAGATTGTGTGTGAAAGCCTCAAACGCTGGGAAAAGAAGACTCGTGAAAATGCATGGGGAGTGAGAATTGCTAAACATAATTATGTGGGAAAAGATTGAATTGAGAGGAGAGAGTCTATTGGAGAATGTGATAATAAATAATAAGTTTTTTTTACTTCTGTAGGAGTAGAAAAAACAAGAGTAAACTGTAAACCACATACTTAGGCCCTGTTTGATAACCATTTGGTTTTTGGTTTTTGAAAATTAAACTTGTTTTCTCCCAATTTATCTACAATGGTTTTTATCTCCATTAAGGAAGCATTTGAATTCTTAGCCAAATTCTAAAAACAAAAACAAGTTTTTCAAAACTAATTTTTTTAGTTTTCAAAACATGGCTTGGTTTTTGAAAACATAGGTAAAAAGTAGATGACAAAACAAGTAAAACCATATGTGAGAATAGTATTTATAGGCTTAATTTTTAAAAACAAAAAACCAAAAATCAAATGGTTATCAAACGGGGCCTTAATAAAACTAATTTATTTTTTTTTAGTATTATCCTATACAGTTTGGTTTGGGTTGAACCAAACTTTATTTTTTCCAATTTGAGAATCGAACGGAAAATTTGGTTCTCAAAGAAAAAAAAACCAAACCAAACCAAACCAAACCAAAAAATTAACTAACCCAACTCAACCCATTGGGTTATTCAGTTTTTTCGAGTTACCAAGTTACTTGAACACCCCACTATTAAGGGGTCATTTGGTTTGTAGGTTTGGGAGGTTTGTTAAGCCTGACGTTATTAAACCAGTGTTTGGATTGTGTTAAGTTTGGGTTTGTTAAGTTTGTGTCTAAATTCCAATTTGTTAAACATGAGTTTATTAAAAGCGTACTTGGTTGGTAAATTTGAAATTGTAATAAATAATAAATAATTTATATATTAATTATTTAATTAAAGTAATAAAAACTATATATTAAATTATATTTAATTAAAGGATATGAGGAAGCTTGAGAGCTTCTTCTTCCTCTTGTCAATTTCTTTTTCGTAGCTTAGTTTTAAGATTTCCTCTGTAATTTTTGGTTTCTGCAATTTTAGTTTAAGTAGATTTAGTTTCCTGCAAGGCAAGTTGAAGTTCGTAGCATTGGAGGTTGAAGAAGGAGATGAAGTTGCGGCGGAAGCTTCATAACCCTTGGTTTTCAGATTTCATTTATGCACTTATTTTCCAGTTTTTCATTGTATTTTCTATTCTATTTTCAGGTCAATACAATGTTAAATTCAAGGTTTTATTTCATCTTGTTTTCTTGTTTATTTACCATGAGGGACTAGATCCTCATGGTTTGGCTTCAAGGAACCTTTTAATGTGAAACCGATTGGATGAATCAATAAATACTGGATTATTCTCAATTTCTTCTTGATTTCTGTAGTTCTTCCATTGCTTCTTTCTGCTTGGCCAACTAAAGTGAAGTATTAGCATGTTTTAATATTGAGAGGGATGTAGATCTATCAAGAGGAACGAGAGCTTAACTACTAGGATATTTTAGAGATAAAATCATCCATTCGTAGAATGAATAGATCGGGTATATTGAACTAAAATCCTTGTAGAAATACACATTTTCTTTGTCCTTTACACCCTTATCGAGAGATCTAGGGTACGTAGGTATTTAGTTCTAATTGAGAAGAACCCAAAAAATTATTGAGAAGTCTAGGAGGAAGAACACTGTAAAGGTAATTGAAGCCAAACCTATGTTTAATCTGTTTTATCTAAAGTCTATTTACTTTTCGTGTTTATAACTGATCACTCCATCATCTAATTTTGGTTACCTAAAATCTATTGCGCCCAAATCAAATAAAGTCTGTGCAAGAATTCTTTTCCTTGTGGATCGATCTCTGGAATACTCCAGTGTATTACTTGCTTATTTTCAGTGTATACATGTGCTGAATTTAGGGGTGGAACTCATTAAGTCTATGCTCTTATTAGTTTTTTTTTTCTTTCATTCAACGCATAGAAAATTTAACATATGCTGAAATCCACAACAATCATTCAAGGAGGCTACAGACAGAAGAGTGCTCAAAAAGCTAGTAAGGTAAGCAGACTTAAATTGGTGATCCAGACTATCCCAAAGAGTCCCAGTCGAGGCCAAGACCGACCCTCTGATCGGTTAGCCCGACGTAGCAGGCTAGGCGCGTGACGCCATGCACCTGGCATAATCCTACCTCACACTCATTTTCTTCCTCATTCCACCACGTGTCCTAATCCGTGTTTTCACTTGTCAACAAATGAGAGATTGCAACATGTCAAAGAATATATCTGCAAGCAAGGAGCAATAACAAAACACCACTTGATGGTAGAAAATGACCTCTTTGGAAATTGATTTCCATCTTTTGACGAGTTTCTAATTAAGAAATTGCCTCGCAAGGAAAGGATCTTCATCTTTCTAAGGGGAGAGACGAACTTGACATTTGAACTAAAAACAATGGACTAAATTAAAAAAAAAATATTCGAATTTTAGAAACTAAAAGGTATATTTATCTTTAAAACAATGAAAGACATGAAACAACCATTCAAAATTCATAAATGAAATGGGAACTTTTTAATAAAGCAAGTCTGTCTAATTAATAAAGCAATTTTGACTACGTTGTCTAATTAATTATAATTAATATGGGAAAAAGTAATTAAAGATGGTAGAATTTTTCGTTAATCTATAGGGAAAGAAATCAAGCAGTCAGCCATCTAGTGTTGTTGCCAAAATTCAGACAAGGTAACGCACCTGACCTTTACGTGACAATAATCATAAAATTTGTAGCTCAAGGGAAGAACGTGACTTGCAAGGCAACTAGGAGTTGGATGAGTGTAGCATAAGTTTTAGGGTTAGAAAGAGCATACCTTCTTTAAAGTTGAAGAAGGGTATTTATATGACCACTCATTAGGGTTTCTATCTATTCCTTGACTAATTAGGAAGAAGACGAACAGAGGCGTCTAAACCCAGGAGAACCAAGTCGGGGGCATGCTAAAGGCACGCCCCCATGGGCCAACGTTGGATCGGCCTCAACCTTGGGCTGACAAGGCGAGTTTGGGCTTCGGCCCAAACTCACCTTTCCTCCTTCCTTGATGGTCCAGTTCATTTGGTGCTCGGGTTTATTTTTGATCTTCTGTTGGGCCTTTTTGCTTCTACTTTTCCTTGTAATTTGGGTTTATCCTTTTGGTCGAATTTCACCCATGACATTAGCTTGCACTCCCTAATTAGGATTTATGGTGTGGCTTGTTATTATGGGCCTAAAATATGGAGACGAATTTAAGTCTAAGTTTTCCAAAGTCACGCTTCATATTATCTTTAGGATTTGTAGGTCAAGCCTCTTGGGGGTGACTCAGTCTTCTATAGATCTAAGGTTTTACGCCTTTTAAGTCTAAGTGCTCTAAAGTCAAGCTTCGGATTATCCTTAGGATTTGCAAGTCAAACCTCATGGGGATGACTCAGTCTTCCATAGGTCTAAGATTCTCCTCTTGACAGATGAATATCAAGTTCGGCTCTCCTCTTAGGAAAATGAAGATCAATTCCTTGAAAGACAATTTCTTAATTAGTGACTCTTCTCTTAGAAAGATGGAAATCAATTTCCAAACAAGTCATTTTCTACCATCAAGTGGTGTTTCATTATAGCTCCTTGCTTGCTGGTATATTCTTTGACACGTGGAAATCTCTCATTTGTTGAAAAGTGAAAACACGGATCGGTCACCTGGCAAAATGAGGGAGAAAAGGGGTGTGAGGTAGGATTGTGTCAGGTGCGTGGCATCACTCGCCTGGCCTGCTATGTGTGGCCGGTTGATCAGAGGGTCAGCTTTGGCCTCGACTAAGACTCTTTGGGATAGTCTGGATCACCAATTTAAGTTCGCTTACCTTACCAGGTTTTGTGTGCTCTTCTGTATGCGACCTTCTTGAATGATTCCCACCAAGGATCAACTTTTCCTTTGGTTTTTGGGAAGGGATATTGGTCTCTCCCACGTCCTCGACCATTGGTCATTTTCCCTCGGCCGAATCTCAAACAAGTACGTCCTCCTTGATCTTTTCTAGGTGATTTTGGTTGTTCAGGATTTTCAAGATTCGAGCTAGGTTGCGGTCCATGCCACTTACTCGCTTCTCTAGGGCTTCAAATTCAGCCTTTTTTCGGCGTCCATTGAGTGGAGGCCAAGGAGGTCGGCTTCGTCCTTCTCGAGTAGCAACGACCATTCGAATCCTCACGTTTGGAGAATTAAAAAGAAAAGATGAAAACAAAAGCCCTAAGGTTTATTTCATACTTTTTCCCTTTTCACGTTTGGAGCTCTAGCCACCATTCAACCTCTTCTCCATCACGCTAAACAATCGCCGACCCCTCCCTCGATTTCTTCTTCTTCTCTGATGATCCTCCTTTGGCGAGCACACCCATGAGAGCAACAGTCCTCTCTGGCGGCAGTCACCTACAAACGCAGCTCTAGGCAACACGAGCTTTGATTGACAAAACACCCACAGCGCGATTCAGGCTTGCTTGTGGGTATCTCATTCTCAACAACCCACATGATGATTTGTGTTTTCCAGCAATACCCACATGAATTGGACCTTGAATCACCTTAGTCTCATAACCCACGCTTCTTTTGGCCTTTGATTTGAATACCCATGGATTGACGACTTCAGATCTGCGATTTCAAGGCCTTTCGATCATGAACTAGTGAGGATTCAGTTATGTTTGGCTATGATTGGTAGGTTTGAACGTGTTTAGTTCCTTTCTAAATGTTCGTTAAGTTCTGTAATTTAGGTTCTGACATATAGGAGCCTTGGTTTATAGTTTTAGACTCAATTGGCACACTTTTGAACCTGAACCAGCAAGGGCAGAGGTTGATTTTTGTAGATCGAACCTTTCTAAACACTGTCCAACACGTAAATAGGGTTGTTTGTATTCTGATTGGTAGGTTCTAATGCCTTTTAGTCTTTTCGAAATACTTTGTATGTGTTGTAATTGGCTCTTAATAATTGGATAGCCGCTTCTTGTAGTTTGAATCAATTCGAAGTCACTTCGAACACCTTTCATCAAGTAACCAGCCTTGTTTAGGTGAGCTATAGGTGGTAAGACCCTGTTTAGACTCTTTTGAACTTAATTAAAGCGCTTGGATAGTCTTTAACTCTTGGTTACCCCTATTTGTTGTTTCAAATACTTTCGGCTGTGATCCGCAACCCCAATAGCTTTGTTTTGGCTTGCCCATAAGCCATAGAGATCATATTAGCACATTCGGGTTGAATCGAACACAGACCAAAGCGGTTTCAAGCCCTTTTGATGATTTTTAGGAAGTTTTAATTCCTTTGAAATGTTGTTTAAGATGCTATAAACTAGTTTCTAACCCTTGAAAATCCTGTTTGTAGTTTTGACTTGGTTTCAAAGTGTTTGAATTGATTTCAAGGGAGGTTTGGTTAAGTTAGTCCCTCTTGAACACTTTTTGGACTTGATTAAGGTTTAAGTATGAAATTCTAATCTCTAAAGCCTTGTCTTTCTTTGTTTAGGGACCTATTGGGTTATCTTTAGTGTTTTAGGTACACAGAGTTCTACCTGACGAGTTTGTTTGACTGCATGAACCATGTTGTATGTTTACTTGTGTTTTTAATATGTTATACCTCTTCATAGGCTATTATGTGTTATGTGTTCCGATATGTTGAGGTTGTGGTTTATGCCATTATATTGTAAACATGCTAAATTGACGTGGTTTTGGGTGTGAAGCATGGTTTAGAAAGCTTGTTAGGTTTGCATTCTGGGTTGTGAACCTATTGGTGAAGGTCAGAGGACTTGGAGTTGGTGATAAAGGAGTGAAATGGATGTCGATACCTCTGGTTACATGATCGAGGGTTGATATGCCACTATTGGGTGATGATACCTCGAGTTACATGGTCGGATGTGGCATACCAATCTTGGATAAAGGAAGTGAGATGTTTTCAGGATCTCGGGTTACATGGTCGAAGGCTGATATTGCTTAAGAAAGGTAAAGTGGATGTCGATACCTCGGGTTACATGGTTGAGAGTTGATATGCCACTATTGAGTGACGATACCTCGGGTTACATGGTTGGGAGTCGACAAGCCAATATTGGATAAAAAGGAGAATCGAAACCTTGGGTTATATGGTCAAGGGTTGGTGTGATAAGTCTTGAGGCAAGTATTGAGATCTTGGGTTAAATCGTCAAGGGTCAATACGTTGCTAAGTCATCGATACCTTAGATTATATGGTCAAGGGTCAGTGCACAGTTCGAGACCTTGGGTATAAAGGACAAGGGTTGAACACCGATCTCCATAGAGAAGCGTTGAGACCTCGGGTTCCATGGTCAAGGCTCGATGCAACTCGAAGGGTCAGTCTTGGAGAGTTTTGGTGAAGGTTGAATATGAGCATCGAGTGAACTCATGGATTTTGGGGTGTGCCTGGCATGGTGCAATTTTTGTGAGTTGGGATGGGGTTGCATTTTAATTATTTATGTGTATTGAGCATGTTGCTTGTGTTATTAGCTTTGAAGAGCATGTTGGACATGTGTGAAAAGCATATTGTTTGTCTTGTTTGGTGTTTGATGGCTCACCAGGTGTGAGCTACTTACTGGGTACACGTTAGTTTACTTATTTTAGTAATTTGTTTTTGTTGGTTTTAGTTGTGATCAAACTGTTGTAGATTGCTCTTTCTATCCTTTGGTTTGATGTTAAGCAAATTTAATGTTAGGTTGAAGATTACTTGTTTTGGCACATTGACATTTGAGTTATAAAATTGTTTGGAAGTCTAGCATGTTCTTAGAAGTTGTTAAAGTGAATGGGTTTTAGTTGTTTTCTTTTCTTGAATAAGGAGTAAGGACATAGTTTATTTTATACAACTTTATGTTGCCATTGAGTGCTTTATCAGGTAGTACTTGATGCGAGGCCTGACTCATTCTTGTGTTTGAGAGTTTAAGAATATTGTGTTGTGATCAACGGAAGTGGAGTTGAGTTGATTGGTTATCTAGTTATAAAAGTATTGTTTTCTTGTCTAACAGCTGCTATGAAAATTTTGGGTAGCTTGTAATTACACCGTTATGCTGCCCAAATTTTTGGGGCATATCGATTGTGAGTTTAGCGACATTCCCTAAGTTAGGTTAAGATTTGGGGGAATTACACTTAAGTACCACTGATTCTCTAATAAACAATTTGTTTATAATTCAATTATAAACTAAGTCTTTAGGAAGGAACGAATTCCATTTTGTGAAACTTGTTCTCAGCTCCCTATTTGGTCAAGTCTCCAAAATAGTAAGCTTATTGAATCGGCTACTAATAACTCTTCAAAGAAGAGTTCTTAGGGCTTATAATTGGTGTGTTTAGAAGAAATTGAACATATTCTATATTCAAAATCTTCATATTTTTTATAATTATTACTTGGTATTTATTCATTGCTAGATGGCTGAGTTCCTTAATGAATGTAGGTAAAAAGTGCAAAGGTTGAAGGAATAAAGTCAACGTACGAAGCGATAGATTAATGAATTGAAGGATGTTGAGATTGGCTAGTCTGCTGGAGCATATTTTGGATCTGGAATTTATGCGGAATTAGCACGTGTAACGTGTTTCATTAACTCAGCTGAGTGGATATGCCAAATCCAACGCGAGAGCCATTGGGATATGTCCACGTACATGAAAACGTCTAATAAGCCCTCGGTTTACATTTGGGAAGGCTTTAAAATGCAACAGCAGCCATTTTCAAGGAGACAGATCCCAAGGAGAGAGCAATGGATAACAAGGGAGCAGTGAAAGAAGATTCCATTGGAGGCTGTGGAAACAGTACCATCGTGGAGTCTTCTCCATTTTCTTCTTCTTCTTTAGTTTAGTTGTTATTATTTTCTTATTTTACTGCAGTATGTATACATTTATTAGTTTTATTTCATCTTTATCTTGTATTATGAACTAATCATCTAAAGGTGAGGATTAGGAAATGTATGTTTTTTACTATTATGTTAAATGAAGTATTATTTGCTTGCTCATGTGATTTTCAAGAGTTATTAATGTTTGAGCTCAACTTCGTCTAGCCAACCAAGTTGCAGCAGCGTTTTTATGATATTCAGGAGGATTAGGAGGAATCGATAGCTCAAAAATTACATTAGCCTTGAATAGATTAGAGGCTTTCTAAGTGGGTTTATTAAGGATAATAGCTCACCTAATGCACGTATAAATAGTAGGTCAAAACACAGAGGTTTAATGGGAATTAGACCGCTAATATAGGTGATTTGGGAGAATACCTTGTTACTGTTGTGAATTGAGTAGGTTAGGAATGCTTTGGCTTTCAGTGTAGTTAAACACATGCAGAACCCCTAATTCAAGTCTGATTAGTCTAATACGAGTTTCGTTATCTTGCTTTTACTCTGTTTTGCTCTGCCTTTCCTGATCTATTATAGCATTTATTTTTGTTTTAGCATGTTTGTTTTAATTTTGAAAACCTCCTTATTTCGGTTACTTGTTGAGTTTGCTAAATGATTAATCCTTGTTTGGTTGTTAAGTTTGCTAATCTATGTGGAAAAACAATAATTTACTTACCCTTGCTACAGCTTATGTGGCCACTTGCACATCTTCTTATAATTTATTGCTGGATAATATTAACACATTAGCATGTATCAAGTTTTGGCATCATTGTCGGGGATTAGTTTCATTTTCCCTTGCTTGAATTAATTCTTAGTAAACTGGTGCTTATTGAATTCTAAGATCATTGTTTGTGTTTGGTTTTATTTCAGGTGGCTTGAGTTAGTGCATGAACGAATTCCCTCATCTAAAATATTACAATTTGGAGAGTGAAAGGACATTTGACGTGCGTAAAGGGAATAACGAGGAAGAAACTGTACAATGGAATGTGCTGACTCTCTAGTGAGGACCGTAAACCCAGCGAATCTACCAGAAAATCAACTGAAAAATCATGGAGATCTACCTACAGCTGAAGCAAACCAAGCAGTTGGTCAACAGACCAAGGCTAATAACCCTATCCTTCTGGAGGATGATAGGGAGAAAATTATATGTGCCTATGCCATTCTCACTTTTGATGCGCTAGGAATTGTTGGACCTGATTTATAAGCAGCAGAGTTTAAGTTAAAACCCGTCATGTTCCAGATGTTGCAGTCTATAGGGAAATTTCATGGACTCTCTTCGGAAGATCCTCACTTGCATCTAATGAACTTCTTAAGTGTGAGTGATTTTTTCAAGAAGTAAGGTGTATCAAAATATGCAAGAAGATTGATTTTGTTCTCGTATTCTCTTAGAGATCAAGCAAAATCATGGTTGAATTCCTCTGGATTTAAAACTATAACTTCGTGGAATGATTTGGCAGAGAAGTTTTTGAGGAAGTATTTGATAAGAATGAACATTTCATCCCACAGCGAAAGCATTGGATCGTCTTTAATTTTACTTAGAATTAAACAAAAATTAAGGTTAAGTAATAAATACTTTTGTATATTATAGAGATATTTCTGGCGGGTCTTTAATCTTCTTAGCTTGCTCCAACTCCAACAGAGGTTGAAACTCCAATTCCATAAAGCCTACTTGTTATGACTCGAACACAGAACCAAGGCTTGTGGGGGCCTCTTGAAAGAAGATCCACAAGGGATTGGAGAGGAAGAGATCTAGAGAATTCTCTAATTCTTTATTGAGGAGATGTGTGCTATAATGGCTCAACCTAAAGGTCCTATTTATAGAGACTTGTGGCAAATCTTTGTCATAATTAAATAATATATATTTTAATATCTAATATATTAAAATACATATATTTAATCTATTTGAATCTTATTCAAGTCTTTTAAATTCTCGTACGATATTTATTTATTTTAATCTTATTCAAATTCTATAAATATCTTTTCGTTAATGTATCTAATATACATTAATTATTTTAATATTTAATGTATCAAATACAATAAATACATTTTCCTCTTTTATATTTAATATATCTAATATATTAAATATTAATTTGAACATTTCAATTTTTTCTTTCAACTAAATTGATATTTTAGTGTTACTATGAGCTAACAAGGGGACCTTATATGGACCTACAGATTATAAGCTCCAATGATACAAAAATAATTAATTAAACTTTTTAATTAATCAAATTTCATTCATTAACTTTAGATCACTCTACTATTGACCTAGAGTTGCACTCTTATTCACTGTAGGGCAACTTGTGTCCATGGATATAACCATTACATGCAAGTCGATCGTTCACAAGTTGTTCGAAATTACAGCTAGGTCAAAATTCCAAATACGGTCAACCCTAGTACAAGTGCACATTGTCGATGCAAGTAATAAAACAGGAGTGTTCCTATCGATCCCACAGGAAACAATGTAACAAAAATATTGCAGAGAAAAATGTAAGGAGAATTACAACTTGGAAACTAAAAATTGCAAAAACAAGGTTGGGAGGGTGTGCTTGGTAAAAAAAAAAATTGTAGAATCTAATTGTAAGTTAAAGTGACAAAAATGTTAAGTAAGGAAAACAAATATTGTAGAATTGAATTGCAGAATCGAAAATTGCAAAATTGAATAGCAAAACCAAACGGACTTGATAAAAGAAATGGTAATTTGAACAAAAATTGACCCTAGCAGAATATTAACCAACTGATAAAAATTGCAAAGAAAATTCCTTAGAGAAAGGAGGGGCTCAAGAATGTCATTGCCCTAAGTTGTAATTGCAAACAGAAATTACAATTCCAACCTATTCTACATTCAATTGTAAACCAAAATTACTACTCCTATTCACCTTGAAATTAGGTTTTAGGAGACTAAGTGAGTGACCTATATGTGTGTTGAGATTTATGCCCTAAAACCTCGTAATTAATGATTTATTTAATAATTAATAATAAATTTAATTATTTTATTTCCAATATAATATTAATCCATTATATGAAAAGTCCAAGCTTATTAGTGTAATCTTGAACAGTAAGTGGTTGACATACGGGAGGATCATGTTCAAGAAATAATCTAAAGGGTCATAGTATACGGATAAGGTTGGGTGCCTTATCCTGGTAACACTATTGATACGGCCTACCTTCTAATAGTTACAAATGATTTGATCCAAATCGTTCATGTGGAGACATGTGAGTGAGGGTATAAGACTGGACAACGAAATATTTAATCTTTCTTTATAAATCCATTAATTGAGAAGATTAATATTTCATCAGGATGATCATATGCGACTCGATCTTAATCTTGAGTGAGTTATGAACTCTTGCCTGTGAGGGCTTGTCCTTTGATTTGCATGGGTGAGAGTGGCTTTTGTAGCCGGTTCAATAAGCCTACCATTTTGGGGACTTTACCAAATAGGGAGCAGGGAATATAATCTCACAAGATGGAATTCACTCATTCCCATATAGGGTAAGTAGATGAGTAGTTCCCTTAAGTGTTGATTTCGGGACTTGAACAATGGGGTTCCACCCTCTCACTGGCCTAAGAGGGACTTAGTTTATGGTTGAATCATAAACAAATTGTTCATTAGAGGATCAATGGTACTTAAGGTGCAAGATGTAATTACAGGGGTAAAACGGACTTTTGACCTAGCTGTAATTTCAAACTACTCGTGAAGAATCGACTTGCATGTAGTGATTATATCCATAGACACAACTTGTCCTACAATGCATAAGAGTGCAACTCTAAGTCTATAGTGGAGTGACCCTAGAGTTAATGAATAAAAATTAATTAATTAAAGAGTTTAATTAATTAATTTTGTATCATTGGAGCTTATAATTTGTAGGTCCATAAGGTCCCCTTGCTAGCTCATAGTAACACTAAAAGATCAATTTAGTTGAAAGAAAAATTTAAAATGTTCAAATTAATATTTAATTTGAAGTGTTCAAATTAATATTTAATATAAAAGATGAAAATATATTTATTGTATTTGATACATTAAATATTAAAATTTGAAATGTTCGAATTAATATTTAATTTGAAGTGTTTAAATTAATATTTAATATATTAGATATATTAAATATAAAAGAGGAAAATATATTTATTCTATTTGATACATTAAATATTAAAATAATTAATGTACATTAAATACATTAAATAAAATATATTTATAAAATTTGAATAAGATTCAAATAAATATATATCGTAGGAGATTTAAATGAGATTCAAATAAGTATAAGATATATTTTAATATATTAGATATTAAAATATAATATTTTAATTATGGCAAAGATTTGTCCTTGGTCTCTATAAATATGACCTTTGGGTTGAGCCATTAGAGATAACACACATCTCCTCAATAGAGAGAATTAGAGAATTCTCTCTAGACCTCTTCCTCTCCAATCCCTTGTGGATTTTCTTTCAAGAGGCTCCCACAAGCCTTGGTCATGTGTTCGAGTTATAGCAAGAAAGACTTTGTGGAGGAGATAAAGACTCGCCAAAAATATCTTCATATTTACTCCAAGTAAGTTTGCTGAATTAATCTTATTTTTTAGTTTAATTTTAAATAAAATCAAAGACGATCAAATGCTTCTGCTGCGAAGTGAAACATCCATTCCTTCAATTGGTATCAGAGCCTACTTTGATTTTTTATTTAGCATTAAAAGTTCGTATGGTGGGTATTTTAAAATTGTTCGTATATGTGATATGTGATTGCAAAATTGATTGTAAGGGAATATTTGGTATTAGTTCTACATTGATTAGATCAAATGTAAAATCCCTCAGTGTTAAGTTTTTTTATAATTAAAAAAAAAAATCGTTCATGGTGGATTTCCCAATAAGCAGCCAATTGATTTCAATTCAAATTCAAATTCAAATTCAATATAAATTCAAATTGAGATTAGTTTTCAATTCAAATTGAGATAAGATTTCAATTCAAATTGCTATAAGATTTCAATTCAAATTGAAATAATATTTTAAAAAAAAAAACAGCCAACTTCACCATAAAATTGAAAGTTTTTCGTTAATGGTTCCTCAAAATTTGGTCAATTGGTGGATGCAAAATTTCGGAAGGTGTTTGCATGAGTCAATATTAGGGTGAATCTTTTGAGAAAGTATTATAGTGAGTGGGAGAAGGAAATGTGTCAACATATCTTACGGTCTCTATCATTGGTTTACATCGTAAGATTCATGCGGGGGCTCGTGGTGGCTTTTGGGTCGTCCCCCTACGGAAGGTGTTTGCATGGGTCAATATCAGGGTGAACTCCTGAGAATGATAGGATTGTAGTTTTGTTTCCAATACTTGACATACCCTACGACGGCACTTGTTGGGATAAAACTATGAGATCTAAAATGATGGGTCACACTTACAAAAGGGCTCATTAAGGTTGTTAATGATGTCCTTGACCAAGCTAATGGTAACTAAATATTATAGGAATAAGAGTTATTCTGGTATAATACTTGGTTGAGATTGTCTCAGTTCAGTGAAGGAACTCTTGACCTACCCTACGGCGACACTTGTTCTAACTCACTAAAGTACCTTAGCATTAGAAATGATTTATAAGATTCATTTTTCAAATTATTTTATTTCTATGCTAAAATTGAATAGATAATTGGTTTGCATGATGTTAAATTATATATTTTATATATTTCAATATTATGTCAGTTTCTCTCAAAAAAATTTAATTTTATTACTGATAAGTCAAATTTGAGAAAATTTTAATACATGAAAAAGTAACATTAACACTATAATGGCAGTGTAAAATATTTATTTGTCTTTATTGAGAAATGTTCTCAAAACCTGTTGCCAATGTTAATCGAATTGTTCATGAAGCACATGATTAATGAATCAAAAGTAAACGATATAGCTTGTACGTATCTTCTAGTTGACATGTTAGATGTCAAGCTTATAAGATTAAAAAAAATGACAATAACATATGAGATGTTGAAGTCAATAGAAGTTAAATTTAGATAATTGTCTAAATGATCTCGAATTTAACTATTACAAAAATCCAAGAAAAGAAACCAAATGACTGAAGCTATATATAAGAAAATAGTTCCTAAATTAGCCAGGACAGTCATAGTGAGAATAATTTTTGAAATACCTCTATAGGAAGAAAAATATAAATGAAAGTAAATTTGATTTACTAGATTTTTGGTGGAGAATAAATAACGCCACCTAGATAGTTAATACAAGATCCACTATCAAGATTTATTCTTTATTACATTTAATATACAATTCTTGGAAAATATTTAACATGTAGAATAATTTCTACAGGTTGGCACCAGGAAGCCCATCTCAGTTAATGTAGTGAGAGACATTAAGATGTCATTAAGACTGTCAATTAATGCTGAATATGGTGTTTTTAGTAACCATAAGAGAAATTCAATTTCTCGAACTTTGTTACTAAAAAGTTCATATAATATGCATTACTTTGAAGTATTGAAGTTTATATTTTCAAAATTGTTTAAAAATAAGAACAATTTGTATATGTTAAAATATTGACATCAATTAGAGTGACATTGTTTTCTCCAAAAAGATGATACTTGGCTTTGACAGATGAGGTTGATTAACATCAACTTGAATAGAATGAAAAGACTAGTAAAATGTAATTCTCTAAAAATTAGTTAATTACTTTACCTGTTTATAGATCTTGTCTTTCATGCAAGATAATCATTGGGCCTTTATTGTATAAGGCTACAAGGCCAAAGAATACTTTGGGCTTATACATTTTGACCCAAGTGGTATGGTAAATGTAAAAGCCAAATAAAGTCATGAATATTTCATCACTCTAATTGATGATCATTCAAGGTACAAGTATCTTTACCTAATACAACATAAGTCTAAATTTTGCATGGTGAACATGATTCCCTCCAAAAGTGTCTATGAGACAATTTTAAGATTATAGAAGAGTAGTAAAGCTAGTTTACAACACTTCACCATTTGGAAATGTTAAGCTCACATGCTGAAAACAAGCTTAAAAAGCTTGTATATGTTCAAAGATATGCCTAAGTGTAGGCCACCCTTAAGGAGTACAAAATGATCTTTTATCTAGTCCTCAAACGAATAAGGTATTTGTATGACAAATATCATTTTTATAAGGAATGTCAAATAAAAGACTAAAAACCTTTAATAAGGTGAGATAGTATTAATACATTGGTTCCAAGTGAAGCCACTAAATAGTTAACAAAAGTTGTAAACAATTTAATTACATTTGAAAGTCAAATGGATCGTAGTCATGAATTTGATAAGCCTCACGTAGTGACAGAGTTAGATGATGACTCAACTTTTACAATGACTTAATTGAAGCCCAAATTTTCATGTTAGATGACAAAGTTGAAGGCTTATTGTCCTTAAATTGAGACTAATGGAAAAGTGTTAAACCTAATAGGAGAAAGTAGACTGCGAGTAAACTTTCTCACTTGTTGCCATACTGAAGTCTGTAAGCATTTTCTAATTCATTGTTGCATATGGGATATGAAAAATGAATGTTTCAAATTCTTTTATGAAAAAAAATCTTAGATAATGCATTTACACAAATCAATTAGAGAGGTTTATTTTCAAAGATCAAAAGCAAAAGGTTTGCGAAATAATAAAAATTCATTTATGAAATGAATTTTACAATTAGATCTTTGAATATAAGGTTTGATAAAAGTATCAAAACCTATGACTTTGGATAATTATTAATAAAGCTTGTATAGACAAAAAAATTATTAATTGCTTAGTGGGTTTTTCTCATGTTTTGTATTGATGATATTTTACTCATTATGAATGATGTAAGATTTTTATTTAACATAAAAAGTTGACTAAGTAACCAATTCCAAATGAGTGATTTGGAATGACTCGGTATATTTTATATGTCCAAAATGGAGATTTTGAAAAATAAAATAATAACTTTGTCTCAAACATCTTATATTGACAAAATTGTTGTCAAATATTTGATATTTATGTCTAAGGAAGAGTATCCTAAGACAACCTCAAATGTTGAGAGCATATGATTAATTATCTACTCAAAGTATCAAATAATTAATGCATAAATGAGACTTAACAATTAATATACAATTGGTTAGCATATATCAGTTAAACGAATGGTATGACCATTGAGTAGAAAATTAAAAACTTTCTCAAATTATCTATGGATAATGAGAAATTTTGTGTATGGAGTAAAAGATTTGATCTTTATAAGATACACTAGTTTTTGCAAAGATTTAGGAAATCTATGTTAAGATGAATTTTACCCTAGGTGGTGGAGTATGGTATACAAGTTAAATTATTTTGCTTGTGAAGCAACAAAAGGACTTGTATGACTCAAATAGTTCCTTGAAGATCTGAAAGGTGTTTCAGATATGATTTAGTCTATCCTATTTATTATGATAATAGTGGTACAAAGACTAATATTAAGGAAATTAGAAAACACCAACGTATATGGAATCATATTGAGAGAGAGAAAGCATCATGGTAGTGACCAAGATGGTTTTTAATGGCAGTCGTTTGGATCTATATAAAAAGACTCTCCAAGCAAAAATGTTTGAGAGTCACTTAGAATGTCTAGGATTATGAGACATGTCTCATCTTTGCTAGGACAAGGGGGAGAACATGTTGGGTATAGAGTATGCCCTAGGATACATGTCTCGCCGACTTTAGTTCAAGTGGGAGATTGTTGGGATTTATGCCCTAAAGCCTCGTAATTAATGATTTATTTAATAATTAATAATAAATTTGATTATTTTATTTGCAATATAATATTATCCATTATATGAAAAATCTAAGGTTATTAATGTAATCTTGAACAATATGTGGTTGACATACGAGAGGATCATGTTCAAGAAATAACCTAAAGGGTCATAGTATATGGATAAAGTTGGGTGCCTTATCCTGGTAACACTATTGATACGACCCACCTTGTAATAGTTACAAATGATTTGATCCAAATCGTTCATGTGGAGACATGTGAGTGATGGTATCTTATACAATGAGTTTGTATAAGACTGGACCACGAAATATTTAATCTCTCTTTATGAATCCGTTAATTGAGAAGATTAATATTTCATCATAATGATCATATGCGACTCGATCTTAATCCTGAGTGAGTTTTGAACTCCTGCCTGCGAGGGCTTGTCCTTTGATTTGCATGGGTGAGAGTGGCTTTTGTAGCCGATTCATTAAACCTACCATTTTAGGGACTTGACCAAATAGGGAGCTGGGAACATTGTAACGCCTGGCTTATTCAAGGCCGTTCTTTTCAAAATTTTGGAATTAAGTCAAATTTAATTCTTAAATAAGTATTTTGATATTGGGAATTAATTTGAAAATTTGAGAGTTAAAAAGGGGCAAAATTGGAAGGAAAAGTTTGGTCAAAGGGCATTTTTGGAATTTTGGTTAAAAAAATAAAATAATAATAACCTCATTTCTTCCTTATCTTCTTCTTCTTCTACTCCCTTATCCTCTCCTCTCACTCTCGAAATCTCTCTCCCTCACCGACACCCAGCCATTTTTCTCTTCTCTCTCTCTCTCTCTCGAAGTCGAGCAACTGACTCCCACCGCAGCTTCTTTCTTCCTCCAACAAACTGCCAACCGCATCCTACTCAGCCCGTCTCAACTGCACTCCCAACTACAGATGTCGTCGGCTTCCCTCGCGCAGCACGCTTCGACTCTGTCTGCACACGTCCAACGCCGCCTAGCTCGTCCGACAGCAATCGCAAGACGCATCTACTTCTCTCCCTCTCGCGCGCGTTCTTTATAGACAGCAAGGAGGCTGTTTCAGAGCTAAATTTCCAGCGAGGTTGGCGTTGTACAGCTTTGTTTGATCCCGTTTTAGCATGGGTAAGGGTTTCGAAAATGATTTGAAGTGATTTATGGGTTGTAAGACTGAATTGAAGGGCTGATTTAGTGATTTGAAACTAACCCACAATGTTTTGGATTTTAATATAGAATACCCATTGTGATTGAAGGTCATTTTGGATGAATTTGGATTGTTCGAGATGCTGTCCAGTGAGCGAGAACGTTGATTTAGGTAAGAATTATTGGAATTTTGGTAATTTTGCAACATGATTAAGACTAAGCTTGAGTTAGATTTAATTGGCCCATATATTAGGATTTTCTATGAGTTTAGGGACTGTTTTGGTGATTTAAAATTTACCCATAATGCGTTGGACTTTGTTCAAGGTTACCCATTACATTAGGAGGTCAAGTTGTCGAGTTCGGACCAATTCGACATCATTTCAGCAAGTAAAGAGGCTGTTTTGAGTAAGTGTTATTGGGTAATTTTGTCTGAACTTGATTGAGTTGATGGTTGGAGTTTAGAATAGTTTGTTAATTATTTTTCAAGACTTTGTTTTGCGTTTCAGAATCATGTATTCAATTTATTGGCTACCTTGAATCTTGGAGTAAATTGGTAAGTAGTCATCTGGATTTAAGCCCCTTTAAGTTCCTATTTGATTTGGATGTATGTTTGATAATTTGCAAATTGTGAAAGCATGCTTGAAAACTATGTTTATGAAGTATGTAATGGTTAGTGGATCTGTTCGGAAGTAGTCTTGAGCTAAAACGGCCTAAGTTGTGGCTATAATGGAAATAAGGGCTTAAAGTTTCGAGTCTATTATGGTTAGCATATGAAATACTTTAAGAATTTGCCCAAGGTTGTAATTGGATGAGTTTGGGCATGTTTGTGGTGATTTGTGAATAATCATGCTTGCCTAAATATGGGTATGTGGAAAATGGTGTGGTTGGTTAAATTAATATGAGAATTATCGTGATGGGCATAAGGTTGCCTAAACTTGTTGCTATTCTCGTTAAAGGATTCAGAGTTACAAACAAATGGATGAATTTGTGCCCGAGGTTATGAATGAATTTGATTATAGTTTCCCCTATAAGCATAAATGTATGGATAGTTGTTTTAAACTGAATCTTTGCAAGTGTTTGGGCTGTCTAAGATGGTTGGTTAGCTGCGGAATGCAGAATACTTGAACTTTTAGACTGAATGGTTGGCTGTGATTAATTCTTTTGGGTTTTGTATTGAGTTAGTGGCTGATTTAGAATACCTTAAAGGTATGCAGTGCTTAGGGTCTTGCCCGTGTTTCGTGTGTTCAGAATGATGCAGATGACTGGGCAAGTTTAACATGTTTCAGACGGGTCCGAATGTGAGTGGAAGGATATTGGTCGTTCTGATTTCTAGCTGGTTTAGGGGATTGTATTATGGAATAAATGGTTGGAGGGCTATATGCTGCTAGCACATGTATGGGCTACAGTTATGTAAAGTTCTTGTTTAGGAATGATGGTACTGGGGCACAAGTTCATACTAGAGATTTGTGTTTGTGGTCTATGGAGAAAGTCACAATGATGCGATTGCTGTTTTTTGCTTAGGTGTGGGCCTGAGTTATATGTTGCTAATAACTTCCTAAAAGAGAGAGAAGTGAGTTGCCTTGGTGCTAGCCTAGAAAGTAAGTAGCCTTTCGAATTGGTCCGTTAGGATTTGTGTCTCGCCTAGATTTATATGAGGCGTAAGGTGTTGTAAATGTATAGAAGGGCTGGAGGGTTGCTTTCTCTCTTTGCTTGTGTCGATTAGGGGGCCATTTTCCCCCATTGTATGTGTTTGTGAACCTTGGGTCCTCCAAGCTCTGCATTCCAGCTTGAGTCTCCTCTTGAAATTGGGGAGTACTATTAGCAAGTTCATAAACTATAGCCTCTAGAGACATACCTGAGTCTGAAGTCTGATGCTACTCCTCTTGGTATCCACAACCATAATTGGACTGATCCCATTCAGGATAGTAGGGATCATGATCGGTGCTTTCGCTACACGCAAGTGCACGTGATCGAAGTAATAAAAACTGGAATATTCCAGAGTATCGTACCCAAGGGAACGGGGTTAATAAAATGAATTTTAGCTGGCACAAAATTGTTGACAAATTGCAAGTTAAGGTAACTGAAGGTGAAAATGATTTGAGAGGTGTTTTGTCTAAAATAAAATTATTTGAAAATTCAATGAAAATGGAAAGGGATTCAAGAATGCTACTGCCCCTTTTGAAAAAAATGCAACAAGAAAGCAATTGCAATCGTAGCTAACTCGAGAACTAAGTAAACCGAATTCAACTCCCATTCGACCTTCTTTGAAGTATCTTTAGGAGACTAAGTGATTAAACCTATATGTCTATGGTTAATCTAACTTAGGTAGTTTTGCGCACAATTCTAGTGGTTTTGGAGTCTCGCCCTATGTCTAGGGTCGATGTTTCAGACTTATGTCTAAGCCTTTTCCTCCATTGCTTTTGCGACATCCGCTTCCCTTAACCCTTTCGGTATTAAGTTTTAGCTTGGAAAGCAACACTAGATGGCCAGCTAGTTTTACCCAATAATTTACTCACCAAAAGCAAACTTGAGTTCAAGAATTAGCTAGATTGTTTTTACTCTCGAGCTTTACATCTTTCCTCTAGGGCATTCACAAACTTGAATCCCAAAGGAAATTTAGCTCTTCATGATGGAATAATTTGAAAATGGTAAATTAGAATTGTAGGAGATCATTAAAAGAAACTCAAAGGAAATAATGCAATTAAATTGCAAATGCAATGCAAGTAAGTATTTTAAAGAAACAACCCAAGGATTCAAAATGCCGATTAACCCACGAAAAAATGGTAATGACTTCACTGAATAAGGAAATTGATCTTTTGAAATACCAAAGGCAGAAGCTAAATGCTAAAGTTGAAAATCACAGTAGCTTAGAACTAAGAAATTCGTAGGCAAAATTTCATATTCCAGTAGACTTCCAAAAATTCCAATATCAGAAAGTAAGATTTCCAAATACTTAATTGAGAAACTTAAATTGAGATTTCATAACAGAAGGTAAAGATGCTGAAATTAAAAGATACAACATTGGCTATTCTAGCCCAAAATACAGAAAATCCAAGTGCAGAAATTTAGACTTCATCGTAACAACCCATCCTTCTTTGACTCAATCGAACAATTCGCCCTTAACCACTACCAACTTTCGTTGTTGTGGGATTGAGAGAAGGGATTCTGGGAATTTTAGAGAAGAACAATAAAGAAATAAAACCCTAAGATGAAACTGCTGCTGTCGGTGGAAAATAAACCCAAATTCGAACAAAATCTTTTTCTCCCAAAATCTCCACACCGTCTTCGGCTTTTCCTTAATCTTTTATAGGAGTTTTTGAGCTAGGGTTTCATCTTTGTAATCAATGATCAATCACAGCATATCAATCCCTGAAATCATGGTTAATTTGCTCACAATTTTCCCGAGAATCTCGTTCTTTCCTTTGTTTCCAAGTCTGCCGAAAATGCAATTGCCTTGCAATTGCATTGTTGTTGCATTTCATCACAAATCTGCATAAAGACATTAAATAAGTGAGATTTTGCCTTCTTTTGTTTTATTTTCTCAACTTACTTAAATTAGAGGTCCTCCATCAATCAAGTGATTAAATTCAATCAAATATTTTTATTTTCATCAATTAATATGAATAAAATCACGGATATAACTAAGTTTAAAGGCCACATAATCCTCATGAATGAGAATTATCAGATCATAAGACTTGTACTTCACTTGATGGCAAGGAAATTCTCTCAAGGTGCAGGCATTTGGAATAAAGTTTTGCTGAAGCTAAGGGCATGCTTCTGTGAAGTGTCCTTGAAGCGAGCATAATTTACATGCCTCCATTGCTTGGAGCTTCCCTACAACTACTTGAAGAATAACAAAGGTTAATTCAAAAATTTGAGTTTTGAGCTCACTAACCTCATTAGCGTATGGTGCAACTCTACCAAATGTCCAATAGTCCTGAAGGTTTTCTGCCATGTAAAAGCAGGTATAGACAAAAGTAATAATAATAATAATAATAAATAGAAAAATAAAAATAATTTTTTTTTATAACAAATGTAACAATGAGAAACTAATAATGGTTCCCCGGCAACGACGCCAAATTTTGGTCGGGTTGTCAAAGCCCTTCAAAATATTTACTGATTCTCTAGATCTAACTTGTAGAAATAGTGGACCAGGTCAAATCCCAAGGGAACCAATCGAATTAGTTTCTCAAAGTTAAAAAAAATAATAATAATAAAAAAAAACAAGGGGTTTGAATTGTTTTGAACAAAAATTGAAATTAAAAAGATGGATAATAAAAAAAACGAATAAAAAATCAATTTTATGAAACTTCCAATTCAAGGGTTTAAATTTCATCCAATTGTAATCTTGATCATAGGCTTAAAAAAAAGAAAAAAAATCAATTTCAATTTCTTTAATTCAAGAACTTAGTCAATTTATTTGGAAAAACTTCAATAAATGTAAATTCTCCCAATTTAATTGACTTTAACCAAGCATCAAAATCAAAACTTACCATTTAATCAATTGGGCACGATAGCATTCCATATCGATTAAATAATAGCATTAAAAATAATGAGAAGGACTAAACCAAAACTAACTAATCGAGATAGCTATAAATTAATTAATTTTGTTTCTTTGTTTCCCTAGAGTCTATTATGCAAGCTATGTAAAATGGAAAAGCCATAATTACACACACATAAGCCAACCCCTTGCTACTTTTGTCAATCATTTGTAACAATTACGGATCACAAAATCATGGATAGCAATAAATCAATTGATACTAAATTAAGGCGTCAATTTAATTTAATAACAATCAACGTAAAAACAAGAACAAGAAGCATAGAATTCGTGAATTAAAGATAAAATTTATATTTGGCCCGAAGCCTCACAAAATTACAATTAGAAATTGAATCACCCTTGAACCAGAAATTAAAACTTAGCCACACATTGTGGAAAAACAATAAAAACTGTAAAGGGAAATAAACATGTTTTTGCCCAAAACAAAGAAAATAAAAATATAAACAAAACTCACACTTCCTATACTTTCCTACACTCCATAGAAGAACTGAACTATCCAATACTCACTGCATCTAACACCTTTTTATACTTGAAGGGGAGGGAAATTTTTTTCTAAAATAGAATTTTCTACTCCTTAAACTTTGAATGCATGAAAAGTCTTCTCCAAAAATGGTGGCCATTTTTTTGCTTTTGTTGAAGACTTTGAAGAAGCTTCTGTTGAAGAAGTCCTCACATGCCACCTCCAAGAAAGAAACAAACTCAAAGTTTGTTAGGTTAATATATTTATTTACTATTTAAATTTTTTTTTATGTTTTATGTTTTTACTTTTTTTAATTTTATTTTCTCATTTGAATTTTCTTTGATTCTTTTTTTTTTCTTTCAATTCAAACTCTTTTTTTTTTTTTTTTATTAATTTGTAAAAATAAACTAAAATGTGCTTTTTGCTTGAATTTCTCCAAATCTTTGGTAATTCACCCCTAAATAAAATTAAATACAATTTCCACAATTAGGCACAATATTCAATCAAAATAGAAGGAAATTAGACATAATAAATGTGATTAATTAAGACTTATCAAACATCAACATAAAACATGAGAAAAATTCACTAAGCAATTAATGATTTTCTTGTCTATACAAGCTTCATTAATATTTATCCAAAGTCATAGATTTTTATACTTTTATCAAACCTTATATTCAAAGATCTAATGGTAAAATTCATTTCATAAATGAACCTTTATTATTTTGCAAACCTTTTTGCTTTTGATCTTTGAATATAAACCTCTTTGATTGATTGATATAGATGCATTATCTAAGATTTCTTTTCATAAAAGAATTCCAAACATTCATTTTTCATATCTCATATGCAACAATGAATTAAATAATACTTACAAACTCTTGTATGGCAACAAGTGATAAATAAAGTTTACTTGCAGTCTACTTTCTCCTATTAGGTTCAACCCTTTGCCATTAGTCTCACTTTGAGGGCAATAAGCCTTTCTACTTTGTCACCTAACATGACAATTTGAGCTTCAATTAAGTCCTTGTAAATGTTGAGTCATCTCATAACTCTCCCAGTACGATGAGGTTTATCCAATTAATGACTAGGATCTATATGACTTTCAAATGTAATTAAATTGTTAACAACTTTTGTTAACTATTTAGTGGCTTCACTTGGAATCAATTTATTAACATTATCTCACCTTATTAGAGGTTTGTAGTCTTTTATTTGACATTCTTTATAAAAATGATATTTGTCATAGAAATACATGAAAGAGTTAATATTAAGAAAGCGGAAACAATTTTGGATCTTAAGCACTCTAATTTGATCAATTTTATCAAACAAAAAACATGCTCAAAACTGGAAAAACAGAGAATAAGAACACAAACCTTTGTAGCTCAATATTCTCTTAATCCGTGGGCTTTCTTTGAACACAAACGAGTTGTGGACCTCCTCTAGAGTATTCCCTACTATCCTCAGGCCTTGGAACAGATTGTGGGATCTTTGATTGAGAGAATTTGGGAGAAGAATGAGTAAAGGTCTTAAACAAATAGCTAGAGAATTTTCTTCAAAAATCTCTATTTTTTTTTACTAATCCTCTTTTTTACCATTGTGTTTCTTCTCTATTTGTAGAAAACCACAAGCTTAGTGAAGAAGCCAATTGAAAGAAGATAAGCTTCAAACAAGAAGCTTAGTGAAGAAGTTATGAATTTGGTCCATATTTCATTTCCAAATGAATTTGAATTATCTTTTAATTTTAATTCAAAATTAATATAAAATTAATTTTAAATTAAAATCAATTTATAATTAATTAAACAATTTAATTAATTTTAAATAAATATTTAATTTAATATCAAATATCAAATTAAATAATTGGACCAATCCCAATTTCTCAAAACGAACGTTCGAACATGAATCCCTATTCATGTTTTAAACCGAACCAATATTTAAATCATATTTAAATATTTCCAACACTTCTTTATCATAGTTTAATTCATAATTAAGCTATGATACGTTAAGTATATCGCATATAATTAACTTTTTCTACCAAATTCGAATTTGAACAATTCAAATTCTTTTCTCTCAAATTGTTACAAGGCATAGTCCGAGCTAGTAAGGAGAACCTAATGGACCTACAGATCATGAGCTCCAACGATACGAGATTAACCGGCCAAACTCTTTAGCCTAGCTAATCAACATTCGTTAACCACCGGGACACTCCACTAAAGCCCAGTGGCTGCACTCTCCTCACTGTAGATATATTTCTGTCCACTCGATATAACCATGATTAGTAAGTCGATCATTTACAGGTCGTTCGTAATTACAGCTGGGTCAAATAAACCGTTTTACCCCTGTAATTACTTCTTGTTCCTTAAGTCCCACTGATCCTCTAATGAACAATTTGGTTTGTGGTCCAACCAACAAACCGTATCCCTCTCGGGCCAACTAGAGGGTGGGCCCATTGTTTAAGACCCGGAGTCAGTACTTAAGGGAACAACCTCTCTACTAAACCCTTAAAGCGGGTAGGAGTGAATTCCATCTCGCATGACTATGTTCCCAACTATCTATCTGGTCTTATCCCCAAAATGAGAGGCTTATTGAGTCGGCGATCTCGGGCCACTCTTACCCATGCAAATCTAAGGATAATCCCGAATAAACAGGAGTTCATAGCACGCTCAGGATTAAGATCGAGTTACCTAGGTCATCGTATGAATATAGTCAGTTAAAACAGGAAACGGAGTTATAAAGTCTAAGTGACTATTTCGTAGTCCGATCTTATGCAAACTCATTGCATAGGACGCCCCCACTCGCATGTCTCCACATGAACGATTCAGGATCACATCGTTAGTACTATACAAAGTGGGCCGCATCCATAGTGTCCCCGAATAAGGTACCCAGCCTTATCCTTATACTATAGACCATTTTGGCTATTACTCGAACTTGATCCACTTTTATGTCATACATAAAGTTCAAGTATACATATTATAGCCAAGGGTACTTAGTTCATTGGATTTGGGTTATAGAATACACAATTCACTTTATTCAATAACACATTTACTGAATAAACCTCAATAACATCTTTATAGTAAAATAGAATATACATTCAGTTTACAAAACCACGAGTTTTAGGACATAAAACCCAACAATACATTATTCGTTTTAGGACTAAATAAAAGACCATTTCGTATTCCTTAGGGGTGGCCTACATTTAGGCTTATCTTCGAACATAAACAAGCTTTTTAGGCTTGTTTCAGCATGTGAGCTTAACATTCCCAAATGGTGAAGTGTTATAAACTAGCTTTGCTACTCTTCTATAATCTTAAAATTGTCTCGTAGACACTTTTGGAGGGAATTATGTTATGCAATCTCTATTGCATGGAGTTTGATAATGGTGTGTAACTCATTACTGAAGTGACCATGTCTAACAAAGTCTTGTTTCTCCCCTTGCATCACAATTTCACACAATTGTACTTGGTATTAAGATAATTGGGATAAAAACCCATTTTCTATCGGTTACTCTTAGTACGTTATGAAATATTTATGATTTTATTTGGCATTTTACATTCACTAGACCACTTGGGTCAGAATGTGTAAGCCTAAAGTTTTGTTTGGCCTTTTAGCCTTATCTAATAAAGGCCCAATGATTATCTTGCATGAAAGGTAAGATTTACAAACAGGTAAAGTAATTAACTCTAACTTGTAGAGAATTACCTCTTACTAGTCTTTTCATTAGATTCAAGTTGATGTTAATCAATCTTAAATGCCAAAGTCAAGTATCGTCTTTTAGGAGAAAACAATAAGTCTTTCTATTCTTGATTCTATAATCCTGAATATCTCAGTATTTTATAGTATGATATATGTCAACATTTTAACATATACAAATTGTTCTTATTTTCAGCTGAATGTATTTTCAAACAATTTTGAAAAAGTAATTCATACTATATGAACCTTTTGGTAATAAAGTTTGAGAAATTGAATTTCTCTTGTGGTAATGAAACACCACATTCAACATTAACTAACAATTATTACTTAATAACATCTTAATGTCTCCCACTATGCTAACTGAGATGGGTTTCCTGATGCCAACCTGTAAAAACGACTCTACATATTAAGTATTTTTCAAGAATTACATATTAAATGTAATAAAGAATAAATCTTGATACTGGATCTTATATCAACTATCCAGATAGTGTTATCTATTCTTCACCAAAAAGCTAGTAAATCAAATTTACTTTCATCTATATTATTCTTCCCATAGAGGTATTTCAAAAAGTCCTCTCATTGTGACTATCCTGACTAATTTAGGAACTATTTCCTTTTATATAGCTTCAGTCATATGGTTTGTTTTCTTGAAATTTTGTAATACTTAAATTCGAAATCATTTAGACAATTATCTAAATTTAGCTTTTGTTGACTTCAACATCTCATATGTTGTTGTCATTTTCATTATCTTCTAAGCTTGACATCTAACATGTCAACTAGGAGATACGTGCAAGCTATCTCGTTTACTTTTGATTCATTAATCATGTGCTTCACAAACAATTTGAATAGCATTAGCAACAGGTTTTTTTAGCACATTTCTCAATAAAGACAAATTCAAAATTTTGCACTGCCATGATAGTGTTAACGTTACTTTTTCAAGTAATAAAACTTCTCAATTTTGACTTATCAGTAATAAAATTAAAAATTATGAGAGAAACTGACATAATATTGAAATATATAAAACATATAATTTAACACATGCAAACAATTATCTATTCAATTTTAGCATAGAAATCAAGTGATTTGAAAAATGAACTCTATAAATCATTTATAATGCTATGGTACTTTAGTGAGTTAGAACAAGTACCGCCGTAGGGTAGGTCAAGTGTACCTTCACTAAACTGAGACAATCTCAACCAAGTATTATACCAAAATAACTCTTATTCCCATAATATTCAGTTACCATTAGTTTGGTCAAGAACATTATTAACAACCTTAATAAGCCCTTTGTAAGTATGACCCATCATTTTAGATCTCATAGTTTTATACCAACAAGTATCATCGTAGGGTAAGTCAAGTATTGGAAACAAAACTACAATCCTATCCTTCTCAGGAGTTCACCCTGATATTGACCTATGCAAACACCTTCCGTTGGGGGACGGTCCAAAAGCCGCCGCGAGGCCCCACATGGATCTCACGTTATGAACTAATGATGGAGACCGTATGATATGTTGACACATTTCCTTCTCCCACTTACTATTTTGAAATAGGGTTTTCTCTTACTTAGACAAATTAGGCTAATCTCATTTATCTAAGTTCCTCAATCTACCTTTCACAACCCTTATGTTGGTTAGATTGATTTTAATGTGAATTACCAAGTTTTTAAACTATTTAAAAAAAAAAAAAAACTAATCACATTATGAGCATGCTTGGTGAAATTAAATAAAATTTGACTAATTCAACTCCCAAGTTGGTTTCCAGTTAGAGGTGTTCCTTTCGGTCAGCTTAAATACCTCAGTCTAGACAGAACCTTCTATAGATAGAGTTCCCTTATAGTCAATTTTTATTTCAAATTCATTAATCTTTAATTAACTATTAATTACTAGATTAATGAACCTAAGTGAATTTAAGTAATGTTTTTAGTCCTATTAAAAAAAAAACTAATTCACTTATTGGATAATCTCTTAAAATTCTATCATTTTAAACCCTTTAAAACAAATTAAAAGATTATCCTGGATATTTTATTCTAATCCTATTAGAAAAAATAAAAGATAAATTAAATTCAAAACTTAAACTATTTTATCTTTGAATTAAATTATCTTTATTTATGGAAGACCTAATCTTATTAGGAAATTAAAAGATCTAATCTTATTTCGAAAGAATATAATCTCATTAGGAAATAAATAAAAATTAATTAAATTCAAATTTTAAACTATTTAAAGCATGAATCACAATATCTTTATTTTAAGGAAACCCTAATCTTATTAGGAAATATACTAATCCTATTAGGAAAACATGGATTCCAATTATAAAAGGAAAGATCCTAATTAAAATTTTTAAATATAACAATTATAATCAAATATATGGAAAATATAAACTTATTAGGAAAGCATCTTAATTCTATTAGGAAACATCCTAATCAAATTTTCTTAATTCTATTAGGAAACATCATGCTTAACCTATGGTGGGATTTTAAACTAGATGATATACTTTATGCAACAATCAAATAATTTAAAACATACATCAAATGCATAATTAAATTAAAACTAGCAAAATTGACCGGCATATTTGGCATATCCTAAGAAATTGAAAACAATTTAAATTACAATAATTTAAATCCAAGACATATCTTGGTCTTTAATATCTTTCTTGTTTGAACTATTTCAAATTTAAGGTTTAGAAACCTAAATCTTGTCTTCCAACTATAGCACCAGCCGCCACAAATATAAATAATAAAAATAAAAAATAAAAAATAAAAAACTAAGGCCCCGTTTGATAACCATTTGGTTTTTAAAAATTAAGCCTATAAATACTACTCCCACCTATGGTTTTACTTGTTTTGTCATATACTTTTTGCCTATGTTTTCAAAAACCAAGCCATGTTTTGAAAACTAAAAAAAGTAGTTTTCAAAGACTTGTTTTTGTTTTTAGAATTTGGCTAAGAATTCAAATACTTCCTTAAGGGAAATGAAAACCATTGTAGAGAAATTGGGAGAAAACATGCTTAATTTTCAAAAACCAAAAACTAAAAACCAAATAGTTATCAAACGGAGCCTAAATTACCTAGGTGTTGAACCAAGGACCTAGAGTATAACAAGAAGACTACTTCACCAAAGAACCAAACATATGTTTTATAATGTCAGAACGCTTAATAATAAGATAAAACTTCAACCGAATATGTTTGACTTCGATTTTTCCTTCTTTTTTTTTCGTGCACCTTTTCGCCGTCAGATTCTTCAGCGCAGGTGGTCGAAATTTGAAGCAATCGTAGTCATTCAAGTAAAATACATGAAATCCTAACTCTTATGGGTTTTACAATGATCTAATCAAAACAATAAATCTAATGTCAAATAGCCTAAACAATCAATTTGCAAACCACAATATATCACATATATGATGAATTAAAATACCCACCATCACAAAACTTTAATTCTAAATAAAACTCAAAGATTTCTCTGATACCAACTGTAACGACTGAACTTTTCCTATTAGACTTCCTAGGGGCATTACTAAATGCATGCTAATAAAATAAAAATCAAACTTAAATAATCTTTCAAAAAGAAACAAAACCTTTGTAAAAACAATCAACAACCTTTAACTCGGGATCCCTTTAAATTTGAAAGCAAAAGAATGAACTAAAACATTTAACAACTGAAATAATTTGTAGAACACGCTAGTTGAAAAGTCATAAAAAAAAACATGCTAACAACTAAAAGATTGCGGAAATAAAACTTCTTTAGGTCACCCATGACCTCTTGCAGCAACTATCCTAACATTCGCCTAGGATGCCCTTGCCTTCACCTGAAAAGAAAAACATTTTTAAAAAGGGTGAGTATTTAAAATACTCAGTAAGTGACCTCACTACCAGGGTTAGGATATACAAACACATACAAAGTGATTTTTAAAACTTTTCCTCTGGTGGGACCTAAAACATTTTTATAGTGGAAATATTTCTTTAACTTTTCTCTTCGGCTTGATGTGGACAATTAACCCAACCTAACCTTTCATTTCCATTTAACCTTTTCAGGTTCATTTTCAATCAACCTTCTCAGGTTCCTTTTCAAATAACCTTTTCAGATTCCTTTTCAATTAGATGTACATCTATATTTATGGGGTAATTGCCACAGCCTTCGAAATCATTTATCATGAAAAACATACATGTATGCATGAGGTCCCAAAGGATTTTAAACTTTTCATTCCATGATGCAACACAACCAACATTCTCATATCATTTATCATAAATCAAAATCATAAATCATGCATAACATTCATGAGAATACTTGGCAATCATCAAGTAAAAATTCATTTTTATATATAACAAGCATTTTGAAATTCATCAAGAATCCATAATAAAATATTTATAAAAGCTTTTCATTTCAAATTATTTTTTTTTTCAATTCAGTACCTGACTTGCATTTAAGCATACCAGCACAAAGTCCCTTACCTTGGCTAAGCTCAATAATCCAAATCACCCAAATGCTCACCAAAATTTCACTGCCTTGAACCTTAGTCAAACGATTTGGAGCCTAATTCAAACCATCCCTAAGGTTAGAAACAATTCCTAAAATTCATAATTAAATCCCAAAATTCCTTCCACCAAACTAAAGTTCCAAAATTAGAATTAATTCCTTAGCATTTAACTTAATCTCAAATTGGTGGGTAAACTAAATTCAAGTTGCAAGGTTCATGGTTTAATCACACATTCGAGCTTAATCTACAAAAAACCCAAAACTCCAAGAACCTTTGAAATTTATCGAAATCTTACCCAAAAGTTTCGATTTCCAACCGAACAACAACTCAACGAGCAATGCTCGTGACTTCGACACCGGATCGGAGTGGGTATCATTGAAACCAAATCAAGATTCATGAGTTAATCTTACCCAACCAAGATCATCAAAGAAACTTTGCAGAAACTGATGCTTACCCACATATGAATACTCATTGGGCTGGAAGAGGACTGATCGGATCAAGTACACGAACCTGTAGGAAACGGCGGGGGAGGCGTGAGATCAGGACGGCGGCAGTCTGGGCGTCGGTTCACGAATTGGCGCGTGAGGGCGAGCAGCGGTTCGTTGAACGAGCCGCTGTCGGGTTTTGGGCGTGTGGGTGAGCGGCGGTCAGATCTACGCGAGTTATAGCGGCTGTCTGGGGGATTTGCGAATCTGCACGGCGGCCTGGGCGAGTGGTTCGGGAGGTGGACGGCGGTCTGAGGTGGTGGCTGTGCAACAATGGCGCGACGGCGGGGAGGCAGGACGCGAGAGCTTGCTGCTGGAAAAGGGAAAAAACTTCTTCTTGCTTCAATGGAGGTTGTCGAAAATCAAGGAGGAAGAAGAGAGAGTTGGAGAAGATGATGGCTTGAAGGCTTGACTCCACCTAGGGTTGTGTGCAGATTAAAATATTAGAGAGGGAAATTAGGGCTTGGCTTAACTATGGGCTTGGGCTTGGCTTAAAGTCTCTTAAATAACAAAATTGCCCTTAACATCAATTAAATCCATTTTTTTCCTTCTTTCTTCCCAATCTACCCTCTAATTCTCTAATTTCAAATATGCAAAACTTCAAAATTAACTTCCACTACCCAACTTTAAATATGAAATTGGTTTTTTCAATTAATTTAAATTTCAAAATTAAAGCTTTAATTAATACCTAAAAGTGCCGGTCGTTACAATCTTCCCTCCTTAAAAAACTTTCGTCCTCGAAAGTTTCTAGCCTTGGAAAAGCTCAGGGTATCTAGCCCGCATCTCATCCTCTCGCTCCCAAGTAGCTTATTCGGACTGGTGGTTTTGCCACAACACCTTGACAATGTTGATCTCTCGGTTACGAAGAGTCTTCTGATCTCTTGCAAGAATTTGCACAGGCCTTTCTTCATAGCTCAAGTTCTCGTTCAACTGCAAGGGCTCAAAGTCAATCACGTGTGATGGGTCCGGCATGTACTTCCTCAACATGGATACATGGAACACACTGTGTACCGCAGAAAGTGATGGCGGCAAAGCCAACCTATAAGCTACAGAGCAATCCGTTCCAAAATTTCAAATGGCCCTATAAAACGTGGACTCAACTTCCCTTTTCGATAGAACCTCAGAACTCCCTTCATTGGAGCCACCTTCAAGAACACATGATCACCCACATCAAATTCCAAATCCCTTCGCCTCGAGTTAGCATAGCTTTTCTGTCTACTCTGTGCGGTTTGCATCATTGCTCTAATCTTTGTATGTGGCTTGGACCAACTCGGGTCCCAGCAACTGACGTTCACCAACTTCGTCCCAGTAAATAGGAGACCTGCATCTTCTATCGTACAAAGCTTTAAACAGTGCCATGCCAATGGTTGCTTGGTAACTATTATTGTAGGCGAACTCCATCAAATGCAAGTGGGTATCCCAACTACCTGAAAAGTTCAACGCACAAGCCCGTAGCATATCCTCCAATATCTGGTTTACCGCTCTTTGACCATCTGTCTGGGGGTGAAAAGACGTGTTGAAATCCAACTGAGTACCCAAAGCCTTCTGCAAACTCCTCCAGAAGTTAGATGTAAAATGGGAATCCCTGTCTGAAACAATCCTCGCAGGAACTCCGTGCAATCTAACTATCTCCTCCATGTACAATTATGCCCACTTCTCTGCGGAGTAAGTAGGTTTCCCTAGAAGAAAGTGTGCTGACTTAGTAAGTCTATCCACAATAACCCAAATCACTGTGTAGCCTCTAACTGTTCTAGGTAGCCCTACCACGAAGTCCATAGAGATTTCATCCCACTTCCACTGTGGCAGGCTTAACGGTTGTAACAAGCCTGCTGGCTTCTGTCTTGGTGCCTTCACTCGATGGCAAACTAAACACCTGTTAACATAGTCCGCCACGTCCCTCTTCATTCCACGCCACCAGTAAAACTGTTTCAGATCTTGATACATCTTTGTACTACCTGGATGCATCGAAAATGGAGAATAGTGCACCTCAGTCAAAATCTCATTCTTAAGTTCATCAATCTCAGGCACACACAGACGTCCCCGACACAAGAGACCACCATCAAGAGATAAGGAAAAATCACTCGCCTAGTCTGTTCCTACCTGTCGAGACATGCCCACTAGACTGGGATCCCCCTGTTGGGAATCTATAATACGTGCCTCAGGGTTGGCTGAACCGTCAACTGGACTAACTGTGCGGTGGCTTCCCCACCAACACTGCTATCTCCGTGCGCTCTAAATTGGCTCGTATATCAGCTTGGTCAGTAATCAGAGTCGAAGTGTGCATTATCTTCCTGCTAAGGGCATCTGCAACTACGTTTTCCTTGCCTGGGTGATACAAAATCTCAACATCGTAATCCTTTACTAACTCCAGCCATCTGCGTTGCCTCATGTTTAGCTCATTCTGAGTGAAAAAGTACTTTAAGCTCTTGTGGTCTGTGAAGATCTGAATTTTCTCCCCATACAAATAATGTCTCCAAATCTTCAGGGCAACGACCACCACTGCCAATTTCAAATCGTGGGTCGGGTAGTTGCGCTCGTAGTCTTTCAACTGGCGGGAGGCATAGGCAATAACCTGTCCATGCTGCATTAGAACACATCCCAAGCCCTTCTTTGAGGCATCACTATAGACAACAAAACCTCATGTTTCATCAGGCACGGTGAGTACTGGGGCCGAGACCAACTTCTGCTTCAGCTTTTGGAAACTTGCTTCACAATCATCACTCCACACAAACGAGTTACCCTTTCGAGTCAATTAAGTCAAAGGTGCAGCTATTTTAGAGAAATCATGTACGAATTGTCGATAATAACCTGCCAAACCCAAGAAACTACGCACCTCAGTGAACATGGTTGGGCAAGGCCACTTAGTCACCGCCTCTATCTTTGCAGGGTCCACTGACACGCCATCTCTTGACACCACGTGCCCTAGAAAGGACACTTGCTGAAGCCAGAATTCACACTTCGAGAACTTTGCATACAGCTTATTTTCTCTTAAAGTTTTTAAAACTCTCCTGAGATGTTCCTCGTGTTCCTCGTCATACTTGGAATAGACCAGAATATCGTCGATAAACACAATTACAAAAGTATCCAGGAACTCTTTGAATACCCTATTCATCAAACCCATAAAGACTGCAGGGCATTTGTCAATCCAAACGACATCACAGTGAACTCGTAGTGTCCGTACCTGGACCTGAAAGCTGTCTTAGGAATATCTTCACCCCGAATCCTCAACTGGTGATAACCTTATCACAAGTCAATCTTAGAGAACACCACTGCCCCCTGTAACTGGTCAAAGAGGTCGTCTATACGAGGAAGAGGATACCTGTTCTTAATGGTTACCTTTGGAGTTCAAAACAAGTAGGTAGCGTGGTCAGGTCGCGGGGATGCAGGAGAATGTCGGGGCCGTTAGGTGCCGAATCTGAATTCCAAATCCTGGTTCGAATCCTGGGCTTGGCGGGTTACAGATGGTATCAGAGAAGAACCTCTCCCAGTAAGATGTGGTTCGAGGACGAACCAAGGCGGAAGTTGGTGGGCATGTAACTCCTTAGTTTATGAGGGGTACATGAATGAACTGAGACCACATCCGAATGAGAGAGATCCTGTAACGACTGGAACTTTCAGGTATTAATTAAGGATTTAATTTTGAAATTTAAATTAATTGAAAAAACCAATTTCATATTTAAAGTTGGGTAGTGGAAGTTAATTTTGAAGTTTTGCATATTTGAAATTAGAGAATTGGAGGGTAGATTGGGAAGAAAGAAGGAAAAAATGGATTTAATTGATGTTAAGGGCAATTTTGTTATTTAAGAGACTTTAAGCCAAGCCCAAGCCCATAGTTAAGCCAAGCCCTAATTTCCCTTTCTAATATTTTAATCTACACGCAGCCCTAGGTGGAGTCAAGCCTTCAAGCCATCATCTTCCCCAACTCTCTCTTCTTCCTCCTTGATTTTCGACAACCTCCATTGAAGCAAGAAGAAGTTTTTTCCCTTTTCCAACAGCAAGACCTCGCGTCCCACCGCTGTTGCGCAGCCACCACCTCAGACCGCCGTCCACCTCCCTAACCGCTCGCCTAAGCAGCCGTACGGCCACGTCGCTCTACCCCCGTGCAGATTCGCAAATCGCCCAGACCGCCGTGCAACTCACGCCTATCTGATCGCCACTCGTTGTGAACCACGCCACGAACCGCTCACCCACACGCCCAGAACCCAACCGCGGCTCATTCAACGAACCGCTGCTCGCCCTCACACGCCAATCCGTGAACCGACGCCCAGACTGCCGACGTCTCGATCGCGTGTCTCCGCCGCCGTTTCCTACAGGTTCGTGTACTTGATACGATCAGTCCTCTTCCAGTCCAATGAGTATTCATCTGTGGGTAAGCATCAGTTTCTGCAAAGTTTCTTTGATGATCTTGGTTGGGTAAGATTAACTCATGAATCTTGACTTGGTTTCAAGGATACCCACTCCGATCCGGTATCAAAGTCACGAGCATTGCTCTTTGAGTTGTTGTTCGGTTGGCAATCAAAACTTTTGGGTAAGATTTCGGTAAATTTCAAAGGTTCTTGGAGTTTTGGGTTTTTGGTAGATTAAGCTTTAATGTGTGATTAAACCATGAACCTTGCAACTTGAATTTAGTTTACCCACCAATTTGAGATTAAGTTAAATGCTAAGGAATTAATTCTAATTTTGGAACTTTAGTTTGGTGGAAGGAATTTTGGGATTTAATTATGAATTTTAGGAATTGTTTCTAACCTTAGGGATGGTTTGAATTAGGCTCCAAATCATGTGACTAAGGTTCAAGGCGGTGGAATTTTGGTGAGCTTTTGGGTGATTTGGATTATTGAGCTTAGCCAAGGTAAGGGACTTTATGCAGGTATGCTTAAATGCAAGTCAGGTACTGAATTGAAAAAAAAAATTAATTTGAAATGAAAAGCTTTTATAAATATTTTATTATGGATTTTTGATGAATTTCAAAATGCTTGTTATATATAAAAATGGATTTTTACTTGATGATTGCCAAATATTCTCATGAATGTTATGCATGATTTATGATTTTGATTTTTGATAAATGATATGAGAATGTTGGTTGTGTTGCATCATGGAATGAAAAGTTTAAAATGCTTTGGGACCTCATGCATACATGTATTTTTTTTTATGATAAATGATTTCGAAGGCTGTGGCAATTACCCCCTAAGTATAGATGTACATCTAATTGAAAAGGAACCTGAAAAGGTTATTTGAAAAGGAACCTGAGAAGGTTAATTGAAAAGGAACCTGAAAGGGTTAAATGGAAAGGAAAGGTTAGGTTGGGTTAATTGTCCACATCAAGCCGAAGAGAAAAGTTAAATAAATATTTCCACTAGGAAAAGTTTTAAAAATCACTTTTAATGTGTTTGCATATCCTGACCTTGGTAGTGAGGTCACTTACTGAGTATTTTAAATACTCACCATTTTTAAAAATGTTTTTCTTTTCAGGTGAAGGCAAGGGCATCCTAGGCGAATGTTAGGATAGTTGCTGCAAGAGGCCATGGGTGACCTAAAGAAGTTTTATTTCCGCAATCTTTTAGTTGTTAGCATGTTTTTTTTTATGACTTTTCAACTAGCGTGTTCTTCAAATTATTTCAGTTGTTAAATGTTTTAGTTCATTCTTTTGCTTTCAAATTTAAAGGGATCCCGAGTTAAAGGTTTTTGATTGTTTTTACAAAGGTTTATTTCTTTTTCAAAGATTATTTAAGTTTGATTTTTATTTCATTAGCATGCATTTAGTAATGCCCCTAGGAAGTCTAATAGAAAAAGTTCGGTCGTTACAGTTGGTATCAGAGCCCAAGGTTATGGGTTCTGTGGACTGGCTTACATCGTACGCATTAAGTATCCCATGGCCAAGCAGCAAATACCCAGTCATCGCCAGGTATGCCCATGTACTAAAGATTATTTCATTTATTCATTCTTTATAATTTATTTATCTTTTGAAAAAAAAAAGGGTTGCTTATGCTATGCTTTCAAGTTTACAATAGATGCTTGCATGTTGGTCAGACTGGTGGGGTGTGATTTTTGGAAGGCTTAAATGGATTAGTTGTGGTTGTAGTGTTTCCATAGAGATGCCGCCACGTAGAGGGGGAAGAGCTCGACGAGGTAGGGGACGAGGGAACGTAGGGGTGCAGGACCCACCGTTGGAGCAACCAGCCTTTCAGGATGTGAACCCCCTAGCAGCGCCTCCTACTAGGCAGGCAAACCCTACTGTGACAGCAATGTTGTTGGAGGCTATGCAGACCTTGGTGCAGACCACAGTGGCAAACCAACTAGCACAATTGGGTCAGAATCATGGAAGTGCGTCTCTAGAGGCGAGATACTTGAAAGATTTCAGGAAATAGGACCCTCGTACGTTTGATGGATCCTCTGGGGAGGTGGCAGAGTTGTGGTTGTCTTCTATAGAGACCATTTTTCGGCTCATGAATTGTCTAGAGGAGCAGCAGGTGTCCTATGTTGCGTTTATGTTGAGAGATGACACATTTATGTGGTGGGAGTCTGTGATGAGAACTGTGGGCACCAACGGTGAGCCGGTGACATGGACATAATTCAAAGAAGCCTTTTGGAGGAAGTTTTACCCAGCGACCGCCCGTTACAGGAAGCATGAGGAGTTTCTGCAACTTCACCAGAATAGGCAGTCAGTGGAGGTGTATGAGAGGGAGTTCACGAGTCTCCTACGCTTTACCCCCGAGCTAGTCTACACGGAGGCCAAGAAGGCATAGCGCTTTGTGATGGGTCTGGATGAGGATATTCGAGGCTTCGTTCAGGCCTTGGCACCCCCTGATTATGCCACGGCAATGACGGCAGCTGAGTTGATAGGCGTTTGTCAGCAGAGTGAGCCTCATGTGCCTGCCAATCCAGGTCCCTCCACAAGTCAGAAAAGAAAGTGGGGACAGATGACCTCTGGCCCTCAGCACTCCCAACGCCCTCAGTACTCGTTTGAGAAATCACGTTCAGCTCTAGGACAGAGGCAACAGTCACATAAGCCAGGAGGTAATAGTGGCGATAAGCCACGGTGTAACGAATGTGGGAAACAACATTGGGGTAAATTTTTGGCCAGGACGGGAGCATGCTTCAGGTGTGGACAGGAGGGTCACCGAGTTGAAAGTTTCCCCAATAGAGGTACTGGAATTCAGCCTCCGAGTTCTAGTGGTGCTGGTTCTTTTAAACCCATGATCCAGTAAGGGAAAGCTTATGCTACTACGAGTCGAGGTGCTGGAAATTCAGATTCTGTGGTAACATGTACACTCCCAATACTTGGGCACCTTGCCTTCGTACTTTTTGATTCAGGTTCCACTCATTCCTTTATCTTTGCATCTTTTGTAAGTCAAGCTAAATTAGAGCTGGAACCATTGTTATATGTTATGTCTGTTGCCACCCCGGCAGGGGTGAGTTTGTTAGCTACTGAGAAAGTAAAATCATGGAAAGTGTCAGTGTCGAGTCGCGAGTTAAATGTGACCCTGGTAGTCCTAGATATGAAGGAGTTTGATGTAATCCTAGGCATGGACTGGCTGGCGGAGAATTACGCCAATATTGATTGTTTCCATAAGGAGGTGGTGTTTATGCCACCGTTGCAGGCAAGCTACAAATTTAAAGGGTCCAAAACTGAAACTGCCCCTAGGGTGATTTCCGCCCTGAAGGCAAGGAAGTTGATCAACCAAGGAGCATGGGGTGTGTTGGCAAGTGTGGCCGACACCAGATGTGCTGAGATTTTAGTATCATCAGTACCAGTGGTAAATGAGTTTTTGGATGTCTTTCCTGAAGACCTTCCAAGGTTACCTCCTGCACGAGAGGTAGACTTCAGCATAGAGCTCGAGCTAGGGACACCTCCTATCTCTAAAGCTCCTTACAGAATGGCCCCAACAGAGTTAAAGGAACTCAAGTCGCAACTGCAGGATCTTTTGGATAAAGGGTTCATACGCCCTAGCGTGTCACCGTGGGGGGCACCTGTGTTGTTCGTGAAAAAGAAAGATGGATCTATGCGTCTGTGCATAGACTATAGAGAGCTAAACAAGGTGCATCTTCCTTTTCGGTGGCTTAATCATAGGAACTACAAAGTTAAGCGTGTTTGGCTTGAAGCAATCCTATGTTGGGTGACCTCCTGGGAATTTTCCTAGAAAGCATGTGAGTGAAGACAAAGCATGTTGAAAGGACCTGTGTTGGTTTGTGGGGATAGTCTTCACTCTTAGAAGTAGTTCAAGACAAGTAGGTAGCGTGGTCAGGCCGCGAGGGATGCAGGAGAATGACAGGGCCATCAAGTGTGTCAAATTCGAATTCCAAATCCTGGGTCTGAGGCATTACAGATCCTGAGGCTATGCAATGCATGGTTAAGAAAAGGCTTAAAAGAATTGATAGCTACTACCTATACCAACAAGGTGCATCTTCCTTTTCGGTGGCTCAATCATAGGAACTCCAAAGTTAAGCGTGCTTAGCTTGGAACAATCCTATGTTGGGTGACCTCCTAGAAATTTTCTTAGGATGCATATGAGTGAGGACAAAGCATGCTGAAAGGACATGTGTTGGTTTTTGGGGACAGTCTTCACTCTCGCAAGCAGCTCAAAACAAGTAGGTAACGTGGTCAGGTCGCGGGGGATGCAAGGGAATGCCGGGGCCGTTAGGTGCTGAAACCAGATTCCAAATCCTGGTCTGAATCCTGGGCTTGGGGGGTTACACCAATTGAAGGAATGAACGTTTCACTCCACAGCAGAAGCATTGGATCGTCTTTGATTTTATTTAAAATTAAACTAAAAAATAAGATTAAGCAAACTTACTTGGAGTAAATATGGAGATATTTCTGGCGGGTCTTTATTTCCTCCACAAAGTCTTCCTGGCTATGACTCGAACACATGACCAAGGCTTGTGGGAGCCTCTTGAAAGAAAATCCACAAGGGATTGGAGAGAAAGGGGTCTAGAGAGAATTCTCTAATTCTCTATTGAGAAGATGTGTGTTATGTCTAGTGACTCAACCTAAGGGTCCTATTTATAGAGACCAAGGGTAAATCTTTGTCATAATTAAAATATTATATTTTAATATCTAATATATTAAAATATATCTTAGACTTATTTGAATCTCATTCAAATCTCCTACGATATTTATTTATTTGAATCTTATTCAAATTTTATAAATATCTTTTACTTAATGTATCTAATATACATTAATTATTTTAATATTTAATGTATCAAATACAATAAATATATTTTCCTCTTTTATATTTAATATATCTAATATATTAAATATTAATTTGAACACTTCAAATTAAATATTAATTTGAACATTTCAAATTCTTCTTTCAACTAAATTGATCTTTTAGTGTTACTATGAGCTAGGAAGAGGACCTTATGGACCTACATATCATAAGCTACAATGATACAAAATCAATTAATTAAACTCTTTAATTAATTAATTTTCATTCATTAACTATAAGTCACTCCACTATAGACCTAGAGCTGCACTCTTATGCATTGTAGGACAAATTGTGTGCATAGATATAATCACTACATGCAAGTCGATCATTCACGAGTTGTTCGTAATTACAGCTGGGTCAAAAGTCCATTTTACCCTTGTAATTACATCTTGCACCTTAAGTACCACTGATCCTCTAATGAACAATTTGTTTATAATCAAACCATAAACTAAGTCCCTCTCGGACTAGTGAGAGGGTGGGGCTCATTGTTCAAGTCCCGAAATCAGCATTTAAGGGAGCTACTCATCTACTTACCCTATATGGGAAGGAGTGAATTCCATTTTGTGAGATTATGTTCCCAACTCCCTATTTGATCAAGTCTCCAAAATGGTAGGCTTATTGAATCGGCTACAAAAGCCACTCTCACCCTTGAAAATCAAAGGACAAGCCCTCACAGGCAGGAGTTCATAACTCACTCAGGATTAAGATCGAGTCACATATGATCATCTTCATGAAATATTAACTTCTCAATTAACAAATTTATAAAGAAAGATTAAATATTTCATGGTCCAGTCTTATACAAACTCATTGTATAAGATACCTCCACTCTCATGTTTTCATATGAACGATTGAGATCAAATCATTTGTAACTATTATAAAGTGGGTCGTATCAATAGTGTTACCAGGATAAGGCACTCAACCTTCATATACTATGACCCTTTGGTTATTTCTTGAACATGATCCTCCCGTATGTCAACCACATACTGTTCAAGATTACACTAATAACCTTGGATTTTTCATATAATTGATAATATCATATTACAAATAAAATAATAAAAAAAATATTATTAATTATTAAATAAATTATTAATTATGAAACTTTAGGGCATAAATCCCAACACAAAAAAGGAATAGGGTGGGTGAATCTGGCAGCCGGTGTTGCTCATGTTTGTTTCCTACTCTTAATGTTTGTTTATAATCTTATTACTTGAATAATACTTATTTTAATGTTTCTCCCAGAGTCAAATGATAGATTTGCAAGAGGCACCCATTTCAGAAGGGTCTCAACCACTCACCCAAGCTGAGATCGTCGAAACTATTTTGGGTCATTGATCGGGCCACGTTAAAGGTGTGGGTTAGGGACCAAAGCCAAAACAGAGGAAGTATAGCAGCTTAACTCCTAGTGGGGAAACACAATGAGAGCATGAGTTGAATGTGGACTTGGCTCAACTATAGCACATCAAATGGAAGAACTGAACGAGACTAAAGAAGAATTGAACTGTGCCAAAGCCAAAATTGTGAATACAAGAGAAAAGTTGGAACGAGTTAAAACAAATGAGACTCATACTAGACATATATTGGAAGAAGTTGAGAATCGAACTTCAAATGAGTTGGCTAGCCTCCGAGCAATGCTTACACAATTCATCCACTCACAAGGATCATCTAAATAGGTATGATCTCTCTACAACTGCTTTGTGTATGGCTATCCTGCAGTAAAGGTAGCCAATGATTTGAGCATTGGAGGGTGGGTTAGCACGCTTTGAGATTGAATTGAGATGCTTATACATAGTAAGACAAGTTGTGTATGGCTATCCTGCAGTAAAGGTAGCCAATAATTTGAGTTTATTTGGTTTGTATGGGTTCATGATATAGTTGAGTTTTAGATAATATGTATATATGTTCGTAAATTTTGAAACGTTTTAGGTAAAACTATTATGTGATCTACACTTTTATTTGTCTAAAGTTTTAGTTAAATTGTGAGTTTAAGTTCTTAAGTTTTGAGTTTTTTTTGTTTGTTTGAGTTTATGTTCATGATAGTTGGTTTTCGAAAAAGTTACTTATTATGTTTAGAAACTTTTGGTTTACTTGGTAAAGTTAGTTTATTTGGTAAAATTTTGATTGTTTGAGTTCGTTATACGACGAAGGGTTGATTATTTGGTTTCTTTGAGTTTATGTTCATGATCATTGAGTTTTAGATGCTATGTATGTCTATTGAAAAGTTTAGGCAAAACTCATATATATGTTTTGTAGCTTTTTTGACAAATCTGAGTAAAGTTAAGTGTGTTTGTAATTTTTGTTTTGAAAAAGTTACTTGTAATTTTGTAACTTTGGTTTACTTGGAGAAAGTTAGATTTGGTTGTGTATTGTTAAATTTGGTGTTATACTTATAGAGTTTTCATTCTCTTAGTTTGTTATAAATTTGATGGGTTGATTATTTGGTTTCTTTGAGTTTATGTTCATGATAGTTGAGTTTTAGATGCTTACGTATATTTATTGAAAAGTTTTAGGTAGTACTCATATATGTTTTGTAACATTTTTTGTTAAGTCTAAGTTAAGTTTTAGGTAAATATGTTTGTAAGTTTGATTTTGGAAAAGTTACTTATGTAGTTTTATAACTTTTGTTTACTTAGTAAAGTTAGATTAATTTGGTAGGTTTTGTTAAATTTGGTGTTATATTTATAAAGATTTGTTTGTTATAGTTCGATGAGTTTATTATTTGTTTACTTAGTAAAGTTAGATTAATTTAGTTGTTTTGATTGATTTAGTTCGTTATATTAATTTGATGAGTTTATTATTAGTTTACTTAGTAAGTTAGATTAATTTAGTTGTTTTGATTGATTTAGTTCGTTATATTAATTTGATGAGTTTATTATTAGTTTACTTAGTAAGTTAGATTAATTTAGTTGTTTTGATCATTTTACTTAGTTATGTTCATGGGTTTTGTAACTTTGAAAGTTAGTAGAAAGTTTTGATTGTTTTTGTTAAATTTAATTTTTTTTAGTTCCTTATAATTCATTATAAGTTAGATGATTTTGTTGGTATTATACTTCATAGGTCTATAAGTTAAATTATATGTAAATGTACACGTTTTTGCTTTTGGTTTAGAAAAAGTTACTTATATAGTTTTGTAATTTGGTTTACTTAGTAAAGTTAGATTAACTTGGTTGCTTTCTTAAATTTGGTGTTTTGCTTATATAGTTTTGTAACTTAATTAGTTAAATTTTGATACTTTTGAAATGTTAGTTTAGTTGTTATGTGTTTATAGTTTTGATCTTATGTTCATGTCTTTGTGTTTTCATAGGTGGGTTGAGTCGACATTATTATGAAAGCAAGACAAAGATTACAATGAAGATGATGAGAACTTATATTCATTAAACTTTTGTTTCTAGATTAGGTTTATTTGTGTAAAAGTTTTATTTTTATCTTGTATGAATTTATGAACTATGTGTAATCAAATTTGGTTTAATATAAAGTAGTATTTGACTTATTTTGTGTACAATTTATTTTTAGTACAACATGTTCAAATTATAGTGAAAATCTAGACAAAAATCTATTGAAATTAAGAAAATGTCAAAGATAAGCAATGCCGACAAAATTTGTGGTTTGGTCGGCATTTCAAGGAATTGTTGACTAAATTGTGTTGGTTGGCATTTTGCAAGGAAAGGCCGACCAAACCTCAAATTTGGTATGCAATTCCTAAAAAGGTCGACCAAAAAGATTTTGGTATGCAATTCTTTAAATTGCCGACCAAACGCAATTTAGTTGGCAATTCCTTGAAATGCCGACCAAATCCTAATTGACTACATAAAATAATATTAAATATTGGTAATTAGAGAAGATATGACATATTTGTATGTGACAAAGTAATTGTAAATTGTTTAATATAAAATGTACATGTCTAATACCAAAAAGATGACCTTGGAGCATCTAATCCAGAATCTTGACAATTCTGATAGAAATTACAATATTGCTCCCAAGTCATCCTATATTGAAAATGTTGAACATAGTTGCTTACATGAAAACGATATGACTCGTACGACCAACATATAGACCCTATTCGTGGATACATCTCATCAGTCGATGGTCCTTGATTTTCAGATGGATGATAACTCTGTGGTGGAAAGTTAGGCTGAACATTGCTATGACTAGGACTTGAAGAATCATCATAATTTGAGTAAGAATAATTACCTTGACCATAGCCTTGTTGTGTGTTATTCCTGCTAATGCTCATCATTTCTATACTTGAAAGTAAGGAATTCTCATCCGAATTTGTCGAATAAAAATATCCTGCATCTCTATGTTGATAGATCGATTTACCAATAGCAACAATCCCATCACCACCCTCTCGAGATCCGTGGTCCTCGTCTTGGGTGACATGGTCTAATCCAGCCTAACAGGTAAAATGACTTATTCCTAGTTCATTAGATTGTCCTTCCCCTGCTTGGTAAGCACTTGAAGTCCTAGCATTTGTATCACCTCCTCCACCAGATGTATTATCATCATCATTGCCATTGTCCGTACTGTCATTGTCTTCATCATTTGCTAACTGACCTGTACGAAGCTTTTTTCTCACTTTTTGAAGTTCCGCTTCAGAATAACCAGCTTCTAAACAAACATTAAATTGATAGTCATTTAATTGGTCGTCAGGCATCCTAACTTCTTTATTTATTACTTGCTCCACATTGACACCGATCTCTGCAGCCATGTTGGCAATCTCGAGGTCTGGATTGCCAGACTCATCATCCAAATGTGCTGGTCGGACCCATTGAAAAAGTGGGTCATCACCATCATCATTTGGATCTGCCACGACATCCACCAAATCGATGTAATCTTTTTCTGCTACTTTTTCACTTTTGGCCCCCATATCTCTAAGCTTCAATTGCCAGGAAATGCCGACGCCACCAAAATTTGGTCGGCAAAAGCTTCCTCGACATAGATATGCCAATACAATTTTCTGCATCAGAAATGCTTTTTCCGACGGTTTTTTGACTTTTTCGAACCAATTTTGGCGTCGGAAAAACCCAAAATCCTTGTAGTGTTGCTATATCAATGAAATTTGGATTGATTCAATTTTTTATGACAATTGTTTTTCTTAAACTTTTATCAAATAATTAGATTAAACAACGTTACTTGCAATTTAAATTATATACATTTTTTAATAGTTATCTTATAATAAATTTGATATTAAATATCAATATAAAAATAATTAAAATAATATATCTACTTTGGTCGTTATAGCTAAACCACAACAATTTTGTTTGACTTTGTGACTTGTCTTTCTATGTTTAAAATTGAAAATTTCCAAACATATTAATGTTTCATATGTTAGCTGATTTTCTTAATAGCACATTTACTAGCAATTATTGTAAAAGATAATCCCAAACGGAGTCTAAGCACACACACTTTACATGTTTCAACGTAGGCTTACAAATGCATCCTATAGGAAAAGCGAGTAGAGAGAAGGAAACCGAGGTAAATCCCATAACGTCGTCGATGCTTCTGGATTGCCTTTGTTAAGGCCTACACATACCATAGAGCTCTAATACGAGTTTTCAATAAGGCTAAACAAAGCATTAGGTCGACATAGAGATTTGTGAATAAATAAATGACAAACAAGACTCAGTAACACAAAAAATTATTAAATCATTTGCAAAGCACTTGTGGTTAAGATGAATGTGCTCGCACCTATGGTGGAAATAAAAACTATCCAGGGGCTCATTCTTGACAACAAGATAAGACGAAAGAGTGTCCCTTTGACGAACTCTCTATTTTTATAAAACTATGATATAGATGTCGATGTTGGTAGATATTCTTTAAAATTATGAAAAAGAAATATATAATTTATTTCAATTAATAAATAAATATTTTAAATTTCTTAGCTAAGTTGTAAATCTTATTAGGAAAACTTTACTCATAAACTAAGGTGGGAGTTAAACTTTAAACTTCTAACACATGTTGCAACTTAATTAAATGCTATACTTAAATAGATTGTGCAATTTATACCCTCAATTAGTTAACTTTTCATTTTGTTTTATATTTATATGAGTGTGCTAATATTAGTCATTTGAATTGTGTTGGATGCTCTTAATTAGTTGAATTCGGGCATTTTGTTACAAAATTTGAGTTTCTTTTATCTTCTCAATTTTTGTGGCAAGATTCATTTCTTTGACACAATTTTGAGTGTTTTATTAGTTGATTTTTTTAAATTATAGTTTATTGTTTGGTTGGTGAGCAATTTTCAATATTAATTTTGAGGAGGTATTAACTTATTTAAATACAAGGTTTAAATTAATGAAATTAAAAATTTAAAGTTAAATTGGAATCGCTCATCCAAAAGATGAACATTTCCCAAATTACCATTAGTATATGTATTCATATTGTTGATTTTTTTTGTTGATATTTATTATGTTTTATTAATATTTATATGATATATGGAAAATATTAATTTGTCCCTTATTTTTTATTTCACATCCGATTTACCAATTTATTGATGATTATATTGGACATGTCTCAAATATTTTAAACCTATACTTTTATCTTTTTCTCTCTTGGAAGGAAGAATGGTTTCTGAAACTCCATATTTTTTCACCATAAACTTAAACATTGTTGTTAGCAAATTGTGAGGGATGGTTTTGCATTGTTAGCAAATTGTGAGGGATGGTTTTGCATAGAGGTAATGATCCAATTGTAATAACCCGACTTTTCCTATTAGACTTTCTAGGGACGTTACTACATGCATGCTAGTGGAATTTAGAAATCTTTGGTAAAAAACAGAAAGAATTAAACTTTTTGCTAAACAATCAAAATCTTTTAGTTCGAGATCCCTTTAAAAATCATTGCAAAACATAATGTGAATCACAACATTAAATCAAATGAAATAGTTTCACTTCAATTAAGTTTACTTAACAAAATATTTTTAAATAATACACAATCTAAATGTGAAAATCATGTTCTTCAACGTCACCCATGACCCTTTCAATAAATTGCCTTGTCAATTGTCTAAGATATGTCCTTGCCTTTACCTGAAAAGAAAAACATTTTTGAAAATGATGAGTATTTAAAATACTCAGTAAGTGACCTCACTACTGAGGTCAGGATATGCAAACACATACAAAGTGATTTTTAAAACATTTTCCTCTAGTGGGACCTGAAACTTTTTCATAGTGGAAACGTTTCCCTTTCAACTTTTCTCTTCGGCTTAATGTAGACAATTAACCCAACCTAACATTTCCTTTCCATTTAACATTTTTAGGTTCCTTTCCATTTAACCTTTTAAAGTTCCTTTTCGTTTAGATGTACATCTATAATTTTAGGGGGTAATTGCCACAGCATTCGAAATCATTTTACCACGAAAATACACATGTATGCATGAGGTCCCAAAGCATTTTAAATTTCATTCCATGATGCAACACAAGCAACATTCTCATATCACTCATCATAAATCATAATCATAAATCATGCATAACTTTCATAAGAATATTTGGCAATCATTCATGTCAAAATCCATTTTCATATGAAATAAAGCATTTTAAAATTCATCAAAAATCATAAATAAAACATTTATAAAACTATTCTTTTTTTTTTCAATTTAGGTCCCAACTTGCATTTAAGCATACTGGCGTAAAGTCCCTTACCTTGGCTCAAATAGCTCGCTTTCTCCTTTTATTGAGATCTTTCATCTCAGCCTATAATGATTTCAAAAGAACTTATAGTATGACCAACTCAACTTATGAACCTTAGGCAAACTTACTCAAATTACTGTATATTCACATGAACCCACCATGGGTTTACAACATTAAATTCTTCAACAAGAATATTCACATATTTCTCATAATGAACTCTAACCCTTAAGCCCTCTATTCCAACATAGCCATAAACTTAGTCCAAATTTAATTCCAAATTGCCCATGGTAAGATTTCTCGAAACATAGCATGCTTCATAATTATGAATTTCATGCTTACCTTCTAAAATTCATAATAATAACCAAGTCACAAGTAACTTAAAGGGCTTAATCCAAATAATTACTTACCTCAAATAGAATAATTATTCTTATTCTGGGCAGCAAAGTCTTCTCCAACTCTGGCTTCCTGTTTATCCTTCAATAACCCAAATAAGAAATGAGTTATAAAATTTAGACCATATTCCTTGTAATTTCTTAATTGAACCTCCAGCTAATCCAATTTTTGGTTAATCTTCAATGAACCAGTACTTTAATTTAATTTTACTGAGTCTTAGTTCCACAGTCCTATCCAATGGTTCAAGGGTATTCTTAATTGGTAGAACAGTTCCTTTTAATTCCTTAGATCCATTTTAACTCAAATTCGATTATGGGTATTCTGAAATTAAGTCTATCAATTAACGATCCAATAAGTCTCAAAATATTAATCCAAAATTGAATCAGAGTCGAAATTTACCCAAATTAGAACTCAATCGGGGCACTATTCAGGATTCGAAATGCTGATCGGGAGACGGCGATGAGTAGTGACGGAGGTGTGAACAGTGACGGCGGCGTGAACAGTATAGCGTCGCGGCATGAACAATGTCGCGGTGTGAACAGTACCCACGGCGATGGATGTTTGTTGAAGAAGAAGAAACTTTCGAATGGATGGGTCTCTTGGTAGTGAAAGGGAGAGAGAGAGAGAGAGATTAATGGTGGAGGCTGTTTTTTTTTTCATGGAGGAAGAGGAGAAGGTTGGAAAAGATGATGGCTTGGCTTGACCTAAGGCTGCGTGCAGTATAAAAATAATAGAGAGGAATATTTGGGCTTGGATTCTCCTTGGGCTTGGGCTTGGCTCAAAGTCACCTAATTAACAAAATTGCCTCCAAACCAATTAATTCTATTTTTCCCTTCTTTCTTCCCAATTTACCCTCCAATTTCTCAAATTTCAATTATGCAAATCTCTAAAATTAACTTTTAACACAACTTTAAACATGAAATTGGCCTTACAATTAATTCAAATCTCAAAATTAAAACTTTAATTAATACCTGAAAATGTCGGTTGTTACACCAACCTTTAGGTCCGATTGTTGGATTTTATAGTAAAAATTTGTAAAAGAAAGTATTGGTTTGAAACATAAAAAATGAATTGATGTTTCATTTATGTTGTTGTTACTTGACTTGAAATTCAAAGGTTTCAAAATGGTTTGAAACATCAAAAAGTGTTGATGTTTCTTTTACAAATTTAACTTAAAAGTTAAATTTGTGAGTTATGTTTGAATCTTTACAAGTAACTACACAATTGAGTTACTTTTTATGTATGTTTCATTTTGTTTATATTTATTTCATTTTTGGAGAGTTACTAAGTTGCTAGCCTATAAATAGCAACTTGTTTATTCATTTGAAGTATCTCATTCCATTTTGGAGTATCTCATTCCATTTTGGAGTATCTCATTCCAATTGAAGAGTTCTTCTCTCCTCTCTTTCTTCTCTTTAATCTTGAGTCAAGTTGAGAGCAAGTATCCAAGAGTTCTGCCAGATTCGAGTAGTTCAAGGTTACTGTTCTATCGGAGTTAGTCGTTATATCCTGTTGAGACGATCATTGCAGCGTGCTTGCAACGGTGCAAAGCGAATAATTGTCTTCAAAACAACGCTTTGTAAGCGTGCTTCGACTACTTATTATCTTTTGTTCTTGAGTTTTGAAATTGTTGTTACATACAGTGTCAGTACTATTGTTTACACTGTAATTGTTTGTTGTCAGTTTAGTTGTAATCAAATTTGCTAGTGTTGCTCAGTTCTTATACACAGCGAATTATTAGTTCCAACACTATTTCCCATCCACAAAGTATGAATGTTGATAAATTCATTTTTTGTACTTCTTTTCTCCCATTTTAGGATCATTATTTCGAATGAAACTCTTTAAAAAATTTGACAGTTTCATCAAGTGACTTGCATATTGAAGGAATGCTATGTTTTTAAGAAAAATGAAAAAACTAACTATCAATAGGTTGAACTAGTGACAGTGGGACATGTGTGAAAAACAAGTTTTAAAAAAATTGGGGAATCAATTCAAACTTAGTTGAGGTACACAGGTAAGTTGGAAAAAAAAAATAGAGAGAACTTGGTCCAAATTTCTTTTTTTCACTTTTTAAAATGGTCGAAAGACTTTTAATCAAATTTAGAAGATTCAATTAAAAAATTTGTTCCTAAACTTTTTGGATGGTATCTATTTAGTTAATATATTTTTTAAAATATATAATTAGTCCCTAAATTTTCAATTTTGTGTCTATCTTATTTATACATATATTTTTTAAAAATATAATAGGTCTCTAAATTTTTAATTGAGAAAAAATTAACTTATACCTCTAAACTCCAAACTAATAATTGTATCAATTAATTAAACCCTAAACTTTCATAAATGAATCAATTTATGTCATCTATCAGAATTTCGTTTTAAAAACCACTAATGCATAACTTTCACATGTGTATAAACTTTCTTAAATATAGGGATTAACATAAATTAAAGAGAAATGCTAGAATCAAATAGATAGTAGCAGTTTTTCATTATGAGAGGTTTTCATATTCTCGTCTTCCTCTATTTTAATTTTCTCTACTTATTTAAGAATAATTAAGCGATAATTTTCATGCTCCTTTGGTAGGACGTACTTTGGGAGAAAAATAATTTTATTTAAGTATTTTGAGCTGATTTTAAATGGAATCAAGTGAAAAATAACTATAAATCACCAATGGATGGTCTAAATTGATTTACTAATGAAAAATTATAATTTAAATTAATTTAATTATTAGTTTGAAGTTTTAATTGATATGACCCCAAAGTTTATAAGTATAAATTGATTTTTGCCCTTTTTAATTTTATGTGTAATAAGTCACTGTCATTAAAACCAACCCATCACACAATTCTTAAGTATAATATAGTCAATGTCTCACATAAGCGTTAAATTAACGGAGTTGATGACAATGACCAACGACACAAGCAAGGTATTAAATTCTTAACCGCGTTTTATTGTTGCTTAGTTTTTTGGCATTTGTGTAACTTTATTTTAAGCTTTTGATTGACCATAGGATTTTTAAATTTTGATTTTCTGGCTATGAATAGATGATATAGTTTTCTTGATGGTAAATAATTAGGAATTATATATGTTGTATTAATTACCAAAAAAAAAAAAAAACAGCATTAGGTACTAAAACTAAACTATATACAATTGGAAATTTCTAATGTTTTATCTTTCCCTTTTTGTTTACAAACTTATACACAGCAGCTATAGAATCAAGATATTTGATCTTGAACAAGACCTCCATATGAGGACGTTCTCAAGTTTGAAGTTGGAAGCAGAGTAATCTGTAACGCCCTGCGTTTTAAGGTACAACTAATTTTGTCATATAGAGTTATTTTTGGAATTTATAATTAAGTGATTGAATTGAGATAATTAAGTTCTTTTTGGATTATTGGACGAAGCTTATTTTAAAGTCCCAAATTCGATAATTTGGAAACTTAGTATATATTGAATTTCATTTTTAAGTTTGAAAACCCAAATATTTTCTCCTTAAATTCACCTAGATTTAGGAGATAATTTAGGAGTTTTTATGGACTTTATTTGGACTTTATGTTGGTCTATTAAATAGTAAAAAGAAATTTAAAAGAAAAGGGAAGTAAAAGAGAGACAAAAGAGGAAAACAATCTCTAGCCTTCAACTTCATCTTCTTCCTCTCTCCCTCTCACGTTTTTTAGCAACCACCTAACCCATCTTCTTCTTCTTCTTCTTTGACCACGCCGACACCACCTTATCCCTCTCTTCGGCGACGACACACGACAAGCACCAAGATGCCGGCAACCTCTTCAGCTACCAACGAACTCACAGATGTGAGACCCACGCGTTCTCCTTCGTTTCGACGAGGTTTGTCTCATACCCATGCCAAATCAACCTTGGTTTTAGATTACCCATACCGTAAACACCTTTTATTTGTAATTTAAGCTTGTTTTGACTCCAAACAGCCTACATTCAAAGTCGTTTACTGCAAAAAAAAGGATTTCCAGCAAACCAACGCGAATTCCTTCTTGTTTGACAAGGTTTGACACATACCCATGCCTAATCGATCTTAGATTTGGATTACCCATGCCTTAAACATCTCTTATTTGCGATTTTAGGCTTGTTTGGACATCGATCAGCCACATTCGAAGAACTTTGGTGTTGAAATCGCATTTTCCAACAAAGATTCGGTTTGTTCAACACTATTGGGTAAGTTTTAACATGTTATGGACCTTTCGCAAACCCATTTAAGTATCGTAGCATTAGTTCTAACATGTAGGAACCTTTAGTTTGCAGTTTGGGGTCGATTCGAACACTTTCGAACAGCAAACAACAAGCATAAGGGTTCTTTCGGTACGTTTTAATGCATTTTAAACCTTTCGCAAATCACTTTAGGTGTTATAGCTTAGGTTCTGATCCGTGAGAGCCTTCTGTTTGCAGTTTTAAATCAATTCAATCTCATTCGAACACACTCGAACTCAACCAGAAAGGTGCAAGGCTTGTTCGATAAGTTTAGAGTGCCTTAGCCTTTCAAAATCCTTTATTAAGTGCTGTAAAATAGTACCTAATCAGTGGGAAGCTCTTAAATATAGTTTGAACACTCCAAATAATTGCCCACTCTATTCTTGGTAAGGAGTAGGTGTTCAGTTGGGTTCTGGAGCAATCTTTTTACCACTTAAGGCTAAAATCTAAGTATACCCCATTTAATCATATTCTAGTTTGCTCAAAGGTTTTCAAACTAAGCTTAACCCCTAAAAGCTTGTCTCTTTGTTTAGGAGCTTTTTGGATTATTTTTAGGAACGTTTTAGGTAAGTAGTTTTTACTTGGTGGGTCTATTTGATTGTGTGCAACATGTTCTATGTTTCTTAATTGATTGGTGCGCGTTATATATATTATGTGCTTTGTTATACCTTTTGATGAGCATGTTTATGTGTGGATTTGTGAAGTTTACATGATGTTAGCATGTTGATTAATTGAGCTTGAAAGTATGTATGGGCATGTGTGGTTTGGCATGAGACATGGTTTAGTAGCATGCTTAGGTAATATGCATTTAATGAGTTTGTAAGGAGGTTAGCAAACCTTGTGAGCTTGCTAAGGATTGTAGGGTGAGAACTAGTGCACCTCGAGTACAAATGGTCGAGGGGTGGTATTGTCACTATTGGAATAAGATGAGCATCGAGGCCTTGGGTGCAAATGGTCAAGGGTCGGTGTGATGAGTCTAAAAAGCATGTGTTGGGAGCCTGGGATAGGGCCAATGCATTGCTAAGTCATTAGTACACCTTGGGTACAAATGGTCAAAGGGCGATGCACAGTTCGAGGCCTTGGTAACATTGGTCAAGTGTTGAACACCGAGCTCCGTAGAGAAGTATTGAGGCCCTGGTAACAGTGGTCAGGGGTCGATGCTTCTCGAAGGGTCAATCTTGGAGAACTTTAGTGAGGGCTAAACATGAGTGATGAGAAAAATCGAGTGGGCATGGCATGATGCGAGAATTCATGTGTTGGTTGTATAGCATGGTGCGAGAATTCATGTGTTAAGCGAAGTTTATGCATGGTTTACTTGTTTATGTATTCATGGTATGATGTTGGTGAATTTACTTTCAATGAGCATGTTTGGGTGCCTGTGTATAACATGTTGCTTGTTGTTTGATGTTTGGTGGCTCACCAGGTGTGAGCTACTTACTGAGTACTTTTGTACTGACTCCCCCCCCCCTCCCCAAAAAAAAAATCAAAAGATTTTTTAGCTGAGGAGGAGCTCTGCGAAACTAGTGATGTTGTAACATTCTGTTTAAAAAAAAAAAAAAAACATCTTTATCCACTGATTTTTTTTTATTATTTTATTTTTTTTATTATTTTTTTTTCTTTTCTTCATCTTCTTCCCCCGATACCCTCTCCCTCGCGCAGCTCTCTCTCTCTCTTTCTCTCTCTCTCTCTCTCTCTCTCGGCCGAACCCAGCCACCTTTCAGCCTCACGCCGGCCATTTCCCTCAACCGAACGCCGACAGCCACGAACCTCGCGGCACGACCGCCGCCCACCGCTGCTCGCGAGCAAGCTGCCGCACGAAGCTTGCCGCCGCGTTTTCGTCTGTCATCCGAACAGCTCGCGCGAAGGCTCCAATCGACGAAAGCATCTCTACGTGCACGCCGGTCGACGAGGGCTCTTACGGTTACAACCGTCGGTGGTTTTGAACTCTAAGCTCGCCGGAAAACACCATTTCAGCCGCGTTTTCAAGGTGGGTTTTCGTTTCCGTGAGATGTTTGGCGTTTTGGGCTCGAGTTTGATTGATTTTCAACAAAATGACCTCGAATTCTTGTAGATCGGGCTGCAACACATCAAAAAAGAACCCCCACGCGCCGATCGGAAGTCCCACGCACCGTCGCCGGAGTTCCACGCGCCGCCGCTCGCCGGAGTTGGGTAAAATTGCCATTTGGTCCGTTTCGTCGAGTTATTAATGTTAGAATGTGTTTTAGCGTAATTCGGATGGTTTAAGACACGTTTATGACACTTTTTAGGTGATTTGTCGAGGACCTTGGATTGTACTTGGAGTGGGGACTCGAGAAGCTCAATACTAGTGAAGAAAGTGTATTTTAGTAAGTAAAGATTTAAGGTAAGGGATCTCACAACGAAAGAAGTTTTCGAAACCTAAAGCTAGCTCTATATTTACTTTGAAAGTTTATGTTTTTCGTGTTAAGTATTTAAGAAAGAAAGTGTTTTATATGTATATTCCTTTATACGCTAGTTCCATGAGTTCTATTTGAGTTTTCATGTTAAAAAGAATGGAAATGATATGTATGTCTTTGAAATGCGATTGCCTTGAATCATGCATTCATAACTATGTTCTAAAACGAGTGGGACCTCATGCATGTGTTGTGTGCTCATGAAAAGATTTATGTAAGGCCGTGACGATAATTCTCCCAAAAGTTTTATGTGGGTTATGAGGGAACCCGAGTCTTCGGACTCTCTATGCTCCCGGGGTTCGAGAGTGCTCCACGATGGTAGCCGACGGGCTTGAGTCTTCGGACTCCACGATGGTAGCCTTAGGGCTGAGTCTTCGGACTCCACGATGGTAGCCTTCGGGCTGAGTCTTCGGACTCCACGATGTATGTTAGCTTTCGAGCTCAACTCTCAGAGTTAGGGGAGGACTCTATTCGATGGAAAAACTATGTCTTCGGACTATTCACGAGGCCCTCGGGAGAATTTAATCGTTCACGAGAGCCGCGAGGAAAAGTACATGGTTTATAAAACGATTTTTAGGTCCCCTACTAAAGCGATGGTTTACGATGATTTTATGATTTAAAATGACATGTTGCATGCGAGTGAAACTTTTATTTTGAAACTATGAGTTACTTACTGAGTATTATTCGTTAATACTCACCCTTTTCCTTTTTTAAAAATGTTTTCAGGTAAGGCTAAGATCGGCCCTAGCGCGTGACCGGAGATCAGCTACTCGAGTCATGGGAGCCGACCGATCGCTATTCCGCTTCTTTTATGTTTCTGGATGTACATAGAACTCATGTCGAGTTTTTAAATGGTTAGGAGGATGTTTCAAAGTCTTTTAACCTTTCTTTGTAAAGCGTGCACATGTATTTGGCTTTCTGCTGTTTGAAACCTAGCATCATATTGAGAAGATTGTTGGATGCTAGGAGGTTGTTTGAAAATCTTAGAAGTGTGTTTTTCTATGTCTTATCAGGTAAGGGTCAAATTTTTGGTTTTCGCGTAGTTACGCCGTTATGTTGCCGAAATTTTCGGTAATATAGCGACGTGACTTAGTAATGACTCTTAGGTAGCGTGTTGAGCCTATAGGGTCGTTACAGATGTAGACAAGAAGACTTGATGAGAGGACACCATTATTATTACATGATTTCTTAGTATTGAGTTTCTTTAAATTACATAGATAGGATTCTAGTTGTTTTGTATAGGTGCTTGGTATAGATCTTCCCATTTTTTATTGTTTCTGAAGAATAGATAGGTTCTTTTGGTAGAACTAGATTACGAACTGAAAGTCCTAGTTGTTAAAACTTTCTTTTGTTTATGCTAATCTATTTAAATTAAGTATGTTCTGAGTTGTTGAGATTTTGTTTATTCTGGGAGTTTGGGTGTGTTGAACTGTAGCCAGGAGATGTGGAGGTTGTTCTTAGTTACTTTGGTTGGTTGAAGTATGGTTTTCTTGTCTAACAGGAGCTAGGAAAAATTTGGTTATCTTGTAGTTACGTCGTTATGCTGCCGAAATTTTCGGGGCATATTGGTTGTAAGTTTAGTAATGTCTTTAAGATAGTTTAAAATTTTGGGGGCATTAAATAATCAAAGCAAAACACATAGGATAATTGGTTGTGTTTTCATATTCAACAATTCATTAGAAAGAAAGTAGAGAGAGACAGAGGAAAGGTGATATGGCAATGACAAATTATAAAAGTGGATCTATAATGTTGAAAATTAAGGCCCCGTTTTATAATCATTTGATTTTTTGTTTTCGGTGTTTGAAAATTGTATTTGTTTTCTCACACAATTTTCTTACAATGGTTTTCATCTTTCTAAAGGAAACAAATGAATTATTAGCCAAATTTTAAAAACAAAAACAAATTTTTAAAAACTACTAGTTTTATCTTTCAAAACTTGACTTGGATTTTGGAAACATTAGTAAGAAGTAGATGCAACAAAACAAAGAAAACTATGAGTGGAAATAATGTTTATAAGTTTAATTTTAAAAAATCAAATAGTTATCAAACGAGATTTAACATGATAAAATTTCAAGTTGTTAAGTGTCATTGGGGAATTTCCACAAGTAGCTTTATAAATTTAAAAAAAAAAAAAAAAAAAAAAGATAAAGGGCCACTATTTAAGACGCGTTTCATTTCTAATTCACTCATAAAACCAAATAATAAACAAATTCTCTCACAAATAAAGTCAATGATTGTATTCATACGAACCTTCCATACATTTTTCATATAGCAGAAGGGAAAGTCTCTAGGGGATAATCATGTAATATTAAAGTCTATATATACTCTCCCAAAATGGCTTAATGAAAGCTTGGCCCTACACACATGTGCTGTCTCCTTACATATTAATTGATTCCAAAACTTCAGATGCAAGAAAAAAGAACATCACGGGTAGCATAATAGACAAATTTGCAGTCAAAAAGAATGAAGAAAAAACACTTTAGATACAAATTATTTAAAGCATTTTTGCAATTTCTCTATCATACCTCTAATAATAAAATATTACCAACCACAATGTGGCATCCTCCTCCAATAATCAAACTTTGCTTGCTTATCTCTCTTAGTCTTTTCTCCAGTCAATCAAACTTTGCTACGTCTACAATCTAGCACAAAATTTCAAAGATATTGTGATTTAAATTATAAATTTTACAACTTGATGATTGTATCTATTTAGACTTCAAATTTTAAAAAGTTTTCAATTATGTTTATGAGATTTTGCTATTTGTCCTAATAAATCTTATATGCCTTTCATTGACAATCTTGTTTATTTAGGCCCAATGAATAATCATTTTGGTTTCTGATTTTTTTTTCTATTTTTAAAAAGCTAGAGAGAGAGAAATGCTAGAAAGAGAAAAAAAATCTAGAGGCATAGAAATGTAAGTTTAGAAAAATAGAGACAAAATGTTACAGAGAGAGAAATTTTATACCGTGTAAATTTAGTAAGAGAAAGAAAAAGATTTAGAAAAAGACGAGTTAGAGAACTAAAGACATGGTGTTACATAGAGACTTCTTAGAATCACCATCAAAATTTCAAATATGTAAAATAGGAATTTAACTTTTCAATTTTGTATCTAATATAGGTCGATGAATCTTTAAAAATATCAAATAGGTCAATAACTTATAAGACATAAAAGTGAAAGTTTAGAGGCTTATTAGACACTCTTTAAAATTCAATAATTTATTAAACACAACAATAAAAGTTCAAGAACCTATTAGACATAACCCTGAAAATTTATAGACTATATTTGTAATTTAACCTTAAAATAATTGTTATAATTTTTGTTAGATGAAATTGGGTGACGATGAAATCTAGAAATATTTGAGCTAAAGGACAATTCTTTAGTATTCATGATGTGACTATTTCGGAAGTCTTATGATCGAATCTAATATTTATTTGCTTCAAAATAAGACCTTTTTTTATTGTAATTATTTTAAAATTTTATTTTATTTACTAAAACAATACAAAAATTATATCTTGTATACGTATAAATATATACCAGGGGTTTTTTTTTTTTAAGTTCAATGATATATAGATAGGAATTCCAACTTCTAACATCTTGGTCGATGGAACATGCTTTATGCTAGTGAGCTATGCTCATGTTAGCATATACCATGTAATTGAAAAATACTTAATAGCTTCATAAGTTATAAATATGGCTAAAATGGTTATTTTACGAATTAAAAGATTTCACAATTTTGACCCCTTTACATATGAATCCTCAAATTTAAAAGCTACAGCTTAATGACTTGCTTGACTTGTTTGGAATGACTTTCAAAGTGCTTAAAAAAGTGGTTTTAAGCACTTAAAAATCATTCCAAACATGATTTAAGACATGTTTTTATTATTCCCTCCCTCTTTCTTCTTCTTCCTCTTCTTTTTTTTGAGTTCTCTCTTTCTTCTCTTTGGTTGAACAAATTGTATTCATATCGTTCTTTTTATGTGTTGTAAAAATGATGTTTTTGGCATTGATTTTATTATTTGGATCTCGTGTTCAAATTCCGAGAAGAATTTTATGTTAGGTTAGTTCTTTTTATTGATATTGTCTAATATAAATATTGGTTCGGTTTTCTCTATTTTTTATTAAACCGAGAATAGGACTAGGAAATAACCAAATCAATATATATCTATATATGGAACAAAATTAATTTTTTACAAAACCAATCAATTCAATTTTTAATTTTTTTTTTTTTTTTTTTTTTTTTGAGTTCAGGTTGTTTAGGTTTTGTTGAAAAAAAAAAAGAATAAATATGCTATACTATTTATAACCAATATGTATCACACATGTATTAAAAAATTATTGAGTCAACAACCATTACTATATCTAGACAGCCGAAAAAGTAAATTCAAGAGTCAAATTGACCGATTTTTAAAAATAGAGTTAAACGTGCAGCACTTCTAATAGTTTAAATGAGACCTATAAGTAAAAAACTAAGAACAAAAAGATAATTTTCTCTAAAATTTATTAAAATCGAACAATTTAGGAGTGTTAATTATTAATTAATAGTCATCATGTTATTTTCTTACTACTCATTTTCCGTTCATAAAAAATCTACCTATATCGAGGGTAATTAAAAACGAATGAAGAATAGGTTTCTTATGTTTCTTGGATAATTGTTTCTTTGCTGTTAAGAAGTTAGGAAAATGTCCAATTTAGGCGAAAATGCATCAATTATACTTTTTAACTTTAAACCTTTAAATCCATAAATTTAAACTATATATTTAAATAAGTGGTACGTCAATTAATACCTTCAATTAGTTAAGTTAACACCTTCCATCTCACATTTTTCTTTCTCCTTCATTATGTTCTCTTGTGTGAAGTTATGATGAGAAACCTAGAAAAAGTTTTTTTTTTTTTTACAATATGTGAGGTGGGAGATTTGAACTTTTAACCTCTTAATTAAGCGTACATGTTTTATGTTAGTTGAGTTATGCTCATGTTGGCTTAGAAAAAATATCAATCGAATTTTAACAAATATTAAAAAATTATAAACATATTTATATTTTGATTTCGTGCATGCATGACTGCATTTGAATGTAGCTTAGTGTTCGGCTTTGTTTTTTTTTTTTTTTAATTAATAGGATTTTGATATTTTAATTTTCTGGTTAAATATGTTATATAAGTTAAGAAAATTAACCTTCAAACACTCGAATCGTTTCAGTTTTTAAAAATTAAACTTCCCTCCATTATATATTTTTATAGTTGTAAGTAGGGATGGCAACGGGGCGGGGCGGGGCGGGGCCGGGGATGCACTCCCCATCCTTGTCCCCGTGGCGATTTTTCATCCCTGTCCCCGCCCCATTCCCCGTTTAGGGAAGTCGGGGTCGGGGAATCCCCGTTCAGGGATCGAGTCCCCACGGGAAAAAATCCACGTTTGTTGTTATTTATTTTTAATTATTTTTAATTTTAAATGAATTAAAAATCAGTAAAGTATTAAAATTATATATATTTAACACAGTATTTTTATTGTTTTATTTATTTAAATAATTAATGTTTAAAATATTTAATATTTTTATTATAAATTTAATATTAAAATTATTATATTATAAATTTATATATAATAACAGTTTAACATATCTAAATGAAATGAAATTTAAAAAAAAAATAGAAAAATAAAAACTAAAAATAGGTAACAGAATACAGTAAAAGAAATTAATTTTTTTTATATATAATGTTATTAATAATATAATATAGTATTATTATTATAAATAATTATAATATATATTTTATATTTTTAAAAAATAAAATGAAATTATTCGAGGCGGGTTCGCGGACGGGGACGGGGTGGGGATACCCTCCCCGTCCTCTCCCAGTCCCCGACTGGGGACCCAAAAAAATCCCCGGTTTGACCCCCATACCCGGTCAAATCGAGGATTCCCCGCCACGTTTGGGGCTGGGCTCCACGGGGACCCGACCCCGCGGGTGTTTTTGCCATCCCTAGTTGTAAGCACATCTTGAAAACAAAAAAACATTGTTATGGGTGAAATTGGACCAACAAGAATGGACTGACTGAAAGACTAAAGGGCAAACCAGGAAAGAAGCCCAATCCAAAGTTAAAATGGACCGAAACCAACACAGGACCAGCCCACAAAGTGAGAGGGCAGAGAAACGGGTTTGGGAAAAAGCCCAAGCCTGTGGTCGGCTGAGGCCGACCACATGGCAAGGGCCTCCTTTGGGCCTTGCCTTGGTCCCTCATGGCCCATGTACCCCCAGTCCAGCCTCGTTCAGTCCTTTCGTCCCAATTGAATACGAAAACCCACGAAAAACCCTCATTAGGAAGGTATTTAAGCTCTCTTTTGAGGAGAGAGCAAGGTAAGTTCATTCCAATCACCTAAACTCTCCTACAATTCTCTAATTCTCTCTAAACTCTATCTGACTTAAGCGTCGGAACCTGTGTGCCCTACACCACACTGGTGTCCAGGTTTTCCTTGTCTTGCAGGTCTCGTTCTTCCCCCAAGAATACAAATTCACCGTCGTTGTCACGTGGAAGTCAGGTGAGATTTTTCCTATCCAAAATTTGGCAACAACAGTTGGTGCCGTTTGTGGGGAATGGTCAGGTTGTCGAAGCCCTCCAAAATAATTACTGATTCTCTAGATCTAACTTATAGAAATAGTGGACCAGGTTGAATCCCAAGGTAACCAATTGAATTAATTTCTCAAAGTTAAAAAAGTAAATAAATAAAAATAATAATAATATAAGGGGGTTGAATTGTGAACAAAAATTATAATTAATTAAATAATGAATTAAAAAAGATAAATAAATCAATCAATTTTATGAAACTTCCAATTCAATGGTATAAATTGCATCCAATTGTAATTTTGATCATAGGCTTTTAAAAAAATCAATTTCAATTTCTCAAATTCAAGAACTTAGTCTACTTATTTGGAAAAGCCATAACAAGTGTATATTATCCTATTTAAACTGACTCTGACCAAGCATCAAAATAAACCTTACCATTTAATCAATTGGGCACACAGCGTTCCATATCGATTAAATAATAGCATTAAAAACAATGAGAATGACTAAACCAAAACTTAACTAATTGAGATAGCTACAAATTAATTGATTTTTGTTTCTTTGTTTCCCTAGAGTCTATTATGCAAGCTATGTAAAATGGAAAAGTCATTATTACACACACATAAGCCAACTCTCAGCTACATATTTTAATCAATTGTGACAATTACGGATTACAAATCATAAATAGCAATAAATCAATTGAAACTAAATTAAGGCGTCAATTTAATTTAATAACAATCAAAATCATGAGAATAACAAGAAACAAAGAATTCTTGAATTAAAGACAAAATTTCAATTTGGCACAAAGCCTCACAAAATTACAATTGGAAATTAAATCACCCTTGAACTAGAAATTAAAACTTAGCCACACATGGTGGAAAAGCAATAAAAACTGTAAATGGGAGAAAACATAAAGGAAAACAAAACTCAAAAAACTAAAGAAATGAAAAACACCTTTTCACTCTCTAAACATTTTTAACAAAGAAAGCTAGAACTCTTCACCCCCTTCCTTCACTACATTGCTCTCTTTTTATAGGTAGAAACCCCCACTAAAAATAGCTTCTCCTTCTAAAAATATGCTTAAGAGACTAATGAGGAAGAATAGTTTGCCTTCAGTTTTTTCCCAAGAAGAGGAAGACTGTTGATTTGTCGTGAAGAAGAAGAATATTGTGTCACCAAAATTGTTTCTTCCTTCGAAGAAGTCAACCACGGGAAAACTGCCACATGAAATTTAAGAAGATGACTTCTCTCTGAAATTTTTGAGTTAATGGGCTCAATGTTTTTCTAATTTTTTTTCTTAAATTAAGTTTTTATAATGTTTTCTTTTATTAATTTTCATTTTTATTTTTTTTTCATTTTTTTCTAATTGTTTTTCTATATTTATTTATTTCTTCTTTTTCTTTTCATTTTCAATTTTTCAATTTTTATTTCATTTCTTTTCCAATTTCATTTTAATTTACGAATTTAAACTAAAATATGCTTTTTAGACTAATTCTATCAAATATTTGGCAATTTACTACCTAAACTAAACTAAACACAATTTTAACAATTAAGCACAATATGCAATTAAAATGTAAGGAAATTAGACATAATAAATGTGATTAATTAATACTTATCAAGGAACGACAATGCTTGCTTGGAAAACTTTGTGCCTGAGTCAATCTTCCAAGAGAGATGAGTAGAATGTTGGAAAACAAACATTGGAACGAAGATGGAGACGATTCGGATCAAGATCGTCATCCACGACGAACAAGAGAGATCATTCCTTCTCGGCCTCATACTGACACAGGCCAACCAGAAGAAGAGATAGTTGAGCTGAAGAAGAAGGTCGACAACTTGAGAAGAAGGAAGAAAAAGGTGAGGAGGAAACACCGCTCGTTTGAAATCCAAGAAAAAGGAAAATCAAAGGTGGTTGAAGGGATGAGAAAGTCAAAATCTCATACCCAGAGAAGCTTATCCTTGGAGGAAATGACAAGTCACCTCAGCCCTCGATCAAAAGCAAGACGAGCAAGGCCAATAAGTTAAAAGCTATGGTGCAGGTCGTCTCGCAGAGTGATGGCCGAGGTCAACCAAGTAACGTTGAAGCAATGATCTCAAGGAATTCTGAAGCAACATCGGACTTGCGAAGTCTGATCAACTTGAAGTGGAAGATGCAGGCCAAGGGCGAGGTAGACCTGAAGGAAGCCAAGGCTGAGGAGATGAAATTCAGGTATGAACACAAACCCATAGTCCTCCATGGAAGGCAGACATTCTGAAAATCCAAAAGGAATTTGGAAACCTTCAAGAAGTTTGGAGACCTTCAAGGGAACATTCTCAGAACTCGTGAGATTGAGAGGTGGGATCTCAAAGCTCTCATCGAGCAAGTCGGTCCCTTTTTCACTGATGAGATCATGAAAGAAAAGGTTTCTAAGAAGTTCAAAGTGTCGACCATCACCCCATATGATGGAAATTCTGATCCTGTAGAACACTTGGACACCTATCGATCCCAGATGGAGCTCCATGTAGTTTTAGAGGCAATCAAGTTCAGAGCCTTCTCTTTTACACTAACAGGACCTGCGCGAGAATGGTACATGAAGTTGAAGAGGAAGTCCACAGGATCTTTCAAAGAATTAGCTAGAGCATTTGTAACAAAATTCTTGGGAGGTCGAGACCAACGTAAGCTCCAAATGCACTTGCTCACCATAAAGCAAGGGCCAAAGGAGAGCTTACACGATTATGTTTCTCTCTTTAACAAGGAGGCGTTACAAGTTGAGGGATTTATAGACACTACTGCTCTAATCGCCATTATTGCAGGATTGCAGAATAAAGGCTTACTTAGATCGATTGGTAAGAAAGAACCAACTTTCTATGTTGAGTTCATAACCAGAGATCAAAAGTATATGAGCGTTGAGGATCTGATACGATCGAAGGAAGCTACATCTGATCATGAAAGATGAAACAGACATGCAGAGCATGATAGAGCTCGAGAAAACAATTTTTCTAGTTCGAAGAAGAGGAGGGTCGAGGAAAGAGGCCGAGGCCGAATAGACCATAAGGTCATCCCCGGTCAACGGTTTAAGTGGTATACTTCCACAACTCTCCCTCCAGAGCAAATCTTGATGGACATTCGACACTTTAATTTGGTGAAGTTTCCAAGCAAGATGCAAACTCCATCTGAAAAAAAAAAAGACAAAGATAAATAGTTTTTATTTCACTGAGATCATGGTCATGCAACTCACGATTGCTATCAGTTACAAGACGAAATCGAAACCCTGATCAGAGAAGGGTATCTGAAAGAATACGTTAGGGACGAGTTGAGGCCGACCAGAGATGGCTAAGGCCGACCAGATAATGGTCGAGGCCAAGCAGATGAAGAACCCCCACGTGCGATCAAAACTGTATTTGGGGAACCAACAAGAGGTGAATCCAATAAGAAAAGGAAGGTAGTTGCTCATGAAGCTAGACACGATCTAGATTTTCAAGGTATACATTCGGTCCATTCTAAAATTGTGAATGAAACTTTAGAATTCACGGAGGTTGAAGCTAGGGTCATTCATCAGCCTCGTAATGACACTTTGGTAGTTACCCTAACTATAGCCCATGTGAATGTAACGCCCCACATTTTTTTTAGGTTAGTCTAATTTTGATATTTTGGAGATTGATTTGGATCTAATTGGGATAATTAGAATTGTTGTTTAAAATCTGGTTTAAGTAAATTAAATTTCGTGTTAGATTTAAGTGGACTAAATTAAGATAGTTAAATTTTCAAATTATGAATGAGAGTTTTTATTCAGTCTTATTAATTTTGAAATTTTAGTCTTTCATTGGATTTTAATCCAAGTTTGAAATGCCCAAATATTATATCCTTAGATTTTTCCTATATTGAAGTCAATTGGAATTTATTAAGAGTTTTAAATTAAAAGGAAGGAAAAGAAAGAGGAAAGATGGTGTTTTAGTATTTTGCTGTCTTAAGTAAATAGAAAAAAAAGGAAAAAAAAAAAAGAGTGAGAAAAACCCTAAGGGTCCCACATCTCTTCTTTCTCCTTTTTTCTCCCTCTCCCTCACGATGAGAGTAGCCGCCCAACCCTTTCCTTCATTTTCTTCGTCTCCTTCACTCTCCAGCGAGGGCTCCTTCGAAGACCAGCGCTGCACAACATTAGCGATCATATTTGCGTGTTGTTACCCCTCAAAACCTCCGTCTCCAGTAGCCCTTCATTTGGCAACGACAGGAATCGACTCCACAACATTGACAACAGTGGTAGCGGGCCTCTCGACGACGACGATCCCTTAAACGACTCCTGGCATCCGTTTGGCATCAACCACGACACAAGCAACTTCAGATTCGGCGAACCAATGAGTCGATTTGTCTCCTTCTTCTTCTACAGTGAATATACGCTGCAGATCAGAAAATCCCACACGTTTTCCAGCATGTGGCAGCTCGATTCTCTCTCTCATGTGCATTTTTGGTGAGGTCTTGCTTTTCGGCGACAATGGGTTCTTGTTCAGTTAAGTTTTCGGAGTGGGTTTTTGTGTTTCAAGTGTGACCCATGGTTTATTGACCCCGTTTCGATTTACCCATAAACTAAAAAGTCCAGTTTCGCGAGCATTGATATGTTCAGTATTGGGATTTAAGCCCTAAAGCCTCGTACTTAATAATTTATTTAATAAATAATAATAATTTTGATTATTTTTTGCAATATAATATTATCCATTATATGAAAAATCCAAGGTTATTATTGTAATCTTGAACAGTATGTGGTTGACATACGAGAGGATCATGTTCAAGAAATGACTTAAAGGGTCATAGTATATGGATAAGGTTGGGTGTCTTATCCTGGTAACACTATTGATACAGCCTACTTTGTAATAGTTACAAATGATTTGATCCAAATCATTCATGTGGAGACATGTGAGTGGGGTTATCTTATACAATGAGTTTGTGTAAGACTAGACCACGAAATATTTAATCTCTCTTTATAAATCTGTTAATTAAGAAGATTAATATTTCATCAGGATGATCATATGCGACTCGATCTTAATCCTAAGGGAGTTATGAACTCCTATCTATGAAGGCTTGTCTTTTAATTTGCATGGGTGAGAGTGGCTTTTGTAGCCGACTCAATATGCCTACCATTTTGGGAACTTAACCAAATAGGAAGCTAGGAACATAATTTCACAAGATGAAATTTACTCATTCCCATATAGGGTAAGTAGATGAGTAGTTCCCTTAAGTGATGATTTCGGGAATTGAATAATGGGGCTCACCCTCTCACTAGCCCGAAAGGGACTTAGTTTATAATTAGATTATAAATAGATTGTTCATTAGAGGATCAGTGGTACTTAAGGTGTGCAAGATGTAATTCTAGTGGTAAAACGGACTTTTGACCCAACTGTAATTACGAACAACTCGTGAAGGATCGAATTGCATGTAATGATTATATCTATGGACACAACTTGTCCTACAGTGCATAAGAGTGCAACTCTAGGTCTATAGTGAGTGATCTATAGCTAATGAATGAAAATTAATTAATTAAAGAGTTTAATTAATTGATTTTGTATTATTGGAGCTTATAATCTGTAGGTCCATAAGGTCCACTTGCTAGCTCATAGTAACACTAAAAGATCAATTTAGTTGAAAGAAAAATTTGAAATGTTCAAATTAATATTTAATATATTAGATATATTAAATATAAAAGAGGAAAATATATTTATTGTATTTGATACATTAAATATTTAATTTGAAATGTTCAAATTAATATTTAATATATTAGATATATTAAATATAAAAGAGGAAAATATATTTATTGTATTTGATACATTAAATATTTAATTTGAAATGTTCAAATTAATATTTAATATATTAGATATATTAAATATAAAAGAGGAAAATATATTTATTGTATTTGATACATTAAATAAAAGTTATTTATAAAATTTGAATAAGATTCAAATAAATAAATATCGTAGGAAATTGAATATTAGATATTAAAATATAATATTTTAATTATGGCAAAGATTTGCTCTTGGTCTCTATAAATAGGACCCTTGAGTTGAGCCATTAGACATAACATACATCTCTTCAATAGAGAATTAGAGAATTCTCTCTAGACATCTTCCTCTCCAATCCTTTGTGGATTTACTTTCAAGAGACTCCCACAAGCCTTGGTCCTGTGTTCGAGTCATAGCTAGGAAGATTTTATGGAGGGGATAAAGATCTGCCAAAAATATCTCCATATTTACTCCAATTAAGTTTGTTTTTTTTTTGTTTAATTTTAAATAAAATCAAAGACGACCCAATGCTTCCGCTGTGGAGTGAAACGTTCATTCCTTCATTCGGTGTCTAACCAACAAGCGTTTCAGGCCATTATGTGAGATTTAGCAAGTTTTAGCACCCTTTGAGCTTGTTTGAACTCGGATAAAGCATTTTAGATCAATCTCTAACTATGGAATATTCTCTATTTTAGGTTCTGGATTGGCGATCGTGTCTCCAACAACGACACAAATTTATCCATAGCAATTCGATCTCAACTATGTGAAATTGGACCTAAGCGAGCTTGAACTAGCAAGGGTTTAGTTTTGATTTTGTGTAAGATGAGTTTAGTTAAGGCAAATGCAAATTACTTTGGAAAATTAGAATTTAATGAGTTGGATATTAGATGTTAATATATGGAAAATTTATTGTAGGTTGGCCAAGAGCTTTGGACAAATTTTTTTAGACTGATCAAACAAGCTCTAAGAACAGTATTAAGTAAGAATTAATGGTTGAACCAAGGACCATTAAGTTAAGCTGAGCAAGTTTTTGGGTATGTATCAAGGTAAGGGACTTTATGTCGGTATGCTTAAATGCAAGTTAGGAACTGAATTGAAAAGCTACATTTGAAATGAAAAGTTTTTATAAATGTTTTATTTATGATTTTTGATGAATTTTAAAATACTATATATGAAAATGAAAAATTTTTACATGTATGATTGCCAAATATTCTTATGAATGTGATGCATGATTTATGATTTATGATGAATAATATGAGAATGTTGCTTTATGTTGCATCACTGAATGAAAATGAAAATGCTTTCGGACCTCATGCATACATGTGTATTTTCATGACAAAATGATTTCAAAGGTTGTGGCAATTACCCTCCTAAAACTTCAGATGTACATCTCAATAAAAAGGCTAAATGAAAAAGAGCCTGAAAAGGCTGAATGAAAACGAGCGTGATAAGACTAAATGAAAAGGAGCCTGATAAGGCTAAATGAAAAGAAGCCTGACAAGGCTAACTGAAAAGGCATAGTTAGGTTGAGTTAATTCTCCACGTTAAGCCGAAGGAAAAAGTTAAAGGGAAACGTTTCCACTATGAACATGTTTTAGGTCCCACTAGAGGAAAAGTTTTAAAAGTCATTTTGTGTGTTTGCATATCCTGACTCCAGTAGTGGGGTCACTTACTAAGTATTTTAAATACTCATCCTTTTTCAAAAATGTTTTTCTTTTCAGGTAAAGGAAAAGACATATCCTAGGTGGTTGACAAGGCAACTTATTGAAAAAGAGCTATGGGTCACTTAGAGAAGCATGATTTTTGCATTTAGATTGTGTATTAACTAAAATTATTTTTGTTAGTAAATGATATGTTGTGAAATTATGTCAATTGATTTAACGTTTTATTTCATATTATGTTTAGGGTTTAGGAAAAAAAGATCTCGAACCAAAAGCTTTTAATTGTTTAGCAAAATGTTAAAAAAAAATTGTCAATTATTAAAGGTTTTTAAATTTCATGAGCATGTATGTAGTAACGTCCCTAGAAAGTCTAATATGAAAAGTCGGGTTGTTATAGTGAAGGTTCACAAAGTCCTCATAGATGGGGGAAATTCAACTGATGTTCTTTCTCTTACTGCCTTTAAAGCAATGAGGTTAGAGAGATGACTACTGAAGGAGAATCTAACTCCCTTAGTTGGATTTGGGGGAGAAAAAGTAACTCCTGAGGGCAAGATCGAACTTCCAGTCACCTTTGAAGAATGCAACTACTAGGATGATTAACTTCTTGGTAGTGGAGTGCACATCAACTTACAATGTCCCATATTAGGAAGACCAACACTCCATCAACTGAAAGTTGTGGCTTCCACCTATCATCAGTTACTGAAATTCCCTACTTTAAATGGAGTGGGAATAGTAAAAGGAGAGCAGAAAGTTTCAAAGGAGTGTTACTTCACAACACTCAAAGAAGTGAAAATATCAAGGGACGAGCATGAGGCATACCTCGGCAAGGCCGAGGCTTAGGCTGACCACACCCCCATGGATCATTAGGGGGCTTCTCTCTATTTATCTTTCCTTTAGATAGATTTATTTTTGTCAATTCCAGCAATTCAGTAAAATTCAAATATTTTATTAGCAATAAAATTCTCTTTTGCGAGCTACAAGTTATGTTTACTCAAGGATGATATCCACAATTGAAACTCCTACTTGAGTAAGGGGCTACTAAGGGGATATGCCTCCCTACTAAAAAAAAGTAAAGAAGCTACTTAGGAGATAAGTCTCTCTATAAAACAAAAGGCAACGAAGCTACTAAAGAGATATGCCTCTCTAATTGAACAAAAGGCATAAGCTATGCAAAACAAGCCAGAAAAGCGAAGCCGGGGCCTAGGCTGAACTCATAGGAAAAGGCCGACCTCCTAAGCTGAGGTCAAGCACCTACAAGTAAGTGATTTTCTTTGGTTTGTGGTTTTGATGCATGTATGAGAACCCCCTCTATCAATTTATCTTGTTTAGTAAGACTTATATAATTCTGTTCAACGGAGTTTACCTCTTTAAAGAAGAAATTCATTAAAGAGAAACAATGATGATGGATGGAAAAGATATTCTCATTGATTCATAAATAAAAATCTTATAATAAGATAAAGAGAAAGTAAAGGGAAAGTACATAAGATAAAATTAGCCCCCATTCATGTCTGCTTCTCCACTACCATTAAAGTCATTTGAATCGAGGAAGGCAAAGTCCCTCGAACGATTTCACAATTTCTGTCTTTGTGATGCTTGACAAAACGCTTGACAGCCGAGTTAAACCAGTAGTAAGAGATCTCATCCTACATCACAACATATTTCTTTGTCTTCTTGAACTCTTCAGCCAGATAGTCTGCATTGGTCAAATGGACCTTGGCTTCATCCAACTGGGTACAAACTGATTGGAACTCAACCCTTGTAGAATCAAGCTCAATCCTAGCCTCAGCTAAAAGACGGTTAGCCTAAGCCAAGCTAGCTTGAACCTAAACTAGCTCTGCCCTGGGAACACTGGTCTGTTGAAGAGAGGAGATTTTCTCAGCCATAGTCATGGCAGACATAGTGAGCCAACCAAAAGCCTAAAGAATAAAACAATGAGAAAGTCAGTTGTAAAGAAGCAAGTGCAAGATAAAAAGAACACAAGCAACGAATGAAAGACTTACATGGTGCAACTCACGAACTCCTTGAACAACAGCCTCCCTAAGATCTTTCATTTGAAAACCTGGAGGATGATCATGACCAAGACCCCTCCAGAGCTCAAAACTTCACCCTAGAATGTCAATCTCATTACTTACTGTGGAGTAATCTTTAGAAAGATTGAAGGTGGGAAGATAAAAAAGAATATCCTCCTCAGGAGAGGAAGGAATGCTAATTTTGGTGTGGCAAGTACTGACACCAGAAGATCGAGGAGGAAGGTTTGAAGTCTCGAAGATGGGAGCTGATACGTATTAATTAATCATATTTATTGTGTCTAATTTCTTTACATTTTAATTGAATATTGTGCTTAATTGTTAAAATTGTGTTTAATTTAATTTAGGTGGTAAACTGCCATATATTTGTCTAAGAATATTTTAATTTATATTCATAAATTGAAATGAAATTGGAAAAGAATTGAAATAAAAATTAGAAAATTGGAAATGGAAAGAAAAATAAGAAATATAAACAAATAAGAAAATAATTAGAAAATGATAAAAAAAGGTTTATACATAATTAATAAATGAATTATATATATATATATATATATATATATATATATATATATATATATATATATATATATATTTGCAAGTGGCTGAATTTGAAATTGGGCTCAAACCAAACAAATAAGAATGGTTACTTTATTCATGTGGCTGCAGGATCTTCGTAGGAAAAAAGGAAGCACATACATAGACGGAAAATGGAAAAATTGAAGCGCATAGTCCTCTTCTTCTTTCTTTAGCTCTTTTCCTCTGGGGTAGAAATTGAAGGAGAACTATTCGTCTTCTCGTTAGCATATTTTTAGAAAGGGAGAAACTATTTTTAGTGGGAATTTCTACCTATAAAACGAGGGCAGTGCAGTGAGTACCGGGGAGCAAAAGTTTTGAGTTCTTTTTTGTGAGAAAAGTGTAGGGTGCAGTTTTTTTTGTTTTAGTTGTTCTTTAAGTTTTTTTTTCTTTACAATTTTTATTACTTTTCCACCATGTGTGGCTAAGTTTTAATTTCTTGTTCAAGAGTGATTTAATTTTCAATTGTAATTTTGTGAGGCTTTGGGCCAAATTGAAATTTTGTCTTTAATTCAAGAATTCTTTGTTTCTTGTTTTTATTTTCATGATTGATTGTTATTAAATTAAATTGATGCCTTACTTTAGTTTCGATTGATTTATTGCTAACCATGATTTTGTGATCCGTAATTGTCACAAATGATTGAAAAATGTAGCAAGGAGTTGGCTTGTGTGTGTGTAATTATGGCTTTTCCATTTTACATAGCTTGCATAATAGACTCTAGGGAAACAAAAAAAACAAAATTAATTAATTTGTAGCTATCTCAATTAGTTAATTTTGGTTTAGTTCTTCTCATTGTTTTTAATGCTATTATTTAATCGATATGGAACGCTATCGTGCCCAGTTGATTACATGAAAGTTTGATTTTGATGCTTGGTTAAAGTCATTTAAATTAGGGGAATTTACATTATTTATTGCAGCTTTTCCAAATAAATTGACTAAGATCTTGAATTTGAGAAATTGAAATTGGTTCTTTTTTTTAGCCTATGATCAAGCTTACGATTGTATGAAATTTACACCATTGATTTGGAAAATTCATAAAATTGATTTATTTATTTATTTTTTATTCATTGTTTAATTACAATTTTTGTTCAACAATTCAAACCCTCCCTTTATTTCTATTATTATTATTTTTTTTAACTTTGAGAAATTAATTCGATTTGTACCCTTGGGATTCGACCTGGTCCACTATTTCAACAAGTTAGATCTAGAGAATCAGTAAATATTTTAGAGGGCTTCGATAACCCGACCAGGAGCACCTCTCAGATCTGAGCTAGATCTGCCAATCATTGAGGGCCAAGCTCCCCCAGTGGCTTTCTTTTTCTTCTTTTGTCTTTGGGCTTCGAATAACGAAGTAGATCGTGGAAGCATATCTGGGAAACAGAAGCAAAAAATCGTGAGTTATAGAAAACACATGAAGCAAAATATAAACATAAGAGCCGAAGGAAAGTGGCTGAGGTTGACCACAATGGCTGAGGCCGACCAGTCTGGATGCCTTCCCTCAATCTTCACTTCGTAGCTAATTTATTTTTCTCCTCTCACGGTATCTGCCTGAAATAAAGCTACAGTTGTTCAGAAAATGCTTACGAAAAGCAGGGAGCTACAAGGCTACTGAATAGCCAAGAATTCTCTCCAACATGAGGTCATGAAGCTACACGGCTACTAGATGGCCAAAATATTGGGATTTATGCCCTAAAGCCTCGTAATTAATGATTTATTTAATAATTAATAAAAAAAATTATTATTTTATTTGTAATATAATATTATCCATTATATGAAAAATCCAAGCTTATTAGTGTAATATTGAACAATATTTGGTTGACATACATGAGGATCATGTCCAAGAAATAACTTAAAAAGTCATAGTATATGGATAAGGTTGGGTGTCTTATCTTAGTAACACAATTGATACAACTCACTTTGTAATAGTTACAAATGATTTGATCTAAACCGTTCATGTGGAGACATGTGAGTGGGGGTATCTTATACAATGAATTTGTATAAGACTGGATCACGAAATATTTAATATCTCTTTATAAATCCGTTAAGTGAGAATATTAATATTTTATCAAGATGATCATATGCGACTCGATCTTAATCATGAGTGGCTTTTGTAGCCAATTCAATATGCCTACCATTTTGAGGACTTGACCAAATAGGGAACTGTGAACATAATCTCACAAGATGAGATTTTCTTCTTCCTTTATAGGGTAAGTAAATGAATAGTTCCCTTAAGTGCTGATTTCGGGACTTGAACAATGGGGCCCCACCCTCTCACTAGCCCGAGAGGGACTTTTTTTATGACTGGATCATAAATAAATTGTTCATTAAAGGATCAGTGGTACTTAAGGTATAAGATGTAATTATAGAGGTAAAACGGACTTTTGACCCAGCTATAATTATGAACAACTTATGTAGTGATTATACCCATGAACACAACTTGTCCAACAGCTCATAAGAGTGCAACTCTAGGTATATAGTGGAGTGACCTATAGTTAATGAATGAAAATTAATTAATTAAAGAATTTAATTAATTGATTTTGTATTATTTAAGCTTATAAACTATAAGTCCATAAGGTCTCCTTGCTAGCTCATAGTAACACTAAAAGATCAATTTAGTTGAAAAAAAATTGAAATGTTCAAATAAATATTTAATTTGAAGTGTTCAAATTAATATTTAATATATTAGATATATTAAATATAAAAGATGAAAATATATTTATTGTATTTGATACATTAAATATTAAAATAATTAATGTATATTAGATACATTACAGAAAGATATTTATAAAATTTGAATAAGATTCAAATAAATAAATATCGTAGGAGATTTGAATGAGATTCAAATAAGTATAGGATATATTTTAATATATTAGATATTAAAATATAATATTTTAATTATGGTACATATTTGCATTTGGTCTCTATAAATTGGACCCTTGGGTTGAGTCATTAGACACAACGCACATCTCCTCAGTAGAAAATTAGATAATTCTCTCTAGATCTTTTCCTCTCCAATACTTTGAGGATTTTTTTTCAAGAGGCTTTCACAAGTCTTGGTCCTGTGTTCAAGCCATAGTCAGGAAGATTTTGTGAAGGAGATAAAGACCCGTCAGAAATGTCTCCATAATATACAAAGATATTTATTACTTAACCTTAGTTTTTGTTTAATTTTAAATAAAATCAAAGTCAATTCTAACGCTTCCACTGTGGGTTTAATTCGATTATTCCCTTTGCAAAATTCCCTCCTACAGGAGGTCAAGAAGTCCATAATAGCCCCTATGGGGTTTGATGAAAATCCCACTTAAATTTGAAGACACCCTCGAATTTACATATTCTCTTTAGGAAAACGGCACAAATCGAAAAATCCAGAGGAGAGTCTTAGCCTCCAAGAAAGACCGAAATGTTCCCTACGGGGTTGGACAACAATCTTGGGGATATCTAAGATGAACCTTGGAGCCCTTAAATTTTCTCCAGGATGTGGACAAACACACTATCCATAGAAAAATCTTACCCACCAGGAAGAGACCGACCTACGAGGTTAGAAGACAATCTTGGGGATAATCTGAGACGCAAAATAAGCATCACGAAACCCTAAAATTCCTATGAGAAAACAAAGAAACCAAAACTCTAGGAGACTAAATATCCTCACAAGGATGGACAACAATAACTAGAGAGAATTCGAGGTAGACCTCGAAATGTCACAAATGACTACAAAATTTAATAGGCTACTCCCAAGTCAGGCTCCATGCAATTACTTCACATACTTCTAATCTCGAATCCTAACTAGGGAGTAGGGGCTAATGTTATGGGTGAAATTGGACCAACAAAAATGGGCTGGCTAAAAGACTACAATAAAGGGTCAAACGAGGAAAGAAGCTCAATCCAAAGTTAAAACGGACCGAAACCAACACGGGATCGGCCCAAAAAGCTAGAGGGCGGAGAAATGGGCTTGGGCCGAAGCCCAAGCTCGTGGTCGGCCTGACCGAGGCCGACCACATGGCAAGGCCTTCCTATTTTCCTTGCCTTGGTTTCTCATGGCCCATGTACCCTCGGTCCAACCTCGTTCGGTCCTTTCGTTCCCAATTGAAGACGGAAACCCACGAAAAACCCTAATTAGGAAGGTATTTAAGCTATCTCTTGAGGTGAGAGAAATTTAAGTTCATTCCAACCACCTAAACCCTCATAAAATTCCCTAATTCTCTCTAAACTCTCTATGACTTAAGCATTGGAGCTTGTGTGGCCTACACCCACATTGGTGTCCAAGTTTTCCTTGTCTTGCAAGCCTTGTTTTCCCCCAAGAATACAAATTCACCGTTGTTGTCACGTGGAGGTCAGGTGAGATTTCTCCTATCCAAAATTTGGCAACAATAAGCATGTAGAGCTGATAGCACATAAAAGCCCTATTTTATGCTAGGTTTAGGACTTAAATATATGCTTTCACCTTCATAATTGTTTATTTTATAGAATTTGAGCATTTAGAGCATAATGAAGATTTTAGAAGAAATACTGTGAAAAATGAGCTAATTGAGCAATAAATTAAGTAACCAATTTTGGGGATAATTTTTGGAGGAAAAAAATATTTCTAATTTGATTATGGACTCCTAATTTGATTAGATCTTGGATTCCTAATTTAATTAAATTCATGGATTCTTAATTTAATTAAATCATGGATTTCTAATTAGATTAAGATATGGATTGACCCATTATAAATACACAGATTTTCTTCATTCAAGAGGAGCCAACTTTGGAGAGCACAACTCTAAAATGATTTCTACATACAATTGAGAGTGAGGAGAGACTTTGGGAGCAAGAAATAGAAATTTTCAAGCCCAAGTTCATGGAGATCATAACGGACGGGAGATCAACACATGACACTAGTTTTTCTCTTCTTCCTTTTTATTTTGCAGTTTTCATTATGGTGTTGATTAAGAGTTTGGATTTTTTTATAGTGAGCATGAGTGACTAGACTCTTTTATTCTATGGATTGATGTAGCTGTTAGATTTTATGCTTTGACTAATTGAATTCCTCGATTGATTGCTCTTAATTTCATTCATGCTTTTATATGTTTAATGCTTATAATCTTTTGGTCATAGATTATTTGTTGTATTGGTTTAGATTCACAACTGAAAGGGGGTAGTTTAGGCTAGAATCTAATTGCATGACTAAGGGTAGTTCTAACATAACAATGATTAGGGCTCTTTTAGAGGTTGTTTTACAAAGGAACTTAATGCTATGCAGGTCATTATATTAAAAGCCATCAGAGATGACGGTTTTGTCACATTGCATGAGAATTGTTTATCCTTGAAAGAGTGATTCATGATATAAGACTTCTAGACTTATGAAATATTTGCATGATCAATCTTGAATGTTAAATTGAACCGTTGGTCTAATAGGTGAAATCAACTCTTTATGATAGTTTTTCTCCTTATTTGTCTCAATCTTTATTGTTGTTTCAATTTAGTTTTGACTTCATAATTCAATTTCTTTCTCTAAATAAAATTGAGTGCTTCTATTTATAGTACTTAAGTGAACTAGGAACCTCAATTCTGAAGACGATACTCAAACACTCATATCACTATATTAAAACTTGATCCGTACACTTCGATATTGCAAAAATTACGCAACAAGGAGCTATAAGTAAAGATTTTATTTAAGTGTTCAATTTTTAAAAATTAAATGTGCCTCCATTATATATTTTTAAAATTCTAAACACATTTTGAAAACGAAAAAATATGTAGGACCTATCAGTAACGATTTTGTTTTTTAATTTTCTATATTTAAAATTTTCTTTTGTAAAATCTACTAATTTTTTTCTTGAAAAGTTTGTAAAATCTACTACAATTTAAAATTGTTTCAAAAACCCAAAATTTTCGAAACTAGAAAACGTTCTCCTATCTTTATTTAATATTTGAAAAGTATCTTAAAAAGATGAAACATAAAAAAGAAAAATGGTCAGTGAACAAAAGTAATTTTTTTAAAAGAAAGTAGAAAACTAAAACAAAATTGTTGCTGTAGAGTCATAATTTTTAAAATTTTATGATTGTTTTAAAAAATCTAGGAAGTTAAAGTGACGACGATTTAAGAAGCAAAACAAAAGGACCTTTCAAAACTTACTTTAGAGATTCTCATTAGATATTTCACAATAAAATAGATAATTATGAAATTGTTATTGATAATATTGTCGATATTTCAAAATTATTGTCAATATATCATCGATAGGAGGGAAAAAGATATTTTTCTACTTATATATGTTAGGTAGAATGACATGCCAACCAAATTAATATATCCACATGTCGTTTTTTAAATTTAATACACTGAGAGGAACTCATGATTAATTATGCTAAGTTTGATTCATTTAGAAATATTGTTTAAATGGAGGGGAGGAGAATGAGAAGCAATATACCATGAAGATTTTTTTTTATAGGTTTAATTATAAGTTTTTGTGTCTCGTCTTTAAAAAATGTTTAGTAGGTCTTGAAATTTTTTATTATTTTGTGTCTAATAGATCCATTAACTTTAAAAGTGTCAACTAATAGTGTTTGGAATAATTTGTGAAAAAAATGTATGTTGAACAAAATCGATTTTTCAATAAGCACTTTAAGAAAAATTAATGATTTAAAGTGTGTTTAATATTAGTTTATTGAGTAATTCTAGATGATCAAAAGTGGATTTTTTTAAAAATCTTAATAAATAAAAAGTGCATAAAATATTGGATTAATTTGAAAACTTTTTTTTAACAAAGACTTAGCTAGAGAGATGAATTATCCAATAGCGATTTTAAGGTGAATAACCGAAAATTCTCAAAATATGTAGTAAAAAATAAAAACAAATTTATAATTAGTAGAATCACTTTTGAATATAGTGCAACTAAAAGAAATTTGGTATTTAAAATACTTTTGAAAAAATGTAAGATATACTAACATTTTTATTGAAAATATTTTTTTTCAAAAGTGTTGAAACTAGAAGGTATTTTCAAAGGAACCCTTAAGTCTATGACCTTTCAATTTTGGTGTTGAATGGATTCCTTGACCTATTAAATATTTTTCAATTTTATAAACGCCTTATTAGACACAAAATGAAATGGTTAGAATTTTAAGAAATGTTGAACAAGTTAGGGATCTATTAATCACAAAATTAAAAGTCCAAGAATCTCTTAGCATTTTAAAGTTTTATGAACTTAATAAACAAAAAATTAAAAGTTTAAAAATTTATAAGACATTCTCTAAAAGTTCAAGAACATATTAGACATAATTTTGAAAGTTCATAGACTAAACTTGTAATGAAACTTTTTTTTTCACATATCATATTATAAATATAAGTGGGAATTCAAATCCACCCTCTCTTAAATAATAAAAATATCTTAACTACTTAATTATGCTTGTTAAGTAAATTAAATAGATACTTTGTGCAAGTATAATTTATAGATCAACTTTTAACTTGGTGGAATTTGCTTCCTTTTGTCTATTGAATTTGATAAAAGCTGTTTTCCGACAAAATATTTTTTCATAATTGACTTTTCTCCATTTATTTGCCATAAACTAAAATGAACCCTAACAACGACAGATCTATGTAGGACTCAGAGGGGGCTCGAGCCCCCTAAATTTTAAGGGGTTGTTTGGCGCGTTGGTTTGGAATCAGGAACCCTTGGAATCCTTGGTTGATATTAGAAACCCTGGGGTTCCTGATTACTATGTTTGGGGTGCAAGGTTGGGTTTAGATGGTTTGCTGAAACCTGTGTTTGGGGTGCAGGGTTGGGTTGGGCTGGGCTGGACTGGATTTGTTTAGGCTGTTTTTTTAAACAATTTTTTTAGGTTTTTTTTTTTAGATCCATTTTTTTACTTGATAATTGTTTACTGAATTGCATATCAATATTTTAACCAATTATGTGGATCAATTGTTTCAAGCATAGTTAATTATGAATGTGTAGTTTGTACAAGTATCTCATTCACTCCATTCATGATGATGTAAAATTAAATAACATTATTAAGGACATATATTTTAAATAATTAATTCATGGGAAAGAAGAATGATGTTGCTGGAGTAAAGGAAATCCATAATGCAAATGAAGGTCCGAAGTTCATAATATTATAATACATAAGCTGAAAGGAATGAAGAAAAAAAATAGCAATAGTTGTCCAAAGCACAAACTGAATTAAAACTAAGTAGTAGTTGAAGGTGATGAAGGCATTGAGTTGTCATCCATGGGGGTTGGAAGTCTATTTAAAAAATTAGGGAATTTAAAACTCTATTGCACAAAGTATTCAAAAAACTATTTTAGGAACTCTATTTTAGAAATTAACAAATTAGAAGTTTATTTAATAAATTAAGGAATCTAAAACTCTATTTCACAAAGTATTCCGAAACCTATTTTTGGAACTTTAATTTAGAAATTAAAAAATTGGAAGTCTATCTAAGAAATTAGGGAATTTAAAACTCTATTTACAAAGTATTCATAAACATATTTTTGGAACTCTATTTAAAAAAAATAAAATATTGGAGGTCTATTTAAGAAATTTAAGAAATTAGTTTTATTTTAACCTTTTAAAAAACTTGACTACGTGGTCGAGTCGCTAAAATGATCGTTGGAGTGGTTGTTGGGGTGATCAGGTTGATGGGGTGGTTGGATTGCTGAGGTGGTCGCCGGTGGTGGTTGCACGGTTGTCAGGTCACCGAAGTGGTCGTTGGGTGGTTGTCTACAGTAGTTGTTGGGTGGTCGGGTCGCTGGAGTGGTCATATGATTGGTTAGGTTGTTCGAGTAGTCGCTGGGTGGTTGTCTAGTTGTCGAGTCATTGAAGTCGTTGTCGGAGTGGTCATTAGGGTGGTCGGGTTGCTAGGTGGTCGGGTCGCCATGGTGGTCACTAGAGTGGTCACCAGGTGGTCGTCAACGGTGGTTTTGGGTGGTTGAGTTTGTCAGGTTGTCGGGGTAATCGCCGAAGTAGTCATCGGGGTGGTTGGGTTGCTGGGGTGGTCGGGTCATCTGAGTGGTCACTAGGTGGTTGTCGGCGGCGGTTCCTAGATGGTCGGGTTGTCAGAGTGCTTGTCAGATGGTCATTGGCAGTGGTTCGGGCAAGTCTGGTTGTCAGGGTGATCAGGTTGTTGGCGTTGGAGTGGTTGTTGGGTCGATCAAGTTGATGGGGTGGTTGGGTTGCCGAGGTGGTCGTCGGTGGTGGTTGCACGGTCAGGTCGCCGGAGTGGTCGTTGGGTGGTTGTCGACAGTAATTGTTGGGAGGTCGGGTCGCTGGAGTGGTCATATGATTGGTTAGGTAGTATGAGTGGTCTTTGGGTGGTTGCCTGGTGGTCGAGTCATTGGAGTCGTTGTCGGAGTGGTCATTAGGGTGGTCACTAGAGTGGTCACCAGGTGGTTGTCAACGGTGGTTTTGGGTGGTTGAGTTTGTCAGGTTGTCGGGGTAATCGCCGAAGTAGTCATCGGGGTGGTCGGGTTGCTAGGGTGGTCGGGTCATCAGAGTGGTCACTAGGTGGTTGTCGGCGACGGTTACTAAGTGGTCGGGTTGTCGGAGTGGTTGTCAGATGGTCATTAGCGATGGTTCAGGCAATTCAGGTTGTCAGGGTGGTTGGGTCATCGAGGTGTCAAGTCGTTGGGGTGGTTAGGTCGTAGGGGTGGTCGTCAGATTGGTCTCTAGAGTTCTCATCGCAGTGGTTGCCGGAGGTAGTCGTCAACGGTGATCGGGTCGCCGGTGCGGTCGTCGGAGTTGTCGTTGTCGGTGATCGTCGGAGTTGTCACGGGAGTTATTGTCGAAGTGGTTGTCGGAAATGGAAAACGACAAGTGAAAGAGAAAAATATGGCACAAACCCATGGGGTTGCACTGTTGTAACCCATGGGGTTGTGTTTCAAAACTAAGGGTTTTGAACACTTTGTGCCAAACATGATTTTGGGTTTGGAACCCAAACCCATGGGCCAAACGCCCCCTAAAGGATTTATAAATTAGTATTATACTCTCAATCATTCTCATATATTAGACTTGTATAGTAGCAATTTGTACTCCACCTACAATACATAAGGCCAAAGTTTGACCCCAGACAGTCTGCCCATTGCAATTTTCTTTTCTTTTCTTTTTCCCTTTAATTTTTTTTATTTAAAAGAAAAAATTATTATATTTATAAAAACAATTAATTTTTTTTAAATTTTTTTAATATAAATTAGTATTTTTTTTCTTCCTTTTAAATTATAAGAGTCATTCCGATATAATTTTTGACCACTACAGTGATAGATGGCTGAAGTGAAGTCACAAAAACAATAAGTGAAAGGGAGATATGATGTTTATGACAAGCTGACGTGGCATGACGCATGACTCATAATCCAATGGACAATATCGTCCACCAAATTTACAGGTAAGGGATGATGTCCTTTCCATTTTTTACCCAACAGGCAGCCTTGAATTACTTTTACTGACACGATATGCGATAAAATAATGAAAAGACTAGTCTTTATTTCAAAGAAAAATATAGATGGAATACATGCATTCATTACCCGTTCAACAATAATTGAATATTCATATCTCTATACAAAGAGCAACAAAAGTAATCAATACAAAACAAAACTTACAAATAAGAAAACTAACAGGAAGGAAATTTGTGGTTATTAAAAAATGAGTAACAGGAAGGAAATTTGTGGTTAATAAAAAATGAGTAAAGACCAAATCATATCTAAAAAATGATTTGAAATCTAAACTTTGATTATTAGCAAACAAATTTGAGAAAGCATATAACAAAAAGAGGGAAAATAAGTAGAAAGTTTGGGAGTTAAAACGAGGTTGGCAATTCATGCTACAGTACAGGTATAATAAAATAGAAAATGGCTCCATTTCTCTCTCTTACTTTTTCCCTCCACCAATCAAGATTTGCCACATCATACCAACTTGTTGCAAAATTTAAGAGAAATAAATGGGTAGAAAAAGCAGGACAAAGTGGCAGACGCCAGCGGCCGGCGAGATTCTTTTCAACTTTATTAATTCTAGGGGCAGACGATGTAGACTTAGGGGGCCAAATTTTCTTAAATTTTTATATTATATTATTTACGTAATTTGCTTCTTCAACATTTAAGTTCTTATTAAATTTATATTAGTGGAGTAAATACTTTTATTTTTTCAAATCAGAGAGGACATACAATAAAAGTTTTTTTTACTCAATTGTCTAAATTAAAAGAGAAATTCTTAAGACTTAAAATTTAATAATTAGTAGTTTTATTTGTAATTGACCTAAATTATTTTGTTTTATCTTGAGTTTATTCTATTTTTTTTTCTTTTTGATGAGCTAGATGCCATTGTACGAAGGATATTTCAATGCACCCTATTTATTCATATCACCAATGATTTAAAAATAATTATTAATTTTTTATTGTATTAATATAATATAATTGGTTGCCCCCACATCCTAATTGCTTCTCTTCTAAATTCTACCTTCATCTACTAAATTATTAAGCTTTTAATGTGTAGGAGATTTTTCAATTTAGTACTTTATTATGGATTAAATTATAAGTATGGTCTTTTTTGAAAAAAAATGATATAAGTATGGTCTTTAAACTCCAAGAATTGCGTCTAATACATCTCATTCTTAGAATTCATTGAAAAAAGTCCTTAATAATGAAATTTTGAAAAATTGTAAAAAAGAAATGTACAAAATAAAACAGCTAACATAACCTCAAACTTCAGAACTATATGTTTAATAACTTTGCATCCGAAACACAGATTTCATAATTCAAGACTAAACAACTCTGCATCTAAAACACAGACTTTTTAATTCGAGACTAAATAACTCTGCACCCCAAAACACAAATTTAATAACTTCCTAGACTAAACAACTACAAATTTAATAACTCCTACTCCCTATTCTATCCCAAACAACCCCTAAAATATTATAGAAGAGAGAGAACTTCAAGAGTGGCAGGGACAAAATGTGTCATTTTACCAAAACGTGAAATCCTTGAAGAGATTTTTTTTTTTTTTTTTTTTTGGAGAAAAGAAAACTTCATTGACCACCAAAAACAAGAGGTAGAGCCAACTACCTCATTAACAAGGGAGAAAAAAACATATGCATATGCATTTTTTTTTCCAATTTCCATCCTTCAAAACTTTAATGGGAAAATATATTGGCTTCTTCTGGATTTCACCATCCTCCCCTCCATAAAATTATTAATTAGGACCAAACCACTAAAATTTCCCCACTTTCATCTCTTTTTTCATCTCTTCTTTTTCTTCCCACTCTCTCTCTCTCTCCCTCCCTGAAGGAAGTGAAGAATTAGTTAGGCCTCCATTGCAGTTGCAGGTAATTTCTCTTCTTCCACTCATATTTAATATTAAACATGAAACACATAGTCTATACTGATAGCATTTTGTGTTGAATATGAATATCTTTTATTTCTTCTAATCTTCCACTCATTTTAGGTCTCTACTGCTTTCCAACCTACAAACAATTTGTTAGCAAGATTTTTGTTTTCACTCTCCTTAACTTTTATCCTCTTTAATCTTTTTTTGAAATTCTTGTCAATCTCCCCTAACTTTAATTTTGTCTAAAATTTTTATATTTCTTGTTTTTTTTTCTCATCAAAACTTATCTTCTCTAAATCACTATTGATTATCAATCAATTATTAAAAATTTTGAAAATATATTTTGATGGGCTAGAAGTACTTTTTACCTTTTTAAAAGTAAAAGAAAGAAAAAAAAATCTCAAACATAAACTAGCAAAATTTTAAGACATGTTACCATCCAATTTTTAGAATACTCACGATTTTTTTACCCAAATTGAAGAATATAGACATATTTATATTTTGATTTTATGAATGCATTTGAATGTATAGCTTAGTTTTTTCGATTTTATTTATTTATTTTTATTTTGAGTGTTTGAATATAATGACCAATGGAATTTTGAGATTGTGATTTTCTGGTTGTGCATAGATGAGGTAGTTTTCATTAGGGATTAAACATAGTATATCAATTTAAGAAATTTAAATTCATTTATTTACCATTTTATTTCAGTTTTCAGTTTTAAAAAATTAAATTTACTTCGATTTTATATTTTTAAAATTCTGAGCGCATTTTAAAAATGAAAAAAACATTTAGAAACTATCAGTAATGATTTTTTATTTACTGTTCTATTTTTAAGAATGAACTCGTTTACTAATTATATTCATTCTTTTTGTGAAATCTACTATTCAAAAAATTAAATTTGAAAGACTAAAAAAAGTTGTTTTCAATTTTTATCTAAGATTTGAAAAGTGCCTTAAAAAATGAAACATAAACAAGGAAAAAGGTTAGTGAACAAACTTCCTTAAAAGTAGAAAACAAGAAAAAAATTGTCATGGTGTAATAGATTCTAAAAAACCATTTTTAATTTTTTAAATTTGATAGACATTTAAAACATTGAAACATATAAAACTAATAAATTTTTTTAAATAAAAAACTAAAATAAAATATTGATCAAATTGGAGAAAAACTACTTACTATTGAAAAAGAGTACCTTACGATGGGGCTTTACTATACATGGTTTGCTCTTGTATTTATCATTATTCTTGCAATAATGTTTTCCATTCTTTTTAACTATTGACATCCTTTACTATCTCCATACAGAAAATGAAAGATATAAAAGAGTCTAAAGGGAGAGAATAATTACACGTAGGAATGGATACTGTAATCTCAATTGTGGCAAAAATAGCAGAGTACACCATTGCACCTATCGGACGTCAACTAAGCTACCTTTTTCTCTACAATAGAAATATTAACAATCTTAAAGTGCGACATCAAGATCTTGTAGATGCTAGAAAAGAAATACAACATATGGTTGATGAAGCAATAAATCGTGGATGTGAAATTGAACCTGTGGTTTCAACATGGTTTAGAAGAGTGGACGATACAATCACTAAACTACCCAACATATCCCAAGAAAATGAAAGTGGATTAGATAACCCTTCGTGCTTTAAAGTGGTCCAACGATATCAAAGAAGTAGGAAAGCAACAAAGAAAGGGAAAGAAATTTCTGAATTAATGGCGACAAAAGAGAAGTTTCAGAGAGTTGGTTATTCCGTGCTTCTTTCAGGTATTAGAAGTTCTCATATACTTGAAAATTATCAATTTTTAGAATCGAGAACGTCAATTGCCAAACAAATTCAGGATGCACTTGCAAATCCTAATTTCAACATGATTGGGTTATTTGGTATGGGAGGCATAGGAAAAACTACGTTACTTAATGAAGTTGAGAAATTAGTGTTAGAAGACAAATTATTTGATCAAGTGATTAAAGTGACAATTGGCCAAACTTTGAGTGTAGAAGATATTCAAGCACAAATGGGAGATAAGTTAAGGTTGGAGTTAAGAATGGCAGAAAGTAAGCAGGGAAGAGCAGATCTACTACGGAATAAATTAGAAGTGGGAAATAAAATCTTAGTTATATTAGATGATTTGTGGAATGAACTTGATCTTGTAGATGTTGGAATTCCTTGTGGTTCAAATTTAAGTGAAAAAGGAAGCAAGATACTTATAACAAGTCGAAACCGAAAAGTATTGACCAATGATATGGATATAAAAAAGTATTTTCAGTTGAAACCTCTAAGTGAAGAAGAGTCTTGGAAGTTTTTTTCTGCAATTGTTGGTGAGTTTGATGAAGTTGCGATAGAACACGTAGCTAACATGGTGGCAAAAGAATGTGGGGGATTACCACTTGCACTTGTTTTAGTTGCAAAAGCATTGAGGAGAGCAAAGATAGAAACTTGGAAGGATACTTTGAATAAATTGAAAAATCCTATTCCAACAAAAATGGTAGGAGTACCTGACCAACTATATTCTTCAATTCAATTAAGTTACGATCATATAAAAAGTACAGAAACTCAGTCACTATTTCTTCTGTGTAGTGTATTTCCAAATGACTATGAGATTTATGTGGAAGATTTGCAAATGTATGCAATGGGCATGAGATTGTTAAGTGAAGTACATACTTGGTGCGATGCAAGAAATAGGGTAATCAAGTTAGTTGATGATCTTATATCTTCCTCTTTACTTCTAGAGTGCAATGATTTGGGAGACAAATATGTTAAAATGCATGATGTGGTCCGTGATATTGCAATACACATAGCATGGTCAGAAGAAGCTAACATGCGTGCATTGACCTTTGTATATAAACATAGTGAATGGGCAGAGAAGGATAGACGTGGATCTTTCAGAGCAATCTTTGGAAACCTGTCCAACTTTCAATACCTTCCTCAAAATTTGGAGTTTCAAAATCTTCAGCTGTTAATATTACAGGGAAATAAGTATTTTTACAGCATTCAGAGTGAGTGTTTTCGCACAAAGTTTCAAATTTCCAATACCTTTTTTGAAGGAATGGAAAAACTTAGAGTTTTGGATTTGTCAAACATGTATTTTCAAGAATTAAGTATATCTTTAACTCATACGTTAATGGAGAACCTTCAGATATTTTGTATGAGAAATTGTAGGGTTAAAGATATCAATATAATTGGTAAGCTAAAGAAATTGCAAGTTTTGAGGATTAAAGACTGTCCAATTGCACATTTACCTGCAACTATGAGTGAACTGAGAGATCTTAAGGTATTGGAAGTATCAGATTGTGAATTTTTGAATGTGATTCCCCCTAATGTTTTTTCTAGTATGACAAAGCTAGAAGAGTTGGATTTGTCATCAAGCTTTAGAAGATGGGGGGAGGAAGTATCATACAAAAATGAATTGATCAAGAATGTCACACTTCAAGAATTGAAAGATCTGCCGCATCTTATCAGTTTAAAGTTAGAAATTTTGGGTGAGAGGATCCTACAAGATCTCTTGTTTTTAGAAAATTTGATGTTAGAACATTTTTGTTTTCGCGTTGGTGGCGTAGACTACTTTGGACAACGTCAACGTGAATTCTCAAGAATCTTGGTGCTTAAGATTGGATCAGAAGCTGATTTAATTGATCGGGTATTTGGAACACTGTGGCAAAGATGTGAATGGTTAAGTATAGAAGCAACATCTGAAGCTCTCGCAAATTTATAATTCAAATCAAATGAAAATGGTCTTCCATGTTTGTGCCTGGGAAATCCAGAAAATGACATTCCCTTTTTTGATGATGAGGTATCGTAAAAATATATTTACAGTTTTTTCATTTGCAAGTATATTTGGCAATGATTTTGATTCTATTTTCCATTCTACAAATATATTTACGGTGAAATTACAAATTTAGTTTCTAAACTATCAGGTTTGTGTCTATTTAGTCCCTTAGGTCTCAAAACTTTTAATTTTATGTCTAATAGATCCCTAAACATTAAAAATGTCTAATAGGTTATTGAACTTTATATTTTATGTCTAATAGGTCATTGACATACTTGAAATTTTTAAAAATTAATGGATTTATTAGATATAAAATTGAATTTTATGTCGAATGAGATCTTGAACTTTTAATTTTGTATTTAGTAAGTCGTGAATTAAAAAATATCAAATATGTGATGGATCTATTAGATACAAAATTGAAAATTTAGGGATCTATTGGACACAAAATCGATAGTTTAAGAACTTATTAGATACTTTTTAAAGTTCAGGGGACCTATTTGACATAAAATTGAAAGTTTAAGGACCTATTAGCACTTTTGAAAGTCCAACTACTAACTTTGCAATTTAACCTATATTTAATTTTAATAATAGAAAATAAAAAATAAACTTGTTCTTTCTTCCACTAAGAGGTTGTAAAATTGCAGGTTGCATTTCCAGAGTTGAAGAGTTTGAAAATTGTAGGAGGAAATAATTCAAAAATGGTATGGCATGATGATCATGGCTTGATTGCAAATTTCTTTTGCAAACTCCAAACTATAGAGTTGTCAAATTTCTACCGTTTAAGGTACATTTTCTCATCAAATGTGGTGACAACACTTGTTTCCTTAAACTCGTTAAAAATTGAAGAATGCGAGTTACTGGAGAGAATTTTTGAAGTGGACGAGCCGACTTTGAAGCAAAAGGAGGGTGTAAAAGTAATGCCATTGAAGAACTTATATTTGACGAGACTATTGAATTTGAAGTGTGTGTGGAACAACGATCCCAGTGCATTCTTCATCTTTCCAAATCTTGAAGAAATTAAAGTAGTTGATTGTCCTCAACTTCAAAGTATTTTTCCAGCTACCTTCATCAACCATGTTCAAAAACTTAAAAGTTTAAGAATTGAATATTGCAGCAAAGACGTGACACTACAATTATTTTCAGAAGATAAAAGTACATCAAAATTAGTGTTTCCTGAGGTAACGCATCTTGATCCTTGTATCTTCTTTAATATGCACATTTTATATTTCTATTTGGTAGTAGCTACTAAAGTTGAAAAATAGGAGAATATATTTAATAGATTAGAAAATTTGTTTGTGTTTCAGATTGTATTCCCAAGCTTGACAGATTTGACAGTGGGGCCCACGGCCATGATGGAAAGTCTTTGGTTTAGATCCGCGTGGTTTCCAAAACTTCGATATCTTGATTTGAATAATGATGACATAATTGCTGTTCCACGGGAAATGAATCAAATATTCTACAATATTATTGTATATCTCAATGTGTTTTCTTGCTCTCAGTTAGTACAAGTATTCCCAAATGAAGAAGAAGAAAATAATCATACTCAGAGATCATGTGCAAACTTGAAGTCACTACGTTTGCATTCTCTTCCTGAACTTACACACGTGTGGACGGACAGCAGTGGAGTGAGCTTAATGCTGGATAATTTGGAACGCTTGTCTGTAGAGGAATGTGGTAAATTAAAGTGTATAGCTCCATCATCAATCACATTCTTGAACTTGAAGACGCTCTATGTACGTGGGTGTCATAAGCTGATGAATTTGCTAAGCTCCTCCTCAATGGCTAAGACTCTTTTTCAAATCACAGTAGAAGATTGTAGAGAAATGACGACTTGTATATTTGCTGGAGATCAGGAAGAAGAAGACAAGCTGCATGAAATTGTTTTCAGCAAATTGAAGTATTTGAGTATTGGAAAGTTACCAAGACTAGAGAGCTTTTACCCTGGGAAATACAAACTTGGGTTCCCATGCTTGAAGGAGTTGAAGGTAGATGAATGCCCAACAATGAAGATATTTTCTCATGGAACTGTAAGCACACCTAAGCTGGAGGAGTTGAGGATGAATGGAAGTGAAGTGCTGTCCCATACAAAACATGATATCAATGATATTTTTCAAGACATTTGGTGGAGGTCTGATATAAGGAGCATAAGATCATACTTGTCCACACAAGAGGTATACTCCATGTGCTATGATTAATAATATTATTATTATCTTTTTCAACCATGTGCTATTAATATGACTGCTTTATACCATTTTTCATTTTTTCCTAATTAAGATAATACGTATTTTTGTCTGATTCATAACCATTGTGTTTTTTTATTTAATTTTCATTGCTTTATTAAATCTACAAAAATAAATTAGCATTAAATTTTGTTTAATTTTTTTTTTTCATTCCCCAGTTTTATCTAGAATTTCATGATTATTTTTAAAAAGGAAACAATGTAAACAAAGAATTTGATAGTAAATACGTTTTGTTTATCTATTTTCTTACAAGTAACTAAAAACAAAATGGGTTCTGTAATTGGAGTTTTAAATTGGCCTAGGATTTTAGGAATATATGAAACATTACATGACAAGACAAAGAAATTTGTTAAGTATACAGGCTTATAATTTTTTAAAATTGAAAAGCAGAAAGAAATTGTTTATGTGTATACTTTTCATTTATTATGATTTCAAATTATACATTTTTTTTGTCTTGTCATCCAGAATGAAGGGGAAGATTAGGAAGATTTCATAGTTTTCCAAGATAAAGGTAAAGTTCCAATTAGTTTCTCTTGGCATTTGGCAAATATGCTTCTCTTTTGGTAAATCTATATATGACTCCCATTTTTGCTCTTGATAATAATTAGATCTCATCCATTTATTTTTAATTGATATTTCAATGTGGACTTTTCATGTCGAGGATTTCATACTTATGTGACTATATATAATTGATTCATGCATCTATAAAAAAATAATAATAAGTAAAGAACAAGAAAAGAAAAGGATGTTCAAAATCCGTGTATAAGTACAAACTTGAGCGCAAATTCAAAAATTCAAAATTTCTTTCTTTGAAAGATATTTATAATCTACCTAGCTTCTCAAATAGTCTCTTGAGAGATATTGTATATCTAGTGAATAACCTTGGAGACTCTAGGTTGTGTTGAATAGGAACAGTACATTCTACTGTCTTCACTCCCCAGTGTTGAGTAAAATTGAAAGTACTTTTCTGATAGATTGTTGTTGGATCTATCTTTGGAATACTCCAATTTTGAAGATCCAGCTCAATCTTACCTATTCTTGATTCTTCGTTTTTTCAACGAACTTCTGCATCGTCGCCTTCTTTGATTCTCTATTTTTTAGCAGCTTTGATGGCTGCTAGTTCCTTTTGAGTCTCCTGAGCTTCTAGCTCTTCTTTTGATTTAAATTTTGAGACCAAATTCTTTAAAAAGGTTGGATATCAAAATTAAATATTGATTATCTCTGTAGTAGATAAGAAATAGAATATATTCTTATCAAAATCTTTTTCTTCTCTTTCTCAGGTACCAGTGTACTCATTGCAGGGGGAACAAGTGGCTTACCAACAAACTTACAACACTGCCGGGAACACTAATGCCCTTGCCAAACACTTGCTGTAGACGAGCGGACGCATCGCAGTATCTAGAAATTTGAGGAAAAGGAAATTAAACAGAATTAATTGTATCTTAAATCTAATACGAAAGAGAATAAAATTTCAATATCTGATATCTTTCCCCTCAAAAAATTTGAAATCAACAAAATTGAATCAAAATAAAGATAATTGCTCAGAATTGAGACAGAAATTGAATAAATTTTCATATTTATTGAGAATATGGCTCTGATACCAATTGATCGATGCCAACTGTAAAGAGAATTAGGATCGTAACCTTTTATTTACAGTGGAGTTTTTGGGCGTAGGAAGACAGAGTAAATATCGCACAAGGAAAACTTGTGAATATTTCTCGATGCCTATTGAGTACAACTTGGAAGTCTTTTATAGACTCCGAAATTGAAATTTCAATTGAAAACAGAAAATTAAAAGATAAGGATAATCCGACAGGACAAATCCCTGATTGGATTATCTTTAGGGAAAGCATAAACGACAAACTACTTTAAAAAAGTAAATATTCTACTAAAAAGTAAAGATTCTAAAATAATTACAAAATGATAGAATAAAAGATAAGATTGAAAAGATAAGAACGAATCTTCATCATAGCGCTTCCAGCTGTGCTTGTCATCTTTTACTTTAATAAAGCAACTTTATTAAAGTTAATTGACAGTCTTCAATTATTATTTCTTCAGACTCTTAAGGCTGTTGATCAGGCTAGGTACACCAGAAAGATTACCAACGGATTCACTGCACCACACTACGACTTACCACCGGGAACATAATCTTAAAGACTAGGAACAGTCCTTTTCTTCAACCCTGGAAGTCTTCAGAAACTTTAATCTTCAACTGATACTTCCTTGCTTGGCTACAAGCTGAATACTGATGATGAGAACACTTTATACAACAAAGAATTTGAAATACTTACAAGAATTCTTTGTGTGTCTACACAAGAGAATTAAGAATTTACAGAGAAATTAAATTTACAAGATGTAGAATTTGCAGAAAAACTGGAACGTAAGGAAATATTTACAGGGAAATAAGAACTTTCAAACTATGAAGAATGTACAGGGAAGAAAGTACAAAAAGGATTAAGAATGTACAGGAAAGAAAAATACTTCTTTTTTTAAAAAAAAAAAATATAAACTCACGGAGGCTGTGAATCTAGGAAAGGATCATTGAGATTATATTGAGACTCCTCTACATCATCGTCTGATGATAGACTTTGATGAGCAGTTGTTGATGCTACTGATGCAACAACTTGGAGAATTCTTTGAAGACCTGCTTCAGATGTTGTTTGTGCCAAAGCAGTCATCAATTTTGATTTTGAATTCAGAAACTATGAATTCTTTCTTTCTGAAGGTCTTGATGATGGGCATGCTTTGCAAACCATCCTTTGACCTCTTTGAGTCTGGCGTGGGTAAATTCGTAGTTATCCCACCATTTTACTTTGATGACTTTATAAAGTCTTTAAAATAGGGTTGCTGTTTTGGGAATTCCAACAGAGTATCTATGGAATTTAAAAATACAAGCAGAAACGCATTATTGATGGAAATACATTTCTGTGTATGTTTTGAGTAAAATAAAAGAAAGATTCTTGAATCGGTACAGGAAAAATCTCTTCGACAATGCAGAAGGTATTCCACCATTGAAGAAACCAGTATGGAAATACCATACGGTGAGCATTTGAATAGAATTGTATGAACCATGAATGTTCATAACTTTGAAACCACATAACATTATACCACGCTTTTATGTAGTCTCGGTATAAGAAAGCTTGTGGCCAGAAAGGTTTGGAAAAACACTTTTCGGTAAAAATATTATGATTCTAGTGAGTAGGAGTTAGAATTTTGAATATCTTTAGCTTAGAATAAGCTATTTTTGAGCGATCAGCATGGTTTGGGATATGAATCATCTAGACCAATTTTGTATCTACGAGGATAAATTTGCAGAACTTTCTATTTTTGATAAGGTTCTCCAGCATGAAAAGGAAACCTTTTGGAAATAGATTTTTGATAACTTCAACAATTGAATTTCCATCGAACTCAGATTCTATGATTGGTTCGAAAATTTGAATGGGTTTTTCAACATAGGTTCTTATCTTCGGTTTGGGGATAAACCTTTTTTAAGGTACTATTGCATCTGCAAAAGTAGCCGGGTTTGAAGATGATCCCTGTCGAGAGGGAGATTGAGTAGATGGTGAGACAGTAGGTCTCTTTTGACGGGTAAGGTTGGCCAATGGCCTTTGATGAGTTGATGAGTCCATTGAATCCCTAATCATGATCCCAGAGGATCGATTTGCTCTGGATCGGTCACTAGCGTGAAACCCAAGTCCATTGCATATTGATCCGCTATCATCGAAGCGGGAAATTGAAATGATGAGGCTGGGCTTTTGCCCTTTGAAGATGAAAAGAAGGGCTTTGCCCTTTCTTCGATCACTCATTCTTTCTTGCTAGAGGAAGAAGAAGGAGATGGAGAAGGAGAGAGTTTTAGAGTTAGGAACTCGCTTGAGAGGTAATCAAAAAGCGGGTTTTGAATACATTTTATAGGCATAATTTCAAAATCAAAACATGATAAAATCGCTTGACATCTCGCGAAAATTTGTTTTGAGACGAGATTCTTGACATCATTTTCTAAAACAAATTTTGATGCTTGAGAATATGTTTTGATTATAAATTGTTTATTTATTAAATCTCCTTGAAATTTTTGGACACATAAAACAATGCCCAAAATCTCTTTTTTGACTGTTGAATAATTTTTCTGGGTATCGTTCCATACTCCATAATAAAATCTCACTATTTGTTCTTGTTTATCGAAAGACTGTTTGAGGATTCCTCCATATCCGATGTCGGTTGTGTCAAATTCCACTATTAAAGTAGCTTTTTGGATTAACAAGACTCAAACAGAGAATTGATTTGACTAAAGCCTTAATGGTTTTTACAGCTTGCATATACTCAGCTGTCCAAGGCTTTGTGTCTTTTCTAAGTCTTTGAAACAACGGTTTACAAATGGGCCTCATATATTTTATAAAATCTGAAGCATAATTGAGACAACCCAAAAACCTTTGTAATTGAGTTTTATCTAAAATTTGATCAAGAAAATTGTCTGCAAACTTTATGGACCTTTGAATAGGTTTAATTTGACCCATTTTAATTTCAAATCCAAGAAATCGGACTTGAGTTTGAAATAGTTTTATTTTTGAAAGGGATATTACTAAACCATTTCGTTTAATAATATTGATAAGTTTCTCTAAATGAGAAAAGTGTTGATCTATACCCGATGCAAAAATTAAAACATCATCGATATAGATTATTGAAATTTTTTGCATAGGATCAAGAATATCATTCATGATTTTTTGGAATTTAGATGGAGCGTGGTCGGGTGAAACTTGTGGGTAAAGATAAAAGAAATAACTTCAGCCCTAATGCAAATGCACACTATCAATGCAAGTAATAAAAAATATGAGTATTCTTGAGTATCGATCCCACAGGGAACGATTTTAACAAAAAGGTCGAAGAAGTAAATTGCGTTCAAAAATTGCAATTTGGTAACTAAATTGCAAAATTAGATTGTAAGTTGGTGTGAAACAGCAAAGAAAACAAAAACTAGATTGCAAAATCAAATTGTAAGTTGGTGCGAAACAACAAAGAAAACAAAATGCAAGGGAATAACTTTATGAAGATAGAATGGGGCTCAAGAATGTTCATTGCCTTAAGTTGTGAATTGCCATTTTAAATCGCAATTGCAATCTTAACCTACACAAAAAATTGTAAACTGAATTCAATTCCTATTCAATTTTGATTCCAAAATCTTTAGGAGGCCAAGTGATTGGATCTATATATCTATGGCCAATCGTACTTGGATAAATTTAGAACACAATTCTAGTGGTATTGGAGTCTTTTGCCCTATGTCTAGGGTAAAGAATGACTTATATCTAAGCTCTTGTCTTCATTATTTGTGTGAAATCCGTTTTTTACTAACCCTTTCGGTATTAGCTCCAAGCTTTGTATGCAATCCTAGTTGATCAAACTAGAATTACAAAAATCAATCAACTCAACACAAGCAAACAATTAAAGTGTAGGCTTGGTTGTTTTTGCAATTTAAGCTCAATTCACTTCTTAGGGAATTCACATCCTTGAACCCCTAAAGAGGATTTAGCTCATAACAAAACTTGTGAATATTCTCCATGCTAAGAAAATTTAAGTCTAACAGTGGCTTAAAACTAGAATTGAAAGGCTTTAATTTGAGTATTTGCACACCAAAAAAAAAAATAGTAGGAACAAGAATTGAATAAGTGAACACTATTTAATAACCAAAATCAAATGATAAACCTACTGGAAACAAAACCCACTAACACCCTGCTTGCAAACTAAAATTCAACTTTCATAAAACAGTTCTAAGATAAAATTTGCTTCATCATGCGTTCAATAACAACGAAATTAACCAAAAAAATGCATCCAAAACTTAGAAAAATACAGAAGCAGAATTAAAACTAAAGATTAAGGACATAATTGAAATGAACAAAACCCACTGCTCTTCCTATATGTCTCAATCGATCCAGCCTTTTCTCTGTCAAGAAGGAGTAAATCTTCACAATCCGAACTTTCGTTTGGATTGGACTGAGAACTAAGGAAGAAAATAGGTCTGGAATCAATGGACAATAACTGAAAAATCGAAACAGAAAAGAAACCCACGAAAACGTCCATACAAAAAACCCATAAAATTTTCGTCGATCTTCCCTCCTTTTTGCCAAAACCTTATATCTCTTTTATAGCTCTTAAAACTAGGGTTGTTTTCTTCAATCAATGGCTCAATAATCTCTGAAGATCATGCTAAATTCAAGGGATGCTCGTGGGTTTGCTTTCTGGAATGAGCTGACTGTAATCTTTATTTTTTTTTTCCATATATGTCACTGTCTGATTGCAATATCATATTGCAAATTTAGATTTTTCAATCTGAAATTGTAATTCTCCAATGCTCCTTTAATTCGTCCCAACATTTGTGCAGAAATCAAGGTGATTGATCGTTTTCCTTAATTGGACTAGTCGTGGACTTTAGCACTTTCCTTATCTGCTAATGCTTGATTGCTGAATCAGATTGCAAATTCAGATTTTGCAATCTGAAATTGAAAATCTCCAATGCGCTACATCCAAACACCATTTTTAGTCTTTATTTCTCTTTTTTTTTTTTACTAAATCTTCTTATTAAATGCATTTTTCACAAAATTACTGATGTTTTCTAAGATTTTCAATGGAATTTAAAGCATAACTTAAGTCTATAAGAGCTAAATAAGCCTCAATATTGAGGCTTATCAGAGCGTTCTTTAACCCAAAGTGTATAACGTTCCATTCGTATTGACCAAAAGGTATATTGAATGTAGTATTGTACCTATCTTTTTCTGAAATTTGAATTTGCCAAAATCCTGATTTCATGTCAAATTTTGAAAATATGTTAGCATTTGAAGTTCTTTTGAGTAAATCTATTTTGTTAAGAATTGGATACCTTATCCATTCCAAAACATTGTTTAAAGGTTTGTAATTAATTACTAGTTGGAGCACACCATGCTCCTTTTCCTCTTGGTTATTGACATAGAAGGTTGCACAGGACCATAGGTTCTTGGAGGGCCTAATGAGCTTTCTTTTGAGTAGATATTCTATTTCTTCTCGGCAATGCCTTAATAACTCTGAATTCAGCTGGATGGGCCTTCCCTTTGTAGGAATTTGATCCTCTTTGAAGTCTTTAACATATGGTAAATTGACCACATGTTTCTTTCTATCCCAAAAGGCATTGGGATGGTTTTAGCAGACTTCTCGTTCTATTTTTGACTTTAGAACTTGAATTTTTTCTTGAATATTTTTCTGAAGAAGATTCTCTTCAACTCTTTTGTAGCTGACTTCTTATTTTAGGAAAGCTATTTTCTTTTCTTTGAGATTGATTGAATTTATCATTCCCTCCTTACCCATAAGTTGTACATTATGAGCTCGTATTAGACTTGTAAATTCAAATGTAATTTGTTGTCCAAGGATTTTAGTAGATATCCCTATGTCTGCAACTTGTAGGGTTATAATTGAGTAATGAATGGTGTACCTAATACCATGGCTTGGCTTAGGTTCTTCACTAGTAGGAATGAAGTCACAAAACAAATATCCTTTTTACATATATGTGATTCGGATAACTTGTGTTTGATTGCCAATGGATTCCCATTTGCTCCTCTGAGGATTTTTGACGTCTTTTCAAAGTACTTTGATGGTATAGTACCTTCATGGATACAGTTTTGGCATGCTGCTTAATCAATCAAAGTAATGAGATTGATTTTGTAATCCTTTACTTTCAGAGTTACCTCTGTATACCATTTTTAGTATTGTACTTTGGAGATTATATTGAGGAATACTTCTTCTTCAACAGAATAGGCTTCTGGAGCTTTCTCAATCTTCTCTTTTTCTTTCTTCAAAACTGCGCTATTTTAGAAGTCAGTTTTGAGAAATCCTTTTGATACTCTTTCTTGAGCTTTGAAACTTCCTCCTTGAGGTTGTTGATTTCAAATTGTGAGTCTTGAACCGAAACCTCTTTGGGTTCTTTGAATTTTATGAATACATCTTCCAAAGTGATTGGAACAATGTCTACTGGGCTCTTCTTAGAAGTTGATGTAGACGCTTCTTTCGTCAATGACTCCTTTAGCCGTTTGAGTATTTTTTTTCTTTGACAGTGTCTTATGGTATTTTATCTAGAAGGTCAGAGAGAAATTCTTGATCACTGCTTAGGACATTTATACAATTATAAAAATTGCATAATCTTCCTCCTTGGTAGTTTTTCTTGTGATCTATTTGATACTCTCTTTCGCTGGAGGAGTATAAAGTTTGATTCTTCCTGTAGTTCCAGGATTTGATCATCTCGTTGTTCTTCGATGTCCGTAAAATCTTCTGAGTAGGTATGAAAGGATACCAGCAATTCTTGCTTGAGCTTTTCATCTATTTGCAACTCATTGGTTTTTCCTTTTAATGGACATTTATTTGAGTAGTGTCTGTACTTTCGGCATTTGTAGCATTGAATTTTTTTCCCTTCATTTTTTGGGTCTTTTCGTATTTTTGAATAGGCTTTCTCCTATCGTCTCCTACTTTTCTTTTGTAGCCTCTTGATTCTTTATATACGTTGGGAGATGTATATTTTTTTGAAGATCTTGAAAACTTCATTGTCTTTTAAAGTTTTCGCTTTTGAATCTGAGATGGCACTTGTGTATCTAGTCGTACATCGTACATGTCGCAGAATTGTCCCATCTCTCTTTGCCTGTCTGCTTCAGTAGCGTCCTTTGAATTAGCCTTTGATTGTACGTTGATAGTGCACGAAAGTGTGCTATTACCTGAACTTAAACTAATGCTAGTTTTTGGTTTTAAAATATGATATTGATGCTTTTTGTGTGTAATTTGTAGGTTTTAAGCTAACAAAGAAAAATCGAGAAAAATGCAAGTATCAGGATGAAAAAGGAAGTAATTTGACTTCAATTGGAGCTATCAAGTGAAAAAGAGAAGAGAATTGAAGAAGAAAATCTGAAGCCAGGGCGTCGAGAAGCCGAAAACACGCGCACCAGGTCCTTTCCGTCCGTAGCGTTGAGACGCTGCGTGTAGCGTCTCAACGCTACCCCAATTTTCCTTCTTAAATATGCGAATTAGGGTACAGCGTCTCGACGCTGTCCCAATTATTATAAATTTGTCTCTTTGGCTGCGAATTGGGGGAGGCTTTTCAAAGAAAATACACCCTAGTTTCGAAACACACCTAGTTCTTGGGACCTAAGAGAGTACTTTTGAGAGCAAGGAAGGGATTCTACGCTCGAGATTGTGGGACGTCACGATGGGAATGAGGATTGGCACGCGTCTGAGAGTTTCTCTTCCTGTCCATTTACTTTGTTGTTGCTTTTGAACTATTTCTAGAGTTTAGTTTTCATTATATTAAACTTCGCATTATTGAACTCTAGGAACTTGTAATCGTTAATACTTGGTTTGAATTTTGATTCTCATTATCATGCAGTATTATTCATGTTTCTATATCTAAGCTTGTGGCCAAAGTTTAGTGTCTTTAATTTGAGTTTAGCTTGGGAAAGTAAGACTTGACTTTTAGTGCGATGCATGACTAATAATTTATTATTGCATGGGAATGAATGATATATTATTAGAAGTTGTAAAACATTCACTTGTTGGCATGCTTAATTGAAGAATTAGACTGGAAGGTTAAGGATTCAATTGGGCATGAGTTTAAGTGGGCTTGGAAAAGTCATTTAACCAATTTGGTGATCTCTTAACTTATGATCATTGCATGTATTTATATTTCCTGATTTAAACCAAGTGATGCTTCATGACTAAAATACTACTCGCATGTAATTTCTCTAAAATTGTCTCCAATCTTGTAAATATATACATTCTTAGGTTGTGAATTAACTATACCTCAAGTTTTAGTTCTCTAGATAAAATTGAGCATGAGTAACAATGGTATTTAGTTAAATTAAAGAATTCAGTCCTTGTGATCAACCCTGGCCACTATTACTATAAGTTTTAGAGGTCTAGGTAAATAAATACATTTGATAGAGCCTTCGACAAACTCTTAATCATAGGCATTGTTGAGTACCAAAGTTGATAATATTTTGAATCAAATCTCCGTATGATAGAATACTCCAAGCAATTTCTCCTTTGCTTAGTTCTCTCATGTGGAGAAGTAATTGAGCCTGGAATAATTTTAGAAGTCCTGATATAAATCTTTTCTTCCAAAACTGTTCTCTTGTAGACTTCTGCAAGGAACGTATCTTTGTACCATCTAAAATCTTGAAGCTTTGGACATCTAAGATTTTGGAGGAAGGTACCTGATAGGACACAATGATTATCGTTATCCTTGATAAAAATTTTTGCAATAGCATGGCTCAATGTGATCATTGCATCTTCTACTTCTTCTTCAAGTATAGTCATGGATGTAGATCCTTTTGAAGTTTCAGCTTTGACTTTGCCTATTTTCTTGGTGGTTTTATGCATCAGAATTCTTTTTCTTTCAGTATCTGTAAATGCATGGTCCCACCATCTTTTGAGAACTCCAGAAAATTCAGAGGCTATGAATCTAGTTGATTGTTGATCCGAATTTTGTTTTGAAATATACGCCATGTTTGCGATCAACATTTCTTGAATAACCCCCATGATTAGGTATTCTGACAATCCGTTGATATTCCATTCGTATATGGAATCTCCATCTAAAAATCTGTACGTCATGTAGGGTCTTTCTTCAAATTGAAGATCCGGTCTTGTCGGTTTAGGATACCAATTCCTCTTATGTGAGGTGTATCCCCTTTGACTTTTAATTTTGTTTATATCACCTGGATGATGCTTCTTCGCAGTGATGTAATCTTCAGGGTTTTCAGCATCTAGGGCTAATTTGCTCATGTGCTGAATCATTTGAGAAATTCTTCATCATCTAAGACATTGATTTGAGAAGATCTTGGTTCTTTTATCGAAAGTCCTTTTAGGCGCTTTTCGATTTCTTCCAGAAGCTTCTGTTCTTTACTCCTCATCTTTGGAACAGTTCCTCCAACATCCGTTCTGAAGAAAGGTGCTGAGGCTTCAGTAATTGGAAGATTGCTGAAAGTGCTTGTCGAAGGCACAGTCAAAAACATTTATAAACCAACCACAATTTGCAGTAAAAAGTGGTCGGGTCGATCATAGGGAATCATGACTATAACTTCTTGAAATTTGGGTTATCAAATGGAACTAGGTGGAGATTTATAATAAAAATAATAAATTGTAAGAAAGTAAAATAATGGCGACGGAAAATTAAATGCATAAAACAAATGAATTAATAGGGGAGTAATTAGACGTACTTAACACTAATTCGGGCATGTCGGGATTATATTATAGCATTGCTCATAGATTTTCCTCTGTGAGATTGGTTAATTTTGTTTTAACACTCAACTAACTCCTCGAAACCCTGCAGGACCTTCCCTTTAATTAAGCCAATTAACCAAAAATGCCTAATTGGCTCTAACTTAATTAACTAATTTGGCACGACTAATACTAAAAGAATTAATTAAATGCAATGGACCCAACGGACAGGTCAAGACAAACCAATTAAACGGGGAACATTTTTGCGGGGACGGAGACATCCCTAGTGAGGATTTTGCACCCCAAACACAAACTTCTAATTCTCAAGCTTCCTAACTTGCACCCCAAACCTAAGTTTTTTATTCCTAGGCTTTAGAACCACCGAAACAAACTCTTCAGGCTTCTGATTCGAACCTATGCGCCAAACACCCTTAAAAGAGAAGAGATAGATTGTGTGTGAAAGCCTCAAAGACTGGGGGAAAGAAGACTCGTGAAAATGCTTGAGGAGAGAGAATTGCTAGACATAATTATGTGGGAGAAGATTGAATTGAGAGGAGAGAGACTGGTGGAGAATGTGATAATAAATAATAATTTTTTTTTTACTTCTGTAGGAGAAAAAAAAAAAGAGTAAACTGGAAACCACGTACTTAATAAAACTATTTTTTTTTTTAGTATTATCCTATGCAGTTTGGTTTGGGTTGAACCAAACTTTATTTTTTCCAATTTGAGAATCGAACGAAAAATTTGGTTCTCAGAAGAAAAAAAAAAAACCCAACCCAAACCGAAAAATTAACTAACCCAACTCAACCCATTGGGTTATTTAGTTTTTTCGAGTTACCGAGTTACTTGAACACCCCACTATTAAGGGGTTGTTTGGTTTACAGGTTTGGGAGGTTTGTTAATCCTGATGTTGTTAAACCAATGTTTGGATTGTGTTAAGTCTAGGTTTGACATGACTTTATTAAAGGTGTACTTGATTGGTAAATTTGAAATTGTAATAAATAATAAATAATTTATATTTTAATATTTAATTAAAGTAATAAAAACTATATATTAAATTATATTTAATTAAAGGATATGAGGAAGCTTGAAAGCTTCTTCTTCCTCTCGTCACTTTCTTTTCCGCAATTTAGTTTTAAGATTTCCACTGTAATTTTTAGTTTATGCAATTTTAGTTTAAGTAGATTTAGTTTCCTGCAAGGCAAGTTAAAGTTCGTAGCATTGGAGGTTGAAGAAGGAGATGAAGTTGGGCGGAAGCTTCATCTCAACCCTTGGTTTTCAGATTTCATTTATGCACTTATTTTCCAGTTTTTATTGTATTTTCTATTCTGTTTTCAGGTCAATACAATGTTGAATTCAAGGTTTTATTTCATCTTGTTTTCTTGTTTATTTACCATGAGTGACTAGATCCTCATGGTTTGGCTTCAAGGAACCTTTTAATGTGAAACCAATTGGATGAATCAATGAATACTGGATTATTCTCAATTTCTTCTTGATTTATGTAGTTCTTCCATTGCTTCTTTTCGCTTGGCCAATCGAAGTGAAGTATTAGCATGTTTTAATACTGAGAGGGTTAAAATATGTGGATCTATTAAGAGGAACGAGAGCTTAATTACTAGGATATTTTAGAGATAAAATGTCGATTCGTAGAATGAATAGTCGGGTTTATTGAGCTAAAATCATTGTAGAAATACACAATTTCTTTGTCCTTTACACCCTTATCGAGAGATCTAGGGTACGTAGGTATTTAGTTCTAATTGAGAAGAACCCAGTCCAGGAGGAAGAACACTGTAAAGGGAATTGAAGCCAAACTTGTGTTTAATCTGTTTTATCTAAGGTCTATTTACTTTTCGTGTTTATAATTGATCACCGCATCATCTAATTTTTGTTACCTAAAATCTATTGTGCCTAAATCAAATCAAGTCTGTGCAAGAATTCTTTTCCCTGTGGTTCGATCTCTGGAATACTCCAGTGTATTACTTGCTTATTTTCAGTGTATACTTGTGCTGAATTTAGGGGTGGAACTCATTAAGTCTATGCGCTTATTAGTTCTTTTTTTATTTTATTTTATTTCATTCAACACAGAAAATTTAGCATATGCTCAAATCAACAGCAATCATTCAAGGAGGCTGCAGATAGAAGAGTGCTAAAAAATCTAGTAAGGTAAGCAGACTTAAATCGGTGATCCAAACTATCCCAAAGAGTCCGAGTCGAGGCCAAGGATGACCCTCTGATCAGTTGGCCCCACGTAGCAGGCTAGGCGCGTGACGCCATGCTCCTGGCACAATCCTACCTCACACTCATTTTCTTCTTCATTTCGCCACATGTCTTAATATGTGTTTTCACTTTTCAACAAATGAGAGATTGCAACGTGTCAGAATATACCTGCAAGCAAGGAGCAATAATGAAACACCACTTGATGGTAGAAAATGACCTCTTTGGAAATTGATTTCCATCTTCTGAAGAGTTGCTAATTAAGAAATTGCATTGCAAGGAATTGATCTTCATCTTTCTAAGGGGAGAGATGAACTTGACATTTTCTCTATGAAATCGTTATTCATCTTTCCGAGGAGAATCTTAAACATATGGAAGACTGAGTCATCCCCACGAGGTTTGACCTGTAAATCCTAAGGATAATCCGAAGCTTGACTTTGGAGCGCTTAAACTTAAAAGGCGTAAAATCTTAAACTTATGGAAGACTAAGTTATCCTTTCGAGGCTTGACTTGCAAATCCTGAGGATAATCTAGAGTCTTACCTTGGAGCGCTTAGAATTAAATAGCGTCAAGACTAAAAAAGGGTTATACTCCCAAATTGGTCTCCATATTTTAGGCCCATAATAACAAGTCACACCATAAATCCCAATTAGGTAGTGGGGGCTAATGTTATGGGTGAAATTGGACTAAGAGAATAAACTCGAATTACAAGGAAAATCAGAAGTGAAAAGGCCCAACATGAGATAAAAAACGGACCCAAGCACCAAACGAACCGGACTATCAAGGAATGAGGAAAGGTGAGTTTGGGCCTCACCTGGTTGGCCCAAGGCCGAGGCCGACCCATCGAAGACCCATGGGGGGCTTGCCTCCAACATTCCCTTTGCTCGATTCTTTCCGGTCTAGACGTCTTAGTTCACATTCTTCCTAATTGGTTGAGGAACAGAAAGAAACCCTAACGGAGGGTCATATAAATACTCTTCTTCAACCTTGAAGAACGTAAGCTTTTTCTAACCCTAAAACTCTTGCTACACTCATCCAACTCCTAGCTAACTTAAGTATCGGAGCTTGTGTGGCAAGTACCACACCGTTACTCAAGTTTCACTTGTCTTGCAGGTCACGTTCTTCTCCTGAACTATAGATGCTACGGTTGTTGTCACGTGTGAAGGTTAGGTGCGTTGCCCTATTCGAATTTTGGCAATAACACTTGGTGATAGGTTACTTGATTTCTTTCTCTATAGATGAACGAAAATTGCTACAATCTTTAATTACTTTTCCCCATATTAATTATATTTAATTAGATAATGTAGTCAAAATTGGTTTATTAATTAGACAGACTTGCTCAATTAAAAAGTTTCCATTTCATTTATGAATTTTGAATGGTTCTTCCACGCCTTTCATTGTTTTAAAGCTAAATATACATTTTAGTTCCTAAAATTTGAATATTTTTTCAATTTAGTCCATTCTTTTTAATTCAACAACATTCAAGGGTGGAGGATTCGAACCTCTGACCTCTTAGTCGAAAGTACATGTCAATTACATCTGAGCTATGCTCACTTTGGCTTCAATTTATTCCTTAGTGTTTAAAAAGTTGGTTAAATTACAACTTTAGTCACTGAACTTTTAAGTTTGTGGGTTCTTGGACTTTAAAAATGCCTAATAGGTCTCCGAACTTTCAACTTTGATAGGTCTAGACGTATTCAAAACTTCAATATTTTTCTTAATCCATCAACTTTTGACCAAAAAGAGCTTACCTGGCTTGAGATTTTTATCCAACAGCCCCTCCAATCCATTTTCCGGCGACATCCGTAACCTTTCGATGATTTTCGGCGACATTCCGGGGACTAATACTCCATCCTCATTCTCTCTCGTTCTTCTCTCTCTTCCATTTCTCTTTCTCTTTGTTTTCTTTCCCTTTTTTTCTTTTTCTCTATGTGAAAAGCTAGCTTTTTTGTTAATTTATTTTTATTCCACTGGCTTCTATCAGACTTTTTGGAGGAGTAGGGGTGTTTTGAAAACTTATTTCAAAAAAAGAGCTGGGGGAGAAACTATTTACAAAAATAGGGGTCTTTTTTTGTCTTTATTGGAATGTGTCTCTTTGAAAGACGCATTCCACACAAAATCTTTCTCATGTGGGGCACATACATTTCCTTCCCCCCTTTCTTGTTTATATAACGGTTTTTTATTTTATTTTTTTACTTTTTTTACTCTAATGATTGTTTTTATTTTGTTTTTACTTTAATGATTGTTGTTTACACAAACTTATATCTTTAAGATTGTTTAAATTATTATTTTTTTAATATTTACCAACATTCCACATTTATTCTCTTTTTTTTTTTGTTTCTTTAATTTTTTTATTATTATTTTTTAAAATATTTCTAAACACTCCACTTTTATACGCTATAAATTAGATATGGATATAAATTGCAATCGTGAAGAGATTTGGATTTTTTTTTAATCTAGATTGAATAAAAGACCTCCGTTTTTAAAATTTTTAAACCATTGATCTCCTTTCCTCTCTCATAAATCATAACCATATTGATAAAATCATCATTATATTTTCTCTCATTTTTTATATTTGTAAGTTGAGAAAATGATGGTATATGAATCGAAGAATAGTAATTTTAATGACTTTGTCAATCATTAGTATATCAATATTTTAATAGGTCAATTTCTATAGCAATGAGTAATTGCAGATTAAGTAAGTTACTATATACTAAGTTTTATAGAATGAGTATGTTTTGAATTTTACGAGTGAGTATTAGGTCTTATGTCATAAAATTTAAACATGTAATACTTTAAACTCAATTAATAAAGAGTATTGTGATATTATACTATCATTTGGAATTAATTCCAATATTTTTATGACAATAAGAACTTGATTGAAAATTTTTCAACATATTAGAGATGAACTCAAAAATATTAATAGATTAGTGAAAATTTTAAAACTATAATTAGTTATAAGAAAAAATGAGTAGAAAAACATATAAAGAAAAAAAAAAGAGTAACCGAATGGAAGGAGGAGAAAATAAGGGGATTTGTTTTGCCAAAATTTGTTGAAGAAATTGAGGGAGGGAAAAATCAAGGGGTGCGTCTATTGACGAAACATATCCTCACCCACGCCGTCTACAAAATGATGCGTTGTCAGTAGAATGCGTCTTTCAAAGAGACGCATTCCAATAAGGACAAAAAAATGGCTCTATTTTTGTAAATAGTTTTTCCTCCCACTCATTTTCTGAAATAAGTTTACAAAACACCCCTACTCTTCTAAAAACTCCAATTTAGTCCATTTTTGTAAATAGTTCCTAAAATTTGAATAGTTTTTTCAATTTAGTCCATTCTTTTTTAATTCAACAATATTCAGGGGTGGAAGATTCGAACCTCTGACCTCTTAGTCGAAAGTACATGTCAATTACCTCTGAGGTATGCTCACTTTGGCTTCAATTTAGTCCTTAGTGTTTAAAAAGTTGGTTAAACTTCAAATTTAGTTATTGAACTTTTATGTTTGTGGGTTCTTGGACTTTAAAAATGCCTAATAGGTCTCCAAACTTTCTGTTGGGATTTATGCCCTAAAGCCTCGTAATTAATAATTTATTTAATAATAATAATAATTTTGATTATTTTATTTGCAATATAATATTATCCATTATATGAAAAATCCAAGGTTATTAGTGTAATCTTGAACAGTATGTGGTTGACATACGAGAGGATCATGTTCAAGAAATAACCTAAAGGGTCATAGTATATGGATAAGGTTGGGTGCCTTATCTTGGTAACACTATTGATACGGCCCACTTTGTAACAGTTACAAATGATTTGATCCAAATCATTCATGTGGAGACATGTGAGTGGGGGTATCTTATACAATGAGTTTGTATAAGACTGGACCACGAAATATTTAATATCTCTTTATAAATCCGTTAATTGATAAGAGTAATATTTCATCAGGATGATCATATGCGACTCGATCTTAATCCTGAGTGAGTTATGAACTCCTGCCTGTGAGGGCTTGTCCTTTGATTTGCATGGGTGAGAGTGGCTTTTGTAGCCGATTCAATATGTCTACCATTTTGGGGACTTGACCAAATAGGGAGCTGGGAACATAATGTCACAAGATGGAATTCACTCCTTCCCATATAGGGTAAGTAGATGAGTAGTTCCCTTAAGTGATGATTTCGGGACTTGAACAATGGGGCCCCACCCTCTCACTGGCCCGAGAGGGACTTAGTTTATAATTAGATTATAAACAGATTGTTCATTAGAGGATCAGTGGTACTTAAGGTGCAAGATGTAATTATAGGGGTAAAACGGACTTTTGACCTAGCTGTAATTACGAACAACTCGTGAAGGATCGACTTGCATGTAATGAATATATCTATGGACATAACTTGTCTTACAGTGCATAAGAGTGCAACTCTAGGTCTACAGTGGAGTGACCTATAGTTAATGAATGAAAATTAATTAATTAAAGAGTTTAATTAATTAATTTTGTATCATTGGAGCTTATAATCTGTAGGTCCATAAGGTCCCCTTGCTAGCTCATAGTAACACTAAAAAGATCAATTTAGTTGAAAGAAAAATTTGAAATGTTCAAATTAATATTTAATTTGAAGTGTTCAAATTAATATTTAATATATTAGATATATTAAATATAAAATAGGAAAATATATTTATTGTATTTGATACATTGAATATTAAAAATAATTAATGTATATTAGATACATTAAAGAAAAGATATTTATTAAATTTGAATTGGATTCAAATTAGGAAATAGATGTCGTAGGAGAATTTTAAAGGTTTGAATAAGATTCAAATTGGTTAGATAAATATATTTTAATATATTAGATATTAAAATATATTATTTTATTATCTTCCCTAGACCACTATAAATAGGACCCTAGGGGTGAGCCATTGGACATTCTTCACAATACACATCTTTTCAAATAGAGAGAATTAGAGAATTCTCTCTAGACCTCTTCCTTTCCAATCCTTGTGGATTTTCTTTCAAGAGGCTCCCACAAGCCTTGATCCTGTGTTCGAGTCATAGCCAGGAAGACTTTGTGGAAGAGATAGAGATCCGCCAGAAGAATCTCCATATTTGGAAGGTATTTATTGCTTAACCCTTGTACTTTAGTTTAATTCTAAATAAATCAAAGACGATTCATATGCTTCCGCTGTGGGTTTAATTCGATTATTCCCTTCACTTTCAAGTTTGTGTCTTATAGGTCTAGACGTCTTCAAAACTTCAATATTTTTCTTAATCCATCAACTTTTGACCAAAAAGAGCTTACCTGGCTTGAGATTTTTATCCAACAGCCCCTCCAATCCATTTTTCGGTGACATCCACAACCTTCCGATGATTTTCGGCGACGTTCCGGTGACTAACCCATCCTCCTTCTCTCTCTTCCATTTCTCTTTCTCTTTCTTTTCTTTCCCTTTTATGCAAAAAGCTAGTTTTTTTTTTTTAAAAAAAATTTATTTTTATTCCGTCTCACTTTATGTGTATGGCTTCCCTGAAGCCATGCCAATACACATTTTTTTTTACTTTTTTAAACCAAACCAAATTTTTTTCCTTTTTCTTTTCTAATCTTTTCTCCTCTTTTTTTTTTCCCTTGAGAATACTTCTTTTCCAACATACACCAAATCCAATTTCTTTTTATTTTTCTTTTATTCCAAACATTATTCTCCTTTAAAAAAAAATCAAAATCGAATAACCCATATATCAAATACATATCTAAATGCTAGAAAAACAAAATTGGGTCTTACAAATTACTACTACCTTTTAAGAATTTTGTTCTCGAAATCCAATCAAGTCAATTAAGAATTACATTTGAACTTCACTTTCTCAAGTTGCATTTTCATTACATCTTCTTCTTGTTTTTTCTTTTCCTAAGTGCTAAAAGACTAAAATGGGTGTTACATTGGGCCCCATTTCATTTCCCTTCCCCACGAAGTTCTCCATTTAATTTCACGGAAAAAGAGGTGGGGATTCTCCACGGAGAATTTGTGGGGAATCGGGTACCCCATGGAGAATTATTCTCCATTTATAATTTTCATTTTTTTAATTATTCATATCAAGTTCATAGATATTTGGCTAATATATTTTGTTCCATTTAATTTTTTTTTAATGATATAATAGAAATGAGAATTCCACCCGATGTCAAACCCATAGACCTATGAATCTTGACCAAAGCTTTGCACTTCTCCTTCTTTTTCTTTATTTTCTATCAAATAGGCAGTAGAAATAAGAGCTAGTAGAAAAGGTTTGTCCATTTAAAATCTTGAGTATATGTTGACTTTTAGACTTTTTTCCATCACGACGGTGAACTCTATCTTTTTTGAAAGATCGACTCCATCTCCATCCACCGCCTGTTAGATTATTTAAATATAAAATAATCATTAATGTGGCTCATTAACATTTATTCACACTTTATGTTTTAGGCCCACTATTAAAGTGGGCCAATTAAGTAAAAGATAATTTTCCTAATTAAACACCATGATGGAAAGGTGTATATATAAAGATAAAACCGTAGGGATTGGTCCTCTCTCTAAAAAAATGAAATAGAAGTTTCTCTCCATCAAGAAACCTAATCGAGATCTAAAGGAAGACCAAGAGAGAGAAACACAATCCTTCTTTACAAGATCAATATCATGGATCAAGGTATGTTACTCTAACTCATGTTATTGTGAAAATCATCTAGTTCAAAGATCTTGGCTTTTATTGAATTATACAATGTTATGGTTTTATTGTATAATCATGTAATTTAAAATTTACATGTGGTATAAGAGCAAGGTTGAGAACATGAGATTTTCCATTGATTTTTTAATTTATGAATTTATGTTTCCACTGCAAATAACTATGTTTGGTTTTTCCCTAATGAATCAAGTAATCGAATTTATGAGGATCAAGAATTCATTGTTGTTGCATTCAAGAATTGAGTTTCTTGATTGATTTAAATTAATATTTAAGTTTTATTGCATCATGTGATCTCCAATAAGAATGCAATTTCGAATTAAGTTACTGTTTTCAAGATTTCATGTGAATTTTTGTGTCAATTCTGGATTAAGAAAGAATTTATTTTTATGCATCAATTTTGTGCATAAATGATTAACTTCAGTGTTTACCCGATCTTCCCCTAGGTTGCATTGATTTGTGTTCTTGGTAATTAAGATCATGTAATTTTAATTGTATTCAAGATTTCATGTGATTTTCATATGAGTTCTTGATTAAGAAAGAGTTTTCTTTTGTTTATGATTTATTTTAAGTTACTGTATTCAAGAATTCATATGGATTTCACATGTGTTCATCAATTATGATTTTTTTTTATTGAATTATGTATGAATTCTTGTATTCCATAATTTAAATAGCAATAAGTTTCCTAATTGGATTTCGTTTGGGTAAATCATGTTATTGATTATGAACAAATCAAATTATTATTGATGGGTCCCACAAGATTTCAAAGTTTCACTTTGAATTTCAAAAGATTCAAATTTTTGGAATTCAAACAAGTTATTTATTTATTTATTTTTATTTTTATTATTATTTTCAATCCAATAAATGTTCAAAATAATGATAATAATAATTTGTTTGGTTTATCTAAATCTACTATCATTAATTTTTTTTTTCAAATTACATAATGTAAATTATTATTATCATTATTTTATCATGATATCTATGTTATGAATAATTTGTTATCTATCAAAGTGGCTGAATTAGTATGTTTTATAGATATCAAATTAAATTTAATTCAATTGCTCATGTTTGTGTGATGCTAATGAATGAGATAATATTAATGATTTTATCATGAGTATATTGAAGTTCATTATTATAAAACATTTTGAATCGCCCAAAGGTTGATTAGTAGTTTTATAATTTTGAACATTATTGTGGTTAATTGAGGTGCTTGGTTGGGTATTTTTTAGTATATCCAAAGATAACTAATGTATCTAATTTGAGCATTTTAATTACCAATTATGTAAAATTAAATCTAGCATCAACTATGTATGAATGTTGTATATTGTTGTATCTCCCAAAGGAGAACTTCAATATATTCTTAATGTTTGTTTAACGCTTTATGAATATGCATTATATATTTAAGTTTATTTTCAAAGCAATGATGTGTAAGCATATTTTATGTATCTGCAAGCAAGTGCTTAAGTTTCTTTTCATTCACCAGCCAAATCTATTATTAAGTTTAATGGACTCAATTTTTCTGATTGGTGTGAACAAATTTGATTTCATCTTAGTGTTTTGGATCTTGATTGGGAACTCTTAAATAAGAAACCTGCTGCACTTACTAATGCTAGCAATGCTGAGGAAAAATCATTCTATAAAGTTTTTGAAAGATCAAATAGGTTGAGCTTAATGTTTATGTGAATGAATGTAGCAAACAATGTCAAGTCCACAATTGCAAAAATCGAAAGTGCTAAGATATTTATGAAATTTGTAGAAAATTATTCCCAGTCTGAGTCAGCTGATAAGTCACTTGTTGGGACATTAATGATTACCTTAACCACCATTAAGTTTGACCGTTCTGGTACTCTGAATGAACATATCCTTAAAATGACAAACTTAGCGGCAAGGCTAAAGACCATATGCGAATGGAAATTAATTAAAATTTCCTAGTAACGTTTATCCTTAACTCCTTACCTCTAGAGTATGGTCCATTTTATAATGCTCTGAAAAATAAATGGAATGTGCATGAATTGTAAAGTATGCTCATTCAAAAGGAAGCAAGACTTAAGAAGTTGGTAATTCACTATGCTAATCTCATAGTTATAAAGGGGATGGAAAGAAACTAGGACAGAAGTATCGAAAGTGCAATTACAGACAACTACAGACAAATCAGTCATCTGCCCAAATCTACAAAAAGAACAAATTAAGGATAATTGTCGTTTCTGCAACAAGCCAGGACACTATCAAAAAGAGTGCCTGAAACATAAGGCATGGTTCAAAAGTAAAGGTAAGCATAATACCTTAGCATTTTTCGAATCAATTTAACTGAAGTTCCTTAAAATTCGTGGTAGATTGATTCTCATTGTACTATTCATGTTTCTTATAATAAATCATTAGCTTACTTATGACATAAACGTTTGGGTCACATATCCAAAGAAAGAATTGAAAGATTGGTAAAGAATGAAATCCTTCTAAACTTAGATTTTACTGATCTCGAAACTTGTGTGGATTGTATGAAGGGAAAAACAAACAAGACTAGAAAACAAACAAACCACACAGTCGAGAAAGTAGCCACAAAAAGCTCACATCTCCTTGAAATTGTACACACTGATTTTTGTGGACCTTTTGATGTTCCATCTTTTGGTGGAGAAAAGTATTTCATTTACCTTTATTGATGATTTTTCACTTTATGGATATATCTACTTGTTGCATGAAAAGTCTCAAGCGATAGATACTCTAAAGATATTTATCAATGAAGTTGAAAGACAATTGGATAAAAAAAAGTGAAAATTGTAAGGTCTGATAGAGGTAATGAATATTATGGAAAATATGGTGAGAATGGATAGTGCCCTGGTCCATTTGCTAAATTTCTAGGAAGTCATGGCATATGTGCCCAATACACGATGCCAAGAATATCGCAACAAAATGGTGTTGCGAAAAGACGTAATCGTACTTTAATGAACATGGTTAGGAGTATTTTAATTAATTCTCATCTTTACCATATCGCTATGGATGTATGCTTTAAGAACCATTCAATACTTATTAAATAGGATTCCTAGTAAGTTAGTTCCAAAGATACCTTTTGAACTGTGGACAGGAAGGAGGCACCTGCATGTTTGAGGTTGCCAAGTAGAAGTGTGAATTTATATTCCACACGAAAAGAAACTGGATTCAGGAACAACAAGTGGTTTCTTCATTATTTATCCAGAAAAATCTAAAAGGTATAGATTTTATTGTCCTAGCCAAAATACGAGAATAGTTGAAACTGAAAATGATAGGTTCATTGAGAATATATGGTAAAATTAGTGGGAGTTTGGAACCATGTAAAGTGGAAATTCAAGAAATTAGGGTGCAAATTTTATCATCTATAACTTGTTTGTAAGTTGTTATTCATGTGGTTGTTGACTTTGTTAACAATTCACAAGAAGAACATATTAATGATCGTTACCACATAATGATATTATAATGAAGGAATGTACAGTGGAGGAACCACTAGAAACAGGATTAAGAAGATATGTAAGACAAGAAGATCAACTATTTCTGATAATTATGTGGTTTATTTGCACAAGTTAGAATTTGACTTAAGTATTGATAATGATCCCTTTTCGTTTTCATAAGCCATAGAAAGTGATAGCTTTGCTAAATGGTTAGATGTCATGAAAGAAGAGTTAAAATCAATGAACTGAAGGAAGCAAAAGAGTCGGATGTAAATGGGTCTTTAAGATCGAACGTGACTCAAATGGCAATATTGAATGACACAAGACTAGACTTATTGTCAAAGGGTTTTGCTCAGAAATATGGTATTGACTATAAGGAGACTTTTCTCCTGTCTCTAAAAAGGATTCATTAAGAATTATTATGATATTAGTAGCTCATTTTGACTTAGAGCTTCATCAAATGGATGTGAAAACTGTTTTCTAAATGAGAATTTAGATGAAGTGTTCATGGATCAGCATGAAGGTTTTGTGGTTGAAAGAAAGGAACATATGGTGTGTAAGCTAAAGAGGTCAATATACGAACTTAAACAAGCTTTCCGACAATGGTATCTTAAGTTTAATGATATCGTTACATCTTTGGATTTAAAGAAAACATCGTTGTTCGATGTTTATATCTAAAGATCAGTAGGAGTAAGTTTATATTTCTTGTTATGTATGTTGATGACAGTTTATATTTCTTGTTGTGTATGTTGATGACATCTTGTTGGCTAATAATGACTTTAGTTTATTATGTCAAACTAAGGAATTTCTCTCCAAGAACTTTAAAATGAAAGATATGAGTGAGGCATTATCCAATGTGATTGAAATAGAAATATTCTGTAATCAAGCACATGAATTGTTAGGATTGTCTCAGAAAGCATATATTAATAAAGTTCTAAAGAGATTTAAGATTGATAAACGCTCTTCAAGTGTTGTTCCATTATGGAAGAAAATTTTGTAGTATGTTTTGAGGCTACAACTCATGGTTTATGGCTGCAGAACTTTATTTCAGGACTAGGAATTATAGACAGTATTGCTAAGCCGTTGAAAATTTATTGTTATAATTATGCAACATTTCAAGTATTCAAAAAGTGCTAAATATATGAAGTAGACAAATTTTGTCATTAAAGAAGGTCAGAAACAAGGAGTGTCAATCGAACACATTAGCACTAACCTTATGATTGCAGATTCACTAACGAAAAAATTTCCACCTAAGACATTCAAGGAACATATCAAACGTATGAGCATTAGTGGATACCATTATTGATATTATGATTATGTTATTTGACACTCTGAGCTTAATTATTTTTTGTTCCTGATTTTATATTATCGGTCTTGTTTCTTATGATTGATATATACATAAATGAATTACGTAATTAAACAGGACATTGTCTTTGACAAAGACACTTATATTGGACCATTATTGAATATCTTTATTATAGATCATGTTAGGTGAAGAACTAGATTCGTGATACATGGAAGAGATTATGTCGATGTAATGACCTATGACTGCCATGATCCTTATCAGTTTCTTGACTTGACATTGATATCATGATATGAAGATGAAAGTTATCTTCTATGCACATTATGTTTATGACCGTATCTGGTAAATAATGTCGAATGGGCCAAGTGGGAGACTGTTAGATTATTTAAATATAAAATAATCATTAATGTGGCCCATTAACATTTTTCACACTTTATGTTTTAGGGCCACTATTAAAGTGGGTCAATTAAGTAAAAGATAATTTCCCTAATTAAACACCATGATGGAAATGTGTATATATAAAGATAAAACCCTAGGAATTGGTTCTCTCTAAAAAAATGAAATAGAAGTTTCTCTCCATCAAGAAACCTAATCAAGATATAAAGGAATGCCAAGGGAGAGAAACACAATTCTTCATGGATCAAGGTATGTTACTCTAACTCATGTTATTGTGAAAATCATCTAATTCAAAGATCTTGGCTTTTATTAAATTATACAATATTATGGTTTTATTGTATAATCATGTAATTTAAAATTTACACCGCCTTCCATTGAAACCTCCATACCAAATTCGCAATGAAATATTCCAAATGAAGCATTACCAGACCAATCGCTGGACATATATCCTCCTCCCTGCTCCAAACGGCATCATCTTTATCTCTTTGCTCCCTGTTACATCAAACGTCGCCGCTTCATCTTCTTCTCCGCCACCTTTCATGAATCTCTCCAGCTTAAAAGCCATCAAATCTTCCCACACTTTTGGATCCCAACCCATCTCCGCCACCATGAAATTTACACTCACATTCTTTGGTATCACATAATTCTCAAATTTCGTATCTTTTCTTACTGCGTGTGGTACCACGAAATGCGTTGGTGGGTGTCTTCGAATCCTTCTAAAATCAGAGCTTTCAAATATGGAAGTTTCCCCAAATCTTCTTCCTTCACCTCCTCCTCTGATCCATCTCCCATTTCTCTTCTAGCCAGGGAGCTCCAAATCGAGCAGCGTATCCGCATATGACACCACAAATTCTATTTCTTCTGCTTCAGTTTAGAGTATTTCTTGCTTGTCCTTTTTTCGTGCTTTGATTAGAGGGATTAAGATCTTTTCTTGCTTGCTCCTGAGTTGCAAAAACGCCACCCTGCGCTTTCGAAGTAAAATCTTGGTCAATTTTGGCCAATAATTGAGGAGAATGAAACTCTGAAGATTTATCAGTATCGTACGCTGCACGTTCTCAATTTCCTTGATCTGGGTTTCGTCAAGCTTATCCCCAAAGCACATCAACACCAACAAACAGAACATAGCATACTGAAAATGATGACAACACAGATGGGAGTTCCCAATTCAAAGTGAAAGAGAAGGCAATTAAGAAGAATATCCAAAACCAACTTGCGAGCACGAGCGTAGGACTTGACCTGGGAAGGATGGAGGATTTGGGCAGTGAGATTGCGGCAGAGGAGGCGCCAGAGTGGGCCATAGGAGGCGGTAATGATGTTGTGTTGGTTGGTTGAGGCGATTTGATTGACGGGAAGGGCCGGTGGACCGTTGGCGAAGAGAGCGCCATTTAGGATGAGGGCGTTGTGGGCAATGGATCGGTCGGCGATGAAGACGGCGGGGCGGGGGCCGATGGGGAGGGTGAGGATGGGGCCATATTTAGTGATGAAACTGCGCAACAGAGGCTCGATTTGGAGTGGGGATCTGTGGAGCCATAAGAAATTTGTGATGATGGGAATTGAAGGAGGGCATGGTGGGAGTTTGTTAGTGCGTTGGAAGGGGAAAATGGCCTGAAAAAATGGAGCTTAGAAGAAAGCAAATGCAGAGGGAGATTATGATGAGAAACCAAATCTCCATTTCCGGATTTGGGGTATGTAATCTTAATTAAAATGAAAATCCACAAATTCTACTTATGCAGAAGTTGGTTTGGAAACTCTACACGCATTGGAAAGATAAAATATGTATCCATTCTAATTAGGCCTAACAGCAAAAACGGCCATATAAAAAGGGACGTTTTGAAAAAATGCCATATGATTTTTTTTTTTTTGAAAAAATGACCAAACGATTTTTTAGTATTTTTAAATCGAATTATTAAATGTTGAAAATACCCTTTAACACAAATTTGAATTCAAGATACTAAAATTATCCTATAATTATTTTAAATCTAGAATTCAAATTACAACAACCATATCTTCTACAAAATTCCTTAAATAAAGAACTAGTTATATATTTGAAAATCGAAAATACATATACATAACAATTAAAATTCTAACTACACAAAAAATCAACCTACCTAGAACGATAATTTGATACATATTTTTGAATGGAAATCAAACCAACTGAAATCTCATAAATCAAAAAATTGTGAGCAAATCGTAAAAGAGATCTAACTACTATTTAAATCAAGTAGCATATCAAATTTAACTTTAATTCTAAAAAACCAATATGTAAAATAGTATCTCAAAAACAAAGCTAACTTAAAAAGCTACAAAATCTAAAAAACATAATTACACATTAATTATTGGTGGAAACTAGAGAAGTCATAAATGTATGTGTTGATTTATAACATAAAATAAGTTACTTAAAACTAAGATATACTGTAAATTTTAAAACGCTAAAAAGATAAGATATTCTGTAAATTCTACCCAACTAAAAAGATAAGATATTCTGTAAATTCTAAAAAGATAAGATATATGGTAAATTTTGAAAAACTAAATAGATAAGATAAACTGTAAATTCTAATCAACTAAAAAAATAAAACAAACTAAAAAGATAAGATATTCTATAAATTCTAAAAAACTAAAAAGATAAGATATACTGTAAATTCTAAAAAACTAAAGAGATAAGATTTGAGGTTAGCTACATAAATTGAAATTAACATTAATTATGGTTTAGCATCAGAAACCCTAGAATCAATATGCAAAAAGAAACATATACTCACAAATGAAAAAGAACTAATGAATTCGACGAGAAATATAGTGTATCTCCAAAACTATATTTGTGTTGGAATTCTCGAAACGTAACAATGCAAACACACTCCCCAATCTGCAAACGTCAAATCGTATTAATGAAAGGAGCCTTGAAAATCATGAAACACAACCCACCCACCACATATTTTGTATGAATGCCCCTTTGTTTCATTCACACATCTTCCCCTCTTCTCCTTCACAGTCCAACAATCCAAGTTCTTTCTTTGCTCTCCCTTCCTCTTTTTACTCTCACTTCCTCTTCTCCATCACCTACTATTATACTCGTCCGATGATCCAAGTTCTTCCCTTGCTCTCCCTTGCTCTCACTTCCTCTTCTCCATCACGTACTGTTATACCCGTCCTACGATATGAGTTCTTTCCTTGCTCTCCCTTCCTCTTTCTGCTCTCACTTCCTCTTCTCCATCATCTACTGTTATACCCGAACTCCATAAGCCCATTTCCTTCCTCTTTCATGTTGTTGTCGTCGTGTTGTTATCTTCGAGATACATCACTATTGACCATACTTGGTATTGGAAATAAGATATGATCAAATGTTGTACCCAAACAAGTACTAACTGACAGTATAAAACAAAGATAGAAAATGTTCGTGAGTTGTGAATTGTGATAAATGACCAACAAAAGAGCTTAATTACCTAATAAACAGTATAAACACGGGAAAAATAAAAAAGTATATATAAATATTTTTAATATCTATTTAAAACTGTGAAAGATAAAATCTAAAAAATTAAAAGAAGTTAATCCACAAACGGAAAATTAATAAAATAAAAAATCAACATTTAAAATGACACATAAGATAACAACTTTTAGATTTAAATTTGAATTAGAAAGAGATTTGAAATAGGATTTGGGTGTTTAGATACACCATATATGTATCTTATTGTATACCGTACAAACCATAGACGCAAGTTCCATACTAATTAACTAATTGCCTTAAGCTCGAGGGATTGATTAACGCACCCTAATTAGACTAGATAACCTAATTTAATTCGAAAGTTCTATTAATTCTAAAGCCTATTATGCAAGCTATGAATTAAGGGAAAAGCCTCTAAATCACACACATAAGCCAGCCTATTTGCTACTTAAACTCACTTAATCACAACAACTATGAATCGTGATCTCGTGCATAGTGAATTGAACATACAAGAGTAATTAAAGCGTCAATTTAATTAAACAAGCATGCTCATAATCTAAACAAGAATTAAAAGACATTTAATTAAGGAAATTGATGACAATAATTAACAACAAATCCACAACATTACATAATTAGGCCCAAAAAACCTCCAAATTGGCAACGAGAATTCAGCCAGCCATCGGGATAGCGTAGCCCAACTCCATGGTTCGATCCAAAATGACTAGACTAGAATTAAAAGGCTAAAACGCATTAAAGAAAAGCTTAAAACCGCTTAATTATCATCTAATTAAGGTGGTTAAGTAACTTAACAACGTTTTGACCTAATACAACAAGATGCTTTTATGGTAAACCCTAGAGCATCAAGACGCTGGTCCAAGCGTCAAGACGCTTTAGATGGAAAAAAACAGCGTCAAGACGCTACCAACTTTGAGCATAGCGTATCCACAGCGTCGAAGGGTGTCGAGCATGGTGTGAATGTGTAAATCCATAGCATTGAGACATCCAAAGTAGTGTCGGGCATCTCGACGCTACCTCTGCAGTTTGAATGGCTTAGGAGTGACTGCAATGACTTGTGCAAGGTGTGAAAGAAATCATTTTGATCAATTAGTGTTCTCCATAAAAGTAAAAACAATATAAGCAATCAAACAAACACAACAACAAGACCAAGAAATCAATAAATTCTAACCTAACAAAACAAAGAAAATAAATCTAATATAATCAAAAGTAAGTAAAGATAAGGTTGAAGAAAGAACTTCCCATATGCCTCGAAAGCGTTGTCCTCACGAAGAAAGCCTTGTTGCTCATTAAGGATGATGGAAGGGAAGTCGTGAAATGTGGGCGCTTTTCCTTTAGATAGTGTTGAAAGACATGAACATATGCCCAATAAATCCAATTCTGCTCCTTTATGTAGGCAAGCTCAGCTTTGAATTGTGCATAAGAGGTGACAGAGATGAGTTGTATGCAGTTTGTGGTGGAGATGCGAGTGCAATTTCCTATAAGACCTCTGCTAGTTTTTCTTCAACTTTTGGTGGTGATGAGAACAAGTCAGATTTGAATTCTTTTTCTTTTGACTCTGATGTTGAGGCTACACACTTGGTCACAACTTCCTATTCTCTTTTCTTACTTGCTTTTTTCCTGAAACTCACAAGTAGATCATAAAAAAGTTCATGCACTTTAAGCAAATAATTTTTTTTTAGTGAATTTCAAATTAAAAGTTTGATCAATTCCACTCCCAAATGAGTCCCCAGGTAGAGGTGTTCCCTAACGGTCAACTTAAGTACCTCAACCTAGATAGGACCTGCCTTAGACAAAGTTCTCTCTTGATCACAACTCTTTATTTGAATTCACACCCCATCAACCACACCAATTTTTTTTTAAAAAGAGAATAAAAAAAAGATAAACTTATCTAATTCCAGTAGGGAGACCACGGTCTTGTTCTTTCATTTTGCACCTAGGTCTCAATGATGGATGAGATTTCAGTCTTAGTTGAGGTACTTTAATTATAACGGCCCTTGCATGCTCAAGAGAGTAAAATATACCTTTGAAAGTAGAAATTGTGGTTGCAACTTGTGTTACATATTACAAATTGTCATCCTTCATACTCTCCTCTGTGAATCCTTCTTCTTTTAGCATTTCCTATAAGCTACAACAAGTGAAATTAGGATATTCTAGTATCCAGAGTGCTTTAGACGTCATTGGCTGTGAAGTTGCGACTGCATGGCTCAATGCAACTTCCTTTTGTTTTTCCTTCTCTTCTTGAGGTGGTTCTTCTTTAGTCTCTTCTTTCCCTTCTGGCTCCTTAGTGTTTTCAAGTGTTGGAACGCTTTCAAATTCAACTGACAGTTCAAGGTCTTCAAATTCTAATTCACCTCTAAGTGTCATCACCTCGCATTGTCCTTTTTATTTTTGTTTTGAAGTCTCTATGTTGTTGAGCAAGATTCCTTGGGACTTGTTCTTCAATTTATTTGCATTTTGCTTAACTTGGATCTCCAAATTCCGTAGATATGCGACTTGGCTTTGCATCACAACATCATTACTTTGCATCACGACATCGTTCTTTGCCATATATTCTCTCATGAGTTCTTCGATGCTAGGCTCTTTTGGAACCATCTTCCCTTGCTGGAACATTGGGACTGATGTTGATTTGCAAAGCTGGGTAGAAATTCATAACATAAAGAATCAGGATTATAAGGACAATTTTCAAATAAATGACTTCCTTTACAATAACACAAGAAATAGAAGAGATAAAGTTAAAAGGAGCTATGGGATTTTCGATCATCAAAGTCTCCATCATGTAGCTTAATGATGAAGCTTGTGCGCTCAACAATGATGTCTACTTCTATCCTATGGATTATCTCAAGCAATCAAACTTTATGTCATGTCTTTCTCCTCTTGGAATTACTCTCTCTCAACCTGCAAAACAATGTAACAAGAGCAGGCTTTCCCTTAGAAAGATGACAATTGCAGTTGCAATTTGATTGCAATCTGTGCAAGTATTGCAAGTGAAATCTAGCTCCTCCGACAATAGGAGAAATTGCAATTACAATCTTCTCACAATCTGTGCTAAAAACAAAATTTTGTTAATAATGTCGTTCTCCAAAAACGGCGCCAAAAATTTGATCGACTGAAAACGTATGGGCTTTAGAGAAAAACTTTTAATAAGAAAAAGTCTTTAGTCCAATGCAAGTGCACAATGTGAAACAATTAGTATAAAATTGGAAGTACTCCAAAGTATCAATCCCACAAGGAATAAATACAACAAAATTCAAGGAAATAGCAAGAAAGTGTTCATGAGTGCAAACTCAGTAACCAACATGAAAATGATTGGGAAGGATGTTTGCTAGAAAGTAAAAAAAGAATTAAAAAAGATAACGAATAGAGGGATTCAAGTATGATCATGCCCCTTGGTAGGAATTGCAACTCAATTGCAATTGTAATCGCAGCTTAACACAAAATAATTGTAAACTGAATTAAACTCCCATTCGACTTTGATTCAAAATCTTTAGGAGACTAAGTGATTGGACCTATATATCTATGGCCAATCATACTTGGATCATTTTGGATCGAATTCTAGTGATTTTGGAGACTCTAGGACTGAGTTTTACTTATTTCTAAGCTTTTATTCCTCCATGGCTTTTGCTAGATTTGCCTTCCTCTAACCTTTTCAATATTAGATTCAAGCTTGAAAAGCAACCCTAGTTGATCAATCAAGGATTCCCCATAACAAGTATTTCAACAAAAACAAACAACCATTGTGCTAAGTTGGATTGCTTTTGCATATATGCTTTACATTCTCACCTCTAGGGCATTCACATTCTTGAATCCAAAAAAAAGACTTAGCTCATACTTAAAGAAAAGAAAAAATGTTGAATTAAGTGAGGTGAGCTCTATATTTAAGAAAGATTAACTGTTGTACTTAAAGCTAACTTGAAAAGAAGAGAAGTTTGAATATTGAAATTTAATTCTTATTGAAGTAACCTTCCAAGAACAATCCAGCATAAACTAAAAGTTCAACTTGAATTCAGATACTGAAATTTAAGGAAAAAATATACAGCAACTTAAATCTAACAACTACGGCCAATGAAATTTGAACAAAACATAAAGCAACACTGAACTAATGCTAAAAAGAACTGCTCAAAATACAGTACAATAAAACACCCTTCTTTCCCGCTTTCTTCAATCGAACTCAATTCAACCTTTTTCAAGGTGAAGTGGGTCTTAACAATCTAAGGTTTTCACCTAGATTGGACTAAAAATGGAGGAAAAGAGAGGAAGAAACAAAATGGACAGCAAGATGAAGAACAGAAAAATGGGTTTTCTTCCCTAGATGAAATTCGCCTTCTTCCTTATGTTTCTCCTCTTTTTATAGCCTTCAAGCATCTAGGGTTTCTTCATTTTCCTTGTATGGATTGATGTAGGAAGTCATTATTTGAATTAAGGAGGAATTGATGCCAGAATCTTCTAATTATGGAAAAATCCAAAAATTTTGTTTTTCCTCTTTTGGTTCCAAATGGCAATTGCAATTGACTTGCAAATCTCAGTTTTCTGCTCACTGCCCAAATTGAAAGTGCAATTTGACTTACAATTTTCCTCTTTAGCTCAAACACATAAATAACACATAATTCAACCACATTCTTACATGTTTAGCTTTTTTCTTTCATTTTTAAGAATTCCCAACATGCTCATAGGTTTCTTATCAAACTTGCTCTAATTCAATAGATTTTGGAGTTCAAAAAGGATAAAGTTACAAGAATAACCTTTGTTTGTGAGCTAAATAATTCTAAAAAATGAGAATTATCACGCACATTAAGTAAAATGCTTGTTTTGACAGCATTTCGACGTTGTCCATAGCGTCTCAACGTTGCGTCATTAATCAGTCTAAATTGTGCAATTTTCATTATGGAAAGGATGAGCCAATTTTTGAGTTTATGGACCTACAGATTCTCAAATTCTCAATCTCTCGTACTCAAAATAAAAAATACATTGTGTCAGCCTCATTGAATAATTTTCCGTTCAATTGATGAGCATGTTAAAATAAATAAGTTTGTATTTATTATGTCTTTACTCTAACTTTTTACAATTTTTAATGGGTTCATAAACTTTTAATTTAACTTGGTGTCTAATAGGTACTTTAACTTTCAATTTTACATCTAATAAATGGTTGACCTATTTAAACTTTTTGAAAATTCATGAATCTATTGCATACAAAATTGAAAGTTTAGCATTGTAACACCCCGCGTTATAAATTAGCATATTTTAGAGTAATTGAAAACAATTCATTAGAGTTCTAATTTAGAAGAAAAAAAAATAGAATTTCAAGTTTAGCCCATTAAGTTTGGTAAATTAAATTTCTAGAATTTTGGAAAAAAAAAATTCTTTTTAAATCTTTATTTCCAAAGTTTGAGAATTTAATTTTAGATTTCATTTCCAAGTTCAAAAAGGAACCAAATCCCTTTTTAATTAAATTTAATCCAATTCTTTTTGGTGTCACATTTGGAGTTTTAATTTTTGTTTTAGAGAATTAAAAAGAAAAACAAAAGTAAGACAAGAAAGCCCTAGCCCCATCTTCTTATTCCTTCTCACGTTAGCCGCATACCCAAATTCTTTCCCTCTCTTTTTTTGCAAAACACCTCTAGCAGCCACCCAAACTCATTTTTCTTCTTCTCCGGCCACATTCTTCAGCGACCTTCAGTAAGGGGCGAGAAGACGATGTGGCTTCTCCGACGAACACGCTACACAAACCCACGCACATTGCGACGACCTCCCCCTCTTTCGTTCCTTACTTTAATGACGCGAGACAGACAATGGAACGTTTCCAGCCATGCGCAACTCCTCCATCCATGTGCATCTTAGACGAATGGCAGTACTTTAGACCCACAACCCATGCTTGTTCGACGCTCAATCGATTCACCCACAACCTAAGCAACTTCAAACCAGGTTGTTGATGGTCGTAAAGGTCAGTTTGGTGAAATTCGAACCTATTCGAATACCCTCTAGCAAGACCCATTTGAAATAGGACCTTAAATGACTTCGATCTTGTAACCCATGCTATGTTCCACCTCAAATTGGGTTACCCTTAGTCTGTAATTTTTAGATTTGTGACTCCGAATGCATTCAGACATCGAACAACAAGTGTAAGAGCTTTTTTGGTAAGTTTCGGTGCGTTTTAATCTCTTCTGAATATTCTTGAAGTGTTTTGAAATGGTTTCAAACTTTTGGAAAGTCATTGCCTATAGTTTCGAACCAATCTGGAGTCCTTTGAACACTAACCAACAGCGATTTTGGACTCAGAGTTAGCTTTCAACTTGCTCACAACCCGAACAGCCTTGAATTTAGTTACCCATAGCTTGACGACTTCAGGCCTTCATTTTTGGATCCTTTTCAACGCCAACCAGCAAGGTTTCGAGCCTATTTAGTGGAGTTCTCTAGGTAACAGCAAGCCTTAAACTCTTTCGAACTCTTTTTAAGTGTGTGAGTTAAGTTCTAATCCTTGTAAGTATTTCATTTGTAGTAACAAAGTCCTTCGAACACTTTCTAACAAGCATTCAAGTTCTTTTCAATGAGTTAAAGGTAGTAAAGTTATGTTCAGGCCTTTGCGAACTCAATTAAAGTTCTTTAGATAGGTCCTTAACAGTGAATACCCTTTATTATAGGGTTTGGTTCAGTTTCGAAGTGTTCGAACTCAGTTTAAAGTTGTTTTGAGTAACATCCTTCTTGAATACTCTTTCGAATTCGATTAGGAATTTCAAATGGAGTTCTGACTTCTAAATCTTGTCTACCTTGTTTAGGGAACTTATCGACTGGCCTTAGGAGCATTTTAGGACATTTTGTAAGTAAAATTCTACCTGATAGTCTTTTTGAAAGTGTGAAGCATGTTGTATGTTTTATTGTGATGCGATTACACGATCTATGTACCTCTCCATTAGCCGTTATGAGTTATATGTTTCTATTATGTGTGAGTTGTTGTGATGTTGAGTTATGTACTTTTGTGGTTTGAAGCATGCTGAATGTTGAGCCTGTTTGAGAGTGTGTGATATTATGATGTTCATGTTCAAAGCATGATCTTGTGGATATTGGGCAGTAAGCATGATTTAGAAAGCATATTTAGGATTGCATTTTGGGTTGTTGTGAGCCTCATTAGTGAGGTCAGAGGACCTTGAGTTCTTGATAAAGAGGATGCTAGGATCTCAAGTCTGAATGGTCGAGGACTAGCATTGAGATAAAAAAGAAGTGATTTGGGTATCAGGGCCTCGGGTGTAAATGGTCGAAGGCTGGTATTGTTTAAGGAAAGTAAGTGAATATCAAGACCTCAAGTATAAATGGTCGAGGGTCGACACATCAATGTTGGATTAAGTGGAGCATCGAGGCCTTGGGTATAAATGGTTAAGGGTCGAATGCTGAGCTTCGTCGTGAAGTGTTGAGGCCCTGGGTATACATGGTCAAGGGTCAATGCAACTCGAAGGGTCAGTCTTGAAGAGTTTTTGTAAAAGCAAACTATGAGTGTTGAGTGAGCTCATAGAGCTTAAGTGGAGTTTAATGTGCATGACATGATGCAGGATTTCATGTGTTGGGCAATCTTTGTGTTTTACTTGTTTATGTGCGTTGAACATGTTACATGTGTTATTCATTTTTAAGAGTATGTTGGATGCGTCTGAAAAACATGTTCTTTGTCCTATTTGATGCTTGGTGGTTCACTAGGTGTGAGCTACTTACTGAGTACTTTTTTACTGACTCCCCCCCCCCCCCCCCCCCAAAAGTTTTGCAGGTGCTTAAAAAGGAACTTGGTGGTGAAGAGGAGACACGACAATGAAGGAGACCATTTAGCTAGTTTTTAATCTTTTAAACTAATTCTTTGTCTTCATTATAGTTGATGTTTAGTTTGAGGACTACGCTTGTGTGGTGGTTTACTGTCTTTATTGTATAAGTTTAAAAGATTGTTAGATTACTAGCTATTGTTTCTTTAAGTAGTTCTGTTATTCATTAGTGGTTGAGTTTCGGTTGTGATTTGGATGTTGTAGTTTCAGTATTTTATTTTTGAGGTTATTTATGGCTAGGAAGTATAGTAAAGATAACATTTTGCTCGTAAGTTTTGAGTTGGTGCACTTTATACTTGTAGAATGGAGGATGCTATGGTGTATTTGTTGGTTTTCTATTATAGAAGTATTGTACTCTTGTCTAATAGGTGTGGAAAATGTTTGGGTAGCTTGTAGTTATGTCGTTATGCTGTCGAAATTTTTGGGGCATATCGGTCGTGAGTTTAGTAATATTCCCTAAGTTAGGATAAATTTTAGGGCGTTACAAGCACAAAGTTCAATTTGTGTCTAATAATTCATTAGTTTTTCTTTACAAAATTGAGTATGTTAGGGACTTAATTATTAGGCACAAAATTTGAAAGTTCAAGTATCCATAAAAAGTTTAAGGGACCTATTAAACACAAAATTGAAAGGCTAGGGACCTATTAGACATTTTTCAAAGTTTATGGACCTATTAGACACAAGCCTAAAATTTCAAGGGCTAAACTTATAATTTAACCATAAATATATATGTTTATCCCTTATCCTTTTTTTTTTCTAATTTAGTCCCTATTATTTAAAAAGTTCCAATTTAGTTTTTTATGTTTCGACATTTTTCAATTTAAGATCTCAACTGAATATTAAAATTGATTTGATGATAAACTTACATAGCCATAATACTTAGTGAATGAATAAAAATTTAGAGGAAAAAAAGTTATCTTAGAGAGAAAGGTTTCCCTTTCTAATCCATCCTCAAAATTTTTAAGAAATTGGTACAAATTTCAAGTTTTCTTTATTTAGATAGCTTTTTTTTCTCATCTAAATTTTCGTTAATTCACTAAGTACTATGTCATGTAAGTTTATCATCAACCAATTTTAATATTCACCAACAATAAACAATTATACTTAAAAATGTTAAAAAAAGACTACTTAAAACTTGGGGAAAAAATTCAATTTAATACTCATAAATTTTGCAAGTTGAATCAATTTAGACTCTCTATGTTATACATAACTATTTTCACCTGATTCCCCATTAAAAACAACTAAAAAAAACACCTAAATAAAATTGTTCTTCTCCCAAAATCCTATCAAAGTAGGAAGAAATTAAAAATTATTTCATAATTCTTTCCAAATAGTAGAGAAAAAATAGAGGAAGAAGAACAAATGAAAATTGCTCATATTAATGAAAGTCGCTACTATCCATTTGATTCCATCACTTCTAATACTACATTAATATTCTTGAATTTAAAAAAGTCTTATACACGTATGGTAATTATGCATCGACGTTTTAAAACGGAATCCTAATGGGAGGTCTAAATTGATTCAGTTGTAAAAAAAAATAAGTGTTTTAATTGATGCACTTATTAGTTTAATTTGAGGTTTTAATTGATTTAACTCTCCAAGTTTAGGGACGTACGTAAATTGATTTTTTTCCTAAAACTTTTTTTTAGGTTAAATTACAAGTTTAGTCCTTAAACTTTAAAAAGTGATGCCTAATAGGACTTTAAACTTTCAATTTTGTGCGCAATAAATTTCTGACCTATTCGATATTTTTTAAAATTCACGGACTTATTAAACACAAAATTGAAAGTTTAGACTCCTATTGAATATAAAATTCAAATTTACATCTAATAGATCGATTAATTTTTAAAAATTCTGAATACGTTCAGACTTATAAGACACAATTTTGAAAACTCAAAGACCTATTAGACATTTTTAAAATTCGGGAATCTATTACATACAAAATTGAAATTTCAAAGACCTATTAGACATTTTTAAAGTCCAAGAACTCAGAAACTTAAAAGTTCAATAACTAAATTTAAAAGTTAACCAACTTTTTAAACAATAAGAACTAAATTGAAGCCAAAGTGAGCATAGCTCAACGGTAATTGGCATGTACTCTCGACCAAGAGGTCAAAGGTTTGAATTTCCCACCTCCAAATGTTGTTGAACTAAAAACAATGGACTAAATTTTTAAAAAAAATATTCGAATTTTAGAAACTAAAACGTATATTTAGCTTTAAAACAATGAAAGACGTGAAACAACCATTCAAAATTCATAAATGAAATGGGAACTTTTTAATTGAGCAAGTTTGTCTAATTAATAAACCAATTTTGACTACGTTATCTAATTAATTATAATTAATATAGGAAAAAGTAATTAAAGATTGTAGAAGTTTTCGTTAATCTATAGAGAAAGAAATCAAGCAATCAGTCATCTAGTGTTGTTGCCAAAATTGAGACAGGGTAACGCACCTGACCTTCATGTGACAATAATCATAAAATTTATAGCTCAGGGGAAGAACGTGACCTACAAGGCAGCTAGGAGTTGGATGAGTGTAGCAAGAGTTTTAGGGTTAAAAAGAGCTTACTTTCTTCAAAGTTGGAGAAGGGTATTTATATGACCACTCATTAGGGTTTTTATCTCTTCCTCGACCAATTAGGAAGAAGACGAACTGAGGCTTCTAGACCCAAGAGAACCGAGTCGGGGGCATGCTGGAGGCACGCCCCCATGGGCCAACATTGGATCGGCCTCAACCTTGGGGCGACCATGCGAGTTTGGGCTTCGGCCCAAACTCACCTTTCCTCCTTCCTTGATGGTCCAGTTCGTTTGGTGCTTGGGTCCATTTTTGATCTCCTGTTGGGCCTTTTTGCATCTACTTTCCCTTGTAATTTGGGTTTATCCTCTTGGTCGAATTTCACCCAGGACATTAGCATGCACTCCCTAATTAGGATTTATGGTGTGACTTGTTATTATGGGCCTAAAATATGGAGACCAATTTAAGTCTAAGTGTTCCAAAGTCACACTTCCTATTATCTTTAGGATTTGCAGGTCAAGCCACGTGGGGTGACTCAGTCTTCTATAGATCTAAGATTTTACGCCTTTTAAGTCTAAAGGCTCTAAAGTCAGGCTTCGGATTGTCCTTAGGATTTGCATATCAAACCTCATGGGGATGACTCAGTCTTCCATAGGTCTAAGATTCTCTTCTAGACGGATGAATATCAAATTCGGCTTTCCTCTTAGGAAGATGAAAATCAATTCCTTAGAAGGCAATTTCTTAATTAGCGACTCTTCTCTTAGAAAGATGGAAATCAATTCCCAAACAGGTCATTTTATACCATCAAGTGGTGTTTCATTATTGCTCCTTGCTTGCTGGTATATTCTTTGACACATGGAAATCTCTCATTTGTTGAAAAGTGAAAACACGGATCAAGACACCTGGTAAAATGAAGGAGAAAAGGGGTGTGAGGTAGGATTATGGCAGGTGCGCCTGGCTTGCTATGTAGGGCCGGTCGATTAGAGGGTCGGCCTTAGCCTCTGCTAGGACTCTTTGGGATAGTTTGGATCACTAATTTAAGTCTGCTTACCTTATCAGCTTTTGAGTGCTCTTCTTTCTGTGGCCTCCTTGAATGATTCCCACCAAGTATCGGCTTTTCCTTTGGTTTTTGGGCGGGGATATTGGTCTCTCCCACGTCCTCAACAATTGGTCATTTTCCCTTGGCCGAATCTCAAACAAGTACATCTTCCTCGATCTTTGCTAGGTGATTTTGGTTGTTCAGGATTTTCAAGATTCGAGCTAGGTTGCGGTCCATGTCGCTTACTCGCTTCTCTAGGGATTCAAATTCAGCCTTTTTTCGGCGTCTATTTAGTCTAGGCCAAAGAGGTTAGCCTCGTCCTTCTCGAGTGGGGTGGCCATTCGAATCCTTGTCTTTGAGATTACGGTGGTTCCCATTGACCTGATTACTCATCCTCTCAGATCTCATGTGCAGGTTTCACAAGCAAGCTTTTTTCTCTTTTCCACAGACAGCACCAACTGTTGTTGCCAAAATCCTGACACGGTAACGCACATGACCTTGACATGACAGCAACCGTAGAATTTTTGGTTCAGAGAAAGAACGTGAGCTACAAGACAAGTGAAATCGGGGTATCTATGTGGTACTTGCCACACAGGCTCCGATGCTTAAGTTAGCCAAGAGTTGGGTGAGTGTAGCAAGAGTTTTAGAGTTAGAAAGAGCTTAACTTATTCAAGGTTGAAGAAGGGTATTTATATGACCCCTCATTAGAGTTTCTGTCTATTCCTTAACCAATTAGGAAGAAGGAAAAGCAAGGCATTTAGACCGAGAAGAACTGAGTCAGGGCAAGTTGGAGGCACACCCCCACAGTTGTCCTCGAAGCCCAAACTCATCTTTGCTCCTTCCTTGATGGTTTGATTCGTTTGGTGCTCAAGTCTTTTTTTTTTTCTTCTGTTGGGCCTTTTCGCTTCTGATTTTTCTTGTAATTCAGGTTTATCTTCTTAGTCCAATTCACCCATAACACCTAGCATTTATTGTATGCTAGTGTTTGGATTGAACAGAAGTCCTCCATGACTGGTATTCTTAGTTGTCCTTCACTCGAATTTTCCTTTTTTAGAATATTACATCATAATTGAGTTGAAAACTGAAAACATGTTGACTTTAGGAGTAGAGATTAAAGATGTCCATGGGGCGGGGCCATAAATGGCTTCTTCGTCGCCCATTTCATTGCCTTGAAATTTTCCATTTAATTTCGTGGAGATTGGGCAGGGATTCCCATAGAGAATTCACAGGGATTGGGTTTTCTGAGAGGAATTATATTCCCATTTATGATTTTTATTTTTTTTATTTTGATTAAATAAAAATATATATTTTTTAGAAAAAAATTTATTTAAATTGTTAATTCCTAATGATAATTTTCTATTTAAAGATAATTTTTTTTAATTTCCTTAAAAAACAAAATAGTATTTCATAAAAGCTTGGTTTATTATATATATATATTAAAAAAATAAAGAAAATAGGATGGGGATGAGGAACGTGGTTGGGGAAGGGAAACGTTTAGCTAACGAAGAAAATTTTTCTCCCATTCTTCGCTATGTTAGGGGTGAGTCCCCATCCCTCGGGAAAATGAACATCTCTTGTAGAGATATTGTTTGTTCTTTTCCTTCCTTCCTTTCTTTTGAAGATATTACAAATGCATGTGAGATTTGAATCTACAATCTCTTAAAGAAAGTAAAGATATTCTTTAACCACTTGCATTTTTTTTAGAAGAGTCGTGCTCATGTTGGTAACAAAGACATCTTTTTTACTATTAAACTATGCCTTACCTAAATATGTTACATTTTACATACTTCAAAATAAATATTATAATTGCCAAAGTGAGTATAGCTCAGCAGTAATTGACATGTACTCTCAACCAAGAGGTCAAATGTTCGAATCTCCCTAACCCCCAAATGTTGTATTACTCAAATGTGTGTGTGTGTGTGTGTGTGTGTGTTATAATTAATTTCTAAAGTGAGTCTAGCCCAATGGTAATTGACATGCATTATCCACCAAGAAGTCAGAGGTTCAGATCTCTTCAACCTAAAGTTCCTATTTATTGGAACTTTAGAGAATAATCTTTGCCAAAATCAAATTATAATATCTATTATATTATATATATTTAATATATTTGAATCTCATTCAAATATCTTCTACAACGTATATTATCTATTTGAATTTCATTCAAATTTAATAATATATCTAATAATATATTATTATCTTTAATATTTAATATATCAAATACAATAAATAGATATTTTCTTTATTTAATGTTACTATGAGCTAGCAATGGGACTTTATGGACCTACAGATTATAAGCTCCAATGATACAAAATTAATTAATTAATTTTCATTAATTAACTCTAGGTCACTACGTTATAGACCTAGGAGTACTCTTATGCACTGTAGGAAAAGTTGTGTCTATGGATATAAGCATTACATGCAAGTCAATTCTTCACGAGTTATTCATAATTACAAGTGGATAAAAAGTCCATTTTACCCCTACAATTATATATTATGCCTTAATGTAATGCCCCACATTACTAAATTAGGTTATTTTCTAGCAATTGGACTTAGTTTTTCGATTAGAGTTTTAATTTAGAAAATTAGAATTTCAAGTTTAGCTTCTTAAGTTTGGTAAATTAAATTTCTAGAATTTTGGGCAAAGAGATTTTTAATTAAATCTCCAATTCCAAGGTTTGAGAACTTAACTGATATTATTCTCCAAGTTCAAAGAGGAAACTAAATTCCTTAATAATTAGATTTTTCTCCAAATATTTTAGGTTCCATATTTGGAGTTTTAATCTTGGCAAAGAGGAGAAAATTTTGGGATTTAAAGAAAAAAAAAACTAGATCTTTTCCCCCTTTTTGTTTTGTTAATTGGTCATTTGTGTATTTGGAGAATTAAAAAGAAAAGAGGAAAACAAAAGCCCTAAGGTTCATTTCATTCTTCTTCCCTTCTCACGTTTGGAGCCCTAGCCACCATTCAGAACCTAAATTACACGTTCAAGCCTCCCTCCATCATGCTAAACAACCGCCAACCCCTCCCTCGATTTCTTCTTCTTCTTCGACAATCCTCCTTCGGCGAGCACCCCACAAGAGCAACAGTCCTCTCTAGTGACGTGAGTCACCTACGAACGCAGCTCTAGGCAACACGTGCTTTATTGGCAGAACACCCACAACACGATTCAGGCTTGCTTGTGGGTATCGGAGTCTCGTTCTTAACAACCCACATGATGATTCGTGTTTTCCAACAATACCCACATGAATCGAACCCTGAATCACCTTAGTCTCATAACCCACGCTTCTTTGGCCTTCGATCTGAATACCCATGGATTGACAACTTCATATCTGCGATTTCAAGGCCTTTCAATCACTAACCAGTGAGGATTTAGTTTTGTTTGGCTCTGATTGGTAGGCTTGAACGTGTTTAGTTCCTTTCTGAATGTTCGTTAAGTTCTGTAATTTAGGTTCTGACTTATAAGAGCCTTGGTTTGTAGTTTTAGACTCAATTGGCACACTTTTGAACTTGAACCAGCAAGGGCAGAGGTTGATTTTAGTAGATCGAACCTCTCTGAACACTGTCCAACACGTAAATAGGGTTGTTTGGATTCTGTCGGTAGGTTCTAATGCCTTTTAGTATTTTCCCAAATACTTTTTATGTGTTGTAATTGGATCTTAATCATTGGATAGTCGCTTCTTGTAGTTTCGAATCAATTTGGAGTCACTTCGAACACCTTTCATCAAGTAACCAGCTCTGTTTAGGTGAGCTATAGGTGGTAAGACCCTGTTTAGACTCTTTTGAACTCAATTAAAGCGCTTTGGATAATCTCTAATTCTTGGTTACCCCCTGTTTGTTGTTTCAAATACTTTCGGCTGTGACCCGCAACCCCAATAGCTTTGTTTTGGCTTGCCCATAAGCCATAGAGGTTAGATTAGCACATTTGTATTGAATCGAACACTGACCAAAGCGGTTTCAAGACCTTTTGGTGAGTTTTAGCAACTGTTAATTGCTTTGAAATGTTGTTTAAGATGCTATAAACTAGTTTCTAACCCTTGAAAATCATGTTTGTAGTTTTGACTGGGTTTCGAAGTGTTTGAATTGATTTCAAGGGAGGTTTGGTTAAGTTAGTCCCTCTTGAACACTCTTTGGACTTGATTAAGGTTTAAGTATGAAGTTCTAATCTCTAAAGCCTTGTCTTTCTTTGTTTAGGGACCTATTGGGTTATCTTTATAAGTGTTTTAGGTAAGTAGAGTTCTACTTGACGAGTTTGTTTGATTGCATGAAGCATGTTGTATGTATACTTGTGTTTCTAATATGTTATACCTCTTCATAAGCTATTATGTGTTATGTGTTCCGATGTGTTGAGGTTGTGGTTTATGTCATTATATTGTAAACATGCTAAATTGATTGGTTTTGGGTGTGAAACAGGGTTTAGAAAGCTTGTTAGGTTTTCATTCTAGGTTGTGAGCCTGTTGGTGAAGGTTAGAGGACTTGGAGTTGGTGATAAAGGAGTGAAGTACATGTCGATACCTAGGGTTGCATGGTCATGGGTTGATATGCCACTATTGGGAGACGATACCTCTGGTTACATGGTCGGGGGTCGGCATGCCAATCTTGGATAAAGGAAGTGAGATGTTATCAGGACCTCGGGTTACATGGTCGAAGGTTGATATTGTTTAAGAAAGGTAAAGTGGATGTCGATACCTTGAGTTACATGGTCGAGGGTTGATATGCCACTATTGAGTGACGATACCTCGGGTTACATGGTCGGGGGTCGGCAAGCCAATCTTGGATAAAAAGGAGTATCGAAACCTTGGGTTATATGGTCAAGGGTCAGTGTGATAAGTCTTGTGGCAAGTATTGAGATCTTGGGTTAAATGATCAAGGGTCAACACGTTGCTAAGTCATCGATACCTTAGGTTACATGGTCAAGGGTCGGTGCACAGTTCGAGAAGTGTTGAGACCTTGGGTTACATGGTCAAGGCTCGATGCAACTCGAAGGGTCAGTCTTGGAAAGTTTTGGTGAATGTTGAATATGAGTATCGAGTGAACTTGTTGATTTTTAGGTGTGCCTAGCATGGTGCAATTTTCGTGAGTTGGGGTAGGCTTGCATTTTACTTATTTATGTGTATTGAGCATGTTGCTTGTGTTATTAGCTTTGAAGAGCATGTTGGATACGTGTGAAAAGCATATTGTTTGTGTTGTTTGGTGCTTGATGGCTCACCAGGTGTGAGCTACTTATTGGTACACGTTAGTTTACTTATTTTAGTAATTTGTTTTTGTTGGTTTTAATTGTGATCATACTATTTTAGGTAATTTTGGGTCAATAATTTATTAGGTTTTAGAGTCTTTGATTCCTATGTCTAGGGTAAGAATTGGCTTATGTCTAAGCTCTTGTCTCCATCACTTGTGCAAAATCCGCATATCACTAACCTCGTCGGTATTAGATCTAAGCTCGAGTTTCTACCCTAGTTGATCAATCTAGGATCTCAACGGAATTTTGCTCAACACAAGCAAACAATTGAGATGTTGGCTTGGGTTTTTGTTAGAATTTTGGCTACAAATACTTCTTAAGAAATTCACATCCTTGAACCCCCTAAGAAGTTTAGCTCATATTAAAAGTAAAAATCCCACAACAAACTCTAGAAATTAATTTCATACTAGAATAATAAATTAAAATGCTAATTGCAACCAAAAACTATGAAATAAGAATTTGCTTGCTGGCCAACAGATTTTAGTATGTAAAGAAAACAAGGCAATAAATTACAAATACTCAATTACCAACTCCTTGAACACCCATGGTTATTGAAATCTCTAGCACAAATGAATTTGAGTCTTCAGTCTGAAAACGAGGAATTCAGCAACAATGCAAAAGAGAATTGGCAAGAATTAAACTACTACAACTTAACACAATTAAACAGAATTCGAACCTAACAAAAACAGAGCAATACATCACTGATCTTTTTAAATCCTTTTCTTCTCCCCAATCGGTTCAACCACTCCTATTTCTAGGAAAAGAATGAATCGTTACAATCCAAGTTTTTCATTGGGCTGGACCGGAAAAACCAAGAAAGAATCGAACATAGACTTCAACAACTCTTTGATAACATAAAGCAAATAAAAAAAAATACAAAAAACAAAGGAAGAAATAAAAGAAAAATGAAAACCCATGGCATTTTGATTCGAAACTCCAAAAAAAACCATCCTTCTCTCCTCCTCTTTTTCTCCTTTTGTAGGCCTTCATTAAGGTTGAATATTGCCCAGAAACCATGCTCAAGAACCTCCAAATCGTGCAACAAATAAAAATTTTCCTTATCTGGTTCTGTGAAGATTCTTTCCTATTTTGATTTTTTTTTCTACTGCTCCAGAATTGCAACTTCATCTTGCAATTTTGGTTCCACAATTTCTACAATTCCTGCACAAAAGAAACTCTTCTTAGTTTATCTTTCTCTTTTCCTCATTCTTTCTTTCACATGCACTTCTCACAAGTTATTGATGTTTTTCAAGCATTTTACCAAATTTCTCCTATGATTTCTAAAGCAAAGCAAGCATATTTTAAGCTTATGAGCATTAAATAAGCCTTAATTCTAACGCTTATCAGTATGTTTTACCCCTGTAATTATATTTTGCACCTTAAGTATCACTGATCCTCTAATGAATAATTTGTTTATGATCCAACCATAAACTAAGTCCTTCTCGGGCTAGTGAGAGGGTGGGGCCTCATTGTTTAAGTCCCGAAATCAGCACTTGTAATAACCAAAATATATATACACATATTTTTCGTATATATAAAAAAATGTGGGAGACAAACTCCCAATATTCCCTCTATATTTCACTACTTTTTGTTTTATTCTCTTCCACGCCCTCAATCACTCACCAAACTCCTCCACTCAACCATCTCTCTCTCTCCCACCATTCTTTGTTTTATTTTTTCTCCCACTATCTCAAACACACAGCTTAAACCACTCACCTACTTTCACCCTCTCTCTCCCACCATTCTTTGTTTTATTCCTTCTCCCACTATCTCAAACACACACCTCAAACCACTCGCCTACTCTCACCCTCTCTCTCCCATCATTCCCTATTTATACCTTCTCCCACTCTCTCAAACACACACCCCAAACTCTCTCCCCCTTCTCTCTCACCCTCACCGAAAACTCCTCCATCATTCCCTCTCTTTCTCTCTCTCTTTCTCTCTCACTCTCCCAAACTCTCTCATTTCTTTCTTCCTCCCCTAACACCCACCTCTCATTTTCTTCTCCTCCTCCTCCCTCTTCGTTTTTCTTCTCCTTTTGACCAAGACCCACGGCAGCAACGGCCTCACCGCCACCGCGCTACACGGATCCCTTCAACTGTTATAGGTGTCGTCCACACGCCACCGCCCACGCGCCGACAATTGACATCCAAACAACCACACTTTCGATGGTGTTTTGATTTGGGATAGCCATTGATATTGAAGGACGATTCGTCATCTGGAATTAAATCGATACTAATTTCAGCAAAGTTTAGGGACTGCACAGCCACCTCTCGGCTTCATTTAAATTGGGTAAGCAATATGTACTAAATTAAAAACTGATCTAAGGAATCAAAGGGACTGATTTATCATTTAAAAATACCCTTGAACCATCAAACTAATTTTACTGGACATCGTTGCAATTGGAGACACTTTTGGGACTTTTGAGACACTTTGGACTATCAAACAAGACTGTGAACTTAAGGCTCAGTAAAATTAAATTAAAGGGCTGACACATTAAAGATTAAACAAAATTGGATTAATTGGAGGCACAAATAAGAAATTACAAGGAATCTGGTCTAAATTTTATAACTCTTATTTTTATTTGGGTTATTGAAGGATAAACAAGAGGCCAAAGTTTGGAGAAGACTTTTTGCTGCCCAGAATAATATAATTATTCTGTTCGAGGTAAGTAGTCATTTAGATTAAGCCCCTTTAAGTTATTTTATGACTTGGTTATTATTGCAAACTTTGAAAGTATGCATGAAATTGTGATTCTGAAAGCATGCTATAGTCAGGGTAAGAATGTAAATTTTAATGCATGCATGAGATTTGTAATTTTGGAGCATGCAATTCATTGGAAAATTCTGCTAAAGTAGTTTTGCAATAAATATGGACTGAGTATATGATTGTATTGGAATAGGAGGCTAGAAGACTAGAGTTCTTTATGAGAAACATGCGTGGTATCTAGGGAACTTACCTAAGTTAATGGATGGATGAATTTAAATTATCCTGGTGACTATTTGTGGTAAACTTTGTTACCTAAGCATGTGAATATTCTTGTTGGAGAATTTGATGATGTAAAACCTTGAATGAACTTATGTCTAAGGTTTATGATATAGTTTTGGATGACATGTCAATCTTGTATATTTATATAATTGTTGTGATGATAATATGATCTTGAGAACCCTGTTAAAGATAGGGAATAACTTAACACCTTTAGGCAAGTGGGGCCTACTACCTCACCTGGGGCGTGTTTACCTATGATGTGACTTGTGATTTCTCTAGCCTGTGTAGCACGGGAGATGATTATTCCTCATGGCTCCATGGTCCTGGGTAATGAAGCCTCGGTGACTCATGTGATTTACTAGCCTATGTAGCATTGGAGATGATTATGCCTCCATGCTGTATGTTAATCCTGGGTAATGAAGCCCCAGTGACATATGTGATTTACTAGCCAGCGTGGCTCGGAGATGGTTATGCCTCCTTGCCCCTATGACTTGGAGATGATTGATGCCTCCTTGTCATATGCTAGTTGTGGGGATGAAGCCCCGTGGATAGGGAACATGGCTCTAGGATGTAGCATTAAGGCTAAACTGTAGGTGAGGGTCAGTCAGGTGGACACTTAGTCAAGAGAGTGAAAAGTTGTGATAAGATCATAAAGCTGACAGATTTGTGGTAAGTTGACTGGTTGTTGAACTCTATATTTTTGGATAAGTGGGCTACTTACTGAGTATTTTTATACTCATTCCATGTTTACTGTCTTTCTCTTTCAAGTGATCGATAAACGCTGGGGCGAGTGACAAGAGGCATTGGCTTGGTTAGGCTATGGAGGTCGTATTCACGATGCTGCACACCTAGGGTGTTGATTAGGGATGAAGGATCACACTTTGTTAATAGGATTCTTAGTAACATGTTAGCCAAGTATAATGTTAAGCATAGAATGTTAACACCTTACCATCCCCAAGCAAAGGGCCAAATAGAATTGTCCAATAGGAAAATAAAAGGGATAATTGAGAAGGTAGTGCATCCAAATAGGAAAGATTGGTCCTCTAGGTTAGAAGATGCTCTTTGGGCATATAGGACAGCTTACAAAACGTCATTAGGTATGTCTCCTTACAGGTTAGTTTTTGGTAAGGCTTGCCACCTACTAGTTGAATTACAACATAAGGCATTTTGGGCCCTTAAGTAGCTAAACTTTAGCTATGACAATGATGGAACAATGAGAATGCTGCAACTAAATGAATTGGATGAGTTGAGACATTCTGCTTATGAGAGTTCTAGGTTGTATAAAGAGAACATCAAGATATGGCAAGACAATAGGATCTTGCCAAAGTAATTCGAGAAAGGACAACGAGTATTATTGTTCAATTCTAGACATAAGTTATTCTCTGAAAAATTAAAGTCTAGGGTGGTCTTGTCCTTTCTTAGTTGTAGAGGTATTTCCTTATAGGGCAGTGACTTTAAGAGATGAAAAGACAAACGAGAATTCACTGCAAATGGCCAAAGGATAAAATACTATTGGGGAGAAAAAAATCAGAGGAAGCTTTCTTCCCTAAATTTGCTAGAAGGATGAAGCAGCAAGGGAAATTGTGGGACCATTTAGTTTCACGAAGTATCAATTATGCTCCCAAAAGTTGTTAGGGTTTAGATTTAATTTTTGTTTTTTTTTTTTTGTTGTTTTAACATTTATTGTTTTGCATGTGTATCAAGGTTCTATAGCTCAAAAAATAATAATAATAAATAAGGGAAGTGAAAAAGGAAAACGAAAAAAAAAATCATCCTTATTTTTATTTGAAAAGAAAGGTGGCTGAAAGAATTAAAAAGGAGAGAGAGAGAGAACGAATATCTTATTAAGGGATATTCGATTTGCTATTAGGATTTGGAAAGAGAAAAGGTTGTTGAAGCAATTCACTTTGAGAAAGGAAATTAAGTTGATGTGATTTAAGAGCAGGGATTTCGTCATAAAAAAGTGCCAATTTTTTAGGAAAATATTGATGGTTTTGAAGATATTTTGAATTTGAAAAACAAAACTGGACAATGATTGAAATACCCCCACATTTTCATTTTAAATAGAGAAGCCTTTTGCAAATAGAATCACAACAGTTTTGCTTTTGTCTTCAGCAAACCCTTTTCTTCCTTCCTTCATGTCGGTGAAAACAAGAGGGGAGCAATGAAGGAAACTAAACCTGAAAAGCAAGTTGAGGAACAGATTCTGATAATCCAAAATACTCCTCGAAAGTCGCCAAAGAAGGGCAAAAAAAAGAAGAGTAAATAAGCTTAGGCAACTAGAGTAGAGGAATAGATAACTGAAATGGTTATAGAGGAAAATCAATAAGCGTTGCAAGAGGAACCAAGAGGGGACGAGCCAGTGGAAATGGAAGTTCAAGAGCAAGAACCCGAAGTGGATAAGAGTGTGAAACAACTGGAAAAAGAAGTGATGACAGAAGAAAACCATTCTGAGAATGTTGAAATAGAGACTCTAGAAGAAGCAATGGTGCATCAAAAAAGAAAAAGGAAAATAAGAAGAGGATGAGATCATCTGAGAAAGAAACCTTAGAAAAGAAGAAAACGCCAGAGCAAGAAATAGAGAATGAGCAACCTTGACTAGAGAGTGCGAAGAAGAAAAAGAAAAAGAAGGTGGTCGTGGAAGAACAAGATGAATACCCATGGGAGAGGTTCGTGACAGAGCGAGCCAAAAAGAAATATGAAGAGATGAGAAAGTGCGACTTTTTGGCTGAGAGAGGATTTAATGTCGACCTCAATACCCTCTCATCCTTCCTAAAGCACGGGATAGAGCATTGCAGATGGCAATTCTTCAATCAGCAACCTGGTCCAGCAGTAGTTCAGATTGTTCGAGGATTTTATGTGAATATGGACAAGGTTGAAGTTCATTTTGTGATAGTTCGTGGACAGCCAGTGGATTGGTCAGCAGAGGCAATCAACAATCTATACTATGTCGAAGATTTCCCACACGCCATCTTTAACGAGATGACTGTAGCCCCATTGAACGAACAGTTGAATGCAGTAGTCAAGGAAGTTGGCATTGCTGGAGCACAATGGCACATCTCAAATGCAGGTACCAAAACCTTCCAAGCTACTTATTTGAAAAACGTCGCAAATGTATGGTTGTCCTTCATCAAACTACGTTTGTTACCAACCACTCATGACTCAACAGTATCAATAGGGTGAGTCCTACTGATGTTTGCAGTGATAAAGGGATTGAGTATCAATATTGGTCAGATCATCACTAAGCATATAGAGAGATGCTACAACAAGAAGGGTAAGTTATTCTTTCCAAATACAATCTCCATGTTATGCAAAAGAGTTGGTGTTCCCATTCATGCAGAAGATATATCTTATACGATAAGGCGGTTTTTTATCCCACATTTCTGATAAGACTACAAAGAGGCAAAGGGCAATCAAAGGCAGGTGGAATGTTGGTTGAGATTAATCAACTTTTAGAGATGCAAGACCAAGTTGTGAAAAGGTTGGAGTATCTAGAAATGTAACAACAAACCTTCTGGTTGTATACTAAAAAAAAGGGGCGCAACGTTGAAGAAGGTGTTGCGTGCAAATTTCACAGAGCCATACGGAGCCTTCCCAACCTTTCCGACTGAAGTTCTGATGCCCTAGATTTCACCGACTGCCTCTAATCCAAATGATGAAGATGAAGAAGATGCCGACAAAGATCACCTGTCTGAGGACCATGAATGAGGGATTTTGAGTTTGTTTGTTTTTCTGCTTCATGTGTCTGTTTTTACGTTTTTATTTGCTTAGATTTATTGTTTTGTGCTTGTTAGTTGTTAGTAGTTGTAGTCTGAAGAAGAAAAAAAATGTGTGTTTTCTACTTCCTGTTATTTGTTATCCATTTTTCAAATGCTAGAGTTTTTTTTAATGAAAATGATGTGTTTTGTTGCCTGGGTTGTTTAATTAACCCCCCCTCCCCATGAGCAGTTATTGTGCAAGATTGCTAAATAATATCATATGTTGGAGCAAATTGTTTATCTAGATAGACTTTATCTGCCCTGATGAAATCTTGTTGAATCGCATCTGTGCTCTGTCTTTAGTGAATCTAAGAATTAAATGTTGGATGAATGTAGTTGTTTTGAAAATTGAATTAGGCTTACTCCTTTTATGCAATAAGGCCTAGAAGTTGAGTATAATCTTTTAGACCCAACCTTTATCGAAGCTAGAGCAATAAGAGAGCCCATTCTCAGCCAACCATTAGCTTGCTAAGAGTCCCTCTTCTAGTTCAAAATAAGTTTGGGGGTTTGCTCCAGCTTAGCACTCATTGGGGACAATGAGGTGTTTAGATTTGGGGGGACCGATCTGTTATTCTCCATCCTTAGTTAATCTATTATATCCCTTTAGCTTTAGAATCTTGAAGAGTACTCTGCTTTTTCCTAACAAGTAGCACTTAGCACTTTTTGCCCTAGTTTAAAAAAAAAAGAAAAAAAAAAAAAAGAGAAAAGCTCGAGCATTCTATGTTAGTGAAGTAACCTGGCATTTATGATACCCATTGTTTGCTCCTTCATGAAAAACTAACTCATAATGCGAGTTTGAGAGAGCAGTTTCAATGGTAGTTTATGCCCGTAGTTATACTTTCAAGACAAAGTGTTAGTAAGCTAAAACGAAAGTGCAAATGATATTGAAGCTTTAAAAAAAAAAAAAAGAGTAGGAGTCAATAAGGACATTAGTTAGGGTTGAGTGTGGTGTTTTTCTGGCAGTTGCTTCCCTCCTAGAGCTTGTGTGAGCTTCATCATAAAATGTTGTCATTCTGAAAAGTGGGAAGTGGCGAAAAGGTTAGCTTTAGCTTTTCAGTGAAAAATGAGTGTTATTCCTTGATGGTGATGAGCTTGGAAGCTAGGGTGAACGACATCATAAATTGTTGTCATTCCAAGAATAAGAACCATGACTTCAATGGAATTAGTGTATAAAAAAAAATTGAGAGGAGTTAAGAGATTGAGTAGTTTGGAGAAGCTAGTTGTAGTTGATTTGTTAGTGGGCTTAGTGATTAAAGTTTTAGTTGTAAAAAAACATATAAATTTTGGTGATGAAAGGTCCTGGTTGAATTCTAGGTGTGTGCAAAGGAGTAAAGTTTATCCTTTTGAAAAAGAAGCAAAAGTTGAAATTTAGCTGTAGGACAGTATTTGGTGTTTGGTGTTTATTGATAGAGCATTCATTTATGATTTAGCATGTTCAGATTTCATTTTTGCAGAGTAAGGTCTTTAGATGTTATCAAGTTGAGAGAGCATTACTCAGGGAAAAGTAATGATTCATGTTTGGGAGTTTGATAACTATTCAAAGAAGAGTTCTTAGGGCTTATAATTAGTGATTTTAGGAGAATTTGAGCGTATTCTATATTCAGAATCTTCCTATTTTTTATCATTATTGCTTGATGTTTATTGATTGCTAGATGACTGAGTTCCTTAATGAATGTAGGTAAAAAGTGCGAAGGTTGAAGGAATAAAGTCAATGTGCGAAGCAATAGATTAATGAATTGGAGAATGCTGAGGTTGGCTAGTTTGTTGGAGCATATTTTGGATTTGGAATTCATGCAGAATTCACACGTGTAACGTGTTTCATTAACTGATTTGGAACGGAATATGCCAAATCGAACGCGAGAGCCATTGGGAGATCGCCACATACCTGGAAACATCTAATCAGCCCTCGTTTTACATTTGGGAAGAGCTTTAAAATGCAGCCATTTTCAAGGAGAGGAACCGCAAGGAGAGAGTAACGGATAACGAGGGAGCAATGACAAAAGGCTTCCCAAAGAGGAAAGATTCCATTGAAAGCTCTGGAAATAGTACCATCGTGGAGTCTTCTCTGTTCTTCTTATTCTTTAGTGTTATTATTTTCTTATCTTCCAGCAATATGTATACATTTATTAGTTTTATTTCCTCTTTATCTTGTATTATGAACTAATCACCTAAAAGTGAGGATTAGGGAATGTATATGTTTGACTATTCTGTTAAATGAAGTATTATTTGCTTGCTCATTTGATTTTTGAGAGTTATTAATGTTTGAGCTCAACTTCGTCTGGTCAACCAAGTTGCAACAATGTTTTTCTGATATTCTAAAGGATTGGAGGAACCGATAGCTCGAAAATCACATTAGCCTTGAATAGGTTAGAGGCTTTCTAAATGAGTTTATTAGGGATAATAGCTCACCTAATGCACGTATAAACAGTAAGTTAAAACGCAGAGGTTTAATGAGAATTAGACCGCTAATCTAGGTGATTCGGGAGAATACCTTGTTACTATTGTGAATCGAGTAGGTTAAGAATGCTTTAGGTTTCAGTGTAGTTAACGCATGCAAAACCCCTAATCCAAGCATAAATTAGTCTAATACGAGTTTCGTTATCTTGCTTTTACTTTGTTTTGCTCTGTCTTTCCTACTCCTTTATAGCATTTATTTCTGTTTTAGCATGTTTGTTATAATTTTCAAAACCTCCTTATTTTGGTTACCTGTTGAGTTTGCTAAATGATTAATCCTTGTTCGGTTGTTAAATTTGCTAATCCTTGTGGAAAAATGATAATCCACTTCCACATCCTGTTATATAATTTATTGCTGGATAATATTAACACATAAGCGTGTATCAGCTACAAAAGTCACTCTCACTCATGCAAATCAAATGACAAACCCTCACAAGCAGGAGTTTATAACTCACTTAGGATTAGGATCGAGTCGCATATGATCATCCTATTGGAATATTAATCTTCTCAATTAACGGATTTATAAAGAGAGATCAAATAGTTCGTGGTCCAGTCTTATATAAACTCATTGTATATAATATCCCCACTCACATGTCTCCACATGAACTATTTGGATCAAATCATTTATAACTATTACAAAGTGGGTCGTATTAATAGTGTTACCAGGATAGGGCACCCAACCTTATCCATATACTATAGACCCTTTAAGTTATTTCTTAAACACGATTCTCTCATATGTCAACTAGTTCAAGATTACACTAATAACCTTGAATTTTTATATAATGAATAATATAAACTGCAAATAAAATAATAACATAATTATCAAATAATTATTAAATATTAAAATATTAATTAGAGGCCTTAGGGGCATAAATCCTAACAATTTAAACTTAGTTTCTATTTAGTCCTTAAGTTTTTAAAAGGTTAAATTATACAAAATACCCATGAATTTTGAAGTATGTTTCAATCATGCTCCTAAACTTTCAAAAGTTTTGTTTTACCCTTGGAGAGTTTTTTTATTAAAATAAAATAGAAATTGATATGATGGCTAATGTGAAAATTAGAAGGCATACATGACATCATTTACAACATCATTCACATAAATTGACGTGCCAAATGATGTGAAAAAGTTGATTGTAAATAATTTCAAGGATATATTTGAGATGAAATCAAGGGTAATAAAGATATTAATTTTTCTATATAGTTGCAAATAATATCATGCTAATTTTTGCACATCAGCTGTCACACCAATTTTCATCATTTATTTTACGAAAAATATATTTTTTAAACCAATTTCAAAGTTCATGGGTAATTTTTGGAACAAATTTTAAAGTTCAAGGGTAAAAATAAAACTTTTCAAAGACTAGGAGCATAATTGAAACATACTCCAAAGTTCAGAGGTATTTTGTATAATTTAACCTTTTTAAAACTAACACTTTTGCTCCTTTAGATCTAAATTTTGTTTCTATTTAGTTCTTGAGGTTTCAAAAGTGACATGTGTAGGATCGGTATGGCAACCCTAGAGGGGGTAAATATGGTTTATTTAAACTTTATAAAACTTTTTCTCAAAGTGAGCCCAAAAAACAAATTAACACACTTTTTGCAGTAATTAATTTAAACAAGAAATCATGCAAATAAATTCACATAAAATTATACAAGACTTAAATCTAACAATTTCAAACACTCTTTCTAAAAACAAGATTGGAAAAGAATATGTAAAGATAAAATTATACCAACCAAAATAAACATAAAAGAACACTTAATTTTATGCAATATAATATAACAAAAAATTAATTACAAAAATGAAATAAGATAGAGATAGAGAAATTGACACTGGGAATTTTATAGTGGTTCGGCACATCCCGACCTACTCCACTCCCCAAGCTCCTCTTAGGTATTTCACTAGAAAAATGATGACCCTTCCACGGCTCAAAGTCCAACCCAATCCTTTCCACGGTTTAGGATCAAACCGTTACACCCTCTCTTTTTCGAGATCAAGAGAAACCCTTACAATGTTTAGAAAGTGAAGAACAAGATGGAAAAACTCTCTCAAAGAGTAGATACACAAAGTTTAGCTCACAATCTTTTGTAAGAAAAAATTCTTACAAACTAAAGCCCTCAAATGACTATGAAAATTAAAGAAATGAAGCTCAAAAATTGCTCAAAAATTGTGGAAATGCTCTCCAAGAATAGTAGAAATTTTCAGAATTTTTTTCCCATTTTTCCCAATTTTTTTTCAAGCCTTAAATAGAGAGAAGAGCCAAAATTAACCGTTGGCTGCCACGTGTCAGCTTCTAATTGGCTGCAAAAAGAAATTCAAAAATAATAATATTATAATAATAAACTAATATTATAATATTATAATAAAAATAAAAATAATATTATAATATTAAACATTTGACCATTTGACCAATTATATATTTATATTATTTTAATTAAGAATGTCACGTGTCACCCTTTCATTGGCTGGAATAAAATAATAATAAATATTTTGAACTTTGACTGTTGGACTTTTTAATTATTAAAATAATCAAATATGCCACGTGTCAAAATATTATTGGTCCACGTTTTGCCATGTTATCGTCCACGTCATCTTTTTGGACCATTTGAAAATGCCACGTCGGCGGCACGTCACTGCCACGTCATCCATATATGCCACGTGTCACGCCATGTAGGATTTTCCTTTCAATTTTTTTTTCCCTATAACTTCTTCGTTTGAGCTCCGATTCGAACGATTCAAGATGCGTTGGAATCGTATTTTCCATATCTATGCTATGGACACTTTAAAACACTAAAATTTTTAATAAATAAAATCAGGTTTATTATCATCAAAACATTAATTAATTAATTAATTAATTGAGATGAATGACCAAAAAGCCAACAACATGTTAGGTTCCCAAAGTTTGAATCTGATTTCTAATTAGTCCATGAAGTTTGAAATTAGTTTATAAATGATCCCTAAGTAAAGTTAACGTTAATTGATCTAATGAAATGATGACATGGTAGTTAATATTCACTAACTAGACTTTGATGATATGTATCTTTTAAAAGAGTTGATTTTTTTTTTTAATACTCAAGGACCAATTAAAAACCAATTTCAAACTTCAAAGGCCAATTAGAAATTATTTCAAATTTTAGGGACCAATTGAAAATCAAATTCAAATCTTGAGGACCAAACATATTGTTGTTGCCAAAATCCGGACAGTGTAACCCACCTGACCTTCACGTGACAACAACCGTAAGATTTGTAGTTCAAGGGAAGAGTGTGACCTGCAAAACAAGTGAAACTTGGATACGGATGTAATACTTATCCACACAGGCTCTGATGCTTAAGTTAGTTAGGAGTCTTTTGAGTGCAACAAGAGTTTTTAGGATTAGGAAGAACTTACCTTCTTCAAGTTGAAGAATGGTATTTATATGACCCCTTATTAGGGTTTTACGTTCCTTCGCGAATCCAGAAGAGGGAAAACCAAAGCGTCTAAACCAAGGATAACCGAGCTGGGGCCATGTTGGAGGCATGTCCCCCATGGGCCGATTGTTGGGTCAGCTCGGGCCTTGGGGTGACCAAGTGAGTTTGGTGCTCGAGTCCCTTTTTGATCTCTTGTTGGGCCTTTGTACTTTTGATTTTCTTTGTAATTCGGGTTTATCCTCTTGGTCCAATTTCACCCATAACACATATCACTCTTGAAATCTCAAAGACCAAATGCAAACTAAATTCAAATCTCAATGACCAAATGCAAACTAAATTCAAATTTTAAGGAACAAAAGGATTAGTTTTGAAAAGATCAAATAGAATCTAAGTTCAAATTTCAGTGACCATGTATTTTACTTTTTATTAAAAATATAAAAGAACTAAATATTGACAGTTCGAAATATAAAGATTGGAGTAGAAGTTGTAGAACTAAGGCCTATAGGTGCAATGAATCGAACCGAACCCATTAGTTCGATTTAGTTTTTACCATTACTCAGAGTCGCCATTGTTTTTCTCTCTCTTTCATAGGAGAAATTATTCGGTGACGCCGCCACAATATGTCTGACATTTTTTCACCATTTGATATAAACAGAGAAGTGCTTCAAATTTAATTAGGGGCGTAGAAATTATTGAATCTACGTCTAACGATTATTATGAATTAGCTAGATTTAGGCTATTTCAATGAAAAATTTGTCCTTGCATAGGATTTTTTAATCTGATCTGACTTGAAGTTCTTTTCGTTTCTCTGTGTGATTCTCGCAGCCGTCGCCATCGTTTTCCTCTCTCTTTCTCTCACAATCGTTTCCTTCACTTCACAGTCGACAGCCAGTTCTCTGTCTCACAGCCGCCGACGCCGATGACGATATAGTTGTCTTTTGAAATTGATCGAAATCAACTAAAACATTAAAAAGAATCGAACAAATTCAGACAATTTTCGATTTAAACGTCAAATTCGAACAAACCGGTGCAAAATAGGGAGTTATATTTTTTGTAAATAAATTTGCTGATCAGGTATTTGTTTTTTTTCCAACTTGAAATTGAGACACGACCTCAACCGGTTCAGCTAGTACAAAAACCGACACAAACTGTAACCTTTACACCCCCAACTTTTCTGAAGAATGTTATACGATTACGGACTTCGTCGTTAATTACAGAGAAGGAAGCAGCTACCTAGGGATTTCTTTCAGCAACAATTTTTCTTCGGAGTGTTAATCTCAGTTCTCTTCGGTCTTTATCGTAAGTTCCCTATCCAATGCTTTCTGTAATTAATTTCAATCGGGGTGCATTTTTGTTACCCCCAAGTAGGGGATTATAGGTTTTCTTTGATTGTCTCTAAATCTATGAAAATTTTGTTTCCGGTTCGTGATGTAGTGTTTATGTTTCATTGTGATCGAGTCTGTTGGGTGTTTCCAGTGATGACAGTGATTGAGAATTGATATTGTTTGGTTAAATGGAATAATCTGAGAAATGAAGGGAGAGACTCAGAGCAATGCGAATGGAACTGGAAGTTACTCAGGCTGATATCGCTAATTATGTCGAAAATTCTCTGCCTAATCATCTTTCCAATCCATTGGTCGAGTCCTCAGCTACCATGATAGGGCAGTCAGAACCATGTACCGCCCCAAGATTTGACTATTACACAAAACCTATGGCTGCATTTTCTGCTAGCAAGAAGAGAGGGAATCAGACTGTGTCCGATAATTGTGTTCCACCACAATAATTCTCCAGCAACTTATGTTCCATCAAATCTCCTAGGTAATTTTATGTTTTCTTAAATAACTCATGCATGGAAATATATAAAGGATCATGTAATGGGAATAGGACATCGAGCTACTTGTTTGATGATGGATGCTTGATTTGAAAAAATGGGTCCAATTGCGAATAGAGGGGTAAAAAATGGCATAATGTGCCGGATAATTATGTTCCCCACCATAGAAGCATGTTACAAAAAAACTTTCCAATCAATAAAGGTGTAATCTATGAACAAAAACTTGTGAAATTAATGAGAATGTAAAATGAACTAAGTCACAAAAACTGTCTATAGGCTTCTTCCTTTGTCGTGGAAGACTCTGGTTTCTTTCTAATCAAAGCAGCCACAGAAAAACTCTAAATGCACACTTCCAAGTAATTTTGGTTTTTTTTTCTTTTTAATATGGTTTGTAAGGAAAAAAGATAAGTTAAGTGATCCATACAGATAGGACTAGCCCTGGGTTGTAAACCGACAATGAAAGCAGGTATTAAGTTGCATACTTGCAGTGATCTTGCCTGGCATGTTGGCAAATTCAAGGGAGGTGGAACTACTATCATTTGAGTGAGTTTGTTGAGACGTGGTGTTGCGTTGCAGATAATACGTCTTTTTAAGGTGAAAAATACCAGAAGGGTTATTTGATTGAACTTTATCATTCAACACCCAACAGTAACTTACTAGGATCTAAAGTGTTAACCTTTTATATTTAAAAATGGCTGTAGAGATGCTATTAGGAATAGGGAGGAAAAAAAAAAAAATCCACGAGCTATTTATTTCTATGGAGACACTCCATAACCCTTTTAAGAGGAAATAAGAGATTTTCTGCTTGTGGTTTTCAATACCTGAACTCCGTACTTGAATTGTTGAAGCAAATTCCGACTAGTAAGGTGGCTTGCACCATTCGTGTTGGGCCTTCCCATAGAAAATTTTTCATTGCTTTCTAAGAGCTGCTGGTTTGGAAGGGATTCTAAGAGAAACAAATACCGGTGAGAAACTTAATGATAAAAATGAATTAGTCTTTATTCCTTTTACAGTTCTTATTTGTTTGATGGGCATGAATGTTAAATGTCTAGAATATTAAAGATCTACAATTAGATATGTTTCAATTAGTGGCTCGGAAATAAATGTGTGTGTTTGTTTTGCAAGCTTTCGTTGGGGGAATTAAATGCATGTATTTAACATAAATGCCACATAGCACTCTTCTGTGCAAAATATACTCCTGTAGTTTGATTTTAGTTGCTAATTCCTCCCTATGTTTTGATGCTGTGCAATCATGAAAGCAGTATTTTTTAAACGATAAATGACATGAGTTTTACAATCATGTCTAAAATTCGAGGGGTAATATTTCCTTCATATTAAAATATCACAGTTTAGTTCGCATTTATCCTATTTTACATTAAGCATATGTGATGTTATTGGTGGAAATTAGGAAGGATCTCATATGGTGTTCAGCTATCATTTTTGTTAATGCTCGTTATGCTTTATTTTATTCCACATCACGAGTATGTTCTTTCATCCAGCATTTTGTAGTTAGGGAATCACTTTTCTCCTCCAAATCTAGATATAATATTGTGTTGTAGGATTGAGAAACCCTGAAATGTCTCCATCTCCGACTCATCAATTCCATCAACATTCACTTGACCAGAGAACGTTCTATGCACGAGGTTTTAGTGGATCTGGTGGCCATGGTAGCCCAGCAATGCCCAGACCTTTTCCTATGGATCAAGGAAATCCTGTTATGTGGACTGGACCTAGAAGCCCATTTGTCAACCACTTCCCTGGCCCTCCTCCAATGGGGATGAGCTCCCCCAGAAGCCTATTTTGTCAACCAATTCCCTAGCCATCTACCAAGGGAGATAAGCTCCCCAATCGTTGTCTCTGGACCAACAGGTAATTCTTACTCCAATCCAACGCAAGACAGGGTTAATTACCATAGTCCAAGCCCTAGTCCGGGGTATCAAGGCAGTTCTAGTCCTGGTGGAGGCAGCCATGGTCATCGTGGCAATATGACCCCCCGTCCAAGATTTGGCTCTGGACGAGGTTCTGGTTCTCATGGCCGTCGTTTTTCATTAGTCGAATCACCCAGACTGGAACAATTTTACAATGCGTCCATGCTTGAAGATCCCTGGAAGGCTCTGCAACCTGGTATTTGGAGGACAATTGCTCCAATGAGTAGTGAATCTTGGATTTCAAAGTTTGGTACTAAGAAAGCAAGAGTTTCAGATTCTTCTTCTGGCAGGTCAAGCTCTCAACCTAGCCTCGCGGAGTACCTGGCTCTGGCTGCCTCCTTCAACGAAGCAGTCAACGATGCACCAAGTGTGTAAAAATTTTATCCAGACTTTTTATGTTACTAATTCTGAAACTAGGCATTCTCAAAATCCCTGCCTAATTTTTTCTCTATACGCTGGTTTAATGTGGTAATATTCAAGGTAAATCTGTAGTGCTTATTTATGACAGTTATCTCTCCATGTTAGGTTCTGACTTCTATAAGCTCTTTTCAGTTAGCTATATGTTTTATCAATAGACAGTGGACATGTTTAGCTATGCTCCTCTTTATAAAGAATTATGTAGGATTGAGTTTCAAATAATATTGCTCCGTTTCATCTTCTTAAAGTAGAACATATCTGCTGAATGTGATATTGGGTAAATGGTGAAAGTGGTAATAATCAAGTGTAATTTTTTAAAAAATCTGATTTTTGAACCTATGATTATATGTGAATGTTATAAAGTTTCAAGTGTAATTCGATAACTTACAAATGAAAAGTTATATATGTTAGAAGTTAACCTTGAGTTTTTTTTGTCAGCGTAAATGAATAGGTTGACATTATCTTAGCTTCATCTATTGGAGATGGACTCATGAGCTATCGAATCTTTTCTTAAAAAGCTTTCTATCCCTCAAGAGCATGATAAAGGAAATTTTCATCCTTTTTTAATATGCTACAAGTTGAGAATTAGGATTTGAAGGATTACATATAATGCTCTAACAACTCCAAGTTAAGAAATGATGTGTTGCAAATTGGTATAGTTGTTACCACCTCATGTACTGCCAAGAGTTAAACTAGATGTTGTTGAAGTAAAGGATCGTCAACAAGGGCGTTCTAGTGTGTTGTTGATTCTTATCGAAGACTTGTATCATTTGATGATGCCATGTGAATCGCTAGAAACATGTGAAGTGTATTGCATCTCTTGATTTGTTTTAAAAAAATTCTCCTTCTATCATGGAGGAAGTTTTAGATTGAACTTGAAGATATCGACTTTAAATATGAAGAATGTTTCTAAAATAGTAGAAAAGATGGAATATATACATTGCTCTACATATGTTATAGCAATAGAAATAGAATATAAACTACTTCAAACTAATTTTCAAAATGAAATGTCGGTTATTGAAAAATAAAGACTTGATAAAGAAAATGTTGAAAACCTAAGGACTTATACCCTACCTTTTCTAGAAGGCTTTTTTTTTCCTTTTTCCCCTCCTCTTTGTTCTTGTTTTTTAGAAGATTTCCTTTTCTGGATGTTGTAAACAATAAATAAATATAATATTAATTAATTATTATCACATGATTATAAAAAAAAAAATCAAGTTAATTATCATTATTATATCTGACTAATCGAGCTTGTCGAGACTCGTCAAAATAAAAATCGATCCTAACTAATTTATAGCGTTAGTGGACCGGGTCGATTTCACAGAGAACCAGTAATTGAATGCTCTTGTTGGATTTCTTTGTAACAAGAACGCGCGGGGGGAGGGAGGAGGTTTGTAAGAAAAGCATAATTTAAAGTGCATGAAATGAAATAAATGCAAAGGGAAAAGAAATGATCTTACCAGGCACCAATTCGAAGTCTATTAGGTTAACTTTGTAATGTTGATCACTGAAAACTCAAATTAAACTCAATTTCATAATTTAACACTCAATTGACTTAATCAGAAAAGCCATAAAAGCTCCCTAAGGTTCTCTAATTTAATTAATCTGACAAGCATCTAAATTAATTCTAAATTAATTAATTAGTTGGGCACGATAGCATTCCATACTAACTAATTAATCACATTAAGCTCTAGGGATTGATTGAGACGTCCTAATTAAATAGGATAGTTGAAATCAATTCGAATCATCTTTTAATTCTAAGGCCTATCATGCAAGCTAAAAATTTGAGGAAAAACCTCTACATCACACACACGAACGGGCCTATTTGCTACTAAAATTAAACATGAATTCATGACAATTATGGATCACAAATGTCATGCATAGTGGAATGAACACACAAGCGCAATTAAGGCGTCAATTTAATCCAAACACGCATGCTCATGATTGGTACAAGAATTATGAAACATTTAACTACTGAAATTGATAGAAAACAGCACAAAATCTCACAACATTACAAGTTTAAACTTGACAAACCTCCAAATTGGCGACAAGAATCTAGGCTGACCATCGAAAGCATAGCAAACTCCCTGGCTTGATCAAAAACTACTAAATTAACGAAGCCTAAAAAGCTAAAAACAGTAAAGAAGGCTGGAAAACGTCTAAAATTGGTTAAAGAAATCCTCTAACGTTTTGACATAAAATGAAATTTTCTTTAAATAGTGCACGCGGTAGCGTCGAGATGCTACCAGAATTGAGGGCAGAAAATCTGCAGCGTTGAGCGAGGTCTCCTTGTCGTTGATCCTTTGTAGCGTCGAGACTCTAGAAAGTAGCGTCGAGATGCTACCACTCCAAGCATTCTGCCTTTTGTAGCGTCTTGACGCCCTTTCTGGCGTTCAGATTCTGTCACCTTGTATCAAAAAGCTTGATTCTTCAATTCTTCATGCCCTGGTTATTCAATTAACGTCCAATTGGCTTCAATTTGATCCTAATTTGCCCAATATGCTCTAAACAGCTCCAATTACTCGAATTCCTATAAATTGATCATTAAAGTATCAAATTCTTTTGAACTAGCATTAATTAAGTAGATTAAAATCGTACTTTTACAGTGCTATCACTGACAAAAAACCAACTAGAATTTTAATCAAATAGTTAAGCATCTATACCTCTCTTTACGCTCTAAGTTGAAGGTTCAAATTCTCTTTCCTTTGGTTATGATAAAACTAACATAAACTTAAAAATGTGAATTTTTTGAAACATGAAATAGAATGGTTGAAGACTTGGAAGACTAATTTATGAGAAAGCCGTTTCTGGATTGTTGAAGGAGCCATCATCTGTTCCAGAAGACCTGTTTTTTCTTAAAGATGATATTTTCTTTCATATTGTGTTTCCAACTAACTAGTACACTGTAGACCTACATAATACTTAATGCAATCAATTTGAATTCAAAAAGTGCATTTAAAAATGAAAATTTGAATTCAAAAGGTGAAATTTTAGGATTGCATAAAGGAACAACAATAGTGAAATCCTTAAGAAAAAAAGAATAAGAAAATGAATATATGCGTTTGCCGGGAGTCGAACCCGGGTCTATTGCTTGGAAGGCAATTATCCTAACCGTTGGACTACAAACGCTAGATGGTACATTTGATAAATTTAAAACATTACAAAGAATCAACAACATTCAATATTTTCCTTATCAACGTTAAGGATTGTCTAATATTTTCAATATATATACTATAAATTTATAGATAGATTATAAAAAAAAAAAAACCAAATGCTAAATATATGTTTATGTTAGGGGATTAAATTTATGTCAACATGATAATATTTTCATATATCTATGGGTTCAACACCAATATAAGGAGTGAATTAACATTTTCACTATATTGTAAAAATTGGACAAAATATATAAAAGAATATCATTAATATGGACATAAACATTAATAATAAGATATTTTAATTTATCTAAATTGGGGGAGATTTTATTTGTTAATTCAAATATATTTTATTTATATATTGTTTTCAAAAATATCCATCAACATATCGATATTTTATTTATCTTTTTATCGACATTTTTATTGATGTCGATATTTAAAAGCTTGTTTTTAGTCTCAAATATTTGGAGTTTTTTTTCGTCACTGTTGTTTAAAAAGTTTCAATTTTGTCTCTTATATTTAACCTTTTTCAATCAATGAATGTTAAATATGAGTGATGGAGAGTTTATGTGGCATGATATTTAGCTAATTGACATAAATATAGAGGAGAAATTAAGCCACATGAGAGAAGAAATTTTTTAATTTCTCCTCCAAATTTCTAACCAGTGATAGAAATTCTGAATATATTTTATTTTCTTAGGTGACTAACAACTCATCCTCCAAAATTGTGAGCTCAAGTAGGATATTACGTAAGGCTTAATCATTAGCCATTTTTAACATTCATGGTGGAAAATGTACAATTAAAAAAAAAATTCCTTTTGATAAGACAATTAAAAAATATTAAGTACTTAAGTTGAAGTTTTTTAAATCATAGGAACGATGTATTTTAGCCTAAAAAGTATTAAAGAACTCACTTAGGGAGTGGCTTCTAATAACATCTATCCACATTAATATTAAGATTTCTATAATTAAGCCTACATCAAAATTTTAAGAGTGAATGATGAGAAAGTAAAAAGCCAAAAGGAGCAACGATATGTAGGGAATCAATTTGGAGGGTATGGTTTTTTATTTTTCCTGTTCTTGTAAGTTCTCTCTTAAGACTCTTTACTCCTTCAACTTTTTCAATTTTTGATTGAGGTTCTTCACTCCTTCGACTTTTTCAGTCTTTGATTTTTCATAGTCAAAGAGGTCTTAATTTTTGTGCATGAATTTTCTTACAATATGTGATTTTTTTCCTACGATTTCAACTAAAATCGTATCTCCTAAATTTATTTCCTCCTCTAATCGAGACATTTTATTTTAAGTAAGATTAAAACTCTCAATTTTTTGTATAGCTCACCGTCAAAAAGTACATCCACGTGGAACTTTTATTTTCCAACTAATCGCGATAATATTTTCATCTTTATTTTAATTATAAAGCTAATGAACTGGTTGTTTTAAAACAATTTTAATGGTTAAGGATTAAAATGAATTTTTGAAACGATAGGGTGTAATTGAAATTTAACCTTAAAGTTCATAGGCACAATTGAAACCTACCACTTATATCATGTACCACTATTTTTCATATCAGTGTCACATCACTTTTCTATCTTCATTTTACCGAAAGAGTTGATATGGAAAGGTTAGTTTGAAATAAATTTAAAGTTCAAGAGAAAAAAATAAAAATTTTGAAAGTTTAGAAGCATTAATGAAACTTGCCTTAAAATTCATTAGCATTTTGTATAATTTAACCTAAAAATCATCATAGTTAGGTAGTATTTTCATGATTAGGTTGAATTCAGGGGCGAATCTAAAATTAGGAGAATGCAGTGGCCAAATATAATTTAATAAATATATACTAAGTATTAAAAAATAAACTAATATAGTATTCTATAAAAATGTCAAAAATAACATTTTGATGACAAAATTATAATTTAAAATTTTTAGAGTGTCGAGAAGATATTAAGTAGTTAAAAAAAATCTAATCAATTATAATTATTTATAAATTTGTATATTTAAATATTAGAGAATAATAATTAGATAATGTTCAATTTCTTTCGCTATTCATATTAAATATTTATTTAGAAATAAAATTTAGGGAAAATTTTATTTTTGCCCCTAAACTTGTCAAGTTGTATTGCTTTTTACTCTAAACTTTCAATTTCATCAAATTAGACCCTAGACTTAAATAAGTATAGCAATTCTACATTATGTTCACTTTTTGCCCATTCACCCATAACAAAAAAAAAAGTATAAATCTCTATAAACTCACTAATTTCAATAACATCAAATTTTGTACAAACTTTTGTTTGATTAATGCATAAATTAACCATTGAATAACTATACCAAAACTCACCACTTTTAACAAAAAAAAAAAAAAATAGCCCTAGCGATATAATTCATTGAATCTACATGAGAATATTTTTTTTAATGATACAACACTTTTTTAAGTTCAAGATTAAGATTAAAACACTTACTTAAGTTTGAGGTACAATTTGATGAAATTGAATGATTTAATGGAATGGTTAAAATAAAACTGAACCAGAAAAAATGGTTAATGAATTAAAATAAATAGCAAAATTTAATTTAGATATAAATGTGAGAATAAAGTAAAAAATATTAATAAGCATCTAATTAAAATGTAATGTATTTTAAATTTTCTTTAATATTAGACATTTTGATTTAATTGATATTTATAAAACGAATTAAATTTTTTAAATAACATAATTTATTCTAAAGGAAATTAAGATGCAGAAGTTAATATAAAAAAGAATTAAAATAACAGAATTTTGGGCAGAGGCCATGGCCCCACTAGTCCCTCCTATGGTCAGCCCCTGGTTGAATTTAGTTTCTGATCTAGACAAATACTAAGTTCCCATTTGATAACAATTTAGGTCCCGTTTGATAACTATGATTTTTAGTTTTTGATTTTTGAAAATTGTGTTTGTTTCTCACAATTTCTCTATAATAGTTTTCATATTTTCTACAATAGTTTCCATCTTTTTTAAGAAAACATATGAGTTTCTAGCCAAATTCCAAAAATACAAACAAGTTTTTAAAAACTACTTTTTTTAGTTTTCAAAATTTGGCTTTGTTTTTGAAAACATGTGTAAAAAGTAGATAAGCAAACATGAAAACTCATAGATGGAAGTAGTATTTATAGGCTTAATTTTTGAAAACCAAATACCAGTTATCAAACGAGGTATTAGTTTTTAGTTTTTGAAAATTCTGTTTGTTTTCTTATCATTTTTCTACAATAGATTTCATATTTCTTAAGAAAACATTTAAATTCTTAGCCAAATTCCAAAAAAAAAAAAAATTGAATTCTTTGTGAAAGAATCTAATTATCTGCTAAAATGTTAAAAATAAGTTTTATAAACTTAATTAATGAATATTTAAATTATTTATCGAATGCAACAGTGAATTAAAATGGTAAAACAATTCAAGAGAGACGACACAAGATGTTTTTAACGTGGTTCAGTTTCCCAACCTACTCCACGAGGTCATGCCCAGAGAATAAGATTAATCAATCAAAGGTTAGTACAATTTACAATTAATATTGACTTATGCATAAAAAGAATTCTCTTCTTAAATCATGCCACAATTGTTGATCGACTCCTCCTTGGATTGAATCTTTTCAAACACAAGCTCTCCTTGTGTTATGGACCACCGTTTGAACTCCCTTCAATGGTAGATACGTCTTCTCCCAAGACTTGAAAATATTTCTCACAAATATAAAAAGATTCGCACTTTTACAATTTCACATAAAAACACTCTCTCAACTAGATATTACAACTTTAGAACAATTGAGAGTGAATAAATAAATTTGCTCCACCAATCTCCTTCTCTAACAATGCTCCAATGTCAATTAAACCACAATAGAATAAGGAATGTTAAAATCAATTAAACCACAATCACTTCAAATGAAATCATAAATCAATCAATTAAGAAGAAATGTCAAAATAAGAATATAGTCATTAGACACTTTACACAAGGCAAATTGAAATACAAATTCAAATTCAAATTCAAACATACTATAAATAAAGAAAAATTAATAAATAGACCTTTTTAAGTTTTTGCCAAAAATGCCAATAAATAAAATTCCTTTCACTTTGTTTTGTTATCTACTTTTTACATAAGTTTTAAAAAACTAAGTCAAGTTTTGAAAACTAAAAGAAGTAGTTTTTGAAAACTTGTTTTCGTTGTTAGAATTTGGCTAAAAACTCAAATATTTATTAAAAAATATGAAAATCATGTAGAGAAATAGTGAGAAAACAAGCATAATTTTCAAAAACCAAAAATCAAATGGTTATCAACGGAGACTACTTTTTTTAGTTTTCAAAACTTTGCTTGATTTTTTAAAACATATGTAAAAATAGATAACAAAATAAAGAAACTCGTGGGTAAATGTAGTATTTGTAGGTTTAATTTTAAAAATTATTAAATGAGGCCTAACCTATCGATTATTGATTTGTTATAAACGTGAATTGAACTAAACTACCAATTGTTGAAAATCGTTCTTAACTAAATTGGTTGGTCTTGATTGATTTTCTCGATTTTGAGCTTATTAGAGAATTTACTACATTAAATTTCTTTTACCTCCTTTTTAAAAAAAAAGGTAAAAAAAAGTAAAAAAATTAAAAACCAATGCAATAATGTAATCATGCTAAATTGAAGAGGTATATCATATATATTTAAAAAAAATTATTATTCTCAAGTAAGTTTCTTTTAGTTTAGTTTTATAACACAAATCAAACTTTAAGGAGGTGTTTAGATTGAAGAGTTGGGAGGAATGGAGTTTAGATGAGTAAATAACTCACTCAACTCCTTGTTTGGCCCAAGGATATCTTAACTCATGTTGTGGGTCCCACAAATTTATTAACTCTCCCTCCAACTAGAGATGTTCACGGGGGCAGGGACGGGGACGGGGAATCCATTCCCCGTCCCAGCCCCCCTTTTCATTCTCCGTCCCTGCGAAATTCTCCATTTAATTTTACAGGAATCGAGGCGAGGATTCCCCGCGGGAAATTCTCGAGGATCGGGTTCCCCGCGGAGAATTTTTCCCCCTTTTTTTTGTTTTTTTTTTTATCTTTTTTATTTTTTTTAAATTTATTATCAACCATAATAAAAATTATTTCTAAATAAATAATTTTTCAATATAATTCTATTTAAAGAAAATGTTATAAATTTTTCTAATAAAAACAATAATATACCATAAGTAAAAATACTATAATGTCGAAACAACTTAATTTCTAAAAATTCAAATTTCAATATTACAACATAGTCTTTAATTTTTTTTTATAACGAAATAATCTTAAACTAATTCCTACTATAGTTTTTTAAAAAAAAAAATTCTATCTATGGGTAATAATATATATATATATATATATATATATATATATATATATATATTACTAATCGGGGCTGGGCGGGGAATCAGGGCGGGGTCGGGGTCGGGGATGGGGAATATATTCCCCATCCTCGTCTCCGTTTAGCCAACGGGGAAAAAAATCTGCCCGCTCCCTCCCTCATTCCCTGTGTAATCGAGGGATTCTCCTCCCCATTCGGGGCGGGTCCCTATCGGGCCCCAATCCCGCGGGTTAAATGGACATCTCTACCTCCAACTCTCTATTGTGGGCCTCACAAACTCATTATCTCTTTCTCAACTCTGCATTGTAGCCTCACAACTTTCCTATCTCTTTTTTTCTTCACCTCACCTCACTCTTACCTCTATCTCTTCTCTCTTCTCCTTTCTCTCTCTATTTTTGTTTACATAATTTTTTTAAATTTCTTAATTTAAAAAAATTTCTTTATTTTTTATATAAACTCTCTCATCATTATTACTAATTAATAATTAAATATAAAAAATTATTTTTATTTTTATCCTATAATTTTAATAAATTTTTAACAAAAATATTTTTCTTTTTATTCTATAATTTTATTTTTTTAATATAAATTATATAAGAATGTTTTAGATATGATACTATTATTTAAATTGAAATTTGTAATGCAAATTAGAATACTACATCACTTCCTCCACATGTCATCTACAATTTTTTTTAAAGTTTAAACAAAAATTACTTATAACAAATAACAATCTTATCTTTTTGTAGCTTGTTTTTTTTATTAATAGCTAAAAATATATATATAATTTTATGATTTGAAGAAAAGAAAAACATATTTTAAACTAACATGTATTACAATTTAAGAAATTAGTATTTCAAAAGGTTAACATATTAAAAAAAATGATTTTCAAATTAATCATATTCAAAGTAAAAAGATAAACGATTTCTCCTTCCAAACTTAATAAAATAAAATTATTACAATAAATAACATAAATATATAGTAATCTGAACAAAAGTATATATGATATTTATTTTGAATGGTGTTAGAAAATATATATTCATTTTGAACTTAATTATTTTAAAATAGCATAAATATTTGATATTTTATTTTTAACTTAGTTATTTTAACATCAAAGAATATATTATTTTCAAATTAATCAAACTTTAGATAATCCATTACATTGATTAGTTAGAAAAACAAAATCTTAAATTATACAAAAAAAAATTATTTTATTAAGCTTGAAAAATAAATCTTAAATTAAAATTTTAAAATTGACGAAAACAAGTCTTTAACAAAATTGTAAAATATTCATAAATTAATATAATTTAAAATCTCAATTTTAAGATTGACGAAAATAAATCTATATTATTTTTAGAATTGAGAAAATAAAAACATAAAAATCTTGAAGTTTATTTGAATCCGTTTAAATTAACAGATTGAAATCTTTCCAAATCATATGTAATATTTAGAAAAGTATTGTAAGACTTTCTTTTATTTGAAAACTATCCAAGGCAAATGAATAATTAATGTGAGAGATATTGAAAAAAGAATGTGGGTATTTTGTTCAAAGTTTTTTTTTTATTCTTTAAAGAAAATTTTAAAATATACATAAATTAATAAAAACAAAAAAAAAATCTCAATCTTAGAATTCATGGGAACAAATTCTTAATAATGAAATTTTGAGAAATTGTAGAAAAAAAAACCTAAAAGCAACTCAGATTTCATAACTTCAAGTTTAACAAATCTACTCCCCAAACACATACTTCAGAACTCCTACTCCCTACAACTTCTTGCCTTAAACACAAACTTCCTAACTCCCCGACTTACATACTCCTACTCCCTGCAACTCCTTATCCCAAACAGCTCTTTAGGGGCATTTGGCTCATGGTTTTGGGTTTGGATGGTTTTGAGTTTCAAACCCAAAACCATGTTTGGCCCAAAGCATTCAAAGCCCTTGGTTTTTAAACACAACCCTATGGGTTACAACAGTGCAACCCCATGGGATTGATGCCACGTTTTCCTCTTCCATTTGTCATCTTTTATTTTCGACTACCACTTCAACAACAACTCTAGTGACAACTCCAATGACCGTCTGACAACCGTCAATGATGACCACACCAACGACCCAACCACCACTAATGACTACTTCAAGCGACCACTCCGATAACAACTCTAGAGACCAGTCTGACGACCATCCCTGCGACCTGACCACCTCAACAACCCGATGACTCAACTAATTGGGTTACCATACTTGCCCACAACCATCTCCAACGACCATCCGTCAACCACTTTGGTGACCGGACCACCCGACAACCACTGTTGACGACCATCCTGAAAACCCGGCACACCTGGCAACCACTGTCGATGACCACCCGATGACTACTTTGGTGACTCAAACAACCCAACAACCTAACCACTCTGATGACTACTCCGGCGATCACCTCGACGACCTGACCACTCGACAACTCGACCACCCGGCAACCACCATTGACGACCACTTCGTGACCCACTGCAGCGACCTGACCACCCGACAACCACCGAGCAATCATTCCGCCCGACTTGACCTCCTCAAGCGACTCGACTACCTAGTCAATTTTTTAAAAGGTTAAAATAAAACTAAAAATAGCTACTAAACAAAATTTGTAAACATTATGTTTGAAATAGATTTCAAAATACTGTGCAAAATAGAATTTCTAATATTTTAATTTCTAAAATGCAATTTGAATTTTATAACTCATTTATCCTTGAAATAAGTTTCAAAATACGGTGCTAAATTGTGTTTAAATTCTCTAATTCCTTAAATAGACCTCCAATATTTTAATTTCTGAAATAGAGTTTTAAAAATATGTTTATGAATACTTTGTAAAATATAGTTTTAAATTTCCTAATTTCTTATATAGACTTCCAATTTTTTAATTTCTAAAATAGAGTTCCAAAAATAGGTTTCTGAATACTTTGTGAAATAAAGTTTTAGATTTCCTAATTTATTAAATAGACTTCCGATTTTTTAATTTCTAAAATAGAGTTCCAAAAATAGTTTTATGTATAATTTGTGAAATAGAATTTTAAATTCCCTAATTTCTTAAATAGACTTCCAATTTTTTAATTTCTAAGATAGAGTTCTAAAAATAAGTTTCTAAATACTTTGTCAAATAGAGTTTTAAATTCCCTAATTTTTTAAATAGACTTCCAATTTTTTAATTTCTAAAATAGAATCCCAATTTTATAACCCATTTACATTATACAAGGACTTCTACAATTCATAAAACATCCACTAAAAAATAAAAAGAAAATAAGATAACAAAACAGATAAAGGAAAAAGGGAAAAACAAACCTACATATACTCAGGATTCAGAACACTACATCTCAAACACAATTTTCTAATTCCCATGCTCCATAACACTACACCCCAAACATAGTTTTTTGAATCCCAAGCTCCATAACCCTCAAGAACACCCAGGATTCTGATTTCTAGGGTTCTGATTCTGAACCTGTGCCTCAAACAGCACATTCTCTCACTTTTTAGATAGCATTAAAAAATAGCCAAATCAGCTTTTTAGTTGGCCTTGACTCATTTTATTTTATTAAGTTATTCAACCCAACATTTAGGGTAGAGGATTCCCATATCTACACCTTTTGATCGAGGCATTTTATTATCGTTGTTGTTCGTTGTTGTATGCACACCCCACTCATACAAGGGTAATTGCTAGAAATGACCAATTTCACATAAACTTCTACAAAAATAACCTAAAGTTTTTTAGTTTTTTTCCAATTCCACGCGATTTTATCAATATGCCCCTATAACTCATTAAATGTAAAATTTATTGTATTTAACTGACATGTTAATTCTTTTCAATCTTTTCACTGTCAGGTCATTTTTTCCAATATGCCCCTATAACTCATTAAATGTAAAATTTATTGTATTTAACTGACATGTTAGTTCTTTTCAATCTTTTCACTAACGTCATTTTTTCACCTCTAAAAAACTTCAAGAATATTCTTTACATAACAAAGTTTCGTAAGTTCAATTGGTTGAATACTTAGAGATAAGCAACATCAAACGCTTAAATCATTCATGATTGAATAGTTGGGTTTAACAAGTTTTACCAAATTTTTGTTGAGAATAAAAAAGAAAGCAACGTCTGGAAGTGGTCTCTTGTAACTACTATTAAAAACATGATTGAATGTTTGCAAATATTTATCATCGCATTATGCGATATTGTGATCGCGTGGTGGGATAGCGGTCGCATACTACAATTGCGCAGTGGAATCGTGATCATGCAATACTTTCTATTTTGTTAAAAATTAGTGAAATGATCGAACAACAACGTATATCAACCACCCATTTACACAAATTGCATGCAATACTTTCTTAAATAGTGACGAAAACCACATTTAGTAATGCTCACAACGTTAAGAGCAAGAAATTCAATCAATTTATCATCTACTTCATCAAACCAGTTCAGACGTTCATTCATGCAATTTAGAATGTTATTAGGGTAAAACACTTTAGACATGGAAGTAACAAAAATTATAAAACATATGTGTTGAAAAGTAATGAGAATCGAACAATTACAGATGCTTTTAGTAGTGATCGACGAGGAAGAGAAGGAAGAAAATGGTCGGGAATGCGAAAGGACTCAGCGAAAGACAATTGGGAACATGTTTTAGCCCATGGGTAAAAACGAAATTTCACATACTCTTTCTCTCTCCTCCATTTTCTTCTTCTTGGAGTTTTATTATTATTATTATTATTATTATTATTATTATTAGTTTGTCTTTTTAAATACTTTTAAAGTGTCACTGTATTAAATAATTGTCACTTTGGCTTTGTTATTAGTGTGCGAGGTAGCTCTACATAATAATAATACTTTTGGGTTAATTTAATATAACACCCTTCTTAATTTTTTTTCGTTAGTCAATTTAACTTGAAGAAATTTTAGAACCATCTTTTAAACTTAAATGACTAAAATTGGAAACTCATATGTCAAATAAAAATTAAAACTCAAACTTTTTGGATCAAAAATATAATTTGGCCAAAAAAAAATTATAATTTTCCATAATTGATTTTAAGATGAAAATATCAGTTTATTTTGAACTTATTAGTATTAAAATAAAAAATAGTATTTAATTTAAAGTTGACATATTAAATAAAAGAAATACTTTCCAAGTAACAAAAGTATATGATGTTTTATTCTAAAACTTAGTAAAATCAATAATTTTTAATTAGTCATATTAACTTTTTACCTTTTTATTTTTCTACTTGTTGTAAATAATAATAAAATTAGTCTTTTTTTTCCATTCATTGAGTCAAACTATATGAGACGAATAATCAAACACGAACTTATTTACATTTGGTTCAAACCTCCAAGTCAATGCCTTTATTTTTAACTTAGTTATCTGAAAATAAAATGAATAACAAATTAGATAGTTTATTCACTTATATAGTTAGTCAACTTAAAATCTCAAATTATGCAAAACAATGATAATAATAAGAAGAAGAAAAGAGATTTAAAAAAAATAGTCTATTTTAGTCAAATATCAATTTCAAAATTGACATAAACAAATATTCCTTTGAATATTTATTAAAAAATAATCGAAATTGAGTTGAATTTAAATTACAAATGTACTAAACTAAAATTAGGAAAATAAATAATATTTAGTTAATTAGTCATATTAAAGAAGTATTTAATTTAAAAATTAATCATAATCAAAGTAAAAAAATATATTTATGTAGCTCAAAATATATATATGTGTATGATATTCAATTTAAACTCAGTCATATAAAAATAAAATATACATTTTATTTTTGACATAGTCATTTTAAAAAACCTATCCAATTAATATATTTTGTTTTTAAGTTAGCTCTTTTTTTTTACATAAGTTAGTCAATTTAAAATAATCAAATATAAGAAACAATTTTAATTTGAATTTAATTATATTTGAACAATAAAAAATACTTTGTACCTCAAAAAAAAAACAATAAAAAATACTTTATTTTAAGCTTAATTATATTAAACTAAAAAAATTAATTAATGACAATTTAAACTAATCTAAAATCTAACCATTCATTAATGGAATACAACTAAATATTTAAAAAACTCAAAATTTCTAGATCTATACCCCAACCTCAAACCTAGGCATCTGCCAAACCTGCAAGCTAAATGCCCTGCCCGAATTTTAGGGCTTGTTTGGCATGCAGATTTATTTTGTGTTAAATTCAGCAAGTCAAATGAATGTAGAGCATTTCCGTTTCAAAAGTGAAAATTGTTTTTAGATTCTGTGATCCAAATAGTAAAAATTCTGAAAACAACATTTTTATATTTTCAATATATTCAGATTTTGAATTTAAAATGCAAAATGAAAAATCACATTTTAAAAAAAATAAAAACTTTAATAAATATAGTATTTCATGTTATAAACTCATTTCACTTTTTTATTTTTAAAATTTATATATATATATATATATATATATATATATATATATATATATATATATATTATGATATTGTAAAATATTAATTATACAAAGTTTATAGCCTAATACATATTCATAAAATTTATTAATAATTAGTTGGAACTATTTTTATGGTTTATAAATATATTATCAAACAAATTTTTGAACACTTATAAATTGAGATATCTTTTTAGAAAGATTATAAAGTCGGATCTAGTTTCTAAATATATTACCAAACACATATTCAAAAAACATTGAAAATATGAAATACAACTAATCATTAACCAAACACACTCTTACTTGTTATTCTCTCTCTTATGTTTCATTTGTAGCAATTATTTTAAACTTGTAAAATTTAATTGTGTAAATTTAGGTCTCATTTGATAACTATTTAGTTTTTGGTTTTCGAAAATTGTGCTTATTTTCTCATCATTTCTAACTTTTGAATTCTTAGCTAACTACTTTTTTTAGTTTTAAAAACTTAGTTTGGTTTTTGAAAACATATGAAAAAAGTAGATAACAAATCAAGGAAACAAGTAGTATTTATAGGCTTAATTTTTAAAAACTATATATTAAGCCCCTGTTTGATAACCATTTCAGTTTTTGGTTTTTACGTTTTTGGTTTTCTGTTTTTTAAAAACAAAAACCATATATGTTTGATCACTGTTTTTTATTTTATGTTTTTAAAAAACAAAAAACCAAAATTATTTGATGACTATTTTTTGTTATTAGTTTTTTAAAAAATTAGAGAGATGAAGAGATGTTTTAGAGAAAGAAAAATGTGTGGAGACATTGAAATAAAAATTTAGAGACATAGATATAAATGTTTTCAAGTGAAAAGTTAAACATAGTAAATTAAATTTAGAGAACTAAAAAAAACATAGTATATTCAGAGACATACAAGAAAATATTTAGAGAGAGAGAATTTTAGTTAGACTTCATAAAAAATAATAGTCCGAGAAAAAAGAAAAAAAAAAGTTAGATGAGAAAAAATAAAATTTATAGAGAAAACAGTTAATTAAAAAGAGAAATTTTAGAGAGATACTAAGGTTACAAGTAAAAAATATGTCAGAGAAATAAAGATAAATCAGAAAAATGAATAAAAGTTGTAGTAAGAGAAAATTTAGAAACATTTGGTTTTTCAAAAGAAAAGTTAGAGGAATTTATTCGAGAGAGAGGTTAGGGAGAAATTTTAGAAATAGATAAGTTAGAGAGAAAGAAAAGTTTAGAGAGAAAAATTTGGAGAAATTGAAAATATTTGATTTTTGGAAAGAGAAATTGGAGATGTATGTTAGAAGAGAAAGAGAAATGAATGTTAAATATATAAAGATAAACATTTTAGAGAGAAAAAAAAAAGTTATGTAGAGATGAAAATTTTGGAAAGAGAAACATAAATAATAATTATATCAAGATGAAAATTTGAGAGAGAGAAATTTTGTAGAGAGAAAAAAGTTGGAAAAATGCATGTATTGGAGAGAGATACGTGAAAGAGGGAAAAATGAGCATTAGAAGAAAATTGAGTTTTTGAAAAACAGAAATCTGTTTTTAAAAACTACTTTGTTTTGTTTTTGAAATTTGCATCTAATTTCAAAAATGTTTTTGAAAAACAGAAAACAAAAAATAGAATTGATTATCAAACAACTCTATTTTTAAAAATGAAAAATAAAAACAGAAACGAAATGATTATCAAACGGCTCTTAAATAGTTATGAAATGGGACTTTAGATTTTTATGGAGAATAGGAAGTGGGAGGATAATTTCATTTCCTTTTTCTTCGTGTCAAGAAAGATTTACATGCTTACTTGAATCCCCATACCCATATGGACTTGTTGGACTACTTCTCAATTTATCTTTTTCAATTTTTTTTGTGCGTTTTGTTTTGCCACTTTCTGTGGCAATGCTTATTGAATCTTTTAAACAGGTAGCATTATGAAGATCTTTCTTCAAATCTCTGATTGAACAACCATTCATTTTCATTCTATCACACAAATTTGGAGACTACCAGCTAAAATTTTTAATGGATGAATGAGATCTGAATGAAAGGAAGTGGGTGTAAAACATTCAATTTTACCTACTAAACAGATGAATTGTTCTATAAAATTTTCCCAAGGGCAATCTGCTTATTTTAATTTAAATTTGGAGACTAGACTACCAGCTAAAATTTTTATGCATGAATGAGATTTGAACGAAAGGAAGTGGATGTAAAACACGCAAAAAAAAAGTGATATAAAGGTTTGCCCAAGGACGTCTTTTGCTTATTTTAATTTAAATATTGCTTTAGATTGTTACATCTTTGCCGATACATGCACATTAAGGGGTTGTTTGGGGCGCTGAGTGGGTTAAAATAGCGTGGATGATAATAGTTTGTGCTTTATAATAATCTATAGAGTTATATAATATTGTTTAAAATACAAAGTTATTTAGTCTATATTTGGGGTGTAGAGTACTCTACAGACTATTATAACTCATTTTATTATAACTCACACCCCAAACAACCCCTAATAGAGTATGAGCCCATTTGAATTGCCTTCTTTATTATAACTCACACCCCAAACAACCCCTAATAGAGTATGAGCCCATTTGAATTGCCTTCAAGTGTTTATTTTTGAAAAAAATAAGTCATTTTAACAAAATTTGAAGTATTTGGCGCACACTCAAAATGACTTTTTAAAAAATGAGTTTAAAAAAAAGAGTTAGTTTTGGTGAAAGACTTGAAACCAAATTTTAGAAAAAGAGTTTTTAGGTGTTTAACTTGAAATTCCACCTAAATTTTCATAATATATTAAAATGACCAAAATACCCTCACATTACCCCTCTCACCACTAGCAACCACCGCCACCAAAATATCCTCAACTACCCCTCTTAGAGATGTCCACGGGTCGAGGACAGGAATGGTTTCCCCGTCCCCATCCCTGCCCCCCATTTGAAATCCCATCCCCGCAAAATTTCTCGTTATATTTTGCGAAGATCAGGGCGAGGAATTCGTAGGGATCGAGTTTCCCGTGAGGAATTATTCTCCGTTTAGTTTTTTTTTCTTTTTTAAGAATCAAATAATTCTTTTGATAAATTTTTAAATAGTTAACTTCTATGAAAAATATTCATTAATTTTCAATTACATTGTTAATTATTCACCAAAAATCTTAATTTAAATAGTTAATTTTCTATTAAAAAATATCTATTTAAAGATAAAATTCTTGATTCTCCTAATAAAAATAAAACAATATTACATATTTAATTATTTAATTAATCCATATATATTATTAAAATGTTTAACTATATAATTCAAACATATCTAATTATCTAAATCATTAATAATAAAATTTTAAATGACATATATATACTTATACACATATGTATACACATACCCCATCCCCGTTTAGGGAAATTTTTTTTCTCCCACTCCCTCCCCATTCCCTGTTAAGACAAGTCCCCGCAAAGAAAATTGACATCTCTAAACCCTCTCACTACCAACGACTACACTAACAACCATCACCGCCATAATATTTTAAATACAAATTTATACTTAAACATTATGTTTAATAATCGTCTTTTATAGTAATTTGACATTAATAAAACCATTTTGAGTGTAGAACAACAAACCAAACAAACCTAAGCATAAAAACACTTTTAGAAAAATGTAACTACACATAAGTGTTTTAATTATAAACAGTTCTTATAAAAAAATGCTTAAAAGAAAATACATTTTTAAAAAACATTTAAATAAAAAGGTAATCTAAACCGACCCTATATTTGTTAGTTTATAGTAAATTACACTCATGAAAGGTTTTTTCCTTTTCTGTGTTTTTTTAAGAATATACAGAATTTCATTTAATCAAATGAGCTGGTTCATAATGAAAATATTCCAATAAAAACTGGGGTGAACGTAATCCATAAACATATTAGTCTTATGAAAATCCCTAATATAATTATGAATCCATTCACACCTCAATCTAATATCAGGAATATTTTCATTATGAACCAGCTCATTTCAATCAGTCCAAATTGCCCACGCACCAAATCCTTTTCTTTGTTTGTTCATTTAAATTTGCTTCAATGAAGGTATATAAACACCTGAATTAAATGATTCCTTGACTACTAAAAACATGGGTAAATGCTTTGCTCACCTAACCATCTGGTGGAAAGCTATCTTCTCTTTGTTGGCTAAGCTCTTCACAAACAAAATGGTTCATTTTTTGCTGAACTTACCCATCTACTGATACCTAGTTGGGAACTAATTTTAAGATTTATTCAATATCTTTGTTCTCAGCATTGGCTTTCGCTCCAGTTGCTTTTATGGTGTTATCACTCTGCTCAATTCCATAAATTCTAGAAACATGGTTATATATAATAGATGCTTTATTATTTTCATTATCATAAAAGAAAAAAAGCTCTTTGGTCATTGATGAATAACTTAAGAATTCGCATCTCTGGAGTAATGTCCCCCAAACAATTCCAGCCCTAAATTATAAGTTTATATAAAACCATTCAAGATTCCATAAAAACAGGACAAGGAAGGGCAAGGAAAATATATGACAATAATAATAATTTCCCAAATAGCTGACTAGAACCTAAAGAGATCACTAAGCTTCATTAACTTCTGCCGCAGAAAGTGCGACTGCAATGGTAACTAGATCCAATAAATATGAAAAAGAATATTCTTAATAATACAATTTATACTCGACAGAATTAATTTTTGGAAGCAACACAATGTGACAATTTAAGGCAAAGTATGATGATCTCGCATAATTTGTAACAATGGTCCACAATCCAAATAGCATAAGCAATATAATTTTAAAATGAGCACTCCTCAGAGCAAGGAAATGGAAACAACCATCTACACAGTGAAGTGATTGTGTTTGCAATAGCAGACATAAAATACAATTGTAGGTTGGAAAACAATAGAACCATACTCCAACATATACTCCAAAACGAAAGGATATCATTTTCCCATGAATGAAAGAGGCTAACAGGGCAGGGGCAAGAAGGTTAAATAAACAGTTTCAGACATCCAAGGAAGGAATATAGCAGCACAAGCTCTCAAGCCTGGCAAAGGCGAAAGCTCTTAGGCGGCCACTGCGAATGTTGTGAGAAACAAGCCTTTGGAATTGTCATCATCAACACACAAGTTAAACAAAAAAAGGTAAATCATATTAACTAAACATGATGGAAAATTAAATTCCTAGAAGCCATGAAGACAGATCGAAATTTAAAAAGAATTACAATGACTCAGACATCCAAGGAAGGATAGAGCAGCACTAGCTCTCAAGCCCGGCAGAGGCGAAAGCTCTTAGGCGGCCACTGCGAATGTTTTGAGAAACAAGCCTTAAAGATATCATCATTGTAAACACAATTTCAAATGGAGAATGACAACCATCAGGCATAAAGCAGTTTAAACAAAGGAAAAGCAGCAATAATCATAAGAGTTAAATTCATAAGTTCAGAAGAGACTCAGACATCCAAGGAAGGATAAAGGCAGCATTAGCTCTCAAGCCTGGCGAAGGCGAAAGCTCTCAGGCGGCCACTGCGAATGTTTTGAGAAACAAGCCTTACGGATATCATCATTGCAAATAGATTTTCAAATGGTAAATGACATACAATTTAAGAGATCTTCCATCCAGCAATGATCAGCAAGACATGAAAGACAAAGCTGACAAAGTGAAAAGGATGGGATATGAATATGAGGGACATTTTCATCCCTAAAGCACTCAGATCACTGCTAAAGGGGCAGACGAAAAGTCCCCAATTAGTCACTTTCTGGGAAATTTTGAAAGCTATATTATCAGATAAAAATCTGAAATTCATAAAAAACAGATGTTTTGAGAAACAAGCCTTAAAGATTGATCCTCACAGACCCATTACCGAATTATCAGCTAATCTACAACACAAATCACATATCTTGCCATAACACAAAGAAAAGAAAATCAAGAACAATCTAAGAATAATGAAGTTTTGGCATGATATTTCATCATTTGCCCAAATGGATATTTAATCTCCTTGATCTCTCGTCATATCCTGAACACTAGTCATACTAGAATCTAAGTTTTAAAAAAATGAAGAGTACCAAGTGGCCCGATACGAAAACTTGGAATCAAAATACTAGATCACATCAGAAACCTAACTCCTGCATATTTCTATTGACTTCTGAATTCCAAATTCATTCAAACTGAGCAGTTACCCAATGCAAATCTTCACAAGATTAACGACCAGATTAGAAATCATGAATCAAATCAATCAGGATAGTAAAATCTCATTAAAATCCTCTAAGATTATTTGAAATATCAACATAAGCCCATGAAATCGAACACACAATTCAAAAAACATCAAAACAAGTCAAGAAACTGACACCACGACTCAACCAAATTCAAAAGAGTGCTCAGACAGCCAAGGGTATATTAATCAGATCCCGGGAATTGTACCCAGATCAGAAACTCTAGTCCATAAAAATAGCCTCATCACTGCACTACAGCGAAGACCTAATAGATGAAAAATATGAGCATTGAAGTTGAAGAGTACAAGGTGAACAAATTCATCGGTTTCGAATGGAAACTACACATGCAGAGATGAAAACCAAGAATGGAGGAAACGACGATGTGGAGAACAAGGTCGAAGGGTGAGTTTATAGGCCATCGACTGATAAATTAGGGTTTCTCCTTGTCTGACTGGTTTAGGGCTTTTCTTCATTTCATCGCTCGTCTACTGGGCTGGGCTTGAAGATAATAAGATTAGGACCAACCAAAAACCAACCTAAAAAATAGCAAAACGCAATGATTTGGTAAAAAAGTATAAACTCCTACCCCTCTCTCTTCTCATTTCCTTTCTCTCTCTATTTTTTTTTTACATAATTTTTTAATTTCTTAATTAAAAAAATTTCTTTATTTTTTTATATAAATTTCTCGTCATTATTACTAATTACTAATTAAATATAAATAATTATTAAAAAATATTTTTATTTTTATTCTATAATTTTAATAAATTTTTAACAAAAAATATTTTTTTTGTTCTATAATTTTATTTTTTTAATATAAATTATATAAAAATATTTTAGATATGATACTATTATTTAAATTTAAATTCTTAATATAAATTAGAGAACTACATAACAATTTTTTTAATTGATAAAAACCTCCCTATCTCACTTCCTCCACATGTCATCTACAATTTTTTTGAGTTTAAACAAAAATTACTTATAACAAATAAATATCTTATCTTTTTTAAGCTTTTTTTTTTTATTAATAACTAAAAATATATATATAATTTTATGATTTGAAGTTAAGAAAAACATATTTTAAACTAGCATGTATTACTATTTAAGAAATTAGAATTTAAAAAGGTTAGCGTATTAAAAAATTTTGATTTTCAAATTAATCATATTCAAAGTAAAAAGTTAAACGATCTCTTCTTCCAAAACTTAATAAAAAAATTTTATTACAATAAATAACATAAATATATAGTAATCTGAACAAAAGTACTATATATGATATTTATTTTGAATGGTGTTAAAAATATATATATTCATTTTCTTAATTATTTTAAAATAGTATAAATATTTGATATTTACTTCAAAGAATATATTATTTTCAAATTAATAAAACTTTAAATAATCCATTACATTAGTTAGAAAAATAAAATCTTAAATTATATAAAAAAAATTATTTTATTAAGCTTGAAAAACAAATCTTAAATTAAAATTTAAAATTGACGAAAATAAGTATTTAACAAAATTGTAAAATATTCATAAAATAATATAATTTAAAATCTCAATTTTGGGATTGATAGAAACAAATCTATATTATTTCTAGAATTGAGAGAATAAAAACATAAAAATCTTAATGTTTATTTGAATCCTTTTAAATTAATGGATTGAAATTTTTCCAAATCACATGTAATATTTAAAAAGTATTGTAAGAATTTCTTTTATTTGAAAACTATCCAAGGAAAATGAATTATTAATGTGAGATGTATTGAAAAAAGAATGTAGGGTATTTTGTTTAAAATTCCTTTTTTTTTTCTTTAAAGAAGTTTGTAAAAAAATATATAAATTAATAAAAACAAAAAATCTAAATCTTAGAATTCATGAGAACAAATTCTTAATAATAAAATTTTGAGAAATTGTAGAAAAAACTGTACAAAAAAAAGCAAAAATCAACTCATACTTCATAACTTAGGCCCCGTTTGATAACCATTTAGTTTTTTGTTTTTGTTTTTTGAAAATTAAACCTATAAATACTACTCACATCCATGAATCTACTTGTTTTATTATCTACCTTTTAACTATGTTTTCAAAAACCAAGCTATGTTTTGAAAACTGAAAAAAGTAGTTTTCAAAAACTTGTTTTTGTTTTTAGAATTTTGCTAAGAATTTAAATGCTTCCTTATGGGAGATGAAAACTATTGTACATAAATTAGGAGAAAACAAGCTTAATTTTCAAAAACCAAAAACCAAAAACCAAAAACCAAAAACCAAATAGTTATCAAACGGGGCCTTAATGTTTAATAAATCTGCACCCCAAACAAAAACTTCAGAAGTCCTACTCCCTGCAACACTCCTTGCCTCAAACACGGACTTCCTAACTCTAGACTAAACAATTTTGCACCCCACACATAGACTTCTTAACTCCCCAGACATATTAACTCCTACCCCCTGCAATTCCTTGCCCCAAACAGCCCCTAAGTATTGCTTGTGTTCATTTTTTGTGTTTAGTTGGGTTCATGATAAGTTTTGTTGTTACATTCTCAAGTCTTGGTAAGTTTAGTAAATGTTGTTATGTTTCTAATTTTTGGCAAGTTTAATAGTCTATGTTCATTTTTTATGAGTTCAGTTGTTGGGTTCAAGAGAAATTCTACTATTATATTCCTAAACTTTGGTAAGTTAGTATGTGTTGTTATGTTCTTAAGTTTTGGTAAGTTAATAAGTGTTGTTATGTTCCAAAACTTTGGTAAGTTTAATAATTTATGTTTATTTTTTATAAGCTCAATTGTTGGGTTCGTGATAAGTTTTCTTTTGATGTTCATGAATTGATGTGAGTATTAATATTTTGAGGGAGTAGCTTGTGAGATCAATGTTTTGCACAAGGAGTAGATTCATGTAAGATCAAATGTGTTGAGTTGGAAATATTGTCAATATTTAAAATGTATAACTCATGGATATTGTTCTTCTTATTTTGATGTAAGAAGTATTGGGTTCAACCCTAAAATGGATATTCTTTTGTTTATTAGGTTTTGCAGGAACTCAATGAAGTCAAGAAGCCATATTATAACTAATTGATGTATGAGCTTTTTTGTGGGTTGTGACAAAAAAATATAGTATATTTACTCATGTTAGTTGAAGTCTAGTGTAAAAATTGTTATAATGTACACACTTTATGGTAAAAATTGTTGTAATATACAAACTTGATCATAATTAGTTTGTATGTAAAGTTTGACCAAATTTAGTTCAATAATATAAAAAAGTTGTTATTTGTGCATGTATTTATTTTGTATTAAAATTAGAGTGATTTATTTTAAAAACAAGTATGTTAACATGTATCAGACAATATAATTTCTATAGTTTTATTTAATCATCATAAATAAATAAATAATGACACAGCATTATTTATGACAATTCATCAAAATCATAAAAATTACTAGGGTGACAACTATTCATCATCGTGATGTTCAAAACTGTCACAACATGTTTTTTTTGTTAAAAACCAAAAACTATCAAAGAAAACATTTGTTTGACACTAAAATACTGCCATTAAAAGAATTTATGTGACATTGAAAAAGTATTGTTAATATATATATCTTGACCATAATATAGCTTTTATTAGTTTTGTGATGATATTGTAGAATTGTCATTAAACAAATTAATAGACAATAAAAATATATTTTTGACAGTGTTTCACTATTATGTAAGATCAAATTTGTGAAGTAAAAATTTCCCAATATATATTTTCAAACAACATTTGTCTTTCCTTCTAACTATCACCCCATTTCGCAAAGGCTTTCTCAGGTTTTTCTATACCTTAGTACATTTGTCTCATTAAGACCCGGTAGTAAGTCATGGCACTGTTTCGTCTGCTCTTCAAAGTGAGGGTAAAGATCAACTTCAAATCATTGTAATTAGCTAATTTAACAAAAACAGAAGAGCTATATGTTTTTGCATCAAACTTGTTGCTTTGAGATTTCATTAAAACAAAATGGATCAACAGTGAAATCAAAGAAAGTTTTGAGACCTCCCCGACTCTCCCTATCTCTCTCAATTGAGAAATACCACAAAATTACAGCAAAAATATATCTCTCCCCATAACTAACTCTTACCTATATACTTCCTCTCTCTCTATATGAGACTTCACCACGCACAAACAACTCTATGGGCCCCTAACTCTACACAAAACAACCTCTTCCTCAAGCACTTACATTCATACACTTTAATAATTTGAGCCTATATACTATTCTTGATAACACAAATTATGCTCAACAGCTTTTATCTAAGGATGGAAAAAGTAAACCAAAGGGAACTATGTGATAAATTAGGGCTAAGTATGATGATCTCGCATACTTTGTTACCATTGTCCACATTCCAAATGGCATTAGCAACATGGTTTTAAAATGTGAACTGTTCTGAGCAAGAATATGGAGCCAAGAATGCTAAAATGAAAGTAGGAAATTATACAGACACATTGCAGAAAACTAGGAAATTCCCGTAGTAATTTTCACTCGTATATATAATTTCTGAAAACTGAAAATTGAGAAAGAAAGTTCAAAAACATAATTATGAATAATACATATTTCTAAATAAAAATTCTTGGAAAAACTCAAGAAACATAAAACTAAGGAAATCAATTGAATAAAATGATTTCGTGAGGTGATAATGTCTACAACAACCATCTATACAGTGAAGTGAAGTGAATATGTTTACAATAGCAGACAATAAAATGAAAATTGCAGGTTGGAAAGCAATAGAATGACCTCCAAACCAATTAATGAAAGAGGCTAACAGGGAAGGGGAAAGAGGGTTGAAGAAAAAATGGTTTCAGACATCCTAAGGAAGGAATATAGCAGCACAAGCTCTCAAGCCTGGCGTAGGCGAAAGCTCTTAGGCGGCCACTGCGAATGTTGTGAGAAACAAGCCATTGGAATTGTCATCATCAACACATAAGTTGAACCCAAAAAAAAGTAAACCACACTATACTAACAACTAAACAGGAAGGAAAATTAAATTTCTAGAAGCTCACAAAAACAAAGATCGGAATTTAGCTAATCGAAGTATACATTAACAGATAAAAGTCTGAAATTCATTGAAAACGGATGCTTCAAAATCCTAACATTTAGACAAAAGAGTTTAATCTCATCGCTAAACCAATTATACGACATAAAAGTAAGAATACAAGAATGAATCGTCGATCAGAAAACAAAACAACACATTTCAACAAATCTGCCCAAGGTCAAGTAAAATAGGCTTTCAGTGTGTGTAACAGTCAGATCATTGATAGGATCTCACTGAAATCCACTAAGATTTTTTGAAATATCATCATAAGCCCATAAAATCGAACACGCAATTCACTAAATTCAGAAGAGTGCACCATAACGAACATCAAAAAAAGATGAAAAAGAAGCTGAGAATTGAAGTTGAAAGGTGGAGAAAGATGCACCAAAATCTGCGGTTTCGAGTGGAAACTTGAACTGTAGAGATGAGAACCAAGAATGGAGGACACGGTGATATGGAGAAAAGAGGTCGATTGGTGAGTTTATAGGCCATCGACTGATAAACTAGCGCTTCTCGTTGTCAACTGGTTTCATTGGATGCAATTTCTGGGCTTGGCCTCAACATAATAAAACTTGGACTAACCAGAAGAATTACCAAATTGAAATAAGCATTTTGAAAAAGGTCAAACTTCTTTCAAATTGTAAAAAATGGTCAATGCTATAAAACGAAAATTTATATCATTCAAAAATGTTCAAAATATCTCCTGATTTCAAACCTAAAACGGCTTTTTAAATCAAGCAAAAAAAAAAAAGGGTTATTTCAATCCTAACATATATTATACTATGTACTAAAATCTAGGTAGAATATAAACAAACATAAAATCATTAACTTAAACTTAAAATATACTGTAAATTATAAAAATCTAAACATACGAAATTTGAGATTAACTATAGAAAATGAGATTAATATTACTTTGTGTTTGGCAAAAGAAACCCTAAAATTGATATACCGAATGAAACATATACTCACACATAAGAATGGACTGATGAATTCATGAGAGAAATGTCGTGTATCTTCAAAATAATAATAATGCAAACACAATGCTCAATCTGCAAAACATCAAATCACACTAATTAGGGGTTCCTCGAAAATCATGAAACACAAACTGTTATGAATAGTGGAGACCAAACAACGGCCCAGTGTTGGCCCATCTAATATTTAACCCTAGCTATATATGGGTGTTTGCCGACGTGGGGTGGTTGGTTATGAAAACAAAAAAGACAACGACAATGGGTGTTTTTAAGAAGAAAAACAGAGAGCAGTGTCGTGTGTGTGGTTTTTCGATAGAAGAAGAAAAAAGCCAAGTGTTTAAGAGGCGTTTTCTTCATATGTTATGTGTAAGAGCGTTTTTTATCCATTGAAGAGTTTTTTGAGCTATTGTAGAGTGATTTGTAAGCCTTTTCCTTAAGAGAAAAGTGAGAGAAATCATTCTTGAACGGTCGTAAACTCTTGTACTTTCTCCCTGTCTACTAGACGTAGCACACATTGGGTGAACCAGTATAAATTTGGTGTCAACTTCTTTTTCCCTTAAACTTGATTTAATTATCGTTCTTGTTGCTTAGAAGTTTATGATGGTTTACCTACTCTTTTAAGCTTGTGAGTTCCAATTGTTTATTTCGCAGTACTTGGAACCAGAACCTGATATCTGGGATTTTAGATGGAATATATATTGTCTGAATCTGGTTGAGTAAATTTAGATTGATTATATTTTATCGTACCCCCTAACACAAACTACCTCCACACATTTTTGTTGAATGATCCTTCGTTACATTCGCACAATTTCTCCCTCTTTCTCCTCCATATTATGGAGATCCAAGTTCTCCCTTATTCTCCCTTCCTATTTCTGCTCTCACTCACTCTCCTCTATCACCTGTTGTTGTCTCAAAGCCCCATACCCACATTTCCTTCCTTTTTTGTGCAGTTGTCTATAGATTCATCACCAAGAACTGCTTTGAAGATGAATATTTTGAACGAGTGCTAAATGACAATGGAAAAGAGAGTAACGATTAATGAGTGTACAATGAAGATAACAAATGTACGTGAGTTGGGATCAGTAGCCAAAAAAAAGGCTTAATTATCGAATGAACAATATAAAGGCGTGAAAAAAAAAAAAGAAAATATAAATATTTTAAATATCTGTTTAAAACTATAATAGATAAAATCTAAATAATTAAAAGAAGTTAGATATAGAAACCGAAAAGGAAAAAAAAATGAAAAATCCACATTTATTTAAAATTTAAACTGACAAAAAAAAAAAAAAAACTTCCAGAATTTAAATTAAAACTGTAAATAGAAAGAGAACCTAAAAATATAAGAGACTGCAAATAAGATTAAGGTGTTTAGATACACCTATTTACAACCAATAAAAAAACACCGAAACAATACAAGAGGATAAATAGGAAAATCGAAAAATGCACGAGCATGCATATGTCACCCATGGACATATGCAAATGTTTTTTTGGAAACATAGTCAAATGTTTTTTTTTTCTTTTGGGCTGTTTTTCAAAACCACCACATTTTTTTGGACATTTGGTCCAATTGCCCATAAAACTATGTCTACTCGTCAGCTGTAATCTAAGCCCATTAAGAGAGCCCCACGGACTAAAGCTTCCACATATCTGGGAAATTTGACTAGGTGTCTATAATTATACCATCATTTTTAAATATGACCAATTTTTTTTTTACTTGAATTATGGTCATCGTGTAACATCCAAAATCTCCTCTCTTTTTTTTTTCTTTCTATTTTTACCCTTATTCCTAAACTGACCACCAACTCCTTATTTTATGGAATCTGTTTCTACAAATTTTCATCCCCTTATTTGAATCCTTATTTGAAAATTCAAATTTAAAAGTCAACTCTAGAATTTTCTCATTCTTATTTTTTACTTGATTTTATCTTTTTAAAAATTTGATGGTATATATCTTCTTATATATGCAAATTTAAATTAACTTTTGACTAGGTCCGTTGCCTCAACGTTTGGTCAAAGGAGGAATTGCCAAACATCTAGTATTTTCCCACACTTGATGCCAATGAATTTTTTTTAAACAAAAAAGAAAACTGTGTCTTCCCCAAGTAAAATGTGAATATTATTCACATATACATTGTTACAGCCATGGAAATGGAATATTGACTGCTTTCAAACTAATTTTCAAACTGAAATGTTAGTTATTGAACCATAAAAGACTCGATGAAAGAAATGTTGAAAACCTGAGGACTAATAATACCATTCCCTTTTCTAGAAATGTCATTTTTCCTTCTTCTTTTTCTTGCTTTCTTGAAAGATTCTTTTTTTTTTTTATGGTCATGTAAACAATAAAGTAATTTTTTTTTAGTTCAACAACACGTGGGGTGTGAAAATTTAAATTTTTAACCTTTTAGTTGAAAATATATGTTTTAACTAGCTGAATTAATGACCAAATTGACATTATAATATTAATTAATTATTACCACATCATTATAAACAAAATCAAATTAATTATCGTTATTATATCCGACAAGAAACCAACTAAAATTGTTATCAAATAGTTAATCATCTATACTTTGTAAGTTCAAATTTCCTTTCTTTTATTTGTGATGAAACTAACCTAAATTTTAAAAATTCAAAAACAAAATATGAATTTCTTGAAACAAGGAAGAGAATAAACACATGTGACATTGAAGACTTAGAAGACAAGTTTGTAGTTTGTGAGAAAGCTGTTTAGATGGCTTGTTGAAAGAATAAGAAGCCATCATCTTTTGCTTTTTCTAGAAGATCCTTTGCTTTCTTGTTGTCTTAGTTGGCACTTGTTTTTCTAGAACATGACCTTTTCTTTTATATTGTGTTTCCACCTGATTATTAGACTGCAGACCTACATAATACTTAATGCAATCAAGTTGAATTCAAAAAGTGCACTTAAAAAGGAAATTTTGAATTAAAAAAGTGAAATTTCAGGATTGCATAAAGGAATAGATGCGTTTGCCGGGAGTCGAACCCGGGTCTATTGCTTGGAAGACAATTATCCTAACCGTTGGACTACAAACGCTAGATGTCGACAGGCATTAATTTAAAACATTACAAATAATTAATGAAGTAAATATTTTCCTTATCACCATTAAGATTGACTAATATTTTCAATATGTTTTTCTAAAAAAAAAATTAATAATAATAACATTTTCAATATACTACATATTTGTACATGGATTATAAAAAAGAAAGGCTTCAACATATTCATATGTCTATAGGTTCGATATCCACATAAATAGTGAATTGTCATTTTTACCGTATCATAAAAATTGATAAAATATAAAAGATAAATGTCAATAGTATAACATTTTAATTTATTTAAAAATGGTGGATTTCTTTATTAATTTAAATATTTTTTATGAATCTTACATTTATATAATTTTTTAAAAATATCGATCAACATCAACATCTTATCAATATTTCTATTGACATTGATATCTAAAACCTTGGTTTTGTATGAATCTAATATTTATATAATTTTTTTCAAAAATATCGATCAACATCAACATGTTATCAATATTTATATTGACATCGATATTTAAAATGTTAGTTTTAGTCTAAAAATTTTGTTATATTTTTTTACAATTTAGTCTCCATTGTTTAAAAAGTTTCAATTTAGTTTCTTATGTTTTAGCATTTTTCAATTATACTATTTCTATCAGTGAATATTAAATATGACTTTTTTTTTTGACTTCGAATATTAAATATGACTAATAGTATGCTTATGTGGCATAATACTTTAGTGAAAATCGATGGAAATTGAGACGAGAGATTAAATCACCTACAAGATAAAATTGTTTAATTTCTCCTTCAAATATCTAAAAAGTTGATAAAAAAAATCTTTTTTTTTTTTTGTTTTCTTTGGTGGATTTACCTTATCCTTAAAAATTCTGCTAACCCACTAAGTATGATATTATGTAAAAGTTTATCATCATTCATATTTAACATTCAATATTTGAAAAATGTTAAAACATAAAGGTTTGAATGTAGACTAAATAAAAAAATATATATCAAACATTTAAAATTAAAACATGTATTTAGCCAAAAAAAAAAAAATAGAATACTAATTGTAAGATTTATAGTTTATTTAGAAGTGTCTTATTTATTACTGAAATAACCATTATAACTTTTTTTTCTTCTTATTTTCATAACTTAGGTAATAACATCTAAATTAAGGCGGCATCCAAATTTGAATGGAGAGTGATTGATGAGAAAGTCAAAAGTCAAAAGGATCAATTATTGATATGTAGGGAAGAAATTTGGGGTATGGCTTTATTTATTTATTATTATTATTATTATTTGAGTTACAGGGTATGTCCAATTATGGTGGCACCTTATGTTTGTAATAATGTAAGTGGTCTAGGTGTTCTCCATTGTATAGCCTTTTATCAAATTATGTTCAAAGTTTTTAGCTTTTTTTAGAGTTGCTTTCAATAATGCTTTGAAAATTTCCCGACAAAAAGAAACCAAAAGTTTGATTTTAGAGAGTTTTTTTTTTTTTTTTTTTTGGAATTTCTAAGAATAGTGGAATCTTCTCATTGCTCGTTATTCCATAGCCGTATTTGAAAAGTTCAAATATTTTATTTTCTTGACTTTGAACTGTGAATAATAAACCTTAACACATACAATGTGATCTAATTAATTAACTACCGCTTGTTTGATAACCATTTAGGGCTCGTTTGATAACGTTTCTGTTTTCTGTTTTTTGTTCATGTTTCTCATTTTTCAAGAAACAGACCTGTTTAATAAACCATCATGTTTCATGTTTCATGTTTCTAAATCTTTTAGAAACGTTTCTAAAAAAAATGCAAATTTTGAGAAACTTCAAAAAGTAGTTTCTCAAATTCTGTTTCTGTTTCTGTTTTTTTTTGTAGGTTTCATGCATGTATTCTTATTTCTCTTTTTACCCATCTCTCATCTCTCTCTTCTTTCTCTCTCTTCCATTCTTTTTTTTTCTTTTAATACTTTTTAATCTTTTTGTTTTTTTTTCTTATTTTTTATTTTTATTTTTTGATTTATTTCTTTCTATTTGTTCTCTCTCTTTCATCATAATCTTTTTTCTTTTAATAGTTCATTATCTTTTTTTTTTCTTTTTTCCTTTTTGCTTTTCTCTTTTCGTTTATGTTTTTATTTTCTCTTATTTTCATATTTTCTTTTACTTTACATTAACGAGCTTATAGTTATTATTTTCTATTTAATTCTCCATTATTTTTCCTTTTGGTACGATTTTATTTTTTTATTAAATAAATAAACTAATAATGTATTTCATGTTTACCATTAAATGTAAAAAAATATATACATTCTCTCTCTTTTTCTGATTTTACTTGCATGTATTATTGGCTAATGCATTTTTAAAGAAAAAATAAAAATAAAGTTTATTATTAAATTAAAGAAATGTGGGTATGTTCGATTGTATGACCTTAGACAATTTACAAATTCGTCTAATTTAACTAACTCTTGTAAGTCAAAATCGTTCAAGGTGAATTGATTGAAGTAAGAAATAACATTGCAAATCAAATTTGAACAACATTTGAAGGGATAAAATTTATTATTATTATTATTATTATTAATTAGGTGTTAGGTCTTAATAAAATGCTATAACATCTTTATAATTGTTTTATATTTATTTTAATGCATGTTATATGTTTTATTATAGTATATGAACTAAATTTTATTTTTACCAAAAAACAAGAAACAAGAAACAGAAATAGTTATCAAACATGTTTCTGTTTTTAGTTTTTAAGAAACAGAAACAAGAAACGAGAAACAGAAACAGGAAACAAGAAACGAGAAACAAGAACGTTATCAAACGGGGCCTTAGTTTTTAGTTTTTAGTTTTTTAAAACTAATTAACTTATAAATATTACTTTCATCTATGGATTTTCTTGTTTTGTTATCTACTTTTAATTTTCAAAAATTTGTTTTTGTTTTTGAAATTTGGCCAGAAATTCAAATGTTTCCTTAAGAAAGATGGAAACTAGAAAATGAAAACCATTGTAGAGAAATGGTGAGAAAATAAACACAATTTTCAAAAATTAAAAACAAAAAACCAAATGGTTATCAAACGGAGCCTACATGTTCAAATTATCACGTTTTGTTAGGTAGTATATTTGTACGACTTTAGTTGAATTTAAGTTTTTTTATCTTGAAAAATACCAAGCTATGATGATTGGTTTGTTACGTACATAAATCGAATTAAAGTTAGCTAGTGTTGAGAATCATTTAAATATGCACTAATTGATTTTCTCGAGCCAACTTGAATATAACTCAATTGGTTAAAGTATATATCTCAACCATGAGATTAGAGGTTTTATCCCTCACCTCACATGTTGTTGAACTAACAAAAATGATTTTCTCAATCTTTGGCTCATAATTAAGTTAGATTTTACAACAATATTTATTTGGCCTCTTTTTGTTTTTAATAAAAATAAAGGCAATAAAGAAAAAGCAATTATCATCTCAACAACATAGTTATGCTAAATTAAACGGGTATATTTAAAAAAATAATCTTCTCAATATAGTTTGGTTTATTTTAGTTTTATAACACATAAATCAAGTTGAACCAAGAACTTTGAGTTCTCACTTTTAGATAGGACAAAAAATGAACCAAATCAGTTGTTAAGTTAGTATTGGTTCATTTTTTTTTTTTAAATTATTATTATTGTTTTATGCATACCTGACTCTTACAAGTAGGAGTATACCACCAAAACAATATAAACTACATAATGAGTGCATATTTAAATCATATAAAAAATTGAAAATTAGATGAAAACGAAAGAGATTTTGATTTTGATGACAAAGGGGGATGGAAGAGTTATCAAGAAAGTTCATATCTAGAATATGCTAGTCTTAAAGCAATTTAAAACTTAAAACCTATTGAAAAATGGTTCTAATGTTTGATTGGCTTATTTTAAAAATGGATAGCATCTTATAAATATACATATTCATGCATGTCTGAGTGGCGTCTTCCCGAGTTTCTATTTAAATAAAAGAAAACTCAATCCAACCACTCAAAACTTTATATATATATATAAAAAAAAAAGCATAAAAGTCCGACCCATAGTGCTTCTCCAATTATTACTTATTAGGAAAAGGAAAAAAACAGCTTTTTCTTTTATGTCATATTCACTACTAACTTGGGTCCCTCCTGCCAAATATGAGGTGTGTTCCACTGTGCAGCATTCTGAATAAAGTTTGGTACATATGTGTTCTCTTTGTGAAGTGGTCCAAATGAAACATATGCAGACTTAAAATAGTGTTTTGGTAGATATGAAAAGTTTAAGCTCCTCAAAGTGGTGCATAAATAGAATTAAAAAAAAAGAGAGAAACATCATAATGTCACGTCTTGTAAAAGAGTATTAGTAAACTTACAGTGTGTTTAGAATAACTATTGATAAAAAAAAAAAAAAAAAAAAAAAAAACTTTTTAAATAAAAAAAACTTTTTCTATAAGCACCATATTAATTTTAAGTAGATGAACTTTTTTTTTTTGTTTAACAATTGCAGGAGTGGGGATCAAACCATTGACTTTTGGCATGGCAATTGGTATCTTATCCACTGAGCTATGATTAGATTATCTTAAGTATGTATGCTTCGTATAGCTTCTTGAGTGGTTTTAGATGATCAAATGTGTTTATGTATTTATTGATTTTAATTTTAATAAATAAGAAGCATTTAAAAAAGCTGGATTAATTTAAAAACTTTTTTTGAAGAAACATTTGAGAGATGAATTATCTATAAAAGACTTTAAAGTGATTTAACCGAAAATCTAGTTAGAAAAAAATATATATTTATAATTAATTGAATCACTTTTAAATATAGTAAAACTAAGCAAACTTGTTGTACAAAGCACTTTTTAAAAGATATAAGATATACAAACTTTTTTTTAAAAAAAAAGTGCTTAAAACTTGAAGATATGTCAAGCACAACATTCAAATGCTTTATATATGATAGCTTTCTTTTGCGGTATAAACCACAAACATACAACATTTAACTAGCCAAAATGAGTATAGCTCAAGGATAATTAATATGTATTCATTTCTTTGAGGTTGGAGATTCAAATCTCTATACCATTTTATGTAATTTTTTTTATAATTATTTTGTATTTTAGCAAATTATTTTTTAGTATTCCAACGACTAGCATGCTCACTTCAATCACTTTCACCACGTCAACATATATAGCTGCTATTATATAATAAAATATATGAATGTACATTTCTAGCCGCCCTTGAATTCAGCTGATGCATGAATGAATTGAAAAGGCCAAACACACAGGGACAGGGCTACACTAATAAATTTTTTTAACCTTTAATAAAGACATATTTCATTATTATAATAATATGTAAATGTTTGGACCTAAGCGTATATAATATGTTAAATATTCAGCTGAGGTCACTGTGATATATATATATATTTGATTGATTATTACTTAGGTTATGAAGATTCTGTGTTTGGAATAAGGGGAGGTTTCGGAGTAAAAAAATGGGGGAGGGTTGGAAATTGAGATTGTTTAAGGTGAAATTGAAGTGGAATCTCCTGATTGGATATTGTTTGTGTAATTAGAAACAAATGAAGGGTGGTAGTGGTTGGAGAGGTCCCCTTTGTTGGGAGAGAATACGTAAAGAGCACTTGAAATATTAAAGTACTTTGCTACTAACATTTACTTTAAACTATTTTTATGAGTTTGAAATGACTTTTAAAAAAATAGTTTTTGTAAGTGAAGTACTTTTTCTTTATTTTTTTTTTTAAAGAAACACTAATTATATGAAATTTTTTAAAAATGTTTTCAGAATTATTAAAAGTAGTTTCTGCCATATATTCCAACATCATGATAAATTTAAACAACCTTTTTAATTAGTTGAAAATTTGTACAAGTTAATTAAAAGACATACGATGAGAGTGAATATTTGACTTTTTTTGGATGAAAATAATAACTTTAGTATTTTATATATGTTAAATTTTTTATCGTACTTTAATTTATAAGTTCAGCACCATGTCAATCCACGTTAATACTACGTTAGACCAGATTGAAATATAATCTACATCAATCACATTTAATTTTCCTTTATATTCAGTGGTCTCTTGTTTTGTGAGATTCCAAAATATCCAATATTTCATGCACATTGATTTCCATGTTTTTATTGGGGTAATATGAAGATAATTGAATATCTTAAGATGTCAAGCATTTTAGAAAGCTCTCTTCTGAGCTATTTTGATTCTCATTCAAATCAGGAGTTTTTAATCTTTTAGACATTTGAAACATGTCCCTAATTATTAGTTTCTGTTGTTGTCAAATTTTAGATAGGATAAATCTCACCTGACCTCCACGTGACAACGACGGTGAATTTGTATTCTTGGGAGAAGAACGCAGCCTGCAAGACAAGAAGACCTGGACATCAGTGTGGTGTAGGGCACATAGGCTTCGATGCTTAAGTCAAATAGAGTTCTTTTGAGAGAATTAGAGGTTCTAGGAGAGTGTTGTAGGCTGGAATGAACTTACTTTGCTCTCCTCTCTAGGAGAGCTTAAATACCTTCCTCACTAGGATTTTCGTGGGTTTCCGTCTTCAATTGGGAACGAAAGGACATAATGGGGCTAAACCGGAGGTACATGGACCATGAGGGGCTAAGGCAAGGCCCAAAGGTAAACCTTGCCATGTGGTTGGCTGAGGCCGATCATGGGCTTAAGCTTCTGCTCAAGCCCGTTTCTTCATCCTTTCGCATCTTAGGCTGATCCTCTTTCTGTTTTGGTATGTTTTGACTTCGTATTGGGCTTCTTTTCCTCTTTTGGCCCTTTATAGTAGCCTTTCACTCAGCCCGTTCTTGTTGGTCTAATTTCACCCATAACACTAACCTCCACTCCTTAGTTAGAATTCAAGTGAGGATATTTTAGCCTTCTTAGAGTGTCGATTTCTCCATTTTTTCGTAGGAATTTTAGGGTTCTGGGGCTCTTATTTTGCGTCTCAGATCATCCCCAGGATTGTCATCGAACCCTGTAGGTCGATCTTTCCTGGTGGGTAAGATTCTTCTCTGGATAATGTGTTCGTCCACATCCTGTAGAAAATTTAAGGGCTCCAAGGTTCGCCTTGGATCTCCTCAAGATTGTCGTCCAACCCCGTAGGGAACATTTCTATCTTTCTTGAAGGCTAAGACTCTCCTCTGGATTCACGATCAGTGCCGCTTTCCTGGAGAAAATATGTAAATTCGAAGGCATCCTCAAATTTAAGTGAGATTGCCATCAAACCTCATAAGGGCTATTCTAGACTTCCAGACCTCCTGTAGGAAGGAAATTTGGCCATCTAGTAGCCTGTAGCTTCTCGATCTCCCATAGGAGAAAATTCTTGGCTATTTAATAGCCTCATAACTTCTTACTTTTCGTAAGCATTTTTTGAACAATTATAGCTTCATTTCAGGCAGATACTGTGAAAGGAGAAGAGGAAATTAGCTACAAAGTGAAGATTGGGGGAGAAAAAGGTATCCGGACACGTGTACTGTGCCAGGTCGAGGCCTGCCTGCCAGGTCCGGCGCTCGCAGGTGGGCATGCTGTGCGCAGGCCCTTGTCGGCCTCAGTGCCTAAACACACTGTTTTTTTTCTTTTTTATTTTATTTTCTTTTTATTTTTAATTTGAATTTCAAATCAAAACTTCCCTTCAATTTCTCTGCATCATTCTCCTATAAATAGGAGCTCATTTCTTCACATCCTCACCTTATTCTCATATTCTCTTCCTCTCTTTAAGGTATCTTGATGTTCTTCTATTCTGCTATTTTCTTTTTCTTTTTTGCTTGTTGAGATGACTAGTGAATGCTCTGCCACTTCTCCAGAGGTTGAGGGATCTTCTTTTGGTGATGAGTCTTTTAGTACAAGTTATTATGAGACTTATTCATCTTCTGATCATGTTTTTAGTGAACCTTCTGTATATTCTGATGTTATATCATCCTTGGTGACCGAGGCTCATCTTGAGCAATTCTGAGCAATTGTGGTGCAAGTGCACATTATTGATGCAAGTAATAAAACAGGAGTATTCCTGAGTACTGATCCCACAAGGAAATGTGTAACAAAAATATTGCAAAAACAAAAATGTATTCAGAATTGCACTCTTGTTAAATAAATTGCAAAATCGAATTTTGGGTTGGTGTAAAACAACAAGGAAAATAAAAATCAGAATGTAAAAACAGAATGCAAAAATAGATAGTAGAATCAAAGTTGCAAAATGTTCTAAACAACAATAACGAAGGCACAAAGAAATATACTCAACGAAGAAAAGATGGGGCTCAAGAATGTCATTGCCCTAAGTTGTAAATTGCAAACCAAAATTGCAATATCCAACCTACTCTACACACAATTGTAAACCAAAATTGTTACTTCGATTCACCTTGTACTTAGGTTCTTAGGAGACTAAGTGAGTGACTTATATATCTATAGTCCCTCTAACTTAGATAATTTGGCTCAACAATTTTACGGGCTTTGAAGTCTTTTTCCCTATGTTTAGGGTAAAGATAGACTTATGTCTACGCTCTTGTCCAATGCTTGTGCGAAATCCATTTTTTACTAACCTTGGCAGTATTAGATCCAAGCTTAGTTTGCTACCATAGTTGATCAATCTAGGATTTCAAAAGCCTTTTATTCAACATAAGCAAACAATTGAAGTGTAGGCTTGATTGTTCTTTGTAATTTAAGCTCAATTTACTCTTTAGGGAATTCACATCCTTGAACCCCCTAAAAAGTTTTAGCTCATATCAAGTTCAAAGACATCTAAGCAAAAGTTGAAAATAGACTCCATGTAAAAAAATGTGTTAACTAATGTACTACCCTAGGATAAAATTAAAAGGGAATGAAAATGCATGTTGTAGCAAATAAGAGTGAAGGCTAGAGGTAAGGGATGAAGAAGACACTAATTAAACTCTATTAAATTGAAAATAAGCTTGCTGGATAGAATACCCATAACCAAAACTTTCAGAAAAATAAACTTCAATTGCTTCCTCAATCCAAAACTCAATTCCAATGTTTAATACATAAGGTAAGGAACATAAACCAAGAGAAATACAACCAAATGAACTAAAACTGAAATCAAATACACCTAAACTAAGAACTAACTGAAATATAGAAAACTTGAACAAGACTAATTTTTTTTTCTTTAGATTTCAATCGATTCAACTCCGTCTTTGTCAAGAAGGAACGAATCTTTACAATCCAAACGTTCGTTTGGATTGGATCAAAGCTAAGGAAGAACAAAATGGCTTATTGGATGTAAAACCCAAGTTGGACAGAATGACAAAGAAGAAAAACCCAAACTTTATGCAACTTTTTGGAGAAGATAAAACGATGTTGTTGCCGATACTTTGTCCCTTTTATGCTCTTCAATTTAGGGTTCTTAATCTCTCCAATTTCGTCCCAATTCCCATGGATTTTGTGCAATGAATGAGAGCTTTCCATATATGGCTCCAACGAAAATTTTCTTTTATGCTGCTGTAAGTTTTCAAATTCAAATTGCAATTTCGATTATGCAATTCTGAAATTGTAATGCTTCAAAGTCATGCATCAAAACACCCTTTTTAGTCCATCTTTTCTCGTTTTTATTCATTCTTCTCTCAAATGCATTTCCCACAAAATTATTGATGTTTTCCAAGAATTTGCTAACTTCTTCATATAATTCTAAAGAAAATCAAGCATAACTTAAGCCTTTGAGAGTTAAATAAGCCTCAATACTAAGGCTTATCACCAACCATATGAGACTATTTAAAGCCATACTTGTACATTTGAGAGGTAAGATTTTTTATGGATGAAGAGCTTTTGAGCCTTTTCTTTGCTCCAAACCGTGAGCATGTTTGTTGTACATTTTCTTGCTTTAGATTTTGCACGCCCTAGAAACCCCTCAAGCTTGATTGGTCTACAAACTTGTGGAGGGTTTCAACTTTGGATTGAGAACAAGTTTCTCTTTCCAAAGGTTTGACCATTCAAGGTTAGTCATTTTTCTTCTTTCCCTTGAGTGATTCTTTGTGTGTACTAGGTGTTATCATGTGTGTTTAGGAAGTGCTTGTTCTTACAAGGGTTGCCTAAACCACTTCTTGTAGGGTTGAGTACATCATTTGGTATCTGAGATTTCTCAATGCCTTTGATTTCTTATCATTTGGTATTAGAGCCTTTCTCGGTGCCTTTTGATTTTGCACCACCTATCTGTTGGGATTTATGCCCTAAAGCTTCGTAATTAATAATTTATTTAATAATTAATAATAATTTTGATTATTTTATTTGTAATATAATATTATCCATTATATGAAAAATCCAAGGTTATTAGTGTAATCTTGAACAATATGTGGTTGACATACGAGAGGATCATGTTCAATAAATAACCTAAAGAGTCATAGTATATGGATAAAGATGGGTATCTTATCTTGGTAACACTATTGATACAACCCACTTTGTAATAGTTACAAATGATTTGATCCAAATCGTTCATGTGGAGACATATGAGTAGAGGTATCTTATACAGTGAGTTTGTATAAGATTAGATCACGAAATATTTAATCTCTCTTTATGAATCCATTAATTTAGAAGATTAATATTTCATCAGGATGATCATATGCTATTCGATCTTAATCCTGAGTGAGTTATGAACTTCTACCTGTGAGAGTTTATCCTTTGATTTATATGGGTGAGAGTGGTTTTTGTAGCCGATTCAATAAGTCTACCATTTTGAGGACTTAACCAAATAAGGAGATGGGAATATAATCTCACAAGATGGAATTCACTCTTCCCATATAGGGTAAGTAAATAAGTAGTTTCCTTAAGTGCTAATTTCGGGACTTGAACAATAGGGCCCACCCTCTCACTGGCTCGAGAGGGACTTAGTTTATGATTGGATCATAAAAAAATTGTTCATTAGAGAATTAGTGGTACTTAAGGTGCAAGATGTAATTACAGGGGTAAAACGAACATTTGACTCAACTGTAATTACGAACAACTCGTGAATGATCAACTTGTATGTAATGATTAGATCGATGGACACAATTTGTCCTACAGTGCTTAAGAGTACAATTCTAGGTCTATAGCGGAGTGACCTATAGTTAATGAATGGATATTAATTAATTAAAGAGTTTGATTAATTGACTTTATATCATTGAAGCTTATAATCTGTAGGTCCTTAAGGTTCTCTTGCTAGCTCATACGAACAATAAAGGATCAATTTTGTTGAATTTTTTTTTGAAATGTTCAAATTAATATTTAATATATTTGATATATTAAATGAGGGAAAACATGTTTATTGTATTTGATACATTTTATTGTATTTGATACATTAAATATGAAAGAAATTATTAATGTATTAAGATACATTAAAGAAAAGATATTTATAAAATTTAGATAAGATTCAAATAAGAAAATAAATATCGTAGGAGAATTTAAAAAGATTTGAATAAGATTCAAATTAGTTAGATAAATGTATTTTAATATATTATTTAATTATGGAAAATATTTTCCCTAGGCCACTATAAATAGGACCATAAGGATGAGCCATTGTGTGCATTCTTGATAAGAAAAAAAAACTCTAGAAAATATTATCGATAGAGAATTAGAGAATTCTCTCTAAACTTTTTCTTCTAATCCCCTGTGGATATTCTTTCAAGAGGCTCCCACAAGCCAGAATGACTTTATGGAGGAGATAAAGACCCGCTAGAAATATCTCCATGATAATCCTAAGGTATGTGTATGTACCCTTAATTTTTATTTAATTCTAAGTAAAATCAAAGATGATCCAATGCTTCTGTTGCGGAGTGAACGTTCATTCCTATCACTATCCTCCCTATTAAGGTTAGGAAAAATATAGTGTACTAAACCAGAAAGTTCCAGCAACTCCAAAAAACCACAAGGCCAGCGCCAAGAACCATCAGACAACAGGAAATCTAAGACCGAAGCATGAATATAACTACAATATCATTGATAACCCTCTCACTAAACTAGGAAATGATGGGGCGTCCTGGAAGCCAATAATCTACCCAAATGAAACATTTATGCCCATCTCCTATATAGAAGTGGACAAGCAAGCGAAAACAATCACGCAACCCAAAAATAGCCCTACAACACCAAGACCATCAAGAGGAAGGTCGAACAGTCCAAATAGATCGCCCACACAGAATATACACATTGGTCTAGGCTATCCACAAGGAGCCGAAACGTACAATAAGAAGCCACAAAAGTTTCATAATAGCAACAGAATTCCACGACTGTAGGTGTTTGATACTCAAACCATCATCACAATAAGGAAGGAAAATCTCTGCCCAGACCACCTTAGCCCCTCCTAGGATAGTAGGGTTCTACCCTTCAAATAAAAGTACAAATATGCAGTTTTTGCCCATGCCACCTTAGCTCCTCCAAAGAGGTTTTTACAACAATATTATAAAGTGTATGTTAACATTACATCATTATTTTGTTAGTTAATTATACCATTATGACAATAAAGACTTAAGTGGAAAAAAAATCGATACATAAAAGGTGAAATTGAAATATTTAAAAAATTGAAGACCATATAAAAATAGAGCAAAAACATTAGGGACTAAAGTATGTAATAGCCCATTTTTCATTTCCACTATATAGGATTATTTGCTAACTACTTGTTTTAATTTTTTAGGGAAAATTCAATTCCTATCTTTGAATTTGGAAAAGTTAATTGTTTTAAAAAAAATTGGCAAAGTTAACCAATTTTTTGGATAAGTATTGCAATTGTTACACATTTAAACTTTCACTGCATTCATTCACTTATTAATTTCAACAAAAAGTGACTAAAAAATATCTCAAAACTTACTAATTTCATTGAAAAAATCAAAGTGTAACAAACATCAGGTTGGGAGTCAAGCTCAAGCAAATTAATGTATAAAATTCCTCATTGAAAATAGATCTCCTAAAACTTATACAATTTAACAAAAATCTAGCTTTAGTGCATGCATTTGGGAATATATATATATATTTTAAGAATTATTCAAACCGAATCCTAATTGAAGATAAACATTAGGGGAAAAAATTAATTTTTACCATAAAACTTTTAATTTTTGATACTTCAAACTTTAATTTAGTATTTCAATTTGGAATAATAATTCAAACCAGATACTAAATTCTTTAATTCGTTGTTTTAACATTAAATTAAACAGGGAGAATACAATTGTAATAATTGTAGTTTAAAAAAAAACAGTAAAGAGCAAAACTATAATGTTTGTTTACGTGGTTTGGCATCTCAACCTATCCCTAGACCACACGCAACCTAGAGAAAAAAAAATTCTAAAGAAATGGAAGTTTTCGGTTAAAAGTGTTTACTATTTAAGTTTTTCTCTTTCTTGCTCTTCTTTGCTTTCGCAATTTGATTCGAAAGAGTTAAATTGCTTGTGGCAAGACTTTTGGAAGGTGGATATCATTTCTAATATTAAACTTACATGTTGGAGAATCATAAATGATATTGTTCCTTCTGCTCATAACTTGTGTAAAAAAAGAATTTGTGTCAATGAGTGGTGTTCTTTTTGCAGGAAATACATTGAAACAACTTCTCGCCTCACGTGGGAGTGTAAGTATTCCAAGAGAGTCTGGGACCATTTATTTCCTGCTTATGCGCTTGTTTTTTCTATGGGCAGGGGTAGGTGGAGCCCGTGCGACTACTGGGACTGCATTAGGAAGGAAGTGTATAAAGAGGAGCTTGGGGAGTTGCTTTTGGTGATGTCGGGCTTGTGGAACCAAAGGAACAATGTCCGGTTCAATGTGGCGAAGCTATTTGTTGAAGATCTTATCCTAGGTGGACTATGCTTTGCACCTTTATCGATTTCATCCGGGGTGTAACAGGTCTATAGGCACCCTCCTTCTCCCAAGGAAGGCTAGAAGCTGTCGAAACTAGATGCGTGGAAGCTCAATGTAGATGCAGCATGGTCTTACAAGTTGAACTGTGGGTAGATCATCAGAGATAGGACCGGTCAACCGTTGATTGGCGGGTGCAAATTTATAAATCAGAATTGGCCAATCAAAACGCTTGAAGCATTAGCAATCTTGGAGGCCTGATGGAAGTCCTTTCTTGGAGAAAGGAGCAACTGTCGCCTTTGATCATTGAAACCGACTCTAGGGTGGTGGCTTTTCTCTTAAATGGGGTTGATACATATTTTTCTGAAAGTTTTTTTTTTTTTTGGTTGTGGATATTCTTTCAGTTGCTAAGGATATTTGCTCTATTCTTTTTTGTAATATCCCTAGAGAGGAGAATAAAGCTGTCCACGAGCTAGCGGCTTTGACATCTTCTTCTGGGTGTTCTTTGGTTTGGAAAGATGATTTTTCAGAGGACATTCTTCCTCTCATTCTTGAGAAGGACCAAGGATTGTAGTTGGTTTCTTCGTGTTTAAAAAAAAATTAATTAAAGGTTAGTATAATTACAATATTGATATATGCATAAGTAGAAGAACTCCTTTCTTAACCATAGCACAATAGTTGATGGACTCTTTTTTCGGTTAAATCCATTTTTTCACACACATCTGTTCATGTTGTTAAATCACCCACACAACTTCTTTTAATCATAAATGTATATTTTTCCCAAACTTAATAAATTTTTAATAAATAAGAAAACATAACTATATTTACACAAGCAGACAGCACACTTACACAAAAATTCTTTCAAGAAGATATCACACAAAGACCAAAAATTGAGTGTAAAATGAATCTGTTTCTGGCTCCACCAAGATTTCTACATTTTAAGATATAAAGCCATGCATCAACCAAAAAATGGGCACTACCTGATAAACCATAAATATAGCCAAAATTCACTCATTAAAAACAAAATGGAAAAAACCTACCTATCTTGTCCTATTGGAAAAATCAAAAAATCTCAAACAAATCTTACTACATCTATATGTAAACCCTAGTTTATCAAGAACACACAAGAAAAGCACTTTGAAATATTGTTGATTCATTGCAAAAAATGATTTAAGATTATTGTAAAGCAATTTGCTTTTTTAGTATTGTCAATTTAAAAAACACATTTAGCCACCCATTTAAACTCAAATAGTTTGTCAAAAAGAAAAATTTATAAATAAAAAGATAAGTTAGTTTGACGAGTGCAAATGTGAGGAAGCAGAGCAATAAACACAACAAATCTCTCGCTTAAGACTTTTATCATCAAGATTTTAGCAGCAACTGAACGAGAAGTGGTTTAGAAAATAACTTTCGAATCAGGAATATTGTGAGAAGGGGGAAGGGTGGTTGTCCAAACACTAAGAAGGTGGGGAACAAGAGTTGTCACGGAGGACAGAGAAACAACTAAAAGAAACTAAGCAGTTAGGAAGTAGTTGAATCACATTTCTCGTCTCTTGCTTAGCTTTGTTTTTGATTCGTGATAGGTCCTAATTCCTATTATTTTGGTCACATTGGCCATACCTCTTATGTGCATTTTTCTCGTAGCGAGAACAAAACAATAGGGAAAGACTAGGCCAACCCACCCCTGACTATTAAAAGCTCGAGTTTAGGAGCAATTAGATTAGATGACGATGTTGTTTCGTCATCCAATAACCGCACATGCAGTTATTGCCATAATCATACTATGGTTGGTTAAGGAGAAAATGTGTTGACACACGATTTCTAGACGTGGTGAAAGAGTCCATCCTTTATCCTATTGCAGAAATATGCGAAAAAGAAAGCATTCTATTCTTGTGAATTAGAAAATGAGGCATAACTATTTTTTGCCAAAAATACCAACACCGGAAAATTAGACAACTAGATGTTTACCTGAACAAATATTTGAAGTCTGCCTTAGTAAATAAAGTAAAGTATCAATTTTAAAGTAGATTAATGTTATAACTAAATGCAAGAACAAAAATATGAAACTAAAATAAAATATTTAGTATTTTAAAAATCAAAACAAAATAAGTACAAATGTCCAAGAGCTAAAATAAGATTTAAACTAATTTTTTTGCTTGGAACGGTGGGGGGATAACCTAAGTAGGATATTACCAAAGTGAGAATAGCTCAACGGTAATTGGCATGTACTACCTCCCTTGAAGTTGGAGGTTCGAATCCCATTCTCTCAAATTGTTGTACTAAATAAAAACAGAAGGAAGATATTAAATTTTTGTCGACATACAAGATATTTCCATCAATATTTTCACTTGTTTATGAGGTTCGACATTGATATACAAGATGAATCGACATTTCAATTATATCATAAAAATTCAACAAAATATAAAAAATATCAACAAAATATCACTGATGCAGCCATAAATATTAAAAATAAGAAATTTTAATTTATTTAAAAGCAGTGAAATGTTTATTTGTTAATTTAAATATTTTTGAGAAAAATACACTTTTCGTCCCTAAGGTTTTGGTTTAGGTGCATTTGGGTCTCTGAGTTTTTAAACTTTACAAATATACCCCTAGGTTTGTATTTAGTTTCATTTTGGTCCCTCTGCCAGTTTTTCCTTTAATTATTAACGGAAAGCTGATATGACATTTGTTTTTTTATTAAAAAAAAATACTTTATTATTATTTATTATTTTTTTAATTAAAATAACATTTTTTTTATTTCTTTTTCTTTTTAATTAAAATAAAAAATACTTTATTATTATTTTCTATTTTTTAAACTTTGTGGGGTTTTTTTTTTTTTTTTTGAGATAGGCATTGGTTGGTTCAGTAGACGATTTTGATGACGCGAAGGATTTTCAGAACTACTATAGTTCTGTAAATATTTTCAAAACTACTTCAATATTTTAGAGAAAAAAAAACATTAAAATATTTAATAATAATAATCCAAGTCCCATATATTTATAATTAATTAATTTTAGAGAAAGTAAACTGTAAATTCTTCTTGTCAATACCCATTGTTTTTGTTTTTTTTTTGGACTAACCTCCTTTTAATACTTAAACTTAGGTAGGTTGTCACATTAAAACATTATATTATTCACTCTCTCTCTCTCTAGTAAATTATTTTCCAGCAGCCAAAATATAAAAAGGAAAAAAAAAAAGGTTCAACGAAGTAATTTAGTGGAGCTGATCTTGCAGAAGAAGGCAACTAAAAAAACTTGAACCTCAAGGTAGGAGCCAATGGGATTAGAGCAATCAAATTTGAAATCCAATCATGAACTGCCACGTGTCAAGTCAAATCCATACAAACAATTAATTTAAAAGAGAGAGATGAAGTAAGCACAGACGTCATTAATAAAACGTGGGCGAATCACTTTTTATTACTATTAATTAATATATATTATTTTGTGTTTAAAATTTATGGCTTCTAGAATTAGTAACGCCAAAGGATTCGGTGCTTTTACGACAAAAAATCAAATCCAAATCTCCCAAAGTAAATATTAATTCCCAAAAATTTTGAATGGCATAAATTAAGAAAGAGATTTTAAAAAGGAATTTGGTCAAAAGTCTCGATCATCACTACTACCAAATTTTATGCCCTTCTCTTCACTCACACGCAACCTCAATTCCCCTCTCTATTATTTCATTACATTACCCTTTTTCTCTCATTCATGTCTTAAAATAAGATTGCAAAAATATAATTTTTCTGTACTCAAAAAAAAAAAAAAAAAAAACCACTCATTAAATTTATGAGGTGTATCAAAATTTATCTCCAATTTTCAATTTCATCAAATTGCATCTTAAACGTTGGTTAATTTTACCTTCTTTATCTTAAACTTGAATAAATATTACAAATTTTATCACTTGATAGATTTTCATTTGAAAAAATTTTCAATGAAAATGTCTTTAATGTGCAATATTAATGAATCTTCACATAAAAACGATGCCTAAGTTGGTTTTTTCAATCTTGTATATTAATCCTTCCTAATTTTGTCCAAGTTTTGATTTTTTTTTAATTAGCGAGTTTTAAGATATTTTTACTTTACTTTTTATTAAAATTAGTGGATGAATTTAGCATAAATTTAACATAGGGTAAAAATTGTAGCATATATTTAAGTTTAGAGTTTAATTTAATGAAATTAAAAGTCTAAGGTAAAAATTGATACAATACTTGCCACGTTCAAGGGAGTAAAATTTGATTTTTTTTTCCTAAAAACATTTCTAAAGCTATTGTAGTTTTGTAATTTCTCGAATAGTAGATTTTACCCAATACAATACTTTATTTATTGAGTATATGCTTAAATATTAATGGAAGGAATATTAACTATAGTAGTATATATATTTGGATATTTTTCTCCTTCGTGCCTTCACATGAGATTCTCCTACCCTCACCAAGTTATAAGTGTAATCGAATCTCTTACCTTTCGATTGAGGTTAATAATACCTTAACTAGCTATTTATAAGTGTAATAATGTGTAGGGATGCCATTGAAACTTTTTCAAGTTAAGGAACTAAATAGATATTATGTTAGAGTATAGGGAGTAAATATATAATTTAATATTCATTTTATTTTCAAAACTAGATTAATTCAAATCCATTTAAAAATTTGCAAGGCTAAATATATATAGGGTTTGTTTATACATTTATTAACTCACTTGTAGATGATTATTATATGTGACTGTAAAAGAGAAAGACTCAAACTATAAAAGAAAATTATCAAAGTATCTAATGTGATTTCAAGTATCCAAACTAGACATTCTAAAAAAAAGAAGTATCCAAACTAGAGAGATGATTTTACCAATTTATACCCCACAGTAGTATTTATTCTGCAAGAAAAAGAACACTAGTGGCATTCTACATTATAAGATTATTTTGGAGCATAATAATTTCTCAATACTTTGATAAAAAAAAATTGAAAAAAAATGAATGGCCCATTTCATGAAGGTTTTTTCTTTCTTTCTTTTTCTGAAAGATGTTTTTGGATTTTGAACAAAAAAAATTTAAAACCCATTTCTATCTTCAAAATTTGTCTAAGATTTCAAAATATATTTAAACACATGAAAATAAAATATACAATGATTTGTAAATGTTATCGATTTTTAAAAATAAAATAATTGTTAAATCGATCCAAACTAATCTGAACATAGTTCTACTAGTTAAGACATATATCATCAATTTAAAAAAAGAAAATCCAATCGGCCAAAATAAATAATATTGACTAACATTGTCTAAGTTTCAAAATATGATTTAAAAATTGTGAAGAATACATGGTTGACTTAAAAAACAAAAACAGAAGCAAAAATAACTCGCTTTACATTAAAATAAGGTAGGCAAGAGAATATTTTGCAAGTAAATGTTTAAATCAATTAAATATAAGATTGCCAACTCAGTATGATACCATTCATGAAATTATTTATAAAATTGGTAATTATGTAAATACTTTTTTTTTAATGAAATATTTATATAAAGCTCTTACCCTACAATATTTTCAATTTTATCTCAAATTTTTCCACAAAAAAAAAAGTCAATAGGATTGCTGCCTAACTTTCTTTGTACTTCGTATCTGACAATTGTCAAATCTCCAAATGATATTATAAAAATTTCAACCTTCTGTTTTTCTTTCGTTTTAGTAATGGAGTTGGGTGATTTTTTCACATTAACTAAAAATAAGATGGATATTAAATATTACTAGGGTGTCAACTCATATAAAATAATATTTTTAAATATGACATCATTATTCTGTTATCGAAATTTAACCATATCAATCTTTTTTAATTAAAAAAGTAAAAGAGAGCTTCATTAATAACGACTTGTTGCCACATGCAAACAATAATCTTCTATTTACTAATTAATAAATAAGAAAACCATAAGAATTAAAAAATAAATAAAAAGAATTCTTCTCTTCGAATAACATGAGAATTGGAAAGCGAGGCAATGAGCTGCTTTGTTACCATTTTTTCCAACATGGTAAAAAACCACATCTTCCAACACTATCTAATCAAGCAATATTATCGTCAAACATTAATTTAACTCAATTGATCTATACATCAATAAAATCTCATATGTGTTGAAAGTTCAATTCTTAACCTTACATTTATAATTTTTTTTAAAAAAAATTTACATTTATAGTATTATATTTTATTAATAAAATCTGATAATATTAATAAGTAGCAGAAGTGGATTTATGAAGGGCATCCCCCTTAACTTCTGAAACTTTAATTCTTAGATACAAAATGTTAGTTAATTTTTGCAAAAGTCTTCTTAGCCCCGTGACAAGCTCCCTGCCTTTTTAATAAGGCCTTTATCAAGCCCAAGTTCAAGTCACGCAAATTTTATTATGTATGTATACTTTTTATATTATATATATAAATATCGACCAATAATAATAATAATTCAGTTTTTAATGTAAATAATTTAAATTTTCTTTAAAAAAATCTTTCCTATTATATTATATGTGTATATCGACCAATAAAAATATATAAACTCACTTTTTTATATAAATAATATAAATTCTCTTAAAAAAAATCTTATGAATCATTTTTTTTCTTTTTCTTGTACATTTATATAAAAAAATTTAGCCATACTATTAATATCAAAATATATAATAAAAAAGGTTAAAATTTTATATTTTTTTTGTTCATAAATTTTAGAACTTGTTCTATTTTAGTATCTATACTTTCAAATGTCCCAAATCAGTCTTTGTATTTTCAATAAATCATAAAATTAGTATACTTTCAAATGTCCTAACTCAGTCTTTGTACTTTCAATAAATCATAAAATTAGTTCACATTGTTAGTTTATTGTTAACTTTTCAAAAAGACAAAAAAAGTAATCTCTATTAGTTTTTTGTCTATAAATTTTGGAAACACATTTACATTGTATTTTTTTCTTAAATGAAATTATTATTATTATTTTACCAAGTTCAATAAAAATTAACTCCAAAACTAACAATAATGACTAATTTTAAGATTTTTTTTTGAAACTACAAAGGCTAAATTTGGACATTTAAAAGTGCAAAAAATAGACAAGTCTCAAAGAACGGAGACCAAGATGTTATTTTAACCAAACTAATATATCCATGTGTTCAAAGTAATCTTTATATGAATTCAAGCCTCCCGACATAAAGTTCTGGATCAGTTACCGACGAGTAAGTTTGTACTTAATTTTCTTTTTAATACAAGAGATGTGTGGTGTGGTATGAAAATTTAAAATTAGGGAGACAATTAATTGTGTCTATGATTATCACTTTAGATTATTTATTTATTTATTTTAAAATCCACTTTAGACGGTACTACCCACCGAATTCAGAGCGGGACATTTAATATTGGAAAAAGAACATTTATTTTCTAGGTTAAATTATCAAAAATACCCCTGAACTATGGGTTGGTTTCAATTATACCCATGACCTTTGAAAAATTTTATTTTAACTCTTAAACTTTGAAATTTGTTTCAAAACAACCCTTGAAAGTTTTTTTTAGTTAAATTCATAGACGAAAAATGATGTTTTTGCATTTATATTGTTGCTTGTGTGAACATATTTGAACATATACGTTGAAAAAGAAATCAAAACATATGCAAATACGTCATTTTTCGTCCATAAATTTAACGGAAAAAACCTTCAAGGGTTATTTTGAAACAAATTTCAAAGCTCAAGGGTTAAAATGAAACTTTTCAAAGTTCAAGGGTATAATTGAAACCAACCTCATAGTTCAGGGATATTTTTGATAATTTGACCTTATTTTCTAATTTTTTGGGTAATGTGCTGATGGTAAGTGGTAACCCTATCGGAATAATCCATATATATATTTATAAATATGCATAAAATTATAATCAAAATTTAAAAAGCTTTAAAGTACAGTTTAGACAATTACAAACAAGAATAATAATAATAATAATAATAATAAATTTAAATTATGAACAGTACTAGGATTTTCTCAGCATTGCATGGATACAATAACATTACTACAATATAGTTTTTCATAGTCTCAACATTTATTCTAAAATTATAAAAAATAAAAAATAATATAAGTTTATATATGTTATTTTGATTTTTTTTAAAAAAATATTTTGTTAATATTGTTGACTACTGAATATATTTCTAATTATAAAATAATTAATGATACTTTCGAGTTTTGAGAATTTTAACATGCGAAAAGATGTTAGTAACAATAACCATCTAGGTCTAAAATGGTAAATTTCAATTTCAACAATTATTGGTCTCAACTCTTTCATGCATCTCCTATCCTTTGAACATGCCATTCTACCATCCCTTTCTTACCTACTTTCAAGATTAAACTCCATTCTATAATTTGACCAAAAATTTATCAAATATATTCTAGAAAGTGAAATTTATTTATTTTTGTAGGGAGAATATGACCACCATGAGATTTGAACTCTTGCTTTCAAATTTTCCAATTCTCTTCTTCATGCCTTATTGCTATTTGGTCAACTCATGGTGGTTAGATTGCATAGTGAAAAATAAGTTTAAAAAACCAGTAGTAAATAGACATAACTTTTGAAATAAATAAATATACCAAACATTTAAAAAGAAAATTTAGGTAATTCTCAATTTTATCTTTTTATGTTTTAAAAAATTGATAAAATTTATTAATAAAAAGTTTATGTATAATTACATTATTGTTTTATTAACATATTTGAACAAATGAACATACTATTTGGATATGTCAATTAGAATCAATAAATTTTGTTGATGAGTACACTCACTTTTGCTAATGGATAAGTTGCATTTCATGTCAAAATAGTATCCTAGAAATATGTTCACACATATTCAAATATTTTAATAAAACAACCATTTAATAATACATCAAAAAAAATAACATTTGAATTTTATTAATTCAATAATATAGTTTCAAAAAAAAAAAATTCAATAATGATAAGAGTGAGAGATTGAAATATCAATATTTAGAATGATAATAAGTTCTTTGACCAGTTGAGTTAGGCTCATTCTAGCATAATCAAGAATTTTTAATACATTGGAGGTAAAATTAAGAATTTTTACGACATTGAAAATCAACTAAAGACTATTTTAAATGTGAATGATATGAATCATTGAATGAGACTCCAAAAATCCGTTATCATTGAAACAGAGCCATCCATGTTAGTTTATACATTTCGTTATAATGTTTGCAGCGCAAGCCTGGGCTAGAACTGTTCATGCAGCCACCTAAAATGGACTTTTTTTCTCCCTTTTTCTCTCTCTCTCTCTTTTAATATAATTCAAAATTCTAAGCAGTTTCTATGTTTCTCCCATCTGACTTGTGACATTACATCAATCAAAAAAACCACTAACCCCAGAAAAAAAGAACCAAAAAAAAAAAAAAACTCATCTTTTCCATCCTCTGTTTTCCACGGCTATAAGTACACCAAACCCATCTTCACTTTCCTCTCAACATCTTAAAATTTTCTCCATTTTCCCTTCTTTTGAAGGAGAGAAGAAAGATTTCAACACAGTTTTCCACATTGCCCACAAAGTCAATCAAGTTCTTTTTTTTATGGTTGGTTTTGAAGAGCAATTGATCTTCTAAAACAGAGTCTTGCAGATGGACAGTGGAGAGATTTACAGAGTGAGTAGTGCGCGTATTAACAGCTCGACTATATGGAGGAACAGCGCCATGGAAGTTTTCTCGAGGTCTTCTCGCGATGAAGACGATGAAGAAGCTCTCAAATGGGCCTCCATTGAAAGGCTGCCCACTTATTTACGTGTTAGGAGAGGGATTTTGTCTCTTGAGGGTGAATCTGCTAGAGAAATTGATGTTCAAAATCTGGGTTTGTTGGAGAGGAGGAACGTCTTGGAGAGGCTTGTCAAGATCGCTGACGAAGATAATGAAAGATTCTTACTCAAGTTGAAGAATCGAATGGAAAGGTAATAAAAACAAACAAAAACCAAAAAATACAGAGCTCCTTTTGTAACGTTTCTGTTTATCGTTTCGTTTGAAATTTGATCTCTTATTTCTTGTTTTTGAGACGGGGTCAAATTATTATTATTATTATTTTTTAACTGGAACTTGGGATTTGTAGAGTTGGGCTTGATCTTCCTGCCATTGAAGTTCGGTTTGAGCATCTGGAAGTTGAAACAGAGGCGCTTACAGCAGGCAGAGCTTTACCAACTATATTCAATTTTTCTCTCAATATATTTGAGGTAACAGAATATTCCACAAATTCTAACCTCATTTCCTTGTTCCCACTGCTTTTTATGACCAAAAGTTCTCATCTTTTTAATCTCATTTTTATTTCTCTCTCTTCAAAGGGGTTCTTGAGCTACTTTCACATCATCCCAAACAGAAAGAAACAATTTTCAATTCTTCATGATGTCAGTGGAGTCATCAGGCCAGGAAGGTTGGTATAAAGTTCAACAAATACATAATGAAGAAATGTTGAAATATGAACTAAGATTTATTAGCTTTAGCTTTTGAGTTCAGTGATAATTTACTACTTTCGTTTGGCTTTTGCAGAATGGCTCTGCTTTTGGGGCCGCCGAGCTCCGGCAAGACGACATTACTCCGGGCATTAGCTGGAAAACTTGGGAAGGATCTCAAAGTAAAGACAACAAAATCCTTTCACAGTAAATTTCTCAAAAGATTTTGGTTTTAAAAGTTGAGCTGATTGTGATTGTGTGTGTTTACAGTTTTCTGGGAGAGTTACGTACAATGGACATGGCATGAATGAATTTGTCCCACAAAGAACATCCGCTTACATTAGCCAACAAGACCTTCACATAGGAGAAATGACTGTACGAGAAACCTTATCCTTTTCAGCAAGATGTCAAGGAGTTGGCCCACGTTATGGTCAGTTTAAAGATCATTCAAATTTTTTTTTAAAAAGAAACTCTTTTGAAGTAATTGTTAATTGCAACTTCTTTCTCTGCAGATATGTTGACAGAATTATCAAGGAGAGAAAAGGCTGCAAATATTAAACCTGATCCAGATCTAGATATCATCATGAAGGTGGAAATTCAATGTCATTTTCAATTTCAAATTCCATTTCCTTTCTGGGTTTGGCTCGTTATGTGTTGATATGATTGAGATTTTGCAGGCAGCAGCTTTAGGAGGCCAAGAGACCAATGTAGTGACAGATTATGTACTAAAGGTGAAAACTTTTTTTATAATAATCAGACAAGAAATCTAACAGTATGTTGTCTCTGAATTTCTTTCTGATTGCTTGAATAAAACAATGCAGATTCTAGGACTTGAAATCTGTGCTGATACAATGGTGGGAGATGAAATGTTTCGAGGGATCTCTGGTGGGCAAAAGAAAAGGGTGACGACTGGGGAGATGCTGGTCGGACCGGCGAGAGCTCTATTCATGGACGAGATATCGACAGGATTGGACAGTTCGACAACGTATCAGATTGTTAATTCGATGAGACAGTCCATTCATATTCTGAATGGAACTGCTCTGATCTCTCTGCTTCAACCAGCCCCTGAAACTTATGATTTGTTTGATGACATAATTTTGATATCAGATGGACAAGTTGTGTATCAAGGTCCACGAGAAAACGTGCTCGAGTTTTTCCAACACATGGGATTCACTTGCCCCCAGAGGAAAGGAGTAGCTGATTTCTTACAAGAAGTAATTCATTTGGACTTTGACTTTCCCTATTTGTATCTTCTATGTTATGTTCTTTGTTTCATCCATTTTCTTCTGCTGATGGGAACTGTTTTATAGGTCACCTCAAGGAAAGACCAAGAACAATATTGGGCTAGGAGAGATGATCCTTATAGATTTATCAGTGTGGAGGAGTTTTCTGAAGCGTTTCAGTCGTTTCATGTGGGGAAGAAACTTGGTGACGAGCTTGCTACTCCTTTTGATAAGTCTAAAAGCCACCCTGCTGCTTTAACAACCAAAAAGTATGGTGCTAGCAAAAAGGAGCTTTTGAAAGCTTGCATTTCAAGGGAGCTTTTGCTCATGAAGAGGAACTCATTTGTCTATATTTTTAAGTTGACTCAAGTGAGTTTCAGTTCCATAGTTCATATCTTTATCCTTTCTCTGAAACTTCATGTTTGACACTAATATGTTTCTTCATTTTTCAGCTCATTCTGATGGCTTTCTTAACAATGACCTTGTTTTTTCGGACCGAGATGCACCGGAGGACGGTTGACGATGGTTCGGTTTACATGGGGGCATTGTTCTTTGCAATTATCATAATCATGTTTAATGGTTTCTCTGAGCTTGCTTTGACAATCTTGAAACTTCCTGTCTTCTACAAGCAGAGGGACTTCCTCTTCTTTCCCTCTTGGGCATATGCTCTGCCCACGTGGATCCTTAAGATCCCAATTACATTTGTAGAAGTTGGCATCTGGGTGGTAATGACTTACTATGTCGTTGGATTTGATCCAAGCGCCGAAAGGTAAGAGAAATGAAGAACACGAACAACAAATTTGATTATTACCTTCTTGGTAACATTAGACTAAAGGAGTATATATGATGGACTTGCAGATTCTTCAAGCATTTTCTCTTGCTCCTGTGTGTGAACCAAATGGCATCAGCGCTATTCCGTTTGATCGGGGCGTTAGGACGAAATATCATCGTTTCAAATACATTTGGATCATTTGCTTTACTAACAGTTCTTGTTTTGGGTGGATTCATCTTAGCTCGAGGTTTCATTCTAGTGAATTGTTTGTTTTCAATACCATTACATCAGAAAAGTACTGATATAGTGAGTTTTTCTTTGTGTTTAGGTGATGTGCATCCCTGGTGGATTTGGGGCTACTGGATCTCTCCACTGATGTATGCACAAAATGGAATAGCTGTGAATGAGTTTCTTGGCAATAAGTGGAGACATGTAAGTAAAAAACTTTCTGATTTATGCAAACAAAATGTCCAAAACCAACAACTAGAAAAGGAAAGTAACCACGTCGTCGTTGCATTGCAGTTGGCTCCTAACTCGACTGAATCACTGGGAGTTTTGGTCTTGAAATCTCGTGGAATCTTCCCACAAGCTAGTTGGTATTGGATTGGAGTTGGAGCTACAATTGGATATATTTTTCTATTCAATTTTCTTTTCACTATAGCCTTGAAATACCTTGATCGTAAGTAGTTGAACCTCTACTTTTTGAGCCTTGTTTTACAGTCGAACATGTCGTGATTGTCGGGTTCAAATTTTGTAGCATTTGAAAAGCCTCAGGCTGTCTTGTCGAAAGAGCCCTCGACTGACAAAAGTGTGAAGAAATCTCAAGATGTTCAAGAGTTGGAGCTGTCATCAAAAGGAAAGAGCTCTTCTGGTATGCAAAAAAAAAAAAAAAAACCTTATTAGTAGCCATCTCTCTTAACAAACATCATCACTTGTGAGATTCTTTAATATCAACTTACTTTACAATGCAGAGATTATGACTGAAAATCAGCTTAGTTTATCATCTAGAACTTCATCTGCGAGAGTTGGAAGCATTAGTGAAGCTAATCAAAACAAGAAAGGAATGGTTCTTCCTTTCGAACCCTATTCGATCACTTTCGACGATATTCAATATGCAGTAGACATGCCACAGGTATATATGATGTTCTAAGACATGAACGACCATAAAAAGCCTCTGAGATTGTTAACAAAACATTCTCAAGTGCTTGTTAAGATAGCCCATTAGGGTTGGCAGTTTATGCCCAGTCTAGGCTCATTTGAGTTGTTTTACAAGCCCTAGTTATTTGACATTTAGTTTTTCTATTTTGCAATGTATGAGTCTATTATGAAGATAAAATTACAGTGTGCATGAGTTTATTATAGGAGTTTTCTTTCCAAGCTTCTACATATGGCTAATGTTCGCTAGGTTGACAGTTTAGACCCAATTTAGGCCCTTTTGAGTTGTTTTACAAGCCCTAGTTAGCTATCTTAACAGTGCTAATGTCATAGATTTTTTTTTTCTTTTGTAGGAAATGAAATCACAAGGCATTACCGAGGATCGACTCAAACTTTTGAAGGGCGTAAGCGGTTCGTTTAGACCTGGAGTCTTAACAGCCCTAATGGGTGTCAGTGGTGCTGGAAAAACAACTCTTATGGATGTGTTGGCCGGACGAAAAACAGGTGGATACATAGACGGAAACATCACCATTTCTGGGTATCCTAAAAAGCAGGAAACATTTGCTCGGATTGCTGGATATTGTGAGCAAACTGATATACATTCTCCTCATGTTACGGTCTACGAATCGCTTGTTTATTCGGCATGGTTACGGTTGCCTCCCGAGGTTAATTTTGCCACTAGAAAGGTGAGGTTTCAACACTCTTTCACTTTCTCTCTTACCATTTTTGATTTGATAATGTCTTGAGCTTGTAAAGCTTCAATAATGATGTTTCATTTATGCTTTGTAGATGTTTGTTGAGGAAGTTATGGAACTTATTGAGCTTAACCCATTGAGAGATGCTATTGTTGGATTGCCCGGTGTCAGTGGACTTTCAACTGAGCAACGAAAGAGACTAACTATAGCTGTTGAACTTGTTGCAAATCCATCTATAATATTCATGGATGAACCAACCTCAGGTCTTGATGCTAGAGCAGCAGCCATTGTAATGAGAACGGTGAGGAACACGGTCGACACTGGTAGAACCGTCGTCTGCACCATTCACCAACCAAGCATTGATATATTTGATGCTTTTGATGAGGTTAGCTACTCACAACAATCAAAATACTCAAAAATCTATTTCAAGCAGCTTATTGAAACATTTGATCTTCTGATGTTCTCTTGTAGCTGTTCTTGTTAAGACGTGGAGGGGAAGAGATATACGTCGGTCCGGTAGGTCGACATTCGTCCCAGTTAATCGAGTACTTCGAGGTATGATTTCTTATTAAAAAAAACTCAAATAAGTTCCCCTTTTTAGCTAGAAAATCCCTAACAAGCCTCTCATAAAATTCATTAAAGAGCATTGAGGGAGTTCCTAAGATCAAAGATGGCTACAACCCTGCAACATGGATGTTAGAAGTCACCACAGCAGCACAAGAAGCAGCTCTTGGAGTGAACTTCAACACGCTATACAAAGATTCAGAACTTTATAGGTAAGTAAATACCAACAAATTGAATATTAGTTCATTACAATCTTTATAAAAAACATGCAAGAGTTTTGAAGTTTCACAAACAAAACTATGCAGGAGGAACAAGGCCTTGATCAAGGAACTAAGTGTCCCTAGTGAAAACTCAAAAGAGTTGTATTTTGCCACCAAATACTCTCAATCTTTCTTCATCCAATGCATTGCTTGCCTATGGAAACAACATCTTTCATATTGGAGAAACCCACCATACAGTGCAGTGAGATTCTTGTTCACGACCTTCATAGCCTTAATGTTTGGAACAATATTTTGGGATCTTGGATCCAAGAGGTAAAAATTAAAAAGCATAACATTTCATGGAAGTTATTGCCATTCTTTTAAACCTTTGAGATTCAATATTGACATTTTATGAGTTATTTCAGAGGTTCCCAACAAGATCTCTTCAATGCCATGGGTTCCATGTATGCTGCTGTTCTCTTCATTGGAGTGCAAAATGCCACTTCAGTTCAGCCAGTTGTGGCCATTGAAAGAACTGTCTTTTACAGGGAAAGAGCAGCAGGAATGTACTCAGCTTTGCCATATGCTTTTGGACAGGTAACTAACTAAAAGACGTCATTTGGTAATGTTTCTGTTTCTCGTTTTCTATTTTGAAACGTGTTTATGAATTCGAGTTTGTTCTATGTGCAGGTTGTGATTGAACTTCCATACATCTTTATTCAGACAATTGTGTATGGGCTGATAGTATATGGGATGATTGGTTTTGAATGGACTGCAACCAAGTTCTTTTGGTACATCTTCTTCATGTACTTCACCTTTTTGTACTTCACCTTTTATGGGATGATGACTGTGGCTGTGACCCCCAACCACAACATTGCTGCCATTGTTTCCTCTGCCTTCTATGGCTTTTGGAACCTTTTCTCTGGCTTCATCGTCCCTCGAACAGTAAGTCCATTTTATCCTCTTACACGCTACATTTAGCATTAGAAAACTCGTAAGACATTAATACGCATCCTAAATAGAATTCAATTACTGTATCCGCATCACACCAAAACTAGTATATGCCTTTTTTTACGAGTTTTCTAATTATATATACATATTAGAGTAGGCATGTTCTAAACCAACTCTTGAGTGTTATATTTCCTCCCTTACATTAAACTTTCATGTTTATTCCTTTTTGGTTCTTAAATTTTAAACATTTTGTTTTAGCACTTTGAACTTTGCATAAAAAAACCATTTCAATTATTGTTTTTACTTTCATAAGCGCATATTTTATTTACATAACTAATGAATGTATGAAAATTTAAAGACCAAGATAGGATTGAAATGCATATTCGAACTTGTCGCTTAGATTCTTCGGTTTGAAATAAAGAGCAAAACAGAAGTTGATAGTTTTAAAATGTTGTATTGGCAGAGAATCCCAATATGGTGGAGATGGTACTATTGGATTTGTCCAGTGGCATGGACACTATATGGACTGGTAACATCACAATTTGGTGATATAAATGATCCAATGGACTCAAATCAAACAGTAGCTGAGTTTGTGAGCAGTTACTTTGGCTACAAGTATGACTTTTTGGGTGTTGTTGCTGCAGTTCATGTGGGAATTACAGTCTTATTTGGCTTCATCTTTGCATTCTCAATCAAGGTCTTTAATTTCCAAAAGAGGTGATAAATAAACAAACAAACCAAACAAAGTTAGGGTTAGTAACATTGATAGGAATGATTGTATCAACAACTAGTTTTTTTTTCCTATTTATTTTTTGTTCTTTTAATGATTAAGCTTGTAAAGAAATAAATGTTTATGTATTGTCCAAATATATAATAAAATATTTTTTTGTTCAAATACATTTTTAGTCTCATGCTGCAACCATGATATTAAATTCTATCGACATGTCAACATTTTCACAGGTCTCTGAGTTTGACATCGACATAGGTAATGAATCTACATTTCCATTATATCATTAAAAAATTGATGAAACATAATAAAAAAGCAAAAATGTGTCACTAATGTGAATATGATATAAATAATACGCATTTTAGCTTATTTAAAAAGTATAAAATGTTTATTTCTTAATATAATTTTTTTTTGAATTTTTTTTTTGTTTTTATAATTTTTTCAAGAATATCTATCGACATTGATATCTTATCAATATTTCCATTGACATTTTCATAAAATTGAGACCTCAACATTTCTGTCAACATCGACATAAAAACCTTGAGTTCGATGCTAACAGTTTTATAATAATCAAGTGAAACAAGCAAATTGAGGGTGTTTAGAGTGAGGAGTTGGGTGGAGTGGCACCATTTCTTAGTTAGCCCAAGGACGTTTTAACCCATTGTAGGTCCCATAAAACTTATTAACTCTTATTCCAATTCTCTTTTGTGGGCTCCTCAATTTTTCTCTCTTATTTTTTCTTCACCTTGCCTCATTTCAAAGGGTTGTGCATAGAAAAAAAATCGAGGTACCCTGTTTCGATTTTTGAACCAAACCACTCTTTTGGTTCAAGTTGGTTTGGTTTTGTTATAATCGATTTTGATTTTTTTATGTTAATGATATACTGATCTGCGTTTTATACATTTACTTCTCATTTTGTTTATGGATCAACAGACTACAACATTGTGAATTAACCTCCCAGATCTCGTGTTCTAAATGGTTCTCTTTTATACTTTTCCATCTCTGTTTATAATAAGAGTTAAAACATATTAGATTACATGGAATTTCATCTCAAAATCAATTAACAATGAGAGGAGTAACTCATATATCTTATAAATTGTGAGGTCTCTCTACATTTTTATAATGTGGGATCCTCAACAAAACATACAAATAAAAAACTAAAAAACTATTGAGTAATGACTAGTGAGTCGGTAATCGGTATTAGAAATTAGGAAAAGAAAAATGAGAGGGAGAAAAGAGAGGCAGAGAAGATGGCGTACTATTCACCTTAATATTAGAGATTGAGAAGAGCAAAATGAGAGGGAGAAAAGACAAAAGATGGCGTGGCATGGCGGCTGGTGTCTGTGTCGGTGTCGATTGGTCGTCGCCTGCTAGTGACTAGTAAGTGGTTGGTTTTTTTAGAGGCGACATGTGAGAAATGAGAAGAAAAATAATTGAAAGAAATTGCAGAGAAGAAGAAGCAATGGCGTTTGACTGTTTAGGCCGTTTGGGAGAACTGAGAAGAAGAATCGTTATTCTATCTAGATTAGGGTTTCATGTTTTTATAAAAAAAAAAAAGGAAATCTTATCAAAAGGGCTGGTTAGCGTGTGGGCTTTGTGGACTTGGGGCCAAAATCAAGTATAATGGACATGGGCTACACTATGGCATATAAATTAGGGTTAACTACATGAATAGCATATTTGGAACTAAGTTTTACACAAATGACACGTTTTTTTTATTAATATCAACTTTGTCACTTTTCAAGCCAAATAGAAGCCAGATCTAGAGGAACATTACTCATTTACCCCTCTATATATATATATATATATATATATATATATATAAGAAATAAAATATGAGAATACTTACCATAAATGTTGAAACCTATATCTTTCCCTCCAAACACCATTGATTTTGTATAAGATATAAAATAGATGAAAGATTTTCACGATTTCCCCCCTAAAATCTGGGGTTTTTAAAAACTAGACAATCATTTCCATTATCGACGGTTCCATTCTTTATACGTATAAGTATATATATTATATATCTGAGAAGATAACAGAGGTATATATAATATATATCTGAGAATATAATAGGATTATCATGTCATCCCAAACATATAGAATGATTACTGATGTATATATTCTATACCTCAACATATATATTTATGGGTACAATATACAACACAATATATATTTAGGAACCCATTGAACATTATATATTACATACAGTAAGTGTTAAATGGAAAGATCATGTTATGACATTATAGCTATATCTTGTAAAGTTATCTCCAAATTAATAAGATTATTACCAATACAAAATATGACAATTATTTACCTATATTTATATAATATATGTCTGTGAATATAACTATACTTATTTTGTGTATATAAAATATAATATAATTATATACAGATGCATATATAATATACTTCTATGTATATTTGTTTTTTAGAGTATACTTAATATTATATATTTGACGTCAAGTTCAAGAATGTTCTATATCACTAATGATGTTTATAACACATATATCATGTACAATTTCATTATTTTTTTATTATAACTAAAAAATGTAGTGAGGTGAAATCCGTAATAGGTGGAATAAATATTTCAAAAAAGATGGAACAATATATATAAATATAATATATATGTTAGATTATATTAATTTAATATTATACAAAAAAAAACTCAATATTTGTGGCTACAATAAGCAAAACGGAAAAAAAAATCTTACATACATGTTATATATGAGGTATATATGGAGTTATATACAAATGTCAAAATGAAAGTAAATATATTAAAATAAAAACTATTTTTTTAAAATAAATTAGACATGTAACAAAAGGATGAAATTGTTGCCTTAATTGAAAATTTGGATGAATTTTGCAGGTGGAAAAGTTTTAATTTTGGCAGCAATATATATCTATATATATATATATATATATATATATATATTCGAAAATCATAATTGTGTAGTAATTATAAAATATTATGTGTAATAATGGAAAGAATATATTTTTGAAAATCATATTTATCATAAATATATGAAATAATTGCCTTGAATGAAAATATGTATATTAGGAAAGTATAAATTCAAATTTGAGAATTAAATATAGAGATATGATATTAAATGAGGGTAAAATTGTAAGGAAAAAAATGCAAATACTCAAGCCAAGCTAAAGCTGAAATTTTTTATAAAAGTTGACATTCGTGAAATATGGTGTTGAAAACGTGCTCTTTGGCATAATTTCCCTATAAATTATATATATCGATATATGTATGTATGTCTGTATGTATTACGGTTCAATTCGATTTTCTTCAATTTTTTAAGGCAATGAACTGAGAACCAAACCGAACAAGTTAGTTTTCACTACCACTAAACGAAGAAACCAATGGTTTTTTAAAAAAAAGTCAAACTGAAGCAGTTGATTCAGTTTGGATTGTCAGTTCGGATCAGTTTTTGAACACCCTTATTCACTCCGACCACCCTTTCTCTTCTCTACTCTCTCTCTATTTTTTCATAATCTTTTTTTAATTCCTTAATTTACAATTTTTGTTTATTTTTTTATATAAAATTTTCCATTATTATTACTAATTAATAATTAAAATATAAATAATTATAAACAAAAATAGTTTTATTTTATCCTATAATTCTAATAATTTTTTTAATAAAAATATTTTTCTTTTTATCCTATAATTTTATTTATTAAAATTATATTATATAAAAATATTTTAGATATGATGCTATTATTTAAATTGAAATTCTAATGTAAATTAGAGTACTACATAATACTTTGATAAAAATCTCTCTATCTCACTTCCTCTACATATTATCTACATTTTTTTTTTAAAGTTTAAACTAAAATTACTTATAACAAATAACAATCTTATTATTTTTAAGTTTTTTTATTAAGAGCTAAAATTATATATATATATTTTAAGATTTTAAGATAAGAAAAGTATATTTTAAACTAACCCGTATTATAATTTAAGAATTAGTATTTAAAAGTTTAACTTATTAAAATAAAAAATATTTGATTTTCAAATTAACCATATTCAAAGTAAAAGCCCTTCTTCCAAACTTAATAAAATAAAATTATTACAATAAATAACATAAATATATAGTATTTTGAACAAAAGTATATGTATGATATTCATTTTGAACTTAATTATATTAAAATGGCATCAATATTTGATATTTTATTTTTAACTTAGTTGTTTTAAAACTCAAAGGAATATATTTTATTTTAAAATTAATCAAACTTTAGATAATTCATTTCATTGTTTAGTTGGAAATTAAAATCTTAAATTATGAAAAAAATATTATAACTTTTATTAAGCTTGGAAAACAAATCTTAAATTAAAGTTTTAAAATTGATGAAAACAAGTCTTTATTAAAAAAATTGAAAAAAAATGAACAAACTTATTTTATTTATCTTAATCGAAATTGATACATTAACAAAGTTGTAAAATATTTATAAAATAATATAACTTAAAATCTCAATTTTAGGATTGATGAAAACAAATTTATATTACAGCAAATGTAAAGAAGGGCCAAGTTCATAATTATAACAAAAAATTCGAACTTGTCTAAAAAGTAAGAAGGGTCTGAGTCAATAATTATATAAAAAAAAAAAATAGTGTTAAAACATATATCGGCTTCATTTATGAATGTTCAAATTACAAACAAAAAAATAGTGGGCACATAAATGTGGCCAATATATGTCTTAACACTATTTTTTGTATGTAATTATTGATCCGGACCCTTCTTAGCAATCAGACATGTTCGATTTTTTTGTTGTAATCATGAACTTAGCTCTTATTGGCCATTGAAAATTAGATTGTATGTTATTTTCTATTAGATTTGTGTAGTATTCTTAATGTTATAAATCTAACATTTTTTTTGTTTTTATGAAAGTTATAAATCTAACTTATTTTGTTCATTTTCATCAAAAATGATATTTAAGAAACTCCATAAAATTGAAATATGTTACATCTAAAACATAGTCTTTCTAGAATTGAGAGAATAAAAAAAAATCAAAATTTTTAAGGTTACTTGGATCCATTTAAATTAATGGATTGAAATCTTTCATATTCACGTGTAATATTTAAAATACTATTATAATGCTCTCTTTTATGTCAAAATTATCCAAATAAAATGAATAATTAATGTGACGGATATTAAAAAAAGAATACGAGATTTTGCGGTCAAAATTCTTTTTGTTTTCTTCAAAGGTATTGCCTGTCAAAATACGAGATATTGCAGTCAAAATGAATAACCAACCATTGTCTTGTATTTCAACTTCCAGCCGTCAATTGATTACTTTATGAATGAAAATTCGAAAGAAACCCTCGTCGTCGGCAACTTTTAAATTCTCACCGTCAATGGAAGATTGAGGCAACAACTCCATGTTTGACCATGCATGACCACCACATCATCACACTCATTACAAGGTTTTTAAATTTTTTGTTCTTTGGCTTAATGCAACAGCAGTTTGTAAAAAGAAAACTTTGTTGATTGAAGGCCAAGGAATGGTTTTGAAACAAACAAAATTACAAGAAACCTAGCCCTCAGTGGATTTACGATAGATCTAATCAAAATGTTTAAATCTAATGCCAAATAGCTTAAATAATCAATTTCCAAACTACCACATATCACATATATGATAAATTAAGATACCCACCATACACAATTTTAATTCTAAATAAAAATCAAATATAACTCTTATACCAATTGAAGAGAATAATCATATTAAACCCATAACGGAAGCATTGGATCATCTTTGAACTTATATAGAATTATGCAAAAACTAATGTTAAGCAATCATAACTTTGAGATAATATGGAGATATTTCTAGCGGGTCTTTATCTCATCCACAATATCTTCTTGGCTATAACTCGAACACAAGATCAAAGTTTGTTGGAGCCTCTTGAAAGAAAATCCACAAGGGATTGGAGAGGAAGAGACATATAGAGAATTCTCTATTTTTCTAGTGAGGAGATGTAGTGTCTAATGGCTCAATCCAAATGTCCTATTTATAGAAACCTAAAGCCAATATTTGCTATAATTATAATATTTTATTTTAATATCTAATATATTAAAATATATATTATACTTATTTGAATCTCATTCAAATCTCCTACAATATTTATTTAACCTATTTGAATCTCATTCAAAATTTAAATATACATGTTTTTCTTTAATGTGTCTAATATACATCAATCATTTTAATATTTAATGTATCAAATACAATAAATATATTTTCCTCTTTTATGTTTAATATATCTAATATATTAAATATTAATTTGAACATTTCAAATTAAATATTACTTTGAATATTTCAAATTTTTCTTTCAACTAAATTGATCTTGTAGTGTTACTATGAGCTAGCAATGAGACTTTATGGACCTACATATTATAAGCTTCAATGATACAAAATTAATTAATTAAACTCTTTAATTAATCAATTTTCATTCATTAACTCTAGGGTCACTCCATTATAGACCTAGAGTTGCACTATTATGCACTGTAGGACAAGTTGTGTCTATGGATATAATCACTACATGCAAGTCCATTCTTCACGAGTTCTTCGTAAATACAGTTGGGTCAAAAGTTTGTTTTACCCCTGTAATTACATTTTGCATCTTAAGTACCACTGATCCTCTAATAAACAATTTGTATATGATCCAACAATAAACTAAGTCTCTCTCGAGCCAATGAGAGGGTGGGGCCCCATTGTTCAAGTCTCGAAATCAGCACTAAGGAACTACTCATCTACTAACCCTATATGGGAATGAGTAAATTTTATCTTGTGAGATTATGTTCACAACTCCTTATTTGGTTAAGTCCCCAAAATAGTAGGCTTATTGAATCGGCTATAGAAGTCACTCTCATCCATGCAAATCAAAGGACAAGCCCTCACAGACAAGAGTTTATAACTCACTCAGGATTAAGATCGAGCCGCATATGATCATCTTGATAAAATATTAATCTTCTCAATTAACGAATTTATAAAAAAAGATTAAATATTTTATGGTTCAGTCTTATACAAACTCATTGTATAAGATACCACCACTCACATGTCTCCACGTGAACGATTTGGATCAAATCATTTGTAACTATTACAAATTGGGTCGTATCAATAGTGTTACCATAATAAGGCACCCAACCTTATCCATATACTATGACCCGTTAAGTTATTTCTTGAACATGATCCTCCTGTATGTCAACCACATACTGTTCAAGATTACACTAATAACTTTGGATTTTTTATATAATGAATAATATTATATTGCAAATAAAATAATCAAAATTATTATTAATTATTAAATAAATCATTAATTACGAGGCTTTAAAGCATAAATCCCAACGACTTTCACCTTCTTCTGTTTATTTTTATCTATTTATTTTTTATATTTTTACATTATTATATTTTGAGTACAACAGATGTGGGGTATTTAATTCCTTAGTGTATGTAGTTGACAAATAAAACCTACCTGTAATATGATCAAAGTGGAATAAAATAATTATTAAGTATTGCATCAATTGAACAAAATATATTATTACAAAAAGTATATATTATATTATATATAATAATAATAATAATAATAGAAAATTTTACTATTATTGTTATACTACCTCCATTCATTGTTTGTTATGATAGAAATAATTAAGAATTGTGTGGGACTGTAATAAAATAATATATCATTAAATGATGCATAAAATGTTGAATGGAAGAAGTATGTACAATTGTAGTACTAGAAAGTTTTTGAAAGTTTTTTTGTTAGAAGTCATTTTAGGGGCATGTTTGGGAGTAATTTTGGAAAGACCAAAATCAAATTTGTTATCCTAATCACTTTTATTTATATGATGGTGTTTGAAAATGGTAGATAAGTGAATTTGGAAAAATCTAAAATCACTTTTAAGTATTCCCAATCAATCACACTTTGGATAATTGCCGAATAATTTTTGATAAGTGATTTTGAGATATTTTGTTTTTAAAGTGGCTATTATTTCAAATTAAAAAACATCCTCCTATTTCACTTTATTTTCCTTCTAATTTTTTTTTTGTCTCTCTGTCATTATTTATATCTAATTTTTTCTACTTTCTCTCTAATTTTTTTCACTATAAAGTTTTTATAATCTTTATTTCTAACTTTTTTTTTTCTGTTTCTCAATTTTTTTATTATTTTTTTTATCAATTTTTCTCTCTCCAATATATATACTGTTTTAATTATCTTTAACTTTTCTATCTATAAAATTTTTGTTCCTCTCTCTAGTTTTGTTCTCTCTACAATTTTTATGTTTCTTTAACTTTTTCTCTCCCTCTAGATTTTGTACCTCTTTTGCTAATTTTTTCTTTTGAACTATTTTGTCCCTCCCTCTATTTCTTCTCTCTTTGAAGTTTTTCTCCCTAAATTTTTGTATCTCTCTCTAACTTTATTTTTCTATCTTTGAATTTTTTCTCCCTAGATTAAAATTTCCCCTCTTTAGATTTTTTTGTCCACTCTTCAATTTTTGCCCTCTCCCTATCTCTAACCTTTTCTTTGAAATTTTTCTTTAGCTCTCTATTTTTTCTCTTTTAAATTTACATTTCCCTTTTAATTTTTTCCACTTTGTAATGTAATGCCTTTTTAAAAAAAATAATTTGATGATTCTAAAATAACTTTTGAAAACAAACATAAATAATGAAAAACACTTTTAATCAAATAAAAATATCTTTTACAACTGTGAAATCAAATATTAAAATAATTTATAATTAAACACTTTTAGAAAATAATTATAATTAAATCACAAGCACTTATACTAAAGTCACTCCCAAATGTACATTCAATAATTCAAAATCACTTTGATTGTATTAAAATCACTTTTAAAAATGTAGAATCAAACATTAAAATGATTGCATGAAAATTAATTTTAATAAATCACTTATAAACAAATCATTTTCACTAAAGTCACTATTTCTACAATCACTCCCAAACATACATTTAATGTTTGATTTTACACTTTTAAAAGTGATTTTTTTAAATTAAAAGTTCTTCTGATTTATTAAGGTTTATTTTCGAAAGTGATTTTAGAGTTATTTTCAAGAGTGATTTTAGAGTTATCCAATTACTAAAATGGACATTAATTACATTTGGGGAAAAAAAATAAGAGTGATAAATAAAAGTTATAAAGAGAGGGAAAAAAGAGTTAGGGAGAGAAAAATTCAGAGAGGAAAAATTAGATAGTCGGAGAAAAGTTTTAGAGATAAAAGAAGACGTTAGAGATGGAGAGGGACACAAATTATAGAGAGAGACAAAAAAAAAGTTAAAAAGAGAAATTTTAGATAGAGACGAAATTTAGAGAAGAAAATTTAAAGTAGAGCACAGAAATTTAAAAGAGGGAAAAAGGTAAGGTTAGTGAGAGACAAATATTTGGTGTAGGTCGTCGACTCTTGAGAATTAAAACTACAATATTAAAATAATAAGTGTAGAAAATAATATATTTTAATAAATATTAATTTAAAAAAACTCTCACAAAGTGCTTCTCCAATTATTACTTTATTAGGAAGAAAAAACAAAATTTTCTTTTATGTCATATATATTCATTAATAACTTGGGTCTCGCCCTGTCAAATATGAATGTGTTCCACTTCACATTGTAAGTGGAGTTTGGTAGATATGTGTTCTCTTTAACATGTGAGGTGATCCAAATGCATACTTAAAAATAGTGCTTGGATAAATGAAAAGTTTAAAACCCCTCAAATGTTGTGCATCGATAGAGTTAAAAATAAAGAAACTTCGTAATATCACGTCTTGAAAAAAAAGTACGAGCAAGTTTACTTTGTATTTAGAATAACTTTTGAAAAATATATTTTTTAAAATAGAAAGTACTTTTGAAAAAATTACTAATTTAAAGTAGGTTTAGTATAGCTTATTTAGTGATTTTAAATGATTAAATGTATGTGTTTTTTTTTTCTTTTTATAACACATAATAAAAGCAATTAAAAATTTTGGATTAATTAAAAACAAATAGAAGAAACATTTAAGAAATGAATTGTCCAAAAATAACTTTGAAGTGATTAATTGAAAATCTTCTGAATATGTAATAAGAAGAAAAAAACATATTTATAATTAATAAAAGGGTAAAATACACTTTTGGTCCCTAGGCTCCTGAAATTTAAGTTTGAAGTTGGTGTCAATTTTGTCCCTAAGATTTCAAAAAGAACACTTTAGTCCCTTCATTTTGAAAAATGATTCTCAATGGTCTCTAGACTCAAAAATGACATGGTAAATTAGTTGAATGATTGGACTTGTTAATTTAACAAATTATATTAATTTTATGTTAATTTTTTATGGTTAGACAATATGTGGTGGTACTTCCTCCCTCTCTTTTGTCTTTCTTCTTCTTCTTGGCATATTTTCCTTCTATGGCGACCTTTGCCGGCACCACGATCTGCCTTATTCTCATCGTATGCCACCATCTATTGAAGATGTTCTGGAAGAAAAGTTGACAATGGATTGGTGAGGTTGTTGAAGGGGGAAGACAATGAAAGGAACAAAATCCGTCATTCTACCGGAGAGAGATGAAGAAGAGAGAGAGAAAGGGGAAGATGGATTGAATCAGCCGATCTGAACTGTTTAACCCACGTGGCGATCGCATCTCCTCTGCAAACAACCACAATCATCCTCTGCCAAGTCCGCCTCATCACCGAACAAGGAGTCTTCTACAATAAGTATAATTTCTCAAAAATCTCTCACCCAATTTCAAAAACCCCAACAACCCAAACAATAATTTCTTCTAAATCTCTAATTTCAAAATACCCTAACAGCGATATTTTTTGGTAGAAAAGTCAGCAGCTTTTGCCACTTTCAAAAATTTCAAGAATTGTGTAGAGATAGAAACTAGTTCACATATGGAAAAAATTCTAGTACTATCTTAGTATGAAATTTTTTTTTATACTATTTCTATTTATTGTTTGCCAAGTCAACATCTTTTTAAAAATAATGTGGGGTCCACCAACTTTAAAAAACTATTTATAAATCTAAAAACATAGTGTGAACAAATGGAGTATAACACTGAGTAATAGAAATTTTTCTATTCACATATAAAATGTCTTTGTACTGATTGTGGAGGAGAATTTACATCATATGAGTTTTTTAATTTTTGCTGAGAAAGTGATACTCGTAGACAATTGACAGTTGCAATAGTACTCAACAAAATGGAATTGCAGAGAGCAAGAATCAAACTATTATGAATATGGTTAGAAGCCTGAAAACTTTTTGGCTTGAAGCTGTAAAATTGGACTATCTATGTTCTGAATAGATGTTCAACTCTTGTTGTACAAAACATGACACCTAAAGAGGCTTAGAGTGGACTCAAACGATAAGTTGATCATTGAGTTTTTGGTTGTATTGCCCATGTTCATATTCTTGATTGTAAGAGGACTAAGCTCGATAAAAAGAGTATGAAATGTGTACTACTTAGAGTTAGTGATGAGTCCAAAGACTATAGATTATATGATCCATGTTTAAAAAGGATTATAGTGAGTAAAAATGTGATTTTTGAAGAAGAAAATAGATGGAATGGGACAAAGGTCATGAAGAAGCCACTTTAACTCATTTAGATTGGGAGGACAGTGACAAAGATACATGCAGTGGAGAAAATAATGGTGATGAAGAACATATAGTAACCTTTGGTAATCTTGATAACACAGTAGAAGATGTGAGAAGTGAGGAGTTGCTTGAGTCCATGAGTGATGGTCCACTTGCTAGAAGAACAAAAAAAGGTAACAATTTGGATGAGAGACTATGAAACTGCAGAAGGTCTTTCTGGAGAAGAAGATATTGATAATCTTGCTATGCTCGAAGATATTGACCCAATTTCATTTCAAGATGCTGTAAAAAGTGAAAAATGGAGAAATGCAATGAATGTAGAGATAGAAGCCATAGAAAAAGAATGATAAATGGGAATTAAAAATTTACCAGCAAAAGGAAAAAAAGTTGGATCAAATGGGTCTACAAAACTAAACTCAATGAGAAAGGAGAAGTTGAGAAATATAAAACTCGACTAGTAGCAAAATATTTTACCCAAGAGTATTGGGTAGATTATACTAAAGTTTTTGTTCCCGTGGCTCGAATGGATACTATTCGAATGGTAATCTCTCTTGCTGCTCTAAAAATTGGGACATTTTTCAATTAGATGTAAAATCTGCTTTCTTACATGTGAATTACATGAGGAAGTATTTTTAGAGTAACCTCCTTGGATATGGAAAAAGAAAAAGGGAAGGAGCAGAAAGTTTATAAGTTAAAAATGGCCTTATATAGATTCACTACAAGAAAAATCACTTTCAATGACACACAAAACATGTCGCTAAAAACTAAAACGCGCCACTAAAACTTTTACCTGCGCGTTACCTTTTATCGTTGTATCTATCGGTGTTGCCTCATAGTCGTAGGTTTTTGCGGAGTGACACGCACGCCACTAAAAGTGTATATTTAGCAGCAACGCGTGCGCCGAAGATAAATATTTTAGTGACGCCTATGGGCGTCACAAATATATATTTTCTATCACGTCTATTATATAAGTCGCTGAAATGAATTTTCAACAACGCCTGTAAGATGTTGCTAAATGTGATTTTGATAAATGGAATTTTTAGCAACACATTATTTTTGTTATTGAAATTGCATTTTAACGTGCCACTATAGATTCATCAATTTACAACTATCAATTTTTTTTTACCGATTATTAATTGTTTTGTGACACACAGTAGATGTCAGTAAAAGTGAAATGAAGCGGGCACCGATTTCTATGATTTACCGACATTATATAAAATGTCGCTAAAAGTTATTTATTATTTAAAAAATAAATACCAATTTATATTTAAACCTATTATAAAATTTATATTGTCGGTCTTAGAACAAATTGATACAATGAGTCAAATAAAAATAGATGAAAACATGATTTGCAATTTAAAAGTGAAGATGCACACTTTCATAACAATATTAGCAATAAGATGGGAAGCACAAGTCTAGAATCAGAGAACAATTTTATAATTTTCTTCCATAATGATCTTTAGTCATATACAAAAGTAGAAGTTCAACAAAATGAGTACCATGGTCACATTTCTTCAAAAAATAATAATAATAAAGTACCATGTTCACATATTTGCATAATGTGTTTTGAAAGCAACATTGTTAGTAAAATAGAAGGAAAAAAAACCAACCTAAGTTCTTCAAATTTCCAACAAAATATGAGTGAACATGTACTCGAGACCATCGATGCAAACATTTGACAAATAAAAAGAAATAAAATATGTAAGCATGAGACTAAAGAATTTAATTAAAGAAGTGATCGACTAAAAACGTTTGGGTTTTTAGAAGAAAACTTTTGAATAGAAAAAGTCTCCAGTCTAGCGCAAGTGCAGACTGTCAAACAAGTAGTAAAGAAAATATTCCAAAGTATCGATCCCACAGAGAACTGATACAATGAAATTCAAAATTAAGGCAAAGATGTTCACACAAAGCAACCTCGGTAACCAATATGGATAAATCAGGAAGGTTGTGAGTTTACTAAAAATCAAATGATAAAAAGATGGAATCCGAACATGCTTTTGCCCCTTAGAAAAGAATTGTGACCTGAAATGCAATTGCAATCTTTACTCAAACACCAAACAATGTAAACCGGGTTCAACTTCTATTCGATTTTAATGAAAAACCTTTAAAAGCCTAAGTGATTAAACCATATATCTATGGATAATACAAACTTAGTTTAATGAGAACACAACCTTTGGTCTTAGAGGTTTTGCCCTATGTCTAGGGTAAAAAACAAGTGCTTATGTCTAAGCTCCTTTCCTCTATTACTTTGTATGAACACGTAATCTCATTTAACTCTTTCAGTATTAAACTTGATCTCTGTATGTTAACCTAGGTGATCAATCTAGATTCACAATAAGAATGATAATCAATAAAAGCAAACAATGCTATGGAATCGAGCAAAGTTACTTTTACATCTTAGGCCAAGCTTCCAATCCTTAAGGCATCCACATATCCAAATCCCTAGGACAAAATTAGCTCATGATGGAGAAAATAAATAAGAAAACAGTAAAAGAAAGAAAACACATACTAACTTTAAAAGAAAGAAAAATAAAAAATAAAGTGTTGAACTAAAAGGTAAAGAATAACTTGAATGAATAACAATGAACTTTATTAAAATTAAACTTCCTGCAAAGTAAAGAACTATGAAAATTAAAGACAAAGGCTGGAAGTAAACTGAATTCAAAGTATTGGAATTAAAGAACTTAAAACAGAAAACCAAACTTGCGAATACAAAGAAAAAGTTAAACTCAAAGAGATAACTTCCACATCTCCAATCAATCTAAACTCAACCTTTGTCAAAGAGAGTAAGATCTTCACAACCCTAGACTTTTGACGAGGTTGGATTGAAGTTTGGGTAGCGTTCTTCCTCCTTTGAGTCAAGAAAACAGAAAATAAAAAGTGCAGAAAGTAAAGTGATGTTCTAATCGTAAAGCGATCATGGACGATTTTTTCGTGGCTTGAATCTTCATATTTATGGCCTCCAAATGCTAGGGTTTGTTCCATGGATGTTTAAGGCAAGAATCGGATCTTTATGAGCTTGATTCGTGGAGAATATCTTCAAATATCAGCATAAAATCGAACTTCCAGATTTTTCCCTTATTTTTCAGAACTCTGTCTCCCAAGTGAAATTGCAGTTGCAATTGGATTGACAATTCTTGCAGTTTTCACTTTTCTGCATAAAATCATCAAAACTCATCAAAAATCAACTCTTTTCCTCTCATTTCCTATTTCTTAGCTCAAAACAATCCCTTAACTAATTTTGACTATTTTCTCATTAATTTGTTATATTTATTAGACATAAAAACATGCATTTGTGCAAATAGCTTAAGTAAAAAGGGCTAGAATTATGTAAAATAATAGCATTATCAAGAAGGCATATACTCAAATGAACATGAACAACTTAACTTATCACAAATCATCCAAACTTTTGAATGAAACAACTATGCTTATAAAAAAATAAAGAACATAAGCAACTGCACTTATGACATAATAATGAACTCAAATAATAATACGGTAGGTCAATATGCATAGACATAACAAAACTCATAAACATATAACAAAACTCATAATTAAACATAACAACTTTTATCAAAAGAACTAAATCAACAAGGTAACAAAACTCATAATTAAACATAACAACTAAAGTTATCAAATAAACTAAACTCAACAACACAACAAAACTCATAAACATAACAGCTAAGGTTATCAAAAGAACTAAACTCAATAATGCAACAAAACTCATAAACATAACAACTAAAAGTTATGAAAAGCACTAAACTCAATAAGATAACAAAACTCATAAACATAAAATTATCGAAAGAACTAAACTCAACGAAGGAAACAAAACTCATAATTAAACATAGTGACTAAGCTTATTGATAGGACCTATAAAGTCTCATTTAATCACACTTATTTCTTGTTAGTTAGAAGGATTTTATGTGTTTTATTATTATTATTTTAGGGATTTGAGCAATGCACCTGTTTTGGAGAGTTTGGAACATTTCGGAGTTAGTTTGGATCAAATAGGATGTGATTTGAGCAACAAAATTTCTATACCAATTTTGATCGATCATATCGTGATATTTTGAGACGAAAATATATTCCAATTTAGTGTCAAATCGAAGCTTATTGAATTATCTTTCTAACGGTATAAGATTCATTGCATTCCACCAAGCATTATGAAAGTTATGAAATTTTGAATGATTACTGCTCTTGCTGGAAAACTGTCGTACCCGAGAATACTTTGTGCCAACTTTCGTTCCCATTATCTTGCTGATTAAATTTGGCAATATAGGAAAGTTAAATACCATTTTAAATCTCTCTGAAAGATCTTTCTAGCCATATAAATATCACATTGATCCAAGTTTTGGAGAAGAAGTTATTAGCAAAATACTTAAGATTGTGCAATCTAGAAACTTTCTTATTTGCAATATTCTTTGTTTGTTTTAAGAATTTAGGAAATGATTTTCGATTTTTGGATGTATTTTCCAGCATTTTGTAAGATAAAAAATTATTTACTTTATTTTAAATATTATTCACTAATCGTTTTGGAAAAATATCTTTCTAGAATTTAGGGTTTCTTACTTGTGCAAGTTGACTACTTCAAGGCTATTTAATTCTTCTTTAGAACAGCTATAGGAGCTCTCCGAGTGTAATATTTATAGACAATAGTTTTTATAGTTTTTCTCCCTTTTCCTTTACTTTTCTTTTGGCACTATATCGAACCAATGACAAACCTTGGCTACATCATCACAATGAGCGACGAGGTAAGTGTTCCAATTCATAGGTTGGTGTAGCAAATTGCAATGTTGTGAGGCTTGAACTTTAATGTAGTTTTCTTATAATTGCAAGTGTTCTTTGATTCCTATATTTATTTTATGAGCATGTATTTTTTATTGAATTGATGCCTCGATCGCTTTATATGCTTGATTGCTATTTGTGATGCATGATGTGTAATTTTTTGTGTTTATTGAACCTTGTAGCGTTAGAATTATTACATGTATGTGTTTTATGGGTTTCCATAATTGCATAGCTTGCATATTTAATTCTAGGAATTAAAGAAGCATCTTGGTTAGGTTGAAGTTATTTTATCTAACCGGTTTGTCTTGGTCTTTCCAAAGTACGTAATGCTTTTATCTAAATAATTTGGAACGGTTTCGTGTCAAATTGTTTAGGTAATTAGCATTAACTTTGACGTTTGTTAGAGTTGATGATTTTAAGGGATTTGTTGCCTTTGGGGTTTCTTAATAAGTTGACCGAGTGCTTGCATGATTAAGTTAAAACGTTTTGTATGCCTATGATCGATTTTGCAATTGGACAAAACTGTACCTGCGAATTAGATTTTGGTAAGATTTGATCTATCTTTATTTTTATTTGCTTATGTTTTAATTTATTTATAAAAACACAAACCCCCCCCCCCTTTTTAATTGTTTTCTCCTTTGCAAATTTAATTTGAGAAATTGATATTCGGTTCCCTGAGATCGATCCGGTCCACTCAATGCTACAAGTAGCTTAGAATCGGTTTATAAATTATAATTTGACGAGCCCTCGATAAGCTCGCGTCTCTTATCAAAAGAACTAAACTCAACAATATAACAAAACTAAAAAACATAACGACTCAATGGAAACAAACCATTAAACACAAACAACTAAACTTATTTAAAGAGCTAAATGCAAGAACATAACAACTCAATCAAAATATACATGAAGATAAATAACTAAATACCATAACTGCAGAACTAAACTCAATAATGCAACAAAACTCATAAAAATAACAACTAAAAGTTATGAAAAGAACTAAACTCAATAAGGTAACAAAACTCATAAACATAAAATTATCGAAAGAACTAAACTCAACCAAGGAAACAAAACTCATAATTAAACATAGTGACTAAGCTTATCAAAAGAACTAGACTCAACAATATAGCAAAATTAAAAAACATAACAGCTCAGTGGAAACAAACAATTAAACATAAACAACTAAACTAAACTTATTTATTAAAAAACATAACAGCTCAGTGGAAAAAAACAAATGGAGTATGACAGCTACCCATCCAGATATTATGTTTGTGGTAAGTCTTCTCAGTAGATTTGAACTTCATTGCAGCACATCAGGTGATGTGTTTATGTTGAATTCAGGAGATGTGTCTTGGTCCTTAAAGAAGCAACTTGTGGTTACTTTGTCCACCACTGAAGCTAACGTTGCAACTTCGTGTGCTTTTCAAGCTATGTGGTTGAGAAGAATTCTGGAGAGTATTGGGCATGTTCAACATGATTCTACCAGATAAGAATGAGCACTTCACCCCGTAGCAAAAGACTATGATTTCTAAGCAATTTAGAAATAAATTTGGGATCAGCTTCGATTTAAACTAAAAACATTGAGGTTAAGCAAACATACTTTTGAATTAAATGGAGAATAATTCTGGCGGGTCTTTACTTCATGTTCCAGCAAATCTCGAATCTCTACAAGATCTTGCTTGCTATGACTCGAGCAAAGACCAAGGCTTGTGGGAACCTCTTGAAAGAAATTTGTAGAGAATTTTGTGTGTAGAGAGCTTAGTTTTTTGCTCAACCCAAGGGTCATATTTATAGGAACTTTAGGATAGAATCTTTGCCAAAATCAAATTATAATATATTATATATTATATATATTTAATATATTTGAATCTCATTCAAATTTAATGATATATCTAATAATATATTATTCTCTTTAATATTTAATGTATCAAATATAATAAATAGATATTTTCTTTATATAATATATCTAATATATTAAATATTAATTTGAACATTTCAAAATTTTCTCTTAACAATATTGATCATTTTAATGTTACTATGAGATAGCAAGAGAATCTTATGGACCTACAGATTATAAGTTTCAATGATACAAAAGTAATTAATTAAACTTTTTAATAAATTATTCGTAATTACAGCTATCACGAGTTATTCGTAATTACAGCTGGGTCGAAAGTCCGTGTTACTCATGTAATTATATTTTATGCCTTGAGTACCATTGATCCTCTAATGAACAATTTGTTTATAATCTCATTATAAACTAAGTCCCTCTCGTGCAAGTGAGAATGTGTGACCCCATTGTTTAAGTCCTGAAATCAGTACTTAAGGAAACTACCCATGTTCTTACCCTATATGAGAATGAGTGAATTTTATCTTGTGAAATTATGTTCCCAGCTTCCCATTTGGTCAAGTTTTCAAAATGGTAAGCTTATTAAATCGGCTACAAAAGTCACTTTCACCCATGCAAATCAAAAAACAAGCTCTCACAGCAAGAGTTCATAACTCGCTCTAGATTAAGATCGACTCGCATATGATCATTTTGTTGAAATATTAATCTTCTCAATTAATGGATTTATAAAGAGAGATTAAATATTTCGTGGTCCAGTCTTATATAAACTCATTGTATATGACACTCTCACTCACATGTCTCCACATGAATGATTTGGATCAAATCATTTGTAACTATTACAAAGTGAGTCGTATCAATAGTGTTATCAAAACACTCAACCTTATTCATACACTATAGACCTTTTAGGTCATTTCTTGCACATGATATTCTCGTATGTCAATTACATATTGTTCAAGATTACAATAATAACTTAGGATTTTTATATAATGGATATTATAAATTGCAAATAAAAATAACAAAATAATTATCAAAGAATTATTAAATATTAATTACGATGCTTTATGACATAAATCCTAACACTACCATAGTTTTTTGTGATAATAATTCAACGATCAAACTTTCTAAGAATCCAGTGATGCATGGTCGGAGCAAACACATTGATGTTCATTTCCACTTCCTTCGAGAGCTTACAAAGGATGGAACTTTGATGCTTTTTTATTGTAGACATAATGATTAAACCATTGAAGTTTGATGCTTTTTTGAAAATATGAGATTTGTTAGATGTTTGTTCACTTCCAGATATAAATCGATTGCTGGAGCATTCAATTTAAGGAGGATGTAAAAGTTATTGCATTTTTTTAGTAGTCAATTTGTTATTTTCTAATTTGTGGTTTTGTAATTCATATTATTATTAGGGGTGTACATGGGTTGGGTTGGGAGATTTTTTTTGGACCAATCCAAAAATTTGAGTTGGTCGGGTCTGCTATCCGAAAGAACCGAATAGAGTTGGCAACCTAGTTGGTTTGGGTTGGGTCGCCGGGTTGTTCAATTTTTTTTTTAATTTTCTCAACACAAAATATAGAGTTAACCCAACACAAAATACAACTTTCAATCTAATCCTAACACAAAATATAATTAGATGAACCAATAAATCAAAGAAACCAACGATCAAAATGCTTTATTCCAAAAATACAACATTTATTTCCAAAAAAAAAAAAAAACAACTAACATATCATATAAGAAAATAGCAATATGATACAAAATCAAAGCATGCACCTTCGATGTCCTCCATTTCCAAGAACAGCACAACTCTTGATTCGACAACTTTTTCGCTGAAAAAAATCATTAAAAGTAAAAATGATAGCTACGATATGCTCGAAACATTACAAATTAAAATCAAACAAGACGCCCTGCTAAGAAAATGATGACCGATCTACTAGATGACGCAGGATAAGAGAGACATGCAGAAACTAATTCATTACAGACTGGTTGTTTCGTTCTTTCAATCGAAGAATCACAAAAACGAACAAAGAAAGAAAACAGGAGAAAAAAACGAGACTCACTCAGTAGCAGAATCATAAAAAAAACATCATAGACGAAGACGAGGAATGAGAAGTGGGAAAGACTGAGCTTGGTATTTCAAAAGAAAAATATAGAGATTAGCATATCGTACACACTTCAATATACTAATTCTTTTGGCACACTATGGCTTTAATAGAGAACATAAAACTTTGTCAAATTTTGTCTAATAAGTTCATAAGGCACCATAGAAATGAAGGCTATAATGAACACAAATTAACTAAACAAGCTCGAAATTCCTTTTTTTAATAAGCTTAAAAGGTGCTAGGTTTTTCAATTTTTTAGCAGCAAATTTCTTTCTAAAAATATTTAAATATTCTTCTAATACAAATATGACATTTCTTAAATGAGAGTTATTATCTAGTAATCCACACGTGCCATTTGTGACAACTTCTAAGTTTAAACTTTAAAATAAATAAATCTATGCGTTTGGACGTTCTTTTTGTTTGTTTGAGAAAATTTGTCACATTTGGGCAATAAGTTGGTAATGGGTGCAAGTTATTGTCTTTGACATGTGTAGTCCTCCCATTATTTAAATGATTTTTATAATAATTAATTGCCTATGATGATATCAAATTGACCTCTACTTGTATGTCTTGATACCAAAAGCTACACCTAACAATTTGAAGGGAAAAAAAATCTTCAATTTGATATTGAATTAGCAATGGATGTAAACTTTGACCAAACAATAGTACATTGTAAAATTAATAAATACATTCACAAGAAATTGACATTTGAAATATTGGTAATGCTTATCTTCAAATCTAGGCTATATACATTTCACAATCTTTTAAGATCTTAAAAAATTCATGTGTTGCCAATTAATAGTAAACATTTTATTCAGTTGATGATGTATTCCCATAGGCATTATATAGATTAAAAAAAAATGAAAACAATGAAACTATTAAAAATTGTCACTCTAACCTGGGGTTAACGAGGTGAATACTCAAGCAAAAACATGCTAACTATGATACTTTTGTTTCTATCTTTCGCAACTAAACGCTTTCATATTTAAAAATAACTTAAATTTAATTCAATTAATTAAGACATATATTCGACCAAAAGATTAAAAGTTTGATTTTCATATATATATAAAGGATAAAGTAATTTGACTCAAACTTTTATTAAGAATAAATGTAGATTTTAACACTGGGAAAAATTGTCATTCGTGAAGTTTTTTTTTTTTTTTTTTTTTGAGTTCTTGTAATTCATGAAGTTGAAAATGAGAGTTAAACTAATTCATATGGATATATTCTCAATATCTAATCTTTAGTTAAATTACAAGTTTAATATTTCAGCTTTCATATTTGTATGTAACAAGTCTTTGACATATTCAACATTTTTTATATTAACATATGTATTAGACCTAAATTTGAATTGTACATAATAAGATCCTAAACTTCCAACTTTATATCTAAACTTTGAGAATTTTAAAAAATATCAAATAAGTCAAACACCTATTAAACACAAAATTGAAAGTTTAAATATCTGTTAGACACGAAATTGAAAATTCAAAGACTTATTATACACTTTTTAAACTTTAAAAACTTACTAAACAAACATAAAAGTTCAAGGACTAAACTTGCATTTTAACCTTAATCTTTATATGCTATATTAGTAAATATTAAATGTGATATAGCATTTATTTGACCAAAACATCATGGTAATCCAGGCTGAACCAACAGTGGTCAAAAGAATTCAAATTGACGTAATGTAACTTCTTGGAGTCTGAGCAATTGAGATGTCTGGAGCTAACAATTCACCTTGTGACTCATTCCTTCAACTGAGCATTTTTTATTAATATATCATAGGCAGCTCTACCTTGTAGTTTAATAAAAAATGAATGATCATAAAAGTAAAGTTGAAGATATCCTACATGCTTACATATAAAAGAAGAATGATCACAAAAGTAAAGTTGCAGATACCCTGCAGTATTTTCCGGCTTTATAGACCACAGCCAAAGAAACAACAGATAAAGAACTAAAGAACATTGCTAGATTGATATCAATCAGCTCTCAAGGGAAAGAGAATGAACCTCCAATTTCATTTGCACCACTTGGGGGACTAATGGCCACCCAAAGAAGAGATATGGTGATGGCAAGAAGTCCCGACCACACGAAAACAATAGTCGGCGTCCTTCCTCTTCTTCCCATGAGCCCCTTGGCAAAGGGGTAGAGATGAGCTAGAACCCAAAAACTGAAGAAAACACCACCAATCAAGCGGCTCCACTGTGGAATTGTACTGTAGATTGTGCGGCTGACCCCAACTGCTATGGCAATTAGGTTGACCATCATGATTGTGATGGGTGGAATCATGAGGGAAGTCCACTTCACAATGTAGAGATCGGCGAATTCATCATCCACATCGTCACCACCTGATTTGGATGTCAAGGTGAAAGAAATTTCAATCCCAGCAATGACTTTTAGCAAACCCTGAAGCACAGCAGCAAGATGGGCACTGGTGCCTCCAATCAACCAAAACTGTTCGTTTCTCCACCATTCTTCTAATTCAATGCCAGACCATCTGATTTCAAGAACAGCAAGTAGGCATAAAGTGATGGTTATGACTAAAAGGTAAGTGAGGAAAGTGATATTGAGAGTCTGAACAATAAATTGCCCCGAAAATAGGGAAAGTGCAGGGAGAAAACAGTAGACTATGAGGAAGATGGAAGTGAACGGGTAGATTCCAACGTTAAGATAGGCTATTCTTTGCAAAATCTTCATTCTTGGACTAGCCAAGAGTGCATTATTTCTGGAGAAGAAAATCTCAACCGACCCAGTAGCCCATCGAAGGACTTGATGGAGCCTATCAGTGAGATTGATAGGTGCAGTTCCACGAAAAGCATCACGTTTGGTTACACAATAAATGGATTTCCATCCCCTATTATGCATCCTGTACCCAGTGACCACATCTTCTGTGACAGATCCATAAATCCACCCAACCCGTTGGCCCCATTCGGTCTTATCTTCGTACCAACAAGAAATGACACTGATTGCCTCTGCAACAGTTGATGCATCGAGAAGCTCACGAGGAATGGTAAGAGCACCAGGAGGGCGTCCATATTTCACAGCTGGGTGATCAGCTAATGGGCGTCCTTGAAACTCTGCAACTGGAATTGAATCAACTAGAAATGCAGAATTTCCAAACCTTTTTGGGAACAAGGATAGGTCCATCTCTTCATCATCAGAGTCACCCATTCTTAGGCCTCGATGCTCTTCAGGACTATTTGCAATCGATGTATGCTTTCTTCGTTTACCAAAGCAACAACTACAGCAACCAGGGTGCTGCTCTTTTGATCTATGTGGGTCAAAACCATAAAGGGCAATCCTTCTAAAGAGACATCCTGTTCCAACATATACCGGACCTTGAAGTCCATCAAGGGCTCGCATGTTAACATCAAAGAAGACAGTGTTGTGATTGGCATATCGATCCGAAGGATCAATGCCCTCAAACCTTTGGGGGAACTGGACATAACAAATACGATCTCCTCCACGGTCCATCATGAAACACATTCCTTCTCTCATTGCCTGGGAGTTGTAAACATAATGGTCACAATCAAGGTTGAGGATAAATGGCCCATTCGACATAATAGCCGATGCTCGAACTAGAGCATTCATTGCCCCTGCTTTCTTGTTATGATCATAGCCAGGACGTTTTTCTCGAGAAACATAAACAAGAAGAGGAAGACGGATGTCAACCTCAGATAGGTCAATTAGTTTAGTTTCATCGGCAGTTCCATGTAGTGGTTCATCACTTGGAGGTTTAAGCATCACCTACATATAAGCGATTATTAGCAAACTTCTAAAATATCATTCCCTCTCCCCAGGAGCTTCATCCAACGTTTGTTTTATTTCAAAAAGTATAAATCATATGTAATATGCATGAATGCAGATAAATATGGAAAATAACAAGAAAAGAAAACGAGTTACTGCTATATATATCCAAAGAAGGCCAAATTTTATTTTATTTACTTATTTCTTGGTTTTTGGCTCTGAGATAACTCATTACTTATAGAATCAAGAAAAGAACCTGTACAACCCACTCTGTTGATGCATGTTTAATGGATAAATGAAATCCTAGAAACTTCTCGTCTCCTAGCTTCTGGAATTTTATATCTTTCCTTTCTTTAATGGATATCTATAGTGGAACCTTTTGTGATCTAATCTCCATGGCATTTGTATTCGGACAATGCCTGGTATTTCATTTTGCTTCTGTGATATATATATTTCTTATTAAAAAAAAGAATGGTTCTGTGATATATATATTTCTTATTAAAAAAAAGAATGGTTATGTAAGCAAATTAAACTGTCAAAGCATCAAGGACGAGTGACAGGGAACAATCAGCAAGCAAATCGAATATATTATTGCCATGAGCTGAAATAAGCACCTGTATTATACCAGCATGGTCACCCTTGGAGTGCTCGGCGGAAGGTTGCATCCACGTTCCAGGCCAATGGGTTCCATCGGCCATCCATGTTGCTTTAGGGATCTTTACACTCTCCACTGGTTCATCACCTGCCACATTTTGCCTCTGACGCTTCATAGCTTTGATTTCCTCCCTTGCATGATAGGCATCAGACCGACGACGAATAGAATCAGGAAGGCCATTTATCCGAACTTTGAATTCATCATACTCACGTTTCACACGTCTACGATCCTTAACAAAGTCCGATCGCACTTTATTCTTGAATGGATCTCTCTTCAGATTGAAGTAAGACTCAGGATTTCTAGGTTCAATATCATGTTTTCGACAGAAAGGAACCCATGTGTTAGCAAAACTTGCTGCTTCTGCCATGGCCTCAAAGGTTAGAAGTGCACCTCCATCATCTGAAACATAGCAAGCAAGCTTTTCGACAGGATAATCAGCAGCTAAAATCGACAAGATTGTGTTTGCTGTGACAAGAGGGGGCTCTTTTTCTGGATCTGCAGTAGAAACAAAGACATCTATTCCTGGAAGATCAGATTTTCCCGTAGGATTACTAGGGCTAGGTGTTTCGAACTTATCCTTCAGTACATTAAGATCTGTGGCCCGATTTACAGGGCAAAGCTTGGGCAATTGATCAAGAAGCCAAGAAAAAGCAAACCATATTTCACAAACAACTGACATTGCCCATAGCCAGTAGGCGTCAGTGTTCGGATGTCGAATCCTCCAAGCCAAAAATAATCCAAGAACAACCATACGAACAAGAATTAGAAGCCTGTGAGAAGGGTATTGCAAAACAAAAGTTAACCGATCATCACTGGAATGGAATAATGAATATTACAAGACATTACAAATAAGATGGAATAAAATAAATTACTTGAGGACCAATAACACAATTCAAATCAAAATGTGAATCAAAACCAAAATGGGCAGTCTAACCATGGATAACTGATGCACATTAAATAATACAATCTACCATATTGCAATTTTTGCATCCTGTGCAGCAGAGAATCAGGGGATGAGGTAAAATGAAGCTTACTCGTTACCTGAACTACTGTCACAGGCAATCAGCTGCCTATATTAAAACCACACATAAATTTTCTACTATTTCAAATCCTATAGCTTCTTTGATTTCATACTTTATTCAAAAACTTTGGCTGCTGACTTCAGAATCGAGAGTGAAATTACGATTTCTGTAAGATATAGAATGAAAGAGCAACCAGTAAAGAAACAGATATCATACCTATATGGGCTGAGAACAGCAGCACGAATTTTAAGTTTTCGTGTCAATGGCCTCCATGGTTTATTCAAAAATTCTTTTGGCTCAACAGTCTCATCCTCTTTATCATTTCCACTTCCAGTAACCTCATCCTTTGGCCATATAGCATTTCCATATCCATAAGTACCCTTTGTTTCAAAAAGCCACCTATTATGATCAAAATCTCCAACTCCAGTTTGACTCCTCACGGCCATGGACTTTGATGATTTCATTAATGACAATCTTCTCTCACTCTTCGACATTGTGCGTGGGGGAGGAAGTGACAACGGTCGCCCATGTTCAGCAGTTATTTCATCCATATCTGTGTTCTTATATGGTTCCTTGCAACCAGGGCAGATCCCATTTCCTGATTTAACTGCATCCATATAGCAATCTCGACATATCTTGAAATCACACTCACAGGGGAGAATGTCATTACCACGTTCATCACTCATAACCCTCGCATCACACCCTGGTATTGCACATGAAGATCCTTTTGTGCCAGCCATTTGGGGATGAGTTGCTTCAGATTCAATTACCTTATCCATAAGATGAGCTCGTGTCACACTATTAAATCCCCCGGTAAAGAGCGAATTTGAGACATATTGCTCTTCAACCTTCTGTGAGATGGATGGATCCATAGGTTGATTGTCAGGTGTTGGTGGTATGTGCACTGTGTAGTTTGTAAAGTCACCACTCCCCAGTTCACTATCGAGATCATCCCTTGAATAGCTAACGTACCGACCAGAGGAAGTTCTCCGAGCAAACGTTACGGTCTGAGCCACTAGTTGCTTCTGTGCATCAGACACATTAGAAGTTGATGACAGATCTGAACGGGTGAGCTTAAATGACTTTGATGCCATAATCAAACACTAAAAATGCGTCTTCGTTGAGACTGCAAATTCAAAATGCAACAAACAAGTCATAATCCGATTTAGCTACCTTACTAATTAGGAAAACGCAACTAGTCAAAATCTCAATGACGACTAAGCTAGCAGCATTACAATAAAAAAGCAGATCTGGATCGAAGCTCGCAAAAAGGGTCAAGAAAGAAAACAGAAATTCCCGCAGGAATCTCAAAAGTGCTTTACACAAAGCTTCCAAAATTTCTTGCCATGATAATCGAACAATACCCGAACCAAAAAAGAAACACAAGTTTAGAAAAAGAACTCAGTAAACATACCTCCTCAGCGAAGACTATAAGAAACCCACTTTCAGAGCAGCCTAAAACTGGAACATTAATTCGAAACAGAAAGCCAGAAAATTGTTGGCCCAAATGGTTCGAAGTCAACGCCCTCAGCTTTCGCCCATTGAGAATGGGAAAGGAGAGAAAAAGAGAAAATGAAAATGAGGGTTGATGGTGAGGGCAGTGGATTGAAGGAAGGCGCAGTTGTTATGCTCTGTTTTTGCAATTAAGAAACAGAGCATATGATCAAACCGGTGACCGAACTATTTTCGGTTTAGGTGGGGGGCCACCGGTTGCCGTCGGAGTGAGATGAGTGATGAGAGTGAGAGTTGGGGGCATTCGCTGCTGTGATTGGAAGACCAAGAGATGGGGGAAAGAAAGAGAAAAGATAGAAAGATGGGGGAAGAGAGGAGAGAAAAGAGAGAGAAAGATGGTGAGGGAGGAGATGATGAGGCGGCCGGAGGAGTGGAAATTTTCTAGGGCTTTGGTTTCGGGATATGTTTTAAACAAAGCTAAAGTACATTGCGGGCTGGGCTTGAAGACTTGGGACGGGGAAGCCATGGAAAAGGTCTTGGAGATTTCTGTGTCAATGGTAGGTTTAACTGCGATTGGACAACATGGAGAGAAAAGTTGACTTTTACTACGCGAAACAGAGGGAAGAAAAAAAAGGGTTGGATTAGATTTGGTAAAATGTAACTAATAATATTTCCATGTGGAACATTTTTAATTTTGAATAAATTTAAGTTGGAAACTTTATTATTTGTTTTCATTTTGTTTCCTTTTTCGATTAAAAAAAATGTAATGTCACTTTGTTTGTTTTCTATTAAGTTCATATTTGTTACATGTATGGGACTTTGGGTTGTGGAATTGAAGAAATATTTTTTGGTATCTATGCACTTTTTAACTCTCAAGGATGTTGAGTCTTTGTATAGAGGACAATATGTTTTAGGAGAGCTAATTACTTGAATCATGGGAGAAAATTATTCGCCGCCATAATATGACTAGTTTTGCATTATTAGATGTGTGAGAGAGAAATTGTAAAAAAACATTTTACTTTTATGTCCAATAGTTATTAGGGAGCATACATATTTTTAGATGTACATACTTGCATCATTAGATGTGTTAGATCTACATTTTACTTTTATGTCTAATAATTATTAAGAAGTAGTCACATTGTGACTACTTCATTGAATAATTTGTCGAACTGCAGGACAAGTGGGTTGAGTTCTGACTAAAACTAACCACAATGAATGATATTACCATTTTACAAAAAAAAAAAGTCAAAATGAGCATAGTTCAACAGTAATTGACATATACTATCTTCATTAAAGTTGGAGGTTTAAATCTCTCCTACCTCCATTCGTTGTACTAAAAAAAAAAAAAAACACAACTTGGGTTGAAATTGATTTTTAGATACACATCTATACATTGGATCTCAATTTTCAAAAGATTTAAATTCTAAACTATTATTTTGTACTAGGAAAAAAAAGGAAGATAAATTATTATTATTATTGTTATACACTTATACTATTATATTATTGCATGGCATGTGATGGAGATGATGTTTGAGGAAAGAAAATAAAAAGAGGGACAAAAATAAAAGTAAATGGGAAGCATAGTAAGTAATTAACACAACAGAAAAGCAAGTACTGAAAATATTATTTTTATAAAAAGAAAGAGGGCAATAGAATGAGAATGTCATTTGTCAGGAAAACGCGTCCTGTGTGAATGCTAGTTGTTTTGTTTTGTTGTGAAAACATGCTTCCCGCAATCCATGGCTGTATTTATTGATTTTATAATGAGTGACTTACTTGGTGGTTAAAAAGTAAATCTAATCAAAATTTCTAGTTTACTGTGGTAGGAAACTTCACCATCGCTCTTTCATTCACATATTTCCATCATCTATTATTTTGTAACAATAAAATATGTTCTACTTAAAATAATAATAACAATAATAAAATTTGTTTATGGTAAGTAGGGTCATGATGTTAAAGGTAAAAAAAGTAACCGATGTTGGCACTTTTCTTTTAAAGAAAAAATCAAAATTCTCTCTTAATTATTACTAAATTCATTTTTCAATACTGACTCTTTTATTTTTCTTATTTAATTTTTTTTTTTCTTAACTATTATTTTGAAATCATATTTTCACTTTCTTCTCTTTATTTTTATCTATTTATATTTACATTATTATATTTTGAGTACAACAAATGTAGAATATTTAATTTCTTAATGCATATAGCTTACAGGTAAAACCTAACTTTACCTATAATATGATCAAAATATAATAAAATAATTATTAAGTATTGCGTCAATTTAACAAAATATATTGTTACAAAAAGTATATATATTATATTATATATAATAATAATAATAATAGAAAATTTTCTATTAGTATTATACTATCTTTATTCATTGTTTGTTATGAAATAAGCATTTAAGTACTGTGTAGGGCCCATATAATAAAATCATATATCATTAAATGATATATCAAATGCTGAATGAAAGGAGTATGTATTACTGTAATATTAGAAATTCTTCAAAAAAAATTAATTATGACATGTTTGGGAGTAATTTTGGAAAGACAAAAATCACTTTTGTCATCCTAATCACTTTTATTTTTAAATAATGGTATTTGACAATGGTATATAAGTGATTTTGGAAGAATCTAAAATCACTTTTAAGTATTCCTAGTCAATCACTTGAGGTGAATGTCAAGTAATTTTTAATAAGTGATTGTAAGATATTTTATTTTTAAAGTGACTATTATTTCAAATTTAAAAAAAAATGTCCTTCTATTTCACTTTATTTTCCTTCTAAAATTGTTCTCTTTATCGTTATTTATAACTAATTTTTTCTACTTTTTCTCTAAATTTTTTCGCTATAAAGTTTTTATAATCTTTATTTCTAACTTTATTTTGTCTCTCAAATTTTTTTTATTTCTTTTTTAAAAAAAATTCTCTCTCCAATATTTTAAAAAAATATTTTTAACCTTTTTATCTATAAAATTTTTGTTCCTCTCTGTTTTTGTTGTCTCTCTACGATTTTTATATTTCTTTAATTTTTTTTCTCTCTCTCTAGTTTTTGTACCTCTTTTGCTAATTTTTTATCTTGAACTATTTTGCTCCTCCCTCTATTTCTTTTTTCTCCCTAAATTTTGTATATCTCTCTGACTTTATTTTTCTATCTTTGAATTTTTGCTCCTTAGATTAAAATTCCTTTAGTTTTCTTTTTGTCCACTCTAAAATTTTTTCCCTCTCCCTATCTCTAACATTTTCTATGAAACTTTTCTTTAGTCCTCTATTTTTTGTTTCTTTTAAATTTTTTTCTCTCTTAATTTTTTCCTCTCTATAATGTAATGCCTTTTTTTTAAAAAAAATAATTATAATTATTTTTGAAAACAAACATTAATAATGAGAAACACTTTTAATTAAATAAAAATATCTTTTACAACTGTGAAATCAAATATTAAAATAATTTATAATTAAACACTTTTAAAAAATAATTATAATTAAATCACAATTAGGCTTAAAACAATTATACTAAAGTCACTCCCAAACATGCATTCAATAATTCAAATCACTTTGATTGTATGAAAATCACTTTTAAAAGCGTTGAATCAAACATTAAAATGATTACATGAAAATTAATTTTAATAAATCACTTATAAATAAATCATTTTCACTAAAGTTACTATTTCTACAATCAATCCCAAACATACCTTTAATGTTTGGTTTTGAAATTAATTTTTTTAAAATTAAAAGTTCTTTTGATTTATTAAGGTTTATTTTCGAAAGTGATTTTAGAGTTATCCAATTACTAAAATGGGCATTACATTTGAGGAAAAAAAAATAAGAGAGTGTTGAATAAAAGTTATAAAGAGAGGGTGTTCACACGTAATTTCAAAATAAAAAGAAATGAGACACGTGTAAATAAACTTGTATTTGTATTAATTTGAATATAATGGAGTACAATCTCTAATTTGTTCCTCTGATTCTTTCTCTCAAATGTACATCTGTCTCGAGGGCTTTGCAGCTTGTTCTCGAACGTAGATTCGTCTTGAAGGCCTCGCAGCTTGTTCTCGAATGTAAATTTGTCTCAAGGGCTTTGCATCTTGTTCTTGAATGTGGATTTGTTTCAAGGGTTTTATAACTCGTTCTCGAATGTGGACTTGTCTCGAAGGCTTTGCAACTTGTTCTCGAATGTGGATTTGTTTCGAGGGCCTTGTAGCTTGTTCTCGAATGTGGATTTGTTTCGAGGGCTTTGCAGCTTGTTCTCGAATGTAAATTTGTCTCAATGGCTTTTGCAGCTTATTCTCGAATATGGATTTATTTCGAGGGCTTTGCAGCATGTTCTCGAATGTGAATTTGTCTCGAGGGCTTTTGCAACTTGTTCTCGAATGTAGATTTACTTCAAGGGCTTTGCAGCTTATTCTCGACCTTCAAAGTCTTCTAATCTTCAAGGCTCTGGTTCAGAGAGTGTTTAATCTTTAAGAGTTTAGGGAGTTTTCTGATATTTGTTTCTGAATTCTCTCTAAGTTCTCTAAAGAGTTTCCACTTCTAAACCCCTGAAATGGAGGAGGTAGCTCTTTATTTATAGAGTTCCTGAAGACCTCCAAGTGGGCTTGGGCTTGTCAGTCGGACTAGGCCTAGTTGACTTTGGGCCTAGCTTTTGGAATGGGTCTGGTTAACTTTGGGCTTAACCTCAAGATTGGGCCTGACTGACTTTAGGCCTAGTCCTTTGGACTTTCGTCTAAGATTAGCCCAAATTTCACATAACCTAATTGTATATTGGGATTTGCCATAATTCAATTTAGGGATCCTTATCAATCTAATTAATCCCTAATTAAATATAATTTCGTCATCAATGTTGGATAATGACGTGAAAATTTTTGGTTGGTCGAAATTTCTATTCCAACAGAGGGAAAACAAGAGTTAATGAGAGAAAAAATTAAGAGAGGAAAAACTAGATAGTTGGAGAAAATTAAAACTACAATATTAAAATAATAAGTTCAGAAAATAAAAAATTTTAAAAATTATAATATTAATTTAAAGAAAAAACTCTCACAAAGTGCTTCTCCAATTATTACTTTATTATACTTCATTGAAATAATGAACTTGAAGACAACTTAAAGTCTAAAACTGAAATACCAACATAGTTGGGATTTGAAGATGAAATGTGGTTGCATGGTCCAAATGTGATTGCATAGTTGGGTGCATTTTCTCATTTGTCGAAATTGTCTGAATGCAGTCGCATATCTGAGTGCATTTCTCTGAAATATCTACTTCACTTGGAATTTACTTTCTGTCTTCAAATGCAGTCACATTTCACAAGATTCTACACAGACAAATTTCTACTTCTCCAAATGGTATCTCAATGTTGGCACATTTGGGCCACTTTTATACCTCTGCACAAAAAAAAAATAAAACTTAACAAATCCTTAACAAAAATGACCCTTTTTACACGTAACTACGTATTTTTACAAAATCAAGGTCTCAAACACATGCTAAGCTTGTTTTTACTTAAATTCACTCTCGATGATATGAAATATAACAATAATCAGTTGCTTTCTAAATAAATAATTTAGTCTTTAGGGCTAAATAACACTCATAAATGAGTGTTATCAATTGGCGACAACTGATTATAGACTATCTATACATGGGAAGCTTCCTATCGATATGCAACATAAGATTGAGATACAGAGAAGAACATTGCGATTCATCTACTACAAAGATACTCTATATTGTCGATTGTATGAAAGTCTTTTTCTTTGATATTTAGGGAAAGAAGAATCAACACAAACATTAGAAGAAGCTCATTCAAGCATTTTTGGTGCTCAGCAATCTGGGCCAAAGCTTCATTTCCAGCTAAAGAGAATGGACTACTATTGGCCTACAATGGTTTTATGACTCGATGGAATATGCAAAGAAGTGTGAAGCTTGTCAATTTCTTGCCAATTTCATACATCAGTCTCTAGAGCCACTTCATCTCACTGTAGCCTCATGGCCATTCGAAGCTTGGGGACATGGTCCTATTAGCCCTATAACACCTAAATCATCAGCAAGGCACTCATATATCTTTGCAGGGACAAATTATTTCTCAAGATAGCCTGAAACTATTATATTAAAGGAAGTAAAGAAAGAAATGTAGCTGACTTTGTTCGTAACCATCTCATTGATTGATATGGCATTTCCCATCGCATCGTAACAGACAATGGAAGACAATTTTCTAATAGTTTAATGGACAAGTTATGTGAAAAGTTTGGCTTCAGATAATTCGTCCATGTATAACACCGCGACAAATGGTCAAGCTAAAGCATTTAACAAGGCATTGTGCAACTTGTTGAAGAAGGTAGTCTCTAAGACGAAAATAGATTGGAAAGAAAGAATTGGTGAAGCATTATGGGCATACTGAACCACCTATCGTACTCCAACAGGAGCTACATCTTATTCTCTTGTCTATGAAGTGGAGGTTGTTCTCCCTTTAAAGAGAGAAATCCCATCGTTGTAAATGGCTGTTCAAGAAGGGCTAACTATCGAGGATAATGTTAAGCTACGTTTGCAAGGGTTAGAAGCATTGGATGAGAAGCAACTAGATGCTCAACAAGCATTAGAATGCTATCAACAAAAAGGTACGACCTCACTCATTTTAAGTTAGGGAGCTCGTGCTTGCAGTTCGAAGACCTATCATAACAACTTGTTGGAAAAAAATCATTTAGAGTTACTAGCTGTCGAGATTGAACAAAATCTTCATTCTCTTCCTTGACCGGCTTGTGCTTCCTCGATCTTTTGATCTTTTTATTCTTTTTTTGTGGCACATTATTTCTTTTATAGTTTCGAAACATGTGAGGCTCTTTTTGGATAAATCATTGCTTTTGCTTATTTTGACGAATTACCAAAGTCCATCATTCATCTACATTTTCAGTAAACTCGGGCTTGCCATGGAAGATATTTCTTGGAAACTCTCGCTGAAGCCAAATTTCTATAGGTTCTAAAGTCTCGAATTGAATTAAACTCATTTTTAAATCATGAAATGACCTTAAAGAAATTTGGTTGTTGAAATCGTTGCTATTGTGACGTGATTTGATTGAGCTACTTCATCTAGATCTAGCTCAATCTTCTTTTCTTTAGCTAACTTAAAAAATAGCTCCTTTAGAACAAACCATTTGTCCACCGAGTGACTAATGACTCGGTGATATTTATAGTAGTTGGGATCATTAACTCTTCTCATCTCTTCTAGTCGCTTACATTCTGGTAGTTCAATAAGTTGCTTTTCTAGGAGTTGTTCTAACACGTCTGAGATGTTTGAATCTAGAAAGGGGTAAACTTTCTCTTGTCTTTCCTTTAGAGTTAGGCATTGTCTTCCACCTCCATCTTGTAGCCACTCCATCTTCTTTTTCTTTTTCTTTGGAGGAAAACTTGAAAGGAGCTGCGTTAATGACCATTGACTCTTTAGTAGTGCCTTTGGAAGTTTTCTCAGTGTTCTTAATTTCTTTCTTCTCTTTCTTAACATTTGGAGCAAGAAGATTTTTATTTCCTTTGTTAGCGATGCTCAATTCCATGTCGTGAGCACAAGTTTCTAATTCTTTGAAAGTACAAGACGTTATTCCCTACAGAATATAAAGAAGTCTTCAATGCATGCCTTGGATGTACATTTCAACTACAACACACTTTGGTGAGTCTATCCTTGCAGTTGAGGCTTAAAGCTCTCCAACAGTTGATGTAGTCAACAACTGGTTCACATTTTTGTTGTTTGACATTGGTGAGTTCCATCATGTTGACGGTTCACCTTGTACTATAGAAGCGGTTGAGGAACCCATTTTCAAACTGCTCACAACTATCAATGGTTTCAGGCTCGAGGTCGGTATACTTGTCGAAAGCATTTCCTTTTAGAGTTCAAACGAATTGCTTGACTAGTAGATCTCCTATGGTACTAACATTTTCGCATGTCTTGATGAAGTGAGTAATATATTGCTTGAGATTATCCTTCCCATCAAATTGTTGAAACTTTGATAGCTGATATCCATTAGGCATTCTTAGGTTGTCGTTCCTCTTGGTATATGGCTTGGAATACAGGAGGGAGTTCTGAGTAAGTCCACCATATTATGCTTTGATAGAATTGATGATCATATCTTGGAGCTTTTGGACAGACAGTGAAGCAATTGAAGTGGAATGTTGTGACTGAGCATCTTGTACAATAGTCTTTCCCTTGTCTTTGATGGCGGGAGTCTGACTTGATCTAGCGACATCCCGACTTTTGATTTGATTCTTTAGGGAAGCGATTTCGTAGTCTCTTTCTTTGATTACCTTTAGCAACATATTATGCTTCTTTTCAACTTCAACCATTCTTTCCTCACTACTGTCCGCATCAGTCATCATAACAGATATCATGCAAGAACTTGATGTTTCGCTTGGTTGACGAGAAAGAAAAGCAAGTTTGCCAAACACAAGATTTTCTGCAACGACAACATTAGCTCAAGTAAATTTTGTCATGCTTCTCAGCATTTTGTTCGTACTGATAGATGTTTGACTCTCTTTATGCTGGATTTATTTGGAGCAACTACACGTGATCAGCCCCATATAGGAGTTACTTGAAGCAACAATCTTTAAAGAAACTTCTTTGGATATCATGCTTTCTTGGAGAGAGAGAAAGAGATGAGAGGTAGAAACTCTCTCACTGGGTGTGACAATTTGTTCTTACGAGATTTTCGGAGAAATTTGATGTTGTGGAAACTTTATTTTATTGAATTTGAAGTAGTGTTACAGTCTCTAATGTATAATCCTCTGAAGCTTTCTCCCGGAATATAGACTTTGATATGAGAGCTTGCATGCTTGTTCTCAGATGGAGAGAGATTGAATCTTTAACTTGTAGCTAGTGAAGAGACATTAATTTCTTGAAGTCTTACAGTCATTGAATTTCTGAATTCTGAATCTTGGGTCTTATGAATTCTCTAAATTCTCTAACTAAACTTGAAGCTTATGAAATTTGACTTTTGGAGACTCTGAAATCTCTGGCTAAATACTTTGGATTTTGACTCTTCTAAATTCTTTCAAATGAAGGGTGACCTCTTCTATTTATAGAGTTTGATAGACTTTATGGGCCCAACTTTTGGGCTTAACCTTAATCCAATCTTTTTTTAATAGACCTGGATTATTTAAATTTGGCATAATCTATTTTTAATGATATTGGGCTCAATTAGCTTCAGGACTAATCGTCACATAACATAGTTTGATTGGACTAGCTTAAGGAGCCCGATGGATCAATATTGGATAGTGGCTTTATTTGATTTGTCAATTTTTCATGTCTTTTAATTTAATTTGAGGACACGTGTAAATTTATAATTTGTCCCAAGTTTATTTTATCATTAATTAAATTAATGACGTGATAATTTGTGGTTGGCCGAAATTTATTGTTCAACACTTATTATCTTTTACTATTTCTCTAGTTAGGTTTTTTTCTTTTATAAATAATAAAATGATTGCACAAACCTATTTTTCTTTTTTCTAGATTATTTTAGGGGAAATAGAAAAACATATTTACTTAACTGATCTATTAGATATGTAATTGAATTTTATGTTTAATGAAACCCTAAATTTTCAATTTTGTATCTTGTTGGTCTGTAAATTTTAAAACATGTTGAATAGGTCAAAGAACTATGGACACAAAATTAAAAATTTGAAGATTTATTGGACACAAAATTGAAAGTTTAAAGATCTATTAGACATTTTTTTAAGTTTAAGAATCTATTGAACATAAAATTGAAAGTTTATTGATCTATTAAATATTTTTTAAGGTTTAAAGGCCAACTAGATATTGACCTAAAAATTTAGAAACTAAATTTATAATTTAATGGGTAAATAATATGTGTGGACACAACACATACTATTATTATTACGTGTAGAAAAAAAAGGAGTTGTATGATTGCATCTCTCTCGAGTCTCGAGTCTCGAGGTTAATTATTTTGAGGGAATGTGAAATGTTGTTCATCAGATGCGTATCAGAATTTATTGCATACCTTTTTCTAGAAATGTGGGCCATTTAAGCGTCTTACACGTCAATGGGGCAGACAATCTGAGTTGGTAATCTTTCTTTCTAAAATATTTGTGTATATATTTTTTTAAGAAAATTTCAGTTGGTGAAAAAAAAATCATATTTACAAAATAAAAAATTTGTTGTTGTTGTTTTTTCTTTTTTCTTTATCTTAAAAAAAAAAAACAAATTTTTTATTTTGTAAATATGGTTTTTTTACCCAAAATTTTGTGCGTGCGTAGACATTTTTCTTACTTTTTTTTTTTTAATCTTTGTATATCACTGATATACTAATAGATTTGTTAGTGATGATGTATCAATTTGTCATTGAAGTATTTATCATTGATAGACTTCTATAAACAATATACGTCTATTACTAATAGACATAAATTAGTAATAAATGTTTATCAAAGATATACACATTTATCACTATCACTTTTGTCATCGATTGACGTGTAAGGTGAGACAGGAGATGAAGAAACTATTACCAATTTCAAAGCTAGTTTAGTCTTTTTGGTGAGTTGGTTTTGATTAGATTTATTTATTTGTTTGTTTATTTTTGCAATCTATATAAGTCCAAAATTTGGTTGCTATATTTGCAATTAAGTAGATGTGTGCTTTGTTATATATTCAGGTACCCCTATTTTTTTTATATAGGGTTAAAATACATTTTAGTTTGTGTGCTTTGGCACTGATAATATTTTGGTCTTTTTTTATGCATGCTTTAGTTTATATACTTTCAAAATGTAACAATTGAGTGATTGAGGTTAAAATCTTGTGGTAATCAAGAGTCATACAAATGAATAGATATATAACTGATGGATACCTTTAATTTTACATTGTATGAAATTTGTTGGCTTCATTGTATGTATGTGTGTGTGTGTGTGTGTATATATATATATATATATATATATGACATTTTTGACAAACATTTTGACCCAAAGACTTAATTGTTATAATTTTAAGAGTATAAAGATTAAATTGTTGCATAAAAAAGAGTAAGAATGCCAAAACATTTTAAGAGCTTAGTACAAGAGTAATGGTAGAATATTCCAACATTTTCATAAAAATAATTACAAACATAATACATTTTCAAAAAGTAATTACAAATAAATACAAATACACCGTACCCATTTGAATTTAAAAGGTCAGATATTTGAATCTCTATTTAGTGGTTGTCATTGAGCTGAAAAAAAATTACAAACATGGTGTAATTTTTAAAAAAAAAACAATTACAAATTAACACCTTTTCTTTACAGAAAAACTTATTTAATAACTTATTTATTTGCGTCCTAGGGGGCAATATTATTGACCAACAAGAATGTCATACCTAGAAAAATGGTTAATATGGCAGTTAATTCAGTGCATGCCACGATACGTTGTTTTATATGTGACAACGATGTGGTTGGGAAAATCTAGAATTCAGAATACCTAATATCTCTGTTTAATTTAGACTAAAAATTTTCCGTTAGACTCCACATCATTTTAAAATCTTAAATGATTTTGACGTAGCCAACATAAGCATAGTTCAATTGACATAAAACACGTACCCTTGACCAAGAGGTCAGAGATTCGAATCTTCCACCCTATATCTAGTCAATGATTTTAACATGGCTAACAATTAATAAGAGTAGTACAAGAAATTACTAGGTGAGGCTGCCACAATATGGTTGACAATTTTTTACCGTTAAATGTAAATAGAGAAGTATCTCGAATTTATATCCAATAATTATTAGGGGATATGAAAATTATTGAATCTACATCTAACGATCATTATGAGATGAGACAACTACATTATGATAGTCTCATTGAATAATTTGTCGAGTAGTACCATCTATAATAAGAAATAGGAAAGTTTTCTTAATATGGTTGGCATGTGCAGAAAAATTATTCAAAGAGGCTAACAAAAATTACATTGTGGTTGGCAATTTTATACTCTTAGATATTGTAGGAGAGAGAAGATAAAAATTATAATTTTACCATGCAATATATGAAGATTTATAGGGAGCAATCACAATAAATAATTTTCTATTCACATGACATGGTAGACCTATGAGTTAAGAGATGACATGTGACTGATCTCTTCAAGGACATGATAATGACAAAATACATAGGAGGCATAGCAGGAAATTTTTCATTATTATTACAATAAGATGAGAAAATTTCAGTTTACTACTATCATGAGCTAATCATGTTTGCAACATTTAAGAATAATATAGAATCCATGAAATAAAATAATCTATCAATTGATCGTGTTGTATATATATACTGTATAGGTATGAATAATGGAAGGAATAAATACTATATATAATAGTCTACAAAATTCTCAAACATGATATTTACACATTTGATTGAAACCTACGTCATTGCCATTCCTATTTAAGAAAAGATAGAAGCTACAAGAAATGATAAATGATGATACTCAACAATATAATATGGGCTATGAGAAATGACGATAGAAAAATCCTCTTTCGCACATGTCGTAATAACCAACAATAATATGAGTAACAAATGAAAAAGTTAGAAGGAATAGAAGTTACACTAAATTTATACATGTTCATCGATGTGTCTATGTCCTATCTTCTATAGACTTGATAAGTTTCATTAAAATTGATGACAATTTCATAAGAACAGTAGGGAGACACAAACCCCACGTGCTAGATTGCGCATAAAACATGTCATTTTCACTCCTAAATGGTTGAATGCTTTGTCATCATGATGCTAACCTTAAACTCAGGCTTGAGCCTAAATGATAATTGGACTCCATAAATTTAATAGTTTATAATACAATCAGTGATCATTCACGTTGAATTGAATTAATTAGATTTTCTAGGTTATTAAATCTTTTAACTTTCAAATATTATGTTCTAGCCTCTAAACTTTCAAAAATAACATTCTATTCGAATCTTTGAACTTTTCATCAAAAAAATATTATTATTTGTGTTAATTTTCTCTTAAATCATTTAAGAGGATATTAATCCATTTCAAGATCTCAAAAGTCACACCTAACCTATTATATATGACTTTAAACCCACCTAGATGTCTGCTCAAAAGTAAATGAATAAAACACACATGTGATGTCAATTTTTTTTAAGTATATGTGACGTCAAATTTGATTAAATGTTTTATGAAAAGTTAATGATAATGATTAAAACAATAATTCTTTTATATATAAAATGAAAATAATAAACTAAACTAAACTAAATCATTAAAAAATTTAGAGATAAACAAAAAAGTCAAGAGCCTCGACACAATAAAGACCGAGAATATTGACCCAAGAGCAAATTATCTTAAGGGCTCAATTTCTAAGGTCTAGAAAATTATAAGAACCAATTGAATTGAAACTTTTTAAATCATAGATGAAAGAAATTTTAAGGCATGTTTGGGAGTGATTTTGTAATGGCTAAAATCATTTTTGACATGCCCAAAACTATTTTTCTTTCAAAATTGTGATGTTTGGCAATGGTGAAAAAGTGATTTTGGAAGTATCCAAAATCACTTCAAATGATTCCCGGTCAATCACTTGGGAGGTGATTTCTAAGTGATTTTTGTCGAGTGATTGTGGGCGATTTTGTTTTTAAAATGACTATTATTTCATATTAAAAAAATTAACTTTTTGTGATGGTTAAAAATCGTCATCTATTATAAAAATTCATAAATTTCAATAAAAAATGGTGTTTTCTCAAAACCGTCACCATTGAGTTCATTCGTCATTGTTTACATAATGCCAATTTTTTTCTCTCTAAAATTTTTATAATATCTCTCACTTTATTCTCTTTTTAAAATTTTTATTCATTTTTCTCACTTTTTTTCTCTCCAATGGTTTTAGCTCCCTCTAACTTTTTTTATGTCTAATTTTTTTTGTTCCTCTCTTTATAATTTAATTTTTTATAACTTTTTGTTCTTGAAATTTTTGTTCCTTTTGCTCTTGAACCTTTTGTCCTCATTAAAGTTTTTCACCCTAAAATTTTGATAATTCTCTCAAAATTTTTTGTATATCTCTCGAATTTTATATCTCTATCTTCGAATTTTCGCTCTCTCTATTAAAATTTTCTCTCTCTAAATTTTTTTGTCACTCTCTCTAAAAATTTTATCCCTCCCTGCCTCTAACATTTTTTTCTCTTTGAAAGTTTTCTCTAGTTTTATATCTTTTTCTCTCTTAATTTTTAGCTCTCTTTAACTTTTGTCTCCACCTTCTAATTATTTTTAATCCCAAATGTAATACTCTTTTTAGTAATTTGATGATTCTAAAATCACCTTTAAAAATAAATATTAATCATTTTTAAAAAATATTTCTAATTAAATTTAAATCGGGAACCAAAAATTAAAATGAATTATAACTAAAACTTTTACAAATTTAATTATAATTGAATCACTTAGCTCAAAACACTTAATCTAAATCACTCCCAAACATGCTCATTGAAAATCACTTTTTATTGTATGAAAATCACTATTAAAAGTGTTGAACCAAACATTAAAATGATTATATGAAAATCACTTTTAATAAATCAATTATAAACAAATCAATTGTGCTAAAATCACTATATCTAAAATTATTCCCAAACATGCCCTTATTCATTGGCATTTTTGGCAAAAACACTTTGTTTTTTTTTTTTTTTTTTTTTTTTTTTTTTTTTTTTTTTAATTATAGCATGTTTGAAATTGAAATTGTATTTCAATTTGCCTTGTGTAAAAGTACGGATATATTCTCATTTTAGCATTTCTTTCCTAATTGATTCTTTTATTTCAATTTGAGGTGATTGTGGTTTAATTTGTTTTAACCTTGATTGTGGTTTAATTTGTTTTAACCTTCCTTCTTTTATCAAGTCCATTTCTATACATATGGGACATTGGAGCATTGCAAGGCAAGGAGATTTGTGGAGCAAATTTGTTTATTCACTCTCTATTGTTCTAAATTTGTAATATCTAGTTGAGATAGCGTTTTTATGTGAAATTGTAAAAGTGTGAATTCTTTTATATTTGTGAGAAATATTTCAAGTCTTCGGAGTGGACGTATCCACCATTGAAAGAAGTTCAAACGGTGGTCCACAACACAAGGAGAGTATGTGTTTGAAAAGATTCAATCCAAGGAAGAGTTGGTCAACTATTGTGCATTGCGGCATGATTTAACAACGAAGTTCTTTTATGCATAAGTCAATATTGATTGTAAATTGTACTAACTTTTGATTGATTAATCTTATTATCTGGATGTGGTCTCATGGAGTAGGTTGGATAATCGAACCAGGTTAAAAACGTCTTGTATCGTCTCTCTGAATTGTTTTACTTTAATTCACCGTTACATTCGATAAATAATTTAAATATTTATTAATTAAGTTTATAAACCTTAATTTAACATTTTAGCAGATAATTAGATCCCTTCAATAGAGACCAAATCAAAAGAAAGCTCAAACCGTGAGAATTAAATTGAAACCTTTAAAAAGTATAGAGACCAAAATTTATAATTTAACCTAAAAATAAATATAAAAGCTAAAAGAAATAATATTTTGGTTAAATTACAAGTTTTGTCCTTGAACTTCTATGTTTATGTATAATAGATCCCTCAACTTTCAATTTTGTGTTTAATAGGTCATTGAACAAATCCATAAGACATAAAATTAAATTTGTGTCTATTAGGATAATAAACTTTCAATTTTGTATTCAAAAGGTTCTCAAATTAAAAAAAAAAAAAAACGAAATAGGTTAAGAACAAATTAGACACAAGATTTAAAACTCAGATACTCATTAGACACACAAAATCAAAAGTTTAGGGACTTATTAGATATTTTTTTTAAGTTGAAAGACTCATTAGACATAAAATTGAAAGTTTAAGAGTCTATTAAATACTTTTTAAAGTTTAGAAACTTATTTAACACAAGCCCAAAAGTTAAGGACTAAACTTATAATTTAACATAAATTTTAAGTCAAATTATAAGTTTAGTGCCTGAACTTTCAGGTTGTGTCTATTTAGTCTTTGAACTTTAAAAATTATTTAATAAGTCATTGAACGTTTAGATTTGTGTCTATTTGGTCATTGAATTTTAAAAAATGTTTAATAAGTTCTTAAACTTTCAATTTTGTGTCTAATAGGATCTCGACCTATTTGACGTTTTTTAAAATTCACAAACCTATACTAGATACAAAATTGAAAGTTTAGGGTCCTATTAAACATAAAATTCAATTTTATATCTAATAGATCAATTAATTTTTAAAAAAATCGAATATGTTAGGAATCTATTAGACATTGAATTGAAAGTTCAGACACTTATTAGATACTTTTTAAAGTTCAAAAACCAAATAGACAAACTTTTTTGGTCTCTGAACTTTCAAAAGTGTGTAATAGATCCTTAAACTTTCAAGTTTGTGTCTAATGGTCCTTGAACTTTCAATTTTGTTCTAATAGGTTCTTGACAAATTCGGAATTTTAAAAAATTAATTGATCTATTAGATGTAAATTTGAATTTTATGTTTAATGGAATCCTAAAATTTCAATTTTGTACTAGTAGATTCATGAATTTTCAAAATTTGGAAAGTTTAGGCTATGTTTGATAATCATTTGATTTTTAAAAATTAAACATATAAATACTACTTCTACCTATGGCTTTCCATATTTTCTTATCTACATTTTAGATGTGTTTTCAAAAACCAAGCCAAGTTTTCAAAAACTTGTTTTTGATTTTAGAATTTGGCTAAGAATTCAAGTATTTTCTTAAAAAAGATGAAAACTATTGCAGAGAAGATGAAAGTCATTGTAGAAAATGATAAGAAAATAAATACAATTTTTAAAAGTTAAAAACTAAAAATTAAATAGTTATCAAACGACCCTTAAAACTCAATATAACTTTCAAAATTAAGACTCAATGTAACTTTCAAAATTAAGGGATGAAAATAGTAGATTCATGAGAACGCCAACGCGTGAAAACTGAACTGGTTGCATAGGACAAATTTGACGTTCAATTTTGGCGCGTAAATGCCAGTTGTTATTATTGCTGTTCCTTTTTTTCCTTTTTTTTTCCTTATGTGCGTGAAACGTGAATAAGCCTTTTCATTACAGAAAAAAGAAAAAACAAGACAACACATCGCTAGCATTACTATTAAATAGCTGTCTTTCCTTCTATGCTTTAGTTTTCTTGTTTTGGTTAATATTTATTATTTCATTAATATATTTTATTAAATTTTAGCATCTTTCATTTTCATAATAATTGTCAAAATTTTGTCCATTTTTCAATCTCTCTTTCTCTCTCTCTCATTGGAAACAATTCGCTTTTCAATCTCTATATTCTCCTGCACGTCTCTCTTGCATTTATGTAGGATGTCTTAACATTTCAAAAATAAGAGAAATTTAATTGGGGTAATGTTTTTTTTTTTTAAATATTTATAAATATATGTTTGGGATCAAAATATTTTCAAATACAACATCCTAAATGGTTTTAGATAGGTTAAATTATCAAAAATACCCATGAATTATGAGATTGGTTTCAATTATATCCCCAAACTTTGAAAAGTTTCATTTTAATCCTTCAACTTTGATATTTGTTTCAAAAATATCCTTGAAGGCTTTTTTTCATTAAATTCATGGTCGAAAAATGATATTTTTGCATTTGTATTGTTGCTTATGTGAACATATTTGAACATACACTTTGAAAAAAAGATCAAAACATATGCTAATACATCATTTTTCGTCCATAAATTTAACGGAAAAAACCTTCAAGGGTTGTTTTGAAACAAACTTCAAAGTTCAAGGGGTAAAATGAACATTTTCAAAGTTTAGGGGTATAATTGAAACCAACTCCATAGTTCAAGGATATTTTTGATAATTTAACCATTTTAGATATGTAATTAAATTTTATATTATACTTTTATTATGTCTTTATTGTTAACACTGTTAATGAAATGATGACAATAAGTCAATCAACATTTCATTAAGGTTAAATTATCAAAAATACGCCTGAACTATGGGGTTGGTTTCAATTATACCCCTGAACTTTGAAATTATACCCCTGAACTTTGAAAAGTTTCATTTTAACCCTTGAACTTTGAAGTTTGTTTCAAAATAACCCTTGAAGGTTTTTTCCATTAAATTTATGGACGAAAAATGACGTATTTGCATATGTTTTGATTTTTTTTAACGTATATGTTCAAATATGTTCACATAAGCAACAATACAAATGCAAAAACATCATTTTCCGAACATGAATTTAATGAAAAAAAAGCTTTTAAGGATATTTTTGAAACAAATATCAAAGTTGAAGGGTTAAAATGAAACTTTTCAAAGTTTGGGGTATAGTTGAAACAACCCCATAGTTTAGAGGTATTTTTGATAATTTAACCTTTCATTAATTGTATTAATAATAGATATGGAATAGAAATTTTATTTATTCTAAAAAGACATACATGTAATCTAAAATTTAGAGATGTAATTGAAACTATTTATGAAGACTAAATAAACTCATAATCTAACCAATAAAAGATGCACCTAATTTGCGAACAGATAATAGTATCCAATTATATGCTTACGACAAGAACTATTTAGATTGATTTGTTTAGATTATATTTAATAAACTTCCACTAATTATTTTTATGAAATTAGGAATTCCTTTTCTTTCCTTTCCAATTTGTAAGAGCAATATCCTAAAGGCACCAAAAATCATTAAGCAATTGTATAATATAACCTTTTAAAGAATCCAAACAACAAATAGAAAAGGAGGCATGCAGTCTGCTAATCAAGGAAGTTATACATCAAACAAGGAAAATTGTAAACTTGCTAAAAGGAAAATTGAAAAGTGAAATGAGAAGAAGATTGGTGGTATAAAATTTGATACTGAATCTTCAAGAATTACAAAAGAAGTATGTACCTAATCTGAGTTTATGAGTAAAAAATATGTGAAAGAGAGAATTCAACAAAAAAGAATTTTGAGTGACCAAAAAAAAAAGACTCTCAAGGGAATGTGAATGAACCTCCAATTTGATTAGTTCCTGATGGAGGACTGATGGCTACCCAAAGAAGAGATATGGTGATTGCAATAAGCCCTGACCACACAAAAACAATGGTAGGTGTCCTCCCTCTTCTTCCCATCAACCCTTTGGCAAAAGGGTAGAGATGAGCCAGTACCCAGAAACTGAAGAAAACGCCCCCGATCAGCCGACTCCACTGCGGTATCACACTGTATATTGTTCGACTAAACCCGACTGCTATTGCGATTAAGTTAGTCATCATGATGGTGATTGGTGGTATCATTAGAGATGTCCATTTCACAACGTAGAGATCGGCAAACTCGTCGTCTACGTCATCGCCTCCTGATTTCGATGTCAAGGTGAAGGATATTTCAATCCCAGCAACAACTTTTAGCAGACCTTGAAGTACAGCAGCAAGATGAGCACTTGTACCACCAATCAACCAGAATTGCTCATTCCTCCACCACTCTTCTAATTCAATACCAGACCATCGAATCTCAAGCACGGCAAGCATGCACAATGTGAGGGTGATGACCAGAAGGTATGTAAGAAATGTGACGTTAAGTGTTTGGACGATGAATTGGCCAGAGAAGAGGGAAAGTGCTGGTAGAAAGCAGTAGACAATGAGGAAGATTGAAGTGAATGGGTAGATCCCGACGTTTAAGTATGCTATTCTTTGTAAAAGTTTCATTCTTGGACTAGCAAGCAAGGCATTGTTGCGGGAGAAGAAAATTTCGACTGATCCAGTAGCCCATCGAAGGACTTGATGGAGCCTATCAGTAAGGTTGATCGGAGCTGTCCCACGGAAGGCGTCTCGTTTGGTTACACAGTAAACCGATTTCCATCCTCTATTATGCATTCTATATCCAGTGACCACATCTTCGGTAACAGATCCATAAATCCACCCGACACGGTTACCCCATTCAGTCTTATCTTCATACCAACAAGAAATGACACTAATTGCTTCTGCAACTGTTGAAGCATCAAGGAGATCACGAGGGATGGTAAGAGCACCTGGTGGGCGTCCGTTTTTTACAGCTGGGTGATCTGCTAAGGGGCGGCCTTGAAATTCTGCAACTGGGATTGAATCAATAAGGAAAGTAGAGTTCCCAAATCTTTTAGGAAACAAAGAAAGATTCATTTCTTCATCATCAGAATCGCCCATTCTCAAAGCTCTGCTCTCTTCGGGGGTGCTTGCAACTGATGTATGCCTTTTACGTTGGCCGAAGCAGCAACTACAACAACCAGGGTCGTGCTCTTTTGATCGAGGTGGATCAAAACCATATAGGGCAACCCTTCTAAAGAGACATCCCGTTCCGACGTAAACTGGTCCTTGAAGCCCATCAAGAGCTCGCATGTTAACATCAAAGAAAACAGTGTTGTGATTTGCATACCGATCGGAAGGATCAATGCCCTCAAATCTTTGAGGGAACTGGACATAGCAAAGGCGATCACCTCCACGATCCATCATGAAGCACATTCCTTCTCTCATTGCTTGAGAGTTGTAGATATAGTGGTCACAATCAAGGTTGAGAATGAAGGGACCATTTGACATGACAGCTGAGGCTCGAACTAGAGCATTCATTGCTCCTGCCTTCTTGTTGTGATCATAGCCTGGTCGTTTCTCTCGAGAAACATAAACAAGCAAAGGAAGACGAATATCAACCTCTGAAAGGTCAATAAGTTTCTCATCTTCAACAGTTCCATGAAGAGGTTCATCACTAGGTGGCTTCAACATCACCTACATCAAAACATGATAGACATGTCAGTGAAAAATGAAAATTGAAATCCCAAATAATATTTCTATTCAACGAATTCCTAAGTATTTAAGCAGTAATCTTCGAGTAGGTTCAACGATGTACCTGTATTACACCAGCATGGTCACCTTTTGAGTGCTCAGATGATGGTTGCAACCAAGTCCCTGGCCAATGGGTTCCATCAGCCATCCATGTTGCTTTAGGGATTTTCACACTCTCTATTGGTTCATCAGTAACAATGTTTTGTCTTTGAAGCTTCATAGCTTTGATTTCTTCTCTTGCATGATAAGCATCTGAGCGGCGACGAATAGAGTCAGGAAGTCCATTTATACGAACTTTGAACTCATCATACTCACGCTTGACACGTCTGCGATCCTTGACAAAATCTGGCTTTACTTTGTTCTTGAATGGGTCTCTTTTCAAACTAAAATAAGACTCAGGATTGCGGGGTTCGATGCCATGTTTTCGACAGAAAGGAACCCAAATATTAGCAAAGCTTGCCGCTTCAGCCATGGCCTCAAAAGTTAAAAGTGCACCTCCATCATCAGAAACATAGCAAGCAAGCTTTTCAACTGGATAGTCAGCAGCTAGAATGGAAAGGATCGTGTTTGCAGTTACAAGAGGCGGTTCTTTTTCGGGATCTGCAGTGGAAACAAAGATATCTATGCCTGGGAGATCGGATTTTCCAGTAGGATTACTCGGACTAAGTGTTTCGAATTTCTCCATCAACACATTAAGATCAGTAGCTCTATTTATAGGGCACAACTTTGGTAGTTGATCAAGAAGCCAAGAAAAAGCAAACCAAATTTCGCACACTATAGACATGGCCCATAACCAGTATGCATCAGTATTTGGATGACTCACTCTCCAGGCCAAGAAGAACCCAAGAACAACCATCCGAACAACAATCAAAAGCCTGTTACAACAATGTTATTTAAGAATAAGTTGGAAGAAATCCAATACCTCTTAATTAATGGTAGAATATATACTAGTAAGAAACGAAGAACATACCTATATGGGCTCAGTATAGCAGCAGGAATTTTCAGTTTTCGTGTAAGTGGCCGCCATGGTTTATTCATAAACTCCATGGGCTCAACTTCATCAGTATTCCCATTTCCAAGATCCTCATCCTTTGGCCATATAGCATTCCCATATCCATAAGTTCCCCTAGTTTCAAACAGCCACCTATTGTGATCAAATTCTCCAACCCCAGTTTGGCTTCTCATTAATGCAGATTTAGTTGACTTCATCAATGACAACCTTCTCTCCATCTTTGACATTGTGGCAGGTGGAGGAAGTGGAAGTGGCCTTCCATGTTCAACAGCAACTTCATCTAGATCTGTGTTCTTATACGGCTCTTTGCAACCTGGGCAAATTCCACCCCCTGTTTTAACCGCATCTACATAGCAATCTCGACATATCTTGAAATCACACTCACAAGGGAGTATATCATTTCCACGTTCATCGCTCATAACCTTTGCATCACAGCCAGGTACAGCACATGAAGATCCTTTCGTACCAGCCATTTGAGGATGCGTTGCTTCAGATTCAATCACCTTGTCCATCAAATGAGCTCGTGTGATGCTGTTGAACCCACCGGTAAACAGCGAATTTGACACATATTGCTCTTCAACCTTCTGTGAGATAGAAGGATCCATTGGTTGATTATCAGGTGTTGGAGGAATGTGTACGGTATAGTTCATAAAGTCACCACTCCCAAGCTCACTATCGAGATCATCCCTTGAGTAGCTAATATAGCGACCTGAGGAAGTTCTCCGTCCAAATGTCACAGTTGGTGGAAGTGGAGGCTTCTGTGCTTCAGATGCATCAGAAGCTGTTGACAAATTCGAACGGGTTGGTTTGAACGACTTTGATGCCATAGTCAAACTCAGTACAAGTTCTTAAGTTATGTCCAGCAACTGCACAACAAAAGAAAAAAATCTCACTATAAATTTACATTACAAAAACTACAAGTGACGACTTCTGATGTTGAACAAGGCCCCAATGGATCAAAATCAAATAATGATTCATAATGCACTGTTTGGATTAAATGAGATGGATTGTTTTATTAGGCATAGACAAGTGAAATCTTGTCTTCATAAAAAACTATGAAACAACTAAATTTCTAATATTTTTAGTCTTATCAATCTAATGCATTTTACTGCAACCAAACAGAACTTGGAAAATTTCATAGTCCATGTCGAGTCAAAGTCTTAAAACAAGAGGATGATATTCAAAGTAACTATATGCAACAGATCATTGATACACTTAAAAACCTCCCTAGAATGAGAAAAACAAAGTTTTCCCAAAAACAAAATCATTCCTTCAACTAAGAAAAACAACGTTACCAGATCCCAAATGAACCGAATAACAACAAAACCTTCAAATATAAATGGAAAGTGAAAGAACATAATCAAAGTTCAAAAGAAACTGGAAAACATTCAAAATCATATATACTAAAACCACCCTTCAAATTATCCTTTTGGAAGCCAAAAGGACAATGGATCAAAGAAAATTTCCAGAAAAGATCATTAATAAAACAAAATGCAATAACACATTTACATAGCAGATGAAAAATCACCGTAGATAGAAAGAATTAGTAGTTTGAAAACTACTTTTAGCATAAAACTCATAATTTCTCAAATCAATCTAAAAATCATATTCTCTAATGAAACAACATTTCAGAAACTTCAATCAAATGTTTCTCAATAAACATAAAACACTTTAATTTCTCAAATAATCATAAAATATCTCAAATACTTGTAAGACGATAATTCTAACTAAAATTATAAAATTACTTGGAGCGTGTTTGGTAGGCAATTTAAAAACAAAATTTTGAAAATAAGGGATTCAATAAAAACAAAGTTGTACTTCATGTTTTTAGATATGTGTTTGGTGGTAGATTTAGAAATTGGTTTCAAATTTAAACAATTGTTCAAAATGTTCTATAATATATTTATAGACCATGAAACTAGTTGTGGTTGCAAAACTAAATATTAAGTTGAATATAAACCATTATTAATTAATTTATGAAAATATTTTTTGTTATAAATTTTGTATAATTATTATTTTACAATATCATATAATTTATTATTATACATATTTTAATTTAACATAAATAATTGAGTTTATAATATGAAATACTATATTTATTAAAGTTTTTATCTTTTTTAATATAATTCTGCATTTTAAAATTTCAAATTCAAAATTGAGATACAGTGAAAACATAAAAAAAATGTTGTTTTCAGAATTTTCATTATTTGGATCACAGAATTTAGAAACAATTTTTAAAAATACATATGTCAAACACATATTCATTGCACCCAATAAATTCGAAAACGTTATACATAATCCGGATTGCTTATCAAATAAACCCTTAGAAATTTATAACAACTTCTACAAATCTCATAACCATTTATTTTTCATAATAAAAATAATCTCTCTTTTTCCTCTGATTACAACTCTCATGTGAATACCTCAAACAATATTTCTCTCTCTCTGCTTCTTCTTTCTTTCTTCTTCTCGTATGTTATTTCTTTTCCAGCCCACATTTCAAACACATCTAATCTTCTTCTTCTTTTCTTTCAATTGCAATTTTTTCCTCTGTTTTTTTTTTGTTTATTCCTTCATCCTCCAACATTTTTCTTCTGATATTTCTTTCCCAACCAAGGTTTCTTCTTCATTTTTTTAAAATTTATTTTCAATTTCTTCCCATGATAATCGACCAATACCCGAACCAAAAACAGAAACAAAAGTTTAGAAAAAGGACTCAGTAAACATACCTCCTCAGCGAAGACTAGAAGAAAGCCACTTTTGGAGCAGCCTAAAACTGGAACATTAATTCGAAACAGAAAGCCAGAAAATTGTTGGCCCAAATGGATCGAACTCAACGCCCTCACCTTTCTCCCATTGAGAATGGGAAAGGAGAGAAAAAGAGAAAAAGAGAATGAGGGTTGATCGTGAGGAGGACTAAGAGCACTAATAGGCCATGATTGAAGGGAAAAGAGGAAGAAAAATAAGAATTAGTCTAGGTTGCCAACACTAATTGACCATGATTGGAGGGATCCCTTGAATTATTCCATTCCCAAATAATTTTATATACAAAAAACAGAAGAAACTTCTCCGAGTGAGGAAGGCTTCAGGTGGGCTCTGTGAAACGGAGTTGATGCTCTGTTTTGCCAATTCAGAAACAGTTATGGCTGAGATGAGTTTGATTCGACTTCGACCCATTTGGATTTCGTCAAGATTTTGTTTTCAATATTAATATAGAGGAAGAAGTGAAGGAGGCCATGGAAAAAGTCTTGGAGATTTCTGTGTCAATGGTAGGTTTAACTGTGATGTGGACAACATGGGGAGAAAACTTGAATTTTACTACGCGGATTGAGAAACAGAGGAAGGAAAGAAAAAAAGATGGATTGGATTTGGTAAAATGCAAATAAAGAAAGTGAGCGGTGGATTCTTTATTATTATTATTATTATTATTATTTATATTTCCATGTGATTTTTTTTATAATTTGAATAAATTTAAGTAGGAAACTTTATTATTTATTTTCATTTTGTTTCCCATTTCCATAAAAAAGAAATTGTAATGTCACTTTGTTTGTTTCCTATTTAGTTCATATTTGTTACATGTAATTTATGGGACTTAGGGTTGTGGAATTGAAAAAACATTTTTGAATTTTATGCACTTTTATTTTTCTTAGTATCAATTTTATGCACTTTTTAACTCTTAAGGATGTTGAGTCAATGTATAGAGTACAATATATTTTTAGGAGAGCTAATTACTTGAATAAGGAGAGAAATTATTCGTTGCCACAATATGCCTGATAATTTTCCACCGTTGAATATGTGAGAGAGAAATTGTAAATGTATTTGACTTTTGTGTCCAATAATTATTAGATGCATACATATTTTTAGATTTACATTCGACAGTTGGTTATTAAAAGGTAGTTACATTGTGGCAGCCTCATTGAATAATTTGTTGAACCGAATAAGTGGGTTGAGTTCTGGCCAAACCTAACTACACTGAACAATATTCCATTTACACAAAAAAAAAAAAAAAAAAACACAAAACTAGCATTGAAAATGATTTTTAAATACACATCTGTATATGTGATCTCAATTTTTAAAAGGTTTAAATTCTAAACTATTATTTCGTACTAGGAAAAAAAAGGGTAGTGTTATATTCTTGCATTGCATGTGGTGGAGTTGATGTTGAGGAAATAAAATAAAAAGAAGACAAAAAGAAAAGTAAATGGGAAGCATGATAACTAATGAACAGAAAATCATGTAATTAAAATATTAAGAAAGAGGGGAATAGAATGAGATTGTCAGGAAAACGCGTCGATTCGATTGGCCTGTGTGAATTCGAGTTGTTTGGTTGCGAAAACATGCTTTCAGTTTCCCACAATCCATGGCTTTATTTATTTTATTTTTTATTGATTTTAGAATGACTGATTTAAGTTGTCTTTTCTATTGCTTTTAAAGATCAAGTAATTATAAAAGAATTTTAATCTTTTTAGTATGTAGTAAAATTAATTTATATAAAAGTATTTTTTCAATTATGTTGATTGGGTGAAACCATTAATAGTACTTTTTCACTTCAGGTTTTTTTAAAAATCTCTTGAATTTTCTAACTAACTATTTATCCTCTCATATCTCTACTTTATCCAGGCATGATTCATCATCAATCCTCAACTTTTATTTTAAATTTAATTTGTTGCTTCTATATTATTTTTAATTCCATTGAATTGATTGAAATAACATGTTTTTTCGTATCAAAATATAGAAATATTTTGTTGCTTCTATATTATTTTTACTTTGTTGCTTCTATATTATTTTTACTTTTTTATTTAAATTGAAATAACATGTTTTTCAATATAACTTTCTTTATAGCAATTGTTTTTCTTATCAAAATATAGAAATATCCAAATTAAACACAATATTGTAATTTATATCATATGAAATTTAAACTAATTATCTTATAAAAACTTTGAAATTAAATATCAACATAACATTATACATGATTGAAATAGTATGCATATTTTGGTTATTAAAGTTAAGCTATAATAATTTAGTATTAATTTATCAAACACTTTAACCTACTTTTTCATTTTTAAAGCTGAAACTTACTAAACGCTACGGGGGCGTTTGGGCCACGAACTTGGAGTTGGGTGAAGTGGGCTAAAATACCCCACTCTCTGTTTGAGCCACATACTTCATAACACAATAGGTAAATAATTCCACTCCACTAATTTCAACAATGTTCACTGTTGAAGTTTTCACATTTATCGAGGAATTCCATTTTCTTCTCTTTCCATCCTCCATCTTCCTCTCTCTCACTCTCTCTCACTCTCGTCTATGTTAATAATAAGTATTTTAATATATTTAAAAAGTGTAAAATGTCTATTTATTAATTTGAATATTTTTTTGACTTTTTTTTTTTATAATTTTTCCAGAACTATCCATCGACATCAACGTTTTATCGATATTTCCATCAATATTTCCATAAAATTGAGACCTCAATATTTTCGCCGACATAAATATTTTAAATATTAATGTTAAGTAACTTACTCCGAAATTCTGAAAATTTTGCAAAATATGACTATTTTGGTAAGAACATTTTTTGATAGAAAAATATCATTCAATTTCATATGATAATAAACAACAAAGTTGATCTCAAAAAAAAAAAAAAACAACAAAGTTCATTTAAAATTTGTTAGAATTTGAAATCACTCAAAATCCTACACACAAACAGACCAAAAAAGATGAAGTTATAATAGAGACGAAGTTTAACTATAAAGATGCTAAAGATGAAATACTTGCACATCAGGTTGTTAAAATAATTTGTGTAAATGATAATTTTAAAATTATAGAAAAACTAGCAAAATACGATCGTTCTTGTCGTAATTTTTCTTATATAAAAATATCATTTAATTTCATATGATAATAAACAACAAAATTTACTTAAAACTCGTTAAGTTTTGAAATCATAGATAAACAAACAATCAATAAAAGATGGAGTTACAATAGATACTAAGTTGAATCATAAAATGGTAAATTTCTAAAAGCTATAGGCAATAAATATGTAATGAAGTTGACATTAAAATCAGAATAAAAGATTTTCCTCAACAATCTTTTACATTAAACATCATACATTGTTATGCAATTAATTTTTTTAACTAATATATATATACACATGCCTTTTAGGTCATTAAACAAATGTCTGTAATAAACTATGTATTAAAAAAATAGAATTAATTAAAAATAAGGATTTTCTATTAGGATAATTTCGAAGAAAATTCTTTGAAAAATGTCTCTAGCTATCAAATCAGATAATAGATGAAAATGGAAATGAAAAAATATTTCCTTTGATGAGAACAAATCTTTATTATCTAAATTTTGAAAAATTGATATCTAATATAGCTATAATTGTATAGTACAACAAAAAATGTTGAAAACAAAAAATCAAGCATAAACATAGACTTCAGAACTCCATGTTAATTAAACAATTCTGCATCATAAACACAGACTTTCATGAACCCAGACTAAACAACTATACAACCCAAATATAGACTTCCTTAATCCAGACTAAACAACTCAGCATCCTAAATACAAATTATTTAACTCCATAGACTAAACAACTCCAGACTTAATAACTCCACTCAATGCCCCTAAACGTCCCATAATTTACTTTGTATCACAACTGCTTTTTTAAAAGCACAATTGACAACAATTATTTTAAAAGCTATCGTAATCTCAAATTGCCTTACTTGGTGCTTAAAAAAGTAAATCCAAATTGCCTTACTTGGTGCTTAAAAAAGTAAATCCAATCAAACTCTTATAATTACTTCCCTAAGAATGTTTAGTTATCAGTCATTTTAGGGTGTGTTTGGGAGTAATTTTAGAATGACCAAAATCACTTTTCTGTCAATCATTTGAGAGGTGATTCCCAAATAATTTTTTATAAGTGACTGTGAGATATTTTGTTTTTAAAGTGGCTATTATTTCAAATTAAAAAAATATCCTCCTATTTCACTATATTTTCCTTCTAAATTTTTTGTCTCTCTATTATTATTTATATCTATTTTTTTTCCTACTTCCTCTCTATTTTTTTTACTCTTAATTTTTTATAATTTATATTTCTAATTTTAGTCTGTTTCTCAATTTTTTTATTTCTTTTTCTCGCTTTTTTCTCTTTCCAATATTTTTTAAAATGTCTTTAACTTTTCTATCTATAAAATTTTTGTTTGTCTCTCTATTTTTGTTCTCTCTCTATGATAGCACTGTAAAAGTGCTACTTTATAAACTTATTTCATGCTAGTTTAGTTGTCTTCACACGTATATTTGTCTATTTTGTAGGGATTGAGCAATTTAGAGCCGTTTGGAAGACTTTGGATGAATCGAGCTTTAAAGGAAGCTAATTGGGTCTATTTTGAGCATTCGAACTGAGAAGAGATGCCATCCAAGTCAAGAGAGCCGAGTGCAAAGTGTCTAGACGCTGTTTTGGGCGTCAAGATGCCACTTCACAACCAGATTAAACTTGAAGATCCGCAGAAATAGCATCTAGCGCTGGAAATTTGAAGAAGCAAGGCTCGCTCGACGCTGTGGAGAGGCTACCCTCGACGTTGGCACGTCAAGACGCTACCCAGATTTCGTCAGATTCCTTCCTTATTTGTGAATGCAACGTCTCGACGCTGTCCTTAGCGTCTAGACACTGCCTTGCCTTATTTAAACAACTTTTCACTTTAGGGTTAGTATCCATCTTTTGGCCTCTTGGCCTACACATTTTTAGAGAGTTTTTAGACCCATTTTCCCTTTTCTCGTTAGACAATGATTGTATCAAATTGAACTATGTTGAATGGGAAGAAATTTATCACGGTGCTCGGCTAAACTCCGCGTTTCCAGTTCAGAGGTCAGTTGCAACCAATTGCAATGTTGTGAGGATTAAACTTTAATGTAGTTTTCTTATAATTGCAAGTATTCTTTGATTCCTGTGTTATTCTACAAACATGTATTTTTGATTGAATTGACGCCTCGATCGTTTTATATGTTTGATTGCTAGTCATGATTCATGATCCGTAATTGTCATGTTGATTGAACCTTGTAGCGGTAGGATTATTACATGTGTGTGTTTTATGGGTTTCCATAATTGTATAGCTTACATGTTTAATTCTAGGAATGAAAGAAGCATTTTGATTAGATGAAAGTTATTTTATCTAAATGGTTGTCTTAGTCCTTCCAAAACACTTAATGCCTTTACCCAAATAATTTGAAACGGTTTCATCAGAATTGTTCAGGTAATTAGAGTTAACCTTGACGTTTGTTATAGTTAATGACGTTAGGGAATTTGTTACTTTTGGGGTTTCCTAATAAGTTGACTAGTGCTTGCATATTTAAGTTAAAACGTTTTGTATGCCTATGATCAATTTTGCAATTGGACAAAACCGTACCTGTGAATTGGAATTTGGTAAGATTTGATTTGTCTTTATTTTCATTTTCTTATATTTTATTTTATTTACAAAAACTCAAAACCCCCATTTTTATTTGTTTTCTCCTTTACAAATTTAACTTAAGAAATTAATATTCGGTTCCTTGAGATCGACCCGGTCCACTTAATGCTACAAGTAGCTTAGGATCGGTTTATAAATTGTAATTTAACGAGCCCTCGATAAGCTTGCGTCACTCTACAATTTTTATGTCTTTAACTTTTTTTCTCTCTCTAGTTTTTTTACCTCTTTTGCTAATTTTTTTTCTTGAACTATTTTGTCCTTCCCTCTATTTTTTTTTTCTCTTTAAAGTTTTTCTCCCTAAATTTGTGTATATCTCTCTAACTTGATTTCTTTGTCTTTGAATTTTTGCTCCCTAGATTAAAATTTTCCCTCTTTAATATTTTTTTTGTCCCACTCTAAAATTTTTGCCCCCTCCCCCTATCTAACATTTTCTCTGAATCTTTTCTTTAGCTCTCTATTTTTTTGCTTTTAATTTTTTTCCCTTGTAATTTTTTCCTCTCTATAATGTAATGCTTTTTTTTAAATAGTTTGATGATTCTAAAATCATTTTTGAAAATAAACATTAATAATAAAAAATAATTTTAATTAAATAAAAATATCTTTTACAACCGTGGAATCAAATATAAAAATAATTTATAATTGAACACTTTTAAAAAATAATTATAATTAAATTATATTTAGGCTTAAACACTTATACTAAAGTCACTCCTAAACATGCATTCAATCATTCAAAATCACTTTGATCGTATGAAAATCACTTTTAAAAGTGCAGAACCAAACATTAAAATGATTACATGAAAAGTAATTGATAAGCCTTAGAATTAAGGCTTATTTAAGTCCCAATTGCTTAAAATATTTTTGTTTGTCCTAAGATTAATTGAAAATAGTGGAAGATTGCTTGAAATTAAGGAAGAATTTAATGTGATAGCATTTGGAATAGAATTCTAAATAAATTGATTCTTTTTGCAGAAATTATGGAAATTGCTAAATCAGATTGCCAAATCTGATTTTACAATTGTTTCTGGAGCAGGGAATGTGAAAATTGCTAAATCAGATTGCCAAATCTGATTTGGCAATTGTTTCTGGGCAGAAAATTTATGGGGCGCGAACGAAAAACCCATATATGGGAAGAACAAATTCCGCACGATTCGAGGGAATTGGAGCATGATTTTTGGGCAATCTTCAACCCTAATGAATGCCTACAAATGGGAAAGAAGAAGATGAGCTATTAATCGGATTTTGAGGTCGATTTGAAGGATCAATTTCGTGGGTTTTTGGGTTTTAAAAAAGGAAAAAATTCTGCATTAAACCCATTTCAAAATTCTTCAATTACAGCCCGATTTGGAGGAATTTAAGCACGAAATTTGGGCATTCTTCAACCCTAATGAAGACCTATAAATAGGGAAGAAGAGGAGGAGCAAGGAAAGTCGATGGGGAGGCGAATTTAGAAGCAAATGTTCGTGGGTTTTCGCACCCTCTGTTTTCCGAATTTCTGCTGTTTTTTTGGGCCAAATTATGCAAGTTCCACCTCGGTTTTTCTTCAGTTTGTATTACAGAAGCATTGCTTGAACTTTTTCTATTCTCATTTGATGTATTTTGAATTAAGTTTGAGTTTAAATTCAAGTAAGATTGGTGGGTTTATTTCAATTTACGTTGCTCTGTTTTCTTGATTCTTTTTATTCACAATTGGTTACTGTTTTTATTAATTCTTTTCTTGAGTTTTTATTTACACTTTTTGGGATTTTTATTAATTGTTATTTTTACAATTGAATTTTTATTTAAACAATCTCTAGTCTTCAATTTGTTTTTATTGCTCTGTTTTTATTAATTGTTTTACTGTTTTTATTTACACTTTTTGGGATTTTTTTTTTATTCTGTCATTTACATTTTATTCAAGTTTCCATGAGTTGTTGGAGTATTTATAAGCTATAAAAATCAAAGGGAATAAGGAAGAAGATTGAAAATTCTTATTAAAGCCCTTGACCCACTGTTTTTAATTTGAAGGTTTTAGAATTCCTTGAAATAATTGCCTAGATTTGTGTCAATGTTAATTACCATAGTTGTTTATTTAAGTAATATTAATTAGAATAGAATTTTGTGTTAATTAGCAATTTATTCAACTTTCTAATATGAATTTTTCTTCAATTAGTTGTAAGATTTTTATCTTTAATTTGAGCTAAAACTTCTTAGGGGATTCAAGGATGTGAATTCCCTAAGAAGTAAATGTAGCCAAAATTTCAATGAAAACCAAGCCTACATTTCAATTATTTGCTTGTGTTGATTAAATTTCCGTTGAGATCCTAGATTGATCAACTAGGGTATCAACTCAAGCTTAGATCTAATACCTACGGGGTTAGTGATAAGCGGATTTCACACAAGTGATGGAGAAAAAGAGCTTAGACATAAGCCAATTCCTTACCCTAGACATAGGATTAAGGACTCCAAAACCCATAAAATTGTGAGCCAAATTATCTAAGATAGAGGGACTATAGACATATAGGTCTCTCACTTAGCCTCCTAAAAACCTAAATTCGAGGTAAATAGGAGATGCAATTTTGGTTTACAATTGAGTGTGGAGTAGGTTGGAATTGCAATTTTGGTTTGCAATTACGACTTAGGGCAATGACATTCTTAAGCCCCATCCTTTATCATTTCATTTTCTAAGTTTATCTAATTTTCTATCCAATCTTGCCAATTTTAGATTCTGCAATTCAATTCTGCAATTTTTGGTTATTTCGCTTATTGCCATTTTAGATTCTGCAATTCAATTCCGCAATTTTTCTTATTTCAATTATTGCCATTTCTAGATTCTGCAATTAGATTCTGCAATTTTTGTTTTTCATCAACACACCAATCCAACATCATTTTTGCATTTTAGTTTTCTAGTTGCAATTTTCCTTACACTTTTGCTTTACAATATTTTTGTTACTCGTTCCCTGTGGGATTCGATACTTGGTACTCATATACCAATTTATATTACTTCGATCGCGTGCGCTTGCATGACCACTCGATCAGTAATTTTAATAAATCACTTGTAAACAAATCATTTTCACTAAAGTCACTATTTCAACAATCACTTCCAAACATACCTTTAATGTTTGGTTTTGTACTTTTAAAAGTGATTTTTTTTTTAAATTTAAAAGTGCTTTTAATTGATTAATGTCTATTTTCAAAAGTGATTTTAGAGTTATCCAATTACTAAAAAGGACATTACATTTGAGAAAAAAAACAAGAGAGTGATAAGTAATAGTTATAAAGAGAGAAAAAAAAGAGTTAGAGAGAAAAAAAAAATTAAGAGAGGAAAAATTAGATAGACGGATAAATTTTTTTAGAGAAAAGAAGTTACAGATGGGGAGGGACATCTGTAACAAAGCTTTTAGTAGAAGTAAAGCTTATTTGCACCATATTTTTCCTCAATGGAGAACTCCCATTCTTGAATTGGTCGCCAATATTGGTTTTCTTTTTCAATTTCTCATCGGCTTCTAGCTCGATTTGTCCTCCATCAGCAGCAACGGACATAGGGCTTTCTGAATCGCCCTCATCGAAATCTTTGTCTCCTACCTCTCCAGCATCTATGTCACTTTAATCCTCCGTAAGACTGTCGATGGGGCCCACAAAGGTCGGCTATGACCAGTTCATTGTGTTCATGGGCATCACTTTGTCCACCACTACTTTCCCTGTTCTCTCCTGCATTTTAGTCGAGTTCAAACTCCTCACCATCGAAGTCGATGAAACTGCCATGGTCGTCGTTGCCTTCAATGACGTCACTGCTTGGATCTTCTTTACATTCGTCATCGCTGGTATCGACACCAAAGACAAGGGGGAACACAAGAGTCCATTTGTTTTCGTGTGGGTCCTACTTTCGAGAGTCGAGTTTATGGTTTTCATGATGGTGACAACAAGATCTAGAATGATTTAGTTATTTTTTGGTGATCTTTTTTGAAAAATAACAAACAAGTACATATCACAGAGTAACACGTAGCTTTGGGCATGTGTTGGAAACCTTTCTAATGGTGATTGAAACGGAGAAACTTAACCGATGGTGTAAATTGGTACACTTATTCAAGTTTGAAGTTTAAATTGACGAAATTGAAAGTTTAGGGTTAAAATTGATACAATCGTCAAAGTTTGAGGTTTAAATTGATGAAATTGATAGTTCAAGGTTAAAATTGATATAACCTGCTAAGTTTAAGGTCAAAATTAATTTTTTTTCAAAAAAAAAAAAAAAACAGAATATACTAATTTTTACCTTTCTCCAAAATTTGTAATTTAACCTTATTAAATTTTAATAGTTGTTAAAGTCAGAGACTTAATCAAAAAATATTTGCACGTGAAGTTTAAGACATTTTGGAAAAGTTTTAGAATATTATATATATATAAAGAAAAAAGAAACAAAGGCAAGGGTCTTGAAAAAGAAATAAGCGGATTAGAATAAAAATATCGATAATAATACGACTAAATTATTTTCTAAACCTAACGATGAATAAGCTCTTTAGAAGCAATTGCTATCAAAGTAGATGGTTTGTAAATATTAGCCTATCCTTCCAAGCCTTTTAGGCCAGGAAGAAAATTGCATAAAAAATTTAGAAGAAAAACTTGACAATAAAGCTTGAAATATTCATTGGGTGCCAATCAAATGTCCATAAGTCAATATATAATTAATTCTTTTGGCACACAACACAACGTACATAAGGACAATAGAAAAAATCTATGGCCTTAATAGAGAACATACTAATAAGTTCATATGAACCATAAAAATAAAGGCTACAACCAACACAAATTAACTAAATGAACTCTAAATATTATTTTTTAATAAGCTTAAGAGATGCTAGATTTTTCAATTTTTTATGAGCGATTTGCTTTCTAAAAATATTTAAATATTCTTCTAATACAAATATGAATTTTCTTAAATGAAAGTTATTATCGAATAATCGAATAATCCACATGTGCCATTTGTGACCAGTTCTAAGTTGCAAATTTTAAAATAAATAAATCTTTACTTGGGAATATCATGTTTGCACTTTCTGTTTTTTTGTTTGAGAAAATTAGTCACATTTGGGCAATAAGTTCAAGTTAATTCTCTTTGATATGTGTAGTCCTCTCATTATTTAAATGATTTTTATAATTAATTGCCTATGATGATATCAAGTTGCAATGTTACCTTTAACTTTTCATAAACGTTTCAAAACTACTCTTAGAGTAGAAATCCGTTATAATGTTGGATGAAAAATCGATGTGGCAATGACCTGAAACAATGTGACGATGACTAGGATGTTTGTTTAGATTAAGTCTAAAAGAATGACATTTATTATTATTTTTTTTTTTGACAATAAAATTCATAGCATTAGATTAACGAGATTGAGGTACAATAGAGGAAAAGTCATAACATAGACTTTGAATCCAAACTGGAAAATCCCTCGTCCACAACATCGGACCAGTAGATAAACCATAATTTGCTAACCTATCAGCTAGAGAATTATAATCTCTTCGTACATGAATGAACTCTGCTTGCATGAAATCCTTCTGAAACACCTTAATGTCATGAATAATATTTTGAACTTCAGATGGCGCAGTCCACCAACCATTTAAGATTGACATTAGAGAAAAGGAATCAGAAAAAATCTGAATACGAGGAAAACCCAATCTTTGAGAAAGCCGTAAACCATCTAAAACTGCACAAGCTTCAGAGCATAAGGGGGAGACAAAACCATTTTTTCTATTTGCCATGGCCGCCATAATTTTACCATCAGGATAGCGAATTGCCACCCCTAACCCAGAAAGCTTAGCAGTCTCATTACATGCTGCATCTACAAACACCTGGATACGGTATCGAACATCACACTGATACATCTGAGAATGAGCTATCTTGTGGATCTGACGCTTCCCATAATTGAATTTCTGAAACTCAAGTAAATAATTCATAATCCACTCACATTTTGCAGCACTTGAGAAAATTGGTCTATTAAAACACAGATTATTCCTATCATTCCAAATAGCCCAAACACCCACACACAGAATCTCAAACTGATCCATATTTGTTTGTTCTAAGAGATCCATCCACCTATCTTTGATGCATGCAAAAACTACTTGATCTAATTTCAGATCAGGTAGTAACATCCTCCAAATCTCCTTTGCTCTTGGACAACAGAACAAAGCATGGTCAGAAGTTTCAGGATTTTTCCTGCATACATAACAAAGAGAAGATACCTCCAAACCTCTAGAAAGCAAGTTAACAGCAGAAGGAATACAATTATGAAAGGTTCTCCACACAAAAACTTTGATTTTGGAAGGAATATTAGCTTTCCAAAGGATATTCCACCATTTTTTATACCCATTTTCACTTGAGGAAGCCTGTAAATCATTCAGAAACATAAAAGTTTTGTAGCCACTCTTTACCTGATATATACCTTGCTTATCAAAATGCCAGATCCATCTATCTGGCATTCCAGTACAAGATAGCGGTTGATTACAAATTGCTTGAACATCCACTGGATTTAGGAATCGAGCCAACTTGTGTACATCCCATTGTCCCGCTGGTGTAATGAAATCGGCTACCAACAAATCATCCTCATCAACTGGGCTAGTAAGGACTTTGAAAGACCAAGGTCGAGGGATCCAAGGATCTTTGAAAATCCTAATAGAGGATCCATTACCAACTTGTAGTCTTAAACCTTTCTTCAACAACTCCATTCCCCACATAAAACTTTTCCAGAAATAAGAAGCAGAAGATGGAACATAAGAGACTTCGGTTACCTTCATGGTCGGAAAATATTTACCTTTCAGGAATTTTGACACCAACAAATCAGCATTATTAAAAATCTTCCAAGCCTGTTTAGCCAATAGAGCTTGATTAAATCCACACAGATCCCTGAAATTTAGACCACCAATCTCCTTTGGTTTACATAATTTATTCCAACTCATCCAGTGTGTAAACCCGGAATCCCTCCTTGAAAATTTTTAAGAAAAATGTATTGGTAAGCTTGTTATAAAAAAAAAAAAAGAGAAAGAAAGGTGGAATGTGTTGTATTGTTTTTCCTAAAAAAAAAAAAAAAAGAAAAGAAAAATGAAAATGAAAGGAAAAGGGCTCCATTGTCATTTCCATTTTCTTTTTTTAAACCTCATCTAAAAGTCTTACCCATTCTGTCATTATTCATCCAAAGCAGAAGATATTTTCGTGAGAGAGGGTGAGAGGAAGAAGAAAGGTATTTTGTTGAAGAAGAAAGGGAAAAGTTCAACTCAAGTTGCATGACAAATTTTTTGATCAATCCTGACTGCATCTGATGTTTGGATCATTTTGAGCTCCACAAGAGGTATTAAGAGGTGAGATTTGATTTCCTTGAAAGTTAACTCATTTTAGAACAATTTTCGTGAAGGAAGCTCGAGCAAAATCTGAATTTATGTTATGGGTTTTTGAAGGGGAAGTCAGAGGAGTGTTTTTACTGTCAAATCCGGGGAACCTCTGGTTTTTTGGATGTTCTGATCTGTGGACTTCGAATTAGAAGCTGTATTAGGTATGGTTGGAAAGATGATTTAATTTCCTATAACTTTCATGAATAAGTCGTGGTTATAAATTGAATGGAAGTTGCCTTAAAATTCATGTTAAGTTCAGGGTGCAGCAGGAAAACGAGTCTGGAAAGTGCAGAAACCGATTTTGTAGGAAGAGGCTTTCGAGGTATTTACGGACATATCCTTTAGGAATTTTAATTTAATTCCTTCATATGAGTTTTAGAGGGTTCAAAAAGGAAGAGTTTGGTATAAAGTACATCATTTTTGAGCAAGTAATGGAAAAGTTATAGGTGTGTGAGTTTAAGGTATAAAATCTGTAAAGTGCAGGAAATTGATGGGGTGGTTTTTGCAACCCTAGGCCTTAAGTTCGTGAGGTCAAGATTCTAATGCTTGGTTTTGTTTTGTTTGACAGGCCAAGAAGAAATAGGACAAATTTACGGACCAAGAATCTATTATTAACGCTGTGAGTGACAAAACGAATTTCGGAAGTGTATTCTATGCTTGAACTTATGCTTACGAAAATAAAAGACTTTCTAAGAGTAATTTTACTTAAAGACTTTATGTCTCTTGAACACGTATTTATGAGCATATATGGTTTCCTAGAAATGATTTAATTGTTTGTTGTGAGCATATGTTTACTATTTTACCCGAACTAGTGAAAATACCATAATTTCGGGCCAACATGTGTTAGCAAGTAGTGTTAAAGGTTTTCATGTGTTTCTATGAGACCCGAATGAGTAAATGTTTGAGATTCTGAGCCCGAGGCTGTATAGTACCGTGTGCACACAGGTCATTTTCTGTTGTCGACGTTGAGTGTACTCCGTGACAACAATGCTGTCGTGAGTGCTGGGCGAGCCCCACTACGACAAAGACGATGGGAGTGCTGGGCGGGCCCCACTACATCGTAGAATGAGCGTTGATTGTACTGGGCGAGGCTTACACAAACTAGTTTGTCATATGTTTAAAATGGTTAATATTTTTGACATACTTGCTGGACTTCTGTAAAAGCTATTGATGTTATATGTTATGATTTACGAGTTAATAGTTTTAAACTCAGTCACTCACTGAGCTTTCCAGCTCATTCTTTCAATGTTTTCCAACTTTCCAGGTAGAGATCGAGTTCCCGGTGCCTGAGATCTTGCCACAGCCTGCTGAACGCTCTACGAGTCTGATATTTTTGTACGTGGTTGGCGTAGTATAGCAAGTCTGCTCGTATTGTACATAACTTAATAGGGATGTGTAGTTATGTTGTATATGGAACTAGTGGTCTTGGGTGTATAAAGCACGTCTGGTCGTGTCTGGTTTGTTCAAGTTAGGTTTAACCAGAACCGCTCCGTATGTATGTGTAATAAGATTCCTAATTTCCTGCTGTGTGGTATGTATAGTATCTCATATACAGGTATGGATTGTTTATCAGGAATTAAAAGGGTCATAGGTATCGTTAAGAAGTGAAACGATGCCTGTTGGCTTCACGCCTTCCTCCGGGCTAAGATAACAGGTGTTTCGGGAGGGGGTGTGACACAGTGAATTTTCCTTTGCTCATCTGTTGATCCCCACCAGAAATTTGCCATCATTCCTGTTAATTGACGACATAAAGATTTTGGCAATTTAAAACAACTCATCGCATAAGTAGGTATAGCTTGAGCCACACTTTTGATCAGGATCTCTTTAGCAGCTCCTGAAAAAATTTTACCTTTCCAACCCTGTAACACCTTCCAAAATCTATCCTTTAGGAACTTAAAGTCATTTCCCTTACTTCTTGTAAACGAAGAAGGAAGACCCAAATAAGGGCCTAAGTTGCCAACAATCTTAAATGGCAGAATCTGAGACAAAAACTGCTTACATTCTTCTTGTGCATTTGGGGTAAAAACCATGGCTGATTTACCCAGATTTACACACTGACCCGAAGCTTTTTCATAATATTGCAACAGAAATTTAAACAACCCAAACCCTAAAGCATTTGCTTTTAAGAAAATCAAGCTATCATCAGCAAAGAAAAGATGGGAGATCCTCGGGCTTTGTTTAACAATAGTCAAACCTGAAAGATTCCCTCTTCTCACCTCCTCAGAAATTAAAGCAGATAAACCTTCAGCACAAAAAAGAAAAAGGTAAGGGGATAAGGGATCACCTTGCCTCAACCCACGCGTAGGAGTCACTGCACCAAATGATTGGCCATTAATAATGACAGAAAAGGATACTGATGATATACATTCCATGATTAAGGAAATCCAGTCGGGATGAAAACCCAACTTCTTCATAACCTCGTCTAAAAAACTCCATTCCACTCTGTCATATGCCTTACTCATATCTAGTTTAAGTGCCGCAAAACCCTGCTTACCTCTCTTTTGATTTCTCAAAAAGTGTAGACATTCATGTCCAACAATCAAATTATCTGTTATAGCTCGTCCTGGAACAAAAGCTGATTGAGTTTCTGAAATAATATCCCCGAGAACTAGCTTTAATCTATTAGCCAGAACCTTTGTTATTATCTTATACGAGACATTACAAAGGCTTATGGGTCGAAAATCTGTCACTCCTTTTGGTTCCTTCACTTTAGGGATTAGGACGATATTAGTCTTGTTCCAATCCTGAAGAGGACTCCTCTTATTCAAAATGTCTAAGCAACATTGAACTGTTTTTGGCCCTACAATATCCCATAACTGTTGGTAAAAAATAGCGGGGAACCCATCAGGGCCTGGCGACTTAGTTGGATTAAAACTTTTTAAAGCAACTTCTACTTCTTCCTTAGTGAAAACTTGCAATAGACGATCATTCATCCCATCTGTGACTTTTCTTGGTATTGTATCCGTGATTCTAGTCATCTCATCCATCGATGGTCTGGAAGAAGTGAAAATATCCTGAAAATATTGAACAAAAATTCTGCCAACACTGTCAGGATCCTCTTGCCATTGACCATATTCATCCAAAACACCTCGAATTTCGTTCCTCTTTCTTCGTCTTGTCGCCGCCATATGGAACCACTTGGTATTTCTATCACCCCATCTCAGCCAGTTTTCTCTAGATCTTTGTTTCCAGTAAATTTCTTCATCCAGCAAGAGTCTATCAAGGTCACACTCAATTTCTTTAATCAAATCAAAATCAATGGGGTGTGGCCGGTCATAAGCCTCCTTCAGCAAATCTCTCTGTTTTTTTATTTGATTCTTCAGATTATAATTAATATTTCTTCCCCAACTACTTAAATACTCAGCACAGGACGCCAGTTGGCTAGGAAGGGGTAAGCCATCATCACCCAGCCTTTTCCTATTTTCATCTGAATCCACAAGCCGTTTACAATCTTGGTTAGACAACCAAAATTCCTCAAACCTGAAATTAAACTTTTTCTTCCTTCTCCCTTTTTGTCTAAAATGCCACTTCAAATTCAATTCAATTGGACGATGGTCAGACTTTCCCCATTCTAGGTTCCGTACCTGGCATTCCTTAAAAAGATCACAGAAAGTTTGGTTAGCTAAGAATCTGTCTAAGCAAAGACTAACCTGGATATTCTGTTTCCTTCTGTCGCACCAGGTAAACAGCCCACCAGAGCAACCAAGATCCTGAAGCTGACAATCGTCCAGAACCGATCTGAAATTGTTTATTAAGTAACTTTCTCTTTTTGCCCCTCCCACCTTCTCAGAATCCCATAATATCTCATTAAGATCCCCTCCAACCACCCAAGGTGAATTGTCATCATTATATAGTCGTCGCAATAATTCCCAAGTTTGATATCGTAAATTATGAGCTGGTTGGCCATAAATTCCCGAGAATCTCCAAATTTTATCATTCCACTTTATTTGGGCATCGATGTGATGATTGGAATAAGATCTAATTGTCACATTTAAATCACCATGCCAAAGTAGACACAGGCCCCCACTCAAACCAATTCGATCCACAATGAAACAACCATAATAATTTAAACGGTTCTTCAATTTATTCAAAATCAACGAAGTACATTTCGTTTCCATCAAAAAACATAAATGGGGATTAATGCGAGATAATTCTGCGCTAACGTTTCGGAATGCTCTTGGACTCCCCAATCCACGAACATTCCAACAAAAGATTTTCATTGAGCCCGGCGGGACTGCATCACAGTCTCCGCCGATGCTTCTTGACTATTCAATTCAGCATGTTCAAAACTCATTTTCCTGGACTTTGCAATATTTTCCCCCACCACCTGATTCTCTTGAATCTTCCTTTTCTTCTCCTCCGTGGACTCCTCATTACCCCGTACAAATAAAACATTTCTAGCCCTGCGTTTCCATTTTCCAGTATTCACCGTATGTTCTTTCAGCTCATCAAGAAAAGGTGGCTTTGTGATAATAACATTATCAAAGTCCAGTGTGTTGCTCAAAAGTTGGGCTATTTTAGGATTTGCCTCTGGCCCATTACCAACTTCCATACCATGTGTTTTAGAATTTTCCTGGCCCATAAGACTAAGGTTAGGTCCACTTTCCAATTCCTTCGAGAATATTCCTCCATCAACGTTTTCTTCATCATCTTGCGGTTTCTTTAAAATAAGATTAATATTTGCAGCCGAGAAAACCACTTCTTCAAGATTCAGTTTCTTGGCGCAATTTGGTTTTGGAATTTCCAAAGTAACCGTTCCCTGATCATTTCCCATGATCACTCCCTCAGTTAATGCTGGAGATTGCTCCATTAATGAGCAATCGGAAACCGCTGCCGGCGAAACCAACCCTTCATCAGAATCCATATTTTGCTCCACTCTTTTCCCCCAAGTCTCCATTTTGTCCATTTTAGAACTTCTCCCTTCACTTTTGAAGTCTTTCCCTGTTTTAGCCTGTGATTTCTTCTTTGGCCCCGGCAAACGCGCCACCAGCGAGAATTTACCAGTATACCTCAGGTTTTGACTATATTGATGAAAACCACTCCCTGATTTCGGATTTTTGTAAAACGAACCACAGTCCTTAAAATGGTGACCAATAATCCCACAATGTGAACAAAACTCTGGAAGTTTTTCATATTTAATTGGAATTACAACTCCCCCTATCGGACCATCGAGATTAATTTTGATTCCTCGCCTCAAAGGTTTAGTAATGTTGATTTTGATCTTCACCCTCATGCTTGCTCCCCAACTTAGTGATCCTTCCCCTTCGTCAAAATCCTCAAACACCCCCATTGCATTCCCCAATCTTTCTGCCATTTCTCTTGTAAAGCACCCCAAAGGAATGTCCAAAAAATGTACCCAGAAAGCCACATGATGGAACTCCATTTCAGAAGGCTTGGTAAAGGGCTGTGGTTTCTCCAAAATTAACAAAAAACGGTCAAACAGCCAAGGGCCATTGCTAATTATCCGAATTTTATCCAAATCATTGAGAAATCTGAAAACAAACAAGTTCCGGCCTATGCCCTCAACTTCTAAACCTCTGTCTATCTTCCATGCTGATTTAAAAGTATTGCGGATTACCTCAGCCGAAACAATTCGGGTAGCCAAAAGCTTTCCAACCATGCATCCCTCCAATAGAGATTCTGTATTTTTCCCTGCTTCAATCTTCACATCGACCGACACTTCCTCCTCTTCCGTCGTTAAGTTCAGCTTACCCCACCCTTCCAGTAAATCTTCGTGATCCATTTGATGATGAGGAAATTCAGTACAGTCCAGCAGAGGCAAGGCAAAAAATTATCCTACCTCGCAATTGCTCAAACTGACAGAGCTCTTTCTACTCGAAGAGACTTGTCCGGCACAGCCGTACACAGCGAAATTCTAGAGAGAATTCCGACGAGACGTTACAGAATGACATTTAAACATGTCGACTTTTTGTTCAACATTCTAATGATTTTTCCTACTCCAAGAGTAGTTTTGAAACATTTTTGAAAAATTAAGGGTAATTAATATTGCAATCTTTGAAAGAATAGGGGTATTTTTGAAATAAAGGACAAAGTTTAGGTGTATTTTTATAATTTTGCCTAAATTTAAATTAGTAATATTTAAATTACAATTTTTAAAAGAATATAGAAAAAAAAAAGAAAAAAAAATCATTTTTGACTCTAAACTTGGTAGGTTGTATCAAATTTAACCCTAAATTTTCAATTTCATCAATTTAAATCTCAAACTTGAATAAGTGTATCAATTTATACCATCAATTAAGTTTCTGTTTCAATCCCCATTAGAAAGATTTCTCCCACATGTTCAAAGCCACATGTTGCTCTATAACTAGAGATGTCCATTTTTCCCGCGGGGACTCGACTTAACTGGGCAGGGAATCCCCGTTTAGGAGGAGAATGAGGGAAAAAAAAATTTCCCGAGCTAAATGGGGACGGGGACGGGGACGGGGAATATTCCCCGACCCCGTTTAATTTTTTTTATATTTTTATTTAATTTTTTAATATATATAAGTATATATGTGTATAAGTATATATATGTCATTTAAAATTTTATTGTTAATGATTTAGATAATTGGATATGTTTGAATTATATAGTTAAATATTTGAATTATATGTATGGATTAATTAAATAATTTGATATGTAATATTGTTTTGTTTTTATTAGGAGGTTCAAGAATTTATCTTTAAATAGTGATTTTTTAATAGAAAATTAACTATTAAATTAAGATTTTTGGCGAATAATTAACAATGTTGTTGACCGAGAAATTTCTGCCAATCTCCAATTGCCACATCATTATGCCAAATTAATGACAAAATTACAAATAATTATATTTGGTACCAACTATAAATTGACATGTGTCACAAATTTAATTTGAAGACAAAAATTAGCAAATTCTAAATTAAAGTCTTCATTTGACCAAATAATTAAAGTTAATTTGGTCAAATTGGTTATCTAGATTTTGGGTCAAAGTTAAATAAGACCCAAATCCAAATGGTCAAGCCCAAAGCCAATCAAAGCCCAAGTCCATGGTAGGGCCCAAATACTATTAAAGCCCAAGCCCACATGTCATGAAAAGCTCTATAAATAGATGAGCTCTCTTTCATTTGAGGGGTTCATAAATTTTATTCTCCAGAGAATTCAAAGAGAATCTTTGAGGTCCTTAAGTGCTAAATACTCCCTAAAGTCCTTAGGTGCTGAACACTCATTGAAGACCAAAGACTCTTCAAGACTTGAAGACTTCAAGACCCTAAAGATTGATTGAAGCTTCAACTTCGAGAACAAGGACAGGTCTACATTCGAGAACAAGCTGCGAAGCCCTCGAGACATTTGTACATGAGAGAGAAAGAATTAGAGGAATAAATTAGAGATTGTACCACACCCACAAGATTAATACAAAAAAATTAAATTTATTTACAAGTGTCTCATTTCTCTTTCTTTGTTAAAATCACGTGTGAAAAAATGTAATTAAAAATTAATGGTTATTTCCCATGGAAGTTAACTATTTGAAAATTTATCAAAATAATTATTTGATTCTTAAAAAAGAAAAAAAAACTAAACGAGGAATAATTCTCCGTAGGGAACATGATCCCCGCCGGATCCCTACAAAATTTAATGGAGAATTCCGCGGGGTTTCCTGGCCCCCGTCCCGCTCCGTCCCGTGTACATCTCTATCTATAACAGATACTTATTTGTTATTCTTTTAAAAAAATAAAATTGCTAAAGAAAAAAATAGCGATAATAATACGACTAAATTATTTTCTAAACCTAACGATGAATAAGCTCTTTAGAAGCAATTGCTATCAAAGTAGATGGTTTGTAAATATTAGCCTATCCTTCCAAGCCTTTTAGGCCAGGAAGAAAATTACATAAAAAATTTAGAAGAAAAACTTGACAGTAAAACTTGAAATATTCATTGGGTGCCAATCAAATGTCCATAAGTCAATATATAATTAATTCTTTTGGCACACAACACAACGTACGTAAGGACAATAGAAAAAATCTATGGCCTTAATAGAGAACATACTAATAAGTTCATATGAACCATAAAAATAAAGGCTACAACGAACACAAATTAACTAAATGAGCTCTAAATATTCTTTTTTAATAAGCTTAAGAGATGCTAGATTTTTCAATTTTTTATGAGCGATTTGCTTTCTAAAAATATTTAAATATTCTTCTAATACAAATATGAATTTTCTTAAATGAAAGTTATTATTGAATAATCCACACGTGCCATTTGTGACCGGTTCTAAGTTGAAATTTTAAAGTAAATAAATCTTTGCTTGTGAATATCATGTTTGGACTTTCTTTTGTTTGTTTGAGAAAATTAGTCACATTTGGGCAATAAGTTGGTAATGGGTGCAAGTTAATTCTCTTTGATGTGTGTAGTCCTCCCATTATTTAAATGATTTTTATAGTTAATTGCCTATGGTGATATCAAATTGACCTCTACTTGTATGTCTTGATACCAAATGCTACACCCAACAATTTGAAGGGAAAAAAAAAATCTCCAATTTGATGTTGAATAAGCAATATAATGGATGTAAACTTTGACCAAACAATAGTTATACATTGTAAAATTAATAAATACATTCACAAGAAACTGACATTTGAAATATTGGTAATGCTTATCTTCAAATCTAGACTATATACATTTCACAATCTTTTAAGATCTTAAAAAATTCATATATTTCCAATTAATAGTAAACATTTTATTCAGTTGATAATGTATTTCCCATAGACATTATATAGATTAAAAAAGATGAAAATTAAATAATGAAACAATTAAAAATTGTCACTCTAACCTTGGAGTTAACGAGGTGAATACTCAAGTAAAAAAAAAAAAATCTCAATGAACGTACGTGTCTAACTATATAATACTTGTGTTTCTATCTTTTATGGAAATCTTTCACAACTAAACGTTTTCATATTTTATTAGAGACTTATTTACAACCAATATGAGGATAAAAATAGCTTAAGTTTAGTTTAATTGATTAAGGCATAATATATTCGACCAAAAGATCATAAGTTCAAATTTACATTCCCACAAATTGTTGAACTCTATAAAGGTATTTGACTCAACTTTTATTAAGAATAAACATAGAGGTTTGACACTGAGAAAGATTGTAATTTGGGAAGTTTTTATTTATTTATTTAATTTTTTTGAGTTCTTGTAATTCGTGAAGTTGAAAATGAAAATTAGACTAATTCATATGGATATATTATCAATATTTAATCTATCTCTCAACTTTCTTGTTTGTATGAGTTACTAAGTTTAAAAAGTGTCTAATAAGTCCAAACTTTTAATCTTGTGTCTAATTTTATTTGACATATCCAACAGTTTTTACATTAACATATGTATTAGACCTAAAATTGAATTGTGTATAATAAGGTCCTAAACTTCCAATTTTATGTCTAATAAGTTCGTGAATTTTAAAAAACATCAAATCGGTCAAATACCTATTAGACACAAAATTGGAAGTTCGAGGATCTGTTAGACACAAAATTGAAAATTTAAAGATTTATATTGGACACTTTTTAAAGTTTAAAGACCTACTAAACACAAACTTGAAAGTTCAAATACTAGACTTTGTATTTTAACCTTAATCTTTATATGCTATATGTGTAAATATTAAATGTGCTATAACATTTATTTGACCAAAAACATCCTGGTAGTCCAGGCTAAATCAACAGTGGTCAAAAGAATTCATATGGACGTAATGTAACCTTCTTGGGAGCAATAGACGTCAGGAGCTTACAATTCACCTTGTGACAGATTCCTTCAACTGAACATTCTTGATCAATCTATCACAGGCTGCTCTATCATGTAGTTTAAAAAATGAATGATCATAATAGCAAAGTTGCAGATATCCCTACATGCTTACATATAAAGAAGAAATGAAGATGTGTGTTTCTATTTTACAATGATGAAAATGTCAAAATCCCAATACGCTAGGCTTGAGGACATGATTTCCAACGCAATCAAAAAACGCTGGCTTTATATAGACCATAACCAAAGAAGCCATCCACCAGAAACAAAAGATAAAGAACTAAAGAACATTGCTAGATTGATATCAATCAGCTCTTAAGGGAAAGAGAACGAACCTCCAATTTCATTTGCACCACTTGGGGGACTAATGGCCAACCCAGAGAAGAGATATGGTGATGGCAAGAAGTCCCGACCACACAAAAACAATGGTTGGCGTCCTTCCTCTTCTTCCCATGGGCCCTTTGGCAAAGGGGTAGAGATGAGCTAGAACCCAGAAGAAAATGCCACCTATCAAGTGGCTCTACTATAGAATTGTACTGTAGATTGTGCAGCTAACCCCGACTGCGATGGCGATTAGGTCGACCATCATGATTGTGATGGATGGAATCATGAGGGACGTCCACTTCACAATGTAGACATCGACGAATTCATCGTCCACATCGTCACCAGCTGATTTGAATGTCATGGTGAAAAAAATTTCAATCCCAGCAATGACTTTTGGCAGACCCTGAATCACAATAGCAATATGGGCAGTGGTGCCTCCAATACACCAAAACTGTTCATTTCTCCACCATTCTTCTAATTCAATGCCAGACCATTTGATTACAAGAACAACAAGCAGGCATAGAGTGCTGGTGATGACTAAAAGGTAAGTGAGAATGTTAGATTGAGAGTCTGAAAAATAAATTGCCTCGAAAATAGGAAAGTGCAGGGAGAAAACAGTAGCCTATGAGGAAGATGTGATAAGCCTTAATTTTAAGGTTTATTTAATTCTCGATTGCTTAAAATATTATTGTTTTGTTTTAAAACCATTTGAAAAGAGTTGAAAGATTGTTTCAAAATAAGAAAGAAATAAGAATGATGACATTTGGGATAAGATTCTAAATAAATTAAGCTTGTTTGCAGGAAATGTGGAAATTGCAAAACTAAATTGCAATTTTGTGATTCTGCAATTTTGAGTAGCAGAAGAATTCAAAGAATAAAGAAAATCCTGCGCAAAACCCATATATGAAAAGCCTAAATTACCACATAAATTAAGGGATTTGGAGCGCAAATTCTGGATGCTTCAACCCTAAAAAGGACCTACAAAGGGCGGAAGAAGAGGGTCGAAGAGGGACATTCGTTTTTCTGGAGATTTTTGGCTCGTGGGTTTTCCAACTAGAAGCTCTGTTTTTTTGTAGAATTTTGCTCTGTTTTTCCTAGAGCTTCAGCTTTCTGTCTTTACTTTTATGGAATTTCTTCTTGTATTACCAAGAGTTGCTGGCAGTACAATATTGTTCTTTATTCGATTTCTGTTTTGCATTAAGTTTATGTTTAAACTAGCCTCTGTTTTTGAGTTTTTGTAGGTTTCTTCCTTATTCAATTTTTGTAATTATGTTTTTATTCTAGTTGCCCAATCCGATTCAAGTGGTACTTGGATTGTTACGACTAATCGTCTCCTAGAAATTGTGAAAGGATTGAGTCGATTGGAATGGAGTAAGGATTCATTGAACAATTATTGAATTACTTTTGTTTTTAGTTTAATTCTGTGTGTTGTTTTATAAAAGTTTCACTATTTGTTGGCATACTTATAATTCTGTTGGATTCAAAAGGTAGAAGGAAGTAGAACTAATTTCCTATTAATGCTTTTAATTCTCTGTTTTTAAATTAAATTGAGAGTTTTTAGAAATCCTTGTGGTTATTTGCCCAGATTTGCATTAAAAATTATTGTCCTAATTGTTCCAATAAGCAATGATGTTTAGGATAGAATTTTGTATTAATTAGTAAGTTACTCAATTTTCCAATATGACTTTTTCCTCAAAAATGAGTTGTAAGCTTTTTACTTTCATTATGAGCTAAACTTCTTAGGTGGTTCAAGGATGTGAATTCCCTAATAAGTAAATGTAGCCAAAATTCCAACAAAAACCAAGCCTACATCTCAATTGTTTGCTTGTGTTGAATAAATTTTCGTTGAGATTCTAGAATGATCAACTAGGATAGCAACTCAAGCTTAGATCTAATACTGACAGGGTTAGTAATAAGCGGATTTCGCACAAGTGATGGAGAAAAAAGCTTAGACATAAGCCAATTCTTTACCCTAGACATAGGGAGTAAAGATTCCAATACCCATAAAATTGTTGAGCCAAATTACCTAAGATAGAAGAACTATAGACATATAAGTCACTCACTTAGTCTCCTAAAACCTAATTTCAAGGTGAATAGGAGTAGCAATTTTGGTTTACAATTGAGTGTAGAATAGGTTGGATTTGCAATTTTGGTTTGCAATTATAACTTAGGGCAATGACATTTTTGAGCCCCATCTTTATCTCAATTTTCTTTTGCAAATTCATTTACTAAGTCTATCTAGTTTGTTATCTAATATTGCTATGTCTCGATTCTGCAATCTTTATCATTTCAATATTGCAATTTTGTGATTCTGCAATTTAGTTTTGCAATTTTTGTCACTTCAACTTGCAATTAGATTATGGAATTATTTTGTTTTACCAACACACCATCCAAACATTGTTTTTGCAATTTTAGTTTTCAAGTTGCAATTCTTCTTACATTTTGCTTAGCAATATTTTTGTTAAACCGTTCCCTTGGGATTCGATACTTGGTACTCACATACCATTTTATATTATTTCGATCGCATGCGCTTGTGTGTAAGTCGACCAATGGAAGTGAATGGGTAGATTCCAATGTTAAGATAGGCTATTCTTTGAAAAATCTTCATTCTTGGACTAGCCAAGACTACATTATTTCTAGAGACGAAAATCTCGACCGACCCAATAGCCCCATCAAGGACTTGATGGAGCCTATTAGTGAGATTGATAGGTGCAGTTCCATGAAAAGCATCACGTTTGGTTACACAGTAAATGGATTTCCATCCCTTATTATGCATCCTGTACCCAGTGACCACATATTCTGTGACAGATCCATAAATCCACCCAACCCGTTCGCCCCATTCGGTCTTATCTTCATACCAACAAGAAATGACACTAATTGTCTCTGCAACAGTTGATGTAGATCGAATGAACTCTTCATTCACAACAGAAGTATTGGATCGTCTTTGATTTATCTAAAATTAAACATAAGCATACAAGGTTAAGCAAACTTACATACCTCGAACATAATGGAGAATTGTCTGGAAGGTCTTTAATCTTCTTGCTCTAACTCCAACGAAGTTGAAACTCCAATTCTACAAAACCTACTTGCTATGACTCGAACACTGAACTAAGGTGTGTGGAGCCTCTTTTTGAAAGAGAGAGGGAATGAATGAGAGAATTGAGAGAACTCTTTTCTCTGAGGAGGCACATTACTTAACTCATAAAGGCCCTATTTATAATGACCATCTAGGGAAAAACTTTGCCATAATTAAATAATATATATTTTAATATCTAATATTAAAATATATATTTAATTAAACTATTTGAATCTCATTCAAATATTTTAAATTCTCTTGACATATATTTTCTTATTTGAATCTCATTTAAATTATATATATATATATATATATATATATATATATAGTATCTTAATACATTAATAATTTTATTGGATATTTAATGTATCAAATACAATAAATATGTTTTCTCTCATTTAATATATTAAATATTAATTTGAACATTTCAAATTTTCTTTCAATGAAGTTGATTCCTAATTGTTTGTATGAGCTAGCAAGGGAATCTTATGGACCTACAGGTTATAAGCTCCAATGATACAAAATTAATTAATCAAACTTTTTAATTAATTAATTTTCATTCACTAACTATATGTCACTCCACTATAGACCTAGAGTTGCACTCTTATGCATTGTAGGACAAGTTGTGTCCATGAATCTAATCATTACATGCAAGTCGATCATTCACGAGTTGTGCGTAGTTACAGCTGAGTCAAAAGTCCGTTTTACCCCTGTAATTACATTTTGCACCTTAAGTACCACTAATCCTCTAATGAACAATTTGTTTATGATTCAACCATAAACTAAGTCTCTCTCGGGCCAGGGAGAGGGTGGGGCCCTATTGTTCAAATTCCAAAATCAACACTTAAGGGAACTACTTATCTACTTTTCCTATATAGGAAGGAGTGAATTCCATCTCGTGGAAATTATATTCCTAGCTCGCTATTTGGTCAAGTCCCTAAAATGGTAGGCTTATTGAATTGGCTACAATAATGGCCATTCTACCCATGTAAATCAAAGGACGAGCCTTACAGGCAGGAGTTCATAATTCACTCATGATTAAGATCAAGTTGCATATGATCATCCTGTGAAATATTAATCTTCTCAATTAACGGATTTATAAAAAGAGATTAAATATTTCATAGTCCATTCTTATACAAACTCGTTGTATAGGATACCCTCACTCACATGTCTCCATATGAACGATTTTGATCAAATCATTTGTAACAATTACATAGTGTGCCGCATTAATAGTGTTATCAGGATGAAACATCCAACTTTATCCATATACTATAGACCCTTTAGGTTATTTCTTGAACACGATCCTCTCATATGTCAACTATTGGGAGTGCGACCAAAGTCCCACATCGGCTAGATAAGGGGAAGATCATGAGTTTATAAGTGAGGGACACTATCTCCATTGGTATGAGGCCTTTTGGATAAAACCAAAAACAAAGCCATGAGGGCTTATGCCCAAAGTGGACAATATCATACCAACGTGGAGATTTGTGGAGTGTCCGTTGTCCCTATCAAGTGGTATCAGAGTCATGCCCCTTGAGCTGTGATCGGTAGAATCCTTGGGTGCCGAATAAAGGAGGCGAGCCTCGAAGGCATAGTCATGGTGGGGATCCGTTCTAGAGAGCTCTATCTAATAGGCGGTGTGCTCCGGTAAAGGAGTTGGCTAGGATAAGAGCAAGATGGATAGATGACTATTTGAGAGGAGGTTCGGTTGGTACTTTGTTCGAGGGGAGGATTGTTGGGAGTGCGACCAAAGTCCTATATTGGCTAGATAAGGTGGAAGGTGCATTGGGAATGTGTAAACTTATAATAATAATAATAATAATAATAATAATAATAATTCATGAATCTAAATACATATATGTGATTTTTTTTAAAACATATATGTAGGCAAATGAAACCCCATATGAAAAACTTATGCGGTGAACATGAATCAACAAAGGAGTTGCACGCAAGAATTATTCATCGACGAATGTAATTCTCAAATTCCTGTTTCCAACGTAATTTGTGTGCAATATGAGTTTCCTTTTGCCGGCGGATGAACAACGATTGGTGGTGGCTGACATAGGACTAAAGGAAAAAGATATATTTAGGTTTTTCTTAAATTTGGATGGCCCAATAAAGGAAAGAGATTGAAGGCCAAGATATGTCTTAAAAATTTAAATTATTGTAATTTAAATTATTTTTAATTCTTAGGATATGCCAAATATGTCGGTCAATTATGCTATTTTTAATTTAAGTATGCATGAGATGTCTATTTTTAAATTGTTTGATTGTTGCATAAAGTATGCCATTTAGATTTAAAATCCCACCATAGGTTAAGCAAGATCATGCATCTTATCTTATTTTTGAATATAATTGTTATATTTAAAAATTTTGAAGTTGTTTTCCTAATTAATTTATATTTTCCATATCTTTGACTATAATTGTTATATTTGAAATTTGATTGGAAAATTAAAATTAGGATATTTGCTAGAATGCATGTTTTCCTAATGAGATTAGGGTTTCTTTTATTAAAGATATTCTTGATAATTGTTTAAAATAATTTATCTTTATTTATTTCTAATATGATTAGAATTTAGGATAATCTTTTAATTTTGTTTTTAAAGTGTTTAAAATGGTAATTTTTAAGATTATCCAAGTGAGTTATTTTTTAATAGGATTAAAAACATTTATTTATAAATTCACTTATGTTCATTAATCTAATAATTAATAGTTAATTAAAGATTAATAAATTTGAAATAAAAATTGACAATAAGGGAACTTTGTCTATGGAAGGTTCTGTCTAGACTGGGGTATTTAAGCTGACCGAAAGGGAACACCTCTAACTGGGAACTGACCTGGGAGTTGAATTAGTCAAATTTTATTTATTTTCACTAAGCATGCTCATAATGTGATTATTTTAAAAAAAAAACATAGTAATTCATATTAAAATCAATCTAACAACATAAGAGTTATGAAAGGTAGATTGAGGAACTTAGATAAATGAGATTAGCCTAATTTGTCTAAGTAAGAGAAAACCCTATTTCAAAATAGTAAGTGGGAGAAGGAAATGTGTTAACATATCCTACGGTCTCCATCATTAGTTTACATCGTGAGATTCATGCGGGGCCTCGTGGCGGCTTTTGGACTGTCCCCCTACGGAAGGTGTTTGCATGGGTCAATATCAGGGTGAACTCCTGAGAATGATAGGATTATAGTTTTGTTTCCAATACTTGACCTACCCTACGGCGGCACTTGTTGGGATAAAACTGCGGGATCTAAAATGATGGGTCACACTTACAAAGGGCTTATTAAGGTTGTTAATGATGTCCTTGACCAAACTCATGGTAACTAAATATTATAGGAATAAGAGTTATTCTTGTATAATACTTGGTTGAGATTGTCTCAGTTTAGTGAAGGAATATTTGACCTACCCTACGGCGGCACTTGTTCTAACTCACTAAAGTACCATAGCATTAGAAATGATTTATAGGGTTCATTTTTCAAATTGTTTGATTTCTATGCTAAAATCGAATGGATAATTGTTTGCATGATATTAAATTATATATTATATATATTTCAATATTATGCTAGTTTCTCTCATAATTTTTAATTTTATTACTGATAAGTCAAAATTGAGAAAATTTTATTACTTGGAAAAGTAACTTAACACTATAATGGCTGTGTAAAATTTTGAATTTGTCTTTATTGAGAAATGTTCTCAAAACCTATTGCTAATGCTATTCGAATTGTTCGTGAAACACATGATTAATGAATCAAAAGTAAACGAGATAGCCTGTACGTATTCTCCTAGTTGACATGTTAGATGTCAAATTTAGAAGATAAAGAAAATGACAACAACATATGAGATGTTGAAGTCAACATAATCTAAATTTAGAAAATTATCTAAATGATCTCGAATTTAAGTATTACAAAATTCCAAGAAAAGAAATCAAATGATTGAAGCTATATAAAAGGAAATAGTTCCTAAATTAGCTAGGACAGTCATAATAAGAGGAATTTTTGAAATGTCTCTAGGAAGAAAAATATAAATGAAAGTAAATTTGATTTATTAGATTTTTGGTGGAATATAAATAATGCCACCTAGATAGTCGATATAAGATCTACTATCAAGATTTATTCTTCATTACACTTAATATGTAATTCTTGGAAAATACTTAACATGTAGAATAGTTTCTACAAGTTAGCACCAGGAAGCCTATCTCAGTTACTGTAGTGAGAGACATTAAGATGTCATTAAGTAAAAATTGTTACATAATGCTAAATATGGTGTTTTTAGTAACAATAAGAGAAATTCAATTTCTTGAACTTTATTACAAAAATGTTCATATAGTATGAATTACTTTGAAGTATGAAAGTTTATATTTTCAAAATTGTTTGAAAATACATTCAGCTGAAAATAAGAACAATTTGTATATGTTGGCATATACTATACTACAAAATACTGAGATATTCAGGATTATAAAATCCAAAATAGAAAGACATTGTTTTCTCCTAAAAGACGATACTTGACTTTGGCATTTAAGGTTGATTAACATCAACTTGAATGAAATGAAAAGATTAGTAAGAGGTAATTCTCTAAAAGTTAGAATTAATCACTTTACCTGTCTGTAGATCTTGCCTTTCATGCAAGATAATCGTTGGGGCTTTATTAGATAAGGCTACAAGGCCAAAGAATACTTGAGGCTTACACATTCTGATCCAAGTGGTCTGGTGAATGTAAAGGCCAAATAAAGTCATGAATATTTTGTTACTCTAGTTGATGATTATTCAAGGTACAAGTATCTTTACCTAATACAACATAAGTCTAAATTTTTTGAAAAGTTCAAGAAAATTAAGACTAAAGTTAAAAATCGATTAGGTAATTAAATCTATCAAGACATTATGATCAGATCATAATAGAAAATACAGGAACCTTACGTATGAAAACTAATTGATAGAAAATGGGTTTTTATCCCAATTATCTTAATACCAAGTGCAATTTTGTGAAATTGTGTTGCAAGAGGAGAAACAAGACCTTGTTAGACATGGTCACATCAGTAATAAGTTACACACTATTACCATACTCCGGTTAGGAAATGTAATAGAGATTGCATGGTGAACATGATTCCCTCTCAAAGTGTCTACTAGACAATTTTAAAGATTATAGAAGAGTAGTAAAGTTGGTTTACAACACTTCACCATTTGGGAATGTTAAGCTCACATGCTAAACACAAGCCTAAAAAGCTTGTATATGTTTAAAGATAAGCCTAAGTGTAGGCCACCCCTAAGGAGTATAAAATGGTCTTTTATGTAGTCCTAAAACAAATAAGGTATTTGTATGACAAATATCATTTTTATAAGAAATGTCGAATAAAAGACTACAAACCTTTAATAAGGTGAGATAGTGTTAATAAATTGGTTCCAAGTGAAGCCACTAAATAGTTAACAAAAGTTGTTAACAATTTAATTACATTTGAAAGTCAAATGGATCCTAGTCATGAATTGGATAAGCCTCATCGTAGTGGGAGAGTTATGAAATGGCTCAACCTTTACAAGGACTTAATTGAAGCCCAAATTTTCATGTTAGATGACAAGTTGAAGGCTTATTACCTGCAACGTGAGACTAATGGCAAAGAGTTAAACATAATAGGAGAAAGTAGACTGCGAGTAAGTTTTTTCACTTGTTGCCATACTGAAGTCTGTAAGCATTATTTAATTCATTGTTGTATATGTGATATAAAAAAAAAAGAATGTTTAGAATTCTTTTAAGAAAAGAAATCTTAGATAATGCATCTACACAAATCAATCAGATATGTTTATTTTCACAAATCAAAAGCAAAAAGTTTGCGAAATAGTAAAGGTTCATTTATGAAATGAATTTTACCATTAGATCTGTGAATATAAGGTTGGATAAAAGTATCAAAATCTATGGCTTTGGATAAATATTAATGAAGCTTGTATAGACAAGAAAATCATTAATTGCTTAGTGGATTTTTCTCATGTTTTATGTTGGTGATATTTTTACCCATTATGAATGATGTAAGATGTCTAACATAAAACGTTGATTAAGTAACCAATTTCAAATAAGTGATTTGAATGACTCAGTATATTTTACATGTCCAAAATGAAGATTTTAAGGACAAAATGTTAACTTTGTCTCAAACATCTTATATTGACAAAATTGTTGTCAAATATTTGATATTTATGTCTAAGGAAGTGTATCCTAAGACACCTCAAATGTTGAGAGTATATAATATGCATAAATGAGACTAAACATTTAATATACAATTGGTTAGCATATATCAGTTACACGAATGATATGACCATTGAGTAGAAAATTAAAAACTTTCTCAAATTATCTATGGATGATGAGAAATTTTTGTGTATAGAGTTAAAGATTTGATCTTTACAAGATACACTGGTTCTTACAAAGATTTAGGAAATCTATATAAGGATAAATTTTACCCTAAGTGGTGGAGTATGGTATAAAAGTTAAATTGTTTTGCTTGTGAAGCAACAAAAGGACTTGTCTGACTCAAATAGTTTCTTGAAGATCTGAAATGTGTTTCAGATATGATTTAGTCTATCATCTTTATTATGATAATAGCAGTGCAAAGACTAATATTAAGGAAATTACAAAACACCAATGTATAGGGAATCATATCGAGAGAAAGAAAGCATCATGGTAGTGACTAAGATGGCTTTTTAATGGCAGTCATTTGGATCTATATAAAGAGACTCTCCAGGCTAAAGTGTTTGAGAGTCACATAGAATGTCTAGGATTACGAGACATGTCTCATTTTTGCTAGGGCAAGTCGGAGAACATGTTGGGTATAGAGTATGCCCTAGGATACATGTCTCGCCAGCTTTAGTGCAAGTGGGAGATTGTTGGGATTTATGCCCTAAAGCCTCGTAATTAATAATTTATTTAATAATGAATAATAATTTTCATTATTTAATTTGCAATATAATATTATCCATTATATGAAAAATCCAAGGTTATTAGTGTAATCTTGAACAATATGTGGTTGACATACGAGAGGATCATGTTCAAGAAATAACCTAAAGGGTCATAGTATATGGATAAGGTTTGGTGCCTTATCCAGGTAACACTATTAATATGGCCCACTTTGTAATAGTTACAAATGATTTGATCCAAATCATTCATGTGGAGACATGTGAGTAGGGGTATCTTATACAATGAGTTTGTATAAGACTGGACCACGAAATATTTAATCTATCTTTGTAAATCCATTAATTGAGAAGATTAATATTTCATGAGGATGATAATATGCGACTCGATCTTAATCCTGAGTGAGTTATGAACTCCTGCCTGTGAGGGCTTGTCCTTTGATTTGCATGGGTAAGAGTGACTTTTGTAGCCGATTAAATATGCCTACCATTTTGGAGACTTGACCAAATAGGGAACTGGGAACATAATCTCACAAGATGGAATTCACTCCTTAGCATATAGGGTAAGAAGATGAGTAGTTCCCTTAAGTGCTGATTTCGAGACTTGAACAATGGGGCCCCACCCTCTCATTGGCCCCGAGAGGGACTTAGTTTATAATTAGATTATAAACAGATTGTTCATTAGAGAATCAATGGTACTTAAGGTGCAAGATGTAATTATAGGGGTAAAACAGACTTTTGACCCAGCTGTAATTACGAACAACTCGTGAAGGATCAACTTGCATGTAGTGATTATATCAATGGACACAACTTGTCCTACAGTGCATAAGAGTGCAACTTTAGGTCCATAGTGGAGTGACCCTAGAGTTAATGAATGAAAATTGATTAATTAAAGAGTTTAATTAATTAATTTTGTATCATTGGAGCTTATAATCTGTAGATCCATAAGGTCCCCTTGCTAGCTCATAGAAACACTAAAAAGATCAATTTAGTTGAAAGAAAAATTTGAAATGTTCAAATTAATATTTAATATATTAGATATATTAAATATAAAAGAGGAAAATATATTTATTGTATTTGATACATTAAATATTAAAATTTGAAATGTTCAAATTAATATTTAATTTGAAGTGTTCAAATTAATATTTAATATATCAGATATATTAAATATAAAAGAGGAAAATATATTTATTGTATTTGATACATTAAATATTAAAATAATTAATGTATATTAGATACATTAAATAAAAGATATTTATTAAATTTGAATTGGATTCAAATTAGGAAATAAATGTCGTAAGAGAATTTTAAATGGTTTAAATAAGATTTAAATTGATTAGATAAATGTATTTTAATATATTAGATATTAAAATATATTATTTAATTATTTTCCCTAGACCACTATAAATAGGACTCTAGGGGTGAGCCATTGTGCATTCTTCACAACACACATCTCCTCAATAGAGAGAATTAGAGAATTCTCTCTAGACCTCTTCCTCTCCAATCCCTCGGGGATTTTCTTTCAAGAGGCTCCCACAAGCCTTGGTCCTGTGTTCGAGTCATAGCCAGGAAGACTTTGTGGAAGAGATAAAGATCCGCCAGAATAATATCCATAATATTATTTCCAAGGTATGTTTTGCTTAACCCTTGTATTTTAGTTTAATTCTAAATAAATCAAAGACGATTCCTATGCTTCCGCTGTGGGTTTAAATCGATTATTCCCTTCATCAACCACATACTGTTCAAGATTATATTAATAACCTTGAATTTTTTATGTAATGAATAATATAATATTGCAAATAAAATAATTAATTATGAAGCTTTAGGATACAAATCCCATCATCGAGAAGCTCTCAAGGAATGGTAAGAGCACTAGGGGGGCGTCCATATTTCATAGTTGGGTGATCAGCTAATGAGCATCCTTGAAATTATGCAACTGGAATTAAATCAACTAGAAAAGTAGAATTTTCAAACCTTTTTGGGAATAAGGATAGGTCCATATCTTCATTATCAGAGTCACCCATTCGTAGGCCTCAATGATCTTCAGGGCTATTGGCAATCGATGTATGCTTTCTTCACTTACCAAAGCAGTAACTACAGCAACTAGGGTGCCACTCTTTTGATCTATGTGGGTCAAAACCATAAAGGGCAATCCTTCTAAAGAGACATCCTATTCCAACATATACTGGACCTTGAAGTCCATCAAGGGCTCACATGTTAACATCAAAGAACACAGTGTTGTGATTGGCATACCGATAAAAAAGGATCAATGCCCTCAAACCTTTGTGGGAACTGAACATAACAAATATGATCTCGTCCACGATCCATCATGAAACATATTCCTTCTCTCATTGCCTGGGAGTTGTAGATATGATGGTGACAATCAAGGTTGAGGATAAATGGCCCATTCAACATAATAGCCAATGTCTGAACTAGAGCATTCATGGCCCATGCTTTCTTGTTATGATCATAGCCAAGACGTTTTTCTTGAGAAACATAAACAAGAAGAGGAAGATGGATGTCAACCTCAGATAGGTCAATTAGTTTATTTTCATCGGTAGTTCCATGTAGTGGTTCATCACTTGGAGGTTTAAGCATCACCTGCATATAAGCAATTATTAGCAAACCTTTAAAATATCATTCATTCTTTCCCCATGAGCTTCTTCCAAAATTTGTTTTATTACAAAAAGTCTAAAACATATATAATATGCATGAATGCAGATAAATATGAAAAAAAAGTTGTCACTATATATCCAAAGACGACCAAATTTTATTTTATTTTATTTATTTGTTGGTTTTTGGCTATGGGATGACTCATTACTTATAGAATCAAGAAAAGAACCTGTACAGCCTATGAGGACATTTACATTATATCCATAATTACCTTTATTCATGCCTCAATTATTACCCCAAAATTGTAAATCTTCAATCTGTAATTTTACCTTTCCTTTTGTATTATGTAGGCTATGTATAAATCCCCTTTTAATGTATGAATCCAAAAACAAGGAAAATATACAATTTTTCATCAATCAATTTTAATCTTTTATGGTATCAGAGCATTACTGATATTTTTTTTCTTCACGATTCTTAGGGTTTACTAATAGCAACTCCTTTTGCATATTCTTCTCTTCCTAACGATGCTGCAACAACGTCCCCTCTGTTTCTTTTGTCCAACATTTGCAATCTTGTGCCCATTCGGTTAGATTCAACCAACTATGTACTGTGGAAATTTCAAGTCTCCTCCATCTTGAAGGCTCACTCCCTTTTTAGGCATATCGATGAATCTCTTCCCAAGCTGGAGAAATTTGTTCGTTCACCAACCGGACCAACCATTACTGAGGTCAGTAATGACAATCTTTAATAGGTTTCTCGCGATCAAGCCCTAATTACTGTTATCAATGCTACACTATCATCTTATGCTTTAGCCCATGTTGGCTCAGATTCTTCCAAAGATTTGTGGAATTATTTAGAAAAACGTTATTCTTCAAATACTAGATCTAATATCCTTGAATTACAATATGCTTTATACACTATTAAGAAAGTCTCATATGAATCGATTGAAAAATACACTAGTCGAATTAAAGAACTTGTTGACAAGCTTGTTGGAGCCTCTGTTTCCATTGTTGATGAAGAAATTTTAGTTCATACCTTGAATGGATTGCCGACTGAATTCAACACATTTCGCACCTCTATCCGTATGCGTAGTCGTACCATAACTCTCGAAGAACTCCATGCGTTGCTTGATGCTGAAGTGAAAATCATGAACAAACACCAACCAATCACTTACACATGCCAATCACTTCATTTTTGAATCAATAGATGTATTACATAATGGACAATCTTTTGGGCCTAGTAATGGATCCAACAATCGTGGGCCTCATTTTGGTAATGGAAATAGCATACTTGGGTTCTGGGTCAACTTTTGGGTCTATAGGATCCAATACTACTTTCGGCTCTGCATAATAAAATTCCACAAATGGCAGCCGTATTTTCTGTAAAATTTGTTTCAAGCCCGGACATGGAGATCTTGATTGCTACAATAGTATGAATTTCTCTTATCAAGGATGTCATCCTCCAGCTCAATTAGCTGCTATGAATCCACAAACATCTACTGGTAATTCTACTAATTTTTGGTTATTTGACAGTGGATGTGATATGCACATGGAGAATGATTTGGCCAACCTCAATCTATCCAACACTTACAATGGTGAATAGTTCATCACCGTGGGTAATGGACAACCTTTAAATATACAACATATAGGCAGTGGTACAATCTCTCCTTCTTCGCATACATTTACTCTTTCCAAAGTTTTTCATGCTCATGACCTTGCCACAAATCTCTTATTTGTTCATAAATTTTGCCTTGATAATAATTGTATTTTTGTCTTTGACTCTGATTGGTTCCTCATTCAGGATAAAGTATTTGGCCAAACCTTATACAATGGCAAAACTATCAATGGACTATATCCCATTCCAAGCTCACTTGCTATATCTTCTTCCAAACTACACACCAAAAATTTTAATTTTCATGCAAAACAATAGTGTTCTCTTTGGCATCATTGATTTGGACATCATGCACCCAAAATTTTACGTTCTAGTTTGTCACGTCTTGGTCTTTCTTTATCATCTACTATCTCTACTTGTGAAGGCATTAGTTGTTTAAAAGAAAAAATGTCTAAGCTTTCATTTCCTATGTCTTTATCATTTTCTTTAACACCACTAGAATTGGTTCATAGTGATGTATGGGACCATCTCCAATTATTTCTCTTAATGGATATTATGTTAGTTTCATTGATGATTTTAGCAAGTTCACTTGACTTTTTCCTCTTACTTATAAATCTGATGTCCATGCTACTCTTCAAAAATTTGTACCCTTTGTTGAAAATCTTCTTTCCAACAAATTAAAAAAATTTTGATCTGGTGGTGGTGGTGAATTTTGCAATACCTCTACTCTCTCCTTACTTAAGTCTAAAGGTGTTTTGCATCAAAAATCATGTCCCTATACCCCTAAAAAAATGGAGTTGCTGAGCGTAAACATCGTCATATTGTCGAAATTGCAATGTCTTTACTTTTTCACTATTCTGTTCCTCTAGAATTTTGGCCTTACGCCTTTTCTACTACAGTTTTTCTTATTAATCGAATGCCTTCTCTTTCTCTCAATATGCTATCTCCTTTTGAAAAACTATTTGGTTACACTCCTAATTTGCATCATTTAAAAGTTTTTGGATGTGCATGTTACCCTTTACTTAAACCTTACACTAAACATAAGCCTGAACCTAAAACCTCTCAACATATTTTCCTTGACTACCTTATTGATTTTAAAGGATATATATGTTACAACCCTATTACCAAAAAGTCCATTGTTTCTCGCCATGTTATTTTTCATGAAACAATATTTTCTTTTGCCCAACCCTTACCTTCTCCTATTTTTGCCTCAACCCTTTCTCCAGACCCAACCTCACTACTTATTCTTTTAGGTCTATCTCAATCTCCCAATCATGTACCTCCATCTGCCCCTACTCATTTGCCCACTGTTGATGTTAACTCTACCCCTTGTCTTGGTCCATCCACACTTTCTAATTCTGAGTTGGCTAGCACTGATAATTGCACTAACTCTTATTGTGACAATTTGCATACTTCTGCTTGTATTGCAGATTTGTCCTCCCATAGTGCAACCATTGTTCATGCTCCAAATAGTGTGCCTCCTGATACAAATCGAAGAACCATTAATACTCATCCGATGAAAACATGTGCTAAGTTTGGTATTTTCAAACCAAAAGCATTTCTTTCTACAGTATTAACTACTGTACCAACTGAACCTTCTTCATATACTATGACCTCCAAATTTCCAGAATGGGGATTTGCCATGTGTGAGAATTTTAATGCTCTTCAAGACCAAGGTACGTGGACGTTGGTGCCTCATCTACTTTCAATAAATGTTGTTGGTTGCAAATGGGTTTCAAAACCAAATATGATATAGATGGCTCTATTGCTTGTTATAAAGTCAGGCTAGTTGCCAAGGGTTATCACCAAGTTGAAGGGTTTGATTTTGCACAGACCTTTAGCCCAACTGTCAAGAAGCCAACAATTCGTGTTATTCTTGCTCTTGCTTCTCAATATCAGTGGTCTTTGACTCAGCTAGATGTCAAAGACGCCTTTCTTCATGGACATTTACAAGAGGAAGTTTATATGTCACAGCCTCCAGGTTTTTTAGATAAATCTTGCCCAACTCATGTATGCTTGCTTCATAAGAGTCTTTATGGCCTTAAACAAGCCCCTAGAGCTTGATTTGATCGCTTTACATCTTACTTACTTACATTGGGCTTTATTGCTTCTGCTGATGGCTCATCTTTGTTTATACGTTCAATTGATCCTTCCTTGAGCTACTTGCTTCTTCATGTAGATGATATTATTGTTACTGGACCTGACTCCTCTTATATTTCTGTCTTAAAGACTCAATTGGCCTTTGAATTTTAGATTTCAGATCTTGGTGCATTGAAATACTTCCTTGGTTTGGAGATTCACTTATCTAATGTTGGTATCTTTGTTAATCAAGCTAAGTATCTCATCGATGTGCTTCAAACATCTGGAATGTCATATGCTAAGCCTTGCTCAACTTCTATGTCTACTTTTATTGATTTGTGCACCTTCATTCAATGATCCAACCCTTTATCGACAACTTGTTGGTTCATTACAATATCTCACATTCACTAGACTAGATATTGCCTTTGCTATAAACAGAGTAAGCCAATTCATGCACTGTCCTACTGTTGTTCATTTTTCTGCTGTCAAACGTATCTTATGTTATCTCTGTGGATCTAAGCAACTTGGTGTTATGTTTCACCATGGTGACTTGTCTCTTACTGCATTTTGTGACTTTGATTAAGCAGGAGATACATCTATTCGTTGATCTACTTCTGGTTTTATTGCCTTCATCAGCCCTAATCCTGTTTCTTGGTCTGCCAAGAAGCAGCCTACTATATCTCGTTCTTCTACAAAGGCTGAATATCGATCATTAGCTACTACCACTGCTGACCTCTATTGGTTACGACAACTTCTTTGTGATCTTCACATTCCGTTGAAGGCTTCTCCTACATTATGGTGTGATAATATTTATGCAATTTCGCTTGCCAACAATCCTGTGTTCCATGCTCGTATGAAACACATTGAGATTGATTATCACTTTGTTCGTGAGAAGGTGGTTTGAAAGGATATATCTGTCAGCTATGTATCTTCCAAAGACCAACTTGTTGACTTACTTACAAAAGCATTGTCATCTCACATATTTTTATCCTTCAGGGACAAACTTCTGACTTCCATCCAATCTTCAGTTTGAGGGAGAATATTAGGACAATTACATTATATCCATAATTATAGCCTTTATTCTTGCCTCAATTATTGTCCCAAAATTGTAAATCTTCAATATGTATTTTTTCCTTTCCTTTTGTATTCTATAGGCTCTGTATAAATCCCCTTATAATGTATGAATCCAAAAACAAGGAAAATATACAATTTTTCATCAATCAATTCTGATCTTTTACAACCCATCCTATTGATGCATGGTTAATGGATAAATGAAATCCTAGAAACTTTTTGTCTCATGGTTTCTAGAATTTTATAACTTTCCTTTCTTTAATAGACATCAATAGTGGACCCTTTTTTGATTTAATCTCCATGGCTGTTGTATTAGGACAATGTTTGGTATTTTATTTTACTTTTGTGATATGTTTCTTATTAAAACAAAAATTGTTATGTAATCTTTCCCTTTGAGACATTTGCTGCTAAGGTAGGATTAAGGTTGGGGTTGGTAGTAAGCTTAGACCGAGTGATCATTTGATGAGTATTAGTCCCATCTTGTGTGGATGATGAGGTGTTGTCTGGACCTGCACACACAAAAGGAAACTCAATACTTAGTTGATTACTAATGTCTGGTAACTGAGATGAGCTTGAGATAATGATAGGCTTAGATGGATTTATGACTGGTGGAGATGCAAAGATAGTGTTGGTTGGATATGTCTCAGTTGATTGCACTTGCACATTGGGGCTTGAAGGTGAATCAGGTTCAATGGAGAGTTGTTGGATATTGCATTCATGAGGAAGAAATCTTTCCTGAATTGTAGCAGGGAGAGTGTTGTTGAAGCCTAGATGATCCTTCCTCAATGATTGAAGTGGTTTGCATGGAATCATAAAAAACTTGTGAGTTGGGGCATGCTTCACTCTGCATCTCAGGAGATTGACTTTCAGTATCTGCTGTGAGTATCTCAAGACTCTTACTTTGTTGTTGTTAAGGTTGATCAGACAAGTTGTGTTGCTCCTCCTCACACATCACTTTAGTGACTGGTCTTTGTGTCCATAGCAGCCACCTCGCAGCAACCAAGTTGTTGTTTAGATGAGACTGTGGCATTGTTCGGGGTTAGAGACATGTCTTGTCTACTGTTACGTGCACTCATTTTTATCCAATTTTCTGATCCTGCATATTCAGTAACAACAAGAGATTTAGTAGACATTTGGCTATTATTAGTATTAGTATTGTCAAAAGGAAAAATATCTTCATCAAACACAACATGTCTTGAGATGTAAACTTTATTGATAGAGGGATCAAGACATCTAAAACCTCTGTGATAGCTACTATACCCTATGAAAACACAAGGATGGGTGCATTTTGAGAACTTATTTTGTGTGTAATTTCTAAGATATGGAAACCACCTACACCCAAACGTTCGAATATGGCTATATGAGGCTCCCTTTTAAAAAGTTTGGCATAGGGAGTGCACATTTTTATAGATTGGGATGACATGATGTTAATAAGATAAATAGCTGTAAGAAACCCATCTACCCAATAGTTAGAGGAACTTTTGATTGAAACAATAAACTATGGCCAGTTTCAACTATATGTCTATGTTTTCTTTCCACAACTCCATTTTGTTGAGGTGTGTGTGGTCAAGAAAATTGATGATGAATACCATGATACTCTTGAAGGGAATAATCAAATTAAACCCACAACGGAAGCATAGGAATCGTCTTTGATTTATTTAGAATTAAAATAAAATACAAAGGTTAAGCAATAAATACATTGAAAATAATATTATGGAGAATATTCTGGCAGATCTTTATCTTTTCCACAAAGTCTTCCTGGCTATGACTCGAACACAGGACCAAGGCTTGTGGGAGCCTCTTGAAAGAAAATCCCCAAAGGATTGGAGAGGAAGAGGTCTAGAGAGAATTCTCTAATTCTCTCTATTGAAGAGATGTGTGTTGTACAGAATGACTCAATCCAATGGTCCTATTTATAGTGACCAAGGGAAAATCTGTGCCATAATTAAAATATTATATTTTAATATCTAATATATTAAAATATATCTTGTATTTATTTGAATCTCATTCAAATCTCCTACGATATTTATTTATTTGAATCTTATTCAAATTCTATAAATATCTTTTATTTAATATATCAAATATACATTAATTATTTTAATATTTAATGTATCAAATACAATAAATATATTTTCCTCTTTTATATTTAATATATCTAATATATTAAATATTAATTTGAACACTTCAAATTAAATATTAAATTTGAACATTTCAAATTTTAATATTTAATGTATCAAATACAATAAATATATTTTCCTCTTTTATATTTAATATATTAAATATTAATTTGAGCACTTCAAATTAAATATTAATTTGAACATTTCAAATTTTTTCTTTCAACTAAATTGATCTTTTAGTGTTACTATGAGCTAGCGAGGGAACCTTATGGACCTACAGATTATAAGCTCCAATGATACAAAATTAATTAATTAAACTCTTTAATTAATTAATTTTCATTCATTAACTATAGGTCACTCCACTATAGACCTAGAGTTGCACTCTTATGCACTGTAGGACAAGTTGTGTCCATAGATATAATCATTACATGCAAGTCGATCCTTCACGAGTTGTTCGTAATTACAGCTGGGTCAAAAGTCCGTTTTGCCCCTTTAATTACATCTTGACCTTAAGTACCACTGATTCTCTAATGAACAATATGTTTATAATCTAATTATAAACTAAGTCCCTCTCGGGCCAATGAGAGGGTGGGGCCCCATTGTTCAAGTCTCGAAATCAGCACTTAAGGGAACTACTCATCTACTTACCCTATATGGGAAGGAGTGAATTCCATCGTGTGAGATTATGTTCCCAGCTCCCTATTTGGTCAAGTCCCCAAAATGGTAGGCATATTGAATCGATTACAAAAGCCATTCTCACCCATGCAAATCAACGAACAGGCCCTCACAGGCAGGAGTTCATAACTCACTCAGGATTAAGATCGAGTCGTATATGATCATCCTGATGAAATATTAATCTTCTAAATTAACGAATTTATAAAGAGAGATTAAATATTTCGTGGTCCAGTCTTATACAAACTCATTGTATAAGATACCTCCACTCACATGTCTCCACATGAATGGTTTGAATCAAATCATTTGTAACTATTACAAAGTGGGCTGTATCAATAGTGTTACCAGGATAAGACACCCAACCTTATCCATATATTATGACCCTTTAGGTATTTCTTGAACATGATTCTCGCGTATGTCAACCACATACTGTTCAAGATTACACTAATAACCTTGGATTTTTCATATAATGGATAATATGATATTGCAAATAAAATAATCAAAATTATTATTAATTATAAATAAATTATTAATTACGAGGCTTTAGGGCATAAATCCCAACAACTCTAAGTGGTGTTTTAAGGCTCATGATGTGAATTCACCTCCCCTATCACTTTGTAGTATTTTTATTTTCTTTCAAGTTGATTCTCAACTTGTTTTTGAAATTTTATAAAGCATGAGAGAAGTTCAGATTTTTGTTTTAAAGGAAACAACCATGTATACCTTGAGTGGTCATCTATAAAGCTAGCACAATATCTAAATTGTTGACAAGAAGTAATAGGTGCTGCCCCTAAAGATCACAATGGATTTTGTCTAAAGAATTTGAACTTATTTAGTCATCTAAATTAAAGGGGAGCTTACAACTCTTACTTAATTGACAACTTTCACAAATGGATTTTTCTTTCTTCCAGTTTGTCACATTAAGAAGATTTTTGTCATATAACAACTTTAAAGATCTATCGTTGAGATGCCCCATTCTCCTATGCCAAATAGAATGAGAGGCTCTATTTAAAGATGTCATAACAGTAAAGGCTTGAGGGTTGAATTGCTCGTCATCAAGAGCATTAACACCACCTTGTTCATATCCCTTGGCTAGAATCCAACCCTGTTGATTCTCACAAAGTTATTAGCAGAAAAACTAATTATATAGTCATTATCATGAGTTAATTGACGAAGCGAGAGTAAATTCTTCTTTATTTTAGGAACAACTAACACTTTGTTGAGATGTAAGTCACCATTTTTAGATTTTAGACTAGTGTTTCTTATATGAGATATATTTAATCCTTCACCATTCCTAACATACAATTTTTCTTCACTATTATAAGTTTTGAGGGAAGATACATTACCTGGATTGTTAGTTATATGTGCAGAGGCACCCGAATCTGCATAGAAAGTTGGATCCGTTGTTTCTTCCAAAATGAAAGTTGCTAGTGCTTTGGGAATTTCTTCTGGTTGAAATGAATGGTCAAAGCGATTCCAACATTGTAGGGCACTATGGTTTGATTTCCCACAAATTTGACAGCTCACTTTGTTCTCCATAGGGAATCCTATTGGATTTTGTGTATCAGTTCCAATTTTGCAGTTGTTCGTCTGGGAAATGTTGCTGTTTTGATATGTTGTGGGCTTGTTTTGATAAAATCCTCTTCCTTTAGATGTGAAGGATCTCCCACGACCTCTTCCTCTTCCTCATTGGGAGAAAAAGGCTTGATTTCTTCTTCTTCCATAGAAAGTTGTTGGTCATATGTCCTTAAGGCTAGCACAAACTGGTTGTAGGTGGGATATGGTGGTTTAGATAACATTGCAACTCTAAACTCTTTGTATTTGATCCCAAGACCTCTAGCCAAGTGAAATACTTTTTCCACATCTTCTAATGGTTTCTTCATTACTGTAAGTTTGTCACAAAAACCTTTAAACTTCTTTAAATACTCATATAAACACATGTTACCTTTCTTTAAGTTCAAGATGAATTCATTGATGTGTATCTCGTTTTCCTTTGTCATTGTGAGTAGCAATTCTTCAAGCGACTTCCACCCTTGTTGTGCAGATTCCATTCCTTCCAGCACAGCAAGCACATCCTCGCTTATGGTTCCCAAAAGCCAAGCCGTTAGGAGTCCATCATCGTTGATGCATATGCTGCATTGTAGATTGTCTATTGTGGTGCCGTCTGCATTCTTTTCTTTCTCAGTAAGACAGTTGTCATTTAGATGTGGTTCAAGCCCCAAATTTCTTATAAGTGAGAGAACCTGTGATTTCCACAACTGGAGAAACTCAATTTAATAGAAACAAGGCCGGTGCATTGGTGGAAGTTTAAATTGTCAAAGGAGCATTTACTTTGGCCATGAGAGTGATTCAATTCTAGTCAAACACAGGGCTTTCTTCTGTTTAGGCTCTGATACCATAAACAAAATTAAGCTAGTTTGGCAAGGAATAAGCTCAATCTCATTCATTGAGTAAAATTTTCGTGTATCTTATAGATTTGTACAGAAAACATATATATAAACAGAAGGAAGCCGTAGACAAAAAAAAGGCAAAGGATGATTTTTCGTGAGCCTTTAATTTTGAATTCCAACGGTAGAGTAATGCTCCATTACTCCTTGAATTTCATGGTCCAAGAAGGAATAATAATAAGCTGAGATTAATTGACTTGATTAGTCAATTGGCTGTAAATAACTTTCCTTGAATAAAAATTTCTAGATCATGATTTTGCTATTATTGATGAATATAGGAAAGTTGTTGGCTGCCATGGATTAAGCTCCTGATTTATTCTTTTATCCATGCTTGATTTGGTTGTTAATTGGCTGATTTCTTAACTGGATGATTGTTGAATTGGTTATTCGAATGGTGCACATTCTTCCTGATCTGGTTGTAAATGTGATGGTGGTGGTTTAATAGTATCCATCTTTGCAAAAACAAAATTCAAAGCGTGTGGAAAAACGAAAAATTTCTAGTTTGTCAAACTTGACAAACGAAATCAAAGAAATGAAGAAAGATTAATGCAAAACCGCCGAATGCTTGCCCTTGAGATTTAGAAATTGCCGGAAAAAGAAACTGAACGCTACCCTCGAATAAATCGTTCAGGAAAAGAAAACGTCATTGCCATTGCAATTCAGAAACCGCCAGAAAAACAAACTGAATCGCCATTGCCCTTGCACTTCTAAAATCATCGTTGCCTTGCAGTTCAAAAATTGTCTGAGCCTGTAGGGTTTTTGGCAATATATTAGAAGAGCAATTGTCTCACATCGGAAATGTACAAGGAAGTCATGGGCTCCAAGTACTATAAAATGAGTCTATGGCTTTGGTTTCAAATCATCCCAATTCGAAATACTTTAAGCCTGGTATACTAACTCTAGTTAAGTGAGTGGTATAAAGCTTTGAGAGAGTGTTTCTTTGTAATTGGGGTCGGAGAGAGAATTCTGTGTGATTGTAATAATTTTTCACATAGTAGAGTATTTCTTTCTGTCCATGGTTTTTCTCCAGTTTTGGAGTTTTCCACGTTAATTTTTGTGTTTCTTATTTTGTTGCTTTCTTTTAATTTCTCAATTATTTTTCTGCTTATTCCTGCAGTAGTAGTGGCAGGTTTTTTCTCAACAGAGCCCTCGCTAGTACAGAAGACCAATCGCCAGAACGCTTGCCTTTGCAGTCAGAACATCAATCGCCGGTACAGTAGCCGGAGACTAGAAGCTCGTCGTTGCCCATGTGGTTCAAAAATCGAAGTGAAAGGATAGATTAGAACTGTGCCCTAGATTTTTTAATGTTAAAAATGGTTTGCAAAAGTGACGCTTAGAAGATTTGGAGGGAATATGGAATCTCAACCGATATGGAAAATATCACTTTATATTGTTTTCTATTTTGAATTTTCAAATTTTCAGTAATTACAAAGAAATATAATGGGAAACAATATACATTCAATGACAGTATTGGCTTCAATTGGTTGGGCCATTGATAAAGTTGAAATATTTGGAAAATTTAGACATTTGTATAAAATTGGCCTTCAAATGTGTCTATTCATGTAGCTAACCCTTAATTCAATGCATGCCACGATAAATTGTTTTACGTGACAATGATGTGGTTGGAAAAATCTAGAGTACTTCGGAATACCTAGTCTCTCTATTTACTTTAGACTAAAAATGTTCCCTTATAAATAACTCTTTAATATTGTTAGACTCCACATTTTTCTGAAATCTTAATGACGTGGCTAACAATTAATGAGAGCAATACCACCCATACTATTATAGAAAATTGAGATTATTCAAAGAGGCTGATATAAATTATACTGTGGTTGGCAGTTTTATATTTTTTTATATTGTAGGAGAGAGAAGATAAAAATTATAAATTTACCATGCATCTAGGTTTAGAGGGGGCAATCACAATAAATAATTTTCCATTGACATGACATGGTAGACCAATGAGTTAAGAGATGACAAGTGACTCTCTTGAATGACGTGATAATGACAAAATACATAGGAGGCATAGTAGGAAAATTTTCATTACTACACTAAGATGAGAAATTTTCATTTTACTACCATTATGGAATGGATAGTCATTTAAGAATAGTATAGAATTCATGAAATAAAATAATATATCAATTAATTGATTGTGTGTATACCAATACTGTATAGGTATGAATGAAATGAATAAATACTATAATAATAATAGTCTAAAAAATTCTCATACATGATATGGACACATTTGATTGAAACCTATGTCATTGCAATTTCTATTTAAGAAAAGAAATAAGCTACAAGAAATGATAAATGCACTTACACAACAATATGGACTATGAGAAATGATAGAAAAATCCTTTTCCACACATGTTGTAATAACCAACAACAATATGAGTAATGTTTTGGGTAAAATTAGACCAACAAGAATGAGTGGCTAAAAAGTTACAATAAATGGTTGAACGAGAAAAGAAGCCCAATACAAAATCAAAACAGACCAAAATCGATGCGAGATAGATCGACGAAGAGAGAGGACGAAGAAACGGGCTTGAGCCGATGCCCAAGCTCATGGCCAGCCTCGACCGACCACATGGCAAGGCCTTCCTTTGGGCCTTGCCTTGGTTCCTCATGGCAGTGTGTTCCCCCGGTCCAGCCCTATTTGGTCATTTCGTTCCCAATCGAAGACGGAAACCCACAAAAACCCTAGGAAGGAAGGTATTTAAGCTCTCTCTTGAGGAGAGAGCAAGGTAAGGTCATTCCAGCCGCCTAAACTCTCCTAGAATTCCCCATTCTCTCTAAACTCTCTCTGATTTAAGCATCAAAGCCTGTGTGTCCTACACTACATCAGTGTCCAGGTTTTTTTGTATTGCAGGTCGTGTTCTTCATCCAAGAATACAAATTCACCGTCGTTGTCACGTGGAGGTCAAGTGAGATTTCTCCTATCCAAAATTTGGTTACAACAAGTAACAAACGAAAAAGTTAGAAGGAATAGAAGTTACATTAAATTTATGCATGTTCATCGATGTGTTTATGTCCTATCTTCTGTAGACTCGATAAGTTTCATTAAAATTGACAACAATTGCACTAGAACAACCGGGAGACGCAAACTCTCTCGTGCTAGAATGTGGGTAAAACATGTCATTTCACACCTAAGTAGTTGAATGCTTTGACATCATAATGCTAACCTTAATGCCAAGCTCTCTATGATAAGAATGAACTCTTCATCCACAGCGGAAGCATTGGATCGCCTTTGATAAATTTAGAATTAAACATAAACATACAAGATTAAGCATACTTATATTGAAATATATGGAAAATTGTTTGGAGAGACTTTATCTCATCTTCATGTGCTCCAACTCCAACGTTATTGAAACTCCAATTCTATAAAGCCTACTTGCTATGACTCAAAATAGGACCAAGGATTGTGGGAGCCTCTTGAAAGAGAGAGGGAATAGATAGGACATTTGAGAGAACTCTTTTCTCTCAAGGAAAGAGGCACTGATTTTGCTTAACCCATAAAGGTCCTATTTATAGTGACTACCTAGGGCAAAACTTTGCCTTAATTAAATAATATATATTTTAATATATAATATTAAAATATATATTTAAACTATTTGAATCTCATTCGAATATTTCAAATTCTCCTAATATATATATATATATTTGAATCTCATTCAAATTATATATATATTTGTATCTTAGTACATTAATAATTTTATTTTATATTTAACGTATCAAATACAATAAATATGTTTTCCCTCATTTAATATATCAAATATATTAAATACTAATTTGAACGTTTCAATTTTTTTTTCAATGAAGTTGATCCCTAATTGTTCGTATGAACTAGCAAGGGGACCTTATGGACCTACATGTTATAATCTCCAATAATACAAATTTAATTAATCAAACTCTTTAATTAATTAATTTTCATTCATTAACTATAGATCACTCCACTATAGACTTAGAGTTGCACTCTTATGCACTGTAGGACAAGTTTTGTCCATAGATCTAATCATTACATGCAAGTCGATCCTTCACGAGTTGTTCGTAATTACAATTAGCTCAAAAGTCCATTTTACCCTTGTAAACATCTTGCACATTTTGTACTACTGATCCTCTAATGAACAATTTGTTTATGATCTAACTATAAACTAAGTCCCTCTCAGGACAGTGAGAGGGTGGGGCCCCATTGTTCAAGTCCCGAAATCAGCACTTAAGGGAACTACTCATCTACTTTCCCTATATAGGAAGGAGTGAGTTCTATTTGGTGGAAATTATGTTCCCAGCTCCCTATTTAGTCAAGTCTAAAAAATGGTAGGCTTATTGAATAGGCTACAATGACCATTCTCACCCAAGAAAATCAAAGGACGAACCCTTGCAGGCAAGAGTTTATAATTCACTCAGGATTAAGATTGAGTAGCTAATGATCATCCTCTGAAATATTAATCTTCTCAATTAACAGATTTATAAAGAGAGATTAAATATTTCATGGTTCAGTCTTATACAAACTCGTTGTATAAGATACACTCACTCACATGTCTTCACATGGACGATTTTGGATCAAATCATTTGTAACAATTACAAAGTATACCAGGATAAGACACCCAATCTTATCCCTATACCATACACCTTTTAGGTTATTTCTTGAACATGATCCTTTCATATGTTAACCACATATTGTTCAAGATTACACTAATAACTTTGGATTTTTCATGTAATGGATAATATAATATTGCAAATAAAATAATTAAATAATTATTAAATAACACATTAATTATGAGGCTTTAGGGCACAAATCCAAACACTCTAGATGCCTTTTTTATTCACTTCTAGGTTTGGTGTTGCAATGCCAATGATACACACACCACAATGTGTATGTGTGTATACCTTTATGTGACAACTTCTTGACAAGTTCAATTAGGCTTGAACTGAGCCTAATTGATAATTAGACTCCATAAACTCAATAGTTTATAACACAATTAACGATTATTTATGTTGACTTGCATTAATTAGATTCTTTACGAGGTTATTAGATCTTTTAAACTCACATTTTCTAAACTTTCAAATATTATGTTTTATCCTCTAAACTTTCAAAAATAATATTCTATTCTAACCTTTGAACTTTTCATTAAAAAAACCTATATATTATTACTTGTGTTAATTTTCTCTTAAATCATTTAAGAGGATATTAATTCATTTCAAGACCTCACAAGTCACACCTAACCTACTATATATGACTTTAACGCACGTAGATATCCACTCATTAAGTAAATGAACAAAACACATATGTGACGTCAAATCTTTTTTAGTACGTGTGACATCAAATTTGATTAAATGCTTTATGAAAAAACAATGATAATGATTAAAATATTTTTTTTATATAAAATAAAAACAATAAACTAAACTAAACTAAATCATTAAAAAATTTAGAGATAGAACAAAAAAGCCAAGAGCCCTAAGACAATAAAGATCGAGAAGATTGAACCAAGAACAAATTATCTTAAGAGCTCAACTAAGGTTTAACCAAATTATAAAAATCAAATTGAAGCTTTCTAAATCATAGAGACCAAATCAAAATAAATCTCAAACCACAAGAACTAAATTGAAACCTTTAAAAAGTATAGAGACCAAATATATAATTTAACCTAAAATAAATATAAAAGCTAACAAAATAATAAAATTTAGGTTAAATTACAAGTTTAAGCCCTTAACTTTTAACTTTTATGTTTGTGTCTAATAGATCCCTCACCTTTCAATTTTGTGTCTAATAAGTCATTGACATATTCAACATTTTTTAAAATTAACAAATCTATAAAACATTAAATTTGTGTCTTTTTTTAAAAGGAAATATATTAATAAAATTAAGAGCCCGATGGGCTACAGAAACTATAATCAGCTAATACTAACTGGTGGAGCCACATGGGCTCATTATTTGTCCATGTACATGGTTTATCAAAAGAGAAAGCTCATCTAGCTATATTGTGGGCAACCTAATTTGTTGATCTTGGGCTAAAGCTAAGCCCAACAAACCTGTTCTCAATCATGCATTTCCTAATTTCTTCCAGTATTACCCCTTGAGATGTTGATCTAAGGCTATGAGAGTGAATGGCCTTTACTAAACTTTGAGCATTTGATTCTATCCACAGATTCTTAAAACTGTGGGTAGCTTTCATTTCCATCCCTTTGAGCTTTGATAACTTCTGTCGAGAGAGGATCCATTCTCCCTTTGACAACTTCAACTCTTGCCATCACAACTTCCCCATCGAATTCCTAATAGCTGCACCGAAACCTATTAGATTGAGAGTTAGGTGACATGCAACGTCTGTATTGAGCTTCAAGATTCCCACCACTGGAGGATTCCATTTCTCAATCGGAACATGTTGATTTGCTTCTTTGGTTTGTCCTCACATAAATTCCTAGCCTTTCGATTTTCCTGATGATATTCTAAAATCCATTTCATTTTTATGTTTACATCTGAGAGGATTTTTCCCAAAGCTGCATTATTTTGGTCTGTCCACAGTGCCCAACAACAGATACTGAACACTTCAATATCTTCTAAATCGAGATCTTGAAAGGCATTCAACAAAAGATCAGGAATAGGTAAACTCGTCTCTTTCATTTCTAGGACCTTAAGATTGATCGCTTTCCAAATATGTTTGGTTCTGTTACAGTGCAAAAAAATGTGTGCTTCTGCTTCAAAATCCTTACCATAAATCACACACCATGGTTCAATAGGTAGATACCTTCTGCATAGATTGTTGTTTGTAGGTAGGATATCATGCAATAATTTCCACATAAAGATTTTAATTTTAGAAGGAATCTTAAGGTCCCATAATTTCTTTGATCATTTCTCTAATTTGATTGAGCTTGAGCTAGACACTTCAATAATGCTATCAATATATACTTTATATGCACTCTTTGGAGAGAAAAATACCATCTTTAGTGTAGTGCTTGATAGCACACTTTTGTGAGCTATTTTTATAGTCTAATTATTCCTAGTTTTGATGCTTTATTGGATATTTTCACGCCATATCTATTTATTTTGTAGGAATCAAGCATTTGAACGAGGAATTAGAGATCAAGACAACTATAGTGCAAAAAAATGAGGCAATTTGGGCAAGAATTGGAGATTAAGGAAAATGAGGAAGAAAATGCAGTATTGGGATCCAAGGGATTAGCATTTAGACGCTGTCTATAACGTCTCAATGCTGATCAACGTCGTGATAAAATCTTTAGGGCCATTTATTTGATGCTGCGTATAGCGTCTCAACGCTACCCTATTTTTCCTTAAGTATTTTGTGCATTAGGGTATAACGTCTCGATGCTATCCCAATTTTTATAAATAGAATGTTTTGGGCTGCAATTGAGGGGAGACCAATTGGGAGAGATTTAGCTATTTTCAAAAATTGAGTTTGAGGGACGTGAAAGGAGATTCGTTGGAGTACAAGGAAGAGTTTTTAACACTCAAGATTGTGATATTGCAATGGAAACGGAGCTTCACATGACACATTAGTTCTTTCTCGTTCCCCTTTTCTTAATATTTTTGTTATGGCTTTGTATGCAAATTTAGGAGTTGTTTTAGTGACTATGAGTTGCAAATTTTTTTTCTTAGGGCTAGATGGAGCCGTTAGGCTAAATCATTTGTTGATGTGAATGATTTGAACTATTGTATTTCTTTCCATTCTTGCAATTGTGTTATTAATGCTTATTAACTCTTGATCAAAGTTTATTTATTTTGATTGATCTGAATTTACACTTGAAAAAGAATAATTTAGATTTGACTTCGATTGCAGGACAAGTAGTTACTATAGCATGAAAGTGACTAGAGTTTTATTAGAAATCATTTAAGGAAGTTTTCTTAATGTCGTGCATGCTTATTAAAGGCTAGACAGATATGTTAGTCTTATAATTGTGCATGAGGCTCAATTGTCTTGATAGGGCCAGTTGTCATTTAAACTTCTTGATTTATGGCATGAATATACATTAATTTATCATTCATTCAATTAAATTGTTAGCTTGATAGGTGAAGTCTAGTCTCTAAGATGTTTTTCCCCCTGATTGTCTTAATTTTATCTTGTTTTAGTTTTAAATAATTTCACTCACCATCTGATTCCTATCTCTAAATAAAATTGGATGGTTAAATTCATGGTAATTAATTGAATTAAATAACTAAATCCTGTGGATGACACTCGTACTTTATCTCGCTATATTAAAACTTGACCCATGCACTTGCGGTCTTGCAATTTTACGCAACAAGTTTTTGGTGGCGTTGCCTAGGATTGACATTTATTTAATTCATTTGATATTGTGAAGAAACCATTCGATATTACTTTAGAGTGTATTTATACTTTGTTTTGTTCTTTTTTCTTTTTTTTCTTTTTATGTATTGTTTTGTGTTTAGTTTTTTATTATGTTTTTCTTTTGTTGCTTTATTTGGGAGTAAATTGTGCATGTGAAGTAATAAGGAGGTTAATCTTGTTCCTTTTGATCTTGAAATTGACAGAACTTATAAAAGGAGATTAAGAGAGAGCAAGGAGAAAACTGAGGATATGGCCGATCAACATGAGGAACCAAAGGCCATTAGAGACTACTTTCAACCCATGTTTCCTGCTGCACAGCTCGGAATAGTCCATGTGCCCATTAATACTAACAATGTTGAAATCAAGACAGGCCTAATTCAAATGGTTAGGGGTAGTTCTTTCAAACGACATCCCTCTGAGGATTCGAATGCCCACTTAAGATCCTTTCTCGAAATTTGTAGTACTGTTAAGATGAATGGTGTTTCGGCTGATTAGCTTAAGACTTTTTTCTTTTTCTTTGTTGGATAAGGAAAAATATTGGCTGACATCTTTGTCCCCTTAAAGCATCACTACTTGGGAGGAATTGACCCAAGCTTTTTTGAACAATTTTTTTCACCAACAAAGACCACGAGACTGAGGATGGAAATTGGCACCTTCAGACAACATGAAGAAGAACAAATGTTCAAGGCTTAGGAGTGTTACAAAGACCTCCTATGGAGGTGTCCATAGCATGGACACCCAAATTGGTTGCAAATCCAATTATTTTATAATGGATTAACTAGTAATAATAAATCTCTTTTGGATGCAACTACTTGGGGATCTATCTTTACCAAGGCGGCTGATGAGGCTCGTACACTACTGGAAGTTATGGCAGCCACCAGTTATAGTTGGCCATCTGAACGGTCATCTTCAAAAATTGTGGTTGGTCTTTATGAGATTGATGAGGTAAGTTCCTTGAAATTTCCAGGTTATGCATCTACATCTCAACAGCAAGAGAAGAAACCTTCCATTGAGAACCTGTTAGGAGCTTTCATTACTGAATCCAGAAACAGAACGAACCAGTAGGAAAATTCAGTAAGTAGGTAGGAGAAAGCCATCAAGAACATGGAATTGTAGATTAGTCAAATGGCATCCACTTTGAATACAATGCAAAAAGGTAAATTTCATAGTGACACAGAGGTAAACCTGAGGGAGCATTGTAAGGTTGTGATCCTGAGAAATGGCAAATAGTTGGTTGGACATGAGCAAATGCAACCTGAAGAGCAAATCATGATTGAGGAAAATGAAAAAGTTGATGAAGTAGTTGAAGAGGTCACAACATCTTCCATAACAGAGAAGCCTTCTAACTCTACTATTCATATCGTGCCTAATAAAATTCCTTATCCTCAACGTTTTCAAAAGAAAAAGTTGGACTCTCAATTTTCTAAATTTCTAGAGATTTTCAAGAAACTTCATATTAACATCCCCTTTGCAGATGCTTTAGAATGGATGTCAAATTATGTGAAATTTATGAAGGAGATGTTATCACAAAGAAGAAATTTGAAAAATATGAGGCAGTCAACTTAACTGAGGAGTGCAATGCACTTCTACAAAGAAAACTACCTACAAAATTAAAGGATCTAGGGAGTTTTACTATTCCTTGTGCTATTGGTAGCATTTCTGTTAAGAAGGCTTTATATGATTTAGGAGCCAGTATTAATTTGATGCCCTTTTCTATTTACAGGAAGCTAGATCTTGGGGAGGTGAAACCCATGACCTTATCATTGCAAGTTTCTGATCGTTCTATTACGTACCTTAGAGGTATTATAGAAGATGTTCTAGTTAAAGTTGATAAGTTTATCTTCCCTGCAGTTTTTGTTGTCCTGGATATGGAGGAGGACTCAAAGGTCCCTATCATTCGATGTACCTAAAGGTAAACTAACTTTTTATATGGAGGATGAGAAGGTAGTCTTTAACATATTCCAATCTATGAAGTATCCAGATGAGGTTAGTACATGTAACATGATTAGTATTGTTGATGATATCGTTGATGACTTTAGGGAGTTAGTTTTATCTACTAATCCTTTTGAAAAAAGCATGTTGAATTTAGTTTTTTAGAACCTAGGGATCCTAGATCAAGAAATTACTTTTTATTGTCATGCATAAGATCAGTTGCCCATAGGTCAATATAGGATTGAGAAAATGTTGTCACTACCTATCCATGAAATTGAGGAAATTTAGCCTCCTACATTAGAATTGAAACAATTGCTTGCACACCATCGCTATGCTGTCTTAGGTAACTCCTCTACTTATCCTATTATTATATTTGTTGACTTAAATAAGATAGAAAAAGAAAAATTGTTGAGAATTTTACGTACACATAAGTCTGCCTTAGGTTGGTCCATTAGTGATATCAAGGATTCTTATGGAAGATACCTTTAGCCCATCAGTTGAGCACCTAAGGAGACTAAATCCAGCAATGAAGGAAGTGGTAAAAGCTGATCTTTTGAAGCTTTTAAATGCAAGTATTATTTATGCTATATCCGACAATTCTTGGATGAGTCTTGCACAGGTTGTCCTAAGAAAGGGAGAATGACTGTGGTGAAAAATGAAAACGAATTCATATCTGCAAGGATAGTCACTGGGTGGCGTGTCTGCATTGATTACAGGAAGTTGAACAAGGCTACTAGAAAAGATCATTTTCTCATTCTTTTTATTAATCAGATGCTTGATAGATTAGCTGGCTATCCTTACTATTGTTTTCTTGATGGCTATTTAGGGTATAATCAAATTTCCATTGCTCCCGAGGATCAAGAAAAGGCGACATTCACATGCCCATATAGACCTTATGCTTTCAGGAGAATGCCGTTTGGATTGTGCAACTAATAACTCTTCATGAAAGAGTTATTTCTCCTAAATTCTAGTACTAAGCCCTGCTAAGTTTTGACGTTTTGGTAGTTTCTTGGTTCATTAAGCTTCTAAATTCATGCCTTGCTTGGTGATTTGGCTAAATCTTTTGGAAGCTTTGGTTAATGAGGGTATTCTTGCTTTTTAAGAGTTAATTGGCTGGTCATTTTGCCTTAGGTAAGAACTAATTGAAAGAAAAAAGAGTGAAGTTCAGTAATAGCTTTCTGAGCTGAAATGCTGTAGCAATCTATCTCAGTACACTTCCCAATCTCACACGTGTAAGGAATATTCTCATTAATTAAGCTGTCCAAAAAGAGCTAGCTGCACCACGTGGACCAATAGAAGGCTGCCAATTGCATCACCTATCTATTCAACCCTGATTTTGATGAAAATGATGGAGTATTTAAGCTTGGCATATTGGAATTGAAGAGAACATGCTGGAAAAGGAAGTTTTACGGAAGGGGAAGGAAAGAGCTAAAAAGGGAGGCTGTCTACCTAGGGAAAGGAGCTGAGGAAGAAAGAGGGAGTCCTTTAGAAGCTCTTCACCTGAGAATTTCTCTTATCTTCTTGTTGTTATTCTTCATTTTGTTGCATTTCCATTTTTCTTGACTGTTGTAATGGATTTTCCAGTAGCTTTTAGGAGTTTTATTAATGTCATTATGAGCTAAATAACTTAGGAAAATGATTAAGGAGCTCTTATATTGTAGAGAAGTTCAAGCTAAGTGGTTTTTTGCTGTTGAACACTGATTTGAAGTGCTTTTAATGTTTATGATGAATTATGTTTGGCCAACCTTTTTCATCTATTATTTCTTGCATTTTGGGAAAAAGAATAGGAAACTGATTGCTTAAATTCTTAGTAAGACTTATTACATGTTGAGCTTGCAGTGAAATGGGTAGGTTAGGAATAATCACCCACTTAGTGCACACAAGTAATAAGCTTATTTTGAGTAGTTTAAATGGGAATTTAGCTACAATTTAAGGAAATCTAGGAAGATTCCGTGTTGGAATACTGTGTGGTGTGATTTAGCATAAGCTTTGCTACAACATTGAGTCCTCAAAACAGTATAAGAAACCCTTAATCCAAGCTTGCTTTTAACTTTAAGTGATTTCACATGTTATTACTTGTTTTAGTTCTTTTTCCTGTTATTTTAAGCTTGTGTTGGTTAAATTAGTCTTGTTTTATTTCTTTAAAAACTCCTTGAATGTTATTTTTGTTTGGTTACCCCTTTTATCACTAAAAGTGAGCTCAAGCTTGGTAAATTTCATGGACTAATCCCTGACGAGAACGAAATAAATATACTTATCACTTGCTGCATTAGACTGTGTATACTTGCACATTAGGCGTGCTTAATTACAAAATTAATACCACTCTAGCTAAGGCAACAAGTTTTTGGTGCTGTTGCACATCAGGGTTTTGATTAGAGTTCTTTTAAAAAGGGGTCTTTTAAGCCCTAACCTTTTTGATCAAAAGTTTTGACGGCAAAAAGAGGGAAACGAAGAAGTCAGTTTTGCAGTTTCCTCTCTAAAGAAAAAGCAGTAAGTTTTCTTCCCTTCTATTTTGAAGTTTGTTTTCTTTCTTGATTGATTGAATCTTTCTTGGAAAATTTTGGGTTTTTGTTTTCAATTCATGAATGTTTAGAATGAAAAGATTCTTGAAATCTTTTGCCATAAAAAGTTTTTAGGTTTTTGGTTTGCGTAATTCTTTATCAAAGTTTTTCATCTTATGGATTTTGGATTAAATTAAAGGTTTGATAATGGAAGATTTTCCAGAAATTTCCAACCTTTATTTTCTTCAAATTTGGAACTGTTTTTGTAATGTTTTGGGTTCTTTTTGTACAAGAAAGTTTACCAAATGATTGTTTCTTTAAAGTGTAATTTATACCTTTGATTTCTACATGAAAAGAGTATATTTTAAAGGTTTTTATAGCAGTTTTATCCAGATTTTTCAGATCTAATTTTGGTGTTAAAAAGTGGCAAATCTTGATTCTTTTAATGCTAAAATCTTGAAGAATTTTGTTTTTTGAAACATAAAATTTTCTGGGTTATTTGTCTATAATTCATGATAGTTTTGAAGGTTTTAAAAGTTGTAGGATTGGAAAATTGTTTCGTATGTTATTTCGTATTGAAAATTATTGATTTTACTAATTTTAATACGTTTTTAATTGGATTTTAAAGTGTTTTAAACCCAGTTTTCAGTCCTGTTTTTTTCCAAGAATCCTATTTTTTCCTAACTTTTTATGCAGAAAATTGTTTTGAATGAGAAAAATTGGGTAGATAAGATTGTCTATATTTTATATAAGCTTTTGAACCTTTAAGATAGAATTTTGGTTTCTGATCAATGAAGTATTGGATATGTTTAGGTTTCTAGAAGATTGACCTTAGTTCAAGGAGTTGGTATTGTGAAAAATTGAGATTGAGATTAAGAATTATAAAATTATCGATCGAGGTAAGTAATTTCCACATCCCTTCCAAAATAGAAATTTTGGTACAATTATGTTTTTAATATTGTTTACTTGATAAATGATTGAAAGTATGTTTTGTATGATTTGAAATTGGTCGAAATTGTTTGTATGCTTTAAAGTGTTTTGCTATTTAAAAGTATGTTTGCCGTTTTGGATAATTTGAAATAAATGTGTTTTGATTGATTTTGAATTGAAAGTAAGTTTGTTTTGATTTTGAGTTTGAATGGTTGATTTGATGAATCTTTATTGAAATTGTTATTTGAAACTACATGTTTTGTTTCAAATGTTTACAAAAGAATTTTTGATCGATTTGATAAGGGCTATCTGGATATGCCAATTTTATGTTTTGGGAATACTTTGCTTATTTGTGGTAGTAGCCTAAATTGGAAGTGATGGAATTGTTCTGGCTTATTTGTGAGAAGACACATTTGTGGGAAGACACATTTGTGGTTTGGCATTCATTTGGAATGAAGATTCATGTGTGTGTTATTCACTCACGTGGCCTCACACTTAAGTAATTATATTGATTGTTCTGGTCGATTTTATCGACATCTCTGACTGATTGAAGCTTATTTGTGGGAAGGCACAGTTTGTGATTTGGCATTCCTTTGGAATGAAGATTCATGTGTGTGTTTCACTCACATGGCCTCACACTTAAGTAATTGAATTGAATGTTTTGGTCAATTTTTATCGACAACTCTGATTGAATGTTCTGATTGATTGATTGGTGTTACCGACGGGTAACCATCATATATGTTCTGAAGGCTACCCAAATAATGCATATTCCCACTATGATATTTGAAAGTAATGATTGATTGAAAGTACTGTTTGAATTGAAAGTTTCGATACTTGAAAGTTTTGGTTAAATAAAAGTTTTGTTTTGAAAGTTTGTATGATTGAAAGATTTTTGTTTTCTGAAAGTTTCAATTGTTGTATTAAAAGTTTTGCAAGGATATTTGTATTTTGTTTATGATTTTTTTAAAATAAAATGACCAAATGAATATTTGACTTTTGATTCAACTATTGAAATGATTAGTTAAACTGAATTTCTATGTTTTTGTTTTTCCAAAATGAATTTCTGAACGTGATGTTGAGATTGCTGATTGAGTATTTTGTACTCATTTTTGTTTTCCTAAAATGTTTTCAGATGAAGAAGCAGGTGATAGTTTTGACAGTGATTGAGGTCTAGCATTCTGGCAAAACTGTTGAGGAGTTATTTTTTGGTCTTTAGATTTTTAGCATTTAGGTTTTTGTTGGACTTGCCGTACGTTCAAAGTTCTTCTAGTTGGTTTCTTTAAGTATTAGATTTGGCTTTATTTTTTTAAAGCCTTGTTTTTCAGTTAAGTGAAAGTATTTTACGTTTGTTTTTCTACTTTTTAGTATTTGTTTAATCGCTTCCGCATTTACCATTAGAATGACCGTATTGGAAAATAAGGGTTGTTACAAGTGAGATTTTTACTTCGTTTGAGTTGTTTTTAGTGATTTTGAGCTGAAAGAAAGGTCTAACTAAAGTGATTTCTCTATTTTTCAAGTGCTGTAACTGTGCATGAATGACTTTCCAGGGTTATAATTTTTTTTTTGGATTCGGAGCCTGAGAGAACGTTTCATAAAAGAATCAGGGTTAAGAATGGAAGATTTACATGGAGGTCCCTTAGATCCTAACAATTCTCAAAATAACCCTGGAAACCAACAACAAGATCTTGGAAGATTTAGACCACCCTTAGTTGAACCTCAGGCTATGGTTCCTCCTAATGTTATTATTTTAGCAGATGATAGAGAGGGAGCCATTAGAACATATGCCAATCCCTTGGTTGATGAGTTAAATCCAAAAATAATTAGACCTGAAATTCAAGCCCCTACTTTTGAGCTTAAACCAGTCATGTTTCAAATGCTTCAAACCATAGGTCAATTCCATGGATTACCATATGAGGATCCTCATTTGCGTTTAACATCCTTCCTAGGGGTTAGTGATTCTTTTATAATGCCAGAAGTGTCTAAGGATGCCCTAAGGTTGAGTTTCTTTCCTTACTCCCTTAGAGATGCAACCAAGACTTGGTTGAATGCACTTCCTCCGGGGCAGTGGACTCTTGGAACACTCTTGTTGAAAAATTCCTTATTAAATACTTCCCACCTAATAGGAATGCTAGGTTTAGAAATGAGATGGTGGCTTTTCAACAGTATGATGATGAGACCTTGAGTGAGGCACGGGAGAGATCCAAAGAATTGCTTAGAAAATGCCCTCACCATGGATTACCTCACTGTATACAAATGGAGACATTCTACCATGAGTTAAACACAACCACTATGCAAGTTGTGGATGCTTCAGCTATTGGGGCTCTTTTATCAAAGACTTATACTGAAGCCCATGAAATCCTTGAAAGGATATCATCAAACAATTGTCAGTGAGCTGATTCAAAAAGTAACCTAGGTAAGAAAAATAAGGGAGTTTTAGAATTGAATGCTTTAACTGCTATAAATGCCCATATCTCATCCATGGCTAACATGCTGAAAAATTTGACTGTGGGAAATGTGGTTCATAATGCTCCTAATGTACAGAATGTAGCTGTTGTAAACCAGGTAAGTACAGACTCTTGTGTTTACTATGGAGAGAGTCATACCTTTGAGTTTTGCCCCAGCAATCCTGCTTCAGTTTACTACATAGGAAACCACAACCAATAGAGAAATAATCCCTACTCTAATACCTACAACCCAGGTTGGAGGAATTACCCTAACTTTACTTGGGGAGGCCAAGGAAGTAATTCTCAAGCCCCTCAAGTACAGCAAAAGGTGAATTACCCACCAGGTTTTGGACATCAGAATTATCAAGCCTTTGGAAATCATCAATCTATGCCCCAACAACAGCAAAAAGCAATGCCCCCTTAGCATATTCCAGGTACATCTCTTGAGAGCTTGATGAAGGAATATATGGAAAAAAATGATGCTATTATTCAAAGTCAGCAAGCCTCATTGAGAAATTTGAAATTGCAAATGGGTCAACTAGCTAATGAGCTAAGGGCAAGTCCTTAAGGTAAATTTCCCTTTGATACTGAAAATCCAAAAAGAGAGGAGAAAGAGCAAGTGAAGGCCATAGAATTGAGAAGTGGGAAGCCATTAGTTGAGGAAGTAGAGGTTAACAAGAGAAAATAGAAAGTGAAGGACACTGCTGTCCAAGTTGAGAAAGAAAAGAAAGAAGAGCAATTGGAACCTAAAAGAATAGAGAAAGAGGAGGAAGTTGAGATACTACCTAGAGTCGATTTTTCTAAAGAAAAATAGTGTGTAGCTATCTCCATTCCTGAGTTTAAACCACCTCATCTACCTTTTCCTCAAAGGTTGAGAAAGAGAAAAGAAGAAGCTCACTTTGAAAAGTTCATGGACAGTTTAAAGGAAATTCATATAAACATACCATTGGTGGATGCTTTGAGGAAAATGCCTAATTATATGAAATTTCTGAAAGATGTCTTGATAGGAAGAGAAAGATTTGAGGAATTTAAGGTAGTTTCCTTAAATGAGGAGTGCAGTTCCATATAGGGAAAGAAAATCCCAAACAAAGAGAAAAACCTTGGATCGTTCACCATACCTATTTCTATTGGAGGAAAGGAATTGGGACGAGCTTTGTGTGACTTAGGAGCTAGTATAAACCTTATGCCCTTGTCCATTTATAAGAAATTAGGCATAGGTGAAGCTAGACCTACAACTGTCACTCTCCAACTAGCTGATAGGTCCATAGCCCACCCTAAAGGAAAGATAGAGGACATTCTAGTTCAGGTGGACATATTCATTTTCCCTGTAGATTTCATAATTTTAGATTATGAAGTAGACAAAGAAGTGCCTATAATCCTAGTGAGACCTTTCCTTAAGACAGGGAGAACAGTGGTGGATGTGTATGAGGGAACAATCACTTTGGAAATGAATGACCAACAATTGAAATTCAACATCTATGACACAATGAAATATCCAACTGATATGGAGGAGTGTTCTATAATTCAAGTGCTGGAAGAAGTTATTAAAGAAAATACTAAAAAGGCATAGCTGCAGCATCATGTTCAATCTTTTGGAGGAATAACAGCAGAGGATTTGGAAAACAATAGTTTTGAAGGGGATGGTGAGAGTTTGGCTGAAGTTTCCTGTTTTAGGATTGTGTTTGAATCTCTAAAGCTAGAAGAAAGGAAAACACCACCTATGCAGCCTTCCATTACAAAACCCCCTACTCTTGAGTTGAAACCATTACCAAATCACTTGAAATATGCCTATTTAGGTGAGGAAAAGACTCTTCCCATTATTATTTCAGCAGGCTTACTGCATGAAAATGAGTTGATGTTAATGGAATTGTTGAAACAGTACAAGAGGGCTATAGGATGGACTTTGGCTGGTATTCAGGGTATTAGTCCTTCTTTTTGCATGCATAAAATCAATTTGGAAGAAGGAAATTTTAAATCTGTTGAGCAACAAAGAAGGCTTAATCCATCCTTGAAGGAGGTTGTGAAAAAGGAAATCATTAAATGGTTGGATGCTGGAATCATATACCCTATTTCAGATAGCAATTGGGTTAGTCGTATTCAATGTGTGTCAAAAAAAGGGTGGCATGACAGTGGTGGTGAATGAGGCCAATGAATTAGTTCCAACTAGGATAGTGCATGTTGAAGGGTATGTATGGATTATAGGAAGCTGAACAAAGTCACTCGCAAAGACCATTTCCCTCTACCCTTCATTGACCAAATGTTGGATAAACTAGCTGGTCAAGATTGCTATTGCTTCTTAGATGGATATTATGGTTATAACCAGATCACTATAGCCCAACATGATCAAGAAAAGACCACTTTTACCTTCCCCTATGGAATTTTTCCTTTTGGAGAATGCTCTTTAGCCTTTGCAATGCCCTTGCCACTTTTCAGAGATGTATGATGGCCATATTCTCTAATATGCTGGAATCTATCATGGAAGTCTTCATGGATGACTTTTCAGTTTTTGGGGATTCATTTGAGCCTTGTTTAGATAATTTAGGGAAGGTATTAAAGAGGTGTGAGGAAACAAATCTGGTTCTAAATTGGGAGAAATGCCACTGTATGGTGAGAGAGGGCATAGTGCTAGGCCATAAGATTTCAAAAAGAGGGATTGAGGTTGATAAGGCCAAGGTTGAGATCATTGAGAAATTGGAACCACCTACTCATGTTAAGGGTGTGAGGAGTTTCTTAGGACATACTGGCTTTTATAGGAGATTTATAAAGGACTTCTCTAAAATCTCAAAACCTTTGTGCTCATTGCTGGAGGTAAACAAACCATTTAAATTCAATTCTGACTATTTTAGAGCCTTCAATATTCTGAAAACAGCTTTGGTTACTGCTCCTATTATGTCTTCTCTAAATTGGCAATTGCCATTTGAGTTGATGTGTGATGCAAGTGACTATGCTGTAGGTGCTTTGTTAGGACAAAGGCAAGGTAAGGTCATTCACCCAATCTATTATGCTAGCAAAACTCTCAATGAAGCACAACTAAACTACACCACAACAGAAAAAGAGTTGTTGGCAGTAGTTTTTGCTTTTGAGAAGTTTAGGTCTTATTTAGTACGGTCTAAGGTGGTTGTCTACACAGACCATGCCGCTATTAAGTACTTACTAGCTAAGAAAGATGCTAAGCCAAGATTAATTAGGTGGGTGTTACTCTTACAAGAGTTTGATTTGGAGATTAAGGACAAGAAATGTCCTGAAAATTTGGTAGCATACCATTTGTCCAAAATTGAAAATTCAAAAATTTTGCTTCAGCAATCTGATATCAGAGATGACTTTCCCGATGAACAGCTTCTCATAGTGGCTAAAATTCAGGAAGTTGAGATCCCTTGGTTTGTTGACTTTGCAACTTACTTGGCCAACGATGTTTTGCCCTTTGACTTTTCCAAACAACAGTTAAAGAGAATTCTTCCATGAAGATAAATTTTATTTGTGGGATGAGCCATTTTTATATAGGTAATGTGCTGATGGTATTTTAAGAAGATGGTGGTAGAAAGTGAAGTTCATTCTATTTTGGAACATTGTCATTCTTCTCCTTATGGAGGCCATTTTGGTTACCAAAGAACAGCAACCAATGTATTTCAATCAAGATTCTATTGGCCTTCTATTTTCAAGGATGCCTCTATCTTTAGCAAAGCTTGTGACAAATGTCAAAGGAAAGGAAACATTCGAAAAAGAGATGAAATGACCTTCCTTTATATCTTAGAAGTTGAACTCTTTGCTGTTTGGGGAATAGATTTCATGGGACCCTTCCCTCCTTCAAAAGGTAATTTGTACATTTTAGTGGCTGTGGATTATGTCTCAAAGTGGGTTGAGGCTCTTGCTTGTTCCTTAAATGATTCTAAGACCATAATGAAGTTTTTGCACAAGTTTATTTTTACTAGATTTGGAACTCCTAGAGTTCTAATTAGTGATGAGGGCTCTCACTTTGTGAATAGAGCAATGACTTCATTATTGGCTAAGTATAATGTCAAGCACAAGGTCTCCACTCCTTATGACCCACAAGTCAATGGCCAAGCTGAAATTCAAATAGAGAAATTAAAGGAATTCTTGGGAAAGTGGTAAAGCCAAATAGGAAAGACTGGTCCAGCAGGTTAGAAGATTCTCTATAGGCTTATAACTCCCTTGGGCATGTCCCCATATAGGCTAGTGTTTGGTAAAGCATGTCACTTGCCTTTGGAGTTAGAACACAAGGCCTTTTAGGCTTTAAAAGAGTTGAACTTAGACTTGCAAGTTGCTAAAAATGTGAGAATGCTGCAAATGAATGACCTTGATGAATTTAGGAGATTCTCTTATGAAAATGCCAAGTTGTATAAGGAAAAAACCAAGGCATGGCATGATAAGAGGATTTTGCCTAAACAGTTTGAAGTTGGCCAAAAAGTGCTTTATACAATTCAAGGCTGCCGTTATTCACTGGTAAGTTAAGATCAAAATGGTCTGGACCTTTTTTGGTAATCGAAGTCTCTCCTTTTGGTGCAATTAAAATAAATAATGATAAGGATGGGAGAGAGTTTAAGGTAAATGGTCAAAGACTCAAACACTATTGGAGAGAGGAATTCCAAAGAGGCATAGCCTCGTTCAAATTGAAGGACAATTGAGGAAAGTGTTGTTTTCAGTTGCTGGAATTGGGTTGCTTAATTTGTGTGCTCCATTTAATTTAATTGTAGTTATTTGGTTTAGTTTAATGTTTTATTTCCTTAGACTAACTTAGTTTCTTTGTTGTTAGTTTAGTTTGCTTTTAAAGTTTTGTAGGTCTACCTAAGAGCTACATCAATCAACAATTACGGGTAGGCTTTGCAGAAAAAAGAATGAAATTTGCTGCTGTGATATGACAGCCTTGGAAAAAAGAGATATAATGAGAAAGAAGTCCAGTTTCAAGTGACTCAAGAGTTATTGATCAGAAATACTTCAGTATTGAGGGGTGAAAACTGACATAGACTGTCATAACAGTCTGAAAATCTGGTAGAAAGGACATTGTTGACAAGATTGGATTTGATCTGCCTCCATCTACCTCACCTACTGATAAGGCAACCCTAACTCTCAGCCCAAAGATCCCTTTGATTAAACAAGAACCCTTGAATTAAGAAGTTAACACCTCCTTATACAAATTTTGGATCAACCAAGAGATAAAGCTAGAATTTGATTACCTCTTAAGATCAATGATCTGGAAGCAAGATTGGGAAATCTTATTCTAGATTGAGTCACTCCACAATCTAACTTGATCAAGGTTGGATCGAATGACTCGGTTGCATTCTATTACAAGAAATGCTTGGAAGGGTCTCAATCTTGAGAGAGTAATTTTCATTCAACTAAATCATGTCTCCAAATGACAAAGTTACAACCCTATTTATACTAATTAAAAAGTCATCTTGAAAGGACACAACCTTTCACCAATGTGGTCTAAATTCATACCCCAACCCTTCAACTCCACACATGAATCTTCTTAAATGTAAATACATGGAATAAATAGATACATAATGCATTATTAATGTGAATGAATCTGGATTTTTAGATTCATTATGACTCTTGGTTGAAAATGTGCCTCTTCAAGCTTGAAATGATGAAACTCTTCATAATGTGTAGACACCTTAGCTTGGAGGTGAGCAATTAAGGCTCCTTGTGGTCCTTTAGCTCTAATGATTGGACTTTGTAGCATAATGATTGGCTCATCATTGGTTGGAATTTGAGTTTATTTCCATTGACTTTGAGTATGAGCTTTGATTGAGTTGGTTAAGCTTGGTGTTCATCTTGTGGGCTTCTCTGGTCATCTCTTCGATCATTTATTTCCTTATCACCTACATCATTTAACTTTAAGCCATTTTTGCCCATGTTTCCTGAGCCATGTTGTTTTTAAATTTGAAACTTGCCTTCTAATAATAAAAAAGAAGAGACAAGGAAAGGAAAAAATTAAGCTTTCTCTTCCTCTATCTCCAACAAACCATTCCTTGTTCTTCTTTTCCTCCCTTGGTAATCCGAGAAATGCTGTCAAAGAGAGCAATGCCTCCAAAAACAAGAGGAAAAATGGCCAGAGAGGTTGAAAACATTGAAGAACATGTTTTTGAAGAAGAGAGAGTTACACCTAAGGTAAGGACAAGGACAAAATCCATAAAGTCTTTTAAGTCCAAGGGGAAGCAAGTCCTTGCAGTTGAAGAACTAGCCAGTGACTCTTGGGTGAGTCCATGTGTATCCCCTCCTATGCAAAAAGTGTCAAAGAAGAAAACAAAAGGGAAGAGTATGGTTGTGGAGGAAGAAGCATATGTGGAGAGGTTTATATATGATGTAGCAAGAAAAAGGTTTGAAGAGTACAAGTCTAAAGCTCTCTTTTTCGAGAAAGGCTTCCCATCTCCCATTAGTGAACTCCCTCATTTTCGAATTGTTGGAATCACTAATTTGGGTTGGGAAATCTTATGCCGAGAACCAGAACCTGTGATTGTACCTTTGGTGAAAGAGTTTTATGCCAACATTGATACCCCTGTTGAGAACCATTATATAGTAAGAGGTAAGCTAGTGGGCAGGAGTCCTGAGGCCATAAATGATGCATTGAGCTTAGAGTCATTCCCAAATGCAACATATAATGAGATGGTTGTAGCACCTTCTGACTGCCAACTAAATTCAGCTCTCAACACAGTAGGAATTGAAAGAGCTCAATGGAGGGTGAGTAGAACTACGGCCAGAACCATGCTTGCTTCCTACCTTAAGCCTGAAGCTCGTGTGGTTGTCTTTCATCAAGGTTAAATTGCTTCCAACCACTCATGACACAACAATCTCAAGGGATAGGGTGCTTATGCTATTTGCAATAATGAAGAGTTTAAGCATTGATGTGGGAAGAATCATTGCAAAGCAGATTGAAGGTTGTTTCAAAAAGAATTCAGTAAAGTTGTTCTTTCGTAACCTTATTACCACGATGTTCTTGAAGGCTGGGGTGCAATACTCGAATGGTTATAAGCAAGGGACCATTGGACATTTCCACAGAAGCACAAATTAAAAATCTAAAGGGATCCAAGTAGGGAAGTGGTTTGGCTGTAGGAATTGATCACTTATTGAGTCAACATGAGACAATGCTACAAATGCTACAACATTTTGAATCTCAGACCATATCATGTTGGGAGTATGCTCAGAGAAGAGATTACACAATGAAGAAGGCCATGAAAGCTAACTTTTTAAAGCCTTATGTAGTTTTTCCTAAGTTCCCTGATTATCGACTGCAAGCTTGGTAAACAAAGATTTGAAAGGCTAAACACGTACTAAAATGATGAAAGCAGGGGGCTAGAATTTAAGAAGGCAGTAGCTGTTTTTTGCCCAATTGAGGTTAACAATGCTATAGCATTGGACACCACAATGTTATACAAAAGGGAGTTTTCAACTGAAACTGACTCGAAAATCTCTCGAACTCGATTTTCTTGCTTTTAACACTGTGTTAAGCCTATGTCTATGAAAACCCAATGCTAATAAACACTAATAATACCAAAATTCTCCAAAATCACAAGTTTAGAATGTATGCCTACACCCAACAACTTCTACCTTTAAGGAGAAATCACTTGCTCCATTTGTGTTAATCCATCATTCCTAACCCTTTCATTATTAAGAACTAGTTTGTGCCTTACCTAAGGTGATCAAACTCAAATAAGAACTTGCAATAAACACAACAAATGAATGTACAACTTCATAAAAATGCATTGAGTCAATAGGGTTCAAACAACCACATCCATCCTTAAATTCCAGCCCTAAAAAAACTTAGCTTATAACTTCAAAACTGAAAATAAACCTTAAGAATTCAGAAATCATCAACATCTTGAGATAAATTTAAGAGTTAAATCCAAATGGTTACAAAAGTGTTCTAACCTAGCTAAAAGCTTAAGAAAAATTAAGAGTAATATAAAATCAACAAGCTAGAAGGTAAAAACTAGGAAAAAAATGAGAAAGAGGGAGTAGAGAATGATGAATCTCCTTCTACTTGAAAATCTTCAGAAAATTGCAATCTTCTTCTTCCTTTTTTTATGTATTTTGGTTTTTCCCTCTTTTTCAACCTCCTCTCACTTATTCGACACTTTCTCTTCTTTGTCTAATCCATTTAAGGGCTTATGTTGCTTATTGTCCATGTGGCTGCAGCTTATTGGTCTATTTTTAACTCCTGCGAGAATGAGTGAAAGAATGAGGCTAGGAAGTCCCCCAAACTTATTTTAAACAATAACAACTAGCAACAACAAGCATCCAGCTCCCAATTTTAAGCTAATTGGAGCAAACTCTTAAGATTTAACAGCTAACAACAAGGGGCATTTAGGCTAGCTACATCCATGGTAATAAAAAAAAAAATCAAGGGAAGAAGTGCAAGATTACTGAGCTTGACAGAATGGGAAGAAAAATTAAACCACAGAACAACCATTAGCTTTTCATTCAATTCTAGGGAGCTTACAACATTAACTTCTTGGCAGATTTTTTTTTTTTCAAATTTAAGCACACAACTCAACTAGAAAAAAAAAACAAGATACAAAAGATACTAAACTACCCTAACCAAGAACTTAAAAGCAATTAAAAGCAACATGGAAGCATTCAAAAGAAATAGGACAGACATAACAACGTGAAAGGACAACAACAACTTAAAACACAACTTCCCTTTTCTTCAATCTTCATCTCTAGGAATATGCTCTTCCTCTTCATATTCTTGTCCTTCATTGGGTGAAGGAGTGTTTCAAGGATTCAAGATACCATCAGGAAAAGCAGGGAAGGAGGATAAGGATTGGAAAAATTCGCTAGCATAGCTCTCTTCATGGAGTTGTCTTTGGTCTTGTCATAATTCCAATAAGTTTGTTGCTGCTTTTCAGTATATTCCCACCTTTGTAGGAGATGAGCTTGCTGCTTTAACATCATGTTCACTCCCACAGCTAGACATCCCTTACCTTCGTTCTCCCTTCTACTTAGCCAATCAATGCTTGCTAGATCAAAATGTCCATGATCACTTAAAATATCCTCAGATGGTTGAAAAGGTACTCCAGCTCTTAAACACAGTATGGTAATGGTGTTGGGGAAGAACAACTGCCCTACTTTCTTCTTAGCACACTCTTGAATCTCCAAGCTATTATGCGATCCACATCAATGCTTAACACTTTTAAAATTGCAAAAGTCAAGAGAATTCTGCTTTTGGAGACAGTGCTGTCATGAGTAGTAGGAATCAAACGATTTTTCACAAATGATAGCCATACATTAGCTTCATCATTGAGATAGGTTGCTTCAAGACTTCTTGCACTTGTGTGGGATACTGATAATTCTCATTTATGATAATTATTTGGCCTTTATACTTAGTTATTCTTGTTATTTTATGTGTGTTATTAGATAAAAAGGCTAGCAAATAGTTGGTTTAAATTGAATTATTGTTGGAAGCCTTTTAAATTAAGTAAATGGAGAAAATAAAGCAAAAGAAAATGAAAACACACTTACTTGATGTTTTTGTGCAGGAATTTGAAGAATGCAATAGAAATGCAATTGCATTGCAATTGCAATTTGGAGATATCTGGAAATTAAAGAAAAATCTGCAAATCTCCTAAAATCTAGGAATTTTGTGCCATATTGTCTCCACGATTTTAGTTGGGATTATAGCCATATTTATGCATCATTCAAGAAGGAAACCCTAGCCCAAATTTCTCTATAAATATTGGAGAAGAAGCCTCAAGAAGGAGATAAGTTTTCTGCCATTTTCGGCCACAGTTGCTGCTGTCCACGATTTTCAGCTGTCAAATTTCTGCTGTCAAAATTTCTGCTGTCAATTTTCAGCTGTTTTTATTTCTGTTTGCTGCTGTTTTTCTTCTGTTTTCCAGCCCCTTTCAACTTCGAAATTCAATCTTTCCTCAATGAAAATTGAAGGAAGTGAAGGCTCAATTCCCTTTGAAAAAAGTGGAGTTGAGTCGATTGAATAAGAAGTGGAAAAGGGGCTGTGTTCTTCCCGTTCTTAGAATTTATTTTCTGTTTATTTGCTTCAGTTTTAGGAATTTAATTGTTGCTGTAATTTCAAGCTTTTAGCTACTGTTTTGTTCTTTACTTTTGTTTACGAGACTAAATAGTTTCTGAATTTATTTCGATTAATGAAATTTTAGTTGTTCTTTCCTTATTTTTAAGTTGTTATTCAATTATTTATTAACTCTGAAATTTTTATCACATATTGCTTCTATTTTAGTTATGCACTTCAATTCTTTTCATTCATTATTTTTCGTTCTTTTAATTATGAGCTAAGTCTTTCTTTGGGATTCAAGCATGTGAATGCCCTAGAGAAAGGAATAAAGGCCTAATATGTAAGAGCAACTTTGCTTAATCTTATAGCATTGTTTGCTTTTATTGATTGAAATTTTCATTACTAGTTTAGATTGATCACCTAGATTAGTATACAACAATTTGAGTCTAATACTGAAAAGGTTATATAAAAATTGGGTTTTCATAAAAGCAATAAAGGAAAATAGCCTAGACATAGGAATTTGTTTTTGACCCTAGACATAGGGCAAAACCTTTAAAACCAAAAGAATTGTGTTTCAAAATTAACTAAGTTCGTATTAGCCATAGAAATATCGGTTTAATCGCTTAGCCTCCTAAAGATACTTCATAGAAGGTCGAATAGGTGTTGAATTTGGTTTACAAAGCTTAAGTGTTGAGTCAAAGGATTGCAATTGCAATTAGGCCGCAATTTCTTTCAATAGAGCAAAAACACGTTTGAATCCCTCTTTTATCATTTTTATTTATTTTCTTTAGCAAAAACAACCCCTCAAATCATTTTCACCCACGGTTACTTTAAATTGTAATTTTTCAACGATTTGTGCAAACTAAAATTTGTTTTATTAAACCCCGTTCCCTTGGGTACGATACTCTGGAATACTTCCAGTTTCTTTATTACTTTGATCACGTGCGCTTGCGTGTAGCGAAAAGCACCGATCAGATACCCTCCATTGAGCACCCTTTACTCCTACAACTTTCACAGCAGTGTTGAGGTTGGACTCAGGTGTTGCTACTTCCATTTCATTAAAAAAAGCATGAGGGATGTCTGAAAGGTTAAATAGTTCATTAATAGCCGTAGGTGACCAATCCACCACCTTACCTCGGACTCTCACTTGAAAGGCAGAATTTCCCTCCAAATTGGCATAAAATTCTTGGACAATGGGCAATATAGCTGGCTCTGGTTGCTGACAAAATTGCTCCCAACCATGGTTGATGATGTTAGCTCTCACAAACATAGGTAACTTGCTGAATGGAGCAATAAAGCCTTTCTCCCAAAAAAGCTCTCTATTTTTCAGCTTTTCAAACCTGAGCCTAGCTTCCTCATTAATGAATCTTTCCAAGGGAGAACCTCTTTAAGCTTGATATGGTTCGTTACCTTTTCTCTTTGATATTCTGCTGCTAGGAGAAGAAGCATCCAATGGTTCTTTGTGCTCATGTGCAGTGTTTTCTTCAACAACTTCCTCAAGAGCTTTTTCCTCAATCACTTTCTTCTTCCCTTTGGATTTGGAAGATTTGGAAGATTTAGATCTGGATTTTGAATGAGAAGATCTTGAAACAACAGTAGCTTCAACAAATCCATGCTCCTCCTCAGCTTCAACATGCTCAACCTCCTTTGCTTTCTTTCCTCGTGTTTTGGAAGGGGCCATTTCCTAACTGATACAAATTTTTTTTTCTTGTAGCTGTGCACTTGCTACTTTCGGGTTGAGATAGAGGCTACCCCTCCAAGGCTTCCAATTTAAAGAGAATTGATTTGAACCAAGCCATCAATTCAAATTAAGGTTGGTCAAAGATCCATTTCTGCCATATCTTCCTTTTATTCTTCCCAACAAGACTTGAAATCAGTCTCCAGCTATGCTGCAACTACACAATTGTCTTTTCCAAGCTGTCTTACATTGATATAGATTGTTGCAGCCTAACAGAGAATCAGATCTCGAGCTGTACAAATATCTTTTCCAAAAATGGCCAATCTGAAGACAGAAACTCTGCATGTCAGCTGTTTCATCAATGCTGTCTGCCACCCTAGTAGCTCACCTGCAAAAGAAAAGAAAAACTACAAAACAAGCAAGGATTAAAACGTGACTAAGCTAGTTGTAACTAAAACAGTGAAATAATTAAAGGGAGAAAAAGATTTGAAAACCAATTAATCCAGCTCCCAATATATATATATATTTTTATCAGATTCATTTAGATAATAGCCTCTCCGAAGGCTATTTCTCTTTGAAAATCTTCTCCCCAATAGTGTTTGAGCCTTTGGCCATTAACTTTGAATTCTCTCCCTTTTTTTTCATCTTTTACAGTAATGGCACCATGTGGGAAAACGTCCATAACAGTAAAAGGGAAAGACCATTTGGATTTTAATTTTCCAGGGAATAATTTCAACCTTGAATTATACAACCCTTTGCCCTCATTCAAACTATTTAGGCACTAACTTCTTATCATGCCAAGCCTTGGTTTTCTCTTTATACAATTTGGCATTTTCATAGTATAGTTGCCTAAACTCATCCATTTCATTAAGTTGTAACATTTTGAGGGCTCCAATTGCTGAATGATCAAGATTTAGCTCTTTCAATGCCAGGCCTTATGCTTAAGCTCAAGAGGGAAATGGCAAGCTTTTCCATAAACAATTCGATAGGGGGACATACCTAAGGGAGTCTTAAATGTTGTCCTATATGCCCACAAGGAATCCTCCAACCTAAATGACCAATCCTTTCTCTTAGGATTCACTACTTTTTCAAGGATTCCCTTAATCTCCCTATTTGAAATCTCTGCTTGCCCATTAGCTTGTGAGTGGTATGGAATGGAGACTTTATGTTTGACACATTATACTTAGCCAAGAGGGAATTCATTGCCTTAATCACAAAATGAGACCCTTCATCACTTATCAGCACTCTAGGAGTTCCAAACCTAGTGAAGATATGCTTGTGTAAGAACCTCATGACTGTCTTGGCATTGTTCGCTCGACAAGCCATTGCCTCAACCCATTTTGAGACATAATCCATAGCCACTAAAATATATAGGTTCCCTTTGGAAGGAGGAAATGGGCCCATGAAGTCTATTCCTCAAACATCAAACAATTCAACTTCTAAAATGTATGTGAGGGGCATCTCATCTCTTTTCCCAATATTTTCCTTCCTTTGACACCTATCACAAGCCTTACTAAACATGTGAGCATCTTTAAAGATTGAAGGCCAATAATATCCAGATTGAAACACTTTGGCTATTGTCAGTTGGCCACCAAAATGATCTCCATAAGGTGAAGCATGGCACTGTTCCAAGATGGAATGAATTTCACCTTTAGCAGCACATCTCCTCAAAATCCCATAAGCACATTGCTTATAAAGGTATGGATCATCCTAAAAATAAGCTTTTGAATCATGAATAAACTTTTTCATTTGCTGCCCTGTCAAATCCAAAGGTAGAATACCACTAGCTGCATAGTTTGCGAAATCTGCATACCAAGGAATTTCAACTTCCTGAATTTGAGCTACTGTAAAAAGTTGTGCATCAGGAAAATCATCTCTGATATCAGATTGCTGTAGCAAACTTTGTGAATTTTCAATTCTGGACAGATGGTCTGCTACCAGATTTTCAGAACCTTTTTTGTCCTTAATTTCCAAATCAAACTCTTGTAAGAGCAACACCCACCTAATTAATCTTGGTTTAGCATCTTTCTTAGCTAGTAGGTACTTAATAGCAGCATGGTCAGTGTAGACAACCACCCTAGAACCTACTAAATAAGACCTAAACTTCTCAAAAGCAAAAACTACTGCTAATAACTCTTTTTCTATTGTGGTGTAATTTAGTTGTGCTTCATTGCAAGTTTTGCTAGCATAATAGATTGGGTGAATGACCTTACCTTGCCTTTGTTCTAACAAAGCACCTACAACATAGTCACTTGCATCACACATCAACTCAAATGGCAATTGTCAATTTGGAGAAGACATGAAAGGAGCAGTAACTAAAGTTGTTTTCATAATATTAAAGGCTCTAATGCAGTCAGTAGTGAACTCAAATGGTCTATTGACCTCCAGTAATGAGCACAAAGGTTTTGAGATTTTAGAGAAGTCCTTTATAAATCTCCTATAAAAACCAGCATGTCCTAAGAAACTTCTCACACCCTTAACATTGGTAGGTGGTTCTAATTTCTCAATAATCTCAATCTTGGCTCTATCTACCTCAATCCCTTCTTTGGAAATCTTATGGCCTAACACTATGCCCTCTCTCACCATAAAGTGGCATTTTTCCCAATTTAAGACCAAATTTGTTTCCTCACACCTCTTTAATACCTTCCCTAAATTTCCTAGACAAGCTTCAAATGAATCCCCAAAGATTGAGAAGTCATCCATGAAGACTTCCATGATAGATTCCACCATATAAGAGAATAATATAGCCATCATACATCTCTAAAAAGTGGCAGGGGCAGTACAAAGGCCAAAGGGCATTCTTCTAAAGGCAAAAATTCCATAGGGGCAGGTAAAAGTAGGATTTTCTTAATCCTGTGGCGCTATGGTGATCTGGTTATAACCAGAATACCCATCTAAGAAGCAATAGTAATCCTAACCAGCTAGTTTATCCAACATTTGGTCAATGAAGGGTAGAGGGAAATGGTCTTTACGAGTGGCTTTGTTCAACCTCCTGTAATCCGTATATACCCTCCAACCTGTCACTGTCCTAGTTGGAACTAACTCATTGGCCTCATTCACCACCACTGTCATGCCACCTTTTTTCGACACACATTGGATAGGACTTAACCAATTGCTATCTGAAATAGGGTATATAATTCAAGCATCCAACCATTTAATGATTTCCTTTTTCACAACCTCCTTCATATCTAGATAAAGTCTTCTTTGCTGCTTAATGGATTTGAAATTTCCTTCTTCCAAATTAATTTTATGCTTGCAAAAAGATGGACTTATACCCTGGATATCAGCCAAAGTCCATCCTATAGCCCTCTTGTACTGTTTCAACAATTCCATCAACATCAACTCATTTTCAGATAGTAAGCTTGCTGAAATAAGAATGAGAAGAGTCTTTTCCTCACCTAAATAGGCATATTTCAAGTGATTTGGCAAGGGTTTCAGCTCTAGGGTAGGAGGTTCTTTAATGGAAGGCTGCATAAGTGGTGTTTTTCTATCTCCTAACTCCAGAGATTCAAACACTCTCCTAAAACAGGAAACTTCAGCCAAACTCTCACCATCCCCTTCCAAACTGCTGTTTTCCAAATCCTCTACTGTTATTCCCCCAAAGGATTGAACATGATGCTGCAACAATTCCTCTTCAGCAGTCTCACTGATAACTTCTTTCAGCACCTGAATCACAGAACATTTTTCCAAATCAGTGGGATATTTCATTGTGTCATAGATGTTGAATTTCACTTGCTGGTCATTCATTTTCAAAGTAATTGTTCCCTCATACACATCCACCACAGTTCTCCCTGTCTTAAGGAAAGGTCTCCCTAGGATTATAGGCACTTCTTTGTTTGCTTCATAATCTAAAATTATGAAATCAGCAGGAAAAATGAACTTATCCACCTGAACTAGAATATCCTCTATCTTTCCATCAGGGTGGGTTATGGACCTATCAACTAATTGGAGAGTGACAGTTGTGGGTCTAGCTTCACCTATGCCTAATTTCTTGTAAATGGATAAGGGCATAAGGTTAATGCTAGCTCCTAAGTTACCAAAGCTCTTCCCAATTCATTTCCTCTAATAGAAACAGGTATGGTGAAGGATCCAGGGTCTTTCTCCTTGTTTGAGATTTTCTTTATCAAAATGGCACTATACTCCTCATTTAAGGATACTACCTTAAATTCCTCAAATATTTCTCTTCCTGTCAAGACATCATTAAGAAATTTCATATAATTAGGCATTTGTCTCAAAGCATCCACCAATGGATGTTTATATGAATTTCCTTCAAGGTATCCATGAACTTCTCAAAGTGAGCTTCTTCTTTTCTCTTTCTCAACCTTTGTGGAAATAGGGGAGGAGGTGGTTTAAACTCAGAAATGGGAGTAGCTACACACTAATTTTCTCTTGAAGGTTCAGCTCTTGGTGTAATCTCAACTTCCTCATTCTCTCTCCCTTTAGGTTCAAACTGCTCTTCTTTCTTTTCTTCCTCAACTTGGACAGTAGTGTCTTTCACTTTCTATTTTCTCTTGTGAACTTCTACTTTCTCAACTAATAGCTTCCCACTTCTCAATTCTATGGCTTGCACTTGCTCTTTCCCCTCTCTTTTTGGATTTTCAGTATCAGAGGGAAGCTTACCTTGAGGCCATGCCCTTAGCTTATTAGCTAGTTGACCCATCTGCAATTCCAAATTTCTCAATGAAGCTTGATGGCTTTGAATAACAACATCATTTTTTGCCATATATTCCTTCATCAAGCTCTTAAGAGATGTACCTGGAATATGTTGTTGGGGCATTGCTTTTTGCTGCTGCTGAGGCATGGGTTGCTGATTTCCAAAGGCTTGGTAACCTTGATGCCCAAAACCTGGTGGGCAATTCACCTTTTGTTCTACTTGAGGGGCTTGAGAATTACTTCATTGGCCTCCCCAAGCAAAGTTTGGGTGATTCTTCCAACCTGGGTTATAGGTATTAGAGTAAGGATTATTCCTTTGTTGGTTTTGATTTCCTATGTAGCAGACTGAAGCAGGATTGCTAGGGCAACATTCAAAAGTATGACCCTCACCACAATAAACACATGAATCAGTATTTACATGGTTTACAACAACTGCATTCTACACATTAGGAGCATTTTGGGCCACATTTCCCACAGTCAAATTCTTCAGCATGTTGGCCATGGATGAGATTTGGGCATTTATAGCAGTTAAGGCATCCAACTCCAAAACTCCTTTGTTTTTTTCACCTGGGTTACTCCTTGAATCAGCCCACTGGAAATTGTTTGATGATATCCTTTCATGGATTTCATGGGCTTCATTGTAGGTCTTTGATAAAAGAGCCCTATTAGCTGAAGCATCCACAACTTGCTTAGTGGTTGTATTTAACCCATGGTAGAATGTCTCCATTTGAATATAATGAGGTAATCCACGGTGAGGGCATTTTCTAAGCAATTTTATGAATCTCTCCCATGCCTCACTCAAGGTCTCATCATCAAACTGTTGGAAAGCCACAATCTCATTTATGAATCTAGCATTCCTAGTAGGTGGGAAGTATTTAATGAGAAATTTTAGTAAGAGTGTTCCAAGAATCTACTGCCCCTGGAGGAAGTGCATTCAACCAAGTCTTGGTTGCATCTCTAAGAGAGTAAGGAAACAAACTCAACCTTAGGACATCCTTAGACACTCCTGGCATGATAAAAGAATCACTAACCCCTAGGAAGGATTTCAAATGCAAATGAGGGTCCTCATATGGTAATCCATGGAACTGTCCTATGGTTTGGAGCATTTGAAACATGACTAGTTTAAGCTCAAAAGTAGGGGTTGAATTTCATGTATAATTATCCCTGGATTTAACTCATCAACCAAGGGATTGACATAGGTTCTAATGGCTCTCTCTCTGTCATCTGCTAAAACAACAACATTGGTAAGGCCCATAGCCTAATTAACCACTCCAACTGGTCTATTAACCTTAGGATTTGGCTGCTGTCTATTCTCAGGGTTAGGTAATTGTTGAGCTAAAGGATCTCTAGGGAGTTATGGATCTGCCATAGCTTCTCTTTGATCTCTCAATCTCCTCCTAAAGGTCCTTTCTATTTTTGGATCTAAAATAAACTCTAACCCAAGATGTTCATTCATACACAACCAATATACCTGAAATGAATAAAATCAGCTTTAGTTAGTTCTGTCTTAAGCTCAAAATGACTAAAAACAACTTAAACAATGTAAAAATCAAATGTTGCTTAAATGAGTGTATGCAATTTCAGAATGGAAACACCCTAAATGTGCAAGTATATACACAGCCTAATGCAGCAAGTGATAAGTATTTTTATATCATTCTCCTCAGGGACTAGTTAAGTGGATTTTTACAATGCCTAAGCTGATTTTAGTTAGGTAACAAGAAATCAACATCAATTGGTGCAATGAAATTAAAAGAAACTAAGGAACAAGATTAAAATGGTGCTGGAATGCTGGAACAACAGAAAAACAGTGAATAAAATGGGACTAAACAAATTCTATGGAAAAGGGATCTAGATTAGGGGTAAAATTTCGCTTCATCAAACTAAACGCTACAACATAGATCATGCTTCAACACTCAATGCAGATAATTCGCGGATTCTTTCCAGAATTCCCAAAGAATCAGTGATTAACTCCAATTAACCTCTGAAATTAACTACAAACATTAAGTGGGTTACCATCCCTAGTGTCCCTAATTACCTTAGAGCATGCTCCTAATGAAAACTAATGTTATGCCATGCATTCAGTTTATCCCTTCTCTTCCAAAGTTAAGATAAACACAGCTAAGACAAGTTGGCCAGACAAATCCAAGTTAAAAATTAAGCACACAAGGCGTAGGAATGAGGAATATGCAAGTCTACTATTTCATTAAGCAAGAATCAACAATAAATCCCCTAATCCCTCACCCAAAGGGTGATTAGTTCATAATTAAAAGAAAAGACAGCAACATAACAGTAAGAAAAGTCTCAAATAACATTCTAAAACTTGTCTTTAATATCAAAATGCTGAAAAATAAAGAAATACTGTAGAAACTATGAGAAATGGACAAGAAAGAGATGTTGGGCAGCTTCTTTATGGTAGATTTCCCTCATTTCCAGAAGTGGATCACCTCCCAAAAAGGGTTCTTCTTCTTCTTCTCGAAATTCTCCCCCTCAAAATGTCTAATCTCCAAGCTCCTCTACCAAAAACGGCAAACAAGGGCTTTAATCCTCTCCCCTTCTTTGAAATCAAGGTTGAGTGGACATTTGAAGACTAATGGCAGCCCTTCATTGGTTTAATTCAGAATAGGTGTCATAAATTGTCCACCTCAATTAATGAAATAACTCCCACGTGCTCATTGTGTAACTGATCCTAGATAAATGCTCTAGCTTTGATAATGTTTCATAAAAAACACAACAATTACTCCAGCAAGCTTGACCTTCTATCAACAACAAAGCTCTAGCATTTCAGGTTGGATTTTTCACACTTAGCCATTTTTACCTTCAACAATGGCCTACATAAGTCACTGATAGGACCTATAAAGTCCTATTTAATTACACTTATTTCTTGTTAATTAGAAGGATTTTATGTGTTTTATTATTATTTTTTAGGGATTCAAGAAATTCACGTGTTTTGAAGAGTTTGCACCATTTCGGAATTAATTCGGACCAAATTGGAGGTGATTCGAGCAACTGAATTTCTATACCAAATTTGACCGATCATATCATGATATTTCGAGATGAAAATATATTCAAATTTGGTATCAAATCGAAGCTTATTGAATTATCTTTCCAACGGTATAATACTCATTGAATTCCAATAAGTATTATGAAAGTTATGGTATTTTGAGTGATTACTGCTCCTGTTGGAAAACTGCTGTACCCGAGAATATTTTGTGCCAACTTCCGTTCCCATTATCTTGCTGCTCACGTTTGGGAATATATCCAAATAAGATATCATTTTAAATATATCGGAATTATCTTTCCAACCATATAAAGATCACGTTGATCCAAGTTTTGGAGAAGAAGTTATGGGCAAAATAATGAAGACTGCGCAATCCAGAAACTTTCCTTATTTGCAACATTCTATGTTTGTTTTGAGAATTTAGGGAAGGATTTTCGAGTTTTAGATGTATTTTCCAGCATTTTACAAGAGAGAACATTATTTACTTTATTTTATTTTATTTTAAATATTATTCCCTAATTGTTTTGGGAAAATATCTTTCTAGAATTTAGGGTGTTTTACTTGTGTAAGTTGTCTACTTCAAGGCTATTTAAGCCTTCTTATGGACAGCAAGGGGGATCTCTTTTTGGCCTCTTGGCCTAGAAGTTTTTAGAGAGTTTTTAGACTCCTTTTCTCTTTTCTCCTTAGACAATAATGATATCAAATTTTATCACGATGCTCGGCTAAACTTCGCGTTCCCAATTCAGAGGTCGGTTGTAATCAATTGCAATATTGTGAGGTTTGAACCTTAACGTAGTTTTCTTTCAATTGCAAGTATTCTTTGATTCCCGTGTTAATTTTATAAGTATGTATTTTGATTAAATTGACGCCTTAATCACTCTACATGTTTTATTGCTAATCATGATCATGATCCGTAATTGTCATGTTGAATGAACCGGTAGCATTAGGATTATCACATGTGTATGTTTTGTGGGTTTCCATATGACATGGCTTGCATGTTTAATTCTAGGAATCAAAGGAGCATCTTAATTAGATTAAAGTTATTTCATTTAATTAGTTGTCTTGGTCGTTCCAAAGTTCGTAATGCCTTTACCTAAATAAATTGAAGCGGTTTCGTAAAGACTTGTTTAGGTAATTAGCATTAACTTGGCGTTCGTTAGAGTTAATGATTTTAGGGAATATGCACTTTTTAGGGTTTCCTAATAAGTTGACCGAGTACTTGCATGGTTAAGATTAAATATTTTGGATGCCTATGATCAATGTTTGCAATTGAATATAACCGCACCTCTGAATTGGAACTTGGTAAGAGTTGATTTTTATCCTTTTTAGTAATTGTTCAATTTTTGTCAATTTTTATTTCCATTAAGTAAGAAGATATTTTCCAAAACCCCCCGTTTCATTTTGTTACTGGAACTTAATACTGAGAATATAAAATTTCTGGCTCCTTTGGGAAATCGACCTGGCCCACTATTTCTACAAGCTAGAGTAGGAAACCAGTTTAATTTTGGTAGGCTTCGACAACCTCACCAGTCACAAATAGCACAATTAAGTAATATTATGCATTAAAAAGCTCAAAGGTGCTTTTCACATTAAAAAGGACTCTTTCACTACTAAAATATCAATTCAAAGAGGCTTCTCAGTACAAAAGTACCTAAGATAGTATTTTTAAGCCACAAAAACTTCACCAAAACACCCTAAATAGCTCTCATTCTAAGAGCTATCAACGCTGTCAAGCGTTGAGCAAAGCATCTCAACCCTTCACTGTTCAACTAAAGCATCTTTCTTCAATCCATAGCATCTCGATGCTTCATTGTAGTGTCTTGATGCCAACCCCTCGAAATTTTTGGCTTGGTTTTGTCTTCTCTTCACTTAGTTCCTCAAATTTATGTCCAATTAACTTTAATCTCATCATAATTCTTCTAGAAACTCATGTTTTGCACTAGATGCTCGAAATCTATAAAATAACCACATAGAAACATGAATGCATGCACTTAAACCTCAAAACTAGTAATAAACAAAGTCTAAAGATAGTGCATTTTGTGTACTATCACTAAACCTATCTTTGGGATTCGAATATGTGAATGCTCTAGAGAAAGGATGCAAGGCCTAATATGTGAAAAGTAACTTTGCTTAATGTCATAGCATTGTTTGCTTTTATTGATTTCATTTCTCATTGTGAGTCTAAATCGATGATAGCACTAATTTAGTTCTATATTAATCCTCGTTTTTAGGCTATTTTTGCACTTAAATTGTGAGCTTTGATGTGTTTTTATCTTGATTTTTAGGAAATTGAGCAATTCAAGGAGAATTGATGAATTCGAGAGTTTATAGCCATTTGGAGCAAGAAACAAGACATTTTTGGAGCTAAGGATGGAATGAAGGAATTATGAGAGGATTTGGGCTGGGAGCAGAGCGTCAAGATGCCCAAAATGGTGTCAAAACGCTACACATTTGGTGTCAAACCAGAGAGCAAGCATTGAGACATTACCATGTGGTGTCTCAATGCTGCAAAAACACTGAGACTTCTCGTTCTGTCCATAGCATTGAGTCGCTACACATATAGTCTCGATGCTACCCCAACGTGTGTTAGTTAAACAGCATCATTTAGTACAGTGTCAAGATGCTATCCCTAGCATCTTGACGTTGTCGCGACACCTGGTATAAATAATCACATTCTTGCTCGAAATAGGTGGGGCAATTTGGGTTTTTAGGTCCCTTTTACGATTCATACCAGTTTGGCAAGCTAAAGTGACCATTTTGGGTGGTTTGGGAGCATGGATCGAGGCTCAAGAATCACAGATTTTGAGGCAGACGTCACAGTATCGGGTTCTTCAGGTTTCTTTACTATTTTCTTACCTTTTTAGAATATGTATAGGGATGAATTATGAATTGTTGGACTGTTTTGATGATGCTTAGTAGCTAAATTCATTAGTTTAGGGGATTGATGGGCCTAATTTGGATTTATGATGGTTTAATTGAGTTAATTTCATATTGCCACTTTATTCAATTATTTTATGTTTGTGTTTCTTATGCCTATAAGCTGCTAGCCATAGTTTAGTTGATTAATTAGAATCGAAACCTGACAAAGAATGATTTAGTATTAGAACGACCTTGTATGACACTTAATTCTTACCTAAGTGACATAGGATGAATGAGAATTAAGTGAGGCTAATTATGAGGGGACTTAATATCTTAATTTCATCAATTGGCGCTAGGGACACATAGGTTAATATTTAATTAGGAAAATTGGAGGAGACTGAAAGGAGAATCCATGAAAATATACCTCTAGGCCTATGAATTAATAGTGTCGGCTTATGAATTAATCAATTAAGTAGTTGCTCGGCCCAATTAGTGAAATCAACCCCCTAAACGCCCAAAATGCCTATTCTTCTCAATTTATTTGCATGCTTTATAGTTTTTATTCTGTTCAAAATGCTACTTTAATCGTTTCCCTAAATAATTTTAGACACAATTACTTTTAATAATCAATTTAATCAAAAGTACAACTTCCTGTGGATACGATACTCGATAGGAATACCGTTTAATTACTACTTGTTTGCGTGCGCTTGCGTAATATTCACATCATGTTTTTGGCACCGTTGCTGGAGAGTTGGCAACTTTTGATTAACTGATATTGAGAGAAAAAAATGTTCGAAATTAGTATAGGGGTGTTTATTTCTTTTTCCTTTATTGTTGTTGTTTTTATGTTGTTGTTTTTTATTTTTGGTCTAATTGAGGAGGTTGTCAGTGCATGCAAAGTAATAAAGGGGCTAAAATTTTTCCTTTAGATCTTGAGATTTATAGAATTTGCATCCATTTGAAGAAGGAAAAGAAAGCTCAATCTTCAACTAACCAGCGTAATGAGAAGGATCAAAGCCTATTTCTGACTATTTCCAACCGATATTCCTGATGGATCATTACGGGATAGTGTATCCTCCCATTCAAGCGAACAACTTCGAGCTTAAGATCGGGCTGATACAAATGGCACGAGATAATTCGTTTAAAGACCATCCGTCTAAGGATCCACAGTCTCACCTACACTATTTTTTTTGAAATATGTGGTATAGTGAAGTTGAATGGGGTGTCTTTTGATGCGATTAAAGTAAAACGTTTTCCTTTCTCACAACAGGATAAAGCGAAAGACTGGCTTGAGTCCTTGAAGCCGAGAAGCATATCTTCATGGGATGAGCTCACGCGAGCCTTTCTAATGAAGTTTGTCCCCCCAGCTAAAACTACCAAGCTGTGCAAGGAGATCGGTACATTTCGCCAGCTTAAAGGAGAGCAACTTTATAAAAGTTGAGAGCGCTTGATAACACTCATTTATGAGTGTTATTTAGTTCTAAAAACTAAACTTATTGTTAAGAAAGAAAGCTCTTATTGATATATTTTATGCTATTTAGAGTGATTTCGAGTAAAAACAAGCTTCGCATGAATTTAAAGACATGATTTGTGCATAATAAAGAAATAGATGTAAATAAAATAGATTTTGTTAAGAAAGTGTCTAGTTTTATTGTTTTTGTGTAGAGGCTGAAAATGGGTCAAATTGCTCTAGTATTGTGACTGCAATCAAAGAACAAGTTCAGAATTTTTTCTAAGTTTTGCAGCAACAAGATTGCGCCGGCCTTGCGACCGCAACTGGACCTAATTTGACAGAACTTTCGAGATTTACGGAATTGGTAGATTTTCAAAAGATTCTCATGCAAATCTCCTTAAATCAAGGAATTTTGCTGACCAAGCCATATCACACTGATCTCAGCAGCAAACCCTAGACCTTGAGGTCTATAAAAGGCGGCTTAAGCTTCATTTTCGAGAGAGATCAGATCCTTACACTCCCAACATTTGTCACCTTTTTATTTTATTCACAACTGCCACTCTGAGTTCCTCCTAGGTTTGGTTCGGACTCCCTTCGGACACCAATTTTTAAAGAAGAAGGTGTAAAGTCTTGTTCTCCTTGAAAAAGGTTGAACAAGATAGAAAGGAGGAACAAACCCATAATCTTTTGTTCTTTCAATTCTTGTAATTTCTATTATGTTACTTAGTTGTTGATTTTTTTATTTCAGTTCAAGTGTTGCTTCTGTTCTAAGCTTTCTAATCCAAATTTTGTGTTGTGGTTTCACTTTTTTTCTTTATTATAATTGTACTTTTTCTTTTACAACATTAAAGTGTATTTCATTCTTTACTTTCAATGAAATATTATTCCGTACTTTCAAGTTTCTTTACTCTCTTTTCTACTTTTATTTTCTTTATCATTATGAGCTAAACTTCTTGAAGGGGATTCAATAATGTGGATACCCTAAAAAGGATGGAAGCCCCACCATATGTTAAAGTAGCTCAACATTTAGCATAGTTTACTTTTATTGAGTTTAAATTTTATTGTTAGCTTAAACAGGCCATTTGAGTTAGCATAGTTTGTGTGAGATTCAATACTGAAAAAGATGGGTTAAACACGTGTTTTCATAAAAGTAATCTAGGAAAAGAGTTTAGAATTAGAACTTTACTTTTTGTACCTAGACATAGGACAAAAACCATTAGAGTCTTAAAGTTGTGTTCATGATTCACCTAAGTCAATTTAGCCATAGACATATGTGTTTGAGTTACTTAGTCTCCTAGAAGCTCTTGAACAAGCGGCTGAATAGTTGTTGAACTTGATTCACTATGCTAGGTGTCGATTAGGGTAGGTTATGGGCGCAATCCAGTAGCATTTTTCTTGAACCATACTGAACTCGAAAGAGACTAATGAGGGCTGCTAACACTCATTTATGAGTGTTATTTGACTCTAAAAACTAAGCTATTTGCTTAGAAAGCGAGTGTTTAACGTTATAATTCATGTCATTTAGGGAAAATTTAAGTAAAAACAAGTTTTGCATGTGTTTGAAGTGTTGATTTTGTAAAAAAAAGTTTTTAGGTGTATTTAAAGTCATTTTTGTTAAGAAAGTGTTAATTTTTGTTGTTTTTGTGCAGAGGCTAAAAAAGAACCCAAATGCTCCCACATTTTGGCCGCAACTGAGGCAAAAGAAAGGGATGAAAGAGATATGTGACTAGGATGCACCAGCAATTGAGAGCATAAGTCAAATTCCAACTGTTGCAGGAAAGACTCAAAATGCGCCCAACTATGCTGCCGCATTTAGGCCATTTCGACAACAACACAATTGCGCTCAACTATGCGGCCCCATATGGACATTTTCAACAAATTCTCCCATATTTGCGAGATTTGCAGATAAAATCAAATATTCTCAATCAAATCTCCAAGGATCAAGGGATATGATCGGCCAAGCCTCTCCACATTGATCTCGATAGCCAACCCTAGACCTTGAGGTCTATAAAAGGCAACTCAAGCTGCAATTCCAAGGGGAGCTTGGATTTTGTATCTTCTACCCCAAATTCTGTAGTTTTTCTTTCAGCCACCATATTGAGTCTCCCCCAAGTTCTGTTCATACTTCATTCGGACAAGAACTTGAAAAGAAGGCAGTGTAAGAACTTGTTCTCCTCGAAAGAGGTTGAATAAAGTCAGAAAGAAGGAACAAACTTCGGGTTCTTTATCGCTTTCATTTAAGTTTTGTACTTTATGTTTCTCTTTAAAGTTTAGCTACTATTTCTATTTGTTCATTTGAGTTGTAAGCTTTTTTTCTTGTTTAAATTTCAATTCTTCAAGTTGTAAGTCAAGTTTTGTTTCAATTCCACACTTTTATTTCAATGAAGTTTATCATTTCTTATTTAAGTTTTCTTTTTATTTTTTGCACTTTAGTTTTCTTTTCAATGAGTAGCAAAATCCTTAGAAGGGATTCAATGAAGTGGATACCCTAAAAAGGAGATAAGCCCCGCCATGTGATCCAAGTAACTTTGCTTAACATTTAGCATCGTTTGCTTTTATTGAGTTTAAGTTTCATTGTTAGCTTAAACTGATCACTTGAGTTAACATAGTTTGTGTGAGATTCAATACTGAAAGGGTTGGATCGAGCACGCGTTTTTATAAAAGCAATCTAGGAGAAGAGTCTAGACATAGAACTTCACTTTTTGTATCTAGACATAGGACAAAACCTTTAGAATCATTGAGTTGCGTTCTTTATTTATCTAAGTTAAAATTAGCAATAGACAATATGTGTTTAATTGCTTAATCTCCTAAAAGCACTTAAAAAAGGGCTGAATAGGTGCTGAACTAGATTCATGGTGTTAAGTGTCGGTTATGGTAGGTTGCGGGCATATTTCAGTATCATTTTGTCTGAATCGCACAGAACTCGAAAAAGGCAGTATGCAGGCACAAGAGACAGAATCTCTGAAATAATCAGACATCGTTAACCAAGTTTGCAGGCGCATGGTGGGCGCATTTCCTCAGGGTTGAAACATATTTGAATTCCCTACTTCTCATTACTGTTTTTGGATCTTTTCTTTAGTTTTCTTTATTTTATTGCACGAAAAAACCCCCAAAATATTTTATTTACTTGGTTACCTTCAGTTACAACTTGAAAGCACGTGTGTTGTAAACTAAAAAGCCCTTTTGTTAATCGTTCCCTTGGGTTCGATACTTGGAATACTTCCATATATTACTTGTTGGACAGCGTGCACTTGCGCTTTAGCACCCACCAAGTTTTTTTGGCATCGTTGTCGGGGAACGACTTTTTAACAAACATTTTTTAGTTTTGCAGCATAATTGCGATCGGTTTGCGACAGCATATAGACTTTGTCCCAGGGACTCAATTCTATTTTGTAGGTTAGAGTTGGTGCATGCGCAAAGGGCCTTGCCTTTGTGATTTTGATCCTGAGATAGAGCGAACTTTTCGCCAGCGCTGTAAGGAGCATAGGAGGAAAAGACAAGATCTACAAGAGTTGAGCGCACAGGAGAATCCAGAATGACTTGTTTTACAGGAATCTATTTTGTAGGAACTTTCGATGGATCCACCTGGAGTCGATCCTCTTGGTGAGCAATAAAGAAGAGCACAACCCAATAATGTGCCACAACAACAACAACAGAAACAATGAGCGAAGCAGCAAAATTCCATTTTTTATTGCAAATGAACGAGATAGAGCTATAAGGGATTATGCGGTCGCAACTTTCCATAATCTTAATGCAAGAATCATAGAACCAAAGATTGAGGTAGCTCATTTTGAGTTAAAACCAATAATGTTTCAGATGCTCCAGACTATAGGGCAATTTGCAGGATTACCAAATGAGGATCCTCACAAACACATGAAGCAATTCTTGAGGATATGCAACTCGTTCAAGCTAAATGGAGTATTGAGCAAAACATTGAGGTTAAAACCTTTTCCTTTTTCTTTACAGGGTAATGCAGAAGCATGGCTAGATTCTTTCCCACCAAACTCGATCACTTCATGGGATGACTTGTCAGAAAAGTTTCTTCTGAAATATTTCCCTCCAACCAAGAATGCTCAGATTTGAGGGAAACTTATCACTTTTAAACAGGGACCAAATGAAGTCGTGGATACAACATGGGAACGATTCAAGAAGTTAGTCAGGATATGTCCACATCATGGCTTACCAGCCTGCCTTTTGATCGATCATTTTTACAACGGATTGACCCAGGCCTTTAAGACCTTGGTTAATGCGTCAGCAAATGGATCATTGTTAAGAAAGACAGTCAATGAAGCTAATGAGATTCTAGATGCAATTGTCTTCAACAACAGTCAGTGGGGAGATGAAGACACACATTCTACTAAAAATATTGCAAATGTATATGAGGTGGATGCAATAGCAGCACCGAGTGCGCAGATCTCAGCAACGAACAACACTCTGAAGAATTTCACTATGGGGAACCAGGCCCCTATTGCTACTTTGAATCTGTCACACCCCCTCCCAGCTCACTTGCCTAATCCTAGGAAGGAATGCGAAGACAGAGAATAGTAGCCCTCTTACTGCCACTCCCTGCCCAACCTAACATTAACCTGAAATTGTATACAACGAAGCATATATGAACTAGTAAAATTGAGTGCACAGTTGCACACCTGAATAAGATGCAATCATTTTTCCATACTAGGTTTTCATAACAAGTCATAACATACTTAAGTATTACACCCCGACTAGAATGCTTTTATTTCAAAACTATATACAGGTGGAAGTATATATATACAAGGAGCTAAGTGGCGTGGTGGCAAACAGGTCTTGTCGAGGCTAAGCACCGGGAACTCGTTTGCTACCTGGGGAGAGAAAACATGTTGAAAACGTGAGCTGGGATGCCCAGTGAGTGACTATTTAATAAGTTATGCGTTCATAGGTAAAGTATCAAAAGTAATTAAACAATGTCGCCAAATTATAGGCTTTAAGCACCACGATAATCAATGCATCAAAACTCATGATAAAGAAAACTTGTAGCATGATACCCTACCTATGGTAGAGTCCTCTCTAACCAACAACTTCAATACCTCTCTCTCTCACGTGCACGTGGTATGCCATTTAGGCTCACTGGTCTCCCCTAATACCTTCTCCATGTCCTTCAGTATTGGGGTCAGACCAACTACCACCCGAATACCTTCTCACTGTCCTTCAGTATCGGGGGTCAAGTTTTCTCCCTCCCAGGTACCTTCTCCGTGTCCTTCAGTACCGGGGGTTAATAATATACAAGGGCATGCTTTAAATAGTTAGGAAACATGTTTTGGAATCACATTCAGCAAGTTCTCAACATAAACACAAACTTTCATCATTAAACAAGCTTCCAACTTCAAGTGTAGTTCATCGTATGATTAAAAGAGAACTCATTAACCAAACTCATTTTTCGTGTTCTCAACGCATAAATTCTTTAACATAGCCAAACCATCATACTTTAAGTTTCAAGCAATTCAAACATGTTTTAGAGTGGATTAATGCATGGTACTTCCAAGAAAAACCCTACTTCCAAACTTAGGTTTCATGCTTGAACGCGGAGTAACAAACTAGTTACAATTATGCTTAACTTTCAACACTGACATTTATTAGTAGGAATTCAATGAAAAATGAATATAACTTAGTTTAAGCATGCTTCAATATCCATCACTAGTAAGCTTTTGAATAAATAAAGATCAACACATAGGTTTTCAAACAAAATTACTCACAAACACCGGAAGGCTCCCAAGGCTTATAAGCTTCTCCTATCTTCGTTTGCCCTGAAAATGAATTCCATAACATTAATCCCTTTTGCTACTTCACAAAAATTGATCTAACTCAGTCACATAACTCATAGGATAGTAATTGCACACACTTGGCAATAGGGTATAACAAATTGGAACACAACTTCCTTAAGCTCTCTAGACCCCTCTGTTTTGAGCCAAAAATTACAGATTCGACTTCCAGCATGAGTTTCTCAAACTTTAGAAAAACAACCACCAAATTTTATTTGATAACCCTCAAATAAAACATCTAAACTTATTTACCTCAAAATTTTAGCTTCTAATTCGTCCTCAAGAGCTCAAAATCACCAGATTTCTTCACCATGTTCTGCTGGCCGAAAAACTGGGAACACCTCTCGGTTTTCTTAAATTTTCACGACCTTCTTCTTCATATTTTCTCACAAAATTTTCCAGACCTAATCTTCATTCATTTTCTGAGATTTTGGCTCAAGAATCATCGAATTTTCTCAAGTGGATTGAGAGATATGACTGTTTTAAATTTATCCACTTCCTAGAGCTTCCAGCTGTCTACTGCAGTCACAAGTGTTGGACAGCTCATCCTTCCACTATAACAAAAAAAACTCCAACGAAAATGTAACTAAAATGGCCAGCTCCTCCTTCTCTCTTTAGACTTTAAGTCCCTTTCAATCCACCTAAATTGTAAAGAAATTTTAACTAAATTAATTAGAAATTACAGCTTTTGTATTCAACACAACATACACCTAATGTGTACCCAACTTGCTCATGACCTTAACTTACTTCAACTCAACTTTTAATATGCTTATCCCAATGCGTAACCTGTCTCCTTATGAAGCTTTGTGTACGTTAATATCCACAACTTAGGAGATTCCCAAATTCTACCACGACATCTTTTAGTGCAACCTATATCAATTTGCATATGTCAAAACATCATATATGAGCACAATATGATCAAAAGAGAGTTTAGGGCTTACAGAATCAAATCTCAACACCTACTTGTGTATATTGCAGTGAAGGCCATCTATATGATAGTTGTCCTTACAACCCTACCTTTGTGTTTTTTATAGGGCAAAACAGGTCAAATCCTTATTCGAATACGTATAACCCAGGTTGGATACAACATCCTAACTTCTCTTGGGGAGGACAGAATGCGAGCATATCAAATCAGTACGTGAAGCAGGGATTTGCACCAGGTTTCAATAATCAAGCACAACAACCATACACACAGAAGAATGCTACACAAATGCCACCGCAATCATCAGCTCAGAACTCTTCATTAGAAACCTTGATGAAGGAGTTCATGGCTAAGAATGATGCCATCATTCAAAGTCAAGTTGCGTCATTGTGAAATCTTGAATTGCAGGTTGGACAATTAGCAAGCGAGATGAAGAACAGTCCTCAAAGAACATTATCAAGCAATATGGAGAATCCACATAGAGAAGGAAAGGAGCATTGCAAAGCGATCACTCTTAGGAGTGGACTCAAGTATGCTGAGCCCAAGATGCCAGTGGAATGCAAATCTCCACAAGTTTCTTTTGATTCCTATTTACAGGAAAATTTGCAGGAAAATTTGCAGGAAAGTGCTGTTGACAATGAAATAAATAAGGACTTAAACGAAAAAATTGTAGGTGATGCTACCACTCTTGCTATCGCAAAGCAGCCTGAAGGGCGAAAGGACATCCCTAGGAATGAAAATTTTGCAGGAAATGCGGTGAAGGATGCGACAGCAAAGAACCAGAAAGCAAAGCTTGAGAAGAAGGTGACACCAATGAAGAAATAGGAAAATTTATATCAAGGTGTCAGGCCACCACCATTCCCACAGAGATTCCAGAAGAAGAACCATGACGAGCAGTTTAATAAGTTCTTGGACATACTCAAGCAGTTGCACATCAACATTCCGTTGGTGGAAGCTCTTGAGCAGATGCCCAACGATGTCAAGTTCTTAAAAGATATATTGACTAAAAAGAGAAGGCTAGGAGAATATGAAAATGTAGCTCTCACTAAGAACTGTAGTGCTCTCATAAAAAGCAAAGTGCCACCCAAATTGCAGGATCCAGGCAGCTTTACTATCCCATGGATGATAGGAGGGTAGGACATTGGACGAGCATTATGTGACTTAGGAGCCAGCATCAACTTGATGCCTCTGTAAGTTTTCAAGTTGCTAGGAATTGGAGAAGCTAGACCCACGAAGGTGACTTTGCAGTTGGCAGACAGGTCAATAGCTAGGCCCATCGGGAAGATTAAAGATGTCCTCGTTAAGGTCGACAAATTTGTTTTTCCTGCGGATTTCATAATCCTAGATTGTGAGGCGAACAGTGAAGTTCCTATCATCTTGGGAAGACCTTTTCTAGCCACAGGAAGAACAATCATAGATGTCCCAGAAGGGGAGCTAACTATGTGAGTAAATGACCAATACATCACATTCAATGTGAAGAAGGCTAAGCGCTACTCGGGGGAATCGGAGGAATGCTCAAATTTAGAACTTTGTGATCTGTTTGAATTTTATGATTTGCAGGAAGACAGCTTCACAGGAGAAAGTTTTTTATCAAACAAGTTTGAAGAAGCGTCGGAGTAGCAGATTGCTGCTACATATGCACCCGCATTTGAAGAATCAAGTGAATTGAGACCAGCAGATGATAAAAAAGTGCCACTGAAACCTTCAGTGATTGAACCACCAGTGCTGGAGCTCAAGCCACTTCCATCTCACCTAAAATACATATTTTTAGAAAAGGATGAAACTCTACCAGTTATCATCTCTGCAAATCTCACTGATGAGGATGAATTTTCTTTATTGTAGCTACTCTCCAAGCACAAGAAGGCGCTAGGATGGACAATAGCAGATATACGAGGAATTAGCCCTTCTTTTTGTATGCACAAGATCAATCTAGAGGAGGGAGCCAAGAAGTCAATAGAGAACTAGAGGAGATTGAATCCGGTGATGAATGAGGTGGTTCGTAAGGAAATTTTGAAGTGGATTGATACAGGAGTAATCTACCCCATAATAGATAGCAGCTGGGTTAGCCCAGTACAGTGCGTGCCAGAGAAAGAGGGAATGACCGTTGTAACAAACTAGAATAATGAGCTTATTCCAACCAGGACTATTAGAGGGTGGAGAGTGTGTATGGACTATCGCTGCCTCAACAAGGCCACAAAGAAGGACCACTTTCCATTGCCTTTTATCAATCAAATGTTGGATCGACTTGCAGGGAAGGAGTATTATTGCTTTCTAGACGGATATTCAGGTTACAACCAGATCACAATAGTTCTAGAAGATCAGGAGAAGACGACATTCACATGCCCCTATGGAACCTTTTCTTTCAGAAGGATGCCATTTGGACTGTGCAATGCCCCAGCAACCTTCCAGAGATGCATGATGGCCATTTTCTCAGAAATGGTGGAGAGAACCGTGAAATTTTCATGGGTGATTTCTCTGTTTTGGTGAATCATTTAATCATTGTCTTATGAATCTTGAACAGGTTTTGCAGCACTGTGAAGACACCAACCTAGTGCTCAACTGGGAGAAGTGCCATTTTATGGTGCAGGAAGGCATTGTCCTAGGGAATAAGATCTAAAGGAAAGGAATCGAGGTGGATAGGGAAAAAGTGGAATTAATTGCAAACTTACCTCCACTTATATCAGTATAGGAGATCCGAAGCTTTTTAGGTCATGCAAGATTATACAGACGATTCATCAAAGATTTCTCCCACATTTCTAAACCTTTATGTAGGTTGTTAGAGAATGACAGACCATTTGTGTTCTACCAGGATTGTTTAATTGCTTTTAACAGGTTGAAGGATGAATTAAGCTCGGCCCCCATAATGATTGAACCTGATTGGAGTTACCCGTTCGAGCTTATGTGCGATGCAAGTGATTTTGCTATAAGTGCAGTACTGGCACATAAAAAGAACAAGATAATACATCCCATTTACTACACCAGCAAGACCATGAATGACGCATAGGTCAACTACACCACAACAGAGATGGAGTTACTTGCAGTCGTATTCGCATTCGACAAATTTAGATAATATCTGGTCTGAACAAAAGTGATTGTCCATATAGACAACTCGACGCTCAAGTATCTTTTGACAAAGAAAGATACTAAGGCCCGACTCATCAGATGAATTTTGTTTTTGCAGGAATTCGATCTAGAGATCTTAGACAGGAAAGGAATAGAAAATCATGTTGCAGACCACTTGTCAAGATTAGGGTTGGAGGCTCAGAAGGATGATTCAAAGGAGATACATGATACTTTTGCAGACAAGCAGTTGTTGGCAATCAAAGCAATTGAGTTACCATGGTATGCTAATATAGCTAACTACTTAGTTAGTGGGCTTACTCCACCAGATGCAACATTGCAGCAATTGAAGAAATTCTATCATGACAGTAAGTACTACTGTTGGGATGAACCTTACCTTTACAGGATGGGACCAGACCAGGTACTCAGAAGATGTGTTGCGGAGGAGGATGTCCCTAAGATATTAGAAGCTTGTCACACAGCCCCCATATGGACGTTATTTTGCAGGAACAAAGACAGCAACTAAAGTACTCTAGTGTAGATACTTTTGTCCAACTCTTTTCAGGGATGCACATGTGTTTACTAAAGGATGTGATCAATTCAGAGAACGGGAAACTTAACAGCGAGACATGAAATGCCAATGCACTACATGTTAGAAGTGGAAATCTTTGACCTGTGGGGCATAGATTTCATGGGACCTTCCCGCCATCCTTTGGGAATGTGTATATCTTACTTGCAGTAGACTATGTGTCCAAATGGATCGAGGCTATGGCAACACCTACCAATGATGCTAAGACAGTGAAGAAGTTTCTTCATAGGAACATCTTTACTCGTTTTGGACTCCAAGGGTGTTAATTAGTGACGAGGGAACTCATTTTGTTAACAGGGTCATAGGAAATTTTCTTGCAAGGTACAACATAAGGCACAAAATTGTGACTGCATATCATCCACAAATGAATGGACAGGCAGAATTATCGAACAGAGAGATCAAGACAATCCTAGAAAAGACAGTTATCCATCGCAAAGGGATTGGTCTCTCCAGCTCGATGATGCATTATGGGCACACAGGAAAACTTTTAAGGCTCCATTGGGAATGTCTCCATACATAATCATCTTTGGGAAAGCTTGTCACTTACCCTTAGACTTGGAGCACAAAGCCTATTGGGCATTGAAAATGCTGAATTGTAATTTAAATGATGCAGGTGTACTCCGAAAGATGTAGTTGAATGAGCTTGAAGAACTAAGGCACTTATCCTATGAAAATGCTAAACTCTATAAGGAGAATGTAAAGAAATGGCATGACAAGAAGATTTTTTACAAACGACTGCATGAGGGACAACATGTGTTGCTGTTCAATTCGAGGTTGAAACTTTTTCCAGGGAAGCTGAGATCCAGATGGTCTGGACCATTCACGATTGCTAAAGTATATCCATACTGAGTAATTGATTTGCAAGATAGCAAAGGGACCAATTTTAAAGTAAACGGACAAAGAGTAAAACCATATTGGGGAGAAGGCCTAAGCAGGAACAAGGCCTCAGTCTCCTTAAGGGAGCCAAATTAAGAATATCAGGTGATGTGTTGTAAATATGTAAATATTGCTTTTGTTTTTGTTTTCTTTATAAAAAAAAATTGGTGCAAGTGGTGCATAGGTGACTTAATGCATTAGAATTATAAGTTTTTGATTAAGAGGGAACTCTGTCTATGAGGGTCCTATCTAGGCTGAGGTACTTAAGCCGACCATAAGGGAGCACCTCTACCTGGGGACCTACCTGGGAGTTGAATCAATCAAACTTTTAAGTCTGTCATTATCACCTTGTATCTGATTCAATTCTTCTTTTATGTATGTGTGAACTTTTTGATACCTTGAGTTAGTGTGCAGGGAATTTTGAAGGACTTGTGAAATTTCAAGGATTAAGGAGAAAATGTGAAATGAAGATCCAAATGTGATCGCATTCCAAAATCATAATGTTTATTGCAGGTTTTTAGCTCAAAGAAATGTGTTTGGAATTGCGGCCGCATATTGGAAGGTGTACATAGGGCAAATGCGGCCTGATTGAGGGTGCATTTGACCCTAAATCTTTGTTTTGCAGGAACCATGCGTCAAAGGAGAATTGCGGCTAGATTTACGGCTGCATATGGACTTCAAGACGGATAAGGAGGTGGTGACGTCAATTAAAAAAGGAAAGGGGGTTGTTTTTGGAAATATCGAAACATATAAATAGGACCCACCATTGACTTAGGTCAATTTATTCAAATTTCCAAATCACCCAACTCCTTGCCGTTTCTTACATCACAAGTACCACTTCCGACCACGTTTCGGTGAGCTTTCGATCATCTTTTCCGACCAAACCCATCGATAAAAGTCCTCATTTTCTTCACAGAAAGAACCAACCACCCCTATTCTCTCTTTTGCAGGTAATTTCGAGAGCAATGGAGCACGACGAAGTCACCTACAAAAGAAGAAGACTCCTGAAGAACCAGTCTTCATCGCCGGAAATTTCTGCAGCTCAAGCTGATCGCACCAGCCCTAGACGAACAACAAAGGGCATTGAAGCAAGGGGTAAATCGACTCTTCCCACTGGTTCTCCACTGCCAAAACTCTTGAGAGAGTGGGAGGAGGACGTGCGGGAGATAGCCAGGTTGAGCAGAGAGGCCATCGTGAGTATGAGGATGCATTCGGAAGATGAAGAAGAAGAGTTGGCCCCTTTTTTTCGGAAATCCACGAAACAGCCCAAAGACACACCGAAGGCTGGAGAAATCAGCATTGAAGAAGGAGGTTCACCGCCTTTCATGACTATATATGTGAAGAAAAGAAAGTTGGAGAAGAAGATGGCGCCAAGCAACAAAGACAAGGCGAAGGGCCCAAATGCGACCGCATTTGCAGCTCATCTAGAGAAGCCTCAGGAGTCTGTCAAGCTTGAGGCAAAAAGAGAAGTTTAGCACGCAACCCTGGCACATCCAAACAAAGCTAGTCCTGTCGAAGAAAGGGCAAATGCGCCCGCCCAGCAAACTGAAAATCCTCCAACGGCTAAAGGACCAGATGTGCCTGTATCTACGGAGCATTTGGAGGTGCCTGTACCAACTCACGCCACTCCAACGAAGTCAATCACCTCCGCCACTACTCAAGTATCAACCTCATGCCCTCACCTAGAAAACGCAAGATTAAGATGCTCTTCACACATAAAAGGAAGACAAGGTTAGACATCTCACCAACTGAAGATGGAGAGGACACTGCAGAGCCTAGACCACCACAAACTGACGAACAGGTGGCTCAAGAAGACATTCCCACACCTGAGTGGGCAGCCATGGTCGCTGCTGGAAAGGCCAAGGTTGTGGACCTTGTTGAGAAGCTTCGTGAAGAGGCTGAAAGGAGAAGAAAATAAGAGGAAGAAGAAAATGCGGCGAGGATTGAGGCTGCAAACTAAAAATTTATGCAGAAAACAGAGCGGCCACATTCAGACCGCATTTGGACCAGACACCACCACCACCAACAAAGGACCAGCAAAGGTCATCTGAGGCCAATGCTGCATATGCGACTGCATCTAGGGCGCATCCTAACCAACAGGGGCAGACAGAAGCTGAATTTGACGAGCTGTTCAAGTATGAAACAAGGGGGCTCACTCCTGATCAGAGCCCCAAAAGAGATGAAGAAGAAGAAGGTCGAGAGCAATCTGAAATCCCTTATCTGAGGATGAATTGCAAGAAATCTCACAGAGTGAGATGCCTAAATCCTCCAAGAGGAGGACTGAGAAGAAGAAGAGGAGTAGGCCTCAAACTACTCCTAGGCCGAGGACTCGTCACGCCACTGCAGAGAGTCTTGTAGCTGAATGCTCTACCCCATTTGACCTCAACAAACGAAAAATCATCATGGGGGACAGAGCTCTTATGTGTGAGAACAAAACAGGCCCCATCCTAGAATTCATTACAGACACTATTCGCAGATTGGGATGGGAGAGATTCTGTTAGCGCAAATAGTTTGGGAGTTTTATGCCCAACTGGGGGATGAAACTAGGAACAAACTCGAACTCAGAGGGAAGACAGTGCGATTCTCTGCACTAGACATCAACATGGTATACATGCTCCCCTATTTGAGGAATCCTGCAGGTAATGAAGTAATGGATAATCCAGCTGAGGAGCAGCTGCAAGAGGCCTTAGAGTTTGTTGCACACGAGGGCACATAATGGAGAGTCTCGCAACAAGGAGGGAGGACCTTGGTGCCTGCCAACATCAAGACAGAGCCGTACGTTGGGCTCCACTTCCTGAAGAACAGGATTCTACCCACAACACATGACACCACTATCTCACAGAAGAGGGTCATGCTGTTGTATAACATTTACAAGGGCTTAGACATCAAACTAGGTAGAATCCTACGAGAGGAGATTGTGGCCTGCGCTCGAAGGAACGTGTGATGCCTTTTCTTTCCCGCCCTAATAACTAAACTCTACAGAAGTGTGGAACTGTACCCATAAGGTAGAGAAGAAATCAACAGGTGCAAGGGAACCCTGGATCTGATGGCTATCAACAAATTGAAGGCCTTGCATGAACAGAAGCTCACTTCTCCAAATAAGCAACCCACCACTCCTTCTACTCCACACTTTGCAACCGCATCTCCACCGCATCATGCAACACCAGGACCATCTGAGCCACCACAAGACGATATCCAGGCTTAGATGCATAGATTTCAGGAGCAGAGCAGGACCTATTGGGATTATGCAAGAGAGAGGGACGAGGCCATTTGAATGGCCCTCGCAGAGCTGACCAAGGGAAAGGCCCCAACCCTACCTGACTTCCCTGCCATTCTCCTAGAGTTTGTGGACCCACAGAGAGATGATCCATCCTTTACCTCTTTATTGCTTTCATAGTTAGTTTACTTGCTTTCATATGATAGATTTGATGCTTTATAGTATAGATTGAATTGTTTTTGTTTATTTGCTTTTGTTAAAAACACTTCTTGCTTAATGATTTTCCATACACCTTGCACATGCATGAATAAAAATCAAATTTCAAAAACAAGTTTTCAATTTGCTTTCTTTGGTTGTGGAGTTCAGAAGTCCTTTATGATGATAACTAGAGCTCTATCAACTTCACCTACTTTATGCAAATTTAGGTTTAAGTTTCATGTACCTAATCAATCACTTTTCTTCATAAACCATTCAAATCTGAATTCTTCTTATGTTTAGACTACTTAGTATGCTTAGGAGAGTGTAGTTCAATGCTTGGCAAGTCTAGTAACAACAAAATTTGTACCCCAACCCCTCTTATGCAGTATGCTTTTAGTCAATGGGGACATTGACCCATTTAAGTTTGGCGGGATGAGTTGTATTGTAGTTGTGAGTTTTAATGCCATTATATGGATGTATCATGTATTACACTACTATTGGAACCTTATAAAAAAAAAAGAAAAAGAGATACTCCTCCTTCCAAGGTTAACCAAGTAACCAGGGGCAGTCATGACACCCATGATTTCCTTTGCATGAAAAGTTGACTTAGGAAGTGAGTATGTGGAAACAGTCTTAGCAGTGACTTGTGCTCGTAGTCAGCTACTTTCACCACAAAGTGTTAGTAAGTTGGAGCAAAGGTACAGTGTGACAGAAAGACTCTTCTTAAAAAAAGAAAAAAAAAAAGATAGAGACAGAGAGAAAAAAAGAGCCTAGCAGTAGCATTGAATAAGTTTGGGGGAAGTTATTATCTTTTGTACTTAGAAGATTTTAGACTTAGCTTGTTAGACAGAAAAATTACCCTAGACTTTATGACTGAGCCTTAGGTAGAATAAACAAAGTAAGCGGATTTGCATGAGAATGGTTTGTCTTGAAAAATGAAAGATAAAGTCTCATGGGTTGAAACTCCAAGTTTGTGTAAGTTCTAAAAGTTGAGATCTCTCCTGAAAGGTACTATTTTTCAAAACTTCCTTAGAATGCATATTGTTGCTTGTTTGCTTAATTGTTGTTTTTGCTTAAAATTGCTTGAGGACAAGCAATAAGCTAAGCTTGGGGGTGTGATAACACTCATTTATGAGTGTTATTTGACTCTAAAAACTAAGCTATTTACTTAGAAAGCGAGTGTTTAATGTTATAATTCATGTCATTTAGGGCACATTTAAGTAAAAAAGTTTTGCATGTGTTTGAAGTGTTGATTTTGTAAAAATAAGTTTTAGGCGTATTTAAAGTCATTTTTGTTAAGAAAGTGTTAATTTTTGTTAATTTTGTGTAGAGGCTGAAAAAGGATCCAAATGCGCCCACATTCTAGCAGCAACTGAGGCAAAAGAAAGAGGATGCAAGAGATATGTGACCAAGATGAAACAACAATTGAGAGTAGAAGCCAAATTCCAACTATTGCAGGAAAGACTCAAAATGCGCCAAACTATTTGGCCTCATTTAGGCCATTTTGACAACAACACCATTGCGCTGAACTATGCAGCCGCATTTGGACCTTTTCGACAGATTCTCCCAGATTCGCGAGATTTGCAGATAAAATCAAATATTCTCAATCAAATCTCCAAGGATAGAGGGATATGATCGGCCAAGCCTCTCCACACTGATCTCGGTAGCAAACCCTAGACCTTAAGGTCTATAAAAGACGACTCAAGCTTCAATTCCAAGGGGAGCTCAGATTTCTATCTTCTAACTCAAATTCTGCAGTTTTTCTTTCAGCCGCCATACCGAGTCTCCCCCAAGTTCTGTTCATACTTCATTCGGACACGAACTTCGAAATAAGGGAGTGTAAGCACTTTTTCTCCTCGAAAGAGGTTGAATAAAGTCAGAAAGAACGAAAAACTTCGGGTTCTTTATCGCTTTCATTTAAGTTTTGTACTTTATGTTTCTCTTTAAAGTTTAGCTATTGTTTTTATTCGTTCATTTGAGTTATAAGTTTTTATTCTTATTTAAATTTCAATTCTTCAAGTTGTAAGTCAAGTTTTGTTTCAATTCCGCAGTTTTATTTCAATGAAGTTTATCTTTTCTTATTTAAGTTTTCTTTTTATTTTCTGCACTTTAGTTTTTTTTTCAATGAGCAGCTAAATCCTTGGAAGGGATTCAATGAAGTGGATACCCTAAAAAGGAGATAAGCCCTGCCATGTGATCCAAGTAACTTTGCTTAACATTTAGCATCGTTTGCTTTTATTGAGTTTAAGTTTCATTGTTAGCTTAAACTGATCACTTGAGTTAACATAGTCTGTGTGAGATTCAATACTGAAAGGGTCGGATCGAGCACGCATTTTCATAAAAGTAATCTAGGAGAAGAGTCTAGACATAGAACTTCGCTTTTTGTATCTAGACATAGGACAAAAACCTTTCGAATCATTGAGTTGCGTTCTTTATTTATCTAAGTTAAAATCAGCCATAGACATATTTGTTTAATTGCTTAGTCTCCTAAAAGAACTTAAAAAGGGTTGAATAGGTGCAGAACTCGATTCATGGTGTTTAGTGTCGGTTAGGTTAGGTTGCGGGCGCATTTCAGTAGCATTTTGTCTGAATCGCATAGAACTCGAAAGAGGCAGTATGCGGGCGCAAGAGGCATAATCTCTGAAATAGTCGGACCTAATTAAGCAAGTTTGCGGGTGCATGATGGGCGCATTTCCTCAGGGTTGAAACAGATTTGAATTCCCTACTTCTCATTACTGTTTTCACATCCTTTCTTTAGTTTCTTTATTTTATTGCACGAAAAAACCCCAAAATATTTTATTTACTTGGTTACCTTTGGTTGCAACTTGAAAGCACCTGTGTTGTAAACAAAAAGCCCTTTTGTTAACTGTTCCTTTGGATTCGATACTTGGAATACTTCCATATATTACTTGTTGGACAGCGTACACTTGCGCTTTAGCACCCACCTCGGGCGCATATAGGCAGCAATCTCAGAACAAGCCAACCTAGTTGGGCAAGTTGCAGGTGCATGGTAGACGATTATTCCTTAGGGTTGAACCAGACTTGAGTCCCCCATTTCTCATCAGTTTTTTCATTATCTTTTTAGCATTTCATTGTCTTTTATTTTTCACTCACCTCACAAAATTATTACTTTCGGTTGCTAGTTCAAAGAGGTCTTTATTGATTAAATTGGAAAAGTTTGTTAACCATGCGCTTGGGTTCGATACTTGGAATACTTCCATATATTACTTGTTTGACAGTGGGCATTTGCGCACTTTTTCCTTGGTAGTCATCAGGTCTACAAAGAGATATTGAGAAAGTGCCCTCAACATGACTATCTACAATGGTTACAGGTACAACTTTTTTTTATAATGGTTTATCTTCAAGTACTAAAGCAATTTTGGATTTGAGTGCAGAAGGAAGTTTTTTTAGCACAGACTATGGAGGAGGCACATGCTCTTCTTGAGGAAAGGGCCGTAACAAGTTATCGATGGCCATTAAACTGTTCATCTTCTTTGAAATAGGCATCTACGAGATAGATGAGGTGAGGGCTCTTAAAGCACAAATGGCTTCTTTAACTAACACATTAAATAAATTTTCAATTGCAAGAGCCACCGAGTCGATTGCCTCACTTTCATCTTTGAATTTGAGGAGTTAGAGGAGCAGTCTATTAAGTAGTGCCAGTAGGTTCATAATAGAGGCTTTGGCTACCAAGGAAACCAAAATCTACCCAACTTTTACCATCCAGGTTTGCGTAATCATGAAAATTTTTCTTATGCTAACCAGAAGAATGTTTTGTAGCCACCACATAGATTTCCAACATCTTTTCAGGTGAAGAAACCTAACTTGGAGGAAATGTTGGGTACATTTATTAACGAGCAGAGGGGAGTTAACCAGCAATTACAGACCTCAATCACTACCTTGCCTATAGCAATGAGTGGCCACGACACGACGTTAAAGAATATGGAAGTTCAGATTGGACAGATCGTGAGTGCCGTCAATACCCTTCATAAGAGTAAGTTCCCTAGTGATATTGAGGCCATGTGAGCAGTATAAGGGGATTACACTGAAGAGTGGGAGTTAGTAATGCGGGCCAGCGAAGAAGTTAGTTGCTGAGAGGGAAGAGATTGAGAGCGAAAAAGCTGTGCAAGAAAAAAACCATATCATGAAAGCTTTCTTCCCATTCTTTTTCTTTTATTTCTTCTTATGAAACTAACTCCCAGGAGCCAAAGAAGAAAGATGAGAAAAAAGAGTAGGAGTTGGAGAAAAATAAGATGAATCCATAAGATGAGCTAACTTAGAAGGCCTTCTAAGAGATGGCGAAAGAGGAGGAAATCAAGACACCCAGATTCAGAACAGTGAATAAAGAGGCACACATCAGTCCTCCTAGGAGGAGGGGTAGATGCCCTACTTTCAATCCCAAGGAGCATTCTTTTCCTCAGTGTTATAAGGATGTTAAATTATATGCATAATTTGTTGATTTTTTAGAAATCTTTAAAAAGTTGCATTTTAGCATCCGTCTAGCAGATGCTCTAGCAAAAATGCCTAATTATGGAAGGTTCATGAATTAAATGTGGATGCCCTACTTTTGATCCCCATGAGCTTTCTTTTCCTCAACATTATAAGGATGTTATATTAGATGCCCAATTTGCTAAATTTTTAGAAATGTTTAAAAAGTTGCATATTAACATCCCTCTAGCAGATGCTCTCGTGAAAATGCCTAATTATGGAAGGTTCATGAAAGAAATGTTGTCGAAGAAGAAAAGATTTGAGGTGGATGCGGTGCTCAGTTTGAGTGAGAAAAGTAGTACCATCCTGAAGCAAAAGATGGCCACGAAACAGAAAGACCTAGAGAGTATTACTATTCCTTGTGTGATCAAAGTTTTAAAAATAGATAGGGTATTATGTGATTTAGGGGCTAGTATTAATCTCATGCCTTTATCTGTTTATAGAAGACTTGGTTTACAGGAGATCTAGCCCATGAGTATCTTTCTTTAGCTAGCTGATCGATCAGTTGCCAAACCAAAAGGTATAGTTGAAGATGTACTTGTAAAAATTAACTAGTTTATTTTTCCTGTAGATTTCGTTGTCCTATGATAATGCTAATATTTTACACATTTCTAGCCATTTTTACTTAAGTTATTTGCACAAATGCATGCTTTTATGTTTAATAAATATAGAAAATTAATGAGAAAATGGCCAAAATTAGTTAAGGGGTTGTTTTGAGCTAAGAAATAGGAAATAAGAGGAAAAGAGTTGATTTTTTTAATGAGTTTTGATGTTTTTATGCAGAAAAGTGAAAATTGCAAGAATTATAACTCCAATTGCAACTGCACTTTCACTTGGGAGAAAGAATTCCGAAAAATAAGGAAGAAATCTAGAAGCTCGATTTTATGCTGATATTTGAAGATATTCTCCACGAATCAAGCTCATAAAGATTCGATTCTTGCCTTAAACATCTTAGGAGCAAACCCTAGCATTTGGAGGCTATAAATATGAAGATTCAGGCCACGAAAAAGCAGTCCACGATTGTCCTTAATCGATTGAAGACCCATTATTTTTCTGCACTTTTAGTTTTCTATTTTCTCGACTTAAAGGAGAAGGAACGCCACCCAAACTTCAATCCATCCCTGTCGAAAGTCTAGGGTTGTGAAGATATTATTCTCCTTAAAAGAGGTTGAGTTTAGATCGATTGAAGAAGTGATAGTTTTCTCCTTGAAGTTGGACTTTTCCTTTGTATCGCAAGTTCAGTTTCTATTTTAGTTTCCTGTAGGTCATTCCACATTTCTATCGAAGCCACGGGAAAAGAATTCAACCACTGCTTGGATCGACCCTTAAGAGTGAACGGAAACAGTCTCAGTCTGATAGCATCATCTGTCACCCTATTATACTTGAATGTATTGCAAATTTCTAGAAAATCAGCAATGTGAGAGTTTGGGTCTTCACTCTGCAGTCCACTGAAACTCAAAGCCTGAACCGTCTGCAGTGTAGCTGGCTTGATCTCAAAATTATTAGCTTGAATGGATGGCCTTCAAATAGCATAATGGATATCAGTTATGTCAGGCATCACATAATTTCTCAAGGCCCTATTCTCATTCTGTCCTTTGTCGTTTGCCATCATTTCTTGCTCCAATGCAGTACGCTCTCTCTTTTCTTTTATGTTTTTTCTGCAAGTGCGTTCGATCTTAGAATCAAAAGGAAATAGATCACTACTTCCAAATTTTTGCATACACTTGCTTTACCTCCTAGCAAAAGCAAAAACAAATAACAGAAATTAAAACAAATAAAATAAAACTCATATTAAGACAAAAGATATTGATTTTGATATTGATAAATTAAACATTCAGTCCCCGGCAACAGCGACAAAAACTTGTTGCTCAAATTCGCAAGTGTACGAATCGTTACAAGTAGTATAGTAGTGTGAGTACTAGTATCGTTCTCCACAGGGAATAAATGCTATCAATTACCAAATTCGTAAGCTTCAATTTTATCTGAGGACCGAATAATTGATGATTGGTGAAATTAAAGTTAACAGTAAAAGAATAAAATACGACTCTAAAATTAACAACATAAAACAATTGATTAAATTTAATTGCAATAGGTTCTAGAGCTATGACTTCACCGTTATCTTCTTCTATTCTTCATTCATTAATAGTTGAAGCAAATTTTATTTCTAGATTGTTGGCAAGTTCTACCCTATAGACTCGATATTCTCTTTCAAGCAATAACGATATTCATTGAAAAGTAAATTGTCTATATCTCTATGACAATTCCAACAATTCAATTATGATGAACGTAGAACCTAAATCGCCACAAAACCCACAAGAATATCTCTATCTCAAGTATAAATTAGGGAAAACTATTCAGATCTATCAACAATTCTCGTCTCTCAACCTCGAATTATGACATGAAATCGATGTAAAGAGTGGCCAAATCTAAACATGCATTAAGCTCAGAAAAGTTTTCACAACCAAATACGAAATTCAAATATCAAATATTAACTAGGAATAATAGGATTCGAATAGCGATTACATCAAAGGTCTAGAAAGAGTAAATTAGTTCATACTAAAAATTTCAATAAAAGTCCTAACGAAAACTATTGAAGTCATTACAACCAATAAAAGAGAAGGGAAAGGGAAAAGAAACAAATTCGGGTGATTCCACGAGTTCTCAATCATCGTTCTCACTCTGTTTGGTTGCTCGGATCCTCCAAAATAGTATCCAACCGTCGTCCTCTCGTTCTCCCCCTCCAATCCTCTTCAAATTTGATAAAGAGATGTATTTATAGGTTAAAAAACCCTGGGCGCGCATCTCAAATTCACGCTTCAAATTTCGTAGCGCCTAGGCGCTAGCATTCCGTCCTCCTGCACTGCTTGTGGCGCCTAGGCACTGTATTTTTTTATTTTTTTTTTCAACTTGAAAATTTTTGAACTTGGCCTTCAAAATGAATTCCTTAATCACCTACAAAAATACAAAAAAAATGCATGTTTAAAATCTAAAAACTATAGGAAAACTAACAAAAAAACAACCTAAACATGATATAATAAATAAATATAAAATGAACTTATCAACGACATTTTCACAAAATTAAGATTGAAGCACAGATTGCAAACACAAATTACAACTGCAAATTTTTTGTTGCAGGAGGACCGAACCCTATTTGTCATTTGCAGGTTAGGTTTTGGTGCATGCGAAGGGAGTTTTATCTTCCAAAGCAAGATCCTGAAATAGAAAGAACTTTCCACCAACACTGCGATTGCAGCAGAGGAGGAAAAATGAGAAAAGACAATGGTTGAGTACCCGGGAAGATCTTTCAAGAACTGTTTTGCAAGAAACTTGGATGGATCAACCTGTTGATGATCCTCGAGTTAATCCTCATGAATGGAAGAATCAACAACAAAATGTAAGGCAAAATACAGGTCAAAATGATGGCCAGAATGCTACTCAACTACCACAAGCAATTCTTCTACAAAATCCTATCTTCATTATAGAAGAATGGGATAAAGCGATCAGAGATTATGCAGCCGCCACTTTTCAGAACCTTAATACAGGAATTGCAAAACCAACTATAGAGACTAATTTCGATGTAAAGCCCGTGATGTTTCAAATGCTTCAAACAATAGACCAATTTGCAGGATTACTAAACAAAGACCCACATAATCACCTCAGATGTTCCTTAGGATTTGCAATTCTTTAAAACAGAATGGAGTCACAAATGATACATTGCGCTTGAAATTTTTTCCTTTCTCTTTGTAGGGAACTGCAGAAGCTTAGTTGGATTCTTTTCCCTCAGATTCTATTGTATCATGGGATAACTTAGCATAGAAGTTTCTCTTGAAACATTTTCCACCCACAAAGAATGCACAAATCAGTGGGAAGATCATTACTTTTAAACAGGAACCAAATGAAGGAGTAGACTCTACATGGGTGTATTTCAAGAAGTTAGTACGAAGATGCCCACATCATGGTTTACCAGCTTGTCTTCTCATAGAGCACTTTTACAATGGGTTGACTCAGGCCTAAAAAACCTTAGTCAATGCATCAGCTAATGGATCCTTGTTAAAAAAGACAGTGAACGAGGCAAATGAATTTTTGGATGCTATGGTCTCTAACCACAGTCAGTGGAGAGGAGATGAGTCAAAACCCACAAAAAGCGTTGCAGGAATATATGAAGTCGATACATTGGCAGCACTAAGTGTGTAGATTTCTTTCATGATAATCATGTCTTTGAAAATTGTCCTTACAATCCTGCCTTGATGTGTTATATAGGGCAAAATCAGTTTAATCCATATTCCAACACATACAATCCAAGCTGAAGGTAACATTCTCAGTTCTCTTTGTGAGGACAAAATGCAAGTACATTAAATGATAATCAGTATGCGAAGCAAGGAACCCCACCAAGATTTGGAAATCGGCCATAAGAGCAGTACACGTAGAAAAATGCTACTCAATTGCAATCGCAATCATTAACACATAATCATTCCATGGAAACTCTGATGAAGGAATTCATGGCTAAAAATGATTCTCTCATGCAAAGCCAAGCTGCATCTTTGCATAACCTTGAAATACAAGTTGGACAGTTGGCCAATGAAATGAAGAACAGACTGCAAGGAATGTTGCCAAGCAATCTAGAGACTCCACAAGGCGAAGGAAAAGAGCATTGAAAATTCATTACATTAAGAAGTGGACTCAACTATGGAGGCCCTGAAATGCCAAAGAAGCAGAAGAGCAGTTTAGAAATTAAAAATGCAGGTGAAGGAAAAACGAATTGCATAGGAGAAGATGTACATAAACCAGTGAAAGAGAAATCAGGTGAAGCGATCGAGGAAGTGATCGAAAAGCACCAAGAATCAGAAAAGAAGACCAAGACAATAAAGATGGCAGAACCAGTAATTCATAGTTACAGACCACCACCCTCTTTTCCACAAAGATTTAAAAAGAAGAATCAAGACACACAATTTAACAAGTTTTTAGACATCCTCAATCAACTTTACATTAAAATTTTGTTAGTGGAGGCACTTGAGAAGATGCCTAACTATGTTAAATTTTTTAAGGACATATTGACAAAGAAGAGAAGGCTGGGAGAATTTGAAACTATGCCACTGACTGAGAATTGCAGTGTGATGTTGAAAAGTAAAGTCCCACCAAAGCTACGAAACCTAGAAGTTTCACAATCCCATGCATAATTGGAGGAACGGATCTCAGATGTGCATTATATGATCTTGGGGCAAGCAACAATTTGGTGCCTTTGTCAGTTTTTAAACAATTAGGAATTGGTGAAGCGAGACCTACTACAGTTACATTACAATTGGCGGATAAGTCTATAGCTCAACCAACAGGGAAGAAAGAAGACGTGCTGGTCAAAGTAGACAAATTTGTCTTCTCTGCTGACTTCATCATCTTAGACTTTGAGGATGACCAAAACGTTCCTATCATTCTAGGAAGACCATTCTTAGCCACAGTTTGCACTTCGATAGATGTCCAAAAGGGAGAACTCACAATGTAGGTGAATGATCAAGAAATAAAGTTTAATGTACTTGACGCATTGCGGTATCCAAGGGAAATAGAGGATTGTTCGAGACTGAAAATTTTGGAATCTTGGCAACTGCAATCAGATGAAGAAGGTGACTCTGAAGAACAAGAGAACTCAGAGGAAGATCAATGGGAAGAATCAACATACATTAGTCCTCTAAGGACTTCAAAAGACAAGATGGTACCCATTCAACCATCTATAGTGGAGCCAACTGTCTTAGAACTTAAACCACTACCGCCCCAGTTAAAATATATCTTTATGAGGAAAGATAAGGTACGATCATTTCAGCCACACTCACTGATCAAGATTAATCTTCTTTGTTTCAAGTACTATTTAAGAATAAAAGAGCAATCGGGTAGTCAATTGCAGATATCCAAGGAATCAGCCCGTCATTTTGCATGCACAAAATCAACTTAGAAGAGGGATCAAAGAATTTAGTGGAGATGCAGAGGAGGCTGAACCCTGTGATGAAAGAAGTAGTGCGCAATGAGATCATCTAGTGGATTGTTGCAGGTGTGATCTATCCAATTGCATATAGCAAATGGGTGAGTCCAGTCCAGTGTGTTCCTAAGAAGGGAGGAATGACAGTAATAACCAATGAGAAGAATGAATTACTTCCAACCCGCACAGTTATAGAATGGAGAGTTTGCATGGACTATAGACAACTGAATAAGGCAACTAAGTTTCCCTCTACCCCTTATCAATAAAATGCTTGATCGACTTGCATGAAATGAGTATTATTGTTTTTTGGATGGCTACTCAGGCTATAACTAGATAACAATTGCACTAGAAGATCAAGACAAGACGACGTTCACATGTCGTTATGGAACCTTCACTTTCAAAGAATGCCATTTGGATTATGTAATGCACCTGCAACTTTTCAAAGATGCACGATGGCGATCTTCTCAGATATGGTAGAGCAGACTGTAGAAATTTTCATGGATGACTTTTCCGTCTTTGGAGAAACGTACCATTGTTGCCTAGAAAATCTTGAACAGGTTCTACAAAGATGCGAGGAAACAAATTTAGTGCTCAATTGGGAGAAATGTCATTTCATGGTACAAGAAGGAAGAGTGCTCGGGCACCGAATCTCCAAGAAGGGCATTGAAGTTGACAAAGCCAAGGTGGAGCTGATTTTAAAAGGTTACCTTTACCAGCATCAGTCAAGGAGGTTCACAGTTTCCCAGGTCATGCAGGATTCTATCGATGATTCATCAGGAATTTCTCGCAAATATCTAAACCATTGTGCAAGTTATTGGAAAAAGACAGACCTTTCATTTTAACCAAGAATGCTTGACTGCGTTTGAGACACTAAAGAAGACCCTTAGCTCGGCACCAATTATGATTGAACCAGATTGGACCTAGTCGTTCGAGTTGATGTGTGATGCGAGTGATTTTGCAGTTGGAGCAGTGCTGGCACAGAAAAGAGACAAGGTTATACATTCGATCTATTATGCCAGTAGGACAATGAACGAGGCACATGTTAATTACACCACCACAGAAAAAGAACTACTTGCAGTGGTGTTTGCCTTTGATAAGTTCAGATCCTATTGGTCAGGACTAAGGTCATTGTTCACACAAATCATTCCGCCCTGAAGTATCTATTATCGAAGAAAGATGCAAAGTCCAGATTGATCAGATGGATACTACTTCAAGAATTTGACTTAGAGATACAAGATAGAAAACGGACCGAAAACTAGGTTGTTGATCATATGTCCAGGTTAGGATAGGAAGCCCAAAAAGAGGAAAAAAATATTATCAAAGATGTTTTTGCAGATGAAATGCTATTGGCAGTAGAGATGGAAATAACCCCATGGTATGCTGATGTAGCTAACTACATGGTGAGTGGATTAGCTCTTCTGGGCGCAAACCCACACCAGTTGAAGAAGTTCTTCCATGACATCAGGTATTACTATTGGGATGAACCTTATCTCAACAGGATAGGCTCAGATCATATATGGAGAAGGTGCATAGCAGAGGAAGACACATGGAAAGTGTTGAAAGCTTGTCATACAGCTCCCTATGGAGGACACTTTGCTGGGACTAAGACAGTTGCAAAAGTACTCCAAAGTGGGTATTTTTGGCCAACATTATTCAAAGATGCATAGAAATTTACAAGACGTTGTGACAAGTGCCAAGGAACAGGGAATCTATCAGCAAAGAACGAGATACTAATTCAGTACATGCTAGAAGTAGAGATATTTGATGTGTGAGGAATTGACTTCTTGGGGCCATTCCCTCCATCATATGGAAACATGTACATTCTTTTAGTAGTGGACTGTGTGTCCAAATGGATAGAAGTTGCGGCAATGTTGCGATGAATTTGCAAGACCGCAAGTGCACGGGTCAAGTTTTAGTAAAGTGTGATAGAGTACAAGTGTCGTCCACAGGATTGAGTTATTTAATTCAATTGATTACCATGAATTTAACCCTCCAATTTTATTCAGAGATAAAAATCAAATGGCGAGTTAAAATATGTGAAAGTAAAGCAAGATAAAATTGAGACAATCAGGAGAAAGAAAATCTTAAGGACTAGACTTCACCTATCGAGCTAACAATTTAATTAAATGAAAGATGAACTACTGTATTTCCATGCCATAAATCAAGAAGTTCAAATAACAACTGGCTCTATCAAGACAATTGAATCTCATGCACGATTTATAAGACTAATATATCTATCTAGCCTTTAATAAGCATGCACAACATTAAGAACAAATTCTCTAATGATTTCTAGTAGAACTCTAGTCACTTTCATGCTACAATAACTACTAGTCATGCAATCGAAGTCAAATCTAAATTAATCTTTTTCATGCATAAATTCATATTAATGAGGGCAAATAAACTTTGATCAAGAGTTCATAGGCATTAATAAAATGATTGCATGAATAGGAAGAAATAAAATAGTTCAAATCAGTCACATCAACAAATTATTCGGCCCAACGACTCCATCTAGCCCTAAGGAAACAAACTTAGATACTCATGGTCACTATAATACTTCAAAAATTGCATACAAAACCAACGAAAATATTAAGTACAGGGTTTGAGATAGAACTAATGAGTCGTGTGAGCCTCGTTTTCGTTGTAATATCACGATCTCGAACATCAAAACTCTTATTTGTGCTCCAAAGAATCTCCTCTCACGATCCTCAAACTCAGTTTTCGAAAATAGCTAAGTCTCTCCCAAATTGGCCCCCTCTCATATTTATAAACTCGTGACAGCGTTGAGAAGCTGTACCCTAATGCGCGAATTAATTAAGGGAAGTCAAGTAGCGTTGAGACGCTGTGGATAGCGTCTCAACGCTGCAGACGAAAAAATAATCGTTCGGTCCCTTTCAGCGTTGAGACGCTGTGGACAGCATCTCAACGCTGTCTTCACAGCATACCTGGCTACATCATGGCTGGACAGCGTCTCAACGCTGCCCCCTCGGGTCTCAATGGTGCCTTTTCTTCTTCTTTTCTCTTAGCTATCCAATTCTTGTCCAATTTTGCCTCATTTTTTCCCTGTGGTTGTCTTCATCTCTTATTTCTCTTTCAAATGCTTAATACCTGCAAAATAAACAAATACTGCATGAAAATACCTAATAAAACATCCAAAATAGCAATAGTTAAACAATAAAAATAGCTCACAAAAGTGTGCTATCAAGCAACCACAACGAATGATGCAAAAGTTGTGAAGAGATTTCTCCTCAAGAACATTTTTACTAGGTATGCAACTCCAAGAGCGTTGGTGAGTGATGAAGGTACACACTTTGTCAATTGAGCAATTGCATGTTTGCTGGCCAAATACAATGTGAAGCACAGGGTTGCTACCGCTTATCACCCACAAACTAATGGACAAGCATAGCTATCCAACAAAGAGATCAAGGCCATCTTAGAAAAGACAGTTGATCCATCAAGGAAAGATTGGTCTCTAAGATGAGATGAAGCTTTATGGGCACACATGATTGCTTTAAAAGCTCCACTTGTGACGTCTCCATACAGGATAATATTTGGAAAAACATGTCATCTACCATTGGAGCTAGAACACAAAGCTTTTTAGGAAATAAAAAAATTAAACAAGGACATGACGCACGCAGGGATAAAGCAAAAATTTCAGTTGAATGAACTAGAAGAGTTTAGGCATTCGACTTATGAGAATGCTAAGATTTACAAAGAGAAGTTAAAGAAGTGGCACGACCAAAGAATTAGAGGGAAATATTTAAGAGAAGGACAACAAGTGCTCTTATTCAACTCAAGATTAAAACTTTTTCCAGGGAAGCTAAAGTCCAAATGGTCAGGACCCTTTGTAGTCTCAAAGATTTATCAACATGGAGCTGTGCATCTACTGGATGAAAAAGGTAATATTTTCAAAGTCAATGGCCAGAGATTCAAACCTTATTGGGGAGAAGAGCCAAGTAGGGAGAAAATGTCAATCTCCCTAATTGAAGTAGAGTAAGGAATTACCAGGTTTGATGTATATATGTAAATTACACAATTTGAATTCTTAGTTGTTTATTTTATTTTATTCCTTTAAAAACAAGTTACGCTTAAGAGAGAAGTATGATTTTGAGAAAATCAATTTAAATGAAGAAATTTGATTCAGAGAATCTCCGTCTAGGAGAATCCTGTCAAGGTCGAGGTACTTAAGTTGACCGTCTAGGGAACATCTCCACCTGGGGATTCACCTGGGAGTTCAATAAATCAACTCTAAGTTATGAATTGAGATTTTCAAAAATCATCAAAACCCAAGAGAGAGATCGTGTGAACTTTTTAATGTGTTAATCTTGAGTTTCAGGAGGAAGAACAATTAAGACAAAGCCCAAAGAAAAAGAATGAAAAGAAGGAAGGGGCAGCTGAAATTGCAAATGCAATTGCAATTACAATTCTTGAACGTCATATTCCTAAATTCCAGTCGAAAATTGCAATTCCTAAAATTTGCTGCCAAACAGGCTAACACATTAAAAAGGAAAGAGCTTGACTTTTGGAGAATATATATATTCGTGCACATGGATTATTGACCTAAGTCAAATATTTTTAAAAAGTCCTTTCACTTTCTTTGTTCCCCTCTTCCCAATCAATCAAAGCTCTCAACTACCAACAATGGTGCGACAATTTTTAACCACCTACAAGAGTTTGTCCATACCGCCACCGACCGACAAGAATCTAGTGACTTAAGCCCCTCTTACTCTAATGCAAGAGGAAGATTCACAAGCAACCCACGAAGAATCACAACCCTCAGTTGAAGAATACAAAGACCCCATCTTTGGCGATAATGTGCCCCCTGTAGGTTCAGCAGAATGGAGGAAAAACTTGAGGAGAATGGCCAAGCAAAGATACGAAGAACTTCACGCCATGGAAGTTCCACTCGAAGCGCAAAGGCTAATTGGGTCTTCTTCTCAAGCGACTCTGCGAAAACCTCAATCGACTCCATAAACATAATTGCCAAAGCTAAAGCTCTTGAAGAAATGTTCGAAGGAGTGGGTCAAGATGATCCAGGCGAAGCATGAGGAAAGGAGGGCGAATTTAGAAAATCTTCCAATTGAAAGGTACGAGACCACGCCCAAAAGCTCAAAGAAGAAATCGAAAGAAGCAAGTTCTTCATCAACAAGCTCACAAGATGAATTCAAATGCCCAGAAAAAGGGAGATGAAAATGAGGCTTCGGAAAGTGAAATTCTAACATCTGAAAATGTACAATCTTTGATTCCCTAGGTCATTGCCCCTAGAAAATTGAAAACATTTGTTAGGAAGAAGAAAACAGAGGAGAAGGGGAATGGACACAATATAGGAGACAAGGAATTGATGCCACCCCTTAACCACAAGAAAAAGAAGGAGGAATGGATGAAATCGGTCACGGAACATGCCAAACGATTGGTAGAGGAATTTCATGCAGAACACCTGGCCACAGGCAATGTGACAAAGAGACCATCAAGATGGTTTACATAAGGGCCAAATGACCAAAGTGGCAACACTGAGGGCATTCGAACTTTGAATTATGAATAGGGAATTGTAGAGGAAGAGATTGCTGAAAGAAGAAAAGAAGAAGTTGAGAAGAGAAGAGAAAAAGATGAGAAGATTGCAGATGAAAGACTAGCACTCACTAGGGGTGTTGGAATTGAAGAAGAATAAATGAAATAGGTGCTTATTGCCCCTATAATTCGAGAAGACCCAACACCAACTGTGGGTGTTGTGAATGCAGAAAAAGTAGCCACATTGGTGGCTGAAAATGAGAAAGAAGAAGAAAGAAGAGATGGGCAGCCCTTAGAAGCTCAAAATGAAAATTTTGATGAGTTTTTTGACTATGAGACTAGAGGAGTCTCACCCAAATGGACCCCATCATCTGATATGGGGAATGAATTTTTTGATTTTCAGGGACCACAGCCTCGAGAAGAAAGGACTAAAGAGGTAGAGAATGAGGAAGTGGAGGTAACAAGCAGTTTTGATGCTTGGATGCCACCACCACCTCCTAAGAAAAGCATAATAGATGAAGCAGAGAAGAAGAAAGGGAATTTAAGGGTCAAGAGACTGAGAGAAGAAAAAGATGAAGATGAAGAATAAGCAGAGTTAGACATAGCTATCAGAAGAGAAGCCCTTGAGAAGATTAAAATCAAGGCAGAAAGGGGATTCTCCACCGAATTAGGGCCCCTCCCACAATTCATTACCGAGACCATAAAAGCACATAAGTGGGAGAAGCTCTGTGGGCACCCTGAAAAAGTAAGTATCTCATTGGTACTTGACTTTTATGCTCACCTAGGTGGAGAGAAGCTAAAGGAAATGACCCTCCATGGCTTCAAAGTTTGATATTTGCCTAAGGATATCAATCAAATCTATGGCCTGAAATCGCTTCAAAATCCAGCTGGGAACGAAGCAATAGAAAATGCAATCGATGAGCAATTGGAGGAAGCATTACACTTGCTAGCAAGAAAAGGAGCATAGTGGAAAATGGCTCTACATGGTAAAAGACACTTGCTAGGAGGAGACATGAAAAATGAGCCTGCAGTTTGGCTCAACTTCATTCAAAACCGTCTCATCTCAACCTCACACGACACCACCATCTCTCAAGAGCGAATGATGCTACTGTATAGCATCTACAAGGGGTTGAACCTAAATGTGGGAAGGATTATCCAAAGTGAGCTCATCGTGTGTGGGAAGAAGAAAGCTGGCCAACTCTTTTTCCCCTCACTCATCACAGAGTTATGCAAGCAAGGGGCCTTGAGATGAATGAGCTAGATTTACAAATCAGGCCGCTTGATGCTGTAGGTGTGCAGGTGTTGATGAAGCGCAATGCCATGAAAGCCACTCTCCTCTCCAAGACTCCACAAGCACAGTCGAACATTGCAACTGCATCTTTTTCACAATTTCAGCCCACTGCAGTAGTCCAAGAGGATTCATTCTTAAGGGTGCAACTCAGAGTATATTGGGCATATGTGAAGGAAAGAGATGAGGCAATTCAGGCCACTCTTTCTGCCCTCTCCAAAGGCAAAGGACCCACTGTCCCTGACTTCCCAACAATTCTTCTTCAGTAACCAAAGACTCCCGAGGCTAGTGATGGGAGCAACAAAACATTCTTCTCCACAGGGGAGTAATTGTTTTAACTCAATCTTTTTAGTTGCTTTCTTAGACATGTTAGTTAGTTAATTCAATTGTTGGTTTGTTGTTTTTGTTCGTTTTTATTTGTTGCTTTCGATAAGTAGTTTTCTTGCTTGTTAGTTTTTTTTTTTTTAACTTTGAGATAATTTTGAATATGATGGACTCTTTTGATGAATTCTTTGAGTGTTTTTTTGTTTAAATGCCCTTAATGATGATATTGGAGTTTGCTCGGTTCATTAAACACTAGATCATTACCTAGGTGCTTCCCGAACAAACACCTTCATGATTCCTTGTCTCTATGAAATATCCAAGCCTTAAACTAACCAAAGTTTGTCCACCAAACCCATTAGGAGAGATAGCTTGAATGGTTTGCAAGTCATCCGTTCTTTTCACCCCCTTTTTGTTATATTTTCGGCCAATGGGGACATTGACCATCTTTAAGTTTGGGGGGTGTGTTATTATTTTTGATCTGAATTGTTGTACTTCCATTGCTATGGTCATGTCCAAAAACAAAAAAAAAATGAAATAAAAGATAAGAGGATACTCCTCCTTTCAGAGTTAGCTGAGTAATCAAGGATGGTCATGACACCAATGATTTCCTTTGCATGAAAGGTTAACTTAGGAAGTGAGTATGCAAATGACCTTGATGTGATGAGTGCTCGTAGTTAGATACTTTCACCAAAAAGCGTTAGTAAGTAAAGCGAAGACACAAATGACAAAAAGGTTCCCTCTTAAAAAAAAACAAGAAAACAACAAGTATGTACCTTAGTAGTGAAGAATAGATTTGGGGGGATGTTATTAGAAACCATGAAAAAGTTAGCTTGTGAGCAATCAAGTGAAACTTAACTAAAGGTACTAGACAGTATGAACTCAAGGTGTAGTTGTAGGATGAAAGTATTTTGTTTAGAAAAGGGAGGCATAGAAGTTGCATGTAGTGGAAGCATTAGAGTCTTGTAAGTGTTATGAGCATGAGACCTCCTCTGAAAGACGTAATTTTATCAGAATCACTCATAGAATCTGTTTTGGCTTGTGATGTGCTTATATGTTTGTATATTTTCTATGGTATTGCTTGAGGACAAGCAATGCCTTAAGTTTGGGGGTGTGATAATTCTAATATTTTACATATTTCTAGCCATTTACTTAATCTATCTGCAAAAATGCATGCTTTTATGTTTAATAAATATAGAAAATTAATGAGAAAATGGCCAAAATTAGTTAAGGGGTTGTTTTGAGCTAAGAAATAGAAAATAAGAAGAAAAGAGTTGATTTTTTAATGAGTTTTGATGTTTTTATGCAGAAAAGTGAAAACTACCATAATTTCGACTCCAATTGCAACTGCAATTTCACCTATGAGACAAAATTATGAAAAATAAGGGAGAAATCTGGAAGCTCGATTTTATGCTGATATTTGAAGATATTCTCCACGAATCAAGCTCATAAAGATTTGATTCTTGCCTTAAATATCCAAGGAGCAAACCCTAGCATTTGGAGGCTATAAATATGAAGATTCAAGCCACGAAAAGTAGTCCACGATCGGCCTTAATCGATTGAAGACCCATTATTTTTCTGCACTTTTAGTTTTCTGTTTTCTCGACTTAAAGGAGAAGGAACGCCACCCAAACTTCAATCCAACCCTGTCGAAAGTCTAGGGTTGTGAAGATCTTATTCTCCTTGAAAGAGGTTGAGTTTAGATAGATTGAAGAAGTGATAGTTTTCTCCTTGAAGTTTGACTTTTCCTTTGTATCGCAAGTTCAGTTTCTGTTTCAGTTTCTAGTACTTTAACTTCTATTCTTCTAAATTCAGTTTACGTCTAGTCTTTATCCTTAATTATTGCAGTTCTATACCTTACAACAAGTGTGATTTTAATAAAATTCAAGTTTCTTTCTTCACAGCATTCTTTACTTAACATTCACTGCTTATTTAATTTCCAATTTTTGTTTTCCCTTCTTTCTAAATCAATATGTATTTTCTTCCTTTTAATGTTTTCTTATATATTTTCTCCATCATGAGCTAATTCCGTCCTTGGGATTCAGATATGTGGATGCTCTAAGGCTTGGAAGCTTGGTCTAAGATGTAAAAGCAACTTTGCTCGATTCCGTAACATTGTTTGCTTTTATTGATTATCATTTTTATTATAAATCTAGCTTGATCACCTAGGTGAACATACAGAGATCGATTTTAATACTAAAAGGGTTAAACGAGATTATGTATTCATACAAAGCTATAGAGGAAATGGGCTTAGACATAAGCACTTGTTTTTTATCCTAGACATAGGGGAAACCTCTAACACCAAGGGTTGTGTTCTCATTAAACTAAGTTCGTATTAGCCATAGACATATGGTTTAGTCGCTTAGGATTCTAAAGGTTTTTCCATTAAAATCGAATAGAAGTTTAACCTAGTTTACATTGCTTGGTGTTTGAGTAAAGATTGCAATTGTATTTTAGGTTACAATTCTTTTCTAAAGGACAAAAGCATGTTCGGATTCCATCTTTTTATCTTTTGATTTTTAGTACACTCACAACCTTCCCGATTTATTAATATTGGTTATCAAGGTTGCTTTGTGTAATCATCTTTGCTTTAATATTGGATTTTGTGGTATCTGTTCTCTGTAGGATCGATATTCTTGAATATTTTCTATTACTACTTGTTTGACCTTGTGCACTTGCACTAGACTAGAGACTTTTTCTATTCAAAAGTTTTCTTCTAAAAGCCCACACGTTTTCAGTCGACCATCCTAGATATGGAAGAAGATTAGGAGATTTCCATAATCCTAGGAAGGCCATTTTTAGCTACGACAAAGTGAAAATTAGTATGCATCAAGGTAAACTGACTATGCAGGTGGATAATGAGTAGGTAATATTTTACACTTTTTACCCTTTATATTCTTTTGAGACTAGTAATAGATGTTTTAAGGTTGATCTTGTTGAGTCTTCTCCTTCTATTGATGAAAGCATGATTGCTAGTGAAGGGAATAATCGAATTAAACCCACAGTGGAAGCGTTGGAATCGACTTTAATTTTATTTTAGAATTAAAATATAATCTTAAGGTTAAATATAAACCATAGCTTGAAAATAATATGGAGATATTTCTTATGGGTCTTTATCTTCTCCACAAAGTCTTTCTGGTTGTGACTCGAACATAGTACCAAGGCTTGTGGGAGCCTTTTGAAAGAAAATCTACAAGGGATTGGAGAAGAAGAGCTCTAAAGAGAATTATTTAATTCTCTATTGAGGAGATGTGTGTTATGTTTAATGGCTCAACCCAAGGGTCCTATTTATAGAGAATAGGGGCAAATATTTGACATAATTAAAATATTATATTTTAATATCTAATATATTAAAATATATCTTATACTTATTTGAATCTCATTCAAATCTCCTACGATATCTATTTATTTGAATCTTATTCAAATTTTCTAAATATCTTTTATTTAATGTATCTAATATACATTAATTTTTTTAATATTTAATGTATCAAATACAATGAATATATTTTTCTCTTTTATATTTAATATATCTAATATATTAAATATTAATTTGAACACTTCAAATTAAATATTAATTTGAACACTTCAAATTAAATATTAATTTGAATATTTCGAATTTCTCTTTCAACTAAATTGATCTTTTAGTGTTACATGAGCTAGCAAAGGGACCTTATGGACCTACAGATTTTAAGCTCAAATGATACAAAATTAATTAATTAAACTCTTTAATTAATTAATTTTTATTCATTAACTCTAAGGTCACTTCACTATAGACCTAGAGTTGCATTCTTATGCACTGTAGGACAAGTTGTGTCCATGGATATAATCACTACATACAAGTTGATTATTCACAAGTTGTTTGTAATTACAGTTGGGCCAAAAGTCTGTTTTCTCCTGTAATTACATCTTGTACCTTAAGTACCACTGATCCTCTAATGAACAATTTATTTATGCTCCAACCATAAACGAAGTCCCTCTTGGGCTAGTGAAAGGATGGGGCTCTGTTGTTCAAGTCCCGAAATCAACACTTAAGGGAACTATTTATCTACATACCCTATATGGGGAGGAATGAATTCCATCTAAGGAGATTATGTTCCCAGCTCCCTATTTTGTCAAGTCCTCAAGATGGTATGCATATTGCATCGGCTATAAAAGCCACTCTCACCCATGCAAATCAAAGGACAAGTCCTAACGGGCAAGAGTTCATAACTCACTTAAGATTAAGATTGAGTCGCATATGATCATCATGATGAAATATTAATCTTCACAATTAACAGATTTATAAAGAGATATTAAATATTTCGTGGTCCAGTCTTACACAAACTCATTGTATAAGATACCCCTACTCGCATGTCTCCACATGAACAATTTGGATCAAATCATTTGTAACTATTACATAGTGGGCCATATCAATAATGTTACCAAGATGAGGTACTCAACCTTATCCACATACTATGACCCTTTAGGTTATTTTTTGAACATGATCCTCACGTATGTCAACCACATACTGTTCAAGATTACACTAATAACCTTGGATTTTTAATATAATGGATAGTATTATATTGTAAATAAAATAATCAAAAATATTATTAATTACTAGACTTTAAGGCAGAAATCCCAATGGATAGGTGATAGGACCAAAATAGTCCAATTTTATCCTTATTAATTATGGCTAGTTTGTTAGATTTTATGTGTTTATTTGATTATTTTATAGGTAATTGAGCGAGAGAAGTATTTTTGAGTGTTTGAATCCAATTGGGGATAATTTGAGCCAATTTGAAGGTCATTTGAGCAACCGAGTGAAGATTAAAAGAATGAAATGACCAGAATGCCCGTGTTGAGAGTGGCTCAACGCCCATTGGAGGGTCAAGACGTTGGAAGAAGGCAGTATGTTAAAGAATAGGTAGTGTCTCAACCCTGTCGCAAGTCCGCTTGTAAAGTCTCGCTCGACGCTGCGGTGAGGCCTGCCAGACGCTGGGTAGAGTCTTGACACTACCGCCTATTGTATAAAAAGAAAATTTGCATAGTTTTTGTCTGCCACTATAAGACCTTTTTAAGCGATTTCTCTCTATTTTTCATAGTTTTAGGTTTAGAATAGTGTTTTTGATCGATTCTCAGTGTCGGGCTACATTGGTTTGATATTCAGCTAGACTTTTGACGCAATTTCAGTTTGTAAACATGGTATTTATGTAATTTTGTGAGCTTTTGAGTATTTCCTTATATTATAATATGTTTTATGGTTGTTAATTCTTGTTCTAATCCTAGTTATCTCTTTGTTGATTAATCTGGCAAATTAATTGATGTAAATGTTTCTTAGTTATGCTAGAATCACTATTGGTGTCCTTGGTCTATAGCTTAATTTTAGTAGCAATGAACTGGTAGCCACATCCATGTTTAGGAATTGCTTCATTTCACTTACTATTGTATGTGATAGGTTTTAGAATTAATCAGCACCTAATAGTTTAATTCAAAGGTCTTGTTGCATTAAATCGTTATATTTTGACCTGTCCTAAACCCTTAATGCGTCTAATCAATTAGTTTGGAATGTTTGTGCCTAGCTAGTAGGTTAGATTAGATTGGTTTAGACGTTGGAATATCAGTTCCTTAGGGAACATTCCCACTGTGTTTTGAGGAGTCCGGTCGGCCTTATAACGCTGTAATTTGCCTGTTAGGTTAGTTTTCAATGATCGATTATTGCATAAGTACCTATTTATCTCGTTTTGATGCTTGATGTGAGATCACTATCTTTATCGCTTTCAGTTTAATCCTTCTATCTTTTATGTTTATTCCTCACCCCTCTGTGCGTGTGAGTCCATGTCAATAAAGAAGCCAATTAATAGAAATCAATTATTTTGTTCCCCATAATCAACCCTGGAAACTTTTACTACAAATATCAGTGGTCTGGTTTATAAATGTAAGTGATTGAGCCCTCAACATGCTCTCTTTCAATAGGCCTAAGGATGTAGAGATGAATGAGTCTTCTGATGATCCGTTAACTTCTATTTCTTCTTCTTGTAATTTTGAGAATGTCTTGTTGGGCTTTGTTGGTATATCTTTTGTTATGAGAATGTGATGTGAATTTCAGTAGAGATGATTGTATGATGACTGATCTCTTTGACATTATGTTACATGAGCGTAATGTGAGTGAATCCATGTTTTATACTAATAGATTGAGTAAGGGTATTCAGAGAGTTTTAAGCATGGAACATGTTATAGATGATATTCTGAATTATGGAGCTTCTATTGAAAATTCACATAGTTGAATGCTTAAGAAAGATAAATTTTTGAATTTTGAGAATGAATGTGAGTAAATCCCTCTGCATCATGTTTTTGCTGTGAATGATAGTTCTCCCTATGTTCGAATATTTATAATCTGAATAATGGGGAAGCATCTTATGTTTGTAAGGATGCAGAAAAAAGGAAGGATGGTGCGTTCTTTATCTTTGAGCCACCTTGAGCGTTATTAAAACCCCGTTGAGCTAATGAAGCTAAACAACGCTTCTTAGGAGGTAACCCAAGCTTGGTTTATTGCATTGTTTTGTTGTTTTTTGTTTTGTTAGGTGAATAATTGTGGTTTTTGTCTGTGGTTGATGTGTTTCAAGAGCTAAAGATCTGCATTGGTCTTCACATTTCCCAAGTTGGTTTGTTGCACAAATTTGTTGGATGTCTCTCACATTCCAGGGTGGTTTCATTTCCCTTTATATCTTTTTAATTGTCCTTTCCATTTTTAGAAGAGTTAGACTAGTTTAAACATTGAGGACATGTTTAGTTTAAGTTTGGGGGGAATGCATGCGACGCCTCTTTTTAGGATAAATTTGAAAATTTTTGTTGGTTTGTTGAGTTTGTGTGTTGAATCATGTTGATAATGAGTCTTGCATCTTGTTGGTGATAAGGAAATCTTGTGAGTTGATCTGATTAGTGGATTTCTTTTTGCATAATTTTGTGAAATTTGAAGCATGTTTGGATCTGAGATAATTTTAAATTTTTTCTTTGGAATCCTTGTATTTTTAGAGCATATAGCTTGTTATTGATTAGTTGAATGTTTACAGTGGAGTTATGATTTCTAGAAGTTTGTTGTCACTTCGATAGGCTTAGGGCTTAGTTTAAAATCGAACTTGAATGAGAGTTTTGTAATGTTGAGTTTAGAAGTGAGAAAAATCATATTATTACGCCTGCAAAAAGAAAAAAAAATGAGCTCAGAAAGCAATTTAGTGAAAAGAAAATAAAGAAAGAAACTTGTGCTAAGTAAAGGTGTCTGGGGGTAAAAAGAACTACCTTTGTCGTGATGAGTTAGGTCATCCATTGAGCGAGTGCTCTTGATAAGGGTCCCTACGATATATGTGTCACAGCTAGTGCCCCTGATTCAAAGTAAAATGCAAGTTTGGGGGAGTACTACCCCATAGTGGTTCAAACATAGCTAGATATTACTTTCTTGATTGTGAGAGAGATGAACTGAGTCTTTCAAGCTAGCATAGAGGGAAGACGAATGGAGGTTTTTATAAACCCATTTCATATTAGTAAAGTTGTCAATAGTTAGGATACGCACACACTCACGCAAGGGATTCAATGTTCTGTTTAAATTGTTCGTGATCTAGATATGTTCCTTATGTCATGATTGTGTGTATCTAAATCTTCTATTGAGATTGTTGAGAATTGAGTCACCTATTATCCAACCTCTGAGTCAATTATCTGTTTGATTTGTTTGTTTTGATGGGTTGTGCTCAAGACTAGCAAAAGTTAAACTTTAGGGGTATTTTATAACACTAATTTAATACTATATTTATCCTCATTTTTAGGCTAGTTTTGCATTTAAAATGTGAGCTTTGATGTGTTTTTATCTTAATTTTTAGGAAACCGAGCAATTCAAGGAGAATTTATGAATTCAAGAGTTTATAGCCATTTCGGAGCAAGAAACAAGACATTGTTGGACCTAAAGGATGGAATGAAGGCATTATGACAGGATTTGGGTCGAGAGCAGAGTGTCGAATGCCTAAAATGGCATTAAAACGCTACACATTTAATGCCAAACCTGAGAGCAAGCGTTGAGACGCTGCCCTATGGCGTCTCAATGCTACAAAACCATGGAGACTGCTAATTCCATCTACAGCATCGAGAAGCTACCCCAATGTGCGTTAGTTAAACAACGTCGTTTCGTACAACATCTCGCCACTGTGCCTAACGTCTCGACGTTGTCACGATGCCTGGTATAAATAATCGCATTTTTGCTAGAAATAGTTGCTCGGCCCAATTAGTGAAATCAACCCCCTAAACGCCCTAAATCCCTATTGTTCTCAATTTATTTGCATGCTTTATAGTTTTTATTCTGTCCAAAGTGCCATTTTAATCGTTTGGCTAACTAATTTTAGGCTCAATTAGTCTTAATAATCAATCTAATCAAAAGTACAACTGCCTGTGGATACGATACTCGATAAGAATACCGTTTAATTACCACTTGGTTGGGTGCTTTTTCGTAATATTCACAACAATCGATCACCTAGATTAATGTACAAAGATCAAGTCTAATACTAAAACGGTTAGATAAAATTTGCTTTTCATAAAAGCAATTGAGAAAAAGAGCGTAGAAATAAGACTTTGTTTTTTACCCTAGATATAGGGCAAAGGCTCTAAAACAAAAAGGATTGTGTTTGAAAAAACTAAGTTCGAATTAGCCATAGAAATATAGGTTTAATTGCTCAAACTTCTAAATATGCTTTTAATTAAGGTCGAATAGGAGTTGAATTCGGTTTACTTTACTTTGGTGTTGAGTCAAATTTCCAATTGCATATTAGGCTGCAATTCCATTCAAAGGGGCATGAAGCATGTTTGGATCCTTTCTTTTATTCATTTTATTCTTTATTTCTCAAAAACACTTAACCTTCTCAATTTTACTCATATTGATTACCGAGGTTGCATTTTGAGCCCATCTTTGCTTATATTTTGGATTTTGTTATATCTATTCCCTTTAGACATGACACTTAGAATATTTTACTTTATTACTTGTTTGACAGTATGCACTTGTACTAGACTGAGAGCTTTTTACATTTAAAGGTTTTCAACTAAAGGCATACACGTTTTTAGCGATCACAAACTATCATGCAAGATAACCTTCAAACAAGTTATTAAGCCAATCGGGGTGACAACAAACATCGAGGTAATATAAATCTATTCTAAGCCTTCAAAACCAATAATAGGTAGTCTAAGTGCTCCATAAATGCAAGAAATTCCAAGAAAAATTTAAATTTACTTGAATTTAGGACATGCTCTCATATTTCAACAATTGGACAATATCCTTATCTAAATCACATCACAGGCTGCCCTAATCACAACAGATGCAATAGAAGCATCATACATCACAATTTATTATTTTTTTTTAATACAACTCACAACAGCAAAGCATTCCTCAAAACTTAAAGCATATATTGTCCTCAATGTATAAACTACCCAATCTATATAAGCATGCTTAAGGACAAAGAAAGGATAAAGAGGAGAACGATATTGCCCTGGAGTACAAAAGAATCCACAATGTCAGCCTGAATAATCAACTGAGGTGCATTATATATCTTGTACTTATTTGAATCTCATTCAAGTCTCCTACAATATTTATGTATTTGAATCGTATTCAAATTTTATAAATATATTTCATTTAATGTATCAAATATACATTAATTAGTTTAATATTTAATGTATCAAATACAATAAATATATTTTCCTCTTTTATATTTAATATATCTAATATATTAAATGTTAATTCGAACACTTCAAATTAATATTAATTTAAACATTTCAAAATTTTCTTTCAACTAAATTGATCTTTTAGTGTTACTATGAGCTGCAAGGGGACCTTATGGACCAATAGATTATAAGTTCCAATGATACAAAATTAATTAATTAAACTCTTTAATTAATTAATTTTCATTCATTAACTACAGGTCACTCCACTATAGACCTAGAGTTGCACTCTTATGCACTGTAGGACAAGTTGTGTCCATAGATATAATCATTACATGCAAGTCGATCCTTCACGAGTTGTTTGTAATTACAACTGGGTCAAAAGTTCGTTTTACTCCTATAATTACATCTTGCACCTTAAGTATCTCAACGGAAATTTATTCAACACAAGCAAACAATTGAGATGTAGGCTTGGTTTTTAGTTGGAATTTTGGCTATAATTACTTCTTAGGGAATTCACATCCTCGAACCCCCTAAGAAGTTTAGCTCACAATAAATCTATATGAACTAAGCTAAAAATTAACATAAACTCCATGTAAAATTAAAGTTAGACTAATGTATTATTTTAGGAATAAAACTTAAGGGAAACAAAAATTATTTTACTAACTTAAAGGAAATGAAACTTATTTTTCTGCCATACAGTAAACAAAACCAAATGCAAGGCTAACAAATTAACTAATTAAGCTTCATAAAAAAGACTATTGCATACTAGGCAAAAAGAAAAAAAAAAGCATTAAAAAGCTAAGAAAATCGAAACCAAAAACAGAAACATAAACTCGAAGTGAGACAAAAACAAATCTTCAATTATAAAACAGAAACTAAAGTATATTAAAACATAACTATATTAAAACAATATTGAGTCTTAAAACAAAAACTAAAATAGAAACTAAATAACCCAAATCATCACTAAACAGGACTAAAAAAATTGAAGCTAAACAGAAGAAAAACTTGCAGCAAGTCTTGGTACAAAAGAGGAAAAAACAACTAGAAAATAGAGGAAGAAGATCTACAGAAAAATAGAGAAGAAACGAGAGAAAAACCCACGAAAATTAATTCCAAAAACGTCCTCCAACCGATCTTCTTTCTTCACTCATCTTCTCTCCTTTTATAGGCCTTCATTAGGGTTGAATATGTTGGGATTTATGCCCTAAAGCCTCGTAATTAATAATTATTTAATAATGAATAATAATTTTGATTATTTTATTTGCAATATAATATTATCCATTATATGAAAAATCTCTTGAACAGTATGTGGTTGACATATGAGAGGATCATGTTCAAGAAATAACCTAAAGGGTCATAGTATATGGATAAGGTTTGGTGCCTTATCCTGGTAACACTATCGATACGACCCACTTTGTAATAGTTACAAATGATTTGATCCAAATCATTCATGTGGAGACATGTGAATGGGGGTATCTTATACAATGAGTTTGTATAAGACTGAACCACAGAATATTTAATCTCTCTTTATAAATCCGTTAATTGAGAAGATTAATATTTCATCAAGATGATCATATGTGACTAGATCTTAATCTTGAGTGAGTTATGAACTCCTGCCTGTGAGCACTTGTCTTTTGATTTGCATGGATGAGAGTGACTTTTGTTGCCGATTCAATAAGCCTACCATTTTGAGGACTTGACCAAATAGGCAGCTGGAAACATAAACTCACAAGATGAAATTCACTTATTCCCTTATAGGGTAAGTAGATGAGTAGTTCCCTTAAGTGCTGATTTCGGGACTTGAACAATGGGGCCCCACCCTCTCATTGGCCCGAGAGGGACTTAGTTTATAATTAGATTATAAACATATTGTTCATTAGAGGATCAGTGGTACTTAAGGTGCAATATGTAATTATATGGGTAAAACGGACTTTTGACCCAGTTGTAATTACGAACAACTCGTGAAGGATCGACTTGCATGTAATGATTATATCTATGGACACAACTTGTCCTACAGTGCATAAGAGTGCAACTCTATGTCTATAGTGGAGTGACCTATAGTTAATGAATGAAAATTAATTAATTAAAGAGTTTAATTAATTAATTTTGTATGATTGGAGCTTATAATCCGTAGGTCCATAAGGTCCCCTTGCTAGCTCATAGTAACACTAAAAGATCAATTTAGTTGAAAGAAAATTTTGAAATGTTCAAATTAATATTTAATTTGAAGTATTTAAATTAATACTTAATATATTAGATATATTAAATAAAAGAGGAAAATATATTTATTGTATTTGATACATTAAATATTAAAATAATTAATGTATATTAGATACATTAAATAAAATATATTTATTAAATTTGAATTGGATTCAAATTAGGAAATAAATGTCACAGGAGAATTTTAAACGGTTTGAATAAGATTCAAATTGGTTAAATAAATATATTTTAATATATTAGATATTAAAATATATTATTTAATTATTTTCCCTATACCACTATAAATAGGACCCTAGGGGTGAGCCATTGTGCATTCTACACAACACATTCCTCAATAGAGAGAATTAGATAATTCTCTCTAGATCTCTTTCTGTCCAATCCCTTGTGGATTTTCTTTCAAGAGGCTCCCACAAGCCTTAGTCCTGTGTTCGAGTCGTAGCCAGGAAGACTTTGTGGAAGAGATAAAGATCCGCCAGAAGAATCTCCATATTTGGAAGGTATTTACTGCTTAACCCTTGTATTTTAGTTTAATTCTAAATAAATCAAAGACGATTCCTATGCTTCTGCTGTGGGTTTAATTCGATTATTCCCTTCAATTGGTATCAAAGCAATCTTTGAGTTTTATTTAGAATTAAAGTTTTGTGATGGTGGGTATTTTAATTTGTCATATATGTGATATATTGCGATTTGCAAATTGATTGTTTAGGCTATTTGGCATTAGATTTATTGTTTTAATTAGATCGTTGTAAAACCCATAAGGGTTAGGATTTCATGTATTTTACTTGAATGACTACAATAGCTGAAAATTTTGATTTTATGGGCTGAAGAAGTCAAAGCGAAAAACGTTTGCAAAAAAAAAAAAACGTGAAAAAAATTTAGGATTCCTAAATCTTAGATTTGGAATGGTCCAAACAAGGAAGATATTGAAGACCAAGATATGTCTTGGATTTAAATTATTGTAATTTAAATTATTTTCAATTTCTTAAGATATGCCAAATATGCCGGTCAATTTTTCTATTTTTAATTTTATTATGCATGAGATGTATGTTTTAAATTGTTTGATTGTTGCATAAAGTATGCCATTTAAATTTAAAATCCCACCATAGGTTAAGCATGATCATGCATCTTATCTTATTTTTTAATATAATTGTTATATTTGAAAATTATTATTAGGTTGTTTTCTAATAGAATTAAGATTAATTTTTTTAATATAATTGTTATATTGGAAAATTTGATTAGGATGATTCCTAATAGAATTGAGATATTTTCTTAATATGCTTATATTTTCCATATCTTTGAATATAATTGTTATATTTGAAAATTAAATTAGGATATTTTCTTTCATAAATGAAATCCATGTTTTCCAAATAGAATTAGGATATATCCTAATGAGATTAGGATTTTTTTAAAATAAAGATATTTTGAATTCATGCTTTAAATAGTTTAAAATTTGAATTTAATATATCTTTATTTGTTAGAATTTAGGATAATCTTTTAATTTAGTTTTAAATAGTTTAAAATGGTAGAATTTCAAGATTATCCATAGTTTAAGTTTTGAATTTAATTTATATTCTATTTTTCTAATAGAATTAGAATAAAATATCCAGGATTATCTTTTAATTTAAAGAGTTTAAAATGATGGATTTTTAAGATTATACAAGTGAATTATTTTTTAATAAGATTAAAAATGTTTATGTTCATTAATCTAATAATTAATAGTTAATTAAAGATTAATGAATTTGAAAATAAAAACTGACTATAAGGGAACTCTGTCTATGGAAGGTTCTGTCTAGACTGGGGTATTTAAGCTGACCGAAAGAGAACACCTCTAACTTGGAACCGACCTGGGAGTTGAATTAGTCAAATTTTATTTATTTTCACTAAGCATGCTCATAATGTTATTATTATTTTTTAAATAGTTTAAAAACTTGGTAATTCACATTAAAATCAATCTAACAACATAAGGGTTATGAAAGGTAGATTGAGGAACTTAGATAAATGAGATTAGCCAAATTTTTCTAAGCAATAGAAAACCCTAGGCATGGGTATGCGACAAACTTTGTCAAATTGGAGAGAAAACGCAAGGAACAACTTGAATTTTCCAGAAAACGCTCCAAACTGCAGTAAATCCGCGAACGGTCAACCACGACGCCCAGATCTGCAAGTTGCACCCCCATTTGCCACTGCTCGCGGCTGTTGAAGGTTGGGTTCGAGGCGTGGGAGAGGAAAAATGGGTGCTTTGCTGGAGATGGGTGTTGCTGACGTTGAAGAAGTCGAAGAAGAGGGATGGTGGCTGGTGTCTCACGAAAAGGGAGATGGGGGAGAGAGAAGAATAAGATAATTTTGGGCTAGGGTTTACTTTACCCTTTTTTTGTCTAGTTTCTCTAATTCTCTAAATAAATAAAATCCCTAAACAAAAAGAGGAGAGTAAAAATTTTCTAATCTCCTAATTTCCAAAATTTTACTATTTACCAAAAATAAAACTCCAAAGAAAGAACCTAAAATATTTGGGTTGAAATCTACTCAATAGAGGATTTAGGTTCCTTTTGAACTTGAAAATAAGATCTAAAATTACATTCTCGAACCTTGGAATTAAAGATTTAATTAAAAAATCTCTTTCTCCAAAATTATGGAAACTTAATTTATCGAACATAGAGATTAACTTCAAATTCTAATTTTTCAAATTACAATTGTAACTAACGACTAAGCCTAATCACTTCTAAAGTAGGCTAATTTATAACGCGGGACATTAAAATCTCCCCACCTTAAGAACTTTCGTCCTCGAAAGTTTGTTACTCAAACAACATAGGGTACTTGGCTATACGTCTTCTCTTTTCCAAGTTTGCTAGCATGATGTGTAACGCAGCCGAGGTTGGAGTCCCAGATCTAAAAGAGACCAATATATCCAGAACTAAGCTATATGTCCTTCACAACACGCATGACCATTTCACTGATGCTACTTGAAGAAACACAAGTCTCCATCTTCGAACTTTAATTCCTGGTACCTGTCACTTGCATAACCTATTTTCCTACTCTAGACAACGTGCATCCTTATCATGATCCCACGGATGCCTTTGTAAGTCACTTTTACCAACTTTGATTTTGATACCACAGAGCTGAAAACACCAGTGAGGGTAAAATTTCCTTGACTTACCTCACTTAGGCGTTTAATCAAGACTGGGTCCTCTTGTTGGGAACATAATCTCACAAGATGGAATGCACTCCTTCCCATATTGGGTAAGTAGATGAGTAGTTCCCTTAAGTGCTGATTTCGGGACTTGAACAATGGGGCCCCACCCTCTCATTGGCCCGAGAGGGACTTAGTTTATAATTAGATTTTAAACATATTGTGCATTAGAGGATCAGTGGTACTTAAGATGCAAGATGTAATTATAGGGGTAAAACGAACTTTTGACCCAGCTGTAATTACGAACAACTCGTGAAGGATCGACTTGCATGTAACGATTATATCTATGGACACAACTTGTCCTACAATGCATAAGAGTGCAACTCTAGGTCTATAGTGGAGTGACCTATAGTTAATGAATGAAAATTAATTAATTAAAGAGTTTAATTAATTAATTTTGTATGATTGGAGCTTATAATTTGTAGGTCCATAAGGTCCCCTTGCTAGCTCATAGTAACACTAAAAGATCAATTTAGTTGAAAGAAAAATTTGAAATATTCAAATTAATATTTAATTTAAAGTATTTAAATTAATATTTAATATATTAGATATATTAAATAAAAGAGGAAAATATATTTATTGTATTTGATACATTAAATATTAAAATAATTAATGTATATTAGATACATTAAATAAAATATATTTATTAATTTTGAATTGGATTCAAATTAGGAAATAAATGTCGTAGGAGAATTTTAAACGGTTTGAATAAGATTCAAATTGGTTAGATAAATATATTTTAATATATTAGATATTAAAATACATTATTTAATTATTTTTCCTAGACCACTATAAATAGGACCCTAGGGGTGAGCCATTGTGCATTCTACACAATACATTCCTCAATAGAGAGAATTAGATAATTCTCTCTAGACCTCTTCCTCTCCAATCCCTTGTGGATTTCTTTCAAGAGGCTCCCACAAGCCTTGGTCCTGTGTTCGAGTCATAGCCAGGAAGACTTTGTGGAAGAGATAAAGATCCGCCAGAAGAATCTCCATATTTGGAAGGTATTTATTGTTTAACCCTTGTATTTTAGTTTAATTCTAAATAAATCAAAGACGATTCCTATGTTTCTGCTGTGGGTTTAATTCGATTATTCCCTTCATAATAATGCCCAAATTTCGTGCTCAAAATCCCCTAAATCGTGCTGTAATTGAAGATTTCCGTAAGCATATTTCTTTCATTTTTTGAATTTTTCTGCTACTCCAAACAAAATTGCAGAATCACGAAATTGCAATTTTGGTTTTGCAATTTCCACCACTACAACATATTTGACATATAATGACAGTCCAAAAAAAACGGCGCTAGAAACCATGACGGTCCAGGGAAAAACGCGTGAATTTTTTTTTAAAAAAACAATAAGTTACAATGTCGGTCATTGACCGACATTGTATACATATTTTTAATGAGCCACATTAAAAACCTTTTTACCTTTTTTATTTTTCACTTTTTATGTTCTTCTCTCACATATACCTTAACATCTTCTCTCTACTAGGCGCTTTGTAGCTTCTTCTCCCTCCCCGACACCTTCATCTCTTTCACCGTCTCCGTTCGCCGTGGTTGGTTCACCGTGGGTTTTTTCTCGTCGTTCATCGTTTGAGCCACTATTCATCGTGGGTTGCTCATGGGTAGCAGATTTTTAGTTATGGAGGTCGTGGGTAGTAGATCCAGCGCTGTTCATAGCAGATCTGAAGTCGTGGAGGTCGTGGGTAGCAGATATGGTGCTGCTAATAGCAGATCTGAAGCCGTCGAGGTCGTGGGTGGCAGATCTGGCTTTGTTGATAGCAGATCTGAAGTCGTGAGTTGTAGCCGTGAGTTAGGTCGTCGATAGCTGCCTTGGTAGTTGTTCTTGGAACAAAGATTCTTTTGGCTTTATCTCTGAGTAAGTATTTTCTTATTGCTTATTCTTTTGTGTATTAGTTTGATTTCTTTTGAATGGTGGTCGGCTATGGCTGGTTAGCGACTACTTCAGAGATTCGAGATTGTCCCACATTTCTTTCAATTCCACCTCCATTTCTGCTCATTCTTCGCTTTCTGAAAGAGCTCCTATTGTCTCAATACAAAATCCTAAGTCTGAGAAATTGTTCAGCAAATCTCTAAGATTCAGATGGTATCCTCTTAAATTTGATTCGCTGTTTTATTTTATTTAGCACAATCTACCAATCCAAAGTAATGCGTTCAAAGATACCGGCGTGTTGTCCCAGGTCAGCCTTCTGTTTGTTCCTGTAGTGATCAAATTTTGGAAAATTTTGGGCTGCGATTAGACCCATTAAGGAAATTATTGGCCTTTTGTGAACCAACCCGTAGTAGTCTAGTGGGGTTTTTGTTGGGTAAACAATCTAATACAAAGACAAAAGATCTGAATCTTCTACTTTCTTTGAATGACTTACAACATTTATTGTTTGATTTTTGGCTGCTTATTGTAATTTGGAGAGGAGTTTGCTGAATGGTATCATGTGTTTGATTGTTAGGGAAATTGTTGTTTAATTTGTAATTGTAACTCAACTTCGAACTATTTCATTAGGTCAAATTTGGAGTATTATTATTATTTTGTTGCTCTTAGGATTTAGGCATTCAACAGTATCAGAATTAAAAATTGACTTCTTTTCAGGCCCGGTTTGTTTTGAACCATTGTTGAGAAAATGGGCACTAGGTTTTAACTTGTAAGTTTACTTATTGGGATGCCTAACATCTTCTTGTATTTAACTTGTTGCATTACATGACATTTTGATCTGGGTGAAATGGAAAATTTGCAGGCCAACCTATTTATAGGTTTTATTTCAAGTGTGGAAGATGCAATAAGTCATACACCAGCAAAAACATCTTTTTAGATCTCACAGTTATTTCTAGAATGAAGGAATATGTTGAAGTCAAACTTGAGGGCCGAGAACTGAGCTGTTTTGGTATATTTCCGATATTTCCTTTCATTTCTTCTTATAAATATTTCATTCACTTCTAAGTTTTCCGACGTTGCTTCATCTTTTAAGTGTTAAGTTGATGTCACCCCTTACAACTTGTCTAGTGAAAGGAAGGGGTACTGTGTTATTTCCATTTTTTCCCTTAAAGGAGATAATTCTCAATTACTTCTGGTTTTTGTACTTTGTAGGAGTCCACTCGTTTCATTTCTGTGTGAAAGAGGATGGCATCAAAATTTCAACCAAAGTGGTTTCCCAGGCCTTGACAAAGAAGTATGTTTCCTCTCCAACATAACACTACCATTCAATGTACAAAGATTTTAGATCGATAGTTTGCTACCATTCAAAAGATTATTTGTGGAGAAAAACAAGTCTTATTGTATTATTACATGAGTTGCCTTGGTATTGGATATATATAACATTTTCATTTCCTTGGATAATGTGAATATAGACTGATATCTTTTCAAAAGATTTTAGTGGATGCATGTCGTGGTAGTGATTTGTTTTCTAGAAAATTTGCAAAATCTGAGTCTCTTCCAAGAGTTATTGCAGTTGATTTTTCTGAGAATATGCTCCTAAAGTGTTATGATTTCATACAGAAAGATGCTACTCTTTTGAACAAGTAATATTATTTTATGACTTTTATACTCTTGTTTAATTAATTCCTTAAAACATAACAGGTAATTTTATTTTATGACTTTTATAATCCCCAAAATTCGTCCCTCCTTGTGCGATTTCCCACTAGGTCTCAAACTTTTCTCTCCATGGAGTGGTTTAAAGCATCTGGGTATTTCAAATAGAGGAAAGTATCTCAGTATGAATTTATTTTCATATGGTCTTTGGTTTGTATGATTGATTCGATTTGTATTTATATTGGTTTGTATTAAGTGTTTATTGACTTTTTTTTTTGTTCTTTTTATGTTTTCTGAAATGGTGTTGTTGCAGAGAGGATGAAGAAAAGTCCTAAGGGGAAGGCAGTTTTTGCATCTTTGTTTGGAGTTGGAGCTCTCGAGGCATTGGTTATTGGGGTTATAGCTTTGTTAGTTTTTGGTCCCAAGGGTCTTGATGAGGTGAGTGATAAATTTGGAGATATTTGGTTGTTCTTACAGTTGAGATTAGGCCACCAGAGTTTACCTCTAAATGTATGTTTGACTTAATTCTTTTGTCATAATTCATGATAGGTTGTTTTTCTTTGTTGTTAGTATTGTAAGGTTATTAATCCTTTAAAAATTTTCAGTCAGGGGTGTTCAAAATATCTAGGGAAGGATTTGTATTGCTTAAGTTTGCCCCTGCAGTTGGTGTTCGTCAATATGATTGGAGCAGAAAACAGGTGTTTGTCAATATGATAGGATGAGTTTCTACTATTACTTTGACATTTTACACTCCTAATTATTCCTAATTTTTGTCCATTGATTGAGGTTTGTCTTTTGATTGTGAGAGGGATGGAAAGTATAGAAAAATAATAACCAACAATACTCTTTTTTATTCTCTCTCTCAAGCCTTAAACATCAAACAATTACTAAAGTTTTGTTTTCGATTTTAACAGAGAGAGCTATAGGAAGGTTTTTTTTTTTAGGATTTGTAAAAATTTCCAATGTCACGAGAGTAGTGGGACATTTTAATTCAAATTCGTTAATGGATTTGAGAGTGCCTTTGTTTTTGATTGTTTGACCGAAGCTAATATGTGAGTGATGGTTTATTTGGCTGAAGGTGTAGAGGAATGGTCTTTTTGGAATGGTCTGTTTCTTTGTGATTGGCTAAGCATTTAAAAGAATTTGTATTTGTTTGTGATTGCAGTTGGATGATTATCCAACCCTTCTATTTACCCTTACGGTTGATAAATCTAATCCAGTAGTCAATAAAATCCTTTTGTTACCTTAAATTTCTTTTTCGATTAATGTTACAAGGTAAGTCCTTGATGTACAAGGATGTGCAATATATCATTATATTATGTTCACTTCATAATGCTACTAGATGAGCTACAGTTTGTTTATAGAATCCTTCTATGATCATTGTTTAGTACTCTGGTCACGCAATCGTTTAGGCGTCGTGCTACTTATGCTAATGTGCATTATGATAGTATCCTATTATTGTTGGATGGAGTACATCTTCCATATACAGAAGTTGTTGGATGGAGTACATCTTCCATAATGCGTCACAAGAAGTTACCAAAGGTAATTTTGAACTTTACACATGAAGTTTTCTAATATAGGTGGAACTTGAACTACTTTCTCACTAGTTTTTACCTATCAGCTCAAAGGTTTATCAGGAGATAGCAAACATCCACATATTGTAAATGTTGAGACGACAAGAATTTTTAGCCCTCAATTATGTGTGCCGTCAGAGGCCAAAGCCAATGGATACAAGATAGCTGATTTGGAAGGTGAGCATTCTATTAATAGCTGCCTCTTTGAACTATTATTAGTTACTATTTTAACTTCCCTAGCCAATTTAAGATCAATTGTTTTGTATTAAATATCATAAGTTTGTATCATGTTAATTTTATTCATAAGCTACGTTTGTGAATTTGTGATCATGATCATGATTTTGTAAAACATTAAGAAAAAAAATATAGAGTTCTTTGTGATAGGTATATTATATAAAAAACCAAACTTGCATGTTTAAAAGACATTGTGTGTTGAGATATCTTTGTGATTGAGTTGAGTAGTAAATATTTGGCCGTTGATTTCAATTCTTTCTTGAAATTTATATGTTATGCAATCAATCATTTCTAAAGCTTTTTTTCCTTTGTGAAGCTTTTTGGGTTGGGTTGTTTATTTTCCTTTAGATTGGATATGTGTTTGTTTGCCATAGAAATTTGTCTTGAAGTAAGTTGCAGTTGAAGGATGAAATTGTCATAGGAGATAACTTGCAATTTTTACTAAATATTTTTCTATCTTAGCTTTCGAGTACCTTTGAAATTTGAAGGGTTGGTTTTACTTTGTTTGATGTGTTTCTTATTGTTTGTTTTTATACTTAGATGGGAGTTTGTGTTAATTAGCTATGCTTTCAGTTAAAATTGTAGAGTTTGTAGGGTCCTAAAAACAAGTGTTAAATTCTCTCTCAACTAAGCTTGTTTTTTTCATGTTTATGTAAGTTTTGTGTTGCAATTTGTTCAATTTTCTGATATGTTGTGGAACTTGTTACAGATATAAGGTATTAGTTGAGAAATTGGCGTGATCGAACTACTCGAAGGGGGAGATTTTGAATAGACATATAAAGGGCTTACGAAGCCTTGGGTGGATATCAACTCAAGTCTAATTTTCTCATTCGATTCATCGAGTTTCTCATTTGAACAAGCTTCAAACTTCAGTTTATTATGACTAATTTTGCACTTATTATCCTTAATGTTGTCGGATTCTCGTGTTGTTTAATATATATAACAATCAAAGATGAAGTGTATTTATATATATTACATTTTATTAATTAAAGTAATGTTTGTTGAGTTGATTGTTGTGTAAAAATATTATTGAGATTTTATTTCGTGCATAGGTTGAGAAAGAAAAATATTGTTGGACAACCGACAATTTTTTTTATTAAATTATTAAGGAAAAGATGAAGGACATTGCCTGTTATTAAAACAGACATTTAATGACAGACGTTGACTTTTAATGACATACATTGCCCGACATTAAAATCTGACCGTCATTATAGGCTATGATGACGGACGATTTTTAATGACGGGCAATGTCCGTCATTAAATAGTGTCCGTCATTGTAGCCTACGATGACACTCGAAAAGATGACGGACACGCGCCCGTCATTGTTTCCTTTTAATGACGGACAATGCCCGTCATTAAAACCCAAATTTGTACTAGTGCACATTCCCTTCTCAAGAAAAAATTGCAGAATCACGAAATTGCAATTTTGGTTTTGCAATTTCCACATTCCCTGCAAATAAGCTTATTTTTTTTAGAATCTTATCCCAATTGCCTTCATTCTTATTTCTTTCTTATTTTCAAGCAACTTTCAACTATTTCCAAATGATCTTAAGACAAAATAAGAATATTTTAAGTAATTGGGAGTTAAATAAGCCTTAATTCTAAGGCTTATCAAGTAAGAAAAGGCTGCTATTTGCCTGTGAAAAAAAAAAAAAAAAGAAAGATGAAAGGAAAACAAAAGTTTCTTGCATGAGATTTAGTGTTTGAGGTTAAAAAGAGCTACCTCTATTGTGATCAGTTAGGTCATACATCGAGCGAGTACTCTGGATAAGGGTCCCTACAATAGTTGTGTGAAAGTTAATGCTCTTAATTATGGTAAAAAGCAAGTGTGGGGGAGTACTACCTCGTAGTTAGTTCAGGCACCTAGCTTTTTATTACTTTCTTAACTGTGAGGGAGCTGAATTGAGCCTTTTGAGCCAGTGTAGGGGGAAGATGAATGGGGGAAGGCATAAGATTTATTTGAATTAGTAAATAAGTCATTATTAGGCTATGCACACACAAACAAGCAAAGGGTTCAGAGTTTTTTTTAAATTTCTCGTGATTTAGGTATGATCTTATTCCATTGTTCTTGTTCTCTAATTCCACTTTTGAGTACATTGAGAGTGGAGTCATCTTTTGCATGCAAATTTCTGAAGCATTTATCTATTTAGTGGGAGTTTGATTTTGTTTAGCTCGGGACTAGCAAAAGCTTAAGTGTGGGGGTATTTGATAGCACTAAATTAGTGTTATATTTATGCCTTAATTTAGCTAGTTTTATGCTATAAATGTGGGCTTTTATGTCAATTATTTGTTAATTTCAGGAAACTGAGCAATTGAGAGCAGAATTATGAATTATGGAGCAAAATGGTGAATATGGAGCTTAATTAGAGCTTTTGGACGAGCTAAGGACAAGATAAGAAAGTGCGCATAAGCTGTTGGGGCTAAGAGGACGGCGTTGCAATGCTTGAAATGACGTTGCAATTTATTGGGCAAATTTGAGAGCTAGCGTTGCAACGTTGCCCTATGGCTTTGCAATGCTAGAAATGCACTTAGAAGAAGAGCTCTGTTCATAGCATTACAATGCTACTTACAGCGTTGCAATGCTACCACTGTACACTTGAAGAAACATCAGCGTTTTGGACAGCATCACAGTGTTATAACGTTGTCACGGCTGCAACCTTTATATTCAACGTTTTCTTTCCGAATTAGGGGAGACCATTTAGGGTTTTAGACCCCCATTTTCAATTCCTTGCCCTGTTGGAACCTGTAGATGCTGAGTAGAGGTATTCAAGAACTAATCTCGAGGCTCGGGAGTATGGATTTTGAGGCGGAAGCTGGAATTTAGCCGCCAACGGGTCTTGTATTTGTTTCTTTCCCTCTTTTCATGTTTTTACAGAAGGTGTTAATCTGTTTTAAGACTATGTTGGGTTAATTTTGTATTTAGGGGATTATAGCACAATTAGGTTTGGTTTTATGTTGTAATTGACAATATTTTCGTTTAATCTCACTTGTTATATTTCGTTTTATTAGATTGTGCTTAATGTTGCATATTAACTGGCAATTAATATGTTGACCTAGCCCTAAATTGAGCTCGACAGAGGATGTTTAGGTTAGACTTAGTGCAATTAACATCCCTAGGTTGCCGAAGTGACATAGGAACAATAATTGAAGGGTGAGGCTTAATATGAGCGGGCTTAATTTTAATTAACTAATCAATTAACGCTAAGGACACTTAGGTAAGCTATTAGTTAAGCGTGTTCAAGTGAGACCGACAGAAGATTTCGACTGATTTAGCTCTAGGTCTATAAAATTGGCAAGGTATAATTAAATGGCGGGTTAATATTCTCATAAAATCAACCTAAAAGTGCTCGCTTTCCCTAAATTCTCCTAATTGGTATCTCCCTATCTTTTTATTGCACTCTAGTTCAGTTTATCTTTCAAGCATCTTTTGTTTCCTTTATTCCCTAAATAATTTCAATTTCGACTATTTTCGATACTTAATTAGCTAAAAAGAACTTCAATCTCGCTTCCCTTGGAACACATACTCGATACTCAAATATCGTTTTATTATTACTTCGATCACGTGCACTTATGTGGCAAACGATAGATCAATCACTCCTCTTATCTTCCATGTGTTGGCGTCTAGATGGTCCACGTTGGTGACTCAACTGCCACGTCATTGCCTCAGGTATTTTTTGTTCAAATTATTTTTGGCCATAACTTCTTCGTTTTAGCTCCGATTTGAGTGATTCAAGAGGTGTTGGCATTGTTATTTTAAACTCTACACTATGGAAACTTCAAAACATTAAAATTATTAGTAATTAAAAGCAAGTTTGTTATCATCAAAATATTAATTAATTAAAATTAATTAATTTGAGATTAAAGGCCAAAAATCCAACAATCTCCTCCTTTTTTATGATGACAAACCACCAAAGAAAAATAACTTAAGTTCATAAAAACTAAGGTAGTACATGTGTCCAAGTAATAATTTCAATATAAAGTTCAAAACATATCACCATAAAGCTCATACTTTAAATTCACTCAAAAAAATAATTCTCCCCTAACTTAATACAATACTAAATTATGAAGTATCAAATAACAATGAAACATGATAAAAAATTTAGAACACGTTTTTCTTAAACTTTTCTCCCTTTGGAATCATCAAAAAGAAAAATAAAGAAAGGCATGAAAGTCCCCCTAAGAATATGAATACTCCCCCTAATTAGAACATGTATACATATTTTTCATATCTCTCCCTATAATATGCCTTAAAAAAACAAAGAGATAAATTCAGGAGGCATCACAATGAATTACTAAGCTCAATCCTATTTAAAATATCCGCTAATTGATTATTAAAGCTCACAAATTCAAGAATAATATGACCATTTTGCACATGATCTCTAATAAAGTGATTCCTAATATCAATATGCTTAGTCCTAGAATGATGAATTGGAGTTTTTGTCAAATTAAGAGTAACTAGTATTATCACAAAATATAGGCACATTATCAAACTTTAATCCAAAATCACATAGAAGTTGTTTCATCCAAAGAATTTGAGCACTGATAAGACACAAAACATGCTATTCCTAGCTTTACTTTTGTTAGTCTTTATAACACATTCAGAGTTTTTCATGAGTTTATTTGTTGAAATTTCAGTTATCGAGCAATTGGAGCGAAATCGAAGAATTTGGAGATACCATGGCAATTATAGAGCTAATTGAACATAAATGGAGAAGTCAAGTCAAGTGAAGCAAAGGAATGAATTGGGCCAAGAATCTCGAGGGGTGGCATTGAAACGCCATCAGTAGTGTCTCAACACTACATTTGCAGCAAAACAAGCCAAGGAAATCGTGGAGGCAACGTACAACGTCTCACCGTTGGGAGAATAGGGTCTCAATGCTAGATGATCAACGCTGCGGATTGAGCAAAGCTATCGTTGTAGCGTCGAGACACTGCAACCTAGCGTCTCGATGCTACCTTTCCTATTTTGAAGACGCGTGCCTTTGGAAGGACAACGTCGAGATGCTGCAACTTAGCATCTCAACGCTATCACAATTTCTATAAATACACCTTTAATTGCTTGCAGAAAAGGGGGAGCCATCTTGGAGAGAATAGAACCCTAAATTGATTTCTACACATTTGAAGAGACCGAAGGACATTCTTGGGAGCTAGGAGCGAAAGTTTGAAGCTCGAGATCTTGTAGATTGCATTAGGAATGAGGATCGACACATCACAAGAGTTCTTCTTTCCCTTTTAATATGTAATTGTCGTTATGGATTTTGATATAAGTCTAGATTTATTTTCAACGATTATGAGTGGCTAGACTTGTATCTAGGGGATTGATGTAGCTGTTAAACTCATTATTTTAGTTATTAATTCATATCTTGTTTATGTTTATTAACTATTTATGTTTGAATGTTCTTAATGCTTGTTGACTTTTAGCCAAGGTTTGCATGATTCATTAGTCTAATGTCTTGCTTGAAAGAGTACTTTTTAGACTAGAATAGTTTCAAATATGACTATTTGTAAACTCTTGCATGTGAATGAAGAGTTCTCTTAGAAGCACGAAAAGAACTTCGTAATACCATGTATGTTATTAAAATAGATGGACACGTTAGGTTTATTACACTGCATGAGGTCAACTGGGCTTGGAAGAGCTTTTGATATTTTTACTTCTTTCTTATAGTTATGCATGTTCATCTCTTGGATTAATAAACCAAAATAATAATTTAACTGGCAAAGTCAATTTCCTAGGTTTTCCTCTCTTTGATATCTCCCATTGTTGTTTTGTTAACTACTTTTCTCTCAAAATTACTTTTCTAAATAAAATCGGATGTTATTATTCATGGTAATCAATCGATCTAGAAAACCATTCATGAGGACGATACTCTACACTCACTAATCATTATAATAATGACACCATACACTTGCGGCTTTGCATGGTCACAAAATTCACTCGACAAGCACAACAACTAGCAACCGCAATGTATTCCACTTATGTAGTGGATAAGGCAATCAAAATTTTCTTTTTACTAAACCAAGATACTAAGGGACTACTAAGAAATTGACAAATCTCACTGGTACTCTTAAGGTCAAGTAAACTTCCCATAAAATTCGTGACGGAATATCCTACCAAATTAAACTCAACATTTCTAGGATACCACAAACCTAAATCAGTAGTCCCAAGCAAATATCTATAGATTCTTTTAACAGCGTGCAAATGAGATTCCTTAGGACAAGATTGAAATCTAGCACAAAGACATACACTAAACATGATGTCGGGTCTACTAGCGGTTAAATAAAGTAGAGATCCGATCATACCTCAATAGACTTTTATGTCTACACATTTACCTTTTTCATCCTTGTCAAGCTTAGTGGATGTGCTCATAGGAGTTTTTGCAATTTTACCTTCATTGAGCTTGAACCTTTTGAGCAAATTTCTTGTGTACTTCTCTTGACTTATATAGATACCATCCTTGAGTTGTTTGATTTGAAGTTTAAGGAAGAAGCTAAGTTCTCCCATCATACTCATCTCAAACTTACTATGCATACACTTAGAAAATTCTTCATACAAAGAAAGATTAGTAGAACCAAAGTTATCATCCACATATATTTGCACTAAAAGCATATCACTTTCTTTAGTCTTAATAAAGAGAGTAGTATCAAGTTTACCCATTTTAAATTCATTCCCAAGTCGAAAATTACTAAGCCTACATAGCAAGCTCTTGGATCTTATTTTAAGCCATAAAGAGCCTTTTTCAACTTATAGACATGATTAGGCAAATCAACACTTTCAAAGTCGAGAGGTTGTTTTGCATAAACTTCCTCCATAATATAACCATTTAGAAAGGCACTTTTCACATCCATTTGACACAAGATGAAATTCTTACAAGAAGCAAAAGTAAGTAACATTCTAATACCTTTTAGTTTAGCAACGGGTGCAAAAGTCTCTTCATAATCTATACCTTCCTCTTGACAATAACTCTTGAGCTACAAGCCTAGCTTTATTTCTAATGATATTTTCATTTTCATCCATCTTATTTCTAAAGACCCATTTAGTCTCAATAATAGAAGCACTAGAAGACCTAGGGATGAATTCCCAAACTTTGTTCCTTTCAAATTGATTTAATTCTTCTTGCATAGCTAAAATAAAAAACTCATCATTTTCGACATCCTTAAAACGTTTTGGTTCAACTTGAGAAACAAAAGAAAGATTACTAAATATATTAAGAGAGGAACGAATTTTCACACCTTGGTTGGGATCACTAATGATCAAATCCTTGGGATGGAATGGAGCATACCTCCACTCTTTAGGCATAGATGAAGAACTGTCTTTTGAATCAATTTCCTTGCCTTTGTCACTAACAAGTAAATTTCTAAAATTTCTTTCTAAATCATCGCTACAAATAGACTCATTAGAAATATTATTGCAAGATGCATCAAATACAACATGCTAGATTCCTCAATAACTAAAGTTCTCTTATTGAAAACTCTATAAGCTTTACTAGTAGAGGAATAACCTAGGAAAATACCAACATCCGTCTTAGAATCAAATTTTCCAAGCTTTTCTCTGTTGTTCAAAATAAAACATTTGCAACCAAAAACTTTGAAATGCCCAATATTTGGAATTTTGTTATGTCAAAGCTCATAAGGAGTTTTATTTAAAGAAGACCTAATTAAAACTCTATTTAAAATATAACAAGCAGTGTTAACGGCTTTAACCCAAAAGTATTTAGGTAAATCATACTAATGTAATATTGACCTAGCAAATTCTTGCAAAGTACGATTTTTCCTTTCAACCATACTGATTTGTTTGAGGGGATCTTGTAGCGGAGAAGTTGAGAAAAACCATTTTAATTTTCAAAAGAAACACTATCAAATTCTCAACCATGATCAGTCCTACTTTTAGAAATCAAAACCCTTTTTCATTTTAAACTCTTTTTGTAAAACTAGCAAAACTTTTCAAAGCATCATTCTTATGTTTTATCATCAAAACCCAAGTAAATCTTGAAAAATCCTCAACTATCACAAAGGCATAATAGTTCCCTCCAAAACTAACAATTCTAGAAGGGCCAAATAAGTCCATGTGTAATAATTGAAGAGGTCTAGTTGTAGAGATTACATTTTTAGATTTGAAATAGGGGCTTGGTTTGCTTGCCCATTTGATAAGCATCACAAATTTTATCCTTTTCAAATTTAAATTTGGGAAGACCTCTAACCAAAGAATTCTTGAAAATATTTGAAATTAAGTGCATGCTAGCGTGTCCTAGTCTTCTATGCCATAACTAAGAATCATCATGCAAAGCCAAACGAAATTTATCAATAATAGGGCAATCATTCAAATCAATAGCATACATGTTTTCATCTCTATTACCAACAAACAAAACTTTCCTATCACTAACATTTTCAATTATGCAATTCTTTTTATCAAATACAACTTTAATGCCCTTATCACACAATTGGCTAATACTAAGTAAATCATACTTTAAACCATCAACTAAAAGCACGTTTTCAATCAGGGTAGAAGAACCATTGCCTATACTACCTTTACTAATAATTTTACTTTTCGTGTTGTCACCAAAGGTTATTAAACCTCCATCCTTTTTGGAAAGGCCGACAAACTTGGATTAGTCTCTTGTCATGTGCCTCGAGCAACCACTATCCAATTGCCATTTGTTTTTCTTGGAGGCTTTCAAACAAACCTACAAACATAAATGTTCAAGATTGATCTTTTGGTACCCATACTTGTTTAGGTCCTTGAAGGTTAGCCTTTACAAACTTGGAAATCCATTTCATTTTTGCATTGACATTAAAGCATTGGATTTAGACAAGTAACAAGAATAAGCTTTATGTCCATACTTGTCACATTAGAAACATGCAACATTATGCAAGGATTTATCTCTTACAAAAAATTTATGCACTCTACTTTTCTTGGAGAAATTCTTTCTTGGAGCATTGTGAAACTTTGCTCTTTGAGAAAAATTTCTTCTTGAAGAAGTAGTAAGAGCATATTTCAAATTTAAAGCACTTAGGTCTAATATGGCCTTCAACACCACAATGATAACAAATAGGCACAAAGCTAGATTTATCATGCTTAGATACAACCTTTGGCATATTAAGCTTAGGTACAATAGGAAATGCTTTAACAAAGATAGTTTTAGAACTTGAAGGAATAGAACATTGATCAATGTAGCCTAAATCTCTTTTATCACTATAAGGCTTGCCTACTTCAATTATTTTGTCCAACCTTTGAGCACCTATTGTCAACCTTTTAATAGACTCTTTAGCCTTATCAAGTTCTTGCAAAGCATATAATTCCTTTTTTTTAAGCAATGTTAGGTCGGTCAAATAAATTATAAGCTAAACCAATTATTTGTTGTAAAAGTGGTTAGGTCGAATGCAGGGAGGCAACTGACTATTTTCTAATCTAATTTGAACTATCGAATGCGAACCTAAACAGTAAAATGGGGGTTTTTTTATGCTTAAAAGTAAAATTTCAAAAAATTAAAGAACTAAAATTAAAGGAAAAATTGATTAACTAAGGGGATTGAAATTACGTTACCAAACACCGGATCGAGGATTGTAAGATCTCTTTTGTACTTTGTTCACTGGTTTTAACAACATAGCTCAATTTCAAAGTTTAACAACTAACCAGCCCATCCGATAAAGCCAAATGAGCCCCTTGAAGGCTCCCTAAGGCTAGCTATCTTGACCTAGCATCTAAATAACCTATACTTAGCTCTTCGAGCTAGGCATGATAGCGTTCCATACTCATTAAGCCAAACGCATTAAGTATGGGATTTGGTTAGACCTCAACAATTAATTTAGAAAGCTTAATTTAATCAATGAGTTTCTTGAATCCCAAACCTATCATGCAAACCAAATGAAGAGGAAAAGCTCCTTTCTATGCAAGACGAGCCGATTCTTTTGCTACTAAATTAAGCAGGGGAATGAAACGATGAGATTCAGTCACATGCATAGCGATGAATGGATTAGCCATACAAGATTCGTCAATTCTAATATGCATTAGCGTTTTAAGAAGAAAAACAGAAAGTCAAGCATGCTAAACTGAAATTAAGCTTAAACACAAAACCTCCTAAAGTACAAATCCAATTCCGCCTCGAAACGATGTTACGATCTAGCCGATAATCTCAAAATCTACTCCAATCTCCATGAATTGAAGCACAACTATCCCAAAGTACAGAGAAAACTAAAGAGGAAAGTCTAATGGTAGCCAATAATGTGTAAAAGATCGTTTGCCCTAAAGAGGAAATTCTATTTAAACTTCTTGAAGTAGCGTTGAAACATTACAGACAGCATCTCGACGTTACCAGCAATTAGACCAGCATTCCATAGTGTTTCACTACAGCATCTTGACGCCTGGGCATTACAGTCTTGAGATGTTGTCCTGTATTCGACGCTACTACTTTTCAACGTCATGGCGGCGTTGCGACGCTATTTTCAGGGGCAAAATGGTCATTTTGAGTCCTTTATCTCACTTGAATGTTCAAATGACTTTCGATTTCACTCGTTTCAACCCCGAACTGCTTCAAACTCATTCTAAAGCTCCAAAAGCTCAATTTCCTAAAAAATAGACAATAAACACATAAAAATCACACAAACAAGCACAAGTTAGACAAATATATAGGACTTTTTGAGTCCTATCAACATTCATTTCATCAATTTGCACCACATCATGCTCATTCTCTTTTAAGCAAGCAATCTCATCAAGTAAAGACTTATTTTCACTAGTTAAAGTATTGTATTTCTTTCTATGCACAACATATTTGGAACCAAGCTTTCTAAGTAATTTTGTATATTTTCAAAAGGTTCAAACAATTCATCATAAGAAAGGGGTTCTAGAGTTACCTCATCATCTTGTTCATCACCCTTGTCACTATGAGCCATGAAGTAAAAATTTGCTACTTCTTTTGCTTCACTTCCACTTCTACTTTCATCACTATCATCACAAGTAGATTTCATTGCTTTCTTCTTAAATTTCTTGGATGACCTGAGGAGAGGACAATCCATTTTTATGTGACCTGGTTTCTTGCATTCATAGCATATTACCTCATAATTTTTGCACTTTTCACATTTTGACTCTCTTTGATTGGAGATGTGTTTCTTGAGTTGTTTCTTCCTCTTGATAAAGATCTTATACTTACGTGTAAAATAGGCAACGTCATCTTCATGAAGGGAATCCTCATCTTTGGAGTCAACTTCCAAGGGGATGATCTTAAAAACAATACTCTTTTAAGTAATGTCAATGTCATGAGAAAGCCAATAAGTTCCTCCAAAGGAAGTTTGGTGAGATCCTTTACCTCTTGAATCATCGTCATCTTTGCTTCCCAATTTTTAGGTAGAGACCTAAGAAATTTTCTAACATTTTTGGAGGTAGTATAGACTTTTCCAAGATCTTTCAAAGCATTTATGATGTTAGTAAATCTAGTAATCATCTTGGTAATAAATTCATTAGCATCCATCTTAAATAATTCATAGTTATGAACTAACATGCTAATTTTAGATTCTGTGACTTGATTAGTTCGCTCATGAGTCACTTCAAGAGTAGTCCATATTTCTTTCACAGAAGAACACATATATTCTATTAAACTTATCTTTACTTAAAGCACAATACAAACAATTTATAACTCTAGCATTAAAAACACTTTTTCATATCATTTTCATCATATTCCTCTTCTAATTTAGGCACACCATTATTATCAAGCTTTTTTTTTTGGAATATAAGGACCTTTAACCACATTTAACTATAAGTAATAGTCAACGGATTGCAAATAAATTTTCATTATAGCCTTTCAATAATCATAATTAGACCCATCAAAGTAAGGAGGCCTAGAGGTGGATTGACCTTCAATAACAGCATTTGCTACTAGGTTTGCCATAAGGCTCAAACAGTAAAAATTATCTTAAAAAGTTCTAGAAGAGCAACCTTATTCTGAGACCAGTTGTTAGATCAGTATGGAAACCCTCAACTCTAGAGGGAGGTGAATAAGGTTTAATTAAACTTTTGCTAATGATTGGGTGAACTTTGGGTGAAGAAAAGTAAATAAATTCGTTCAACCCCAGTGCAAGTGCACACTGTCGATGCAAGTAATAAAACAGGAGTATTCCTGAGTATCGATTCCACAGGGAAAGGTGTAACAAAAATATTGCATAGCAAAATGTAAAGAGAATTGCAACTTGGAAACTAAAAATTGAAAAAACAAGGTAGGGTTTGGTGTGTTTGTTAAAAACAAAATAATTGCATAATCCAATTGCAAGTTAAAGTGACAAAGATTGAAGAACTGAATTGCATAATCGAATTACAAGTTAAAGTGACAAAGATTGCAAAACTGAATTGTAGAATCGAAAATTGAAAGATTGAATAGCAACTAAACAAACTTGAAAAAATAAATGAAAATTGCAAAAGAAATTTTTTAGAGAAAGGAGGGGCTCAAGAATGTCATTGCCCTAAGTTGTAATTGCAAATAAAATTGCAATTCCAACCTATTCTACATTCAATTGTAAACCGAAAGTTACTACTCCTATTCACCTAGAGAAAGGAGGGGCTCAAGAATGTCATTGCCCTTAATCTCAAATTCATTAATTTTAATTAATTAATTAATTAATTAATATTTTGATGATAACAAACCTGATTTTGTTTATTAACAATTTTAGTCTTTTTGAAGTATCCATAGCAAAGAGCTCGAAATAACGATTCCAACGCATCTTGAATTGCTCAAAACGAGCTCAAACGAAGAAGTTATGGGAAAGACAAAATTGAAGGGATAAATCCTACATGGCATGACACGTGACATATAATGATGATGTGGTAGATGACGTGGAAGGTCAACGGTCAACATCGATGACATGGCAATGACGTAGCACTTCAAACGATCATAAATGCTGACGTGGTAGATGACATGGATGATGACGTGGCTATGACGTGAACCAATAGAAATACAACATGTGGCGTATTTAGTTTTTTTAAAAAAAGAAAAGTAAAAAAAGAATTTAATAATAAAAAAAAATCTCCAATGGTCAATTTTTTGATTTTATTATATTATTATATTATAATATTATTATTTTAATATTATTATATTATTTTAATTTTTTTTTTTTTTTTTTGTAGCTAATCAGAAGCTGGCACATGGTAGCCAACGGCTAGTTTTGGCTCTTCCCTTCTATTTAAGGGTCGAAAAAAATTGGAAAGAATGGGGGAAATTTTTTGAAAAATTCTATTCTTCTTGGAGAGCACTTCCACCATTTTTGAGTAATTTTTGAGCTTCCATTTTTAATTTCTCTTAGCCATTTTAGGGCTTTTAATTTGTAAGAATTCTTTCTTACAAAGTGTATGAGCTTAAATTTGTGTATCCACTCTTTGAGAGAGTTTCTCCATCTTGTTCTTTCAATTTCTAAACTTTGTAAGGGTTTCTCTTGATCCCGAAAAAGAGAGGTTGTAACGGTTTGATCCTGAACCGTGGAAAGGATCGGGTTTGTTCTTGCTCCCGCAAAAGAAACGTTGTAACGGTTGGACTCTGAGCCATGGAAAGGGTCATTGTTCTAGTGAAATACCCAAGAGGAGCTTGGGGTGTGGAGTAGGTCGGGTTTGTTTAAATTGGTAGGTTTTTTAAATTGATCTTATTCTTTACCAATCTTGTTCTTAGAATTAAATAGGTTGTTCAAAATTGTTGGTTTTAATTTCTTGTTTATTTTGGAGTGAACTTATTTGCATGATTTATTGTTTAAATTAATTATTGCAAAAAGTGTGTTAATTTGTTTATTTGGGCCCATATTAGGAAAATATTTTATAAATTTTGAATAAACCCTATTCACCCCCTAGGGTTGCCATACCGATCCTCTAATTAGTATCAAAGCAAGGTTGCTCTTGTTTTTAATCGAATATTTTTTTCAAAAGTTATTCCTTCCGATATCCATTATTTGAGTTTTCACTCCAACAATTGGTATTAAAACGGTTGCTATTTTGACAAAATTATTTTATCTTATTAATATTTTGAAAAAATACTTCAAAAGCTTAATTGCTAAGAGCTATGGCAACTTTAGATTTTTTTGAAGGTCATTGTATTGATAAATTCCTTTCTTTAATGGTATAAATTATGATGTTTGGAGAAAGAGAATGAAAATTTTTTTGCTCATTATTGATTTCAATATTTTGTATGTTTGTGAGCATGATTTATCAAAATTGAAATTGGATGATAAATTGCTTAAATTGCTCTATTTTAATGCCCAAGCTATAAATATTATATATTGTGCATTAGATAGAAAACTATGTGATGAGATTTTACATTTTACATATGCATATGATATTTTAAATTTTCTTGATAATGTGTATAATGTTGAAAAATCTTATTGTAATACTAATGATTTATTTGATGTAAAGGAGAATCATAACTCTCAAAATTAATCAAGAAAATTTTCATGAAGTGGGAAAGGAAAATGTGATGGAGCCTCCTTATGCTTGATGGGTCGTTCAAATAAAATGAGAATGAGGTAAATCAACAATCCCCTTCTTATGATGAGTTATATGATGCCTTTGAAAGCATGCAACATGATCTAGAAAAGCTTGGCTCTAAATATGTCAAATTATCAAAGAAGTATAAGGTCTTGTCTATTGAGAATAAATCTTTGATAGATGAAAATGCATGTTTGAAAAATGGAGCTAATAATGTTTTGTTGAATAATGAAATTGATTATTGTTGTGATAAGAAATATGTCTTGAATGATAGAATCAAGTTTCTTGAAAAAGAGAATGATGAGCTCAAATCTTTGTCATGTGAATTGAAAATTGAATTGAATGATTTGAAAAATAAAAATGAGAATATTGAATATTTCTCTTCGAAATTGAAAAGATGAAATTGCTATTTTGAAAGATAAAATTCTTAATTTGGAAAATAGAAATACATCTTTAGAAAATGAGAAGTTTTCTTTTATTGATAAAATTAAATTTCTTGAGAACGAGGCTCATGAGAAAAATAATCTTTTGCATGTGCTTAAAGAAAAAGAAAAGCTTGCTAACAAAGAACTTGAAATTGCAAAAGAGTCCATAAAGAAATTGACTATTGGTGCACAAAAATTAGATAAGATTATTGATGTGGGTAAACCTTTTAATGATAAAAAGGGATTAGGATATGTTGATAAAAATTCTTCATCTAGTTCTAAGACTATTTTTGTTAAAGTTACTCCTAGTATGTCTAAAGGTGCTTTACGCAATGTGCCTAATCTTGTTAATTCTAAATTTGTGCCAAAGCATGAGAAATCTAGAAATATCCATGGAAAATCAAAATTTGTGCCTAGACAAGTTCATGCTAGATCAAAATGTGCTTATAATGTGAAATTTGTGTCTAAGCATGAAAAGGCTAGACCTATCCATGTAAAATCAAAATTTGAGCCTAAACATTATCATGCTTTATCCAAATACATGCATAGTGCTAATTTGTTCATAATCATAACTGCTAGAAATATGCATGTAAAATCAAAATTTGTGCCTACATGTCGTTATTGTGAAGTTAAAGGTCATATTAGACCAAATTGTTTCAAATTGAAAAATACTCCTAGAAAAAATTTCTTGAATAAAAATGTTGTGAAAAATCATTTTGTTAAAAAGAAATTCTTACCTAATGTTGTTTGTTATTCATGTGGCAAAATTGGCCATAAATATCATACTTGTTATTTGCCAAGAATGGATGCTATTAATGTTGAAACTAATTTGAAATGGGTTCCAAAATCCATGTTCACTAACAATGAAGGATCCAAGAAATGGGTACCAAAATCCTTTGACTAAGTTTTCTTTGTAGGTGTGATTTCAAGAAGCAATTGGGTTGCTTGGACTTCAAATGAAAAGTTAATTCAAATGAAGCAACTATTATGGCTTGCTTGAATCCAACAAAGGAAAATTGCATATTTGGTAACTTTATATTTTTGAATTATTGAGATAAATATTCTATTGACATTTATTATTAAAATTGTATCTATTGAATGGTTTAAATGTTTGTTTGAATTTGATTTCCTAAATTTCATCGATTATTAGATTAAATGTCATTGAGTAAATTGAGGATATGTCTTTTGGCATTTACATCTATGATTGCTTATTTTGTGGATTATTGGATTATATCCTTTTGAGTAAATTGAGTTGATTATTTGAAATTTATCCGTTTTCCCTTTTTCCTTGTTATTTGATATATTAGATGCCATGAGAAAAGCTTGAATATCTATATTTTGGCATTTATCAATATTACTCATTATTGGAATTTAATTTTTTTATGATTTCTTGATATTTTGAATGTTTGATTTTCGAGTTATTGGGATTATAATTTTTAGATTTATCCAAATTGCCCAATACTTGAATTGTTTACTCTTTTGGATGAAATAGATTAGAATTTTATTATATGTTTTTTGGCATGAGTTATGTATTCTTCTTGAAGATAAAGTTTTTGTTTTGATGATAATTTTTTCCCTCTTCAAATTTTGATGTCTTGAAGAAAAATATGTGATATTTGTTTTATTTTAATTTTTTGAAAAAAAGGATTTGTTATTATTTTGAGCATATTGTTTGTCCTATCTTGAAAAGAATTAATGCTTGATAAGATTTGTTGAATTCTTTTTCATAGGGGGAGTATATTCATAGAAATAATTTATATTCTTGAATTCCCATTAGCATTTTGCTCAAAATTGGTATAATTCTTATTTTAGATGCTCTTAAATGCTTATATTTGGTCATAATGTCATTTTTCTATTATTCAGTATCAATATTTGTTTTTCATCAATTGGTGTTTATTTTCTAACATTTGATATTTCGGTATCTCATGTTTAAATTTTACTTGTATTTGATAAGTTGATTTCTTTGAGATGATTTTGCTTAATGTATCTTTTATAGATATGGAAATTTTAGTGCATATTCATGAATATTAAATGGTTCTCTTAGAATTTACATGTCTTATGCCATATTTTCTTGAATGAGTATTTTATTGAATGTTTTGACAATTTGTTTGAGATAGATTGAGCTACCTTGATTTTATTTAAATTAATATCTTGTGCAAAATATTATTCTTGGATGAATTTTACATGAATTATTTTATCTCCTTGGTATTTATTGATATTTCTTATTAGGAGGAGAATGCTTATTTTCTAAGGGAAGTTGTACTCTTTTATATGTGAATTTGATGATATTGATTCTCAAAATTACTCTATTTGTAACGACCCGAATTCCTACGACTCTCTAAATGCGGAAGCGAAACAAAGTTACCTCACTCATGCCCGAAATTTCGGCAGCATGACGACGTAACTACGAGAAAACCAAAATTTTCCAAAGACCTGGAAAGAGATATAAACACTTCTATGTTTCAGATAACAGACTCAGCATCCACCAAGATACGTTAAATGATGCTGAGCTCAAGCAACAGACAAAAGAACCTAAGAACTTCTAACCAAATGCACGGAAACGAAAGAAATTTAAACTTTACAGACCAACAAACAACAGGGAACAAAGAAACAAAACCAAAAGCTAAACAGGGGAAAGTAATTTGGTGGAGTCTTCATAGTCTCGTAAAGTCATCGCCTGCGTCACCCGCCTCGAGAATGTACACAATCTGCAAAACAAACAAAGTAACAAGGATGAATATAAACATACTCAGTAAGTAACCCACTTAAGGGTCCAATGTTTAAAGAAACCATACCAAGAAGAAAACTGCTCTTACTCACACTCGTGCTTAGATTTCAAATACTTCCTTCAGTTATTCTAAAAGTCCATTTATCCTTCCGCAACATTCACTACTACCCGAACCTAACTTCGTGTCATACCTGCGAGTCATGTAGCCTAGAACCCAAACTTGTGAAGGTCTATAACCCTCACACTCATCTCAATAGAGAAATCACCCCTAACGGCTTGTGAGAGGCGAAGGAGTTGGGTGGCACGATGGTGGTTCGTGGTTGTCGACCGGAGGGAGAGAGCGATGGTGCTCGGTGGGAGAGAGAGAGAGTAAAAACAAAGGAAAAGAAAGGGTGTTTTTTGGGTAAGAGAGGAAGAAGGAATGAAGAAGATGAAGAAGATAAGGATGAAGAGATTTTTATTTATTATTATTATATTTTTTTTAACTTTTAATTTCTTTTACAAAAATGCCCTTAACCAAACTCTTCATTTCCAAATATGCCCATTTTTTCTCATTCCATACTTGCCCTTTCTTAAATTTCCAATTTGAAATTAACTCCAAAAATCCTCCTAAATAAGCCAGGCGTTACACTATTGATATGTACCCCTCTTCTGCATATCATTTATATTTTTAAGCGGGAGTTATTTTTTTAGAGTAAATTCATTTTATAATATTTGAACAAAAATTTGATTGATATTTCTACCCTCTAGCTGAATTTTTTGTTAAATGTCTTTGTCCCTTAAGGGGGAGTGTTAAATTGATTTCAAAAGGGGGAAAAGTTTGTGAAGTTTGCATGAAAATAGAGAACTTATTCAAAATTTAAAAAAATTGTGGTTCTATTTAGTGTGATTGAATTAGAAAGTTTTATCTAGAAGCTTTATATTATAAACCATTTGACTTATACATATAGTTTTGATTTCATTTAGTTTTAGTATGTGTGCAACTTAGAGTGAACTTAGACAATAAAGTCCCATATCCTTGAGCATGAAGAGTCAACATAAACTCCTAAAATCTCATAATGTGGACCAAGCTTGAAATTGAACAATAAAGTCCATAACCTTGAGCAATAGCGAACTTAAACAATAAAATTTCCCTAACCTTGACCAAGAGTGAACTTAAAATGTCATTAAATTGCTTACTAGTATTTTTTTTTTTTGTAGACAATATTAATTCTTCCAATATGGATAAGTCATGGATGAACAAAGATAGGTTGTCAAACGAATACAAAATAGGTGTTGAGAACTTCATTGAAAATGGATTACGTCATTCAAAAGAGTTAAAACTGATGTGGTGTCCATGCTTAAAGTGTGCAAATGCCCTTAAACAAGATGCTAACATAGTTAGAGACCACTTGTTTGTCTATGGCATCGATAAGAGCTATAAGACATGGACTTGGCATGGTGAACAATTACCTATTAGGGATAATGTCACACCCCCTCCGGAAGCACCTGCTAACTTACCCGGAAGATGGCGTGAAGCCAACAGACATCGTTTCCTCCCTAACGATACCTGTGACCCTGTTAAACCTGATAAACATACTATACTTGAATTTAAAATGTCTAAACACAACACAGCGGAAGTTTGAAAGTCAATATACATACATACGGAGCAGCTCTACTTAAACCCCATTTGAACTTCTAAACGGGTAGGGAGTACTACAACCAAAATACATCCCAAACATGATTTACACAACCACGACCACTAGTGCATACACGAATATAACTATACGTTCCTCTCAGAATAACTACAAAATGTTTGGACCTGCTATACAGTTCCACCCACGTACAAAATATCAAACTCGTAGAGCTTTCGGCAGACTATGGCAGGATTTCAGGCACCGGGAGCTCGATCACTACCTGAAAAGTTGGAAAACATTGAAAGAATGAGCTGGGAAGCTCAGTGAGTGACTGAGTTTATAACTATGAACTCGCAAATTACAACATATGGTAAACCCTGGGCATATGTGTCGGTAGTCAAGCGCTAAATATAAACGTATAATTATCACAGTCTTTCTCAGAAATCCAACAGGTATGTCATTAAAAACTCGCAAGGCATACCAAGAAAATTAACCATCTAGAAACATATGACAATCTACGTTGTGTAGGGCACGCCCAGTACAACCAACGTTCACTCTACGATGTAGTGGGGCTCGCCCAGCACTCCCATCGTCTTTGTCGTAGTGGGGCCCGCCCAGCACTCACGACATCATTGTTGTCATGGAGTAGACTCAACGTTGACAACAGAAAATGACCTGTGTGCACATGGTACTATACAGCCTCGGCTTAATATCTCACTCATTTACTCATTCGAGTCTCAGAAAAACACATGATAATCTTTAAACATTACTTGCTAGAGCATGCTTGCCTGAAATCATAACATTTTCGCTAGATTTTAGCAAATCAATAAACACATGCTCACATGTAAATTTCGTTGGAAAAATCTAAGCTCACCACGAGCATTTAAAATCATTCCTAGGCAATCATGTATGCTCATAACCTTGTGTTCAGAAAACATAAAACATTTAAGCTAATTCCTTCCTAAGAAGTCTTATATACACATAGACACGATTTCAAGCATAGAATATGTTTTCGAAATTCGTTTTGTCACTCACAGCGTTAGATCTAGATCCTCGGCCCGTATACTCGACCTATTTCCTCTTGGCCTGTCAAATAAACCAAAACCCAAGCATTAGAACTTTGAATTCATGAATTCCAAGCTTAGAATTGCAAAACCATTCTATCTACTTCCAGTATTCTACCACTTCCATACCCTAATTTCACATACTCATTACTTCCTCATTACTTGGCCAAAAATGATGTACTTTATACCGAACTCTCTACAACTCATATGAAGGAATGGAATTGAAATTCCCAAAGAATGTGTCCGTAAATACCTCGAAAGCTACCTCCCTCAAATTCAGTTTCTGCAATTCCAGAAGCGTTTTCCTGCTGCACCCTTAACTTGTCCTGAATTTTAAAGCAACTTCCAATCATATTTCGCCCACAACTTCTTCATAAAAGTTTTAGGAAATTAAATAAGCTTTCCAACCATACCTAACGGAGCTTCTAATTCAAAATCTACAGACCAGCACGACCCAAAAACCAGAGGTTTCTCAGATTTGACAGCAGATTTTCCCCTCTGACTTCCCCTTTACAAATCAACAACTTAAAGTCAGATTTTGCTCGAGCTTCCTTCACGAAATTTGTTCGAAAATGAGCTAACTTTCCAGAAAATCAAACATCACCTCTTAATTCTTCTCGTGGAGCTCAAAACGATCTAAATATCAGCAGTGAGCAGGATTGATCACCAAATCTGTCATGCAACCTTGAATTGAATCTTCTCCCCTTCTTCTTCAACTTCAAAACTAAGAAAATCCTCCTTCCTCTCTTTCTCTCATCCTCTCCCACGAAGCCCTTTCTTCTCTTTGGTAAATGAGATGCAAGATGGGTAGAATAAGGTATATTTGTAAAATGAATAAAAAAAAACTTCCACTTTCTTTTTTTTTTTTCCCCTTTTCCCTATTTTCCTTTCTTTCTTTTTTTTTTTAAAAAAACCCACACATATTATTTTCTCCTTAATACCACAAACAAATGTTTTAAACATTTTTTTTTTTTTTTTTTTTAGAAAATTCAAGGAAAAATCTCGTGAAATCTCGGTTTTACAGATAAGGATGAAAGTGTTCCTACTTATGGTAAAGAAGATTATGATGAAAATAATATAAGAAACACAACTCAGTTGTTTGAAGCTTCACAAGACTATTTTACAAATAAAGGTGAAATTTTTTACCAACTATTGAGTGATGCACAAAAGCCCTGGTACTCAAGTTGTCAAAAGTTTACTAAAATCTCTGCATTAGTAAAATTATATAACTTGAAAGCCAGATTTGGATGGAGTGATAAAAGTTTCACTGAGTTATTAACATTGGTACATGATCACCTACCAAATCCGAATGAGATTCCAACTTCTGTGTATGAAGCAAAAAAGGCACTATGCACTCTCGGAATGGATTATCAAAGGATTTGTGCATGTGTCAACGATTGTGTCTTATTTAGGAAAGAACTTTCTGATGCAAAGTCATGCCCAAACGATTGTGTCTTATGTGGTACTTTTCTCCAATCCCACGGTTCCAACGAATGTTTCGATGTGCCAAAACATCGAAGTTGTTAACTTGGCATGCTAGAGGAAGAAAAAATGACGGATTTTTGCGACATCCTGCAGACACGCCATCTTGGGAATTAGTAGACAACCTGTTGCAAGAATTTGGTTCTGAGTTGAGAAATTTTCGTTTAGCCCTCTCAACAAATGGAATTAATCCTCATGGCGACTGATGCGAGCTTGTCGAGGGCTCGTCAAATTAAAATTTATAAACCGATCCTAAGCTACTTGTAGCATTGAGTGGACCGGGTCGATCTCAGGGAACCGAATATTAATTTCTTAAGTTAAATTTGCAAATGAGAAAGCAATTAAAAAGGGGGGTTTTGAAAATTTTCTTATTTAATGAAATAAAAATAACAAAACAAAACAAACACTAAAAGGGAAAAATCAACTCTTACCAAGTTCTAGTTCAGAGGTGCGGTTATATTCAATTGCAAACATTGATCATAGGCATTCAAAATATTTAATCTTAACCATGCAAGTACTCAGTCAACTTATTAGGAAACCCCAAAAAGTGCATGTTCTCTAAAATCATTAACTCTAACGAACGCCAAGTTAATGCTAATTACCTAAACAAATCTTTACAAAACCGATTCAATTTATTTAGGTAAAGGCATTACGAACTTTGGAACGACCAAGACAATCGATGAGGTAACATAACTTTCACCTAATTAACATGCTTCTTTAATTCCTAGAATTAAACATGCAAGCCATGTATCATGGAAACCCACAAACATACACATGTGATAATTCTAATGCTACCGGTTCATTCAACATGACAATTACGGATCATGATCGTGATTAGCAATAAAGCATGTAAAGGGATTAAGGCGTCAATTTAATCAAAATACATACTTATAAAATTAACATGAGAATTAAAGAACACTTGCAATTAAAAGAAAACTAAGTTAAAGTACAAGCCTCACAATGTCGCAACTGATTACAACCGACCTCTGAACCGGAATTGCAATATTTAGCCGAGCATCTCCATAGAAAACCTTGAGTTCAAACAAGCTCGATTCAACACCAAGGTTTGATGAAAAAAAAAACTCCTAATCTATCCTAAACTACTGAAAAACAGAGAGGAGAAAGCCTAAATTGGTCTCATGACGGCTGAAAATTGGAGACAAATGACCTAGAGGACGAAAAAATCTATATATAGGAATCGACGGAGCGTCTAGACGCTCTGGACAGCGTCTAGACGCTCCCAGAGTCACAGGGGCTCTCTGCAGCGTCGAGGGAGGCTTCAGGGAACTGCCGATAGCGTCTAGACGCTCTGGACAGCGTCTAGACGCTACCAGCGCGCAGCACTGCTTATTTTTGCTCTAACTTTTTGCTCAGGTGTCCGAATGACCTCCGGTTTGATGCGTTGGAATCGTGATTCAACGTAGAATCTCTCGAAACATTCCTTATGCTCAAATCCCTACAAAATGATCAATTAATTATATTAAAACCTCTAAACTAACATGATTTAAGTATGAAAATATATAACTATGTTAGTCATATCAGCGACCTTAGTAGTAGATATAGTTGTTGGCCAGTTATAATAGTGATTTATAACCTTCCACCTTGGTTGTGCATGAAACGAAAGTTTATGATGTTGACTACATTAATATCTGATCCTAAACAACCTAGAAATAACATTGATGTTTACTTAGGTCCATTAATTGACAACCACAAAAAAATTTGGATTAATGGAGTTGCATGTTATGATGCATATCGAGATCAATATTTTGTATTGAAAACTGTATTATTGTGGACTATAAACGATTTTCCAACATATGGAAATTTATGTAGCTGTACTGTAAAAGGTTACCATGCATGTTCGATTTGTGGGGAACAGACATCCTCCATTAGATTGACACATGGAAAAAAAAATGGCATACCTTGGACATCGACGATATTTATCTCGATATCATCCATATAGAAGAGAGAGAAAAAAGTTTTAATGGACAACAAGAATTTAAATTAGCACCAAACCCATTGCCTGGAGAGGAAATATTGGCAAGAACAAGTAAAATTCACAATGTATTGGGTAAACATGCTTGAAAAATGAACCGATTAGAAGATCTTTCAAGTAGTTACTGGAAGAAAAAATCTATTTTCTTTGAGTTAGAATATTGGAAAAACCTACCTGTAAGACATTGTTTAGATGTAATGCACATTGAGGAAAACGTGTGCACAAATATCATTGGAACTCTACTTGATATTCCTAGAAAAACTAGATATGGGTTAAAGACTCAAGAAGACTTGATTGATTTAAAAATCAGGTCAGAATTTGCCCCACAAGGAAGATGAAACCAAATTTTCATACCTCTAGCATGTTATACACTATCACGTTTGGAAAAATTAAGTCTGTGTAAAACACTAGCAAAAATTAAAGGTGCATGATGGATATTCATCTAATATACGAAATCTTGTGTCACTCACAGACCTAAAGCTTTATGGTCTCAAATCTCATGATAATCACGTTCTCCTACAACAATTGCTACCTGTGGAAATTCGTGGGATTTTACCAAAGCATGTGAGGTATGCTATTATTTGGCTATGTTTTTTCTTCAATGCTATATGCAATAAAGTGGTGGATTCATCGAAGCTTCCTAAGTTGCAAAATGAGATAGTAGTCACTTTATGTCTGTCAGAAAAAAAAATTTCCACTAGCATTCTTCACCATTATGGTCCACCTTACAGTGCATCTAATGAGAGAAGTAGAACTGTGTGGGCCGGTTTATTTAAGATGGATGTATCCTTTTGAGCAATACATGAAAGTATTAAAAGGTTATGTTAGAAACAAAAACAGACCAGAAGGATGTATTGGTGAATGTTATATTGTTGAACAAGTTGTGGAATTCTGTTATGAGTTTTTATCTTGCATGAATCCAATTGGTTTGGGCTTAAGTTTAAAATTTGAACAAGAGTCATATACTACTAGGCCACTATCAACTACTACTTATATCAAACCAGATAAATAACAATTGGATCAAGGTCATCTTTATGTTCTAGAAAACACAGATGACGTGCTTCCATTCATAAAGTATGTGTACACACCTTTCTTTTAACCACTTTTATGTAATATGTTGTTGTACTCCTATAACTGAATAACATGTGTTACATACCATTCCAATAGGCAACACATTAAATATTTGAGAGCAATCAATCCAAGCAAATTGAGAAACCCAAAATGGTTGCAAGATGAGCATAATCGTACTTCCGTGCATTGGCTACGTGAAAGGGTAACATTCCTTAATATCTTTATAAGGTTTATATTTATATCATTTTTTAATTATATGATAAAATACAGGTTGCACTTGCACTTGAGATCCCAAACAACAATATATCATTTACGTTGAGGTGGTTAGCTAATGGTCCTCGAACGGATGTATCCAAGTATGCTAGATATATGGTGAATGGTTGCGTTATCACACAAAAGAACGTGATTGAATATGAAATGTCCAAAATAGTGGTGTTAGCTTAGTTGCCAATACTATGCAAGTTTCTAGTGCTAAAGACAAAAATCCCATTATCTCAAACATGATTTACTATGGAATAATTCATGAGATATGGGAGCTAAGCTATTATAGTTTCACGTTCGTGTTATTAAAATTTGATTGGGTGAACAATAACAAAGGTATCAAGGTAGATGAACTTGGATTTACGACAGTGGATTTTAATTGATTACGACATAAATCTGATCCGTTCATTTTAGCAATTCAAGCAACCCAAGTGTTTTATGTAAACGATCCTATGAACCCTAGTTGGTATGTAGTGCTCTCCCCACCTTAACGAGACCATGAAGACGAGGCTAACAATGATGAGTTGGGAGACACAGTTCTTGATTGTTGTGGGTTATTGAAATCAATGTCTAATATTACTACACTCAATGATATGACTGAAAACTCATCTTTGTATACTAGAACCGATTGCGACGATACATGGATTGACAACAAATAATATTTTCAATCAATGTATGTAGTCTAAACTATTGTACGTCTTTTGTTTATTTTTATTTTTCTATTATTAAGTTTCTCTCTTCATACTACTAAACATAATTTCTATTTTATGTGCAGGTTATATTTTCCATCATAGTGTCATCCAATAGCAACAGTAGCCATGATGAAGCAGATGATGTTAGAAATAGAGTTGTCGTTAGGGGTGCTACGACCATGCGTGACTTAGGACACATTAGAGATGGGGGAGAGAAAAATTATTAGATATAATAACGATGGACAATCTGTTGGAGAAAATGCCAAGACGATGCAAAGTTTTATTGGGGTTTGTATAAGGAATCAGATCTCCATAACATATAATCATTGGAAACACGTACCACACGATCTGAAGAATAAAATAATTGAATGTGTCGAGGTAAATTGTTTTATACTACTTTATATCTATAGAATTTTGTAGATTAAGTCGTTTATATTATATTATGTCATATTGACTTTGTGTTTTTTAATATGATTATAGATGTCATTCCAGATCGAACCTCGTTTGAAGCATGCTATCTTGCAATCAGCTAGAACGAAGTTCAGGACATTTAAATACTAGTTGACCCAAAAGTACATCATACCATTCAAAGACCAACCATCTTGTGTGGCCAAGCCTCCATCAATCTATAGTCACATCGAACAAATTGATTGGGATGCATTTGTTAGAGCCAGATTATCTGAAGATTTTCAGGTAAACTTATACGATGTACATGTCATAAGTTAAAATCTATGAACTTTAAACTATTTGTATGATGCTCTATTTTCTTTTTTCTTTTTTTTTTTCTAGAAACTTAGTCAAGCTCAACATGAAAGGAGATCACAAAACAAATATAATCATCATCTCTCACATAAAGGGTATGCGAATTTGGCGGATGAGTTGGTAAGTTTTAATGTCATTATTGTAAAATATTATGTTAGTATAAGTGATTTACTATATATAAAATAAAATTAACATGTACATTTGAATATAAAAATCTGATGGGAATGACTCGCCTAAACGTGCAACTTTATGGAAAAGGGCAAGAGTAAACAAAGAAACAAATGATTATGATGATGATTCAACGCATGAAGTTGCACGTCGAATTGTAAGTTTATTATATAATACTAATGTATGTTTTGGTGACGATTAAAAATATTGAATATAATTATATCACTTTATTTATGGTAGGATGAGTTACAAAAAGAACATGAAGGTGAAGATATTCTAACTGAAACATTAGGGACACCTGAACATGTCGGTCGAGTAAGAGGTGTTGGAGAATTTGTTTCGCCTTCAATGTATTTTAATATCATGCGACCCAAGACAAAGAGAGCACGCGTTTCATCGACTGAAGAACCAAGTTGCACGGCTACACTTCTGAGTACTCCAAATACTTAGGAGTCAAAAGAAAGTTCGAAGGTAGTTGAAAGTAAATCGAAGAGTATGGGTGTCGAAGCGAGACCCAAGTCAAAACTAGCACGCGTTTCATTAGCTAAACCAATTTGCACGGATACAGCTCTGAGTACTCCGAAAAATGAAGGCATCAAAGAAAGTCTGAAGGTAGTTGAATGTAAATCGGAGAGTAAGGGTGTCGAAGAGCAACCCAAGTCAAAGTTGGCACACGTTTCATCAGTCGAACCAAGTTGCACGGTTACACCTCTCAGTACTCTGAAAATTGAAGACACCCAAGAAACAACTCCGAAGGTGGTTGAAACTAGATCAAATAATCAAAGTCTCGAATCAAAGCAAAAGCTTGAGGTTGTAGATGAGAAGTCTGTAGTGGTAAGCATGATTTATATTATTTTTCATATTAATATAATATTTATTTTACCTCATTAATGATTTCATTTGCATCTTTTGAAGGGTAAATCTTGTAAGTTCGCAATAGGCTCGATTTCCAACCTTGTTGCAGTGGCAACAATGTCCAAATGTGATGAGGAGGAAATAATAAATGGAATGCTTTTTAGGAAAAGACAATATTAAGGTCTTTATTGATGTTATTCAAGTTGAAAAAGGCAGCCCTCGTATTCTTATTCCGATGATAGGGAAGATGGAGACTCTTTGCCAAGCTCAGAGTTGTTTAGTTGCTTGGCCTTGTACCCTAGTTATTTCTAAAAACGACAAGGTATATTTCTCAATCAAACTGTTTAAATGTAGTTATGTATAATATACATCGAATTTTAATTATATTGCATTTTTTATAGGATTCTAAATAAAAAGCACCCATTAAACATAGTTTTCCTAGTCATACGACTGTTCCTTCATGCATCAAGATTCTTTATCGATATGCTGAAAAACATGGCAAGGATGATCTAGTGGTTGTGCCTATAAGTGATAAAGTATTTGGAAAAGAGAAAATGCTTTATCTTATGCCAGAAGATATCATGGAATTTTGTGCAATGGTAAAGATATCAAATAGCTGCATATTAGTCTATATTGCGTAAGTAAATACCTTTTTAATGATACTATAATTTTATTTGTAGCTATTAAATTATATTTAACCTCATGCATCTATGAAAAAAATGTGGTACAAGTTTCTTTGGAAATACTTTCAGGAGACAGAAATACTAAATATGTTCAGAGTAGTAGACTCGAACGATATTGCACCATGGTTTGGTACTCTGGATGATCGAACAAGAAAAGTGGCACAAGTTTTTTCACTACAAAAACCACGGCATATGATACTAATTCCATATAATCTTGTGTAAGAGTCTAAATAATTAACTTAGTTGGATTTAAGATTGCTTTAATTTGATAGTGATAATTACACATATATATATTGGTTGGTTTTGATAGGCGTCATTGGGTATTGTGTGTTGTGGATGTACATGCGAATAATGCCTATCTTTTCGACTCTCTACATCCTAGCATGACGGACGACCTCCAAAACATTGTGAATACGTAAGTTTGTTTAATATTAGAAGTTAATTTAGTATGTGATTATTTATAGCTTGTTAAAGATTATTTGTTTTTATACATTTTTCAATAATATTTAGGGCAATGAGGATTTGTCTAGCCCAAAGTACCACTCGAATTCAAAGAAAGACTAACACTGTTAATTGGATACCCGTAAAGGTAAATTAAATGAGTTATATCAATTGTTGTCATATGTTTTCTAGTGTTTTAAATATTGTTATTTATTTATATGTTTTGTAGTGTCCACGCCAACAAGGTAGTGTGGAATGTGGATATTATGTCATGAAATTCATGCGAGATATTTTTCATAATCCAGATGCTCCTATTAAAACTGTCGTATGTAACATACTTCCTCACTTTTAAATTTTGATATATACATTGTACTTTTTCACATATAATTACAATCATTTATTTATTTATTTTTTTTGTTTTCATGTAGTTTAATACTATGAAGGCTTTTACACAAGCACAACTAGACAAGTTACGAGTTGAATAGGCAGATTATGTTTCAAATTTCATTGGTTGACTATCGTATACTTATTAGTACTTATCAATATATGTGACTTTTTTGAAACTTTGGTAGTTTTTAGCCAATTTTGTAAATACAAAATTTTGTTGCTCTTTATGAAAATTGTTTAGCTAAACAACTCGGTTACGGGAGTTTTGGTTATATTTAGTGATGGGCTGAAATATATTAGATTTGGTTTCTGTGAGAGCATTGTCTTGTTTTTTACTGAATTGAATGAAATAGAATATATATAGTTTGTTTTGCATATGTTTATTTGATTTGTGTTTTGGTTTCAATTGAACGAAATTAGTATTGTGTTTGGAACCATTTTTATGTAAATTTGTTTTGGAATTGTGTTTCATTGAAATGTATCTGTGTGATATAATTGAAATTAGTTGTATTGGGAGCTAAGAATTATTGTAAAAGCATTGTTGTAGGTTTTTTGCAGGTTTCAGGTTCCAATTATGGTAATAAATATATTGCTGGTCGTATAAGAAACAATGCCGGTGTAAACCTGTCATCATATATTCCAATAATGACAGTTGTCAAATGACATTAAAACAAACTGACATCGTAACATTTGTATTTAGGTGAGATACGATTTCGGTTTCGGATCGTCATCAATACTGTCTTCGATGTCGGTGTCCAACTAACATCGTACTAAACTGTCATCGTATGCGTACCCTGACACAGACGTCGATGGCAGTTTCTAACTGACATCGTATGCAACCGACATATATGGGTACGATGACACTAAGTTCGATGTCGATTTCAAACTGACATCAAAATGAACCGTCATCGTATGGGTACAATGACACTAGGTTTTTGGATATGGTAAGTCTCACTTGGGCTGCTTTAATGGTAGTCTTTACATTTTCTCTTTCACTCATAGTATGGGGAAGAAGTGGACTCTAGAAGTACTACTAATTGAAGAATCAAACTATATCGATTGTTTTTGTTTTATTTTATAGATTGTTCTACAAAACTTTTTTTCTTTGATTTTTTTTTTAACAGTAAAAAAAAAAAAGAGTTATGTTATTATTATAAGTTTTTAAGTGGATACATACTTTCGACACGAAAGAACATAGACATAGTGGTTGTCCAATGAGATTCTACACATAATAATATACTACCTCATAATAAGATAGTACCTCGGGGTAGCCACCCACATATTACATGCTTACCACTTGTTTTATTTATTTATTATTAGTATTTTAGTTATTTTCAAAATAGGATTTATGCTTGTTTTATGGAACTCATTTCATATCATGGTTCAAACGTTAAAGATGGGGTTTGCTAATTCTTTTCGAAACGAAATCCTGGTTCGGGAAGGGATAGTCGAAGTTTTGAAATGAATGGAAAGACAATCTACTTTCATTAAGTGATTTATTAGATAATCGAAAACAGAGGATCTTGAAAACAATTCAAAATTCAGAAGACCTCCGCTGGGGGGCCATTGAACAACTAGAAAAATCTTGGGCCCGCTTACGGAAAGTCGAAATGGAAGCGGGTCAGTTTCGAGTGAATGGATACTCTGAGATAGAACAAGAAAAATTGAATTTGATTAATTCAACTTCTAAAAGTTTGGAACAATTTGTAACGACTCGACTTTTCCTATTAGACTTTCTAGGGACGTTACTACATGCATGTTGAAGAAATTTAAAAATCTTTGGTAAAAGACAGAAAGAATTAAACTTTTTGCTAAACAATCAAAAATCTTTATGCTCGGGACCCCTTTAAAAATCATTTCAAAACATAATATGAATTATAACGTTCAATCAGTTGAAATAGTTTCACAACACATTGTTTACTAAACAAAATATGTTTTAACTAACACACTATCTCAATGCGAAAGTCATGATCCTCAAAGTCACCCATGACCCTTTCAGCAAACTGTCTTGTCAATCGCCTAAGATATGTCTGTCTTTGCCTGAAAAGAAAAATATTTTTGAAAAGGGTGAGTATTTAAAATACTCAGTAAGTGACCTCACTACCGGGGTCAGGATATGCAAACACATACAAAGTGATTTTTAAAACCTTTTTCCTCTAGTGGGACCTAAAACATTTTCATAGTGGAAACGTTTCCCTTTAACTTTTCTCTTCGGCTTAATGTGGACAATTATCCCAACCTAACCTTTCCTTTTCATTTAACCCTTTCAGGTTCCTTTTCATTTAACCCTTTCAGGTTCATTTTCATTTAACCTTTTTTTCATTTAACCTTCAGGTTCCTTTTCATTTAGATGAACATCTATAATTTTAGGAGGGTAATTGCCACAGCCTTCAAAATCATTTCAACATGAAAATACACATGTATGCATGAGGTCCCAAAGCATTTTAAATTTTCATTCAATGATGCAACACAAGGCAATATTCTCATATCATTCATCAGAAATCATAAACCATAACTCATGCATCACATTCACAAGAATATTTGGCAATCAACAAGTGAAAATTCATTTTCATATATAATAAAGCATTTTAATTCATCAAAAATCATAATAAAACATTTATAAAAGCTTTTCATTTCAAATGTAGTTTTTCAATTCAGTTCCTAACTTGCATTTAAGCATACCGGCATAAAGTCCCTTACCTTGGCTCCATTAGTTCGCTTTCTCCTTTTATGGAGTTCTTTCACCTCAACCTATAATGATTTAAAAGAACTTATTACTTGACCTACTCAACTAATGAACCTTAGGCAAACTACTCAAATTACTGTATACGCACATGAACCCACCATGAGTTTGACTACATTAAAATCTTCAACAAGAATATTCACCCACCTAGGTAGCTAAGTTTACCCCCAACTAGTTACCAAGATAACATAATTTCATTCCTCTATTATTTCAAGTAAGTCATTTTGATAATACACATGATTCTCCAAATCTTTAAGCCCTCTATTCCAACATAGCCATAAACTTAGTCAAAATTTAATCCTAATTTACCCATAGTAAGATTTCTCTAAATATGGCATGCTTCCTAATTATGAATTTCATGTTTTCCTTCTAAAATTCATAATAATAACCAAGTCACAAGTAACTTAAAGGGCTTAATCCAAAATTGAATCGGAGTCGAAATTTACCAAAATCATAACGCAATCGTGGCACTATTCGGGATTCGAAACGTTGATCGGGAGACGGCGGCACGTGAACAGTGACGACGGTGTGAACAGTACCCGCGGTGTGAACAATGCTTGTGGCGTGAACAGTACCCGCGATGTGAATAGAACCCGGCGTGAACAGTAATTGCGCGTGAATAGTGTCACGCATGAACAGTGTCGCGTCATGAACAGTGTCGCGCGTGAATAGTACCCGCGGCGTGAAGGACAAATCCAGCGATGGATGTTTGTTGAAGAAGAAGAAACTTTCGAATGGATGGGTCTCTTGGTAGTGAAAGGGAGAGAGAGAGGGATTGATGGTGGAGGCTGTTTTTCATGGAGGAAGAGGAGAAGGTTGGAGAAGATGACGGCTTGGCTTGACCTAGGGCTGCGTGCAATATAAAAATAATAGAGAGGGATATTTGGGCTTGGCTTCTCCTTGGGCTTGGGCCTGGCTCAAAGTCACCTAATTAACAAAAATTTCCCCCAAACCAATTAATTCCCTTTTTCCCTTCTTTCTTCCCACTTCACCCTCCAATTTCTCAAATTTCAATTATGTAAATCTTTAAATTTACTTTCAACACAACTTTAAACATGAAATTGGCCTTACAATTAATTCAAATCTCAAAATTAAAACATTAATTAATACCTGAAAATGTCGATCGTTACACAATTAGAAAATTACCCACCGTGACACCCATCAAAGGCGTAGTTTCCCACCCAGGAGCCACTTTGTTGTCTTTTTTTCATTATATTCTGTCATTGAATAAGTGATAATCCAAGGGTTCTTACTCAGGAAATTTTTGAACTTTTTTTTGGAAGGTTTTATTGCATCATCGTGGTTCTAGTATGAATCCAAGGTTTTAATTGATTCATAGGGTCTTAACAAGAGAATTCCTATAAATAATGAAGAAAACAAGAGTAAAGTTGCATTACACACAAATTAAAGAAAAAAAAATAGGTAAATAGAAGATTCAAGAGGCCCCTAATGATCAATATAAATATGAATTGTGACCTCTCGGGAGAATCGATGACTGCATCAAAGATGCACTTGATAGTACTAGTACATCTGAGAATTCTTAATTGGTTAGTTGTAAATAGACCCAGACTGTGGAACAAAGGATTATCCCAAACCTACACCAAGGTATTGACGGTGATTCTCAAATATCGCAGAACAGAATTTGATACGATGAGATAGAATGCAATAGAAATAAAGACACAGGGAAGGGGTTACCTTTTAACGGTGAAAGCGAACCCTTTCATTGCAAATTAAAGACTTCTTTATTTATTGTGCAACGAACGATTTAAAAAATAATTAGTAATTTATTGTAGTTTCATTTTTTTTATGAAAACTATCTAGCAAAATAATTAGATAAAATAGCGTCAACCTTGTCAACTGATAGTGAGAAAACAAAATCTGAATAAATACCAATACCTATGACAGGTATAAGGAAATATAATAAATTATTTATTAATTTATATTTATAAAATAAATAATAATGGAATTACTCAAATAAAAATTTTCAATTTATTTAATTTTAAGTAATGTATTAGTTAATGTAATGCATCATTGAATTGAATACGCAATTTCTGGAATTCTCACATATATTTTTTTTCGAATAAGAGAGATGAAAATATGAAGAAAAAAAATTGGAATGAAAAGTATCCATTGTCCGATGGATAGGACAGAGGTCTTCTAAACCTTTGGTATAGGTTCGAATCCTATTGGATGCAATTTTTTTCCAAATATTTTTTTAGTTTTAAATTTCTATATCATGTCAAGAAAGTTATTTTGAATGATTTGAATAAGAGACGCTTATAGTTAATATAATAACTATTATTTATTAATAGTAAATTAGTTTTAATATTAACTGTAACCCTATTTTTATATTTTTATATAAATAAACTAATAATTAGATTCTGTTTTATTTGAAGATAAGATATTAGTTGAAAAGATATTCAAATTTGAAATATAAAGATATTTATGATATTCTATTGAAATTTATTATTAGAAATATAATCTAATTTTAACTTTTCACTATTTTATTCAAAAATTTCTTAATTATATTTACATATAATTTGAATATTGATATATATTTCTATTTTATAGAAATATTACCTACTTTCTTTAATATATTTATGGTTAGTATTTTATAGAAAAAAACCTAATAAATAGAAATGAAAAGAATGAAATTATTTCATGTTTAAATTATAACATTTAAAAGTTCTAAAATTTATTTAGAATTTATACTTTACTTGCTTTCTTTTATACTTGGTCTTGAAGTAGAAAACGTTCCATCTATTCTGAATACCTTCTTTCAAAAGGGCTTCCGCTTCATTGGTGAATGTAGGAAAAATGTAGCATTAACGAATTTTCAATTGTGGATACATATGGATCCTTAGCATACTAAAACGACTTCTATTATTGGTATTGATAGCACAGTAATAGTGCTCTTTTATCAGCTTATGTCATGCTAGTTTATTTGCTCTCACATGCTTATTTGTCTATTTTGCAGGGAATTGAGCAATTCAGAGCCAATCGGAAGACTTTGGATGAATCGGGGTTAAAAGGAAGCCATTCGAACCTATTTTGAGCATTAGAATGGAGAAGAGAGACCATTCAAGCCAAGAGAGCCGAGTGCAGAGCGTCTAAACGCTGTTTTGGGCGTCGAGACGCTGCTGCACAATCATGTCAAGCCTGGAGAACCGCAGGAATAGCTTCTAGACGCTATTCCAAGCGTCTAGACGCCGCTTACTTGAAGAACAAAGGCTCGCTCGACGCTGCGGGGAGGCTGCTCAAAACGTTGGTAGCGTCGAGACGCTACTATCAAGCGTCGAGACGCTACCCTGATTCCGCCATATTTTTTTCCTTATTCGCGGGTGCAGCGTCTAGACGCTGTCTTAGGTGTCTAGACGCTTCTCTGCCTTATTTAAACAACTTTTCTCTTTAGGGTTAGACACCTTTTGCCTCCTTGCACACACGATTTTGAGAGAGTTTTTTAGACCTTTTTCCTTTACTTTTGGAGAGTTTATGGTGTCAATCCGAGCTTGTTTAAACTCGAAGTTTTCTATGGAGATGCTCGGCTAGATACTGCGATTCCGGTTCGGAGGTCGGTTGTAATCAGTTGCGACATTGTGAGGCTTGTACTTAAACTTAGATTTCTTTTAATTGCAAGTGTTCTTTAATTCCCGTGTTAATTTTATAAGTATGTATTTTGATTAAATTGACGCCTTAATCCCTTTACATACTTTATTGCTAATCACGATCATGATCCGTAATTGTCAAGTTGAATGAACCGGTAGCATTAGAATTATCACATGTGTATGTTTGTGGGTTTCCATGATACATGGCTTGCATGTTTAATTCTAGGAATTAAAGAAGCATGTTAATTAGGTGAAAGTTGTTTTACCTGATCAATTGTCTTGGTCGTTCCAAAGTTCGTAATGCCTTTACCTAAATAAATTGAAGCGGTTTCGTAAAGACTTGTTTAGGTAATTAGCATTAACTTGGCGCTCGTTAGAGTTAATGATTTTAGGGAACATGCATTTTTTAGGGTTTCCTAAGAAGTTGACCGAGCACTTGCATGGTTAAGATTAAATATTTTGAATGCCTATGATCAATGTTTGCAATTGAATATAACCGCACCTCTGAACTGGAACTTGGTAAGAGTTAATTTTTTTATCCTTTTTAGCAATTGTTTTATTTTTGTCAATTTTTATTTCCATTATGAGAATATAAAATTTCTGGCTCCTTTGGGAAATCGACCTGGTCCACTATTTCTACAAGCTAGAGTAGGAAACCAGTTTAATTTTGGTAGGCTTCGACAACCTCACCAGGTATCAAACCAATAACGATTCAGACAAGCTAAATCTTCTAATCGATTGTTATAAAAAAAGAGTTTTGTTAGTATTATAAGTTTTTAAGTGGATACATACTTTCGACACAAAAAAACATAGACATAGTGGTTGTCTAATGAGATACTATGCATAATAATATACTACCTCATAATAAGATAGTACCTCGGGGTAGCCACCCACATATTACGTGCTTACCACTTGTTTTATTTATTATTATTAGTATTTTAGTTATTTTCAAAATAGGATTTATGATTGTTTTATGGAACTCATTTCATATCATGGTTCAAACGTTAAAGATGGGGTTTGCTAATTCTTTTTGAAACGAAATCCGAAGATAAAAAGTTCCCACAGAACTGAAACCCTGGATCATCTGTCAACTGCTCAATCAATTACTTCTTTCGAATGCTAAAAAAGGATTAGTTGCCTTTCGATTATTTTTGGATTAGTTGCCTTTTGATTATTTCATTTCAGATTCATAATCAACATGAATTATGAAGCAAAGAAATAGAATTGGGCCACTATGTATATTATATTAACATTACATATATGTAATTGATATGATATTTATATATAAATAGAAAGATATATATTGTAGATTCATCTATATTCAAATTGATCTAATTCAACCTCTATTTTTATACAATACAATTTTATACACTTTAATAACAATAATAGATAGTATGGTACCAAAGCAATACTTTATTCCTAAGCAGCCCACAAAATAAACAAATTCCAATGAAATTAGATGTTCAACAAAAATCTAAAAGAAAACTCAGAAAAAATATCCATGAATCATGAACTTCCAGCAAAAGTAAATTGAATTCCTCCAATATAAATTGAATCCAATAGGAATGTCAAGTGTATTAAAACAAATCTTGAAAAGAACACAACTCAACTAAATTAAAACTGAAACTAAATTTGAAACAGAGTAATTCCAACAATATTCAATAAATCTTCACTTCTTCTCTAATCGATTCAATCCCTCAACTATTTATAGGAAGAGATTAAGTCTTAACAACCAAAGTTTTCACTTGAATCGGATTGGAAAAATTGAAGCAAAACAAAACCAAAACATAGCAGCAACTTTCGATGGAAAACAGAGAAGAAAATTAGAACAGAAAACAGAGGGAATTTTGGAAGAAAACCTACGAAAATAACTCCAAAAAATGCCCTAAAAACCACCACGTTCTCCACTCCTCTTCTCTCTTTTTGTAGGCCTTCATTAAGATTGAATAATGCCCAGAATTCGTGCTCAAAATTCCTCAAATCATGCAGCAAATGAAGATTTTTGTATATGAGTCGAATACAGATTTTTTCCTTTTTTGAATTTTTTTCTATTGCTCCAGAATTGCAACTTTATCTTGCAATTTCAATTCTGCAATTTCCACAATTTAGATTTTTTTTTCTGCTGCTCCAGAATTGCAACTTCATCTTTCAATTTCGGTTCTGCAATTTCCACAATTCCTGCACAAAAGAAAATCTTCTTAGTTTATTTTTCTCTTTTCCCCATTCTTTCTTTCACATGCACTTCTCACAAGTTATTGATGTTTTTCAAGCATTTTGCCAAATTTTTCCTATGATTTCTAAAGCAAAGCAAGCATATTTTAAGCTTATGAGCATTAAATAAGCCTTAATTCTAAGGCTTATCACCTAAGTATGCTAAATTAATCTAATTAACAAGCTTTTTATAAACAATTAAAAAAGATAATCAATGCAACTAGAAAGATAGGTATAAAGTATGGAAAAATTAATTCTACCCAACACAATAAACAAATAATAATAATTTAAACAATGTAATAAATTACTACAATTAATTGAGAAGATAAATAGGAAAGAGTTAGAGAAGAAGACATCGTGATTTTATAGTGCTTTGGTCAAACTCGACCTACTCCACTCTCGACTCTTTCCACGGATTAGAGCACAACCACTACACCATTGTTTTTACGGGTTCAAGAGAAAACATGATCCTTTTCACGAGTTAGGATCAAATTGTTACAAAGTTTAGAATAATTAAAAGAACACACTTATAACTCTCTCAATAGAATAGATTTACAAATTCAACTCTCACAAATCAATCCTCACAACACAATAAAACTCCCTTAAGAATAAGATGAAAAGAAAAAAATTGAAAGCTTTGGAGAGAGCAACAATGGAGGCTTTTGATTTTTGGAGGATTGAAAGATGTAAAACTTGTTAGGGATTTTTGGAGAAGAAGATGGTTTAAAACGAGAGGGAAATGAGGTAAAAATCTATTTTTAATTTCAACCATTGGATCCTGATAAAAACAAAATGGAGGGCAGAGATAAAAAGAAAATAAAAAGTAAATATAAATAAAATAAATAATATATATATATATATATATATATATATATATATATATATATATATAATTATTCCTTTTTAAAACAAACAAAAACCTATGTATCACTCCTCCAATCTTCCATGTGTTGCCTTCTAGATGGTCCACATTGCTGACTCAGCTGCCACATCATCACCTTAGGTATTTTTCGTTCAAATTTGTTGTAGTCATAACTTTTTTGTTTTAACATTGATTTTAGTGATTCAAGAGGCATTGGAATCGTTATTCCAAACTCTATCCTGGACACTTCAAAACATTAAAATTGTTAGTAATTAAAGGCAGGTTTGTTATCATCAAAATATTAATTAATTAATTAATTTGAGATTAAGAGCCAAAAAGCCAACACCTTTCTCCATCTCTACACCTACCGTCGCCTCCTTCTCTGCCCTTAATGCCAACACATTCTCACTCTCTCATAGCCACCTACCACCATGGGCCCTTGTAATCGTCACTTCACCTGGGTTCGCGTCTAAAATCATCACTCATTTCTCACCCTTTCCTCCTTACTTTCTCGTCACTCTCTACCTCTTACTTTTTCATATTCTCAAGTTGCTCATTTTGTCTTTCATCATCATCGTGCTCTTCTTTGTCTTTCATCTCTCACTTTCTTTTTCTCGGTGTCTTGTGTTTGCTGCTACATTTTTTTTAAGTACAGTTTGCTGCTAGGTTAAATGTGAAAGCAAGAGGTTGGTTATAAATCAAACCAAATCGATTGAAACCGAAATTGGTTAGTTCGATTTTTAATCGAAATTGAGGAAAACATCAGTTTTCTCGATTCAGACTCTTCACAACCGACGTGCTCAACTCGGTCACCGATTTTTGCCAAACTCAGACTGTACCGAACCATGCACACCCCTAATAGAAATGACTTTAGATGAAATGATTGTTATGGTTCAAAATTATATTGTTAAGGACGATATTTTTTGATAAAAGAAAATTTTAAATCAATATATACTTTAAATTTTACACTTTATTTATGACGATTTTGTCTTAGAGTTAAAATATTCTTTCAAATTGTAATTAGAAAAATACACTTTTGGTCGTTGAAGTTTGAGTTTGATAGCATTTAGGTCCCTAGATTTTCAAACTCAAAATTTTAACCCTTGAAGATTGAGTTTAGTATCATTTTGGTCCTTTCGTCCAATTTTCCATTACTGTAGCCAACGGAAGCTGACATGACATTTTTTTTATTAGAAAAACATATATTTTTTAATTTTTTAAAATAATTTTTTTTCTTTCTCTCTCTTCTTTCTCCCTCCTCCACCTCTTATCCTTCTCTCTCCTCCTATCCATGGTTGTCGTCGTCTTTGCCGCTGCCACCACTATTTTTTTTCTTCTTTTTTCTTTTTTCTTCTTTCTTCTCCTTCCCTTCTCCTTCTTCTCTTTCCCTTCCTCCTTTCTCCCCTTCTTCCCCACGTTTTCAAAAAAAAATGTGCAATAAAATCTAGAATGAACCTAAATTGATGTTGGTTCCAGATCTGAAACAAAAGGGATTTTTCTTCCTTTTATAGCTTTTTTTTCCTTTTTTTTTTTTTGAAAACATGGGTAAGAAATTGAGAAAGGGGGAGGAAGGGGAAAAAGGAGAAGAAGAGGAAAAGAAGAAAAGAGAAGAAAAAAAAAAGAAACAGTGACAACAGAAGTGGCGGCCATGGATGGGAGGAAGGAGAAAGAAGAGAAAGAAAATAAAAATATTTTTCATTCTAAAAAATTGAAAAAATATATTTTTTATTTTAAAAATTAAAAAAAAAACCTTTTTTAATTAAAAAAATGTCACATCAGCTTGCATTAGCTATAGTAATGAAAAATTGAACGAATGAACCAAAATGCTACTAAACTCAAATCTCATGGGTTAAAATGTTGAGTTTGAAAACACAGGGACCTAATACTACCAAACCTAAATCTCAAGGACCAAAGTGTATTTTTTCTAAAAAAAGAAAAAAAAAATCTATATATGAAATAGTGTAGGTAAGACCGATAGACTTTCTACTATTCAAAATTGTAGGTCAATTTGTTTGTTTGACTTGATTATTATAACTTTTTGTATTGTTAACTCAATCATAACATGTTTTAAATATACACTAAGTTGCAACATGGATTGAAAATGCATATGAACCAAAAATATTTTATAAGTTGCAACATGGATTGAAAATGCATATGAACCAAAAATATTTTATTATATATTTAGACAATACATAAACATTTATTTCTTCACAAGCTTAATCATTAAAAGAACAAAAAATAAATAGGAAAAAAGCTAGTTGTTGAATAGGATACACTATATCATTCCTCACAATGTTACTAAACCAAACTTTGTTTTGTTTGTTTGTTTGTTTATCACCTCTTTTGGAAATTAAAGACATTGATTGAGAAGGCAAAGATGAAGGCAAATAAGATTGTAATCCCCACATGAACTGCAGCAACAACACCCAAAAAGTCATACTTGTAGCCAAAGTAACTGCTCACAAACTCAGCTACGGTTTGATTTGAGTCCATTGGATCATTTATATCACCAAATTGTGATGTTACCAGTCCATATAGTGTCCATGCCACAGGACAAATCCAATAGTACCATCTCCACCATATTGGGATTCTCTGCCAATACAACATTTTAAAACTATCAACTTCTATTTTGCTCTTTATTTCAAACTGAAGAATCTAAGCGACGGGTTCAAATACAAGTTTCAATCCTATGTTGGTCCTTAAATTTTCATCCACCATTTTCATGTGAATAAAAGATATGCTTATGTCTATTTAGTTCTTTCTTAAGTAGTACACATAAAAGTAACGACAATAATTGAAAATGGTTTTTTATGCAAAGTACAAAGTGCTAAAACAAAATGTTTAAAATTTGAGAACCGAAATGGAATAAACATGAAAGTTTAAGGTAAGGAAGGAATATAACATTCAAGAGTTTGTTTAGAACGTGCTGACTCTAATATGTATATATAATTAGAAAATCGTAAAGGCATAGACTAGTTTTGGTGTGATGTGGATACATTAAGTGAATTCTAGTTAGGATGCGTATTAACGTCTTATGAGTTTTCTAATGCAAAATGTAGTGCGTAAGAGGATAAAACAGACTTACCATTTGAGGGACGATGAAGCCAGAGGAAAGGTTCCAACAGCCATAGAAAGCAGAGGAAACAATGGCAGCAATGTTGTGGTTGGGGGTCACAGCCATAGTCATCATCCCATAAAAGGTGAAGTACAAAAAGGCAAAGTACATGAAGAAGATATACCAAAAGAACTTATCTGCAGTCCATTCAAAACCAACCATCCCATAAACTATCAGCCCATACACAATTGTTTGAATGAAGATGTATGGAAGTTCAATCACAACCTACACATAAAAAAAAACTCAAATTCGTTAAATATGTTTTGAAAAAGAAAACGAGAAACAGAAACATTACCAAACAACGTCTTTTAGTTACCTGTCCAAAAGCATATGGCAAAGCTGAGTACATTCCAGCTGCTCTTTCTCTGTAAAAGACAGTTCTTTCAATGGCCACAACTGGCTGAACTGAAGTGGCATTTTGCACTCCAATGAAGTGAATAGCAACATACATGGAACTCATGGCATTGAAGAAATCTTGTTGGGAGCCTCTGAAATAACCCATAAAATGTCAATATTAAAAGTTGAATCTCAAAAGATTTAAAGGAATGACAACTTCTATGAAATATTATGCTTTTTCATTTTTACCTCTTGGATCCAAGATCCCAAAAGATTGTTCCAAACATTAAGGCTACGAAGGTTGTGAAAAAGAATCTCACTGCATTGTATAATGGGTTTCTCCAATATGAAAGATGTTGTTTCCATAGGCAAGCAATGCATTGGATGAAGAAAGTTTGAGAGTATTTGGTGGCAAAATATATCTCTTTGGAATTTTCACTAGGCACACTTAGTTCCTTAATTAAGGCCTTATTTCTCCTGCATAGTTTTGTTTGTGAAACTTCAAATCTTTTGCATGTTTTATATTAAGATTAAAATGAACTAATTCAACTTGTCAGCATTTACTTACCTGTAAAGTTCTGAATCTTTGTATAATGTGTTGAAGTTCAATCCAAGAGCTGCTTCTTGTGTTGCTGTAGTGACTTCTAACATCCAAGTTGCAGGGTTGTAGCCATCTTTGATCTTAGGAACTCCCTCAATGCTCTTCAATGAATTTTATGAGAGCTTTGTTAGAGATTTTCTAGCTAAAAAGAGGAACTTATTTGAGTCTTTTTTTTTTGTTTTCTGATAAGAAATCGTACCTCAAAGTACTCGATTAACTGAGACGAATGTTGACCTATCGGACCGACGTATATCTCTTCCCCTCCACGTCTTAACAAGAACAACTGTAAGAGAACATCAGAAGATCAGATGTTTCATTAAGCTACCAAAATGGATTTTTGAGTATTTTGACTGTTGAGAGTAGCTCACCTCATCAAAAGCATCGAATATATCAATGCTTGGTTGGTGAATGGTGCAAACAACGGTTCTACCAGTGTTGACAGTGTTCCTCACCATTCTCATTACGATGGCTGCTGCTCTAGCATCAAGACCTGAGGTTGGCTCATCCATGAATATTATAGATGGATTTGCAACAAGTTCAACAGCTATAGTTAGTCTCTTGCGTTGCTCAGTTGAAAGTCCATTGACACCAGGCAATCCAACAATAGCATCTCTTAATGGGTTGAGCTCAATAAGTTCCATAACTTCCTCAACAAACATCTGCAAATCATAAACCAAATGTTTATCAAATCAAAAATAGTAAGAGAGAAAGTGAAAAAGAGCGTGTTGAAACCTCACATTTCTAGTAGTACAATCAACCTCGGGAGGCAACCGTAACCACGCCGAATAAATGAATGATTCGTAGACCGTAACGTGAGGAGAATGTATATCAGTTTGTTCACAATACCCAGCAATCCGAGCAAATGTTTCCTGCTTTTTAGGATACCCAGAAATGGTGATGTTTCCATCTATGTATCCACTGGTTTTTCGTCCGGCCAACACGTCCATAAGAGTTGTTTTTCCAGCACCACTGACACCCATCAGGGCTGTTAGGACTCCAGGCCTAAACGAACCACTCACACCCTTCAAAAGTTCAAGTCGATCTTCGATAATGCCTTGTGATTTCATTTGCTACAAAAGAAAAAAAAAACTTTGACATTAGCACATGAGAGTGTTTTATTAACAATCCCATAGACTTTTAATGGTTGTTCATGTCTTAGAACATTGTATATACCTGTGGCATCTCTATTGCATATCGGATTTCATTGAAAGTGATCGAATAAGGTTTGAAAGGAAGAACCATTCCTCTTTTCTTGTTCTGATTAGTTTCACTAATGCTTCCAGTAAATGAAGTTCTAGATGATAAATTAAGCTGATTTTCAGTCTTGATCACTGCATTGTAGAGTAAGTTGATAATAAAGAATCTCGCAAGTGACGGGGTTTGTTAAAAGAGATAGCTACTAGTAAGCTTTTTTTGCATACCAGAAGAGCTCTTTCCTTTTGATGACAGCTCCAACTCTTGAACATCTAGAGATTTCTTCACACTTTTTTCAGTCGAGGGCTCTTTTGACTGGATAGCCTGAGGCTTTTCAAAGGCTACAAAATTTGAATCCAAAAGTCATGACATGTTCGAGTAGAAAACAAGGCTAAAAAAGTAGAGCGTTGACTACTTACGATCAAGGTATTTCAAGGCTATAGTGAAGAGAAAATTGAATAGAAAAATATATCCAATTGTAGCTCCAACTCCAATCCAATACCAACTAGCTTGAGGGAAGATTCCACGAGATTTCAAGACCAAAACTCCCAACGATTCTGTCGAGTTAGGAACAAACTGCAACGCAGCAATGACGACGGGTCAGTTACTATTCCTTTCTAGTTGTTGGCTTTGGACATTTTGTTTGCATAAATCAGAAAGTTTTTTGCTTACATGTCTCCACTTATTGCCAAGAAACTCATTCACAGCTATTCCATTTTGTGCATACATTATTGGAGAGATCCAGTACCCCCAAATCCACCAAGGATGCACATCACCTAAACACAAAAGAAATTATCTATATCAGTACTTTCCTGATGTAATGGTATTGAAAACAAACAGTTCACTAGAATCAAACCTCGAGCTAAGATGAATCCACCCAAAACAAGAGCTGTCAGTAAAGCAAATGATCCAAATATATTTGCAACGATGATATTCCGTCCGAATGCCCCTATCAAACGGAATAGCGCCGACGCCATTTGGTTCACACATAGGAGCAAGAGAAACTGCTTGAAGAATCTACAAGTCCATCATATATACTCCTTTAGTCTACCGTTACCAAGAAGGTTATAATCAAATTTGTTGTTCATGCTCTTCATTTTCTCTCACCTTTCGATGCTTGGATCGAATCCGACGACGTAGTAAGTCATTACCACCCAAATTCCAACTTCTACGAAAGTAATTGGGATCTTAAGGATCCATGTGGGCATAGCATATGCCCAAGAGGGAAAGAAGAGGAAGTCCCTCTGCTTGTAGAACACAGGAAGTTTCAATACTGTCAAAGCAAGCTCAGAGAAACCATTAAACATGATTGAGATAATTGTAAAGAACAATGCCCCCATGTAAATCAAACCGTCCTCGACCGTCTTTCGGTGCATCTCGGTTCGAAAAAACATGGCTATTGTCACAAAAGCCACCAGAATGAGCTGAAAAATGAAGAAACATATTGTCAAACATGAGGTTTCAGAGAAAGAGGATAAAGATATGAACTATAGAACTGAAACTCACTTGAGTTAACTTGAAAATGTAGACAAATGAGTTCCTCTTCATGAGCAAAAGCTCCCTTGAAATGCAAGCTTTCAACAGCTCTTTCTTGCTAGCACCATACTTTTTGGTTGTTAAAGCAGCAGGGTGGCTTTTAGTCTTGTCAAATGGAGTAGCAAGCTCATCACCAAGCTTCTTCCCCACATGAAATGACTGAAATGCTTCAGAAAACTCTTCCACACTGATAAATCTATAAGGCTCATCTCTTCGAACCCAATACTGTTCTTGGTCTTTCTTTGAGGTGACCTATAAAATAGTTTCCATTAGCAAAAGAAAATGGATGAAACAAAAAACAAAACAGAGAAGGAAAAAATGGGAAAAGTCAAAGTCCAAATGAATTACTTCTTGTAAGAAATCAGCTACTCCTTTCCTCTGGGGGCAAGTGAAGCCTATGTGTTGGAAGAAATCGAGCACGTTTTCTCGTGGACCTTGATACACAACTTGTCCATCTGATATCAAAATTATATCATCAAACAGATCATAAGTTTCAGGGGCAGGTTGAAGAAGAGAGATCAAAGCAGTTCCATTCAGAATATGAATGGATTCTCTCATTGAATTAACAATCTGATACGTCGTTGAACTGTCTAATCCTGTCGATATCTCATCCATGAATAGAGCTCTCGCTGGTCCGACCAGCATCTCCCCGGTCGTCACCCTCTTCTTTTGCCCGCTGGAGATCCCTCGAAACATTTCATCTCCCACCATTATATCAGCACAGATTTCAAGTCCCAAAATCTGCATTATTTTGTTTAAGCAATCAACAAGAATATACAGAAACAATATATTGTTAAATTTCTTGTTTGATCATTACAGAAAAGTTTTCACCTTAAGTACATAATCTGTCACTATGTTAGTCTCTTGGCCTCCTAAAGCTGCTGCCTTCAAAATCTCAATCATATTAAGACACATAACGAACCAAACCAAGAAAGGAAATGGAATTTGAAAATTGAAAATAACATTGAATTTCAACCTTCATGATGATATCTAGATCTGGGTCAGGTTTAATATTTGCAGCCTTTTCTCTCCTTGATAATTCTGTCAACATATCTGTAGAGAAAGAAGTTGCCATTAACAATTACTTCAAAAGAGTTTCTTTAAAAAAATCTTTAGATGATCTTTAAACTGACCATAACGTGGACCAACTCCTTGACATCTCGCTGAAAAGGATAAGGTTTCTCGTACAGTCATTTCTCCTATGTGAAGGTCTTGTTGGCTAATGTAAGCTGATGTTCTCTGTGGGACAAATTCATTCATGCCATGTCCATTGTATGTAACTCTCCCAGAAAACTGTAAACATACACAATCACAATTAGCTCAATTTTTAAAATCAAAATCTTATGAGAAATTTACTGTGGAAGGATTTTGTTGTCTTTACTTTGAGATCCTTCCCAAGTTTTCCGGCTAACGCTCGGAGTAATGTTGTCTTGCCGGAGCTCGGTGGCCCCAAAAGCAGAGTCATTCTGCAAAAGCCTAAATTACAACTGAACTTAAAAGCTAAAGCTCTAATAAATCTTGTTCATATTTTAACATTTTTTTATTATAAATATTAAATTACATATTTGTTGAACTGTATACCAACCTTCCTGGCTTGATGATTCCACTGACATTATGGAGAATTGATAATGGTTTCTTTCTGTTTGGGATGATGTGAAAGTAGCTCAAGAGCCCCTTTGAAGAGAGAGAGAAATGAGATTAAAAAGATGAGAACTTTTGGTCATCAAAAGCAGTGGGAACAAGGAAATGAAGTTAGAATTTGTGGAATATTCTGTTACCTCAAACATATTGAGAGAAAAGTTGAATATAGTTGGTAAAGCTCCGCCTGCTGTATGAACATCTGCTTCAACTTCCAGATGTTTAAACCGAACTTCAATGGCAGGAAGATCAAGCCCAACTCTACAAATCCCAAGTTCCAATGCAAAGTAAACAATTAGACCCAACTTGAAAACAAGAAACAAAAAACCAAATTCCAACGCTATTTCAAGAAAACAAGAAACAGAAACGTCAAACAAACTCTTTACTTCTTGGTTTTTGTTTGTTTTTAGGTTAAAATACTATTTTGGTTTCTAGTTTGAATTTTGTTCCATTTTAGTCTATGTCAAATGTCCAATTTTATTTCATGTACTTTCAATAAAGCTTAACAATAGTCCTTATGAAAAATTTGAAATTAATTTTTATCAAAATTGGCTAAATAATAATAATAATTTTAATTTTAAAAAAAAAAAGAAACGCAATGTCAACATATTTCCAAAATTTATAGAAAAAAAAACTGATAGAGACTAATTTTTAAATTAACAATAAACTTATGAAAAGTATAGGACTAAAATTAGAATTTGAAAGAACACTAACCAAAATGAAACCAAGCCTAAAATATCTTATTTTTATTACCTTTCCATTCGATTCTTCAACTTGAGTAAGAATCTTTCATTATCTTCCTCAGCGATCTTGACAAGCCTCTCCAAGACGTTCCTCCTTTCCAACAAACCCAGATTTTGAACATCAATTTCTCTAGCGGACTCACCCTCAAGAGACAAAATCCCTCTCCTAACACGTAAGTAAGTGGGGAGCCTTTCAATGGAGGCCCATTTGAGAGCTTCTTCATCATCTTCATCGCGAGAAGACCTCGAAAAGACTTCCATGGCGCTGTTCCTCCATACGCTCGAGCTGTTAATACACGCACTACTCACTCTGAAAATCTCTCCACTGTCCATCTGCAAGACTCTGTTTTAGAAGATCAATTGCTCTTAAAAACCAACCATAAAAAAAGAACTTGATTGACTTTGTGGGCAACTGGAAAACTGTGTTGAAATCTTTCTTCTCTCCTTTAAGGGAGGGAAAATGGAGAAAAGTTTGAGATGTTGAGAGGAAGGTGAAGATGGGTTTGGTGTACTTATAGCTGTGGAAGATCAGGGGGAAAAAATGAGTTTTTTTTTTTTCTTTTCTTTTTGGGTTGGTGGTTTTTTGTTGATGTAATGTCACGTCAGATGATAAATTATTAGTCACTAAAATGTTGATGTCGACGGAAATGTTAAAGTTTCAATTTTATGGAAATGTCGATGGACATATCGATAAAATGTCGATGTCGATGGATATTTTTAGAAAAATTTTAAAAATAAAAAATTTAAAAAAAATATTTAAATTATTAAATAAATATTTTACACTTTTTAAATGAGTTAAAATACTTGTTACATTATTATATTTACATTAAGTTACATTTTCTTGCTATTTTTTTTAATATTTCGTCAATTTTGTACGGATAGTAGAAATGTCGATTGCCCCTTTATGTGGATGTCGAATCCATGGACATGTGGAAATTTCGATGGAAATGTCGACATGTCGATGGAAATTTAATACCCTGGTCACAAGAGAGAAGTACCGCAAAAAAAAATGTGTGATATATTTAGCATTTTTCTTTTATTTTAAAAGTTATATCTATTTACTACTCACTTTTTAAATTTATTTCTCACTTTCTAATCTAACGACCATAATTAAGTTGACCTAGTAGCAATGAGGTGTGAAGAAGAGAATTGAGAAATTAGGGAGAAAGAGTTGAAATCGTATGTGTTGGAATATAAATTTTGGTCAATCAGAAATTGTCATGTCATTACTTTGACATAATTATTTATTTAATTAGAGATTATTTAAATTTGCAAACATCCTTAAATTAAATTATGGAAAATCTAAATATGTAATTGGGTTATATGAAATTTGGGCTAATTTTTTACTAAGCCCAAATGGGAAGCCCTAATCCAACAAAGTCTAGGCCCAAAGTCAACCAGACCAGTCCAAAGGACCTAGCCCAAAGTCCACTAGGCCCAGTCCAACAATCAAACCCAAGCCCACCTGAGGGTCTTAGAGAACTCTATAAATAGAGAGCTCCCTCCTCCATTTTGGGGGTCACAAATTTGAGATCTTAGAGATAATTCAGAAACAAAGACTAGAAGACTCCTTGAGCTCTTGAAGATCAAACACCTCATGAATAAAGCACACTTCTTCGAGACCCCAAGAATCCATTGAAGCTTCAATCTCGAGAATAAGCTCTACAGCCCTCGAGTGAAATATACAAACAAGAGAGAGAATCAGAGGATCAAGTACTAGAGATTGTATTCCACTATATTCAAATTTATACAAATACATAAATTCATTTGCATTTGTCTTATTTCTTTACTGAAATTACGTGTGAACAATATGATGACCACTTACCTAAGATAAAATTCTAACATTTCTCGATAGCCTCATGAATGTAGAGTCATCCTAGTAAAGCTCACTAAAAATAAAAATAAAAACAAAAAAAATCACTTTCTAGAATATGCTTTCAAAATTTTGGTTAAATTATGGACTGAGTTTAATCTTGAAAGTAGGTAAGAAAGGGATGTTGAATGACATGTTCAAAGGAGAGGAGATTAGAGATGTGGGCGGGACCGAGATGGCTTCTCGTCTCCATCCCACCTTCCATTTCATTCTTCGTCCCTGTGAAATTCTTCATTTAATTTCACGAAGATTGGCCTCTCTGGGGGTAATTATTTCCCGTTTATGATTTTTATTTTGATTAAATAAAATATTTTTTTCTAAAATATTTATTTAAATGGTTAATTCCTAATGAGAAATTTCTATTTAAATAGATTTTTTTTTTAATTTCCTAAGAAAAACAAAATAATATTTCATTAAAGTTTAAATTTAGGGTTTATTATATATAAAAAAATCGGAGCGGGGATGAAGAATGGGGTGGGGACAAATTCGGGGACGAAGAATTTATTGTCTATCCTCGTTTAGCTAACGAGAAATTTTTTTTTCTCACTCCCTCACTTATTTCCCATAGGAAAAATAGACATCTCTAGAGAAGAGATGCATAAAAGAGACAAGGTCATTAATTGTTGAAATTAAATTTTACCATTTTAGACATAGGTCGTTACTATAATTAACATCTTTTGTCATATTAAAATTCTCAACAGTCAAAAATATCATTAATTTTTTTTCAAAAAAATAAAAATATATATCTTTAAATTATATATATATATATATATAGTAGTAGTAGTACTATTAGAAATATATTTTGTAGTCAACAATATTAAATATTTTAAAAGAAATTCAAAATATATAACCTTATCTTATTTTTTATTTTTTCTAATTTTAGAACAAATTTTGAGAATATGAATTGAAAAACTATACATTATAGTATTTAGTAATGTTGTTGTATCCATGCAATGAGAAAATATAGTTGTTGAATGAGAAATTTTAGCCAATCATAAATCGTCACGTCATTATGCCAAATTAATGACAAAGTTACAAATAATTAAATTCAGGACGATTATAAATTGACCGGGTCCCAATTTTAATTTGAAGACAAAAATTGGCAAATCCTAAAGTTATAAAGCCACATGTCTTCATTATGACCATTTGACCGAATAATTAAACTTAATTTGGTGGAATTTAGGTCAAAGTTGAACAAACTCAAATCCAAAGGGCTAGGTCCAAACCCAACAAAGCCCAAGTCCAATAGTTGGGCCCAAAAGTCATTAAAACTCAAGCCCACATGTCATAGAAAACTCTATAAATAGAAGAGATCTCCTTCATTTGAAGAGTTCAGAAGTTGAAAGACCTTAAAGAAGATTTTAGAGAGAATTCAGAAACAAAGAGAAAACTCCCTAAGCTCTTGACGATCAAACACTCTCTAAACCAAGCTTTTGAAGACCATAAGACTTTAAAGATCAGAAATCTTTTTGAAGTACTAAAAACCTTAAGACAACAATTGACTCTTCAATAAGTTAAAGATTAATCTTGAGAACAAGCTGCAAATCCCTCGAGACAAATCCACGTTCGAGAACAAGCTACAAAGCCATTGAGACAAATGTACATTTGAGAGAAAGATATTTTGGAATCATAAATAAATACAAATATAAGTTCTTTACACGTGTCTTTACTTTTCTTTTGAAATTACGTGCGAACAAATTGACACACCCCAGTAGGACTATCTCTATCTCTCATCTCTTCCCTCATCTCAAAGTATAAGTGAAGTGATAACATTCAAAAAGAATTCTTTGATGACTACTGCCAAGAGTAACTTGCACCTAGGTTTTGTTGCCCATAGTTGCTCTAACGAACTCAAACTACAAGAAGTCAAGCTCCTTCTATTATCGCAAGTGAATTAATGGCGTTGCCGGAGGCATCGACTTTCAATAAATTTTTTGTTAAGCATAATCCCTTGTTCAATCTCGATTCAGATATAGTGTCCGTCATGAGAACTAGAGCAAGCACTGTGGAAGAAAGAATGACAGAGATGTAGGAGCAAATCAACATCTTGATAAAGGCAGTTGAAGAAAGAGATTCTCAAATTGCCTACTTAAAGAAAAAAATTGAGAGTCACGATGTTTCTTAATCAAGTCAAACTCATGTTGTTAAAAATAATAACAAAGAGAGAATATCGTTGTGCAGGAAGATCAACTACAACACTTAACTTCGATCGCTTCATTTTCTATCCAACAACTTCAGGACATGATAACGAACTCCATTAGAGCTCAATATTTTGGGACTTCTCAAAGTTCTCTCATGTATTCTAAACTATACTAAGAGAATCGATTGTTTGAGAATACCAATCGGATATCAGCCACCAAAGTTTCAATAATTTAATAGAAAGGGCAATCCAAAACAACATGTTATTCATTTCATCGAAACATATGAAAGTGCTGGTACACGACGAGATTTACTGGTTAAATAGTTCGTTTGAACACTGAAAAGGAACGCATTCAACTGGTACACTAATCTAGAACCTAAGTGATAGACAGTTGGGAGCAGTTCGAAAAGGAATTCCTAAATCGCTTTGTAACACGAAATGCATCCTCAACATGTTCGAGCTCACCAACACTAAACAGCGAAAAGGTGAACCCGTTATTGACTACATAAATCGTTGGAGAGCCATGAGTCTTGATTGCAAATGAGTCTTGATTACAAAGATTGTCTCACTGAATTATCTGTTGTGGAGATGTTCATTCAAGGCATGCACTAAGGACTTCTTTACATCCTCCAAGGTATAAAGCCTCGCAACTTTGAAGAGCTAGCAACTCGTGCCACGACATGGAGCTAAGTATTACTAGTCTAGGAGACAAGGACCTTCGAGTTCCTAACATAAGGAAAGAAGAAAATAACAACGAGGCGACTGTAGAAGAGTTTATGGTTGTCAATACAACCCTTCTCTCGTCGTCTTCAAAAGAGAAAGACACAACGATTGGAAAGTGACAAGAAAATGAAAATCGTTGCTTGGCTTTGAAGAAAAGACAGAAAAATTCTATCTTTTTCCTAATTCTGATATTCCTGACATATTAGATCAACTTATGGGCACATGATAGGACCAGAAAAGTCCTACTTTATCTTGCCTATTTCGTGCTACTTTGATATATTTTATGTGCTTAATTGGTGATTTTGTAGGAGTTTGAGCACAATGTGTATTTTGGAGTATTTGCACCAAAACGAAGTTAATTCAATTCAATTTAGAGGTCATTTGATCAACCGAGCATGAAGAAGAAGTGAAATGACCAAAATTCCCCTAACGAGAGCTTCTCAACCCTGTTGAGAGCATCAAGACGCTTGGAAGGCAGAATGCTGGAGAATAGGACAACGTTGAGACACTGTAGGGAGGACACACTCATAAGCCTCGCTCGACGTTGCAGTGAGCCTCACCTCAACGCTAGTAGCGTCTTGACGCTACATCGATTTCTATAAAAGCTAACTTTTCTACCCAAGGTCAATAGTCTCATGATTTTCCATTGCTATGAGGCCCTTCTAGTCGTTTTCTCTCTGTTTTCAATAGTTTTAAGATAGTTTAGGTATGTTTTTTCGAGCCTTGGTGTTGAGCTTCACCGTTTCGACGGCCGGCTAGACTTTGATGCCAATTTGGGTGTATAATTGATAAAATTTTAATTTTTGTGAGATTATGCATTATATTTTCATATCGATTTCAGTAGCTTTATTGTTTCCTAATTTTCACTTTAATTATGAGCATGTTTATAGATTAAATTGACGACTGAATCGCGTCGACTATGTTCCTTATGTTGGTTAAAGTAGCAACTAGGTCAGCTCATGTTTGCGTTAGGTGGATGATTGTTTCTTTTCGTTTGTTGCATGATAGATCTTAGGATTCGAAAAGCATTCTTGTTAGATACGGCTATCCTGTTTAATGAGCATGTCTTAATCAATCCCTAGAGCATAATGCTACTAGTTACATTAGTATGGAACACTATCGTGCCCAGCTAATTAGGACTAGTTAAGAAGTTAATTCAATGCTAGGTTGAGTTATAGGGAACCTAAGTTAGCTTAGGGGCTTTTCTCCGACTTTTCCGATTTAGTCAATTAGGTAATAAACTTTGAAATTGAATCTAACGTTGGTCATCTGTGATCAATTTTACATTGTTAGCCGACATACCCCGAATTGGTGCCCTTGGTAAGATCGTTCTATCTTTCCTTACCTTTAATTTATGTTATTTTACTGCTTTATCCTTAAACCACCTCTTGTTTGTGTCAACAAGAAATCCAATTAAAAGAAATTGATAATCAGTTCCCTAGTTCGATCCAGCCCACTATTAAATACTAGAAATATTTAATTAGGATCGGTAAGTATAAATGTTATTTTGATAAGCCCTCGACAAGCTTGCATCAAAATTGACACCATTGCCAAAGATTCATTTAATTGATTTCTCTAGCTCGCACCAATTTTGAGCATCAAAAATGGCATCGTTGTCAGGGAACCATTCAATTGATTTATGTATGTTGAGTTTCTTATTTTTATAAAACAAAATTTAAAAAAACAAAAGAGTCAATAAATACTTTGTTCTTCTTTGGTAGAGAATTTATGGTCATTTAGAGGAGCTGCCTCGCATGTCGATGAGGTTAGTGATCTAAAATTTCAAATTTCTGAATTAACCTCTATCGTTTCTCAGATGCTTGTAGAGTAGAGGCAAATGCCACATGCCTACATCATTGGAGGATTTTCTGGCAATCACTACATGTATCACAATCCCTACGGTCCTAAGTGGGATCAATCCAGCTATGGCTGTGGATACCATGTCACACCCCCTTCCCAGCTTACTTGCCTAACCTAGGAAGAGATGTAAAGACAGAGACAATCAACCCTCTTACTAGCTCTCCCTGACCATCCTAACATATACCTGAAAATGAAGGCAACACAACACGTTTGAACAAGTAAGTTTGAAACGCTCAAATACACATATGAGCAAGACACATTCACTTTCAGTACTATGTTCTTTAACAAGTCATAACATTTTATAGTTATTAAAACCCCGCTAAAATGCTTTTACTACAAACTATATACATAAGAAAGTGTATATACAAGGAGCTAAAACGGCGTGGTGGCAAATAGGTCTTGTCAAGGCTAAGCACCAGGAACTCGTTTGCTACCTGGAAAGAGAAAACATAATGAAAACGTGAGCTGGGAAGCCTAGTGAGTGTCTATCTTAAAAACATTATAAGCTCAAAGGTGAAGCATAATGATGGACAAGCTACAAGTTAGAGATAACTTATCACTTATTTGTAAGCATAATCAAACCATGCTACCCATTTACAGGTTTAAGTCACCACATTATGTATAGCATAGAAACTCATAATGTAGTGCCATACTGAAGAATAAACATTTCAAAAGCGTAGAAGCTCATAACAATAAAACTCATAACATGATACCACTTTCGAACCTTAGTTGTGGTAGAGTCATCTCTATACCAACAACGTTCATACCTCTCTCACGTGCACGTGGAATTCCATTGAACACACTGGTCTTCCCTAATACCTTCTCTATGTCCTTCAGTATTGGGGTTAGACCAATTACTACCCGAATACCTTCTCTTTGTCCTTTAGTATCGAAAATCATGATTCCTCCCTCCCAAGTACCTTCTCAATGTCCTTCAGTACTGGGGGTTAACAACATACCGGGGCATACTTTGATTACCTTGGAAATCATGTTTTGATAACACAAACAACAAATTCTCAACATTTGCACTTTTCCTTTCTAAACATGTTTCCAAGTGGATTTACACAAGGAATTTTCTAAAGGAAGTCATACTTCCATAATTTAGTTTCCATGCTTGAATGTGTAGTTACAAACTAATTCAAATCATGCTTAAGTTTCATCAATGACATTCTATTAAAAGCTCCATGAAAAATATACAAAAGTAAGTCAAGCATGTTTCAATGATCAACATTTATGCTTTTGAAGAAAAACAAAGGTCAAGCATAGTTCTAAAATAGAGTCACTCACAATCACCAAAAGGGTTCCAAGGATTATAAGTTATTCCTATCTCCGTTTGCCCTGAAAAAGAAATTAATAACATTAATTCATTTCCTTATACACCTTAAAAACATATCTAATTCAGTCCCATAACTCAATTCATAATAACCATACGCACTTGGGTGTAAGGTATATAGAAATGGAAGCACATCTCCTTCAATCTCTTGCTAGCAGTTTTTTTTTTCTTGCACCTAAAATTCCAGGTTCAACTTTCAGCTTGGGTTCCTCAAAATTTAGCAAAACAACCACCTAATATTTTTTGATAAACCTCAAGTAAAACATCTTAGCTTACTTACCTCAAAGTTTCAGCTTCTAATTCCTCCTCAAGAGCTCAAAAGAAACTGATTTCTTCACATTTTCTTGCTAGCAGTTTTTTTTTTCTTGCACCTAAAATTCCAGGTTCAACTTTCAGCTTGGGTTCCTCAAAATTTAGCAAAACAACCACCTAATATTTTTTGATAAACCTCAAGTACAACATCTTAGCTTACTTACCTCAAAGTTTCAGCTTCTAATTCCTCCTCAAGAGCTCAAAAGAAACTGATTTCTTCACACTGTTCTGCTACCCGAGAACTGTGAACACCTCTCGGTTTTCTGCAATTTTCACCTCCTTCCTCTTCGTATTTTCAAAACAGCCGCCCACTGTCGTATTCTACACTCAATTTATGAGATTTTGACACAAAAATAATCGAATTTGGTGCAGTAAATTAAGAGATATGGCTGTTTGAAGTTGATCTTCTTCCAAAAGCTTCCAGCTGGACAGCACCTACTTGCCAAAGACAAATCCATGGCTCCACAAATTTTTGCCAGCTTCTACTTCCTCATTTACATCTTAATCCCCTTTTTTTAAAACACCAAAACAAGCCAATAAATTCACCTAACACATTTAGCCAACTTTACTTAAGTTTGTGAGAAATAAGAACTTTCATTCAATACATAATGCACCTAAAATTTACCCAACTTGTTAATGACCTTAACTTACTTCAATTCAACTCTTAATATGCTTATTCAATGGCTTACCTATCTTCTTATGAAGCTTTATACACATTATAGTTCACAATCCAAAAGATTCCCAAATCCCATCACGACATCTTTTAGTGCAACCTATATCAATTTGCATATGTCAAAACATCATATATGAGCACAATATGATCAAAAGAGAGTTTAGGGCTTACATACCAGGAGGAGCAAAAGAGCCTATGCCCTCAGAGGATCAATCCAACCATGGCTTTAGTTTATGAGTTTACTAATAATTCTTTTCAATTTCAAGAGGAAACTCGAGCTAGGATGTGAAGCCTGGATGACCAAGTCACTCGGTTGGCTGATTTGTAGCGAAACAGAAGAGTGCTTAAGAGCAACCATCTATTGACATCCTTGAAGTACGAATTTATACTAATGGGGCTGATTTAGACACTAATGATGAGGTTTGTCTGCCATGTAAGGATCAAGTATGTGAGGGTAGGAAAGAAGTTGAGCTTCAGTTCGAGGAGGCCCGGTGATAAAGTTGGAGGCTGAAAGGCCTACGTCTGTTCTATATTTTAGTCTTCCTTATTGTGTGAATGTTCTTCCTCTTGTTTTTACAAGTCCGTATCAGAGTCTGTTTATTTTGATTTTTCTATTTTTATGCTTTTAGAGTCCAAAATTCTCAAAAATACTGTTGTTTTGGAACCTTTGAGATGCTAACATGCTTGCTTTGTTTAGTGGTGCAAAGAAGAGAGGAAAATTGAAGACAATGAAGACAAACTTACACCAACAGAGTGACAACAATGATTGATCGCCAGATAAGAAAAGAAGAGAAGACAATATTTAAGTGGTTCAACTCTAGAAGCCTACATCCACTGTGCAAGGATTTCTTGGAGCTTTTTATTCAAGAGATCAATTACAGAGAGAATGAATTTCATATTACAACAAGAGCTCAAACAATGAAGAGGTATTTATATCTCTCTTTTATGCTAACTAATTTATAACAGAAAATATTTTTAGCTTTCCCATTTACTCTGATGTCTTCAAACGTAAATCTTTTTTACTTGAGGTGAAATTTGTTCAACAATCTTCACAAATTCTCCACAAATGGAAAAAATTTCAGCTCCGAGTCTTTCAAACGAACTTTTCAAAAGGCAGGAGACTCCACTTTGAGTAAGCTCAACTTAGCACAAGTTACAAGTTTGGTCAACAATATCTGCAGCATTTTCATCAGTATTGATTTTTAGAACTATTACAGTACCTTTCTTAATAGTTTATTTGATAAAATGCAACTTAACATCCACGTCCTTAGATCCTGTCATGGAATTGTTGATTTTTCATTAAGTAGATAGCGTTCTAATTATCACATAATATATCAACTATATCTTGTGAATAACCAAGATCCTCTAGTAGTCTTTTTAGCCAAACCACCTCTTTTACAGCCTTTGAAGCAGCTATGAATTCAGCTTCAATAGCTTCCCAATGGGCTTTCCCTAAATTTCTCATATAATGACTTATATGTCTTAAAGAGTAGGCTAAGTCAGATCTAGTACACACCATTAGATACATCAAGCTCCCAGTTGCTAAGTCTTTCATAGCAAATACTTTACTTAGAAGTCTTTTAATTTCATCAAGTAGAATCATGGTTTTTCCTGCAATTAACATGCCATCTACATAAAGGAATATATGAGTTTTTTCATTTCTTCACTTGATGAAGTGTGCTTAATATAAACACAAGGACCATAATCAGTTTTTCTAAAGTTTATCTTGCCTATAAACTCAACAAAATGCTTGTACCAACACTTGGGAGACTATTTTAAACCCTACACAAATCTGTTAAGTTTACATACCAATCCCTGTTTATCTTTAATTGAATATCCTTCCGGCTAATTCATATAGATCTCTTCTTCTTAAGTTGCCATGTAAGAAAGTTGCAGTAACATCTAATTACTCCAGTTTTAAATTTTGACAAGCTACAATAGCCAAAAAGAGTTGTAATGGAGGTATGTTTGATAACAGGGGAAAAAAAAATCTCATGATTGTCAATACCTTCCCATTGTGAGAAGCCTTTAGCCACCAATCTAGCTTTGTACTTGATGTTACCATCTAATGCCTTTCCCTGTTTCTTCTTATACACCCATTTGCAAGCAACAGGTCTCTGTTTTGGGTAGTGTCACCGGGTCCCACGTCTTATTTTTGTAGAGAGTTAATCTCTTCATCCTTTGCCTCAATCCAGAGATTGTTGTCTATACCACTGACTGCTTCTTCGTATGATTTTGGTTCATCTTCATTTAACTCAACAACCATATTAAATGCATAGACAATACAATTTGGTAACGCCACTCAATCTAACAAATCTCCATTCGTGGTTTAATAAAGAACAAAACTAAATCCATCGAGTCACAATTAATTATCTTTTGAAATTTGAATACATTTAATGAAAGGGTATAATATTTGATACATTTTTTATAATGAAAGGGAAAAAGTAGAACACAAAGCTTCTCCCTTTGTTATGCCTTTTATAGATTACTAGTTGGATACTACGTGTGTTGCACATGTTTCTGTAGGATCGGTATGGCAACCCTAGAGGGGGGTAAATAGGGTTTATTAAGAACTTATAAAACTTTTTACTAATGTGGGCCCAAATAAACAAATTAACAAACTTTTTGCAACAATTAATTTAAACAAGAAATCATGCAAATAAGTTCACTCCAAAATAAACAAGAAATTAAATCTAACAATTCCAAACACCCTATTTAATTCTAAAAACAAGATTGGTAAAGAATATATAAAGATAAAATTATACCAACCAAAATAGACATACAAGAACAATTAATTTTATGTAATATAATATAACAACAAATTAATTGCAAAAATGAAATAAGATAGGAATAGAGAAATTAACACCGTAAATTTTATAGTGGTTCGGCACAACCCGGCCTACTCCACTCCCCAAGCTCCTCTCGGGTATTTCACTAGAACAATGACTCTTTCCATGGCTTAGAGTCTAACCGTTACAATGTTCCTTTTCCGGGCGCAAGAACAAACCCGATCATTTCCACGGTTTAGGATCAAACCGTTACAACCTCTCTTTTTCGAGATCAAGAGAAACTCTTACAATGGATTTGAAGTTGAAAGAACAAGATGAAGAAAACTCTCTCAAAGAGTAGATATACAAATTTAACTCTCACAAATCAATCCTCACTATACAATAATTCTCTCTCAAGAAAAAGATGAAAAGAAAAATGAAAGCTTTGGAGAGAACAACAATAGAAGCTTTGAGAATTTGGAGGATGAAAATTATGAAAACTTCTTGTTGTGAAAATGGAGAAGAATATGGTATTTATAGAAGAGGAAAATGAATAAAAAATCAAATTTTAATTTGAGCCATTGGATTTGTAAAAGAGAGTTGAATGGTGGAGATTAAAAGAGAATGCAAATATTAATTTAATAATAATAATAAAGACAAAACAAAGGATAGTGGGTGTGTAAGAGAATAGTGGGTGTGTAAGAGGTTGTTTGATTTGTTGTGTAGTGTGTGTGTGAGAATGAAAGAGAGAGAGAAAGAGACCAACGGCTATAATCATATATATATATATAATATTTTTCATTTTTAGTTTTTATAAATAAGTTAAAATGGTAATTTATATAAAAATATATAATTTTATTTTTCTTTTATTTTAAAAACAACCAAAAATCCACCATATGCAATTTCTCCAAAGCTCTATTGTCACCCTCTAATTGGTCAATATTGTTGATTTGGCCGCCACGTCATCGCGTCGGGAATTTTTTGTTCAGATTTGTTTTGACCATAACTTCTTCGTTTTAACTCCGATTTGAGTAATTCAAGAGGCGTTGGAATCGTTATTCCGAGCTCTACGCTATGGACACTTTAAAACACTAAAATTGTTAATAAAAAAAATCAGGTTTGTTATCATCAAAACATTAATTAATTAATTAAAATTAATTAATTTGAGATTAAGAGCCAAAAAGCCAACAGTTTCATAATGTTGAAAATGCAATGTACATATAAAAGTTGAATGTAGGGTCTTATATATATGGAAAATGAAGAATTATACTTTAATATTATTTTTTATTTTGTTTAGCATCATTTGATTACCTACTTAGTTTCAAACTTTAATTTAAACCAAAATATTATTTTTTTTTCTATTTTCTTAAAAATTCGTATTATCTAGTAATTGAATTTTTTTTTTTTTGCAATGAACTTTTCACATTCAAGGGAATCATTAATTAGATAGTGGTTCTCAATTTTAGAACTCTTTGAATCTAGTTTCGAGGAGATCTATTGGTTAATTTATTTTTGTTTACAAAAGTTCACTAAATCGAGAAGATCCATTAATAGATTTATTTTTGTTTACAAAAGTTTAATTTAAACCAAAATATTATTTTTATTTTGATTTGCATAATTTGACTACCCACTTAATTTCAAACTTTAATTTAAACCAAAATATTATTATTATTTTTTAAATTGAATTAATTATCTAGTAATTGAAAAAATCTTGTTTGCAATGATTTTTCCAAATTCAAGGGACTTATTAATCATTAATTAGATACGTGATTCTCAATTTTAGAACTCTTCGAATCTATGAAAGAAGTTTCGAGGAGATCTATTGATCAATTTATTTTTGTTTACAAAAGTTCACTGAATCGAGAAGATCTATTAATAAATTAATTTAAACAAAGATACTATTTTTTATTTAAAAACTTTAATAATAATAAATTAAGAAGTATTGATTTTATTTTTATCATACAATTGCAAGATAGAGAATTCAATCTCCCATCAAATAAAATAACTTTTAGAATCTGAATATTAATTGTTACGATAATATTGAAAATTACAATGACATTATACTTTTAATAACTATTACTGATTATATTTAAATATAATACAATTACATAAATAGGAAAAAATGGAAAACTGTAACTAGTCTTTCCTAAATCCTAACCTAGTGTTGTTGCCAAATTTTGAATAGGAGAAATCTCACCTGACCTCCACGTGACAACCACGGTGAATTTGTATTCTTGGGGGAAGAACGCGACCTGCAAGACAAGAAAAACCTGGACACCTATGTGGTGTAGGGCACACAGGCTCCGATGCTTAAGTTAGATGGAGTGTTTAGAGAGAATTTTGTAGTTCTAGGAAAGTGTTGTAGGTTTGAATGAACTTACTTTGCTGTCCCTTCAAGAGTGAGCTTAAATATCTTTCTTCCTAGGGTTTTTTGTGGGTTTCTATCTTCGAATGGGGAAATGAAAGATCGAATTGGGCTAGACCGAGGGTACACGGGCCATGAGGGATCGAGGTAAGGCCCAAAACTGGTCCTTGCCAATCTGGTCGGCCTCAGTCGGGCCCACCTTGGGCTTGGGCCGAAGCCGAAGCCCATTTCTTCTCCTCATTTTGGGTTGGTCCTCTGTCGGTTTCGATCTGTGTTGACTCTGTATTGGGCTTCTTTCCTCGTTTGGCCCTTCATTGCAACCCTTTAGCCAGCTCATTCTTGTTGGTCCAATTTCACTCATTACATTAGCCCCCACTCTCTGGTTAGGATTCAAGATTAGGAGTGTGTGGAGTAATGCATGGAGCCTGACTTGGGAGTAGCATGGAGTCATTGTTGACATTTCGAGGTCTGCCTCAAATTCTCTCTAGTTATTGTTGTCCATCATTGTGAGGATATTCAGTCTCTTAGAGTGTCGATTTCTCCATTTTCCAGTAGGAATTTTAGGGTTCCATGACGTTTATCTTGCATCTTCGTTTCTCTATTTTCCTATAGTAATTTTAGGGTTCCGTGACACTGATTTTGCATCTCATATCATCCCTAGGATTTTCATCTAACCTCGTAGGTCGGTCTCTTCCTGGTGGGTAAGATTCTCCCTGCATGTGTGTTCGTCCACATCCTAGAGGAAATTTAGGTCTCCAAGGTTCTCCTTGGATCTCCCCAAGATTTTCGTCCAACCCCGTAGGGAACATTTCGATCTTTCTTGGGGTTTAAGACTCTCCTCTGGATTCATGATCTGTGCCGTTTTCCTGGAGAGAATATATAAATTCGAGGGCGTCCTCAAATTTAAGTGGGATTGTAACAAACCCAGTAGGGGCCTCGTTGAGACTATTCTTGACTTCCTAACCTCCCGTAAGAGGGGATTTTGGCCATCTAGTAGCCGTGTAGCTTCATAACCTCCTACTGGAGGAAATTCTTGGCTATTAAGTAGCCTCATAGCTTATCGCTCTTCGTAAGCATTTTATGAATAACTGTAGCTTCATTTCAGGTGGATACCGAGAGAGGAGAGGAGGAAATTAGTCGCGAAGTGGAGATTGGAGGAGCAAAAAGGCATCTGGACATGTTTGACACATGTTCGATTTGGCCTTGCTAGGTTGGTTTGGTCGAACTGACCTAGTCAGCCTGAGGCCGAGGCTGAGGCCTGCAAAGCTTGACGCTCTCTAGGCTTAGGCCCGTGGCCTCTGGCTCTTGCAAGTGAGCCTGCCGTGCACAAGCTCTCCTCAGCCTCAGCGCCTGTCACACCACTTTTTTAGTTTTTTATTTTTCTTTAAGGTAGATTGTTGCTCTAATATTCTTCCACTTTCTTCTCCTTTTCAATTCCCATCAAATTTTGTTGTCCAACTGCTACTCGAGCATTTGTGAGAGCTGTGAGGAGTTTAGAAGCTCTAGCTCGTCTCGATTTTTCTCTTATGAGTAAAAAGTCTACCGGAATTGGATCTGCTTCACCCCCTCTTCTTAAAGGTTGGATTTGGAATTAAATTCTTCTTGTAATCATTGTGTTGGGAAGAAATTGGTCTTGGCCAAGGTGGTCGGCCTCGGCTAAGGCGGTAGGCCTCGGCCGACCCGGCAACCCTGGTCGGCCCAACCATTTTGTCTTAGTGTCTCTGTTTATGCTTCTGCATCGTGTGTTTTCTATAACTCACGATTCTTTGCTTTTATCTTTCAGATATGCTTACATGGTCTACTTCCTTTAAGAAAGATCCATATGCCTTCCCTGAGTCAAATGATTAATGTGCTCTACCTCGGCCTATGGGGTCGACCTCGGCTTATCTGGGATTTCTGGCTTTTCTTGCTCGTTCTATGTAGCTTCTGTTTTTGTTCAATAGAGAGGCATATTTCCTTTTGTAGCTTCTGCCTTTTGTTTAGTAGAGAGGCATATCTCCTATGTAGCTTCTCATTTGATGAGGAAATCTTACTATGTTGAGTCTATACTTTATTAACAAAGTTCATGATAGTTTCGAGGAAGAATGAAATAATATTTTATTCATGTTAATCAGTCTTCGAGAAACATATAGTAGTAATCGTAGAAAAGTAATCTATTGATAATAGATCTTTAGGTGTTCTGCGTTCCAAGGATGGGAAAGAATCTTTCCTTTATAATCAATTAGAGTGTATGTGCCAGGTTTGACAATTCTTGCAATTTGGTATGGTCCTTCCCATGTTGGACCTAGTGCACCTGTTGATGGATCTTTGGTGTTTTGCATGACTCTTCTTAGTACAAGATCTCCTTCTTGTTGAAATTTATGCCCTAAAACCTCATAATTAATAATAATGAATAATAATTTTGATTATTTTATTTGCAATATAATATTATCCATTATATGAAAAATCCAAGGTTATTAGTGTAATCTTGAACAGTATGTGGTTGACATACGAGAGGATTATGTTCAAGAAATAACCTAAAGGGTCATAGTATATGGATAAGGTTGGGTGCCTTATCCTGGTAACACTATTAATATGACCCACTTTGTAATAGTTACAAATGATTTGATCCAAATCATTCATGTGGAGACATGTGAGTGGGGGTATCTTATACAATGAGTTTGTATAAGACTGGACCACGAAATATTTAATCTCTCTTTATAAATCCGTTAATTGAGAAGATTAATATTTCATCAGGATGATCATATTCAACTCAATCTTAATCTTGAGTGAGTTATGAACTCTTGCATGTGAGGGTTTGTCCTTTGATTTGCATGGGATAGAGTGGCTTTTGTAGCCGATTCAATATGCCTACCATTTTGGAGATTTGACCAAATAGGGAGCTGAGAACATAATCTCACAAGATGGAATTCACTCCTTCCCATATAGGGTAAGTAGATGAGTAGTTCCCATAAGTGCTAATTTCGGGACTTGAACAATGGGGCCCCACCCTCTCATTGACCTGAGAGAGACTTAGTTTATAATTAGATTATAAACATATTGTTCATTAGAGAATCAGTGGTACTTAAGGTGTAAGATGTAATTATAGGGGTAAAACGGACTTTTGACCTAGCCGTAATTACGAACAACTCGTGAAGGATTGACTTGCACGTAATGATTATATCTATGGATGCAACGTGTCCTACAGTGCATAAGAGTGTAACTCTAGGTCTATAGTAGAGTGACCTATAGTTAATGAATGAAAATTAATTAATTAAAGAGTTTAATTAATTAATTTTGTATCATTAGAGCTTATAATCTGTAGGTCCATCAGGTCCCATTGCTAGCTCATAGTAACACTAAAATATCAATTTAATTGAAAGAAAAATTTGAAATGTTCAAATAAATATTTAATTTGAAGTGTTCAAATTAATATTTAATATATTAGATATATTAAATATAAAAGAGGAAAATATATTTATTGTATTTGATACATTAAATATTACAATTTTAAATGTTCAAATTAATATTTAATTTGAAGTTTTCAAATTAATATTTAATATATTAGATATATTAAATAAAAGAGGAAAATATATTTATTGTATTTGATACATTAAATATTAAAATAATTAATGTATATTAGATACATTAAATAAAAGATACTTATTAAATTTTAATTGGATTCAAATTAGGAAATAAATGTCGTAGGAGAATTTTAAACGGTTTGAATAAGATTCAAATTGGTTAGATAAATATATTTTAATATATTAGATATTAAAATATATTATTTAATTATTTTCCCTATACCACTATAAAATAGGACCCTAGGGGTGAGCCATTGTGCATTCTTCACAACACACATCTCCTCAATAGAGAGAATTAGAGAATTCTCTCTAAACTTTTTCCTCTCCAATCCCTTGGGGATTTTCTTTCAAGAGGCTCCCACAAGCCTTGGTCCTGTGTTCGAGTCATAGCCAGGAAGACTTTGTAGAAGAGATAAATATCCGCCAGAAGAATCTCCATATTTGGAAGGTATTTATTGCTTAACCCTTGTATTTTAGTTTAATTCTAAATAAATCAAAGACGATTCATATGCTTCCACTGTGAGTTTAATTCGATTATTCCTTTCAATTGGTATGAGAGAAATCTTTGAGTTTTATTTAGAATTAAAGTTTTGTGATTGTGGGTATTTTAATTTATCATATATGTGATAAATTGTGGTTTTGTAAATTGACTGTTTAGGCTATTTGGCATTAGTTTTATTGTTTTGATTAGATCAAATGGGAAACCCATAAAGGGTTAGGGTTTATAATTTTGTCTTTTCAAAAAGCTTTATTAAATACATGCCGGCGAAGAAGAAGAGAAACATCAATCAAACATTAAGTCGATTAAACAACTCATTGATTGGTGTTTGAATGTTAAGTATCAATCCACGAAGAAATTCAAATTCAAGCTCAGTGGAGTCCAAGTGGTGTACATGTCTTAGTGGTATGAATTCAAATTCATGAATTCAATTGGACCTTGGATTTTTGCATGAAAGCCCATATGTGAAGATGAATAAAAATAAAAGGCATCACAATTCTTGCAACCTAAATCACGTTCATACAAGAGGTGTATGTTGAAGCTGCTTCAGCATTCGGCGACCATTCACAGTAGCATTTTTTTTTTTACTTCAAGCGGCAAGGATGTGTTGTTGTTGATATACAAACGAGAAGCAAATTTAGGATTCCCTAAATTTTGAATGGTTCAAACAAGGAAGATATTGAAGACCAAGATATGTCTTGGATTTAAATTATTGTAATTTAAATTATTTTCAATTTCTTAGGATATGCCAAATATACCGGTCAATTTTGCTAGTTTTAAGTTAATTATGCATGAGATGTATGTTTTAAATTATTTGTTGTTGCATAAAGTATGCCATTTAGATTAAAATCCCACTATAGGTTAAGCATGATCATGCATCTTAATTACTTTTAAATATAATTGTTATATTTGAAAATTTTGATTAGGAAGTTTCTTAATAGAATTAAGAATTTTTTTTTCTAATAAGTTTATATTTTCCATATCGTTGAATATAATTGTTATATTTGAAAAATTAAATTAGGATATTTTCTTTCATAAATGAAATCCATGTTTTCTTAATAGGATTAGGATATATCCTAATGAGATTAGGATTTCCTTAAAATAAAGATATTTCTAATTCATGCTTTAAATAGTTTAAAATTTGAATTTAATATATCTTTATTTTTTAAGATAATCTTTTAATTTAGTTTTAAATGGTTTAAAATGGTAGAATTTTAAGATTATCTATAGTTTAAGTTTTAAATTTAATTTATCTTCTATTTTTCTAATAGAATTAGAATAAAATATCCAGGATTATCTTTTAATTTGTTTTAAAAGGTTTAAAATGATGAATTTTTAAGACTATCCAAGTGAATTATTTTTTAATAGGATTAAAAACATTTATTTATAAATTCACTTATGTTCATTAATCTAATAATTAATAGTTAATTAAAGATTAATGAATTTGAAATACAAATTGACTATAAGGGAACTCTGTCTATGGAAGGTTTTGTCTAGACTGGGGTATTTAAGCTGACCGATAGGGAACATCTCTAACTGGAAACCGACCTGGGAGTTGAATTAGTCAAATTTTATTTAATTTCACTAAGCATGCTCATAATGTGATTATTATTTTTAAAAAAACTTAGTAATTCATATTAAAATCAATCTAACAACATAAGGGTTATGAAAGGTAGATTGAGGAACTTAGATAAATGAGATTAGCCTAATTTGTCTAAGTAAGAGAAAACCCTATTTCAAAATAGTAAGTGGGAGAAGGAAATGTGTCAACATATCCTACAGTCTCCATCATTGGTTTACATTGTGAGATTTATGCAGGGCCTCGTGGCGGCTTTTGGACCGTCCCCCTACGGAAGGTGTTTGCATGAGTCAATATCAGGGTGAACTCCTGAGAAGGATAGGATTGTAGTTTTGTTTCCAATACTTGACCTACCCTACAACGACACTTGTTGGGATAAAACTACGGGATCTAAAATTATGGGTCACACTTACAAATGGCTCATTAAAGTTGTTAATGATGTCATTGACCAAACTAATGGTAACTAAATATTATAGGAATAAGAGTTATTCTGATGTAATACTTGGTTGAGATTGTCTCAGTTTAGTGAATGAATACTTGACCTACCCTACGGAGGCACTTGTTCTAACTCACTAAAGTACCATAGCATTAGAAATGATTTTAGGGTTCATTTTTCAAATTGTTTGATTTCTATGCTAAAATTGAATGGATAATTGTTTGCATGGTGTTAAATTATATATATATTTCAATATTATATCAGTTTCTCTCATAATTTTTAATTTTATTACTGATAAGTCAAAATTGAGAAATTTTATTACTTGGAAAAATAATGTTAACACTATAATGATAGTGTAAAATTTTAAATTTGTCTTTATTGAGAAATGTTCTCAAAACCTGTTGCTAATGCTATTCGATTTGTTTGTGAAGCTCATGATTATTAATGAATCAAAAGTAAACGAGATAGCTTGTACGCATTCTCCTAGTTGACATTTTAGATGTCAAGTTTAGAAGATAAAGAAATTGACAACAACATATGAGATGTTGATGTTTACATAAGCTAAATTTAGAAAATTGTCTAAATGATCTCGAATTTAAGTATTACAAAATTCCAAGAAAAGAAACCAAATTATTGAAGCTATATAAAAGGAAATAGTTCCTAAATTAGCTAGGACAATCATAATAAGAGGAATTTTTGAAATATCTCTAGGAAGAAAAATATAAATGAAAGTAAATTTGATTTACTAGATGTTTGGTGGAATATAAATAATGCCACCTAGATACTTGATATAAGATCTACTATCAAGATTTATTCTTCATTACATTTAATATATAATTCTTCAAAAATACTTAACATGTAGAATAGTTTCTATAAGTTAGCACCAGGAAGCCTATCTTAGTTAGTGTAGTGGGAGACATTAAGATGTCATTAAGTAAAATTGTTACATAATGCTGAATATGGTGTTTTTAGTAACCATAAGAGAAATTCAATTTCTCGAACTTTATTACAAAAATGTTCATATAGTATGAATTACTTTAAAAATGAAAGTTTATATTTTCAAAATTGTTTGAAAATACTTTCAGCTGAAAATAAGAACAATTTGTATATTTTAAAAATGTTGACATATATTATACTACAAAATTCTGAGATATTTAGGATTATAGAATCCAAAATAGAAAGACATTATTTTCTCCTAAAAGATGATACTTGACTTGGGCTGTTAAGGTTGATTAACATCAACTTGAATAGAATGAAAAGACTAGTAAGAGGTAATTATCTAAAAAGTTAGTTAATTACTTTACCTGTTTGTAGATCTTGCCTTTCATACAAGATAATCATTGGGCCTTTTATTAAATATGGCTAGAACGCTAAAGAATACTTTGGGCTTACACATTCTGACCCAAGTGGTCTGGTGAATGTAAAAGTCAAATAAAGTCATGAATATTTCGTCACTCTAGTTGATGATCATTCAAGGTACAAGTATCTTTACCTAATACAACACAAGTCTAAATTTTTGAAATGTTCAAGAAAATTAAGACTAAAGTTAAAAAATCGATTAGGTAATTAAATCTATCAAGATATTATGATCAGATCATAATAGAAAGTACAAGAACCTTACGTACTAAAACTAATTGATAGAAAATGGGTTTTTATCCCAATTATCTTCAAGTGCAATTTTGTGAAATTGTGCTGCAAGAGGAGAAACAAGACAATGTTAGACATGGTCACATCAGTAATGAGTTACACACCATTACCATACTCCGGTTAGGAAATGCAATAGAGATTGCATGGTGAACATGATTCCCTCTAAAAGTGCCTACGAGACAATTTTAAAGATTATAGAAGAGTAGTAAAGCTAGTTTACAGCACTTCACCATTTGGGAATGTTAAGCTCACATGCTAAACACAAGCCTAAAAAGCTTGTATATGTTCAAAGATAAGCCTAAGTGTAGGCCACCCCTAAGGAGTATAAAGTGATCTTTTATGTAGTCCTAAAACGAATAAGGTATTTGTATGAAAAATATCAATTTTATAAGAAATGTCAAATAAAAGACTACAAACCTTTAATAAGGTGAGATAGTGTTAATAAATTGGTTCCAAGTGAAGCCACTAAATAGTTAACAAAAGTTGTTAACAATTTAATTATATTTGAAAGTCAAATGGATCCTAGTCATGAATTGGATAAGCCTCATCGTAGTGCGAGAGTTATGAGATGACTCAACCTTTACAAGGACTTAATTGAAGCCCAAATTTTCATGTTAGATGACAAAGTTGAAGGCTTATTACCTGCAAAGTGAGACTAATGACAAAGGGTTAAACCTAATAGGAGAAAGTAGACTGCGAGTAAATTTTCTCACTTGTTGCCATATTGAAGTCTGTAAGCATTATTTAATTCATTGTTGCATATGTGATATAAAAAAAATGAAGATTTAGAATTCTTTTATGAAAAGAAATCTTAAATAATGCATCTACACAAATCAATCAGATATGTTTATTTTCAAAGATCAAAAGCAAAAAGTTTGCGAAATAGTAAAGGTTCATTTATGAAATGAATTTTACCATTAGATCTGTGAATATAAAGTTTGATAAAAGTATCAAAATCTATGACTTTGGATAAATATTAATGAAGCTTATATAGACAAGAAAATCATTAATTGCTTAGTGGATTTTTCTCATGTTTTATGTTGGTGATATTGTTACCCATTATGAATGATGTAAGACGTCTAACATAAAACGTTGATTAAGTAACCAATTTCAAATAAGTGATTTGAATGACTCAGTATATTTTACATGTCCAAAATGAAGATTTTAAGGACAAAATGTTAACTTTGTCTCAAACATCTTATATTGACAAAATTGTTGTCAAATATTTGATATTTATGCTAAGGAAGTGTATCCTAAGACACCTCAAATGTTGAGAGTATATGATATGCATAAATGAGACTAAACATTTAATATACAATTGGTTAGCATATATCAGTTACACGAATGGTATGACCATTGAGTAGAAAATTAAAAACTTTCTCAAATTATCTATGGATGATGAGAATTTTTTGTGTATAGAGTTAAAGATTTGATCTTTACAAGATACACTAGTTCTTACAAAGATTTAGGAAATCTATATTAAGATAAATTTTACCTTAGGTGGTGGAGTATGGTAAACAAGTTAAATTGTTTTGCTTGTGAAGCAACAAAAAGACTTGTCTGACTTAAATAGTTCCTTGAAGATCTGAAAGGTATTTCAAATATGATTTAGTCTATCATCTTTATTATGATAATAGCAGTGCAAAGACTAATATTAAGAAAATTACAAAACACCAATGTATAGGGAATCATATCGAGAGAGAGAAAGCATCATGGTAGTGACTAAGATGGCTTTTTAATGGCAGTCCTTTGGATCTATATAAAGAGACTCTCCAGGCTAAAGTGTTTGAGGGTCACCTAGAATGTCTAGGATTACGAGACATGTCTCATCTTTGCTAGGACAAGTGGGAGAACATGTTGGGTATAGAGTATGCCCTAGGATACATGTCTCGCCGGCTTTAGTGCAAGTGGGAGATTGTTGGGATTTATGCCCTAAAGCCTCATAATGAATAATAATTTTGATTATTTTATTTGCAATATAATATTATCCATTATATGAAAAATCCAAGGTTATTAGTGTAATCTTGAACAGTATGTGGTTGACATACGAGAGGATCATGTTCAAGAAATAACCTAAAGGGTCATAGTATATGGATAAGGTTGGGTGCTTTATCCTAGTAACACTATTGATACGGCCCACTTTGTAATAGTTACAAATGATTTGATCCAAATCATTCATGTGGAGACATATGAGTGGGGGTATCTTATACAATGAGTTTGTATAAGATTGGACCACGAAATATTTAATCTCTCTTTATAAATCCGTTAATTGAGAAGATTAATATTTCATCAGGATGATCATATGCGACTCGATCTTAATTCTGAGTGAGTTATGAACTCCTGCCTGTGAGGGCTTGTCCTTTGATTTGCATGGGTGAGAGTGGCTTTTGTAGCCGATTCAATATGCCTACCATTTTGTGGCTGAGTGAGGGCTTGTCCCTTGTATTTTAGTTTAATTCTAAATAAATTAAAGACGATTCCTATGCTTCCGCCGTGGGTTTAATTCGATTATTCCATTCACTTCTTTGAAGCTCCGTCTTCTCACTGTTGTATTGTAATATCTTGCAATTCTGTTCTTGTATTTTGTTGCTTGAAGATGAGCTTTTTCCATGTGCTCTTCTAATATGTCTAAGCACAGTCTCATTGACTCCTCATTCTGTTGAGGGTCAAATTCCTCTACTCTTGATGAGGGTAAACCAATATCTACAGGAATGACTACCTCTGCCCCATAAGTAAGTGAGAAATGAGTCTCACTTGTGGTAGATCTTGCAGTTGTTTTGTATGCCCATAGCACATTGGGCAACCTTTGCCCATGCTCCTTTCATATTTTATAACTCTGTCTTGAGATTTAACTTGATAATCTTGTTCACTGCTTCCACTTGCCCATTGGCTTGTGGATGTGCTGGAGATGAACATCGATGATTGATGTTAAGATCTGAACAAAATTTTCTGAAGGTTGCGTTATCAAATTGTTTTCCATTGTCTGAAATAATGACATTAGGAATTCCAAAATGACATACTATGTTTCTCCATACAAAGTTAGTTATCTTATTTTCTGTAATTGTTGTCAATGCTTTTGCTTCAGCCCATTTTGTGAAGTAATCAATTGCCACCACTACAAACTTAGTTTGTCCTTTGCCTTGGGGAAGGGGTCCTATAAGGTCTATTCCCCATTGAGCAAAAGGCAAGGGACTTACTATATTTGTTAGTGGTTCATGTGGTTGTCTTGGTGCTGGAGAAAATCGTTGGCATTGGCCACATTATCTTGTAAAGCTTCGAGCATCTTGGAGCATCGTTGGCCAATAATATCCTTCTCTTACAATCTTATGGCATAAGGATCTTCCTCCGGAATCGTTGCCACATATACCTTCATGGATTTCTTTCATCACATATTCCACCTCAGTAGGTGTGAGACACCTTAGTAGGAACATTGGATAACCTCTCTTATAGAGTTTACCTTCTCTGAGTACGTAATGAGCTGATCGCCTCTGTACCCGTTTGGCTTCCACTCTTTCTGAGGGCAATTTTCCCTCTTTCAAGTATTCTAATATGAGATCTATCAAGGAAAGGTCTTTCCTGACCTCGGCCTCTTCGTCCGCAACCTCGGCCTCTTCATCCTCGACCTCGGCCAAAGTGTTCTTGGTCTCAGCCAAATTGTCCGTGGCTCAGGTTGGCTCGTCCCTAGTTTTGGCATCTTCCTCTCTTGAAACTGTTGCATCAGTTTCTATCTCTTCTCTACTTATGGTTGGCTCAAATATGATTTCAACTGGAACTGTTCTACTCAATTCAGTTTCATAGGCGGCTGCTAATCAAGCTAAAGGATCAACATTGCGTTTTGTAATCTTGGAATTTGCCTAAACTCATGTTTAGGGAATGAGGTAAGTAGTTCCTTGACCTTTGACAAATACTTTTCCATTTTCTTCTCTTTAGCTTGATATTCTTCAGTTACTTACTTCACTATCAATTGAGAATCACTCAGGACTAAGAGATTGGAGATCCCTATTCCCCTGGCGATCTTTAATCCTACTACGAGTGCTTCATATTCTGTCTCATTATTTGAGGTTCTAAAGTTGAATTTGAGAGCATATTCATACCTTTCTCCTTCGGGAGATCCAAGTAGAATTCCTACTCTGCATCCTTTGACGTTGGAGGATTCATCAACAAAGAGTTTCCAGGGCATTGGATGAAATGCCTCCACCTCCATTAGGCATTGAAGGTGGTCGGCCTCAGCTCCTTTATGGTCGGTCTCCGCCTCTACTTGGTTGGCCTCGGCTCCTACATGGTCGGCCTCGGCCCCTGTGTGGTCGGGCTCAACCTGTAGTGGAGTGAGCTCCGCAATGAAATCCGCCACTACTTGTCCTTTGATCAATGTCCTCAGTTTGTAGTGAATATCATATTCACTAAGCTCTATTGCCCATTTCATGAGGCGTCCTAAAGCTTCTGGCTTCTGCAGCACTTGTTTGAGAGGGAAGTTTGTGAGGACAGTGACTTTGTGTGCTTGGAAGTAAGGACGTAATCTTCTAGCTGAGGTAACTAAGGCAAGTGCAAGCTTTTCCACTTGAGGGTATCTAGTTTCAGCCCTCACCATTGCTCTACTGGTGTAGTAGACTGGTCTTTGGTGACCATTCTCTTCTTTGATAAGTGCAGAGCTTACAGTAATGTTAGAAGCTGCTACATAAGTAGTAACTCATCTCCCTTAATTGGTTTGGTTAGGAGGGGAGCTGAACTTAGATAAGCTTTCAAGTCTTGAAAAGCTTGTTCACATTCTTTAGACCATTCAAATTGGAGACCTTTCTTCAAAATTTTAAACAAAGGTTGACGTTTGTCAGTGGCTCTATGATGGTGGGGGAAAACAAAGAGTAAGTGCACGTTGTCCAACAAGTAATATATGGAAGTATTTCAAGTATCGAACCCAAGGGAAAGGTCAACAAAGAGTCTTTTCAGTTAACAACACAAATGCTTTCAAGTTGCAACCAAAGGTAACCAAGTAAATAAAATATTTTGGAGGTTTTTTCGTGCAATAAAATAAAGAAAACTAAAGAAAAGATAAGAAAACAGTAATGAGAAGTAGAGAGTTCAAATCTGTTTCAACCCTGAGGAAATGCGCCCACCATGCGCCCGCATACTTGCTTAACTAGGTCTGGCTATTTCAGAGATTTTGCCTCTTGCACTCGCATACTGCCTCTTTTGAGTTCTGTGCGATTCAGACAAAATGCTACTGAAACGCGCCCACAACCTACCCTAATTGACACTTAACACCATGAATCGAGTTCAACACCTATTTAGCCATTTTCTAAGTGCTTTTAGGAGATTAAGCAATTAAACACATATGCTATGGCTAATTTTAACTTAGATAATTAAAGAACACAACTCAATGATTCTAAAGGTTTTTGTCATATGTCTAGGTACAAAAAGCGAAGTTCTATGTCTAGACTCTTCTCCTAGATTGCTTTTATGAAAACGCATGCTCGATCCAACCCTTTCAGTATTGGATCTCACGCAAACTATGTTAACTCAAGTGATCAGTTTAAGCTAACAATGAAACTTAAACTCAATAAAAGCAAACGATGCTAAATGTTAAGCAAAGTTACTTGGATCACATGGCGGGGCTTATCTCGTTTTTAGGGTATCCACTTCATTGAATCTCTTCCAAGGATTTATCTACTCATTGAAAAGAAAACTAAAGTGCAAAAAATAAAAAGAAAGCTTAAATAAGAAAAGATGAACTTCATTGAATTAAACATGCGGAATTGAAACAAAACCTAAAGTACAACTTGAAGACTTGAAATGTAATAAAGAAACAGAAACTTAAAACTTGAATGAAGAATAAAAATAGTAGCTAAACTTTAAAGAAAAACAGAACGTACAAAACTTAAATGACAGCGATAAAGAACCCGAAGTTTGTTCTTTCTTTCTGACTTTGTTCAACCTCTTTCGAGGAGAACAAGTGCGTACTCCCTTCTTTCGAAGTTCATGTCTGAATGAAGTATGAACCGAACTTAGGAAGACTCGGTATGGCAGCTGAAAAGAAAACTGCAAAATTTGGAGTAGAAGGTAGAAATCCGAGCTCCCTTTGAAATTAAACCTTGAACTGCCTTTTATAGACCTCAAGGTCTAGTGTTTGCTACCGAGATCAGTGTGGAGGGGCTTGGGCGCCTTTTGAGCTTTTTCTGCAACAGTTGGAATTTGGCTTATGCTCTCAATTGCTGGCGCATCCTGGTCGCATATCTCTTGCATCATCTTTCTTTTGCCTCAGTTGATGCCAGAATGTGAGCGCATTTGGGTCCTTTTTCAGCCTCTACACAAAATAAACAAAAATTAATACTTTCTTAAAAAAATGACTCTAAATACACCTAAAAACTTATTTTTATGAAATCAAGACTTCAAACACATGCAAAACTTGTTTTTACTTAAATTTGCCTTAAATGACATGAATTATAACATTCAACGCTCGCTTTCTAAGCAAATAGCTTAGTTTTTAGAGCCAAATAACACTCATAAATGAGCGTTATCACTCTACTAAAGAACTTGTTCAGTGCTGCAATTCTCCCATTGAGACTCTGAAGTTGCTTGAGATTGGTTGGAGAGGACATCTCTAAGATGGCCTTTATCTTGTTAGGATTTGCCTCAATTCCTCTTTGGTGTACCATGAATCCGAGGAATTTTCCTTATGTTACTCCAAAAGCACATTTGCTAGGATTCAGTTTCATCTTGTACTTTCGAAGTATTTGGAATGCTTCATGGAGGTCAGTTTTATGTTGATGTGTTTTAATGCTTTTTACTAGCATATCATCAACATACACCTTCATATTATTTCCCAGCAATGGGGAAAACATTCGATTTACCATTCTTTGGTAGGTTGCTTCTACATTCTTGAGGCCAAATGACATGACTTTGTAATAGTAAAGCTCCTGTCAGTAATGAAAGAGGTCTTTTCTTGATCAGGTCCATACATCTTGATTTAATTGTATCCAGAGTAGGCATCCATGAAGCTTAATAACTCATGGCCTGCTGTTGCATCTACTAACTGATCTATCATAAACAAAGGGTAACTGTCCTTAGGACAAGCCCTATTTAGATCAGCGAAGTCGATACACATTCTCCATTTGCCATTAGACTTTTTTACTAAAACTACATTGGATAGCCATTGAGGATAATGGACTTCCCTAATGAAATTGACTTTTAGTAAATCATCTATCTGACTGGCTATGATCTTGTTTCACTCCTGATTGAATGCGCGTCACTTCTGTTTTACAGGCTTGAAATCTCTGTCCAATTTCAGTCGTGTACCATGACGTCAGGATCTATCCCTAGCATATCCTCATAAGACCAGGTGAATAAATCTGCGTTGCTCCTAAAATATTTGAACTTTGTCTACAAACTTTTTCACTCAAACTGTACTTAATTTGAAAAGTCTGAACTTTGTATGATAATTGGATGCAATTTATAGAACCAAATTGCTTATCCAATTAAGATTATTTATTTAAATTCATCAATTTAAAATTAAATCAGATATTTATTTGAGTTTAATTATCAAATCGGATTAGAATTAATTCAAATTATTTTTTATTTATGTAGTGCCCGAAAAAAAAATCAAATCAAATCAACAATCAGTTTTGAAATTAAAGGTAGTCAACCTCATTTCTTTCTTTCTCTCCCCTCTTCCCGAAATCCCCTCCCCACATTCCTTTTCTTTTCCCTTTTTATTATTATTATTTTTGCTCCCCAAATTAAACCCGCACCTTTTTTCTTCTCTCTCTCTCTCTCCCTGTTTACAAATCGCACGCCAGCCCTCCCCTTGCTTTTACTTTCTCCCTCGCGCTGCCGTCCCATCGCCGCCTGCCGTGCCGCCTCCTCGAAGGCGCCAACCACCACAGTCTGTCTCTGTTAGAGCCGCGTGCTGCAGATACTCGCCGAAAACCCTTCCCTTAGTTTTTCTTCTTCTCCGTCTCTGAGCAGCAAGCCACTGCAGCAAGCCCAGCAAGAAGCCGACGAGCGGTCGCCTCCGTGAAGCTCATGCCGCGGCCACCCTCACGTCCTCCAGGGAGCCTCTCCGCTACCCTGCTGCTTGCGTACGCTGTTTGCCGGAACCCGGATCCGCGTCCCCAGCTTGCTGGATCTCGCGTAGCAGAGCTCACCGATGATCCGTCTACACCGCCGCCACTCTCCCTTTCCTCTTCGGCTGCATAAACAGCAAGGGGCTGTTTTCGATTCGTATTTAGGCCTTTTTACAGCGGCGTTTTTGTGGGTTTTCAACACTGTATAGTCTCGTGTTGATTGGGTAAGTTTTCCACCGCTATTTAAGGTAATATTGTTGAGTTATGGGGCTAATTTTTGATTGGGGACCATTTAATTTTGACCCAAGTTATTTGGATTCAAGTCTAGGATTTTTCATCTAGATTGCAGACCATTTGGGGCGTTGTTGAGACATTTTAAAGCTACTGTACAACGCGAACGAGGTAAGATTAAATTGGATTTTGTAAGTTATTAATGCAGTGAGGCCTATAATAAATTGGATTTAATTTTGGATGTATGATTGGGGTTTTTCTATGAGTTTTGAGTGGCTGTTTTTACGAGTTAAATTGATTGTTGGAATTAAATTGAAGGTTAATAGGAGGCCAAGTTTGAAATTGGAGGATTTGTCACAGATTTCAAGGAACTGTGTTATTGACTAGAAATTGGAAAGGTTAGATTTTCACCGCCTTTTAAATCAAACCTCAGAAGTTAAGTATGGAGTCCTTGGTTAAATTTATTTAAAATTAATTAGTTTGATTTTTGGTCTGTTGCATTATTGCCAAGGGTGCTTATATTTTTCAGCAAGTGATTTTTGGGCTTGAGCTGTTATAATTTGTTTCTTCCTTGAGGTAAGTAAATTTTGTATTAAGCCCGTTTTTGGTTACTAGTTTAATTGTGGACCAAGTTGGAAATGAATGCAAGTTTACGAGCATGCCTGGAATTTTTGTTATGGAACATGTATTACTGGGTAGTTAGTTCTTATTTGCATCTTGAGTTGGTTACCTGAGAATGTGGTGGGTGAATTTAGGGGCTTAAATTTGTGAGCTAAATGGTTTAGCATGTGTATAACCTTGATTGGCTTTATGTTTGAAACTCATGTATTGTGCTTGAATCTTTTGTTAGCTTTGGTTGGTGTGGCTGGAAAGTTAATCTTGCGGCCCTAATTACCTTGACTTGTGTGTTGATGTGGTTATGATGTTGTAAAGTCTTGAGAACCTTGGTAGGGTTAGAGAATAACTTAGGACCGTTAGGCTAGTGACATCTACCACCCCACCTGGAGCATGCTTGCCTTGATGATTATATGATATGATAGATGAGGGGTTGTGTACCTTATTTTGTGATGGCGTGAAGGGAGAGTGTCCTTCATTGCAGATGCTGCCCAGTGTGGCTCGAGGGTCATGGACTCTCTTGTTGTATGCTAGTTTTAGGGATGAAGCCCACTAATTGATACGTGCTGGCCAGTGTGGCTTGAGGGTCAAGGACTCTCCTACTGTATGCTAGCAGTGGGGACGAAGCCCACGGATCAGAAGCATGGATCTAGGGTATTAGTAATGAGACTATACCGTAGGTGGATGAGGTTAGGTGGTCACTTAGCTGAGAGAACTAAAGTAAGATCAAGAGTTGAACGTCGAGTTGGACAGTGAGCCTTGGATTTAAGTGGACTACTTACTGAGTATTTTTATACTCATTCGATGCTACTATGTTTTCCTTTCAGGTGGCCAGTAGACTCTGGAGACGTGTGGTACGAGGCATTGGCTTGACTAGACTATGGAAAACCGTTTCCCTGTTCCCTAGGATAGTAGAGTTGTTTTGTTTGTTTGGATTCTTTGATTTATTTAAGTTTTTTTCCGCTTCTAGTTTAATATTTGTTGTAAAACTCTGGTCTTGCAATAAATTTTTTTGGAGATGTTTGTTTTAAGGTTTTTTTTTTAATTTATTGAAACGGGTTCCCAAGTTGAAATTTGTTTTTTGGTCACATTAGCATGATGTTTTGTTTTTCTTTAAAACTTCCCTTCACAGGATTATGTAAGTTTCGAGTAGCGATCTAAACTGGGTCATTACAATTTAAATTATCTTTGTTATCGTTGTGGATTTGAAATTAAATCGGATTAGGATGATTTGACTGATGTAATTAACTAAAATTTAAACATATATTTTGGTCTAAAAATGTTTTTTAGAAATTCTGACTTTTTAATATACTATAGATTAATAAACATCATTTGTAAATTACAAGAGTATCTTTTAAAATTAAAGTGTTTACATTATTGCTGAAGTTTTAAAATCAAAAATAATATTTTAAAAATCAAACACAAAAATAAAGTAAACCCTAAATCAAAACTCAAAATAATAATTTAGTTATAAACAAATTAAAACGATGAGTAAAAGAATATATAAAATAAAAAAAACGTGGGCTAACGAAATTTAAATTATAAAAAAAAAAAAGAAAGAAAGAGATACCTTATTAAAAATTGGAGGAGATGAATATTTTAGATATGAAAAAAAGAAGCATCAACAACACAATATGAGTGGTATCAACTAACATAATTCTGTGTAAAAAAACATGAAAGAAAACAAAAAACGTGGGCTAATTTAAATTTATAACAAAAGGAAAGATATCTGATCAAAAATTGGAGGAGATGGATATTTTAGATCTGAAAAAAAGAACATCAGCAACATAACATGATGAAAAACTGGAGGAGATGGCTATTTTAGGTCTAAAAAAAATTTGGAGGACATGTGAAGTTTATAGAAGAAATTGAGATTCAAATTCTAATTTGATTTGATTTTGAATCAAAATAGATATCTTATCAAATTAAGAAGAAAAATTAATTCAAATTCTTTTCGAATTTTGAATAAAAAACTTGAAAGAAAAAAGAGTTAATTCAATTAAATTAGATATCTCATTAAAAGAGTAGGATATGTAACGACCCTAACCAACACGACTCTCTAAATGCGGAAGCATGACTTAGTTACCCCGCTCATGCTCGAAATTTCAGCAGCATGACGGCGTAACTATGAGAAAACCAAATTTTTACAAAGACCCTGAAAGAAACAAAACAACACTTATAAACTTCAGAGCACAAACTCAGCATCCACCAAACTACGATACATTATGATGAGCTCAACCAACAGAAGCAAGAACTAGGGAATTCTAACCAACACACGGAAGCAGAAAAGATTTAAAGTTTACAGACCAACATACAACAAAGAATAAAGATACATAACAAAAACTAAGACAGGGAAAAGAAATTTGGTGGAGCCTCCATAGCCTCATCAAGTCATCATCTTTGTCACCAGCCTCAAGGATGTGCATAATCTGCAAAGACAAACAAATTAATAACACGAGTGAGTATAAACATACTCAATAAGTAGCCCACTCAAGGTCCAAAACTTATAATCACATCACAAAAGTTGCATTGTCACGCACGACCCCTACTTAATCTCAATTCAATCATTCAGCTAGCTAAAGCTCACACACCCTTGAAGGAATGAACGTTTCACTCCGCAACGAAAGCATTGGACTGTCTTTGATTTTATTTAAAATTAAACTAAAAATTAAGATTAAGCAAACTTACTTGGAGTAAATATGAAGATATTTCTGGCGGATCTTTATCTCCTCCATAAAATCTTCCTGGCTATGACTCGAACACAGAGCCAAGGCTTGTGGGAGCCTCTTGAAAGAAAATTCACAAGGGATTGGAGAGGAAGAGGTCTAGAGAGAATTATCTAATTCTCTATTGAGGAGATATGTGTTATGTCTAATGGCTCAACCCAATGGTCTTATTTATAAAGACCAAAGGAAAATCTTTGCCATAATTAAAATATTATATTTTAATATCTAATATATTAAAATATATCTTATATTTATTTGAATCTCATTCAAATCTCCTACGATATTTATTTATTTGAATCTTATTCAAATTCTATAAATATCTTTTATTTAATGTATCTAATATACATTAATTATGTTAATATTTAATGTATCAAATACAATAAATATATTTTCCTCTTTTATATTTAATATATATAATATATTAAATATTAATTTGAACATTTCAAATTTTTCTTTCAACTAAATTGATCTTTTAGTGTTACTATGAGCTAGCAATGAGACCTTATGGACCTACAGATTATAAGCTCCAATGATAAAAAATTAAATTAATTAATTTTCATTCATTAACTATATGTCACTCCACTATAGATTTTGAGTTGCACTCTTATGCATTGTAGGACAAATTGTGTCCATGGATATAATCACTACATGCAAGTCGATCCTTCACGAGTTGTTCGTAATTACAGCTAGGTCAAAAGTCTATTTTACCCCTGTAATTACATCTTGCACCTTAAATACCACTGATCCTCTAATGAACAATTTGTTTATAATCTAATTATAAACTAAATCCCTCTCGAGCCAATGAGAGGGGTGGGGCCCCATTGTTCAAGTCCCAAAATCAGCACTTAAGGGAACTACTCATCTACTTATCCTATATGGAAAGAAGTGAATTTCATCTTGTGAGATTATGTTCTCAGCTCCCTATTTGGTCAAGTCCCCAAAATGGTAGGCATATTGAATCGGTTATAAATGCCACTCTCACCCATGCAAGTCAAAGGACAAGCCCTCACAGGCAGAAGTTCATAACTCACTCAGGATTATGATTGAGTTGCATATGATCATCCTCATGAAATATTAATCTTCTAAATTAACGGATTTATAAAGAGAGATTAAATATTTCGTGGTCTAGTCTTATACAAACTCATTGTATAAGATACCCCTACTCACATGTCTCCACATGAATAATTTGGATCAAATCATTTGTAACTATTACACAGTGGGTCGTATCAATAGTGTTACCAAGATAAGGCACCCAATCTTATCCATATACTATGACCCTTTAAGTTATTTCTTGAACATGATCCTCTCGTATGTCAACCACATACTGTTCAAGATTACACTAATAACCTTAAATTTTTTTATATAATGGATAGTATTATATTGCAAATAAAATAATCAAAATTATTATTAATTATTAAATAAATCATTAATTACGAGGCTTTAGGACATAAATCCCAACAACCCTACCCCAAGTCCACCTGTATGGTATTGTCTCGAGTACTATCTGCAAGTCATGTAACTTAGGTTGACTAAGGCAGTGAAAGAAAGTAACTCTCATGCCTACACACAATGGGGGAATCGCCCTTAAGCTAGCAAACAGGCAATAAGGGAACGCAACCCTTACGCTCATCACAATGGGGTCTCCCTAAGCTAGCACACACGGTGAAGGAAAACAACTCTCACGCTTATCACAATGGGGGAATCGCCCCCTAAGCTAGCACACACGGTGAAAGAAAGCAACCCTCACGCTTATCACATCACATCAACCTAGAGTTACAGACTTGCCCAGGAGAGACACAAGGTCATGTGGCACTAATCTAACAGGTTTTTGTACTTTCGCATTGCTTTTGGAACCTCTAGGATAATCCACTATACTGAATTCATCCATCATTTCCTAACCACATTCACAAGCACATACAAAGGGAATCACCCCCTAATTCGCACAAGCAAAGAGGGAAAATAACCCTCAAGCCCTTCCATACATTTACAACACCTTATGGCTACTTAGTTTCTAGGTTAGCACCAAGGTGGCACTTCTCTTTCTTTTAAGAAGGTATTAGCAACATATAACTCAGGCCCACACCTCAATAAACAACAACAATCACATCATTGTGACCTTTCATTATAGACCACATCCACGAATCTCGAGTATGAACTTATGCCCTCGGACCATCATTTCTAAACAATAACTTTACATAATTGTAGCCCATACATGTACTAGCAGCATGTAGTCCTCTATCCCTTTAATCTAGAATTCAGTCCCCTAAACACGCATGAAATCAGGACGACCAATAACCCTCCACTCACATTCAGACCCATTTGAAACACGTTAAACATGCCCAGATATCTACACATTTTGAACACACGAAACAAGGACGACAACCACTGATTACTGCATATCCTTAAGGTGTTCTAATTTAGCCACTAACACCCAAACCAACAACTCCGGCACCCTGCACCCAGTCAACTCATCCACATCCCAAGAAAGTTAAACCTCAGCCAACCACTCAAGTGTTTCAAACAATCTATACTTAGTTAAATTCCCCAACATGACATGTAGACCCTACTTAACCACTCATGATCATTTAGGTTAATCAAATATCCAATACTTTCACACTTTCAGTAAAACTACAGTCATAGCCATTTAGGTATTCTAAGGCTCATCCCAATAACCAAGCTCTAATAAGTTAATTCCAGAAATCATACATATGACTAAGACCCCTCGAATACTACACTATTAGCCACGACTATAGCAACCCACTCAATTCAATCATTGAATTCCTGAAAATACTTTGCTCTGGCACATATTAAAAAGGAAGCATATTCATAGGTATAATCACAACCTCGAGCAAAAGACTCATTTATGATCCTACAAATGCTAACTGTAATCTCTTGATACTTTAAGCCCCTATTTCCAATTGTAGCCACAACTTAGGCCATTTTAGCTCAAAACCACGTTTGAATAGATCACTTCCCATTACATGCTTCGTAAACATGGTTTTTTAAGCATACTTTTACAATTCCCCAATTATCAAACATACATCAAATTTAAATAGAAACTTAAAGGGGCTTAAATCCAAATGACTATTTATCTCAATAGTGAGTACAAGAGAATTTAAAACTCCTTCGCCTGGAAACTCCTTGACAAAACCTGAAGCAATTTCAAAGAACCAAAACTACTCACAATCAAGTTCCAAAAATTAGTGTTTAATATTTGGCATCCAAACAAGAGTTTGATTGGTTTAGAAAGGACTTTACCCACAATTCCTTACCCAAAACAGTGTTGGAAGTTGCTGGACAGCAGCTCGAACAATCCAAATTCATCTAAAACGACATTCAATCGCAATGGGTATTCTATATTAAAATCCAAAACTTTGTGAGTTGGTTTTCAATCATCAAATAAGTCTTTCAATCAGTTTACAACCCATAAATCACTTCGAATAACTTTTGAAACACTTACCCATGATGAAAGGAGCGTTGCCTGCATCGAAACGAACCGAAAGCTAGCGTAATCTGATATCCAAAGGCTATGCGTAATCTGAAACGGAGTCCTACAAGTCATGGGTCTACCCAAAATTACTCCAATAGCATCAAAAACAATATTTAACCCCATAATCCTGATAGGAATGAACTTTTCATCCCGCAGTGGAAGCATTGGATCGTCTTTGATTTATTTAGAATTAAACACAAAATATACAAGGTTAAGCAAAAACTTACATTGAAATAAACATGGAGAATATTCTGGCGGATCTTTATCTCTTCCACAAAGTCTTCCTAGCTATGACTCGAACACAGGACCAAGGCTTGTGGGAGCCTTTTGAAAGAAAATCCACAAGGGATTAAAGAGGAAGAAGTCTAGAGAGAATTCTCTAATTCTCTCTATTGAGGAGATGTGTGTTGTGAAGAATGCCCAATGGCTCACCCCTAAGGTCCTATTTATAGTGGTCTAGGGAATATAATTAAATAATATATTTTAATATATAATATATTAAAATATATTTATCTAACCAATTTGAATCTTATTCAAACATTTAATATTCTCCTACGACATATATTTCCTAATTTGAATCCAATTCAAATTTAATAAATATCTTTTCTTTAATGTATCTATTATACATTAATTATTTTAATTTTCAATGTATCAAATACAATAAATATATTTTCCTCTTTTATATTTAATATATATGATATATTAAATATTAATTTGAACACTTCAAATTAAATATTAATTTGAACATTTCAAATTTTTCTTTCAACTAAATTGATCTTTTAGTGTTACTATGAGCTAGCAAGGGGACCTTATGGACCTACAGATTATAAGCTCCAATGATACAAAATTAATTAATTAAACTCTTTAATTAATCAATTTTCATTAATTAACTCTAAGGTCACTCCACTATAGACCTAGAGTTGCACTCTTATGCACTGTAGGACAAGTTGTGTCCATAGATATAATCATTACATGCAAGTCGATCCTTCAAGAGTTGTTCGTAATCACAGCTGGGTCAAAAGTCCGTTTTACCCCTATAATTACATCTTGCACCTTAAGTACCACTGATCCTCTAATGAACAATCTGTTTATAATCTAATTATAAACTAAGTCCCTCTTGAGCCAGTGAGAGGGTGGGGCCCCATTGTTCAAGTCCCGAAATCAGCAGTTAAGGGAACTACTCATCTACTTACTCTATATGGGAAGGAGTGAATTCCATCTTGTGAGATTATGTTCCCAGCTCCCTATTTGGTCAAGTCCCTAAAATGGTAGACATATTGAATCGGCTACAAAAGCCACTCTCACCCATGCAAATCAAAGGACAAGCCCTCACAGGCAGGAGTTCATAACTCACTCAGGATTAAGATCGAGTTGCATATGATCATCCTGATGAAATATTAATCTTCTCAATAAACGGATTTATAAAGAGAGATTAAATATTTCGTGGTCCAGTCTTATACAAACTCATTGTATAAGATACCCCCACTCACGTGACTCCACATGAATGATTTGGATCAAATCATTTGTAACTATTACAAATTGAGTCGTATCAATAGTGTTACTAGGATAAGGAACCCAACCTTATCGATAACTATGACCCTTTAGGTTATTTCTTGAACATGATCCTCTCATATGTTGACCACATACTGTTCAAGATTACACTAACAACCTTGGATTTTTCATATAATGGATAATATTATATTGCAAAAAAAAAATCAAAATTATTATTAATTATTAAATAAATTATTAATTACGAGGCTTTAGGGCATAAATCCCAACAAATCCACCCCCAACTAAAGTCGGAACACTTACCCACGTTGATTAGAGTGCTACCCATAGCCTTGCCTTAGTTTTCGAACTAGAAACGCTGTTGAAAATCACTCTGAATAAATTGATTTCGCAAATCCAAGACCCAAATGCAATGAGTAATCTAAAATTAACACAAAAACTTTATGGGTATCTCAAAACGAACCCAAAACTTGTATGAACACGACCTCAAAACAAACCCACTGCTGTTTGTACAAAACCGAGAAGAAAAGAGAGAGGTGCGGGGGCAGATTGATGGAGTTGGGAGGCGACGCAGTGGAGCAGGGCGTGCAAATGGTGAAGCTGGGTGTGCAGCGGTCTAATGGGCTGAGTAGAACGCAACGGACGACGGAGTGGACAGCTTCGGGCGGTGTCTGCACAATGACGAAAAGGAGAGAGAGAGAGAGAGAGAGAGAGAGAGAGAGAGAGAGAGAAGTGGAGATAGGTTTTCGGGTAAGCCAAAAAATAGAGAGAGAGAGAGGATATGGAGAAGAAGAAGAAGAAGAAGAAAGAGATATGGAAGAAGGAGAGGATAAGGGAGAGGGGAGAGATGCTTATCTCAATTTTTTTTTAAAACAAAACCAAATTTTGTCCTCAACCATCTTCTTTAATTCCAAATATGCCCCTTTTCAACCTCTCAAATTCCAATTAGCCCCAAAATAGAAAAGGCTTATTTTAGAATTAAACCAACTAAATTCCATAATTTCGAAATTAACGCCCGTGAATAAGCCGGGGGTTACAAGATAGGAATTGATTCAAATTATTTTTTAATAAAAAGATGTGAAAGAAAAATAAATAATTCAATCAAATAGATATCCTATCTAATTAGTAGGCATTGATTCAAATTATTTTTGAATAAAAAAACGTGAAAGAAAAAATAATAATTTAATCCAATCAAATATGCTATCAAATATCAAATTAAGAATAACAATTAATTCAAATTATTTTTGAATTTTGAATAAAAAAACATGAAAGAAAAAAATCAATTCAATTCTAATTAGATATCTGATCAAATGAGTAAAAACTGATTCAAATTATTTTTGAATAAAAAACGTGAAAGAAAAATAATTAATTCAATCCAATTAGATATGCTATCAAATATCAAATCAAGAATAACAATTAATGCAAATTATTTTTGAATTTTGAATAAAAAAGCATGAAAGAAAAAAAAAACTAATTCAAATTCTATTTTAATCAAATTTGAAATTAAATTGGAATATAATGATTTGATTGATGTAATTAAGTAAAATTTAATGAAATATTTTGGTCTAAACATGTTTTTCAGAAACTCTTGTTTTGGTCTAAAAATATTTTTCAGTAACTCTTGCTTTTTAATATATTATAGACTATAGATTATAGATATTGATTCAAATTAATCGATAATTAATCAATTTAAAATTAAATCAAACATTCATTTTGAATCAAATTATCAAATCGAATTAGGATGATTTGATTAGAGTAATCCGATTTGAAATTAAATCAGATATTCATTTTGAGTCAAATTATCAAATCAAATTTGGATGACTTGATTAATGTAATTAACTAATTAACTAAAATTTAAAAGGGTATTGTGATCTAACAATATTTTTCAAAAACCCTTGCCTTCTAAAATATATTATAGAGGTATAGATTATAGATTATAGATATTACTAATATTATTATTATTATGTTATAGATATATTTTTTTTAATTTTTAAACTAAAATAATTGGATACACAAAGATGTAATTAATTGGAGGGATTTTTTTAAGCCAAAAACTTAATTTGAAAAAAAGATAGAATTCTAAAAAAAAAAAAAGAAAGAAGGAAAAGTTTGGAAGGAAATAAAGAGAAAAAATGTAACAATATGATGTCCAATAGTCATGCCAAAAACTTAATTTGAAAAACAGACATAGTTTTGAAAAAAAAATTCAAATAAAAAAAATGCGTGATCTGATGAAAAATTGGAGATGACTATTTTTAAACCTGAAAAAATAGTTATTACTAAAAATTAAAACCTCATATGAAAAAAAAAAAAGATAATTGGATGTAAAAGAAGTTAGAGTAATTTGAATACGTGAAGGAAGAATTGTGTGTATATATACAAAGACGTAATTGTAACAAAAAAAAGGGAAACAGAATTAGCATCCAGCCAGTGAGTTCAGATTTTTGGGCTATTGTAACTCAATAGCATAAGAATTATAATTGTGCGTATATAGGAACTTTAGTTTCAAAAAAAAAAAAAAGAAATATAAGAACTTCAGTTTCAAAAAATCAAAAAAAAAAAAAAAAAGAACTATAACAACTAAATAAGAAATAATAGGAACTATAAGAACTCCAGTTTCAAAAAAAAAAAAAAAAGAAGAAATATAAGAACTTCAGTTTCAAAAAATAAAAAAAAAAAACTATAAGAACTCCAGTTTAAAAAAAAAAAAGAAATATAAGAACTCTAGTTTCAAAAAATTAAAAAAAAAAAAAACTAGAAAGAACTAAATGAAAAAAAAAAAGTGTACCTGAAGAAGAGGTCCAGTTTCAAATATATATATATATATATATATATATATATATATATATAAGAACTTCAGTTTCAAAAAAAAAAAAAAAAAGAACTAAATAAAAAACGTGCCTAAAGAAGAACTTCAGTTTTAGATAATAATAATAAAAAAAAAGAACTATAAGAACTAAATGAAGAAAACGCATATGAAGAAGAACTCCAGTCTCAAAAAATAAAAATAAATAAAAAGAATTATATGAACTAAATGAAAAAAACATAGCTGAAGAATTGTGTATGATAATTGAATATAATTTATAAAAGTAATTTTGATTTGATTTTGAATCAAATTGCTTATCAAATTAAGACTATTGATACAAATTCATCAATTTGAAATTATACTAGATATTCATTTTGATTCAAATTATCAAATTGGATTAGGATGGTTTGACTAATGTAATTAACTAAAATTTAAAAGGGTATTTTAGTCTAAAAATGCTTTTAAGAAACTCTTGCTTTTTAATATTATATATATATATATATATATTTATTAAAGATTATAGATTTAAAATTAAATCGGATTATGATAATTTGATTGATAAGAATTAACTCAAATTATCTAATTATCGTTGTGAATTTGAAATTAAATCGAATTATAATGATTTGACTGATGTAATTAACTAAAATTTAAAGATATATTTTGGTCTAAAAATGTTTTTCAGAAACTCTGGCTTTTTAATATATTTTAAAATATATTATAGATATAGATAGATAGATTTAGTTAGAGATGCTAATTCTAAATTTCAAATTATGAAATATTAGGATTTTCTTAGATTTTGTTTAACGGTATTTTAGTCATATTGAAGAATCAAATACCCAACCCTATGTGTGAATAAACATATTTGTAATATCTGAAAACTTTACCTATTTATCAAAATGCACTATTAACTTAAATTTGGGTAAACAACAAGACTGGCCAAAATAAAAGCTTAAATGGCTATAAGTTTCTGATAGTGCAATAATAGCTAAAAGTTTAAATGAGATCCTTGATAATTTAAAAATCCTTATTTTGTCTTCTAAATTACTTTTAGATCTACTAATTATTTCTCTTAACAACTTTTAAATTTGTTAATTCAAAATTCAAATCGATTCGATCACCTAACAAATTTTAGATATGTTAATTCAAAATTCAAAGACTACTAGGGGCTGTTTAGGGCACTGAGTGGGTTATAATAACATGTGTTATAATAGTCTGTAGGTTATAATAGTTTGTGAAATAATATAAAATTACTAATAATGAGTATTTCAACGTGTAGATGCTACCATGCAAACACAAAAAAGATATATTTAAACATTTTCCCACTCAACTTCTTGCAATTGATAAAAGATAATAATTAAATATCATTTTTTTCTCTATGTATATATGTGTGACGTTGTCCTAAAAAAAGAGTAAAATGCATTTTTGGTCATTGATGTTTGGAGTTGATGACTATTTATTTCTTGAAGTTTCAAAAGAGATAGTTTAGTCCTTGAGGTTTGCTAAATGATTTTAAATGGTCTCTAAGTTAATTTTAACCTAACGGGTGACTAGACCACTATTTACTGACATAGATTCAAATAAGCTTGAAAACTAATTTAGAGTTTAAAATCTTTAGTAAAAATCGGAAGTGTAAAATATTTCAAATTTGATCTTCCTCTCCTGCAATTTGCTCCTGCCGGCCGTTGCAGACTCCATCGCCCGTTGCAACCCTTAGATGATAGGCCTAAAAGAGTTTCATCGTCGATTTAAGATACTTAACGTCTTTTATGCAACCCATTAAGCTATGTGTTAATACATAAAGAACTTAATGGGTTGCTATCGATATGAATGTCACATAAAATAGATTTCTTGCCGTAGATCTTGTCTTCTTCATAATTTCATTGTTATGATAAATTTGAAACTTTTGGGTTCAACTAGTATTACTGATAAGTTTTTTAGTACTTAATAATCTTTGGAACTTAAAAGATAAAGTACTGGACATTCATTTGAATCGCCAATTGCTTTTCAACCTCTCTCATGCCTTTTTCATTTTTGTCTATTCAAAAATCGAAGTGTCGATGCAGTCCTTGACGATCTGCGAGACTGCAATGAACGATGGGGCTAGACCAAGCGGGTGCAAATAGACGGCTATGCCTGGCCATACTTTGGATTATTAAAGAGGAAAAGAGACATATTTACAAAGTAAATAAATTATAATTACTCAAACAATAATATTCCTTATATTGCAATTTAAAATAGACACAATAAATATGAACTATTAAATTATATACCTTACACTATTATGGTAAATGTAAAATCTCTATTTTCTATGTCATGAAAAAGGTTAGATATTGATATAAGAACAAATAACATTTTGGAAAAAATACATTTTTAGTCCTTGAGGTTTGGATTAGGTTGCATTTGGATCACTGAGTTTTCAAACTGTACAAATAAATTCATGAGTTTTGCATTTAGTTACACCCTTGGTTTTTCCGTCCAATTTTCCCTTAATTGCTAATGGAATGTTGACATGGCGTGTAACAGCCCACATTTTCCAATATGGTTATTCTAATAATAATGTGGAAGCGTAACAATTAAAAACTAAAACAAACTTAAACAAATTCAGCAGAAGCAATTTCTTACAAAAGATTTCTAAAATAAACTATTGAATCTTAACAATAGCTTTCAAAGTCTTGTGCCAGAATGCTAAACTTCACTTCTTTCGAAACTATCATTTGATCCTTCTTCTAAAAACGTTTTTGAAAAAACAAAAATGAGTACAAAAATACTCAATAAGCAATTTCCACTTTAAGTTCTAAAATTCAATTTCTTTCAAAATAATCGAGAACAAAAATATAAATATTCTTGCAAAACTTTTAATATAACTATCAAAACTTTTAGTTAAAACTTTCAGACAATCAATGTTTTTTTTTTAAAAAAAGAAAACAAAATCTTTCAATCAAACAAAAGCTTTCAAAACCAAACCTTTCAACTGAACAAAAGTTTCATTTAACCAAAACGTTTTAAACTAAAACTTTCAAATATCAAAATTATCAAATTAAAACTGTCAATCATTCAATATTTTAAAATAACAAAACTTTCTAATCAACTTTCACAATAACAAAACTTTCAATTCAAATAGTACTTTCAATCAATCAATACTTTCAAATATCATAGTGGAAAGATGCATTATTTGAATAGCCTTTAAAACATATATAATGGTTATCTATTGGTAAGACCAATCAATCAGTCAGAACATTCAATCAGAGTTGCCGATAAATCAACCATAACATTTAATGTAGTTACTTAAGTGTGAGGCCACGTGAGTGAAGAGCACACACATGAATCTTCATTCCAAAGGAATGCCAAACTACAAACTGTGTCTTCCCACAAATAAGCTTCAATCAGTAAGAGCTTTCAATTAGAGATGTCAATAAAAATCGACCAGAACAATCAATATAATTACTTAAATGTGAGACCACGTGAGTGAATAACACACACATAAATCTTCATTCCAAAGGAATGCCAAACCACAAATGTCTCTTCCCACAAATGCGTCTTCTCACAAAGATAACCAATATTTCACTGATCGAAAACCATAACTCTATCTTAAGGGTCCAAAACTTATCTAAAACATATAAACGATCTTATATACCTAATTTTCTCACTCCAAAACAATTTTCTACATAAAAAGTTAGGAAAAATAGGGTTCTTAAACTAAAAAAAAAATTAAAAATTAAAAAATTGGGTTAAAAATACTTTAAAACTAAAAAATAGCTTACTAAATTGGTAAAATCAATGATTTTCAATACCAATTAAAATACCAAACAAATTTTAAAAACTACAACCTTTAAAACCTTCAAAACTATCTTAAATTAGGAACAATTAGATATGAAAACTTTCAGTTCATAAAACAAAACTTTTTAAGATTTTTAACACTTAAAGAATCAAGATTGCTACTATTTTACAAAAAAACCAGATCTGAAAAAAGCCAAAAAGTGCAAGTCAAAACCTTAAAAACATACCCTTTTCATGTAAAAATCAAAACTATAAATCACACTTCAAAGAAGCAATCATTTGGTAAACTTTCTTGTGCAAAAAGAATCCATAAAACTTAAAACAGTGCCAAACTTGAAGAAATTTAAAGCTGAAAAATTCAGAAAATTTTTTCATTATCAAAGCCTTCCATTTAAAACAAAAGACCTAATTGGAAAAACTTTGATAAAAATTTTACGCAAAATAAAAACCTAAAACTTTTTCAGGGCAAAAGATTTCACAATCCTTTCATGCTAATCAATCAAGAATGAAAACAAAACCCAAATTTTTTCAAGAAATAAAACAAACTTCAAAATAGATGGAAAACTACAGAATGTCTTCTTCTTTTCTCTCTTTTTGCCGTCAAAACGTTTAGTCAAAAAGTTATGGTTTAAAAAGAGACATTTTTAAAAGAACCCTAATTAAAATCCTTAAAAGATTATCTTCTCTTTTTTAAAAAAAGGAAAAGACAATAAAGATTTATTTCCTAATTTAAAAAAAAGTTAAAATTTTAATTCAAAGAGGTTTTAGAAATTAATAAAAAAAAAAAGAAAAAAACTCATTCTTTTTTTATTCCCGGTTGTTACATGGCACCTATTTTTTATCCAAAAAAAAAATATATTTTTTATTATTTTTATTATATCCTATTTTTAAATTAAAAAAAAGTATTTTTATTATTATTTCTTTTTCTTTTTCTCTCTATCTTCCTTCTCCCTCCTTCCTCTTCTTCTTTCTTTTTCTTCAAACACAACCGCTGATCACCACTACCGCCAATGTATTTTTTTTTCCTTTTTTCTTATTGCCTTCTTCATATTCCTCCTCTTCATCTTCATCTTCAATTTTGGGAGATGCCCCTCCGTTTCAGTTAGGTTCTTTAAAAAAATATAAAATTTGAAGATGAAGATGAAGAGGAAGAATAAGAAGAAGGGAAAGAGGAAGAAGGAAAGAAAACGGAAAAAATTTACAATGGTGGTGGTGGTCGGCGGCGAGCAGCGAGGGACAATAGTTGGGGTCGACAATCGATGGTTGTTGTTGAAGAATACGAAGAAAGAGGAAGAAGAAGAAGGAAGGAGAAGGAAGAGAGGGAGAAAGAGAATAAGAAAAAAAAAATAATAAAAATGTTTTTAAATTAAAAAAAGAAATAATAATAAATATTTTTTTAATAAAAAATAGGTACCACGTCAGCATTCCATTAGCACTTAACGGAAATTGGATGGAAGAACCAAGTGTATAACTAAGTGCAAAACTCAGGGGTATGTTTGTTGAGTTTGAAAACCCTGGGACCTAGATGCAACCTAACCCAAACCTCAAAGACTAAAAATGTTTTTTTCCCTAACATTTTTCAATATAATCATCACTCATTACAAAAATGAACCTCAACCAAATTCGTTTTCACACAACTCAAGTTATACCCATACTTTAATATAAAACCAAATAAAAGAAATTAACAAATTGATACCTTTAAGTAGGTAGATTCCAACCAACATGAGCATATTCCAACTAGCATAAAGTATGTACCCACAACCAAGAGGTCTAAGGTTTGAATTCTCCACTCCACATATTGTTGAACTAAAAAAAAAAAAGAAAAAAAGTAGGTAAATTCCACAAATTTTTGCATTAGGCAACCACTCCAACACTCCGACGTATCTCACAAAAGGTAGCATGAAATTTTAAAGAATAGGAGAGAGAATAATTTTAGACACTTTGGAGAGGATAATTCAGAAAGGTTGAAAGCTAGTTTTTCACTTTTTGTGATATTTTTAGCCTAAAAGAGATTTTAAGAGCAAAGTAAAATTTAGCCGTTGGATTTAAGTAAAAAGAATAAAGAGTAAAGATTAATTGCTTGAATTTGGAAAGAAACAAATTAAAAATGGGGCAACAAGAAAAATGGCTATTTTTAAATAGGCCAACTTGAAAAATGGCTAAACGTGATTTTGTTTGTAATATGACTAAAAGTAGTTTTGACCAAAATCTTTAAATTACTTTGGGACGAAAATACCTTCGATAGATTTTTACACTTTTATATCACCTAAAAGAATGCCTACAAAAAAGCAGTATTGCATTAAGGAGGTAAATACGTTGAATAATTCAAAAAATTATTATGTTACATTAATTAAATAACTAATCTGCTTAATCAATTTGAATACGTTGCTAGTTTAATGAGCTAGCAGATAAACATTCAGATGAACACACATAAAACAGAGTCAATTAGAACAATCTAATTTACATTAATTCAGGTAACCTATGAGATAAATTCAACAATAGTAATTACAAATAAACACACAATCGTAATTGCTTCTATTGCACAACATGGGGAACCCCTCCACAGAGTAATGTAAAGAATCAAAACTAGAGACCTAAAAATAATAATAAATTAATGCACAATTGCATTGAACAATGAGAAAACAATCAAATCCAACTAAAATTACCTGCTGACAATTAATGAACCAAGTGAAATCCCTCCTCCCCCCCTCCCACTATCACAAGAAACCCCACATCCTCTGAATTCAAACCCATGTTGTTTCGCGACTCCCACTTCTTCCAAATCCATCATTCACCCAACTCCTTCACCTCCAACAAACAAAGAAGAAGAAGCGAAGATCGTGAAGTATATGTATTTCCAAAGTTCCTCCCGTATATTTCTTCGTATCTTCTCCCCTTGGGTGTTGACACTCATTCTTTATTATTTCTTAACAATTTCTCGTTTGTTCAGCTTCCCTCGTCGCCGCATACCAGCTATCTTCTCTAAACATTCAATTTAACTTAAATAGTTATGCACTCCTATTATACTGATATCTGAAAATGAGTATGATTCTCTTTTTTAAATATGTTGTTACGATCCTGTTTTTTAGGAATTTTGTTCACTGCCATTAGTTATGAAAATGACCCCTTTTGTACCCGTATGTGCCACTCATTTTTTTAGGTTTAAGTCGAGATTTATTATCTTCTTCGCTTTTGTCAACAATGGCAAAGTAACTCATGGAGTCAAAAATACGGGCTAGTGCAAGGTTGCAAGTCGCTCGGGTAATGGTCGGGTTGTCGAGGCCCACCAAAATAAAGCGAAATTGACTACCCCACTTGTACGAATAGTGAAACCAGGTCGATATCACAAGAGAACCAAAGTAATTAATTTTTCAAGGTTAAATTCGAACAAAAATGTAACAATGGGGGATTTGGGGTTTTTATGAATAAGAGTAAAATAAAGCAATAGCAAATAAAAATAAAGAGCAAACAAATCTTATCAAAGTTTTCAATTCAAGGGTGTATTATCCAATTGTAATTCTGATCTTGGACTTACATAAAAATAAATCAATTATTAACCAAGCAGTTAGTCTACTTATTAAGAAAAGTCGTGTTACGTTTAATTCTCCTAATTTAATTGACTTTAACAAAGCATCACAGTTAAAACTTATTATCTCATTAACTGGACACGATAGCATTCATAGCGTTCCATATTAAATCAATAACAACATTAAACACAGTGAGACGATTAAGACAAGATTGATTTAGTGAGATAGCTACACCCTAATCAATTTTGGCTCTTAATTTCCTAGAGCCTATCGTACAAGCTATGTGGTCATGGAAAAGCCATAGAAAACACACACATGAGACAACCCTATTGCTTCTATAATCAAGCATTCATTTATGACAATTACATATCACAAAGTCATGCATAGCAAACATACAAGCAAGCAATATAATTGAGATCTTAATTCAATTAATACACATGCTTATAAGAATAAAGCAACAAGAACAAAAATACTTGGATTAATAAATCAAATCTTCATTGAAACCGGAAGCCTCACAATCTTACAATTGGACTCAAACCGACCCTTGAATTAGAAACACGAACTCTAGCCTCTCATCGTGACGATAATTAATTAGTATTTGGGCTTAATTGATGTGTATGTTCATGTATGCATTTAGGCTTAATGTTCTTATTCATGTGTTCTTTAATTAATTGAGGTATGTCTAAGTTGAGTTCGATAGAGAATACTTTGTTTAGCTTAATGCGCAATTAATTAGCTGCCTGAGTGATAGCATGATTAATGAGTAATTAATTGTAGTTGGTGATGAAGGTTAATTAATAGAACATTGTTTAATTGAATTGTTTTCTAAGTGGAAACTCGACAGAGAGAAGCTTAGGTGAGAATCGAATGCATGACTGTTTGTTAATTACCTGAGTGATAGGGAGCTAATAATTAATCAATAGAGGTATGAAATGAAGAGTCTTAATGCCTTGTGCTAATTAGCTAGCGCTAGGGACACCTAGGTCAATTAATTTAGCACTTGAGATTGGAGGAGGCCGACAGGTGTTGCTCGAATTCGCAAGTGCACGAATTGTTACAAGTAATATAGTAGTTGAATACCAAAATTGTTCTCCATAGGGAATGAGTGATATCAATTACCAAATTCGTTAGCTTTGATTTTATCTGAGTACCAATTAATCAAAGATGGGTGAAATTTGCATTTAACTGCAAAAGAATGAAATAAAGTTCTAAAATTAACAACGTGAAATATATGATTAAATTTAATTGCAAAAAGATTTTAGAGCTATGACTTCACCGCTCTCTCCTCCTACTATTCATTCATTAATAGTTGAAGTAATTTCTATTTCTAGATTGTTGGCAAGTTCTACCCTATAGACTCGATATTCTCTCTCAAGCAATAACAATATTCATTGAAAAGTAAATTGCCTATATCTCTATGACAATTCCAACAATTCAATTATGACTAACATAGAACCTAAATTGCCACAAAACCCACAAGGATATCTCTATCTTAAGTGTAAATTAGGGAAAACCATTCAAATTCATCAATAATTCTTGTCTCTCAACCTCAAATTATTAACACAAAATCAATGTAAAGATTGGCCAATTCTAAACATGCATGAAATAAAAACATCAACTATTAACTACAAAAGAGTAGGATTCGAAAACGATTACATCAAGCTCTTGAAAGAGTAAATTAGTTCATACTAAAAATCTCAATAAAAGTCGTAATTAAAACTATGGAATTCGTTACAACCAATCAAAGCTATGGAAAAAGGGAAAAGAAACAAATTCGGGCAATTCCAAGATATTCGAATTGTCGCTCTTGTTCCATTCAGTTGCTAGGATCCTCCAAAATAGTGCCCAACAGTCTTCCTTTCGTTCTCCCCCTCCAATCCTCTTCAAATTTCAGAAAAATATGTATTTATAAGCCAAAAAATCCTAGGCACACGTCTGGGATTCACGCTTCAAAGTTTGTAGCGCCTAGGCGTCGAAAACAACTAGCATTCTGTCCTCCTGCATTGTTTGTGGCGTTTAGGCACTGTATTTTTTTTTTTTTAGCCTTCAACTTGAAAATATTAGAACTTTGGCCCTCAAAATCAAATCTTTGATCATCTATAAAAATAAAATAAATGCATAAATTAAAATTCAAAAACTATAAGAAAACTAACTAAAAACAACCTAAACAATATATAACAACTAACTATAAAATAAACTTATCAAATACCCCCAACTTAGCCTTTTGCTCGCCCTCGAGCAAAGAATCAATTAACAAGAAAACTAAACTTAACAGCCCAAATGTCATGCAAAGTGGATAGCCTAAATGTCATGCAAAGTGGATAGTCTCAAGCTTCAAAATAATGTTCATCAACCTTCAACATAAAAGAACATAAGATGCAAGCAATGTCAATCATTTCGAACCACTGAGCTATGTTAACTTCATTTTAAGCCCTGAATGTGTGTGTGTGAACATTCTTAGTATTTTACCACTCTTCAACACAAAAGAACTTTTTAAATGCAACAGAACTTGTCCAAATTCTAGTGGACGCTAGAATCTCACCTTTTAGCCAACCTTCACTCAAGCATCACTAGGATCATTAGGAGTTTTTAATAAAATAAAAGACCAACAAGATAAAAAAAAACTTTTTTTTTAAACAGTAGCTTTCACACACCCACTTTAGGGACCCTTACCTAGAGCACTCGCTCAATGAGTGACCTAACTGATCACAATGGGGGTAGCTCTTTTTGTCCCTTTTTCTTTTTCTTTTCTTCTTTGTTTTTGCAACTTTTTTCTTTTTTTTGTTTTTTTAGTAAGAACCACAAAATCGTGCATTCCCATTATTTTAGAAGGTTAGAGCAAGTTCTAAAGCAAAAAAAAAAAAAAAAAAAAAATTCTTCTAAGCATCAAAGCAACAAAATACTTAGATTTGAGTGCTAAAAAAAGTATCAAAAGGCTAAAAGTAAAGTCAAAAACTTCTCAGTCAAACCACAATCAATCTACTTGCACTTATTTGCCTTTTATTTCAAAAGATCATAACAAACTGTATTAATCAACAAAAACTATCCACACTCAAGAAAATCACCCTACCCCCAACTTAAAAACATGAATTATCCTCAATGTATGAAAGGAACAAAAAGGACAATAAATAAAAATCAAATGTAAAGGTTAACAAGACTTCTCTGAATGTGTTGACTGTCAAGAATCCAAAGCTCCAATGACCTCATATTTACTTGTTGGGAGTTTTCTTTCCTTTAGAAAAAATGAAGCAATAAAAAAATAAAGTTAAAAACAAACTAAAAGTTGTAAAAGAAACCTTTGGGTTGCCTCCCAACAGTGCTTGTTTTATAGTCCTCAGCCTAACTTTTCTTCTCCTCTTCAAGGTGGTCTAAAATAGTAGTATGATGCATGTGACTCTGAAGAAGGTTGGGATGATGGTGATCCTCCCCCAAAGATGCTTGAACAATTCGTATGATATGAAGGAATGGGATCTTTGAAGACTTTAAATATGATTGACTCATCCTAAACTCCTAGCTTCAGCTCTCCCAACTCTACATCAATTTTTGCTCTTCCTGTGGCCAAGAATAGTCTTTCAAAAATTATAGGCATGTTCTCATCTTCCTCTAGTATTAAGAAATCTACAGGAAAGATAAACTTCCCTACATTGACCAGAACATCCTCAATGATTCCCCATGGATGCCTAATTGATCTATGGTCGACTGAAAATGTGTGGGCTTTTAGAAGAAAACTTTTGAATAGAAAAAGTCTCTAGTCTATTGCAAGTGCACACTGTCAAACAAGTAGTAAAGAAAATATTCCAGAGTATCGATCCCATAGAAAATAGATACCACAAAATCCAAAATGAAGGCAAAGATGTTCACACAAGGCAATCTCGATAACCAATATTAAATAATCGGGAAGATTGTGAGTGTACTAAAAATCAAATGATAAAAACATGGAATCCAAACATGGTTTTTGCCCCTTAGAAAAGAATTGTGACCTAAAATGCAATTGCAATCTTTACTCAAGCACCAAGCAATGTAAACCGAGTTCATCTTCTATGCAATTTTAATAGAAAAACCTTTAGAAGCCTTAGTGATTAAACCATATGTCTATGGCTAATACGAACTTAGTTTAATGAGAACACAACCCTTGGTCTTAGAAATTTTGCTCTACGTCTAGGGTAAAAAATAAGTGCTTATGTGTAAGCTCTTTTCCTCTATTGCCTTGTATGAATACGTAATCTCGTTTAACCCATTAAGTATTAAACTCGATCTTTGTATGTTCACCTAGGTGATCAAACTAGATTCACAATAAGAATGATAATCAATAAAAGCAAACAATGCTATGGAATCGAGCAAAGTTACTTTTACATCTTAGGCCAAGCTTCCAATCCTTAGGGCATCCACATATCCGAATCCTAAGAACAGAATTAGCTCATGATGGACAAAGTAAATAATAAAACATTAAAGGAAAGAAAACAGATGCTGACTTAAGAAATAAAAAGAAGTAAAAACAAAACTGGAAAATAAAGTGCCAAAACATAAACTTGAATAAAGAACTTTATTGAAATAACTTACTGTAAATGAAAGAACAAAACAGAAAACAAACTGAATGTAAATAATAGAATTCAAAGTACTGAAATAAAGAACTAATACAGAAAAATAAACTTATGAATACAAAAGAAAATCAAACTCAAGGAGATAACTTCGACCTCTTCAATTGATCTAAACTCAACCTTTATCAAGGAGAGTAAGATCTTCAAAACTCTAGACTTTTGACAGGGATGGATTGAAGTTTGGCAGCGTTCTTCCCTCTTTAAATGAAGAAAACAGAAAATAAAAGTACAGAAAGTAAAGTGGTATTCCAATCGTAAAAACAATCATGGATGGCTTTTCCGTGGCTTGAATCTTCATATTTATAGCCTCCAAATGCTAGGGTTTGCTCCATGTATGTTTAAGGCAAGAATCAGATCTTTATGAGCTTGATTCTTGGAGAATATTTTCAAAATATCAGCACAAAATCAAATTTTCGGATTTCCTCCTGATTTTTAGGAATTCTGTCTCCAGGAAAAATTGCAGTTGCAATTAGAGTTGCAATTATGGCAGTTTACAATTTTTTGCATAAAAACATCAAAAATCAATCAAATTCAACTCTTTTCCTCTCATTTCAGATTTCTCATCACAAAACAACACTTTTACTGATTTGGGTTATTCTCATATCAATTTGCTAACAATTATGGACATATAAGCATGAATTCTTGCAAATAACCTAAGTTTAGAGGGCTAAAAATACATAAAATATGAGACTCATCAATCTGTCAGCCAGTTGCAAGGAAATAGTTGTTGGTTTCACCTCTCCTATTCCTAATTTCTTAAAAATAGACAAAGGAATTAAGTTAATACTGGCTCCTAAATCACATAGTGCATTAGCAAAGATAACATCACCAATTGAACAAGGAATAGAAAAACTCCCTGGATCTTTTAATTTGGGTGGTAATTTTCTCTGCAATATGTCACTGCACTCCTCTGTGAGTGGGATCATTTCATAATCCTCCAATTTCCTTTTCTTCTTCTAGATGTCCTTCATGGAATTGATATAATGTGGCATTTGTGCATGGGCAACTGCAAAAGGAAGGTTAATATGCAGTTTCTTAAAAATATCAATAAACTTATGTACTGCTTGTTCTTTTTGTTCTTCTGGAGGCGTTGAGGGAATGGAATGGTTGATGAAGTAGATAACTGTGGTTTATCCTCAACTTTCTTAGTGGATGATTCTGGAGTAATTTGTTTTTCTTGAACTTCTTCTTTGGTCTTCTTGTTCTGCACTGGCTCAAGCAACTCCTTACCACTCCTCAAGGTAATTACCTTACAATGTTCCACTGGATTCATTGATGTTGTACTCGGTAAATTACCTGGAAGTCTATCCACCATCATGTTAGCTAGCTAACCAACTTGCACCTCTAAGTTTTGAATGAATGCTGCTTGATTATGAAAATTGGTCTTTGTTTCAGTCATGAATTGATTCGTAGTGTTTGTAAATTGAATCATTGCCTCTTCAAGGCTGCTTTTCTTTTCAGGCTGCTAAAATCCTAGTGGTGGTAGATTTTGAGTCTGATTCTACTTCCATGAGAAATTAGGATGATTACGCCAATCGATATTATATGTATTGGAGTAAGGATTGTTTGGTTGACGATTAAAATTCCCAATAAATTGAACTTGTTCACTGTGCCCTGGCATAAATGGGTTTCCAACTTGACAATCTTCACTCCTATGGCTCCCATGGCAATAATCACAATTCATAGGTGGTGATTGAATAGCATGTACCACCAGATGACTTGATTGAAGTTGCTTAGTAAGGGAAGCAACTTGTGCCGTCAAAATGGCGATGGCATTTACCTCATTCACTCCCATTGCCTTTTTCTGGACCGATCTCTTACTTGGCCATTCGTAGTGATTCATTGTCATTTCTTCCAACAACTCAAAGGCCTCATTCTCAGTTTTGCTCATGAATGCTCCTTCTGAAGCTACATTAATGGTGGTCCTCGTATTCCCATCAAAACCATTATAAAAAATTTGTACTTGCATCCATCGGGCAATCCACGGTGAGGACACTTTTTTAAAAGCTCCTTGTATCGTTCCCAAGCTTCATACAAACTCTCTCCATCATACTGATAAAAATTACTGATCTCACTGCGAATCTTGGCCATCTTTGCTGGTAGAAAGAACTTTGATAGAAACTTTTTAGCTAGATCATTCCAAGTTTCTATAGAAGCTGCAGGCAAAGGATTCAACCATTGCTTGGATCGACACTTAAGAGTGAAGAAAAAAAGTTTCAGCCTCATAGCATCATTTGTCACCCCATTATACTTGAATGTATCACAAATTTCCAGAAAATCAATGATGTGAGAGTTTGGGTCTTCACGGTGCCGAAAACTTGTTGCTCGAATTCACAAGTGCATAAATCGTTACAAGTAATATAGTAGTTGAATACCAAAATTGTTCTCCATAGGGAATGAATGTTATCAATTACCAAATTTGTTAGCCTTAATTTTATCTGAGTACCAATTAATCAAAGATGGATGAAATCTGAAACTAACTGCAAAAGAATGAAATAAAGCTCTAAGATTAACAATGTGAAACAAATGATTAAATTTAATGGCAAAAAGATTCTAGAGCTATAACTTCACCGTTCTCTCCTCTTACTCTTCATTCATTAATAGTTGAAGCAATTTCTATTTCCATATTGTTGACAAGTTCTACCCTATAGACTCGATATTCTCTCTTAAGCAATAACGATATTCATTGACAAGTAAATTGCCTATATCTCTTTAACAATTCCAACAATTTAATTATGACGAACATAGAACCTAAATTGCCACAAAACCCACAAGGATATCTCAATTTCAAGTGTAAATTAGAGAAAACCATTCAACTTCATCAATAATTCTCTCTCTCAATCTCAAATTATTGACACAAAATCAATGTAAAGATTGGCCAATTCTAAACATGCATTAAGCTTAGAAGAGTTTTGACAATCACAATGAAATAGAATCATCAACTATTAACTACGAAAGAGTAGGATTTGAAAACGATTACATCAAGCTCTAGAAAAAGTAATTTAGTTCATACTAAAGATCTCAATAAAAGTCGTAACTAAAACTTTGGAAGTCATTACAACCAATAAACGAGAAGGAAAAAGGGAAAAGAAACAAATCCGGGCAATTCCACAAGTTTTCAATTGTTGCTCTCGCTCCATTCGATTGCTCGAATCCTCCAAAATAGTGTCTAGTCGTCTTCCTCTCGTTCTCCCCCTCCAATCCTCTTCAAATTTCACAAAAAGATGTATTTATAAGCCAAAAAACCCTAGGATCTCATATCGGATTCATGCTTCAAAGTTCGTAGCGCCTAGACGCCGAAAACAGCGCCTAGGCACTGTATTTTTTTTTTTAGCCTTCAACTTGAAAATCTCTAAACTTTTGCCTTTAAAATGAAATCTTTGATCACCTATAAAAATTTAAAAAAAAAAATTCTTGAATTAAAACGCAAAAACTATAAGAAAACTAACTAAAAACAACCTAAACAAGATATAACAACTACTATAAAATAAACTTATCAATAGGAAATTCCATGTTTTTAGGTTTCTAGACTTATGAATTGAACTCTTGATTTTGCCTAATTGACTGATTGATTAAGTATAGTAAAGTCCAAAGAGTGAAATCAACGCCCATAAAAGTTACCTCTCATGTTTGTGTCTCCGTTTATCATTGCTTTCTAGGTTAATTGTTTAGTTTCACTTATTTGCTTTGATTTTGTTCTCTAAATAAAGCTAAGCAAAAGTATTCTAGTAATTAAACGAATTAACAATTCCAATCCCTGATGAGATGATACTCGTATACTTAGAATCACCATATTACTTGACCCGTATATTTGCGGTTATGCGCAAAAGTAACGCATCACATATACATTTACCCCTATCTTATGAGATTATGTGTTTCAATTGTTAAATACAAATTATGCTAGAGGGTGTACCGTTTGGGATTCAGTGTAGGTACTGTTTATACATCTTCTATATAGGACAAACTAAATATAGACACATTGTATCTCAAATGATTTTGTGTATGTACCGTTATATACAAACTATATAAGTAATATGGTATATACTCTTTATATATGTTTGCCCTGTATACTTGTCTCTGTTATATACTCATTATGATTGCCCCGTTATATGAATCCCCTGTTTGTACTAATAGTTACACCATGCTTATGTTGTGTTCTGTACATCTATTGATATCCGCGGCTTTTGCTTGACGTACAAGACGACGACTACTTCATGTCAGCGTCCAAGAGGAGCAGGCCACTGAAGATAAACTTATGTTGCAAAAGTGAAATTATGGCAACAATTTGCAAAAACTTAAAAGACAATTATGGAGAGAAGTTTCGAAGGACATGTTTTGGCCACCTTTGAGATTTTTCCTTTAAGAAAATGTTCTCCCAACTACTACTACACATAATCTAGAATTAATACGGATGGAAGTTGTTTGGAACTTTTTTTTAAAAAGTCATTCGAGTGGAATTTCAAGAGTGAGAGTGCACTCAAAGTTTAAGAATTTTTAGGAGAAATGAGTAAAATACAAATGGAGGTTGTTTGGAATTTTTTTTAAAAAAACATTTTACTAGGTCTTTCAATCCCCCACAAAGTTACGGTGATTTTTGTTGAAAATAGAATCTGGCAGTTGGAGTGGCATGATTGTAAATACAAAGATACACAAAGGACATGATGGGAGTAGAATGTTGTTGACCTACCTCCCTAAAAACCCAATAGCTACACACACAAATTTGAAACCTTTTTAGCCTTTTTTCATTACTGTCTCTTTCTTATAGTTATTTGTCACAATTCTCCCATTACTTGTTGAAAATATTTGAAGAAGTTGAACAAATGAAGCCCACATGCATGAGAAGAAAAAGAACAAGAAGTCAAGCAGTTTTGGAGAACATACAAGGCATGCGTAGCGTACGTGCGCATCGAAGAATACATGTGAGATTATTTGAGAAGTTACTTTTCTTTTTTAAAATCCTTTTTTCAAAGGCTACCATTTATCAACACACTATTGGTTGGTTCGGTTGTATCAGCCGTCATTAATGTATGTAAAAATGCGTAACTACAAGTGTATGGGTCAAGTTTTAATATAGTATAAATAGATTACGGATATTGTCCTCAGGATTAGGTTTCTTAGTTCACTTAAGTAGAATAGATACTAACGTTTGATTTTATTTAGAGAATGTGAATTTAAACTAAAGAAAACGAAAATAAATTAGAAAAATCAATGGAAAACATGTCTTAGGGAGTTGCACCAATTGGATTCATGATTTAATCAAACTAAATGCAACAACAAACATGCAATATTTTATAAGTCAAGAATACTAAGGTCATAATTGACTCTCACAAGCACAACTAATTCCCAAGCACAATTAGAAACCAATATTTTCTTTTTAGTTTTACTAACATGCAAGACCTTAAGTCTAAGTTTTTTAACAACTTCTAAAGCAATCCTAGATCTCTAGATTTTACATTCACTTTAGTCATGCAATGAAGGTCTACTCTAAAATATATTTCAAGAGCGTAAAATTTAGAGACAACAACATTCAGTCCATGGCCAATATATTAAAAGCATTAAGCAAGTAATTGCATGAATAAAACAAGCATCAATAAAGCATTAAATAAATTAAACCATAAAATCCAATGACTACATCCATCCCTAAAAACAAAGGGTCTAGCCACTTATGTTCATAAAATAAGAACAAAATCCTATGCTAAAATCCATAACAAAACTATGAAAGTAAAGGTAGAAGAACAAATAAAAAAATGGCATGGCGATCTCTCGTCCTTTGTGCAATCTTCACAATCTCGAGCCTTGAAAAGTCCTTTCCTAAGCTCCAAAATTTTATGTTTAGTTCAAATTTCCAAAGTCATTCCTCCCAAAAACAACTAAAAATTGATGTATGGGAAAAATCAAGGTAGCATTGAGACACTCTCAACTAGCGCCTCAATGCCGCCCCAAAAAAGCATGGGCAAGTATGGAAAAAAGGCGTAACATCTTGACATTCTCATATTCTTGACTAGCATCTAGACGTTGCCTCTACTGCATGTTGGCCTAATAAGTGTAGTGTCGTGACGCTATTGAGCAACATTGCAACGCTACCCTATCGAGTCTTGAACTTGATTTTCTCCTATTCTTTTCTTGACTTCAACTATTTTTGTCCATTTTGTTCCATTTTCTCAATATATTCTTCAAAAGCTTCGTTTCACTCCAAATGCTCAATTTCTACAAAGTAAACGAATATGTATGTAAAATTGGCTAATTGATTTTCAAAACTAGCAATAATAAGCCTAAGAAATAGCTCATTTTGTGTGCTATTGGTCACATGTGCGGTTGAGTCGTCACCTAATCAACTAGATATGCCACATGTCATGAAGTGATTTGTCTAGCTCATCATGTCAGTACCCACACCAGCCGCCACATCATAAAAAAATTAATCGTTGAAGTACCATGTCAACAAAATCTAGCTGTTGAATATTATGTCAGTTGCCACGTCCTTTGGGTGCCACGTGTCATTGCCTATAGAACTTTTTCCTTCAACTTTATTTTTCTTATAACTTTCTCAGTTGGACTCAGATTCAAGTGAGTCAAAAGACATTGGAATCATCTTTTCGAGTTCTACATTATAGACACTTAAAACAATAAAATTTCTAGTAAAAATTATGTTGATATCATCAAAATATTTTATTTAATTGAAGCCCTAAAGTTTAAAAAAATGCTCAAATTAGACCATAAGAAAATTAAATAAATTGCACTAAAGTATAGTTAAAAACAAGAGAAATCAGCAACACTAAGGATACCACACTAACCCTAGTTTTAAACTAAACTCCATGTAATAGACTCAAAACAAGAGAAAATATTAGTGCATCTCACTCATTCTTTGTCAAATAAAAACTATGAAAAAGTGTTGCAATAATTTCCTTTCATGGGAACTAGTATGTGGTGGATCTCAAAACCTTGTATAGAAAGTTCTGCAAGAGCTCTATGCAGTCACAAGCAAACTAATGCATCAACTAATGAAGAAAGAACATGCAAAAAAAACCAAGAAAGAGTTAACGAAGTTGACAAAATTATTTGACTCAAATGAAGTACACAAAGAAAGGATTAATAGGTGAACTTGTGACCATAAGTTTTACCTAACATCATGTGTGGATGTTAAAAGAAATTGGAACTCAAGGTAGAAGTAAACCAAAAACTCAAAGAAGAAATCAAAGGAGAGAGAAAGAAAGAACACAAATCACTTATAGTGGTTCAACCTATGGTTTACATCCACTTTCAAATCGCTAGGGAGAGAAAACCTTTATTAATCAAGTGAATCACTCAAGCCATACATCAGAGAGCTTACAAAAAAATATACTCTTCTCTTATATGAGTAAAACAAAGAACTCATAGTACATATAAAAGTAACCACTCCAACCGATCAAGTAAGTTGAGGCTGTTATAACCACAATAACAAACATGTGGCCAACTCCATTAGAAAATAACATGATATAAAATATTAGAATTAACAATCACCCTCTTGATATTTATATTATGTTTGAAAGAACAAAGAACCTCCCTCCAACTGGTATTTGAATCTTCAAAATGCTGAACACATATCAGCCACAATCAAGCTTCAGCAACTCACAGAGATATTCAAATCTGTTTGCAGGGAGTGATTTTGTCATCATATCAGCAGGGTTGTGAGTGGTGTGAATTTTAAGCAACTTAACACCACCCTCTTGAACTACTTCTCTTACATAGTGAAACCTGACATTAATATGCTTGGTTCAGTACCAAAATTCTCAGTATAACAATTACAAGCATAGCCAGCAAAATCAGTGTCATCATACCTTGAAGGTGGTCTTATGGTTCTCCTTTGCCTATCTCGTGTAAGTAGATAATACGCTAGCTCATCAGCTTCCATAGGTATGGTTTGTGAAGTCTCTTGAGCATCAACTTCTTCAATCACATTTTCTGATGCTTCTTCAGTTGTTTCAGGTTGGACATTAGAACTATTAGGCAAAACTTCACTACTAACAGGCAAAAAGTCAATTTCAAAAACTTCAGTGGCCTTTTGTGTACCCTTAGAGACAGTATTCTTCCAAGGCATAACATCCTCATTGAATGATACACCTCTGCTTATGATACACTTGTTCTCTCCGGGCTCAAGTGACCACAATTTATATGTTTTTACCCCTCAAGGATAGCCCAAAAGGATGCACTTCTTAGCTCTTGGTTCAAGTTTGTCTTGTCGAATATGTGCATATGCTGCAAAACCAAACACCCTAAGATGTTTTTGAAGGGAATAATCTAATTAAACCCAAGCAAAAGCGTAGGTATCGATTTGAGTTTATTTAAAACAAAATAATAATATTAGGGTTAAGCATAAACATACCTTGAATAAAAGAAGCTCTTTTTGTATACTTGGTCTCTTCCACAAAAGTCTTCCTTGCTATGTCTCGAATAAAAGATCAAAAGGGTTTGTGGGAAGCTTCTTGAAAATATAATGAGAGAATGAAGGGAGAATTTTTCTAGAGTCTCTTTCTCTTATTTGGAATGAATGCAATGGCTCACCACTAGGATCTTATTTATAATGGCCTAGGGCAAATAATTAAATAAAATATTTTAATATTTAATATATTAAAATATATTTATCTAACTGATTTGAATCAAATTCAAACCTTTCCAAATTCTCCTACGACATCTATTTATTTGAATCTAATTCAAATTTAATAAATAACTTTTCTTTAATGTATCTTAATACATTAATAATTTATTTGATATTTAATGTATCATATACAATAAATATATTTTTCCTCATTTAATATATCACATATATTAAATTTTAATTTGAACATTTCAAAATTTTCTCTCAACGAAATTGATCCCTATTTATTCATATGAGCTAGCAATGAGACCTTATGGACCTACAGATTATAAGCTCTAATGATATAAAATCAATTAATTAAACTCTTTAATTAATTAATTTTCATTCATTAACTATAGATTACTCTACTATAGACCTAGAGTTGCACTATTATGCACTCTAGGACAATTTGTGTTCATCGATCTAATCATTACATGCAAGTCGATCCTTCACAAGTTGTTCATAATTATAGCTGGGTCAAAAGTCCGTTTTACCCCTATAATTACATCTTATACCTTAAGTACCACTGATCCTCTAATGAACAATTTGTTTATGATCCAACCATAAACTAAGTCTCTCTCGAGCCAGTGTCAAGTCCTGAAATCAGTACTTAAGGGAACTACTCATCTACTTATCCTATAAAGGAAGGAGTGAATTCTATCTTGTGGATTATGTTCCCAGCTCCCTATTTGGTCAAGTCCCCAAAATGGTAGGCATATTGAATCAGCTATAAAAGTCACTCTCACCCATGCAACTCAAAGGACAAGCCCTCACAAGCAGGAGTTCATAACTCACTCAGGATTAAGATCGAGTCGCATATGATCATCCTGTGAAATATTAATCTTCTCAATTAACGGATTTATAAAGAGAGATTAAATATTTCGTGGTCCAGTCTTATACAAACTCATTGTATAGGATACCCCCACTCACATGTCTTCACATGAATGATTTGGATCAAATCATTTGTAATAATTACACAGTGGGTCGTATCAATAGTGTTACTAGGATAAGACACCCAATCTTATCCATATACTATAGACTCTTTAGGTTATTACTTGAACACGATTCTCCTGTATGTCAACTACATATTGTTCAAGATTACAATAATAACCTTGGAATTTTACACAATATTGGATAATGTTATACACAATATAAAATAATAAATTATTTTATTTATAAATGAGAAAATGTTTAATTACAAAAAAAAAAATGAGCTTTAGGGCACAAATCCTAACAGTTTTAGACTTGGTGGATGGCCTGTCCAAACTTCCTGTGGAGTTTTAAAATTCAAAGCAGAAGATGGGCCGCGGTTTATAATGTATACTGCTGCATTTACAGCTTCACCCCAAAAAACTCTAAGAAGTTGTGCATTTGAGACCATACATCTAACCTTTTCTAAAATGGTTCTATTAAATTTTTCTACAAGACCATTTTGTTGAGGGGTTCTAGCTGCTGTCAAATTGCCTACTAATTCCAGAGGTTTTACACAGACTAGTGAATTTATCATTCAAATATTCAAGCCCATTGTCTGTTCTAAGGAATTTGATCCTCTTACCTTTCTGATTCGTAATCTTCATGGAGGTTTGCTGAGTTTTTATTCTCTTTATTTTCCTGCCTATTTGCCTTCCTTTTAAGCTGTGGACAAGCCCATTTAAAATGTCCTTCCTTATGACAGTAGTTGCACTTATTGTTACCTATATCATTTAGCTTATCATGGTGTTGAGACTTTCCAGGTTTTTTATTCTCCTTCGGATGCCATCCTTGCCCTTTAGATTGAGAGCTTTGGCCTTTACTCTGAATATTTCTACTTTTTTGTTGTCTCTGTTTTTCTTTTACAAAAAGAGCTTCTGACTATTGCTTTTCAAGTTTTAGTTCCAGATCCTTCAATCTCAACGAATCAAGAATTTTATCAAGTGTCATTTCATCTCTACCATACTTAATTGCATATCTAACTTCTATATAAGTTTATGGAATCAAATTTAGAAGGATTATAGCTTGATCTTCTCCACTAATTTCTTCACTAGTATTCTGTAACTCAGTACAAATTACATTGAAATCATCTAAATTTTCTTCAAGATTCTTTGATGGATCCATTTTGAATCCAAAGAATCGCTCATTCAGGTAAATTTTGTTAGTAAGAGTCTTAGGCATATTGAACTCTTCCAGATCCTTCAATCTCAACGAATCAAGAATTTTATCAAGTGTCATTTCATCTCTATCATACTTAATTGCATATCTAACTTCTTTATACGTTTCTGGAATCGAATTTAGAAGGATTATAGCTTGATCTTCTCCACCAATTTCTTCACCAATATTCTATAACTCAGTACAAATTGTTGGGATTTATGCCCTAAAGCCTCGTAATTAATGATTTATTTAATAATTAATAATAATTTTGATTATTTTATTTGCAATATAATATTATCCATTATATGAAAAATCCAAGGTTATTAGTGTGAACAGTATATGGTTGACATACGGGAGCATCATGTTTAAGAAATAACCTAAAGAGTCATAGTATATGGATAAGGTTGGGTGCCTTATCTTAGTAACACTATTGATACGGCTCACTTTGTAATAGTTACAAATGATTTGATCCAAATCGTTCATGTGGAGACATGTGAGTGGGGGTATCTTATACAATGAGTTTGTATAAGACTGGACCACGAAATATTTAATCTCTCTTTGTAAATCTATTAATTGAGAAGATTAATATTTCATCAGGATGATCATATGCGGCTAGATCTCAATCTCAGTGAGTTATGAACTCCTGCCTATGAGGGCTTGTCCTTTGATTTGCATGGGTGATAGTGGATTTTGTAGCCGATTCAATATGCCTACCATTTTGGGAACTTGACCAAATAGGAAGCTATGAACATAATCTCACAAGATGGAATTCACCCATTCCCATATAGGATAAGTAGATGAGTAGTTCCCTTAAGTGCTGATTTCGGAACTTGAACAATGGGGCCTCACCCTCTCACTGGCCTGAGAGAGACTTCGTTTATGGTTAGATCATAAACAAATTGTTCATTAGAGGATCAGTGGTACTTAAGATACAAGATGTAATTACAGGGGTAAAATAGATTTTTGACCCAGCTGTAATTACGAACACTCGTGAAGGATCGACTTGCATGTAGTGATTATATCCATGGACACAACTTGTCCTACAGTGCATAAGAGTGCAACTCTAGGTCTATAGTGAAGTGACCTATAGTTTATGAATGAAAATTAATTAATTCAAGAGTTTAATTAATTAATTTTGTATCATTGGAGCTTATAATCTGTAGGTTCATAAGGTCTCCTTACTAGCTCATAGTAACACTAAAAGATCAATTTAGTTGAAAGAAAAATTTGAAATGTTCAAATTAATATTTAATTTGAAGTGTTCAAATTAATATTTAATATATTAGATATATTAAATATAAAATAGGAAAATATATTTATTGTATTTGATACATTAAATATTAAAATTTGAAGTGTTCAAATTAATATTTAATATATTATTTATATTAAATATAAAAGAGAAAAATATATGTATTGTATTTGATACATTAAATATTAAAATAATTAATTTATATTAGATGCATTAAATAAAACATATTTTTAAAATTTGAATAAGATTCAAATAAATAAATATCGTAGGAGATTTGAATGAGATTTAAATAAATATAAGATATGTTTTAATATATTAGATATTAAAATATAATATTTTAATTATGACAAATATTTTCCCTTGGTCTCTATAAATAGGACCCTTGGGTTGAGCCATTAGACATAACACATATCTCCTCAATAGAGAATTAGAGAATTCTCTCTAGACATCTTCCTCTCCAATCCCTTGTGGATTTTCTTTCAAGAGACTCCCACAAGCCTTGGTCTTATGTTCGAGTCATAGCCAGAAAGACTTTGTAGAAGAGATAAACATCCGTCAGAAATATTTCCATATTTACTCCAAGTAAGTTTGCATAATCTTATTATTTTTAGTTTAATTTTAAATAAAATCAAAGACGATCTAATGCTTCCACTGGGGAGTGAAATGTTCATTCCTTCACAAATTACATTGAAATCATCCAAATTTTCTTCAAGATTCTTTGATGGATCCATTTTGAATCCAAAGAATCGCTCCTTCAGGTAGATTTTGTTAGTAAGAGTCTTGGGCATATAGAACTCTTCCAGATCCTTTAATCTCAACGAATCAAGAATTTTATCAAGTGTCATTTCATCTCTACCATACTTAATTGCATATCTAACTTCTTTATAAGTTTCTGGAATCGAATTTAGAAGGATTATAGCTTAATCTTCTCCACTAATTTCTTCACCAGTATTCTGTAACTTAGTACAAATTACATTGAAATCATCTAAATTTTCTTCAAGATTCTTTTGATGGATCCATTCTGAATCCAAAGAATCGCTCATTCAGGCAAATTTTGTTAGTAAGAGTCTTAGGCATATAGAACTCTTCCAGTTTAGACCACAATTCACCAACCTTCTCGATCTTACTAACTCTTCGCAGTACGTTGTTGATCGGTGTTATTCGCTACACGCAAGTGCACGTGATCGAAGTAATAAAGAAAACTGGAAGTACTCTAGAGTATCGTACCCAAGGGAACAGGTTTTAACAAAATCTACTGAGATGACACAAAATTTGTTTGCAAATTGCAATTGTGGTAATTGAGGGTGTAAAAGTGCTTGAGTGGTTGTTTTTTTAGCTAAAGAAAATAAAGAAAAGTCAAATAGTAAAAAGAATGGGATCCAAGTTGTTTATGCCCCTTTGGAAAGAAATGATACTTAAAATGCAATTGCAATCATAGTCAATACACCAAAACTAAGTAAACCGAATTCAACTCCTATTCGATTTTGCTTCAAAATCTTTGGGAGACTAAGTGATTAAACCTATATTTCTATGGCTAATCTAACTTAGATAAATTCGCGCACAATTCTAGTGGTTTTGGAGTCTCGCCCTATGTCTAGGGTCGATGTTCAGAACTTATTTTTAAGCCTTTTCCTCCATTGCTTTTGTGACATCTGCTTTCCCTTAACCCTTTCGGTATTAAGTTCAAGCTCAACAAGCAATCACTAGTTGGCCAACTAGGTTTACCCACGTTAATTCAACAAAAGCAAACAAAGTCTTGATTGTTAACTAGATTGAACTTGATTTTAAGCTTCACATCTCTCCTCCAGGGCACTCACTAACTTGAATACCTAAGGAGAAATTAGCTCGTTATGGGAGAATTGAAAACCCAAAAGTTACTTGTTGTAAAATTCATAATTAAAACAATGAAATAAGGAAATTAATCTTAAGGCAAACCGATTTTAATTATCAATTAGGAATGCCCATAAAGAAATTGGTAACAATGCTGGAATTACTAAATTAAAATTAGAATTGCACAATTCGTAATACTGGGAATTATAACCTTTGTAGAAAATAGAATTCCAGAAGTGACAAAGCTTTATTACGGGAAAAAGGAATTTGGAGTCTAGAATTCAACTCTTCATTCAATTTTTGCCACATACAGGAAAATGTAATTTAACCAAGACTAATTCAATAACTAGAAATTAAGAAAAAACTTGAAACATTAAAATAGAATGGTATTGAACCCAAAACAGAGCAATGCTACCGAAATTCCTTACTATGGTCGAATCAGAATCCCTTTACGAACTCTTGAATCTTTACCTCCTCGAACCGTCGTTGAGGAGGGATCAAACTCAGGAATTTAGGAGCAAAACGAAGCATAAACTAATGAAAGAAAGACAGAGAATGAGACTGAAAAAGCTGCTGTTAGAAAACTTGGAAAACAGAGAAACCCACAAAACAGAGTGCTCAAAACCACGTCTGAATAATTCCGTTTTCTCCTTCATTCTTCCTCCTTTTTATGGATATTCCAAGGCCTTTTCTTTCCATCTTGGGGCTCCTCTATTCTTGGGTAGACTTGCGGCGTGAATTTAGGCTGGAACTTTTCACAATAATTAGAGCAGATTTCGTAAATCTCGGTAAATTCCCGTGAATTCCACTTTGATTTAGAAGTCTAGAAAATGCAATTGCATTTTCCCTCTTGTTCACCACCTTGTCTTCCCAAGGAAATGCAATTGCATTTCATTTGCATTTTCTTTATTTCTTCAAATCTACACAAAAACAACAATTTTAGCCAACTTTCTGTATCTTTTCAACTTAATTCTTCTTTTTTTCATATTCCGACAAGCTTGCATGAATTTATTTTATAAATTCTAATTTTAGCTTGCTCGTTATTCAACAAAGTACGCAAAACTAACAAGAACAACTTAGTTTTAGGGTTAAATAATCATCATAACTGAGAATTATCACTTATCAGCAAGATGTAGAATAATAGAACTATAGGCGATTTCATACATTTCATCTTTCTGATCTTGAGTCATAGTTGTAGGTAGCTTACGAGGATCAAACAAAGCTTTGGCGACTTTCTACAAAACTAGAAGAGCCTTCATCTTCGTCCTCCAAAGTTCGAAATCACCTTTGCCGTCAAATCCTTCCAGTTAAAATTTCGTAGACATTTCAAAACAAGAAATAACCTAGAAAAAGATCCAAACAACTTCAATTGGAAGATGTTCAGATCAAAGATCCTGAAATGTAAGCTAGCCTCAAAGTAATTCAGAAACACAAGATTTAATGGGAATAGAAATCAAAGACTTATCTAGAATCCTCCTAGCGATAGCTCTGATACCATTGTTAAAACAATTTGGAACTCAAGGCAGAAGCAAACCAAAAACTCAAAGAAGAAATTAAAGGAAAGAGGAAGAAAGAACACAAATCAATTAAAGTGGTTCGACCTATGGTCTACATCCACTTTCAAATCACCAGGGAGAGAGAACCTTTATTAATCAAGTGAATCACTAGAGCCATACATCAGAGAGCTTGTAAAACAATATACTATGCTCTTATATGAGTAAAACAAAGAACTTAGAATTAAGGTAAAAGTAACCATTCCAACCGGTCAAGTAAGCTGAGGCTGTTGTAACCACAATAACAAACACGTGGCCAACTCCATGAGAAAATAACAGAATATAAAATCTCCCTATTACATCCAAAAGAGTCTTAATACTTAGCCAAACTTTAATAAGTATTTAGCATCGAGATTATTACAATGTTTTTAAAATCAAATAAACATAAAAGCAAAGAAAGGAAAACAGAGAATTCAATATGGTTGAGCATGTCTCATGATTCATCCTCATCAATGGCAAGGTCATCTTCAATATTTTTGTTGTCATCTGCAACTATCTGTAAAACATAGAACCACTTAGAATGGGTATAAAATACTCCTAATTAAGTGGTTCCCATAGTAAGGAACCATATTGTTCAATCACAAGCATCATGTTCACATGCTTGAATAATACATCTCCCATAGCACCAAGAACATGAAGTAACCTGACTTAGCATATTTGGGATTACTTACATAAACTTACGTATATACATCCTTAACTTGATGTCATGTTAAGAAAAAATATGCTAGATCATGATAGTCAATTCTGCATGTAATATTTACGGGGTAACCTTCTAGAAATGCCTTTAACATGAATTATTTTTATTTGTTAAGGCCTAACTCATTAAGACAAACATATATGCTTTTAAAATTCATTTAAGTAATTAACTTCTTATAAATACTATTAACATTAACTATTTTTGTTTGCTAAGGACCAACCCATTAACTGATATAAAACTTATCATATTATACTCATCTAGAAACATATAATATAACTACTTAAATGAGTATTTATGTATAGCATATTCTTACCTAACTCTTAGACACATAAGACCACACCAACTTAGCTCTAAATGCAACAATGTGTCACACTCATACAAATCTCATATTTTACCTAAACATGCTTTTTTATTCACCATACTTAAATAAGATATATAAATCATAGAAAATTCAATATTAACACATATGTAACAAACAACAAAGAGATCAAACAAATTTTAATCAGGAATATTATAAAGGCACCTAGACAACAGTATCATTTAACAACCAAGTGGTGATTTATGATAGAACCCACTTACCTAAAACTCTGAAATTAAAATCCTTCAAACTTTCTAAATAACATATAACATAATTAACAATTATGATTTAATAAACTACATTTTTTTTTCTTCAGAGAATCCCTAAATTCAAGACCACATGATTTTACAAATAAGAATCCCTAAAAAGAATTAAAAACAAGGAAAAACTGTCTTAACTCTTAACAATATTTTCTTTGTACTTTAAATCATTAAATGAAACAAATTTTCACTAACTTGAAAGGATTAAACACTATTGGAAACTATTAGAAAATTGATAGAAAAATGCTTAGATTCTATTAAAATTATTCGAGAAATGATTATCAACCACAAAAACTATAGATAAAAAAATAAGTTAATTTCTCAATTAAATGACGTAGCTGTTGAACGAAACTTGTAGGATACTATAGATTAATCCTTACGGCAACAAAGCCTTTATTGAACATCAAGAATCTCTTAAAAACTGATCTTGAAGAAAAATGAAAAGAACACAACTCACTTGGGAAAATTTTTAGAAGGAAGAACTCACACTAGATACTTTAGAGGAATGCACCTTTTGGAAGATGACAAAGTTTGTCTCTCTCTCCTGAGTATTCACAACCAACAGAACCTAAATTGAGTTGTTTTACTCCAATTTACTGAAAATAACTTCAAGTGACCCTTGGGTGAAAGCCAAAAAGTGGGATAAGAAAACTAACTAGGATTAAAGAAAATTTAATGGTAAGTAAATACTCTTTATTCTCCTTTGACTTAATTTGACATAAGGTGGAAAAAAGTAAATGAAAAGGGAAATCCTTGAGCTTTTACTTCCTAAATTGCCTTATGCAAAAATTTTGACGTAATTTAGTTAAGAGCTAGGTAGAATTATATTTCACTAAGGTTACTTAAATAGTTACACCATAACTTACCTTTCTAAAGATGTGAGATTCAAATCTTCCTTCCTTATTTGAAATTAAAAACAAAAAAGATAAAAATTACACCATGCACGTAATTAAATTATATTCTTATTAAAATTATTGCTTCAAATGACATATTTAGTTTCTCATACTAATAAATAGGCATAACTAATATTTTGGGTGGATCTCTTATAAAAACAAACAAATAATAATAAAATTTAAAAATAGGCTTGAATTTAAATTAAACTAATTGATCTTATGAAACTTAAAATATTTTAAATAAGATCTCCAATGACCCAAACTTAAATACGTCATAGAAATAATATAAAATTAAGGAAATACCCATAAAAAGTTATATGGGGGAATTAAATAAAATGTTGGTAGGGACGCTCTACAACACTTATAACTTTTCATGTGATCAATGACGCCAATTGAGATTTGGGCAATGTTAATAGTACCTATGTCTACAATAGACAAGGTACTACAAAATAATAAGAGACAACAACAATCATCTCAAAATCAATTTAGTGCACAAGGAAGAAACAAAAACAACAGTGCAAGAAACATAAAAGGAACTAGGAGAACTAGATCGGTAAGACACATGAATGATATGTCGTGAGCAAACAATTCATAGCAAACCTATCGAATTTGTAGGAGCCAACCCAAATTGTCTTTGTAATAGTAGGGCAACACATCACTTAACTTCTAACTAGCAAATCTAAACATCAAAACAAATTACAATGGTAACAACACATTAATACTATTGGCAATGGATTTAAACTTCATATCTCTTCTCATGTTGGTCATAGCTTTTATTCACTCAAATCACACAAAACACTCACTTATCAATTTGAAAAATAGTCTCCGTTTACCTCAAATAAAAATAAATTTGTTGAACATTTCTAAACTAAGAGCTAACTAATAACTCTTTGTTAGAAATTAAGCTAGATTCATGATACACATACATAAATTTGTAATTCCTAGATACTTAAATTCATAAATGCACGAAGGTTCTTTTGTTAAAGTACATGAATAGTATGTATACATGTACTTATTTAATTTGTCTTTAGATGTGTCTTTTGGGGTATTATATAAAAGGATCATTTCCCTCATTTGTAATCAAGCCAAGCAAAGCAATTCAAAGAGAGTTTATTCAAGATATATATCTACTAATTCTCTTGTGTGTTCTTACGTTTTGTAGGAGAACAATGTTCTTTTCTTCAAAATTGAGAGATTTAGAGTGAGTATTATCATGGGTTCATTGACGCTTCCAACAAAGTGGTATCAGAGTGAAGGTTAAAAGGTGTCATCCAATAATATGTTACATCCTCAACTTCCTCGTTTTGAAGGAAAGAATTATAGAATTTGGAGTCCAACAAATGAAGGTTCTTTATGGATCTCAAGATATTTGGGATATTGTTGAAAAGGGATATATGGAGCAAGAATGTGAGGAAGGTCTTTGACAGCAATAACTCAATGAGTTGAAAGATGCTAGAAAGAAAGACAATAAGACATTATTTTTTATCTACCAAGCTATAGATGAAAATATCTTTGAAAGAATTTTAGGAGCCTCAACGGCTAAAACAACATGGGATGCATTACATAATCTATACGAAGGTGAAGAGATGGTCAAAATGGTAAGATTGCAAGCACTTCGAGTTGAATTTGATATCATTAGAATGAAGATGCTGAAAGTATTGAATATTTTTTCAATCATGTTCTCTCAATTATTAATCAATTGAGACTAAATGGAGAAACAATTGAAGATCAAAGAGTGGTTTAGAAGCATGAATAGAAGATACGAATACATTGTCGTCGCAATTGAAGAATTCAAAGATTTGTCAACTCTTTCCATCAATAGTTTAATGTGATCTCTCCAATCTCATGAGCTTAGATTGAAGCAATTTGATTCTACTCCTTCAGAAGAAGCTTTTCATATGCAAACTTCTTCTAGAGGGAGATCTAGTGGAATAAGAGGTGGACATGGTGGCCGAGGAAATGGAAGATCCAATGACTTCAAAAATTCTGAGTTTGAAACAAGTGATAATCAAACTTCTTCAACTATAGGGAGGGGAAGAAGTTCAAGGGGAGGAAGAAGCAGAGGTATAGGTCGTGGAGATTTTTCTCATATAAAATGTTTCAATTGTGGACACTAGAGGCATTTTCAAGTAGATTGTTGGTCCAAGCATAATTAAGCAGAGACATCCCTAATGCATGAACATCCGGATAATGACCAAGGTCTTCTTTTCCTCACCTTCAATGTTCATGAAACAAGCATCGAAGACATATGGTATCTTGACATTGGTTGTAGTAACCATATGACAGGAAGGAATGATATTTTCGTAACTGTAGATGAATCTCTACATAATGAGGTGAAGATTGGTGACAAGTATAAGAAGCTCAAAGTTAAAGGAAAATGAGATATTCTTGTCAAGACAAAGAATGAAGCAAAAAGAATTACTGATGTGAATTTTAGGAAGATGCAGTGACATGTGTCATTTATCTCTCGAATCAGGCTTCAACCAAAAGTGTCCAAGGCCTTACACCTAAAGAAGCGTGGAGTAGATTAAAGCCCACTATTAGTCACCTAAAAGAATTTGACTGCATTGCTTATTCTCACATATCCGATGCCAAAAAAGGTATGCTAGATGATAAGTCAAAGAAATTCATTTTTGTTGGGTACAGTGAGAACTCCAAGGCTTATAGATTATGCAATCCTATAAACAAGAAAATCATTATTAGCCTAGATATCAAATTCAATGAAGCAAAATTTTGGAGATGGAATGTAGCAAATGAATACTAGAATCCATTACTTATTGATATGGATGAGAAAAAGTGATGCTTAAGACTTGAAGCTTGAAGGGACTCTGTTAGCAACTTCATCTTCATCTTCACCTCCACATTTTGCAAGTGATGAAGAAACTCCACCATGGAAGACAAGAAATATTCAAGAGATCTATGATGCTTCAAGAAGAATGACAAAAGATTATCAGATCCAAATCCCGTACATTTTGAAGAGACAATTGAAGATGAAAAATGTAAAGCATAAATGGATCAAGAGATTGATGCAATAAGAAGAAATGACACATGGAATCTAGTACAACTGCCAGAGAGTAGCAAAGCTCTTGGAGTAGAATGGGTGTGCAGAACAAAGCTGAAGCAAAATGGTGAAGTCAAGAAGTACATGGCCAGACTCGTCGTCAAAGGGTATAAGCAAAAGTATGATGTGGATTATGAAGAAATTTTTGCACTTGTGACTCGCTTAGAGACTATTCATTTACTTCTAGCTCTTACAGCTCAAATTGACTGGAAAGTACACCAAATGGATGTCAAGTCAACATTTTTAAATGGGTATTGGGAGGAAGAAATATATGTTGAACAGTCACATGCACTACAACAAATCCTACCTTTAATGACGGTACTAAAATTTCGCTCATAGAATCAATGACGGACATGTGAAAAATGCGCCTGTGAGATAATTTTTGACAAAGTGACCGTCATCGAAGCAAATAAAATAAAAAACCCGTAATTCTCTTTTCTCTCAAGCCCTCAACGAAGACACGCTTAGCATCCCTCTCTCTCAAACCCTAACTGAATGTCTGATTCTCTCTCTCAAGCCCTCATGAAGAGCCGTCAGCCCCATGGCAATAGTTAAATTGTGTTATGCCAAATCATGTCAATCGTTGATCTCACTGGACTCGGAGCATTTCTTTTTGGTGGGTTTTCTCGTCTGATTCTTCTTCATCTTTTCTATTTAATGTTTTGAAATCCTGTTCTTGATCATTGTTTGTTATGAGAAATACATGATTATTTGGAAATGCGACCCAGATTTTCCCACTGATCAAGTATTTTTTGTCTACTCTGTAGCGTGTTACGTTGCCCTGGATGTGAGGTACCTGCTAAACTTGAGGTGGAAGTTGAGGTAATGATTGAAAACGTTGGTAAAGGAATTCATCTGCTGCGTTTGGATCTTGTTCTGTTTTTACCCCTTTCTGGCTCTGAAGTTTGTTTATGTGATGCGCTATTCTGTTGTTGTGTCAAACTGTTATGTTTCTTACTTTCTTTGAGAAAATTATCTTCCATGTGTTCTTCAGTTGTGCTTTTAATCTATTAATCTATGTATTAGGCTTACTGATCATTAAAGATAATGTTGTATTAATTATTAGTTTTGACTTAAAAAGTTAAAGTTCTGGGATGAGTGGTCTGGAGGGTCAATTTAATGGCGCGTTAAAGAAATGGCTATTATTAGTTTGAAGATATATCGCTTCAATCTTTTTTAGGAAGATTTCTCTCTCAGATGAAGTAGATTTTAGTTGTGGTTATTGGAGGTATTATGCAGTGTCAGAACCTACCTGATGATATTATTTTGTATTCTGGACTCTCTAATTTAGAAAACCACTTCTATGGTTGGATTTTCACTTACACTTCTATTTGTTGCCATTCGAGTTAAGTAAATTAGATAAAGCCATGAAGGTTATATTGAAGACATTCCCTTGTCATTTTGTCACTGTTTGCAGACAACAAAGTTGGGTGGTTTTGGAGTTGAGGGTAGGAATATGAGTCTCTTTAGACAATGATTGAAGTTGCATAGCAACAATAACATTCTCAAGTGACTTGGTGTTCTTCAGCCACACATCAGACCAACGCGATGTCCTTTTCTTCACCGACGAGCTAGGGGTTCGTTTGAGGGCTTGGAACAGAGGAAATGGAACTTCGCCTTTCAGCTTCAAACAACACCGATTGAGCTTGTTGATGTGCATAACCGATGGTGCTACAACTCTTCCCCAATCACCGCCACGTCTCAGCTTTCCAGATTCTATTCTCTGTCTCTATCTCACGATTGCGACACAACTTCAGAAGGGGAAGATTTAGATCTATGATGGCATGGGACTGCAACACTGACGGCGGCTATGACGAGTACCTCCGACGGAGTGACTAGACCAAGATCTTCGAAGATGTAACCATGATCGGTGCGAATGATGAGACTCACGATTGACAACAGGGAAGAGATATCGTGTGTAACAATATTGAAGGACTTCTTATGTTCCCAAACCAATTTACTTACAAAGTACTTAGAGGTAAAATTTCTGCAGTTTTTAAAATCGAGTTATAAGATTCTCATAATTTTTTTTTAAAAATTGAGTTTAAACTCACTTCTTTCCCATTTTAGCAACAATGATACTGATTGTGCATTCCTTCTTGCAATTCCTACAGAATGGATGTTATTTAGTTAGCATCTCCAATGATAACGAAATTCAAGTATTGAATATGCAGATTCTTTACTAACCAAGTAGTTTTGTATTCTTGATAGCCACGATGAAATACTAGCCTTCATATACATATCATGAATCAAAACCATGATTTGTTTGAAAGTTTCAATTTCTCTTTATGTTCAAACTAAAGTAACTTATTAATGAATTTAATAAGGGGGCTGTCATAAACTGAATGATTATTGCATTAAGTATTCTAACATTCACAATGCATATGTTTAATATTTACTTCATGGCAGATCAAAGAAGGTGTTAATTGCAAACACTTATTGGGTATTTTTGTTAATCTTAGATGATTATATGCTATTACTTAGTCGAATTTGGGCATTTTGAAGTTAAGTTTGGGTATCTTTTATATGAAGGGTGGACTTTATTGATTAGTATTTCAATCTTACTTTCATTTTCAGAATTCTCAGTTTAGATGCAAAATGCCATATTTTGTTTCTGATGCTGCTAATTGCCACTTTTGGCAAGCCAAAATTGGCAATCAACCAGTGCTTGGTAATTTGGTATACTTTGTAGTCTTTCAATGACTTTTAAGCTTAAAGAAACTTTAAAATATGCATAAATGAAACCATAATCTATTTGTCTCGAATGATTGCAACAACAATGGAACCATAATCTTTTGGCTATGTGGCTTAATAATTATATTATTTGTTCATTCTTTTCAACTATTATTTTCAACCATGAAAGCATGTTCTCATAATTATAATCTTTTGGCTATATGGCTTACATCTCTTTTGGTAATGGATGGTTAATCTTCTTCTAGGTGTAATACTATATTTGTTCTCATGAGACGAAAAGCTTCAAGGGATAATATAGTTTCTTGTTGTAGTGAATTATCAACCTCAACAACTCCAAAAGCATCCAAGTAAGTCGCATTTTAATACTGTGTTCGTCTTTGAGGTACTTTATTTTTATTATAATTTACATCCCCACTTTCAAAATTCATAGAAGTTTACAGGAAAATAAAGTTGACTCTACTTTGTCAAACTATTTTCTACTACAAAGATTAAATTATGACTCAAGAATGGTTTGTCAAGTTCAAGAATTCTATAATATTTATGGAGAACTTTTTAAGTTTACAAACTTCAAACACTAGATGTGTTAAACTTTTGATTGTTTGCCAAACTGTATATAGTGATTGAAACTCCACAAACTTGCACACAAAGTGCAACTTTCTATCTCTGTATCAGGAATACTCTGAGTTAGTTAGATTTAATCATAATTGTTTTGAGCTTCAAAAATTTTGATCAACCTAGTTGTTACTTTCTATAATATTATGTTCAGTTGATGGATCATTCAAATTGTTGCTTTTTCCAATATAGGAATCCAAAATACCTTATTATTCCTTCAGTTTCACGTTTTGGGCCCAAAATTGTTGCTGGATGATATAAGTTTTATATAAAGTGTTTTGTTGGTTGTAGGCTTGTAGCAGAAAATGATTTTTTGTCATGTATTTTTTTCAGCTCTAGTAGAGGCTGGTATCATACCAAGCAAGTTATCGCCAAACTATAGATATGTTGGCTCGAGAGATCAAGAGAAAATTTATTTTTTTCATGAGAGGTAAGACATGAGTATAAGATTTTGGATCTCTTCAAACTCCATTTAATTTTTAATTTTGTTGTTGTTCACCTTTGAATATAACTGATTACTTTTTTTTTTTTATCTTTCCTCCCATTTGTGTCTCTGTGTAGATTTCAGGTACAACCCTAGTGTCGGATAAAATCATCAACCATGTACAATCATTGCAGCGTCAAGTAGAGGTCAGAAGCTAAGTACTTCAAATTTTTTTACATTGAGACAAAATGATTTAAGCTTCTGTGAATTTGGTTGGGTAGAAATGAGAAATGAGATAGAAAAATTTTTCTGGATAAATAAACTACCCATTCTGGAATTGTACTTATAAGTTGTAACTCGGTAGAAAGAAATGTTGAGCTCACTCAAAGGGAGCAAGGGAGCAAGGGAGCAAGGAAGTTTATTCTTGTTGGAATTTGATTACAAGACTTTGTTTCTTATTTTGTGTGTGTGTGTGTGTTGGGGAGGGGGGGGGTGGGGGGGGGGGGGGGGGCGGTTAGATTACTCCATTTGTTGGTATGTTTTGTATGCATATTGTATCCTTGTTGATTCTTGAAATTTGGTCAGAATTTGGTTAAGGATGACTTGAAGTAAGTTGCAGTTGAAGGTTCAAATTGCATAGGAGATAACTTGGAATTTTTACTAAATATTTTTCTATCTTAGCTTCTAGAGTACCTATGAAATTTGAAGGGTTGGTTTTACTTTGTTTGATGTGTTTCTTATTTTTTGTTTTTATACTTAGATGGGAGTTTGTGTTAATTAGCTATGCTTTCAGCTAAAATTGTAGAGTTTGTAGGGTCCTAAAAATAATCTCAACTAAGCTTGTTTTTTCATGTTTATGTAAGTTTTGTGTTGCAATTTGTTCAATTTTCTAATATGTTGTGGAACTTGTTACAGATATGGGGTATTAGGTGAGAATTTTGCGTGATCAAACTACTCGAAGGGGGAGATTTTGAATAGATATATAAAAGGCTTACGAAGCCCTGGATGGATATCAACTCAAGTCGAATTTTCTCATTCGATTCATCGAGTTTCCCATTTGAACCGGCTTCAAACTTCAGTTTATTATGACTAATTTCGCATTTATTATTCTTAATGTTGTTGTCGAGTTTTCATGTTTAATATATATAACAACAATCAAAGACAAAGTGTATTTATATATATTACATTTTATTAATTAAATTTATATTTGTTGAGTTGATTGTTATGTAAAAATATTATTGAAATTTTATTTCGGGCATAGGTCGAGAAAGAAAAATATTGTTGGACAGCCAATAATTTTTTTTATTAAATTATTAAGAAAAAGATGACGAACATTGCATGTCATTAAAACATTCAAAACAGACATTTAATGACAGACATTGACTTTTAATGACATACATTGACCGACATTAAAAGTTGACTGTCATTATAGGCTACAATGACAGACAACTTTTAATGACGGGCATTGCCCGTCATTAAAAAGTGTCCGTCATTGTAGCCTACGATGACACTCGAAAAGATGACGGACACATGTCTGTCATCGTTTCCTTTTAATGACGGGCAATGCCCGTCATTAAAACCCAAATTTGTACTAGTGATGGTTATGTCAAGATTGGAAAATAAAATAAGGTATGTCAACTGAAGAAAGCATTGTATGGGTTGAAGCAAGCACCAAGAGCCTGATACAGTTGTATCGATAGTTTCTTCCTAAAGAATGAATTTAAAAGATATCCATATGAACATGCTCTTTACACAAAAGAAGACAGAAATGGTAATTTCTTAATCATTAGCCTTTATGTTGATGATCTAATCTTTACGAGAAATTCAACTATGATGCTTGAAGAGTTCAAAGAGAGCATGAAGATAGAATTTGAGATGGCAGATATAGGCTTACTTCATTACTTCCTTGGTATTGAAGTTAAGCAAATTGATCATAGGATCAACTTTTTCCAAAAGAAGTATGCAAAAGATTTGATGGTAAAGTTCAAAATGGAGAGTGTTTTTTCTGCCAATACTCCCATGGAAGTAGGTTTAAAATTGAGCAAACATTATGAGAGTGAAGATTTTGATGCCACCATTTATAGGAGTCTTGTTGGAAATTTGATGTATTTAACTACAACTAGACCTGATCTTATATTCTCAGTCAACTTGTTGAGAAGGTTACGACATCACCAAAGAGAAGTCATTAGGAAGCTGAAAAGAAAGTTCTCTGATATATTCTTGGAACTATTGATCAGGGAATTCACTATAAGAAGAACATGGACAAGGTTCTAATTGGTTATAGTGATAGTGATTAGGGAGGAAACATTGATGATTACAAAAGCACTCTTGGGTATGTGTTCAATATTGGTTTCGGTGCAGTTTCATGGGCATCAAAGAAGCAATATGTTGTAGCCTTGTCAACAATAGAAGCTGAATATATTTCTTTGTCAACAGCCAATTGTCAAGCACTTTGGCTGAGAATGGTGCTACAAGAACTTAAATGTTCTCAAGAAAATGAGACAATCATGTTTTGTGACAATATCTCATCAATTGCTCTTGTAAAAAATCTAGTTTTTCATGGAAGGAGTAAGCATATAAATATCAAATATCATTTTATCAGAGAATTGATCAAAGATGGAGAAGTGTGCATTAAGTATTGTAGGACATAAGAGCAAGTTGCAGACATATTCACAAAGGCATTAAAAGCTGACTTGTTTCTGAAAATAAATTAAGGAGAAACTTGGAGTCATGGAAGTCTAGCTTAAGGGGGATGTTAGAAATTACGCTAGATTCATGATACACATACATAAATTTATAATTTCTAGATACATGAATTCATAGATGCATGAAGGTTTCTTTTGTTAAGGTACATGATAGTACGTATACATGTACTTATTTAATTTGTGTCTTTTAGATGTGTCTTTTGGGATATTATATAAAGGGATCATTGCCCTCATTTATACCAAGCCAAGTAAAGAAATTCAAAGAGAGTTATTTAAGAGAACAATCTTCTTCTCTTGTGTGATCTTGAGTTTTGTAAGAGAACAAGTTTCTCCTCTTCAAAATTGTGAGATTTAGAATGAGTATTATCGTAGGCTCATTAACGTTTCCAGCACTATTGTTTTGTTGAATAACTTAAATTTCAAAATAATGGCTTAGAAGCCTGACTTTCTTCCTTTCCAAAAGGTACTTCCAACTATAACTTAAATTTCAAACAAACACATCAAACCAAAATGCACCAAAAATGAAAAGAGATTCGCAGCAACAGATTTTACAATGATTCAACTCACAAATGAGTTCACATGCAATTGTTATGGAGAAACTAATTCAACAAATATGATGAGAGATTTTAGATTGAACAAGTAAGCAACACTCTTAGACAAAGCTCACAAAATCTCTCTCCACTTCTTTCTAACCTCCACAACAACCCTCATTTGCACCAAAGCTCTTTGGAATATTAGAACTTACACTAATAAAGGATACAAAAAGCTTTATTTCACCAACAATCTAATCAACCTATCAATTACAATGCATGAGACGAGGGTGTTTACTTGAGCAACATCACAGTGGATAAAAACATCATTGTCTATTTATAAATATTTATTTCTATTCAATCAAACTCATTAATTTTCCGTTTTCATTTTTCCACAATTTATATTTTTCTTTATTATTACATGAAATATATGATGGTAGCTAAATAGAGACGAGTAATTAAAATTACACCTCAACGACAACTTATAAATTTTTTTTATATAAATTGTTAACAGATGATAAAGCATTTCAACTATGAACAACAATATATGTCTCCAAAGATTATTTGGGGGGTAAGGTAGATTAGGAATACCCTTCCAAGAAAGAAAAGATTTTGAATTTTGTTGTCAAAGTTACAGTGATACATTGATTTCAAACATCCTTTCTCTTTCTTGTTCCTTTTCTTTTCTAGGTAGGTGCATACATCAAATATATATAGTCACACAAAATAAAAACCCACACCATGAAAAATCTACACTAAAATATTGTTCAAAATATAAATAGATGAGATCTAACTATTATCCAGAGCAAAAACAGTAGTTGTGATCTAAGATTTAAATGCACTCATATACTATATGTCTCATATAAATAAAGCTAAGTATATTTACTTCTAGAGAAGGAGAAGCACTTGTCAAGAGAAACTAAAAGGAGCTTTACCTTTCATCTTGGCATTGTAAGAAATCTTCTAAAACCTTCCTCTTCATTCTAGATGAGAAGAGACAATTTTAGTTAAAAGTGGAAAATTGAAAAAAATAAATTGAAAGCTAATTTATTTTCTATGTTTAATAAGGCAAAAGCAATAATATTAATAGCACAATATGGTTGAAAAAAATATAAGAACAATAATAATAATCATAGCTCAATATTGTTTCCTCACTGTCTTCTTCTCTCTCAACCACACAGTTTCGGTCAATACCATTTATGGCATTCCATTAGTCTCTCCATTCTTGTACCTGTCCAATATGGTAGTGAATTGCACTCTGTAATAAACAAAACGTATTTACTATCAAATTCTTTGTTTACATTTTTTCCTTTTTAAAAACTAGAAAACTTTTACGTGCTTTGCACGTTTAATATATTTTAACATGTTTTTTAATTTTAAAATTTTAAAATATAACTGTTTAAAATTTTAAAACTTCTTATGACAACAATTTTATGCTTCGTTTTAAAATTTATTTTTTGAAATCTTTGTTAACCTAAAAAATAAATACGTGAGGTCTAAAAACAATTTTTTTTCATTTAAAAATTTTTACTAAAATTTCAAGATTTGATATAATTTGATTAATTTGTATTTGATATTGTAAATATTATTTTAAGTTTAATAAAAATAATGAAATAAATCAATTATAGCATTATTAGGTGAAAGTTTAAATCTTAAATTATATATAAAGAAAAAAATGTCTAAAAATAATTCTCAACTATCTCACTAGTAAAGATAAAAATAAATTAATCAATTTTTTTTAAAAAAATTACCTCAATATTATTAATTAATTATAGAAATGATAACAATATTATAATAATTTTTATATTATACAAATAATAATGTTAACCTAAAGTTGTTTTTATAATATAAAAATATTTCTAAATTTTGTAAAATATAATATCTTCTTAAAACTTTTTTCAAATAGATTACTTAAAACAAATTTTAAATATAAAAAGATAATTTATAAAATAAGTAAATCATAAAGGTAAGAATTAAGATCCACCATTATTCCGAATTAAGATCCATCATTATTCTTAAAAGTATATGAATTAGACTACTAATCTTTATTGTTGTTTTTTTTACTAAGTTTTGTATTTATATTAAATATATAAATTAAAATTAATAAGTTTATAGTATTAAATATTAATTTTAATCGATTTGATTAAACATTAATTTTAAAGATATGTTAATACTACTGTTAATATATTAAATATATTTATTTAAATAAATAATTCTTACATTATGAAAAGTAAAGAAAAAAATAGTAGGATTACCTCTTCATGAGTTTCAATACTTCTAAAAGTTTTCCTTTTTCAAGTTTAAGATACTTATCAACAAAACTTTTACAAATAGCACTTGCTTTGAAACTCAAATTATTTTATCTCAACAAAAAAATCAAATTATTTTGGACATGTTCAAAATCTCGTATTAACATATAGTACTCCACGTACAATTTTACAACCAAAGAATACAATAATGAAATATAATTGGTTTGAAAAATATGTTTCATTTTTACATTTTGCAATATGTGAGTCCGATTTTGATTGAGATTTTAAAACAAAATTTAAATAAATTATTACAATTCTAAATTATAATCTAAAATGAAAAAAAAAATCTTTTGAATCAATTTTGGTATAAAAGAAATACAATCATGGTATAAAAACGATTTGACACAAAAATAAAAGATCATAAGATCAAGAGAGACTTTCAATCTATTTGACAAAAAAAAAAAAAAAAACTCACACAACGCAATTACATCTTGTTAACACAACTTAGCAAATAATGCAATACAGTGCAACAATGATTAGAAATTAAAAAGAAAATAAATGCGAAGAAAACATAAGATTGAGATATACCTTGAATCGATCCGATTTGACATAATAAAAAAATAGTTATTCTTTGTTTCACAATGGGTCTAAACACAAATACATGGAACTATATCTAGGGAATGCATAATATCTACTATAAAGGATCATTTAATATTTTTGTTATGAAATTTGAAATGATTGATATTTTTTGCTTTGTTCAAATTTACTCTTAATAATACATTAATTATTTTTCATGGATTAGCCATAAATGACATAAAACATTTCAACTTCTAAAAACATACATCTTCCCTCACCAAACAAAACAATTTATCTTCCATGCATTTACTTTAATTAATGGCCAAAAAGAAGTCTTTAATTATTAATTATTAAATATTATTTAGGAGTTTGAAATCAAAACCAAAAAAAAATGGTCAAATGACCAAAAAGTGTAATAATTAACAAATGGCCACGTTTAATCAAAAAACAAAAAGAAAAAAGAAAACCATTTTTCATGATAAAATTGAGAGAAAAATAATAATTAAATACAAATGAGTAAATAGATTAAAAGAAAGATTTTCATATTCTAGCTTTTCTAACCCTCTTAATATATTTTTTATTAAAATAATTATAATTAAAATTAGTAATTGTATAAATAAAAAGAAAATTTTCATATTCTAGCTTTTTAAATGATATTTTATGAGTTAAGTTAAATTAAATATATAATTTTTATAATTATTAGTGGCATGGTTTGTAAATTTAAGATTTGACCAAGGGATAAAATAGTCTAAAAATGATTCTCCTCCTAAGCCACTTTTTAAGACTAGTGTGTTACCACGTGCATTGCACGTGTATTTTTAAAATTTTGAATATTCTTGTTGAAATATTATTCAATCTGATTCTTTTTAAAAATTACGTAAGAATAATTTTATATACTTATAATATAATATAATCTATAATCTTCTATAGTTGGTTGAGTATTAGTATGAATTAATATATATGTTTTAGTCTCTAATGTTTGAGTATTTTTTCCATTTAGTCTGCATATTTCAAAAATTTTAATTGAGTCCTTTATATTTTAACAGTTTTCCATTGAGTCTCTCACTTTTGCTGAATGTGAAAATTGACTATAAACTTACTTGAAATAATATTTAGTAAATTAGCGAAAAGTTATAGAGAGAAAAAAGTCTCTCTTAGATGATCATCTAAGAGAAATTATTCATAATTTCTTCTCCAAATTTCTAAGAAATTTGAAGAAATTTCAAGTTTTTATTCCCTCAATTGAGCTAAATATTATGTTAGGTCGGTTTCTTATTAGTAAATTCTAACCTCACAAATAATAGAGAACTAAATTGAAAAATGTTTAAATATAAGGATTAAACTGAAACTTTTTAAGTAATATAATTAAATTGAAAAAAAAACACTCAAAAGACTAAAATATATATTTAGGCTATTTTTACTTCTCATGTTATATTTCTCGTGAATATGAATTTGATGTAACTAAGTATTTTTTTTAACTCTGTAACCTAAGTAATTAATATTTTGAAATTATAAACTTGTTTTTGAGTATAGCATTATAATTATGAGAATGAGATTTGTACCATTTGCTCGTCATAAAGGTTTATTGATGTCTTAATTGGAGTGTTTAGTTTCATATAATAAATTAATATATGGATAATTACACAGGTTTGTTTAACATATGCGATATTTATTTTAATTAAAGTGTGAATATTCAATTGAAAATTTTAAGATGATTATTTATTTACCAATGCTTTTTTTTTGGTAATTTTTTTTAAAATTTGCAATGCACATGTTTTTTAATTGAAATAACTTACAATTCACATTAATAATCAAACTAATGTTGTCATTCTCAATTTGGCTCGATCTATCTTCTCCTTTCTTTGGATGATTCTCAAATGGAGTCTTTGCCTTGTTGTTTATATATGTCTAGAGAGAGAAGGGGAAGAGACTCATTTTGGTTTCGTTTTTTTTTCTACATGTTTATCACAATTTTTAATTTAATCAACCGTTAGAATTTGTGACACTTTCCTAGGATTTTCATTTCATTATATTTGAATTTCTAACTTTCTTTACTAACAACTTTTGAATAAATTGTATTAAATACTTACTTTAATATTAATTTAGGATAAGTGTTGCTTCCATCGAGTTTCACAGTTTTTTTTTTCTTTTAAGTTCCATGGTTAAGTTATCTATACTAACATTTTTTTAATCAAAATTATTAAATATTTAATTTAACAATAATTTTAGGATGGTAGGTGAGAGAAGTTGTTTTTTTCAAAAGTTTTTTCGACACCATATAGCAACAGATATATATATATTTTTAATAGATTCTAGATTTGTGTTTAAATATCGCATTTATATAAAAATTTAATAAGTAGTGAATAATAAATCCTTATTTGCCAATTTCACTTTTACTAATTGGTTAAAATTAATTGTTTGAATAACATTTAAATAATTAGAGAGAATTATTTTAAATTCATTAATTATTAATAGTTAATATTGACAGTAATTTAGAAATTAAAGTAAGGATAAAGGAGCCCAAAAATATTTTTAGCATTAATGAATTTTTTATAATAAATAGTTATTTTAATGGGTTGCAAAAAAAAAAATGTTAATAGTAATGTTACTGTTATTATATTAAATATTTATTTAAGGAAAAAATCTTCGATTATGATAAACATTAAAAAAAATGTAGAATTACCTCTTCATCCATAACAATATGTCTCAATGTATCTAGAAATTCTCCTTTCTTAATATTTTCGAATAGAATTTTTGTGAATAACACTCGCTTTGAAACTCCAATTATTATTTTTGAAAGGTTTTAGATCACATATTAGCATATATATATTGTCTCTTATGCCTACAATTTAACAATAATATATCACTAAGAGTAATTTAAACAAACTATTATAATTCTAATTATGATCTAAAAGGAAATAAAAAAAAAAGATTTTGCAAATGCAATGCAATAGAACAATTTAAATTTTCAAATAAAATAAAATTAAAGATTGAGATGTACCTTGAATCAATCAATATGACACAAAAGAAGAAAAAAACAACATTGTTATTTACTAAGCAATGAGCTTCTTTGCACATGCATGAAAATATTTATAGAAAATGCAAGATGTATATTATATAATAGATCATTTACTTTTTTGTTTTGGAATTTGCAAAGATTAATTACATTTTAAAAATTTAGAAAAAAAAAATCCAATTGAATTAATATATATATATATATATATATATATATTAGAAGAAGAAGAACAACAAATATTAATTATAAAATAACTTGTGAAAATGAAAATGTTTATAGGAGGAATTCATACCTTTATTTCCGAGTATTTTGTTGAAACATCTCGTCTTTCATTGATGCTTAATTACTGCTACTTTGCCATTCATACAAATTTAGAAATGTTGAGAGGAGATCAAGAGAGAGAAAGAAAAACTAACTAAAAAGAAGGGACTCACATTTTTGTAAAAAAAAGTAAGAGAAGACTCTTTATATAGTTGAAGGCTTGTGGCTAGGAGTTGAAGAATGTAGAAGAACTTTGAAATTCCAAAACTGTTGAAATTCTATTATTAATTATAATTAAATGTAAAAGCATTAATTTTAGAATTAATTTATAATTATTAAATCAACAAAACCCGTTACCTTCTAACCTTTTACTTTCTCCTACTTTCGTTACAAAATTATTTTATTAATTAAAAATATATTTAAGTAATGAAAGAGAAAGTACAATTATAATATTTAAATAATTCATTATTTTTTTTAATACAAAAAGACATTCTTAATAATGAATTTTAATGGCATGATTGTAAATCTAACAATTAAAATAAGGGTATAGTGGTCCAAAAATATTTTTTAAACATCTTCCCTTTTTAATATATTATAAATTATAGATAGTAAGATAATCATGAAATTCTAGTTAAAACTTGGGAATGAAAAAAAAAACAAAATTGAATGCTAATTTATTTTTGCAGATTTAATAAAGCAATGAAAATTAAATAAAAAAACACAATGGTTATCAATCAGACAAAAATACGTTTTATCGTAATTAGGTAAAAAAATGAAAAATGGTTTAAAGAAATAATGTTAAAAGCACGTGAAGTATACCTCTTGTGTGAACAAAGTATCTTATGCTCCTTATCTCAGACCTCCACCAAATGTCTTGAAAAATATCATTGATATCATGTTTTGTCCTTACATGGGACAGCACTTCACTTCCATTCATCTCCAACTGCTCCAGCTTAGGTGTGCTTACAGTTCCATGAGAAAATATATTCATTGTTGGGCATTCATCTACCATCAACTCCTTCAAGCATGGGAACGCAAGTTTGCATTTCCCAGGGTAAAAGCTCTCTAGTCTTGGTAAGTCTACAATTGTCAACCTCTCCAATTTGCTGAAAACAATTTCATGCAGCTTGTCTTCTTCTTCCCGGTCTCCAGCAAATATACAAGTTGTCATTTCTCTACAATCTTTTACTGTGATTTGAACAAGAGTCTTAGTCATTGAGGAGGAGCTTAGCAAATTCATCAGCTTATCACACCCACTTACAATGAGATTCTCCAAGTTCAAGAATGTGATTGATGGTGGAGCTATACACTTTAATTTGCCACATTCCAGTACCAACAAGGTTTCCAAATTATCAAGCATTAAGCTCACTCTCCACACGTGTGTAAGTTCAGGAAGATCAAACAAATTTAATTGCTTCAAGTTTGCACATGATCTCTGAGTATGGTTATTATTTTCTTCTTCATTTGGAAATACTTGTACTAACTGAGAGCAAGAATCCACAGTGAGATATTCAATATTGTAGAATATTTGATTCATTTCCCGTGGAAAAGCAATTATGTCATCATTCCTCAAAGTAAGATATCGAAGTCTTGGAAACGACGCGGATCTAAACCAAAGACTTTCCGTCATGGCCGTGGTCCCCACTGTCAAATCTGTCAAGCTTGGGAATACAATCTGAAACACAAACAAATTTTCTAAGCTAACCTATTAAATATCTGGTCCTATTTTTCAACTTTAGTAGTTAGTTAAGTACGAAATAGAAATATAAAATGTGCATATTAAACAAGATATATTGGATCAAGATGCATTACCTCAGGAAACATTAATTTTGATGTTTTATCCTCTGAAAATAATTGTGCCACATATTTGCTGCAGTAGTTAATGCTTAACGTTCTAAGTTTTTGAATATGATTGATGAAGGTAGCTGGAAAAATACTTTGAAGCTGAGGGCAATCAAGTACTTTGATTTCTTGAAGATTTGGAAATGTGAACAATGCAGTGGGATCTTTGTTCCACACACACTTCAAATTCAGCAGTCCCTTCAAATTTAACGTCTTTAATGGCATTACTTTTACACCCTCCTTTTGCTTAAAAGTTGGTTCGTCCACTTCAAAAATTCTCTCAAGTAACTCACATGCTTCAATACTTAATGAGTTTAAGGAAACAAGTGCTGTCACCACATTTGATGAGAAAATGTACCTTAAACTGTAGAAATTTGACAACTCTATAGTTTGGAGTTTGCAAAAAGAATTTGCAATCAAACCATGATCATGCCATACCATTTTCGAATTATTTCCTCCTGCAATTTTCAAATACTTCAACTCTGGAAATGCAACCTACACAATTTTACAATCCCTCAGTGGATGAAAAACAAATTTATTTTTGATTTTATATTATTAAAATTAAATATGGGTTAAATTACAAATTTCATCTCTAAACTTTTAAAAAGTGTAATAAATCTCTAAACGTTCAATTTTTTGTCAAATAGGTCCTTAAACTTTAAAAAGTATCTAATAAGTTCTTAAACTTTTAATTTTATGTTCAATAGATCCATGAGTTTTCAATTTTGTGTCTAATAGAATTTGATATTTTTTTAATTTACAAACTTATTAAACACAAAATTGAAAAGTTTAGGATCCCCTTGGACATAAAATTCAATTTTATATCTAATAAATCAATTAATTTTTAAAAACTTCACATATGTCAACGACCTATTAGATATAAAATATAAAATTCAAGTATCTATTAGATATTTTAAAATTTTAGGGACTTGATAGACATAAAATTGAAAATTTGGGGACCTAAATGACTCAAATAGACACACGTAAATGTTTAGAGACTAAATTTATAATTTCACTTTAAATATATATTTAGAATGGAAAATAGAGACAAAATCATTGCCAAATATACTTGCAAATAAAAATCTCTGAGAAGAAAAAACTGTAAATATATTTTTACGATACCTCATCATCAAAAAAGGGAATGTCTGGATTTTCCTTGCTCAAACTTGGAAGACCCTTTTCATTTGCTTTGAATCGAAAATTTGCATGAGCCTCGGATGTTGCTTCTATACTTAAACATTCACATCTTTGCCATAGTGTTCCAAACACCCGATCTATTACATCAGCTTCTGATCCAATCTTAATCATCAAGGTTCTTGAGAATTCAGGTTCTGTTACAAATAAGTGTCTGCCACCAACATGAAAACAAAAATGTTCTAACTTCAAATTTTCTAAAAACAAGAAATCTTGTAGCATCCTCTCATCCAAAATATCTAACTTTAAACTGATAAGATGCGGTAGATCTTTCAATTCTTGAATTGTGACATTCTTGATCAATTTATTTTCGTATGATACTTCCTCTCCCCATCTGCTAAAGCTTGATGACAAATCCAACTCTTCTAGCTGTGTCATACTAGAAAAAGCGATAAGGGGAATTACATGCAAACCATCACAATGTGATACTTCCAATACTTTGAGTTCTGTCAGTTTACTCATAGTTGCAGGTAAATGTGTGATCGAACAATATTGAATCCTCAAAATTTGCAATTTCTTTAGCTTACCAATTATATTGATATCTTTAACCCTACAACTTTTCATACAAAATATCTGAAGGGTCTCCATTAATGTATGAGTTAAAGATATACTTAATACTTGAAAATGCATGCCTGACAAATCCAAAACTCTAAGTTTTTCCATTCTTTCGAAAAAGGTATTGGAAATTTGAAGCTTTGTGTTAACATACTTACTGCAAGGTCCTTCGCGAACATGCATTCCCTGTAATATTAACAACTCAAGATTTTGAAACTCCAAATTTTGAGGAAGGTAGTGAAAATTGGTAAGGTTTCCAAAGATTGCTCTAAAAGATCCCCGTCTATCCTTCTTTGGCCATTCAAGATGTTTATCTCCAAAGGTCAATGCACGCATGTTAGCTTCTTCTGACCATGCTATTTGTATTGCAATATCACGAACCACATCATGCATTTTAACATATTTGTATCTCAAATCATTGCACTCTAAAAGTAATGAAGAAGATATAAGATTGTCAACCAACATCAGGACCCTATTTCTCGCTTCACACCAATTATTTACTTTGTTGAACAATCCCATGCCCACTGCATACATTTGCAATTTTTCTACAGAAATCTCATAATCGTCTGGAAATAAACTACAAAGAAGAAATAGTAATCGAGCTTCTGCACTTTTTATAGAAGTGTAACTCCTTTTAATTATAGAATATAGTTTGTCAGTCACTCCTTCAATATTTGTTTCAATAGGATTTTCCAATTGAAAAAGATGATCCCTCCAAATGGGTAATGACCTTTCTCCCCTCAATGTCTTTGCAACTAAAACAAGTGCAAGTGGTAATCCCCCACATTCTTTTGCCACCATCTTAGCTACATGTTCTATCGCAACTTCATCAAACTCACCAACAATTGCAGAAAAAAACTTCCAAGACTCTTCTTCACTCAGAGGTTTCAACTGAAAATACGTTTTTATATCCATATCATTGGTCAATACTTTTCGTTTTCGACTTGTTATAAGTATCTTGCTTCCTTTTTCACTTAAATTTGAACCACAGGGAATTCCAACATCTACAAGATCAAGTTCATTCCACAAATCATCTAATATAACTAAGATTTTATTTCCCACTTCTAATTTATTTCGTAGTAGATCTGCTCTTCCCTGCTTACTTTCGGCCATTCCTAACTCCAACCTTAACTTATCTCCCATTTGTGCTTGAATATCTTCTACACTCAAAGTTTGGCCAATTGTCACTTTAATCACTTGATCAAATAATTTGTCTTCCAACACTAATTTCTCAACTTCATTAAGTAACGTAGTTTTTCCTACGCCTCCCATACCAAATAACCCAATCCTGTTGAAATTAGGATTTGCAAGTGCATCCTGAATTTGTTTGGCAATTGACGTTCTCGATTCTAAAAATTGATAATTTTCAGGTATATTAGAACTTCTAATACCTGAAAGAGGCACGAGATAACCAACTCTTTGGAACTTCTCTTTTGTCGCCATTAATTCAGAAATTTCTTTCCCTTTCTTCGTTGCTTTCCTACTTCTTTGATATCGTTGGACCACGTTAAAGCATGAAGGGTTATCTAATCCACTTTCATTTTCTTGGGACATGTTGGGTAGTTTAGTGATTGTATCGTCCACTCTTCTAAACCATGTTGAAACCACAGGTTCAATTTCACATCCACGATTTGTTGCTTCATCAACCCTATGCTGCATTTCTTTTCTAGCATCTACAAGATCTTGATGTCGCACTTTAAGATCGTTAATATTTCTATTGTAGAGAAAAAGGTAGCCTAGTCGACGTCCGATAGGTGCAATGGTGTACTCTGCTATTTTCGCCACAATTGAGATTACGATCTCCATTCTTATGTATAATTATTCTCTCCCTTTAGACTCTTTTTTTATCTTTCATTTTCTGTACAGAGATAGTAAAGGATGTCAATACTTAAAAACAATGGAAAAAATTATTGCAAGAGTAATGATAAATACAAGACCAAACCATGTATAGTAAAGCCCATTGTATGGTACTCTTTTTCAATAGACAGTAATTTTGCTCCAATTTGATAAATATTTTGTTTTAGTTTTTTATTTTAAAAAATTAAAATAATTTATTAGTTTTATATGTTTCAATGTTTTAAATGTCTATCAAATTTAAAAAATTAAAAATGGGTTTTTAGAATCTCTGACACCGTGACAGTTTTGTTTTTGTTTTCTACTTTTAAGGAAGTTTGTTCACTAACCTTTTTCTTTTTTCATGTTTCATTTTTTAAGGCACTTTTCAAATCTTAGATAAAAATTGAAAACAACTTTTTTCTAGTCTTTCAAATTTGATTTTTTGAATAGTAGATTTCACAAAAGAATGAATGTTATTAGTAAATAGATCAGTAAATAAAAAATCATTTCTGATAATTCCTACATGTTTTTTTCATTTTTAAAATGCGGTCAGAATTTTAAAAATATAAAATCGAAGTAAAATTAAAATTTTAAAACTGAAAACGGAAATAAAATGGTAAATCAATGAGTGTTTGAAATAATTTAAATTTCTTAAATTGATTTACTATGTTTAATCCCTAATGAAAACTACCTCATCTATTCACAACCAGAAAATCACAATCTGAGAATTCCATTGGTCATTATATTCAAACACTCAAAATAAAAATAAATAAATAAAATCGAAAAAACTAAGTAAAACATCGTGAGTATTCTAAAAATTGGATAGTAACGTGTCTTAAAATTTTGCTAGTTTATGTTTGAGATTTGTTTTTTTTTTTTCTTTCCTTTCTTTTACTTTTAAAAAGGTGAAAAGTACTTCTAGCCCATAAAAGTACTGATTGATAATCAAGAGTGATTTAGAGAAGATAGGTTTTGGTGAAAAACAAAGAGAGGGAGAGATATAAAAATTTTAGACAAAATTAAAGATAGGGGAGATTGACAAAAAAAAATTCAAAAAAAGATTAAAGAGAATAAAAGTTAGAGAGAGTGGGAAGAAGTTGTTGATATAATTAAATTTACCATAATCTATCAGCTTCAGCTTTTAGGTTAATTGGTGATTTAACATGGTATCAGAGCAGGAGGTCCTGTGTTCGAACCCCTGTAAAGTCGTTTCCTCCCCAATTAATATTGATTTCCACTTGTTTGGTCTCTTACAAATTTTCAAGCCCACAAGTGAAGAGGAGTGTTGATATAATTAAATTTACCATAACCTATCAGCTTAAGCTTTTGGGTTAATTGGTGATTTAACAGAAGTAGAGAGCTAAAAATGAGTTGAAGATTAGAAGAAAAGATATTAATATTCAACACAAAATGCTATGAGTATAGACTATGTGTTTCATGTTTAATATTAAATATGAGTGGAAGAAGAGAAATTACCTGCAACTGCAATGGAGAGGCCTAACTAATTCTTCACTTCCTTCAGGGAGCGAGAGAGAGAGAGTGAGAAGAAAAAGAAGAGATGAAAGTGGGGAAATTTTTTGATCCTAATTTAATAATTTTATGGAGGGGAGGATGGTGGAATCCAGAAGAAGCCAATACATTTTCCCATTAAAGTTTTGAATGAGGGAAATTGGAAAAAAAAATGCATATGCATATGTTTTTTCCTCTGTTGTTAATGAGGTCGTTCGCTCTACCTCTTGTTTTGGTGGTCAATGAAGTTTGCTTTTCTCCGAAAAAAAAAAAAAAAAAATCTCTCCAACATACTCCGGATTTCACGTTTTGGTAAAATGACACCTTATGTCCCTGCTACCCGTGAAGTTCTCTCTCTTGTGCAATGTGTTTAGGGGTTGCTTGTATTAGATTACATGGGGTTCTATCTCAAAATCAATTGGCAATGAGAGGAGTAGCTCATGTATCTTATAAATTGTGAGGTCTCTCTACATTTTTCCAATGTGGGATCCTCAACATGCCCCCTCAAGATGGTGCCACTTTGGCTTCACCATTCTTGGATCGGATCCCAATTTTAATTTTTGGACCGAATACTCGTTTGGGTTTAATGAGCTCTGATACCATATTAGATTACATGGGGTTCCATCTCAAAACCAATTGGCAATGAGAGGAGTAGCTCATGTATCTTATAAATTGTGAGGTCTCTCTACATTTTTCCAATGTGGGATCCTCAACAGCTTGGGTTAAGGTAGGGAGTATGAGTTATTAAACTTGTAGTTGTTTAGTCTAAGAAGTTATTAAATTTGTGTTTTGAGGTGCATAGTTATTTAGTCTCGAATTAAGAAGTATGTGTTTCGAGTGCAGAGTTGTTTAGTCTGGAATTATGAAATCTGTATTTCGGATGCAAAGTTATTAAACCTATAGTTCTGAAGTTTGAGGTTATGTTAGCTTTTTTTTTTTTTTAATTCTTCAAATTTTAATTATTAAGGACTTCTTTCAATGAATTCTAAGAATGAGAGATATATTAGATGCAATTCTTGGAGTTTAAAAACCATACTTATATCATTTTAAAAAAAAAAACCATACCTATAATTTAATCCATAATAAAGTACCAAATTGAAAATTCTCCTACACATTAAAAGGCTAATAATTTAGTAGATGAAGGTAGAATTTAGAAGAGATCAAGCAATTAGGATGCACCCCAAATAATATGTCTTGTGGGGGCAACCAATTGTATTATATTAATACAATAAAAAATTAATAATTATTTTTAAATTATTGGTGATATTAATAAATAGGGTGCGTTGAAATAACCCTCTTACAATGACATCTAGCTCATCAAAAAGAAAAAAAGTAGAATAAACTCAAGATAAAACAGAATAATTTAGGTCAATTACAAATAAAACTACTAATTATTAAATTTTAAGTCTTAAGAATTTCTCTTTTAATTTAGACAATTGAGTAAAAAAAAAACTTTTTATTGTATGTCCTCTCTGATTTGAAAAAATAAAAGTATTTACTCCACTAGTATAAATTTGAAGTAAAAACTTAGGGGTCGTTTGGTACACAGGTTTGGGTGGTTTGTTAAGCCTGGGTTTATTAAGTTTGGGTTGTTAAGTCTGGGTTTGTTAAGTCTGTGTTTGGATGGTACAAAAAATAGGTTTGTTAAGTCTGAGTTTGTTAAGTCTGTGTTTGGATGGTACAAGTTTAGGTTTGTTAAGTCTGAGTTTGAATTCTAATTTGTTAAACCTGAGTTTATTAAAAGTGTATTTGGTTGGTACATTTAAAATTTGTATAAATAATAGAAATTTTTTAATTAAAGTAATAAAAACTATATATTAAATTATATATAAAATGTAACTTTTATGATGAAATTAGAGAGTATTATTTTAATAATAAATAAAATATTTTTAATACATTTGTCCACTCAATTTTCTTCCAATAATTATTTTATAGAATAAATATTTAATTGTTCATGAAAATATTTCAGACTATTTACCAAAGTGTGAACAAATATAAACAAAATTTTTATGCAAATATATCCAACATAAAATTAACCATAAGAAAATGTTATTAATTGTTTATTTAATGATTTATAACTTGTTGTGCTAAGAAAAATTATTTACTACTTATCATCAAAATTACTATTGAACTTAACTTTCTATATTAACTAATACATAAGGTTATAAAGTTAAAGTATTTTAAATAATATTATTTTAAAAGCTATTAACTTCAAGATACACTAACCAAAATAGTTTAATTAATTAATTTTACAAATATTATATCTTTAATTGACTATGATAACATGATGTTTACATTTTCACAAGAAAATGAGTTTAGGAAAGTTGTGGATTTAGAGAAATGGACTTTTTTTTTTATCAAATGGAAATTGACGTATTAAATTTAGGTTTATATAACGTGTCTGGTTTGGAATTTATAATAAAATAATTTATAATATAATTTATATGTTAATAAAAATTTTAAAATATAACAATAAGTTTCTTATAAATTATGAACACTTTTTAATTTATTTTTTAATATTATTGCTAATTTGAACACTTTTTGAATAATTATTTTGTAAAACAAATATTTAGTTAGTTTTGTAATTGTTTTTTTCTATCAATGTAGGAACAAAATACAAAGAAATTCCTTCTTATAAATTTATCATTATAATTGCTCTAAAACATGAAGTATAACAAAGTCAACATATCGGTTTATGAATTAACTATTACTATTTGAAATTTGAACTAAATTTATTATTTATTTATTATAAAGTTATCATTAATTAATTATTTTTATTTAACTAATATATTTTTATTAAAAATATAATGCATTTTAAAAGCATAATTAAAGACAAAATATGTACTTTAGCAAACTTGGGGAGTACTGTAGCAAACCTGGAGGGTAGAATAGTATGTACTGTAGCAAACCTGTGTTAACAAAACTGCCAACCAAATATGGGTTTGTTACACAAATCTATACTCCCCACTTCCAAAATAGAGAATCAAACACCCCCTTAAGTGTTGAAGAAGCAAATTACGTAAATAATATAATATCAAAATTTAAGAAAATTTGGCTCCCTAAGTCTACATGTAAGTCTGCCCCTGGAATTAATAAAGTTGAAAAGAACCTCGCCGGCGCAGGGGTCTGCCACTTTGTCCTTTTTTTTCTCCCATTTATTTCCTCTTAAATTTTTTAACAAGTTGGTATGATGTGGCAAAGCTTGATTGGTGGATGGAAAAAGTAAGAGAGAGAAATGGAGCCATTTTCTATTTTATTATACCTGTGCTGTAGCATGAATTGCCAACCTCATTTTTAACTCCCAAACTTTCTACTTGTTTTTTCCTCTTCTTGTTATGCTTTCTCAAATTTGTTTGGCAATAATCAAAGTTTGGATTTCAAATCATATTTTAGATATGATTTGGTCTTTACTCATTTTTTAATAACCGCAAATTTCCTTCCTGTTAGTTTTCTTATTTGTAAGTCTTGTTTTGTATTAACTACTTTTGTTGCTCTTTGTATCAATGGGGTGATAAATATAGAAATATAAAAATTTAAACCTAAGAAAGAAATACATATCAATTATTATTGAATAGATAATGAATGCATGTACTTCATCTATTTTTCTTCTTTGAAAAAAAGACTAGTCTTTTCATTATTTTATCGTGTATCCTATCAGAAAAAGAAATTTCAAGGCTGGCTTATTGGGTGAAAAATGAAAATGACATCATCCCTTACGTGTAAATTTGGTGGACGATATTGTCCATTGGGTTATGGGTCATGGGCCATATCATGTCCGCTTGTCACAAGTATCATATCTCTCTTTCACTTATTGTTTAGGGTTGACTACGCAAATGGCCCCGATTAACACTCTGATCTTCATCTTCTTCAGCACCGCTTTCACCATGCATAGCAACTCAACTCCAAGCCTTGAAGATTCCTACGAATCACCTTCTAAGCTTCCAAAAAGCTCAGAATCGTTGTTCGAACTGTCAGAAAGTTGAGAAGTAAGCGACTGAACAATTACGCGCATGAAATTGGCTTGTGCAGAAGCGACGGTCCCAATGGCTTGAGATTTGAGATTTGGAGAGAGGAGGATTGTCTTGGGGAGAGAAAACCGGAAAAATACCGATGGCTTAAGATTCAGAGAGATGAGAGAGGATGATTGTCTTAGGGAGAGAGAAATTCGGAGAGTGGAGAAGGAAGCAACTGAACAATTACACGCATGAAATTGGCTTGTGCGGCAGCGATGATTACTGGAAAAATATAGATGGCTTAAGATTTGAAGAGAGGATGATTGTCTTGGGGAGAGAGAATCGGAAAAATAAGTATAAAGATACTAACTGCAATGTAAATCTTTCAAAATACAAATTAAATATAGTTTAAATAAAATAGGAATCTTTAGATTTGAAGAGAGGAGGATTGTCTTGGGAGAGAAAATTTCGGAGAGAGAAGATTTTCTTGGGGAGAAAGAATCGGAAAAATAAGTATAAAGATAATAACTGCAATGTAAATCTTTCAAAATACAAATTAAATATAGTTTAAATAAAATAGGAATATTTAGATTTGAAGAGAGGAGGATTGTCTTGAGAGAGAAAATTTCGGAGAGAGGAAGATTTTCTTGGGGAGAAAGAATGGGAAAAATAAGTATAAAGATAATAACTGCAATGTAAATCTTTCAAAATACAGATTAGATACAGTTTAAATAAAATAGGAGAGAGGGGGATTTAGTGTACAAGGGCAAAACGGAGATTTGAAAAAAGAAACACCACACGTGCACCTCACGTGTAGCCATAATTAAAAAGAAAAATTGTATGGCCATTAACCAAAACAACCCATTCTTTTTAACCATTCCTAGAATTTTCCCTATTGTTTATGTCACTTCACTTCAACCATCTATCACTGTGGTGGTCAAAAATTATATGTGAATGATTCGTATAATTTAAAAGGAAGAAACAAAAATACTAATTTATATAAAAATAATTATTTTTTTTAAATAAAAAAATCTAAGAGAAAAAGAAAAGAAAAGAAAATTGTAATAGGCGGACTGTCGAACTTTGCTATGATGTATTGTAGCCTGTAGGTGGAGTACAAATTGCTACTATATAAGTCTAATATATGAGAATGATTGAGAGTATAATACTAATTTATAGATTCTTTAGGGGGCGTTTGGCTCATGGGTTTGGGTTCCAAACCCAAAACCATGTTTGGCACAAGGTGTTGGTTTTGAAGCACAACCCCATGGGTTACAACAATGCAACCCCATGGGTTTGTGCCATGTTTTCCTCTTCCACTTGTCGTTTTTCATTTTCGACAACCACTTCGACAACAAATCAGGTGGCAACTCCGACGACCACCGACAATGACAACTCCGACCACCTCACCGGCGACCCGACCACCGCACCGACGACCTGACCATCGCACTAGCGACCCGACCACTGCACCGACGACCCCACCACCGCATCGACGACCCGACCACCACTGACGACTACCTCCGGCGACCACTGCGATAAGAACTCTAGAGACCAATCTGACGATCACCTTGCGACTTAATCACCCCAACAACTTGACACCTCAATGACCCAACCACCCTGACAACCCGACTTGCCTGAACCACCGCCAATGACTATCTGACAACCACTCAGACAACCTGACCACCTAGCAACCGCCGCCGACAACCACCTAGTGACTACTTCGATGACCCGACCACCCCGATGACTACTTCGGCGATTACCCCGACAACTTGACAAACTCAACCACCCAAAACTACCGTTGACGACCACCTGGTAACCACTCTAGTGACCACCCTGGCGACCTGACCACCTAGCAACCCGACCACCCTAATGACCACTCCAACAACAACTCTAATGACTCGACCACCAGACAACCACCCAGCAACCACTTGGACGACCTAACCAATCATATGACCACTCTAGCGACCCGACCACCTAACAACTACTGTCGACAACCACCCAACGACCTGACCACCGTGCAACCACCTCAGCAACCCAACCACCCCATCAACCTTATCACCCCAACAACCACTCCAACGATCACCCTAGCGACTCGACCACGTAGTCAATTTTTTAAAATGTTAAAATAAAACTAAAAATGGTTACTAAACAAATTTTTAACCTAATATATTTGAAATAGGTTTCAAAATATGGTGCAAAATAGAGTTTCTAATATTTTAATTTCTAAAATAGAATTCAAATTTTACAACTCATTTATCCTTGAAATAGATTTCAAAAGACGGTGCAAAATTTTGTTTAAATTCCATAATTTCTTAAATAGACCTCCAATATTTTATTTTTTTAAAATAGAGTTCCAAAAATATGTTTATGAATACTTTGTAAATAGAGTTTTAAATTCCCTAATTTCTTAGATAGACTTCCAATTTTTTAATTTCTATAATAGAGTTCCAAAAATAGGTTTCGGAATACTTTGTGAAATAGAGTTTTAGATTCCTTAATTTATTAAATAAACTTCTAATTTTTTAATTTCTAAAATAGAGTTCCTAAAATAATTTTCTGAATACTTTGTGAAATAGAGTTCTAAATTCCCTAATTTTTTAAATAGACTTCCAATTTTTTAAATTTCTAAAATAAAGTTTGATAACTCTTCAATAGAAGAATTATTCCTGTTTAAAAATCTCTTATTAAAGTATGATTACTGTGTGGAAGTGTAAGAGAGAACACCTAGAACCCGACCCCCCATGGACGACAACTCGATGCCTTCATCACCTTCAACTACTACTTAGTTTTAATTCAGTTTGTGTTTTGGACAACTATTGCTATTTCTTTTCTTCATTCCTTTCAGCTTATGTATTATGATATTATGAACTTTGGACCTTCATTTGCATTATGGATTTCCTTTACTCTAGCAATATCATTCTTCTTTCCCAAGTATTAATTATTAAAAATATATGTCCTTACTAATGTTATTTAATTGTACATCATCATGAATGGAGTGAATGAGATACTTGTACAAACTACACATTCATAATTAACTATGCTTGAAACAATTGATCCACATAATTAGTTAAAATATTGATATGCAATTCAGTAAACAATCATCAAGTAAAAAAAATGGATATAAAAAAAAACCTAAAAAAATTATTTAAAAAAACAGACTAAACAAACCCAGCCTAGCCCAACCCAATCCTGCACCCCAAACACAGGTTTCAGCAAACCAGCCAAACTCAACCCTGCACCCCAAACACAGTAATCAGAAACCCCAGGGTTTTTGATTCCAGCCAAGGATTCTTACGGTTTCTGATTCCAAACCAGCGCGCCAAACTGCCCCTTAAAGTTTTGGGGGCTCTGGCGTGGGCCCTACATAGACCTGTCGCTGTCAGGTCCACATTTTGGTCGATTGTACATGAAGGGAGAAATTCAATTATGAAAAATTATTTTGTCGGAAAAAATCTTTTATCAAATACAATAGACAAAAGGGAGAGCAAATTCCACCAACTTAAAAGTTGATCTGTAAATTATAATTGCACAAAGAATCTATTTAATTTACTTAACAAGAATAATTAAGTAGTTAAGATATTTTTATTATTTAAGACAGGGTAGATTTGAATTCGTACTTATATTTATAATATGATATAAAAATAATACATTACAAGTTTAGTTCATGAATTTTCAAAATTATGTATAATATGTTCTTGAACTTTTAGAGAATGTCTTATAAGTTTTTAAACTTTTAATTTTGTGTTTATTAATTTCATAAACCTTTAAAATGCTAAGAAATTCTTGGACTTTCAATTTTGCGATTAATAAAACCCTAACTTTTTTGACATTTTTTAAAATTCACGATGTAACTATTAAGATTCCTAACCTTTTCAATTTGTGTGTGATAAGTCATTTATAAATTTTAAAAAATATTTAATAGGCCAGAGAACCCATTCAACACCAAAATTGAAAGGTCATAGACTTAAGGGTTCATGTGGAATACCTTCTAGTTCCAACACTTTTGAAAAAAAAAATATCTCCAATAAAAATGTTAGTATATCTTACATTTTTTTCAAAAGTATTTTAAATAACAAATTTTTTTAGTGGTACTATATTCAAAAGTGATTCTATTAATTATAAATTTGTTTTATTTTTTACTACATATTTTTCAGAATTTCGGTCAATCACTTTAAAGTGCTTTTGGATAATGCATCCCTCTAGCTAAGTCTTTGTTAAAAAAAGGTTTTTAAATTAATCCAATTTTTAAGAAATTTTTATTTGTTAAGATTTTTTAAAAAAATTCACTTTTGATCATCTAGAATAACTCAATAAACTAATATTAAACACACTTTAAATCATTAATTTTTCTTAAGATGCTTATCGAAAAATAGATTTTGTTCAACATACATGTTTTTCACAAGTTATTCCAAACACTATTAGTTGACACTTTTAAAGTTAAAGGATCTAATAGACACAAAATAAAAAAATTTCAAGACCTACTAGACATTTTTTAAAGTCAAGAGACTTATTTGACACAAAAACTTATAATTAAACCTATAAAAAAAATCTTCATGGTATATTGCTTTTCATTCTCCTCCCCTCCATTTAAACAATATTTCTAATGAATCAAACTTGGCATAATTAATCATGAGTTCTTCTCAGTGTATTAAATTTCAAAAATGACATGTGGACATATTAATTTGGTTGACATGTCATTCTACCTAACATATATAATTAGAAAAATATCTTTTTCCTTCTCATCGATGATATATTGACAATAATTTTGAAATATCAACAATAATATTGTCAATAACAATTTCATAATGATCTATTTTGTCGTGAGAGATCTAATGAGCATATCTAATGTAAGTTTTGAGAGTTCATTTGCTTTACTTCCCGAATCGCCATCACTTTAACTTCCTACATTTTTTTAGAACAATCATAAAATCTTAAAAATGGAATTTTAAAAATTATGACTCTACACCGTAAAAATTTTGTTTTAGTTTTCTACTTTTTTTTTTCCTTAAAATTACTTTGTTCACTAACCATTTTTCTTTTTTATGTTTCATCTTTTAAGATACTTTTCAAATCTTAAATAAAAATAGGAGAACTTTTTCTAGTCTTGAAAATTTTGGGTTTTAGAAACAATTTTAAATTGTAGATTTTACAAACTTTTCAAGAAAAAAAATTAGTAGATTTTAAAAAGAATGAATTTAAATAGTAAATGAGTACAGTTTAATTTTTAAATATAGAAAATTAAAAAACAAAATCGTTACTGATAGGTCCTACATACTTTTTCGTTTTCAAAATGTGCTTAGAATTTTAAAAATATATAATGGAGGCAAATTTAATTTTTAAAAACTGAACACTGAAATAAAATCTTTACTTATAGTTCCTTGTTGCATAATTTTTGCAATATTGCAAGTGTACAGGTCAAGTTTTAATATAGTGATAAGAGTATTCAAGTATCGTCTTCAAGATTGGAGTTTCTAGTTCACTTAAGTGCCATAAATACAATCATTCAATTTTATTTAGAGAAAGAAATTGAATGATGAAGTCAAAACTAAATTAAACCAACAATAAAGATTGAGACAAATAAGGAGAGAAACTATCATAGAGAGTTGATTTCACCTATTAGACCAACGGTTCAATTTAACATCCAAGATTGATCATGCAAATATTTCATAAGACTATAAGTCTTATATCATGAATGATTCTTGTGAGGATAAACAATTCTCATGCAATGTGACAAAACTGACATCTCTGATAGTTTTTAATATAATGACATGCATAACAATAAGTTCATTTGTAAAACAATCTCTAAAAGAGTCTTAATCATTGTTATGTCAGAACTAGCCTTAGTCATGCAATTAGATTCTAGCCTAAACCACCCCATTTCAGTTGTGAATCTAAGCCAATACAACAAATAATCTATGAACCAGATTATAAGCATTAAACACATAAAAGCATGAATGAAATTAAGAGCAATCCATCAAGTAATTCAATTAGTCAAAGCATAAAGTCTAACGACTACATCAATCCATAGAATAAAAGTGTCTAGTCACTCATCCTCACTATAAAAAAAATCCAAACTCTTAATCAACACCATAATGAAAACTACAAAATAAAAGGGAAGAAGAGAAAAAACTAGTGTCATGTGTTCTCCCGTCCATTATGGTCTCCATGAAACTTGGGCTTGAAAATCTCTATTCCTTGCTCCCAAAGTCTCTCATCACTCTCAATTGTATATGGAAATCATTTTAGAATTGTGCTCTCCAAAGTTAGCTCCCCCTTGAACGAAGAAAATGTGTGTATTTATAATCGGTCAACCCATATACTAATCTAATTAGAAATCCATGATTTAATTAAATTAGGAATCCATGAATCTAATTAAGGGCATGTTTGTGAATGATTTTAGAAATATTGATTTTAGCACAATTGTTTGTTTAAAATTGATTTATTAAAAGTGATTTTCATATAATCATTTTAAATTTTGGTTCTACACTTTCAATAGTGATTTTCATACAATTAAAAGTGATTTTCAAAAGGCATGTTTGAGAGCGACTTTAAAATAAGTGTTTTAAGCTAAGTGATTTAATTACAATTAATTTTTTAAAATTATTTAGTTATAAATCATTTTAATATTTGATTCAACACTTGTAAAAGTGATTTAAATTTAATTAATTTTTTTAAAAAAAGGATTAATGTTTGTTTTCAAAGGTGATTTTAGAATCATCAAGTTACTAAAAAAGGCATTGCATTTGAGATTTAAAAAAAATAGAAGATGGTAGACAAAAGTTATACAGAGAGAACTAAAAATTAAGAGAGAAAAAAAATAGGTTAAAATACCATTTTGGTCCCTGTACTTTGGACTTTATTCAATTTTGGTCCCTATACTTTTAAATGTCCAATTTTAGTCCCTGTACTTTCAACAAAGCTTAAAATTAGTCCCTATGACAAGTTTGAAGTTAATTTTTATCAAAATTGGTTAAATAATAATAATAATTTTAATACAAGAAAATACACTATGTGAACATACTTCCAAAATTTATAGAGGAAAAGCTAATAGAGACTATTTTTTTTAAGAAAAATTAACCATAAACTAATAGTAGGGACCAATTTTAAGCTTTATTGAAAGTATAGGGACTAAAATTGGACATTTGAAAGTACAGGGACCAAAATGGAATAAAGCTTAAAGTACATGGACCAAAATAGTATTTTAACCAAAAAAATATAAAGCTAGAGAAAATTTTCAAAGAGAAAATGTTAGAGCATAGAGAGATAAAAATTTTAGAGAGAGGGACAAAAAATTTAGAGGAGAATTTTAATAAAGAGAGCAAAATTCAAAGATAGAGAGATAAAGAAAAAAATTTGGGTAGAATGATAAAAATTTTAGGATGAAAAACTTTAATGAGGAGAAAAAAGTTAAGAGTTAGGGACAAAAAAGTAGAGAAAGAGGTAAAAATTAGAGAGAAAAAAGTTAAAAAGATGCAAAAATTATAGAGCGGACCAAAAAAAAGTCAAAGATAGTTAAAACCATTAGAGAGAAAAAAAGTGAGAAAATGAATAAAAATTTAAAAAGATAATAAAGAGATACGCATTATAAAAATTTTAGAGAGAGGAAAGTTGTCATTTTGTAAACAATGACGGATGAACTCAATGGTGACGGTTTTGAGAAAACACATTTTTTTATGGAAATTTATGAATTTTTACCAAAGATTACGGTTTGTACCCATCACCAGAAGTATACTTTTTTAAAAAATCAAATAATAGTTATTTTAAATCACAATCACTAGACAAAAATCACTTGGGAATCACCTCCCAAGTGATTGACCGTGAATCACTTCAAGTGATTTTGGATACTTAAAAAATCACTTATTCCACCATTGCCAAATATCACAATTTTGGAAGAGAAATGATTTTAGGCACGTCAAAAGTGATTTTGGCCATTCCAAAATCACTCCCAAACATGCCATAAATTAGGAATCCAAGATCTAATCAAATTAGGAGTCCATAATCAAATTAGAAATATTTTTTTCTCCAAAAATTATACCCAAAATTAGTTGCTTAATTTATTGCTCAATTAGTTCATTTTTCACCATATTTCTTCTAAAATCTTCATTTTGCTCCAAATAATCAATTTCTATAAAATAAACAATTATGAACATAAAAGCATATATTTAAGTTTCAAAACTAGCATAAAATACGTATTTTATGTGCTATCAGCCCTAAATTCTTTTTCGTTTTCAAGATGTGCTTGCAACTTTAAAAATATATAATGGAGGCACGTTTAATTTTTAAAAACTGAAACGATTCGAGTGTTTGAAGGTTAAATTTCTTAACTGATATAACATATTTAACCAGAAAATTAAAATCTGAAAATCCTATTAATTAAGGATAAAAAAAAAAAACAAAGCCAAACACTAAGCTACATTCAAATGCAGTCATGAAATCAAAATATAAATAAGTTTATAATTTTTTAATTTTAGTTAAAATCCAATTGATATTTTTTCTAAGCCAACATGAGCATAACTCAAATGACATAACATGTACTATTGATTAAGAGGTCAGAAGTTCAAATCTCCCACCTCACATATTGTAAAATATATATATATATATTCTAGGTTTCTCATCATAATTTCAAAACAAGAGAAACAGAAGGAAGGAGAAAGGAAGGTGGGATGGAAGGTATTAACTTAACTACTTGAGTATTAATTGTATCACTTATTTAAATATATAGTTTAAATTTATAGATTTCAAGGTTTAAAGTTAAAAATTATAATTGACGCTTCTTCCTAACTTTTTAATAGCAAAGAAATAATTGTCCAAGAAACATAAGAAACCTATCCTTCATTCGTTTTTAATTACCCTCGATATAGGTAGATTTTTTATGAACGAAAAATGAGTAGTAAGAAAATTAAATAACATGATGAAATTTACTATTAATTAATAATTAACACCCCTAATTTTAATAAATTTTAGAGAAAATTACCTTTTGGTTCTTAATTTTTTTATTTACAAGCCTCATTTAAACTATCAGGAACGCTTCACTTTTAATACTGTTTTTAAAAATCGGTCAATTTGGCTTTTGAATTTACTCTTTCTGCTATCTAGATATAGTAATGGTTGTTGACTCAATAATTTTTTAATACATGTGTGATACATATTGGTTATAAATAGCATAGCATATTTATTCCTTTTTTTTTTTTTTTTAAATTTTCAATCAATAGTAATGGTTGTTGACTATATATATATATATAAAACTGAATTGATTGGCCGTTTTGTAAAAAATTAATTTTATCCCATGTATAGATATATATTGATTTAGTTATTTCCTAGTTCATTCTTGGTTTAATAAAAATTCCAGAAAACCGAACCAATATTTATACTAGACAATACCAATAAAAATAACTAACCAACATAAAATTCTTCTCGAAATTTGAACACCTGATCATTACGAAATAATAAAACCAATGCCAAAAACACCATTTTTACAACACATAAAAAGAACGATGTGAATACAATTTGTTCAACAAAATAGAAGAAAGAGAGAACTCAAAAAAGAGAAGCAGAAGAAGAAAGAGAGGGAGGGAATAATAAAAAACATGTGTTTAAATCATGTTTGGAATGCCTTTTAAGTGCTTAAAACCTGCACTTAGGTTTTAAGCACTTCATGTTTAAACACTTAACAAACATTCCAAACAAGTGATTAAGCTGTAGTTTTTAAATTTGAGGATTCATATATAAATGGGTCAAAGTTGTGTCACCATATTAAAGAAACATGAGGTTCCATCTCAAAATAGATTGACAAAGAGAAGAGTAGTTCATTTATTTTTTAAATTGTGAGGTCTCTCTTCATCTTTCCAATATGAGATTTCAACATGTCCCCTCAAGATAGTGCCTATTTGGGTTCACAATTCTTGAGTCAGACCTCAATTTTTTTTGGACCGAATACCCATATGGACTTTATGGGCTCTGATATCATATTAGAGAAACGTAGAATTCCATCTCAAAACCAATTGGAAAATAGATGAGCAACTCATGTATCTTATAAATTATGAGGTCTCTCTTCATCTTTCTAATGCGGGATCCTCAACACGTAAAATAATCATTTTAGCCATATCTATAATTTATGAAGCTATTAAGCATTTTTCAATTCCATGGTATATGCTAACATGAGTATAGCTTAACTGGCATAAAACATGTTTCATCGACCAAGAGGTTAGAAGTTCGAATTTTCAATTAGTTGAACTCAAAAAAAAAAAAAAAATCATGGTATATACTTAGACATGTACAAGATATAATTTCTGTATTGTTTTTGTTTTAGTAAATAAAATAAAATTTTAAAAATAATTACACTAAAAAGAGGTCTTATTTTGAAGCAAATAAATATTAGATTCGATCCTAAGACTTCCGAAATAGTCATATCGTGAATACTAAAAAATTGTTCTTTAGCTCAAATATTTCTAGATTTCATCGTCACCCAATTTGATCTAACAAAAATTATAATAATTATTTTAAGATTAAATTACAAATATAGTCTATGAATTTTCAGGATTATGTCTAATAGGTTCTTGAACTTTTATGGTTGTGTTTGATAAATTATTGAATTTTAAAGAGCGTCTAATAGGTCTTCAAATTTTCACTTTTGTGTCTTACAAGTTATTGACCTATTCGATATTTTAAAAAATTCATTGACCTATATTAGATACAAAATTAAAAAGTTAAGACCCCGTTTGATAATCATTTGATTTTTGGTTTTTTAAAATTAAGCCTATAAATACTACTTCCACCTATGACTTTCCATATTTTCTTATCTATTTTTTAGATGTGTTTTCAAAAACCAAGCCTAGTTTTGAAAACTAAAAACTAAAAAAAGTAATTTTCAAACACTTGTTTTTGTTTTTAGAATTTGACTAAGAATTCAAGTGTTTTCTTAAAGAAAGATTGAAACTATTGTAGAGAAGCTGAACGCCATTATAGAGAAATTGTGAGAAAACAAACACAATTTTCAAAAACGAAAAATCAAAAACCAAATGATTATCAAACGGGTCGTAAATTCCTATTTTACATATTTGAAATTTCGATGGTGATTCTAAGAAGTCTATGTGTAACTACTATCTTTAGTTCTCTAACTCTTCTTTTTCTAAATCTTTTTCTCTCTTACTAAATTTACTCGGTATAAAATTTCTCTCTCATACTCTCTCTTTAATTTTTTGTTTCTATCTTTCTAAACTTACATTTTTGCCTCTAGATATTTTTCTCTTTCTAGCATTTCTCTCTCTCTAGCTTTTTAAAAATAGAAAAAAAAAATCAGAAATCAAATTGATTATTGATTGGGCCTAAATAAACAAGATTGTCAATGAAAGTCATATAAGATTTATTACGACAAATAGCAAAATCTCTTCAACATAATTGAAAACTTTTTAAAGTTTGAAGTCTAAATAGATACAATCATCAAGTTGTAAAATTTATAATTTAAATCACAGTATCTTTGAAATTTTGTGCCAGATTGTGTAGACATAGCAAAGTTTTGATTGACCAGAGAAAAGAGTAAGAGAGATAATTAAGAAAAGTTTGAGAAATTATTGGAAGAAGACGTCACGTTGTGGCTAGCGATATTTTACTATTAGATGTATGATAGAGAAATTGCAAAAGTGCTTTAAATAATTTGAATCTAAAAATGCTTTTTCTTCCTTCTTTTTGACTGCAAATTTGTCTATTATGCCATCCTTGGTGTTCTTTTTTCTTGCATCTGAAGTTTTGGAATCAATTAATATGTAAGGAGACAGCACGTGTGTAGGGCCAAGCTTTGATTAAGCCATTTTGGGAGAGTATATATAGACTTTAATATTAGATGATTATCCCCTATAGACTTTGCCTTCTGCTATATGGAAAATGTATGGAAGGTTCATATGAATACAATCATTGACTTTATTGGTGAGAGAATTTGTTTATTATTTGGTTTTATGAGTGAATTATAAATGAAACGCGTCTTAAATAGTGGCCCTTGATTTTTTTTTTTTTTAAAGCTACTTTACTTGTTGAAATTTTACAATTTTAACATCGATCGATAACTTTTTAATTTTTTAAAATTAAACTTATAAACATTACTTCCACTCACAATTTTCATTATTTTGTTGCATCTACTTCTTACTAATATTTGCAAAATCTAAGTCAAATTTTGAAAACTAAAAGTAGTAGTTTTTAAAATTTTGTTTTTGTTTTTGAAATTTGGCTAAAAATTCAATTGTTTCCTTTAGAAAGATGAAAATCATTGTAAGAAAATTCTGAGAAAATAAATATAATTTTCAAATACCAAAAACAAAAAATCAAATAGTTATAAAACGATGCCTTAATTTTACAAATTTAAGCATTGTTTGATAACTATTTTATTTTTTAAAATTAAACTTATAAACATTACTTCCACTCACAGTTTTCTTTGTTTTGTTGCATCTACTTTTTACTAATGTTTTCAAAATTCAAGTCAAGTTTTGAAAACTAAAACTAATAGTTTTTAAAATTTTATTTTTGTTTTTGAAATTTGCCTAATAATTCAATTGTTTCCTTTAGAAAGATGAAACCATTGTAAGAAAATTGTGAGAAAACAAATACAATTTTCAAATGCCAAAAACAAAAGATCAAATAGTTATAAAAAGATGCCTTAATTTTCAACATTCTAGATCCACTTTTATAATGTGTCATTGTTATATCACCTTTCCTCCGTCTCTCTCTGCTTTCTTTCTAATGAATTGTTGAATATGAAAACACAACCAATTATATCCTATGTGTTTTGCTTTGATTACTCTGTTTCCAACTTCAAACTTGAGAACGTCCTCATATGGAGGCCTTGTTCAAGATCAAATATCTTGATTCTATAGCTGCTGTGTATAAGTTTGTTAACAAAAAGGGAAAGATAAAACATTAGAAATTTCCAATTGTTTATAGTTTAGTTTTAGTACCTAATGCTTTTTTTTTTTTTTTGGTAATTAATACAACATATATAATTCCTAATTATTTACCATCAAGAAAACTATATCATCTATTCATAGCCAGAAAATCAAATTTTAAAAATTCTATGGTCAATCAAAAGCTTAAAATAAAGATACACAAATGCCCAAAAACTAAGCATAACATTAAAATGCGGATAAGAATTTAATACCTTGCTTGTATCAAAATAGGTCATTGTCATCAACTCCGTTAATTTAACGCTTATGTGAGACATTGACTATATTATACTTAAGAATTGTGTGATGGGTTGGTTTTAATGACAATGACCTATTACACATAAAATTAAAAAGGGTAAAAATCAATTTATACTTCTAAATTTTGGGTCATATCAATTAAAACTCCAAACTAATAATTAAATTAATTTAAATACTAAATTTTCATAAGTTAATCAATTTAGATAATCCGTTGGTGATTTATAGTTATTTTTTACTTGATTCCATTAATATCAGCTCAAAATTACAAAATAAAATTATTTTTCTCCCAAAGTCTCTCATCACTCTCAATTGTATATGGAAATCATTTTAGAGTTGTGCTCTCCAAAGTTGGCTCCCCCTTGAATGAAGAAAATGTGTGTATTTATAATCTGTCAACCCATATCCTAATCTAATTAGAAATCCATGGTTTAATTAAATTAGGAATCCATGAATCTAATTAAGGGCATGTTTGGGAATGATTTTAGCACAATTGGTTTGTTTAAAATTGATTTATTAAAAGTGATTTTCATACAATCATTTTAATATTTGGTTCTACACTTTCAATAGTGATTTTCATACAATTAAAAGTGATTTTCAAAAGGCATGTTTGAGAGCGACTTTAAATTAAGTGTTTTAAGCTAAGTGATTTAATTACAATTAATTTTTTACAATTATTTAGTTATAAATCATTTTAATATGTGATTCAACACTTGTAAAAGTGATTTAAATTTAATTAATTTTTTTTTTAAAAAAGGATTAATGTTTGTTTTCAAAGGTGATTTTAGAATCATCAAGTTACTAAAAAAGGTATTGCATTTGAGATTTAAAAAAAAATAGAAGGTGGTAGACAAAAGTTATATAGAGAGAACTAAAAATTAAGAGAGAACAAATATAAAGCTAGAGAAATTTTTCAAAGAGAAAAAAAAATGTTAGAGACATAGAGGGATAAAAATTTTAGAGGGAGGGATAAAAAATTTAGAGGAGCATTTTAATAAAAAGAGCGAAATTCAAAGATAGAGAACTAAAGATAGAGAGATAAAGAAAAAAGTTTGGGTATAATGATAAAAATTTTAGGATGAAAAACTTTAATGAAGAGAAAAAAGTTAAGAGTTAGGGACAAAAAAGTAGAGAAAGAGGTAAAAATTAGAGAGAAAAAAGTTAAAAAGATGCAAAAATTCTAGAGTGGAACAAAAAATTTAGAAATAAAAAAAGTCAAAGAGAGTTAAAACTATTAGAGAGAAAAAAAAGTGAGAAATGAATAAAAATTTAAAAAGATAATAAAGAGATACTCATTATAAAAATTTTAGAGAGAGGAAAGTTGTCATTTTGTAAACAATGATGGATGAACTCAATGGTGACGGTTTTGAGAAAACACACTTTTTGATAGAAATTTATGAATTTTTACCAAAGATGACGGTTTGTACCCATCACCAAAAGTATACTTTTAAAAAAAAAATCAAATAATAGTCATTTAAAATCATAATCACTTGACAAAAATCACTTGGGAATCACCTCCCAAGTGATTGACCAGGAATCACTTCAAGTGATTTTGGATACTTCAAAAATCACTTACTCCACCATTGCCAAAGATCACAATTTTGGAAGAGAAGTGATTTTAGGCACGTCAAAAGTAATTTTGGCCATTCCAGAATCACTCCCAAACATGCCATAAATTAGGAATCCAAAATCTAATCAAATTAGGAGTCCATAATCAAATTAGAAATATTTTTTTCTCCAAAAATTATACCCAAAATTAGTTGCTTAATTTATTGCTCAATTAGTTCATTTTTCACCATATTTCTTCTAAAATCTTCATTTTGCTCAAAATACTCAATTTCTACAAAATAAACAATTATGAACGTGAAAGCATATATTTAAGTCTCAAAACTAGCATAAAATACGATTTTTATGTGCTATTAGCCCTAAATTCTTTTTCGTTTTCAAGATGTGCTTACAACTTTAAAAATATATATAATGGAGGCAAGTTTAGGCAATCCACATCGATGTAATGAAAGTGAGGGACCTACAACAATCACAGAACGTCCTGAATAATCGACCTGTTAAAATCCAATTGATACTTTTTCTAAGCCAACATGAGCATAACTCAACTGACATAACATGTACGCTTGATTAAGAGGTCAGAAGTTTGAATCTCCCACCTCACATATTGTAAAAAAAAAAAAACAACTTTTTCTAGGTTTCTCATCATAATTTCAAACAAGAGAAACTGAAGGAAGGAGAAAGGAAGGTGGGATGGAAGGTATTAACTTAACTACTTGAAAGTATTAATTGTACCACATTTTTAAATATATAGTTTAAATTTATAGATTTCAAGGTTTAAAGTTAAAAATTATATTTGACTCTTCTTCCTAACTTTTTAATAGCAAAGAAATAATTGTCCAAGAAAAATAAGAAACCTACCATTCATTCGTTTTTAATTACCCTCGATATAGGTAGATTTTTTATGAACGAAAAATGAGTAGTAAGAAGATTAAATAACATGATGAAATTTACTATTAATTAATAATTAACACCCCTAATTCTAATAAATTTTAGAGAAAATTACTTTTTGGTTCTTAATTTTTTATTTATAAGTCTCATTTAAACGACTAGGAACGCTTCACTTTCAATACTGTTTTTAAAAATCGGTCAATTTGGCTCTTGAATTTACTCTTTCTGCTATCTAGATATAGTAATGGTTGTTGACTCAATAATTTTTTAATACATGTGTGATACATATTGATTATAAATAGCATATCATATTTATTCCTTTTTTTTTTTTTTTTAATTTTCAACAAAACCTAACAAACAGAACCCAGCCGTTTTGTAAAAAATTAATTTTGTCCCATATATAGATATATATTGATTTAGTTATTTCCTAGTTCATTCTCGGTTCAATAAAAATTCCAGAAAACCGAACCAATATTTATACTAGACAATACCAATAGAAAGAACTAACCAACATAAAATTCTTCTCGGAATTTGAACACATGATCATTACGAAATAATAAACCAATGCCAAAAACAACATTTTTACAACACATAAAAAGAACGATATGAATACAATTTATTCAAACAAAATAGAAGAAAGAGAGAACTCAAAAGAAAGAAGCAGAAGAAGAAAGAGAGGGAGGGAATAATAAAAAAAACATGTTTTAAATCATGTTTGGAATGCTTTAATTTGATATATTAAATATTAAAATTTAAAATGTTCAAATTTAATATTTAATTTGAAGTGTTCAAATTAATATTTAATATATTGGATATATTAAATATAAAAGAGGAAAATATAATTATTGTATTTGATACATTAAATATTAAAATAATTAATGTATATTTGATATATTAAATAAAAGATATTTATAGAATTTGAATAAGATTCAAATAAATAAATATCGTAGGAGATTTGAATGAGATTCAAATAAATACAAGATATATTTTAATATATTAGATATTAAAATATAATATTTTAATTATTGCAAAAATTTTCCCTTGGTCTCTATAAATATGACCCTTGAGTTGAACCATTAGACACAACACACATATTCTCAATAGAGAGAATTAGAGAATTCTCTCTAGACCTCTTCCTCTTTAATCCCTTGTGGATTTTCTTTCAATAGGCTTCCACAAGCCTTGGTCCTGTGTTCGAGTCATAGCCAGAAAGACTTTGTGGAAGAGATAAAGATCCGCCAGAAGAATCTCCATATTTTCAAGGTATGTTATGCTTAACCATATATAATATTATTATTTAATTCTAAATAAACTCAAACCGATTCCTACGCTTCCGCTTGGGTTTAATTAGATTATTCCCTTCATTCATGGCATTAGATCCTTCTATTAAGGAGTATGCGAATTGTTGTCCCGTGATTATTGTTGATGGGTCACACTTGAAGGGAAAATACAAAGGTTATATGTTGGTGGTTGTTGCGATGGATGGCAATCATCAAGTATACCCTATCACACATATGGTATTGCGAACGGCGAGACCAATCGCTCCTGGAAGTGATTTATGTTAAACCTTAAGAAGGAGATAGGGGAGGATGAAAACATGGTGATTATTCAGACCGTCACGTGACCATCACCAACACAGTTTGATAAGGGGACTTGTCGAAGGTCCTATCAAGATTACATTTATATATAAAACCAAACCTCTAAGTATTTTGCAATATTAGTGGCCGAGGTCATCCACAGGGATTGGAGTTCTTAGATTAATTAAGTACCACAGTTAATTGTGTCTAATTTTATTTAGAGAAAAACTAATTTGGATTTGGTTTGAAAGCATAAAATCTATCCTATTATATGCAAAGTTGGAGTCCAATATTAGAGAGACATTCGTTAATTGCTATTCGTGAAGCCCGACTATGAAATTGACTATTGAGTTGTGAATCATGCAACCGTTCTAAGTCAAGAATTACTAAAATATTCAATTGACTCTCTCGAGCCCAATGAACTCATGCAAGAGGTAAATCAACCCTTCGGTCTATTTTCACAACTAAGCATGTCATTATGAAATTCTTTTATTGATTTATAGTTTTAACCTATTCATTCTCATGCAATAGATTAATCCTAGTTATGCATCTAAGTTCTTAGTTAAATTTACTTTCTCAAGCTAAATCTAACCTAACATAAAAAGCTATGGCCAATAGCTAAGAATACTAAATCAAGATGCATAAAAAACGTTACAATCACATTTAATAAATCAACACATAGTTTTATACAATCAAACGATTAACTAAAAAGTCTAAACACTCAAATACATGCAATTTTAGTCTACTAAATCCTAAAATTAAGAAGCAAAAGAAAGGAAAAAGAGAAAAATTGGACGACGCGTGCCAACACTCGTTCCCGACGTGATGTCCCGCGATCCCGAGCCTTGAGTCTCCTCCTTAGCTCTCCAATGTGCTCTCTAGGCCTCTCAAACACTGACCTATCGAAATTAGGGTTTAGGTCTCTCCAAAACGGCTCTCTTTGCTCGAAATACAAATTTCCTTTTTATAGAGTCATGACAATGTTGCAACACTGTCCCTTCGAATTTTATAAAGAAGGAAAAAATCTGTTTGAGTAGTGTTGCAACGCTATAGATAGTTGCGGTTCTTTAAGGTAGAAAGGCTCTTCAAATGGCATTGCAACGCTATAAGGAGCATTGCAATGCTATGCCCTCGGGTCGAAAAGCCTTGTTCATCTTCTTCAACACTTGAATCTTCAAATATAGCCTTCAGTTGCTCAAATTTCTCCAATTATCTCATCATTCTCCGGTTTTGCTCCAAATGCTCGATTTTTGAAAAATAAACATAAAAATACATGAAAGCACATATGATCATAGCAAAACTAGCATAAAACTAAGCCTATATATAGCACATTTATGCATGCTATCAAATACCCCCAAACTTAGATTTTTGCTAGTCTTAGAGCAAAACAAAACCAAAATAACAATTTTTGCAAGATTTTTATATAAGAATCATGACTCAAGCCTCAATGATTTAATTGACATAAAACAACATAATAAAGTCTTAACACATCATTTCTTAAGCAATTTAAATTCTATCTATCTCATACCTTGCGTGTGTGTGTGTTTAACTTCCTTTCTATTAGTTTCTACTAACTTAAGATACTTCCACCAAGGCTTTCCTTCGTTTTTCCCCTACATCGACCCTAAATTCCAATTTCAAGTTTTCCCACATTATAAAGAGCAATCTACTTAAGCATTCATTTTCTTTCTCTTAACAAGGGTTACTAACCCCCAAACTTATCTTTTTCCTTCTTATGGAGACCCTAGCGTTCACACTTCCACTATAAGGACCCTTATCTAGAGCACTCGCTCAATGGATGGCCTAACTGCTCACAATGGAGGTAGCTCTTTTGATCCCCACACATTAAGCACACAATTATTGATGGAACATGCTTTCAACTTCTTTAAATAAGTATAAAAAAAAATCAATAAGGATAACAGGTTTATTATTAAAACAAATTTCAATTACTAACTTTCATGCAAGTCAACTATCAATCAGCTCTTAAGCCTATCAGGGTGACAACAACCTCTAAACTCAACAAAAGCATCCTAGTATTTGAACATAATAGAAAATCAGTTATGTGCTCATGTGTTGCAATGAAATCAAAGATAAGATTCAGATATACTCAGTTTAGAACATGCTTCAGAAGTCATTCTATTGCAAAAAAAAAAACCACTTAGATTACTTCCTAGGCTATCATAATCATTCATCATGCATTATAAATCATTCGAGCATGCTTAGGATCGAAAAAATTTTACTCAAAAATTGCTCAGAATTATCAGGACTGCACAGTACTACCCACCCCCAAACTTAAAACTTACATTGCCCTCAATGTAACATGCTCAATATAATAAATAAGGACAAAGATAAAGTGAGTAAATGATACTGGCCTGATAAGATGTGGTCGCTATGCTTTTGCTACATGCAAGTGCACGTGATAGAAGTAATAAAGAAACTGGAAGTATTCCAGAGTATCGTACCCAAGGGAACGGATTTTAACAAAATCTTATGAAGACGACACAAATTTTCTTACAAAATGCAATTGGGGTAACCGAAGATGTGAAAATATATAAGAGGTTGGTTTGTTAAGAAAAATAAGTAAAAAAAAAAATCAATGAGTTAAAATAGGGATTCAAGTGATTCAAGCACCTTTGGAAAAATGCTATTCAAAATGCAATTGCAATCTTGACTAAACATGTGAAAACTAAGTAAACTGAGTTCAACTCCTATTCAATTTTGATTCAAAATCTTTAGGAGACTAAGTGATTAAACCTATATGTCTATGGCTAATCTAACTTAGATACTTTCGCACACAACTCTAGTGGTTTCGGAGTCTCACCCTATGTCTAGGGTCGATGTTCAGAACTTATTTCTAACCCTTTTCCTCCATTGCTTTTGTGACATCGACTTTCCCTTAACTCTTTCGATATTAAGTTCAAGCTTGACAAGCAATCACTAGTTGGCTGATAAGCCTTAAAATTAAGGCTTATTTAAATCCTAAAGTGCTCGAAAAAACTCTTGTTTGTCCTAATATTAATTGAAAATGGTGAAAAATTGTTGAAAGAAGGAAATAATGAAATATGGTAGCAATTGGAAAAGATTTCTAAGTATTGTGATTTTTTTGTAGGAATTGCCAAACCAATTGCCAGACCATTGCCAAACCGGCGAATTGGCAATCCTGGAGCAGGGAATGTGACATTGCTAAATCAGATTGCCAATCTGGTTTGGCAATTTGATTGGCAATCTGCGTCTGGGCAGAATTCTATGGGCGCGAACGAAGCAAAGATTTTGCACGAATCAAGGGAATTGGAGCATGATTTTTGGGCAATCTTCAACCCTAATGAATGTCTACAAATGAGGAAGAAGAAGAAGAGCCATTAATTGGATTTTGAGGACGATTCGAGGGTCAATTCGAAGCTTCATTTTTCTGTTTTTCTGGGTTTTTGGACAGCTCTGTTTTGGCTGTTTTGCTGCTGTTTTTACCTTTCTAAATAATTTCCATTCAATTTCCCTTCTAGTTTGTAGTACAGACAATTGCCTAGTTACATTGTCTTTCGATTTATTGCATTTTCATTCAAGTTTACGTTGGTTTCAAGTTCATTCGAAGGTATTTTTGTTCGCATTTAGTCCTCTGTTTTTCCTTCGGTTTTCGTTGATTTCTTTACCAAAATTCAATTACAGTGCATCAATTCTTCGGTATTGTCACAATGAATGGTTTTGGGTATTCTCCTTTTGCTCTTAAGTGAAGGTAAACGAGTATTATTGCGTAGAAAATTCCAAATCTATTCGAATTTCTCGTTTGTTAAGAGTTTTTCTTCAATTCGGATTGTTCAAATAATTTTCTGCATCTTCCTTAGATTTCCAATCCGATTCAAGGTATTTTTGAATTGTCAAGATCAATTTCGCTCTAAAAGTGGAGGAGATTGAATCGATTGGAGAGGAAGGAGTGGGATAGGAATTGAGCCGAGTTCTTGCTTTTGTGCTCTGTTTTTCTTTTGCCTTAGATTGAGTTCCTGGAGAAGAAATTAAAGCAAGGAAGGAGAAAGAAAGAAATTTACCTAATTACCCTTGCCATTTTAATTTAATTTCAATTATGCATTTTTGCTTGAAATTCTAGGAAAACCCAAATTACAATTCATAAGTTTTTTTTTTTTTTTTTAATTAAATTTCATTATGAAATCTTTCTTTAAAATTAGTTTTATGTTTTTCATTAAAAATATGAGCTAAACTTTTTAGGGGGTTCAAAGATGTGAATTCCCTAAGAAGTAAATGTAGCCAAAATTTCAATAAAAACCAAGCCTACATCTCAATTGTTTGCTTGTGTTGATTTTATTTCCGTTGAGATCCTAGATTGATCAACTAGGGTTTCAACTCAAGCTTAGATCTAATACCGACAGGGTTAGTGACAAGCGGATTTCACACAAGTAATGGAGTAAAAGAGCTTAGACATAAGCCATTCCTTACCCTAGACATAGGGATTAAGGGCTCCAAGACCCATAAAATTGTGAGCCAAAAATCATCTATGATGGAGGGACTATAGACATATAGAGCCCCCACTTAGCCTCCTAAAAAACCCAATTTTGAGGTAATAGGAGATGCAATTTTGGTTTACAATTGAGTGTGGAGTAGGTTGGAATTGCAATTTTGGTTTGCAATTACGACTTAGGGCAATGACATTCTTGAGCCCCATCCTTTATCATTTCATTCTTAAGTTCATTTATATTGCCATTTCACATTGCCAATTTAGATTAGCAATTTAATTCTGCAATTTTAGTCTTTCGCACATTGCCATTTTGGATTAGCAATTGGAGTAGCAATTTCTGTTATTTCCAACATTGCCATTCTGGATTAGCAATTGAATTAGCAATTTCGATTTTCCACCAACAACTTGATTTTTGTATTTTTTCTTTTCAAACTTGCAATTTGCCTTACACTTTTGCAAAACAAAATCTTTGTTACTCCGTTCCCTGTGGGATTCGATACTTGGTACTCAGATACCATTTTATATTACTTCGATCGCGTGCGCTTGCGTGAACACCGATCAAGTTTTTGGCGCCGTTGCCGGGGAACGGCTGTTTAACAAAAATTTTGTTTTAGCAAAAATTGTAAGAGAAGATTGCAACAATTTCTCTTATTGCAGGAGAAGCTCGATTTCACTTGTTGAGGGAGAGGAATTTCAAAAAGACACAACATAGGGTTGATTGCTTAAGACAATCCACAAGATGGAAGGAGACATCATTGCAGCATTGAGAGCACAAGCTTCATCTTTAAGCTACATGATGGAAACTCTGATGATGAGAAATCCTATAGCTCCTTTTAACCCTATCTCTTATATTTCTTGTGTTTATTGCAAAGGAAGTCATTTATTTGATAATTGTCCTTACAATCCTGATTCTTTGTGTTATGGATTTCTACCCAGGTTTACAAATCAACATCAGTACCAATGCTTCCAGCAAGGAAAGATGATTCCAAAAGAGCCAAGCATCGAAGAACTCGCGAAGGAATATAGAGCAAAGAACGATGTTGTAATGCAAAGTCAAGCTACATCTCTACGAAGTTTGGAAATCCATGAGGAACAAATTGCAGATGAATTGCAGAACAGGTTCGAAGGAAGCTTGATCAAGGACATAGAGACTTCAAAACAAGAAAAAGAAGAATGCGAGGTGGTGTCACTTAGAACAGAAGTGGAACATAAAGACCTTGAACTCCCAATAGAAGCAAGAAGCGCTCCAACAATTGACTACATTAAGGAGCCAAAAGGGAGAGAAGAAACCAAAGAAAAACCACCTCAAGAAGAGAAGGAACAACAAAAGGAAGTTGTAGTGAGCGATACAGTTGCAATTCCACTGCAATTAACATCCAAAGTGCTCCCGATACTAGAATGCCCTGTTTTCGCTTATTGCAGTTTGCAGGAAATGCAAAATCAAGAAGAATGTAGAAATGAGAGCATGAAGGATGGCAATATGCAGTCTCTGACACAAATTGCAACTGCAATCTCTACCTTCAGAAATATATGTAAATCTCTTGAGTCATCAAGGCCTGTTGTGATCAAAGCACCTCAATTACGACTGAAATCGCGTCCAACATCGAGACCTAGGTGCAAAATGAAAGAACCCAATTGCGGTCTCCCTGCTGGAATTGGATAAGTCACATTGTCTTTCTTTTACCTTAAATTAAAAAAAAAAGAAAAAAAGAAAAAAAAAAAAAGAAAAGAAAAGAGAAACTTTCAACTTTTGAAATTCCAATATGAATGAAGAAGTTAATTCAGAAAAGCTCTGTCTAAGGAAAATCCTGTCTAGGCTGAGGTACTTAAGTTGACCGCTAAGGGAACACCTCTACCTGGGGATTTACCTGGGAGTTTGATGAATCAACTTTGAGTTCAAAAAAAATTGGAATTTCCAAAAGGTAACTTTGCATTGAGATAAACTGTGTGAACTTTTTGATGCTCTACTTTTGAGTTGTAGGAAAATATAAGAAGAAAGAGCGGGATGAAGAAATTGTAGTCGCAATTGCGAAAGCAAATTGCAATTGCAGTTTCAGGAGAATTCTTTGTTAAAGACTCCAACAACCTCAAGGATAGTGATTGCAACAACACATTTTTCTCTGCATAGGGGAGTCTCTCTTTAACCTATCTTTCTAGCTTTGTTAATTGTTATGTTTTTAGTTTGAGGTTTAGTTAAGTTCTTTTATGCTTATTTAGTTTATTTGCTTCATGAATTCTGGAAAAGAAAAAAAAAAAAAATTTGCTCCTCGCACAAGCATGCCATAAAAATCATGTTTCAAATCAAATTTACAAATTGTTTTCTTTGGTGTTTTGTTAAAAAGCTCTTAATGATGTTACATAGAGTTTTCTCAACTTTCAAGTGCTTTCACACACAACTTCAAGTTTTCAAAATCATAAAACTTGATAAATTCTTTTTCTCTATAAAACATTCGAACCCAAACTTCCCTTGTGTTTATCCCATCTAATGGACTTAGGAGAGTTTAGTTTCGATGTGTAGCATGTTAAGTGGCCCAACTATGTACCCCAACCCCTGTTCTTCTAGTTCTTAGTCAATGAGGACATTGACCCATTTAAGTTTGGGGGGGTGAGTTTTGTAATACTATTGTTGTAATATTATATTGTTGTAACAGTATGTCGTTGTAATAGTATGTCGTTGTAACAGTATGTTGTTGTAATATTATGTTGTCGTTGTAACAGCTGCTAGGACTAAAAAAAAAAAAAAAAAAAAAAAAAAAAAAAAAAAAAAAACCTTCGATACTCCTCCTTCTAGAGTTAATTGAGTAACCAGAGGCAATCATGACACCCATGATTTCCTTTGCATGAAAGGTTAACCTAGGAAGTGAGTATGTGAAAACGGTCTTAGCAGTGATTTGTGCTCGTAGTCAACTACTTTCACCACAAAGTGTTAGTAAGTTGGAACGAAGGTACAAGTGACATTAAGACTCAAAAAAAAAAAGTTCAAAAAAAAAAAAAAAGGAAAGAAAATGAAGCCTAGCAGCAGCTTTACATAAGTTTGGGGGAGAAAGAAAAAATGTTTGTAATGTGAGTGAGCTTAGCATTTTGAACAAAGAATATCACCCTAGACTCTATGACTATGACTTAGGTAGGATAAGCATAATAGGTGAGTTTGCATAAGAATGTTTTATCTTGAAAAAGAAAAGTAAAACTTGTATGTGAGAAAATCTTGGAATTGTGTAAAGTGTTAAAAGTTTGAGACCTCTCATGAACAATATTTTCCTTTTCAAACACCATTTGAAATCATTTTGTGAAGTGTTTGCTTGTGTTTGTTGCTATTTGTTTCTAATTGCTTGAGGACAAGCAATATCTTAAGTTTGGGGGTGTGATAAGCCTTAAAATTAAGGCTTATTTAAATCCTAAAGTGCTCGAAAAAACTCTTGTTTGTCCTAATATTAATTGAAAATGGTGAAAATTTGTTGAAAGAAGGAAATAATGAAATATGGTAGCAATTGGAAAAGATTTCTAAGTATTGTGATTTTTTTGTAGGAATTGCCAAACCAATTGCCAGACCATTGCCAAACCGGCGAATTGACAATCCTGGAGCAGGGAATGTGACATTGCTAAATCAGATTGCCAATCTGGTTTGGCAATTTGATTGGCAATCTGCGTCTGGGCAGAATTCTATGGGCGCGAACAAAGCAAAGATTTTGCATGAATCAAGGGAATTGGAGTATGATTTTTGGGCAATCTTCAACCCTAATGAATGCCTACAAATGAGGAGGAAGAAGAAGAGCCATTAATTGGATTTTGAGGACGATTCGAGGGTCAATTCGAAGCTTCATTTTTCTGTTTTTCTGGGTTTTTGGACAGCTCTGTTTTGGCTGTTTTGCTGCTGTTTTTACCTTTCTAAACAATTTCCATTCAATTTCCCTTCTAGTTTGTAGTACAGACAATTGCCTAGTTACATTGTCTTTCGATTTATTGCATTTTCATTCAAGTTTACGTTGGTTTCAAGTTCATTCGAAGGTATTTTTGTTCGCATTTAGTCCTCTGTTTTTCCTTCGGTTTTCGTTGATTTCTTTACCAAAATTCAATTACAGTGCATCAATTCTTCGGTATTGTCACAATGAATGGTTTTGGGTATTCTCCTTTTGCTCTTAAGTGAAGGTAAACGAGTATTATTGCGTAGAAAATTCCAAATCTATTCGAATTTCTCGTTTGTTAAGAGTTTTTCTTCAATTCAGATTGTTCAAATAATTTTCTGCATCTTCCTTAGATTTCCAATCCGATTCAAGGTATTTTTGAATTGTCAAGATCAATTTCGCTCTAAAAGTGGAGGAGATTGAATCGATTGGAGAGGAAGGAGTGGGATAGGAATCGAGCCGAGTTCTTGCTTTTGTGCTCTGTTTTTCTTTTGCCTTAGATTGAGTTCCTGGAGAAGAAATTAAAGCAAGGAAGGAGAAAGAAAGAAATTTACCTAATTACCCTTGCCATTTTAATTTAATTTCAATTATGCATTTTTGCTTGAAATTCTAGGAAAACCCAAATTACAATTCATAAGTTTTTTTTTTTTTTTTTTTAATTAAATTTCATTATGAAATCTTTCTTTAAAATTAGTTTTATGTTTTTCATTAAAAATATGAGCTAAACTTTTTAGGGGGTTCAAAGATGTGAATTCCCTAAGAAGTAAATGTAGCCAAAATTTCAATAAAAACCAAGCCTACATCTCAATTGTTTGCTTGTGTTGATTTTATTTCCATTGAGATCCTAGATTGATCAACTAGGGTTTCAACTCAAGCTTAGATCTAATACCGACAGGGTTAGTGACAAGCGGATTTCACACAAGTAATGGAGTAAAAGAGCTTAGACATAAGCCATTCCTTACCCTAGACATAGGGATTAAAGGCTCCAAGACCCATAAAATTGTGAGCCAAAAATCATCTATGATGGAGGGACTATAGACATATAGAGCCCCCACTTAGCCTCCTAAAAAACCCAATTTTGAGGTAATAGGAGATGCAATTTTGGTTTACAATTGAGTGTGGAGTAGGTTGGAATTGCAATTTTGGTTTGCAATTACGACTTAGGGCAATGACATTCTTGAGCCCCATCCTTTATCATTTCATTCTTAAGTTCATTTATATTGCCATTTCACATTGCCAATTTAGATTAGCAATTTAGTTCTGCAATTTTAGTCTTTCGCACATTGCCATTCTGGATTAGCAATTGGAGTAGCAATTTCTGTTATTTCCAACATTGCCATTCTGGATTAGCAATTGAATTAGCAATTTCGATTTTCCACCAACAACTTGATTTTTGTATTTTTTTTTTCAAACTTGCAATTTGCCTTACACTTTTGCAAAACAAAATCTTTGTTACTCCGTTTCCTGTGGGATTCGATACTTGGTACTCAGATACCATTTTATATTACTTCGATCGCGTGCGCTTGCGTGAACACCGATCATTGGCCGACTAGGTTTACCCAAATCTAAATTCAACAAAAGCAAACAAAGTTCACATGCTAGCTAGATTGATCATGCTTTAGAGCTTTTACATTTTTCCTTAGGGTATTCACCAACTTGAACCCCTAAAGAAAATTTAGCTCATTATGGAAAGAATGAAAACCCAAAATTTACTTGTTAAAAAACTCATAATTGAAAAGATAATTAATCTTAAGGCAACCAGGTTTGAATTATTAAATTAAAAAAAATGCCCACTAAGAAGTAATAATGTTGAAGTCACTAATTTAAAATCAAAATTTCGTAAGTCATGATACTGAAAATTTCATCCTTTGTAGAAAATAAAAATCCAAAATGAACAAGTTTTTATATGGGAAAAGCAAAAAGAAATTGGAATCTAGAATTCAACTTTTCAATTCAACTTTGCCACATACAGGAAATAGGAAATTATCCAAGATTAATTCAATAACTAGAAATTGAGCACAAACTTGAAGAAATTTAAACAGAATGGTATTGGACAAAACAGAACAACAAACTCATGGAATTTCCTTGCTTTGATCAAACCAAAATTTCCTTCATGGGCAAACTCGGAATTTACAGAGAAAAGTACAAGGATGAAATGCTGGAAAAGAAACCCGTAGATTGCTGAAAAATAGCAGAAAACAGAAAAACAGAGTGCAATCCGAAAAGAAACAGAGTCTGAAAAACTGGTCCTTTCTTCTTCGTTCTTCCTCCCTTTTATAGAGATCCCGAGGCTTCTTCTTCCATCTTGGGCTCCTTAATTCGTGGGTAAATGATTGAGCATGAGATTTGGCTGTAAATTCTCCCATAAATCAAGTAATTTCCATTAATTGAGGTGATTTCCCGTGATTTTTGCCATAATTGAAAATTCCAGAAAATGCAATTGCATTTCAATTGCAATTTACCTCTTGTTCACAACCTTGCCTTCCCAAGGAAATGCAATTGCATTTCATTTGCAATTTTCTTCATTTCTTCAAATCTGCACAAAAACCACCATTTTAGCTACTTTCTTCTATCTTTTCAACTTAATTCTTCTTTTACCCTATTCCAATAAGCTTGCATGAATTCATCTTATAAACACTATCTTTAGCTTGCTCGGTAATCAATAAAGCATGCAAAAATGGCAAGAACAACTTAGTTTTAGGGTTAAATAATCCTCATAAATGAGAATTATCAAGATGAGAGACAGTTCCATGGGAGAATTCCTTGAATTGGCTAGGAGGTTTCTCAATGCGGTCGAGGTCCTACAAAATGGGAACGAGATTTACTTGGCACTCTTTTTCAAGACAACCTATACTAGAAATGGAAAAACAAACAAGAAAAGTAAATGAAGGAAAGAAAACTCGGGTTGCCTCCCAAGAAGCGCTTTCTTTAACGTCTTTATCTATACTAAACTCCTGTTGTGGTTTATTCTTTTGGATCGTCCAAGAAGATGCTCTCCATATATCTTTATGTATCTCCACAATAGAGTTTTACTCGTTGACCATTGACTTTGAAAGTTTGTCCATCGTTTGTTTGTAGTTCGAGTGCTCCATGTGGGAAAACTTCCTTGAGTAAGAATGGCCCTGACCATCGAGACTTTAACTTGCCTGGAAACAGACGCAATCGTGAGTTAAAAAGGAGTACTTGTTGACCAGGTACAAATGTTCTTTTCTTGATTTGCTGATCATGCCAACGAGCTATTCTTTATGTATATAATTTTTCATTTTCATATGCCTGAGCTCTAAATTCCTCCATCTCATTGAGTTGTAGTATTCTTTGGTCGCCTGCTTTTTGGAGATCGAAATTTAACCTTTTGATGGCCCAGCAAGCTTTATGTTCTAACTCAACAAGAAGATGACATGTTGTTCCAAATACCAATCGATATGGAGATGTGCCAATTGTAGTTTTAAATGCAGTGCGATATGCCCATAATGCTTCATCCAACTTTAACGCCCAATCCTTCCTATTAGTTCGAACTGTCTTCTCCAAAATTTTCTTAATTTCCCTGTTTGAAATCTCAGCTTGACCATTCGTTTGAGGATGGTATGCTAATGAAATCTTATGCTTAACTCCATATTTGACAAGCATTGATTTAAACAATTTATTGCAAAAATGTGTTTCCTCATCACTAATTATAGCTCTCAGAGTTCCAAATCGTGTGAAAATGTTTTTGTGCAAAAACTTTAAGACTACACGTGCATCATTCTTTTTAGTGGCAACTGCCTTGACCCACTTAGAAACATAATCAACGGCAACTAGAATGTATAAATAATCATGGGAAGAGGGAAAGGAACCCATAAAATCGAGACCCCAAAAATCAAATAACTCTATTTCAAGAATAGGAGTTAAAGGAAGTTCGTGGTATCTGGAAATATTACCTGTCCTCTGGCACCTGTCACATGTTTTTACTTAGCAATCTCTAAATAAAGTAGGCCAATAAAATATTGATTGTAATACCTTTGCAGCTGTATGAGTAGGCCCAAAGTGCCCACCATATGGTGAAGAATGACAATCATGTATAATCTTAGATATTTCTTCAAGGGGTACGCACCTTTGAATGATTTGGTATGAGCCAACCTTGAACAATAAGGGATCGTCCCAAGGGTAAGATCTTACATTACGGAGGAATCTTTTCTTTTGTTGAGAATTCAACTCTGGTGGCATAACTCCCCCTACAAGAAAATTAACATAATCAGCAAACCATGGTACATTAGCCTTTACCTGATACAGCCTCTCGTCAGGGAAATCCTCTATGATGGGCTTAGTCTGTCTATTTCCTTCATTCTCTATCCTGGACAAGTGATCAGCAACTACGTGTTGGGATTTATGCCCTAAAGCCTCGTAATTAATAATTTATTTAATAATTAATAATAACTTTGATTATTTTATTTATAATATAATATTATTCATTATATGAAAAATCCAAGGTTATTATTGTAATTTTGAACAGTATGTGGTTGACATACGAGAGGATCGTGTTCAAGAAATAACCTAAAGGGTCATAGTATATGGATAAGGTTGGGTGTTTTATCCTGGTAACACTATTGATACGGCTCACTTTGTAATAGTTCTAAATGATTTGATTCAAATCATTCATGTGAAGAAATGTGAGTGGGGGTATCTTATACAATGAGTTTGTATAAGACTGGACCACGAAATATTTAATCTCTCTTTATAAATCCGTTAATTGAGAAGATTAATATTTCATCAGGATGATCATATGTGATTCGATCTTAATCCTGAGTGAGTTATGAACTCCGGCTTGTGAGGGCTTGTCCTTTGGTTTGCATGGGTGAGAGTGACTTTTGTAGTCGATTCAATATGCCTACCATTTTGGGGACTTGACCAAATAGGGAGTTGAGAGCATAATCTCACAAGATGGAATTCAATCTTTTCCATATAGGGTAAGTAGATGAGTAGTTCCCTTAAGTGCTGATTTCGGGACTTGAACAATGGGGCCCCACCCTCTCACTAAACCGAAAGGGACTTAGTTTATAATTAGATTATAAACAAATTGTTCATTAGGGGATCAATATTATTTAAGGTGCAAGATGTAATTACAGGGGTAAAACGGACTTTTGACCCAGTTGTGTTTAAGGTGAAACATGTAATTACAGGGGTAAAACAGACTTTTGACCCAGCTGTAATTACGAACAACTCATGAAGGATCGACTTGTATGTAGTGATTATATCAATGGACACAACTTGTCCTACAGTGCATAAGAGTGCAACTTTAGGTCTATAGTGGAGTGACCCTAGAGTTAATGAATGAAAATTGATAAATTAAAGAGTTTAATTAATTAATTTTGTATCATTGGAGCTTATAATCTGTAGGTCCATAAGGTCCACTTGCTAGCTCATAGAAACACTAAAAAGATCAATTTAGTTGAAAGAAAATTTTGAAATGTTCAAATTAATATTTAATATATTAGATATATTAAATATAAAAGAGGAAAATATATTTATTGTATTTGATACATTAAATATTAAAATTTGAAATGTTCAAATTAATATTTAATTTGAAGTGTTCAAATTAATATTTAATATATCAAATATATTAAATATAAAAGAGGAAAATATATTTATTGTATTTGATACATTAAATATTAAAATAATTAATGTATATTAGATACATTAAATAAAAGATATTTATTAAATTTGAATTGGATTCAAATTAGGAAATAAATGTCGTAGGAGAATTTTAAACGGTTTGAATAAGATTCAAATTGATTAGATAAATGTATTTTAATATATTAGATATTAAAATATATTATTTAATTATTTTCCCTAGACCACTATAAATAGGACCCTAGGGGTGAGCCATTGTGCATTCTTTATATAGCACACATCTCTTTAATAGAGAGAATTAGAGAATTCTCTCTAGACCTCTTCCTCTTCAATTTGTGGATTTTATTTCAAGAGGCTCCCACAAGCCTTAGGCATGTGTTCGAGTCATAGCTAGGAAGACTTTGTGGAAGAGATAAAGATCTGCCAGAAGATTCTCCATATTTTCAAGGTATGTTTTTCTTCAACCATGGACTTCGATGTGCCTCGTGGAATATAATCAATTCAAAGTCAAATAGTACTGCTAACGACGGTAAATAATTTCAATTTCAAGTAGTGTCTTGAGTAAGACTTGGGGGCGACTTTTTCATAAACAGGAGATAGATTTAGGGCTTCAAAATCCTAAATTTGAGGCCCCGTTTGATAACCATTTGGTTTTTGGTTTTTGGTTTTTGAAAATTAAGCTTGTTTTCTCTCAATTTCTCTACAATGGTTTTCATCTCCTTTAATGAAATATTTGAATTCTTAGCCAAATTTTAAAAACAAAAACAAGTTTTTGAAAACTATTTTTTTTAGTTTTCAAAACATGGCTTGGTTTTTAAAAACACAGGCAAAAAGTATATGACAAAACAAGTAAAACTATAGGTGGGAGTAGTATTTATAGGCTTAATTTTTAAAAACCAAAAACTAAAAACCAAATGGTTATCAAACGGGACCTGAATTACTCAATTAAGAAGGAAAAGATTTTAAAGACCAAGATATGTCTTGGAAATTCAAATTTTGTAATTTTTGAATTTAGTCTTTAATTTCTTAGGATATGCCAAATATGCTGGTCAATTTTGCTAGTTTTAATTTAATTATGCATGTGATGTATGTTTTAAATTATTTGATTGGTGCATAAAGTATGCCATTTAGATTTAAAATCCCACCAAGGTTAAGCAAGATCATGCATCTTATCTTATTTTTTAATATAATTGTTATATTAAAAAATATTGAAGTTGTTTTCCTAATTAATTTATATTTTCCATATCTTTGACTATAATTGTTATATTTGAAATTTGATTGAAAAATTAAAATTAGGATATTTACTAGAATGCATGTTTTCTTAATGAGATTAGGGTTTCTTTTATTAAAGATATTCTTGATAATTGTTTAAAATAATTTACTTTATTTTAATAAGATTAGAATTTAGGATAATCTTTTAATTTTTATTTTAAAAGAGTTTAAAATGGTAGTGATTTAAGATTATCCAAGTGAGTTAGTTTTTAATAGGATTAGAAACTTATTAATTCACTTAAGTTCATTAATCTAGTTATTAATAAGCTAATTAAAGATGAATGAATTTGAAATAAAAATTGACTATAAGGGAACTCTGTCTATGGAAGGTTCTGTCTAGACTGGGGTATTTAAGCTGACCGAAAGGGAACATCTCTAACTGGGAACCGACCTGAAAGTTGAATTAGTCAAATTTTATTTAATTTCACTAAGCATGCTCATAATGTGATTATTTAAAAAAAAAAACTTAGTAATTCATATTAAAATCAATCTAACAACATAAGGGTTATGAAAGATAGATTGAGGAACTTAGATAAATGAGATTAGCCTAATTTGTCTAAGTAAGAGAAAACCCTATTTCAAAATAGTAAGTGGGAGAAGGAAATGTGTTAACATATCCTACGATCTCCATCATTGGTTCACATCGTGAGATTCATGCGGGGCCTCGTGGCGGCTTTGGGACTGTCCCCCTACAGAAGGTGTTTGCATGAGTCAATATCAGGGTGAACTCCTGAGAAGGATAGGATTGTAGTTTTGTTTCCAATACTTGACCTACCCTATGACGGCACTTGTTGGGATAAAACTACGGGATCTAAAATGATGGGTCACACTTACAAAGGGCTCATTAAAGTTGTTAATGATGTCCTTGACCAAACTAATGGTAACTAAATATTATAGGAATAAGAGTTATTCTGGTATAATACTTGGTTGAGATTGTCTCAGTTTAGTGAAGGAATACTCTATCTACCCTACGGCGACACTTGTTCTAACTCACTAAAGTACCATAGCATTAGAAATGATTTATAGGGTTCATTTTTCAAATTGTTTGATTTCTATGCTAAAATTGAATGGATAATTGTTTGCATGATGTTAAATTATATATTTTATATATTTCAATATTATGTCAATTTCTCTCATAATTTTTAATTTTATTACTGATAAGTCAAAATTGAGAAATTTTATTACTTGGAAAAGTAACATTAACACTATAATGGTAGTGTAAAATTCTGAATTTGTCTTTATTGAGAAATGTTCTCAAAACCTATTGCTAATGCTATTCGAATTGTTCGTGAAGCACATAATTAAAATGAATCAAAAGTAAACGAGATAGCTTGTACGTATTCTCCTAGTTGACATGTTAGATGTCAAATTTAGAAGATAAAGAAAATGACAACATATGAGATGTTGAAGTCAACATAAGCTACATTTAGAAAATTATCTAAATGATCTCGAATTTAAGTATTACAAAATTCCAACAAAACAAACCAAATTACTGAAGCTATATACAAGGAAATAGTTCTTAAATTAGTCAAGACAGTCACAATGAGAGGAATTTTTGAAATACCTCTATGGGAAGAATATATAATATAGATGAAAGTAAATTTGATTTACTAGATTCTTGGTGGAGAATAAATAACGCCACCTAGATAGTTGATACAAGATCCACTATCAAGATTTATTCTTCATTACATTTAATATGTAATTCTTAGAAAATACTTAACATGTAGAATAGTTTCTACAAGTTAGCACTAGGAAGCCTATCTCAGTTAGTGTAGTGGGAGACATTAAGATGTCATTAAGTAGAAATTGTTACATAATGCTGAATATGATATTTTTAGTAACCATAAGAGAAATTCAATTTCTCAAACTTTATTACAAAAATGTTCATATAGTATGAATTGCTTTGAAGTATGGAAATTTATATTTTCAAAATTGTTTGAAAATATATTCAGCTGAAAATAAGAACAATTTGTATATGTTGGCATATACTATACTACAAAATATTGAGATATTCAGGATTATAGAATCCAAAATAGAAAGACATTGTTTTCTCCTAAAAGACGATACTTGACTTTGGCATTTAAGGTTGATTAACATTAACTTGAATGAAATAAAAAGACTAGTAAAAGGTAATTATCTAAAAGTTACAATTAATTACTTTACCTGTCTGTAGATCTTGCCTTTCATGCAAGATAATTGTTGGGGCTTTATTAGATAAGGCTACAAGGCCAAAGAATACTTTCGGCTTACACATTCTGACCTAAGTGGTCTGGTGAATGTAAAGGCCAAATAAAGTCATGAATATTTCATTACTCTAGTTGATGATTATTCAAGGTACAAGTTTCTTTACCTAATATAACATAAGTCTAAATTTTTTGAAAAGTTCAAGAAAATTAAGACTAAAGTTAAAAATCGATTAGGTAATTAAATCTATCAAGACATTATGATCAGATCATAATAGAAAATACAGGAACCTTACGTACGAAAACTAATTGATAGAAAATGTTTATCCCAATTATCTTAATACCAAGTGCAATTTTGTGAAATTGTGCTGCAAGAGGAGAAACAGGTCCTTGTTAGACATGGTCACATCAGTAATGAGTTACATTGCATTACCATACTCCGGTTAGGAAATGCAATAGAGATTGCATGGTGAACATGATTCCCTCCAAAAGTGTCTACGAGACAATTTTAAGACTATAGAAGAGTAGTAAAGCTGGTTTACAACACTTCACCATTTGGGAATGTTAAGCTCACGTGCTGAAACAAAGCCTAAAAAGGTTGTATATGTTCAAAGATAAGCCTAAGTGTAAGCCACCCCTAAGGAGTATAAAATGGTATTTTATGTAGTCCTAAAACGAATAAGGTATTTGTATGACAAATATCATTTTTATAAGAAATGTCAAATAAAAGACTACAAACCTTTAATAAAGTGAGACAGTGTTAATAAATTGGTTCCAAGTGAAGCACTAAATAGTTAACAAAAGGTTATTAACAATGTAATTATATTTGAAAGTCAAATGGATCATAGTCATGAATTGGATAAGCCTCATCGTAGTGGGAGAGTTATGAGATGACTCAACCTTTACAAGGACTTAATTGAAGCCCAAACTGTCATGTTAAATGACAAAGTTGAAGGTTTATTGCTCTCAAAGTGAGACTAATTGCAAAGGGTTAGACCTAATAGGAGAAAGTAGACTAAGAGTAAACTTTCTCACTTGTTGCCATTCTAAAGTCTGTAAGTATTATTTAATTCATTGTTGCATATGGGATATGAAAATGAATGTTTAGAATTCTTTTATGAAAAGAAATCTAAGATCAAAAGAATAAAGGTTTGCGAAATAGTAAATGTTCATTTATGAAATGAATTTTACCATTAGATCTGTGAATATAAGGTTTGATAAAAGTATCAAAATCTATGACTTTGGATAAATATTAATGAAGCTTGTATTGACAAGAAAATCATTAATTGCTAAGTGGTTTTTTCTAATGTTTTATGTTGGTGATATTTTTACCCATTATGAATGATGTAAGATATCTAATATAAAACGTTGATTAAGTAACCAATTCCAAATAAGTGATTTAGAATGACTTAGTATATTTTACATGTCCAAAATGAAGATTTTAAGGACAAAATGTTAACTTTGTCTCAAACATTTGATATTGAAAAATTGTTGTCAAATATTTGATATTTATGTCTAAAGAAGTGTATCCTAAGACACCTCAAATGTTGAGAGTATATGATATGCATAAATGAGACTGAACATTTAATATACAATTGGTTAGCATATATCAGTTAAACGAATGGTATGACCATTGAGTAGAAAATTAAAAACTTTCTCAAATTATCTATGAATGATGAGAATTTGTTGTGTATGGAGTTAAAGATTTGATCTTTACAAGATACACTGGTTCTTGCAAAGATTTAGAAAATCTATGTAAAAATAAATCTTACCCTAGGTGGTGGAGTATGATATATAAGTTAAATTGTTTTGCTTGTGAAGCAACAAAAAAACTTGTATGACTCAAATAGTTCCTTAAAGATCTAAAAGGTGTTTAAGATATGATTTAGTCTATCCTCTTTATTATGACAATAGTGGTGCAAAGACTAATATTAAGGAAATTAGAAAACACCAATGTATAGGGAATCATATTGAGAGAGAGAAAGCATCATGGTAGTAACCAAGATGGCTTTTAACGGCAGTTCTTTGGATCTATATAAAGAGACTCTCCAAGCTAAAATGTTTGAGGGTCACCTAGAACGTCTAGGATTACGAGACATGTCTCATCTTTGATAGGGAAAGTGGGAGAACATATTGGGTATAGAGTATGCCCTAGGATGCATGTCTCGCCGGCTTTAGTGCAAGTGGGAGATTGTTGGAATTTATGCCCTAAAGCCTCGTAATTAATAATTTATTTAATAATTAATAATAACTTTGATTATTTTATTTGCAATATAATATTATCCATTATATGAAAAATCCAAGGTTATTATTGTAATTTTGAACAGTATGTGGTTGACATACGAGAGGATCATGTTCAAGAAATAACCTAAAGGGTCATAGTATATGGATAAGGTTGGGTGCCTTATCCTGGTAACACTATTGATACGGCTCACTTTGTAATAGTTATAAATGATTTGATCCAAATCATTCATGTGGAGACATGTGAGTGAGGGTATCTTATACAATGAGTTTGTATAAGACTGGACCACAAAATATTTAATCTCTCTTTATAAATCCGTTAATTGAGAAGATTAATATTTCATCAGGATGATCATATGTGACTCGATCTTAATCTTGAGTGAGTTATGCACTCCTTCCTGTGGGGCTTGTCCTTTGATTTGCATGGGTGAGAGTGGCTTTTGTAGCCGATTCAATATGCCTACCATTTTGGGGACTTGACCAAATAGGGAGCTGGGAACATAATCTCACAAGATGGAATTCACTCATTCCCATATAGGGTAAGTAGATGAGTAGTTCCCTTAAGTGCTGATTTCAGGACTTGAACAATGGGGCCCCACCCTCTCACTAACCGAGAGGGACTTAGTTTATAATTAGATTATTAACAAATTGTTCATTAAAGGATCAGTGGTATTTAAGGTGCAAGATGTAATTACAGGGGTAAAACAGACTTTTGACCTAACTGTAATTACGAACAACTCGTGAAGGATCGACTTGCATGTAGTGATTATATCAATGGACACAACTTGTCCTACAGTGCATAAGAGTGCAACTTTAGATATATAGTGGAGTGACCCTAGAGTCAATGAATGAAAATTGATTAATTAAAGAGTTTAATTAATTAATTTTGTATCATTGGAACTTATAATCTATAGGTCCATAAGGTCCCCTTGCTAGCTCATAGAAACACTAAAAAAATCAATTTAGTTGAAAGAAAATTTTGAAATGTTCAAATTAATATTTAATATATTAGATATATTAAATATAAAAGAGGAAAATATATTTATTGTATTTGATACATTAAATATTAAAATTTGAAATGTTCAAATTAATATTTAATTTGAAGTGCTCAAATTAATATTTAATATATCAGATATATTAAATATAAAACAGGAAAATATATTTATTGTATTTGATACATTAAATATTAAAATAATTAATGTATATTAGATACATTAAATAAAAGATATTTATTAAATTTGAATTGGATTCAAATTAGGAAATAAATGTCGTAGGAGAATTTTAAACTGTTTGAATAAGATTCAAATTGATTAGATAAATTTATTTTAATATATTAGATATTAAAATATATTATTTAATTATTTTCCCTAGACCACTATAAATAGGGCCTTAGGGGTGAGCCATTGTGCATTCTTTATATAGCACACATCTCCTCAATAGAGAGAATTAGAGAATTCTCTCTAGACCTTTTCCTCTTCAATTTGTGGATTTTATTTCAAGAGGCTCCTACAAGCCTTAGTCATGTGTTCGAGTCATAGCTAGGAAGACTTTGTGGAAGAGATAAAGATCCGCTAAAAAAGATTCTCCATATTTTCAAGGTATGTTTTGCTTAACCTTAATTTTATGGTTTAATTCTAAATAAAATCAAAGACGATCCAATGCTTCCACTGCGGGATGAAGAGTTCATTCCTATCACTACGTTCTCACACCCTTTCCTATCTTTCACTTCAAAATCAATTTCTTGCAAAAGAAGAATCCATCTTATCAATTTGGGTTTAGCATCTTTTTTGGTGAACAAGTACTTGAGAGCTGCATGATCAGTGTGAACAATTACCCTAATTCCTAACATATATGGTCTAAACTTGTCAAAAGAGAATACCACTGCAAGCATTTTCTTATCAGTGGTAGTGTAATTTTGTTGTGCAGAATCTAAAGTCCTACTTGCATAGTAGATGGCTCCAAACAACTTATCTCTACGCTGGCCTAAAACTGCTCTTACTGCGTAATCGCTAGCATCACACATAACTTCAAAGGGCTGACTCCAATCAGGTGTAACAATAATGGGTGCATAAGTTAGTCTTTCTTTTAACAAATTAAAAGCTGGCATGCATTCTTCAGAAAATACAAAAATAGAATCATTTTCCAATAAGTTACACATGGGTTTCACAATTTTCGAAAAATCTTTTATAAAACGCCTGTAAAACCCTGCATGTCCTAGAAAACTACGGACTCCCTACACATTTACTGGAGATAAAAGTTGTTCAATTATAGCAATCTTAGCTCGATCTACCTCAAGTCCTTTTTCTGACACTTTATGCCCCAAAACTATACCTTCTTTGACCATAAAATGACATTTCTCCCAATTAAGAACAATGTTAGTTTCTTGGCACCTCTGCAACACAAGAGAAAGATTACGCAAACAAGAATCAAGTGAAGATCCAAAAACTGAAAAATCATCCATAAAAACCTCCATAATCTCCTCTATCATGTCATGAAAGATGGCCATCATGCAATGCTGAAAAGTAGCAGGTGCATTGCATAGTCCAAAAGGCATCCTCCTAAATGCGTACGTTTTGTAAGGGCATCTAAAGGTGGTTTTTTGCTGGCCTTCTGGAGTAATAGCAATCTGATTATAACTTGAGTAACCATCAAGAAAACAATAATAAGGGAAACCAGCTAATTTGTCAAGCATCTGATCAATAAAAGGAAGAGGAAAGTGATATTTTCTCATAGCCTTATTCAACTTCCTGTAATCAATGCACACACGCCAACCTATCACTGTCAAGGTGGAGATGAATTCATCTTTGTTATTTTTCACCACCGTCATGCCTCCTTTCTTGGGAACTACCTGCACAGGGCTCACCCAAGAGCTGTCAGAAATTGCATAAATAATTCCTGCATTTAAGAGTTTCAATACCTCAGCTTTAACGACGTCTTTCAGTGCAGAATTAAGTCTCCTCTAGGCTTCTACAAATGGATTAAAGATATCTTCCATTAATATCTTATGCATTACTATGGATGAACTAATACCCTTAATGTCACTGATGGACCACCCTAATGCAGATTTATGCTTACTTAAAACTTTTATCAACTTTTCTTATTCTTCTTTATTTAATTCAGCGGAAATAATGACAGGAAAAGCTGAAGACTTGCGTAGAAAAGCATATCGAAGATGTTCAGGTAACTGTTTTAACTCTAATGCTGGTGGTTCTATGGTTTCAGATTTATCATTAACATCATCCAAAGAAGTATCTAACATATCATTATGCTCTATAATTGATTTGTCTAATGCATTACAAATGAAATTTTCTTCTTGGTTTACAATACTCGTGTCCACGCTGTTAGATTTGTGAGACATTCTTCTTGCTTCAAGCGCAAACCCCATGATCCTAGTAACAAAACAAATAAAAAGAAAACTAAAACAAACAAAACAGACTACAAAGAAAAAGAGAACAAAAAGACAAACAAAAGAATTACAAGCAACGGGGAAAAAGACAAAAAAAAAAAAAGGATAATCATACAACAAGAACTACTACACAACAACGACATAATTTACAAAAAGAAGAAAACTAAATAATTATACAATTATACAAGTATACAAAGAAAAAATAAAAGAAGAAAATTTATACTAATTACACTCTAAATTAAAATCAAGCACTTTCACCACGACATTAATTACACTAAAATATGCCAATCCTCGGCAACGACGCCAAATTTGATAAGAGGACTTGTCGAAGGTCCTATCAATATTACATTTATAAAACCAGACCTCTAAGTATTTTGCAATATTAGTGGCTGAGGTCATCCACAGGGATTGGAGTTCTTAGATTAATTAAATACCACAGTTAATTGTGCCTAATTTTATTTAGAGAAAAACTAATTTGGATTTGGTTTGAAAGCATAAAATCTATCCTATTGTATACAAAGTTGGAGTCCAATTTTAGAGAGACATTTGTTAATTGCTATTCGTGAAGCCCGACTATGAAATTGATTATTGAATTGTGAATCATGCAACCATTCTAAGTTAAGAATTACTAAAATATTTAATTGACTCTCTCGAGCCCAATTGAACTCATGCAAGAGGTAAATCAACCCTTCGGTCTATTTTCACAACTAAGCATGACATTATGAAATTCTTTTATTGACTTCTAGTTTTAACCTATTCATTCTCATGCAATAGATTAATCCTAGTTATGCATCTAAGTTCTTGGTTAAATTTACTTTCTCAAGCTATATCTACCTTAACATACAAAGCTATGGCCAATAGCTAAGAATACTAAATCAAGATGCATAAAAAACGTTACAATCACATTCAATAAATCAACACATAGTTTTATACAATCAAACAATTAACTAAAAAGTCTAAACACTCAAATACATGCAATTTCAGTCCACTAAATCCTAAAATTAAGAATCAAAAGAAAGGAAAAAGAGAAAAACTGGACGATGCGTGCCAACACTCGTTCCCGACGTGATGTCCCGCGATCCTGAGCCTTGAGTCTCCTCCTTAGCTCTCCAATGTGCTCTCTAGGCCTCTCAATCACTGCCTCTATCGAAATTAAGGTTTGGTCTCTCCAAAATGGCTCTCTTTGCTCGAAATACAAATTTCCTTTTTATAGAGTTATGACAGCGTTGCAACGTTGTCCCTTCGAATTTTATAAAGAAGGAAAAAATCTGTTTGAGTAGCGTTGCAACGCTATAGATAGTTGCGGTTCTTCAAGGTAGAAAGGCTATTCAAATGGCGTTGCAACGCTATAAGGAGCATTGCAACGCTTATGCCCTCGGGTCCAAAAGCCTTGTTCATCTTCTTCAACACTTGAATCTTCAAATATAGCCTTAAGTTGCTCAAATTTGTCCAATTATCTCATCATTCTCTGGTTTTGCTCCAAATGCTCGGTTTCTGAGAAATAAACATAAAAATACATGAAAGCACATATGATCATAGCAAAACTAGCATAAAACTAAGCCTATAAATAGCACATTTATGCATGATATCAAGATTCCTCAAGAGAAACCTTCTACTGACATCCCTGAGGTACGAGATCCTGATTTGGCTGATTCAGAGCTTAATGATGAAGTTTGTATGCCATGTGAGAAACATGTCTATGAGGCAAAAGGAAGTCGAGCTTCGATTCGAACAGGAGGTCCAGGTGATAAAGTTAGAGGCCAAAAGGTCTGCATATGTTCTTTCCTTTAGTTCTTCCTCATTGTGTGAATGTTATTCTTGCTTTCACGAGTTAGAGTTAGAGTATGTGTTTCTTTGATTTTTATGTTTTTATGTTTTTCAGAGTGGAAAAATACAAAAAGACCTGCATTTCTGAAGCCCATCAGATGTTGAAGAGCTTACTTGATGCAGTAGGCTTTGTAAATTCAAGGAAGAGAGGGCCAAAGAAATGAGATAATTTTTATGTGCTTTGATGCGTGCCACACGATGAGTCAAGCAACTGACTATAAAATTTGCACTTCCTGGAGGCAACTAGGCGAAAAATTTAAATGCTTTCTTTTATTTGCTTTCTAATTTCGTTTTTCCTTGCTTAGCTTGTTTTGTTTTTTGTTTTTTGTAGCAAATAAATTGACCGTTCAGTAGAAGAATTATCATTCTTGGAGGTTTCTGTTGCCCCACCACCCATGTACGTGCTCAGTTTTCAGGTGAGGTTTTCTGTTCCCCTTTCTTTTTGTCCTTTAATTTTCACTGATTTTTGTACATTGAGGACAATGTAGAATTTAGGTTGAGGGTGTAGGTTTAGATTTGAGCTTAATGTGGAGTCCTAAGCATCTTAGTTCAGACTATTAGCTTTTGAGCCAAATGTTTAAATTTTTTAAGCTTATATTGACAGCTCTGCATGTTGGTTGAGTTCAGACTTTTGATCGAATTGTTATTAAGAATGTTGGTATTTTCAATTTGTTGAAGTTGAGAATGTGGTCTAATTTTAGCATTATTAAAAAAAAATCTTGAGTTTCATGCATGTTTCTGAGCACATCTAGCTTTTCCCTTTTGTAGTCTTGAAGGCCTAGGGTAGTTTTATGGGGTTTAGATGTTCGTTGTCACCCCGATAGGCTTAAGACTAGTTTGGAGGCATCCTTGCATGATGATTTGTAATGAATACTTAAAGGGAAGAAAAAGTGTATTTTCCTGTAAGAAATGAAAGAAAAGAAATTTGAGCTTAAAAAAAAACATTCTTGAGAAAGAAAAGAAAAAGAAAAGAAAAGCAAGAAGAAAGATAATAAACTTGTAACGTGTTAAAAAAGAGTCGAGTGTGACCACTGTCGTGATCAGTTAGGCCACCTATCGAGCGAATGCTCTAGGTAAGGGTCCCTAAGATAGTTGTGTGAAAGCTAGCGCCCTCGATATTAAAGTGATGCAAGTTTAGGGGATCCCTTGTTTGTTTAAGGCACCTAGTAGTCTATTACTTTCTTGACTATTTGGAGAGTCAAACAATTAGTTCTTAGGGCCAGTGTAGGGAAAAGATGAATATGAGGATCATATAAACATACTCCTCGCTTGTAAAGGCTATGTTAGGGAATCTAGACACACACGCGTGAGAAATGATAGGAATTGTTTTTTATTTTCTCATGGATGGACAATGCATTTGCAGTGTTTCTTATTTGTGCAAATGTTTAGCTATTTTGAGCATTGAGTCTAGAGTTGTGCGTTTGCTACTAAGAATTCATTTATCTTTACTGTTTTGTTTATGTCTTGCCGAGGACTAGCAAGATTTAGGTTGGGGGTAATATGATGGGACCAAAATAGTCATATTTTATTATGCTTAAATTGTGTTAGTTTGGAGTTTTTAATGTGATTAATTGATTATTTTGTAGGTATTTGAGCATAAGGCACATTTCGAGAGATTCTACGTTGAATCACGATTTCAATGCATCAAACCGAAGGTCATTCGGATACTCGTGCAAAGAGTTAGAGCAAAAATGACTAGTGTTGTCCATTGGGTAGCGTCTAGACGTTGTCTGCAGTCCCCTAAAGTCTCGTTCGACATTGCAGCGAGCCTTTGTGATGCTGGGTAGCGTCTAAATGCTATCCACAACGTTTAGACGCTACCGCGATTCCTATAAATTGATTCTTTCGTGACCTAGGTCATTTGTCTCCGTTTTTGACTGCCGAGAGACCATGTTAAGGCCATTTCTCTATGTTTTTCATTAGAATAGCATAGTTTGGGTGTTTTTGGTTAGTCTTTGGTGTCGGGCAACATTGTAAAGATGTTCGGCTTGACTATCAACGCCATTTCGGGTTGTAAACAAGGTACTATGTTATTTTTGTGAGATTTATTCCATATTTCCAGTATTTCCCAGCATGTTCTATTATTTCTTGATTCTTGCTTGAATGCCCATAGCATGTATTCTTTCGTAGATAGATTGACAACCCATTCGCATCGATTGAATACGTGATCATTAGTTTTAGCTAGCAATAGGACCGGCTCGTGTTTGCATCGTAGAGGCTAGTCTCTCATGTAGATTGCACGATAAGGCCTAAGAATCAAGAGAGCTAATTAATCAAATTAGGAATGCGTGCTTATTTTAATTAATTTATCTTAATAAATCCTTAGAACTTAAGGCGATTAGCTATGTTAGTATGGAACGTTATCGTACCCAGCTAATTAGGGTTAATTAGGCTAATTAACTTGATGCCAAGTTAGGTTAATTGGTATTTAGGAGACCTAAGTTTGCTTAGGGGCGTAGCCGGCTTTACTGATGAGTCGATTAGGCAATAGATGGTTGGAAAATAGCTTGCATTTAGCATTTAGTGATCATAAATAGCATTATATCGAGTTTTATCCCAAAACGATGCCCGAGGTTAACCATTAGTGTTTATCTTACTGTTTTTAAGTTATGTTGTCCCTTTTTCATGTTTAATCGTCCTTTGTTTGTGTCAGTCTGTGTCAATAAGAAATCCAAATAATAGAAATTCAAATTATTTGGTTTCCTGTGGTTTGACCTAGTCTACTATTAATACTACAAATAGTTAATTTTAGATCGATAATTATAAATTGTATTTGATTGAACCTTCGACAAGCTCCTTCAAGCTCCGAAGTATTGCAAGTGTGGGAATGCTAGGCACAATAGACAAACTTGTAACCTTCCCCACATGACAAGGCAATGCAACCCTCAATCATAATATGTAGACTATAATTTTGCTCTTTGTATAATGAATGTGTACATTACCTAGTCAAAATTAAGGGTTTTCAGTCTCAAGTATTATCGAATGTGCATAGGTCAATCGCTACCTTAGGTTAATCTCAATGAGAATCGCGTAACTCCAACTCTCGGTCAAAATTCAGGGTCTTGAGTCTCATCAAGTATCGTCAAATGTGATTAGGTCAAAGTGAGGTCAATCTTGGTGAGAATTAGGTTGCATTAACTCCTAGTTCATATTCACGGTCTCCAATCTCATGGACTTAATAACGAACAGTGATTAGGTTGAAGTCAGGTCAATCTCGATGAGATTCGTGTGACGCTAACTATGGGTCAAATTTTGGGGTATTGAGTCTCATCGAGTATCGTTGAATGTGATTAGGGCAAAGTGAGGTCAATCTTAGTGAGAATTAGGTTGCATTAACTCTCGGTCCATACGCGCGGTCTATAATCTCAGTGAGAATTAAGTTCCATTAACTCCCAGTCAGTACTCGAGTAGGCAATCCCACTCATAACGACCATCAAATTTCTAGATGGCTGTTCTCTGCATGGCAGCATTTTAATTATGATGGCAGACGAATGATGAATGAACTCTTCGTTCGAACCGATTTATATACGAGAATTAATTAATCATCCATCCTTCACTATTTTTTTCCTAACAATACAATTCTTTGCTTTCCTTATGAACCATGTCATCAACTAACGATAGTTTCTTCAATCTTTACGAAGAACAACCCTCTGGTGACTCGGACGACGACTCCTACCCATACGGTGGGAAGAACATCAAGCTGTCATCCATGACTATGGGCCTGTCAAGCGAGGAAGATGGTGGAGAGTCTGCTTGTGAGGACGTGCCCGACCTTTCGTCTGACTCATCCATACAGTCCCCGTCGAAGAAGAAGAAACCTACAGAGGATGAAGAGGGTGAGGATGAGGATAAGAATGAAAAGGATGAAGACAATGTCAATGGACAGTTGATGGCAGCCTCAAATACTAAGCCACAACCTACGGACATTGTCCTTAAGAAGGTGAGTTTGGTACTACAAGAGGCTCACTCTGTCACAACCATGGACTAAGGGCTTCCTCAGGCTGCGAAGGGTGAGGTCAAAAAACCTACTGCCAGAGGGGTCCTACATTGGCCGATTGAATTGTCATCGTAGATAGACATGGACTGATCACCCACCATGCAACTATCTTCTTTAATCATCATGGAGTCCATATCTGTTTTTTTTTCTTTTTTCTTTTTTTTTTCTTTTTGTGACATTTAATGTTTATGTATATATTTGTATTTACTTCTTCCTTAATTTATTTAATCTTATTTTGTTCTTAGTTTTTGGTTTTCACATTCATTTCTAGTAAAGGAAATCATGGCTCCATATTAATCCATATATTATTTAACCCTATAGGGAGTCAATTCACTTCAACTCCCAACGAAAGTTAGGTGCCTCCAACACCAAGTCACTCGACATGTACTAATAATAATTAAATGAATACGAACTCCACCCGAGAGTTCATAATCAAGATTTCATACCGAGAGTGCATCATCAAGAATTCCTCATAAAACATTAAAATATCTCAGTTTGTGTACATGCGTCCACTATGTCTAGATTGTTAGTACATGATTTCACACAGAGAGTACATAACCAAGAATGGACATTGAGAGTACATTATTAAGAATTCACACCAGGAGTACATTATAAAGAATTCACACCGAGAGTATACACTTAAAACATTAAAACATCTCAACTCAGTTCGTATAGTACATGATTTCACACCAAGAGTATCTAACCAAGAATTTTCACTGAGAGTACATGACCAAGAATTCTTATCGAGAGTAAACGCATAAAACATTAAAATATCTCAGTTCGTGTACGTGTGTCCACTCTGTCAAGATTGTTAGTACACGATTTCACACTGAGAGTACATAACCAAGAATGGATACCGAGAGTATATTATCAAGAATTCACATCAAGAGTATACACTATCAAAAATTCACACCGACAATATACACTTAAAACATTAAAACATCTAAACTCAATTCATATATTACATCGAGAGTATAAACTTAAAAGAATGGCATTTCACAACTAGAGTTAATTATCACGCATTCCTATAGAGAGTTAGTAGTAGATTGCAACTGATATTTTCATACTATGTTTCACAATTAAAAGTCACTAATTACAAATTCACTAAAAGGTGAGATAGTGGCTCCAGATGCTCAACCAGATCTTCCGTACTAATGTACGATGGCATGGAATCATGTACAACCAACTCCCTCTTAGTCATATCTATTTCCAGTAGCATCCAATGCTTTTTTATATTGAGGGGAGCGTACACAACATCCACTTCAGCCCAACCAGGCTTGTAGTCATTGTACTCACCCAGTACGTAGTCCGTGAATGTCTGGTCCTTCCACCATGAAGTCATTGCCACTTCCTTCAACTTATGTACAATTTTCTTGAACACCCCATCGTGGCAGTTTAAATGATCCTACACACATTGGTTACCAAAGCAACGCAGTGAAATATAGGTATCGATATGAAACTCATAGTTACAAAAGTATGGTAGAAGACGTACCAAATCACTAGAGTTTAAAATTGTGAATCTATGCACGAGTAAACGATGGTGTGCTACAAATTTTCGCTTCACCATCATCATTTTCCTATTTATCATCTAAAAGAACAATATGGAATATAAACATGCTGCTCATAAATAAATGTATGTAAGTAGTTGTTTGAGTTGTAAGGGAGATAAGTTACGTCACACGTAATCCACGTATTCTTTCGCGAGAGTGATCAGATGACTAATTAGTCCAACGGACTGCATGTTGACCATTCATAGTGTCTAGTCTATTCTATTGTTACTTGGCTCATGGTTTTCTTCTTCGCATTGATCCAAACATTCATCATGCTTTTTGCCTCTACAGGCACATTGTGCAGTGGGTTGTATGGGGTGTTATTGTCTAGGAGTATGACTTCATGCGGTGTTTCATCATGCCTAGATGAGGGGAGAACCAGATCGATCACTTCAGTAGCAACTGCTATGTCACGACCATGGGTGTCTTGCAACACGACATCCACTTGTGGTGGAGATACTCTCTTCTCGACCGAAAATGCCTTCTTATTGATCGGACCCATGTTTGGACTGAAAAGCTCCACTGCTTTCCTCATCCGACAACTATTCTCCATCTTCTTACCCATTTCTGCAATAAATGTTGAGGGTGTCGGAGGGTCTAGCAGATCATCTACTGGAGAAGGAGGAGTAATGGTTTGGTTATCAATGAGGGGGGTGGATTGATCAATCAACTCAATGGGAAGAAGAGAAGGTGGCTCGAGATCCATCGGTGTAGCAAGAATGATTTCATCCAGACTCGATGGAGACGATCGATAGATTGACTCAGTGGGGAGTGAGGATTTTGTAGGGTGAATAGATTCATCTTGGATGACTATATTCTGAATGATTGTAGTGGACATATCAGTAAAATCAGGTGGAATATAGGAGGGTGCTGGGCGATTTACTAAATCATCAACATGAAGGGTATGGCTGTTTCGGGCATCCACCGAGTGGTCTATTATGTTGCCTTCGCATCCAGACGAGGGTGGCATGTCCTACAATACATCATCCACATCCACTTGCCCACTCCCTTACACAAAACAAATGTGATTATGTATATATGTATGCATGCGAGTATATCTGCACAATATGCCATTCCAATGGATGAATACTTGACACAGTGATAACGCTCATTTATGAGTGTTATTTAGCTCTAAAATCTAACTTATTTGCTTGAAAAGTGAGTGTTTGATGTTATAGTTCATGTCATTTAGGGTAAATTTAAGTAAAAACAAGCTTTGCATGTGTTTGAAGTCTTGATTTTGTAAAAATGAGTTTTTAGGTGTATTTAGAGTCATTTTGTAAAGAAAGTGTTAATTTTTGTTGGTTTTGTGTAGAAGATGAAAAAGGATCCAAATGCACCCACGTCCCAGCCGCAATTGAAACAAAGGAGAAATGATCCATGAGATATCAGACTAGGATGCACTAACATTTGAGAGCAGAAGCCAAAATCTAAGTGTTGCAGAAAAGAGCCAAAATGCGCCCAGAAATGCACTGGCATTTAGGCCATTTCAACAACAATACAAATGCGACTACAAATGCACCCGCATATGAACCTTTTTGACAGATACTCCAAGATTTGCGAGATTTACAGATTTTATGGAAAATTCTCAATCAAATCTCCTCAAATCAAGGGATATGATAGACCAAGCATCTTCACACTGATCTCGACAGCAAACCTTAGGCGTGAAGTCTATAAAAGGCGGCTCATATCTCCATTTAAAAGAGAGCTCGAAGTTGCCTTCATCCCAAAATTCTATCATTTTTCTTTCTAAGTTTTATCCGTCATTTCGAGTCTCCCCTAAGTTCATATTCCATTCGGACTCCAGCTTCGAAAAAAATGAGGAGTAAGTTCTTGATTCTCCTTGAAAAAGGTTGAACAAGTCAGAAAGGAAGAACATCTTAGGGTTCTTTTTGTTCTTAGGTTTTTCCATTCAACTTCTGTAAGTTTTTAGGAGTTGTACTTGTTGTTTTATCCTTATTTTCAATTTGTAAGTTTATGTTTTCTTTTAATTCGAGTTATAAGTTCTTTTGTTTCAATTCCATTTAGTTTTTTCTTAGATTCATACTTCAAAGTGTATTCAAGTTTAGTTATTTCAATGAATTGTGTTCTTTCTTCTACTTGTTTTCTTTTTATTTTCTGCACTTTGTTTATCACTTCGATGAGTAGCTAAACTCCTTGGAGGGGATTCAATCATGTGGGTACCCTAAAAATGAGATAAGCACCACCATGTATTCCTTGTAAATTTGCTCAACACTTAGCTAAGTTTACTTTTAGTGAGTTTAAGTTTCATTGTTAGCTTAAACTGGTCATTTGAGTTAGCATAGTTTGTGAAGATTTCAATATTGAAAGGGTTGGAATCAACACGCATTTTCCTAAAAATATCTAGGAAAAGGGTCTAGACATAGAACTTTGTTTTTTGTACCTAGACATAGGACAAAAACCTTTAAAATCATGAAGTTGTGTTTTTCATCATCTAAGCAAATTTAACCATAGACATATGAGTTTTAAATTTCTTAGTCTCTTAAAGGTTCTTGGAAAAGGAATCGAATAGGTGTTGAACTTGATTTACTTGGCTAAGTGTCATTGAGGATAAGTTACGGGCACAATTCGGTAGCATTTTATCTGAACTGTACAGAACTGGACAGAGTCAGTATGTGGGCACAAAAGGCAGAATCTCTGAATTATCCGGACTTAGTTGGGCAGTGTACCGGCACATGGTGGACGCATTTCCTCATAATTGAACCAAAATTGAATCTCATGCTTCTCATATTTGTTTTTTCTAGTACTTTTTCATTTGTTTTTACTTTCTATGGCACAAAAACCCCAAAATCATCTTTGTTTATCTTGGTTGCCTTCAATTGCAACTTGTGACCAATTGTGTTCTAAGTTGAAGAATACACGTGTTAAATTTGTTCACTTGGGTTTGATACTTGGAATACTCCATATATTACTTGTTTGTGACAGCGTGCACTTGCGCTCTTTTGGGGTTAACATAGCCTCCATAACACAATGTGTGTAACAAGGATGTAATTGTCTTCAGAACCTCTTTCACACCTTGTAGATCATCCTTCACCTCCTGTAAACCAGCTTGAAGCATTTCAACCCGACCATCTAATTGCTGCAAAGTAGTGAATGTCTTGGCATCATCACCTCTATGTGCACTCGATGGAAAATGACGGTTTCTTCGACTAAATGATGTACTTCTCCGATCTCGGGTGACCACATGATCGACAACATTGCCCTCAACCTTCTGCTGATTTAAGAGGTCATCATCTTGCAAACCACCATCATCTCCATGGGTAGGTGCATCGTGTTCACCATGTTCAGGGTGGATGCCATTGCCATTGTCATCACCATGGTCATCCTAGTGATCTTGATCATCTCGTTGCTCAGCAGAACCATCCACTTCAGGAACACTACCCTCCAATGCTTTGGGGGTCAGTAGTGAAATTGTCGCTCAGCTTCCGTCATATAGAGAACTTGCGTAACCACCGTCTGGATTACACCACACAATAAACGTAAGAACATAACATCATATATATAACTAAGTATGAAATAAACAAAACTTATATATTAGACAACTTTCTAACCCTCTGGCATTCAAATACATATAGCTACAGCCACTTAAACGTAACTGATTGTTGGAACGACCATCGAAGCATACGGAGGATTGCATTGTCATTTAACCTGGTGGTAGCCTTCCCCTTTAATGTGGACAAAGTCTCCTAGGCCCACACCTACAACGAAGCACAATGTACCATCACATTTGTTTGGTAACCATAAGCATAGTAAGCAGAATAGTTTATGGAATATGTAGTACCTGGAAAGCACGAAAAAATCCTGTGAGACTATACTTCACCATGTAGTCTTTATTGGTTGCCACCTTTTGCTTATAGACTTCAGCCTTGCCTCTCAAACCAGTCTGGAGGCTCTTCGACATCCTCTCCCAGATAATTGTTCCCCAATCTAGGCGGTTGAAATATTTCAACTACTCCACATCCATAAATAGTGATTGGTCAACGACTGTCTTCTTTCTATCCTTTCCGAACATCGCAAGCTCTGTATAGTACACTAGTGTTACCTTCATTGCATCATCGTCATTCTCGAACACCATTTCCTTATACTTCTCCTCAAATGTAGAAAGGTGCATCTCTTTGTTTGTGCACTCTTTTGCAAATTACTTTTTGGTGTTCCAGCGATGCATCCTTCTCAATCGCTCGACTATGCCACAATCCAGTCATGAATAGAAACTCCTCATTCGTAAATGAGACGATTGTACCCCTCAAATCGAAGCTTATCACTTCCAGTCTATCGTCCACAACCTCTCTTGGCAGAATGTGTGAACTAAAGGGTTGTTGAAAACCATATCCACATCTACAAAAGACCCAAATATAGTTGTCCTCCTAAACAAATCTAGTTAGGTGGCTGTAAACTTTTTCTTTACAATCTTGTTTGCATTCCGAATGTGTGATAGGCATGTCCCTTGGCAAGGAAAGTGATCAGCAACATTGATCTTCAAAGATGACATTTCGAAAGTCCTGTATTACACATACCAAAAATTCAACTCCTTCGTATATAATAGAAACAAAAATTAACCACAAACATATGAGATTAACCTCTAGGAATCCATCTCTGCTCTGCATTCATCCACCAACATTCCATTCTCATGCTCACCAAACACTCCACTACTCTCTAACTTTCGACTCCATTTATTCATAAATTGTTTTTTAACTCTCGACTCCATTCTAACTCTCGACTCAACTGTAACTCTCGCCTCCACTATCTCCTACTCAAATTGCTCCATCTTCAACCTTTCGAGTTTTGTGTCCTTTTAGATAATCTCAGGAAGACTTAAATGCCAATTACCTCCCCTCAAATCGCTCCCCAAACCCTCGATGAATTTGTAAACCCGAGATTTTTCCTTGGAATTTCTTTAAAAAGAAATTTGTTAAAACATTTTTGGGAAATTGTTGTATAAGGAAAAGAGGAATAAAACAAAAGAAAGGGTAAGGGAAAACAAAAAGGAGTTATGTGTTTTGGTATGTTTTGTTTTAAAAAAAAAAAAAAGAAGAAAAAGAAAAAGAATTGAGGGAATGGATAAGCTTCGGGAGCACTCACCCATTTTCTCCCATTTGCTTCTCTTTTATTAAAAAAAAAATAGAGCATTTCGTGGGATAGGTTGAAGAAAGAGGAAAAGAGAGCTTGCTGGGTTGGAAGTTGAAGAAGAAGGGGGAAAACTCAGCACAAGCCTCCATGGCATCTAGGTGATCAACTGTACTCACTACTGTTGTTTAGATCGTTTTGAGCTCCACAAGAAGAGTTAAGAGGTGAGATTTGTTTTTCTTGAAAGTTAACCCATTTTCGAACAAATTTCGTGAAGGAAGCTCGAGCAAAATCTGACTTTAAATTATTGATTTGCGAAGGGGAAGACAGAGGAGAGATTTTGCTGTCAAATCCGAAAAACCTTTGGTGTTTGGGACGTTCTGATCTGTAGGATTTGAATCAGAAGCTCCATTAGGTATGGTTGGAAAGATTATTTAATTTCCTATAACTTTCATGAAGAAGTCGTGAGTAAAAAATGATTGGAAGTGGCTTTAAATTTCAGATTAGGTGTGGTGTGCAGCAGAAAAACGATTCTGGAAATTTCAGAAGTTTATTTTTCGGGAAGTAGTTTTCGAGGTATTTAGGGACACATCATTTGGGAATTTCGATTTAATTCCTTCAGATAAGTTTTAGAGGGTTCAAAAAGGAAGAGTTTGGTATAAAGTACATCATTTTTGGCCAAGTAATGAAGAAGTTATGAGTATGTGAGTGTAGAGGATGAAATTTGCATAATGCTGGAAATAGATGAAGTGATATTTGTAATCTTAGGTTTGAAAGTCATGAGATTGAAGTTCTAATGCTTGGTTTTGGTTTTTTTGACAGGCCAGGAGGAAGTAGGTCAAGTTTACGGGCCGAGGATCTAGTTTTAACACTGTGAGTGACAAAACAAATTTCGAAAACAATTTCTATGCCTGAATTTATGCTTATGGAAATATAAGACTTCCTAAGAATGAATTAGTTTAAATGCTGTATGTTTTTTTTTTAAACATTGAACACATACTTAAGAGCATATATGGTTTCCTAGGAAATGATTAAGATATTGAATCGAGGCTGTATAGTATCGTGTGCACACAGGTTATTTTCTGTTGTCGACGTTGAGTGTACTCCGTGACAACAATGCTGTCGTGAGTGCTGGGTGGGGCCCCACTACGACAAAGACGATGGGAGTGCTGGGCGAGCCCCACTACATCGTAGAATAAATGTTGGTTGTACTGGGCGTGCCCTACACAACGTAGATAGTCATATGGTTTTTCCTTAAATGATTAATATTCTTGATATGCCTTGTGAGATTTTAATGACATACCTGCTGGAGTGCTGAAAAGAAAAACTATTGTGACTATACATTTATATTTAACGCTTGAATACAGATTCATATGCTCATAGATTATCAGGCGTTATGCTTTGCGAGTTAGTAGCTTTAACTAAGTCACTCGCTGAGCCTCATAGCTCATTCTTTCAATGTTTTCCAACTTTTCAGGTAGAGATCGAGCTCCCGGTGCCTGAGATCCTGCCATAGTCTGTCGAGCACTCTCTAAGTTTGATATTTTGTACGTGGGTGGGGTTTTGTAGCGTTTCCGTATATACATTGTAGATATTTTGGAAGGAACGTATAGTTATGTTCGTGTATGCACTAGGGGTGGTGGTTGTGTAAATCATGGTTGGGTATATTTTTTTGTCAGGCTGTAGAGCCACTCCTTACGTATGTATAATAATTAACAAGGTTCCTCTGTGTTGTGTTTAAAGTATTTCATATGCCAGCATAGCATGTTTTTCAGATGTAACAAAGTCATTAGGTCGTTAGTGAGGTAAGCGATGTCTGATAGCTTCACGCTATCTTCCGGGCTTAAAAGAGAGGTTAGTTCGGGAGGGGGTGTGACAGAATTACTCCTCACATTTTCAATTAACTAGAAATCAACTTCCCAATTAGGGGACTCAGGAAAAAATTGAACTTATTAAGCTTGTAATGTATTGAAAAGAGTCGAGGGTAAAAAGACCTACCTCTGTCGTGATCAGTTAGGCCACCTATCGAGCGAGTGCTCTAGGTAAGGGTCCCTACGATGGGTGTGTGAAAGCTAGTGCCCCTGACATTAAAATGATGCAAGCTTAGCCGGTCGATTTGTTCATTTTCAGGCACCTAGTAGCTTATTAACTTTTTGAGTGTAAGAATGCTAGAGAATTGGTGCTTGGGACCAGTGTAGGGGGAAGATGAATGGAGGACTCTATAAACCTATTCTAGGCTTGTAAATACTCTTTAGGAGGGCTATGCACACACACACGCAAGAGATAAAAAGCTTAAATTCGAGTTTGCTTGATGAATAGTTGTGTTTGAGTATTTCCTTAAATTGTTATTATATTGTTATTTAGAACATTAAGGTTTGAGTCACTTTGATATAATGGTGAATTCATATATGTGGGTTTTGTTTTTGCTTTGCTCGAGACTAGCAAAGGTTTAAGTGTGGGGGTATTTGATAGCATGTATTTATGCTATCTTATTTCCTATTATTTATGCTAGTTTTGTGATTATTTTGTGAGCTTTTATGCCTATTTCTCTTAATTTTGTAGAAACCGAGCTTGAGGAGCAAAACCAAGTATTTGAGAATATTTTGGTGGATATTGGAGCCTTTTGAAGCTTAATTGAAAATTCAAGAAGATTAAAGATTTTATTTGAGCATAAGGAACGTTCCGGGAGATTCTACATTGAATCACGGTTCCAACGCATCGAACCGGAGGTCATTCGGACACCCGAGCGAAGAGATATAGCAAAAATGGCCAGTGCTGTCTGCAGGGTAGCGTCGAGACGCTATAGACAGCGTCTCAAATAAAATCTCCCGGAACGTTCCTTATGCTCAAATAAAATCTTTAATCTTCTTGAATTTTCAATTAAGCTTCAAAAGGCTCCAATATCCACCAAAATATTCTCAAATACTTGGTTTTGCTCCTCAAGCTCGGTTTCTACAAAATTAAGAGAAATAGGCATAAAAGCTCACAAAATAATCACAAAACTAGCATAAATAATAGGAAATAAGATAGCATAAATACATGCTATCAGGGGGTGTGACAGAATTACTCCTCACATTTTCAATTAACTAGAAATCAACTTCCCAATTAGGGGACTCAGGAAAAAATTGAACTTATTGAAGATGGGCATACAACAATGAGACAGAGGTCTATAAACCGTTTTAGTTGCCGTGGAAACAAAACTAGAAAATGACGATGCAGTTGCTCATGCAACAAGGAAACCCAGATCTTCCAGTGTATTTTGGGGTAGAAATGTCACTCCAACGGTCGAAAGCAAGAAAACAAGAACAAACAGAGAGCGTCGAGCGATATAGAGATAGCACGAAGAAACTGAAACGATCCTACTTTTCCTATTAAACTTTCTAGGGGCCTTACTATATGCATGCTAATGAAACAAAAATCAAACTTAAATAATCTCTCAAAAAGAAACAAACTTTTATAAAAACAATAAAAAACCTTAATCTTGGGATCCCTTTATTTTAAAGCATAAGAATAAACTAAAATATTTTAAGAATTTAAATGATTTTCAAATTTACTTCTACAAAAAAAAAAAAAAAAAAAAAAAAAAAAAAAAAAAAAAAAAAAAAACAGTGCTAACAATGAATAAAAATTGCGGAATTTAAGCTCCTATAGGTCACCCATGGCCTCCCGCAGCAACTACCCTATCATTCGCCTAGGATGCCCTTGCCTTCACCTAAAAAGAAAATTATTTTTGAAAAGTATTTAAAATACTCAGTAAGTGACCTCACTATCGGGGTCAGGATATGCAAAACACATACAAAGTGATTTTTTTAAAACTTTTTCCTCTAGTGGGACCTAAAACACTTCCATAGTGGAAATATTTCTCTTTTACTTTTCTCTTCGGCTTAATGTGGACAATTAACCCAACCTAACCTTTCCTTTTCATTTAACCTTTTTAGGTTCCTTTTCATTTAGATGTACATCTTTAAATTTAGGGGTAGTTAGCACAGCCTTCGAAATCATTCTATCATGAAAATTCACATGTATGCATGAGGTCCCAAAGTATTTTAAATTTTCATTCCATGATGCAACACAAAGCAACATTCTAATACATCATAAACCATAACTCATGCATCACATACACAATAATATTTGGAATCAACAAGTGAAAATTCATTTTTATATATAACAAGCATTCTAAAATTCATAGAAAAAAAATCCATAATGAAATATTTCTAACAGCTTTTCATTTCAAATTAATTTCTTTTTTCTTTTCAATTCAGTTCCTAACTTGCATTTAAGCATACCGGCATAAAGTCGCTTACCTTGGCCAATGTTCAAAAAAAGAACCCTTCAACTCCTATTTCGAAATCCCTTGGTACCTATAAAATTTTCAAAAGATCACGCTTGACATTCATAACTTTTAACTCCAATTCTAAAAATCACCCTAAGATGTTGGTTTAATAACTCCACTATCCCTAAGAAACTCATATTTCATAGTCATCCTAAGGTCCAAACTACCTCCCAAACTTAGTAAAAGAATTACGAGATAATAATTTTCCAACACAATCTAAATTTTAGAATTGAAGTCTAGCATAAACTCAAGGATTTGCTTGATTTTTTAGAATGAGGATTTTACCTCAACTCCTACCCCAAAACAGAACCGAACCTTGCCGAATAGATGATGGTTTGATTCGATTTTTGTCCAACCAACCTCCACCTACAATGCGTATTCCAAAATAGAGCCCAAAAACTAATGGGTCAACCTCCAAAATAACAAAACAGTACCCAAAACCAAAATTCCAATATGAAAACCATAAGGATACAACACAAATAAGCTTACCCACGCGAAAACGAAACCGATTCGCAGCTGTATAGTGCCCAAAAATTGTCAAAAAATACCCCAAAACAGAGCAACTGGTTGGAGGAAAAATGCCCACTGTTTTCGACCACTTGTGCTCGAGAAATCACCCCCAAATCGACGCAAACGCACGAGAAAACCCAGAAAAAAATCCCCCCTCGCGCGTCTACTGTCCAAATCCAAGAGAGAGAGAGAGAGAAAAGAGATCGCCGGAGATGGGGCCGCCGCCGGACTGCTTGCTGTCGGAGTGTGCTCCCGTCGCCGGAAGGAAAACTTGAGGCGAAGAGGGAGAGATTGAAAGTGGGTCTAACAATGGAGGTCTAAAATCGTGAGGGAGGAGAAGAAAAGAGGTGAAGAAGAAGATGCCTAGGGCTGCGTGTGGCTTGGCCTTGAAATTGGCTTGGCTACCCTTAAATAGAGAGGAAAGAATAGGGCTAGCTCACACTTGGCTTGGGCTTGGCTAAAGTTCAAGTAAATAACAAAAATGCCCCCAAACCAATTAATTCCCTTTTTTTCCTTCTTTCTTCCCAATTCACCCTCCAATTTCTCCAATTTCAATTATGCAAATCTCTAAAATTCAATTCCAACACCACTTTAAACATGAAATTGGCCTTACAATTAATTTATATTTCAAAATTAAACTTTAATTAATACCTGAAAATGTTGGTCGTTACAAAAATCGAGAGTAACGTTGGATTGCGGTTTAGACGGAAGTGCAGTTCAAATAAAAAAAACAAAATCGAAAAGAATGTAACGAGTCGAAACGGTCCAGATGATAAGCCTCAGTATTGAGGCTTATTTAGCTTTTATAGACTTAAGTTATGCTTGAAATTCCACAAAAATTATATTAAGAAGTTCGCAAATCTTAGAAAACATCAATAGTTCTATGGAAAATGCATTTGATAAGAAAATTGAATAAAAGAAGAAAATAAAGACTAAAAATAGTATTTGGATGCAGGGCATTAAAGAATTGCAATTTCATATTGCGAAATCTGAATTTTTCATCTGATTCAGTGAAAAATGCATGATTTTATGTCTAATAAATATAGCAAATTAATGAAAAAATAGCCAAAATTAGTTAACGGATTGTTTTGAGCTAAGAAATAGGAAATAAGAGAAAAAGAGTTGATTTTTTATGAGTTTTGATGATTTTATGCAGAAAAGTAAAAACTGCCAGAATTGCAACTGCAATTTCACTTGGGAGACAGAATTCCGAGAATAAAGGAGAAAATCTGGAAGCACGATTTTATGTTGATATTTGAAGATATTCTCCATGGATCAAACTCATAAAGATCCGATTCCTTCCTTAAACATCCAAGGAACAAACCCTAGCATTTTGAGGCTATAAATATGAAGATTCAAGCCATGAAAAAGCCGTCCACGATCATCTTTACGATTGGAAGACCACTTTACTTTCTGCACTTTTTATTTTCTGTTTTCTTGACTCAAAGGAGGAAGAATGCTACCCAAACTTCAATCCATCATTGTCAAAAGTCTAGGGTTGTGAATATCTTACTCTCCTTGAAAAAGGTTGAGTTTAGATCGATTGAAGAGGTGGAAGTTATCTCCTTGAAGTTCGACTTTTCCCTTATAATTGCAGTTTCTGTTTTTCTGTTTAGTCTTAATTTCCAGTACTTTAACTTTGGTTATTTCACATTCTGTTTACTTATAGTTCTTGTCTCTAATTTAGTTCTTTCATTTACAGCAAGTTTATTTTAATAAAGTTCTTCATTCAAGTTATTCTTTCTTTTTAAGTTCATTACTTTATATTCCAGTTTTTGTTTTTCTTTCTTTTTACTTCTTAAATCAGTATGTGTTTTCTTTCTTTTACAATTTTGTTATTTAGTTTCTCCATCACGAGCTAATTCCATCCTTGGGATTCGGATATGTGGATGCCCTAAGGATTGGAAGCTTTGCCTAAAATGTAAAAGTAACTTTGCTCAATTCCATAACATTGTTTGCTTTTATTGATTATCATTTTTATTGTGAATCTAGCTTGAACACCTAGGTGAACATACAAAGATTAAGTTTAATACTGAAAGGGTTAAACGAGATTACGTGTTCATACAAAGCAATAGAGGAAAGGAGCTTAGACATAAGCATTTGTTTTTGACCCTAGACATAGGGCGAAACTTCTACGACCAAGGGTTGTGTTCTCATTAAACTAAGTTCGTATTAGACATAGACATATGGTTTAATCACTTAGGCTTCTAAAGGCTTTTCCATTAAAATCGAATAGAAGTTGAACCCGGTTTACATTGCTTAGTGCATGAGTAAAGATTGCAATTGCATTTTAGGTCACAATTCTTTTCTAAGGGGCAAAAGCATATTTGGATTCCATCTTTTTATCATTTTATTTTTAGTATACTCACAACCTTCCCGATTTATTAATATTGGTTACTGAGGTTGCTTTGTGTGAACATCTTTGCCTTAATTTTGGATTTTGTTGTATCTGTTCTCTGTAGGATCTATACTCTATAATATTTCCAATTACTACTTGTTTGATAGTGTGCAATTGCACTAGACTGAAGACTTTTTCTATTCAAAAATTTTCTTCTAAAAGCCCACACGTTTTCAGTCGATCATTCAGTAGTCGAGTAATAGCATACAAGAAAAGTGTTGAACTGTTCGGCTGAAGCAAACAAGGAAAGCAATTAAATCCCCTAAAATTCTGCACGGTTTCCATGGAAGTTTGGACTAATTAAGGAGGTCAAAACCTTGTTTCGAAGAGGATAAAAAGGGGGAGAAGCGTCAAAAAAAAGGATGTGAATTTCCTCCTTGGCGATACACGATTTCTTGGGTTCTTCATCTTGTCCAGCTACTTGAGTGCACTCGAGAAGGTAACATGTTCTTCCTTAGCTTCAATTCAATCCAAACAAAATTTGGATTGTGAAGATTCATCCTTTCTTGACAAAGAAAGGGGTTGGATCGATTGAAAACTATAGGAGAAGCAATGGGTTAATTCGAAGTATACCTTCAGCTTGTTCTTAGATTGTATAAGTTTGAATTTGGATTCTGTTTCATTCATTTTCGGCTGTGTTCTTTTAGTTTATGTTTCATTTCCAATTGTAGCAAACTATTGGTATTGAATTTTTCTTTGACGGATTACTTTTTGCAAGTTGAATTTGAGTTTTCCAGAGATGATGTTCATGGGGTTTATTTCCAGAAAAAGTGGTTCTTTGAAGTGTTCAAGTTGTTAAGTGTTTATCTGTTCACCTTTGATTTTTATTGGTCTTTATTATACAGCACTTAAATTAAACCTTCTCAATCTTGGTCTCAAGCCATTGTCGATTGATTTCTTAGCATGGAAAATATTTATAAGTTTTATTTAAGTTCCTTTGAGTTAGTTCAAGGATGTGAATGCCCTAAGGAGTGAATTGAGCTTAAATTGCAAAAACAACCAAGCCTACACTTTAATTGTTTGGTTGTGTTGAGTTGATTGAATTTGTAATTCTAGATTGATCAACTAGGGTTGCATACTAAGCTTAAAGCTAATATCGAAAGGGTTAGTGAAGAGCAGATTTGCACAAACAATGGAGACAATAGCTTAGACATAAGTCATTCTTTACCTTAGACATAGGGCAAAAGACTCCAATGTCACTAGAATTGCGTTCTAAATTTATCTAAGTACGATTGGCCATAGACATATAGGTCCAATCACTTAGCCTCCTAAAGATTTTGGAATCAAAATTGAATAGGAATTGAATTCGGTTTACAATTGTTTGTGTAGGTTAGGATTGCAATTTCAATTTAAAATAGCAATTCATGACCTAGGGCAAGGAACATTCTTGAGATCCATTTTCCATTTATAGAGTTATCATTTGCATTTTTTTTTGTTGTTTCGCACCAACCTACAATCTGATTTTGCAATCGAGTTACCAAGTTGCAATTTTTTAACACAATTTGCTATTTCGACCTTTTTGTTAAACCCGTTCCCTGTGGGATTGATACTCAGGAATACTCATCCTATTTATTACTTGCATCGATAGTGTGCACTTGCACTTTGATTGAGCATTTTTTCTTTATTTTTAACCCACAAGTTCCACCTGATCACCAGACCGAGAGGCTAAGAAAGTCTGCCAAACCACCCAGAACGAGAGTATGGTTGGATGAAAAAATTAATAAAAACATGAGAAGGACCTAGATCGAGAGGCTAAGAAAGTTTGCAAAACCACCAAGACTGATACATGACGTTGGTGCTGGAAATTGAACGAATAAATCGAGATCGATGACTCAAACCTGAAAACTATTGAGAGCAAGAGGTTATGTGTAGCTCAAAATGACCGGGAGCAAGAGGTTATGAACACCTCATGGGTGCAAAGGAGAAGTCGATTTTCTGGAATTCAAACAGCCAACCAAGAGTGCGCGGGGATGAAAATTGAACGAATAAACTGAGAGTTCGTTGAGATGAGGTTTTAACGAAAGTGCAAATAAAATCATCCAAAGAGTTAACGGGTCGAAAAGGACCCAGATCGAGAGCCGAATGAGTGGCGAAGAATGCCTGTCAAACAACGTAGATCGAGAGTTGTTGAAAACAGCAAAAGTTCATCCATCGTTAAATTTAGATAGCGGGTCAACCATCGTTAAACCCACCGAAAAGAGGTCATATGTGCAAAAAAAACCCAATATATAGGTAAATCAGATGTGATAGGAACCACTTAATATTTTCCATATATCATATAAATATTAATAAAACATAATAAATATCAACAAAAAAAATTCAACAATATGAATACATATACTAATGGTAATATGGGAAATGTTCATTTTTTGGGTTTTAACTTTAATTTTTAATTTCATTAATTTAAACCTTGTATTTAAACAAGTTAATATCGGACTTTTTTTTATTAATATTGTAGATTTTCAAACTTATTATAAAAATATTGTATTTTTCAAACTATTTATATTAATATTGTTGTTTTAATGGCGTGGAGGATGGTTGTCTCTTGAAGAGACAATCATCTTGAAGAGACGACCATCTATACGTGGCTTGATGGTCACCATCTTTTCTGCGCATGGATGGTCGTCTCTTTAAGAGACGACCATGTCGTCTGAGTTTTTAAAGAAAAAAAAGATAGGTAGATGGTCGTCTCTTAGAGACGACCATCACAAAACTCTTAATAATTATACTAGTTGGCATATTGGTCAGTTTATCACTCTAAAACGTAAAGGCCTAGGTTCGAGCATTGTGGAACACAGTTTTTAACTTTTTATTTATTTTTTCCTCTGCTTTCTCTGTTTCTTTTTTTCCTTCTGTTTTTTTTTTCTTTCTCCTTTTTTTCTTTCTTTCTTTTATTTAAATCAAATAAGATATCTTCCGTTGTTTTTAATATTTGAAGTAAATTGCATATTCTATTGCAATTTATTCTTTTTTTTCTAAGAAATTGAAATTTATTTAAGTATTAATTATTTAAATATTTTCTTTTCTAATATGATTGATTTTTCATTCTCTCGTATTTCTGTATTTTTTTTATTTATTTAGAAAGAATTATATGATAATTTTGAATAACGTGATCATTTGATTTAAAATCAACTCAAAATGACGTAAACGAAGTTGTTCTTCTCCCAAAGTCGATTGCAATATAATATTTAAATAGTTAATACTTGAAATAAATTTCAATTTCTTAAAAAAAGAATAAATTACAATATAATATTTAATTTACTTAAATATTAAAAAAAGTGAACGATATCTTATTTGATTTAAGTAAAACAAATAAAAGAAAGAAAGAAAAAAAAAACGGAAGGAAAAAAGATAGAGAGATAGTGGAGGAAAAAAAGAAATAAAAAAATGAAAACTGCATTCTCCAATGCTTAAACTTAGGCCCCTTACATTTTAGAGTGATCAATTGACCAATATGCCAACTAATATAATTATTAAAAGTTTTGTGAAGGGATTCTCTTGAAGAGACGACCATCTACCTATTTAACCCAGACGACATGGTCGTCTCTTGAAGAGATGACCATCCTCTCGTGCATAGATGGTTGTCTCTTCAAGAGACGACCATCCTCCACACCATTAAAACAACAATATTAATATAAATAGTTTGGAAAATACAATATTTTTATAATAAGTTTAAAAATCTACAATATTAATAAAAAAATCCAGTTAATACCTCCTCAAAATTAAATTTGAAAATTGCTCACCAACCAAGCAATAAACTATAAATTAAAAAAAAAAAAATCAACGAATAAAACACTCAAATTTGTGTCAAAAATATGCCTAAACCCAATCATGAAAATACTTGAATCTTGCCACAAAAATTGAGAAGATAAAAGGAACTCAAATTTTGTAACAAAATGCCCAAATTCAACTAATTAAGAGCATCCAACAAAATTCAAATAACTAATATCAGCACACTCATACAAATATAAAACAAAATGAAAAGTCAACTAATACTGAGGGTATTAATTTCAAAATTTATTTAAGTACAGCATTTAATTAAGTTGCAACATGTGTTAGAAGTTTAAAGTTTAAATCCCACCTTAGTTTATGAGTAAAAATTAAAAATTTTCCTAATAAGATTCACAACTTAGCTAAGAAATTTAAAATATTTATTTATTAATTAAAATAAACTATATAATACTTTTTCATAATTTTAAAGAATATATCTACTAACATCGATATATGTATCACAGTTTTATAAAATAGAGAGTTCATCAAAGGAACCCTCTTTCGTTTTATCTTGTTGTCAAGAATGAGCCCTCTTATAGTTTTTATCTTCACCATAGGTGTCCTAACCATAGTGTGAAATGTCACTCGAAATAACGAAATGTCGCTCTACATTTCGAAATTTCGACACCCTCGATATTTAAATATAGGAAAAGATATTTCTTCTCAAAATATCGTCTAAAATTCGAGAAAATCTCGAAATGTCGTTGAAATTACGACATTCCTCAAAATGTCGTGTGTTTAGAAAAATTGGGCCTCAGAAAGCCCAACAACATTACACATGAAAACTGACCTCTAAACAAGTTAACAGCCCACAAGCCCAACTCATCTTTGCTGGCGATCAATGATTATTTAAATACTTACTTAAAGAGGTTGTCGTTCTTAAAATATTTCAATTTGGGACAGTAGTAGTAGAATGGTCTTTCTTTCTTCTTCTTCTTCCTCTTTTTTTTTTTTTTTTTTGAAAAATAAGATGTTCCATTCAACCCTCTTTTAACTTTTCTCACCCACCCATTTTATCCTCTCTCTTTTATTATATTCTCTTTTTTTTTTTGCAACTTCATTTTTTTCTCATGCACACACAACATTAGGTGAATTAAGTACATATATTGTTTTTGTTATAATGTTGTATATTTATCTTCTTGTATACAAATGTTCTTATCTCTCTTAATTTTGTAACTTATTATCAATATTTTATATAATTTTGTATAGTTAATTCAAAGTAATTAATTATAGTTTAATTAAGTCATCATAATGAAAGTCTCATTTAATAATTCAGACAATGAAGATGACCGTGGACGATGAAGATGACCGTGGACGACTTCAACAAAGTATATATTCCACTTAGCTAAAAGATTAGATAGTAAATCCCAGGCATTTCAGATTACTTGAAGAATCATGATCAGATGCTAACTTTGGAAACTGGACAAAAACCCACACCAGATCAGCACCACTATAAGAATTCAGGGTTTTCCTGACACCAAAAAAACATCAGAAAAAACCAAAAATTCGTCGGCAAAAGTTCTCTCGATGAAATAAATTCGTAGGAGAAGTTCGTCGGCAAAATCTCGTCAGGAGACCCTTTGCTAATGCCAAAACACGAAGCATCGACAGAGGCTGGAACTGCTAGTTTTGTCCAAACTGTCGATAGTTCGTCTGCTGTCATATTATTTTTTTTCATTTTTTTAATAAAATCTCAATTATTTTCTTTCAATTTCATCATGATCCAAAGGTTATTTTACCTATAAATAATTGTGTATGCAATAATGATATAAAATAAAATTTATTGAATCAAACTTATTCTTACAATTCGTTTGTAGAAAGTTTGAGCTCAAAATAAATTAAACCCAAGTAAAATAAGAATAAAGCTTCATTCTCGTCTGCTTCATATCATCATAATCTTGAAAAGTAGTCTTTGATACATTGACCCCAAAGCACCTAAGAAAAATAAAACCAATAACTAGCTTATCATGAAAATGAATACTATACTCGTTGAATTTTTTTTTTTAAAAACAAAAAAAAAAATTAAGCATACCGACAACATGAACATAACATCCAAACTTAACTAACTTATTAAAACTTGTAAACATAAGATCTCTAAACATAACCAATTTATCTAAACTTATAAACATATAACATTAAAACTAAAGTTCGCTAAATTTAAAATTATGAATATAAAAATATCTAAGCAAGTAAATCAAGTTTCATACTTTTCTACATCTCTTAGCACTCACCCACCACTTACTCTCATAACAATATTCAAGTACTCTCCCATTCTCATAACAACTTCTTAGCACTCACACCCACCTCCCATACACTCAAAACAATCAAAACCACACTTTATTCATATAAAAATGAGCTTCAAATGAAACTCTAAAACACACAATAGACTCAAAATCACAATTTAAGCACACTAATAGGCTCAAAATCACATTTTAATCATATGATACAAGCTCAAAATCAAATTAAATCACATAAATAACCTCCACATTTAATTCACTTTTCAAAACTAATGAACCTAAGAACTAAATTTAACTTTAACTTTTCAAACTAATGAATTTTTAACATCAAAACTTAGACATAAAAACATGAATATAACTTACAACATATCCTAAACAAACTTGTCATAAAAATGAACTCTAACACTTTAAATTAAAACAAAACTATTAAACTTAACTAACGTATCCAAACTTATAAACATAACAACTAAACTAAACTATCTTTTCAAAACTAGTAGCTTAACATAAAAACATGAACCCTAAGAACTAAATTTTAACTTCAACTTTTTAGAGCTAATAAACTTTTAACATCAAAACTTGACATATAAAAATCACATAAAGAGTATTGTAAGTTATCCAAATTAAACTTATAAACATAACAACTAAACTAAATTAACTTAATAAACTAATGAACTAAAACATGAAATTAAACTAATCAAACAAACCACTAAACTTAACTTAGCAGAATATATAAAATGCAAGAGAAAATGAGATGAAACATATTGGAAGAATCCTTAAATCGGACATCTTCACGCCCGTCAAATAGATCTTCTTTTTTTTTGTCGCTTTTTTTCTAAATTTTGAAACTTTGTCTCTCTGTAGAAAATGAAATTAACCAAATGTTCAAAATGTCAAGTGGAAAAGAAACAACAACAAGCTTTTTCTCCAATATCCATTTTAAAGTTGTTCAGGAACCCACAAAAAGAATTCAACTTTCTTACCTCACTTATCTTTTCAAGCTTTGGATCTAGCCAAACAAGTTGAATGAAAACAAACTTAATTGAGTTTGTACAAACAAGTTGAAAAAAATAACACACACAATTAGTTGAATCAAAACAAAAAATAACACTAACAATTAGTTGAATCAAAACAACTTTTCTACATAAATTTTTGTAAAAATTAACTAAAAGTAGGGTGTGTTTGTAGTTAATACGACTTAATAAACAAAGAGCTATGAGGTGAAGAATTTTTAATTTTGATTGTATGTCTAATGACCAAAAAAAATTAAAATAGTTAAAAAATTAAACTAATTCCGCCATAGGGTATAACTTTAATGCTCAAGTTGGGTGACTAATGGGTGGTGGTTTGGGATGGATAATTTGTGACTGGAATGGACAGATTATTGGTGCCAGGCTGAATTTTATTGTTGACAGATTTGCTCCTTTGGTGGTAGAATCAGATTCATTAGTTGCTATTCGTTTGATTAATAATGAGATGGACGATGCAACGGAGGTTCATAGCTTTATTCGAGATGTGCAAGAGTTGTCTCTCACTTGACACCAGATTCGTTTTACATATATCCAACGTGGAAGAAATGAGGCGGCACATAAACTTGCTCAGAAGGCTCAACGCCTACAGAAGAATGAAATTTGGTCTGAAGAACCTTTTAGTCCTCTTCAGAATTTTATAGCTTAATGTTTTTTGTCTTTTTATGTACTCAACAAAAAAGTTGGGTGACTAATTGATGGAAAAAACAATGGGAGGAACAATAGAATTTAAGCATGCAATTTATATGAAATAATAATAATAATAATAAACTAGAGCTTACAGTAGCGTATGGATGAAGAGCGGCGGTGGCGGTTAGGTAGCATTTTGGGAGTCTGGTTGCAGAGGGAAGTGTTGGGATTTATGCCCTAAAGCCTCGTAATTAATGATTTATTTAATAATTAATAATAATTTTGATTATTTTATTTGCAATATAATATTATCCATTATATGAAAAATTCAAGGTTATTAGTGTAATCTTGAATAATATGTGGTTGACATACGAGAGGATCATGTTCAAGAAATAACCTAAAGGGACATAGTATATGGATAAGGTTGGATGCCTTATCTTGGTAACAGTATTGATACGGCCCACTTTGTAATAGTTACAAATGATTTGATCCAAATCATTCATGTGGAGACATGTGAATGAGGGTATCTTATACAATGAGTTTGTGTAAGACTGTACCACGAAATATTTAATCTCCCTTTATAAATCCGTTAATTGAAAAGATTAATATTTCATCAGGATGATCATATGCTACTCGATCTTAATACTGAGTGAGTTATGAACTCTTGCCTGTGAGGACTTGTCCTTTGATTTGCATGGGTGAGAGTGGATTTTGTAGCCGATTCAATATGCCTAGCATTTGGGGGACTTGATCAAATAGAAAGCTGAGAACATAATCTCATAAGATGGAATTCACTCCTTCCCATATAGGGTAAGTAGATGAGTAGTTCCCTTAAGTGCTGATTTTGGGACTTGAACAATGGGGCCCCATCCTCTCACTGGCCCGAGAGAGACTTAGTTTATAATTAGATTATAAACATATTATTCAAAAGAGGATCAGTGGTACTTAAGGTGCAAGATGTAATTATAGGGGTAAAACGGACTTTTGACCCAGCTGTAATTACAAACAACTCGTGAAGGATCGACTTACATTTAATGATTATATCTATGGACAAAACTTGTCCTATAGTGCATAAGAGTGCAACTCTAGGTCTATAGTGGAGTGACCTATAGTTAATGAATGAAAATTAATTAATTAATTTTGTATCATTGGAGCTTATAATCTATAGGTCCATAAGATCCCCTTGCTAGCTCATAGTAACACTAAAATATCAATTTAGTTGAAAGAAAATTTTGAAATGTTCAAAGTAATATTAGTTTGAAGTGTTCAAATTAATATTTAATATATTAGATATATTAAATGTAAAAGATGAAAATATATTTATTGTATTTGATATATTAAATATTAAAATTTGAAATGTTCAAATTTAATATTTAATTTGAAGTGTTCAAATTAATATTTAATATATTAGATATATTAAATATAAAAGAGGAAAATATATTTATTGTATTTGATACATTAAATATTAAAATAATTAATGTATATTTGATACATTAAACAAAAGATATTTATAAAATTTGAATAAGATTCAAATAAATAAATATCGTAGAAGATTTGAATGAGATTCAAATAAGTATGAGATATATTTTAATATATTAGATATTAAAATATAATATTTTTATTCTGACAAATATTTACCCTTGGTCTCTATAAATATGACCATTGGGTTGAGCTATTAGACACAACACACATCTCCTCAATAGAGAGAATTAGAGAATTCTCTCTAGACATCTTCCTCTCAAATCCCTTGTGGATTTTCTTTCAAGAAGCTCCCACAAGCCTTGGTTCTGTGTTCGATTCATAGCCAGGAAGACTTTGTGGAAGCGATGAAGATCCGCCAGAATATTCTCCATAATATTATTTTCAAGGTATATTTTGCTTAACCTTAATTTTTATTCTTTAATTCTAAATAAAATCAAAGACGAACTAATGCTTCCGCTGCGGGATAAAGAGTTCATTCCTAATAGGAAGAGGGGCTAGGGAGGCGGCGGTTGGCGAAGAAGAGGGGAGATCAGCAGAGGGAAAAAGAAAAAAGAGATATGAGGGGAAAAGGCAGTGTCGGCTAGCGGCGTAGCAAGATGACATCATAAGAGATTGGTGGCAGCAACAACTAGAATCACGAAGAAGAAGGGGAAATCATGAAGAAGAGGAGGTGGTATAGAGATGAAATCGTGAAGAAGAAGGCTATGGCACCTTTATAAATGGACCTCTTCCAACGCAATTTAAATGAGCTATTTCTAGGACTTATTTATTGCTAGTTTTGATGCTTAATAGGCCAAATTTAGGAACATATTTGTTTATTTGGTAGAAATCTAGCGTTTGGAGCTAAATGAATGAAGTTTATAATGATATTATAATGAAAAAGAAGATATGGACAACAATTAAAGAAATCAAGAAAAGATAAGATGAAATGAAGCCAAAAGACTTGAGGTAGTACTGTTGCAATGCTATAATTATCAAGCCAGCATGCAACAGAGGCAGCGTCTAACGCTAGCCAAGAGCATCTTGACGCTATGCCTTCTTTCCATATTTACCCACGTGTTTTAGGGTGTTGAGAATCCCATATCGAAAAGATCTATGAAGAGGTCTCACAACATTTATAAGATACATGAGTTACTCTTCTCATTACCAATTGGTTTTAAGATGGAACCTCATGTTCATCTAATATGGTGTCATAGCCCATGAAGTCCAAATGGGCATTCGCTCCAAAAATTAGAATCCGATTCAAAAATGGTGAACCCAAAGAGGCACTATCCTGAGAGGGCATGTTGAGGATCACACATCGAAAAGATAAAAAGAACTCGCAATTTTTATAAGATACATGAGTTACTCATCTCATTGCCAATTGATTTTAAGATGGAACCCCATGTTTATCTAATATAGGGTAACATCGAGATGCTAGTCGAGAGCGTCTCAATGTTACCCCAATTTTTCTATATAAATATCGTTTTTAGCCATTTTTTAGGGGAATTACTTTAGAAAATTTGACCTAAACACAAAGTTATAGCTTGGAGAGTTTAGATGATTTTGGAGCTGATTTTCAAAGCTCAAGATCATAGGGATAGCATCGGAAACAAGATATCGCCACACCAAACTTGATTTGTCTTCTTACCTGATAATGCTCATTATTGAGGGTTATTTAGCCTTTAAATTCAAGTTATTCTTGAGAATTTATCTATTTAGATTCACAAAGTTTAGTAAAATGAAGCAAGTTTCAACAAAATCACTTGGGCATGTTGTCAAAATAGCAAGAGAAGGTTGAAAAATGCATAAACTTGTTGATTTTAGAGTTTTTTGTGCAGGTATGGGAAACTGTAAAAAAATTGCAATTACAATTCAAAAAACAGATTGCAATTACAATTCTGGACCATGCATGAATGGGTGATAGTGAAAAATTGTAATTGCAATCCAAAATGCAATTGCAATTGCAATTCTGGGCAGACACAGAAAAAATAGAAATTTTGGATTTTGAACGATTTTGAAGATATTCTCGAGATATTCTCCCTGATTCTCGACATTAATGGCATGATTCTTTCCTTACACTAAAGTTGAAAAAATCCTAGCTTATGGAGGCCTATAAAAGGGGAAAAGAAGCCGAAACAAAGAAGGGCTCCTCCTCACGAAGCTGTTGTTGTCTTTTCATTTTTTTTTACTGTTTTCTTCTTGTTTCCAGCACCTTCAAGCCTCGATAATCAACCCAATCTAGACGAAAATCTCAGATTGTAAAGACCTAATTCATTTTGAAAGAAGTGGGATCAAGTTCAATTGATGAAAGGGGCGAAAAGAGTGTTTTATTGCACTGTATTTCGTGTACTCTTTTAGCGTTTTGTTATGTTTTGTTTCAATTTCATTGGCTGTAATTTTTATGTTATGTTGCTGTAATGTTTTCCTTTTCATTCCAGTATTTGAATTCCAGTTGAACCTTTAGTTTCGTTTAGTTGTTCTTGAAAGGGTACTTCAATAAGATTTAAATTTTAGTTTATACAAGCTTATTTTTCTTTTTAAGTTTATCTTCATTTACAATAGTTTAGTCTTTCTTAGATATGAAGTTTATTTCATTTAAATCATTATTTTTCTCTTCTTTAATTATATATGAAGTTTATTTCATTTAAATCATTATTTTTCTCTTCTTTAATTATGAGCTAAGTCTATCTTTGGGATTCAAGTATGTGAATACCCTAGAGAAAGGAATAAAAACCTAATATGTAAGAGCAACCTTACTTAATCTTATAGCATTGTTTTCTTTTATTTATTAAAATTCTCATTGTGAGTCTAGTTTGATCACCTAGCTTTTCATACAATGATTGAGTCTAATACTTGAAAAGGTTAGATAAAATTGGGTTTTCATAAAAGCAATTTAGGAAAGGAGCTTAGAAATAAGACCTTGATTTTGACCCTAGACATTAGGCAAAACCTCCAAAACTAATAGGATTGTGTTTATTTTTAACTAAGTTAGTATTAGCCATAGAAATATCGGTTTAATCACTTAGCCTCCTACAAATACTTCATAGAAGGTTGAATTGGTGTTGAATTCGGTTTACAAAGCTTAAGTGTTGAGTCAAAGGATTGCCATGCAATTAGGCCGCAATTCCAATCAAAGGGGTATGAATGTGATTGAATCCCTTCCTTTTATTATTCTTTTTTTCCACAAAAACCCATCATAGTCTTTGATTACTTTGGTCACCAAGCCATTGTTGGACAAAAAGGCAGATTTAGAGGAAGAAGAAGAAATTTTGCTTCAAGGAGCAAATATTTTCTTTAAGGTAAACCCCATTTCTCTCCCCAATCAACCACTAATTTCTAGCAAGGAAGATATGTTCATAATCAGCAAACACCAAAGATTCAAAATGGGAAGCAAAACCAATTCAATCATAGCAAAGTAACACAAATAAAACTCTTGATAATTGAACTTGAAGTCTTATGAATTTTTCTTTCAATTTATATTATATTAATACAATAAAAAAATTAATAATTATTTTTAAGCCATTGGAGACAAGAATAAATAGGGTGCAAGGACATCTCCTCAACTAAGTTGAAATATCCTTCATACCATGATCATCTAGCTCATCAAAAAAAGGAAAAAAAAGTTAGAATAAATCCAAAGAAAAAACGAAATAACTTAGGTCAATTACAAATAAAGCTACCAATAATTGAACTTGAACTCTTACGAATTTCTCTTTCAATTTAGACACATGAGTAATCTACATAAAATTTACTTTTTATTTTATTTCAGTTGTTGATTGTTAATTGTCGATTATCGATTACATTGTTTGTTGATTACTAATCATCATCTGCCTTCCATGGATATGAAATTAAAAAAATAATGATGCACATGAAATTGAAAAAAAAAAATCATTCCACTATTATAAAATTGAAGTAAAAATTTAATAGAAAAAAAATTGATGCAACATGAAATTGAATAATAATGAATTCTATTTAATATTAACAAATAGTAATCAACTAAAATAAAATTTCATCAGCTCAGAAAGATTAAAATAATTTTTTATTAGGGAAATATAGATCATATTTATTTGTATATGTTACATAATAAATAATATTTTATTTTAACAAATTAAATAATAAATAATTAATATTGAAAATTAATTATTTAATGAATTAAATAGAAATTTCAATTTTATTAAAAAAAAATAGATTACTATGATTTTTTTAAATATTATAATAGCTAAATTATGATTAAAATATTAAAAATTATTTTAGTACAGAAATATTTCAATAAAATAAATTTGAAATTAAAATTGGTAATTTTATGATTTTTATTTAATATTTTAATCATAATTTAGTTATTATAATAATAAATAAAAATATTAAAATAACTAATTTCAATTTAAATTGTATAAACAAAAGTGAAAAAGAAAAGAGAAAAAAATGCACTTGAGGCTGGTAAATTATTTTCTTTATAAAATTGAAATTGAAATTAGTAATTTTATGATTTTTATTTATTATTTTAATCATATAATATTAAATAAAAATCATATAATTACTAATTTCAATTTCAAAAATAATTTACCAGCGTCAACTGCATTCTTGGCGTAAATTTGGAGAAATTTAAAATGTGTCATTTAGCCAAAAGTTCTCAAGATAGTTTGAAGTTCAGGTTAAACTTGTTCATTTAATTTAAAGGCAAACAAACATTTGAATTTGTCCTAAAATTGATTTGCATCAAAATAGGATTTTGGATTGGATTCAATTCAAAACTTGACTAGAATTTAGACGAAAAAAAAAAAAGCTTTCAAATTGAAATTTATTCTAAATTTTGATACCATTTGAAATGTGCCCTTATTTGAAAATAAAAATCAATCAAAATAACAAAAAACTTAGAACTTTCAGGATTAAAATAACCAAACAAAATCCTTTAACACTAATTTCGTCCATGGATCTTGGATTTCATCCTTGAGTTAAAGATTCCATTTCAAATCAGTTTTCAAGTTCGAAAAAGAAAATCTCAACCCCCAAGTTTTTTTTCAACATAAATATTGGGCAGAAGGAACACTCGCCATCCAAGTCGCACACTTGCTGCTGTCTCGAAGCCGCCGTCCGTGACGTCATCGTGCCGTCGCCGTCCGATCTGAGGCAGAGACCGAACCCCAGCCGGTTTCCTTGGAGTGACACGCAGTTGTACGCCCCCAAAACGAAGCCACTGTCGCTGTCGAAGCCTAAACCGCCGAACCGCTGCACGCCGCCGCCGTGCCGGATTCTGCAAGGTCGTTTGTGCCGCTGTATGCTCAAGCCGAAGTAGCCGGACCGCTGTAAGTTGCTGCCGTCGCCGGATCTGCAAGGTCGGTCCTTGCTGCCGCCGGATCGAATTGGGGAACTAGAGAGAGCGAGGTGGAGACGGCGAGAGAGAGAGTGAGAAGGTTTCGGTGAGAGAGAGGAAGAAGAAGGGTTTTTTTTTTTTTTTTTTTAAATTTTTCAACAACTGTTTTTTTTTTCTTTTTTTTTTTTTGAACGTGAATGGGGAGATCCATCTAAAAGCCCAAAATGGGCTAAGGCCAAAATTCCCTTTTCCCTTTTTTTTTACGATTTTTTTATATTTTTTAAATATATTTTCTCTTTTTTCACTTTCTTTTTTAGCACCTTTTTTTTACACAACACTCTTTGTTCGTGCTTCTTTTTTTTTACTTGTACTTCTTTTTTTTTTTTTACTTCTCTTTTTCCAAACTTAATTTTTTTTTTTCAATTTTTTTTTGCTCTTTTTTTTGCAATTTTTTTTTTTCAATTTTCCAACTTTTTCTTACTACTTTTTTTTTTCTTCTTTTTTTTAATCAAAATTTTCTCCAAACTTTTTTCTTTTCTTTCAAAAAACTCTTTATTTGCTTGTTCTTTTTCAAACTTTTTTCAATAAAAAATTTTCCAAGTCTCTCGTTTTTTTATCTTTTTTTTTTCTTTTACATTTTCTCGTACTTTTTTTTTCTCTTTTTTCTTTCAGATATTTGTATTGCTTACAAGGGCCTACAAGCATCTTTTCCACCAAAAGACTACAAGGTAAACAAAAGATAGAAGTTGCGTATGCTCCCTTGGTTGTTATATTTCTTGAATCGCAGCCAAGACGTCTCAATTGGTTGGTGGCACGGCTGGTTCAACTTTGGAGGTGACCACACTTCTGGGTCTTGCAGTCTTCCCTTCATAAGAAGAAGCCGAATGACGATCCAGAGCCAACACTGGGGCGTCGAATCATAGAAATCCAAGTTCGTTGGGGTCCCCAACTAAAACTCAACGAGGAGTTCGACTATATCACCTATTACTGGAAATGGCTAGAATTCGTCGTGGCTAGGAACCAGAGGATCCTGCGAGGCTCCAATTTGCTAGGAGTTGTAATGGCCTCCCTGTACACCTACGATCGTAACAACGATATTATCTAAGCTTTTTGTGAAGTCTAGTATCCTACAACCAACACCCTCCACACCTTGGTCGGAGAGGTATCCCTATCTTTGTAGGATACATGGAAGTTTGGAGATATGCCTGTCAAGGGAAAATTCTACAACGAGACCATTCTCACTTTCGAAGAACTGGTGGGGGCACAAGACCAAGCTAACTCTTTGTCGAAGAGCTGTAGTAATTTGTTTCACGCCTATCATCATATTGCGACTCAACAGATGGAGAGGCAACAAATCCCTGTGCATCTGTGGATTTCTTTCTGGATTACGGGTGGCTTGAAGTATCCAAAGCCTCTAGCACGTAGGCCAAAGAAAGCATCCACTCTACCCATAATCCTAATGGTTCCACCACTTAGGCGCGTGATTGGTCTGCCAAAGAGCAGGAGGTGTTCCAATTCATTGGTGTAGAAAAGGAATGGAAGGATCAGACCTATTTGGTCGCCTTCCTCTCTTGCTGGTTGTGCGTTTTTGCCTTTCCTTGCAAGAGCACGAGCCTGCTTCGCCCCGGCGTATTTAAGGTTGCTGCCCTCATGGTAGAAGGGAGGTTGTTTAACCTTGCGGTCCCAGTTTTGTCCAACATTTACCACGGCCACGGCCAAATTTTCAATACCCCGTACTTTACCAAGCACTCAAAAATTTATTTTTTTGGTCCACTATGTCCATAGAAGGCTTTCCCATTATTTCGGCACGCATTATAAGCCTACCACCCGAGTGAAGGGGCCTTGGATGGTTGACTATTTCGAAGAAGGTGGTGCTAAATACTTTAACAACCTCGAGGCCCACCAATTGATCCATCGAGGCGCATCCATACTGTGGGACATGAATCTTCCCTCTAGGAAAAAGGTTGAGATTTTGAAGGATGTCAAAGGCATGTCCTTTTCATCTTCCTCACTTTTTTCTAAGCCTTCGATGGTGATATTTATCCTCTTGCCACAGAAAGTTGATGACCATCGAGGCTTACAATCCTTGTCACTTTAGTCGGTAATTTAGCTTTCATCAAGATGTACCCAATGACTTGCATGAGGATCCCCCCACGTTAGCCTAGATAACGTCTTTCACTTTTGGCGACTCTACACAGAGACATTGACTTTGTCGCGCTTGTATCTCTCGACCTTCAAATCGAATCATGGTGATCAAGTCACCCAAACTAACAAAAGCTAGTGGCTACGAAATCACGAGAATTATCTCGAGGATGACGTATGACTCTTGATAGACAGTTTACCCCTCCTCCAGTTAAGAATAGACTTTCTAAAGACTCGAGTGCTAGTGGCGTAAACAAGAATTTTTGTGTAAGACCCAATTTGCATCTTCTAACAATTGGATATATGCATTTGACATATGAGTTACTTGATTTTGAAATTTTTGTAGGGAGAATAGTGTTTGGAACAAAAATAGAAATATAAGGAATTTGGAAAATTGAAAATGGAATACAATTGGTATTATTTTGAGAAATTAAAAAGAGAAAGTTTGTATTATTTTAGAAAAGAAACAATTTGGAAAAGTAGGGAAAGGGAGTTTAATTTTGTTTATGTTTGGAAAAATATTTTTTTTTAAAAAAAAATGGAAGTAATGGTGTGGCTTCTTGGAAGCCACACACAAGTTGTTATTTTTTTTATTAAAAAAAAAAAAAGAAAGAGAAGGTATAGAAAAACCAAGAAGCTTATGTGGGAAGCTTCTTGTTTTAAAAATGAATTAAAAAAAATAGAAAAGAAAAGAAAATAAGAGAAGTTCACGAAAACAAAGAGGGAGGAGGAAAGAGAAAGTTAAAAAGATGAGATATTTAGAGAGATGAGAAAAGGGTAGCCCAAGCCATGGAGAAGATGAAAAGTGGTGTCTTGAAGTTAGAAGGAAGTTGAAAGACAAAAATTTCAATTGGGTTGAACAAAATTGGATTAGCTTTCGATTTGAGGAGTCAACGAAAATTGTTCTGTGAGTGGTTTATTTTACGAATTGTTTTCATTATTTGATTATTATTATAGATTTTTAAGAATTCTATAATTATGTGTGAATTTAGAGAAATTGCAAAGAGATTTTTAGAGAATTGTTATGAATTTCCAAAAATGGTATTGAAATTCCAATATTTTATGCTTTTAGCATAAATTATTATTTGAGAAATATTTGAGATATTTTATGATTATTGAGACGTTTGAAGAGTTTAAATGTTTGTTGAGAAATGTATGAATTTCATGAGATGTAGTTTAAGAGAAAATATGACTTTGGAAATGTTTTATATTATTTGAGAGATTTGATGATTATTTGAGAAATTATAAATGTTTAATGTTATTTCAGAAATCTCTCAAGTTTATGAAAAGTTTTTTAGAGTAAGAGAACACGATTTTAAGAAAGAGTTTGAGAATTAAGAATTTTATGTTAAAAGTGGATTTTTAAACCACTATATTTTTGTACCCATGGTGATTACCCATATGCTATGAGAATGTGTTTCCATAGTATGTAGCATGCTCAGGTCGCGGGGGATGCAGGGGAATGTCGGGGCCATTAGGTGCCGAATCCGGATTCCGAATCCTGGTCCAAATCCTGGTCCTGAAGCATTACAGATGATAGAGTTTACTCTGCGTGCACGTATGATAGAGATTGCTCTGTTGTGCGTATAGAGATTACTCTACGCCAGTATGACAGAGTTTTGGGTACAAATTTGGTGATTAGAGCTTATGCTTACATCAAGAGTTGAAATTATGAGATTTCTTTGTACACGTTTTTATTGGCCCGTATTTATGTCTCAAGAGTTATTGTTTAAAGAGTTGTTGTTTCCAAGAATTGAAATCTCAGTTTGTGCAACTTATGTTTCTAAGAGATTTCGTAGTAGTGACCTTGCTACAAATTTCACTCTATTTTCATGATATTGAGAAGATAAAAAATGTTCATGATTTACATTGTTTTACAGAGTTATGAACTTTTGTTTAGTAAGAGAATTATTTTTCTTGAAAAATTATTTTCTTATAGAATCACCACTCACTGGGCTTTTTAGCTCATTCTTTTGTTTTTAAATTTTTCACCAGGTTGCTCTTGAGTTTCAACCAGAGTTAGCTAATCAGAATCTGCCACCAGTCTTTTCAAGTCATTGCATATCATTTATTGTAAGTAAAGAGAGAAATCTTGACTACATTATTTATGAGATATCTATAGATAGAATTAGACAAATGAGATAAGAGATAAAGACTTGGCAATAGATTCCATTGCACACATATGGGGTCTACTACCGTCATAGCTCATCCTAGGTTTGGTAGAGTTAATCTGGGGTGGGTTGTGACAGTTTGTGAGACAACGGTCGAGACGTTGGCTCATACAAAGGGATGCCTTGGCGGTGACGACGCAAGCTACAATAGCAATGATAATAGTAATTAGAAAAGACCAAGGAAAACAGGGAAGCTGACGAGTTCCAACGACAACCCTCTTGAGGGTACTTTAAGGGTCTCGTTGCCTCTTGAGCCTTCTAGACCTCTGGTTGGTGCCCTTTTCTTTTGCCCTTCTCTTTTATTTAAATTTTTTAGGCATTTATATATTGATTTAATCAATCTTTCTTACCTTGTAGGGGTCTTCGGGAGATCAATCACCAACGAGCCCTCATGTTCTGGACACCCTCCCTACGCAAATCGAACCATTAAGAGTGCCAGCCGGTAGGGTGTTGACTTTGATCACCCCTATTGTTGTTGATACACAGTCCCGACAAAAGTAGAGAAAGGTGCAAATTATTGTTTCGAAGGCTTCCATCTTCAATGCCGACAACCTGATTTCACATTTTTATACAATGTCAGGCTGCATAAACTATGTGGAAGGCTGCCCATCAGAAACTTGTCCATGCTCCCTTTGAGAAAGTTCCCTCTCTCGAACAAGAAATGACCAAGATATTTCGGACAGTCTCAAGCTTTAATGCGACCAACTTGCCACCTCTTTGCCAGTTCGTAGGTGACTACTTTCGCCATGTGGGAAAATATAATGAACTAAAGTTGTCGCACTCCTCCAAGCTGACCTTGGCTCAAAGGGACCGAAACTTGGCAGAGCTTCAAAGTAGATTGGACTACATCTCATCGAATGATAGCCTCTCCCTTGAAAAGAAAAGCGCACTCCAGCGAGAGTCCGAGCAGACATTTCTTGAGATTGAAAGACTTAAAGTCCAGCTCAAAACTTTAGAGGCTGACCATGAGAAAATTTTACTACTCATCTCAGAGGAAGAGAAGTCCTCAGATCAGTGGCAACTCGAAGTCTCCAAGATACATGAAGAAATGAGTGCGGTTGAAAGCACCTCTATTGCCAGTGAGCAAGACACCGAGAGCCTTACAATGCTTCGTGATTACTTATAGGGTCCGCGACAAAAACTGCGAACTACAAATGGACAATTTAGCCTTTCTTTTTCTTTGTTTTCACTGCTATCTTGTAGATGTTCTATTGGCCCAACTGGCCCACTTATAACCATATTTTCTCATGAAATAATAATAACAACTTCGAATTCTACTCATGGCTTGGATTTTTTTATTTATTGCTTTCACTGAACTTAAAGTTTTCTTTTTTGTTTACTTTAAGCTGCCTATGTACCTTTTTAATGGAACGGATCAAGTCATAACATAGTTCACTTGAATACATTTTTTCTTTCAATTAGGGTCATTCACCTTTTAAGCTCATGCGGGCAAGAGCAACATGTAGTTTATACTCTTACGGTTATGAGTGTTACAGTTTATACATAAAATTTTTTTAGAAACTTTTCGTTGCTGGGGCCAATCCTCAAGTTGTCTTTATCAACAATCTTGTATGCTCCGTTTGTGTAGACTTCTTTGACAATATAGGGGGCATCCCACTTAGGTGTAAACTTGTTTCTCGTATGTCGTGTCGTGATGATGGGCCTTTGAACGACGAGCATAAGATCACCAACTTGAAATGATCGCGGTCTGAGATTTTTATCAAATGTTTTTGTCATTTCTGCTTGATTACACTCTAATGCTTGCTGAGTATCTAATCTTCTCTCATCGAGTGCTTCCAACTCTTGAAGGCGCAACATTGCATTATCTTTTGTTGTCAATCCCTTTTGTATCACCATTCTTAATGACAGAATCTCTCTCTCCTAAGGGAGCACGACCTCTACCACATAGACAAGGGAATATGGTGTAACCGTTGTGGGAGTGCGATGCGTAGTTCTATAAGCCCACAGTGCTTCACCAATCTTTTCTTGCCAATCTCTTTTTGTCTTTGAGACCTCTTTCTTCAACAAGTTGCACAGTGTCTTGTTGAACGCCTCTGCAATAGTGTAATGTTCATCTTTGATGGGTGGCACGACCCATTTTTGGCAAAGTGAGATATTCATCGTCGTATCCCCTAAGATCGTCAGGGCAGTGGCCAAGTTCGCTAGTGTGTATGCTTTCTTGTTCTCTGCTCTTGGAATATGTTCGAGTACTATGCTGTCAAAATTTTCTAGCAGTCGCCTTGCGTAGTCAAAATAAAGCTTCAAGTCCTCTTATTTTACATAATACTGAAGCGAGAGTTGATTAATGACAAATTTCGAATTTTCATAGACTTCTATGCATGTTATGCCGATCTCCAGGCCATCTAAAGGCCGATTATTAATGCTTTATATTCAGCCACATTGTTCAAGCATAACTCACTGAGCATGAAGCTGTAAGGAAGCATATGCTTTTTCAGTGAAATAAGGACGATGCCTGCCCTCACTCCATCTCTTCGCGCTGCACCATCGAAGTACATGGTCCATGACTCCATGAATTGAAAATAGAAGACCTTCTCCTCGAGCAGGTTTTCACATAGCTTCCAGTCTGATGAAATTGGGTGACTAGCCAAGAAATCAACTAACGCTTGTCCCTTCACCACTTGTTGAGCCACGTAAACGATGTCGTACTGTTGGAGCAAGATTGCCCATTTAGCCAAACGTATGGAAATTATTGGTCTCGATAAGACGTACTTGATCGGGCCAGCCTTTGCTACTAAGTGCATTGTGAACGCTTGCATGTAGTGTCTTAGTTTGTCTAAAGAAAAAGGCAAGACACATTTTCTCAATTGGAGAATAATTTACTTCGACCTCGTTCAAAGTTCTACTTAGGTAATAAAGGGCTTGTTCCTTCCATTTTTTCCTTTCTTATGTTAAGAGCACTTCGAGCGATCTTTCCTATGCGGCGATGTACAATATCAGTGGTTTCCCTGCTACAGAGCACCTAACACATGGGGATTTAGTAGGTACTTCTTGATGCTTTCAAAAGCGTTCTGACATGCTTCATCTCATTCGAAGCTTTCCCTTTTCTTCATTAACCTTTGAAAAGGTTGGCATCGATTGGCTAAGTTGGAGATAAATCTCCTTATATAGGCCAAACGTCCCTAAAGGCCTCTTAGCTCCCGTAGTTTCTCGACCTTGACATCTTTTCGATGGCATCAATCTTTGACTGGTCTATCTCAATTCCCCGATGTCTTACCAATGAACTCGAGGAATTTTCCAAAAGTCACACCAAATGCACATTTGAGGGGATTCCTTAGCCGATCAAATACCCTATTTAGATATTTTAAGTGATCACTTTCATAGACTTGAAAGCAAGGTCATCAACGTAGCACTCAACATGTTTGTGCAACACGTCGTCAAAAACTTTCTGCATGGCACGTTGATAAGTAGCTCCAACGTTCTTCAGTTCAAAGGGCATCACCTTATAACAATATATCACTTTCGGAGTTCGAGAAGACATCATTTCTTTATCATCGAAAGCCATCCTAATTTGATTATAACCCAATGATCCATCCATGAAAGACAAAAGCTTCATGTCCTGTGGTGGCATCGACCATGATTTCAATGATGGGCAACGAGAAGTCGTCTTTTGGACATGCGTTGTTTAAGTCGCAAAAGTCAACACAGATGTGGAGCTGTCCCTTCTTTTTCCTGATAAGAACAATGTTGGCAATCCATGTTGGGTATTTTACTTCGTAAATGAATCCGGCTTCAATCAACTTATTGACCTCTATCTCAATTTGAGGAATAAGCTCTGGTCGAAAACGTAGTTGGGCTGTCGATACCCTTACTTGATGGCGAGGTGATGGACAGCCACTTTTGGGTCAAGTCCTAGCATCTCTTTATATGACCAAGCAAAAATGTCTCTATACGAGGTGAGCAGGCTCATATATTTCCCCTCTTCTTCACGAGTAAGCAACGTACTATAAAAGTTAGGGGTGGCTCCTCTGCAGTACCGAGGTTCACCTCCATAAGCTCATCTACTGTTGATTAACTGTCACCCTTAAGTGAAAGTGGCGCCTTGTTTGCATCATCTTAGGACATCTCAACTTCTGTTTCTTCTTCAATAGTGATGTGGTGGCAAAAGGCCCCACTTCCATCTTGCTCTAAATCTTCCTCTGAGTGATTAGTGATGACTACATCACGTCTCTTTACCCTTAATGAACCTTCCGTGTTGATAGTTACAAAGGTTTTTTTTCTTCATTCAAGAGGAAATAACACTACTAACATCTCTGTCAGTTCTTTTCTCACTACATGACGAATCTTTTGAAGTCTCCATCAAGCTTTTAGGTTGAATTCAGTTGAAGACTAATGTGGTAGGCCCTTCATTTCTTGACGTAGTTACACTTAGCCTTTGAAAAGATAATGGTCGTGTCACAGTAGAAATTGAAAGTATATTTTTCCTCTCCTTCATGGGCATGCCGAATCTCTGGAAGGTTGAAAATCGCACCAAAGTTAGAGTTGATGAGGTACTCTTTTCTTCACATGTTGGCATACTTAACCTTTGAAGGGCCGAAGGTTGAGTGGGATCAGAAGTTTGAGCTGATAAGGTACTTTTCTCTCCCGAAGTGAGCTTGCTCAACCTTTAAAAAGCTGAAAGTCGAGTGAAGCCAGTACTAAGTAGTGACTCATCTTCCCCTGTTGCAACCTCACCTAACCTTTGAGAGACTATAGTGCGTGCAATTGACGGTCTGATGCGCCTAAGGGCGAGAATCCTTTGGTTGGCGTTTCCCTCGTTTCTTTGAGCATCGACTTCATCCACCATTATGTGATTTACGTCTACCATTTTTTCTTTCCCACTTCTGGTTTTGCGAATAGGCTTAGGCGACTTATATCCAAGTCCTCTTCTTGACATAGGTAGGGTGTACCCTCTTTCAAAAGCTTCCTTTTCGTCGAAGACAGTTCGGGTCTTTCGTCGAAGATCTTCAGATTCTAGAACTTGGTGTGTTTCGAAATGTCATAATCTGCTTTTGCTAGAAGCTTATATGTCGTAGGGTCGAATCTGTCCTTCGTTCGTCTCTAAGGTAAAACTGCCTTTACTTGATCATCATCGGGTTTCTTGGTATCTTATTTTGATATCTTTGTGAGAGGCGTGACAAAGCTTTCCTTCGGGATTTCGATATCCCCGACTTTTAAATTTCCTGAACATTCAACAAAAGGTGATTCGCCCTTCTTGCATCGAGATAGAGGAACATAATGCAAGACATGGGGACTTGGTGATAGGAATGAACTCTTCATCTCGCAGCGGAAACATTGGATCGTCTTTGATTTTATTTAAAATTAAACTAAAAATAATATTAATTAAGAAAACTTACTTTTGAGATAAATATGAAGAATATTTATCTCCTCCACAAAGTCTTCCTGACTATGACTTGAACACAAGACCAAGGCTTGTGGGAGCCTCTTGAAATAAAATTCGCAAAAGATTGGAGAGAAAGAGGTCTAGAGAGAATTCTTTAATTCTCTCTATTGAGAAGATGTATGTTATGAAGAATGCACAATGACTCACCCCTAGGGTCTTATTTATAGTGGTCTAAGGAAAATAATTAAATAATATATTTTAATATCTAATATATTAAAATATATTTATCTAACCAATTTGTATATTATTAAAACCGTTTAAAATTGTCCTACGACATCTATTTCTTAATTTGAATCCAATTCAAATTTAATAAATATCTTTTATTTAATGTATCTAATATACATTAATTATTTTAATATTTAATGTATCAAATACAATAAATATATTTTTCCTCTTTTATATTTAATATATCTGATATATTAAATATTAATTTGAACACTTCAAATTTTAATATTTAATGTATCAAATACAATAAATATATTTTTATCTTTTATATTTAATATATTTAATATATTAAATATTAATTTGAACACTTCAAATTAAATATTAATTTGAACATTTCAAATTTTGCTTTCAACTAAATTGATATTTAGTATTACTATGAGCTAGCAAATGGACCTTATGGACCTACAGATTATAAGCTCCAATGATACAAAATTAATTAATTAAACTCTTTAATTAATTAATTTTCATTCATTAACTCTAAGGTCACTCCACTATAGACCTAGAGTTACACTCTTATGCACTGTAGGACAAGTTGTGTCTGATATAATCACTACATGCAAATCGATCTTTCATGAGTTGTTCGTAACTACAGCTAGGTCAAAAGTTCGTTTTACCCTTATAATTACATCATGCACCTTAAGTACCACTGATCCTCTAATGAACAATTTTTTTATGATCCAACCATAAACTAAGTCCCTCTCAGGGCAGTGAGAGGGTGGAGCCCTATTGTTCAAGTCCCGAAATCAGCACTTAAGGGAACTACTCATCTACTTACCCTATATGGGAAAGAGTGAATTCCATCTTGTGAGATTATGTTCCCAGCTACTTATTTGGTCAAGTCCCCAAAATGGTAGGCTTATTGAATCGGCTACAAAAGCCACTCTCACCCATGCAAATCAAAGGACAAGCTCTCATAGGCAAGAGTTCATAACTCACTCATGATTAAGATCGAGTCGCATATGATCATCATGCTGAAATATTAATCTTCTCAATTAACGGATTTATGAAGAGAGATTAAATATTTCATGGTCCAGTCTTATACAAACTCATTGTATAAGATACTCTCACTCACATGTCTCCACATGAATGATTTGGATCAAATCATTTGTAACTATTACAAAGTGGGTCGTATCAATAGTGTTACCAGGATAAGACACCCAACTTTTTCCATATACTATTACTCTTTAGGTTATTTCTTGAACATGATCCTCCTATATGTCAACCACATACTGTTCAAGATTACACTAATAACCTTGGATTTTTCATATAATAGATAATATTATATTGCAAATAAAATAATAAAAATTATTATTAATTATTAAATAAATAATTAATTACGAGGCTTTAGAGCATAAATCCGAACATTTTGGATGTCCCCATCTTTCGCAGCTTTGCCTCTTGCAAGGCTCGCTGAGGCATCATCTTTTCTAGGGTTAGACATTTTTGTTTCTTTGACGGCTTCCTTTTTCTTCTCAATTTGTGGATCTGGTTTGAGTTTGTCGCTGCCTTTGATCAAGGGGACCTCCACTGGCATGATTTCTCCTCTGTTATCGCCCTTCATGTAAAACTTTGCATCAACAAAATGGGACTCGACCTCTGAAAATGGATTTGTGTCAACTTCCACTTTTTTCATGTCATCCTAGTAAATTTGAAACATTGATGCAACGTGGAAGTTATCACCCCGTTTCCATGGATCCAAGGGCGACCTAGCAGTAACTTGTAGGTTGTTTTGGAGTCTATGATATGAAATTAGGTATTGGCTTTTAGGTCCCTGATGAAGAGTTTTAGACGTACCAAGTCAATCGCTCGTTATCCTCCTTGGTTGAAGCCTTGAGTTACTAGCTTACTATTGGACAACTCCTCCATCGAGATGCCTAGTTGCTTCATGGTTGACTTAGGCATTATGTTGACAGATGATCCGTCATCAATAAGGATTCAGTAGACCTTTTGTTCTCGAATGAATCTTGAGACGAACAACAACCTGTTATGAGGTTTTGATCCTAGCAGCAGATCTTCTTCAGTAAAACCTATTGACTTGCAGGATGAGGCACATTTGCGCCCCATAGAGGTAAGAGCGCTTGCACTATCAGAATCTATGAAGGCCTCAATAAGAGCACCTTTGGCTACATGGGAGAGTAACAACAGGTCTTCTATTCTGAAGAAAGAGCTTCCTAGCTCGATTACCCTTTCAGAAGACCTTGAGGGATCTTCATTGGTGTTGATGACGTGACATGCTACAACATCAAGTGTTTCTTCTTGGCTGTTATCTAGGAAGTTCTTTGGGAAGAATTCTGCCAAAGTTACTATCTGTTGAGGCCGATAGAGATTTTCGCTTAATAGGTTTTTAGCCTTCTGGTGATTTTTCTTCCTTGGAAGTTTGCTTCTCCACTTGCACTCTCAGAACATACGAGATTCCTTCTGAGCGTAACTCTGTTGTCACTTTTTAAGACGAGTCACAACGGTCCATCCCTCATTTTCATCTTCAATCTGTTCTTAATTTTCTTGAGCGTTCTTCGCTTTTGGCAACTTCCTTCTTGAAGATTCTTGCTCAAAGCCTTCTTTTGTGACCATACTGTAATGGGTTTAAAGGACCTAAACTGGATCAAGCTCTCTCCATTTTCACGCAAGGGGATCGCAGACAGTTAGACACTTGAATTTTTCATTAACGCAACATGATTTGTTTGAGCTACTTCATCAAGGTCTAGCTCGATTTTCTTCTCACGGGCCAATCTTAAAATCAATTCTTTCAAAACGAAACATTTTCCCACCAGATGGCTAACAACGCGGTGATACTTGTAGTAATTAGGATCGCCTACGTTTTTTAGCTCCCTTGGTCGCTTGCATTTTGGGAGCTCAATGAGTTGTTTCTCCAGCAATTGCTCCAACATGTCTGGAATGTCAGAGTCTTGAAATGGATACACTTTCTTTTGTCTCTCTTTCAAAGTCAGGCGGCGTCTCTCTCCCGCTTCCTGTCGCTTTTTTGGCTTGGTTTCTTTTCCTTTTGAGGAAAACTTTAGAGGGGTTGTGTTAACAACCATGGATTCCTTGACGATGCTCTTTGTAACCTTCTCCGTGACTTTAACCTTTTTTTTCTCATTCTTCACGTCTAGGACTAAGAGGTAGATTCCCTCTGGCGGTGATGCTTATCTCCATGTCGTGAGCACGGGTCTCTAGCTCTTCGAAAGAACGAGGTTTTATCTCCTGCAAGATATAAAGTAGTCCCCAGTGCATACCTTGAGTGCACATTTCAACAGCAGATACCTCTGTGAGTCGATCTTTGCAATCGAGTATCAAGGCTCTCCAACGGTTGATGTAGTCGATGACAGGTTCGCTCTTGCGCTGTTTGGTGTTGGTGAGTTCCATCATACTGACAGTTCGCCTCGTGCTGTAGAAGCGATTCAGAAAGTCTCTCTTAAACTGCTCCCAGCTGTCAATTGTCTTGGGCTCCAAGTCGGTGTACCAATCACAAGCATTCTCTTTCAAGGTACAAACAAACTACTTGACCAAGAGGTCACCGCATGTCCTAACATTCTCACATGTTTTTACGAAATGGGCAATATGTTGCTTAAGGTTGCCCTTCCCATCAAGCTATTTGAATTTTGGAGGTTGATATCTCGTAGGCATCCTCAAGTTGTCAATCCTCTTAGTGTACGGTTTGGAGTACATGAGAGGGTTTTGAGTGGGCTCGCCGTATTGAGCCCTAATGGAGTTCATGATCATGTCCTACAGTTATTGGACAGACAAGAAAGCAACTAAAGCTGGGTCTTGCGGCTACTTCTCTTGGATGATAGTTTTCCCCTTGTCATTCTTTCTTGTAGCAGGGGTTTGACTTGACTCAGTCATTTCTTTATTTTGATTTTGATTTTTCAGGTGGGCAATTTCATGATCTCTTTCTTCCATTGCCTTTATCAAGAGGTTGATCTTTCTTTCCATGTATGTCATCCTCTCATCAGACTCTACATCGGCCATCATAACAGACATCACATCAGAATTTGATGTCTCCTTCAATTGACAGGAAGCAAGAGTGGGCTGGTCAAACAGCGAGTTGTCTTTAATGACATCTTTGCCCTTGGAAAATTCATCAATCATTTTTATGATTATGCTAGTGATTGTATTAGGGGTTTGATCTTCATTTATCTCAGCTCCTTTTGAACGACTGTAAGTAACTGGTCCCACGTATGTGTCACTTGAAGCAATAAGCCTTTGATGCAACTTTCTTTGGTGCCATAACTTGATCTCGGAGGAGAAAGAGATGAGAGGTAGAGAGGTCCCACCGAGCGTTCCAATTTGTTCACAAGTAATTTCAATAAAGAAATAAGACACCTATAAATAAACTTGTATTTGTATTAATTTGAGTATAGTGAGTACAATCTCTAGTATTTGATCCTCTGATTCTTCTCTCTCCTGCTTGTGTGCTCTACTCGAGGGCTGAATGAGCTTGTTCTTGAGGTTGGAACTTTGATCAATTCTTGGAGCGTTCTTGATCTTCAGAAAGTGTTCTTCGTTCAGACAATAGTTGATCTTCAAGAGCTTCTAGAGACTTCATAGTTTTGTTTCTGAATCCATGAGGGTACTGTACTCTTTGATGACTTTGATTTGCTGAAGCATTATTTTCTTGACCATTCCAAGAAAATTTTGGGTGGTTTCTCCATCATGGGTTATACGTGTTGGAATACGGGTTGCTCTTCTCCATATTTTGATTTCCAACATAGTTTACTGAGGCTGGATTTCTAGGACAGAATTCAAAAGTATGTGCTTCTCCACAGTAAACACATGATTCTGCTGTGACTTGATTAACTGAAGCAGCGTTCTGTGATATATTCCCCATTGACATATTCTTCAAGATATTTGCCATGGAAGCAATTTGGGCACTTAATGATGATAATGCATCAACTTCCAACACTCATTGATTCTTCTTCCCAGGGTTGCTTCTTACATCTGCCCACTGAGAATTATTGGTAGAAATTCTCTTCAGAATCTCATAGGCTTCATTAAACGTCTTTGAAAGCAGAGCTCCATTTGCTGAAGCATTTACCATGTTCTGAGTATCCAAATTCAATTTGTTGTACAGTGTCTCCATTTGGATGGAATGTGGTAAACCATGGTGTGGGCACTTCCTTAGTAATTCTTTAAACTGTTCCCATGCTTCACTAAATGTCTCATCATCATACTGCCTGAATGCTACTATTTCAGCTTTATACTTGGCATTCTTTGTTGGTGGAAAATACTTTATCAAAAATTTCTCTGCCAATTCATTCCATGAAGTGATAGATCCAGGTGGAAAAGTATTCAACCATGCCTTTGCTACATCTCTGAGAGAATATGGAAATAATATCATCCTAAGTGCGTCTTTTGATACTCCTTACTTCTTAAATGAATCGCTCACACTTAGAAAAGACTTAAGATGCAGGTGCGAATCTTTAGAAGGTAAGCCATGGAATTGTCCCATCGTTTGTAACATTTGAAATATAACCGGCTTCATCTCAAAATTTGCTGCCTCAATTTCTAGTCCAGCAATTCCAGGATATAATTCCTCAAATGTGGGTACTGCATAAGCCTTGATAGCTCTTTCCCTGTCATTGGCTAGAAGAACAAGGTTCTCAGCCATATTCCCTGGATTAACTTGTGGATCTCTTCTCACTTTAGGGTTCACACCTAAAATGAAACCAAATAGCTAATTCAGAGTCAATAAAGCACCAGCTCACTAAAAATTAATTCAAGCAAAGAAAAAAATTATACTAATCCTCAGCAACGACACCAAAAACTTGATACCTTGCAAGAGTAATGTGAATAATTTGGCAATATTATGATGTCTATGCGCAAGTGTGCACATACTTTTGTAGCAAGTGCTAAGTAAATTATCGTATCCACAGAGACCAGTAATTCTTCTATTTACCATGAATTAATTCCTAGTAACTTAATGTGTAACCATTCAAATTCATCAAGGACATTAAATAAAATAAAACGAACTTGCTGGAATAAAATAAATGCTAAAACAGAGTTAACAGAGAAAAGATACAAAAACAGAGAATGACTGAACTTGTACTTTGAGCTAATTAAAAGGCTTAGATTAGGGGTAGTTTTCGTTTTAATCAATTCTACAACTTAAATACATATTCATTTCTTTCAACCCACTACAACTTACACGACATTCTCCCAAATTACCTGAAATACGTTGTTTCATTCCCATTACTCCAGCGATAATTAACCCACTGTAATGTGTGTGCATTAGGTGAGTGATTATCCCTAATCTCCTCACTTAGCTAGCTACTAACCCTAACACGGGGCTAATGTGGTTCTTAAGCTATCAGCTTCTCCTATTCTTCCCAGAAATCAGAGAAACGATGCAACAAAACGGTTGGCCATACGAAATTGTGCTAAAGAGATAAAAACTCTTAAAAACCAAATTGAGCTAAATGATATGTATTAAGCTGTAAAATAAATCAAAACATCCAACCTTTAATCCTCACCTTAAAGGTGATTAGTTCATAATGCAAGAAAAACATAAAATAATTCGGAATACAAACGTAATGCTAAACAGTGCTGATAAACTAGAAAGAAGAAGAAGAAGAAGAATTCGAAATGTTGCCACAAAAAGGTTGAATCAGCATTCAGCACCAGCTCCTACGGAGAACCTTTCCTATTTTTGGAAATAATCCGGCAGCTTCCTTCTTCAGACAGCTCCTTCTCCGTTTCTCTCTGTTTTTTCGGGATTCTCCAGCCTCTACCTTCTCTCTTGATAAAAACGGTTGCCCAACCCTAAATACCTCATAGTTTGTGCAAATAAGGGCTGATTAAACAGGACCCATGAAATGGCAAGCTCCCATTGGTTGAAATAGGCTGAGTCATCTGACATTTGCCAACGCATTTAATGAGCTAATATTCTCACATGTGAAAATTGTGTTGGCTTAATTCACTAGATTTGCTCCAGCAAAACTTTGTAAAACTGTTGTTCTTATCTTCGAGAATCCTTCTTAAATCAAACCATAAATTAATCATATAAAACTAATTAATTATGATAATCTTGCTCTAATAAGAATTTTAATACATCAAAGTTAAACTTAGAGCAAACTAAAGCAAAGCTATGGGATTTTCAAAATAAACTGAGATAAAATATGACAATTCAATCCAAAAATAATAACACATAACTCTTATTTTCAGAGTTATCAACCTCCTAAACACACATTGTAACACCTAGTGTACACACAAGAAATCACTCAAGGGAAAGAAGAAAGGACTCATCTTGAAGGTCAAGGCTTTGGATAGAGAGAACTTGTTCTCAATCCAAAGTCGAAACCCTCCACAAGTTTGAAGACCAATCAAGCTTGAAGGTTTCTAGGGCGTGCAAGATCTAAAGCAAGAAAATGCACACGACATGCTCACGGTTTGGAGCAAAGAAAAAAGGCTTAAAGCTCTTACTTTCTTCCATGGAAATCATCCCTTTCAAATGTATAAGTATGACTTTTAAATAAACCTTGGAAAGTAAAACCAACTAAAGGTAAAAGACAACCCTAAACTAAACCTAACTAGAATAATGTTTAAAACAAGCTACTTTAAGTTACAACTAAATACTCTAACTATTGTGTATGACCTTTATGGGCCTTGGACATACAAATATGTTTTACAATTAAAGTCCAAAAGAATGGTGCAATAAGAATTACATGAAAACATGACTTTAAGAATTAAACCCTAAATAGTGTTTAAATTGATGCTTTCGGGTTTGGTGTTTTCATGATACTTTGAAGCTTGTTTCTCCACTCATTCCCCTTCCTCATGAAGCTTGATACTTTAAATATTGAAGTGGAGATCTTCTTCTTCATCGGTTGGCCCTCGTGGCATGATGTGGCTTGCTTGAAGCATATCACCGGGACTTGGCCCGTTTGGGCATCTCCCTTTTGCCTTGGCCAAGGAACAAATGGGCCTTGGCCTCATCAGTCTAGTCCAACCCCCTTGGGGCCTTGACCTACTCGGCCCTTTGGCTTTGGCCAAGGCCCAAATGGACCTTGCCTTTATCTGCTTGGGGTTGACTCTTTGGACCTTGGCCTCCTTAACTTAGGGTGACCCCCTTAGGGGTCAACCTTTTGGCCTTGGCCTCTTCGGCCATGGTTGATCCTCTCCTCAGCCTAGGGTGACCCCTTTGGGGGTCAACTTTTTGGCCTTGGCCTCTTTAGCCAGGGTTGAGCCCCTCTTTGATGACCCCCTTAGGGGTCAACCTTTTGGCCTTGGACTTCTTTGGCCATAGTTGATAAATCCACCATCAACACCTACTTATATTTATAATGTGATATAAAAAATGTTTGATTACAAGTTAGGTCCATAAATTTTCAAAGTTATATCTAATGTGTCCTTAAACTTTAAAAAAAAAAAGTCTAATAAGTTCTTAGGCTTTTACTTTTATTTTTAATAAGTTCCTAAACTTTTAAAATGTGTTGCTCGAATTCGCAAATGTACGACTCGTTACAAGTAATATAGTAGTTGAATACCAAAAATCGTTCTCCATAGGGAATGAATGCTATCAATTACCAAATTTGTTAGCCTTAATTTTATCTAAGTACCGATTAATCAAATATGGGTGAAATCTAAAACTAACTGCAATAGAATGAAATAAAGCTCTAAAAATTAACAATGAAATAGATGATTAAATTTAATGGCAAAAAGATTCTAGAGATATGACTTCACTGTTCTCTCATCTTACTCTTCATTCATTAATAGTTGAAGAAATTTCTATTTCTAGATTGTTGACAAGTTCTACCCTATAAACTCGATATTCTCTCTCAACCAATAACGATATTCATTGAAAAGTAAATTGCCTATATCTCTATGACAATTCCAACAATTCAATTATGACGAATGTAGAACCTAAATTGCCACAAAACCCACAAGGATATCTCTATCTCAAGTGTAAATTCAGGAAAACCATTCAAGTTCATCAATAATTCTTGTCTCTCAACCTCAAATTATTGACACAAAATCAATGTAAAGATTGGCCAATTCTAAACATGCATTAAGCCTAGAATAGTTTTCACAATCACAATGAAATTGAATCATCAACTATTAACTACGAAATAGTAGGATTCGAAAATGATTACATCAAGCTCTAGAAAGAGTAAATTAGTTCATACTAAAAATCTCAATAAAAGTCCTAACTAAAACTATTGAAGTCATTACAACCAATAAAAGAGAAGGGAAAGGGAAAAGAAACAAATCCAGGTGATTTCACGAGTTTCCAATCATTGCTCTCGCTCCGTTCTGTTACTAAAATCCTCCAAAATAGTGTTCAGTTGTCTTCCACTCGTTCTCCCTCTCCAATCCTCTTCAAATTTCACAAAAAAAATGTGTTTATAAGCCAAAAAAAACCCTAGGCGTGCATCTCGGATTCACTCTTCAAAGTTCGTAGCACCTAGGTGCCAGCATTCTGTCCTCCCGCATTGTCTGTGGCGCCTAGGCATTGTATTTATTTATTTATTATTTTTTTTAGCCTTCAACTTGAGAATCTTCTAACTTTGGCCTTCAAAATGCAATCTTTGATCACCTATAAAAATAAAAGCAATGCATGAATTAAAACCCAAAAACTATAAGAAAACTAACTAAAAACAACCTAAACAAGATATAACAAATAACTATAAAATGAACTTATCAAAATGTCTAGGTGATTTTTGAACTTTTAATTTTGTGTTAGCTCTTTAACTTATTCAACATTTTTTAAAATTCGCGATGTGACTATTTAGACTCCTCCTAACTTTTTCAATTTGTGTCTAATAGGTGTGTAAATTTAAAAAATGTCTAATAGGTCTATGGACTCATTCAAACATCAAAATTGAAAGATCGTAGACTTAGTTGACACTTTTAAAGTTAAGGAATCTATTAGACACAAAATCAAAATTTTCAAAACCTTTAGAGACCTTTTGTAACGCCCAGCTTATTTAGGAGCATTAATTTCGAAATTTTGGAACTAAGATGGGTTAATTCTTAATTAAGTTTTTGATTTTAGAGTTAATTTGAAATTTGGAGTTTGGAATAAGAAAATGGCATTTATGCAAATGAAGAATGGTGTAAGGGCATTTTGGTATTTTTCTTTTCTTTCCCTCATCTTTATCTCCTTCTCCATTTCCTTCTTCTTCCTATTTTCTTCCTCCCTCTCCCGATAGCCCCCTCTCTCTCTCACCGAATTCTCTCTCTTTCTCTCTCTCTCTCTCTCTCTCTCTCACTCGAACGCCGGCCGCACAGAGGCTCCAGCCACGAACCGCCTTCATGCCGCCCAGCTCCTTTGCCTTTTGCAAGCCGTCCGTCCGCAGCTGCTGCCACGCCGCCGTTTAGCTCCCCTCGCCGCAGCACGTCGCTGCCACACGCCCAGCAGCTCGCGTCAATCGCCGGCCACCATGTCTCTCTCTCTCTCTCTCGGTTTTCTACAGCACAGCAATGAGGGATGATTTTGGATCATTTTCGGCGAGCTTGGTGTTGTTCAACCCCGTTTGGTTCCGATTCGAAATGGGTAAGTATTTTAATGACGATTCGAAGTAATTTTTGGGCGGTAAGATAGAATTGAAGGGTTAATCTAGTGAATTGAAACTCACCCATAATATTTTGGATTTTATTCTAGAATGTCCATTGTGATTGAAGGTCAATTTAGGAGAATTTGGAGCATTTAAGCTGCTGTCCGGGTTTGTCCAGCAAGATTAGTCACTGTTTTGAGGTTACCCATTATGTTTGGAGGCCGGGTTGTCGAGTTTGGACCAATTTGACCTCAAATTTCAGCAAGTAAGGGTGTTGTTAGGTGAGTTTTAATGGGTAACTTTGTTTCAATTTAATTGGATTCATGGTTGGAGTTTAAAATGGTTTGTTAATTATTCTTCAAGATTTTGTTTGGCGTTTCAGGATCACGTAATCAATTATGGGCTACTTTGAACCTTGGAGTAAAATTGTAAGTAGTCATTTGGATTTAAGCATCTTAAAGTTCTTTATGTTAACTTTAATGTATGATTGAGAATGTGTCAATTGTGAAAGTATGCTTGAATAATTGTGTTATGAAGTATGTTCTATCTAGTAAATTGATGTGAAGGTTGATTAAGTTGAAAATGGCCTAACTTGCGGCTATTATGGAAATAGGGGCATTAAGTTTCAAGTTGATTGTAAATGGCACGTGCAGTACTTTGAATGAGTTTTGCTTGAGGTTTGTGATTGGATGTTTGTGATTATGTTCTTTCTAATCTATGCTAGAGCATAGTATTTCAAGAAAAGCATTGATTGAATTGAGTAGGTTGCTATAGTCGTGTTGCTACTATAGTATTCGAGGGGTCTTGGTCATGTTTATATGTTTAAGAATTAACTTGATGATTGTTGTGATGAGCCTTGGAATGCATGTATGACCTCGAATATAGTTCCTCTATAAGCATGACTGTAAGAGGAAGTTGACCTAAACTGAATAGATGAATGCGGTCCAAGTCTGAGTTCAGTATGCTTGAAATGCTCGGCTGGATGAACACGTACAGAAAACTTGATTGTTAGGTTGGACGGCTAACAATCTAAGGCACCTTAAGGGCATATCAAATTTAGGATCTTTGCCTATGAAGTTGTGTTTAAAGTAGTTCGGACGACGTGTTGTTTTTAATAGGTTCAAGATGGGTCTGAAAGTGAGTGGAAGGATAAGGGTCGCCATGACTTATGGTATGTTTAGAAGATGGGATTCTAGAGTAAATAATTGGAGGGTAATATGTTGTTGGCACATGTATGGGCTTTAGTTATGCAAAGTTATGATTTAGGAATGTGGTATCGGGACGAAAGTCCATACTTGAGATCTGTGTTTGTGATCTATAGCGAAAGATCACCATGATATGATTGTGGTTGTTTAATGAGAGGTGGACCTGAATCATAGGTCACGAATAACTTCTTTAAAAGAAAGAGAAATGGGTTGTTTAGTGTTGACCTAAGAAGTAAGTAGCCTTTCAGATTGGTCCGTTAGAATTTGTGTCTCACCTATAAATATGTATGAGGCATAAGACGTTATAGAAGTTGGAAAGGCTTGAGGGTTGCTTTTCCCCTTTGTTTATGTGAATTAGGGGGTGGTTTCCCATTAGAGGAATTTGAAACCTTCGGGCCAGCTTGTGTTTGTAATTTGGGCCCGATGGATGAATGTGGTAAGGTGGATTGACCCGAAAGGTTCCAAAACTGTTGTGAAAGTACAAAGGCCCGTTAGATTCGTGCTACCTACTCTAATTCCGTTGTTTCGTGCGAGTTTGTAAGCCTAGAACGTATGTGATGTGATGAGCATAAGGAATGCGTTCCTTATTACCTGGGAGCTAGCTTAGGGGTGATTTCCCACCGTGTTGAGCATAGGGGATGTGTTTCCCTATTGCCTGTATGCTAGCTGAGGGGATTGGTTCCCTGGTTGCCTGTGTGGCTATTGTGATTTGTTGAGCATAGAGGATACGTTTTCCTATTGCCTGTATGCTAGCGGAGGGGATTTGTTCCCTGGTTGCCTGTGTGGCTATTGTGATGTGTTGAGCATAGGGGATGCGTTTCCCTATTGCCTGGGAGCTAGCTTAGGGGTGACTCCCCACCGTGTTAAGCATAGGGGATGCGTTTCCCTATTGCCTGTATGCTAGTTGAGGGGATTTGTTCCCTGGTTGCCTGTGTTGCTATTGTGATGAGTGTGAGGGGTGTATACCTTTACAAGTTTGGTTCTAGGTTACAGGACTCGCAAATACGACACGAAGTTAGGGTTAAAAGTGGTGAAGGTTGAGGAGGGATATTTGAGTTTTAGTCACTAGGGTAAGTATCGAAATTTGAGCATGAAAGTGAGTAAGAGCAGTTTTCTTCTTGGTATGGTTTCTTTAAACGTTGGACCCTTAAGTGGGCTACTTACTGAGTATGTTTATACTCATCCTTGCTACTTTGTTTGTTTTGCAGATTGTGCACATTCTCGGGGTGGATGACGCAGGCGACTACTTGACGAGACTATGGAGACTCCACCAAATTCCTTGTCCCTGTTTTACCTTTTAGATGTATTCCTTGTTCCCTGTTGTTTGTTGGTCTGTAAAGTTTAAATTCTTTCGTTTCCGTGTATTTAATTAGAAGTTCTTAGGTTCTTCTGTCTGTTGATTGAGCTCAGCATCATTTATCGTAGTTTGGTGGATGCTAAGTCTATTATCTGAAACATAGAAGTGTTTATGTCTCTTTCCAGGTCGTTGTAAATTTTGGTTTTCTCCTAGTTACGCCGTCATGCTGCCGAAATTTCGAGCATGAGCGAGGTAACTAGGTCGTGCTTCCGCATTTAGAAAGTCGTAGGAATTCGGGTCGTTACTCCTTTTAAGTTAACAGACTTATTAGACACAACATTAGGGACTATTCTTATAATTAAACCTAAAAAAATCTGGAATGTTTGCTATTCATTCTCCTCCTCCTCCATTTTCTTTTAAAACACAATATGTCTAAATGAATGAAACTTGGCATACTCCCCACTGTATTAAATTTCAAAGTTTAAACAACATGTCAACAAGTCATTCTGCCGAGCTACCTCGACATATATAATTAAGGAAATATTTTTTTCTCTCATGTCGATAATATATCAACAATAATTATGAAATATTGGTGATATATCAACAACAATTTGATAATTACCTATTGTATGAAAGATCCAATGAACACTTACAATGGAATTTTCAGAGGCCTTCACTTCGCCTCTTGAATTGTCATCACTTTAGCTTCCCAAATTTAATTTTTTACAACAATAAAAAAAAAATGGTATAAAATGGATTTTTAGAAACTATGACTTTACACCATAATAATTTTGTTTTAGTTTTCTATTTTTTTTATAAAAAAAAAAAGATTTTTCATTAACCATTTTTCTTTTTATGTTTCATTTTTTAAGACACTTTTCAAATCTTAAATAAAAATAGAAAACAACTTTTTCCAGTTTCGGAAATGTGGGTTTTAAACACAATTTTGATAGTAGATTTTACAAACTTTTCAAGAAATTAGTGAAAAATTAGTAGATTTTACAAAAAGAATGAATTTAAATGATTTTACCAAAACAATGTTAAATGAGTACAATTTTAAATATAGAAAATTAAAAAAAAAAAATCGTTACTAATAGGTCCTACATGCTTTTCATTTTCAAAATGTACTTAGAATTTTAGAAATATATAATGGAGGCAAATTTTAATTTTTTAAAACTGAAAACTGAAATAAAAGCATAAACAAACGAGTGTTTGAAGGTTAAATTTCTTAATTGATATAACATATTTAACCAGAAGATCAAAATCTAAAAATTCTATTGGTTAAAAAAAAACATAACCAAACACTAAGCTACATTTAAATGCAGTCGTCAAAGTAAGTATAATTTAGTGGTAATTGACATGTATTCTCGATCAAGTACTTTTTCAAAAATTTCACTATTGTGTTGATAATTAAAAGTGGTTTAGAAAATTATAAAATGCTTTAAAACTGTTTAAAGAAACAGTTAATATCTTCAAAGAGTACTTGTAATTTTACTTCTAAGGATTTTTTTTTTTCAGGAAGTATCCCTAGGTAAAAAAGTTCTCTCTCTTGAGAACCACATAGAACCAAGTGGATCAAAATGTCAAATTCTTCCTTGATGATAAGCTAAAATTCTAAACATGTTGGGCATGTTTAGAAGTGATTTTATTATAATATTACTTTTGTAAAAAGTGTTAAATTATAATCAATTTTAATGTTAATTTTCTTTGACTAAGAAATCAATGAAGACAAAGAGCAGTTCAATCCTGGATCCTCTTTTACTATGTACAATCACAAAATAGAGGATAATTTCAATTTTGTGTTTAATAGGTCTCCTTTACTTGTTCTTTGCCAAACTCCACCCTTTTAAAAATCATCCCAAATTAATTCACTCTAAATAACCACTTAAAAAAAGTTATACTCAAAATCACCAAAAATGGTAGGAACTAGTAAATAATCAACAAGTTTAGAATAAAAGGTTGATATATATATCCAAGCTACCATGAACTCTCAACTCTCTACCCACACCACTTAATTTTTAAAATCCAATAAATAACCAAACTATCAATTATGTATTAAACAAAAAATATGTAATCTGGAATCTTTTGAAAAGGCGAGGTTAACACTTAACAGTAACAGATTTCTTATCCCAAAACCTCCAAATGTGTATGATTGAAACTCCAATGGGTTGTTCCATATATCATTGAAACCTACTTATTTTCAGCTCAGGCCCCATTTCAAACAGTCCATACCAGCTTCCAAATAAAAGCTACTGTATTTTTATAATATAGTTATCACATTAAAAAAAATCTCTATTTTCATTTTTACCCTTATCTTATTTCTCTCCCTCTCTCTTCTTGATTTACATATATAACATATGTGAATAGTATAATAGTAGTGAATTATCAACTCAGTGTTTTAGATATATATATGTTTGATTTCAACAATGTGTAGAGTGAATACTTCAAACCTCTAACATTTTGGTCGAAAGTACATGTTTATGCCAGTTGAATTATGTAATTATCTATTAGGTTTAATTTCAACCCGATACAATTATTTTGTTATTTCTTGAACTATTTTATGGCCGCTATATTTGCTATTACTTGCTTCTATTTTGCTACTTTTGCAAGCGGTCTGAAATTTTAAACTGAGCAACTTTTAAAGAAAATATAATTGTAAACAATTAATTTTAATTTGGTTAGATTAATAGATTATATTATTAAGTTAGGTCTATTTTCTATTGTGGTTTGAGCTAATCTCTTATAAAGATATGTTAGTCTTTTCGTTATATTTTCTTTCTTTAAATAAGTACTAGGAACTTTATTGAGTTTTGTAGGTTAAACATTCTAGTAATGAAACCCTTTCACTTTGCCTTTTCAATTTTTCTAAATTCAAATCTTTAAAATGAACGTCTCACCTCTCTCTCGTAATCATTTGGACTCTAAATTTCACTACTTGGGCAACCATTGGTATATATCATTATTTTTCATAAATTTTAATTTGAAAAAAAGTCTTATTATTGATAAAATTTTGATTACTCAACCAATTTAATTTAAATTTAATCGATTGTAGAAAACATAATTTTTAATATATAAAATAATCTTATTATTGACAAATTTAGCTACTCAACCAATTGAATTTAAATTTAATCAATCATAGGAAAATCAATGCATATAGATATCTTGAATAAATTTCATGTGATATCATAGCATATAAGCACATCAGTTAGATTTGTGACTCCTTTAGTCCTTTCGTTTGCTCTGGTTTTTTTTTCTTTTATTTTATGAGTCTTAAATATCTAACTACTAGAATAGATGCATCAACGACGAGTTGAGGTATATTAAAGTTGAATATTATTTGTCACCTATTAATTAGATATATTTTGGATATAAAAGTGTATAAATTTATAAAGTCAAAATTTGATGTGTTTATTTATTTCACAATTATGCCTCAACAGAGGGTGACAATATAAAAGCCAGATTTATTTGAGTCCAATCTAAAAATAGGCTGAATTATAAAAAAAAATACCTCTCAACTTTGTCGCCTATTGTTTCAAAAATACTCATATTCTTTCAAAAGTTGCAATATTATCCTTAACCTTTTATAAATGTTTCAAAACTACCATTGGAATAGAAAAATTGTTAGAATATTTGGATGAAAAGTTGACATGTCTTAATGTCATTTTTTTTAGACTTAATTCAGACAAGCGTCCTAGTCACCACCATGTCATTCTAGGTCATTGCCACGTCGATTTTCCGTAGAACATTCTAATGGATTTCTACTCCAAAAGTAGTTTTGAGACGTTTATGAAAGGGTTAAGGATAATATTGTAACCGAAAGAATTTGAGTATTTTTTGAAATAAGGGGGTAAAGTTTAGGTTATATATATATATTTATTTATTTATTTATTTATTTATTTATTTATAATTTAGCCCTCAAAATATTGCTAAAAAAGGCAGTCGGCATGGCTCATGTGTTGTGTTCATTTCACTCTGGCAAAACCCAACTTGATGGAGGGAATAATGACAACTATTTTGGGTTCCCTTTTTGCGAAGTTAGATATATCACAAGTCATTGGCCTTTTCTTTTTTCAATTTACACAGTAAATTTAGTCAACTGGTTAATTTTATTCTTTAAAAAATGGTTAATTTTATTAATGTATGTTATAGTTTCTTTACACTTTTATTTATTTAAAAAAATTATATAAACCCACCCTACTTGAGTTGTATTTTGAAGAATTTTTTAAGTGAGATCCCTCTAACTTGAAATGATTTCTTTCACATGGATTGGTTCAATCATTGTAAATTAATGATGATATAAACTCATATAATTAATTAATTTAACTTATTGATTGATTGCACAACCATTCAATATAATCAACCTATTTAGATCTAAGTCAAAATGTATTTGTTTCCAAGTAAACTCTAGCAACTACAATTTTTTTGTGTTTTTGAGTTTCTTTTTTTTTCTTTTACTTTATTCCGTCCCAGGGCCAAGAATTAAAATATATATATATATATATATATATATATATATATATATATATATATATATATATATATATATATATATCATCTTTTTTCCGATTGCTAGTTCAAACAAAATTTGGTGTTTATTTTTATTTTTATATCATACTTTCAAACATTTTTAAAATCTCGGCCAACTGTTAAAATCTAAAGACAATAGTCTTTAAAAATTTGTTTGCTTTAAAAGTTGGCTAAGAGTTCAATGACTTTTTTTTTTAAATAATAATAATGAACAAGCAAGCTAACAAGATAAAGTTATTATATATTATTCTCAAAGAATAAAAACCACAAGCAAAACGACTATTTATCAAAGTATTTTAAAATGAAAGTAAAAATATATATAATTGAGATTCGTACTCAAAGACCTTTTCTCAACAAGGCTAATCTTTATTGCAAGTAAATCATTAATTCGTAATAAATTAGTGAGAAAGTTTGACCACATGTTCAAGATCTAAATGGACACGTCATTGCGTACACAAAAAGAGTTTCTTTTCCTCTAAATTATGATGAATCTTGACCATGTTAAAAAAAAAAAAGAACAAGAACAAGATGGCATATATTTTTTTTAGTTAACAAGAAAGAAATAGAAGTTTAAATATCTTCAATTTTTATTTAAAAATATATGCATTAATCAATTAAGCTTGTTAACGTATATATATGTTGTATTTTAGGCCCATTTTGGGACGATTTTTCCTACTTTCCTTTTATGCTTTCTTTGTATTGTCTATAAGATACATGATATATTCCTTTGTAAACCAGACCATTCCTTTTCAATAAAACAACATGGTATCAGAACCTTATTTTTAGGGTTTCATACTACCTGCCACCTACCACCTCTTGCCGCCACTGCAGTCATTCGTTGTCACTCTCGTCACCGATCAAATTCGGCCACATCATAACTCAGAACCCGCTGTGTTGCCATCTACCGTGGGTTTCGTTCACCACCGCATTGCTGTGGGTTTCGTTCTCCGCTGTGAGTTTCATCTGTAGCCGTCGTCCATGGGTTTCGGTCAACGCTGTGAATTTCTCTGTCGTCGTCATCCGTGAGTTTCGTTCAACGTCATGGGTATCACTTTGACTGTCATCTATAGTTCGGGGTAGATCTACTGTACACCGGAGGTTAGCCGTTTTTTGTTCACGCTCCGATCGGGTCCTCAGATCACAAATCTCTCTGATCCACTCCCTGTCGATCTCCACACTCTTAGATCCAGTCGATTAGATCCATTAAACACTCTCAGATCCATTCAGACAGCTCAGTTCAAGGGAAGAAATCAAATCTGTTTAGACATACTAGTTCATTCCAACCCGCTCAGATCGTTCGGTCCAACTCGCTAAGACCAATTCGATCCAACCTGCTCAGACCGATTTGGTCCACTTAGACCAGTTCGGTCCATTTTCAGTTCACCTGTTTGTTTCATCTAGTGATTTTCTTCATGAAGAAAATTTTTGGCTCTCTCTTCTACACGAATTGCAAATTATATGGTCATAACTTTCCTAATTGTCCTAAAATTGAGTGCAGGTATTGTCACAAACGTGGTCACCTTTTGGACAACTGCCCTACTCAACCACCTCTCCCTTTAGGTAAATCCACCAAACCAAAGAACTTATCTAAAACTTATTCTTCATCTATTTTTGTTGTTGCCTCTTTCCTCTTAGGTTTCCAATCAATGATCTTTAGGACTTACTGAAACAGGTAATCTCTTTTAATTCCTCTGCCCTCGCAATCCCAGGTTACTCTTAGCTTCTTGTTCTGCTTGTTGCAATCATATGACCTCTAATATTTTACTTTTGTCTTCCTTAACTCCTTCTTCATCTCTTCCTCGCATTCATGCTGCTAATAGAAATAGTATGTCCATTACACATATGGGTACTACCGCCACTAGCTCCCACTTTAATTAACACTTCCTCATACCTACCATGTCCCTAATCTGACATTTAATCTTGTCTCTATCGGACAACTTTGTGACCTTGGTCTCACTGTTTGTTTTTTTCTCATAGTTGTCACGTTCAGGATCTGCAAACAGGATAAATAGTTGGTACATGATGCAAAGTGGGAAGATTGTTTGAGCTCACATCTCTTCAGCTCCCTGTTTCTCCATCAATCTCTGCATCTGCCACTGACTCTACCGTGTATCAATGGCATCTTCGTCTTGGTCAGGCCTCCTCTGACAAACTTCGCAAGTTAGTTGGCAATTTAAATAATGTTTCAAAATTTACTCTCTTTGACTATTTAAATTGTAAACTTACAAAACAACTTGCTTTGTCTTTTCCTATTTCATCATCTTCATGTGATACTCTTTTTGGGTTTATTCACTCTGATATTTGGGGTCCTGCCCCTACTCCTACTGTGAGTGGCTATCATTACTTTGTTTTCTTTATTGATGATTATTCTCGTTTTACTTGGATATATTTTCTGAAAAATTGTTCAACTTATCTCAAGTTTATATTGTTTTGCCAATATAGTCCAAACGCAATTTTCTCAAACCATTAAAATTCTTCACATAGATAATGCCATGGAGTATAAGGATTCGAGCCTTCTCTCATTTCTTACCCAACAGGGCACCCTTATTCAACACCCATGCCCGCACACCTCCCAAAAAAATGGACTAGCAGAACGCGAACATCACCATATTTTAGATTTTATTTGTGCCCAACTTCTCTCTGCATCCTACCCTGAGAAGTTTTGGGGGGAGGTTGCTCTAACCTCTTTCTATGTCATCAATCGTCTTCCATCATCCATTCTTCAGAATATATCTCCTTTTGAACACTTATATGGTACTCCTCCTTCTTACTCTCATCTTAAAGTCTTTGGTTGTGCATGTTTTGTCCTCCTTCAACCTCATGAACATACCAAACTTGAACCACGTGCTCGCCTATGCTGCTTTCTTGACTTCAGCACTGAGCACAAGGGTTTTCGCTGTTGAGATACTATCTCCAAAAGGTTACGTATCTTATAATTTTCATTTATGAGGATTATTTAACCCTAAAACTAAGTTGTTCTTGCCATTTTTGCATGCTTTATTGATTACCGAGCAAGCTAAAAATAACATTTTTAAATAAATTCATGCAAGCTTGTTGGAATATGATAAAAGAAGGAATTAAGTGAAAATATGCAAGAAAGTTGGCTTAAGTTGAGTTTTTGTGCAGATTTGAAGAAATGAAGACTTTGCAAAAGGGAATGCAATTGCATTCCCATTTGCAATGTAAGGTGAAGAATAAGGAAGAAGAATGCAATTGCAATGCAATTGCATTCTCTGGGCTTACAAATCAAGAACGAAATTTTCGGAAAATCACCAAAACCCACGCATTCTGCTCGATTTATGGAGAATTTACGGCCAAATCTTGTGCTCAATCAATTACCCACGCATTAAGGAGCTCCAATATGGAAACCCTAGCCTTCAATGCCTATAAAAATGGTGGAAAACGAAGCAAATGGTGGCTGGGTTTTTCTTCTCACGCCCATTTTCTGCAATTCTCAGTTTAGCTTTGTAGTTGCTGTTTTCTTTTCATTTCTTCTTCATCTTAGTTCTAATCCCTTCCTTAATCCTATCTCAACGAAGTTGATGTTAGTAAAAAGAAAAACCTTATTCGATTGAGCTCGATTTGGGAGGAAGATCTTCAATTTTTTGTGGGTTTCTTTCATGAACGAACACTGTTCTTCTCTTTCATTTTCTGTTTTTATTTTTTTTTGTTTTTATTTTCTGTTTTTATTTTTATTTAAAGATAGCTACTAATTGTATCTTCTTTTTTTAGCATTTTAATAAAGTTATAAATTCTTCCATTTTGCTTTAAAGCTTCTTTTGGCATAATAGAATTTTCATACAAGTTTGCTTGCTAGAATTCTTTAGTTTATTTTCCAAATTTTCTTTTCTACCAATGAATTACTTTAATTTTAGCTTACTGTTGTTTTTTGTTAATTTAATTATGATGAGCTAATTTCTTCTTTGGGATTCAAGCATGTGGATGCCCTAAAGATAGGAATAAATGCCTAATTGTGAGAGCAACATTGCTTCATCAATAGCTTGTTTGCTTTTATTGATTTTAATGCTTATTATTAGTCTAGATTGATCACCTAGATTAGTATACAAAAATTGAGTCTAATTCTGAAAAGGTTAGATAAAAATTTAGATTTCATAAAAGTAATAAAGGAAAATAGCCTAGACATAGGAATTTGTTTTTGACCCTAGACATAGGGAAAAACCTTTAAAACCAAAAGAATTGTGTTTCAAAATTAACTAAGTTCGTATTAGCCATAGAAATATCGGTTTAATCGCTTAGCCTCCTAAAGATACTTCATAGAAGGTCGAATAGGTGTTGAATTCGGTTTACAAAGCTTAAATGTTGAAGTCAAAGGAATGCAATTGCAATTAGGCCGCAATTTCTTTCAATGGAGCAAAAACTCGTTTGAATCCCTCTTTTATCATTTTTATTTAGTTTCTTTAGCAAAAACAACCACTCAATCATTTTCACACCAATGGTTACCACTATTGCAATTTGCAAACATATTTTGTGTCATTCTAAGAAAATTTTGTTAAACCTCGTTCCCTTGGGTACGATACTCTGGAATACTTCCAGTTTCTTTATTACTTCTATCACGTGCACTTGCGTGTTGTAGCGTAGCATAGCGATCAGTATCTCTCTACATGTTACCGTTTGGGAACATAGTATGTTCTCCAGTCTCTCCTTCTTCCATGCCTCTCTCTAGTCCTCAACCATTTTTCATTGATCTATCCAGTGATCTTTCCCCCCCGTCTGATCCTGCATGTGCCCTCGACCTTGATCATTTGGCCCCTGACTCTGCTACTCTAGACTTGACATTGGTTTTCAATGATCTAGTTCCATCTCTTGAACCTCTGCATATCTCTAAGCTTGATCAATCTGCTCCTGCCACTGCTGTCTCAAATCTGGCATCTGTCTCTTTTGCGAAACTTGAACTTGCACCTGTCACCATCTTTCATCGCTCCACTCGGGTAAGAGAAACTCGACATCATCTCCATGACTATCACTGCTTTTTCACTATTATGTCTCTAGTTGAACCTTCAGCTTATCATGAGGCCAGTACTAAACCCTCTTTCGTAGCAAGCAATGAATGAGGAACTACAAACTTTAGAAAAAACTCATACTTGGGACTACGAAGATCTACCCCTGGCAAACAACTTATTGGCTGTAAGTGGATTTACAAGATAAAAAAGCACGCTGATAGATCCATTGAATGATATAAAGCCCGTCTTGTAGCAAAAGGCTACTCTCAGGAGTACAGTATTGATTATGAAGAGACATTTGCACCAGTCGCTAGAATGTCATTCATTCGTAGTCTTTTGACTGTCGCAGCTGCTAAATAGTGGTCCCTTCTTCAGATGGACATTAAAAAAGTGTTTCTCAATGGCACTCTCTCTAAGGAAGTGTATATGAAACCACCACCTAGTACTTCTGTTTCACCTCAGAAAGTGTCTTCTCCACTGAGCTTTATATGGTCTGAAGCAAGCTCCACGAGCCTGGTTTGCCACATTCAGCTCCACCATAACCCAACTTGAGTTTACTTCCAGTCCCCACGATACAACATTGTTTACACGCCAGACTCCTCAGGGTATAGTTCTTCTCCTTCTTTATGTTGATGATATGATTATTACAGGTGATGATCCTCAGACTATCTCTGAACTGCAATGCTACCTTGGTCATGGACTTCAGTTTTCTTCCCAGTCATCCTTGGTGTTATTTGGTTATTCTGATGCTGATTGGGCTGGTGATCCCACTGTTCGACAATCCACCATAGATTACTGTTTCTACTTAAGCGACTCTCTCATTTCTTGGCGAAGTAAGAAGCAAACTATGGCTTTACACTCTAGCACAGAATTTGAATATCGTGCACTTCCTGACGCTACTTCATAGTTATTATGGCTTCGTTGGCTCCTTGCTAATATGGGTGTTCCTCAATAGTCTGCTACTCTACTTCATTTGTGACAATCGCAGTGCTATCCAGATTGCTCACAATGATATCTTCCATGAACGAACCAAGCGTATTGAGAATGATTGCCACTTTGTTCGTCATCATCTTCAGAGCAACACTATCCTCTTACGTTCCATCTCCACTACAGAACAGCCAGCTGATATTTTCACAAAAGCATTGTCACCCAGGCGCTCCACTCAATTGCTTCACAAACTCAAGTTGGTTGCTACTCTACCACCTTGATTTTGAGGGAGGGTGTTAACATATATATATATATATATATATATATATATATGTATGTTGTATTTTAGGGCCCATTTTGGGGCAATCTTTCATACTTTTCCTTTTATGCTTTCTTTGTATTGTCTATAAGATACATGGTGCATTCCTTTGTAAAACAGACCATTCATTTTCAATAAAACAACAAAACTAATATTCAGATGGACAAATAATGTAATATAATCTAAGTAATTTAATTTTATGAAATTACAGATTTAGATGTCTTCACTCATTAACCATGTTGCTTTTCACTGTATTTAAAAAATAATTTAGCACATCTTATGGATTTGCAAACTATTAATCAATAAATTTATTTATTGATGACAGAATATAATATTAAAAATTACAACTCTTATGTTGAGGTTTTATATTAAAAATCCCATCGTCATCTCTCTAGAAGGTGGTTGGTTTAATTAATCAAAAAAGGAAAGTAGAGAGGGAGAGAGACAGAGGATGGAAAAATACGGCCACCTCTTTGCATGCTTGGCCGATCGATAGCAATTTATTTATTTGAAAAAAACACAAAAACCTTTCATCTGACGTTCCATCTCTGGACTCTTCTTATAATAATTAAAATGAAAGTCAAATGAAAACTTGGTCAAGGAAAAGTTGTTGGCGGATAATAACTTTAAATCACATACTACAAAAATATGTTTTCCAGGTTTTGGAGATTCATCTGCTTTTAACCATTTCTTTTTTCTTTTTCTTTTTTTTGGAAACGAACCATTTCTTTTTTCTATATATATAAATGTATAGCTCGTTCTGTAGCCAAATTAGTGAATTGGAGAGCAGGTAGCGGCGCAAACGACGAACATTCAAACTAACTTTTAAAATCCAAGTAATCAGAAAATGAACAAGGACTTGGTCCTTTTTCTTGCGTCTTCTTTTACGTACTCACTCAGCTTATCTGTATCTTGTTCGTCGTTTTCGTTGCTTCATTAATTCACACTAAAAGCAAATAATAATATAATAAATCAAATAACATATTCATTTTCCTCTCTCCCTTAAAGGATTGAGATTTGAGATGGAGTTGACTAAATTTTAGTAAATGAAAGATTGTGCCTTGGGGTCATTGAACAAATTCGGCAACACAACCACATCCACCAAGCATCGGTGAGTGCTTTGGCAATAAGCATTTCTATTTCTACCTATGCCAAAATAATTCCTAATTCAGCTTCTTAAAATCAGTCATAAGCCTGAAACACCTCTGTTTTAATTTGGAACCATAGCAACATCATTCCTTCAGGTATCCTTAATTTCCTTGCATGAATGAATTCTTCCCATTTCTCTGTCTTTCCTACTGCAAATTAAAGAATGGATTCTGTGATAGGGTTTTCTTTATTTTCTTCTATAATGCTCTATGAATTCCTTCTTGGATAATGGCCAGGACGGGCTCAATTACTTTTTTTTTTCAGTTTGCATGATTTAATCCTTCTTTACATTCGTTGTTGTTTTGTGCTTTTTCTTTGTCTTTGGTTTTTGGCTAACATCAGCGCCGACCACCAACATATTGGTTTCCGTTGATTTTTGAGAGGTTGGTAATGCTGACCGACTGACCACACACGGCTGATTTTAGTCGGCTTTGTGACTCTGACAAACTAAAAAATGGATAAAGGGAGAAGAAAAGGAAAAAAAAAAAAAAAAGAGAGAAGAGAGAAGAAATGGAGAAGAAAAGAAGAAAGGAAGATGAGATTGAGAAGAAAGAACAAAACCAAAAAACATGAGAAAAAGAAGAGAAAATTAGAAAATTAGAAAGGAGAGCACGCGGCGGTGGCCGTTGAGAGGAGGGGAGGGGAGGGAGAAGGAGTGGGGATAGGAGAGAAGAGAGAGAAGAAAATGTAAAATTGGGAAGAGGTAAGTCGTGGAGAGGAGAGAGAGGAGGAAAAAAATATATCATATTTTTAAAACCATTAGTGGTTTTGAGAAAACCATGGGCACTCTGGTATTCTCAAAACACCATTATTGAAGAAATGAAGGAACACATTAGAGATGTCCATTTTTCTCTAGGGGACGCGGCCCCGCGAGGACCGGCCTTAACGGGATGGGGAATGGGGGAGGGAGTGGGGAAAAAAATTCTCTGCGAGCTAAACGGGGATGGGGACGGAGAATGTATTCTCCATCCTCATTCCTCGTTCCCCACCTCGTTTAATTTTTTTTATATTTTTATTTTATTTTTTAATATATATATATGTATATATGTGTATAAGTATATATATGTCATTTAAAAGTTTATTATTAATGATTTAAATAATTAGATATGTTTGAATCATATAGTTAAACATTTTAATTATATGTATGGATTAATTGGATAATTTGATATGTAATATTTTTTTGTTTTTATTAGGAGGTTCAAGAATTTTATCTTTAAATAGATATTTTTTTAATAGAAAATTAACTATTTAAATTAATATTTTTGGTGAATAATTAACAATGTAATTAAAAATTAATAGATATTTTCCATAGAAGTTAGCTATTTGAAAATTTATCAAAAGAATTATTTGATTATTAAAAAAGAAAAAAAAAAGTTAAACAGGGAATAATTTCCCGCGGGGAACCCGATCCTCGCAAATTCCCTCTGAGGAATCCCCGTCCTGATCCCCGCGAAATTTAACGGGGAATTTCGAGGGGATGGGGATTTAAATGGGGGGCGGGGACTGGGACGGGGAAGCCATCCCCGTCCCTGCCCCGCCCCGTGGACATCTCTAGAACACACATGTTTTTCCTTTTAATTTTATGTGTATATTGATCGGTGAGTTGTTTTTCAATTTTTGTTACTCCAACCGATCGACACCAACTGACTCACCCTCTAAACCGACCAATCGATGTTTGTTCGGTAGGGTCAGTTTTTGGTGGTTCTTTTGGACATTCCTATTTGCATCCAAATTTTCTATTTTTTTGTCTTGCTCTTGAGTACTTTTGTTTTTTTTTACAACATATGAGGTAGGAGATTTGAACCTCTTACCTCTTAGTAAAAAATATACACTTTATGCAAATTAAGTCATGCTCATGTTAATATCTTGAGTATTTAGTCATGCAAGTTGAGTCATTCTCATGTTAATATCTTGAGTATTTAGTTGTCAATAATCTTCAGCCCGGAAAAAATAAATGCTTTTATCTATCTCTCAACCACTTATGAGCATGAGATTCAATTATAAATTAAGGTGTATAAAATTATATACATCTTCTAAGCAATATTGAAATTCAAGAGTCAATTATGATTAAGGCTCTTTAATATATATATATATATATATATATACTGGTAATTAAAATCAAAATCTGATCCTTTTTGCCTTCTGGGCATCTAATACTTGTTTCTCTTTCGCTTGCAAATGATTGCTTTTGGTTGTTCAACTGCCATTGCCGTATATCTAGTGCGCTGATTTCGGGCATTTATGTGACTTGTAGGTGTAAATTTAAGTTCCACTTAGAGAGTCTGAGGGAGAGTAATATAAAGTAGTGGAGGGCGAGATGAGGAGAGATGAGGATCCGCCAGAAAATGGGCTGGTTTGGAAGAGGAATATGGGAAAGGATTTATCGTCACCATCGACACTGAGCAACTCAAGCTTGAATGGGGAGCAGAAAGGAGTGGAGAATAAGAAGAAAGAAGAAAAAGAGAAAGTCAAATCCATTCCTTTTCTTAAGCTCTTCTCCTTTGCAGATTCATATGATTTCATACTTATGGTAGTTGGCACTGTTGGAGGCATGGGGAATGGAGTGGGCCTGCCTCTAATGACTGTCTTCTTTGGAGAACTCATCAATACTTTTGGGAGTAACCAGGGCACCCACGACATCGTTTCTAAAGTTTCCAAGGTTAAACCAAAATTCTTGTCTTAATTGTTGCCATTCCATTTTACAACTCTGATCTAGATTGGCTTCTGAACTCCAACCATATATACATACAGTGGCGGAGGTACGTAGGGTCCAGTCGGGCTCGAGCCCTCCCTCAACTTTAAACATATATTAATTACTAATACACATTATGCATATTTTTTTAAAGTTAGTCCTGTGGCCTCATGGCTTAAGCCCCCCAATAAACCTCGTCCCAGTTCAAGCCCCTTGAATGCAAACTTGTGCATTTTTAGTCTTTTCGTTTTCTTCCCATTTTTTCGTTTTTCTTTTTTGGTTTTTTTTCCGGTAAAGGTAATATTTGGTTTTAAAAAACTTGCATATTCTTTTTTTCCCCCATTTTTTGGTTTTTTTTTTCTGTAAAGGTAATATTTGGTTTTTAAAAAACTATATATTATTTTTATTTATTCCAAATATATATATATAAACTCTTTTTTTTTTTCATTTAATGTAAATAACTTGTCCTTTTTTTAACATGTAAATAACTTATCCTTTTTTGGCTTGAAAAATAATTTACAAGGTAAGTCATATTTTTTTAAGCACTTTAAATTTATTCATAATGTCAATAAATATAAAATAATAACAAATGTATAATATTATTTTTTTTCAGTATCTTTAAATTTGAATTTTTTTTTTTTTTGAAATGATGTTTTTTCTTTTCTTGAAGTCAAATAAAGATGGAATAACAAAAATATTTTTGATATTTAATAAATTATATTTTAAAATTAATTACATAAAAAGAATTTATAATTCTTATGAATGGAAAAAAAAAAGCTTATTTCTACTTCTTATTGAACAAAATTAATTGATTAAATTTATAAGTTTGATCAGTTCAATATTTAATTGGTCCTTGAACTTTTAATTTTGTATTATGTAATAGGTTCTTGAGTTTTCAATTTGATGTTTAATAGATCTCTAATCTATTAGATTTTTGCAAAGAAGTTTATATATTAGATATAAATTTGAAAATTCAGAGACTTATTAAACAAAAAATAGAAAGTTTAGGCCACGTTTGATAACCATTTTGTTTTTAAAAAAACTAGCTTATAAACACTAACCTACAAGTTTCTTTGTTTTGTTATCTACTTTTTACCAATGTTTTCAAAAATCAAGCCAAGTTTTCAAAACTAATGTCTCATTTGATAACCATTTGGTTTTTTATTTTTGAAAATTAAGTCTATAAATACTACTTCCACCTTTAGGTTTCCATGTTTTCTTATCTACTTTTTCCATATATTTTCAAAAACCAAGCCAAGTTTTGAAAACTAAAAAAAGTAGTTTACAAAAACTTGTTTTTGGAATTTGGAATTTGGCTAGAAACTCAAATGTTTCCTTAAGAAAGATGGAAATTATATTGTAGAAAATATGAAAACTATTGTAGAGAAATTGTGAGAAAACAAGCATAATTTTCAAAATAAAAAATCAAATGATTATCAAACGGGGCCTAAAAAAGTAGGTTTTAAAATCTTGTTTTTGTTTTTGGAATATGACTAAGAATTCAAATGTCCACTTAAAAAAGATGAAAACCATTGTACATAAATCATGAGAAAACAAGCTTAATGTTCAAAAACTAAAAACCAAAAAGCAAATGGTTATCAAATGGAGCTTCATAAATTTGTTAGAAATTTCTTAAAGTTAGGGACTTATTAAACACAATTTTAATTTGAAAATTTGAGGACCAAATTTATAATTTAAATACTTTAATATCAAAATACCTAAACTAATATCTATATATCGATGTATCCAAATAATTTTTATATAGCCCCCTAACATAAAGTTCTACATCCGTCACTGTATACATATAGTCACATACATATATCTCATCAACTGATGTACAAACTTGCTAAATTTAGGTGTGCCTAAAATTTGTGTACTTGGCTGTGGGAACTGCTGTAGCGGCCTTTCTTCGTAAGTGGATACCGAAATCAAAGTCTAATAGACACACAAATATTTCCAGTAACAAGCATGCATAAGCGAAATGGGATGCATTTAATTAGATAATGTATTTGCAGAGGTGTCTTGCTGGATAGTGACGGGGGAGAGGCAGGCTGCTCGGATTAGAGGGTTGTATTTGAAAACTATATTGAGACAAGATGTTGCTTTCTTTGACAAAGAAACAAATACTGGAGAGGTTGTGGGTAGAATGTCTGGTGATACCGTCCTCATTCAAGATGCCATGGGCGAGAAGGTATCACAATTCACAATTCCAACATGATTTTACAAATGGGATGCAACACAAGGAAATTAACATCTGTTCTTCTTCTTATACAGGTTGGGAAAACCGTCCAACTAATTACAACCTTCATTGGAGGCTTCACAATAGCCTTCCTAAGAGGATGGCTGCTAGCATTGGTAATGTTATCTGCTATCCCACTTCTAGTGTTAGCAGGAGCAACGATTGCTCGATTCATGACCCAAATGGCTGCTCGAGGGCAAAGTGCTTATGCTAATGCTGCAAATGTTGTTGAGCAGACTATTGGCTCAATAAGAACGGTATATGATTCAACTCTCTCTACTATTTGGAAAGATGAATGTGTGATAGCTTTAGCTTGAACCTTAAAACCGTTGTCTGTAGGTTGCATCATTTACAGGTGAGAAGAAAGCTATAAGCAATTATAAGAAGTTCCTGATACATGCTTATAAATCTGGTGTGAAGGAAGGTCTAGGCGGTGGAATAGGAATTGGCATGGTAATGATGATCGTATTTTGTACTTACTCTTTAGCTGTTTGGTTTGGCGGAAAGATGATACTAGAGAAAGGATATGATGGAGGCCAAGTGATAAACGTCATCGTAGCTGTTTTGGCAGGCTCAATGTGAGTGCATAACATTCTTTACCATCCACAATTAAGTCCATGAGATTTTGTGCTTCATTTTTCTAAAGGAAACCATCCACATGGGAATTTTTTTCAGGTCCCTGGGACAAATATCGCCTTGCTTGAGTGCATTTGCTGCGGGTCGAGCTGCCGCCTACAAGATGTTTGAGACAATTGAAAGGAAGCCAAACATTGACGTTTATGATCCAAAGGGTAAAACGTTAGATGATATTCGGGGAGACATAGATTTGAAGGATGTGTATTTCAGTTATCCAACCAGGCCAGACGAAGCCATATTCAATGGGTTCTCTCTTCACATTCCCAGTGGCACTACTGCAGCATTGGTTGGGGAGAGTGGGAGCGGCAAGTCAACCGTGATTAGTTTGATAGAGAGATTCTATGATCCACAATCCGGTGAGGTGCTCATCGATGGCATTAACCTGAAAGAGTTTCAGCTTAGATGGATTCGGGCAAAAATTGGTCTTGTCAGCCAAGAACCAATACTCTTCGCAGCCTCCATTAAAGATAATATTGCATACGGCAAGGATGATGCAACTAACGAGGAAATTAAGGGTGCATGTGAACTAGCAAATGCTACTAAATTTATTGACAAATTGCCTCAGGTTCTACCATATCATATATTTATTCTCTTGTATAGATGTATATATCTAAAAAATGAATGTATTAATATAATTTGATGGTGTAGGGATTGGATACCATGGTGGGGGAGCATGGAACTCAACTGTCCGGAGGGCAGAAGCAGAGGATTGCAATAGCAAGAGCAATTCTGAAAGACCCTCGAATTCTACTTCTAGATGAAGCCACGAGTGCACTGGATGCAGAATCTGAGAGGGTGGTACAAGAGGCTTTAGATAGGATTATGATCAATAGAACTACTGTGATTGTTGCCCATCGTTTGAGCACAGTCAGGAACGCCGATATGATTGTTGTAATTCATAGAGGAAAGATGGTTGAGAAAGGTTAGAAATAATACTTATTTCACATGTTCTTTATTGGTGTTTTCTACTTATTTAATTTCTCACATGCTTATCCTCATTGGTGGTAATTGAGCAGGTTCCCATTCTAAACTCATCATGAATCCAGATGGCGCATATTCACAACTGATACGCCTGCAGGAAGCAAACAAAGACTCTGAACACGCTTCCGAAGATGTGAATCGAACAGAGTTTTCTCTGGAATCAATGAGACAGTCAAGTCAGAGGGCGCCTTACTTGAGATCTATAAGTAGAGGATCGTCGGTTAGCCGCAGTAGCCGTCGGTCTTTGTCTGTGTTCGGTTTAACCACAGGACTTGACTTACCAGATGCTGGTGATGTGGAAGACACGATCGAAGAGCCTTCGAAGTCTCCTCCCGTTTCTCTTCGTCGCCTTGCCGCACTTAACAAGCCCGAGATTCCCGTGCTTCTGATTGGAACCATTGGGGCAGTGGTGTGCGGGGTGATACTTCCGATTTTTGGATTACTAATTTCTACTGTGATAAAGACATTTTACCAGCCCCCAGACCAGCTGAAAAAGGATACTAAGTTTTGGGCTCTCATTTACATAGTGCTGGGGGTGGCGTCGCTGGTGGCACATCCATGGCGAGCATACTTCTTTTCAATAGCGGGATGTAAATTAATCGAACGCATCAGATCACTGTGTTTTGAGAAGGTGGTTCATATGGAGGTGAGTTGGTTTGATGAGCCTGAACACTCGAGTGGGGCGATTGGTGCAAGACTGTCATCAGATGCAGCATCTGTGAGAGCCCTCGTCGGGGATTCGCTGTCCCAAAATGTGGGCAACATTGCATCTGCGGTTGCAGGTTTGGTCATTGCTTTTATTGCAAGTTGGGAACTTGCTCTCATCGTCCTCGCTCTCATTCCTCTCATTGGAATTAATTCGCTTATTCAGATCAAATTCATGAGGGGATTTAGCGGCGATGCCAAGGTATGGTCATTAACTCTTCTATGTTATTACTCTCATTGATTTATTTTGCATTGCTCATAGAGGTCTTGTTTTTCAATGCAGAGTATGTATGAGGAAGCAAGCCAAGTTGCAAATGATGCAGTAGGGGGTATAAGAACAGTTGCTTCTTTTTGTGCGGAAGATAAAGTGATGGACATGTATAAAAGTAAATGTGAAGCCCCTCTAAAATCAGGGATAAGACAAGGGCTCATTAGTGGAATTGGATTTGGAGTCTCTTTCTTCTTATTGTTCAATGTATACGCCATCACATTCTATGTAGGAGCTCGTCTAGTAGAAGGCGGCCGAACAACGTTTGCTGAAGTCTTTCGAGTAAATCAAAATCTACCCATCTCTTTTACTTGTCGTTTCTTCTCGATCTCTCTTTTAATATATGAGAAATACAGGTGTTCTTTGCCCTAACGATGGCAGCCACTGGAATTTCTCACTCGAGCTCCATGACTCAAGATACTACCAAAGCCAAGGCTGCTGCTGCTTCCGTGTTTGCAATAATAGACAGGGAATCAAAGATAGATCCCAGCGAGGAATCCGGAACAATATTAGGTGATGTGAAGGGAGAAATAGAGCTTAAACATATAAGCTTCAAGTATCCTTCAAGACCAAACATCCAAATATTCAGAGACCTGAACCTGCACATTCGTCCTGGCAAGGTTGGTTAGTATAAATCGTATTCATTTAATTCATAGGGAGTTGATTATGATTATGATTATGATTATGATGTGGTATTCATTCCAGACAATAGCTCTGGTAGGAGAAAGTGGAAGTGGGAAATCTACAGTGATCGCGCTGTTGCAAAGGTTTTACGATCCTGATTCAGGCGCCATAACAATCGACGAAGTAGAGATCCAAAAGTTACAACTGAAATGGTTGAGGCAGCAAATGGGTCTAGTGAGCCAAGAGCCAGTGCTTTTCAACGAAACCATACGAAGCAACATAGCATACGGGAAGGGAGGGGAGGCAAGCGAAGGGGAAATAATAAGAGCAGCAGAGTCGGCGAATGCGCACAGGTTCATAAGTGGATTGCAACACGGATACGACACGACGGTGGGGGAGAGAGGAGTGCAGTTGTCGGGGGGTCAAAAGCAACGAGTGGCCATTGCCCGAGCCATCATAAAGAACCCAAAAATACTTTTACTTGATGAAGCCACGAGCGCACTTGACGCAGAGTCAGAACGAGTGGTGCAAGATGCACTGGACAGAGTGATGGTGAATAGAACTACGGTGGTGGTGGCTCATCGGCTCTCCACAATCATGAACGCCGACTTGATTGCTGTTGTTAAGAATGGAATCATCGTCGAGAAAGGCAAGCATGAAAAGCTTATCACAATCAAAGACGGGTTTTATGCCTCTTTAGTTCAACTCCACACTTCTGCTGCTGCTTCCACTCACAACTCCTCATCCTAATGGACTAAAAACACTCTTCTAAGTTAGCTACTTCTCAAAACTCTCCCCTTACTTTTCTCTTCAAATTTTATAAAGAAAATTGTATGTTTAAGTTTATATTTTAAGTTGTATTTGTTGAAAGAAATGTAAGTGAATGATCACTGCTTTATAAATTATGTCAATACGTTATCTTATTTGAGGGATTAAAGTAACACCATTTTGTCCCCATCACTTCTCAACTCACCTAGGGCGCGTTTGGTTTACCAAGTTGGGTTGAGTTGAGTGGGTTATTATAACCCATTCCACGTTTGGCCCACCCATAATCTTTACATGGGGTAGAAAGAATGCAACCCACTGATTTGTACAGTGATTACTGTGCAACTCCGCACAGACCACGAAGGGACTTAACTTTCTCTCCACTCCAACATTCTCACGCCTTTCACTCTCTCAGGTTTGGATCGAAGTTCTTCCCTAACTCTCGCCTCTTTCCTTCATCTTTTTGTCTTCGCTTCATCTTTTTGTTTTCGATTCATCTTCTTCGTTGGTAGAGTATGGTTCGTTCTTCTTCGCGATTTTCAATTTGTAGCGATCTAAGGTTTGTTTTCAAATCCATATCCCCTTCTCACTTCATCTTCATCTACCTCTCCATTTTCGTTAATTTCGACTGATTCTCCCATGAAAGAATGTACTCTGAGAGTCGATTTATGGTTTGTTCGGCCGAAATCTTAACCCTAAACATCTTTAGATTTGGGTTCGTTTCCAGATTTGAAACCCTAACCACCAATTTTAATATTATTTTTTCACAACCATGTGTCCTCTTGCCAGATCTATAATCATGAACCTTAACTATCATCTCCGTTTTTACGAATCCATAAAGGGTCATTCACCTTTCTGCTTTTCTTTTTTTCAGATTCGACATACTCCCCTCGCCGCTTCAAAAATTTCAGTCGGTCCCTTGCTGCGTCTGGTGCCATCCTTCCTTCCTTTGCATGTTTCATTCAATGGAATTGGCCATGGACATGCCTGGTAGGGGACCCCGATAAACGAATGGAGCATGGTGGGGGGAGTCGACAGCTCAAGGTTTGTTCTTTATCCCATTTCACCGGCCGATGATGAGTTTTCCTTTATTTTTTCCTAATTGCTACCATATTTTTCATATTTTGGCATAACTGTTCTGTATAATATTGTTTGGCTGTTGTTTATTTCTATCCCATGCCTCTGGATTTGCGTATTTCATTTTGTCCTGATTTTGATCCCTCTTCTTTCGCACAATTTGTTCTCTGATTTTAAATCTTCAAACATAGTATTTTTTGTCAGATTGCTCTCTGTGTCTTTCTTCCCAGTTTGCTCTCTGTTTTTTTTTTATCACTTTCCTCTCTTCGGTGTTGGATTATTTTTTGTTGGACAACCATATTTTCTGAAGTTCTATTACTATGAATGAAGGTCGTTCAATACGATGTATCTCTGAGGCCCATCGGTGAATCTTTGTCCTATTTTCAAAAAAATTGGTTCTGTTTTTTTAAATGTATGCTTAGGCATTTGAAGCCCGATTTTGCTGCATTAGTGCTATGGTATATAATAATTGTGAATGACCCTTTGAGTGCAAATTTGTACATCTGCTGGTTGACTGCCCGATTGCTGTGGGTATGATTTAATAGTCGGTTGGTTGGTGGTTGTGTGGTTTTATTACAGTGGAGTGATTTATTCAAAAGTCTTTTCTCAATTTAATTCTCAATTTATTTCGGTAGGTGCACTTAGTGCACCTACTTCTTTTTGCTAACAAACCTCATCATCTCCACTATTCTTTATATATGAACTCATATTTGTGTAAAACGTTGAGGACAACTCCACACTTCACTGCTCCTTTGTAATCTCTTTGGTGAGTTCCTATTTAACTCTTCTTCTATTCCTTTCACATATATATGTTGAAATGTAATTTCACCTCCTTCCCCTATTAAAGATATCCTCTACCACTGATATATAGGTTTACTTCTTACCATTCCAGCTACTTTGCTGCCCGGTCGCTTATCATCTCGTACCCAAGGTTCGATTTCTGTCATCTTCCCCTTCTTTGTACTGCGTGTCTATTAAACATTAGTAATAATGTTCATTCTTTGTAATGCATGCAGGGTTCGAGAGTAGTTCTTTTTCTTACACACTAGTCCAAGGTTTGTGAGTTTAGAGATGAAATTTAGTTTGTTATGTATGTAAATTATAACATTGCACATTTACTGTGGACACTTTAGGACTTTTTCTGAATTATTGTTTGTCATTAATGTTTGTATATGTGTACATGTTATTTACTACTAATCTCATGAACATGGTTCTTACACATTTTATGCCAGCTTTGTCTTTGTTTTGTACATAAACGTTACATATAGCAAGGTATTCATAATTTTTAGATTATGTGATTATGTTAATCATAGATTTAAACTTATGTCAATCAAAACTTCAAACTTATGTTTAGTTTCATGAAACTTACATCTAATTACAGTTGTGAATGTTTTTTAGTATTCATACTTTTACGCACAGAGCAACGACCTGTACATAACACAGGCACCGGTGATGTAGATGACGAAGATGTGTCAGAAACCCCTACTAGTAGGCGCACTCCAACTAGCATGTCTGCTAGAGGGAGTGGAAGCAAGAGGAAGAGATCGTCCTTCCAATCCGAGATGTTGGACGTTATGCGGAGTGCCATGGATATGCACACATCTCACATACAATCACTTCTTTCTTGGCAGAAAGAAAAATATGAATTGGAATCTGCACGGCGAAAGGAAGTGGTTGACCAGCTGTATGCAATTGAAGGGTTGACAGAGGATGATCAGATCATCCTTATAGATCTCATTGTCACCGATCTCCAGAAGACAGACTGCTTCTTACAGGTCCCTCTCCAATCGAGGAAGAGGTACTGCTTGCGTCTCTTGGGTAGGACCCCTTGACTCCCTGCTCCAACCACTCTTTATTGGACTTATTAACCTAGCCCATGGACGACCGTTTACTTGATATTTTTGTGAACTAGTATCATTTTGTTAACCATTTTTTTGTTTGTCATGTAAATAGGCAATTGATGGCCTAACAAGATTTTTGTGAACATTTTAGGCATACATGAAATTAATGTTGACTTATATTCCTTAGTCAATTATGATTCGTGTCTATAAATAACGCATCATTCTATCAATAAATTAAAAGAAAGTTAATGTGTAATGGGACATTTGGTTTCTATTAATTGAAAGAGGTTGAATGTATAGCATAAGGAGTAAAACAAGACTACATTGCATTTTGATTGCAAGAAGTCAATTTGTTAGAAGAAAAATGAAGTTCTTTCAAAACATGATCAATTTCAATGAATTCAGTCATTAATTTTGTGAATATTCCATTTATAAATTCTATTCATGTTGAGATACATTGTCATTTTGAAATTGAAATCTTAATTGAGGGTTGGAAAGTTGGAAAATATAGTCTAGATGAATGTTTGGGTAAAAAAATTAAAGGAAAACAAAAAACAGTCAGCTAAGATCAGTCTACTTCGGGTTACGAAAAACTGTACCAGATACCCCTGCTCAACTCAACTCACCTCAACTCTGCACCCCAAACACAGACTTCCTGACTCAACTCAACCCAACTCTGCCCCCCCAAACACAGACTTCTGAACTCACTGACAAACTAACTCTGCCCAACTCAACTCAACTCTGCGCGCCAAATGCACCCCTAATGTTCTTTTTCTTGTTTTTCATACATGTAATTTAGTACATAAGGCTCCTCGTTTGATAATTATTTTGTTTTTGGCTTTCTGTTTTTAAAAATTAAGCTTATAAATACTATTTCTGCTTATAATTTTCTTGTTTTATCACCTACTTTTTAAAAATGTTTTAAAAAATTTACTCAAATTTTGAAAACTAAAAAAAGTAGTTTTAAAAATTTTGTTTTGTTTTTTAAATTTGGCTTAGAATTCAAATGTATTTTTAGGAAGGTGAAATGCTTACCAAACAATTGTGAGGAAACTAGTATAATTTTCAAAAACAATGTTGGTAATTATAATCATAGAGAAGACTTGATGACATGCCACAAATAATTTATTCAATGAGCTTTAAGATGATGTACTTCCTAATTGAAATTGAGTGCAAGTATGTTTTAAGTTTGCATATATTCTCTTTTATAAGTATTTTTAGATTATTTTATAATAATAAGAATAACAATTATTATTATTATGTCAATGAAGGTTATTATGATCATTTAATTTAACTAGTTGTATACTACAAGCGTTGCACGTGGTTTATCAAGTTGAATTATTAAAGCATATATTTTCCTCTTTTCTTTCTTTTAACTCTTACTCATTTGTAATTCTGCAAATTTTTATAAAGATTTTGCACTATTAGAAGGAAGAAGATGATACATAATTTGAAATGAAAATATATAGTCTATAATAAATGAAAAAGTATTGAATTGTAATAATACAAAAGTTCATCATCCTCATAATCAAGTTATCAAATTTTTATAATATTTCTATTTTCCTTTTCAACCTATTGCTCATTCTTGCTTCAAAATTTCAAGATTGTTGAGGGTTAAGAGACTTAAAAGAGAAACTTACACAAAATATGAAAAATTATCATAAACCAAATGTAGAAGTCCCCCTAATTCGATGGCAATTCAACAACAACAACCATGGAAAACTGTTCTTGAAATCTCTCTCTCAATCTTTACTCTGTATCTAATGATTTACTCTATCATCTTTCCATTTCATTTATATTTTACCCCTTGCAATATCAAAACTCAATCCAACGTCTCTTCATATTTCTAACATTTTACATATTGATCTTTACAATGATCAAAATTTATAATTAATTATTAATAATTAAACTTTTATATTTTAATAAATATATTTTTTAAATAATCTAATACATATTAAAAAATTACAAATAGTAAAGAAACTTAAGATTATATGAGGTTCCATCTCAAAACCAATTAGCAATGGGAGGAGTGACCCATGATGTGGGATCTCAATATGCCCCTCGAGATGGAATACCCGTTTGGGTTTGTATTGGACCGAATTATTTATTTCTTTTTTTTTTCTTTTTCTTTTTATTATTTTTTTTTTTGGACCGAATACCCATTTGGGTTTAATGGGCTCTGATACCAACTTAAGAATATATGAGGTTCCATCTCAAAACCAATTGGCAATTGGATGAGTGACTCATGTATCTTATAAATTGTGAGGTCACTCTTCATCTTTCAGATGTGGGATCCTCAATAAAGAAGAAAAATTAGAGTGGGAGAAAAGCATGGTTGTGCAATAAAAGGAGAATAAACTCTTCAAATAATTTATAATGGAAAAGTTAATAGAAAAAATTAATGTTCGTTTCTAATTTTATTTATTAAAATAATAATTATTAAAAAGGAAAAATTAAAAAATTAATAGTAAAGGAATAAACAGTGAAAAATACTCTCTTTCGAAATATATCTCTTTGTGCACTTACCTTTCATTGATAAGTGTGGGTATTTATAGGTTACAAACGCAATCTATGAAGATACAATAAGTTATAACAGAAAAATTAAACTATTTAAAATCAATTTAATTTATAGGAGAATACTAACTAATATATATACGAGTTCTAACTTATCTACAAACAAACCACCTATTTAAATTAAAAATGGATAATATATTTATTCTGCTTTATTATTTTATTCAAACAAACCACGTATTTAAATTAAAAAAATGACAACATGATATTGTTTAATATGATATTCATTATTCAAATATGTATTAGTTAGTTGAAAAATTAGAGATCACATGCGTAGAGATTTTAGAACCTTTATTCAAATATTGTTTAATATGATATTTATATTATTCAAATATGCATTAATTGACTGGAAAATTAAAGATCACATGTGTAGAGATTTTATCACCTTTATTCAAATTAGAGATCACATGCATAGAGATTTTAGAACCTTTATTCAAATTGAGGACATAAGGGAAAAACTTTAAATTAAAAAAGGCAAAATGAAAAGTTTTTAAATTAATGAGATGCAAAAAGGAAATCAAAAGTTTCTCCTATCAAATGCCATTTAGATAGTGTATATAGATTTAAATTAAGAATGGACAACATATTTATTCAAATATGCATTGTTTTGTTGTTTTATTCAAACAAACCACATATTTAAATTTAAAAAGGGCAATATGATAATGTTTGATATGATATTTATTATTCAAATATGTATTAGTTAGTTGGAAAATTAGAGATCACATGCGTAGAGATTTTAGAACTTTTATTCAAATATTGTTTAAGATGATATTTATATTATTCAAATATGCATTAATTAATTAGAAAATTAGAGATTACATGCGTAGAGATTTTATAACCTTTTAATCAAATTAGAGATCACATACCGAGAGATTTTAGAATCTTTATTCAAATTGAGGACAAAAGGGAAAAACTTTAAATTAAGAAGGGAAAAATGGAAAGCCTTTAAATTAAAAGTTTCTCTCATCACGCGCCATTTAGATAGTATAGATTTGTAGTACATAATGATCAATGCATTTTCTTTTTTCCTAATCACAATAATAAGGAATCATACATCTTTATTTTTTTTTCAAGGTAAAAAAACTTCAATAAAAAAATAAAGACAATAGTTAAATGAATGTTACATATGTTTTTTATAAGTATTAAATAAAAATTAATTAAAAAGAAATTATTTTACATTTTTAAAAAATATTTCCTTCAAAATAACTAACCTTCTAATAGTGTAATTTGGCAAGTTAAAAATAAATACAGATATTTATATTTTAATATTTTGAACCATATTATGGACTTTTTTTTTATTAGTATTGTAAATTTGCAAACTTATTATAAAAATATAGTATGTTTCAAACTATTTAGAAAAATATTGTAGTTTTTATTAGTTAGATCAAGGTTGTCCCTTGAAGAGACAACCTTAAACACTCGGCTGAAGGTCGTCTCTTAAGAGACGACCTTTTGCTGCATTTAAAAAAAAATGACACATGTATAGGTCGTCTCTTCAAGAGACGACCTATATGGGATTTATAAATAAAAAAAAATTACCAAGCGTACAGGTCGTCTCTAATTTGAGAGACGACTTGCATTGTTTTCTTAGAAAAAAATTCACATGAGCAAGTCGTCTCTTCAAGAGAGAGACGACCTGTGCCAAAAATAATCATAAAAGTAGAGTGGGGAAGTGGTTGGGTGTCCAATATAAGATCCTTGAGAATTTGAGTTTGAGTCAAGGTATACGCAAGTTTTTAATTTTTATTTCATTTAGTCTTTTCCTTGAGTCTTTTTTTTCCTTTTTTTTAGGATAATTTGTTTTCTTCTTTTTTCTTTTAAAAATTAAAATTGAAATAGAAATATTTTCTCTTCTCTTATAAAATAAATTAATTACTAATATATAATATATACTACAAAAAAATTCATTTCATAATATTTATTTATAATTGATTATAATTTTTTTAGAAGTGTTTTTTTTTTAATTTCATTTAGCCTTTTCCTTGAGTATTTAAAAAAAATAGAAAAAGCTTTAGTATTTAGCGTTTTTTTTAATTTCTTGAGTTTTTTCCCTAAATATTGTAGTTTTTATTAATATATATTATATATTAGTAATTATTTTATTTTATAAGAGAAGAGAAAATATTTATATTTCAATTTTAATTTTTAAAAGAAAAAAGAAGAAAACAAATTGTCCTAAAAAATGAAAAAAAAAGACTCAAGAAAAAGGCTAAATGAAATAAAAAATAAAAACTTGTGTATACCTTAATTCCAACTCAGGTTCTTAAGGATCTTATATTGGACACCCAACCACTTTTTGTAACGCCCTGCAACTTCAGGCACAATTAATTTCCATTTTATGTATATGTTTGGGGTGAACGTTTAATTTTTTTTTTTTTCTTTTTAAATCGACTCGAGGAGTATCGGAGTTTAGTGGGTAAATTTAAGTAATTAAGTTTTTATAACTTTAGCGAAAGATTTTCGATCTAGATCAAATCTCTTAATTTTGGAAAGTCGCTTTTACCCAAAGAATTAGTCCTAAATCTCATAGGAATCTAGATTTTTGTTTGGAAGATAGACTTTTAAATAGCCCTAAATCTTTCCTTTGTTTTAAATAATGAGCTTTTTGTTTAAGATTAAAAGAAGGAATATTTTTAGTTGGTGAAAAGATAGCCCTAATCCCCAATTTTCTCCTTCCTCCCCCTTCTTCACGATTAAACACCATCTCCATTCATCTTCTTCTTTTTCGTCTTCGCACAGGCAGCCCCTCACACCTATCTCCTTCTTCTTCAATCTCGCGTCAGCAACCCACCATCCATCTCACTCTTCTTCTTCGTTCCGGCAAGTATCCTGTCGCGTTCGCGGATTTACTGCAGTTTGGAGCGTTTTCTGGCGAATTCGAGTTGTTCCGTGCCCTTTCTCTTCAATTTGACAAGGTTTGTCGCATACCCATACCCTAAGTACCTTTAATTTGTAGTTTTATCTTGTTTGGACTCAAAACAACCCACAGTTGAAGCAGTTTACTGTCAAAAACGGGATTGACAGCAGACTCATTCGAATTCCTTCTTGTTTGTCGAGGTTTGTCTCTCACCCATGCTTAATTGACTTTAGTTTTGGATTACCCATACCCTAAGTACCTTTAATTTGTAGTTTTATCTTGTTTGGACTCAAAACAACCCACATTTGAAGCAGTTTACTGTCAAAAACAGGATTGACAGCAGAGTTTTAGTCAGTTCGGCACTGTTTGGTAAGTTTTGACACGCTTTAGATCCTTTCAAAATCATTTAAAGTACCTTAGTTCAGTTGCTAACCTTTGAGACTTTTGTTTGTAGTTCCTAGCCAATTCGAACTCGTTCGAATAACCTTCCAATAAGGGATCAAGTTCGTATCGGTGAGTTTTGGTGAAAATAATTAGTTTAGACCTTTTCGCAACCTTTTTAAATGCCTTAACTTAGTCTCGTTCCTTGTTTAGGATTGGAATTAGTTTCGAACTATACAAACTAAGTTTAAAGTCGTTTTTGGGTAAGTACATCCCTTTTGTATACTCTTTTGGATTTGAATAAGGGTTCCAAATGGAGTTCTAGCACCTAACTCTTGTTTATATTGTTAGGAACCTTATCGACTTACTTTAAGGGCGCTTTAATACATTTTGTAAGTAGAATTCTACCGGTTGGGTTTGGTTGTTGCTTGTTAGCATGTTGTGTGTGTTCTAAATGCTTGCTTATGTATACTTTATTGCAATGAATTGTTCTGTGATTCTAAATGTGTTGAGTATGACATGATGAATTGTTTTTTTTGTGCTTAGCATATTGCCTTGTTGTGTTCGAATAATCTAGCGAAGCATAGCGAATTATTAGCGTTAGTTGTGAAAGCATGTTATGGTTGTTGCTTAGTTTTGGCATAATCAAGAACTAAAAGCATGATGCGTAGGATTCATACATTCTAGCAAGAATGAGTAAGGTTAGTGAACCTTAGGTGGGCTAAAAGAAAATGGATAAACACTAGAATGCCTTGGGTAAAAATGGTCAAGGATCTATACATTGTTATACATCGAGGCCTTGGGTAAAAATGGTCAGGGGTCGATGTGGCTAAGTCATCGTTTGCCTTGGGTAAAATGGTCAAGGGAGCGATGCACAGTTCGAGGCCTTGGGTGAAAATGGTCAAGGGTCGAACGCTGAGCACCGTAGAGGTCGTTGAGGCCCTGAGTAAAAATGGTCAGGGGTCGGCGGGTCTCGAAAGGATTAGTCTCAGGTAGCTTGTGACCGTTAAACATGAGTGATTTAAGTGACTCGGTGACGTTTGAATGAGTATGATGAGCTTGGGTGGTGAAACCATATGCATGAGATTAATAGGGTACATTTGTGAGTATAACTCATTGACTTAAGCATGTTGTATGTGCTGTTGTGAGAGCTTTATGTGTTTCTTATTTTGGAAAGCATGATACTTGCGAGCTTGTTGTTTTTTTTTGTATGTTGATTGTGGCCCTTCAGGTGTGAGCTACTTACCAGTACGTGTTATGTACTGACTCACTACCAGGTTTTGCAGGTGACGACGTATGCTACAACCCTGGTGATGCTGAAGATGAGGCATGAGAGGAGAAAGGCCATAGTGGAACATTTATCTTTAATGTAGTCGACTCGTTGCGTTAGTGCAATCGAACTATAGTTATAATTGTCTTGAAATTTAGGCGTCAGTATTGTTGTTCTTTTCCGCTTTAGAATGGACTATTAAACTTATTAGATAGCTAGAACTATAGGTTGTGATGCTTACTTTATAATTTATTTTGCGTCGAGACCTGTAAAAAGTTTGCTAGAGTGCCTTGTTGTCTTTTGATTAAACGTATTTGTCTTGTTTGAAAGAAGACTGAGAAAGTTTTATCAATTCTAAATTTGAGTTGTCAAGTGACCCTAAACTTGTGGTAATTATCTGACTTGGAGTTTGGAATGGTTTTCTGGTTATCTGGTTATGGGAGTGCAAATTCTTGTTTAACAGGTGCTAGGAAATTTTTGGGTAACTCATAGTTATGCCGTTATGCTGCCGAAATTTCGGGGCTTACCGGTTGTAAGTTAGTAGCGTTCCCTAGAATAGGCTAAATTTTGGGGTCGTTACAACTTTTGGACGAACCAAAAGCAAAGCCATGAGGGCTTTGCCCAAAGTGGACAATATCATACCATTGTGGAGATCTATCGAGAGTTGGTTGTTCCTAACAAGTGGTATCAGAGCCATGCCCCTGACTTAGCCGTGGTCAGTAGAATCCTCGGGTGCCTAACAAAGGAGTGGTGAGTCTCAAAGACATAGTCATGTAGAATTGTGGATGAGTCCTCAAATATCGAACAAGTGTCGTTCGAGGGGGAGGATTGCTAAGGGTGCGATAAGGAGTGGTCACACCATGTAACCCACAATGTGATCCGCAGTGGAGCTCATTGGATAGGCGGTGCACTCCGGAGAAGAGGAGTTGTCCTAGATAAGAGCACACTCTTGGTGAAGCCAGAGAGTTGGGCGGATGGAATGACTATTTGAGGGGAGGCTCGGTGGTACTTTGTTCGAGGGGAGGATTGTTGGGAGTGCGACCAAAGTCCCACATTGACTAAATAAGGGGAAGATCATGGGTTTATAAGTGAGAGACACTATCTCCATTGGTATGGTTCTTTTTGGAGGAACCAAAAGCAAAGTCATGAGGGCTTATGCCCAAAGTGGACAATATCATACCATTGTGGAGATCTGTCGAGGGTTGGTTGTCCCTAACAAAGAGATCGTGTAATCACTGAATCAGACAATCTACAATCAATTGTTCTTGAATATGTTGAGTTGACGATGGATAATGCAATCTCCTACAGTTGGAGGTTCGAATACCCATCTCACATTTGTTAAACTAATTAGAAAAAACTACATACAATACTAGCAAGATTTGTGAAGACAATTCAATTAGAAGTAGGAGGATCCTTAGTACCTACAATTCGATAGCCTTCATATTTATCCTGTTAGAAACCAATGAAGAAGGATCTCTTTCCCGCCATGAAAATGAAAAAGAGAGAGCTTATTTGACTTGATATAATCAAACAATACATAAGACAGAAATCACTCTAATAACACATTGGGAAAAACTTTTACTCTCATTGGTTGTCTATCATATCAACACTATTTAAGAATAATGTGGGATTTATCAATATTAAAGAATTGTTTATAAATAAAAATTCATTGATGTAAATGGAGGGAGTGAATATGATGCTTACTAGAAATTTCCCCACCTAGAGAGCAAAGTGAGAAAATATGAGGAATTCCTCTTTCATCAATCAATACATAATAAGCACATCATCTATCAAATTATAAAACAAATAATTAAGCACATATTTCATTTCAGAAGTGTGATTACTGAATCAGAATCTAGGAGCCTCGGAAGAAGAATCAGGTACGAATCAAAGTAAAACCAACTCCTTTTACTTGATCGCCTCACCTCGATCTTTCTTTCTTTCTTTTTCCCAATTGATGTTGGATGCAATTTGACGAATGTTGTCATAACATGTGGCCCATATTAAAGAACATTGCCTCGTTTGATATGATAACGTTCTCATTTCCTGTTTTTCGTTTCTCGTTTCTTGTTTCTTGTTTTTTAAGAATTAGAAACAGGAATATGTTTGATAACTATTTATGTTTCTTGTTTCCTAAAAAAAAAACATAAACATAAATTTGTTTCATAACTGTTTCTTATTTCTTGTTTCTTTTTTATTTTTATTATTATTTTTAGTATAAATAGAATTTAGTATGTATAATATAAAAAAGATATAAAATGCATTAAAATAAATATAAAAAATAATTATCAATATCTCAATGTAAACTTGTATTAAAAAAATCTAATACAAATTTTTTTTTTTTTTTTTTGAGTACAATAGGGATTGGGGGGATTCGAACCACAGACCTCGTGGTCGTTAATACATTCAATATGCCAGTTGAGCTATGCTCTCTTTGGCAAAAAAATCTAATACAAATTATACTTTAAAAAAAAGAGTATCTAATACAATAAGTCCCGATGCAAAATTAAAAACAATAATAAAATTGTATTTATCCTTCAAATGATCATGAGTATAAGCATATCTAGTACTAGCGTTTATTTGGGTTCTCATATAATTCCAACTAGTCCTTGTAAATGTTATGGTTGGTCAATTGCCTCTTCATCCATTAAATCAACAAATAGAGTCACATTCTTATTAGGCCATGGTCCCGCACTTTTCAATCCATCAATTTCAATGACCTCATCAACACAATGCTTTTCTGATGATTTTTGTGACATCTAAAAACATTAGCAGAAAATATCAAGACCTGTTTTGTGACATCTAAAAACATTAGCAGAAAATATCAAGACCTGTGTAGTATCCTAATTTATGGATCTCTAAAGAAGGTCAACAAATCTTTGAAAACACATCCGAGTCTCTTATCTATAAGAAAATATCAAGATAATTCTACCATTACACCCAAAATTCAAAGACTCCCCGCTCAAATTCAATCACAATTCCAAAGTCAAAATAGAGTAAAAAGAAAATCCAAACCCAACAAACCATTCTGCAAACAAGCTCAAAATATCCATCAATCAGAACAACCCTCTATCTCATTTGCAACACACCAAAATGAAACAAAAAAAAATATCCAATAAATGAACAAACAAGAATCTCTCACATTACTCTCGTATTAGTCCAAAACATGTGGTGGTTAAAAAACATGGTTGGGGTTTGATATGCAAATACCACCTATTGTGAAGGGTCAACATATATCTCATTGCTTATGTACTAAAAGATTTTTCTGCATTTTCAATGGTTCAAAAAAGTTCTTGCGGAAAATTTTTGGCCATGTGCATTGTTTAGAAGAAGCTTTATATCATATCATGGACAAAAGATTACTTTAGAACTGCCCATTATGGGCATTCGACTGCATTTGGAAGATTAGTCATCCAAAAAAAAAAGGTCTACTGGACAACTAAGTATGGTTTGAATCATATATTGCCACAAAAAATTGGAGATTATTTTTTATGTGGGTTCAATAAGTCTTAGGTTGAGAAGGCTAAGTTAGACTTAGCTAGAATGACGAAATTTAGAGAAAACCCAAAAAAGAAACCCCATATAATAAATTTAACAAAAAGGAGAAGTCAGAAGAGAATTGAAAAAGAAAAAAAAAAAAAAAGTTCCAGTTTAAATTAAGAATACAAAGTGGAATTGTTGTTGGGGGAAGCCCAGAAGTGAGCTGATGTAGAGACAAAAATAAGCAATGTGTGTGTAAGACAGAATCTCAAAAGAGCCTCATCCCATGGACACAATATCTTCAGCTCTTCTTGCCAAGTCTCATCTTGTAGCCACGTTTCATCCTTTCCAATTTCTACCTCTAATTCTACCATTTATTCATTTTGATTCATTCTTCTTCATTTTCTTGTATATCCCTCCAAAAATCCCACCTCCCCTTTTAGTTTACAAGGATAAAAAATATTTCTCGCTCTAATTCCCCCATTTCACTCTCTCTCTCTTCTTCTTACTGTTTTAGATTTTGTGGGTCTGAATTTTTTGCCTCTGGGTTTTCGAGGAAGGGCTTCGTTTCAAGATTTCTTCAAAATACCACAAATTTTCCTCAGTCACCCACCAAATACATAGAATACAGACCAAAATTAATCCAACACAACACCAACATCAACAAAAATTTGACAGAGACAAGCGCAAAATCGAAGGAAAAGAAAGATGAAAACATAGAAGAAATCGAAGAGAAAATACCTCTCCTTGTGTGGGTGTGCCTTAGCTTGAGAGGAGGAGAAGCTTGAAATGGTTGAACAGTACCCTAGAAAATCAAAGAAGCAGAAAAGAGAGAACGGGAGAGAGAAACGAAACAGGAGAAATAAGTTTTAGTAGTTTCTAAAATTTATGGCCAATTTTAGAAACGTTTTTTATATTTTGGAAACAAGAAACAGGAAGAGTTGTCAAACATTCTGTTTCTTAAAAAATAGAAACATTATCAAACGGCCCTTAGTAATCTTTTGACTCCTTAGTTGTCCATACTTTTACTATGTGCAGGTGAAAATGGAACCTGATGGACAGAGCAGCATCTGTAAAACGTTAAATTATAAGAGAGCGCATTTAGTTGAACTTATGAATTCAAGTAGAGTTGCAATTGGAAGTGAGAAGTCTGGGGGGGTGTCAGAAATCCATGTAGAAAACCTTCTATTTTTCAACTCGAACATGGGAATCATAATTAAGACATCTCCTGGCAGGTGTGTGCAGAATATTTACATTATCAAATGTAATATTCTCTGAGCATTGTTGTCATCATTCTTTCAATCATTTTGTTATATTCGAGTGATTTTATGATTTTCTAGTCTCTTGCGTGATAGATGAGTTCAACATGGACTGGCTTCATTCAGATGCCGATTGCTTTGCATGAAACAAGTAAAAGCTAAGAGGTTTGCGGTTGACCCTTTTAAATGGCACACAAAAATTCAATGTTCTTTGTTTTCTTTAACTTAGTGTGGAAAATACTAATAGTGGAGTCATTAATTAGAAAATATATAGGCATTGATAGAGTTTTTTTTCTCACATTTGTAACCCCGCTCAAAAAACAACAAAAGTTGGTGTGACTGAATGAGGATTGCCTCTTTCCGTGGATGTAATGTATGAATTGAAAATTTCTTATATGATTTCATATTGAAGTAAGATGGATGATGTCGAGCAAGATTTCTTTGGGAAGAAGAATTCAAGAATAACTATCAAGTGCCACAATCGCACTTTATTCGAGACTCACAATGCAGTCGTGCAACACTTGCTCTTGCCCTTGAGCAAGCCAACCAACTCAAATTCGAAACGTTGATGGCACAACAAGCATATCTCACAACTTCCACCCCCATTTTCGAGAAAATGGTTTCGAAAAATTGAATTAGAGAAAGGATTTTGAAAATTGTTGAAAAACATTCGTGAAAACATTTGTTGTAGGCTTTAGAGCAAATAAGATAAACAACTTTGATAGTATATAACCAAGGTAAAAATGATTGACAACTAGTCGTACTCTCCTGTAGTACATTTTTAGGCAAATTACCAAGAGTAAACATGAAAATGGCAATGAGTCATATGATAATAAAAATGCAAGTAAACTACTACGCTAAATGAAAGATATACAATGAAAGCATAGTAAAGAGGTTGGAATGGACATACGGCCGCAAACAACACGCCTTGGACAAGCATGACCATGACACCGTGCACACAGTCATACTATGTTGAGAGCCAAAATGGTTGAAAGCCCCTCTCCTTTCTCCCCTCCTGGGAAGAACACTACCTCGGGGAGGCCACGCTCTCCTCCTTAATGATGGAGCATAAAACCTGTCTTGAAATGTAGGTCTCGAGCTCTTTAGACACTTCTGTCAACTTGAGGTCAAAATTGCTTTTGTACTTGTTGTCCTTCGGGGATGTAGATGCTGAAGCGGATGAGGCTGAGACCGTGTTCAAAGAGCCAGAACAACGCTTCCTTGGACTCGAAAAACTTCCCAATGAACCAGAAGGGACCCGTCCCTTAGCTTTAGGCAACAGCCTGCATACACCTTTTGTATTCCCCCAACTTTCCCTTCCATCTATATTATCACAATCACCAGCACTATTAACAGTATCAGACAGTAGGCCAGATTTGGTCTCTAGTGGCAGAGGCTTTAGGTAGTCGTGTTTGGTTTTCTTAAGTCTTTCCTTAGCTTTCTCAGCTGCTGCAAGAGCCTTGTCTCTGCTCAAAGTTATCAATTTCCATGGATCGATACTGATACGAAGGCCTTGTTTTCCAGTGGATGGAGTTTGGGGATCTGCATCTATTTTTATGGACAATTTTGTTGAGTCCTGAACATACACAAGAGAGATTAAGGCATATCCTTCATAAATATACATACCATCGACCACGAAGACTGCAGTCTGTAGCTTAAAACGTATAATTACCTCTTTGACTTGTCCTCCTTGGCACATGATAAAACGCGACACCAAAGTTGGCTTCTTCTCGGGCAAATCAAACTCATCATCTAAAGAGAAATCTGAGTCTTCATCAAATGGATCTTCAATAATAGATTGGTTCTCCTCTTTCATGGCTAGTATATAGTCATATGTTTTCATTCCCTGAAACCAGTGGTTAAATATATTGAAGAACATACCAAACCTTGGACACCATAACCAATCAAGTTAGTGGAAAAAGAAAATCCACCTTTCTTATGAGAACTAAGTGAAAGAAAAATAGTTGTCCAAGTGCTGCTGAACCATAAGCCGTCATCAACAAAAGCAAGACCTGTCATGCCATTTGAGGAATTCGATCAACTTATGTCAAACCAAATACAAAGAAAATTTAAGAAAAACTTACCGCAATTGTGGCAAGCACTTCTCTTGGAAAGTCTATGTGGAGCCTTCTTCGCAGCTCCATTTCCATTCCCATCTTATCTAGAAAACACCTAACAAATATGGCAATGGCCATTCCTCCTTCGATCGCTAGCTATATCCGCCCAATTTGTTTGGTTAACCAAATGCCCGTACAACCATACTTAGATAATAATCAATATTCAAAGTAAAAAGGCAACTAACCATTAACAACACGGATATCATTAGAAGAAAGAATGTGGTATAGTTCTTCTTCCCAACACAGTTGTTTAGCCACTAAGAACAAATAAAAACAACCGCTCATCAGGAATCAAGAAAGCCATAGATAGAAACATGAAAAATCAAATGTGATATGTGGGGTATTCGTATTATTACCCTACAATGGTGATCGAATCCTTCAACGCAGCGGTTGCAGGTCCGACAATGCTTGCTGTGCCTCTGCACCTACATTGCAGCAACAGCAAGGAGTTTGATAAGACATAGCCAAGCTTGGATTGGATACGGCTGTGGGCAGTGCTAATATAATAATACTTATTCATCTGTATACTTCGAAGTAAAGTAATCAAACATTACATTACATACCTCAAAGTTACAAAGAGAGCAAAATGTTATATCATCCTCGTTTTGATCAGGAGTGACCACATCATCTTTCATTACAAGAGGAAAAGGGACCAAAGGCTCCATTTGAGGGCCCACCTTCCATGGATCTAGATACTTCCTCCGAATGAATCTTTTGAGAATCTTTCTTTCCATTTTCCTAAATTGCCTTAAAACGATTTGTCCGAGTATTAATCCATAATTTAGCTTGGATTTTGATTTTGATTTCATCTTTTTCTTTTTTCGGATGCTAGTTTTGTCAGTTGGGTCAATAGCGGTGCACCTTATGAACAGAAACATGACGGAAAGCACCTAAATAGAATGACCAAACGGAGACCAGTAAAGATCCAACAACTAGTGAGAGAAATCAAAAGAAAGAGAGATCGAAGACCCATCCAATTACATTACCACAAACGAAAATAGTGTCGTGACTATAATCTCAGCAGTTTTGTTTCCAAGGAAAAGCCCCAAGAAAGTATAGAACACCACTACTAGAAAACTATAAATTGCCATTGCCATAATCTGAAAGTAGAAGGAAAGAACTTTCAGTGGAAATCAGATTCATTTTAATTCAAGAAGTTGAGCTTAGTTCATTAAGCTAGAATGATAAATATGTTTAAAAAAACAAAAAGAAAATGAAGAAGGAAAAATCAGAAATTGGCTTAACCTGTAAAGGATGGAGAGGACGTTGCCAACCATGACGTCTCATGATGTTTGAAGACTAGACGGGCAAGGCGAGAGTAGAGTTGAGAGAGGATGAAGATGGAGTTCACGTTTTGATCACACTAGGAAGGTACAAAGTCCAGTCCAGTGCCACGACGCACACTTCTTTTTGTCTTACTAGTTACCACCAACGATCGAAGAATACCATATGTCCAAAGTTTGAATTTGAACAACACTTTGCTTTTTACAACTGCATCCGGTCCATGGGCTCTTTTACATGGCATGGGGACCTTCTAGTTTTTCTTCCCAACATTCCTTCTTTGCATCTTGGGCCTAACTAGGATTTCAAATATAAAATGACAATTTAAATGCTATATATATATGTGTATATATATATATATATATATGTATGTACGCACACATGCACACACAAGATTGGATGTAGCCAATGGAAAAGAAAAATGTACTAGCTAGTCCAATTTTCATTATGGAATCTACAATTTATTCTCGTTCATATACTGTTGATCAAGGATAACTAAAATTTAGGTATAAATACTACTTTAGTCATTATACTTTTTCATTTTAGTCTCTATACTTTTAAAATACTCATGTTGGTTCTTATACTTTTGATTTTTGTTCATTTTAGTTCCAACTTCTAAAAGTTTGTTTTGGTTATATCTATACTATATATATATAAGTAGCTAAAAGAGAGAATCTTAAATCTCCTTTTAAGCCCTCCACTTTTGAAAATGTCTATTTTACCCTAAACATTTCCTTTAACTTTTTAAATAAGTACAAAGTACATAGATGGCTCTTATTTCCAGTAAATTCAAAAGTATCATTATTGGTTGTTGTATTAGTTAATTTAAATAGAGAATTTCGATTTAAAAAACAAATTCATTGCCTTCTACCCAACTATAATCTGCAAATCTACAATATAAAAATGAGTTGTTAGGTCAATCAAAATAACTCCTACCCCAGCTAGGGATTAAAAGAGAACTGGATAATACAAGAGATTACTTCAACTAATTCTCCAATAAATAAAGAAGAAAGAAGGTGCTGCAAAATTCATGGTCATAGAAACAAGGCAATTTTCTGCATAGACTAATCTGTGCTGATACCAAACACATCACTGACAGATTTTCAACTGTGCTACTTGCTGCTTGTTTTCACTTACAAACCTTGTACTTCTTTGTCCTTTCAACCAAATCACTTTACAGCTCCTAGAGATCAAACTTTGAGGTATCTACTTTCCTCGTTGGTTTTGAACCAAAGCATTTGTCTACACTAAATACCATGCTTGAAATTTATCACTCACTATTTGTTTTGTTCAGCCACTTATTTGACTTTGAAGTGGGGTCACAGCCCAAACCAAAACTTCAAATTTCATTGCAAACTCACATATTCAATCATTTGGGAGTCTAGTTTCATTTTCCATCAACTTCAGCCTAATCCAAGTTGAATTGAGTCCATACCAATTTGAAAACCAAAAAGTGTTCAGACACTACTCACCTAAACAGCAATTAATCGATTTTGACCTTCTTACCTTTAAAGGGATATTCGTCCACATCTGATGATCCAAATTGTATTACAGCCCTATTACATGTTCTTAGGTCAGTTACATGTATGAATATGCTTTTATTTTCAAATTGGCACAAGCCATTTGCTCACATCAATAGCTTTAAGTTGAGTATGTTGCTGAATTTCACTGTTACATTAAGTTGCTAAGTAATCTATCTTGTGTCCTAAATTCGTCCCAACCTAGAATCGATCTCTTTTTTGAAATTTTACATGATTAAACTAGACTTCATAATGTTTTCAAATATGCTTTTAAATCTAAATTAGCATGAGTGGATTGTTCAAACCGATGCTTCAAAGTTTGCCTAAATTCTAGAAACATTGGTCTTTAACTATTGTTTGTTGTGTACAGTCTTTAGTTTGTGTTTGTTGCTTAATTGTGTTGCTTTGTTGTATCTTGCTTTATCTGCACTCTAGCTTATCTTAGTCCAATTGTCAACTCACCACAAGCAAGCTAACTTGTTTGCATCTAAGGCATCGCTTGTCTAAATAAGATTTGCACACCCACGGTTACCTTTTACCCTGTATATTTTTTAGTGTTTGTGAGTAAGTGAGAAGCCTCTAACCTCTGAGAGCTTCCAACCTTTGAGAGCTAAACACGAGTGGATTCTTCATTCTATGAGTAAATGAGTAAGGAAATGATTGGTGAGGTCCATTTTTGTTTTCTAACCTTCTTTTGCATCAATGAATACTCAAAGATACTATGGACAAAAAAATCAAAGGCAAACATCAATGAAAGATCAACTTGTCACCCACCTCAATAGGAGTTTCCACCCAATACCTCCATTCTATGGACGTATCAATCCAAAGGAATATCTACATTGAGAGAAAAAAATAGAAGGCACCCTTGAAAACTACCATCATAGCGAAGAAAGAAAGGTACAATTTGTCATCTCTTGTTTTAAGGACTATGTTCTAAAATAGTGGGATTCTTTGATGTTGCATAGGATAAGAAACCACAAGCCTATAATTGCCTCATAGAATGAACTCAAGCACACAATGAGTAAGCACTTTGTTCCTAAGGCATTTACCAAATTGCAAGCAAGCCTTGAAACAAAGAAACAAAAGTGTGAAAAATACTATCAAGAGATGTACTTACTTCTTGATGAACTTACTTTTATGAAGATGAGGAGGCTATGATGAATTGGTTCTATGGAGGACTTAATGAGAAAATTGCCAAGGAGCTTGCCAATCAAGAAGAAATTTGACCTTTTGCTAGTCTCGAAAAAATGGCGCGTGTTTCCATCAAACTTGAAAGGCTAATCCAAAGAAATTTGACAAGGTATGCTAATCCAAAACCATGTGCTACTGACATTATATTTTTGAAAAAGGATAGTGTACCTATGTCAATTGTTAAAGCTGAGAAAGAAATGTTTTGTTATGTTATGCATGTTACTCCTAATTCTTTAGTTAGCAAAGTATTGCCTACTTGCATTTTTAATGTCGCTGAGATTGAAAAGGAAATAACATGTGATGCTAAGCATGTCATTGACATTCCAAAACCTATAGATAGAAAAGCATTGTATCCATGTGAGACCACTTCTCTACATCATTCATACATAAAGAACCATGTATTGATGTTTGCAAATTGAAAGAACATGCTAATGTTGAGACTAAGGAAGTTGATTCATATGGAGATGCATGTCTTATTTAACCCATGTTGCATTGCTTTTCCAGATAACTCAACAATTTAGCATGCTTATCATCACAATAAGCTAAACTACACATCATGCTTAACATCACAAGATCACCCAAAAACATCTCAACAATTCAGCATGCTCATCACAACACAAAACCAAAACATTCAAACATGCTTAACTAGTTTAGAACATACAACAATTCCAAAATAAGATTTGTATAAATTATATATGTATGCGTGTATATATATATATATATATATATATAACACAAATAAGGCACACAGCATGTTAGCACACAATCAAACAAACTCAGCAAATGAGAACTGTTTACCTATAGTGCTCACAAAATTATCCCAAGAGGTTCCTAAACAAGAAGGATTAATCCAACGTTAGGCTCTAAACTTGAAATACTTAATCGAACCCACAAACGACGAGAGAGAGTCACCACCCACTCTTACCGAATACCCTTAACGACTTTAAGACTTATTTGGTCAGTCCAAACTAGTCCAAACCTAAATACAAAAGAGCCTCAAGGGTTAGAAACTGGTCTATAACACTTTAAGCGAGTTCGAAAGGGTTTAAACAAGAGTTTGCGACCTGAAACTCACCAAAAAGGACTCAATTACTTGATGGTGGGTATTAGAATGAATTCAAACTTATAGATTCAAACCTTACAGGTTATGGGTAAACTGATTAGAGGTCGCTAAGAGAGTGGATCACAGCTGAAAGTGTTCGAAACAGCTGACTTTCCAATGGTTAGAAACTAAATTAACGTACTTAATTTGAGTTTGAAAGATATAAAAGGCACTAAAACTCACTGATGGGCACCAAACAACCTCAAATACGTACTGGTCAGTGTTCGCCGGAGTTCGAAATTACAGATTCGGACCTCACAGCCTATGGGTAATCGGATCTGGGCGAACTCATGTTGGGGGACACGAACCGGAGATTTCAATTGGGTCAGTGACGGTCACTGCAGTCGCGGATCAGAGCGTTGTCTCGCAAATGCTCACCGTTCAGAACCGTGTAGGTCACCAACGACAGATCTGGAAGGATTGTCGCGAATCTATTCGCGTGGGTCGCTGGGAACGATACTCGAAAACTTGTGGGTAGGCCTGAACCACGTTGAGAAGGCTGAATAAGCCGCTGCTAGAGGACTCACGCCGCTGTAGGAGATGCTGCGCGTGGCTGGATTGCACCGTTGAATGTCGTGGGTCGCTGGGGAAGAAGACCTGAAGAGGGAGGTTCGCCGGAGAAGAGGACAAAGAACAATCGTCGTCGAAACGCGCCGTCGGGGTTCGCAGGGGCCGCTGTTCTTCGGTACAAATGGAGGGTCGCCGGTGTTCAGAGCTGGCGCTGTTGATGATGTCGCCGGAGAGGAAGGCTAGGGATGAAACGAGTAAGGGAGGGGGCGGAGGCTGTTCGTGCGGATGGAAGGACGAAGGAGGGAGGAAGAAACGAAAGGTAATGGCTCTTTTTACTTTTGTCCAAAATGGGAGGGAAAAAGATCTACAGCTATCTAATTCAAATCTCTCTTTTTCAAAATTTAAAACCCACCCAGATCTTTAAAAATTTAGAAAAATCCAATTAAAAAAAGATTTAGTTTCCTTTTAAATTTAATAATAAAAACCTAAAATTAAACCTACAAACTTTAAAAATTAAAGATTGGTTAAAATATCATTCTAGTCTTTGTACTTTAGAGTTTGTTCCACTTTTGCCTATATACTTTTAAATGTCCAATTTAAGTTCATGTACTTTCAATAAAGTTTAAAATTGGTCTATACTATTAGTTTATTGTTAATTTTTCTTCAAAAAAATTAATCTCTATTAGTTTTTTCTCTATAAATTTTGAAAGTATGTTTACATTGTGTCTTTTCTTATATTGAAATTATTATTATTATTTAACCAATTTGATCAAAATTAACTTCACACTTATCATAAGGACCAATTTTAAACTTTCTTGAAAGTACATGGACTAAAATTGGACATTTGAAAGTATAGAGACCAAAATAAAATAAAATTTAAAGTATAGGGACCAAAATGGTATTTTAACCTTAAAGATTTAATAAAAAAATCTATTTTCCCAAAATTATTAGAAATTTAATTTACCAAACTTCAGGATCAAACTAAAACCCATAGACAAAAAGAGACGTCAAGGCATAACATATTTTATTACTGATAAGTCACAATTGAGAAAATATTATTACTTGGAAAAGTAACATCAACACTATGATGGCAGTGTAAAATATTTATTTGTCTTTATTGAGAAATATTCTCAAAACCTGTTGTCAATGTTAATCGAATTGTTCGTGAAGCATATGATTAACGAATTAAAAGTAAATGAGATAGCTTGTACATATCTCTTAGTTGACATAATAGATGTCAAGCTTAGAAGATTAAAAAAACAAAAAAAAAAATGACAACAAAATATGAGACGTTAAAGTCAATAGAAGCTAAATTTAGATAATTATCTAAATGATCTTGAATTCAACTATTACAAAAATTCAAGAAAAAAAATCAAATGACTAAAGCTATATATAAAGAAATAGTTCCTAAATTAGCCAGGACAGTCATAAGGAGAGATTTTTGAAATACCTCTATGAGAAGAAATATATAAATGAAAGTAAATTTGATTTACTAGATTTTTTATGGAATATAAATAACGCCACCTAGATAGGTATAAGATCTACTATAAAGATTTATTCTTCACTACATTTAATATGTAATTCTTGAAAAATACTTAATATGTAAAATAGTTTCTACAAATTGGCACCAGGAAGCCCATCTCAGTTAGCGTAATGGGAGACATTAAGATGTTATTGATCGGTGGTCACGCAAGCGCACGCGATCGAAGTAATATAAATTGGTATCTGAGTACCAAGTATTGAATCCCACAGGGAACGGAGTAACAAAGGTTTTGTTTTGCAAAAGTGTAAGGAAAATTGCAAGTTTGAAAAGTAAAAATGCAAAAATAAAGTTGGGATAGGTTGTTGGTGAAAAACAGAAATTGCTAAATCCAATTGCTAAATCTAGAAATGGCAATGTTGGAAATAACAGAAATTGCAGATTCTAATTTGGCAATGAGCGAAATGACTAAAAATTGCAAAATTAAATTGTTGAATCTAAATTGGCAATATGAAATAGCAAATTGGATGAACTTAGATAATGAAATGATAAAGGATGGAGCTCAAGAATGTCATTGCCCTAAGTCGTAATTGCAACCAAAATTGCAATTCCAACCTACTCCACACTCAATTGTAAACCAAAATTGCATCTCCTATTTACCTCGAAATTGGGTTTTTTAGGAGGCTAAGTGAGAGACCTATATGTCTATAGTCCCTCTATCTTAGATAATTTTTAGCTCACAATTTTATGGGTCTTGGAGTCCTTAATCCTTATGTCTAGGGTAAGGAATGGCTTATGTCTAAGCTCTTTTACTCCATTACTTGTGTGAAATCCGCTTATCACTAACCCTGTCGGTATTAGATCTAAGCTTGAGTTGAAACCCTAGTTGATCACTCTAGGATCTCAGCGGAAATTTAATCAACACAAGCAAACAATTGAGATGTAGACTTGGTTTTTATTGAAATTTTGGCTACATTTACTTCTTAGGGAATTCACATCCTTGAACTCCCTAAGAAGTTTTAGCTCATATTTTCGATGAAAATCCTAAAACTAATTTCAAAGAAAAAGTTCATAGTAAATTGGTGTAAATCAATTAAATGAAATACTAACTTATAAAATGAAGTTGCTGTTACTAGGAAATTCCAGCAAGGACAAATAAGGGAAATAAAGCCAAAATAACAAGGGCAACTAAGTAATTCTCTTATCTCCTACCTTCTGCCCTAACTATTACAAACATAAGTTGAAAAATGTTTTTCCTTACAGAAGCTAGACGAAAAAGAAAGGAAAAAAAAAAAAAAAGAGCATGAAGCAAGGATTTCAATCGGTGACTAACACACTCCTACCTATCCAATCGATTCAATCTCCTCCATTTCTAGAGAAAAATTGATCTTAACGATTCAAGAAACTTTTGAATCGGATTGGAAAACCCAAGGAGAATGCAGAAATTGATTGAACAAAAATGAACTGAGGATGGAATTCTACAAGAAATATTTCAAGTAAATTTTGAAAGTAATACATGCTTGCATCCAACAAAGGGATAATTCCCATAACCATTCATCATAAGAAAGCAAAATTGATACACTGTGAATGCAGTCTTGGTGAAGAAGAATGAATAAAAACTGAAGAAAAACAGAGGACGTTCTTGAGAAAATTACCCACTAATGTAAATCGAAAGTAACCCGAATCTTAACCAAAATACAACAAATCGAGACAAGAAGTAAATTAACAGTGTTTATGTGATACAAACTGAAAGAAATCGAGATGGAATTTAATTAAAATGACCAAAGACAGCAGCAGAAATACGAAGACAGAGGCTGGGATGAAAATTGAAAACCCAAAACTGATTCTTCGAATCGACCGAGGAATTCCTCTTCCGGCTTCTTCAATCTTCTTTTGTAGATCGTTTTAGGGTTCAATTATGCCAAGAATCACGCTCCAATTCCCTTGATTCATGCGAAATTTCCTCTTCCCATTTATGGGTTTCATCATTCACGCGGGTGCAGATTTTCCATATATGCTCTGCCCAGGATTGCCAAAACGGTTTAGCAATTTGATTTGGCAATTTCCGAATTTCTTGCAAAAAGAACCACATTACTTAGAACTCTCTTCCAATTGCTATCACATTTCATTCTTTCCTAATTTCAAACAATTTTCCACCATTTTCAATTAATCTTAGGACAAACAAAAATATTTTAAGCAATTGGGACTTAAATAAGCCTTAATTATAAGGCTTATCAGTTATTACGTAATAATTGTTAATTAATGTTGAATGTGATGTTTTATTACCACAAGAGAAATTCAATTTCAAAAACTTTATTACTAAAAGGTTCATATAATATGAATTATTTTTTATATTTTCAAAATTGTTTGAAAATACATTCAGCTGAAAATAAGAATAATTTGTATATGTTAAAATGTTGACATATATCATACTTCAAAATACTGAGATATTCAGGATTATAGAATCTAGAATAGAAAGACATATTGTTTTCTCCTAAAAGACGATACTTGACTTTGACATTTAAGGTTGATTAACATTAACTTGAATAAAATGAAAAGACTAGTAAGAGATAATTCTCTAAAAGTTAGAATTAATTACTTTACATGTCTATAGATCTTGCCTTTCATGCAAGATAATCATTTCTCCGTTATTAGATAAAGCTAAAAGGCCAAAGAATATTTTGGGCTTACACATTCTGACCCAAGTGGTCTGGTGAATGTAAAGGTCAAATAAAGTTATGAACATTTTATCACTCTAGTTGATGATCATTCAAGGTACAAGTATCTTTACCTAATACAACATAAGTCTAAATTTTTTGAAAAGTTCAAGAAAATTAAGATTAAACTTAAACATTAATTAGGTAAATCTATCAAGATATTATGATCAGATCATAAGAGAAAGTACAAGAACCTTACGTACTAAGATTAATTGATAGAAAATGGGTTTTTATCCCAATTATCTTAATACCAAGTACAATTTTGTGAAATTGTGTTGTAAGAGGAGAAACAAGACCTTGTTATACATGGTCACATCAGTAATGAGTTACACACCATTACCAAACTCCAGTTAGGATATGCAATAGAGATTTCATAGTGAAAATTATTCTCTCCAAAAGTGTCTATGAGACAATTTTGAGATTATAGAAGAGTAGTAAAGCTAGTTTACAACACTTCACTATTTGGGAATGTTAAGCTTGCATGTTGAAACAAGCCTAAAAAGACTGTATATGTTCAAAGATATGCCTAAGTGTAGGTCACCCTACGGAGTACAAAATGGTCTTTTATTTAGGCCTAAAATGAATAAGGTATTTGTATGACAAATATCATTTTTATAAGGAATGTCAAATAAAAGACTACAAACCTTTAATAAGGTGAGATAGTGTAAATAAATTGGTTCCAAGTGAAGCCACTAAATAGTTAACAAAAGTTTTTAACAATTTAATTACATTTTGAAAGTCAAATGGAACCTAGTCATGAATTGGATAAGCCCCATCGTAGTGGGAGAGTTATGAGATGACTCAACCTTTACAAGGACTTAATTGAAGCCCAAATTATCATGTTAGATGACAAAGTTGAAGGCTTATTGCCCTCAAAGTGAGACTAATGGCAAATGGTTAAACCTAATAGAAGAAAGTAGACTACGAATAAACTTTTTCACTTGTTGTCATACTGAAGTTTGTGATAATTATTTAATTCATTGTTGCATATGAGATATGAAAAATGAATGTTTGAAATTCTTTTATGAAAAGAAATCTTAGATAATGCATCCACAAAAATCAATCAGAGGTTTATATCCAAAGATCAAAAGCAAAAAGGTTTGCAAAATAATAAAGATTCATTTATGAAATAAATTTTACTATTAGATCTTTGAATATAAGGTTTGATAAAAGTATCAAAATCTATGACTTTGGATAAATATTAATGAAGCTTATATAGACAAGAAAATCATTAATTGCTTAGTGAATTTTTCTCATGTTTTATGTTGATGATATTTTACCCATTATGAATGATGTAAGATGTCTAACATAAAAAGTTGATTAAGTAACCAATTCCAAATGAGTGATTTGAAATGACTCAGTATATTTTACGTCCAAAATGGATATCTTAAGGACAAAAATATTAACTTTGTCTCAAACATCTTATATTGAAAAATTGTTGTCAAATATTTGATATTTATGTCTAAGGAAGAGTATCCTAAGACACCTCAAATGTTGAGAGTATATGATATGCATAAATGAGACTGGACATTTAATATACAATTGGTTAACATATATCAGTTAAACGAATGATATGACCATTGAGTAGAAAATTAAAAACTTTCTCAAATTATCTATGGATAACGAGAAATTTTTGTGTATGGAGTTAAAGATTTGATCTTTACAAGATACATTAGTTCTTACAAAGATTTAGGAAATCTATGTAAAGATAAATTTTACCCTAGGTGGTGGAGTATGATATACAAGTTAAATTGTTTTGCTTGTGAAGCAACAAAAGCACTTGTATGACTATAATAGTTCCTTAAAGATCTGAAATGTGTTTCAAATATGATTTAGTCTATCATCTTTATTATGATAATAGTGGTACAAATACTAATATCAAGGAAATTAGAAAACACCAATGTATAGAGAATTATATCGAGAGAGAAAGCATCATGGTAGTGACCAAGATCGCTTTTAATGACAGTCCTTTTGATCTATATAAAGAGACTCTCCAGACTAAAGCCTTTGAAGATCACCTAGAATGTCTAGGATTACAAGAAATGTCTCATTTTTGCTAGGGCAAATGTGAGAGCATGTTGGGTATAAAGTATGCCCTAGGATACATGTCTTGCCAACTTTAATGCAAGTGGGAGATTGTTGGAATTTATGCCCTAAAGCCTCGTAATTAATGATTTATTTAATAATTAATATTAATTTTGATTATTTTATTTGCAATATAATATTATCCATTATATGAAAAATCCAAGGTTATTAGTATAATCTTGAACAATATGTGGTTGACATATGGGAAGATCATGTTCAAGAAATAACCTAAAGAGTCATAGTATATGGATAATGTTGGGTGCCTTATCCTAGTAACACTATTGATAAGACCCACTTTGTAATAGTTACAAATGATTTGATCCAAATCGTTCATGTGGAGATATGTGAGTGAGGTATCTTATACAATGAGTTTGTATAAGACTGGACCACGAAATATTTAATCTCTCTTTATAAATCCGTTAATTAAGAAGATTAATATTTCATTAGGATGATAATATGCGACTCGATCTTAATCCTAAGTGAGTTATGAACTCCTGCCTGTGAGGGCTTGTCCTTTGATTTGCATGGGTGAGAGTGGCTTTTGTAGCCAATTCAATATGCCTATAATTTTGGGGACTTGACCAAATAGGGAGCTGAGAACATAATCTTACAATATGGAATTCACTCATTTCCATATAATATAAGTAGATGAGTAGTTCCTTTAAGTGCTGATTTCGGGACTTGAACAATGGGGCCCCACCCTCTCACTGGCCCGACAGGGACTTCGTTTATGGTTGGATCATAAACAAATTGTTCATTAGAGGATCAGTGATACTTAAGGTGCAAGATGTAATTACAGGGGTAAAACGAACTTTTGACCCAACTGTAATTACGAACAACTCGTGAAGGATTGACTTGCATGTAGTGGTTATATCTATGGACATAACTTGTCCTGCAGTGCATAAGAGTGCAACTCTAGGTCTATAGTGAAGTGACTCTAGAGTTAATGAATGAAAATTGATTCATTAAAGAGTTTAATTAATTAATTTTGTATCATCGGAACTTATAATCTTTAGGTCTATAAGATCCTCTTGCTAGCTCATAGTAACACTAAAAGATCAATTTAGTTGAAAGAAAATTTTAAAATTTTAAAATTAATATTTAATTTGAAGTTTTCAAATTAATATTTAATATATTAGATATATTAAATATAAAAGAAGAAAATATATTTATTGTATTTGATACATTAAATATTAAAGTAATTAATATATATAAGATACATTAAAGAAAATATATTTATAAAATTTGAATAAGATTCAAATAAATAAATATCGTAGGAAATTTGAATGAGATTCAAATAAGTATAAGATATATTTTAATATATTAGATATTAAAATATAATATTTTAATTATGGCAAAGATTTTTCCTTGGTCTCTATAAATAGAACCTTTGGGTTGAGTCATTAGATACAACACATATCTCCTCAATAGATAATTAGATAATTCTCTCTAGACCTCTTCTTCTCCAATCCCTTGTGGATTTTCTTTCAAGGGGCTCCCACAAGCCTTAGTTCTGTGTTTGAGTCATAGCCAGCAAGACTTTGTGGATGAGATAAAGACCCGCCAGAAATATCTTCATATTTACTCCAAGTAAGTTTGCTTAATCTTATTTTTTTAGTTTAATTTTAAATAAAATCAAAGACGATCTAATGCTTCCACTGTTGAGTGAAACGTTCATTCCTAACAGTGGACAACATGTCAACGTTGTACCCTAATGTGCAAATTACTTAAGAAAAATTAGGTAGTGTTGAGATGATATGCGCAACATCTCAATGCTACGAACAAAAAAACAAGCGTGCGGTCCTCTTCAGCGTTGAGATGCTATAGACAATGTCTCACACACTGTCCTCATAGCATGACTTGCATCATGGCAGTGTTGAGACACTGCTAGACAACATCTCAACGTTGCCCCCTGATGACTTGCTAGAGTGATGTGAATAATTATGCAATATTATGTTGTCTATGCGCAAGTGTACACATACTTTTGTAGCAAGCGATAAGTAAATTATCGAATCCACAGGGACTATTAATTCTTCTATTTACTAAATCAATTCCTAGTAACTCAAATTGTAACCATTCAAATTCGTCAAGGAAATGAAATAAAATAAGTCACTATTGCTGGAACAAAATTAATGCTAAAGCAGGGAAAACAGAGGAATCGTAAAAGAACAAATGAAAATTGGGTTAGGTGCTTTCAATTAAAACAAAGGCTCGGATTAGAGGTAAATCATGCTTTAATTAAGTTACGAATTGAGTACATATTCATTCCATTCGACTCACTACAGATTTCACGGTATTCTCCCGAATCACCTAAGTATACTGTTTCATTTACATTACTTCAGCACATTGAACCCCCTGTATTTTGTGTGCGTTAGGCAAGTGATTATCCCTAACCTACTCACTTAGCTAGCTACTAACCCTAACAAGGGGCTAACGTGGTTTTTAAGTTTTCAGCCCCTCCTATTCTTCCCAGAAATCAAAGGGACACTACTCACATCGGCTGGCCAAACGGACATGAACTATGAATAAGCCCTCTTAAAAACCAAATCGATGGAAATGAAATATACTCCTCTATAACATTAATCCAAAAGCAATCATCCTCTAATCCTCACCTTATGGTGATTAGTTCATAATGTAAAAACAACAGCAGAAAAGTCGAAATATAAACATAATGAAAATAATGCAGAAAATAAACTAAACAAAAGCAGAAAATGTAGCAGAAGAAATCGGAAAGCTGCCCCAAAATATTTGACTCAGCATCGGCGTTGATCCCTGGATAAACCTTCCTTTTATGGTAAACTTCCGTTGATGGCCTCTCGAGAATCGGAGCTCTCCGCCTTCTTCTCTCTCTCTCTCTGTTATTTCGGGATTTCCAACCTCTTCCCCCTCAAAAAACGGCTGCCCACAATATATACTCATTCTTTATGAAAATAAGGGCTGATTAGACAGATCCTAAGACGTGGAAGGCTCCTAATGGCTGAAACACGCTGATTAGACTGACATTTTCCAGCTCATTTAATGAATCGCAATTCTCACGTGCGAAATTCGTATAGGTCTGAATTGCAAAGTTTGCTCCAGCAAACAGTAGTAAAACTGTTGTTCTTGGCTTTTGGAGTTCTCCTTAATCAAACATGAATTAATCACATAAAGCACCTTAATTAAGATAATTTTGCTTTAATAATAATGTTACTATATCAAAATTAATCATAGAGCAAAATACATCAAAGCTTGGAGTTTTCCAAAATATAATGAGATAAAATATGACAATTCAATCCTAAAATGATACTCTATAACTCTTATTTTAAGAGTTATCACCCCCTTATATCTCAATGCTGCATTTTCCTCCTTCCTTTCCTTAACTCTCCAATTCTTGCCCAAATTGCCTCGTTTTTGCACTGTGGTTATCTTGATCTTTGATTCCTCATTCAAATGCTTAATTCCTGCAAAATAAATAGATATGACGTGAAAATATTCAATAAAGCATAAAAAATAGCAATAGTTAAACTATAAAATTAGCTCACAAAAGTGTTCTATTAATTACACTTAAATCACACAACAACCAACAAGGTGCGCCTTCCTTTTCAGTGGCTCAATCATAGAAACTCCAAAGTTAAGCATGCTGAAAGGACTCTGTGTTGGTCTGTGAGGATAGTCTTCACTCTCGCAAGTAACTCAAGACTAGTATGGTGATGACCAGGTCGTAGGGGAATGCTGGAGTCGTTAGGTGCATAATTCTAGTCCGAATCCTTGGTCTGGGGTGTTACACTTTGTTTAAAAGGTAAAGATTAGACTCAACAAGCAATACCAAAACAAAATACCATGGGCAAACCTGTCCCATGGTCAATTGATTTCTTCCATTATAAGTGAAGGAGTCAAACTTTGCAATGAGATCAAAGTTCAAATAAGGATTAATAAAGGCTTAGGTACTCATAAAAAAGAGCTAGGTATCTTTTGCGAGCAATATGACTATGGAAAAATCCAGGCACCATCGACTTCTCAAAGAAGAAGTGTAAAGTCTCATTCTTCTAACTTCCGAAGAAATTATAGTTCAAATAACTACAAAAAGACAAAGTCATACTACCCAAAGGAGTATGCAAAGAGAAGTTCCTCAAAATAGTAAGGTCGTAGATCTTCAAAGAAGCAAGGTCAATGCTACAAATGTCGAGGTGAAGGGCATTATGCAAACAAATGCCCCATGAAAAAGAAGATCAATGAACTAGCAATTGATGAAAGTATTAAAGGATCAACGTCTACAAATCATAAAATTTGATTCAGATTATTCTTCAGATGGATACAATTCATATGAAGATCAAATTTAGAGCTTCATGAAGAAACAGATTCCTATTCAAGCTATGATGAAGATGATCCAAAAGAAGGCAAAAGAGCCTACAAAAATTGTGTCAATGTCCAACTCAAGACCAATAACTCCTATTTGAAGTAGTCAACAAAGTTGCTGATGTCGAACTCAAGAAAAATATTCTTCAAAGAATAAAGAATACAATCCTTATAGAATCAAGCAAAATAAAAGAAGAATTGACTATCAACTGCGAGATGTTCTTAAAAAAATCGAATAACCAAAAGAAGCTACAATTCACGACCTACAATCTGAAATCAACAATCTCAAGAGAGAAGTTATGCAGGTTATAGCTGAAACAAACAAAGAAATTTCACAACTTCATTTGAATATTGCTCAACTCAAAAAACGCAGAGAGGATAATGAAGAAGTCTCAACCGAAGAAGAGGAAAGTGTCAATTGAGTCCAGTAAAAAAGTTTGATAAATTATGTCAATATAAACTTGATGTGTCATGCATTTATTGCTTTACTAATATATTTGGACACGTGAGTATGTCAATTAAAAGAAATGGATTTAATTTGATGGGTGGGTCAAGTTTCGGTGGATGGATTGGTTAAGTTTCATGTGTGTCAAGTAGATCGAGTGATATGTGTGCACAGTTTTTTATGGAATGATCTAATTGAGAATTATTAATATATTAATGACAAATTTGACAAATATGAGAATTATAAAAATATTGATCACAAATCTCATTTTGGCCGCTAAACTTAAGTTTGTTCATTTTGGTTCCTAAACTTTCATGTTTGTTCCATTTTGGTCTTTAAACTTCATAGTGTCTAATTTAGTCCCTAAACTTTTTAAAAACAATCATTTCAGTCCTTGTAAAGCCACAAAGCCACAAGTATCGGTGCAAAGCCGCAAGTGTGTACGATGTCGTGATTTTGTGACCATGCAAAGCCACAAGTACAATGTCAAATTTTAATATAGTGGTTAAGTGCAAGTATCGTCCACATGAATGATTTCTCTAAATCAAATGATTATTATAGTTACTGACACCCAGTTTTATTTAGACAATAAATATTTTAGAGAAGAGTGACAAACAAAATAATTAAAAGGAGTGAATTTGAAGGAGAGGAAACCTAGGGAATTGACTTCACCACTAAACTAATGTTTTAGTTAATTAATTTAGGAATGATCATACAACACACTGAGCAGGAAGTTTAAAAGACTTTCTCAAGCCCAATTGGAACTCAGGCAATTATATAAGTCTAACATATCTATCTAAACTTTAATGAAAGAACACGGTATTAAGCTACTTCCTATGATGCTTCTAAAAGAACCATCCATTCTCATGTAAGGATTTACAGTTAGATATGCAATTAATTGGCCTAGCCTTAATTGATTCTTTTACAAGCAACAATCAAAGCCAATAAAACAAGTAAACTTTGGTCAAAAGAATACTAGCACTAAGAACATAAAAGCATCAATGATATGACGTAAAATCAATTCAAAAATTTAAACTAAAACATTGAGTTTAATGGCTACATTAATTCCCTAGATAAAAGTTTAGCCACTCATTACCACAAAACTAAAATCTAGACTTAATACCAAATGCATAACACAAAATACAAACTAACAAGGGGAAAGAAAAACTCTAATAACGTATCAATCCTCGTTCTCGATGCACGCCACGATCTCAAGCTTCGAACTCTCGTTCTCCCACTCCCAAAAGTTTCCCTCAGCCTCAAGATAAAGTGAAAATCAGTTTTAGGGTTTGTGCTCTCCAAAATGGATCCCCCTTTCCGCAAACAAATAAAGAGGTATTTATAGAAACCATGACAACATCGAGACACTGGTTGCAACATCTCGACGTTGTCCTTCCTAAAACGCCTGTTTTTTAAATGGGAAAGGTAGCGTTGAGACACTAACGCTGCCTATGTGGTCTTTCTGGCTGGTTTGGCTGCATTTATGGCGTTGAGACACTATTGATGGCATCTCAACGTTGTGCCATCGAGATTTTTGGTCCATTTCCCTTCTTTGCTTGACTTGGTCCCTCAATTTATGCTCCATTGACTCCAAACTCACTATGGTACCTCCACAATCTCTGGTTTCGCTCCAATTGCTCGAATACTGAAATTTCAATAAATAAACTCGTGAAACGTGCCGAATAAGCTATAAAGACTAACAAAAGTAAAACCTAGAGATAGTACATTTTGTGTGCTATCATTTAGTCCCTAAACTGTTTAGAAACAATCATTTTGGTCCTTGTTATGTTATTTTTCCATTTAATTTCCACTTGTTCAATGCTTGTCTCTAAACTATGTGATTTGAAATCACGCTCATATTAACATGCTAGTACACATACTCAAAGCTATGTCATTAATTCCTTAAAAAATAACAATAAGGGTCATAAAAACATTATTTTTAAAAAGTTTATGGATTAAAATAGATATTTTAAAGTGTAAGGACCAAAATAGAATAAATATAAAAGTTTAAGGACTAAAATAGATATTTTAAAAGTTTACATACCAAAACTAAACATATCTAAAAGTTTAGGAGACGAAATAAAATTTAAACCTTTATCATTCAATCTGACTATAGAAATGACATCCGATGTGGTACATTTATTGGACGAGATTGCCCATCCAATTTTCTTCTTCTTTTTTATTACAGGGGATATCATATCATATGACTCCTTTGGAGTTTTGATTTGCGTTCTCAGACATTAATTTTTTCTCATTTTAATTTAGTCTTTACTTTTTCTTTTTTAAAGTTAAAGTGCCTTTAAGTAAAGGGTTAAAGTGGAAGACATGACAAAAGGGTCTGGAGTCCACATTTAGGTTGATGTGCAAATAAATTGAGAAAACTGAAGATCCCACTTAATTAAAGTCAATTATGAAAAATTCTTTTGTCGGAAAGAATCTTCCACCTAGAATGTGCATCACACAATAGAAAAGGTCGAATTTCATTCAGTGGCCAATTTAACTTAATTGCTCATCTCATCCTCGTATATTGTCAAACTCACAAAAAGATAAAATAAAATCTAAGATAAAGTTGATTAATGAATATTTATGTCACAATCAATCTTTTTAAATTTCTTGTGACTAAGTGTATGTTTGCCATTGGATTTGCGTGAGTTAATTTTTTTTTTAGGGAAATCTTAACCGTTTAGGGTATTTGGTAAAATTAATTTTTTATTAATTTACATAAAATGACTTTTGAAATCTTTAGATTTGCAAAATCTAGTCAATCCCAGCTTTTTAAATTAACTTCCCGAATAATCAGGCGCTTATTTCAACAAATTTTGAAAATATCGTTATATCCTTCCGTATTTTTCTTTTCACCGTATGCCTCTCTATCGATTCCTCTACCTTGCTCTGCCACATAATTCTCTTTCTATCCACATAATGTTCTTTCTATAAAAAAGAACTTCACAACATCGCTAAATCATAAGCAAGATTAAGAGAAGAGAGGCTTTGTGGTTAGGTTCTTTTTTTAAAAAAATTTATTTAATTTATAATTTTTCTTATGCATTTCAGATTAATAAAAATTGTTGAATTTTTCAATAATCTATTTTCTTGATATATGGTGTCATCTATAATTTTTGATTTTTTTTTTAAATTTATAATTGTTCTTATTCATTGAGTTGTCTTTTTTGGAGACTATAAGATACAGTATTGCTATAAGTTTGATGAGAGCAAAATAAATTATTTTAATTATATTTTTTCTACAATTTTGTTTGTGCTTTAAATTGGAGTAACATTTGTTTATCACAATTTTATATACACAATTGTTTTTCCTAATATTTTATCATATAATTGAAAATAAACATAGTAGATTGGTTTTAGAATAACAAAATAGAATTTTTAATTTAAACTACAATGAATTTTAAATAATTATCTTAAAAAAATTTAGATATTGAGTATCACTATAAAAAATAACTAAAATGATATGTCAAATTTCATTATTATAGCTAAATCACAGCAATTTCATCTGAATTTATCAAACACTATAACATGCTTTTTCAAGTTTGAAATTAAAATTTTCCAAACACTAATCTACTTCATATGATAGTTGATTTTCTTAAAAGTACAACTGTCAGCAATTATTTTAAAAGTTTTAGCAATTTCAAATGGAGCCTAACACCCCTTAATAATAATTTCTATTCTTAGTTTTTTGGTTTCTCTGTTCTGTTTTCTGTCTTTAAAAAATAAGAAACATGCATGTTTCTGTTTTTTAAAAAATAGAAAACAAAAAAGGTTTGATAACTTTTTATTTTGTTTTAATAAACAAAAAACCAAACTTATTTGCTAAATTGTTTTTAGCTCTCTGTTTTCTATAAAGTTAGAGAGTTGGAGAGATACATGTGTTAGAGTAGGAAAATGAAAGCTTAGAGAGAATTAAACTTTTTAAGAGATTTTTTTTTAGAAATAGTAAAGAGTTAGAGAGAGAAGAGTTAGAGAGGGGTAGCTAGGTTAGAGAAGGATTAAAAAAAACATAATGGAAGAAAATAATAACTTTTTATTTTATCACTCTATTTATTTTTCTACTTTTTTGAAGCCATTATACGTTCTTTAAACATTTGCTTTTTTTTAAGCCATTGAGTATATTTTAAAGATTTGATGGAAATTTGATTTTTTTTTAACCGTTAAAACGTTTTTTAAAAATTTAATTTAAAAAATACATAAACGAAGAGACTCGTTTTTTAAGCCATTAAATATTTTTTAAAATTGATTTAAAAACTGTAATAATTTTACAAGTTGGAGTCATATATTTTTCTTTTATTTTTTAATCATGTAATTTTGAGACTTAATTTAAATTTATTAAGAAATATATGGGTACAACTTGTAAAAATATATAAGGGTTGATATATGAAATTTATGGTTTTTATTATGACATTAGTATTTTCATATGAATTTAATATTTTAATGATGCCAGTCACTGAAATTTGAGAATGGAAAACCATTTTAAAAACCAAACGTTTATGTTTTTAAATTTTCTTCACAGCTTTTAAAAAACACTTTGTTATTTATTTATTTTTTTTAAAAAAAAATAGTTACCAAATAAACTTGTTTTTCAAAAACCAAAAACAAAAATAAGAAACATAAAACTCACTGGTTCACAAACAGCCTCCAAGTGATTAAAGTGGCATTCCTGCTTTTTCTTTGTCTAGGGATTGTACGTTCAAATCATCACTAGTCTTTATGATGCGATATTAACAAAAAGTTAAATTACAAGTTTAGTCCATGAACTTTCATGTCTAATAGGTTTATAAATTATAAAAACTGTAATAAGTTTTTAAACTTTTAATTTTATTTATAATAAATCTCTAAACTTTAAGGGCCCGTTTGGAGTGCATGTTATAATAATATGTATTATAATAGTCTATGAATAACTCTATACTTCAAACACAGACTATTATAATCCAGACTAAATAACTCTACATCCTAAATACAGATTATGTAACCCACAGACTATTATAACTCATACTATTATAATCCACTCACCCCAAACAGTCCCTAAAAGTGTATCAACAAGGTCCTTAAACTATCAATTCTATGTCGAAGAGACCCCTAACCTAGTCAACATTTTAAAAATTCCTAGTGTTCCTATTAAGGTTCCTAAACCTTTCAATTCTATACCTCAATAGGTCTATGAATTTTAAAAAATGTTTAATAGATGAGAGTTCTATTTAACACAAAATTGAAAAGTCATAGACTTAGGCCCCGTTTGATAAACATTTGATTTTTGGTTTTTTGTTTTTAAAATTAAGTCTATAAATACTGCTTCTACCTATGAGTTTTCTTTGTTTTGTCATTTACTTTTTACATATGTTTTAAAAATCAAGCCAAGTTTTGAAAACTAAAAAAAGAAAATTTCAAAAATTTGTTTTTGTTTTTGGAATTTGTCTAAGAATTCAAATATTTTCTTTTGAATATGAAATTCATTGTAGAGAAATGAGGAAAAAACAAGCACAATTTTCAAAAACCAAAAATTAAAAACCAAATGGTTATCAAATGGGGCCTTAGTTACCACTTTTAAAGTTTAGAAATTTATTAGGAAAATTGGTGTAGATGACCATAAAAAAAATCTCGTTTTGAAAGATGTCCCCAAAAAAGAACTATTGAAATTTGGCCAACACGTGGAGTGCTCGTGCTTAAATTTTCTCCATTTGTTCTGATTATACACCCGATTCCTTTTTAGTCTCACAACAGTTTAAAGATTTAAAAGTTAGATTTTAGATTTTATCTCAAATTTAAATATGAAATTTAGATTTAAATTCTTTATGTGATTTTATCTTTAAAATTTTTAAACAAGTTGTTCTTCCTAGACCAAAAAATCTCACCATCTTCACTCTCTACGACTATCTCCTCACAGATTGAACCGTCTGGAAGAATTGGTGCTAGAAAGTAATCCTCCGACTAGGAATCAGACTCAAGATTTCAAGTTTCGCCTCCAATTGAAACCAAACTACCAACGGAAACAAGGAAGAACAACACTCAATCTATGTCAATCTTTGAAGTTACAAAATCTAATTTAACTGAATTGGTGCCAGTGAAAGCCCTCTAGTGGTGGATGATTAGGTTAAAAGTTTGGAGTTGAAATCGTTCCATCAGGGAACGGCAGTTTTAGAGCGGAGGAGAAAAATGTATCGATGAATTACACAGCTTCGTTGTCAAAGAAGCAGAAGGGTGAGAGACGAAACGTTGTAGAAAAAGGAATGGTATGAGGGTTTTGACGGCGAATTGTAAATATAAAGGAGGCGACAATGGAGGTAGTGGTTATTCTGAACATGGAGTTCTACGTTTTGGCTAATTTATGGTTATTTGAGTTTTGACGGTAGATTATTGTAAAGAGAGAAGGGCGAGGAGGCAATGGAGGTGATGGTTGTTTTGAACATGGAGCTCTAGTTTTTGGTTAATTTCTAGTTATTTTGCTTTTCGTGATTTGAGTTAGTCATTAGTTCGTTGGGAAAATCTCTTACCTATAATCGAGTGAGAAGTTTGTGCTCCAAAATACAAATATTGAGAAGTTTGTGCTCTGAAACACAGTAACAAATACTGGGTATTTGTTAGTCTTTTAGGTGGCAATGTAACAAATACGGTGTATTTGTGTTCTAAACATGGAGTTCTATTTTTTGGCTAATTTCTAGTTATTTGCTTTTGATTTGGATTAGTGAATGGAGTTTTGTTTTTTGGCTAATTTCTAGTTATTTGCTTTTGATTTGGATTAGTGATTGGAGTTCAGTTTTTTGGCTAATTTTTAGTTATTTGCTTTTGATTTGGATTAGTGATTGGATAGTTGAAAAATCTCTTACCTATAAATGAGTGAGAAGTTTGTGCTCTAAAATACAACAACAAATACACAACAAATACTGTGTATTTGTTTTTCTTTTAGGCGTTGATGTGGAAGTGAAAAATGCACAAATACAAATATTTTGTATTTACATCGAATGTAGTCAATTTGCTGGAGTTCTCAACATTTGCCACACAAATACATTCTATTTGATTGATAGACATAGACAAAGTACAAAATCATAAAAGATAGATGGAGCACTAAAGTTTAAGAGGTAGAAAAGAACTAAATAACTTCAAAGATTTGTGAAGAGAATGAAGTTTCAATGGCAAAAATAGGCTATGATTCAAGGTATTTTTGGTGCATAAAATTAGAATTAGAGTTTTGATTTGAAATGTTGTAGGGGAAGAATCCTTGCATGTTATTTCACAGGTTTTCAATTTATGTCACAAAAAAGATGCATCAAGTTAGTGTTTTTTCTTTTTCTTCATTCAACCAAACCGTATTTAGGTAGTCAAATCACAAAATATTTTTCTTGATGCTATGTTACTTTATTTTAAACCTATATTTTTTTTTTACATTTTCTATTATGTAATTCCAGATTATTTTGTAGGTTTATATAATTTTGAACCGCAATATTCAGTCTCCCAATTTTATAGGTTTTAGAATTTAGATAGATTTAGTCGTATCTTATTTTGATTTATTTAAGGTTATTTTTTTAGCTGTAGTTTGTTGATTTTGGGTGAGGGGTAATTTAGCCCATTAATTTTTTCTAGATTCTGTTTAAAATTAGGATTTGGCCATTTAAAAAAAAAAGTTTAGCCTTTTTTCAAAATCGCTAATTAAATATGGTCATTTATCTAGTAGTTGGCTCAATTTATTAGACACAAAATTAAAAGTTTGAAGACCTAGTAAACATTTTTTAAAATTAAGAGACTGATTAGACACAATCTTAAAATTTTAGATACTAAACTTAAAATTTTATAACTTCAAAACAAATATCATTCTTTTCATTCCTCCCCACCACTATTCATTTAAACAATGTCTAAATGAATAAAATTAGGCATAATAACTAATTATGAGTTATTCCCACCATTATAAATATACATCACCAAGTTTTCTCACCAAACCACCATTTCCTGCCCCTCTCCCAGTCCATGATCTCTCTTTTTACTTCTTTTTTACTCCCACACAAGATTGTGTTCGTCTCTCCATCACAGGTCAGTAAATGTTAGCTTCTTTTGTTTTAAAACTCTTTATTATCAAGATAAACTTAGATGTTAAATAATTGATTTTGCAGTCGCAACACTTCTTAGAAAAATGGTTAGCGATGATTTGTTGTGGAGATTTTGGTGAAGCTCCAATCATTTGTAGGCCTACTTCTCCGCTTATATGAATGAGTTTGGAAGCATTTGGTTAGGAATCTAAAAACAAAGATAATAAAAAAAAAAAAATTAGAGTTGTATTCCATATTTTTTGATGTTTTCAAATATGTGTTTGCTAGTAGATTTAAATATGAGATACCAATCTATAGAGTTGAACAAAGTGTGATTAGTAATTTATTTACAAGTAATAAAAATAGTAGTAATTACAAATTAAATGTTAAGTTGAATCCTAAATATTATAATTCTTTTTTATAAAAAAATTATAAATTAATTTGTCAACATAAAATTATAGATTTTGTGTAATTATTATTTTACAATTTCATATAACTAATAATTCATTAGGTTACACATGACTTAATTTAAAAAAAAAAAATCAAATGAATTTATGATGCGAAATAGTAAATTTATCAAAAAAAATTATGGTTTTTCAGTGTAATTTTGAATTTTTAAATTTGAATACATTAAAAAAAATTGTTGTTTTTAGAATTTCAACTACTTAGATAAATTCAAAAATAATTTTTAAAAAAATTACGAAATACATATTTATTGAATCTATTTGACACGGTCTGTTTTGTAGTTCCTTTGTCCTATTAGGATCATAATTAATGGTAGCTCTTCATGATCGAATGACGTCCTTCTCTCATAGTGAATTTGAACACATGGGAAACAAAATTATTGTTTTTAGCTTACCATCAAAGAAAAAGTTGACATTTGATAAATTGATTTGAGTTGAACGTACGTTATGTTTAAAAACTGAGAAAACTTAATATTTTCATAATAATTTTAGGTGTTCGTTTAATAATATTTCATTTTTTTTGTTTTTTTGTTTTTTGTTTTTCAAATAACTAGTTCAATTTCCAGTTTTTTAAATTTTGAAAAACATTTTTGAAATTATAACTAAATTTCAAAAAAGAAATTTAAGAATAAATTTCTGCTGTTTAAAATCTCACATTTCTTCTGAATCGTTTTTTTTAGAGGTTATTTCTTTTTCATAATCAGTTAATCTAAGCATATATTTTTCATTCTTTTTAACATATTTTCTCTCTCTAACTTGTGTTTTGCTCCCTAACAAATCCTTTTTCTTTAATTGTTTTCTCTCTCTAAAAAATTCTCTCTATAGACTATAGCTGTTCTTTTTTCTCCGTAACAGTTATTTTTCTCTCTCTCAAATTTTTTACTCCTATAATTTTTATTTTTCTCCCTAACTTATTTTTATCTTCTAACACATTTCTTTCACACTTTTTTCTCTCTAATAATTTATATGTTTCTTCCCAACTTTTCTTTCTCCAATTTATCTTCCTTTTTAGGGCAAAAATAAATTTATACAATTAAACCTTGAGGTTGTATCAATTTAAACAATACACTAATAATTATATGGTTAAATTACACATTTATTCCCTGAACTTTGAGGTTTGTATCTATTTAGTCCATGAACGTTCAAAATTACAAATTTAGTCTTTGGACTTTCAAATTTTTTAAAACTCACAGGTTTAAAAGATACAAAATTGAAATTTTAGGGTTCCATTAGAAACAAAATTCAAATTTATATCTAAAAGATCAATTAATTTTTAAAAATTTTGAATTTGACAGGGACCTATTAGATACAAAATTGAAAGTTTAGGGACCTATTAGACACAAAATTGAAAGTTTAGAGACCTATTAGACACTTTTGAAAGTTTAGGGACCAAATAGATACAAACCTCAAAGTTCAGGGACTAAACTTGTAATTAAATCTAATTATATCTATTTAAACTCTAAACTTTCATACGTGTATCAATTTACACCTTTTTTGTTAGTTTCCGTTTCAAAAACATTAGGTCACATGTGTGAAAATTTATACTTATACCAATTAAACTTCTAAATTTTCATAAATGAATCAATTTAGACCCTCAATTTGAAAATCGTTCATGCATCAATTATCACATGTGTGTAGACTTCTTTAAAAATTTAGATCCTCTATTTGACAATCATCCATGCATTTGAAATGGATGGTTTAAATTGATTCATATATAAAAGTTAAAGAGTTTAATTGATACAATTATAAGTATACATATGTATGAACTAATGTTTTTCAAACGAAATCTAACAAATGATGTAAATTGATATATTTATAAAAGTTCAAGGTTTAAATAAATACAATTATTAGTTTAGGATTTTAATTGATACAACCCCCAAAGTTTAGAGATATAAATTTATTTTTACCAATCTTTTTATGACATAGTCCCTTTTTTTAATTCTCTCCAATTTATATTTCTCTCTTAGGCATATCTTACTTTTAGATGTTCGATATTTTGGTTTATGATATAATATCTTAACTAAGTTGGTTTTGCTCAAGTTGACCTCTATTTGATATTTATATTTCTCTATGACTTTTATTTCCCTGCCTATCTTATCTTTCTCTTCTAATGTATTTCTCTCTTTAAAATTTTTATTTTCTTCCCAACTTCTCCAACATATTGCATGTTTCTCTTGAATCTTTCTCCCAGGTCCCATATAACTTTTTTGCCTCTCTCTAAAATGATCATCTAAATTTTTACTAGAATTTTGGTGTTATTATTATTAATTTTTTTAAGAGAATTTTGGTGTTATTTTTTTATTTTTTGAGTAAGAATTTTGGTGGTATTATTACTTTTTTCTAAAACTAATTTTGGTGTTATTTATAACTATATAAAGAAAGGGAGTTTTGATGTACAAGTACAGCATAGAAAAAAGCAATGATTTTTTAGAAAATAAAAATGTAATTAATTTATTTCGTGATTTAACTCCAACCAGAATTGTTAGCATCTGATAGGCGGACGCCAGCCTTCACTACATTGCGGCTTATTCGAACTCGCTCATATGAGTAAGGTATCCATATTATTGAACTGAAAAAAATGATTCAATATCGATATTAAGAATTAATCAATATCTCTGATATTTTACATATTATTTAATAAAAGAGAAAAAAGTCAAATTTGACTCTAAATTTGTCAGGTTATATCAATTTGGACCATAAACTTTTAATTTCATCAAATTAGATTATAAACTTAAATAAGTGTTGCAATTTTTATCATCGATTCAATTTCGGCTAATTTGCCCACTAATTTCTAACAAAACATAGTATAAAAATCCTCATAAACTTATTAATTTCAATAAAATAAAGCTTTAAAAATAAGTTTGACGAATACACAAATTAACCATTAAATAACTTTGCCAAGATTCATAAATTTCAACAAAAAAAAAGCTCTAATGTTGTTTTTCTCTAAGATTTTATCAATTCAATATCGTACATGTGTGTTTATAATTCTTTGAACGCATAAGAGAAAACTTCTTTTAACGATATTTAGAGTGAGAATTTATTAGAGGTTTAAAATTGCAACACTTTTTAAAGTTTGAGATTAAGATTGCAACACTTATCTAAGTTTGATGCTCAATTTTATGAAATTGAAAGTTTAGGGTTAAAATTGATACAACTTAAAAATGTTAGTCATCAAAATTGATTTTTTTCCAAAATAAAATATCATCGATTACATCGATATGAATATAAATACTAATGATAAGAACCTAACTCATTTAAAAAGTGAAAAGAAAAAACTCAATTATTAATTGAAATAAATTTTATAAAAATTTCAATTGGTTAAATTACAAGTTTGGTAATTTATAAGTTTGTGTCTATTTGATTCCTAAACTTTAAAGAGTATTTAATAAGTTTCTGAATTTTCAATTTTGTGTATAATATGTCCCTAAACTTTAAAAAGTATTTAATAAGTCTTTAAACTTTTAATTTTGTGTCCAATAAATTTCTAAATTTTCTATTTTGTGTCTAATAGGTCATTGATTTATTCACATTTTAAAAAATTCACAGACTTGCTAAATACATAATTGAAAGATGTCATGTTTGTAATCAATCTCCTTTATGGCTTGATAATTATCTAGATTAGCTTGTGTACCTCTTGGAAAATGAGCCTTATGTTGAACAAGATTTATCTGTAGACAATGTAACATTTTTATAATTAATATCTTTGTTAAAAAAAAAACATATATATACGAAACTGAAAGTTTAGGATCCTCTTAAACATAAAATTCAATTATATATATAATAGATTAGTTAATTTTTTAAAATTTTGAATATGTTAGGAACCTATTGGACACAAAATTTAAAGTTCAAGAACCTATTAATATTTTTCAATTTTAGGAATTTATTAGATACAAAATTGAAAGTTTAGAAGACCCATTAGATAATTTTTAGAGTTTAAGGACCAAATAGATATAAATTTAAAAGTTTAGGCTCGTATGATACCAATTTAGTTTTTGATTTTATGTTTTTGAAAATTAAACTTATAAATACTAATCCTACCTATGGATTTATTTGTTTTGTTATCTACTTTTTACCTATGTTTTCAAAAACTAAGCCATGTTTTGAAAACTAAAAAAAGTAGTTTTCAAAAACTTGTTTTTGTATTTTAGAATTTAGCTAAAAATTTAAATACTTTCTTAAGTGAGATAAAAACCATTATAGAAAAATTAAAATAAAACAAGTTTAATTTTCAGAAACCAAAAATAAAAAACTCAATAGTTATCAAATGGGCCTTAGAGACTAAATTTATAATTTAACTTTTTTTTAACCTATAGAAATATATGTTAATATCCATTATTCATAAAATTAAATTTTTGAACTTGTGATTTGACTCCAACCAGAATTGACAAGCATCTGATAGGCGGACGCCAGCCTTCATTACATTTTGGTTTATTCGAACTCGCCCAGATGAGTAAGGTATATAGAAATTTAAACTTCTAACTTCTTAATCTAGAGTATATGGCTTAATTAATTTCATATTGAAGCTCCAATTTATAGATATATCCACATGTCAGACATATATTTTAATCATTATTCCTCTCTTAACTGGTAATGCTTGGTAAATAATGATAATTATTATAAAAAATAATGAATGAAGTTTTTTGTGTTTTTTAAATTATAATGTTTTTTAAATAATGATAAGTGTGTCCTGTTTTTTTTTTTTGTTTTCGTCTTGGATCGCTTGAAAATTTTTATTTTCTTCCTGAATTTTTCTCTCTAACATGTCCCCATATTTCTCTTTAAACCTTATCTCTAATAACATATTTTCCCTCTTTAGTATATACCTAGTTTATTACTACATGCATTGCATGGGTATATTTTTTAATTTAAAAATAACTTAAGTTTTAAATGATTTGGGCACATGTTACTATAGTACTATTATTTATAAATTAATTAAAATTAATTTATTTAGTGGGTTGAATGTTTCATATTTATTAATTAAAGTTAATTCAATCACTTAATCTATGTCTAAGTTGTTAATATAAGCATAGCTTAGTAGATAAAATACTTCTTATCATTCTTAAAGTCGATGGTTTGATCCTCACTCTTGTAATTGTTGAAGTAAAAAGAAAAATTTAGAGGATTTAAAAACATTTTGAAATATAAGTTTTTTTTTTTTTTTAATATAAAAAAGTAGCTATATTTTAGTTATACATATTTGTGTACTTTTTATATAGTTAAAGACAAAGACTTATTAAATATAATTTTTTTAACTACTCATTCAACACAATATTGAAACTTCATAAACCTTTTAATTTAACAAATTATTTTATTTTTATGTTAATAGAAATATAAAAATATAAGTTAAATTTAGTGGTGGTTTAAGTGATTTTGATGCAAAGTTTTGGTTTTATTAAAAAACTTTTAAAAATAAAAAAGAAAGAAAGAAAAACACGACTACATTTAGTGGAAAATTTGTAAACCGTAACTCATATGTGGCATCCATATAAATAGTAGTTCTTATTTTAATTTTAACCCAAAATTTTTTTGTTACATTATGCTACTATTCTAGGTTGAATATCAATTCCACAATGTGCAAGGAACTAACCGTTCAAATTGCCCCTTCCAATTTTCAATAAAATTCAATAGCTTGGTGAAGGATTTTTCATATTCAAGTTTAAATTAATGGATCAACTCTTACCAAACCTAAATAATTGAGATTTAAGTTCTCACAAGTTGTAGTTGAAACAACAACAAAAATTATACCAATTTAATCTAGACACTACCAATAATCAATCTTTAATAGACAAAGAAAAAACAACCAATTCATGTTAGAACTCAATGTCACCATAAAAAAGAGGAGTTTCATTTTATAAATGCTATTTAATATAGAGAATATTTGATAAAAGGATTTAGAGTTCATTTCAGAAAGCGACAACAACAAAGAAGTCATAGAAAAGAACAAAAATTAAAAATAATGATAAAAGCTAGAGAAGTAGAAGAATCACAACTTAGGGTCTAATGATTTGAAATTGTCGTCGAAGTGGTGCCGCTTCAAGTATCGGTGAGTGTTGACATAATGATTAACAATGTTAAATATTTTACATGAATTAACAATATTTTATGTTGTTAATCTCTCATTTTGATCACAATTTTTGCTCATACAGATCTATGAAATCATTGAGACATTAGTGAATTACTCCTCCCATATGATGAGAATTCAATAATCACATAGCTAAAAGTAAAATATCTTAAAAAGGAGAATTAAACCTGGTGTTTGTCTTCAAGAAGTGGCAAACTTTGTTTGCAACGACAACATGGACAATACTACTACAATTTTATATATATGTAAAAGCAACATACATAAAAATTCAAAATTAAGCAAAAACAAAAACTATCTGGCAAGATGTACAAACCACCTTGGGTTAGGTATCCCCAAACCTCAACTTTTCCATGCATGCATCTTATTGACTTTTCCATGAATGCATGCTCAATAGGATTAACAGTTGGTCCTTTTGGTATGAAGAAAGTCCACTTTCCTTCTCACTTAAAGCTTTAGCTATGGCCAAATCTCTTGAATGAAAGAATAATTTCTCTCAATTCTCAAATTCAATTTTTTCTTCTCTAAAAAATAGGATTCTGCCGAAATTGTCTATTAAAAAAAAAAAAAAAATCGAAATCAATTTGTGAATGTCCTCCTTGTACCTTTGTTGGTAAATTTATAAATTTCATAGATTAGAATTTTAATAGACAATTTTTTTTTAAAAAAAATAAATGTTTTACTGTTTGATTATTAAAAAGAATTATAACCGTTTGTTACATGAGTACACAAAAGGTGATTAATTAGTTCAGTTATAACTAAATTAATTTTTTATTTGTTTAAATTTTAATAGCTAAATGGAATATAAATTTTATGTTAAATGTTTAAATTTCAAATGTAATAATTTTAAAAAAAATGGAAAGAGATGTTTGTAATTTCTAATATCTTACTGAGATAGGTTTGCTAAAAAATGGGAATAGATTTGAAATTTATGGATTTCTTACACGAACATTTATGGAGTTTTATATTTGAAATTAATGTAAATGATGTAATGACATATTTGAAATTCACTAAAAATAAAAGGGATAAAATGGTCTAAATTTTTTTTAAAAAAATGCTTGCTTTTCAATATGTTATAGATATCTCTCTCTAACTTTTTTGTTTTTCTAAAATATTTCACATATCTCTTAGCTTTATTATTTTAGAGTTTCTAGCTATCCCCCCTAGCTTTTTCCATTGTAAGATTTCTTTGGATTAAGTTAGGGTATGTTTGGGAGTGGTTTTAGAAATAGTGATTTTAACATAAAAGATTTGTTTATTAGTGATTTATTAAAATTATTTTTTATCTAATAATTTTAATGTTTTGACATTCTACATTTTTAAAAATTATTTTCATACATTCAAAAGTGATTTTGAATGATTGAGGGATTAGATTAGTGACTTTAGAATAAGTGTTTTAGTCCGAAAGGATTTACTTGTAAATTATTTTTGCAAAAGTATTTAATTAATAAATTATTTTAATATTTGATTCTACAAATGTGTAAAAGAGATTTTGATTTAATTAAAAGTGTTTCTCATGATTAATGTTTATTTTCAAAGTGATTTTAGAATCATCAAATTACTAATAAGGTGATGTGAAAACCCTAGAATTTTGAAAATGAAGAACCCTTTGTTAGGGACAACAACCCTTAACAAATCTCCACATTGGTATGATATTGTCCACTTTGGGCATAAGCCCTCATGGCTTTGTTTTTGGTTTCACCCAAAAGGCCTCATACCAATGGAAATAATGTCCCTCACTTATAAACCCATGATCTTCCCCTTATCTAGCCGATGTGGGACTTTGGTTGCACTCTCAACAATCTTCCCCTCGAACAAAGTACCAACTGAACCTCCCCTCAAATAGTCATCTATCCGTTTAGCTTTTATCCTGGCCAACTCATTTACTGGAGCACACCGCCTATCCGATAGAGCTCTCTACCACGGATCTCCACCATGACTACGCCTTTGGGGCTCGCCTCCTTTGTTCGGCACCCAAGGATTCTACTGATCACTGCTCAAGGGCATGGCTTCGATACCACTTGATAGGGACAACGACCCTGGACAGATCTCCAATGATACAAAATTAATTAATTAAACTCTTTAATTGAAACATGTTGGGTATAGAGTATGCCCTAGGATACATGTCTCGCCGGCTTTAGTGCAAGTGGGAGATTGTTGTGATTTATACCCTAAAGTCTCGTAATTAATTATTTATTTAATAATTAATAATAATTTTGATTATTTTATTTGCAATATAATATTATTCATTATATGAAAAATCCAAGGTTATTAGTGTAATCTTGAACAGTATGTGATTGACATACAGGAGGATCGTGTTCAAGAAATAACATAAAGAGTCATAGTATATGGATAAGGTTGGGTGCCTTATCCTGGTAACACTATTGATACGGCCCACTTTGTAATAGTTACAAATTATTTGATCCAAATCGTTCATGTGGAGACATGTGAATGAGGGTATCTTATACAATGAGTTTGTATAAGACTGGACCACGAAATATTTAATCTTTATTTATAAAACCGTTAATTGAGAAGATTAATATTTCATCAGGATGATCATATGCGACTCGATTTTAATCTTGAGTGAGTTATGAACTCCTGCCTGTGAGGGCTTGTCCTTTGATTTGCATGGGTGAGAGTAGCTTTTATAGCCGATTCAATATGCCTACAATTTTGGGGATTTGACCAAATAGGGAGCTGGGAACATAATCTCACAAGATGGAATTCACTCATTCCCATATAGGGTAAGTAGATGAGTAGTTCTCTTAAGTGCTGATTTCGGGACTTGAACAATGGAGCCCCACCCTCTCATTGGCCTGAGAGGGACTTAGTTTATAATTAGATTATAAACAGATTGTTCATTAGAGAATCAGTGGTACTTAAGGTACAATATGTAATTATAGGGGTAAAACGGACTTTTGACCCAACTGTAATTACGAACAACTCGTGAAGGATCGACTTGCATATAATGATTATATCTATGGACACAACTTGTCCTACAGTGCATAAGAGTGCAACTCTAAGTCTATAGTGGAGTGACCTATAGTTAATGAATGAAAATTAATTAATTAAAGAGTTTAATTAATTAATTTTGTATAATTGGAGCTTATAATCTGTAGGTCCATAAGGTCCACTTGTTAGCTCATAGTAACACTAAAAGATCAATTTAGTTGAAAGAAAATTTTGCAAATATTTAAATTAATATTAATTTGAAGTGTTCAAATTAATATTTAATATAAAAGAGGAAAATATATTTATTGTATTTAATACATTAAATATTAAAATTTGAAATGTTCAAATTTAATATTTAATTTGAAGTGTTCAAATTAATATTTAATATATTAGATATATTAAATATAAAAGAGAAAAATATATTTATTGTATTTGATACATTAAATATTAAAATAATTAATGTATATTTGATATATTAAATAAAAGATATTTATAGAATTTGAATAAGATTCAAATAAATAAATATCGTAGGAGATTTGAATGAGATTCAAATAAATACAAGATATATTTTAATATATTATATATTAAAATATAATATTTTAATTATGGCAAAGATTTTCCCTTGGTCACTATAAATAGGATCCTTGGGTTGAGCCATTCTTCACAACATACATCTCCTCAATAAAGAGAATTAGAGAATTCTCTCTAGACCTCTTCCTCTCCAATCCTTTGGGGATTTTCTTTCAAGAGGCTCCCACAAGCCTTGGTACTTTGTTCGAGCATAGTCAGGAAGACTTTGTGGAAGAGATAAAGATCCGCTAGAATATTCTCCATAATATTATTTTCAAGGTATTTATTGTTTAACCCTTGTATTTTAGTTTAATTCTAAATAAATCAAAGACGATTCTTATGCTTCCGCTGTGGGTTTAATTCGATTATTCCCTTCACCCTTTGTGATAAAGCAATCCTAAATCTCAGCCCAAAGATCCAACCATTTGAAGCAAGAACCTTTGAATCAAAGAGTTTAACATATACAAATTTTAGATCAACTAAGAGACTAGGCTAGAAATAGATTACCTCTTATGATCAAAGATCTAGAAGCAAGATTTGGAAATCTTGTTCTAGATTGAGTCACTCCACAATCAAACTTTGATCAAGGCTTGATTGAATGGCTCACATGCATTCTACCACAAGAATTGCAAGAAAAGGGTCTCAAATTTGAGAGTATATCTCATTCAATCATCATCATCTATCTTTACAAGACAAATCCCGTAGGTATCTATAGCCTCCTCACAAAAGTAACCCAAAACCCTTCAAATGCCCATTAAATAGTTACAAAAGTAGTGGCCATGATTAACTTGTTTAGTAACCCCCTTTCTTAACTATCTAAACTTGAAACTGAAATTTAAAAGCTCAAAAATTAGACTCAAGAGTTTATGAAACTAAAATGACAAATGAAGTCTTCAAAATGATTGCCAAACTTAAATGCAATTCATGGCAACTCCATGTTGAACTTCAACCAAATGTTGACCTCTGAAGCTCCAAATGGTCCATCCTCACTTGAATTAGCTTGTAACACATGAAATTGAGGTTGAGCCAAGCCTATCCAATTTTGTAGATGAAAAATGAATACTTGTTGAAGCTTCTTAGCCTTGGATCTTGTAATAGGTCCAGTTGGAACTTGTGGAACACTATGATTCTTATCATCTTCCCCTTCTTCAAAAAGATTCGTCCTCGAATCAGAGAAGTCATCACCTACATCAAAAGGACTTAAGTCATAAACATTGAAAGTGGAACTTATTGAAAATTCTCCTGGAAGATCAATCTTGTAGGCATTATTGCTAATTCGTTCAAGAACTTGATAAGGTCCATCCCCTTGTGGATGTAACTTTGTCTTCCTTTGAGATGGGAATCGCTCCTTGCGAAAATGTACCCAAACCCAATCACCCGGTTGAAAAATGAGTTCCTTTCGTCCTTTGTTAATTCTTGAAGCAACCTTGGAGTTTTGTTTCTCAATTCTGTCCTTAACCTCCATGTGCAAGGTTTTGATTAAATCTGCCTTATTTGTGGCTGCATCATTCACAAAAAACATTAGAGGGAATAGGAAGCAAATCAAGAGGTGTAAGTGGATTGAATCCATAAACAACTTCAAAAGGAGAACAATGAGTTGTACTATAAATTGCTCTATTATATGCAAACTCTGCAAATGGCAAACATTCTTCCCAAGATTTAATAATCTTAGAAATAATAGCACTAAGCAAGAATAAATCAGCCACATGCTTTGCATCATCCGTTTTGTTACATGCTATAAAATGAGTCATTTTACTAAATATGTCCACAACAACAAAAATACTATCCCTACCTTTTTTACTCCTAGGCAAACCAAGAACAAAATCCATAGAGATGTTAGTCCAAGGTTCGTTAGGCACATTCAAGGGAGTATACAATCCATTCGGCTGTGATCTAGATTTAGCCTCTTTGCATTTAAAACATTGGCTACAAACCTTATGCACATCATGCTTCATCTTAGGCCAAAAGAAGTGTTCATGCAACATGTCATAAGTTTTATGAATCCCAAAATGTCCCATCAATCCACCCCCATGGGCTTCTTGCACAAGCAAATCTCTTATAGAGCATTTAGGAACACAAAGCTTACTTTTCTTAAACAGAAATTCATGAAACACATAAAAATCATCCATAGCTTTTCCAACAAGACAAGATGCATAAATGGTTCCAAAATCTTGGTCATCTCTATATAACTCTTTAATATGCTTAAATCTAAGAATTTTTGCACTAAGAGAAGTAAAGAGATTGTACCTTCTTGATAATGCATCAACCACCACATTGTCCTTACCTTGTTTATATTTGATGACATAGGGAAATGTTTCAATAAACTCTACCCACTTTGCATGCCTACGGTTTAGTTTTCTTTGACCCTTAAGATGCTTCAAGCTTTCATGATCAGAATGGATCACAAACTCTTCGGCCACAAGTAATGTTGCCATACCTGTAATGTACGAACTAAAGCAAACAATTCTTTATCATAGATAGGATAATTCAATGTTGCCCCATTTAGTTTTTCACTAAAATACATTAAGGGTTTCCCATATTGCATCAAAACAGCACCTATGCCCAAACCACTTGCATCACACTCAATTTCAAAAGTTTTATCAAAGTTAGGCAAAACAAGTAATGGTGCATTGGTTAATTTTCCCTTAAGTTCAGTGAAGGCCCTCTCTTGCATTTCCCCCCATTCAAAAACAACATTCTTTTTCACTAAATCATTCAATGGTGCAGCTATGGTACTAAAGTCTTTTATAAACCTCCTATAGAAGCTAGCTAAACCATGAAAACTCCTAACCTCACTTGCATTTTTTGGTGTTGGCCAATCCCTAATCGCCTTAACTTTCTCTTCATCTACTTCCACTCCATCTTTACCAACTATGAAGCCCAAAAAGTTAACATTTTCCATGCAAAAACTACACTTACTAAAATTAGCATAAAGCCTCTCTTTTCTAAGCGTAATCAAAACTAACCTAACATGCTCCACATGCCCAAGAAAAGTCTTTGAATAAATCAAAATATCATCAAAATACACAACAACATACTTTCCCAAGTATTCTCTCAAAATATGATTCATTAAACGCATAAATGTACTAGGAGCATTAGTTAACCCAAAAGGCATAACAAGCCATTCATACAATCCAAACTTTTGAAAGCTGTTTTCCATTCATCTCCTACATGCATTCTAATTTGATTATATCCAAATTTCAAATCAATCTTTGTAAATATACATGAACCATGAAATTCATCAAGCATATCATCTAACCTAGGAATAGGATGAATACTTTACAGTGATATTGTTGATGGCTTTATAGTCCACACACATGCGCCAAGTTCCATCCTTCTTGGCACCAATATGACAGGTACAAAACACAGACTTAAACTTTCTCGTACATAACCATTCTCCATGAGCTCCTCCACTTGCCTATGAATTTCTTTGGTTTCGGTTGGATTTGCTCTATATGCAGGCCTATTAGGAATGACAGCCCCCAAGATGAAGTCTATTTTATGTTCAATACCTTGAATCGGAGGTAATCCTTTAGGTACCTCATCTTGGAACACATCCTCAAATTCCTGCAAAAGAGATTGAAACAAACTAGGCAAAGACAAGTTATGGTTAGAAGCCAAATACCCTTCCTTGTACATAAGTACAAATATTGGTTTTTGGGAATACATTGCCCTTCTCACCTCTCCCACTCGAGCAAAACAACTCACTTTCTTTCGTTTTTTTTTCAATTTCATCTATTTTTTCACTCTTTTTTTCTCTATGATTTTTCTCTAATTTTTCACTCACTTCTTTCTTTTCTTTCAATTCTTTTTCTTCAAATTATTTCATTTTTTTCTCCAACTTCAATTGATCAACAAATACATATTCAGAACTCAAAGGTACAAGAGTTGTTTTTCTTCCATCTTTTGTAAAAGAATACCTATTCAAATAACCATCATACAAGACCTTCCTATCAAATTGCCAAGGTCAGACAAGTAATATATATCCAGCATGCATAGGTAACACATCACATAGAATCTCATCTTTATACTTTCCTAAGGTAAAAGAAATCAAAGCTTGAGAAACTACCTTCATTGTTCCACTATCATTGAGCCATTGAAGCTTGTAAGGTTTAGGATGGTGTTGAGTTGGAATTTACAACCTTTTGATAAAAAATGTACTTACTACATTGGTGCAACTTCCACTATCAATAACAAGACTACAAGGAGTCCCATTAACTAAACACCTTGTGTGGAATAGGTTGTCTCTTTGGTCATCTATATCATTCTCCTTAACTTGGGTGTTAAGAAGTCTCCTTGTAACAAGTGTCAAATGACTCCCATCTTCCAATTCCTCATCATCCTCCTGGACTTCTTATTCAACTAGCTCATCTTGGTCACTTTCCTCTCCATCCGTAACAACTTCTCCATCCTTAATGATCATGACTCTCTTGTTAAGACAATCACGACTAATATGACCAATCCCTTGACATTTCCAGCATTTGATGTCTCTATTTCTTTCTCGAACCTCCACTTTTTCCTTGCCTTTCGAACCCTCGGCCTTGTCCTTCTTGTCAAACTCAGACTTTCCTCTAGGCTTGAAATCTACTTTCTCACTATTTACATTCTTTTTCTAAATGTTAGTAGAAAAAGAAATAGATTTAGAAGAAGTATACCTCTTGGAGTTCTCCTTCTCCCAAGATAACCGACCTTCAATTTTGACAGCAAGGTGTAGCAATTCTTTCATAACAAAGTAAGGTAGCCTATCCACTTGATGAGCCAATTGTCGGTTCAACCCTCCAAGGAATCTAACCATTGTATCCTCTTCAACTTCATCAATGCAATCTCTATTCACACTTTTTGATCATTGCTGCAAAGAATAGAGCTTTTGCTTGAGTGCTCGAGAATAATGCTTAGGAATGTACCCCTTCCTCATTAAGACCTTCAATTCTTCCCAAGTTTCAATTGGTTCTTCATAATTTCTCCTCCATTCTGATTTCAACGACGTCCACTAAATATTAGCATAATCAATAAATTCAGCCACAACAAGCTTCAACTTCTTTTCTTCACTAAAATTGTTGCAATAAAAAACATGCTCAATTTTTCTCTCATATTGCAAATACTCCTCTAGATCAGATCTCCCATGAAAGGTAGGAATTTTAAGCTTCACTCCCCTGACTCCTCCTTCTCCTCTCTCATGTTGGTACTCCCTCTCAACCCTTCTTGGTGCTAATATTTCTTGTCCCCCTATTCTTCCTCTTCCTCTCCCTCGACCTACATCTCTCCCACCCCTTGGATTGTATCAAGCTAAAAGGGTTACATTGTTATCTTCTTCATTTTCAACTCGTTCATAATTCATAACTTCCCTTCCTTGAGGATTACCTAAAGCTACTTCAATTCACTCCATTCGATCTGCCAAGGTGCTAATTACTTGGTTTAAATGAGTAATAGCCCCGGTTTGTGCTTCTCTCCACCCAGCTTCACTAATTTCCCTCAATTTCCCTCTCCTTGATTCATGGTTGTACAAACAGTAGCTAAATATGTATAGGACCTCACACACTCAACTCACTGATTTTACACTTGGGACACTCGTGTTTACACACAAAGGTAGGCTATTTGGGAAAACTGACTAATTGATGAATTTGGGTAGGCTAATATAGATCAAGCAATTCTTGTAATAGTGAGCTATTCAAGGCAACCAAGACAAGCTAATTATAAAATAACAGCAATTTAGAACATAGAAAACAAAGAGGACAAGAAAGAAACAAATAAGAAAGTTACTGGAATTTTCAGATAAAATTACACACAGATTTGGAATTTCAAAAACGAACATACTACTTTAAGAATTTGACAAAACTTCCTTCTTAACTTTGAAATATAACAGAATGATTTAACTTTTCACTTCAGGACAATCAATCAAATTCGGACGTTATCAAGGATTTTAACACGAAAGTATGAGCATTAACTGCAGCAGTTACAAAATTGGACAGTTTCAGCAAAATGTGTTTGAAATCTAATTAGACCTTCAAATAAACGTGCAATTGGTCTAATAATTGATAGAAAATAATGATAAATGATGTTATATCACTATTATCTCAGATTGGTTTGGATTTCAAAGATCAAACATCAAATTTGCATGAACAATTCAAGATCTCAACATGAACAATTTCTGGATGCTTTTTTTTTCTTTTTTGTTTTTGTTCTTTTTCCTTTCAAGATCAAAATATGAAATTTAAGATGGAAATGAGATCAGAATCAAAATATGAAGAACAATGGATGAAATGGAAGGCATGAAATGAATGGACAGAATTTAAAGAAAAGATGAACAAGCTTAAAATGAAAGATAGAATCAATTCTAGAGTAGGCCACAAAGATGCAACCTATTCTTTGATACCAAAATGATAAGGCAATCCTAAATCTCAGCCCAAAGATCCAAGCATTTGAAGCAAGAACCTTTGAATCAAAGAGTTTAGCACCTCCTTATACAAATTTTAGATCAACCAAGAGACTAGGCTAGAAATAGATTACCTCTTATGATCAAAGATCTAGAAGCAAGATTTGGCAATCTTGTTCTAGATTGAGTCACTCCACAATCAAACTTGATCAAGGCTTGATTGAATGGCTCACATGCATTCTACCATAAGAATTGCAAGAAAAGGGTCTCAAATTTGAGAGTTCATCTCATTCAATCATCATCATCTATCTTTACAAGACAAATCCCATAGGTATCTATAGCCTCCTCACCAAAAGTAACCCAAAACCCTTCAAATGCCCATAAAATAGTTACAAAAGTAGTGACCATGATTAACTTGTTTAGTAACTCCTTTTCTTAACTATCTAAACTTGAAACTGAAATTTAAAAGCTCAAAAATTAAACTCAAGAGTTTATGAAACTAAAATGACAAATGAAGTTTTCAAAATGATTGCCAAACTTGAATGCAATTCATGGCAACTCCATGCTGAACTTCAACCTTGCAAATGTTGACCTCTGAAGCTCCAAATGGTCCATCCTCACTTGAATCTGTTTGTAACGCATTAAATTGAGGTTGAGCCAAGCCTATACAATTTTGTAGATGAAAAATGAATGCTTCTTGTAGCTTCTTAGCCTTGGATCTTGTAATAGGTCCGGTTGGAACTTGTGGAACACCATGATTCTTATCACTTTGTGATGTGAAATCAAAGGCACCGAGAAAGATCTGATACTAAATGATGTACTCAACTCTACCATAAGTGGCTTAGACAACCCTTGTATGAACAAGAACCTCCTAAACACACACGGTAACACCTAGTACACACACAAAGAATCACCCAAGGGAAAGAAGAAAGGACTAATCTTGATAGTCAAGCCTTTGGAAAGGAAAACTCGTTCTCAATCCAAAGTCGAAACACTCCATAAGTTTGATGACCAATTAAACTTGAATGTTTCTAAGGAACATGCAAACCTAAGCTAGGATGCAACATGCTCTCAGTTTGGAGCAAAGAGATGAACTCTCCCTATTTTCATTCACCAAAATGTCTACCCTTTACATTTACAAATAATGGCTTTAAATAGCCTCATGTGGTTCAAAAACTAAAGAAACTAAAAACAAATCAACTAAACCCTAAGACTAACCTAACATGAATAATGTTTAGTTATAAGTTGTATGAGGGTTTCCTAAATGGGCCAATTAAACACATTTAGCTCCACTTTTGGCCTAAGAGCTTAACAACATATTGCAAATATGGTACAAGTAAGGTTGATGAGATATTTTACAAGAGGAACAACCATATAACCCCTAAACCTTAAATAACCCCTAAATTGAAGCTTTTAAGATTTGATGTCTTCATGTTGCCTTGAAGCATATCACTTTGGTTATATGACCTAATTATAAAATTCTAAAACCCTTAAATCAACTGATTTCAATCCCAAAGGAAGGAATAGATACATGATTAATTACCTTGATTATCGAAGACTAAGAGGTAAGGAAACTAGTTCCTCACTCAAGGTTTGAACACTCCACAAGCAAGTTGATCAGATCTACCTGAATGTTCCTGACTTGTAACTTTGGATTCTAGAATTGCAAAGAGATGATGATGTGGCTCAGACATCAATCATAGAAAATTTCATTCCCCAAAACTAAGTTCCTTTGTGTACAGGGTGCCTTTAGGCTTTTAACCTATGCATTTAGCTAATTGTCCCTCAACACAATTTTCCAACCAACTAAAATAAATAATAAAATAAAACCTCAATTAAAGCCATAACTTAAACATCTAAAAAATAATAACTATAAATCAATTACAATAGTAAATTTCCTAATATAAAGCTCTATTTTCTTCCTGTAGCATTATCTGGTAGAGTGTATAGAGCTTTTGTTCTCTGTTCCTGCCTTGACATTCATTACATGAATTTACCATTGTTTGTATGTTGGAATCGAAAGTCAATTGCAGTTGTTTAGACCTTGAGTGTGTGATTGGTCTTGGAGGTCAAGCAAGAGCATCCTGGTTCATATCATATGGGAAAATGAATAAAAATGTTATAGAGATACAAAAATTATAGAGAGATGAACGAAAAAATTTAGAGATAAAAAAAAGTTATTTAGAGAGAGTTAAAACCATTGGAGAGAAAAAAAAAATGAGAAAATGAATAAAAATGTTAAAAAGAGAATAAAGTAAGACATATAAATTATAAAAACTTTAGAGAGAGAAAATTGACATTTTTTAAATAATGATAGATGACTTCAATGGTGACGGTTTTGAAAATACATGTTTTTTTATGGAAATTAATGAATTTTATAAAAAAATGACGGTTTTTACCCTTCACAAAAAGTATGATTTTTTTTAAAATATGAAATTATAGTCATTTTGAAGACAAAATCACTTTGGAATCACCTCCCAAGTGATTGACCGGGAATCACTTAAAGTGATTTTGGATGTTTCCAAAATCACTTTTTTATGATTGCCAAACATCACAATTTTGAAGGAGAATTGATTTTGGGCATATCAAAAGTGATTTTGGACATTCCCAAATCAATCCCAAACATGCCCTTAAGCAATGAGGAATTTTCCTCTCCTGCTTACTCCCCCATTCCTCGTTTAATCAAAGATTTTCTATAGATGGATATTCCTCTAACAGATCATTAACCTATTTAACATTTTTAAAATTCACCGAATTACTAGATACAAAATCGAAAGTTTAAAATTTTATAAGAAATAAAATTCAATGTTATGTCTAAAGATAAATTAATTTTAAAAAACTTTAAATATGTTAAGGATCTATTAGGTATAAAATCGAAAGTTTAGGGACATATTAGAAACTTTTTAAAGTCCAAGAACTTGTTATACACAAATTTAAAAGTTAAAACATAAAATGGAATAGAGAAACAAAAAAAAAAAAAACAGTAAAAAACTAAAAACGAAAAAATGGTTATGCCTGGCCTTGGTTCTTTTTAACTGCTTTTAAAAATTGACTCATTACAAATGACTTAAATCTAAGTTTTATTTATTTTAATATTTTAATCTTCTTTTGATGATCATTTGATTTTCAATTCTCAGTTTTAGTTTTTTAAAAACTGATGTGTTTGGTAATCCATTCATTTTTCTGTTTTTTAAATTTGGAAAACGTTTTTGAAACAGTAAATTTGAAAACGGGAAAAAATCGTTTTTAAAAATGGGTTTTCAATTTCGTAAACATGCTCGCCGGCCGCCTATTTTGGCCTTGGGAAGAGAGATTGCGACTCTTTTTTTATTTTTATTTTTTTTAATTTTAATACTTTCCTTCCCTTTTTTTTGAATAATATCCTGCATATCCTCGCAACTTTTAGTTTTTAAAATATAATCCTTGCAACTTTGATTTAATATTTTAATTAAAAAAAATGTAATATGTTATTTAGTAATGCTCAAATAAACTATATATATAATTAATATATTGTCACACTCACACAATAAATTATGTAATTTATGTATTGCTTGATAACCATTTTGATTTTCTATTTTTGGCTTTTAGTTTTTGGTTTTCTATTTTTAAAAAACAAAAACTATACATATTTGGTAACTGTTTTTTATTTTCTATTTTTTAAAAATAGGTAACTAAATATGTTTGATAACTGTTTTTTAAGAAAAAGGATCATTGGTTTCTTATTAGAGAAAAAATTGAATTCTTAACCATAATTTTTAAATATTTTTTTATTTTTTTTATTTTTTTCAAGAATATCCATCGACATCGACATTTTACCAATATTTTCATCGACATTTCTATAAAATTGAGACTTCAACATTTTTATCGACATGGCATTTTAAACCGTGATAGTAACATTAATAACAAAAATAAGAAACAAAATAAATATGTCTAAAAGGTACAAATAACAAATACCATATTAATAATTGTATAAAAGATACAAATAATAAAATATATATTACTTAAATTTGGTTATAATTTAAATACTACCCTTGTTTTGAATAAAAACATATATTTCAAGCTAACTTTCATTTAAATAACTCAATCATAAGATAATAATTATTTTTAAGAAAATTTCTTAATTAAAAGGTAGTATTTAAGTTTGAACATAATCTTTGAAGAGACAATGTTAAATTTCGACTAATGTTAAATTTCGACTAATAGTTAACTTTGGCTCCAAATTATCTCAAAAAAAAAAAAAAAAAAAAAACTTTTGCTCTAAATTTGCAAATTTTTCTTAGAGCATGGTTAAAATACCAAAATTTTGTTTGATTAGAACGTTAGAATCGGAAAGCTATTTGTCAATTCAATTTCACTATGTGATATTTTGAGTAATTTGAATTATCAAACTGGGCCGCCTTAGTATTTTGAATTCATTCTTCAAAAATACTCTTAAAATTGTAGTCAAATTATTACAACAAAACGGTGGTTTTTTGGAAACTATCTTTAAGTTTTCAAATTTTGGCAAGGATTTCGACAATATTTTTTTAAAAATTAGATTATAAAAAATAAAATATTAATAAATATACATAATTTTTAAAATAAGATTGAAAAAACATAGAAAAAAAAATCATGTTTATTTATTAATATTTTCTTTGTTTTTAATCTAATTTATTTATTTTAAAAACAAAGAAAATATTAATAAATAAACATGATTTTTAAAAATAGAATCCTAAACCGTTATCAAATAGACCATCAGTTTTTTTTTTTTTTTATTAATATACTTCGTCAAATTTCAAAAAACTTTATTTTTCACCTGTTATTTTTTTCTTTTAGAATATTATATCACTCATAGGATGACAAAATTTGTACCTACAACATTTTAAAAGAAGTTGAGATATCTTAACCATTAAGTTCATGGAGACTTTTTCACATACATGTTAAATTTTAACAAAATTTATAAAACAAAAGCATTTTTTTAAAAATTTTTATTTTGTCACCACATTTATTGAATGTTTTTTTGACTTCATAATTTTGGCAGTAGAATTTTTCTAGTTTGATTTTCTGGTTACAAAGGTTGTATTTGGAATACCTTTTAATTTAAACACTTTTTAAATAAATATTTTTAATAAATTTTTTTTATAGATTAAACTTTTTAAAAAGTACTTCAAATAACAAATTTATTCGATTACACATGTTCAAAAGTGTTTCTATTAATGTTAAATATGATTTTTTCTTACTACATATTTTTGAAGATTTTTAATTAATTGCGTAAAAGTAATTTTAGGATAATTCATCTTTCAAATGTTTCTTTTAAATTAATTCAATTTTTGTGAAATGTTTTTTTTTTTATATCTTGAGATTTAAAAAAAAAAAAACACTTTTGACCCTTTAAAATCACTCAAGAAATTATACTATTAAATTATTAATTTTTTTAAAGGTGCTGAAAAATTGATTTTATTTAAAAATCAATTTTTAAAAAAGTTTTGACTAAAAAAAAAAGGACTGCTTTTGTTTTCTATTTTCTGTTTAAAATTTTTAAGTTTTCTTAGCAACAAATGACCTATTGTTGATTATATATTTTTAAGAACAACAAAAATAAGACTAATGGATAATGGCATTGTTTTCAATTCTCTATTTTTAAAATTGAAGTCATTTAATTTACTAATAAATTTGTTCTCTTGTAATCTACTTTTCAATTTTTTAAAACCCAAATTTCAAAAATTAGAAAAGTTTCTTTAAATTTTTATTTAAGTTACCTAATATTTCATAAGTGTTTTTTTTTTTTTTAAATGAAACATAAAAAAAAAAGATAGATTAAATGGCTAGAAAAACAACTCAAATTTTTTAAGAAAGTTCAAACAAAATTATTAAGAAGTAGGATCTAAAAATGCATATTTAATTTTTAATATTCAATAAGTATTTTAAAAAAATTAGAAACATTTTGTTGTGAGAATGAGTTGGATTCAGTAGGATTATTTATATAATTTGCTCTAGTTTAATCCGTTATTCTTACGATAGTAATTTTTTTTTTAATAAAATGTTTCTTAACTATTTAGGTCATCTTACCATCTCAAATCTACAGGAACAAGTAAGAGTTTCAAGGTAGAAAAGAACAATGATCAAGAATGGATATTTTAATCACAGTTGCAACAAAAGTGGCAGAGTATGCGGTTGCACCCATTGGACACCAACTAGGTTACCTCTTCTTCTATAACAGAAACATTAAGGATCTTGAAGAGAAACTTAAAAATCTTGAGACTACTAGAAGTAGGGTGCAAATTTTGGTTAATGAGGCAAGAGGCAATGCAGATGAAATCTACGATGATGTTTCAACGTGGTTGGTTGAAGTGGATGCTGAACTACCTAGCATGCCACAAAAAAATGATGGTGGATCATATAGGAACACTTCCAATCTCTCGTGCTTTAACTTGATCCAACGACACCAAATAAGTAGAAAAACAACGAAGAGGGTGAAAGATATTCTTGAACTCATAGAGAAAGGAAACAAGTTTGACAAAGTTGGTCATCCTGCCCCTCTTCCAGATACTGCAAGGTCTACTCTCCCTGCCGGTTATCAAATTTTAAAATCAAGAACGTTAAAGGCCAAACAAATTATGGATGCACTTGCAGATCCTAATGTCAACAAGGTTGGAGTATATGGTATGGGAGGTGTTGGAAAAACTATGTTGCTGGATGAAGTTAAGAAATTAGTATTGGAAGACAAATTGTTTGATCGAGTGATTGACGTGATTGTAGGTGAATCTAATGGTGTAGCAGAGATACAAGACCAAATTGGAGGTAAGTTAAATATGGGATTAAATAAGAAGGCAGAAAGTAAGGAGGGAAGAGCGCCTATCCTACAAAATAAGTTGGTTGAAATGAAAAATAATATCCTCATTATATTGGATGATTTGTGGAAGGAATACGATCTTGAAAAAGAGGTGGGAATTCCTTGTCGTTCAAAATTAAGTGAAAAAGGATGTAAGATACTTATGACAAGTCGATTTCAAGATATATTGACCAATAATATGAATATTGACAAGTGTTTTCAAGTGAATCCTCTAGATGAAGAAGAGTCTTGGAAGTTTTTTATGACAATTATTGGTGATAAGTTTGATAAAGTAGGTACAAAACACATAGCGAAGGAAGTGGCAAAAAAATGCGGAGGATTACCACTTTTACTTGGTACCATTGCAAAAACATTGAAGGGGAAAGATCTACGTATTTGGAAGGATGCTTTAAAGCGCCTGAAAAATTCTACTATAGTGGAAATTGAAGGAGTGGATGAAAAAGTGTATCCAATACTTAGATTGAGTTACGATTATTTAAAAGGAGAAGCGCAGTCATTATTTCTTCTTTGCAGCGTATTTTCAGATGATTATAAAATTAGTGTGAAAAATCTGCAAATGTATGCAATGGGTATGAGATTGTTGGACAAAGTGAATACTTGGGACGAAGCAAGAAATAGAGTAATAAAGTTGGTCGATAATCTTAAATCATCTTGTTTACTTCTGCCGTTAGATTCAAGTGGCAAATATGTTCAAATACATGATGTGATCCGTGATGTTGCAATATACCTTTCATCAAAAGAAGATAACATGTCTACATTGAACTATGGATATAAACTTAGTGAATGGCGAGATGAGGATAGATGTGGATCTTACCGTGCAATCTTTGTAGACTGTAAGTACTTTCACAATCTTCCCCCAGACTTGAAGTTTCCAAAACTTGAGTTGTTAATAATAAGATTCAATATTTTCCATGGGGGTGATCTTCAAATTCTAGATGCCTTTTTTGAAGGAATGGACAAACTAAAAGTTCTGGACATGAGAAATATGCATTTTCAACCCTTATGGAGATCATTAACCCACTCGTTAAAGAGCCTTCGAACATTATGTATGTCAGTTTGTAAATTTAATGATATTGAAGCAATTGGCCAGCTAAAGAAACTCGAAATTTTGAGGATCAATGAATGTATGATCCAAGAGTTACCTGCGAGTATGAGTCAATTGACACGACTTAAGGTGCTGGAAGTGTCATATTGCTCAAGCTTGAGGGTGATTCCTGCAAACATAATTTCAAGCATGAGGGAATTAGAAGAGTTGAATTTATGGTCAAGCTTCAATAGATGGGGAGAAGAACTATGGCACAAAAATGAATGGATTATGAATGCCAAACTTTCAGAGTTGAATTGTCTGCCAAGTCTTTCCAATTTAAGGTTAGAGATCTTAAATGTTAACCTTGTGTTGGATGATCTGAGTTCACAAACTTGGAAATTAGAAGAATTTCGTATTTGTGTTGGTGATAGCCATTGGAGGTTTCACATGTCCCACAAATGTGCAAAAACCTTGATGCTTAGTATAAAATCGGAAAATAATGTTTCAATTGATGGGGTACTTGAAATGTTATTGCAAGAATGTGAAGAATTGCAAGTAAGAGATTCAGTGGGTTTTACAAAGGATCTTTTCCTACCAAATGGAAATTATGGTTATCCCAGTTTAAAGCATCTCGACATTTTTGGAAATTCTGACATGCCACATCTGATGGGAAATATGAGTTTTAGTTATTTCACTTCTTTAGAGTCTTTGACTCTTACTGAAATGAAGAGCATGGAGAATATAGTTTCAAGGAGTGCTCTAACAAATCCTTTCGAGAAGCTTCAAACCATAAAAGTTCAAAGGTGTGTGCAGCTAAGGAGTCTTTTCTCGTTCTCTATTTTTAAAGGCCTTTCAAATCTTCGAGAGATTGAAGTTGATACATGTCGCATGATGAACGGGATTGTTTCTGAAGAAACTGAACAGCCAACCATTAGAATGGAGTGCAGTACTCGTTTAAGTTCTTTACAACTTATGAAGGTCAATAAACTTGCAAGTTTCTGCACAAAGCAATTAATTCAGGAAAATTCACAAACTATCATACCCTTTTTCGATGATCAGGTACGATAAAAAGCACCTTCAATTCATAGTTTACTTTTTTGATCTTCTCAATATTTTTTCCATTCTACTCTTAATTTGCTGTTTTAAATAGTTCTGTTTGTTTTATAAATTTTCTGTGTTTCGCAATTGAATTACTTTTTGGAAAATATTTTACAATTCTAAAAAAAAAAAGATTTTATTTTATTATTATTATATTTTTTTTCTTAAAAATTTGGCAGGTTGTAACATTATATTATCAAATGGAATCTACAAATTGCTATTTTGTGTTTAGTTTTTTCAGATTATTTTTAAGGTGATCTCTACTTTTTTTTTTTTAACTAAAGAATTATAAAATTGCAGGTTTCCTTTCCTGAGTTGGAGAATTTAACAATGGAAGGAGCAAACAATTTGGAGATGTTATGGCATGATAATGGACCAACTCCAAATTCTTTTTGCAAACTCCAAAATATAAGTATTACATTTTGCAACAAATTAAGATACATGTTTCCTTCAAATATGGTAAAATCACTTATTTTCTTAAATACATTACAAATTCGTAATTGCGAATTATTGGAAAGGATATTTACAATTGAAGAGCTGACTTTTGATGATGCAAAAATAGTGCCATTGAGAAAGTTAAGTTTAATGGGCTTACCAAATTTAAAGTACGTGTGGAGCAAAGATCCAGGTGAATTTGTAGCCTTTCCAAATCTAAAGGAAGTGGATGTTATTAGGTGTCCTAAGCTTAAAAATCTTTTCCCAGCTTCCTTTGTCAAACATCTTCAGCATATTAGAAGCTTACAAGCACATGAGCTAGATGAAATGTTTACAGAGGATACAACATCAAAGTTAGGATTCCCTGAGGTAATGCATCTTCGTTGTTATAACCTGCAATAATTTATGTTTCCACTTGGTAATTACCTTGATTTTTTTTTTTTAATAAAAATTTACATGCAAGGGACAACTATTAGGGGCCGTTTGGCCCATGGGTTTGGGTTGGGATGGGTTTGGGTTCCAAACCCAAAACCATGTTTGGCACAAGGTGTTTCAAAACCCTTGGTTTTGAAACACAACCCCATGGGTTACAACAGTGCAACCCCATGGGGTTTGTGCCATGTTTTCCTCTTCCATTTGCCGTTTTCCATTTCCGGCAACCACTCCGACAACAACTCAGGCGACCACTCCGATGACAACTTCGGCGACCACTCCGACAACAACTCCGGCGACCACTCCGATGACAACTCCGGCGACCACTCTTACAACAACTCCGACGACCACTCCGATGACAACTCCGGCGACCACATCGGCGACCCGACCACCGCTAACAATTACCTCCGACGATGATTGAATGAGAACTCTAGAGACCAGTTCCATTTACCATTCTCCATTTCTAGCGACTACTTCGACAACAACTCTGATGACAACTCCGGCGACCACCCAACAACCACCGATAACAACAACTCTGACGACTACAACGGTGACCCGACCACCGCTGACGATTACCTCAGACAACCACTGCGATGAGAACTCGAGAGACCAGTCTGACGATTACCCCTGCTACTTGACCACCCCAATAACTAGACACCCCGATAACCCAACCACTCAAACAACCCGACTTGCCCGAACCATCGACAACAACCACTTCAATGACCCGATCACCCGACAACCATAGTTGACGATCACCTCGAAAACCTGACCACCTAGCAACCACCGTAGACAGCCACCTAGTGACCACTCCGATGACCTGACCACCCTGATGACTACTTCGGCGATTACCCCGACGACCTGATAACCCAACCACCCAAAGCCACTGTTAACGACCACCTGGTGACCACCCTGGCTACTCCAACAACTCAACCACTGCCACAACCACCCAGCGACCACTCCGGCTACATGACCACCCTGATGACCACTCCAGCAACCCGACAACTACTGCTGAAAACCACCCAATGACCATTTCGGCCACGTGACCACCGTGCAATCACCACCGGCGACCACCTCGGCATACCCAAACACCCCATCAATCCAACCACCCCAACGACCACTCCAACAATCACCCTAGCGACCCAACCACCTAGTCAATATTTTAAAAGGGCCAGCATGGACGAGCTATATGCAAAACTAAAGGCGATCCCAGGGATGACAAGGCAAGACTGAATGGCTGTTGCAAAGACTATTCTCTCAGATAGTATGATGTTGAACTCCTTCTTTACATTCACCCCAGATTGGAAGTATGATTACTATGTGAAAATTTTGGGAAAAACACCTAGAACCTGACTCTCTTTTCATCACTTTCATCTACCACTCTTATGACTTACATTTGTGTTTGGACAACTACTTCTACTTTCTTGTCATTTCATCTGGAATGTGTGTTATGATATTTTTAGAACTAGATCTTAGTTCTAATTTTTGGTTTGACTTTACCATTGGCAACACCATTCTTACATTGCACCTATTAATTATCTGTTGCTACGCATAATCTTCAATTTTATGTCATCATGAGTGGAGTGAATGAGATAGCATATAGTTATACAAACTACACATAATATAATTCAAATTGAACTATAGTTGTAACAATTGCTCTACATAATTGGTTAAATAGTTGGTATGTAACACACCAAAAAAATTATGAAGTTAAAAAAATGGAGTAGGAAAAAAAAACAGTGTAAGATTTTTTTTAAAAATAATAAACTGTTTGAAAAATTATAAAAAAAAACAAACTAAACAAACCCAGCTCAACCCAACCCTGCACCCCAAACACAGGTTTCAGCAAACCAGCCCAACACAACCCTGCACCCCAAACACAGGAATCAGAAACCCCAGGGTTTCTGATTCCAAACCAGCGCGCCAAACAGCCCCTTATTGTTTAGATTTATTTTTATTGGAACTAGATAAAAATTAGTTAATTAAAATAATAGTTAATATACTTTGTTTTCAGATTGTATTATTCCCACGCCTGAGACATTTGGAAACGGCGAGCATGATAGTGCAGAGAAGCTTTTGGTTCAGATCAGAGTCATTTCCCAAACTTGTAAGTCTTACATTGATTGGTTCTGAAGGTGATGACATGAATACTTTGCCATTGGAAATGAATCAAGCATTATACAGTATTGAAGAATTGAAAATGGAAAATGTTGATCAATTGGTACAAGTATTTGGAAATGATGAAGAAACTAATCATAATCATAATCATAATCAAAGCCGTGCGAATTTGAAGAGGTTAGATTTGTTTAATCTTCCAAATCTTATGGACTTGTGGAAGGAGAACAGCAAAATGAACCCAAGGTCGTTTGATAGTTTGGAACATGTTGATGTAAAAAAATGTGTGAATTTGAAGAATTTACTGCCATCATCAATCATGTTCTTCAACTTGAGTGTTCTCCGCGTTGATAATTGCAACGGAATGATGAATTTGTTTAGCTCTTCAATGGCAAAAAGTCTGGTGAATCTGAGGCACATTGAAATATCTGGTTGTGGAGTAATGAGTTCCATAGTTGCAGGAGATCAGGAAGAAAATGGTGAAATTGTTTTCAAGAAATTGACTGATTTGGTACTTAATGATTTACCAAGACTAGTGAGCTTTCACTCTGGAAAATGCACATTTAAATTCCCTTGCTTGTATTGGTTGAGCATAGAAAGATGCCCCGAAATGGAGACATTTTCACATGGAAATATAAGCATGCCCAAGTTGGAATATATGATGATAAGAGAAGGTCCAGTCTCTGTATCACCAGTTGGTATAAATGTCGTTATCCAAGACTTTTGGAAGGATGAGATCACGAGTAGCATACAAAATTTGTTCACACAAGAGGTATATGCATGTTTACTCCTTCAACTATTATTCCATTATTTCATCCAAATTAAGATAAAAAGAATTTAGTAACGATTTCTTTCTTTTTTTTTTTTTAAGGATTGTTTACCAACAATTTTTTTTTTCTTCTAATGATCTATTCTTTAAAATATTTCAGAAAGCTTAGCTAAATTTTGTAAGTAAATAAATAGTTTCCATTTTAAAAAATTGACTAAACTGTCAAAAGCACTTTAAAAAAGAAAAGTTAAATGAAAAGATTGTTGGCAAATAAGTTGGTTTTTTCTTTCTTCTTTTTTCAAAAAGAAAAACAAATCGTTAGCTTTAAACTTGGTTAGCAATTTTAGAAAGTTGGATGAAAAAAATAGATAAAATTATTTTTAAAATAAGCACTTAATATTTAAAAAAAAAAAACATAGAGACAATTTCGTTTATATATAGTATTCATTTATTATGTTTTCTACTTATACTTTCTATTTTTCCTTTGCAATTTTGTCTCTTCTAATCCAGGGTGAAGACGACAGTACTAAGGATTAATTTGGACATATGCTTGTTTTTCCATCCTAATTCATAAAGGTAAGATTCTCACAGTTAAAATATAATTAATGTTTTAGCGGGTGTTTGGGGCGCTGAGTGGAGTTATTGTATCTTGAGTTATTTAGTCGGTGGAGTTAAATAATCTGTGTTTGGGGTGCTGAATTGTTTAGTTTGGATTAAAGAAATCTATGTTTGGGGTGTAGAATTATTTAGTCTGGGTTTAGGAAGTCTATGTTTGGAGTGCAAAGTTATTTAACATATAGTTATGAAGTTTGTGTTTATAGACGGTTTCTTTTCCTACATTTTTAGTTGTATTATACAATTAGAGTTATATTATATATCAAATTTTCAAAATTTAAATAATAAAGATTTGTTCCCATCAAAGAAAATATTTTTTTATTTCCATTTTCACCCATTATCTAATTTAGATAGCTAGAGGCAGAGACATTTTTCAAGGAATTTCCTTCGAAATTATCCTAATAGAAAATCCTTGTTTTTAATTAATTCTATTGTTTTAAAAAATATACAGTTTATTAGACATTTGTTCTAATGACCTTAAAGGTGTGTGTATATATATATATATATATATATATATATATATATATATATATATATATATATATTAGTTATAAAATTAATTGCATAACGACATTTGATGTTTAATGTAAAAGATTTGTTGAGGAAAATCTTTTATTGCTCTAATTTTAATTGATACAGGTTATTAACTCCATTTCATATCTATTCCCTATAGTTTATAGAAATTTAGCATTTTATATATAGTTAAACTTAGTATATATTGTAACTTCATCTTTTATAGATGATTTGTTTATCTATGATTTCAAAACCCTACGAGTTTTAAGTAAATTTTGTTGTTTATCATATGAAATTAAATGATATTTTTACATAAGAAAAATTATGACAAAGACAATCATATTTTGCTAGTTTTTCTATAATTTTAAAATTATCATTTAAACACAAAATTTACCAAATTGATGTGCAAGTATTTCATTCTTGTAGTAGTCACTAATGAAACAAAACCTTAGCATCTTTAGAGTTAAACTTTATCTCTATTGTAGCTTCATCGTTTTTGGTCAGTTTGTGTGTAGGATTTCAAGTGATTTTAAACTCTAACGAATTTTAAATAATTTTTTTTATTATCATATGAAATTGAATGATATTTTTATGTCAAAAAAGGTTCTTACCAAAATAGCCATATTTGGCAAGATTTCCTAGAATTTCGAAGTAAGTTACTTAACATCAATGTTTAAAATGTCGATGTCGACAGAAATATCGAGGTCTCGATTCTACGAAAATTTTGATGGAATATCTATAAAATGTTGACATCGATGGATAACTGAAAAAATTATAAACACAAAAAATTAAAAAAAAAAATTAAATTAACAAATAAACATTTTACACTTTTTAAATATGTTGAAATACTTAATATTAACATAGAAGAGAGGGAGAGAGGAAGATGGAGAGAGGGAAAGAGAGAAAGATGGAGTTCATCGATAAATATGCAGACTTCAATAGTGAATACTGTTGAAGTTGGTGGGGTGGAGTTATTTACCCACTATGGGGGTGTTTGGATTGAAGAGTTGGGAGAGTAAAGTTAGGAGGAGTTAATAACTCTCCCCAACTCCTTGTTTGGCCCAAGGATAATTTTACTCCTATTGTGGACCCCACATATTTATTAACTCCTTCTCCAACTCCCCATTGTGGGCCCCACAAACTTATTAACTCATTCCCCAACTCTTCATTATGGGCCCCACAACTTTCCTATCTCATTTTTTCTTCACCTCACCTTACTCATACCTCTCTCTCCTCTCCTCTCCTTTCTCTCTCTATTTTTTTTAATTTCTTAATTTGAAAATTTTTCTTTATTTTTTATATAAATTTTCTCATCATTGTTACTAATTACTAATTAAATATAAATAATTATTTTTTATTCTATAATTTTAATCAATTTTTTAACAAAAATATTTTTCTTTTTATTCTATAATTTTATTTTTTAAATATAAATTATATAAGAATGTTTTAGACATGATACTATTATTTAAATTGAAATTTTAATATAAATTAGAGTACTACATAGCAATTTTTTTAATTGATAAAAATCTTCCTATTTCACTTCCCTTCATTTGTCATCTACAAATTTTTTTAAGTTTCAACTAAAATACTTATAACAAATAACAATCTCATCTTTTTTAAGCTTATTTTTTTTATTAATAGCTCAAAAATATATATAATTTTATGATTTGAAGATAAGAAAAACATATTTTAAACTAACCCGTATTACATTTTAGAAAATTAGTATTAAAAAAGATTAACGTATTAAACAAATTTGATTTTCAAACTAATCATATTCAAAGTAAAAAGATAAACAATTTCTCATTCCAAACTTAATAAAATAAAATTATTACAATAAATAACATATATATATAGTATTTTGAACAAAAGTATGTATGATATTCATTTTGAATGATGTTAAAAAATATATATATTCATTTTGAACTTAATTATTTTAAAATAGCATAAATATTTGATATTTTATTTTTAACTTAGTTATTTTAAAACTTCAAAGAATATATTATTTTCAAATTAATCAAACTTTAGCTAATTCATTACATTGATTAGTTAGAAAAATAAAATCTTAAATTATGTAAAAAAATTATTTTATTAAGCTTAACAAGTCTCTAATAAAATTGTAAAATATTCATAAAATAATATAATTTAAAACCCCAATTTTAGGATTGACGGAAACAAATCTATATTATTTATAGAATTGAAAGAATAAAAACGTAAAAATCTTGAATTTTATTTGAATCCCTTTAAATTAATGGATTGAAATATTTCCAAATCACATGTAATATTTTAAAAAGTATTGTAAGACTCTTTTATTTGAAAACTATCCAAGATAAATGAATAATTAATGTGAGATATATTGAAAAAAAGAATGTGGGGTATTTTGTTCAAAATTTTTTTTTTTTACTTTAAAGAAATTTGTAAAATATACATAAATTAATAAAAACAAAAAATCTCAATCCTAGAATTCATGGGAACAAATTCTTAATAATGAAATTTTGAGAAATTGTAGAAAAAAACTATATAAAATCAACTTAGACTTCAGAACTCCTGGTTTAACAAATATGCACCCCAAACACAGACTTCAGAACTCCTACTCCCTGCAACTCCTTGCCCCAAACACAGACTTCCTAACTCCAGACTAAACAACTCTGCACCCCAAACACAGACTTCCTAACTCCCCAGACTTCTTAACTCCCCAAACATATTAACTACTCCCTGCAACTCCTTGCCCCAAACAGCCCCTATGTTGTGAAGTATGTGGGTCAAACGGGGAGTGGGGTATTTTAGCCCACTCCACCTGACTCCAAGTTGGTAGGCCAAACACTCCCTTAATGTGTTTGTTATTATTTGAAAACAATCCTTTATATATATGTCAATAGTGGTAGGGGCATTGTCATAGGAAAGAAAATAGTGGTAGTGGCATTTTAAGAAAAAAAACTTAGCTATTTTACTAGATGGAGAAAATTTCTATTGCCAGACGTGTTCCATTTCACCTTTTTTTCAAAAAGAGAAATTTCATTAAACCAACAATCGCATTAATTACAACCAACTTCCTCCATTAATACAGAGGACAACCAAAAAGGAATATCAGCATTCTAAAAGACTCCCATCAAGTTCGACAACTGGAGAAGAATCCCGCACAGACAAAAAAATATATAGACTTGGGGAGAACGCTAATCTAGCAAAATAGTGAGCAGTGGTGTTACTCGATCAGGGACCTTGCCACCATCACAGCTTCATCAACTAAAATTTTGATTTCAGTAAGTTCAGAGGATGAATTGTTTAGCAGAGCAACCATTTCACTGGCATCTAATTCATTGATGATCAGAGGGATGGGGCCAATGAACTAAGTAGCATCTTCAATCCCTCGAGAATGACCTTCAATTCCAACACTTTATGGCTCCACTTTCTGATGATTTTTTTGGATCCCAGCACAAATCAAAGAACCTTCGGAGTCGCACTCGAGCCAGCCAATTCCACCCCAATCTTTGGAAGCTCACCAAGAAGCATCACAGTTCATTTTCTACAAATTTGATTAAAGGAGGGGGGGGGGGGGGGGACCAGCGAGTTTGACTCAAGAGGTTCTCCAAATTCAACTTGAGGGACATTCCAAGTATTTCTAATCTCTTGTCCTTGCTGGAAAAATCGATATGCCTAGTGATTGTTTGTTTGCTTTGAGAATTTCTACTAGAGAGAACCAAATTTTTGTGATTCCACAAGCTCCATAGGACAAGTATGACTTTTCTCAACTCTGACTCTTCCAAATGATTTGCTATCTAGTCCCAATACGAACTCGGGCTCCACAACTCTTGCAAATCCCAAAAAGTTTGAGTAAATTAGGGAAATAGCATAACAAGATTTCTTTTGAGAACTTGTAGTTCCACAGGACATGAGAGGTCATTTTGAAATTCTTCCTGCAAAACACACATAAAGGATTAGTATCGATCCCTTTTTTAGTAATATTAACGCGAGTAGGAATTATATCCTGAATAAATTTTCACACACAAAGCTTTGCTTCAGAGAGCGAGCTAATCTTCCAAAAGCTTTTCCATCTATCCTTATGCAAAGCTAAATTAGAAGATGAAGCTTTTTTTTCTCGTGCATGGTTAGAGGCTAAATGATAAGTGCTTTTGACCATGAAGAAATCTTTTGATTCAAGATTCCAGATGATTTCATCTTTTGATCTTCCTCTAGCAATAGGGATTTTAAGAATACTCTGCACATCAAAAGTAGTGAAATTTTCTTTAATAATATTTTCCTTCTAAGTACCATTCTCGTCGATAATCTGATTGACCATGCTATTCCTTATGAGGAGATTTACTGATGCTGGCTTACTACTCCCAACCCTGTCAAGCCATGGATCTTCTACAATTTTAATGTAGCTTCCATCCCCCAGTTTTCATTTGTAACCTTTCATAAATAACTCCCAACCCCAAAGAATACTTCCCCAAACTAAAGAGGGATTGTTCCCCAGGGAAGCATTTAAGAAATCTTCATCCTTGAAGTACCTTCCCCTGAGCGTTTTGACAAGAAGACTGCTTGGATTTTCATAAGATTCGCCAACTTTGCTTGGCGAGCATAGCTTTGTGAAACATGAAAGTTCTCTAAACCTAGGCCTCTCCTTTCTTTGCTTTGGCATAACCTGGACCCAGCTCATCTAATGCACTCTTTTCCTAGTCGAGACCCCTTCCAAAATCGGGCACACATCCTATTTATCTCATCACAAATCTTTTTGGGAAGAAGAAAGCAACTCATTGTATATGGAATTGCTTGGGCAATAGCTTTAATAAGGACTTCTTTGCCATTTAGAGAAAATCCCTTTTACTTTAAGCTCTAAAGCACTTTCTAGACTCAGCCTTTTATATTCCAAAAGATCTTGTTCTTATTCTGACCTGACTGGAAAGGCATCCCTAAGAACTGCCCAGGCAAATTTGTGACTTTTATCCCAAGGATATGGCTAAGCTCTTCTGCTTTTTCCCTGTTCACATTCTTATTGACCATAAATGACAACTTATCAAGATTTATCGTTTTCCCTGAAACCATCTCATACTCCCCTAACACTATTTTTATAGTTTCGTAGTCTTTCCTTGTGACTTTGATGAAAATCAGGTTTCATTTGTGAAGAAAGGATGAATCAGAGGAGGACAATGTTTATTAATGCAGAGACCATTAAGATTAGAAAAAGACTCCTCTCTGTTTATAGAGCCTGTAAGATCCTCAGCACACATTAAGAAAAAGTAGGGGACAAGAGATCTCCCTGCCTCAAACCTTTTTCAGGCCAAAAGACTTGTTAAGGGGCTCCATTTACCATTACAACGTAACTGTCCGACTCAACACAATTCATAATTCTGTTAACCCAGCTTATAGCAAAGCTCATCTTATGCATACCTTTCCTAAGGAAAGTCCATTCAACACAGTCATAAGCTTTGCTCATGTCAAGCTTCATTGCTAGATAGCCCTTCTTTCCTTTTCTCTTATTGTTAATTAATGGCATGAATACATTTGCACCCCAGCACAACGTTGTCTGTAATAAGTCTTACTAGAATAAAATTAGATTGTGTGGGCAATATAATATGATCTAGGAGCCTCTTTAGACTGTTAGCCATTGCTTTTGCTATTAACTTATACATAAAATTGCAAAGGCTAGTCGGTCTAAAGTCATTCATCATTTCCACATTAAGGACCTATGGGATAAGGGCAATCCAAGTTCAGCCTACATCCTCCCCATTATTCAAAACAGAAAGGAAAATTGTGGTTGTTTTGTCATCAAGGATATCCCAGTATTTTTGAAAGAAACCAGCATGAGCTCCATCAGGATCTGGAGCTTTTGTGGGGTTCATATCCTTTAACGCTCACTACATTTTCACTCTAGAAATTGGCCTGATAAGCTCCATATTTTGTTCTTTTGAGACTTTGAGGGGAATACAATCGATGAATTTCTCAAGCGCTTCTGTGATTGGGCATGACAAACTAAAGAGATAAATAAAATATCTTATAGTTGTGGTATCTATCTCATCATCATCCTCCACCCAAACATTGTTAGAATTATAAATCCCTTTGATTTCATTTCATTTTTTTTCCTTTAGGGGCTCTAGAATGGAACCACTATGCGTTTCTATCCCCCCACTTAAGCCAATCTTCTCTAGGACAAAGCTTACAATACTTTTTCCTCCTCGTCTAGTAATGTTTCAAGCTCTTTTTTCATGGATTGAATTAATCGTAATTTGTGTATTGATATTGATCTAGATTGTTGAGCTCCCTTGTTTTCCTATCAATCGCCCCTTTGAGAGAACCACCCAATATGACTTGGTTCCAATTTGTCATTTTTTCCATGCAAGATGTAACCCTGTGGTTGAAATTTTCAATACTCCCAATGTTTGAATGCCAAAAATCGTGGACTATCTCCTTGCATTCTTCAAAACTTAGCCAAGAATTCTCACATCTAGTAACTTTGGCAAAATGCCTTCTGTTCTTTTTTGCCCCTCCTACCACTAAATTTGCCACTATTGGTCTAAGGTTAGACTCTAAGTAGCTAAAACGTTCCACTAATACTAATATAGAGATCTTGCAAATCCTCGTTAGCTAGAAATCTATCAAGACGCTCTCTTACCATATCATCTCTTTTCTTCCCTCTCTTCTAAGTGAATTTGTCACCCATAAAACTCGGATCACTGAGCTAACTCTGATTAATCACTTCACAAAAATTTATCATTAAATTAGCATCTTTAGGAGCCCCACCAGCTTTTTCGTCAACAAACATAATCTCATTAAAATCTCCACCTAATATCCAAGGGAGCTTCATAGTTTAATTCAATCTCTTTAAAATATCCCAAGAATATCTTCATTTTTTCGAGTTCGGTTTCCATAGAAGCCCGTGAATCTCCACCACTTCTTGTCCATCTTAATAGTAACATCAATATGGCCTTTTGAGAAAAAGAGAACCTATATATCCAGGTTGTTTTTCCATAGTAATAAAAGCCCCCCACTTTTACCTTCACTAGGGACACTAAAGTAGATGTCAAAATTTAAGTCAACTTGAATGTTCTGCTCGTTGTTTCTAGAAAGCTTTGTTTTTAGCCTCCGCTGATATCTCTCTGAAGTCATCGAAGTAGTTTTTGCATTGCATTTTTTAGTCTTGTAATTCCTCCCCTACTAAAGCTTTTTGTTTTCCTCCCACTTTACCTATGTAACTTTCCTCGAGCTCGTGTTCCTTAACTATCTCTTGTGTTCCAAGTTTTCAAATTGTTTCTTGATTTTTGTTGTTGATCCTGCTCTTTTTTAGTCAAGATTTGACTTTCCTGAAAGTCATTAACCTTTGTATGCTATGTTGTAACATTTTTAATGTTGGGCTTGGGAGAAAGGCCCAATTGAGACTTGGGTCCTGTGGCAATTTGATCTAGACTTTCAACTGTCTTCCCAACGACCATATTTTTGTTTTTTTCTAGAAAAATCCTCCACCGTACTCCGACTAGCTGATTGACTTTGAGCTTTTTTCACCAACTTGTCACTGTCCTTACTTTTTGTGCAATCATTACCTACAGTAGTTGTTGGGAAAAAACCTCCCACTGCTACCAAAGGAATAAGCAGAAAAATAACTAAGAAATTAAAAGAAAGTAACAAAATAAGAAACATAAGAATTAACGTGGAAAAACTCCAAAATCGGAGAAAAAAATCACGGACATAAAGAAATACACTACTATGTGAAAAATTATTACAATCACACAGAATTCTTTCCCCGATCCTAATTACAAAGAAACACTCTTTCAAAACTTTATACTACTCACTTAACTAGAGTTAATATGCTAGACTTAAAGTATTTCGAATTGAGATGATTTGAAACAAAAGCCTTAAACTCCTTTTATAGTACTTGGAGCCCATCACTTTCTTGCACATTTTCGATGTGGGACAACTACTTTTCTAATATTTTGCCAAAAAATCCTCAAATTCAACCTTGGCAAGATATTTGAAGAATCCACAACTCTTATTGCATTATTATCTTTATCGACAATCATAATCCTCAGCTCAGAGTACTATAACCTACTCCACCATAAAAGTAGCCCTGCTGTCACCTTCCAAAACTTTTTTGTCTTCTTCACATGTCGATAAACTCTGCTGGAATTTATGGTGCAACTTCCACCTACTTGGCTCATCCGAAAGTTCTTCAACCATCGACATAACTTCCACCACACACACCTTGCATAACTGTCAAGCCAATACCTGTGTGCAAACCTACAGAACCGCTAACATCACATCCTCTATCATGGGAAAACGAACATACCATGAGGATAAATTCTATCTTTCTTCAGAAGAAGTCACCATCTCCCTTGACAAGAGAGACCACATCAGCGTCCAATGTAAAGCCCTTTGACGAACTTGCGCTGTTAAGACAATTCTTTTTCATGTGTCCAGTTTGTCCGCATTCCCAGCAACCTTCCTTTTGCACGAAGTATTTCCTATTCTTCCAATTGCTAGCTACCAGTGCTAAATCTTTCTGTGAAGTACGCTCGCAACTCTTCAGCCTTCTTTCCTCTAATAGAAGTTTACTAGTAGCCTCAGCAAAATTTAAAGTCTCCTTCTCGTACATCAAGATTGGCTTCATGTGTTCATAAGAAGACGAAAGTGACAAGATGAGCCTTAGAGCCTTATCCTCATCCTCTATCTTTACTTCGATCACCTCCAACTCAGAGACGATGCCATTAAGAATACTCAGATGATTCGAGATTTTCGTACATTCCTCTATTCGCAGCGTGTGAAAGTACTGCTCCTTTAGGGACAACCAATTTGAGATGCTCTTTGCCCGATACATCGCTTCAAGCGTCTCCCAAAACTCTTTGGCTGTCGAAATTCCATGCACATTTGCAAGAATATTCTTACCCAAATTTAATCTAATTGCACTTACTGCTCTCAAATCCAATTCATCAAATTCTTCATCACTCATGCTAGACTTCTTAGAACCTCTGCTGGAACCACCACTAGACTCCATTGGACCACCATCACAGCTTAAATTTTTGGGAGCACCACTACTCGGTCTTCCCTTTAAAGCCCTGTGTAACTGTGATTGTATCAACACATCTTTGACTTGCACTTGCCACAAGCCGAAGTTCATCCTTCCATCAAATTTCTCCACGTCAATCTTTACTAGACTCATAAAGCTTGACATATCTGCTTCACTCCTAGAGAATATGTAAATAGTGAATAACTCACACTATTCACAATATCAGCTGTAGCTCATTTCAAGAAATCATTTTTGATATAGAAGTTCAGACAATGCTACAACCACAGAGCATACTTAGAAACACAAGAAACTACAAACTTAAAGCTCAGATATCACTTGTTGAGAAAAAAACCTCCCACTACTACAACAGGAATAAGCAGAAAAATAATCAAGAAATTAAAAGAAAGCAACAAAATAAGAAATACATGAATTAAGGTGGAAAAAGTCCAAAACTGGAGAAAAAAACCATGGACCAAAAAAAAAAAAACTCCACTATGTGAAAAATTATTACAATCACACAGAATCTGTCTCCGATCCCAATTACAAAGTCTCTCAAAGCTTGATATCACTCACTTAACTAGAGTTAGTATGCCAGACTTAAAAGTATTTTAAATTAAGATGATTTGAAACCAAAGTCATAGACTCCTTTTATAGTACTTAGAGCCCATCACTCCCTTGCACCTTTTCGATGTGAGACAACAACATTAATAAGATGGGCTGTTTGGGAATCTCAACTGGACATCTTCGTTGACAAGTTTTGTTTCCCTTCTTATTCCTTCGATTCTAGTTTCCAATTACTTTGTGCTTCTTCTACCAACTCTTTAAATTTTAGCTCTTCTTTTTCATCCTCACTTGAATCGCAGGGTGGGCTCGAATGTTGACCTTTGTAAGTTGTACATCCCCTTCCTCGTCCTTTGTCGCCGTGGAATCGCATCTCCTAGTTGTTGGGAAAAAACCTCCCACTACTACCGCAGGAATAAGCAGAAAAATAACTGAGAAATTAAAAAAGAAAACAACAAAATAAGAAACACAAGAATTAACGTGGAAAAACTCCAAAACCGGAGAAAAAACCACGGACAGAAAGAAATACTCTACTATGTGAAAAATTATTACAATCACACAGAATTCTCTCTCCGACCCCAATTACAAAGAAACACTCTCTCAAAGCTTTATACCACTCACTTAACTAGAGTTAGTATACCAGGCTTAAAGTATTTCGAATTGGGATGATTTGAAACCAAAGCCATAGACTCCTTTTATAGTACTTGGAGCCCATGACTTTCTTGTACATTTCCGATGTGGGACAATTGCTCTTCTAGTATATTGCCAAAAAACCCTACAAATTCCACCTTGGCAAGATATTTGAAGAATTCACAACTCCTGCTGCACCAATTGTCTTCATTGAAAAACATAATCCTCAACTCAGAGAATTATAACCTACTCCACCATAAAAGTAGACTGCTTGGAATGTCACATTCCAAGACTTTTCTTCTTCGTCACATGTCGATAAACCCTGCTGAAATTTATGGTGCAACTTCCACCTACTTGGCTCACCCGGAAGTTCTTCAGCCATCGACATAACTTCCACCACACACACCTTGCATAACCGCCAAGTCAATGCCCGTGTGTAAACCTGTGGAACCGCTAACATCACATCCTCTATCATGGTAAAGCGGACATACCATAAGGATGAATTCTATCTTTCTTCAGAAGAAATCACCATCTCCCTTAACAAGAGAGACTATGTCAGCATCCGATCCAGAGCCCTTTGACGAACTTGCTCTGTTAGGACAATTCTTTTTCATGTGCCCAGACTGTCCGCATTCCCAGCAACCTTTCTTTTGCACGAAGTCTTTCTTCTTCTTCCAATTGCTAGCTACCAGTGCTGAATCCTCATGTGAAGTATGTCCACTACTCTTCAGCCTTCTTTCTTCTGATAGAAGTTTGCTCGTAGCCTCAGCAAAAGTTAAAGTCTCCTTCCCGTACATCAAGATTGGCTTCATGTGTTCATAAGAAGGCAGCAGTGACAAGATAAGCCTGAGTGCCTTATCCTCATCCTCTATCTTCACTTCGATCACCTCCAGCTCAGAGACGATGCCATTGAGAACACTCAGATGATCTGAGATTTTCGTACCTTCCTCCATTCGCAGTGTGTGAAACTGCTCCTTTAGATACAGCCGATTTGAGATGCTCTTTGCCTGATACATCTCTTCAAGCTTCTCCCAAAGCTCTTTGGCAGTCGAAATTCCATGCACATTTGCAAGAATATTCTTAGCCAAATTTAGTCTGATTGCACTTGCAGCTCTCAAATCTAATTCATCCCATTCTTCATCACTCATGTTGGACTTCTTAGAAGCTCTGCTGGAACCGCCACTGGACTCCACTGGACCACCATCACCGCTTAACTTTTCAGAAGCACCACCACTCGGTCTTCCCTTCAAAGCCTTGTGTAACCCAGATTGTATCAGCACATCTTTGACTTGCACTTGCCACAAGCCAAAGTTCATCCTTCCATCAAATTTCTCCACTTCAATCTTCACTGGACTCATGAAGCTTGACATATCTACTGTCACTCCTAGCGAATCTGCAAATAGTGAACAACCCACACTATTCACAATACCAGCTGTAGCTCGTTTCAAGAAATCTTTTCTGATGTGGAAGTTCAGACAATGCTGCAACCACAGAGCATACTCAGAAACTCAAGAAACTAAGAACCTAAAGCTCTGATACCACTTGTTGGGAAAAAACCTCCCACTACTACCGCAAGAATAAGCAGAAAAATAACTGAGAAATTAAAAAAGAAAACAACAAAATAAGAAACACAAGAATTAACGTGGAAAAACTCCAAAACTGGAGAAAAAACCACGGACAGAAAGAAATACTCTACTATGTGAAAAATTATTACAATCACACAGAATTCTCTCTCCGACCCCAATTACAAAGAAACACTCTCTCAAAGCTTTATACCACTCACTTAACTAGAGTTAGTATACCAGGCTTAAAGTATTTCGAATTGGGATGATTTGAAACCAAAGCCATAGACTCCTTTTATAGTACTTGGAGCCCATGACTTTCTTGTACATTTCCGATGTGGGACAATTGCTCTTCTAGTATATTGCCAAAAAACCCTACACTAGTTTTTATATTTGAAGTTTCCTTTGAAATTGAACTTTCTCTCAGCGACTCCATGAATCGGGCTTCTTCTTCTTTCTCGATTTGCTTTTCCTCACACTCTTTGAGAGTATGACCCAATTTACCGCACCTATAACAGAAATCCAGCAACTTCTCATATGTGATTGGGAACCAAACTTCTTCTGCCATTGATCCCAGCTTCAAATTCGCCCCCCTGTACAACGATTTTCGTATACCGGATCTCGCAGTTTGATTCTCAGAGTATCCCCCAGCAATCTTCATTTTCGTCAGAATCCACATCCACGAAGGTTTCAAGAGAGTATCCAATTGCCTTTGCCATTTCCTACAAAAACAAACCATAGGTAAGTCTCTTTGATGAACCCCAAACTTTGCGTACCTGAATTCGATTTCTAAAAGCCTACTATTCTCCTTTTCTCTTTTGGATTTCTAAAGGTGCATAGGAATGTGTTTCGCCCTAATGATTGAATTTTCACCATGTCTTCTAAGTTCCATATTTTTGGAATCATCGTCTTGAATAATTCACGAATGATTTGTTTTGTGGGGAGAATCTTGCATATTGCTGAATTTTGAAGGTTTTTATCAGTGTTATCCAGGTCGTCATCCTCTATGTCTACCACGCAAGCTTTTTCGTCTTCTGATAGTTTCAGTCTTTCCATTTGCTTTCTACAACTCTCTTCTTACATGCTGAGACTTACCAAACCCACCGAGCACTGATCAGCTCGAATGATCACCAAGTTATCCCTCTATCCAACCCTCGTAGTTGCCTTTACACTCATGACCTCCTCTAGTGAGAAACCAGAACTCCCTTTCCAAATATAATTTTACAAATCTCCTTTCATTTCACCTATATTTAGACACGTGTTTCAAAAATATAACCTAACAAATTCTTTGTAGACTTTCATATTAAACCTGAATATAATTCAATTGCTTAAGACATATATGCCTCTAAACAAGAGATCAGATATTCGAATCTCCCACCTTACTTATTAAACTAAAATAAAAAGAAAAAAATTGTATGTTTATTAATTGTGATAAAATATTTAGACCCAAAAAATTAAAAGAAAACAATTTCGAGATTAGACTTTTCAAGATCAACGAATATCACTGAAGATTGATAGTTGTTTTATTTTCTTTCTTTATTTCTCTTTCGAGTTACAATTTATATTAGCCTTCATAAAAATCAATTTATATTTAAAAAAAATATATTCAAAGTTGAGGATATGTAGGCGGCCACCCGAAATGAAGTTATCTTCTTTGTGGAGTTCTATGCACGCCTGAGTTGCTATATGTGATAATAAAGTGAGCTAGATTATTTTTTTGGAATTCTATATCTGACGTAGATTCTTAGCCACAGTAACTACATTAGAATACATAGTTTTCAATTATTATTTTTAACCATACTTTGATGATGATATTATCTCTGTGTTATCCAGAATGGAGTGGAAGATCACTGTATAGGTTTTGCATACATTTTGGGACTTTTTTTTAAAATTATTATTAATATTGTAAGTTTGCAAACTTATTATAAAAATATAGTATGTTTCAAACTATTTAGGAAAATATTGTCGTTTTTATTAGCTGGATCAATGTCGTATCTTGAAGAGACGACCTTGAACACGCGGCTGAAGGTCGTCTCTTGAAGAGACGACCTTTTGCTGCATTTAAAAAAAAAAATGACACATGTATAGGTCGTCTCTTGAGAGACGACCTATACGCGATTTATAAAAAAAAATTGCCACGCGTACATGTCTCTTCAAGAGATGATCTACATTGTTTTTTTTAAAAAAACAATCACATGAGCAGGTTGTCTCTTCAAGAGACGACCTGTGCCAAAATATAATCATAAAAGCATAGTTGGAAAGTGGTTGGGTGTCCAGTATAAGATCCTTGAGAACTTGAGTGAGTCAAGGTAAACACAAGTTTTTATTTATTTTTTTATTTCTTTGGCCTTTTCCTTGAGCCTTTTTTTCTCCATTTTTTTAGGACAATTTGTTTTCTTCTTTTTTCTTTTAAAAATTAAAATTGAAATAGAAATATTTTCTCTTCTCTTATAAAATAAAATAATTACTAATATAAATAGCTATAATTAATGCACCAATTCAGTTTATAATATATACTAAAAAAAATCATTTCATAATATTTATTTATGATTGATTATAATTTTTTTAGAAGTGTTTTTTTTTTTTAAAAATTTCATTTAGCTTTTTCCTTGAGTGTTTTTTTTCTATTTTTTAGGACAATTTTTTTTCTTCTTTTTTCTGTAAAGAATTAAAATTGAAATTAAAATTGAAATTGAAATTGAAATATTTTCTCTTCTCTTATAAAATAAAATAGAAAAAAAGAAGAAAAATTTTTTCCTAAAAAATAGAAAAAAAAAACTCAAGGAAAAAGCTAAATGAAATTAAAAAAAAAAACACTTCTAAAAAAGTTATAATAAATCATAAATAAATATTATGAAATGAATTTTTTTAGTATATATTATAAAATGAATTGGTGCATTAATTATAGTCATTTATATTCGTAGTTATTTTATTTTATAAGAGAAGAGAAGATATTTCTATTTCAATTTTAATTTTTAAAAGAAAAAAGAAGAAAAAAAATTGTCCTAAAAAAAGGGGAAAAAAAGACTCAGGAAAAGGCCAAATTGTTTTGTTTTAGAGGAAACGTTATGAGATTTCCAAAGAATTGTTGTGAACTTTTAGTATTTTATAATTATAACTGAAGTTATGGTTTTAGAGATGCTGAGAGGAATTGTTGCGGAAATTTTTCATAACTTGTTATGAATGTTTAGTAATTTTATAATTTTAATTAGCTGAAGTTACCATTTTAGAGATATTGAGAGATTTGATTATTATTTGAGAATTTATACATGTTTCAAGAGTTATAGTTCCGAGCGTTATTGTTTCAAGAGATGAAATCTTTGTTGCACTATTTATGTTCTCAAGACTTGTTGTACTTATTTGACTGTGTTTTTATTAACCGAAGAGTTTCTAAATTATACATGGTTTACGTTGTTTTTCAGAGCTTTGAGCTTTTGCTTAGTATGAAAAGAGTTTATTGAAATTAAAGTTATTTTCTTATGAACTTACTACTTACTGGGCCTTTTAGCTCATTCTTTCTTCCTACATTTCCCTACCAGGTAGCGTTTGAGTTTCTGGCTAACCTACTGAAGTTGACACCTGCCACCAGACTTGCTAGATTGCATATCGTTTTTGTATGTACATGTGCTTTGAATGCATCTTTTGTAACTAGAGTGGCTAATATGAGCTTAAGGACATCACGTTTGTGTTTCACGTTGACTTGGGTTTAGTACTTGTAAATTGTTAATAACATCTTTGGCTTTCTAAAGTTACATTTGAATGGTTGGGGTGATGCTGAATAGTGTGTTTGGAAAGGATTTGGAGAGGGTGATGAAGTTATATATATTTTAATTTTATTTAATTTTATTTTTTTCTATTTGGAAGTGTAATGTTTCAGATTCAGGTGTGTTCATCCATTTTTTAGATGAAACTTTGCCGAAATTTTTGTGGACTTTGTTTCAACAAATTTTTTGCTAGCCACCCATTATTTTCAAAATGTGCTGTGTTTTGCTAAGTTGGACAATGGGTTCCATTTTTGGATGGGATCGATTATCGTTATGCCACGTCCTAGGTTGGTTAGGGTGATCTGGGATGGGGTGTGTCACAAAGGCTTGCGCCTTTTGCACTTAACTTCATGTGCTGATGTTGGCAAGGCCTTTGGGCTAGCCTTTCAACTATTGGCTCACCCTTGATCGAACACAACCTTGCATAGTGACCCTTTTTTCCACACTTAAAACAGATCTTCTTATCTGTCCAACATTGTCTGGCATGGTATCTGCCACAAGAGTTGCACAAGGGTGGAGGAGCTTGCCCTTATGGCTGCTAGCGAAGGGCCTCGTGAGGTTGACTTGGGAATATGGGAGAAGGCTTTCTCTTGACTCCTAATGAGGAACCAATTCCCAGTGAGGTTGTTGTACTTTCTTGGTCACATTTTTGTCCAGGATCAAAGTGCCCTTAAGCTCTGCATCAAAAGTTGTAGGTTCCTTCAAGGCAACAAAACCCTTGATTTCCTCTCGTAGACCTCTTATGAACCTTTTGATCTTTCACTCTGGAGTGCTGACTAAGTCTGGAGAAAATCAAGACAGCTCAGTAAACTTCCTCTCATACTGAACCACACACATGCTTCCTTGCGTTAGGTGCAGGAACCTTCACAGTCTCTTGGAAGTAGTAGTAGTATAAGATATATTTGAACCGTGTCCAGGTGACAAGCTTGATGGGGTGGTCCACAGAAGGTTCAATGGACTTCCACCACATTCGCACTTCATCTCAGAGCATGAAAACCGCTCCCCTAACTTTCAGGTGATCGCCACAGTTTTGGTAGTCGAACATCGACTCCAGTTTGGTAATCCAATGCTTAGTTGTTGTGGTATTCTCTAACTGCCCGTCGAAGGTGGGAGGCTTGTAACGTTTGAAGTCTCTAATAAATTGACTTAGTCCTGAAGGGCAAGAGTCCAATTTACAATGTAGCTCTGTCCGACATTCCTTTGCATCATATTGTCAAACAGAGCTTGTAGAGCCTTTAGCGTGAGAACCATTTGTGGAACCATAGGAGGGGCAGTAGGATTTGGTCGTTACTATGCATCAGTGTCGTTCCTTGGAACTTCTGGTTTGCCACGTCAGCACCACGTCATCTATGTATGCCATGTGTCATGCCACATAAGCTTTCTCCTTCACTTTTGTTTTGCCCATAACTTCTTCATTTGAGCTCTGATTCGAACGATTCAATATGCATTGGAATTGTCTTTTCAAGATCTACACAATGAGCACTTCAAAATACAAAAAATTGTTAGTAAATAGAATCAGGTTTGTTATCATCAAAACGTTAATTAATTAATTAATTAAAATTAATTCATTTGAGATTAAGGGCCAAAAAGCCAACATTCACCATCAAAATAGGGTTCAAAAAAACTAACCTTAACTCTAAAGCAACATCCTGATCCTACTAGCATACAACAAGCATAAAGCAAAACACAAGCTACCTAACGAACTATGGGAGCATCCTATGCCTACTAGTAAACAATAAGCACAAGATAAGCACACAACTAACTAGTTAGATAAAGGGAACATCCTATGCCTAACTATTCATAAATCAAGGCAACATGCAAGTCAGAATATAATCATACAAGACAATAAGCTAGTCAAACAATAATCATACAACACAATTAGTCAAAGAAAATCAGATAATATCATAGACAATAAGTAATCATACCTGGTGATGGAGAGGAAATTGAGAAAGACCATTAACTCTAAACAACTTAACAACCTAGCTTTCTAGGTCAGTCTACAGGAACAACTTCGCTCTGATACCAACTGTAACGCCCTCAAAATTTTGGCAGCATCATGTTATTAACAACAATCCTTAAACTCCAACTCAAGAACTAATAAATTAACTTCAATTTACCTTGATATAAAAAAACACTCCCAATCATTCTAAAGATATAAAGAACCAAAATACTTCAATTACCTCGAAACAATCCCAATCCATGAAAGTAAAGTAACCTAAAAAGTCTATCACAACCATTCAAAGTAAAAATAACAACTAACAACTAAATCTCGAATCAAAACAAAAATTTCTTAATGCCAACTAACTGAATCCAAATAACTAAAGAATATCCAAAACATCTAATGGTCTTTCTCTTCTCATGCCTCCTTTTTAGCATCACCAAGTTCATAATAGTCCTCATCACCTACAAAATTTGTTGGTGAGTCAATACATAATGCATACTCAATAAGTAGCTCACATCTGAGGAGGCACCAAATAGCAAACAACATGTTTTACAATCATCAGAGTTCGCTCACCGAAGACTGGGTGTGACAGACAATTAGAAACAAAGTGGCGAATGGCGGTGGGTCGTCGAATCTGGTTCAGGAGAGAGAAATAAAGGAGAAAAAAATAAGGAGGAGGGAGAAAGAAGTGGGAAGAAGGAGAAAGAAGAGAGAAAAAAATGTTTAAAATGTTTTTTTTAGTTTAATAATTAAAAAATTAGGAAAATATTTTTTTTAATAAAAAATAGGTGCACGTGAGCTTTCCATTAGAAATGAATGGAAAAGTTGATGGAAGGACCAAGAGTGCTACCAAATGCAAACCTCGAGGGTAAATTTGTTGAGTTTGAAAACTCATGGACCAAAAGGAAACCAAAAGCAAAATTGAGGGATGAAAAATGTATTTTGTCCTTATTTTTAAGAACATATCTTACTCAAAATATTTAGAGAAGGGTAACCCAATTGGCTCCCAACTCAAAGCGGCCTTTGGAACTTAATTGCTTAGTTGGAAAGTACATAAAAGATATCCAAAATTAAAAATTCAGTTCGTACCTTCAATCGAACACAAAGAAATCTATGGGTGATTGTTACTCACAGAAGTTTTACAAAAACAACCCTAATCTTTTATCGAAAAAGGTTTGACAAGGGCCGAATCTCGCAAATCAGGACCTTAAAACTCATGGGTGAACACGCGCCATTGCTGGAAACACAATCGGGAACCAGCAACTCGCCGGAACTCGGTAAGCAAAAACCCGAAGCTTGCTCGGCTGAAACTGCAACAAACATTTGGGAGAGCGCTAGAAAATGCGTCAGAGAGGAGGACTTTGCTGTAGTCTCGCAAGAAATCGCTAGAGAATAGGTCTACCATTGATGCTTGCTGGAGAAATTGTCGAAGAATGCGTCGAAACTTAGCAGCTGGTCGACACCACCATCCTATATGTCATGGGTCGTTGTCGATGCCGCCGGTAGCAGCATGGTTTCGTGTGCGAGGGAGAAGAAGGGCAAAGGGAAAGGTTAGAGGTGCCGCCAAAAACTGCTCGTGCGAAGCTGATCGGGTGAAACTTGTGGGTTAAAGATAAAGAAAGATGTTCACCCTAGTGCAAGTGCACACTATCGATGCAAGTAATAAATAGAAGTATTCCTGAGTATCGTCTTCCAAGGGAACAGTTTAACAAAAAAGTTGAAAATAGCAAAGAGTGTTCAAGAATTGTAACTTAGGTAACCGCTTACAAAAATTGATGATTGTGAACTAGGAAAAGTAAAACATAAAGTAAAATTCAGTAAGCAATGTGATAAAAAGGGGGTTCATGCTTGTCATTAACCTTGGGGTATGAATTGTAACTTAAATTGTAATTGCAATCCTAACCTACAATCGCATTGTAAACCGAATTGTAACTCCTATTCAACTTACAATCTATGTTTTTAGGAGACTAAGTGAGTGCCCTATATGTCTATAGTTTTTCCAACTTAGATAAATGAAGTACACAATTCCAATGGTTTTAGAGCATTGCCCTATGTCTAGGGTCAAGAATGGCTTATGTCTAAGCTCTATTCTCCATTGTTTGTGTGAAATTTACTCTTTTCTAACCCTTTTGGTATTAGAATTGAGCCTTAGTATGCAACACTAGTTGATCACTCTAGAGTTACAAATTCAATTTAATCAACACAAGCAAACAATGAAAGTGTAAGCTTGGTCACTTTTGCAATCTAAGCTCAATTCATCCCCTTGGGTGTTCACATACATGCTTGAGGAGGATTTAGCTCATAATTAATAGATGAACAAAAAATAATTTAAATGAAACAAAATCCATGAAGGTTGCTGGACAGAAACTTCAACTTGAATAATGATAAACAAAGTAATTGAAAGCGAGAACTTTTATTGAGAAAATTACTTCTCAAAAATCCTTAACAAAACACAAGTATATTGGAAATGAACCTTATAAACTTAGATGAGAGAATTACAGCAGGGAAATACTAAAAAAAAAAAAAGCTACTGTATTGAAAATGATGAACAAAAATAAATTACAATGAAAAATTAAGAACAAAACTAACAACCCATTAATAAAACCAGAGAAAGCCGCCCTTGTTGCCTTTTTCGCCAATCGAATTTGATTCCACTTTTTTCAAAGGGATTCAAATCTTCACAACCTTAAACTTTCATCCTAATTGGGTTGATAATTGAGTGTATAAGGTTGGATAAATAAAAACACAGTAGAAAAACAATGAAAAATTCTAGAATTTTTGTGGCCGGACTTCAATCCAAAAGTTGGTCTTTTTTTGTTTTTCTCTTCCTTTTTATAGACCATGGAAGCTAGAATTTTTATCTCCTTCCCTTGGCCAAAGAATCTCATTGGATTGTGCTGAAATCAAGGTAAATTCATGGCTTCTTTAAAAGATGTAGCAAATATTTTGGATTCTTTCCATAATTGACAACCTCATGATTGCCAGATGCTATTGCAACTGCAATTCTTCACAGCTTCAATTTCCTGCATCAAAACAAAGTTTTTAGCCACTTTTTCCTTCTTTCCACTTCTTTTCTTCATTTGGTTCATCCCTAACATGCTTACTAACTTTCACTAAATATTGCTAAGATTTTCTAAGCTTATACACATAATTTCATGAAATTTTAAGCATAACTTGAGTCTAATGGGGATAAATAATCCTCAAGAATGAGAATTATCAGATGTCTATGTCGTTGAAGAGAAGTGTGAACTCCTTTGCTCATGTGTATTTCGTTGCCGTGAAGCCTGTGGCCGTGAAGCTTGCCGCCAGAAAAAGAAAACAAAGGGGGAGACGCTACTGTCAACGAATGTAAGGAAGGAGAGGAAGTAGATGATTACGCAGAGGTGATAGCTTGTAAATATTCTATCTTATTTTCCTATTATTTATGCTAGTTTTGTGATGATTTTGTGAGCTTTTATGCCTATTTCTTTTAATTTTGTAGAAACTGAGCTTGAAGAGTAGAACCGAGTGTTCGTGAGTATTTTGGTGGATATTGGAGCCTTTTGAAGCTTAATTGAAGATCCAAGAATATTAAAGATGTTATTTGAGCATAAGGCACATTCCGGGAGATTCTATATCGGATTACGGTTCCAACGCATCAAACCAGAGGTCATTCGGACACTCGAGGGAAGAGACATAGCAAAAATGGTCAGTGCTGTCTGTAGGGTAGCGTCGAGATGTTGTCCAGAGCGTCTCAACGCTATGAAAAACCAAAAAATGCTATTTTTCGCTCAGAAACACGCGCGCACCACTTTTCCTGTAGTGTTGAGACGCTACTTACAGCGTCTTGACACTACCTCGTGATTTTCTATATAAACATCATTTTGGGGTGCTGTTTTGGGAGGCCAATAAGAGGGTTTCAGCCCTAATCTCGATTCCAATCTAAAATTGAAGGTTTATGGAGCAATTGAGGACGTTTGTGGAGCATTTTTTAAGATCTGGAGCTCGAGGGACGTGGAGATCACGACGGGAACGCGAGATATACCATCGTTTGCTAATTTCTTCCTTTTCCTTTAGTTTTAGTTTCTGTTTTGTGGCTATAAATTAGGAACTTAAAGGTTTAATTGAATGAATTTAAGTATCTTTATTCCTAATACTTTGGATTTTTATATTAACTGAATTAATTGCTTAATTGTTGGAAACTTTGGATTAAACTCTTTTTATCATAGGGTTTTGATGTAGCTGTTAGACTTGAGGTTTTAATTGATTAAATATCTTGATTGAATGCTTTTGTTTCATTCATGATTTTATGTATTTAATGCTTATAATCTTTTGATCACAGATTATTTGTTTTATTGGTCTGAATTTGTGCTTGGAAAAGTATGTTTTAGGCTAGAACTTAATTGCATGACTATTTGTAAATTCTTGCATGAAAGTGGAAAATTCTCTTAGAAGCCGAAGTTGTGTAATGCCTTGCATACTATTAAAATCTAGATAGAGATATTAGGTTTATAACATTGCATGAGAGTTAATTGTGCTTGAAAGAGTCAGTTAATACCCTCACTTCTTGGCTTATGGAATATTTGCATGACAAATCTTGGTAGCTTTCGCTATAATTCTAATTGATGAAATTGATTCTCTAGGATATTTCTCTCCTATTGTATCTCCATTTATCTTTTGCTTTCTAGGTTAACACTTTAGTTTAGCTTGTTTGCATCTAATTTCTTCTCTAAATAAGGTTAAGTGAGAGTAATTGCGGTACTTAAATGAACTAAGAAATCCAATCTCTGTGATCGACCCTAACTACTATTATTACAATTTTTAGAGATTTAGGTTTATAAATATATTTGATAGAGCCTTCGACGGGCTTTTTATCAAGAGGCTGGGGTCCGACGGCATGAACAAGAATGGGATAGGGTTAAAATTTTCTATCTTTTTTCTCTTTATTTTTTTTACCAAAACCTTAATGATTTCCTTTTCTCCTATTCATTTCCTTTTCTTTTCTTTTTCCTCATCTTTTCTCCAACACTAAAAACTCAACTAAACACCAAAAATGTTTGGGTGAATTTAAATTAGCTTACTTGAGCCTCAAATCCCTCAAATTAACTCCATTAATAATTTCAGTAGGCCATGTAAAAAGGAATTAATCCGAAACTAATTTAGATGGGAAGTTAAATCTAAAAATTAACTCGAAAAGTGGAAGTTAATATTACCTAAATATGCCAAGCGTTACATTGGTTAAACCACAAAACTAACATAAATTAAGGCCCAAAGATAGCACATTTTGTGTGCTATCAGAGATGTAGGGGAATGTCAGGGCCATCAGATGTCGAATCGGTTGGATTTCAAATCCTAGTCCAAATCCTGGGCTTGGGGCATTATAAATGGTATTAGAGTGGAACCTCTCATAGAAGCTGGTGGGCATGTGACACCCGAGTTTAGGAGGGGTACATGAATGAACCGTGGCCACATCCGAATGAGAGGGATCTTGAGGCTATGCAAGTATGGTTAAGATAAGCTTAAAAGAATTCATAGATACTACCTATACCAATGATAGCACACAAAATGACCTATCTTTAGAACCTAGTTTTGAAGCTTAAATAGTTGGTTTCATGTTTATACTTTTTTGTTTTTGTAGAAATCGAGCATTTGGAGCAAACTGGAGCTCTTAGGAGTTTTATGGTAAAAAAAAGGATAAGAAAGAATGCAATTTGAATGAATTAAGTGGAGAGAAGATGGAGTTCAAGCTTAGAAACCCGAGGAGGAGTGTCTCAACGCTCCAAAGTGCTACCGCCAAGCCAAAAATCCAGCACTGAAAGTGCTAAAATGCTATAATGAGGGTCGAGATGCTCATGCTTGTAGGCCATTCAACCCACATGGATAGCATCGAGACGTTACAATGGGCGTCTTGAAGCTACAAACTTTGCACTCTGTCAAGTGAAAAGGCATGCGCGTGCATGTTGGGGGATTTTCATCTGAAGCATCTCAACGTTGCCTCTAACGTCTTGATGCTTGCCTTCCTATTTTGATTAGCAACAATTTTAAGGCAACGTCTCAACGCTGTCCCTAGCGTCTCAACGCTGTAGTAAATGGCCTATAAATTCATTTGGAATTTGATTTTGGGAGCTAACTTTGGAGAAAAAAACTCTAATTTGAAACTTACTCATTGTGGAGAGTGAGAAGAGACTTTGGGAGCAAGAGGAAGATATTTTGAAGCTCATGATCGTGGACATTGTAACGGGGACGGTGATCGACACATGACCATAGTTTTATTTTCTTTCTTTTGATCTGGTAGTTTCATTATGAATTTGTATTTGAGTTTAAAGTTTGTAGAAGTGAACATGAGTGGCTAGACTATTTTATCTTAGGGTTAGATACTATTAGACCATATGTTTTAATAAATTGAATGTCTTGATCTATTGCTTTTTATTCAATTCATGCTTTTATGGGCTTAATGCTTATAATCTCTTGATCACGGATTACTTGATTAATTGATATGAATTTATGCTTGATAAAGGGTTATTTAGACTAGAACTTAATTGCATGATGAAGAGTAGTTCTGACTTGTTTAAATGATTAGGGGTTCCTTTAGAGGTTGCTAAAACAAGAGTTCTAAATGTCTTACATGTTATTAAAACCTAAACAGTAATGTCAGTTTTATAACGTTGCATGAGAGTTAATTGTTCTCGTTGGAGTCAATTATTACTTATTTCTTCTTAACTTATGGAATAATTGCATGATAAATTTTGGTTATTCATTTAGTTGCATTGTAGGTCTAATAGGTGAAATCTATTCTCTAAGATATCTCTCTCCTGAATTGTCTCAATCTTTACTTTTTTTTGTTATTGTTTTGTGTTGATCTTACTCATCATTCGATTCCATTCTCCAAATAAAATTGGATGATTGTATTTATGGTGCTCAAATGAACTATAAAACCAATCCTGTGAATGATACTCTGACACTCAATCACTATATTAAAACTTGATACATACACTTCAAGTATTACACTTAAATCACACAACAACCAACAAGGTGCACCTTCCTTTTCGGTGGCTCAATCATAGGAACTCTAAAGTTAAGCGGACAAGCCTTAGAATTAAGGCTTATTTAACTCCCAATTACTTAAAATATTCTTGTTTTGTCTTAGGACCATTTGAAATTAGTGAAAGATTGCTTCAAAATAAGAAAGAAATAAGTATGATGGCATTTGGGATAGAGTTCTAAATAAATTAATCTTGTTTGCAGGAAATATGGAAATTGCAAAATCAAATTGCAAATTCGAGATTCTGCAATTGTTGAACAGCAGAAGAATTCAAAGAAAAAAAAAGAAATCCCGCGCAAACCCATATATGGAAAGCCCAATTTACCACACGAATTAGGGGAATTGAAGCGCAATCTCTGGTCAAATTCAACCTTAGGGAAGATCTACAAAGGGCAGATGAAGAAGAGGAGAAGGGCATTGGTGTTTTCGGAAAGGGAAATTCTGCTCGTGGGTTCTTGGAATAGGATGCTCTGTTTTTTTTTATGCAGAATTTTTACTCTATTTTTTACCGAGAACTTCAGTTTCTGTCTTTACTTTTCTAAATTTTCTTCTTGTATTACTGACCGTTGCTGGCTACAGCTTGGATCTTCATTCGATTTCTTCTTTTATATTAAGTTTCTGATTGATTCAGTTTGTTTTGATGAGTTTCAATAGATTTCTTCCTTGTTCAATCTTTATATTTCTATAGCAAGTTGTTTAATTTTGATTCGTACTCCAGTATTCCAATCCGATTCAAGTGGTACTTGGATTGTTAAGATTGATCATATCCTAGGAATAGCGAGAAGATTTGGTCGATTGGAATAAAGTGAGGATTCATAGAACAATTATCAACTTTACTTCTGTTTTTAATCAAGTCTGTCTTATGCTTTATAAATGTTTCAATAGTTATTTGTATATTATAATTCTATCGGAATTGAAGGGAGAAGAAAGTAGAATTAATTGATGCTCTTGATTCTCTGTTTTTAATACCAATTGAGAATTTTTCTTGAAGTCCTTGTGGTCATTGCCCAGAATTGTATTACAATTCCTTGTCTTAATAGTTCAATCAAGCAAGGCTGCTCAGACTAAAGTTTGTATTAACATAATTAGCCTTGGGTATTATTAGCAAGTCACTCAATTTTCTAACATGAGTTTTTCTTAAAAAATTAGTTGTAAGATTTGTATCTTTAATATGAGCTAAAACTTTTTAGGGGGTTCAAGGATGTGAATTCCCTAAGAAGTAATTGTAGCCTAAATTTCAATAAAAACCAAGCCTACATCTCAATTGTTTGCTTGTGTTGAATAAATTTCCGTTGAGATCCTAGATTGATCAACTAGGGTAGCAACTTAAGCTTAGATCTAATACCGATGGGGTTAGTGATAAGCCGATTTCGCACAAGTAATGGAGAAAAGCGCTTAGACATAAGCCAATCCTTACCTTAGACATAGGGATTAAGGACTCCAAAACCCATAAAATTGTTGACCATAAAATTGTTGAGCCGAAATATCTAAGATAGAAGGACTATAGACATATAAGTCACTCACTTAGCCTCCTAAAAACCTAAATTCAAGGTGAATAGGAGAAGCAATTTTGGTTTACAATTGAGTGTGGAGTAGGTTGGAATTGCAATTTTGGCTTGCAATTACAACTTAGAACAATGAGATTCTTGAGCCCCATCTTATTCTAAAAATTCTTTTGCAATTTCAATTACTAAGTCCATCTAGTTTGCCATCCAATATTGCCATTTCTCGATTCTGCAATTCAATTATGCAATTTTTATCATTTCAATATTGCAATTTTATGATTATGCAATTTAGTTTTGCAATTCTTGTCACATCAACTTGAAATTAGAATCTACAATTGTTTTGTTTTATCAACACACCATCCTGACATTAATTTTGAAAGTTGCAATTTCCTTACACTTTGCTTAGCGACAATTTTTGTTACACCGTTCCCTTGGGATTCGATACTTGGTACTCACATACCATCTTATATTACTTCGATCGTGTGTGCTTGCTTGTACACCCGATCATCAGCGTACTTGGTTTGGAGCAATCCTATGTTGGTTGACCTCTTGAGAATTTTTCTAAGAAGCATGTGAGTGAGGACAAAGCATGTTGAAAGGACCCATGTTGGTCTGTGAGGACAGTCTTCACTCTTGCAAGCAACTCAAGACTAGTATGGTGATGACCAGGTCGTAGGGGAATGCTGGAGTCGTCAGGTGCAGAATCCTTGTTCGAATCCTTAGTCTAGGGTGTTACACTTTGTTGAAAAGGTAAAGATCATACTCAACTAGCAATACCAGAACAAAACACCATGGGCAAACTCGTCCCATGGTCAATTGATTTCTTCCATTATAAGTGAAGGAGTCAAACTTTGCAATGAGATCAAAGTTCAAATAAGGATTAATAAAGGCTTAGGTGCTCATCAAAAAGAGCTAGGTATCTTTTGCGAGCAATATGACTATGGACAAATCCAGGCACCATCGACTTCTCAAAGAAGAAGTGTAAAGTCTCATTCTTCTAACTTTCGAAGAAATTATAGTTCAAATAACTACAAAAAGACAAAGTCATACTACCGAAAGGAGTATGCAAAGAGAAGTTCCTCAAAATAGTAAGGTCATAGATCTTCAAAGAAGCAAGGTCAATGCTACAAATGTCGAGGTGAAGGGCATTATGCAAACAAATGCCCCATGAAAAAAAGATCAATGAACTAGCAGTTGACGAAGGTATTAAAGGGATCAACTTCTACAAATCCTAAAATTTGATTCAGATTATTCTTTAGATGGATACAATTCATATGAAGATCAAATTTAGAGCTTCATGAAGCAACAGATTCCTATTCAAGCTATGATGAAGATGATCCAAAAGAAGCCAAAAGAGCCTACGAAAATTGTATCAATGTTCAACTCAAGACCAATAACTCCTATTTGAAGTAGTCAACAAAGTTGCTGATGTCGAACTCAAGAAAAATATTCTTCAAAGAATAAAGAATACAATCCTTACAGGATCAAGCAAAATAAAAGAAAAATTGACTATCAACTGCGAGATGTTCTTAAAAAATTCGAATAAGCAAAAGAAGCTACTATTCACGACCTACAATCTGAATCAATAATCTCAAGAGAGAAGTTATGCAGATTAAAGCTGAAACAAACAAAGAAATTTCACAACTTCATTTGGATATTTCTCAACTCAAAAAACCCAGAGAGGATAATGAAGAAGTCCCAACCGAAGAAGAGGAAAGTGTCAATTGAGTCCAGTAAAAAAGTTTGATAAATTATGTCAATATAAACTTGATGTGTCATGCAATTATTGCTTTACTAATATATTTGGACACGTGGGTATGTCAGTTAAAAGAAATGGATTTTTTTTATGGGTGGGTCAAGTTTCGTAGATGGATTGGTTAAGTTTCATGTGTGTCAAGTAGATCGAGTGATATGTGTTCTTAGTTTTTTATGGAATGATCTAATTGAGAATTATTAATATATTAATGACAAATTTGAGAATTATTAATATATTAATCACAATCTCATTTTGGCCGCTAAACTTAAGTTTGTTCTATTTTAGTAAATGTTCATTTTGGTTCCTAAACTTTCATATTTGTTCCATTTTGGTCTTTAAACTTACATAGTGTCTAGTTTAGTCCCTAAACTTTGTAAAAACAATCATTTTTGGTCCTTGTAAAGTTGCAAGTATTGGTACAAAGTCGCAAGTGTGTACGATGTCGTGATTTTGTGACCATGCAAAGCCGCAAGTATACGGTGTCAAGTTTTAATATAGTGGTTAAGTGCAAGCATCGTCCACATCCATGGTTTTTCTAAATCAAATGACTATTATAGTTACTGACACCTAATGTTATTTAGAGAATAATTATTTTAGAGAAGAGTGACAAACAAAATAATTAAAAGGAGTGAACTAGAAGGAGAGGAAACCTAGGGAATTGACTTCACCACTAAACTAATGTTTTAGTTAATTAATTCAGGAATGATTGATGAGTCTCATATTTTATGTATTTTTAGCCCTTTAAACTTAGGTTATTTGCAAGAATTCATGTTTATATGTCCATAATTGTTAGCAAATTGATATGAGAATAACTTAAATCAGTAAAAGTGTTGTTTTGTGATGAGAAATCTAAAATGAGAGGAAAAAAGTTGAATTTTACTGATTTTTTATGTTTTTATGCAGAAAAGTGAAAACTGCCAGAATTGTGACTCCAATTGCAACTGCAATTTCACTTGGGAGACAGAATTCTGAAAAATAAGGGGAAAATCTGGAAGTTCGATTTTATGCTGATATTTGAAGATATTCTCCACGAATCAAGCTCATAAAGATCCGATTCTTGCCTTAAACATCCATGGAGCAAACCCTAGCATTTGGAGGCTATAAATATGAAGATTCAAGCCACGAAAAAGCCGTTCAAGATCGTTTTCACGACTTGAAGACCACTTTATTTTCTGCACTTTTTATTTTCTGTTTTCACAACTTAAAGGAGGAAGAACGCTACCCAAACTTCAATCCATCCCTGTTGAAAGTCTAGGGTTGTGAAGATCTTACTCTCCTTGACAAAGGTTGAGTTTTGATCAATTGGAGAGGTGGAAGTTATCTCCTTGAGTCCGATTTTCCTTTGTATTCGCAAGTTTATTTTTATGTTTTAAGTTCTTCAATTCCAGCACTTTGAATTCTGTTCTTTTCCATTCAATTTATGTTAAGTTCTTTGTCTTTAATTTTTATAGTTCTTTACTTTATAGAAAGTTTGATTTTAATAAAGTTCATCATTCAATTTATCATTCCCTTAAGTCATTCTTTATCTTTTAGTTCATTACTTTATCTTCCAGTTTCTGTTTTTTCTTTCTTTTTATTTCTTACGTCAGTATGTGTTTCTTTTCCTTTAATGTTTTGTTATTTTATTTTATCCATCATGAACTAATTCCGTCCTTGGGATTCGGATATGTGGATGCCCTAAGAATTGGAAGCTTGGCCTAAGATGTAAAAGTAACTTTGCTCAATTCCACAACATTGTTTGCTTTTATTGATTATCATTATTATTGTGAATCTAGCTTGGTCACCTAGGTGAACATATAGAGATCAAGTTTAATATTGAAAGGGTTAAACGAGATTACTGTTCATACAAAGCAATAGAGGAAAGGGGCTTAGACATAAGCACTTTTTTTTGACCCTAGACATAGAGCAAAACTTCTAAGACCAAGGGTTGTGTTCTTATTAAACTAAGTTCGTATTAACCATAGACATATGGTTTAATCGCTTAGGCTTCTAAAGGTCTTTCCATTAAGATCGAATAGGAGTTGAACCCGGTTTACATTGCTTGGTGCTTGAGTAAAGATTGTAATTGCATTTTAGATCACAATTCTTTTCTAAGGGAAAAAAACATGTTTGAATCCCATTTTTTATCTTTTGATTTTTAGTACACTCACAACCGTCCCGATTTATTAATATTGGTTACCGAGGTTTCTTTGTGTGAACATCTTTGCCTTAATTTTGGATTTTGTTGTATCCGTTCTCTGTGGGATTGATACTTTGGAATACTTCCAATTACTACTTGTTTGATAGTGTGCACTTGCACTAGACTAAAGACTTTTTCTATTCAAAAGTTTTCTTCTAAAATCCCACACGTTTTCAGTCGACCAATGATCATACAACACACTGAGTAGGAAGTTTAAAAGACCAAAAGACTTTCTCAAGCCCAATTGGAACTCATGCAATTATATAAGTCTAACATGTTTGTCTAAACTTTAATAAAAGAACACGGTATTAAGCTACTTCCTATGGTGCTTCTAAAAGAACCATCCATTCTCATGCAATGATTTACAGTTAGATATGCAATTAATTGGTCTAGCCTTAATTGATTCTTTTACAAGCAACAATCAAAGCTAATAAAACAAGTAAAATTTGGCCAAAAGAATACTAGCATTAAGAACATAAAAGCATCAATGATATGATGTAAAATCAATTCAAGAACTTAAACTAAAACCTTGAGTTTAATAGCTACATCAATTCCCTAGATAAAAGTCTAGCCACTCATTACCACAAAACTAAAATCTAGACTTAATATAAAATCCATAACACGAAATACAAACTAAAAAGGAGAAAGAAAAACTCTAATCACGTTTCTATCCTCGTTATTGATGCACGCCACGATCTCAAGCTTCGAACTCTTGTTCTCCCGCTCCCAAGGGTATCCCTCAACTCCCAAGATAGAGTGAAAATCAGTTTTAGGGTTGTGCTCTCCAAAACGGCTTTCCCTTTTCGCAAACAAATAAAGAGGTATTTATAGAAACCGTGACAGCGTCGAGACACTAGGTTGCAACGTCTCGACCATGTCCTTCCTAAAATGCATGTTTTCAAAATAGGAAAGGTAGCGTTGAGACGTTATAAGCAGTGTCTCAACGCTGCCTGTGTGGTCTTTCTGGCTGGTTTGGCTGCATTTATGGCATTGAGACACTACTGATGGCGTCTCAACGTTGTGCCCTCGAGATTTTTGGTCCATTTTCCTTCTATGCTAGACTTGGTCCCTCAATTTATGCTCCATTGACTCCAAACTCGCTATGGTACCTCCACAATCTCTGGTTTCGCTCTAATTGCTCGAATATTGAAATTTCAATAAATAAACTCGTGAAAAGTACCGAATAAGCTATAAAGACTAACAAAAGTAAAGCCTAGAGATAGTACATTTTCTATGCTATCATTTAGTCCCTAAACTTTTTTAAAAACAATCATTTTGGTCCTTATTATGTTATTTTTTCCATTTAATTTCCATTTGTTCAATGCTCGTCTGTAAACTATGTGGTTTGAAATCACACTCATATTAACATGCTAGTACACATACTCAAAGTTATGTCATTAATTTGTTAAAAAAAAGAAAAATAAGGACCATAAAAACATTATTTTTTAAACGTTTATGGATTAAAATAGAAATTTTAAAAGTTTAAGGACCAAAATAGAACAAATTTAAAGGTTCAAGGACCAAAATAGATATTTTAAAAGTTTACATACCAAAATTAAACAGATCTAAAATTTTAGTGGTCAAAATAAAATTTAAACCTTTATCATTCAATCTGACCATAAAAATGACATCCGATGTGGTAAATTTATTGGACAAGATTGCCCATCCAATTTTTTTCTTCTTTTTTATTACAGGGGATATCATATGACTCCTTTGGAGTTTGGATTTGCGTTCTCTTTCTCATTTTAATTTACTCTTTACTTTTTCTTTTTCTTTTTTAAAGTTAAAGTGCCTTTAAGTAAAGGGTTAAAGTGGAAGACATGACAATCCACATTTAGGTTGATGTGCAAATAAATGTAGAAAACTGAAGATCCCACTCAATTAAAGTCAATTATGAAAAATTATTTTGTCGGAAAGAATCTTCCGTCTAGAATGTGCAAATACAATATAGAGAAGCGAGAATTTTATTGAGGGGAGCCAATTTGAGCGGAGCCAATTTGAGCGTAACTCAACTAATTAAGATATTATTATATCTTAAGTTAAAAACTTAAATGCTCATCCTCGTATATTATCAAACTCAAAAAAAAAAAAAAAAATCTAAGGTAAAGTTAATTAATGAATATTTATGTCACAATCAATCTTTTTAAATTTCTTGTGCCTAAGTGTATGTTTGTTATTACATTTGCGTGAGTTAAAAGAAATTTTAGGAGAATCTTAACCGTTTAGGGTGTTTTTGATTTTTTTATTAATTTACGTAAAATGACTTTTGAAATCTTTAGATTTGAAAAATCTAGTCAATCTCAGCTTTTCAAATTAACTTTCTGAATAATCATGCAGTTATTTCAACAAATTTTGAAAATGCCCGTTATATCCTTTCGGATTTTTTTTCACGGTATGCCTCTCTATCGATTCCTCTGCCTAGCTCCGCCACATAATTCTCTTTCTTTAAAAAAAGAACTTCACAACATTGTTTTGATTTTCAAACTTTCTTTCATGTGGGGGATTGTTTGATTTTATAGTAAAATTTTGAGAAAGAAAGCGTTGGTTTAAAACATAAAAAATGAATTGATGTTTCATTTATGTTGTTGTTACTTGACTTGAAATTCAAAAGTTTCAAAATGGTTTGAAACATCAAAATAGTTATGTTTGAATTTTTACAAGTAACTACACAATTGAGTTAATTTTGATGTATGTTTCATATTATTTATATTAATTTTATTTTTGGAGAGTTACTAAGTTGCTAGTCTATAAATAGCAACTTGTTTCTTTATTTGGAGCATCTCATTCCATTTTGGAGTATCTCATTCCAATTGAACAATTTTTCTCTCCTCTCTTTCTTCTCTTTAATGTTGAGTCAAGTTGAGAGCAAGTATCCAAAAGTTCTACTAGATCCGGGTAGTTCGAGGTTGTTGTTCTATGTGACTTAGTCGTTGTATCCTGCTGAGACGATCGTTGTAGTCTGTTTGCAACCCGTGCAGAACGAATAATTGTCTTTAGGACAACGCTTTGTAAACGTGCCTCAACTACTTATTATCTTTTGTTCTTGAGTTTTGAAATTGTTGTTACATACAATGTCTATACTATTGTTTACACTATAATTGTTTGTTGTCAATTAAGTTGTAATCAAATTTTCTAGTGTTAATCAGTTCTTATATACATCGAATTATTATTTCCAACATTAATTCCATATATAGCCTCAATCTTATCTGATATAAGGTATCCATAACAGATTTATAAACAAAGGAAAGAAAACCCATATATGAATCCTATCTTAAAAACCCTTTTTCTTTACATGAATTTTCTTGAAAAACTTACCAAATTCCACTTTTGATCTTGACCCTCAATTATTCAACCTTGAGCCTCGATTTCAAGCTTGAAATTTCTGACATAAAAATTTTCCTTCTTTCCACTCTCTCACCCTCTGCAAAATTTCTTCCTCTTTCCCCTTTTCTGTCCTTTCTCTCAAATTCCTTTTCAGTTCATTTTCTCCCATCTCTCTCTCTTTCACGATTTTGCCTTTTTTTTCTTTTTTCTTTTTATAAAAAAAAAAAACAAACATTCGGTCACATGTCACTCCACCTACAACACAATATACACACGTGGCTTCAAAATATCATCTTCCTTTTCTTTTCTTTTTTTTTTTTTTTACTAAATCATCCTTTTTTTCTTTAATTTTCAAACAAATAGCTAATGTCCAATGAATTATTATATATAAATCATGTACTCTCGACCGAGAGATCAAATATTTGAATCTTTCATTCAATATATTGTTAAACTAAAGACAAAAAGAAATGTCAAATTATAGTGACGGATTTATCAAACTATTTTTCTAGTAAGTTAGGTCTAATCTCTAAATCAATTTCAATATCGATATGACAATTAAAAATTAAAAATTAAATAAAATTAGATTCTTTAAACACGTGATAATATGGGTGAACATGGGTTGGGTTAGGTCAGGTTAGGGGGATTTTTTGGACCAACTTGAAAATTCGGGTTGGTCAATCCTTTAACCTCGCTCAACCCTATTTATGAGAGCTGTTGGGATTTATGCTCTAAAGCCTCGTAATTAATGATTTATTTAATAATTAATAATAATTTTGATTATTTTATTTGCAATAAAATATTATCCATTATATGAAAAATCCAAGGTTATTAGTGTAATCTTGAACAGTATATCACTACAAGAATTTTAGGATATGCCGACGTTATTATGGCCGACACCTTAAAATTCGTCGGACTAAGTAGCTACTACCGACAGTAACATTAACCGTCGGTAAAACCGAAGGTAATTGCCAACGGTTTTATAAAACCGTCGGCATATATTGCTTAATGCCAACGGATTTACAAAATGGTCGCAATTCTTTAAGGAACCGCTGATGGTTTGACAAAATCATCGGGGTTTCTTGACGAATTGCTGACCGTTTGTCAAATCGTCTGCGGTTTCTTGACAACACAGTGCCGGTTCGGCTCGTGACAAGGAACCGTCGACGATTTTTGAAATCTGTCAGCGGTTCGGTCAAGAACCGCAGACGGATTGTCGAACCATTGGCGATTCTTGACCGAACCGCCGACGGTTTGCCAAACCATCAGCGGTTCGGCCGAAAGGCCGACGGTCTGAACAGTCGGCCTTTCCACATGAAGGGGGCTCGACAAAGAGTCCCCCTTTCCTTCCTTTTTCCCCAAATTATTTTCCCTCCCATTCCCAATTTTCCTCCCTTTTCTCTTCTCTCTTCCATTTTCTCCTTCCACATCCACCCACACCCAACACCACCCACATCCCGCCGCCGCCGCCGCCACCCGTCCCTTCCCTTTTCTTCTCTCCCCTTTTCTTCTCTCCTCTTTCCTTTTCTCCCATTTCCTTCTCTCCCACCCCGTCCTCTGCCAACCCCAAGATGGCTGCCGCCCCAGCCCGCCGGCCGCCGACCCCAGCTCGCCGCCCCAGCCGCTGGCCGCCGCCCCCATCCTTCCGGCCACCACCCACTATTTGCTTGTGGTAATATTGTAAAATTTTTTAGTTCTTAAATACTTAATATAGTTAGATTAAAGAGTATTTTGCAAATAAGTTTATGGAATTTTTGGTTTGTGTAATCATAGATTTGCGAGTTCGAACACTTTGGATCTCAAACCAACAAAGCTTAGCTCATTTGGTGAAAAAAGTATGTAAAAATCTAATTTTAAATTTTTTGAACTCAAACAAAGTATGTTATTTTGCAAAATTTATTTAAGTTTAGTGTGCTTTGGTTTGTGTAATCATAGGATCTGTGAGTTCGAACACTTTGGAGCTCAAACCAACAAAGCTTCTAGATTTTTTGGTGAAAAAGTATGTAAAAATCTACTTTTAAACTTTTTCGAACTCAGACAAAGTATGTTAGATCATTTTCTAAAGTTAATTCTAGAAAATTTGAGTTAATTATTGTAAAGTATGTTAGTTATTGTAAATAAATAGATCTACATGTATTTGGTTTATTTGTACTTTAAAGTTAATTTTAGTTATTTTGAGTTAATTATTCTTATTCATGGATATGGAGTTGAATATTAAATATAGTTGGTTAGACTTTTTAGTATTGTGTAAACAACATAAGTTGGTTCGACTTTTTATGTGTAGATGAGTTATATTGTAGATGAGTTATATAATTATGTTGGTTATATAATTTTGACTTATGTTGATTATATATTTATGTTGGTTATCAAATAAACATAAGTTAGTAGATGTGTTGGTTATTATGTCTTATGTTGGTTAGACTTTTTTATGTTTGTTATCAAGTAAACAAGATAAGTTCTAAATTTGTTATATAATTATGTTGGTTTTATAATTATGACTTAGGTTGGTTAGACTTTTTATGTTGTTTACTTAAGTTTTGAAGATAAGTAGAAATTTAAATGAGTTATATTCACTCAGACAAAGGAAAAAAAAAAGAGTTAAAGTTCAATTGTAATCATCTTGTAGTTTTAGTGTATGATTGTAACAATCCTCATAATTGAGAAGTGATTTGTGCAATTTTCAATTTGTCACTACCAAATTAGCAATGGTTATAATACTATAGTTTAATTGTACCAATTGCATAATGACCAAATTATATATGCTTTTTTAAAACAGGGCATTTGTAACGCTAGGCTTTTTCAGAGGCATTATTTTCGAAATTTTGGAAATTTAAGTTGAATAATTCTTAAGTATTTTGAGATTTTGGGTTAATTTGAAATTTTATGGATTTGAAAGGACAACTTTGGAAGAAAAGAGTTGGTACAAGGGCATTTTAGTCTTTATCAATATTTTTTTTTCTCATCCTTATCTTCTCCTTTTCTTCTTCTTCCTCCTCCTCTTTCCCGTTGGTCTCTCCCTCATACTCTCTCTCTCTCACACACACACCCACACACACTCGAAAATGCCTTCCCTCACCGAAGACCCATCAATTTTCCATCTCTCTCCCAACCGTTGTATTTTTTTTTCTTTCTTCTTCTTCGTGCTGTCGCCGCCGGTTTTCTCCCTCTCTCCTCTCGGTTTCTGCATAGAGAGCAAGGAAGAGGAGCGTTTTGGATTTATTTCCAGCAAGCTCGGTGTTCGTATAGCCGTATACAACCTCAATTTGGAGTGGGTAAGCATTCCGATGTTGATTTCAAGTGAATGGTTGGCTATGTATGTGATTTGAAGATTACCCATAAAGTTTTGGTTTTAATTTTAGATTACCCATAGCATTTCGGTCTTGGATTTGCAAAATCAAATTAATTCGGAGTCAATTCAGCAAGCTTTCGATTTGTTTTATCGTGGGTAAGTGTTTCGGTGTTGATTCAAGGCGTTATTTTGGATTATAAATATGTTTTGGTACTGTTATAGCCTTTGGAATTAAATTGGATTTGTTGGATGTAATTTTAGAAAGCCCATTGTGATTGGAGAACTAATTGTTAAATTTTTTGATTAACTTGTTATAATTTTCAGCAAGCTTTGGAGTCTAATTTTGGGCAAGAATCAAGCTCGTAAATTATTTATTCGGCTTAGGTAAGTAGCAAGTTGGATTTAAGCCCCTTTAAGTTTCCATTTAAAATGATGTGAGTTTGATAGTTTGTAATTTGTGAAGTGTATGTTTGAAATCGTTTCTAGGAAGCATGTAATGGTTAATGGATCCGTTCGGAGGTAGTTTTGAGCTTAATGGCCTAAGTTTGTGGCTATAAGAAGATCTAGGCTTAAAGAGTCAAGTTATTGAAGTTAGCATGAATAGGATCTTAAGAGTTTGCTTGAGATTGTGATTGGATGAGTTTGACTCATGTTTGTGGAGCATGAGATTAAATATACACGTCCAATATGAATATGTGAATCCTGGTGTGAATGACTGAATCATCCTGAATTGTTATTGAGTTTAAGTTGCTTAAGCACGTATTAAAATGGTATGGGGGCTTAAATTATCTTGGAATGCTTAGAACTAATGAATTCTAGTATGATTTATAAGAAGTTCGGGCTGTGCATTATGTTTTATGTATGCGATTTACCTGAGTTTGGATGTAGGCCTGGGAATACTTGAATGGCTAAGATAGTGTTTTAACTAAAAGTATAGAAGTTTTGGATATTTGGTTAAACTGAATGATCATAAGTGATGTTGAGGTGTTTAAAATAATATAGAATGTTTGAAACACTTGAATGGTTGGCGAAAGTTTGGTTTTTCACAGATTTGTGGATGAGTTAATGGTGTGCAGGCCAAAAAGGGTGGTTAGTTTGGGCTAGAGACTGATTTAGTTTACCTTAAGGGTATGCAGTGCTTCAGACTGTGGACCATGTTTTGTGTGTTTAGAATGAGCAGATGGTTGGGCATGTTTATTAAATTTCAGACAGGTTTAAATGAGAATGGAAGGGTATTGGTTGTTTTGAGGTCTAGCATGTTTGGAGGATTGAATTCAGGATTAAATGATAGAAGGGCTTTATGTCACTGGCATATGTATGGGCTATGGCTTCGTATAGTTCTTACTTGAGATCTGGGTTTGTGATCTATAGTGAAAAATCACCATGATACGATTGTGGTTGTTTAATGAGAGGTGGACCTGGATCATAGGTCACGAATAACTTCTTTAAAAGAAAGAGAAGTGGGTTGTTTTAGTGTTGGCCTAAGAAGTAAATAGCCTTTCGGATTGGCCCGTTAAAATTTGTGTCTCGCCTATATATATATGAGGTGTAAGACGTTGTAAATGTTGAAAGGGGTTGAGGGTTGCTTCCTCTCTTTGTTTATGTGAATTAGGGGGTGGTTAATTAACAGTGTTTGAAACCTTCGGGCCAGCTTGTGTTTGTGATTTGGGCATGATGGACGAATGTGGTAAGGTGGATTGACCCAAAAGGTTCCAAAACTGTTGTGAAAGTATGAGAGCCCGTTAGATTGGTACTACCTACCCTAATTCTGTTCTTTCGTGCGACTTTGTAAGCCTAGAACGTATGTGATGTGATGAGCATAGGGGATGCATTTCCCTAGTGCCTGTGAGCTAGCTTAGGGGTGATTCCCCACTGTGTTGAGCATAGGGAATGCGTTTCCCTATTGCCTGTATGCTAGCTGAGGGGATGTGTTCCCTGGTTGCCTGTGTGGCTATCATGATGTGATAAGCATAAGGAATGCGTTCCTTATTGCCGATGAGCTAGCTTAGGGGTGATTCCCCACTGTGTTGAGCATAGGGATGCGTTTCCTATTGCCGTGTGCTAGCTAAGAGATGATTCCCCAGTATGTTGAGCGTAGGGAATGCATTCCCTAGCGCCTGTGTGCTAGCTTAGGGGTGATTTCCCATTATGTTGAGCGTAGGGAATGCGTTCCCTAGCGCCTGTGTGCTAGCCTAGGGCTGATTTATCCATTGAGATGAGTGTGAGGGTTATAGACCTTCACAAGTTTTGGGTTATAGGTTACAGGACTCGCAGGTATGACACGAAGTTAGGTTCGGGTAGTAGTGAATGTTGTGAAAGGTTAAATGGACTTTTAAAATAATTGAAGGAAGTATTTGGAATTTAAGCATGAGTGTGAGTAAGAGCTTGGTATGGTTTCTTTAAACATTGGACCCTTAAGTGGGCTACTTACTGAGTATGTTTATACTCATCCTTGCTACTTTGTTTGTTTTGCATATTGTGCACATTCTCTGGATGGATGACGCAGGCGACGACTTGATGAGACTATGGAGGCTCCACCAAATTTCTTTTCTATGTTTAGTCTTTAGTTTTGTTTCTTTGTTCCCTGTTGTTTGTCGGTATGTAAAGTTTAAATATTCTTTAGCTTCGTGTGTCTAGTTAGAAGCTTTTAGATTTGGTTGTCTGTTAATTGAGCTCAGCATCATTTATCGTAGTTTGGTGGATGCTGAGTTTGTGATCTGAAACATAGAAGTGTTTATATCTCTTTCCAGGTCTTTGTAAAATTTTGGTTTCTTGTAGTTACGCCGTCATGCTGCCGAAATTTCGGACATGAACACGGTAACTAGGTCGTGCTTCCGCGTTTAGGAAGTCGTAGGAATTCGGGTCGTTACAGCATTTCTGTTGAAGGATTAAAACAAAGTCTTCAAACGGGCTACATACTCAAGGTCAATACTTTTTTGAGTTTAATTGTAACCATTTTATGTTATTTACATTTACCTAACTAGCCTATACTTTTCATACTTTTTTTTCATACTTAAGTTTTGCTTTTGATAAGTAGAAATTGAAATGACAATTTTATTAGGTAGTTACTTGATAATTAAGTAGACATAGATTGGAAGAAGTTGAGAATCGAACTTCAGATGAGTTGGCTAGCCTCCGAGCAATGCTTACACAATTCATCCGCTCACAAGGATCATCTAAATAGGTATGATCTCTCTACAACTACTTTTGTATGGCTATCCTGTGGTAAACGTAGCCAATGATTTGAGTATTGGATCGGGGGGGGGGGTGTTAGTATGCTTTGAGATTGAATTGAGATGCTTATACACAGTAAGACAAATTGTGTATGGCTATCCTGCAGTAAAGGTAGCCAATAATTTGAGTTTATTTGGTTTGTATGTATGTTCCTGATATAGTTGAATTTTAGATGCTATGTATATATGTTCATAAATTTTGAAACGTTTTAGGTAAAACTACACTTTTATTTGTCAAAAGTTTTAGTTAAATTGTGAGTTTAAGTTCTTAAGTTTTGAGTTTATTTATGGTTTGTTTGAGTTCATGTTCATGTTAGTTGGTTTTCGAAATAGTTACTTATTATGTTTAGTAACTTTTGGTTTACTTGGTAAAGTTAGTTTATTTGGTAGAATTTTGATTGTTTGAGTTCGTTATACAACGAAAGGGTTGATTAGTTGGTTTCTTTGAGCTTATGTTCATGATGGTTGAGTTTTAGATGCTATGTATGTGTATCGAGAAGTTTGGGCAAAACTCATATATATATATATATATGTTTTGTAACTTTTTTGACAAAGTAAAGTGTGTTTGTAATTTTTTGTTTTAAAAAAGTTACTTGTAATTTTGTAACTTTGGTTTACTTGGGACAAGATAGATTTGGTTGTGTATTGTTAAATTTGGTGTTATACTTATAAAGTTTTCATTCTCTTAGTTGGTTATGAATTTGATGTGTTGATTAGTTGGTTTCTAACCCATTATGTTCATGATGGTTGAGTTTTAGATCAATGTATGTATATTGAGAAGTTTGGGCAAAACTCATATATATATATATATGTTTTGTAACTTTTTTGACAAAGTAAAGTGTGTTTGTAATTTTTTTGTTTTGAAAAAGTTACTTGTAACTTTGTAACTTTGGTTTACTTGGAACAAGATAGATTTGGTTGTGTATTGTTAAATTTGGTGTTATACTTATAAAGTTTTCATTCTCTTACTTGGTTATGAATTTCATGTGTTGATTAGTTGGTTTCTTTGAGCTTATGTTCATGATGTGGTTGAGTTTTAGAGGATATGGATGCCTATTGAAAAGTTTAGGTAATACTCATATTTTTTGATAAGTCTAAGTTAAGTTTAAGTGTGTTCGTAATTTTTGTTTCGAAAAAGTTACTTGTAGTTTTGTAACTTTGGTTTACTTGGAAAAAGTTAGATTTGATTGTGTATTATTAAATTTGATGTTATATACTTATAGAGTTAGATTAATTTAGTTGTTTTGATTGTTTTAGTTAAGTATAATAATTTGATGAGTTTCTTATTAGTTTACTTAGTAAGTTATATTAATTTAGTTGTTTTGATGGTTTTACTTTGTATTCATGGGTTTTGTAACTTTGTAAGTTAGTAGAAAGTTTTGATTGTTTTTGTTACATTTAATTTTTTTTAGTTCCTTATAATTTGTTATATATATACTTCATTAGTATTAGGTTTACATGTTAAATTATATGTAAATGTACATGTCTGTGCTTTTGGTTTAGAAAAAGTTACTTATACAGTTATGTAATTTGGTTTACTTATATGAACTTGGTTGCTTTCTTAATCTTGGTGTGTTTTGCTTATATAGTTTTGTAACTTAATTAAATTTTGATACTTTTGAAATGTTAGTTTAGTTGTTATGTTTCTAGTTGCTTTCTTAAATTTGGTGTTTTGCTCAAGTTCATGTTTTTATTTTTTATAGGTGGATTGAGTCGACATTATTCTGAGAGCAGGACAAAGATTTACCATGAAGATGATGAGAACTTAGGTTTATTTGTGTCGACATTAAATTACTTTTGTTTCTAGATTAAGTTTATTTGTGTAAAAGTTTTATTTTTATCTTGTATGAATTTATGAACAAGGTGTAATCAAATTTGGTTTAATATAAAGTATTATTTGACTTATTTTTTGTATATTTTATTTTAAGTGCAATATGTTTAAATTACAGTGAAAATTTAGGCAAAAATATATTGAAATTAATAAAATATCAAAATCAAGCAATGCCGACCAATTTGAGATTTAGTCGGCCTTTATGAGAATTGCCGACCAATTTCGTTTTGGTCGGCAATTGTAGGAAATGCCGACCAAACCGAGATTTAGTTGGCATTTCCTACAATTTTCGACCAAAACGAAATTAGTCGGCAATTATAGGAAATGCTGACCAAAAAGTGGCGTCGGCATTGCGAGGAAATGTCGACGCCACTAAGTTTTGGTCGGCAAAAGCGTCCCCAACGGGATATGCCGACGACCATGCCAATGCAATTTTTTACGTCGGGAATACATTTGCCAACGGTTTTTGGACATTTGCCGACCAATTTTGGAGTCGAAAAAAGTCAAAATTCTTGTAGTGTGTGTTTGACATACGAGAGGATCATGTTCAAAAAATAACCTAAAGGGTCATAGTATATGGATAAGGTTGGGTGCCTTATCTTGGTAACACTATTGATACGTCCCACTTTGTAATAGTTACAAATGATTTGATCCAAATCATTCATGTGGAGACATGTGAGTGGGGGTATCTTATACAATGAGTTTGTATAAGATTGGACCACGAAATATTTAATCTCTCTTTATAAATCCATTAATTGAGAAGATTAATATTTTATCAGGATGATCATATTCGACTCGATCATAATCCTGAGTAAGTTATGAACTCCTACCTGTGAGGGCTTGTCCTTTGATTTGTATGAGTGAGAGTGGCTTTTGTAGCAGATTCAATATGCCTACCATTTTGGAGACTTGACCAAATAGGGAGCTGGGAACATAATCTCACAATATGGAATTCACTCCTTCCCATATAGGGTAAGTAGATGAGTAGTTCCCTTAAGTGCTGATTTCGGGACTTGAACAATGGGGCCCCACCCTCTCACTGGCCCGAAAGGGACTTATTAATGAAAATTAATTAATTAAAGAGTTTAATTAATTTATTTTGTATCATTGGAGCTTATAATCTGTAGGTCCATAAGGTCCCCTTGCTAGCTCATAGTAACACCAAAAGATCAATTTAATTGAAAGAAAAATTTGAAATGTTCAAATTAATATTTAATATATTAGATATATTAGATACATTAAATAAAAAATATTTATATAATTTGAATAAGATTCAAATAAATAAATATCGTAGGAGATTTGAATGAGATTCAAATAAATATAAGATACATTTTTAATATATTAGATATTAAAATATAATATTTTAATTATGACAAAGATTTTCCCTTGACCTCTATAAATAGGACCCCTTGGATTGAGCCATTAGACACAACACACATCTCATCAATAGAGAGAATTAGAGAATTCTCTCTAGACTTCTTCCTCTCCAATCCCTTGTGGATTTTCTTTTAAAAGACTCTTACAAGCCTTGGTCTTGTGTTCGAGTCATAGCTAGGAAGATTTTATGGAGGAGATAAAGATCCGCCAAAATATTCTCCATAATATTATTTTCAGGTATGTTTTGCTTAACCTTAATTTTTATTGTTTAATTCTAAATAAAATAAAAAACGATCAAATGCTTCCACTGCGGGATGAAGTGTTCAACTCAACCCATATATTTTCGGTTGGGTCGGGTTGGGTCACTAGATTTTGTTTTTGTTTTTTTTAATTCCCTTTTATTTAGAATATAAATTTGGATTTGTTTGTGTACCTTCAATTTTTATATAAATTAGCATAAATATAAAAAAAATTACAATTTTATAAACACACATCTCAAACAACGAAAAAAAAAAAATAGAAGATGGCTCTTTGTTTCAAAAGAAAAATCCCATGATTCTATGTGATATGAACTAAACTTCTCCCAAAAGTGAAGTGGGAGGACGAAAAATTCTCAACACAGAGATATACTTGAGAAGCCTTTGCTTACTCCAAATCTCCTTTGAAAAAAGAATTAAACTTCTAAACAAATTAGATAATATGAAAAATTGAGATTGAGAGTCATATCGAGATGAGGTATACGATACAAAGCAGTTCTTAAGAGTTGAAACTGCCGAGTAACTCAATCAAATTGCACGTATCCATTAACATTCAAATTGGGATAATAAAGAAACATATATGCCAAGTGGACATCCAGCCAAAAATAGGCAATAGAGACAAACTCACAAAATATGTGCGTAAAAAAATATATACACATTATACTCACTACGGAGAGATTGAAGAGATTGAAGAAGGACACGAGAAGATGCTCTTTGTTTAATATATACACACACACATTATACTCACTGTGAACGAGTAGCGGAGATGAGCATCGGGCAGAGAATAATTGAATATGAGCAGCGATGACTGGAACGAACGGCAGAGAGAAGACGAGCGGCAATGGAGAGAAGACGAGCGGCAACTAGCGGCAGCAAGCAGATGACCAACGACGGCAAGCAGACGACCAATGGCGGTAAGCAGACAAGTTACGGAAGTCGGAACTCGAAAGGGCGCGACGCAAGAGAAAGGAGAAGATTGGGATGAAGAGTCGATTCGAAGACGAGGAGACTGGAGAGGTGCGTTTTATTGTTTTAGAGCTAAGGTGATAAGAAAATAAATGACCAGAATACTTTAATTCTTACTTCCAAGCTAAGGCGTCCACATTATGAAGAGTTGCATCATTTCAAGCTTGAAAAGGCACATTTTCAACCAAGAGTCATGATGAATCTAAAAATCCAGATTCATTCACATCTTTAATGCATTATGTACCTATTAAATTCATGTATTTACATTTAATTTGGTTCATGTATGGATTTGAAAGGTTAGGGGCTGAACTTAGACTACATAGGTGAAAGGATGTGTCCTTTCATGGTGTCTATTCAATTAGTATAAATAGGGCTATCATTTTGTCATTGGAACACAAGTTGAAGTTGAATGAAATCTCATATTTGAGTTTAGTATCTCTCAAGCTTTATGCTTTCTTTGTATTCTTGTGTTTAGAATGCATGTCTAGAACTTTCAATCTAGTTTGATCTATTAGATTGTGGAGAGTTCGAAATCTAGAAGATAGGAACAAGTTCTCCTTTCTTCTTGATCATCGATCACCTTTTCCAAGTAAAATCTGTTTTAATTTTCTTGGGGTTGCTTATCATCTTGTTAATGAGGTTTTCTTATTATTGTTGTGGGGGTTCACCTTGAATAAGGGGAGTTCTCAAGCGTAATTGAGATAGTTCCTTTATCATAAGGCTTCAGTTCAGCTTAAAAAAAACATAATTTTCAATTCGGTTCGGGTTGAATCGAGCCAAAAAATGGCTAACCCGAGAACTGAACCGAAAATTTGGTTCTCCTAAGAAATAATCCAATCCAACCCAACCCAAAAAAAACTAACCCAACCCAACTCTTACGGTAAGGGTTGGGTAGTCCGGATTGTTCGGATTATTGATTTATCTATACACCCCTAGATATAATTTTGGAGATCACCAAACTCAACAAAACTTATAAAGATCTAGTCTAAGTTCTCTCTCTCAATCACTAAAATCTAAGTCTAATTTCAACTTCCCTATTGCCGGTTGAAAGCATTAAGCATATAATAATTCAAACACATATAAATGAAGAATAAAGTAAAAATTATAAGCAATCAATTAATTAAAGAAGGGATCTATCAACCCACTAAAAGAGGAAATTAATTCAACATGATTTGAAACTTAACAATTAAATTTGGAAAAACTAGAAGAAAACCTACTAGAAAGAAAACAGGAATTACAAAATTTTTTATGTTGTCATTGTCGATCTCCTGTTCCGTTCTTGCATCCAAGCTCTTTACTGCCTTTACAACGGCCTCTGCGAGGATGTCCTGAGATAATAACAAGTATTTAGGTTAGTTTGATAACTATTTAGGCCCCGTTTGATAATTTTTAGTTTTTGGTTTTTGAAAATTGTACTTATTTTCTCACAATTTCTCTACAATGGCTTTCATCTTCTCTACAATAGTTTCCATATTTCTTAAGAAAACACTTGAATTCTTAGCTAAATTCTAAAAACAAAAACAAGTTTTTGAAAACTACTTTTTTTAGTTTTTAAAACTTGGCTTGGTTTTGAAAACACATCTAAAAAGTAGATAAGAAAACATGGAAAGCTATAGATGGAAGTAGTATTTATAGGTTTAATTTTCAAAAACTAAAAACTAAAAACCAAATGGTTATCAAACGGGGCCTTTAATTTTTTGTTTTTGATTTTTGAAAATTATACTTTGTTTTCTTGTCATTTCTCTACCATGAGTTTCATTTTTCTCAAAGAAACATTTGAATCCTTAACCAAATTTTTTTTAAAAAAAAACAAGCATTTGAAAACTATTTTTTTTAGTTTTCAAAACTTCGCTTGATTTTTGAAAACCTAGATAAAAAATAGATAACAAAATAAAAAAATCTATAAGTAGAAGTAGTATATAAGCTAATTAATTGTCAAAAATTAGATGGTTATCAGTTACTTAACTTAATTAAATAGGAATAATTTTTATTTTATTTATCTATTTATTCTAAAATTTTTATTTTTTCTCCATTATTCGAATTATTTTAAATATCTATAAACGAATATAAAAGAAACTAAAGTAACTAAAATAATTGACAACTAGTCAAACTAAGCATTACATTAATAGTATACTTTGCAACCCAAAGAAAATATCCTCTGAAAACTCGCTGAAAATATCCTCTGAAAACTCGCTGAAAATATCCTCTGAAAACTCGCTGATCTTCCCCAACTAATTGTTCGCATTGTTGCAACTTGCAATAGTATTTCAAAGTTCTCATCAGCGGAAACAATCTACGGTTTTATAAGACTTAGAGTCCCACCAACAAACCATCTCCTAATGAGATATTAAGTATATGTTTGGGAGGGATTTTCAAATGATCGAAATCACTTTTATCATGTTCAAAATTATTCTGAAACATGTCTTTAATAATTCAAAATCAACTTAATATTTGATTTTATACTTTTAGATGCGATTTTCATTCCATAAAAAATAATTTTAAATAATTAAAAGCATGTTTTAAAGTGATTTTGAATACGACAAAAATGAGTTTTATTTTTCTACGGTTAGTTGAGTTTTATTTTTCTACGGTTAGTTTGTTCTAGTTTGTTCTTCTTTTTCACTGTACAAGTTAGTAACATGTGAGAGAGTGTGAGGGGCGGCTGAGAGTACATTGTAGAGCTTTTGGCTCACAGGGTGTGCTGATTCAAAGAAGAAGCTGGAATTGTTTCTTGTAGCTGTTGTAATTACACACTGATTGAAAGAGTGGATGGCGTGACAGTGGATGTAGATCTGGTTAATGATCCAACCACTATATATTTGTGTATTCATCTTCTTCCTTCTTACTCTCTGTTTTCCTTTACATATTCTGGACTATCTGAATCGATTGGGATTGGTTATTTGTTACTCTGTTTCTACTGTAATTCAAGATTGAGGGTCACTGTTTGCTTGTTTAGTCGATTTGATTTAACACTGGTAGTGCTAATTGACCAATAAAATCATGTCAATTAATTTTTAATGATGATTCTTTCTAATGATTTGTAGGCAAGAATTCTAATTTATCAAATTATTTGTCCCGAGTAACCTATGACACAAATTAAAAGTTAGTAATTAATTAAATTTATATTCTTTACGTGCCTGATATAATTTTGCAGATCACCTATCTCAACCAAAACGTATAAAGATCTTGCCTGGGTTCTTCTCTCCCAATCACTAAAATCTAAGCCTAAGTTCAACTTTGACCCTATTGCCAGTAGGAAAGAAGCATTAAGAATATAATAATTCAAACAAAATATAAATGAAAAATAAAGTGAAAATTAAAAGCAACCAATTAATTAAAAAAAAAAAAAAAAAAACAGGTCCATCAATCAACCCTCTAAAAGAGGAAATTAGTTCAACATGATTTGAAACTATTAACAATCAAATTTGGAAGAACTAGAAGAAAACCTACTAGAAAGTAAAAAGGAATTACAAACTTTATTATGATCTGGTCGTCGGTCTGTTGTTCCGTTCTTGCATCTGAGTTCTTTATTGCATTAGAAAAGGCCTCTAACAGGATATCCCCCTGGAGAAAAAGAACAGATATTTAACAATGAATCATCCTAATTAACCAAATCAAATTAGGAATATAATTGTATTTTATATATCTATTTATTATAAAATTTGTATTTTCTTTTCTCTATTATTCGAGTTATTTTAAATATCTAAAATGAATATAAAAGAAAATTAAGTAACTAAATTAATAATTGAAAACTGGTCAAACTAAGGATTATATTAATAGTATACTTTGCAACCCAAAGAAAAGATCCTTTGAAAACTCACTGAATCTTCTCACTCCAACTAATTGTTCACAGTGTTGCAACTTGCAATAGTATTTCAAAGTACTCATAAACGGAAACAATATGCGGTTTTATAAGACTTGAGTCCCACCCACAAATCATCCCACGTAATGAGATATTAATTAATATTTCAAAGTACCATATATACCTCCCACCCTTGTTGACATTAAGTTTTAATTTGTTTGCGCATTAACCTTTTTTATAGTAAAATTTGATAACTTTCAAAGTAATATAACTTACAACTTGTAGATGCGGATCAGGACCGACTTTTGTCAACTCTTTTCCTTTGTTTATGAGTTCGAGAATTTCTTTCACATTCTTCTTTGTATCTCTACCTAGTTGGTGTCGTCCGGTTAAGTTATAGCACGATGGATTGTAAACCTTCTTATTTGATCCACCTAATTCATTTTGTTGTGACATGTTGTGTAGCTTCTTATCCACTCTGGTCAACCACGTTGTAAATTTTGAAGGGATTTTATCTGCATGGCTTCTATTAACGATTTGTTGCACCTCATTTCTAAGATCCTTAAGATCTTCAAGTTTCTCTTCTAGATCCTTACTGTTTTCTTTGTAGAAAATGAGGTAACTTAGTTGACGTTCAATTGGAGCAACAACATACTCTACAACTTTGGCTGTAACAGTTGAGATTAAAGTCTCCATTCTTGGTAAATGTTTTTTTCTCCCTTCAAACGTCTCTTGGTTGTCCCTAAAAAGTAGAGATGGTAACATGAAATAGTTAACCAACGAAAAAAATCATAGTAATAATAATGGATTAAACTTGGACAAATTATGTGCATATTCTTACCGGATGGTACTTTTTCTCACAACAAAGAGTTTTTTTTTTTATTTTATTTTATTTTCTTTTACATATTTATTGAATAATAAAAATTAAAAATGGATTTTTACGAACAACTATGACTATGCTTCATAATACTTTTGTTTTAGTTTTCTTTTTTTTTTTTTTTTGTTAATTGAGTTGGTTTATTAGCCCTTTTTCTTTTCTTTTCTTTTTTTTTTTTTTATGTTTCATTTTTTTTTATAGAATAACTTTTGAAATCTTAGTTAAAACAATTATAATAATTAAAGCAACGTTTTCTAGTTTTTTAAATTTAGGTTTTAAAAATATATTTTTTTGAAAAGTATATTACAGTAGAATAAATTTAATGGTATATTATATTACTTTAATTCTACACAATCGTTATTCCTGAGTCTTACTTTTAAAATATGCGTAAGATTTTAAATGTAAATAATCAACAAAATAGGTAAATTGTTGGTAAGGAAACTTAAAATTTAATAATAGTAAATAGAAAACAAAACCATAATCAAAATCAAACGTATCTATAACATTTAATTTTCAGTACAAAAAATGGTTGTACTTGACATAACATAACGTATCTATAACATTTAATTTTTAGTACAAAAAATGGTTGTACTTGACATAACATATTGACTCCTAGCCGTTAATATATATATATATATATACACACTTATGTATTCACATCAAGAAAATCAAAACTGTCAAAAGTGAGTATATATAGTTCACTAATAATTAGCATGTACTTTTAATCAAGAGGTTAGAAGTTTGAATCTCTCCACTGTCAAAAGTGAGTATAGTTCACTAGTAATTAGCATGTACCTTTAATCAATAGGTCAGAGGTTCGAATCTCTCCACTTTAAAATATTGTTGTACTAAAAAACCTAGAAAAATCCTAATGGTGGACAAAATGCTCAAAATACAGCCACAAGAAGGACAAAAACTAATTAATCCATAAAAATGCTCAATACACGCAGTCACAAAATCAAGATAAAAAAAAAATGCAAATTTTGTTAAGATTTAACATGTGTTGCGGAGTGAAAAATAAATTACTGATCCATTTGATAACATTTTAGTTTCGGGTTTCTACTTTTAAGAATCAGTTTATCTATTAATATTTTCTTTGTTTTTAATCTAATTTTAAAAAAAAATTGAAATCCTTTGCAAAAAAGAAAGAAGATTTTAGATATAAGTACATGTCATAAAGTTAATTTTGAAAATTAGAAGGTCGGAAAACTAAGCCTATTTGGTAGGCAATCTGAAAATAGAATATTGAAAACAAAGGATTCAATGAAAACAGAAAAATATTTCATGTTTTTAAATATGTGTTTGGTAGCAGATTTAGAATTGGATTTCAATTTCAACAATTGTTCAAAATATGTTCTATAATATATTTATAGATCATTGACTAGTTGTAGTTGCAAAACTAAATATTAAATTTAATATAATTCATTATTAATTAATTTATGAACATGATTTTTGTTATAAATTTTGTATAATTATTATTTTACAATATCATATAATTTATAATATATTATATTATACATATTTTAATTTAACACAAATAAATTGAGTTTATAACATGAAATATTATATTTATTAAAGTTTTGGTATTTTCTAATGTAATTCTGCATTTTAAATTTTCAAATTCAAAATCTGGATACAATGAAAACATAAAAATGTTGTTTTCAGAATTTCTATTATTTGGATCACATAATTCGGAAACAGTTTCTGAAAACACGTTTGTCAAACGCATATTCACTGAACTCAGTGAATTTGAAAACATAAAACAGAATTCAGATTGCCTACCAAATAGGTCGTAAAACTTCCTTTGATAACCATTTTCGTTTTGGTGGTTTTAGTTTTTCTGTTTTCTATTTTCTATTTTTAGTTTTCTATTCTTAAAAAAACAAGAATCATACATGTTTCACAACCATCCTTAGTTTTTTGTCTTAAAAAATAAAAACTAAGCAGGTTTGATAACTATAATTTGTTACCTATATTTTAAAAAAGTTAGAGAGCAATTTCTTAGCTAGAAAGAGAAAAATATTTTCTGGAGAGAAAAGTTAAAGAAAAAACGATGTGTGTGTGTGTGTGTGTGTGTGTGTGTGTGTGTGTGTGTGTGTGTGTGTGTGTGTGTGTGTGTGTGTGTGTGTGTGTGTGTGTGTGTGTGTGTGTGTGTGTGTGTGTGTGTGTGTGTGTGTGTGTGTGTGTGTGTGTGTGTGTGTGTGTGTGTGTGTGTGTGTGTGTGTGTGTGTGTGTGTGTGTGTGTGTGTGTGTGTGTGTGTGTGTGTGTGTGTGTGTGTGTGTGTGTGTGTGTGTGTGTGTGTGTGTGTGTGTGTGTGTGTGTGTGTGTGTGTGTGTGTGTGTGTGTGTGTGTGTGTGTGTGTGTGTGTGTGTGTGTGTGTGTGTGTGTGTGTGTGTCTAATAGGTCTAATAGGTCTCTAAACTTTCAATTTGTTCTAATAGATCCCTAATTTTCAATTTTGTTCTAATAGATCTTCGAACTTTCAATTTTATATTTAAAAGGTTCTTGACCTATTAGACACTATACTTTCTTAAAATTCACTGATCTATTAGTTAGACACAAAATTGAAAAGTCAAGAACCTATAGGTCCGTGAATTTTAAAAAGTATTGAACAAATTAGAAACTTATTAGACACAAAATTAAAAATTTAAGAATCTATTAGATTCAAAATTAATAGTTTTTTAAAGTTTAGAAACCTATTAAACACAACTATGAAGGTTTAGAGATTAAATTTGTAATTTAACCTAGAATATTCTAGACATCCAACAACTTATATTATGAAACTATAATAACAAATTAATCAGGATTATTAGTAATAAGAATTAGTAGGTGTGCAAGATACATCTCAATAAGTTGATATAAAGCACGCAAATTTAATCATAACTATTTACATATGTTAAAATCTATTAATTTTTAAAAAACAAAAACTTACTAACAAAAAATATATATACATCAAACTTAAAAAAAAAAAAAAAAATGGGGGCATGCCTCAATAGCTCCGCCCCTGCCTACAAAAGATTAATGGTATCACCAGATCTACGAGAGAATCATCACAAAAAAATAATTCTAAAAAGTGTTAGCAGGCACTACAAAACCAATGAATTAACATGTAAGTTTATGTTGATAAAAAAGAGTTTTAAAATAGAAGAGAGTTTAATATTTACTCACCTGAGATGAAGAAAGAGACCCCGTGGGAGAGTAAACAAGTAAAGAAAGAGATATGTGAGAAAACTTAGTGATATATTTATAAATGATGTGGGAAGAACTCTTAATTATTTCTCTCATGCATATTTTATTCATGGGGCAGACCAGTCAGCGGGTACAAGAAAATGTCACCTATTTCTATCATGTCAAATTATGGCCAAACCAAACCCCACATTTCCTCGGTTATCTTTCTTACTCCAAAATTTAAGAGGCAATAAATCATATTGTTTTGTCAAAGTGAGTATAATTCAGTGGTAATTTACATGTATTTCTTTTTTAAGATCGAAAGTTTAAATTCTCATACTCCACATATGTTGTACTAAAAAAAATAAATCGGATTCTTTTCAATTTTGCTCAAAACTTTTTTTTAAAATTTCAACAATAATTTAGAGGTGAGAGATTCAAACATTCGACCTCTTAGTTGAGAATATATGCCCAATTATTGTTGAGCTAAGCTAATTTTTGTAATTTCGTTCAAAACTTAAATGCCTATATTATTATTTTTCACCAAACACCCACCAACATAAATTATGATTTATGACCAAACCAAACCACCCTTCCCTCATTTCTCTCTCTAAAGGATTGATATATATATATATATATATATAGAGTGGTTTTATTTTGTTTTTTACACACGTCTCAACGTCACTAGATCAACTCATGTTTAGTTTTCCCATTTTTCAAAAATATTCAACTTGTACCACCGTTTCATTAACTGTTTAGTCCTTTTACTAGAGTAAAAGGACTAAACAGTTAATGAAACGGTGGTACAAGTTTAGTCCTTTTACTCTAGAGTAAAAGGACTAAACAGTTAATGAAACGGTGGTACAAGTTGAATATTTTTTAAAACTTGAAAAACTAAACATGAGTTGATCTAGCAATTTTAATGCCTTTTTTTTCACTTTTTAAAAATACCGATGACAAAAGATTAACCAAATTTAAAAGGTTAAATTACAAATTTTGTTTTTGATCTTTTAAGGTCATGCTTATTTAGTACATATACTTTAAAAAATTATTTATTAAGTCTCTAAATCTTTAAAAATTATGTCTATCTAATTCCCATATTTTAAAAAAGTTTTTAATAAGTTTCTAAATTTTAAATTTTGTGTCTAACAAGTCATTGTCATTAAAACCAACGCATCACATAATCATTAAATAATATAGTCAACTGTAACGACCGACACTTTCAGGTATTAATTAAGGCTTTAAATTTTTTATTTAAATTTATTGAAAGGCCAATTTTACGTTTAAGGTGTATTGGTGTTTAATTTTTAAGATTTGCATTTTTGAAATTAGAGAATTTGAGGGTAAAATGGGAAGGAAGAAGGAAAATAAAGGAATTAATTGATTTGGGGGTATTTTTGTTATTTAAGGGACTTTCAGCCAAGCCAAGCCCAAGAGAATCCAAGCCCACTAATTTCCCTCTCTATTATTTTAAAAGGCACGCAGCCCTAGGTCAGACTCAAGCCTTGAAGCCAAGCCTCCAAGCCACCATCTTCTCCAAATCTCTTCTCCTTCCTCTTTGATTTTTGACTAGCACCCATTGAAGCAAGAAGCTTTTGGTTTTTTTTCTATTTTCCCAGCAGGTCCGACGGCCACGCACCGTCACTCGCCTCCCGTCGCACCAGATCTGCTGCAGACCGCCGCAGGCCAAACCAAACCACCCTCGCAGACCGCCCCCGAATTCCAGATCGGTCGAACCGCCGCAGACCTCACCGCCACACCGACTGCACGTCGTAGTCTCGCCGTGAACCACGCATTAGACCACCACTCGCCGCCGGGAACCGCCGCACAGGACCGCGCACCGACGCCAGCACCACGAACACCCATCGCCCCGCCGTACACCTTCCCCCAGATCTGCTGCTTCCCGATCGTGCAAGCCGCCCCTGTTCACACGCCGCCGCTTCTTGCGAGCTCGTGTACTCGATCAGTTCAATCTTTTTCCAGTCCAGCAAGTTTCATCTATGGGTAAGCAATCAATTTCTTCAATGGTTCTTAGTGGATCTTGAATTTGGGTGAGATTTAATTCTTGAATATTGACTCTGTTTCAAGGAATACCCACTCCAATCCGTCATCAAATTCATGAAACGCGGCGCCCTCGAATTGTGGTCCAGTGGGTATTCGGGACCATTGGAGTGGAATTTTTTGGGTAAGTCACAAAGGTCCTTAAGTTTGAGGTTGTATGGTAGATTAAATTTGACTTAAGAATAACCCATGGATCTTGTGACTTAAATTTAGTTTTAACCACTACTTTGAGGTCAAGTTAAATGCTAAGGAATTATTTCAATTTTTGGAATTTAGTTTGGTGGAAGGAATTTTGGGAATTTATTATGAATTTTAGGAATTTTTTCTAACTTTAGGATGGTTTGAATTAGGCTGCAAATTGTTTGGCTGAGGTTCAAGGCGAAGGAATTTTTGGTGAGCAATTGGGTGATTTGGATTCTTGAGCTTGGCCAAGGTAAGAGACTTTATGCCGGTATGCTTAAATGCAAGTCAGTAACTGAATTGAAAAAAAAAAAAAATTTGAAATAAAAAGCTTTTATAAATATTTTATTATGGATTTTTGATAAATTTTTAAAATGCTTGTTATATATAAAAATGGATTTTAACTTGTTGGTTTCCCAATTTTCTCATGAATGCTATGCATGGTTTATGGTTTTGATTTATGATAAATGATGTGAGAATGTTGCTTGTGTTGCATCATGGAATGAAAAGTTTAAAATGCTTTAGGACCTCATGCATACATTATGTTTTCATGATAAAATTGATTTCGAAGGCTGTGGCAATTACCCTCCTAAATTTATTGTGTACATCTATATGAAAATGAGCCTTACGAGGCTATATGAAAAGGAACCTGAAAAGGTTAAATGAAAAGGAAAGGTTAGGTTGGGTTAATTGTCCACATTAAGCCGAAGAGAAAAGTTGAAAGAGGAACGTTTCCGCTATGAAAGGAATTTAGGTCCCACCAAAGGAAAGAAAGAAAATGTTTTCGAAAACTCATTATGTGTGTGTATGCATATCCTGACCTGGTAGTGAGGTCACTTACTGGATATTGTAAAATACTCATCATTTTCAAAAGTATTTTTCTTTTCAGGTAAAGGCAAGTGAATCATGGGCGAATGACTTGGTAGTTGCTGCAGAGGCCATGGGTGACGTAGAAAAGTTTTACTTCTGCAAAACTCTTATAGGCTAGCATTTTAATTATTTATTTTTTATGACCTTTTAACTGTCGAGTTCTACAAATTATTTTTGATTTTAAACGTTTTGGTTTATTCTTATGTTTCGAAATAAAGGGATCCCGAGATAGAGTTTTTGATTGTTTTAGTAAATGATTGGATCTTTTTATGTCTTTATTAAAGATTTCTAAATTTATAGTATAATGTATGTGGTAGCGTCCCTAGGAAGTCTAATTTGATAAGTAGGGTCGTTACATCAACATGTCACATATGTTGGAATTTATGCCCTAAAGCTAAACCTCGAAATTAATGTTTTATTATTTAATCATTCTTTATAATTTTTATTATTTTTATTTACAATCACTACAACAATTATGACCTTAGATGTCAGTTAACATTTTATAAACAACAACAAAAGACCTTAATGATGTCAATTTGGAGAAAACACACCTTTTTCTACGAAAAATTATGGAAACTTTTGGAAATGGGATAAATAATGACAATTTAAAACCGTCACTAAGAGGAACCTTTAATAATGGTTTTAAAACCATCTTCGAAAGCAATGAGAATGACGTCGTTTTAAAGTATTGCGCCATAACTGTCGTTGCGTATAAGTGCGAAACAACGTCGTTTTGAACGAGCTAAAATGTGCGTCAAACACCTTAGAAAAAGGACGTCGTTTTGATGCCCTTTTTAAAATTAATTCTTGTCATTTTGATCGAAATCGTCATAAAAAACCCTAGATCAAAACGACGCATTTGATTAAATCTCAAACTCTTTCCTTTACAGTTGACGTGCAGACCCCTTGAAATTGATCTCCCTCTCTACTGTTCTTCACGTTTTGAACCCTAAATCAAATCCTTAAGGAGTCATTTGTTGGGTGATAATTCAAAATTTCCATCTTATGGCCATCTAGATTATCATGTTTGGATTGTGGTAATCCTAAAATAGTCAACATCTATAGATACCATGTATTTTAAAATGGGTAATTGTAATGGGTAGCAAATTAGAGTTTGTTATTAGCAAATATAGCAACTTTGAAAAAGATTTACAAATATGACAAATCTTTTAAATAAAAATTCATTATTCCCTTTTTATCCTTGATTGTTGCGGATGGGAGTGAAAAATGGTCATCAAAAGAAGTGAAGGCCAAGAAGCAACCAAAAGGATGTTTAATTTTAATTTTTAAATGCCTCCAAACACTTTCACGGGGGACTTTTTTCCCCCTTTTTTTCCAATTTTTTCCTGTAGTATTGGATATTTTTTGGGTGGATTTTTCTTTTTGGATATTTGATTCTATGATTAGATGGGAACATTTTTATAATAGGTCTGGATGTTTCTAGCCTCAACCTTTATTATTTCATTCACTAGATTATATGTAAAATTTTATCAAACAATAATAGACTGTTTTATGATAATTTTTAATTTGATTTTGAGAAGGATATTAATCTCACTACTTTATTCAAAGTTGAATGTGAATGTTAAAAATAAAAAAAAATTGAAATTAAGTCCTACACTAAGTGAATGAAAGTTGAATGAGAAGCATTTTTATAATGTGAATGTTAAAGTCTATCAGTGATAGAAGTTTATCATCAATAGACTTCAATCACAATATATGTAATGTAGCTATCATTAATAGACTACAATATTGAAGTCTATCAGTGATAGAAGTATATAACTGATAAACTTTAGCCACATTGGTAGTCTATCAGTGATAGACTTCAATCCATGATGGTAGTCTATTAGTGATAGACTCCTATCACTGATATACTTCAATCACAATATATGTTGTCTATAAGTGATATGTTGCTATCACTGATAGATATGTACAACAACAACTAATCAACAATAATTGCAACTGTGATACATTCATAAGTTAGGTAAAGTACATTATGCCTTTCCAGTTGTTCTTTTTGTCACGTTTTTTTTTTGTCATCTTTGTTCTTCTTCCTCGTTGTCATTTTCTATTTCTTTTTCATCTTCCTCCTCGTCATCATGCTTCTCATCACTTTCATTTATTAGTATATCAATGATAAATAAATAAATAAATGAAGTAGAAGGGTTGAATAATTTTAGCCTACTATTATTGATAAACTTCAATTCATTATTTTGAAGTCAATAAGTGATAGTCACTTATAGAATTTAAATAATTGAAGTCAATAAGTGATAGTCACTTATAGAATTTAAATAATTGAAGTCTATCAATGATAGACTCTATCAGTGATAAGAGACTATTACTGATAGACTCTGTCAGTGATAGAAGTTTATCACTAATAGACTTCAATTGTAAAAACAACAGCTAATCAACGATTATGAAAAAAAACCACTTCAATCTTCAATGCTAAAAGTCAAAATTAAATCTAAGTGTTAAGTGCCTTCCCATGGACTCACGTTTGCATTACATGGCCTCTCGCTGATTTGTATGTGATATGAAAGTCAAAATTATATTATCTAATATTGAGTATGGAAATGGATTATCTCTAATTTGTATTACAGTGCTAAGTAGATTTATAGAAACAACTAAATATCAAACAAAATCAAATAGAAGATTACATTTACTCTGATTACTTCATCAGTGATAGAAGCCTATTACTGATAGACTTCATTCATCACATGTAGCCTATCTCTTGTACAAATCTATCAGTGATAGCAAAATCTATTACTTATAAACTAGTACAAAAACACCTAATCAGCAATAATTGCCATTTTGATTGAAATCTATCAGTGATAGCAAAATCTATTACTGATAAACTAGTACAAAAACACCTAATCAGCAATAATAGGCTTCTATCGACTTCACTCACAATGGTAGTCTATCAACTCAACATCAATGATGCACCATTTTAATGTGATTAATCAACAACCAAACAAAGAAAAAACATAATCCAACCAAACAGAAAACCAAACATATTAGAAGAAGCATAATACAAAGAAAAAAAATAGCAAACTAAACCAATTAAACAATTTGGATGCATCTAAACATCAAACAATACCAATAGAAGATTAAATATGAAAGGACTCAAATTCATATGAAAGAAGTATATCACTATGGAGTTTATATGTAACAGCCCGGATTTTCCAATACGGCCATTCTAACAATAATGCGGAAGCGTAACAATTAAAACTAAAATAGACTTAAACAAATTTAGTGGAAGTAATTTCTTACAAAGAATTTCAAAAAAAAAAACTAACGAATCCTTAACAACTTTCAAAGTCTTGTGCCAGAACACTAAACTTCACTTCTTTCGAGTCTATCACTTGATCCTTCATCTGAAAACATTTTGGAAAACAAAAATGAGTACAAAAATACTCAATAAGCAATTTCAACATCAAGTTCAGAAATTCATTTTCTTCAAAACAAAGCATAGAAATTTAGTTTAACAAATCATTTCAATAGTTGAATCAAAAGTCAAATATTCATTTGGTCATTTTATTTTAAAACAATCATAAACAAAGTACTAATATCCTTGCAAAACTTTTAAAACAACTATTAAAAACTTTCAGTCAAAACTTTCAGAAAACAAAAATCTTTCAATTGAACAAAACTTTCATTTAACCAAAACTTTCAAATATCAAAACTTTCAATTCAAACAGTACTTTCAATCAATCAATACTTTCAAATATCAAAGTGGGAATATGCATTATTTGGGTAGCCTTCAGAACATATATGATGGTTACCCGTCGGTAACACCAATCAATCAATCAGAACATTCAATCAGAGTTGTCGATAAAAATCAACCAGAACATTCAATTCAATTACTTAAGTGTGAGGCCATGTGAGTGAAACACACACATGAATCTTCATTCCAAAGGAATGCCAAACCACAAACTGTGTCTTTCCACAAATAAGCTTCAATCAGTCAAAGATGTCGATAAAATCAACTAGCACAATCAATATAATTACTTAAGTGTGAGGCCACGTGAGTGAATAACACACACATGAATCTTCATTCCAAAGGAATGCCAAACCACAAATGTGCCTTCCCACAAATGTGTCTTCTCACAAATAAGCCAGAACAATTCCGTCAATTCCAATTCCATCAATTCCAATTTAGGCTACTACTACAAATAAGCAAAGTATTCCCAAAACAGAAAATTGGCAGATCCGAATAGTCCTTATCAAATTGATCAAAAATTCTTTCGAAAACATTTGAAACAAAACATATAGTTTCAAATAACAATTTCAATAAAGATTCATCAAATCAACCATTCAAATTCAAAACCAAAACAAACTTACTTTCAATTCAAAATCAATTAAAACACATTTATTTCAAATTATCCAAAACGGCAAACATACTTTTAAATAGAAAAACTGTAAAGACCAGAACCTACTAGACACTCTAGATTAGAAGCACAACTTAGTTACCCCGCTCATGACCGAAAATTCGGCAGCATGACGGCGTAACTATAAGAAACCCAAAAAAAATTTACACAACCTGAAAAAAATGAAAAACACTTCTATGTTTTAGATCACAGACTCAGCATCCACCAAACTTCGATAAATGATGCTGAGCTCAATTAACAGACAACCAAATCTAAAAGCTTCTAACTAGACACACCAAGCTAAAGAATATTTAAACTTTACAGACCAACAAACAACAGGGAACAAAGAAACAAAACTAAAGACTAAACATAGAAAAGAAATTTGGTGGAGCCTCCATAGTCTCGTCAAGTCGTCGCCTGCGTCATCCACCTCGAAAATGTGCAAAATCTGTAAAACAAACAAAGTAGCAAGGATGAGTATAAACATACTCAGTAAGTAGCCCACTTAAGGGTCTAGAGTTTAAAGGAACCATACCAAGCTCTTACTCACACTCGTGCTTAGATTCCAAGTACTTCCTTCAATTACATATTTTTTTTAAAGAGTCCATTTAACCTTTCACAACATTCACCACTACCTGATCCTAATTTCGTGTCATACCTGCGAGTCCTGTAACCTAGCACCCAAACCTTTGAAGGTCTATAACCCTCACACTCATCTCAATAGAGAAATCACCCCTAGGCTAGCATACAGGCGCTAGGGAACGCATTCCCTACACTCAACATAATGGGGAATCACCCCTAAGCTAGCACTCAGGTGCTAGGGAACGCTTTCCCTACGCTCAACATACTGGGGAATCATCTCTCAGCTAGCACACGGCAATAGGAACGCATTCCTTATGCTCATCATATCATGATAGCCACACAGGCAACCAGGGGACACATCCCCTCAGCTAGCATACATGCAATAGGAAACGCATCCCTATGCTCAACACAGTGGGGAATCACCCCTAAGCTAGCTCATCGGCAATAAGGAACGCATTCCTTATGCTCATCACATCATGATAGCCACACAAGCAATCAGGGAACACATCCCCTCAGCTAGCATACAGGCAATAGGAAACGCATCTCTATGCTCAACACAGTGGGGAATCACCCCTAAGCTAGCTCACAAGCACTAGGGAAACGCATCCCCTATGCTCATCACATCACATACGTTCTAGGCTTACAAACTCGCTCGAAAGGACAGAGTTAGGGTGGGTAGCACCAAACTAACGGCCTTTGCACTTTCCCAATGCATTCAAGACCTCTCGGGTCATCCACCATACCGAAATCATTCATCATTACCAAACCATATTCACAACCTGAACCGAAGTTCAAAAGCACATACAAAGGGAATCATCCCCTAATTCACATGAACAAAGAGAGGAAGCAACCTTCAAGCCTTTCCAACATTTACAACGTCTTACGCCTCAAATATATATATAGGCGAGACACAAATTCTAACGGACCAATCCGAAAGGCTACTTACTTCTTAGATCAACACTAAAACAACCCTCTTCTCTTTCTTGTAAAGAAGTTATTCGTGACCTATGATCCAGGTCCACCTCTCATTAAACAACCACAATCGTATCATGGTGATCTTTCGCTATAGACCACAAACACAGATCTCAAGTAAGAACTACCCTAGTTCAATGGTACTTCTAAACAAGAACTACACGTAGCCATAGCCCATACCTATGTCATTGACATAAAGTCCTTCAATCCATTAGTCCAGAATTTAAATCCTCTAACCATGTTAGGACTCAAAACAACCAACGCCCTTCCACTCACATTCAAACACATCAGATTAAGGTGTTCTACCTCAGCCCTTAACCAAGCCCAAACACTTACAACATTTAATTTAGTACCACTATCTATACTTTTATGCTTACGGGGGAAAACATAATCAACTTTATTCATAACCTCAGACACATTTTCATCCTTTGTTTGTAACTTTGAATCCCTTACGAAATTAGTAACAAGTTTAGGCAATCTTAAACCCAACACGATAATTCTCCTATCAATTTAACCAGCCTCGACATCTTTCACAAGTTCATATTTAGGTAAACACGACTGTTCACATTTACCACAAACGTGTTTGAACTCATCCAAACATAACCTTGGGCAATTCCTTAGGTATTTCATACTTTAACATGATAAAATCGCAACTTTAAGCCCCAATTTTCCATTATAACATCAGCTTAGGCCGCTTTAGCCCAAGACTACTTCTACACATATCCACTATTAATTTCATATCTCATAACATCGCTTTCAAGCATGCTTTCAAAATTGATAGACTATCAGACATACATTTCCATTAAAAAGGAATTTAAAGGGGCTTAGATCCAAATAACTACTTACCTCGAATAGAATAACGAATATTATTCTTGCAGCAAAAATTCCTTCCAAGCTCTGGTCTCCTGCTTATCCCAAGTCAGAACACGATCGTAACCGGGACCGTTTGAGCTCGAAAATTGGAATCAGAGACGGCGGCGCGTGGCAGCGCGTGACTGTTCGTTTTGAGCAGATCTGGTTCCGGCGAAGACTCGATGTTCGAACTGAGCTTCGAACTACTTCGTACGGTGAGCAAAGGCTTGCAGAACCGGTGCGCTCGAGACTCCGGTGAGGGCATTTGCGAACAGATCCGGCGCGATCTGAGTTGCTGTTCGGTGAAGACGAAGAAGAAGGAGAAAACGATCGACGGCGAGAGCCTTGGGGAAGACGAAGACGAAGAAAAGAAGAAGGAAACGGTCGGCGGTGGCAGTCGAATCCGGCAGCTTGGTCGGCCGGAAAGAAAGAAGAAGACAAAAATATTGGGTGGGTGTTCGGCGGTGAGAGAGAGAGAGAGAGAGATCGACGAGAGGGAGAGAGCACGGCGGGAAGAGGGAGAGAGCACGACGGCAAGAGGGAGAGAGCATCGGGAGGAAGAAGAAGAAAAAAAAAAGAAAAAAATAATAAAAATGATAATAAAAATAATATTAAAAATAAAGATAAAAATAATAATAATAATAAAAATAATAAATATGGTGGATAAGGATGGGCTTTTTCTTTTTCTTTTCTTTCTTTTTTTTTTTTAAACAACTTTCCAATTTCCAAAAATGCCCCTTTTTAAACCATGAAATTTCAAATTAGCCCAACAAAAAAATTGCAAATTGGGAATTATTTCAAATTAAATTCTAAAATTTCAAAATTAACACTCTTAAAAAAGCCGGGCGTTACAAAAACACTTTAAAACATACAAAACAATTTGGTCAATTTCAAATCATACAAAACGTACTTTCAAACATTTGTCAAATAAACAATATTCAAAACATGATTGTACCAAAATTTCTATTTTGGAAGGGATGTGGAAACTACTTACCTCGATCAATAATTTTACAATTCTTAATCTCAATCTCAATTTTCCACAATACCAACTCCTTGAACTAAGGTCAATCTTCTAGAAACCTAAACATATCCAATACTTCATTGATCAGAAGCCAAAATTCTATCTTAAAGGTCCAAAAGCTTATATAAAATATAGAAAATCTTACCTACCCAAATTTTCCCATTCAAAACAATTTTCTGCATAAAAAGTTAGGAAAAAAAAATAGGATTCTTGGAAAAAAACAGCATTGAAAACTGGGTTTAAAACACTTTAAAATCCAATTAAAAACGTATTAAAATTAGTAAAATCAATACTTTTCAATATGAATAAAATATGAAACAATTTTCCAACTCTACATCTTTTAAAACTTTCATAGCTATCATAACTTATGGACAAATAACCCAGAAAATTTCTGCTCTTAAAACAAAACTTTCCAAGAGATTTTGATCTAAAAGAATCAAGATTTCTACCATTTTACAAATAAATTCAGATCTGAAAAAGTACCAAAACTGCTGTAAAAACCTTTAAAACATAATGTTTTCATGTAGAAATTAAAGTTATAAATCACACTTTAAAGAAACAATCATTTGGTAAACTTTCTTGTACAAAAAGAACCCAAAAACACTAAAAACAGTCCCAAATTTAGAGAAAATAAAAGCTGGAAATTTCTGGAAAATCTTCCATTATCAAACCTTTAATTTAATCCAAAATCCATAAGATGAAAAGCTTTGATAAAAAATTACGCAAACCAAAAACCTAAAAACTTTTTAGGGTAAAATATTTCAAGAATCTTTTCATTCTAAACAATCAAGAATGAAAACAAAACACCAAAATTTTTCAAGAAAGATTCAATCAAGAAAGAAAACAAACTTGAAAATAGAAGGGAAGAAAACTTACTGCTTTTTCTTTAGAGATGAAACTGCAAAACTGACTTCTTCGTTTCCCTCTTTTTGCCGTCAAAACTTTTGATCAAAAAGGTTAGGGCTTAAAAGACCCCTTTTTAAAAGAACTCTAATCAAAACCCTTGATAAAATTATCTTCTTTCTTTTTAAATAAAAAGAAAATAAATATTTATCTCCTAATTTAAAAAAAATAAAATCCTAATTCAAAAAGGTTTTAGAAAAATCAATAAAACAAATAAAATAAATAAACAAATAAAATAAAATAAAATAATCTTTTTTTTCGGTTGTTACATTATATGTGCAAGGAGTTTATCAGCGATAGCTTACAATTATTGATAAACTTCTATTGATTATTTTGAAATCAATAAGTGATAGTCATTGATAGACTTTAAATAATTGATAGACTTCTATCACTGATAGACTACCAGTGGTCTATCATTGATAGACTACCAGTGATAGGAGTCTATCACTAATAGACTCTGTCAGTTGTAAAAGTCTATCACTGAGGGGTTTTTAGTCTTTTGACGCAAGCTTGATTTAATTTTTGCCATATTTGCAAATAGTTTTAAGATTTGCTCTTTTTGCTATTTTTTTGGCCGGCTTTGCTATCTGTGCAAGTATCCCTTTTAAAATCCCTCATTTTAAGCTATCTTGAATACCGTTGAAAAATGGGTTTTTAAGGGCTCGTTTGATAACGTTCATGTTTCCTATTTCTTATTCATGTTTCTCATTTTTCAAGAAACAGACCTGTTTGATAAACCATCCTGTTTCTTGTTTCTAAATTTTTTAGAAACGTTTCTAAAAGAAAGGTAGATTTTGAGAAACTTAAAAAAGTAGTTTATCAAATTCTGTTTCTGTTTTTTTTTCCAGGGTTCATGCATGTATTCTTATTTCTCTTTTTACCAATCTCTCCTCTCTCTCTTCTTTCTCTCTCTTCCATTCTATTTTTTTTCTTTTAATACTTTTTAATCTTTTTGTTTTTTTTCTTCTTTTTTATTTTTATTTTTTGATTTATTTCTTTCTATTCGTTATCTCTCTTTCATCATAATCTTTTTTCTTTTAATAGTTCATTATTTTTTTTTTCTTTTTTCCTTTTTACTTCTCTCTTTTCGTTTATGTTTTTATTTTCTCTCTTATTTTCTTATTTTCTTTTACTTTACATTAACGAGCTTATAGTTATTATTTTCTATTTAATTCTCTATTATTTTTTCTTTTGGTACAATTTTATTTTTTTATTAAATAAATAAACTAATAATGTATTTCATGTTTACCATTAAATGTAAAAAAATATATATATTCTCTCTCTTTTTCTGATTTTACTTGCGTGTATTATTGGCTAATGCATTTTTAAAGAAAAAATAAAAATAAAGTTTATTATTAAATTAAAGAAATGTGGGTATGTTCGATTGTCTGACCTTAGACAATTTACAAATTCGTCTAATTGAACTAACTCTTGTAAGTCAAAATCGTTCAAAGTGAATTGATTGAAGTGAGAAATAACATTGCAAATCAAATTTGAACAATATTTGAAGGATAAAATTTATTATTATTATTATTATTGTTATTATTAATAATTAGGTGTTAGGCCTTAATAAAATACTATAACCTCTTTATAATTGTTTTATATTTATTTTAATGCATGTTATATGTTTTATTATAGTATATGCACTAAATTTTCTTCTTACCAAAAAACAAGAAACAAGTGTTCGCACGTAAATTTCAACAAAGAAATAAGAACACGTGCAAATGAACCTTTGTATTTGTATAACTTTGAATGTGTGGAATACAATCTCTAATACTTGATCCTCTGATTCTCTCTCTTGCTTGTATGTTTCACCCGAGGGCTGTAGAGCTTACTCTCGAGATTGAAACTTCAATGGATTCTTGGAGTCTCGAAGAATTGTTCTTGATCTTCGAGGAAGTGTTCTTCGTTCAGGAGGGATTTAATCTTCAAGAGCTCAAGGAGTCTTTTGGCTTTTGTTTCTGAATTCTCTCTGAGGTCTCAAATTTCTGAACCCCCAAAATGGAGGAGGGAGCCCTCTATTTATAAAGTTCCCAGGACCTCCAGATGGGCTTGGGCTTGACTATTGGACTGGGCCTGGTGGACTTTGGGCCTGGTCTTTAGACTGAGCCTGATTAACCTTGGGCCTAGCCTTGTGGGCTAGGACTTATTGACTTTGGGCCTAGACTTTGTTGGATTAGGGCCTCCCATTTGGGTTTTATCTAAAATCAGCCCAAATTTCATATAACCCAATTGCATATTGAGATTTACTTTAATTTAATTTAGGGATACTTGCAAATTTAAGTAATCCCTAATTAAATAAATAATTTTGCCACTAATTTAAATCAATGACATGACAATTTTTGATTGGCCAAAATTTCTATTCCAACAAATGCCCCCTTTTCGAGATTTATGCACTAGTATGTGTGAGTGAATCTCGAAAAAGATAATTTGGAATCAAAATTTAAGATATTTGCTCCTAAATTAGACTCCATTTGATGTGCCAATTTATCAAAATATGAATTTGGGTCATAATTTTGATTTTCTTACTTGGCATTGAACCTTGATTTAAATTTCGGTAGAATTTATGTTCTCCTTAATTCAAAATTTGAATTTTATCTAATTTGAATTTCAAGTAGTATTCAAATTATACCCAATTTTTTAGGGCATAGTTTAAAACTTACCAATGAATTTTGATTTGAAGCTTGAATTTGGAGTGCCCAAGTTTCACTTTTTTTTTTGAGATAAAAGTCTACCCAATTATATTTTGAAATTGGAATAGAATTTTAATTTGGCTTCCAGTCAATTTTTAATTTGAGATAAGATATGCCAAATTTTAATTTGAGATGATATCTTGCTCGATTTCGATTTGAATTTTGGAATAGAACTTGGATTTGAGTTTGTAGTCAACTCATCCCAAAATTCAAACTTTAATATCCTAAAATTTGAATCCTACATGATCTTTGGATTCAAATTAGATGTGATTTTATCTTTTCCTCCACTATAAATAGAGGAGATGGGTCTTCCATCAATTCACATCAACAAAGAGTGAGTGGAGCTTCACATTGAGGAATGAAGAATAGGCAAGTCCCTTCTTTCTTTCTTTTTTTGGTTTTTTTTTTTCACGTTTTTTTTTGTTTTTTTTTTTGTTTTTTTTTTGTTTTTTTTTTTTACATTTGCAAGACTTGCAAATATTTCTACTGCAGCAAAAAAAAATACATTCATCTACCAAAAGGTAAACAAGTAGGTAATTTTTTTTAGACAATATATATGCCCTCTTGTTTTTTTTTTTTTTTTTTTTTTTAATTCTTGCTTGCAGCTAAGATGCCATCTTAGCGCGGGTACACTTGGGTAGGACCCTGACGGTTCTAGGAGTACCTGCAGCTACCTCTGTTCGTGATTAATTAGCTCTTGTAGCTACGGCACTCACCCTCTTTAGCGCGGGTACACTTGGGTAGGACCCTGGCGGTTCTAGGTGTATCTGAAGCTACCTCTGTTCGCGATTAATTAGCTCTTGTAGCTACGGCACTCACCCTCTTTAGCGCGGGTACACTTGGGTAGGACCCTGGCGGTTCTAGGTGTATCTGAAGCTACCTCTGTTCGCGATTAATTAGCTCTTGTAGCTACGACACTCACCCTCTTTAGCACGGGTACACTTGGGTAGGACCCTGGCGGTTCTAGGTGTACTTGCAGCTACCTCTCGTCCTTTGATGTTAGCTCAAGAACACTCGACCCTAACGAGGCCTATGGTGTTCTTGAAGCTCCACCGTTCTTCGATGTTGGCTCAGGAACACTCGACCGTAACGAGGCCTATGGTGTTCCTGCAGCTCCACTGCTCCTGGATGTTACCTCAAAGACAGCCTTCAAGGTAAATCAAATCTCTCTTCTAATTTATCCTTTTTTTGTTTTCTTTTTCTTGTTTTTTTTTTCTTTGTGTATTTTTTTTCTTGCCACTGGGTTCTTTGATATTTTCTCAATGACACCACTGTTGGCCTGAAACCTCCTGACTTGGTGAAGGAGTGACCAACGATCAGTGAAGCCTCCTGACTTGGTGGAGGAACGAGCGTCAACGTACGAAGCCTCTTAACTTGGCGGGGGAGCGTCGACGGACGAAACCTCCTGATTTGGAGGAGGAGTGAGCAACGATGGACGAAACCTCCCGACTTGGCGGAAGAGCGAGCGTCGACAGACGGAACCTCCTGATTTAGCAGAGGAACTGGCGTCGATGACAAAACCTTCTGCCTTGGGAGAGGAGTAAGTGTCAATGGATGAAATCTTCTTACTTGTCGGAGGAATGATCATCGACGGATGAAGCCTCCTAACTTGGCGGATGAGACAACGTCGATGTACAAAACCTCCTGACTTGGGAGAAGAGTAAGTGTCAATGGACGAAACCTTCTTACTTGTCGGAGGAATGATCATCAACGGATGGAGCCTCCTAACTTGGAGGAGGAGATAACGTCGATGTACAAAACCTCCTGACTTAGGAGAGGAGCGAGTGTCGACGGACGAATCCTCTTGACTTGGCAGAGGAGCAAATGTCGACGGACAAAGCTTCCTGTCTTGGTGGAAGAGCAAATGTTGACAAACAAAACCTCCTAACTTTGAGATAGAATGCTGAACATAGAGGTGAAGCGTCGTACTAGTAGGCGTAGTGTTGTATTTTGAGGCGGAATGCCAAACTTGGAGGCGAATCACCAAACTTGTAGGCGATCAACGCTCGAACTTAAACTTAAAGAGAGCGAAGTGCAAACTTGAACTTCAAGTGAGCGATGTTTGAACTTAAGCTTGTAGTTAGCAAAACTCGAACTTTAAGACTTAAACGGGCGAAGCGCGATCCTTAGACTTGGAGGAGAGCGAAACTCAAACTTTAGAGCAAGTGAGCAACAAACCAAACTTGAAAGGAACAAAGCTCGAACTTTTAGGGGGAGTGGGCAATGAACCAAACTTGAGGGGGTTGAAGCTCGACTTTAGAGGAGTGAGCGACGGACCGAATTTGAGGGGAATGAAGCTCGAACTTTAGGAGAATGAGCGACGAACCAAACTTAAGGGGAACGAAGCTCGAACTTTAGGGAAGTGAGAAACGAACCAAACTTGAGGGAAACAAAGCTCAAACTTTAGGGGAGTGAGCAACGAACCGAATTTGAGGGGTTTGAAGCCCTCTCGTATGCATCTAACTTGTAACATTTTGTTTTCACAAGGATGAAAACTTTTTTTTTTTTTTTGAAGACTGAGCTTAAAGTTTTCTTTTTCCTTTAAGTTGCCTACGTACCCTTTGAATGAGAGGGATCAAGTCATAACGTAGTTCCAAAGTTTTTTTTATTAGGGCCGTTCACCTTTTAAGCTCATGCGGGCCAGAAGCATCATGTAGTTTATACTCTTACGATTAGGAGTATTTACATCTTATGCATAAAACTTTTTAAGAAACTTTCCGTTTATGGGGCCGATCCTTAAGCCGTCTTTGTCAACGATCTTGTATGCTCCATTGGTGTAGACTTCTTTGACAATGTAGGGTCCATCCCATTTAGGCGTGAACTTGTTTCCTGTATGTCGTGTTGTGATGATGGGTCTTCGGACAGCAAGTACTAGATCACCAACTTGAAATGACCGGGGCCTGAGATTTTTATCGAAGGCTTTGGTCATTCGTGCTTGGTAACATTCCAGCGCCTGTTGAGCATCTAGTCTTCTCTCATCCAACGCTTCTAGCTCTTGGAGACGTAGTCTTGCGTTGTCTTCTGTAGTCAACCCTTCTTGTACAGCCATCCTGAGTGATGGAACTTCTCTTTCTAATGGGAGCACAGCCTCCACCCCATAGATAAGGGAATAAGGCGTGACCCCTGTAGGAGTGCGATGCGTAGTTCGGTAGGCCCATAACGCTTCACCAATCCTTTCCTGCCAGTCTCTTTTTGTCTTAGAGACTACTTTCTTCAACAAGTTGCACAATGTCTTGTTGAATGGCTCTGCCAGGCCATTCGCTGCAGCATTGTACATGGATGACTTGTACTGCTTGAACTTGAACTTCTCACACAACTTGTCCATTAAGCTATTGGAAAACTGCCTCCCGTTATCCGTCACGATACGATGTGGGATGCCGTATCGGTAGATGATATGAGTTCGGATGAAGTCCACTACATTTTCTTTCTTCGCTTCTCTTAATGCGACTGCTTCAGCCCATCTTGAAAAGTAGTCTGTCGCTGCTAGAATATAGGAATGTCCTGCTGACGACTTAGGTGTTATTGGACCAACTAGATCAAGCCCCCAAGCTTCAAAAGGCCATGAAGCAACAGTTGGATGGAGAGGTTCTGGCGGTTGATGTATGAAATTTGCATGAAACTGACAAGCTTCACACTTCTTTGCATATTCCATTGAATCATGGATCATCGTGGGCCAGTAGTAGCCCATCCTCTTTAACTGGAAATGAAGTTGTGGACCTGACTGGTGAGCACCGCAAACGCCTGAATGCGCCTCCTCTAGTGCCTTGATCGACTCTTCTTTTCCAAGGCATCGAAGGAACAGTCCTTCATAAGAACGACGATAAAGAGTCTCCTTGTAATAGATGAATCGGGAGGCTCTTCTTCGTACATCAGCCTTACGTCGCTGATCTGTGGGAAGCTTCCCATACTGAAGATATTCTATGATGGACTGTCGCCAGTCTTCCTCTTCAATGGCGTAGACGGAGATCATATTTACTTCTTGTTGTTCATCATCGACTGGTGGCACGATCCACTGTTGACAAAGTGAGATATTTACTGTCACATCCTCTGAGATTGTTAGAGCAGTGGCCAAATTTGCTAGCGCATCTGCCCTCTTATTTTCTGACCTTGGAACATGCTCCAGCATAATGCTATCAAACTTTCCCATCAGTTGCCTTGCATAGTTGAAATAAGGCTTCAAGTCCTCATGCTTCACATCATACTCAAGCAAGAGTTGACTAACAATCAACTTTGAATTGCCATAGATTTCAATGTGTGCTATGCCGAACTCTATAGCCATTTGGAGGCCAATTATTAGCGCTTGGTATTCAGCAATATTGTTCGAGCATAACTCACGGAGCATGAAGCTATAAGGAAGCATGTGTTTTGCAGGCGAGATAAAGACAATGCCTGCCCCCGCTCCATTTCTTCGTGCCGCACCATCAAAATACATGGTCCAAGGCTCTGTGATTTCCACATAGAAGACTTCTTCATCGGGCAAATCCTCGCATAACTTCCAGTCTGATGGAATTGGGTGATTTGCCAAGAAATCTGCCAATGCTTGTCCTTTTACCGCCCTTTGAGGTACATAGACAATGTCATATTGCTGGAGTAAGATTGCCCATTTGGCTAAACATCCAGAAATAATTGGTCTTGACAAGATGTACTTTATAGGGTCATCTTTCGCCACTAGGTGTACTGTAAAGGCCTGCATGTAGTGCCTTAGTTTGTCAACAGCGAAGAAAAGAGCAAGACACATCTTTTCGATTGGAGAGTAATTTACTTCAGCTCCATTCAGAGTCCTGCTCAAGTAATAAAGGGCTCGTTCCTTACCCCTTTCTCCCTCTTGGGCTAGCAACGCTCCAAGTGACCTTTCCTGCGCAGCGATGTACAGTATCAACGGTTTTCCTGCTATAGGGGCACCTAACACAGGGGGATTAAGCAAGTATTTTTTGATGCTGTCAAAAGCATTTTGACATGCTTCATCCCATTCGAAGTCTTCTCCTTTCTTCATTAACCTTTGAAAAGGCTGACATCGACCGACTAAGTTAGAGATAAATCTTCGGATATAGGCCAAACGACCTTGAAGGCTTCTCAACTCGTGGAGATTTCTTGGCCTTGGCATTTTTTGAATGGCATCAATCTTTGACTGGTCTATTTCTATCCCTCGATGTCTTACCACAAATCCGAGGAATTTTCCTGAGGTGACGCCAAATGCACACTTGAGAGGGTTCATCTTCAACTGATACTTCCTTAGTCGATCAAAGACCACTTTTAGATCTTCCAAATGATCTTGTCTTTTCTTGGACTTGACGACAAGATCATCGACATAGCACTCGACTTGTTTATGCAACATATCATCGAAGATCTTTTGCATGGCACGTTGATAGGTTGCACCAGCGTTCTTCAGTCCAAAGGGCATTACCTTGTAACAGTATATCCCTTTTGGAGTTCGAAATGCTGTCATCTCTTCATCTGCCAGAGCCATTCGAATTTGGTTATATCCTGATGATCCGTCCATAAAAGATAGAGCTTCGTGTCCTGTAGTGGCATCGACCATGATCTCAGTGATAGGCAGTGGGAAGTCGTCTTTTGGACATGCATTATTCAAATCGCGAAAGTCAACGCAAACGCGAAGTTGCCCATTCTTCTTTCTAACAGGAACGATGTTGGCTATCCACGTCGGATATTTTACCTCGCGGATAAACCCTGCTTCAATCAGCTTATTGACTTCCGCTTCAATTTGGGGAATAAGCTCTGGCCGAAAACGCCTTTGAGCTTGCTTGACTGGTCTATACCCCTGTTTGATGGCAAGATGATGGACAACTACTTTTGGATCAAGTCCAGGCATCTCTTTATACGACCAAGCAAATACATCTCTATATGACGTGAGCAAGCTCATATATTTGTCTTCTTCCTCACAAGTAAGCGATGCACTTATAAAAGTTGGACGCGGCTCTTCTGGCGTACCCAAATTCACCTCTTTAAGCTCGTCCACTGTAGATTGGCTGCCATCTTCAAACGAAAATGGTGCCTCGTCTGTATCTTCTTCAGAAATTTCAGACTCTATTTCCTCTTCAACAGTGATATGGTGACAGGAGGTCTCACCCTCCTCTTGTACCTCCTCTTGTTCCAAATCCTCTCTTGAGGGGTTGGTGATGACGACATCACGTCGCTTTACCTTCAACGAACCTTATGTGTTGACTGCAACAAAAGTTCTTCTCTTCATTCGAGAGGGAAAGGCGCCGCGAATTTCTCCATCATTCTTCGTTTCAACAAAGGACTTATCTTTTGAAGTCTCCACCGGGCAATCATGTTGAAGCCGGTCAAAGACTGATGATGGAGAGTCCCCACCTCTTGACGTGGTTACACTCAGCCTTTGAAAAGCTGATGGCCGCATCACGGTTGAGGTTGAAAGTGCATCTTTTCTCTTCGTCGTAGGCACACTTAATCTTCGAAAAGATTACGGCCGTGCCAAAGTTGGAGTTGATGAGGAACTCTCCCCTTCGCTTGTAGGCATACTTAACCTATGAAGGATCGAAGGTTGAGTAGAATTAGAAGTTGGAGCTGATGAAGCATTTTCTTCCTTAGCAGGCATACTTATCCTCTGGAGGGCCGAAAGCCGAGTGGAACCAGAGGCAGGAAGTGACCCATCTTCTTCTATCGGAGTCACTCCTAATCGCTAAAGAGCTGAAGGTCGCGCTACTGATGGCCTGACACGTCTAAAAATAGAAGTCCTTCGGCTGACGTCTTCCTTTTCATTTGAGTCATCAACTTCTTCTACTGTTATGTGGTTTGTGTCTGCCACCTTCGCCTTCCCTTTTCTCGTTATGCGAACTGGCTCAGGGGACTTATATCCAAGCCCTTTCTTTGACACTGGTAGAGCATAGCCCTCTTTCAGAAGTTTCTTCTGTGTTGAAGAGAGCTCAGGTCTTTCATCGAAGAATTTTAGACTTTTAAACTCGGTGTGAGTCGTAAAGTCATAGCCTGCTTTTGCTAAGAGTTTATACGCCTTCGGGTCGAACCCGTCATTCGTTCGTCTTTCAGGCAGAAACGTCTTTGTTGGATCATCCATAGGTTTTTTGACCTCCTGCTTTGTTATCTTTGTGAGAGGCGTGACAAAGTTTTCCTTTAGGATCTCAATGTCCCCGACTCTCAAATTCCTTGAACATTCGGCAAAAGGTGATTCACCCTTCTTGCGTCGAGATAGAGGGACATAGCGCAAGACAGGAACACTTGAGGTTTTCTCATCTTTCAAAGCCTTGGATTTTGCAGAGCTTGTAGAGGCTTCATCTCTTTTTGGGGCAGGCTCGTCTATTTCCTCAATAGTCTCTTTTCTCATATCGACTTGTGGTTCTTCTTTGGGCTTACTACCACCTTTAATCAAAGGAATCTTTGATGGTAAAGTTTCTCCTACGCCATCACCCTTCATATAGAACTTTGCATCAGCAAAATGAGAAAAATGGATTAATGTCAGCCTCCACTTTCTTAATGTCATCCTGGAAAAATTTGAAACACTGATGTAGCGTAGAAGTTACAACCCCATTTCCATGAATCCAAGGACGACCCAGTAGCAGCTTGTAAGTGGTCTTGGAGTCTATGACATGGAATAGGGTATCAGCCTTTAGATCCCCAATGATGAGCTCTAAGCGTACCATGCCAATGGCTCGTTGCCCACCTTGGTTGAAGCCTTGGATCACCAGTTTGCTGTTTGACAGCTCTTCCGTCAAGATGCCTAACTGCTTCATTGTTGACTTAGGCATTATGTTGACAGCAGATCCGTCGTCGATAAGGATTCGACCAACTCTTTGCTCTCGAATGTACCCCGAGACAAACAGAGGTCTATTATGGGGCTTCGACCCCAGCAGCAGGTCTTCATTTGTAAAACCTATTGACATACAACACGACGCACATGTATGTACTGTAGAAGTTGGAGCACTTGCACTGTCGGAGTCTATCAGCGCCTCAATAAGAGTGTTTTTAGCTGCTTGAGGGAGTGACAACAGGTCCTCTATACTGAAAGAGGATTGGTTTTCCAGCTCAGTTGTCACCTCAGATGAGCTTGGAGGATCCTCACTTGTGCTGACAACATGACATGCAACCACATCAAGTGCTTCATCTTGTCCAACACTTAGAAAGTTCTTTGGAAAGAATTCCTCAAGAGTCACTGGCTGTCGAGGACAGAAGAAATCCTCATCGTTTTCCACAATGCAGGCGAACTTCCTTGCATTCTTTTTTCCTTTCTTCCTTTGTGACTTTCTTTTTCTCTTATGCTCCCGAAATAGCCGAGATTCCTTTTGAGCATAGCTTTGTTGTCGCTTCTTGCGACGAGTCACAACAGTCCAGCCTTCGTCTTCATCTTTAGTATGTTCATCCTTTTCTTGGATGTACTTCTTTTGAAGGCCCTTCTCTTGATAGTTCTTGATTTGGGGTTCTTCCTTTGACCAAACAGCAATAGGTTCAAAGGATCCGAACTGAATGAGGCTTCTTTTTCCCTCGTAAGACGATCTTGTAGGTGACTGGACTCTGGGCTGAGTCATTATAGCCGCATGATTCGTCTGAGCCACTTCATCAAGATCTAGCTCAATTTTCTTCTCGTGAGCTAATCTCATAATCACCCCTTTGAGCACGAAGCACTTCTCCACGGGGTGGCTAACGACTCGGTGGTATTTGCAGTAGTTAGGATCATTTACCTTTCCTAACTCCTCGGGTCGTTTACATTTGGGCACCTAAATAAGTTGTTTTTCCAGCAACTGTTACAGCATGTCTGGAACATCATAGTCTGGAAATGGATAAACTTTTTCCTGCCTCTCCTTCAAAGTTAGGCGACGCCTCTCGCCTTCATCTAGTCGTTTCTCCGTCTTGATTTCTTTTCCTTTCGGAGTTAATTTTAAAGGGGTCGTGTTGACGACCATAGATTGTTTGGCAGTAGCACCATTTGGAACTTTTTCAGTGCTTTTCACTTCCTTCTTTTCCCTTTTCACCTCGGGGACTAAAATGTCTTTACTTCCTCTAGCAGCAATGCTTAGCTTCATGTCATGAGCTCGAGTTGCTAACTCTTCAAAGCTGCGAGGTTTTATCCCTTGCAAGATGTAGAGTAGTCCCCAGTGCATGCCTTGGATGCACATCTCTACAGCAGACAGTTCTGTGAGTCGGTCTTTGCAGTCAAGACTTAGAGCTCTCCAGCGATTGATGTAATCGACGACAGGCTCGCCCTTTCGCTGTTTTGTATTGATGAGCTCCATCATGCTGACAGTTCGCCTCGTACTGTATAAGCGATTAAGGAACTCTCTTTCAAACTGTTCCCAACTATCAATCATCTCAGGCTCAAGATCAGTATACCAGTCGAAGGCATTCCCTTTCAAGGTGCGGACGAACTGCTTGACCAGAAGGTCGCCGCGAGTTCCAGCATTCTCGCATGTCTCAACAAAGTGAGTAACATGCTGCTTAGGCTTACCCTTCCCATCGAACTGCTGAAATTTTGGAGTTTGGTATCCCACAGGCATCCTTAAGTTGTCAATTCTCTTAGTGTACGGTTTAGAGTACATGAGAGAATTTTGGGTGGGCCCGCCATACTGAGCTCTAATAAAGCTCATAATCATATCCTGCAGCTGCTGGACGGAATAGGGACCAACAGAAGCTGATTGTTGTGGTTGCTCTTCCTGGACAACAGTCTTCCCCTTGTCAATCTTCTTCGCAGTAGGGGTCTGACTCGACTCAGCAACTTCTCGACTTTGCATCTGGTTCTTCAGGTAGGCAATCTCTTGGTCCCTTTCTTCGACTGCCTTCATCAGAAGATTGATCTTCCTTTCCATCTCCGCCATCCTTTCATCGGAGTCTACATGAGCCATCATTACAGACATCACATATGGATTTGACGTCGTCTTCGATTGACTGCCAGCAGGAGTGGATTGATCAAACAGCGGGTTGTCCTTGACAACAACCTTGTCCTTGGAAGATTCTTCGATCAGTTTAACAATTCTGTTCGCAATCGCATCAGGGGTTCGATCTTCATTTATTTCAACCCCTTGAGATCGACTGCGAGTAACTGGTCCCGCGTATGTGTTGCTTGGAGCAGTAACCTTGGATGCAGCTTTCTTTGGTGCCATTGCTGTACTTGAAAGAGAAAGAGATGAGAGGTAGAGATGGTCCCACTGGGCGTGCCAATTTGTTCGCACGTAAATTTCAACAAAGAAATAAGAACACGTGCAAATGAACCTTTGTATTTGTATAACTTTGAATGTGTGGAATACAATCTCTAATACTTGATCCTCTGATTCTCTCTCTTGCTTGTATGTTTCACCCGAGGGCTGTAGAGCTTACTCTCGAGATTGAAACTTCAATGGATTCTTGGAGTTTCCAAGAATTGTTCTTGATCTTCGAGGAAGTGTTCTTCGTTCAGGAGGGATTTGATCTTCAAGAGCTCAAGAAGTCTTCTGGCTTTTGTTTCTGAATTCTCTCTGAGGTCTCAAATTTCTGAACCCCCAAAATGGAGGAGGGAGCTCTCTATTTATAGAGTTCTCAGGACCTCCAGATGGGCTTGGGCTTGACTATTGGACTGGGCCTGGTGGACTTTGGGCCTGGTCTTTAGACTGAGCCTGATTAACCTTGGGCATAGCCTTGTGGGCTAGGACTTATTGACTTTGGGCCTAGACTTTGTTGGATTAGGGCCTCCCATTTGGGATTTATCTAAAATCAGCCCAAATTTCATATAACCCAATTGCATATTGAGATTTACTTTAATTTAATTTAGGGATACTTGCAAATTTAAATAATCCCTAATTAAATAAATAATTTTGCCACTAATTTAAATCAATGACATGACAATTTTTGATTGGCCAAAATTTCTATTCCAACAACAAGAAACAGAAATAGTTATCAAACATGTTTCTGTTTTTAGTTTTTAAGAAACAGAAACAAAAAAACGAGAAACAGAAACAGGAAACAAGAAACGAGAAACGAGAAACGAGAACGTTATCAAATGGGGCCTAAGATTTTCTTTTTTCGGGCATCTGTCAAATTACATTATTTACCCTTAACTCTAATTATTTGTCACTAATCGCTTTCTTCTCTCCATGTCGTCTCCATTTTTGTTTTCTACATTTTTTACATTTCAAATTTTCTCCTTTTTTATTTTCTTCAATTTCAATATCTTCTACATTTTCATTTTCTGCATTTTATGGATATTCATGTTTTGCATTTTTTGCACATTGATTTTTTGCATTTTTTGCATTTCTGTATTTTTTTTTAATTTTTTGCAAATTAGTTTTATGTATTATAATTTTCTGCAAATGAGTTTTCTATATTTTCTTCAAATTAAATTAGTTTTTTTACATTTTCAGATTTTTGAATTTTCAACACTTTCATTTTCAAAAAATTAAGTTCTTTTTTTTAAAAAAAAAAAAATTGCATGAATTCTCAACATTTTCTGGAGTTTTATTTTCTGCAAATTAATTTTCATAATTTTTTGCATTATTGCTTTTTTTTTTTCTTTTTTTTTTTTTTCTAGAAATTAATTTTCTGCATTCTTATCTTCTTTTATTTTATTTTCTCTATATTTTTGGAAACTAATTTTATGCATGTTCTGGTCTTTTATTTTCTGCAAAATAATATTATGAAATTTTCTAGATGTGTTTTTGCCTTTTCTGATTTTTTATTTTCTGTAAATTATTTTTTTGAGATTTTCTGCATATTAATTATGCAATTTAATGTAAAAATAAATTTAAATTAATAAAAACAAATTATGTTATATAAATTCAAATTATATTAAATTAATGGGAAAATTACATGAGTTGTCGTGAGGGCATTCTTGAAATATTATGTAAATTTAGGACATTCCCAAGTACAAATCCTGCGAAACAAATGCAACTATCCAAATATTCTCATACATCTTTAAAAAAATTTCTACAAAACAAACATGACTATCTAAAAATGTTGGAAATCTGTCATTTCGGGTATCTATAATTCTAGGCATCTGATTTCGGTTATCTAGATTTCCAAAAAAATAAAGCCCCTGAAGAATTTACTTGGTGGTTGACGACGGTGCGAAACATTGGTGGTTGACGGAGGTAGATGACAACAATATTAACAACCGTTAATGTCGGTAATGACACAAGCGACGTTGGTGGTTCCAGTGCATGCGACAAAGGATTTTTTTCTTCTTTCTTCCTCACTGTAGCGCAACGGCGTTCTAAACGTTAATGGCTAACCGACAACAATTTAATACCTACAAACGATGTTCTAAAGGTTCTCTCTCTCTTTATTTATTTTAATATTAGGTTCGTTGAATTTGTTGTTTTCTTGGAAAAACTCTGAACTTAATGGAAAGTTGAGGAAGTGAAATGTGTGTTATTTGATTGTGATTTTGCCTTAGTCTGTTCTATTTACTTTGTTGGAGTTTTAGACACTTGAAATATTGAAAGATTTCCATGATGGTTCTTTAATCTAAACTCAAACTTGTGTCAAACCCTCAATTTATTAAAAAGAAAAATCCTTTCTTCGTTTCTTTTCTGCTTCTTCTTTTACTCACTCAGATTCCTCGCTGGTAATAAATCTGAAAGGAGAGAGAAAACGAGTGTATAAAGTATTAAGAACAATCCCCTTAGGCTTCGAAAACACAAGGAACCATGGCAATTTCTTAGAAAGTGAAAAGCGAAAAGGAATTCAATTTCAAGGACCAAAACAACACAACAATTCAACAAAACCCACTTCCAAACCAACCCCATTAAATTACACAAAAGAAAGAAAACATTCATAGCTCATTGTTTTGGTACATTGAGTAAAACGGAGTGAAAGAAGAAGCAATAAATCCACTTCAGTTGTTTGGTACAGAGAGCAAATTAAAAGGGGGAGATTAATTAATATGAACTTCATTTTTGGTTCAAAATTTGAAAAACAACCCTTAGCTACTTATTACTCAGGGTATTAAATATTTTTGTGGATATGTCGACACTTACATCGACATTTTCACATGTTCAAGAGTTCAATATCGACATGAAGGGTGAATCAACATTTAAATTATATTGTACAAAATCAATGAAATATTTAAAAAAATAGCAACAAAATATAACATAATATAAATATAATATAATAATAAGTATTTTATCTCATTTAAAAAACTGTTAATTTATTAATTTAAATATCTTTTTTGAATTTTTTTTGAAATATCGATTGAAACTAATATTTTATTGATATTTTCTTCGACATTTTCATAAAATTGAGACCTTGACATCGACATTTTAAACTTCATTGATACTAACAAATAAAAGGATATTTTTAAATTCTAACAAAATTCTGAAACCTTAAAGAGTAACTTCACAACTATGTCTACGTTTTTTAATCATGATTTTGCACAGTACGTAGCTCCCACTATTTGCAATTTTTAGCTTCCACTTTCTGTTATTGAATGAATTCTCCACTATGATGTGACCAATTTTGAAGCTTATTTATGAATGTTTCGTCAGTTTCTTAGGAGAAAGAGAATCAAATCCTTCGAAAGGACTTTCGGAAAGATCAAAACATGTTAGAAATTTGTCTGCCATATTCCTTTTTTATAATATGCAATGTATCTCGTCCCGTCCATTCATCTTTTTTCATGCTTCTCTTCCTATAGCAGTCTGTTGATTGCTTCTTTAACTCTGAACTTAATGGAGAGATGAGGAAGTGAAATGTGTGTTATTTGATGCTAATTTTTATAACTCTAAACTTAATGGAGAGTTGAGAAGTGAAATGTGTGTTAATAAGACCACATAGAGGCAATGTGAAAATTCCTTTCAAGAATTAAATCGTCGCCTGGTGGAATTTTAAATGTTTTTTATGCATCTAACGAATAAACTTTAAGATCTTAAATCTTTGCATTTTAATTTCATGTTTTACCGCCTTGATTATTCAATGCTTATATTTAGACATTATTGCCATCAATCCAAAATCAAGATTGGGTAATTTTTGTTGTAACGCCCTAGGCCCAAGATTCGAACTAAGATTCAGAATTCGGATTCAACACTCCCTACATTCTCTGGGACCTAGCCATACTACCTACTTGTTTAAATTGCTTCTAAGAGTGAAAACTATCTCCATAAGCCAACACGGTTCCTTTCACCATGTTTTGTCCTCACTCACGTTTCCTAGGAAAATTCTCAAAGGTCACCCAACATAAGCTTGTTGCAAGCCAAACACGCTTAATTTTAGAATTCTTATGATTGAGCCACCGAAAAAGAAGGTGCACATTGTTGATATAGATAGTAACTATCAATTTCTTTAAACTTTTCTTAATCATGCCTTGCATAGTCTCATAATCGACCCTCTCATTCTGATGTAGTTACGGTTCGTTCATGCATTCCTCCTAACTCAGTGTCACATTTGCCACCGATCCAAAATCAAGATTGGGTTTATGTTAACAAATTCATATGCGAAATTGGTGTTCTTTATTCTTGAGGATAGATTTTTGTACACGCATGAATTTCAAATATGTTTGCATATGTTGTACTTTGCAAACTATGTTGGTGTTAGATTGACACTAGTACTGTCAAAGAAACTTAGGGTCTAATTGACTAAGAAGTTGGACTACCTTTAGACATTCGTTATTATTTATCACCTTAAGATGGCTACATTGGTTTACCATAACTAGGGGTGTACATGGGGTTGGGTTGGGTCAGGTTAGGGGAGTTTTTTGGACCAACCCGAAAATTCGGGTTGGTCAATCCTTCAACCCAACTAACCCTATTAATGAGAGTAACCCAACCCAACCCAACCCAATATTTTTGGGTTGGGTCGGGTTGGGTCATCGGGTTGGATCATTTATTTTTTTTCTTTTTTTAATTTAAATTTAAAACTCCAAATGTCTTTCTACTAAATAGCAACCATAAAATTTAAATGATTCTATTACAATCATCACAATGAACTTCTAAATAAATCACAAGTTCAAGTTTCAATAATATAACTATTAGTCTATTACAATACCAAAGTCCTAACTATGCTACAAAATAGAAACAATAGAACAAAATTATATATAACCATATTTTAAAAAAAAACAGATTCAAAAATTTCAAAATAGAAACAATTGAAACAAAATTATAATTTTATGAACCCACTTATAACAAAGGAGAAGGAAATAGATCTGAGATTTTGTGAGATCTGCGCCATGCAAGCTCTGTTACGTTCAGATTTGAGAACGACGACTACAGATCAAAGACAAATGACCACTACACAGAGGAGATCTTTGGGCTAGACAGACGAGCGAACGACGACTACAAATCTGAGAATGACGACTACAGTCGAGCTTTGTTACCTTCAGATCTGAGAACGACCACTACAGATCAGAGATCTTTGGGCGAGAGAGACGGGCGAAGACAAACGACCACTACACAGTTGAAACAAACAGTGTCCTGTCTGCGTCCGATGACACGCCCCGTCCCAGACCACCCTAACCAACCTAGGACGTGGCATGTCAACAAATGATCTCAACGATAAATGAAACCCATTGTCTTACTTAGCAGCACAAATCACGTTTTGGAAATAATAGGTCGCTAGCAAAGGTTTTATTGACAAAAAGTCCACAAAATTTTCGGCAAAGTTTCCCCTGAAAAACGGATGAACAATCCTGAATTTTTAAAACATTACACTTCCAAATAGAAAATATGCATATGTATATATATAACTTCGCTACTCTCTCCAAATCCTTCTCAAACATACTATTCAGCATCACTTCAACCATTCAAACGTAACTTTAGAAAGACAAAAAAACATCAGTAACTATTTACAAGTACTAAAACCCAAGTCAACGTGAAAAACAAACGTGGTGCGCTCAAGCTCATATTAGCCACTCTGGTTACAAAAGATGTATTCAAAGCATATGTACATACAAAAAATGATATGCAATCTAACAAGCCTGGTGGCAGATGTAAACTTCAGTAGGTTCACCTGAAACTCAAACGCTACCTGGTAGGAAAAAGTAGGAAGAAAGAATGAGCTAAAGGCCCAGTGAGTGGTAAGTTCATAAGAGAATAACTTTCAGGGAAACTATTTAAGCAATATGCATAATTTCAAACTCTATAGGAAAAAAAATATAATAAAAATCAAGAACAATTTTAAGTTCTCACGATCACTAAAAACACAGTAAAATTCATAACAATACCTCTTAAAACATAACGTTCGCTAATAACAGTATATATAAATATAGTGAGAGAATATGTAGTTACAACTTTTGAAAACATACGCATAAGCCTGTAAAATTCATCACCAAACATGTACCCAAATTTATATCCTACTGGCGTGAAGTAAACTTCATACGCACAGCAAAACAATCTTTGTCATACTATGTACCGAGAAATCTCAAGGTATATAGCAAATCTCTGTCATACGTGCACGCAGAGCTATCCCCCAAAGGGCTAAGCACCCTAATACACGGCCCAAAGCCTATGTGTGTGTTAGAGTGGGTCCCAAAGACCTTTCTCTCTAATATACTATGGAAACGCATTCACACTGTATATGGTAATCACCATGGGTACATATATCTAGTGGTTTGAAAATCACTTTCAACATAATAATTCTCATTCTCAAACTCTTCTTGAAAATCATGCTCTTTTTCTTAAAACAACATTTCATAAACTTGAGAGATTTTAAAATAACACTAATATTTATAATTCCTCAAATAATCATCAAATCTCTCAAATAATATAAAACAATTCCAAAGTCATATTTTCTCTAAAACCACATCTCATAAACCTCATCCATTTTTCAATATACACTAAAACTCTTCCAACTTTTCAATAATTATGAAATATTAGAATTCTCAGTTATTCCTCTAAAAATTCCACAATAATTCCTTCAACTCATACATAATTATATAATCATAAATTTCACAATATTAGTTAAATAATAAATTATTTAATAAAATAAACCACTCACTACTACTATAGGATTGATGTGCTCAGATCGTAAATTTTTCCAACCTCTGATTGACCTGAAATAGTAATTAAAATACCATATGAGCACATACCTAATTACCAACTCATATTACATAAAATTCCATCTATTTTCCAAACTAAACGCATTTTTTTTTTTAACTTTTCCTAACAACAAGTACATTTTTGTCATTTTCCTCCATTCTACAATCACTTTCCAAATATCACCCATTAATTAATGACTCAATGCATTTTTTTTCCCAAGTCAACACCATCCACGTGACTCCACCCATTTTTAAATAACTATGATGTACTTTCCTCTTCTTCCCACTTCATAATAAAATAATTTTACTAACTCTTTTTCTCTCCAACCACTGACTTCATCTTCTTCCTTCTTCTTTTCACTTCCTTTCTCTTTCAAAAATTCTGCAACTCTTCTATCTCCCAATTTCTAGCTTAGCAAACAAGGTAGTAATCTTATTGTGTAGCCTATAAACAAGTTCTTTTTTTTTCCTTTCTAAATTACTAGCTACCTAAAAACAAGCCCCAAAAATCCTTCCCTCATATTAGGTAACACCCACCATAAATTTAAACGTTTTTTTTTCCACCATTTTTCCCAAAGGAAACTTACCAAATCCAAAATTTTGTGTTTTGTGAAAGTCCTCCACTTCCAAAATCAAGTAATTGCAGCTTGATTTCCAAAATTAAACTTCAATTCCCAAATTCTCTCTCATCTCTCAACTCTCCCGATTTTAAGCTAAAAAGAGATGGTTTTTTTTTTTTTTTTTTAAACTAAACTTTCACACTAGCCACATGTCCACTACCCCTAACATCATCACCAACACACGTGTCCACCCAACTCCCCCCAAAATTTTGGCTACAAATTTAATAAACTAATTCCAAATTTCTATTTCCCTTTTTAACCCTAAACAAAGTGCCAAAAGTCAGTTAGGTCCTTATATCCGACTAGAGAAACGAACAACGTCCAACGAGAGAGATGAACGACCAACGATGAACGGCGTTCGGCAAGGAAAACGAATGAAGGGAAGAAACGCTCTAGTTGTCTGCGTGCGAGTCGCGAGGCGAGAGACTTATCGAGGAAACAGGAGTCGACTTCGATGGGCAACGACGGCAAACTGCTAGTTAAGTAAGGCCAATGGGCCTTACTCCTTAGAACTTCTTTTCTGTGTATTTATTTATTTATTATTATCATTATTATATATATATATATTTATTTATTTATTTATTTATTTATTTTACAAAAAAAAGAAACTAAAGTTCGGTTCGGTTCAGGTTGAATAGAGCCAAAAATAGGTCAACCCGAGAACAGAACCGAATTTTCAGTTCTCCTTAAATAAAACCCAACCCAACCCAAAAAAAAAAAAAATCTAACCCAACCCAACCCTTACAATTTGGGTTGGGTAGTCCGGGTTCATCGGGTTATCGGTTTATTTGTACACCCCTAACCATAACAGACATGTTTGACGATATTATGTGATAATTAATTGTTTTATTTTTCTATGTTAATTATTCCTACATTGAGAGCTGGTTCATTGATGGATTTTTGGAAAAGACAACATGCTTTTTGTGATAGGATTACTATGTGATTTCTCCTAAGGCCCTAGAAACGACATTATAGTTGCTTCTAAGAATCTTAGGGAGCGTTTGGTCCTTGGTTTTGGAATCGAACCCTAAGGAGTTTGTCTGGAGTTTTGAAGCATGAGAATCAGAAGCCATATTTGGAGTGTAGAGCGTTAGGGGACTATAAAAATATAATCAATCTAAATTCTCTACCAAATTCAAACAATATCTATTTTATCTCAATCCCAAATCAGGTTCTGGTTCCAAATATTTTTCGCAATAAACAATTTGGAAATGAAAAACTTAAAAGAATAGATAAACTAACCTAAACTTCTAAGAAACAAGAATGATAATACAAAAAGGATAAGTGATAAGTTCATTTTATAGTTATTTGTTATATCTTGTTTAGGTTGCTTTTAGTTAGTTTTCTTATAGTTTTTGGGTTTTAATTCATGTATTTCTTTAATTTTTATAGGTGATCAAAGATCTCATTTTGAAGGCCAAAGTTCGAAGATTTTCAAGTTGAAGGCTAAAACTAAAAAAAAAAAAAAAAAGAAAGAAAGAAAAATTACCGCGCCTAGGTGCCATAGACAATGCGGGAGGACAGAATGCTAGCACCTAGGCCTTGAATTCTTTGCCTGCAGCATCTATAGAAACTTGGAATGATCTAGCTAAAAAGTTTGTATCCAAGTTCTTTCCACCTGCAAAGACAGCCAAGATTTGTAGTGAGATCAGTAATTTTTATCAATATGAGGGAGAGAGTTTGTATGAAGCTTGGGAACGATACAAGGAGCTTTTAAGAAAGTGTCCTCACCATGGATTACCTCGATGGATGCAAGTACAAAATTTTTATAACGGTTTAGATGGAAATAGGGGGACCACCATTCATGCAGCTTCTGGATGAGCATTTATGAGCAAAACTAAGAATGAGGCCTTTTAGTTATTGGAAGAAATGACCATGAATCACAATGAATGGCCAAGTGAGAGATCAGTTCAGAAGAAGGCAATGGGAGTTAATGAGGTGGATGCCATCTCAAATTTGACCGTGTAGGTTGCTTCACTTACTAAGCAACTCCAACCAAGTCAAGTGACGGTAAATGTTATTCAGTCACCACTTGTGTATTGTGAATATTGCCATGAGAGCTATTGGAGTGAGGATTGTCAAGTTGGGAGTCCATTTATGCCAAGCTCCAGTGAACAAGTTTAGTTAGTAGGGAACCTTAATCGTCCACAAAACAACCACTATTCAAATACATATAATCCTGGTTGGCGTAACCATCCTAACTTTTCGTGGAAGCAGAATTAGACTCAAAATCCACCACCACCAGGATTTCAGCAGTCTGAAAAGAAAAGCAGCCTTGAAGAGGCAATGATTCAGTTGGCAAACACTATGAATCAATTCATGATTGAAACAAAGACCAACTTTCAGAATCAAGTAGCGTCCATTCAAAATTTAGAAGTGCAAAATGGTCAGCTAGCCAACATGATGGTAGACAGGCTTCCAAGTAATTTACCGAGAACAACATAAAAGAATCTAGTGGAGCACTGTAAGTCAATTACCTTGAGAAGTGGTAAGGAGTGGGTTGAGCCAATGATGAACAAGAAGTCCAGAGAAGAAAGTCAAGAAAAAAAGGTTACACCAAAATCATCCACTAAGCGAGTTGAGGATAAACCAAAATTGGTTATTAAAGGGAATAATCGAATTAAACCCACAGCAGAAGCATTGGAATCGCATTTGATTTTATTTTAGAATTAAATGAAAAATAATTTAGGCTAAGCAAAACATACCTTGACTTAAATATGGAGATAAAATTATGACGGGTCTTTTTCTTCTTATACTCCAACTCCAATGAGGTTGAACTGCAAGGCTTCCACAAAATCTTCCTTGTTATGACTCAAACAAAAGACCAACGAGATTTGTGGGAACCTTCTTGAAAATAGAGAAAGGGAATAAAAGAAGAATTTCACGAGTTCTTTTCTCTTGTGAAGAATGCACACAATGGCTCACCCCTTGGATCTTATTTATAGTGGTCTAGGAAAAATAATTAAATAATATATTTTAATCTCTAAGGGGCTGTTTGGGGCACTGAGTGGGTTATAATAGTCTGTGGAATTATATAATATTATTTAAAATGCAGAGTGGTTTAGTCTGGGGTTATAATAGTCTGTGTTTGGGGTGCAGAGTACTCCACAGGTTATTATAACACAAGTTATTATAACTCATGCCTCAAACAACCCCTAATATATTAAAATATATTTATGTCCAGTTTGAATCTTATTCAAATATTTCCAAATTCTCCTACGACATCTATTTCCTTATTAAATATAATTCAAATTTAATAAATATCTTTTCTTTAATGTATCTTAATACATTAATAATTTCTTTGATATTTAATGTATCATATACAATAAATATGTTTTCCTTTATTTAATATATCAAAATATATTAAATTTTAATTTGAATATTTCAAAATTTTCTCTCAACGAAATTAATCCCTATTTGTGCATATGAGCTAGCAAAGGGACCTTATGGACCTATAGATTATAAGTTCTAATGATGCAAAATCAATTAATTAAACTCTTTAATTAATTAATTTTCATTCATTAACTATAAGTCTCTCCACTATAGACCTAGAGTTGCATTCTTATGCACTGTAGAACAAGTTGTGTCAATAAATATAATAACTACATGCAAACCAATTCTTCACGAGTTGTTCGTAATTATAGATAGTTCAAAAGTCCGTTTTACCCCTGTAATTACATCTTGCACCTTAAGTACCAATGATCATTTAATGAACAATTTGTTTATGATCCAACCATAAACTAAGTCCCTCTTAGGCTAGTGGAAGGGTGGGGCCCCATCGTACAAGTCCCGAAATCAGCACTTAAGGGAACTACTCATCTACTTACTCTATATGAGAAGAAGTGAATTCCATCTCGTGAAATTATGTTCCCAGCTCCCTATTTGGTCAAGTCCCCAAAATGGTAGACATATTAAATCGACTACTGATAATGTTCATATTCTACATATTTCTAGCCCTTCTTACTTAAGCTATTTGCACAAATGCATGCTTTTAGGTCTAATAAATATAGCAAATTGATGAGAAAATAGCCAAAATTAGTTTGTTTTGAGCTAAGAAATAGGAAATAAGAAGAAAATAGTTTATTTTTAATGAGTTTTGATGTTTTTATGCAGAAAAGTGAAAACTGCCAGACTTGCGACTCCAATTGCAACTGCAGTTTCACCTGGAGATAAAATTCCGAAAAATAAGGAGATAATATGAAAATTCGATTCTATGCTGATATTTGAAGATATTCTCTACGAGTCAAGCTCATAAAGATTCGATTCTAGCCTTAAACATCCAAGGAGCAGACCCTAGTATTTAGAGGCTATAAATATGAAGATTCAAGCCACGAAAAAGCAATCCACAATCGATTGAAGACCCATTACTTTCTGCACTTTTAGTTTTCCATTTTCTCGACTTAAAGGAGAAGAAACACTACCCAAACTTCAATATATCCCTGTCGAAATTCTAGGGTTATGAAGATCTTACTTTCCTTGAAAAATGTTGAGTTTAGATCGATTGAAGATGTGGAAGTTATCTCCTTAAAGTTCGACTTTTCCCTTTGATCGTAAGTTCAGTTTTCTGTTTTAGTCTTAACTTCCAGTACTTTAACTTTTTCTATTTCACATCCAGTTTACTTCTAGTCCTTGTCTTTAATTTTAGTTCTTTAATTCCCAACAAGTTTGGTTTTAATAAAGTTCATTATTATTCCTTTAAGTTGTTTTTTTCCTTTTAGTTCAACATTTTATTTTCCAGATTTTGTTCCTGTTTCTTTTAAAGTTAGTATGTGTTTTCTTTCTTTTAATGTTTTGTTATTTATTTTCTCCATCATGAGCTAATTTGGTCCTCGAGATTCGGATATGTGGATGCCCTAAGGATTGGAAGTTTGGCCTAAGATGTAAAAGTAACTTTGCTCAATTACATAACATTATTTGCTTTTATTGATTATCATTTTTATTGTGAATCTAGTTTGATCACCTAGGTGAACATACAAAGATCGAGTTTAATACTGAAAGGGTTAAATGAGATTATGGGTTCATTCAAAGCAATAGAGGAAATAGGCTTAGACATAAGCACTTGTTTTTAACCCTAGACATAGGGCGAAACCTCTAAGACCAAGGGTTGTGTTCTCATTAAACTAAGTTCGTATTAGCCATAGACATATGGTTTAATCACTTAGGCTTCTAATGGTTTTTTCATTAAAATCAAATAGAAGATGAACCCGGTTTACATTGCTTGGTGTTTGAGTAAAGATTGCAATTGCATTATAGGTCACAATTTTTTTCTAAGGGGCAAAAGCATGTTTGAATTCCATCTTTTTATTTTTTTTTAATTTTTAGTACACTCACAACCTTTCTGATTTATTAATATTGGTTACTGAGGTTGCTTTGTGTGAACATCTTTGCCTTAATTTTGAATTTTGTGGTATTTGTTCTCTGTGGGATCGATACTTTGGAATATTTCCTTTACTACTTGTTTGAAAGTGTGCACTTGCACTAGACTAGAGGCTTTTTCTATTCAAAAGTTTTCTTCTAAAAGCCCACACATTTTTAGTCAACCAAAATTTTGGTACCGTTGCTAGGGAACGACATTTTCACAAAATTTAGATTGTAGCATAGATTACAACACAAATTGCAATTGCAATTTTTCTCTTTCAGAGGACCCTAACCCTATTTGTCTTTTACAGGTTAAGTTTTGGTACATAAGAATGGAGTCTTATCTTCCAGAGAAAGATCCTGAAATAGAAAGAACTTTCCACCAATGCCACAGATTGCAGCAGAGGAGGAAAAATGAGGAAAGACAAGAGTTGAGCACCCAAGAAGATCTTTCATCAATTGTTTTGCAGGAAAATCAAATGGATCAACCTGTTGACGATCTTCGAGTTAATCCTCATGAAAGGAGGAAAAAACAACAAAATGTAGGACAAAATGCAAGGCAAAATGTAGGCCAGAATGCTGCTCAACTACCACAACCCTAGACTTTCAACAGATTTATAAAGATAGATTAAATATTTCGTGGTCCAGTCTTATACATACTCATTGTATAAGATACTCCCACTCACATATCTCCACATGAACGATTTGGATCAAATCATTTGTAACTATTACAAAGTGAGTCGAATCAATTGTGTTACCAAAATAAGGCACCCAACCTTATCCATATACTATGACCCTTTAGATTATTTATTGAACATGATTCTCCCGTATGTCAACAACATACTGTTCAAGATTACACTAATAACCTTGGATTGTTCATATAATGGATAATATTATATTAAAAATAAAATAATCAAAATTATTATTAAATATTAAATAAATCATTAATTACGAGGCTTTAGGACATAAATTCCAACCAAAAGGAGATTGGAGAATTGTGAAATGATCCCACTCATAGAGGAGTGCAATGCCATTTTGTAGAGAAAATTACCACTCAAACTGAAAGATCCAAGGAGTTTTTTTATTCCTTATTCAATTGGTGATGTTATCTTTGCTAATGCATTACGTGATTTAGGAGCCAATATTAACTTAATGCCTTTGTCTATTTTTAAGAAATTAGGAATAAGAGAGATGAAACCAACAATTGTTTCCTTGCAACTGGCTGATAGATCAATTAGGCATCCATAGAGAATCATTGAGGATGTTTTGGTCAAGGTAGAAGAGTTTATCTTTCCTGTAGATTTCTTAATGCTGGATATGCAGGAAGATGAGAACATGCCTATGATTTTGGGAAGACCATTCTTGGCAATGGGAAAAGTAAAGATTGATGAAGAGTTGGGAGAGTTGAAGCTACGAGTTTAGGATGAGTCAGTCATATTCAAAGTTTTTAAGGATCTCAGCCTTTCACATCGTATGTACTGTTCATGCATCTTTGGGAGTGGATCACCATCGTCCCAATCTTCCTCGGAGTCACATCCATCGTACTACTACTTTAAACCACCTTGAAGAAGAGAAGAAAAGTCAGGCTGAGGACTATAAATCAAGCTCTATTGGGAGGCAACCCAAATGTTTCTTTTACAACTTTTAGTTTATTTTTAACTTTATTTTTCTATTACTTTGTTTTTTTAGGAAAGAGGACTCCCAACAAGTAAATACAAGGTTATTCGAGCTTTGGATTCTTGTAGTCAACACATTCAGGGAAGTCTCGTTAACCCTTACATTTGATTTTTATTTATTGTCCTTTTTGTTCCTTTCATACATTGAGGACAATACATGTTTTTAAGTTGGGGGTAGGGTGATTTCCTTGAGTGTGGATACTTTTTGTTGATTAATAAAGTTTGTATGATCTTTTGAAATAAAAGGCAAATAAGTGCAAGTAGATTGATTGTGGTTTGACTGAGAAGTATTTGGCTTTATTTTTAGCCTTTTGATACTTTTTTGAGCACTCAAGTCTAAGTATTGTGTTGCTTTGATGCTTAGAAGAATTGTTTTTTGCTTTAGAACTTACTCTAGCCTTCTGAAACAATGGGAATGCAATGCTTTCTTGGAGAAGATTTAGGTTGCTTACTTTTTTGTGGTTCTTGTTGATTTAGGTTGCTTGTGTTTTTGTGGTTTTTGTTGGAAAAAAAACAAAAGAAAGAAAGAAAGAAAAAGTTATGAAAAAAAAAAGTAGCAAGAGTTACCTCCATTGTGATCAGTTAGGCCACTCATTGAGCGAGTGCTCTGGGTAAGGGTCCCATATTGGGTGTGTGAAAGCTACTGTCTAAGGAAAAAAAAAGTTTAGTTAACTTCTTGGTATTTTATTTTATTAAATACTCCTAATGATCCTAGTTTATTTAGTGTTGCTTGAGTGAAGGTTGGCTAAAAGGTGAGATTTTAGAGTCCACTGGAATTTGGGTAAGTTTTGTTGCATTTAAAAAGTTCTTTTGAGTTGAACAGTAGTAAAATACCAAGAATTGTGCACACACATACGTCTAGGGCTTAAAATGAAGTCAACATAGCTTATTGGTTAGAAATGATTGACATTGCTTGCATCTTATGTTCTTTTATTTTGAAGGTTGATGAACTTCATTTGAAGCTTGAAACTAACCACTTTGCATGACATTTGGGCTGTTGAGTTTAGTTTTCTTGTTAATTGATTCTTTGCTCGAGGGCGAGCAAAAGGCTAAGTTTGGGGTATTTGATAAGTTCATTTTATAGTTATTTGTTATATCTTGTTTAGGTTGTTTTTTGTTGATTTTCTTATAGTTTTTAGGTTTTAATTCATGTATTTCTTTTATTTTTATAGGTGATCAAAGATTTCATTTTGAAGGCCAAAGTTTGAAGATTTTCAAGTTGAAGGCTAAAAAAAAAAAAAAAATTATAGCGCTTAGGCACCACAGACAATGCGGGAGGACATAATGCTAGCGCCTAGGCGTTGTTTTTGGCGCCTAGGTGCTACAAAGTTTGAAGCGTGAAGTCGAGACATGCGCCCTAAATTTTTTGGTTTATAAATACATATTTTTGTGAAATTTGAAGAGGGAAGAGGGAGAACGAGTGGAAGACGGCTAGACACTATTTTAGAGGATCCAAGCAACCGAACAGAGTGAGAGGGACGATTGGAAACTCGTGGAATTGCTCGGATTTGTTTCTTTTCCCTTTATCTTCTCTTTTATTAGTTGTAATGACTTCCATAGTTTTAGTTAGGACGTTTATTGAGATTTTTAGTATGAACTAATTTACTCTTTCTAGAGCTTGAAGTAATTGTTTTCGAATATTACTCTTTTGTAGTTAATAGTTGATGATTCTATTACATTGTGATTGTGAAAACTATTCTAGGCTTAATGCATGTTTAGTGTTGGCCAATCTTTACATTGATTTTGTGTCAATAATTTGAGGTTGAGAGACAAGAATTATTGATAAACTTGAATGGTTTTTCCTAATTTACAATTGAGATAGAGATATCCTTGTGAGTTTTGTAGCAATTTAGGTTTTACGTTTGTCATAATTGAATTGTTGGAATTGTTATAGAGATATATGCAATTTACTTGTCAATGAATATCGATATTGCTTGAAGGAGAATATTGAGTCTATACGGTAGAACTTGTCAACAATCTAGAAATAGAAATTGCTTCAACTATTAATAAATGAAGAGTAGGAGGAGATAACGGTGAATTCTTAGCTCTAGAACCTATTGCAATTAAATTTAATCATTTGTTTTACGTAGTTAATTTTAAAGCTTTATTTCATTCTATTGCAGTTAGTTTTAGATTTCACCCATCTTTGATTAATCCGTACTCAGATAAAATTAAGGCTAACGAATTTGGTAATTGATAGCATTCATTCCCTGTGAAGAACGATTTTGGTATTCAACTACTATATTACTTGTAATGATTCATATACTTGCGAAATCGAGCAACAATAAGGGAAGAGAAATTGACACCGAATGTATATTGGTTAACTTAGTGTAGGCTACACCCAGTTATCTTCTACCGATGCAGGTTCTACTAAAACGTCAGGGAAAAAGTTACAAGAGTTTACAACACTCAATAATGATTTCTCTCACTTTTCTCTCAAAGAAAATGCTCACTGAAGAAAAATACTCAAAGAAAAGCTCCACAATTCTATCTTCAAGCAAAACACATCAACATCTTTTCTTTATTCTTTTTTGTTTATGTAGAACAACACAGCACTCACACTTCTATTTTCCCTTCTACCGTAAAAGCAACCACTGCCCAAATTTACTTCTTTTCTTGTCGTAAATAACACACATGACCATTGCATAACAAAAAACTAGGTTAATTAACAAAGTGTAATTCTAATTGGGCCAAGAAAGCTTAATGGGCCTAAGGTTTGTTTTTGGCTCCATAAAGTTTTTTTAACAATCTCCCACTTGGAGACAAAAACAAGAAACACATCTCCCCTGCAACGGAGGCGACTCCTCTCTATTCATGTAGGAGTCCAATTGAAGTTGCACACAACTTTAGTTTGTCAACAAGAACAACCTTGGTAAACATATCAGCTGGATTCTTACTTTCTGGAATCTTTTCAAGCACCAACGCTCCATCTTTTAATGTTGATCTGATAAAATGGTACCTCACCTTTATGTGTTTCGTTCTCGAATGAAACACTGAATTTTTTGCTAAATGAATTTCACTCTGATTGTCACAATGCAAAGTCCCATTTCCCAATTTTAAGCCAATTTCTTTTAAAATGAAGCCATATCATCTCCTTACTTGCCTCAGTAACTACAACATACTTAGCCTCTGTAGTAGAAAGAGCTACTATATTCTACAGTCTAGAAACCCAACTAATTGCAGTATTACCTAAAGTAAAAACATACCTGGTAGTACTTTTCCTACCATCTGTATCACTTGCCATATCTGCATCCACATTGTTGGGAGTGCGACCAAAGTCCCACATCGGCTAGATAAGGAGAAGATCATGGGTTTATAAGTGAGGGACACTATCTCCATTGGTATGAGGCCTTTTGGGAAACCAAAAGCAAAGTCATGAGGGCTTATGCCCAAAGTGGACAATATCATACCATTGTGGAGATATGTGGGGGCCCGTTGTCCCTAACAAGTGGTATCAGAGCCATGCCCTTAAGCCGTGATCGGTAGAATCCTCGGGTGCCGATCAAAGGAGGCGAGCCCCGAAAGCGTAGTCATGGTGGAGATCCGTGGTAGAGAGCTCTATCGGATAAGGCGGTGTGCAGCCAGGATATGAGCTAGACGGATAGATGACTATTTGAGGGGAGGCTCGGTTGGTACTTTGTTCGAGGGGAGGATTGTTGGGAGTGCGACCAAAGTCCCACATCGGCTAGATAAGGGGAAGATCATGGGTTTATAAGTGAGAGACACTATCTCCATTGGTATGAGGCCTTTTGGGAAACGAAAAGCAAAGCCATGAGGGCCTATGCCCAAAGTGGACAATATCATACCCTAAAGCCTCGTATTGAAAGGAATGAACTCTTCATCCCGCAACGGAAGCATTGGATCTTCTTTGATGTTATTTAGAATTAAACAATAAATTAAGGTTAAGCAATAAATACCTTTTAAATATGGAGATTCTTCTGGCGGGTCTTTATCTCCTCCACAAAATCTTCCTTGCTATGACTCTAACAAAAGATCAAGGCTTGTGGGAGCCTCTTAAAAGAAAATCCTCAAGGGATTAAAGAGGAAGAGGTTTAGAGAGAATTCTCTAATTCTCTCTTTGAGGAGATATGTGTTGTTCAGAATGCACAATGGCTCACCCCTAGGGTCCTATTTATAGTGGTCTAGGGAAGATAATAAAATAATATATTTTAATATCTAATATATTAAAATATATTTATCTAAACAATTTGAATCATATTCAAACTTTTTAAAATTCTCCTACGACATTTATTTCCTAATTTGAATCCAATTCAAATTTAATAAATATCTTTTCTTTAATGTATCTAATATACATTAATTATTTTCATATTTAATGTATCAAATACAATAAATATATTTTCCTCTTTTATATTTAATATATCTAATATATTAAATATTAATTTGAACACTTCAAATTAAATATTAATTTGAACATTTCAAATTTCTCTTTCAACTAAATTGATCTTTTAGTGTTACTGTGAGCTAGCAAGGGGACCTTATGGACCTACAGATTATAAGCTCCAATGATACAAAATCAATTAATTAAACTCTTTAATTAATTCATTTTCATTCATTAACTATAGGTCACTCCACTATAGACCTAGAGTTGCACTCTTATGCACTGTAGGACATGTTGTGTCCATAGATATAATCACTACATGCAAGTCGATCCTTCACGAGTTGTTCGTAATTACAGCTGGGTCAAAAAGTCCGTTTTACCCCTATAATTACATCTTGCACCTTAAGTACCACTGATCCTCTAATGAACAATCTATTTATAATCTAATTATAAACTAAGTCCCTCTCGGGCCAGTGAGAGGGTGGGGCCCCATTGTTCAAGTCCCGAAATCAGCACTTAAGGGAACTACTCATCTACTTACCCTATATGGGAAGGAGTGAATTCCATCTTGTGAGATTATGTTCCCAGCTCCCTATTTGGTCAAGTCCCCAAAATTGTAGGCATATTGAATCGGCTACAAAAGCCACTCTCACCCACGCAAATCAAAGGACAAGCCCTCACAGACAGGAGTTCATAACTCACTCAGGATTAAGATCGAGTCGCATATGATCATCCTGATGAAATATTAATCTTCTCAATTAACAGATTTATAAAGAGAGATTAAATATTTCGTGGTCCAGTCTTATACAAACTCATTGTATAAGATACTCCCACTCACATGTCTCCACATGAATGATTTGGATCAAATCATTTGTAACTATTACAAAGTGGGCCGTATCAATAGTGTTACCAGGATAAGGCACCTAACCTTATCCATATACTATGACCCTTTAGGTTATTTCTTGAACATGATCCTCTCGTATGTCAACCACATACTGTTCAAGATTACAATAATAACCTTGGATTTTTCATATAATGGATAATATTATATTGTAAATAAAATAATTAAAATAATTATTAATTATTAAATAAATTATTAATTACGAGGCTTTAGGGCATAAATCCCAACACACATAACCCTGCAGTTTATAATCTAACTTCTTAAAATACATAGCATAATCAGTTGTCCCTCTTAGATATCTAAAAATCCACTTCACAGCCTCCTAGTGCTGCTTCATTGGATTACTCGTATGCCTACTAACAACTCTCACTGCATGTGCAATGTTCAGTCTTATGCAAACCATGGAGTACATTAGGCTACCTACAGCTGAAGCATATGAAACTTTAGCCATATGATCGCTTTCCTACTCAGTAGTGGGTGAGTGCTCCTTAGAAAATCTAAAATGACAAGCTAAAGGAATACTCACAGGTTTTGCATCTTCCATGTGAAATCTGTTCAACACCTTTTTTCACATACTCTTCTTGTGATAATGTCAATGTACATCTTTTCTCTCAATCCTCATTACTAAGAATTGTTTGGCAGCTCCCAAATCTTTCATATCAAATTCTTTAGATAATTCAGCCTTTATCTTCAGAATTTCTTGTTTGTTTGTACTTGCTATCAACATGTCATCAACATATAGCAGGAAAATAATGTACGAGTTACATTGAGATCTTATGTAGCAACAGTGATTTGCTTGACACTTCTAAAATCTGCTAGTGCACATAAAACTGTCAAACTTCTTATACCACTATTTGGGAGCATGTTTGAGACCATACAGGCTTCTCTAAAGTTTGCAAACCATTTTCTCCTGCCCATGTACTATGAAACTTTGTGGATGTGCCATGTAAATTTCTTCCTCCAAATCACCATGAAAGAAAGCTATCTTTACATCCATCTATTCCAGGAACAAATCCTCGTCTGCCACTATCGATAATATAGTTCTAATAGTAGTAAGTTTGACTACAGGGAAAAATATCTCATTAAAGTCAATACCTTCATTTTGTTGAAAGCCTTTGACTACAAGCTTTGCTTTGTACCTCTTGCTACCATCAAACTCTTGCTTGATTCTATAAACCCATTTGTTTTGCAAAGCTTTCTTACCTCTTGGTACTCAGCCAGTTGCCATGTTTGATTTGTCATAAGAGAATTTATCTCATCCTTCATGGCCAACTCCCACTTGACAAAATCTTTCAGTTAAACTGCCTCATCATAACATTCAGGTTCACCTTTGTCAGTCAATAATATGTAATTCAAAGTAGGGGAATATCTCTATGGTGGTCTGATAGTCATGCTTGACCTCCTAACTGCTGTAGGTGGTATTCTCTAAACTTCATCAGGCTCCACAACTGCTCATTAGGTTCAATAACTGGTTCCTCAGATTCCACAACTGTTTCCTCAAGAGTAACTGCATTCTGATCTTTAATTCTCATTCTTCTGATCTCAACCTTAGGAAAACTTATATACTAAGTTTTCTCTTCTATACTTTCATCTGACTCTGAATCAACTATTGTTATGTATTTGTACAGAACTTCCTCATTGAAGATCGCTTTCTGTCTTTTGAGTATCTTCCTGTTTTGGTCATGCCAAAACTTGTAGCCAATCTCAGCTTCACCATACCCAAGAAAATAACATTTCTTGAATTTGACATCTAGTTTACTTCTGTTTGCAGTATCAATGTGAATGTAAGACACACAACCAAAAACCTTTGGATGAGAAAGGTTTACCTGTTTACCGCTCTAGACTTCTTTAGGCAACTTGAAGTCTAGTGATATGGTCGGGCTTCTATTGATCAGATAGGTCGTCGTGTTGATTTCCTTTGTCCATAATATCTTAGGCAATCCTGCATATAATCTCATGCTCCTGGCATGCTCATTCAACGTCTTGTTCATTCTCTCAGCCACACCTTTCTGATACTGTGTCCCTGGAATAGTCTTTACCATCACAATCCCATTGTCTGCACAATAGCTTTTGAATTCCCCATCAACATATTTACCGTCATTGTCTGACCTTAATCTCTTAACTTTTAGACTTGTCTCATTCTCAACCACAACCTTCCAAGTTTTGAAAACATAAAATACATCTGATATATGTTTGAAAAAATAAGTCCATACCTTCCTGCATGAGTCGTCAATGAAGGTCACATACACTACTACAAAACAGGGAAACAATGACGCTTAGAAAAAAACACGCCTGGGAAACGATGACGCACAAATTAAAAACGCGCAAAAAATTTAAAAAAAATTAAACATCTACAATGTCGAGCATTGCCCGACATTGTAAGTCCCTTATGATGGCGGGCAAAGCCCGACATCATAGGTCTTTTAAAAAAATATAAACATTTTTCTATTTTCGAAACACACTACTGTACCTCATCTCTCTCCCGACCCTCATCTCTTCTCCACTGTCACTCTCACTCTCTAGCTCAGCGACTATCGTCCGTCAGTCGTTCATCTGCCGTCCGTCTGCCGTTCTTCCGCAGTTCGTCAGTCGTTCATCCGCCGTTGGTTGCTTTGTGGTGGCCGTGAGATTTTGTCCAGATCTAAACCGAGGTTTCTTCTTGGGTTTTGATATCGCCGTCGATTCGCCGTGTAGATCTTCACCGGAGGTTCGCGTGGGTAACATTTTTGACTGATAGTCTTCAGATCTAAAACCATGGGTACCATCTCTTTCCCTTTTTTTTTATTGATTTTGTTGCTGAAAAAATTCAAAGAAAATGAAGAAAATTTAGAAATTTGTTGTGGGTACCATCCTTAGGATGTTTATGTAATTTGATTTTGTGGGTATTGACTATTTTTGTGTAGATCTGAAAATTATGTGCACTAGATTGACTATTTTTGTGTAGATCTGAAAGTTATGTGCACTTGATTTAATAAGTTTATGTTTGTGTTAGTTTAATTTGATGAGTTTAGTTTAATTTGTTGAGTTTAGTTGTGATGGATGAGGGATTAAGAACTTTTGGTTATTAAGTTTGGTTAGATTCCTAAGTTTTGCTTAATTTTAATAGTTGGTTTATGTTAATTTTTGTTTTAGTTTAAGGAGTATAGTTGTTGGGAGAGGGGGCTGAGAACTTCATACGATGTGATGGGGGAAGAGTTAAGAATTTTCTATGTTTTGCTTAACTTTAATTGTTGGTTTATGTTAATTTTTGTGTTAGTTTAATGAGTATAGTTATTGGGGGAGAGGGGGGTTGAGAACTTGAAATATGATGTGTTGGGGGAGAGGGGGGTTGAGAACTTGAAATATGATGTGATGGGGGAGGGGTTGAGAACTTCTTATTTTTGCTTAATTTTAATTGTTTGGTGTGTGTTCATGTTTTACTAATTTAGATTTCATAAAATTATTTTTGTGTTAGTTTTATTTGACGAGTTTAGTTCTGATGGAGGAGGGGTTGAAAACTTTTGGTTATTAAGTTTAGTAAGTTTTGTTATATTCCTAAGTTTTACTTAATTTGAATAGTTGGTTTATGTTATTTTTGTATGAGTTTAGATTTGATAAGTTTAATTAATTTTTGTGTTAGTTTAATGAATATAGATGAAACTTTCAAGCCACCAGTTTTATAGCTATGGATAAGTCGTGGATGTCAAAGAATCGGATGTCACCAGAATATAGTTCAAGAGTTGAGATGTTCATCGAAAATGGTCTACAACATTCAAATAGGTCAAATGTCATTTGTTGTCCATGTTTGAAATGTGTGAATGCAAAGTCTCAAAATGTGAATGTAGTAAGAGACCATTTATTCATTTATGGTATCGATCAAAGCTATAAAACATGGATTTGGCATGGTGAATCACTACTGATTAAGAGAAACAATGAAAACGTTTCTAGTAGTGAAAAGGAAGAAGTTGAAGATGAAGATGTTGATGACACAATAGGAATGTTTGAGGCTGCACATAGTTATTTTAATGACAAGTCCCCAATTTTTGAGGAAGTACTGGATGATGCCAAGAAACCATTATACTCAAATTGTAAGAATTTTGCTAAAATATTTGCATTGGTAAAGTTATATAATTTGAAAGCAAAATTTGGATGGAGCGATAAAAGTTTCACTGAGTTGTTAGCATTAGTTCGTGACATCTTACCAAGTCCTAATGAAATTCTGAGTTCTACGTATCAAGAAAAAAGATCTTATGTACTCTTGAAATGAAGTACGAAAAGATTCATGCATGTAGCAATGATTGTTGTTTGTTTAGAAAAGAGCTTTCAGATGCAGAAGTATGCCCCACTTGTGGAACATCAAGATGGAAGCTTCGTAAAAATTCAAAGGATGTGATGAAAAACATTCTAGCGAAAGTCATATGGTATTTCTCTCATATCCCAAGATTTGAACGAATGTTTCGTAGTAAAGAAATAAATAGTTTGTTGACTTGGCATGCCGAAAAATGAGTAATTGATGGGTACATACGACATCCTGTGGATACAATATCGTGGAAACAAGTAGACAATTTGTGGCCAGAGTTTGGTTTAGAACCTAGAAATCTTTGTCTTGCTCTTTCAACTGATGGGGTCAATCCACATGGTGATCTTAGTAGTAGATATAGTTGTTGGTTAGTTATGTTGGTGACATACAATCTACCCCCATGGTTGTGCATGAAGCGAAATTTTTTGATATTAAATGCATTAATATTTGTGCCTAAACAACCAGGAAATGACATAGATGTTTATTTAGCTCCATTAGTTGATGATCTAAAACAACTTTGGAATGATGGAGTTGAATGTTATGATGTATATCAAGAACAATGTTTCATACTCAAGGCTATTTTATTGTGGACTATTAATGATTTTCCTGCGTATGGCAATTTATGTGGTTGTACAGTAAAAGGATATCATGCATGTCCAATTTGTGGGGAGAAAACGTCATCCACTTATTTGCCAAAAGGAAAAAAGATAGCGTATCTTCGACATCGAAAACATTTACCTCGTTATCATCCATATAGAAGACAAAAGAAAGCCTTTAATGGTGAACAAGAATTGGAATTCGCTCCTAAACAATTAAGTGGAGAGGAGTTTCTTGCAAAAACAAGTAGACTTCAATATTCGTTTGGTAAGAAATCAAGAAAGGAAAAAAATAATGGAGATCTTTCAAACACTTATTGGAAGAAGAAGTCTATTTTCTTTGAGTTAGAATATTGGAAACATTTTCACGTGCGACATTGTTTAGATGTGATGCATATTGAAAAGAATGTGTGTGCAAATATTATTGGCACGTTACTTGATATTCCTGGCAAGACAAAAGATGGATTAAAAACTCGTTTAGATTTGGTTGAATTGAACATTAGATCGGAGTTGGCCCCTCAAGTGGGAGAGAAAAGAATCTTCTTACCTCCAGCATGTTATACATTATAGCGAATGGAGAAGTCGAATTTGTGTAAGACACTATTAGAAATCAAAGTATCGGAAGGTTATTAATCGAACATACAAAGTTTAGTGTCACTCACAGATTTGAAACTTTACGGGCTTAAGTCGCATGACCACCACGTTCTTATGCAACAATTATTACCTGTGGCAATACGTGGTATTTTACCCAAACATGTTAGATATGCAATTATTCGCCTATGTTTCTTCTTCAATGCTATATGTAGTAAGGCGATCGATTCATCTAAGTTAAAAGGCTTACAAGAGGATGTAGTAGTCACTTTATGCTTGTTAGAGAAATATTTTCCACCGGCATTCTTCACGATAATGGTCCATCTTGTAAGAGAGAGAATTTTGTGGACCTATTTATTTGAGGTGGATGTATCCTTTTGAACGATATATGAAAGTCCTAAAAGGTTATATGCAAAATAGAAATCGACCAGAAGGATGCATTGGAGAAAATTATATTGTAGAGGAGGCTGTAGAGTTTTGTTCTAAATTTCTCTCTGGAATTTAGTCTATTGGGTTATGCTCATCGACAAGGAAAGAGAATTTAGACATTGATAGACCATTATCTATTGCTCATTATATCAATCCCAGTAAGGAGCAGTTGGATCAAGCTCATCTTTATGTTCTACAAAATGTAAATGACGTGCTTCCATGTGTAGGGTATGTAAATCTCAAACCTTTTCACGTAATTTTCTAATTATGTGATGATCTAATAACTTTGACATTTTCGTATGTTACATGAATTCAACAGGAAACACATGGAAACTTTATCTAAACTCAATCCCAGTAGATCCAAAAATAAAAAGTGGCTTCAAGATGAGCATAGTCACACATTTAGTAGTTGGTTGCGTGATCGGGTAATCTTGAAAGCCATAGTTTTTAATGAGTGGGTGTAATGTTAATTCCAACGTAATTTAAAACTTAATTTCAGGTTGGACTTGCTCTCGAGGTGCCAAACAACTCCATATCATCTTCTTTAAGATGGATAGCTCATGGGTCTCGTCCAGATGTGGCCACATATAGTGGTTATGTGGTTAATGGTATTCATTATCATACGAAGAAACACGATGATATTAGGAATGTCCAAAACAGTGGAATCATTATAACAGCTAATACAATGCAAGTTTCCAGTGCTAAGGACAAAAATCCTATTATGTCGGACATGACCTTTTATGGTGTAATACAGGAAATATGAGAGCTTGATTGCCATAAATTAACTTTTATTTTATTAAAATGTGACTGGGTTGAGAATAATAATGGAGTTAAAATAGACGAGCTTGGGTTTACAACTGTAGATCTTAATCGCATTGGGCATAAATCAGACTCATTTATTTTAGCCTCTCAAGCCAAACAAGTATTCTACGTGAAAGATCCTCTTGATCCTCAATGGTCAGTGGTTTTAACCCCTCCTCCAAGAATAGTTGAAGATGATTTTTACGAAGATGAAATGGTAGATATTGTTCAAGATTGTGGATATGGGGTCTTGGAAACAATGTCGAATATTGACGTATCTCATGAAATCGACGAAATGTCATCTACATATCTTAGAAATGATTGTGATGGTACATGGATTGATAAATAATGTACTAAATATGGTATGTTATTTAGTAATTTAGTCACATTGTTGAGTTAATATATCTTACGAGTTATTATATCTTATGTTGTATTTTATGATGTTTTTTCTTGTAGATTGTTACAATGAGTTATTCGAGTAGCAGCAGTGATGACGGAGTGAACGTAGCTATTCATATGGAGGCTAGACAAACTGCTCGATTAGGCCTCACTACTATGCGTGAATTGGCACGCATAAGAAATACAAGAGAACGCTTAGTCATCCAATACAATAATCAAGGTCAGGCTGTAGGTGAAAATGCAAATAAAATGCAAAACTATATTGGAGTTTGTGTTAGACAACAAATTCCATTGATCTACAACAATTGGAAAGAGGTTCCACAAGAATTGAATTTTTTTTTTGATTGTGTAGAGGTAAGTATTAATTAATTTTAAGGTAAATATTTTTTATTATGTAGAGGTACTTAATTTTTTATGGTGATTTTCATATGCAGATGTCGTTTGTGGTGGATTCTAGGTCCAAACATGCTATTCTTCAATTGGCGTCAACGAAGTTTCGAAAATTTAGATATGCATTGACTCAGAAGTACATTCCTCCCTTCAAGAATGAACCATCTTTATTGAAAAATCCTCCTGAAAAGTATTCACACATTGATCAAGAACAATGGGAGGCATTTGTTAATGCAAGAATATCTGAAGAGTGGGAGGTAACTACATTATACTAATATATTTTTAAATATTAATGAAATTGTTTCGAAGATTTAAATCAATGGTCTTATGTTATACAGGCGCTTAGTCATGTCCAGAAAGAACGAAGGGAAAAATGTAAATATAATCACCATATCTCTCGTAAGGGTTATGCAAACTTGGCTGAAGAACTAGTGAGTAATATTAATTAAATTATTTCTTATGATTATATGTTAATGAGAATTAATAATGTGTATGTTCATATAAGAATTGTCAGACGATCCTTCCAATCGTGCAATTTTATGGAATGAAGCCCGAAAAGGAAAGAATAGTGACTATTTCGATGACGACACTAAACAATGTGTTAGTCAAATTATAAGTTTAAATATTTTTATTTTAAGCATATGTAGATATAATTCTTAGATTAAACGTCATATGATTATGTGTTCATTTGATGATTGAAATGTGTAAATCTAAATGGTTGTGACAGGACGAGTTATCTATGACATATCAGGGTAAAGATATTTCGACAGAAGCTCTGGGCACGTCGGAACATAGGGGTCGTGTTAGGGGAGTGGGTAAGTTTGTTAAACCATCATTTTACTTCAATGTCGTTAGAGGACAATCAAAACTGGGTGAAGAGTCTGGCAACAAAGGTGCAACTCGAGGCTCGCAATCAAATAAGGGTTCAAGTGTAGGAAGTAATGTTTCAAATACAAAGTCAAAAGGAAAAGAGATCATTGACGAGCAAGAAGAAATTTTAGAGGTAACTTTTATTTATATTGTATAACTTAACCATATGGCGTGACACTTAACTTCTTTCTTTTAAATATTTGAACGGAACACCATGCCACCTGGCTATAGGACTAGTGGATAACATTGTTGCTGTAGGCACAATGTATGAGTCTGATGTTCAATTTCCAACTATTCATGGAGTTCCACTAGGAGCCAATAATGTCAGAGTGGTGGTAGATATGATCATGGGCGGAGATGTTACCATACCAATTCCTTTAATGGGAGAAGTAGAAACTTTAAGTCAAGCGATGGGTAACTTCGTGGCATGGCCTCGTGAACTTGTAATTTTGAATATGGCTAAAAAGGTATGTTTTTTGCCAACTTAAATGTTTTTGTTATTCTTCGTTTATAATTTCAATTTTGTTTGTGATAGGTTTCTTCTTTGGCCAAACCTAAGAAAGATGTTTCTGTCAATGTCCCTGTTTCACAATCTTCTAATTACACGGATGTCCACATTACTATCAAGCTCTTGAATCGATATGCTATGCTCTCTATGCAAGAGGGTGATACAATTCAAATCAACTTGAGCGAGCACATTTTCGAAAAGGAGAAAGTAATTTATCTACATTGTGACGACATCATGCATTATTGTGGGATGGTGGAGATAGGCTATTCATGTATAGTCACATACATTGCGTAATTATACAAAATCTATCACATTTTTTGATTTATGGACTACGTTTTTTTAATGTTTAATGATAATTTTAATTTTCTTTAGGTATCTTTGGACTGTATGTGACTACGAAATAATCAGTAAGTTCATGTTAGTTGATCAAATAACCATTTCAAATTACGTGAAGTGTCAAGAAACTCGTTGCAGAAATCTAGCCAATAGGTTTGACATGGTTAATTTGGATTTGGATCAACGAGTACTCATCCCATATAACACTGGGTAAGTAATGACAATTTAAATTACTTTAACTTAATTATATTTTTGTTTTATTCTTAAACAATGATATTAGAATATTCATTGCTAATAGTTATCATTGGATGTTGATCGTTATCCATCCGCGAGAGAACACTGTTTATGTATTGAACTCTTTACGCAGTAAAATCGAAGAAAGTTTTCAAGGAACCATAAATACGTAAGTGTTTTAAACTTTTATAGTTGTTGATTTCTACATTTATATTATTCTAATGTTTCAAGTTATTTAGATCATTGAGAATGGGCAAGCTAAACATTCACTTCCACAATATCGCTCTAATATCATTTGGAAACTTGTGAAGGTAAATTTACATTGATTATATTATTTATTTGAACTCTTTGGAAAGAAATCTTATATGTATAACTCAAGTATGTTGTTTTTCAATTATTTAACGTGTAGTGCCCCCGCCAATTGGGTTCTGTAGAGTGTGGATACTATGTGCAAAAGTATATACGAGAAATAGTGCACAACTCTAGTATCTCCATAAGTAACCTTGTACGTATTATTCCTTTATCTTTTAAATGATTATAAATATATGATTTATTCTTATGTTATATGTATATTTATTTTTCTTTGTAGTTTAACAGCAAAAGTGCATATAAACAAGAAGAAATTGACGAGATTCGAATAAAATGGACATATTTTGTTGGAAGATTTGTGTAGAGCTATTTGTGGACGTTAAGTAAAGATTTGATGTAAGTAGTAGATTTACTTTTTTTCTTTGTTAGATGTAGAATGAAAATATTTGTTTATAAATATACTAGAAGTGTGTACATTTGGATCTTGTTGAATGTAGTTTGTAAAGGGATGGGTGGTCCCATTGTTTGAAGTTTAGATGTATATATGCATTCTCTGAAACTAGTGCTGGATCTTGTTGGCTGTAGTTTGTGGAGGAAATGTAGTTTGTGGAGGGACAGTGGTCCCATTGTTTGAAGTTTAGATGTACATATGCATTTTTCTGAAACTAATGCTGGATCTTGTTAGTTTTTGGCTTTTAGTAGAGGTCATGCTGAAATTTTCAGTTTTTGGTTCTTGTTAAGTTTTAGGAAAGATCAATTATGGTTTGTTTGTTGTGTAAATTGCATGTATAAAGAAAGTTGTTTAGATGTACATATCCATTCTTTCGAAATTGTTGTTGGATCTTGTTGAATGTAGTTTGTGGAGGGACAGGTGGTCTCATATATGTGTATAATATAGAAGTAAATTGCATTATTTAAGGTTAGTTTTTGGTAGTTTTAGTAGAGGTCATGCCGAAATTTCCACTAGGTTTGATTCAGTTTTGGTAAATGAATGCTAAAGAATCTTCTTAGTGAATAGGTATGTTAGTTTTATCTTAATGTATTGATGTATTATGATATAGAAGTGAATTACATGTGCATTATTTAAGGTTAGTTTTTGGTAGTTTTAGTAGAGGTCATGTTGAAATTTTCAGTTTTTGGTTTCATTCAATTTTAGTGAATGAATATTAAAGAACCTTCTTAAGCATTTTAACTTATTTTAGGTTAGTTTTGTTAAATCTTAGCAAATTAGATCAATAACCTTTTTTATAATCGATTTAGTTTTTGTGTGCATATGTATTATAAAATCTTTGTAGTGAATAAGTTGATTGTTGTGTTTGTAGTAAGTCTTATCTTTGTTAAGTCGTAACATACAAATAAAATTGTATTTTGTGCAGAGGTTTGACGAAAGGATAAATATTATTGGTTAGCCACCCGGGCAACCAACAATTGTTTTTATTAAATTATGCACAAAACGATGACGGGCATTGCCTGTCATTAAATCTTTCAAAATGGACAATTAATGACAGACATGGATTTTTTAAGTCATTCAATGACCGACATTAAAATTTGGTGTGATTTATGTGTTATGCCTTTAATGACGGTTCCTGACCGGCATCCATGTCCATAACATGACGGGCATTACCCGTCATTATATACTGACAACCATTCAAAGCATTCAGCACGCATCGACATTTCATGACGGGCACTGCCCGTCATTATATAGTCTCATTCACAGGCTTTTAATGACGGTCAGTCGGTTTTAATGTCATACTATGTCCGTCATTAAAGGAGTCCGTCATTATAGCCTACGATGACAGGGGGCCTTTTAATGACGGGCAATGCCCGTCATTAAAAGGCACCCGTCATCGTAGGCTATAATGACACGCGTATTGATGACGGGCGCGTGTCCGTCATTGTTTGCCTATAATGACGGGCATTGTTCGTCATTAAGCCCCGATTTTGTACTAGTGATAGTATCTGGAACCACCAAGAGAAGATACTTCAGAAGGCCCCCACACATCAGTGTGAACTAACTCCAACTTTGTAGGTTTTGGCTTTGCTCTTGTCTTTGAGAAATTGATAGGCTTCTGCCTCCCAAATATACAACCCTCACACAACTTATGCAACTACCTTTAGTTCATGTAGCTTCCCTACAGAGTGAAGAATTTTCATACCTTTTTCACTCATATGTCCCAATTTGTTGTGCCACAAATCAATCTGACTGAAATGATCCACAACAACCACCATGTCCTTATCATTATCGTTGACAAACAAAGTCCCTAATTTTCTTCCTCGAGCAACTACCATGGCACATTTTGTAACCTTCCAGTTTCCTTGGCCAAAGTAAAACTCACATCCTTCACTGTCTAACTGCTCTACAAAAATCAAATTCTTCATCATATTTTGAACGTGATGTACCTTGCGAATTTTCCAGATTTAACCATTTCAACTTCACATCGCTAGTTCCAATGATGTCCAAAGGCTCTCCATTAGCTGAATACACATGTCCATGATTCCCTGCAACATAGTTTTCAAGAATGTCACTGTAAAGACCCGAACCTACTACGACTCTCTAAAGCCGAAGCACGACCTAGTTACCTCGCTCATGCCCTAAATTTCGGCAGCATGACGACGTAACTAGAAGAAAACCAAATTTTTCAAAGACCTGGAAAAAACATGAACACTTCTATAATTCAGAATATAGACTCAGCACCCACCAAACTACGATATATAATGCTGAGCTCAATCATCAGACAACCAAACCTAAGAACTTCTAACCAAGCACACGAAACTAAAGAATAATTAGGATTTACAAACCAAACACCCATTAAGGAACAAGGTAATAAAACTAAAAACTAAAATAGGGAAAAGACATTTGGTGGAGTCTCCATAATCTCGTCAAGTCGTCGCCTGCGTCATCCACCCCGTGAATGTGCACAATCTGCAAAACAAACAAAATAGCAAGAATGAGTATAAACATACTCAGTAAGTAGCCCACTTAAGGAACCACAGAATAAAGAGTTCATACCAAGAAAGGAACTGCCCTTATTCACTTTCATGCTCAAATTTTGATACTTATCCTAGTGACTAAAACTCAAATATCCTTCCTCAACCTTGACCACTTTTAATCCTAACCTCATGTCGTATTTGCGAGTCCTGTAGCCAAGAACCCAAACTTGTGAAGGTATACACCCCACACTCATCACAATAGCCACACAGGCAACCAGGGAACAAATCCCCTCAGCTAGCATACAGGCAATAGGGAAACGCATCCCCTATGCTCAACACAATGGGTCATCATCCTAAGCTAGCACACAGGCGCTAGGGAACGCATTCCCTACGCTCAACATAATGGGGAATCACCCCTAAGCTAGCTCACAGGCAATAGGGAAACGCATCCCCTATGCTCAACACAATGGGTCATTATCTTAAGCTAGCACACAGGCGCTAGGGAAAGCATTCCCTACATTCAACATAATGGGGAATCACCCCTAAGCTAGCTCACAGGCGCTAAGGAACGCATTCCATACGCTCAACATCACATACGTTCTAGGCTTACAAACTCGCACGAAACGACAGAAATAGGGTAGGTTGCTCAAATATAACGAGCCTTTGCACTTTCCCAACGCTTTCAAGACCTCTCGAGTCATCCACCATACCAAATTCATTCATCAAGCCCGAATCATAACCACAAACTGGCCCGAAGTTCGCAAGCACATACGAAGGAAAATCACCTCCTAATTCGCACAAGCAAAGAGGAAAAGTAACCCTCGTGCCCATCTTATCTCACTACATCTATTCCTCATATGGGAAAAGACTTAGTGATGTCAAGCAACTATCTCTCCCTCAGTCACAACACACTTGGAACGCCAAAAGTGCCAAGCCATTCAACAAGTCACCAACCTTTCCCACAAGTCCAACTCATAACTCTCAAGTATAACTGAACCATGAGCACAACAATAAACACACGAAGGTAGACATGATTCAGGCACAAACTTGAAACAACCATTCACCGACTAAACCTCTTGCTTATTCAAGCAAACATGTTACTAAGGCATTCAGATAGTTGTGCCCCAATCACACTTGAGCCAAAGCCTTACGGTTAGGTCCATCTACCAACAAGAATTCTCAATTGCCCCTCAACTAGTAACCAAAATCACTAATCGTGACTTTTCCCCTAATCAACCTCCGTGCATCTCGAACAAAGACTCGTGTATAAGCTTATCAACCACCTTAAACAAGACCTCCACTTATCCATAGCTTCTACGCATGCTAGTGACATATTTTCCTAAGCCACTCCTTTCAAATCTAACCCACAAGTTATGCTAGGAGCATGGATAATTACTCGAAACATGGTATACTTTTAAACGTTTCTAACTTGCTAACCAATCAGCTCAGACAATCCAACACGTATGATTATTCAGTTTAATCCATTCTCCACTACTTCCACCCTTTTAGTTAAAGCACTATCTTAGGCATTCAAGTATTCCAAGGCCTATATCCAAACTTAGATAAATCACATACATAAATCATAAGGCACGGCTCGGACCCCTTGTAAATCATACTAGAATTCATTAGTTTTAAACATTCCAAGATAAATTAAGCCCCTGATATCATTTTAATACGTACTTAAGCAACTTAAACTCAAAGACAACTCAAGATAGCTCAACCATTCACACCATGATCCACGTATTCACATTTGGCGTGCACATTTATTCTCATCTCACCACAAACATGAGCCAAACTCATTTCATTCCAACCTTGGCAAACTCTTAAGGCTCTACATGTACTAGCTACAATATCTCGATACTTTGAACCCCTATTTTCAACTATAACCACATAATTAGGTTGTTTGCAATTCAAACAATATCCACGTTGAGCAACAAATCATTATATGCTTTATAACAAGATTTTCAAGCATGCTCTTATAATGTACAAGTTCTCAAACATACAACATACTCAAATAGAACCTTAAAGGGGCTCAAAATTCAAATTTGCTACTTACCCAAATAACTCCAAGGTTCAAGTTGTCCCGAACTCGAATACTTGATCTTGAATCTCCAAATAAGTTCCCAAACTTCACAAAAAGTTCCTAGCATAAAGCTAATTATATCCCCAATTCACATTTAGCCTTAAATGTGTTAAAGCACACCATAACCACATGAAACTTACCCCAAACAGTGACCAAAAGGTGCTGGACAGCGGCTTAAACGATCCAAATTCGCCTAATTCGACCTTCAATCACATTGGGTATTCTAGATCAAAATCCAAAACATTATAGGTTAGTTTCAATTTACTAAATCAACCCTTCAATTCAATCCTAAAACCCATAAATCACTTTGAATCATTAATGTAACACTTACCCACTCCAACCGAACCTATACACGGCTTGATCGAACACCAAGCATGCTGGAAAACGACCCCAAACACCACCCCTGCTGCTGTCTGTACAGATCACGCACGAGAGGAAGAGTGAAACGGCGCCGTGTCTACTGTAGGGGCTCGCAGATGGCAAGTACTGCTGCAGACGAAGAAGACCGACGGAGTGGATCGGGTTCACGGACAGCTGGGCGTCGTTCGGCTGCGACAGCACGAGGAAGACGAAGAAGAAGAAGAAATTGCAGCGGTGGAAGGAAGCCCGACAATTCGCGTGTTATGCAGTTCGACGAGAGAGAGAGAGAGAGAGAGAGAGAGAGAGAGAGAGAGAGAGAGAGAGAGAGAGAGAGCTTTCGGTGAGAGGGGAAGAAATCGGGCAGAGAGAGAAAAGAGAGAATGAAGAAGGAGAAGAAGAAGAAGGAGTAGTGGATAACGATAGATTTTTTTTTTAAAATTACTAAAATGCCCTTTGACCAACTTATCATTCCCAAATTGCCCTTATAACCATCCAAAACTTCAAATTAGCCCAAGTTAAAATTGCAAATTGAGAATTATTTCAAATTAAATTCTAAAATTTCAAAATTAACACTCTTGAAAAAAAAGCCGGGCGTTACAGTCATATTGTCCTGTAGTATGAAATGATGCACCTGAATCTATCACCCATGGGTCATGAGCACTTTCCACTACTAGAACCAAACCATCATGCATCTCATTAATAGCAACATTTGCACCAACTTCATTACCCTCAGTTCGCTTTGGTGCCTTGCAATTTTTGTTCAGGTGTCCAGTCTTACCACTATTCCAACACTCTAATATGCCATTTCTAGTCTTTCTTCTGTTGTTTTTTGATTTACCTCGATGTCCATGACTTCTGTTATTACTCCCCCCTATGTTCACATTGAACGCAAAACCTGAAGTAAAAGCAACACCTGAGGCATTTCTGCAAATCTCTTCTCCAATAGAAGAATCTCTAACCTGTATAAACTACAATGTCTCTTTTCCACATGAATTAGAAAATGCGGCTTTCATGGTTTCCTAACTATCAATAAATCGCATTTACTTCATCAGTAATTTCTAACTCAACAGCAACTAATTTGTTCATCACTGAATCAAACTCATTTATATGGGTAGTAACAAATGCATCTTCAGGCATTTTCAAATTAAAGAATTTAGTTGCAAGATATACCTTGTTTACAGAAGGTTTTTCATACATGTTAGACAAAGCTTCCATTAGCTCTGCTGTGGTTGTCTCCTTCGCCACACTGCTTTGCGCATTCTTTGCCAAAGTCAGGCGAACAGTCTCCAACACCTTTCTGTACAACGTTTCCATTCAGTTTCTCCCATATCATTAGGCTTTCCTTCCAATGGCAAATTCAGTTCCTTGGAATGCAAATAATCCAATATCTGAAACCTCCAAAACAAAAAATTTGATCCATTAAAAGTAACCAATCTCTCGTCTCCTCCTAACATCATTCTACAACCCGAACGCTCTGATACCACTTGTTAGGGGACGATAAAAATATAATCAATCTAAATTCTCTACCAAATTCAGACAATGTCTATTTGATCTTAATCCCATAAAAGGTTTTGGTTCCAAATATTTTGCGCAATAAACAATTTAGAAATGACAAGCTTAAAAGAATAGATAAACTAACCTAAACTTCTAAGCAACGAGAACAATAAGGAAAAAAAGGATAAGGGAAGAGAAATTGACAACGAATTTATACTGGTTCACCCAGTGTGGCCTACGTCTAGTTCTCTACTACCGATGCAAGTTCCACTTAAATGTCAAGGAGGAAGTTACAAGAGTTTATAACTCTCAAGAATGATTTCTCTCACTTTTATCTCAAAGAAAAGGCTCACGAAGCACTCTACTCTCAAACTCTTTAATGGAGAAAAATTCACTGCAAAAAAATACTCAAAGAAAAGCTCCATAATTATGTCTTCAATCAAAACACATCAACGACTTTTCTTTCTTCTTTTTTGTTTCTGTAGAACAACACAACACTCACGCTTCTATTTTTCCTTCTGTTGTAAAGCAACCACCTCCCATATTTTCTTCTTTTCTTATGGTAAATAACACACTACCACCACATAACAAAAAACTAGGTTAATTAACAAAGTGTAATTCAAATTGGGCCAAGAAAACTTAATGGGCCTAATGTTTGTTTTTCTGGCTCCATTAATTTTTTTTAACATAGGGTTGGAAAGCATGAAAATCAAAAGCTTGTGTTTAGGGTGCAGGAATCTGAACCTTCGGGTTAGGCAGTTTTTTTTTTCTTTTGCTATTTTTTTTAGTGGATGTTTTATGAATTGTAAAACCCATTGTGTAACATGAATCAACTTTTAAGGGAATTTTGAATGAAGCATTTAATTTATGTTATAGTCTAAAAATAAGAAAATTGTTTCAAACAATCAAAACATTGATTACCATTAACAAAATGAAAAACATAACATGACAATTTTAAGTTTTTTCATTTTTGTTCATAGATCGACATACAAATTTTAAACTCAAAACAATTGTTTACAATAATGATATTAATGCTGATGATATACCAAATACAAAGTATATCAATTATTATACAATTGATATACCAAATTTATCAGTCAACATGTGCTCGTGCACTTGTTATTTATGAACTTAAATTGAATTCTTATTCATTTGTTTCAAAGTATTATTTCATTAGTACATTGTATCAACTTATAATAATCCAATTTATTCAGTTGGTAACAATTATGATTAGAGTTTTGTAAATATTGATGATAATGTATAACCTCCAACTGTTAAATGTCAATAATGAAGGCCTAAAAAAACAAAGGATACTTTCACAGTTGGTGAATTGAAAAAGCTCGGATGTGACTAAAAGGCATTTTTGGTGCTTAAGTAACTAAAAACTTGTTCAAAGTGAAATAAACATGTCGAACTCACCTCCAAGCTCTCCCAAACTTGATCTCAACTCAATTTGTAAATTGTCTAGGAACCATAGTCTTCCATTGTGAGGTGAATAGTTCATTCTCATCACACTCATTCTAAATACAATTTCAATAACATTGGTATATCAATAGTATATCAGCATTCATTCAAAATTCATTTCAAGTATAATATTGATGTATCAATAGTATATCAGTACTCGTTAAAAATTCATTGCAAGTATATCATTAGTGTGTTGTAGTATATCATCTCTCATTCAAAATGTAATTTCAAGTATAACATTATTGGTGTATCAGCAGTATATCAACACTCACTCAAAAATTTATTTCAAGTATAAAATTAGTGTATCAATAATATATCAATCTGTATTCAAAATGTATTTCAAGTGTAATGACCCTACTTAACACGACTCTCTAGACGCGGAAGCGAAACTAAGTTACATCGCTCATGCCGAAATTTCGGCAGCATGACGACGTAACTACAAGAAAACCAAAATTTTACAAAGACCTAGAAAAAGATGTAAACACTTCTAAACATCATAACACAAACTCAGCATCCACCAAACTACGATACACTATGCTGAGCTCATCCAACAGACGCAAGAACTAGGGAATTCTAACTAGCACGCGGAAGCATAAGAAGTTTAAAGTTTACAGACCAACATGCAATAAATAATAAAAATACAACACTAAAAGCTATTACAAGGAAAGGAGTCTCCATAGCCTCGTCAAGTCATCGCCTTCGTCACCTGCCTCGAGAATGTACATAATCTGCAAAGACAAACAAAGTAACACAAGTGAGTATAAATATACTCAGTAAGTAGCCCACTTAAGGGTCCAAAATTTAAAGAAGACATTCCAAGAAGAGAACTACCCTTACTCACGCTCGTGCTCACATTTCAATTACATAGCTAAATGCTCAGTCCAGCCAACTAAAAACTCACACACCCTAACCCGAGTCCATCCCGATAAGGCATTGTCTCGAGCACTACCTACGAGTCATGTAACTTAGGTTGACAATGGCAGTGAGAGAAAACAACTCTCATGCCTACACACAACGGGAAATCACCCTTACGCTAGCACACAGCTCGGTGAAGGGAAGCAACCTTTACCCTCATCATAATGAGGAATCACCCCTAAATCAGCACACAGCTCGGTGAAGGGAAGCAACCCCCACTCTCATCATAATGGAGAATCACCCCTAAATCAGCACACAGCACGGTGAAGTGAAGCAACCCTCACCCTCATCATAATGGAGAATCACCCCTAAATCAGCACACAGCTTGGTGAAGGGAAGCAACCCTCACCCTCACCCTCATCACATCACATCAACCTAGAATTACAGACTCGCTTAGGATGGCCATTAGGTCAGGTGGCACTAATCTAACGAGCTTTTGTACTTTCGCAACACTTTTGGGACCTCCAGGGTCAATCCACCATACCACATTCATCCATCATGCCCGAATCACAATCACAAATTGGCCTGAAGTTTGCAAACACATACAATGGGAATCATCCCCTAATCCTCACAAGTAAAGAGGGAAAACAACCCTCTAGCCCTTTCATACATTTACAACACCTTACGCCCCATATTTATACTTTTATAACTCAGGCTTACACCTCAACAAACAACATCAATCACCTCATTGTGACCCTCACCAAAGATCACAAACAAGCGTAAGAAATCAGGACGAACAAATCCTTCCACTCACATTCGGACCTGCCTGAAACATGATAAACTTGCCCAGTCATCTGCCCATACTGAACACACGAAATCTGAACACTAAACTCTTCCAAGGTATTCTAAGTTGCCAGCTAACTGAATCCAACAAACCAAGAGAAGTAAACTCTAGCCGACCATTCAAGCGATTTAAGCATATCATACTCGCATAGCAACCCTAAATGTTGCATGCCTTTAAGGCGTTCAAAAACAGCCATGCACCCAATCCAGGACCCAAAAAAAATAGCCCCAACCAATTATTCGGTCTAAAGGCTCAAGTATTCTACATTCCATAGCTAACCAATCACGCCGATCTTCTATAACCATATTTAGGCCAATATGATTTTCCATAAATCAACACAAACACGCCCAAACTCATCCAATTGCAACCTTAAGCAAATTTTTAAGGTTCTATACAAGCTAACTACAATAACTCAAAACTTTAAGCTTCTATTTTCATCATAAACACATAGTTAGGCCATTTTTGGCTCAAAACGACTTCCACACCGATCACTAATGATTACAAGCTACAAAACAAAATTTTTAGGCATGCTTTCATAATTTGCAAGTACTCAAACACACATTGAATTCAAATAAGAGCCTTAAGAGGTTTAAATCCGACGACTACTTACCTAAGCCGAATAAATAATTTACGAGCTTGATCTTTGCCCAAATTTAGACTCCAAAACTTGCTGAAATTTATATCAAATTACTCAAACTTCGATAATTAGCTCTCCAATCGCAATGGGCTTCCTCAAATTACATCCAACAAATCCGATTTAATTCCAAAGGCTAGAACAATACCTAAACATACTTGAAATCCAAAGTAACACCTTAACTCAACACCGGAACACTAACCCACGATAAAACGAACTGAAAACTTGCTGAATTGACTTCGAATTAGCTCAATTTTGCAAATCCAAGAGCCCAAATACCAGGGGTAAACTAAAATTAAAACAAAAACTTCATGGGTAAACTTCAAATCACATACATAGCCAACCAAAAGATTGAAATCAAAACTCGGGATACTTATTCACTACGAATCAAGGTCGTATACAGCTGTACGATCATCGAGCTTACCGAAAAATCAACCCCAAAACAGCACCCATTTTATGTCTGTACAAAAATGGAGAAAGAGAGAGGCGGCGGCAGAGCCACCCGTGCCGGGGGCAGACGACGACGTTCACAAATCAAACTGGCCTACGGATCTAAATGGGTGGAGGAGACGTGTTCGCGAGCAGCAGGCAGCACAAGCGACGAGTGGTTGTGCGGCGGTCTGACGACTAGGAGTGCGACAGTGAGGGCCGCAACTTGTCTGTTTGTTGGAGGAAGAAGAAGAAAAGCAAGGAGGTGTGGGAGGGGTTGCACGTTGATGGAAAAGAGAGAGAGATATATAGAGAGATGGTTGGGTTTTCGGTTGAGGGAGGGAAGAAGAAAAAGAACAAGATAAGGATGAGAAAAAAAATAGATGTTTATCTCATTTCCATTTTCCATTTTTTTAACAACCTAATAAAAATACCAATATTGCCCTTCCAAGCTTTCTAAATTCCAAATTAATCCTACTACAAAAAATTCAAGTTGAGAATTATTCCAAATTAAATTTCAAAATTCCGAAATTAACGCCCCTAAAAAAGTCGGGCATTACATCAAGTATATCAATAGAGTATCAATAGTATATCAGCACTCATTCAAAATGAAATTTGAAGTATATAATTAGTGTATTAGTAGTTTATCAACACTCATTCAAAATATAACATTAGTGTATAAATAGTATATTATTACTCATTAAAAAATCATTTCAAGTATATCATTGGTGTATCAGTAGTATATCAACACATTCAAAATTCATTTCAAGTATAAAATTGGTGTATCAATAATATATCAATACACACTAAAATGCATTTCAAGTGTATCAATAATGTATCAATAGTGTATCAATAGTATATCAACGCTCATTCTAAATAAAATTTCAAGTATAGCTGATAATTCTCATTTGTGAAGATTATTTGACCCTTATAGTTAGGTTATTCTTGCCATTTTGTGTATTTTGTTGACAAAAGAGCAAACCAAAGGTAATTTTTATATGTAATATTCATAAAAGTTTGTTGGAATAATGAAATAGAGAAAAGAAGTTGAAAAGAGTTGGGAATGTGCTTATTTGAATGTTTTTGTGCAGGAAATTAAAAATGGCAGCAGAATGCAATTTCATTGCAATTGCATTTCTGGGCTGACGTAGAAAGAACGAGAATTTTGGATTTTGAATGATTTTGAAGATATTCTCTAGATATTCTCCCTGATTCTTGGCATTAATGGCATGTGTTTTTCCATACACTAAAGTTGACAAAAACCCTAGCTTTTTTAGGCTATAAAAAGGCGGCTAACACACAATCAAAAGGGGGATCGGATCACGCCATTTTCTACACTTTTTCTTCTTATCCATACTATCCATCTCCCTCTTCATCTTCTACAACCTCTAAAACTTGATCCAATCTAGGTGAATAAACCTTAGATTGTGAAGACCCATTTCACTTTGAAAGAGGTTGGAGTAAGTTTGATTGAAAGAAAGGGCGTTAGAGGGTGTCAAGTTCTACATTTTCATATCATTTAAATTTTGTCTAGCATTATTTTGAAGCTTTAGATTATGTTTAGCTATTGTTTTCATTTCAATTAAGTTTTACTTTTTGTTGAGTTTAGTTCTTCATTTCAATTTTGTACCTTCAAGTTTTGGAACGATTCATTGTTGCAAGGTCTTTTAATATAGTCAAGTTTAATTTTTAGCAAGTGAGTTTCTATTTTGAGCTTTATTTTGGTTCTTTTGATTTTGCACATTTATTTCCTTAAGTTATGAATTTTTCTTTAATTAAATCTCGTTTATTTTTCTATTTTATCATGAACTAATCCTATCTTTGGAATTCAAGCATGTGAATGCCCTAGAGAATGTAATGAAAGCCTAAGTGTAAGAGAAACATTGCTTACTCTATAGCTTGTTTGCTTTTATTGATTTTTAATGTTCATTATTAGTCTAGATTGATCGCCTAGATTAGCATACAATAATCGAGTCTATGTGTTGATACTAGATGGAGGAGCTATTTCATTGGAAATCAGTAAAACAGACGTGCATAATACGATCCACCATGGAGTCTAAGTTTATAGCTTTTGAGCTAGCAGGGCAAGAGGCAGAATAGCTAAGAAGCCTGCTGGAAGCGTACCATTGTAGGAGGTGTCAGTATCAGTTTCTTTGTATTTTGATTCACAATCTGCCATAGGTATTGGCAAAAACAATATGCCTTAGACATGGAGCTGTGAAACAGTTGTTGAAGAGTGGAATTATCCCCTTGGAGTATGAGAGGTCTGAGAGGAACTTTGTAGATCCTCTCACGAAAGGCCTAACAAGGAGAGTAATTCTAGAGTCTTTGACAAGAATGAGACTCAAACCCTTATAGTGGATCCATAGCCTTTTATTTGGGTAGTCTAAAATATAGCCTTGATGGACAACTTTGAAGTCTTCGTAGCTCAGTTTTTTAGTGGTTTGTCTCATACAAGGTTGATGAAGCAATTAACGTGAGTGTGAAGGTGTGACCGCCTTCTATGAAAGAGTTTAAAGGTCTATTTTTAGAGCTCTCACGATGACCCGAGGTTTTATGTGCATGGCCATTAATAGCGCTTGGTTTACATTCATATCGCAAAAACAGAATTAAACACAAGAACTGAATGTGTTGTGGGGACTCAACTATAACTGATGAAAGTTCAGGAGGTAACTCACTTTCTTTAGTTATGTTGTTGCCCTACTTCACTATGCATGAATTTAAATCGTAAGATATTGATGCTTAAGTTTATTCTCCTTTCTTTGCTCAGAATTTTTTATTTTCCTTCATCTTATCAGTCACTCGTGGGGGACTGTAGGGAATGACTTACAAGCTCTTGGGTCTTTGGTCTATTGTAAGCCCTTACAAAGAAGAGAATCTAGTTGTCCCACATGGAAAAATTACAAGTTGGGAAGTGGGTATATATACTAGAGCATTTTGAGGTGCTTGCAAAGGTGGATAGAGTGGTAGTAAAGTGTCTCCCCACATGCACACGCAACCTTCGCCGTTTGTTCGGTTAGACAGGCGGGTGGGTTAGGGTTACCACACTTGTGCGTAAAAAAGAAGTAATTTTTTATTACCTTACTCTCCATTTTTTTGGGACAAATTATTAATTTTTATTATCGTTTAGAATCTCTCCATTTATGTTCTTTTCAATTTTTTGGTGGTTTTTGGATATGAAAACAGTAAAAAAACGCTCCTCCCAGTTCTTCAAAACCGATTCTTGGCTTCGATTTTCAATATGACCTTCTTCATCTGCAAATCACTTTTTCTGATTTTAGCAAAGTGTGGTTTTTTTTTTTCCAATCATCCTCTAACGAGTGCACATTGGAGGTGGATGTTGTGTTAACTTTAGGGAGAAACTGGAAAAATACGATTCACATTGAGGTCGTGCCGAATTTACTTTCAAGGCAGTGGTAATCCACGGTGCAACAACTAATTCTGGTTTTCTTCGAAGTAACATATAGCATTGTTTTTATGCTATAAAAGGTTTATAATAGCATTTTTTAAGCTATAAAAAGTTTTCATAACATTAAAATGATGCAACAAAATGACTCTTTATAACATTTAGTGTAGCGTTAAAAAAATGCTATAAAAAGTTAAAGACTTTCAATAACATCTACTACGACATGACCAAAAACGCTATGAAAAGTCTACAATAACGGTTTTTAGGATGCTGTAGTATTTGATATTTGTTGTGGTGTAACATCTACGCCTGAAAAGGCTCAAATTAGTGAGTATGAAAAATTGAAGTTGCACTAAAGTAAGGATAGAAATAAGTGAAATTAGCATCACAATTCTAACGATATATAACTAACCCTAGTTTCAAACTAAAACTCCAAGAAATACACTCAAAACAAGAGAAAATAGTGCAATATTTCATTCCTTTTGTGTTAAATAAAAGCTAGAAAAAATGTTAAAATAATCCCATTTCATCGAACTAGTACGTGGTCAATCTTAGAATCTAATACGTAGAGCCCTAAAAGAGTTTTCTATGCAAAGAAAACTAACCTATTGACTAATGAGGAGAAAAAACATGCAAAACACCGAGAAAGGATTAATGGAGATGGAAAAATTATTTGACTCAGATGAAGCAGACCTCCAAAGATCTAAAACAGGTGAACCCAATGACCCTGTACTAGCTACCTGAGATTGAAGTTGAGTACCCACCTATAGTCTTCCAAATCGAAGGTAAAGACATAAAGTATCCTAAATTTATAGATTTATGTAATTAACTTAAAATAGGGTAATTACTCTTAAAACATATAATGTCCATAAGACAATATCTCATTCTTACATCCAAAAGAGTGTTAATATAACCAAACTTAAATAAGTATTTAGCATGAGATTATTAAAATGTTTATAAAGTCAAATAAACATAAAACAAAGAAATGACAACATAGAATTAATATGGTCAAGCATGTCTGTCTCATGACTCCTCTTCAACGTTCTCGTCATCATCTACATTACTATCTGTAAAACATAGAACCACATAAAGTGAGTATAAAGTACTTTGTATGTGATTATTCCCATCATAAAGAATCTTAATGTTCAATCACATATATCATGTTCATATCCCTACATAATACATCTCATATAGCACCTAAACCATGAAATGACCTAACTCAACATATTTTGGGCACTTACTTACATTTACATACATACATTCTTAACTTGATGTTATCCTAAGCCAAAATTCATATCATGACTGCCAATTGTGCATGTAATATTTATAGGGTAACCTCCCATAAATATCATTTACATTAACTATTTTTGTTGCTTAATGACAGTTGACCCATTAACAGATATCATACTTGTCATATTATACATCTAGATGCATAACATAACTAATTAAATGAGTATTTATATGTAGCATATTCTTACCTAACTCCATGACACATAAGACTACCAAATTAACTCTAAATGCAACTATACTTGATTTCAACATGCTTTTCTATTCGTCATACTTAATTAAAACATATAAATCATTGAAAATTAATGTTAATGTTGGGAGTGCAAACCAAAGTTCCATATTGGCTAGATAAGGGAAAGATCATGGGTATATAAGTGAGAACAACCATCTCTATTGGTATGAAGCTTTTTGGGTGAAACCAAAAATATCATACCTAATGTGGAGATAGGTGGAGGGTCGTTGTCCCTAATAGTTAACATATGTAACAAACAATGAAGAGATCAAACAATTTCAATTAAGAAAACAATGAGGCACCAAGACCACATATAACTTAATTTAAAAATTAAGACTTAGCTTATAACTTAGGCCTTGTTTGATAACCATTTAGTTTTTAGTTTTTAGCTTTTGAAAACTAAGCTTATAAATATTACTTCAACCTATAAATTTATTTGTTTTTTATCTACTTTTTAAATATATATTAAAAAAGCCAAGCCAAGTTTTGAAAACTACAAAAGTAGGCTCCGATTGATAACCATTTGATTTTTAAAAATTAAGCCTATGAGTACTACTTCCACCTATAGGTTTTCTTGTTTTATTATCTACTTTTTACATATATTTTCAAAACCCAAGCCAAGTTTTGAAAACCAAAAAAAGTAGTTTCGAAAAACTTGTCTTTGTTTTTAGAATTTGGCTAAAAATTCAAATGTTTTATTAAAAGGGAGGAAACTCATTGTAGATAAATAATGAGAAAACAAGCACAATTTTCAAAAAATTAAATGGTTATCAAACAGGGTCGTAGTTTTCAAAAACTTGTTTTTTAGGGGAATTTAGTTAAGAATTCAAATGTTTTCTTTTGAAAGATGAAACCCATTGTAGAGAAATGATGAGAAAACAAGCATGATTTTCAGAAATCAAAAACAAAAAACCAAATGATTATCAAATTGGGCCTTAATAACCTAAATTTTGTTTCCTTAAAGAAAACCTACTAATTTGTTGGCATAGATTTCCTATTAAGTAACCTAGTTAATATTAATTATAAAATTGATTTTTAAAAAATTATAAAATTATTAAACTAATTATTATAATTGATCAAAAATAGAGAGAAAACACATATTACTATTTTCCTCATATAAAATTAATCATAAAAATGAATTTTAATGCTTTAAAAATATTTTTTCAGGCTATATTTTAAGGCCTCTAGTCACGCACACAACGTTTCAGATTTAAAAACAAGGAAAAACTACTAACTGTTAACAATGTTTTTCCTTCTATTGTAAATGGTTAAATTAAGCAAATTCTCAGAAGCTAAGAGACGCTCCGTAGAACACCAAGAAAAATGGTTTAAAGAAGTCATATTATAGCACATGGAGTATACCTCTTGTTATACCTCTTGTGTGGAGTGGGCAAGTATCTTATGCTCCTTATCTCAGACCTCCACCAAATGTCTTGAAAAATATCATTGATATCATGTTTTGTATGGGACAGCACTTCACTTCCATTCATCTTCAATTCCTCCAGCTTAGGTGTGGTTACAGTTCCATTAGAAAATATCTTCATTGTTGGGCATTCATAAACCATCAACTGCTTCAAGAATGGGAACACAAGTTTGCATTTCCCAGGGTAAAAGCTCTCTAGTCTTGGTAACTTTCTAATTGACAACCACTCCAATTTGCTGAAAACAATTTCATGCAGCTTGTCTTCTTCGTCCTGGTCTCCAGCAAATATACAAGTCGTCATTTCTCTACAATCTTCTACTTTGATTTTAACAAGAGTCTTAGCCATTGAGGAGGAGCTTAGCAAATTCATCAGCTTATCACACCCACTTACATGGAGATTCTTCAAGTTCAAGAATGTGATTGATGGTGGAGCTATACACTTTAATTTACCACATTTCGATACATAAAAGTCTTTCAAATTACCAAGCATTAAGCTCACTCCACTGCCGTCCGTCCACACGTGTGTAAGTTCAGGAAGAGAATACAAATGTAATACCTTCAAGTTTGCACATGATCTCTGAGTATGATTATTATTTTCTTCTTCATTTAGGAATACTTGTACCAACCCACAGACATACTGCACATTGAGGCATTCAATATTGTAGAATATTTGATTCATTTCCCGTGGAAAAGCATTATGTCATCAAAATGATCACTCAAACCAAGAGATCGAAGTCTTGGAAACCACGCGGATCTAAACCGAAGACTTTCCGTAATGGCTATGGGCCCCAATGACAACATTGTCAAGCTTGGGAATACAATCTGAAACACAAACAAATTTTCTAAGCTAACCTATTAAATATTTGGTCCTATTTTTCAACTTTAGGAGTTAGTACCAAATAGAAATATAAAAAGTGCATATATTAAAGAAGATACAAGGATCAAGATGCGTTACCTCAGGAAACACTAATTTTGATGTACTTTTATCCTCTGAAAATAATTGTAGTGGCACGTCTTTGCTGCAATATCCAATATTTAAACTTTCAAGTTTTTGAAAATGATTGATGAATGTAGGTGGAAAAACACTTTGAAGCTGAGGGCAATCAAATACTTCGATTTCTTGAAGATTTGGAAAGGTGAAGAATGCACTAGGATCTTTGTTCCACACACACTTCAAATTCAGCAGTCCCCTCAAATATAACTTCTTCAATGGCATTACTATTACACCCTCCTTTTGCTTAAAAGTCGGCTCGTCCACTTCAAAAATTCTCTCAAGTAACTCACATGCTTCAATACGTAATGACTTTAAGGAAACAAGTGTTGTCACCACATTTGATGAGAAAATGTACCTTAAACTGTAGAAATTTGACAACTCAATAGTTTGGAGATTGCTAAAGAAATTTGCAATCAAGCCATGATCATCATGCCATACCATTTTTGAATTATTTCCTCCTACAATTTTCAAATTTCTCAACTCTGCAAATGCAACCTGCACAATTTTACAATCCCGAAGGAAGAAGACATTAATTTTTTTTGTTTTATAGTACTAAAATTAAATTTGTTTACTAAATTCCTTTCTTTACAATCTTTAAAATATAAAATTAAAAAACAAAATCATTGTCAAGTATACTTGCAAATGAAAAACTCTGAGAAGAAAAAACTGTAAATATATATATATTTTTACGATACCTCATCATCAAAAAAGGGAGTGCCATTGTCTGGATTTTCCTTGCTCAAACTTGGAAGACCCTTTTCATTTGCTTTGAATCGAACATTTGCAAGAGCCTCGGATGTTGCTTTTATACTTAAACGTTCACATCTTTGCCACAGTGTTCCAAATACCCGATCTATTACATCAGCTTCTGATCCAATCTTAATCACCAAGGATCTTGAGAATTTAGGTCGTTGTTCAAGAAACAAGTGTGTAAAGTCGTCTATGTCACCAACACGAAGAAAAAAAATTTCTAACTTCAAATTTTCTAAAAACAAGAGATCTTGTAGCATCCTCTCATCCAAAATATCTAACTTTAAACTGATAAGATGCGGTAGATCTTTCAATCCTTGAAGTGTGACATTCTTAATCAATTTATTTTCGTATGATACTTCCTCTCCCCATCTTCTAAAGCTTGATGACAAATCCAACTCTTCTAGTTTTGTCATACTAGAAAAAATGGTAAGGGGAATTACATGCAAACCTTTACAATCTGATACTTCCAATACTTTGAGTTCTATCAGTTTACTCATAGTTGCAGGTAAATGTGTGATCATCGGACAATGTTTAATCCTCAAAATTTGCAATTTCTTTAGCTCACCAATTATATCAATATCATTAACACTACAGCTACTCATACAAAATATTTGAAGGTTCTCAATTAATGCATGAGTTAAAGATATCCTTGATTCTTGAAAATGCATCACTGACAAGTCCAAAACTGTAAGTTTTTCCATTCCTTCAAAAAAGGTATTGGAAATTTGAAGGTTTGCGTTCCACGATCCACGTAATATTAATAGCTCAAGATTTCGAAACTCCAAACTTTGAGGAAGGTAGTGAAAGTTGGCAAGGTTTCCAAAGATTGCTCTATAAGATCCACATCTATCATTTTCTAGCCATTCACTATGTCCAACAAAGTTCAACGCAGACATGTTAGCTTCTTTTGACGATGCTATGTTTATTGCAACATCACGGACCACATCATGCATTTTAACATATTTGTCCCTCAAATTGGACTCTAGAAGTAAAGAGGAAGATATAAGATCATCAACTAACTTGATTACCCTATTTCTTGCTTCACACCAAGTATGTACTTCACTTAACAATCTCATGCCCATTGCATACATTTGCAAATATTCTACAGAAATCTCATAATCATCTGGAAATACACTACACAGAAGAAATAGTAACTGAGTTTCTATACTTTTTATATGATCGTAACTCAATTTAATTGAAGAATAAAGTAGGTCAGTTACTCCTTCAATTTTTGTTGGAATAGGGTTTTTCAATTTATTCAAAGCATCCTTCCAAATTTCTATCTTTTCTCCCTTCAATGCTTTTGCTACTCCAACAAGTGCAAGTGGTAATCCATCACATTTTTTTGCCACCTTCTTAGCTACGTTTTTTATAGCAGCTTTATCAAACTCACCAACAATGGCTGAAAAAAACTCCCAAGACTCTTCTTCACTCAGGTGGTTTAACTGAAAATACTTTTCTACATCCATATCCTTGGTCAATACATTTCGTTTTCGACTTGTTATAAGTATCTTGCTTCCATTTTCACTTAATTTTGATCTACAAGGAATTCCAATATCTTTGAGATCTAGTTTGTTCCATAAATCATCAAATATAACCAAGATTTTCTTTTCCACTTTCAATTTATTTTGTAGTAAATCTGCTCTTCCCTGCTTGCTTTCCGCAATTCTTAACTCCAACCTTAACTTATCTCCCATTTGTGCTTGGATATCTTCTACATTCAAAGATTGGCCTAGTGTCACTTTAATCACTTGATTAAATAATTTGTCTTCCAGCACTAATTTCTCAACTTGATCAAGGAATGTAGTTTTTCCAACACCTCCCATACCAAATAACCCTATCCGGTTAAAATTAGGATTTACAAGTGCCTCCTTAATTTGTTTGGCCATCAATTTTCTTGATTCTAAAAATTGATAATTTTCAAGTATATTAGAACTTCCAAAACCTGAAAGGGGCACGAGATAACCAACTCTCTTGAAATTCTTTTTGTTCTCTATTAATTCAAAAATTTCTTTCCCTTTCTTCGTTGCTTTCCTACTTCTTTGATATCGTTGGACCACGTTAAAGCACGAAGGGTTATCTAATCCACTTTCATTTTCTTGGGACATGTTGGGTAGTTTAGTGATTGTATCGTCCACTCTTCTAAACCATGTTGAAACCATAGGTTCAATTTCACATCCATGATTTTTTTCTTCATCAACCCTATGTTGCACTTCTTCTCTAGCATCCAAAAGATCTTGATGTCTCACTCTAAGATCTTTAATATTTCTGTTGTGGAGAAAAAGGTAACTTAGTTGACGTCCGATAGGTGCAATGGTGTACTCCGCTATTTTTTCCACAATTAAGATTATGATCTCCATTCCTGTGTATAGTTACTTTCTCCCCTAAACTCTTTTTTTATGTTTCATTTTCTGTACGGAGATAGTGAAGGATGTCAATAGTTAAAAACAATGGAAAAAATTATCACAAGAATAATGATTAGCAAACCTTGTATTGGCATAAAAATTATCACAAGAATAATGATTAGCAAACCTTGTATTGGCCCACAGTATGCCAATCTTTTTCAATAGACAATAGTTTAGCTTCAATTTGATAAATACTTTGCTTTAGATTTTTATTTTATTTTAAAATTTTAAAATGGTTATTAGTTTTGTATGTTTCATTGTTTTAAATGTCTATCAAATTTTTAAATTAAAATGTTTTTTAAGAAATTTTGACTCCTACATCATGACACAATTTTGTTTTAGCTTTCTACTTCTAAAAAAATAGAGTTTGTTCACTAATCATTTTTCTTTCTTATGTTTTATTTTTTAAGACACTTTTCAAATCTTAGATAAAAGTCGAAAACAACTTTTTCTAGTCTTTCAAATTTGAGTTTTCAAAATAATTTTGAATACAAGATTTCACAAAAGAATGAAGTTAATTAGTAAATGAGTTCGATTTTTAAAATAAAACAGTAAACAAAATTTTTACTGATAGGCCCTACATGTTTTTTCATTTTAAAATGGGTTTAGAATTATAAAAAAAAATTATGAAATAAACGAATGTTTGAAGTTCAAATTTCTTAATTTATATAACATATTTAATCCCCAATTATTTACCATCAAGAAAACTACCTCTATTCACAGCCAGAAAATCATAATCTGAAAATCCCATTCGTCATCCAAACACTCAAGATTAAAAATTAAAAATTAAAAATAAATCCCAAAAAACTAAGTTACATTCAAATGCAGTCATAAAATCAAAATATAAATATGTTTACATTTTTTTGTTTTGGTAAAAATTGTGAGTATTTAAAAAATTGGAAAACAACGTGTGATAAAATTTGGCTAGTTTATGTTTCAAATGATTTTTTTTTTTAAGAAGGTGAAAAGTACTTCTAACCCATCAAAATACATTTTTTTTTCAAAATTTTCAATAATTGGTTGATAATCAAAAGTGATTTGGAAAATTCTAAAGACGATTAAAATTAAAGGAGTGCTTATATCATAAGCAATTTCACATAAAATTAAAGCATTTCTTTCCGGAACTATTCCTGAGTAAAAAATCTAATTTTTTTAATTAAAAAAAAGCCCATAAAATAGCTTGAATACTTCAGCCTCAAATACTTAACCAGTGAATTAAGATTCAAATTCATTCTTTGATGATAAGCTAAAACATCTAAACATATTTGGAATGTTGGGTGCATTTGGAAGTGATTAAAAAAAGTGTTTTTAGCTAAAATGTTATTATTACTTTGGCAAAAGATGGTTTTGAATGATTATTTGTTTGTTTTCAAAAGTTTATTGTTTGGAATCATGTAAAAAAGACATTAGATATGAGAGATAAAAAAAAAAATGTTAAGAGTTCAGTGATAAACAAAATTTTAGAGGGAGAAATGCTGGTAAACACATGCCGTTTAATCAGGCGATCAAAGGTCCTTCGATATAGCGAACAAAAGAAGTAAAAAATAGAAAAAAAAAGGAAGTTAATAATCAAACTCCAAAAAAATTCATTCATAGTTTTGTAGGTTGGGAAGAAGAAGAAGAAGAGAGCTAAAAATGAGTGGAAGATTAGAAGAAAAGATATTAATATATATTCAACACAATATCCTATCAGCATATGTTTATGTTTATGTTTATTTTTATGTTTAATACTGAAAATATGAGTGGAAGAAAAGAAACTACCTGTCACTGCAACGGAGGCCTAACCATTCTTCACTTCCTTGAGGGAGAGAGAGAGCAAAAAATGAAGAAAACAAATAAGAGAGATGAAGAAACTGTGTGGAAATTTTGGTGGTTTGGTTTTAATTTTATAGAGGGGGAGGAAAGTGGAACTGGGAAAAGATGCCAAAATATAATTTAGGCTGAGGGAAACTGTGAAATAAAAAACAAAATAATTTTCGAATTTATATCTCAACTTTATTTTTTCTATTAACTTTTGTTGGAAGGGATATCATATCTCATTAGGATTATTTTGTTCTAAAGAATATTTTTATCAAATACGATGCACAAAAGAGAGAGCAAATCCGACTAAGTTAAAATATTATTTTGATTCCTGTATTTTGAGTTTTATTATATTTTAGTCATTATACTTTCAGATGTTTAAATTTAGTTTTTTACTTTCAATAAATCTATAGTCTCTAACTAGATTAGTTTGAAGTCGATTTTTTTATTAAAATTAGTTAAATAATAATAATAATTTTCAAGTAAGAAAAGAGACAATGTGAATAAAGACTAAATTTACATTCCTTTTAACATATTGTATTTCTAGATCTCTCTCTCTTCAACTCGTCCTTCGCTCTAACAAATTATTTTCTATAACTTTTCTCTTTCTAAAAAGATTGACTCTATAACATTTCTTTTTCATCTCTCTCGATTCTCTCTAATATTTCTGCCTCTCAAATTTACATCTTTATAACTTTTGTTTCTTTAGATAACTTATTTTTCTCATTCTACATATCTCTCTCACTTTTTTCTATCTAAAAATTTTTATTTTTCCTCTCTAAGTTATCTTTCTTTCCTCTCTCTCATTTATCTTTCATTCTTTCACATATCTTATTCTCTCCGTAACTTTTCTTTTTCCCTCTCTAAATTCTCTTTCTAGTATTTTCATCTCTCTATAACTTCTATTTTTCTCTCTAAAAACTTTTATTTTATTCCTACATTTTCTCTCTCTAACGTATCACATACGTTTTTTTTTTTAATTTTCTCCTTTATACCTTTTTTCCTCGCTTAAATTTTTCTTTCTCTATAACATATATTCTTCTCTTCTAACTTTTCTCTTTTAAAAATTTCTCTCCGTAACTTTCATATTTCTCTCGAATGTATTTTTGATTTGCTAATTAACTTTTTTCTCTTATGTCCTTTAGCCTTTTTCTCTTTCAAAATGTCTCACTATCCCTCTAACTTTTTTCTCCCTAAAATTTTCCTTTTATCTCTCCAACTTTTATCTTTCTAAATTCTCTCTTTTTCTTTAACGTTTATCTCCTGGTAAATTTTCTTTCTTTCTCTTAACATATCTCTTGATTTTTAATTTTTCTTTGACAAATTTGTCTACTCTCTAAAGTAATTCTCTTCAAAATTTATTCTCTAACCTTTATTTTCTAACATATTGCTTATCGCTCCTTCTTTTCTCATCTCTCTCTCTCTCTCTCTCTCTCTCTCTCTCTCTAATTAAAAACAAGAATAGTTTTTTTAATAAAAACATAAAAATGGTTACTTATGTATGGCTCTTGTTTTTTGAAAAGAAAACCTAAAACAGTTAACAAATAAGCATGGTTTTTGTTTTTTTCAAACATAAATCTAAAAAAAATAGAAAAGAAACAAAATCGTTAATAATTAATAATTAAAAAATAAAATTAAAAAATGGTTATTGCCTTATATTTTTTATTTTCTGATTTTTAAAAATGAACTTTATAATAACTAATAATATCTAAAATCTTTATTTTAGTATCTCATTCTTTAAAAATAGTTTTGAAATTTAATACAAAAGCAAAACCAGGTTTTTTGGAAATTACTTTCTTTTAGTTTTCAAAGTTTGGAAAGAATGTCTTAAAAAAGTTTACAATTAAATAAAAAGAAAACATTAATAAATAAATAAAAGTTTTAATAATAGAAACAAAGACTTCTATCAAATAAAAAGAAAATATTAATAAATAAACAAAAGTTTTAATCTTATAATTGGTCAAATTTCATAATATTTGATTTTTCTACTTTTTCACCTATATATTTTTTTCTTTAAAAATATTACATCAGATAGAACAAGGAGAATTCAAACTTATAACCTCCTAGAAAAAGTTGAGATGCCTTAACTAGTGAGTTAATCTCCTACTTTTTTCACAAACATATTAAATCTTAACAAAAAAGAAAAAAGAAAAAAAAAGGAAAAAAAAAAGCATATTATTATTTTCATTTTTGTCATGGCGTTTATCGAATGTTTTTATATGGCTTGACTTTTTGAGCGTTCTTGTAGCTCATGTTGGCCAAGTATTTAATGGCTAGGGACACTAAAATTAAATTGTATAGACACGTTTGACTATACTTTAGAATAAAAATTATGCATTTTTGTTCTCTATTATATGTTTTTAACTTTTATTATATATTTTTTTTTTGCCAACATGAGCATATACAGCTCAACTGACATAAGTTTGTACCATCAACCATGAGTTCAAAGGTTTGAAAATTTTGATTTTTTTTTTGGAGTAAATTTTAAATTTTGTTTTCTAGCAACAAATTGCCTATTGTTGATTATATATTTTGAAAACGACAAGAGTAACTCATGGATAACCATTTTTTCCCTATTTTAAAATTGAACTCATTTAATTTACTAATACATTTATTCTTTTGTAATCTACTTTTCAAGAAAATATATATATGCTTTTCAAAATCTAAATTTCAAATACTAGAAAAGGTGCTTTAATCTTATATTTAAGTAATTAATATTTCACAAGGTCTTTTTCCAAAAATTGAAACATTTAAGAACTGACTAGTAAATAAACTCAATTACTTAAAAATAGAAAATTAAAATAACAGCATGAGTATAGCTCAATTATTCAAGATATTATTTAACTTCATAAAGGTTTAAAGTTCCAATCCCTCACCTTTTTTTGAACTAAAGAAAGAATATATATATATATATTTCTTAAGGAAAGATTTGAGTTTCTAGCAAAATGCCAAAAAAAAAAATAAAAAAAATTGAGATGTCTTACTTATGCAGTAGGATCATAGCTAGTTTATAAAAATCCATTTTTAATTTTCAATATTTAAAAAGTTTATAAAGGAATCTTCAGTGCGAGAAAAAGTACCATCTGGTAGAACTATGCACATAATTTGCCCTTCTTTAATCTTGTTCATTACTTAACTATTTAGATCACTTTATCATCTACAATCTACAGCAAAATCGAGTTTGAAGGGAGAGAAGAAAATAAATCAAGAATGGAAATTTTAGGCCCCAATTGATAACCATTTGGTTTTTTGTTTTTAGTTTTTGAAAATTAAGCCTATAAACAGTATTTTAAATTTAGCTCGACATGTCGAGGGCCTCAACATGTCGGCGGGGGGGGGGGGAATTCATTTTTCCCCCCATTTCGTCGACATGTCGTCGACATCAGTCACATCACACACACACACACACAAATTTAATCTTAATAAATAATAACTAATAGCCTACGTCCATAGGTAGAGGGAGAGAGAATTTTATTATCTTGAGGAGAAACTGAGTACAAAATACATAGAACAATTAGATAAGAGTTTAGAAAGTGTATATATAGTACTCTCTTAAACCTTAATACAAAATAGGCTCAATCAATAAACTGATTTACACATGACTTAGGTTTCGGGGGCGTTGCCCCTGAACCCCCACCAGGGCGAGACCCCCTGTATTTGGTCATTTGAATCGCTAGATAACAGATTTAAGGCATTTCTACACTCCAATTCCAATTCTCTTAATTTCCCTCCAATTCTCGCAATTTCCCTCTAATTCTCTTAAATTCATTTCAATTCTCTCAATTTTCCTTCATAATTGTCTCATTGAATATAAAAAATTACATATATTTTAGATATATGATGTTAAGAAGAGTAATCAATTATACTATAATTAAGTCACAATTAAAGTTTCATGAAATAATTCAAATAATTTTAATCAACTTTCAATTTTTTTTTTTGCAAATTCCTACTCGCATCGACATTTCAAATTTTCAATTGACATTTATATCTAAATATTGTCTTAATTTTTAAATGAGATGCTTAAAAATAGTCCATTATAGTCTAATTAAGTTAAAATCAAAGTTTCATTGGCTAATTCAAACAATTTCCATCAATTTCCACGATTTCCGTAAATTTTTCCGAAATTGCCATCTACATTTCCATAAATTTTGGACCTCGACATTTCCATTGACATCGACATTTCGAACCTTGCCTATAAATAATACTTCCACCTATTGGTTTTCCATATTTTCTTATCTACTTTTTACATATGTTTTCAAAAATCAAGCCAAGTTTTGAAAACTAAAGAATGTAGTTTTCAAAAAGTAGTTTTTGTTTTTGGAATTTGTCTAGAAACTCAAATGTTTCCTTAAGAAATGTAGAAATGTCTTGAATCTGTTATTTGGCGCTCCAAATGACCAAGTACTGGGGTCTATTTTGTATTAGGGTTTAAGAGGGGTGCCATATATAAACCTCCTAAACTATTATCTGAAAATTCTTTGTATTTTATGCTCAGTTTCTCCTCAAGATAATAAAATCCCCTCTCTCTCTCTCTACCCATGGACGTAGCTAACACACCATTAGTGAACCACGTAAATCTGTTCATCATTTTTCTTATGTGTTCTTTGTTTGTTGTTTGCTTTATGCTTTAACAAATTTGTATCAAAGTCGTGGTTGTTAGGGTTTTTTTTTTTTTTTGACAAACAAAGATATGTTTGCTATGAACGTGAAAATCGACAAATTCACCGAGAGAAACTGTTTCGGTCTATAGCAGATCAAGACGCGATCCATGCTAAAGCTGAAGTGCTGCGGGCTTTGATATCTGGATAATCAAAGAAAGCGGATGTAAATGACGATGAGTGGAATAGCCTGGAGGAGAAGGCTCATTCGACAATCATGCTATGTTTGGTTGATGACATCATCGTTGAGGTTGCTGATGAAAAAACTGTCACTGGTTTCTGGTTGAAGCTCGAAAGTCTGTACATGACAAAGTCTTTAACCAAGAATTTGCTTATGAAGCAACGCCTGTTTAGTCTGCGTATGCAAGAAGGTACGCCTCTTAGAGATCATCTAGATAAATTAAATACAATCTTGTTAGATATGGGTGATATTGATATTAAAGTAGATGATGAGGATGTTGTCTTAATTCTATTAGTATATGATCAGATTTTTGCTACACGCAAGTGCACGTGATCAAAGTAATAAGAAACTGGAGTACTTCAGAGTATCGTACCCGAGGGAACGGATTTTAACAAAATTTATAAAAATGACACATAATCGTTGACAAATTGCAATTTAAAGCAACCATGGGTGAAAATGATTTATGAGGTGTTTTGGTTAAAAGAAAAAATTGTTGAAAATATCAGTGGAAATGAAAAAGGGATTCAAGTTGCTAATGCCTATTTGGAAAGAAAATGCAACAAGAAGGTAATTTCAATCGTAGCTAATTCAAGAACTAAGTAAACTGAATTCAACTCCTATTCGACCTTCTATGAAGTATCTTTAGGAGACTAAGTGATTAAACCTATATTTCTATGGCTAATCTAACTTAGATATTTTCGTGCATAACTCTAGTGGTTTTGGAGTCTCACCCTATGTCTAGGGTCGATGTTTCGGACTTATGCCTAAGTTTTTTCCTCCATTGCTTTTGCGACATCTGCTTCCCTTAACCCTTTCTGTATTAAGTTGTAGCTTGACAAGCAATGCTAGATGGCCAACTAGGTTACCCAACATTTAACTCACCAAAAGCAAACAATAGTTCAAGAATTAGCTAGATTGTTTTTACGCTTGAGCTTTACATCTTTCTTCTAGGACATTCACAAACTTGAATCTCGAAGGAAAATTAGCTCATCATAATAAAATTAACAAAAAAACAGTAGACTTACTTTGATAAAATTCATTAATACAAAACAAGAGGATGAAGATGCAACAATTCGTAAATACAAATAGATGTCAAAGACTCAATTACCCAAGTATTATTGAATTCATTCAACAAAAAGAATTCCCCAAAACTTGACAACTTAAAGAAACTTATAATGAACAAAACTTATGCAAAACAGTAGTTAATGGAAGGGCAAATAACAGAAACAAATTATAGCTTGCAGAAGTTGAAAAGGAAACTAAATTGCCCAAACCCTTTGCTCTTAATTCAATCGAACGAGGAATTGTTCTTAACCACTACCACTTTCGTTGTAATAGGATTGACGAGAGTTTAGAGTCTGAGATGAAGAAGAAAACACAACAAAACAACAATTGAAAATGAATTAAAAAAAAAAAACTACAGACGGTAACATAAAACCCAAAAAAAAAAACATAACGCTATTCTTCTCCAAAATCGAGCTCAATCGAACAAGGATTTGTTCATAACCAATGCCAACTCTTGTTGTGATGGGATTGAGGAAGAGATTCGAATTGAGATCTACAAGAAAATAAAAGACAGCAACTCAAAACTGAAAAAAATTCAGTCGGCAAAGAAACCCACGAAATTTTCTTACCAAAATTCGGCTATCCTTTGTTCAGCTTCTTTGTTCAATATTTATAGAGATTTCATGCTAGGGTTTCCTTCTTGGTTCATGGACAATCATGGCTAATTATCTTGCTGAATTCGTAGGTCAATTTTCCTTCAAAATCCCGAAATCTACGTTTTTTTCCTTAAATTCCAGATTTGTCCAGATTGCAATTGCACTGCAGTTGCATTCTAAAAAATCCTGTATCAAAACATTAAGTAAGTGTGAATTTTTTTCTTCTTTTGTTTTCTTTTCTCAACTTACTTAATTTAAAGGTCTTCCATCAATCATGTGATTAAATTCAACTACTTTTTATTTTTTTTTATTAGATAATATGAATAAAAATCACAAATATAACTAAGTTTAAAGGCCAAATAATCCTCATGAATGAGAATTATCACACCCCCAAACTTGAGTTATTACTTGTCCTCAAGCAATCAAAATCACAGTTATTCAGGTATGAATTTCAACAATTAACCCAAATTCTTGACAAAACAAATATCCTCTCAAGAGACATCTCAAGTGAAGGGGTTAATATTAAGAAAGCGGAAGCAATTTTGGATCTTGAGCACTCTAATTTGATCAATTTTATCAAACAAAAAACATGCTCAAAACTGGAAAAACAGAGAATAAGAACACAAACCTTTGTAGCTCAATATTCTCTTGATCCTTTGCAAATCTTGGATCACCAACACTACTTGGACCACCACTAGAGTCTTCCCTACTATTCTCAGCCCTTGGAATGGATTGTGGGATCTTTGATTGAGAGAAATTGGGAGAAGAATGAGCAAAGATCTAAATAAAAAAAAACTAGAGAGTTTTCTACAAAAATCTCTTGTTTTTCTAATTCTCTTCACCTATTGTGTTTCTTCTCTATTTATAGAAAGCCACAAGCTTAGTGAAGAAGCTAATTGAATGAAGATAAACTTCAAACAAGAAGCTTTGTGAAGAAGCCAATTGAAAGAAGATATGCTTCAAACAATAAGCTTGGTGAAGAAGTTATGAACTTGGTCCATATTTCATTTCCAAATGAATTTGAATTCTTTTTTAATTTTAATTCAAAATTAATATAAAATTAATTTTAAATTAAAATCAATTTTTAATTAATTAAACAATTTAATTAATTTTAAATAAATATTTAATTTAATATCAAATATCAAATTAAATAATTGGACCAATCCTAATTTCTCAAAACGAACGTTCGAACATGAATCCCTATTCATGTTTTAAACCGAACGAATATTTAAATCATATTTAAATATTTCCACCTCTTCTTTATCATAGTTTAATTCATAATTAAGCTATGATACGTTAAGTATATCGCATATAATTAACTTTTTCTCCCAAATTCGAATTTGAACAATTCAAATTCTTTTCTCTCAAATTATTCCAAGGCTTAGTCTGAGCTAGTAAGGGGACCTAATGGACCTACAGATCATGAGCTCCAACGATACGAGATTAACCGGCCAAACTCTTTAGCCTAGCTAATCAACATTCGTTAACCATCGGGACACTCCACTAAAGCCCAGTGGCTGCACTCTCCTCACTGTAGATATATTTCTGTCCACTCGATATAACCATGATTAGTAAGTCGATCCTTCACAGGTTGTTCGAAATTACAGCTGGGTCAAATAAACCGTTTTACCCCTGTAATTACTTCTTGTTCCTTAAGTCCCACTGATCCTCTAATGAACAATTTGGTTTGTGGTCCAACCAACAAACCGTATCCCTCTCGGGCCAACGAGAGGGTGGGCCCATTGTTCAAGACCTGGAGTCAGTACTTAAGGGAACAACCTCTCTACTAAACCCTAAAGCGGGTAGGAGTGAATTCCATCTCGCATGACTATGTTCCCAACTATCTATCCGGTCTTATCCCCAAAATGGGAGGCTTATTGAGTCGGCGATCTCGGGCCACTCTCACCCATGCAAATCTAAGGATAATCTCGAATAAACAGGAGTTCATAGCACACTCAGGATTAAGATCGAGTTACCTAGGTCATCGTATGAATATAGTCAGTTAAAACAGTAAACGGAGTTAAAAAGTCTAAGTGACTATTTCGCGGTCCAGTCTTATGCAAACTCATTGCATAGGACGCCCCCACTCGCATGTCTCCACATGAACGATTTAGGATCACATCGTTAGTACTATACAAAGTGGGTCGCGTCCATAGTGTCCCCAGGATAAGGTACCCAACCCTATCCCTATACTATAGACCGTTCTGGTTATAACTCGAACTTGATCCACTTTTATGTCATACATAAAGTTCAAGTATACATACTATAGCCAAGGGTATTTAGTTCATTGGATTTGGGTTATTGAATACACAATTCACTTTATTCAATAACACGTTTACTGAATAAACCTCAATAACATCTTTATAGTAAAAATAGAATATACATTCAGTTTACAAAACCACGAGTTTTAGGACATAAAACCCAACATCAAGCTCATAACATATGTTTATCACAACCAACTTTAATGCTCCCTTTGTGTTAGCCTTAGCACTTTTCACCCATACTTTCCTAAAATTGTATCCCTATTCTTCTAGTTTTCATCTTGCTTGTTTTCTACATAGGCCATCTTTTGAGAAACAACTTGACTAAACAAAAGAAAAACTCCCCCAAACTTATTTCTTTTTACTGCCAAGCTATTCAAACTATTTTTTTTATTTTATTTTTAGAGGAGGTTTCTTAGTCAATTGTACCTTCGTTCCAACTTACCGACACTTTGTGGTGAAGGTAGTTGACTACGAGCACACATCCCTATTTGAAACCGTTTTTAACCTACTCATTTCCTGAATCAATCTTTCATGCAGAGGCAATCATGGGTGTCATTACTTTCCTGGTTACTCGGTTAATTCATGGAAAGAGGAATATCCCTTTATGTTTTTTTTTTTTTTTATTAACTTGGCAACCTTCATACAACAACTCACAACATGTTAACATTTCATGAATTGCAAAAAATGAATATACAATAATGTGGGGTCAACAAAAGTAATGTAAGATGTCTATCCCCCCCCCCCCCCCCCCCTAAACTTAAGATATGGAAATGTCCTCATTGGCTGGTTTGGGTTGTTGAGATGGTCGTACATATTAACAAGCTTAACGACCCTAGAATTATAGAAACACAAGCTAAGGTAAATGGGTGGTGGGGTGCTAAGGGAAGTAAAGAAGTCATAAAGTTAGGTAGATAACTGAGGATTGTTTAATGAGCCGAGCCTATTCCAAATATCATCATTGAGGACTTTTTTTTTTTTTTTTTTTAAATTAGAGGCACATGATTTCAAAAACAAAAGATCAAACTTAACTAACACAGAACTTCAAACAACTTGGGAGTTAATTAAACAACATGACAAAATTCAAGGAACAAAGATAAGCAAGTTTAAGATAACAACATCACAATCCAAACTATCATAGATTTAACAAGTAAAATTTAGTGTGCAAAGAACAACTCCCCTAATGTCGGGAAAACTCCGGGATGTCGGGTCCTTTGAGGCATTTGGCGAATTGTTGCATCCCGTTCTAAATCGCTCTGTTCTTTTCTTTAACCTGGCTAATTCAGTCCTTGTTTCACTTTTGCCAATAGAATGTAATTGCTTTGCAAATGAAATCTTATTTCATGCTTTCCTTTCTTCACCTAAACTCACAAGTAAATTGTTAAAAAGTTCTCGCCAATTGATTTTTTTTTATTTATTTCTTTTGAATTTCAAAGTTATTAAGTAATTTCCCAGGTACATCCCCAAGTAGAGGTGTTCCCTAAATGGTCAACTTAAATACCTCAGCCTAGACAGGACTCTGCCTTAGACAGAAATTGCTTAATCATTTCTCAATTCATAGAAATAAAAGGTTTTTTTTTAATATATATATATATATATATATATATATATATATATATATATATATATATATATATATAATAAAGTAACAATACTTGATGCCCTTATCATATGAGAATTCTGTGGATTCGTTTATTGGTGGGAAATATACTATGTCTCTGGAAGAAGTAAAAACCGATCTTCATACTAGAGAGGTTCGTCATAAGGTAGCTGGTTTAGTTACAGAAAGTCATACCTCTAAGTTAGCTGCTACAGGGGTTATGGGACAAAAGAAAACTGGTAAAAAGAAGTCGAATTATAAAAATTTGAAGTTTAGGGGTCCTAAACCTGATGATATTTGTAACTACTGTAAGGAAAAAGAGCATTGGAAGGATGACTACCTTAAGAAAAATAAGCACCAACAGAAAGCAAAGGGAGGTTCTGGAGGTTTTGCCGCTTAATGCATGTTTAGATTTGGCCAATTGTTACATTGATTTTGTGTCAATAATTTGAGGTTGAGAGACAAGAATTATTGATGAACCTGAATAGTTTTCCCTAATTTATACTTGAGATAAAGATATCCTTGTGAGTTTTGTAGCAATTTAGGTTTTACGTTTGTCATAGTTGAATTGTTAGAATTATCATAAAAATGTAGGCAATTTACTGTTCAATGAATATCGTTATTGCTTGAGAGAGAATATCGAGTCTATAGGATAGAACTTGTCAACAATCTAGAAGTAGCAATTGTTTCAACTATTGATGAATTGAAGAGTAGGAGTCAATGATGAAGTCGTAGTCTAGATCCTTTCACAATTAAATTTAAACCTTTGTCTTACGTTGTTAATTTTAGAGCCTTATTTCATTCTTTTGCTATTAGTTTCAACTTCACCCATCATCAATAATCAGTCCTCAGATAAACTGAAGCTTACGAATTTGGTAATTGATAACATTCATTCCCTGTGAAGAACGATACTAGTACTCACACTACTATATTACTTGTAACGATTTGTGCAATTGCGAATTCGAGTGACAAACTTTCAGACAATCAGTGTTTTTTGTAAAAAAAAACAAACAAAAACAAAATCTTTCCACCAAACAAAAGCTTTCAAAACCAAACCTTTCAATTAAACAAAAGTTTCATTTAACCAAAACTTTTTAAACTAAAAATTTCAAATCTCAAATTTATCAAATTAAAACTAACAGGCATTCAATATTTTAAAATAACAAAACTTTCGAATCAACTTTCAAAATAACAAAGCTTTCAATTCAAACAGTATTTTCAATCAATCAATACTTTCAAATATCATAGTGGAAAGATGCATTATTTGAATAGTCCTCAGAACATATATAATGGTTACCTGTCGGTAACACGAATTAATCAGTCAGAACATTCAATTAGAGTTGTCGATAAAAATTGACCATAACATTCAATGTAGTTACTTAAGAGTGAAGCCACGTGAGTGAATAGCATACACATGAATCTTCATTCCAAAGGAATGTCAAACTACAAATTGTGCCTTCCAACAAATAAGCTTCAATCAGTCAAAGCTTTCAATTAGAGATGTCAATAAAAATTGACTAGAACAATCAATATAATTACTTAAGTGTGAGACCACGTGAGTGAATAACATACACATGAATCTTCATTCCAAAGGAATGCCAAACCACAAATGTCTCTTACCACAAATGCGTCTTCTCATAAATAAGCCAGAAAAATTTCATCAATTCCAGTTTAGGCTACTACTGCAAATAAACAAAGCATTCCCAAAAATAAAAATTGGCATATTCGGATAGCCCCATTGAATTAATCAAATACTTTTCAAAACATTCAAAACGGTAAACATATACTTTCACTTAGCAAAACAATTCAAAATATACAAAACAATTTCAATCAATTTCATATCACATAAAAACATGCTTTCAGATATTTTATCATATAAAAACATAATTATACCAAATTTTCTATTTTGGAAGGGATGTAAAAACTACTACCTTGATTGATAATCCAACAATTCTCAATCTCAAATCCTATTCCAATTCCTTGAACAATCGCCAACTTCCTAGAAACTCAAACATAATCAATATTTCACTGATTGGAAACCATAACTCTATCTTAAGGATCAATATTTCACTGATCAGAAACTATAATTCTATCTTAAGGGTCCAAAACTTATCTAAAACATATAAACAATCTTATCTACCTAATTTTCTCACTCCAAAACAATTTTCTGCATAAAAAGTTTGTTAAAATAGAGTTCTTAAACGAACAAAAAGCATTGAAAAACTGGATTATAAATACTATATGTCGCTACGGGTTTGCGACACGGAGTGGCCAACTTTGTTTCCAAGAGGAGGAAAATGGAGTCGCCACCAGCCTTTATTTAGAGGGTGTGACTGGGCACCCAAAAATGTGTTAAGATGATCTGCGAATAAAAATTTTGGATTCGAGGGTCGTTTGTGTATGGGGAAGGTATTAGCACCCCACAACACTCGTTCAATGAAACGAAATTTTACAATTCTTGTGTTATTTCAAAAGAAAATGACCTTTGTAAAAAAAAAAGTTTTTAGTTTTGATTTTTAAATGTCCCATGTTTTACTGATCATTATTCTTAAATTAAATAATGAGCAATAATTATGGGTGGCATAAAGCCATTCAAAATTTATTTGAATTTAATTTGGCATCCCAAAATAAATTCATCACCTCAAGAATATTAGGGAATCAACATCTTGATTTTCTAATCTCCATCATAGGAAAGTTTTTTGTTTTAGGAAGATGTTTGGTTTATTAATTTAAAACATGTGTGATAAAATGATTCTTTTTAAGGAAATTCTTTATTATTTTTCTAATTTTAAAGAAGTGAAACTTTTTAAAAAATATATTTTAGATTTGATTTAATGCTTTGAAAAGAAATCAATGGGATGTTTTTTTTTAGAGAAATCGAAATTCTCTTTAAGAAAATCATTTTATGGAAATGCTCTTTATAAAACTATTTTTCCTTTGTACTTTTTTATGGAAAAGATTTTTTTTAAAGGAAAACTTCAAATTTAGACAAAACAAAGTTTCCTAGAAAAAAAACTCCCTTTGATGAAAATGCTCTTTATGAAAGTATTTTTTATATCCTTTATAAAAAAAGTTTTTTTGTTTTTATTTTTTAAGATGGAAAACTTCAATCAAATATTTTTCCTTTTAAATAACTTCTTCTTTTTTTTTTTAAGAAAAAAAAAACTTTTTCATGCAATTTTTTTTTTTGTATTTTTATAGAAAATATAATAAAAAAGGAATATAATAAAAAAGGAAGAATTCATGAAAAGATAAATAACTCTAAGTTCCTAGCTAAATAGCATGCGAATATAAAAAATAAAAAGACATAATACATGCTTGTAATTGTTATGCTAAATAGAATGTTACACCAAAGATTACTGTTGTATAAAGGGTAGTATTACCGGATAGAAAAAATTGCCACAAGCTACCTTGGGAGGGATCAATTGGTTGAGTGGAGCAAGTAAAGAAGAGGATTTTCTCTTTTTACTTCAAAGAAAATTTTAAAAAAAAATGTATGTTGGGGTCAAAAATCGTGAGTGAGAGAGGGGGGAGATTTTGTGGGGGAAGAGAGAATATGTGGGGGAGATTTGAGAGAGAACTTTTGTGGGAGGAGAGAGAATATGTGGGAGAAATTTGGGAGAAGATATTCTATGTTGGAGAAAAAAAACGTGGAGATGGCTTGATGAGAGAGAAATATGTGGGTGGTTGAGGGAAAATGTGTGAGGGAGAGAAATTGTGTGTCCAAAAGAGATGGTTTCCTCCCTTTTTATAGCCCAAACCCCAATTTTAATTAAGGAAAAGAATAAAATAAAACCTAAAGGGAATAAAATAAAACAAAATAATATCAAATAACACCTAAATAAATGATTGAGTTAATCCTTCCAAAAATTTCAAAATTTGATTTGTCCATAATGAAATCTCCTTCCCAAATAAAAGAATATATTTGGCTTAATTAAAAACACCAAATCTTCAAATATTTGATTTGGCAAATTGATTAGTCAATAAGATATTTGCTTTAATTAATTTTTACCAAATTTTACATATTTGATTTGGCTAATTAATTTTTACCAAGATATACTCATTTTCCTTTATTTTCTCTTTTTTCACAAAAATGCAAAATAAAATAAAATAACGGACAAATTTAGGGGTCTACACTATAACTTACTAAAATTGGTAAAATCAATGCTTTTCAATACAAATTAAAATACCAAACAATTTTTCAATACTACAACCTATAAAACCTTCAAAACTATATTAAATTAGGAACAATTAGATCTGAAAACTTTCAGTTCATGAAATAAAACTTTTTAAGATTTTTAACACTTAAAGAATCAAGATTGCTACAATTTTACAAAAAAATCAAATCTGGAAAAGGCCAAAAACTGCTGTAAAAACCTTAAAAACATACATTTTTCATGTAGAAATCAAAGCTATAAATCACACTTTAAAGAAGCAATCATTTGGTAAACTTTCTTGTGCAAAAAGAATCCACAAAACTTAAAACAGTCCCAAACTTGAAGAAATTTAAAGCTGAAAAATTCTGAAAAATTTTCCATTATCAAAGCCTTCCATTTAAAACAAAAGACCTAATTGGAAATCTTAAATAAAAATTTTACTCAAAATAAAAACCTAAAACTTTTTCAGGGCAAAAGATTTCACAATCCTTCCATTATAATCAATCAAGAATGAAAAGAAAACCCAAAATTTTCCAAGAAAGATTCAATCAATAAATAAAACAAACTTCAAAATAGATGTGAAGAAAACTTACAACTTTTTTTTTTAGAGAGAAAACTACAAAACGTCTTCTTCTTTTGTCTCTTTTTTCCTTCAAAACGTTTAGTCAAAAAGTTACAGTTAAAAAAAAAAACCTTTTTAAAAGAACCCTAATTAAAACCCTTAAAAGATTATCTTCTTCTTTTTTAGAAAAAAAAAAAAAGAGAAAAGATAATAATGATTTATCTCCTAATTTAAAAAGAAGTTAAAATTTTAATTCAAAGGTTTTAGAAATTAATAAAAAAAAAACAAATAAAAAAACATGTCTTTTTTTTTCCTCCAGTTGTTACATGGAACCTATTTTTTATTAAAAAATAATTTTTTTTTATTTTTTTTATTATATCCTATTTTTAAATTAAAAGATATTTTTATTATTTATTTCTTTATCTTTTTCTCTTTCTCTTCCTTCTCCCTCCTCCCTCTTCTTCTTTCTTCTTCTTCAACCACAACCACCGACCACCACTACCGCCACTGTATTTTTTTATTTTTTTTATTTTTCTCTTTCCCTTCTTCTTATTCCTCCTCTTTATCTTCATCTTCAATTTTGGGAGATCCCCCTCCGTTTCAGTCAGATTCCTTAAAAAATATAAAACTTGAAGATGAAAATGAGGAAGAAGAAGAAGAAGGGAAAGATGAAGAAGGAAAAAAATGGAAAAAAATTACAGTGTTGGCAGTGGTTGGCAGCGAATAGTGAGCGACAGTGGTCAGCGGTCGACGGTCGGTGGTTGTTGTTGAAGAATAAGAAGAAAGAAGTAGAAAGAAGAAGAAGGAAGGAGAAATAAGATAGGGAGAGAGAGAAAAAGAAAAAGAAAATAATAATAATGTTTTTAAATTAAAAAAGAAATAATAATAAATATTTTATTAATAAAAAATAGTTACCACGTCAACATTTCATGAGCAATTAATGAAAAATTGGATGGGAGAACCAAGGGTATTACAAAGTGCAAACCTCAAGGGTATATTTGTTGAGTTTGAAAACCCTGAGACCCAAATGCAACCTAACCCAAACCTCAAGGACTAAAAGTGTATTTTTCCCTAACATTTTTCAATACAATCATCACTCATTACAAAAATAAACCTCAACCAAATTCGTTTTCACACTACTCAGGTTATACCCATATTTTAATACAAAACCCAATAGAAAAAAAATTAACAAAATGATACTTTTAAGTAGGTAAATTCCAGCCAACATGAGCATATTCCAACTAACATAAAGCATGTACCCACGACCAAGAGGTCTAAGGCTTGAATTCTTCACTCCACATATTGTTGAACTAAAAAGAAAAAAGAAAAAAAGTAGGTAAATTTCACAAAATTTTGCATTATGCAACCACTCCAACACTCCAGCGTATCTCACAAAAGGTAGCATGAAATTTTAAAGAATAGGAGAGAATAATTTTTAGACACTTTGGAGAGGATAATTTAGAAAGGTTAAATGCTGGTTTTTCACTTTTTGTGATATTTTTAGCCTAAAAGAGATTTTAAGAGCAAAGTAAAATTTAGCCGTTAGATTTAAGTAAAAAGAATAAAGTATAAAAATTAATTGCTTGAATTTGGAAAGAAAACAAATTAAAAATGGGGCAACAAGATAAATGGCTATTTTTAAATAGGCCAACTTGAAAAATGGCTAAACATGATTTTGTTTGTAATTATGACTAAAAGTAGTTTTGACCAAACTCTTTAAATTACTTTGGGACGAAAATATCTTCGATAGATTTTTACATTTTTATATCACCTAAAAGAATGCCTGCAAAAAAGCAGCATTGTATTAAGGAGGTAAATACGTTGAATTAATTCAAAAAATTATTCTTTTACATTAATTAAATAACTAATTTGCTTAATCAATTTGAATACGTTGCTGGTTTAATGAGCTAGTAGAGATAAACATCCAGATGAACACACCAAAAACACAGTCAATTAGAACGATCTAATTTACATCAATTCAAGTAATCTATGAGATAAATTCAAGAATTGTAATTACAAATAAACACATAATCGTAATTGCTTCTATTGCACAACATGGGGAACCCCTCCACAAAGTAATGTAAAGAATCAAACTAGAGACCTGAAAAAAATAATAAATGTAACGACCCTAAAAACACGATAGAACTAATGCGGAAGCACGATTTAGTTACCCTGCTCATGCCCAAAGTTTTGGCAGCATGACGACGTAACTATAAGAAAACAAGAATTTACAAAGACCTGATAAGAATAACAATGCTTCTAACTTTCAGAGTACAAACTCAACATCCACCAAACTACGAATAATATGCTAAGTTCAAGCAACAGACAATAGAACCTAAGAACTTTTAACAAAATACATGGAAACGAAAGAAGTTTAAGCTTTACAGACCAACACACTACAAGAACTAAAATACAAGCTAAATACAGGGAATTTTTTTTTGGTGGAATCTCCATAGCCTCGTCAAGTCCTCGCCTTTGTCACCCACCTCGTGGTTGTGCGCCATCTACAAAGACACAAACAAAGTAGTACGAATGAGTATAAACATACTCAGTAAGCAGGCTACTTAAGAGTTCAAAGTCAAAACCATAAACATATGAGTTCAACCCTAAATCACAGGCTCCTGCTCAAATTCAAACTCAACAGTCACTTCAGTTAACTAAGTGCCTACTCACCTTTCCAAAAGCTCACCCGTCTCTAGTATTGCCTCGTGTTATACCTGCTTTTCATGTTGATAATATGTATTTATGCTATCTTATTTCCTATTATTTATGCTAGTTTTGTGATTATTTTGTGAGCTTTTATGTCTATTTCTCTTGATTTTGTAGAAACTGAGTTTGAGGAGCAAAACCAAGTATTTGAAATACTTTTGTGGATATTGGAACCTTTTGAAGATTAATTGAAAATTCAAGAAGATTAAAGATTTTATTTGAGCATAAGGCACATTTCGGGAGATTCTACATTGAATCACGATTCCAACGCATCGAACCAGAGGTCATTCGAACACCCAAGTGAAGAGATATAGCAAAAATGGTCTATCCTGTCTGTAGGGTAGCGTCGAGACGTTGTCTATAAGGTCGCGGCGCTTCGAAAACGCAAAAAACGCTATTTTTCGCTAAAACACACGCATAAATGAATTTTCTTGCAGCGTTGAGACGCTGTAAGCAGCGTCTCGATGCTACCTCAAAATTTTCTATAAAAACCTCATTTTTTGCACCGTTTTGGAGGCCAATCCGAGAGTGGGAGCCCTAATCTCGATTCCAAGCTAAAATTGAAGGTTTAGGGAGCAATTGGGAACGTTTGTGGAGCATTTTTGAGGATCCAAAGCTTGAGGGACGTGGAGATCACGACGAGAATGCGGGATCGACCATTTTTTGCTAATTTCTTTCTCGTCCTTTAGTTTTAGTTTCTGTTTTGTGGCTGTAAATTAGAAACTTAGAGGATTAATTGTATGAATATTATTAGTATCTTTGTTCCTAATACTTGGAGTTTTGATGTAGCCATTAGACTTGAGTTTTTTAATTGATTAAATACCTTGATTTAATGCTTTTTGTTTCATTCATGCTTTTATGTATTTAATGCTTATAATTTCTTGATCAAAGATTATTTGCTTTATTGGTCTGAATTTGTGCTTGAAAAAGTATGATTTAGGCTAGAACTTAATTGCATGACTATTTGTAAATTCTTACATGAAAGTGGAGAATTCTCTTAGAAGCCCTTAAAAGAAGTTGTCTAAGCCTTGCATGTTATTAAAATCTAGATAGAGATATTAGATTTATAACATTGCATAAGAGTTAATTGTGCTTGAAAGAGTCAGTTAATACCCTCACTTCTAGGCTTATGGAATATTTGCATGATAATTCTTGGTAGTTTTCACTGTAAGTCTAATTGGTGAAATTGAATCCCTAGGATATCTCTCTCCTATTGTGTCTCCATTTATCTTTTGCTTTCTAGGTTAGCTCTTTAGTTTAGCTTGTTTGCATTTGATTTCTTTCTCTAAATAAAGTTAAATAAGAGTAATTATGGTACTTAAATGAATTAAGAAATCCAATCCCTGTGATCAACCCTGGCCACTATTATTACAAATTGTAAAGGTTTAGGTTTATAAATATATTTGATAGAGCCTTCGACAAGCTATTTATCACATGTAACCTATGACCTATGTAGTTAAGGAAAGCAACCCTCACGCCTATAATCTTGGGGGAATCGCACCCTCTAGCTAGCGCAACGCAAAGAAGGAAAACAATCCTCATGCTTATCACAATGGGAGAATCGCCCCCTAAGCTAGCATACTCAGTGAATGAAAGCAACCCTCACGCTCATCACCATAGGGGAAATCGCCCTCTAAGATAGAATAACTCCATGAAGGAAAGCAACCTTCACGCTTATCACAATAGGGGAATCGCCCCGTAAGCTAGCACAAACAATAAGGGAAAGCAACCCCCATGCCCATCAGATCTCACAACGTCCTAGGAATACATGCTCGCACAGAGAGAAAAGGAAAGGATAGGTGGCACTAGCCTAATGAACTTACTCCTCTTCACCACATACTGAGATCGTCAAGGAGTAAATTACCACACCTAGTCCCACGGGGCTTGTAAATCTCACCCATAAATCTAACCCATGAATCCTTAGTACAACCGAAATCACGAACACAACAGCAACATACTAGGTAAACTTAGTATGAGTACAAGTTCGAGACAACTAGGGCCTTATGATTAAGTTTATCTGTCATCAAAATATTTTCACGGCCATGCCCTGACAAACAACAAATTCACTAATTGTGACTTTCCCACTAACCACCGATAATGAATCTCAAGCATAGACTGGGCATAAGCTTGACAACATTCTTAAACAAGAACTTTACTTAACCGTGGCTTCTACGCACGCTAGCGGCATAAAGCCCTAAGCAAATTTCTTTAAAGTTAACCCATTAACCACGCTACTACTCTCTTCGATCACATTTATGCCCTACTCTAGCATGATAAGTGTAACAAGTCGTCCTGAACCATTCTAATGCACGGGGTCATGGATAATGATCCAGAACATGGTATACTTTTAAGGTGGGTTCTAACTCACCAACCAATCAACCTAAGGAGTCAAGCACCCTGCACGCAGTCAACTCGTCCAGCATTGCAAAAAACTAAACCTCAGCCAACCGTTCAGGTGTTTCAGGCATACCATTTTGAAAATGTCATCCCAACATTTCAGGCAGCTACTTAACCACTTATGTTCATTCAGGTTAATCAAATATCCAATACATTCACGCTTTTAGTTAAACACAGTCATAGTCATTCATGTATTCAAAGGATCATCCCTATAGCCAAGTTCTAACCATGGTTTCGAATTAACTACTTACAGTAATAAATGCATAGTCCCAACCCTTCTGAAAACCATATCAAGGTTCAAGGATCTATGCCAAACAACAATGTTTAACATTAACACAAGAGCAGGATAATCCACCAAAACCACAAATCATAAACTTCAAGCACTACACTCAACCAATATGCTACACATGCGAACGAAAATTGGCTTATACAATAAGTCACCTTATCATCAATATAAATCCATACTTGGCAACCTTAAGCTCACAAAACATACTAGAACAAAGTAGCCAATAATCGCATGCTTTACATATATAAAATTTTAGAATGCTTCATCATTCACATCATTCCATGCATAAGCTAACTCAACATGATCTTAATTGAATAATCCAAATGGCTACTTACACAAATAACTCCAAGATTCAAGGCAGCCCGGAGTCGAATGCTTGACCCTAAATCGCCAAAAAAAATCCCATACAAAACCCTTTCTGATTGAAAATGATGTCGAATTGGTCCGAATTCGACAACCCAGCCTCCAAACATAATTGGTGTCCCAAACAGTGCCCACGCTTGCTAGATAACAACTTTATTTTTCTAAAAACGTCCCAAGGGCCTCCAAAAATCGATGTGTATCCTCATTAAATCCCTCAATTATAAATGCCTCCAACCTTAGTCGAACTTGAATCGCCGTCGAATTTAAGTCCAAATGATTTAATTTCACAAATCCAAGGCCCAAATGCTATGGGTAATCCAACTCAAAACCAAGCCAGAACACGGGTGTATGGATGTTGGCTAGCCGAAAAATGGAATGCAAAACAACAACCCCTTGCTGTCTGTGCAGATCCCTCGAGAGAGGGGAATTGCAGCAAATCCGGCAGCAGTTTAGGTAGCAGCGCAACGTTCAATGGCGATGGCGGTTTGCGACGAGGTTGAAGCAAACGAGCAGTGCTACAGCGAGCAGCTGATCTGGGCTGCGGATTCCAGCGAATCTAAACGTGCGAGGGAGTGATCCGACGAATGATCGGTTGGTGTGTGAATCAGTCGGTTGCGTGCTCGTGCTATTGCAGACTGCGTGAGGAGAGACAAGAAGAAGATGAAGGTGACGTGTTGTGTTCGGCAGGAAGAGGGAAGGAGGAAGAAGTAGAAGAAGTTGTCGGCTGCGTGAAGAAGAAGAAGGGGAAAATGATGAAGAGAAAGATTTTTTTTTAATTCCAAAATTGCCCTCATACCAACATTTTCCTTCCATTTTTTCCCCTTTTAAACTCTAAATCTCCAATTAACCCAACTCAAAATACTTATTTGAGAAATTTTCAAACTAAGTTCCAAAATTTTGAAATTAACACCCCAGAATAAGCCGGACGTTACAATAAATTAATGCACAATTGCACTGAACAATGAGAAAACATTCAAATCCAACTAAAAGTACCTACTGACAATTAATGCACCAAGTGAAATCCCTCCTCCCCCCCACCTTCACAAGAAACCCCACATCCTCTGAATTCAAACCCATGTCGTTCTAACTCCCACTTCTTCCAAATCCATCATTCACCCAATTCCTTCACCTCCAACGAACAAAGAAAAAGAAGCAAAGATCGTGAGGTATATGTATTTCCAAAGTTCCTCTTGTGTATATTTCTTTGTATCTTCTCCCCCTGCGTGTTGACACTCATTCTTTATTATTTCTTTGCAATCACCCGTTCCTTCAACTTCCCCCATCGCCGCATACCAACTATCTTCTCTGAACATTCAATTTAACTTAAATAGGTATGTACATTTGCATGCACTCCTATTATACTGGTATTTGAAAATGAGTACAATTCTTTTTTAAAAAATATGGAGTTAGGATCCCGTTTTTTAGGGATTTTGTTCACTGCCGTTAGTTATGAAAATGACCTCTTGTACTCGTATGTGCCACTCATTTTTTTAGGTTTAAGTTGAGATTTATTATCTTCTTCGTTTTTGTCAACGATGGCAAAGTAACTCATGGAGTAAAAAATACGGGTAAGTACAAGGTTGCAAGTCGCGAGGGTAATGGTCGGGTTGTTGAGGCCTGTGAAAATAAAACTAATTTGACTACCTTACTTGTAGGAATAGTGGAACCAGGTCGATATCCCAATAGAACCAAAGTAATTAATTTCTCAAGGTTAAATTCGAACAAAAATGTAACAATGGGTGTTTTGGGGTTTTTATGAATAAGAGTAAAATAAAGCAATAGCAAATAAAAATAAAGAGCAAACAGATCTTATAAAAAATTTTAATTCAAAGGTGTCTTATCCAATTGTAATTCTGATCATGGACTTACAAAAAGAGAAATCGATTATTAACCAAGCATTTAGTCTATTTATTCAGAAAAGTCGTGTTAAGTTTAATTCTCCTAATTTAATTGACTCTAACAAAGCATCATAGTCAAACTTATTATCTCATTAACTGGACATGATAGCATTCATGGAGTTCCATATTAAATCAATAACAGCATTAAACGTAGTGAGACGACTAAGATAAGATTGATTTAGTGAGATAGCTACACCCTAATCAATTTTGGCTCTTAATTTCTTAGAGCCTATCATGCAAACTATGTGGCATGGAAAAACCATAGAAAACACACACATGAGACAACCCTATTGCTTTTAAAATCAAGCATTCATTTATGAGAATTACAAATCACAAAGTCATGCATAGCAAACATACAAGCAAGCAATATAATGGAGATGTCAATTCAATTAATGCACATGCTCATCAGAAAAAAGCAACAAGAAAAGAAATACTTGGATTAATAAATCAAATTTGCATTGAAACCCGAAGCCTCACAATCTTACAATTGGACTCAAACCGATTCTGAATTAGAAATTCGAACTCTAGCCTCTCATCGTGACGATAATTAATTAGTATTTTGGGCTTAATTGATGTGTATGTTCATTTATGCATTTAAGGCTTAATGCTCTTATTCATGTGTTCTTTAATTAATTGAGGTGTGTCTAAGTTGAGCTTGACATAGAATACTTACTTTAGCTTAATGTGCAATTAATTAGCTACCTGAGTGACAGCAAGATTAATGGGTAATTAATTATAGTTGGTGATGAAGGTTAATTAATAGAACATTGTTTAATTGAATTGTTTTCTAAGTGGAAATCCGACGGAGAGAAGCTTAGGCGATAACCGAATGCATGACTGTTGGTTAATTACCTGAGTGACAGCATGGCTAATAATTAATCAATAGAGGTCTGTGATGAAGAGTTTTAATGCCTTGTGCTAATTAGCTAGCACTAGGGACACCTAGGTTAATTAATTTAGTACTTGAGGTTGGAGGAGACCGACATGAGATTCTATGTTTTTAGGCTTCTAGACTTATGAATTCAACTTGATTTTTCCTAATTGACTAATTGATTAAGTATATTGAAATCCAAAGAATGAAATCAACACCCATAAAGTTACCTCTCGTGTTTGTGTCTCTGTTTATCATTGCTTTCTAGGTTAATTGTTTAGCTTCACTTATCTTCTTTGATTTTGTTCTCTAAATAAAGCTAAGAGTATTCTAATAATTAATCCTTAAGAAGACGATACTTGTATACTTAGAATCACTATAATACTTGACTCGTATATTTGTGGTTATGCACAAAAGTAACGCATCACATACACATTTACCCATATCTTGTGAGATTATGTGCTTCAATTGTTATATGCACATTATGCTGGAGGGTGTACCGTTTGGGATTCCATGTAGGTATTATTATACATCTTCTATATAGGACGAACTAAATATATAAACATTGTATCTCAAATGATACACGATTTTGTGTATGTACGTACTGTTATATATAAACTATATAAGTAATCTGATATATACTCTTTATATATGTTTACCCTATTATACACTTGTCTCTGATATATACTTATTATGAATGCCCCGTCATATGAATCACCTGTGTGTACTAATAGTTACACCATGCTTATGTTGTGTTCTGTACATCTATTGAATATCCACGGCTTTTGCTTGACGTACAAGACAACAACTACTTCATATCAACGTCCAATAGGAGCAAGTCGCTGAAGATAAACTTATGTTGCAAAAGTAAAATTATGGCAACAATTTGCAAAAACTTACAAGACAAGTACGAAGAGGAGTTTCGAAGGACATGTTTTGGCCACCTTTGAGATTTTTCCTTTGAGAAAATGTTCTCCCAATTGGTACTACACATAATCCAAAATCAATGCAAGCCAAAAATGTCATTTGAGTTGAATTTCAATAGTGAGAATGTACTCAAAGTTTAAATTTTTTTGGGGGGAAATGAGTAAAATACGGATGGAGGTTGCTTGGAATTTTCAAAAAAAAAAGTTTTACTAGGTCTTTCGATCCCTCACAAAGTTACGGTGATTTTTGTTTAAAATAGAATCTGACAATTGAAGTAGCACAAAGGTAAATACAAAGATACGCAAAGGGCATGATGGGAATAGAATGTTGTTGACTTATGTCCCTAAAAACCCAATAGCTACACACAAATTTGAAACCCTTTTAACCATTTTTCATTACTGTCTTTTTCTTATAGTTATTTGTCACAATTCCCCATTAATTGCTGAAAATATTTGAATAAGTTAAATGAATGAAGCCCACATGCATGAGAAGAAAAAGAACAAGAAGTCAAGCAGTTTTGGAGAACATCCAAGGCACACGTAGCGCACGTGTGCATCAAATAATACATGTAAGATTATTTGAGAAGTTACTTTCTTTTTTTAAATTCTTTTTTCAAATGCTACCATGTGTCGACACACTATTGGTTGGTTCAGTTGTATCAGCCATCATGGATGCGTGCAAAAATGCCTAACTGCAATTGTACGGGTCAAGTTTTAATATAGTATAAATAAATTACAGATATCGTCCTCAGGATTGGGTTTCTTAGTTCACTTAAGTAGCATAGATGCTAACGTTCAATTTTATTTAGAGATAAAAATGTGAATTTAAACAAAAGAAAACTAAAATAAATTAGAAAAATCAATGGAAAACGGTCTTAGAGAGTTGATTTCACCAATTGGATTCACGATTTAATTAAACTGAATGCAACAACAAACATGTAATATTCCATAAATCAAGAACACGAAGGTCGTAATTGATTCTCACAAGCGCAATTAGAAACCAATATTTTCTTTTAGTTTTACTAACATGCAAGACCTTAAGTCTAAGTCTTTATCAACTTCTAAAGCAATCCTAGATCTCTAGATTTTAAATTAACTTTAGTCATGCAATGAAGGTCTAGTCTAAAATATATTTCAAGAGCTTAAAATTTAGAGACAACATTCCATAGCCAATAGATTAAAAGCATTACGCAAGTAATTGCATGAACAAAACAAGCATCAATAAAGCATTAAATAAATTAAACCATAAAATCCATTGACTACATCAATCCTTAAGAACAAAGGGTCTACCCACTTATGTTCATAAGATAAGAATAAAATCCTATGCTAAAATCCATAACAAAACTACGAAAGTAAGAGTTGAAGAACAAATAAAACTGGTGTGGCGATCTCTCGTCCTTGGTGCGATCTCCATGATCTCGAGCCTTGAAAAGTCCTTTCCTAAGTTCCAAAATGTTATGTTTAGGTCAAATTTCCAAAGTCATTCCTCCCAAAAACAGCTAAAAATTGGTGTATGGGAAAAATCGCGGTAGCATTGAAACACTCTATCGACTAGGGCCTCAATGCCGCCCCAAAACCCGTGGGCAAGTGTGGAAAGAAGGCGTAGCATCTTAACATTCTCATATTCTCGACTTGGCCAAATAATTATAGTGTCGTGAAGCCAATGAGCAACACTGCAACTCTACCCTCTCGATTCTTGAACTTGGTTTTCTCCTATTCTTTTCTTGACTTCAACTATTTTTGTCCATTTTCTCAATATATTCTTCAAAAGCTTCGTTTCGCTCTAAATGCTCAATTTCTACAAAGTAAACAAATATGTATGTAAAATTGGCCAATTAAATTTCAAAACTAGCAATAATAAGCCTTAGAAATAGCTCATTTTGTGACATGAGTTGTTGAGTCGTCACCTAATCAACTAGATATGCCACACATCGTGAAGTGATTTGTCCAGCTCATCATGTCAGTACCCACACCAGTTGCCACATCATAAAAAAATTGATCATGAAGTACCACGTTAACAAAATCTAACCGTTGAATATTATGTCAGCTACCACGTCATCTGGGTACCACGTGTCATTGCCAATAGAACTTTTGCCTTCAACTTTATTTTTCTTATAACTTTCTCAGTTGGATTTCGATTCAAGTGATTCAAAAGACATTGGAATTATCTTTTCAAGTTCTACATTATAGACACTTAAAACAATAAAATTGTTAGTAAAAATTATGTTAATACCATCAAAATATTTTATTTAATTGAAGCCCTAAAGTTAAAAAAAAAATGCTCAAATTAGAGCATAAGAAAAACTAAATAAATTGCACTAAAGTATAGTTAAAAACAAGAGAAATGAGCAACACAATGCTACTAAGGATAACACACTAACCCTAGTTTTAAACTAAAGTCCATGTAATTCACTCAAACACAAGAGAAAATAGTGCATCTTACTCATTCTTTTTCAAATAAAAACTATGAAAAAGTGTTACAATAATTCCCTTTCATGGGACTAGTATGTGGTGGATCTCAAAACCTGGTATAGAAAATCCTACAAGAGCTTTATGCACTCACAAGCAAACTAATGCATCAACTAATGAAGAAAGAACATGCAAAAAACCAAGAAAGAGTTTACGGAGTTGACAAAATTATTTGACTCATGAAGTAAACAAAGAAAGGATTAATAGGTGAACTTGTGACCGTAAGGTTGACCTAACATCATGTGTGGAATTTTTGCCGTGAAGCAGAGTACCTACTTATATTCTGCCCAATCAAAGGTAAAGACATAAAGTGTCCACAATTCATACATTTATTTAATTAACTTGGAATAATTGCTTCGAAAACATAACTTCAAAAAGATAATATCTCCCTGGACATCCAAAAGAGTCTTAATACTTAGCCAAACTTTAATAAGCATTTAGCATAAAGATTATTAAAAAAAATTTAAAGTCAAATAAACATAAAGCAAAGAAATAAAAACAACTAATTCAATATGGTTGAGCATGTCTCATGATTCATCCTCTTCAATGGCAAGGTCGTCTTTCATATTTTCGTCGTCATCTGCATAATTATCTGTAAAACATAGAACCACTTAGAATGGGTATAAAATACTCCTAATTAAGTGATTCCCATTGTAAGGAACCTTATTGTTCAATCACATGCATCATGTTCACATGTTTGAATAATACATCTCCCATAGCACCAAGACCATGAAGTAACCTGACTTAGCACATTTGGGCTTACTTACGTATATACATCCTTAACTTGATGTCATGTTAAGAAAAAATATGCTAGATCATGATAGTCAATTCTACATGTAATATTTACGGGGGTAACCTTCTAAAAATACCTTTAACATGAATTATTTTTATTTGTTAAGGCCTAACTCATTAAGACAAACATATATGCTTTAAAAATTTATTTAAGTAATTAACTTCTTATAAATTCTATTAACATTAACTATTTTTGTTTGCTAAGGTCCAACCCACTAACTAATATAAAACTTATCATATTATACACATCATGAAACAAATAATATAACTCCGCTTAAATAGATATTTATGTATAGCATATTCTTACCTAACTCTTAGACATATAAGACACTACAACAATTTAGGGATTTGCCGACGCACAAAACCGTCGGCCTAAGTCCATAAACCGTCGGCCAATGAATTCCCGACGGAAAAACGACCGTTGGCAATTCGGTCGGCATAACACCGTCGGGGAACAATTTGCCGACGCTTATTTCAATTGCGTCGGGCATTGGTAAAAAGGCCGACGCTTTAAAATTTGGTCGGCCTTTATAAGAAAGGCCGACGGTATTATTTCCGTCGGCCTTTCCTACAAAGGCCGACGTTATTTAAATTTGGTCGGCCATTGTACGAATGGCCGACGCTTTTAAATTTGGTCGGCCTTTATAAGAAAGGCCGACGCTTTTTATATTTGGTCGGCCTTTTTAAGAAAGGCCGACCAAAATAATACCGTCGGCCTTTCTTATAAAGGCCGACCAAATTTAAAAGCGTCGGCCATTCGTACAATGGCCGACCAAATTTAAAAGCGTCGGCCATTCGTACAATGGCCAACCAAATTTAAAAGCGTTGGCCTTTGTATGAAATGCCGACGGTATTTGACATTTTTTACAAAGGCCGACCAAATCTAAATAGCGTCGACAAATGTTTGTATTTGACATTTTTTAAATTTCAATATTTTTTTTATCTATAATTTCATTCTAATTCACAAATTATTGGATCTAAAAGGAATTGTATACAAAATAAATCAAATAAAATTTTCTATTAAACCAAATTTGAATATAGTTTGTTCATAATGAGTAAATTCATAAGAGATAAAATACAAAAACTTCAACACACAACATAAAATAATTTAAGTTCCTATGATCACTTTGTACATATTACAAAAAATTTGTCCCATAAGTCCTTTAAAAGTCCTCATAAGCTAGCACGCCTTCCCTGAAAAAACAAAGAAAAAAATGTAATTAAGTTACCTACTTTCTATAAGAAAAACACATAAGTTACTAACTTCATACGAACTCAAGCCCCCCTGACAAAAAATCCTGGATCCGCCACTGTATTTAACCTATGTATTTGTTGCATGTTTAAGATATAAAATGCACACTTTTTTTAATACTAGTGTATTACCACGTGCAATGCACATGTGTGCATATATATAGGTTAAATTACAAATTTAATCTCTATAGTTGGGAGAAAATTAGAATTTAATCTCTATGATTTTAAATGTTAGAATTAGTTCTTAAGTTTGATAAAACTTTAAAACTTAAAATAATCCCTATCGTAGGGAACTATTTGTGAGGATTTTATCAAACATAGAGACTATTTATGAGGTTTTATCAAACCATAAAGATGAATTCTAACTTTTAAAATCATTGAGACTAAATTCTAGCTTTCTCTAAATCATGGGAAATAAATTTGTAATTTAACCAATATATGTATATTTAATTTTTGAAGATTAAAATAATTTGAGTTCAAAATACAATTATTATTTATATTTGTATTATCATTCCTTTATAATTAATTAGCTTCAACAATTTTTTTCCTATTGATATTATGATTTAGTGTTTTTAATCTCACTATTTTTAATATGTTCTCTATTATAATATAAGTTTTTTTTAATATAATATAACATAATTTAACTAGAATATAATTTTCTATTTGTCTTTTGAAGTTTTTAAAATTTTATTTGTATTTATATTATTATTGTTTATATAATATATATTTTATAACGCATAATATAATTTTTTATTTTTTTAAAATTATCTAAGTGTATTTTAGATTAAAAAAATGAAAATGATTGGAAGTAGAAGGTTTTATAAGTTTCCTTTATATAGAAGACCATTGGAATTATAATTTTATCTAACAATTTGAATGGAAATTTTTGGTATTTCAAATAGCGAATCTAATAAATATTAATCTCGATTCTGAGAGATTATGATCTGAATAGAGTGAAAAAAGAAATGTAATTTATCAAAAAACGACTTATCAAATCCAATTTTATTGGGGTTAATTTGATCAATTTCTCTTCGTGGAAATGATTCTCTTCATTTGCATTTGTTTTGAATTAATTTTTAGTTTGATTGATACAAATTCTATTGAAAACAATTTAAATGATGAAGAGATACTTAAAGATTGGTTATGATTTTGACGACATTTTTTATTTTTAAATATTGCATTGACATTTTAAAGTATTATAAAACAATGATTGATGAATTAATTAATAAATCAATTTAATTTTGAAATAGCTAAACATTCAAATGGATTTATTTAAGAAATTTTTTTCTCATAAGTTTTTTTTAAGTGATTTTGAAAATTTTAAAACTATTTACTTCTATTTAACTTTGTAACATAACTTTTAAAAACTATCGAATTTGAAATTAATCTAAATGAATTAGTTATAAATCTCAATCATATATTATAAGATTATGTTAAAAGATTAGATAAAGAAGTGGTCGTTTAAAGAGAATAATTTGATTTCTATATTGAAAAAAAAAAAGAGAAGGGGATGTAAGTTATAAAAAAAAAAGCTATATATATATATATATATATATATATATATATATATATATATATATATATCAGTATTAAAAAAAGATATTTGAAATAAATGGAAAATTAGAGATGTCTATTGCAAAAAAAAAGTTGGGAGTGTAACTTAATTGGAGAATTTAGATTCAAATCCTAATTTGATTTGATTTTGAATCAAAGCATATCTTCAATTGAAATTTTTTTTTATCTAAATTCAATTTTGAATTTGAAATTAATTGGATTATGATCAAGTATATGAGTTTTAATTGATGTAATTAACTAAAATAAGGGGTATTTTAGTCTAAAAATATTTTCTACAATAAGCGTACATGTTTCACCTCCCTCACCGAGCAAAAGGAACTTAGCTCAACCTCTCTAATGGTCTAAGTAACAAAATATTAGTTATTATTTATTTTATTTATGGTATAAAAGGCAATAAAAAAAGAGAAAAAAACATGGTGTTAACGAAATTAAAAGGAAAAAAAAGGAAAAACTCAGATGAAAAATTAGAAGAGATGCCTACTTTTGTAGCTTATGGAGGAGTGTTAAATTTATAGATGAAATTTAGATTCAAATCTATTTGATTTCGAATCAAATTAAATATTCAATTGAATGGTTATCTAGGAATTTTGAATCAAATTCATTTAAAAAAAATTGTCTAAATTCCATTGCGAATTGAACTATCTCATTATTGTTGTTTGATGATCAAGTATGGGGTTTAACTGATGTAATTAACTTAAATAAGGGGTATTCTGGTCTAAAAATATTTTATATAGTATAGATGAAATTAGAAATCATAATATTCTTTGTATAAGATAATTTAAAAAAATATATTTACACAATAAGAATTATTGATTTTTTATTGTATGATTAAAATGTTTATCCCATTATAGAGATGAAGCCACATTAGAAAATAAAAAAAATTAATATATATCATATAAATATTTTCAATTGGCATTTATTTAATGGAAGAAAAAAACTAAACGCAATAATTTGTAAATTTCAAATCGGCCATCCATAGGTTTTCATAAAAAATAAATGATAATAATAATAATTTTTAAATTTCAAGTCATGATTATAATTTACCATAATTAAAAGAATTCTAAAATAGATAATATGTAAATTCATTATGTAATGCTCGACATTCAGGTACTAAATTATAACCTAAGCTTGGCTTAAAATAAATTAGCAAAAGATGGCATAGAGTGGTCGGGTCTTAATTTTTTTTGAACTAAAAATATACGTATACTTGTTGGTTTAAGTTTGGGGTTTGAAAAAGGGTAAGAAGATTACGTGATGGCAGGTTGGTTTTTTTTTGCTTGAAGTATAGTGGGAAAAAAAAGATAAAGAAAAAAAGTAAAAAAACGAATAAAAGAAAAGGAAAAAAAATCCCCTTTCTCTTTCCTCTTATTCTTGACTTCAACGCAAGGAAAGGGGGATTTTCTCTTCTTCTCTTGATCGATGGGGGCTCGCAAGGGGAGGGTCACGTCGATGAGTCACCGGAGGCGAGCACGCTGCGCGGTGGTTCCGGTGAATCACGATTTCTCCCTCTCTCTTGCGATCTTTTTTTTTCTTTTCTCCCTCTCCTTCCTTTCGTCCACGCATAGTAGGCCAAGGGGGGCAGTTTCATTTGGCGATTGACGTCGTCTTGGCAAGCAAGCGACGAGTAGTGGCTGTTTGAAGCAACAACTACGGTCGAGCTTGGGCAACAACAATTTTCGATGATTTTCCCTTCTCTCCTCCAGAATTTCTCTCTTGTTTTCTCCCTCTCCCTTTCACTATCTGTGACACCCGAGTTCGGTACTAAAATGAGATTAAGTTCGTTTTGTTACTTTGGTTTTAAAAAAAAAAGGAAGGAAAAAAGGGATTTTTTTAAAAAAAAAAGTGGGTTTTATAAAGTAAGATACAAAGGAAATAAAAAAAATGAGAAAAATCATCATTTTCTTCCTTTTTGCATTAGCGAGCGACAACAAGGGAAATGGGGAGGGTTGCTCTTTTTCTTCTCGATGGCCCTGATCGGCGAGGGGGGAGGGTTTCGGTTGTTGTTCTCAACGACGGCGGTGTGTGTGAGCGGCATCGATCATCGATAAGGATCTCTCTCTCTGTCTCTCTCCGCGATTTCCGTCCACCTCTCATTTTTCTCTTCCATGTTTAAGCGTCTCTCTCTCCATCTCTCTCTCTTAATCATTCAAATTGGCAGCAAGGAGGGGCCATTAAAATGGTGGTGGTAATGGAACATGGTGGGAGGTCGGGTTTTTCTGGAGACGTCCATGGGGACAACAGCTGTAGAGGCTATATTTAGGAGTTTTGAGAGCTCAATTTATTGTGGGTAAGTATTATGGTGCTATTGTATCAGGTGTGAAAAGTTTAAGAAGAGATTTTGAAGCTGTTTGGTTAGTTTTGGGGTTGACCCATAGCTTATCAGGTTCGATTTAGGTCGCTTTGGCAAGGGCGAAGGTCCTTTAAGAAAATTGTGAGCATGTTGAACGTCGAACCGGTAGCATAGGATATGGTTTAGGTAAATTGTCCAGGTTTTGGATCCTTTGCGATTTATTTTTGCGACCAATGGAGCTAGGAAAGGCTAAATATGAATTTATTATGCTTTTGTTGTCGTAGTCTGAAACTCTTCCATTAGGCTTGATGGTGACATAGTTCGCATGGGCATCTAGTTCATATTCTTTCATTCTTGGAGGGAGTATTGGTGACCTCTGGAGAAGGAAGAAGTTGGTGCATTTAGAGCGTTTCTGGAAGGTAAGTCACCTGGTTAGCTTTCCTTACAAGAATTGTATGCGTAGGATTTTATTTTATATATATATATGTATGTATGTATGTATGTATGTATGTATGTATGTATGTATATATATATATATATGTACATATACATACATACACATATATATATATATAGATATATATGTATATATATATATGTATGTATGTATGATGTATAAGACTGTTGGCTAGTGCAAGCTTACTTGTTTGGTTGGGTGGGCTAAATGGTGCTTGCCGGTTGTTTTTTACTCAAATATAAACTCAAAAAGCTGCTTGCTTAGTGGTGGTTGTGGGCTTAGTTATCCTTTGGGTACATGTGTTGATTCCATGAGTGAAATAGGTAACTAGAGAGAATTTAGGTATGATGGTTACTCCTCAAAAGTCTAGGTACTGGACTGGCAAGGAATAAGACGTTAGGCTACCTTAGGGGCGAATCTCAGTTGTGATTAGCGTGAGGGTTGCTTTCCTCATCGGGGTGTGTTAGCTTAGGGGCGAATCCCCATTGTCCTTAGCGTGAGGGTTACCTTCCTTCACCGAGATATTCTAGCTTAGGGGCGAATCTTCCTTATGATTTGCGTGAAGGTTTCTTTACTTCACTGAGGTGTGCTAGCTTAGGGGCGAATCCCTGTTGTGATTAGCGTGAGGGTTGCTTTCCTTCACCAAGGTGTGCTAGCATAGGGTGAATCCCCATTGTGATTAGCGTGATCGTTGCTTTCCTTCACAGAGATGTTTTAGCTTAGGGGTGAATCCCCATTGTGATTAGCATCTTCCTTTCATCAAGATGTGCTAGTTTAGGGGCGAATCCCCATTGTGATTAGCATGAGGGTTGCGTTCTTTCATCGTGCTATGCTTACGTTATGGAGAGCCGACACCGCATTTGTAGGTTGCATGGCTCATTGTTTAGGATGAGAGGGAATGGTTGGAGTATGCAAGTGGGTAGCGAATAGGTGCTTTCTTGTGTTGTAAGGGAGATGGGCGTGCCCAAATAGGACTACTCCCGAAATGCTTCAGAGCTTTGGACTCTTAGGTAGGCTACTTACTGAGTTTTTATACTCACCCTTGCTATCTTTGTTGTGTCTTTTTAGATTATGCTCAGCTGCGGGGCGGGTGATTATGACGTTGATTTGCATAACTATGGAGATGTTTTCGATGTTTTGATCGTGGTGCTGCTAATAAGTTTTGTGTTTTGGTTCTTTGAAATGGGTGATAGAGTGTGTACGTTTGGTTCTAGTGTTCTCTCGTCTTGTAACTCCGCTAAATACGCCTGCGAAATGTTTCCTGGTTGGGGTCAGTCTTCGAATCGTAGTTTGGTGGGTGTTGAGCCCGGGTTTCTATTGTATAAAAGTATTTGTTCTGTTTTCCAGGTTCCTTGAAAATTTTTGGTTTCTTGGTTTTACATCGTTGTTATGCTGTCAAAATTTCTTGTTTTCTCTCGCATAAGTTCCAAGATCGTTTCAGTAGTTCTAGGATCGTTGCACACTCTCCCTCTCTCTTTCTCATCCGTTCAAGTGGAGGTGAAGGTGTGTTGATTGGAGCAGCGGTGGTGGCAAAACTCACGAAGGGAGTTGGTTTCGAAGTTTTCGGTAACTCTTTGCATGGATAGTGATTGTAGAGGGTGTTTTTAGAAATTTTGGAGCTTGATTCGACGTGGGAAACACTCCGTTTATTAGGGTTAAGTGTTTCAACATTGGTTTATGGAAAATTGCAAGTTTAAACATTGATTATGATGCTATTTTAATAGTTTTACTTCAACCCATGGCTTATCAGACTCAGTTCAAGTTGCTCAACAGGGGTGGAGATCAATTAAGTGAGTTGTAAGTGTTTCTAGCATCGAACCGACAATTTGGATTGCGGTTTGGGTAAGTTTGTTAAGGTTCAAGACCCTTGTGAATTATCTTTGAGGCCTATCGAGCTAGGGAAAGTTAGTAATTGTCTTAGTGAGCCTTAGTGAGTCTGTCTTTTTATGTAGTTTGAGACTTTTACGCGAAGCTAGAGGGCAGCGTGGGTTATTGTAGGTGCTTGGTTCGTTTTCTTTCATTCCCTAAGGTAAATCGTTAACTTTAAAGGAACCCAAGTTGTTTGTTATACGTTCACTTGGTTGGGTTGAAAGAAGTTGAAGTTAAATTAAATATTAATGCCCAAAGTTATTTTTATCTTATATTATAAGGAGCTAGTGATTTTCCGAAAGAATGAGAAGTTGATTGCTTTCGTGCTAATCTAAAAGATAAGAAGCCTAGTTGAAGAACTTTTTAATTCTTTGGATACGGAGTTCTTAGATTTTGTGATGCTTATGTGATTGATGGGTGATGAGTATGTTCTCGCGAGTATGCACTCTAGAATGTTGATCATCGTATGATGTGCTTAGTAAACTCCTCAAGTGTGAGGTTCATTTTCTATACTATGACTTGATGTTTAAAGGGGTTCCACAACAGTATTGATTAGCTAGCAATATTCATGATCTTTGGTATGGTGTTCAGAGGGGCTCGATCTTGTGTTATGTTCTGGTAAGTAGTTAGTTTGGAAAAACTTTTTAGAGCTTGGTTACGGAGTTGGGTTTTGGAACACATGTGTGAGTAGGATTGTGTCTTCTCTATTATGTATGAACGTATGGATTGTGGATTTAAAAGGAATGAGTATAATTGTTTGGACTGTTTGGATGGTTGTCTGAGTACAGTGCGTCTGGAATGCGTGAACAGTTGGCGGAGGTTTAGCTTCTTGCAAGACTAGATTGGTTGACTACATGCAGGATGCTTGACTCGTTGGGTTGACTGGTTGGAAATTTAGAACCCCCTAAAAATATACAATGTTCTGGGTCATTACCCATGACTTTTTTTATTAAAATGGTTTAAGGTCAACTTGTTGCACTTAACATGTTGTAGTGGGGTGTGAACGTGATTAGGGAGAATAATGATTGTTAGGGTTTCTAGCGTGGTTAGGGGTGAAGAGAATAATCTAATTAAACCCAAGCGGAAGCGTAGGAATCAGTTTGAGTTTATTTAGAATTAAATAATAATATTATGGTTAAGCATAACATACCTTGAAAATATGGAGAATCTTCTGGCTGATCTTTATCTCTTCCACAAAGTCTTCCTAGCTATGACTCGAACACAGGATCAAAGCTTGTGGGAGCCTCTTGAAAGAAAATCCACAAGGGATTAAAGAGGAAGGGGTCTAGAGAGAATTCTCTAATTCTCTCTATTGAGGAGATGTGTGTTGTGAAGAATGCACAATGGCTCACCCTTAGGGTCCTATTTATAGTGGTCTAGGGAAAATAATTAAATAATATATTTTAATATCTCATATATATTAAAATATATTTATCTAACCAATTTGAATCTTATTCAAACCGTTTAAAATTCTCCTACGACATCTATTTCCTAATTTGAATCCAATTCAAATTTAATAAATATATTTTATTTAATGTATCTAATATACATTAATTATTTTAATATTTAATGTATCAAATACAATAAATATATTTTCCTCTTTTATATTTAATGTATCAAATACAATAAATATATTTTCCTCTTTTATATTAAATATTAATTTGAACACTTCAAATTAAATATTAAATTTGAACATTTCAAATTTTAATATTTAATGTATCAAATACAATAAATATATTTTCCTCTTTTATATTTAATATATCTAATATATTAAATGTTAATTTGAACACTTCAAATTAAATATTATATTTGAACATTTCAAAATTTTCTTTCAACTAAATTGATCTTTTAGTGTTACTATGAGCTAGCAAAGGGACCTTATGGACCTACAGATTATAAGCTGCAATGATACATAATTAATTAATTAAACTCTTTAATTAATTAATTTTCATTCATTAACTACATGTCACTCCACTATAGACCTAGAGTTGCACTCTTATGCACTGCAGGACAAGTTGTGTCCATAGATATAATCATTACATGCAAGTTGATCATTCACGAGTTGTTCGTAATTACAGTTGGGTCAAAAGTTCGTTTTACCCCTATAATTACATCTTGCACCTTAAGTACTACTAATCATCTAATAAACAATCTATTTATAATCTAATTATAAACTAAGTCCCTTTCGGCCAGTGAGAGGGTGGGGCCACATTGTTCAAGTCCCGAAATCAGCACTTAAAGAAACTACTCATCTACTTACCCTATATGGGAAGGAGTGAATTCCATCTTGTGAGATTATGTTTCCAACTCCCTATTTGGTCAAGTCTCCAAAATGGTAGGCATATTGAATCGGCTACAAAAGCCACTCTCACCCATGCAAATCAAAGGACAAGCCCTCATAGGCAGGAGTTCATAACTCACTCAAGATTAAGATTGAGTCGCATATGATCATCTCGATGAAATATTAATCTTCTCAATTAAGGGATTTATAAAGAGAGATTAAATATTTCGTGGTCCAGTTTTATACAAACTCATTGTATAAGAAACACCTACTCACATGTCTCCACATGAATGATTTGGATCAAATCATTTGTAACTATTACAAAGTGGGCCGTATCAATAGTGTTACCAAGATAAGGCACCCAACCTTATCCATGTACTATAACCCTTTAGATTATTTCTTGAACATGATCCTCTAGTATGTCAACCACATACTGTTCAAGATTACACTAATAACCTTGAATTTTTCATATAATGGATAATATTATATTGCAAATAAAATAATCAAAATTATTATTAATTATTAAATAAATTATTAATTACAAGGCCTTAGGGCATAAATCCCAACAAGGGGGTTAGCTTTGAAGGGAGCTACTTAGGCCAATATGTTGCTAGCATACGTAGGAGCCATGGTTAGGTCGAGGTCTTGTTTAAGACTATTGTTGAGCTTATGCACAAGTCTATGCTCGAGATTCATGATTGATGGTTAGTGGAAAAGTCACGATTAGTGATTCTGTTGCTTGTCGAGGCGTGCCTTGAGAATCTTTTGATGGTAGATGAACTTAATTGTAAGGCCTTGGTTTCCCGAGCTTATACTCAAGCTTGTTTGCCTAGCTTGTTTATTGTTGGGTTCGTGTTTACAGTTGTGCTTAGGATCTATGGGTTGGATTTGTGGGAGAGGTTTACGACTTGTTGAGTGGCTAGGCGTGGAGAGATATACCCCTCGGCATTCTAAGTATGCTGTGAGTGACAAAAAGTGTCGTTGGGTTAGCATCACTTACCTTTCCCCAGATGAGCATGCTTCTTAGGATGTTGTGAAATGTGTTTGACATGAGGGTTGCTTTCCCTTTTGCGTTCTGCTAGCTTAAGGGGCGATTCCCCTACTGTGTTTAGTATCAAGGTTGTTTTTCTTCATGTTGTGTGCTAGCTTAGGGACAAATCCTCATTATGTTTGGTATGAGGTTGCTTTCTTTCATGTTGTGTGCTAGCTTAAGGGCGAATCCCTACTATGTTTCGTATGAAGGTTGCTTTCCTTCATGTTGTGTGCTAGCTTAGGGGCGAATCCCCACCGTATCGTGCTTGACGATTGTGTTCCTTCATTGCGTGAGGCTAACTTAGGGGGAGATGGTACCCCACAAATAGGTTGCATGACTCATAGTTATAGCATGAGGAATCAAGTGAGGTGCGCAAGTGCTCAAGTGTTAAGGCATTTGAGAATGAGGAGTTAGTGAGTTAGGGCAGGATCATTCATTGTTTAATTCGCAACTTTGGTTTTTAAAGTGAGATGCTTAGTATATTTAGACTCACCCTTGCTACTTTGTTTTGTGTCTTTTGTAGATGGTGCCTAGACTTACGGGGTGTGGTAAGGGTGTCAACTTGGTGAGGCTATGGAGATGGCGTAAAGAGTTCCTAGGGTCTTAGCTTGAGTCATGAATCTAAGCTCAGTTCTTACATGTTGTCACTGTTGAACTCTTAGTAGTCTTCTTGTTGAACTTTTTACTTTGCTTTTCTATTGAGTTCCTTTATTCTTGTGGGCGATGTTAGTCTGAACTTTAGAATATTTGTAGTTTGGAAGGGGTTGAAGTGATTTTGAGTTTTTGGAAGTGTGGTTTTCATATTTTTCAGGTTCCTAAAATTTTTAGTTTTCTGATTACGTTGTTATGCTATCAAATTTTTCGGGCATAGAAGGAAAAAGTTGTGGCACTTCTGAGTTTAAATTTTCTTTGTTTAGGGTCGTTAAATATTAACTCCCTTCACAAGTTTACGTGCTTCACCTCCCTCGACCCACTAAGGTTAAAGAATGTTGTTCATTTTGCCATGAGATTAATATAGTACAAAAAAAGAGAAAAAAAGAATTAGCTCAACCTCTCTAATGGTCTAAGTAACAAAAAATTAATGATTATTTATCTTTGTTTATGGTATAAAAGGTAATAACAAAGAGAAAAAAAAAACATGAGGCTTACAAAATTAAAATTAAAAAAAAAAAGATATTGAAACAAATGAAAAATTGGAGTAGATGTCAAGTTCATTACAAGCTTCTCATTTCTTTTTCTTTGTTGAAATTACGTGTGAACAAATTGGCACGCTCAGTGGGACTATTTCTACCTCTAATCTATTTCCCTCATCTTAAAGCACAAGTGAAGTGATGACGTTCGAAAAGACTTCTTCGATGGCCGCTATCATGAGCAACTTATACACAGGTTCTGTTACATATAGTTGCCCTAATGAGTTCAGGCTACAAGAAGATGAAGTAATGACACTGTCGAGGGCATCTACTAATGACAAGTTCTTGGTTAAGTGTAATCATTTGTTTGATCCCGATTTCGACGTAGTGTCCGTCACGATGACTGAAACAAGCACTATGGAAGAAAGAATGGCAAAGATGTCGAAAAAGATCAACACCTTGATGAAAGCGATTGAAGAAAGAGATTCTCAAATTGCATAAGTAAAGAGCCAGAATGAGAGTTAAAATGTTGTTGAATCAAGTCATACTCATGTCGTTAAAGATCGCAACGAAGGAAAGGTCGTTGTGCAGGAAGATCAACCACAACACTCTACTTCGATCGCTTCACTATCTGTCCAGCAACTTCAGGACATGATAACGAACTCTATTAGAGCTCAATATGGTGGGACTTCTCAAAGTTCTCTCTTGTATTCTAAACCATATACCAAGAGAATCGATTATTTGATAATGTCAACTGGATATCAACCACCAAAGTTTCAACAATTTGATGGAAAAAGAAATTCAAAGCAACATATTTCTCACTTCATCGAAACATGTGAAGATGCTGGTACACGAGGACATCTATTGGTCAAATAGTTCTTTCGAACACTTAAAGGGAATGCTTTAGACTGATACATTGATCTAGATCCTGAGTCAATAGACAGGTGGAACAATTCAAAAAAGAGTTTCTAAATCACTTCTACAGCATAAGACAAACTATTAGCTATGGAGATGTGCATTTAAGGCATGCATTGGGGACTTCTTTACATCCTCCAAGGTATAAAGCCTTGCACATTTGAAGGGCTAGCAACTCGTGCCCACGACATGGAGCTAAGTATTGCTAGACAAAGAGACAAAGATCTTCTACTCTCTAACATGAAGAAAGAAGGAGAGAACATTAAAGTGACTTCTAAAGAATCTATGGCTGTAAATACAACCCTTCTCAAGTTGTCTTCGAAAGACAAGAGGATTGAAAAGTGACAAGGAAATGAAAGGCGTCACTTAACTTTGAAAGAAAGACAAAAAAAATCTATCCTTTTTTCGATTTTGACATTCCCAACATGTTAGAACAATTGTTGGACACAAGATTAATCAAACTTATAGAGTGCAAGCGACCAGAAGAGATGAAAAAAAGTTGATGATCCCAACTACTGTAAGTATCTGATCGGGTGAACTTTGGGTGGAGAAAAGTAAGTAAATAGGTTCAACCCCAGTGCAAGTGCACATTGCCAATGCAAGTATTAAAATAGGAGTATTCTTGAGTATAGATCCCACAGAGAATTGTGTAACAAAAATATTGCTAAGAAAAATGTAAGAAAAATTGCAACTTGGAAACTAAAATTGCAAAAATAAGGTTGGGATGGTGTGTTGATAAAAAGAAAATAATTGCAGAATCTAATTGCAAGTTAAGGTAACAAAAATTGTACAACTAAATTGCAGAATCAAATATTGCAAAATTGAGTAGCAAGCTAAATAGACTTGGTAAATGAAAATTGCAAAAGAAATTTTAGAGAAAGGAGGGGCTCAAGAATGTCATTACCCTAAGTTGTAAATGCAAACCAAAATTGCAATTCCAAACTATTCTACATTCAATTGTAAACCAAAATTGCTACTCCTATTCACCTTGAAATTAGGTTTTGGGAGACTAAGTGAGTGACTTATATGTCTATAGTCTCTCTATCTTAGATAATTTGGCTCAACAATTTTATGGGCTTTGGAGTTTTTAATCCCTATGTCTAGGGTAAAGAATTGACTTATCATGTCTAAGCTATTTTCTCCATCACTTGTGCAAAATCTGCTTATCACTAACCCCGTCGGTATTATATCTAAGTTTGAGTTGCTACCCTAGTTGATCAATCTAGGATCTCAACGAAAATTTATTCAACACAAGCAAACCATTGAGATGTAGGCTTGGTTTTTTATGGAATTTTGGCTACAATTACTTCTTAGGAAATTTTCATCCTTGAACCCCCTAAGAAGTTTAGCTCATAATAATTCTATAAGAAACTAATCTAAAAATTAAAACAAACTCCACATAAGAATAAAGTTGACTAATGTATTACTCTAGAAATAAGACTCAAGGAAAACAAAATTTATTTTCTAAACTTTAAGGGAAATGACATTTGCTTTGCTGCACTTTAAGGAAAATAGAACATCAAATGACAAATCCAAAAAAAAAAAAAAAAAAAACACACCAATTAAGCCTCATGAAGAAAATATTACATATTGGACATCAAAAAAATAAAAACGTTAATAAGCGAAGAGAATTGATACTTATAGTGATAAATTAATTGAGCAAATGTTCCATAAAAAAAAAATAGAGGAGAACCCAGAAAAACAATATATTGAAATAGAAACTAAGCTTGCAACTGTTTTTGGTAATGCAGAGAAGAAAATTGAATGAAAAACAGAGACTAAACTACCAGCAACTCTCGGTAATGCAAATAAGGAATTGAAGAAAAACAAAGCAGTAACTTGCAGTAAAACAGAGAAGAAAAAAAACTGGAAAAATAGAGAATAAAAACTGGAAAAAACAGAGGATCTTTGGAAAGAAAACCCACGAAAATTCTTCAAGAAAACGCCTCTAAAACCGATCCCTTTTCTTCACTCATATTCTTTCCTTTTATAGGCCTTCATTAGGGTTGAATAATGCCCAAAATCTTATCCTAATTGCCTTCATTCTTATTTCTTTCTTATTTTCAAGCAACTTTCAACTATTTCCGGATGATCTTAAGATAAAACAAGAATATTTTAAGTAATTAGGAGTTAAATAATCCTTAATTCTAGGGCTTATCACACCCCCAAACTTAAGATATTGCTTGTCTTCAAGCAATTAGAAAACAAATAGCAACATACACAAGCAAACACTTCACAAAATGATTTCAAATGGTGTTTTTTTTTTAAATGTTGTCTTTCAGAAGATGTCTCAAACTCTTAATACTTTGCACAATTCCAACATTTTCTCACATAAAACTTTTACTTTTCTTTTTCAAGATAAAACATTCTTATGCAAACCTACCTATTATCCTTATCTTACCTAAGTCCTAGTCATAGAGTCTAGGGTGATCTTCTTTGTTCAACAAGCTAAGCTCACTCACATTACAAGCATTTTTCTTTCTCCCCCAAACTTATGTAAAGTTGTTGCTAGGCCTCATTTTATTTTTCTTTTGAAATGTTTTTTTTATGAGAGTCTTACTGTCACTTGTACTTTCGTTCCAACTTACTAACGCTTTGTGGTAAAAGTAGTTGACTACGAGCACAAATCACTACTATGACCGTTTTCACATACTCACTTCCTAAGTTAACCTTTCATGCAAAATTGATCGACGTTTGCTACATGCAAATGTACGTGATCGAAGTAATAAAGAAAACTGGAAGTACTCCAGAGTATCGTACCCAAGGAAACAGGTTTTAACAAAATCTACTAAGATGACACAAAATTTGTTCGCAAAATGCAATTGCAGTAACCAAGGGTGTAAAAAATGCATGAGTGGTTGTTTTTGCTAAAGAAAATAAGCGAAAAGTCAATAATTAAAAAGAATGGGATCCAAGTTGCTTATGCCCCTTTAGAAAGAAATGCTACTTAAAATGCAATTGCAATTATAGTTAATACACGAGAACTAAGTAAACCGAATTCAACTCCTATTCGATTTTGCTTCAAAATCTTTAGGAGGCTAAGTGATTAAATCTATATTTCTATGGCTAATCTAACTTAGATAAATTCGCGCACAATTCTAGTGGTTTTGGAGTCTCGCCCTATGTCTAGGGTCAATGTTCAGGACTTATTTCTAAGCCTTTTCCTCCATTGCTTTTGTAACATCCGCTTTTCCTTAACCCTTTCAGTATTAAGTTCGAGCTTGACAAGCAATCACTAGTTGGCCGACTAGGTTTACCCACATTATTTCAACAAAAAACAAACAAAGTCTCAAGTGTCAACTAGATTGAATATGCTTTTGAGCTTTACATCTCTCCTCTAGGGCATTCACTAACTTGAATCCTTGAAGAATAATTAGCTCATTATGGAGGTAATGAAAACCGAAAATTTGATTGCTAAAATTTCATATTAAATGACCTAAATTTTAGAAATTAACTGTTGCAATGATCGAATCAAACAACTGAAATTTAGTAATAATTTATGAATCTAATTCAATAACCCAAATACTCAAGAAAGCAATTTATATTCAAAAGTAGAATTCAAGACAACACCATCATTAACCCTTAAATAATTTCAAATAAATCTTCACGACAGTGATGAAACTAATTAAAAAAATTCAGAACTTAGGAGCTAAAGTTTCATCAAATTGATAGAAAAATGAAGGAGAACAAAACCCATAATTTATTAATTGATTCAACTTCTAAAACATACAGAAATTTGAGTAAATAGAGACCCACTAAATGAGTAAAATCGAGTAGAAAAACATAGGGATAAAACTACAAAAATAGAGTACAAACGCTAACGGAATTCCTTGCTTTGATTGATATGAAATTCCTTTAAGGGAAATTGGATCTTTACCTTCTCGAACCTTTGTTGAGGAGAGATCAAACTCAGAATTTAATTAAGCGAAACTGCAAGAATGAAATGCTGGAAAAAAGATACAAAACATCAAGCTGTCCAAAAGTTAAAAACCAGAAAAGAAACCCAGAAAATCAGAGTTAATAAAAAACCCAATTTGCCTTCTTCTTCGTTCATCCTCCCCTTTTATAGATATTCCGAGGCATTTTCTTTCCATCTTGGGACTCCTTAATTTTTGGGTAGACTTGGGGCGTGAGATTAAGCTGGAATTTCTCCCATAAATCGAGCAAATCCCGTGAATTTTGATGAAATTTCGTAAATTCCGCATTGCTTGATATGTCTAGAAAATGCAATTGCATTTTATTTGCATTTTCTTTATTTCTTCAAATCTGCACAAAAACAACAATTTTAGCTAACTTTCCTTTATCTTTTCAACTTAATTCTTCTTTTTCCATACTCCGACAAGCTTGCATGAATTTATCTTATCAATGCTATTTTTAGCTTGCTCGTTATTTGATAAAATATGCAAAAATGGCAAGAACAACTTAATTATAGGGTTAAATAATCCTCATAACTGAGAATTATCAAAAAGAAATCATGGGTGTCATGACTGCCTTTAGTTACTCAGTTAACTCTAGAAGGATGAGTATCTTTTTTTTTTTTTCCTTTTTTTTGAGTCCTAGCAGCTGGTACAATGACAATATAATATTACAACAACACAGTGTTACAACAACATACTATTACAACGACATAGTATTACAACATAATACAATGTACTATTACAACAACATAATATTACAACGGTAGTATTACAAAACTCACCTCCCAAACTTAAGTGGGTCAATATCCTCATTGACTAAGAACTAGAAGAACAGGGGTTGGGGTACATAGTTGGGTCACTTAACATGCTAAGCATCGAAGCTAAACTCTCTTAAGTCCATTAGATGGGATAAACACAAGGGAAGTTTGGGTTCAAATGTTTTATGGAGAAGAAGAATTTATCAAGTTTTATGATCTTGAAAACTTGAAGTTATGTGTGAAAGCACTTGAAAGTTGAGAAAACTCTAGGTATCATCCTTAAGAGCTTTTTAACAAAACACCAAAGAAAACAATTTGTAAACTTGTTTTGAACATGATTTTTATGGCATGCTTGTGCAAGTAGTAGATTTTTTTTTTTTTTTTTTCAGAATTCATGAAAGCAAATAAACTAAATAAGCATAAAAGAACTTAACTAAACCTCAAACTAAAAACATAACAATTAATAAAGCTAGAAAGATAAGTTAAAGAGAGACTCCCCTATGCAGAGAAAAATGTGTTGTTGTTGCCATTACTGTCCTCGAGGTTGTTGGAGTCTTTGACAAAGAATTCTCCTGAAACTGCAATTGCGACTACAATTTCTTCTTCATGCTCTTTCTTCTTATATTTTCCTAAAACTCAAGAGTAGAGCATCAAAAAGTTCACACAATTTTTCTCAATGCAAAGTTACTTTTTGGAAATTTAAAAATTTGAACTCAAAGTTGATTCATCAAACTCCCCAGGTAGAGGTGTTCCCTTAATGGTCAACTTAAGTACCTCAACCTCGATAGGATTCTCCTTAGACAGAGTTTTTCTGAATTAACTTCTTCATTCGGATTGGGATTTCAAAAGTTGAAAGTTTCTCTTTTTTTTATTTTAACGTAAAAGAAAGACAAGATAACTTATCCAATTCCAGTGGGGAGACCGCAACTATATTCCTTCATTTTGCACCTAGGTCTCGGTGTTAGATATGATTTCAGTCATAGTTAAGGTGATTTGATCACAACCGGCTTTGCCTGCTCAAGAGATTTACATATATTTTTTAAAGTAGAGATTGCAGTTGCAATTTGTGTCACATACTGCATATTGTCATCCTTCATGCTCTCATTTCTGCATTCTTCTTGATTTAGCATTTCTTGCAAACTACAATAAGCGAAAGCATGACATTCTAGTATCAGGAGCACTTTGGATGTCAATTGCTGTGAAATTGCAACTGTATGACCACTACAACTTCCTTTTGTTATTCTTTCTCTTCTTGAGGTGGTTCTTCTTTGATCTCTTCTCTCCCTTTTGGCTCCTTAATGTTGTCAAGTGTTGGAGCACTTTTTGCTTCTACTGGGAGTTCAAGGTCTTCATGTTCCAATTTCGTTCTAAGTGACACCACCTCACATTCTTTTTCTTCTTCTTCTTCTTGTTTTGAAGTCTCTCTGTTCTCGAGCAAAATTCCTTGGGACCTGTTCTGCAACTCATCTGCAATTTGTTCTACCTGGATTTACAAACTCCGTAGAGATGCGACTTGACTTTGCATTACAACATCATTCCTTGCTCTCTATTCCCTCGCAAGTTCTTCGATGCTTGGCTCTTTTGGAATCATTTTCCCTTACTGGAAGCACTGGTACTGATGTTGATTTGCAAACCTGGGTAGAAATCCATAACACAAAGAATCAGGATTATAAGGACAATTATCAAATGAATGACTTCCTTTACAATAAACACAAGAAATAGAAGAGATATAGTTAAAAGAAGTTATGTGATTTCCCATCAACAAAGCTTCCATCATGTAGCTTAATGATGAAGCTTGTGCGCTCAATGTTGCAATGATGCCTTCTTCCATCTTGTGGATTTTCTGAAGCAATCAACCCTACGTTGTGTCTTTCACCTCTTGCAATTTCTCTTCCTCAACAAGTGAAACTGAGCTCCTTCTGCAATAGGAAAAATTGTAGTTGAAATCTTACAATTTTTGCTAAAACAAAATTTTTGTTAAAACAGTCATTCCCCATCAACGACGCCAAAAACTTAATCAGGAAAACCTTGAGTGAAGAAAAGTAAGTAAATACATTCAACCTCAGTGCAAGTGCACACTGTCGCTACAAGTATTAAAACAGAAGTATTCCTGAGTATCGATCCCTCAGGGAATGGTGTAACAAAAATATTGTAAAGCAAAGTATAAGGAAATTGCAACTTAGAACTAAAAATTGCAAAAACAAGGTTGGGATGGCGTGTTTGTAAAAAAAAATAATTGCATAATCTAATTCCAAGTTAAAGTGACAAAAATTGTAGAACTAAATTGCAGATTCGCAAATTAGCAATATTGAAATGATAAAGATTGCATAATTGAACTATGGAATTGACAATTTGCAAAATTGAGTAGCAAACTAAATAGACTCAACAAATGAAAATTGCAAAAGAAATTTTATAGAAATGAGGGGCTCAAGAATGTCATTGCCCTAAGTTGTAATTGCAAACCAAAATTACAATTCCAACCCATTCTACACTCAATTGTAAACCAAAATTGCTACTCCTATTCACCTTGAAATTAGATTTTAGGAGCCTAAGTGAGTGACTTATATGTATATAGTCCCTCTATCTGAGATAAGTTGGCTCAACAATTTTATGGGTTTTGGAGTCTTTAATCCCTATGTCTAGGGTAAAGAATTGGCTTATGTCTATGCTCTTTTCTCCATCACTTATGCAAAATCTGCTTATCACGAGCCCCGTTGGTATTAGATATAAGTTTGAGTTGCTACCCTAGTTGATCAATCTAGGATATCAACGGAATTTTATTCAACACAAGCAAACAATTGAGATGTAGGCTTGGCTTTTGTTGGAATTTTGGCTACAATTACTTCTTAAGGAATTCACATCCTTGAACCCCCTAAGAAGTTTAGCTCATATTAAAAGTAAAAATCCTACAACTAATTTTAGAATTAAAATCCATACAAGTAGAATTGCTTAAAAACCTATTTGCAACTAAAAATTAATTGAGTTAAAGACAGCTTGTTATCATAATTGAATTGAAAATTTGAATAACCAAAGCAATAGACAAGCATTCTTCATTTCTAGACAACCCAAAAAATAAACAAACTTTAGTGACATAAATATTCAGCAAAAATCTGAAACAAAACTCATAAGACCACCATGAATCATAAACTTTCAACATAAGTAAATTAAATTCCTCCAATATAAATTGAATCCAATGAGAATATCAAGTGTATTAGAACAAAGCTTGAAAAGAACACAACTCAACTAATTAAAACAAAAACTGAAATTGAAATAGAGTACTTCCAACAACATTCGATAAATCTTCATTTCTTCTTCAATCGATTCAATCCCTCAACTATTTCGAGGAAGAGATTGAGTCTTAACAACCCAAGTTTTCACTTGAATCGAATTGAAAAAGATGAAGGAAAGCAGAAGAAAATATGGCAGTAGCTCTCGATAAAAACAAAGGACAAAAACTGAAAAAAAAAAAAAAACAAAGGAAGAAAGTTGCAGAAAAACAGAGAAGAAATTTGAGAGGAAAACCCACGAAATTGACTCCAAAAAGCCTCCAAAACCGATCTCCTTTCTTCAGTCATCTTCTCACCTTTTATAGGCCTTCATTAGGGTTGAATAATGACCAAATTTTGTGCTCAAAATCTCCCAAATCGTGCTGTAATTGAAGATTTCCGTAAGCAGATTTCTTTCCTTTTATGAATTTTTCTGCTGCTCCAGACAAAATTGCATAATCACGAAATTGCAATTTTCACATTCCCTGCTCCAGAAAAAATTGCAGAATCATGAAATTGCAATTTTGATTTTGTAATTTCCACATTCCCTGCAAACAAGCTTAATTTTTTAAAAATCTTATCCTAATTGCCTTCATTCTTATTTCTTTCTTATTTTCAAGAAACTTTCAACTATTTCCAGATGATCTTAAGACCAAACAAGAATATTTTAAGTAATTGGGAGTTAAATAAGCCTTAATTCTAAGACTTATCAGTATCATCGAGTTGTTAGTCATCTAGTAGAAAAATGTTTCATCCTAAAAGAGCTAATTCTAAGGTTAGCCAAAGAAGGGAAAGTTGAGCTAGACCTTGATGAAGTAGCTCAGTCAAATCATGCTACAATAACAATAAATACGTCAAATGCACTCTAGTTCGTTTCATGATCAGGAGGTACACATAGTCCAATTTGGAACTTTAGAACTTGTATTTATTTGGTTTCAATGTGAGGTACAGAAAAACAAAATTCAAGACGTGGTAAAACCTATCAATGATAAAGACAAAGGTTGGGTTCTTGTGACTCATCTGAAGAAGCAAAGGAAAAATTTAGCCTCAGACAAGTCTCGTCAATTTAGAAGCCACAAATGCAAGGACAAGCATCAAGGGAAGAAAAATCCAAGGAAACCTAAACTAGAGAGAAAGGGAGTAAAAAACATTCTCAACCTTACTAACTGGTGACCTTAAAAGAATCATTCTCAAGAGATTTCCTTCCAATGGACAAAAAGGAAGCAAACTCTGCAAGTTCATATTATATTGAGGTGAATGAAGCTGACGACACAAAAGAAGTCGAGCAAAAGACTTTTGTCTTTGATCGCATTAAGCCTTCAACTACTCAACCTTCAGACCTCCAAAGGATGAGTATGGATGCGACAAAAGAAGAAAATTAATGTCCAACTTTTGCCTCAACTCAACCTTCAGTCTTCTAAAGGCTAAATGTCTCCACATCAAAGAAAGATCGACCTTCAACATCTATTTTTGATCACCTCAAAGTAAGAATCGATCAACATGTAAGAAAGATGAAATCGTTGAAGGTAAAATTGTTCGATGAAGTGAATGACAACAAGATTCATAGTACCGTCCTTTCAAGTATAAAAAGGAAGTTTTTCGTTCTCATAAATATAGAGAACTGATGAAGGATTTGATCAAGACCACTTATAGGACTCAAAAAGTCCTAATTTTCTATGCCTAAATCTTGTGGTATTAACTGATTAACGTGTGTAATTCTCTATTTTGTAGGTAAATTAGTCCGAGGAGCAATTTAGAGTTTATTGGACGTTTTTGGAGCTTTTTGAGGTATTCAGAGTTGATTTGAGCTTACCAAGGCATCATGAGAACCTTAATTGAAGTTTTGGAGAATAAATGACCAAGTTGCTCATCGTGAAGCGTCGAGACGCTCCACGCTGCTCAACGTTGAAAGACAGAATGTCAAGGTGTAGGGTAGCGTCGATACATTGTCCCTAGCATCTCGATGCTTGAACAGTGAGCGCAGGTCAACGTTGCAACGAGCCTTAAAGATGCTGGTCTAATTAAGGACAGCGTCGAGACGTTGTTTGTAGCATCTCGATGCTGCTTCAACTTTTATAAAAGGATCTTTTCCATTTTTTAGGGCAAGCCCTATAGGGAGACAACCTCCATTCCCTACTCTCACCCTTTTTCATCTGTATTTTTATTCCTAATCCTTAGTTTTAGTTTAGTTGAGCTTACTTACTGCAAATTATGGACGTTTGTATCGAGACAACTGGCTCCGGCTAAGTGGGAATGCCAATCTGGAGCTGATCGTCGAGGTTTACTTGTAACACCATGAGGTTTTTTCATTAATGCAATTTAATTTTAGCTTGTTTATCTTTTGCCTCTTGGTTTTCATTCCTAAGCATATTCGTAGTTTGGATTGATAAACCTTAACGCATCGAATGAGCTTAGCTTTGCTAGGCTTGTTTTGCCTTTATCTTAGCAGCATTAGACATTAGAATCGGTGACTTTTGAGTTGTGAGCGGTCATGAACGACTAAAAGAGTCTATAGCCTAAAGAGGTTGTAAGTGTAAGAGCCAATCTAAACATCCCACTTAGGTTAGTATGAGCAATTCACTATTTCTAATTGACTCTAGAGCTTAAACGATTGGTCAATAGTATGGCACGTGACAATCTCAAACTATGATTAGTACCGTCCCTAATTCTAGATTAATATTGTGTTTAATTAGCTCTTGATTAATTTAACTACACTAGGGTTGATTAGAAGTTCGTTTGTGGTTCATTCAGACATGTGAGTATGATCAAGCATGAAATTACCTAATCTTTTATTACTCATGATTGGTGTGATTGAATCCCATCCCGATGTGATTCTACAAATCGGTATCCGATTAGTTTGTTAACCTTCATTGCTTTTAGCCTCATTCTCTTTTATGCATTTTATTGTTCCTCGCATCATTTATTTAATGAAGCACCAACCCCCCCTTTTTTGGTTACTCAAAATCTAAATCTAGCAAGCTAGCTACTAAAATTACACTCATGCCCCCTTGTGGATCGACCTGGCCACTGTATTGCAAAATGTAGTCCAGTTTATAAATATTATTTGTCGAGTGTGATGAGTTCGATCAACCACGGTGATGATAGGGGAACTTAGAATGTAAAAGCTTTTATCGCAAGAGCCTAAACTGCACGATGCTCCCTGCCTGCATGAGCTTAAATGGTAAACGACCCAAAAAAATAATTGTTTTAACTACGTTATGACTTGATCCTTTTTCTAAACAGTACGTAGGTAGTTTAAAAGCAAACTTTTAAGTTTAGTCTCTTAAAAAAATATCTCCACCCCATGCATGAAACAAGACGTCACACACATTCGATGCATGCGAGAGGGCTTCACTCACTTCAAGTTTGAGATCGAGCTTCGCTCATTTTAAGTTCAAGACCGATTGAGTATTGCTCAAGTTCAAGGATTGAACATTGTCGTTCAAAATATGGTGTTCTGCCTCCAAGTTTTGCATGTCGCCTCCAAGTTTGGGAGTCTTACTCCTTCCAAAGATAGATGTCTGCTCATTCCAAGTTAGGCATTCCACCTTTAAGTTGGCACTTCGTCTTCTAATTTGACGTCTTGCCTGCAAGTACGGCGTTCTGCTAATTTTAAGTGCTTCATTTCTCGTCCAAGTTTGGTGTTTCACCTTCCAGTCTGGCACTTTTCCTCCAAGGACAATCCTCCATCTCCAAATTTGGCATTTCACCTCTAAGTATGCATTATGCCCCTTAGTCCAACGTTTCACTCCCTCTCCAAGTTTTGAGGTTTCGTTGTCACTCATGAGGCTTCATTCGCCGCCGCTCGCTCCTTCACCAAGTCAGAAGACTTTGCTAGTTGTCGCTCGCTCCTCCACCAAGTCTGGGGACTTCGCCCATTGTTGCTCACTCTTTTGCCAAGTTAGGAGGCATCGTTCATCGTCGCTCGCTCCTCCACCAAGTTAGGAGGCTTCGCCTGCCTCCACTCTCTCCTTCGCCAAGTTAGGAGACTTTGCCCACCGCCGCTCTTTCCTTTGCCAAGTTAGAAGGGGTTCACTATCGCTTCGTTGTCAAGTTTGGATGTTCATAGTCGCTTCTTCTCTAAGTTCAAAGCCTTTTTCGTCGCTTATTCTCCAAGTTCGAAGGCTTCATCATCGTTTCTTCCCTAAGTTTGAAGACTTCATTGTTATTCTTTCTCCAAGTTTGAAGGCTTCGTCCTCGCTTCTTCTCCAAGTTTGAAGACTTCGTTGTCGCTTTGTCTCCAAATTCAAGTGGCTTCACTTTGTCTCCAAGGTTTGATAGTTTTGCTTCTTCCCTAAAGTTTGGCGGCTTCATTTTGTCTCCAAAGTCCGGTGGCTTCTCTTCATCTTCAACGACTTTACTTTATCTTCGTCTACAAATATGCTTCCCTTCAAGTTTGAGCATACTCCCTTCAAGTTCAAGTTCGAAAAAAAAAACTTGCTGCAATTTCGAACTCGAGCCTCTCTCGCCTCAAGTTCAAGTTTGATCTCTCTTACTTAAAGTTCAAGTTCGAGCTCTTTTGCTTCAACGAGTTTCGCTGACCTCAAAGTCTAACTTTGTTGAAGGATCAACACCGGGGCATTACAGTCACCAATTCAGGTGATGACTTACCTTAAGTGTCACTTCTATATTTTTTTGTTAAAAAGAGTAAGAGAGGGTCACTGTCCTTAACTCCACCTGAGTTAGGGTTTGGTTGCTTCCAAATGTGAAACATGACTGCCCTTAACTCCACCAGAGTTAGAGTTTGGTCGCTTCCAAAGGTAAAACAGAACCGCCCTGAACTCCACTGGAGTTTGTTGGGATTTATGCCCTAAAGCCTCGTAATTAATGATTTATTTAATAATTAATAATAATTTAGATTATTTTATTTGCAGTATAATATTATCCATTATATGAAAGATCCAAGGTTATTAGTGTAATCTTGAACAGTATGTGGTTGACATACAAGAGGATCATGTTCAAGAAATAACCTAAAGGGTCATAGTATATGGATAAGGTTTGGTGCCTTATCTTGGTAACACTATTGATACGACTCATTTTGTAATAGTTACAAATGATTTGATCTAAATAATTAATGTGGAGACATGTGAGTAAGGGTATCTTATACAATGAGTTTGTGTAAGACTGGACCACGAAATATTTAATCTCTATTTATAAATCTGTTAATTGAGAAAATTAATATTGCATCAGGATGATCATATGCGACTCAATCTTAATCCTAAGTGAGTTATGAACTCCTGCCTATGAGGGCTTGTCCTTTGATTTGCATGGGTGAGAGTGACTTTTGTAGCCGATTCAATAAGCCTACCATTTTGGAGACTTGACCAAATAGAAAGTTGGGAACATAATCTCACAAGATAGAATTTACTCATTCCCATATATAATAAGTTGATGAGTAGTTCCCTTAAGTGCTAATTTCGAAACTTGAACAATGGGGGCCCATCCTCTCACTAGGCCGAGAGGGACTTAGTTTGTAGTTGGATCATAAACAAATTGTTCATTAGAGGATTAGTGGTACTTAAGGTGCAAGATGTAATTACAGGGGTAAAATGGACTTTTGACCCAACTATAACTACGAACAACTTGAAGGAATGAACGTTTCATTTTGTAACGGAAGCATTGGATCGTCTTTGATTTTATTTAAAATTAATCTAAAAAATTAAGGTTAATCAAATTTACTTGGAGTAAATATGGAGATATTTCTAGCGGATCTTTATCTCCTCCATAAAATCTTCCTGGCTATGACTCGAACACAGGACCAAGGCTTGTTGAAGCCTCTTGAAAGAAAATCCACAAAGAATTGGAGAGGAAGAGGTCTAGAGAGAATTCTCTAATTTTCTCTACTGAGGAGATGTATGTTATGAAGAATGCCCAATGGCTCAACCCTAAGGTTCTATTTATAGTGGTCTAGGGAAGATAATTAAATAATATATTTTAATATCTAATATATTAAAATTTATTTATCTAACCAATTTGAATCTTATTCAAACCTTTTCTCCTACGACATCTATTTCCTAATTTGAATCCAATTCAAATTTAATAAATATCTTTTCTTTAATATATCTAATATACATTAATTATTTTAATATTTAATGTATCAAATACAATAAATATATTTTTCTCTTTTATATTTAATATGTCTAATATATTAAATATTAATTTGAACATTTCAAAATTTTCTTTCAACTAAATTGATCTTTTAGTGTTACTATGAGCTAGCAAGGGAACCTTATGGACCTACAGATTATAAGCTCCAACGATACAAAATTAATTAATTAAACTCTTTAATTAATCAATTTTCAATTAATTAACTCTAGGGTCACTCCACTATAGACCTAAAGTTTCATTCTTATGCACTGTAGGACAAGTTGTGTCCATTGATATAATCACTACATGCAAGTTGATCCTTCACAAGTTGTTCGTAATTACAGTTGGGTTAAAAGTCTGTTTTACCCCTGTAATTACATCTTGCACCTTAAGTACCACCGATCATCTAATGAACAATTTGTTTATGATCCAACCATAAAATAAGTCCCTTTCGGGCTAGTGAGAGGATGGGGCCCCATTTTTCAAGTCTTGAAATCAGAATTTAAGGGAACTACTCATCTTCTTACCCTATAAGGGAATGAGTGAATTCTATCTTGTGAGATTATGTTCCTAGCTCCCTATTTGGTCAATTCCCCAAAATGGTAGGCTTATTGAATCGGCAACAAAAGCCACTCTCACCCATGCAAATCAAAGGACAAGCTCTCACAGGCAGAAGTTCATAACTCACTCAAGATTAAGATCGAGTCACATATGATCATCCTGATGAAATATTAATCTTCTCAATTAACGAATTTATAAAGAGATATTAAATATTTCGTGGTCCAGTCTTATACAAACTCATTGTATAAGATACCCCCACTCACATGTCTTCACATGAACGATTTGGATCAAATCATTTGTAACTATTACAAAGTGGGTCGTATCAATAGTGTTACCAGGATAAGGCACCCAACCTTATCCATATACTATGACCCTTTAGGTTATTTCTTGAACATAATCCTCCCATATGTTAACCACATACTATTCAAGATTACACTAATAACCTTGGATTTTTCATATAATGGATAATATTATATTGCAAATAAAATAATCAAAATTATTAATAATTATTAAATAAATTATTAATTACGAGGCTTTAGGGCATAAATCTCAACACAACTCGTGAAGAATTGACTTGCATGTAGTGATTATATCCATGGACATAACTTTTCCTACAGTGCATAAGAGTGCAACTTTAGGACTATAGTGGAGTGATCCTAGAGTTAATGAATGAAAATTAATTAATTAATTAATTAGTTTAATTAATTAATTTTTTATCATTGGAGCTTATAATTTGTAGGTCCATAAGGTTCTATTGCTAGCTCATAGTAACACTAAAGATCAATTTAGTTGAAAGAAAAATTTGAAATGTTCAAATTAATATTTAATTTGAAATGTTCAAATTAATATTTAATTTGAAGTGTTCAACTTAATATTTAATATATTAGATATATTAAATATAAAAGAGGAAAATATATTTATTGTATTTGATACATTAAATATTAAAATTTGAAATGTTCAAATTAATAGTCAATAAATTAGATATATTAAATATAAAAGAAGAAAATATATTTATTGTATTTGATACATTAAATATTAAAATAATTAATGTATATTAGATACATTAAATAAAATATATTTATAAATTTTGAATAAGATTAAAATAAATAAATATTGTAAGAGATTTGAATGAAATTCAAATCAGTATAAGATATATTTTAATTATGGCAAAGATTTGCTATTGTTCTCTATAAATAGGATCCTTGGGTTTAGCCATTAGAGATAACACGCATCTCTTCAATAGAGAATTAAATAATTCTCTCTAGACCTCATCCTCTCCAATCCCTTGTAGATTTTCTTTAAAGAGGCTCTCACAAGCCTTGGTCCTGTGTTCAAGTCATAGTCAGGAGGACTTTCGCTGTGGAGGGATTTTTTTAACCCTTGATTGGCCCACAGGTAGGAGTTGGAGGGATTTTTTTAACCCTTGTTTGACCCACGAGTTTGCACAGCCCACGAAGAAAAATAATAAAACCGCAAACTTCAATAATGTTTACTGTTGAAGTCTGCACACTTTCCCGATTCTCAGACTTATCTCATTCCCTCTCTTTGCGATGCTTTCTCTTCTCTCTCCCTCAGGTTTGTCTCTATTCATCTTCTCCGCCTCTCCCCATCACCTTCGATTTTTCCCCTCACTACAAGAAATAACATAGATGATAGCAAACGAAAAACGCTATAATAGACCTTTTATAGCTTTTTTTGAAAGTCCTGACAACCCATGTTATTAAAAGTCCAAGACATTTTATAGTGTTTTTGTATAGTTATAATGGATGCTATAATAGAGTATGAAGATATAGCATACATACATTGCTATAAAAACATTTGATAGCGCTTGTTATTAAAGCTATAACATGTTAATATAGCAAAAATATGATGCTATCTTTAAGGTATAATAACTTTTTTTAATGCTATTATATAATGTATGTAGCTTTAGTCTTATGACATAACAAACTTATATACTTGTTGTAGCAACCTTTTTATAGCATTTAGTTTTTGCTATGTACATCTTTTTATAGCTTTTACTCATGGCTATATAAAGAGTATAGGTTTTTTTTTCAACAATAATTTTTTTTTATAATTTACTCTTAGTGCTACAAATGAATTCACTCAATTATTTAAATTGATTAATTTTGATAAAAGTTACGTCATTACTGTTATGGGATTCCATCCCATTTGTTAGGACAAACAAGGTTTTTTCTTATATTTGTGGGCCCAAAATGTTGAGTTATATGTTTAGCCCACTTGGGGTTAAATGTGTGAACTTATCTAGAAAGCCTATATTTTTTTTAGGGGATAATGACCTAAAAAAGGAGGAAGAAAAAATACAGAAAACGAAGAGGGAGGAGTGCAGTTCGTATTTTTAGAGACAGCTTCCACAAAGTTGTAAATTTTCGGCCTTCCATCTGTTGGATCTTGCTAAAATTTGGTCCGCCTGTTGAGGACACATAGGGTCATGTTTTGAACAGTTGGATCATCGTTTTGAGCTCCGGTTTGTCGGTAATCGTTGATAGACATAACCTAGAAAAACTGGGTGATATTTTTATCTTTCATCTCTCAATTGTTGTTCTCTTATGTATGGAACTGTTGGTGGGTTGTGACCCTTTGTATGACTTATTTGAGTTCTTTTTCCCTCAATTTTATTATAATAAGAGAAGGTGACAAGGGTGGACTCCTCACAAGTCCCGTGGTTTTTACTCTTCACATCGAAGAAGTTTTCAACGTATAATTTGTGTGTTGTTTGCATTTAGTCTTCTGCAATTTTTTTGATGGTTTATTGCTATCCATTGCTGGTTGATCGCTTGAAAATTATTTGGTGAATAATTTGTGGTGTATTGAAGTATCATTTTTGGTTGATTGTCTTGGAGGAGATCTTGGTGGGTTGTTGTTATACTATTTGGGCCCTATCAGTTGGTATCAGAGCCAAGGTTTAATTTGATCGTTGTTATGGAGTCTACTAGCAGTAGTGGAGGTAACTCAATGGTTAGACTGACATCAACCAATTATTCCATTTGGAGACTGATGATGGAGGATTTGTGGTTTTGCAAAGATTTGTATGATCTAATTGAAACAACCATAGAAGCTGATTGGCACCATTTCTAAACCTTCAAAACTAGAGAAAATGGAAGAGAAAGATTGGGCTAAGTTAAAGAGGAAGACTTTGGGGACTATTAAGCAATGGATTGATCTTAGCATTTTCAACCATGTGTCTAAAGAGTCCGACCCATATGATTTGTGGAAGAAATTGGAAGGTCTTTATGAAAGGAAGACCGCGTTTAATAAAGCTTCATTAATCAATAAACTTGTTAATTTGAAATTGAAGGGTGGGAAGTTTGTTTCTGAGCATTTAAGTGACTTTCCAGGATATTATTAACAAGTTGACTACTATGAAGATTGTTTTTGATGATGAACTACAGGCTTTGTTCTTATTGAGTTCCTTGCTAGACAGTTGGGAAACCTTGGTTGTGACTATTAGTAACTCTACTCTAGAAGATGTTCTATCTTTGAACATGATCATAGAAAGCTTGTTCAATGAAGAGATAAGAAGAAAGGATATGAGAGTTGATAATTCGAATGCTCTTCTTGTTGAGAATTATGGAAGAAACAAGAGTAAAGGACCCAAAGGTCGTGGTAACTCAGAGGGGAGATCCAAGTCTAGAGACAAAGAGACTAGGACATGTTATTACTACAACAAGCCTGGTCATACCAAAAAGTTTTGCTACCGTGGAAGAAAGAACAAAGTAAGAAGCAGGAGTCACAAAAGGAGGGAGATGATAAAAAAAACTGCAGCAACCGCTTCTACGAATAATGGTGATGTTACTTTGATCTGTGCAACTAGTGAGGGTCATCATGTAGAGAGTTCAGACACAGAGTAGTGATAAAGAGCTTGTCGAAGGCTCTATCAAATACAATTATTAACTAGACCTTTATAATTTGCAGTAGTAATGGCCAGAATCAATCTCAGGGATTGGATTTCTTAGCTTAATTAAGTACTACAATTACCAATGCTCAATTTTATCTAAAGACCCCAAATTTAAGAGATAGATAAAAAAAACTAATCTATGTATTTACAGTGTTGGAGACACTTAGAGAGAACCTTTTTTTTTTTAACATTGATTTTTACCAAATAAATCCAAGTTAACTTAATTACAAGATTAGTCAAATGTTCAACTCTTATAAGCCAAGAAATTGCAAATACATTCAATTGGCTTTCTCAAGCCCAACTAAATTTCATGCTTAATTATTAAATTAACTTTCCAGTAAAAATTTCATAATTCAACGTGACATTGCAAGATTTCTTTGACAACTCCTATTAGTAAACTATTCATTCTCATGCTCACGATTACCAATAGTTATGCATGCTAATGTGGATTCAAATTTTACTCTCCCAAGCTATAATTCAAATCATACATAATTAACTCCTGGCCAAAGAATTAATCAAACAATGAATATGCATAAATAAAAATTGAAATTTATAAATCTCGAACTAAAATTAACTAGCTATCACAATGAAGTTTAAACACATGAGTCTAATTCTTAAAAATCCACAATTACAATGCTAAACTCATACAAAAGTCTTAAAAATCAAAACTACAAGTTAAATAAGAAGAAGAGAAAGAACTCTCTGACGTGTGCCAAACTCGTTCCCGTCGTAGACACCGCGATCTCGAGCCTTGAATGTCTTCCTCGACTCTCAAGAGTGCTTCCTTGGTCCCAAATATGAGGTAGAATTCGACTTTAGATTGGTCCCTCTCCAAATGGTCTGCCCCAAAATTACAGCAAAATGTTATATTTATAATCCTCGGGACAACGTCTCGACGTTGTGACCTAATTCGCAGATTAAAGATGGCAATGCAGGGTAGCGTTGAGACGCTATACGCAACGTCTCAACACTACGGATGGAAATCTTCTAGCGCACGCGTTTCTGGCGTCGAGATGCTACTTCTGCGGGAAATTGAATTTGGATAGCTGCACTTATAGCGTTGAGACACTATAGATAGCGTCTCAATGCTATCATCTCGGGTCATGATGCTTTATCTTGTTTTCTTTTCAATTTTAAGCCTCCAAATCATGCCTTTAAGCTCCAAAAACACCCATATCGTCCTCACAAGCTCTATTTCACCATGTTAGCTCGAATCCTATAAAATAAATAAATAAATGCATGAAGGCTCAATCTAAACATACAAAACTAACACAAATCTAAGCCTAGAAATAGCACACTTTTGAGTGTTATCAAGTGGCTGGTAGATTCAGGTGCTTCATATCATTGTGTTATCAAAAAGGAGTACTTCATGAACTATCAATTTGGTGATTTTGGTAGTGTGAAGATGGGAAACAAGAGCTCAGTTACCATTGTTGGGTTAGGTGATATTCGTGTGAAGACAAGTGTTGGGTGCATGCTTACATTAAAGAATGTGCTCCATATTCCTGATTTACGTCTTAACTTATTGTCTGCAAATGTCCTTGACCAAGAAGGGTTCCAACATACCTTTGATGACAATAAGGGGAAATTGTCTAAAGGTTCGATGATAGTTACTCGTGGTGAGTTGTGTTGTTCTTTTTCTAGAAAGTCCATTATAAGACAAGAAAAATTGGAGTTAGTTCACTCCGATATTTGTGGTCCTATTGAGGTAGAGTCTCTTGGTGGCAATAGATATTTTGTCACTTTCATAGATGATGCTACTCGAAGAACTAGGGTGTATATGTTGAAGACAAAAAGCCAAGTGTTTGAGATTTTTAGAAAGTTGCATGCTATGATAGAAAGGGAGACCGAAAGAAAGTTGAAGTGTCTTCGATCTGACAATGGTGGTGAGTATACTTCGAATGAGTTGAAGTACTATTGCTCACAACATGGCATTAGACATGAGAAGACAGAGCCCGACACACCACAACACAATGGAGTTGCTGAAAGGATGAACATAACCATTATAGAGAAGGTGAGGTGCATGCTTAGAACGTCTGATCTTCCTACGACATTTTGGGTTGAAGCAGTGCAATGTGCCGTGTATTTGATTAATCGATCTCCATCGATTCCTCTTGGTCATGACATTCTGATCGATGGTCAAGCAAGCGCACGCGATCGAAGTAATATAAAATGGTATCTGAGTACCAAGTATCGAATCCCATAGGGAACGGAGTAACAAAAATATTGTAAGGCAAAAGTGTAAGGAAAATTCCAAATGGAAAACTAAAATGCAAAAATAAAGTTGGGTTGGTGTGTTGGTAAAAAATAAAAATTGCAGAATCTAATTGCAGAATCTAAATTGACAATAATTGAAAGAACAGAAATTGCCGAATTGAATTGCAGAATCTAAATTGGCAATAAGCGAAATGACCAAAAATTGCAGAATTAAATTGCAAAATCTAAATTGGCAAGATTGGATAGAAAATTAGATAAACTTAGAAAATGAAATAATAAAGGATGGGGCTCAAGAATGTCATTGCCCTAAGTTGTAATTGCAAGCCAAAATTGCAATTCCAACCTACTCCACACTCAATTGTAAACCAAAATTGCATCTCCTATTTACCTTGAATTTAGGTTTTTAGAAGGCTAAGTGAGAGACCTATATGTCTATAGTCCCTCTATCTTAGATAATTTGGCTCACAATTTTATGGGCTTTGGAGTCCTTAATCCCTATGTCTAGGGTAAGGAATGACTTATGTCTAAGCTCTTTTTCTCCATCACTTGTGTGAAATCCGCTTATCACTAACCCTGTCGGTATTAGATCTAAGCTTGAGTTGATACCCTAGTTGATCAATCTAGGATCTCAACGGAATTTTAATCAACACAAGCAAACAATTGAAATGTAGGCTTGGTTTTCATTGAAATTTTGGCTACAATTACTTCTTAGGGAATTCACATTTTTGAACCCCCTAAGAAGTTTTAGCTCATATTAAAACTAAAAATTCTAAAACTAATTATTGAGAAAAAGTTCATGGTAAAAGTGTGTAATTTACATAATTAAAACAGTAATTTGTAAAATGAATTTTGGCTATTACTAGGAATTCAAGCAAGGATAATTAATGGAAATTAAGCCAAAACTTCAAGGGCAACTAAGTAATTTTGTCATCTCCTTCCTTCAGCCTTATCTTTTCCACAAGCATAAGTTGAATAATATCACCCCTTTCACAGAAGTTAAATTGCAGAAGAAAAATAGAGGCTGGAAACAGAATTTCAATTCAATGACTAACGCACTCCTTCCTATCCAATCGATTCAATCTCCTCCACTTTTAGGGAACAATTGATCTTAACGATTCAAGAAACTCTCAAATTGGACTGGAAAACCAAGGGAAGGTGCAGAAATTAATTGAGCAAAATGAATTGAAGAAGGAAGTCTAAAAGAAATTTTCGAATGAACTTGGAATTCCCTACAAAGTAATGCATACTTGAATTCAATTGAGAACAAAGGAATAATTCCCACAAGCATTCATCATATAAGAAAGAAATTTGATGCACTGTAAATCAATCCTTGGTGAAGAAGAACAAAAAAAACTGAAGAAAAACAGATGACGTTTTTTTTGCGAAAATTACCCACTAACGTAAATTGAAATTTAACTCAAACTTCAAAATACATCAAATTGAGAATAGAAATAATTCAAACAACGCTTCTGTAATACAACTAAAGGAAACCCGAGATAGAACTTGAATATTTTAGCCAAAAACAGCAGAAAATACGAAAAACAGAGGCTTTTTACGAACTCCGAAACCCACGAACTAATTCTTGAAATCGACCGAGGAATTCCGAACGAGAGCTTCCAGCTTCTTTCCTCTTCTTTTGTAGATCTTCTTAGGGTTCAAATCTGCCAAGAATCACGCTCCAATCCCTTGATTCGTGCGAAAATTGTTCTTCCCATTTATGGGTTTCGTCATTCACGCGAGTGTAAATTTTCCATATATGCTCTGCCCAGGATTGCCAAAACGGATTTAGCAATCTGATTTAGCAATTTCCAAAATTTCTACAAAAAAGAACCAAATTACTTAGAATTCTCTTCCAATTGCTATCACATTCAATTCTTCCTTAATTTCGAACAATCTTCCACTATTTTCAATTAATCTTAGGACAAACAAGAATTTTTCGAGCATTTTGGGAATTAAACAAGCCTTAATTCTAAGGCTTATCACATTCAAGAGAGAGCATGGAAGGGACATGATCCCACTTATTTGCATCTAAGAGTCTTTGGCAGCAAGACATACATGATGTTCCTAAAGAACAGAGGTCAAAACTTGATTCGAAGACTAATCCATGTGTATTTGTTGGGTATGGGGATGAAAAGTATGGTTACAAGCTCTACGATCTAGAAAAGAAAAAGGTAGTGAGAAGCAAAGATGTAGTATTCTTTGAGCGCGAGAAGGGTGCAGATCTTCTAAGTACAAGGTACACTTCTATTTCAAAATTGTTGTTTGATATTACTAATGGTTCCACTTCTACTCCTTCTGTTATTCAACCGTCAAATGAGAATGTTGAAGATGTACTTGATGATGTTGATGAGGTAGAACCTGATGGTAATGTATCAGATCATATTGATGATGATGATCTTGATGAATCTTCATCTGATGAAGAAATCCATGGGGAAGATGTGCATGACGAAGTGATTCATGAAGAAGTTCATGAGCAAGTGGAGCAATCTGCCCCTCAAGTGGAGGATACACAGGTTCAAAGGTCCACAAGAGAGCGTAAACCTTCAACAAAGTATCCAAGCTTAAAGTTCATTCTAGTTAGTGAAGGTGGAGAGCCAGAGAACTATCAAAAGGTCTTATCTCATGATGAGAAAGACTAGTGGCTTGATGCAATGGAGGAGGAGATGAATTCCTTGAAAAAGAATGAAATCTATGAGCTAGTACATCCTCCAAACGGTAAAAAAGTCTTGAGACACATGGGTTTTCAAGTACAAAAAGGATGGCGAGAAGCTAGTAAAACGCAAAGCCAGATTAGTGGTAAAGGGATGCAACCAGAAAAAGGGCATTGACTTTAATGAGATATTCTCTCCAGTGATCAAAATGACATCTATCATAACAGTATTGGGTTTAGTAGCAAGTCTTGATCTTGAGTTGGAGCAACTTGATGTAAAAACTGCATTTTTACATGGTAATAAATCTACATGGAGCAATCTGAAGGATTTGAAGGAAAATGGAAAGATAAACTTGGTTGCAAGTTGAAGAAGAGTCTTTATGGGCTTAAACAGGCGCCAATGCAGTGGTACAAGAAATTTGATTCGTTTATGACAAGCAATTATTATAAACAAACTACAGTCATTTCTTGTGTGTATTTTAGAAAGTTTCCTGGAGGTAACTTCATCATTCTTCTTTTATATGTAGATGATATGCTAATAGTTGGACAAGATGCAGATATGATTCAAAGTTTGAAGAAAGACTTGTCCAAGTCTTTTGACATGAAAGATTTGGGTCCTGCAAAGCAAATTTTAGGCATGGAGATTACTCGACAGGAAAGTTGGGAAATTGTGGTTATCCCAAGAGAAGTATATTGAACAGGTTCTTGGAAGGTTCAATATGAATCATGCTAAGCCTGTTGGTACACCGTTAGTAACTCACTTCAAGCTAGATAAGAGAGCTTGTCCTACAACAGAGAAGGAGAAAAAAGCTAGGGAAAAATACTTTTTTGGTCCCTAAGTTTTCAACCATAGGTGCGTTTGGTCCCTAAGTTTTAGAAATGGACCTTTTTAGTCCCTGAGTTTAGGAAAAAATACATTTTTGATCCCTGAGTTTTAGAAATAGACCTTTTTAGTCCCTGAGTTTTGAGAAATAGGTTTAAAAGGTCCCTCGTATTATTTTATTTTTTATTTTTTTTATATAAAATTAATATTCTTTATTAATTTTTAATATTAATAATTTTTTAAATTAAAAAAAAATATATCTCTTCTCTCTCTACCCCATTATCTCTCTCATCTCTCCTTCATCTCTATCCCATTCTCTCTCCTCTCTCTTCCTTCCACCTTCCTACCCTCTTCTTCCTCTCTTCCCCTTCTCCCCACCATCTCCTTCATCTTGTTCAGAATCTGTCTTAACAGATTCCTCACTCTTCTTAACCAAATCAGCTCTCATTTTATTCAACTCATCTTCTTTCAAGGCAAGGGTAGATTCAGCTGCAGCAATCCCCTCGTCTCTCTCTTTAATTTGAAGTTTTAATTCATCTATCTGTCTAGCTTGAGAAGCTAAGTTTACATTTGCCTGCTTAAGCTCATTTTCTAATACTTGTTGTTCATGATAAGCAGCAGTAATTTCTTCTTCCTGCTTCTCCAACTTCTCCCTCGCATTGTTTAATTGGCTTCGTTCCAATAGAATCGTTCTTTCTGCATCTTGTAGATCTTCTTCCTTCTTTTTCAACACTGCCAATGCAGCCTGAACATCAGACTCGAGATTTTCAAGACTAAGTCCTAGCCAAACATCTTGTGGGAAGTGAGGATCTTTGCTAACATGTTCTTCCAATCTCTGTAGAAGCAAGATGGTGGGGAGAAGGGGAAGAGAGGAAGAAGAGGGTAGGAAGGTGGAAGGAGGAGAGAGGAGAGAGAATGGGATAGAGATGAAGGAGAGATGAGAGAGATAATGGGGTAGAGAGAGAAGAGATATATATTTTTTAATTTAAAAAATTATTAATATTAAAAATTAATAAAGAATATTAATTTTATATAAAAAAATAAAAAATAAAATAATACGATGGACCTTTTAAACCTATTTCTCAAAACTCAGGGACTAAAAAGGTTTATTTCCAAAACTCAGGGACCAAAAAGGTATTTTTTCCTAAACTCAGGGACTAAAAAGGTCCATTTCCAAAACTTAGGGACCAAACGCACCTATGGTTGAAAACTCAGGGACCAAAAAGGTATTTTTCCCAAAAAGCTATGTCAGCAATTCCTTATTCTTCTGCAGTTGGTTCTCTGACGTATGTTATGATGTGTACTAGACCTGATATTACACACAGTGGCGGATCTAGAACTTTTTGTCAGGGGGGCTTGATATATTTTGATATTAGTTTGTTCAATAAATAATATGATTGAATTTTATATAAATATACAAAAAAGAGAATGCAAATTAAAATAATAAGTTCCATGAACTTTGAGGTATGTATCTATTCGGTCCCTGAACTTTCAAAATTACAAATTTAGTCCCTGAACATTCGAATTTTTAAAAATTCGTGTTCTACTAGACACAAAGTTTAAATTTTAGGGTTTCATTAGGCATAAAATTCAAATTTATACCTAATAGATCAATTAATATTAAAAAATTTTGACTTTGCTAGGGATCTATTAGACACAAATTGAAAGTTCAGGGATCTATTAGACACAAAATTGAAAGTTTAAGGATCTATTAGATACTTTTGAAAGTTCAATGACCAAATAAACACAAACCTCAAAGTTTAGAGATTAAACTTGTAATCTAACCTAGAATTATTTAAAGGAGATGTAGCAATGATTATAAAAAAAAATAAAATTCTTAATATATATATATATATATATATATATATATATATATATATATATATATATTTTGAAAATTTCTTAATGATTTCTTTCAAATGAAATATATATATATATAAAATAAAGTATATTAAAAAAGAAACTAAAAAATGCTAATATGTAGGTTCGGGTGTGCAAGCAGTATAAAAACTAAAAGAAAATGAAAAAATTTATTAAAAAAGAAACTAAAAACGATGATCTGTAGGTTCGAGCATGCAAGTAGTATAAAAACTAAAAGAAAATGAAAAAATGTCAGCAGTTGGACTCGAATACAGACGCATGCAAGAGACTGGCAGGGGGGCTAGGCAATTGTCACGGTCGCAGCTCTTCAACCGTGCGGCACTTGCTCTAACTCGGTGAGCAAGTCAGCCTTGCCCAAAAACGAAAGTTGCGGAATACTTCCGTATAGGGTCTAGCCTCCCCTCGAGTCCCGGGAGAAAATGTTTTAGAAAATCGGGAGAGAGAAAGTGTTTTTGAAAGCTTTTGTGAAAACGTTTGTTCATATAATTGTTATAGGCAATAAGCGAGATTGCATATAACTCCGGGTAGGAAGGATGGACAAGTAGTCATACCCCCCTATAGTACATTTTGAGATTTATGCCTTTGACAGGCTTGAACATGCAAAGTGGCGAGGAGTCATACAAGCCTAAAAATACAACGAAAGCTAACTATCAAGCAAAACTAAATACAATACATGAAAGCATGACTAAAAGGGGTTGAGACGGGCATGCGGCCACGGGCAACACGCCCTGGACAAGCATGACCGTGACATTCTCCCCCACTTAAATGGTTGACGTCCTCGTCAACCGTCCCCGCTCAAACTTAGCAGACGCTCGAGCATCTTTGTCTTCAGTTCTTCAAACGGTCCCAGCGGACCTCTACCTCTTGGCTTCTCTTCCAGTCTGCCAAGAACTTCTTCAAATTTTCGCTTTGGTTGGCTTGAGGCTTTTTCTCAGATAGCGCCTCAAAAGCATTCTTCAGGGTGATCGGTGGAACTGACGCTTCTTGTCCTCTCGGCGAGCTGTACCATCTTCGCTCGACCCATTCCTTTGTGCTCATTGGTGCTTCTTTTGCATATTTCTGAGCAACTTCTGTCTTTGGTTTGAACTTCACAGAGGAGTTATAACTGTGCTGATTCTTTCCTCTCCAAGGCCGATCAACGTCGCGGGCCTTGGTGTTGTTATGTCCATTATGGCCCTTATTCACCTGAAGGGCTGACAACAATTTCGCCTCACTCGGCTGCCTCAACTCGGCATGGACCACAGTCGGGTTGGACCCCGTGATCACTAGACTCTTTGCCAGCGGCATCGGTATTACTTTGTGTTCAAGGAGAAACTCCATCCCCAACACAACATCAAAGTCGTCCATCTTGACGACCACGAAATCTGCTTGTCCAGTCCAAGCATCTAGTTTTACTGGAACTCTTCTTGTAATGCCCAAAACAAGTAGGGCTGCTGAATTTACAGCTTTGATTTTTCCCACATCACTAAGCCAATGTAGGTTCAATCGACGTGCTTCTGCTTCGGTCATGAAGTTGTGGGTTGCTCCTGAGTCGACCATGGTATTTCTTGTGGGTTTCCCGTTAATCCACGCGTCAACATACATAAGACCACATGGAGTGGCTTCTTTGCTTCCTTCCACCTTATGTAAGGCGGACAAATATTTCAATGCTCCAATTCGGGTGTCGCCCCCATTTTCTTCGTAGGCTTCCCCTTTGGTTCCTGATGAACTTGCCAGCGCGGCTTGGAAGGCATTGAAGGAGTCTCGATTTGGGCATTCATACGCCCGGTGGGCCTTTTTACATATGTAGCAATATGGGGGATTTTGGTTGGTGTTATTCTGATAATGTGGCCTTCGCCACGAATTTCCCCCATTCTGTTGGGACTGTCTAATATCTTCTCCCCCATTTGTCATCTGGCCCCCTCCCCCACTCTTTGGAGAGTTAGGCCGAGAATTTCTACGCTGCCTACTTGGGGAAAATTGGCTTTGTCTCACATCTTGACATTGGTCATGGCTTACTTCAGTGGTGAGATCAAACAACCGTTCGGCGGCCCCATAAGCTTCCGACAAGCTTTGTACTCTTAGTTCATATAACTTGGACTTAGCCCCTGATTGCAACCCTTCGACGAAGCAGAAGACCTTGTCTTTCTCCGACATGTCTCGGATGTCTAACATTAACCCCGCAAACTGCTTCACATACTCTCGAATGGTTCCCGTGTGTTTCAACTCACGCAACTTGCGCCTCGCCAATATTTCAACATTTTCGGGGAAGAATTGAGAGCGTAATTCTTGTTTCAATGTCTCCCATGTATCGATGGTACATCGTCCTTCTTGGATGTCCATATACCGGGATCTCCACCAGAGTTTGGCGTCATCAACTAGGCGCATCGTTGCCAAGGTAACTTTCGACTCTTCAGATGTCGTAGTTGTGGCCTTGAAGTATTGCTCCATGTCGAATATGAAGTTTTCCAAGGCTTTTGCATCACGAGCCCCACAGAAGGGCTTCGGTTCGGGTACTTTCACCTTGTTTACTTGGACTACGCCCCCAGCTGGGGCTTGATTTCCCACCGCTCTCATGGTGAGATTCACTCGGGCGCTTAGGTCTGCCACTTCTGCCCTCACCACATCGATGGCAGCTTTTACGTCCTCAGACAACTCAAACATCATCTGGAATATTGTTCTCTGCGCGCCATCTAGATTCTCGACGCGCTCCTCTAACTGGGCAACAGAGCCCGACGAGCTATCCCCACGCTCGAAGCCAACAGGTCTTGTGGCTCTATCTTCCAGGGCCTCAACCCTCACCATCAATTCTCTGACGGGCATTGCGTCAAGGCGGCCAGCTACCGCGTCTATCGTGTCGGTTTTGGCGGCAATCTCATCCAGACGAGATTCCAAGAATCGCACATTATCAGGGACTGCTCTTAAGAAGAGCATTTGTTCTTCAATCGCGGACATTCGGTCAACGTGGGCCTTGCCCAACTCTTCGGTCGCAGACATGATCGTTGCTTTTTTTGATTCGAGGAGCCAATTAGGCTCTGATACCAATTGTCACGGTCGCAGCTCTTCAACCGTGCGGCAGTTGCTCTAACTCGGTGAGCAAGTCAGCCTTGCCCAAAAACGAAAGTTGCGGAATACTTCCGTATAGGGTCTAGCCTCCCCTCGAGTCCCTGGAGAAAATGTTTTAGAAAACCGGGAGAGAGAAAGTGTTTTTGAAAGCTTTTGTGAAAACGTTTGTTCATATAATTGTTATAGGCAATAAGCGAGAAAAGGGTCAACAACGGCTTAGATTGCATATAACTCCGGGTAGGAAGGATGGACAAGTAGTCATACCCCCCTATAGTACATTTTGAGATTTATGCCTTTGACAGGCTTGAACATGCAAAGTGGCGAGGAGTCATACAAGCCTAAAAATACAACGAAAGCTAACTATCAAGCAAAACTAAATACAATACATGAAAGCATGACTAAAAGGGGTTGAGACGGGCATGCGGCCACGGGCAACACGCCCTGGACAAGCATGACCGTGACATTCTCCCCCACTTAAATGGTTGACGTCCTCGTCAACCGTCCCCGCTCAAACTTAGCAGACGCTCGAGCATCTTTGTCTTCAGTTCTTCAAACGGTCCCAGCGGACCTCTACCTCTTGGCTTCTCTTCCAGTCTGCCAAGAACTTCTTCAAATTTTCGCTTTGGTTGGCTTGAGGCTTTTTCTCAGATAGCGCCTCAAAAGCATTCTTCAGGGTGATCGGTGGAACTGACGCTTCTTGTCCTCTCGGCGAGCTGTACCATCTTCGCTCGACCCATTCCTTTGTGCTCATTGGTGCTTCTTTTGCATATTTCTGAGCAACTTCTGTCTTTGGTTTGAACTTCACAGAGGAGTTATAACTGTGCTGATTCTTTCCTCTCCAAGGCCGATCAACGTCGCGGGCCTTGGTGTTGTTATGTCCATTATGGCCCTTATTCACCTGAAGGGCTGACAACAATTTCGCCTCACTCGGCTGCCTCAACTCGGCATGGACCACAGTCGGGTTGGACCCCGTGATCACTAGACTCTTTGCCAGCGGCATCGGTATTACTTTGTGTTCAAGGAGAAACTCCATCCCCAACACAACATCAAAGTCGTCCATCTTGACGACCACGAAATCTGCTTGTCCAGTCCAAGCATCTAGTTTTACTGGAACTCTTCTTGTAATGCCCAAAACAAGTAGGGCTGCTGAATTTACAGCTTTGATTTTTCCCACATCACTAAGCCAATGTAGGTTCAATCGACGTGCTTCTGCTTCGGTCATGAAGTTGTGGGTTGCTCCTGAGTCGACCATGGTATTTCTTGTGGGTTTCCCGTTAATCCACGCGTCAACATACATAAGACCACATGGAGTGGCTTCTTTGCTTCCTTCCACCTTATGTAAGGCGGACAAATATTTCAATGCTCCAATTCGGGTGTCGCCCCCATTTTCTTCGTAGGCTTCCCCTTTGGTTCCTGATGAACTTGCCAGCGCGGCTTGGAAGGCATTGAAGGAGTCTCGATTTGGGCATTCATACGCCCGGTGGGCCTTTTTACATATGTAGCAATATGGGGGATTTTGGTTGGTGTTATTCTGATAATGTGGCCTTCGCCACGAATTTCCCCCATTCTGTTGGGACTGTCTAATATCTTCTCCCCCATTTGTCATCTGGCCCCCTCCCCCACTCTTTGGAGAGTTAGGCCGAGAATTTCTACGCTGCCTACTTGGGGAAAATTGGCTTTGTCTCACATCTTGACATTGGTCATGGCTTACTTCAGTGGTGAGATCAAACAACCGTTCGGCGGCCCCATAAGCTTCCGACAAGCTTTGTACTCTTAGTTCATATAACTTGGACTTAGCCCCTGATTGCAACCCTTCGACGAAGCAGAAGACCTTGTCTTTCTCCGACATGTCTCGGATGTCTAACATTAACCCCGCAAACTGCTTCACATACTCTCGAATGGTTCCCGTGTGTTTCAACTCACGCAACTTGCGCCTCGCCAATATTTCAACATTTTCGGGGAAGAATTGAGAGCGTAATTCTTGTTTCAATGTCTCCCATGTATCGATGGTACATCGTCCTTCTTGGATGTCCATATACCGGGATCTCCACCAGAGTTTGGCGTCATCAACTAGGCGCATCGTTGCCAAGGTAACTTTCGACTCTTCAGATGTCGTAGTTGTGGCCTTGAAGTATTGCTCCATGTCGAATATGAAGTTTTCCAAGGCTTTTGCATCACGAGCCCCACAGAAGGGCTTCGGTTCGGGTACTTTCACCTTGTTTACTTGGACTACGCCCCCAGCTGGGGCTTGATTTCCCACCGCTCTCATGGTGAGATTCACTCGGGCGCTTAGGTCTGCCACTTCTGCCCTCACCACATCGATGGCAGCTTTTACGTCCTCAGACAACTCAAACATCATCTGGAATATTGTTCTCTGCGCGCCATCTAGATTCTCGACGCGCTCCTCTAACTGGGCAACAGAGCCCGACGAGCTATCCCCACGCTCGAAGCCAACAGGTCTTGTGGCTCTATCTTCCAGGGCCTCAACCCTCACCATCAATTCTCTGACGGGCATTGCGTCAAGGCGGCCAGCTACCGCGTCTATCGTGTCGGTTTTGGCGGCAATCTCATCCAGACGAGATTCCAAGAATCGCACATTATCAGGGACTGCTCTTAAGAAGAGCATTTGTTCTTCAATCGCGGACATTCGGTCAACGTGGGCCTTGCCCAACTCTTCGGTCGCAGACATGATCGTTGCTTTTTTTGATTCGAGGAGCCAATTAGGCTCTGATACCAATTGTCACGGTCGCAGCTCTTCAACCGTGCGGCAGTTGCTCTAACTCGGTGAGCAAGTCAGCCTTGCCCAAAAACGAAAGTTGCGGAATACTTCCGTATAGGGTCTAGCCTCCCCTCGAGTCCCTGGAGAAAATGTTTTAGAAAACCGGGAGAGAGAAAGTGTTTTTGAAAGCTTTTGTGAAAACGTTTGTTCATATAATTGTTATAGGCAATAAGCGAGAAAAGGGTCAACAACGGCTTAGATTGCATATAACTCCGGGTAGGAAGGATGGACAAGTAGTCATACCCCCCTATAGTACATTTTGAGATTTATGCCTTTGACAGGCTTGAACATGCAAAGTGGCGAGGAGTCATACAAGCCTAAAAATACAACGAAAGCTAACTATCAAGCAAAACTAAATACAATACATGAAAGCATGACTAAAAGGGGTTGAGACGGGCATGCGGCCACGGGCAACACGCCCTGGACAAGCATGACCGTGACATTCTCCCCCACTTAAATGGTTGACGTCCTCGTCAACCGTCCCCGCTCAAACTTAGCAGACGCTCGAGCATCTTTGTCTTCAGTTCTTCAAACGGTCCCAGCGGACCTCTACCTCTTGGCTTCTCTTCCAGTCTGCCAAGAACTTCTTCAAATTTTCGCTTTGGTTGGCTTGAGGCTTTTTCTCAGATAGCGCCTCAAAAGCATTCTTCAGGGTGATCGGTGGAACTGACGCTTCTTGTCCTCTCGGCGAGCTGTACCATCTTCGCTCGACCCATTCCTTTGTGCTCATTGGTGCTTCTTTTGCATATTTCTGAGCAACTTCTGTCTTTGGTTTGAACTTCACAGAGGAGTTATAACTGTGCTGATTCTTTCCTCTCCAAGGCCGATCAACGTCGCGGGCCTTGGTGTTGTTATGTCCATTATGGCCCTTATTCACCTGAAGGGCTGACAACAATTTCGCCTCACTCGGCTGCCTCAACTCGGCATGGACCACAGTCGGGTTGGACCCCGTGATCACTAGACTCTTTGCCAGCGGCATCGGTATTACTTTGTGTTCAAGGAGAAACTCCATCCCCAACACAACATCAAAGTCGTCCATCTTGACGACCACGAAATCTGCTTGTCCAGTCCAAGCATCTAGTTTTACTGGAACTCTTCTTGTAATGCCCAAAACAAGTAGGGCTGCTGAATTTACAGCTTTGATTTTTCCCACATCACTAAGCCAATGTAGGTTCAATCGACGTGCTTCTGCTTCGGTCATGAAGTTGTGGGTTGCTCCTGAGTCGACCATGGTATTTCTTGTGGGTTTCCCGTTAATCCACGCGTCAACATACATAAGACCACATGGAGTGGCTTCTTTGCTTCCTTCCACCTTATGTAAGGCGGACAAATATTTCAATGCTCCAATTCGGGTGTCGCCCCCATTTTCTTCGTAGGCTTCCCCTTTGGTTCCTGATGAACTTGCCAGCGCGGCTTGGAAGGCATTGAAGGAGTCTCGATTTGGGCATTCATACGCCCGGTGGGCCTTTTTACATATGTAGCAATATGGGGGATTTTGGTTGGTGTTATTCTGATAATGTGGCCTTCGCCACGAATTTCCCCCATTCTGTTGGGACTGTCTAATATCTTCTCCCCCATTTGTCATCTGGCCCCCTCCCCCACTCTTTGGAGAGTTAGGCCGAGAATTTCTACGCTGCCTACTTGGGGAAAATTGGCTTTGTCTCACATCTTGACATTGGTCATGGCTTACTTCAGTGGTGAGATCAAACAACCGTTCGGCGGCCCCATAAGCTTCCGACAAGCTTTGTACTCTTAGTTCATATAACTTGGACTTAGCCCCTGATTGCAACCCTTCGACGAAGCAGAAGACCTTGTCTTTCTCCGACATGTCTCGGATGTCTAACATTAACCCCGCAAACTGCTTCACATACTCTCGAATGGTTCCCGTGTGTTTCAACTCACGCAACTTGCGCCTCGCCAATATTTCAACATTTTCGGGGAAGAATTGAGAGCGTAATTCTTGTTTCAATGTCTCCCATGTATCGATGGTACATCGTCCTTCTTGGATGTCCATATACCGGGATCTCCACCAGAGTTTGGCGTCATCAACTAGGCGCATCGTTGCCAAGGTAACTTTCGACTCTTCAGATGTCGTAGTTGTGGCCTTGAAGTATTGCTCCATGTCGAATATGAAGTTTTCCAAGGCTTTTGCATCACGAGCCCCACAGAAGGGCTTCGGTTCGGGTACTTTCACCTTGTTTACTTGGACTACGCCCCCAGCTGGGGCTTGATTTCCCACCGCTCTCATGGTGAGATTCACTCGGGCGCTTAGGTCTGCCACTTCTGCCCTCACCACATCGATGGCAGCTTTTACGTCCTCAGACAACTCAAACATCATCTGGAATATTGTTCTCTGCGCGCCATCTAGATTCTCGACGCGCTCCTCTAACTGGGCAACAGAGCCCGACGAGCTATCCCCACGCTCGAAGCCAACAGGTCTTGTGGCTCTATCTTCCAGGGCCTCAACCCTCACCATCAATTCTCTGACGGGCATTGCGTCAAGGCGGCCAGCTACCGCGTCTATCGTGTCGGTTTTGGCGGCAATCTCATCCAGACGAGATTCCAAGAATCGCACATTATCAGGGACTGCTCTTAAGAAGAGCATTTGTTCTTCAATCGCGGACATTCGGTCAACGTGGGCCTTGCCCAACTCTTCGGTCGCAGACATGATCGTTGCTTTTTTTGATTCGAGGAGCCAATTAGGCTCTGATACCAATTGTCACGGTCGCAGCTCTTCAACCGTGCGGCAGTTGCTCTAACTCGGTGAGCAAGTCAGCCTTGCCCAAAAACGAAAGTTGCGGAATACTTCCGTATAGGGTCTAGCCTCCCCTCGAGTCCCTGGAGAAAATGTTTTAGAAAACCGGGAGAGAGAAAGTGTTTTTGAAAGCTTTTGTGAAAACGTTTGTTCATATAATTGTTATAGGCAATAAGCGAGAAAAGGGTCAACAACGGCTTAGATTGCATATAACTCCGGGTAGGAAGGATGGACAAGTAGTCATACCCCCCTATAGTACATTTTGAGATTTATGCCTTTGACAGGCTTGAACATGCAAAGTGGCGAGGAGTCATACAAGCCTAAAAATACAACGAAAGCTAACTATCAAGCAAAACTAAATACAATACATGAAAGCATGACTAAAAGGGGTTGAGACGGGCATGCGGCCACGGGCAACACGCCCTGGACAAGCATGACCGTGACACTAGGCACTTGTGCCATCAGAGCCAAGACTTGAATATGTTGATCATAATGAAATATTTAATACAAATACATAGCTTTCCTAAAGTTCAGGGGGGGCTCGAGCCCCCCCTGGGCCTACTGTAGCTCCGCCACTGATTACACATGCGGTTGATTTAGTGAGTCGTTTCTTATCCAATTCAGGTAAGGCTCACTGGGAAGCAGTGAAGTGGATCTTCAGGTACTTGCAGGGCACCTCAAAATTGAGTTTGTGTTATGGAGGTGATAAACCTATACTTCAAGGTTATATTGATGCAGACATGGCATGTGATCTTGATAACAAAAAGTCTACCTCAGGTTATGTGTTTATATTTTCAGGGAGAGCCATCTCATGGCAATCAAAGCTACAAAAATGTGTCGCATTGTCCACAACTGAGGCATAGTATATTGCAACAGTGGAAGCAAGTAAGGAGATGCTATGGCTTAAAAGATTCCTTCAAGAGTTGGGTTTGAAGTAAGGTAAGTGTGTACTATTATGTGATAGTCAGAGTGCTATGGATTTGAGCAAGAATTCAATGTATCATGCTCGCACCAAACACATTGACATTAGATATCATTGGATGCGAGATGTGATTGAAGAGAAGAGAATGAAACTGAGAAAGTCCACACCGACAAGAATAGTGCAGATATGCTAACTAAAGTAGTTCCTGGAAGCAAGGTTGAGTTTTGTAGTGAGCTTGTCGGGATGAGGTTCAAGTGATTATGGATGTGATCGTGTCTTCCCCATAATGGGGTTGGAGGGGGAGATTGTTGTGGGTGTCTAGCCCATTAGTTAGACAAACAAGATTTTTTCTTATATTTGTGAGCCAAAATTGTTGGGTTATATGTTTAGCCCACTTGGGGTTAAACATGTGGGCTTATCTAAAAGCCTAGATTTTTTTTAGGGGATAATTACCTAAAAAAGAAGGAAGAAAACATAAGAAAAAATACAGAAAACGTAGAGGGAGGAGTGCAGTTCGGTTTTTCAGAGATAGCTTCTACAAAGTTGTCAATTACTAAAGTTTCAGCCGTTGGATGTTGCTGAAATTTCGTCAGCCTATTAAGAACACATAGGGTCATGTTTTTAACGGTTGGATCGTCGTTTTGATCTCCGGTTTGTCGGAAATCACTGATAGACAGAACCTGGAAAAACTGGGTGATATTTTTATCTTTCATCTCTTAATTGTTGTTCTCTTATGCATGGAACTGTTGGTGGGTTGTGAACCTTTGTATGACTGATTTGAGTTCTTTTTCCCTTAATTTTATCATAATAAAAGAAGGTGACAAGGGTGGACTCCTCACAAGTCCCGTGGTTTTCACTCTTCACATCGAAGAGGTTTTCCACGTATAATTTGTGTGTTGTTTGCATTAATCTTCTGCAATTATTTTGATTGTTTATTGTTGCCATTGCTGGTTGATCGCTTGAAAATTATTTGGTGAATAATTTGTGGTGTATTTGAGTATCATTTTTGGTTGATTGTCTTGGAAGCAGTGGCAGATCCAGGATTTTTTGTCGGGGGGCTTGAGTTCGTATGAAGTTAATTTTGAACACATTGATATATATATTGATATTAATTTATATATTTTAATATTATTTTGTTCAATAGAAGTCTAACAATTGATTTTTCTACATAAATATACAAAAAAATGCAACTTGAAATAATAGGTAGTTTTTTATTTATTTATAAGAGTTATAGTTACTTCTTAAAAATAATTTACTAAAAACTTTAAAATACTTTTATTAATTTTCATCTATATTGGATATCAAGAAAAAAATCAAAATTAAAAAAAATTATAACATTATATGCCAACTTGAGTAGAACTCAACTTGTTACGACATATATCGATTAAGGTTAGATGTTCAAATCCTCACTAAAAAAATAAAAAATTATAGCATTATATATTTGTCATTATCTTAAAAAAATATTCATATAAATCTTTAAAGAAAGAATGATTTAACTGATCACAGAAAAAAAAAATGATTTACCATATATATAAATGTCTAAATTTTTCACTTTAAATAATTTTTTTTTTATTTTAAAAAATTAGTAAAAACAATATATAATTCTCGTTTATTGTAAAAAACACGAAGCCAGGGATTAAAAAAAAAACTCTTTTTATAATTTTTTAAATTAATAAAAATAATATATAATTTTCGTTTGTATAATATGTACAAAATAAATAAATAAAGGGCTGAGCTCGAACTCAGGCCCAACAACAAATTTTGAGGAAGGGCTTGAGAGTTCAACCGTTGAACCAACGAACAATTATGTCAATCTATACTATTTAGTTTATATATAATAATTAATCTCTGACAGTTGAGGGGGGCTCAAGCCCCCCTGGGCCCATGGTAAATCCACCCCTGCTTGGAGGAGATCTTGGTGGGTTGTTGTTATACTATTTGGGCCCTTTCAATTACTTGTTTTTAGCTAAATCCAACTAAATCCACACATTAAATAATTCATAACACATTAAATACCAAGACTTTCCTTCCTAATTGAAATTTTGTAATCCATTTCATTAATATATAAAGTATCCAATAGTTTTTTAGAATAAAGAAGTTATCAAACGATACATAAAATTCACCGAACGTAATTCTCAACAAGATAAGTTAGTTGACAAAATACAAAATTCACAAGTCTTCAAGATTATAGTATCATGGAGTTGATCTGCAATCTTTGATCTTTTTGCATGTGTAAAGATATCATTTTATTCACCTACAAAAAACAAAGCAAAACTCATGAAGTCATTTTCAACCAAATTTCAACTATTATATAAGCAAAAGATCACAACAAAGTGAAATCTCCTATTGTATAAGTTTATCCACTTTGAGAGTATAGATTTGTGAATTCTAAAGTTTTTATCTTAATCTCAATAGTGGTTTCAGATCCAATAGCTTCGCCCACAACTAGTAGTTTCATCAATAACATTGTTTTACTCTCAACAAAGGAAAACAAAGTAAATAAGCAAGGTACTCTCACGGTCTCCCTTGAAACTAATAAGAATAGTGGCAGAAGCTTATAGTGCTTGAAATTTAGTGGCATGATATATTGTAACTAATACCTTAATTGTTATCCCCACCTAGAAGAACTAAAGAAGTAAATTTTGTTGAACTTATTGAGGGACATGCATGAAACATATACATCATGGTCTAATTCTAACTAATGCCTTTACCAGAGCACATAGTGAAAAAAGGGATAACAATCAATACCCTTGTGAAGAAACGAAGCATAGTGAAGGCTCAATAGGAAAAAGGGATATAGAGAGAACAGGTCTAAAAATCTTCAACGAACAAAGGGATTCAATTAGAAAGTTGCTATATAAAACTTGGAGGTAAGTAAATATGTCCAATAGGATCATATGAAACATGGAAAATAAGAGTCAAGTGTACAGGAAATTTTTCTAATGCTAAATAACTCACCGTTATACTCTATCCAACCGATAGTATGATTTTTCAAGTTTACAGCACAAGTCTATTTTGAAACTCCAAATCTAAAATAAAAAATAAATGGAAAAACTGATCATAAATAATAGTGTTCACATCCCAAAAAGGAACACCATCCCAAAAGGCAACTAAATCAGGTGTTTTATTTTCCTATGTTTTCCTCACTTATTCAAATTTAACTTTTAACAACTCAACTCAATTTCTTAAAATCAGAGTAAACCAGAAAGTTAAAATGATTTTCATTGATTCTACAAGAGGATTCATCCTCAATAAAAACTACACGAAGATGAGGCTCAAAAAGGAAAGATTGTACAACAGTGCAAAATCATCGATTGATGAGTTAAATGGCAAAAATCACACAAATTAGCCTACATGGGGAAGGAGCTGACCGTCGTAATTTGAAGGCTTGAGATTCCAAAGAAGGAGCTGATAGTAGGAGGTCTGTTGTGTTGCCCAATTATCAATCAAACCTTTTCTGAGAGTAATGCAGAAAATAGAAACCACTCTTAGTTTTCAACTCCAGTACCAATTATTAAGATGATAAATAAACAAAAACACAATATATACAACTCAACAACAACGATATTCCAAAGAATTAGCTGAAAAGAAAACAATGCAACTTTGAAAATGCAACAAATTAGCTTCAACCAACAATATTTTGCAGGCAAAACAAATAGAACTAGATGGAAAAGTGGAATGAACAACTAAAAATAGAGAAGAGAAGAGATCTAGAAAGAAGAGAATCAATTACCTTCGAGGAACCAAACCATCTGATCCAAAAGGAATCCATTACCTTCTCTAAGCTTCTTCTAAATCTTTTCTACCTCCCTCTACTTTGGTTTCTTCTTTCGTTCATAGATAAACCGAGAAGGAAAAGAGAAGAAATGAGGAAAGAGTGAAGAGAAAGAAAAATTCATCGGGGAAAGAGTTATTTTCCTCAACAAACTTCTTTAGAAATACACAAATTGAAATATTGAAGATACCAAGTATAATTTTAAGGCTAACTCTACTAATATCTCAAAAAAAAAAAGGTTAACTCTACCAAATTTGTTATTTGTAATGTCATCAACATGAATTTTAAAGTTGTTAAAATATCCAAAAGTTACCCTAAGAACAAAGTAATTGCTAAAGAATAGTTCAACATTTTCAACCAATAATTGAAATGCCAAGTAAAATTTTAGGTACTACTCTACCAAATATGTTACGTGTAATGTCATCAACACATTCTGTTCATTGTATTGCTAACTTTTGGGGGCAAGGGAGATACATATTCAGTACTCCAAACAAGCATTTAGAATCTCTAAATTTCATTATGTATGATAAACACAAGATGCATTTTGACTTCGAGATTATGAAGCAAAGTGTTACTTATGTGGTTGACATGTACGTTATAAGTAATGTGTGGTCAATAGCCCTTACAAATCAACTTGAAATATAAGTTTCAGAATAGATATGTGTCAATAGTCATTAGATTTAAAAGGCAGACAATTCTACTAATGGCAAAGGTAAGAAAACTCCAATGACAACTATTTAAGCACCCAAACCAATAAATTACATATTTGAAGTTTTCCTTGAGCAAATTCTAAACTTTGGAAATCACAGGTTATGCAAGAATGACATTTTCTTAAACTTGATCATTATAAATAAATGAATGTCATTCCCATAGCAACATTTTCTTAAACCAGTCTTACAAAAGTCAAAGGAACAATATTTACATATGATACGTGATGAACATCTGGAGCAAACAAATTGAATGGTAGTTAATAGTAATAATATACATGTTCTTGAACATACTTCACCTTAACGAAACTAGAACCCATTAATTTCAAGTGCAAAAGCCATTTCAAAAATTTACAAACTATAAACAACCAGCCACAAAAAAATTCACAGTAAAAAGCATATGCAACGTACAAGAAGACTCTAGATTCCTACTTATAACAATCACGAAAAATTATCGGTTTAATCGCTAACAAAGCATTATTAGATTGAAAAATAAACATAAAATATATTCTTATTACATTTTAGGAATCAAAAAGGAAGTAGAGAACCAATACCAGAGATTTTCAAAAACTCAGAAAGAGAGAGAATGAGAGAAAACAAATCAAAGGTTTATAATGCTCGGCCAACAGCTTCGACAGCTAAAGAGTAAAACCCTCCACACAGATCAAAAGAAGAAGATGACCTTAAGATGACATGAGAAGAAAAGAAAGTTGAGGGGATGAAAAAATTATGGCATCTTCTTTCATTTTGATTAAAAAGACATCAGATATCTTCAATTTCAGCTTAATTAATTTGCATATATTGCATGGGAACTCTCATTTCTTCCCACTCTTCTTAAGCCTAACACCTTTAAAGGTCCCTTTCTGTTGGGCCTTTGCTCTAAGCTCCCTGAATGCCTTTTCCTCGTCCTTTTTCGTTTGAATATTGGCCAGATCAACCTCTTCGTAGTCTTTCTTCTCAACCTTGGGTTGCTTCAGAGGCTTTGCTTTCCCTCCTTGCTTGGATGACATGGCCGAGATATCACTAGGGCTTGGCCAAAGTCGAAGAGCACAAAGAGAGATTAATGGGACAAAGGCGAAGCAAAAGCTGGTGGAAATCAAGGCAAAAATGTTGGGAAAGAGTTATTTTCCTTACCAAACTTCTTTAGAAATACACAAATAGAAAGATTGGAGAGAAAAGGAACGAAAATAACTTACTGTTTTTGCTTTTTGAACTTGTCGTTGGATAACAAATGAAGACCATCGGCTAGTCGGCTCCTTCAAACACCATTTTCAAGCGGTGAGGGTTTTACAGAGATATGTTCCTAGGGGAGAGAAGAGAAATAAGGTGAAAAAAGGATCGTTCTACAATACAACTTTGGAGTGACGCTCATGAGGTTCATGAGGGCTTATTCCAAATTTTTGAGTGTGGAGCAAAAAAATTTAAAAACCTTTTTGCGCTTTTTTTTTCTTTGGATTTTATAGCCTGTTTTCTAAAAGGCTATATTAAAAAGCTATAAAAGATCATATTTTTTGTAGTTCCTGTTTAGTTTGATAGTCGCCGTGGGTCACTGATTTTGTTCTTCGATTCATCTTCTGTGGCTATTTGGCCCAAGGTCCCCAATTTCCTACGCATTTTCTCGTTCTCAGACTTATTGTCTTCTCTCTCTTTGCGATGCTCTCTCTTCTCTCTCCTTCAGGTTTGTCTTTGTTCATCTTCTCCACCTCTCCTCTGAAAATCTTCTCCCCCTCACCTTCGATTTTTCTCTTGTTTAGTTCGATAGTCGTCGTGGGTCATCTATCTTTTTATTTGATTCGTCTTCTATATGCTTTTTTTCTTCCATAATTGAAACCCTAGCCCTAAATGAGATCTGTGACCCACGATAGATCTAAAACCCTAAACCCACTCCCCTCTTTGATTATTCACCCATGCACATTCTTTTTCCCCACATTCGAACTCCTATTTGCTGGTTGCTGAAATCAATTTTTTTCAGGGCTGAAACTCTAACCCACACCTCTCGTCATTTCAGACCAAACAACTTTTGTCGCCCTCTTTGTGATCCCTTCTTCCACAACATCCTCCTCGTTGGGGTTGGTAGGCTTGGTAGGGGCTTTTGATGTCTTGCTCCCTAACCCAAGGCTGATGATAAGCTCGCAATTACTTTTTTATTTTTTAAATATTTTCTGATCTATTCGTTTTCTTTGGGGTTGTATTTGTTCTTTAGTTTACTTTTTTTCTCACCTCTGTTTTTCCATGTGTTATTTTATGTCTTCTGATATATTTTTCTTATCGGTTTTCACACTCAACTCCTATTTCACTTTGCCTATTTTTCTTCACTGTGTTTTCCTCTGTTTGTTTGCTTCAAATTTCATACATTTTATCTCCTCTAGAATTTGATTCTAATGGATGAAAAATTTGTATCTTTGAGGTCAATTTGAATGTAGTACCCTTTAGTTTCTTATTTTTTATTATGAAGTTTGGTTGTGCTAGTTGAAATTGGATTCTGTTTTTTTATTCTGATAAATGAATTTGAATTCTGACTTTTAATTCTGATGGATGAATTCCATTTTTTCTTTAACATTTCTTTCGATGAGGCTCAGGATTTTATTATGAAGATTGATTCCTATTTTGATTTCTTATCTTATGTATGTTGGCATGGAGTTTAAGCTTGGTTGGTATGTTGTTTAATGCTATCAATATTACATTTTAGTTTCTGTGTTGTCACTAAGGCCATAACATGTAAATTGAATGTTCTGTTTGCTTTGAATGCCCTTTAATTATAGTATAATTTCTTAACCACTCTCTCTATTTAGGTTGCTGTCGTGTTTAATGATATTTTTATTATATTTTTTTTTTGATATTTTGGGTGTTCTTCCTGAGGCCACATACTCTACCATAAATGCCCTTATTTGATATCTACTTCTCCTTTCTTCCCTTTAATTAATGTTGGTAGGTGCACTTATTACAATAAGTGCACCCAACTACCTTGATAAGAACCAATGGTTTATTGACGGTTTCACTCTATATAACCCCATGCCACACTTCCAAATCCTTTGAGCACAACTCAAAGGCCTCCACACATCTCATCAAACGTGAGTCCATTCATCTTCCTTATTTCTCTTTGTTATACAATGTTTCTAATTTGTTTGATGATTCTATGTTCATTTAACCAATGTTCATCTCCATATGTTACAGTGCTCCCAGTGTTGATTTCCAGCCACATCTCCCACCTATTTCACCTGAATCTTGTAAACGAAGGTGCTCGTTCCTTCTTCCTTTTCCATTTTATTTTTGCTTTAAGTTCACATTGCTATACTAACATACACTTCATTTCTACTCTTTTCAGGGTGTTATGATCTACTCTTAGTCCGAGGTTCAATATATTTTTTCTTTACCATGTATATCATATTGGACTTTGAACATTTTTTTCGACATTCTTGTTCACTTTGAATATTTTTTAAAGTTCAAACAGTGTTTCTTTTCGTTTTGTTTGTGCATCATTATATATGCTATTATGGAACATATGTGGGTTGACATGTTTTATATTAATGCAATGTTAGCTTTCCAAATGTGAATGATTATATCCAATATCTTTGTAACGTTAATATCTTTGCTAGGTTAATATAATGCAATATATTTTACGCATAATTAGTTTTTAAAAAAAATGTATGCAAAAAGTGATTTTCGAAAAGCCAAATAATGAGTTAAAAAGTAAAAAAAAAAAGTAATTCAAATATTTGAGAAATAGTGTTAAAAAAAATAAAAGAAGTGTTTTATTTCGATAAACAATTGGATAATTAGAGTACATATCATAAAAAAAAAATTAGCATACTTTTTGAAGTGTTCGATGTGCGAAAAAAGTACTATTTCTTAAAATTTGGTAATATTTTGGTTGAATTCAAAGGAAAAAAAAACTAGTGTTCAAAATAGCAAAATAATGGCACAAATGAAAGTGGTTTTTATTACCTTTTCTTATGTACTATTTTTGGAAAAGAAAAATGTTCATTACAAACAGGAAAACAAATTTGATTTCGATCAAGTTTCACATATTTTAGTCCATTTGAATAAATAAGGTCAACTATTTTTTTTTTAAACAAGAGATTTTTTTCTACAACAAAAAGCCACTGTTTTTTAAATTATCCCAACTAAAAAAAGTATGGTCCACTAAAGTCATTTTTTTGTCAATTACTCAACCGTGGACTTGGTTAACAAATTCATCTATTTTCTCTTCATTTCAACTCAAATGTATGAAGTATATGCAAATGTAGTTTTTCTAATTAAATGTATCTTTAGTAAGCCCAAAAAACTCTAACTTCTAACCCCCTAAAGCCCAACCCATAAAAACCCTAACCCCTAAACCCTAACACCCTAAACAACCCTAACTCTTAACCCGTAAAAAACCCTGATCCCTAAAAACTCTAACCCTAAGAAACCCTAAACCCTAAAAATCCTTTAAACCTAAAAAAAAACCCTAAGTCCTAAACAACCCTAACTCTTAACCCCTAAAAAACCCTAAACACTAAAAACCATTTAAACCTAAAAAAAACTCTAATCCCTAAAAAATCCTAGACCCTAAACAACCCAAACTTTTAACCCCCAAAAAATCCTGAACCTCTTTAAACCTAAAAAAACTCTAATCCCTAAAAAACCCTAAACCCTAAAAACTCTTTAAACCTAAAAAAACTCGAATCCCTAAAACACTCTAAACCCTAAACAACCCTAACTCTTAACCTCTAAAAACCCTAAACCCTAAAAACCCTTTAAACCTAAAAACACCCTAATCCCTAAAAAACCGTAAACACTAAACAACCCTAACTTTTAACCCCTAAAAAACCCTAAACCCTAAAAACTCTTTAAACCTATAAAAAACCCTAATCCTTAAAAAAATCCTAAACCCTAAACAACCCTATTTCTTAACCCTTAAAAAACCCTAAACCCTAAAACCCTTTAAACCTAAAAAAAAACTATAATCCCTAAAAAACCCTAAACCCTAAACAACCGTAACTTTTAACCCCTAAAAAACCCTAAACCTAAAAACCCTTTAAACCTAAAAAAAATTCTAATCCCTAAAAAACCATAAACCCTAAACAACCCACTCTTAACCCCTAAAAAACCCTAAACCTAAATACCCTTTAAACCTAAAAAAAAATTCTAATCCCTAAAAAACCATAAACCCTAAACAACCCACTCTTAACCACTAAAAAATCATAAACCCTAAAAACCCTTTAAACCTAAAAAAACCCTAATCCCTAAAAAACCCTAAACCCTAAACAACCCTAACTCTTAACCCCTAAAAAACCCTTTAATCCTAATAAAAACCCTAATCCTAAACCCTAAAACCATAACCCCTAAAAACCCTAACTCCTAAAACCGTAACCGCTAAAAAACACGAACTCTTAACCCCTAAATGGAGTTAATGGTATTCATTCAATTTCTTTATTGCTATAGGTAATCTATTAGCATTCAACTGATTATATTTTGAAATTAGGGTTATGGGGAATTCAAAATTCTATGTCGTATTCATTGATCGTAACCCCGAGATTCACACAGCGTGGGTTGAATGCCACAAAGAAGTGAACGAATTTATAGAAGTAGTTCATAAGTCATATGTGACCTTTGCGGAAGCAGAGCGTGCATTTAGCCAATATGTAGTGGCGCCAACTGGCCGATTAGATACGTGTGAGTCTGCACAAGTTCATCATACCATACCTTTAATGAATAACAGTCAAGTAGAAGTATCTAGTACTATCATGCAACTATTAATAGGATTCATTGGGGAGATGATTGCAATGTATATTATGGGAAGGATTTATAGCAGTGCTTAAGTCATACCCATGCGATATATATTCATGGATGAAATAAAGCGCTAATTATAGCTTTTGTGTATTAGGAGCAAATAACTGTGTGTTCATCCTACTATGGAAAACTACAAACTAATTACGATATTGACATTAATTACGGCCACCCAACGTCAAACATTGCTACTGTTAGATCTATTACTTAACAACCATCGTATGATAGAACACCAATTGCCATACCTTAGACATCAAATTAGACAATTAACATTCTTCTGTCTAATCTAAGAAAGTGATCTATGTTATATCGAGAGAACGAGGATGGATAGAAGGTATTTTACCATCCTGTGTAGTATGTTGAGAACAATAAGCAGGTTAGAGCCTACTGAATATGTAGATGTCGAGGAGATGGTTGCCATGTTCTTGCACATCCTAGCACATGATGTTAAAAACCAAATGATTCATAGACATTTTGCAAGGTCTGGTGAGACGGTGTCTAGACACTTCAACTCTGTACTTAGCGCTCTATTACGACTACATGAGATTCTTCTAACAAAACCAGAGCCAATCACGAACTCTTGTACTGATGGGAAGTGGAAGTGATTTGAGGTGCACATAATTCAATTTTTCCTTCCATTGTATGAAATTTAAAATGATGTACGTAACTCCTGTAATGTATGTCTTTGCAATACAAAATTGTTTGTGTGCATTGGATGGCACTTACATCAAGGTGAATATTAGCTCCGCTAATCAGCCAAGATATAGAACATGTAAGGGTGAGATTGTGACCAATGTGCTTGCTGTTTCCTCTCTGAGTGGAGAATTTATCTTTTTAATGCCGGGATGGGAAGGGTCTGCAGCTGATTCTCGAGTTCTTTAAGATGCAATATCAAGACCTAATGGCTTGAAGGTTCCCAAGGGTAATAAACCCAAACCATGAACTCGTAATACATGTTAATATTTTACATGCACAACTCATAGAATCATGTGTTGAATGGTTCACATTAATAGGATACTATTATCTTTGTGATGCTGGGTACCTAAATGCAGAGGGATTCTTGATACCATATAGAGGGGAGCGATACCATCTCTCTGAGTGGCGTAGGGCAGGGAATGAGCCCACTAATCCAAGGGAATTCTTTAACATGACGCATTCATTTGCAAGGAACATAATCGAGAGAGCATTCGGCGTGTTGAAAGAGAGATGAGCCATTCTGCAGGAAAATCCTTTTACCTTGTCCAGACTCAATGTCGAACCATGATGACATGCTGCCTTATCCACAATCTTATCAGTCGTGAGATGGGTTCAAGTATAGCGTTGGAAGAATGGAAAGAGGAAGACTCATCTTCAAGTTCCTTCGGTGGAGATCATATAAGTTTTATTGAAAGTTCTACAGAATGAAGCCAACAGCGGGATGAAATGGTTGAACGAATGTTCGCTGAATGGACACAATCGTGGTTCTGAAGGATGTTAATTATTATGCTTATAAGAAATAAACTCGATCTTTCGTATTCTCTTTTAAGATACTGATGTACTTACCTTGAGTGCAAACATTTGAATTAGAACTTTTTGCTCATCCTACATACTTTATTAATATATAACCCAACAAAGTTATGTAGGATCGGTATGGCAACCCTAGAGGGGGGTGAATAGGGTTTCTCTAAACATTATAAAACTTTTTTTTAAATGTGGGCCCAATTAAACAAATTAACACACTTTTTGCAATAATTAATTTAAACAAGAAATTATGCAAATTAATTCACCTCAAATTAAACAATAAATTTAACACTAACAATTTCAAACACCCTATTTAATTCTAAAAACAAGATTGGTAAAGAATATGTAAAGATAAAATTGTACCAACCAAAATAGACATACAAGAACAAATTAATTGCAAAAATAAAATAAGATAGGGATAGAGAAATTGACACCGGAAATTTTATAGTGGTTCGGCACAACCCTGCCTACTCCACTCCCCAAGCTCCTCTTGGGTATTTCACTAGAACAATGACCCTTTCGACGGCTTAGAGTCCAACCGTTACAATGTTCCTTTTTCGGGTGCAAGAACAAACCCGATCCTTTCCACGGTTCAGGATCAAACCGTTACAATCTCTCTTTTTCAGGATCAAGAGAAACCCTCACAAATGATTAGAAGTTGAAGATCGAGATGAAAAAGAAAACTCTCAAAGAGTAGATATACAAATCAAAGCTCACACAAACAAAATCCTCACAATACAATAATTTTCTCTCAATAAAAAGATAAAAAAGATTGAGAGCTTGGAGAAAGCAACAATGGAAACTTTTAGAATATGGAGGATGAAAATTATGGAATGCTTGTGTGTTTGAAAATGGGAGAAGAATATGATACTTATAGAGAGTGAAATGAATAAAAAATCAACATTTAATTTGAACCATTGGATTGGTAAAAGATGATTGAATGGTGGAGATTAAAAGAGAAAGTAAATATTAATATGATAATAAAAACAAAAGAAAGTGGGTTATGGTGAAAGAATGTAAATATTAATAAAATAATAATAAAGACAAAAAACAAAAGAAGATGGGTTAGGTAAAAGGAATGGGTGAAATAAAAAAGAAAGTGAATATTAATATAATAATAATAATAAAGACAAAAATAAAAGAAGATGGGTGTGTAAGAGAATAGTGGGTGTGTAAGATGATGGTGAGTGTGTGAGAGATTGTTTTGAAATGTTTTTTTTATTTGATTTTATTTTAAAACAACCAAAAATCCATCATATGTTATTTCTCCAAAGGCTCCATGTGTCACCCTCTAATTGGTCAATATTGCTAATTCAGCCGTCACGTCATCGCGTCGGGAATTTTTCGTTCAGAATTGTTTTGACCATAACTTCTTCGTCTTAACTCCGATTTGAGTAATTCAAGAGGCATCGAAATCGTTATTCCGAGCTCTACGATATGGACACTTCAAAACACTAAAATTATTAGTAATTAATAGCATGTTTGTTATCATCAAAACATTAATTAATTAATTAAAATTAATTAATTTGAGATTAAGGGCCAAAAAGCCAACAAGTTAAACATGTGGTGATATGTATATATGCATGTAGGACAATGGCAGGTGTGGAGAAAATGAAGAAGCACTCATGGACCAGATTTGAGGATGCTAGGTTAGTGGAATGCCTCGTCGCAATGGTCTAGAAGGGATGTTGGAGATCAGATAATGGAACGTTCAGGGCCGAATACCTATCGCATCTGCTACAATTGTTGAAGGAAAGAATACCAAACAGTACAATTGAAGAAACTACCACGATTTATAGCATGCATATTAGTTACACTACGAAGTACATTTCAAATATATTTGTTTTGACATGTAGAGTCATCCAACTGCGAAGGGACTCCGAAATAAGCCATTCCCTCACTTTGATGAGATGACATTCATATTTGGGGAAGATCGCGTGACAGGGGCTGGTGTAAAGACCCCTGGTGACATGGCAGCGAATGATACCGAGCCACTGGGGGGCAAATGAGGAGATGAAAGTATCCCAAGAACCTTACGTATCACAACCCCTGTTGTTCGATGGAGCAAGCAATTTGAACAAGGAAGAGAATCTAGGGACGCCGATGAGTAGGCTTCAAAGATCAGCCACTACATCGCTTGGAAGCAAGAGGAAACTATGTCTTACCACTCTGACATGCTATAAGTCATGCAAAATACCCAATTGGAGCATATTGCATACTAACCTGTATCGAACTATGCTCTTGAGGATAATTGACGCAAACAAGTCTAAGAAATCTGTTCCAAATTGGCACCGCCGTTGTCTAGACATGACAGAATCACATTGATGGACATCTTATTTACGGATGTACTTAAGACCGCCAGCTTCTTGTCAGTCCCGATGGATGACAAATGAGCTTATTGCATGTACCTTCTTGGAAGGAGGGAATGACCCATCTTGCTTCAACTCTCAACTTGTGCTCTGAAGAAAATGGACCCATATATCCCTTATTTTTTTTGTTTGTAAGTAACGACTAATATCTTCCGTAACAACTACACATGTATGCCTTTTATGTTGTAACCATGATCGTGACCATTCTTGGCCATTCACTATTTTTTGTTATAACATGTTTGGCATTTTTATTTGAATAATGAACTTGGCCCTTCTTGAACATTCTCTATTTTTTGTTATAACCATGAAATTGGCCATTGTTGTCCTTTAAAATTAAAAGTCTTATGTAAATTAGAGTACTACATAATAATTTTTTTAATTGATAAAAATCTCCCTATCTCACTTCATCTACATGTCATATGCAATTTTTTTTCTTTAAGTTTAAACAAAAATTACTTAGAACAAATGACAATCTTATATTTTTTTAGCTTCTTTGTTTATCAATAGCTAAAAAATATATATCATTTTATGATTTGAAGATAAGAAAAACATATTTTAAAGAACCCGTATTACAATTTAAGAAATTAGTATTTGAAAAGGTTAACATATTAAGTAAAAAATGATTTTCAAATTAATTACATTCAAAGTAAAAAGATAAATTTAATAAAATAAAATTATTATAGTAAATAACATAAATATAGTAATTTGAACAAAAAGTATATATGATATTCATTTTAAATGGTGTTAAAAATATATATATTCATTTTGAACTTAATTGTTTTACAATACCATAATATTTTATTTTTAACTTAGTTATTTTAAAATTTCAAAGAATATTATATTCAAATTAATCAAACTTTAGATAATCCATTACATTAATTAGCTAGAAAATAAAATCTTAAATTATACAAAAAAAAATTATTGTAGTAAGCTTGAAAAACAAATCTTAAATTAAAATTTTAATATTGGCGAAATTGTAAAATATTCATAAACTAATATAATTTAAATCTCAATTTTAGTATTGATGGAAACAAATCTATATTATTTCTAGAATCGAGAGAATAAAAACATAAAAATCTTGAAGTTGATTTAAATCCCATTAAATTAATGGATTGAAAAATTTCCGAATCACATGTAATATTTAAAAATGTATTGTAAGACTATCTTTTATTTGAAAACTATCAAAGGAAAATCTATAATTAATGTCAGAGATATTGAAAAAAGAGTGTTGGGTTATTTTGTTCAAAATTGTTTTTTTTTTCTTTAAAGAAACTTGCAAAATATAAATAAATTAGTAAAAATGAAAAATCTCAATCTTAGAATTCTTGGGAAGACATTCTTAATAATGAAATTTTGACAAATTGTATGAAAAAATTGTACAAAAAAAAAAAAGCTAAAATCAACTCAGACTTCAGAACTCCAAATTTAAAAAATCTGCACCTTAAACACAGACTTCAGAATTCCTACTCTATACAACTTCTTGCCCAAACACAGACTTCAAAACTCCAGATTAAACAAGTCTGCACCCCAAACATAGACTTCCTAACTTCTACTCCCTGCAACTCTTTGCCCTAAACGCCCCCATAGGGTGAGTTCTTGGAGTGTAAATTTTGGTGTTTTAAATTTAAGGAAATTGATTGATAAGTACAAATGCATTTAGTTGGAAGTAGAGAAGATAAATAGGAATAGGACAGAGTTACAATGGAGAGAGGTTGGTCCATTAGTATGGAAGAGTAGTTTATGAAAAAGACAAAATACTTCATGGATTCCAGGATGAAAAAAAAAATGGAATTGATAAAATAATTTTTAATTAGGAAAGGACAAATTGTACCATGTATTAATGGATGAGAGGGAAAGTGTGTTTTGAATTTGAACCCATGGGTAATAATTTTCTAATGGCTAAATTATAGATAATACCCTTAAATTTTAGACTTTGTTTCAAAAGTATATACTTGAACTTTGTAAAAGTTTCATTAATACTCTTGAACTTCTAGAAATGTTCAAAAATACCCCTACCATTATCAAAATGGACGAAATTCCACCGTGGAACGTTAAGGGGGTGTTTGGTTCGTCCTTGTTTTGAAAGTGGGGAGTATGAGTTTGTTTAAACAAACCCATGTTTGGTTGGCAGTTTTGTTATCCTAGGTTTGCTACAGTACATACTATTTTGCCCCCAGGTTTATGCTATAGTATACTTTACCTTACTTACCAAGTTTGCTACAGTACTTTATTCATACTCCCCAAGTTTGCTACAGTACATATTTTGTCTTTAATTATGCTTTTAAAATGCATTAAATTTTTAATAAAAATATATTAGTTAAATAAAATAATTAATTAATGATAACTTTATAATAAACAAATAAATAAATTTAGTTCAAATGTCAAATAGTAATAATTAATTCATACACCGATATGTTGGCTTTGTTATACTTCATGTTTTAGAGCAATTATAATGAAGGAATTTCTTTGTATTTTGTTCCTACATTGACAAATATTAAAAAAAACAATTACAAAACTAACTAAATATTTCTTTTAAAAAATAATTATTCAAAAAGTATTCAGATTAACAATAATATTAAAAAATAAATTATTCATTTACAAAGTAATAATTCATAATTTATAAGAAACTTATTATTATATTTTAAAATTGTTATTAACATATAAATTATAATAAAAATTATTTTATTATAAATTCCAAACCACACACGTTATATAAACCTAAATTTCAATTTGATAAAAAAAAAAGTTCATTTCTCTAAATCCACAACTTTTTAAAACTCATTTTCTTGTGAAAATGTAAAAATCATGTTATCATAGTCAATTAAAAACACAATATTTGTAAAATTAATTATTTAAACTATTTTGGTTAGTGTATCTTGAAATTAATAGCTTTTAAAATACTTTAACTTTATAACCTTATGTATTAGTTAAATATAGAAAGTTAAGTTCAATAGTAATTTTGATGATAAGTAGTAAATAATTTATCTTAGCACAACAAGTTATAAATCATTAAATAAACAATTGATAACATTTTCTTTATGCATGGTTAATTTTATGTTGGATGTATTTGCTTAAAAAATTTGTTTATATTTGTTCACACTAATTTGGTAAATAGTCTGAAAATATTTTCATGAACAATTAAATATTTATTCTGTAAAATAATTATTGGAAGAAAATTGTGTGAACAAATGTATTAATTTTTTTATTTATTGTTAAAATAATACTCTCTAATTTCATCATAAAAGTTATATTTTATATATAATTTAATATATAGTTTTTATTACTTTAATTAAATAATCTCTATTATTTATACCAATTTTAAATGTACCAACCAAATACACTTTTAATAAACTCAGATTTAACAAATTAGAATTTAAATATAGACTTAACAAATCCAGACTTGACATCATCCAAACACTAGTTTAACAAACTCAAACATAACAAATCTGTATCATCCAAACACAAACTTAACAACTTCAAGCTTAATAAACCTAGATTTAACAAACCACCCAAACCTGCGAATCAAACGAGATAGGCACTTGTATTACAGGAAAAAAAAATTGGAAACATCTAGGCAAAGAGGTGTAAAAAAAATCTGGAAAATGAATATTTCTCTATTTGCAGCACACACAGGAAATGTCACAAGGAGATTCTCTAAATCAACGAAGCCGGTGGACTCGTGTCCCTTTGGGTTGGATGAAAATGAATGCAGGTGTGGCTTAGAATTCTTCGACAATGTGTGGCGGTGTTGGATGGATTTTTGCGAAATTGGAAGGTTCAGTGATACGCGCAGGGCAGATGGCCATCCACCGTCGATGGGCTATGGCAATTGCAGCTGGGCTGGAGGCAATTGACGGGGAGAACATCTTTGATCGTGGAATTGGATGCTTTAGGAGTCATCAATCTTTTAAGGCGAGAAGAAGAGGATTTGACTGAAATTCACACTTTTATTCAATCCATTCATAGTTTATTCAGATCATGGAAGACTTTAAACTGTAAATTAAAGAGAAGGAAATTAAACAGTGGACTTGTTGACTAGAAGAGCGGCGTTGACTGTGACTTCAACTATCTGGAATTTGAAGATGGCCTTCGGCTTCACTCCTCTGTTAGGGCTAAAACGCCCTTGTTTGTGTCAATTTTTTATTTTTTCGATCTGTCTTTCGTCCTAAAAAAACATTAGGAACTAAAAATATATATTTAGCTTAATATAGTTATATTAAATTCTTGGCCATGGAGGTGAGATTCTAAGAAGCCCACAATCAGTTATTGGAAGTGTGCTGGACCCTTTTCACTCAAAATCTTCCGGCGAACATAACACACAGAAATGAAAGCTAGCCCACGCGCTTCAACCCCTTTACTGATCTCCACTCTAAATAACATATATAAACCTCCACCACACTCCAAATCCCTCAAACCCATTTCGCCATGGGAAGAAAGCTCGACACTCTTCTCGAAAGGAACTTCAGAGCCTCAAAATTCTGCCCCCTTCTGAATTTGGCCGTCTCTCGCCTTGTCATCCTTACCAATCAACGCCAAGCGAGGCCCTCCCAAGCCCAATCCAATGTCCTACAACTCCGCCCACCAAGGGAAAAATTTCTAGTACTACAGGAGTACCATACTCCCTTTGTTCACACTGTGTTCTTGGGTTCATAAATAGTTTTTAAATTCTGGTGGTCCCCACATAATTTTCAAATAGATGCTGACGTGGCAAACAATCAATGGAGGTAGTATGGAAAATTTTCCATACTACAGTAGTACTAGAGTTTTTCCCCCCACCAGCGCGCTTTTCTTTGTGTGTGTTTCTCTTTAATCGCCACGTGGATTCTTGAATTTTCAACAAGGTAGAATTTCGTCCATTTTGATAACAGTAGGGGTATTTTTGAAAGTTTCTAGAAGTTCAAGGGTATTAATGAAACTTTTCAAAGTTCAAGGATATTTTTTAAACAAAACCTAAAGTTCAGGGGTATTTTCTATAATCTAGCATTTCCTAATTAATTACGTGGGTTGAAGAGTTATTATTGATATGATTATTAGATTTTCATGTTGGACAGAAATTGGAATAACTTACGATCTGAGATATCAACGATAATTATTTTGTGAGTGGTTTATTTTACGATTAAATTGTTTTCATTCTTTGATTATTATTATGAATTTTCAAGAATTTCTATAATCATGTGTAATTTTAGAGAAATTGCTAAGAGCCTGTTTGTTTCACCGAAGATGGACATTAATTTTGACATGATAAAAATTATCGATATTTGTTATATTGGTTTTGAAATTTTAAAACCCATGTATTCATTCTAGGTTGTTAAAAAAGTCCCTTGAAACATGAGATTTTTTTACCAATCTAAAAGATGAGACTTTTTTTTTGCATGGGATATCGAATTAGGAGAGATAATGCATGAAAAATTGTGATTTGCTTTTTCAATATTTTTCTTCTTCCAGCGTAAGTTTGTTTCTTCGAGCGTAATCTTATTCTTCCATCTTTCAACACAATCTTTGCCTAATGTTAGTAGATCTTTTCTCATTTCTTGTTTAATTTCTTGTTTTTCTTTCATTTTTTTTTGTAGATATGCTCATATTTTTGCAACACTATTTTTATTTTGTTCGATTTTATTAAAAATTTGTGGATTTGGGAGAATGATTTGAATGGATTTGAGTTTTTGATGAACATTTTCTAAGCAATAGATCCATGATTCGAAAACTTGTTGATTGTTTTTTTTTTTAAACATGATTGAATTTTAATTCTTTTATTTATTATATGTTTAATTTTTATTTTATTTGGTTATAGGAAGGGAAAAAAAACTTCCAATCAAATAAGGTTTTTGACAATTTTAGTTAGTTTATAAGCAATTTATTTAAATCCCAAGAACAAAACCTGCAAAACAAACACAGAATATTTAATTTTCAGACATTAAATTCCATGTTATTCAAACATTGATATTTATTATCTCTAGATATTTAAATCTCATGTTTTTAACTCCCATATATTTAATATCAAACAAAACCCATGGTCCAAACGGGCCGTAAGAGATTTTCAAAGAATTGTAATGAATTTTCAATATTTTATGATTTCAACTATGGTTTTAGAGCTTTTGAGATGTTTTATGATGATTTGAGAAATTACAAATATTTTATGATCTTTGATAAATCTCCCAAGTTCATGGAATGTTGTTCTAGGGAAAGAGCATGATTTCCAGAAAGAGTTAGAAAATTAAGAGTTTTATGTTAAAAGTGGTTTCCAAGCCACTAGGGCTATGTACCTATGTTGATTATCCTTATGCTATGTGAATGTTGTTCTATAGCATACTAGAGAGAGAGGTCTTTGGGACCAACTCTAGCACACACATAGGCTTTAGGACGTGTGTTAGGGTGCTTAGCCTTTTGGGGGTAGCTTTGCATGCACATATGACAGAAATTTGTTTTGCTATGTACCTTGCTATTACTTAGTATGATAGAGCACATACTCTGCTATATATATCTGGAGATTACTCGATGCATAGTATAATTGAAATTGCTCTGTTGTGTGCATAGAGATTACTCGAAGTCAGTATAACAATGATTTTGGTACATGTTTGATGATGAGTTTTACTAGTTTATGCATACATTTTCACGAGATGTAATTGCGAATTTCTCTATGTTTTTACTAATTTGTGTTATTGTTTCAAGATTCATTGTTACAGATTTTACTGTATTTTAATTATCTCAAGAGTTTTTAAATTGTTCATGATTTACATTATTCTTTACAGAGTTTTGGATTATCTTTAATATGAAAAGAGTTTTTCTAAAAGTTATTCTCTTATGAATTTAACCACTGATAGAGTTTTTTAGCTCATTCTTTTATCTAGGTTGTTCTTGAGATTCTTCTAGAGTTAGTGCTGATTAGAATTTGCCACTAGTATCATCTATTGTAGGTAAGAGTAATTACTCTTTGCTGCACTGAATATGAGGTGTCTATAGACGAGTTGAGTTATAAGATGAGAGACTTGACAATAGATTCATAGGTGCATTCACGGTCTATTGTCATCACATATTGTCCTAGGTTGGTTTGGGTAATTTGGAGCAGGGTGTGTCAAAGAACCAACATAAAATAAAATAGAGTAAATTGTGTAAACCACCCCGTTATAATTGCACTCCTAAATTTTTAATTGTAAAAATTAAATCTTCAAACCATTTGAATAACTCTGTTAATAATTCCAGTTGTAAAAAAAAAAAATTGTTTTGAATGAAAACAATTAGAGAATATATCATCTTTCTCTAAACATATATCAGGAGGACCAAAAAGTTAATCCAAACACACTCTTAATAATACAAATTCAAATCAACCATGGACAAAGAGAGAGAGTTAGGGCCTCTTGTTTTGCATCTTGCCAAAGCGAAGAGTGTATCCTCCGCAGGCGAAGCGGAGTTGAGAGACAAATGAAGACGGGACCGAAGACCTTCTCGAGGCTCTCTGGAGGAAAGACATTTTTACAAACAGGTGGGGGTGGTGGGTGTGTTTTGTTTTGGATGGAAATGAATTTGGTGGGGTTAGCGTGGGAGGTGAAAAATCCATCTCACATTTTTTTTTGTTGAGTTCTCACAATTTTTTATTTTTAGAGACTCACATTTCATTGTTTAGTGTTATAGTTATAGGGGAGATACATTTAGTTCCGAAATATTTTGCTCCATTGAGAGATGAGCGGTGTCTGTAAAAATGGTTAGAGATACAGAGATGAGATGGTTTTTTCATCTATTTTAATACTTCAAAATAAGAGAGATGATGGATTTAACAGCATTTTAGTTTAACCTAATTTAACGGCTAGGTTTCAACTTTAACGCTACAAATTTCAGGGCTAGTTGATCAAATTTAAAAACTATCCAATGCAATTATAACAACTCTATAGTTTATGAGTGGTTTGTGTAATTTTTTTTAGACTAAATTATAGAAAATACCCCTACCTATGAACTTTTAAAAGTTTTATTAATACCCTTACAGTTAGTTTTGGATGGAAACCGTTAGTCTTTGTTTCAAAAATACCCCTAAACTTTGTACTTTGTTTCAAAAATACTCCTAAACTTTCAAAAGTTTCATTAATACCCTTAAACTTTCAAAAAAAGTTTAAAAATACCCTTACCATTAATATATGGAGAGAAATCGTTATTACCTCGTTTTAAAAATACCTCTAAACTTTCACATTAATACCCTTAACCTTAAAAAAAAATTAAAAAATGCCCTTATCATTAGTATATGGACGAGAACCATTTATCTACACTTGATTACCTCCCTCTTCTATTTCCTTTTTCTTCTGATTTGCTTCAATCTAAAGCCTAACACTTCTCTATTTTTCCTCTTTTTTTTTCCTTTCTTTTTCAATACCCTTTTACTGGGGCTGTTCATAAAACCGAACAAACTGAGGAATCGAACCAGACTGAACCAAACCGAGTGGTTCGATCTGGTTATTTTTAAAAAACTAGATTTCTTCAGTTTATATATTGAAAAAACCGTAATGATTAGTTCGGTTTATAATTTGAATTTTTGAAAAACTGAAAAATTCGAATCGAACCGATTATAATAAATTTATTCATTAAAAAATATATATTTCACAAAGTACCTCATAAAGGGCATAGCCCAAGTCCAGTTCCGAGCCCATCTTATTACAACCTCCAACTCTAAGCCCAACTCACTATTTGTGTTTACATAAAAACTCCAATATTTAATAAACAACAACCCTAATTTTATACCTTTATGCAGCCATTCCCACTTCCACTTTCCACTTTCTCGTCTCTCTTTCCTCCCTCCACCCTTCTCTCCTCTCATTTTTTACGATCCACTGCAGCCCCTTCATCTCGCTTCTTCCGTTCTTCTTTCATCGTCGTTGCTCTCTGCTACTCTTCCTCTCATCATCAACACCGTCAAAGCCATTCCCCCGCCTTTGAAGCCCATTCCCCTCACCGTCGATGCCCTTCCCCTGCCTTCGAAGCCATCGTTGACCTTCCCCTCACCACATTATCCTTTGGTTTTCTTTCCCCACAACGTCGACGACATGCAGGCAAAATGCTCGTGGCTCTTTCTTCTCAACTTTCTCGTTTTTGCGTGTTTTTTCTAGACATCATTTTTTTTCTTTTCAGAGGTAATATTGTTGCAAAAAAAAAAAAAGAAAATCGATTTCAAACCGAACCGAACCGCTTGTAACCGAAATCGACTGGTTTGGCTCTAAGGTCAAAAATGAAGAAAAATCAGTTTTTTCAGTTTGAAGTTTTTCAGAACTGAGGAGTTCAGTTCAGTCATTAATTTCGGCCAAAATCGGACCGAACCAAATCGTGAACACCGCTACCTCTTACACTTTTCTTCTATTTAGAGGTGCAAGGAAAAACTAAAAAATCGAAAAAAAAATTGCTTAAACCGATCGAAACCGCTGTTAATTCTGTATGGAATCGGTTCGGGTTAACGGTTTCAGTTTATGTTTAACAAAAATCGATTATAATCGGTCGGATTCAGATTTTGACAAAATAAAACTACATATACCCAAGCCGATCGAATACTATTTATATCAAAAATGAAAATACCTAACAACTGGCAGTAGTAGTTCAGTTGGCATTGATTTAGTCTTGAAATCCTAAGGGCGAGCGTTCGAATCTAAAAGATTTCAGCCAAAAATAGAAGCCAGAGAGAATACACAACAGATAACAAGCTTGTTGAAAGTAAGGTCCTTAACTGAGAAGAATAAGTTTTCTTCTTCACCCAAGGATGCTCTGTTTTGCCCAGTATTTTTGATGAGTTGTACAGGCAAAACATTTTCTTAAATACAAGGAAGGAGAAATAAAGATAAACCCACTAATTGTGGGGTTGACTGCAAAAGGGCCCAATAAGGAAAAGGCCTCAACGGTCATATAAGCCAAAAAAAGGAGAAAATAAGTATTGACATGGAATGTCAACCAAATTTGGACAAATTACTGGCAGAGGTCAATTTAGTGTCAATTTGTGATGTATAATCACATCATGATTGATTCCTTAGTGTGATGAGCTGGAATGCATTGCCATGAGATGAGGGTGTGCAAGATAATTGTTTTTCATCGTTTCTCAAACTTAAGGCAGTGGTAGAACGAGCGCCAAGTTTGTTGCGTAATCCTTTGAAAGTACCCTTGGTGAGTGGCTTGGGGAAGATGTCGGCAATTTGTTGTTGAGACGAAACGTATTTGATAATGAGAGAACCAAGAGCGACCTTCTCTTGCACGAAGTGGTAATCCATTTCAATGTGCTTTGTTTGAGCATGAAACATAAGGTTGATCGTCATGTGGAGTGCACTCATGTTGTCGCTGTTGGGTTTTATGTCCTAAAACTCGTGGTTTGTAAACTGAATATATATTCTTTTTTGCAATAAAGTTGTTATTGAGGTTTATTCAGTAAAGTTGTTATTGAATAAAGTGAATTGCATTCTTTTAACCCAAATTCAATAAATTAAGAACCCTTGGCTATAAAATGTATACTTGAACTTCATGTGGAGACATGAATATGGATCAAGTTCGAGTAATAGCCAGAATGGTCTATAGTATACGGATAGGGCTGGGTACCTTATCTTGGGGACACTATGGACGCGGCCCACTTTGTATAGTACAAACGATGTGATCCTAAATCGTTCATGTGGAGACATGAGAGTGGGGGCGTCCTATGCAATGAGTTTGCATAAGACCGGACGGCGAAATAGTCACCTAGATTTTATAACCGTTTACTATCATAACTGACTATTTCATATGATGACCTAGGTAACTCGATCTAAATCCTGAGCACGCTATGAACTCCTGTTTATTCGAGATTATCCTTTGATTTGCATGGGTGAGAGTGGCCCGACTTTGCCGACTCAATAAGCCGCCCATTTTGGGGATAAGACTGGGTAGATAGCTGGGGACATAGTCCTGCGAGAAGGAATTCACCCCTACCCGCTTTAGGGTTTAGTAGAGAGGTTGTTCCCTTAAGTGCTGAATCCGGGTCTTGAACAATGGGCCCACCCTCTCATTGGCCTGAGAGGGATTCGGTTTGCTGGTTGGACCACAAACCAATTGTTCATTAGAGGATCAGTGGGACTTAAGGAACAAGAAGTAATTACAGGGGTAAAACGATTTATTTGACCCAACTGTAATTACGAACAACCTGTAAATGATCGACTTACTAATCATGGTTATATCGAGTGGACAGAAATATATCTACAGTGAGGAGAGTGCAGCCACTGGGCTTTAGTGGAGTGTCCCGGTGGTTAACAAATGTTGATTAGCTAGGCTAAAGAGTTTGGCCGGTTAATCTCGTATCGTTGGAGCTCATGATCTCTAGGTCCATTAGGTCCCCTTGCTAGCTCATATCGGACTAAACCTTAGAACAGTGCGATAAGAAAATTTGAATTGTTCAAATTCGGTTAAGGGAGTAAGAGTTAATTATATACGATATAATTGACCAATTATACATATAGCTTAATTGTGAATTAAACTATATTATAGAGAGAGTTGGAAAATATTTAAATATGATTTAAATATGCCTAATATGTATATGATACATATTTTGGTTCAAACATTTGAGAAAGGTTGGAATTTATTTTTAATTTAATTTGATATGAGATATCAAATTAAGTAAATAAATTTCATTTGAGTGGATTATGTCATATCAAAAAAGTGAGATTCTTTTTTGGTAGTGTTTCTCATAAATATGTCTAATATGTATATGATACATATTTTGATTCAAACATTTGAGAAAGGTTGGGATTTATTTTTAATTTAATTTGATATGAGATATCAAATTAAGTAAATAAATTTCATTTGAGTGGATTATGTCATATCAAAAAAGTGAGATTCTTTTTTGGTAGTGTTTCTCATAAATATGCCTAATATGTATATGATACATATTTTGATTCAAACATTTGAGAAAGGTTGGGATTTAATTTTAATTTAATTTGATATGAGATATCAAATTAAATAAATAAATAAATTTGAGTGGATTATATCATATCAAAAATGAGACTCTTTTTTGGTGGTGTTTCTCATGATTAATCCATCCCACCTTCTCTTGTCTTGGAGAATCCCACCTTCTCTTGTCTTTGAGCATCCCACCTTCTCTTTGAGCTTCAAAGCTTGTTTGTATGTTTTAAAAGAGAAGAGAAGATAGATGTGAAAGAGTGGGGTGTGAGAATGGTGGAAAAATTTGCTAGAAGAGATTGCTAGCTTTCTCTCTTTTTCCCTTCTTCTTTCAATCACAATTGGTTCCCACAAACCGTTCTAAGGCCGGAGAATAGCAAGGAAGACACTAGAGGTGGTCCACGAAGTGTTCGTGTTAAGAAACTTGAAAAATCTTTGAAGAATTTGAGCTTCAAAGGTAAGGTTTTCTTATACTCTATTTTTCTGTTTTTCGGTTTATGAGCATGTTGTTTGTTTGATCAAATTGATGTATTTAGAGTACTTAAGATCCAAAATTGCTTCTGCTTTAGTGATATTAACACCAACAGTCGCAATATAACGGAGGAGTTTGGTGTAAAGGTATCCCAATGTTGAGAAGAATGAAGCTAATCCAAGTTAATTCTGCAGCAGTTCTAGCCATGGCGCGATATTCTTCCTTTGAACTTGATCGAGCTACAATGGGTTGCTTTTTTGATGACCAGGAGATACAATTTGATCCAAGGAACACGCAAATCCAGTGATGTTCCATCTTGTTAATGGGCATCCTCCCCAATCTGCATCACAAAAGGCATATAGAGTAGGAGAACTGTGTTTATACATAGTAATACCATGGTTTATGGTTCCATTAATGTAGTAGAGGATCCTCTTTACGGCCTTGAGATCCTTGACAATGGACTGTTGGAGTTGTTGACAAACTTTGTTGACGGCATGGACAATATCAGGTTGAGTGAGGGTGAGGTATTGGAGGGATCCAATGATGCTTCTATAGTATTTTGCAACTGTAGGTTCGTTATCGCCTGGTAATTCTTGAGTGGATGTGGCCATAGGAGTGTTCGTGTGTAGTGTACCTAACATGTTGGACTTGGTGTGTCACACCCCCTCCAGGCTCACTTGCCTAACCTAGGAAGGAATGTGAAGATAGAGAATACCAGCCCTCTTACTAGCACTCCCAGCCCAACCTAACATCCACCTGGAACCGTACACAACGCAATATGTATGAACAAGTAAAATTGAGCACACAATTGCACACTTGAGCAAGATACATTCAGTCCCTCATACTAGGTCTGCATACTAAGTCATAACATACTTAAGTCTATTACAACCCAGCTAGAATGCTTTTATTTCAAAACTATATACATGTAGAAGATATATACAAAGAGCTAAAGAGGCGTGCTGGCAAACAGGTCTTGATGAGGCTAAGCACCAGGAACTCGTTTGCTACCTGAGAAGAGAAAACATGTTGAAAACGTGAGCTGGGAAGCCCAGTGAGTGATTACTTTAATAGAATATGCGTTCAAAGATAAAGTATCAAAAATACTTCAACAAGGCTGCCAATTTACAGGATTTAAGCACCCTGAAAAGCAATGCATAAGAACTCATAATAAAGAAAATTTGTAGCATGGTATCCTTCCAAATCCTAGCTGTGGCAGAGTCCTCTCTAAACCAACAGCTTCAATACCTCTCTCACGTGCACGTGGAATGCCATTTAAGCTCACTGGCCTCCCCTAATACCTTCTCCATGTCCTTCAGTATTGGGGCCAGACCAACTACCACCCGAATACCTTCTCACTGTCCTTCAGTATCGGGGGTCAGGTTTTCTCTCTCCCCCAGGTACCTTCTCCGTGTCCTTCAATGCCGGGGGTTAATAATATACAAGGCATGCTTTAAATATTTAGAAACATAGTTTGGAATCCCATTCAGAAAGTTCTCAACATAAACACAAACTTTCATTTTAAACAAGCTTCCAAACGTCGAGTGTCATGCTTGAACGCAGAGTAACAACTAGTTACAAATATGCTTAACTTTCAACACCGCTATTTATTAATAGAGTTCAATGAAACATGAATATAAATTAGCTTAAGCATGCCTCAATATCCATCACTAGTAAGCTTTTTAATAAAGATCAAAGCATAGGTTTTCAAACAAAGTCACTCACAATCACCGGAAGTCTCCCAAGGCTTATAAGCTTCGCCTATCTTCGTTTGCCCTGAAAATGAATTCCATAACATTAATCCCTTTTTCTACTTGGCCCAAAATTAGATCTAATTCAGTCACATAACTCATAGCATAGCAACTGAACACACTTAGTTGTAAGGTATAACAAATTAGAAGCACATCTTCCTTACTCTTTCTCTAGCCCTTTCTCTTGAACCAAAAATTACAGATTCAACTTCCAGCATGGATTTCTCAACATTTAACAAAACAACCACCAAAATTTATTTGATAACCCTCAAATAAAATGTCTAAACTTACTTACCTCAAAATTTGAGCTTCTAATTCGTCCTCATGAGCTCTAAATCATCAGATTTCTTCACCCTGTTCTGCTGGCCGAGAAACTGGAACACCTCTCGGTTTTCTTACTTTTTCACGACCTTCCTCTCGTATTTTCTCACAAAACTTTTCAGGCACATTCTTCATTCAATTTCGGAGATTTTGGCTCAAGAATCATCGAAATTTATTAAGTATATTGAGAGATATGACTATTTGAAGTTGACCCATTTCCTAGAGCTTCCAGCTGCCTATTGAATTCACAAGGAATGGACAGCTCCTACTTCATCAATCCGTGAATCATGCACATTGGCCAGCTCCTACTTCATCAATCCATGAGTCATACACATTGGCCAGCTCCTACTTCCTCCTTTAGACCTTAAGTCCTATTAAATCCTCCTAATCCATAAACAAACTTTAGCTAATTTAATTAGAAATTAAAGCTTTTGCAATCAACACATAATACACCCAATGTATACCCAACTTGCTCATTACCTTAACTTACTTCAACTCAACTCTTAATATGATTATCTCAATGCCTAACTTGTCTCCTTATGAAGCTTTGTGCACGTTATAATTCACAACTTAGGGAATTTCCAAATTCAACCACTGCATCCTTCAGTGCAACCTATACCAATTTACGTGTATCAAACTTCATGTATAAATGCAATAAGATTAAAAGAGAGTTTAGGGCTTACATGGTGAGAAGATCATGAGCGTATTTTCCTTGAGACAACATGATTCCCTTGTCAAAGGGTTTGACTTCAATACCAAGGAAGTAGTAGAAAGAGCCTAACTCTTTTAGGGAAAATTCAGTGCCTAAAAGTTGGATAAGGTATTCGATGTGATGTGAGTTGTTGCCTGTTAGAATAATATTATCAACATAGATAAGCATAAGAGTCAGTAAGTCGTTATTTTTCAAGATAAATAAAAACGAATCATAACTACTATAAACAAAGCCAACATGTAAAAGGAAATTTGTTAATCGATCAAACCAAGCTCTTGGGGCTTGTTTTAAGCCATAGATAGATTTGTGGAGTTTGCAGACATGATCAATGTGGATGGGATGAGTAAAACCTGGAGGTTGTTCCATATACACCTGTTCCTTTAAGTGCCCATGTAGGAAGGCATTTTTGACATCTAACTGACGTAGTGGCCAACTGAGACTGGTTGCTATAAATAGGATGAGGCGAATTGTGGTAAGTTTGATGATTGGACTATAGGTTTCTTCATAGTCCAATCCTTTGATCTGTGTATATCCTTGGGCGACTATGCGAGCCTTGTAACAATCCACAGTTCCATCTTCCTTGTACTTGGTCTTAAATATCCATTTTGATCCAACTACATTGAGGTCTAAAGGTCTAGGCACAAGGGACCAAGTGTTGTTATCTTTAAGCGCTTGGATCTCCTCTTCCATTGTTGTTTTCCATTGTGATTGGACTAATGCCACTTTGTAGTTTTTAGGTGCACACGTTCCCTTGTTAGCAACGTACGATTGATGTCTTTGTTGGTGTATGTAGTGCTTCACTTCTTGTGATAGGGCTGGATCTAGCGAGGGGTCATCGACCAGCCTTTTCCGTGTGATCATGTGATGTGTTGATTGAGCTTTAATAGGTTGGAGACTAGTCGTTGAGTTATTTGTTGTACTTGCAAGAGAGAGAGGTAGGTCAATGTATAGTTGATGACTTATATCGGGAAGGGATTGAAATTGAGTTTGTGAGGGAGGGAAAGAAGAATCAACGAGCAAAATTGGCGTTGTGGAATCATCGTTGGCGATTGGAGTGTCCCATTCGATTACTGCTGTCGGAGGGGCACGTTCACAGTCATGTCCTAGGTGATATTCTTGTTGCATTTGGGTAGTTGATGTGGGTTCTTTACTCAAGTTGATTTGCTCAGGAGCTGCGCGTTCCAACTCGATGGTGTTGGTTACTGCTGCATCATCTTATAGATGGTACTCGACTGATTGGGCATGGGAATTTTGTTCCAGCTGGGCGGTGGTGTTGGGTATTGCTCCAGACTTTAATGGACAGTTGGGTATAGTAGAATTGACAGGTGTTGCACTTGTTGGATGAGTGGTGGTCGTTCCAGTTTGGTGGTAGTCCTTGACAGTGAGTTACAAATGGGAAAATCCGATTTCGTTTCTCAATGGTGCAATGTCTATGTTTTGTGCACGGGGCTCAACTACATGATCATTATCATCTACGTCTTCAAATCTTGGCGTATGTATGGAAGGTACTGACATAATATCGGATATAGCTTGCTTTTGTGATTCATCCATTTGATCATTAGTACCTGCAAAATCAGTAAGGACAAGGGGCAATGTGCTCGAGGTATTGCTATTAGTATATTGCTTGTCGAAAGGAAAGTACGTTTCATCAAATATCACATGCCTCGAGATGTATACTCTATTATTTGAAGGATTAAGACACCTATATCCTTTATGGACCATGCTATATCCAATGAAAATACATGGATAGGTTCATTTAGAGAACTTATTTGTGTTGCCATGATTCCTTAAATAAGGAAAACATCTACAACCAAAAATGCAAATGTTGTCATAAATAGGTTCTTTGTTATACAATATTTGAAAAGGTGAGTTCATATGCAAAACTTTTGTGGCCATGCGATTTGTGAGATATGTAGCAGTTAAAAAGGCATCAACCCAAAATCTTAAAGGCATATGAGAATGAAACATGAGAGACAAACATGTTTCTACGATGTTCCTATGTTTCCTTTCCACAACTCCATTTTGTTGAGGAGTGTAAGGGCAAGAGAATTGGTGGTGTATGCCACTCTGTTCTAAGATGGTTTGGAGAGCATTGGATTTAAATTCCCCACCACCATCACTTTGAAACACTTTTATTTTCCTCTCAAAAAGATTCTCAACAAGAAGTTTAAATTTAATAAAGCAATCAAGAAAATCTGATTTTCTCTTTAAAGGATAGAGCCACACATATCTAGAATAATCATCAACAAAACTAACATAATACTTGAAACCTTGACAAGAAGAGATAGGGGCGGGTCTCCAAAGATCACAATGGATTTTATCAAGAGCATTTAAGCAACGATTTTCATTAGACTTGGACGAAAGTTTGCAACTTTTGCCTAATTGACAACTAACACATATTTGTTGCTCTTTTTTTCAACTAGACACATTGATAAGTTGCTTACTTGATAGAATTTTTAAAAAATTGTCATTCAAGTGACCAATTCTTTGATGCCAAAGAGACTGTGAGGCCTCATTGGTAGTTAAAACAGGAGACACTTTAACAAAACTATTTGGTAAAGTAGAAGAAGCAATAAAAGCACCAGGAGAATCTTGAAGCTCTCTCTTTCCAATTTGATAAAGCCCTTTCTTTTCATGTCCTTCAGCTAGAATATGGTCACGTTGATCCTTAGTGACAAATTTATCAGAAAAGAAGGTTATAGAGCAATTGTTATCTCTAGTGAGTTTGCTTACTAAAACTATTTTTTTTTTCATTTCACGCACTATGAGAACATTATTCAAGGCAAGATCACCCTTTTTTGTTGTTAATAAAGTGTGTCCTGTGTGTGTGATGTTTAAACCTTGACCATTTCCAACAAAAAGTTTATCATAACCATGATGGATTTATTTGGAGAGAACTTTACCTGGATAATTAATGATATGTGAGGTAGCTCCCGACTCAGCATAGAGATTTGCATCATTAACTTCGTTTAGAGTGAGAGCAGCAAGAGCTTTGGGTGTCTCCTCGGTTTGGTAGGCATGGTCAAAGCAATTCCAACACTCTAGGGCTGTGTGATTGTTCTTACCACAGATTTGACACGTGACCCTTTTTTCTCCTTTGTAATCTGAGAACCATTGAAAGGTTATTGCGTGCTTGCCATTTTTCTGTGTGAAAGAGAAATTACCTTGTTGGTAGTTGCCTTGGTTTTTTGGTTGTTTACTATGGTGGAAACCTCTTCCTCTAAAAGTGAATGACCTTCCTCTTCCTCTTCCACGATTTGCATAGAATGCTTGATTAAGATGAACTTGGTTGGATTTTTCTTCATCCTCTTCAATGGACAAAAGTTGATCATGTGTTTTCAAAGCAAGAATAAACTGATTATATGAAGGATATGGGGGCTTTGACAACATAGCGGTCCTAAAATCTCTATATTTAATTACTAAGCCCCTCGCCAAATGAAATACCTTTGTCACATCATCTAACGGCCTTTTAATAGCAGCCAACTTATCACACAAAACTTTGAATTTTCTAATATACTCATCCAAAGACAGATATCCCTTTTTCAGAGTGAGCAAGGCTTCATTCAAGTGTATTTCATTTTCTGTAGTCATGGTTAGCAGCAAACCTTCAAGAGAATGCCATACCTGTTTGGCTGTATCAGTGCCTTCAATCAAGACAAGCACATCTTCAGCAATGATTCCTAGTAACCACGACGACAAGAGGCCATCATTGTTGATCCATATGTTGCATTGAGAAGAAATTTCGGTTTGATCACCTTCATTACTGCCTTCTCCTACTGTTTGCACACTTTTATTTCTAGATCGACACCTTCAGCCGCCAATGGAGGAGCATCTTCCGTGAGGTGATGCATCAACCCAGGGGCTCTGATTAACGGTAGAACTTGTGATCTCCATAGCAAATAATTTGATGTATTCAATTTCATGGAGATAAGGCTAGCACATTGGAGGAAGGATTAAATAGTTAATCGGATTTCTTAATTTGCCATTTCGAGAGGAAGACTGAAAAAAAAAGAGGAAGGTATAGATTTCTATTTCTCTTTCCGCGTGTGCGCTGATAGCATAAAAGATTTCAGCCAAAAATAGGAGCCAAAGAGAATACACAACAGAGAACAAGCTTGTTGAAAGTAAGGTCCTTGATTGAGAAGAAGAAGTTTTCTTCTTCACCCAAGGATGCTCTGTTTTGCCCAGTATTTTTTGATGATCTGTACAGGCTAAAACCTTTTCTTAAATACACAGAAGGAGAAATAAAGATAAAGCCACTAATTGTGGGGTTGACTGCAAAAGGGCCCAATAAGGAAAAGACCTCAACGGTCATATAAGCCAAAAAAAGAGAAAATAAGTATTGACATGGTATGTCAACCAAATTTGGACAAATTACTGGCAGAGGTTAATTTAGTGTCAATTTGTGATGTGTAATCACATCATGATTGATTCCTTGGTGTGATGAGTTGGAATGCATAGTCGTGAGATGAGGGTGTGCAAGATAATTGTTTTTCAGAATCTTCCCGGTCGTGTGCGCAGTGGTATTTGTTTTTTTAATTGAGAGACCCACTTTCATCACAGACCAAGCTAGTGCAGCAGCCCATTTCCCCCTAAAGCCCAAAACCAACAAAATGTATGTAATGGCCACTTTCGACTTGAACTGACTTACCCATACCTGAGATTAACCAAGTGGGGAACCGCCAAACCTAACCGACTAAATCGTCGGTTAATCAGTTCAAGCGATTCGGTTATATTTCATATGACGGCTCGGTTCGATTTACTCATTATCATTAATATCTTGGCTATTTGATTTCTATTTGACACTCAAACCGAGGCAAATCGAACCGTTTACACCCCTACTTCTATTTTTCAATCTCTAAAACTTCTCTCATTTTTCCTATCTTTTTAAATATTAGAATTTTAAATAAACAGGAAGAGCTCTTTCTTATTTCTAAGCATGCCCAAACATAAATATAAGAAATTTCAACACCTAAATAGTCAATATCTTTGAACTTATTTTGAGTTGGAAAAGAACTAATTTGAAAATAAATTATATAGATACCCTCATTTTTTTTCATGTAGATACTCTCATTTTTTTTTCTCTATTTGTCCAATTCTCAATCATGGGGAACCTTCTTAACTGACTACAACAAATATACTAATTTGAACTGCAAAAATGATTAATAAAATTTTCATTTGCTATAAATTTGGTAATGCATATGTTTTCTTTCTTTTCCCTCCCACTAGATGTCCTCAAAATTATGACCAAAATTTTCAACATGTCTCTCTTTTTGTGCATTAAACCCACGTACTAATTCAAATTACTAACGTACAACCTTGTTAAAGTATTTAAGTCCTAAGTTCCCTTGGTGGTTCCATTATTCTCCTTTCTTCTTGCTATAGTCTATATACCTTGATTGAAGAGGGTAGTTTTAGAGATTGGGAAATGGAAGAAGAGAGTAAAGAGAGTATTGAAAAATAAAGAGAAAAAAAGAGTTAAAATAGAAAAGTGTTAGGCCATAGATTGAAGCAAATCAAGAGAGAGAGAAAATGGAAGAGAGATGTAATGGAGTGTAGATAAATGTTTTTCGTCCATATACTAACGGTAAGAGTATTTTTTTACTTTTTTTTAAAGGTGAAGGGTATTAATACAAATTTTGAAAGTTCAGGGGTATTTTAAAATGAGGTACTAACAATTTCTGTCCATATACTAACAGTAAAGGTATTTTTGAACTTCTTTTGCAAGTTTAAGTTTATTAATGAAACTTTTGAAAGTTCAGGGGTATTCTTGAAACAAAGTACTGACGGTTTCCATCCAAAACTAACGGTAAGGGTATTTTTGAACTTTTTTTTGAAAGTTTAAGGGTATTAATGAAACTTTTGAAAGTTCAAGGGTATTTTTGAAACAAAGTAAAAAGTTCAGGGATATTTTCTATAATTTAGCCTTTTTTTTAATTATTATTTCACAATATTATATAATTTATAATATATTAGGTAATATATACATGTTTTACTTTTAACAAATGATGAAATTAAATATTCATCAAAGTTTTTCTCTCTTTTACTAAAATTTTGTTTTTTCAAAATTTCAAATTCGAAATCGGGATAAATGGAAAATATAGAAGTATTGTTTTCAAGAAATTTCATAGAATCCAAAAGCTTCTTTCAAAAACAAATCCATCCAAATATTCACTAAATCTATTTGATTCTGTGACTCTGAAAATGAGAAATAGAATTTGAATGATATACCAAACTCTTAGACCCCGTGATAATCATTTAGGGGCGTTTGGCGAGCATAGTTGAGTTGAGTTGGACAGAATTAGTTTGTCAGTGAATTTAGAAGTCTGTGTTTTGGTTGCAGAGTTGGGTTGAGTTGAGTTAGAAAGTTGTCTTTGGAGTGCAGAGTTGAGTTGAGTTGTCAGGGGTATCTTGTGCAGTTTTTTGTAACCCGAAGTAGACTGATTTTTAGCTTACTATTTTTGTTTCCTTTATTTTTATTTTTTTCTAATCATTTATCTATAAACATATTTTCCCAACTTTCCAACACTGAATTCAGATGCCCACTTCAATAAAAAAAATTTTAAAAATTTAAAAATTTTAAAAATTAAAAAAAAACAATATATTTCAACATTGATCTTTTGTTTTTTTTTTTTTAAAAAAAAACATCATTCTTTATTATTATTTTTTTTTAAAAAAAATTGACTTCTTCCAAACTATAGGCAATGTAGCCTTGTTTTCTCTTTTTTCTATACATTAACTTCTTTCAATTTATAGAAATCAAATATTTGCATTACACATTGAATTTCTTTCAACTTATAGAAATCAAATATTGCATTCTTTATAACAAAAAATAGCAATAATTGATGAATGAAAAAAAAGGCAATGTTCCTGTATTTTTTTTTCTCTTTAGACACAAATTAAACTTCTATCAAAATATAGAAATCTAAGATTTCATTTTCTAAATACACATTGAACTTCTTTGAAACTTACAAATTGAGGACCTTATTATGACATTTTTCAATTACTAATAAAGTCTTCATTATGAGGGAGTTTTTTTTTTTTTTTTTTGCAAAGGAACATTGTTTGTTTACATTTTTTTAAACATATGTACTAAATTGAACATCTTTGGAAAAGAGAATGCCAATATCTTACTTTTTCAAGATGAAAAGAAAACGACAATATATTTCAACATTAGTATCAGGTAGGAGTGGATTATTCACAAAATATTAATAGTCATCAAGGGTCTATTTACATGATTCACAAAACATAATTATGGTTCACAAAATATAAGTAATGGGCAATAATGAGTCGAGTTCGTAAGTTTGAAGAAAGATTGTTGGAGCAGAGAGTCAGACCAATTAAGTACATGTGCATTTCATATTATTTTGAATCGTGGGAGTGTCGTCGGTCGCTGAAAATTGTTGTTGGCGACAGTCGTCGGAGACGGTACCGCTAGTTGTCGTATTTGGTTGCCAACGATTGCCGTTGATCATCGGAGTAGGTAGTCGGTAGTGACCGTCAGTTACCGCATATGACTGCCTATCGTTGGAGAAGGTCGCCGAAGGTGGTCACTGGAGAAGGTCATCGGAGGTGGTCGCTGATTGCTGGAGAAGGTCGCCGATGGTGGCAGCCGGTCATTGGAGAAGCGGTGATAAAATATGTTAATAGGGTTACTATACAAGTCGGTGGAGTTAATATCTTAACACTGTAGCAAGTTAGTAGAGTTGAGTTTTTTTATGGGGAGGTAATTTCTCCATGGGCCAAAGGTGAGTTGGGTTTAAAACCCAACCAACTCAACTCAACTCAGGAGGCCAAATGCCCCCTTAGTTTTTTTATTTTTTGTTTTTAAAAATTAAGCCTATAAATACTATTTCATGAGTTTCCTTGTTTTGTTATCTACTTTTTACATATATTTTTAAAAATCAAGGTAAATTTTGAAGACTAAAAAATATAGATTTAAAAAACTTATTTTTGTTTTTGAAATTTGGCTAAGAATTCAAATGTTTACTTAAGAAAGATGAAATTCATTGTGAGAAATGATGAAAAAATAAGCACAATTTTCAAAAACGAAAAATGAAAAACTAAATGGTTATCAAACATGACTTTAATTTTTCTATATAATTTTTGTTTAGTATAAGAAAACCCCAGTCCATAAATTAAATTATCACTGACATGTTGACATTTTCATTATATTGTAAAAATTTGACCTAATATAAAAAGTATCAATAAAATATCACAACTATGAACATGATATTAATAATAATAAATTTTAATTATTTAAAATAGTGAAATAATACATATTTGTAATTTTTTATTTTTCTTAAGACTTTCATGATTTTATGATTTTTCTAAAAATATCTATGGACAACAATGCTTCCATCGACATTGTCATAAATTTGAGATTTCAAAAATTTCCAGCTACATTGACGTTTAAAACTTGTTCATTCTTCGCTCAAGAGAAATTTAAAATGTTTAGTTTTAGAAAAAAAAAAAAAAAGAAAAAAAAAAGAGTCAATTTTCACCCTTAAAAATGTCAAGTTGTATTAATTTTTTAACCTAAACTTTCAATTTCATTAAATTGTTGTTGAAACTTAAACAAGGGTGGTAATCTTAACTTTAAATTTTAAAAGGTGTTGTAATTTTTTCCCTATGATATCTTTTTGTTGAAAGATCATTAAAAAAAATATATTCTTATATGCATTCAATGAAAAACGACATTAGAACAATTTTTTTTTAACAACTTATAAGTTTTGATAAATTTATTCAATGATTAATTTGTGTATTAATTAAACTAAAAATTGTACAAAAACTCAATATTATTAAAATTAGGAATTTATGGAGATTTTTACATTGGTTTTTCTTAACATTGGTGGGTGGATTAACAAAAATTGAACAAATGATAGAAACTGTAACACTAATCTAAGTCTAGGGTCCAATGATGAAATTAAAAGTTTATGGTGAAAATTGATACAACTTGATAAGTTAATTCAGATGTAAAAATTGAGGCCCCGTTTGATAACCATTTGATTTTTGGTTTTTGAAAATTAAGCCTATAGATACTACTTCTACCTATAGTTTTCCTTGTTTTGTTATCTACATTTTATATATATTTCCAAAAACTAAGTCAAGTTTTGAAAACTAAAAAAAAATGAGTTTTCAAAAACTTGTTTTTGTTTTTGGAATTTGATTAAGAATTCAAATATTTCCTTAAGCGAGATGAAAACCATTGTAGAGAAATTGAGAGAAAACAAACTTAATTTTCAAAAACCAAAAACCAAAAACTAAGGTCCCGTTTGATAATCATTTGGTTTTTGGTTTTTGGTTTTTGAAAATTAAGCATATAAATACCACTTCTTTCTATGAATTTGCTTGTTTTGTTATCTACCTTTTACCTATGTTTTCAAAAACCAAGCTATGTTTTGAAAACTAAAAAAAGTAGTTTTCAAAAACTTGTTCTTGTTTTTAGAATTTGGCTAAAAATTCAAATGCTTCCTTAATGGAGATGAAAACCATGGTAGAGAATTTGGAAGAAAACAAGCTTAATTTTTAAAAACCAAAAACTAAAAACCAAATAGTTATCAAACGATGCCTAAATAGTTATCAAACAGGGCCTGAATTTTTTGTTTTAATTTTTGTTTAGACCAGCTAACGTATATACATTCTTAGAAGGAAAGTTTTGCCAATAATACAATATTAATAACTTTTTCTAAAAGCCCTTAACATTTTTATCTATTTGTTTTTTCTCTTTCAAAAAGTTCTAAATCATCTTAAAATCCTAGCCAAACACGGCCCAAAACCTATGTGTGTGCTAGAGTGGGTCTCAAAGATCTCTTTCTCTATGATATATACTACGAAAACACATTCACTTAACATACGGGTAATCACCATGGCTACTTAGATCTAGTGGTTTGAAAACCACTTTTAGCATAAAACTCTTGATTCTCAAACTCTTTTTGAAAATCATGTTCTTTTTCTAAAACAACATTTCGTATACTTGAGAGATTTCTAAAATAACATTAAATATTTATAAATTCTCAAATAATCATCAAATCCCTTAAATAATATAAAACATTTCCAAAGTCATATTTTCTCTAAAACCACAACTCATATATTTCATACATTTTTCAATCAACATTAAAATTCTTCAAACTTCTCAATAATCATAAAATATCTCAATATTTCTCAAATGATAATCACAACTAAAATCATAAAATATTGGAATTTCAATATCATTTCTGAAAATTCATAACAATTCTCTGAAAATCTCTTAGCAATTTCTCTAAAATAAGACGTGATTATAGAATTCTTAAAAATTCATAATAATAATCAAATAATGAAAACAATTCATAAAATAAACCACTCGCAAAACTCTTGTCGATAGCGCTTTGGATCATAAGCTATTTCAATCTCTGTTCAACTTGAAATTTCAATAATCACATCTACAATAATTCTTCTAAACAAATTAGTTGGAAAACCATAACATCAATTAAACATCCACTAATCTAATTTATCACCTTTAAACATCATCAACTAGCTAGTCCAAAACTTCAAATTACTTCTTCTCTCTTGTCCATTTATTACTAAAGACATTTTGTCTTTTATCCAAAATTAAAGAAATAATATTTTCTTCTTCCTTCAGCCTTTGTTCCACGAATATAGCTTCATTTGGGTATAGTCTTCTCTCTCTTCATTTAACCATTTGTACCATATCATTGCTTTTCTATATTTTATTGATAATTATATACCTCATTGCCTCTCTTTATTCTTCTTCATCTTCTTCATAACAACTCTCTGTCTTACTCTTTTTCTAATCCAGCACTCTTCTTTTTAACTTCTAAAACCATTAAGCTTCCATTAGTCGAGTTCTAAGCAAAATTTTGGTGTTGCAAGCTTCTCTCATAGTTAACAACTATTTTCTTCTACTTCCCTTTACAAAAATTCCAACATTTCAAGAACCCAAACTACATCCTTCCCCTTCCGATCAACCAATTACCAACATAACCAACATTTAGTCCCACTTTTATTTAAGTATGAGGCATCTGTTAGGAGTGCTAACAAAGTCCCTCATTGGTTAGGGAAGGAAGAGATCCATGGTATATAAGTGAGGACAATTATCTCCATTGGTGTTAGGTCTTTTGGAGGGAACTAAAAGCAAAACCATGAAGGTTTATGCCTAAAGTGGACAATATCATACCATTGTGGAGATCTGTCAATGGTCGTTGTCCTCATCAATTGGTATCAGAGACATGGAAAAAACATAGATGTGTGCTGGAGAAATTCTTAAAGTGGAACAAAAATTAGTGAGTCTCGGTCGGACTCTATCTTGGTGTTCTACCACTCGTCCAAGTAAGAGCAAGCGTCATGCTCTATCAAGGTGTTGTACCACTCGCCTTGATAAGAACAAGTGTAATCCGTGTTTGGTGTTCTATTTGGATGTTGCCTCGAGATGAACCGGTTGTGCCTCGAGATGAAGAGAAAGCTCTCAGTTGGGAGTGGACGAATTTGTTCGAGGGGAGGCTCAAGTGTAGTACTTTGTTCGAGGAGAGAATTTTTAAGAGTGCTAACAAAGTCCCAAAGGAAGAGATCCATGATATATAACTAGTAAGGACAATTATCTCCATTGGTATAAGACTTTTTGGGAGGAACCACAAGCAAAGCCGTAAATTTTTATGCCCAAAATGGACAATTATCATACCATTTTGGAGATATGTCGAGAGTCGTTGTCCTGGTCAGCATCAATGATACATAAGTCATGTAGAAAATAAGAATGGGATGAGATAAACCGTCAAAATCGGTCTAGACTAAAGCTAGAAACTGCCGATTTGAGTGTTCTGTTTAATTCTTCAGATTCAAAAACTACGTTCTCCGTCTGCATACACTGACTATAAAACTATGGTTGCTACTAAATGGGATGTAACTTCATGAAGCCCACTAAAGACTTAAGAAACCTAAACAAATACTAACATAACAAAGGCCCAATTCAAATAGGCTTAGTTCTGGAAAATAACAGTACGTAAAGCATAAATAACCACAAGTAGATAACTAAAGTTGACCAACTATTATTTACTTTAACTCAACCCTAGATTTCTCTTAGATTCTACGTCAATAAGTAAAGGAAAAGAAATCCATAAAATTCCCTCTTTTAAACCATTTTCTTCATTTCTTCCATGATTTCCTTAGAGAGGACTTACCAAATTCTTCTAATTCATTTAAGGAGCACTACCAAATTGTTCTTGGGCCAATTCCAAGAAAAATCTCTCAAATGGCTAGCCTCCCTCTCACAAGCTCCATTCTTCCCCAAATCTCCCTCTCTCTCTCTCAATTTCTCTCTTTTATTTATTTCCCCCTTTTTCTTTTCTTTCTTCCCCTCATATCTTTTACGCCACTTGCCAAAATAGGCCCATGTGTACCACCATCAACATGCGTGTGTCCTCACAATAGTTCAATATATCTTTTGTTTTGATATTTTTTTTAAAATCAAATTTTCAAATTTCAATTCCACTTCCTTTTTTTTCTTTTTCCATTAACTAACAGTGCAATTTCTTTTCTTATCCTTAATTCCAAACAAATTCTTAATGACCAATGGGATCTTTAAACCTTAACCTTTCAAAAAATTTAAAAAATACCCAAACTGAAAACGTTTATTCTTCTTCTTCCTCTCTTTGCAAATTCTTTCTCTCCATGAAAACTAATGAGAAGTTTTGCTTATTTGCCATGTATTTACAGACAAGAAGTTTTTTTTCTCCTTCAACACAATAATTCCAAGAGCTTCACCAAATTCTTATCTAGAAGATTCAAGATGACCTTTGCTTAATCTTGAATTCTTCATTTCATTAACTTGATTTTGTTCATAGTCTTTTCACTGTTATTTCCTCACAAGTCAATACTCATAAGCTTTCTCCGAATTCATTTTAGGCACATGAAATCATTGTCATATAGTAGTTCTAACACTTCTGAAATATTTTTAAAAAAACCATGTATCAAACTTTTGATTTGTATAACCTTGAAAACTAAACGAAACATGCCTTCAAGTTTATTAGCATTTAAACAGTCTTCTCTAGTAATCTTTAAGGGTACACAAAAGAAACTAATGTATATCTCCATCACTATCTTGACTTGTTGCATCCAAATGTTTCCTTTTCAAACTAAACTTAAGAGAATATAGAAAACACAAGATTCGAAATGAATGCTAGCTAAAGATAATATGAAAACAATATAACTTATTTAGAAAAGAAGGCTTGGAAAGGAAAAAGAAAAAAAAAATCAAGGTCGTTAAATACTGTCAATTTGACTAAATAAGCTCCATAAAAACTCAAGATCCATAACCAAAACCCTCCTTGTAACTCTCCAAAGACAGATTCATCCTAATTCGAAACCACATTAATCTCCTGTTTAATTATCACTAACACACACAAATAGTGAGAGAAAAAGAAAAAAAGAAAAAAAAACTTTTTTTTTTCTTCCACTTATCTTCTTTACACTTTTAAAAAGAGAAAGTTTGATTTCAAATTCTGCTTGCACATAGTGATCTTTATAAGCAAAGCATTTTTAGTAAAGATATTTTTAATTTTTTTGAAAGTACGGGTAATTAATGAAACTTTAATGTTTTCTATTCAAAACTTAATGATAAATGTATTTATGAAATTTTTTGAAAGGTCAAGAATATTAATAAAAAATTTTAAAGTTTTATGCTATTATTGAAACAAAGTATAAAGTTTATGAGCATTTTCTATAATTTAGCTTTTATTTTACGTCTTTTTTGATATATGGAAATCGTTAGGCCGATTGTATGTTCATTGTTCATTGATTTTTTTTTTTGTTTTTGAAAACAGGTTCATTGATCATAAATAACATAATTTCAAATCATTTATCCCTACCATGTGCGACTATAAAGCAAGCAATGTGCTTTTATTGACAAGTCAAACTTTTACACTTTTGTTTTTTACTTTCTCCTCTTCTGTGTGTTTGTGTGTGTGGCCTTGAAAATAATCATTGGGGGAGGCCGCCTCGTGGTGACTCTCTCCCCAAAACCCTGTGATAGTTAATTAAATATGGTTAACTTTTTTTTTTTATATAAATTTCTTTCAAGTTTTTCTCAATTTTTTCTTTTTTCTTTTTTTTTTCTTTTTTGAACATTTCTCTTTTAGATCTTTGAGAAAATATGGATGATTTTAATTAATTTTCCTCTCTTCTTTCATTTTCTCAAACTGGTTTTAGCGTTGGGTTGATTTTTTTTTTTAAAATTCATATTAACATTAGTTAAATATCTCAAAACATTGGCACGGAAGGAGGAAAATGACCACCTTTAGGAAAATAGAGTATTATTTGTTGAAGTGACCACCTTTATGAGAGAGAATTTCTACGTTGATTTTAGATTATTTCTCTTTATCCTTACTTCCCCTCTTTTCTATTGTGGTGGAAGCATTGCTTGGCCAAGATGAACATATCGAAATTTGGTGAATCTAATTTAATTTGCTATTAACATAAAAAATTGCTATTAACTCAAAATTCAATTTTTTTTTCTAAAAAAGATTTAAAATTGAATTACAAGAGATGCTTGTTGTTGTTTTGTCAGTTTTTATTTTTTATTTTTTTGCAAATTTGAACTTCAAAAACTAGTTTTGTTCTTGTATCTCTCCGTTGTGGACATGCTGATTTTCATGCTCATATACGGTAACGACTCGACTTTTCTTGTTAGACTTTCTAGGGACATTACTACATGCATGCTAGTAGAATTTAGAAATCTTTGGTAAAAGACAAAGAGAATTAAACTTTTTTTGGTAAACAATCAAAATCTTTTAGTTCGAGATCCCTTTAAAAACCATTGCGAAACATAATGTGAATCAAAACGTTAAATCAAATGAAATAGTTCACTTCAATTAAGTTTACTTAACAAAATAATTTGAGTTAAAACATAAACTAGACACGGAAGCTATACTCCTCATGACACCCATGACCCTTTCAGCAAACCACATTGCCACTCGCCTAAAATATGTTCTTGCCTTTGCCTAAAAAAAAAAACATTTTGAAAAATGATGAGTATTTAAAATACTCAGTAAGTCACCTCACTATCGGGTCAGGATATGCATACACATACATAATGAGTTTTCGAAAGCATTTTTTTTCTTTCCTTTGGTGGGACCTAAATTCCTTTCATAGCGGAAACGTTTCTCTTTCAACTTTTCTCTTCGGCTTAATGTGGACAATTAACCCAGCCTAACCTTTCCTTTTCATTTAACCTTTTCAGGTTTCTTTTCATCTAACATTTTCAGGTTCCTTTTCATATAGCCTCGTAAGGCTCATTTTCATATAGATGTACATCAATAATTTTAGGGGGTAATTGCCACAGCCTTCGAAATCATTTTTATCATGAAAACATAATGTATGCATAAGGTCCCAAAGCATTTTAAAATTTTCATTTCATGATTCAACATAAAACAAAGTTCTCATGTCATTCCTCATATCATAAATCATATAACAAGCATCACATTCATAAAAACATATGGCAATCATACATGTGCAACTCCATTTTCATATAAAATAAAGTATTTTAAAATTCATCAGAAATCACAACTAAAAACATTTATAAAACTTTTCATTTGAAATAATTTAAATTTTTTTTTCAATTTAGTTCCTAACTTGCATTTAAGCATACCGGCGTAAGATCCCTTACCTTGACTAAGCTCAAGAATCCAATTCACCCAAATGCTCACCAAAAATTCTACTGCCTTGAACCTCGGTCAAACGATTTAGGGCTTAATCAAAGTCATCCTTAAGGTTAGTAAATATCCCTAAAATCCATAATTGAGCCCAAAGTTTCTTCCACCAACTAAATTCCCGAAATTATAATTAATTCTATAGCATTTAACTTAATCGCAAATTGGTGGGTAAATTTGAATTTAAGTCATAAGATTCATGGATTAATCTTATTTTCAATTAATCTATCATACAGCCCAAAACTCAAGGATCTTCGTGACTTACCGAAATTTTCGCTCCAACAGTCCAAATCCTACTGGACAGCGACACGCTCGTGATTTTGATGCCGGAACGGAATGAGTATCCTTGAAACAAAGTCAAGATTCATGAATTAAATCTTACCCAACCAAGATCATCACAGAACTATGTAGAAACCAATTGCTTACCCACAATTGAAGGCTTGTCGGACTGGAAGAGGCTGATCGGAACGGCGGCGGCGTGAACAGTAATCGCGGGTGAACAGTACCAGCGGTATGAACAGTAATCGTCGTGAACAATAATGTTGTGTGAACAGTAATCGCGGCGTGAACAGTACCCCCCCCCCCCCCCCCGCGGGATATGAACAGTGTCGTCGATGAACAGTAACCACGTGATGGATGTTTGTTGAAGAAGAAGAAGCTTTTGAATGGATGGGTCTCTTGGTAGTGAAAGGGAGAGAGAGAGAGAGAGAGAGGAATTGATGGTGGGGGTTGTTTTTCATAGAGGAAGAGGAGAAGGTTGAAGAAGATGACGGCTTGGCTTGACCTAGGACTGCGTGCTCTATAAAAATAATAGAGAGAGATATTTGGGCTTGACTTCTCCTTGAGCTTGGGCTTGGCTCAAAGTCACTTAATTAACAAAAGTTGCCCCCAAACCAATTAATTCCCTTTTTCCCTTCTTTCTTCCCTATTCACCCTCCAATTTCTCAAATTTCAATTATGCAAATTTCTAAAATTAACTTTCAACACAACTTTAAACATGAAATTGGCCTTACAATTAATTCAAATCTCAAAATTAAAACTTTAATTAATACTTGAAAATGTCGGTCATTACATATACTCTTCATATTTGTTGTCTTATATTTGTTTGATAAATCTGTTGTACCTATATTAAAAATCGTTGATTCTTTCATGTCGATAAAATTGTTGATATCTCCATTTTATGAAAAGATTAAGGGTTACTTGCACAGATAGCAAAGTCGGCCAAAAAAATAGCAAAAATAGCAAATCTTAAAACTATTTGCAAATATGGAAAAAATTAAATCAAGCTTGCGTCAAAAGACTAAAAACCCCTCAGTGATAGACTTTTATCACTGACAGAGTCTATTAATGATAGACTCCTATCACTGGTAGTCTATCAGTGATAGAAGTCTATCATTGATAGACTTCAATTATTTAAAGTCTATCGATGACTATCACTTAGGGGTCGTTTGTTTGGTGGTAATCCAAGATTCCCACCTTATGGCCACCTAGATTACCGTGTTTGGATTGTGGTAATCTTAAAATAGCCAGGCATCCAAGGATACCGGATATTTTAAAATCCCCCATTTTAAGCTATCTTGAATATCGTTGAAAATATGGGTTTTTAAGATTCTCTTCTTTCAGACATCTATCAAATTACATTATTTACCCTTAACCCTAATTATTTGCCACAAATCGCTTTCTTTCTCTCCAAGGCGTCTCATCAATCGTCACTTTTCATTAGGGTTTTTTTTCTTTTCAAAAACACTTTGCTCTGCTCTACTTCTCTTCTAGGTATTTTTCATGTTCCTTTATTACTTTCTTCCTCATTTTTTTTTGCCTTTCGCTACCTTTCACATTTTTTTTTTCATTATGTTGTCTATTCAATTTTGATCACTTTTTTTTTTTATATGAGATGTATGTCGAGACATTGACCTTAAAATTGGAGGTCTCAATGTCTCTTCATTTTACAAATCATCTAATCGTTGTTTTTTTTTTTCCATTTTTGTTTTTTACATTTTTTACATTTCAAAATTTATCCATTTTTATTTTCTTCAATTTCAATATCTTCTACATTTTCATTTTATGCACATTCATTTTCTGCTTTTTTTGCATTCTCTGCATTTTCATTTTCTTCATTTTCTGCATTTTTACATTTTTTTTTATTTTCTGCAAATTAGTTTTATGTATTATAATTTTCTGTAAATGAGTTTTCTGTATTTTCTTCAAACTAAATTATTTTTCTGCATTATCTATTAATTAGATTTTTGAATTCACAACATTTTCATTTTCAACAAATTAAGTTCTGTTTTTTTTTTAAAAATATGAATTCTCAACATTTTTTGGCATTCTATTTTCTGTATTTTTCTGAAAAATAAACTTTTGCATTTTTCATTTTTATTTTTAGCATTTTTAGCATTTTTATTTTATGCTATTTTATATTCTTCATTTTGTGTATAAACTAATTTTATGCATTTTCTGCTCTTTTATTTCTGCAAAATAATATTCTGAAATATTCTAGATTTTTTTTTTCATTTTCTGTAAATTAATTTTCTATGTTCTCAATATTTTATGCAAATTAATATTTTGAGATTTTCTGCATTTTAATTTTTTTGTACATGATTTTTCTGAATTTCTTTTCATTTTAATTTTCTAAAATTTAATTTAACAAATTTTATGTCTTTTTAATAATTTGTTGAGCGAAATAACATGGAAAAATAATATAAACTAAATTGATTTAAAAATAAATTTTAAATTTAATAAAAAAAATTATGTTATATAAATTCAAAATGTATTAAATTAATGTATAAATTACATGAATTGTCGTGAGGGTATTCTTGGAACATTTTGTAAATTTAAGAGATTCCCAAGTACAAATCCTGCGAAACAAACACAGTTATCCAAATATTCCCAAACATCCTTAAAAACTTCCCTACAAAACAAACATGACTATCTAAAGATGCCGGACATCTATCATTCCGGTTATCTATAATTCCAGGCATCTGAAGATTCTGGTTATCAAGATTTCCAAAAAACAAACGGCCCCTAATTGATTTCAAAATAATCAATAGAAGTTTATCAATAATTGTAAGCTATCGTTGATAGACTTCTTGCACTTATAAACTCCATAGTGATATACTTCTTTCATATGAACTTAAGTCCTTTCATATTTAATCTTCTATTTGGTATTGTTTGATGTTTAGATGCATCCAAATTGTTTAATTGGTTTAGTTTGCTATTTTTTTCTTTGTATTATGCTTCTTCTAACATGTTTGGTTTCCTGTTTGGTTGGATTATGTTTTTTTTGTTTGGTTGTTGATTAATCACATTAAAATGGTGCATCATTGATGTTTAGTTGATAGACTACCATTGTGAGTGAAGTCGACAAAGAAACTACTGGCCGTAAAGAAACCTTCCAACTGACTGCATTACCAGACAAGCGAAAAATGTGACCTGATAAAGATCTTCTTTTGTCAAGGTCTGCATAATCTGCATCTGCGAAGTCTTCTAGTAATGTTGATTGATCACACCTGTTTCCAAAATACAGTGATACATCTGACATACCTTTCAAATATCAAATCACCCATTTGACTGCATTCCAATGCTTCTTTCCAGGATTTGACATAAACCTACTTATCATGCTCATTGAGTAACTCAAGTTAGGCCTAGTACAAATCATGAGATACATTATGCTTCCAACAACATTACAATAAGGAATATTTGACATCTCTAACCTTTTTTGATCAATAGGAGGTAGCTGAGATGAAAAAAAGCCTAAAATGAGGTGCTAAAGGTGTCGAAATTGTCATACAATCAGACATGTTATACTTGTCAAGCAGTTTATCCACATAACTCTCCTGTGAAGTAGTTAACAAACCTTTTTCCCTATCTCTCTTAACATCCATGCCTAAGATTCTTTTCAATGCACCTATATCTTTCATTTCAAACTCACTACTCAACTGTCTCCCGAGTTCACAGATTTCAGCATAATCATTAGACACTAGTATCATATCATCTACATAAAGCAGTAGATAAATATAAATACCTTTCGAGATAGTTTCCAATACATGCATGCATCATATGAGCTCATATGAAACCCTTGTTTTAAGATGAAAGTATCAAACCGAATATACCACTATCTTGGCGATTGCTTCAGTCCATAGATAGATTTGTGAAGGCGAAAAATCATATCTTCCTTTTCCTTCACTTTATAGCCCTTAGGTTGAGCCATGTAAATAACCTCTTCCAATTCTCCATGAAGGAATGTTGTGGTGACATCCATCTATTCAAGAAACATATGATAATGAACAACAATAGATAAAATTAAACTAATGGATGTATGCCTCACCGCCAAAGAGAAAACCTCATGAAAATCAACTCCTTCCTTTTGAGTGTAGCCCTTGGTCACTAGCCTAGCTTTATACCTAGGCTTGTTGTTACCTCTTGTCGTTGGCTTGATTTTATAAACCCACTTTGATTGAATGAGTTTCTGTTTAGGATGTTTTGGGACACTAATGACCACATTTGATTTTTACACAAAGAGAACAATTCTTCTTCCATGGCAGCCTTCCATTGTTCCTTCAAATCAGACTCAATAGCCTCTTCGTATGTAATAGGCTTTGCCTCAATACTATCAAAAGCACAGTTAAAAGAAAAAGCAACTAGGTCAGCAAAACCATACCTCATAGGAGCCTGACTCACCTTCTGAGCTCTATCACATGCAAGCTGATAGTTCTGTAAGTCATGGTTATCTGAACTTTCCTCAGTGAAAGCTCCCTAATCAATCAAAGTCCTCTCTTGTTGAGACTGCTCCCCATCATATTCAGACTTCTGTGAAGACTCTGTTTGCGAATCCAAAAGTGACTCATCACTAGATTCATCTGAAGTACATGATGGTCGTGTTTCAGAATCAATTATGACCTCTGTTTAAACATTTTCAACTGGCCTCTGTTATGGCTGGTTTTTAGTACAAAACGAAAACTCTTCTTCATTAAAGGTGACATATCTGCTGATAATACATTTATTTCTACCATTTTCCAAGCATCAAAGCTAATATCTTTTGATACATAGAGGATAGCCCAGAAACATACATTTTAATGCTTTATTGTTTAGCTTTCCTTCCTGAACATGAGCATAAGTTGAACAACCGAATACCCTGAGATGATCAAGACTTGGAGCTTATCCTTTCCATATCTCCTGAGGAGTCTTGAAGCCTATAACAAAAGACGGACTCCTTTTAATGAGATAACAAACAGTTTAGGCAGCTTCTTTCCAAAAACTTCAAAGGTAATGAAGCATTAGACAAGAGACATTTAGTACGCTCCATTATTGTTTTATTGAACCTCTCAGCTGAACCATTCTGCTGTGGAGTGTGTATAGCGGTAAAATGTTTCGTGATTCCCTCAAATTTGCACAATTTGTCAAATTTGTGATTTATAAACTCTAAACCATTGTCAATCCTTAGATACTTTACCTTCATTTCTGTTTGGTTCTCAATTTGCTTCTTCCATTCAAGGAATTTTCCAAAAGTTTCATCCTTCTATTTCAGTAGATAATTCCACACATTCCTTGTAAAATCATCAATAATAGACATGAAGTACCTTGAACCTCTCATACTAGGTACATTGGTAGAACCCCACAAATCTGAGTATACATAATCCAATATGCCTTTAGTTAAATGCTTCCCTTTTCTAAACTTCACCCTAGTAGACTTCCTCATTATGCAATGATCACAAAATGGTAGTTCGATGTTTTTAACTCCTCCAAGTAAGCCTTGTCGTAAAAGAGCTTGTAGACCTCTTTCACTTACATGAGCCAACCTCCTATGCCATAACATAGACATATCAGTTCCTTTACTAGATACAACAACAATGTTTCCTGTATTAGAGATCCCTTGGAAACTTTCAGAACTCCCTTCAAAGATTTATAAGAATAACCTGATCTATCTAATTCACCTAATGAAATTAGATTTCGTTCGAGTTCTGGTACGTACCTTACATTTATAAGAATCCTGATCAAACCATCATGTGTTGCAAGCCGAATTGACTCAATTCCTTTCACATTACATACACCATTATCACCCAACAAAACTTTTTTCCCACTGACTTCCTGAAAATCGATTAGATAGCTCGCCTGAGAATCATGTGAAATGTGCAACCAGAATCCATGATCCATTCATCTTGAAAATCTCTGCTGGACAACCTCAAGACCTTTGCAAAATTTATACTTGAAAATCTCTATTGCAATAGATTCACCATTCTTGTTATTAGGAGCTTCTTTGTTCTTGTTTAAAGGACAATCTTTCTTAAAGTGCCCCTCCTTACGACATAGGTAACACTTTTTACCTTTCCCTTTGGACTTAGGCATGCTTTTGGATTCCTTTCCTTTCCAATTCTTTTTTTTTTCAGTTCTCCCCCTAGTCATAAGTAACTGTCATTCCTTGTGTTCCTTCTTAATTTCGAGATTTCTTATTTTCAAAGCATCCACCACAATATCCATGATCAGAGAATCTCTTCCATATTTTATGGCTGCTTTAACTTCTCGAAATGTATCTGGCAAAAAATTAAAAAAGAATGACTGCTTGATTCTTATCTGGCATCTTCTCATCGATGTTATTGAGATCGACCACAATCTTTTGAAATCATCCAAGTTCTCTTCCAAGCCTTTATTATGATCCATCTTATATCCAAAGAATTTCTCCTTTTGATATAACTTGTTTGGCAAAGACTTGGTCAAATAAAGACTCTTTAATTTCTTCCATAATTCAGTTGTGGTAGGTGCCTCATCCACTTGCCTAAGTACTCCATCTGAAAGATAGAGTAAAATTGTTGAATAGGCAATTTCATCCATCTATTTCTGTTCATCTTCTGTGAGTGTCGTCAGAAGGTCCTTTTTGTCACACAAGATTTTTGCCACCTTTTGTTGAACCAAAAGAGCTTTAATCTTCTTTCTCCATAACTCGAAATCACCCTTCCCATCAAATCGAGCAACCTCGAAACGAGTCGACATTGAAGATATTCCGAACAAAGAATGGAAACACAAACCTTCCAATCTTTGATCAAATGGAGTTCTGATACCACTTGTTATAAAATCCAAACTTGAATATGGGCCAAAACAGAACGTAGCAAGCAAACAATTAATCAAACAAGAGAGAATTATAGACACCAAGATATATAGTGGTTCAACCTTTCGGTCTACATCCACTTTGAGAACAAGCTTATGAGGATTTTATTGAGAGCACAAAGTCACAAATTAAAAAGGAAATACAATGGGATAAACCAAGCCAATTCAATGTATTGAATCACCTCTGTACCAAGACACCCACTCCACCAAATCGAAGACTCACTACTGCCTTGGTTTTTTTTTTTTTTCTCTTCTTCTTATTCTTCTTCTGTTCGTGTGGCTACTGTGTATATAGATGGATGATAGATAGAAAGAGACAAAGAAGAAAGACATCCATAAAACATTTGTGAAAATGAGGAAGAAATTGAGGAAGAAAAAGGTATAATCAAAATTCTGTTTATGCCCCTTTAGTAAAAGACTTAAATGCGTCCAATTTAAATCATTAAGATTTATTGTCATTTTCACACACACACACACATATATTTTCGAGTTCAACACGCACATATATGAAAATTTATGGCAATAAATTAACTTTTTAAATAGAAATTCTTCTTGGGTATCAAATTTGTTGGGTGGGGATGTTGTCCCATCTCTGCCCTACCCCATTGTATAAGAGAAGATGACTAAAGCGAGAATAACATCATGATTGTACCATTAATTATTATCTAAGAAGGATTAACGTGGTCATTGGTGCTTAAACAAGGCAAGTGTTTTGAAAGTTGTACTTAATACAAATATATTTTCTTATTGGGTGATTTCGGTTATCACTTAAATGCAGAACTATTGGGAATGAATTAGAAGCTTTATTTGCAAATAGGAAGTAAGATTTACTCTAATTAACAGAACTGTAGATGTTTAAGTGATTATTCAATGTGAATAAGATAAATATGTCAAAAGTTTAACAAACATTTGTTACAATTGTGGTTGTTCACACGTAATTTTGAAAGAAATTCAACATGTGGAATGAACTTATATTTGTATTAATTTTGTGTGGGTGTACAATCTCTAATATGTTCCTCTAATTCTTTCTTTCAAATGTACATCTGTCTAGAGGGCTTTACAGCTTGTTCTAGAATGTGAATTTGTCTCGAGGGTTTTGCAGCTTGCTCTCGAATGTGGATTTGTCTCGAGGGCTGGACAATGCTTGTTTTTTAGCACACTTGTTAATTTTCTCTAATTGGCCTTCTGGCTTCTTGGTCTCGTTGGATTGGCCCTTGGCTTGTTGATTTTATTAGATCGGCCATTGGCTTGTTGATCTTCTTAAAGAATTGATCGAAGTCTTTAAATCTTGTACGCTTTGTATGCCTTCAACTTGTCTTCAAAGAATTTTTGGTCTTCGAATACTTTTCTGATCTTTAAAGTCTTTAGGTCTTGAAGTCTTCTGATCTTCAAAGAGTCTTCAGTCTTCAATGGTTTCAAAGAGTCTTCAGTCTTTAAGAGAGTTTTTTTGACTAAATTCTCTTTGAGCTCTCTTTTCTTTTAGAGAGATTGATTTATAAACTTTTCCCTTGAATGCCTTTAATCTTCAATGAGTGTTTAGGGTTCAAAGACTTTAGGGAGTCTTCTAACACTCATTGCTCTGAATTCTATCTGATTTCTCTAGTCCTCTTTGAAGAATTTAATTTTTGAACGCCTCTAATGAAGAAGAGCTCTTCTATTTATAGAGCTTCTATGGGCATGTGGGCTTGAGTTTTCATGGTTTTTGGGCCCAACCATTTGGATTTGGATTTTTGTTTAACTTTAACCCAATTTTCATATGACCCAATTTGACCAAATTAAGTTTAATTATTTGGTCAAATGGTCATAATGAAGACATGTGGCCTTATAATTTTGGGATTTGTCAATTTTTGTCTTCAAGATAAATTTGGGACATATGTCAATTTATAATTGGTCCCAAATTTAATTATTTGTAACTTTTTCATTAATTTGGCATAATGACGTGCAATTTGTGACATACCAAAATTTCTCATTCAACAATGGACAATCAATCCACAAGAATAGAGAGTGCCCAACATTGTTCCAGAAAGGTAATGCTTTACATGGGTCAAGTGCACAACAAGACCACCAGGAGTACAAGTTAGTCAAAGGCAATTTGTTATGCAAGCAAGACCAGTTATGACAGACAATTTTATATGAGAGTGGCGCAACGAAGGACAGTCTAATAGGAAAGTCCTACGGTCAAGGAAAAATATTTCTATAACTCAATGGAAAGCTCATGAGTTGCCAAATGTTGATACAAATATGTTATTTACCCTTGGTTAGAAGTTACATAGAGTGTCCTCAATCTTTTAATTAGCCAGCTGAATTTCAGGACGAAATTCTCAAAAGGGATGATATTTTGTAAGGACTCATTGGTCATCAAGAATTTGTTTGGAATTAAGAATAACAAAAGATATTGAATTCTCGGTTAATGAAAAAGAAAAAGAGAAAAAGAAAGAAGTGAAATTGGAATTTTGGTTTTTTGTTTTAAAAAAAGGGTTGCAACTGAAATTTTAAATAAGTAAATTTGTGGCATGTGTGGTGTTCTTTGGTGGTGTTTTAAGACTAACACATGGCAAAGGTTGGTTTTTTTAAAAGATAAAATAAAAAGAAGAAATTACGGAGAGAAAAAGGGGACAGAAAAAAAGTCCAGGGAAAGAGAATACAGGAATGGAAGAGAAAGAGGTGGAGGAGAGAAAGAGCCTTGGGGGAGATCATCACACAGAAATTGAAGTTGGAAGGCCAAGCATAAGCATTTTACTAGAGGTGGTGAACACAAATATTGCATTGTTGGTAAGTGTTTCCAAGGAAATCATGAAATGAAATAGCTGGTTTTTAAAGAGTGGTTTTTATTGAGTTGATTTTCCCTCGCTTGTGAGCCTTGTTTCAAGTCATGGGGATTAAGGTTGATTATGGTGTTAATTGGTTATGTAGAACAAGGAAAATAAATAGAATTTGGGTTTCTACAATGTTGGAAGTTAGGGGGAGATATATATGCTTAAGGTGAAGAAACATTGGTAACAATAATAGTTTGCAATACCAAAAGAAGTTACCAAGCTAGATTAAATGGAATCATGTGCTCAAGAAGAATAATAAAAAAATCAAACAACACAAAATAAAAGTTGGGATAACGTGGAGGATGAGGAGGAGGAGTGCTCAAGACAGCATGATTTTAGAATAATTTGAGAATTAAAAGTTTCTATGTTGAAAGTAGATTTCAAACGACTAAATCTATGTATGATGAACCTAAAAGATGCACAATATTGAGGGGACATGTTGAGGATCCCACATAGAAACGATGGAGAGACCTCACAATCTTTATAAGATACATGGGTTACTCTTCTCATTGTCAATTGGTTTTGAGATGGAACCTCATGTTCATCTAATATGATATCAAGGCCCATAAAGTCCAAACGGGTATTCAGTTTAACAATTGGGATTCGACCTAAGAATGGTAACCCAAAAGAGGCATCATCTTGAGGAGGCATGGTGAGGATCTCACATCGGATAGATGAAGAGACTTCACAATCTTTATAAGATACATGTGTTACTCCTCTCATTGCCAATTGATTTTGAAGTGGAACCCTATGTTCATCTAATACTATGTACCCGTGGTGATTACCCATATGTTATGCGAATGTGTTTCCATATTATACCAGAGAGAGAAGAGGTCTTTGAGACTCACTTTAGCACACACATAGGCTTTGGGTCGTGTGTCGCATAGTATGACATAGATTTGTTATGCTATGTATTAGAGATTTGGTGATGAGTTTTACTAGCTTATTCTTGTGTTTCAAGATCTAAAATTATAGATTTCTCTATATTTTTACTAGCATGTGTTTATGTTTCAAAGGTTATTGTTACAGATTTCACTATGTTTTAATTATCTTGAGAGTTTTTTATATTGCTCAGGATTTATATTATTTTACAAAACTTAGAATTTCTGTTTAGTATGAGAATAATTTTCCTAAAGTTATTTTCTTATGAAAGGTACCACTTATTGGGCCTTTTGGCTCATTCTTTTACCCTTAATTTTTTCATTTAGGTCGCTCTTGAGTTTCTTCCATAGTTAGCTTATCAGAATCTACCCCCCGGCTCACTTGGCTATTGTATATCATCTATTGTGTGTAAAGAGTGTAATCTTTGTTGCGTTGTATATGGTATGTTTATAGTACATTGAAGTTGAGTCATGAGATAAGAGAGATTTGACAATAGATTCCATTGTCCACTCGGAATCTATTTTCGTCACAACTCATCCTAAGTTTGGTGAGTAATCTAGGATGGAGTGTGATACACACACATATATAGTTAATGCCATTTTACTTAGGGGCCGTTTTGGTTCATGGTTTCATATATGCATGAGAATAATGGATGCCTAGGAATAAGATTGTTGGGAATCATTGATTGCTGTGTTTGGTTATACACCTAGAAATGCTAATTTTTATAATAAAAATGATATTTTTATTTTTTTTATGAGATTAATTTTATAAATTTTATATAATTATGATGCATTAATAAATGAACTCTTCAACAAATAGATGTAAATTAATTGATTATAATAGATGTATAATTTAAATTGAATAAATAATTGTAAAAATTTATAATTTTTATAATAAATTATTTTAATTAATTAAATACATTAAATAAATTACTAATTTATTAAAGTTTCAATAAATACACAATTAAGTTTATTTTTATAAAGGAAAAAAAATTCAATTTTATCCATAAACATATCACTGTATATCAAATTTCACTCTAAATTTTTAGTTTTTACTCGTAAACTAATGAATAACTTTACCAACACTCACAAATTTTAATAAAATGTAGCTCTAACATTGTTTTTCTTTGAAATCTTATCAATTTTGTACCATACCTATGTCTTACATAATTCATTGAAAGCATAGGAAAATATTTTTTTTTAACGAATTTTCAAAAGAAAACTTATTGGATGATAGATATATTGCAAAAGAAAATTTAAGTTTAAGGTTAAGATCGCAATAATAATCTAAGTTTTGGTACAATTTGATGAAATTAAAAGTTTAGGGTAGAACTTGATTTTTTTTTCTTTTTATAAATGAGAATTCGCTGTGTATATTTTTAATCAATCAATTAGTTATAATTAATTTATTACAATGTATTACAATGTATTTATTACAATTAAATAATTAATGAGGTCAATTCAATACATTATTATAAAATAATTTTAATATAATCAGGTTGATTATAAAAATTAATCTAAATTAATTAATTTTAATAGAATAGATAAATATATTCAAAAGAAAGATGAATATTAACAAAAATAAGAGAGAAAGAGGAGGCAGCTGTAAGGACCCGGCCTCTTAAATTGAATTTTAGAGGAACATGCATGAAAAACAACCAGAACTTTTGAAAAAAAAAACAAAATGGAAGCTTGATCGAATCAAAATATGACATCTCGTTGAACTAAAAACTGATTTTAAATTTCGAAATACTTTTAAATTTGGGATCCCCATAAACATTTATTTATTAAACTTCATGAATAAAGAATGTTTGAGTTAACATAAAAATCAAATAATTTAAAGGAAGAAACACAAAACAGAAACTGGATATTTCTAAGACCCTAAGTGGCCTTGATCTAATGCTGTCTCCATAGCCTCGTCACACCGAACGCACTTGCCACACGCCTCACAAGTTAAGTGCCATCTGAAAAGAAAAGGAGGGTAGCATGGGTGAGTATAGGATTATTCAATAAGTAGCCCCACTTTGAGGACCAAAGCTGCAAACACTAGCGAGCATTCATGAACTTGAAACATGCAGAGTCCTGAATAAAGTATAAATTCCTGTTTTACTACTTCAGCAGCTATAACTAAACTAGGGCATGCCATCGAGTTGACTTATGCCACAAGTGTTATGATTCGTGAAGGCTTTAACTGGAAACATCCAAACTTTCTATTATAGTGAACAATTGACCTATCCCTAAGCTACACCAACTACGATATTGTGAGTGACAGTTCTATCAGGCAGAGCACCACTAGAGGGTAGTTGGCAGTCCTCTAGTAGGTCTGAACCTTCCACAACACAATACCCATATAATCAATACTTTTAACCATGAGGGAGTGACCCCTAAGTTACAAACATGAGGGATTGACCCCCAAGCTGTAAACATGAGGGATCAGCCCCCAAACTAGAAACATGAAACATACATGGACCTTACCTGAAAACGTGCTTAAAAGCATACTTGGAATCACATATGACATGGGGAAGGTACTTGTCACTAGCATACATGAATCTCGAGTATTAACATACATTCAACTAAGGTCCTCTAAACATGAAAACGTGGCATTCACTAATAGTCCATCCTCGGACCCCCTTTGAAATATGCTAATCCTAACAGTCAACTAATCGAACATCTCAAGAATTCTATACATAAACAACAATTCAATACTTAAGGCATAATTTACATAGTCAATAAACCAATAACTCAAGCATTTTAGGCTTTGCAGCTAAACAACACTTTTAGGCATCCTTGACCTCCATGTTTATTTCATTCTAACTCAACTATCCAGTCATTTATAGTTAGGAGAAACTTAAGTCATAATCAACAATGCACTTCCAAACTCATACCCCGTACTCAAAATTTAGAGGAATTGTGTCCAATTTAGCTACTTACCTAGTTATAGAGTCCAAGAACAAGGACTATCAACTTCCACCAAGGCTGCGCTTTGTCCAACCTCGATTCCTATTCAGAACAGAATCAAACTTTGCCGATTAGGTGATGATTTGATTTGATTTTGCCGAACCGGCCTCCACATACAATGGATATTCTAAATAGAGCCCGAAAATCAATAGGTCAACCTCTAAAACAACAAAACAGTGCCCAAAACTAAGTCTTTAATATGAAAACCATAAGAAACGAAAAACTTACTCACGTGAAAATAGAGCCTAACTGCGGCTGTATAATACCGAAAATCGCAGGAAATAGACCAAAAATGCAGAGCAACTCATAGGAGAAAAGTGTCCATTGTTTCTGATCACTTGTGCTCGAGAAGGAACCCTCAAACCGATGCAAACGCACGAAAAAATCCAAACAAAAAAACCCCTCGGGTGCTTGCTGTCCGAAACAGAGAGAGAGAGATCATCGGAGATGGAGGCCGCCGCCGGAACTACTCGCTGCCAAACTGTGTGCTCGTTGTCGGAAGGAAAAAGAGTGAGGAGAAGAGGGAGAGGTTGAAAGAGATGATGGTGAAGGTGGGCTGTTTTTGAAAAGAAGAAGAATGGTAGCAATGGTGGCCTAAACGTGAAGGAGGAGAAGAAAAGAGGTGAAGGAGAAGATGCCTAAGGTTGTGTGCATCTTGGACTTAAAATTGGCTTGGCTACCCTTAAATAGAGAGAAAGGAATAGGGCTAGCTCACTCTTGGCTTGGGCGTGACTAAAATTCAAGTAAATAACCATATGCCTCCCAAACCCAATTAATTCATTTCTCCTTCCAATTCTCCAATTTTAAAAAATAAATCTCCTAATCTCACTTCAATACACAACTTACACATGAAATTGGCCCCACAATTAATTTAAATTTCAAAATTGAAACTTTAATTAATACCTGAAAGTGCCGGTCGTTACGGCATGAAAAAAACTCATGTTTTTGCAATAGTATACAAAACTCATGTGAATAATCCATTCCCATGTCCAAACCTCCAAACCTTGTATCAAACAAGAGTATCCAAAGCCCTTGCCCATTCTCATACCTAAAACTCTTGTACCAAACCGCTCCTTAATGGTGTTTGGATTCTTATTCCCAATAAATTTGATTAAAAGTTTATAATAATATTTATTGGTTTCCTCAAAATATACTTGTGAGTCCACCCCCATGCGGTAATTAAAAGTAAATCATAAAATTGCCCGCACAATTATAGGTAAACAGTAATTAATATATACTATTTAGATTTAAATCTTCCTAACTTACATTTGTTGTAATAAAAAAATTTGCAACACAATCGATGACACCAAAAGCGACAAGTATTGTATGCTTTTTGCTTAGAAGTGACAACAAATCTGCCGTCAGTAAATCTTCGTTTAAAAAATTCACGTTTTACAACCCTACCTAAAATTTCGGCCGAAAAGAAAACTACCTAAAATTAAACTTTTCGTGCCCGTTCTTGTTTCTTAATTTTTGTTTTTTTGTTTTTCTTAAAATGTATTTGGTGATGGTGATTTCTATTTGTTATTTACTTTTAATTAATGATCTATAATCTATATACATTTTTTAAATATATATATATATATATATTTCTCTTGTTCTTTATTTTCTATTTCCTTTTTTTTTTTTCAAAAACATGATACAAGTTTTATTAACTTTCAGTTATAAAATGCTTAATAAACATTTTTTAATTAAATATAATATAATAATTTGAAATAGGAAAAAGTTGAATTTTTACTCATAAATTATGTCTAATTTTATCAATTTTTATCATAAACTTTGAATTTCATCAAGTTGGTCCCTAAATTTAGACAAATGTTGTAATTTTTACCCTCTATTCAATTTCTGCAAATTCAGTATCCACTAATTTTAGCGAAAAACAATGTAAAAATCTTCATAAACTCACTAATTTCAATAAAATCAAGTTTTGCAAAAAATGAAGTTTGATAAAAAAAAAAAAAACCATTGAATAAGAATAAAGACCTTGTCAAAATTCACCAATTTCAAAAAAAAAAAAAAAGCTCTAATGTTTTTTTTTTTAAAAATCTTATTAATTTTGTAACATACATAAGTTTTGGAATTCATTGAATACTTATGAAAATTCTTTTTTAACAATCTTTTAAATGGAAAATTATAAGAGGGTTAAATTGCAACACTTTTAAAGTTTAAGGTTAAAATTACAACACTTATCTAAGTTTAGGATGCAATTTGATGAGATTAAAGTTTACGGTAAAGAATTGATGCAACATGACAAGTTTAGAGATAAATTTTAATTTTTTATCGTTCAAATATTTTGTTTCTAAGATTATTTTTTCTTAAAAAAACTACCATTTTTATAATTTGAAATTTGAAAGAAAAAAAAAAAAAGAAATATTATGAAGTCCTTTTTTTTCAATAAAAAATGCAAAAAAAAAAAACAAAAAATCAAATATATATTTATTTTTTGACTATATATATATATATTTCAAATCCCTCTAGTTGAAATAGAGATGAGGTGGAGATAGATATTATTTGATGCCTTAATCATATTTAGGTCAAACCAGAATTTTGTACTAGGGGTATGAGTGTCTATTTAAATTAAGCATTTTAATTCATGTGGGTTAGGCACAAAATTACATTATTTTCAATAAATAAAATTTCTACAAATAATATTAGAAAAGTCCTCAGTATGTGGGGCCATATGTCTATTGAAGTTTTCCACTTTCTTGGGCCTTTAATTTTATCCTTAGGACTTGGGTTTATATAAACCACTCATTAATTCGGTCGCATCCACCATACAAGTTCAGTTCATTTGAGTTCAGCAAATTAATCTTCTCTCTTTTATCTCCCTCTTCGGTGGTCTTAAACTCTTAAGCCCCAACTAAAATGTTGAAATCTCCAGTTTATCACTCACTTTCCAGCTCCTATCAAGTGCCTTTTGTCTCTGGAAAGTCATTTCCTCTTAGTAATGTCGAACCTTTGGTTCCTATTCGCCATAGGCTCAAACCAAACACTCCTCTCCTTCGCTTCGTTTCTCCTTCTGTCATTAAAGCATCAGTCACCACTCCGATGGACAAGCCCCTTTCCGCTAAAGCTGTCGTTACAGTCGATCTACCTGTCCGCGGGTTGTTACCGAATTTCGGATTAAAACAAAGGCTTGATAATATCACTGATTTGTGGGGCGCCAAAACACTTGTTTTGGAGCTTCTCAGTGCTGAGATTGATTCCAGTGAGCTTAATTACCCTCTTATCATATCTCTATAATGACCATTTATTATGTCCGTGCATGCATGCATCTTTTTGGATAGTTCCTAATGACACGTTATTGTTCTTAGAAAAATAAAATAGCAGCCCCACATATTTTTAAAATTTTCTGATGGATTTCTGAAAAAAGTTTATGTCTCATACATATTTGTTATCAACTCATTTAACACTTACCTAACATGTTGTCTGTGTATTATTTTATCATGTGATAAACTAATTTGTAGTATAATCATTAAATAATATAGTCAATGTTCCATATATGTATTAAACTAGTAGAGTTAATAGCAATGACTTATTGGCAACTTGAACATCTCTCAACTTGGTTAAATCATATATCCTTGACCTTTTGTTGGAAATGATGATGAGCCCACGATAATACTTACTCTAAATCTCACAATTTTGAAGAGAATAAACTTGTTCTCTTACAAAACTTAAGAACACACAAGCAAAGAAGATTGTCATCTTGAATAACTCTCTTTGAATTGTTTTGCTTGGCTTCTCAATTGACTTGGATACAAATGAGGGAAATTATCCCTTTATATAATACCCAAGAGACGTTTCTATAAAGACACAAATTAAATAAATACATGTATATATATTATTCATGTGCCTTAACAAAAGAACACCTTCATGTATCTATGAATTCATGTATCTAGGAATTATAAATCATGTATGTGTATCATGAATCTAGCTCAATTTCTAACAAAGATTAGAGGTTCGAACTCCACCACACATGTTGTTAAACTCAAATATATATATATAGTAATGACTTATTAATATTCTAAAAAATAGCAATGGCTTATTAGACACAAAATTGAAAGTTTAGATATTTTTTTTTATATACAAAGACTAAGCAGCTGCACACTATCATGAGAGATCGAAAACTTATTAAAAAAAATTCAAAATGGAGGATTAAAAAGACATGCATTAAAAGTTGAAAACAGATTTGGTAGTTCATATATTTACTGTAAAGCATAAATTTAATATGTATTTTCTTAAAAAACTATTATAACTTTTAGTTCTTTTACCCATGTAGCATGAATTTGATATTTGTTGTTGAATTTTACATTCGATTTAAATTTAAGTTGGATCTTGATAAAAAAAAAAAAAAATTAAATTCTTGTCATTATTAAAAATACATATTTATATTATGTTATTTTATATAAACACTTTTTTATAAATTTTGGTAGTGCTCAAATTTGACAATACTTTTTAACTTTTATAAAAAACAATATATATTTTTTAGAGTATGTTGTAGGTTTTGCTTTTGGTTTTTAGCTAGTTAACTTACGGGTTGGAGTTGTGGTTTTTGAATGAAAAAACTTGTACTTAGTGACGGGATTGGAGAAGGGAACAATAAAAGGGTACGCTCAGAAAGTAGATAGAGAGGGCGATGATGTAATTACGTACGAGACAAAGTTTGAAGTTCCAGCGGACTTTGGTGCAATTGGAGGGGTTTTGGTTGAGAATGAGCATAACCAAGAGCTGTTCCTTAAGGATATTGTGGTTTATGGCTTTCCCACTGGCCCTCTTCGCTTCTCATGTAATTCTTGGCTCAACCGCAAATCTCAGAACGATGATAGAAGAATCTTCTTCACAACTAAGGTCAATTCTAAGCACCCTACATAGAAAAATTATTCAATCGCCGGCCGTCACCCTTTAAACAGTGGGATATATGATAATTTTTAGTTGCTCTCTCACACATTTAACGATATAAAATAATCACAGTTGGCATCCCTTTGCTTCTTAACACTCTTTCAATTTTGTTTTATGTGATAATGATCTATTTATTTATCTTCACCTCGTTTCAAAGATGCCGCTGCTTTGGATAATGGCTTCTTTTCTTTTTACAAAAATTAAGGATGCCAAATTTTATTGAGAAAAAAAATCAAAACATGACTGTTCAATTGGTAAAAAAAGGAAAAACATTCAATCTAACGGAATTTCAAACTAGTAATAGTAAGTTGGGCCAAGTCAAGATCTGTATTTTGTCCAAACCAAGTTGATGTGAGAGATTATGACGCTCTATTATGGAGAGAATAATTCCAAATAATAGAACTTTATATGCAGAAAAAAAACGTGTAACTATGGTTAATCGTTTCAGTCATACTTGCCGTCAAAGACACCAATGGGGCTAAAAAGGATAAGAGTAGAAGAGCTTAAGAATTTACAAGGCAATGGATATGGAAAGCGCGAGACCCACCATAGGATATATGATTATGATGTCTACAATGATCTTGGCAATCCCGACAAGGGCGACGAGTACAAAAGACCAGTGCTTGGCGGTAAACAACATCCTTACCCTCGTCGGTGTAGAACCGGACGAGCACGTTATCAGACAGGTTTAAACATTTGATGTTTCCTGTTCTTATATTACTTTAAATTTATATGATATTAACCTAAGGGAAAAAAAAACTTTGGTAATTGATCAAATGTAGATACGTTATCAGAAGTAAGAAGTTCGGACATTTATTTGCCACGAGACGAAGCATTCTTACGAATAAAATATGTAAAGTTGTTGGCAAAGACATTTTATTCGATGTTACATGGCCTTAAACCATCTTTGGAGACGACAATTACAGACACAACAAAGTCGTTGTCTACAACTGAAGAACTTTCCAACTCCAACAAAGGGATTGTGTTACCTCGTCAAGGCACTTGGGATTTCAATACAATCCTTCCTAAACTTTTTGACTCTGTCGTTGATAAGGTTGTGGACAGCCTACCCCTCCCTTCTTCTGAAACATTCGACAGTAAGGGCTACTATAAGCACACTTTAAAAAAACTCTCTCTACAAAACTACTTGCTTTTTTTTTGTGGCTCAGTTATTTCATTGAGGGATGTGATCATTCTTCATTTTTCAGAAGACAAATTCTTTTGGTTTAGAGATGAGGAATTTGCTAGGCAAACCCTTGCAGGTCTCAATCCATACAGTATAAGGCTCGTCAAGGTATGATTAACGCTCAGCAATATTTAAACATGCATGATTCTAAACTCTTTAAACTTGATTACACACAATTGATAAGGGAAACTAACTAGAGAAATTTTTTCTAGGAATGGCCACTGAAGAGTCAGCTTGAACCAGATATTTATGGTCCTCCTGAATCAGCAATTACTGATGAAATTGTTGAGCATCAAATAAAAGGAGTCATGACTCTTGAAGAGGTACATGCGGCTTGACCATTACGTTACTTAGATTCACAATCATATATTCTATAGTAAGGCAAGTGGACAAGGATAAATTTTTCAATACTTTAACACTAGTATTAAATTAGAGAAGAAATGTTATTACAGGAATTTGACGAGAAGACCTTCTGCTTTGTCATTATATTAACTTACGACTGAACTTAAAAACTTAATTTAGTAGATAATGGTGAATTTAATCTTTTTATCAATCATTTAAGAAAGAGGTTGAATGTTGTGGGCATGCAGGCAGTGAAGCAAAAGAAGCTATATATACTAGATTACCACGATCTCTTCCTACCATATGTAGCAAAGGTGCGAAAGCTGAAAGGCAAGACATTATATGGTTCAAGGACATTATTTTTCTTAAACCCAGATAGTACTTTAAGGCCACTAGCTATTGAGCTTAGTAGACCACCAATGGACGGAAAACCGCAATGGAAAGATGTTTTCACACCATGTTGGGATGCCACAGGCCTTTGGCTTTGGAGGATTGCCAAAGCTCATGTTCTTGCTCATGATACTGGCTACCATCAACTTGTTAGTCACTGGTAAACATCATTATTCTTTTAACATTAAACTGTTTAAAATTATTATATCTTTGTACTTGAAATGATTTTCTGTTTTTATTTTGTTTACAGGCTTAGAACTCATTGTTCTGTAGAACCTTACATTATTGCTACGCATAGACAATTAAGTGCAATGCATCCGATTTATAGACTCTTGCATCCCCATTTTCGATTTACTATGGAGACCAATGCAATTGCCCGTGCAGCTCTTATTAATGAAGGAGGAATCATTGAGACCACATTCTCACCTGGAAAATATTCTATGGAATTTAGTTCTCTAGCATACAAGAAGCATTGGCAGTTCAACTTAGAAGCTTTGCCTGCAGACTTAATTCATAGGTAATTCTTCATGCCAACTTTAAATTACAATTTTATTGAAATCACCAAATTTAGTATGATCCAGGATGTTAATTTTTTTTTTTTTTTTTTGTTTCCCATTTCTTATTTGAATGGATTGTTGTGTTGTATTTTTGCAAGGGGATTGGCTGTTGAAGATCCAAATGCACCTCATGGTCTTAAGCTGACTATTGAAGACTACCCTTATGCCAACGATGGCCTAATCCTTTGGGATGCCATCAAAGAATGGGCAATAGAATATGTTAATCACTACTATCCAGATCCAAGCCTTGTAAAATCAGACGAAGAGCTTCAAGCATGGTGGACAGAAATTAGAACAGTAGGCCATGCAGATAAAAAGGACGAACCATGGTGGCCAATCCTCAACACTCCTCAAGACCTCATTGATATTGTCACAACCATCATGTGGATTACTTCAGGCCACCATGCTGTGGCAAACTTTGGGCAATATTCTTTTGCAAAATATTTTCCAAATCGACCTAGTATTGCAAGAGCCAATGTGCCCACAGAAGAACCTACAAAACATTGGAACTACTTCCTTGAAAAGCCAGAAAATGTGTTTTTTGAGACCTTTCCTACACAGATTCAAGCAACGATAGTCTCATCTGTTGTCAGTGTATTGTCAAGTCATTCTCCAGATGAGAAATATTTGGGAAAGGACATGGAACCAGCATGGGCTGATGAACCTAACATAAAGCAAGCATTCAAGAAGTTTAGTGAGAAATTGAGAAAATTGGAAGAGATTATTGATGAAAGGAATGTCAATCCTAAACTGAAGAATAGACATGGAGCTGGGGTTGAGCCTTATCAATTGTTGAAGCCATATTCAGAGCCAGGAGTGACTGGAAAAGGAGTTCCTTTTAGCATTTCTATTTAGAAGCTGTTAGAAATATACATCATGTATATGAATGGTATTGTATGTATCCACTATAAGGGAGAGTTTGGTCTACGATTTCGAATCAAAATCCTAGGAATCAAAACTTTGGGGGGTTTGGTTGAAGGGGTTCTGAAGTCTGGGAATCAGAAAACAGTGTTTGGGATGCATGGTTTGGAAGCTTGGAAATTAGAAAACAGTATTTGAGATGAATCGTTTAGAAGCTTGAGAATTCAGAAAGCTGTGTTTGAGGTGCAATATTCTGAACCCTGAGATTGTGCAGTTTTTTTCCCCTTGCTATTTTGTTCTCTTTTTTTTTTTTTTTGTTTCTTATTTTCTAGTGGATGTCTTGTTAACTGTATGACCCTTTGTGTAACTTGAGTTACTTTTTTTAAAGACTTTTGAATTGAGCCTTAAATTTATGTTATAATATAATAATAAGAAAATTATTTCTAACAATCAAAACATTGGTTACAATTAAGAAGAAGGAAAACATAACATTGTAGTGTTTACGATCATAAAGATACAAAGTTTGGAAATAAGATACGAAAGCATGAACAACATAAAGAAACATAACATGGCAATTAATGTCTACAGAAAATAAAATACCATTTATTTTTGTTACTTTGAATATTGTTAATTTAAAAATAAAATATATATTTTTTAATTTTAATACGTTAACTTAAAATTAAATGTTATTTTAAAAATATTTATATGAGTAAGTCATCTAAAATATATATTTTTAATTTTAAAATAATAAAAGTATATGTAAAACTATTGTTAATTAAATATAGATAAATGAAAAGAATTATGAAGAAAATGGATAGAGAAATAGTGAGACCCGCTAAAATTTTGAGAAAAATAAAGAGAGAAACAGTGTGTCCCATCAAAATTATGATAAAATATAGAGAAAAATAATGGGTCCCACCAATTTTATGAAAAAAAGAGAAACCATGGATTTGAGTGTGTAACTTCATGGGGTTTTGTTTTAAAACCAAGAGTTTTGAATACATTGGATCAAACATGATTTTGGGTTTATAATCCAAAACCATAGGCCAAACGCCCCCAAAATGTTGGTTGTATGATGAAGGATCATGTACTAGAAAGTAAAAAAAGGGAAATTATGCCAAAGAGCACATTTTCAACCATATATTTCACAAATGACTCATTTTAAAGAAAATACCAGCTTTAGCATGACTCATATTTATGCAACTATTTTATTCCATTTATAACCTTGAAAATTTTGCACTTCTTGATAATAATGTTATTATTGTGATTTATTGTTTCCATAGTGAAATCATTCCATTTAGATAAATAATTTTATCGTTAAATATATAAAGCTATTTTTTATAATGTTAAATATTTTATTCTTCAATATTTTATTATCCAAATTAAGTGTTAATTATTTGTTACCATTAATAACATATATGGTTAACAAATTAAATTTTATTATACTTTTTGGTTTGTTTTTTCTGCCAAAGCACATTTTGTCATGCGCAAATTTCAATTGTCGTCAACCCCATTTTGTCCTCCACAATGAGTACTGTTCCTTCTACATTTTTTTTTTGTTTATTTTTCTATGGTTTTTTATTTCAACTATGTTACAAGACACACTTGCTTTTCTCATTGATGTTTTTTTTTTCTTTTTTGATTAATCATTATATTGTTTTATATTTTTCTGATGATAGCTTTTTTGATTGATGTTTAGTATTTTTGTTTCTTATTCAATTTTCTATTCAATTTGTTGATTGATGTTATGGTCAATTTTCTCAAAATACAAGTTTTAATATGAATTGTTTGTCATAAAACTTCACCATATATATCGTTTTGCTCATGCATTTATGAATTATGGTCATTGTTATGTCTCGTCTTTTTTCCTTCAAAATGAGTAGTCTTATTATGTATAAACTTTTATAGTTATATAATATAAATTAAGTAAATTGTACATGGTATATGTGTTATTTTTTTATTTTTTTTTTGAAAAGGATACTTCATTCAATGGTATGTGAGAAGCATACAAAAAGGAAGGCTACAGGAAAGCTCTCCAATTTAAAGCGATAGTAGAAGGATCATAATTACAAAAAATAGTGGATTTTGAGCTCCAAGATGCAGCATGAGAGATAATGTCTTCCCAAAGACTTGAAGGATCCTTTGAGGAATCATTGAAGATTCTATCGTTGCGCTAAAGCCATAAGTGCCAAAGAATTGCCCCAAAAATGTTGGACCAAAGGATCTTACGAGCTGTGTTTAAATGAGGGAGGAGACCACCTTTTGAGAAATCTTCAATTATGTCAGCTTGTTGAATATTTATACTTGAATTGTGCCCAAGAAGTTGCCAAAGGCTATCTGCATAAGAGCAATGTATGAAAAAATAAACTCTGTGCTTTTCCGGCAGAGAACACACCAATTTGGGCTTAAACACATAGATGTATATTTGTGTTGGATCATCTCAGCAGTATTTAAACCTCTATGAAGCAAACACCAAAGAAAAACCTTACATTTTTTAGGGAGCAATGTTGCCCAAAGCCTTCCATCATCAACAAAATGAGTGGCTGGCCGAGCTTCTGCAAAAATGGATTTCATGGACTTGATCGAAAAGAATCCTGTGGCATAACTAGTCCATGTAACACAATCCCGAATGACAGATTGGATAGGGGTGCTCCATCTTTCGGAGATGGATTGCCAGCGACGAGATTCCCTATCGAGCAAAGGCCTTCGCGGAAAAAAGTTTCAAAATTTTGCATCACGATCCCAGGCTTCCTGAACAGACATCGGTTTATTGGTAGCCAAAGCATAAAAACGGGGATGGGAGAGGAACAAGCAACCATGGGAAGTCCAGTTGTGGAACCAAAAAAGAGTATCGGCACCATTCGAAATATCCCATCTCATATGACTTTTAACAAGATCACCCAACTTTGATATATGATGCCAAGGAGCTTTTGCACTGCCCATGTTTACAGACTGTAGGTATATCACTAGGCAAAGCTGAAGAGTACTTTGCTTTTATAAGTTGGTTCCAAAGGCTTCCCTTTTCAGTATAAAACCGCCATATCCCCTTGCTAAGAAGAGCTTGATTCATATCTCGCAACTTGCATATACCAAGACCACCTTTCTCCTTTGGTAAGGTTGCAATATCCCATCTAACCAAATGAGCTCCCCCTTTTGAATCAATACCTTCCCAAAGGAAATTGCGCATAAGCTTTTCAATTTTGTTGTAAATATCACAAGGCGCCTTGAAAATCGAGAGCATATAAGTAGGGAGGTTGTTGAGAACGGATTGAACTAGTGTCAATCTACCACCTTTTGAGATATATGAGAATTTCCATTTATCAAATTTTCTATGGATTTTTTCAATAACCCGGGACCAAAAAGTTGAGGAACGAGGGTTGCCTCCAAGAGGCATGCCCAAATAAGATATGGGGAGGGCATCTATTTTACAGCCCCAAATAGCAGACACCAAACGGAGCTCCAAATCATTTAGATTGATACCAGAAAGCGTGGATTTATTCACATTAATACTGAGGCCAGAAGCACTCTCAAAAGCTTTGATTATGAAAAATAAGTTCCTTAGCTTAACAGGATTAGCTGAGGAAAATAAGAGTTTGTCGTCGGTGAACAAAAGATGGGATATCTGCACCGTGCTATGACGGATTTGAAAACTTTGGATCAGGTCTTTCTTATAGGCTGCATCCAACAATCGAGAGAGATAGTCCATCGGAATCACAAATAGAAAGGGGGATAATGGATCGCCTTGATAAATACCTCTCTTTGCTCGAATATTTCCCTCGGTTTTCCGTTTAACATAATTGAATAGCTGACAGAAGAAATGCAAGCTTGAATCCAAGTAATCCATATGAGAGGGAAGCCTTTTTTATGGAGAATGGATAAAAGGAAAGCCCAATTTAGCTTGTCAAAAGCTTTTTCAATATCAAGTGTCAGGATAACTCCCTTTTGCTTGGAACACATCCAATAATCAACCAGCTCATTAGCCATAAGGATGGCATCGGTAATCTGTCTACCATGAACAAAAGCAGATTGTTGATAGGCGATTGTTAAGGGTAGGACCTTCTTCAACCGATCAGCTAACACATTTGCCAGAATCTTGTAAAGACTTGTGGTAAGGCTTATGGGACGAAACTCCGAGACTTTAGTTGGTTTAACAACTTTAGGAATAAGCACAATATACGTTTCATTGACCGAGCAGTTCACAATGCCCCTTCTGAAAAAATCTTGGAACATTTCCATAAGTTCAGGTTTAAAAATGTTCCAAAACTTTTTATAAAGTTCTATCGAAAAACCGTCAGGGCCTGGAGCTTTGTTTTCTCCAATCTCCTTGATGCAATTATTCACCTCTTGATATTCAAAAGGTCTAATAAGCTCCAGAGCTTGATCTTCATTGATAGGCTGCCAATCGAGATTTTTTATCAGCCAACCATCCCACGAAATACTTGTGTAGAGTTGAGTAAAAAAATTGACAAATTCATGCTCAATTTCTACATCCGTGACAAGGCTAGCACCTTGTGTGTCAAGAATTTCAGAGATGAAATTATATCTGCGACGAGCACTACAAATTTTATGGAAAAAAGCAGAATTTTCATCACCATCAAGTAGCCATGATTTTTTACATCGTTGTCTCCATTTCCTAGCCTCGATGCCAGTAATTAAGATGAGGTCAGATTTTAATGCAGTACGTCTCTCCCTATCGATAGCTGCAAGACTACCCAACTTTTCTTTGTCATCAATCTGGTTGATTTCTTTGAGGATATCAGCTTGAAGAGCCTGCCTTTGTGCAAAAAAATTCTTATTCCAAGACTTGCATTTGCGGGCTAAGAATTTTAGGCCATGTATGAATCTGTAGCCTGAATATCCTAGTCTGGGACATTCATTCCACCAGGAATCCAACTTTCCATTGAAGTCTCTATCTTGCAGCCATATGTTCTCGAATCGAAAAGGACAATGACCCCATTTTAAAGAGGCTGATTCAAGCAAAATGGGATAATGGTTTGATGTGCATATGGGCAGCCGTCACAAGTGATGAGTAAAAAATTTGTTGCTCCAGGTTTGGGAAAAGAGAAACCTGTCTATTCTCGATAGAGTAGGATTAAAATTCGACCATGTAAAATTGCCATTGATTTGTTGTGGCTCAAATAATCCGGCATAATTGATAAATTTGTTAAATTTTCGCATAGTATTCTGAGGAGGATGAGCTGATTAAGTTTCATGGCTCCATCTGTAGACATTGAAATCGCCACCGAAGAGCCAACAAGGGGAACATAGCCCATTTAAATTGTAGAGTTATGTCCAGAAAAGACGTCGTTTGCTCCTATGCGCCAGACCATAAATGCCTGAAATCCACAAAGAGAACCCATCAGATAGCTTCAGATTTATCGAGAGAGAAAAGTTACTGCAAATAACATCCAGAGCAGTGTGAGCGAGAGCATCCCATAAGATGAGGATACTCCCCGAGGCACCATCAGAATCAAGAGAAGCACAGGCTATGCTAATCGAACTCCAAATAGATTTAATTAAATCTTTAGTCACCCAATTCAATTTTGTCTCGGAGAGAATGACAATATCAGGGCAGTGGCTGGAAATAACCTCTTTGATTAAGGCTCTTTTAGAGGGGGAGCCTAAGCCACGAATGTTCCAAGCCAAAACTTTCATTTAGTAACACGAAGCCCCTGGTTGTTTCTGCTTAAATTCTTTTCAACAAACGAGCCTGTTTAATTCTCATTGGAATTGTTCTGTAGGATAGCTGCGGTAGGGATGATGCAGAATTTATTTGCAATTAACCACTGATTTAGCTAGGTTTTAAAGTCTTTCTTCTCTACGTCCTTGACTAAGTGATGGGCGTACAAATACGTTTCCGTAAGTGCACAGGTCAAGTAATATAAAACGGTATTCCTACCGAGTATCGAATCCACAAAGATTGACTTCTAATTCAATTAATTACCACAAATACTTTCACTTAACTTTATTTAGAGAAATGAAATCAAGAGAAGATAAACTAACTAACAAAAGAAAATAAATGCAGAAAAATAAATGGGAGGCACAAACTAGAGGGATAACTTGGGAGAGGATTAATTACTAAGTTAACAAACAATTATAACCCCATGGACAATGAACTCATAAGTCTAGAAGCTCTAAAGACGTGGAATCTCCTCTCGGTCTACTCCACTCTCAATGTACCAATTAACTAACCTAAGTTTCCCTAGCTCTAGCTAACTCATACAAGGCATTAAGAGTCTTCATAACGAACTTCTAATGTTTATTTATTTATTCCGACTGTCACTCCGGTAAATAAACACTAGTTATGCAATTGGGTTATTGTCTAAGTTTCTCTCCTTCGAGTTTCCACTTAGAAAACTAATCGATTAACCAATGCTTAACTAATTAATGTTCATCGTCATCTACAATTAATTAACTATTAATCTCGCTGTCACTCGAGTAGTTAATTAATTGCGCATTAAGCTAAACTAAGTATTCTCTCTTGAGCTCAACTTAGAAATACCTCAATTAATTAGAGAAACAATGGTTAAAAGCATTAAGAAACAATTGCATAAATGATTCAAAGCCCTAAAAGCAATAAACATCTACTACTTAAGAAATCAATCCAAAATTACCATCAATCAAGCATAAAACAGTGTTTAACAACAAAACTCAAGTAAGTAGAGATTAAATCATACAAAATCAGTCAATGCAACCTAAAATCTCTACTTTACAGCCACAAAAGTTAACTAAAAATGAAAGGAAAAAGGAAGAAATTGCAAACAAATGGAGATCTTGAGTTTATGAGGTGTTATCCCAAGAATCCAAGCTCCAAATCTTCAATGTTGCTTCAATCCTCTCACAAATGCTCCCAAATCCTCTCAAAATAGCTTGAAGTTGAGTTTAGGGCATAAACCCTCGGTTTGGCCTCCTAAAATCGAAGAGAAAAAATGGTATTTATAGCAGAGATTCAAAACAGATCTAAAAACAGCGTTTTGCTGTTATCGCAGAGCCTAGGCGCCCAAAACAGCGCCTAGGCGCTGACCTCTCTGCCTTCCCAGATGCTTCGGGCGCCTGGGCACCCGTTTTCGTTTTGTTTTGTTTTTTTTTTTTTTTAAGACTTCAACTTGAAAGTTCTCCAAAAAGTTCTCAAGCATGACCTTCAAAATACAACTTTTGATCACCTATAAAAATAAAAGAAATGCAAGAGTTATAACATTTTAATAATTTTCTCTTCTCTTCTTAAATCTTCAACAAAACTCTAAAAAAAAAACTCCAATATCCATCAAAGCAATCTCGAACACTCAATTTTGCTCCGTTAGCTCGGTTTCTACAAAATCAAGAGAAATACACATCAAAGTTCACTAATTCAATACCAAACTAGCCAATAATTGGGCATAAATATAACACTAAATTAATGCTATCACTAAGCTATTTTTATTGATCTCATCTTCAAAGAGATTTCCCATGCTATCTTCTAGAATGGCTTCGAGGGACTTGAGGGTAGAATTAAGAGTCGCATTATTGTATTAATTTTGCTTGAGTTTTATTGGTGTATTCAGGGGAGTAATTTCAGGACTAGAGATTGTTGGCTCTAATAACGGGGACAGAGTTCCCAAGTCCACATAAAGATCGAAACCCATATCTTTTCCACGTGAGACGGAAGAGGATATTTGTATCTGGCCTGGTTTGAAAAAAGCCTTGTCATGGTGAGATTTGATTAGAGTAGTTGGGCTTTGAGATTCTGTGGATGTGGGCTGACTTTGGGTCACTGAAGTATAAGGGACAACAGGGGTAACGAGTTGGACCGGTTCCTGAATTTAATGGTGTGGGGTAGGGTCCATCGGGGGTGTGGGTTGGGAGCAAGTTTGAAGATTAGCAGGGGCAAGGGTAGGATTAAATAATAGGGTTTTATTTTTTGGAGATGGGAAGGTAACTTTTTTAGGTTTTGCTAGTTGGGGTTTGAAGTTGGTTTGGTCAGGGTCCCCTTCGTCCATGGACTGCTGTTTTCCTTTCTCATCATCTTTTTGGATTTTTCCAGGGGGGAAGTTTTTCCCATAAACCATTTTTAATTGTGGTTGATCTGACTTTAGGCTGCATGCTATCACATTTGAATGGCCAGGGTGAGGGGCTGAAATATCTTGGAAGTTGAAGCATGCAGACTTTGGGTCATGTGCATCAAAATTGACAACAACTTCATAGGTAAACGAGCCGTGAATTTTAGGGTTTCGCCCAATGAGCTAACGGCCACTCGTCGGAGCAACGGTGTGGACAATGAAATGATTTCCGTCTTCATCGGAGATGGTAACGGATGCAGGTACAAACCCACAATAGTTGCTTTTAATTTTGATGTGTGCTTCCACAATATCCAGTTTGTTAAGAGTTTGTTTTCCCACATCCTCGAAACCGCCACAAGCATCCCCAATTTGTTTGAAAACTTTGCGATTCCATATGTGTAGGGGAATACCCCTGAATCGAAGCCATCCACCATAGCTTGGAGTTAACTTGGGAAAAGCATGTAGAGATGGATTCCAGAATTCAAACTTCATAAAGAAGGTGCCTAATGTGACCCATCCTTTGTTGGCGCATAATAATCTTGCTTGGTCTGGATCTCTAATAGATATAAGAGCTTATCGGCATGGAAAGGGTTGAAAGATGCCACAGATTCATTTACCTCCCTTAGAGCTTCCAAGATTTTAGTCCAATCGTCATGAAAATAGTGTCGGGTTAAGACTATCAATGTTTCCCATTTGAAAACATCCTCTTCCTCCGGGATTATTGTTTGCACATTGCAAGGGGTCATCTATGTTGGGGAAGGAGAAATAGAGACCACAGCTGAATAAGATCTTTGTTTTGTAACTCCTGTTGAAGACTTTTGACTTTCATCAATGCGGCTCTTTATACTTTCATTTTTGTTGCCTCTATCTTTAGTCCCTTGATAAGAAAGTAGATTTAGGAAGGAAGCCCATCCGTACCTGTCAATACCTTCAGGCACCATAAGACAGTATTTTTGCCCTTTATCATCGATTCTGCAGATCTCAGCAATATAGCCTTTCCTATTTGAAGTTTTTTCGATCCAGAGGATATATTCCTCAGTTCGCTGTTCTTGGAAGAAACGATTACTTCGCGGGATCTTTAGAAGGGTCTGAAAAGACGATCTAATCCAATCTATAGATTTTGGAAGCAGATATAGAGAAAAAGCTTTGTAAGCTCCAATTTCAGTGAGTATAACACTTGGCCTACCTTTGCCGTTGTCTTGTTCGAGCTTGAACTCCTTTTTTTCAATGACACAAATGCGCAGAGGATGGTGTGGTGAAGCCAATCCAAGAGCTTTCATTTTTCTTCTTCCTCGATTGGCTCAAATTCATTAGAGTTTGATTGAATTTGGTATATGTGTTATAAACGTCATTAGTTATATGAAACATTCTTGAAAATACATTATTATAAATATATAATATTGAGTACATTGTATACATAAAGATGTATACATAGAAATATATTATATAAACATCAGCATGTAATTATATTATCTTTTATATAGGTAATAATCATAATTATATTCTCAAATATATATTATATAAACGTAAGTATATAATCTTCATATATCTTGTATAGTTAATAATCCTATTTCACCTACGCATGGTTTACAACAGTCACTAGAATGAGATGGATACTTACGTTGATACATCAAAGTAACATGTTGAACCATAAAAACACCATGAATACAAAATTGAGGATTGGCTTATTATATATATAAGTTGTATGATTGTTATCAAATTTTCTATATATACCAGAATATCAATGGTTATATTCAGAATGTTATGATATACAACAAAATATCCATCCAGATGAAATTTATATACCTAATTTATATTATATGGTCATCTTCCCTATCATTGATACATCAAGGGAACACCCTGTTGAGCTAAATATACCATGTTATATCTATTAGATAACATAGGGTTCCATCTCAAAACCAATTGGCTATGGGAGGAGTAGCCCATGTATCTTATTAAGAATGTAAGGTCTCCCCATCTTTCCACTGTGGGATCCTCAATATGCCTCCTTAAGATGGTGTCTCTTTGGGTTCCACCATTCTTGGGTCGAATCCCAATTTTGTTTTTGGACCGAATACTCGTTTGGGCTTCATGGACTCTGATACCATATTAGAGATATACATGAGGTTCCATCTCAACACCAATTGGCAATGAGAAGAACCTCATTGTAATTGAGCTCATCTCATGGTATCAGGCTCATCTCAACCCCTATAATGGAGAGACTCGTTGTCCTAACAATTGATATGTGAGTCAGACTCAAACTTAACTTTGTAGATGGAATCCTTGTGTGCCAAATAAAAAGTGGTGAGCCTTAAAGACAGTTATATAACATTGTATGAAGTCGGGTGAGCCATGCTTATATTAGAAAACTATGTGCTCTAATAGAAAGATTATTAAAGGGAGATTCAGTGGACCTTTATTTAATGAAAAGAATATTAAGATGCAACATAAAGGTGATTAATGCTTTCATCAATCTGGTTGGGCTCTTAATTATATCTTAGCAATGTGGTACGTGTAGTAAAGCTCACTGAGACAGACTATCAGTGATAGAAAAGATTATTGAAGCTGGCAACCTTGAAGGATTTATGTGTTTAATCAAAGAATTGTCAAGGGTGTAACAAAAAGTGGCAAGTACTTCTTATAATGTGATTTATGGTTGAGTTCTATCAAAATAAATGAGTAGTGTGTTTCGTAGAAGAGAAATTGACCTCTAGATAAGAGAAAAGTCTCAATATACGAAGGATAAGAGATAAATGACTATTTGAATAAAGAAGAGAAATTGGTTGAGATAAGAGAAAACTCTCAATATACTAAAGGATAAGAGATAAATGAATATTTGAATAGAGAAGAGAAATTGACTTAGATAAGAAAAAACTCTCAATATACTAAAGGATGAGAGATAAGTAAATGACTATTTGAATAGAGGAGAATTGGCCTAGATAAGAGAGAAAACTCTCAATATACAGATAAATGACTATTTGAATAGAGAAAAGAAAGTACCCCAGATAAGAGAAAACTCTCAATATACTGAAGGATGAAGAGATAAATGACTATTTGAATAGAGAAGAGAAATAGGCCTAGATAAGAGAAAACTCTCAATAAATGACTATTTGAATAGAGAAAAAAATTGGCCTAGAGAAGAGAATACTCTCGACATACTATAGGATGAAGAAATAAATGACTATTTGAATAAAGAATTTAGAAAACTTTCGATATACAAAGGATGAAGAGATAAATGATTATTTGAATAGAGACTCAATAATCCTTTATTCAAGGAAAAGATCGTTAAAGATGGGGACACAATCTCCCATGGATTAGAAATGGATAAATTTTAGATATATAAATATGAGCAACTTTTCAATTGGTAGGAGATTCTTTGGATAAGTTCTAAAACTAAAAATAGGTAAGTTTAAACCTAAAGGAGAAACAAAACATATGGTGGAACCCATTATAAAGGGAACTAGTGAAATCTCATATTTAATACGCTCATATCATTTTGCATTTAGTCGAAGTTGGCAATCAAATGTTTCATTGTAGTATCAGAATGGCCGTCGATATTTTCAAAAAGTCAAAAAATAAAAAATAAAACAGTCAAAATTTTTGGTGCCGAATGAAAACAACGACAATAATAATATTGATGTTGTTGTTATCGTGCAATATAAAAAATGTACTATAGCTAATATTGAAATCTTCTGGAAAGTGGAAATATTGAAAATTTTGATATTATGTAAGTAATTAACACAAAAAGTAAGACGTTGTAATTTAAGACCCGTTTCCTAGAACTCATCGAGAATAATATGTAATAGTTCGGTGAATGAGATACCACTTACTAGCTTAAAAGTCGATAGTTTAATCTCTCACCTCTATAAGTGTTGAACTAAATATATATACACAATATCTATCTCTTTTTTCTATAGACTATAACATTTTTTTTTTGTTCAACAAATTGTGAAGGTGTAGATTTAAATTTTTAACCTTCTAGTCAGAGTGATTACGTGTTAAGTTGAACTATGCTTAGGTTGTCACAACCTTTCTTTTTTTTATTAAAGATGATACCATGGGCTAATTTATTAAAGATGGAACCCATGTGATTAGTATAAGTTATAGAGGAACCTCATTGTAATCTAGTATGGCAATGAGAGGAATCTCACATCTGAAAAATGAAGAGAGACCTAACAATTTATAAGATACATGGGCTACTCCTTTTATTGCCAATTGGTTTTGAGATGAAGCCCCATGTAATCTAATATGGTATCAGAGCCCATGAAGCCCAAATAGGTATTCGATCCAAAAACAAAATTAATTGGGATCCAACCTAAGAATGGTGAACCCAAAGAGGCACCATCTTGAGGGGGCATATTAAGGATCCCACATTGGAAAGATGCAGAGACCTTACATTCTTAATAAGATACATGGGCTACTCCTCTCAATGCCAATTGGTTTTGAGATGGAACCTCATGTAATCTAATATGGTATCAGAGCCCATAAAACCCAAACAGGTATTCGGTCCAAAAATTAAAATTGGGATCTGATCTAAGAATGGTGAACCCATAGAGGCACCATCTTGAGGGAGCATATTGAGGATTCCACATTGGAAAGATGGGGAGATCTCACATTCTCAATAAGATGCATGGGTTACTCAAACGAAGCCGACTAGTAAATAAACTCAATTATTTAAAAATAGAAAACTAAAATGGCAGCATGAGTATAGCTCAATTGGTCAAGATATTATTTAACTTCCTAAAGGTTGAAAGTTCCAATTCCTCACCCTTGTTTGAACTAAAGAAAGAGTATATATATATATATATATATATATATATATTTCTTAAGGAAACATTTGAGTTTCTAGCAAAATTCCAAAACAAAAACAAATTGAGGCCTCAATTGATAACCATTTGATTTTTAGTTTTTGGTTTTTGAAAATTAATTAAGCCTATAAATACTACTTCCACCTATGGGTTTCTATATTTTCTTATCTATTTTTTACATATGTTTTCAAAAATCAAGCCAAGTTTGAAAACTAAAAAAAGTAGTTTTCAAAACTTGTTTTTGTTTTTGGAATGTTGCTAGAAACTCAAATGTTTTCTTAAAAAAAGATGGAAACCATTGTAGAGAAGATAAAAACTATTGTAGAGAAATTGTGAGAAAACAAACACAATTTTCAAAAATCAAAAATTAAAAACCAAATGGTTATCAAACGGAGCCTTAATAATCACAATTACAGCTAAAGTTGAAGAGTATGCAATTACACTCATTGGACGTCAACTAGGCTACCTTTTTTCTACAACAAAAACATTAAAAATCTTGAGGAGCAACTTAAAATTCAACCTATTAGAAGGGATGTGCCACAAAGGGTTAATAAGGCAAGAGGTAATGGAGATGAAATTCGTGTGGAAGAAGTTTCAACATGGTTGGGTGATGTGGATTGCTAAGGGCCTGTTTGATTACGTTCATGTTTCCTGTTTTTTGTTTTTTGTTTCTTGGTTTTTAAGAACTAAACATAGAAACTTGTTTGATAACTATTTCTGCTTTTTTGTTTCTTTAAGAAAAAAATCAGAAACAAAAATGTGTTTGATATAATTATTTTTCATGCAAGCGTTGTCGTTTCCCACAGACAGTGCTAACTGTTGTTGCCAAAATCTGGCCAGGAGAAATCTCACATGACCTTCACGTGACAGCAACTGTAAATTTGTAATTTGGGGGAAAGACGTGACCTACAAAAGAGAAAAAACGACACTGATGTGGCATTTGCCACACCAACTTCGATGCTTAAGTCAAAGAGGAAGAAAAGTGTAGCAAACTAGAATTTAGAGAATGAGAGTTAAGTTGAACTCCTTGTCTTTGAGTCATAATGACCTAGTTATATGATCTTTGGCTTTCTTATTCTTTTTTAGATAAAGATTTATATATATTTCCCCTTCTATCTATGAATAGGATTCAAAAAGGTTAATCTTATCTTGCTAGATTCCATTGTAATTCAAATTTATCTTCTTGGTCCAAATTTCACCCATAACACTAATAACACTCATTTAATGTTATCTTATTTCTTATATTAATGCTAGTTTTGTTATGAATTTGTGAGCTTTTATGCCTATTTTTGTCTATTTTGTAGAAACCGAGCTTAAGGAGCAAAACTGAGTGTTCGGGAGTATTTTGATTGATATTGGAGCCTTTTAGAGCCTTATTGAAGATTCAAGAAGAGAATAGATAATTAATAAAATGTCGAGCAAGAAAATTTCATCTTGAAGGTCAAAGTTTGAAGATTTTCAAGTTGAAGTCTAAAGAAAAAAAAAAATTTACGGAGCCTAGGAGCCCAAACCGGCGCATAGGTGCCACAAACAGAGAATGAGGGCAGAGTGATAGCGCCTAGGCACTGTTTTGAGCGCCTAGGCACTATGATACCAACAGAATGCATGTTTTTAGACTATGCTCGATCCCTGCTATAAAAATGACCTTTTCTCTTTGATTTTGGGAGGCCAAACTGAGGGGTTTTGCCCTAAACTCGATTCCATGCTATTTTGAGAGGTTTTGGGAGCATTTTGTGAGCGGGTTGGAGCAAATTTGAAGATTTGGAGCTCAGATTCTTGGAATAACACCTTAGAAACGCGTGATCATCCTTTATTTGCAATTTCTTCCCTTTTCCTTTCATTTATAGTTAATTTAGTGGCTATAAAGTAGGGATTTTTGGGTTGTATTGACTGATTTTGTATGGTTTAATCCCTACTTACTTGGGTTGAGCTGTTAAAAATTGTTTTATGCTTAATTGTTGGAAACTTTGGATTAATTTCTTAAGTAATAGATGTTTATTGCTTTTAAGGCTTTGAATCATTTACGCAATTGTTGCTTAATGCCTTTAATCATTGTTTATCTAATTAATTGAGGTATTTCTAAGTTGAGCTCAAAAGAGGAAACTTAGTTTAGCTTAATGCGCAATTAATTTAGGTCCTGTTTGATAACGTTCCTGTTTGATAACGTTCCTGTTTCCTGTTTCTTATTTCCTGTTTCTGTTTCTTGTTTTTTAAGAACTAGAAACAAGAATATGTTTGATAACTATTTATGTTTCTTGTTTCTTGAAAAAAAAGAAACAGGAACAGATATTTGTTTGATAACTGTTTCTCGTTTCTTGATTTTTTTTCCTTTTTTTAGTATAAATAAAGTTTAATATGTATAATATAAAAAAGATATAGCATGCATTAAAATAATATTAAAAGAAATTATCAATATCTCAATGTAATATCACTAAAAAAACATATCTAATGCGAATTATACTAAAAAATAGTATCTATTACAAGTAAGTCCCGATGCAAAATTAAAAACAATAATAAAATTGTATTTCTCCTTCACATGTTGCCCAGATTTGATCTGCAATGTTGTCTCTTACTCGAGTCATTCGCCTTAAATGATGTTGGCTCACATCTAACTCAATTATATTACTTTGTAAATTATCCGGCAAACTCCGTGCATCTTCAACGATCATTGTTTCATTGCTAAAATCATTGAAGAGATCATCTTAACGATCATTCAATCTAATATAATTGTGAATAGTACAACATGCTGTTGGTAAATATTTTTGTGTGTTGACTGGGTAAGAAGGCATTTGTTTAAGAATAGGGAATCGAGCCTTCAACACGCCAAAGCAAGTTCAATAACATTTCGTAGTGAAGAATGTCGATAGTTAAACACTTCTTCCCTACCTCGAGGTTGATTTCTCCTTTCTCTAAAATCTCGTAAATGGTATCTTTGACCGCGATATGGTGCTAAAAATCTAGGCATATTTGTATATCTAGAATCAACAAAATAGTACTGATCAGCATAACATAAAACGCATAAAAACTTGTGATAAAGTGAAAGGTTAACTTAAAATATAAATAATACATAATTATATACCTCTTTTAGGCGTAGGAAATTTATTCTCAGGATATCTGATACATTCAAGGAGTTTGCGAGAATCATTGGCTGATCCTTCCCAACCAGACATGACATATGTGAATAACATATCAAATGAACAAACACACATTATATTCCATGTTGTGTCAGTTTTTCTACCACGAAATGGTATTTGTTCGTTTTTGCTACTACATGCAGCAATATGAGTGTCGTCAATCGCACCAATACAATCCTGAAAAATATACATGAGCATAAATATATTTTCAAAATGTTATGTTTGTGGAAAAAAATTAAGGCATTTCCTTAAACAAAGGATAATATATATTTAGGCTTGTATATGATCTCTGGTGGTACATTCTCTATGTTTGGTGGACAAATAATTTCTACTTCAAGCTTGCAAACCTTTTTCAAAACAAGGTTAAAAACTCGAGAAATAGTTTGACCTGAATGTTGAAACCTTTCCGCTACTATACGATTTCTCTCATTGTGTGATATGAGTAATAAAAGAATGGCAACTTTCTCTTGCACGGTAAGGTACCTAGAAGCTTTCAAATTTGTCTTCGCTTTTAAATCTTCACAAAAAGCTATGAATGTACCTTTCTTCATCCTAAAGCAATCAAAGCATCTTATGTCGTTTCCATTTAACAACTCGATCACATAATCATGACCTTTTAGTAAAGACGTTCTACATGGTTGTCTAGAAGATTGCATCTTGTGAAAGCTAACAAACAATAAGTTGAAAAAGATGTATACAACATCATCGTTGTCATCAGAATTAAAATTCAAGTCATTGTCTTGAATTAAATCCATAAGGATATCCCTAAATCAAGCATGAACAACATGAAACCATATAATCAAACCACATAATTCGATGTTTAAGTTTAATATGTGAAAAAGTAAATGACTTAAACTACAAAAGTAACATCCCAAAAATAGTCACTAGAAATACAAGATCAACACAACCAAGCTTCAAGTTTGAGTCAAGAAACCAAAAAAAAAAAAAAATCCAAAAAACCAAAAACAATGTTCTTCCTACGAATGAGATACTACAAAAGCACAGTGAAATCTAGATACTACGTATGAAATCTTTCTTCCTCGCATCAGGCATGAGCAAAAATAACTTTCTCCAAGTAACAACTCCATGCAAAAGTTTGAGTATTTTAGTATAAGCTTCTCCATCAAGATCCTCCATTGCATTCAAAAATTTGAAGCTTCCATCAACTCCTCATCGACAACACTTTTTTCTTTTGATGTTTGACCTTCCTCAACTTGACTAACGATAGAATTAAAAGATCTTTTTTCGAGGATGTCATTTCTTCTCTTGGCACTCTCCGCATACACATCTATAAATGAAGACATGACACTGCTAAATTCGTCTCTTTTGTTTCGAACTTGTTTTCTACTTTTTTCATGACCACCATCTTCACCAATCAAATTTGTATTGCTTCCAACATCATTTTCATCTTCAGAATCTGAAGGAAGTTTTGTCGATGGACAAGCATTTGCACCTATAGCTGTAGTATCTCCAAAGATTCTCATAAGCTTTGCATAGTGCGTGCAACCACTTTTTTTAAACCTCTTAGCTCTCTTATTGACCTATAAGAAATTTCACAATAGTACATAAAACCAATCATAGTTCAATAGAAGATTTCATTGAAAAGGAAAACACTTGTCGTTGCTTTATACCTTAAAAAGATCATTTCATTGCTCCTCTTCTAGGGTGATAGTGCCCAATAATGGATCCCAACCATTTCCTGACATATCACTCAATATTTTTTTGAAGTCTTTGTAAATTTGTCTTAATTTGTTGAACTTATTTTTTAGCGTTCAGGTGGGTTCTCATATAATTCCAACTAGTCCTTGTAAATGTTGTGGTTGGTCGATTGTCCTTTGCAACCTCTTCATCCATTAAGTAAATAAGTAGAGTCTCATTCTTGTCAGGTCATGGTCCCTCTCTTTTCAACCCATCAATTTCAACGGCCTCATCAAGGCAATGCTTTTCTGATGATTGTTGTGACATCTAGAAACATTAGTAGAAAATTTCTTGTGTAAATTACAAGCAGAGTTGACTCCAGGGTTCATTTGTTCTAAAAGAAACCTTTCTAGTCCAAAGGAATATACATGTCAACATTCATTGTAGAAAACAATCATAAGATTAAAAAAAAAATCCTAACGTCCAAATGCCTAGAAGAAATAGAGATGTGAGGCATTTCAACAAACAGTTTAGGAGCATAAACCCAACATCCACGTTTCTCATGACCCTTCAAGAAATAGAGATGAAAAATAATATGATTCGATTTATGGTTCACAAAGATATGCCATATATAAGCTCCCTAAACCCTTATCTCATTATCATTCATCTCTATATTCATTCTCTCCTTCAAGACAATAAAATTTATCTAATTCCATCCCAAATCTCTAATCTGTGTATTACTTACAACATAAACAAAACAACATAGCACCAAAAAAGATGAAAAAGGCAGACACACATACTCAGGTCACTCTCAAAACCTTTTTTTCTTTTCTCTGATCTCTCTTTTGGTTTTCTTTACTCTGTTTTTTTTTTAATTTTTTCATTCTGTACATTCTCATGGATACAATGATACCCTTGTAACTGGAGAAAAGAAACATGCAATCCTTTGAATTTTATACATTCAACTGTCGCAAACAAAATAAATAATAGTCTAAATTTAGAAACCCAAAAAAAATGATTAAAATTTTTCAAAGAACCCAAGAATTAAATCCAAAAATAAGTTATAACAAATATAAAACATGTCAAAAGTGAACTTCCACTTTCGTTGAGTAGTGTATTACTTAATTAGGGCATCTAATTGCAATAAAGACATACAAGCTAAGACATATTTCGAGAATACAATGTCTGCTTGAAAGTTCAACCCAACCAAAAAAAAGCAGAGTAATTCGCTGAACTTCACACAATTAGAATTTGAAAAAAACAGAAAAACCAAAATCCCAAACTTCTATTTCACCATATGAATAAACCCAATTTTTTTCACTCCAAGAGGAAGTTGAAAAGTTAAAGAAAGAAGCATGTGGCGAAAGAGAAAAAGGACAAAAACTTGAAGTCAAATCTCAAGTAATTGCACCAAATAATTTTGATCCATTATATTAGCTTGAGAGAGAGAGAGAGAGAGTAATTACCGTGGACAAAGTAGCAAGCAAAGTGGCTTTCGAGAATTTGAAATAGTTGGAAGAGGACTTCAAAGAGGGAACTGGCACGGTGGGATTGATGAATCCTCTGGGTTCGGAGTTAATTGGTTTAAATCACAGCATCCTGCATGAACAAAACCCTAGAAATTGAGGTTATTCCAGAGGATGAAAGCAGAGGAAAACATATAGAAGGAGAAGAGAGACGAAGAAGAAATCGAAGGAACGAAAGAAGAGAGGAGAAGTTGTTTAACAATGCCCTAAAAATCGAGGAAGAGAAACGGAACGAGGCTGGATAGAAACAGAACAGAAGAAACTCATTTTAGATGTTTCTCATATTTGGGACTAATATTAGAAACTGTAACGACCGACATTTTTAGGTATTAATTAAAGTTTAATTTTAAAATTTAAATTAATTGTAAGGCCAATTTCATGTTTAAAGTTGTGCATTGAGATTTAATTTTAGGACTTACATAATTGAAATTGGAGATTTGGAGAGTAAATTGAGAAGAAAGAAGGGAAAAAGAGATTTAATTGATGTTTGGGCATTTTTGTAATTTGAGTGAGTTTAAGCCCAAGCCAAGCTCATTTAGAAGCCAAGCCCTAATTCTCCTCTCTATTATTTTAAATGCACGCAGCCCTAGGTGAGTTGTAAGCCAAGCCAAGCCATCATCTTCTCCAACTTCTTCTTCTTCCCCTTGTGTATTTGAAAAACCACCCCTTGAGCAGAAATTTTTGTTCTCTTTTCTCCCTTCTGCAGCTCACGCCGCCCTCATCACCTCAGACCGGACTCGACGTCGCCGCCTCAGACCCTATTGCCGCGAACCACCACGAGCCGCCACTCCGCCTTCGTACAGACCCACGTGAACCACAAGCCCCGCAGCTCGCCCAAATCGCAGACCCCGACCGCCGCTCAAATCCGCGAACGCTGATCCGCCGCACGCTGCATCTTGCAGATCTGTCGTCGTACGCTGCACAAACCGCCACCGCTGCTACAGTTCGTGTACGGCGAGACTGCTCTGCATTTTGGGCTTTTTTCCAGCAAGTTTCTGTACTGTACAGTCGTGGGTTGACTCTGTTTTCGCCTGGGTAAGGGTTTCGTATTGCTTTCTTATGGTTTTCATATTGGAATTTTAGTTTCGAGCATTGTTATGGTAATTTGGAGATTGACCCATTGATTTTTGGGCTCTATTTTAGAATACCCATCGTACGTGGAGGTCGGCTCTGCGAAACTGAATCAAATCGTCCTATATTCGGCAAGGTTCGGTTCTGTTTTGGGGTAGGAGTTGAGGTAAAATCCTCATTCTAAAATCAAGCAAATCCTTGGGTCTATACTAGACTTCAATTCTAAAATTTGGATTGTGTTGGAAAAATTATTATCTCCTAATTCTTTTACTAAGTTTGGGAGGTAGTTTGGACTTTAGGATGACTATGAAATATGAGTTTCTTAGGAATAGTGGAGTTATTAAACCAACATCTTAGGGTGATTTTTAGAATTGGAGTTAAAAGCTATGAATGTCGAGCGTGATCTTTTGAAAATTGTTATAGGTGGCAAGGGATTTCTGAAATAGGAGTTTGAGGATTCTTTCTTGAGCTTGGCCAAGGTAAGGACTTTATGTCAGTATGCTTAAATGCAAGTTAGGAACTGAATTGAAAAAAAAAAAAAGAAAATTAAATTTGAAAGGAAAAGCTTTTATAAATATTTTATTATGGATTTTTTATGAATTTTAAAATGCTTGTTATATATAAAAATGGATTTTCACTAGTGGATTGCCAAATATTCTTGTGTATGTGATGCATGAGTTATGGTTTGTGATTTATGAGAATATTGCTTTGTGCTGCATCATGGAATGAAAATTTAAAATGCTTTGGGACCTCATGCATACATGTGAATTTTCATGATAAAATGATTTCGAAAGCTGTGGCAATTACCCCCTAAATTAAAGATGTACATCAAAATAGAAAGGAACCTGAAAAGGTTAAATGAAAAGGAACCTGAAAAGATTAAATGGAAAGGAACCTGAAAAGGTTAAATTGAAAAGGAACCTGAAAAGGTTAACTGGAAAGGAAATGTTAGGTTGGGTTAATTGTCCACATTAAGCCGAAGAGAAGAGTTAAAAGAAAAACGTTTCCGCTATGAAAATATTTTAGATCCCACTAGAGGAAAAGTTTTAAAATTCACTTTGAATGTGTTTGCATATCCTGACCCTAGTAGTGAGGTCACTTACTGAGTATTTTAAATACTCACACTTTTTCAAAAATGTTTTTCTTTTCAAGTATAGGCAAGGGCATCTTGGGCGAGTGACAGGATAGTTGCTGCAAAAGGCCACCGGTGACCTATAGAAGTTTTCCTTCGGCAATTTCTTCATTTTTAGCATTTTTAGAATATTTTTTTAGTAGACATGTTATGAAAATTAACTCATTTTTTTTTTAAAACATTTTAATCTATGCTTATGCTTTGGAACAAATTTAAAGGGATCCCGAGGTAAAAAGTTTTTGATTGTTTTATAAAGTTTATTCCTTTTTGTAAGATTATTTAAGTTTTTTTTTATTTCATTAGCATGCATGTAGTAACACCCCAAGAAAGTCTAATAGGAAAAGTAGGGTCATTTCAGAAATATATATTTTTTTAATTTGGAAACGAGAAACGGGAATGGTTATCAAACAAGCCGGTTTCTTAAAAAATGAGAAATGGGAACACGAAACGAGAAACGTGATTGTTATCAAACAGGCCATTAACTACTTGATTGATAGCGAGATTAATAGCTAATTAATTGTAGTTGGTGATGAAGGTTAATTAGTTAGGCATTGGTTAATTGACTAGTTTTCTAAGTAGAAACTCGACGGAGAGAGGCTTAGACAATAACCAATTGCATAACTAGTGTTTATTTACCTGAGTGACGGCATGGGTTAATAAATAGACATTAGAAGTTCGTAGTTAAGAAGCTTAATGCCTTGTATGAGTTAGCTAGCGCTAAGGAGACCTATGTTAGTTAATTAATACTTGAGATTGGAGGAGACCGAGAGGAGATTTCACGTCTTTAGAGCTTCTAGACTTATGAGTTCACTGTCCATTGGTTTATAATTGTCTGTTAGCTTAGTAATTGATCATTTTCCAAGTTATCCCTCGTGTTTGTGTGTCCCATTTATTTTCTGCCATTTATTTTATGTTGTTAGTTAGTTTATCTTCTTTTGACTTATGTTCTCTAAATAAAGTTAAGTGAGAGTATTTGTGGTAATTAATTGAATTAAAAGTCAATCTCTGTGGATTCGATACTTGGTAGGGATACCGTTTTATATTACTTGACCCGTGCGATTGCAGAAACGTAAAAGTACGCCCATCAAACACTTTCAATGAAGTATCTCTTTCGAAAAAAAAATTAAACAACGATAATTATATTATACCCAATAAACTTAACATCACACGTCATTATCAAATCAATGAGTAGTTTTTGAGTAAACCTATAGAAAGCAATATTTTTTAAAATGAGATGAATCATTATGAAAAAAAAAACTATTGGTGTATTATTATTATTATTATAGTCGAAGAAGACGAAGAAGAATAATAATTATTCCAATAAACTAAATCAGATGATGTTATCTTAAAAAAAATGTTATTTTCAAATCAATTATTAGTTTTTTGAAGGAAAAAAAAACTATAGATGACAATGTTTTTTAAAATGAGAGAAATGATTATGGAAAATGAAAATACAATTAAGAAATGCTAAATATATCGAATATTTCTTAATTTAAAAAATTCTTAATTAGATGCTTAAATTTAAAAAAAAAATAAATTATCACTTTTATTTATAATGTATTAAAAATTTTCATGTAGATATTTAGACAATTGTTATAATTTGTTAACAAAAGGTTGATGGGTTATTTAATTGTTGTTTTATTAATATATAGAGCCCCTAAGAGACAAATGTAGCCTACAAAAGGAAAGCCTTGCAAAGGATATCAAAAAAGAAAAGGATAAAAATAGATCAACATAGAAGCTCTTTACCAATCAATGCCCGTTTGATAACTATGTAGTTTTTTGTCTTTAGTTTTGAAAATTGTGCTTGTTTTCTCACAATTTTTCTACAATTGTTGTTTTTATCTTCTCTACAATGATTTATCTATATTTCTTAAGGAAACATTTGAGTTTCTAGCCAAATTTCAAAAACAAAAACAAGTTTTTGAAAACTACTTTTTTTTTTTTAATTTTCAAAACTTGACTTGATTTTTGAAACATATGCAAAAAGTAGATAAGAAAATATGAAAATTCATAGGTGGAAGTAGTATTTATAGACTTAATTTTCAAAAACGAAAAACCAAATGGTTTTTCAAACGGAGCCTAAGTAATTGGAACCGATACTAAAATAGTACAAACATTGAATTTCACCTTGCAAATTCAAATCCAAGAGAAGGGAAACAAGATTCAAATAACATTCTGTAAATTGAAAAAATAACTGCAACAAAACTCTACCATGAGAAAAACAAATCAGAGATCTGATATTGAATGTTCCCATCCAAACGCTTGATGAAGATGGATGACAAAATGCTTTTTTTTTTTTTATAATTTTTGGAACTATGAATGAGAACAATCTATAGTCCTAAACCTAAAAAGCCATCAACAAAAATAGAATACATGGTCAACATCAAATGATGACCAAAAAGATCTATACCTTTTTGTTGTATTGTATTGTAGTTACTTCGCTTTTTTAGAGTCCTTGACACTCACTGAAATGAAGAGCTTAGAGAATATAGTTTCCATGCATGCTCTAACAATTCCTTTCGAGAAACTTCAAACCATGAAAATAGAAAGGTGTGAGCAGTTGAAGAATCTTTTCTCGTTTTCTATTTTCAAAGGCCTTTTAGCTCTTCAAGGGATTGAGATTGATGAATGTGGCATGATGGATGGGATTGTTTCCGTGGAAAATGAAGAAGCAACCAATGATATTGAGTGCACTCAATATCATTGGTTCTTTAAGACTTTACCACCTGCATCAACTTACAAGTTTCTGCATCAAACAATCCATCCGGGATAATTAAGAGACTATCATCCCCTTTTTTGATGATCAGGTAATATAAAAACACATTCACCTTTCCATTTTATTTACTTTTAATTTGTTGTTTAAAAAAATTCTGTATGTTTATTTTTATTCAAAGAAATTATATTTAAAAGTTCTAAGCAAAATTTTAGAAACAAAATAGTAGATTTTTTTTATTTTATGTTTGAAAAAGAAAATTAAAAAATTGTTAGTATACTACGTATTGTTTTTAAAATGAATATCAAATGGAAGCTATAAATGGCAACTTTGTGTTTAGTTACTTTTTTTTTTAATCTAAACGATTATAAAATTGCAGGTCTCATTTCCTGACTTGAAGGAGTTATCAATTTACAGAGGAGAGAATTTGAAGATATCATGGCATAATAATGAGTTGATTGCAAATTCCTTTTGCATACTCTAAATCATAAAACTTCAAAATTGCAACAAATTAAAATACGTGTTATAACGCCCGACTTATTTAAGAGCATTGTCTACACAAGCATGTGTGTGTTGAGTTCGTGTTTGTGGTTATGTTATGCATAAGATTTATGGGTCGGGTGAGAATGAGGCATATGATCTCGCATGTGGTATATCCCTTTACGAGCTAAGTGCGATGTGGCTAAGCAAAAGACCGTGCGGCTAGTGCTACTTATTTTTCCCCATGCGAGCATATATTCCTAGGAGGTTGAGGCAGAGTGGTGAGCGTGACCCAGAGCGATGATTGAGATGATGATACTAGCATAGGGGGTGATTCCCCCAAATCGATGAGTGAGATGATGATGCTAGCATAGGGGGCGATTCCCCCTAGAGCGATGAGTGAGATGATGATGCTAGCTTAGGGAGCGATGAGTGAGATGATGATGCTAGCATAGGGGGCGATTCCCTTAGAGCGATGAGTGAGTTAATGATGCTAACATTTGGTTTTCTCGTAATTACGCCGTCATGCTACCGAAATTTCGAGCATGAGCGAGGTAACTCAGTCTTTCTTCTGCATTTAGAGAGTTGTGTGGGTTAGGGTCGTTACACGTGTTTTCTTGAAATATGATGACTTCACTTGTTTTATTAAATACATTAAACATTAGGTCCTGTGAGTTATTAGAAGGAATATTTGAAATTGAAAATCCGACTTTTAAACAAAATGATGATGCAAAAACAATGCCATTAATAGAGTTAAATTTATCCAATCTACCATATATAAAGTGCGTGTGGGACAAAGATCCCAATGGGTTTAACATTTCCAAATTTAAATGAAGTCAATGTTTTTGGTTGTCCTCAACTTAGAAGTCTTTTTCTAGCCTCCTTCATCAAATATCTTCAACAAATTAAAACTTTAAGGGGCTGTTTGGCTCCCTGTTTTGGGTTTGGATGGTTTTGGATTCCAAACCCAAAATCATGTTTGGCCCAATGTGTTAAAACCCTTAGTTTTTGAAACACAACTCCATGGGTTACAACAGTGCAACCCCATGGGATTTGTAACATGTTTTCTTCTTTCATTTTCCTTCTTCCATTTCCGACAACCACTTCAACAACAACTCCTGTGACAACTCCAACGACCACTACCGACGACAACTCCGACGATCACAACGACAACCAATCACCACTGAAGACTACCTCCGACAACCACTCAAGAGACCAGTCTAACGACCACCCCAACAACCTGACCACCCGAGCAACTCGACCACCCAGACGATCTAATGACCCCGACTTACCCGCAACCACCGCCAACGACCACCTGACAACCACTCCGACTACCCGACCACCCTAGCGACCTAACAACCCGACAACTACCACTGACGGCCACTCTGACAACTCGACCACCTGACAATCACTGCCAACGAACACCTGGTGACCACTCCAGCGACCTGAAGGAGTTGATCGTAAAAGAATGCCCTGAAATGAAGACATTTTCATATGGAGAATTAAACACGCCCAGATTGCATTCCATGTGGAAAGAAGATACGGAAGTTGGAGTATCGCCAGCATCCAAAACTTCTCCACACAAGCGGCATATATATGTTTAGTGCTTCAACCATTTTTTTTCTATTCTTTCATCCCAATTTAGATTAAAATATTTTAGCTACCATCCAAACACAAAATTTTAGTTCCATTCATTCCAAATTTTTCTTGTTCCAACAGTTTAAAATCATTTCTTAAATTTCAAATTACAGGATTTGAAATCATTTTTTGAACTTTCTTTATTTTTTAAAAAATATATCCTTAAAAGTATTTTCAAAATCTTAACTAAATTTAAAATTAAAAAAATATATATGAAAGCACTTGTTTAGAAAAAAAAGAAACAAAAAGTGAATGGACTCTCACCATTTTTAGAAGAAGAGCCACTTCTCACTTCTCATATCTTTAGCAAGTGGTATCCTCCCTTCTTAATTTGATCTCTTATCTCATCATTTTTATTCATTTAACACTTCTAACCTTCACTTATTCTTCTATTTTTATAACTTAACTAATGCACTTTCTTTGAGGGCACGTAGAATTAGACATTTTATTCTCCGTGGTTTTGTACCTCTAAAGCACGAACAGCCTAACGTTTCTAAGGCACTCACTATCCATGCTAAAGTAGTTTAGCATCATTTCCTCTTTTTTTCCCTTACTTGCTCCTTTATACTAACTTCCTTTTCACTCCTTTTGTTTGCAGATCGGGTTACAATGATCAATTGACTAAGTGAAGTAATGTCTTATTTTTTTATTATGTATTTTATTGTGAACATGCATTATTTTCCTAATGTGTCTTATTATAGGATGGTTGTGATCCTCTATGTTAGTTGAACATGCACTTTGACATATAAGATGATTGTGATTCATTATGTTATTTAAACTGATTTATGTTATATTATTATTACATGTAAAAATTATATTAAACTTTATTCCATGTTTATTATATTCCTCATTTGTATTCCATGCGACTTGATGTATGGTATAAATGAAGTCTTTAGGGTGAAAAAAGTTGTATTAAAAAAACAGTTTTGAATGATTGAATACAAGGGTAAATGTTTACTCATTCGTATTCTATATGCTTTGATGTATGTTTAAAAAAAAACAGTTTTAAATGGTTGCAATACGAGGGTAAATATTTATTCCTCATTCCTATTCCATGTGATTTGATGTATGAAATCAAGTTTTTAAGATGAAAATGTTATGTTCAACAATAATTATAAAAAAAAAAAAAACAGTTTCAAATGGTGTGTAAATTATTCCAGAAGTAAATACTAAAAAACAACTTTTTTTTTGTTTACAGAAACTTCCACGTATTTTATTTTGGATCAAGATTTTTTTTTAATTTTACATTTAGAAAAGAGATTATTCATTTATTTTATGTAGCAATTGATCTTTTGTCTTAAATCAAACTGGATCCACCAAATTCATATGATAAATTGTTTATATCGAGTATTTTTCAAATAAACATTTGGCATAATATACAAAGAATGTCAAGATCTCTAGTTTTGTCAATATCAGGTTTTATGATTTTTTTTTTTTATAAAAAAAGATAGGTTGTCAAAATCTTTATGAGTATCAAAATTCAGTTTCATGTTAAAATCTAGTTTTATGTCAAATTGTTGATTTCGCATTCTTTTTTTTTTTTTTTTTTTTTTATTTATTTACATTGCAAAATAGCATGTATATATACCCTCAAAACCTCTCAATTTTATGAATTTTTTACAAAAAAAAAAAAAAAGTTATAAAAACAAATTGTTCATTTTTTTTTTCTTTTTTCAGTTATCTTGCACAATAGAATGTAAATATACACTAAAATTCCTTCAATTTTTTAATTTTTTTTAAAAAAAAAAGTTAGAACAAAGAATTGTTCATTTTTTGTTTAGGAATGTCGTTGAACTAAGGTATAAATCCATACTTGAGATTTGTGTTCGTGACAACTTTATACTCGAGCCTTGTCTGCCCAAGCATGCGTGTGTTGAGTTCGTGTTTGTGGTTATGCATAAGATTTATGGGTCAGGTGAGAATGAGGCTTATGATCTCGCAGGTGGTATATCCCTTGATGAGCTAAGTGCGTTGTGGCTAGGCAAAAGACCGTGCGGCTAGTGCTACTTATTTTTCCCCATGCAAGCATATATTCCTAGGAGATTAAGGTAGAGTGGTGAGCGTGATCCATAGCGATGAGTGAGATGATGATACTAGCATAGGGGGCGATTCCCCTAGAGTGATAAGTGAGATGATGATGCTAGCATATAGGGGGTGATTCCCCCTAGAGTGATGAGTGAGATGATGATGCTAGCATAGAGAGCAATTCCCCCAGAGTGATGAGTGCGATGATGATGCTAGCATAGGGGGCGATTCCCCCAGAGCGATGAGTGAGTTGATGATGCTAACATAGGGGCAATTCCTCTAGAGCGATGAGTGAGATGATGATGCTAGCATAGGGGCGATGTCCCCAAAGCGATGAGTGAGATGATGATGCTAGTATAAGGGGCGATTCCCCCAAAACGATGAGTGAGATGATGATGCTAACATAGGGGCGATGTCCCTAGAGTGTTAAGCGTGAGGGTTGTTCTTCCTTTTTGCATCAGACTATCCTATGATACATGACTCGCAGGTATAGCACGTGTAATACCATAGGGGAGTGTGCCTGAAATAAGATAAGTAGGCACATAGCTAACAGAAGTGATTATTGAGTTTGAATTTTAGTAGGAGTCTATGAGTTAGGGCGGAACTTGTTTGTTTATGGTTTCGAACTTTGGACCCTTAAGTGGGCTACTTACTGAGTATGTTTATACTCACTCATGCTATTTTGTTTGTCTTTGCAGATTGTGTCACACCCCCTCCCGAACCACCTGCTAACTTAGCTCGGAAGATGGCGTGAAGCCAACAGGCATCGTTTCACTACTTAACGATACCTATGACCCTTTTAATTTCTGATAAACAAACCATACCTGTAAACGAAATACTCTACATATTACACAGCGGAACCCTGGACAATTTCTACATATGCACACGGAGCAGTTTTAGTTAAAACCTCACTTGAACAATCAAAATGCAACCACTCGTTGTTTACACAAACAAGACCACTAGTTTCATACACGAACATATCTACACATCCCTTTTAAGTTATCTACACTACGAGCAGACTCGCTATATAATACCACCCACGTACAAAGTATCTAACTCGTAGAGCGTTCGGCAGGCTGTGGCAGGATCTCAGGCACCGGGAGCTCGATCTCTACCTGAAAAGTTGGAAAACATTGAAAGAATGAGCTGGAAGGCTCAGTGAGTGACTGAGTTTAAAACTATTAACTCGTAAATCATAACATATAACCTCAATAGCTTTTACAGGAGTCCAACAAGTGTGTCAAAAATATTAACCATTTTAAACATATGACAAATTAGTTGTGTAAGACTCGCCCAGTACAATCAATGTTCATTCTACGATGTAGTGGGGCCCGCCCAGCACTCCCATCGTCTTTGTCGTAGTGGGGCTCGCCCAGCACTCACGACAGCATTGTTGCCACGGAGTACACTCAACGTCGAAAACAGAAAATGACCTGTGTGCACACGGTACTATACAACCTCGGGCTCAATATCTCAACCATTAACTCATACAGGTCTCAGAGAAACACATGAAAACCTTTAACAGTTCTTGCTAACACATGTAGACTTGGAATTAAGGTATTTCTTCTAGTTTTAGAAAACCAGTAAACATATGCTCACAACGAACAATTTAAATCATTTTTAGGAAACCATATATGCTTATGAACACGTGCTCAAGAGACCATAAATCTTTAAGCTACATCATTCTTAGGAAGTCTTTTCTTTTCATGAACACAAGTTTAAGCATAGAATTTATTTTCAGAATTCATTTTGTCACTCACAGCGTTAATATTAGATTCTCGGTCCGTAAATTTGTCCTATTCCTTCTTGGCCTGCCAAATAAACAAAACCAAGCATTAGAATCTTGGCCTCATGAATTTAAGGTTTAGGATTGCAAAAACCCTCCCATCTAATTCCTGCACTTTACAGATTTTATACCCTAAACTCACACACCTATAACTTTTTCATTACTTGCTCAATAATGATGTTATTTATACCAAACTCTTCCTTTTTGAACCCTCTAAAACTTATCTGAAGGAGTGAAATCAAAATTCCTAAAGGATGTGTCTGTAACTACCTTGTAAGTCATTTTCCCCCAAACACGTTTCTGCTAAACCAGAACTGTTTTCCTGCTGCAACCCGAAACTAACCTGGAATTTAAAGAAATTTCCAAACAAATTCTAACCACAACCTCTTCATGATAATTATAGGAAATTAAATCAGCTTTCCATCCATACCTAATACAGATTCTAATTCGAAGTCTACAGATCAGTACATCCCAAAAACCAGAGGTTCCCCGGATTTGACAGTAAAAACACTCCTCTGACTTCCCCTTCAAAAACCCATAACATAACTTCCGATTTTGCTCAAGCTTCCTTCACGAAAATTGTTCTAAAATGAGTTAACTTTTAAGGAAATCAAATCTCACCTCTTAATACCCCTTGTGGAGCTCAAAACGTTCCAAATATCAGAGGTAGTCAGGGTTGAACACGAAATCTTCCATGCAAGACTGATCTTCCCTCCTTTTCTTCTTCAATTACAACTCCAACATCACCTTCCTTCTTCCTCCTATTCTCTCCCACAAAGAACCCTCTGTTTTCCTTTGGTAAATGAGACTCTAAATTGGGTGAAAGTGTGTGAAAGGGTTGTAAAGGTAAGCCTTGGCGGTGAGTGCAATTTCCCACTTCCCACTTTCTTTTCTTTTTTTTTTTTATTTTAAGACAGAACATACAGCACATTCCACCTTCCTTTCTTTTTCTTTTTATTTTACAAGCTTACCAATACATTTCCTTAGGAATTTCCAAGGAGGGATTCCGGGTTTACAGATTGTGCATATCCTTAAAGCGGGTGACGAAGGCGATGACTTGATGAGACTATGGAGACTCCACCAAAGTTTATTTCTTGTTGTTGGCTTTCAGTTGTGTATCTTAGTGCTTATAATGTGTTGGTCTGTAAATCTTAAATATCTATTGCTTCCGTGTATTTTGATAAAATTCCTTAGTTCTTGTGTGTATTGGTTGAGCTCAGCATAATATATCGTAGTTTGGTGGATGCTCATGATTTTGTGCTCTGAAGTTTAGAAGTGTTGTTTTGTTCCTATCAGGTCTTTGTAAAATTTGGTTTTCTCGTAGTTACACTGTCATGCTGCCGAAATTTCGGGCATGAGAGAGGTAACTCAATCTTGCTTCCGCGTTTAGAGAGTCGTGTGGGTTAGGGTCGTGACACGTGTTTTCTTCAAATATGATGACTTCACTTGTTTTATTAAATACATTAAACATTAGGTCCTATGAGTTATTAGAAGGAATATTTGAAATTGAAAATCCGACTTTTAAAAAAAATGATGTTGCAAAAACAGTGCCATTAACAGAGTTAAATTTATCGAATCTACCAAATTTAAAGTACGTGCGGGACAAAGATCCCAATAGGTTTAACATTTTCAAATTTAAATGAAGTCAATGTTTTTGGTTGTCCTCAACTTAGAAGTCTTTTTCCAGCTTCCTTCATCAAATATCTTCAACAAATTAAAACTTTAAGGGCATATAGTGTAGCTGAATTGTTCCCAGAGGGTACGACATCGAATTCAGTGCTCCTTGAGGTAATGGATCTTGATCATCATTATAACCTATGTATGCAACCATTTACGTTTGTATTTGGTACTAACCCTAAGTCGTTATTGAGGATAATAATTGTTTAGATATTCATGAAATTAAATAAAAATTAATTAATTTAAATAATACTTGTAGAAACTCCGTTTGTTTTCAGATATTCCCATGGTTGAGAATTTTGGAAGTGGGGTACAAGGCAATGAAGGGAAGCTGTTGGGTTAGATCAGAGTTGTTTCTCAACCTTGAAACGTTGATTGGTTTTGAAGATGATGACATGATTACTTTGCCATTGAAAATGAGTCGAGCATTATACAACATTGAAGTATTCGAAATGAGAGATGCCCATCAGTTGGTACAAGTATTTGGAAATGAAGAAGAAAATAATCATGGGAATTTGAAGACGTTATATTTGTCTAATCTTCCTAAGCTTACACACGTGAGGAAGGACAACAATCAAATGACCACAAACTTTGATAGTTTGGAAAGTATTGATGTAAGCAAATGTGAGAATTTGAAGTGTTTACTGCCAGTCATCAATCACATTCTTCAACTTGGGTTTTCTTTAGATCAGAAATTCCAATGGAATGATGAATTTGTTTAGCTCCTCAGTGGCAAAAAATGTGGTGAATCTCAGCTTCATTGAAGTAGATGATTGTGGAGGAATGACTTCCGTAGTTGCAGTAGAGGGAGAAGGAGAAAAAGAAAATGATGAAATTATTTTCGACAAACTAACTGATATATATATTGATCGAATGCACCAAGACTAGTAAGCTGTTACTCTGGAAAATGCATGCTTAAGTTTCCCTGTTCGAAGGAGTTGATCGTAAAAGAATGCCCTGAAATGAAGACATTTTCATATGGAGAAATAAGCAGCCCCAGATTGCATTCCATGTGGAAAGAAGATACAGAAGTTGGAGTATCGCCAGCATCCAAAACTTCTCCACACAAGTGGGATATATATGTTTAGTGCTTCAACCATTTTATCTATTCTTCCATCCCAATTTAGATTAAAATATTTTAGCTTCCGTCCAAACACAAAATTTTAGTTCCATTCATTCCAAATATTTCTTGTTCCACACCAGATAGAGGGTTTAAAATCATTTATTTCTCAAATTTCAAATTACAGGATTTGAAATCATTTTTTGAACTTTCTTTATTTTTTAAAAATATATCCTTAAAAATATTTTCAAAATCTTAATGGACTCTCACCATTTTTATAAGAAGAGCCACTTCTCACTTCTCATATCTTTAGCAAGTGGTATCCTCCCTTCTTAATTTGATCTCTTATCTCACTATTTTCATTCATTTAACACTTCCAACCTTCATTTATTCTTCTATTTTTAGTACTTAACTAATGCACTTTCTTTTCATATGTTGCTTTATGAGGTGGTGGAGGGTACGTAAAATTAAACATTATGTTCTCCTTAGTCTGTACCTATAACAACCATACTTTTTCTATTAGACTTTCTAGGGACGTTACTACATGCATGCTAATAAAATTAAACAGAAATCTTAAACAACCATGCTCAAATGCAGTAATCTTTTGCTAAACAATCAAAAACTTTTACTTCGGGATCCCTTTAAAATAATTTCAAAACGTAAGAATAAAATAAAACATTTAACAATTGAAATAATTTTCATAATACGTCTACTAAGAAAACACCCCAAAAATGCTAACAAGGAAGAAAATTGCAGAAATAAAACTTCTCAGGTCACCCATAGCCTCTTGCAGCAAACTATCCTGTCATTCGCCTAGGATGCCCTTGCCTTTACCTGAAAAGAAAAACATTTTTGAAAAGAGTGAGTATTTAAAATACTCAGTAAGTGACCTCACTACCGGGGTCAGGATATGCAAACACATACAAAGTGATTTTTAAAACTTTTTCCTCTAGTGGGACCTAAAACCTTTTCATGGTGGAAACGTTTCCATTAAATTTTCTCTCCGTCTTAATGTGGACAATTATCCCAACCTAACATTTCCTTTCATTTAACCTTTTCAAGTTTCTTTTCTTTTAATCTTTTCAGGTTCATTTTCATTTAAATGTACATCTATAATTTTAGGACGGTAATTGCCACAACCTTCGAAATCATTTTATCATGAAAATTCACATGTATGCATGAGGTCCAAAAGCATTTTAAATTTTCATTCCATGATGCAATACAAAGCAACATTCTCATAAATCATAAACCATAACTCATGCAGCACATTCACAAGAATATTTGGCAATCAACAAGTAAAAATCCATTTTCATATATAACAAAGCATTTTGAAATTCATCAAAAATCATGATAAAATATTTGTATAGCTTTTCATTTCAAATTTATTTTTTTTTCAATTTAGTTCCTAACTTGCATTTAAGCATACCGGCATAAAGTCTCTTACCTTGACTAAGCTCAAGAATCTGAATCACCCAAATGCTCACCAAAATTTCACCGCTTTGAGCCTCAGTCAAACAATTTGGAGCCTAATCAAAGACATTCTTAAGGTTAGAAAAAAATTCCTAAAATGAACCCAAAATTCCTTCCACCAAACTAAATTTAGTTCACTTTAATTCATTTTGACCCTTAGAGAAAAGTCAAACAATCCCATGATAAATGGAAACTCAAAATTCCACGATTCCGGCCAAAACTAAACATAACTAAATTCCAAAATTAGCATTAATTCCTTAGCATTTAACTTAATCTCAAATTGGTGGGAAAATTGGATTTAAGTTGCAAGATTCATGGGTTAATCGTACATTCGAGTTTAATCTACCAAAAGCCCAAACTCAAGGGACCTTTGAGACTTACCGAAAATTTTGCTCCAACAGTCCCAAATCCTACCGGACAGCGACTCAGGGGCACAACGCTCATGATTTTGATGCCGGAGCGGAATGGGTATCCTTGAAACAAAGTCAAGATTCATGAATTAGTCTTGCCCATTATCACAACCATCAAGAAAATGTGTAGAAACTAATGATTACCCACAAATGGCGGTTTGACGGACCGGAAGAGAGAGTTGGTCGGACTTGAGTCGAGGATCTGTAGCAGCGGCGGCAGGAGGGCGAGTTTGCATCAGTGTTCGGGAGGTTTGTGGTGTTTGATCTGCTGCAGATCAGGTCAGAGGCGCGACGGTTCATGGTGTTCCAGCAGTCGGGTCTGAGACACAGCGACGGTTCGTGGTGTGGGCGGCGGTGCACGACGGTCTACGATAGCGTGGGAGTGGCTGCAAGCTGCTGAATTTTTTTTTTCTGCAAGAGGGGCTGTCGAAACAAGGGAAGAAAAAGAAGAATGAGGAAGATGATGGCTTGGCTTGAGAGTTGACTTGATGGCTTGGCTTGAGAGTTGACTTGAAGGCTTGACTCCTAACCTAGGGCTGCATGCAATATAAAATAATAGAGAGGGAAACTAGGGCTTAGCTTATACATGGGCTTAGCTTGGGCTTAAACTCACTCAAATCACAAAAATGCCCCAAACATCAATTAAATCTTTTTTTTCCCTTCTTTCTTCCCAATTTACCCTCTAAATCTCCAATTTCAATTATGTAAGTCCCAAAATTAAATCTCAATGCACAACTTGAAACATGAAATCGGCCTTACAATTAATTTAAATTTCAAAATTAAACTTTAATTAATACCTAAAAGTGTCGGTCGTTACAGTACCTCTAAAACACGAACAGCCTAGCGTTCCTAAGGTACTTATTATCCATACTAAAAGTAGTTTAGCATCATTTCCTCTTTTTTTCCCTTACTTACTCCTTTCTTCCTTTTCACTCCTTTTGTTTGCCGATCAGGTTACAACGATCAATTGACTAATTGAAGTAATGTCTTATTTTTTCATTATGTATTTTATTGTGAACATGCATTATTTTCCTAATGTCTTATTATATGATGGTTGTGATCCTCTATGTTAGTTGAACATGCACTTTTCCATATAAGATGATTGTGATTCATTATGTTATTTGAACCGATTTATGTTATATTATTATTCTATGTAAAAATTATATTGAACTTTATTCCATGTTTATTATATTCCTCATTTGTATTCCATGTGACTTGATGTATGGTTTAAATGAAGGCTTTAGGGTGAAAAAGTTGTATTAAAAAAACAGTTTTGAATGGTTGAATACAAGGGTAAATGTTTACTCATTCCTATTCCATATGCATTGATGTATGTTTAAAAAAAAACAGTTTTAAATGGTTGCAACACAAAGGTAAATATTTATTCCTCATTCCTATTCCATGTGATTTGATGTATGAAATCAAGTTTTTAAGATGAAAATGTTCTGTTCAAAAAAAAAAAAAGAGTTTCAAATGGTGTGTAAATTGAAGAAGTAAATACTAAAACACAACTTTTTTTTGTCTACAGAAACTTCCACGTATTTTATTTTGGATCAAGATTTTTTATTTTAATTTTACATTTAGAAAAGAGATTATTCATTTATTTTATGTAGCAATTGATCCTTTGTCTTGAATCAAACTAGATCCACCAAATTCATAAGATAAATTGTTTATATCAAGTATTTTTCAAATAAACATTTGGCATAATATACAAAGAATGTCAAGATCTCTAGTTTTGTCAATATCAGGTTTTATGATTTTTTTTTGTAAAAAAAGATAGGTTGTCAAAATCTTTATGAATATCAAAATTCAGTTTCACGTCAAAATCTAGTTTTATGTCAAATTGTTCATTTCGCATTTTTTTTATTTACATTGCAAAATAGCATGTAAATATACCCTCAAAACCTCTCAATTTTATGAATTTTTTACATAAAAGTTAGAAAAACAAATTGTTCATTTTTTAGTTATCTTGCACAATAGAATGTAAATATACACTCAAAATCCCCTCAATTTTGTAATTTTTTTTTTAAAAGTTAGAACAAAAAATTGTTCATTTTTTGTTCTTTTTTCGTTTTTTGAGTTATGAAATTTTTACAAAAAAGTTAGGAAAAACAAATTGTTCATTTTTTGTTCTTTTTTTCCAATTATCTTGCACAATAGAATGTAAATGTCCCCCAATTTTAATTTTTTTTTAAAGTTTGTTCTTCTTTTTTCATTTTTCGAGTTATGTTGCAAAATAGCATGTGTGAATAGATATTTCAACAGGATTAAAGGTCTCAAGAGGAAATGTCGACATATCGACGGAAATTTAATCCCTGGATTGGTTATAGACGACTGTTTAGTTATCGTCGAGGCTCTGTTAACCATATCTTGAAATTCCACTCATTCCTCGACTACCTTGTTGAGTGGAAACACAAGTGCTGCATGCATATCTTGGGAAGGCAAACATGATCCTCCTATTTCCGAAATCTTCTTTGCTAACTTTCTATGAAACCTTTTGAGGAAGACGTTATGTCCTTATTTTCACTTCATTTACCACGTTATGTTTATTTACCTTATTCTACATTTCTGTTTGTATTGCAATCTTTTGGACTTTGTATCTGTATGTGTGAACTCATCGCACTAAACATTGGCATGTTATGCTTTCTTTTGTATGAATGCCAAAAATTGTTCTAAATGTTTAAAACTCTTTTTTTTTTATTCTTCAACTGCAACATAAATTAAAAGATCCATTAAAAAGTCTCTTAAAAAATTGATCCATGTTACACAATGGCTACTATATTTCATATAAGATCCACTACAAAATTTGAAGGGAACAAAATAGCTAAATGAAAAAGGGTGGAAAAAAGCTGCATAAACCTAGGGTTCAGAACACTGCACCACAAACACATTTTTCTAATTTCCAGGCTTTAGTACACTGCACCCCAAATACAGTTTTTTTTTTTATTTTCAGGCTTCAGAACACTACACCACAAACACAACTTTCTAATTTCCAGGCTTTAGTACACTGCACCCCAAACACAGTTTTCTGATTCCCAGGCTTCGATACACTGCACTCCAAATATAGTTTTCTGATTCTCAGGCTTCAAAACACTGCACCACAAATATAACTTTCTTATTTCCAAGCTTCAGAACCTCCCAAGAGAAACTCTCTAGGGTTCTTATTTCGAACCTGCGCCCCAAACAACTCCTTAAATTTTTTTCTCTGAAAATTTGTTGCTGAGACTGTAGACGTGGCAAATATTGATTCGCGAGAGAAAAAAGGTAAGAGACAAGCAAGATAAGGAGGAACAAATTAGGTGGGATTCAAAAGAGTAATAATTTGAGAAAAAAAATCAAAAGACTTGCCCCTTTTTACCTTTTAGCAAAATTATATTTTTACCCCTCATTACATTTTTTCTATATTATTTTTCTTTTTAGTACAAATTTGTCTCTTATATGTCGAGACAGCTTTGGTGAACATAGATATTCTAGCCATGACAAAAATATATATATATACATTTTACCAAAGTAATTGGCATGTACCTTTGATCAAGAGGTCCAAGGTTCAAATCTCTCACCCTCAATTACTATAGTATTTATTATGAGTGAAATTGGACCAAGAGAATAACCCCGAATTACAAAAGAACCTAGAAGAGAAACAGATCAAGGAAACTTTGTAGGCCCAGATTAATCTAATTCCTAGATAGAAAAGAAACTTCTTTAAATCTTTATCTTAAAAAAATATGGAAAACCTAGGTCAACAATCCTATAGATAGGTCATTATGACTCAAACTTTTGTTTGCTACACCCAAATTCTCTTAGCTAACTTAAACATCGAAGCTGGTGTGACAAGTGTCACACCGGTGCCTAGTTTTTTTTCTTTTGCAGGTCATCCATTTCTCCTGAATTACAAATTTACCATTATTGTCACGTGAAGGTCATGTGAAATTTTCTCCAGCCGAATTTTGGTAACAACGGTATTAATATATATATTCTAGTCAATTACTCAAAAATAAAATAGATAAATTAAAAAAAAAATAAAACAGAAAATAAAAAATAAAAAGAAGAAATTTTAGTCCTTAAAAGTGAGGGAATGGTGGTTCTTGAAGACATGCTAGAACAGAATAAATCAAAGTGATCATCGTAGAGAGAGTGGAACATGACACCAAATTCAACCAATTCTTGAAGCAGAGGGAGGAATCTTGAAGCAGAGGGAGGAATCTTGAAGCCGATCGATCCTGGTGCTAGTAACAAAGGTATCCAAGTCATCTCACAAGTTTAAGTTTGATAAATTCTTTACCCTTGTGATAAAAATAAAAATGTCAAGAGATTTGGAAGAAGGAAACTCTTCAAAATCTAAATCCCAAAACTTAGATCAACCGGAACCAATCCTGTTCAATCTTCGTTGTAAAAGCCTTGCAGATTTTCATGAGTACAAGAATACGTTTCTAAATAATCTGTATTTACGGAAGGACTGCGGACGTTCTTTATGGAAACAACAATTCATAGCAGGGCTTCCAAGATTGTTTGCGCAAAGAATCAACTTGAAACTCAGGGAGATGTATTGGGGTCATCCAATTCCATTTGATTCATTGACTTACGGAGATCTCTCGTCTATTATTGTCGATGAACAATTCAAACTGCGCCTCGATATTGACATCTACAAAAACTTCGATAAGATTTTTGGAATTCAAAAGGAAGAAATAGATTCGATCTGTGATCGATGTGGGAAATTAATAGTCTCCCCTTCCTCTCAGAAAAAGAAGAAGGTCATCAAGAGATACCAATCTAGTCATAGGAATTACGTAAGAAAGGACTACTGATAAAGTCCTCAAAAGGCGTTCTCTATGCTAGAGAAAGATTTCAAATTTGTAGCTGATCAATAGCAAAGCAACAACTTCTTGCTCTTCGGGTACGTACTTAATCTAAACTTGTCGTTTTGGGGTCTTCAACCCCTCCACCGGGGCCTTCAGCCTCTTTCAAAAGGGATCTTCTATTAACCCTACTACCTTGATCTCAATTCCAAAATAATCTTTAGCCAAAACACTTGCAAAATTTTCTTTCAATTTTCCTTCCATTACTGTCAAAATTATTTCCAAGTGGCTCAGTATTCAAATCTGAAATACTACAATGTAATGTGATGGGAAAATTACAAATTCTCACGTACGTCTCACCGACTTTGCAGTTGGTGAACTTGCAAGATACTTTCAAAAGGAGTTCAATGATCCATTATTGGATGTAATATTATATTCAATTGAAAAAAAAAAAAAAAGAAGGAAGGAAGGAGAAGAAGAAAATGTATATATTTCCTTTTAATTATCTTGTATAAATCTCAGTCCGTACCAAATTGCAATCTTAGCATATGGGTGTAAATTTAATGAGGAAGCCAAGATGAAGAAATCAGAGATTCCAAAGTAATGAAGAATTCTGCTTAGACTGCTGACAACGCGACGGACCCTTCGGTGTTCCATGGAGCTAGAGGCGTAAGACGAATGGCAAAAGCTCAAGGGACAAGCGCCTAGTTTGAAATTGCTGTACTTTTTTAAATAATTGCTAAGGCATTAAGTTATTATCTGATAAGTTTTAGATTTAAATATGAAAATCCATGTTATTGTGTTTTGTAAATTAATACTAAGTTATTGTAAAATTGTTATAATGACCAAAATAAACATATATTTCAATTAAGGATGAACTTATATTAATATTTAACTTCAAAATTTATATTTTTTTTACTTTAAATTATTTGATAAAAACATCAAGAAAAATAATTGTTATAAAAAAAATTGTTTCAAACAAAATCTAATTTTAGTTTAAATACAAAAGAGTAAACAAAAAATTAGATACAACAAATTAAATTTAAAAATAAAAATGATGATATGATATGAGATAAATTATATAGAATAATATTTCAAGTCTTTCGTAGTAGATAAAATAAAAAATAATTTAAAAAATAAAATTTTCTATCAATCACTTTTACGGTCTCAAAAACAATCCCAAACAGAGCTAAAGACAAGACAACCTTATAAGTTAAGGGCTATGTTTGGGAGTGATTTTGGAATGTCCAAAATCACTTTTGACATGCTCAAAATCAATTCTTCTTCAAAATTGTGATGTTTGGCAATGATAACAAAGTGATTTTGGAAACATCCAAAATCATTTTAAGTGATTTCCGGTCAATCACTTGGGAGGTGATTCCCAAGTGATTTTGTCTTTAAAATTACTATTATTTCATATTTTTAAAAAATATTACTTTTGGTGATGGTTAAAAACCGTCATCTTTTATACAAATTCATTCATTTCCATCAAAAAGCATGTATTCTCAAAACCGTCACCATTGAAGTCATCCACCATTATTTAAAAATGCCAATTTTTCTCTCTCTAAATTTATTTCTCTATCTTTCAATTTTTTCGCTCTCTATTAAAATTTTCTCTCTCTAAATTTTGTGTCCATCTCTCTAAAATTTCTATCCCCCCATGTCTTTAACATTTTTTTCTCTTTGAAACTTTAATTTTCTCTATCTTTATTTTTTTCTCTCTTAATTTTTTAGTTCTCTCGCTATAACTTTTGTCTACCACCTTCTAATATTTTTTTTCCAAATGTAATACTCTTTTTAGTAATTTGATGATTCTAAAATCACCTTTGAAAATAAATATAATCGTTTAAAAAAATACTTTTAATTAAATTTAAATCACTTTTACAAGAGTGGAACCAAATATTAAAATGATTTATAACTAAAACTTTTACAAAATTAATTATACTTAAATCACTTAGCTTAAAACACTTATTTTAAAGTCACTCTAAAAAATGCCCTTAATCATTGAAAGCCACTTTTAATTGTATGAAAATCACTATTAAAAGTGTAGAACCAAACATTAAAATGATTATATGAAAATCAATCTTCATAAATCAATTATGTTAAAATCACTATTTATAAAATCATTCTCATCCTAAAGCTACTTTGATAAAGTAAGATTCGTCCCACAGACATATCCTACCATATCTTTGAAATGGTTGTCCTTTCCTTTTTTAAAGTTTGTCATTTCTCTTACTTTTTAAAAAAAGTGGATTTCCGACCGCTTCAATGAGACGTCCTGTCTTTGTTGTTTCGATCTTATCTTAAATCTTTTTAGTTCAAATTCTATTTTCAAGTCTTGAGAGTCTATAAAGACTTTGCAGTTTGGAAATCAACAAGAAACACAGAAGCCTTAGAAGCCAATACAAGCTCTCATACCCTCCTTCAGAACAACCATTTCTAGTAAACCAATTATAATTTATTCTGGATTAATTCAAATTTGTTGTCCTTTGTTAGAGTCAAAAGTTTTTTGCTTTTCACAAATATATTCTGTCTATATGTATTTTTTAAAAATTTAGTCTTTTCAATATACTAGTTAGCATTACATGTGGTTGCACTGCAAGTGTTTTTAATATTTTAAAATAATTTTTGATGGTAAGATTAAAAAATTATTTAATAAAACGTACAAAATAAAAAAAAAGTTAATATAATTGAGCCAAAATTATACTAATAATGGTTTTTGAAAATCAAGTATATTATTGTTTTTAAAAAATTAAAGTATCATGAGTAAAAAATAATAATAAAAAAAAATAAAATATGACATAGGGTATCAGTCTATAGAAAATTTCTAAAAATTTTAAAGTAAAGAATTGAAGTTCATCGTGTCTATTAAAATAGAATAACGTAAATTAAAGTATTATTTAAAAATTTTAAATAGTCAAAATATTTAGGTTAAAAAATACTTTTCTTTCCTGTACTTTTATTGAAGTAACGATTTAGTCACTGTTTTCAAATCTATAAGAGGTAGTTTGGTTCGCAGGTTTGAGTGGGTTGTTAAACCTAGATTTATTAAGTCTCGGGTTGTTAAGTCTGGGTTTGTTGAGTCTGTGTTTGTTAAGTCTGTGTTTGGGTAATACAGAAAATAGGTTTGTTAAGTCTGGGTTTGTTAAACCAGTGTTTTGATTGTGTCAAGTGTGGGTTTGTTAAGTCTGTGTTGAATTCTAATTTGTTAAACTTGAGTTTATTAGAGGTGTATTTGGTTGGTAAATTTAAAATTTGTAATCAATAATATAAATTATTTAATTAAAGTAATAAAAGCTATATATTATATTATATTTAAAATGTAACTTTTCTTATGAAATTAGAGAGTATTATTTTAATAATAAATAAAATATTTTTAATACATTTATTTTCTCAATTTTCTTCCAATAATTATTTTATAGAATAAATATTTAATTATTCATAAAAATATTTTCAGACTATTTACCAAAGTGTGAACAAATATAAACAAAATTTTTTATGCAAATATATCCAACATAAAATAACCATAAAGAAAATGTTATCAATTATTTATTTAATGATTTATAACTTGTTGTGCTAACAAATGTTATTTACTACTTATCATCAAAATTACTATTAAACTTAACTTCCTATATTTAACTAATACATAAGGTTATAATGTAACGACCCGAATTCCTACGACTCTCTAGATGCGGAAGCACAACCTAGTTACCTCGCTCATGCCCAAAATTTCGGCAGCATGACCGCATAACTAAGAGAAACCAAAATTTTACAAAGACCAGGAAAAAGGCATAAACACTTATATGCTTCAGATAACAAACTCAGCATCCACCAAACTACGATAAATGATGTTGAGCTCAATCAACAGACAAAAGAACCTAAGAACTTCTAACTAAATACACGGAAGCGAAAGAAATTTAAACTTTACAGACCAACAAACAACAGGGAACAAAGAAACAAAACTAAAAGCTAAACAGGGAAAAGAAATTTTGGTGGAATCTCCATAGTCTCATCAAGTCGTCGCCTGCATCATTCGCCCCGAGAATGTGCACAATCTGCAAAACAAACAAAGTAGCAAGCATGAGTATAAACATACTCAGTAAGTAGCCCACTTAAGGGTCCAACTTTTAAAGAAACCATACAAAGAAGAAAACTGCTCTTACTCACACTCGTGCTTAGATTTCAAATACTTCCTTCTGTTATTCTAAAAGTCCATTTAACCTTCCACAACATTCTCTACTACCTGACCCTAACTTCGTGTCATATTTGCGAGTCCTGTAACCTAGAACCCAATCCTGTGAAAGTCTATAACCCTCACACTCATCTCAATAGAGAAATCACCCCTAGGCTAGCATACAGGCGCTAGGGAACGCGTTCCCTACGCTCAACATAATGGGGAATCACCCCTAAGCTAGCACACAGGCGCTAGGGAACGCATTCCCTACGCTCAACATACTGGGGAATCATCTCTCAGCTATCACACGACAATAGGAAACACATCCCTATACTCAACACAGTGGGGAATCACCCCTAAGCTAACTCATCGGCAATAAGGAACGCATTCCTTATGCTCATCACATCACATACGTTCTAGACTTACAAACTGGCACGAAAGGACAAAATTAGGGTAGGTACCACCAATCTAACAGGCCTTTGTACTTTCACAACAGTTTTGGAACCTCTCGGGTCCTTCACCATACCAAAATTTATTCATCATTCCCAAACCTCATTCATAACTTGACCCGAAGTTCACCAGCACAATCACTGGGGAAAATCACAATTCCCTAATTCACATAAACAAAGAGGAAAAGCAATCCCTCAACTCTTTCCGTACATTTACAACACCTTGCGCCTCATATATATATATCTATATATAGGCAAGGCTAAAATCCTAACGGAACATTCCAAAATACTACTCACTTTCTAGGCCAGTACCATGGAAATCCATTTCTCTTCCTTTTAGGAAATCATTAGTGGCATACGACCCAGGCCCACAAATAAATAAACAACCACAATCTTATCATGGTGGTCTTTCACTATAGATCACAAACACCGATCTCAAGTAAGAACTATACGTAGCCATAGCCCATACATATGTCAGTGGCATAAAGCCCTTCTACCATTTAATCCTGAATTCAATCCTCCAAACATGCTAGACCTCAAAACAACCAATACCCTTCCATTCTCATTTAAACTTGTCTGAAACTTAATAAACATGCCCAACCATCTGCTCATTCTAAACACACGAAACATGATCCACAGTCTGAAGCACTGCATACCCTTAAGGTAAACTAAATCAGTCTCTAGCCCAAACTAACCACCTCATCGCCTTGCACACCATTAACTCATCCACAAATCTGTGAAAAACCAAACTTTCCCCAACCATTCAAGTGTTTCAATCATCCTACAGTCCGTTAAACATCTCAACATCGCCTGAAGACCTTTCTCAATCGCTTATGATCATTCAAAATAATCAAATATCTAGTACTTCCATACTTTGAGTTAAATTACAACCATAGCCATTCGGATATTTCAATGCTCACTTCTATAATCAAACTCTAACAAGTTGCATACAGAACACATAACACACGACTTGGACCCTTGGATATTGTACTAGCAATCGATAGTCATAAGCGTTCTAAAATAATTTAAGCCCCTTATACCATTTTAATACGTGCTTAAACAACTTAAGCTCAAGGGCAATTCAGAATAATTCAGCCATTCACACCATGACCCACATATTCATATGAGATACACCACAACATGACCCAAACTCATTCAAATCCAACCCTTTGAAAATTCTTAAGGCTTTGCACGTGCTAACTACAATATCCCAATACTTTAAGTCCCTATTTCCAACTATAGCCACATAATTAAGCTAATTACAGTTCAAACAACATCCCCATCGACCCACAACTCATTAAATGCTTCATAACAAGATTTTCAAGCATGCTTTGATAATTTTACAAGTTCTCAAACATACAATATACACAAATAGAATCTTAAAGGGACTTAAATCCAACTTGCTACTTACCTAAATAACTTCAAGATTCAAGGTAGCCTAAACTCGAATGCTCAATCTTGAATCGCCAACAAAGTCCTACACATTATGGTTAAAATATAAAATACCACAACAGCCCCTAAACTCCAAGAAAAAGGTTCTAAAATATGGCCAACTATAACCCAACTCACGCTTAACCTTAATTGAGTTGGAAAATTCGATACCCACATAAAAATTACCTCAAAACAGTGCTGGACAGCAGTACGAAGGTTGCAATTTCTTCCAAATCGGCCTTCAATCGAAATGGGTAATCTATATTAAGTCCAAAAATACTATGGGTTAGTTCCAAACCACTAAATTAGCTCTTTAATTCAACCTTACCGCCCATAAATCACTTTGAATCGTGGTTAGAACAATTACCCATTATGAATCGGATCCAAACGAACCTATACAATCCCGAGCTTGCGGGAAATTTGACCCAAAACGCTCCTCTTCCTTGCTGTCTGTATCGAGACCCAAGAGTGAGAGACAAACGGAGATGGCCGGCGGCGGATCTAGGCAGAACCAATTTTCGGCGAGCTGGATTTGAGCTTCCGGCGAGTGAGTCTCAGATCGGCGGTGGATCTAAGGTTGGAAGGGTTCGGCCGGCGCTCAGATCTAGCGCGTGGGTGAGTTCGCAGCAATGGTCGTTGCTGAGGCGTTCTCCGGCGAGCTTTGTGCAGAGACGAGCGGCATAGCTGCGGTGGATCGAGCGGCTGGAGCTGTTTCGTGAGCTGGTTGGCGAAGAAGAAGATGAAAGAAGTTGCAGCGGTGAGGGAAGAAGAAGAAGAAACAAGGTGGATGGGTGTTCACGGTGGGAGAGGAAGAAGAAGAAAAAAAATCAGAATGGATGGGTGGGTATTCGGGTGGAGAGAGAGAGAGAGCTTATCTTAAGAAAAATTTCAAAACAAAATTCCAAATATACCCTTTGACCATTCTTCATTTGCATATATGCCACTTTCTTATTCCAAACTCCAAATTTAACCTCAAAATTCAAATTACCTAATGAAGATTATTCCAACTTAATTCCCAAAATTTCGAAATTAACGCTCCTATAAAAGTCGGGCGTTACATATAAATTTAAAGTATTTTAAAAAATATTACTTTAAAGCTATTAACTTCAAGATACACTTGTTCGCAAGTAAATTTCAGTGAAGACATAAGAACACATGCAAATGAAACTTTGTATTTGTATAACTTTGAATGTGTGGAATACAATCTCTAATACTTAATTGATCCTCTGATTCTCTCTCTTGCTTGTATGTTTCACTCGAGGGCTGTAGAGCTTATTCTCGAGATTGAAGCTTCAATGGATTCTTGGGGTCTCGAAGAAATGTTCTTGACTTTCGAGGAAGTGTTCTTCGTTCAGGAGGAATTTGATCTTCAAGAGCTCAAGGAGTCTTCTGGCTTTTGTTTCTGAATTCTCTCTAAGGTCTCCAATTTCTGAACCTCCAAAATGGAGGAGGGAGCTCTCTATTTATAGAGTTCCCTGATGCGAGCTTGTCGAGGGCTCGTCAAATTAAAATTTATAAACCGATCCTAAGCTACTTGTAGCATTGAGTGGACCGGGTCGATCTCAGGGAACCGAATATTAATTTCTCAAGTTAAATTTGCAAAGGAGGAAGCAATTAAAAATGGGGGTTTTGTGTTTTTATAAATAAAATAAAACATAAACAATAAAGATAGAGATAGATCAAATCTTACCAAAATCCAATCCAAAGGTACGGTTCTACTCAATTGCAAACATTGATCATAGGCATTCAAAATATTTAAACTTAACCATGCAAGTACTTGGTCAACTTATTAGGAAACCCCAAAAAGTGCAAATTCCCTAAATTCATTAACTCTAACGAATGTTAAGTTAACGCTAATTACCTAAACAATTTTGACGAAACCGCTCCAAATTATTTAGATAAAGGCATTACAAACCTTGGAACGACCAAGACAACTAATCAGGTAAAACAACTTTCACCTAATTAAGAAGTTTCTTTAATTCCTGAATTAAACATGCAAGCCATGCAATATGGAAACCCACAAAACATACACATGTGATAATCCTAATGCTACATGTTCATTCAACATGACAATTACGGATCATGATCATGATTAGCAATAAAATATGTAGAGTGATTAAGGCGTCAATTTAATCAAAATACATACTTATAAAATTAACACGGGAATTAAAGAATACTTGCAATTGAAAGAAAACTAAGTTAAGGTTCAAGCCTCACAATGTTGCAACTGATTACAACCGACCTCTGAACTGGAATCGCAGAGTTTAGCCTAGCATCGTGATAAAATTTGATACCATTATTATCTAAAGAGAAAAGAGAAAATGAGTCTAAAAGCTCTCTAAAAACGTCTAGGCCAAGAGGCCAAAAAGAGATCCCCCTTGCTGTCCATAAGAAGGCTTAAATAGCCTTCAAGTAGACAACTTACACAAGTAAGAAACCCTAAATTCTAGAAAGATGTTTTCCCAAAACAATTAGGGAATAATATTTAAAATAAAATAAAATAAAGTAAATAATGTACTCTCTTGTAAAATGCTGGAAAATACATCTAAAACTCGAAAATCCTTCCCTAAATTCTTAAAACAAACATAGAATGTTGCAAATAAGGAAAGTTTCTGGATTGCACAGTCTTCATTATTTTGCCCATAACTTCTTCTCCAGACCTTGGATCAACGTGATCTTTATATGGTTGGAAAGATAATTCCGAGATCTTTAAAATGATATCTAATTTGAATATATTCCAAAACGTGAGCAGCAAGATAATGGGAACGGAATTTGGCACAAAATATTCTCGGGTACAGCAGTTTTCCAGCAGGAGCAGTAATCACTCAAAATGCCATAACTTTCATAATACTTATTGGAATGCAATGAGTCTTATACCGTTAGAAAGATAATTCAATAAGCTTCTATTTGATACCAAATTTGAATATATTTTCATCTCGAAATATCATGATATGACCGGTCAAATTTGGTATAGAAATTCAGTTGCTCAAATCACCTCCAATTTGGTCCGAATTAATTCCGAAATGGTGCAAACTCTTCAAACATGTGAATTGCTTGAATCCCTAAAAAATAATAATAAAACACATAAAATCCTTCTAATTAACAAGAAATAAGTGTAATTAAATAGGACTTTATAGGTCCTATCACAACCCCCAAACTAAATCTTGCTAGTCCTCGAGCAAGGTAGAACTAAACAATCCTATGACTAATCAGTTGCATATCAATGGCTCTAATCTCAATGCTTTAGGCAACAAAACATTTGCAATGGAAGAAAACAATCAAACACATTCAATCAATGAGAATTTTAAAACTAATCCCTTCATCGCTTCATCCCTTATGTGTGTGTGTGTATAGCTCTCCCTTATCTAAGTTTCTATAAGCCCGAGAAGGTTTTATTTGATCCTCAACTCGTTTTCCCCCTACTTCTGACTTTAAGACCAATTCTCAAGCTTCCCTACACTCAAAAGGATAACACGAAACTAAGGTGCCCTGGGGTAGGCCTACCCCCAAACTTAGATTTTTGCTTATTTTGATGAGCGCTAGCTTTCACACATCCACTGTAGGGACCCTTATCCAGAGCACTTGCTCGATGGATGGCCTGACTGATCACAGTAGAGGTAGCTCTTTTTGCCCTTAGACTTTTAAATACATGCAATCATTTTTTTTTCTACTCGAGTTTTCATTTTATCACTGTAATAAAGGCAAATAAAACATGCAATTACTCCTAAGTTTCATGTTATTCAATATCATGCAAGTAGACTCTTAAACTAGTTCCTAAAATCTTTCGAGGTGACAACAAGAATCCAAACCAAATAACCCAATCTTAAGCCTTCAAAACCATAGACAAGAGGGCTAAGTGCTCAAAAAGTATAAGGGAATCAGAAGAAAAATTTTAAAATAGGCTTAAATCAAGCATGCATCTTCAAGTTTCAGCCATTTCAAATGGGATTACCTAAAACACATCCTAGATTGTCATAATCACCTAATATGCAACTAACTCATCATGCAATTTTAGCTCAAAAAATTCTAAAATTAAGGCTCATTGCTCAATATGCTCATGAATAACCCTAAACATGCAAATCTAACGTTCTCCACCCCCAACCTTAATTGATACATTGTCCCCAATGTATCACTAAACAGAGTTACAGAAACAAAAAACAAGAGGAACAGAAAAACTCCCCTAGTTTTTGGATGGCTTGTAGGTGGTGGTGCATCTTTATCCTCAATTTCTCCTCTCAAGTGCAACACCTACAAAAGAAAAAAAAACCAAAACAAACTACAAAAAGGAAATAAATAACTGAAAAGAAAACAAATAAAACAATTAAAGCACTTGGGTTGCCTCCCAAGAAGCGCAAATTTTTAACGTCGTTATGCTCGACACGGGTCGTAAGTGTCAGTGCACATAAAATTCTTCTACTTTCTTCGGTCCCTTCTTGCTTGAATCAATGTAACCTTCCAAGTTTAGAAGGCTTTCCTGTTTCTCTAGGGTACCAGACAGATCATTATTTTTTTATTTTTTATATAAGGAATGAAAGGCAAAAAGTAAGACTCAACTAACTTAACTGACTCAAAAGAAACAAAAGACTTTAAGTACTCACGAGAATAAAGAAAAGTCAATTCAAAATTAATAGGAGAGTTAGGGAATAGAACAGGCGAAGGCTTTTTAGCCTCCAACTCTATCACATGAATCTCCTCTTTGCGTGTAAGCTCGGACTCCTCCTTAACCTCACAAATTACCTGTTCTTGGCATGGCGCAAAATTCAAAACTTCCTCGTCACTGTCGGTGTCGATTTCCTAAAAAAATCTTTCATTAGTGATGTCAAAAGAGTATTGCTCTTGTAGACTCTTCAGTCTTCTCACGGAATCAGCCAACTGGGTAATTTGGTCACCCAGACTTTGCATTCCAGCGCGAGTCTCCTCTTGAAATTGGAGATTTTCCTTTTGAAATTGGAGATTTTCCTTTTGAAATTGGAGATTTTCCTGCTGAAACTGAAGAGTATTATTAGCAATTTGGTAAACTATGGCCTCTAAAGACGTACCTGAGTCTAAAGTTTGAAAGTATTGACTCGGCTGCTCCTCCTGGTATCCATAGCTAAAGCTAGATTGATACCATTCAAGATAGGGACTGTAAGGCTCAAAGTTCATTGGATGACCAGGAAATTCTTCCAAAGTGTAAGCATTTGGCACAAAGTTCCATTGCAGCTGAGGGCATGCTTCGGTGGGGTGTCCTTGCAACGAGCATAATCTACATGTCTCCACTGCTTGAAGCCTCCCTACAGCCACTTGAAGAACAACAGAGGTTAATTTAGAAATTTGAGTTTTGAGCTCACTAACCTCATCAACATACGGGGCAGCTCCACCATTTGTCCAGTAGTGCTGAGAATAATCTGCCATTTAAAGAACAGATAAAAAAAATACAAAAATACAAAAGATTTTTTTTTTGTTTTTTTAGAGCAAATTTAACAAAGAGAAACTAATAGTGGTTCCCCGGCAGAGGCGCCAAATTTGAAGCGAGCTTGTCGAGGGCTCGTCAAATTAAAATTTATAAACCGATCCTAAGCTACTTGTAGCATTGAGTGGACCGAGTCGATCTCAGGGAACCGAATATTAATTTCTCAAGTTAAATTTGCAAAGGAGGAAGCAATTAAAAATGGGGGTTTTGTGTTTTTATAAATAAAATAAAACATAAACAATAAAGATAGAGATAGATCAAATCTTACCAAAATCCAATCCAAAGGTACGGTTCTACTCAATTGCAAACATTGATCATAGGCATTCAAAATATTTAAACTTAACCATGCAAGTACTTGGTCAACTTATTAGGAAACCCCAAAAAGTGCAAATTCCCTAAATTCATTAACTCTAACGAATGTTAAGTTAACGCTAATTACCTAAACAATTTTGACGAAACCGCTCCAAATTATTTAGATAAAGGCATTACAAACCTTGGAACGACCAAGACAACTAATCAGGTAAAACAACTTTCACCTAATTAAGAAGTTTCTTTAATTCCTGAATTAAACATGCAAGCCATGCAATATGGAAACCCACAAAACATACACATGTGATAATCCTAATGCTACATGTTCATTCAACATGACAATTACGGATCATGATCATGATTAGCAATAAAATATGTAGAGTGATTAAGGCGTCAATTTAATCAAAATACATACTTATAAAATTAACACGGGAATTAAAGAATACTTGCAATTGAAAGAAAACTAAGTTAAGGTTCAAGCCTCACAATGTTGCAACTGATTACAATCGACCTCTGAACTGGAATCGCAGAGTTTAGCCGAGCATCGTGATAAAATTTGATACCATTATTGTCTAAAGAGAAAAGAGAAAATGAGTCTAAAAGCTCTCTAAAAACGTCTAGGCCAAGAGGCCAAAAAGAGATCCCCCTTGCTGTCCATAAGAAGGCTTAAATAGCCTTCAAGTAGACAACTTACACAAGTAAGAAACCCTAAATTCTAGAAAGATGTTTTCCCAAAACAATTAGGGAATAATATTTAAAATAAAATAAAATAAAGTAAATAATGTTCTCTCTTGTAAAATGCTGGAAAATACATCTAAAACTCGAAAATCCTTCCCTAAATTCTTAAAACAAACATAGAATGTTGCAAATAAGGAAAGTTTCTGGATTGCACAATCTTCATTATTTTGCCCAAAACTTCTTCTCCAGACCTTGGATCAACGTGATCTTTATATGGTTGGAAAGATAATTCCGAGATCTTTAAAATGATATCTAATTTGAATATATTCCAAAACGTGAGCAGCAAGATAATGGGAACGGAATTTGGCACAAAATATTCTCGGGTACAGCAGTTTTCCAGCAGGAGCAGTAATCACTCAAAATGCCATAACTTTCATAATACTTATTGGAATGCAATGAGTCTTATACCGTTAGAAAGATAATTCAATAAGCTTCGATTTGATACCAAATTTGAATATATTTTCATCTCGAAATATCATGATATGACCGGTCAAATTTGGTATAGAAATTCAGTTGCTCAAATCACCTCCAATTTGGTCCGAATTAATTCCGAAATGGTGCAAACTCTTCAAAACATGTGAATTGCTTGAATCCCTAAAAAATAATAATAAAACACATAAAATCCTTCTAATTAACAAGAAATAAGTGTAATTAAATAGGACTTTATAGGTCCTATCATTCCCCAAGGCCCCCAAGTGGGCTTGGGCCTGACTATTGGATTGGGCCTAGTGGACTTTAGGCTTGGTCCTTAGACTGAGCCTGAATAACCTTGGGTCTAGCCTTGTGAGTTGGGACTTATTGACTTTGGGCCTAGACTTTGCTGAACTAGGATCTCCTATTTGGGCTTTGTCTAAAATTGGCCCAAATTTCATATAACCTAATTGCATATTGAGATTTACTTTAATTTAATTTAGGGATACTTGCAAATTTAAATAATCCCTAATTAAATAAATAATTTTGCCACTAATTTAAATTAATGACATGCCAATTTTTGATTGACCAAAATTTCTATTCCAACACTAACCAAAAGAGTTTAATTAATTAATTATACAAATATTATGTCTTTAATTGACTACACAAGAAAATGAGTTTAGGAAAATTGTGGATTTAGAGAAATTGACTTTTTTTTTCATCAAATGAAAATTGACGTATTAAATTTAGGTTTATATAACGTGTGTGGTTTGAAATTTGTAATAAAATAATTTTTATTATAATTTATATGTTAATAAAAATTTTAAAATATAATAATAAGTTTCTTATAAATTAGGAACTATTTACTTTGTAAACAAAGAATTTATTTTTTAATATTGTTGTTAATCTAAACACTTTTTGAATAATTATTTTGTAAAATAAATATTATTAGTTAGTTTTGTAATTGTTATTTTTTTCTAATGTTTGTCAATGTAGGAACAAAATACAAAGAAATTCTTCCTTATAAATATATCATTATAATTGCTCTAAAACATGAAGTAACAAAGCCGACATATCGGTTTATAGATTAATTATTACTATTTGAAATTTGAACTAAATTTATTTACTTATTTATTATAAAGTTATCATTAATTAATTGTTTTTATCTAACTAATATATTTTTATTAAAAATTTAATGCATTTTATCTAACTAAAGATAAAATGTGTATTGTAGCAAACTTGGGAAGTATGAATAAAGTACTGTAGCAAACCTGGTGATCAGTAAGGTAAAATAATGTAGCAAACATGAGGGGTGGAATAGTATGTACTGTAGCAAACCTGAATTAACAAAACCGCCAACCAAATGTGGGTTTGTTTAAACAAACTCATATTCCCCACTTTCAAAACAGGGAACCAAACACCCCCTAACAATTTAGCGAACTTTAGTATGTAACTAAAATTAAGATTGAATATTAAATTAGGGGAAAGAAAGAAAAAGAAATTTATTTCTCTTAGCCATTTTAGTGGATAAACATAAAAGTATTTTCCTATTTTTCATGATTTATTTTACATAATATCACATTTTTAAAATAAAATAGGTTAAAATACAATTTTGGTCTCTGTCCTTTGGGGAACACATTATAATTGCTTCACATTATAATTGCTCTAAAACATGAAGTATAATAAAGCCGACATATCGGTTTATAGATTAATTATTACTATTTGAAATTTGAACTAATTTTATTTACTTATTTATTATAAAGTTATCATTAATTAATTGTTTTTATCTAACTAATATATTTTTATTAAAAATTTAATTCATTTTATCTAACTAAAGATAAAATGTGTATTGTAGCAAACTTGGGAAGTATGAATAAAGTACTGTAGCAAACCTGGTGATCAGTAAGGTAAAACACTGTAGCAAACCTGAGGGGTGGAATAGTATGTACTGTAGCAAACCTAAATTAACAAAACTGTCAACCAAATGTGGGTTTGTTTAAACAAGCCCATACTCCCCACTTTCAAAACAGGGAACCAAACACCCCCTAACAATTTAGCAAACATTAGTATGTAACTAAAATTAAGATTGAATATTAAATTAGGGGAAAGAAAGAAAAAGAAATTTATTTCTCTTAAGCCATTTTAGTGGATAAACATAAAAGTATTCTCCTATTTTTAATGATTTATTTTACATAATATCACATTTTAAAAATAAAATAGGTTAAAATACCATTTTGGTCCCTGTACTTTGGGCTGTGTTCCATTTTGGTCCATGTACTTTAAAATGTCCAATTTTAGTCCATGTACTTTCAATAAAGCTCAAAATTGGTCCTTATCATTAGTTTATTGTTAATTTTTCTTTTAAAAAAATAGTCTCTATTACCTTTCCCTCTATGAATTTTGAAAGTATGTTCACATGGTGTCTTTTCTTGTATTAAAATTATTATTATTATTTAACCAATTTTGATAAAAATTAACTTCAAATTTATCATAGGGACCAATTTTAAGGTTTATTGAAAGTACAGGGACTAAAATGGAACAAAGCCCAAAGTATAGGGACTAAAATGTTATTTTAACCAATAAAATAATTACAATATACAATTTATACACACAGTAACACTTAAAAGATTAAATATACTGAATGATCCTTAATCATTTAAGGTAATTCTCAATTTGGTTCATAATCTTTTAAAATTCTCAAATTTACTCTTATTAGTGTTGATATAATTAAATTTGCCATAATCTATTGGCTTAAGCTTTTAGGTTGATTGGTGATTTAACTTGGTATCAGAGCAGGAGGTCATGTGTTCAAATCCCTGTAAACTCATTTCCTCCTCAATTAATATTGATTTCTATTTGTTAGGCCTTTCACAAATTAAGACCACAAGTGAGGGGAGTCTTAACGTGTTGATATATAATTAAATTTACTATAACTCATCAACTTAAGCTTTTGGGTTGATTGGTGATCAATGTATTAAAATTTCTCATTTGAGTGACATGTTGACGTGTCTAGCTAACTATATTGACAAAGTAATAATTTAATAATAATAATAAATTTATTTACAATTTTTTAATAATTGTTTTTATGGAATGACCTAATTGAGAATTTTTAATACATTAAGGAAAAATTGAAAATTTAAAAAAATGAAGGACCAAATTGAGAATGACCTAAAATTAAAATGAAAAATGGAAATATAAAATTTATATTCAATTTTGGTATTTATTTAATTTAAGGAAACTAAAATAATAAAATAAAAAATTACCTAATGAATTTAGAAAAGGAGAGGGGAAAAGTTGAGAGAAAAGGTTTCTCCTCTATAGTCTTTTAGCAAAAACTGAAGAACTGTGTAAAGACCCGGATTCCTACGACTTTCTAAATGCGGAATCACAACCTAATTACCTCGTTCATGCCCGAAATTTCGGTAGCATGATGGCGTAACTACAAGAAACCAAAATTTTACAAAGACCTGGAAAGAGGTATAAACACTTCTATGTTTCAGATCACAGACTCAGCATCCATCAAACTACGATAAATGATGCTGAGCTCAATTAACAGACAAACAAATCTAAAAGCTTCTAACTAGACACACGAAGCTAAAGTATTTAAACTTTACAGACCGACGAACAACAGGGAACAAAGAAACAAAACTAAAGGCTAAACATAGAAAAGAAATTTGGTGGAGCCTCCATAGTCTCGTCAAGTCGTCGCCTGCGACATCCACCCCGAGAATGTGCTCAATCTGCAAAACAAACAAAGTAGCAAGGATGAGTATAAACATACTCAGTAAGTAGCCCACTTAAGGGTCCAATGTTGAAAGAAACCATACCAAGCTCTTACTCAAACTCGTGCTTAGATTCCAAATACTTCCTTCAATTATTTTAAGAGTCCATTTAACCTTTCACAACATTCACTACTACCCGAACCTAACTTCGTGTCATACCTGCGAATCCTGTAACCTAGAACCCAAACCTGTGAAGGTCTATAACCCTCACACTCATCTCAATAGATAAATCTCCCCTAAGCTAGCACACAGGCGCTAGGGAACGCATTCCCTACGCTCAACATAATGGGAAATCACCCCTAGGCTAGCACACAGGCGCTAGGGAACACATTCCCTACGCTCAACATACTGGGGAATCATCTCTCAACTAGCACACGGCAATAGGAAACGCATCCCTATGCTCAACACAGTGGGGAATCACCCCTATGCTAGCTCATCGGCAATAAGGAACGCATTCCTTATGCTCATCACATCATGATAGCCACACAGGCAACCAGAGAACACATCCCCTCAGCTAGCATACAGGCAATAGGGAACGCATCCCCTATGCTCAACACAGTGGGGAATCACCCCTAAGCTAGCTCACAGGCACTAGGGAAACGCATCCCCTATGCTCATCACATCACATACGTTCTAGGCTTACCAACTCGCACGAAAGAACAGAGTTAGGGTAAGTAGCATCAAACTAACGGGCCTTTGCACTTTCCCAACGCATTCAAGACCTCTCAGGTCATCCACCATACCAAAATCATTCATCATTTCCAAACCATACTCACAACCTGAACCGAAGTTCAAAAGCGCATACAAAGGGAATCATCCCCTAATCCGCATAAGCAAAGAGGGAAAGACGACCCTCTAGCCCTTCTATACAATTTTTAATACTTTACGCCTCATATTTATAAGTATAAAACTCAGGCCCACATCTTAACAAACGACAACAATCATCTCCTCGTGACCTCTCATCGTAGATCACGGGCACGTGTCTCAAGTATTAACTTTACTCTAGTTCGAAAGTAGTCCTAAACAAGAACTTTACTTAGCCATAGCCCATACATGTCCTAAACAAGAACTTTACTTAGCCATAGCCCATACATGTCCTAGGGGCATATAGCCCCCCCAATCACCAATCTTAGAAGTTCAGTTCCCTAAGTACGCTACAAATCAGGACAACCAAAACCTTCCACACACATTCGAACATATCTGAAACATCTTAAATCTGCTCAGTCATCTGCTCATTCTAAACACACGAAGCACTAACCATGACCCTGCCCACTGAAAATCCTTAAGGTGTTTCAAATCAGTCTCCAGTTCAAATCGACCACTCCAACACCCTGCGCTCAGTCAGCTCGACCATAACTCGAGAAAAACTAAACTTCAGCCAACCACTTAAGTGTTTCAAACCTCTATATTAGGTTAAACACCTCAACATCGCTTATGATCATATCGTTTAACCAAATATCCGATACTTCTATACTTTTAGTTAAATCACAACCATAGCCATTCGGGTATTCCAATGCTCACTTCTATAACCAAACTCTAACAAGTTACATACAGAACACATAGAACACGATTTGGACCCCTTGGATGTCTTATTAGCAATCGATAGTCATAAACGTTTCAGAATAATTTAAGCCCCTAATACCATTTTAACACTTGCTTACTCAACTTAAGCTCAAGGACAACTCAGGATAGTTCAGCCAATTGTACCATGCCCCACATCCATGTTAAACATGTATGTTAATCACAAATGACCACAAACGTGAACCAAACTCATTGAATCGCAACCTTGGCAAACTCTTGAGGCTCTACACGTGCTAACTACAACAACTTGACATTTTAAACCTTTATTTCCATTATAACCACATACTTAGGCCATTCTAGCTCTAACAACATCCACACCAAACCACAATTCACTACATACTTCATAAATATGGTTTTCAAGCATGCTTTCACAATTTCCAAATTATCGAACATATATCAATTTAAATGGAAACTTAAAAGGGGCTAGTATCCAATTAACTACTTACCTAAGCCGAATAAATAATTTACGAGCTTGATTCTTGCCCAAAATTAGACTCCAAAGCTTGCTGAAAATTATAACAAGTTAATCAAAAAATTTAACAATTAGTTCTCCAATCACAATGGGCTTTCTAAAATTACATCCAACAAATCCAATTTAATTCCAAAGGCTATAACAGTACCAAAACATATTTATAATCCAAAATAACGCCTTGAATCAACACCGAAACACTTACCCACGATAAAACAAACCGAAAGCTTGCTGAATTGACTCCGAATTAACTTGATTTTGCAAATCCAAGACCCAAATGCTATGGGTAATCTAAAATTAAAACCAAAACTTTATGGGTAATCTTCAAATCACATACATAGCCAACCATTCACTTGAAATCAACATCGGAATGCTTACCCACTCCAAATCGAGGTTGTATACGGCTATACGAACACCGAGCTTGCTGGAAATAACTCCAAAACGCTCCTCTTCCTTGCTGTCTATGCAGAAACCGAGAGGAGAGAGGGAGAAAATTGGCGGCGATAGCACGAAGAAGAAGAAAGAAAAAAAAAATACAACGGTTGGGAGAGAGACGGAAAATTGATGGGTCTTCGGTGAGGGAAGGCATTTTCGAGTGTGTGTGTGTGTGTGTGTGAGAGAGAGAGAGAGAGAGAGAGAGAGAGAGAGAGAGAGTATGAGGGAGAGACCAATGGGAAAGAGGAGGAGGAAGAAGAAGAAAAGGAGAAGATAAGGATGAGAAAAATTTTTATTGATAAAGACTAAAATGCCCTTGTACCAACTCTTTTCTTCCAAATTTGTCCTTTCAAATCCATAAAATTTCAAACTAACCCAAAATCTCAAAATACTTAAGAATTATTCAACTTAAATTCCCAAAATTTCGAAAATAATGCCTCTGAAAAAGCCGGGCGTTACAAACTGTTTGATAACCATTTGGTTTTGGTTTTTGAAAACTAATGGTTTGTTTGGTAGGGAATCTGAAAACATAATTTTGAAAACAAGGGATTCAATGAAAACAGAGTTGTATTTTATATTTTCAGATATGTGTTTGGTAGCAGATTTAGAAATTGGATTATAATTTAAACAATTATTCAAAATGTGTTCTATAATATATTTATTGACCATGAAACTAGTTGTAGTTGCAAAACTAAATATTAGGTTGAATATAAACCATTATTAATTAATTTATGAACATGTTTTTTTTATAAGTTTTGTATAATTATTATTTTACAGTATCATATAATTTATAATATATTATATTATACATATTTTAATTTAACAAAAATAAATTGTGTTTATAACATGAAATACTATATTTATTAAAGTTTTTTTAATCTTTTTTTAGTATAATTCTGCATTTTAAAACTTCAAATTCAAAATCTCGATACAATGAAAACAAGAAAAATGTTGTTTTTAGAATTTCTACTATTTGGATCACAAAATCCAGAAACAGTTTTCGAAAACACCATCTGCCAAACACATATTCACTGAATTCAGTGAATTCGAAAACATAAAACAAAATTTAGATTGCCTACCAAACAGGCCATAAAAATTTTCATTATTCCAACCCAATCACTAGGGGTGAGCATCGGTCAGTAGGGGTCGATTTTCTGCCCCAATTGACGTCGAATCAACCATATGTCGGTTCAGTCGGGCGACAATTTTTTCTTTTAGACAGCTTAAACCGACTTCGATTCGGTTGGTTGGTTTCGACGGAAAACTGCTGTTTTTTTAAAATATATTTATTTATTTAACTTATATTTATATATATTATATATTTTTTATTTTTTTATTTTTTTATTATTCATAATATATAAATATATAAATTTTACAGTTTTTGTATTTTATTATTATTTATATAATATAATATATAAATAATTTTATTATTATTATTATTATTATTATATATATATGTATGAATGATAAATTTGGTCGGTCGGTCGTGACCGACTAGTCGGTTTTGCAAAATGCAAAACCGATCCCTAACCAATGCCCTTTCTAAACCGTCCGACCGATGTCGGTTTCAGTCAGTTGTGTCAGTTTTCGGACTTTCTTTGCCCACCCCTCCTTTGGAAGATTATTTTGATCCTACACCTTAAATCACAGCTGTGCTTGAAGGCTTGATTCCTTACAACCAAATAAGCGTGAAATTGGGTCTCCGATTTCTCCTCAATTTGCGAAAATTGATTATATATTTACTCTCCTTTATTGTATTTCCTTGTACAGACTTGTACTGCAATGGCTATTTTTTTTTATTCTTTCCGTTGAGGATATTCCTCTCCCAATTCTCCCATCCGTGTAAGTATGTTTATATAGGTAGTGGCACTGCTACTGTATGAAAGCAGTTTGGAAAAGTGCATTTTTTCATACAATTCTGAGTCAAATTCTATAAATGCTACTTTCACTTATAATTTTTTTTGTTATCTACTTTATACAAATGCTTTTAAAATTCAAGCTAAGTTTTGAAAATTAGAAAAATTAGTTGTTTTTGTTTTTGGAATTGGGCTAAGATTTCAAATATTTATGTAGGAAGATGAAAATCCTCGTAAATAAATTGTGAGATAACCAGCATAATTTTCAAAAATTAAGGCCCATTTGATAATCATTTTAATTTTATTTTTGGTTTTTGATTTTTCTATTTTCTGTTTTTGTTTTCTGTTTTTGTCTTCTGTTTTTTGAAAACAAGAACTATATATTATTTATAACTATTTTTTGTTTTTTGTTTTTTGTTTTTGAAGACAACGTCACAAAAGTTTAAAGTGGTTGGACAATTATTTTTTGTTATGTATTTTTTTTAATAAAAAGAAATTTCAATTTTCTAAAATAATGTTTTAATCTAATGTGTTGTAATTATAAATTACGGTTTTAGTAATTTAAAAAATTAAGCGTTCATAAAACATTATGAATGTTCAAAATATTTAATAGTAGCTAATCAAGTAAAAGACAAATAATAAAAAATACTTTGTCTAAAGGTACAAATATCAAATACTATATCAACATCCATTTTAATAAAATTAGGGAGAAAAAAACAATATTTTTACCCCTCAACTTAACCAGATGGGTCAATTTTCTTCCTAAACTTTTAATTTTATCAATTTATACCCTAGGGATAGACTTAAATAAGTATAGTAATGTTTACCCTCCGTTCAATTTATATTAAATTTTTCTATTAACTTTAACGTTAAAATGCACTAATTATTTTTTTAAAAAATAAAGGTCTGACACAAAATTAAACTCAATTAATGCGTATGATTTAACATCAAACAAATTTCTCAAAATTCACACATTTTAACAAAAATGCCATGTTAGTGACCATACATATGTTTTATAATTCTTCAAATGAATTTTAAAAAGTAAGTTTATTGGAAGATAAAAATTGTAAAATTTATCAAAATCTAAGGTCTAATTTGATGAAATTGAAATTTTAGGGTAAAAATTAATTTCTCTAAAATAAAAAGATAAAGTGATGTGTTGATAGTTTAATATATAATTAGACACAATTTAGTTGACGCTGATCATCTCTAAAAGCATGCATATAAAATATTTTGCCCGAGAAGTGATAAAAATGTTAGGTATCTGGTGTAACATAAATAATATTAAAATACAGTATATTAGAAAAATTGTTTATTTAGATAAAATTACAATATAATATATTAATAATATTAATAACATGACAATATGTAAATTATTGAACGATGAAGATATAGGATTTTTTTTGTACGAATGACCTAAAAAATTGTGTCGAAATGATATATGACCTGGTTTTTTAAAACAAAGTTTTCTAACCTTTTGCTAACGTAAATAAGTATTTTTTAAAATTTTTTCCCTTCTTACTCTACGTTCTGGCTCCATTCTTACCTCCCACTTTAGCTCTGTCTCCTTTTTTTTTTCCTTAGTGGGCTCCTCCTTTCCCTCTCGCTCTCGCTTCCTCCTTTCTCTCTTCGTCTTCTTAAGAGAATCCAAATTTATTTTTGTTTCAAACATGGATCAAAAACTGGGAAGCAAAAATATGGACTGAAAGTGAAACAATGAAGAAAAATGGAAAGAAAAAATGAAAAAGACATGGGAGAGGGGCCGTTGTTGAGAATGGATCACTAGAGGAAAAGAAGATAGAAAGTTAGAGGGAGAGGGAGGAAGTTACGAGAATGAGAAGAAGGAGGACAAGAGAAAACGAGAAGGAGAGGGAGGAGGGTGCTGGCTTTTTGGCTCTTAGTCTCAAATTAATTAATTTTAATTAATTAATTAATTAATATTTTGATGATAACAAACTTAATTCTGTTTACTGAAAATTTTAGTATTTTGAAGTATTCATTGTGTAGAGCTCAAAAAGACGATTCCAACGCATCTTGAATATTTCAAATTGGAGCTCCAACGAAGAAGTTATAGGCAAAACAAAATTGAAGGAGAAAGCCTGTGTAACTTGGCACGTGGTATGCAATGATAATGTGGCGCTGACGTGGTAGATGACGTGGAGGTCCAACGGTCAAAATTATTGACGTGGCAGTGACGTGGTGATGACCTGGCACTTCAACGAAAAAAAATGAGACGTGGATGATGGTATGGCATAACGTGGACCAATAGAATTTTGACACTAGCACTTTGGATTTTTAATTATTAAAAAGTCCAACGGTCAAATTTTAAAATTTTAATATTATTTTATTTCAGCCAATGGAATGGTGACATGTGGCATCCTTAATTACAATATTATATATTGGTCAAACATTCAAATTTTCAATTTATTAATATTTTAATATTATTAATTTTGAATTTTTTTTTTTGCAGTCAAACAGAAGCTGACACATGGCAACCAATGGTCAAATTTGCTCATTCTTCGTTATTAAAGGCTAAAAAAAATTGGAAAAAAATGATTTTTTTTTAATTTCTACAAATCTTGGAGAGCATTTTCACCATTTTAGATCAATTTTTTAGCTTTCATTTCTTATTTCTCTTAGTCATTTGAGAGCTTTTACTTGTAAGAAGTCCTTTTTTACATAGTTGTGAGTTTAAATTTGTACATCTACTCTTTTGAGAGAGTTTGTAAGATTGTTCCTTCATTTTCGAATCTTTGTAAGGGTTCTCTTGGTCCTGAAAATGAGAGATTGTAGCGGTTTGATCCTGAATCATGGAAATGATCGAGTTTGTTCTTGCTCCTGAAAAAAGAACATTGTAATGGTTGGTCTCTAAGTTGTGAAAAGAGTCGTTGTTTTAGTGGAATACCCAAGAGGAGCTTGGAGAGTGGAGTAGGTCGGGTTGTGCCGAACCACTATAAATTTCTGGTGTCTTTTTCTCTATCCCTATCCTATTTTATTTGTGAAATTAATTGCAATATAATTTCTTGGCATTGCTCTAGATTATTTAGGTTAGTAGACTTAATTTTTCATACTCGTTACCAATCTTGATATTATAACTAAATAGGGTGCCAAAAAGAGCATAGCTCAACTGGCATATTGAATGTGTTAACGACCACGAGGTCTGTGGTTCAAATCCCTCCAACCCCTATTGTACTAAAAAAAAAAAAAACTAAATAGGGTGTTAAATTTGTTAGTGTTAATTTCTTGTTTAAATTTGAAGTGAATTTATTTTGCATGAATTATTGTTTGAATTAATTGCTGGCTAACAGTGTGTTATTTTGATTAATTGAGGTTACTTAGAAAAAGTTTAATTAAACCTTATTCACCACCCTTTAGGATTGTCATATTGATCCCATCCGAGGAGAAAACGAGAGGGAACAAGAATTTGTTAGATAACTTTATTTTGAAAAGCTAGGTCAAATAGAATTTGGGCCCAATTTTTTAGGCCAGTCCGTTAAAATCCCCAAAGATATATATCTACTCGCTCAAACAAACAATATTTTGGGTTATCTACATGGATAACATATTTGAAACCCAATTTTACACAAATGACCCACTTTGTTAATAATTTCAACTTTGTCACTTTCCGAGCCAATATAAGCCAAAACTATCATTGACATTATATTTTTACCCTTTTGTTTATTTGTAATTAATATAAATTAAAAGAAATTAGGAAAGACAAAAAATGTACCATAACAGTCAACAACTCTCCACCTTCCAAACAAAATCTTGGGCAATCTAGGGCAGTCAACAACTCCTCATTAAACTACCCTCCAAAACCCGTTTGTTTATTCTTTAACGGCGAGGGCTCTAGATGACTTCCTTCTTTAACGGCAAGGGCTCTAGACGGCAACAGATTTCTACAATCGGGAGAAAATCATTGTAGAGAAATTGGGAGAAAACAAGCTTAATTTTCAAAAACCAAAAATCAAAATTCAAATGGTTATCAAGCGGGGCTTTAGTGTCTGATTTCTTAGCGACAACGACTGATTTTCTATTCGACGTTTAGGCTTCTACCTCTGAGAACGACCAACGGTTAACGCTGGCATTCTGACCGATGGTTTATGAACGTCTGCAAGCTTCGGAACGAGGGACGACAGACTTCTGAACGAGGGACGACGAGCTTCTTAACGCCGGCATTCTGACCGGTAGTTTCTAAACGACCTTCGACTACTATCTGACTTCTTCATGAACGACGATCTTAATTCTTCGTTGAGCATAATAGAGGTCTTCTTCATCGAGCATAACAGAGCACAATAGAGGGATTTTTTTTTCCTATTATAGCTATATTTGGGGTTTATATCAGTATTATAGCAAATAATAAAAGAATACATATTATATTTGGGGTTTATATCATGTTATATCAAATAATAGAAGAATACAAATTATATTTGGGGTTTATATCAAATAATAGGTGAGGAAGTTTATTTCATAGCATGATTTTTTTTCCACAGCATACATTCTTTCTTATATCAAATTAACGTTTGTTTAGAATTATAGTGTACATTATCTGTTTAGAATTATAGTGTACATTATCTGGGTATGTTTATATAATATATGCCTGAGAATATAACTATGATTATTATTTATATAAAAGATAATAGGATTACATATTGATGTTTATATAACATATTTCTATGTGTATATTTATATCTACAATATACTGAATAATATATATTTATCATCGTGTATTTTAAAAAATGTTCTATATAACTAATGACGTTTATAATACATATACCATGTACAATTTACTTAGTATATATTATATATAACTATAAAGGTTTATATATAATAAGACTACTCATTTTGAAGAAAAAAGAATGAAACATAACAATGAACATAATACATAAATACATTAGCAAAACGATATATATGGTGAAATATATGACACGCAATACATATTTAAACTTTTGTTTTGAGTAAATTAACCATAACATCAATAAAAAAAGTGAATAAGAAATAACAAACTAAACATCAATAAAAAATGTTGTGATCATAAAAATATATAATAATATAATAATGAATCAAAAAGGAAAAAAAATAAAGATCAATGAGAAAATTAAAGCGTCTTGTTGTAACCAGGATAGTCAAGTTGTCAAGGCCCACCCAAATAAAACTGATCTCACTCCAGGTCAATTTCCCAAGGGAACCAATGTAATTAATTTCTCAAAGTTAAATTTGCATAAAGAAAACAAGTGAAAATAGGAGGGGGGTTGAGTTTGGTGAAGGAAAATAAACAAGAAAGAAGTAAATTGAAAGGGAGAAATTAAATCTTACCAATATCTAATTCAAAGGTATGGTTTCATTTCAATCGCAATATCGATCATGGGCTCTTTCAAACAAATTTATCTTTTTAATTCAAATGCTTAGTCTACCTAATTGGAAAAACCAAATCAAGTTCAATTCTCCTAAGTTTATTGATTCCAACAAAGCATCACAATCAAACTTATCACTTACAATAGCATTCCATATTAAAAAAGCAATAGCATTAAGGTCAATGGGAAGACTAAGATCAATTAATTAGTTGAGATAGCACAAACCAATCGATTAACTTCTTTATTTTCTAGAGTTTATCATGCAAGCTATGTGATTATGGAAAAGCCACAAAAATACACACATGAGCCAACCATATTGCTACGAAAATCAAACAATTAATTACAACAATTACGGACTGTAATATTCATGCATAGCAAACTTATAAGAAAACACTGCAATCGAGTTGTCAATTCAATCTATGCAAACTCATAAGGATTAAAAGCAGGAAACAGGAACGCTAGCATAAAAAAGACAAATAGAATTAGGTTCAAAGCCTCACAACATTGCAATTGAACTACGTCGTCCTATGAATTGGAAATACTAACCTTAGTCGCTCATCGTGACAATATAGCTAAAATTTGACATTGGTTCAATGTTACAAGAGTTCAACAAGGAAAAAAAATTGAAAAGAAAACTCTCAAAAGGTCTAAATAATTGCCTAAGAGATTACACATGCTTGCCCTAGAGAAAGAGATTTATTTATAGGCATCGAGACAGCGTCGAGATGCCAAGGATAGCATCGACATGCTGCCCTCGTTAAATAAGGAAAAGATCCAAAATATAGTGTAACGTTGAGAAGCCCAAAGTAGTGTTGAGACGCTACTTGCGTTTTGCATAGTCACCCCATAGCGTTGAGCGAGCCTTCAATTGTGCGATCTACCTAGCGTCTAGACACTTAAAATAGCCTTCTATAGTGGTGTCTTGATGCCCAAAGCTGCTCTTTTGGGTCAAATAGCTTGGACTTCATCTTCTTTTAACTCAATTGCTCGATCTAAGCCTGAATTGCTTCTTTTTTATCATGATTCATCCAAAGTGTGTTGAATGGCTCCAAGTTGCTCAAACTCTACAAAATAGACAAATAAGCTCATGAGAGTAACTAAACTAGCATGAAATAGGACAATTAAATAGCACCTTTTAGTTGCTGTCACAGGACAATTTGAATAAGAAAACAAAGAGTAAATTATAAAACCCTATAATAATTAACAAATAGAGAGTAAAATAGCAACATTACTCATATTGAATGGCAGTTGATGACTAACTAATATGCCGAAATCAAAGTTGAAGAGAGGTGAGTGTCATTGGAAGGCAATTTAATATTATAGAAAATAACTTCATGTAATTGATGGTAAAATTATTTACCTAAATTGAATGATTTCATTCTGGAAACAATAAAACACAATAATAACGTTATTGTAAAGAAGTGCATAATTTTCAAGGGTATAAATAGAATAAAATAGTTGCAGAAATATGAGTCATACAAGAGCTGATATTTTTTTTAATGAGCCATTTGTGAAAATATAGTTGAAAACGTGCTTATTGGCATAATTTCAAAAAGTAAAAAGTGGTGTTGTTCTCCAAGTGGAGAAGCTGTTTAGAAAACTTTTTTTTTTTTCATTTTCAAACTTTGTTCAAGAACCTAAAAACACTTTTAAAATTATAAAAACAAAAAATGAATAAGTTATCAAATAAACTTGTGTTTTAGAAAAACATAAAACTAAAAAGGGTAACAACATAAATGACTATATTTAAATAGTCGTTCTAAAATTTGGCCAAGAAACTTTTTTATTAGATAAATGGTCAAACAATAAATTAACAGATTAATTGAGATAGTTCAATTGACTAAAATGTCCTTCCTATCAAATTGGATAAAAACTAAATCCTAAAATTATGGGGTAATTATTAAAAACAACAAATTAAAACAACTAAATATACCGAAGATGTAATGACCCTACTTTTCCTATTCGACTTTCTAGGGACGACGTTACTACATGCATTCTAATGAGATTTAGAAAACTTTAATAAAGACCCAAAAAGAATTACACTTTTGTTAAGCAATCAAAAACTTTTATTTCGGGATCCCTCTTAAATTTGTTTCAAAGCATGAGAATAAACTAAAACATTTAACAACTGAAATAATTTCCATAACACGTCAACTAAAAAGACATTCCAAAAAAAATGCTAACAATAAAGAAATTGCAGAAATAAAGCTTCTATAGGTCACCCATGGCCTCTTACAGCAAACTATCCCATCAATCGCCTAGGATGCCCTTGCCTTTACCTGAAAAGAAAAATATTTTTGAAAATGGTGAGTATTTAAAATACTCAGTAAGTGACCTCACTACTGGGGTCAGGATATGCAAACATATACAAAGTGATTTTTAAAACATTTTCCTCTAGTGGGACCTAAAACATTTTCATAGTGGAAACATTTTCCTTTTAACTTTTCTTTTCGACTTGACTTGGAAAATTAACCTAACCTAACCTTTCCTTTTCATCTAACCTTTTCAGGTTCCTTTCCATTTAACTTTTTCAGGATCCTTTCCGTTTAACCCTTTCAGGTTCCTTTTCATTTAGATGTACATCTATAATTTTAGGGGGTAATTGTCACAGCATTCGAAATCATTTTATCATGAAAATATACATGTATGCATGAGGTCCCAAAGCATTTTAAATTTTCATTTCATGATGCAACACAAAGCAACATTCTCATATCATTCCTCATAAATCATAAATCATAAATCATGCATCACATTCATAAGAATATTTGGCAATCATACATGTGAAAATCCATTTTCATATAAAATAAAGCATTTTAAAATTCATCAAAAATCACAAATAAAACATTTATAAAACTTTTCATTTTAAATGTAATTTTTTTCTTTCAATTCAGTTCCTAACTTGCATTTAAGCATATCGGCATAAAGTTCCTTACCTTGGCTAAGCTCAAGAATCCAACTCACCCAAATGTTCACCAAAATTCCACCGCCTTGAACCTCAGTCAAACGATTTGAAGCCTGATCAAAGCCATCATTGAGGTTAGAAACAATTCCTAAAATCCATAATTGAACCCAAGGTTCCTTCCACTAAACTAAATTTAGTTCACCTAAAAAATCACTATGACACTTAGAGAAAAGCCAAACGAACCCATGGTAAATGGCAACTCACATCTCCACCATTCCGGCCAAAACTATACATAACTAAATTCCAAAAAAAATTAATTCTTTAGCATTTAACTTAGTCTCAAACTAGTGGGTAAATCTGAATTTAAGTCACAAGATTCATGGATTAATCGTACATTTGAATTTACTCTACCATGAGACCCAAAACTCAAAGGACCTTTGAGACTTATCGAAAAATTTCGCTCCAACAGTTCCAAATACCCACTGGACAGCGACTCAAAGGCGCAACGCTCGTGATTTTGATGTCGGAACGGAATGGGTATCCTTGAAACAAAGTCAAGATTTCTGAATTAATTTACCCATAAGCAATATCATCAAAGAAACTATGCAGAAACCCATGCTTACCCACAGATGAAGACTCGTTGGACTGGAAGAGGGTTGATCGGATCTGATTCGCTGATCTACAAGGATGGCAGTGATAGCTCTTAGAATGAGAGCTATTTAGGGGGTTTTAGTGAAGATTTTGTGACTTAAAAGCACTATTTTAGGTACTTTTGTACTTAGAAGCCTCTTTAAATTGATGACTTAGTAGTAAAAGAGTCCATTCTCATGTGAAAAGCACTTGTGAGCTTTTTAATGCTTAATATTACTTAAATGTGCTATTTGTGATTTATGCAGGCTAATTGCTGAAGGTAAATATGGCTAAGTCTGGAAAATTCAACCTGTAATGCTAGAGCTTTGCTGTTGATGGAAAGTCAAGATTGCTGAAGCAATTGTTGTGTTTGATAAAGCATTATTAAAGCTGGAGCATTTACCTGAGATCAGTTACAGAAAACGCACGTGGGAATTATTTCATTAATTGACGTGGACAATTTATAACACATGTACTGATTTGAACGAATGAGGTGCTGCCATTAGTCTAAAAGTGCCCTCTCAGCCCTGATTTCAAGAAAGAGGAGAGGTATAAAGCCCTAACTTGCCAGTTTTTGGAGAGCTTGGAAAGCTTGGAGATTAGACATTTTGGAGGGGCTGAAATCGATAGAAGAGAAGAATCCTTCTTGGGAGGTGATCCACTGCTGGAAAGGAGGGAATCCTGCCATAAAGGAGCTGCCCAACACCATTTCTTGTCCATTTCTCCTAGTTTCTACAGTACTTCTTTATTTTTCAGCATTTTGATATGAAAGACAGGATTTAGAATGTTATTTCAGAATTTTCTTACTGTTTTATTGCTGTCATTTCTTGTAATTATGAACTAATCACCCCTTGGGTGAGGGATTAGGGGATTTATTGTTGATTTTTGCTGAATGAGATAATATACTTGCATAATCTTCACTCCTATGCCTTGTGTGCTTCATTTTTAGCTTGGAATTGTCTGGCCAACTTATCTAAGCTGCGTTTTTCTTAAACTTGGGAAAGGGAGAGATGAACTGATTGCATGGCATAGCATTAGTTCTGATTAGGAGCATGCTCTAAGGTAATTGGGGACACTAGGGATAGTAACCCACCTAATGTTTGCAGTTATGGGCTTAATTTCAGAGGTTAATGGGAGTTAATCACTGATTCTCGGAAATTCTGAAAAGAATCCGCTAATTAACGTGCATTGAGTGATGAAGCATGATCAATGCTATAGCATTTAGTTTGATGAAGCAAAATCCTACCCCTAATCCTGATCCCTTCTTCACAAATTCGGTTTAGTCTCATTTTACTTACTGTTTTTCCTGTTGTTCCAGCATTTCAGCACCATTTTACTCTTGTTCCTTAGTTCTTTTAATTTCATTGCACCATTTGATGTTTATTTCTTGTTACCTAACTAAAATCAACTTAGGCATTGCAAAAATCCACATAACTAATCCCTGAGGAGACGATATAAAAATACTTATCACTTGCTGCATTAGACTGTGTATACTTGCACATTTAGGAGTGTTTTCATTCTGAAATTGCATACACTCTGCTAGGCAATAGGCGGCGAAGGGTGGAACCAGAGGAGGTGTGCAACGTGTGGCGGAGCGGGTTGAGGCAACGGCGTGCTGCGGCAGTTTGTGGATCTGTAGCGGCTGTGTGATGGCGGCGCTACGGCAGAGCGGCTGTTCGTGGTGGTTCGCGGCGAGCTGCAGCGTGGGTGTGGCGATGAAGAGCTGCTGAAAAAAAAAACATCTTCTTGCTTCAATGGTGGCTGTCGAACACAAGGAAGAAGAAGAAAGAGTTGAAGAAGATGAGGCTTGGCTTGTTGGCTTGGAGGCTTCACTCACTCCTAGGGTTGCGTGCAATTTAAATAATAGAGAGAAGAATTAGGGGTTGACTTATCCTTGGGCTTGGCTTGGGCTTAAACTCACCCAAATCACAAAAATGCCCCAAACATCATTTAAATCTCTTTTTTCCTTCTTTCTTCCCAATTTACCCTCCATGGCTCAACACAACAATGCCTTTAAGTCCTAAATTTCCAAATTAAGGGGGAGAAAGCAATAATAATATTGACACCAATAAAATAAATACCTTAAAGAGTCAGGCGTTACAGAAGATTTAACCGATGAGATAATTAAACAATCAAATCCTAAAATTATGAGATAATTAAAAATAGATTAAAAAATGGAAATACATCTTAAACTTAAAAATGAAAAAAAAAAAAAACTTAAATTTAAATTTTTGTCAAAATTGAACTTTCAAATAATTAGAAGATTTAATCGAATTTAGAAACTTTTGAAATTTCAAATACGCATCAAATTTAGAAACTTTTTGAATTTCAAACATACAAATATCTTATAATTCGAAGGAATTTACACCCTAGCAGAAAGTAATCATTGCACATCTCCCCTACGTATCATTGGACATCTCCCCTATGTATCACTCTTATCATAAAAAGCTAAGATCTTTGTCACACTGAACAACACAAATACCTTGTATTAAAAAACATGTAAAATCTTCATTAAACTGAGCCAAACAAATACTTTGTACTTGATTGATATCAGAGTGATAGTGTGTTAGTGAGAGTATCAATTTTCTCAAACATCAAAATCTGTGCTTGCTCTCCCACCATCTTTTTATAAGCTTTTCTTCTTCAGAAAAAGTAAGAATAATGTGTATTCAACATTAAGCCACACAAATACCTTGTGCTCACAAAGCAAAAATCTTCATAGCACGAGACACTATTAATTAAGAACCTCTAGCAAATATTGTGTATTTATGTATAAATACATAGTATATGTATTTTCCCTTTAGGTATTTTCACTTCCACCTTTTCCATTGTCTAAAATCGGTCCAAACACCCATAATTCTTCTCTCTCTCACCATGTCGATTAGAAGTACTAATCGATCAACATTAAAAAATGTAGCTTATCATCATCATTCGGTACACATCAACAACAATGTACGAAAGCAAGTGTAAGAGGTCATCGAACTTGCAGCCAATGACTTTCCTTACCAGAGAAATAAGAACTTTGGTGAAATAAATGATCGCAAAAGTCATCCTCCACTAGTTTTTGTAATTTTTCGCCATAGCCAACTATTCTTTTCAATTTCAACTATCTCATCATTTCTTTTTTCTATAACTCTCAATGCTATTGATACAATTAGAGAAGATTCAACGATGAAAACAATGGACAAAGAAAGAGAAACTAGAAAGATAAAAACGAAATTCAAATATATAAATATGTATATGTACGATTTTAGGAGATTTAAAAATATGATGTTTGAACTTAAAAATTTATATCAAATTAGTTAGAGCTTCCATAAATTAAGGGACTAACGTCCAGTTTATTTGTAAGGGTAAACAAAGAAAAAAATCAAGTAAACAAAGATCTTTGATTTTACGGTGGCCATATGTTAGAAAAAAAAGGTCATTTTTTCAGAATGACAGTTCAATTGTAGCCATTCATTCCAAATTCTCGAACTAAAAACTAAAAATAGAAAACCAATAGATTATCAAACAGTCCCAAATGATTATACGACTTAATAATCAATTCACTTTTTGGTTTATGAAAATTTGAAAACATTTTTAAAATTAGGCTAAATTATAAAAAGTTCCCATAAACTTTGCCCCTTATTCTAAAAATTTCTCTATTCTTTCAAAAATTGCAATATTACCCTTGACCTATCATAATTGTTTCAAAACGACCATTGGAGTAGAAATTCATTAGAATATTAGACCAAAAATTGACGTGTTAATGACTTAAAATGACGTGGAGGTGACTAGGATGCTTGCCTTGATTAAGTTTGAAAAAATAACATTTAGACACGTCAATTTTTTGTCCAATATTCTAATAGTTTTTCTACTTCAATAGTAGTTTTAAAACATTTATGAAAGGTTAAGGATAATATTGACAACTTTTGAAAGAATATGAGTATTTTTTAATCAAGGTAAAGTTCAAGAGTTTTTATTTTTTATTTTTTTTATTTTATTATTATTATTAATTTAGCATTAAAATTATTTTAGGAATTTGAAAAACGAAAAAAAAGAAGCGTCTTGAAAACTGGTTTTTGCTTTAGCTGCTGCCGCTCTTCTTCAAGTGCCACTTCTCAATTTTTTTTCGTTTTCTTTTTTTTTTCATTGAAATATAAAATTTTGGGTAAATTATAAAAATCACCACTAAAATATGGTATTGGTAACAATTAGATCCCTAAACTTTCCACTGTCAAAATTAAAATCCCAAACTTTCAAAAGTGTAAAAATTGGACCCCTAAACTTTAAAATGTAAAAATTAAACCCTCAAACTATGATAAATGTAAAAATTGGATCCATTTTGATCAATTTATCTCTCATATTTCATCTTTTCTCTCCTCATTTTACTCTCTCTAACATCGCTTACCTTCAATCACTCACTCTCTCTCTACTTTTTCTTTCTCTCCTCATTCCACTCTCTCTATTTTGATTTTTACTACTAAGTTAATAAAACGAGAGGATTGAAACCAAATTTGAAACTAACAATAGGTAATCAAATTCATACTTTAATCTAATTATTGGAATAAGTTCATTATATACCAAATAAAAAAACTTGAAGGTCGGCTTAAGCAAAAACTTCTAGTCCAAAGCCACATTTTCATGCTCTGTTGTGCGTATTGATATTACTCTACGCCAGTATAATAGTGATTTAGGTACATGTTTGGTGATGAGATCTTCCAGCCTATAATTATGTGTTTTCAAGAGTTATTGTTACAGCTCTCTTTGATGTTTTGTTTATCTTGAGTATTTAAACTGCTCTTGATTAATTATAAAGTTTTATTGAACTTTGAATTTCTCTTAGTATAAAAGAGGTTTTTGCTTAAATTTATTTTCTTATTAACTCACCACGCACTAGGCTTTGTTAGCTCATTCATTCTTTCTAAATTTTTCCACTTGGTAGCATTTAATTTTTTGATGAGTCTATGGGAGTTGATATATGCCAACAGACTCAATATGTTGTATGTCATTTTGTACTAGCATTACCCATAAAATGCATCTTTTGTAATTAGTGTGGCTAGCACAATATTTTTTATGACAATGTACTAGTTTGAGTTTTATGATGGTTTGTAATTAAATTGAAACATCAATGTGTTTCTATTATTAGTTTTGGATATGTCGTGTTTGTTGATTTCTGAAGTGATTATTGAATAACATGTAGTAAGGCACACTTGGAGTTGGTGTTAGTTTTTTTTATATTTTTGGGAGTGTATATTTTTATTTCAGGTGTGTTTTATTCCAATGTTCAGGGAAAAGTATGTTGAAATTTTGATGACGTTTGTTCATAGAGTGTGGCTAGTCACCCTTTGTTTTCTTGTAAAAATGTGTTTAGTTTTATAAGTTGGCAATAATAGAATTCCTTAGAGAGTTGGGATTTCATTGTTGACACATCACGTTCTAAATTGATTAGAATAATCTGAGGCGGGGTGTGTCATTTGGTTACATACATGCTATCCTTGTAAGCTAAATCGATTGCATCGTTGGGGTTGAGTTATCTTCCTAATGGCAAACATTTTTCCGCTTTTTTTTTTTTTTTTTTTTGGTAATTCGGCCTTGGTCATAAAAAAGTTATGATAATTTTGGTGGTAGGATGACTTTTCTTCTTCTTCTTTGATTGTGTTACACTGAGAGTCGTACAATCCAATGGAGAAGATGGAGGTTGGCGGCAGCCGAAAAATGGGGAAATTGGGTGGTGGAAAATTCAATTGGTCGGAGAATGGGGAAATGGGCTGATTGGAAAAGGTAGATGTCGAGAAGTTTACATGGCTGAAATTGGGTGTTTGTTCTAATAGTTAGATTAAAAGTATGAATTTATTGTTTACTAACTTAGGAGTAAAAATCAAAATAGGGAGAGTGTGAAATGAGGAGAGAAAGAAAAAGTATGAGAGAGTGGGTGATTGAAGGGAGGGAGAGGTTAGCGAGAGTGGAATGAGGAGAGAAAATTTCAAATAAGAGAGAGAAATTGAGCAAAATGAATCTAATCTTTACATTTATCATAGTTTGAGAGTTTAGTCGTTTTTATATTTAAAAGGTTAGTGGTTCAATTTTTAATCTTTTGAAAGTTTGAAGGCTTAATTTTTATCTTTGAAAGTTTAGAGGTATAATTATTATAAATACGATACTTGCAGTGTTTCAATCTTTTTTTTTTTTAAGTTGTTTTAATCGTTTTTAATATATAATATTTTAGTACATAATATAATTTAATAGTTACAATGTTTTCTTAACGCAATTTTCTTAACTAACTATTATTTTATTATTGAATTATTTATTAGATGAAAATTAGCATAAAGTGTATATTTTTTTTCCAAATTTAAGGTATAGTATTTAAATTATGTTTTGATTTTAATACCATTTTTATAAATTTATACCACCTATATAAATATTAAAATTGTGTTTGTTATTTTATAACTTTTAGACATATTTATTTGATTATGAATGTATATTTAATTATAGTATATTAGATATAAATATTAAAAAAATAGTGGACTTTCTTTTTATAAAAAAAAAACGAGAAAATTAAAAGTAGTTGCCAAGTTACCAAACATATTTAATTTTTGTACTAAAAAAAGGGTTATAAAATGGGGACAAAATAAGAACAAGAACACTAAGAGAATAGATTGAGAGAATAATAAACTAGAGTGCAATATGCTTCTTATTCACAACTTTAGAATTGGTGTGTACAAAAATGTTCTCTACAACCTCTATTTATAGGGTTGTGAATATGGTGGTTACAAAATGTAACATAAATGGGATTTGTAACTCATTGGAGAATAATGAGGTGAGTGAATATGGATGTGTAACCTATAAAGGTTATAGGACATCTAATTAGATTTTTTTTTTTTAATATTCATAACAAAAACATATTTAGCTCTTAATTTAAAAAAATTAAAAACTATAAATTATTAACAAATTTGTATGGTTTTTGTTTTTAAAAAATACAAAACCAAAAATTGAAAACAAAAATGGTTACAACCAAGTTTAATATTTCGGTTTATTTTTCAATCTTCATCCATGGAATGACATCGTCCACTGCACTAAATTTTCTGGACGAGAATGCCCATCAATTATGGGATGATATTTTGTTTCAACTTTTGTTTTCTTCTTTTGTAGAACTTTCATAAGTAGGGATATCATATCTAGTGTCTTTTATTCTTTTTTAAAGTTATATATCAAGTTGGGATATCATATCTAGTGCTTTTTCTTGTCTTTTATTCCTTTTTAAAGTTATACATTTGTGATAAAGGGTTAAAGTAGAACTGTAGTTGATGTGCAAATAAATAGAGAAAAGTGAACATCCCACATGGTTAAAGTCAAATATGAAAATTGTTTTTGTCGGCACAGAAAATCTTTTTGTGAGCATAATTAAGTGATTTGATTATAGTATTTCTACTTCTTTTAAGGGATCCAACAGCATACTTATTTAAGAGTTGTCGCTCTTCCAATCTTTTCATGGGGATCGTCACTTGCACGAACACATTTTTACGATTAAATAATATTTCATTTTAGTTTTGCTTCAATCTTCACTTGTATTTATAATGTGAGATTAAAATGAACTTTTAGAGTTATGTTTAATAGGTTCTCTAATGAGTTTTTAAGTCATAATTCTATGTTTAATTAAGTGTTTCAACTTTAAAAGTGTCTATTTAGTTTTTAAGTTTTTTTTTTTTTTTTAAATTTTATGTTTAATTACGTCCTTAAACTTTAAAAGTGTCTAATAGGTCATAAACTTTCAATTTTATGTCTATATAATAAGTTCCTAACTTATTTAACATTTTTTAAAATTCCTAAACTTGCAATTTTGTGTCTAATAATAGGTCTGTGAATTTTAAAAAATGTCAAATGTGTAATAGGTCAGAGACCCATTCAACACAAAATTAAAAGGTCATGGACTCAGTTGACACTTGTAAAGTTAATTTACTTATTAGATACAACATCGAGAACTTATAATTTAACCATGTTGCTTTTCAGTCTCTTCCCCCTCCGCTATCCATTTAAACAATATGTTTAAAATGAATCAAACTTAATTGGCATAATTAATTATGAGTTGTTGTTGCTAAAATCTGGACAATAGAACACATTTGACCTTCATGTGTCAACAACGGTAAAATTAGAAGGGAAACAATGTGGCCTACAAGACAGGAAAAATCTACACACCGGTATGGTGTAAGTCACACAGGCTTTGTTGCTTAAGTTAGCAAGAGTGTTTTGAGAAAAATTTAGAGTTTGGTGGGCTAAATGAGACTTAATGGAACTTCCTCTTCACTCATGAGAAGTGAGTGTTTAAATATCTCACCACTAGGGTTTTATGGGTTCCTTGTAGGATTATGATAAAAGAGGTCGAATCGAGTTGGATCAGGGTCGTACGAGCCAAGGAAAAGAGGGAGGCGACCCAAAGGTGAGTTGCCATTAAGGTCGGCCTCAACCCTATGTCGAGACCAACCATGGATGGGGCTCCTTTCCTCTTTCCCCTTGCCTGGTGGTCCAGTCCTTGCTCAGTTAATTTGGTCCTCTTCGATCTGTATTGGGCTTTTTGCCTTATTTAGCTTTTAATTTATGTTGTTTTCATCTCAAATTTACCCATAACATTAGCTCCACTCCCTAGTTGAGATTCGTGATGTGAGTTTATAAACTAACTGAAGGAATGAACATTTCACTCTGCAGTAGAAGCATTTGATCATCTTTAATTTTATTTAAAATTAAACTAAAAAAATAAGATTAAGCAAACTTACTTGGAATAAATATGGAGATATTTCAGGGGGGTCTTTATCTCCTCCACAAAGTCTTCTTGGCTATGACTCGAACACATGATCAAGGTTTGTGGGAGCCTTTTGAAAAAAAATGAGAGAGGAGAACTTTAGAGAGAATTCTACAATTCTCTGTAGTGGAGATGTGTCTATTGTGAATAATGCACACAATGGCTCACCCCTAGGGTCCTATTTATAATGGCCTAGGGAAAATAATTAAATAATATATTTTAATATATAATATATTAAAATATATTTATCTAACCAATTTGAATTTTATTCAAACATTTTTAAATTCTCCTACGACATCTATTTCCTAATTTGAATCTAATTCAAATGTAATAAATATCTTTTCTTTAATGTATCTTAATACATTAATAATTTCTTTGATATTTAATGTATTATATACATTAAATATGTTTTTCCCCATTTAATATATCAAATATATTAATTTAATTTGAACATTTCAAAATTTTCTTGCAACGAAATTGATTCCTATTTGTTCATACGAGCTAGCAAGGAGACCTTATGGATACAAAATAAATTAATTAAACTCTTTAATTAATTAATTGATTTTAATTGATTTTCATTCATTAACTATAAATCACTCTACTATAGACCTAGAGTTGCACTCTTATGCACTGTAGAAAAAGTTGTGTCCATGGATATAATCACTACATGCAAGTCGATCCTTCACAAGTTGTTCATAATTACAGTTGGGTCAAAAGTTTGTTTTACCCCTGTAATTACATATTGCACCTTAAGTACTACTGATCCTCTAATGAACAATTTGTTTATAATCTAACCATAAACTAAGTTCCTCTCGGGTCAGTGAGAGGGTGGGGCCCAATTGTTCAAGTCTCAAAATCAACACTTAAGGGAACTACTTATCTACTTACTCTATATGGGAAGGAGTGAATTTCATCTTGTAAGATTATGTTTTCAGCTCCCTATTTGGTCAAGTCTCCAAAATAGTAGAATTATTGAATCGACTACAAAAGTCACTCTCACCCATCCAAATCAAAGAACAAGCCCTCACAAGCAGGAGTTCATAACTCACTCAGGATTAAGATCAAGTGGCATATGATCATTCTGATGAAATATTAATCTTCTCAATTAACGAATTTATAAAGATAGATTAAATATTTCGTGGTCCAGGCTTATACAAACTCATTGTATGAGATACCCCCACTCACATGTCTCCACATGAACGATTTGGATAAAATGATTTGTAACTATTATAAAGTGGGCCGTATTAATAGTGTTACCAGGATAAGGCACCAAACCTTATCCATATACTATGACTCTTTAAGTTATTTCTTGAACATGGTCCTCCCGTATGTCAACCACATACTGTTCAAGATTACACTAATAACCTTGGATTTTTCATATAATGGATAATATTATATTGCAAATAAAATAATCAAAATTATTATTAATTATTAATTAAATCATTAATTACGAGGCTTTAGGGCATAAATCCCAACACTAACTGCATAGAGCTCGACTTGGGAGTAATTTTTATTTCTTTGGGAGTCATTGTGACATTTTGAGGTAAGCCTTGAATTATATCTAGAATTTCTATTAGACTCCTGTGGGGGTTATTCTAGTCTTCCTAGAGTGTCGATTTCTCTGATATTCGTAGGAATTTTAGGGTTCCAAGGCGTACCTTAGATCATCTCTAGGATTTTTGTCTGACCCCGTAAGGATGATTTTGATCATTCCTTGTGGGTAAGCTTCTCCTATGGATTCGTGTGTTCGTCCACTTTTCTGGAGAAAATTTCAAGACTTCAAGGTGGTCCTTAGATTCTCTCCAAGATTATCGTTTGACCCCATAGGAATTATTTCAGTCTTTCTTGGGGGGTAAGATTCTCCTGTGAATTTGCGTTCTTTGCCGCTTTCCTGAAGAAAATTTCATAAAGTCAAGCTAGTCCTTGAGCTTTTCTTGGAATTGCAATCAAACCCCTTAGGGACAATTTTGGACTTCATATTCTCCCATGGGAGTTAATTTTACCATCGCTTGGTATTTTGTAGCATCTCGCTTTCAAAAGCATTTCCTGAAAAATTGTAGCTTTAATTCTTCTTTCAATTGAATTTCAAAAAAAGTAATCAGGCCAATCGAGGGTCTCTAGGGTGAGGGGCATGTAAGACGCATGCTTTTTGGTATAAAGAGGTAGCCTCAGCCTTGACCTTTTGCTTGGCCGAGGTGGGAGTTGGGCTTCTTGCCCAAGTTCTCTGGGACCTAATAGATCCTTGGATTGCGTCTTGGCCTTGTTTCTCTTCTTTTTTAGCTACGAATGTGCTTATATGAGAATTCTTTTAGGATTTTCTGTCTCCTTCTTGGATTTGAACTTTTGGGATTGAAAATGAACTCAAACAAAGTGTTGTGGGTCGGGAGCATGCAAGAAGAATCACATTTTGATGATAATGGTAGGCCTCGGCCTCAGCCTCATGTCAAGGCTGAGGTGAGAAATTGGACCATGGCCCTATTCTTTTCCTCATTTGGAACCCAGTGGGGTTCTATATTGCTTCTCAGATTGAACATTTTGTCTCTTTCTTAAGCTTGATCATTGTTGAGCTCATTTCGCCCTATAGTTTCCTAGTTTATTCTTCTGTTTGAATTTCCATAAGGATAATTGGGCTAACCATGGATGATGTGAGTTGGAGGCATGTGAGTTGAACGTCTCTTGGAGTGAGGTGGGCTCCTAATACCTAATAGTGTTTTTAGTTGGATCTAAGTCCAGATTCCTTTTCGTTTTTAACTTGGTATGTGTCTGTATGGAAATCTTCTTATAATTCTCCATTTCTTTCTTTAGTTTTGGACCAGTGAAGGAAAATGAGTTCAACATGGATGTCGTGGGTCGAGGGCATGCTAAATGCATGCCCCTTTGACGATGGCATATGGTCTCGACCTCATGTCGAGGCCGAGGTGAGGAATTGAGCCTGGCTCAATTCCTTTCCTCGTTTTGGACCTTGTGCGATCCTTTGTTGCTTCTACGCCAGGATTCTTTCTTTATTTCTCATTTAACTCTTTGTTTTCCTTCTTCTGATCTCTAACTAAGACATGTTTAGTGAATTTTGTTACATTCGTTCTCTGTGGGATCGATACTTTGGAATACTTCTAATTTATTACTTGTTGACAGTGTACACGTGCACTAGACTGAGAACTTTTTCCATTTAAAAGTTTTCTCCTAAAGTATACACATTTTCAGTAGATCATTCAGTAAGGATTTTTGATTTTTCATGAGACAATTTCAGTCTTGGCGTCTTACGTGTAGAATTTTGAGATTTTCTTTTATTCATGAACTTGTAGGCTTCATTTTGTGATGGTGCTTGAATTTGGTTGATCCGCCTTAACCATTTGAGCCTTGGCCTCACTTTGCATGTTCTTGAATTATGCTCAGATTGGAGCTTCGTAAAATTTAGACTTTGGTAGTGAATTGCTCATCTCAATTTTGGTAATATCTTGTCCATGATTTGCATGATTATAGGATGATCATGATGTTGATTCTAGTATCCGTGCTTCATAAAGTTAGGGCATGACAAGAGGGTCGGATAAGATCTGCTTTTTCACTTTTTAGAGTTTTGGGCAAGTCAGTCTTTGAAGGTATACTCCTGCTTGATTGACATAATCAGTGTTGTCTCCAACAAATGCTTTGATTATGGCGAAGCAGAGGGTTGTAACTATGTTATCAGTATAACTTGTTACTGTTTGAGTAGTGGCTGCTAGGGTTGTTGAAGTAACACCAGTAGCCCTTGTTGGAGATGTTCTACTCTGAGCGGTGGAAGAGGATTCTCCAACTTCTCTCACAGTTCGAGTAGAATCTGCTACTTCTACTGGAGCTCTGTGAGTAAGAATATTTCTTCTTTCTTTATCAGTGAAGGTATTCAACCACCATCCTCTTAAGATGCCTGTAAAACCGGCAACAAGGAGCTTGGCTATTTGATGATCAGTTGCGCCTTTAGAAGTGTATGCTGCGTTAGCAACAAACATTTCTTGGACGACATTCATGACCAAATATTGAGAAAGACCGTCTATGTTCCACTCATAGATGGATGACCCATCGAATGAACTTCCCATGACATGATTCCGGTCTTCTATTGATAGATCTGGGTGAGTAGCCCTTGGATAATAGGTCCTTGGGTTACTTTTTGAGTGCATAGAGATTCTATTTACTTCTCTAGGCTCTTCATCTGAGATCGCTGCTTGCTGCATCTCTGCAATTATGTCAGCTATCTCGTCATCATTGAGTACGTTAATTTGAGGAGATTTTCCATTAAGCTTGTTGAGCTCCTGCTGAATTGATTCAAGCAAGATCTCTTCTTTGCTTTTTAATAATGGAACTGATCCTCCTGGAATTCTTCGAAAACTGGGAAGAGTATCCTCAATTATTGGAATTCCAGACGATTCTATCCTGAGAGGCTTCTGGACCTTTGGAGGAATGAAAACCTTCTCCTCAATACGATCCATTTGTTCTGCCATTGTGGATAGCATCTTGTTTGTAAAGTTGTTTCGGTCAAAAATTCCCCTTAAGCCTTTAGAGGGATTTTTGCTTTCCTCTTCCAGAGACAATTGCTTGAATGGAGAGGCAACAACTAAATTTCCCTTGGAATTTCTGAATTCAATCTGTTCCATGGGTGGATGAGTACTAGAAATTTCTCCGTTTAGAGTTCTCTAGAGAGTTTCTTTTATGACGTTCACCTGTTGATTGTAATCATCACGGCTGGCGAACCACTAGAAGAAAGGAATATTTTGTTCAAGGGCTTCCATAGTCGAAATCCATGTCGCTTTGAATTCCTCTCTTTCTTCTTTTCCATATGCCTTAAAGAAAAACTTTCTAGGTATTTTCCACTTTAAGTCCATGAAATCTTCTCTTAAAAATTTCATGTTTACCTTGAATTCTTCATATATGACATTGAGCTCATTAAATTGGCTTCTAACATCCATATCTGATTGAGCAGGAGAATTGGTCCTCACATATGTTGTTTCTGGTATGCGAGGAGCAAAATCCACTGAGTTCATCTTTGAAGATAAAGATCTTCTCAATGGTTCTTCGGGCTCGAAACTTCTAGAGGAAGAAGCTTCACCACGATATTCTGAGGGGCTTCGCCTAGATGGAGCAAGGTATAGACCTTTGGAACTGATGGGGTTTCCTGGGTGAAACTGATTTCAACAGTTCCATCTGGATGTTCTACCAGTGCTGTGGCAAATTTTGGTGGTGGAGTTACTGGATCAGTAGCTCGTTCAAGAACCCAGTGAGAATTCCGAGTTATATTTGCCCACTGCAATGTTTTCGGGACCTCTATATTTGATCTCGAAACATTTGCTTCTATGAGTATTGTTTTGCCTTTAGGAGATCCCTTTAAGGCTCTTGGTGTTATCTGAGTTTTCATCAGCCGATAGCATAGTCTGAAAATGACAACAAACGCATGAGCATCTGGTTGCATATTCAGATCTTTGAAGTATACATCCAGAATTAGAGAATTCAATATTCTGGGATCTTGAAGAGATAACGGATAGCACAGATAGCAATTGAAATAGGCCGGTCCGCTTTCCAGATTGGTTTCAACCATTCTTAGAAGAGAATCTTGAAACCTTAGAAACCTCTTATCCCTCAAAGTAAGAAGGGTAGGAGTGTTGAGGTCGGTTCTGAACAGCAGCTTGATTGCAACCTGGACTACTCCAAGATGCATATATGAGTATTCCTCTCTGTGCTAAAGGATCTGGTTTCTGGTGAGAAGATTTAAAGATTCAAGATTGTTGTGAATAACAATCCTATCTTCAGCAATCTTTACTCCCCATTCTTGAGTAAAATTGAAAGTAGACTTGAAGTAGATCGTTCTTGGATCTAACTTCGGAATACTCCAGTTTGCCAGTTGCTCCTCAATCTTAGCAATTTGGAGTAATTCATTTGTGGTGCTGGCAAGCTTGTCAGCATTTAACTCTACTTTATGAGCATCGTCTTCTTGAGTAGTCTGAGCCAATTGAGTAGAGGATGAACTCTCTCCTATGAGTAATTTTCTCGGTAACAAAGGTTTGAGTAACTTAGACATAATTCATATAATCAAATTAAAAATCAAAGATAAAATTAATATTGTTTAAGAACAATAAAATCCTTCAAACGTTTCTCTCTCCACGAACTACCCAACTGTAGACTGGAACACGCAGCTTACCAACGGTCTTACACCTTGCTGCCTGGAACACCTTACGCTTACCAACACCTACCGACGGAAGGGCTGACGGAACGACCACAGAGAGAAACTTGAGAAGAGTCGTATTGAATTTAATCAATACTAAATTTAACTTCAAAAATTAAAAAGATTTATTAAATCAAATCTAAGAAACGCAAAAATTTGAAACAAAGGAAATTGCTTCAAAGATTGGAGTATTATTGAATAAAACTTTGCATTGTTCTGATACCAATTGCTCCCAAATCCCACAATCTTAAAGATTGCTAAAAGGATAGGAGAATAGGATCAGATCAAGAATGTAAAGAGATTACAATTTTGGTTGGAGATGCTTGGCAAAGAGATTACAAGTTTTTCTTTTCTCTCTTGCTAGCTTATCCAACTCTTGCATTTGAATACAAATTGGAAGTCTTTTATAGACCCCAGACTCCAAAATGAATTTGAAACTAATTGAGTAAAAGATATGGATGAAAGGATAAGACAAACCCTTATCTCAATCATCTTTATGGAAAGCAGTGTAAAATAGGATTGGCCCGACAAGTTACATCTTCTCGTCAGAGCTTTATGGAAAATTTAAAAACACAAAAGTCAAGGTAATAAATACCTTTGAAAATAAATGCATAAAAGACAAAGGTAATAAATACCATTGTCTCAAAAGTCTAAAGTGAAGAAAACGTGGGAAAGGAAAAAAGGTCAAAAGGCTATAATACAACCTAGAACCTAAAAGTCTAATACATTTATTACAAGTTTGAAAATTAAAAAGTAAAGTTGAAAAGAAAAGTTGAAACATGATAACGCATGCTTCGTTGGTTGTATGATATGGAATTTTTGTAGCATGCTTTGTTGAATTCTTTGCACAATCCATCTCCCCCCTTATTAAAGATATTTTGAAAAAATAACTTTAATAAAGTTGTTGTTGTTTCTTCCATGAAGCGATTCTTGCACCCTAAGGCAAGGAGGCAAGGAGGCAAGGCCATGGCTTACCAACGGACTTACAATATTGCCTGGAACACCAAATGGCCGCAACGGTCCTTCGCAGCAGGTCCTTTGAAGAAAGCGCCACAAGATTGGTAGATCGAAACGGGAAGAAATACTTCTTCGTGTGTCTTTTGTTGTGTGCAAAGCATGTATTTACTGAAGAAATCAGAGCTGTATTTACAAGGATTTCTTCTTTCTGTACAATATTATGAATTTACAAAGAAATGACATTTACAAGAGAAGAATACACATACGTTTTTTTTTTTTTTTTGTAGGTTCAACAGGAACCATGCCGTCCTTTTAGGAGAAGGAACTCCTTTTGAAGAAAGTTATCTGCTTGCAGATATCAACTTGAGTATTTTTGAGTAAATTCGTAGTTTAACGTCATTGCGGACAATTGGTAGTTTAAAGACTATTTCGGTCTATTCTTTTATGAAAAGATTATTTGAGTATTGTAGTTTAACGACTTTTCGGTCTAATTTTAAAAATTATTTGAGTAAGGATATAGTTTAATGACATTTCGGTCGGTCTAGTGATTAGGGATCACTAAAATTGATGTTGTCATCGTCTTCATCAATGATGGAAAGAGCTGGAGAAGACGATTTATTTGAATTGGAGTTCTGTAGGAGAACTCTTTGAAGATCAACTTCTGTGGCTGTTTGAGCAAGGGAAGCAAGCAAGGTAGCTTTATTTTTCTGGAATTCTTGTTGTGCTTTCTTAGAAAAATCTTGATTTTCTGGGGTGTTGATAAACCAAGATTTAATTTGAGGAAGGTTAATGTTGGTAACATTGAATTTGTCCCACCATTTTATTTTGAGTGTCTTCATCAAATACTTATAATTAAGGTGAAGGTTTTGAGTAGTCAAGTTCCAGCAAAAAATCCATGGAACTTGGAAATGAATGGAAAACCGAAAGGTTAATGGATAAATGTTTTTTAATATATTTTGAGAAAAATAATGAAATGATTCCTGAACAGGAGCAGGAAAAATTTCTGGAGATATGCCAAAGTTATGCCACCAAGTCATAAACCATATAAGGTATTGGTGTTTATGAGCCTGTCGGCAAATTTAGATCTGATGAACCCTCAATTCGGTGTTTAGTAGGTAAATCTTGTTTTTCCTCTTTTAACTTTCATGTTTAATCTCTACCTTTACTTTTTCGTTTAATCTTTACTCTAAAAAAAAGGAAAATCCCCCACCCACATTCAGTTTAGTTTGGTTTAGTTTAAATTAAATTAGAAAACGATCAATTTGTCTCCCTGTAGATTGACCCTGCCACTGTATTGCAAAATATCTGTGGTGTAGACTATAAATATCATTTGGCGAGCCTTCAACAAGCTCTGCCAGCCTTTTTGATGTTTTGCATTGTCCAACTTTTACTTATTCTAGTAACTCAATATCTTGGTTGCTTTTTGTTTAATAGAGAGACATATCCCCTTTTTCTTTTTTCTTTTTTTTTGTATAATAGGGGGGCATATCCCTTTATTCTTTGCTTTTTGTTTGATAGGGAGACATATCCCCTATGTAGCCCGTTACTCAAGCAGGAGTTTGTTGTGATGATTTAATGCTTGAGTACAATTGTGCAATAAAACTAATCTGGCATCTCAATATGCAATTTCTAAAAATGACATTTTATACCTTGTGTTGTACTTGGTTGGTCGAATAGAGCTCGAAGGGTTTCCCTTACTTGGAGGCATGTTTGAGACATGCCTAGGAAGAGTTTAGGTGCCTTGGCCTTTTTGGCCTCGGCCTCCTCGACCTTGGCGGAGGTTGAGCATAAGAACTCTTAGCAGTTAGCATAGCTAGTCCAATTGTAGGAACATGTTTGGAGAACACTTAGATAGTGTTTAAGTCACCTTCGCCACGACCACCTTGGGCTCTATTGAGGTGTCCATCTGAGCTTTCAGCCTTTAGTTTTATCCTTTGTTGTACCTTTGCATGGGGATAATTGGTTTGGATTGAACTAAGAGTGGGTTGGAGCAACCCTCAGTTCTCTTCCAAACCTCTTCTTTGATTTTTGCCTCAGCCTTAGTGAACTCCCAACTCGAAGTCGTGTTATCTAGATGAACTGAGTACATACCTTTGAATTTAGATTCAAGCCAAGCTTCTTGAGCTATAACTTTTCTTTTCCTGCTTGATTCTTTATTAAAGATTATTCTAATTTGTTGAAGTTGCTCGTGATCACCTCGTGGGTCTTCCCCTCTTTAGAAGAGGTTGGTTCAAGTTAGCTTTGGCCATTGGTCTACCTTGACTATTGGTTGGGGCGGTGTGTGAGGCTCCTCGAGGTTTCTAACGTTGGTTGTTTCTAATTTATCCTTGGAACGCCCCTCCTTTGGATTAGACTAAGGCGAACTCATCACTGGAGGGAGGATTGTGGAAATATGGAATGTCTGTCTTACAGTCTAGTCGCTATGGCAATTGAAGTTGTCTCTTTATTATATCCTTCAGTCTATAGAGCTTCATTATTGAAGTATGCAACATATTTATAGTCTATATGCTATGGCAATCAAAGTTTCTTTCTACCCCTACTTGATTGTCAATAGGTGCGTCTGAGATTTGAGTTGATCTATTGCTTCTTTGAAGGAACCTTATTGATTTACTTCATAAATTTCTGAACCATTTCTTGATTTAAGGTGAAAGAAAAGGCTCTACATCGTATGGCATCGAACATTCCATGAAGCTTTGTCCATAATCAATAAGTATCCAAGTGCTTTACATGGTCTTTTTTACCATCTTGGGGTTTGATGGTTGACACTTTGAATTTTGGAGGCTTCACTAGAGAAGGGAGAATCTATCTACTCAATTAGGGCTTCTAGATCCAGTCTTTCAACTCTCATGTTTTATGAATATTGCAGTAAATATTACCTATCTCTTTTTAGATCTTGTGGAGTTTGTCTTTTTATGAAAGACTTGTAACTTCAGCTTCGGCCTAGGGTCGACCTCGATCTCAACCTTTCATTTCCACATTTTTTTCGATCAGACTTTGTAGGTCAAATCCCGTCGTATTGCTTCATCGATTGATTCCCACCAAAGTTTAGTCTCTCCTTTGATTTTTATATTTGAGCATTCGTTTCACCCATGTCCTCAACCATTAGCGCTTTCCCCTGAGTAAGGTCTTGAACAAATCTTTTTTCTTGAGTTCTTATTGGATGATTCTAGTTGTCCAGTATCTCCAAAATGCAAAAGAGATTGTAGTCGATGTAGCTTACTCTCTTTTACAAGGTTCGATCTTTACCTCAGCCCGACCTTCATCTTTGGCTTAGAGTTGGCCTCGGTCATAGCTTCGGCCTAAGGTTGGCCTCAACCTCGACCTAGGGTCGGCCTTGGCTTTTTTGGCCTGTCACTTATGCTTTTTCTCAATCAAACTCCATAAGTTAGATCATGTCGCTTCATCTCTTGGTTGAATGTGCATGGCTTTTTCTTTATAGGCTTGAAGTCTCTGTCCATGTTTAATCAATGCACCATGATGTCAGGATATATTCCTAGCATATCTTGGTCAAACAAATAGGTTTACATTGTCTCTAAGTAAGCTGATCAGTCTTTCTTTCTATTTAGCTCCTAGTTTTGTTCCAATGTTTACTCACCTTTATTTTGTTGTAAGTGGGATGGATTCCAGTTCGTCCTTTTTGGTCAGCCTCAAGCTCCTCGGATTGGCAGAGGAATTTATTGGCCTCTTTCTTCGTCGCTTCTTTACGTAGCCCTTCTGGCTTGAACTTCTTTGTAGCTTAATCAACCTAGTCGCCTTCAACCTCTTGGTAGTCGGCCTTGGCCACTAGGTGTCGATCAGCATCAGCCTCTTGGTGGTCGACCTCGCCCAACGAGCATCGATATCCTTCGATTTTTCTTTCGATGTCTGATTTCGTATTGAGTCGCGTCCATCTTTGTTCCAATTTCGCTTTCCCATATTTTTTGCACATATTTATTTAATATGGTGTGCAAACTCTTCAAGCAAACTTAGTTTTCCCCACAAATGATGCCAATTGTTGTTGCCAAAATCTGGACATGAGAACGCACCTGACTTTCACGTATCAATATTGGTAAAATTTGTTTGAAGGGGAAGAACACGGCTTGCAAGACAGGAAAAATCTGCACACCGATGTGGTGTAGGCCACACAGGCTCCAATGCTTAAGTTAGCAAGAGTATTTTAAAAAATCTTTAGAGTTTGGTGGATTGAATGAGACTTAATGGAACTTCCCTTTTCTCCCCTGGGAAGAGAATGTTTAAATACCTCACCACTAGGGTTTTTGTGGGTTCCTCGTAGGATTAGGATAAAAGAGGATCGAATTGGGTTGGATCAGAGTTGTACAAGCCAAGGGAGGCAACCCAAAGGTGAGCCGCCATTAGGGTCGGCCTCAGCATTTCGAGGCCGACCATGGACTTGGGCTTTGGCCCAAGTCCTTTCCTCATTCTCTTCGTTCGGTGGTTTAGTCCTTGCTCTGTTTAGGTCTGCTTTGATCTATATTAGGTTTTTGCCCTATTTAGCCTTTAATTTTTGTAGTTTTTTCAGCCCGTCTTCATGGTTCAATTTTACCCATAACATGAGTTATTCCCACCATTATAAATATATATAATCACCCAATTTTCTCACCAAACCACCATTTTCTTTCCTTCTCACATCTCTCTCTCTTCACTTTTCTTTACTCTCACACAAGAATGCGTTCATCTCTCCATCTCAAGTGAGTAAATGTTAGTTTCTTTTATTATGAAACTCTTTATTCTGTATATACTTAGACTTTACATCATTGATTTTGCAGTCATAACACTTCATAAAGGATTGTCAGCAATGATTCTCGTAGATTTGGGAATGTTCTATTCATTTGTGGATCTACTCTTCCTATAGATTCCATATTTGGTCTGGGCTTCTAATCTTTTTTTTGAATTATTTTGTTTTTAAATCATCTTATTGTTGGGTATCATTACCCTTTTTAATCATGTTTTAATTAAGTTTTTTTTTTCCTTGTAAAAGGTGATAACCATTTTGAAAGGATTAAAAAAATTGTGTAATCTTTTAAATTACAAAAAGGTATTAAAAAAATAAAAAATCCATCTCTCTTTTTTAAGTCTCTTCATATTCCAATTGTTATCTACCCTATGATTGAGTACCTACAAAATCACATCAAGGAACTCTATGCATGACGTAGCAATAATTGAATCAAATTCAATTTTAAAATTTAAATTCACAATCCTTGGCCTATAAATAGGATTCAAATTTGAAGAAGAAAAAGGAGGGAAAAAACAAAGAAGGAATAAGGAGGGAAAGAGAGAGAAATAGATAAAGAGAGAGAGGGGAAAAAAAAGAGAAGGAAATGGGTGACTCCATCATCCAACCTATTCCCTTTCAAAAAAAAAGAGCAAGAATCCAAAAATGTAGAGGGAGCCACAATATTCAAAAATCATCAAAAGCTTTCTTCATTGCAAGTTCCAAAAGATGCACAAGTATGGATTTGGTTCAAAGAAATTACCATCAACAAAATGGTAGTTGCTAAAAAAAGCTTTCAAGATGCCAAAAATCAAATATTTCCCTTTTGCACTAGCTATTAAAATAAAATGAGTTTCTCTTTTTAAAATAATATTTTTTCTAAAATAACAAAGTTTTGATTATCAAATTCTTTTATTTACACTTTTCCAAACAATTTTGTATTTTCCTCTCTTAAAGAAACCAAAGCTTTTTAAATTTATTCTCTCTCTATCAAATCTTTTCTCTTAAATTACTTATGACACATTACAAGAATTTTGGATTTTTTCAACTCCTAAATTGGTAGGAAAAAGCCCAACAACGGTCAGAAAAAGTATTTCCGATGTCGAAAATGGCATCAACACTGTCGTCGACAGATCCCTGTCGGAGAAGCTTTTGTCGATAAAATATTGGTGGCATCGGCAATTTCAGGAATGCCGACAACACCTTTTGGTCAATATTTCTAGGAATTGCTGACCAAACAGAATTTGGTCGACATTTCCAAGAAAGGCCGACCAAACTCTATTTGGTTGGTCTTTCGAGGAAATGCCAATCAAATTTCAATAGATTTTTTTTTTCTAAATTTTCACTATAATTTGAACATGTTGTACCTAAAACAAATTGTACACAAAATAAATCAAATAATACTTTATATTAAACCAAATTTGATTACACTTTGTTCGGGAAATTCATACAGGATAAAAACAAAACTTTAACACAAATAAACCTAATCTAGAAACAAACGTTTAATGAATATAAGAAGTTCTCATCATCTTCATGTAATCTTCGACCTACTTTCAGAATAATGTCGACTAAACTCACCTAAGAAAAATAATGACATGAACATAAGATCAAAACTATAAACACATAACAACTAAACTAACATTTCAAAAGTAATAAACAATAATATCAAAACTAAATTAAGTTACAAAACTATATAAGCAAACAACCAAATTTAAGATAGCAACCAAGTTAATCTAACTTTACTAAGTAAACCAAAGTTAAGATAAATAACTTTTCCTAAACCAAAAACACAAACATGTACATTTACCTAAAATTTAACTTATAGACATCTAATACTAATGAAGTATATATACCAACGAAATCATCTAACTTATAACGAATTACAAGGAACTAAAACAATCCAACCTTATTTTTTTTTTAAAAAAAGACAAAAAAAAAAAAAATCCAACCTTAAACTTAGAAGTTATCATGTTCACAGTTAAACTCATTGAAACTTAACCAAAAAAAATTGAAATTTAACAAAAACAATCAAAATTTTAAACTAACTTCCAAAGTTACAAAACCCATGAACATAATGAACTAAAACGATCAAAACAACTAAATGAATTTAACTTTACTAAGTAAACAAATAATAAACTAATCAAACTATAACGAACTATAACAATCAAAACAACTAAATTAATCTAACTTTACTAAGTAAACCAATAATAAACTCATTGAACTATAACGAACAAATATTTATAAGCATAACACTGAATTTAACAAAACCAACCAAATTAATCTAACTTTACCAAGTAAACAAAAGTTACAAAACTACATAAGTAACTTTTTCAAAACCAAAATTACAAACATATTTACCTAAAACTTAACTTAGACTTATCAAAAAAGTTACAAAACAGATACAAGTATTACCTAAAACTTCTCAATAGACATATATAGCATCTAAAACCCAACGATCGTGAACATAAACTCAAGGAAACAAAATAATCAACCCATCAAATTTATAACTAAAGAAATAAAAACTCTATAAGCATAACACCAAACTTAACAAGACACAACCAAATCTAACTTTCCCAAGTAAACCAAAATTACAAAATTACACATGTAACTTTTTCAAAACAAAAATTACAAACACATTTACCTAAAACTTAACTTAGATTTGTCAAATTGTTACAAAACATATATGAGTTTTCACTAAAACTTCTCAATAGACATATATAGTGTCTAAAACTCAATGATCATGAACACATAAACTCAAAGAAACCAAATAATCAACCCATTGTTGTATAACAAACTAAAACAATGAAAAGTTTACCATATAAACTAACTTTACCAAGTAGACCAAAGTTACAAAACATAATAAGTATCTTTTTCGAAAACCAACTACCATGAACTTAAACTCAACAAACCAAATAAACTCAAAACTTAAGAACGTAAACTCAAATTTAATTAAAACTTCAAACAAATAAAAGTGTAGATCACATAATAGTTTCACCTAAAACGTTTCAAAATTTATGAACATACATAGCATCTAAAACTCAACTATATCATGAACAAAAATACAAACGAAATAAACTCAAATCATGGCTACCATAACTGCAAGATAACCATACACAAGTTGTCTCACTACGTATAAGCATGTTCTAACACACACTCCTAAACTCAATTCAATCTCAAAGAGTACTAACCCACTCCCCCCAATGCTCAAATCATTGGCTTCCTTTACTGCAGGATAGCCATACACAAAATAGTTGTACAGAGATCATACTTATTTAGATGGTCCTTGTGAATGGATGATTTGTGTAAGCATTGCTCGAAGGCTAGCCAACTCCTCTGAAGTTCAATTCTTGACTTCTTCCAATCTATGTCTAGTATGAGTTTCATTTGTCATAACTCGTTCCAACTCTTCTCTCGTACTCATAGTTTCGGCTTTGGCACGATTCAATTATTCTTTTGTCTCATTCAACTCTTCCACTCAATGTGCATTTTTCGACCGTAGTTGAGCCAATTCCATGCTTAACTCATGCTCTCGTTGTGTTTCTCTACTGGATGTTGAGCTGCTACACTTCTTCTATTTCGGCTTTGGTCCCCAATCCTTGCCTTGAACGTGGCCCAATCGATGACCCAAAATAGTTTCAATGATCTCATCTTTGGTAAGTGGTTGGGGCCTTTTGAAGTTGGTGCCTCTTGCAACTCTATCATTTGACTTTAGGGGAAAAATTGAAATAAGTATTATTCAAGTAATAAGATTATAAACTAACTTTAGGAGTAGGAAACTTACATGAACAATACTAGTTGTCGGATTCACCCATCCCTTTCCTTCTTTATATCTTATTTTTTCAAATAACTCAATTGGTCCTAGTTCAACACATTCTTTTGTTTTCGGTAATTCAAAGTTTTTAATATATTAGTAATATTAAAAAAATAAGAAAATAATAGAAGAAACATTTTTTTCAACCCTACTTGTACTTCTCGTATATGCATGAACGTTTTAAACCCAACGTGATGCTTGAAAGGTAGCTTCGATCGATTCCTTTTTTTGTCTCCATAGTTTGCTAACAAAATAAAATATTAGTAAATGAATCTAGAATTATGTGGTATGAGACGACACATTAATTAAGAAATGTAAGTAACATACCTTCCATTTAGGAGTCTCCCACCTATAACATAGAAGATGCCAATCAACTATATCAACCACTCGAGGATGTGGGCGTGCACGTCCCTCCTCAGGAGAATATTTTCTGTAATGTTTGACCAAATTCTCCCTATACTTCTTGGAAGTGGTCTACATCTCATGTTCAATAAATTCATGGACGACATAATTAGACAAATCCAACTCGAAATGGTTATGCATAAAAAAACATATAGTAATAATTTTAGATAAAATTAGACATCATAAACATTAACAACTAAACGATAAACTTACCGAGAGTTTATTTTTAATGTGGTCCTTTAGTTCTGTTGACACATCTTTCCACTTTGATAGATGTACTGGAAATTATTCTCTCACAATTATGCCAATCTGGCCTCTAAACTTTGTAGTAAAATTGTACACAGGCTTCTTCAACTCATTGATTATCTGTATTGGAATTCTCCCATGTAGGTTAACATATTTGTCCAACTCTATGCCCCTCGAATATCCCCTTACTTTACATGTAGAATTATCTAAAACACAAATAATTAAGCTCATAAGTAAATACAAAATTATCTACAAACGTTTATAAGAAGATTAACTTGAAGTCTCGCCCATAGAAGACACTACAATATTTCCAGGGTCGACGCTAAGGTCACTATTGACAAAAAGATTAGTTGCCTTGTTTTCCAGCTGAAGAGGATGCATTTTTATCTCTCTAGAAGCACACATGAAATATATGAATGATACAAAAAAAAAAATAATAAGGATATAAACTTCTACAATAAGTAATAAAACACAGTTATTCCAATTGTTAATCGCTATCATGATCTGAGTCAGAAATTTTATCGAGGCTGGAAGTAATCTAAAAAAAAACTTCTACATCCCATTCTTCATCATTTGTGAAATCATCATCATTATTTGATAAGGTGTTCTTCCACAATGGTGGGATCAACATCATCCCTATATAATGTGTTCTCCTGACTTGATTCATCAACTCTTATTCACCCTCAACTTCTATCAACTCAAGCTGGTCATTTCCAAGATCTTCTATCTCTAGAACATCTGACAAGAGTTTATTCTGAGCCACTTACACCACCTTGTAATTATTACCATATTTCAGATCATCGAGGTAAAATACCTGTTGTGCTTGAGTAGCAAGGATGAAAGGGTCATCAACATACTAGTAGTGAGATGTATTAATTGATCTCAACCGTAAATAAAAGAGTGATATGTTCTTTTTACTGTTTGTATCGAACCATTTACATTTAAATATCATAACACATCTCCTCTTCATATATTCTAAGTCCAATACCTCAGTCAATACACCATAGAATTCAACTATTCACCTTAACTTTCACTTTCTCCCACCCCACTATTCTATGTAGCTCGACGATTACCACTCGTTATAGTTTGAAAGCGTACTCTATTAACAATACATCCACTATAAGAGCGCACTTGAGAACTAGGTCCCATCGCCATTGAGTTCAAATCATCAGACATTTCCACCCTCACGCAATGAGAGAAATTGCTAATTCATTCATATACGTTACAAATCTTACTCATGATTCAAATTACATTTATAAACTCTCATAACCTTAAACTTACATGAGCTTTGAACCAACCAGGAAATTGGAGTTAGTGTCTTTTATATAAATCTTTGGCGGTCTATACTTTAGAACGAATTAGTCAAGAAAACAAAAGTTACATCTTATATTTATTTCAATTTCATATTGAAATTGAGATTATGAATTAGAGTGTTCGAGACGTACGTACGATAAAACTTTATTTTATCAAAATTGTTCAAAATATACCAATGTGCTATCTTTTTCTCCTCAGTGGATAAAGTCTTGAGGTTGAGCCCCCAATAGTCTTGCACTTTGTCTAAACACTTCAAAGTCACCACAAATCTCGTTCAGGGGAATTTGATCATCATTTCATTCATCTCTATTGAATCTCATTTGAATCCCACTTAGATACAAGGAAAGAAAATTCAATGATTCATTCATTACAAATGCTTCTGTTATGGAACCCTGAGGACGTGTTTTGTTTCGCATGTATTGTTTAAATGTTTGTAAACTTCTCTCAATAGGGTACATCCAATTGTAGCTAACAGGATCCACAACTCTAATTTCATATGGCAAGTGAACTGAAAGATGCACCATTACATCAAAAAATGCTAGTGGGAATATTTTTTCCAACTTACAAAATATGACTATAATATCTTATTGTAATCGATCCAAATCACTTGTGCGTATTGTTTTAGCACATAGATCACAAAAGAATACACATAGCTTAACAACAGTAATGAACACATCTTTAGGTAAGTATCCTCTAGTGAGAAGTCACTGAAGCAAAACATGAGAGTCATGAGTTTCAACCCCCATAGTTTTCCATCGTTGACACTAAGATATCGTGATATATTTGACACAAACCCATATGAAAATTTCACTGATTTGAGAAACTTACATAAATAAACTCTTTCTTTGATAGTCAACGTGTACATAGCATGTTGCTTTACCTGTTACCTATCTTTTGCAAGTGTAGATCTATTCGTATATTCAGATCTTATAGATCCAATCAAGCGTTTGTCGTGTCCTTGGTTTTCCCCTCAATATTTAACAATGTGTCAACCAAGTTGTCACATGTTTTTTTTTCAATGTGCATTACATCCAATTTATGTCTTAACATAAGTTTTGACCAATAAGAGGGTTCAAAGAAAATGCTTTTTTCTTCCAATTAATATCAATTTGTTTCCTTTTCTTATCTTACTTCGCTGGATGTTTATTGAGCACAAGAAAGTTTAGCCTACAAACTTCTTGTAAGATCTTGTCTCCATCCATTACGACGGAAGAGGTCTAGGTTTCGTCTTTCTGTCAAATTTCTTACTCTTACACCAATTATGACTCTTAGGAGATAACGTTGATGTCCCATGTAAGAAATTTTACCTCTTATCCTAAGGGATGATGTATCTTCTTTACAAATGAGACAAATAAGTCGCCATATGTAGGAAAATCATTAATAGTCCACAACAAACTTACATGCAGTTGAAAGTACTCGCCACTAACTGAGTCATAAGTGTGCACACCATTATTCCATAACTCTTTCAACTTTTCAATCAATAGTTGCAAGTAAACATCAATTTCTTTACCAGGAGATTTTGGCCCGAGAATAAGTAAAAACATGAAGAAATTGGTTTCTTTCATGCATTTCCAAGGTGGCAAATTGTATGGAATTAGCACCACCGGCCACATACTGTATGAAGTGCTCATTTTCCCGAATGGATTAAATCCATCAAGGCTAATCCCAAAAGAACATCCATGGTTCCAAAGCAAACTGAGAGACTTCAAGATCAAAATGCTTCCACCCTTCACCATTAGCTGGATGTCATAACACACCATCTCCCTCAACATGCTTATCTTTATGTCACCTCATTTCAGAAACAAAATATTTCGATAACAACAATTGCTTTAATCTTGGTATCAATGGAAAGTGACATAAAACTTTGTGCGAAATATTCTTCCCTTTTCCATCGTTGACTTTATACCGAGACTCACCATATGTTGGACACTATTGGCAATTGAAAAATTCTTTCGAATATAATATGTAATCGTACTTGCAAGCATGAATTAACTCGTAACCTAGCCCTAAGTCACGCATCTTCCTTTTAGCTTCATATAATGAACCAGGTATACATGCATTGCTTGGAAATGCTTCCTTTAACAATTGTAGTAATATATCAAATGGTTTATTACTCCAATCGTTAAGAACTTTAATATGCATCAATCTCCCCAAAAAGTTTAATGACAAGAATTGTGTACAACCAGGGTACATATGATTATATGCTTTGGTCATTAAATCCTCGAATAAGGTTGAAGAATCCTTTCATGGACATTAGAGGGCAACTCATTTTCAAAATTATTGTCTTCATCTACATCTACTTCGGCAATTGGGACTTGAAAGTCATTTAAAAGGTTGAACATCTGATTCTCTTCATTGAGATCATTAGACTCTATAGTACTTGATTTATCATCATATACTGACCCAACTATATAACTTTCAAACCTAGGGAAGTTGGTAGGTTCTCCATTGACTATAAGAGGGGGATATTCCATACGTGAATACATGCCGCTCTACTCCGTCTAAAGATTGCCACATTGGCTTCATACAATTTTACATGGGCATCTTATTTTCCTCGAGTCATTAACATGCAACTTTGCCACTTATAAGAATTGAGTTACTCCTTCTATATACTCGATTAACAACTTGTCTCTAAGTTTAATCCAATCTTTATTCATTCTTATCCTTAATTATACACTTTCAACTCTGCTTCTAGTTCGTGAGAAGTTCAATCTTGTAGGATTTAGACAAAAAAGATAGATTGAACTTTGTCCCAAACCCTTAATGTACAAATTTTTTGGCTATCAAGTTGAGATATACAATCCTAGCTAGCAAGTTGAGCTACAAATTAAATTGAATATCTTAGGCCCCATTTCATTACCATTTTGATTGATGTTTACAGTTTTTTGGATTTATAAATGTTTTTGGTTTTTTGGACAAACAAGCCACAATTATTCATACAGAGGCCTAATGGGTTTGTTAAAGATAAGTTCTAAGCATTCAATTATTTTGAAATTGAGTTGAAGTAGTTTGAGTATAAACATAACATCTATGGTAGTAGGTGTCTTTTCAATTGTGTTTTATTTAGTATAATTAATATGTTAGGAGTGAGGATATGAACCTTCAACCTCAAGGAAAGAAGTATATGTCTTAACCTTTGATAAGTTGAATAAGCTAAGTTAAATTTGGATTATTAAATTTTCACAATATCTTAATTAGTTAAATTAAATTGAATATCTTAATAAGCTAAGATTTCAATCTTAACAAGCTAAAAACCAAAACAAACAAACTCACATAGTTTAGTAATGTATTAAAAGCTAGCAACTAAAAATACAACTACACATATAGAGAAATGAAGCTCAAAGTAAACCATGAGTTAATATATAGGTAAATCAATGATTTATTATGACCCACCATGTAATACATCAATATATAGGTTACTTATTGATTTACGCTAATCATTGACTATTGCATAATGTATTAAAAAAAAAAGGCAACACAAGTCTACTTATCAAGTAACTACCTATTAAAATTCTCATTTGAATTTCTACTTATCAAAAGAAAAACTTAAGTATGAAAAGTATATGTATCAAAAAATAAAGTATGAAAAGTATAGGCTAGGTAAATGTAAACAACATAAAATTGTTACAATTAAACTCAAAAAAGTATGAAAAGTATAGGCTAGGTAAAAGTCAGCTTGAGAGGATGAGAATTGATCTTGAGTATGTAGTCCGTTTGAAGACTTTTGTTTTGGTCCTTCAACAAAAATGCCCTGTTTTAAAGCATATATAATTTGGTCATTACGAAATTGGTACAATTAAACTCTAGTACTATAACCATAGCTAATTTGATAGGACAAATTGAAATTTGCACAAATGACTCCTCAATTATGAGGATTGTTACAATCATACACTCAAACTACAAGATTATTACAATTTAACTCTTTTTTTTTCTTTTTTCTTTTATCAGAGTGAACATAACTCATTTGAATTTCTACTTATCAAAAGAAAAAATTAAGTATGAAAAGTATATGTATAAAAAAAGATGAAAAGTATAGGCTTGGTAAATGTAAACAACATAAAATGTCTAACCAACATAAGTCATAATTATATAACACATCTAGAACCTATGTTGTTTACTTGAAAATATAAACAACATACTTCTACACTGCCCAGTTAGTACTAAAAAGTCTAACCAACCTAATTAGTACTAAAAAGTCTAACCAACCATGTAATGTTCAACTCCATACCCATGAATAAGAATAATCAACATAACAAAATAACTAAAAATAAAATTTAAAGCATAAATAAACCAAATAAATAAATATATACTTATTTACCATAAACTATAAAGTACAAACTCAAAATAGAGAAAGGAATAGTTATTCTCACCTAAAACAAGAATTCACCACCGAAATCAATCCAAACCTACCTTAAATTTTGTTTCAACACTCCGAAACAAAACCAAATCCTAAAACAAAAGAATTCAAAGGTTAGATATCAATCTAAACTATTTTAATTGTGTTCGAAAAAGCCTAAACAAAGATTTATCACATAAAATTCACTAAAACATACTTAATCCTTGCTGAAAAGCATTTGAATGAGTTCGAAAGTGTTTGAATGAGTTCAAAACTACAAAAAAAGAATTTTCAAACCTTAGAGAATGATCTAACATATTTTGATCGAGTTCGAAAAGGTTTAAAAGTGGGTTTCTACATACTTTCTTAACTAAAGAAGCTAGAAACTTTGTTGGTTTGTGTTTGAAAATGTTCGAACTTGCAAATATGAAGTCACACAAATCAAAACACAATAACTTAAATATATTTGCAAAATAATATTCAATTGAAGTATATTGACAACTCAAAAAAGGAAAAACTTACAAAATTACCAAAATCCAAGAGTGACAGCAAGGAGGCAAGGTGAGGCGACAATGGTATGATGGTCGGTGGTTGGCTGGGCGATGGCGGAGGGTGGGTGTGTGGAAGAAGAAAGAAGAAGAAAAAAAAAAGAAAGGAAAAAGGGTTGGATGGCAGATGGCGATTGGCAGGCGACAAGGGGGGTGAGAGATGCATGGGTGGGAGAGAACGGAAGGGACAAGAGAAAATGGGGGGAAAAGGAAGGAGGGAAAATGGGGGGGCTCATTTTTTAGCCCCCCTTTAAGGAGGAAAGGCTGACGGTTCTTATGAACCATCAGTCGACGAGCCCAACCATTGACGATTTGATGAACCGTTGGCAGTTCTTTCCTGAATCACCGATTGTTAACAGAACCGTTGGCCGTTCTTCCCTGAATGATCGACGATTCCATAAATCGTTGGGCTTTCTGGCCCCAATGGCCGATGGTTTAGTAAAAACCGTTGGGATTGCCTAGCCTTTGCCAATGGTTTATTAAACCGTCGATAATTCTTTTACCCTTTACCGACGATTGACTAAACCGTCAAGATTTCCTATTTTTCCCAACCATATATTATAGTGTTGGGAGAAATAAATTCAGGATAACCTTGAATTCTTGTAGTGACACTTTTCCAAACATTTTGAACTTCTTAAGTTCCAAAAAATATTCTTTTTTTAAACATTTTTTAAAAAAGTATTGTTTTCTTTAAACTATTTTAAAGGTTTAAAGGTTTAAGTAGTGTACTTTCAAGATAATCATATTACACTCGAGGTACATGAAAATCCCCCAAAAAAAAATTTCTTTTTAAATGCAATCCCTACGAGGGATTTAAGAAAGGAAATCTTCTCAAGTTCTTGAGGTGAGGAGCTTTTCTTAATGCTATGAAAACAATTCCAATATCATTGCAACAATTTAAGGTTAACAACTCCAATCATTAAAGTCAATTGTGTGCTTCACTTTTGAAGTTTAAGATATGACAAAAATGAGAGACATTTAAAATAATAATAAAAAAATATTTTTCTCTAAAACCCCAAAGGACCCTTTTTCTTTTCTTTTTTTTTTTTTTAAAAAAAAGAAGCATGAGGTAAGAGATTGATTTTGGTAACTATTTTTTCGGAGGTAAGAGATTGATTTTGGTAATACCTTCCCTACATACAAAAGACCACTGAGTCTAAACTCTATTTTTTGTAGACCATTTCTTTCTTTTTTAAAATTGGGTGACCAATTACACTCTAATAATGATTGGTGGCGACACCAAATTCTTTTCTAAAAGACCATTTTAGATGGATGTCGGCTACTCCACGGCGTGAGATGACAGCGATAGCTTAGTGACTCTGCTGGGGATGGATATGTTTTTATAGCCTAGAGAGTCAAGCCAATAAATTTATTTGCATGTTATCCTTGATATAATAACATGTGGTCTTTGACACTTTGTTACCTTGTTTCTTGTATTTCTATTTTTTTAACTCATTATCCTATAAGTCTTTTTATATTTTCTTGTATTTCATATGTTTGCTTGTTAGACTACAATGATTTGTGAAGTTATTTTTTTAATCTTTTTATTATGTGAAGTTCAATGATTTATGTATATATTTTTTCATTCTCTCTCACACATTGTGCACTTAATTCACACACATTCACAAGCTTCCTATTCGAGCTTTACCCTTAGGATTAGAATCGAGTTTGAGTAGTGAAGTCTTCATAGAGTCTCAACTCCACATAGACTCATGAAATTTCTCACTCGAGTTAATCTTATATTTGTCTAATTAAGATAAATAGTGAAGATTGCTTGAGGGTCTTTATCTTTTAGGTGTGTTAGAGTCAACCTACACTATTCACTAGAATAAATCTTTGAGCATTTCTAGCCTGGGCATTACTTTTGTACCTATAAGAAACAAGGTGAGCATTTTTTATTTCATTTTTTCTTTGATCTATTTAATTGTCATTCTCCTTTGATGTGTTTCTCATATTTAATTTGGTCTTAATTATCACATTTTTCCTCATTGTTAATAATATTTCATGCAAATTTGAGGCACTTTTTCCTTTTTTTAAAAAAAATAGGTTTTTTTTTAAAAAAAAATTGACACATTATTTTTAATTTTAAATAAGAAAGAAGTGAAAAAAAATCAATTGTCACATGCATACATCACTTTCTTTGAATTCATTCATGCATTTGAATGTTATTCTATTGTACTTTACTTTCAACATGTTTTTAAGTTATTAGAGGAATAAAAAAAATGAAAGAAAAATTTCACTTATAAGAGTATGAAAATAAAAAAATTCATGCATAATTTTTCTATCAACGATCCTCAAGTATTTTCATGCATCAATACCTTTATTCACTCCCATCTAGTTGCATAAAAAAAATAAAAATGTCAATTTCATCATATTTGCTCATTCATACATATTTGTTTTATCAGTCAAATTTCTCCTATTATCCTTTTGACATCATCCTAGACACATGAAAATAGATACATTTTTTTAAAAAAAATAATTTGTTGGAAAAAACAAAAAATCTTTTTTTTCATTGTTTAAAGAAAAAAGTTGTCTAAATTGCATCATCTTTTTAAAAAAATATCATAGGATCAAATTGCACATTTGAAGCCAATTTAGCATTGCACACAATTGTTTTTACTCATCCTCGAGTGTTAGGCATGGCCTCCATCTTTGGAGGATTACCTCTTTGCACATTTTTTTTAAGGACATGACTTTTTTCCATTATTTAGTTTGAAGAAAAAAAAAAACAAGAATTGTTTTCTTGTTCTCAATCTTCAAATTTCACAAAAAAAAAAAATTAAAATTATTTTTAACTCCATCTGTTGTTGAACTAAAAAATAAAAAATGTTGTTCTAATATTTCAGCTTAATTTTCAATCTTCATCCATGGACTGACATCATCCACTACACTAAATTTATTGGACGAGAATGCCATCAATTATTGGATGATATTTTGTGTCAATTTTTTTTTTTTTTAGAATTTCTATCCGAAGGGATATCCTATCTAGTTTGTTTTCTTGTCTTTTATTCTTTTTTAAAGTTAAAGTACCTTTGTAAATTGTGATAAAAAAGTAGAACACCACACTGTAGTTAATGCGCAAATGAAGGGAGAAAGGTGAACATCCCACTCAGTCAAATAGTTTTGTCTATGAGCATAACTAAGGGGCTGTTTGGGGCAAGGGTTATAATAATCTGTGTTATAATAACCCGTGGAATACTCTGCACCCCAAACACAGACTATTATAACCTCAGACTAAACAACTCTGCATTTTAAACAATATTTTATTATTTCACAGACTATTATAACCCACAGACTATTATAACCCATGTTATTATAACCCACTCAGTGCCCCAAACAGCCCCTAAGTGATAATAGTATTTCTACTTCTAAAACGTCCAACCGCTTATTCATTTAGGGGGTGCTGCTCTTTCAATCTTTAATGGGAATCATTTTTACAAACGTATTTTTACGATTAAATAATATTTCATTATAGTTTTGATTCGAATTTTTTGTTTTTTTTAGTTCAACAACATTTGGAGGTAGGAGATTCGAACCTATGACTTCTTGGTCATAAGTCCAGTTAAACTATACTCTTGTTGGCTTTTGATTCGAATCGTCACTTATATTTATAGTGTGACATTAAAAATAAATGTTAATTTTTTTTTATATTGGTGAGTGTTCATGCCAGCTTGCGGGCACCTCGAGTAATCTCACCTGACAACCGTCTGACTCTATTATATTTGGTTGATAGAAAATACGTAAGATATTAAATCTTAGGTAGAAGGTCACCATGGATTACCAAAGTTATGTTTAATAATTTAGTATGTTAAGACTCCTAATCTTTAAAAAATGTCTAATAGGCTTGACCCATTCAATACAAAATTAAAAAGTTATCGACTTAGTTGACAATTTTAAAATTAAGAGACTTATTAGATACAATTAATGTTGGAAGTTTAGAAACTAAAATTATAATTTAAGGAAGAAAACAAAAGTCTCTCATGGAAGGTTTGTTTTCATTCTCCTTGATCCCCCTCCACTATCCATTTAAACAATATGTCTAAATGAATCAGGCTAATAAATTTTGAGTTATTCCCACCATTATAAATATATATATTATCACCAAGTTTTCTCACCAAACCAACACTTCCTTTCCCTCCCACTTATCTCTCTTGCTTTGCCTTTTTTACTCTCAAACAATAATGCATTCATCTCTCCATCTCAGGTGAGTAATTGTTAGTTTCTTAAGTTTTGAAACTCTTTATTATGAAGATTTATGCTTAAGACTTTACATCATTTATTTTGCAGCCACAACACTTCGTAGAAAATTGTAATCGTGACTCGTAGATTTGGTGATGCTCCATTCATTTGTAGACCTACTCGTGCCATTTACAGAGTACGAATATTAGTTTGAAGTTTTATAATTTCTAGAGTGTTAGTAATATGAAAACAAGAAATCTAAAGAAATACAAAGTTGTAACTCATATCTTTAAGTATATTCAAATATGTGTTGGTAAGAGATTTAGAAATTGAATGACAATTTAAAATTTTGAAGTGTGTTTGGTAATTTATTTTATAAAACAATAAAAATAGGGGTAGTTACAAACTAAATATTTAGTTCAACTCAAATATTATCAATTAATTTGTTAAAATATTTTATTTTATCAATTTTGTTTAGTTATTATTTTACAAAATTATATATTTTATAATATATAATGTTATACCTATTTTAATTTTAATTAAAATTAAATGAGTTTACTATATATAAAATAGTATATTTATCAAAGTTTTTATGTTTTTAATGTAATTTTGCATTTCCAATTTTCAAATATAAAAACACTAGTTTTAGTCCATGATTAAGTGAATCTTTTTTGTTAAGTCCATGATTAAGTGAATCTAAAAATAAGGAATGAAATCTAAATTCCATATATACCAAACGGCCTCGTTTTACAGTACTTTTGTCCCATTAGGATCACAATTATTAATATAATTCTTCATGGTCGACCATGGCCAATCTCCCCTAGTCAATTTGAACATATGTAAGATTTTTATTTTTATTAGCTTATCATAAAATAAAATGTTCCATTTTGATCAATTAGTTTGAGATGAAGCTACATTATAGTTTAAAAAACCTAAGAAAACTTAAAGACTATCTAATAATAATTTTAGGTTTATTTGATAACCATCACATTTTATATTTTTGGTTTTTTTATTTTTCAAATAACCACTGCAGACTTTCAGTTTTTCATCATGGCTGAATCAAAGTTTTCTCTTTCTAAACTGCCATTTTCTTTTGATGAATTCACTGTTTTTAAACTTTAAACAGTTTTATATTCAACTCTTCTAACTTTTCTCTTTTAAAAACTTCTCTCTATAACTTTTATATTTCTCTCAAATGTATTTTTGATTTGTTAATTTTTTTTCTTTCTCTGTCCTTTAGCTTTATTCTCTCTAAAATGTCTCACTATCTCTCTAACTTTTCTCTCCGTAAGATTTTCTATTTCTCCAACTTTTATATCTTTCTAAATTCTCTATTTTTCTTTAACACATTTCTCTCTTAAGTTTGCTTTCTTTCTTTCTCTAACATATCTCTTGCTTTCTAATTTTTTTTTTTATCAATTTGTTCTATTCTTTAAATTAATTCTATTTAAAATTTATTCTCTAACTTTTTTCTAACATATTGCTTATCTCTCTATCTTTTCTTATTTTTCTCTCCATTTTTTTAAAATAGAAAACAAGAATAGTAATAAAACATGTTTGGTTTTTTTTTTTTTTATAAAAAAAAAAATAAAAATGGTTACTTATGACTCTTGTTTTTGGAGAGAAGACTTAAAAATAGTTAACAAATACGTTTCGTTTTTGTTTTCCTAGAACATAAATCTAAAAAAATAATAGAAAAGAAAAAATAATAATAAATTAAAAAATGGTTCTTGCCTTAGATCTTTTATTTTCTGATTTTTAAAAACGAACTTTATAATAACTACTAGTGTCTAAATTCTTTATTTTAGTATTTCATTCTTTAAAAATACTTTTGAAATTTAATAAAAAAAAAAAAAACAAAACCAGGTTTGTTTGAAATTACCTCCTTTTAGTTTTCGAATTTTGGAAAGTAATTTTAAAAAAGTTTACAATTAAATAAAAAAAGGAAATATTATTAAATAGACAAAAGTTTTAATAATAGAAACCAAGACTGTTATCAAATGAACACTTTTTTTTTTACTCTTATACTTGGTCAAATTTCAGAACATTTTATTTTTTACTTTTTCACTGAAATGTTTTTTTTTCTTTTAAAAATATTACATCTCAGGTAGAGTTGGAGAATTCCAACCTATAACCTCTTAGAGAAAGTTGAGATGTCTTAATTTAGAGTGCTAAGCTTTTACCTTTTTCACATATTAAATCATAACAAAATTAAAAAAAAAAAAAAAAAAAAAAGAGCATATTTTTATTTTCATTTTTGTGCAGGCGTTCATCGAATGTTATTATGGCTTAATTTTTGTGGGCATTCTTGTAGCCTAGTATGATTAAACTTTATAGACACGTTTGACTACACTTTATTATAAAAATTATTACTTTTTGTTCTCTATTTTATGTTTTCAACTTTGATTTTTTTTGGAGTAAATTTTAAACTTTGTTTTCTTCGCGACAAATTGCCTATTGTTTTTTTTAAATACAACAAATGGGGTAGAGAGAATTGGAACCTCTGATCTCTAGGGAGATAACACATGTCAATTACTGAAATACGCTCAATTTGACACAAATTGTCTATTGTTGATTATATATTTTTAAAACAACAAAACTACATTAACCCATGGATAACCGTTTTTTTTTCTTCCTATTTTAAAAAATTGAACTCATTTAATTGACTAATAAATTTATTCTTTTGTTGTAATCTACTTTTCAAAAAAATATATATGCTTTTAAAATCCAAATTTTAAATACTAGGAAAGTTGCTTTAATCTTTTATTTAAGTAACTAATATTTCAAAAGGTCTTTTATACAAAATGAAATGTAAAATAACCGGCTAGTAAATAAACTCAATTAATTACAAATAGAAAACTAAAATGTCACCATGGAGTATAGCTCAATTGATCAAGACATTATTTAACTTCTTAAAAGTTGGAAATTCCAATCCCTCCACCTCTTGTTTGAACTAAAAAAAGAATATATCTACATCTATCTCTCTCTCTATATATATATAATTATTATGCTGTAGGATCATATCTAGTTTCTAAAAATCCATTTTTAAATTTCAATATTTAAGAAGTTTTTAAAAGAACCTTTAATTATTAGTGTGAGAAAAAGTACCATCCGGTAGAATATGCATATAATTTGCCCTTCTTTAATCCATTATATTTACTGCAATAATTTTTTTCATTACTACTATTTAGATCACTTTACCATCTACAATCTACAGGAAAATCAAGTTTGAAGAGATAAAAGAATAGAAATCAAGAATGGAAATTTTAATTACAATTGCAGAAAAGGGGAAAAGCACAGCCTCTTCTTCCAAAACCCCTGCTCCGATGACAACAGATGAATATGCTATGGATCTTGGTTTCACGCTGGTGACCCGATCTAGAGCAAGAGATGCTGAAGTTCAAATCAGGGATTCAACGGAGTCATCTACTCCTCCTATGAGGCAATCTGCCTCTCTCATCAGGCCTACTGCCGTTACTCAAATGAGACCTATTGTGTCTCTCTCTATTCCTTCTCCATCTCAAAAGGGATCTTCTATCCCTTCAACTTCTTCAAAAAGGTTTGTTCCAAAATTGGAGATCAAAACCTTCTTTGTGAAGCCCAATCAAATAACTGAATCAGTGGTTGAACCCAAATTTGACGGAAGTTCAATCATTGAAATTATTCAAAATATTTATCCACAAGGATTCAATTTCCTTCCAGAATCGTTAATCAAAACAAGGGAATACTATGAGTTTATCCTCGTAGACACAAAGTCTGTGGAGATAACTCATATTCCTGACAAATCTGACCCTTCAAAGATTGCCTATTCAAAATTAAAAATTTTCAAAGTCCTTAATCCAACTCATTGGAATGAGGGCATCCATATAGAGAAAACTCTTTCAAAACCATTTAATCCTCAAACCTTCTCTTATAGAGATTATATTGAGGCTTGGTACAACGTCATGTGGTACCAAAATTCTAAACATTCTTGGTTTATTCAATTTTGCCAAAATGGTCATAAAATCGATTATCCATTTTGGTTTATCAAATGGTGGAAAACCTTTGGCTTAACCAAAGAGATTTTTCCAATTCCAATTCAAGAATCATTCTTTTATTTTTCTCAAACTATATTAAAAAATGCATTCCCAATCACTATGCGTTTTTGTTTATATTTTCAAATACCCTGGATATTCTGTTGGAATTTCAAGTCTACCAATTATCCTTACTACAAACAGATCACAAAGATCTTGAAGATCAAATGGTGGGGTAAATATAACTTTTCCCACGCTAGAATCAAAGAAGTGAAGCAATGGTTTGCCGTCAACAACGACCTTCTAGATCTTTCAAAGAAAAAGAATGTTTTATGAGCTGATTCTTGTTGATTCAAAGTCAGCTGAAATTACTCATATATTCGATGACAAGGATCCTGTTGTAACAGCATACTCAAAACTGAAGATTTTCAAGGTTCTCACTCCAACAAAATGGAACCAGAAAATCTACACAGAAAAAAGATTCTCAATCAGGTTTAATCCACCTTCTTACTCATACAAGGATTACTTTAAAGCTTGGACCGTAGTCCTCTACTACCAAGCCTTTAACCATTTTTGGTTTATTCAATTCTGCCGACAGGCACACAAACAAAAATTTCCCATCTGGTTTATCAACTGGTGGAGATATTTTGACCTTTGTGAAGAAATTTTTCCTGTTCCAGTTCAGGAATCTTTTCATTACTTTACTCAAAATATATTCAAAAATTCTATTCCATTAACCCTCAGGTTTTCTCTTCATTTTCAAATTCCATATATATTTTGTTGGAATTTTACTACTCAATCGTTTCCACCAAACAACAAATACTTGGTGAAAACTTTGAAAGTGAAATGGTGGGAGAAATTCAATATCTCACACATTTCATTATAAAAAATCAAGCTATGGTTTGTTGAGACTCCTCACTACCAAGATCTCTCCAAAACCAATCAACAATTGTTCCAAAAGAACAAAGTCGCTCTGATGGCTACTCTTGCACAAGCAGCCACAGAAGCAGATATTGAGCGGGTTCTCCTTCAGAGAAACTCTGCTTCCAATAAATCTTCTTCTCCACCTCTTTCCATCATTGACGAGGACGAAGAAGAGATTAATTTAAGTGATCCTTAGGGCACTTGTTTCAAACGTCCGCAAAGACATTAAACTACGAAATTTACTCAAATAATTTCTCCGCAATGAGGGTAAACTAAGGGCAAGGACTGAAAAAGTTCTTGTATTTACTCAAATATTACTCAAAGAACATGTCTTGTATTTTTTTTAAATTACAATTGACATGGATTTCAAATAGACAGGGAGAAGTCTATAAAATCTTCAGCCTGTGTATCCGTACCGACCTTAAAAAAGAGTGTGTATATTCTTTTCTTTGTAAATTTTACTTCTTTGTAAATTCTCAACTTTGGTACAGATCGAATGAGTTCCATATAAATATGCTTTGATTTCATTAAGTAAATATTGTTTCTGCAATAAAAGACACGCGAAGAAGCACAAGTTCGTCATCCGCTCCAAAATTATCAGAGAAAAGATCTTCTTTGAAGGACCTGCTGTGGAGGACCGCCGCGGAAGACTGTCGCGGGGGAGTGTTCCAGGCAATGTGTAAGACCGTTGGTAAGCTCTACCCTTGCTTCCTTACCTCCTTGCCCGAAGAGAAGAGAATCTCAAAGATAAGATTTGCTGCAAGAAGATGACAAACAGAACTTTAATAAAGCTACTTTATTAAAGGAAGAAATAATGCATTGCAGAATTCGTCAGACATCAGCATCTCTCCACATCTCAGCCTCATCCACATTTACTTTAATTATTTTGCCTCCTTTTGTCTTTTTGTAATTATTCTGCTTTACTTTCCTCTTTTTATTGTTTTTGTTTTATCGCTTTTATAAAGTAGATTCCTTGCTTTCACTAAAGATGATTCAGACTGGGCTTGTCCTTTCGAATCATTCTTATCTTTTAATTTTCTGCATTTAGTTTTAGATTGAAGTCTGGGGTCTATAAATAGATTCCCAAGTTGTACTCAAAGGAAAAAGCGAATAAGCTAGCAAAAGAGAAGTCAACTACTATCTCTCAAGCTTCCCTGTTCGCAGCTTCTGTAATCAAAACAACGATCCTAATTCTCCTATCCTTTTAGCAATCTGCCTTCAAGATTGTGGGATTAGGGAACAATTGGTATCAGAGCCTTGATTAAATTGTACTCCAACTCCATACCAATTGACAAAGCAATTGGTATCAGAGCCATACTCAATATTCAATAAAACTTCAATCTTTGAAGTAATTTCATTTGCTTCAAATATTTGCGTTTTTTCTTTGTTAGTTTATATTAATCATTTTTTTTTTCAAAGACAATTATCAATATTGATTTAATTCAATATTGTTCTTCTCAATTCTCTCTTTGTGGTCGTTCCGTCAGCTAGTTCGACAATAGGCGTTGGTAAGTGATGCGTTTGCTAGAGCAATGTGAACAATTGTGCAAATTAGAGTGTCAATGTGCAAGTGTACACATCCTTTTTATAGCAAGTGGCAAGTAAAATTATCGTATCCACGGAGACTATTGATCTTTCTACTGAACCTAAATTAATTCTTAGTAACTCAGTTGGTAACCATTCAAAATTATCGATAGAGATGCAATAAAAGAAATCATAAATGCTGGAACAAAAGTAATGCTAAAGCATGCAAAACAGAGTAAAGACTTCAGAAAACAGGTAACTATTAACTTGTGCTTTAATTAAACGAAAGGCTCGGATTAGAGGTAAGTCATGCATTAACTAAGTTACACACTGAGCACACATTCATTCCATTCGATTCACTACAGACTACACGGTATTCTCCCGAATCACCGATTATATGCTGTCGCAATTAAATTACTTCAGCACAATAAACCCTCTGTACCTTATGTGCGTTAGGCGAGTGGCTATCCCTAACCTACCCACTTAGTTAGCTACTAACCTTAACAAGAGGCTAACGAGGTTTTCAAGTTTTCAGCCCCTCCTATTCTTCCCAGAAATCAGAGGGACGATGTTCATAACGGCTGGCCAAGCGGAAACAAACTAAGAATAAAACCCCTTAAAAACCAAATCGAAGGAGATGAAGTCTACTCAACTATAATATTAGCTAACAACAATCATCCTCTAATCCTCACCTTATGGTGATTAGTTCATGCTACAGGAAAAACGGAAAAACAGTAGAGATGAAAACATAATGAAAATAAAAACAGAAAACGACTAAACGACAGAAGAAAATATAGCAGGAGAAGTCGAAATGCTGCCCCAAGTTTCTTGCCACAGCAACGGCGTTGCTCCGACTGGAATCCTTCCGTTTTTGGCAAACTCCGATGAAGGCTCCCTTGGTCAAAGCTTCTCTCCTCTGCTGTTCCTTTCTCTTCTGGTTTTTCGGGATCAACACCTCTATTCTCCTTTCTCCCAATATGCCCAACAACCAAAATGGCTGCTCCCATTATAATAGTCACCCTTTATGAAAACGAGGGCTGACTGGGCTTGACCTAGTGACGTGGCGGCCTTTGATTCGTTGAAAGCAGTTGACTGGACTGACAGATGCCAGCTCAATTAATGAATACAGCTCCCACGTGCGAATTTCGTAAAAGCCTGGAATGCGACATTTGCTCCAGCAATTAGTTGTAAAACTGCTGTTCTTGGCTTCTTAAGTCCTCCTTAATCCACCCTGATTTAATCACATAAAAGGCCTTAATTAGATAAATTTGCTCTAATAAAAATATTACTATATCAAAATTACTCCTAGAGCAAAATGACTCCAAGCTAGGGAGTTTCCAAGAATTATAGAGATAAAATATAGAAATTTAGCCCAAAAATACAAACATATAACTCTTAATTTAAGAGTTATCAGTAAGCCATTGGTGTTCCAGGCAGCAGAGTAAGTCTGTTGGTAAGACAGGTGTTCCCACCTACAAACGAGTAGTTCATGGAGAGAGAGAAGTCTGAAGGATAATATTGTTTCAAAAGCAATATTAATTTTTATCTTTGTTAAATATTTTGATTTTTATGAGTTAAATATTTTGATTTTTATGAGTTAATGTCGAAATTACTCAAGTCTTTGGTCCCAAGGAAATTACTCAAAGGAGAGAGTTCCTCTTCATCTACTCAATTGGCTCAAACTACTCAAGAATCCGAAGAAGCTCACAAGGCAGAGCTGAATGCCGAAGAGCTTCGAGGCTCAAATGAATTACTCCAGATAGCTAAGGTTGAGGAGCAACTAACTAACTGGAATATTTCGAAGTTAGATTTGAAAACGTTCTACTTCAAAACACCTTTAATTTTACACAAGAATGAGGAGTCAATATCGTCGAAGATAGGATTGTCATCCATGAGAATCCTGAGTCTTTGAATCTCCTCACCAGGAATATGATCCTTTCTCACAGAGAGAAATACTCATATATGCATCTTGGAATGATCCAGGTTGCAATCAAGTCGTTGTTCAGAATCGGTTTAAATACTCCTTTTGACTTTGAGGGATAAGAGATTCCTAAGGTTTCAAGACTCTCTTTTGGGGATGGTTGAAACCAATCTAGAAAGTGGACCGACCTATTTCACTTGCTATCCACACTACTCATTATCACTCCAAGATCCAAGAATTCTAAATTCGTTAATCTTGGATGTTTACTTCAAAGATCTGAATATGCAACAAAATCCCATGCTTTTGTTGTCATCTTCAGAATTTTCTATCGGTTGATGAAGACTCAGATAACACCCAGAGCCTTAAGGGCTTCCCCTAAAGGAAAAACTGTACTCATAGAGGCAAACATTTCGAGGTCTAATATTGAAGTCCCAAAAGTGTTACTCTGAACAGATGTCACCAGAAACTCTCACTGGGTTTTGGATAGAGCCATCGCTCCAGCAGCGCCACCACAGAAGATTCCTACTACCCTTGTAGAGCACCCAGATGGAACTGTTGAGATTAGTTTTACACAGACAACTCCATCAGCTCCAAAGGTCTCAAATTTTGCCCCCTTGAGGCAAAGTGCTTCAGAGTTCGATGGTGAGGCTTCATCCTCCCAATCTAAACCTCAAGAACCATTGAGAAGGTCCTTATCAGCAAGGATTAACTCAGTGGATTTTGGTCCTCGTATACCAGAAAGCATGTATGTGAGACCAAACTCACCTACTCCAATCAGATATGGACGTAAGAAGCCGATACAACGAGCTCAATGTCATATTTGAAGAATTCCAAGTCAATATAAAGCTCCTCCAAAAGGATTTTCTTGATGAAAAATGGAAGATGCGGAGAAAGTTTTTCTTCAAGGCATATGATAAAGAAGAAAGAGAAGAATTCAAGGAAACATGGATTTCTCACATGAAAGCCCTTGAGAAGAATATTCCTTTCTCTGAATGGTTCGCTAGCCGCGATGATTATTGCCAGCAGGTGAACGCCATTAAAGAAACTCTCTGGAATACTTTAGAAGGAGAGCTTTCTAGTACTCATTCACGAATGGAGCGGATAGAGTTCAGAAGCTCCAAAGGAAATTTAGTTGTTGGTTCTCCATTTAAGCAATTGTCTTTGGAAGAAGAGAATAAGAACCCCTCCAAAGGAATTAGAGGAGTTCATATTCAAAACAACTTCACCAGCAAAATTCTGTCTACCATGGCAGAACAAATGGACAGGATAGAGGAGAAAGTTTTCACTCCTCTAGATGTTCTAAAGAAACTCAGGATTGAAACATTCGGAGTTGCCCCAGTCAATGATGCTCTTCCAAGCTTTGGAAAAGCAATCGGAGGATCCATTCCGCTCATTAAAAGCAAGGAGCAAGATATGCTAGAAAAGATTCAAGCTGGACTCTCCAAGCTTAGCGGAAAGTCTCCTCAAATCAATGTACTCAATGATGGTGAGATAGCCGAATTGATCTCAGAAATGCAACAAGCAGCTATCTCTGATGAAGATCCTAAAGAAATCAATAGGATCACTAATTTTCACTCAGAGTAATCCAAGGACATATTATCCTTGGGCTACTCACCCAGATTTATCAATTGAAGATGGAACTACCATTCGTAACGGATCTTATGATGGTACATCCATCTATGAATGGAATATAGATGGTCTTTCTCAATACTTGACCATGTGTGTCATCCAAGAGATATTTGTTGCTAACGCAGCATACGTCTCTAGAGGCATATCTGATCATGAAAGTGCCAAGCTCATTGTTGTAGGATTCACCAGAATTCTGAGAGAATGGTGGTATTACACCTTTACTCAACAAGTGAGGGACGTTATTCTTACTCATAGATCTCCAATAGACACAGCAGAATCCTTAAGGACATAGAGAACAGTTAGAGAAGTTGGAGAAACCTCTTCAACGGCTCAAAGTAGGACAACTCCTCTTGTTACTGCTGCTGCTTTATCTGCTGCCCTTACTGCTACAACAAGCAAAAATTACATTGATGATGCAGTTGTAACTCTCTGCTTCTCAATGATGAAAGCATTCGTTGGAAGTGAGACGGATTTTACAGGTCAGGCTGGAGAATACCTCCAAAGGTTAACCTTCCTTAAACTCCAAGACTTCCAGTGGTACAAGGATACTTCTTAACGGAAGTATATAAGAGATCAGGCGCTCAGTCCTTTCTGGAAGGAAAGATTTATAATCGGATTACCAAAAATATTCGGATCCAAATTATTAATCTATCTTAGAGAGTATTACAAAGGAGAAATTCCTTGGAATACTGTCACATATGGTGAATTGTGCCAGTTCATCATCAATCGTGTAGGAAAGCAATGTCTTGAAGCTGCTTGATTTGAAAAATAGAACAAGTCCCGAGAGAAAAAGCAACAATTCAGACAATTATGTAAAATGTACTTATATCATCCTGAAGCGCCATCAGTAAGGAAGAATAAGAGGCTTAGCCAAGCCAAAACATATTTCTCAAATTATCGGCGAAGACCTACGGTTAGCATACCATATGCTAAAGGTCCTTACCGAAAAGTTCAATATAGCAAAAGAACACCTACTACAAGTAAAAATTTTGATAAGAAGATATCTTCAAAAGTCTAATGCTACAAGTGCAGAGGATATGGCACTACGCTTCGAAGTGTCCTATGAAGAAGAAAGTCAACGACCTTAGTATTGATGAGGATACTAAGAATGAGTTACTCAATATTCTTCGAATAGATTCTGAAGATTCGGATGAAGATGAAATTCTCAATCTTTAAGAAGAATCAGATATTGACTCTTCGGAAGGAACTTCCAGTTATTCATAAACCTGGATGCAATGGTAAAAGACTATGTGGTTGTTTTAACTGCATTAATGTCTTAACCAAAGATCAGGAACTACTTTTTGATGCTGCAGAACACATTACTAATGTTGCTCTAAAAAAGAATATACTCAAAAGTCTGAAGAACTCTTTTCAGAAGCAAAAAGATAATGAAGTAAGTGCTTCATTAGATACTCAATATCCTTGCATTGAAGATGTTTATAGCCTCTTCAAAAAGGAAAAATGAGACGTCAAAGTTTAGGATTTGAAATTCGAAATCAACCACCTCAAAGACGAAGTGAAGAAACTTTGGTTAGGTTATCAAAAGGATATCGCTCAGTTATCTGCAGAAGTTGCTATGATCAAAGCCAACCAAGCAAGTTCCTCAAAAACAAAAGAAAAAGATGAAGCACAACCTTTTGAATCTTCAGCTGAAGAAGAATCATTTCTTGCAACTTCGAAAAAGGTTCAATATCAGAAATGGTATATCAAAGTATCCTTAAGGGTACAAGGTTTCTCATTTAATGCAATTGCTCTAGTTGATTCCGGAGCAGATCAAAATTGCATACACAAAGGCCTTATTCCATCAAGGTATTTTGAGAAGACAGTCGAAACCTTAAGAGGAGCCAACAGACAACCATTATTCATAAAGCACAAGCTTCTATAAGTGCATATTTGCAACAATGGAGTTTGCTTTGTGACTTCGTTTTTACTCATCAAGAACCTGAATCAGGTAGTGATTTTAGGTACACCATTTATTACTCAACTTTATCCATTACAGGTGAAAGATGTGTTGGGTTTTATGTCCTAAAACTCGTAGTTTGTAAACTGTAAACAAATCCTATTATCAATGAAGTTGTTGTTAAGGTTTATTCAGTAAAGATGTTATTGAATAATAAGTGATTTGCGCATTATATAACTCAAATCCAATAAACTAAGAACCCCAGGCTATAGTATGTATACTTGAGCTTTATGTGGAGACATAAACATGGATCAAGTTCGAGTAATAGTCAGAACTGACTATAGTATATGGATAGGGCTGAGTACCTTATCTTGGGGACACTATGGATGCGGCTCACTTTGTATACAATACAAACGGTGTGATCCTAAATCGTTCATGTGAAGACATGCGAGTGGGGGCGTACTATGCAATGAGTTTGCATAAGACCGGACTGCGAAATAGTCACTTTTACTTTATAACGCCATTTACTGTTAAGACTGATTATTTCATACGATGACCTAGGTACCTCGATCTTAATTCTGAGCTAACTATGAACTCCTATTTATTCGAAATTATCCTTTGATTTGCATGGGTGAGAGTGGCCCGAGATCGCCGACTCAATAAACCTACCATTTTGGGGATAAGACAGGGTAAATAGTTGGGGACATAGTCCTGAAAGATGGAATTCACTTCTACCCGTTTTAGGGTTAGTAGATAAGGTTGTTCCATTAAGTATTGACTCCGGGTCTTGAACAAGGGACCTCAACCTCTCATTGGCCCGAGAGAGACTCGGTTTGGTGGTTGGTCCACAAACCAATTGTTCATTAGAGGATCAGTGGGACTTAAGGAACAAGAGGTAATTTCAGGGGTAAACGGTAATTTTGATCTAGCTGTAATTACGAACAAGCTATGAAGGATCGACTTACTAATCATGGTTATATCGAGTGGACATAAATATATCTACAGTGAGGAGAGTGCAACTACTGGGCTATAGTAGAGTGTCCCGGTAGTTAACGAATGTTGGTTAGCTAGGTTAAAGAGTTTAGCCTGTTGATCTCGGATCGTTGGAGCTCATGATCTATAGGTCCCTCCTGCTAGCTCATATCGGACTAAACCTTAGAACAGTGTGATGAGAGAATTTGAATTGTTCAAATTCGGTTTAGGGAGTAAGCGTTAATTATATGCGATATACTTAACGTATTATAGCTTAATTATGAATTAAACTATATTATAGAGAGAATTTGAATTGTTCAAATTCGGTTTAAGGAGTAAGTGTTAATTATATGCGATATACTTAACGTATTATAGCTTAATTATGAATTAAACTATATTATAGAGAGAGTTGAAGGATATTTAAATATGATTTAAATATTACTAATATGTATATGATACATATTTTGGTTTGATTTTTATACATGAATAGGGATTCATGTTCAAACGATCGATTTTGAAAGAGGTCGGGGTTGGTGCAATTATTTAATTTTGTATTTGATATTAAATTAATTAATTATAATTAATTAAAATATTTAATTAATTACTTAAAATTAATTTGATTTAAAATTAGTTATTTGAATTAATTTTAATTAAAAATAATTAAAGATTATCTTTAAAATTCAAGAAAAGTCTTGAATATCAAAAATTGGTGCTTTGGTGACTAATTTCATGGATTTCTCACAAATTAGCCATCCAATTTGATGACTAATCCAATCTCACTTGATGTGTCTTCATTTGCAAGAGTTTAGTTGCATGATTTAGCCTTTAAATAGGCTTTGAAAGACATTTTTTAAAGTTTTAAGCTTGCTGGAATTTTTTCTCTCAAAACAAAAAATCAAACTTGTTCTCACTTTTTCCTTCAATTTCTCCCAAATTTGGTTCCCACAAACCGTTCTAAGGCCGGAGAATAGCGGGGAAGACACTAACAGTAGTCCACGAAGTGTTCGCGATTCAAACAAACCAACGGATTGAAGGAATTTGATCTTCAAAGGTTAGTGTTCTTCATTTTCTGTATTTTTTTTTTTGGACATCATGTTTTTGTTCACTAAATTGATGTAATTTAAGTGCCTAAGATCCTAATTGCTTCCGCTTGAGTGTTAAACACTCCAACAAGATGATGGAATCTGTTCAACCATCTTGGATAAAACTATTAAATTCAAATTTATCGATCCATTAAGGGAGAGTGACCTTAATGTTGTTGATAAAATCAATCTAAAAAAGAAGCAAATCAACTACTTGAAAGAAGAAGTCAGTTTCAAGAAAGTTGAAGAACAACTTCGTCTTCCTGAAGTTCAAAAGAGAATTCAGAATATTCAAAAGCAGATTGAAGAACAAATTTGCTCCACTCATCCAGATGCATTCTGGTCATGAAAGAAACATATGGTTATTCTACCATATGTAAAAGATTTCAAAGAATTGGATATTCCAACAAAGGCATGACCTATACAGATGAATTCTGAGCTACTAAGTCATTGTCAAAAGGAAATTGATGAATTACTCAAAAGAAAGCTGATCAGGCCATCCAAAAGCCCATGGTCATGTGCAGCATTTTATGTCAACAACTAGGAAAAAAAGGAGCGCGGAGTTCCACGACTAATAATCAATTATAAACCCTTAAACAAGGTTTTGGAATGGATTAGGTATCCAATTCTTAAAAAAAATGATTTACTCAAATGAATTTCGAATGCGAAATTATTTTCAAAATTCGACATGAAAACTGGATTTTGGTAGATTCAAATCGTCGAAAAAGATAGGTACAAAACAACATTCAATGTGTCTTTTGGTCAGTACGAATGGAACGTTATGCCCATTGGGTTAAAGAATGCTCCATCCGAATTCCAAAAGATCATGAATGATATTTTGGAACCTATTCAAGATTTTGCAATTATCTATATTGATGATGTTTTCATCTTTTCATCAAATATAGATCAACATTTTAGCCATTTGAAAAACTTTGTTAAAAAAATAAAGTATAATGGTTTAGTAGTTTCAGTTGCAAAACTAAAACTTTTTTAAACAAGCAGGATTGTTAGGGTTTTGATATCCATTTAGGATTAATTAAGCCCATACAAAGATCTTTAGAATTTACTCAAAATTTTCCAGATGAAATTTTAGACAAAACCCAGTTATAGAGATTTTTGGGGTGTCTATATTATGTATCTAATTTCATCAAAGATCTTCGACCTATTTGCAAACCACTTTCCTAAAGGTTGAAGAAAGATACTATTCCTTGGGGACCAGCTCAAACGACAGCTGTTCGACAAATTAAGGAATTAGTCAAAAGCATCCCATGCTTGAGTCTAATCGGCGAAAAAGCAAACCTTATCATGGAAACGGATGCATCAGACATTGGATATGGAAGAATCCTAAAACAGTGTCTTGATAACAAAGAGTTTGTGGTACGCTTCCATTCAGGAATATGGAATAGTACTCAGCTTAATTACTCAACAGTCAAAAAAAGAAATTATGGCTATTGTTTTGTGTCCAGAAATTTCAAGGTGATTTAATCAATAAATCGTTTTTAATAAAAACCAATTCTCAAGCATCTAAATTCATTTTAGAAAAAGATGTAAAAAATTTGGTTTCAAAACAGATTTTTGCCAGGTGGCAAGCAATTTTATCTTGTTTTGATTTTCAAATTTTGTCTATAAAAGGGTCTCAAAACCCTCTTGCTGATTACCGAGAGAGAGAGCATCTCTAAAAAACTCTCAAGAGAGAACCTCCTCTCTAAAGGAGTAACCTTCTCATTCTTCTCTCCCTCCTCATTCTTTCAGAAGCCATGAGTGAAGGAGATAAGAAAGGAAAAGGGAAAGCTTTCCTCTTCCTCTTCCTCAAAAGGAAAGGCTTCTGCCTCTTCCAAACATACTCCAATGGCGTTAAAGCATTATGCTCTATCAGAAGAAGATTTACTCCAGTCAGAACGAGTGCTCAACATTGTTCTATTCGACTTCAAGAACCTAGTGGTCTTGAAGAAGTGTTGCCTTTTGCAGCACGACCTACTCAATCTACTATTGGTTCATCTTCAACCTTCAGTACCGCGATGTCAAAAAAGGGATTAGTCTATTGTTGTGGTTATGGATTTGAAAAAAAAAATAAAATAAGGGAAAGGTCAAATCAAGATTCCCCTTTTCTCTCCCCCCTCTCGTACACTCCCCAATTCTTCCTTTTTATTTTCTTTTTTGTTTTATTTTTGGTTATCTCTCTCTCTCTCCCAAAATCAAACCTCTATCCCCATCTCTCTCTCTCTCTCCCCGCAAATCAAACCTCCGTCCCCATCTCTCTCTCTCTCTCTCTCATCCTCTCTCTCTTTCTCCTTTCCCCGATTTGATGGCAGCCCCCACGTGCGTCTTCTTCCTCTCCCATCAAAGGTAGCACACCGGTGGTCTCTGTCTCACATTGCAAGGATCTATCAGCCAGTCCCTTCAGTCAAATGCCTCATGAATGCCACAAAGTCATGGCTTCCGTGAATCCATCGTTGTGAGCACAAAATGCCCAAGTCGTTGGATCACGCCGCCTGGGTTCTCTCCGTTGCACACAAAGAATTCTTGTATCTACTTCGAAGGTAGTTCAATCGTTGAAGTTATTAAAAACTTCTTTCCAACAGGCTTCATGTTCATGTCGGAATGCCTTATCAAAGATAGAAAGTTCTACGAATTCATCCTCATAGACACAAAATTGGTCGAGATAAATCATATCCCAGACTGAAACAATCCCTCTAAGATAGCTTATTCAAAACTAAAAATTTTCAAAGTTTTGACTCCCATTCACTGGAATCAGAACATCTTTATGGAAAAGTATTTTACCAAACCTTTTCGACCTCAAGCATACTTATAACGAGACTACATAAAAGCTTAGTATAATGTTATGTGGTTTCAAAAGTTTGAACATTCTTGGTTCACGCGATTTTGTTTAAATGCTCACCGTATGGTTTATCCATACTAGTTTATTCAATGGGGGAATACCTTTGGCATCGTCGAAGAGATTTTTCCCGTACCAATTCAAGACTCATATTTTTTTTCTCAAAATATGCACAGAAATGTTTTTTCAATGATCATGCGTTTTTGTATGCATTTTCAAATTCCATGGATACTCTACTAGAATTTCTAGTTAGAGTAATTACCATACTTCAAACGACTGTACAAAGTCATCAAAGTCAAATGGTGGAATAAATACGAATTTACCCACGCTCATCTCAAAGAAGTAAAATCATGGCTTGCAAAAAATGCCCATCTGCAAGACCTTTCAAAAAGAAAGAATTCAAAATTTCTGAATTTGAAATCAAAGCTAATGGCTACTTTGGCACAAATGACGTCTGAAGCAAACCTTCAAAGAATTATTCAATCTGCAGCTTCGGTAGCGTCAACTGCATCTCATCAGAGTCTATCTGACGATGATGATGACAAGTCTCAATATGATCTAAATGATCCTTTCCTAGATTCACAACCTCCGTGAGTCTAGAATATTAAAAAAAAAAGTATTTTCTTATCCTGTACATTCGGCACCCCTATTGTACATTTAATTATCTTATCCTGTACATTCTCCATCAAAGAGTTTGTAATTAGTCTGTAAATTTATTTCCCTGTAAATTCTTACTTTCTTTTGTATAGTCGAGCAAAGAATTCTTGTAAGTATTATGAATTCTTTGTGGTATATTGTAAATCCATACATTCGGACTTGTAGTTGAGCAAGAAAGTAATAGTTGAAGATTAAAATTTCTGAAGACATCAAGGGCTGAAGAAAGGAATTGTTGCTGGTCTTTTAGTATTGTGTTCCCGATAGTAAGTCGCAATGTGGTGTAGTGAATCCGTTGGTAAGCTTTACAGTGTACCTCGCATAATCAACAACCTTGAAATGTCTAAAGAAATAATAATTGAAGACTGTTTGTTATCTTTAATAAAGCCACTTTAATAAAGGAAAAGACGACAAGCATAGCTGGATGCACGATAATACAGATTCATCCTTATCTTTTCTTTTTTGATTGAGAGGATGAGAATTGACCTTGAGTATGTAGTCCGTTTGAAGACTTTTGTTTTGGTCCTTCAACAGAAATGCCATATTTTAAAGCATATATAATTTTGTCATTACGATATTGGTACAATTAAACTCTAGTACTATAACCATTGCTAATTTGGTAGTGACAAATTGAAAATTACACAAATGACTCCTCAATTATGAGGATTGTTACAATCATACACTCAAACTACAAGATTATTACAATTTAACTCTTTTTTTTTTCTTTTTTCTTTTGTCAGAGTGAACATAACTCATTTGAATTTCTACTTATCAAAAGCAAAACTTAAGTATGAAAAGTATATGTATAAAAAAAAGTAAGAAAAGTATAGGCTTGGTAAATGTAAACAACATAAAATGTCTAACCAACACAAGTCATAATTATATAACTCATCTAGAACCTATGTTGTTTACTTGATAATGTAAACAACATACTTCTACACTGCCCAGTTAGTACTAAAAAGTCTAACCAACCTAATTAGTACTAAAAAGTCTAAACAACCATGTAATGTTCAACTCCATACCCATGCATGAATAAGAATAATCAACATAACAAAATAACTATAAATAAAATTTAAAGTATAAATAAACCAAATAAATATATATCTACTTCTTTACAATAAACTATAAAGTACAAACTCAAAATAGAGAAAGGAATAGTTATTCTCACCTAAAACAAAAATTCACCACCGAAATCAACCCAAACCTACCTTAAATTTTGTTTCAACATTCCGAAACGAAACCAAATCCTAAAACAAAAGAATTCAAAGGTTAGATATCAATCTAAACTATTTTAATTGTGTTAAAAAAAGCCTAAACAGAGATTTATCACCTAAAATTCACCGAAACATACTTAATCCTTGCTGAAAAGCGTCCGAATGAGTTCGAAAGTATTTGAATGAGTTCGAAACTACAAAAAAAGAATTTTCAAACATTAGAGAATGATCTAACATATTTTGATCGAGTTTGAAAAGGTTTAAAAGTGGGTTTCTACATACTTTCTTAACTAAAGAAGCTAGAAACTTTGTTGGTTTGTGTTCAAAAATGTTCGAACTCGCAAATATGAAGTCACACAAATCATAACACAATAAACTTAAATAGATTTGCAAAATAATCTTCAATTGAAGTATATTGACAACTCAAAAAAGGAAAAACTTTACAAAATTACCAAAATCCAAGAGCGACAGCAAGGCGGTGAGGTGAGGTGGTGATGGTATGATTGTCGGTGGTCGGCTGGGCGGCAACGGAGGGTGGGTGTGTGGAAGAAGAAAGAAGACGAAAAAAAAAAGAAAGAAAGGAAAAGGGGCTGGACAACAGGCGGCTAGGCAGGCGACAGAGGGAGGGGGTGGGAGGTGCATGGGTGGGAGAGAAGGGAAGGGACGAGAGAAAATGGGGAAAAAAAAGGAATGAGGGAAAATGGGGGATTCATTTTTTTGCGTCCCTTTAAAGAGGAAAGGCTGACGATTCTTATGAACTGTCAGTCAAACCGGCCCAACTATTGACGGTTGGATGAACCGTTTGCAGCTCTTTCCTGAATCACCGACTGTTCACAGAATCGTTGGTCGTTCTTCCCTGAATGGCCGACGGTTGCATGAATCGTCGGCCTGTTGGGTTTTATGTCCTAAAACTCGTAGTTTTGTAAACTGAATGTATATTCTATTTTGCAATAAAGTTGTTATTGAGGTTTATACAGTAAAGTTGTTATTGAATAAAGTGAACTGTGTATTCCATAACCCGAATCCAATGAACTATAAGATGTATACTTGAACTTTATGTATGACATCAAAGTGGATCAAGTTCAAGTAATAGTCATAACGGTCTATAGTATAGGGATAGAGTTGGGTACCTTATCCTAGGGACACTATGGATGCGACCCACTTTGTATAGTACTAACGATGTGATCCTGAATCGTTCATGTGGAGACATGAAAGTGGGGGCGTCCTATGCAATGAGTTTGTATAAGACTGGACCGCAAAAATAGTCACTTAGACTTTTTAACTCCGTTTATTGTTTTAACTGACTATTTTCATACGATGACCTAGGTAACTCGATCTTAATCCTGAGTGTGCTATGAACTCTTTTTTATTCGAGATTATCCTTAGATTTGCATGGGTGAGAGTGGCCCGAGATTTCCGACTCAATAAGCCTCCCATTTTGGGGATAAGACCGGGTAGATAGTTGGGAACATAGTCATGCGAGATGGAATTCACTCCTACCCGCTTTAGGGTTTAGTAGAGAGGTTGTTCCCTTAAGTGCTGATTCCGGGTCTTGAACAATGGGCCCACCCTCTCATTGTCCCGAGAGGGATTCAGTTTGTTGGTGGGACCACAAACCAATTGTTCATTAGAGGATCAGTGGGACTTAAGGAACAAGAAGTAATTACAGGGGTAAAACGGTTTATTTAACCCAGCTGTAATTACGAACAACCTGTGAAGGATCGACTTACTAATCATGGTTAAATCAAGTTGACAGAAATATAAATCTATAGTGAGGAGAGTGCAGCCACTGGGCTTTAGTGGAATGTTCTGGTGGTTAACGAATGTTGATTAGCTAGGCTAAAGAGTTTGGCCAGTTAATCTCGTATCGTTGGAGCTCATGATCTGTAGGTCCATTAGGTTCCCCTTACTAGCTCTGACTAAGCCTTGTAACAATTTGAGAGAAAAGAATTTGAATTGTTCAAATTCGATTTTGGGAGAAAACGTTAATTATATGCGATATACTTAACGTTTCATAGCTTAATTATGAATTAAACTATGATAAAAAAGAGGTGGACATATTTAAATTTGACTTAAATATTGGTTCGGTTTAAAACATGAATAAGGATTCATGCTCGAACGTTCGATTTGAGAAATCGGAATTGGTCCAATTATTTAATTTGATATTTGATATTAAATTAAATAATTATTTAAAATTAATTAAATTGTTTAATTAATTAAAAATTGATTTTAATTTAAAATTAATTTAATATTAATTTTGAATTAAAATTAAAAGAGAAATTCAAATTCATTTTAAGATTGAATTTTGGACCAAATTCATATATTGATGAATAACCTCCTTGTTTTTTCAAATTCATCAAAATTGGCCACCTCCTTCTTGAATTATTCTCATCACTTGTGTGTTGGCATCTTCACAAAACTTAAAGAAGCTTATGATTTGTTTTAAATAAGATGAAACACTATGGGTGAGGTGAATTTTGCAGAAAATTGGAGTGATTTTCGGTTTTAGACCTTCGATTTTAGACCTTTGCTCTCTCTCTCAAAAATTTCCTCAATTAAGGATCCCACAATCCGTTCCAAGGCCTGAGGATAGTAGGGAAGATCCTAAGGGTGATCCACGAAGTGTTCGTGATCAGAAATTGGCCAAAGATTAGGAGAATTTTGAGCATCAAAGGTAGTGTTCTTATTCTATGTTTTTCCAGTTTTGAGCATGTTTTTTGTATGATAAAATTGATCAAATTAGAGTGCTTAGGATCCAAAATTGTTTCTGCTTTCTTTATATTAACTCTTTCACGGCCTTTATGCCCCCAATGGCTGATGGTTTAGTAAAAATCGATGGGATTGCCTAGCCTTTGCCAACGGTTTATTAAACCGTCAACAATTCTTTTACCCTTTATCGACGATTGACTAAACCGTCGGGAATTCCTATTTTTTCCAACCATATTTACAGCGTTGGGAGAAATAACGTCAGGATAACCTTGAATTCTTGTAGTGACACTTTTCCAAACATTTTAAACTTCTCAAGTTCCAAAAAATCTTGTTTTTCTTAAGACTCTTTTTTTAACATTTTTTTTCAAATTATACTTTTCTTAGTTTTCTTTAAACTATTTTAAAGGTTTGAGTAGTGTACTTTCAAGATAATCATATTACACTCGAGGTACATGAAAATCCTCCAAACAAAAATTCTTTTTAAATGCAACCCCTTTGAGGGATTTAAGATAGGGAATCTTCTCAAGTTCTTGAGGTGAGTTTTTCTTAATGCTATGAAAACAATTCCAATATCGCTACAACAATTAAAGGTAAACAACCCTAATCATTAAAGTCAATTGTGTGCTTCATTCTTGAAGTTTAAGTATGACAAAAATGAGAGACATTTAAAAAATAATAAAAAAATATTTTTCTCTACAAATGACCCTTTTTTAAAAAAAAAAAGAAAAAGAAGCATGAGGTAATTTATTTATTTTGATAATTGTTTTTATGGATGTTGTAGGGTGCTAATACCCTCCCTACATACAAAATATCACCGAGCCTAAACTCTATTTTTTGTAGACCATTTCTTTCTTTTTTAAAATTGGGTGACCAATCACACCCTAACAATGATTGGTGGCGACACTAGATTCTTTTCTAAAAGACCATTTTAGATGGATGTCGGCTGCTCCGCATCGCGATATGACAGCGATAGCTTAGTGACTCTGCTGGGGACGGATATGTGTTTATAGCCTAGAGGGTCAAGCCAATAAATCTCTTTGCATGTTATCCTTGATAAAATAACTTGTGGTCCTAGACACTTTGTTACCTTGTTTGTTGTTTTTCTATTTTTTAAATTCATTATCCTATAAGTTTTTTTATATTTTCTAGTATTTCATATGTTTGAAGTTATTTTTTTTAATCTTTTTATTATGTGAACTTCAATGATTTATGTATATATTTTTTCATTCTCTCTCACACATCGTGCACTTAATTCACACACATCATAGGCCTCCTACTCGAGCTTTACCCTCAGGATTAGAATTGAGTTTGAGTAGTGAAGTCTTTGTAGAGTCTCAACTCCGCATAGACTCATGAAATTTTTCACTCGAGTTAATCTTATATTTGTCTAATTAAGATAAATAGTGAAGATTGCTTGAGGGCCTTTATCTTTTAGGTGTTGAGTCAACCTACACTATTCACTAGAATAAATCTTTGAGCATTTCTAGCTTTACAACCAAAGAGACTTTCGTGATTTAGAGGGCTTAAGAAAATTCTTTCAAGAAAAGCTTGAGAAGATTTTCCGATGCCTTCTTACATTTACTCGGATGTCTTTTATAGACTCCGGATTTGAAATGAAAATTAAATCTATCTAACTAAGAGATAAGATTCGAACTGATAGGACATGACCATGCGTGATCCAATCTTTCTCAATGGAGACAAACTACTTTTAAAAAGTAAATAAAACAAACAACTTTTAATAAAGTAAAGGCGGAAAGCATAAAGTAAAAGTAAAACTATATTACAAAACGACAAAAATAAAGTAAATCTTTACAAAAGATGAGACAAGGACGAATCTTCATCATGGCTATCTTTAATCATTTCAGCTTTCGCTTCTTGTGAAAAACTCTTCGATTATCGTAGAGGCAAGGAGGCAAGGAGGCAAGGTCAAGAATAAACCAACGAACTTACGCCTTCTGCCTGGACCACCAATTGACCGCAACAGTCCTCCGCAGCAGGTCCTTTAAGATAAACTCCAAATTCTTCTAATAAAGTTAGAACTTCGTGATTTTTGAAAACCTTGATGAATGACTTATGTAAGACAGAATCCAAAACTATACAAGAAATTCTATACACTTGACACTATATAGACTATTAATTTACAGACTCAAAGAACTCACAAATGGTCTTGTGAATTCAACCAAAATTATAAATTCACAATATTTACAACAAAGATAATCAGGAATTAGTTTCCCGATTATGAAAACTAAAGAGAATGTACAAAAAGATGAAAAACATATAGAAAAGAAAATAAATGTGTACAAGAGGGGTGCCAAATGTACAGAAAGAAGAAAATACTTCTAATTCTTTTTTTTTAAATTTAATTTAGATTCACGGTGGTTGTGAATCTAGGAAAGGATCATCTAGATCATATGGAGATGATTCTTCTTCATCATCAGCTTCACTGTGATGAGAAGGAGTTCTGCTCTTGGCTTCTTCTAGAATTCTCTGGTATTCATCTTCTGAGGTTGCTTGGGCAAGCCTCGAAATCAAATGAGACCGAGTATTCAGAAATTCTGAATTACTCCTTGATTGATCGAGTAGTTCTTGATTATTTGAGAACCACTCTTTCATAGCTTCTCGAGAGAGGTGAGCAATATCAAGTTTATCCCACCACTTTATCTTCACCGTCTTGGCGAGTTCTTTTATATTATCTTTTACTCTAGACTTTAAAATATAAGCAAAATCAAAATAGATTTGGGAATTCGTTCTTGCCTATATTTTGTTATAATGTATGGTAAGCTTCTTGAACTTCTACCGGAAATATTTCTTCAGTGAGTCCAAAAATCTTTCACCAATTGATAAACCAGTATGGATATTTCATACGGTGAGCTCTCTGGTAAAATTGAATGAACCAGGAGTGATCAAATTTAATATACCATAAAACATAATACCATGCTTGGACGTAGTCTCTGTAGGTATATGTTTGAGGTTTGAAATTTTGAGACAGAGTTCTTGGAGTGAATATACTCTAATTCCAATGAGTTGGAGTCAGAACTTTGAAGATTTTGAATTTTGAAAATGCGACTTTATCTGGATTGTCGTGATCTCCAATATGAGTGATTTCGACAGACTTTGTGTCTACCAAAATAAACTCATAAAATTTTCTGGTTTTGAAAATATCCTCTGGCATGAAATAAAAACCAGTAGGGTAATATTTTTGGAGAACATCAATAATAGATGCTCCATCGCACTCGGACTCTATTACTGTTTCTTCAACAATAATAGGTTTTTGAAAGTAGGCTTTTACCTGTGCTTTAGGAGTAAACCTACTGTTTGGATCTACTGCCTGAGAAGAGGTAGTAGGTCGAGATGACAACATAGGTCTTGGAGACGAACTAGATCCCTGTAAAGAGGGAGCCAGAACAGAGGTTCTTCTATAACTTTGAGAAGGAGTCGGAGAGACTGGTCGTCTACTCGGACGAGTTAAGTTGGCCGATGGCCTTGGTGGTGGAGTAAAAGACTCCAGGGAATCACGAATCACAATTCCTGTAGAACGTTGCCTAGGTCTGACCACCAGTGTGAAATCAGAATCTAAAGCATATCGTTCTGCAGTCATTGGACTTGCAGTTTGAGACGAAGAAGAGGCTTTTTCTTTGCCTTTTGAGACGGGGGTAGCTGGGCCTTTGCCCTTTCTACTCGACATTTTCTTTCCTATCAGGGTTAAGAGATGAAGAAGATGGCTTGGAGAGAGAGTTTTGGAAAGGGTTTTGTTTAAGAACTCTCTCGATAGATAATCTGCAAGAGGGTTATTTATCCCTTTTATAGGTAGGATTTTAAAATCGAAACACGATAAAATCGCCTGCCATCTTGCAAAAATTTGTTTTGAGACTAAATTCTCGACATCTTTTTCTAAAACAAACTTTGATGCATGAGAATCCATTTTAATGATAAATTCTTTATTTATTAAATCTCCTTGAAACTTTTGAGCACATAGCACAATTGCTAAAATCTATTTTTTCACAGTGGGATAGTTTTTCTGGGTATCGTTCCATACACCAGAATAGTAATCTCACTATTTGTTCTTTCTTATCCAAAGCTTGTTTGATGGCAGGCGATTTTATCGTGTTTCAATTTTAAAATCCTGCCTATAAAAGGGGTAAATAACCCTCTTGCAGATTATCTATTGAGAGAGTTCTTAAACAAAACCCTTTCCCAAAACTCTCTCTCCAAGCCATCTTCTTCCTCTCTTAACCCTGATAGGAAAGAAAATGTCGAGTAGAAAGGGCAAAGGCCCAGTTACCCTCGTCTCAAAAGGCAAAGAAAAAGCCTCTTCTTCGTCTCAAACTGCAAGTCTAATAACTGCAGAACGATATGCTTTAGATTCTGATTTCACACTGGTGGTCAGACCTAGGCAACGTTCTACAGGAATTGTGATTCGTGATTCCCTAGAGTCTTCTACTCCACCAACAAGGCCATCGGCCAACTTAACCCGTTAGAGTAGACGACTAGTCTCTCCGAATCCTTCTCAAAGTTCTATAAGAACCTCTGTTCTGGCTCCCTCTTTACAGGGATCCAGTTCGTCTCCAAGACCTATGTTGTCATCCCGACCTACTACCTTTTCTCAGGCAGTAGATCCAAACAGTAGGTTTACTCCTAAACCACAGGTAAAAGCCTACTTTCAAAAACCTATTGCTGTTGAAAAACAGTAATAGAGCCCGAGTGCGATGGAGCATCTATTATGGATGTTATCCAAAAATATTACCCTACTGGTTTTTATTTCATGCTAGAGGAGTTTTTCAAAACCAGAAAATTTTCTGAGTTTATTTTGGTAGACACAAAGTCTGTCGAAATCACTCATATTGGAGATCGCGACAATCCAGATAAAGTCGCATTTTCAAAATTTAAAATCTTCAAAGTCCTGACTCCAACTCATTGGAATCAGAGTATATTCACTCGTAGAACTCTGTCTCAAAATTTCAAACCTCAAACATATACCTACAGAGACTACGTCCAAGCATGGTATTATGTTTTATGGTATATTAAATTTGATCACTCCTGGTTCATTCAATTTTGACAAAGAGCTCACCGTATGGAATATCCATACTGGTTTATCAATTGGTGGAAGATTTTTGGACTCACTGAAGAAATATTTCCGGTAGAAGTTCAAGAAGCTTACCATTCATTCCAACAAAATATAGGCAAGAACGAATTCCCAAATCTATTTCGATTTTTCTTATATTTTAAAGTCTCATGGAAACTCAACTGAAATTTTCAGTCTAGAGTAAAAGATAATATAAAAGAACTCGCCAAGACGATGAAGATAAAGTGGTGGGATAAATTTGATATTGCTCACCTCTCTCAAGAAGCTATGAAAGAGTGGTTCTCAAATAATCAAAAACTACTCGATCAATCAAGGAGTAATTCAGAATTTCTGAATGCTCGGTCTCATTTGATTTCGAGGCTTGCCCAAGCAACCTCAGAAGATGAATACTAGAGAATTCTAGAAGAAGCCAAGAGCAGAACTCCTACTCATCACAGTGAAGTTGGGGATGAAGAAGAATGGTCTCCATATGATCTAGATGATCCTTTCCTGTATTCACAACCACCGTGAATCTTAAAAAAAAAAGTATTTTCTTCTTCCTGTACATTCGGCACCCCTCTTGTACACATTTATTTTATTTTCTATATGTTTTTCATCTTTTTGTACATTCTCCTTAGTTTTCATAATCGGGAAACTAATTCCTGATTATCTTTGTTGTAAATATTGTGAATTTATAATTTTGGTTGAATTCACAAGACCATTTGTGAGTTTTTTGAGTCTGTAAATTAATAGTCTGTATAGTGTCAAGTGTATCGAATCCCCTGTATAGTTATGGATTATGTCTTACATAAGTCATTCATCAAGGTTTTCAAAAATCACGAAGTTCTAACTTTATTAGAAGAATTTGGAGTTTATCTTAGATGACCTACTGCGGAGGACCTGCTGCAGAGGATTGTTGCGGCCAATTGGTGGTCCCGACAGAAGGCGTAAGTCCGTTGGTTTAGCCTTGACCTTGCCTCCTTGTCTCTACGATAATCAAAGAGTTTTTCGAAAAAAGCGAAAGCTGAAATGATTAAAGATAGCCATGATGAAGATTCGTCCTTATCTCATCTTTTGTAAAGATTTACTTTATTTTTGTCGTTTTGTAATTATAGTTTTACTTTTACTTTATGCTTTCAGCCTTTACTTTATTAAAATTTGTTTGTTTTATTTACTTTTTAAAAGTAGTTTGTTTCCATTTAGAAAGATTGGATCACGCAGGGTCATGTCCTGTCAGTTCAAATCTAATCTCTTAGTTAGATAGATTTAATTTTTATTTCAAATCCGGAGTCTATAAAAGACATCCGAGTAAATGTAAGAAGGCATCCGAGTAAAGTAAATAAATTGAAATCTCTTTAATTTGTTTGTGAGCATAACTAAGTGATTATAGTATTTCTACTTCTTCTGAAACATCCAACCGCTTATTCATTTAGGGGTGCTGCTCTTCCAATCTTAAATGGGAATCATTTTTACAAACGTATTTTTATGATTAAATAATATTTGTTTCTAGTTTTGATTCGATTTTTTTTTTAGTTCAACAACATTTGGAGGTAGGGGATTCGAATCTATGACCTTTTGGTCATAAGCCCAGTTGAGTTATACTCCTCTTGGTTTTTGATTCGAATCTTCACTTATATTTATAGTGTGACATTAACAAAAATGTTAATTTTTTTTATATTGGTGAGTGTCCAGACCAGGTTGCGGGCACCTCGACTAATCTCACATGACAACCGTCTAACTCTACTATATTTGGTTGATAGAAAACACGTAAGATATTAAATCCTAGGTAGGTAGGTCACCATGGATTACCAGAGTTATGTTTAATAATTTAGTCCATGAACTTTTAGAGTTATGTTTAATACGTCTTTGAACTTGTAAGAGTGTCGAATAATTTTTAAGTTTTAATTTTATGTTTAATTAAGTCCTTGAACTTTAAAAATGTCTAATAGATCATTAAGATCTGTTTGATAACCATTTTGTTTTTGAAAATTAAGTTTATAAACACCATTTCCACTTATGGGTATCTTTGTTTTGTTATCTACTTTTTTCATATATTTTAAAAAACAAAGCCAAGTTTTAAAAACTAAAAAAATATATATAGTTTTTAAAGTGTTTGTGTGTTTTTTTTTTTTGGAATTTGGCTAAGAATTTATTTAAATATTTCTTGGGGCATAAACTTATTTATTTAAAGAAATAGTGAGAAAACAAGTATAATTTTTCAAAAACCAAAAACAAAAAACTATATGGTTATCAAATGGGGCATAAACTTTCAATGTTGGATCTAATAAATCCATTATTATTTCACATTTTTTAAAATTCACGGTGTGTGTTAAGACTCCTAATCTTTAAAAAAAATGTCTAATAGGCTTGAGACCCATTCAACACAAAATTAAAAAGTCATAGACTTAGTTGACAATTTTAAAATTAAGAGACCTATTAGATACAATGTTGGAAGTTTAGAGACTACAAGTATAATTTAACGAAGAAAACAAAAATCTCTCATGGAAGGTTTGTTTTCATTCCCCTCCCCCTCCACTATCCATTTAAACAATATGTCTAAATGAATCATGCAAATAGATTTTGAGTTATTCGCACCATTATAAATATATATATTATCACCAAGTTTTCTCACCAAACCAACACTTCCTTTCCCTCCCACTTATCTTTCTTGCTTTGCCTTTTTTACTCTTAAACAAGAATGCATTCAGCTCTCCATCTCAGGTGAGTAATTGTTAGTTTCTTAAGTTTTGAAACTCTTTAATATGAAGATCTATGCTTAAGACTTTACATAATTTATTTTGCAGCCACAACATTTCGTAGAAAACGATAAGCGTGACTCGTAGATTTGGTGATGCTCCATTCATTTGTAGACTTACTCTTGCCATTTACAGAGTACGAATATGACTTTGAAGTTTTATAATTTCTAGAGTGTTTTTTTTTTTTTTTTTGAGTATATAATTTCTAGAGTGTTAGTAATATGAAAACAAGGAATCTAAAGAAATACAAAGTTGTATTTCATATCTTTAAGTATATTCAAATATGTGTTTGTAAGAGATTTAGAAATTATGAATGGCAATTAAAAATTTCAAAGTGTGTTTGATAACTTGTAGTGATATCACTTACTCTTTACAATCGGAAAGAATTTAGTTAATTCTTTTTACTATACTTTTTCTTCCAATCCCTTTTATTGTCAGTTTGGTCTCGCGGTTATTAGGTGATTGGCAAGGGCTGAAGGTGTTCCCGGCAGAGGTGCGTAAGTCCGTTGGTAAGCCGCCCGTTCCCCCTAATAGCGAGAAGACGGATTCTTGGTGAAGAAAAAGAAGTTATTAAGGAGAATCACTTTATTCTCTCTGATTTTAAAGAAAAGAAGATATCGCAATTGGATGACCGATCGTGTAAAGACCCTATTCAACAAATGGAAGACAAATGCTGAAGCAAGAAGGCGACAAGACGAAGACATGAAGAAGAAGGCAATTGCCACCAGAGTAGAAAAAGCTGAAAAGCTAATGGTGCAAGAAGCTAATAAGCATCGATTCAAAGAAGGAGATAGTGTAGATCTTAACATTAAGAACACACTATCATCCATCCAATCCATTGAGAGATCACTTCTTCAATGGAACGTCCCAAAGATAAACCCGTCATTAATATATGACACCGGGATCTTTAATCAAATGAAGGCAATCAAGATTGTTGAAAGGACAATTCCAATCGTCAACAATCCAGAAAAAATATGCCTTTTCACCTCCGACATGCTATGGGAGCACAAGCTGAAAGGCTATCAATTCCTTCATATCGGCCTAGTTCAAGTAGGTATAAGACCCTTATACCGTCCAAGACTGGATATTCCAATCCTTGTCACCCTCAGAGACAAGAGACACTTAGACTACAAGAACTCTATGCTGGGGCTCATTGAAGCAAACATAGCAAGAGGACCAGTCTATTTCAACGTCTATCCCAACTTCCCGATTTCTTTAACTGATCCAAATATACTAAACACTTTAGTATTGGATATCAAGTTTAAGAATCTAAACGTTGAAAAGATGACAGAAGGATTCGTAGTAATATGGCGAATCAACTACAAAATCATGAAGACAACTCTTGAACCAAGATGCATCGTCGAAGCACCTCCAGAAGGGCAGACGATTCTGTTTGAAGCAAACATCGAAGATTCCTTGATAGAAATCCCCAAAATGTTATCCTGGGAGGATATAACAAGGAAGTCCGAGTGGGACTTGGAGAAAGCTTTTATTCCACCAACTCCCAAACCGCGGACGTTAACCCTCATAGAGGAAAGGCCTGACGGCAGCGTCCATATAGAATTCGAAGATGAAGATCCTCCGCAGTCAAGGATAACTCACTTCGCCCCCTCTAGACACAGCGCTTCTACAAGCAGGGCAGCGCCTTCATCGTCTGCAGGGTTACCAAGATCGAACTCGCTCAGAATAGAGAAGGTCAATCTAGACCAAAATATTCCTGAGGTTCACTACCAAAGGAATACTTCGCCAACTCAGACGGACATGGAAGCAAATCAGCTCAACATGATCCAGAACGACTTCGAAATAGACATTGAGGCCCTAAGAAAAGATTTCCTTGACCCAGTATGGGCAGAATGCAGAAAGATATTCTTCGAACGCTTTAATGCAGAAGAAAGAGAAGAAATCAAAGTAGAATGGAAAAAGGTTATGACAACCTTAGAGGAAAATATACCGTTCTTCGAATGGTATAAAAATAGAAAAGAATGGCAGACAAAGTCGATTAACGTTTTGAAAGAAATATCATGGAAGACCTCGAGAGGAGTAGTAGTAACTTCTACGCATCCCCCGTTAGAGGCCATACAGTTTGAGAGCTCAAACCAAACGGTTACAGCAGTTCCTTTCAAACTCATCGACCAGAAGATTGAAGACCAGAATTCCTCAAAGGGAATAAGGGGACTTCAACTCCAAAGTAACTATACCAACAAGATTCTTTCTACCATGTCAGAACAACTGAATAGAGTATAAGAAAAGATCTTTGAAGAAACTCCAGCTCCAAAGGGCAAGATCCCAAAAGAAGAGTTTGGAAGTACAGAGCCTTCAGCTCCATACTTCAGAACAGACGTAGGAGGTTCGATACCCCGAATGAAATCAAGTCTAGACAAAAGCCTAGACAAATTCATCCAGGAAGTAGATAGCCGTTTAGAGAAACTCACGACTAAAGAACCACCACAGATCAATGTACTGAATGAATCAGAGATCGATCAAATGATAGAGCACATGAGTCAAGTGGCCCTCGAGCCTGAAGATCATAAAGAAGAAGCACGAGACGTAATGAAAATTCAGAATCAAAGAAGCTATACTCGAAGTTATTATCAGCCAACTAATCAAAGCGAGCAAAGGAACTGGTATCCGCGACCTTCTAAGCCGGATTTACAGTTTGAAGAAAGAAGCTATATGACATATAGGTCATACGATGGAGATTCAATCTATGAATGGAATCTTGATGGCCTATCAGAATATCTGATCATGAGTGTTATCCAATAAATTTTAATGGCAAATACAGGCTACATCACCAAAGGACACACAGATCATGAATCAGCCAAGTTCCTCTCGGCAGGATTCTCTGGCATCCTAAAGGATGGTGGGATCATCGTTATACTGAGAAGGAACGCAAGCAAATACTCAGACATGTGTCAAAAAAGCCAACAGGCGCAATAGGAGTGCAAACAGGTCCTACTATAACTGGAGAAGCATCATCTTCTACCACTACAACTGCGAAATCCCGCCAAATTATTGAAGAAGAAGTTGAAGATGCGGTAATCACTTTAATTCATGCTATTGCTGAAGCATTCATGGGAAAGACGAACAATTACCGATATATGGCGAGTATATCTCTAAATAATTTTAGATGCCCAAAGCTCCAAGACTTCAGATGGTATAAAGATACCTTCCTTACAGAAGTCTACAAGCGCGACGATTGTGAAAGTGAGATATGGAAGCAGAGGTTTATCATCGGACTTCCACCCATATTTCAGTCTCAACTACTCCAATACATGCAAGAGCTAAATGCAAATGATCCTAATTCTCTTTCGCCGATTAACGCGATCGAGCAACTGGTATCAGAGCCAAGATAGGCAAATAAATTCCCAGATTTCAGAAATCTTTCTTTGTTGATTTCAAATTCTTTTCCGGGGGGTATATGGTAGTGATATCACTTACTCTTTACAGGGGAAATAGGAAGGCTGAGTAAATATTTAGCAAGTGAAGCTCGCAAATATTTCTCGATGACCTTTCCTTTTACAATTCGGAAGTCTTTTATAGACCCCGGATTTGAACTGGACTAACTAAGAGATAAGCTTGGACCGACAGGACATGCCCTGCGTGAACCAAACTTTCTCAATGGAGACAAACTACTTTAATAAAGTAGAGGAATCCACTTTATCAAAAGTAAAAACAATAAATGGCGGAAAGTAAAAAGCAAATAGTAAATGACGGAAAGTAAAATAAATGATTACAAAAAGACAAAAGAAAATGATAAACTTTGAAAAAGTAAAGATATAAACGAATCTTCATCACGTGCTTGCAACTGTGCTTGTCCTTTCATCTTTAATAAAGTAGCTTTATTAAAGTTATGGGTTAGTCTTTCATTATTTCTTCTGTCCGATACTTCAAGATTGTTGAAGAGGCAAGGATACACCGGAGAGCTTACCAACGGTTTCACAGCGCTTACCTAGCGACTTACTACCTAGAACACAACTCCTAAAGATCCGCAGCAGGTCCTCATCTTCAACCTTTGATATCTTCAAGCAATAGTCTTTCACTGAAACAAATAGCAACTCTGAAGAGGCTGATCACGCTAGCTTGTTTCCAAGTAGCAACTCTGGAGAGACTTATTACGCCATCTGTTCTGTTGATGCGCTGGCACAAGACTGGAAGTGGATGATGATTTTACTATGCACAATACAGAATCCAGACCTATACAAGGGATTCTGTACACTCGATACTATACATATTATTAATTTACAGACTCATATAAATTTACAAAAAGAAAACCTAATCAAGATCAAGAATCTTGACTAGAAAAAGCTAAGAAGAATATACAGAAAGATACAAGAAATTGTACAAAGAAAGAGTATTTTCTTCCTAATGAAGATGATACTCATGTATGACTATAAGAATGTACAAGAAAGATGAAAAACATATAGAAAATATAAACAAAAATATACATTAGTTTACCCTCATTTAGGAGGGTTTTTTTTTTTTTTTTAAAAAAACAAAAAAAACTAGACTCACGGAGGTTGTGAATCTAGAAAAGGATCATTTAGATCGTATGGAGACATTTCTTCGTCATCGTCAGCTTCGCTGTGATGAGAAGGAGTTCTGCTTCTGGCTTCTTCCAGAATTCTCTGGTATTCTTCTTCTGAGGTTGCTTGGGCAAGCCTCGAAATCAAATGAGACCGAGTATTCAGAAATTCTGAGTTACTCTTTGATTGGTCGAGTAGCTCTTGATTGTTTAAGAACCATTCTTTCAGTCCTTCTTGAGACAAATGGGAAGTATCAAATTTATCCCACCATTTAATCTTCACCGTTTTGTCGAGTTCTTTGACGTTATCTTTTACTCTAGACTGGAAGTTCCAGCTGAGTATCCATGAGACTTTAAAATATAAGCATAATCGAAATAAATTTGGAAATTCGTTCTTGTCTATATTTTGTTGGAATGAATGGTAAGCTTCTTGAACTTCTACAGGGAAGATATCTACTGTGAGTCCAAAAATCTTCCACCAGTTGATAAACCAGTATGGATATTCCATACGGTGAGCTCTCTGGCAGAATTGAATAAACCAGGAGTGATCAAATTTTATATACCATAAGACATAGTACCATGCTTGTACGTAGTCTCTGTAGGTATAGGTTTGAGGTTTGAAGTGTTGAGACAAGGTTCTGGGAGTGAAAATACTCTGATTCCAATGGGTTGGAGTCAGGACCTTGAAGATTTTGAATTTGGAGAATGCGACTTTATCTGGGTTGTGCGGTCTGCTATATGAGTTATTTCGACAGACTTTGTGTCTACAAAAATAAACTCATAGAATTTTCTGGTTTTGAAAATCTCCTCCTGCATGAAGTAGAAACCAATAGGGTAATAATTCTTGATGATGTCCGTAATGGATGCACATTCAGCTTCAGGTTCTATTACTGTTTCTTCAACAGCAATAGGTTTTTGGAAGTAGGCTTTCACCTAAGGTTTGGGTGTAAACCTACTATTTGGATCTACTACCTGCGAAAAGGTAGTAGGTCGGGGTGACGACATAGGTCTTGGAGACGAACTGGATCCCTGTACAGAGGGAGCCGGAATAGATGTTCTTCTAGAACTTTGGGAAAGTGTCGGAGAGACTGGTCGCCTACTCTGACGGGTTAGGTTGGCTGATGGCCTTGGTGGTGGAGTGGAAGACTCCATAGAATCGCGAATCACGATTCCTGAAGAACGTTGCCTAGGCCTGACCACCAGTGTGAAATCAGTGTCTAAGGCATATCGTTCTGCAGTCATCGGACTTGCAGTTTGAGACGAAGTAGAGGCTTTTTCTTTGCCTTTTGAGACTGGGTTTGCAGGGCTATTGCCCTTTCTACTGGACATTTTCTTTCCTACCAGTTTTGGGAGAGGAAGAATATGGCAGGGAGAGAGTTTTTTGGGAGAGGTTTTTGTTTTGAAACTCTCTTGATAGGTAATCTGCAAGAGGGTTTTGTACTCCTTTTATAGGCAAAACCTCAAAGTCAAAGCAGGATAGGATTGCTTGCCATCTGGCAAAAATCTGTTTTGAGACTAAATTCTCAACATCTTTTTCTAAAACAAATTTAGATGCTTGAGAATTCGTTTTAATGATAAATCTTTTGTTTATCAAATCTCCTTGAAATTTTTGAACACATAAAATTATGGCCAAAATTTCCTTTTTGATTGTTGAATAATTTTTCTGGGTGTCGTTCCATACTCCAGTATAAAATCTTACTATTTGCTCTTGTTTATCCAAACACTGTTTAAGGATTCCTCCATATCCGATATCGGATGCGTCAGATTCCACTATTAACGATGCTTCTGGATTAACAAGACTAAAACAGGGAATTGATTTGACTAAATTTTTAATTCTCCTAACAGCTTGCGTATGCTTAGCTGTCCAGGATTTTGGATTTTTCCTAAGTCTTTGAAACAGTGGCTTGCAAATGGGCCTCAAATTTTTAATAAAGTCTGAGACATAATTAAGACAGCCCAAAAACCTTTGTAATTGGGTTTTATTTAAAATTTCGTCTGGAAAGTTATCTGCAAAGTCTATGGACCTTTGAATCGATGTTATTTGGCCCATATATATTTCAAATCCAAGAAAACGAATTTTGGTTTGAAATAGTTTTATTTTTGAGACAGATATTACTAAACCATTTTGTTTAATAATGTCTAAAAACTTTTTCAGATGAGAAAAGTGTTGTTCTATACCTGATGAGAAAATTAAAACATCATCGATATAGATAATTGAAAATCTTGATATAGGGTCAAGAATATCATTCATGATTTTTTGGAATTTTGATGGAGCGTTCTTCAAGCCGAATGGCATGACGTTCCATTCATACTGTCCAAAAGGAACATTAAATGCAGTCTTATAACAATCCTAATTCAGGGATTTTTTCACTTGCTAAATATTTACTCAACCTTCCTATTTCCCCTGTAATCTCAAGCGATCCTAATTCTCTTTCGCCGATTAACGCGATCGAGCAACTGGTATCAGAGCCAAGATAGGCAAATAAATTCCCAGATTTCAGCAATCTTTCTTTGTTGATTTCAAATTCTTTTCCGGGGGGTATATGGTAGTGATATCACTTACTCTTTACAATCGGAAAAAATTTAGTTAATTCTTTTTACTATACTTTTTCTTCCAATCCCTTTTATTGTCAGTTTGGTCTCGCGGTTATTAGGTGATTGGCAAGGGCTGAGGGTGTTCCCGGCAGAGGTGCGTAAGTCCGTTGGTAAGCCGCCCGTTCCCCCTAATAGCGAGAAGACGGATTCTTGGTGAAGAAGAAGAAGAAGTTATTAAGGAGAATTCACTTTATTCTCTCTTATTTTAAAGAAAAGAAGATATCGCAATCGGATGACCAATCGTGTAAAGACCCTATTCAACAAATGGAAGACAAATGCTGAAGCAAGAAGGCGACAAGCCGAAGACATGAAGAAGAAGGCAATTGCCACCAGAGTAGAAAAAGCTGAAAAGCTAATGGTGCAAGAAGCTAATAAGCATCGATTCAAAGAAGGAGATAGTGCAGATCTTAACATTAAGAACACACTATCATCCATCCAATCCATTGAGAGATCACTCCTTCAATGGAACGTCCCAAAGATAAACCCGTCATTAATATATGACACTGGGATCTTCAATCAAATGAATGGAATCAAGATTGTTGAAAGGGGAATTCCAATAGTCAACAATCCAGAAAAAATACGCCTTTTCTCCTCCGACATGCTATGGGAGCACAAGCTGAAAGGCTATCAATTCCTTCATATCGGCCTAGTTCAAGTAGGTATAAGACCCTTATACCGTCCAGGACTGGATATTCCAATCCTTGTCGCTCTCAGAGACAAGAGGCACTTAGACTAGAAGAACTCTATGCTGGGGCTCATTGAAGCAAACATAGCAAGAGGACCAGTCTATTTCAACGTGTATCCCAATTTCCCGATTTCTTTAACTGATCCAAATATACTAAACACTTTAGTATTGGATATCAAGTTTAAGAATCTAAACGTTGAAAAGATGACAGAAGGATTCGCAGTAATATGGCGAATCAACTGCAAAATCATGAAGACAACTCTTGAACCAAGATGCATCGTCGAAGCACCTCCAGAAGGGCAGACGATTCTGTTTGAAGCAAACATCGAAGATTCCTTGATAGAAATCCCCAAAATGTTATCCTGGGAGGATATAACAAGGAAGTCCGAGTGGGACTTGGAGAAAGCTTTTATTCCACCAACTCCCAAACCGCGGACGTTAACCCTCATAGAGGAAAGGCCTGACGGCAGCGTCCATATAGAATTCGAAGATGAAGATCCTCCGCAGTCAAGGATAACTCACTTCGCCCCCTCTAGACACAACGCTTCTACAAGCAGGGCAGCGCCTTCATCGTCTGCAGGGTTACCAAGATCGAACTCGCTCAGAATAGAGAATGTCAATCTAGACCAAAATATTCCTGAGGTTCACTACCAAAGGAATACTTCGCCAACTCAGACGGACATGGAAGCAAATCAGCTCAACATGATCCAGAACGACTTCGAAATAGACATTGAGGCCCTAAGAAAAGATTTCCTTGACCCAGTATGGGCAGAATGCAGAAAGATATTCTTCGAACGCTTTAATGCAGAAGAAAGAGAAGAAATCAAAGTAGAATGGAAAAAGGTTATGACAACCTTAGAGGAAAATATACCGTTCTTCGAATGGTATAAAAACAGAAAAGAATGGCAGACAAAGTCGATTAACGTTTTGAAAGAAATATCATGGAAGACCTCGAGAGGAGTAGTAGTAACTGCTACGCATCCTCCGTTAGAGGCCATACAGTTTGAGAGCTCAAACCAAACGGTTACAGCAGTTCCTTTCAAACTCATCGACCAGAAGATTGAAGACCAGAATTCCTCAAAGGGAATAAGGGGACTTCAACTCCAAAGTAACTATACCAACAAGATTCTTTCTACCATGTCAGAACAACTGAATAGAGTAGAAGAAAAGATCTTTGAAGAAACTCCAGCTCCAAAGGGCAAGATCCCAAAAGAAGAGTTTGGAAGTACAGAGCCTTCAGCTCCATACTTCAGAACAGACGTAGGAGGTTCGATACCCCGAATGAAATCAAGTCTAGACAAAAGCCTAGACAAATTCATCCAGGAAGTAGATAGCCGTTTAGAGAAACTCACGACTAAAGAACCACCACAGATCAATGTACTGAATGAATCAGAGATCGATCAAATGATAGAGCACATGAGTCAAGTGGCCCTCGAGCCTGAAGATCATAAAGAAGAAGCACGAGACGTAATGAAAATTCAGAATCAAAGAAGCTATACTCGAAGTTATTATCAGCCAGCTAATCAAAGCGAGCAAAGGAACTGGTATCCGCGACCTTCTAAGCCGGATTTACAGTTTGAAGAAAGAAGCTATATGACATATAGGTCATACGATGGAGATTCAATCTATGAATGGAATCTTGATGGCCTATCAGAATATCTGATCATGAGTGTTATCCAATAAATTTTAATGGCAAATACAGGCTACATCACCAAAGGACACACAGATCATGAATCAGCCAAGTTCCTCTCGGCAGGATTCTCTAGCATCCTAAAAGGATGGTGGGATCATCGTTATACTGAGAAGGAACGCAAGCAAATACTCAGACATGTGTCAAAAAAGCCAACAGGCGCAATAGGAGTGCAAACAGGTCCTACTATAACTGGAGAAGCATCATCTTCTACCACTACAACTGCGAAATCCCGCCAAATTATTGAAGAAGAAGTTGAAGATGCGGTAATCACTTTAATTCATGCTATTGCTGAAGCATTCATGGGAAAGACGAACAATTACCGATATATGGCGAGTATATCTCTAAATAATTTTAGATGCCCAAAGCTCCAAGACTTCAGATGGTATAAAGATACCTTCCTTACAGAAGTCTACAAGCGCGACGATTGTGAAAGTGAGATATGGAAGCAGAGGTTTATCACCGGACTTCCACCCATATTTCAGTCTCAACTACTCCAATACATGCAAGAGCTAAATGCAAACAAAACCATTAATTGGCAAGGAGTCTCATATGGAGAAATAATCCAGAATATTGTCAAATTTGGAATGAAGCAGTGCTTAGAGCAAAAAGCACAAGAGAAGGCTATATCAGCAGCCAACAGAAGAAGAGAGTTAGGACAATTCTGTGATATGTACAATGTCGTTCCACAGAAGAATGCCCCTTCACAAGTTCAAAGAAGAAAACTGAAGAAAATCAAGCATTATTCAAGGCCCAAAAGAGGATATACGACTGAGAAGAAATATCCAAAACCCAACGTATATCGAGAATCAAGAGGCTACAAAAGGGTTGAAGAAAACATTCAACAAAAGGACGTACAAGACAAAATTCAAATCTTAAAACAAAGATTTGAAAAAGAGGTTTGCTCAGAACATCCCAATGCATTTTGGGACCGGAAGCAACATATGGTAGACTTACCATATGTCAAGGAATTCAGATAGTCCCAAATCCCGACGAAGGCAAGACCAATTCAGATGAACTCTGAATTATTACAACATTGTCGAACGGAGATAGAAGAACTTATAAAAAAGAAGCTGATCAGACCATCCAAAAGTCCATGGTCGTGCGCAGCATTCTATGTCAACAATCAAGCCGAAAAGGAGCGTGGTGTACCCAGGTTGGTAATTAACTACAAACCTTTAAACAAAGTTTTGGAATGGATTAGATATCCAATTCCTAACAAAACAGACTTATTAAAAAGGATATCAGGATCAAACGTATTTTCGAAATTTGATATGAAGTCAGGTTTCTGGCAAATTCAGATTTCAGAAAAAGATCGTTATAAGACTGCATTCAATGTTCCTTTTGGACAGTATGAATGGAACGTCATGCCATTCGGCTTGAAGAACGCTCCATCAGAATTCCAAAAAATCATGAATGATATTCTTGACCCTATATCAAGATTTTCAATTATCTATATCGATGATGTTTTAATTTTCTCATCAGGTATAGAACAACACTTTTCTCATCTGAAAAAGTTTTTAGACATTATTAAACAAAATGGTTTAGTAATATCTGTCTCAAAAATAAAACTATTTCAAACCAAAATTCGTTTTCTTGGATTTGAAATATATATGGGCCAAATAACACCGATTCAAAGGTCCATAGACTTTGCAGATAACTTTCCAGATGAAATTTTAAATAAAACCCAATTACAAAGGTTTTTGGGCTGTCTCAATTATGTCTCAGACTTTATTAAAAATTTGAGGCCCATTTGCAAGCCACTGTTTCAAAGACTTAGGAAAAATCCAAAACCCTGGACAGCTAAGCATACACAAGCTGTTAGGAGAATTAAAAATTTAGTCAAATCAATTCCCTGTTTGAGTCTTGTTAATCCAGAAGCATCGTTAATAGTGGAATCTGACGCATCCGATATCGGATATGGAGGAATCCTTAAACAGTGTTTGGATAAACAAGAGCAAATAGTAAGATTTTATTCTGGAGTATGGAACGACACCCAGAAAAATTATTCAACAATCAAAAAGGAAATTTTGGCCATAATTTTATGTGTTCAAAAATTTCAAGGAGATTTGATAAACAAAAGATTTATCATTAAAACGAATTCTCAAGCATCTAAATTTGTTTTAGAAAAAGATGTTGAGAATTTAGTCTCAAAATAGATTTTTGCCAGATGGCAAGCAATCCTATCCTGCTTTGACTTTGAGGTTTTGCCTATAAAAGGAGTACAAAACCCTCTTGCAGATTACCTATCAAGAGAGTTTCAAAACAAAAACCTCTCTAAAAAAACTCTCCCTGCCATATTCTTCCTCTCCCAAAACTGATAGGAAAGAAAATGTCCAGTAGAAAAGGCAAAAGCCCTGCAAACCCAGTCTCAAAAGGCAAAGAAAAAGCCTCTACTTCGTTTCAAATTGCAAGTCCGATGACTGCAGAACGATATGCCTTAGACACTGATTTCACACTGGTGGTCAGGCCTAGGCAACGTTCTTCAGGAATCGTGATTCGCGATTCTATGGAGTCTTCCACTCCGCCACCAAGGCCATCGGCCAACCAAACCCGTCAGAGTAGGCGACCAGTCTCTCCGACACTTTCCCAAAGTTCTAGAAGAACATCTATTCCGGCTCCCTCTGTACAGGGATCCAGTTCGTCTCCAAGACCTATGTCGTCACCCCGACCTACTACCTTTTCGCAGGCAGTAGATCCAAATAGTAGGTTTACACCCAAACCTGAGGTGAAAGCCTACTTCCAAAAACCTATTGCTGTTGAAGAAACAGTAATAGAACCTGAAGCTGATGGTGCATCCATTACGGACATCATCAAGAATTATTACCCTACCGATTTCTACTTCATGCCGGAGGAGATTTTCAAAACCAGAAAATTCTATGAGTTTATTTTGGTAGACACAAAGTTTGTCGAAATAACTCATATAGCAGACCGCGACAACCCAGATAAAGTCGCATTCTCCAAATTCAAAATCTTCAAGGTCCTGACTCCAACCCATTGGAATCAGAGTATTTTCACTCCCAGAACCTTGTCTCAACACTTCAAACCTCAAACCTATACCTACAGAGACTACGTACAAGCATGGTACTATGTCTTATGGTATATAAAATTTGATCACTCCTGATTTATTCAATTCTGCCAGAGAGCTCACCGTATGGAATATCCATACTGGTTTATCAACTGGTGGAAGATTTTTGGACTCACAGTAGATATCTTTTTTTTTTTAAGTCCATGATTAAGTGAATCTAAAAATAAGGAACGAAATCTAAATTTCATATGTACCAAACAGCATCGTTTTATTGTACTTTTGACCCATTAGCATCACAATTATTAATATAATTCTTCATGGTCGACCATGGTCAATCTCCCCTAGTCAATTTGAACATATGTAAGATTTTTTTTTATTAGTTTATCATTAAAAAAATGTGACATTTTGATCAATTAGTTTGAGATGAAGCTACGTTATAGTTTAAAAAACGTAAGAAAACTTAAAAGACTATCTAATAATAATTTTAGGTTTATTTGATAACCATCACATTTTATATTTTTGGTTTTTTTATTTTTCAAATAACACTTTCAGTTTTTCGTTATGGCTGAATCAAAGTTTTCTCTTTCTAAACTGCCATTTTCTTTTTCTCTCTTACGTTTGATCTCGAGCGATGGATTCACTGTTTTTAACTTTAAACAGATTTTCGTTATGCCTTCTCTCTCTAAAGTTTTAACCCACTTTTTTTCTTTGATTTTAAACAAACTAGACCGATAAGTTTAATTAGCTTTCTCAGTGTGGCGGAATCAAGCTCTCTCTTTCTAATCCACCATTTTTTCTCTTTCTTAGATCTCAAACAACAAACTAAACTGATAGGTTCACCATCTTTTATCTTTGATTTGCTTTCTGGGTGTGACCAAAGGTCAAGCTTTCTCACTCTGGAGTCTAAATTAATCCACCATTTCTCTCTCCATCACCCTATTCCAGCAACCTTGATCACCGATAAAGGCAACTCAACCGTCGGGACCAAAATAATCTTTTTTTTCCTAAAGTTTAGAGACTAAAATAGATGTTTTTAAAGTTCACGAACCAAACTGAAACAATGTTAAAAGTTGAGGATCAAAATGAGATTTAAACTTTTTTTTTTTTTTGCCTAACACCCTATTTTCTCATTCCTAATTTTAACATACTGTCTTTCTATCTCTCTCTCTTCAACCCGTCCTTCTCTCTAACAAATTTTTTCTGTAACTTTTCTCTTCCTAAAAAGATTGGCTCTATAACGTTTCTTTATTATCTCTCAAAATTTATCTCTCTCAAATTTACATACATCTGTCTATAACTTTTGTTTCTTTAGATAACTTATTTTTCTCATTCTACAGATTTCTCACTTTTTTTCTAAGTTTTTATTCTTCCTCTCTAACTTTTCTCTCAAATTTATCTTTCTTTCCTCTCTCTCTAACTCTCTCTCCAACTTATGTTTCATTTTTTTACATATCTTATTCTCTCTCTAACTTTTTTTTTCCACTCTAAATTTTCTTTCTAATATTTTCATCTCTATATAACTCCTATTTTTCTCTCTAAAATTTGTATTTTATTCCTACCTTTTCTCTCTCTAACATATCACATATTTTTCTTTAAACTTTCTCCTTTACAACTTTGTCCCTCACTATTTTTCTCTCTAAAACATATATTCTACTCTTCTAACTTTTCTCTTTTAAAAACTTCTCTCTATAACTTTTATATTTCTATCAAATGTATTTTTGATTTGTTAACTTTTTTCTTTCTATGTCCTTTAGCTTTATTCTCTATAAAATGTCTCACTATCTCTCTAACTTTTCTCTCCCTAAGACTTTCCATTTCTCCAACTTTTATATCTTTCTAAATTATCTTTTTCTTTAACACATTTATCTGTTGGTAAGTTTGCTTTCTTTCTTTCTCTAACACATCTCTTGCTTTCTAAATTTTTCTTAATCAATTTTTTCTACTCTAAATCAATTCTATTTAAAATTTATTCTCTAACTTTTTTTCTAACATATTGCTTATCTCTCTATCTTTTCTCATTTTTCTCTCCATTTTTTTTCAAATAGAAAACAAGAATAGTAATAAAACATGTTTTTTTATAAACAAAAATAAATATGGTTACTTATGTATGACTCTTTTTTTTGACATCGAGAAATACTTGTAAGAATTCTCACGACCCCACTTGTAAACATAACCACTTTGTTTTTTGACTATTCTCCTAAGCTATTAGAAATCTTCGAATTTCGGCTTTTGGGAGCAACTGGTATCAGAGCATGTTAGCGTAATCCGTCCCGTGTAGGGTTGCTACTTGATCAGGGGTTCTCAATCTGTGACCTTATGAATTATGGGACACTCGAAGCAGGTACTCTTACCCTGACAAGTCCTCTAATGGAGGTTGGCCTGTGTAGAGAATGTTGGGCGTAAAACATGTTTCTGAGGGACCATGAGATGGGTGTAAACCTAGGGTTTTATGGTATCAGAGCCATTATTCAATAATACTCAATCTTTGATTCAATTTCCATTGATTCAAATATTTTTGTAGTTAGAGATTATTTTATTTTAATCTTCTTCTTTCTCAAAGCTAGATTTCAATCTTCTTGATAGTTGAATATCAATGTTAATATAAAACTCTTTTATTAAAGGACAAGCGCTGGCTCAGGTTTGTGGTAAAATAACTCCCAACCTAAATTTGTTATTCTAACCATCAGAAATTGTGGTAGTTGGCTGGTAGGAGGTGGAAATCCTTTCTCTTGCCATAGGACTTTGGACCTATACTCAGCATATCTTCTTGATAGTTGGTTTTAGTTTGGAAACTTACACATGTAAGAGTTGCTATTTCCTTTTGTAGCTATTTTATTTATCAAAAGTTGAGCTTAGCTTATACTCTAGATGCTGTAGTTTCATTCTTTGATTCTTAAGGTTGTTTCTGACTCGAAAGTTTAATAAAGTTGTGTCTTGTTTTGAAGTTTGAGCTGGTTCCTTGTATGCTTGTAGTTTGGGGATGTCTTGCTGTTTTTGGATATAAAAGTGTGTTGTTCTTGTAACGACCCACCTTGGATCGCTACTTACCAAACACATTTAACGATAAAAGGAGTCTTAAAATACCCCTCAAATTTAAGACAGCAGAAACATATTTAAGAACATTCATAACATTTGCGGAAGCGAAATAACCGTTCAAGTTTTACAAAAGTCCAAAGGATAATTTATTTAAACATCTAAATAAAGGACTTAAAAGAAAGGACCACTCTAAAGTCCTAAGACAACCTCCATAGCCTAGCCAAGCCAACACCTCTCGCTTCACCCGCCATGAGTCTACCTGTCACCTGAAAGATAAAGACAGAAAAGCGTAGTATGAGTATAAAAATACTCAGTAAATAGCCCACTTATCCAAATAAAGAGTTCAATAACCACCAGTCAACTTACCACCAACCTTTCAGCTTTATGATTTTGTCACAACTTTTCACTATTTAGACTAAGTGTCCACCTAACTAACCTCACCCACGGTGTAGCCTTAATGCTACATCCTAGAGCCATGTTCCCTAAATACGGGGTTGTATCCCCAATCTAGCATATGACAAGGAGGCATCAATCATCCCCGAGTCACACTGGCTAGTATATCACATGTCATTGGGGCTTCATTACCCATATGACTAAAATACAGCATGGAGGCATAACCATCTTCTATGCAACGCAAGCATGGAGGCATAACCATCTCCTATGCAACAAAGCTAGCTGAACACATCGGTCACCGGGACTTCATTACCCAGGCCAAGGAGCCAGAAGGCATAATCATCTCCTGCTCTACACAGACTAGCAAACCACATCATAGGGAACACGCCCGGTGAGGTAGTAGGTCCCACTAGCCTAAAGGTGTCAAGCTATCCCCTTAACTTTAATGGGGCTTTAAAGATTATGATTTTCATAACAACAATTTCGAAAATAAGATTGTCAACCTTACAGCGGTCCCTCACTAGCACATTTTACGTCCGGCATTCTCTACACGGACAACCCCTCCTGACCGAGGTCGTGTCGGGTTAGGGACAGTTACTTCGAGTGTACAATCACATTCCAATTGTCACTACAGAAGAACCTCTGATCACACTACTATCCCCAATCCAGGAAAGATAGCTAACATGTTGTGTTACCAACTATAATAATGGTCTACAATCTTAAATATTGACATGTCATTTAATCATATACTTAGGTATACATTCATCTAAGGTTTAATTCATGAATTTCAAATCTCAACAATAGACCTCGAGTACAAACTCATTCGAGATACTATTCACTGAATACATGGATTTATCATGAATTTATATAATCATGTTATAATCACATCTTAGGTAACAAAATTTACCTCCAATAATCATCAAGATAATTTAAACTCATCCATCCAATAACTCAATAAATTCATTAAGTATCATGCATATTTCTCATAATGAACTCTAGTCTTTAAGCCCTCCATATTCCAATACATTCATATACTTGGTCCATAATTATTGCAAAAATCACTTCATAGGATTTCTCAATCAATTGCATGCTCCAAATCTCAAGTCTCAGGCATAAATTCAAATATATAATTTTGCCTTAACCATAGCATGCATACAGAATCCTAATTTCATGCATAATCTCAACATTAATAAATTGCAATAATCACCAAGCCATAAAATAACTTAAAGGGGCTTAATCCAAATGACTACTTACCTCGAATAGAATAATGAATATTATTCTGGCAGCAAAATTCCCTCCAAGCTATGGTCTCCTGCTTAACCTTCAATAATCCAATAAAAATAAGGATTATAAAACTTGGTCCAAAATTCTTGAAATTTCATAATTGAACTCCATATAGTCCAATTTTGGTTAATCTTTACTCAACCAGTACTTTACTTTAATTTTACTGAATCCTAGCTCCACAGTCCAGATTGATGGTCCAAAAGGTCTCATAAAGTCCAATTATTTCTCCAATTGCAAAGGTTGTCCAATAATTCAGTCCAATGGTTCAAGGGTATTTTAAATTTGTAAATCAATCCCTTTTTATTCCCTTAGACCAATTTTAATTTAGCACAGTATCTCACCCAAATAAAATTGACTGTGTCGAACCTTCAACCTTGCTGGAAATTTATCAATTTGTCTCCAATTCGATAGTTTGATTCTCAAATCGATATCCTGAAATTAAGTCCATTCGTTAGTGATTGATCCAATCAAAGTCCTTAAACATATCCAAATAAGTAACGAAAATTACCCAAATCATAACACGATCGTGAACGAGACTGTTCGGGCTCGAAAAGCTGATCGGGAGGCAGCGGATGCGTGAACAGTACCCGCGGAGTGAATAGTGACGGCAGAATGAATAGTACCAGCGGTGTGAATAGTAACTGCGCATGAGCAGTACTCCGGCATGAACAGTACTCGCGTATGAATAGTAACCGCGCGTGAACAGTACCCTCTGTGCGTGAACAATACTCCGGCGAAAACTGTGAAGAAGAAGGAAGAAGAAAATGAAGAGGAAGAAGAAGGTGAAGAAAGAAGAAGAATAAAAGGAAAGCAAATGGATGGTATTCGGGTGAAGGAGAAGAAGAGAGAGATGTGTGGGTTTGAGAGAGAGAGAGAGAGAAAAAAAGAGAGAAAGAGAGAGATGAGGTGTTTGTTTGAATTTGTGAGAGTGGGATGGTGAAAGTTAAAGTGAAAGAGAGGGAAAAATAAAGGGTAGAATTTTCATGGCTCAAGGAAATAAAAAAATACTCCCAAGAAGTGGATGGCTCAAGAAAAATACTAAAAAATTAATAACAAACGTGGCTGTTACAGTTCTTGTCTAATTGTTGCTAAGAAATTTTTTTGATAGCTTATAGTTACGTTGTTATGCCACTGAAATTTTTGGAGCATATTGATTGTTAGTTTGGTAGCATTCCCTGGATATGGAAGTGTGTTGTTCTTGTCTAACACGTCACGACATGGCAGCAACACTTCCAATTTAGCAAGTATGAATATAAGTTTGAAGTTTGATAAATTCTAAGTGCATTTCATCATTGATCTCAAAATAAGGAATTCGAAGAAAAACAAAGTTGTATGTAAGACCCACTTTTTCTCTTTTAGTATTTGATGATATATTTGGTAATTTGTTTTGAAATATTTTAGAGGTGGAGAAAGTGTTGAATAAAATAGAAGTAAAAGGAAATTGAAAATTTGTGGGATAAGTTTGTTAAAAGAAAAGAAAAGAAAATTAGAGAATTGGGATGAGGCATATAGATAGATTCCATGGAAAACTTTTGTTGTTAAAAGAAATTATTATTAAATAAAATAATAATAATAAAAAAGAAGAATAAGAAGTAAGTGTGGCTTATGTACAAGTCACACATTCGAAAAAAGAAAGGGGGGTGGTGTGGCTTCACAGAAGCCACACACTTTTGTTTAATAAAAAAAAAATAAAAAAAGAAAATGAAGCATTCGAAAAACAGAGAGGAGGGAATGGGATGGAGAAAAATAAGAGAAAAAGAGGAAGGAAAAATCGTTGGAAACTCGTTAAAAATTCACTGGAAACTCGTTAGAAAGTTGCAGTAATGCCAAAAATCACCAAGAATGTCGTGGTTAAGACCCAAAGTAGATTTGACAAGCCTATAAGCTCGATTCTTGGTGGAGCATTTGCACAAGTATAGCTTGGAAGGAGAAGAAGAAGCAATGAAAATGAGAAGAGACTAAGAAATTGAGATTACAGATATATATTGATAAGTTCATTGTTGATCTTTTAAGCTTCTTTTAGTCATGGATGTGGATATAGATTTATGGGAACAAGAGGTATTTGTAGGCTTTAATTTTTCCTTGCAGAAAAGCTTTGGTTATTGTGTTATTGCTTGTAGTGACATGGAAAGGGGGGAAAATTATTGTGAAAATGGAAGTGAGAGATGGAAGAAGAAAAGAAACAAATAGACTATAATGGAAGATGGAAAGGGTGGAGAAATTTGTGGGTGGAGGAAGGAAGAAGAATGATGAATAGTGAAAGTGTAGATAATGAGATTGATTATTGATAATTTGTAGAAAACAAGTTATAATTGCCACCAAATTCTTCTATTTCATGTTCTACCGCGGAAAATGTTGTAAGATAATAAGGCATTTAAGGGTAATGTAGCGTGATCGAGCTCGTCAGACTCGTCAAGTGATATTTATAAACTGGACTAACTAATATTTTACAATATAGTGGCCAGGTCGATCCACAGGGAGGCGTGAGCGTAATTTTAGTAGCTAGCTTGCAAAATTTAGATTCAGAGTAACAAAAAAAAGGGGGTTTGGTGCTTTATTAAATAAATGATGGAAGGAAAAATAAAATGCATAAAAAACGAATGAGAATAAAAACAATGAAGGTTAACAGACTAACTGGATATCGATTCGTAGGATAACGTCGGGAAGGGATTCAGTAAGACCAATCATGAGTAACAAAAGATAATGTAATTTCATGCTTGATTATACTCACACGTCCGAATTAAGCACAAACGAGAACTTCTAATTAATCCTAGTGCAGTTTAATTAATCAAGAGCTAATCAAACCCAAAATCAATCTAAAGCTGGGGACGATACTAATCCTAGCCTGAGACACTTGTCATACTATAGACCAATCGTTTAAGTTCTAGAATCAATTAGATGCAGTGAGTTGCTCGTACTAACCTAAGTGGCAAGTTTAGATTAGCTCTTACACTTACTACCTCTCTAGGCTATAGACTCTTTTAGTCGTTCATGACCGCTCACAGCTCATAAACTCACCAATTCTAATGCCTAATACTACTTAAACACATGCTAAGATAAAGGAAAAATATGCATAGCAAAGCTAAGCTCATTCGACACGTTATGGGTTGTCAATCCCAACTACGAATACGCCTAGGAATGAAAACAAAAAGGCAAAAGATAAACAAGCTGAAATTAAATTGCATTAATAACAAAACCTCATGGCATTACATGTAAATTACGGCGATCACCTCCGAATCGGCATTCCCGCTTGCTGCAGCCGGTTGTCTCGATACAAACGTCCATAATTTTCATTAACAAAGCTAAACTAAACTAAAACTAAGGATTATGAATGAAAGTACAGAGGAAAAAGGGTGAGAAGAGGGAATGGTGGTTGTCCATCCATATGGGCTTGCCCTAAAAACGGAAAATATCATTTTATAAAAGTCGAAGTAGCGTCGAGACGCTATAGGCAGCGTCGAGACGCTGTCCTTAATTAGACTAGTGTCCTTGGGGCTCGTCGCAGCGTCGACTTGCTCTCATTGTTCAAGCGTCGAGACGCTTGGGATAGCGTTGAAACGCTACCCTGCATCTGCGTGCTCTGGACTTGCAACAACGTCGAGACAGCCGAGACGCTTGGGACAGCTTCGAGACACTGCCCTACACCTTGACATTCTGTCTTTCAGCGTCGAGCAGGGCTCCATGGAGCGTTTCGCGCTGCTCCCTAGGGCATCTTGGTAATTTCTTCTCCAAATCTTCAATTAGGGTTCTCATGACCTCTGGGTAAGCTTGAATCAATCCTGAACACTCCAAAAAGCTCCAAAAACATCTAATAAACTCCGAATTGCTCCTCGAACTAATTTACCTACAAAATAAGGAATTAAACACGTTAAATCAGTTAATACCACAAGCTTTAGGCATAGAAATTTAGGACTTTTTGAGTCCTATCAAATACCCCTAACCTAAGCCTTGCTAGTCCTCGAGCAAGACTAGAATAAACTCAAGAATAAAAGATTCAATGGATGCAAGCAACATGTGACTCAGACCTTGATGCTCAAGATAGCAAATCAAATGCAAAAGGGTAAAACACAATCAAATAAGCAATCAATAGCATATGGAAAAACTTTTCCAAGCATTTCTTGCGTGAGTGTGTGTAGATAGCTTACCTAGCAAGGTCTTTACAAGCGCGGGGTAGGTTTACGTTGTTCACAATCTATCTTCCCCTACACTGGCCCTAGACATCAATTATTTGGGCTTCCTAACACTCAAGAAAGTAATAAGCTACTAGGTGCCTGAAAACTATCCACGGGGAAAACTTGCATCACTTTAACGTCAAAGGCACTAGCTTTCGCACAACTATTGTAGAGATTTTTACCTAGAGCACTCACTCGATAGGTGGCCTAACTGATCACGAAAGTGGCAATTCTTTTACCTTCAACTCTTTTCCACTCATTACAAGTTTACTTTCTTTTTTCTCTTTAACTTCTTTTCTTTTCTTTCACTAAAATGATTTTTCTTTTTACCTCACTATCTTTTCTTTTCCTCTTGCATGTAAATAAAACACTTTTGCTCCCTAAGTAACACATTACTAGCCATCATGCTAAATCACAGTCAAATTAATGCCTAGACCTATCTGGGTTACAACAGACATATGGATCCTATAACACTACTCTAGGCCTTCAAAACATCAAAAGGGAAGCTAAGGTGCTCAAAACATACAAGAAACTCGAGAAATTTCTTTTGAATATGCTAAAATCAGGATAAGATAATCATGCTTCATCAATTTGCAAACCACAACACTATGGAGAGCATCTCATCAATTGTCCTAATCATGCAACATACATCCAATTTAACCTTCCAAGAAAAGCTCAAAATTTTCAAAATTCTCAAGATTTTAAGCAAAAGCTCAAAATAAAACAAACCAACATTCAAATTATCCAAAATAACATGCTTAGCTCAGTCAATCAAAAAGTCTGAGATTAGGTGCTCAAGGACTACACAATTAAAGCGCACTATGCAAACCTAAAGATAGGGTCGAGCTCAAGTGTTTAAGGACTCAATCAACAAAGCAAAAGTATTCAACAATCAAAGCTCAAGTTCCAAACTAAAATACCCACCCCCAACCTAAATCATACATTGTCCCTAATGTATTGAAGAAAATATAACAAGAACAAAATAAGGGAAGTAAAACTTCCCTGACGTTCCAAGCACGTAGGTGGGTACGGTTAGACGAATCCTTCTTCAAGAATGATCGTTCTCCTTTCCAAATTTGGGCCAACAAAATCCTTCAAAACAAATAGCCAACTCTAGCAAACAAACTAGAAAACTAGGAAGCAAAGAGCTAAGAAAAACTAGAGAAAGCAAATTAAAGTTCAACGCCTGGCTGCCTCCAGGAAGAGCAAATTTTTAACGTCGATTGCTCGACAGGCCTTGTGGCTATCCATACTCAGCTAGGATCCTCCAAACTTGATCTTACTCCATCAATAAACCCTCCAAAAGATAATTGCTGCAAATCTAAATCATCTATCCTAACCAAAGAATCAATAAAATCATAATAATCAATAGAATCAACAACTTTGACCTCACAAATTTTTCCATTAAAACCAACAGAAATAGTCCCATCATCAACGTTAATGTTTGTCCTGGAGGTTTTCATGAAAGATCTACCTAACAGAATAGATGTTGAAGCATGTCTAGAAACATAATAGTTGGTATCAGAGCCCAGAGTTATGGGTTCTGTAGACTTGCTTACATCGTAAGCATTAAGTGTCCCCATGATCAAAGAGCAAACACCTTGTCACCGCCAGGTACGTCATTATTACAAAGTGTTATTTTTCTTTTAAAAAAAGAAAAATAAAAGAAAAATAAAAGGAGAAAGGGTTTTGAAGAAATATGATTAAAGTGATGTATGAAATGCTTATTTGAAATGCTTGTTGATGTTATACTCTATTTTGAGTAATGGGAAGGAATGTGTGTAAAACCGGGATTTCACGAGATTTATCCTTGAATTTTTTCTAAAAAGAATGTGTTCAAAACAATTGTTTGGGATGAAATGTGTGGGGTTTTGTTTAAAAAAAAAAGAAAGAAGAAAAAGTAAAAAAAAGAAAAGGAGGAAATAGGAAAAAGGGAAAAAAAAAAAGAAAAAAAGAGGAAAGTGTGAGTTGTTTTTATATATTCATTTTACAAAATATATATTCATTTAAACCCAATTTAGATTTTCATTTACCAAAGGAAAACAGAGGGGTTTAGAGGGAGAGAGTCTGAAAAAGAAGAAGAAGGAGATTTTGAAGGTGGAATTGAAGACGAAAAGGGGGAAACACAGTCCAAGTTGCATGGTAAATTCTGGTGTTCAATTCTGCCAACGTCTCGTTTTTTGATCATACCGAGCTCCACAGGAAGAATTAGGAGGTAAGGTTTGATTATTCTGAAAGTTAATTCATTTTAGAACGATTTTCGTGAAGGAAGCTCGAGCAAAATCTAAATTTATGTTATGGGTTTTTGAAGGGGAAGTCAGATGAGTGTTTTTGCTGTCAAATCCGGGGAACCTCTGGTTTTTGGGATGTGCTGATCTGTAGACTTCGAATTGGAATCTGTATTAGGTATGGTTGGAAAGATGATTTAATTTACTATAACTTTCATGAGGAAGTCGTGGTTAGAATTTGTTTGGAAGTTGCTTTAAATTCCAGGTTAGTTTCGGGTTGCAGCAGGAAAACAGTTCTGGTTTAGCAGAAACGTGTTTGGGGAAAATGGCTTTCAAGGTAGTTACAGACACATCCTATAGGAATTTCAATTTCACTCCTTCAGATAAGTTTTAGAGGGTTCAAAAAGGAAGAGTTTGGTATAAAGAACATCATTTTTGAGCAAGTAATGGAAAAGTTATTGGTGTGTGAGTTTAGGGTATAAAATCTGTAAAGTGCAGAAAATAGATGGGAGGGTTTTTGCAATCCTAAACCTTAAATTCATGAGGCCAAGATTCTAATGCTTGGTTTTGTTTATTTGGCAGGCCAAGAAGGAATAGGACAAATTTACGGACCGAGAATCTAATATTAACGCTGTGAGTGACAAAATGAATTTTGAAAATAAATTCTATGCTTGAACTTGTGTTCATGAAAAGAAAGGACTTCCTAAGAATGATGTAGCTTAAAGATTTATGGTCTCTTGAACACGAATTCATAAGCATATATGGTTTCCTAAAAATGATTTAAATTGTTCGTTGTGAGCATATGTTTACTGATTTTCTAAATCTAGAAGAAATACCTTAATTCCAAGTCTACATGTGTTAGCAAGAACTGTTAAAGGTTTTCATGTGTTTCTCTGAGACCTGAATGAGTTAATGGTTGAGATACTGAGCCCGAGGTTGTATAGTACCGTGTGCACACAGGTCATTTTCTGTTGTCGACGTTGAGTGTACTCTGTGACAACAATGTTGTCGTGAGTGCTGGGCGAGCCCCACTACGACAAAGACGATGGGAGTGCTGGGCGGGCCCCACTACATCGTAGAATGAACATTGTTTGTACTGGGCGAGTCTTACACAACTAATTTGTCATATGTTTAAAATGGTTAATACTTTTGACGCTTGCTGGACTTCTGTAAAAGCTATTGATGTTATATGTTATGTTTTACGAGTTAATAGTTTTAAACTCAGTCACTCACTGAGCTTCCCAGCTCATTCTTTCAATGTTTTTCGACTTTTCAGGTAGAGATCGAGCTCCCGGTGCCTGAGATCCTGCCACAGCCTGCTGAACGCTCTACGAGTCTGATATTTTTGTATGTGGATGGTGTAGTATAGCAAGTCTGCTCGTATTGTACATAACTTAATAGGGATATGTAGTTATGTTGTATATGGAACTAGTGGTCTTGGGTGTATAAAGCACGTCTGGTCGTGTTTGGCTTGTTCAAGTTAGGTTTAACCAGAACCGCCCCGTAGGTATGTGTAATAAGATTCCTAGTTTCTGCTGTGTGGTATGTATAGTATCTCGTATACAGGTATGGATTGTTTATCAGGAATTAAAAGGGTCATAGGTATCGTTAAGTAGTGAAACGATGCCTGTTGGCTTCACGCCATCTTCCAGGCTAAGTTAGCAGGTGGTTCGGGAGGGGGTGTGACAATGTGTTTAAAGAAGCTTTCTTAGCATAAAACACTTGCTTAAGTGTGAGATCGAAGTAGAAGAGAAAGAAGATGAGATCTTAAGAGAATAAAGTTAATCAAAAGAATATTGATGATGTCTTTTCAGTGAGATTTTTTTAAAGGAATTATATGTTATGGCTAGGGTTACTCTTTGGAAGTTTAAGGTTTTGGTGTACTAAGGTATCTGTGGATTTTTCATGTGTCATGCCCAAATGAATGAAGAAGGTGAAAAAGTGAAGTGTATGAGATGATATGAGAAATATCTTCTATACCACCTAACTTGGTTAGTGTGGTTAATGAAAATGGTTATGTGGTTCGAAAAGGAACTTGAGACTTAAAGGAATAGAAAATTGTTAGTTCGAATTGAAAGGTCATTTTCAAGGTACCCCAAACTATTTGGATATTTAACCATAACCATAAAAAGGGAATCTAGTTCACATTGGGATCAAGAGAAGATTTGGTTTAAAAGTAAGGTCAAATATTTAAGAAAAAAAAATCCCACCAGAGGTTCAATTTTGAACTAGATTTAAGAGAAGATTATAAATGGAGACATACTCATTGGTTACTGAAGATAAACACCTTTCTTGGAGAATTAAAAAAAAATTGGCATCATACATATAATGACCTTATTAAAGACAAGTATGAGATAGGAAAAATGAGGAGTAAAGATTTTGCTTGTTGAGAATCAAAGGATATCAAAGGTAGAGACATCAAGCACACAAGCATGACTTGACTTTTACATCATGACTTATGTTTGGGAGTCTTAGATTGGCTAAAGAAATCTTGGTACTATGTGGGAGCCTAGAACTTTTGTGGGTATTGGTGGAATAAATTGTAGGATACTTTGACTACGAAATTCAACATTAGTATGAGATTTCTTTTCCAAACAAAGGATTAAACAAGGACATTTTGAGTATTGGAAGAGTGCTTTGATGGGTTTCGTATTTGTTTTACATAGGTGTTGAAGGGAATAACCTTTAAATTGAAGTTGTTTGTTTTTAATAGTTGTCAAAGAACTATTGAAGTGAAACTTTGAAGCTTTAGTAGTAAATAGATGGATTGCTGGTCACATTAGCAAGTTTGAGAGAAATTGTCTTTGGAAAAATAAAAGTAGTACAAGAAACTAATGAAGCCAGCATTAATCTTATTGAAATGAGGATTTTGCCAACTTAAGTGAATGAAAAAGTTATGTTAGTGTTGAATCAAGCAAGTCAAGAACAATGCTCATTTTTGGCAAGGTAGTTTGCTGAAAAGGGTCATGGGTGTCATAAAGAGTATAGCTTCTGCATTTAAAATATGTTGTATCTCTAAATATTTTGGATAAGTAAACAATGTATTGTGAACTATTTCAGTTGCTTTAATGTTTTATCTCATGGTATTGTTTGAAATGTTTTAAAAAAAAGGGGGCCCCCAACCAAAGCATCTTTAATTGTTTAGCAAGAAAATTAAATCCCTTTGTTTAATATTAAAGCTTTCAAATTTTCAGTTGCACGCATGTAGTAACGTCTCTAGAAAGTCCTATAGGAAAAGTCGGTTCGTTACAGTTGGATATTACCGTAAAAGTCGAGTCTAGAAACAGTCAAATCATCAACAATCTGCTAGTTGAATCATGATATTACTTTCATGCATTCCATTCAAGCCTAGTTCATGATACACAGACAAAGGAATAACATTTATTAATGCACCTAAATCTAACATGGCATGCTTTATTTCTTTTCCTCCGATCACACACGGTAATGTAAACATGCCAGGGTTAGAGCACTTTTCAGTCATAGATTTCAATGAAAGAGCATAAACATTCTTACTAACCTCCTTTTTATTCTTACCTTTCGCAGACTTCTTGATAGTACACCACTTCTTCAGGAATTGCGCAAACTTAGAGATTTGCCTCACAATATCCAAAAACGGTACATTCACCTCCACCTTGCTGAATATCTCATAAACATATCCTTCTCATACTCTTCTTTTTGAACGATATTCTCTTCTTTTCTAGAGGCAAGTCTAGAAGGAAAAGGGGGCATGAGGCATGTAAGTGTTTAAACCAAGGGATGGATCGAATACAATACCTTTAGTGGGTCTAGGAGTGGTCTCTTCATCCTTCTTCAAATTCTTCTCAACATTCTTCTCAACATTCTTCTTCTCTTTAGAGATCACCACGAAATCATTCAACACCTTTTTCCCACTCCTCATCGTTAATGCACTTACATTTTCATGGGGTGTTTCAAGTTGAGCAGGAAGCTTTCCTATATTCTAGATTTCGAGCTTCCCGACTGAGTTCGCCAACTGAGTGATTTGGGTACAAAGACTCTGCATACCTGTTCTGGTCTCCTGCTGAAATTTTAACGAACTATCAGCTAAACTCTTAACCATATCCTCTAATGACATGCATGAAGAAGAAGTTGTCCTTGAGTAGGTGTCGAAGCTGGAGGACGATAGTTTGTTAGGCTTCAGATGCCCTCCTCCACTCCTATAGCTGAAGTTAGGGTGGTCTCTCCATCTGGGGTTATAATGATTGGAATAAGGATCGTAGTTGTGTTGGTTCTGGTGATTACTCGCATAGCCACCAATGGTGTTTACCTCAAGCATCTTTCCTTGTTGGACTTGGGGACATACATTCGCGGTGTGCCCAAATAATGAACACACTCCACAGACCTTAGAAACATGTGCCTAACCTACTGCAAGCTGTCGTACAAGAGATGTTAGTTCAGAAATTTGAGATTTAAGAGCGCTTACCTCCTTTACCTGACTGAGCGTAGAAGGAAATGACCCTCTAGTTCTGAACTGTTGCGAGTTCTCTGCCATATTGCCAATGAGTTGCTTCGCCTTTGTGGGATTCTTGTTAACTGAAGTCCCTCATAGAAGTAAGTAAGAAGCAACTGATCTGAAATTTGGTGATTCGAGAAGCTCGTACACAATCTCTTGAATCGCTCCTAGTATTCATGCTTGATTATACCCACACGCCGAATTAAGCGCAAACAAACTTCTAATTAAACCTAATGCAGTTTAATTAATCAAGAGCTAATCAAACCCAAAATAAATCTAGAGTTGGGATGGTACTAATCCTAGCCTAGATTGTCATGTGCCATACTACAGACTAATCGTTTAAGTTCTAGAATCAATTAGATACAGTGAGTTGCTCATACTAACCTAAGTGGCAAGTTTAGATTAGCTCTTACACTTACTACCTCTCTAGGCTATAGACTCTTTTAGTCATTCATGACCGCTCACAGCTCACAAACTCACCGATTGTAATGCCTAATGCTACTTAAACACATGCTAAGATAAAGGCAAAACATGCATAGCAAAGCTAAGCTCATTCGATGCATTAAGGGTTGTCAATCCCAACTATTAATACGCTTAGGAATGAAAACAAAGAAGCAAACGATAAACAAGATGAAGTTAAATTGCATTAATAACACAACCTCATGGAGTTACAAGTAAATCCCGACGATCACCTCCGAATCGGCATTCCCGCTTAGCCGGAGCTGATTGTCTCTATACAAATGTCCATAATTTTCATTAACTAAGCTAAAATAAACGTAAACTAAGGATTAGAAATGAAAATACAGAGGAAAAAGGGTGAGAAGAGGGATTGTGAGTTGTCCATCCATATGGGCTTGCTCTAAAAACGGAAAATATCCTTTTATAAAAAGTCGAAGTAGCGTCTAGACGTTGTCTTTAATTAGACCAGCATCTTTGGGGCTCACCGCAGCATCGATCTGCACTCACTGTTCAAGCGTCGAGACATTTGGGATATCATCTTGACGCTAACCTGAATTCGTGTGCTCTAGACTTGCGACAACATCTAAACCCTGTACCTTTACATTCTGTCTTTCAGTGTCAAGCAGGGCTCCGTGAAGCGTCTTGACGCTGCTGCCTGGGGCATCTTGGTCATTTCTTCTCCAAATCTTCAATTAGGGTTCTCATGACCTCCGGGTAAGCTTGACTCTAAAAAGCTCCAAAAATGTCTAATAAACTCTGAATTGCTCCTCGGACTAATTTACCTACAAAATAGAGAATTGAGCATGTTAAATCAGTTAATACCACAAGACTTAGGCATAGAAATTTAGGACTTTTGTAGTCCTATCATAGCGCATCAACTGAAAATTGGCACTGCACTGCACAACATCGCTTAGTGAAAATGCATAGATTCGTCTGGTTCTTGCGCTCGCATCTTATTAGTTATCGTTCCTTGCATGGAAGGCGATGAGGCCCTACAACATGATGATACAACTAAGCAGCAAGGCGTTGGTACTTGGAAGAGACCAAAAGAAATTGCGCGCACTACTCGTGTCTAAAATGACAGATGGTGGAGCAAAAATCGTACTATGTGCAGGATCAAGACCGACAGAAAAGTAGAATGGCAGAGGAGTAGACCACTGGAGCGTAAGCCGTACTGTGCAGAGAATGAAAATGGGCGCATGAAGTAATATTCTCACCCACGATTGTTGTGAATATAAGGATACCATTTTCTTCATTAAAAAAGAAAGAGGAGAGGAGAGGGAACAGAAAGAAATGGGGGAACAAGGAAAAAAGAAGAAGATAAGGCTAGTAGACGGATCCTCATCTGGAAAAATGTCATAGCCACCATCGAAGCTCAAGGAAGAAGAAGTGACAGCCCTCTAAGAGTGACGCGACAGGAACCAGCAGTCACTGCATCATTACTTTCTTCCCCCTATTTTCGGTGTAGAACTGTTTTAATTAATGTCTAGTTATTGTAATTTAATGTTTTTCATTATGGTTCGTAGGAGCTAATTTTCTCATCAAGACTTGGCCCGAAGGCCCTTTTGTTAACCTTACCTTAACAATGTCTTAATATTAGTAACGTAGAAGTTTGACTCCAACCTTCTTCTCTAGTGTGTTATTGAAATTGCTTGAATTATGTTTGGCCAACCGAGTTCGGGTAATAGCATTTTAGGCACTGGAAGGGTCAAAGCATGTGGAAAGAACTTGAGAGGAGCAGGGGTAACAATTAGTTGCCATATTGATTTAGGGATATTTCAATCTCTTGCAAGCAGTAGAATGGGACGGTAGTTGTTGAGCAACAGTGGCACAGAGGAATCTAACCTCCATAGCGAGTGAACACGATACCGGGAAGGAGGCGGTCATAGGTCCTCAAGTCTATGTTGAGTGAATACTTCTGCAACATTAGCATTTTGAATAAGTAGGTGGGTTGGCATAAGGCGCCATGGCTAGGTCTTGAGTTTCGTTTTTATCAGTTTCTCTTTGAATTATTTGATTAACATTGTTACTAGTCAGTTATTCTATCTTACATTCATTTATTTCTTTGTACTAAAATCGCCATCTCATAATACTTTGGGTACAGCACGAAATCTACTAAGTAACGCTTTGTAGTGAAATTTTGTCATTGCATCAAAAGAATAGTACACCTTCCCTGTGGATCTCGACCCTAGAATACGAACTAGGTATTACTTGCTGGCGCATTGGTGTGCACTTGCGCTAATGTGTTAGGTGTTAGTGAACTCGTTAGTGCTGTAGGGTAAAAATTAAGGGCACGACCTTGCATATAATCATCCATCCCATCGCATCATTACCCTCGCATCTTATAACTTTACATCACTCAGGCATTGCATCTTTATATACCAACACCACACCAACAACCAATTATATATTGGATATTAGCTTGGACCCTTGGAATTTATGAATATGGTGTTTTATTTGGTAATTAAGGAATTACTCATATTATGTTCAAATTAGTTCTAGGTCGAGCGAGGTTCGGAATGACTATTTGATAGCTCTCATTTAGTGCTATCTTATTTCTTGTTTTTATGCTAGTTTTATTATGATTTGGTGAGCTTTTAAGTATTTATATGTTTATTTTGTAGAAACCGAGATTAAGGAGTAAAACCAAGTCTTTAAGGGTTATTTGGATAGTTTTGGGCCCTTTTTTAGTCAAATTGAAGATTTAAGAAGTAAAGAGAAGATATTTGATGAGTCAAAAATAAGGGAGAGCGTTGAGATGTTGTCTAGAGCGTCTCAACGACGTACTGCAGTTCCATTTGGAAGCCAAAACTTAGAGGACAGCGTTGAGGCGCTGTCCATAGCGTCTCAACACCATCAGACAGGGACGCAATGTCGTGCTCAATGCTCAAAACACGACAAAGGAGATTTTAGTCCATAGCATTGAGACACTACTTGTAGCGCACTACTTAGCCACTCACAAACAGAACGACAGCGTTTTGGAGTAGCGTTGCACTATAACGATGGACAGCATAAGAACGTCACATTCTCTTCGTCCAAAAGGGGGCCATTAAGCCCTATTCTCAATTCTAGACTTCATTTGAGGGTATTGGAAGTGATTGTGAGCATTTTTGGAGCGAATTTAAAGACCTTGGAGCTCGAGTTTGTGGTTGATCACCTAGGGAATACGAGATCGTCCTTCGTTTGTATTATCCTTCCCTTTTCCTTTCAATTGTAGTTATCTTAGTTGCTGCAATTTAGGGATTATTGTGTTGTATTGACGGATTAAGTAGTGTATTAACATATTAAGTAGTGTTTACTCCTTAAATTCTTGGGTTTAATTTGTGGATAATGAATTTAATGCTTAATTATTGCATTATGTTGGATTAATTGCGTATTTGATGGATGTGTGTGATTAATTAGGATTTGAATCATTCATGTATTTGGGGCTTAATTCTATTAAATAGTGATCGTTATTTAATTGAGGTTGGATTGGTTGAGCTCGACGTAGGATACTTGTTAGCTTATTGCGCGATTAATTAGCTACCCAAGTGACAGCGGGATTAAAGGTGAGTTAGTTGTCATTTGTGCTGAAGATTAATTAATTAGACACTGTTTAATTGAGTTGTTACTAAGTAGAAACTCGACGAAGAAAAGCTTAGGCTTGAACTAAATGTATGATTGTTGGTTAATTACCTGAGTGACAGCAGGGTCAATAATTAACCAATAGAGGTCCGTAATAAAAAGTCTTAATACCTTGTATGAGTTAGCTAGCGTTAGGAACACCTAGGTGAGTTAATTAACACTTGAGAATGGAGGAGACCAATAGGAGATTCCATGTTTTTGTAGAGCTTCTAGACTTATTAATTCACTGTCAAGTAAGTCATATTTGTCTGTTTAATTAGTAATTAATCCTCTACCCAAGTCTATCCCTTAGGTTTGAGTATCGCATTTATTTTCTTGCATTTATTTTCCTGTCATTAGTTTAGTTTATTTTCCTCTGGTTGTTTTCTCTAAATAAAACTAAGCAAGAGTATTTATGGTACTTAATTTAATTAAAACCAATCTCTATGGATGCAATACTCGGTAGAAATACCGTTTTATATTACTTGACTCGTGCACTTGCAATTATACATAAAAGTACGTGCAACACTAATTGCGACTTAGAATTCTCACGTTGATAATTTTGTGAGTGTTTATTTTACAAAATCCCTTTAATATTTTAGCAATTGATGAATTTTGAGCTTTGAAATCAATTATGATTATGTTCATACAAATGATATAAATATTGAGAATTATGGCGATTTCAAGAAAATTTTGTTTATTTTGTTGATTGTTTTATTATTGGAAGAAAGGAAATTTTGTTCTGAAGAGAGTGATTTGAGTTTACTAACTTCAAATTTATGAACTAGCACCACAGAAATTCAAACATTGTACATTTTTTTTTTTTAGTTACAATGGATTTTTTTAATATTATTTGAGTTTGTGAATCATTGAATTTTAGAAATCTCCTTATTTTAGCATATATGCCAAGTTTGAGTTATTTTCGAAAATTCACAAGTGTGAATTTTGAAGTGATTTAAGGTTATCAGGCTATGGTTTTAATTATGAATTACAATCATTTTCAAAGGTTTATAGTCGCTTACGAATTTTGACTATGGTAAGAGATTTCTCAATTATAACCTTAAAGCTATGAAACCTTAATTTGAGAATGTGCATGGTTTGAGAACTTATGATGATTGTTATATGGAAATTGTTTTCAAACCACTAGATGTTTTACCCATGGTGATTTTCAATTGCACTTATGCGAATATGTTTTCATAGTGTATATATGATTTATATGAGGTCTTTGGGACCCACATTACTCTACTATGCACCTTGAGATTATTCGATGCATAGTATGCTAGTTGCTATGCTATGTACCTTGAGTTCACTCTATGCATAGTATGACTAGATTCGCTCTGCTATATACCTTGAGATTGCTCAGTATAGAGTATGAATAGTTGCTCTTCTATGTACCTTGAGATCACTCGATGCATAGTATGACTAGATTCGCTTTGCCATATACCTTGAGATTACTCGGTATAAAGTATGACTAGTTACTCTGCTGTGTATCTTGAGATTACTCAATGCACAGTATGACTTGATTTGCTTTGCTCTGCATTTGGGGTCTTCCCTAAGCATAGTAGGACTAGTTCACTCTACTGTCCATATTGAGATTACTTTACGCCAGTGTGACTAGTTTCGGGTACAAGTTTAGTGACAAATTTTCCTAGCAATGGAACTGTGTTTTGAAGTTTATGTTTTGTATATTATGTTTTTATCAGACTATGTTCCAAAGATTATATTTTAGACACCTTGGAGTCTTCAAAATATCTTGAGTTGCTCAATTGCATTAGAATTTACAAGTATTTCAAAATGTCTTCGTTAAGAATATTCATAATGCTTACGAACTATCATTTATGAGTGTTTATGTTAATAGTTTTCTTAAAATTACTTTACTTTGGACTCTCACCACTCACTGGACTTTTTAGCTTATTTATTTCCTAAAGTTTTCAACCAAGTAGCACTGGAGTATCTAATGAGCCTATCGAGGTTGAGATATGTCATCATTCTCATGCATATTACATTTCATTTTACATGTAAATTTTAGTATTTTTTGTCGTTGGAACTAGGGTGGCTCGCACTATTATTGATGACCTTGTACCATTTTTAAATTTTATGATGATTTGTAAACTGAACTGTTTATACTTTTTCATTGATGGTTTTTGGTTATGTTGTGGTTGTTGATTCTAAACTGATTACTGATTTGTGTACGTTAAAGTACACTTGGTGGTAGTGTTGGAGTTTGAATAAATTTTTGGGAGTGTATTTTCCAATTTCATGTGAGTTTTATTCGATTTTCTTGGGAAACTCGGTCAAATTTTTTTACGAATTTTTGTTTCAATAAAGTTATACTAGCCAGTTATTATTTTCAAAATGTGTTTAGTTTTTATAAGTTCGACCATAGATTCTATAGTTTAGTTGGGATATATTGTCAGTACGCCACGACCTAGGTTGGTGAGGGTGATCTGAGGTGGAGCGTGAAATTATATTCCATATTTTTCAGTATTTTCAAATGTGCTTGATAGAAGACTTAGGTCTCGTTTGATAACCATTTAATTTCTGATAATTAAGCTTATAACACTACTTCGATCTGTGAATTTTGTTTTGTTATCTACTTTTTACAAATGTTTTCAAAATTCAAGCTAAGTTTTGAAAACTAAAAAAATTAGGCACCGTTTCATAACTATTTGGTTTTTGGCTCTTGAAAATTAAGTCTGTAAATATTACTTTCATCTATGGGTTCCCTTATTTTTTTATCTACTGTTTACATATGCTTTCAAAAATCAAGTCAGGTTTTGATAACTTAAAAAAGTAGTTTTCAAAAACTTGATTTTGTTTTTGGAATTTGGTTAAGAATTATAATGTTTGCTTAAAAATGATGAAAAAACAAGCACAATTTTCAAAAACCAAAAACCAAAAATCAAATGGTTATAAAACGGGCATTAATTTTTAAAAGCATTTTTTTGTTTTTAAAATTTGGCTAATAATTCACATGTTCTCTTAAGAAAATTGAAAATCATGATAAGAAATTGTGGGAAAAAAAAACAAACACAATTTTTAAAAGTCAAAAACTAAAACTAAAGCCTTGTTTGATAACTATTTAGTTTTTGACAATTAAGCTTATAAATACTACTTTCACCTGTGAATTTCTTTGTTTTGTTGTCCAAGTTTTGAAAACTAAAAAAAAAAGTAGTTTTCAAAAACTTGTTTTGTTTTTGGAATTTGACTAAGAATTCAGATGTTTTCTTAAGAAAGATGAAACTCATTGTAGAGAAATTAAGAGAAAACAAGTACATTTTTAAAAAATAAAAAACTATGATTATCAAAAGGGGCCTAAGTAGTTATCAAATGAGGCCTTAGAAATGAATTTCAATTTAAAATGTTCAAAGCTTGTTTTGTAATTTATTTTATAAAACAATAAACTTGGTGGTAGTTATCAACTAAATATTTAGTTGATCTCAAATATTAATAATTAATTTGTTAACATATCTTATGTTATAAATTTGAAAATATTATATAATTTACAATAGATTAATGTAATATGTTTTAATTTTAATAAAAATGAAATGACTTTATTATATAAAATAATATATTTACCAATGTTTTTGGGTCCACTTGGATTACCTTCTAATTTAAATACTTTTGAATTTTTTTTAATAAAAATGGTATTATATCTTACATTGTTTTAAAAGTATTTCAAATAACAAATTTGTTGGTGGCACTATATTCTAATGTGATTCTAATTAATTTGTTTTTATTTTTTATTACATATTTTGAGAATTTTCAATTAATCACTTTAAAGTCATTTTTGGATAATCCATTTATCAAGCATTTATTCAAAAAAGGTTTTTCAATTAATCAAACTTTTTTGAAGAACTTTTTATTTATGAAGATTTTTTAAAAACCACTTTTGATCACATAAAATCACTCAATAAGCTATTCTAAACACACTTCAAATTATTAATATTTCCAAAGGTGGTTATAGAAAAATCGATTTTGTTGAAAAAATATTTTTTTCACAAGTTATTCCAAACACACCGTTAATGTTTTTAGTGTAATTTTGTATTTTCAAATTTCGATTTTCAAATATGAAAACACAGAAAATTGAAAATGTTGTTTTTTTCAAAATTTCTACAGTTTAATCTCAGAATCCAAATATAAACAACTTGGATTGCCACAGAATAAAAATTTTGGCCAATCAGAAATTACAACATCATTACCCAACATTGATGACGAAATTATATTTAGTTAGGGATTAATTAAATTGGCAAGGATCCCTAAATTAAATTATGGAAAATCTCGATATACAATTGAGTTATGTGAAATTTGGGCTAATTTTAGACGAAAGTCCAAAGGGCTAAGCCTATAGTCAACCAAACCAAGTCCAGAGGTTAAGCCCAAAGTCAACCAGGTCCAATCCAAAAGCTAGGTCCAAAGTCAATCAGGCCCAGTTTGACTGACAAGCCCAAGCCCACTTGGAGGCCTTCAAGAACTCTATAAATAGAGAACTCCCTCCTCCATTTCAGAGGTTCAGAAGTTGAAACTCTGTAGAGAACTTAGAGAGAATTCAAAAACAAAGACCAGAAGACTCCCTAAACTCTTGAAGATCAAACACTCTATAAACTAGAGCCCTGAAGACTAAAAGACTTTGAAGATCGAGAACAAGCTACAAAGCCCTCAAGACAAATTCACATTTGAGAACAAGCTGCAAAGCCCTCGAGAAAAATCCACATTCGAGAACAAGTTGCAAAGCCCTCGAGACAAATGTATATTTGAGAGGAAGAATGAGAGGAACAAATTAGAGATTGTACTCCACTACATTCAAATTAATGCAAATACAAGTTTATTTACACGTGTCTCATTTCATTTTTATTTTGAAATTACGTGTGAACAAATTGGCACGCCTAGTGGGACCATCTCTACCTCTCATCTCTTTCTTTCATCTCAAAACACAAGTAAAGTGATGTCATTTAGGACTTCTTCAACAACTGCTGTCATGAGCAACTTATGCACAGGTTCTATTACCCAAAGTTGCTCTAATGAACTGAGGCTGCAAGAAGATGAAACCTCTTTTATTGCGAACGAAGTAATGACACTGCCGGGGGCATCGACTAGCAACAAGTTTTCTATTAAGTGTAACCCCTTGTTCGTTCTTGATTCTGACATAGTGTCCGTCATGACAACTAAAGCACGCACTTTGGAATAAATGATGACAGAGATGCATGAGCAAATCATCACCTTGATGAAGGCAAATGAAGAAAGAGATTCTCAAATTGCATACTTAAATATCCAGATTGAGAGTCAAAATGTCGCTGAATCAAGTAAAATTCCTGCCATCAAAGATTGCATCAAAGGAAAGGATGTTGTGTAAAAAGATCAACCACAACCCTCTACTTCGATCGCTTCGCTATCTGTCTAGCAACTTCAGGACATGATAACGAACTCCATTAGAGCTCAATATGGTTGGGCTTCTCAAAGTTCTCTCCTGTATTCCAAAATATATACTAAGAGAATCGATAATTTGAGAATGCTAACTGGATACCAGCCACCAAAGTTCCAGCAATTTGATGGAAAAGACAACCCTAAGCAACATGTTGCTCATTTCATCGAGACATGTGAAAATGCTGGTACACGAAGAGATCTACTGGTTAAGCAGTTGGTTCGAAAACTAAAATGAAATGCTTTCAACTGGTACACTGATCTAGAGCTTGAGTCAATAGACAATTGGGAACAATTTGAAAAGAAGTTTCTAAATTGATTCTACAGGACAAGACGAACCATCAGCATGTTCGAGCTCACCAACACTAGACAATGAAACGGTGAACCCGTTGTCGACTACATAAATCGTTGGAGAGCCATGAGGCTCGATTGCAAGGATCGTCTCACTGAACTATCTACTATCGAAATGTGCATTCAAGACATGCACTGGAGACTTATGTACATCCTTCAAGGTATAAAGCCTTGTACCTTTAAAGAGCTAGCAACTCATGCCCACGACATGGAGATAACTAGAGATGTGCAAGGTTCGGTTCGGTCCGGGTTTGGACAGAACCAAGGATCGAACCGAATAGATCGGTTTTGCAGCAAAATGAACCGAAGAAAACTGATTTCTATCTGTTTCGATTTTGGAACCGAACCGCCTACTTCGGTTCAGTTCGGTTGAAACCGATTTTTTTCTTTCTTTTTTTTTTTTTTAATTTCACAACCCAACCCAACATTACTTCTTCTTTTATTAAGCCCAATAAGAACTTATTCATTTTGAACCTACATAGCCTAATTTAAATTTCTTTAAAAATCCAAACACAATCAAATACAAATCTAATCAAATTTCAAATAAAATAAACAAAGTTCTTACGAAGTTTTTAAGGATTAAATATTACAACCATCCAAAGTTCAAACACATGATTTTAAAATACATAAACTATAAAGTCTCCATCAAAGTTCATCATAGCTCAAACACAATTCAATATCGAATTACAGAAGCAAACATAATACTCCTCAAACTTCATTATTCAATCATCCAAAGTAGTTATTGTTGATTCTTCATCTCCATTAATGACTTCTACAAAAAAAAAAAAAAAAAAAAAAAGAGATACACATAAAAGATTAATGTATAAAATATAAATAATAAAGATATATTAAAAAAGTATACTTAAAATGAAAAAACATTTACCTGACTCAATCCCTTGAAGATGATCGGTTGTTGTCTCAATTACTTGAAGCGTATGTGTGATTGGTGTAGAACATATCCAATTTTGTGTACAAACAAAAGCTGGAACTGTTCTTGGAAATGATGTACTACGATATAAATCTAATACTCGACCTCCTGTGCTAAAAGCCGACTCTGAAGCCACTGTTGAGATAGGAATGGAAAATATATCCTTGGCCATTTTTCCCAAAATCTTATACTTTGTAGAATTTACCTTCCACCATTACAAGATGTTGAAATTATTGTATATGTCGATATCATCAACTACTAATTCACAAGGATCATATATGTACTTATCAAACTCAGTCTTACTCTCTTGGTTATCTTTCTAACTCAAGTGCTGAGCAATTTTTAGAGAATTAGGACGAGCTCGAGGTTCACCAACAACATCCACATTAGCTTTTTTCTTCTCTTCCACCAATTGAATACTCTTCTTTTTCGCTTTATCCTCTTCATCATCAATAACATTTTTATACTCACCATACATTTTTCTAACCAAATCTTCAACTTTCTTCCCAATTTCATTTGCAGCCACTTCATCATAAAAGTCTGTAAGCATAAACACAACAAATTCAAGCTTATAACGAGGGTCTAGAACAACAGCAACATACAAGAGTAAATTTGTTCTATCATCATCCTTCCAATATTTGTTAAATTTTGTTTCCATCTTTTTTGCCATATCACACAAGAGAGAATTATCACATGTTGAATAATCTTGGATTTGTTGTTGAATAAGACAAACTTCATGAAAATGTAGGTTCGCTATTACAGACAATGAAGCATACACTCGCAAAGTAACATCATGGAATAATTTCAAAAACTTGGCAAAAGCACGTGCATTTTCCCAATCGTTAATCGAAGGAGTATTCTTCTTCTTATCCTTTCCCAATCCTGTAAACTCTATATTATATTGTGTATCATCCATTTCTAGCCTTTCAAAAGCTTTTTGAAATTTTTCAGCAACATCTAACATGATATATGTAGAATTCCATCTAGTAGGGACACCCAAACAAAGTGAATTCTTACTAGATATTTTCTCAGCTCTCACACAACTTTGAAAAGTAGCTAGTCGAGATGGTGAAGATCTAACATATCGAATTGCATTCCTAATCTTAACAATTGATTCATGGATTAAGAGCATCACCCACAATAAGATTAAGAATATGAGCAAAACATATAACATGCAAATACTCGCCATCCAAAATAGTCCCATTCCAATTTCTTACTTTCCTTCTCAAGTAATTAATAGTGACATCATTAAAGCTCGCATTATCTATCGTCACAGCAAAAATATTTTATATCCCCCATTCTAACAAACATTTCTCAATCTTTTTCCCAATGGTCTCTCCCTTAGGATTTGAAATTAAGCAAAAATTTAAAATTCTTTTTTGCAATTTCCAATCATCATCAACAAAGTGGGCTGTGATTACCATATAATTGAGGTTTTGGATTGAAGTCCATGCGCCTGTAGTTAAACTAACCTTTAAGCCTTTTCTAGCTATAAATGCTTTCAAACTTTTCTTTTCATCTATGTAAAGTCAAAGACAATCTCTTGTAACAGTGGTTCGCGAGGGCACAACAAATTTAGTTTGCAAAGTAACTGAATACTCTCGAAATCCTTCTGATTCCACTACTTTAAATCGCAACTCTTCAACAATAATTAACTTTGCAAGTGCTAGCCTACATTTCTCCATGCTAAAAGTTGTAGCAACCAAATTAGAACTAGCTTCTCCTTCCTTTTTTGTTTGTTCAAAACGTAAAAGTTTCTATTTAGCCTCATTTATTCTCCCAAGATACTTTTTGCACTTAGTACGAATGTGTTTTAACATATTTGTTGTACCATTCTTTTGAGTGTCACAAGCATATGTAATACCACAATAATTACATTTTGCCCTAGGAAAATCAGAACTACCTTCAATCCTTTTAAAATGTTCCCACGCACTTGAAGTTTTATTCAATGTATTACTTAACTTGTTCTTCTTTGCAACTTGTGTTTGTTGTGAGGTGGGTGGTGACTTTTTCTTATCCTTGTTCTTTATGCTCGGATTTGTGGTATCTTGACTTTCTCCATCTCCATCCATAGTAAGCAACTATTTAAAAAACAAACAAAATAGATTATGTTTTACATGGTCAATAAAATAGATTGATTTTGAGATTAGATTCAAGCAAATTATTAGTTTTAAAGATAAACGAGCAAAGTCAATAGATAAATTGATGAATGTGGCGCCATGCTTTGTATAGAAAAATAATGCGAGTACCAATCGACCAAAGAATTAACTACAAAAAATAAAGTTAATTATCAAATTCACTTTGATTGTTGAAAGTAAAGTTTAATTGTATGGAGCTGAAAGTTAAAAAGGGTTAGAAAATAAATTTTTAAAAAATGTAAAAAAGTACAATACATGAACAAACACACATGATGGCAATGATTTGCTTGGGCAAAAAGATCTCCAACCACTTTATACACAATCACATTAAGAATCCATTTTTCTTCTCTCCAAGTCCCCTAGAAAACTCATAAATGAAGAAATGAAAAAAGCTTTCCAAAGGAACATTCAAAGTTGGTAAGAACATAGAGATACCTCCCATTGTGTGTTTGTTGTTTATCAATCAAGTTATGTTGAATTAACTAAGACATAGCTTGTAATTTTCTTCAGTTGTGTGTTTTGGCTTTCAAATAAGGTCTAGTTTTTGTGTAAAAAGTCTATGAGTTTTTTGGAAATTGGATTTTGTATAAAAGTTTGTTTTTTTCCATCAGATTGTACGAATCCAAATCCATAATGATTCCAAAATAGGGCACTTGTGTTGTGGAACCTGGGAAATTATGAAGACAATTTTTTAAAAAAAATCTCTCATGTACCATGTTACAATTAGAAGCATTGTTCAATATTCTGTTACAAGATTTTTAAACATACAATCTTTTTCTAGATATACACTCAAACATAAATGGCAACCAAATTTTGCAGCAAAAGATCTACACTCAAACATCAACCAAATCTTTTTCAAGATCAGTTTTGCAGCAAAAGATCTACACTCAAACATCAACTAAATTTTGCTAGAAACCAAATCAGATCTACACTAAAAATGATAGCTCCATAGCGTACCTTAGAAAGAAGTAGAACAACAAAAGAATCAGCAGTGTAAGCGTTCAGTCAGTTCGTAGTCGCATCGCACGCAGGAAACAGCAGTGTAAGCATTTAGTTAGTTCGCAGTCGCATCTCACGCAGCAAGGAAAAAAAATAAATGGCAGGGAAATAAGAAGACGCAAGGAAGAGAACGGGTATCGTGTGGTCAGTGTAGATCTAAGGAACATAACGCAAGAAGAAGACGCAGGGGAAGAACCGAAGACGAAGATCCAGAAAAGGAAATATCGTATTCTCAATCTTGTGACTGCTTGTATGAACTTGAAGAAGAAGACAACATGGTGTATATGTATCAATCTGGTGTGAAATGAATTGTGATTAAAATAAGAAAATTTAGGGCTTCAATTTAAAGCTTATTGGGCTTCTACATATGGGCTTTTGGAATTATATAAGGAGTGGACTGTGGACTAGTACAAAATACAAATGGAACATATATAAAACATAACATATAAATTAATTGGGGTTTGGTTCGATTTTAGTCAGTTTTCTAAGGATATGAACCGAAAACCGAACCAAGACCATCGATTTTTACTCCCAGTAAATCGAGGAACCGAATTATTTCAAGAAAACCAAACCGATCCAGTCGGTTTGGTTCGGTCCGGTCTGGTTCGTCGGTTTTTTGCACACCCCTAGAGATAAGTATCGCTAGTCGAGGAGATGAAGACCTTCTATTCCCTGACAAAAGAAAAGAAGGAAATGACATCCAGGAGACTTCAGAAGAAGCTATGGTTATCAATATAGCCCCTCTCAAGTTGACTTCAAAGGAAAAGACAAGAAGAATGGAGAGCGACAAGGAAATGAAAGTCATCGCTTAGCCTTAAAAGAAAGACATAAAAAGGTATATCCTTTTCCTGAATCTGACATTCCTTACATATTAGAACAACTACTGAACACACAATTGATCAAACTTCCAGAATGTAAATGGCCGGAAGAGATGGAAAAAGTCGATGATCCCAAGTATTGCAAGTATCATCGAGTTATCAGTCATCCAGTGGAGAAGTGCTTCGTCCTAAAAGAGCTAATTCTAAGATTAGCTAAAGAAGGAAAATTTGAGCTAGACCTGGATGAATTAGCTCACACAAACCATGTTGCAGTGACAACAAACACATGCAATCAAATACACTTTAGTTCGCTTCATGATCAAGGAGTGCACCTAGTTTAATTTGGAATCTTGGAACCTGTATGTATTTGGTTTCAACATAAGGTACCGAGAAACAAACTTCAAGACGTGGTCAAACTTATCAATGATGAAGAAAAAGGTCGGGTTCTTGTGACTCATCTGAAAAAGCAAAGGCAAAATTTCACCTCAGACGAGTCTTGCAGATTTAGAAGTCACAAACAGGACAAACATCAAATAAAGAAGAAGACAAGAAAACCTAAACCAGAGAGGAATGAGAATAAAAAATCTTAGTGACCTCGCTAATCCGTGACTTTAACGGAGTTCTTCTCGAAAAATTTCCTCTCCATGAAAAAAGAGGAAGGAAACTCTACAAGTTCATATTACATTGAGGTGAATGAAGCTGACGATGCAAAAGAAGTCAAGCAGAGGACATTTTTCTTCGATCGCATCAAACCTTCAACTACTTGACCTTCAATCTTCCAAAGGATGAGTATGGCCACGACAAAAGAAGAAAACAATGTCCAACTTTTGTCTCAACTCGACCTTCAGTCTTCAAAAGGCTAAGTGTCTCAACATCAAAAAGAAATTAGCCTTCAACATCTATTTTTGATCGCCTCAAAGTAACAAACAATCAACATGAAAGGAAGATGAAATCCTTGAAGGCATAATTGTTCGATGAAGTGAACCATAACAAGATTCATAGTACTGTTCCTTCACGTATGAAAAGGAAGTTATTTTTTCTCATAAATACAGAGAGTTCCTTTAAGGTGAAGGAAAATCTCGTCATTATAATGAATCCTACAAATGAAGGATCTGATCAAGACCGTGGTGATGATAGGGGCTTTTAAAATGTAAAAGATCCTTATCGCAAAAGCCTAAATTGCATGATGTTCCTGGCCCGCATGAGCTTAAAAGGTGAACGACCCTAAAAAAAATCCTTGAACTAGATTATGACTTGATCTTTTTCGATAAAAGGGTTCGTAGGCAGCTTAAAAAAAACTTTAAAGTTCAGTCCCCAAAAATAAAGTGTTTCCATCCCTAAACAAACCAGACGTTACAAGTTGAATGCATACGAGAGAACTCTGCTCGCTTTAAATTTGAGCTTCGTTCCCCTCAAGATCGGTCCGTCACTCACACCCCTAAAGTTTTGGCTTTGCTCACCAAGTCTAGAGGCTTTGTTGTCGGTCCTTCAAGTTCGGTGGCTACATGTTTCCCTCCTTCAAAGTCAAAGGTTTCATGCTTCGCCCCTCTGAGTATGAGGTTTGTAGTTCGATTTTGCACCTCCGAGTTTTGGATTTGCGATTTGTGCTTCACTCCTTCGAGTCTGGGTTTGTGATTAACGCTTCACGAGTCTGAGTCCAAGATCGCAATTCGCACTTCACTCGTTCATGTCTGGAATTTGCGTTTCGCTCTTTTCTACTCCAAGTTCATAGTTCGCGCTTCGCTCCCTCAACGTTCAGTGTTACACTCCAAAGTTTGGCATCTCGTTGATTCAAAGTCCAGCGACTCTCTTGCTCCAAAGTTTGGCGTTCGCTTGTTCGAAGTCTAACGTCTCATTGCTCCAAAATTTGGTTTCGCTCATTTGAAGTTTAGCATTCTACTCACTCGATCCAAAGTTTGGGGTCCGCCTCCAACGTCTTGCTCCTTTCAAGTCTGAAATTTTCTCCCTCTAAGTTTGGCGTTTCTCTTTCTCCAAGTTTGGCGCTCGCCTCCAAGTTCATCATTTTTCCTCTAAGTACAGCGTTCTGCCTCTAAGTTCAACATTCTACTTGTGCCAAGTACGACGCTTACCCTTCAAGTTTGGCGATTCGCTTGTTTTAATTTTGGCATTTCGCATCCAAGTAAGCATTCTGCTCCCAAGTTCAATGTTTTGCTTCCTCTCTAAGTTTTGAGGTTTCGTCATCACTCCATCTCTAGGTCTAGAGGCTTTGTTGTTGCTTCATCTCAAGTCAGGAGGCTTCGCTCTCCGCTGCTTGCTCCTTCTCAAGTCAGAAGGGTTCGTCGTCGCTTCGTCGTCAAGTTTGGAGGCTTTGTCGTCTGTTATTCTTGAAGTTCGAAGGCTTTTTCGTCGCTTCTTCTCAAAGTTCGAAGGCTTTGTCGTCCTTTCTTCTTCAAGGTCGAAGGCTTCGTCGTCCCTTATTCTCCAAGTTTGAAGGCTTCACCGTTGCTTCTTCTCCAAGTTCAAAGGTTGCGATGTTGCTTCGTCTCCAAGTTCGAAGGCTGCGCCGTCGCCTCGCCTCGAAGTTCAAAGGTTTTGTCGTCTCTTCTTCTCCAAGTTCGAAGGCTTCCTCCAAGTTCGAAGGCTTCATCGTTGCTTCTTCTCTAAGTTCGAAGGCTTTATCATCATTTCTTCTCCAAGTCTGAAGACTGTGCTATCGCCCTGCCGTCTCCAAGTTCGAAGGTTGCCCCATCACCTCGTCTCCAAGTTCAAAGATTTCAATGTCACTCCACCATCTTCAAGTTCTAGGATTTTTTTTGTCCCTTCATCTTCAAGTTAGAAGGGTGCACCGTCGCTTCATCGTCAAGACTGCAGGCTTTGTACCTCTCCATCGTAAAGCAAGGATGAACTTCTATCTTGGACTACAAGGAAGAAAGGACCAACCCTGGTCACGATGAACTCTTAAGATGAATTGTAGGGAGAAAAAAGTCAGGAGTTGGTCACCCTTATGCTTGCTTTACAAACTTCACCGAGGGCATCCTAATAAAAAAAATTTCACAATGGATTAAATCTTTATTTACCTGGATGGTGGATAAGGGTTATTTGGAGAAATAGTAAGATAAAGTTTTTTGAAAAACAAAATTAAGGAAAAAGTTAACAAAAAAAATTGCAAAAAAAAATTGTCAAAAAAGTGCAAAAAGAAAAGGGCGAAACTAACAAAGGGAGGGTCATCCTTAACTCCACCTGAGTCAGGAATTGAGTAAGGATCTAGTCACCCCCAAAGTTGGAACGAATTCAAGGGCGAAGCCAACAAAAGGAGGATGATCCTTAACTCCACCTGAATTAGGAATTGAGTAAGGATTTGGTCACCTTCAAAGTTGAAGAAGACATCGAAGCTGCCGAAGATTGCCCTTGGTCCACATGAGTTAGGGTTTGGTCACTTCCAAGGGTAAAATAAAGTGAAAGGTGCCATCCTTAATTTCGCCTGAATTAGGGGTTGGTCACCTTTAAAGTTGAAGAAAACATCGAAGTTGCCGAAGGTAAAACAAGACCGCCCTTAACTCCACATGAGTTAGGGTTTGGTCACTTCCAAGGGTAAAACAAAGTGAAAGGTCCCATCCTTAATTCCCTGAATTAGGGGTTGATCACTTTCAAAGTTGAAGAAGACATCTTAGTTGCAAATCAAGAATAACAACAAGGGGTATGTATTATATTACATTAAAAAAAATTGCCTACCTGTTTACCTTTTTGTGGATTACGATATTCTCTTCTACAGTAAAAATATTTGCAAATATTGCAAATGTAAAAAAAAAGGTTGAAAAAAATCAAAGAAAAAAAATAAAGGGGAAAACTAATTAGAAAAAAAAAAGAAAAAATGTGAAAAGAAAAGGAAAAGCAAAAAAAATCTAAAAAAAAGTGTGTTTGTCATACACACTAAAAAAATCAAATTTTGGACTTGCCCATTCCCCATTCCCCAGGGTGAAGCTCCACTCACTTTTTGTTGGTGTGAATTGATGGAAGACTCATCTCCTCTATTTATAGTGAAATAAAAGATAAAATCACATCTAATTTGAATTTAAAGATAAGGCTAAGAAGATCAAATCAAAACCAATTTGAATCCAAAGATCATACAAGATTCAAATTTTGGGATATTAAAATTTGAATTTTGGGATGAGTTGACTACAAACTCAAATCCAAGTTCTATTCCAAAATCCAAACAGAAATTGGGCAGGATTTCATCTCAAATTAAATTTTGGCATATCTTATCTCAAATTAAAAATTGACTGCAAGCCAAATTAAAATTCTATTCCAAATCAAAATCAAAATCATGATAGAGTTTCAATTTTATCTCACAAAGCAAAATTTGGGCATAATTCAAATTATCCCAAATCAAAGTTAGATAAAATTAATTCTATCGAAATCAAAATCATGGAAGAATTTCAATTTTATCTCAAACAAATCAAAATTTAGGCATAATCCAAATTTTATCACAAATCAAAATTAGATAAAATTAATTCTATCGAAATCAAAATCATGGTAGAATTTCAATTTTATCTCAAAAAAATCAAAATTTGGGCATAATACAAATTTTATCCCAAATCAAAATTAGATAAAAGTAATTCTATCGAAGTCAAAATCATGGTAGAATTTCAATTTTATCTAAAAAACATCAAAATTTGGGCAAAATCCAAAATTTATCCCAAATCAAAATTATATAAAATTAATTCTATAGAAGTCAAAATCATGGTAGAATTTCAATTTTATCTCAAAAAAAAAACAAAATTTGGCCATAATCTAAATTTTATCGCAAATCAAAGATTAGATCAAACTAATTCTATTGAAGTCAAAATCATGTTAGAATTTCAATTTTATCTCTCAAAACAAAAATTGGGCATAATCCAAATTTCCTCAAATCAAAATTTGGTTAAGATCCAAATTCAAAGCAAGTAAAATTTGAATTCTATTCAAAGCCAAAATTTGGGCATAATTCAAATTTTATCACAAATAAAAATTGGAGTAAATTTCAAATTTTATTCCAAGTTCAAACAAAAAAAGTTGGATAAAACTCCAAATCCTATTCCAATTTCAAGTAAAAAAAAATTGGTAGAATTTCAAACCTGCCCCAAGTTCATAATTTGAATTAAGGTGGAACATAAATTCTACTAAGTTCAAATCAAAATTTTATGTCAAATAAGGAATGATTTTAGAAATAGTGATTTTAGTACAATTAATTTGTTTATAATTGATTTATGAAAAGTGATTTTTATATAATCATTTTAATGTTTGGTTCTACACTTTTAATAGTGATTTTTGTACAATTAAAAGTGACTTTCAATGATTATGGGCATTTTTTAGAGTGACTTTAAAATAAGTGTTTTAAGCTAAGTGATTTAATTATAATTAATTTTGTAAAAGTTTTAGTTATAAATCATTTTAATATTTGGTTCCACTCTTGTAAAAGTGATTTAATTTTAATTAAAAGTATTTTTTTAAACGAATAATGTTTATTTTCAAAGGTGATTTTAGAATCATCAAATTACTAAAAAGAGTATTACATTTGAAAAAAAAAAAAAAAAAGGTGGTAGGCAAAAGTTATACCGAGAGAACTAAAAAATTAAGAGAGAGAAAAATAAAGCTAGCGAAAATTAAAGTTTCAAAGAAAAAAAATGTTAAAGACATGGAGGGATAGAAATTTTAGAGAGATGGACAAAAAATTTAGAGAGAGAAAAATTTAATAAAGAGCGAAAAAATCGAAAGATAGATAAATTAATGTAGAGAGATATACAAAAGAATTTGAAGAGAATGATAAAAATTTTAGGGAGAAAAACTTTAATGATAAAAAAAAAAGTTCAAAGTTAGGGACAAAAAATCTCAAGAGCAAAAAGTTATAGCAAGAGGTAAAAGATTAGAAATAAAAAAAAGTCATAGAGATACAAAAATTATAGAGAGATGAACTAAAAAATTTAGAGATAAAAAAAGTTATTTAGAGAGAGTTAAAACCATTGGGGAGAAAAAAAGTGAGACAATGAATAAAATTGTTAAAAAGATAATAAAGTAAGACATGGACATTATAAAAATTTTAGAGAGAGAAAAATTAACATTTTTTAAATAATGATGGATGACTTCAATGGTGACGGTTTTGAAAATACATGCTTTTTGATGAAAATTAATGAATTTTTATAAAAGATGACGGTTTTTACCCGTCACAAAAAGTAGATTTTTTTTAATATGAAATTATGGTCATTTTGAAGACAAAATCACTTGGGAATCACCTCCCAAATGATTGACCGGGAATCACTTGAAGTGATTTTGGATGTTTCTAAAATCACTTTCTTATGATTGCCAAACATCACAATTTTGAAGGAGAATTGATTTTGGGCATGTCAAAAGTGATTTTGGGCATTCCAAAATCACTCCTAAACGTGCCCTAAGAAAATCAAAATATTGATCCAAATTCATATTTTGATAAATTGGCATAAAAAGTGTGTAAAAAAAAATTCAAAATTATGAACCAAATTCCATATTTTAATTAGATTGACACATGAAATAGATACCAAATTAGGAGCAAACATCTTAAGTTTTGATTCCAAATTATCTTTTTCGAGATTCACTTACACATACTAGTGCATAAATCTCGAAAAGGGGGCATTTGGAATAGAAATTTTGGCCAATCATAAATTGCCACATCATACCCAACATTGATGACGAAATTATATTTAATTAGGGATTAATAAAATTGACAAGGATCCCTAAATTAAATTATGGCAACTCCCAATATACAATTGAGTTATGTGAAATTTGGGCTAATTTTAGACGAAAATCCAAAGGGCTAGGCCTAAAGTTAGCCAGACCAAGTTCAGAGGTTAAGCCCAAAGTCAACTAGGTCCAGTCCAAAAGCTAGGCCCAAAGTCAACCAGGCCCAGTTCGACTGACAAGCCCAAGCTGACTTGGAGGCCTTCAAGAACTCTATAAATAGAGAGCTCCCTCCTCCATTTTAGAGGTTCAGAAGCTGAAACTCTCTAGAGAATTTAGAGAGAATTCAGAAACAATAACCAGAAGACTTCCTAAACTCTTGTAGATCAAACACTCTTTGAACTAGAGCCTTGAAGACTAAAAGACTTTAAAGATCGAGAACAAGCTACAAAGCACTCGAGACAAATTCACATTCGAGAACAAGCTGCAAAGCCCTCGAAACAAATCTACATTGGAGAACAAGCTACGAAGCCATCGAGAAAAATCCACATTCAAGAACAAGCTGCAGAGCCCTCAAGACAAATGTATATTTGAGAGGAAGAATCATAGGAACAAATTAGAGATTGTACTCCACTACATTCAAATTAATACAAATATAAATTTATTTGCACGTGTCTTATTTCTTTGTTGAAACCTCATGTAAACAGTTGTTTTTTCAAAATTTCCACAGTTTAATCCCAGAATCCAAATATAATTTTTTTAAAATATCCACCAAAGAATATATTGAATCTAATGAAGTTTATATTCTGTCTTCCTCTATAATTGCCTTTTACCTACTGTATTCTGTTGTTTTATTCTTTTTACCGTGGGTTAGTTAGGTTATTAAGTTGGTTACGGAGCTTTTACTGTTGGGATGTTTGGAGTTAGTTTCACTCTTGTTAGGCCTATAAATAATCATCCTACACGATTGTAAAAGACATCACACATTTAATAAAGTAATACTCTTGACATATTAAAATCCATTTGATTCAGTAAACTTGAAAATACTTCTTTTGACCCATTACATCATAATTAATGGTAATTTTTCATGAGTGACCATCGTCAACCTGCCCTAGTCAATTTGAACATATGTAAGATTTTTACTTTGTTTAACTTATCATCAAAGAAAAAGTTAACATTCCAATCAATTGGCTTGAGTTTGAAGGTACGATACACTTTCAAAAACTAATAAAACTACTTTTTAATATTAATTTTAGGTCATTTTGATAACCATCTCATTTTGTGGTTTTGCTTTTTTTTTCTCTCCTTCCAATAATTACTTTAATTTTAAGTTTTTAGATTTTCAACAAACATTTTTTAAATTAAAGTAATTTTTAAAAATTAAAAAAAAAAAACTATAAGAATAGGTAGTGTTTATAAAATCTAACGATTTGATTTCTTAACACGCCATATTTTTCCTTTCTTCTAACCTATTCTCTTTCTAATTCTCTCCCTCTCCTACGGGTTTTCTGTCTAACAAATTCTTTTTCTCTCACTTTTCTTTCTCTAAAAAAAAAATTGGACTCTTTTTCCACTTTAAATTCTCTCTCTAATATTTTTATCTCTTTAAAATTTCTCTCTCTATCACTCTTATTTCTCTCTTTGACTAATCTTTCTCTTCTAACATTTTTTTCACATTTTTTTCTCTAAAAAATCTTATATTATCGTGTTCCTCGTAACTTTTCTCTCAAACTTATCTTTCTTTCTTTAACACACACTCTCTTTAACTCTCTCGGACATATCTTATTAATTCTTTCTAACATTTCTCTCTCTAAAAAAATAACTCTCTTTATACTTTCTTTTTACTCACATTCTCTATAATATTTTCATCTCTCTGTGACTTTAGTTTATTCCTCTAAAATTTTTATTTTCTTCCTACATTTTTTTTCTAACATATCACATATTTCTCTTTAAACTCACCCTTAGAACTTTTTTCCATCTCTTATTGTTTTAAAAAAAAAAAGGATAATTGTCATGGCTAGTCAAAAATATTAGGATATTTACAAATCTATCCATGGTTTTTGAGATTTGTAAATATAGCAAAAAAGAAAAAATTTAAATCTGATTTTCGATTTTTTATTATTCCAATTTTACCCTCATTGGTGTATCAGCAGATATATTAGTAGTATATCCGATATACTTTATATTTTGTATATCAGTAGTATATCATGATATACTTTATATTTATATATTAGTTAACTGATATATACTTAAAACGAAGTATAGTAGTAGTATATTACTGATATACTACTGATACACTTGTCTTTAGGTATATAAGTTAAATGATAAACTCTCTCTCTCTCTCTCTATATATATATATATGTAGCATATTAGGGATATTTTGCATATTTGGTATATCACTGATATACTTCATTTTAAATATGTTTATTTCACTGATATGCTTAACATTGAGTATATCAATAGTATATCAATGAAATGAACATATATCATATGCGAGTTACTGATATACTCTCGATCAATTTCATATAAGTATATCAGTAGTATATTAATGATATACTCTATGTTAGGTATATTGTTTGCCTATCAGTAATATCACTAATAGACTACTGACAAACTTCATATTGAGCAATGCACGTGATAAATAAAGTATATCAGTAGTGCACCAGTGCTATACTTATATTATTATATGTGAGTTACACTAATATACTCAAGATTAACTTCATATAAGTATATCAATAGTATATCAATGATTTACTCTTTGTTAGGTATATCGTTAGTCTATAAGCAGTATATCATTGATAGACTATTGATATACTACTAATATACTTTATATTGAAAAATACACGCCAAAAATATAGGGGTATTTTTGACTTTTTGCTCCGTTCATTTGGGCTAGGCCATTTTTTTTTCTGAAAATTGAATAAACAAGTGACACGACTGCAATTTAGATTTTTTTTTTTGCTATTCATGCAAGTGGCCCAAAAAAACACTTGTTCTCTGTACCATATTGTTCTTTTCTAACTTTTCTGTTTTTAAAATTTCTCTATAATTTTCATTTGTCTCTCTAATGTATATTTCTTTCTAAAAAATATCTCATTTTCTTTAGCTTAATTCTCTCTCGCTCAACATTAGCATAGTTCAGCAATAATTGACATGTACTTCTTCCATTGAGGTTGAAGGTTCAAGTCCTCATACCCCATATTTGTTGTACTAAAAAAAAGTTTAATTTTCTCTCTAAAATTTCTCACTATCATGTTGGGATTTATGCCCTAAAGCCTCGTAATTAATGATTTATTTAATAATTAATAATAATTTTGATTATTTTCTTTGCAATATAATATTATCCATTATATGAAAAATCTAAGGTTATTAGTGTAATCTTAAACAGTATGTGGTTGACATACAGAAGGATCATGTTCAAGAAATAACCTAAAGAGTCATAGTATATGGATAAGGTTGGGTGCCTTATCCTAGTAACACTATTGATACGGCCTAATTTGTAATAGTTACAAATGATTTGATCCAAATCGTTCATGTGGAGACATGTGAGTGGGGGTATTTTATACAATGAGTTTGTATAAGACTGGACCACGAAATATTAAATCTCTCTTTATAAATCTGTTAATTGAGAAGACTAATATTTCATCAGGATGATCATATGCGACTCGATCTTAATCCTAAGTGAGTTATGAACTCTTGCCTGTGAGGGCTTGTCCTTTGATTTGCATGGGTGAGAGTGGCTTTTGTAGCCGATTCAATATGCCTACCATTTTGGGGACTTGACCAAATAGGCAACTGTGAACATAATCTCATAAGATGGAATTCACCCATTCCCATATAGGGTAAGTAATGATATACTCTATGTTAAGTGTTGATTTCGGGACTTGAACAATGGGGCCCCACCCTCTCACTGGCCCGAAAGGGACTTAGTTTATGGTTGGATCATAAACAAATTATTCATTAGAGGATCAGTGGTACTTAAGGTGCAAGATGTAATTAGAGGGGTAAAACGGACTTTTGACCCAATTGTAATTACGAACAACTCGTGAAGGATCGACTTGCATGTAATGGTTATATCCATGGACACATCTTGTCCTACAATGTATAAGAGTACAGCTCCAAGTCTATAGTGGAGTGACCTATAGTTAATGAATTAAAATTAATTAATTAATTTTGTATCATTGGAGCTTATAATCTGTAGGTCCATAAGGTCTCCTTGCTAGCTCGTAGTAATACCAAAAGATCAATCTAATTGAAAGAAAAATTTGAAATGTTCAAATTAATATTTAATATATTAGATATATTAAATATAAAAGAAGAAAATATATTTATTGTATTTGTTAAATATTAAAATAATTAATGTATATTAGATACATTAAATAAAAGATATTTATAAAATTTGAATAGGATTCAAATAAGTAAATATCGTAGGAGATTTGAATGAGATTCAAATAAGTATAAGATATATTTTAATATATTATATATTAAAATATAATATTTTAATTATGGTAAAGATTTCCCCTTGGTCTCTATAAATAGGACTCTTGGGTTCAGCCATTAGACATAACACATATCTCCTCAATAGAGAATTAAAAAATTCTCTCTAGACCTTTTTCTCTCCAATCCCTTGTAGATTTTCTTTCAAGAGTCTCCCACAAGCCTTGGTCCTGTGTTCGAGTCATAGCCAGGAAGACTTTGTGGAGGAGATAAAGACCCGCCAGAAATATCTCCATATTTACTCCAAGTAAGTTTGCTTAATCTTATTTTTTTTAGTTTAATTTTAATTAAATCAAAGACGATCCAATGCTTCTGCTGCGGAGTGAAACGTTCATTCCTTCATTTGTCTGGTTTAACATGTGATAAAAAAAATTGGGTAATGTTGTAGTTACGTCGTTAAGCTGCCAAAATTTTAGGAGCATTTAGGTTGTTGGATAATAACGTTCCCTAAGTTAGGTTAAAATTTGGGGTCGTTACAGTTGGTATCAGAGCGAAGTTGTTCCTATAGACTGACCTAGGAAAACTAGGTTGTTAAGGTAGTTTAGGGCTAATGGTCTTCTCGTTCTCCTCTCCATCACCAGGTATGTTGACTTATTGTGGCTTTAATAGTTTATTTACTTGGATTGACTTGCTTGTTTGCTTATTATGATTGTGCTTTGACATGCATATTAATTGAAGCTTATTTTTTGGTAAGCATAGGATGTTCCCATAGTAAGATAGGTAGCTTATGGCTATCTTGTGCATGTTGCTTGCTAGTAGGCATAGGATGTTTCTATCGTTAACTAGATAAATTGTGCTTGATGTTTTGCATGTTGGTGGCTAGTAAGCTTGAGTTTACCTTAGAATCAAAGTTAGTGCCTTATTTCTTAGTGGGTTAGTAGGTTAGCTTCAAGACCCTAGCAAATGAAACCAAGGCCCTAAGGACCCAAGAAATTCCCTTGGTAAGTAGTGAAGTCAGGTGAACTCTTCTTTGCAAAACAGGATCCTCGAAACAAGGTTGATCAAGTTGGACTTGCAAGACTTTGCCATAAGTTTGGACATGAATTGGTTGGATTTCAATTAAGAACCATTGGATGTTCTAAGAAGGAAGTCACTTTAGTTTACCATCTAGCCAAGCTTTAAGTTTAAGGGAGTTAAGAATGGAAGTCCGAAGTTAGTATCATCCCTAAAGGACAAGTTTCTCTTGCAACTTGGTGCTTGAGCGTTTCTGACGAAGGTTATGGACTTCTATATAGGTCGTGTTTTACTTGGGACGACCCTATTAGCCAAGACACCTTCCCTTTTCTTTTGGCATCACCCAAACTGAAGAAACTCGAAGTGCAATTATAAGGAGCTTTTTGGACTCTTTCATGATTGTTTTTTTTAAACTACGTGCTAGTTATTCCAAGACTAAAGAGCAGCACAAGGAATCCCTCGAGCGAGTTTTGAAGCCTTGAGAAGTAGTGAGTTGCACCGTAAGTTTTCAAAAGATGAGTTTTGGTTGGACAAAGTTTGCCTTTGTCAAAAATGTGGTTACTAAGGACGGTTTTGCAATAGACCCCGCCATAGAGATATAAGTTTGTAGTTGGCCTAGACCTAAATCGGTGATTGCAGTTCACAATTTCATTGGATTGGCCTATTAATGAAGGAAGCTTGTTGGTATTTTGTTAGTTCAGTGGCACTTTTGGCTCAGTTGACTCGCAAGATTCAAGAATATCACCATCATCTGGGCAAAGATTGCAAAGAGCATTTTTTTGTTAGGAATTAAAGGAACATCTGACTATAGTCTCAGTGTTGATTGTTTTTTATGATACAAGAAGGTTGGTAGTTGGCAATTACGCTTCAAGGAAAGGACAAAGTAGTAAAGTAATGCAACATTGAAAGGTTATTGTTACACCACGCCAACCAAGCGAACATGAGCTTAACTACCCCACTCATGACTTGAAACTCGCAATGGTAGTGTTTGATTTAGAGATACGGAGATACGAATTCATAGATCACAAGAGTTTAAAGTGTTTCGTTGCACTGAGAAAGCTTAACTTAAGACAAAGGAGATGATTGAACTGGAAAAGGATTATAAATGCAAGGTCAGCAAGGCTAGTGTAGTGGTTGATGCACTTAGTTGGGGAGTGACAAGTCTGGCATCGTTGGACTCATCTTAAAGGTCGTTGTTAAGAAAGCGTTGGATTCTCAATAACCAAAGTTGGCAGCATAAGGTGTTTAAGTTGACTTAACTCTCAGTAATGCTTGGTTGAGATAGTGGATAACAGATGCCCAATAAGAGGACCTAATTTTTGTTAAATTCTTAAGTGAGGGCGAAGGTTGTTCGAGTAGCGAACTTTCGAGGACGAAAGTTTTTAAGGTGGGGAGTCTGTAACACCCCGGGTTATATTATTAGGCTATTTTCGGGTAATTAAATTCCTTCGTTAGAGTTCTAATTTGGAAAATTATAATTTTCGAGTTTAGCCTTAAGTTTGGTAAATTAAATTTCTAATAATTTTAAGGAAAATAGATTTTTAGTTAAATCTTTAATTTCCTAAAGTTTGGAAGTTTAATTTTAGGCATTTATCTTCAAAAACAAAAGGAACCCAAATCTTTAATCAGTTGAATTTTTTCTAAAATCTCTAGAATTTTAAGTTGGGTTTAAAATTTGGAAAAGGAGAAGATATGAGTTTAGAAATCCTCGAATCTCCTCTCTCATATATTTATTAGGCATTTTTTTCTGTACTTTGAAAAGAAATGAAATTAGAAAAAACAAAAGAAAAGCCCTAGGATTCTTCTTCTTTCGTCTTCCACTCTCCCTCACGTTGAACCAGCCGCCTAACCCATCTTCTTTTTCTTCTTCTTCTTCGACCACACCGACGTCACCTCCTCACTCTCGATCGACGACGAGCTCGTGACGACAGTACTCCTCAAAGTAGCAACACGCGTGAACACCCACATAAACCACGAGTCATACGACAACATTGTTGATTGGTGAGTTCCGGCGCTAACCCACACGTTGTTTGGCCTCAAAACAAGGTACCCATGATCTTATGACTTTCGTTATGCAAATCTCGAACTGAATTGAATGCAATCAGCAAGGTTTCTGACATTTGGTGAGCATCAGTGGGTACATTCACTCTAAATTCCTTTGAAATCCTTGCAAATACTTTTAAATCGTTATCGATAAGATTCTAATGCTTGGATACCCCTTATTTACAGTTTTGAACACTTTTGGTTGTTACCCACAACTTGAATAGCCTCGGATTAATTTACCCATAGCCCATAGAGATTAGTTTGATGTTTCGAACCAACTTGAACACCAACTAGCAAGTATTTCGACCTCTTTGTTGATGATCGGTGAGTTTTATTACCTTTTAGACCTTTCGCAAATCAATTTAAGTATTGTAGCTTTGGTTTTAACATGTAGGAACCTTCAAGTTGCAGTTTAGGATCGATTTGAACACCTTCGATCCACAAACATCAAGCATAAGGGCTATTTCGGTAAGTTTTAATGCGTTTTAGACCTTTAGCAAATCAATTTAGGTGCTTTGGTTCTAACACGTGTGAGCCTTCTGTTTGCAGCTTCAAACCAATTTGATCCCATTCGAACACTCCCAGCACGTATTTGAGCTCTTTTGGTGTAGTTCGGTAAGCTTTAATGCTTTTTAAATCCTTTTGAACTCAAGTTAAGTGCTGTAAGTGAATTTCTAACTATTAAAACCCTCGTTCTTATAATTTCGAATCAGTTCGAACACTCTCGAACTTGAACCAGAAAGGTTAAGGGTTCTTTTTAGTAAGTCTTAGAGTCCCTTTTATCTTTTTGGACTTGTTAAGTACCTTAAATCAGTTTCTAATGCTTAGACTCTTTTACTTGAAGTTTCAAGCCATACAGAGTCATTCGAACACTCCAAGCATTTACCCACGCCATTCTCGGTAAGGATTAAGTGGTAAGGCCTTACCTAGACCCTTTTTAATTGAGTTTAAGGTGCTGGAAGTTACACTCTAATCCTTGGATAATTCTTGTTGTAGTTTGGGTTAATCCTAAAGTGTTTGCTTTAGCATTTAAAACTGTTTCTAAGTAAGTATACCCCTATTTGAGCATGTTCTAGTTTTCTTAAAGGTTTTCGAACTAAGTATAGCCTCTAAAGATTATTCTCTTTGTTTAGGAACTCTTGGAATATTTGTAGGAGCGCTCTAGGTAAGTAGAATTCTACCTGTGGAGTCTATTTGCTTATTTGTTAACATGTTGTATGCTTTAATTGCTTTATTATGAATACTTGAATGAGTTGTATTGCTCTTTGATATATTTTGAACATGTTGAGTATGCTATGGTGAATTGTGATGTTAAGCGTGATAAGTCTTTAGTGTTGTTGTGATGTTAAACATGGTGAGTTATTTATTGTGGTTGTGGTGATAAGCATGTTGAGTTGTTTGTCTGGAAAAGTATAACCCTTATGTTGTGAGCATGTTTGCTTAACTATTGGGCATACAATCTGGTGTCGAAAGCATGATGAGTAGGATTCATGCGTGCTAGGGAGTCAGTGAGAAGTTCAGAGGAGTCGTCGGTGCCTTGGTAAGGGTTGATGAACATACCGAGACCTTGGTAACTATGGGCAAGGGTCGGTATACTGAATCTTGATGTAAGTATTGGAACCTTTGTAACTATGGGCAAGGGACAAAACGGTGCTAGGTCATCGATGCCTTGTTAACTATGGGCAAGGGTCGATGAAGATACCGAGACCTCGGTAACTATGAAAAGGGTCGGTGTGATGAATTTTGAGAAAAGTATTGGGACCTTGGTATCTATGGGCAAGAGACAATACGTTACTATGTTATTGATATCTTGATAACTATGGGCAAGGATCGGTGTGATGAGTTCTGGGGCAAGTGTTAAGACCTTGGTAACTATGGGCAAGGGTCAATACATTGTTGAGTCCTCGAAGTCTTGGTAACTATGGGCAAGGGTCGATGCACAGTTCGAGACCTTGGAACTATTGACAAGGAATCGTACGCCGAGCTCCGAAGAGATGTGTTGAGGCGTTGGTAACTGTGGAAAGAGGTTGATGCATCTCGAAGGGTCAGTTTTGGAGAGCTTTGAGAGAGCTATATTATTGAACGTTGAGTGGTTCAGTGAAGTCTAGTGAGTTCATGAAGCTTGAGTATAGTTCGAGTATGCATAACATGATATTTTATTTCATGTGTAGTTCGGGTATGGATAGCATGATGTTTGATTCATGGGTTGAATGTTTATCTTATTTCATGCTTAAGGAGTACACTTATTGTTGTGAATAGCATGTTGTTTGGCTTGTATGTTGTTTGATGACTCCTCAGGTGTGAGCTACTTACCAGTACGCATTATGTACTGACCCACTGCCAGGTTTTGCAGGTGATGATGAGAACTACAACCTTGGCGATGCTGAAGAGGATACACGAGAAGGGAGAGACCATAGCTAGCTCTTTTTTTTACTTTAGTAGTTATCCTTGTTGAACTTTGTTTAGTTAAAATATTTTTGTAGTTGGTTATGTTGAATTGCAAGCAGGTTATTGGAGTGTCGTTTCCTTCTTAAAAAGTTTGAGTTTGAGTTTGGTTTATCTTAGGTGTATTATTTATGTTGAAAGTTTAATAATAGACATTTAGGTTATTTTACCTTTGTGGATTGTGTTTGCTTGAAATTAATGAACTGGTCTATTACTTTACATATTTAGCATATTGGTTCGTTTGTAAATCTTCAATAACTTCTTGAGTTGGAGTTGGAAGTCGTGGTTTGGCTACTCTTGATATATCAGTGTTATCTTTTTTACCAACAGGTGCTAAGAAAATTTTTGGTATTGTTGTAATTACGTCATTATGCTGCCGAAATTTTCGGAGCATATTGGTCGTGAGTTTAGTAATATTCCCTAAGTTAGGTTCAAATTTGGGGGCATTACACTAATGGCTATAATTATGGAGTGAGATAATCATGGAGGAGAATGACTACATTATATAGAAGTGAATGAGTCAAATGGAAAGTGGGTTATGGATATCTACTAATATTATACATTTATAACACTCCCCCTTAGATATCCATTGTATATAAAATATATGCCTCGTTAAATCCTTACTAGGAAAAACCCAATGGGAAAAATCCTAGTGAAGGAAAAAGAGTACATAATTCATATATTTTAACAATTGCCTCATTAAAAATCTTGCTAGAAAAACCCAATGGGAAAAAACCATAGTCAAAGGAAAAAGAATGCAGTAAATTTGCTCCCCCTCATGGAAACATCACTTATGATCTCTGAGTCGTTGCATACCAATGTTGTGCACCAATTTCTCAAATGTTGCAGTAGGTAATGCCTTCGTAAATAAGTTTGTCAAGTTATCTTTTGAAGAAATTTGTTGAACAGTTCCTCAAAGTTCGATTTATTAGAGTAAATAAACTCATATCAATTGTTCCTCGAAGATAACGAAGGATATACTTAACTCCATTCCAATGTCTTTTTGTTGGCTATATTTAGCTAACAAATTTACTGAAAAGGTATATCAGGTCGTGTATTATTAGCAAAATACATAAGTGCACCTATTGCACTAGGATATGGTAAAATGAGAATTTAAATCACTAAACTCATCGTCGCACGAGGTAGCTCCTCCTAAATTCCAGAAATTATTAGCCATAGAAAGACCAAGTATAGACTATTCTTTTTTTTTATATATGTATTTTTTTATTGAAATAAGAAACCCAAAATCAAGAAATCAATCAAATACAATTTATAATACCGATCTAAAATTAACTACTTGTAGTAATTAATAGTGAGTCGAGTCGAACCACAGGGAACCAAATAATTGATTTCTATTAATTGGGATTCTCATCGGCATGGATTGACACAGACAGGAGGAAGAAACATAAAAGAGACAGACAGAACTCAACTGAAAGTAGGAAAGATAAGGATCAAACATCAAGCACTGATTCGGGGTCATGTCGGGATTATTTCATGAAACACCAATCACATATAATCATAAAGTTAAACTCATGCTTTGATTACACCCACAAGCCCAATTGGAACCAAATTAGCTTCTAATAACTCCTAACGCAGTTTAATAAAGCAAATGCTAACTAAACCCAAAACTAATCCTAAGATGGGGATATTACTAATCCTAGCCACAACCTGCAATGTGTCATACTCAAGATCAGTCGTTTAAGTCCTAGGATTTACTAGAATTAGTGAGATGCTCAACCTAATCTAGGTGGCAAGCTCAAATTATCATTTACAATTTGTACTTCTTTAGAACCTAGTTCCTTGTAGTCGTTCATGACCGCATTTAGCACACAAAATCACCGAACCTAGCCTTATTGCTACTCAAATTAAGTGCTCTCTCAATATGTTCGAACGAACTCAATATTACACATAGCTAAGCTAAACACATTCAACGCGTATAGGCTTTTTAGGCCTACCTACGAACATGCTTAGGAATGAATTTAAAGAATCAAAAGACATTCAAAGTAGAAATTTAAATATATTAAAAGATGAACCTCATGGCATTACATTGAAATATCGTCCCGACGATTTTCTGAAACGGCATTTCTGCTTAACTGAACGTGGAAATCTTGACAAACGAACCCATGGATCGATCACAAATCCTAAAATTATCCTAAAACTACTGAAAACGGAGTAAATCTAACTAGGGTGGCCTCATTTCAGCGAGGGAAAAAGAGATAAATGACCGACGAGTCGTAATTTTCTATTTATACAAATCGACGTAGTGTCGAGACACTACAACAGCGTCTCAACGCTACACAATGTTTTTGGGGCTCGCCACAACATCATCACGAGGACTACTCGACGCTGTCCTATTTTTCAGCAATCTGTCTTCAAGCGTCTTTTGAACGTCACACCATGGCGTCTAGACGCTCCTTAGGGGCATTTTCGGTCATTTTACTTCTAGTCGTCACTCGAATGCTTGAATGACCTTCAATTTTGCTCGTTTTAACCCCAAGCACGTGTAAACATCTCAAAATGTGCCAATTGCCCAAAAGCCTACAAAATAGCCAATATAACACAAAATCCGAACAAACTAACAAGAATTAAGTGTGATTTAATAGAACTTTATAGATCCTATCAACAGGGCCCATGGGGTGAGGGAGCTAGGGAGTGGGTGTGGGGGGGGGGGGGGGGGGGGGGGAGAGAGGAATTCCTGCAAGATTAATTGGGATAGGGACAAGGAATACATTCCTCGTCCCCGTCCGAGTTCTCGCCCCATTCCCCATCCTGCCCTATTTGCAATTTTTAATTTATTTTTATTATTATTGTTGTGTCGTTGTTGTCGTCATCATCATCATCATTAATATTATTATTTATAATATTTAAATTTAAAGTTTTATTGTTTAATGACTTAAATAATTTGATATGTTTAAACTATTTGCTTGAATATTTGGACTACATATGGATAATTATATAATTTGATAGGTAATAGTATTTTGTTTCTATTAGGAGGTTTAATAAATTTTTCTTTAAACGGAGATTTTAGGTTGGAATTAACCATTTAAATGAAAATTTTCAATAGGAAATTAACTATGTAATTAAAAATTTTCAAAAGAACTCAATTATTTTTTTAAAAATAAATGGGGAATAATTCCCTATCGGAAACCAGATTCCCCTGAATTACTTGCAGGGAATCCCCACCCTGATCTCTGCAAAATTTAACGAAAAAATAGAAAATTGAATGGGGATGAGGACGGGGACAAGGAAGCCATATCCTTGTTCTCGCACCGCCTTATGGACTATTTCTTGCTTTATGTTTTTAAAAAATAGAAAATCAAACTTGTTTGATAACTAGTTTTTTTCCTTTGTTTTTTTTAAACAACATCACAAAAGTTCAAAGTGGTTGGACAATTAATTTTTATTTTATATTTTCTCTATAAACAGAAATTTCAATTTTATAAAATAATGTTTTAATCTAATTAATGTGCTGTAATTATAAACTTATTTTTTTATTAATTTAAAAAATAAAGCATTCATAAAACACATAATGTTCACAATATTTAATAGTAGCTAATCAAGTAAAAGACAAATAACAAAATATTTTGTCTAAAAGATACAAATAACAAATACTATACTAACATTCATTTTAATAAAATTAGGGGAAAAAATAATTTTTATCCCCTCAACTTAATTTAATGTGTCAATTTTTACCCTAAACTTTCAATTTTATCAAGTTATACCCTAAACTTAAATAAGTGTAGCAATGTTTACCCTATGTTAAATTTCTATTAAAATTTTCAACTAATTTTAATAACAAGAAGTAAAAATCTCTCAAAATGCACTAATTATTTTATTAAAAAAAATTGTACAAAATTAAGCTTATTTAATGCATACGATTTACTATCAAACAAACTTCTCAAAATTCATAGATTTTAACAAAAATATTATTTTAATGGTGTTTTTCTCTCTACGGTCGTCATCAATTTTTTTTTTATCATAGATATGTTTTATAATTCAACAAATGAATTTTGAAAAGTAAGTCTGTTAGAGGTAAAAATTGTAACATTTATCTAAGGTTCAATTTGATGAAATTAAAAATTTAGGGTAAAAATTAATTTTCTCTAAAATAAAAAAGATAAAGTGATGTGTTGATAGTGTAATATATTAGACATGCTTTAGTTGACACTTATCATCTCTAAAATCACACATATAATTTTTTTTGCCCGAGTAAATTGATAAAAATGTTACGTATATTGGTGTAACATAACAATAATATTAAAATACAATATATTAGAAAAAAAATGTACATTTAAATAAAATTACAATATAATGTAGGTTAAAATATCATTTTTGTCCCTGTACTTTGGATTTAATTGCATTTTAGTTCTTGTACTTTCAATAAAACTTAAAATTGGTCCTATTGTTAGTTTATTGTTAACTTTTCTAAAAAAAAAATCTAGTCTCTATTAGCCTTCATTTTATAAATTTTGGAAATATGTTCACATTGTGTCTTTTCATGCATGAAAATTAACATTATTAGTTAACCAATTTCGATAAAAAAAAATAATAACTTCATATTGAGGATCCCACGTCGAAAAAATAAAGATATCTCTCAATCTTAATAAGATACATGGACTACTCCTCTCATTGCCAATTGATGTTGAGATGAAATCTCATGTGTTCTCTCATATGGTATAAGAGCCCATGAAACCCAAACGAGCATTCGGTCCAAAAAAATTGGGATCCGATTCAAGAATGGTGAACTTGAAGAGGCAGCATATTGAAGGGGCATATTGAGGATCCCACGTTGGAAAGATGAAGAGACATCACAATCTTAATAAGATACATGGCTACTCCTCTCATTGCCACTTAGTTTTAAAGATGGAACATCGTGTTTATCAAATATGGCATCATAGCCCATAAAACCCAAATGAGTATTCTGTCCAAAAAAAACTTGGGATCCGATTCAAGAATGATGAACCCAATATTCCACATCGAAAAGATAAAAATACCTCACGGTCTTAATAAAATACATGGGCATCTCATGTTTCTCTCATACTTCATATTAACGAGAGGGACTAATTTTAAGTTTTATTGAAAGTATAGAGACTAAAATTAGATATTTGAAAGTGTATGGACTAAAATAAAATAAAACCTAAAGCACATATATCAAAATGATATTTTAACCTATAATATATTAATAATATTAATCACAGGACAATGTGCAAATATTTGGAGGAAGATATATATCCACTCACTTCAAACAAACAAAAGCAAAAGTGGCGTTGTTATCCAACTGGAGAAGCAACAGTCAGTACATGCATACGATTTTGAAATAAATAAACCGTTTTATAAAACCATTTTTTTTTTTCCATTTTCAAACTTTGTTCATGAATCTAAAATCGTTTTCAAAATTTTAAAAACAAAAAATGAATAAGTTATGAAATAAACTTTGTGTTTTAAAATACAGAAAACTAAAAACTAAAAATAGAAAATCAATGGACTATCAAACGGTCGCAAATGATTGGGGCCTTTAATAATCAATTCACTTTCTGGGTTATGAAATTTTGAAAACATTTTTTAAAATTATTTTAGGAATTTGAAAAACCAAAAAAACAAAAAAAGGTAAGGTTTTTGAAAACTGGCTTCTGTTTTTAGCAGCTGCCGCACATCTTTCAGTCGCCCTTTCCCATGGTTTTTCTGGTTGCGTGTGAATAGAGATATCCACGGGGCGGGGCGGGGCCGGGGAATGGATTACCCGTCCCCGTCTCCACCCCCATTTCATTTTCCGTCTCCGCGAAATTTTCCGTTTAATTTTGCGGGGATCGGGGAGGGGAATTCGTGGGGATCTGTTCCCTGCGGAGAATTTTTTCCTGTTCTTTTTTTATCTTTTTTATTTTTTTAAATTTATTCTCAACCATAATAAAAATTATTTCTAAATGCATATTTTTCAATATAATTCTATTTAAAGTAAATGTTATAAAATTTCCTAATAAAAACAATAATATACCATAAGTAAAAAAATATTACCAAATTTGTATAGTTTTTGTTTTTAAAAAATAGAAAACCAAAATCTGAAAATAAAAATGTATCATCGACTAAAAGGTAAGAGATTCGAATCCCCCACTCCATCTGTTGTTGCACTAAAAAATAAAAAATATTGTTCTAATATTTCAGTTTAATTTTCAATCTTCATCCATGGAATGACATCATCCACTACACTAAATTTATCGGACCAGAATGCCATCAATTATTGGATGATATTTTGTGTCGAACTTTTTTTTTCTTTTTTAAAATTTCTATCCGAAGGGGTATCCTATCTAGTTTTTTTTCTTGTCTTTTATTCTTTTTTAAGGTTAAAGTACCTTTGTGAATTGTGATAAAAAGTAGAATACCACACTGTAGTTAATGCGCAAATGAAGCGAGAAAGGTGAACATCCCACTCAGTAAAATAGTTTTGTCGGCACAAAGAATCTCTTTAATTTGTCTGTGAGCATAAACTAAGTGATTATATTATTTCTACTTCTTCTAAAACATCCAACCGCTTATTCATTTAGGAGATGCTGCTCTTCCAATCTTAAATGGGAATCATTTTTACAAACGTATTTTTACGATTAAATAATATTTCATTATAGTTTTGCTTCAAATCTTTTTTTTTAGTTCAACAACATTTAGAGGTAGGAGATTCAAACCTATGACCTCTTGGTCATAAGCCCAATTAAGCTATACTCTTGTTGGCTTTTGATTCGAATCTTCACTTATATTTATAGTGTGACATTAAAAAAAAATTGTTAATTTTTTTTTTATATTGGTGAGTGTCCGTGCCAGCTTGCAGGCACCTTGACTAATCTCACCTGACAACCGTCTGACTCTACTATATTTGGTTGATAGAAAACACGTAAAATATTAAATCCTAAGTAGGTGGTCACCATGGATCACCTAAGTTATGTTTAATAATTTAGTTCATGAACTTCTAGAGTTATGTTTAATACGTCTTTGAACTTTTAAGAGTGTCGAATAAGTTTTTAAGTTTTAATTTTATGTTTAATTAAGTCCTTGAACTTTAAAAATGTCTAATAGATCATTAAGACATGTTTGATAACCATTTATTTTTGATAATTTAACCAATTTTTTATTATTCCTCTCTAATTTTAATAAAGCTACTTTATTAAATGAAGAAAACAGCGTTGCAGAATTTCCACATCCATCATCACATCCGCACCCTCATCCTTATCTCCACCGTTCATTTTCAACTTTTGTAACTATTATGCTTTACTTTTACTTTTTCTTTACTTGAATTACTATGTCTTCCACTTTCCACCTTTTACTATTTTTGTCTTTTACAATTATTAGATGTTACTATTTACTTTTATAAAGTAGATTCCTTTTCGATGTTCCAGTCAGGGCCTGTCCTGTCGGATCATCCTTATCTTTTACTTCGCTTTATTTAATTTCAGCTTCAAATTCGGGGTCTATAAATAGATTCCTAAGTTGTACTTCAAGGACATCGAGAGTTATTGAGAATTCAAGCATTCAAGACTTGAAAACTCTAAACCTCTTTACCCAACAATTGTAAATTGTTTCCTGGTTATTCTCCTAAGCTATTAAAGATATATTATGATTTTCGCTTTCGGGAGTAATTGGTATCAGAGCATGTTGTGCGTAATCCGTCCCCAGAACAGGGTAGTCCCTGGGGGTTGCAGCTTGATCAGGGGTTCTAAAATTGTGACCTTGAAGTATTGGGTGTCAATCTTAGCAGGTGCTCTTACCCTGACAAGACCTCCGAGGAGTGATTCCAGGAGGTTGGCAAGGTGGTGTGGTCGCCGGCCGTAAAACATGTTTCTGAGGGACCATGAGATGACTGTTGTAAACCTGGGGTCTTATGGTATCAGAGCCACCATTACTCAATATACTCCAATCTTTGAAACAACTTCCATTGTTTCAATTTTTATGTACTTAGAGATTAATTTGTATTAATCTTTGTATTTTTCAAAGACAAATCTCAATATTGATTTAGCTCAATATTGTTCTTCTCAATTCTTTCTTGTTGTTCCTTGCGTTAGGTCGTTTGACAGCATGTGTTTGGTAAGGACAAAGGTGTTCCCGATAGTGGTTGTAAGTTCGTTGGTAAGCCGTTCGTTCCCCTTACAAATGAGTACTTGGTGATAAGAGAGAAGTTTGGAGGATAATATTGTGTTGAAGCAATATTATTTTTATCTTTGCAAAATATTTTGATTTTTATGAAATAATGTTAAAGCTACTCAAATCTTTGATTCCTAAGAAGTTACTCAAAGATACTCAAGGTGGTGCCAGCACAAGTTCAAATACGCAAATCATCGATAAAGATGATACTCATAGGACAAAAAATAACTCCGATGATTTACTCAAAAATTCAAATGATCAACTCCAAATTTCCAAGATTGAAGAACAACTGGCAAACTGGAGCATTCCACAAATAGATCCTAAAACGAGCTATTACAAAAGTACGTTTGACTTTATTCAACGTCAGAGAAGAATGCCAAAGATTTGAGCATCGTCAGGTGTTTGAGTATAAGCCTCTTGAGTGGATTGGGAACTCTTTCCTTTGAGTAATTTCTTTGGAATCAAAGATGAGTAACTTAGACATAATTCATGAAATCAAATAATAAATTAAAGATAAAAATTATATTGCTTTAAAACAATAAAATTCTTCAAACTTTTTTCTCTCCACGAACTACCCAGCTGCAGACTGGAACACAAGGCTTACCAACGAACTTACACTGTTGCCTGGAACACCAATCGCTTACCAACGCATGCTGTCAGAAGGGCTGATGGAACGACCATAGAGAGAAACTTAAGAAGAATTATATTGAACTAAATCAATAATAAATTCTAACTTTAAGATATAAAATGATTTAATAAATTAAATCAAAGAAACGCAAAAGTTTGAAACAAAGGAAATTAATTGCTTCAAAGATTGGAGTGTTATTGAGTAAAAGCTTTCAATGCTCTGATACCAATTGCTCCCAAAACCCACAATCTTGTTCGCAGATTGCTAAAAGGTTAGGAGAATTAGGATCGAAGGCTGAATACAAGTGTTTTTGCGAATAAAAGCTTTAGATAGATTTTTACTTCTTCTCTTTTGCTTGCTTATCCGCTTCTGCCTTTTGAATACAAAGTGGAAGTCTTTTATAGACCCCGGACTCCAAATACAACTGAAACTAATTGAATAAGAGAAATGATAAGATGAGCCTTATCTCAATCATCTTTATGAAAAGTGTGTAAAATAGATGGTGGCTCAACAACCGAACTGAGTGAGAGCGACGATTGAAAACTCATGGAATCACCCGAATTTGTTTCTTTTCCCTTTTCCGTCTCTTTTATTGGTTGTAATGACTTCAATAGTTTTCGTTAGGACTTTTATTGAGATTTTTAGTATGAACTAATTTACTCTTTCTAGAGCTTTGATGTAATCGCTATTTGAATCATATTCTTCCTAGTTAATAGTTGACATTTCAATTTTGTATTTGGTTGTGAAAACTTTTCTGAGCTTAATGCATGTTTAGATTTGGCCACTCTTTGCATCGATTTCATGTCATAATCCGAGGTTGAGAGACAAGAATTGTTGATAGATCTGAATAGTTTTCCCTAATTTACACTTGTGATAGAGATATCCTTGTGGGTTTTGTGACAATTTAGGTTCTACGTTTGTCATAAATTAATTGTTGGAATTGTCATAGAGATATATGCAATTTACTTTTCAATGAATATCGTTATTGCTTGAGAGAGAAAATCGAGTCTATAGGGTAGAACTTGCCAACAATCTAGAAATAGAATTTGCTTTAACAATTAATGAATGAAGAATAGGAGGAGATAACGGTGAAGTCATAGCTCTAGAACCAATTGCAATTAAATTTAATCATTTGTTTTACGTTGTTAATTTTAGAGCCGCATTTCATTCTTTTGCTGTTAATTTTAATTTCATCTATCATCAATTATTCGGTCCTCAGATAAAATTGAAGCTTACGAATTTGGTAATTGATAGCATTCATTCCTTGTGGAGAACGATACTAGTACTCACACTACTATATTACTTGTAACGATTCGTACCCTTGCGAATTCGACCAATAAGTTTTTGGCTTCGTTGCAGGGGAGTGAATGTTTAATTTATCAGTATCAAAATTAATAGCTTTAGTCTTAATCTAAGTTTTATTTTATTTGTTTTAATTTTTGTTCTTCGTTTTTGTTTTTGTGAGGAGTTAAAGCAAGTGTATGCAAAAATTTGGAAGCAGTAATCTACTTCCCTTTGATTTTGAGGTCAAATGCACTTGCAGAAAAAACAGAAAAAAAAAGAGAGAGCGTACTGCACTAGAGCAAGAAAGGATGACAAACGACGAAGGACATAATGAGATAATGGCCTTGAGAGATTATGTGATGCCTAATATAAGTGATATTCATTCTACTATTCAAAGGCCAGCCATTCAAGCAAATAATTTTGAGATCAAGCCAGCTACACTGCAGATGGTTCAAGCTTTGAGTTTCAGTGGGTTGCAAAGTGAATATCCAAACTCTCACATCGCTGATTTCCTGGAAATTTATGATACGTTCAAGTATAATGGAGTAATAAATGATGCTATCAGACTTAGATTGTTTCCTTTCACTCTCAATGGTCGATCCAAGCAGTGGTTGAATTCTTTGCATGTGGCTTCGATAGAAAAATGGAATGATCTAGCTAAAAAGTTTTTAGCCAAATTCTTTCCACCAGCTAAGACGACCAAGATTCGTAGTGAGATAAGCAATTTTATCAGTATGAGGAAGAGAGTTTGTATGAAGCTTGGGAACAATATAAGGAGCTTTTAAGAAAGTGTCCTCACCATGGAATCCCTCGATGGATGCAAGTTCAGAATTTTAATAATGGTTTAGATGGCAATACGAGAACAACCATTAATGCAGCTTCAAGAGGAGCATTCATGAGCAAAACTGAGAATGAGGCCTTTGAGCTGTTGGAAAAAATGACCATGAATCACTATGAATGGCGAAGTGAGAGATTAATTCAGAAGAAAGCAATGGGAGTTAATGAGGTGGAGGCCATTGCAAATTTGACTGCACAGGTTGCTTCACTTACTAAGCAACTTCAATCAAGTCATCTAGCGGTAAATGCAATTCAGTCACCACCTTTGCATTGTGAATATTGTCATGGGAGCCATAGGAGTGAGGACTGTCAAGTTGGGAATCCATTTATGCCGGGCACATTGAACAAGCTCAATTTGTTGGGAATTTTGATCGCCAATGAAACAATCCATACTCAAATACATATAATCCTGGATGTCATAACCATCCTAACTTTTCGTGGAAGTAGAATAAGACTCAAAATCTACCACCACCAGGATTTCAACATCCTGAAAAGAAAAGCAGCCTTGAAGAGGCAATGATTCAGTTGGCAAACACTACGAATCAATTCATGACTAAAACAAAGACCACCTTTCATAATCAAGTAGCATATATTCAAAATTTAGAGGTACAAGTTGGTCAGCTAGCTAACATGATGGTGGATAGACTTCTAGGTAATTTACCGAGCACAACATAAAAGAATCCAGTGGAGCACTGTAAGTCAATTACCTTGAGAAGTGGTAAGGAGTTGGTTGAGCCAATGCCGAATAAGAAGTCTAGAGAAGAAGAAGAAAAAAAGGTTACACAAGAGCCATCAACTAAGCGAGTCGAGGATAACCCACAGTTGGCTACTTCATCGGCCATTCCATTTCCTCAATGCCTCTAGAAGAACAAAAGGATAAGTGGTACAGTAAGTTCATTAATATTTTTAAGAAACTGCATATTAACATTCCTTTTGCAGATGCTCTTGCACAAATGCCACATTATATCCAATTCATGAAGGACATCTTGAAGAAGAAAAGGAATTTGGAGGATTATGAAATGATCCCACTCACAGAGGAGTGCAGTGCCATATTGCAGAGAAAATTACCACCCAAACTGAAAGATCCAGGGAGTTTTTCTATTCCTTATTCAATTGGTGATGTTATCTTTGCTAATGCATTATGTGATTTAGGAGCCAGTATTAACTTAATGCCTTTGTCTATTTTTAAGAAATTAGGAAAAAGAAAGGTGAGACCATTAACTGTGTCTTTGCAACTGGCTGACAGATTAATTAGGCATCCATGGGGAATCATTGAGGATGTTCTGGTCAAGGTAGGGAAGTTTATCTTTCTTGTAGATTTCTTAGTTCTGGATATGCAGGAAGATGAGAATATGCCTATGATTTTGGAAAGACCATTCTTGGCCACTGGGAAGAGCAAAGATTAATGTAGAGTTGGGAGAGCTGAAGTTACGAGTTTAGGATGAGTCAGTCATATTCCAAGTTTTCAAGGATCTCAGTCCTTCATATCATACGAATTATTTAGGAATCTTTGGGGGTGAATCAACATCGTCCCAATCTTCTTTGGAGTCACATCCATCATACTACTACTTTAAACCACCTTGAAGAGGAGAAGAAAAGTCAGACTGAGGACTATAAATCAAGCACTATTGGGAGGCAACCCAGAGATTTCTTTTGCAACTTTTATTTTTTAGCTTTATTTTTTTTGTTACTTTATTATTATTATTTTTTTTTTGAATAAAGGAAAGAGAACTACCAACAAGCAAATATGAGGTGATTGGAGCTTTGAATTCTTGAAAGTCAGCACATTCAGGGAAGTCTTGTTAACCCTTACATTTGATTTTTATTTATTGTCCTTTTTGTTCCTTTCATACATTGAGGACAATGCATGTTTTTAAGTTGGAGGTAGGGTGATTTTCGTGAGTGTGGATAGTTTTTGTTGATTAATAAAGTTTGTTATGATCTTTCGAAATAAAAGGCAAATCGTGCAAGTAGATTGATCGTGGTTTGACTGAGAAGTATTTGACTTTATTTTTAGCCCTTTGATACTTTTATGAGCACTAAAGTCTAAGTATTTTGTTGCTTTGATGCTTAGAGGAAACTTTTTGTTGCCTTAGAACTTGCTCTGGACTTCTGAATCAACAAAAAGGTAATGTTTGCTAGGAAAAAAATTAGATTGTTTACTTCTTGTTGGTTTCTCTTATGTGAAAAAAAGAGAGAGAGAGAGAGAGATACTCCTACTTCTAGAGTGAACTGAGTAACCAGGGACGGTCATGAAACCCATGATTTTCTTTGCATGAAAAGTTTACTTAGGAAGTGAGTATGTGAAAGCAGTCATAGCAGTGACTTGTGTTCGTAGTCAGCTACTTTCACCACAAAGTGTTAGTACATTGGAACGAAGGTGTAAGTGACTAAGAGACTCTCTCTAATAAAAACAATAATAAAGAAAGAAAGAAAGAAAGAAAAAAAAAAGAAAAGGAAAGAAAAAAAATGTTCCTATTATTCTTATTTATTAGAAACTCCTAATGATCCTAGTTGACATGGTTTTGCTTGAGTGAAGGTTGGCCAAAAGGTAAGATCTTAGAGTCCACTGGAAGTTAGGTAAATTCTGTTGTGGTAAAAAGTCCCTGTGTGTAAGACCCAATTTTGGTATCCTAGTATTTGAGTATTTATGACATGTTGATTATTTGGTTTTGAAAATTTTGGATTAAGGATAGCTTGTAATAAAAGGAAAAGAAAAAGGATTGAAAAAGAATTGAAAATGTGGAACTTTGTTTAAAAAAAAAAATAGATAAGGAAATGGAATTATATGTATAATAAAATAGTGAAGTGGAAGGCAAGCTTCCATGGGAAGCTATTGGTTTTATAAAAAGAAAAGAAAAGAAAATAAAATAAAATAAATTGGTGTGGCTATATTAGAGCCACACAAAAAGAAAGTAAAAAAAAAAATAAAAAGAAAAGAAAAATAAAAAAAAGGAATAGGGGAGTGTTATGGAAAACAAGGAGAAAAGGAAATTAAAGAAAGAAATGAAGAGAAGGAGAAAGGAATAGAGAGAAGAGAATGAGAGAGGGATATGAGGTTAGTCATTGGAACAAAATTGAAGAGCTTATAGGTAAGGAATTCAACTTGATAGGCAATTTTTCTTAGAAAAACTTGGATTTATGAAAAATTAGTTGTTTAGTCATGAGTTTTATTCTTTGATGTTCAATAATTCTTATGGATTTCTCTTTGTTGTTCAAGAAATGTTATGGATTTTATTGTGTGTATTCTTTTCTTGGGATTTGGCTCAAGTAAGAGAAAGAAAAAGAGATAAACAACCCAAATTTTAGTGGGAAGGAAAAAGATGACATGGAAGTGATGAAAAATAATGTTGAATAAACATGGAGTAAGCTATTTTGTTGGTTTTATATTTCAATGAAAAAAAAAAGAGAGAAAATATTCTTGAGATTGAAAGGAAATAAAATGGAAGTTAGTCATGTATGTACTCTTATGGGAGAAAGAAAATGAAGTGGAGAAGTTAAAAATGGGCATTAAATGAAATAAAATGGAAGATTTATGTTGTGGGTTTGAAGGGAAACAAAAATAGAGGATGAGAGGTGAAGAGGATGAAGATGAGTGAATAGTAGAGATAGAAAATAGAATAAAATAAATAAAGAAAATTTGAGAAATGTGATGTAGATGGTTAAAGGTGAAAGAGAAGAGAGAAATAGTTTTGTTTTTTTTAATTGGAGAAAAGGACAAAATACTTCATGGATTTTGGAAAGAAAAGAATTAGAATTGATAAAATAGTTTTATTTGGGAAATGACAATTAGTATCTTGGTGAATGTTGGGATGAGAAAGAGGCATAATTTGGAAAATTGGAAAAAGAGAAATAGATTGGAAATTAGTTAATTCGATTAAGATGAAATTCATGTTATTTCTCTTTTGGAATTAGTTTGTAAATTGGTGATTTGGTTATTGAAAATTTCATATTGGACAGAAATTGAACTAGCATATGATTTGAAGAACCGACGTTGATATTTCTGTGAGTGGTTATTTTATAAAGTATTTCAATTATTTAGTAATTGATGATATTCTTTGAGATTTGAAATCAATTGCAATTAATGTTAATGCAAATGATTTAGTTATTTGAAAATTTGCAGGAAATTACTTGTATTTCACAAATTGATTATTATTGAGATTGATGATTTACTAAATTGATGAGAAAGTGACATATGATCACTAAATTGAATTCATTTTTTTTAGCATGTTTGAATTTGAAGAGTTTTAATGTTTATTGAGAAATGTATGAGATTTTTAAGATGTGATCCTTGAGTAAAATTGAAAGTATTCTTGTAGTAGACCGTCCTTGGATCTAACCTCAGAATATTCCAATTTGCCAAAGTTTCTTCAATTTTGGATATTTGAAGTAATTCATTTGAACCCCTGAGCTCTTCGGTATTATTCTCTTCCTTGTGAGCATAGTCAGGTGCTTGAGTATAAGCCCCTTGAGTATCACCCTATTCCAGCAACCTTGATTGTCGATAAAGGAAACTTAACCGTCGGGACGAAGATAAATTTTTTTTCCATATGTTTTTAGAGTTCACGAACCAAAATAAAACAAAGTTAAAAGTTGAGGATCAAAATGAGATTTAAACTCTTTTTTTTTTCTTTTGCTTAACAGACCCTATTTTCTCATTCCATTTAACATACTGTCTTTTTATCTCTCTCTTCAACTTGTCCTTCTCTCTAACAAAATTTTTCTATAACTTTTTTCTTCCTAAAAAGATTGGCTCTATAAGATTTCTTTATCATCTCTAAATATTTCTCCCTCAAATTTACATATATCTCTCTCTAACTTTTGTTTCTTTAGATAACTTATTTTTCTCATTCTACATATTTCTCACTTTTTTTCTATCTAAAATTTTTTATTCTTTATCTCTAGCTTTAATAAAGCTACTTTATTAAATGAAGAAAACAGCGTTGCAAAATTTCCACATCCATCATCAGATCCGCACCCTCAACCTTATCTCCACCATTCATTTTCAACTTTTGTAATTATTATGCTTTACTTTTACTTTTTCTTTACTTTAATTACTATGTCTTCCTCTTTCCACCTTTTACTATTTTTGTCTTTTACAATTATTAGGTGTTACTATTTACTTTTATAAAGTAGATTCCTTTTCGTGTTCCAGTTAGGGCCTGTCATGTCGGATCATCCTTATCTTTTACTTCGCTTTATTTAATTTCAGCTTCATATTCGAGGTCTATAAATAGATTCCCAAGTTGTACTTCAAGGACATCGAGAGTTATTGAGAATTCAAGCATTCAAGACTTGAAAACTCTAAACCTCTTTACCCAACAATAGTAAATTGTTTCCTGGTTATTCTTCTAAGTTATTAAAGATCTATTAAGATTTCGGCTTTCAGGAGCAACTGGTATCAGAGCATGTTGTGCGTAATCCGTTCCTGTAAAAGGGTAGTCCTTGGGTGTCACAACCCACCCCAGATTAACACTACCAAACCTAGGATGAGCTGTGATGGCAGTAGACCCCAAAAGTGCAATGGAATCTATTGCCAAATCTTTATCTATTTTTTCATTATCTATCTTTTGCTATGGATATCTCATAACCAACGCGTTGGAATTTCTCTCTTTACTTACAATAAATGATATGCAATGACTTGACAAGATTGGTGGCAGACTCTGATTAGCTAACTCTGGTTGAAACTCAAGAGCCCTGGTGGAAAAATTAAAAACAAAAGAATGAGCTAAAAAGCCCAATGGGTGGTGATTCATAAGAAAATACATTTTCATAATAAACATAAATCAAATCTTTGTACGTGCAAACAATGTAGTTTATGCTTGAGGTCATTTTAACACGTTAAAAATGTGTAACAAATAACTCTTGAAAACATGAATGGCGCAACTAAGATTTTAGCTCTTGAAACCATAAACTCTTAAAACATAAGCACATGTTAGTAAAAACATCGATAGGAAAATCCGTAATTACAGCTCTGGAAAGCATAAACATAACTAGTGAAATTCATCACCAAATCTGTACCCAAATCTCTATCATACTATGTACCGAGTAATCTCCAGATACATAGCAGAACATATCTCTGTCATATGTGCACGTAGAGCAAACTCTAACATCTGTAATGCTTCACGTCCAGGATTTGGACCAGGATTTGGAATCCGGATTCGGCACCTAATGGCCCCGGCATTCCCCTGCATCCCCTGCGGCCTGAGCATGTGAGCATACTATGGAAACACATTCTCATAGCATATCGGGTAATCACCAAGGGTACAAAGATCTAGTGGTTTGAAAACCACTTCCAACATAAACCTCTTAAATCACAATCACTTTAAATCATAAAAATTCTTAACTTTTCAAAATCTCAAACTCTTTATGAGAATTATATATTTCTCTAGACAATTGTTCGTAAACTTGAGAGATTTCTGAAATAACATTAAACATTTATACTTTCTCAAATAATCATCAAATCTCTCAATAATATAAAACATTTCTAAAATCATATTTTCTCTGAATCCACATCTCATATCAATTTCATACATTTTTCAAGACACATTAAAACTCTTCAAAAATCTCAATAATCATAAAAATATCTCAAATATTTCTCAAATGACAATTTCAACTAAAAGCAAAAAATATTGGCATTTCCATACCATTTTTGGAAATTCATAACCTTCTATGAAAATCTCTTAGCAATTTTCTCCAAATTCACACATAATTATAGAATTCTTAAAAATCTATAATAATAATCAAATAATGAAAACAATTCGTAAAATAAACCACTCACAAAACCATTGTCGTTGCCACCCTGAAACGTTGGCTATTTCAATTCTCTGTTCAACCTGGAATTCCAATAATCATACCATAGCTTATGAATTATTTCCAAAGGAAATAAACATGCTTCACATTAGTCTATTAAACTAATTTTTCAAGTTCATTCTCTTAATTAATAACCAATTGTCCAAATTCCTACTTAATATCCCATTTTTTCTTTCATCCTTTTATGACCATGGTATATTTGTCTCCACTCCAATTAAAATATATTTAATCAATTCCAACTCTTCTTAATTATTTTGTCTTTTACCTCTAAATAAACAATTCTTTTCATACAAATGGACCAACCTCACTCATCAAAAACTCATTGACCAAGTTCTCTTCACTTTCTCCTCTTCCAATTTAAGTAAATGTATTATTTTATTTTTTTATTTTTTTTTTATTTCTCCTTCCCTCCTCACGTAAGGTGAGGTGTGCCTCCCTTCCTCTCTCTTCATTAAAAACAAATTGTACAACACCACTTCTTTTTTTTTTTTATAAATTTATTTGCACATTTACTTTAATTATCTCTCTCTTCTCTTCAATCATCTTCTTCCTCATTTTCTCAACTTCTTCCACAACTTTCTGTTTTTGTACTTTTAATGATAAGAAAAATAGTCCATCTTCCTTCTACTATTCATCTTCTTCTTTCTCAAGCCTACAAAACATTTCTTCCCTTTTTACATATTTACAACTTTCATTCTAGCCCTTTTCTTTATTTCTTTCTATGATAAATTCTCCTATTGATCTTGCCACACCAACAATAATAATTAAAACCACATCAATCAAAACCTCAATAAGTGTTCTTTGTATAAGGGAGTAAAAAAAATCCACATGAAACTTCATTCTTTTGTTCAAGTCAACCCCATTCAAGGATCCATCAAATTTATTGAACAATAAGAAGAAACTCAAGAGATAAATCATCCATTTGTCATTTTTTTTTCTTCAAGAAAGGCTTACCGGCAAGTTTCCGACGAGTTTTCGGCCATCTCCTTTCCCTATCTTTCTCTTCCTCTTTCCTCTTCTCCCTTTCTCCTTCTCTTCATTTATTTCTTCATTTTTTTCTTTTCTCCCCCTTTTCCAGAACACTCCTCCCTCTCTTTTTTATTTTCTTTTTCTTATTTTTATTAAAACACTCTTTTTGTGTGGCTTAACAAAAGCCACACAAAATTTCTTTTTTTTTTCTTTTTTTTTTTTTTAAATTAAAACCAAAAGCTTCCACTATAAGCTTCTTTTATTTTATTATTATTTTTTTAATAATATATATATATTCTTTTCCAACTTCCTTCCTTCCAATATAATACAATACAAACTCCCATTTTCCTTTCTTTTCTAATATATATATTTATTAAATACAATTTGTATTTCATTTTCAAAGTTTCAAATTACTTGTATTTCTATTTTGTCTCAAACTATAATTTCTCCATCAACAATTTCAAAATTGAATAATCCATATATCAAATGCATATATCCAATTGCTAGAAGACCAAAATTAGGTCTTACAAATTATTACTCCATTTTGAGAATTTCGTCCTCGAAATTCAATTAAGGAATGCATTTGAACTTCATTTTTCCATGTTGCATATTTATTGCATGTTTTCTTTTTCTGAGTTCTTAAAGACATAAGAGGGTGTTACATTGGGGGTTCGGGAAGAAATGTTTCGTCGTGTGTCTTTTGTTGTGTGCAAAGCATGTATTTACCGAAGAAATCAGTGGTGTATGTTCAAGGATTTCTTTGAAAGTTGTACAAAGTTAAGGATTTACAGAGAAATAAATTTACGAGAATGGAATATACATGCACCTTTTTTTTGTAGGCCAACGGGAACCTGGTTGTCCTTTTAGGAGAAGGAACTTCGTTTGAGTAAAGATACCTATTTCCAGATATCAACTTGAGTAATCTTTGAGTAAATTCGTAGTTTAATGACGTTGCAATCATTTTTAGTGATTAAGGATCACTAAGATTGATGTCTTCATCGTCTTCGTCAATTATGGAAAGACCTGGGGAAGACGATCTATTTGAATTGGAGTTCCGCTGAAGGAGAACTCGTTCAAGGTCTGGATTTGTGGTTGTTTGGGCTAAGGAAGCAAGCAAGGCAGATTTATTCTTTTGAAATTCTTGTTGTGCTTTTTTTGAGAAATCTTGGTTGTGAGGTGTTTAAACTAATCATGATTTTACTTTAGGAAGATTTATGTGGGTAACATTAATTTTATCCCACCATTTGACTTTAAGTGTCTTCACCAAATATTTGTTATTTTCATGAAGAATTTGAGTAGTTAAGTTCCAGTAGAAGATCCATTTTTAATAGATAATTATTTTTTAATATATTTTGAGTAAAATAATGGAATGATTCCTGGACGGGGACAGGAAAAATTTCCTCGCAGAGGCCAAAATTATGCTACCAGGTTATAAACCAAATGGGAAAAAATTGTTTGTGAGCATGTCTGTAGAATTGAATAAATTAGGAATGGTTAAAAGCTTGGTACCAAAGGACATTGGTCCATGCTCTAACATAATCCCTATATGAGTAAGAAGGTGGATCAAACCTTATTGAAAATCTTTTTTCTGTAAAGACTTTATGGTTCCATTTTTTATGAGTTAGAACCCTGAAAATTTTTAGTTTTGGGTAAGCAATGATGGAAGGATTGTTCCTATCCGGTATATGAGTAATTTCAGCAAATTTTGAATCAATAAGAATCAATTCATAAAACTGCCATGTTTTGGATAAACATTCCGGCATTAAACAAAATTCACCAGGATATATAAATATGAGAAGTAATCTCAGCAAATCTGTCTGAATCCCATTCTGGCTCGATTGGGATCGCAGAGATCACGTGAAATTTTTGTAAATAACCTGTAATTTTAGGTTTTGGAGTAAATCGTGTTGGTGGAGTAACGATAGTTGTGTAGGTTGAAGAACCTGCAACTGATGGAGTAGCATTATGGTGTGATTGTTCAAAACCTGATGAGTCTTGAAGCCTTATTGAAGCAGAACGACGTTGTGATCATGTTTTGATTGAAGTAAATGGTGTATCGGGTAAAGCAAAAACCTCTATATGAACTTAAGTAGGTTTTTGATAGGTTGAGGAAGAGGCAAGAGCCATTCCTTTTGATGAGGAAGAGGAAGCGATTCCTTTTCCTTTTCTGGAACTCATGATGAGTAATTGAAGTTTGAAACTTGAATATGAAAGTAAGTGTTCTGATGTGGAAGATCCGACTAAGCTGTAACCACAGAGCTGCAAACTTGAATATGAAAATACTAACTTATGATCTTTAGGGGTTTTGAAAAGGAGGATCTCTTAGAGAGAGAGTCTCTTGTTTAGAATGAGAGTCCTTTGAGAGGTGCTCTCTTGAGAGATAATTTGCAGGAGGATTTTCAGTGCCTTTTATAGACACAATTGAGAAATCAAAGCACGATAGAATTGCTTGTCATCACGCGAAAATTTGCTTTGAAACAAGATTTTTAACATCTTTTTCCAAAATAAATTTTGCAGCTTGAGAATCTATTTTTATTAAAAAAAACGATTATTTATTAAATCACCTTGAAATTTTTGGACACATAAAATAATTGCCAGAATTTATTGTTTAATTGTTGAGTAATTTTTCTGAGTTTCATTCCTAATTCCTGAATGAAATCGGATAATTGATTCCTTCTTATCGCGACAATGTTTTAGGATTCCTCCATATCCAATGTTTGACGCATCGGTCTCAACGATAAGATTTGCTTTTTCGTTAATAAGACAAGCAGGGAATACTATTGACTAAAATTTTGATTTTTTGAACAGTAAGCATGTGCTTTTCTGTCTAGGGAACATGTTTTTTCTTCAACTTTGAAAAAGTGGTTTACAAAGTGGTCGAAGATCTTTGATAAAATCAGAGACATAATTTAAACAACCTAAGAATCTCTGTAATTAGTTTTTTTCCAAAAAAATTTCTGGAAAATTTTTAGTAAAAACAATCGATCTTTGTATAGGTTTGATTAATCCTAAATGGATATCAAAACCCAAAAATTGAATATTTGTTTGAAAAAGTTTTATCTTTGTTGGTGAAACAACTAAATCGTTATATTTAATTGTTTTGATAAAACTTTGAATGTGAGAAAAATGTTGATCTATATTGTGTGAGAAAATGAGTACATCATCGATATAGATTATTGAAAATTCTTGAATGGGTTCAAGAATGTCATTCATGATTTTTTGAAATTCGGATGATGCATTTTTTAAGCCCAAAGGCATAACATTCTATTCGAATTGTCCAAAAGGAACATTGAATGTAGTCTTGTATTTATCTAATTCTGCAATTTGTATTTGCCAGAATCCTGATTTCATATCAAAATTTGAAAATATTTTTGAATTTGAAATCTGTTTAAGTAAATCATTTTTGTTTGGAATTGGATATCTAATCCATTCCAGAACTTTGTTTAAAGGTTTGTAGTTTATTACTAACCTTGGAACTCCACGCTCCTTTTTGGCCTGGTTGTTGACGTAAAAGGCTGCACAGGGCTTTTTGATGGTCGAATCAGCTTTCTTTTGAGTAGATCATCAATCTCTTTACGACAATAAAGTAGTAATTCGTTATTCATTTGAATCGGTCTTGCCTTTGTAGGGATATCCTATTCTTTGAAATCTTTATCATATGACAAATTTACCATATGCTTCTTTCTTGACCAGAAAGCATCTGGGTGAAAAGAACATATTTCTTTCTCGATTTTTACTTGAAGTTGCTGAATGCGTTCCTGAATGTTGGGATGCTTCAACTTTTCTTCAATTTCCTTGTAAGAGATTTCTTCCTTGAGAAAGAATATTTGTTTTTGTTTCAAATTTAATTTCTCCATCACATTGAGATTACTTTCTCTAAGTGGATCAATAAATTTGAAAATTATTTCCTTCTGTAGTACTTTGGTGACGATTCCTTCATTTGTCACCTTCAAATGGTATAATTGAGTAATGAACGAAGTACCAAGAATAACTCCCTGATTTAGGTCTTTGATTAGCAAAAATGAAGTCTGATAACAAACTCCACTATTGCAAATATGAACCTTGGGAAGTTTATACTTGATAAATAATGGTTGACCATTTGCACCACGAAGAGTTTCGAGCGTCTTCTCGAAATATTTGGAATCAACCAATCCTTCGTGTTGCAATTTTGATATGCACCTGAGTCGATCAAAGCAATTGTAGTAAGTTTGAAATCCGCTATTTTCAAGGATATTTTTACATACCATTTCTGATACTGCACTCTGGTGAGTGTGGCCAGAAATAGTTCTTCTTCTTGAGAATCTTCTTATTCTTCTTTAGGAACTAAAGAAGATGATGGTTGATTACTTTTGAGTAAAGCTATCTCTGTTGATAGTTGGAAAATATCCTTTTGATAATCGGCTCGGAGTTGTGCAACTTCCCTTTTCAATTGATTTACTTCATATTTTAAATCAAAAGACTATGCTGTTCTGTAAGATTTCTCCATTTTGAAAATGTATTCAAGAGAAGGATATTGAGTAATAGGAAGTGTTTTTTCCTTTTGTTTTTCATCTTCCTTGAGGGACTTTTCAAGCCTCTTGATTATAGTGAGCTTGAGAGTGTCGTCAGATATTTTCTGCACAACCTCAAGAAGTAATTCTTGATCTTTTGTCAAGATATTGATGCAGTTGAAGCAACTGCAAAATTTTCTGCCATCGCAGTCTGACTCATTATTGAGTTGAAACTCTCCTTCTGAGGATGAGTAATCATCAGATTCTTCTTCCATTAGAAGAATATTTCCTTCATTAGAGTAGAATCCGTCTGATGCATCTAAGTCGGTATGGACTATTTGAAGAAGCTCATTTTTTATATCATCATCAATGGAGAGCTCATTGATCTTCTTCTTCATTGGGTAGAGTGGTGCATAATGGCCGAATCCTCGACATTTATAGCACTGAACCTTTGAAGAAGGTTTTGAATAATGTCTTCCTTTTGTAGGAGGCTTCTTTGAGTAGGATTGACACACCCCGTCCTAGAATACCCTAACCAACCCAGAACGTGGCATGCCGATAATTGAACCCAACTAAAATTAAACCCATTATTCGACTTAGCAATACAAATCACGTTTTTGAAAATGATAGGTGGCGAGCTAAGGTTTTATTGAAATTAAGTCCACAAAAATTCCGGCAGAGTTTCCCCTGAAAAACTAATAAACGATCCTGAATTTTGAAACATTACACTCCTAAAAAGAGAATAAACATATATAAACATATATATATGACTTCGTTACTCTCTTCAAATCCTTCTCAAACACACTATTCAGCATTTCACTAGCCATGCAAACGTAACTTCAGAAAGCCTAAACGTCGTTAATAATTTACAAGTACTAAGCCCAAGCCAACAGGAAACACAAAAACATTACGTGCTCAAGCTCGTAATAGCCACTCTGGTTACAAAAGATGCCTTCAAAGCATATGTACATACACAAAATGATATGCAATCTATCAAGCCTGGTGGCAGATGTAAACTTCAGTAGGTTCACCTGAAACTCAAATGCTACCTGGTAGGAAAAAGTAGGAAGAAAGAATGAGCTAAAAGCCCAATGAGTGGTAAGTTCATAACAATACCTTTTAAAACATAACATTCGCTAATAACAGTACATATAAATATAGTGAGAGAATATGTAGTTACAACTTTTGAAAACATACGTATAAGCCTGTAACACTCATCACTAAACCTGTACCCAAATTTCTGTCATACTATGTACCGAGTAATCTCAATGTACATAGCAGGGCCAATCTCTGTCATACGTGCACGTAAAACTGCCTCCAAAGGGCTAAGCACCCTAACACACGGCCCAAAGCCTATATGTGTGCCAGAGTGGGTCCCAAAGACCTCTCTCTCTGGTATACTATGGAAACACATTCACACAGTATACGGGTAATCACCATGGGTACAAAGATCTAGTGGTTTGAAAACCACTTCCAACATAAACCTCTTAAATCACAAATCACTTTAAATCATAAAACTTCTTAACTTTTCAGGATCTCAAACTTTCTCTGAAAATTATATATTTCTCTAGACAATCGTTCATAAACTTGAGAGATTTTTGAAATAACATTAAACATTTATAATATCTCAATAATCATAAATATCTCGAATATCTCTTAAAACAATAATTCGAGCTAAAATCACAAAATTACTGGAAATTTATAACAATTTTCTCAAACATCTCTAAACCATATCTTCAGTAAAAATCATAAAATATTGAGAATCTTCGACAATTCTCTATAAATCTCATATAAATTTCATACATTTTTCAAGACACATTAAAACTCTTCAAACGTCTCAATAATCATAAAAATATCTCAAATATTTCTCAAATGACAATTTCAACTAAAAGCATAAAATATTGGCATTTCCATACCATTTTTGGAAATTCATAACATACTATGAAAATCTCTTAGCAATTTTCTCTAAAATCACACATGATTTATAGAATTCTTGAAAATTCGTAATAATAATCAAATAATAAAAATAATTCGTAAAATAAACCACTCACAAACTATGGTGGGGTTGATATGTTCGGGTCGTAAATTTTTCCAATCTCCGCTTGACCTGAAATATTAATTAGACACTATGTGACACATACCCACTTAATCTTTAGTTTAAGTAATATAATTTTCCAAACTTAAATAAATTTGAATTATTTCTTTTCCTAATTCCAACTATCAATTTTTGTCCTTTTCTCACTTTTTACATACTACTCTATGCAAAGCTATTCTCTCTCTCACCACTTGAATGCTTTGTACTATTTCCATTATCTTATTTTATTATTATTTTTTTTTAAATTCCAAAACCCATAATAGCCCACTTCTTTCCCCAAAGTGAATAGCCTTCTCAAACAACTCTCCTCCTTGATTTGACCCCACTAATGTTTTTCCTCTCTTTCTCCTTTTTCTTTTAATGAAAGAGAAAAGGAAAACACCCTTACACACGCATTCTCCTTCCTCTACTTCTTCTTCTTCCTCTTCTTCCATGCCTCTGCTTCTTTTCTTTTCCAAAATTTGTTATTATCAATTGATTATCTTATTCTCCCATTACAACATTTCCTTCTTCTTTTTCATTCATTTCCTCTCTCCAACTTTATCCCTTTTCATTCCAACAAACCATTCGCCATGAAAGATGAAGCTAATCGTCTTCTGTAGCACTGAAATTTAATCTGAATCAACGAATTTCAACATTCTTAGCCCCCCATCTGTTTTGTACACGAATCAAACTAATAAATTCCAAAGTTTTGCGAGATTTCATACCTTCGTTAAATTTCTGGTTGATTTTGGCCTCCCCAGTACCAAATCCTTGTCTCTCTTTAGTCTAGTGTAATTTAAGCTCTTCTTTCATCCCCTTCTTACGAGTTTCATAGCCATGGTTAGAAGCTTAAGAGCAAACCACTTTCTGAATTATTCTCTCTCTTCCCATTTTCCTATTTATTTATTTATTTTTTAAAAAAATGAACTCTTCACACGTGTTGGCATACCTCCTTAACAACTTACCATAGTTTTAACTCCCACGTGGCCTTCATTAATGCAACAAAAATTTTTTTATTTTTTATTTTTTTATTTTTGTTATTTATTTACTTATTTATTTTAATATTTTTATCTTTATGTATAAAAAAAAAAAACATAAAAGTCCTTATAAGGATACAGTATTCCTCTTGGTTGAGGGATATGTATTTTTTCTTGGAATATATTTTCTATATGTTGTTGGATAACGACTATAACTCCTTGAGAATTTTGCCTTCTGTTTTTTGGCACGAACTGAAGGCGGTTCAGTTATATTCTGAAATAGATATGCATTGCAGAAGTCACAGAATTCTTTCTTTCGATCGGCTCTTGTAGCTAATTTCTCGAGCTTTCGTGCTTCGAGACACTGCTTTCCTGCAAAATGCATAATACCTTGAATAATATGGCTGTAGGTTATTTCATCCCAATTTATCCCATCTTTATGGGTCTCATTGAGATAGTTTGTAAATTATGCGGCAAAAATATTTGGAAGTCCGGCAATGAACCTTTCCTTCCAATGTTTGGAACAGCTATCGTCCCTTTTGTATACTTCCGTTAAGAAAGTATTTTTATACCATTGAAAATCTTGCAATTTTGGGCAGTGAAGCTGTTGAAGATAAATTCCTGCATGCAAAGTGTAATTTTCAAGTTTTCCAACGAAATATTTGATCATGACAAAACATACAGTGAGTACTGCATCGTCTTTATATTCTTCCGATGTACTTTCTTCGTCTTCTCTCCTTAGTGAAACTGGAGACGATGTGATGTCTCTTTTTTGAACCTTTAGAGGAACAATAAGAGGAGATCCCCTATCCTCACGATCAACTGGAGACTTATGAGTAAGCATTGCTTTCCTCTGAGACTCATTGAAAGCAGAAGTCCACCATCCCTTTAACTGTCCAGTGAATCCTGCAACAATTAGAGAAGCAGTATTGTGGTATGAATTCCCTTTTGTCCTATAGGTTGAGGCTGCCACAAGGATTTCTTGAATAACCCCAATTATAAGATATTGAGAAAGACCATCGATATTCCACTCGTAAATGGATTCTCCATCAAATGATCTACTATGAACATATGGGTATTCTTCATACATGACTTAAGATGAGATGCCCTTGGATAGTAATTTCGAGGATTACTATATGAATTTGAGTATGGCTTCGAGATTTTGTTTATTTCATTAGTTGACAAAATCTCTTCACCGTAATCTTCAGGATGTTCTGCCAAAATATTCATTTTTTGCAACATCTCTGAGATTCTTCATCATTGAGTACACAGATTTGTGGATCGTCTTAGTCCTTGATCTGTAACTTGCTAATCTACTTTTGAATTTCCTCTATCATTCGCTGCTCTTTGGTTTTGATTAGAGGAATGGTTCCTCCAATTCCTTGATAGAAATTGGAACTTGAAGTGCTTGGAATGCTATCATCTCTGAAGCTTAGACCGGATTGGGCTGGTGAAGGAGTGAAAACCTTCTCCTCTATCCTATCCATATGCTCAGCTATTGTTGATAGCATCTTGTTTGTATAATTATTTTGTAAATGAACTCCCATTATTCGCTTAGAGGGATTCCTTTCTTCATCTTGAATGGAGAGTTGCTTAAATGGCGATGCAGTCACCTGGATACCATAAGAGCTCTTAAATTCTATCTGCTCCAATGGTGGATGAGTACTAGATACCTCTCCTCTTTCTGAGGTTTTTCAGAGAGTCTCCTTAAGAGTGTTTACCTCCTTTTGATATTCTTCTTTAGAGGCGAACCATTTGAAGAAGGGGATATCTTCTTCAAGCTTTTCCATGACTGAAAGCCATGTAGCTTTGAGTATTTCTCTTTCTTCAGCATCATAGGCTTTAAAGAAAGCCTTCCTTGGAAATCTCCATTTGTCATCCATGAAATCTTTTCTTAAGAAATCCATGTTGACTTGGAATTTTGTTATGACATTCAGCTCGTTAAATTGACTGGCTGAATCCATATCTGTTTGAGTAGGTGAACTTGGCCTAACATACCTGGAAGAGGGTATGTCTGGTCCAAAGTCCACTGAATTGAGCCTCGCTGATAAAGATCGTCTTATAGGTTCAACTGAATCATGGCTTCTAGAAGAGGAAGCTTCTCCTCTGTATTCAGAAGCGCTTTGTCTTGAAGGGGCAAAGTTTGATACCACTGGAGGTCTTGGAAAAGGTTGATGGAAACTAATATCAACAGATCCATCAGGATGCTCCACAAGTTGAGTAAGATTCTTTGGCGGTGGTGCCACAGGAGTTGTTGCATCCTCGAGTCTCCAATGAGTATTTCTTGTAATTTCTCCCCAAGATAAAGTCCTGGGAACCTCCATGGAAGCTCTAGAAGAATTTACCTCCATGAGAATAGTTGTTCCTCGTGGAGAGGATCTCAAAGCTCTTGGAGCTATTTGTGTCTTCATTAGACGGTAGTAGATTCTGAAAAACACAACAAAAGCATGTGTTTCTGGGTGTCCTCTCAGATCTTTGAAGTGGACATCCAAAATTAAAGATCTCAATATCCCTGGATTCATTAGAGATAGAAAATAATTTGGATAACAGTTGAAATAGGCTGGACCATTCTCCAGATTAGTTTCTATCATTCCTAATAGAGAATCTCAGAAGGTTAGAAACCTTTTATCTCGAAGTGTTACGAGAATAGGAGTGTTAAGACCAGCTCTAAACAAAGGCTTAATTGCAACTTGGACAATTACAATATGCATAAATGAGTAATTTGCTCGGTGTCTGAGTATTAAATCCCTAGAGAAGAGATTTAATGCTTCTGGATTCTTTCTAATGTGGACAACATTTTTTAAAATCTTTAGTGCCCATCTTTGAGTAAAATCGAAAGTATACTTGAAATAGATCGTTTTTTGATCTAATTTAGGAATATTCCAGTTAGCTAGTTGTTGTTCAACTCTAGCTACTTGAAGTAATTCATTTCCTCCTCGGATGTCTTCTGAATTTTCTTCAACGTTATGAGCGATGGAAGTATTTGAGAAAATATCAGCGGCTTGAGTAGCTGGAGTAAGTGTTTGAGAACTTGAACTACCTTCATCTTGAGTACGTTGGAGTAACTTCTTTGGGATCAAAACTTTGAGTAGCTTGGACATTATTTCATCGAAATTTTATTCCTTTTCAAGAAACCTGTTTTAATTTTGTCAGCCTCAAGGCATAACATTCCATTCGAATTGTCTCTGTGTTTCATTCATCACCGACGTGGACGATCTGTCCCTCCCTCTCGCATCTCTACTTCCAGTCACCATCGATGAGATCCATTTATGTTTTTATTAATTAGTTGGGTTGTTGAGTTTGTTTTTCCATTCTGCTGTAATTCTCTGTTTTCATTTTCAGAATAGTCTTAGTGTGTTTGCAGGTGTTTTCTTCCCAACCTATATATAGGTTTTTTCATATATTATTTGATTGACTGGAGCAGTAATATCATATCAGTTTCTCTGCATATATTTGGTTTTCTTGATATTATAACACTGATAAACCCGGTATAAAATTATATTGATTCACTGACAGCAAGCAAACCAATCATTTATTTTGCATTTGCTAGTCTTGTTACTACTCTTCTTGGATTTGACATGTTGTCTTGTGTTTTTGTGATTTGGGTTTTTGGTTTGATGAATGGTTCTTATATTAGCAAGTGAGTTCTGTTATTTTTTTCTTTTTTTTTTTTTTTGCTCTTCCTTGTAAGATTGATTTGTCTTTTTGGAAGTTGGAGCGTATTGTAAGATTAATTAGTTGAAGAGGTTTTTCAGAGATGAAGCAAGGACTTGTAGTTGATCTTTAAGCGTTTCTTTCTGAGACTTGAGGGGACTTTTGCTTTTGGCTTTAGTAGATATTTATATCCTCGGTTAATTTTTTTATATTTGTTGAGTTCTATTGTTATCGAAAAGGTTTCAAAGGAGTGGCTAGAAAACTTTGAACATAGAGAAAATGTATCACTACAAAGTCTGTAACATTCAATTGACAGGAAAACATTCAATTGATATATACAACTCATCTTGACTTGAGAAGGAAAAATATTTAAGGAAAAAAATAATGTGGAAGAGAAAATGATTGCAACAGTAAGATGTGGAATAAATTCCATATTACTTGCGTTGTAAAGTTCAATCGACTAAACAAATGGTGTTAATGAAATTCCATATCAGAATGAATGGTGTTGAGGAAATTCCATATCCGAGGGAGTATTTGCTGATTGATTGAGGATTTGCTTATTGATTGAGGAATTGATTTGGGTTGAAAGCTTACCTACTTGCTAATTCGTTGCTGGCTGTTGGTGGATCAATTTGATGAGATGGGTTATATAATTTGGTGTGCTAGATTATTATTGTGTTGATGTGATTCAGTTCTTTCAATTATGTTGCTAAGTTTTATAATTTTAATTGTTTGTGTTAATATGATAAGATTAGTATTTATGTTCATGATAATTAGTTTAATTGTTATGTTCTTTTAAATTTTCCTAAGTTTATTTAGTTTAGTTGTTATATTCATAAATTTTGATAAGTTAATTAAGTTTTGTTATTATGTTCATAAGTTTTGATAACTTTATTTGTTTGTGTTAATTTGATAAGTTTAATATTTATGTTCATGACAAGTGTAGTTGTTATGTTCTTAAGTTTTGATAAGTTTAGTTTAGTTGTTATGTTTATAAATTTTGATAAATTAGTAAACTTTAGTGATTTGTGTTATTTTGATGAGTTTAGTATTTATTTCATGATACGTTTAGTTGTTATGTTCCTAAATTTGATAAGTTTAGTGGTTATGTTAAAAAAATTTGATAAGTTAGTTAAGTATTGTTGTTATGTTCATAAATTTTGATATCTTTAGTTGTTCATGTTATTTTGATGAGTTTAATATTATGTTCATGATAAATTTAATTAATATGTTCCTAAGTTTTGATAATCTTAGTTTAATTTAGTTGTTATGTTTATAAATTTTGATAAGTTAGTTAAGTTTTGTTGTTATGTTCATAAGTTTAAATTTTGATAACTTTAATGGTTTGTGTTAGTTTGATGAGTTTAATATTTGTGTTCATGATAAGTTTGGTTGTTATGTTCTTAAGACAATGCTCCAGAAGTGTCCTTTACTAATTTCTTTCTTGCCAAGGGTGTTATTCATCAATTTTCTTGTGTAGAATGTCCAAAACAAAACTTTGTGATTGAGCGTAAGCATCAACATATTCTAAATGTTGCAAAGGCCTTACATTTTCAATCTCGTGTTCCCATACATTTTTGGGGTGAATGTATACTCACGGTGATTTTTTAATCAATCAGACTCCATCGCATGTGACCAATTGGTATTCTCCTCAAGAATTATTATGTAGATCATTACCTGATTATTATTCTCTTCGTGTATTTGTATGTTTATGTTTTGTTTCAACTCTAGCTGCACATCGGACAAAATTTTCACCACGTACTATTCCTGATGTTTTTGTTGGTTATCTGTCAGGGATGACAATGGCATCCTCTCGTCATGCTTCCTCTTCACCAAGTTCCTGGAGACTTAAGCACCTGCAAAACTATTGATTGGAGGAGGGAGGAGTCAGTACAAAAGTACTCAGTAAGTAGCTCACACCCAGCGAACCACCAAACATCAAATAAGCAAGCATCATGTTGTTCACACGCACCCAAACATGCTTATCAAAGAACTAACTCAAGCATCATGCTTTACATACATGCACAAGTAAAATGAGCAAAAGACACCTCTAACACATAAATTTTTACACTATGCTATGCAAGTAACACATGAATTCTCGCATCATGAAATGCACAATCCTTCTAACACATGAATTACGCGTCATGCTCCACAAACTCACACATGAATTCTGCATCATGCTATGCATTCACTACCCAACACATGATTTGCGCGTCATGCTCCGCACGCTCTTCCCAACACATGATTTACGCGTCATGCTCCACGCACACAACACATGAATTACGCTCCATGCAATGCACACTTAGCCCAACACATGATTTAAGCGTCATGCTCCGCCCTTAACCACATAATCACAATAGAAACATGTTTCCTAGGCATGCTACTAAACCATGACCCATGCCTAACAACACATGCTCAAACACATAATTCAAGTTCAGTAGATCAACATGCTAACACAAACTTCATAAGTCAACTTCTAAGCATGTTCATCAACAGGTACAAAAAAGCATAGAATAGATATATCATGCACAAATCAACAAGAGAACCATACAACATGCATCACATAGTCAAACAGACTAAAAAGGTTGAAACTACTTAGAGCGCTCCTAAAATTATCCAAAAGTTCCTAAACCAAGAGGTTAGTTTAAGTGGTAAGACCTGGTTATACTTAGCTCAAAAAATCCCTTAAACAACTACAATGGGCTCAAGGAAAAGTTAACTTACTCGGATACAACCTTAACAACTAAAACAAACACTCCATAATTCACCCAAACTACAAGCAGAAGTACCAAATAGCGAGCAACTAATTGGACAACACCTAACACTTGATTTAAAAGGGCCTAAACCAAGTCTTACCACTTAAACTCACCAAAAAAGACTCAAATACTTGTTGCAAGGTGTTTGAAGGGACTTCGAAGCAGTTTAAAACTGCAAATAAGAACTATCCAAAGTTTAAAGATTCATCCAAATCGAGTTCGAGTGAGTTTAAAATGCAGTAAGCTTACCAAAACAAGCACAACACCCTACTGGTTCTAGATCGAGAGTGTTCAAATAAGGTCGAATTGGTTTGAAATTGCAAATAGAAGGCTCCCACGCGTTAGAACCTAATCTATAACACCTAAAGTGATTTGCAAAAGGTCTAAAATGATGAAAACTTACCGAAAGAGCCCTTCGCTTGATGTTTGTTGTTCGAATGTGTTCAAATCGATCCTAAACTACAAACTAAAAGTTTCTACATGTTAGAACTAAAGCTACAATACTTAGATTGATTTGCGAAAGGGATGAAACATGATAAAACTTACCGATCAACACTAAGGGGACCAAAATGCTTGTTGGAAAAATGCGTTTCAGTACCAAATGACCCCGAATGCAGGCTAGTCGGCGTCCAAACGAGCCTAAAATCATAAGGCATAAGTGTTTAAGGTATCGGTAATCCAAATCTAGCGTCGATTGGGCATGGGTATGTGTCAAACCATGACGAAAGGAGAGAAAACGTGTGGGTCTCGCGTCAAGCTTCAATCGACAACGACCTCGAGCGGCGGCGATTACGTGGAGTGTGTTCGGCCGTGGATTTTTTATGGCGGGGTGAAGCTTCTGTTCTAGTGAGGTGCTCGCCGAAGGAGGAGATGAAACGCTCAGATTTGGCCACGAATGGAGGGAGAGAGACGGCGCTGGAGGTAAGATGGTCGGAGGAGGAGAAGAAGAATCGTTTGGAGATGGGTTTGGTGGCTGCACAAAAACGTGAGAGGGAGAGAGGAAGAAGATGGGAACTTAGGGCTTTTGCTCTTTTTGTTTTAAAACCTTCTCCCTTTTTAATTCCCCAAAAAGAAAAGGCCAATAGGAAAAGGGAGCATTTTAGACCTTTATAAAGTCCTAATTTAAATTCTAAAAGATTTGAAAAAAAATCTAAAGAATGGAGGATTTGGGTTTTCTCTTGAATTTTGGAGATAGAAACAAAATCTAAATTTCCAAACTTTAGGAACTAAAGATTTAACTAAATCTTTTTTCCCTAAAATTATTAGAAATTTAATTTACCAAACTTAAGACTAGATTGAAATTCTAATTTTCCAAATTAGAACTCCAACGAATAATCCAATTATTCTAAAACAACCTAATTTTATAACACGGGGCAACAGAGAATTTTGGCATCTCTTCCATTGGTACTTCTCCTAATCTACATTTGAAAAATGAAAACCAGTCCTTTTTGGATCTTTCACTAGTGGAGCTGATACATGTGGCAGATGCCACTTCTAATTCCACAGCTCCACTGTGTGATACTAGGGGGTGTTTGGAGCAATGGGTTGGGTTGGGTTGTTTTGGAATCTAAACCCAAACCCTTGTTTGGGCCACTGTGTTCAAAACCCAATGGTTTTGAAACACAACCCCATGGTTTTGCATAGTGAAATAGGGGGGTTTGATTTCCAACACACCGGTTTGCTCCTCATTTGGCACCTGATTTTATTATCACGTTTTCTTATCTCTCTCCCGTCTCTTCCATTTTTTTAATTAGTACCTCACATCTTTTTTGTAACAAACAATAAATTATTACAAATGTTTGTTTTATACATGTCATAACTTAACCAAATTTCGTATTTGACAAGTAATTATTTATCATTGGAAACTCACATTTTTTTTTTTGAAAAAACAATAAATTATTACAAATGTTTTGTTCTTTTATACTTGTCATAAAACTAACCAAATTTGATATTTGACAAAGTAATTATTTTTCATTGGAAACTCACATTTTTTTTTTTGTAAAAAATAATAAATTATTACAAATATTTTTTTTATACTTGTCATAAACCTAACCAAATTTGATATTTGACATTGACAAAGTAATTATTTTTCATTGGAAACTCACATTTTCTTTTTGTAAAAAACAATAAACTATTATAAATATTTTTTTTATACTTGTCATAAACCTAACCAAATTTGATATTTGACAAAGTATGTTGATTTTTCATTGGAAACTCACATTTTTTTTTTTGTAAAAAATAATAAATTATTACAAATATTTTTTTTATACTTGTCATAAACCTAACCAAATTTGATATTTGACAAAATATGTTGATTTTTCATTGGAAACTCACATTTTTTGGGTAAAAAATAATAAAATATTACAAATATTTTTTTTTTAATACTTGTCATAAACCTAACCAAATTTGATATTTGACAAAGTAATTATTTTTCATTGGAAACTCACATTTTTTTTTGTAAAAAATAATAAATTATTACAACTATTTTTTTTATACATGTCATAAACCTAACCAAGTTTCATATTTTACAAAGTAATTATTTGCATTTCCAATAACAAATTTCTCATTCTTATACTAATTAAAAGGTCCGTTCAAATATACTAAAAAAAATTACCCAACTTACACAAAGGATTCTACAACTAACCAAAGATTGCCACTAGAAAATAAGGAAAGGAAAAAAAAAAAAAGGAGACCAAAGTAGCAAAGGAAAAAAGGAAAAACAAAAACTGCACGACCCCAGGGTTCAGAACAGTGCACACCAAACACTGTTTTCTGATTCCAAGGGTTCAGAACACTGCACTCCAAACACTGTTTTCTGATTCCCATGCTTTCAAACCCCCCAAAACAAACCTCCCAGGGTTCCGATTCCAAGGGTTCTGATTCTGAAACGGTGCTCCAAATGCCCCCTAGTGTTCAGTCTGTCATGTTGTATAGCTTGACATACAATTGCCTTTTGCTCGTGATCAATTTCATGAAGGTACGGATTTGGCCCCATTTTCGTGCATTCGGCCAACATCTTTAAATGAAGATTCAATTGAATCTTCACATGATACACCGCCTCTTGCTCCAATTAGACGTTCTACACGCATTACAAGGCAGCACACTTATTTTCAAGACTTTCATTGTCATCTTGCTTCATCTTTAGGGTTTCCTTTGGCCTCCACAAGGTACCCTCTTCAAAACTATGTGTCTTATTCAAACTTCATCTTTTCAGGCTTTTACGCTGAATGTTTCTGCTTAGTATGAGCCTCAATATTATCATCAAATCATTCCTTTTGAACATGAAGGCGACATTGACTGCTATGGAGACTAACAATACCTGATCTATTGTCTCCCTTCCTCCTGGAAAATATTCAATTGGCTGTAAATGGTGTACAAAATCAAACACAAGGTTGATGGCTCTATTGAACATTATAAAGCTTGCCTTGTTGCTAAAGGGTATACACAACAATAGGGTTTGGATTTTATTGAAACCTTTTCTCTAGTTTCCAAGCTCGTCATAGTACGTGTTCTTCTCACTGTTGCTGTATCCCAAAAATGGTCACTTGTTCAACTGGATGTTAATAACTCCTTTCTCCACGGTGATTTATTTGAGGAGGTGTTTATGGATTTACCTTTGGGATATCATCCTTCTAAAGGTCCAGGGGGGAACGTTTAGTATGTAAACTCAATAAATCAATTTATGGTTTAAAGTAAGCTTCCCGACAGTGGTTTGCAAAATTTTCTAATGCTTTGCTTCTTTTGGATTCACACAATCAAAGGCTGATTATTCCCTTTTTACTTGTGGTAGTGGTAAGGATTTCCTTGCTTTACTGGTTTACGTTGACGATATCATTATCACTAGAGCTAGTTCTTCAGGCATTGAGCATCTTAAGTCCCTCATCAATGCACATTTCAAACTCAAAGATTTGGATGCTCTTAAGTACTTTCTGTTGGAAAGAAACTTTTGGAGATTGGAGGTTAGACTTGAAAGATAGATTTTTGAGAAAGAGGCAACTTGTATTATTGGTCACTTCTAGCTTTTAGCTTGATACAAACTCTAAGACATCACCTCTATTTATACTAGTTACACCTCCTAAACTTATGGCTATGATTTTGCCAACACATATACAATCTAGTGGTTACAAATGACTCTCTAGAATGTTCTTTACAAATACACTTTTTTCTCTCACATTCTAGAGAATTGTACGTCATACTCTAAAGTATCTTCAATAAGAGATTTCTCTAGAATATTCTAGTACTTAATGTTTCTAGAAATTGGGCTTTTATTTAAACTAGGCCCAAATATTAATTACCTAAATCAAGTTTATATTTCAACACTTTCTTGGTCGTGAGCTTGCACGTTTTGACAAAGGGATATGTATTTCTCAACGACAATATACTTTACAACTGTTGGAAGATGTTGGCCTCCTCTGTTGTAGACCAAATCTCCTTCCTATGGATCCCTTATTAAAGCTTACTGTTGCAGGAAATGATGTGTTAGATGACCCTTCCCCATATCGCCGTCTCATTGGCAAATTGTTATATCTAACAATTTTCCGTCCTGACATAATCTTTGTCACCAACAAATTAAGTCAGTGTGTTTCTAAGCCTTGTCAATCGATCTCACTTTTCAGTCGCATATCATTTGCTAAGGTACTTAAAGAATTCTTCGGGACAAGGCCTTTTTCTTCCAGCTTCGTCCTTTTACCAAATTCGTGCCTTTGCTGATTGGTTTTGATTGGGCCTCTTGTTTAGACACGAGACGATCAACCACTTGTTTTTGCATTTTCTTAGGAGACTTGTTGGTCTCATGAAAGTCAAAGAAACAATCTACTATTTCTCGCTCTTTTGTTGAGGCTGAGTATCGTGCATTGTCCATCACTTCCTGTGAAGTTGTATGACATACTCATTTATTGAAAGACTTACACGTCCCATTTTCTCCACTTGCACTTATTTTTTGTGACAACCAAGCTACTATTCATAGTGCCTCCAATCCTATGTTTCATAAACGAACAAAGCATATCAAATTGGATTGTCATTTTGTCCATGACAAAGTGGTTGATGGACTAATTAAATTACTCCCTATACGTTATGCGCTTCAATTGGCTGATGCTCTTCTTGTTGTTCCATTATTCTCCTTATTAACCAAGATGGGAGTATTTGATATTTACCATCCATATTATTGAGGGAGAGTATTAGGAATTATAATTTGTAATTTATTATTGTAAGTCAATTATTTGTAATTTGTTAGGGAGAAATTAGGCTTTATAAGTTTGGATACTCTTTTTTATTTTGATTTTCGTGTATATAAACACTTTGCTTGGAGAATGGAAAATCAAGTACACTGATACTACTTCTTTTCTTTCCAACCTTTCATTTATTGTTCTTTACAAATTCTTCTAGGCCAAGATTTTCCTTTATAAGACTCACAAAAGGTTCATTGAGGTGAAGTTCATTCTACTTTGTTAGAGTGAGAAGTTGTTCCTCCAAAGATTTCCATGCCTAGCAGGATGTTTCTGAGTTTTCTAGCTAAATACATCTTCCATGATAGCCCAAATAGCTAAGAAGTGAGTAGACCATCATTTTCCCTCCAAGTTATGTATTCCAGATTCGAAGTTAATTCTTTCTTGTTGTCTAGTATTTTCTCTTGAGGTGGTTTGTCTTCTTTGAGATTCGCTCAACGGCCATTGTTCGGATTAATGGAAAGATTTGAGACCTCTCTAAGAGTTAGTTGTTGGAATTTACGGTATACTTGAATGGTAAAGTTTGCTCTCTGCTTTGGCCATGAGTAAAACTGAGGAATTGTGGATGCTTGAATGGATTGATTGCATAACCAAGGCTTTGATACCATAAAATTGCTGTCAAATATTTCTTGGTAATCAATTCAGGTTGAATTATTTTTCCTTAATACCCAAACTGACTCATGTCAGACAATTTAAAGATTACACGAAAAAAAAAAAAGAAAAAAAAAACCTTAAGAGAGGTCATGGAAGGAAAGATACAGCTGCTGTCAAATAGTACAAACAACTAGAGATTTTGATAGTCTATCAGAGGAAAAGAGATCACGAGGTTGTGGCTTAATTGAAGATTCAATATACAACAAAATTCAAGATTTTCAGGAAACAAATCTAGGGCAAATAATCTTGTTATTTTATTAAAGAATCTTGGGGACTTAAATACCCCTTTAATAGATACACGCACTAATCCACTAATTTTAGAAAACAGAATCGTGGGTTTACAAAACTAATTCTACCCACGTTTATTTTGCAACTCACAAATAAAATAAAAAAAAAATAAATAAATACATAAAAGAGAAAATAGGATGTAAAACGTTGTCGTTCAACTAAAGCCTCTTCATTGTCGTTGGTAGGTGATGAACGACGTGTCGATTACTCTCCATCTCAACCTCAAAACAAGTTGCTACCACGGAAGAAAAACACTTGTTTAGTGAGCTGTTTTAACAGCTCCACTCAAACTTAATGGGAGTGCAATGACGTTGAGTTTGTGATAACGCTCATTTAAGAGTGTTATTTGTCTCTAAAAACTAAACTATTTGTCTAGAAAACGAGTATTTAATGTGATAATTCATGTCATTTAAGAAAAATTTAAGTAAAAACAAGTTTTGCATGTGTCTAAAATCTTGATTTTGTAAAAATAAATTTTTAGGTATTTTTAGGGTCATTTTTGTTAAGAAAGTGTTAATTTTTGTTTGTTTTGTGTAGACTTAAAAATGACCCAAATGTGCCCACATTCTGACTACAACTGAGACAAAGAAAGATGATCCAAAAGATATGTGACCAGGATGCGCCAGCAATTGAGAGCAAAAGTCAAATTCCAAATGTTGCAGAAGAACTTAAAATGGGCCCAACTATGCGGCCGCATTTAGGCCATTTCGACAACAACAATTGTGCTCACTATGCGGCTGCATCTGGACCTTTTCGGCAGATTCTCCTAAATTCGCGAGATTTGCAGATAAAATCAAATATTCTCAATCAAATCTTTGAGGATCAAGGGATATGATCGGTCAAGCCTCTCCACACTGATCTCGACGACAATCCCTAGGCCTTAAGGTCTATAAAAGGCGGTTCAATTTCAAGAGAGCTTGGAGTTGGGAATTCTCTTTATTCCTAAATTCTGTTATTTTCTTTAAGTTAGCCGCCACTCCGAGTCTCCTCCAAGCTTTGTTCATATTCCATTCAGACTCCAACTTCGAAAGGAGGAGTAAGTACTTGATTTTCCTTGAAAAATGTAGAACAAGTTAGAAAGAAAAAACATCTTAGGGTTCTTTTTGTTTGTAGTTTTTCTATTCAGTTCTGTAAGTTTTTAGGAGTTGTACTTGCTGTTTTTCCTTTATGTTCTAGCTTTGTAAGTTTATGTTTTTCCTTTGAATTCAAGTAGAAGTTCCTTTTAATTTAATTTCATTTAGTTCTTCCCTTGTTTTCATACTTCAAAGTGTATTCAATTTCATTATTTCAATGAAGTGTGTTATTTCATATTCTCGTTTCTTCTTTATTTTATGCACTTTAATTTTCTTTTCGATGAGTAGCTAAACTCCTTGGAGGGAGCTTAACATTTAGCATCGTTTTCTTTTATTGAGTTTAAGTTTCGTTGTTAGATTAAACTGATCACTTGAGTTAACATAGTTTATGTGAGATTCAATACTGAAATGGTTGGATCGAGCACGCATTTTCATAAAAGCAATCTAGGAGAAGAGTCTAGACATAGAATTTCACTTTTTGTACCTAGACATAGGACAAAAACCTTTAGAATCATTGAGTTGCGTTCAGTATTTAACTAAGTTAAAATTAGCCATAGACATATGTGTTTAATTGCTTAGTCTCCTAAAAGCACTTAGAAAAGGGTTGAATAGGTGTTGAACTTGATTCATGGTGTTAAATATCGATTAGGGTAGGTTGCGGGCGCATTTCAGTAGCATTTTGTCTGAATTGCACATAACTCGAAACACTCAGTATGTGGGCGCAAGAGGCAGAATCTCTGAAATAGCCGGACTTAGTTAAGCAAGTTTGCGGGCACATGATGGGCACATTTCCTCAAGGTTGAAACATATTTGAACCCCTTGCTTCTCATTCCTGTTTTATTATATGTTCTTTTAGTTTCCTTTATTTTTATTACACAAACCCCCAAAAACATCTTATTCATTTGGTTACCTTCAATTGCAACTTGAAAGTACTTGTGTTGTTAACTAAAAAGCTCTTTGTTAACCGTTCCTTTGGGTTCGATACTTTACTTCCATACATTACTTGTTGGACAGCGTGCACTTGCACTTGCTTTTGGAGTATAGCAGACGCCCGGATCAGTTTGTTATTCAGCTTAGTAAACTTGAACTCAGATAAGGGTTTCGTTAGGCCATCTGCACGTTTTTTCTCATAAGGTACATATCTTGCCTCAATTTCTTTTGCAATTACTTTGTTTCTTATGAAATGCACATCAATTTCTACATGCTTGCTCCTTGAATGAAAAACTGGATTTGCAGCTAGTGAAAGAGTGCTAATATTGTCACACAAAATTATTGGTGTTTGGTTTCCTTTTTAGTCAATTTCTTGGAGAAGATTTTGAATCCACGCAACTTCAGCAATTGTATGAGCTAAGGACCTGTACTCTAATTCTGTGCTCGACCTTTCTACCACTCGTTGCTTCTTTGAGGACCAATAAATCGGTGAATCTCCAATGAAGACATAGTGACCAACAATGGATTTCATGTCATCAAGGTTACACCTCCAATCTATATCAAAGTATGCTATAATTTGAGCATCATGTGATTTAGGTATATATAAACCATGATTTGAAGTTCCTTTTAAATATCTTAGCATGCTTTTGACTGCTTACCAATATCAGTGGGATTCTGCAAGTACTGACTTAGTTTGTTCATAATATATAAAATCTTTGGAAGTGTATGTTTTACATATTGTAGAGCTCCAATTTCACTTATATAAGTTGTAGGATTAGTCATTACTGATAGGAATGAACTCTTCATTCGCAGTGGAAGCATTGGATCGTCTTTGATTTATTTAGAATTAAAGACAAAATTAAGGTTAAGCAAACATACCTTATGATTATATGGAGATATTTCTGGCGGGTCTTTATCTCCTCCACAAAGTCTTCCGAGCTATGACTCGAATACAGGATCAAGGCTTATGGGAGCCTCTTGAAAGAAAATCCATAAGAGATTAGAGAGTAAGAGGCATAGAGAGAAATCTTTATTTCTCCATAGAGGAGAAGATATGTCTAATTATGGCACACCCCAAGGTCCTATTTATAGAGACCTAGGGTATCTTTGCCATAATTAAAATATTATATTTTATTATCTAATATATTAAAATATTATTTGAATCTCATTCTAATCTCATAATATATATATTAACCTATTTGAATCTCATTCAAATTTTAAATATATATTTTTATTTAATGTATCTAATATACATTAATCATTTTAATATTTAATGTATCAAATACAGTAAACAAACTTTCCTCTTTTATATTTAATATATCTAATATATTAAATATTAATTTGAACACTTCAAATTAAATATTAGTAAAATACCATTTTGGTCCCTGTACTTTGAGTTTTGTTCCATTTTGGTTCTTGTACTTTAAAATGTTTAATTTTAGTCCCTATACTTTCAATAAAGCTTAAAATTGGTTCCTATAATAGTTTATGGTTAATTTTTCTTTAAAAAATTGTAAGGACTGAATTGTCTTTTGGGTGTTATAGTGAGGACTTAGTTGTCTTTTTGGTATTCTAGTTAAAAAAAAAAGAAAAGAAAAAAAATGGAAACAAGTGGCATTCAGAGGGTACACGTGTGAAGGTGGTGGTGTTGTGTGAAGGCTGAAAGGTGGCAAGATATTAATAATAAGAAAAAAAAAGAATAAAAGGAGGACGAAAATCGAGTTTGGAAGGGAAGAAATAGAGAGAGAAGAAAAATGGAAGTGGGATTTTGCACTCGAACTAGGGATTTCAATTTCAAGCTTGAAGATCCAATACTGAGGGGTGAAATTGAGAGCTTGTGGGTCAAAGATCAAAATTAAAATTTGGTAAGTGTTTTTTTTTTTTTAAATTCAAATAAGGAATAAATTTAGGAAGGAATAGGATTTAAATATTGGGTTTCGTTGTGGGTATTTGTGTGTTAAAACTTAGTTTTTGTTTAGTATTAAGGTTTATTAACGAAAGGAAGAGGATGAAATGAAGAAGTTCTAACTCCTTCTACGAAAGATCAAAGTTAGGTAGAATATTTATTTTAAAAAAAAAAAAAACTTTGTTTGAGGAAGCCAGAGCTGGAGAATGGAAAATGAGAGGAAACAGAAAATGGAAGAGGTAAGGTGATGGACGGCTGGAGAGAGGAAGTATTAGTTTTTTTTTTAAAAAAAAAGAGAAGAAGAAGAAGAAGAAGAATGAACCAAAAGGCTCGGCCATGGATGAAGAAAATGGGAAATTGAGAGAGATTGCAAAAAGAAGAAGAAGATAGGTTGAAGAAAGAGTTAAATCAATAAAGTATTGAAGGGTAAAAGAAACAAATAGTTGAAAAGTACAAATGAAATTAATGAGGATAGAGGAAAAAATTAATGAGTGAAAGGAGATGAAGGTCTTTTGGAGGTGTGCACGTGAGAGAGAGAGAGAGAGTGATAATTTGAGAAATGAAATATTATTTTATTGTGCAAATTGGTGATATAAAAGGAGATGTGAAAGAGGAGAGAGAAATATATGGTTTTTAATTAGAGAAAAAAAAAGACAAAATGTCCTTAGCTTTGACTAATTAATGGAATGATAGGAAAAGTTGTATTTGGAATTTGGATTAAGAGAAATGGATTGGGGAATTAATTCAATTTAATTAAGGTAAAATATATGATATTTTCTTATTGGAAAAAGTTGTAATTTGGGGTATGGTTATTGGAATTCTAGGTTGAACAGAGAATTGAAATAGCTAACGATTCAAGGTGACAACGACAATGGTTCTGTGAGTGGTTTATTTTACAAATTGTTTTCATTATTTTATTATTATTATGAATTTTTCAAGGATTCTATAATCATGTGGGATTTTAGAGAAACTGCTAAGAGATCTTCAAAGAATTCTTATGAATTTCCAAAAATTGAAATTTGCAATGTATTATGGTTTTTAGCTGAAATTATCATTTGAGGAATATTTGAGATATTTTATGATTATAAAGATGTGTTTGAAGAGTTAAATGTTTATTGAAAAATTTATGAATTTCATGAGATATAGTTTCAGAGAAAATACGACTTTGGGAATGTTTTATATTATTTGAGAGATTTGATGATTATTTGAGAAATTATAAATGCTTGATGTTATTTCAGAAATCTCTCAAGATTATGAAAAAAATTGTTTAAAGAAAGAGCATGGTTTTCAGAAAGAGTTTGAGAATCAAGAGTTTTATGTTAAAGGTGGTTTTCCAATCATTAGATCTATGTACCCATGGTGATTACCCGTATACTGTGTGAATGTGTTTCCACAGTATACTAGAAAGAGAGGTCTTTGGGACCCACTCTAGCACACACATAGGCTTTGGGTCGTGTGTTAGGGTGCTTAGCCTTTTGGAGGCAGTTCTACTTGCACCCATGACAGAGATTGACTCTGCTATGTACTTTGGAATTACTCGGTGCATAGTATGACAGAGATATGCTCTGCGATATATCTAGAGATTACTCGATACATAGTATGACAGAGATTGCTCAAGCTGTGCGTATTGAGATTACTCTATGTCAGTATGACAGATATTTGGGTACAGATTTGGTGATTAATTGTACTAGCTTATGCTTATGTTTTACAAATATATAATTACAAATTTTTCTATCTATGTTTTTACGAACTTGTGCTTATGTTTTCAAGAATTGTTGATTTAAGAGTTGTTGTTCCAAGAGCTGTAATCGTTGTTGTGTTATTCTCGTTTTCAAGTGTTGTTTATTTACAGATTTTAATGTCTTAAAATGATCTCGAAGGTTTCTTAACTGTTCATGATTTACATTATGTCATAGAGTTGTGAACTTATGTTTAGTAAGAGAATAATTTTTCTTGAACATTTATTTTCTTATGGAATCATCACTCACTGGGCTTTTTAGCTCATTCTTTTGTTTTTAATTTTCCACCAGGTTGCTCTTGACTTTTAATCAAAGTTAGCTAATCAGAATCTGCCACCAGTCTTATTAAGTCATTGCATATCATATATTGTAAGTTAAGGGAAATCTTGACTGCGTTGTTTATGGGATTTCCACAGATAAAGTTATACAATGTAAAAGAGTTAAAGATTTGGCTATAGATTTCATTCCACATTTGGGGTCTACTGCCATCACAGCTTATCCTAGATTTGGTAGAGTTAATTTGGGGTGGGGTGTGACAAAAAGTTAGTCTCTATTACTTTTTCTCTATAAATTTTGGAAGCATGTTCGCATGGTGTCTTTCCTTGTATTAAAATTATTATTATTATTTAACCAATTTTGATAAAAATTAACTTCAAACTTATCATAGAGACCAATTTTAAGCTTTATTGAAAGTACAGGGACTAAAATTGGACATTTAAAAATACAGGGACCAAAATAAAATAAAGGTCAAAGTACAGGGACCAAAATAGTATTTTAACCTAAATATTAATTTGAACATTTCAATTTTTTTCTTTCAACTAAATAGATCCTTTAGTGTTACTATGAGCTAGCAACGTGACCTTATGGACATACAGATTATAAGCTCCAATGATACAAAATTAATTAATTAAACTCTTTAATTAATCAATTTTCATTAACTCTAGGGTCACTCCACTATAGACCTAGAGTTGCACTCTTATGCACTGTAGGACAAGTTGTGTCCATGGATATATAATAATTACATGCAAATCGATCCTTCATGAGTTGTTTGTAATTACAACTAGGTCAAAAATTCGTTTTACCTCTGTAATTACATCTTTCACCTTAAGTATCATTGATCCTCCGGCCAGTGAAAGAGTGAAACCTCATAAGTCCCAAAATCAGCACTTAAGGGAACTACTCATCTACTTACCCTATATGGAAAAAAGTGAATCCTATCTTGTGAGATTATGTTTTAAGCACCCTATTTGGTCAAGTTCCCAAAATGGTAAGCTTATTGAATCGGCTACAAAAGTCACTATCACCCATGCAAATCAAAGGATAAGCCCTCATTGACTCGACTTCATAACTCACTCAAGATTAAGATCGAGTCGCATATGATCATCCTGATGAAATATTAATCTTCTCAATTAACAAATTTATAAAGAGATCATTAAATATTTTGTGGTCCAGTCTTATATACAAACTCATTGTATATGATACCCCACTCACATGTCTCCACATGAACGATTTGGATCAAATTATTTGTAACTATTACAAAGTGGGTCGTATCAATAGTGTTACTAGGATAAGACACCCAACCTTATCCATATACTATGACCCTTTAGGTTATTTCTTGAATATGATCATCTCATATGTCATCCACATACTGTTCAAGATTACACTAATAACCTTGAATTTTCACATAATGAATAATATTATATTGTAAATAAATAATCAAAATTATTATTAATTATTAAATAAATCATTAATTACGAGGCTTTAGGACATAAATCCCAACAATAACTTGCCTATCATTTGCTATAATATGTTTACCTATCACTACTAGAGTAGGACAAGGCTTCAGATGTGTCATTTTCAACCAATCAAGCAAATCCATAACATAGTTGGCTTGATTTAAGTAGCAACCATTCTCATCTTTGTGAACTTCAATTCCTAGGAAATAGGATAGATCTTCTAGATCCTTTAAAGCAATCTCTCTGTTCAACTCATGGACGAGCTTGTTGATAACCTCTATGTTGTTTCCTGTTACAAGAATATCATCAACATAAACTAAAATGTAAAATTTTACCTTATTGTGAAGTAGATAGAATAGAGAATTGTCTGCCTGTGAATTTTTGAAACTGTAGTTAAGTAGAACACTTTTTAGCTTTTCATACCATGCTCTAAGAGCTTGCTTCAAGCCACACAAGGCTTTGTGAAGTTTACAAACATAATTGGATCTTTCTTTGTCCATAAAACCTTCAGGTTGTGCCATGTAGACTGCTTCCTCGAGCTTTCCATTTAAAAAGGCATTATTTATGTCAAGTTGCCTCACTTTCCAGTCATTAATAAGTACCAAATGTAATAAGATCCGAATAGTTGAAGACTTTACTATCGGACTAAAAGTCTCTTTGAAATCAATTCCTGGATTCTGATGAAACCCCTTAGCAACTAGGCATGCCTTATGTTTTTGTATGCTTCCATAAGAATTTCTTTTTACTTTAAACACCCACTAGCACCCTACTAAGTTATAATTTTTTTAATAGGGAAGTCCACGTATTGTTTCGCTGAAGAGCTTCCATTTCTGACTTCATTCTTATCCTTAATTATACATTTTTCACCTCCACTTCTAGTTCGTGAGAAGTTCAATCCTGTAGGATTTAGACAAAAAAGATAGATTTAACTTTGCCCCAAACCCTTAATCTACAACTTTTTTGGCTATCAAGTTGAGATATACAGTCCTGGCTAGCAAGTTGAGCTACAAATTAAATTGAATATCTTAGGCCCCATTTCATTACCATTTTGATTGATGCTTACAGTTTTTTGGATTTAGAAATGTTTTTAGTTTTTGGGACAAACAAGCCACAATTATTCATACAAAGGCCTAATGGGTTTGTTAAAGATAAGTTCTAAGCATTCAATTATTTTGAAATTGTGTTGAAGTAGTTTGAGTATAAACATAACATCTGTGGTAGTAGGTGTCTTTTCAATTGTGTTTTTTTTAGTATAATTAATATGTTAGGAGTGAGGATATGAACCTTCAACCTCAAGGAAAAAAATATATGTCTCAACCTTTGATAAGTTGAATAAGCTAAGTTAAATTTGAATTATTAAATTTTCACAATATCTTAATAAGCTAAATTAAATTGAATATCTTAATAAGTTAAGATTTCAATCTTAACAAGCTAAAAACCAAAAAAATATACATCACATGCATAATTAAATTAAAGCAAAATTAACAGACATATTTGACATATCCTATAAATTAAAAACAAGATTCAAAATTACATAATTTGAATTTCCAAGACATATCTTGGTCTTCTATTTCTTTCCTTTGTTGAAATCTATCAAATTTAGATTTCAGAATACCCTAAATTTATTTGTAGGTTTTTAGTACTCGCCCATCTAATTACTAGTAAGTTTGGGTAGGGGTGTTCAAGATTGAACCGAAAATCGATCTGACCACCCGAAACCGACCGAACCAACGTCGGTCGGTCGATTTTTCGCCATAATCGGTCGGAGTCGGTTTTGTCAATTGGCAAAACCGATTGTCGGTCGGTCGGTTCAATGAAAATAGAAAAAACCAACCGATCGACCGAATCTCATATATATATATTTTGAGAATCTATATATATTCAAAAAAAAAAAGAAAAAGATAATTATTGTTGCTTTTTTGCAGGTGCACGGTCTCCCAAGACCAAAACCACCTTGAAAAAATCAAGGATGGTTGGCTTTACAAAGTAGTTTTGTCCTTTGATATTAAAAAAATAATATATTTTTTTCACTTTGCTGTCTTCTTCGTTCTCTCTCCATCTCTTTACTCTTTTCTCTCAAATCATTTCTTCTTCTCCATCTCCACTTTTCCTGTCTCTTTCTTCTCTTCTTCTTTGCCTTTATTTTTCTTCCCTTTCTTTCTTTTCTTCTACCGTTCTTGTCGCTGCCTCGTCGTCTCTTGCTATCTATGCCTCGCCCTTTCTCTTCCACATTTGATGTCGCCACCGCCTTGCCGTCTCACTGCCTCGCCGACTCCGTTGTTGTCGCCGTCTCGCCTTTTCCCTCTCCATTTGACGTCGTTGCCTCTTCCCTCTCCTTTCTTTATTCGGAAGTGTATGAAACAAATAAAAATCCAAAATCGCCTTTCTATTTATAAAAAAAAAAATTAAAAAATAAAAATACGAAAATCGATAGAACCAACCGACCGAACCGACTTTCAATTCGGTCGGCGGCAGAATGTCTCCAAAAACCTTCGGTTTCCATTTGCTGGAAACCGACTGGTTGGTTTTCGATATCAGTTTTGGCAGAAAACCGACACCGACCGACCGATGAACAGCCCTAAGTTTGGGACCCACAGTGGCAAGCATCACCTCAAGAAGTTCACACCGGCAACACATTTACCTTGGAGTCTTCATGTTTGGTATTTGGTAGGGGTGTTCGTCGGTCGGTCGGGGTCGGTTTTGGGCAAAAACCGTCCCCGAAAATCGACTACGGTTTATTCAGCAGGGGCAGAAACCGACCTCCCGTAGGTCGGTTCGGTCGATCGGTTTCGTCGGTTTTTTTTTTTTTTTATTATTTATTTTGGCTTCTTAAAATTTTTAAATTTAATAATCAGGCTACTTTACTAACTATATTAACTTGGTTTCATCGGTTTTTGTAAGACTAGCAAACTAAATAAAAAAAAGTGTGAAAGGGAGAGGAAAAGAAAAAAATGGAGAAGAAATGGAAAAGGCATGAAGAACAGAAGGAGAAGAAAGAACTAAATTAAAAAAGGGAGAAGAAAAAAAACAAAAAAAAGGAAACTACTGAAGAAATCGTGAAGAGAAAAGAAGAAAAAAGAAAAAAAAAAGAATAAGAGAGAAGAAACTCGTGAAGAGAAAAGAAGAAAAAAGAAAAAAAAGGAAGAAGAGAGAAGAAAGGAGATTGTGAAGAAGAAGAAATGAAAAATAGATTGAGAATAGAGAAGAGAGAAGAAAGGAGGACAGAAATCGATAAAGAGGGAAAAAAGAATAAAAAATATATTTTTTTAATAATTACATCTCTGGGGAAGAGAAACCATTATATTACTCTTTGTCTTCCCAAGAGAATAAGTTGATGGTCTTTGTCTTCCCAATAGAAGAAGCTGCAGGCTAGTGGAGTTTAAAATTTAAATACAAATGTTGCTCACGGTATAGTTTTTAAAAAAAATTACGTAGAAGTCGGTCGGTCGGTCGATTTGGGCTCTTATTGAGCCCTCCGACCGACCGATTGTCGGGTTTTCTCTTGAAAAAACCGACTCCGACCGAAGCTATTGGAAAACCGACCGACCGACCTTGGTTCGGTCGGTTTCGGTCGGTCGAGTCGATTTTCGGTTTAACTCTGAACACCCCTAGTATTTGGTTTAGGTGTTTGTAGGCAAAGACTCACAGACACATATATTTATATATCTGATTTTAATCCACCACTAGCAGTACAAAATTTTTGATATTCATGTTCATCCGCAGCCAAATTCAACTTGAATTAAATATTGTACAACGCACATAATTTTGGCAACCCAAAAGTGCAACAGCTTTCAATTTTGATCCATGTATATATGAAGACAAAAGTTTCACTAAATGAAGTTTTACCCCAATGCAAATTAATGAATCTATTAATTTTAGGCAACGCACAATAATTTTTTCCTTTATTTTCTTATCCCCTACTTTGTAGCTCTATGTAGCCGGCAAAATTTCACTTTGTCGTAGGTTTTGAGAGCAACAAAACACAATTACAAAGATAACCTAGACTATGAGAGTTTTACATTTGATCTAATCAAAATCAATTAAAGTTAATGTCAAATAGCCTAAACAATCAATTTGCAAATCACAAATAACACATATATGAAATTAAAATACCCACCATATAAAACCTTAATTCTAAATAAAATTCAAAGGTCGATCTGATATCAATTGAAAGGAATGAACGTTTCATCACTCTGAAACAGAAGCATGTGATCGTCTTTGATTTTATTTAAAATTAAACTAAAAAATAAGATTAAACAAACTTAATTGGAGTAAATATGGAGATATTTCAGGGATGTCTTTATCTTCACTACAAAGTCTTTCTAGCTATGACTCGAGCACAAGATCAAGGCTTGTAGGAGCCTCCTGAAAGAAAATCTACAAGGGATTGGAGAGGAAGAAGTCTAGAGAGAATTATATAATTCTCTCATTCTTTCTTCATGTTAGAGAGTAGAAGGTTTTTGTCTCATCGACTAGTAATACTTAGGTCCTTGTCGTGGGCAAGAGTTGCTAGTTCTTCAAAGGTGCGAGGCTTTATACCTTGGAGAATGTAAAGAAGTCCCCAATGCATGCCTTGAATGCACATCTCCACTGCTGACAGTTCAGTGAGACGATCCTTGCAATCTAGACTCATGGCTCTCCAACGATTTATGTAGTCAATAATGGGTTCACCTTTTCGTTGTCTAGTGTTGGTGATCTCGAACATGATGACAATGCATCTTGTGCTGTAGAAGCGGTTGTGAAATTCTTTTTCAAACTGTTCCCAACTGTCTATTGACTCAGACTCCAGATCGATGTACCAGTCGAAAGCATTTCCCTTCAACGTTCGAACGAACTGTTTAACAAGAAGATCTCCTCGTGTACCAGCATTTTCACATGTTTCGAAGAAATGAGCAATATGTTGCTTTGGATTGCCCTTCCCATCAAATTGTTGGAACTTTGGTGGTTGATATCCAATTGGCAGTCTCAAATTATCAATTCTCTTAGTATATGGTGATAGGACATATAAAGTTTTATTTAATCACACTTAACTCTTGTCAGTTGAATAGTTTTTATTTTTTTTTCATGTTTATTTTGTAGGGATTCGAGCAAAATAAGTATTTTGAGACTCTATATCGAATAACGATTCAAACGAGCCAAACCGGAGGTCATTCGGACACTTGAGCAAAAAGTTAGAGCAAAATTACCAAATCTGTCCAAGGAGCAGCGTCTCGACGCCACTCGACGTCGCTCAACGCCATGCTCGACGCTGCGGTTTGGCATGCTCGACGCTACTCAACGCTATGATTCTGTCTTTGCTTAACGTCGCTCGACGCTGCGGTTTGGCTTGCTCAACGCCAGTAGCGTCTCGACGCCATGCTCAACGCCACACGAACAAGCGATTTTTCTTTCCTTATTTGCTAGAGCAACGTCTCAACGCCACTCTTGGCGTCTCGACGCTGCCCCAACCTTATTTATAGCACTTTTCACTCTAGGGTTGAGACTTTGGCCTCCTTTTCTTAGACTTTTAGAGAGAGCTTTTGGGAGCTTTTCTCCTTCTATTTTTATACTTTTATTGAGGCAAATCGAACCATGTTTAACGAGAGATATACTATCACGATGCTTGGCTAAACTCCACGTTTTCCAGTTCAGAGGTCGGCTGCAACCAATTGCAATGTTGTGAGGCTTGAACCTTAACTTAGTTTTCTTTCAATTGCAAGTATTCTTTAATTCCCGTGTTAATTTTATAAGTATGCATTTTGATTAAATTGACTCCTTAATCACTCTACATATTTTATTGCTAATCATGATCATGATCCGTAATTGTCATGTTGAATGAACCGGTAGCATTAGGATTATCACATGTGTATGCTTTGTGGGTTTCCATATTGCATGGCTTGCATGTTTAATTCTAGGAATTAAAGAAGCTTCTTAATTAGGTGAAAGTTGTTTTACCTGATTAGTTGTCTTGGTCATTCCAATGTTCGTAATGCCTTTATCTAAATAATTTGGAGCGGTTTCGTCAAAATTGTTTAGGTAATTAGCGTTAACTTGACGTTCGTTAGAGTTAATGAATTTAGGGAATTCGTTACTTTTGGGGTTTCCTGATAAGTTGACTAAGTGCTTGTATGATTAAGTTAAACACTTTGTGTGCCTATGATCAATTTTGCAATTGGATAAAATCGTGCCTTTGAATTGAAACTTGGTTAGATTTGACCTATCTTTATTTTTATCTTATGTTTTATTTTATTTAGAAAAATACAAAATCCCCCCCCCCCCCTTTTATTTGTTTTCTCATTTGCAAATTTAATTTGAGAAATTGATATTTGGTTCCCTGAGATCGACCCGGTCCACTCAATGCTACAAGTAGCTTAGGATCGGTTTATAAATTTTAATTTGACGAGCCCTCGACAAGCTCGCTTCATATGGTTTAGAATACAAGAGAGAACTTTGAGAATCCCCACCATACTGAGCTTTAATGGAGTTCGTTATCATGTCCTGAAGTTGTTGGACAGATAATGCAACAATCGAAGTAGAGGGTTGTGGTTGATCTTCTTGCACAACGACCTTCACTTTGTTGCAATCTTTGATGGTAGGAGTTTGACTTGATTCAGTGACATTCTGACTCTCAATCTGGCTCTTTAAGTATGCGATTTGAGAATCATTTTCTTCGATCGCCTTCATCAAGATGTTGATTTTCTCCTGCATTTTTTCCATTCTTTCTTCCATAGTGTTTGTTTCAATCATCATGACAGACACTACATCAGAATCGAAGTCGAACAAAGGGTTACACTTGACCAAAAACTCATTGTTAGTAGATGCCCCTAGCAATGTCGTTACTTCATCTTCTTCCAACCTTAGTTCATTGGAGCAACTATGGGTAGTAGAACTTGTGTACAAATTGCTCATGACAGAGATCATTGAAGAATTCTTGAATGACATCACTTCACTTGTGCTTTGAGATGAAAGAAAGAGATGAGAGGTAGAGATGGTTCCACTTAGCGTGCCAATTTGTTTACACGTGATTTCAAAATAGAAAGAGAAATGAGACACGTGTAAATAAACTTGTATATGTATTAATTTGAATATAGTGGAGTACAATATCTAATTTGTCCTTCTGATTCTTCCTCTCAAATATACATTTGTCTCGAGGGCTTTGCAGTTTGTTCTCGAATATGAATTTGTCTCGAGAGCTTTGCAGCTTGTTCTCGAACGTGAATTTGTCTCAAGGGCTTCGTAGCTTGTTTTCAAATGTGGATTTGTTTCGAGGGCTTTGCAGATTATTCTAGAATGTGAAGTTGTCTCGAGGGCTTTTGCAGCTTGTTCTCGAATGTGGATTTATTTCGAGGGCTTTGCAGCTTGTTCTCGATCTTCAAAGTCTTCTAGTCTTCAAGGCTCTAGTTTAAAGAGTGTTTGATCTTCAAGAGTTTAGGGAGTCTTCTGATCTTTGTTTCTGAATTCTCTCTAAGTTCTCTGGAGAGTTTCCATTTTCCAACTCCTGAATTGGAGGAGAGAGCTCTCTAGTTATAGAGTTCATGAAGGCATCCAGGTGGGCTTGGGCTTATTAGTCGGACTAGGCCTGATTGACTCTAGGCTTAACTTCTGAACTGGGCCTGGTTGACTTTAGGCCTATCTCTTTGGACTTTTGTCTAAAATTTGCTAAAATTTCACATAACCCAATTGTATATTGAGATTTGCCATAATTTAATTTAGGGATCCTTGCCAATTTAATCAATCCCTAATTAAATATAATTTCGTCATCAATGACGTGACAATTTTTTGATTGGCCAAAATTTCTATTCCAACAAAGAGATTTGGTAAGGTGGTGGTGGCATGTCATCTTCAAATCCCCCCATTTTCCCAAATCTCCCGTCGATTGGATCCAACCCGTTGCAGTGATCTAACTCCATAAACGCTGGCCAGGTAAGTTTCTTATTCTTCACCTTCTTTATTTATCCATGAATCTTATTCTTTTCTTGCTGCCGCTTTTTTCCATTCTGAACCTTTGTGATTTTTTCAATTGCTTTTACAATTTCGATTTTCAATTTCTCCTACGTTTGTTGTCCTTGTGAATGCATATGGCGTATCTGATATTGTTGTTGCTGATGATGTTGATGTTGTTTGTTCTTTTGCCCTCTTTTGCTGAAGTTGAAACTGAAACTGGTTGGAAATTGCATGTTGATGAATTGATGATTGTGAGATATTGTAATGTTTGAAATGGAACTGTGATTTAGATCATTTGAAATATGCAATTTTTTTTTTTGAGAAAAAGGTGTGTCACTTTTCCCTTGGCTTATGGCATTCCTCTGGACCTCCGACATTGGAATAGACAAACTTCTTGGTGGTTTAGCATACTTGTCCTTGGCATATAGGTCAAGGACTCCAACGCTTTTACACACATTGGGTACAAATCTACCCATGAAACTCCAAGAAAAAATCAATTAATTTGAAGTGCTTTAAACAGAGAAGATTTTGGAAATAATGTCGAACATAATAGTTAGACTGCACAAAGTTTATTTAAAGATGTAGACAGTAATGAGAAATGAAAAGAAGATTCAAAATATGCAATTTCCAATGTATATCTCTGAGAGAATAACTTGAGTAGACAAAAAGAAAGGAAAATACTGAGAAAAGGACAAAAGAACTTTCAAAATAGCATTCTCTTAGTAGTAACAGGCCACAACAACAACATATCCAAAAGGCAAAGAAAATGGAATTATCATCAAAATTAAGGAATAAGCAACAACAAAGATGAAGTTTGCAAGCTTGAAAATGCTTTGCACGTTGAAGAGGTAAACTTTATCTACTCTTAACCTCTTAATTGTCATGTCCAGTAACTATTGTCCTTGTTTTTTCTCCCCTTTTGACAAATGGATACTTATTTCTTGGATAATATAATGTGCCAAGCTTGTCAACTCAATTCTACTATTTTGTTTGTGGCTTGCTCTAGTTTGTGTTATAGTTATATTTGCTATACCATGTTTGAGAATATGTGTGCAAATTTTCAATGGTAATAACATCTAGATAATGTTTATAGTTTATAGTCTTTTCTATTTGTGTTTAATAGGCATGGTGCTGAATTCTTTATGCTTACTATTAGTGATTTTGTACTTATGTTGGAAAATTATATACTTTGGCATTTCATGCATTGGTATATTGATGGTAAATTGAAATTAAAGACTGTTGCACTTCATCTTTGGCCTTTTACTTAAAATGTGTGGATGCTTATTATGGGCAGAGAATGATTGGTTTGGATTATATGGATGTGGAACGTCTGAAGAAGCTAAACAAGAACAAGAAGTTGCTGAAGAAAGGTACTAAGAAATATCATGCCTTTTTAGCACTTGAAGCTGTTATCAAGCAAATTTCACGTCTTCTGGTCCCTTGCTCTGGTAACTCAAGTTAGAAAGTTTTTCTTAGCTTTATGGATTTTTTTTTTCTTTATTGTTGTTGTGGTGATGCAAGGAAGGTATTTGTAACTTGGCACTTCATATTCGACTTTCTGTTTCGGCTCATCATGGGCTGCATACTTGTAAATTAAATTCCAATCTTTTCTTTTAAAGAGGTGTTTTGTTGTGCACAACTCTCATAAGAGAGTTTTTATTTGTATTTCTTACTAACATTGACATCTACTTGTCATTACCCATAGGTAAGTTCCCTACCCTAGTTGCTCACCAACAAGAATCCCTCAAGTTTAAAGTTAACATGACAAGGCAATGGTTAAGTTTCAATTGAAGAAGAGTGTCAATTTCCTTGTTTCCTTGTTAAAAAAGAACTGGCAAAATGTAAGTCACGGGCCTTACTTTTCCACCGTGTCATTTTAGTTCTCTTTTTTTCATTTATTCCCAGAGCATGCTCAAAGGCAATGTTGTTCATATTTTTCTTAAATTTTTAATATTTATTTATATTTTCTCTAATAAATATATTTATTTATACTAGCCAATGTTGTTCATATTTTTCTCAAGAAGTATGTGCCATTGAAACATTGATGATTGTAGATATTGTCACACATGGTCATTGGATTGTACGTGGAAGAACGAAGAGGCTTGAACTTTAAGCTCTTTGAGATAGAAACTCGACATATCAGTGTGCAGTAGTTGTTTTATCTTGCAGGTTTGTTACAGTCTATTATTGAATTTATTTCCCATATAAACAGCTTTTGGGAATATTACTTCTCCACTATAGATCTAGAATTGCACTTTATGTATTGTTAGGACAAGTCATGTATATGGATATAACCATTACATGGAAGTCGATCTTTCACGAGTTGTTCGTAATTACAGTTGAGTTAAAAGTTTGTTTTACCCTTGTAATTACATCTTGCACTTTAAGTATCATTAATCCTTTAATGAGCAATTCGTTTTTTATTCAACCATAAATTAAGTCCTTCTAGGACCAGTGCAAGTGTGAGGTCAACACTTGAGGGAACTATTCATCTACCTATCCTATATGGGAAGAAGTGAATTCCATCTCTTGAGATTATGTTCCCAATTCCCTACGTGGTCAAGTCTCCAAAATGGTAAACTTATTGAATCGGCTACAAAAATCACTATCGCTCATGCAAATCAAAGGACAAGCCTTCACAGGTAAGAGTTCATAACTCACTCAAGATTAAGATCGAGTTGAAAATATTATCATCTTGATGAAATATTAATCTACTCAATTAACGGATTTTATAAGGAAATATTAAATATTTTATGGTCCAATCTTATACAAAACTCATTATATAATTATTAAATATCTCATTAATTACAAGGTTTTAGGGCATAAATCCCAACAGTAGGTACACTCTGAGTCAATTACCTAGTCTTCCTTATTCCCCACTCCTTATTTTATGGCCTTATCCTTAGTGGTGGATAACACTTCTAAATATTTAAAAGTGTATTCTCCAATAGAAACATCTCCTCTTCCATCTTCCCTTTTCTTTTATGAAAATTTCCCTTTTTCTTTAAAGAAAATCTCGTTTGAAATGTCCCTCCTTATGGCAAATGTAGCATTTCAATACTATATTTCCTTTAAAAGACTTGTACCCCTTTTGAAATTTGTTTTTCTTAAATTGATTCTTACCTTTTGTGAAAAGTGATTCAACTCCACCATTTTCCTTATTTTCAGACTTCAATTCACGTTCTTTATAGCGAATTACTGTAATAACCTAATCTACATCAAATCCCTTTCATACTTCAATATATTCTTTACATCCTTGTAGGCTTTGGGTAGAGAATTTATTAGGAGTATTGCTTCACTCTCACTGTCCAACTTATCCCATGTAGCTACAAATTCATATGTAAGTTTCTTGAACTCATTAAAATTTTCGTCAAGCGATTTGGAGTTCTGCATCTTGTAAGTAAACAGCCTTTTTCTGAGATAAACTTTGCTCGGTACATTTTTCTTAATATATAGAGGCTTCAATTTCTCTCAAGCGCCAAAAGTTGTTAATATTCAGAAAAAATCGTACCATAGGTTGTTTTCTCCATTGTTCATTTTTCCTCATCTGTTAGTGTGGCCGGTATAGCTTTCGGATCTTCCAAAGCCATAAGAGCCGACTGTTGGATCAGAATCACTTGAATCCACAAAGATTAAAATCACCATCTCCATTAAACCTCTCGATCTCATACTTTGATGTAGCCATTGATTTACTGCTCTTTTTTATTTCTTGATGCTCTCTTGAACTTAATTGGCTCTAATACCAATTATGAGTGGAAGCAATGAATACGCAATCTGTTCGAAAGTAAGAAAGTAGAAGAAATCACTCTAAGAAGAAAACAATTCAAAAAACCAAAATGCATAAATTTAAGAACAAAGCATAAAGGAGAAGAAGAAGAACTCAAAGATTTATTGTGGTTAGACAACTAAGAGACTTTCACAAATTATTTGCTCTTTTCTCAACTTCTTCGATTTGTTTTTCAAGTTTTGATTTTGTTTGTGATAGATTTCCGCTGAGGTCAACCTGAAAGAAAGGACTTGATACAAGGTCCTTTTTTTCAAAGCTTCCATAATTCTTCTCTTCTTTACTGACTTTTTCTTCAATCCTGTCAATTTGTTCATATATAGTATAAAGGATTTTATTGGTATAATTGCCTTGTAATTGTAATCCTCTTATACCCTTTGACGAATTGTTTTCTTCTGTTTTCACATCAATCTGTTTGAACGATGCTGCCGTAACAGTTTGATCTCTGCTATCAAAATGAATAGCCTCTAGGGGAGGATGAACAGAATTAATCTCTTGTCCCCTAACGGTCTTCCATCTGACTTCTTTCAGGACATTTATTTTCATTTCCTGATAATTTTCTCTGTCTATATACCAATCAAAGAAAGGTATATTTTGTTCCAGATTTTCCATAACCTGGATCCATTCCTTCTTCAGGATTTCTCTTTCTTCTTCATTGTAGGCTTTGAAGAAAGCTTTTCGTGCATCTCTCATCACGGGACTGAGGAAGTCTTTCTTTAAAGCTTCCATGTCAACTTGGAATGCTTCCCGAATCATATTTAGTTGATTCGCCTCCATGTCAGTCTGTGTAGGCGAATTGGTTCTTGGATAATGTACTTCTGGAATATCTGGATCTAGATCTACTCTATCTATACGTAGAGAGTTAGATCTTCGTACTCCCATAGATGCTGTTGGCGCTCTACTGTTTGAAGTACTATGCCTGCTTGAGGCCCAATTGATTATTTTTGTCGTTGGAGGTTCTTCCTCATCGAGAAACTGGATACAAACTCCTCCGTCTGGTCTTTGCTCGATTTGAGACAAAGTCTTTGGCTTAGGTTTCTCAGAAGTATAGGCTCCATCGAGAATCCATTCTGACTTTCTCGTAATTTCTTCCCATGTCAAACTTCTTGGAACATCTATTAGGGAGTTCTCTATATTTTCTTAGAATAGTATTGTTTTCCCTTCTGATGGATCTTGAATGATACACCCTAACTCCAAAGTTGTTTTCATAATTTTGTAGTATACTCTGAATAGGACTACGAATCCTTCAACGTCTTCGTCTGGTCGTAGCTTTTTGAAGGTAAGATCTAATACAAGAGTATTCAGGATTTTTGCATCTGTCAATGAGACTGGATAGTTTGGGTATATATTGAAGTAGGCTGGTCCATGCGCCAGATTTGCTTCAATTACTCCCAGTAATGAACTGTCATAGTCTAGAAGTCTCTTATCCCGTATAGTTACAAGGATAGGAGTATCTAGACCTAGTCTGTACAGTGGTTTGACACCTACTTGTACACAAGCAATATGCAGGAAGTTATATCCATCTCGGAGATGTGGATATAACATTTCCTGAGTGAAGATCGTGAATGCAATCGGATTCTTCCTAATAGGAAGTGTCCTTTCTTCAATTTTGATTACTTTCTTCTGGGAAAAATCAAATGTTCCCATCTTGTACATCGTTGCTGGATTCAGCATAGGAAGACCCCATTGATTAAGTCTTGAAGGTACAAAGAAAAGGTACTGGAGTAGCTGTCTCTTATACAAGGAACTATTACTCTAGACCATCTCGACCTGATCAAGGCTATGAAGAAAGGTCTACAATGACCTATTGATTTTTCGATGGAAATTCCATCTATGAATGGAATATAGATGGGTTACCCGAATATCTAATTATCGGAGTAATACAAGAAATGCTAGTAGCAGATGTATCTTACCGTACTCATTCCCACAATGACCATGAGTCAGCCAGACTAATATCCTCAGGGTTCACTGGAATCTTGAAGGGATGGTGGGACAAGAATTATACAGATGCAGAAAGAAAAGAAATTTTAACACATAGAACAAGGAAGCCAACAATGGTCGGAACAACAGTTGGACCAGCAGAATCATCATCATCAGGAACAACCTCTACCATGACGACCCGTCAGGTAATAGAAGGGGGTAATCGATGATGCAGTTATTATGCTGACGCATGCTATTATTAGAACCTTTATTGGTAGAAATGATAATTGGCAAGCTTTAGCTAACAATTTTTTATATAATCTTAAATGTCCAAAATTACAAGATTTTAGATGGTACAAAAATGTATTTCTTACAGAAATATACAAAAGAGATGATTGTGAAAGTTCAAATTGGAAGCAAAGGTTCGTAGCCGGACTACCAAAGTTCTTCCAGGCACAGTTTCTTATACATTTAAAGAAACGGTTTCCAGGAGAAGAAATTCCATGGGCAACATTATCCTATGGAGATTTAGCAGCAAATGTAATAAATTTTGGAATGGAGCACTACCTCGCAAAGAAGGCCACCGAAAGAATGGCATCAAGCTCAGACTATAGAAGAGAATTGGGATTATTCTGCGAAATGTACGCGATCAATCCTATAAAAGAACCACCTTCTCAAAAAGAAAGGAGGAGACATAAAGTATGAAAAGATTCCAAAGACACTCTCCAAATGCTCCAAATACTACAAGAATGTACAGAGAGTATAATAGACCACACAGAAGATCGTATAATTACAAAAAAATAAAGAGAAAAGGCTGCAAAGGCATCAAAAAGAGGCGCCAAGAGCACCAACAGGATCGACGAAAAAGGTACAATGCTACAAGTGTAAAAAATACGGTCATTACTTTAACTGTTGTCCACTTGCAGGCAAAGTTAATGAATTATAGATAGAAGAAGACTTAAAGCAAGATCTTCTAATGGCTTTAAGATCAGAATCCGAGAATTCAGATATCGGGAGTGAATCTAGCCAAGAGGCCCTACAAATGTGGGACGTCACAGAAAGCTCCGATGAAGATGAGATTGACGTCATCCACCAACCAGACTGCCAAGGAGGAAACGTTTGTGGTTGTTGGGGGTGTATAAATGTCATAATAGATCAAGAATTTTTATTAGATTTAGTTGATCATATTTCAGATGATTCTAGTAAATTAAAAATTCTTAGCCAATGAAAAAAGATATAGATAAATTGGAAGATTTAAATATAAATCTTATCTCAATGAAAGAAATATATGATAGAATGAAAGAAGAAAATCCAGTCTCAATTCAAGACCTTCAATTTGAAATCAACAGTCTCAAAAGAGAAATCATAAACATAACAGCTGATAATGCGATTCGGTTTGCAAAATTAGCATATGAAATTGCAGTGATAAAGAGAAATAAAGGTAAAAGACCGGTGGTAGAAGAAGACTCTCCAGAGGATATAATCCAGGAAGGAGCATTTCTCAATGCCATCACCAGAGTCTCATATCAAAAATGGTATACAAAGGTAACTTTAAGAGTTAACGATTTTAAATTAGATCTTATAACTCTTATTGATTCAGGTGCAGATCAAAATTGTATTCAAGAACGATTAATTCCTTCAAAATATTATGAGAAGACAACAACAGCCTTAAAAAGAGCAAATGGATCACCCCTTAAGGTTTTACATAAGCTTTCAGAAATGCATATCTGTAAAAAAGGAATATGCTTTGTTACGTCAGGCATGCTAGTTAAAGAATTAAGTCAACCCTTAGTTTTAGGGACACCCTTCATAACTCAACTCTATCTATTAGAAGTTACTGATGAAGGCTTAGTCACTAAAAAAATGGGGAAAAGAATTTTATTTGAATTTTTAAGACCAATATCAACTCATAAAGTAAATCTTATGAGCACTGATAAAGGTTTAAAAATTATTGAACAAAAGGAAAATCATATATTTTTCTTAAAAGAAGAAATCTCTTATAGAAAAATAGAAGAATTTCTAGAGAAGAAAGAAAATAAAGAAAAGATTAAAAAATTAAGAGAAAATTTCGAACAAGAACTTTGTTCAGAAAATCCAAACGCCTTTTGGGGTAGGAAACAACATATTGTTAGTCTTCCTTATATAAAAGATTTTGATGAAGAACAGATTCCGACGAAAGCTCGGCCTATCCAGATGAATTCTAAACTCATTTAGCATTGTAGAAAGAAGATCGAAGGATAGACCATCAAAGAGTCCGTGGTCCTGTGCCGCTTTCTACGTCAACAATCAAGCAGAAAAGGAGCGAGGAGTCTGCCGCCTGGTAATCAATTACAAACCCTTAAACAAGGTTTTAAAATGGATTAGATATCCAATTCCAAATAAATCTGATTTACTAAATCAGTTTTCTAACTCAGGTATTTTCAAAATTCGATATGAAATCCGGATTTTGGGAAATACAAATTGAAGAAAAAGACAGATATAAAACTGCGTTTAATGTACCTTTTAGACAGTATGAATGGAACGTTATGTCATTTGGCTTAAAAAACGCTCCCTCAACGTTCCAAAAGATAATGAACGACATTTTAAAACCAATTAATACATTTTCAATAATTTATATTGATGATGTATTAGTATTTTCTGATAGTATTGAACAACATTTTTTACATTTGAAAAAATTCTTCAATACTATTAAACACAATGGTTAGGTTTTATCAGTCTCAAAAATAAAATTATTTCAAACCAAAATACGTTTTTTGGGATTTGAAATTTATATGGGCCAAATAAAACCCATAAAAAGATCCAGAGAATTTGCAGAAAACTTTCCAGACCAAATTTTGAACAAAACCCAATTGAAAAGGTTTTTGGGCTGTCTCAATTATGTCTCAGATTTTATTAAAAATCTTAGGCCCATTTGTAAACCACTTTTTCAGAGATTGAGAAAAAACCCAAAACCGTGGACAGATGAGCATACGCAAGCTGTCAAGAGGATAAAGGGATTAGTTCAATCTTTACCCTATCTCAATCTTATCAATCCAAAAGCTACTTTAATTGTGGAATCTGACGCGTCCGACATCGGATACGGTGGGGTCCTCAAACAAGCTTTAGATAAGAAAGAACAAATAGTGAGATACTATTCTGGTGTATGGAACGATACCCAGAAAAACTATTCCACTGTGAAAAAAGAGATTTTAGCAATTGTGCTATGTGTTCAAAAGTTTCAAGAAGATTTGATAAATAAAGAATTTATCATTAAAACGAATTCTCGCGAGATGGAAGGCGATTTTATCATGTTTCGATTTTAAAATCCTGCCTATAAAATGGGTGAATAACCCTCTTGCAGATTATCTATCGAGAGAATTTCTTAAACAAAACCCTTTCCCAAAACTCTCTCTTGAAGCCATCTTCTTCCTCTCTTAACCCTGATAGGAAAGAAAATGTCCAGTAGAAAGGGCAAAAGCCCAGCTACTCCTGTCTCAAAAGGCAAAGAAAAAGCCTCTTCTTCGTCTCAAACTGCAAGTTCGATGACTGCAGAACGATATGCTTTAGATTCTGATTTCACACTGGTGGTCAGACCTAGGCAACTTTCTACAGGAATTGTGATTCGTGATTCCTTGGAGTCTTCCACTCCACCACCAAGGCCATTGGCCAACTTAACCCGACCGAGTAGACGACCAGTCTCTCCGACTTCTTCTTAAAGTTTTAGAAGAACCTCTGTTCCGGCTCCCTCTTTACAAGGATCCAATTCGTCTCTAAGACCCATGATGTCATCACGACTTACTACATTTTCCCAGGCAGTAGATCCAAACAGTAGGTTTACTCATAAACCACAGGTAAAGGCCTACTTCCAAAAACCTATTGCTGTTGAAGAAATAGTAATAGAGGCCGAGTGCGACGAAGCATCTATTATGGATGTTATCGAAAAATATTACCCTACCGATTTTTATTTCATGCTGGAGGAGATTTTCAAAACCAGAAGATTTTATGAGTTTATTTTAGTAAACACAAAGTCTATTGAAATTACTCATATTGGAGATTGCGACAACCCAGATAAAGTCGCAATTTCAAAATTGAAAATCTTCAAAGTCCTGACTCCAACTCATTGAATCATAGTATTTTCACTCCAAGAACTCTGTCTCAAAATTTCAAACCTCAAACATATACCTACAGAGACTACGTCCAGGCATGGTATTATGTTGTGGTATATTAAATTTGATCACTCCTGGTTTATTCAATTTTGCCAGAGAGCTCAGCGTATGGAATATCCATACTGGTTTATCAATTGGTGGAAGATTTTTGGACTCACTAAAGAAATATTTTCTGTAGAAGTTGAAGAAGCTTACCATTTATTCCAACAAAATATAGGCAAGAACGAATTCCCAAATCTATTTCGATTCTGCTTATATTTTAAAGTCTCATGGATACTCAGCTGGAATTTCCAGTATAGAGTAAAAGATAATATTAAGGAACTCGCCAAGATAGTGAAGATAAAATGGTGGGATAAATTTGATATTGCTCACCTCTCTCAAGAAGCTATAAAAGAGTGGTTCTCAAATAATCAAGAACTACTCGATCAATCAAGAAGTAATTCAGAATTTCTGAATACTCCGTCTCATTTGATTTCGAGGCTTGCCCAAGCAACCTCAGAAGAAGAATACCAGAGAATTCTAGAAGAAGCCAAGAGCAGAACTCTTTCTCATCACAGTGAAGCTGATGATGAAGAAGAATCTTCTCCATACGATCTAGATGATCCTTTCCTAGATTCACAACCATCGTGAATCTATTATTAAAAAAAAAAAAAGTTAAACCTCCAAAATGAGGGTAAACTATTGTAAATTTGTAAATTCTATTTCATGGTTTCCATCTTCTTTCTTTTAATTTAGTTTTATGGTAATCAGGAAATTAGTTTCTGATTATCCTTATTTTGTAAAGGTTTTGTAAATTAATAATATGTATAGCTTAGGTATACAGAATTCCTTGTATAGTTCTGGATTCTGTCTTGTATAAGTCATTCATCAAAGTTTTCAAACATTACGAAGTTTTGGTTTTTTAGAAAAATTCAGACTTTATCATAGAGGACTTGCTGCGGAGGACTGTTGCGGTCGATTGGTGGTCCCGGCAGAAGGCGTAAGTCTGTTGGTTTAGCCTTGACCTTGCCTCCTTGCCTCCTTGCCTCTATGATAATCGAAGAGTTTTTCGAAAGAAGCAAAAGCTAAAATGATTAAAGATTGCCACGATGAAGATTCGTCCTTGTCTCATCTTTTGTAAAGATTTACTTTAATTTTGTCTTTTTGTAATTATAGTTTTTACTTTCCGCCTTTACTTTTTTAAAGTATTTTGTTTTATTGTTTTTTTAAAAGTAGTTTGTCTCCATTGAGAAAGATTGGTTCACGCAGGGTCATGTCCTGTCGGTTCGAATCTTATCTCTTAGTTAGCTTAGTTTAATTTCTGTTTCAAATCCGGAGTCTATAAAAGACATCCGAGTAAATGTAACAAGGCATCGAAAAATCTTCTCAAGCTTTTCTTGAAAGAATTTTCTCAGCCTATAATTTGTGAAAGTCTTTTAGGTTGTAAAGATCCGCCCGTTTCTGCTCTGATACCATAAGACCCCAGGTTTACACCCATCTCATGGTCCCTCAGAAACATGTTTTACGCCCGACATTCTCTACATGGGCCAACCTCCATTAGAGGACTTGTCAGGGTAAGAGTACCTGCTTCGAGTGTCCCATAATTCGTAAGGTCACAGATTGAGAACCCCTGATCAAGTAGCAACCCTACACGGGACGGATTACGCTAACATGCTCTGATACCCTAATTTCACCACCAGAATCCCTATCCCCGAATCTCTTCAATGGCGTGCACCATCGACTTTTGCCGCCTGGACGAGGGTTTTGGGGGAAAGACCTACAAGCGAAAGCGCCAAGAAGCTCGAAACGGCCTCAACACCGCCGTCTCTGAAAATGTCTATGCCTCCATGGACATCGACGACTCGCTTCCACCGCCTTCCAAGCGATCCGCGATTCCTTCTTCCAATAATCCTGACAAACTGACCTTCGGAAACCCTGCCTACGACGGCGTTATCGCAGGAAAGGTCTCCGGACGGAAGTGGAAATAGTCGCGAAAGCACAGGGTGTCCGCAATGCAGGTGAGCCGAAAAGGCACTATGTTCAAGGAGAGAGAGAAGCAGAAGATGATTAAGGCGGCGTTTACGGAACGGAATGAGGAATTGAAGGAGCATATTAGGTTAAACAAGGTGGAAAAGAGAAAGAAGAGAGATGAGAGAGAGAAGAAGAAGAACGATAACATTTTGAGATCTGGAACTAAGCTACAGAAGATTACAAATCCCAAGACATTGAAGAAGATTGCTAAGTCCAAGCAGAAGAAGCTCCTCAAGGTTGTTCCTGAGGATTACATCAAAAAATAGGTCTGTCGCTTCTTCCAAGTTATTCTCGAGTGTTTTTTCCATCAGCCTTTTAGTATTATAGATAGATTTATCTGCTTTTCTTAAATTTTGGAATTTTGGCTGAATTTTCTGTATGATTTTTTTTGAAATACATAAAAGTTAAGGAAAATTATAGTAAAAGAAATTGATAGTATTTCAATTTCTTAAACAGAATTCAAGATATCTCTCTCTCTCTCCCCTCAGAAAAAATTTGAAATCAACAAAGATTGAGACTGAAAAGGATAATTTTATTTGCTCTTTAGGCTCTAATACCAGAAATGGGCGGATCTTTACAACCTAAGAGACTTTCAAAAATTATAGGCTGAGAAAATTCTTTCAAGAAAAGCTTGAGAAGATTTTCCGATGCCTTGTTACATTTACTCGAATGTCTTTTATAGACTCCGGATTTGAAACATAAATTAAACTAAGCTAACTAAGAGATAAGATTCGAATCGACAGGACATGACCCTGCGTGAACCAATATTTCTCAATGGAGACAAACTACTTTTAAAAAAACAATAAAACAAAATACTTTAAAAAAGTAAAGGCGGAAAGTAAAAACTATAATTACAAAACGACAAAATTAAAGTAAATCTTTACAAAAGATGAGATAAGGACGAATCTTCATCGTGGCAATCTTTGATCATTTCAACTTTTGCTTATTTCGAAAAACTCTTCGATTATCATAGAGGCAAGGAGGTAAGGTCAAGGCTAAACCAATGGACTTACGCCTTCTGTCGGGACCACCAATCGACCGCAACAGGTCCTCTATGATAAAGTCTGAATTTTTCTAAAAAACTAAAACTTCGTAATTTTTGAAAACTTTGATGAATGACTTATACAAGACAGAATCTAGAACTATACAAGGAATTTTGTATACCTAAGACTATACATATTATTAATTTACAAAAACTTTACAAAATAAGGATAATCAAAAACTAATTTCCTCATTACCATAAAACTAAATTAAAAGAAAGAAAATGGAAACCATGAAATAGAATTTATAAATTTACAATAGTTTACCCACATTTTGGAGGTTTAACATTTTTTTTAATAATAGATTCACGGTGGTTGTGAATCTAGGAAAGGATCATCTAGATCGCATGGAGACGATTCTTCTTCATCATCAGCTTCACTGTGATGAGAAGGAGTTCTGCTCTTGGCTTCTTCTAGAATTCTCTGGTATTCTTCTTCTGAGGTTGCTTGGGCAAGCCTCGAAATCAAATGAGACCGAGTATTCAGAAATTCTGAATTACTTCTTGATTGATCGACTAGTTCTTGATTATTTGAGAACCATTCTTTCATAGCTTATTGAGAGAGGTGAGCACAAATTTATCACACCATTTTATCTTCACTATCTTGGCGAGTTCCTTAATATTATCTTTTTTTCTCTAGACTGAAAATTCCAGCCGAGTATCCATGAGACTTTAAAATAAGCTGAATCGAAATAGATTTTGGAATTCGTTATTGCCTATATTTTGTTGGAATAAATGGTAAGCTTTTTGAACTTCTACTGAAAATATTTCTTCAGTGAGTCCAAAAATCTTCCACCAATTGATAAACCAGTATGGATATTCCATACGCTGAGCTCTCTGGAAAAATTGAATAAATCAGTAGTGATCAAATTTAATATACCACAAAACATAATACCATGTCTGGACGTAGTCTCTGTAGGTATATGTTTGAGGTTTGAAATTTTGAGACAGAGTTCTTGGAGTGAAAATACTCTGATTCCAATGAGTTGGAGTCAGGACTTTGAAGATTTTGAATTTTGAAAATGCAACTTTATCTGGGTTGTCGCGATCTCCAATATGAGTAATTTCAACAGACTTTGTGTCTACTAAAATAAACTCATAAAATCTTCTGGTTTTGAAAATCTCCTCAAGCATGAAATAAAAATCGGTAGGGTAATATTTTTGGATAACATCCGTAATAGATGCTTCATCGCACTCGAGCTCTATTATCGTTTCTTCAACAGCAATAGGTTTTTGGAAATAGTCCTTTACCTGTGGTTTAGGAGTAAACCTACTATTTGGATCTACTACCTGGGAAAAAGGTAGTAGGTCGTGATGACATCATGGGTCTTAGAGACGAACTGGATCCCTGTAAAGAGTACATAGAAGGAAAAGTATAGTAAAAGAAATTGATAGTATTTCAATGTCTTAAATAGAATTCAAGATATATATCTCTCTCTCCCCTTAGAAAAAATTTGAAATCAACAAAGATTGAGACTGAAAAGGATAATTTTATTTGCTCTTTAGGATAATTTTATTTTCTTGAACTTAATTGGCTCTAATACCAATTATGAGTGGAAGCAATGAATAGCCAATCTGTTCGAAAGTAAGAAAGTAGAAGAAATCACTCTAAGAAGAAAACAATTAAAAAAACCAAAATGCATAAATTTAAGAACAAAGCATAAAGGAGAAGAAGAAGAACTCAAAGATTTATTGTGGTTCGACAACTATGGCCTACATTCATTGTCGAAAGCAGCAGGTAAAGACTTTATATCTCAAAGAAGTAGTCATAACAAATATAGGGTAGTTGTAGACCCCCCTCTATTATACAAGCCTTTCTCTCACTCATACATCTTCTCACATCTCTTCTAAACAAATTTCCAACTTCCCGGTTATAGAGAAAAGGTTTGTTAGCTAATTAGTTAATCTGTTATCCAAGATGAAGAGCCCCATTAGTTTTTGAAATTGATAGTAAAATGTATTTGTTGACTGTTGAGTATTTGTTTCATTTGTATAACACATTCATTAACAACTTCAGTAAATGCAATATACTCAGATTCAGTTGTAGATAATGCAACTATAGACTATAAACTAATAAGTTATCTAGCAATCCACTTAACATCGTTCTAGTGTTGTTTACCAGGATTAGCAAAAAATATACTAACAACACTAAGTGGATAAGCAAGGTTGGGTTAAGTACATAACATGCATACGTAAGACTCCCAGTAGTACTAGCATAATGATAACATGCATTTTTTCAATTTCGTTAGGGGAGAATCATCAATAGATAATCTAAAATATTTGCTAAAAGGAGCACTAACCTTCCTACTATCATGCATTCATAATCTTTTGATTAGCCCTTTTAACATAATAACTTTGATACAAAGAAAACTTTTTTTGTTTTCGATCTCTAACAATATCCATCCCTAATATTCTCTTTGAATTGCCCAGGTCTTTCATTTCAAATTCTTTCTTCAAAAGATCTTTTAACTTAACTATCTCATGCTTTGTTTTACAAGCAATCAACATATCATCAAGATAAAGAAGTAAGTAGAAATTTTGAACATAGAGACTTGTTTAAAATAAACACAAAACTACTACCTGGGAAAAAGGTAGTAGGTCGTGATGACATCATGGGTCTTAGAGACGAACTGGATCCCTGTAAAGAGTACATAGAAGGAAAAGTATAGTAAAAGAAATTGATAGTATTTCAATGTCTTAAATAGAATTCAAGATATATATCTCTCTCTCCCCTTAGAAAAAATTTGAAATCAACAAAGATTGAGACTGAAAAGGATAATTTTATTTGCTCTTTAGGATAATTTTATTTTCTTGAACTTAATTGGCTCTAATACCAATTATGAGTGGAAGCAATGAATAGCCAATCTGTTCGAAAGTAAGAAAGTAGAAGAAATCACTCTAAGAAGAAAACAATTAAAAAAACCAAAATGCATAAATTTAAGAACAAAGCATAAAGGAGAAGAAGAAGAACTCAAAGATTTATTGTGGTTCGACAACTATGGCCTACATTCATTGTCGAAAGCAGCAGGTAAAGACTTTATATCTCAAAGAAGTAGTCATAACAAATATAGGGTAGTTGTAGACCCCCCTCTATTATACAAGCCTTTCTCTCACTCATACATCTTCTCACATCTCTTCTAAACAAATTTCCAACTTCCCGGTTATAGAGAAAAGGTTTGTTAGCTAATTAGTTAATCTGTTATCCAAGATGAAGAGCCCCATTAGTTTTTGAAATTGATAGTAAAATGTATTTGTTGACTGTTGAGTATTTGTTTCATTTGTATAACACATTCATTAACAACTTCAGTAAATGCAATATACTCAGATTCAGTTGTAGATAATGCAACTATAGACTATAAACTAATAAGTTATCTAGCAATCCACTTAACATCGTTCTAGTGTTGTTTACCAGGATTAGCAAAAAATATACTAACAACACTAAGTGGATAAGCAAGGTTGGGTTAAGTACATAACATGCATACGTAAGACTCCCAGTAGTACTAGCATAATGATAACATGCATTTTTTCAATTTCGTTAGGGGAGAATCATCAATAGATAATCTAAAATATTTGCTAAAAGGAGCACTAACCTTCCTACTATCATGCATTCATAATCTTTTGATTAGCCCTTTTAACATAATAACTTTGATACAAAGAAAACTTTTTTTGTTTTCGATCTCTAACAATATCCATCCCTAATATTCTCTTTGAATTGCCCAGGTCTTTCATTTCAAATTCTTTCTTCAAAAGATCTTTTAACTTAACTATCTCATGCTTTGTTTTACAAGCAATCAACATATCATCAAGATAAAGAAGTAAGTAGAAATTTTGAACATAGAGACTTGTTTAAAATAAACACAAAACTATCATACTTATTTTTACTGAAGTTGATGGTTATAACATATAAGAGTCAAACCTCATTGGCGTGAAGATTACTTCAAACAATGTAAAGATACTTTAAGAAGACAGACCTTCTTTTCTTATTTGGGAGCTTCAAATCTAGGAGATTGATCCACATAAATGGTCTTCTCAAGCTCACCAAGCAAGTAAGTTTCTTTGAAATCCATCAACTCAAACTCAATATCAAAGTGAGACTCAAAGACAGGCAAAACTCTAATAGAATTGTGTCTTACAAAGGGAGAAAAACTTCATCATAGTCTATACTCTCTTCCTTTGAGTAAACCCTTTTGCTACTAACCTAGGTTAATTGTTATCTAAAGGGTTCTATATAACTTTATAACTCCACTTGCAACTTATTGTTTTAGAATCTAATAGTTTGTTAATAAGAATCAAATTTGATTCTTTATTAAGGAATCATACTTTTCTCTTATTGCAATGCACCGCTTATCTTTGTTTTCATTATTTATGACCTCATTAAGGGGGTGTTTGAGGCATGGTTTTAGGTTTGGGTGGGTTTGGATTTCAAATCTAAAACCATGTTTGGTCTAAAGTGTTCGAAACCCTTGGTTTTGAAACACAACCCCATGGGTTGCAATAGTGCAATCCCATGGGGTTTGTGCCACGTTTTCCTCTTCCATTTGTCAGCGACCACTTCGACAACAACTTTGACGACCACCCGACGACCGCCAACAATGACAACATCAAAGACCACATCAATGACCCGACCATCCCTGACGACTACCTCTGGCAACCACTCTAATGACATTTTTGGAGACCAATCTAACGACCACCCACGTGACCCAATCACCCCAACAACTTGACCTACCCAATGATCCAACCACCTCGACGACTCGACTAGCTCGCAACCACTGCCAACAACCATCCGACAATCACTCCAGTGACCCGATCACTCCTGCAACTTGACCACTCGGCAACTACCATTGGGGACCACTTCGAAAACCCGACCACACTTGGCAACTATCGTCGATAACCACCTGGTGACCTCTCTGATGACCTGACCACCCCAACAACTTGACCACCCCAATGACTACTCCAGCGATCACCCTAACGACTTGACAACCACCATTGACGACCACATGGTGACCATTCCAGTGACCATTCTGGCGATCCAACCACCTTGATGACCACTCCGGCGACCACTATACCGATCCGACCACCCAACAATCACTATCGACAATCACCCAGCGACCACTCTAGCTACTCAACCCACCCTACAACCACCATTGGCGGCCCAACCACCCCAACCCTAACCACCCAAATGACCACTCCAACGATTGCCCCAGCGACCCGACCACCTAGTCCATTTTTTTAAGATAAAATCAAACTAAAAATGGCTACTAAACAATGTTTTTAACCCATTATGTTTGAAATGTATTTCAAAATACTGTGCAAAATAGAGTTCTTAATATTTTAATTTCTAAAATAGAATTCGAATTTTATAATTCATTTATCTTTGAAATAGGTTTCAAAATACAATGCGAAATTTTGTTTAAAATCACTAATTTCTTAAATAGATCTCCAATATTTTAATTTCTAAAATAGAGTTCCAAAAATAAGTTTTTGAATACTTTGTAAAATAATGTTTAAATTTCCTAATTTTTTAGATAGACTCTCAATCTTTTTAATTTCTAAAACAGAGTTCTAAAAATAGGTTTATGAATACGTTGTGAAATAGAGTTTTAGATTCTCTAATATATTAAATAGACTTCCGATATTTTAATTTCTAAAATAGAGTTCCAAAATAGTTTTGTAAATACTTTGTAAAATAGAGTTTTAAATTCCTTAATTTCTTAAATAGACTTCCAATTTTTTTAATATCTAAAATAGAGTTCCAAAAATAAGTTTGTGAATAATTTGTGAAATAGTGTTTTAAATTCCCTCATTTATTAAGACTTTCAATTTTTTAATTTATAAAATAGAGTTCCAATTTTATAACTCATTTATGTTATACAGGGCTTCTACAATTCACAAAACATACACTAAAAAATAAGTGAAAAATAAGAGAACAAAACAGTTAAAGGGAAAAACAAAAAGAAGAAAACCTACACAAACCCATGATTCAAAACACTACACCCCAAACACAGTTTTCTAATTCCTAGGCTCTAGAATATTGCACCCCAAATACAACTTTTTGATTCTCAGGTTTCAGAACCCCCCAGAACAAACCCCCTAGGATTCTGATTCCCAAGGTTCTGATTTCGAGCCTGTGCCCTAAACAACCCCTAAAGGTTTATGGTTTTTGGTTAACTCTTTAGCCATCACTAGAGAATAGGATATAAGGTCAACATACCCATATCTAGTAAGAGGTACAATGGTCCTTCTTTCCCTATCCCTAGCCAATTGATAATCATCCAAATTTTGGTCATCCTCTTGAACTACTTCTTGTATAGTTGTTTGTTCTAAAATAGATGGTGTAGTATCATCTTCTATAATAGATTCATTTACTTGATTTTTTTTTTTTTTGCAAAGTAGCTAAGGGAGGTGATAATACAGTTTCAATGTTGCTAGTTGGATTTTTCTAGTGAGACTTAGTTTTATCTTGACACGCCTCGCTCCAGGTTACCCTACCCAACCTAGAACATGACATGCCGACAAAGGATCCTAACTAAGTTATGGGATCTATTGTCAAACTTATGAAAACTAAACACATTTTGAAAACAATAAGTGACTAGTAAAATTTTATTGAAACAAAAATTCAAATAAAACTCAAATAAAACATAGCTGAAATTAGAAAATATACTCCAAATAACTTATTCAAACTCCAACACTAACACCAAGTGTACTTTATCACACACAAATCAGTAATCAGTTCATAATCGACAACCACAACATAACAAAAAAAACCAACAATGGAAAAGTATAAATAGTTGAATTTACAAACCATCATAAAATTAAAAAAAAATGTACAAGGTCATCAATGATAATGTTAGCCACCCTAGTTCCAAAGAAAAAAAAAACTAAATTTTACATGTAAAATGGAATGTAATATGCATGAGAATGGTGGCAGATCTCAATCTCGATAGGTCCATTGGATACTTCAGTGCTACCTTATAAAAAAAATTTAGGGAAAAATAAGCTAAAAAACTCAATGAGTGGTGAGAGTTCAAAATAAATAAATTTTAAGAAAACTATTAACATAAACACTTGTAAATAGTTGTTCGTAAACATATTTAATAGTCTTAATGAAGACAAAATTGAATACTTGCAAATTCCATTGTAGAATAAACAACTAGAAACATTTAAGACTATGAGACCTTCAACTATTTATAGCAGAACAACTGGTCATACTATGCATCGAGTAATCTCAAGATACATAGAAGAGCAAATCTGGTCATACTATATAGGAAGAGTCTTGACGTATGTACCACAACAAACTGGTCATACTATGCACCGAGTAATTTCAAGGTACATAGAAGAGCAACTAGTCATACATACACTAAGAAAATACATTTGGAAAATCACCATGGGTACAATATCTAGTAGTTTGAAAATAATTTTCGAAAATATATAGCTTAAACTTGGCACACATGCTAAAATAAGGAGATTTCTAAAATTTAATGATTCACGAACACAAATAACATTGAAGAAAATCCATTGTAAGTAAAATCCATAAATAAATATACAATGTTTGAATTTCCACGGTGCTAATTCATAAATTACAACTTGGTAAACTCAAATCACTCTCTTCACAAATGTCATTTCTTCCAATAATAAAACAATCAATAAAATAAACAAAATTCTCTTAACATCGCCATAATTCTCAATAATTAAATCATCTGCATGAACATAAATCGTAATTGATTTCAAAGCTCAAAATTCATCAATTGCTAAAATATAAAAAGGAACCACTCACACGTAATTGGTGAGAATTCCAAGTCTTAATTAGCCATCTCGATCTCCGCTCTCTTAGAATTTATTTGAACATAATATGAGTAAATCCTTAATTTGAAGGAATGACCGTTTCACTCCGCAGCGGAAACATTGGATCATCTTTGATTTTATTTAAAATTAAACTAAAATTAAGATTAAGCAACCTTACATGGAGTAAATATGGAGATGTTTCTGACGGATCTTTATCTCCTCCATAAAATCTTCATGACTATGACTCAAACACAGGACCAAGACTTGTGTGAGCCTCTTGAAAGAAAATTCACAAGGGATTGGAGAGGAAGAGGTCTAGAGAGAATTCTCTAATTCTCTATTGAGGAGATGTGTGTTGTCTAATGACTCAACCCAAGAATCCTATTTATAGAGACCAAAGGCAAACTTTGTGCATGATTAAAATATTATATTTTAATATTTAATATATTAAATATATCTTATGCTGATTTGAATCTCATTCAAATCTTCTACGATATTTATTTATTTAAATCTTATTCAAATTTTATAAATATCTTTTATTTAATGTATCAAATATAATAAATATATTTTTTTCTTTTATATTTAATATATATAATATATTAAATATTAATTTAAACATTTTAAATTTTTCTTTCAACTAAATTGATCTTTTAGTGTTATTATGAGCTAACAATGAAACTTTATAGATCTATAGATTATAAGTTCCAATGATACAAAATTAATTAATTAATTTTCATTCATTAACTCTAGGGCCACTCCACTATAGACCTAAAATTGCACTCCTATGCACTACAGGACAAGTTGTGCCCATGGATATAATCATTACATGCAAGCCGATCCTTCACGAATTGTTCGTAATTACAGCTGGGTCAAAAGTCTATTTTACCCCTATAATTACATCTTGCACCTTAAGTACCACAGATCTAATAATGAACAATTTGTTTATAATCTAATTATAAACTAAGTCTCTCTCGGGCCAGTGAGAGGGTGGGGCCTCATTGTTCAAGTTTCGAAATCAGCACTTAAGGGAACTACTCATCTACTTAACCTATATGGGAAAGAGTGAATTCTGTCTTATAAGATTATGTTCCCAGTTTCCTATTTGGTCAAGTCTCCAAAATGGTAGGCATATTGAATCGACTATAAAAGTCACTCTCACCCATGCAAATGAAAGGACAAGCTCTCACAGGTAAGAGTTCATAACTCACTCAGGATCAAGATCAAGTCGCATATGATCATCTTGATGAAATATTAATCTTCTCAATTAACAGATTTATAAAGAAAGATTAATATTTCGTGGTCCATTCGTATACAAACTCATTGTATAAGATACACTCACTCACATGTCTCCACATAAACGATTTGGATTAAATCATTTGTAACTATTACAAAGTAGGTCGTATCATTAGTATTACCAAGATAAGGCACCCAACCTTATCCATATACTATGACTCTTTAGGTTATTTCTTGAACATAATTCTCCCGTATGTCAACCACATACTATTCGAGATTACACTAATAACCTTAAATTTTTCATATAATATATAATATTATTTTGTAAATAAAATAATCAAGATTATTATTAATTATTAAATAAATCATTAATCACAATGCTTTAGAGCATAAATCCTAACATAATTACCCATTTAAAATATAATGCTAATTAATTTCGAGAATTCAAGGTAATTTCCAACATATAATCAATCTCATTATCTCTCCAATTTCACTATTCACTTTCTTCTCCCATCCTCTGCTACAAGCCTACAACACATTTCTTCCTATTTTCTTCTTTCATTCCAAATATACATTCCTCCCTCTACAATCACTCTATTTGCTTTCTATTCAATTAAACTCCAAATGAGAACATACTAGAAAGTTCATAAAAGTTATTTAGTAAAATAAGCAAAGAAGACCCATTTGTATAATAAGGCTTAAATAGAGCCATTTAGCTTACCGGTTAGTCTCCAGCCTCTGATTCTTAATATTCTTTTCTCCTCCGTCACAAATATCCTTCTACACCAACTTCAGACCAAGGAAGAATTAAGAAATACCCAATAAATTCATGAACAATACTAAAAGCAAAGAAATCCACATAGTATTTCATTTTTTTCATGATTAACCAACTACAAAGGAACTTACTAGACTTTAAATCCTTATCTATGGCTCCTCCAATCCATTTCTGACGATTTTCGGCAAAGTTTCGACAACTACCGTCCTCCTTTCCCCTTCTCTCTTTCACTTCCCTTGCCCTCTCTCTCCTCTTTTTTTTTTTTTCTTTTCATTTTGGAGTTCCAAATTCGACAACCCCGTATCATTCCATTTCCTCTCTCTTCTTATTTTTTATTATTTTCTTTTTGCTCATTATGTGGCTTTCCAGAAGCCACACTCTTTTCTTTTCTGTTTTTTTTTTAACCAAAGCTTTCATAGGAAGCTTGTCCCATTTGTCTTTCTCTCTTTTTTTTTTCTTTCCATAACTAAAAAGCTTCTTATGGAAGCTTTAGAACCTTTTTTTTTTCTTTTTCAAATTATACTAAAATAATATCAAATTTTTTTTACAACTTTTGTACTTGTCCTCCACTATTTTCAATTTTCTTTTATTTCTATTTTGTGCCAAACTTTCTCCTCATCCAAAATATTTCAAAAATTTACCAATATACCAAATATATATTCAAAGGTTAGGAGAGAAAAATTGGATCTTACAAATTTTTTTATTCTTATTTTTTGATAACAAATAATTTCATTGACGTGTGAAATTTACAAGTCGGTATAATATATTATTACCCCATTGTGAGAATTTTGTCCTCAAAATTTAATTAAAAGTACAGTTGAACTTCACTTTTACATGCTATATTTTTATTGCACGTTTTCTTTTTCCAGGTGCTTAAAGACAAAAGAGGGATCTTACAAAATATTACATTCTTTTAAGAATTTTGTCCTTGAAATTCAATCACCTTAACAAGAAAAGAGATGAGCATACCAAGTGTGTTATTACTATTCATTTCCAATTTGCTTCTTACCGAACATGGCTTTTCACTGAATCATTACTAAAGTAATGTTCATATTTAATGACAATTTCCATTTTCCATCAAGAATCCATCCAAGCTTGTGTCAAGTCTAAAGTATAATCAACGAATATTACTATCCATTAAAAATCTTGAAGTCTTTTTATAGACTTCGAACTTGAAACTAGAATTGAACGCGAAAAATTAAAAGATAAGGTTTGAATCGACTGGATAAGATCATGATTGTAACGATTTGACAAAAGTAAATATAATAATTAAAGTAAAAGTAAAAATTACAATAATTAAGAAAGGCAAAATAAAGAAAAGTAGAAAAGAAATAAAGTAAACAGATAAAAATCTTGATCTTTATCTTCCACCAAAAGCTTGTGTGATATCGTTTGATAAAGTGGATTTATTAAACTTTATCCATTTGTCGTCTTTATCTTCTAACGTCAGAGTATTATGATGAATTATTGGTCTGGCAATGAGGCAAGGTAAGCTTACCGCTGGATTTACTGCACATTACGCGCTTACTACAAGGAATACAAATCGTGGAAATCCTCCGCAACAGTCCTTTCCAGAAATTCTTCATTATAAACTTTCCTCAAAAGATTAGGACTTTTACATTTGTTCTTTGTTGTTTGAAAGTTGTGGATATTTAAGATTACATGGAGTTCCATCTCAAAATTAATTGGCAATAAAAGAAGTAACTCATATATCTTATAAATTGTGAGGTCACTCTTTTTTGGTTTCACCATTCTTGAATCGGATCCTAATTTTTATTTATTTATTTATTATTTATTTTCCTTCATTTTTGGGACCGAAACCCAATATTTTTTATTTTTTTATATATATTTTTTTGGACCGAATACCCGTTTGGATTTTATGGACTCTGATACCAACTTAAGATTACATGGAGTTCTATCTCAAAATCAATTGGGAATGGAATGAGTAACTCATATATCTTATAAATTGTGAGGTCACTCTTCATCTTTCAGATGTGGGATTCTCAATATGGATGAAGATAGAATTTACCAAACACAATTCAGAAGTAGATACAAGAATTCTTTGTCTTCTTTACAAAAGATTAAAATTTACAGGAAAATTAAAAAAAAAAAAACATTCTTTTTTAAAAAAAAATATTGAAATTAGACTCACCTAAGTTGTGAATCTAAGAAGGGGTCATTGACGTCATATTCAGCTTCTTCGTCGAAGTTGTGAGGAGAAGATGAGGAGGCATCTAATGCTACCTGTTGGAGTATTTTTTGAATATCTGCTTCAGAAGTTGTTTGTGCTAAAGCAGCCATAAGTTTTGATTTTGAATTCAGGAATTCAGAATTCTTTTTTTTTGAAAAATCTTGAAGGTGGTTGTTGTCGGCAAACCATTGCTTCAGTTGTTTGATTGTCGCGTGGGAAAAGTTATATTTACCCCACCATTTGATCTTTAAGATCTTTGTGATCTGTTTGTAGTAAGGATAAATTCCAGCAAAATATCTAGGGTATTTGAAAATATAAACAAAAACGCATAGTGATTGGGAATGCATTTTTAAATATAGTTTGAGAAAAATAAAAGAATGATTCTTGAATCGGAATTGGGAAAATCTCTTTGGTTAAGCCAAAGGTTTTCCACCATTTGATGAACCAAAATGGATAATTGATTTTATGAGCATTCTGGCAGAATTGAATAAGCCAAGAATGTTCATAATTTTGGTACCACATGACGTTGTACCAAGCCTCAATATAATCTCTGTAGGAGAAGGTTTAAGGATTGAATGGTTTTGAAAGAGTTTTTTCTGTATAGATGTCCTGATTCCAATGAGTTGGAGTAAGGACTTTAAATTTTTTTAATTTTGAATAGGCAATCTTTGAAGGGTCAGATTTGTCAGGAATATGAGTTATGTCCACAGACTTTGTGTCTACGAGGATAAACTCATAGTATTTTCTTGTTTTGATTAAGGATTCTGGAAGAAAATAGAATCCTTGTGGATAAATGTTTTGAATAATTTCAATGATTGAACTTCCATCCAATTCAGGTTCAACCACTGATTCAGTTATTTGATTGGGCTTCACAAAATAGGTTTTGATCTTTGGTTTTAGAACAAACCTTCTTGAAGGGTTTAATGTTTTGGAGTAAGTTGAAGGGATAGAAGATCCTTGTTGAGATGGAGAAGGAGTAGAGAGAGAGACAGTAGGTCTTGAGTAACGACAGTAGGCCTGGTGAGAAAGGCAGATTGCCTCAGAAGAGGAGTAGATGACTCCGTTGGATCCCTGATTTGAACTCTAGCATCTCTTGCTCTAGATCTGGTCATCGACGTGAACCAAGATCCATAGCATATTCATCTGCTATCATCGAAGCAGGGGTTTTTGAAGAAGAGGTTGGGATTTTGCCCTTTTATGGAATTGTAATTAAAATTTCCATTCTTGATTTTCTATTCTTTTCTCTCTTCAAACTTGATATTCCTGTAGATTGTAGATGGTAAAGTGATCTAAATAGTAGTAATGAAAAGAAGTTATTACGAGAATTAGGATCGATTTCTTACAAAGGGTTTTTGGGAGTAGGAAGGCTGAGTAAATATTGCACAAGAGAAGCTTGTGAATATTTCTCGATGCCTAATGAATACAACTTGGAAGTCTTTTGAAGACCCCAGATTTGAAACGAAAATTAAAACAAACTAACTAAGAGATAAGATTCGAACCGACAGAACAAGACCCTAACTGATTCCATCTTTCTTAATGAGACAAACAACTTTCTAAAAAGTAATAAAACAAGCTACTTTTAAAAAGCAATACAGTAAAGCGAAAAAAGTTGTACAAAATAATTACAAACGACAAAAGAAAGGATAAACTTTGAAAAAGTAAAGATAAGAATGAATCTTCATCACGTGATTCCACTGTGCTTGTCCTTATATCTTTAATAAAGTAGCTTTATTAAAGTGATATGTCAGTCTTTCATTATTGCTCTTGCAAATATTTCAAGGCTGTTGAAGAGGCAAGGGTACACCTGAAAGCTTACCAACAAAATCATTGCACAATCGCGACTTACCATCGGGAACACAATCCTAAAGACCCGCAGCAGGTACTCGTCTTCAACCTTTAATATCCTTAAGCAATAATCTTTCACTGAAGCAAAAAGTAACTCTAAAAAGGCTGATTTCGCTATCTTGTTTCCAAGTAGCAACTTAGAAGAGACTCATTACGCCATCTTCTTTGTTGATGCGCTAACACAAGACTGGAAGTAGATGATGATTTTACTATGTATGATAAAGAATCCATAACTATACAAAGGGATTCTGTACACCTAATACTATACATACTATTAATTTACATACTCAAACTATACAGAAAAAAGATCTTCTTCGCGAAGATAAACTTCATAATCGCAAAGATGAACTTAAAAAGGAAATATATTAATTGTAGACTAAAAAACGGCGTAGTCAAGTTCTAGAATCTTGACTACAAAAAATAAGAATTTACAGGAAAAGATGAAAAACATATAGAAAAGAAATAAAACATGTACAAAAGGGGTGTCGAATGTACAGGGAAAGAAGAAAACTTTTTTTAAAAAAAAAACAAGACTCACGGAGGCTGTGAATCTAAAAAGGGATCATCTAGATTGTATTGAGTCTCTTCCTCGTTAGACGGTAGGCTGCCATGGGAGGAAGATGAAGCTCTACTTCTAGCAGAATTGAGAACTCTTTGGAATTCTTCATCAGAGGTTGTTTGAGCTAGTCTTGAGATAATTTGAGACCGGAAATTCAAGAATTCTGAATTCTATTGAACTGCGTTAAGACGGTCTACGTTTTCGGCAAACCCTTCTTTAACCTCATTGAGACGGATGTGGGTAATGTCATATTTTTCCCACCATTTGATTTTGATGACTTTGTAAAGTCTTTTGTGACCTTCTCTTTCTTCTAGCTCGAAATTTCAGCAGAGAATCCAAGAGATTTTGAAATGTAGACAGAATCGAAACAGTGTTGGGTATTCATTTATGTCTATATTTTGAGAAAAGAAATGATAGGATTCTTGAATCGGAGTTGGGAAAATATATATCCTCCGTCAAACAGAAGGTATTCCACCAATTGATGAACCAGTATGAGTATTCCATACGGTGTGCTCTTTAACAAAATTGAATAAACTATGAATGGTCAAATTTGATATACCACATCACATTATACCATGCTCTGATGTAGTCACGGTACATATATGTCTATGGCTTGAATGGTTTTGAGAATGTTCTTGGAGTGAAAATACTTTGATTCCAATGAGATAGAGTCAGGACTTTAAAGATTTTGAATTTTGAGAAAGCGGTATTGGTCGAATCTTCGCAGTCTGGGATATGAGTTATCTCGACCGAACTTGTATCTAAGAGGATAAATTCGTAGAATAATCTGGTTTTTCCAAGCCCTTTCGGCATGAACAGGAAGTCTTGGGGAAACATATTTCTGATAACTTCAACTATGGAGTTACCATTAAACTCCGATTCTACCAGGGGTTCAGAGACTTGGTTTGATTTTTGGAAATAGGTTTTAATCTCCGGTTTGGGGATAAACCTAGATTGAGGGACGACCGCAATAGAAAAGGTAGTCGATCTTGGAGCGACATTGATCCTTGTTGGGAAGGAGCAACAATTCTTCTAGAACTTTGAGATGTCGGAGAGACAGCTCGTCTTCTCAAACGGGTTAGGTTGGTCGATGGCCTTGGTGGTGGAGTTGATGACCCCATTGAATCTCTGATCACAATTCCAGTAGATCTATTTGCTCTAGATCTGACCACCGGTGTGAAATCAGTATCTATCGCATAATGATCCGTTGTCATTGGAGCAACGATTTGAGACGTTGAGGCTTTTTCTTTGCCTTTTGAGACAGGGGTTTCTGGGCTTTTTCCCTTTCTCCTACTCATCTTCTTTCCGATCACTTTTAGAGATAGAGAAAGAAGAGGGGAGAGAGAGGGTGTGTTTTGGAGTTAGGAACTCCCTTGAGAGATAATCAGCAAGCGGGTTTTGAACGCCTTTTATAGGCAAAATTTCGAAATCAAAACACGATAAAATCGTTTGCCATCTTGCAAATATTTGTTTTGAGACTAAATTCTCGACATCTTTTTCTAAAACAAATTTAGATGCTCGAGAATTTGTTTTAATAATAAATTTTTTATTTATCATATCTCCTTGAAATTTTTGGACACATAAAACGATAGTCAAAATTTCTTTTTTAATTGTTGAATAATTTTTCTGGGTATCGTTCCATACTCCAGAATAAAATCTTACTATTTGTTCTTTCTTATCCAAGGACTGTTTGAGGATTCCTCCATATCTGATATCGGATGTGTCAGATTCCACTATTAAAGTTGCCTCTGGATTGACAAGACTCAAACAGGGAGTTGATTTGACTACAATTTTTATCTTTTTTACAGCTTGCGTACGCTCAGCTGTCCAGGGTTTTGCATTTTTTCTAAGCCTTTGAAACAGTGGTTTGCAAATGGGCCTTAAATCTTTAATAAAATATGAGACATAATTGAGACAGCCCAAAAACCTTTGTAATTGGGTTTTATTTAAAATGTGATTTGGAAAATTGTCCGCAAATTCTATGAACTTTTGTATGGGTTTTATTTGGCCCATGAAGATTTCAAACCCAAGAAAACGGATTTTCATTTGAAAAGTTTTATTTTTGAAACATATATGACTAAACCATTTTGTTTAATAATATCAATAAACCTTTTTAGGTGTGAAAAATGTTGATCTATACCGGATGAAAAGATTAAGACATCATCGATATAGATAATTGAAAACTGTGAGATTGGATCAAGAATATCATTCATGATCTTTTAGAATTCTAATGGGGCGTTTTTTAAGCCAAATGACATTACATTCCATTCATATTGTCCAAAAGGAACATTGAATGCAGTCTTATATCCATCTTTTTCTGAAATTTGAATCTGCCAGAAACCTGACTTCATATCAAATTTCGAAAATATATTTGAGCTTGAAATCCTTTTTAATAAATCTGTTTTGTTGGGAATTGGATATCTAATCCATTCCAAAACTTTGTTTAAGGGTTTATAGTTTATTACCAGTCGGGGCACACCACGCTTCTTTTCTGCCTAGGTGTTGACATAAAATGCTGCGCACGACCAAGGACTTTTAGATGGCCTGATCAGCTTCTTTGAAGCAGTTCATTAATCTCTTTTCGACAGTGCTCCAATAGTTCAGAATTCATCTGTATCGGTCTTGCCTTTGTTGGCATCTGGGATTCCGTAAAATCTTTTTTATATGGTAATTCTACCATATGTTGCTTCCTATCCCAAAAGGCATTGGGATGATTTGAACATACTTCATTTTCAAATCTTTGTTCTAAGATTTAAATCCTTTCTTTCATCTCTGTTTGCTGAAGATTTTCATCTATCATTTTGTAGTTAATTACTTCTGTAATGCCCGACTTATTTACGAGCGTTAATTTCGAATTTTGGAAATTAAGTTGGACTAATTTCTTAAATAAGTATTTTGGATTTTTGGAGTTAATTTGAAATTTGAAATTTGAAAAAGGGCAAGTATGGATTGATAAAAATGGCATTTTTGTAATTTTTTTTCCTCATCCTTATCTTTTCTCCATCTCCTTCTTCTTCTTCCTATCTTCCCTCTCCCTCTCTCCCGAAATCTTCCCTCTCCCTCACCAATCTCTCTTTCTCTCTCTCTCACCCGAATACCCACCCATCCATTCTGATTTTTTTCTTTTTCTTGCTTCTTCCTCTCTCACCGTGAACACCCATCCACCTTGTTTCTTCTTCTTCCGTCCACCGCTGCAATTTTTTTTCTTCTTCTTCGTCTTGCTCGTGCTGTCGCAGCCGAACGCAGCCCAGATGCCGATCAGCCGCGCCCTGCTGCAGCTCGAGCGGCCGGATTTGTCTCTCCTTCTCGATTTTCTATACAGACAGCAGTAGGGGTGATGTTTTGAGGATGTTTCCGACAAGTTCAGTGCTTGTACAGTTGCTTACGACCTCGTTTTCGATGTCGGTAAGCTTTGTCAACAACAATCCAAGTTATTTTCGAATTTTAGAGCTTACTTTAAGTATTGATTTGGTGATTGGAAGATAACCTATGGATTTTTGTGTATGATTTTAGAATACCCATTGTGTTTGAAGGTCAATTTAGGTGAATTAGGACCCTTTGAGTTGTTGTCCGGGTATGTCAAGCAAGATTTAAGTCGTTGTTTTGAAGTAAGTTTTTTCGTGGGCATCAAAGTTTGCAACAAGATTAAAACTAAGCTTGAGTTGAATTTAAGTTGGCCTATGAAGTAGGATTTTCTGAGTTTAGGGACTGAATTGATGATTTAATATTTAACATATTATGTAGGCCTTTGTTGGGCGTTTCAAGATCACGTGTTTAATTCATGGGTTACCTTAAATTTTGAAGGATTTGTAAGTAGTTATTTGGATTTAAGCCTTTTAAGTTCTTAAATGAATTGTATGTGTGCTTGATATTTGTAATTGGTGAATTGTATGTTTGGAATCGTTTCTAGGAAGCATGTAATGGTTAATGGATCCGTTCGAGGGTAGTTTTGAGCTCAATGGCCTAAGTCTGTGGCTATAAGGAGATCAAGGGCTTAAAGAGTCAAGTTATTGAAGTTAGCACAAGTAGGACCTTAAGAGTTTACCTAAAGTTGTGGTTGAATGAGTTTGGCTCATGTTTGTGGTGCTTGTGATGAAATATACACGTCTTTTATGATCATGTGGGTCATGGTGTGAATGGTTGAATCATCCTAAATTGTCCCTAAGTTGAAGTTGCTTGAGCACGTATTAAAATTGTAATAGGGGCTTAAAGACCCAAACTCATTATAAATAGCAAGAGTAGTACTTTACAAGTATGCCTATGATAGTGATTGGGTTCGTAACATTCCTGAACATTGTTGTGATATTTAGAAAGGTTGCAATTAGGTATTTGTTGTTACAAGTAATCAATTTGGAAGAACTTGTCGAGCTTGGTAATGGAGTTGAATCTTGAATTAGTTTGTGTTCGAGGTTTAGGAATGGTGATTGTGTTTGATTGCAATGTTTATGAGCTTATCGTAGTTCTCTAAAGGTTTTGCGCATAGATTATTGATTTACTCAGAATGCTTGAAACTCTTGAATGATTGGTTGAGGTATAGTTTCTACGGGTGGTATTGAATTGACTGAGCGCAAGGTGTTGTAGTGGTTGGTTTGGGCTAAAGACCGATCTAGAACATCTTAAGGGTTTCAGTGGGCAAGGCTGTGGTTAGTGCTGCAGGTGTTTAGAATGAGCAGATGATTTGAGCAGGTTTAAGATGTTTCAACTGGGTTTGATTATGAGTGAAGGATTGTTGGTCGACCTGATTTCTAGTGTGGTTCAAATACTGAATTCTGGATTTAAAGGATAGAGGACTATAAGTCATTAGCACAGGTATGTGCTTGTGAACTACGGGCCAGGTTGTGAATGTGGTCCGGAAATAACAAATGCATTTGGTATGGTAGGTTACCCTAGGGATTCCAAAAGTAGTGCGAAAATGCAAGGAGCTTGATAAATTAGAGCCACCTGACCTTATTGTTGGGTTTTGTGTCCTAAAACTCGTGGTTTTGTAAACTGAATGTATATTCTATTTTACTATAAAGATGTTATTGAGGTTTATTCAGTAAATGTATTATTGAATAAAGTGAATTGTGTATTCTATAACCCAAATCCAATGAACAAAGAACCCTTGGCTATAGTATGTATACTTGAACTTTATGTATGACATAAAAGTGGATCAAGTTCGAGTAATAGCCAAAATGGTCTATAGTATAAGGATAAGGCTGGGTACCTTATTCTGGGGACATTATGGATGCGGCCCACTTTGTATAGTACTAACGATGTGATCCTGAATCGTTCATGTGGAGACATGCAAGTGGGGGCGTCCTATGCAATGAGTTTGCATAAGACCGGACCGCGAAATAGTCACTTAGACTTTATAACTCCGTTTACTGTCTTAACTGACTATATTCATACGATGACCTAGGTAACTCGATCTTAATCCTGAGCGTGCTATGAACTCCTGTTTATTCGGGATTATCCTTAGATTTGCATGGGTGAGAGTGGCCCGAGATCGCCGACTCAATAAGCCTCCCATTTTGGGGATAAGACCGGATAGATAGTTGGGAACATAGTCATGCAAGATGGAATTCACTCCTACCTGCTTTAAGGATTAATAGAGAGGTTGTTCCCTTAAGTGCTGACTCCGGGTCTTGAACAATGGGCCCACCCTCTCATTGGCCCGAGAGGGATTCGGTTTGTTGGTTGGACCACAAACTAATTGTTCATTAGAGGATCAGTGGGACTTAAGGAACAAGAAGTAATTACAGGGGTAAAACGGTTTATTTGACCCAGCTGTAATTACGAACGACCTGTGAAGGATCGACTTACTAATCATGGTTATATCGAGTGGACAGAAATATATCTACAGTGAGGAGAGTGCAGCCACTGGGCTTTAGTGGAGTGTCCCGGTGGTTAACGAATGTTGATTAGCTAGGCTAAAGAGTTTGGTCGGTTAATCTCGTATCGTTGGAGCTCATGATCTGTAGGTCCATTAGGTCCCCTTACTAGCTCAGACTAAGCCTTGAAATAATTTGAGAGAAAAGAACTTGAATTGTTCAAATTCGGTTTTGGGAGTAAACGTTAATTATATGCGATATACTTAACGTACTATAATTTAATTATGAATTAAAATCACAAGGAAGAGAGAGGAACATATTTAAATGTGATTTAAATATTTGTTCGGTTTAATACGTGAATAGGGATTCATGTACAAATGATTGGTCATAAAAGAGAGGGATTGATCTAATTATTTAATTAATATTTGATATTAAATTAAATAATTAAATTAATTAATTAAATGGTTTAATTGATTAATCAAGTTTTTTTTAATTAATTTTGATTTAAACTTGACTAATTCCAACCAAGTGTTGTCTTCCAAAGGAAGACAAGTGTTGTCTTCCAAAGGAAGACAAGTGTTGTCTTCCAAAGGAAGACAAGTGTTGTCTTCCATAGGAAGACAAATGTTGTCTTCCATAGGAAGCCTAATGAGGTTTCATTAGTGCCTATAAATGAGAAGAAACACAATGGAGAAAGGTGATTAGAAAAACAAGAGATTTTTGTAGAAAACTCTCTAGCTTTTTTATCTTTACTCATTCTTCTCCCAATTTCTCTCAATCAAAGATCCCACAATTCATTCCAAGGGCTGAGAATAGTAGGGAAGACTCTAGTGGTGGTCCAAGTATTGTTGGTGATCCAAGATTTACAAAGAATTTGGAGAATTTGAGCTACAAAGGTATGTGTTCATACTTTCTGGTTTTTTCCAGTTTTGAGCATGTTTTTGTTTGGTTAAATTGATGTACTTTGAGTGCTCGAGATCCGAAATTGCTTCCGCTTTCTTAATATTAACCCCATCACTTATGTCTCTCCTGGGCGAGTCTGTAACTCTAGGTTGACTAGATGTGATGAGAGTGAGGGATTGTGTTCCTTCACTGTGGTGCTAGCTTAGGGATAATTCCCCATTATGTAGAGCGTAAGGATTGCGATCCTTATGGCCTGTGTGCTAGCTTATGTGTGATTCCCCATTATGTTGAGCATAAGGATTGCGATCCTTATGGCCTGTGGTGCTAGCTTAGGGGTGATTCCCCATTATGTTGAGCATAAGGGATGCGTCCCTTATTGCCTATATGCTAGCATAGAGGGGTGATGTTCTATTGTATGTAGGCGTGAGAGTTATTTTCTTTCACGGCCTTAGTCAACCTAAGTTACATGGCTCGTTGGTAGTGCTCGAGACAATGCCATACCGGGATGGACTCAGGTAGGGTGTGTGAGTGGTAGTTGGATGGCTGTTGAGTTGAGATTAAGAAGCAGATGTGCGTGCCAGGACAACTAGAGTGTTGATGATGCTAGCATAGGGGCGTTATCCCCAGAGTAATGAGTTATGGGGCGATTCCCCCAGAGTGTTGATGATGCTAGCATAGGGGCATTATCCCCAGAGTAATGAGTTAGGGGGCGATTCCCCTAGAGTGTTGATGATGCTAGCGTAGGGGCGATGTCCCCAGAAGGATGAGCATGAGAGCTGTCCTCTTTCTTCGTATTAGACTCCCATAAAATGCATGAATAGCATGTATAACATGTGTAACACTTAAAGGAAGTGAGCCTGAGTTAAGGCGAGTAAGCGTTTAGCTGTTTAAAGTGAATTTATGAGATTGAGCTGGGTTATGTGAGATAGGACGATGCCCTCATTTGTATGGATTTGAATTTTGGACCCTTAAGTGGGCTACTTACTGAGTATGTTTATACTCATCATTGCCACTTTGTTTGTTTTGCAGATGGGGCATATCCTTGAGGCGGGAGACGAGGGCGGTGACTTGACGAGGCTATGGAGACTCCTTTCCTTGCACTAGCTATTAGTTTTGTAACCTTGTTCTTTGTTGTAGTGTTGTTCTGTACATTCTAAATATTCTTTATTTTTCGTGTGTTAGATTAGAGTTCTTAGAATTCTTGTGTCTGATGTTTGCGCTCAGCATATGTTGTCGTAGTTTGTTGGATGCTGAGTGTTTTATTTGAGTTATGGAAGTGTTTTATTTCTTATCAGGTCGTTGAAAATTTTGGTTTTCTCCAAGTTACGCCGTCATGCTGCCGAAATTTCGGGCATGAGCGAGGTAACTAAGTCGTGCTTCTGCATTTAGAGAGTCGTAGGATTTCGGGTCGTTACAACTTCTTTCAAGAAAGCAATCTGTTTCTCTTTGAGACTAATTGCATTTAGCTGATTCTCTCTACTCATAAGTTAAACTTTATGAGAAAGGACTGGCTTTATCCATTCAAATAGGATCTTGCGTCCCAATAGTTGAGTGTGTATACCCTCTTCTGAAACTCTTAGGGGGTGTTTGGAGCAATGGGTTGGGTTGGGTTGTTTTGGAATCCAAACCTAAACCCTTGTTTGGGCCATTGTGTTCAAAACTCAATGGTTTTGAAACACAACCCCATGGTTTTGCATAGTGAAATAGGGGGGGTTTGATTTCCAACACACCGATTTGCTCCTCATTTGGCACCTGTTTTTATTATCACGTTTTCTTATCTCTCCCCGTATCTTCCATTTTTTTTAATTGGTATTTCACATTTTTTTTGTAACAAACAATAAATTATTACAAATGTTTGTTTTATACATGTTATAACTTAACCAAATTTCGTATTTGACAACAAGTAATTATTTATCATTGGAAACTCACATTTTTTTTTGAAAAGCAATAAATTATTACAAATGTTTTGTTCTTTTATACTTATCATAAACCTAACCAAATTTGATATTTGACAAAGTAATTATTTTTCATTGGAAACTCACATTTTTTTTTTGTAAAAAACAAGAAATTATTACAAATATTTTTTTTTATACTTGTCATAAACCTAACCAAATTTGATATTTGACAAAGTAATTATTTTTCATTAGAAACTCACATTTTCTTTTTGTAAAAAACAATAAACTATTATAAATATTTTTTTATACTTGTCATAAACCTAACCAAATTTGATATTTGACAAAGTATGTTGATTTTTCATTGGAAACTCACATTTTTTTTTGTAAAAAATAATAAATTATTACAAATATTTTTTTTATACTAGTCATAAACCTAACCAAATTTGATATTTGACAAAGTATGTTGATTTTTCATTGGAAACTCACATTTTTTGGTAAAAAATAATAAAGTAATACAAATATTCTTTTTAATACTTGCCATAAACCTAACTAAATTTGATATTTGACAAAGTAATTATTTTTCATTGGAAACTCACATTTTTTTTTGTAAAAAATAATAAATTATTACAGCTGTTTTTTTTATACATGTCATAAACCTAACCAAATTTTGTATTTTACGAAGTAATTATTTGCATTTCCAGTAACAAATTTCTCATTCTTATACTAATTAAAAGGTTCGTTCAAAAGTACTAAAAAAAATTACCCAACTTACACAAAGAATTCTACAACTAACCAAAGATTTCCACTAGAAAATAAGGAAAGAAAAAAAAGAGAGACCAAAGTAGACAAGGAAAAAAGGAAAAACAAAAATTGCACAACCACAGGATTCAGAATAATGCACTCCAAACACTGTTTCCTGATTCTCAAGGTTCAGAACACTGCACCCCAAACACTGTTTTTTGATTCCCAGGGTTTAGAACACTGCACCCAAAACATTATTTTCTGATTCCCAGGCTTTCAAACCCCTCAGAACAAACCCCCCAGGGTTCCGATTCCAAGGGTTATGTTTCCGAAACGGTGCTCCAAACGCCCCCTTAAGGGGTATAGCTACGTAAGGAATGGTGTTCCTAAAACCATAGCTTGGCTTAGGTTTTGGACCAGAAGGCATGAAGTTACGAAATATATCCCTTCTTTGCATATATGTATTTCTGGTAACTTATGGCAGATCTTTAAAGGGGCTCTGCCTGCTCATCTAAGAACTTCTTTTGTTTTCTCAAAGTATTTTGAGGGAATGAGACCTTCACGAATGCAATTTTGATATGCTCCTGAGTCAATCAAAGTAATAAAGGTTATCTTAAAATCTTTGACCTTCAGAGTTACCTTAGTATACCATTTTTGGTATGAGACTCTGGTTATTGTATTTAGAAATACTTATTCTTCGATTTTGGCTTATGCTGGGGATTCGTCAGCTTTTTGCTTTCCTTTCTTGAGGGTAGCAATCTCCGAAGTGAGCTTTACAAAATCTGCTTTGTAATTCTTTTTTAGCTTTGAGATTTCTTCTTTGAGGTTGTTGATTTCAAATTGTAGGTATTGAATAGTAACCTCTTTGATTTTTCAAATTTTCCAAAAACGTCGTCCATGGTGATGGGTTTAACATCTAAGTCAATATCCTTTTTTGTTGATTTTTCTCCTTCTTCCGAAGGCTTCTTCTTTAGAGATTCCTTTAGTTGCTTGAGAATGGTAACGTTCATAGTTTCTTCAAGAATCTTTTCGACTAGATCCAGGAGAAATTCTTGATCGTTGGTTATAACATTTATACAGTTAAAGCAACCACAAAATTTACCTCTTGCACGGTCATCTCTGTGTCTGATTTCAAGTTCTCCTTCACTTGAGGAATAGGAGTATGATGATTCTCTTATCTCTAGTATATCATCATTCGAATCTTCTTCAATGTATGAGAAGTCGCTTGAATCCGATCTGAAAGCTATTAGCAATTCCTTCTTGAGGTATTCATCGATCTAGAGCTCATTGATTTTTCCCTTTAGGGGACACCTATTTGAATAATGTTCATATTTTTTGCACTTATAGCACTGAACTTGTCTTCCAAATTTCTTGTGCCTTCTTTCTTGGTTGCTTTGGGCTTCTGGTCGGGTTGTCGAAGCCCTCCAAAATATTTACTGATTCTCTAGATCTAACTTGTAGAAATAGTGGACTAGGTCGAATCCCAAGGGAACCAATCAAATTAATTTCTCAAAGTAAAAGAAAAGAAAAGAAGAAGAAGAATAATAATAATAATAAATGGGGGGTTTGAATTGTTGAACAAATATTGCAAGTAATTAAATAATGAATAAAAAACAAATAAAAAAATTAATTTTATGAAACTTTCAATTCAAGGGTATAAATTTCAACCAATTGTAATTTTGATCATAGGCTTTATAAAAAAAATCAATTTCAATTTCTCAAATTCAAGAACTTAGTCTACTTATTTGGAAAAACCATAACAAGTGTAAATTCTCCTATTTTAAATGACTCTGACAAAGCATCAAAATCAAACTTTATCATTTAATCAATTGGGCATGATAGCATTCCATGTCGATTAAATGATAGAATTAAAAACAATGAGAAGGACTAAACCAAAACTAACTAATTGAGATAGCTACAAATTAATTAATTTTTGTTTCTTTGTTTCCCTAGAGTCTATTACGCAAGCTATGTAAAATGGAAAAGTCATAATTACACACACATAAGCCAACTCTCTGCTACATATTTTAATCAATTGTGACAATTATGGATCACAAAATCATGGATAGCAATAAATCAATTGATACTAAATTAAGGAGTCAATTTAATTTAATAACAATCAACGTAAAAATAAGAACAAGAAACAAAGAATTCATGAATTAAAGATAAAATTTCAATTTGGCCCAAAGCTTCACAAAATTACAATTGGAAATTAAATCACTCTTGAACCAGAAATTAAAACTTAGTCACACATGGTGGAAAAGCAATAAAAACTGTAGAGGGGAGAAAGCATTAAAAAAAACTCAAAGAACTAAATAAAATAAAATAAAATAACCCAAAGAAATTGAACTTACAAAACTTTACACTCTCTAAACTTTTGTTTCACAAAGAACACTCAAACTTTTTTTTTTCTGTCTTCCTTCACTGCCTTGCTCTCTTTTTATAGGTAGAAACCCCCACTAAAATTAGTTTATTCTTCTAAAAATATGCTTAAGAAAATCTCTTGATTCGTCTAACTTTTTTCTTTTGTATTTGAGATGGGGCTTCCCGATGTGGATGTAAATTATACATATTGCAGAATTGGCCCATTTCTCTCTTTCTATTTGCACTTGTATTAGCCTTCTCATTTGCTTTTTGCTGAAGACATTGGATTGTTCCAAAGTTGATTACATTCTGAATTAAGTCTCCGTATGAGAGATCTTTCCAGGGTATGCTTCCTCCACTTAGTCGCTTCATATGAATGAGTAATTGAGACTGAAATAGCTTTGGAAGTCCGGTAATAAACCTTTGCTTCCAGTAATCACTTTCGCAGTCATCTAATTTGTAGACTTTTGCCAAGAACATATCCTTGTACCATCTAAAATCTTGGAGCTTTGGGCACCTAAGATTGTTTAGAAAGATACCTGACAGGGCTTGGAAGTTGCTAATGTTTCCTATGAAATTTTTGGCAATTGCATGGGTGAGAGTAATAACAGCATCTTCAACTTCTTCTTCAATGACTTGGCGAGTCTCTACAGTCGTGGTTGTGGAAGTTGATGCTTCTGTAGAGGATTTAGCAGGGCCTTCAAAGACTCCTACTGTACTTGTTGGTTTCTTAGACGTATGCCTAAGAATTTGTTTCTGCTCCTTCTTTGAGAATTTATGATCCCACCATCCTTTAAGGATTCCAAAGAATCCTGCAGATAAAAGTTTTGCTGATTCATGGTCTGTATGTCCTTTTGAGATGTACGCCGTGTTTGCCATCAGCATCTCCTGGATTACACCCATGATCTGATATTCTGATAGGCCATCTATGTTCCACACATAGATTGAATCCCCATCATATGATTTGTACGTCATGTAACTTCTTTCTTCGAACTGAAGATCCAGCCTTGTAGGTCTTGAGTACCAGTTTCTTTGCTGACCTTGTTGAGTATAATTTCGAGAATAGTTTCTTTGATTTTGGATTTTCAACATGCCAGTGTTGTAGACTTTTTCCAGGAACATATCCTTGTACCATCTAAAATCTTGGAGCTTTGGGCACCTAAGATTGTTTAGAAAGATACCTGACAAGGCTCGGAAGTTGTTAATGTTTCCTATGAAATTTTTGGCAATTGCATGCGTGAGAGTAATAACAGCATCTTCAACTTCTTCTTCAATGACTTGGCGAGTCTCTACAGTCGTGGTTGTGGAAGTTGATGCTCCTGTAGAGGATTTAGTAGGGCCTTCAAAGACTCCTACTGTACTTGTTGGTTTCTTAGACGTATGCCTAAGAATTTGTTTCTGCTCCTCTGAGAATTTATGATCCCACCATCCTTTAAGGATTCCAGAGAATCCTGCAGATAAAAATTTTGCTGATTCATGATCTGTATGTCCTTTTGAGATGTACGCCATGTTTGCCATCAGCATCTCCTGGATTACATCCATGATCTGATATTCTGATAGGCCATCTATGTTCCACACATAGATTGAATCTCCATCATATGATTTGTACGTCATGTAACTTCTTTCTTTGAACTGAAGATCCGGCCTTGTAGGTCTCGAGTACCAGCTTCTTTGCTGACCTTGTTGAGTATAGTTCCGAGAATCGTTTCTTTGATTTTGGATTTTCAACATGTCAGTTGCACTGCAACTCTTTGCTGTAATATGCTCCTCAAGGTGTTTTACTTCAAGGGCTAATGGATCCCTTATGGTGAGCTTCATAAGGCGACTGTCTACTTCTTGAATGAATCTATCAAGGCTAGATTTCATTCGCGGTACCGAGCTTCCAACATCTGTTCTGAAATATGGAGCTAACAAGTCGGTGCTCCCAAATTCTCCTTTGGGAACAGTCTTCTTAGGAGCTTCTTCAAAAATCTTTTTTTCTACTCTGTTCATCTGTTCAGATATAGTAGAGAGAAGCTTGTTCGTATAATTATTTTGAATTTGTATACCTCGTATTCCCTTTGAGGGGTTCTGATCTTCTTTTTTTTGATCAATTAATTTGAAGGGTGCCGCTAAAACAGTTTGATTAAAACTTTCAAACTGAATTGCTTCCAACGGAGGGTGTGTAGAGTTCACTACAGTTCCCTTCGCGGTTTTCCATGATACTTTCTTCAATGTATTAATCAACTTTTCTCTGTATTCCTCTCGGTCTATATACCATTCAAAGAACGATATATTTTCTTCAAGAGTTTCCATGACTTGCTTCCATTCTTCTTTCATCTGCTCTCTTTCTTCTTTATCATGAGCATCGAAGAATGCTTTTTTGGAGTCTGCCCATATAGGGTCTAGGAATTCCTTCTTAAGTGCTTCCATATGAATTTGGAAATTACTTAAAATTACGTTGAGCTGATTAGCTTCCATATCTGTTTGAGTCGAAGAGGTATTCCTTTGATAACGAATCTCTAGAATCTCTGGATATAAATCAGTCTTCTCTATTCTGAGTTAAAAACATAAAATAGAGAACAAAAAGGAATAATTGTTATAAGAAAACGTAGTCAAAAGTGCCTATAAAGTTTAATTAGACTAGGCTACAAGAACGCCCACAAAAATTAAACCTTAAAAACATTCGATAATCGCCTTCACAAAAATGAAAATAAAAATATGCTTTTTTTTTTTTATAATTTTGTTAAGATTTAATATGTATGTGAAAGAGGTAAAAGCTTAGCTCTCTAAATTAAGATATCTCAACTTTCTCTAAGAAGTTATAGGTTTGAATTCTCCAATCCTTCTTCAGATATAATATTTTTAAAAGAAAAAAAAAACATGTAAGTGAAAAGGTTAAAAAAAAAAACGTTCTGAAATTTGACCAAGTATAAGAGGAAAAAAAAACAAAAACACAAGTGTTAATTTGATAACAGTCTTGGTTTCTATTATTAAAACTTTTGTTTATTTATTAATATTTTATTTTTTTTATATAATTGTAAAATTTTTTAAAACTTGTTTCCAAAATTCGAAAACTAAAAGGAAGTAATTTCCAACAAAACCTGGTTTTGTTTGTTTTTTTATTAAATTTCAAAAGTATTTTTAAAGAATGAAATACTAAAATAGAGAATTTAGACACTAGTGTTTATTATAAAGTTCGTTTATTAAAAATCAGAAATAAAAGATCTAAGGCAAGAACCATTTTTTAATTAATTATTTATTTTTCTATTATTTTTTTAGATTTACGTTTTAGGAAAACAAAAACTAACTATTTTAAGTCTTCTCTCCAAAAATAAGAGTCATACATAAGTAAGCATTTTTATTTTTTTATTAAAAAAAAAAAAGAAAAACCAAACATGATTTATTACTATTCTTGTTTTCTACTTAAAAAAAATGGAGAGAAAAATGAGAAACGATAGATAGATAAGCAATATGTTAGAAAAAAATTAGATAATAAATTTTAAGTAGAATTAATTTAGAGTAGAAAAAATTGATAAAGAAAAATTTAGAAAGCAAGAAATATGTTAGAGAAAGAAAGAAATAGAAAAGGAAAAAAGTTGTAAAGGAGAAAGTTTAAAGAAAAATATGTGATATGTTAGAGAGAGAAAAGGTCGGAATAAAATACAAATTTGAGAGAGAAAAATAGGAGTTATATAGAGATGAAAATATTAGAAAGAAAAGTTAGAGTGGGAAAAGAAAAGTTAGAGAGAGAATAAGATATGTAAAAGAATGAAACATAAGTTGGAGAGAGAGTTAGAGAGAGAGGAAAGAAAATAACTTAGGGAGAAAAGTTAGAGAGGAAGAATAAAAACTTAGAAAACAAGTGAAAAATATGTAGAATGAGAAAAGTAAGTTATCTAAAGAACAAAAGTTATAGACAGATATAAGTAAATTTGAGAGAGAGAAATACTGAGAGATGGTAAAGAAATGTTATAGAGCCAATCTTTTTAGGAAGAGCAAAGTTATAGAAAAAAATTGTTAGAGAGAAGGACAAGTTGAAGAGAGAGATAGAAAGACAGTATGTTAAAAGGAATGAGAAAATAGGGTGTGTTAAGCAAAAAAATAAAAAAGGTTAAAATCTCATTTTGATCCTCAACTTTTAACTTTGTTTTATTTTGGCTCGTGAAACTTTAAAAACATCTGAAAAAAAAATTATTTTGTTCCCGATGGTTAAGTTGCCTTTATCGGCGATCAAGGTTGCTGGAATAGGGTGATAGAGAGAGAAATGGTGGTTTAATTTAGACTCCCGAGTGAGAAACTTGACCTCTGGTCACACCCAGAAAGTAAATCAAAGCTAAAAGATGGTGAACCTATCAATTTAGTTTGTTGTTTGAGATCTAAAAGAGAAAAAAATGGTGGGTTAGAAAGAGAGAGCTTGATTCCGCCACACTGAGAAAGCTAATTAAACTTATCGGTCTAGTTTGTTTAAAATCAAAGAAAAAAAAGTGGGTTAGAACATTAGAGAGAGAAGGCACATAAAGAAAAACTGTTTAAAGTTTAAAAACAGTGAATCCATCGCTCAAGATCAAACGTAAGAGAGAAAAAGAAAATGGCAATGTAGAAAGAGAAAACTTTGATTCAGCCATAACGAAAAACTTAAAGTCTGTAGTGGTTATTTGAAAAAAATATATATATATATATAAAATGTGATGGTTATCAAATAAACCTAAAATTATTATTAGCTAGTCTTTAAGTTTTCTTAGGTTTTTTAAACTATAAAGTAGCTTCATCTCAAACTAATTGATCAAAATTAGTGTTTTTATATTTGAAAATTGGAAATGCAAAAATTACTCTAACAACATGAAAACTTTGATAAATATTATACTATTTTGTATAGTAAACTCATTTAACTTTAATTAAAATTAAAATATGTATGACATACAATATATTATAAAATATATAATTTTGTAAAACAATAACTCTACAAAATTTATAACATAAAATATTTTAACAAATTAATTGATAATATTTGAGTTGAACTAATTATTTAGACGCTAACTACCTTATTTTTATTATTTTATGAAATTTTAATTGCCATTCAATTTCCTAAATCTCTTATCGAACACATATTTGAATATACTTAAAGACAAAAAAAAATTACAACTTTGTATTTCTTTAGATTCCTTGTTTTCATATTACTAACACTCAAGAAATTATAAAACTTCAAACTCATATTCATATTCTGTAAATGGCAAGAGTAGGCCTACAAATGAATGGAGCATCACCAAATCTACGAATCACGCTTACAATTTTCTACGAAGTGTTGTGGCTGCAAAATAAAGGATGTAAAGTCTTAAGCATAGATCCTCATATCAAAGAGTTTCAAAACTTAAGAAACAAACAATTACTCACCTGAGATGGAGAGATGAATGCATTAATTATTGTTTGAGAGTAAAAAAGGCAAAGCAAGAGAGATAAGTGGGAGGGAAAGGAAGTGTTGGTTTGGTGAGAAAACTTGGTGATAATATATATATATTTATAATGGTGGGAATAACTCAAAATTTATTAGCCTGATTCATTTAGACATATTGTTTAAATGGATAGTGGAGGGGGAGGAGAATGAAAACAAACCTTCCATGAGAGACATTTTTGTTTTCTTCATTAAATTATAATTTTAGTCTCTAAACTTTCAACATTGTATCTAATAGGTCTCTGAATTTTAAAATTGTCAACTAAGTCTATGACTTTTTAATTTTGTGTTGAATGGGTCTCAAGCCTATTAGACATTTTTTTTAAAGATTAGGAGTCTTAACTGACACACCATGAATTTTAAAAAATGTGAAATAATAATGGATTTATTAGAAAAATTATTCTTCTTTTCTCACTATTTATTTACAATATTTTCATATTTTTTAAGAAAATGTTTAAATAAATTCTTAGCCAAATTCCAAAAAAAAAAAAAACACATTTTAAAAACTATATATATATATATATATATATATATATATATATATATATATATTTAGTTTTTAAAACTTGGCTTTGTTTTTTAAAATATATGAAAAAAGTAGATAACAAAACAAAAAAATCCATAAGTGGAAGTAGTGTTTATATACTTAATTTTAAAAAACAAAATTGTTATCTAATAAGTCTTAATGATTTATTAGACATTTTTAAAGTTCAATGACTTAATTAAACATAAAATTAAAACTTAAAAACTTATTCAACACTCTTAAAAGTTCAAAGACGTATTAAACATAACTCTAGAAGTTCATTGACTAAATTATTAAACATAACTTTGGTGATCCATGGTGACCACTTACCTAGGATTTAATATCTTATGTGTTTTCTATCAACCAAATATAGTAGAGTCAGACGGTTGTCAGGTGAGATTAGTTGAGGTGCCCACAAGTTGGCTTGGATACTCACCAATATAAAAAAAAAATTAACATTTTTTTTAATGTCACACTATAAATGTAAGTGAAGAGTCGAATCAAAATCCAACAAGAGAGTATAGCTTAATTGGGCTTATGACCAAGAGGTCATAGGTTCGAATCCTCTACCTCCAAATTGTTGAGCTTAAAAAAAATATATTTGAATCAAAACTATAATGAAATATTATTTAATCGTAAAAATAGGTTTGTAAAAATGATTCCCATTTAAGATTGGAAGAGCAGCATCCCCTAAATGAATAAGAGGTTGGATGTTTTAGAAGACTTAGAAATACTATAATCTATTTTAAAGAGATTCTTTGTGCCGACAAAACTATTTGACTGAGTGGAATGTTCACGTTTCTCCCTTCATTTGCGCATTAACTACAGTGTGGTATTCTACTTTTTATCACAATTCACAAAGGTACTTTAAAAAAGAATAAAAGACAAGAAAACAAAAACTAGATAGGATATCCCTTCCGATAGAAATTCTAAAAAAAAAAAATCTGACACAAAATATCATCCAATAATTGATGGCATTCTCGTCCAATAAATTTAGTGTAGTGGATGATACCATTCCATGGATGAAGATTAAAAATTAAACCAAAATATTAGAACAACATTTTTTATTTTTAAGTGTGTCGCCATGTACTTGCGATGCGGAGTGGGTTGACATCCATAAAATAGAAGGTTAAAAAGGAGTCGCTATCAATCTTTTTAATAGTGTGATTGGACACCAAAATAGAATAAAACAACTTTTAAAAAAAAAAAAAAGTTTGCAATGTAACGCCCCAAGCCCAAGATTATCAAAATAGGATTTGCTTGCGAGAGTGAAGACTGTCCCCATAAACCAACACGGGTCCTTTCAGCATGCTTTGTCTTCACTCACATGCTTCTTAGGAAAATTCCTAGGAGGTCACCCAACATAGAATTGCTCCAAGCCAAGCACTCTTAACTTTGGAGTTCCTATGATTGAGCCACCGAAAAGGAAGGTGCACCTTGTTGGTATAGGTAGTAGCTATCAATTCTTTTAAGCCTTTTCTTAACCATGCCTTGCATAGCCTCAGGATCCTCTCATTCGGATGTGGTCTCGGTTCATTCATGTACCCCTCCTAACCTCGGGCGTTACAACGAAAACTAGATTTGGGATCGAGAGTTGTTTGTGTATGGGGAAGGTGTTAGCACCCCACAACACCCATTTAAAAATGGTGGCCAAATTTTAATCTTGAATTGCAAAAGATTTTTAGAAGAAAAAAACTCACTTATGAAAAAAGAAAATTTTAAAATAATGTCTTATTTTACCTCGCATTCCTCCAATATTTGAAGTCATGATCCCATAAAATAAGTTGATAAATATCCATCAATTTGACTATATTATAAGTAATTCAAAGAATCTTAGGAAAAATCCTCCACCTCAAGAATATGAGAAATTTTACAATTTCTCAACTCCGTCATAGAATAGTCTTTTATAAAAGAAAAGTTTTTTTTTAAAAAAATAAAATTTGTTTTAATTTAATTCATTTTTTTCTTGGGACCAAAATCTCGGACTCCCAAAGATAATGATCTCTCGCCTCAAGAATTCTAGAAAATCGGACTCCCAAATATTTCTAACTTCCGTCGTCGGAGTTTAAAAAAAGGACCTTGAAAACCACTTTTTAAGAAAGAGATTACAAAAGGTTTTAGAAATGACTCTTTGGTTATAAAACTTTCATAAACTCAAAAAGAGCAAATTTAAAGATTCGAAAATAATTTTTATAAAGAGAGATTGGAAAAAACATTAAGAAAAATCAAGAAAATCGAAATTAAGCATAATAAATAAATGCATTTTAAGGATAAATTAAGTTAACATAATAATATATTCATTAGCAAATAATCAAGCAAGCACTATATGCAAGCATGTTAACAAAATTAAGGGAAAAAAATATTGAAATCGATCTTGGACTTCCAAATAATCGATTTCTCACCTCAGAAAAATTAGAAAATCGGACTCCCAAATATTTATAGATTCCATTGTCGGATATTTTTTTTTTTTATAAAAAGTAAATAGACTAAGAAGATTGACACAACATAGTTTGTTATGCACATATCAAATTGACAATGTGGTAAACATGCTAATATAAATAATGATAATTAAAATGTAACATTTAAATTAAAGTAAATGAGACAAACAAATAAGATATCAATCTTGGATAATTAAGAAAAATGAGACAAGTAGATAATTTAAAAAACAAATCAAAATAAATGGAACAAAAAGTACAAAAATTAAAAAAAAAAAAGAAAAAAAAAACAATACTATGTCGGGTGCAATGTGCTTGATGTGACAACACAAACACAAAAAAAAATTAAAATAGAAAGATGGCCACGTAGAGGAGAGATAACTTGAAAAAAGACAATAAATAAATTTAAAAACTATTAAAAAAAACTTTGATAAAAACTAAATCTTTTTAAAAAAAAAAAAAAAAAAACACTTACTATTCTCTCCTTCTCCATTTGATTTTTCTCTCTTCTCTCAAAAACTCTTTTATTTTCTTCTCTTCTTCAAATCTTCCTCACCAAGGTGGTAACAACATTTTTTTAGAAGCAAATCTCTACTCACCCAATCTAAGGTATGTTATACAACTTTCTTTTGATTTCACAACATTTTTTTTTTGCTTCCCTTTTTTTCTCTTGCTCTATTTTTTTCTTCTTTTTTTTTTTTCCTGTTTTTTGCTTGTTTCTCACTTTTTTTGTAGTAAATAAAACTCATAAGAGAGAGAGAGAAAAAAAGAAAAGAAAAGAAAAGAAAATCATACATAGATTAAGAGCAAGAACAAAAGATCAAAAGCGTATGCATAAAGATAAGAAAAAAAATCTCGTATTGTAAAAAAAAATGTAAGAAGAGATTTAAAATAATTAAAAAATACTAGCAAAAACTCATAAACTTGTAAAACCCTTACTCAACTACTGTTTTTCAGAGGTATTTCGAGATAGAGATGAAGTTCTAGAAGTTGAGATCAAGAACAACCAATTAGCTTGTTATTTGAGGTGCGGATTCTTGGGACAAAGCCCTACCAAATGCAACCTCCAACTAAGTTAGGGTTTTTTTTTTTTTTTTGTTATGAATTTTTGTTGGTTTTGAATGAAGCTCACTGTTTTTTTTTTCTCTACCTCTCAATGCATATGTGGTTGTGATATGTGTTTGGATGTGTATATAAATATGGGGCTTGTAGGTTTTTTTTTTTTTTGTGAAGATGGATGTAGTGGTGTGTTGTGTGTGAGTGTAGATGGAAGTAGGGTTTCTTCTGAGTGTAGATCCCCCTTTGAAGAAAGGGAAAGAGAGGTATAAAAAGCCCAAAATAACTCCCTTTTTTGTGTATTAAACCAATGAACAAGTTTTTTTGCAATTTTGAAAACATGCCAAAAGGAGCTTAGCACTAAAATGGACCAACAACTTTTGGTCAAGCAAAAAGAAAAACTTAACCAAACTTTGTTTTTATCCAAAAAATTATGGTTTTTCCAACTTAAAAGAAAAAATAAATAAAAGGCATAAAAAGTAAAATTAGCAAATAACAAACAAATATCAAAGTGGAGACATTCCAATAATGAGCAAATTTAATAGCAAACATGAAAAAAAATGCAAAAAAAAAAAATTAATTAGCAATCAATTTTATAAAAAGAAGCCGGACAAAAATAGGTGGCTACATTGTGCAACAACAGATGGAGTGGGGAATTCGAATCAATGACCTTTTAGTCAATGGTACATTTTTGTTTTCGATTTTTGGTTTTCTATTTTTTAAAAACAAAAACTATACAAATTTGGTAATAGTTTTTAGTATAAAATTTTAAAAAAATTAAAAATTAAATATGTTTGGTAATTACTATTAATTTTCCTGTTTTTTTTTTTATAAAAAGAAAGTCAACTATTTTTATAATATTTATATATAATATACTAAGGAAAATGGGACTAACAACATAGAAAAAAAGAATGTTGAAAATATTTAAAAAAAAAATTTTTGTGAAATTTGAACATTGAGAACAAGAAAAAAAATTCCCTTTTTTTTTCCTCAAACTAAATAATGGAAAAAAGTCATGTCAAAAAAATGTGCAAAGTGGTAATCCTCCAAAGATGATGGATGCCATGCCTAACACTCTAGGATGAGTAAAAACAATTGTGTGCAATGCTAAATTGGCTTCACATCTCAATTTGATCCTAGGCAATTTTTTTAAAAAAAAGATGATGCAATTTAGACAACTTTTTTCTTTAAACAATGAAATAAAGGATTTTTTGTTTTTGCCAAAAAAATATTTTTTAAAAAAAGTATTTATTTTAATGTGTCTAGAATGATATCAAAAAGATAATAGGAGAAATTTGACTGGTAAAACAAATATGTATGAATGAGCAAATATGATGAAATTGACACTTTTAGTTTTTTTATGCAACTAAATGGGAGTGAATGAAGGTATTGATGCATGAAAATACTTGAGGATCGTTGATAGAAAAAATATGCAATAATTTTTTTTATTTTCTTACTCTTATAAATGAAATTTTGCTTTCAATTTTTTTTTATTGCTCTAATAACTTAAAAACATGTTGAAAGTAAAGTACAAAAAAATAACATTCAAATGCATGAATGAATTCAAAGAAAGTGATGTATGCATGTGACAATTGATTTTTTTCACTTCTTTCTTATTTAAAATTTAAAATAATGTGTCAATTTTTTTTTAAAAAAAGGAAAAAAGTGCCTCAAATTTGTAAAAATATTATTAACAATGAGGAAAAATGTGCTAATTAAGACCAAATCAAATATGAGAAACACATGAAAGGAGAATGACAATAAATAGATCAAAGAAAAAATGAAATAAAAAATGCTCACCTTGTTTCTTATAGGTACAAAAGTAATGCCCGGGCTAGAAATGCTCAAAGATTTATTCTAGTGAATAGTGTAGGTTGACTCTAACACACCTAAAAGATAAAGGCCCTCAAGCAATCTTCACTGTTTATCTTAATTAGACAAATATAAGATTAACTCAACTGAGAAATTTCATGAGTCTATGTAGAGTTGAGACTCTACGAAGACTTCACTACTCAAACTTGATTCTAATCCTAAGGGTAAAGCTCGGGTAAGAGGCATGTGAATGTGTGTGAATTAAGTGCACAGTGTGTACCTATATATTAACTCATGGTTTACTTTGAGCTTCATTTCTCTATATCTGTAGTTGTATTTTTAATACATTGTTAAACTATGTGAGTTTGTTTGTTTTGGTTTTTAGCTTGTTAAGATTGAAATATTAGCTTATTCAGATTGGAAAAATGATTCCCAAGAGCAGCACCTCCTAAATGAATAAGCTGTTGGATGTTTTAGAAGAAGTAGAAATACTACTGTTGTTGCCAAATTTTGGACAGGAGAAATCTCACTTGACCTCCATGTGACAACGACGGTGAATTTGTATTCTTGGGAGAAGAATGCGGCCAACAAGCCAAGTAAAACCTGGACACCGGTGTGGTGTATGCCACAAAGGCTCCGATGCTTAAGTCAAAGAGAGTTTTGAGATAATTTAGGAGTTCTAGGAGAGTGTTGTAGGCTGTAATGAACTTACGTTGCCTTCTTCTTAAGAGAGAGCTTAAATAGCTTCCTTCGTAGGGTTTTTCGTTGGTTTCCGTCTTTGAATGGGGAAAGGAAATATCGAATTAGGCTAGACCGAGGGCACACGACATGAGGGACTGAGGCAAGGCCCAAAACTATGCCTTGCCAAACTGGTCAGCCTCGGCCGGGCCGACCACGGGCTTGGGCCGAAGCTCAAGCCCGTTTCTTCTCCCCCTCATTTTGGGTTGATCTCGTATTGATTTTGATCCGTTTTGAGTTATAGGAGAGTGTTGTAGGCTAGAATGAACTTACCTTGCTCTCCCCTTAAGAGAGAGCTTAAATAGCTTCCTGCTTAGGGTTTTTCGTGGGTTTCCGTCTTCGAATGAGGAAATGAAATATCGAATTGGGCTGAACATAAGCAACACGGGCCATGAGGGACCGAGGCAAGTCACAAAATTGGGCCTTGCCAAATTGGTCGGTCTCGGCAGGGCCGACCATGGGATTGAGCTAAAGCCCAAGTCCGTTTCTTCTCCCTCTCATTTTGGGTCGATCCTTTATCGATTTCTGTCTGTTTTGAGTTCGTATAAGGATTCGTTCCTCGTTTGACCCTTCATTGCAGCCCTTTAGCCAATTCATTTTTTTGGTCAAATTTCACGCATACCAACTATAATCACTTAGTTATGCTCACGGACAAAGTAAAGAAGATTTTTGTGCCGACAAAACTATTTGACTGAGTGGGATGTTCACCTTTCTCCTTTATTTGCACATTAACTACAGTGTGGTATTCTACTCTTTTTTCTTTTTTTTTTATCACAATTCACAAAGGTACTTTAACTTTAAAAAAGAATAAAAGACAATAAAAAAACTAGATAGGATATCCCTTCGGATAGAAATTCTAAAAAAAAAATTGACACAAAATATCATCCAATAATTGATGGCATTCTCGTCCAATAAATTAGTGTAGGGGATGATGTCATTCCATGGATGAAGATTGAAAATTAAACCGAAATATTAGAGCAACATTTTTTATTTTTTAGTGCAACAACAGATGGAGTGGGTGTTGGATTTTATAGTAAATTGTGAAAGAAAGTATTGATTTAAAACATCAAAAATGAATTGATGTTTCATTTATGTTGTTGTTACTTGACTTGAAATTCAAAGGTTTTAAAATGGTTTGAAACATCAAAATGTGTTGATGTTTCTTTTACAAATTTAACTTAAAAGTTAAATTTGTGTTATATTTGAATCTTTACAAGTAACTACACAATTGAGTTACTTTATATGTATGTTTCATTTTGTTTATATTAATTTTATTTTTGGAGAGTTACTAAGTTGCTAGCCTATAAATAGCAACTTGTTTCTTCATTTGAAGAATTTCATTCCAATTGAAGAGTTCTTCTCTCTTCTCTTTCTTTTCTTTAATCTTGAGTCAAGTTGAGAGCAAGTATCCAAGAATTCTGCCAGATCCGAGTAGTTCAAGGTTGCTGTTCTATCGGAGTTAGTCGTTGTATCCTAGTGAGACGATCGCTGTAGCCTGCTTGCAACCTGTGCAGAGCGAATAATTGTCTTCAGGACAGCGCTTTGTAAGCGTGCCTCGACTACTTATTATCTTTATTCTTGAGTTTTGAAATTGTTATTACATACAGTGTCTGTATTATTGTTTACATTGTAATTGTTTGTTGCCAATTAAGTTGTAATCAAATTTGCTAGTGTTACTCAGTTCTTATACACAGCGAATCATTATTTCCAACAATCTGAAGACAATTAACTGAACTAATGGCTGCAAACTCATCCACTAATGGTACTGTTTCTACCATGATGGGATCGACCATCCTCAAAACTCATGCTGAAAAACCAGAGAAATTCAGGGGAGAAAACTTCAAAAGATGGCAACAGAAGATGATCTTTTATCTCACTACGCTGAACCTTGCTCACATCTTGAAGGAAGAATGCTCAATTACCCCACAAGAAGCTGTCACTCCTGAAACTGAAGCTGCCAAGCAAGCATGGATGCATTCAGATTTTTTATGCCACAATTATATACTGAGTGGTCTTGAAGACACCTTGTATAATGTCTATTGCAATGCCTACGATACTTCAAGCCAATTGTGGGAGGCATTAGACAAGAAGTATATGCTGGAAGATGCTGGTACTAAGAAATTCCTTGTAGGAAAATTCTTAGATGATAAGATGATTGATGCCAAATTGGTAGTCAATCAGATGGAAGAATTGCAAATTATCATTAGTGATTTGCAAAGTGAAGGATTGAGCATCAGTGAACCATTCCAAGTTGCTGCTGTGATTGAGAAGTTGCCTCCTTCCTGGAAGGACTTCAAATGCTATCTCAAACACAAGCGAAAGGAATTGTCTATGGAGAATCTTGCTGTTAAACTCCGCATAGAAGAGGATAATAGAAAAAGAGACAAAGCTCCACTAGAATTTGAAGCCAAAGCTCATGTTGCTGAAGCTTCAAGGCGTTCCAAGAAGCAACAATCCCAAAAGAAAAATGTGAATCTTGGACCAAGGAATGTCGTCAATAAGCGCATTCGTGGAAACTGTTGGGTTTGTGGTAAGAGTGGCCATACAGCTGCAACTTGTCGACACAAAAAGGGACAAAGCTCAAACCATCAGGCCAATATTATGGAAAATGACGATTTAGTTGCTGTCATTTCTGAGGTAAATATGGCTTATGACACCAAAGGTTGGTGGATTGATACTGGTGCTACTAGGCACATTTGTAAGGACAAGTCATTGTTCACCTCATATGAGAAGCTAGATGGTAGCGATAAGTTATACATGGCAAATGCTTCAACTGCCTCTGTGGAAGGCAAATGGAAGATCCTGCTGAAATGGACTTCCGGAAAGATACTTACCCTCAATGATGTGTGGCATGTGCCAGAGATTCGAAAGAATCTAGTGTCAGGAACTCTACTTAATAAGAATGGGTTCCAGCTTGTATTTGAGTCAGATAAATTTATTCTGACAAAAGGGGGTATGTAAGTGGGAAAGGGCTATATGAATGATGGCATGTTCAAACTAAATGTATTGGCACAAGTGCCCAAGAATAATAATAACAACTCTTTTACTTATATTGTTGAGTTGTGTGATGTATGACATTCTAGGCTGAGGCATGTTAATTATCATTCTTTATATAGAATGGTAAATATAGGACTATTGTCTAATTTCAACATTGATAATAGACACAAATGTGAAATTTGTGTTGAATCAAAGTTTGCTAGAAAGTCATTTTCATATGTGGAAAGAAGTAATGAGATTCTTGATTTAATCCACAGTGATGTATGTGACATGAAAAGTACCCCTACAAGAGGCGGTAAGAAGTATTTTGTCACATTCATTGATGACTGTAGTAAATATTGTTATGTATATTTATTACATAGTAAAGATGAAACCTTAGATGTTTTTAAAGCATATAAGGCTGAAGTTCAAAATCAACTTGAGAAGAAAGTAAAGGTGCTTAGATCAGATAAAGGTGGTGAATATGAATCTTCATCACTTTATGAATTCTGTGAAGTTAATGGTATAATCCATCAAACTACAGCACCTTATACACCACAACAAAATGGTGTAGCTGAAAGAAAGAACCGAACTTTAAAGGACATGGTTAATTGCATGTTAAATAGTTCAGGTTTACCCCATAATTTGTGGGGGGAGGCCTTGCTTACAGCAAATTTTATTCTAAACAGAATTCCACATAAGAAGACTGATAAGTCGCCTTATGAAATGTGGAATAGAAAGTTACCTTCATATAAAATGTTGAAAGTGTGGGGGTGTTTAGCAAAGGTTCAAGTTCCTTTACCAAAAAGGACCAAATTGGGACCTAAGACAGTTGATTGTGTTTTTATAGGCTATGCGATGCATAGTGCTGCTTATAGATTTCTTGTAATTAAATCAGACATAATTGATATTAACAATATTACTATTATGGAATCTATTGAAGCTGAATTCTTTGAGGATATATTTCCTTTGAAAGAGGAAAGACACAAAAGTAGTGGTGTCAAAAGGAATTATGAAGCTAGCTCTTCGAAAGGTCAAGGCGATCAAAGAATTGAGTCTGAACCTAGAAGAAGCAAAAGAGCTAAGAAAGCTACTTCCTTTGGACCTGATTTCATAACTTATATGATTGAAGGTGAGCCTCAAACTTTTCAAGAAGCTGTGTCATCTCCAGATGCACCTTATTGGAAGGAAGCTATCAATAATGAAATAGAATCCATTTTGCTAAACAATACCTGGGTATTGGTTGATTTACCTCCTGGAAGTAAACCAATTGGAAGTAAATGGATTTTTAAAAAAAAAGATAAAGGCTGATGGCACTATTGATAAATACAAAGCCCGTTTAGTAGCTAAAGGCTTTCGTCAAAAAGAAGGGCTAGATTTCTTTGATACCTATTCTCCAGTGACGAGGATTACATCTATAAGGATGTTAATCGCAATAGCAGCTTTACAAAATTTGGAAATACACCAAATGGATGTAAAAACTGCATTTTTAAATGGAGATTTAGATGAAGAAATATATATGGAACAACCTGAAGGGTTTGTTGTAAAAGGACTTGAAGATAAAGTTTGCAAACTGGTTAAGTCTCTTTATGGGTTGAAACAAGCACCCAAACAATGGCATGAAAAATTTGATCACACTATGTTATCAAATGGATTCAAGATAAATGAGTGTGATAAATGTGTCTATGTTAAAACCATAGATCAACATTGTGTCATTATTTGCTTGTATGTGGATGATATGTTGATAATGGGCACATATAGAAGTGTCATTGATTCCACTAAAAAGATGTTGAAATCTAACTTTGATATGAAAGACCTTGGTCTTGCTGATGTTATACTTGGAATTCGTATAACAAGAAATTCAAGTGGATACGTACTTTCTCAATCTCACTATATAGAGAAAGTGTTGAGAAAATTTGATCAATTTGAGAGTAAACCAGCTGTTACTCCATTTGATCCAAATTGTAAGTTAAAGAAGAACAATGATGAAGGTGTGTCTTCTCTAGAATACTCTAGAGTTGTTGGTAGCTTAATGTACATAATGAATTGTACAAGACCTGATATTGCCTATTTAGTAGGAAGATTAGCTAGATACACCAGCAATCCTGGGCATGATCATTGGATTGCTTTAGTCAGAGTACTAAGGTACTTGAAGTACACTCTAGACTATGGATTGCATTATACGAGGGATCCACATGTATTGGAAGGATTTAGTGATGCTAATTAGATTTCTGATAGCATGGAGACTAAATCAACCAGTGAGTATATATTTACCTTAGGTGGAGCAGCTGTATCATGGAAATCTTCAAAACAGACGTGTATAGCACGTTCTACCATGGAATCAGAGTTTATAGCTCTTGATAAAGCTGGAGAAGAAGCTGAATGACTTAGAAGCTTTCTTGAAGATATTCCATTATGGTCAAAGCCTGTAAGCGCAATATGTATTTATTGTGACAGTTTGGCAGCCTCTATGAGGGCCAAGAATAATGTCTACAATGGGAAGTCACCACATATAAGACGTAAACATAATTCGATAAGGCAATTGCTCTCTAATGGAATTATTTCTATTGATTATGTGAAATCAAAAGAGAATATTGCAGATCCTTTAACGAAAGGATTGTCAAGAGAGCAAGTAACATATACATCGAGGGAAATGGGGCTAAAGCCTATGAAATAAATTATTTGATGGTAACCTAACCTAGTTGACTGGAGATCCCAAGATCTAGGTTCAATAGGCAAACTGGTTGGATAATTTACATTGACACACTAAGAAACTTATAGTTTCTTACCATTTCTATGATGTTGTAGAGTGTGTGATATGTTGATGCTAAGGTCGTGTTGATATCTTGTTTACAAGAGGAGTAATGACAGAATACTCTTAATCAATGTCACCTATATGAGAGTAGAAGTGGGGTCGCTTCTATGAGGACTTTTAAAATGGCTTATATTCTCTAAAGCTCTCATGAATTCGGGATTTTGTCCAGGACCAAAATGGACACAAACGTATAGAACTCAAAGATACAAGATGAGTTATGTGTGATGTCTGTTGTCTCAATTTACCAATGAGAAGGATAGTTTCAGAGTTGGTCTCACTATTTCTTTGATAAGTTCGATGGATATTCACTAAGGAAGGTTCAAGTCCAGAAGACACCTATCCTGATGCATAGCTTGTTTGTTTGCTCTCAACGATTTTGTTTTAATTTTCAAACTTTCTTTCATGTGGGGGATTGTTGGATTTTATAGTAAATTGTGAAAGAAAGTATTGATTTGAAACATCAAAAATGAATTGATGTTTCATTTATGTTGTTGTTACTTGAATTGAAATTCAAAGGTTTTAAAATGGTTTGAAACATCAAAATGTGTTGATGTTTCTTTTACAAATTTAACTTAAAAGTTAAATTTGTGAGTTATATTTGAATCTTTACAAGTAACTACACAATTAAGTTACTTTATATGTATGTTTCATTTTGTTTATATTAATTTTATTTTTGGAGAGTTACTAAGTTGCTAGCCTATAAATAGCAACTTGTTTCTTCATTTGAAGAATCTCATTCCATTTTGGAGTATCTCATTCCAATTGAAGAGTTCTTCTCTCCTCTCTTTCTTTTCTTTAATCTTGAGTCAAGTTGAGAGCAAGTATCCAAGAGTTCTGCCAGATCCGAGTAGTTCAAGGTTGCTGTTCTATCGGAGTTAGTCGTTGTATCCTGGTGAGACGATCGCTGTAGCCTACTTGCAACCTGTGCAGAGCGAATAATTGTCTTCAGGACAGCGCTTTGTAAGCGTGCCTCGACTACTTATTACTTTATTCTTGAGTTTTGAAATTGTTATTACATACAGTGTCTGTATTATTGTTTACACTGTAATTGTTTGTTGCCAGTTAAGTTGTAATCAAATTTGCTAGTGTTACTCAGTTCTTATACACAGCGAATCATTATTTCCAACAGTGGGGAATTCGAATATTTGACCTTTTAGTCGATGATGCATTTTTTTTTCAATTTTTGGTTTTCTATTTTTTAAAAACAAAAACTATACAAATTTGGTAATATTTTTTAGTTAATTTTTTTTAAAAAATTAAAAAAGTAAATATGTTTGGTAACTACTATTAATTTTCTGTTTTTTTTTTTTTTTATAAAAAGAAAGTCAACTATTTTTATAATATTTTTATATAATATACTAAGGAAAATGAGACTAACGAAGTAGAAAAAAAGAATGTTGAAAATAATTTTAAATTTTTTTTTTGTGAAATTTGAACATTGAGAACAAGAAAATAATTCCCTTTTTTTTCCCTCAAACTAAATAATGGAAAAAAGTCATGTCTTTAAAAAAATGTGCAAATAGGTAATCCTCCGAAGATGGACGTCATGCTTGACACTCTAGGATGAGTAAAAACAATTGTGTGCAATGCTACATTGGCTTCACATGTGCAATTTGATCCTAAGCATTTTTTTTTAAAAAGATGATGCCATTTAGACAAGTTTTTTCTTTAAAGAATGAAAAAAAAAGGTTTTTTTTTTTTGCCAACAAATTATTTAAAAAAAAATATCTATTTCCATGTGTCTAGGATGATGTCAAAAGGATAATAGGATAAATTTGACTGGTAAAACAAATATGTATGAATGAGCAAATATGATGAAATTGACACTTTTATTTTTTTATGCAACTAGATGGGAGTGAATGAAGGTATTGATGAATGAAAATACTTGAGGATCGTTGATAGAAAAATTATGCATGAATTTTTTTATTTTCATACCCTTATAAATGAAATTTCGCTTTCATGTTTTTTATTCCTCTAATAACTTAAAAACATGTTGAAAGTAAAGTACAAAAGAATAACATTCAAATGCATGAATGAATTGAAAGAAAGTGATGTAAGCATGTAACAATTGATTTTTTTTTTCACTTATTTCTTATTTAAAATTAAAAATAATGTGTCAATTTTTTTTTAAAAAAAAAAACCTATTTTTTAAAAAAAGGAAAAAAGTGCCTCAAATTTGCATGAAATATTATTAACAATGAGGAAAAATGTGATAATTAAGACCAAATCAAATATGAGAAACACATGAAAGGAAAATGACAACTAAATAGATCAAAGAAAAAATGAAATAAAAAATGCTCACCTTGTTTCTTATAGGTACAAAAGTAATGCCCGGGCTAGAAATGCTCAAAGATTTATTCTAGTGAATAGTGTAGGTTGACTCTAACACAACTAAAAGATAAAGGCCCTCAAGCAATCTTCACTATTTATCTTAATTAGACAAATATAAGATTAACTCGAGTGAGAAATTTCATGAGCCTATGCGGAGTTGAGGCTCTATGAAGGCTTCACTACTCAAACTCGATTCTAATCCTAAGGGTAAAGCTCGGGTAGAAGGCCTGTGAATGAGTATGAATTAAGTGCACAATGTCTGAGAGAGAATGAAAAAATATATACATAAATCATTGAAGTTCACATAATAAAAGATTAAAAAAATAACTTCACGAATCATTGTAGTATAACAAGCAAACATATGAAATACAAGAAAATATAAAAAGACTTATAGGATAATGAATTTAAAAAAATAGAAAAACAACAAACAAGGTAACAAAGTGTCAAGGACCACACGTTATTATATCAAGGATAACATGCAAAGAGATTTATTGACTTGACTCTCTAGGCTATAAAAATATATTTGTCCCTAGAAGAGTCACTAAGCTATCGTTGTCATATCGCGACGCTGAGTAACCGACATCCATCTAAAATGGCCTTTTATAAAATAATTTGGTGTCGCCATCAATCATTATTAGGGTGTAATTGGTCACCCAATTCAAAAAAAATGGTCTACAAAAAATAGAGTTTAGGCTCGGTGGTCTTTTGTATGTAGGGAAGGTATTAGCACCCTACAACATCTATAAAAACAGTTACGAAAATCAATCTCTTACCTCATGCTTTTTTTTTTTAAAAAAAAAAAGAAAGAAAATGGGTCCTTTGCGGTTTTAGAGAAAAATATTTTTTTATTATTATTTTAAATGTCTCTCATTTTTTGTCATATCTTAAACTTCAAAAGTGAAGCACACAATTGACTTTAATGATTGGGGTTGTTAACCTTTAATTGTTGCAACGATATTGGAATTATTTTCATAGCATTAGGAAAAACTCCTCACCTCAAGAACTTGAGAAGATTTCCTTTCTTAAATCCCTCGTAGGGGTTGCATTTAAAAATAATTTTTTTTGGAGGATTTTCATGTACCTCGAGTGTAATATGATTATTTTGAAAGTGCACTACTGAAACCATTAAAATAGTTTAAAGAAAACAATACTTTTTTAAGAAAAGTATAATTTGAAAAAAAAATGTTTAAAAAAAGTATTAAGAAAAAATAAGATTTTTTGGAACTTAAGAAGTTCAAAATGTTTAGAAAATTGTCACTACAAGAATTCAAGGTTAATTATCCTAACATTATTTCTCCCAATGCTGTAATATGGTTGGGAAAAATAGGAACTCCCGACGGTTTAGTCAATCGTCTATAAAGGGTAAAAGAATTGTCGACGGTTTAATAAACTGTTGGCAAAGGCTAGGCAATCCCAACGGTTTTTACTAAACCATCGGCCATTGGAGGTATAAAGGCCAACGATTCATGGAACCGTCGGCCATTCAAGGAAGAACGACCAACGGTTCTGTTAACCATCGGTGATTCAAGAAAGAACCGCTGACGGTTCATCAAACCGTCAATGGTTGGGCCGGTTCGACTGACAGTTCATAAGAACCATCAACCTTTCCTCCTTAAAGGGGGGCTAAAAAATGAGCCCCCCATTTTCCTTCCTTCCTTTTTTTCCCCATTTTCTCTAGTCCTTTCCCATCTCTCCCACCCACGCACCTCCCACCCCTCTCTACTGCCTGTCAATTGCCGTCTGCCGTCCAACCCCTTTTCCTTTCTTTCTTTTTTTTCTTCTTCTTTCTTCTTCCACACACCCACCCTCCGCCATCGCTCAGCCAACCATCGACCATCATACCATCGCCGCCTCACCTCGCCTCCTTGCTGCCACTCTTGGATTCTGGTAATTTTGTAAAGTTTTTCCTTTTTTGAGTTGTCGATATACTTCAATTGAAGGTTATTTTGCAAATCTATTTAAGTTTATTGTGTTTTGATTTGTGTGACTTCATATTTGTGAGTTCAAACATTTTCGAACACAAACCAACAAAAGTTTCTAGCTTCTTTAGTTAAGAAAATATGTAGAAACCCACTATTAAACCTTTTCGAACTCGATCAAAATATGTTAGATCATTCTCTAAGGTTTGAATTTTTTTTTTTGTAGCTTCGAACTCATTCAAATACTTTCGAACTCATTCGAACACTTTTCAGTAAGGATTAAGTATGTTTCAGTAAATTTTAGGTGATAAATCTCTGTTTAGGCTTTGTTGAACACAATTAAAATAGTTTAGATTGGTATCTAATCTTTGAATTCTTTTGTTTTAGAATTTTATTTCGTTTCGGAGTGTTGAAACAAAATTTAAGGTAGGTTTGGGTTGATTTTGGTGGTGAATTCTTGTTTTAGGTGAGAATAATTATTCCTTTCTCTATTTTGAGTTTGTACTTTGTAGTTTATTGTAAAGAAGTAGATCTATTTATTTGGTTTATTTATACTTTAAATTTTATTTTTAGTTATTTTGTTATGTTGATTATTCTTATTCATGGGTATGGAGTTGAACATTACATGGTTGGTTAGACTTTTTAGTACTAATTAGGTTGGTTAGACTTTTTAGTACTAACTGGGAAGTGTAGAAGTATGTTGTTTACATTTTCAAGTAAACAACATAGGTTCTAGATGAGTTGTATAATTATGACTTATGTTGGCTATGAAAGAATAAATGTTTCACTCTGCAACAGAAGCATTGGATCGTATTTGATTTTATTTAGAATTAAACTAAAAATAATATTAATTAAGAAAACTTACTTTTGAGATAAATATGGAGAATATTCTAGTGAGTCTTTATCTCCTCCACAAAGTCTTCTTGAATATGACTCTAACACAAGATCAAGGCTTGTGGGGAGCCTTTTGAAAGAAAATCCTCAAGGGATTGGAGAGAAAAAGGTCTTGAGACAATTCTCTAATTCTCTATTGAGGAGATGTGTGTTCTATGAAGAATTTCCAATGGCTCACCCCTAGGGTCCTATTTATAGTGGTCAAGGGAAGATAATTAAATAATATATTTTAATATCTAATATATTAAAATCTATTTATTTAACCAATTTGAATCTTATTCAAACATTTTAAAATTCTTCTACGACATCTATTTCCTAATTTGAATCCAATTCAAATTTTTAAATATCTTTTATTTAATGTATCTAATATACATTAATTATTTTAATATTTAATGTATCAAATACAATAAATATATTTTCCTCTTTTATATTAAATATTAATTTGAACACTTCAAATTTTTTCTTTCAACTAAATTGATCTTTTAGTGTTATTTTGAGCTAGCAAGAGGACTTTATGGACCTACAGATTATAAGCTCTAATGATACAAAATTAATTAATTAAACTCTTTAATAAATTAATTTTCATTCATTAACTCTAGGGTCACTCCACTATAAACCTAAAGTTGCACTCTTATGCCCTGTAGGACAAGTTGTGTCCATTGATATAATCACTACATGCAAGTCGATCTTTCACGAGTTGTTCGTAATTACAGCTAGGTCAAAAGTTCGTTTTACCCTTGTAATTACATCTTGCACCTTAAGTGCCACTGATCCTCTAATGAATAATTTTTTTATGATCCAAACATAAAATAAGTTACTCTCGGGCCAGTGAGAGGGTGGGGCCCCATTGTACAAGTCCCGAAATCAGCACTTAAGGGAACTACTCATCTACTTACCCTATAAGGGAATGAGTGAATTCCATCTTGTGAGATTATGTTCCTAGCTCCCTATTTGGTCAAGTTCCTAAAATAGTAGACTTATTGAATCGGCAACAAAAGCCACTCTCACCCATGCAAATCAAAGGACAAGCCCTCACAGGCAGGAGTTCATAACTCACTCAGGATTAAGATCGAGTCGCATATGATCATCCTGATGAAATATTAATCTTCTCAATTAATGGATTTATAAATAGATATTAAATATTTCGTGGTTCAGTCTTATACAAACCCATTGTATAAGTGATAATCCTATTTTGAGCACTTTTCATGACTTTTTATGAGAAAAAGTATGAGTGATTTGAAGCTGTTTTTCGTGTTTTGTGTAGTTTGTTCAATGTTATCTTAGAAGTTAAGTCGATGTTGTTTTTAGTTTTGTTTGCTCTTATTTTGCTAGTTTTTGCCCCTATTCTAGTGTTTTCAAGAAGGTTTCTCTTATCCTTAATATTGCTTTGAAGGTGGAATACAGAATGTTGAGGATAGCATTTTGCTATGGGATTGTTGTAGCATTGTGGAAAGCAGAATGTCGAGAATAGCATTTTTCTATAGGATTGTTGTAGCAAAGTTGTAGCATTGTGAAAACAGAATGTTGAGGATAGCGTTTTGCTATGGGATTGCTGTAGCAAAGTTGTAGTATTGCGTGCTGGAAAAAGTTGCGTAAATTTAGCTTATGACTCAACGCCACCTATTTTTTAAATGGACAAAACAACCCTTAAATGGGTGACCTAACCCTCCATATAAATAGAAAACATAAAGAGAAGCAAGAGGGAGAAGAAGAGGGAAGCAACAGTCGATTTTTTTGAGAAAAGAGAAGAGAGTTGCAGAGAAGGTTGAAGAAAAAGCTCAAAGTGGAACAACTTTTGTTGCAGCATTTCATGCCTCAAAACTTTGTTCCTTCTATTTTTAGTTTTATCTCTTCTTAGATTTCACTCTAGATTGTAGTTTTTGATAGATTGTTTTGTTCTAATCGTTCTATGGATTATTGTGGCTTTGATTTTCTGCATCTAAGGTTTAATTTCAGCATGAACTAATTTCTTTAGAGTTGGGATTTATGGAACCCTAACATTTTGTGGAAGCCCTTTTGTTATAGTTATTGCAAGTGTTGAGCATTTCATTTGTGGGTGTTTATTTATCTCTTTCTTACTTAAGATTGATCACCTTAGGTAGGATTCTAGCTAGTTTTTGATACCGGAAGGGTTGAAAATTAGTGGAAGAAAAGCATAAATGATGCAAGTTCATTCATTATTACTTTGATAATGAATTTTAAAGTATAGACATGTATTCTTAGCTTGTAAAACAAATGAAATGGGGGCTTAATTGTGTTTTTATGGTTGGGTTTTCATAGGAGTATGCTGAACTTAGTTATAAACTATAGCTCATGATTTTGAAAGAAGTTTTGGGCACAAATTGGTCATTTATGTTTACTACTTAAACTTTGCTACGACTTTGCTATAGCAAAGTGGGCTAAAACAGACTTTAAGTTAGGAGTTCATAAATCCCAACTCGCTTCTCTTTATCATTTTTAGTTTCGTTTAACTTGCTGTTTGGAGCCCTTAATTCTAGCATTAAGTTGTTATTATTGCTTACTTTATTTTGAGTCGTTTGTTGCCTAATCTTTCCTTGAGTTTCTTTACTTCTTTTTCTTCAGCATTAGTTTTTAGTATATCTCAATTACTACCTACGATTGCGTATGCTTGCGTAGTGAGTTTTTGCACCAACAATAAGATACCCCCACTCTATGTCTCCACATGAACGATTTGGATAAAATCATTTGTAACTATTACAAAGTGGGTCGTATCAATAATGTTACCAGGATAAGGCACCCAACCTTATCCATATACTATAACTCTTTAAGTTATTTCTTGAACACGGTCCTCCTGTATGTCAACCACATACTGTTCACGATTACACTAATAACCTTGTATTTTTCATATAATGGATAATATTATATTGCAAATAAAATAATCAAAATTATTATTAATTATTAAATAAATAATTAATTACGAGGCTTTAGAGCATAAATTCCAACAATCTCCCACTTGCACTAAAGTCGGCGAGACATGTATCGTATGGCATACTCTATACCCAACAAGTTAGACATTTTATGTTGTTTACATTTACCTAGCCTATACTTTTCATACTTTTTTGAGTTTAATTGTAACAATTTTATGTTGTTTACATTTACCTAGCCTATACTTTTCATACTTTATTTTTTGATACATATATTTTTCATACATAAGTTTTTCTTTTGATAAGTAGAAATTCAAATGAGAATTTTAATAGGTAGTTACTGGATAAGTAGACTTATGTTACTTTTTTTTTAATACATTATGCAATAGTCAATGATTAGCATAAATCAATAAGGACATGTTTGGTAGGCAATCTGAAAATAGAATTTTGAAAATAAGGGATTCAATGAAACAAAGTTGTATTTCATGTTTTCAGATATGTGTTTGGTAGGAGATTTAGAAATTGGATTCCAATTTAAACAATTGTTCAAAATGTGTTCTATAATATATTTATAGACCATTAACTAGTTGTAGTTGTAAAACTAAATATTAAATTGAATATAATCCATTATTAATTAATTTATGACATGATTTTTGTTATAAATTTTGTATAAATATTATTTTACAATATCATATAATTTATAATATATTATATTATACATATTTTAATTTAACAAAAATAAATTGAGTTTATAACATGAAATACTATATTTATTAAAGTTTAGGTCTTTTCTAATGTAATTCTGCATTTTAAATTTTCAAATTCAAAATCTGGATACAACGAAAACATAAAAATGTTGTTTTCAGAATTTTCACTATTTGGATCACAAAATCCGAAAACAGTTTCCGAAAACACGTCTGCCAAATGCATATTCACTGAATTTAGTGAATTTGAAAACATAAAACAGAATCTGGATTGCCTACCAAACAGGCCCTAACTAACCTATATATTGATGGATTCCATAGTGGGTCATAATCAATCATTGATTTACATATATATTAGCTCATGGTTTACTTTGAGCTTCATTTCTCTATATTTGTAGTTGTATTTTTAGTTGCTAGCTTTTAATACATTATTAAACTATGTGAGTATGTTTGTTTGAATTGTTTAATTGTTGCATAAAGTATGCCATTTAGATTAAAATCCCGCCATAGGTTAAGCATGACCATGCATCTTAATTATTTTTTGAATATAAGTATTGTTGGGTTTTATGTCCTAAAACTCGTGGTTTTGTAAACTGAATGTATATTCTATTTTGCAATAAAGTTGTTATTGAGGTTTATACAGTAAAGTTGTTATTGAATAAAGTGAATTGTGTATTCCATAACCCAAATCCAATGAACTAAGAACCCTTGACTATAAGATGTAAACTTGAACTTTATGTATGACATAAAAGTGGATCAAGTTCGAGTAATAGTCAGAACGATCTATAGTATAGGGAAAGGGCTGAGTACCTTATCCTGGGGACACTATGGACGCGGCCCACTTTGTATAGTACTAACGATGTGATCCTGAATTGTTCATGTGGAGACATGAAAGTGGGGGCGTCCTATGCAATGAGTTTGCATAAGACTGGATTGCGAAATAGTCACTTAGACTTTCTAACTCCGTTTATTGTTTTAACTGACTATTTTCATACGATGACCTAGGTAACTCAATCTTAATCCTGAGTGTGCTATGAACTCCTATTTTTTCGGGATTATCTTTAGATTTGCATGGGTGAGAGTGGCCCGAGATCGCCGACTCAATAAGCCTCCCATTTTGGGGATAAAACCGGGTAGATAGTTGGGAACATAGTCATGCGAGATTAAATTCACTCCTACCTGCTTTAGGGTTTAGTAGAGAGGTTGTTCCCTTAAGTGCTGACTCCGGATCTTGAACAATGGGCTCACCCTCTCATTGGCCCGAGAGGGATTCGGTTTGTTGGTTGGACCACAAACCAATTGTTCATTAGAGGATCAGTGGGACTTAAGGAACAATAAGTAATTATAGGGGTAAAACGATTTTTTTGACCCAGCTGTAATTACGAACAACCTGTGAAGGATCGACTTATTAATCATGGTTATATCGAGTGGACAGAAATATATCTACAGTGAGGAGAGTGTAGCCACTGGGCTTTAGTGGAGTGTCCCGGCGGTTAACGAATGTTGATTACCTAGGCTAAAGAGTTTGGCTGGTTAATCTCGTATCGTTGGAGCTCATGATTTGTAGGTCCATTAGGTTCCCCTCACTAGCTCGGACTAAGCCTTGTAACAATTTGAGAGAAAAGAATTTGAATTGTTCAAATTCGATTTTGGGAGAAAACGTTAATTATATTCGATATACTTAACGTTTCATAGCTTAATTATAAATTAAACTATGATAAAGAAGAGGTGGACATATTTAAATTTGATTTAAATATTGGTTCGAGTTAAAAACATGAATAGAGATTCATGTTCGAACGTTCGATTTGAGAAATCGGGATCGGTCCAATTATTTAATTTGATATTTGATATTAAATTAAATAATTATTTAAAATTAATTAAATTATTTAATTAATTAAAAATTGATTTTAATTTAAAATTAATTTTATATTAATTTTGAATTAAAATTAAAAAAGAAATCAAATTCATTTAAGATTGATTTTTGGACCAAATTCACAATTTGATGAATAAGCTCTTTGTTTTTTTCAAATTCATCAAAATTAGCCACCTCCTTCTTGAATTATCCTCATCACTTGTGTGTTGGCATCTTCACAAAGCTTAAAGAAGATTATGATTTGTTTTAAATAAGAAGAAACACCATGGGTGAATGGAATTTTGCAGAAAATTTGAGAAATTTTCGGTGTTAGACCTTTGCTCTCTCTCTCAAAAATTCTCTCAATTAAGGATCCCACAATTCGTTTCAAGGCCTGAGGATAGTAGGGAAGACTCTAAGGGTGATCCACAAAGTGTTTGTTCAAAGAAATTACCCACGGATTAAGAGAATTTTGAGCCACAAAGGTATGTGTTCTTATTCTCTGTTTTTCCAGTTTTTAGCATGTTTTTTGTATGTTAAAATTGATCAAATTAGAGTGCTTAAGATCCGAAATTGCTTCCGCTTTCTTAATATTAACTCTTTCAAGTATTATTTTGAAAATTTTGATTAGGTTGTTTCTTAATAGAATTAAGTTGTTTTCCTAATTAGTTTATATTTTCCATATCTTTGAATATAATTGTTATATTTGAAAATTAATTGGAAAATTGAATTAGTATATTTGTTTTCTTAAATGGAATGCATGTTTTCTTAATAGGATTAAGATCTTTCTTAGTAGGATTAGGGTTTTCTTAAAATAAAGACATTTATAATTCATGCTTTAAATAGTTTAAAATTTGAATTTAATTTATCTTTATTTGTTTCTAATAAGATTAAAATTTAGGATAATCTTTTAATTTAGTTTTAAAGGGTTTAAGAATTTCAAGATTATCCATGAAGTAAATTAATTTTTAATAGGATTAAAATTCATTAATTGAATTCACTTAGGTTCATTGATCTAGTAATTAATAGTTAATTAAATATTATTGAATTTGAAATAAAAATTGACTATAAGGAAACTTTGTCTATGGAAAGTTCTGTGTAGATTAGGGTGTTTAAGTTGACCGAAAAGAAACACCTCTAACTAGAAACTGACTTCAGAGTTGAATTAGTCAAATTTTATTTAATATCATTATGCAATCTCATAATGTGATTAATTTTTTTTAAATAGTTTAATAAACTTGGTAATTCACACAAAAATCAATCCAACCAACATAAGGGTTATGAAGAATAGATTGGGAACTTAGATAAATGAGATTAGCTTAATTTTTCTTAGTAAGAGAAAATCTTATTTCAAAATAGCAAATAGGAGAAGGAAATGTGTCAGCATATCCTACGGTCACATCGTGAGATTCATGCAAGACTTCGTGGCAGTTTTTGGATCGACCCCCCTACGGAAGATGTTTACATGGGTCAATATCAGGGTGAACTCCTGAAAATGATAAGATTGTAGTTTTGTTTCCAATACTTGACCTACCCTACGATGACACTTCTTGGGATAAACCTACGAGATCTAAAATGATGGGTCACATTTACAAAGGACTTATTAAGGTTGTCAATGATGTCCTTGACCAAACTAATGGTAATTAGATATTATAAGAATAATAGTTATTCTGGTATAATGTTTGGTTGAGATTGTCCCAGTTTAGTGAATGAACAATTGATTTATAAGATTTATTTTTCAAATTGTTTGATTTCTATGCTAAAATTGAATGGATAATTGTTTGCATGATGCAAAATAATATATTTTATATACTTCAGTATTATGTCAATTTCTCTCATGATTTTTTATAGGACTAAAATAGTCCTAATTTATTATGCCTAATTCTTATTAGTTTGTTAGAATTTATGCGTTTAATTGATTTTTTGTAAGTATTTGAGTAGGAGGAGTAAATTGGAGCAATTACATCCCAACATGGTTAAAACGAGCAAAATCGGAGGTCATTTGAGCAATCGAGTAAAGAATAGAAGCAAAATGATCGAAATGCCCCGGATGAAAGCGTCTCGACGCTGCTTGGAGCTTCAAGACGCTACAAAGAGGAAATAATGTGCAAATGCAGGATAGCGTCGAGACGTTGTCAACAATGTCTTGAAGCTGCAATAGTGAGCGTAGTTCAACGTTGCTGCGAGCCCCCTTAGACATTGGTCTGATTAAGGGTAGCATCGAGACGCTGCATGTAGCGTCTCGACACTAATTTGATTTCTATAAAAGCATTCTTTTGCAATTTAGGTCATTTTTGTCTGCCAAGAGACCATGTTAAGGTCATTTCTCTTTGTTTTTCATTAGATTAGGATAGTTTAGGAGTTTTTAATTAATCTTTGGTGTCGGGCAACATTGTAATGATGTTTGGCTAGACTATCAACACCATTTCGGGTTGTAAACAAGGTACTATGTATTTTTGTGAGATGTATTTCATATTTCTTGTATTTTCTAGCATGTTCTATTATTTCTTAATTCTTGCTTGAATGCCCGTAGCATGTATTCTTTCGTAGATAGATTGACAACCTATTCACTTCGATTGACTACGTGATATTTAGTTTAGCTAACACTAGGACCGACTCATGCTTGCATCTCGGGGCTAGTCTCTCATGTAGATTTCATGATAGGACCTAAGAATTAATTAAATTAGGAATGCATGCTTAATTTAATTAATTGTTCCTAATCAATTCCTAGAACTTAAGGCGATTAGCTACGTTAGTATGGAATGCTATCGTGTCCAGCTAATAAGGCTAATTAACTTGATGCTAGGTTAGGTTAATTGGGATTTAAAGGACTTAAGTTTGCTTAGGGGCTTAGTCGGCTTTACCGGTGAATCGATTAGGTAATAGAAGAGCATGTTTGAGAATGATTTTGAAATGGGTAAAATCACTTTTGTCGTATTCAAAATCACTTTGAAACATGTTTTTAATCATTCAAAAATAATTTTTATGAAATGAAAAATGTGTTTAAAAGTGTAAAATCAAACACTAAATTGATTTTTAATGATTAAAAACATGTTTTGTAGTAATTTTGAACATTTCAAAAGTGATTTTGACCATTTCAAAATCACTCTCAAACATGTACGAAGGCTAGGAAATAGCTTGCATTTAGGCGTTCTGTGATAAAAAATAACATTGTATCAAGTTTTATCCTGAAGCGGTGCCCGAGGATAACCATTAACGTTTACCTTTATTGCTTTCAGTCCTTCTGTCTACTTTTATGTTTAATTCTCCCTAGTCCGTGTCAATGGGAAAACCAATTAATAGAAATTAATTTTAGTTCGGTTCCTTGTGGTTCAACCCGATCCACTATTAATTAATACAAGTAGTTAATTTTAGATTGAAAATTATAAATGTATTTGATGGGGTCTTCGACAAGCTCTCTCATCAATTTTAATTTCGAATACTGATTTATCAAGTGATAAACTTTTATTACCTAGAATAGTAACATTTACGCTATAATGGCAGTATAAAATATTTTTGTCTTTATTGAGAAATATTCTCAAAACCTGTTGCTAATGCTAATTGAATTGTTCGTGAAACACATGATTAATGAATCAAAGCTAACGAGATAGCTTGTAGATATCTTCTAGTTGACATGTTAGATGTCAAGCTTGGAAGATAAAGAAAATGACAACAACATATGAGATGTTGAAGTCAATAGAAGTTAAATTTAAATAATTGTCTAAATGATCTCAAATTTAAGTATTACAAAATTCCAAGAAAACAAACCAAATGATTGAGACTATATAAAAGGAAATAGTTATTAAATTAGTCATGATAGTCACAATGAGATGAATTTTTGAAATACCTCTATGGGAAGAATAATATAGATGAAAGCAAATTTGATTTACTAGATTTTTTTTTGTAGAGAATAAATAACGCCACCTAGATAGTTGATACAAGATCCACCATTGAGATTTATTCTTTATTGCATTTAACATGTAATTTTTGGAAAATACTTATTAACATGTAGAATAATTTTTACAGGTTGGCACCAAGAAGCTCATCTCAGTTAGTGTAGTGGGAGACATTAAGATGTCTTTAAGTAAAGATTGTTATTTAATGCTGAATATGGTGTTTTTAGTAACCATAAGAGAAATTCAATTTATCAAACTTTATTACTAAAATATTCATATAGCATGAATTACTTTGAAGTATTAAATTTATATTTTCAAAATTGTTTGAAAATGCATTCAGTTGAAAACAAGAACAATTTGTATATGTTAAAATGTTGACATATACTATACTACAAAATAATGAGATATTCATAATTATAGAATCCATAATAGAAAGATATTGTTTTCTCCTAAAAGATGAAACTTGAATTTGGCAGTTAAGATTGATTAAAATCAACTTGAATAGAACTAGTAAAAGGTAATTCTCTAAAAGTTAGTTAATTACTATACATGTCTATAGATCTTGCCTTTTATACAAGATAATCATTGAGCCTTTATTAGATAAGGCTATCAAGCCAAAGAATACTTTAGGCTTTCACATTCTGGCCCAAGTGGTTTGGTGAATGTAAAGGCCAAATAAAGTCAAGAATATTTCATCTCTCTAGTTGATGATCATTCAATATACAAGTATCTTTACTTAATACAACATAAGTTTAAATTTTTGAAAAGTTCATGAAAATTAAGGTTAAAGTTGAAAATCGATTAGGTAAGTCTATCAAGACATTATGATCATATCATAGTGGAAAGTACAAGAACCTTACGTACTAAGATTAGTTGATAGAAAGTGAGATTGTATCCCAACTCATAATACCAAGTACAATTGTGTGAAATTATGCTGCAATAGGAGAAACATGACTTTCTTAGACATGGTCACATCAATAATGAGTTATACACTAACACATAGCTTGTCAAGCTCGTCAAATAAAATTTATAAACTGAATCAACTAATATTTTGCAATATAGTGGCTAGGTTGATCCACAGGGAGGCATGAGCGTAATTTTAGTAGCTACCTTGCTCAATTTGGATTCAGAGTAACCAAAAGGGGGGTTGGTGCTTCATTAAATAATTAATGCGAGGGAAAATAAAGTGCATGAAAGAGAATGAGAATAAAAGTAGTGAAAATTAACAGACTAATCAAATACCGATTCGTAGGATCACGTCAAGCTGGGATTCAGTAACACCAATCATTAGTAACAAAAGATAGAGTAATTTCATGCTTGATTATACTCACACTTCCAAATTAAGCACAAACGAACTTCTAATTAATCCTAATGTAGTTTAATTAATCAAGTGCTAATTAAACCCAAAATCAATCTAAAGCTAGGGACAATACTAATCCTAGCCTGAGATTGTCACGTGCTATACTTTAGACCAATCGTTTAAGCTCTACAGTTAATTAGAAACAGTGAATTGCTCGTACTAACCTAAGTGGCAAGCTTAGATTAGCTCTTACACTTACTACCTCTTTAGGCTATAGAATTTTTTAGTCGTTCATGACAGCTCACAGCTCACAAACTCACTGATTCTAATGCCTAATGCTACTTAAACACATGCTAAGATAAAGGCAAAACATCATAGCAAGGCTAAGCTAATTTGACACGTTAAAGATTGTCAATCCCAACTACGAATATGCTTAGGAATGAAATCAAAGAAGTAAAAGATAAACAATTACAAGCTGAAATGAAATTACATTAATAACAAAACCTTATGGCGTTACACGTAAATCTCCACGATCACCTCCGAATCAATGTTCCCGCTTAGCTGGAGACAGTTGCCTTGATACAAACGTCCATAACTTGCATTCACTAAACTAAACTAAAACTAAGGATTAGGAATGAAAATACAAAGGAAAAGATGTGAGAAGAGAGATATGGGGGTTGTTCATCAATGGCTCTCCCTTTTCCCTACATGAAAAAGATGCTTTTATAAAAGTCGACGTAGCATCGAGACAGTACAAGCAGCGTCTTGACGCTATTCTTAATTAGACCAGCTTCTTTGGAGCTTGTCCTAGCGTCGACCTGTGCTCACTGTTCAAGCGTCCAGATGCTAGGGATAGCGTCGAGACGCTACCTGCATCCGCTCGTTCTGGACTTGCAACAGCATCTCGACGCTGCCTTGCACCTGGCATTCTGTCTTTCAGCATCAAACAGGGGCTTCGTGGAGTGTTTCGACGCTGCTCCCTAGGCAACTTGGTCATTTCTTCTCCAACTATTCAATTAAGGCTTGCATGACCTCCAAATAAGCTTGAATCAATCTTGAACACTTTAAAAAGCTCCAAAAACGTCCAATAAACTCCTAATTGCTCCTCGACTAATTTACCTACAAAATAGAGAATTAAACACGTTAAATCACTTAATAGCACAAGATTTAGGCATAGAAAATTAGGAATTTTTGAGTCCTATCACACACCATTACCAAACTCCGATTAGGATATGCAATAAAGATTGCAGTGAACATTATTCCATTTAAAAGTGTCTACGAGACAATTTTGAGATTGTAGCAGAGTAGTTAAGCTAGTTTACAACACTTCACCATTTGGAAATGTTAAGCTCAGATGTTGAAACAAACCCAAAAAGGCCATGTTCAAAGATATGCCTGAAGGAATGAATGTTTCACTCCGCAGTAGAAGCATTGGATCGTCTTTGATTTTATTTAAAATTAAAGTAAAAAATAAGATTAAGCAAGCTTACCTAGAGTAAATATGAAGATATTTCTGGTGGGTCTTTATCTTCTCCACAAAGTCTTTCTGACTATGACTCGAACACATGACTAAGGCTTGTGGGAGCGAGCCTCTTGAAAAAAAAATCCACAATGGATTGAAGAAGAAAAGGTTTAGAGAGAATTATCTAATACACTATTGAGGAGATATGTGTTATGTCTAATGGCTCAACCCAAGGGTCCTATTTATAGATACCAAGAGCAAATCTTTGCCATAATTGAAATATTATATTTTAATATAATATCTTATAATTATTTGAATCTCATTCAAATCTCCTACGATATTTATTTATTTGAATCTTATTCAAATTTTATAAATATATTTTATAATATACATTAATTATTTTAATATTTAATGTATAAAATATAATAAATATATTTTCCTCTTTTATATTTAATATATCTAATATATTAAATATTAATTTAAACACTTCAAATTAAATATTAATTTGAACATTTCAAAATTTTCTTTCAACTAAATTGATCTTTTAGTGTTACTCTGAGCTAGCAAGGGGACCTAATGGACCTACAATTATAAGCTCCAATGATATAAAATCAATTAATTAAACTCTTTAATTAATTAATTTTCATTAATTAACTATAGGTTACTCTACTATAGACTTAGAGTTGCACTCTTATGCACTGTATGACAAGTTGTGTCCATATATATAATCACTACATACAAGTCAATCATTCACGAGTTGTTCGTAATTGCAGCTTGATCAAAAGTCCGTTTTACCCTTATAATTACATCTTGCACCATAAGTATTATTGATCCTCTAATGAATAATTTGTTTATGATCCAACCATAAACTAACTCCCTCTCGGACTAGTGAGAGGGTGGGCCCCCATTGGTCAAGTCCTGAAATCAGCACTTAAGAGAACTACTCATCTACTTACCCTATATGAGAATGAGTGAATTCCATCCTGTGAGATTATATTCCCAACTCCCTATTTGGTCAAGTCCAAAATAGTAGGCTTATTGAATCGGCTACAAAAGCCACTCTCACCCATGCAAATCAAAGGACAAACCCTCATAAACAGGAGTTCATAACTCACTCACGATTAAGATCGAGTCACATATGATCATCTTGGTAAAATATTAAATAACTCACTTAGGATTAAGATCGAGTCACATATAATCATCTTGGTAAAATATTAATCTTCTCAATTAATGGATTTATAAAGAGAGATTAAATATTTCGTGGTCCAATCTTATACAAACTCGTTGTATAAGATACCTCCACTCACATGTCTCCACATGAACGATTTGGATCAAATCATTTGTAACTATTACAAAGTTTGACGTATCAATAGTGTTACCAGGATAGGCACCCAACCTTATCTATATACTATGACCCTTTAGGTTATTTCTTGAACATGATCCTCTCGTATGTCAGCCACACATTGTTCAAGATTACACTAATAACCTTAAATTTTTCATATAATTGATAATATTATATTGCGAATAAAATGATAAAAAAATATTATTAATTATGAAATAAATTATTAATTACAAGGCTTTATGGCATAAATCCTAACAATGCCTAAGTGTAGGCCACCCCTAGGGGGTACAAAATGATCTTTTATCTAGTCCTAAAAATAATAAGGTATTTGTGTGACAAATATCATTTTTTTATGAAAGACTATAAACCTTTATAAAGGTAAGATAGTGTTAATAAATTGGTCTCAAGTGAGGCCACTAAATAGTTAACAAAAGTTATTAATAATTTAATTACAGTTGAGAATCAAATGGATCCTAGTCATGAATTAGATAAACCTCATCGTAGTGAGAGAGTTATTAGATAACTCAACATTTGCAAGGACTTAATTGAAGCCCAAGTTGTCATGTTAGAACAAAGTAGAAAGGCTTAATGAAGCTTGTATAGACAAGAAAATCATTAATTGCTTAGTGGATTCTTTCTCATATTTTACGTTGATGATAGTTTACTCATTATGAATGATTTCTATCTAACGTAAAAAGTTGACTAAGTCACCAATTCTAAATTAGTGATTTTGAATGACTCAGTATATTTTATATGTCCAAAATAGAGATTTTGAGGACAAAATGTTAACTTTGTCTCAAACATCTTATAATGACAAAATTGTTGTCAAATATTTGATATTTATATCTAAGGAAAAGTATCCTAAGACACCTCAAATGTTGAGAGCATATGATTAATTATCCACTCTAAGTGGGAGATAATTAATGCATAAATGAGACTTAGCAATTAATATACAATTGGTTAACATATATTAGTTAAACGAATAGTATGACCATTGAGTACAAAAAATAAATTTTTTCTCATATTATCTACAGATAATGAGAAGTTTTTGTGTATGAAGTTAGAGATTTGATATTTACAAGATACACTGGTTCTTGCAAAGATTTAGAGAAATCTATGTTAAGATCAATTCTACCCTAAGTGGTGAAGTATGTTATATAAGTTTAACGTTTTTGCTTCTGAAGCAACAAAAGAACCTGTATGACTATAATAGTTCCTTAAAGATTTAAAAGGTGTTTCGGATATGATTTAGTCTATCCTTTTTATTATGACAATAATAGTGCAAAAACTAATATTAAGGAAATTAAAAAACACCAATGTATAGAGAATCATATCAAGAGAGAGAAAGCATCATGGTAGTGATCAAGATGGCTTTTAATGACATTTATTTGGATCTATATAAAAAAACTTTCCAAGCTAAAGTGTTTGAGGGTCACCTAGAATGTCTAGGATTACGAGACATGTCTCATATTAACTAGGGAGAGTGGGAGAACACGTTGGGTATAGAGTATGCCCTATGATACATGTCTTACCGACTTTAATGCAAGTGGGAGATTGTTGGGATTTATGCCCTAAAGCCTCGTAATTAATAATTTATTTAATAATTAATAATAGTTTTGATTATTATATTTACAAATAATATTATCCATTATATGAAAAATCCAAAGTTATTAGTGTAATCTTGAGCAATATTGTTGACATATAGGAGGATCATGTTCAAGAAATAACATAAAGGGTCATAGTATATGGATTAAGTTGGATGCTTTATCCTGGTAACACTATAGATACGACCCGCTTTGTAATAGTTACAAATGATTTGATCCAAATCGTTCATGTGGAGATATGTGAACGGGGGTATCTTATACAATGAGTTTGTATAAGACTGAAAGACAAAATATTTAATCTTTCTTTATAAATCTGTTAATTGAGAATAATAATATTTCATCAGGATGATCATATGCGACTCGATTTTAATCCTGAGTGAGTTATGAACTTCTATCTATGAGCACTTGTCTTTTGATTTGCATGGGTGAGAGTAGCTTTTGTAGTCGATTCAATAAGCCTACCATTTTGAGGACTTGACCAAATAGGGAGTTGGGAACATAATCTCACAAGATGGAATTCACTCCTTCCCATATAGGATAAGTAGATGAGTGGTTCTCTTAAGTGCTGATTTCAAGACTTGAACAATGGGGCCCCACCCTTTTACTGGCCCAATAGAGACTTAATAAACAAATTATTCATTAGAGGATCAGTGGTACTTAAGGTGCATGATATAATTACAGGGGTAAAATGAACTTTTGACCCAAATGTAATTATGAACAACTCGTAAATTGTTGACTTGCATATGTAATGGTCATATCCATGGACGCAACTTGCCCTACAATACATAAGAGTGCAACTCTAGGTCTATAGTGGAGTGACCTGAAGTTAATGAATGAAAATTGATTAATTAAAGAATTTAATTAATTATTTCTGTATCATTGGAGCTTATAATATGTAGGTCCATAAGGTCCACTGACTATCTCATAGTAACACTAAAAGATCAATTTAGTTGAAAGAAAATTTTGAAATGTTCAAATTAATATTTAATTTGAAGTGTTTAAATTAATATTTAATATATTAAATATAAAAGAGAAAAGTATATTTATTGTATTTGATACATGAGATATTAAGATAATTAATGTATATTAGATACATTAAAGAAAATATATTTATAAAATTTGAATAAGATTCAAATAAAGGAATAAATATCGTAGGAGAATTTAAAAGATTTGAATAAGATTCAAATAGATTAAATATATGAATTTTAATATACTAGATGTTAAAATACATATTATTTAATTATAGCAAAGATTTGCCTCAGGTCTTGATAATTCTCAATTATGAGAATTATTCAACTCTAAAACCAAGTTGTTCTTGCTAATTTTGAGGATTTTGTTGATTACCGAGCAAGCTAAAAGTAATATTTTGTATAAATTCATGAAAGCTTGTTAAAACTTGATGAATAAAAGAATTTTAAGAAAAGTAGCTTAAGTTGTTGTCTTTTGTGCAGAATTGGAGACTTTGCAAAAGGAATGCAATTGCATTCCATTTGCAATGTAACAAGAAGAACAGAGGAAGGGAGATTGCGATTGCAAACCAATTGCATTCTAAGGCACGACAAGGAAAGCTCGAAATTCACGGAAATCTCCATGATTCTCGCGATTCACATCAATTATGGAGAAATTCCAACAAGATTATCTTGTCCATATTTTACCCACAAATCAGGGATCCAATTTTGGAAGGAGATGAACTCAAATTCGACTTTAAAAAGGAGAAGAAGCCGAGGAGGAAGACAAGTTCGTTCGAGGGTTTTAGTTTCTGTCTTTGTTTTTCTCTGGAGAGTTTATTTTTCGTGGATCTATCCTTTTGTTCTCCCGAAAGCAATTTTTTTGGATTATTTTCTTCAGAGACAGCTACCATTTGAATTCAGAATTGTATTCGATCAGTTCCATGTTAATTTATTCATTATTTTCGCAATTATTCTCTACATTGTAGCTCGAGTATTCTTCGATTTACTTTTCAATTAGCAATAAACCAGTCTCTGCAGATTCGTTTACTGCTTTCCCTTATTTTCCAGCTTCTGTTTTCGGCTTCTGCAATTTTGTAATTCTGTTCTTGGTATCTTCTTTTCTTTTGGGTATTGTTTTGCCATATTCCCGTGGGTTTCCTTTCTTGTTTTTAGAAATTATTTCCAGTATTTTTTTTCTCTATTTCCCGTGGGTTTTCTTTCTTCCTTTAAAACAGAAGCTTGACTTCCAACATTTCTCTTTTCTTTACATGTGGGATTACTTATTCCTTTGAGAATTTTAAACTCCAGTAGCTAATTTTAGAGAATTTGATATTTTCCTTGTGGTGATTTAATTAGGTTTTCTTGAAATTATTTATTTCCTCTTTAAAACTATGAATTTTTCAATAAATTATTTTGGGATTTTTACTTTTTCTACAATGAGCTAAATTTCCTCTAGGGGTTCAAGTTGGTGAATGCCCTAAGGAAAAATGTAGAGCTCTAAAGCATAAACAATCTAGTTAGCATGTGTACTTTGTTTGTTTTTGTTGAATTTAATTTTGGGTAAACCTAGCCGGCCAACTAGTGCTTGCTCATCTAGCTCGAACTTAATATCGAAAGAGTTAAGGGAAAGCCGATGTCACAAAAGCAATGGAGGAAAAGGCTTAGAAATAAGTCCTGAACATCGACCCTAGACATAGGGCGAGACTCCAAGACCACTAGGGTTGTGTGCGAAGTATCTAAGTTAGATTAGTCATAGACGTATAGGTTTAATCACTTAGTCTCCTAAAGGTTTTGAATCAAAATCGAATAGGAGTTGATCCCGGTTTACTTAGTCTCACATGTTAACTATGATTGCAATTGCAAAGTGAGTCGCATTCTTCCAAAGGTGCTTGCACCACTTGAATCCATATTTTATTCTTTGAATTTGCACTCATTTGTTAAAGCCAAACTCTCGCATTTTGAACTTTTGGTTACCCCCATTGTGATTTGCAAACATACTTTGTGACCTTCAAACTAAATTTTGTTAAACTCCGTTCCCTTGGGTTCGATACTCTGGAATACTTCCAGTTCTTTATTACTTCGATCACGTGCACTTGCGTGTCGTCTGATCAGGTCTCTATAAATAGGACCTTTGGGTCGGGCCATTATAGCATACATCTCCTCCATAGAGAATTAGATAAGTCTCTCTTGATCTCTTCTTCTCTAATCCTTTGTGGATTTTTTTTCAAGAGGCTCGCACAAGCCTTGGTCTTGTGTTCGAGTCATAGCTAGGAAGACTTTGTAGAGGAGATAAAGACATGTCTGAAATATCTCCATATTTACTCCAAGTAAGTTTGCTTTATCTTATTTTTTTAGTTTAATGTTAAATAAAATCAAAGACGATCCCACTTCCGTTGCAGAGTGAATCGTTCATTTCTTTCACCTACCACATGACTTACTCAAAATAATGATTTGTGACTTACAAATCTTAAATATTGAACGTGAAATCATTATTTTGAATAAGTCATGGGATATAATCATGGTTGCAAGGTCATAGGAATTGGCTCAGTGGCTTAGGAATTGGCTCAGTGGCTTTGAAGCTAAAAGACAATAGAGAAATCCTATTGAGAAATGTAAGACATGTTCCAAACCTAAGAAGAAATCAAATATCCCTTAGAATGCTTGATAATCAAGGATGTTCTTATCATGGAAAGAATGAAGTCTTTCAAATATTTAGAGATTCCAAGATTATACTCACATGAGAGAAGGTAAATGGGTTATTGACAATTCTCATAATTGAGAATTATCTAGCTCATAAATTTAGTTTATGCCTAGTTTTATTAGAATTTTCTTCATTAATTCATATAAATTCCAAGAAAAGCAGCATGAATTTGATAAAGTGAATTTAAACAATAAAATGGAAGGAAAATAATATAATTACACTAATAAAGTATTTTTGGCTATAGTTTTGACAAAAAGGGACGATTGCTAGATGATTATTGATCAATTGCTATAGCAATTGGACAATGAAAGAGCAGATTCGAAATATCAGAAGATTACGTAAAAAAGGAGATTTTTTCCACCAAATTAAGCAGAATCTGCGGCTCACAAGTCAGATGGACACCAAAAAGGAAACCCTAAATGAAAGAGTGGTTAAAAGGAGCACAAAGAGGAGGAATAATAGCATTCGATCTTCACGAAAAAGTCCCGATTCATTCTGCTATTTTTCTTCTCCATCAATCTGTTTTTCTTCTGCACTTTTGTTTTTCTAGTTCTATTCTTGAGGAAGCCCGAAATCCAATCCTTGGCTCAACCTTGGGGTTTGAAGATCTTTCTTAACTCGAGAGAAAGGAAGGAAAATCGAATAACGATTGAGATCATTTTAGCTTAAAAGTAGTTGTAGTTTGTATTTTTTTCTTTTTGTTTTATCGAGTAGGACCATTGCTATTCAGTTCTTCTATTTTGTTCTTGTAGTTCTTCATTGTATTGTTTTATCCTTCATTTATATAAGAGTAACCATTTAGTTTTTGACTATTTCTCTTTTACATACTGTTTTATACCTCTCAGATTTGTTAAGAGTTATTTTCATTTACTGTTTTCATGACGTTTACCTTCAATTAAGTTATATTTTTATGCTTAATCATGAGCTAAACCTTCCATAGGGATTCAAGAACATGAATGCCCGAAGGTAAGGATGCATAGCAAATAAACCCAAAAGCAGTAGACATTAGCTTAACGTGGTTTGTTTTTACTGATTATATTTCTCTATTGGAACCGTTGAATGATAAACTTGGGTTACTTTAAGGCCAATATAATACCGAAAGGATTAGAAGAAGACAAATTTCATAAAGCAATGAAGCAAGAGCTTAGACATAAGCCAAGCATGATCCTAGACATAGGATGGGCCTTCAAAACCAAGCATGTGATCTCAAATCACGTATGTATGATTGGCCATAGACACATAGATTCAATCACTTAGTCTCCTAAAAGTTTTGGAACCAAAACTGAATGGGATTTGATTCTATTTACCACATTTCTGTAAAATGTCTGATTGTTGTGGCAATTGGTTGGCAATCTTGCCAACGGGCATGAATGGGCTTGAATCCTTGCGTTTTTCTGAATGTTCTTCAAATCATTTTTAAGTTTTGTTTTTCAGTTCTATTGTTACTCTCACACCCAAAAGTAATTTCGTTTTATAATTTGGTTACTAAAGTTGTAATTGTGGTCAGCTTGTCGAAGCCCTCCAAAATATTTACTGATTCTCTATATGTAACTTGTAGAAATAGTGGACCAGGTAGAATCCCAAGGGAACCAATCGAATTAATTTCTCAAAGTCAAAAAATATATATAAAATAAAATAAAGGGGGTTTGAATTGTTGAACAAAAATTGTAATTAAACAAAGAAAAAAAAAAGAATTAAAAAATCAATTTTATGAAACTTCCAATTCAAGGGTGTAAATTTCATCCAATTGTAATCTTGATCATAGGTTTTAAAAAAACATCAATTTCGATTTCTCAAATTCAAGAACTTAGTCTACTTATTTGGAAAAGTCATAACAAGTATAAATTCTCCTATTTTAACTGACTCTGACCAAGCATCAAAGTCAAAACTTACTAATTAATCAATTGGGCACGATAGCGTTCCATATTGATTAAATAATAGCATTAAAAAAAATGAAAATGACTAAACTAAAACTAACTAATCGAGATAGCTACAAATTAATTAATGTTGTTTCTTTGTTTCCCTTAGAGTCTATTATGCAAGCTATGTAAAATGGAAAAGTCATAATTACACACACATAAGCTAACTCCTTGCTACATTGTTCAATCATTTGTGACAATTACGGATCACAAAATCATAGTTAGCGATAAACAAATCGAAACTAAATTAAGGCGTCAATTTAGTTAGTAACAATCAATCACAAAATAAGGAGACAAGAAACAAAGAATTATTGAATTAAAAATAAATTTTCAATTTGGCCCAAAGCCTCACAAAATTACGATTGGAAATTAATCTCCCTTGAATCAGAAATTAAGACCAGACATGGTGGAAAAGCAATAAAAGCTGTAGAAGGGAAGCAACATAAAAAAAAAAAAAAAAAAAAAAAAAAAAGAAACAATCTAAAAAAAAAAACATAAACAAAACTAAACAAAAAACTCACTGCACTACCCTGTCCTACACTCCAAAGAAGAATTGAACTATGAAATCCTCATTGCATCCAACACCTTTTTACACTTGAAGGGGAGGAAAATATTTTCTAAAAATAGAATTTTTCACTCCTTAAACTTTGAATGTACGAAAAGTCTTCTCCAAAAATGGTAGCCATTTTTTTGCTTTTGTTGAAAACTTTGAAGAAGCTTCAGTTGAAGAAGTCCTCATATGTCACCTACAAGAAACAAACAAACAAACTCAAAGTTTGTTATTTATTTTTTCAATTTATATATTTCTTATTTTTATATTGTTTTCTGTTTTATTTTTATTTTATTTTCATTTCTCTCATTTTAATTTTCTTTAATTCTTTTTTTTGTTTCCTTTCAATTCAAACTCTCTCTTTTATTATTATTATTATTATTATTATTATTATTATTCTCTTTTTATTTTCAATTTGTAAAAATAAACTAAAACGTGATTTTTTCTTGAATTTCACCAAATCTTTGGTAATTCACCCCTAAATAAAATAAAATACAATTTCCACAATCATGCGCAATATTCAATCAAAATAGAAGGAAATTAGACATAATAAATGTGATTAATTAAGACTTATCAAATTCTCCCACACCTAATCCATGCTTGTCCTCAAGTATACCTTAACTCAACATACCAATTCTCCTCTCTACTTCTTTTTCATCTTTCTCAATATCCACGAATACCAATAAAGCCAATTACACATCAATGTTGAATTGTAATGACAATTAAGAGAATGAACACTCATAGGATACATTTTATACAAAAACTCCAGCATCTCATCAATTCACCAAAATCAAATGCAACAAGACTTAACACCCTCACATGATTTCACTCATTACTCTCAATGTATTTAAGGTGCTTTTACTTTCAAAATCAAAAAATAGCATGTTATTACCATAGGCTTGCAAATGAATCAAATATCCTCCACTGTTGATGAATTGAATGTGAAAATCAAAGGGACTTAACAAGGGTTATAATGTGGCTTAGGTAAGGGTATGGAAGGAGGAAATATTTAAGGTGTTTTCACAATCAAGACAAAAGTTGTTTACTTGCATGATATCAATGTCACATAACAACCACAAAACACACTACCCGAGACTTTGAATTTTATTCCTATGTCTCATTCAAGCACTAAGAACTTTGGAGAAGTAACATTTAATAATTCAAATGCTTTTGGCAAAGTTTTCTCCAAAAATTTTCTCTCATTTTTTTTTTTTTGAAAGGGAACGAACTTCACCTTTTTTTTTCTTTTTCTGATATTAAGGCACTTTTTTTCATTTTTTTTTTCCTTACATATTTTTTTTTCACAATTTTTCTCTTTTCAACCCATTTTTTTTTCTCAAACATTGCAACACTTTCCCTCTTGTCTTGACAAAGGTACAAATGTTGAGGCTAACAAACAAAATGGTCTTAGGCTGAACATAATGTGTTAGAACCAAGAAGAAAAAAAACAAGGAAATAGGCTCAACGTGGCTAACTAAAGGAAAAAACACGAAGGTGGGTATTTTAAAAGAGTCCAAAAATTGGTTAATCCTAATTTGCCCTTATCATATTAAAGCATAATCCAAAAAAATGTAGTCTCAAAATGCATTCACAAGCAAGCTCTAGAATAAGCACACTAAGTTTGACAACACTCAACATGAAATAAATGGAGCAAAATATAATGAGTTGCTCATAGGCTCAAAAAGCTCACTGGAATGAATAATTTGCATAAAGTCTTGAGCACTTTTCAATCAACAAGTCAATGAGACACCATCAAATAATTTTTAAAGAAAACACTAATCATGCTCATCTCTCTCATGCATTAAAATTCAAACCAAAGATGCATCCTTAACTTACAAGGCATTCAAGGATATCAATAAAGACTCAAGGTTTCGAAAGAAAATTTTAACATGTATGAATCAAATCATGCTAAATTCAAAGCATTTTTTTTAAGAAAAGAAATTATATAACAAAAAACTCCCCCACACCTAAACTGTACATTGTCCTCAATGTATAACTAAGCAGATTGTTCACAGAAGAAATGAAAGAGATAAGTAAATTCAACTCCCTTGATTTACGAACAACTTGGACTGGATAGTTTGTGGTGTTGAGAGAAGGGGTGGTCACGCCTTATTAAAAATTAATGCCCTGCAAACAAAATTAAATTTAAAAAAATACCAAAAAATAAAACAAACCAAGAGAAAGAGAATAAAGAGTAGGAAAAGTAAAGAAAATATTGTGTTGCCTCCCAATAGCGCAATTATTTAATGTCGTTTTGGTCGACGAAGCCAAGAAATGTTTCAATCATCCAAATAAGCGAGGTGATCCAACTAGAAGCTAATGAGACATGGAGCAATCTCACCCCCATGGAAAATTTTAAATCTATGACCATTCACTTTGAAAATTTTGTCTGAATCCAAGCTTTTTATTTCCACTGCACCATAAGAAAATATATTAGTAATAACAAATGGGCCAATCCATCGAGAACGAAACTTACCAGGCATAAACTTCAATCGAGAATTATATAACAAAACTTTTTGACCAATTTCAATTTGTTTTCGAACAAGCATGTTATCATGAAACAACTTGGATTTCTCTTTATAAATTCTTGAATTCTCATAAGCATTCAGTTGCAACTCCTCTAATTCTTGCAATTGCAGTAACCTTGACGCTCCAGCTTTGTCTATGTCCATGTTGCATCGTCGAACCGCCCAATAAGCTTTATGCTCAATCTCCACTGGTAAATGACATGCCTTACCAAGAACCAACAGGTAAGGAGACATCCCTATAGGAGTCTTGTAGGCCGTTCGATAAGCCTAGAATGCATCTTCCAAACGAAGGCTCCAATCTTTTCTTCCTAGATTCACCGTTTTCTCCAGGATGGTTTTAACTTCTCTATTGGAAACTTCAACCTGTTCGTTGGTTTGAGGGTGGTAGACAGTGGCCACTCGGTGATTCACTTCATACTTCCTCATCAAAGCTTCGATAGTTCTATTGCAAAAATGAGTTCCTTGATCACTAATAATGGCTCTTGGAATTCCAAACCTATTAAAGATGTTAGCCTTGATAAAACCTACAACAGCTTGAGAGTCATCAGTTTTGGTGGCTTTTGCTTCCACCCATTTTGACACATAATCCACAGCCAAAAGTATATAAGAAAAACCACATGAAGAAGGTAAAGGGCCAATGAAATCAATACCCCATACATCAAATATTTCACAAATAAGAATTGGAACTTGAGGCATTTCATTTCTACGTGTTATTGCACCTACTTTTTGGCACTCTCACAACTCTTGCAAAATTGATATGCATCTTTAAACATAGATTCCCAGTACAAACCACTATCTAAGATTTTTTTAGTAGTTCGTCTGGAATTCATTTTCAGGCACAAATCTCCTAATCATTTGATCATAACAAAATTTCCATAAGAAAGGTTCATCCCAAACATGATATTTTGACTCACTTTTTATTTTTGCTTTTCTAGACTTACTAAGACAATGAGGTAGATTTCTTGTAACCAAATAATTAACCATATCAGCATACCAAGGAATCATACCTTTGAGTTGGAACAAATGCTCATCTGGAAAATCATCATTGAATGGTAGATCATCTTCTTCTCTTTCCAATCTACTCGGTGGTCTGCAACAGAATTCTCCACTCCTTTTCGGTCTTTGATTTTCATGTTAAACTGTTGAAGAAGCAAAATCCACTGAAGCAACCTTGGTTTTGATTCTTTCTTTGCTAAAAGATACTTCAAAGCTACGTGATCATAAAACACAATAACTTCATAAACAAGTACATAAGATCGAAATTTATTTAAAGCAAAAACAATTGACAAAAGCTCTTTTTTGTAGTGGAATAATTGTACTGAACAAGATTCAAGGTTCTTGTCAACTCGTTGGCCTAGAACTGCTCCCACTGCATAATTGCTTGCATCACACATGATTTCAAAGGGCAAGTCCCATCGAAGTGGCTGAATAATAAGTGCGCTTGTCAACAACTCTTTTAGCTTATCAAACGCCTCTTTGCATTCTTTTCCAAACTCGATTGAACTTCCTTCTGCAGTAAATTCCTCATCGGCAAAGCAATTTTTGAGAAATCCTTGATAAACCTGCGATAAAATCTTGCATGTTCAAGAAAGGAACGCATTCCCCTAACATTTGTAGGGTAAGGTAAGTTTGCAATAATATCCACTTCGCTTTATCGACATCTATACCCCTAGAAGATACAACATGCCCTAGTACAATGCCTTGGGTGGCCATAAAATTATATTTCTCATAATTTAAAACCAAGTTAGTTTCAATGCATTTTGTCATAATTTTGGTCAAATTATCCAAGCATTCATCAAATCATCCATAAATGCTTCAATGCATTTCTCAATATATTTAAAAAAAATACTCATCATGCATCTTTGAAATGTACATGGAGCATTACAAAGACCAAAAGGCATTCACCTATAAGCATAGGTCCCCAAAGGACAAGTGATTGTCGTCTTTTCCTGGTCTTCTTGTGCAATAAGGATTTGATAGAAACTTGAAAAGCCATCAAGAAAATAAAAGAAGGGTTTGCCAGCTAATCGTTCTACCATCTGGTCAATGAAAGGTAAAGGAAAATGATCTTTTCTAGTCACTTGATTAAGTTTTCTAAAATCAATACATATTCTCCAACCATTTTGCACACGCATGGGTACAAATTCATTGTTTTGATTCCTTACCATAGTAATTCCAGTTTTCTTTGGAACTACATGAATTGGACTTACCCACTCACTATCTGAGATTGGATAGATGATACCTGCATCCAACAACTTGAGTATCTCTTTCATTACCACTTATTTCATAGTTGCATTCAACCTTTTTTGCGGCTCCCTTGATGTTTTGGTATTGTCCTCAAGTAGAATTCGATGCATGCAAATTGATGGACTAATGTCTTTTATGTCAGCCAAAGTCCATCCAATTGCAAGCTTGTATTCTTTCAAGGTTCTAACCAACTTCTCTTCTTGTTCCGTTGTGAGTCCTTTTGAGATGATGACAGGAAATGTATCAACTTCACCTAAATTTAAGGTGATCTGGCAAAGCTTTCAACTCCAGTTTTGGGGCCTGCATGATAGAAGATAACATTTTGTTAGTTGAAGTAGAAATTTCAGAATTTGAATTTACTGGTTCTGATAACAACTTTTCTACACCAATTTTATCATCCATTTCTTCTAAACTAGATTGTCCATTTAGTTCATGCTCATGTCCAAAATTTTTGTCTATGAATACATCTTGTACAATTGAATCAATCACATCAATATGACAAAGAGAATGTTCATCATTAGGATACTTCATGGCATCAAAAATATTATATTTAATAATCTCTCCATCAAACTCTACCGAGAGAGTACCCTCATCTACATCAATCTTTGTCTTAGTTGCTTTCATGAATGGTCGCCCTAACAAAATTGAAGTAGATTTTGATGGTGAATTACTACCCATTTCTAAGATGTAAAAGTCAATAGGGATATGAGTTCATTAACTTGCACTAAGACATCTTCAACAACTCCTAGAGGGTGAATATAATAGCAATCAGGTAACTGTATTACTACACCAGTTTCTTGTAAGTCATTTAATTTTAATTCTTGATAAATAGAAAATGGCATGACATTAATGGAAGCTCCTAAATCTAGCATGGCACGCTCTATTTTCTTATTACCAATAGTACAAGGCAACGAAAACATACATGGATCCTTACACTTTTCTGGCATATTCTTTTGCAAGATAGCCGACACATTCTTACCTACCACAACTTTTTCCTTTTCTTTTGTTCTCCTCTTCCTTGTGCACAATTCCTTCAAAAACTTTGTATACCTGGGAATTTGCTTGACAACATTCAATAATGGGATATTAATCTCCACCTTCCTAAATGTATCAAGGATTTCCTTTTCATGTTCATCTTCTTTTGTCTTTGCTAACCTACTAGGAAAAGGAGGTAGTGAAGTATGTGAAGGAAAAGATAGAGGATGATCAAGTTTTACCCTATTTGGTGCCTCAAAAGAAGCTTCTTCTCCTTCTTTTTCCTTGCTTAGTTCTCTCTCCTTAGGTGGAATCCCTCCTGAGGGAATCTCTTTCCCACTTCTCAGCATAATTGCACTGACATTCTCCCTTGGATTCAAGTCTAGTTGTGAAGGTAACTTTCCAGAATTTTGGGCTTCCAGTTTACTAACTGACGTAGCCAATTGAGTAATTTGGTTGCCCAAATTCTGCATGTCTACCCTTGTCTCTTGTTGAAATTGAATAGTACTGTTAGCTAGAGTTTTAACAACATCTTCCAAAGACATACCTTTGAAGTCTGAGCTTGCATAGGAGCTTGTGGTGGTTTACTAAAATTATGAGGAGGTTGTCTTTGTTGTCCTCCTTGATTTTCGAAGCTGAAGTTCGGGTGATCTCTTTATCCAGGATTGTAATGGTTAGAGTAGGGATCATACTTCATTTGAGGTTGACCAGAAAATCCTCATATGGCATTGGCTTCTTGAAAGGAATCTTGTTGCAATTGAGAGCATTCTTCTGTAGGATGTTCTAAAAGTGAGCATATTCCACACACTTTTGCTATATGCAATTGTCCTACAACCATTTGACAAACCAGAGCAGTTAGATCAGAAATTTGATTTTTAAGTTCACTTACCTCTTTAACTTGTTGAACAGCTCCGCCAACTCTGGTCCTAAATTGTTAGGAATTCTATGCCATGTTTGAAATTAATTGTTTGGCTGCTTTAGGTGTCTTGTTTACTAATGCTCCACCACTTGTTGCATCAATCATGCTCCTATCCATTGGCAACAGTCCCTCGTAAAAGTACTCTCATGCCTACACACAGTGAAAGAAAGCAACTTTAAGAGGCTTAAATCCAAATGATTATTTACAAATTTACTTCAAGATTCAAGGTAACCCATAAATTGAACACGCGATCCTGAAACGCCAAACAAAGTCCTACACGTGGTGTAGGCATGATAGTTACTTTCTTTCACTGCCCTTGTCGACCTAAGTTACATGGCTCGTTGGTAGTGCTCGAGACAATGCCATACCAGGGTGGACTCAGGGTAGGTTATACGAGCTATAGTTGGTTGGACGATGAAGTGAGGTTAAGTAGGAGTCGTGTGTGCCAGGACAACTTTTGTGTTGTGATTTTGAGTTTTGGACCTTAAGTGGGCTACTTACTGAGTATGTTTAAACTCACTCGTGCTAGTTTGTTTGTCTTTGCAGATTGTGCACATCCTTGAGGTGGGTGATGAAGGAGATGACTTGATGTGGCTATGGAGACTCCACCAAATTCATTTTCACTATCTTAGCTTTTAGTGTTGTATCTTTGTGCTTTATTGTATGTTGGTCTGTAAACTTTAAATATTTTCTGCTTTCGCGTGCTAGTTAGAATTCCCTAGTTCTTGCGTCTGTTGGTTGAGCTTAGCATAATGTTTCGTAGTTTGGTGGATGCTGAGTTTGTATTATGAAGTTTAGAAGTTTTTTTGTTTCTATCAGGTTTTTGTAAAATTTGGTTTTCTCACAGTTACGTCGTCATGCTGTCGAAATTTTGAGCATTAGCAGGGTAACTAAGTCGGGCTTCTGCATTTAGAGAGTCATGTTAAGTAGGATTGTTACTGTTGGTATCAGAACCCTAGGTTCTAGGTTCTGTAGACTAGCTTACATCGTAAGTATCAGTTTCTCCATAGCTGCACTCAAGAAAGTCACTTCGCCATTGCTAGGTTTGTCTCTTGCTAAATTTGAAAAGTAGCATAGAGTTAATGTTTGCATTCTGGTTCACTGTTTCTTGGCATGTGGGTTATGAAGTTACCCTTAAGTTGATTTATGTGCTTTAGGTTGTAACTTTGTGGAAAGGATGATTTGAGTTGGGTAAAGTCCTTACATGTCTTTGGACATTGAGGATGGTAGTTTAGAAGAAACTACCTTTCGGGTTCGTTCTTTCAGAGTTTAAGGTTCATGAACTAAGAAAGTTATTTTCGTCATTCCTCACCTGTCAGGTTAAAAAGAGTGACGAAGCTCGAGAGTAATCAGACTAAGAGTAGATTGGTAGGAAATGAGGAACCTCAAATGGAAGAATTATGAAGGGTTGGGGCAAAGGATCATGTTTCTCTCTCGTTGAGGTTCATAGTACTTGAGTATGTCATGAATTGCATCTAGAAGTCGTGTGATGCGGTGAAAGGATTTTTGTTGGTAGTTGAAACTCAAAACTTCGTAAGCTTTGGCTAAAAGCAAGTGCACGAGACTTTGGTTATGCACTTAGTGTTGTATGTGATCTTTCTCCTAAGGTGAGCATTTAATCCTACGAAATTCAAACCTTGGGAGAGAAATTTGTTCAGACCTCGTCTTAGGCTTGCAAAGAAATTAGAGGGAGCAACTTTTTAGTTGAAAATGATTATTGGCCTTAGTTGTCAAAGAGTTGGAAGTGGAACCAAAAAGGATGGTTTGAATATTAGTGGCTCCAATGGATGGAGTTAAGGTGACAACTGGAAGTCTCGATCAAATAGAAATGAATTTAGAGGTTGAAGACGTGAGAGAAGAAACCTAGATGGTGATCCAAATGATGGTGACAATAAGGATAAATTTGCAAGCTGGAGTACGGGTTTAGGTAACAATGGAGGGTGGTGCAAGGTCTTGGAACCAAGGAAGTAAATGGAAGAACCAACGATAGAGTTGGAAGTCGAGCAATGATGGTGGTGATAAGCTTGGTGGTCAGGGATCAGGTTGGAAGACGACACCCAAGGGAAATGAGCACAATAATTGGAAAGTATCGGGTTGTCTTTGTGGTGTGGATTGAAATTCTAGTTGGAATGGAGGAACAAAGAGTTTAACATCTAAAAAGGATGTGAATACAGGTGCTAGCAATACTGCAAGTTGGGGGTATAGCCAGCTCTACAAATAAAGGGAAATTGTCATATGATTACGGTCAGTGATCGATGGTAATATCTCAATTCAAGTGCGAGCACTAGTTTTGGTAGATGACCTTCCTAGGACTCGCGGTATCAAGGGATCGGTTTCAATGGTTCCAGTAAGGGACAGAATAAAAAACCAAGTGGTCGTGTCCAGTTGCAATAAAAAAGATGCGTGGTTTGCTAGGGGTGGAAGGTTACTTTCATTGTCATAACGTCTCCAATGTATAATGCCTCTAACGTATTTAACTTAGTGGTGATGTTGTTCATTTGGAGTGAGACTTATGAAGTGAGCTTCCAAGAGCTCAGGTAGGGGTGGATTTTCAGTATCAGTGCTCGCTGTAGAACTGGAGAGTTGTTGTTTATGGTTATGCTCTCGAAAAAGGGTTGGTTGAACCTTAGTGTATCTTGGTAAGGTGATCGTTTGCTTCATGCCGGTTGAAGGGTTACGAATGCAACTACCAGACCTATTGTTCGGTGTGGGTAGCTATGGACTTTTCTTTGAAGATTTCGAGGCACTATTGGTTTGAGTTAGTAAGAGTGTATGATGTCGAGTTATGTTGTCATAAGATGAGAGGGCGTGGAGTTCACAATTGAGGATCATGTGTTCTTGGTGATGGCATAATGAAAGGAGCTTTGACGTTAGGACAAAGGGAAGGTAACTTATGTTTGGTTGGGTCGTTTGAGATGTGAACAAGTTACTCATAACTTTTCTAAGACTAACCACTTTCGAAGACGAAAGTTTCTTTTAAGGTGGGTAAATGCCATCCAAAGGAAAATGGCCACATTTCAAGACTTACCAACAATTCTTCTTCAAAACTCCAAGACATCTGAAGAAAGTAATGACAGAAACAACACATTTTTCTCTGCATAGGGGAGTTTTTTTTTCTAACTTATCTTTTCATCTTTTGTTATTTTTTTTTTGTTCCTTTTGGTTTAAGGCTTAATTAGGTTCTTTTATGATTTCTTTAGTTATTTGCTCTGAATAAAAAAAATTTAAAAATAATTGTGAATGCTTTTGACTTGTTCAAGTTGACAACACAATTCTTGTCGAATTTCTTTAAGTTTTGTTCTTGTTGAATACCCTTAATGATGAAAAATTGGAGTACGTTCAGTTCATTAAATACGTAGAAACCTTATGAAGATGCTCCCCGAACAAACAATTTCATGATTCCTTGTCTTTATAAAACACTCAAGTCTCAACTCACCTAAGTTTGTACACCGAATCTTCTTAGAAGAGCCTAGCTTAGTGTTTTGCAAATCACCCTTTTTCATCCCTTGTGCTATCCTTGGTCAATGGAGACATTGACCCATTTAAGTTTTGGGGGGTGAGTCATGTAATATATGTAATACTACTATTGTAATAGTATGTTGTTGTAATACCACTGCTATAATATTATGTTGTTGTAACAGCTGCTAAGATTCAAAAAAAAGAAAAGAAAAAAAGAGGGATACTCCTCCTTTTAAAGGTAATTGAGTAACCAGGGGCAGTCATCACACCCATGAATTCCTTTGCATAAAAGGTTAACTTAGGAAGTGAGTATGTAAAAGCAGTCTTAGCAGTGACTTGTACTCGTAGTCAGCTACTTTCACCACAAAGGGTTAGTAAGTTGGATCGAAGGTACAAGTGACATTGAGACTCCCTCTAAAAAAACCAAAAGGTATGTATCCTATTAGTGAAAAACAAGTTTGGGGGGGAACATTGTTAGTTGAGAAAAACGTGTAAAGTTAGCTTGTTTAGCAACTAAGTAAAACATGACTAAAGGTAATAGGTAGTATGAATCCAAGGTGAGGTGAGAGGAAAGTATTTTGTTTAGACAAGGAAGGCATGGAAGTTGCATGTAGTGGAAGCATTCAAGTTAAAGTGCTATGAATATGAGACCTCTCCTGAGAGGCGTATTTTTCAAAAGAATTATTCTTATAATATGTTTTGGCTTGTATTTATGTCTCTATATTTATTTTGCAATTACTTGAGGACAAGCAATAACTCAAGTTTGGGAGGGCGGGGGGGTAATAATTCTTATTTATGAAAATTATTTGGCTTTTATACTTAGTTATTCTTGTTATTTTATGTGTGTTATTAGATAAAAAGGCTAGCAAAAAGTTGGTTTAAATTGATTATTATTGGAAGCCTTTTAAATTAAGTGGAGAAAAGAAAGCAAAAGAAAATGAAAATCACACTTGATGTTTTTGTGTAGGAATTTGAAAAATGCAACAGAAATGCAATTACATTGCAATTGCAATTCTGGCAGATCTGGAAAACAATGCAACAGAAATACAATTGCTGCACAAATCTAGAAAACCCACCAAATACGAGATTAACAAAATTTTGGGGATTTTATGTCATTCTTCTCTACAAATTAAGCAAGGAAAGTTGACCCAAGCTGCACATGAACAAATATGGAAACCCTAGCCCATAAATTTTATAAAATAAGGAACAAATGGAGGCAAAGCATATAGTTTTTTCACACAACAAATGGTCTATCAGTTGTTGTTTTTCTTCTGTTTTTACTGCTCTTTATTTTTTCTGTTTCCAGCCCCTTTGAACTTTGAAACTCAGTCCCTCCTCAACGATAGTTGAAGGAAGTGAAGGTTCAATTCCCTTTGAAAAGAGTGGAGTTGATTCGATTGAGTAAGGAGTGAAAAAGGAGTTGTGTTCTTCCGTTTCTTAGAATTTATTTTCTATTTTATATAGTTTATTTGCTTCAGTTTTAGGGATTTAGTTGTTGCTGTAATTTTAAGCATTGAGCTACTGTTTTATTCTTCCATTTTGTTTTTGAAATTAAATAGTTGTTGAAATTGTTTTGATTAATGGAATTTTGGTTGTTCTTTCATTATTCTTAAGTTGTTATGCAATTGTTTATTAATTCTGGAATTTTTATCACCTACCATTTTAGTTATGCACTTGAATTCATTTAATTCATTGTTTTTCATTCTTTCCATTATGATTTAAGTCTTTCTTTGGGATTCAAGCATGCGAATACCCTAGAATAGGAATAAAGGCCTAATTGTGAGAGCAACATTGCTTACTCTATAGCTTGTTTGCTTTTATTGATTTTTAATGCTCATTATAAGTGTAGATTGATCACCTAGTTTAGTATACAAAAATTGAGTCTAATTCTGAAAAGGTTAGGTAAAATTGGATTTTCATAAAAGCAATAAAGGAAAAAGGCCTAGACATAGGATTTTGTTTTTTACCCTAGACATAGGGCAAAGCTTTTAAAACCAAAAGAATTGTGTTTCAAAATTAACTAAGTTAGTATTATCCATAGAAATATTGGTTTAATCACTTAGCCCCCTAAAGATACTTCATAGAAGGTCGAATAGTGTTGAATTCGGTTTACAAAGCTTAAGTGTTGAGTCAAAGGATTGCAATTGCAATTAGGCCACAATTTCTTTCAACAGGGCAAAATCATATTTGAATCCTTCTTTTATCATTTTCTTTTCAAAACAAAAATTATCCCAACTATTATTTTACATCGATTACCTAGGTTGCAATTTGAGGACAATTTTTGCTATCTTTTGAATTTTGTTGTATTCGTTCCTTGTGGGATCGATACTCTTGAGCACTTCTAGTTTTATATTACCTGCATCGACAGTGTGCACTAGCACTGAACTGGAGCTTTGTTTTAATTTAAAAATATTTTCTCTAAGTCCCCACGTTTCAGTTCGATTAGTACACAACTACAAACTTGAAAGAAAAAATAAATAATATGAAAAAAGTTTAAACCGACACAAAAAAAAAAAAAAAAAAAAAAAGAGAGAAAGGAAAGAAAAATGTTCATAAGTGCCCTTTGCCTTGAAAGTGGCTAAGAAGTGTCTTAAAATATGTATTGAAAGTGCCTAAATGTCCTATGGAGGCCAAGGAAAACTTGAACATGCCCTTGACGAGCCTAACACTACATAACCCACCTCCTGATTGGAGACGAAAACATAACTAGAAATGATCCTAAAACATCTACCTTGCTCCTTAAAAACTTCAAAGTAGGCTAAAAGGGTCAAAAAAGTGTCTAAGTGTCCACCGGTGGCCAAGATGAACTTGAATGTGTCCTAAGCGAGCCTAACGTGACATAACCCACCTCCTAAAGTTACACTAGTGTCTAAAATGTGTCTAAGTGTCCTTGTAGGCGAAAACCTAGCTAGAAATTATCCTAAAGCATCTATCTCGAAAACTTCAAAGTTGCTTAAAAGGGTAAAAAAAGGTGCCTAAGTGTCCTACGGGGGCCAAGACGAACTTGAACATGACCTAAGCGAGTCTAATGCGACATAACCCACCTCCCGAGGCTACCCAAGGGACTAAAATGTGTTTAAGTGTACTTGAAGGCAAAAACCTAGCTAGAAATGATTCTAAAATATCTACCATGTCCCTCGAAAACTTCGAAGTGACCTAAAAGGGTAAAAAAAGTGTCTAAGTGTCATGTAGGGCCAAGACAAACTTGACCATGCCCTATGTAAAGACCCATTTTCCCTCCAAGATTTGTTTAAAAAAAGAGAGAAGAAAATCAAATGGGTTTTAAAAAATAAATAATTAAAAAGAGAGAATAGAAGAAAAGAAAAGCAACAAAGGGATTGTTGGGCACATGTACTTAATTTATGGTGGTGGTATTTAAGTTGGATAGGTGGTAATGTTTTCCTCTAAAAAGGAGAAGTAAAAAGGAGGAAAATTTCAAAAAAAAAGAAAGAAACACGGAGAGAGAAAGGGAGAAACCGCACAGAGAGGGAAAGATTCGAGAAGGAGGAGCTGTTATGCTTAGAGTCAACGATTCAAGCTTGAATTGTTGAATAATTTAGGATCATAGATTGGAGGCGAAATAAGGTAAGTTTCCTAAAAACATCATGAAAAGAAATGGGTTTTAAAGAGATGATTTATAAGGGTTTTCTTTCCTTTATTTTAAAATATGTTATAGATGCTTAAAATCAAGTTAGAGAGAGACTAAGGTTTGATTATGGAGCTTTTTTGGTTAGGTAGGACATGGAAGAAATGAAATTTAGGTTTTTGTATTGTTGATTTGTTAATTGGGGGTTTGAATAGCTCAAGGACCAAAAGAGAGATTAGTCATTACAATCAAAAGGAATTTTCTAAACCTGATTTATAAGGAACATGGGTGCCTAACGAGATCAAAAAGAAAAGATGAAGATGTGCTGACTGGTAAGGAAAAAAAATAGAGAGTATGTGAAGAAAAAGAAGAATAAGAAGAGAAGAAAGAGAAAATTAAATAAAACAAAGAAAATTAGAGAAATGTGATGGAGTGTACATATGGGTTTAAATGAAGAGAGAGAAGATTTGTTGAGGAGTCTTCATGTGACATGAGAGTGTTGAATTTGGGGGAATGACTTATTATTTTATTGAGAAAAGAGAAGGATTTATGAGAAGAGAGAAGGAGATATAGTTTAGTTGAAGAAAAGGACAAAATGTAAATGGTCTAAATGATTGAGAAAGAAAGGAGAAATGTGGAATTTGGATTTAATTAAGGGAGTGAGATTGAAAATTTGATTAATTGATGCTAGTTTGTGTATGGTTTTCAAATTACATGAATTGGGAAATTATTATTGATATGGTGATAAGGACAACAACCCTCAACATATCTCCACAATGATATGATATTGTCCACTTTGGGCATAAGCCCTCATGGCCTTACTTTTGGGTTCCCAACAAAATGCCTCATACCAATGGAGATAATTTTCCTCACTTATATACCATGAATCTCTTCCTTCCCTAGCTAATGTGGGACTTTATTAGCACTCCTAACAATTCTTCCCTTGAACAAAGTACCACAGTTGAGCTTCCCCTCCAACAAATCCTTCCACTTCAAACTGAGAACTTGCTCTTCATCTCGAGACAACATCCAAATAGAGCACAAACACAGATCACACTTGCTCTGATCAAGACGAGAAAGTGAACATCCTGATAGAGCATGACAATTGCTCTTACCCAGACGAGTAGGAGAACACCCAAGTAGAGCACGACCAAGGGTCACTAATCTTTGTTCCACTTTGAGGATTTCTCTGGCACACAACTAGATTTTTTTACCATGGCCCTGATACTAATTGATAAAGACAACGACCCTCAACATATCTCTACAATGGTATGATATTGTCTACTTTGGGTATAAGTCCTCATGGCTTTGCTTTTGGTTCTCAACAAAATGCCTCATGCCAATGGAGATAATTGTCCTCACTTATATACCATGGATCTCTTCCTTCCCTAGCCAATGTGGGACTTTGTTAGCACTCCTAACATATGGTTATCGGAATTTTAGGTGGGACGGAAATTGAAATAGTTTATGATCTGAGGTGTCAATGAAAATGGTTTTGTGAGTGGTTATTTTATAAATTATTCTTACTATTTTAGCAATGAATGAACTTTGGAGATTTGAAATTAAATATGATTTATGTTAATGCAAATAATTTAATCATTGAGAACTATGGAAACTTTGAGGAATTGATGTTTATTTTATAAATCGCTTATCTATCAAAATCAAAGAAAATTTGATTTGTGAAGAGAATGATTTAAGTTTGCTAAATTGAAATTGTGTTTGAGTACCATGAAAGTTTCAGAGAATTTATTGTTATGGTTTTCTAATTACATGTTTGTTTTTAGAGCAATTGCTAAGAGATTTTCTAGAAGATTATAAGAATTTTCAGTGACAGTATGATTTTGGTTGGAATATCGTTTTAGAAGTATGTGAGATATTTTATGATTATGTGAGAAATTAAAAGTGTTTATATTATTGAGAAGTATTTTGTGTTTATTGAGAAATGTTTTTTCAAAGAGATTATGACTTTTAGAATGTTTTAAGATTCATGAGAAAGTACAATTTTTATAATGATTGAGAATTAAGAGTTTCATGCCAAAAGTGGTTTTATTTTATGAAATGTTTCCTTTATTTAATTATTAGTATGAATTTTAAAGAGATTATAATTTTGTATACTTTTAAAGAAACTATTATGAAATTTTCAAGAAAAGGCTATGAATTTCCAGCTTTTCATGATTTTGGATAGTTTTAGGGATGTTTGAGAGATTGTTATGAATTTTCAGTACTTTTGTGATTTTAGTTGGAATTATCGTTTTAAGAGATATTTGAGATATTTAATGATTATTCAAGAATTTATAAATGCTTTGTGTTGTTTGAGAAATCTATATGGTTTATGAAATATTGTTTTAGATCAGAGCAAAAACATGATTTTAGAGTGATTTGTGATTTAAGCATTTTTATGACTTAGAGTGATTTGTGATTTAAGAGTTTTTATGCTAAAAGTGGTTTCCAAACATTTAGATCTATGTATCCATGGTGATTACTCGTATGTTATGTGAATATGTTTTTGCAGTATACTAGAGAGAGAGACTTGCTATGCGTGCACGTATGACAGAGATTGGCTTTGCTATGTACCTAGATATTACTCGGTATATAATATGACAAAGATTGCTCAACTATGTATCTAGAGATTACTTGATATATAGTATGACAAAGATTGTTCTACTATGCGTATGATGATTACTCCACTCCAGTATGACATAGATTTGCTCTATTATGTACCTTGAGATTACTCGATGCATAATATGACAGAAATATGCTCTGCTATGTATTTGGAGATTACTCGATATGCAGTATGACAAAAATTGTTCTGTTGTTCGTATTAAGATTACTTTATGTTAGTATGACAGAGGTTGGGTACAAATTTGGTGTAGAATTTTACTTAGCTTATGCTTACATTTTCCAGAGTTGTAATTGCAATGTGTACTAGCCTGTATTTTCGTTTCAAGAGTGATTATTTCCAGAGTTATTGTTATAGATTTACTGTGTGTTTAATTATTTCGAGAGTTTCTAGATTGTTCATGAATTACATTATTTGTACAAAGCTTTGAATTATGTTTATTATGAGAAACGTTTTCTAAAAGTTATTTTCTTAAGAACCTACCAATCACTAAGCTTTTTATCTCTTTTTTTTTATCCTTATTTTTCCATCAGGTTGCTTTTAAGTTTCTTCCAAAGTTAGCTAATCAGAATCTACCACCAACCTCATCTATTGTAAGTAAGAGTGTAAGCCTTGTTGCATTGAATACTAAATGTTTGTAGAAGAAGTTGAGTTATAAGATAGGAGACACTCGTCCTAGGTTGGTAGGGTGCATTTGGAGGCAAATGCAGAAAATGCAAACACATGTAAAATGCGCCCACACTTGGACCTTTTCTGCAAATTTTTCCAAATTCAGGAATTTGACATATTTTCACACAGATTCTCCATCAAATCTACTCAAATCAAGGAATATTGTCGTCCATATCTTCTCACACTAATCTCCACAGCAAACCCTAGACCTTGAGGTCTATAAAAGGCAGCTCAAGCTTCATTTTCAACACAACTTAGATTTCTACTTCTTACCAAAGTTTTGACGTTTTTCTCTTCAATTCTCAGCCACCACTTTGAGTCTCTTCTAAGTTCTGTTCATACTTCATTCAGACACTAACTTCGAACAAAGGAAGTATTAGGACTTGTTCTACTTGAAAAATGTTGAACAAGTTAAAGAGGAGGAACAAACTTAGAGTTCTTTATCACTTTCATCCAAGATTTGTATTTTCTATTTTTAGTTGTTGTTTTGTTATCGTTTAAAGTTGTAAGTTTCTACTTTCTTTTGAATTCAAGTTTCTATTTGTATTTTCAGTTGTGCTCTTGAATCAAGTTGTTATTTCTTTACCTTTATACTTCAAATTGTATTCAAGTTTATTCTTTCTCATTCTAATTTCCTCTTTGCTTTCTACAGTTCTGTTTTCTTTTCTATGATGAGCTACACTCCTTCCAGGGGATTCAATGAAGTGGATACCCTAAGAAGGAAGTAAGCTCCACATGTGATTAAGCAACTTTGTTTAACATGTAGCATCGTTTGCTTTTATTGAGTTTCATTGTTAGCCTAAACTGATCACTTGAGTTATCATAGTCTGTGTGAGATTCAATACTGAAAATGTTGGATCAAGCATGCATTTTCATGAAAAAAATATAGGAGAAGAGTCTAGAAATAGAACTTCGATTTTTGTACCTAGACGTAAGACAAAAACCTCTGGAATCTTTAGAGTTGTGTTTGCTAATCACCTAAGTTAAAATTAGCCATAGACATATGTGTTTAATTTCTTAGGCTTCTAAAGGCACTTAGAAAAGGGTTGAATAGATGTTGAACTCGATTCATGGTGTTAAGTGTCGATTAGGGTAGGTTAAGGAGCATTTAGGTAGCATTTTGCTCAAACCGTATAGAGCTCGAAAGAGCTAGATGCGGACACAAATCTGCAGCAATTGCCAGATGAACCTCGCTTAGTTGGGCAAATTGCAAGCACATGGTGGGTGCATTTCCTTAGGGTTGAACCAAATTTGAATTGCATATTCTCTCATCAGTGTTTTCTCATCATTTTACAGTTTTAGCTTGTTTTTACTCACTGTTTCACAAAATCCCAAAAATCTCCTTTAATTTCTTAGTTACCATAGTTGCAAGATTTGAAGAGTCTTTGTTGATTGATTGAAAGTTTCGTTACATTTGTTCCTTTGGGTTCGAAACTTGGAGTACTTTCCATATATTACTTGAGAGACAATGTGCACTTATGCTTTGCCCCCACCAATAACCCACCTCTCGATGCTACCTAAGGGTCTAAAATGTGTCTAAATGCTCTTGGAGGTCAAAACTTAGTTAGAAATGACTCTCAAACATCTACCTCATCCCTCTTAAACTTTAAAGTGGCCTACAAGGGTAAAAAAAAGTGTCTAAGTGTTCTATAGGGACTAAGACGAACTTGAACATGCCCTAAACAAGCCCAAAGCGACATAACCCACCTCCCAAAGCTACCCAATGTTCAAATTGAGTCATCGTTACGTGTATCCCTATTGAGCCTCATTTCTATCCTAGTTAGATACAATGAGCAAATAGTCAAAGATTCATTCTTGACAAATACTTCTGCTATGGAACCCTTTCGGTTTTTTTTTTTTTTTTTTTTTTTTTTTGAATTCAACAACATTTGGGAGTGGGAGGATTTGAACCCATGATCTCTTAGTCATAAGTACATACTTCATGTTGGTTGAGCTATGCTCTTGTTAGCATAGATGACTTTCTTTAGAAACTAATAAAACACTACATTTTAAAGGATAAACATACGTAGCATTAAACGTTTTAAAAATAAAAATAGTTAGAAAATATTAATTTAATTTATACACAATATCACATTTATGGATAACTTTCTTAAAAAATTATGAAAAATTGCACAAACCACCCCTAAATTATGGAGTTTGTTCCAATCACACCCTTAAACTTTGAATTTGATCAATCAACCCGTTGAACTTTGTTAAGTGTTGCAATCATAACCTTAAATTGATTAATCGGCCTCCTAAACTTTGTTAAGTATTGCAATTAGCCCTCTAGACTTAACAAAGTAATAGGGAGTTGATTGCAACACTTAACAAAGTACAGATTGCTGATTGATCAAATTAAAAGTTCAAAAGTGTGATTGCAACACTTAACAAAGTTTAGGGGGTTGATTGATCAAATTCAAAGTTCAAGGGTTTGTTTGTGCAATTTTTCCAAAAAATTAAAGTAGTTTTTTTTTTTCAACAATGCTTAGGTGGAGGGATATATATCAATCTTTAAAATAGTAGTAGATGTCTATTCTCATATTGACAACTAAAATAGTTCTCTAATTTTAAGATGAAGCTGTTAGAAAGCTTAAAAAAAAAAACAATTAAATGACTTCTATAAAAACAATGTATATATTTTTAGTTTAAAGAACGTTCTTAGAAAAACAAAGGAGAAAATAAAAGGAATATAAAAGATAAAGTGAAAAAATGAATTAAGAAGAAATGTATAGCCCCTTATATATGGTATAGTATACATATTTTTATCTTGCTTTTACATGAATTTTAAACTTTTACCGAAAACCACAAAACTTCTCTTTCCTCCCCATTTCTCTCCATTTATTTTGAAACTCTCGCAGACTATTTGACAAGTTGATATATTCAATACGTATTTGACAATTATTGTATGAATTATCCATACAAATAATTAAAAGGAAAATGAAGAAAACAGTATTAGTTTATGAATTTAAAACTTGTCTTATTAGAAAACTATAGTTGAAGTCAATTGGTGAATAATATGTACAAACAATTCTAAAATTAAATTCTCTAGATCCAGTGGCCATAAATCAATCTTGGTATGCTGTCGTCCAAAGGACTTGTATTATTGTACAAAATGTGAATGCATTAATGCACATATACTTTTTAATATCTTGACAAATATTATTTATTGGTCTCTCCTAAATACACCTACTTTGAAGTCAATTGGTGAATAATATGTACAAACAATTCTAAAATTAAATTCTCTAGATCCAGTGGCCATAAATCAATCTTGGTAAGCTGTCGTCCAAAGGACTTGTATTATTGTACAAAATGTGAATGCATTAATGCACATATACTTTTTAATATCTTGACAAATATTATTTATTGGTCTCTCCTAAATACACCTACTTTGAAGTCAATTGGTGAATAATATGTACAAACAATTCTAAAATTAAATTCTCTAGATCCAGTGGCCATAAATCAATCTTGGTATGCTGTCGTCCAAAGGACTTGTATTATTGTACAAAATGTGAATGCATTAATGCACATATACTTTTTAATATCTTGACAAATATTATTTATTGGTCTCTCCTAAATACACCTACTTTGAAGTCAATTGGTGAATAATATGTACAAACAATTCTAAAATTAAATTCTCTAGATCCAGTGGCCATAAATCAATCTTGGTATGCTGTCGTCCAAAGGACTTGTATTATTGTACTAAATGTGAATGCATTAATGCACATATACTTTTTAATATCTTGACAAATATTATTTATTGGTCTCTCCTAAATGCACCTACTTTCAACTCGTTTAAATTAAATGAAAACTTCTTTTAAAACTTTTTTTTTTTTTTTTTTTTTTTTTTTTTTTGAAACCCAAGACATTATATTAAGAATTAGAAAGTGTTTGTAACAGATACAGTTGAAACTGAACTTGAAGAAAACAAGTTTACAACCCAAGCTGAAAAATGTTGAGTCCAAAGCATCGGACAGTTTGATAGACCCGATCGAGCCAAACCATCAGCTAAGAAATTCAGTTCACGATGCACGTGCACAAAGACCACCTGTTGAAAACCTTGTTGAATAGATTTGATATCATATATAACATTCTGAACTTCAGTGGTCGTGTTCCACCAACCATTCAACATGGAGATAACAGTGAGAGAATCATAATGAATTTTGACCCGTGAGAGACCCAATCTATGGGATAACCGCAGTCCTTCCAATACTGCGCAGGCTTCTGAGCACACCGGCGAGACATAACTATTAGTACTATTCCGTAAAGCCGCCACTAAAGAGGAATCATAATACTGGACCGCCACCCCCAAACCAGTTAAATTAACTTGGTCGTTACAAGCTGCATCAACAAAAACATTCACCCATTCGCCCATCTCTTGTTGATTGGAGGTGACTCTCTTGGGGAGAGTATCTTTATTGATATTGTTGTTAAATTTTTGGAAATCTTCCAGATATTTCATAATCCACTCACATCGGTCAGGAAGAGGTAGTAGCGGATTATGGAAACAAATATTGTTGCGATCATTCCATATGGCCCAAGCTCCTACACACAAAATCTCAAATAGTTTATATGGTAATACCTTAAAAAGATGCAACCATCGGTCCTTAATGCTTACATATCCTTTAAAAGCTATTGGTGTAGAAGGCAAAAGCAGATTCCATAATTTCTTTGATCGGGAACATGTGAATAGAGCATGGTCTGTTGTCTCTGGTCTGGCCTTACATGCAAGACATCTGACCGCTACATCCATCCCCCTCGAACACAGATTCACAGCTGTTGGTAAGCAGTTATGGAAGGAACGCCAAACAAATACCTTAATCTTTGATGGTATGTTCGCTTTCCAGACTGCTTTCCACCAGTCTTTATATCTATTTTCACTTGAGGACTCCTACATATCCTGCAATAGCATATAGGCTTTGTATCCACTTTTAACCTGATAATAACCATATTTATCAAAATGCCAAACCCATTTATCAGGCAACCCCATAAGTGAAAGAGGTTGATTACAAATAGCCTGAACATCAATAGGGCAGAAATGCTGCTCAAGCTTTTCCACATCCCACACTCTAGTAGGCGTTATGAAATCTGAGACTAATAAGTCATCAAGACCAGTCCCTCCAGACAATACCTTGAAAGACCAAGGTCTAGGGAGCCAGGGATCCTTAAATATCCTTATGGTCTTACCATCACCAACCTGCAATCTTAAACCCTTCTTTAAAAGGTCTAAAACCATACACAACTTTTCCAGAAATATGAAGCATAAGAAGGAGTTCTAGCTATATCGATTATCTCTGTGGTTGGAAAATATTTACCTTTAATAACTTGTGACACTAGTAGATCAGGATTCTGAAAAATCCTCCAAGCTTGTTTAGCCAGCAGGGCTTGATTGAAACCTTGCAGGTCTCTAAAGTTTAAACCCCCAGTCTCTTTAGGTGTACATAACTTTTCCCACCTCATCCAGTGTATTTTCCTCCTCTGATCGGTGGAACCCCACCAAAAATTTTCCATTAATTTATTTATTTGTGCACAAAAAGCTTTTGGTAATTTAAAACAGCTCATAGCATAAGTGGGTATAGCTTGAGCAACACTTTTTATCAAAACTTCCTTCGCACTTCCAGAGAATAATTTACCCTTCCAACCCTGTAGCACCTTCCATATCCTATCTTTCAAGAAAGCAAAATCGGACCCCTTCCGTCTAGAAAAACAAGAGGGCAACCCCAGATAAGGTCCTAAATTGCCTACAATCCTCATTGGCAGAATTTGGTTCAAAAACATTTTACATTCCTCACCCACATTCTGATCAAAAAACATAGCCGACTTCTGCATATTGATAGATTGACCAGAAGATTTCTCATAATAATGAAGGATGAATTTCAGAAAACCAAACTCCACACCATTCGCTTTCAAAAAAATCAGACTATCATCAGCAAAAAAGAGATGAGTTATCATTGGGCTTTTTTTCGCAATGGTAATGCCTGATAATTGTCCTTTTCTCACTGCTTCATTTATCAGAGCAGAAAGTCCTTCAGTACAGAGCAAAAATAGATAAGGGGATAGTGGGTCACCTTGACGTAAGCCACAAGTTGGGGAAAAAACTTCAGTCGGTTGTCCATTGATTAGGATAGAAAATGAGGCTGAAGAGATGCAATTCATTACCAACGATATCCACTCCGAATGGAACCCGAGTTTGTGCATGACCTGGCTCAAGAAGTTCCACTCCACTCTGTCATACGCCTTACTCATATCAAGCTTAAGAGCTGCAAATCCCTTCTTTCCTGATTTTCGTTTTCTCATAAAGTGTATGCATTCGTGGCCCACAATCAAATTATCAGTTATTGCCCTTCCTGGCACAAAAGCTAATTGAGTGTCACAGATGATCTCATTCAGGACCCCCTTCAATCGGTTCGCCAAAACCTTAGTAACAATCTTATACGAGACATTACAGAGGCTTATGGGCCTGTAATCAGTCACACATCGTGGATCTTTCACCTTAGGAATTAGAACAATATTAGTTTTGTTCCATTCCTTAATTGAGCTCTGACGATTTAAAATACTCAGACAGGCCTGTACAGTTTTTGGCCCAACAATATCCCACATATTTTGATAAAAAATAGCAGGAAAACCATCCGGGCCGGGTGCCTTTGTGGGATGAAAACTTTTGATAGCTACCTCCACATCTTCCTGAGTAAAAACTCGCAAAAGACGATCATTCATCTCATCTGAAACTTTCCTTGGGATACAGTTAATTACTCTTGAGATATCTCCATTGGATGGATTTGCTATAGAGAAAATCTCTTGAAAATAATTTTGAAGGATATTTTCTACCTTCTCTGGGTCTTCCTGCCAATGACCATCACCATCTAAAATACCTCTTATATTATTTCTCTTTCTCCTCTTAGACGCGGCCTGATGGAACCATCGTGTATTTCTATCTCCCCATTTGAGCCAATTCTCCCTCGATAATTGTTTCCAATAAACTTCCTCAACTTGTAGGAGCTTATCCAGATTTTTTTCTAAGAGGTTGATCAACGAAAAATCGAGAGGATGAGGTCGATCATAAGCCTCCTTCAGCATGCCCTTCAGCCTCAATATCTCCTTTTTCAAATGTGAATTATGGGTTATCCCCCATTTTCTCAATTTTGAAGCACATGCTTGTAGTTGACTATGTAGGGGCACATCGTCAGCATTCAAGTTTTTCCAATTACCATCCTCACTAATTATCTTTTTACAATCTGGATTGAATAGCCAAAATTCTTCAAATCTGAATATGAACTTCTTCTTCCTCTTCCATATTGTCTCCTTTGACTGAGATAGACATAATTCGATAGGTCGGTGATCAGATTTTGCCCAATTGAGGTGTTTGACTTGACAATGCTGGAAAAGATCACAAAATTTTTGGTTAGCAAGAAAACGATCCAAACGAAGACTAACCTGAGCATTCTTTTCCCTTCTATCACTCCAAGTAAATTGACCACCCACGAATCCCAAATCCTTCAAATGACAATCATCCATAGCCATTCGAAAATTTGTAATTAAATATTGTTCTCGACGCCCACCTCCCTCCTTCTCAGAATCATTGAGAATCTCATTTAAATCCCCTCCCACTACCCAAGGAGACTCATCATGGTTACATAATCTACGCAGGAGTTCCCATGTTTGATACCTTAGATTATGTGCAGGTTGGCCATAAAGACCTGAGAATCTCCAACTATGACCTTGCCATTTTATTTGCGCATCCACATGATGATTGGAAAACGATCTAATTGCCACTTCTACTTCTTCCGACCAGAGCAAACACAAACCACCACTCAAACCAATTCGATCAACAGTAAAACACCCAGAATAATGCAAGTGATTTTTTAATTTATTCATAGTTGCCGAGGTACATTTGGTCTCAGATAAAAAACATAAATGGGGATTTATGCGAGATAATTCATCGCTAACCCTACGGAATGCTCTTGGACTCCCCAATCCACGAACATTCCAACATAGTGTTTTCATTGTGCTCGGCGGGGCTGCAAAGCAGCCTCCACCGCTACATTATTTGTGAAACTTGTCGTTTGCTCAGGGTCAAGTTTCCTTAATTTTGACATAGGAGCAATTTGGCCATCATCCGCTTCATATTTTCTTTTCTTATCCATATTATCTTCATCCGATTGAGTAGCTGAGTTAAGTCTGCCTACAAGTTTCCATTTGCCACCACCCATTATCTTTGATTTTTGTTTTTTATCATCACTGACCCAGCCATTTTCAAATCCAAGTACGTGAGGACCTTCAGTCATGAACTTTTGACCATCAATTGGGTTTTTAAAATGTACTTCAGGCCCATCAGATTGTCGGAAGCCCAACATTGTGCTATCTTCCTGCGTAACTGTAGGCGAAGAATCCAGACTCACAAAAACTTCTCCTTTATTAGCTTTGTCTTCCAGCGCCGGATGTCCGTTTTGATTTGATACAGGGGTAGTAACGCCTCCTTCCTCCATAATCAATTTCTTCGCACATTTCGGCTTCGATCCCTCATTTTCGCCTTTAAGTCTGTTCCTCATTAATGGTGGTGATTGCTCCATTAAGGAAGAACCTGAATCCATCATCGGCGATTGGTGATGTTCGTCCACGCTGATCGGCGAAGGTGAGTCACCATTTTTCCCAGAAATTTCCATATTTTCAACTTTTGAGCACCCAGATCCGTCTTCTGTGGCTATCTTCTTCTTCAAACTATGCCATGCAGTATCCTTCTCCTCCTCTGTTTTTTGACGATGATTTGTTCTAGCCGCTGGGGAACACGCAATCGACGATAACTTGCCATTATACCTCAAATGTTGTCCATACTGATGGAAGCCATTACCTGATTTTGCATTTTTGTAAAATACCCCACAATCTTTAAAGAAATGCCCAATGACTCCACAGTGAGAGCAAAATTCTGGAAGTTTCTCATATTTAATCGGAATTATCACTCCTCCAATAGGCCCGTCTAAGTTAATCTTAATGCCCCTCCTCAATGGTTTTGTGATATTAATCTTTATCTTGACTCGCATGCTGGCTCCCCAACCAATAGTACCTTCCCCCTCATCAAATTCCTCAAAAATCCCCATTGCATTCCCCAGTCGTTCTGCCATCTCTCTGTTATAACATCCTAGAGGAATATCTAAAAAATGCACCCAGAAAGCAACATGGATGAATTCCATTTATGATGGTTTAATGAAAGGTTGTGGTTTTTCAAGGATTAGCAAAAAATGATCAAAAAGCCACGGTCCGTTACTCATAACTCTGAACCTATCCAATTCATCTCGAAAACGGAAAATAAAGAGGTTTTTCCCTATGATCTCTACCTCCAAACCTTTCCCTATTTTCCACGCAGATTTAAAGGTATTACGAATTACCTCAGCAGAGACAATCCGTGGTGCCAGTAGCTTCCCCACCATGCAACCCTCCAATAAAGCTTCAGTTGTTTGTCCCGAGCCAATCTTAACATCAACCGAAATCTCTTCTTCGTCCGTTGTAAGATTGAGTTTGCTCCAATCCTCCAACAGGTCCACATGTTCCATCTTGATACCGTTTGAAACGTTGAAGAAAACTAATTACAATTCCTTTAGCCTCCTTCAAAACAAAACTACCAGAGATCTCCCACAAATAGGGGATACGGGTCCGGCAATGCCGTACAAAACGTGATTCTAGAGTAAATAAATAAATAAATATAAATATATATATATATATATATATATATATATATTTTTCTCTTTTAGTCCAACACGTGAGAGTAAGAGTTTTTGTTTTTTTGAAACATGAGGGGCGGGGGATTTGAACCTCTAACTTCTTGGTCAGAAGTATACACTTTATGCCTGTTCACATGTAATTTCAGTAAAGAAATGAGACATGTGCAAATAAACTTGTATTTGTATTAATTTGAATATAGTGGAATACAGTCTCTAGTACTTGAACTTTTGATTCTCTCTCCTATTTGTATGTTTCACTCGAGGGCTGCAGAGCTTGTTCTCGAGATTGAAGCATCAATGGATTCTTGAGGTCTCGAAGAAGTGTTCTTGTCTTCGAGGAAGTGTTCTGTGTTCAGAAATTATTTGATCTCCAAGAGCTTAAAGAGTCTTCTGATCTTTGTTTCTGAATTCTTTTTGGGTACGGTTTTCTCTCTGGAATCTCTAATTTCTGAACCCTTCAAATGGAGGCGAGCTCTTTTATTTATAAAGCTCCCATGGGTATGTGGGCTTGGGCCTTTTAGGCTTTTGGGCCCAACCATTGGGCTTGGGCTTTGTTGAACTTGGGTCTAGCCCTTTGGGATTGGATTTTGTTGGATTAGGGCCTTCCATTTGGGCTGTCTAAAATTGACCCAAATTTCATATAGCCCTAATTACATATTTGGATTTGTCATAATTTAATTTAGGGATGCTTGCAAATTTAATTAATCCCTAATTAAATAAATAACCTTGTCACTAATTTTAATGACATGGCGATTTCTGATTGGCCAAAATTTCTATTCCAATAAATGCCCCTTTTTGAGATTTATGCACTAGTATGTGTGAGTGAATCTCTAAAAAGATAATTTGGAATCGAAATTTAAGATATTTGTTCCTAATTTAGACTCTATTTGATGTGTCGATTTAATCAAAATATGGAATTTTTCATAATTTTGATTTTTTTTCTTTGACACACTTTTTTTTGGCCAATTCATCAAAATATGAATTTGGGTCACGATTTTGACTTTCTTACTTAGCAGCAAACTTTTGTTTGACTTTCGGTAGAATTTATGTTCTACCTTAACTCTAATTTGAATTTCAAGTAGTGTTCAAATTATACCCAATATTTATTTATTTATTTTAATGCATAGTTTAGAACCTACCAATGAATTTGAATTTGAAGCTTGAATTCAGAATAACATCTTGAGCTTGAAATTTATTCTAAATTAGATAAAATCTAGAATATGCCCTACATTCGATAACAAATATTGAATCAAATTCAAAATCTATTCAATTTAACTCATGATTCAAAGGCGGATCAAGTTGAGTCTGATTTTCGATTTATATGATATTGAGATAAAAATCCTAATTTGATATGGATTCCAAAATTCAGTTTGAAAAACCCAAATCGAATTAGACTTTCAAACTAAAATTTCTAGCATAAATCCAGCCAAGCAAGCCTCTACGTTTTCATCCTTCTTGCACTTGGTACAAGCCAGCTTACACACTATTTTTTTAAACTTTGATTCTTGAACACTACCTTGAATACGATACAGGCTCTCACAGAAGATAAATTCAAACTAAAATCATCGATCCAAAAAGCCAAGGGAATAAATCCAAAATTAATCCTAACCAAATTGGATAATAGATTCACCACTTCAGAGACTTGCACACATGAATTTTGGATTCTATATTTATCCAAATTAGATTTTAAATCAGCAATTTTCAAATTTTAGATTTGATATAGAATCTAACAAATTTTTTCCCCTAAACTTAGGCAGAGTTGAGGGCGATTTTGCTTTACTTTTGAAAGTGACCAAACCCTAACTCAGATGGAATTAAGGGTGGTTCTATTTTACCTTTGGAAGTGGCCAAACCCTAACTCAGGTGGAGTTGAGGATGGTCTTGTTTTACCTTTGGAAGTGACCAAACCCTAACTCAAGTCTTGACTCAGGTGGAGTTAAAGGATGGTTGTCCTTTGGCTTCACCCTTTTCTTTTTTTTACCTTTTTTTTACTTTTTTTTTGTTAACTTTTTCCTTAATTTTTTTTCTTCAGGAAACTTTATCTCACTATTTCTCCAAATAACTCTCTTCCACCATCCAGGTAAATAAAGATTTAATCTCTTTTGTGAATTTCTCTCTTTTTTTTCTCCTTACAATTCATCCTAGGAGTTCATCGTGACCAGAGATGGTCATTTCTTCCTCATAGTCCAAGATTAGAATTCATCATTGCTTTACGATGGAGAGGTACAAAGCCTCCAATCCTGAAGATGAAGTGACGACGAACCCTTCTGGCTTGAAGATAAAGTGAAAAAAAATCCTCGAACTTGAATATGATGGACGACAACGAAGCCTTCGAACTTGGAGACGGCAGGGCAACGACACAACCTTCGAGCTTGGAGAAGAAACGACGATGAAGCCTTTGACCTTGATGGAGGAGCGAGCGACAATAAACCACCCTAACTTGGCAGTGAAGTAAATGATGCCCCTGACTTGGTAGAGTTGCGAGTGACGGAGAACAAACTTTGAACTTGACAAGTGGAGCGCGATCCTCACATTAGTGATCAGAGCGCATACCTTCGGACTTAGGCCAACGAAAAGTGAACCCTGAACTTGCAGCGAGTGAAGATGCTTGAACCTTAAGAAAGTGAGCAATGAACCAAACTTGAAGAGAATAAAGCTTTATCGTCTGCATCCAACTTGCATCGTCTTGCTTCATGAGGGTGGAAATGTTTTTTTTTAGGAGACTGAAATTAAAGGTTTTTTTTTCTTTAATCTGCCAGTGTACCTGATAGGATGTATAAAGTTTTATTTAATCACACTTAACTCTTGTTAATTGGATAGTTTTTATGTGTCTTCATGTTTATTTTGTAGGGACTTAAGCAAAAGACGTATTTGGAGACTCTATGTTGAATAAGGATTCAAACGAGCCAAACCGGACGTCATTCGGACACCTGAGCAAAAAGTTAGAGCAAAATTACCAAATCTATCAAAGGAGCAGCGTCTTAACGCCGCTCAACGCTATGCTCAATGCTAGTAGCGTCTCAACGCCATGCTCGACGCCGCTCAACGCTAAGATTCTGTCTTTACTCAACGCTACTCGACGCCACGGTTTGGCTTGCTCAACGCCAATAGCGTCTCAACGCCATGCTTGATGCCGCTCAACGCCATGCTTGACCCCACTCAACGCCACACAGATGAAAATTATTCTTTCCTTTTTTGCTAGAGCAGTGTCTCAACACCACCCACTGCGTCTCAACGCTGCCCCAGCCCTATTTATAGCACTTTTTCACTCTAGGGTTGGGACTTTTGCCTCATTTGCTTAGACTTTGAGAGAGAGCTTTTGATAGCTTTTCTCCTTCTACTTTTATACTTTTATTGTAGCAAATCAAACCATGTTTAACGGGAGATATACTATCACGATACTTGGCTAAACTCCGCGTTTCAAATTCAGAGGTCGGTCGTAATCAATTGCAATGTTGTGAGGCTTGGACCTTAATGTAGTTTTCTTTCAATTGCAAGTATTCTTTGATTCATGTGTTAATTTTATAAGCATGTATTTTTGATTGAATTGACGCCTCGATCGCTTTACATGTTTGATTGCTAATCATGATGCATGATCCGTAATTGTCATGTTGATTGAACCAGTAGCGTTAGGATTATTACATGTGTATGTTCTGTGGGTTTCCATATTACATGGCTTGCATGTTTAATTCTAGGAATTAAAGGAGCATCTTAATTAGATTAAAGTTATTTCATCTAATTAGTTGTCTTGGTCCTTCCAAAGCACTTAATGCCTTTATCTAAATAAGTTGGAGCGTTTTCGTCAAAATTGTTTAGGTAATTAGCGTTAACTTGACGTTTGTTAGAGTTAATGACCTTAGGGAATTTGCTACATTTTGGGGTTTCCTAATAAGTTGACCAAGTGCTTGCATTGTTAAGTTTAAATATTTTGAATGCCTGTGATCAATTTTAGCAATTGAGTAGAACTGCACCTTTGAATTGGAACTTGGTAAGATTTGATTTATCTTTATTTGATTTTCTTATATTTTATTTTATTAATACAAATACAACCCCCCCCCCCCCCCCTTTTTAATTGTTTTCCCCTTTGCAAATTTAATTTGAGAAATTAATATTCGATTCCCTGATATTGACCTGGTCCACTCAATGCTACAAGTAGCTTAGGATTGGTTTATAAATTTTAATTTGATGAACCCTCGACAAGCTCACATCAGTACCCTTTGAGTGGAAGGGATCAAGTCATAACGTAGTTCAAATGAATACATTTTTTTATTAAAGTCATTCACCTTTTAAGTTCATGTGGGCCAAGAGCAACATGTAGTTTATACTCTTATGATTATGAGTGTTTATATCTCATGCATAAAACTTTTTAAGAAACTTTTCATTGATAGGACCGATCCTTAAGCCGTCTTTATCCACAAATTTGTAAACTTCATTTGTGTAGACTTCTTTGATGATGTAGGGTCCATCCCATTTAGGTGTGAACTTGTTGCCTGTATGTCGCGTCGTGATAATGGGTCTTCGAACAATGAGTACTAGATCACTGACTTGAAATGATTGAGGCCTGAGGTTTTTATCTAACGCTTTGGTCATTCTCGCTTGGTAACATTCTAAAGCCTATTTAGCATCTAATCTTCTGTCATCTAGCGCTTTCAACTCTTGAAGATGCAATCTTGCATTGTCCTCTGTAGTCAAACTTTCTTATACAATCATCTTGAGTGACATAATTTCTCTTTCTAATGGGAGCACAGCTTCCACTCCATAGACGAGGGAATAAGGCGTGACCCTTGTGGGAGTGCGATGTGTAGTTCGGTAGGCCCATAACGCTTCACCAATCTTTTCTTGTCAATCTCTTTTTGTCTTAGAAACTAATTTTTTCAATAAGTTGCATAAAGTCTTATTGAACACTTCTGCTAACCCATTTGTTACAGCATTGTACGTAGATGACTTGTATTTCTTGAAGTTAAACTTCTCATATAGTTTGTCCATGAGGCTGTTAGAGAATTGCCTTCCATTATCTGTCACAATACGATGAGGGATACCGTAGCGGTAGATGATATGAGTTCGGATGAAGTCCACAATATTGTCTTTCTTGACTTCTCTTAATGCAACTTCTTCTACTGCAAGAATATAAGAATGTCCTGCTGACAACTTAGGCAATATCGGACCAACAAGATCAAGCCCTCAAGCTTCGAAAGGCCATGAAGCAACGGTTGGATGGAGAAGTTCTGTCGGTTGATGTATAAAGTTTGTGTGAACTTGACAAGCTTCGCACTTCTTTGCATACCCCATTGAATCATGAATCATCGTGGGCCAGTAGTAGCTCATCCTTTTTAACTGAAAATGAAGTTTTGGACTCGATTGGTGAGCCCCACAAAATCCTAAATAAGCCTCCTCTAGTGCCTTGATCGATTCTTCTTTAGCAAGGCATCGAAGGAACAATCCTTCATAAGAACGCGATAAAGGGTCTCCTTATAATAGATGAATCGAGAGGCCCTTCTTCGCACATCAACCCTACACCGGGGATCTGTGGAAAGCTTTCCATGTTGAAGATATTCTATAATAGACTGTCTCCAGTCCTCCTCTTCAATGGCGTAGATGGATATCATATTTATTTCTTGGTGTTCATTATCAGTTAGTGGCACAATCCACTTTTGACAAAGTGAGATGTTTACTGTCACATCATCTGAGATCGTTAGGGCGGTGGCCAAATTTGCTAGCACATCTGCCCTCTTATTTTCTGACCTTGGAACACGCTCTAGCATAACGCTATCGAACTTTCCCAATAGCTGCCTTGCATAGCCGAAATACGGCTTCACATCATACTCGAGAGAGAGTTGACTAATAATTAATTTTGAGTCACCATAAATTTCTATACATGTTATGACGATCTCTATAGTCATTTGGAGAACAATTATTAGCGCTTGGTATTCAGCAACATTGTTCGAACATAACTCACAGAGTGTAAAGCTATAAGGGAGCATGTGTTTCTCGGGCGAGATAAAGACAATGCTTGCCCCCGCTCCATTCCTTCATGCGCACCATCAAAGTACAAGGTCCAAGGCTCTGTGATTTCAACATAGAAAACTTTTTCATCAGGTAGATCTTAATATAACTTCCAGTCTGATGGAATTGGGTGACTTGCCAAGAAATCTGCTAATGCTTGTCCTTTTATCGCCTTTTGAGGTACACAAACAATATCATATTGCTGGAGTAAGATTGCCCATTTGGCTAAACGTCCAAAAATAATTTGCTGTGACAAGACGTACTTTATAGGGTCGGCTTTCGCTACTAAGTGTACTGTGAAGGCTTGCATGTAGTGTCTTAATTTTTCATAATGAAGAAAAGAGCAAGACACATCTTTTCGATTGGAGAGTAATTTACCTCAGCTCCATTCAGAGTCCTGCTCAAGTAATAAAGGGCTCACTCCTTCCCTTTTTCTCCTTCTTGCACTAGCAACACTCCCAACGACCTTTCTTGTGCGACGATGTACAATATTAGTGGCTTTCCTGCTATAGGGGCACCTAAAATAGGGAGATTAAGCAAGTACTTCTTAATGCTTTCAAACGCGTTCTGACATGCTTCACCCATTCAAAATCTTCTCCATTCTTCATTAACCTTTGAAGATGAGTCTCTTGATATAGGCCAAATGACCCTGAAGGCATCTTAACTCGTGTAGATTTCTCGTCCTTGGCATTTTTTGAATAGCGTCAATCTTTGACTGATCTATTGCAATCCTTTGGTGTCTTACAATGAACCCGAGGAACTTTCCTGAGTGACACCAAATGCACACTTGAGAGGGTTCTCTTCAACTGATATTTCCTTAGTAGATCAAAGACCACTTTTAGATCTTCTAAATGATCTTGTCTTTTCTTAGACTTGACCACGAGATCATCGACATAGCACTCGACATGTTTATGCAGCATATCATTGAAAATCTTTTGCATGACACGTTGATAGGTGGCACCAATGTTCTTTAGTCCAAAGGGCATTACCTTTTAACAATATATCCCTTTTGGAGTTCGAAAAACTGTCATCTCTTCATCTGCAAGAGCCATTTGTATCTTATTATAATCCGATGATCTGTCCATAAAAGACAAAGCTTCATGTCCTATAGTGGCATCGACCATGATCTCAATGATGGGCAGTGGGAAGTCGTCTTTTGGACATGCGTTATTGAGGTTGCGAAAGTCAATGCAGATGCGAAGTTGGCCATTCTTCTTTCTCACAGGAACAAGGTTGGCTATCCACATCGAATATTTTACCTCAAGGATGAATCCTGCTTCAATCAGCTTATTGACCTCCATTTCAATTTAGAGAATAAGCTCTGGTCAAAAATGTCGTTGAGCTTTCTTGACTGGTCGATACCTCTATTTGATAGCGAGATGATGGACAACTACTTTTGGATCAAGTCCTGGCATCTCTTTATACGACCAAGTGAAGATATCTCTATACGACGTGAGTAAGCTCATGTAATCACCTTTTTCCTGACAAGTAAGGGATGCGCTTATAAGAGTTGGGCACGACTCCTCTGGCATACTGAGATTCACTTCCTTAAGCTCATCCGTTTTTGATTGGCTGCCATCTTCAAGCGGAAGTGGTGCCTCATCTGCATCTTCTTCGGACATTTCAGCCTCTGTTTCTTCTTCAACAGTGATATGGTGACAGAAGGCCTCACTTTCTTCTTGTTCTGAATCATCTCTTAAACGGTTAGTGATAACGACATCACGTCTCTTTACCTTCAACGAACCCTCTGTGTCGACCGTGACGAAGGTTTTTCTCTTCATTTGGGAAGGAAAGACACTGCATTGAAAAGAGTTGAGGGTAAAAAGAGCTACCCCTGTTGTGATAAGTTAGGCCACCTATCGAGCGAGTGCTCTAGGTAAGGGTCCCTACAATGGGTGTGTGAAAGCTAGTGCCCCTGACATTAAAATGATGCAAGCTTAGCCGATCGATTTGTTCATTTTCAGGCACCTAGTAGTTTATTAACTTTTTGAGTGTAAGAAGGCTAGAGAATTGGTGTTTGGGGCCAGTGTAGGGGGAAGATGAATGGAGGACTCTATAAACATATTATGAGCTTGTAAAGACTACTTTAAGAGGGCTATGCACACACACACGCAAGAGATGAAAATCTTAAAATCGAGTTTGCTTGATGAAAAGTTGTGTTTGAGTATTTCCTTAAATTGTTATTATATTATTATTTAGAACATTAAGGTTTCAGTCACTTTGATATAATGGTGAATTCATATATGTGGGTTTTGTTTTTGCTTTGCTCGGGACTAGCAAAGGTTTAAGTGTGGGGGTATTTGATAGCATGTATTTATGCTATCTTATTTCCTATTATTTATGCTAGTTTTGTGATTATTTTGTGAGCTTTTATGCCTATTTCTCTTAATTTTGTAGAAACCAAGCTTGAGGAGCAAAACCAAGTATTTGAGAATATTTTGGTGGATATTGGAGCCTTTTGAAGCTTAATTGAAAATTCAAGAAGATTAAAGATATTATTTGTGCATAAGGCACATTCGGGAGATTCTACATTGAATCACGGTTCCAACGCATCGAACCGGAGGTCATTCGGACACCCGAACAAAGAGATATAGCAAAAATGGTCAATGTTGTCTGCAGGGTAGCGTCGAGACGCTGTCTATAGCATCTCGACGATACGAAAACCGAAAAATCGCTGTTTTTCGTCTAAAAACGCGCGTTTTCTAATTTTCTTGCAGCGTTGAGACGCTATGAGCAGCGTTGAGACGCTACCTCGAGGTTTCCTTTAAAAACATCATTTTTGCGTCGTTTTGGGAGGTCAATTCGAGAGTTGGAGCCCTAATCTCGATTCCAAGCTAAAATTGAAGGTTTAGGGAGCAATTGGGAGCGTTTGTGGAGTATTTTTGAAGATCTAAAGCTCGAGGGACATGGAGATCACGACGGGAACGCGGGATCGACAATTGTTTGCTAATTTCTTCCTTTTCCTTTAGCTTCAGTTTATGTTTTGTGGCTGTAAATTAGGAACTTAGAGGTTTGATTGTATGAATTTAAGTATCTTTGTTCCTAATACTTGGGATTTTGATGTAGCCATTAGACTTGAGATTTTAATTGATTAAACACCTTGATTGAATGCTTTTTGTTTCATTCATGCTTTTATGTATTTAATGCTTATAATCTCTTGATCAAAGATTATTTGCTTTATTGGTTTGAATTTATGCTTGAAAAAGTATGGTTTAGGCTAGAACTTAATTGCATGATTATTTGTAAATTCTTGCATGAAAGTGGAGAATTCTTTTAGAAGCCCTTAAAAGAAGTTGCTTAAAGCCTTGCATGTTATTAAAATCTAGATAGAGTTATTAAGTTTATAACATTGCATGAGAGTTAATTGTGCTTGAAAGAGTCAGTTAACACCCTCACTTCTTGGCTTATGGAATATTTGCATGACAAATTTTGGTAGTTTTCACTGTAAGTCGAATTGGTGAAATTGATTCTCTAGGATATCTCTCTCCTATTGTGTCTCCATTTATCTTTTGCTTTCTAGGTTAGCTCTTTAGTTTAGCTTATTTGCATTTGATTTCTTTCTCTAAATAAAGTTAAGTGAGAGTAATTACGGTAATTAAATGAACTAAGAAATCCAATCCCTGTGATCGACCCTGGCCACTATTATTGCAAATTTTAGAGGTTTAGGTTTATAAATATATTTGATAGAGCCTTCGACAAGCTCTTTATCAGTCCCCAATGATGAGCTCTAAGCATACCATGTCAATCGTTCGTTGGCCTCCTTGATTGAAGCCTTGGATCACAAGCTTGTTGTTTGATAGTTTTTCCATCAAGATTCCTAATTGTTTCATGGTTGACTTAGGCATTATATTGACAACCAATCCATCATCGATAAGGATTTGACCCACCCTCTGTTCTCAAATGCACCCTGAGACAAACAGAGGTCTATTGTGGGGTTTCGACCTAAGAGAAAGTCCTCATCCGTAAAACCTATCAAATACAACACGATGCGCATGTACGTACTGTAGAAGTTAGAGCACTTGCACTGTCGGTGTCTATCAATACCTCAATAAGAGTGCTTTTAGCTACCTAAGAAAGTGACAACATGTCTTCTATACTGAAAGAGGATAAGTTTTCTTACTTGGTTGCCATTTCACATGAGCATGGAGGATCCTTACTTGTGCTAACAACATGGCGTGAAACCACGTTAAGCGCTTCTTCCTGGCCATCACTTAGAAAGTTCTTTGGGAAGAATTCCTCTAGAGTTATGGAAGTCGAGGAAGGAAGAGGTCTTCATCTTCTTTCACAATGCAGTTAGGCTTCCTTGCAGTCTTTTTTCTTTCTTCTTTTATGACTTCATTTTTCTCTTATGCTCGAAAGGAATATGCTCTCAAAATAGCCGAGATTCCTTTCGAGCATAACTTTGTTGTCACTTCTTGCCACGAGTCACGACAGTCCAACCTTCGTTTTCATCTTCAGTTTGTTCATTATTTCTTTGATCGTACTTCTTTGGGAAGCCTCCCTCTTGATAGTTCTTGCTTAAGGACTCATTCTTTGACCAAACAACAATAGGTTTAAAATATCCGAATTGAATTAGGCTTCTTTTTCGCTCACAAGGCAGTCTTGTAGATGACTGAACCTTGGGATGAGTCATTATAGCTGCATGATTTGCTTGAGCCACTTCATTAAGATCTAGCTCAATTTTCTTTTCACAAGCCAACCTCATAATCACCCCTTTAATCACGAAACATTTCTCCACCGGGTGACTAACGACTCAGTGGTATTTGCAATAGTTAGGATCATTCACCTTTCCTAATTCCTTCGGTTATTTACATTCGGGCAGCTGGATAAGTTGTTTTTCCAGCAATTGCTCCAGCATGTCTGAAACATCAGAATCTAAAAATGGGTAAACCTTTTATTGTCTCTCTTTCAGTGTTAGGCGATGTCTCTTGCCCCCATCTGGTACCTTTTCGGTCATGATTTCTTTTTCCTTTGGAATAAATTTTAAAGGAGTAGTATTAACGACCATAGATTGTTTGGCAGTAGCACCCTTCAAAATTTTCTCGATGCTTTTCACTTCCTTCTTTTCCTTTTTCACATCTGGGACTAAAAGGTCTCTACTTCCTCTAGTAGCAATGTTTAGTTCCATGTCATGAGCTCATGTTGCTAACTCTTCAAAGTTGTAGGGTTTTATGTCCTGCAAGATGTAAAGCAGTCCCCAGTGCATACCTTATATGCACATCTCTACGGCAGACACAATTCGGTGAGACGGTCTTTGTAGTCAAGACTTAGAGCTCTCCAGCGATTGATGTAATCGACAATGGACTCTCCTTTTCGCTGTTTTGTATTTGTGAGCTCCATCATGCCGACGGTTTGCCTTATACTGTAGAAGTGATTCAAGAACTCTCTTTCAAACTGTTCCCAACTATTGATCGTCTCAGACTCCAAATCAGGACACCAGTCGAAGGCATTCTCTTTCAAGGTACAAACAAACTTCTTGACTAGAAGGTCGCAGCGAGTTCCAACATTCTCGCATGTCTCAATAAAGTGAGCAACATGCTGCTCAGGGTTACCCTTCCCATCAAACTACTGGAATGTTGGAGATTGGTATTCGAAAGGCATCCTCAAGTTGTCAATTCTCTTGGTGTACGGTTTAGAGTACATGAGAGAATTTTGGGTGGGCTCGCCATACTGAGCCCTAATGGAGCTCATAATCATATCCTGCAGCTGTTGGACGGACAAGGAAGCAACCAAAGCCAAGTTTTGTGGTTGATCTTTCTAGACAATATTCTTTCCCTTGTCATTTTTCTTCGCAGTAGGGGTTTGACTCGACTCAGCAATTTCTTGGTTTTGCATTTGATTTTTTAGATAGGCAATCTCTTGGTCTCTTTCTTCGGCTACCTTCATCAGGAGGTTGATCTTCCTTTCCATCTCTTCCATCCTCTCATCGGATCGACCATCATTATAGACATCACATTTGGATTCGATGTCTTCTTTGATTGACCAACAGTAGGAGTGGATTGATCAAACAACGGGTTGTCCTTGACAACAACCTTGTCTTTAGAAGATTCCTCGATCAGTTTAACAATTCTTCTTGCAATTGCATCGGGGGTTCGATCTTTATTTATTTCAACCCCTTGAGAATGACTGCGAGTAATTGGTCCCGTGTATGTGTTGCTTTAAGTAGTAACCTTTGATGTAGCTTTCTTTGGTGCCAATTCTTTACTTGGAAGAGAAAGAGATGAGAGGTAGAAAGATCCCACTGGGCATACCAATTTGTTCTCACGTAATTTCAATAAAGAAATGAGACACGTGGAAATGAACTTGTATTTGTATTAATTTGAATATAGTAGAATATGGTCTCTAGTACTTGATCCTCTGATTCTCTCTCTTCTTTGTATGTTTCACTCGAGGGCTGCTGAGCTTGTTCTCGAGATTGAAGCCTCAATGGATTCTTGGGGTCTCGAAGAAGTGTTCTTGATCTTCGAGGAAGTGTTCTGTGTTGAGGAATTATTTGATCTCCAAGAGCTTAAAAAGTCTTCTAATATTTGTTTTTGAATTCTCTCTGGGTTGTCTCTTTGGAATCTCCAATTTCTGAATCCTTCAAATGGAGGCAAGCTCTTCTATTTATAAAGCTCCTATGGATATGTGGGCTTGGGCCTTTCAGGCTTTTGGGCCTAAACCATTAGGCTTGAGCTCTGTTGAACTTGAGCCTAGCCCTCTGGGCTTGGATTTTGTTGGATTAGGGCGTCCCATTTGCGCTTTGTCTAAAATTGACCCAAATTTCATATAACCCTAATTACATATTTAGATTTGTCATCATTTAATTTAGGGATGCTTGCAAATTTAATTAATTCCTAATTAAATAAATAACTTTGTCACTAATTTTAAGCAATGATATGGCGATTTCTGATTGGCCAAAATTTCCATTCCAACAATGCCAGTTGAGTCATGCTCATATTGGCTGTGGGAGTAGGAGTTTGAACCTCTCATTTTAATTTGATGATATAATATTTTAACCATTTTAGTTAAACTTTGGTTCGTCTTTAGTTTAATGTTTAAAATTAAAATATTTGTTGATAAATAAGATCAATATGCAAGAGGGAAGACAATTAAATTTAGCATAATTTTTTTTCCTCTTATAGTTCAACAATATGTGGATGAAATTCAAACCTCTATATTTTGATCGCGGTTATAATTAGCAGTGTAATCGATTTGGTTCGGCTCGATTTGAGTGCTGAATCGAAGTCGAAATCCCAAAATATATAAAGGAAATAAGAAAATCGATCCGAACCGCCACAGGTGAATAACCGAACCGTCAGAATCGAACAACCGACAATTTACTCGGTTCGGTCTGATGGTGAACCATTTTGGTTCAAATCCCTGGCAAATGCGACAGGTGGCTAGGCCTAAGGCCTTGAATTGGGAATGGGTTGTGTCCTCGGGTCGTTGAAATTGTTGGGCAAACGTGCTTATCACAAAAAAACAGCATTAACATGGCTCGAACTCATGACATGGAATTTACTAGACCAATTTACGCGCCATCTGAGCTACAACTATTGTTGCGAAATCATTTTGATTTTTAACATATACTTTCCTTCGGCTCGGTCATATTTAGTTTGGATTTTTCCAAACTCGTAACCGGCCGAATATATTCGATTTTGTTTATATAAAAATTGGAAATGCCAAACCGATTGGTTCAAAATCAAACCGACGGCGGTTTCGATTGGTGTTTTTCGGTATGTTAGATTTTTCGGTTTCTCTTTGAACCCTAGTTATAATACCTTAACCAATTGAACTATGTTCAGGTTGGCGAACATAGTTTTAAGTATTTACTATTCATTCTTTATAAATTATATCAATTTATAGAATAAAATCTAGAATGACAAGAAGATAGTATTTGCATTAAAGTTTAAAATTAAACAAAAAAAATGTAATAGTTGCAGTAAAACAAAATCAAAACATCTAAACATATAGGGAGATACGTTGGTCTTGCAAGCCACATTATTTTAAAAAAATGTCAATTGTCACACCCCACCCCTGGTTACCCTAACTAACCTAGGACATGGCATGCTGACAATAGATCCCATCTAAGCTATGAATTCTATTGTATGAATTATCCATAGCTTAGTTGAGATATATTGTCAAATTTATGAAAACTTAGGTGGTTAGTAAAACTTGATTAAAACCAAAATTTGTAAAAATTTCAGCAAAGTTTCTCTTGAAAATCGAATAAAACACATGTTAAATTGGAAATACACTCCCAAAGAATTTATTCAAACTCCAACACTACCACCAAGTGTACTTTATCACACACAAATCAATAATCAGTTCAGAATCAACAGCCACTATATGACCAATTACCAAAAATGGAAAAGCATAAATGGTTCAATTTATAAACCATCATAAAATTAAAAAAATGGTACAAGGTCATCAATAGTAGTGCTAGTCACCCTAGTTCTGAAGACAAACAAATACCAAATTTACATGTAAAATGAAATTTAATATGCATGAGAATGGTGACAGATCTCAACCTCGATAGGCTCATTCGATACTCCAGTGCCACCTAGTAGAAAAATTTAGGAAAAGAGAATGAGAAGGATTGACACTTGATGGTGTTTCGGATTCCATAGTAAATTTGTATGGAATTGGGAACATATGAGACATGTCATGGTATCAACATCTTTGGAATGTCAAGAACTTGAAGCTTTATTTTTAGTCATTCCTTTAGCAAAGGAATGAGCAATATATTACTTTTCTACTTCAAGTTTTCAGTTTTCATTCAATAAAGGTCTCTCTTGATAAGGCTACTCAAGCAGTATATTCCAATAAAGTTGTAACAAACAAGCACGAGTGGGGACAAGGAAAAAAATATGAGAGCAAAAAAAAAGACAAAAAAAAAAAAGGCAAGACTCCACAAGTGTTATTGATTAAATGCACTAAGTGTTAGTAGCCAAACACTTCAAGTGTAAGTGATGACCAAATACTTCAAGTGTTAGTAATCATACACTTTAGGTGTTAGTGGTCAACAAACACTTCAAGTGTAGGTGATGACCAAACACTTCAAGTGTTAGTGATTAAACACTTTAGGTGTTAGTGATCAACAAACACTTCAATTGTTAGTGGTGATCAAACACTTTAGGTGTTAGTGGTGATCAAACACTTTAGGTGTTAGTGGTCAAACACTTTTAGTATTAGTGATGACCAAATGCTTCAAGGGTTAGTGATCAAACACTTTAGGCATTAGTGACAACCAAACACTTCAAGTGTTAGAGATCAAACATTTTAGGTGTTAGCGGTCAACCAACACTTCAAGTGTTAATGGTGTTCAAACACTTTAGGTGTTTGTTGCCTAACAGAGTGTATGCAATTTTAGAATGGAAACACCCTAAATGTGCAAGTATACACAGCCTAATGCAGCAAGTGATAAGTATTTTTATATCGTTATCCTCAGGGATTAGTTAAATGAACTTTACAATGCTTGGGTTGGATTTAGTGAGGTGATAGGTAACCAACATAAATTTGTGTAACTAAACTTAAATGACATAAAGTAAACAAAAGGCTTAAAAGTATGCTTCAATAGCTAAAGAGACAATAAAGGCAGTAACACAAGTTTTAAACCAAAGTAGTAAAAAGGGGATGGAATTAGGGGTGAAATTATGCTTCATCAAACTTAATGCTGGAGCTCTACACTTGCTTCAACACACAAAATAGCTAAACTCACGGAATCTTCCCAGATTTCCTCACAAATAGATGATTAATTCCCATTAAACACCCTAAATCAACTCCTAGCTATAAACACAAGGTGAGTGACTATCCCTAATCTCCTCAATCACCTTAGAGCAAGCTCTTAATAAGAACTAGTGTTATGCTTTGAAATCAGTTTACTCTTCCCTTTCCCAAGTTGGAATAAACAATGCTATGATGAGGAGGCCAAACAAATCTCAGCTAAACAGTAAAACACAAAGCATAAGAGTGAAGAAATTGCTAGAAATTACTCCTTCATTAAACTTGAATCAACATAATATCCCCTAATTCTCACTCCAAGGGTGATTAGTTCATACTAAGCATAAACGAAAGCAATAAAATAGTGATTACAACTCCCAGCATAATTAAAAACCCTAGTTACAATGTAAAACAGTACAATAGAAAAGAAAAGGGAAGAAATAACATATGGGAAAAACTCCAATAGCTATTCTCTGATGGTTCCAGCTCCCTTCCAGAAGAGGAACACCTCCCAATGTGGGTCTTCTTCTCCTTTCTCGAAATTCTCCCAAAAGTTGTCTCTCCCAAGTTCTCCTCTTACCCTAAATGGCAAAGCAAGCTTTTATACCCCTTCCTTATTGAAATAAGGGCTGAATAGACAGGGCAATGAGGTCTGGCAGCTTCTCATTGGTTTTCAGCAGCTCACGTGGCAAAAAGTGTCCAGCTCAATTAATGAAATATCTCACACGTGCCTAATCTGTACTTTGCTATAAAAAAATGCTCCAGCAAACTGAATCCTTCAACATTTATATATCTCCAGTACTCCAAAGCTTAGCTTTCCACACTTAGCCATTTTTAACCTACCAAAAGCTCCTATAAGGTCAAAATAATATAATTTAGCAAGGAAATGCACTTCAATGACCTAGAGGTACTTCACAATTACTTTGTGACAATTAATACATGAAAGCACCAAATCATGGGGTTTATAAAAGCTAAAATAGTAAAAATGCATGAGATATCAAAAAATAAACACATTAAAAGCTCAATCATAGCTCTTATTTTAAGAGCTAACAAACCCCCAAACTTAGATCATTACTCGTCCCTGAGTAATGCTTAATCAGCCTAATCCCACATTGAAACAACAACCACCAACTATACACAAGAAAGAATGGTCATGCATTCAAATGACAACAATAGTTACTGATATAGCAGTCCATTTTTTTTTTCAAGTTTATCATCAAAGCTCAGCTTCCACAAAACTCACCATAATTCTTCCCTTTCAAACCAAGGGTAGCTTCACTCCTAACACAACCCCATAGCTCAACTACCACCTAATCCATCTTTGAATTCACTATGCACCCCTTAAACTCATAAAAAGGAGAATGAGCTCTACTGTTTTCAGCTTCTTCAAATTTTCTTTTTCGAAACTAGCTTATTCAAGAGCTACCACTCCTAAGAATCCTACAAGGTAACCTTGTACTAAAATAGGCAAACATTCATTCCCCTAGGTTTCTCATAGCCACTTAACCTTGTGTAGATTTCTCCTTAGTTCTTAGAATGGTCACATTGGCAATGCAACTCACCTAAGCAACGAGAAAACTAATACACTAGGCTCTAAATCTCCTTTTTTTTCTTTTTTTTTTCTTTTTTTTTTCTTTAGATAAAGACTTATTTTACTAAGGAAAACTAGAGAGAACCCTTTTTGTAGTCAGCACCTTCTATTTAAGCACCAACATTTGTGATTAAGGTTGCCTAACAACGAGTCCTGCTACTAAATTGGGCTTCCAAAGCATATTCATACCCCTTTAGGGGGCGTTTGGAGCACCGTTTCTGAATCACAACCCTTGGAATCGGAACCCTGGGGGGTTTGTTCTGGGGGGTTTGAAAGCCTGGGAATCAGAAAATAGTGTTTGGGGTGCAGTGTTCTGAACCCTGGGAATCAGAAAACAGTGTTTGGAGTGCAGTGTTCTGAACCTTGGGGTTGTGCAGTTTTTGTTTTTCCTTTTTTCCTTTGCTACTTTGGTCTCTTTTTTTTCCTTTCCTTATTTTCTAGTGGCAATCTTTGGATAGTTGTAAAATCCTTTGTGTAAGTTGGGTAATTTTTTTTAGTACTTTTGAACGGACCTTTTAATTAGTATAAGAACGAGAAATTTGTTACCGAAAATGCAAATAATTACTTCGTAAAATACGAAATTTGGTTAGGTTTATGGCATGTATAAAAAAAACAGTTGTAATAATTTATTGTTTTTTACAAAAAAAAAAATGTGAGTTACCAATGAAAAATAATTACTTTGTCAAATATCAAATTTGGTTAGGTTTATGACAAGTATTAAAAAAAAATATTTGTAATATTTTATTATTTTGTACAAAAAAAAATGTGAGTTTCCAATGAAAAATCAACATACTTTGTCAAATATAAAATTTGGTTAGGTTATGACAAGTATAAAAAAAATATTTGTAATAATTTATTGTTTTTTACAAAAAAAAATGTGAGTTTCCAATGAAAAATCAATTTACTTTGTCAAATATCAAATTTGGTTAGGTTTATGACAAGTATAAAAAAAAATATTTATAAAAATTTATTGTTTTTTTTACAAAAAAAACTGTGAGTTTCCAATGAAAAATCAACATACTTTGTCAAATATCAAATTTGGTTAGATTTATGACAAGTATAAAAAAAAAAATATTTGTAATAATTTATTATTTTTTACAAAAAAAAAAAGTGAGTTTCCAATGAAAAATCAACTTACTTTGTCAAATATCAAATTTGGTTAGGTTTATGACAAGTATAAAAAAAACATTTCTAATAATTTATTGTTTTTTACAAAAAAAATGTGAGTTTCCAATGAAAAATCAACATACTTTTTCAAATATCAAATTTGGTTAGGTTTATGACAAGTATAAAAAAAATATTTGTAATAATTTATTTTTTTTTACAAAAAAAAAAATGCGAGTTTCCAATGAAAAATCAACATATTTTGTCAAATATCAAATTTGGTTAGGTTTATGACAAGTATAAAAAAAAAACATTTATAATAATTTATTGTTTTTTACAAAAAAAAAATGTGAGTTTCCAATGAAAAATAATTACTTTGTCAAATATCAAATTTGGTTAGGTTTATGACAAGTATAAAAAAACAAAACATTTGTAATAATTTATTGTTTTTCAAAAAAAAATGTGAGTTTCCAATGAAAAATAATTACTTTGTCAAATACGAAATTTGGTTAAGTTATGACATGTATAAAACAAACATTTGTAATAATTTATTGTTTTTTACAAAAAAAAAAAAAAATTGAGATGCCAATTAAAAAAAAACAATGGAAAAGACGGGAGAGAGATAAGAAAACGTGATAATGAAAACATGTGCCAAATGAGGAGCAAACCAGTGTGTTGGAAATGAAACCCCCCCTATTTCACTATGCAAAACCGGTTGTGTTTCAAAACCATTGGGTTTTGAACACAGTGGCCCAAACAAGGGTTTGGGTTTGGATTCCAAAACAACCCAACCCAACCCATTGCTCCAAACACCCCCTTACTGTTCAACTCAAAGATAAACATGGGTAACATGTCCATCTCTGATTTAATAGGCAACTTGGGTAGAGGAATAACTCTCATACATCATTCTTTTTTTCTTTTCTTTTCTTTTTTTCATTGATTTTTTTTTACCAGCTAGGAGGAGGCATGAGTCCTAAAGAGAAGAGGAATGCTCCTAGGAGTGATAACTCTTAATACAATTTTTTTTTCAATGATACCTTACCCCCAAACTTAAATTGCTCATTGTTCCCAATGAATGAAGAAGCAAGGTAAGATGTCCCCTAAACTTATTTTAAAAACAGAAGCTAAAGATAGTGAACAACCAAACTCCTTAATCCAAGTTTAATGGAGCAAATTCTCAAGAATTGGCAGCTAGCAAGCTAAGGGCACACAAATTTGCTACAACCATTGGCTTAAAATTAAAGAATTATGGAAAAGGCTGTAAGCATAGCTGAGCTCATCATAACAATTAAGAAAAAAAAATAGAACACACCAAACAGAACTATTGATTTCATCCAAATAAGGTGGCAACAAATGATGGACAACCTCATTTTCTTTTTCTATCTTCAAGATTCACTATTCAGACAACTATAAGAAGGGATTCAGATTACAAAAGCAGCTCAATCAAAAACACAACAAAGAAAACTAACCTAACCACTAGCTACTTAACTTAAACTAAAACAACAGAAAACAAGCATTGATCTGGCAAGTTAACAAGAACAGACATCAACAATTATTTCACAGCCAACTACACAAAAGAACACAAACTTCCCTTTCTCTTTAATCTTCATCTCCATGCACATGCTCTTGGTCATCCTCTTCTTCCTCTCCTTCTAGTGATGGATTCCATGGATTCAACACAGAATCAGGGAAGGCAGGGAAGGCAGCATAGGGCTTGGAAAAGTTGGCTTGCATGGCTTTTTTGATAGAGATATCCCTGCTTTTAGCATAGTTCCAATATGCTCTTTGCTGATTGTCAGAATATTCCCATCTCTTCATCAACTGATCTTGTTGCTCCAGCATTCTGTTTATTCCCACAGCTAAACCACCTTTTCCTTTGTTTTCACCTCTGCTTAACCTCTCAATAGTGACTGTGTCAAACATTGCTTGATCACTCAGCATCTCCTTAGATGGTTGGAAAGGAACTTCTGCCTTTAAGCAAAGCATTGTGATAGAATTTGGGAAAAACAACTTCCCTGCAGCTTTCTTAGCACAACTTTGAATCTCCCTTGCTATAATCCGTCCAACATCAATACTTAACACTTTGAGGATAGAAAAAGTGAGCAAAATTCTATCTCTAGATACAGTAATGTCATGAGATAAAGGGATTAACATGTTCTTAACAAAGGACAACCACACATTTGCTTCATCATTTAAGTAGGCAGCTTGAAATGACCTTGAACCAGTGTGAGACACCATCCATTGTGCACCTTTAACTCCTACCACCTTCACTGCTGCATTTAAATAAGCTGCAGATGGCTCCACCTCCATTTCATTATAAACGACATGAGGAATGTCTGGGAGGTTGAACAGATTGTTGATGGCAGTTGGGGACCAATCCACACATTTTCCTCTAATTTGTACTTGGAATCGTGATTTTTCATCAATGTTGGAGTAAAACTCCCTCACTAATGGCATAATTGCTGGCTCAGGCTGTTGGCAAAATAACTCCCAACCGTGGTTAATTATGTTAGCTTTGATGAATAGAGGTAGTTGATCTAAAGGTGTAGCAAAGCCTCTCTCGGGAAAAAGCTCTCTTGCTTTCAACTCTTCATACCTCAAACGTGCTTTTTCATTGATGAACCATTCCTTTTGAGGATTCTTTCGACTTTGATATGGCTTTTTTCCTTTTCTCCTTGAGATCTTGCTGCTAGGTGATGAGATATCAAGTGGCTCTTGATTTAACTTCTCATTTTCTTCAGCTTGTTCTTCATGGTTTTCAGCTGGTTCTTCCTCAACCACCTTCTTTTTGCCTTTATATTTTGAGGTTCTAGATGACTTAGGCCTTAAGTGGGAAGACAAAGAAACTTCAGTACCCTCTACATGATCATGATCCTTTAAAGCTACAGCAACCACAATTTCCTTAGTTTTCTTTCCTCGTGTTTTCGCAGGAGCCATTTTTTTTTCACAAAGGTTTGGCTTCAACACTTTCTGCACTTTACGATCTTAGGATGAAGAAGCAACTTGGATGGCTTCCAATTTAAGGACAAGGGTTTGCAAAGATTATCATTAATGGTAGGTACAGTTCAAATCAGCCCAAATCCTCTATTTTGTCTTCTAATAACTTGTTTTTTTCTTTAAAAAAAAAAAAAAAAAGACTGACAACAGTACAGCCCTTTCTTTTCAGACCATTGCAACTGCTTAAAAAGCTCCAGCAACCATCTTGCATGCAATTCTCGAGCTGTGCAATACAACTTTATGTCATGTCCTTTCTTTTCTTTCTTAAAATGTCCAATCTTTGGCTGAAAAAATCTGCTATCTGATTTAATGCTCTAAAATTCTGCTGCTTCTAGACTTATCTTATAAAAAAAAAATTATTAGAGCTTAAGCAAACAAAAGGTAAAGCAAACGAGAGAACTAAACAAAAATCATATGGGAATGGTTAAAATGCAAAAATTAAACATAACTCCCTTATTTTTTTTCTCTCTTTTTTTTTTCAATTCAGCTCAACTGTCTAGCAGCCTCTTGAGGCTATGCTCCTTTGAAATTCTTCCCCCCAATAATGCTTCAACCTTTGACCATTGACTTTAAATTCCCTTCCATCTTTTTCATCTCTAATTATTAAAGCACCATGAGGAAAAACTTCCATAACAGTAAAGGGACCAGACCACTTGGATTTTAATTTTCCAGGAAATCATTTTAACCTTGAATTATACAACAAAACCTTTTGCCCTCTTTCAAACTATTTAGGCACTATTTTCCTATCATGCCAAGCCTTGGTTTTCTCTTTATACATTTTGGCATTTTCATAGGAAAACTGTCTAAACTCATCCATTTCATTAAGCTGTAGCATTCTGAGGGTTCCTGCTGCTGAATAATCCAGATTTAGCTCTTTTAATGCCCAAAAGGCCTTATGCTCAAGCTCAAGGGGCAAATGGCAAGCTTTTCCATACACAATTCAATAGGGGGACATACCTAAAGGAGTCTTAAATGCTGTCATATATGCCCACAAGGAATCCTCCAACCTAAATGACCAATCCTTTCTCTTAGGATTCACTACTTTTTCAAGGATTCCCTTAATCTCCCTATTAGAAATCTCTGCTTGCCCATTAGCTTGTGGGTGGTATGGAGTGGAGACTTTATGTTTGACATTATACTTAGCCAAGAGGGAACTCATTGCCTTATTCACAAAATGAGACCCTTCATCACTTGTTAGAACTCTAGGAGTTCCAAACCTGGTGAAAATATGCTTGTGCGAGAATCTCATGACTGTCTTGGCAACGTTCACTGGACAAGCCATTGCCTCAACCCATTTTGAGACATAATCGACAGCCACTAAAATATATAGGTTCCCTTTTGAAGGAGGAAATGGGCCCATGAAGTCTATCCCCCAAACATCAAACAACTCCACTTCTAGAATGTATGTGAGGGGCATCTCATCTCTTTTCCCAATATTTCCTTTCTTTTGGCACCTATCACAAGCCTTACTAAACATGTGAGCATCTTTAAAGATTGAAGGCCAATAATATCCAAATTGAAACACTTTGGATGCTGTCCTTTGGCCACCAAAATGACCTCCATAAGGTGAAGCATGACAATGTTCCAAGATAGAATGAATTTCACATTCAGCAATACACCTTCTCAAAAGCCCATCAGCACATTGCTTATAAAGGTATGGATCATCCAAAAAATAAGCCTTTGAGTCATGAATAAATTTTTTCATTTGCTGCCCTGTAAAATCTAAAGGTAGAATACCACTGGCTACATAGTTCGCAAAGTCTGCATACCAAGGAATTTCAACTTCCTGAACTTGAGCTACTGTAAAAAGCTGCTCATTAGGGAATTCATCTCTGATTTCAGATTGCTGAGGCATTGTTTTTGCTGGTTCAAGCCTAGAGAGATGGACTGCTACCTGATTCTCAGAACCTTTCCTATCTTTAATATCCACATCAAACTCTTGCAATAACAGTACACATCTAATCAACCTAGGCTTTGCCTCTTTTTTAGCCAAAAGGTATTTGATAGCAGCATGATCAGTGAAAATGGTGACTTTAGTTCCAACCAAATAAGCTCTGAATTTCTCAAGGGCAAACACTATGGCTAGCAACTCTTTTTCTGGAGTTGTCTAATTCAACTGAGCATCATTGAGAGTTCTGCTAGCATAATATATAGGATGGATCACCTTCCCATGCCTTTGACCCAACATGGATCCCACTGCATAATTACTTGCATCAATCATAACCTCAAAAGGCAATTGCCAATTAGGTCCTGACATGATGGGGGCGTGGTTAAAGCAGTTTTTAAAGCCTTGAAAGCAGCTAAACATTCAGAACTGAATTCAAAAGGCTTGTTTGCTTCCAAAAGAGTACACAAAGGCTTGGATATCTTAGAAAAATCCTTGATAAACCTTCTGTAAAAACCTGCATGCCCTAAAAAACTCCTTATGCCCTTAACTGATGTTGGTGGCTCAAGTTTCTCAATAATCTCCACTTTTGCTCTATCCACTTCAATACCCTTTTCTGAAATCCTATGGCCTAATACAATGCCCTCTCTTACCATAAATTGACATTTTTCCCAACTTAGAACCAAATGAGTCTCTTCACATATCTTTAACACTTTTCCCAAATTCACAAGGTAAGCCTCAAAGGACTCTCCAAAGACTGAAAAGTCATCCATGAAGACTTCCATGATATTCTCAACTAAATCAGAAAAAATTGCCAACATACACCTTTGAAAGGTTGCAGGGGCATTACAAAGACCAAAAGGCATCCTTCTAAAGGCAAAAGTCCCATAAGGGCAAGTAAAAGTAGTTTTCTCTTGATCCTGGGGAGCTATTGTGATTTGATTATAGCCACTATACCCATCCAAAAAGCAATAGTAAGCTTGGCCAACTAGCCTATCCAACATTTGGTCAATGAAGGGTAGAGGAAAGTGATCTTTACGAGTGGCTTTATTAAGCCTCCTATAGTCCATGCACACTCTCCACCCAGTCACTATCCTAGTGGGAATTAACTCATTTGCTTCATTTGTAACAACTGTCATCCCACCTTTTTTTGGTACACATTGGACAGGGCTAACCCAACTACTATCAGCAATAGGGTATATGATACCAGCATCAAGCCACTTAATTACTTCCTTTTTGACAACTTCTTTCATGGCTGGATTGAGTCTCCTTTGCTGCTCAATAGACTTAAAGTTTCCTTCCTCCAAATTAATTTTATGCATGCAAAAGGAAGGGCTTATACCTTGGATATCAGCCAAAGTCCAGCCTATGGCCTTTTTGTGTTGTTTTAACAGGTTGAGCAACATCTCCTCATCCTTGGGCAGTAAACTTGTTGATATAATAACAGGCAATGTCTTTTTTTCTCCCAAAAATGCATATTTCAAAGGGTTTGGCAAAGGCTTTAGCTCGAGGGTGGGAGGGTCTTTTATAGATGGCTGCATGGGTGGTGTTTTCCTTTCCCCCAAATCTAAAGACTCAAACACTCTTTGGACGCGAGCTACTTCAGCCAAGTTTTCACACTCCTCTTTTAATTCACAAAATTCCAAGTTTTCCCCAGTAATCTGTCCAAAAAACTGACTGTGATGCTCAAGCAATTCTTGCTTAACAGTCTCACTAATTACTTTTTCCAGCACCTGAATCACAGAACATTCTTCCAAATCAATGGGATACTTCATTGTGTCATAGATGCTGAATTTTACTTGTTGATCATTCATTTTCAAAGTAATGGTTCCTTCATAAACATCCACCACAGTTCTCCCAGTTTTTAGGAAAGGTCTCCCTAGGATTATAGGCACTTCTTTGTCTGCTTCATAATCTAAAATTATGAAATCAGCAGGGAAAATGAACTTGTCCACCTGAACTAGAATGTCCTCTATTTTTCCTTCAGGGTGGGTTATGGACCTATCAGCTAATTGGAGAGTGACAGTTGTGGGTCTAGCTTCACCTATGCCTAATCTCTTGTAAATTGACAAGGGCATAAGGTTAATACTAGCTCCTAAGTCACACAAAGCTCTTCCTAATTCCTTTCCTCCAATAAAAACAGGTATGGTGAAGGATCCAGGGTCTTTCTCCTTGTTTGGGATTTTCTTTCTCAAATGGCACTACACTCCTCATTTAAGGACGCTACCTTAAATTCCTCAAATCTTTCTCTTCCTGTCAAGACATCTTTAAGAAATTTCATATAATTAGGCATTTGCCTCAAAGCATCCACCAATGGTATGTTTATATGAATTTCCTTCAAGATATCCATGAACTTCTCAAAGTGAGCTTCTTCTTTTCTCTTTCTCAACCTTTGAGGAAATGGTGGAGGAGGTGGTTTAAACTCAAGAATGGGAGTAGCTACACATTGATTTTCTCTTGAAGGTTCAGCTCTAGGTGTAATCTCAACTTCCTCATTCTCTCTCCCTTTAGGCTCAAACTGCTCTTCTTTCTTTTCTTCCTCAACTTGGACAGCAGTGTCTTTCACTTTCTGTTTTCTCTTGTGAACTTCTACTTCCTCAACTAATGGCTTCCCACTTCTCAACTCTATGACTTGCACTTGCTCTTTCCCCTCTCTTTTTAGATTTTCAGTATCAGAGGGAAGCTTACCTTGAGGCCTTGCCCTTAGCTCATTAGCTAGTTGACCCATTTGCAATTCTAGACTTCTCAATGAAGCTTGCTGACTTTGAATAATAGCATCATTTTTTGCCATATATTCCTTCATCAAGCTCTCAAGAGATGTACCTGGAATATGCTGAGGGGGCATTGCTTTTTGCTGCTGTTGGGGCATAGGTGGGTGATTTCCATAGGCTTGGTAACCTTGATGCCCAAAACCTGGTGGGTAATTTACCTTTTGATGTACTTGAGGGGCTTGAGAATTGCTTCCTTGACCTCCCCAAGCAAAGTTTGGGTGATTCCTCCAACCTGGGTTATAGGTATTGGAGTAGGGATTGTTTCTCTGTTGGTTTTTGTTTCCTATGTAGCAGACTGAAGCAAGATTGCTGGGGAAAAATTCAAAAGTATGGCTCTCACCACAGTAAACACAAGAGTCTGTACTTACTTGGTTTACAACAGCTGCATTCTGAACCACATTTCCCACAGTCAAATTTTTCAGCATGTTGGCCATGGATGAGATTTGGGCATTTATAGCAGTTAAGGCATCTAACTCCAAAACTCCTTTGTTTTTCTTACCTGGGTTACTCCTTGAATTAGCCCACTGGCAATTGTTTGATGATATCCTTTCAAGGATTTCATGGGCTTCATTGTACGTCTTTGATAAAAGAGCTCCATTAGCTGAAGCATCCACAACTTGCTTAGTGCTTGTGTTTAACCCATGGTAGAATGTCTGCATTTGAATACAATGAGGGAGTCCATGGTGAGGGCATTTTCTAAGCAATTCCTTGAATCTCTCCCATGCCTCACTCAAGGTCTCATCATCAAACTACTGGAAAGTCACAATCTCATTTCTAAATCTAGCATTCCTAGTAGGTGGGAAGTATTTAATGAGAAATTTTTTAGCAAGAGTGTTCCAAGCATTTACTGCCCCTGGAGGTAATGCATTCAACCATGTCTTGGTTGCATCTCTAAGGGAGTAAGGAAACAAACTCAACCTTAGGGCATCCTTAGACACTCCTGGCATTATAAAAGAATCACTAACCCCTAGGAATAATTTCAAATGCAAATGAGGGTCCTCAGATGGTAATCCATGGAACTGTCCTATGATTTGGAGCATTTGAAACATCACTGGTTTAAGCTCAAAAGTTGGGGCTTGAATTGCAGGTCTAATTATCCCTGGATTTAACTCATCAACCAAGGGATTGGCATATGTTCTAATGGCTCTCTCTCTGTCATCTGCTAAGACAATAACATGAGCAAGAACCACAGCTTGAGGTTTAACTAAGGGTGGTCTAAATCTTCCAAGATCTTGCTGATGGTTTTCAGGGTTATTTTGAGGATTATTAGGATCTAAGTGACCTCCATGTAAATCTTCCATTCTTTCCCTTTGAACCCTCATTCTTCTATGAAATTTTCTCTCAGGCTCAGGATCCAAAAAAAATTCTTACCCTGGAAAATCATTCATACATAGTTACAACACCTGAAAAATAGAGAAAACACTTTAGTTAGACCTTTCTTTCAGCTCAAAATCACTAAAAATAACTCAAACAAAGTAAAAATCTCACTAATCCCCGACAACGGCGCCAAAAACTTGTTGCCTAACAGAGTGTATGAAATTTTAGAATGGAAACACCCTAAATGTGCAAGTATACACAGCCTAATGCAGCAAGTGATAAGTATTTTTATATCGTTCTCCTCAGGGATTAGGTAAATGAACTTTACAATGCTTGGGTTGGGTTTAGTGAGGTGATAGGTAACCAACATAAATCTGTGTAACTAAACATAAATGACATAAAGTAAACAAAATGCTTAAAAGTATGCTTCAATAGCTAAAGAGACAATAAAGGTAGTAACACAAGTTTTAAACCAAAGCAGTAAAAAAGGGATGGAATTAGGGGTGAAATTATGCTTCATCAAACTTAATGCTGGAGCTCTACACTTGCTTCAACACCCAAAACAGCTAAACTCACGGAATCTTCCCAGATTTCCTTACAAATAGATGATTAATTCCCATTAAACACCCTAAATCAACTCCTAGCTGTAAATACTAGGTGAGTGACTATCCCTAATCTCCTAAATCACCTTAGAGCAAGCTCTTAATCAGAACTAGTGTTATGCTTTGAAATCAGTTTACTCTTCCCTTTCCCAAGTTGGAATAAACAATGCTAAGATGAGGTGGCCAAACAAATCTTAGCTAAACAGTAAACACAAAGCATGAGAGTGAAGAAATTACCAGAAATTACTCCTTCATTAAACCTGAATCAACATAATATCCCCTAATTCTCACCCCAAGGGTGATTAGTTCATACTAAGCATAAAAGAAAGCAATAAAACAGTGATTACAACTCCCAACATAATTAAAAACCCTAGTTACAATGTAAAACAGTACAATAGAAAAGAAAAGGGAAGAAATAACAGATGAGGAAAACTCCAATAGCTATTGTCTGATGGTTCCACCTCCCTTCCAGAAGAGGAACACCTCCCAATGTGGGTCTTCTTCTCCTTTCTCGAAATTCTCCCAAAAGTTGTCTCTCCCAAGTTCTCCTCTCCTACCCTAAACGACAAAGCAAGCTTTTATACCCCTTCCTTATTGAAATAAGGGCTGAATAGACAGGGCAATGAGGTCTGGTAACTTCTCATTGGTTTTCAGCAGCCTACGTGGCAAAAAGTGTCCAGCTCAATTAATGAAATATCTCACACGTGCCTAATCTGTACTCTACTACCAGAAAATGCTCCAGCAAAATGGATACTTCAACATTTATATAGCTCCAGTACTCCAAAGCTTAGCTTTCCACACTTAGCCATTTTTAACCTACCAAAAGCTCCTGTAAGGTCAAAATAATATAATTCAGCAAGGAAATGCACTTCAATGGCCTAAAGGTACTTCACAATTACTTTGTGACAATTAATACATGAAAGCACCAAATCATGAGGTTTCTAAAAGCTAAAATAGTAAAAATGCATAAGATATCAAAGAATAAACACATTAAAAGCTCAATCCTAGCTCTTATTTTAAGAGCTAACAGTGTTAGTGGTCAATAAACACTTCAAGTGTTAGTGGTTAGCAAAAACTTCAAGTGTAAGTGATAACCAAACACTTCAAGTGTTAGTGATCAAACACTTCAGATGTTAGTGATGATCAAACAATTTCAGTGTTAGTGATCAACAAACACTTAAGGTGTAAGTGATAACCAAAGACTTCAAGTATTAGTGATTAAACACTTTAGGTGTTAGTGGTCAACAAACACTTCAAGTGTTATTGGTCAACAAATACTTCAAGTGTTATTGATTGAACACATGAGGTGTTAGTGGTCAACAAACACTTCAAGTGTATGTGTTGACCAAACACTTCAAATGTTAGTGATTAAACACTTTAGGTGTTAGTGATCAACAAACACTTCAAGTGTTAGTGGTGATTAAACACTTTAAGTGTTAGCGTTCAAACACTTCAAGTGTTAGTGATGACCAAACACTTCATGTGTTAGTGGTGATCAACCACTTTAGGTGTTAGTGGTCAAAAAAACACTTCAAGTGTAAGTGATAATCAAACACTTCAAGTGTTAGTGATCAAACATTTTAGGTGTTAGCGATGACCAAATGCTTCAAGTGTTAGTCAAACAAGTGGTAATGCTTAGGTGTTATTAATCAAAAACCGCAGGTGTTAGTAATTAAAAGTCTTAGGTGCCAAAGTTCAAATGCCTAAGTGCTACAAATCAAACACCTTAAGGCCTAGTTACAAGACAGACTACAAAGGTATATAACAAAAAAATAACAAGTGAACTCTTAATCCGGAGTGACTCTCGACTCGAGAGTTGGGGGAAATTGTTGAGGGTGGATTTATCAACTATGGCCAAGGCCAAAAAGTTAACCCCCAAAGGAGTCATCGTAGGTTGAGGAGGGGGATCAACCATGGCTAAAAAGGCCAAGGCCAAAAGGTTGACCCCTAAATGGGTCACCCTAGGCCGATGAGGCCTAATGGGCCTTGGCCAAAGCCGAAGGGCCGACCCACTTGGGGGTTATCCTAAGTCGATGAGGCCAAGGCCCATAAGGCCTTGGCGTAGCCCAAAGGGCCGACCTCTAAGGGGGTCAGTTTAGACATATGAGGCAAAAGGGAGATGCCCAAATGGGCCAAGTCTTGAGCCTGTCAAGTCGGAAGCCACCAACCAAGTGGGTTCAAAAGCCAAAGGAGACGACTAAAAGGGGATCAATATGATCACATCAATGACGCAGACCTACTCAATTCATAAAATCATGCAATCTCGAGATTCTAGCCTTAATTAAGGGCAGAATTAATGACTGTTTTTGGTTACATTACGACAATCATTATGAATAAATGAGAATGGTCATTTGCCAAGGTACGTCTACATCCATTACCAAATTCTCTGGTTTAAGCTATTTTCCAAATCGATCACTGATTTGATCGTCGGAGTGCAGGTGGCTTAGCACACACCAGTGCTTAATTCTCTATCTTCTTGATAACACTCATTTAGTGCTATCTTTTACTTATGATTTATGCTAGTTTTGGTATGAAAATGTGAGCTTTTATGCTTATTTCTCTTAATTTTGTAGAAACCGAGCTTGAGAAGCAAAACCGAGTGTTTGAGGGTAGTTTGGTTGTATTAGGCCTTAATTGGAGCCATTTTGAAATTTCGAGAAGAGAAGAAGGGGCGGTTTTGACAAAAGAACCTGAGAGGAGAGCATTTAGACCCTAAAAATGGAGTCAAGATGCCATATTTGAAGTGCCAAACTTGAGAGCTAATGTCGAGACACTTTTCTGTGGCATCTTGACGCTTAAAAGGTGTGCCCCAGCAACTTTCGTTTGGGGCATCGAGACGCTCTATCAGCTGCGTGGGAGTAAAACAACGTCATTTGGGTGCAGCGTTGAGACGCTGTCCCTAGTGTCTCGACGCTGCGTCGATAGAGGTATACAAATATTGTTTTCTCTTCAATCAAATAGAGGCCATTCTAAGGGTTTTCACCCTAATCTCGATGACAAAGCATAATTGAGGGGTTTTGGGACGTTTTTGTAGTGGAATTGAAGATCTTGGAGCTCGAGTTTATGGTAGATCGCCTCGAAAACATGAGAACGACATCGATCTAAGCATTTCCTTCCCTTTTCCTTTATTTTCAGTACTTAGATTAGGTTGTAATTAGGGATTTGTGGTTGTAATTGATTGATTTTTTGTATCCTTATCCCTAATTACTTGAGTTTTATTGTATTGCATTGACTTATGCTTACTTGTCGTTTAATTTGGATTAATTGTTTAGTTAATGGATGTTTGTGGCTATTGTGGCTTTGAATTCATTTGTGCATTTAGAGTTTAATGCCTTTAATTAGTGTTCTGTGGTTAATTGAATTAGTCTAAGTTGAACTCAAAAGAAGAGACTTAGTTAGGACTAAAAAGAGCAATTAATTAATTACTCGAGTGACAGCGGGAGTTGTGGTTAATTAATTGCAGTAGTTTAGAAGATTAATTCATAAAACACTGTTTAATTGATTCTTTTACTAGTGGAAACTAGACGGAGAGAAGCTATTTTAGAACGAATGCATGACTGATAATCACTTGGACACGACAGTGATAATGGTGATTAGTGAGGTCCGTAATGAAGAGTCTTAACGGCTTGTATGAGTTAACTAGCGCTAGGGACACCTACGTTAGTTAATTAGTACTTGAGATAAGAGGAGACTATCCCTTAGTTAATTATGAGTTCACTGCTGAGTTAGTTGTATTTGTCTGTTTAATTGAGTAATTAATCCCCTTCCCAAGTCTATCCCTTAGGTTTGAGTCTCCCATTTATTTTTTGCATTTATGATCCATTGCTTAGGTTAGTTTATCTTCTTTCGGTTGTTTTATCTAAATAAAGCTAAGTGAGAGTAATCGCGGTACTTAATTGCTTAAAACCAATATCTATGGATTCGATACCTGATAGGAATACCGTTTTATATTCTTGATCACGTGCGCTTGCGTGACCACAAACACATCTCTACAGGGCATTCGTTTGTTCCCAATTCCATACAAATTTACCGTTGAACTAAATTCAGGTATCAACATGTCTCATACTATTCTAAGTAAACTAGGCCTCATTTGGTTCCCAATCGCTTTTATTTTTATATTTTATGGAAACCATGAATGCCGTGAAGATTATTAGATTACATGGGGTTCCATCTCAAAACCAATTGGCAATGAGAGGAGTAGCCCATGTATCTTATAAATTGTGAGGTCCCTCTACATTTTTCCAATGTGGGATCCTCAACATGCTCCCTCAAGATGGTGCCACTTTGGGTTCACCATTCTTGGATCGGATCCCAATTTTAATTTTTGGACCGAATACCCATTTGGGTTTAATGGTCTCTGATACCATATTAGATTACATGGGGTTCCATCTCAAAACCAATTGGCAATGAGAGGAGTAGCCCATGTATCTTATAAATTGTGAGGTCCCTCTACATTTTTCCAATGTGGGATCCTCAACAAAGATAAGGGAAGCGTGTTTGACATCTTTGTTTCTAAAATAATTTTTAAAAAATAATATTAAAAATAACTCTTATTTAATTTTAAAATGACTAGTTAGCTAGCACGTAAGTGCCTTGCACATATTTGTTACTGTTTGATAATAATCATTGAGAGTAAGGTTAAAAAATTTACTGATTTAAGACTTTGTTTGACATTGCTTTCGAACAATTTCATAGTGATTGTGAAGAAAATTTTAACCATTTTTAGTGTTGAGTAAAATTGATTATAAATAAATTTAAACAAAAGCATTTCTTCACTTATGAGCTGCTTTTGAAATTATCTTTCTTAAAAACAAGCACATTTGTAACAAAATTTTATCTTTTCATATATGTACCAACCAATGTTCAAAATGTTGATGTCGATAAAAATGTTGAGATTCAAATTTTATGGAAATGTCGATAAAATTTTTTGATGTCGATGGAAATTTTAGAAAATGTTTATGGAAATTGTGGAAATTTATGGAAATTGTTTGAATTAGTAAATGAAACTTTAATTGTGACTTAATTAGACTATGTTTGACCATTTTTAATCATCATATTAGAAAAATATATATAATATTTATATTAAAATGTCGATGGAAATATGGATGCTAGTAGAAATTTTGAAATTTTTTATGGAAATTGATGAAAATTGTTTGAATTATTACATGATACTTTAATTGTAGTTTAAGTAAACTATAATTTGACCATGTTTTATTATCATATCAGAAAATATATATACACACATATATTGAAATATCGAAATAAATGTCGATGTCAACGAAAATTGTTTGAATTATTAAATAAAACTTTAACTATGACTTAGTTAAACCAGAAATGATCATTTCTATATAAAGGGAATTGAGAATTTGAGGCTATATATAGGTGGTAAAATGTAATTAAAAAAATTAGCTAATACCATTTAGAGAGAGAGAGCAGCCTGGAAAACTTAATACATAAATTGATAACTATCACACACTTAATACAACACTTAGTCCAACTATGCACAACTTTATGACATTGTAACAAACTTTAAAAAAATAACTACATAATTAAAAATAAATATATAGGAAGTTGAGGAGAGAATTAAAGGAAAGAGATAAAGCAAGTAATGAAGGGAAAGATACACGACCAATAGAGATTTTTTTTTGACAACATGTGGGATAGGAGATTCGAACCTCTGACATTTTAGTTGATAGTATATATTTTATGTCAGTTGAGTCATGCTCTTGTTGGCACAGGACCAAGAGAGATAGAAACAGATAATAATAGAAATTATCAATATTGCTGAACATATTGATATTAGATGCAGGGGCATATCCACAAAGGACTAGGAGGGACACAAGCCCCTCCCTCAACTTTAATTTAAAGAATACAAAATTATTATATATTTTGAATGCTTCTTTGTTTATATCAAAACTAAATTGCTGCTCCATCGGCATCTGCGCGCAGTCAACGTATGACTCCAGTATTTTTTCTAAATTAGAAAATTTCTTTAATTTCGTAATTCTTTTTTTTTTTTTGAGTTCAACAACAGTATTTAGGAGTAGGGGATCTGAACTTGTAGATGTCAATTACTATTGAACTATGCTCCCTTTGACTTAATTTTATAAATTTTAAATGTATATCAAACTGTAAATAAAATGTATGACAAAATTCAAAAGTTTTAAATTTAATTTTACCTTTATTTGGCAAAACTCAAAAGGTTATAATCTATTAATGAAGTGTATAAGTATAACCAAAATTCAAAACTCGTATTTGTGTTGTAATATTTAAAAAGGAATGAAAAGAGAAAATATAAAAATGGTTGAAATTTTTGTTACCACGATGCAACTCATTTTTATTCTTTCTAACTACATTACAAAACATTGGAGAAATTCAAATGTACAATCATAACCTATAATTTATAAAGAAAAAGTAGTAATATATAATTAAAACAATGAAAAGAAAAACGATAAAAATGGTTGAAATTTTAGTTACCATGATGAAACTAATTTTTATTCTTTCTAACTGCATTACAAAACAATGGAGAAATTCAAATGTATTTCATAACCTATAATTTATAAAGAAAAAATAGTAATATATAATTAAAACTATGGTCACCAACTTGAGTATAACTTAACTGATTAAAGTATTGGTAATTTCAATCAAAAGATAGAAGTTTGGATTTTCCTCACATGTTGTTGAACTCAAAAAAACAATTATGCTCACAATTTGACAATGCCTTCTCTCTTTCACATTTATCTTATTTATCAATAAATATTTTAATATTTTTATTTATTATTATTTTTTGACAACATGTAAGGTGGGAGATTCGAATCTTTGACCTTTTGATCAAGAGTATACACTTTATGATAGTTAAGTCATGCTCATGTTTGCATAAATATTTTAATTTTAGATTAGAGGTTCAAACTTCCACTCCTACATGGTGTTGACTGTTGAATTAAAAAAGAAAAAAAAACATTAAACTTAAAGAAATTTAATTAATACATCGTGTGGTCCACGTCAAGAAATTATAAAAGAAATTTTCATTTAATTTAAACGAGCTGAAAGTAGGTGTATTATGGGAGGGAGCAATAAATAATATTTGTCAAGATATAAAAATTATGTGCATTAATGCATTCACAGTTAGAACAATAGTACAAGTCCATTGGACGACTGCATACAAAGATTGATTATGGTCACTGGATCTGGAGAATTTAATTTTAGAATTGTTTATAAATATCATTCACCAATTGACTTCAACTATAGTTTTCTAATAAGTCAACTTTTAAATTCATAAAGTAATACCGTTTTCTTCATATTCCTTTTAATTATTTGTATGGATAATTCATAAAATAATTGGAGTTGTTTTCCTGTAAAAAAATAATAATGTTTGGATCGTGATTCAAAATTTTATTATTTTCGCAAATGAAGTTCTTGAGAATATAATGGAGATGAGTGAGACGAAGAGAGAGAGAGGGGAAGGGGCAGTTTTGTGACATAATAGACAGACTTAGAGAAGAGAAGGTGGTGATGTTTTTTAAATTTATGTAAAGTATTAAAGTATCCATGTTGACACAAGATTTTCAAGGGAAATTTAATGTCATGAAAATGAACTTGTAGACTTTCATCTCAGGGTTGACAAACTTGTTCTCAGATAGAGGGAGATTGAATCTTCAACTTGTAGTTGGTAAAAAGACGATCAATTTCTTGAAGCCTTAAAGTCACTAAATCTTTTAAATTCTGAATCTTAGATATTCTGAATTCTCTGGATTCTCTTACTAAACTTGAACTCTTAACTCTATGGCTGGATGTTCTAGATTCTGACTCCTCTAAATGTCTTCAAATGGAGGGTGGCCTCCTCTGTTTATAGAGTTTGATGAACCTAATATGAACTTAGGCTTGGTTGACTTTGGGTCCAACTTTTGGGTTTGGGCTTATTTGGACTTAATCCAATTTTTTTTTAATAGATTTGGATTATTTAAATTTCGTCCAATCTATTTTTAGTGATCTTGGGCTAAATTAGCTTCAAGTTAAACCACCATGTGGCATAGTTTGTTTGGACTAGTTTAAATCATCCAATGGATTAATATTAGACAAGTGGCATTATTTGAGTTCCCAATTTTTCATGTCATCTAATTTAATTTGAGGACACACGTAAACTTGTAATTGGTCCCAAATTTATTTTATCATTAATTTAAATTAATGACGTGATAATTTGTGATTGGTCAAAATTTCTCATTCAACAAATGCCCCTTTTCGAGATTTATGCACAAGTATGTAGGTGAATCTCGAAAAAAAAAAACTTTGTAATCAAAATATACAACGATCTTGACTTCCTTTGATATGTCAATTTAATCAAAATATGAATTTAGTTCAAATTTTGATTTTTTTTTTCATTTGACACACTTCTCATGCCAATTAATCAAAATATGAATTTTGGTCAAAATTTTGATTTTCTTGTTAGATAGCAAAATATGGCAAAATTTTTTATTTTGAATAGAATTTAGATACTATCCAAATCCTGGCTTGAATTTAGAATAGAATTTGAATTTAAATCTTACTCAAATTTTGACTTGGAGAAAAATTTGGAGTATACCCAAATTTTGATTTGAGAAATTTCTACCCAAATTTTGACTTTGAATAGAATTTACCAAATCTTGGCTTGAATTTGGAATAGAATTTGAACTTGAATCTTAATCAAATTTTGATTTGGGAGAAAATTTGAAGTATACCCAAATTTTGATTTGAGAAAATTTGTCAAATTTTTGACATCCAACATTTTTGTCTAATAATCCAGGTCTTTGATTCTAGCCAAATTTTGATTTTTGTATTTGGCCAATATTTTTCTGTTAATTTAGACATAATTTTGGAGTTACAGAAATTGTAGAAGACCTCTAGATTTGACTTACCAATTAAGCCAAAAATTTCTTCTTCATTTGGAGGTAGATTTTTTTTCCTTAATAACAATTGTAGGAGATTCCTAAATTTAGCTTGCCAATTTTATTTAATTAGGCCAAGATTTTTACCAAGATAAAAACTCTCCTTATATGTAGTGTCCTAATCTCTTTATAGATTAGAGATTGCATAGACTAAAACACAAGAGCCTTCCATAAAAAAGCTTTATGTATTAGATGAATTCTTCTTCTCAATCTCTTTATTTCTCCCTTTTTTTTTTTTTTTTTTGACTTCTAATGTTCATGCACCTTTTTTCTTGTATAGGTCTTGACTTCCTCTTCAGCTTGAGGCAATAACCATCTTTCGTACATCTTACTTGCACCGTTGGTGAGTCAATATTGGTCTGAAACGTTATTCTCCTTTTCATTTTTGTTTAGTCTGCTACTGTCGCCTACTTCAAGTCTTAAGCTCATATATCCCTTTTCTTTTTTTTGTTTTTTAAAAAAAAGAAAAGCACTACAAAGCTAATATTTGTGTGCTGTGTTGGGAGTGAATTCTTATTGAAATAAAACTTACCCAACCGCTTTATATATATATATATATCATTGTTAATTTCTCATTGCTGCCTTTTTTTTTTTTTTTCTAATTTCATTGATGCAATCTTTTTTTGTACTGTTGCATTTTTTTAATTGTATTTCTTTTCTAAATTTTAGGAAACAACTTTGTTTGCCATCTAAGAGGTAAGTGAATATTCAAAACCTTTTTTTTTAATATGCATTTACTCTGTTTAGTGATGCTCCTCTAGAATATGCATATGTGAACTTTTTCTATTGTGCCATAGATCTCTTGTCATAATTGTTCTTGCTTTGTTCCTTTTTTGCTTTAATATGTGCACATCTTGCTATTATTGCTCTTGATTTGTTGTTAAGATGCCTTGTTCAATGATGCAACCATTCTCCACTTACAGTGATGTCACTCATGCTAAACCATGCACCTAATTTATTGGGTGACTTGAATAGTCTGCAGCAGTGGTCACCTTCACTTACAGTGATGTCACTCATGCAAGACCAAACACTTAATTTATTAGATAACTTGAGTAGCCTGCAAAGGTGGTCACCTCCACTTACAGATATCACTCCTGCTAGACAAGGCACTGAATTTATTGGTGACCTGAGTAGCTTGTAGCAGTGGTCAGTTCCATTTATAGTGATGTCACTCCTGCTAGACTAGACACTTAATTTATTAGGTGACTTGAGTAGCCTGCAACAGTGGTCACTTTCATTTCACAGTGATGTACACCTACTAGACCGAGCGCCTAATTTATTGGATGACTTGAGTAGCTTGCAACTGTGGTCACCTTCACTTACATTGATTTCACTCCTGCTAGACCAGGTATCTAATTTATTGGGTGACTTGAGTAGCCTGCAACATTGGTCACCTACACTTACAGTTATGTCACTCCTGCTACCACACACTTAATTTATTGAGTGACTATAGTTGCTTGCAGTGGTGGTCACCTTCATTTACAGTGATATCACTCATGCTAAACCGATCACCTAATTTATTGGGTGACTTGAGTAGCATGTAGCTGTAGTCACCAATATTTTTTTAAACCTTTCTTTTTTGTTGACTTATTATTTGTGTATCCCTTTCATTGTTTTTTTTAGAGACTAACCTCTTCTTTTTTTCTTTTTTTTTTTTGTTATAGGAGTCTTTTTTTAACATGGTGTATTTTACAGAACATCCTTATCCAAATAAAAACTGCTTAGTCATCTTGAGGGATAGAGATCAACTTATTGATAGTGGAGTCATTCTTCCTGTAGGAGAGATGACATATGAAAATTTTAGGGAATCACAACCACCCTTAGAAAATTCTATCGTTTTATCCAGATGGTCTATGAAGAGGCTCTTGAGTCTCGATTTCTCATTGAGATTAGAGTCTTCAATACATAACAAAATGCCGAGCGAAAATTCAGAATCAACACTAGGTCGTCGAATTATTAAAGATGAAAATTTTCATTGGGGCTCTTCTTTTTAAAGATCAATGGAGAATTCTTCTATATTTCTCATTATTGGGAATGGTTAGAGGTTGTAGTTTCTCAAAATAAGATACCACTTAAGAAGGCTCGCTTGTTCGACGCTGTGATAGCTTCCCTATAAACTATGATCGCAACAATGATATAGTTTGTGCTTTTCTATGAAGCGTGGTGTCCTTCAACAAATACCCTTCATACGTTGTCTGGGGAATTGTTTATCTCTCTATGGGATATGTGGAGATTAGGGGGGTCTTTCCATTAAAGGTAGGTTTTATGATGAAGTTGTTCCTTGTTGCAAGGAGTTATTAGTGTCTTTTGATCAGAAAGATGAAGATTGTCCAAAAAGTTGAGTATCTTTTTGCTAGGTATTATCATATTGCATCTCAACAAATCGATCGCTCTCAGATCCCTGTCAGTTCGTGGATTTGTTTTTGGTTTAAAGAAAATTTGAAGTATGCGAAGCCTCTTCCTCGAAAGACCAAGAAAACTTATCATCCTCATTTGACCCATAACCCGGTGGGATTCCCATCAAATGCCACGATTGATCTAAGAAGGAAATGGATCTATTCTGTGAGTTAGGTGTAGAAGCTGGCTTGCAGGATTAGACATACTTGGCTGCTTTCCTTTCTTGTTGGTTGTGTATTTGTATTTCCCAACAAACAAGTTTTCATTCATGTAAAGGTTTTTAAAGTTGTCAGTTTTATGGCTGAAGGTTATGTTTTTAGCTTTATTGTTCCTGTTTTGGCCAAATATATCATGGGCTAGGCCAGATGCACAATGCATCCCCTTCTATAGGATTTTGCAAGGCATGCTTTCCTCTGCATTGTGTTCACGCTTAGCTTGCTTATTATTTTAATATGCATTACAAAGTCCCAATAGCTGTTAGGGGGGCTGATGATGGTCGAGTTTTCTGGTGAAGGTGGGGCTAAGTACTTCAATGACTTTGACACTTGTGTACACATTCACAAGGGTAAATATGTATCATGGTATGCGAGTGTTGGTGGAGTTGTAACCAAAGAGCGCAAGTGCATGCTGTCTAACAAGTAATATATGGAAGTATTCCAAGTATCGAACCCAAGGGAACGGTTAACAAAGAACTTTTCAGTTAACAACACAAGTACTTTCAAGTTGCAACCGAAGGTAACCAATTAAATAAGATGTTTTTGGGGGGGTTTTGTGCAATGAAAATAAAGAAGCTAAAAGAACAGATAAGAAAACAGTAATAAGAAGCAGGGGGTTCAAATCTATTTCAACCCTGAGGAAATGCGCCCACCATGCACCTGCAAACTTGCTTAACTAGGTTCGGCTATTTTAGAGATTTTGCCTCTTGCGCCCGCATACTGCCTCTTTCGAGTTATGTACGATTCAGACAAAATGCTACTAAAATGCTCCTGCAACCTACCCTAACTGACACTTAACACCATGAATCGAGTTCAACACCTATTCAACCCTTTCTAAGTGCTTTTAGGAGACTAAACAATTAAACACATATGTCTATGGCTAATTTTAACTTAGATAAATAAGGAACACAACTCAATGATTCTAAAGGTTTTTGTCCTATGTCTGGGTAAAAAAAAATAAAGTTCTATGTCTAGACTCTTCTCCTAGATTACTTTTATGAAAATGCGTGCTTGATCTAACCCTTTCAATATTGAATCTCACACAAGCAATGCTAACTCAAGTGATCAGTTTAAGCTAACAATGAAACTTAAACTCAATAAAAGCAAACGGTGCTAAATGTTAAACAAAGTTGCTAGAATTACATGGTGGGGCTTATCTCCTTTTTAGAGTATTCACTTCATTTAATCCCCTCCAAAGATTTTATCTACTCATTGAAAAGAAAACTAAAGTGCAAAAAATAAAAAAGAAAACTTGATTGAGAAAAGATAAACTTCATTGAAATACAATTGCGAAATTGAACAATAATAACTTGAAACAAAACTTGAATTACAACTTAAAGAATTGAAATTTAATCGATAAAACAGAAACTTACAACTTGATGGAAGAATAAAACAACAACAAAACCTTAACGAAAAACAGAACGTACAAATCTTAAATGAAAGCGATAAAGAACCCGAAGTTTGTTCCTTCTTTCTGACTTTGTTCAACCTCTCTCGAGGAGAACAAGTGCTTACACTCCCTTCTTTCAAAGTTTGTGTCCGAATGAAGTATGAACAGAAATTGGGGGAGACTCGGTATGGCGGCTGAAAAGAAAAGAAAACTGCAGAATTTGGAGAAGAAGATAGAAATCTGAGCTCCCTTGAAACTGAAGCTTGAGCCGCCTTTTATAGACCTCAAGGCCTAGGGTTTGCTGCCGAGATCAGTGTGGAGAGGCTTGGCCGATCATATCCCTTGATTCTCAGAGATTTGATTGAGAATATTTGATTTTATCTGCAAATCTCGCGAATCTGGGAGAATCTGCCGAAAAGATCCAGATGTGGCCACATAGTTGAGCACAATTGTGCTATTGTCAAAATGGCCTAAATGCAGCCGCATAGTTGGGCGCATTTTAAGTTCTTCCTGCAACATTTGGAATTTGGCTTCTGCTCTCAATTGCTAGTTCATCCTGGTCGTATATCTCTTGAATCATCTTTCTTTTGCCTCAGTTGCAGCCAGAATGTGGGTGCATTTAGGTCTTTTTTCAACCTCTACACAAAACCAACAAAAATTAACACTTTCTTAAAAAAAAAAAAGACCCTAAATACACCTAAAAACTTATTTTTACCAAATCAAGACTTCAGACACATGCAAAACTTATTTTTACTTAAATTTGCCCTAAATGACATGAATTATAACATTAAACACTAGCTTTTCTAAGCATATAGTTTGGTTTTTAAAGCCAAATAACGCTCATTGTTCAAGCCACAAATAAAGGCAAACTTTTGAAAGATGATGAGAAGTTGTCGTTTTGGTCTTCTTCGTTCTTCATAAGTATTCGATCACGCTTTTTATCTTCACGGTGTGGGTCTTTGATGGTTATTGAAGCTTATAATCCTTGTCGATTTAGTTGACAATTTGAAGTTTGTCAATACGTATAGAATGACTTGGGCCAAAAAATTCCTGAAGCTAATTTAGACAATGTATTACGTCTTTGGATGATATATACTTTAGGAGAAATATTGTCCCAAGTATATCTTCTTGCACGTGCGATGAACCCACACACCCAACTTAGTGTTATAGAAGCTGGTGGTTAGCCAAAAATGGAAATTATCTTGAAGAGGGCATACAAAAATTGGTGGCTAACACTTCTCCTTTTCCTTCTACTTAAGTTCCCTAAAAGGGTTGATGGCGATAATGAAGGTAAGAGGATTCACATGTTTAAACCTAGTGAGTTCATCCCTAGAGATAAAGAGGATAGTCATACTAGTAATAGCGACCATCATTGGAAGAGATTGAAGAAATCCAGTAAACCATTAGTCTGTCCCGATGATTTTTTTGATGGGGTTCCAAGCGCTTCACAATTTCATGCTCTCCCTACCCCCTTGGTTAGAGTACTTCTTATCTCTTCTTAATTTTTTAAATATCTTTGCAACATCTATTCATTTATTCTTATTTTAATTTTTTTTATGTGTGCAGTCGTCCTTAGATGATCTCATTTTAGAAGTTATAGAGCATCACAACTCACAATCTTTGATGAGCCTAGATATCTTTGACTCTGTAGCTGCACGTGTTGGAAATTTCGAGCTCCGATGGATGAAGTTGTGATTTTTTCTTGTCCCCCTGCAACTAATGAGGCTTTTGGGCAAGTGAGGAAAGTGAAACATGTTGTTGCTTCTGAGGTTTATAATTATTGTGTTGATAGTGTAATTTCGAATCTTCCACGAGAAACGACACTGTCCATTTAAGATAGCATACATAAAAAGATCATATGCACATCTTTTGACAAAATACATTGTCTTAAACAAGAGCAAGCAAAATTTTCCAAGGAATTTTAGAGACTTATGCAACTAAACTTCCTTCTCTTCAAAAAGTTATAGGTGAGTATTTTCAAAAGGTGGAAAAGTATAACAAATTTCAATTATCATTTTCTTCCCAACTCACCTTAGCAAGTAAGAATTGCCAATTGGGAGAAGCGAGATTTAATTTAGAGAAGATACCAGACATTAGAGACTCATGCACTTGCGGAGATGGATGCGCTTCTACAACAACATCAACAAACACTGCAAGAAAAAAAAGGATTAGAAGCCAAGCTTAAAGCTCTTAAAGCTAAGCGAGGTGAAATTTCCAAGTTGGTTGTTGATAAGGAATGATGTCTAAATCAACACAAGCTAAAGGCGTTTGTAGTGCAAGAAACTATAAGTAACATAGAAAATGCCCTTGTTCTTACTGATGTAGATGCCAATAACTTGGAGATGCTTCTTGGAATGTTGGAGGATGCACAATAAGAGCTGACGAACTACGAATGGATGCCATGATCAAGCTTCCTTTTGTTTGTTTTTTTTTAATAATTATTTCATGTAATGACTTTAGGCTATTTCTTTTATTTATTTTTAGATGTTTCGCTTTTTTTTTTTTTTTTTTGTTATTGGATTGGACTTATTCTCCATTGTCAAACTTGTTTTCCATAATGAATAAAATTTCTCTTTTTTTTTTTTTAATTCATGAATTGGAATTTTTTTGTTCATGACATGGGATGATGAATTTTTTTTTCATTTATGGATTGAACTTAAAGTTTTCCTTAAGTTGCCTACATACCCTTCAACATAAGAGATCAAGTCATAACGTAGTTTAATGTACATATATATATATATATTGGACCGTTCGACTTTTTAACTCATGCGGGCCATAAGTATCATGCAGTTTAAGCTCTTGCGATAATGAGCATTACATTTTAAGCATAATATTTCTTAAAAAACTTTCCATTGATTGGGCCAATTTTGAGCCCATCTTTATCAACTATCTTGTATGCTCCATTCATGTAAACCTCTTTCACAACGTAGGGTCCATCCCATTTAAGTGTAAACTTGTGCCCTGTATGTCAAGTTGTTATGATAGGTTTTCGAACTGCGAACACGAGCTCCCCAACTTGGAATGAGCGAGTTTGTACCTTTTTGTTGAAAGCTTTAAACATGTGTGCTTGAGAGCATTCTAATGCTTGTTGAGTATCCAGTCTTTTCTCATCTAATGCTTTTAACTCTTGCAAACGCAACGTAGCATTGTCTTCGACAGTTAGTCTTTCTTGAACTGCCATTCGTAACGATGGGATTTCTCTCTCTTAAGAGAACAACTTCTACTCCATAGACAAGAGAATAAGGTGTAGCTCCTATTAGAGTACGATAGATAGTCCGGTATGCCCATAATGCTTCACCAATTCTTTCTTTTCAATCTCTTTTGTCTTGGAGACTACCTTCTTTAACAAGTTGCACAATGTCTTGTTAAATTCTTCAGCTAGGCCATTTGCTGTCGCGTTGTACATGGACGAATTATATTGCTTGAAGCCAAACTTTTCACATAAGTTGTCCATTAAATTGTTAGAAAATTGTCTTCCATTTTCCGTTACGATGCGATGGGGAATGCCATATCGATAAATGAGAAAGTTACGAACAAAATCTGCTACATTTTCTTTCTTTGGTTTTTTAATACAACAGCTTCTGCCCATTTTGAGAAATAATATATCCCTGCAAGGATATATGAGTACCTTGTTGATGATTTAGGTGTATAGGGCCGACAAGGTCAAGAAGTCCCCAAGCTTCAAACGACCATGAGGCAACATTTGAATGAAACGGCTCTAGAGACTAATGTATGAAATTGGAATGAAATTGACAAGCTTTACACTTCTTCGCATATTGCATTGAGTCTTGAACCATTGTAGGCCAGTAGTAGCCCATTCTCTGTAGTTGAAAATGAAGCTTTGGCCCAAATTGATGAGCTTCTTCTAATGCATTGCTTGATTCTTCTTTTCCTAAACATCGAAGAAAAAGACCGTCATACGAGCGACGATATAGAGTATCTTGTTGTAGATGAATCGAGATGCTCTCCTTCATATCTCAGTCTTATGTCGTATATCGATAGGAAGCTTCCCATGTTGTAGATAGTCTATAATTTGTTGTTGCCAATCTTCTTCTTTAATTACATAGGTCGATATTGCATTTGTTTCTTGGCTTTCATTTTTAGTTGATTGTACAATCCATTTTTGACAAAGTGGGATGTTCAAAACTTCACTTTCTGAAATTGTTAAAGTTGTAGCTAGATTTGTCAAAGCATTTGCCTTTGTATTTTTAGCTCTTAGAACATGTTCTATCGTCACACACTCGAAGTTTTTCAATAGTTGCCTAATGCAATTGAAGTAAGGTATTAGGTCTTCATGTTTTATCTCGTATTGGAGCAACAATTAATTAACTACCAACTTCGAATCTCCATAAATTTCAATGTATGTCACCCCAATTTCTATTTTTATTTGAAGACCAATAATGAGCGCTTGATATTCGGCAACAATGTTTGAACATGCTTCTCCAAATGTGAAGTCTGCATGGCAACATAATCTCAATCAAATTTCAAATATAAATTTTTATTTAATGTATCTAATATACATTAATCATTTTAATATCGAATGTATCAAATACAATAAATAAAATTTTCTCTTTTATATTTAATTTATCTAATATATTAAATATGAATTTGAACACTTCAAATTAAATATTAATTTGAACATTTCAAATATTTCTTTCAACTAAATAGATCCTTTAGTGTTACTATGAGCTAGTAATGGGACCTTATGAACCTACAAATTATAAGATCCAATGATACAAAATTAATTAATTAAACTCTTTAATTAATCAATTTTCATTCATTAACTCTAGGGTCACTTCATTATAAACCTAGAGTTGCACTCTTATGCACTATAGGACAAGTTGTGCCCATGGATATAATCACTACATGCAAGTCGATCCTTCACGAGTTATTCGTAATTACAGCTGGGTCAAAAGTCTATTTTACCCTTGTAATTACATCTTGCACCTTAAGTACCATTGATCTTCTAATGAACAATTTGTTTATAATCCAACCATAAACTAAGTCCCTCTCGGGCTAATGAAAGGGTGGGGCTCCATTGTTCAAGTCCTGAAATAAACACTTAAGGGAACTACTCATCTTCTTACCCTATATAGAAATAGTGAATTCCATCTTGTGGGATTATGTTCCCAGCTCCCTATTTGGTCAAGTTTCCAAAATGGTAGGCTTATTGAATCGACTACAAAAGCCATTCTCACTCATGCAAATCAAAGGATAAACCCTTACAGGTAGAAGTTCATAACTCACTCAGGATTAAGATTGAGTCGCATATGATCATCCTAATGAAATATTAATCTTTTCAATTAACGGATTTATAAAGAGAGATTAAATATTTCGTGGTACAGTCTTATACAAACTCATTGTATAAGATATCCCCACTCACTGTCTCAACATGTACGATTTGGATCAAATCATTTGTAACTATTACAAAGTGCGTCGTATCAACAGTGTTACCAAGATAAGGCGCCCAACCTTATCCATATACTATAACCCTTTAGGTTATTTTTGGAACATGATCCTCCCATATGTCAACCACATACTGTTCAAGATTACACTAATAACCTTGGATTTTTCACATAATGAATAATATTATATTGCAAATAAAATAATCAAAATTATTATTATTTATTAAATAAATAATTAATTATGAAGCTTTAGGGCATAAATTCCAACAATTACCTACCCATCATTTGCTCTAATATGTTTTCTTGTCACTGCTGGAGTAGGACAAGGCTTCAGATGTGTCATTTTCAATCAATCAGGAAAATCCATAACATATTTGGCCCAATTTAAGTGGAGACCATTCTCATCTCTGTGAACTTCAATTCCTAGGAAATAGGATAGATCTCCTAGATCCTTTAAAGAAAATTCTCTGTTCAACTCATTGACAAGCTTGTTGATAACCTCTATGTTGTTTCATGTTACAAGAATATCATCAACATAAACTAAAATGTAAATTTTCACCTTGTTTAAGTAGATAGAATAGAGAATTGTCTGCTTGTGATTTTTTGAAACCCTAGTTGAATATAACACTTTTTAGCTTTTCATAACATGCTCTAGGAGCTTTTTTCAAGCCAATACAAGGTTTTGTGAAGTTTAAAAATATAATTGGATCTTTCTTTGTCAATAAAACCTTCAGGTTGTGCCATGTAGACTGCTTCCTCGAGCTTTCCATTTAAAACGACATATTTATGTCAAGTTGCCTCACTTTCCAGTCATTAACAACGGTCAAATGTAATAAGATCCGAATAGTTGAAGACTTCACTACTAGACTAAAAGTCTCTTTGAAATCAATTGCTGGATTTTGATAAAATCCCTTAGCAAATAGGTGTGCCTTATGTTTTTGTATGCTTCCATCAAAATTTCTTTTTACTTTAAACACCCACTTGCACTCTACTAAGTTATAATTTTCTGAATAGGGAGTTAAAGTCCACATATTGTTTCGCTTAAGAGCTTCCATTTCTGACTTCATGGCTTGTATCCACTTTTGTGAATTGAAAGCCTAACACCCTGACTTAGGCTCTTGATTATCAAACTGATTTAACAAAGCTTTCTGTTATGTTTTGGCCAAAACATTTCCATATTTAGGTTTAAAAATACCACTTTTAAACCTTGTCTGGATAGGATGGTGAGATTAATTTGGTGTTTCCATATTTTTTGAGGCCTCACTAACATCTTCTGTGTAATCTGGAATTGGATCAACATGTGATTGATCGTTAGTCATAGACCTTGAACTATTTACAGTAGGAAAGTCAAGTGATTCAGAATTGTTAACTTTTCTTGGTACTGTAGGTTCAGGAATAGTAAGTGAGGATTTTGAGAAGTTTGACTAACTGAGGTAACAGAAGGAAATCTGACACAAGAAATTCTGGTTTCATATGACTGCTGTTTTTTAGGAGAACTAGTAAGAAAACCTTCCTTAAAAGGAAATTATAGCTCATTAAAAATAACATGCTTTGAAATGTATAGTCTTCCATTGGAACTGAGACATTTATACCCCTTGTGGGAACCATTGTAACCCAAAAACACACATTTAATGCTATGGAATTGGAACTTATGAGATTGATATGGCCTTAAGCAAGGAAAACAAGCACTTCCAAACACCTTAAGTAAAGAGTAGTCTGATTTTTTTCTATAGGCCTTGTCCAGAGGTGAAATATTATTAAGCACAGGTGTTGGTAGGCAGTTTATAAGATATACTGCTAAACTGAAAGCATTCTACCAATATCTTAAAGGCATAGAAGCTTGAGCTAATAGGGTTACACCTATCTCAACAATATGCCTTGTTTTCTTTCAACAACTCCATTTTGCTCACTTGTATGAGGTCAAGGATGTCTAAATCCGACTCCACATTCTATTAGATAGTTAGCAAAAGGTCTAAACTCACCTCCCCAATCACTTTGAAAAGTTTTAATTTTCTTTTCAAATTTGTTTTCCACTAATTTCTTGTATTCAACGAACTTGGATAAGGCTTCTGCTTTTCTTTACAAAGGAAAAATGTGTGTTAACCCTGTATCATTATCAACAAAACTTATATAAAATTTGCAACCGGTAGTTGATAAGTTGGGTGAAGGACCCCATAAGTCACATTAAACAACTTCCAAAATTTGCTTTGTAGTTGAAATAGACCTTTGAAAGGATAGAAGGTGAGATTTTCCAAATTGACAAGATTCACAGAAGCTCACTTTTCCATTCATATTAGAAGAGAAAGATACATTGCTATTCTTGGAAATCAAAGACATAACTCTCTCAGATGGATGACCTAACATTTGATGCCACACATCTTTTGAGACTTGTTTGTGACTAACATAAGAAACGAAAGACTGGAAGGGAAACTTTACATTTGACTTGAACTTGCTAACAAAAGTAGACAAACGATTAACAAACTTGCAATTCTTTAAACTAGACGAGGAGGTACAACTTCTGTGTCTGAGTTGAGGTCCTAGGTGAGGTAGCTTAAACTGATAGAGACCATCCTATCCTCTGAAGCATTACTTTCCTTGTCGCCTTGTCCTTGACAAACCAGTGAGATGAGTGGAATTCCACAAAACAATCATTATCTTGAGTTAAACGAACAACACAAAGAAGATTTTGAGTGATTTGAGGAACATGAAGTATGTTATTCAACAAGATAGGTTTTTGAATAGGACAATAAGATATTGAATTAGATCCAACAAGAAAAACTTTGAGTCTATTCCCATTACCTACAGTTAGAGAGTCATTACTATGATATTCAAATTTCATATTCAGATTCTAAAGATTAACAGTGATGTGACTAGTAGCTCCACTGTCCACCAACCAGCTAGGATCTGTCACAACTTCAAAACTTGCTACATAAGTTGAATTTCGATTATTTCCTCCCTAATTTTCATAATTTCCTTGTATAGGAATATATTCTTTGTCAAACTTGTAGTAGCATATAGCAGCCGAACGCACAAACTTACCACAAACTTGGCATGTTGATTTGGATGCATTTCCTCGATAAGGTGAAAATCTTCCTTGGCCTCATCCTCTATCATTTCAGTTAGCTTTACCAAAATTCTTGTTATGTCCAAATTTTTTTTTATTTGTTGGAATTTATGCCTTAAAACCTCATAATTAATGATTTATTTGCAATATTATATTATCCATTATATGTAAAATCCAAGGTTACTAATGCAATCTTGAACAATATGTGGTTGACATATGAGAGGATCATGTTCAAGAAATAACCTAAAGGGTCATAGTATATGGATAAGGTTGGGTGCCTTATCCTGGAAACACTATTGATACAGTCCACTTTGTAATAGTTACAAATGATTTGATCCAAATCGTTCATGTGGAGACATGTGAATAGGGGTATCTTATACAATGAGTTTGCATAAGACTGGACTACGAAATATTTAATCTCTCTTTATAAATCTGTTAATTGACAAGATTAATATTTCATCAGGATGACCATATGCGACTCGATCTTAATCCTAAGTAAGACATAAACTCCTGCTTGTAAGGGCTTGTCCTTTGATTTGCATGGGTGAGAGTGGCTTTTATAACCGATTCAATAAGCCTACTATTTTAGGGACTTGATCAAATAGAGAGTTGGGAACACAATCTCACAAGATGGAATTCACTCCTTCCCATATAGGTAAGGAGACGAGTAGTTCCCTTAAGTACTGATTTCGGGACTTGAACAATGGGGCCTCACCCTGTCACTGGCCTGAGAGGGACTTAGTTTATGGTTGGATCATAAATAAATTATTCATTAGAGGATCAATGGTACTTAAGGTGCAAGATGTAATTACAGGGGTAAAATAGACTTTTGACCCAACTGTAACTACGAACAACTCATGAAAGATCGACTTGCATGTAATGGTTATATCCATGGACACAACTTGCCCTACAGTACATAAGAGTGCAACTCTAAGTCTATAGTAAAGTGACCTAAAGTTAATGAATGAAAATTGATTGATTAAAGAGTTTAATTAATTAATTTTGTATCATTGGAGCTTATAATTTGTAGGTCCATAAGGTCCCCTTACTAGCTCATAGTAACACGAAAAGATCAACTTAGTGGAAAGAAAAATTTGAAATGTTCAGATTAATATTTAATATATTAGATATATTAAATATAAAAGAGAAAATTATATTTAATTTATTTGATACATTAAATATTAAAATAATTAATATATGTCAGATACATTAAAGAAAATATATTTATAAAATTTGAATAAGATTCAAATAAAGAAATAAATATCATAGGATAATTTAAAAGATTTGAATAAGATTCAACTAGATTAAATATATATTTTAATATATTAGATATTAAAATATATATTATTTAATTATGGTAAAAATTTGGCACAGATCTCTATAAATAGGACATTTGGGTTGAACCATTAGAACACGCATCTCCTCAATAGAGAATTAGTCCCTTATTCCTCCGAGGATTTTCTTTCAAGAGGCTCCCATAAGCCTTGGTCCCGTGTTCGAGTCATAGCAAATAGGTTTTGTGGAATTAGTGTCGAGTCCAAGACCTGCCAGACAATTCTCCATATTTACTCCAAGTAAGTTTTACTTAACCTTGTCTATTTTTGTTTAATTCTAAATAATTCAAAGTCGATTCCAATGCTTCCACTTTGGATTTAATTCAGTTATTCTCTTCAATTGGTATCACAACGATCTTTGATTAAAATGGTGGGTATTTTAATTTCATATATGTGATTGACTGTTTAAGCATATTTGTGGTATTAGATTTACCTCTTTGATTAGATCAAGTTGTAAAACCCATAAGGGTTAAGTTTTTTTTATGTTTTTCTTTCGATTTTTTTTAATCTCGCCAATCGAGTGGTCAAATAATGTAGTGGCAAGTTAAAGATTCATATACGCCGGTGATTGCAATCAAAGTCGAAAGAGCGCAGTGGCATATTTTTAAGTTGACGGCGAGATGGTATGAATTGTGCGGTGCAGTATATTTTTTTGTCTTCACATGCATGAGTAGGTGTATTTGGTATGTGTTGCATGAGGTGCCAAATTTGAAAGCCCAATTTAGATGCCTATTGCATCATTCTGCTCTGTTGTAAATTGTTATATATATATTCCAATTGAAAATCTAATCTAACAAACTACCAGCATGAGGCATAAGTAGTTCTTAAACAATTAAATATGTGGTGAGATGGTGGTTTAATCAATTAAATAATGATCATTTTTATGCCAGTCGTGATGTGTTCGATCAAAGGGCTTGTGCTTTCAATCAAGAACGTAGGTGTGTCAATAGCAGCTCGAATCAAAATTTAAGATTTTCTAATCCTAAATTTGGAATGGTTCCAAAAAGAAAAGATTTCGAAGACCAAGATATATCTTGGATTTAATTTTTAGTAATTTAAATTTTTTTCAATTTCTTAAGATATGCCAAATATGCCGGTCAATTTTGCTAGATTAAAATTCCACCAAAGATTAAGCATGATCATGCATCTTATCTTATTTTAAAATATAATTGTTATATTTGAAAATTTTGATTAGGTTGTTTCCTAATAGAAATAAGATGTTTTCCTAATTAGTTTATATTTTTTATATTTTTGAATATAATTGTTATATTTGGAAATTGATTGGAAAATTGAATTAGGATATTTGCTTTCTTAATTAGAAGGCATGCTTTCTTAATAGGATTAAGATCTTTCCTAATAGGATTAAGGTTTTATTAAAATAAAGATATTTATAATTCAAAATAGTATAGAATTTGAATTCATCTTTATTTATTTCTAATGAGATTAGACTTTACAATAATCTTTTAATTTTGTTTTGAAAGGTTTAAAATGGTAGAATTTCAAGATTATCCATGAAGTGAATTTCAAGATTATCCATGAAGTGAATTAGTTTTTAATAGGATTAGAAATATTGCTTAAATTCACTTAGGTTCATTAATCTAGGAATTAATAGTTAATTAATGATTAATGAATTTCAAATAAAAATTGACTATAAGGGAACTCTATCTATGGAAGGTTCTGTCTAGACTAGGGTATTTAAGCTGACCGAAAGGGAACACATCTAATTGGAAACTGACTTGAGAATTGAATTAGTCAAATTTTATTTTATTTCATTAACATAATGTGATTAGTTTTTAAATAGTTTAATAAATTTGGTAATTCACACTAAAATCAGCCTAACCAACATAAGGGTTATGAAAAGGTAGATTGGGAACTTAGATAAAGGAGATTAGCCTAATTTGTCTAAGTAATAGAAAACCCTATTGAAAAATACTTAGTGGGAGAAGGTTGGATTTTTCACACTTAGCCATTTTTACCTTTAGTAATGGCTTGCACAAGTCACAAATAGCACAATTAAGTAGTATTATGCATTAAAAAGCTCATAGGTGCTTTTCACATAAAAAGTTACTCTTTTACTACTAAAACATTCATTCAAATAGGCTTCTCCATACAAAAGTACCTAAGATAGTATTTTTAAGCCATAAAAACTTCATTAAAATACCCTCAATATCTCTAATTCTAAGAGCTATCAAGTTCCCAAACTTAGACCATTACTCGTCCCTGAGTAATGCCTTATTTCAAAAAAATTTCAACACAGAGTCTAGCTACCAAACAATCAAGTTAATCTACCAAACACTTGGATCACAGCATAGATACTGTTACAGCAGTTTGATTTCTCAAATTCTCATTCAAGCTCGGCATCTTAAGGATTTACCTGGATTTTTTTACTCCAAAGACATAGTCTCAGCCTTTACACAGCCTCACAGCTAAACCACTGCCTTCTTCCTTCATTGAGTTCACTTTGCATTCCTTTAGCTCATAAAAAGGAGAGCTAGCTTACTGCTTCCATCTTATTTTTAATTTCAAAAAGAAAATAGACACTACTTCAAGGTACCTTCCCCTAAGAATCAATCACTCCTTTAACCAATCAAGTTCCCTTAACCTTTTGCTAAGCTTATTCTTAGTTCTTAGAAGGCCAGACTTGTGGTGCAACTCACCTAAGCATCAAAGACCTTATAACATCTAAACTTTAACAAACAACTTTTTTGTTTTTTTTTCTTAGAGAGAACCCTCTTTGTATACAAAGCCTTCGATTTAGACATCAACATTTGTGATGAAAGTTTCCTAACAACGAGCTTTGTTACTAAGTTGGGCTGCTAAGGCATATTCATGTCTCAGGCCACCTTTCAGCTCAAGGATAAATATGAGTTTCATGTCTAACCCTGTCTTAATGGTTAGCTTTTGACAGAGGAATAACTCTCTTCCTAACTTTTCCTTCTTTTTTTTTTTCCAGAAGGGCACTTAATGCTTAAAGACAAATTATTGATCTTAGGGGTAAAGTAGTACTCTTTGACACACACATTGAAAGAGAAACCCAAAAATCAGAAAGGGCAATCTTACTCCCCCCAAACTTATCTTGCTCATTGTCCTCAATGAGTGAAAGAAGGAGGCTAGGATGTCCCCCAAACTTATCTTAAACAAACAATAGCTAGCAACAACAAGCATCCCACTCCCAAATTCAAGCTAATTGGAGGAAACTCTTAAGATTTAACAGCTAACAACAAGGGGCATTTAGACTAGCTACATCCATGGTAAAAAAATCAAGGGAATAAGTGCAAGATCACTGAGCTTGGCAGAATTGGAAGAAGAATTAAACCACAGAACATGCACTAGCTTTTCATTCATATCTAGGGAGCTTACAACATTAATTTCTTGGCAGATTTTTTTTTTTCGAATTGAAGCACACAACTCAGCTAGGAAAAGAGAACAAGATACAAAAGATACTAAACCACCCTAACCAAGAACTCAAAAGCAATTAAAAGCAACATGAAACCAATTAAAAGAAGTACGACAGTCATAACAATATGAAAGGACAATAACTACTTAAAACACAACTTCCCTTGTCTTCAATCTTCATCTCCAAGAATATTCTCTTCCTCTTCATCTTCCTATTCTTCATTGGGCGAAGGAGTGTTCCAAGGGTTCAAGATACCATTAGGAAAAGTAGGAAAGGAGGATAAGGCTTGAAAAACTTCGCTAGCATGGCTTTCTTCATGGAGCTGTCTTTGGTCTTTGCATAATTCCAGTAAGTTTGCTACTGCTTTTCAGTATATTCCCACCTTTGCAAGAGATGAGCCTGCTGTTTAAGCATCATGTTTACTCCCACGGCTAGACCTCCCTTGCCTTTGTTCTCCCCTTTACTCAGCCGATCAGTGCTTGCTAGATCAAAATGTCCTTAATCACTTAGGATATTCTCAGATGGTTGAAAAGGTATCCCAGCTCTTATACACAGCATGATAATGGTGTTGGGGAAGAACAACTTCCCTACTTTCTTCTTAGCACAATCTTGAATCTCACGAGCTATTATTCGACCCACATCAATGCTTAACACTTTTAAAATGGAAAAAGTCAAGAGAATTCTGTTTTTGGAGACAGTGTTATCATGAGTAGTAGGAATCAATCTGTTTTTCACAAAAGATAACCACACATTAGCTTCATCATTGAGGTGGGCTACTTCAAGACTTCTTGCATTTGTGTGGGATACCCTCCATTGTGAAGGACATAATCTAATTAAACCCAAGCGGAAGCGTATGAATCGGTTTGAATTTATTTAGAATTAAATACTAATATTATGGTTAAGCATAACATACTTTGAAAATATGGAGAATCTTCTGGCGGATCTTTAACTCTTAAACAAAGTCTTCCTAGTTATGACTCGAACACAAGACCAAGACTTATGGGATCCTCTTGAAAGAAAATCCACAAGGGATTAAAGAAGAAGAGGTCTAGAGAGAATTCTATAATTCTCTCTATTGAGGAGATGTGTGTTGTGAAGAATGCACAATGGCTCTCCCCTAGGGTCCTATTTATAGTGGTCTAGGGAAAATAATTAAATAATATATTTTAATATCTAATATATTAAAATACATTTATCTAATTAATTTGAATCTTATTCAAACTGTTTAAAATTCTCCTACGGCATTTATTTCCTAATGTGAATCCAATTCAATTTTAATAAATATCTTTTATTTAATGTATCTAATATACATTAATTATTTTAATATTTAATGTATCAAATACAATAAATATATTTTCCTCTTTTATATTTAATATATCTGATATATTAAATATTAATTTGAACACTTCAAATTAAATATTAATTTGCACATTTCAAATTTTAATATTTAATGTATCAAATAAAATAAATATATTTTCCTCTTTTATATTTAATATATCTAATATATTAAATATTAATTTGAACACTTCAAATTTTTCTTTCAACTAAATTGATCTTTTTAGTGTTATTATGAGCTAGCAAGGGGACCTTATGGACCTAAAGATTATAAGCTCCAATGATACAAAATTAATTAATTAAACTCTTTAATTAATTAATTTTCATTCATTAACTATAAGTCACTCCACTATAGACCTAGAGTTGCACTCTTATGCACTGTAGGACAAGTTGTGTCCATAGATATAATCATTATATGCAAGTCGATCCTTCACGAGTTGTTCGTAATTACAGCTGGGTCAAAAGTCCGTTTTACCCCTATAATTACATCTTGCACCTTAAGTACCACCAATCCTCTAATGAACAATATGTTTATAATCTAATTATAAACTAAGCCCCTCTCGGGCCAATGAGAGGGTGGGGTCCCATTGTTCAAGTCCCGAAATCAGCATTTAAGGGAACTACTCATCTACTTACCCTATATGGGAATGAGTGAATTCCATCTTATGAGATTATGTTCCCAGCTCCTATTTGGTCAAGTCCCCCAAATGGTAGGCATATTGAATCGGCTATAAAAGTCACTCTCACCCATGCAAATCAAAGGACAAGCCCTCACAGGCAGGAGTTCATAACTCACTCAGGATTAAGATCGAGTCGCATATGATCATCCTGATGAAATATTAATCTTCTCAATTAACATATTTATAAAGAGAGATTAAATATTTCGTGGTCCAGTCTTATACAAACTCATTGTATAAGATACCCCTACTCACATGTCTCCACATGAATGATTTGAATCAAATCATTTGTAACTATTACAAAGTCGGCCGTATCAATAGTGTTACTAGGATAAGGAACCCAACCTTATCCATATACTATGACTCTTTAGGTTATTTCTTGAACACGATCCTCCTGTATGTCAACCACATACTGTTCAAGATTACACTAATAACCTTGGATTTTTCATATAATGGATAATATTATATTGCAAATAAAATAATCAAAATTATTAATTAATTAATTAATTACGAGGCTTTAGGGCATAAATCCCAACACATTGAGCACCGTTTACTCCTACAACTTTCATAGCTGTGTTGAGGTGGGACTCGAGTGTTGCTACTTCTATTTCATTAAAAAACAGCATGAGGAATGTCTGAAAGGTTAAACAGTTCATTAATAGCTGTGGGTGACCAGTCAACCACCTTGCCTCGTACTCTTACTTGAAAGGCATACTGCCCCTTCAAATTGGCATAAAATTCTTGGACAATGGGCACTATGGCTAGCTCTGGTTGCTGACAAAATTGTTCCCACCTATGGTTGATGATGTTAGCCCTAATAAACACGAGTAGCTTGCTGAATGGAGCAGCAAAGCCTTTCTCAGGGAAAAGCTCCTTAGCTTTTAGCTTTTCAAATCAGAGCCTAGCCTATTCATTAATGAATCTTTCCAAGGGGGAACCTCTTTGGGATTGATATGGCTCCTTACCTCTTCTCCTCTATATTCTGCTGCTAGGAGAAGAAGCATCCAATGGTTCTTCATGCTCATGTGCAGTATTTTCTTCAGCAACTTCCTCAATAGCTTCTTCCTCAATCACTTTCTTCTTGCCTTTGGATTCAGAAGATTTGGATTTTGAATGAGAAGATCTTGAAACAACAGCAGCTTCAACAAATCCATGCTCCTCCTCAACTTCAACTTCTTTAACCTCCTTGGATTTCTTTCCTCGGGTTTTTGAAGGAGTCATTTCCTCACTATTACATTTTTTTTTTCTAGCTGTGCACTTGTTGCTTTTGGGTTGAGATAAAGGCTACCCCTCCAAGGCTTCCAATATAAAGACATTAATGCAATCCAAGCCATCAATTCGAATTGAAGATGGTCAAAGCTGTATCTCTGCCATATTTTCCTTTTTGTACTTCCCAACAAGATTTGAAATCAGTCTTTAGCTATGCTGCAGCTACACAATTGTCCGTTCAGAGCTGTCTGACATTGATATAGATTGTTGCAGCCTAGAAGAAAAGCATATCTCAAGCTGTACAACTGTCTTTTCCAAAAATGGCAACTAAAGACAGAAACTTTGCATGCAGCTGGTTTATATTAATGTTGTCTGCCACCCCAACTGCTCACCTACAAAAGAACGTAAAAACTGAACAAACAAGAGTTAAAATACGATTAAACTAGTTCTAACATAGTGAAATAGCTGTAGGGAGAAAAAGATTTGAAAACTAATTAACCCAACTCAAAATTTTGTTTACACTTTGTCCCAAATTCACTTAGATAATAGCCTCTTCTAGGCTATTTCTCTTTGAAAATTTTCTCCCCAATAGTGCTCAGCCATTGACTTTAAATTCTCTCCATTCCTTTTTATCTCTTACCGTAATGGCACCATAAGGAGAGACTTCGGTTACCAAAAATGGACTAGACCATTTTGACCTTAACTTACCAGGAAATAACTTCAGCCTTGAATTGTATAACAACACTTTTTGACCAACCGCAAACTGTTTAGGCGAAATCCTCTTATCATTCCATGCCTTGGCTTTTTCCTTATACAACTTGGCATTTTCATAAGAGAATCTCCTAAATTCATCAAGGTCATTCAATTGCAACATTCTTAAATTTCCAGCAGCCTGCAAGTCTAAGTTCAACTCCTTTAAAGCCCAAAAATTCATGTGCTCTAACTCCAAAACCAAGTGACATTCTTTACCAAACACTAGCCTATATGGGGACATGCCTAAGGGAGTTTTAAAAGCTATTCTATAAGCCCATAGAGCGTCTTCTAACCTGCTGGACTAGTTTTTCCTATTCGGCTTGACCACTTTCTCAAGAATTCCCTTAATTTCTCTATTTGAAATTTCAGCTTACCCATTAGCTTGTGGGTGATAGGGAGTGGAGACCTTGTGTTTGAAGTTATACTTAGCCAATAATGAAGTCATTGCTCTATTCAAAAAGTGAGAGCCTTCATCACTAATTAGAACTCTAGGAGTTCCAAATCTAGTGAAAATAAACTTGTGCAGAAACTTCATTACTGTCTTAACATTGTTTAAAGGACAATCAAGAGCCTCAACCCACTTTGAGACATAATCCACAGCCACTAAAATGTACAAATTACCTATTGAATGAGGGAATGGTCCCATGAAATCTATTCCCCAAACATCAAAGAGTTCAACTTCTAAGATATAAGTGAGGGGCATTTCATCCCTTTTTCCAAATTTTCCCTTCCTTTGACATTTGTCACAAGCTTTGCTAAAGATATAGGCATCCTTGAAAATAGAAGGCCAATAGAATCCTGATTGAAATACTTTGGCTGATGTTCTTTAGCCACCAAAATGACCTCCATAAGGAGAAGAGTGACAATGTTTCAAAATAGAATACACTTCACTTTCTGCCACACATCTTCTTGAAATCCCACCAACACATTGCCTATACAAAAATGGCTCATCCCACAAATAAATTTTAGCTTCATGAAAGAATCTCTTTAGCTATTGTTTGGAAAAATTAGAGGACAAAACATTGCTGGCCAGGTAATTGCAAAATCAACAAACCAAGGGATCTCAACTTCTTGAATTTTAGCCACTGTGAGAAGCTGTTCATCAAGAAAGTCATCTTTGATATCAGATTGCTGCAGCAAAATTTTTGAATTTTCAATTCTGGACAGATGGTCTGCTACCAGATTTTCAGAACCTTTCTTATCCTTAATTTCCAAATCAAACTCTTGTAAGATCAACACCCACCTAATTAATCTTGGCTTAGCATCTTTCTTAGCTAGTAGGTACTTAATGGCAGCATGGTCTGTGTAGACAACCACCTTAGAACCTATTAAATAAAACCTATACTTCTCAAAAGCAAAAACTATTGCCAACAACTCTTTTTCTGTTATGGTGTAATTTAGTTGTGCTTCATTGAGAGTTTTGCTAGCATAATAGATTGGGTGAATAACCTTACCTTGCCTTTGTCATAACAAAATACCTACAGCATAGTCACTTGCATCCCACATCAACTCAAATGGAAATTGCCAATTTGGAGAAGACGTCGTAGGAGCAGTAACTAAAGCTGTTTTCAGAATATTAAAGGCTCTAAGGCAGTCGAAATTGAACTAAAATGGTCTGTTTACCTCCAGCAATGAGCACAAGGGTTTTGAGATTTTAGAGAAGTCCTTTATAAATCTCCTTTAAAACCCTGCATGTCCTAAAAAACTCCTTACACCCTTAACTTTGGTAGGTGGTTCTATTTTCTCAATGATCTCAATTTTAGCTCTATCAACCTCAATCCCTTCTTTGGAAATCTTATGGCCTAGCACTATGCCCTTTCTCACCATAAAGTGGCATTTTTCCCAGTTTAAGACAAAATTTGTTTCCTCACACCTCTTTAATACCTTCCCTAAATTGCCTAGACAAGCTTCAAATGAATCCCCAAAGACTGAGAAGTCATCCATGAAAACTTCCATGATAGATTCCACCATATCAGAAAATATAGCCATCATACATCTCTGAAAAGTGGTAGGGGCATTGCAAAGGCCAAAGAACATTCTCCTAAAGGCAAAAATTCCATAGGGGCAGGTAAAAGTGGTCTTTTCTTGATCTTGTGGGGCTATGGTTATCTGGTTATAACCAGAATACCCATCAAAGAAGCAATAGTAATCTTGACCAGCCAGTTTATCCAACATTTGGTCAATGAAGGGTACAGAGAAATAGTCTTTACGAGTGGCTTTGTTTAGCCTCCTATAATCTATATGTACCCTCCAACCTGTCACTATCCTAGTTGGAACTAACTCATTGGCCTCATTCACCACCACTATCATGCCACCTTTTTTCGGCACACATTGGATAGGACTTACCCAATTTCTATTTGAAATAGGGTATATGATTCCAGCATCTAGCCATTTAATGATTTCTTTCTTTACAACATTCTTCATAGCTAGATTAAGTCTTCTTTGTTGCTCAATGGATTTGAAATTTCCTTCTTCCAAAATGATTTTATGCATGCAAAAAGAAGGACTTATACCCTGGATATTAGCCAAAGTTCGTCCTATAGCCCTCTTGTACTATTTCAACAATTCTAGTAATATCAACTCTTTTTCAGGCAGTAAGCTTGCTGAAATAATAATGGGAAAAGTCTTTTTCCTCACCTAAATAAGCATATTTCAAGTGATATGGCAATGGTTTTAGCTCAAGGGTAGGGGGTTCTTTCATGGAAGGCTGCATATGTGGTGTTGTCCTATCTCCTAACTCTAGAGATTCAAACACCCTCCTAAAACAGGAAACTTCAGCCAAACTCTCACCATCCCCTTCAAAACTGTTGTTTTCCAAATCCTCTGCTGTTATTCTTCCAAAAGATTGAACTTGATGTTGTAGCAATTCCTTTTCAGTATTCTCTTTAATAACTTCTTCCAACACTTGAATTACATAACCCTCATCCATATCAGTTGGATATTTCATTGTGTCATAGATGCTGAATTTCACTTGCTGGTCATTCACTTCCAGCAAGTGATTGTTCCCTCATACACACCCACCATTGTTCTTCTTGTCTAAAGGAAAGGTCTCCCTAGGATTATAGGCACTTATTTGTCTGCTTCATAATCTAAAAGTATGAAATCAGTAGGGAAAATGAACTTGTCCACCTGAACTAGAATGTCCTCTATCTTTCTTTCAGAGTGGGTTATGGACCTATCAGCTAGTTGGAGAGTGACAGTAGTGGGCCTAGCTTCACCTATGCCTAATTTTTTGTAAATTGACAAGGGCATAAGGTTAATGCTAGCTCCTAAGTCACACAAAACTCGTCCTAATTCCTCCAATAGAAACAGTTATGGTGAAGGATCTAGGGTCTTTCTCCTTGTTTGGGATTTTATTTCTCAAAATGGCACTACACTCCTCATTGAAGGAAACTGCCTTAAACTCCTCAAATCTTTCTCTTCCTGTCAAGACATCTTTAAGAAATTTCATATAGTTAGGCATTTGCCTCAAATTATCCACCAATGGTATGTTTATATGAATTTCTTTCAAGATATCCATGAACTTCTCAAAGTGAGCTTCTTTTTTTTCTCTTTCTCAACCTTTGAGGAAAGGGTGGAGGAGGAGGTTTAAACTCAGGAATGGGGATAGCTACATATTGTTTTTCTTTAGAAAATTCAGCTCTAGGTAGTATCTCAACTTCCTCCTCTTGCTTTCCTTCATTCTCATTCTGCTTTTCTTTCTTTTCCTCCTCAACTTGGACATCAGTGTCCTTCACTTTCTATTTTCTCTTGTGAACCTCCACTTCCTCAATTAATGGCTTCCCACTTCTCAATTCTATGGCTTGCACTTGCTCTTTCCCCTCTCTTTTGGATTTTCAATATTAGAGGGAAGCTTGCCTTGAGGCCTTGCCGTTAGCTCATTAGCTAGTTGACCCATTTGCAATTCCAAATTTCTCAATGAAGCTTGCTGACTTTGAATAACAGCATCATTTTTTTGCCATATATTCCTTCATCAAGCTCTTAAGAGATGTACCTGGAATATGTTGAGGGGACATTACTTTTTGCTGCTGTTGGGGCATGGGTTGCTGATTTTCAAAGGTTTGGTAACCTCGATGCCCAAAACCTGGTGGGTAATTCACTTTTTGCTGTACTTGAGGGGCTTGAGAATTACTTCCTTGGCCTCCCCAAGCAAAGTTTGGGTGATTCCTCCAACCTGGGTTATAGGTATTGGAGTAGGGATTATTCCTCTGTTGGTTTTGGTTTCCTATGTAGCAGACTGAAGCAGGATTGCTGGGGAAAAATTCAAAAGTATGGTTCTCACCACAGTAAACACATGAATCAGTACTTACTTGGTTTACAACAGCTGCATTCTGCATATTAGGAGCATTTTGGGCTACATTTCCCACAGTCAAATTCTTTACATTTTGGCCATGGATGAGATTTGGGCATTTATAGCAGTTAAGGCATCCAATTCCAAAACTCCTTTGTTTTTCTTACCTGGGTTACTTCTTGACTCAGCCCACTGACAGTTGTTCGATGATATCGTTTCAAGGATTTCATGAGCTTCATTATAAGTCTTTGATAGAAGAGCCCCATTAGTTGAAGCATCCACAACTTGCTTAGTGGTTGTATTTAACTCATGGTAGAATGTCTCCATTTGTATACAGTGAGGTAGTCCATGGTGAGGGCATTTCGTAAGCAATTCCTTGAATCTCTCCCATGCCTCACTCAAGGTCTCATCATCAAACTGTTGAAAAGCCACAATATCATTGCTGAATCTAGCATTCCTAGTAGGTGGGAAGTACTTAATGAGAAATTTTTCAGCAAGAGTGTTCCAAGAATCCAGGAATCCACTGCCCCTGGAGGAAGTGCATTCAACCATGTCTTGGCTGCATCTCTAAGGGAGTAAGGAAACAAACTCAACCTTAGGGCATCCTTAGACACTCATGGAATGATAAAAGAATCACTAACCCCTAGGAAGGATTTCAAATGCAAATGAGGGTCCTTAGATGGTAATCCATGGAATTGACCTATGGTTTGAAGCATTTGAAACATCACTGGTTTAAGCTCAAAAGTAGGGGCTTGGATTTCAGGTCTAATTATCCCTGGATTTAACTCACCAACCAAGGGATTGGCATATGTTCTAATGGCTCTCTCTATGTCATATGCTAAAACAATAGCATTAGCAGGAACCATAGCCTAATTAACCACTCCGGCTGGTCTATTAATCTTAGGATTTGGCTGCTGTCTATTCTCAGGGTTAGGTAATTGTTGAGCTAAAGGATCTTTAGGGAGTTGTGGATCCGCCATAACTTCTCTTTGATCTCTCAATCTCCTCCTAAAGGTCCATTCTATTTTTAGATATGAAATAAACTCTAACCCAGGATGTTCATTCATACACAACCAATATACCTGAAATAGATAAAACCAGCTTTAGTTAGTTCTGTCTTAAGCTCAAAATGATTAAAAACAACTTAAACAATGTAAAAATCAAACTAGTCCCCGACAACGGCGCCAAAAACTTGTTGCTTAGCAAAGTGTGTGCAATTTCATAATGGAATCACCCTAAAAGTGCAAGTATACACAACCTAATGCAGCAAGTGATAAGTATTTTTATATCGTTCTCCTCAGGGACAAGTTAAGTAGGTTTTTGCAATGCTTAAGCTGAATTTAGTTAAGTAACAGGCAATCAACATCAATTGGTGCAATGAACTAAAAAAAACTAAGAAACAAGATTAAAATGGTGCTGAAATGCTTGAACAATAGGAAAATAGTGAATAAATTGGAACTAAATAGATTCTGTGAAAAGGGATCAGGATTAGGGACTAAATAGATTATGTGAAAAGGGATCAGGATTAGGGGCAGAATTCTGCTTCATCAAACTCAAATGCTATAACATAGATCATGCCTCAACACTCAATGCAGCTAATTCGCGGATTCTTTCCAGAATTCTCAAAGAATTAGTGATTAACTCCCATTAACCTCTGAAATTAAGCCATTAACTGCAAACATTAGGTGAGTTACTATCCCTAGTGTGCCCAATTACCTTAGAGCAAGCTCCTAATCAGAACTAATGTTATGTCATGCATTCGATTCATCCTTCCTATCCCAAAGTTAAGATGAACACAGCCTAGACAAGTTGGCCAGACAAATCCAAGCTAAAGTTAAGCACACAAGGCATAGGAGTGAAGAATATGAAAGTCTACTATTTCATTCAATAAGAATCAACAATAAATCTTCTAAACCCTCACCCAAGGGGTGATTAGTTCATAATTAAAAAAAGGACAACAACAAAAGAGTAAGGAAAGTCTTAAACAACATTCTAAAACTTGTCTTTAATATCAAAATGCTGAAACATAAAGAAATACTGTAGAAACTAGGTGAAATGGATAAGAAAGAGATGTTGGACAGCTTCTTTATGGCATATTTCCCTTCCTTTCAGAAGTAGATCACCTCCTAAGAAGGGCTCTTCTCTTCTTCTCGAAATCCTCTCCCTCAAATGTCTAATCTCCAAGATTCTCCCTCCAAAAATGGAAAGCAAGGGCTTTATATCTCTCCCCTTCTTTGAAATCAAGGTTGAGTGGACATTTGAAGACCAATGGCAGCCCCTCCTTGGTTTAAATCAGTACAAGTGTCATAAATTGTCCACCTCAATTAATGAAATAACTCTCACGTGCTTCTTGTGTAACTGATCCCAGATAAATGCTCTAGCTTTAATGATGCTTCATCACAAGCACAACAATTGCTCCAGTAAGCTTGACCCTGTATCAACAACAAAGTTCTAGCATAACATGTTGGATTTTTCACACTTAGCCATTTTTACCTTCAGTAATGGCCTGCATAAGTCACAAATAGCATAATTAAGTAGTATTATGCATTAAAAAGCTCACAGGTGCTTCTCACATAAAAATGGATTCTTTTACTACTAAAACATCAATTCAAATAGGTTTCTCCATACAAAAGTGCCTAAGATAGTATTTTTAAGCCACAATAACTTCATTAAAATACCCTCAATAGCTCTCATTCTAAGAGCTATCACCGACCAATGCCAGACGATCTGCCGCACTGCAGCTCGCTGCCATTTGTTTGCGCTGATGCCGCATGCTACATATCAGTTAAGCCACCAGAGCGTCTATAGAGTCACAACCGTCCGCCGAAGCACGCCTCTGCTGGTAGATCCACCGAAAGCTACTGCCGCCTAGCTGACCATATTTGTAGATGCCCATCCCGGATCCGAGTGAGTTCGTTTCGGCGAATTTGGGCTATTTTCGGTAGTGGCGTGGAGTAAGTACCCGTCTGTTTAGGCTTGTGGCTATTTTGTGGGTGTTTTTAAGGTTCGTTTTGGTTTTGTTATTAATTGGAAGTTAATCCATAGATTGTGGACTTGAATTTAGATTACCCATAACATTTGGGTCTTGGATTCGTGAAATCAAACTATTTATAGTCAATTTCAGTAGCGATTCGAGTTCGAAATCTAAGGCGAGATCGTGGGTAACTGTTCGACATGAGTTTGAGGTGGATTTTAGTTGTTAAAGTTGGTTTAGTTGTTAATTTAGTGATTTAAAGTTGACCTATTGATTGTTGGACTAAATTTCAGGATTACCCATTACGATTGAAGGTCGTTTTAGGCAAAATTGGATTCTCGGGCTGCTATCCAACATTGTTTTGAGGTAAGTTTTTTTGTGGGTATCGAATTTTCCAACATAATTAAGTCTAAAAGTGAATCGGGATTTAGTTAGCCTTAATTAAGAACTTTTTCGTGGAGTTTTGGTGTTGTTTTAGTGTTTTAAAAATTTACCCATAACACGTAGGCCTTTGTTTGACTATTCAAGATCAAGTATTCGAGTTCGGGTCATCTTGAACCTTGGAGTAAAATTGTAAGTAGTCATTCGGATTTAAGCCCCTCTAAGTTCTTTATTTTGTGTTTCATGTTTGTGGTGCTTGTGATCAATTATGCATGTCCAATATGAATATGTGGGTCATGGTGTGATTGGCTGAACTATCTTGAGTTGTTCTTAAGCTTAAGTTGCTTAATCACGTGTTAAAATAGTATTAGGGGCTTAATTTATTTTGGAATGCTTAGAACTATTGATTGCTAGTATGATATCCAAGGGGTCTGGGCCGTGTGTTATGTTGTCTGTATGCGACTTGTTAGAGCTTGGTTATAGGGCTGGGAATACCTGAATAACTATTATGGTTCCTAGCATGCTTAGGGAATTAAAGTTTGAGTGGTATGGTGTGAGGGCTATATCACCAGCGTGCATAGGGGCTACGGGTAAGTGAAGTTCAGGTTTAAGAGTGCCGTCGAGCTTGAGCATGAGTCTATGCTGAGGTTCATGATTTGTGGTTAGTGGGAAAACGAGTCATGATCCTGCGATCGTTGTTGCTTGTGGATGTATGGCCCGAGGATTTTATGCCGCTAGTAGCTTCCTAAAATAGTGAAAAGTTGGTGGCCTTGGTGCTTATCCAGAAGGTAAATAGTCAGTTAGACTACCTTGTTACAGGTCTGGTTCGTAAAAGTTTAGGTGAGCTTTGGTTCAAATGTAATTGGGGCATGATTACTTGAACGCTTTGTAACATGTTTGCTTAAATGTGTTTGGGCGTTGGTGGTGAATGAACTTATATTTAAGCTTTGTCTACCTAAACTTGTTTGACAATGAGTTGTGTCTCTGACTGAGTTCGTGTTTGTGGTTATGCATGAGGTTTACTAGTCGAGGTGAGAATGAGGCTTATGATCTCTTGGATAATGAATCCCTTGATGATCTAAGTGCGTTGTGGCTAAGTGAGAGCCTGTTAGGCTAGTGCCACCTACCTTTTTCGTGCGAGTATGTATTCCTAGAAGGTTGATGCAGAGAGGTGAGCATGAGGTAGAGAGGTGAGCGTGAAGCAGAGATGTGAGCGTGAGGTAGAGAGGTGAACGTGAGGCTTAGGGGTGAATGTGAGCCAGAGTGATGAGAGTGATGATGATGCCAGCATAGGGGCGATGTCCCCAAAGTGTTGAGCGTGAGAGTTGTCCTCCTTCTCTACATTATACCAGCTTAGGATACATGACTCGCAGGTATAACACGTGTAATACCAGAGGGGTGAGCTGAAGTAAGGTAAGTAGGCACATAGCTAACTGAAGTGAATATTGAGTTTGAATTTGAGCATGAGTCTCTGAGTTAGAGCAGAAATCGTCTGTTTATGGTTTTTGACTTTGGACCCTAAGTGGGCTACTTACTGGGTATGTTTATACTCATCCTTGCTACTTTTTTTGTCTTTGCAGATTGTACACATCCTCGAGGCGGGTGATGAAGGTGATGACTTGACGAAGATATGGAGACTTCACCAAAGTTCCTTTCCTATTGTTAGCTTTAAGTTTTGTTTCTTTGTTCTTTGTTGTATGTTGGTTTGTAAAACTTAAATCTCTTATGCTTCTATGTGTTGGTTAGAATTCCTTAGTTCTTGTGTCTGTTGGTTGAGCTCAGCATAATGTATCGTAGTTTGGTGGATGCTGAGTTTGTGCTCTAAAGTTTAGAAGTGTTGTTTTGTTTCTATCAGGTCTTTGAAAATTTTGGGTTTCTCATAGTTACGTCGTTATGCTACCGAAGTTTCAAGCATGAGCGGGGTAACTAAGTCGTGCTTCCTCTTTTAGAGAGTCGTATGGGTGTTAGGGTCATTACAAAATAGTTCCTAAATTAGCTAGGACAATCATAATAAGAGGAATTTTTAAAATACCTTTATATATATATATAATGAAAATAAATTTGATTTACTAGATTTTTAGTGGAGAATAAATAACGCCACCTGGATAGTTGATACAAGATCTACTATCAAGATTTATTCTTTATTACATTTGATATGTTTCTTGAAAAGTACTTAACATGTAGAATAGTTTTTATAGGTTGACACCAAGAACCCCATCTTAGTTAGTGTAGTGGATGACATTAAGATGTCATAAAGTAAAGATTGTTACTTAATGCTGAATATGGTGTTTTTAGTAACCATAAGAGAAATTCAATTTCTCAAACTTTATTATTAAAATGTTCATATAGTATGAATTACTTTGAAGTATTAAAGTTTATATTTTCAAAATCGTTTGAAAATACATTCAGCTAAAAATAAGAACAATTTGTATATGTTAAAATTTTGACATATATTATACTACAAAATACTGAGATATTCAGGATTATAGAATCCATAATAGAAAGACATTTTTTTCTTCTAAAATATAATACTTGAATTTGGCAGTTAAGATTGATTAACATCAACTTGAATACGACTAGTAAGCGCTAATTCTCTAAAAGTTAGTTAATCACTTTACTTGTCTGTAAATCTTGCCTTTCATGCAAGATAATCATTGTGTCTTTATTAGATAAGGCTACAAGGCTAAAGAATACTTTGGGCTTATACATTCTGACCCAAGTGGTCTGGTAAATGTAAAGGACAAATAAAGTCATGAATATTTCATCACTCTAGTTGATGATCATTCAAGGTACAAGTATCTTTACTTAATACATCATAAGTCTAAATTTTTGAAAAGTTCAAGAAAATTAAGGCTAAAGTTGAAAATTGATTAGGTAAGTCTATCAAGAATTATGATCAGATCATAGTGGGAAGTACAGAAACCTTGTACTAAGATTAGTTGAAAGAAAATAGGATTGTATCCCAACTCTTAATACCAAGTACAATTGTGTGAAATTGTGCTGCAATAGGAGAAACAAGAACTTGTTAGACATGGTCACATCAATAATGAGTCATACACAATTACCAAACTCCGGTTAGGATATGCAATAGAGATTTCATGGTGAACATGATTTACTCCAAAAGTGTTTACGAGACAATTTTGGGATTATAAAAAAGTAGTAAAGTTAGTTTACAACACTTCAATATTTAGGATTGTTAAGCATACGTACTGAAACAAATTCAAAGAGACTGAATGTGTTCAAAAGCATGCCTAAGTGTAGGCTACCCCTAAGGAGTACAAAATGGTCTTTTATCTAGTTATAAAAAGAATAAGGTATTTGTATGACAAATATCATTTTTTATAAGGAATGTCAAATAAAAGACTACAAACCATTAATAAGGTGAAATAGTGTTAATAAATTTGTCCCAAGTGAAATCACTAAATAGTTAACAATTTAATTATATTCGGAAGTCAAATGGATCCTAGTTATGAATTGGATAAGCCTCATCATAGTAGAAGAGTTATGAGATGACTCAACCTTTACAAGGACTTAATTGAAGCCCAAGTTTTCATGTTAGATAACAAAGTTGAAGGCTTATTGCCCTCAAAGTGAGACTTATGGAAAGGGTTAAACCTAATAGGAGAAAGTAGACTGCGAGTAAACTTTCTCACTTGTTGCCATACTGAAGTCTGTAAGCATTACTTAATTCATTGTTGCATATGGGATATGAAAAATGAATATATGTTTAGAATTCTTTTATGAAAAGAAAATCTTAGATAATGTATCTACACAAATCAATCAGAGAGGTTTATTTTCAAAGATCAAAAGAAAAAAGGTTTGCTAAAATAGTAAAGGTTCATTTATGAAATGAATTTTTCCATTAGATTTTTGAATATAAGGTTTGATAAAAGTATCAAAACCTATGACTTTGGATAAATATTAATGAAGCTTGTATAGACAAGAAAATCATTAATTGCTTAGTGGATTTTTCTCATATTTTATGTTGATGATCTTTACTCATTATGAATGATTTCTATCTAATGTAAAAAGTAGATTAAGTAACCAATTCCAAATGAGTGATTTTGAATGACTCGGTATATTTTATATGTCCCAAATGGAGATTTTGAGGAGAAAATGTTAACTTTGTCTCAAACATCTTATATTGACAAAATTGTTGTCAAATATTTGATATTTATGTCTAAGGAAGAGTATCCTAAGACACCTCGAATGTTGAGAGCATATGATTAATTATGTACTTAAGTGGAAGACAATTAATGCATAAATGAGACTTAACATTTAATATATAGTTGGTTAACATATATCAGTTAAACAAATGGTATAACCATTGAGTAGAAAATTAAAAGCTCTCTCAAATTATCTATGGATAATGAGAAATTTTTGTGTATGGAGTTAAAGATTTGATCTTTAGAAGATACACTAGTTCTTATAAAGATTTAAGAAAGTCTATGTTAAGATAAATTTTTCCTTAAGTGGTGGAGTAAGATATATAAGTTTAATGTTTTTGCTTCTGAAGAAACAAAAGAACTTGTATGACTATAATAGTTCCTTAAAGGTCTGAAAGGTGTTTCAGATATGATTTAGTCTAACCTCTTTATTATGACAATAGTGGTGCAAAAACTAATATTAAGGAAATTAAAAAACACCAATGTATAGGGAATCATATATAGAGAGAGAGCATCATAGTAGTGACCAAGATGACTTTTAATGACAGTCATTTGGATCTATATATAAGGACTCTCCAGGCTAAAGTGTTTGAGGGTTACCTAGAATGTTTAAGATTACGAGACATGTCTCATATTTGCTAGGGCAAGTGGGAGAACATGTTGGGTATAGAGTATGCCCTATGATACACATCTCACCGGCTTTAGTGCAAGTGGAAGATTGTTGGGATTTATGCCCTAAAGCCTTGTAATTAATGATTTATTTAATTAATAATAATTTTGATCATTTTATTTGTAATATAATATTATCTATTATATGAAAAAATTCAAGGTTATTAGTGTAATCTTGAATAGTATGTGGTTGACATATAAGATGATCATGTTCAAGAAATAACATAAAGGGTGATCGAATTGAAACGTGGGGGCTTTAAGAAAAGATTTTAGTTTAAAAACAAAGCTCCAGTCCAGTGCAAGTGCACACTGTCGATGCAAGTAATATAAAACTGGAAGTATTCCAGAGTATCGATCCCACAAGGATTAGATACAACAAAATTCAAGAGAATAAGCAAAGATGTTTTCAAATTGCAATTGTGGGTAGCCGGTGTAAAACAATAGTTGGGATAATTTTTGTTTTTGAAAAGAAAATGATAAAAGAGGGATTCAAATATTCTTTTGCCCTATTGAAAGAAATTGTGGCCTAATTGCAATTGCTATCCTTTGACTCAACACGTAAGCTTTGTAAACCGTATTCAACACCTATTCGACCTTCTATGAAGTATCTTTAGGGGTTTAAGTGATTAAACCGATATTTCTATGGCTAATACGAACTTGGTTAATTTTAAAACACAATTATTTTGGTTTTAAAGATTTTGCCCTATGTCTAGGGTTAAAAACAAAGTCCTAAGTCTAGACTATTTTCCTTTATTACTTTTATAAAAATCCAATTTTTCCTAACCTTTTCAGAATTAGACTCAATTTTTGTATACTAATCTAGGTGATCAATCTATACTAATAATGAGCATTAAAAAACAATAAAAGCAAACAAGCTATAGAGTAAGCAAGGTTGCTCTCACAATTAGGCCTATATTCCTATTTCTACGGCATTCACATGCTTAAATCCCAAAGAAAGACTTAACTCATAATTGAAAGAATGAAAAACAATTAATTAAAAGAATCAAAGTGCATAACTAAAAAAAAAAAAGAAGCAGTGGGTGATAAAAATTCAAGAATTAATAAATAATTGAATAACAACTTAATAATAATGAAAGAACAACCAAAATTCTATTAATCAAAATAAATTCAGCAACTATTTTATTTCAAAAAGGAATTACAAATGGAAAGAATAAAATAGTAGCTAAAAACTCAAAATTACAACAGCAACTAAGTTCCTAAAACATAAGCAAATAACTTAAACAAAACATAAATTAAATTCTAAGAAACGGAAGAACACGACCCCTTTTTCACTTCTTACTCAATCGACTCAACTCCACTTTTTTCAAAGGGAATTGAGCATTCACTTCCTTCAACTTTCGTTGAGGAATGATTGAGTTTCGAAGTTTAAAGGGGCTGGAAAACAGAAGAAAAAACAGCAGCGAAAAGAAATAAAAACAGCAGAAAATGACAATAGAAAATACATCAGAAAATCGTGAAAACAACAGAACTTGAGGCTGAAAATGGCCGAAAAATGATGATCCTCCTAGTGGCTTCTCCTCCCATATTTATAGAGGGTTTCCTTCTTGAACGATGCACAATTATGGCCAAAATTACAGCTAAAATTGTGGAGACAAGATCCCATGAAATTCCTAGATTTTTGGAGATTTGCGAATTTTCCTTTAAAGTCCAGATCGACCAGAATTGCAATTGCAATGCAATTGCATTTCTGTTGCATTCTTCAAATTTGTGCACAAAAACATCAAGTAAGTGTGATTTTCATTTTCTTTTACTTTCTTTTCTCCACTTAATTTAAAAGGCTACCAACAATAATTCAATTTAAACCAACTTGTTGCTAGCCTTTTTATCTAATAACACACATAAAATAACAAGAATAACTAAGTATAGCAGCCAAATAATTCTCATAAATGAGAATTATCAAAGGGTCATAGTATATGGATAAGGTTGAGTGTCTTATCCTAGTAACACTATTGATACGACCCACTTTATAATAGTTACAAATGTTTGATCCAAATCGTTCATGTGGAGACATGTGAGTGGGGGTATCTTATACAATGAGTTTGTGTAAGACTGGACCATGAAATATTAATCTCTCTTTATAAATCCGTTAATTGAGAAGATTAATATTTCATCAGGATGATCATATGCTACTCGATCTTAATCTTGAGTGAGTTATGAACTCCTGCCTGTGAGAGCTTGTCCTTTGATTTGCATGGGTGAGACTGACTTTTGTAGCCAATTCAATATGCCTACCATTTTGGGGACTTGACCAAATAGGGAGCTAGGAACATAATCTTACAAGATGAAATTCACTCATTCCCATATAGGGTAAGTAGATAAGTAGTTCCCTTAAGTGCTAATTTCGAGACTTGAAATGGGGCCCCACCCTCTCATTGGCCTGAGAGAGACTTCATTTATGGTTGGATCATAAACAAATTGTTCATTAGAGAATCAGTGCTACTTAAGGTGCAAGATGTAATTACTGGGGTAAAACGGACTTTTGACCCAACTGTAATTGCCAACAACTCGTGAAGGATCGACTTACATGTAGTCATTATATCCATGCAAGCAACTATAGGTCTATAGTGGAGTGACCCTAGAGTTAATGAATGAAAATTGATTAATTAAGGCTCCGTTTGATAACCATTTTATTTTTGGTTTTTGGTTTTTGAAAATTAAGCCTATAAATACTACTTCCATTTATGGCTTTCCATGTTTTTTTTAATCTAATTTTTAGATGTGTTTTCAAAAACTAAGCCAAGTTTTGAAAACTAAAAAAAGTAGTTTTCAAAAACTTGTTTTTGTTTTAGGAATTTGGCTAAGAATTCAAGTGTTTTCTTAAGAAAGATGGAAACCATTGTAGAGAAATGGTGAGAAAACAAGCACAATTATCAAAAACCAAAAACTAAAAACTAAATGGTTATCAAACGGGGCCTAAAGAGTTTAATTAATTAATTTTATATCATTTGAGCTTATAATTTGTAAGTCGATATGGTCCCCTTGCTAGCTCATAGTAACACTAAAAGATCAATCTTGTTGAAAGAAAAATTTGAAATGTTGAAATTAATATTTAATTTGAAGTGTTCAAATTAATATTTAATATATTAGATATATTAAATATAAAAGAGAAAAATATATTTATTGTATTTGATACATTAAATATTAAAATAATTAATGTATATTAGATACATTAAATAAAAGATATTTATAAAATTTGAATAAGATTCAAATAAATAAATATCGTAGGAGATTTGAATGAGATTCAAATAAGTATAAGATATATTTTAATATATTAGATATTAAAATATAATATTTTAATTATGACAAAGATTTGCTCTTGGTCTCTATAAATAGGACCCTTGGGTTGAGCCATTAGAAAACACACATCTCCTCAATATAAAATTAGAAAATTCTCTCTAGACCTCTTCCTCTCCAATTCTTTGTGGATTTTCTTTCAAGAGACTCCCACAAACCTTGGTCCTATGTTCGAGTCATAGTCAGAAAGATTTTGTGAAGGAGATAAAGACTCGCTAGAAATATAATCTCCATATTTACTTCAAGTAAGTTTGCTTAATCTTATTTTTTAGTTTAATTTTAAATAAAATCAAAAACAATCCAATGCTTCCGCTGCAGAGTGAAATGTTCATTCATTCAATAGTAACACTAAAAGATCAATTTAGTTGAAAGAAAAGCTTGAAATGTTCAAATTAATATATAATTTGAAGTGTTCAAATTAATATTTAATATATTAGATATATTAAATAGAAAAGAGAAAATTATATTTATTGTATTTGACATATTAAATATTAAAATAATTAATGTATATTAGATACATTAAAGAAAAGATATTTATAAAATTTGAATAAGATTCAAATAAAGAAATAAATATCGTAGGATAATTTAAAAGATTTGAATAAGATTCAACTAGATTAAATATGTATTTTAATATATTAGATATTAAAATATATATTATTTAATTATGACAAAGATTTGGTCAAGATCTCTATAAATAGAACATTTGAGTTGAACCATTAGAACACACATAATTCTCTCTAGACCTCTTCCTAATCCCTTGAAGATTTTCTTTCAAGAGGATCCTACAAGCCTTGGTCCCGTGTCAAGTCATAGAAAGTAGGCTTTGTGGAATTAGTATCGAGTCAAAGACCCATCAAACAATTCTCCATATTTACTCCAAGTAAGTTTTTCTTGACCTTGTCTATTTTTGTTTAATTCTAAATAATTCAAAGTCGATTCCAACGCTTCTGCTTTGGATTTAATTTCATTATTTTCTTCATGATTACCACCAGCAGATTGTGGCTTGTTATAAGCATAATTTGCAGCAGCTTCTCCCATGGTTACATTAGGGGGATTGACAACATTTTGACAACATTTAGCCTCACCAAGTCGCTTTCAAATGTGAGAATTGTGGAGTAAAGTTCATACCAAGAGATACTATCTTTGCTTTGAATAATGCTAACTTTGGACAAATGCTCTACTTCCAGTCCTGAAAGAACACAAAACATTAGATAGCTAAATGTAACAGGCTCACCTGCAAGTTTTAGGCTCTCAGACGTTTGTTTCATAAAACCCAAGTACTCAAACATCTTGGTTGTTACCTTCTTTGTATTCTGCATAATATTCCTTAATTGATTTATCCTAGCTTTGCTGGAAGCACCATAAAGTTCTTCTAAAGCACACTAGACTTCTCTAGACGCCTTAAACTCACAATAACATCACAAGCGATAGATGGTGTCATTGAGCCTAATAACCAACCCAATAAACCTTGATCAATAGAGTTCCATTCTTCATAGGGAGGATTCACACTCAGATTAGAACTCCCTTCTTCATTTGCAGCAGTAAGAAATTCTACAGGTCGTGGTTTTGTACCAAGAACAAAATCATCAATTTTCTGGCCTTTGAGAACTGCCAAGACCATACTACGCCATAATGAATAGTTCTTTTCATCTAGCTTTACTGTGAGAACAGTGCTTAATTGGTGGCCAAAGGAAGGATTCACAGATTGGTTTATGGTAGGAAGTGTTACGGTGGTGATTGGTGCTTAAGACTGAGCAGACTGCTTGTTTGAACTATCAGTAGCCATTTCTGGATCTCTGTGGCTTTGATACCAACAACAAATTCAGGATTTTCAGGAAACAAATCTAGGACAAATAATCTTGTTTATTTTATTAAAGAATCTTGGGGACTTAAATACCCCTTTAATGGATACACCCTCTAATCCACTAATTTTAGAAAATAGAATCGTTGGTTTTACAAAACCAACTCTACCCATGTTTACTTGCAACTGACAAATAAAATAAAATAAAAAAATAAATACATAGAAGAGAAAATAGGATGCAAAACGATGCCGTTCAACTAAAGCCTCTTCATTGTCGTTTGTAGGTGATGAACGACGTGTCAATTACTTTCCATCTTCAACCTCAAAACCAACTGCTACCACAAAAGAAAAATGCCTGTTTAGTGAGCTGTCTTCACAAATATCCCTCGAATTTTAGCTAATCTATCCCTGCACTTTTTTTTAGTGACTAGCATGACCTTGTTGGACAGTCATCCCTGCACTTTTTTTTATATAGAAAAATCCATCCATGCACTCAATTTTCATTTAAATTAATGAGTTTAAAGTAAATAATTGAGATAGTAAAATTCACCGTCTCATGATTCAAAACTTTAAATAAATATTGTTACAATAATTTCTGATAACATTGTCGTTTGTCCTTTCTTGTTTCTCACTTTGTTTCCTTGTTTATCTTTTTTTAAGAAGAAAGATAAAAATGTATTTGACAATTATTTTTTTTCTTCTTATTTGAAAAAGAAAAGTATAAATGCATTTGTTAAGTGTTTTTTTTTTTTTTTTTTTTCTCTCCAAAAAGTTTAAAATATTTAAAATGAGGCTATCAGTTTTTTCTTTTTGCATCTAGTATGTATTAAGTAAAAAAAAATGATAAAAACAATACTTTTATTTATATTTTGTAAAAATTGGGAACATGAAAGAAAAGACATGCAAGCTTTTAGTTTTCAAAATTGGTATACAATTTTAAAAAAATTCTTTAAAATAAGAAACAGGAAATAAGAATTATTATAAAAAAATGCCCTTGAAATGGATATGAATAAGGTAGTTGTGGTTAAAAATTTAATCCTAATATACGATCGCTTAAATTTGAATTAAGCCTCCTAGAGTTTAAAAAACAAAAGTAATAATCAAGTCATATTTAGAGTATAGGTCAGTTTTTTTTTTTTTCAATTCAATAATTATGATGTGGAAATCAAACCATCAATCTTTAGGATAGTAATAAGTTTCTTATCCATTGAGTTATATTCAAATTGACTAAAGTATATGTAACACCCGAGAATCTTTGGGTAAGTTTAAAATGTTGTTTTGGTAAAGTTTTATTATGAATTTAATTATTTTGAGGGTAATTTGGTGATTTTTGGAAAAGGAAAGGGTATTATGGTCTTTTAGAGAGAAGATATTTTGATTTTATTATTATTATTATTATTATTACTATTATTATTTAAAAAAAAAAAAAAAAAATTTCTTCTCTCTCCCTCGCGCAGCCCTCTCCCTCGCGCAGTCTCTCTCTCTCTCTCCCGAACCCCTCACCGCCGATCACCCATCCATCCTTTCTTCTTCATTCTTCTTCTTCTTCTCCCTTGTACGCCGGCTGCACCGCGAACCGCCGGAGCTCCACCTGAGCTGAACACAGCCACCGCCGAATCCATCGGCTTCCTTCTTCGTTTCGTCCGACACCCACGGCCGATCGCCGGTTTCTGTTCGCGAAATTCCGAGTCAAGCAATCCATCTTCTTCTTCGTCTTCTTCCTCTCGAGTAGCAAGCCGCCACAGCACTGAACATCGCCGAAAAACACCATTTCAGCCGCGTTTTCAAGGTGGGTTTTCGTTTCCGTGAGATGTTTGGCATTTTGAGCTCGAGTTTGATTGATTTTCAGCAAAACGACCTCGAATTCTTGTAGATCGGGCTGCAACACATCAGAAACGAACCCCCACGCGCCGATCGGAAGTCCACGCGCCGGCCACGCGCCGATCGGAAGTCCCACGCGCCGCCGCACGCGCCGCCGTGAAGCCCACGCGCCGCCGTTCGCCGGAGTTGGGTAAAAATTGCCATTTGGTCCGTTTCGTCGAGTTATTAATGTTAGAATGTGTTTTAGCGTAATTCGGATGGTTTAAGACACGTTTACGAAACTTTTTAGGTGATTTGTCAAGGACCTTGGTTTGTACTTGGAGTGGGGACTCGAGAAGCTCATTACTAGTGGAGAAAGGGTATTTTAGTAAGTAAAGTTTTAAGGTAAGGGATCTCATAACGAAAGAAGTTTTCGAAACCTAGAGCTAGCCCTATATGTACTTTGAAAGTTTATGTTTTTCATGTTAAGTATTTAAGAAAGAAAGTGTTTTATATGTATATTCCTTTATACGCTAGTTCCATGAGTTCTATTTGAGTTTTCATGTTAAAAAGAATGGAAACGATATGTATGTCTTTGAAATGCGATTGCCTTGGCTTATGCATTCATGAGTATGTTCTAAAACTAGCGGGACCTCATGCATGTGTTGTGTGCTCATGAAAAGATTTATGTAAGGCCGTGACGATAATTCTCCCAAAAGTTTTATGTGGGTTATGAGGGAACCCGAGTCTTCGGACTCTCTATGCTCCCGGGGTTCGAGAGTGCTCCACGATGGTAGCCTTCGGGCTGAGTCTTCGGACTCCACGATGGTAGCCTTCGGGCTGAGTCTTCGGACTCCACGACGGTAGCCTTCGGGCTGAGTCTTCGGACTCCACGATGTATGTTAGCTTTCGAGCTCAACTCTCAGAGTTAGGGGAGGACTCTATTCGATGGAAAAACTATGTCTTCGGACTATTCACGAGGCCCTCGGGAGAATTTAATCGTTCACGAGAGCCGCGAGGAAAAGTACATGGTTTATAAAACGAATTTTAGGTCCCCTACTAAAGCGATGGTTTACGATGGTTTTATGATTTAAAATGACATGTTGCATGCGAGTGAAACTTTTATTTTGAAACTATGAGTTACTTACTGAGTATTATTCGTTAATACTCACCCTTTTCCTTTTAAAAATGTTTTCAGGTAAGGCTAAGATCGGCCCTAGCGTGTGACCGGAGATCAGCTACTCGAGTCATGGGAGCCGACCGATCGCTATTCCGCTTATTTTATGTTTCTGGATGTACATAGAACTCATGTCAAGTTTTTAAATGTTTAGGAGAAGGTTTCAAAGTCTTTTAACCTTTCTTTGTAAATCGTGCATGTGTATTTGGCTTTCTATGTTTGAATTCACTTGGTCTCTGCTGTTTGAACCCTAGCATCATATTGAGAAGTTTGTTGGATGCTAGGAGGTTGTTTGAAAATCTTAGAAGTGTGTTTTTCTATGTCTTATCAGGCAAGGGTCAATTTTTGGTTTTCGCGTAGTTACGCCGTTATGTTGCCGAAATTTTCGGTAATATAGCGACGTGACTTAGTAATGACTCTTAGGTAGCGTGTTGAGCCTATAGGGTCGTTACAGTTGGTATCAGAGCACTAGGTTATAGGTTCTGTAGACTAGCTTACTTCGTAAGCATCAGGTATCCCATGACTAAGTAGTGATTTCCAGTCATCGCGCAGGTACGCCTCTGAAGTAAACTTTTAATTCGTTTGTTGAAAAGCATGTTATTTTTTTTATGAAATGATTCATATGTGAAATGTAATTTTAAGTTAAGGAAAGTTTAAGAAAAGTTGAAAAGTGTGATCCCTTTTGATGTGGAGGTTAAACTTGTTTGTGTTTATTTGTTAAGTATGCCGCCTAGAAGGAGAGGTAGAGGACGGGGTAGAGGACGTGGTGCTGGTAGAACACATGACTTACCTCCTGAGATACCAGTGGAACAGGAGGTGAATTCTGGGGCGAATTCTCCTGTTGCTCAGGATCAACCTGATCCAGTTATGGAGCCTGCAAATCCTACGGTTGCGTCGTTAATGTTAGAGGCGATGCAGAACTTAGTACAAGCGACCGTGACAACCCAGTTAGCGCAGATGAGTCAAGTTTCTACGCCAGCTTCACTACAAGCCCGTCACTTGAAAGACTTTAGAAAGTATGATCCAAGGGCGTTTGACGGATCCTCTGGGGATCCTACAGTGGCGGAGTTATGGTTGTCCTCTATGGAGAACATTTTTCAGTTGATGAGTTGCCCGGATGAATATAAAGTTTCTTGCGCCACATTTATGCTGAGGGATGATGCGTACCTATGGTGGGAATCTGCTCAGAGGACCATAGGTACAGGAGGGGGAGTAGTGACGTGGCCGATGTTCAGAGAGGCTTTCTGGAACAAATATTATCCTGCGACTGCACGATACAAGAAACAAGAAGAATTTCTACAACTTAAACAGAATCGACGTCCAGTGGACATCTACGAGAGGGAATTCACAAGGTTATCTGGTTTTGCTCCCGAGCTGGTAGATACTGAGGCCAAGAAAGCGGAGCGTTTTGTAATGGGTTTGGATCCTCAGGTTAAAGGTGTGGTGCAGGCTGTAGCACTTCACGACTATGCTGCTGCGGTGAGGACAACAGAGTTTATTGTTGCAGGCCAATAGAGTGAGATTCCTATGGTCCAAAACCCGAGTCAGTCATCCTCTGGTCACAAGAGGAGATGGAGTCAGGCGAACTCGAATCCCCAGCGTTCTCAACAGTCTTCACAGTCGTCCATGAGGTCGCAGGCCGCTTTTAGTCAGAGGCAGCAAGTGAATAGGCCGGGACCCAACACTGGGGAGAAACCTCGTTGTAATGAATGTGGAAGGTTTCATTGGGGTCAGTGCCTGATGCGGTCTGGGTTGTGTTTTCGATGTAAAAAGGAGGGACACAGAGCTGAAAATTGTCCTACCTTCCCAAACAGGAGAGGCCAGTCTTCGGGTTTAGGTGGAGTAGGACTTAATAGGCCCACACTTCAGCAAGGGAGAGTTTTTGCTAGTACCAGCAGGGAGGCTGGTAACTCAGATGCTGTAGTTACAGGTACGCTTCCCGTTTTGGGATATCTTGCGTTTGTGTTATTTGATTCAGGTTCTACACATTCCTTTATTTCTGCGTCTTTTGTGAGACAAGCTGAGTTAGAACTTGAGCCATTGCCCTCTGCTTTGTCTGTTGCTACTCCGATGGGGTTGAGTCTATTAGCTACTGAGGGGATTAAGAATGGTAAGATGATAGTTTCCGACCACGAACTGGATGTGAATATGATAGTCCTCGAGATGGAAGGGTTCGATGTTATTCTAGGCATGGATTGGCTGGCTTTGAACCATGCTAATATTGATTGTTTTCGTAAAGAAGTGGTGTTCACGCCACCAAAACAGGCCAGTTATAAGTTTAAGGGGACTAGAACTGGAGTTAATCCAAGAGTGATATCTGCTCTTAAAGCGAGAAAGCTAGTTTTTAAGGGATCATGGGGTATCTTAGCTAGCGTTGTGGAAGTAAGACACACCGAGGTTCACGCATCGTCTGTGCCTGTGGTGAATGAATTTCTAGATGTGTTTCCTGAAGATCTTTCAGGGTTGCCTCCCGTGAGAGAAATAGACTTCACCATAGAACTTGAACCAGGAACCGCTCCTATTTCTAAAGCTCCTTATAGAATGGCACCAGCGGAATTGAAGGAGCTGAAGTTGCAACTGCAGGACCTATTGGATAAAGGTTTTATTCGACCTAGTGTGTCTCCTTGGGGGGCATCGGTCTTGTTTGTAAAGAAGAAAGATGGAACCATGCGACTGTGCATTGATTACAGGGAGTTGAACAAAGTTACGATTAAGAATAAGTACCCTCTTCCTCGTATCGACGACCTCTTTGATCAGTTACAGGGAGCGTCGGTGTTTTCAAAGATTGATCTGAGGTCAGGGTACCATCAGTTGAGGGTCAGAGAAAGAGACATCCCTAAGACGGCATTTAGATCACGATATGGACATTTTGAATTCACGGTGATGTCTTTTGGTTTGACTAACGCCCCTGCAGTTTTTATGGACTTGATGAATAGAGTATTCAAGGAGTTCCTAGATACTTTCGTGATTGTATTCATTGATGACGTCCTTGTATACTCTAAAACTGAGAAAGAACATGAAGAGCATTTGAGAAGAGTGTTGACGACTTTGAAGGAGAACCAGTTGTACGCGAAATTCTCCAAGTGCGAGTTTTGGCTTACAAAGGTGTCTTTCTTAGGACACGTAGTGTCAAGGGCAGGGATTTCCGTAGATCCAGCGAAAGTAGAGGCTGTAACGCTATGGCCTCGTCCGACTACAGTTACTGAAGTACGGAGTTTCCTGGGTTTAGCAGGTTACTATAGACGGTTCATCCAGGATTTCTCTAAGATAGCTACGCCTTTGACTCAACTAACTCGCAAGAGCAAGTCATTTGTCTGGATTGACGAGTGTGAAGCAAGTTTCCAGACACTTAAACAGAGATTGGTATTAGCCCCTGTTCTTTCTGTGCCTGAGGGAACAGGTGGATTTGTAGTTTTCACTGATGCATCGAGGAAAGGGCTAGGAGCAGTGTTGATGCAACGTGGAAAGGTTATAGCCTATGCGTCTCGCCAGTTAAAAAGTCACGAGCAAAACTATCCAACCCATGATTTGGAGTTGGCTGCAGTTGTCTTCGCCTTGAAGATCTGGAGGCATTATTTGTATGGTGAGAAGATTCAGATCTTCACGGACCATAAGAGTTTGAAGTACTTGTTTACACAAAAAGAGTTGAACATGCGACAACGTAGATGGTTAGAGCTGGTAAAAGACTACGAACTAGAAATTCTTTATCATCCTGGTAAGGCAAACGTTGTCGCAGATGCTCTCAGTAGAAAGACTGTACATACTTCAGCTCAGATCACTAGTCAGGATGAGCTACAGGCAGAGATGGAGAATGCTGAAATTGCAGTTTTGATAGGTGAAGCGACTACACGCTTAGCTCAGTTGACTGTGCAACCAACTTTGAGGCAACGTATTATAGTCTCTCAGCGATTGGATCTTAGTTTAATGGAAAAGCTACGACAAATCGGCACTGCGCAAGCTCAAGAGTTTTCTGTGTCTTCAGACGGTGGACTTCTATATCAAGGGCGATTATGTGTACCTAATATTGATGAATTGAAGAGTGAGATTTTGACTGAAGCGCATAGTTCGCCATTTTCGATGCATCCTGGTAGTACCAAGATGTATCAAGACCTAAAACAGATTTTCTGGTGGCACAGTATGAGAAAGGATGTAGCGGAGTTTGTCAGTAAGTGCTTAGTATGTCAACAGGTTAAAGCGCCGAGACAGAGGCCGGCAGGATTGTTGCAACCATTGAATGTGCCTTTGTGGAAATGGGATGAAATCTCTATGGATTTCATTGTTGGGTTACCCAGGACGATGAAGGGTTACACGATGATTTGGGTCATCGTGGATAGGCTTACCAAATCAGCGCATTTTCTTTCGGGTAAGTCTACCTATTCTACAGAGAAATGGGCGCAAATCTATGTGCAGGAGATAGTGCGACTGCACGGAGTTCCTGCTAGAATTGTCTCGGACAGGGATGCCCGTTTTACTTCTAACTTCTGGAGAGGCTTACAGAAAGCTCTGGGTACTCAGCTGGATTTTAGCACTTCTTTTCATCCCCAAACGGACGGACAGACCGAGCGATTGAATCAAGTTTTGGAGGATATGTTACGTGCATGTGCGTTGGATTTCCCAGGTAGTTGGGATACTTACTTGCACCTGATGGAGTTTGCCTATAACAATAGTTATCAGGCTACTATAGGAATGGCACCGTTTGAAGCTTTGTATGGTAAAAGATGTAGGACCCCAATATATTGGGATGAGGTCGGTGAACGACAGCTTTTGGGGCCAGAGTTAGTTCAAGTCACGAACAATGCTATTCAGAAAATCAGGGTAAGAATGCAGACTGCACAGAGTAGACAGAAGAGCTACGCTGACACAAGACGAAGGGATCTAGAATTCGAAGTAGGCGACCATGTGTTTCTTAAAGTGGCTCCGATGAAAGGAGTGTTGAGGTTCGGCCGGAAAGGAAAGTTAAGTCCGCGGTTTATAGGGCCGTTCGAGATTCTTGAGCGAATAGGCCCTGTGGCTTATAGATTGGCATTACCGCCATCTCTCTCTGCGGTCCATGATGTATTCCATGTCTCGATGTTAAGAAAGTACGTGCCGGACCCTTCGCATGTGATTGACTACGAGCCATTACAGTTGAATGAAAATATGAGTTATGAAGAACGGTCGACTCGAATTCTAGCAAGAGATTGTAAGACCCTTCGTAACCGAGAGATTAATTTGGTTAAAGTGCTCTGGCAGAACCATCGGATGGAAGAGGCTACTTGGGAGCGTGAAGATGAAATGCAAGCCAAGTATCCTGAACTATTCCAAGACTAGGAACTTTCGAGGACGAAAGTTCTTAAGGGGGGAAGAATGTAACACCCGAGACTCTTTGGGTAAGTTTAAAATGTTGTTTTGGTAAAGTTTTATTATGAATTTAATTATTTTGAGGGTAATTTGGTGATTTTTGGAAAAGGAAAGGGTATTATGGTCTTTTAGAGAGAAGATATTTTGATTTTATTATTATTATTATTATTTTAAAAAAAAAAAAAAAAAATTTCTTCTCTCTCCCTCGCGCAGCCCTCTCTCTCTCTCTCTCTCTCTCCCGAACCCCTCACCGCCGATCACCCATCCATCCTTTCTTCTTCATTCTTCTTCTTCTTCTCCCTTGTACGCGGCTGCACCGCGAACCGCCGGAGCTCCACCTGAGCTGAACACAGCCACCGCCGAATCCATCGGCTTCCTTCTTCGTTTCGTCCGACACCCACGGCCGATCGCCGGTTTCTGTTCGCGAAATTCCGAGTCAAGCAATCCATCTTCTTCTTCGTCTTCTTCCTCTCGAGTAGCAAGCCGCCACAGCACTGAACATCGCCGAAAAACACCATTTCAGCCGCGTTTTCAAGGTGGGTTTTCGTTTCCGTGAGATGTTTGGCATTTTGAGCTCGAGTTTGATTGATTTTCAGCAAAACGACCTCGAATTCTTGTAGATCGGGCTGCAACACATCAGAAACGAACCCCCACGCGCCGATCGGAAGTCCACGCGCCGGCCACGCGCCGATCGGAAGTCCCACGCGCCGCCGCACGCGCCGCCGTGAAGCCCACGCGCCGCCGTTCGCCGGAGTTGGGTAAAAATTGCCATTTGGTCCGTTTCGTCGAGTTATTAATGTTAGAATGTGTTTTAGCGTAATTCGGATGGTTTAAGACACGTTTACGAAACTTTTTAGGTGATTTGTCAAGGACCTTGGTTTGTACTTGGAGTGGGGACTCGAGAAGCTCATTACTAGTGGAGAAAGGGTATTTTAGTAAGTAAAGTTTTAAGGTAAGGGATCTCATAACGAAAGAAGTTTTCGAAACCTAGAGCTAGCCCTATATGTACTTTGAAAGTTTATGTTTTTCATGTTAAGTATTTAAGAAAGAAAGTGTTTTATATGTATATTCCTTTATACGCTAGTTCCATGAGTTCTATTTGAGTTTTCATGTTAAAAAGAATGGAAACGATATGTATGTCTTTGAAATGCGATTGCCTTGGCTTATGCATTCATGAGTATGTTCTAAAACTAGCGGGACCTCATGCATGTGTTGTGTGCTCATGAAAAGATTTATGTAAGGCCGTGACGATAATTCTCCCAAAAGTTTTATGTGGGTTATGAGGGAACCCGAGTCTTCGGACTCTCTATGCTCCCGGGGTTCGAGAGTGCTCCACGATGGTAGCCTTCGGGCTGAGTCTTCGGACTCCACGATGGTAGCCTTCGGGCTGAGTCTTCGAACTCCACGACGGTAGCCTTCGGGCTGAGTCTTCGGACTCCACGATGTATGTTAGCTTTCGAGCTCAACTCTCAGAGTTAGGGGAGGACTCTATTCGATGGAAAAACTATGTCTTCGGACTATTCACGAGGCCCTCGAGAGAATTTAATCGTTCACGAGAGCCGCGAGGAAAAGTACATGGTTTATAAAACGAATTTTAGGTCCCCTACTAAAGCGATGGTTTACGATGGTTTTATGATTTAAAATGACATGTTGCATGCGAGTGAAACTTTTATTTTGAAACTATGAGTTACTTACTGAGTATTATTCGTTAATACTCACCCTTTTCCTTTTAAAAATGTTTTCAGGTAAGGCTAAGATCCGCCCTAGCGCGTGACCGGAGATCAGCTACTCGAGTCATGGGAGCTGACCGATCGCTATTCCGCTTATTTTATGTTTCTGGATGTACATAGAACTCATGTCAAGTTTTTAAATGTTTAGGAGAAGGTTTCAAAGTCTTTTAACCTTTCTTTGTAAATCGTGCACGTGTATTTGGCTTTCTATGTTTGAATTCACTTGGTCTCTGCTGTTTGAACCCTAGCATCATATTGAGAAGTTTGTTGGATGCTAGGAGGTTGTTTGAAAATCTTAGAAGTGTGTTTTTCTATGTCTTATCAGGCAAGGGTCAATTTTTGGTTTTCGCGTAGTTACGCCGTTATGTTGCCGAAATTTTCGGTAATATAGCGACGTGACTTAGTAATGACTCTTAGGTAGCGTGTTGAGCCTATAGGGTCGTTACAGTATATGTCAATTATGGCACTTTGGTTCTTATACTTTTTTTACTAATCAATTAAGTCTATAAATTTTAAATAGTTTAGGCCCAGTATGATATCCATTTGGTTTTTAGTTTTTGAAAATTATGTTTGGATTCTCACCATTATATTCTCTATAATGATTTTCATCTTTCTTAACAAAACATTATTTAAATTCTTAGCCAAATTCCAAAAACAAAAACAAGTTTTTAAAAACTACTTTCTTTTAGTTTTCAAAACTTTGAATTTTGAAAAACAAAAGTGTAAGAAGTAGATAACAAAACAAAGAAACTCATAGGTGGAAGTAGTGTTTATAAGCTTAATTTTCAAAAACTAAAATCTAAAAACTAAATGGTTATTAAACCGGGCTTTTACAATTGAGTTTCATTCCCTGTTTATATTACATGCACAAGTTTTTTTTTTTTCAATCAAATTTATAAGGAAAGTGTTTAACCAATGACTTAATTGTTGCCTTTTTCTTTTCTTTTCCTTTCATTTCCTTTTGTTTTACGTTTTGATAAATTTATTACTTTATTTGAAAGTATAATGATTAAAATAATATTGTGAAGGTGAGCATAACTTAGTCACAATAGTAAGATATCTCTACTTTCTCTAAGAGGTTGGTAAGCGCAAACCCTACCCCGCATATGTGTTGTTGATATTTTAAAAGAAAAAGAGAACATAAATGATACAATAAAAGTACGACGATCGTTAAATGTTATAAAATAATTGTTATAATTTTTGGTTTCAAATTTATCATAAGTTTAATTCAGTTAAAATTATTTTTTAATTAAGTTCAATTTGGGCTTAATTAAACATGATAAAGCTAAATTAAATAAAAGTTGGACTAATTAACTTGTTCCCAAATTAATTGACTCAAATCTTCATTGGGCCCAAAATGGAGGAGCCCAATTTAGTTTAACCACTTCTTGATGAGATATGGGCCAATTCTATAGTTATTTTCGTGTAGCCCAAATTGATCTATATATATGTATAATGTATAGGCAAAGGTCATGTATATGTGGGGGCATCATTCATTAAAGAGGATTTTTTAGGTTTTTAGAAAGCAAGAGAGAGGGAGAGAGATTTTTCGATTGGGGCAAAGAGGGAGAGAATTGATTTTTTTTAAGACTTTCGTCTTCGTTATGAGTCTGAATGAGAGAGAGAGAAGGTGACGCCTCTTTGTTGTTGTTCATGTTGTCTTGTCACCGTCCATTTGCAGAACATTCCTCTGTTTTGAGCTCTACAGCAGTAGGAAGATTTGAATCGGTAAAAATACCGTATCCAACCATTCTTACTGTCGACGATAAGGGTATCTAAGAGGAAAGGTTCAAATAGATTTTGGGTAAATCAATTCTTTGCTCTTAGATGCAAATCTTTGATATATAAAGGTTGTATTGCTCCTCTTCTTTCCTTTTGTATTTTTTTCTCTCTGGTTTACTGTTTTCTTTGTAAAATCCCTTTTAGATCTAATTCTTGCTTCAATGTGCTTGTTTGATTCTCTAATAATATTGACTAGCAAAGGCCAATAAGACCCTTTGTAAGTGGAGTAGATCTATTGACCGAACCACTATAAATCCTTGTGTTTTCTCTATTTTCTTTACTATTTCTGGATTCTTTAAGATTCTGTATAGCACTTGAAATTTCAAATATCCATCAATTTCACCTCTAATTTGCTTATTAAGGCTTAAAACATGGGGTTGTGATCTTGGTTAATTAATAACAATTGGTATCAGAGCTTGAAATCCATTTTTCTTGAATAAAATAGGTTGTTATACATACTTTCTTGAGATAAAAGAATATGAAATTTTTTTTGTTGTTCTTTTATTCTTGAAACCTTGTTTATTCTAGAAAGCTTGCTGTCCATATTTTCTTTAATTCTTGTAGAATGAGTACCAAGTTCGAGGTGGAGCGTTTTGATGGCAAAGGAGATTTTGGTCTATGGAAGATCAAAATGTTGGCCATCCTCTGTCAACAAAAAGTTGATTACGCCCTCATGGAGATCAAGAACATTCCGGAGAGCCTAACGGAGGATCAACTCAAAGAGATGAATAAGGTAGCACATAGCCTTATTATCCTTCATTTGTCCAACACCATACTACGGTAAATGAGAAGTGAGGATACTGCGGTAAAACTGTGGGGTAAGTTAGAGTCTACACCTATCAAATTGAATCAATTTCTAGCAAAATATTTTTAAAGTCTATATTCTTTAGCTTTAAAATGGAACCAAATAAGAGCATGAAAGATAATTTAGATGAATTTCATAGGGTTATCTCTTAAATGGAAAAATATAGGTGAGACATTTTCTGATCAAAATCATGTTGTTGTGTTGGTTAATTCTTTACCTGATGTATATAATGATGTGAAATCTGCCATGAAATTTGGTAGGGATACTCTGTCTACTGAAATTGTATTAAGTGCTATAAGAGTTAAAGAACAAGAACTTAAAGAAAATAAAAAGACTAATAGTGAGTCTTTGTATGTGAGAGAGAGATTTGAGAATCGAAATAAACATAGAAGAAAAAGTAGAGGTAGATCGAAGTCTAGGGGGGCTAGTAATAGAAAATGTTATCATTACTAAAAAGAAGGCCATATTAGGAGATTTTGTCCAGACCTTAAAAATAAAAAGTCGTCGAGTAAAGGAAAAGAAGAAACTAGTGTAGTAAACCTAAGTGAGGAGTATAACTAATCCCTTATGATTAGTACTACTAGTGAAGATGACACTTAGATATTATATTCAGGTGGTTCTTTCCATATGACCCCTAATAGAGGATGGATAGAAGACTTATGAACCGGTGTAGGAGGAAAGGTCATGTTTGGAAACCTACACTTTTGTAATGTATAAGGTGAAGGGACAATTAGGCATAGACTTCATGACGGGAATATTTGGCTTCTTACTGAAGTTAGGTACGTACCTGAGGTTAAAAGAAACCTAATATCCCTTAGTATGGTTGATAAGTTAGGATACACCAAAAAATTAGAGGGTGATGTGCTTAAAGTCATGAAAGGCATCTTAGTAGCAATGAAAAGGTATCTTAGGGAAACCTTATACTCCTTAATTAGAGGGTTCAACGGTCATAGGATCAAGTGATCTAGTTAAGGAGAGTGATAATTCAAAAACTACTCTTTTACATAAACGCTTAGGTTACATGAGTGAACAAAGGATTAAGGAGTAAATAAAACAAAAAATTATTCCCAATATAAAGAATGTAGACCTAGATATATGTGAACATTTATGGTAAAATAAAAGAGTTAAATTTAGGAACGGTGGTCACTCTGCTAAAAGAAAACTAGAATACGTGCATGCTGACTTATGGGGCCCATCGAATGTTGTCACTAATGGAGGGACTAGGAATTTTTTATCCATTATAGATGATTGTACTAGAAAGGTGTGGGTGTATCTTCTTAAAAATAATCTGACACCTTTAATAAATTTGTTGAATGGGTAACCCATGTTGAAAACCAAACTAGCCTTAGAGTTAAGAAACTTAGAACTAACAATGGGCTTGAGTTTTGTAACCATGAGTTTAAAAACTACTGTAAGTCTAAGGGTATAGCTAGAATCTTGACCGTTGTCGGAACACCTCAACAAAATGGGGCAGTTGAGAGAATGAACCGAACCCTAATGGAGAGAGTAAGGTGCATGTTGTCCAATTCACAGCTCCCTCAGAGTTTTTGGGGGGAAGCTGTTGCAACGACATGCTACATAATTAATAGGAGCTCGTCCATATCCATAGATCTAAAAACACCATACTAACTTTGGCAAGGTAGTCCCCTCGATCTATCACACATGAAAGTCTTTGGGTGTTTAGCTTATGCTTATTCAAAAGAGGGAAGGCTAGACCCAAGGGCTAAGAAATGTGTCTTTCTAGAGTATCCCGAGGGTGTTAAGGGGTACAAATTATGGTGCCTAGAATAAAATTTGTCCAAAATCCTAATAAGTAGAGATGAACTGTTTTAGCATCTCCCATTAACTACTTCCCAAATAGATCAAGTAGATGAACCAATAATAGAACATGATACTACACCATCTACCTTAGAACAGACACCTACACAGGAAGTAGTTAATGAGGAGGTAGAGGATGACCAAAACTTGGCTGATTACCAGTTAACTAGGGATAGGGTTAGGACAACCATTGTAGCTCCCACTAGATTTGGGTACGTTGACCTTATATTCTATGCCCTAGTAATAGCTAATGAATTTATTAACCAAGAACCACAAACTTTCAATGAGGCCATAAATGATAAAAATAAAGACAAGTGGTGGGCCGCATTGAAAGAAGAGTATAATTCTTTGATAAAGAATTAAACTTGGGTTCTTGTTAATAAACCATTAGATGCTAAAACAGTAGGTTGCAAGTGGATTTACAAAGTTAAGGAGAACCCTTTAGAGAACAACAAACCTAGGTTCAAGGCTAGGTTGGTAGTAAAGGGGTTTACTCAAAGGGAGGGTATAGAAATGATGAAGTTTTTTTTCTTGTTGTAAGACACACCTCTATTAGAATTTTGTTTGCCTTTGTTGCTCACTTTGATTTTGAGTTAGAGCATATGGATGTAAAAACTGCCTTCTTGCATGGTGAGCTTAAGGAGACCATTTACATGGATCAACCTCCTGGATTTGAAGCTCCCAAATAAGAAAAGAAAGTTTGCCTTTTTATAAGATCATTGTATGGTTTAAAGCAATTGTCACGCCAATGGTATAAAAGGTTTGATTCTTATATGCTATCCATTGACTTTAGTAGGAGTAAGTATGATAGTTGTGTTTATTTTAAACAAATCTCTAATGTGAAAATTATCTACTTACTGCTTTATGTTAATGATATGTTGATTGCTTGTAAAATCCATGCATGAGATAAATAAGTTAAAAGATCTTTTAAAGAAGGAATTTGAAATGAAAAACTTAGGCAATGCAAAAAGAATATTAGGAATGGACATTATTAGAGATCGAAAATAAAAGAAACTATACTTGTCTCAATGTGATTATGTAACAAAACTAGTTAAAAGATTGAACATGCATGTGAAGGGAATAATCGAATTAAACCCACAGCGGAAGCATAAGAATCGTCTTTAATTTATTTAGAATTAAACTAAATACAAATGTTAAGCAATAAATACCTTGAAAATAATATTATGGAGAATATTCTGGCAGATCTTTATCTCTTCCAAAAAGTCTTCTTGGCTATGACTCGAACACAGGACCAACGCTTGTGGGAGCCTCTTGAAAGAAAATCCCCAAGGGATTGGAGAGGAAGAGGTCTAGAGAGAATTCTCTAATTCTCTCTATTGAGGAGATGTGTGTTGTGAATAATGGCTCAACCCAAGGGTCCTATTTATAGTAACCAAGGGAAAATCTTTGCCATAATTAAAATATTATATTTTAATATCTAATATATTAAAATATATCTTGTATTTATTTGAATCTCATTCAAATCTCCTACGATATTTATTTATTTGAATCTTATTCAAATTCTATAAATATCTTTTATTTAATATATCAAATATACATTAATTATTTTAATATTTAATGTATCAAATACAATAAATATATTTTCCTCTTTTATATTTAATATATATAATATATTAAATATTAATTTGAACACTTCAAATTAAATATCAAATTTGAACATTTCAATTTTTTAATATTTAATGTATCAAATACAATAAATATATTTTCCTCTTTTATATTAAATATTAATTTGAACACTTCAAATTAATATTAATTTCAAAATTTTCTTTCAACTAAATTGATCTTTTAGTGTTACTATGAGCTAGCAAGGGGACCTTATGGACCTACAGATTATAAGCTCCAATGATACAAAATTAATTAATTAAACTCTTTAATTAATTAATTTTCATTCATTAACTATAGGTCACTCCACTATAGACCTAGAGTTAAACTCTTATGCACTGTAGGACAAGTTGTGTCCATAGATATAATCATTACATGCAAGTCGATCCTTCACGAGTTGGTCGTAATTACAGCTGGGTCAAAAGTCCATTTTACCCCTATAATTACATCTTGCACCTTAAGTACCACTGATTCTCTAATGAACAATATGTTTATAATCTAATTATAAACTAATCCCCTCTCGGGCCAATGAGAGGGTGGGGCCCCATTGTTCAAGTCCCGAAATCAGCACTTAAGGGAACTACTCATATACTTACCCTATATGGGAATGAGTGAATTCCATCTTGTGAGATTATGTTTCCAGCTCCCTATTTGGTCAAGTCCCCAAAATGGTAGGCATATTGAATCGGCTACAAAAGCCACTCTCACCCATGTAAATCAAAGGACAAGCCCTCACAGGCAGGTGTTCATAACTCACTCAGGATTAAGATCGAGTCGCATATGATCATCCTGATGAAATATTAATCTTCTCAATTAACGGATTTATAAAGAGAGATTAAATATTTTGTGGTCCAGTCTTATACAAACTCATTGTATAAGATACCCCCACTCACATGCCTCCACATGAATGATTTGGATCAAATTATTTGTAACTATTACAAAGTGGGTCGTATCAATAACATTACCAGGATAAGGCACCCAACCTTATCCATATACTATGACCCTTTAGGTTATTTCTTGAACATGATCCTCTCGTATGTCAACCACATACTGTTCAAGATTACACTAATAACCTTGAATTTTTCATATAATGTATAATAGTATATTGCAAATAAAATAATCAAAATTATTATTCATTATTAAATAAATTATTAATTACGAGGCTTTAGGGCATAAATCCCAACAATCTCCCACTTGCACTAAAGCCGACGAGACATATATCCTAGGGCATACTGTATACCCAACATGTTCTCCCACTTGCCCTAGCGAAGACGAGGCATGTCTCGTAATCCTAGACATTCTAGGTGACCTTCAAACACTTTAGCCTAGAGAGTCTTTTTATATAGATCTAAACGACTTTCATTAAAAGCCATCTTGGCCACTACCATGATGCTTTCTCTCTCTCGATATGATTCCCTATACGTTGGTGTTTTGTATTTTCCTTAATATTAGTCTTTACACCACTATTATCATAATAAAGAGGATAGACTAAATCATATCTGAAACACCTTTCAGATATTCAAGGAACTATTTGAGTCATACAAGTCATTTTCTTACTTCATAAGCAAAACAATTTAACTTATATACCATACTCCACCACCTAGGGTAAAATTTATCTTTACATAGATTTCCTAAATCTTTGTAAGAACCAGTGTATCTTGTAAAGATCAAATTTTTAACTCCATACACAAAAATTTCTCATCATCCATAGATAATTTGAGAAAGTTTTTAATTTTCTACTCAATGGTCATACCATTCGTTTAACTGATATATGTTAACCAATTGTATATTAAATGTTCAGTCTCATTTATGCATATCATATACTCTCAACATTTGAGGTGTCTTAAGATACACTTTCTTAGACATAAAAATCAAATATTTGACAACAATTTTGTCAATATAAGATGTTTGAGACAAAGTTAACATTTTGTCCTTAAAATCTTCATTTTGGACATTTAAAATATACTGAGTCATTCAAATCACTTATTTGAAATTGGTTACTTAATCAACATTTTATGTTAGACATCTTACATCATTCATAATGGGTAAAAATATCACCAACATAAAACATGAGAACAATCCACTAAGCAATTAATGATTTTCTTGTCTATACAAGCTTCATTAATATTTATCCAAAGTCATAGATTTTGATACTTTTATCAAAACTTATATTCACAGATCTAATAGTAAATTCATTTCATAAATGACATTTACTATTTCGCAAACCTTTTGCTTTTAATCTGTGAAAATAAACATATCTGATTGATTTGTGTAGATGCATTATCTAAGATTTCTTTTCATAAAAGAATTCTAAACATTTTTTTATATCACATATGCAATAGTGAATTATATAATGCTTACAGACTTCAGTATGACAACAAGTGAGAAAATTTACTCGCAGTCTACTTTCTCTTATTAGGTTTAACCATTTGCCATTAGTCTCACTTTGCAGGTAATAAGCCTTCAACTTTGTCATCTAACATGACAATTTAGGCTTCAATTAAGTCCTTGTAAAGGTTAAGTCATCTCATAACTCTCCCACTACGACTAGGCTTATCCAATTCATGACTAAGATCCATTTGACTTTCAAATGTAATAAAATTGTTAACAACTTTTGTTAACTATTTAGTGGCTTCACTTGGAACCAATTTATTAACACTATCTCACCTTATTAAAGGTTTGTAGTCTTTTATTTGACATTTCTTATAAAATTGATATTTGTCATACAAATACCTTATTCGTTTTAGGACTACATAAAAGACCACTTTATACTCCTTAGGGGTGGCCTACACTTAGGCTTATCTTTGAACATATACAAGCTTTTTAGGCTTGTTTCAACACGTGAGCTTAACATTCCCAAATGGTGAAGTGTTGTAAACCAGCTTTACTACTCTTCTATAATCTTTAAAATTGTTCCGTAGACACTTTTAGAGGGAATCATGTTCACCATGCAATCTCTATTGCATTTCCTAACCGGAGTATGGTAATGGTGTGTAACTCATTACTGATGTGACCATGTCTAACAAGGTCCTATTTCTCCTCTTGCAGCACATTTTCACAAAATTGCATTTGGTATTAAGATAATTGGGATAAAAACCCATTTTCTATCAATTAGTTTTAGTACGTAAGGTTCCTGTACTTTCATTATGATCTGATCATAATATTTTGATAGATTGAATTACCTAATCGATTTTTTAACTCTAGTCTTAATTTTCTTGAACTTTTCAAAAATTTAGACTTATGTTGTATTAGGTAAAGATACTTGTACCTTGAATGGTCATCAACTAGAGTGACAAAATATTCATGACTTTATTTGACCTTTACATTCACCAGACCACATGGGTCAGAATATGTAAGCCCAAAGTATTCTTTGGCGTTTTAGCCCTATCTAATAAAGGCCTAATGATTATCTTGCATGAAAGACAAGATCTACAGACAAGATCTACAGACAGGTAAAGTAACTAACTAACTTTTTAGAGAATTACCTTTTACTAGTCTTTTCATTCTATTCAAGTTGATATTAATCAACCTTAACATCCAAAGTCAAGTATCATTTTTTTAGGAGAAAACAATGTCTTTCTATTTTGGATTCTATAATCCTGAATATCTCAGTATTTTGTAGTATAGTATATGCCAACATTTTTAACATATACAAATTGTTCTTATTTTCAACTGAATGTATCTTCAAACAATTTTGAAAATATAAACTTTAATATTTCAAAGTAATTCATACTATATGAACATTTTTGTAATAAAGTTCGAGAAATTGAATTTCTCTTATGGTTACTAAAAACACCATATTCAGCATTATGAAACAATTTTTACTTAATGACATCTTAATGTCTCCCACTACACTAATTGAATAGGCGTCCTAGTGCTAACTTGTAGAAACTATTCTACATGTTAAGTATTTTCCAAGAATTACATATTAAATGTAATGAAGAATAAATCTTGATAGTAGATCTTATATCGACTATCTAGGTGGCATTATTTATATTCCACCAAAAATCTAGTAAAACAAATTTACTTTCATTTATATTTTTCTTCCTAGAGGTATTTCAAAAATTCCTCTTATTATGACTGTCTTAGCTAATTTAGGAACTATTTCCTTTTATATAGCTTCAATCATTTTGTTTCTTTACTTGGATTTTTGTAATACTTAGTTTTGAGATCATTTAGACAACTTTCTAAATTTAGCTTATGTTGACTTCAACATCTCATATGTTGTTGTCATTTTCTTTATCTTCTAAATTTGACATCTAACATGTCAACTAGGAGAATACGTACAAGCTATCTCGTTTACTTTTGATTCATTAATCACGCTTCACGAACAATTCGAATAGCATTAGCAACAGGTTTTGAGAATATTTCTCAATAAAGACAAATTCAAAATTTTACACTACCATTATAGTGTTAATGTTACTTTTTCCAAGTAATAAAATTTTCTCAATTTGACTTGTCAGTAATAAAATTAAAAATTATGAGAGAAACTGACATAATATTGAAATATATATATAATTTAACATCATGCAAACAATTATCCATTCACTTTTAGCATAGAAATCAAACATTTTGTAAAAATGAACCCTATAAATCATTTCTAATGCTATGGTACTTTAGTGAGTTAGAACAAGTGCCGTCGTAGGGTAGGTCAAATATTCCTTCACTAAACTGAGACAATCTCAACCAAGTATTATACCAGAATAACTCTTATTCTTATAATATTTAGTTACCATTAGTTTGGTCAAGGACATCATTAACAACCTTAATAAGCCCTTTGTAAGTGTGACCCATCATTTTAGATCCTGTAGTCTTATCCCAACAAGTGCAGCCGTAGGGTAGGTCAAGTATTGGAAACAAAACTACAATCCTATCCTTCTCAGGAGTTTACCCTGATATTGACTCATGCAAACACCTTCCGTAGGGGGACGGTCCAAAAGCCGCCACAAGGCCCCGCATGAATCTCACGATGTAAACTAATGACGGAGACCGTAGGATATGTTGACACATTTCCTTCTCCCACTTACTATAATACTTTCTCAAAAGATTCACCCTGATATTGATCTATGCAAACACCTTCCGTAGGGAGGACGGTCCAAAAGCCGCCACGACGAGGCCCCACATATATCTCACGTTGTGAATCAATAATAGAGACCGTTGGATTTTTGACATGTGTCCTTCTCCCACTAAGTATTTTGAAATAGGGTTTTCTATTACTTAGAAAAATTAGGCTAATCTCATTTATCTAAGTTCCTCAATCTACCTTTCATAACCCTTATGTTGTTAGATTGATTTTAATGTGAATTACTAAGTTTTTAAACTATTTAAAAAATAATAATAACATTATGAGCATGCTTAGTGAAAATAAATAAAATTTGACTAATTCAACTCCCAGGTCGGTTCCCAATTAGAGGTGTTCCCTTTCGGTCAGCTTAAATACCTCAGTCTAGACAGAACCTTCCATAGACAGAGTTCCCTTATAGTCAATTTTTATTTTCAAATTCATTAATCTTTAATTAACTATTAATTATTAGATTAATGAACATAAATATTTTTAATCTTATTAAAAAATAATTCACTTGGATAGTCTTAAAAATCCATCATTTTAAACTCTTTAAATTAAAAGATAATCTTGGATATTTTATTCTAATTCTATTAGAAAAATAGAAGATAAATTAAATTCAAAACTTAATTTAATTTATCTTCGACTCGCCGCACGCCAGCAGCCGCGTCAGTCGCCGTCAACCGTCGTTCCTCTCTCTCTCCCTCTCTCGGGTTTTTGTTCAGACAGCAGATTGGTGTTGGTTCAGGGCCAATTTCCGGTGAGTTCGATGTATGTGCAGTCATATATGACCTCAATTCGAAGGGGGTAAGCTTTTTAGTAACAATCCAAGTGATTTTTGAATTTTAAAGCTTACTTTAAGTATTGATTTGGTGATTGGAAGCTAACCTATGGATTTTTATGTATGATTTTAGAATACCCATTGTGATTGAAGGTCAATTTAGGTAAATTTGAACCCTTTGAGTTGCTGTCCGGGTCTGTCAAGCAAGATTTAAGTCACTGTTTTGAGGATCACGTGTTCAATTCATGGGTTACCTTGAATCCTGAAGGATTTGTAAGTAGTTATTGAGATTTTAAGCCCCTTTAAGTTCGTAAATGTTTTGGATTTATATTTGATAAATTGTGAATTGTGAAATTATGCTTGGAACCTTGTTTAGGAAGCATGTAATGGTTAAAGAATATGTTCGAAGGTATCTTTGAGCTATAATGGCATAAGTTGTAGTTATAGTTGATGATAGGGACTCAAAGTATCGAAATATTGTAGTTAGCAAGTGTAGAACCTTAAAATTTTGCTTAAGGTTGTGATTGTTTGAGTTTTAGCGTGCTTGTGGTAAATTGTGGAAATGCAAACTTGCCTAAACATGGTTATGGAAAGAATGGCGTGAATAGTTAAAGAAATATGAGGATTATCGCGATGGGCTTGTGATTGCCTAGAATTGTTACTATTCTCGTTTAAGTTCTCAAGGATATAAGCAAATGAATAAATTTGATTATAGTTTTTTTTTTAAGCATAAAGGTATGGATGTTTGTTTGAAATTGAATGATCGTACGTGTCGGAATGTCTAATGGGATTGGTTAGCTACTGAACGCAAAATACTTGAGCTTTTAGATTGAATGGTTGGTTGAGGTTTAGATTCTTGAGATGTTGGGTGAGATAACTGCGCATGGGATGTTTAAACTATTGAGTTGTTTGGTTAGATTGAAAGAAACGGCTTAGGAAAATATGTCACTAGCGTGCGTTGAAGCTATGGATAGGTGGAGAACTTGTTTAAGATGGTTGATAAGTTTATACACGAATCCTTGTTCGAGATTCACGAATGTTGGTTAGTGAAAAGTCAGGATTAGTGATTTCGGTTACTAGTTGAAGGGCAATCGAGAATTCTTTGTTGGTAGATGATCCTAACTATAAGGACTTGGTTCAAGTGTGATAGGGGCATAATTACCTAAATGCCTTAATAATTTGTTTGCTTGAATAAGCAAGAGGTTTAGTCGGTGATTGGTCGTTTCAAGTTTGTGCCTGAACCATGTCTACCTTCGTGTGTTTATTGTTGTGTTCATGGTTCGGTTATACTTGAGAGATATGGGATTGGATTTGTGGGAAAGGTTGGTGACTTGTTGAATGGCTTGGCGCCCTTGGCGTTCCAATCGTATTGTGAATAAGGGAGAAATAGTTGCTCGACTTCACAAATTCTTTTCCCATATGAGGAATAGATACAGTGAGATAGGATGGGCACGATTGTTACTTTCCCTCGTTGCTTATGTAAAGTAGGGGATGATTTCCCCATTGTATGTACTTTCGAATTTCGGGCAAGTATGTGATTGGGATACGGACTTGATGGATGAATTTGGTATGGTAGATTACCCTAGGGACTCCAAAAGTAGTGCGAAAATTGCAAGGAGCGTGATAAATTAGATCCACCTAACCTTATGTTTCTCCTGGCCGAGTCTGAAACTGTAGGTTGACTAGATGAGATGAGAGTGAGGGATTGTATTCCTTCACTGTGGTGCTAGCTTAGGGGTGATTCCCCATTATGTTGAGCATAAGGATTGCGATCCTTATGGCCTGTGTGCTAGCTTACGTGTAATTTCCCATTATGTTGAGCGTAAGGATTGCTATCCTTATGGCCTGTGGTGCTAGCTTAGGGGTGATTCCCCATTATGTTGAGCATAAGGGATGCGTCCCTTATTGCCTGTATGCTAGCATAGAGGGGTGATGTTTTATTGTATGTAGGCGTGAGAGTTACTTTCTTTCACGGCCTTAGTCAACCTAAGTTACATGGCTCGTTGGTAGTGCTCGAGACAATGCCATACCGGGATGGACTCAGGTAGGGTGTGCGAGTGGTAGTTGGATGGTTGATGAGTTGAGGTTAAGAAGCAGATGTACGTGCCAGGACAACTTTTGTGTTGATGAGACTAGCATAGGGGCGTTATCCCCAGAGATTTGTGACGAGCATAAGAGTTACGATCCTTATTGCCGTGGGTGCTAGCATAGGGGCGAGGACCCCAGAGATTTATGTTGAGCGTAGGGAGTGCGTTCCCTAGCGCCTGTGTGCTAGCCTAGGGGTGATTTACCTATTGAGATGAGTGTGAGGGTTATAGACCTTCACAGGTTTGGGTTCTAGGTAATATGATTCGCAGACGTGACACGAAATAAGAGTCAGGAAGTGGTAAAAGTCGAAGTTGGTTGAATGAGCATTTAGATAACTGAAGTAAATATTTGAAGTAAATATTTGAAGTACGAGCACAAGTGTAAGTAAAGAAAGTTTGCCTTCGTGGTAGGTTTTCTTTAAATTTTGGACCCTTAAGTGGGCTACTTACTGAGTATGTTTATACTCATCCTTGCTACTTTGTTTGTTTTGCAGATTGTGTACAATCTCGGGGCGGATGATGCAGGTGACGACTTGACGAGACTATGGAGACTCCATCCAATTCCCTTTCCTTGTTTTTCATTCTTAGTTTTGTTTCCTTGTTCCTTGATGTATGTTTGGTCTGTAAATTCTAAATATTCTTTAGTTATCGTGTATTGGTTAGGGTTTCTTAAAATCCTGTGTTTGATGTGAAGCTCAGCATATTTGTCGTAGTTTGTTGGATGCTGAGCGTTTTATCGGAGTCATTGAAGTGTTTTCATTCTTATCAGGTTGTTGTAAATTTTGGTTTTCTCCTAGTTACGTCGTCATGCTGTCGAAATTTACGGGCATGAGCGAGGTAACTAGGTCGTGCTTCCGCATCTAGAGTGTCGTAGTAGGTTCGGGTCTTTACAATATATATATATATATATATATATATATATTCTTTAATACAAACCAACATTCCAGCTTTCAATTGAGATATATATATATATTTTTCGTGTTGCAGGCGTAAATTGAAAGATATATATATATAAATAATATTTTCTTTCAACAACTTTGACAAGAATTGAAAACACACTCAACAATTGAAGTTGTTTTTCAACATTTGTGCCACTCCAACATTGTTCTCTCGAAATAATGGAGATTACAAATTGATAAAATAAATAAATAAATTACAAAAATCCTAACCCTTATTGATTTTACATTTGATCTAATCAAAACGAAAAATCTAATGTCATATAGCTTAAATAATCAATTTGCAAACTATCACATATCACATATATGAAAATTTAAAATACCCACCAACTTTAATTCTAAATAAAAATCAAACTTCGCTCTGATACCAATTGAAGGGAATAATCGAATTAAACCCACAGCGGAAGCATAGGAATCGTCTTTGATTTATTTAGAATTAAACTAAATACAAATGTTAAGCAATAAATACCTTGAAAATAATATTATGGAGAATATTCTGGCGGATCTTTATCTCTTCCAAAAAGTCTTCTTGGCTATGACTCGAACACAGGACCAAGGCTTGTGGGAGCCTCTTGAAAGAAAATCCCCAAGGGATTGGAGAGGAAGAGGTCTAGAGAGAATTCTCTAATTCTCTCTATTGAGGATATGTGTGTTGTGAATAATGGCTCAACCCAAGGGTCCTATTTATAGTGACCAAGGGAAAATCTTTGCCATAATTAAAATATTATATTTTAATATCTAATATATTAAAATATATATTGTATTTATTTGAATCTCATTCAAATCTCCTACGATATTTATTTATTTGAATCTTATTCAAATTCTATAAATATATTTTATTTAATATATCAAATATACATTAATTATTTTAATATTTAATGTATCAAATACAATAAATATATTTTCCTATTTTATATTTAATATATCTAATATATTAAATATTAATTTGAACACTTCAAATTAATATTAATTTCAAATTAACCCATCATCACCTTTGCATTTAACCTAAATATATATATGTATTTGTGTTTACGGCAGTGGGTTCACGAGAGGAAGAAAAAAAAAGTTTCTTGCGGCTGGCATTCTTACGAAAACAGAAGAAGAAAAAGAAAAACAGTGAGCAACTTGCTTGGGTGAAAAGAAGGTTTTTCTTCTGGTTGTTTGCAAGAGCGTTTTTTCTCCATTGAAGAGTTTTGAGGGCTATTGTACAGTGATTCGTGAGCCTTTTCCTTGAGAGAAAAGTGAGATAAATCATTCTAGAGAGCATTGTAAACTCTTGTAATTTTCTCCATGACATTTTAGTGGAACCTGCATCGGTAGCAGAGAACTAGACATAGCCAACATTGGGTGAACCAGTATAAATTCGGTGTCAATTTCTCTTCTCTTATCTTTTAATTATCGTTCTTGTTGCTTAGAAGTTTAGGTTGGTTTATCTACTCTTTTAAGCTTATGAGTTCCAATTTTTCATTCTGCGGTATTTGGAACCATAACCTGATCTGAGATTTTTTAGATAAAATATATATTATCTGAATTTGGTTGAGTGAATTTAGATTGATTATATTTTATCGGCACCTAACAATTGGTATCGGAGCATTCGGGTTGTAGAACGATGTCAGGAGGAAATGAGAAATTGGTTACTTTTAATGGATCAGATTTTTCATTTTGGAAGTGTCAGATATTGGATTATTTGCATTCCAAGGAATTGGATTAGCCATTGGAAGGAAAGCCTGAAGATATGGGCGAAGTTGAATGGAAAATGTTATACAGAAAGGTGATGGGGACTGTTCGCTTGACTTTGACAAAGAATGTGCAAAGCAGTGTAGCGAAGGCAACGACCACAATAGAGCTAATGGAAGCTTTGTCTAACATGTATGAAAAACGTACCCTCTGTAAACAACAAGGTATATCTCGCAACAAAATTTTTTAATTTGAAAATGGCTGAAGGTGCATCTGTTACTGCCCATATAAATGAGTTTGATTTGTTGATGAACAAATTGGTTGCTGTTGAATTGGAAATTACTGATGAAGTAAATGCGATTTTGTAGTTGAGAACTTTTCCTGATAGTTGGGAAACCATGAAAGCCGTACTTTCTAATTCATATGGAAAAGAGAAATTGCAGTTTTCACAGGTTAGAGATTCTGCCATTGCAGAAGAGATTCGCATAAAGGACTTAGGTATTGTTTCTACTTCTGGTTTAGCGTTGAATGTGGATAGAGGGAGGAGTAATAACAGAAGTCATGGGAATTGAGGTAAATCGAAAAACAACATAAGCAAGTCTAGAAACGGCAGATTAGAGTGTTGGAATTGTGGTAAAACTGGACACCTGAAAAGGAACTGCAAAGCCCCTAAGCGAACTGAGGGGAATGAACCTGGTGCAAATGTTGCTGTTAATAGGTGCATGATGCTTTGGTTATGGCAGTGGAAAGTGCTCATGACCCATGGGTTATAGATTCAGGTGCGTCATTTCATACTACAGGACAACATGACATTCTTGAAAATTATGTTGTAGGAAATCATGGAAAAGTGTATCTAGCTTATGGAGAGCCTTTGGACATAATTGGAACTAGTGACGTGAAATTAAAAATGGCGAATGGTTCAGTTTGGAAAATTGGCAAGGTACATCACATTCAAAATATGATGAAGAACTTGATTTTTGTAGGGCAGTTAGACAATGAAGGATATGAGATTTGCTTTGGCCAAGGAAACTGGAAGGTTACAAAATATGCCATGGTAGTTGCTCGAGGAAGCAAATCAGGACATGGTGGCTGTTGTCGATCATTTGAGTCATACTGATTTGTGGCACAACAGGTTGGGACATATGAGTGAAAAAGGTATGAAAATTATTCACTCTGCAGGGAAGTTACAGTGACTAAAGGCAGTTGAATACAAGTTGTGTGAGGGCTGTGTATTTGGGAAATAGAAGCGTATTAGTTTCTCAAAGATAGAAGCAAAGCTAAAACCTACGAAGTTGGAGTTAGTTCACACTGATGTGTGGGGGCCTTCTAAAGTATCTTCTCTTGGTGGTTCCAGATACTATGTGACCTTTATAGATGACTCAAGCAAAAAGGTATGGACTTATTTTCTCAAACATAAATATGATGTATTTTCTGTTTTCAAAACTTGGAAGGCTATGGTTGAGAATGAGACAGATCTGAAAGTTAAAAGCTTGAGGTCAAACAACGGCGGTGAATATGTTGATGGGGAGTTCAAAAGATACTGTGCAGACAATGGGATTGTGATGGTAAATACTATTCCAAGGACACCGCAGCAAAATGGTGTGGCTGAGAGAATGAACAAGACGCTGAATGAGCATGCCAGGAGCATGAGATTACATGCAGGATTGCCTAAGATGTTCTGGGCAGAGACAATCAACATGGTGACCTATCTGATCAATAGGAGCCCGACCACATCACTTGACTTCAAGTTGCCTGAAGAAGTCTGGAGCGGTAAACAGGTAAACCTTTCTCATCTAAAGGTTTTTGGTTGTGTGTCTTACATTCACATTGATGCTGTAGACAGGAGTAAATCAGATGCCAAAGCCAAGAAATGTTATTTTCTTGGGTATGGTGGAGCTGAGATTGGCTACAGGTTTTGGGATGACCAAAATAAGAAGATACTTAGAAGCAAAAATGTGATCTTTAATGAGGAAGTTTTGTACAAAAATAGAACAACAGTTAATTCAAAGTCCCATGAAAGTACAGAAGAGAATACTCAGTATATAAGTCTTCTTAAGGTTGAGACCAGGACAACGAGAATTGAAGATCAGAATGCAATTACTCTTGAGGAAACAGTTGTGGAAACTGAGGAACCAATTGTGGAACCTAATGAGCAGACTGTGGAACTTGATGAAGTTCATAGAACGCCACCTACAGTAGTTAGGAGATCTAACAGGACTATCAGACCACCGCAGAGGTATTCCCCTACTTTAAATTACATAGTATTGACTGACAGAGGTGAACCTGAATGTTATGATGAGGCGGTTCAACTGAAAGATTCTGTCAAATGGGAGTTGGCCATGAATGATGAGATGGATTCTCTTGTGACGAATCAGACATGGTAGCTGGCTGAGTTACCAAGAGGTAAGAAAGCTTTGCATAACAAATGGGTTTATTGAATCAAGCAAGAGCCTGATGATAGCAAGAGGTACAGAGCAAGGCTTGTAGTCAAAGGCTTTCAATAAAAGGAAGGTATTGACTTTAATGAGATATTTTCTTCTGTAGCCAAACTTACTACTATTAGAACTATATCATCGATAGTGGTAGAAGAGGATCTGTTTCTGGAACAGATGGATGTAAAGACAGCTTTTCTTCATGGTGATTTAAAAGAAGAAATTTACATGGTAAAGCCATAGGGTTTCACAGTACAGGGGCAGGAGAAAATTGTTTGTAAACTTCAGAGAAACATGTATGGTCTCAAACAGGCTCTGAGACAATGGTATAAGAAGTTTGATAGTTTTATGTGCAATAGTGGATTTTAAAGGTGTCAGGCAGATCATTGTTGCTACATAAGGTCTCAAGGTAACTCATATATTATTTTATTGCTATATGTTGATGATATGTTGATTGCAAGTGCTAACAAATAGGAAATTCTGAAGATAAAGGCTGAATTATCTAAAGAATTTGATATGAAAGATTTGGGAGCTATCAAACAAATTTTAGGAATGAGAATTGAGAGGAAAGATGGTACATTGACATTGTCACAGGAAGAGTATGTGAAAAAGGTGTTGAACAGATTTCACATGGAAGATGCAAAACCTGTGAGTACTCCTTTAGCTTGTCATTTTAAATTACCTAAAGAGCACTCACCCACTACTGAGCATGAAAGAGATCATATGGCTAAAGTGTCATATGCTTCAACTATAGGTAGCCTGATGTACTCCATGGTTTGCATAGGACCAGACATTGCACATGCAGTGGGAGTTGTTAGTAGGTATATGAGTAATCTAAGGAAGCAGCACTAGGAGGCTGTGAAGTGGATTTTCATATATCTGAGAGGGACAACTAATTATGCTCTGCATTTTAAGAAGTCAAATTTTAAACTTCAGGGTTATGTGGATGCAGATATGGCAGATGATACAGATGGCAGGAAAAGTACTATCGGGTATGTTTTTACTTTGGGTGATACTACAATTAGTTGAGTTTCTAGATTACAGAAGATAGTAGTTCTTTCTACTATATAGGCTGAGTATGTTGCAGTTACTGAGGCAAGTAAGGAGATGATATGGCTTCAGTCTTTTTTAGAAGAACTTGGCTTGAAATTGGTAAAGGGGACTTTGCATTGTGACAGTCAGAGTGCTATTCATTTAGCAAAGAATCCAGTGTTTCATTCGAGAACGAAACACATACAGGTGAGGTACCATTTTATCAGATCAACTTTGGAAGATGGAGCGCTGGTGCTTGAAAAGATTCCAGGAAGTCAGAATCCAGCCGATATGTTTACCAAGGTCGTTCCTATTGACAAACTTAAGTTGTGTGCAACTTCAGTTAGACTTCTCCATGAGTAGAGAGAAGTCGCTACCATTGCAGGGGAGACATGTTGCTTGTTTTGTCTACAAGTGGGAGATTGTTAAGAATATGGAGCCCAACAATCAACTAAGGCCCACAATCAATGTTGGCACATCTTCGCCTTTGCATTTAACCTAAATGTATATATGTATGTGTTTACGGCAGTGGGTTCACGAGAGGAAGAAAAAAAAAATTTCTTGCGGCTGCCTTTCTTACATAAACAGAAGAAGAAAAAGAAAACCAGTGAGTAGCTTGCTTGGGTGAAAAGATAGTTTTTCTTCTGGTTGTTTAAAAGAGCGTTTTTTTCTCCATTGAAGAGTTTTGAGAGCTATTGTAGAGTGATTCGTGAGCCTTTTCCTTGAGAGAAAAGTGAGAGAAATAATTCTAGAGAGCATTGTAAACTCTTGTAATTTTCTCCCTGACATTTTAGTGGAACCTGCATCGATAACAGAGAACTGGACGTAGCCAACATTGGGTGAACCAGTATAAATTCGGTGTCAATTTCTCTTCCCTTATCTTTTAATTATCGTTCTTGTTGCTTAGAAGTTTATGTTGGTTTATCTACTCTTTTAAGCTTGTGAGTTCCAATTTTTCATTCTGCGGTATTTGGAACCATAACTTGATCTGGGATTTTTTAGATAAAATATATATTGTCTGAATCTGGTTGAGTGAATTTAAATTGATTATATTTTATCGACACCTAACACTTCTGATTCATCAGCAACATCCCCTTGAAGGATTCAGACTAGGCGGTGTGAGTCGGTCTCCAATTGGAAATGGAAGAAGCCTATTTCAACGGCCAAAATGGCACCTTCTTGAGGCCACATGCCACAAAATCTTCACTACCATTAGCAAGACATAACCTCGATCATCACAGAAAATAATCCCAAACCTCACAGAGCCTGTGTCAACATTAAAAGCAGCATCTGTGTTTACCTTGAGAAGACCTGGAGGAGGTGGTTTCCACCGAACCAAAAGCCACTTGTGCCGAGGAGTCCCGAATGGGCAATAACTGTTGACGCTTGCCGGTAGGCCAATAAATAATCGAAGCCCAGACACCAATATCCTCCATCCCTCGACCAGACACCGAACCATGAAGAAGTCTGTTTTGATGGTTCCAGATAGCTGACAACATCACAACAATTTCTTCAAAATCCTCTCAAAGACATGTTGGTTTTTTTTTTTTTTTACTTTTTAAGAAAGAGGGTACTAACCTCTTGTAGCGCACAGCAGAACCTATAGAAAAAAATCCAAGTAAGACAAACAATCAATGGAGAATAGTCACAAAGAGAATTTTCACTTGTTCACAACCCAAATTCTTTTACAGAGATGCAAAAATTTGAGAGAGATTGAGAGGAGAGGTTCTTTTCAGTGTTCTTTAAAGATGTGCATAATCCTTCCATTCTAACAAAACCCATGTAAAATACTTTTTGCAGTTTACCTCTTCAGTTACAAAAAAACTGCAGATATCCTCTTGAGATGGCAATTACAGAAACTGTTTCTCCTTTTTATTTTACAAATTAAATAATATAGAATTAATTAAATAATATATATTTAATTAATCATATAATTGATTAAACGTATTTAATCATGAAGGAGTTTTTATTTGGCGGAATAATAGGTCTATTTGGCTCCATGATTTGATGTCTTTGGATTTATCTCATTGTAGCCCATCATGCAATTTATCTTCTTAAAGTAATTTTTGCCTTTAATTTCAAAAAAAAAAAATTCATCTCCTACTCGTACATAAGTACTTTCATTATAGGCGTATAAAACACAACTTCCATCCTCATTTCTCAAAACATGGATTACATTCCCTTTCATTTGCATCAAATTTCATACAAGAAATTAATAGGCTGTGTGACCCTCATACTTTTATCTCGAAAGATAATCACTTTACAACGGTTAAGTATATAAAATACCTAATAATTGAGTAGAGTTAGTATGAAGTGCCATAGAGCCATTTAGTCACATTGATCATAACTTACAATCTCTTTTGAAATATTACATTTTCATGTTTATGTATTCACAATCATATTACAAAAATATAATTGGTCAACCAGTGAATACACTATAATGTGACACTTGAAATGATCTTCCCTTTTCTAAAACATTTCTATTTCAAAACAATTGCTTACTAAGTAGGTTCCATTAGATCGAATCATTCATGACCATCGGTAACCTCCCTAAGACAACTCACATCGAAGTGAAACTTCAAAAAAAAATTAGCCAAAAGGTCATAAGGGTACTTATAGAGATTTTTCAATCTCAAGGGTCTCACACGCCAAAAAAGTAGAGATCAATTAACTTCTACTATCCTATGTGGTCATATTCCGCACATGTGGCATGAAACACATGTTACAGTATTTTACTCTTTAACATTAGAGTGTATGCCTCAATTAATACTGTACAGGTGATAGTTCAGATACACTCAGTATCTAACTTGAGTCCACTACTCTACCTTAATATTTTATCAACAAATAATTACAGGACTTCCATCTAGCATTCATAGACATTTTAAGATGAACAATGAGATTTTGTCACATTCGATCATAATATGATCTCATCTTGTTCACTTATCAAGGTGATATCTCCTTTCAAAAGTCAAAGAAGTGATTACTTGTGTGAGAAAGCCAATCTACTGTCTGACATACTTTTGATTATATGTACTATACATTTTTGTGTATGCATTACAAAGTACAAAACTTTATTCCATAAATCAAATAAGCGTAATACAATTTGTTGAGAACTACAAAGTCAAAACTTACGCAATCCCAAAGATTTAATGTGACTATTGAAAACATCTCTAGAAATAGGCTTAGTCAAGGGGGTTTGCAACCATGTTGTTCATTGATATATATTGCACATTCACTTCCTTTTGCGCAACCATATCTCTAACAAAATTGTATTTCATGTCTATGTAATTTGTCTTATAATGATATTTGGGATCTTTCGAGAATACTATGGTAGCCTGACTACTGCAGTTTACTAATACGGAGTTAGGCATGCTTTCTTTAAATCTAAAATGACTTAAGAATCGATCTTAAGCCACACTGCTTCATGTATTGCTGCTAAAAGTGCCACAAATTCAGCTTCCATTGTTGATGAGGCAATACAAGTTTGTTTCTTACTATTCCATGAAATTGGTCCTTTGTTAAGTAAGAATACATATCTTGAGGTGGATTTTCTTTCATCCAACTCTCCTCCCCAATCAGCATCCATGTAGCCTTCTAAGTTCAAATCATTTCCTTGGTAGCATAGTGAATAATTCATAGTGCTTTTGAGATACCGAAGTATTCTCTTAATAGCTTTCCAATGAGGTTGTCCTGGGTTTGACTGATATCTGCTTACCATACCAAGGACAAAACAGGTGTTTGGTCTCGTACACATCATGGCATACATGAGGCTTCCAACAACACTCAAATAAGGAACCTTTCTCATATATTCTATTTCTTCAGAAGTCTTTGGACACATTCTCTAACTCAAACTTTCACCTTTTGCGATTGGAGTATCAATGAGTTTGCAATCTTGCATTTTAAATCTTTCAAGGATTTTCTTAATATATTGACCTTGTGATAGGGCTAAAATCCTTTTGGAGCAATCTCTTTCAATCTTGACTCCAAGTATATAAGCTGATTCACCCATATGTTTCATTTGAAAATTTAAGGATAATCATTCTTTAATGGTTAACACATACTCCTTATCTTTCCGGCCAACAATATGTCATCCATATATAGTGAAATAATCGCAAACTTATCTTTGTTTGTTTTGACATACACACAGTGGTCTTCATTGATCATATGAAAATCATATGAGATGATTACTTGATGAAATCTAATGTACCACTGTCTGAAAGATTGTTTAAGGCCATAAATTGACCTCATTAATTTACATATTTTATCTTCTTATCTTTCAGTAATGAAATCGATGGGTTTTTGCATGTAAATTTCTTCTTCCAATTCATCGTTTAGAAATGTTGTTTTCACATCCATTTGATGTAATTCTAAACCTAAACTGACAACTATAGCTAGGATGAGCCTTATCGAGGTAAACCTCACAACAGGTGAGAAAGTCTATTCATAGTCTATTCCTTCCTGTTGTGTGAATCCTTTGGCTACAAGAAAGGCTTTATATCTTTCAATTGAGCCGTCAACCATACGCTTAATTTTAAGAATCCACTTGTTACCAATTGCTTTGCATTCTTTATGGAGATCAACTAACTCTCAAACTTTATTGGATTTCATTGACTCCATCTCTTCTTCCCTTGCTTTCGACAAATTTCTTTATTAGGACATTAAAGAGCCTTTTGAACATTTTTTGGCTCTTCATCATCATCAAGTGTAATCATATATATCTCATCATCAAAAAAACGTCTTGGTATTCTACCACAATTACTACGCCTAATTTGTGGCCCCTTTAATTGTTGTTCACTTGTTGATTCCATTGAATCACTTGAGAATTGTTCAATCGAATCATGCACTTTTTGTGGTTCTTCTAAATCACACGTAGTGTTTAAATCTTTCCCACTTGGATGAGATACTATTGGTAGATCATTTAGAGTCTCTCATGATGGATTTAATAAAAGCAAATCATTATGATAATTATTTTCAAATAGGGATATCTCAGTATTGATCTCATATTTTCTTGAAAAATCATTATCTAAGAAGGTAGCATCTCGTGATTTGAATTTAGTCTCACTATCACTTTCTTGTTCACCAATGAACACATACTCTTTTGAGTGTTCTGAGTATCATATAAATATACTCTTTTTACCCCTTAGACCTAGCTTTCCATGTTGATGTGATGACTCATGTACATAAGCAACATATCCCTATGGTCTCAAACCACTAAGGTCTGGCTTTCTACCGATGCATAATTCATAGGGGTGGAAGTGACAAATTTTGAAGGCACATGATTAAAGATATAAGCAGCAGTCAATAAGGCATCACCCCAAAAGGTGATTGACAATTTCGTTTGTACCATCATTGACCTAACCATTTTTAGAAGAGTTTTATTTGTTCTTTCAACTACCCACCCCCATTTTGTTGTGGTGTTCTTACAGTAGTTAACTCTCTTAATATACCATTTTCCTCACATAATTGTTTAAACTGATTAGATAGATATTCACGTCCTTGGTCTGTTCTTATGGCCTTAACCTTTTTATCTAATTGATTTTCTACCAAATTTATAAATTTTCTAAAATAATCTAATGCTTTAGCGTTGTGGGAAATTAGATAAACATGATCATAACGTGTAAAATCATCTATGAAAGTGATAAAATATTCACCTCCATGTCTCTTGTCTTCACACTCATAAGTCCACAAATGTCAAAGTAAATTAATTGCAATGGAATTTTAGCCTTAGTTCCTTTACCAAATGGTTTTCTTGCCATTTTTTTCGCTAAACAATTTTTACATACAGGTAAGTCAACAATGTCAATTTGACCTAACAAACCTTCTTTAGCAAATTCTAGCCATACTATCACTAGTACAAATTTGGGGTTTAATGATGGGCATTGCCCGCCATTGTAGGGAAATGATGTCAGACAAGTGCCTAACATCTTTTTGCGTGTCATTGTAGGCTACGATGACGGGCGACTTTTAATGACAGGCATTTCCCATCATTAAAAATCATCTCTCATTGTAGCCTACAATGACAAACAACTTTTAATGTCAGTCAATGTCCGTCATTAAAAGTTTGTCTGTCATTAAAAGATTGACTGTCACTAAATGTCTGTCATTAAAAGTTCGTCTGTCATTAAAGTCCGTCATTAAATGTCAAAAATAGTAGTTTTTAATGACAAACAATGACTGTAATCGTTTTGTGAATAATTTAATAAAAAAATTGATTGCAAATGTGGCTAACCAACAATATTTCTCTTTCTCAACCTATGAACAAAATAAAATTTCAATAGTATTACATTTTTACACAACTTAACAAACTTAACTTTAATTAATAAAATATAAAATATGTAATACACTTCTTATATTGACCTAAAAATAAAAGAAAATTCAATTTCTCTATACGTACCACATAATACAAATATGACTCTTCGTCCATCTACAAACTACATCTACCTTACAAGATAAGCAAAATTGCTAAACAAAATAAATACAATACTCTAAAACCAATCAGCAATCAACAATCCCCATTATATTTGAAAACCTGCAATGACAGTAGAGGAAAGTATCAACATCAACCACAATTACTCAATATTTTTCATAAAAAAAAACTTCATTTGCCAAAAAGGAAAAATCATGAAAATCATGAGGCATTCATAGAGATTCATATGCAATCGAAGTTTCAATTCATATACAAAGAAGAAATCTATACACTAAGAAGCAAGAAAACCAGAGCTTGATATCTAGCTTAACCTATGCAATGTCTAAGCAAGCTATTACCTCATCATACAAGCTTCAATTTTATTTCCAAACAATTAGCTCATTAGACTAAAAAAGTGCGGCATATACTAAAGTTCATGTTTCTAATGAGTAATGAAAGACTAAAAAAAGGTATTAGCTTTGTCTCAGATTTTGGGATTTCTCTTCTTTGAACCTTAAACATCTATTTTTGCTACCTAACTAATGTTCAAGTGTATTTCCACAATGTGAATTCCATGCTATTATAGACTCAACTCTACTATGGATGAAATAAATCACATAATAAAATATTAGTAACAAATATAAGTTACTAATTTGTACAAGTCCATTTTGAGTTTTTAACTAACAAGTGATCTGGGTTACAAAAAGGTTTGGCTACAATGCCACTAAAGAAAGCAATGGAAAAGCTGAAATTATATATGGAAACTAATATCACAAAATTACTCCTAATAGTCAAAAACTTATAAAAGAAATTTGTTTTTCAATTGAACTTACCAAGTAGAAATAACATTTGGCAACATGGCAAGTCCTTTCCTAAATTTCGTTGTCATTGGAGATGCTAACTAAATAATCTTCATTCTATAGAAACTGTAAGAAGAAATGCACAATCAGTTTCATTACTGCTAAAATGGAAAAGAAATGAGTTTAAACTCAATTTTTTTTATGAGAATCCTATAACTTGATTTTAAAAACTGCAGAAATTTTACCTCACTTAGAAAATTGAAAAGTTGCCTCAAATTTCCTCTTGAAGGCCTTGCATTTGTTGAAAATTTACAGATGTACACGAGTCGTCTCCTCATTTCCAGTTTGGAAGAAAAGCATTTCAACCGATGTACCTTAGTCATCGAATAAAGAAGTCAATATCGTCAAGCAAACACATATGATAGTATTTTCACTTCAAGTTTAAAATTCTTAAAAGGTAAGACCACTAATTCTTTTTGAAAAAATGAAAGTACTGAGAAAGCTTAAAAGTTTAGAACTTCTAATGAGGGACATGATCAAATTGAACCACACATTGGAACCTAGAGAAACATTAGAAATATATACAACATCAATATCCTAACCAACCAAAAGTCAAAAAGACATATTTGTACACGAATCTTATAAGAATTTTGTCTGCCAATATCAATTTTTGTTTGAGGTATAATATCAATTTTTTGATTGAGGTACCACAATTTTTTCAGCCAACAACAAATAAATTCCAAGGAAGAGTCAAGAACTCTCACTACAATCCATATTTTTCTTCTCATATCTTCCAAAATTTCAAAAAGAAAATGCCACAAATACAAGCCAATTTAAGACAATCGAAAATCAAGAAATTACCTGATAAATTTGAGTGTTTCAACAAGGTATACATCACAAATGCCGCATCTGGCAAGCATCTACAGACAGTCATTATTTACAAGAATCATTCTCCGCTCCAAGTTGATTTTTGAATCTTCACAATGCAATTGAAAAGACAGTTTTCCTACCTCTTGATGTTTTGCTAGGAACCAATTTGACAGCCTTCATGAAAATAAAGTTGTCAGAATCCAAGGAATATACTATTTTTATGGTTTAAACCCTATCTTCATCTCTAAACTTTTAAGACTTGTTCTATTTTATTTCCTAAACTTTTAAAATGCTTATTTAATCTTTGAATTTGAACAAAACAATCATTTTGGTCCTTGCCACCTAATATCTAACCCACTCAATACCAACCTCAACTAAATAGTGAAAGTAAAAGCATAATTCATTATGTAGTGCCTCTTACTTTCTTTCAAAACATCAGAGATCGATGGCGGGGAAAAGTTGTCTCTGCTATACAATTCCAATATTCCACCCTCTCAAGAAACTCTCAGAATTACATAACTGTGGCATAGTTTAATCTCAACCCTAGCTTCCAGCATTAGCTCAAACAACATAATAGCCTCAATAGATGCTCAAAGTTTAAGAGAAAATACACATTTCGAGAAGAGTACATCAGAGGCCATATAAAGTCTTCTGTCAAATGAATTACACCAGAGAGAGGTTAGCAATAGGTCAACTTTAACCATATACTAACCAATAACAAGCTAAACAAATGCAACTAACAGAAGATGAGCTTGATAGAAAACACTCCTAATGAGCTTCTTTAACACAAACCAATCATTTTCAATGAACCCATCAATCATAGAAGTCCAATTGAACCTAAATCTTTCCCAGACATTTCAAAACAAAATAGCTTTTCTTAGTTCTTTAAAAAAAAAAGAAAAATATTAGTAAATAAGCATGTTATTAAAAAAATTACCAAAAAGAAAAACAAAATAAGTTATGCACAAAGCATAAAGCTACTTGTTTCTCACAAAGCTTAAGAAAACAACGACACCTTCAACCGCTCTGATAGAATCTATCTTCGAAGAAATTGGAGGCAGTGTGCTAACCTAACACTTCTCTACCTAAATCACTCACAAAACTAACCTAAAAACATTATAAATGTAACTGTAATTAATCAAAGAGCCTCAGTGGAAGGAGAAGCCGTTTAGTTTATAGGCTCATCGCATAAGTTAATTAAAAGTTATGGCCACTGCCCAAGACAAGTCCAAGTGTTTAACCTCATCATAGCTTCATCTTCAGCTAAATCAATTATATGACATAAAAAAAATGAATAAAAGAACAAATTGTCGATCACAAAACATAACAATACATTTCAACAAATCTACCCTATGTAAAAGTAAAGTAGGCTTCAGTGTGTGTAACAAGCAGATCATTGATAGTAAAATCTCACTGGAATCTGCTAAGATTATTTGAAATATCATCATAAGCCCATAAACACGCAATTCAAAAAACATCAAACAAGTCAAGAAACTGACGACATGACTGAACAAAATTCAAGAGAGTGCACAGACAGCCAAGGGTATATTAATCAGATCCCAAGAATTGTACCTAGATAAGAAACTCTAGTCCATAAAAATTGCCTCATCACAGCACTACAACGCAAATAAAAAAGTGAAAAAGAAGATGAGAATCAAAGTTGAAAGGGGGAGAAAGAACGGAGCTTTAGAAACTATGCAGGATGCCAAAAAGTAAAAGATGCACCAAAACCTTCAGTAGTCCTCGTATGACAGACTATCATCCGAACCAAAATCGAAAGCTTTGGGGACGGAATTAGGGCCACCTGCTGAGCCAGACACCATAGATCGCAGTAAGTAATCAAAAGAATGGGAGTGAAGGCTGAGATTTTTAGGATGTGTGTTAAGTGGTTTCGGATGTATTGAGATTAGCCAAAATTTTCTCCTCTACCATCCCTTGAATGCTGCTTCAAGGTTTTTCCATTGTCGACAGCCGGCAACGACGAGGTTCTGTGGACAAACGACGATGATGAGCGCACAAGGAGTGACATCGCGACACCTTCGAAAGAAAAGAGGGGTAGGTTTGTTTCTCACCTGACTGAATGTCAAAAGAGAAGTGGCTCCAACTTGCGAGCAGAAGACGATTTGGGCTTATTAGAAGTGTTTTGTGAAGAATGTTTTTGATTTAGGAGAAAATGATGGGCGAGAGGAAGATTGAAGGGATGAAGAATCGGTGAAAGAGAGATTAGAGGGTTGGAGAAAGTGAGAGAGAGATTGAGGGCTGGGAAAAATGTGTTGATCATCGAGAGATTGAAGGACTGAGACCACGGGTTGTGCAAGAGAGACATTGGAGGACGGTTGGAGAATATCGCACGATGAGAGGAAGATTGAGGGTTTGAGTGACGCGCTTGAGAGGTTTTCAATTTTTTTTATTAAGCGCTTCTTTTTTTTCAGATTGCCCCGTGCCTTCATTTTTAATAACGGATGATATAATGTCGGTCAACATTATAGCTTTCATTTTTTTTTCCTTTTTTTGGACTAGTTTTTTCTCTTGGGTTTAGTACACTCGTGAGCATAATGGTCTTTCTTTTGACAATTATAGCACTTGATATTTTCTTTCTTCTTTGTAGGACAAAACATGAGACTTTTTCCCTTACCTTTGTCATTCTTACCTTGCTTATGTTTCTTATTTTTATGATCTCCATTCCCCTTAAAATCTCCTCGATGTTTACATTTGTGACCTTTGTTCCCATGAGAATTAGGTCCAACCATATACACGTCAGCATTTTCATGCCTTGCTGCCTCCATGTGATCTTCTTCTAGTTTGAGGTGATGTGCAAGAGTTTAATTCCCCATTGTGGGTAAGGTGCACCTTCATGTGCTCCCAATTGTGGGGAAGGGATCTGATAGCAGCTTGAACTTGTTGTTCATCATTCAGGACATGGCCAGTTTCTTTCAGCTCAATAATCATATTTGACATCTCCCTCATATGTTGTCTCATATTGTGATTAGAGTGTTTCTTATAAGTATCAAACTTAATAGTGAGTTGCCTAACTTTGGTGACAGAAGTTCCACCAAATTTCAACTTCAACGCATCTCACATGTCCTTGCAAGGTCATAAGAATGAAACTCACGCATGCCATCATTGTCCATGCTACTCAGCAAAGTAATGCAAGCCAATGAGTTTTTCTTCTTCCAGGCATCATAAGCCTCATGGTCTCTTCTATGTTGAGCTGAGTGCTCTTCCTTAGGCTCACTTAACACATGGTTTAAAACTTCTAGAGCCTCTTGCTGTTTTAGGACATATTGTACTTTTAAGGACCAGATTTCATATATATCTTCATTCAACTTCTCAGCTTTGTTTAGTTCATCAATTATATTCGTAGAAGCATATGTCATATTTTCAGAATCTACAAGACATATTAATAGGACCAAAATCGTCCTATATTATTGTGCCTAATTCGTTCTTGTTCAATAGTTTTTATGTGTTTAATTGTCCATTTTGTAGGAATTCGAACCAGAGAAGTAATTTGGAGCATTTGCATCCAAATGGGGTTAATTCGACCTAATTTAGAGGCCATTCTAGCACCTGATCAAAGATTAGAAGTGAAATGACCATTTTGCCCCTGACGAGAGCATCTCAACGTCTTTGGAAGCGTCAAGATGCTGCAAGAAAACAAAAATGCAGGGATGTAGGGCAGCGTCTTGACGTTGAAATAGTGAGCATCGCGTGACGCTGCGGGGAGCCCCCCTCGATGCTGGTTTAATTAAGGACAACGTCAAGATGCTTCCTGTAGCATCTTGACGCTGTCACAATTTGTATAAAAGGATTTTTTCATACCCTAGGTCATTTGTCTCCGTTTATGGCCTCCAAGAGACCATGTTAAGTCCATTTTCTCTCTGTTTTTCATTAGAATATGATAGTTTAGGTGCTTTTGGTTCATCTTTGGTGTCAGGCAACATTGTAACGATGTTTGGCTAGACTATCGACGTCGTTTCGGTTTGTAAACAAGGTACTATGTTATTTTTGTGAGATTTATTCCATATTTCCAATATTTTCTAACATATTCTATTATTTCTTGATTCTTGCTTGAATGCCCATAACATGTATTCTTTCGTAGGTAGATTGACAACCTATTTGCGTTGATTGAATACGTGATCGTTACTTTTAGCTAGCAATAGGACCGACTCGGGTTTGCATCGTAGAGGCTAGTCTCATGTAGATTGCACGATATGGCCTAAGAATCAAGACAGCTAATCAATCAAATTAGGAATGCATGCTTAGTTTAATTAATTGGTCTTGATCAATCCTTAGAACTTAAGGCGATTAACTACGTTAGTATGGAAGCTATCTTGGCCAGCTAATTAGCGCTAATTAGGCTAATTAACTTGATGCTAAGTTGGGTTAATTGGGATTTAGGGGATCTAAGTTTGCTTAGGGTCTTAGTCGGCTTTACTGGTGAGTCGATTAGGTAATAGATGGTTAGGAAATAACTTGCATTTGGGCGTTATGTGATAAAAAATAGCATTGTACAGAGTTTTATCTCAAAATGGTGCCCGGGGTTAACCATTAACATTTATCTTACTGTTTTTTTAAGTCATGTTGTCTATTTTTATGTTTAACTTCCCCCTATCAGTGTCAGTCTGAGTCAATAAGAAATCTAAATAATAGAAATTCAATTTATTCGATTCTCTATGGTTTGACTCGGTCCACTATTAATTACTATAAGTATTTAATTTTAGATCGGTAATTATAAATGTATTTAATTGAGCCTTCGACAAACTACTTCACATATTTCCACAAAAATCAATCCATATGCATGACACATGACCCCTAGTATTTCACAATTTTCAAATAAATTTGAACATAATTATTTTACCTAACATTGAGTCGAAATATCACTAAGCTTCAAAATCATTATCAATGTTATGTAAAATTATTATTCACAAATTTATCACATTGTAAAATAATCAAATACTTTCATCAAGTACAATAAAAAAGAAAAAAAAAGACATACTCATAATTTGATCACCCACATTCCAAACCCCAAAATGGGCACATATTTCGTTCAACATCTATAATATTAACAACAAAATATTTACAGAATTCATGAAAGTTATCTGAAGCGCAACAAAATAATAGGGAATAAAGCTCTAAAGCTTACATACAAGTCATCAGGAAGTTCATAATTAAAGACTACTACCCTAGGGATGTTCCAATTGGGACGAGTCCTATTTCCATAAATAATAAAACTATGTCATTTTGTAGCTTGTGAAATAAGCTCATGCACAAAGGCTAGAATCACACAGTCATAAGTATTATTTCTTCTAAGTCTGTTAGATAAGTGATCCAAAAGATTCTTCAGACTTTCATTAGGTAAAAGTGATCAAAGGCACTCAGTCTTTTATCACTTGTCAAAAGACCTCCTTCCCAAATAATCTCTTATAATTGACCATTTACTAATATGACATGCTTGACTATATGCACAAAATCCAATTCATGACCTAGTTCAATTTTAATGTCATGCAAAACTTCTATCATCTTTTCCACTTTAAGTCTTTGAGCCTTTGTCCTAATTATTTTTGGTATCTTTATCATTCGCATATTTTTTTGTAACAAATACAAAAAAAAACTAATCAACTAATGATTATAACACACAAAATAAATAGAGACAAATTAACAAAGAAAGTTTAATACTAAATAAAGATCATACAAACATATTAATAAAAGGTTGCCTTGCAAAATTGCTTGATAGTTCACTTGTTCATTTTTAAATGCATGGGTTCAAGCCTTAGAGACTACTAATATTCATTTTATTTTGTCTTAAGACTATCCAAGTGGTCTTAACTTATGAATGCTCGACTCCCACTAAAAACCGTTTTTTTAATCTTATTTTAGATCATTGAGATTTTGGTTTTCGCAGTAGGCATGCCCAGAAAAAAACATAACTTGTTTCAGAAAAATAAATGGTCATAACTTCTTTGATACTTAACCAAATTAATCATATAATATACCGTTAGAAAGTTCTTCAAACGTAATTTACACTCATATAAATTTAATATGCAAAAAGTCAGTGGACAGAGAGTAATTGCAAGTCGAAACATACAAAGGCATAAAGCTTAAAAAAAATATAACTCAAGAATTACTCAACCAATTTGCACGAAATTTTGCAGAGACTTCCTCAATCCTATTCGTAACATACTTGCAAAGTTTCATAGCATTTCGATGGGTATACTAAAAGATGCCATTAAAAGGTTCTAAGCATTTACACTTTAATTTTAGAGAAAAAAACATAAATAATGCTAGAAACCCATGAACCTTTCTCTAATACCAATGTTGGTTTTTTTTTTACTTTTTAAAAAATAGGGTCTCTTGTAGCGAGCAATAGAATCTACAGTAAAAACTGAGTAAGACGAACAATCAAGAGAATAGTCACGAGGAGAATTTCCACATGTTCATAGCCCAAATTCTTTTACAGAGATGTAAAAATTGAGAGAGATTAAGATGATAGGTTTTTTTCAGTGTTCTTTAAAGATGTGCACAATCCTTCCGTTCTGACAGAACCCACTAAAATACTTTTTGAAATTTACCTGGAGTTACAAAAAAACTGCAAAGATCCTCTTAAGATGGCAGTTACAAAAACTATATTCTTTTTGAGTACTATAGGGGTTGGGGGGATTCGAATCACAGACCTTGTGGTCGTTAACACATTCGATATGCCAGTTGAGCTATGCTCTCTTTGGTAATTAAATAACATATATTTAATTAATCATTTAATTGAATAACACATATTGAGTCATTAATAACTTTCAAGATGTGATCCTTGCAACCTAGGAAGAGGTGAAGAATCGAGGGGAAACCTCGCCTCCGCTCAGATGCCGAATTTGGATTGGGCGGAAAAACCTTTCCTCGACACCCACAGAAACTGTTGATAGCACACAATATGTGCTATCTTTAAGCCCTATTTTGTGCTAGTTTTGAGGCTTAAATATATGCATTCACGTTTATAATTGTTTATTTTGTAGAAATTGAGCATTTGGAACAAAACGAAGATTTTAGAAGAAAAATAGTGAAAAATGAGCTAATTGGGCAAGAAATTAAGCAACCAATTTTGGAGGAAAAAAATATTCATAGTTTGATTAGATTTTGGATTCCTAATTAGATTAGATTATGGATTCCTATATTCTAACCTTATTTATTTTCTCTTGATACAAAACAACATATTTTTTTTTAGATACAGTGAAAATTAATCGATTAATATTTATAATTGAAAATGTCAAAATACTAGATTGTTGGTTACTCAAAGTATTTGGTAATGTTTCTGATTCTTGATTCTTATTTTTCCTTGGTAGTTATTTATTTATTTCTTATTATTTAAGGGAAAAAACATGTTTGATAACTATTTTTAATTCTTTATTCTCTGTTTTTTTTAATGAAAAAAATATATATTTGATAAGCATTTCTTTGACATATAATTAAACAATATATGTATATATAAGATTTCTCAAGTTTAATGTTTAAATTCGAGTGCGAAAGTGAGCATAACTCAGCAGTAATTGACATATACTTTTTTTCTTGAAGTCGGTGGTTCAAATCTCCCATATCCTCACATTTGTTGGAGTAAAAAAAAGGTTTAAATTCAAGTCGGATTTGAGCATAACCTAAGCCGGCCATTAAGTACAGGTCTCTCATGATTAATTAGAAAAGTGAAATCCATCAAAATTACTCAATAAAACAAAAAGAAAGAGGAAAACAATTTCTCTACAATCATGTACATAATCCCAAAAAAGAAAAAATAAACCCAAACAATGAATTTGGCAAAATCAACTTGGTAAAGAACATGATGTGTGACTAATGGCCAGCGCCCTTCCTGCTTGGTCCCGAAGCCAACGTAGAAACTCGGTTTCCGCTGCCACCAGAACCCTTCAGCGGTGGTGCTAGGCTTTTTGGCTTTTCAGCAACGTCGTGGTCATCAACACCATCGTGCTCGGTCGCTGATCGGAGTGGTCTACAATCGGCAAGAAGAGCGATCTGTGGGGCAGCCATTAGCATCATAATAAGAACTAAGCAAAAGCTTCTCATCATGGACATTTGCAAGTGCAAAAAGAATCAATAATGGAGAGCCAAAAAGGGTTGGCTTTGGCATCTTTCTTTGCTTTGAATTTTTGTTCCTTATATAAATTGTTGGGTGGATTTCTTTTGGAAGGCCAATGGACGGTTGAAAGAAGAAGCCTTTCTTGAAGTGGGATACTTTTATGAAAGGGGGTGTTTTACTAAAAAGTCACTTTTGGAGCATTGTAGGCTCATAACCATTCGATTTTTGATTTTTAGTTTTTAAAAATTAATCTTATAAACACTACTTCTACCTATAAATTTCTTTGTTTGTTATCTACTTTCTAAGAGTGTTTTCAAAATTCAAGCCAAGTTTTGATAACTAAATTTTGTTTTATAAATTTGTTTTTGTTTTTAAAATTTGGTTAAGAATTTAAATGTTTCCTTAGAAAGATGAAAATTATTATAAAGAAGTAGTGACAAAACAAGCACAATTTTCAAAAATCAAAAACTAAATGGTTACCATACGAGACCTTAGATTGAATTTTCATGGTTTTGACTATTGAGAACTCTTCTTTTGTTATAAATTATTCTAAAGTATTGTTTTCCAAAAATTGAGGGTTTCAAAGTATAACCAACAAAAAAAAAAAAAAAAAAAAAAAGAGTGGACCTTGGTGGTGCTTTGTTTAGTTGGATGCTCATGGTAGTTGAAAGTTGTTTAAGTTCTATAATAAATTTTGTAGGGATGATGGCATAATTTGATGTTGAAATTCATTATCTTTTTCAGATCTTTATGTATAATAATTAAATAATTTTGACAAACTTATTGCTTTATATTCACCTTATTTTAGAATCAAGTGCTTTAAATTTAGAAGTTAGGGTTTTTTTGGGTAATAACTTTATTTTATTGTAAGTCAAAAAAAAAAATCTATTTTTTATGTTATAGATAAAAATTTTAAAATTTTAATTAAATTTTTTATCAAAAAAAATATTAATTAAATTTAAAAAAAACTGAAATAGATTATTTTTATGCTTTTAAAACACGACTGGACCTATAAATTTCATGCTATTTAGTCAAAAGTGATTTTAAAAAAGTCCAAAGACAATTAAAGCACTTTGAAGTACTTTTAGAGAAAATATATAATTAGTAATTTTTTTTGTGAAATGTTCTAAAATATGTTGAATTTAAAATTACTATTACGAAAAAATCATCTCAGCCTCACTCTAAAATAGAGTTTAAAGAAAAAAAATGGAGCTTAAAGAATCCTATTTTTCGAAAAAAATGATAAATTGTTAACCATGTATTTGAATTGATAGAAAAGGAACAAAGGGAAAACATCTAAAAAAAATTGAAAAAAAAAAGAAAGGTTCACACATGTTGATTAAAATTCTCTCTCTCCCATCTTCTGCTTAGAATCAATTTACGTCTGTCACCAAATTAGATCCTTTTTCAGTCAATTTGCTTTATATTTAAGTTGGTGGATGCAAATGTAACCAATAAGAAAATAAATTGAAATATCAATGATTTAGAATAAATTCCACCTTGTGGTTTGTGATATTGAGAGTAAAAAGATTCCAAAAGATTATTTTATTAACATTGACCTTGTTGAAGAATGTTATGCTGGTCAAGTCAAGCCTGTCACTCTCTGGTTGCCAAAAGCAAAGGCACATGATTCCATATGTAGATATAAAATTAATTTACACCTTAAATTGATGTAAAAGATTACCAACCCACCTAATTTCAGTAAGCCCGCTAATATAAGCAAGAAAAAATTGGTCAACGTCTCAACACACAAGATTCTCAAATAGATAAGAAAACCACCTAAAAGGCTATCACATTCATCCCCATGAGGTAAAAAATAAAGCTAAAGAAACTGCAAGAATGCGAGTGAGATGGTTTTAATACAGAGCAAACCAATGTACTAACATAGAGTAATCAGATTCTCAACAATTTCCATTTCCACGGGGTTTCAATATCATATAAGTCATACCATCAAAATGAGGCAGCATGGAAATATTTCATCCATACATAAACCTCAACTTTCCAACATACACAATAACTATTTTTCATTCAACTTATATGACACTCATGGCTACTATACAATCAGCATACAAAACATTCTCAAGCATAAGAAAATTCTCAACCTAGACTAAAGCGTTCCGATAGTAAAATCACTTAACTTACACTACAAGAATTCAAGGTTTTTTCGATGCAAAACATATCGTCGAGATAAATAGGAAATGCCGATAGTTTAATAAACCATTGGCAAAGGGGAAATAAATGTTGATGGTTTATTAAACTATAGGCAAAGATTTAGAAATGCCGATAGTTAATGAGAACCATCGACATTGCCTATAAGAAAGGCGACGGTTCTCTTGAACCGTTGACCATTTGTAAATGAGGGTGGGCATTTGGGTGAGAAAATGCCAATGATTCAATAAAACCGTTAACAAAAAGGGCAGAAAGGCCAACAGCCCAGACCGGCCGTTTGCCTTTCCAATAAGGAAGTCAGTTGATTGAACCGGCTTTCCATTGGAAAAGTAGATAGTCTGTCTGGGCCATCAGCCTTTCCTATGGTTTTGACGACAGTTCGATTGAACCGTCTGCAAAAGTAGTTTAAAGGGGGCTCGAAAATGAGCCCCCCATTTTTTCCTCTTTCTCCTCAAAATTTTTCCACTTCCCACTTTTTCTCATCCCTTTTCCCCCACCCTCACCACATGCCACTACCCTCCGCCCACCTCACAACCGCACCCCAGTTGGCCGTCATCGCACCCTCCTCCATCTTCCTTTCTTTTTTTCTTCTTCTTTCTTCTTTTCCACGCACCCACAAGCTCCGACGCCGCCATCACACCTTGCTGCCATAGTCGCCGTTGTTGAAATTAATTATATTTATTCTTAAATGGGTAACAAATTTAAATGGTAAATTATATGTACTGTTATTCATGGGTAAAATAAGTGGTCTAATTAGAGCCCATAAACTTCCACTAGTGGTGTGGCCTGCTGAGTAGATACCGGCCCACTGATCCTAGGGGATTATGGGAAACCCTAGAATCAGTCTATAATTACAGGGTTATGGTCCCCAATATACTATGCCTCTTTAGTCTCCTATTCCCCATCTAATAGAGAGAATATAACCCACCTGGTCTAAGCTGCATAGTTGAGGAAGATCTAAACCTCACAGGTTCTACAACATAAGATTTACAAATAAGATCTTATGGATCCAGGTAAATCATCTATATCCATTATTTTTGGCTTACTTCCATGCATAGATCCTTAGTCATCAAAGTTTAATAGAGTTTGTTTACAACAAGCTCCTCACTACCACCGTTGGACCTTGTCGCCACTATCGCACCTCACTGCTGCTCAATTTTGATAATTTTATAAAGACTTTCTTCTTTAAGTAGTTAATATAATATTAAATTGAAGATTATTTTACAAATCTAGTTTAAGTTTACTGTGTTTTGATTTGTGGAACCTCAGATTTGTGAGTACGAACATTTTCGAACACAAACCAGCAAAGTTTCGAGCTTCTTTGGGTAAGATAAGTATGTAGATGTTGGGTTTTGTGTCCTAAAACTCGTGGTTTTGTAAACTGAATGTATATTCTATTTTACTATAAAGATGTTATTGAGGTTTATTCAGTAAATGTGTTATTGAATAAAGTGAATTGTGTATTCTATAACCCAAATCCAATGAACTAAGAACCCTTGGCTATAGTATGTATACTTGAACTTTATGTATGACATAAAAGTGGATCAAGTTCGAGTAATAGCCAAAATGGTCTATAGTATAAGGATAAGGCTGGGTACCTTATTCTGGGGACACTATGGACGCAACCCACTTTGTATAGTACTAACGATGTGATCCTGAATCGTTTATGTGGAGACATGCGAGTGGGGGCGTCCTATGCAAAGAGTTTGTATAAGACCGGACCGCGAAATAGTCACGTAGACTTTATAACTCCGTTTACTGTTTTAACTGACTATATTCATACGATGACCTAGGTAACTCGATCTTAATCCTGAGCGTGCTTTGAACTCCTGTTTATTCGGGATTATCCTTAGATTTGCATGGGTGAGAGTGGCCCGAGATCGCCGACTCAATAAGCCTCCCATTTTGGGGATAAGACCGGATAGATAGTTGGGAACATAGTCATGCGAGATGGAATTCACTTCTACCTACTTTAAGGATTAGTAGAGAGGTTGTTCCCTTAAGTGCTGACTCTGGGTCTTGAACAATGGGCCCACCCTCATCATTGGCCCGAGAGGGATTCGGTTTGTTGGTTGGACCACATACCAATTGTTCATTAGAGGATCAGTGGGACTTAAGGAACAAGAAGTAATTACAAGGGTAAAACGGTTTATTTGACCCAGCTGTAATTACGAACGACCTGTGAAGGATCAACTTACTAATCATGGTTATATCGAGTGGACAGAAATATATCTACAGTGAGGAGAGTGCAGCCACTGGGCTTTAGTGGAGTGTCCCGGTGGTTAACGAATGTTGATTAGCTAGGCTAAAGAGTTTGGCCGGTTAATCTCGTATCGTTGGAGCTCATGATCTGTAGGTCCATTAGGTCCCCTTACTACCTCAGACTAAGCCTTGGAATAATTTGAGAGAAAAGAATTTGAATTGTTCAAATTCGGTTTTGGGAGTAAACGTTAATTATAAGCGATATACTTAACGTACTATAATTTAATTATGAATTAAAACCACAAGGAAGAGAGAGGAACATATTTAAATGTGATATAAATATTTGTTCGGTTTAATACGTGAATAGGGATTCATGTACAAACGATTGGTCATAAAAGAGAGGGATTGGTCTAATTATTTAATTAATATTTGATATTAAATTAAGTAATTAAATGGTTTAATTAAATGGTTTAATTAATTAATCAAGTTTTTTTAAAATTAATTTTGATTTAATTGAAACTTGACTAATCCTATCCAACCAAGTGTTGTCTTCCATAGGAAGCCTAATGAAGTTTGATTAGTGCCTATAAATGGGATGAAACACAAAAAGGATTAAGTGAATTTCTTTGATAGTTTTTTTTTAAAAACTGTCTTGAGCTCTCTTCCTTCTCTCTAAAAATTCTCTTAACAAAGGATCCCACAATCCATTCCAAGGGCTGAGAATAGTAGGGAAGACTCTAGTGGTGGTCCAAGTAGTGTTGATGATCCAAGATTTGCAAAGAATTTGGAGAATTTGAGCTACAAAGGTATGTGTTCATACTTTCTGGTTTTTTTTCCAGTTTTTTCCAGTTTTGAGCATGTTTTTTGTTTGGTTAAATTGATGTACTTTGAGTGCTCGAGATCCAAAATTGCTTCCTCTTTCTTAATATTAACTCTTTCAATAATTGAAAGAGTTAATATTAAGAAAGCGGAAGCAATTTCGGATCTCGAGCACTCAAAGTACATCAATTTAACCAAACAAAAACATGCTCAAAACTGGAAAAAACCAGAAAGTATGACACATACCTTTGTAGCTCAAATTCTCCAAATTCTTTGCAAATCTTGGATCACCAACACTACTTGGACCACCACTAGAGTCTTCCCTACTATTCTCAGCCCTTGGAATGGATTGTGGGATCATTTGTTAAGAGAATTTTTAGAGAGAAGGAAGAGAGCTCAAGATAGTTTTTAAAAAAAAAACTATCAAAGAAATTCACTTAATCCTTTTTGTGTTTCATCCCATTAATAGGTACTAATCAAACTTCATTAGGCTTCCTATGGAATATAACACTTGGCTTCCTATGGAAGACAACATTTGGCTTCCTATGGAAGATAACACTTGGCTTCCTATGGAAGTCAACACATCATTGGATAGGATTAGTCAAGTTTCAATTAAATCAAAATTAAAAAAAAAACTTGATTAATTAATTAAACCATTTAATTATTTAATTTAATATCAAATATTAATTAAATAATTAGACCAATCCCTCTCTTTTATAACCAATCGTTTGTACATGAATCTCTATTCACGTATTAAACCGAACAATATTTAAATCACATTTAAATCGGTTCCTCTCTCTTCCTGTGGTTTTAATTCATAATTAAATTATAGTACGTTAAGTATATCGCATATAATTAACGTTTACTCCCAAAACCGAATTTGAACAATTCAAATTCTTTTCTCTCACATTATTCCAAGGCTTAGTCTGAGCTAGTAAGGGGACCTAATGGACCTACAGATCGTGAGCTCCAACGATACGAGATTAACCGGCCAAACTCTTTAGCCTAGCTAATCAACATTCGTTAACTACCGGGACACTCCACTAAAGCCCAGTGGCTGCACTCTCCTCACTGTAGATATATTTCTGTCCACTTGATATAACCATGATTAGTAAGTCGATCCTTCACAGGTCGTTCGTAATTACAGCTGGGTCAAATAAACTGTTTTACCCCTGTAATTACTTATTGTTCCTTAAGTCCCACTGATCCTCTAATGAACAATTGGTATATGGTCCAACCAACAAACTGAATCCCTCTCGGGCCAATGATGAGGGTGGGCCCATTGTTCAAGACCCGGAGTCAGCACTTAAGGGAACAACCTCTCTACTAATCCTTAAAGCAGGTAGAAGTGAATTCCATCTCGCATGACTATGTTCCCAACTATCTATCCGGTCTTATCCCCAAAATGGGAGGCTTATTGAGTCGGCGATCTCGGGCCACTCTCACCCATGCAAATCTAAGGATAATCTCGAATAAACAGGAGTTCATAGCACGCTCAGGATTAAGATCGAGTTACCTAGGTCATCGTATGAATATAGTCAGTTAAAACAGTAAACGGAGTTATAAAGTCTACGTGACTATTACGCTGTCCGGTCTTATACAAACTCTTTGCATAGGACGCCCCCACTCGCATGTCTCCACATGAACGATTTAGGATCACATCATTAGTACTATACAAAGTGGACCGCGTCCATAATGTCCCCAGAATAAGGTACCCAGCCTTATCCTTATACTATAGACCATTTTGGCTATTACTCGAACTTGATCCACTTTTATGTCATACATAAAGTTCAAGTATACATACTATAGCCAAGGGTTCTTAGTTCATTGAATTTGGGTTATAGAATACACGATTCACTTTATTTAATAACACATTTACTGAATAAACCTCAATAACATCTTTATAGTAAAATAGAATATACATTCAGTTTACAAAACCACGAGTTTTAGGACACAAAACCCAACAAACTCCCACTTGGACTAAAACGTCAATGGAGTCAAACATGTTGAGGTGAAAAACTGCCCTACTATACAACCCGTAGTCCTAGATTCTCTAGGTGTCCCTCAAACACTTTAGCCGTAAGGGCTTTGTAAATGGATCGGCAATGTTGTGCTCCGAAGGGATCTGCGTGACGATCACGTCTCCTCGTTGCACAATCTCCCTGATGAGATGATATTTGCGCTTGATAGCACACTTTTGTGAGCTATTTTTATAGTTTAACTATTGTTACTTTTGATGTTTTATTGGGTATTTTCACGCCGTATCTGTTTATTTTGCAGGTATTAAGCACTTGAAAGAGAAATTAGAGATGAATACAATCACAGGACAAAAATGAGGCAAAATTGACCAAGAATTGGAAAACTAAGAGAAAGGAAGAAGAAAAGGCACCAGTAGACCCGAGGGGACAGTGTCGAGACGCTGTCCAGCAGTGTCTCAACGCTGCCATTATGAAGCCAGGCATGCTGTGAAGACAGCGTTGAGACGCTGTCCACAGCGTCTCAACGCTGACAGGAACCGCGAGCGTGTTTTTTTCGTCTGTAGCATCTCAACGCTATCCACAACGTCTCAACGCTACCCCATTTTCCCTTAATTAATCTGTGTACTAGGGCACAGCGTCTCAACGCTGTCCCGAGTTTATAAATTCGAATTTTGTGTGCGAAAAAGGGGAGGAAGAAAAAAAGGGAACCACTTTCGAAAATTGAGTTTGAGGACCGAGAGAGAAGATTCTGTGGAGCACAAGGAGTTTTAACGTTGGAGATCGTGATATTACAACGGGGACGAAGCTCACACGACGCATTAGTTCTATCTCAAACCCTTTGCTAATGTTTTTGTTGGTTTTGTATGCAATTTTTGAAGTGTTATAGTTACCATGAGTAGCTAAATTTGTTTCCTTCGGGCTAGATGGAGCCATTGAGCTAAACAATTTGTTGATGTAACTGATTGAATTATTGTATTTCTGCTTATTCATGCAATTGTTTTATTAATGCCTATGAACTCTTGATCACAGTTTATTTGCCCTCATTAATCTGAATTGATGCTTGAAAAAGAATAATTTGGATTTGACTTTGAAATTAGATGAAGCACTTTGGGCATATCGAACTGCCTTCAAAACTCCTATTGGTACATCTCCGTATCATTTGGTGTTTGGGAAGGCGTGTCATCTGCCCTTAGAATTGGAGCATAAAGCTTATTGGGTCATCAAGAAATTGAACTTTGACCTCCAGAAAGCTGGGGAACAACGGTTATTGCAACTCAATGAAATGGAAGAGTTTAGAGGTCAAGCATATGAAAACGCCAAGTTATACAAAGAAAGAACTGCAAAATGGCACGATCAACAGATTCACGACAGAATCTTTTCACCTGGACAACAAGTCCTTCTTTTTAACTCTCGTTTACGGTTGTTTCCAAGTAAGCTAAAGACACGATGGTCCGGGCCATTCACCGTCAAAGAAGTATATCCGCACGGAGCCATAGAGCTGCTAACTACTGATGGTCAATCGTTTAAAGTAAATGGCCAACGGGTGAAACACTATTGTGGTAATGAGGAACAACGTTTGGAGAACATCTTCCTGAATGAGCCCAAATGATACGTACGCGTTGTCTAGCTAAAGACGTTAAACAAAGCGCTTATTGGGAGGCAACCCAATTTCTCATCCCCGTATTTTTATTTTATTTTAATTAATCCGTTCATTTAGTTTGATAAGGTTTATCTAATTCTTCTTCTTAAATTTGATTTTTCCTTGTAGTTTTATATATTAAAAAAGAAAAAGAAAAAAAGGATAGAGAGTAGCGTTGAGACGCTACTGTGTAGCGTCGAAACGCTACTCTGCAGCGTGCTCACCCGCAAGGACAGCGTTGAGACGTTGTCCACAGCGTCTCAACACTGTCGTGAAAACTGGGATTTTAAATCCCAATTTTTCACTCGAAGGGGGGGCATCTTTGAGCCCTAACTTTCGCCCCCCCCCCTAATTTTTTCTCATCTCCCTCACAAATCTCTCAATTTTTTACCTTTCTCCCCCAATTTTCTACTTACCCATTCACATTTTTCCCTCTAATCCCTTCATTTTCAGATTTGGCATCATTTGGAGGAGGATTTTGGCTCCAATCCGTGGGTCTCGCCGATCTTCTTCAAAGGCTTCATTTCAACGAATTTCTTTGGTATTTTCCCTCTCATTTATGTTCTTTTGAATGCACTAATCAATTACTTGAGTAGTTTCTCTCGTTTTGCCTCCATGGTTGGACTACTTTGCTAGAACAAAATGTGCATTGAGTTATCTTTCCAATTGCTCTTCCTGTGGCACAGTGTGGTAACACCATTAAAACCAAATTTTGTGATTCTTGAATTATGAGAGTGCATTCCATAGTTATTGGGTCGATATATGGATATGCGTTAGTTGGGTAGTGTGAAATGTACAGTACCTTGACATAGATTCATCTAGATGCTTATTTTTTCCTCCTGTGCTATCTGAATTGCTTTGTCCGCTAATGTGTTACAATTTGCATGTGTAGTGGTGACTCATATTGTCAGGTGCACACTCTATCCGTTTTTCAGAGTTACTCAATAGTTCTTGAATTATATGTCTTTGAGAGCACACTTTTTAACATTGTAATGCTTGTAGAGTCCGTCATGAGTTCGAAGAGGGCCCGCACTTCCTCTGCCTCGTCTTCGCATCAAGACTTTGATGCTAATAGGTTCAGGGATCATGAAGCTGCCCAGCGCTATCACGGTTATGTGGTTTCTCGCTCAGTCATTCCTGAACAGGGTATCGCTCCTGATGATTCCCATCACCATCAGCTTCACTATGCAATCATTCAACGGGGATAGGAGTTGCTTGTCCAGCAACCTGAAGCGGCGTCGTGGCCTTGATCAGGGAATTCTATGCTAATATGCGCAAAGATGACTCTCAGTCCTTTGTGAGAGGCCGCTAAATCCCGTTCGATGCAGCCACGATCAACAGGTATTATCAATTACCTAATTTTGATCGAGATGAGTATAATCTATATGCCAGCGAGCACGTTGATCCGGCACAGATCATTGCTGAACTCGGCCGACCTGGCTCTACATGGATGACTCCTCACGGTGAGGTCATTAAATTTAAGACCTCCGACCTCACCGTGACCAACCGAGTTTGGCACAGCTTTATTTGTGCTAAATTACAGCCAGTCGCTCACATGAGTGATGTTACAAAAGAAAGGGCCATTCTCCTATTCGTAATAGCCACAGGGCGGACCATTGACATTGGGAAGGTTATTTTCCACTCGATACGACATATCCGACGAGGCAGCACCACCGGTGGACTTGGCCATGCTTCCCTAATCACCGCCCTATGCATGGATAAGAATTTCATCATGGGGCTTCGAGGATGGGACGTTGGGTTCGCCGACGACGACCAACACTAAGAGATAGCCGAAGACCACCAGGAGGAGGTGCATGAGCATGACGTGGACGATCTTCCCGACCCCCACCACCCACCAGCCCAGCACGACTTGCCGAGCTTATACACTGCCGTGTCTACATTGGAGGAGAGACTTCGTCAGCAGGAGCTTCATGATCACAGGCAAGAACGTCGCACTCTGCGCCATCAGCGACGCTCTGAGGCATACCACCAGCATCTTTACGAATGTATGCGTCATTTGGCGGGTACCGATGCTTCCTTTCCCCCACCCATGCCACCTTATATCTCATCTGACGAGGACTGAGGCCATCATTTAGAGTTCAGGGCAGTCTCAGTTCATCCCTATCTTTTCTTTTATTCTCTTTATTGTGCTTCTGTTGGTTCTGCTCTTTTCTGGTTTCATTGAGGACAATGCACACTTTAAAGTTTGGGGGTGTTTTTCATATTTCCGCGCATGACACACTTATATCACTTAGCGTTGTTATTGATCTCTTGATATCATGTTAAGCTGAGTTGAAAAGTATGTACTATGCTTTTGTCCTTGTCAACTATGATAGTCTATGAGGATATTTGAGTATGAATTACGAATAATCACATTTGTTCAAGATTTGTAACTAAATTCTGGATTCAAGTCAAAAGAAAACTTATTCTTTGAGTTCCTTACAAATTTAGAGCACATAGCCCACCTAATCATAGTTTTGAAGGCTTAGATTTGAGTTATGTGGTCTAGATACTTGTTGTCACCTCGAAAGGATATAGAACTGATTCAAGGGTTAACTTGCAAGATGGGTTGTAATGTACATTTTGAAAAAAAAAAAAAAGTTATCAATCATCGTGCTGTTGTCACTCTTAAGGACAAAAAGAGCTACCTCTGCTGTGACCAGTTAGGACCGCCTGTGAGTAAAAGTGTCATTGGTATGGGTCCCTACAGTGGATGTGTGAAAGCTAGTGTCCATTTAATAAATAAAACTTCAAGTTTGGGGGAGTTTCGCCTGAATTTTAGGTACCTTAGTGGCACATTACTGTCCCTGATTGTAGGAAAAACTCGAGAATTAGAACTTATGCCAGAGTAGAGGGAAGATGAGTTGAAGATTGCATAAAGTAAGTTTAGGCTTATAAAGATCAGATTAGGGAAGGCTATCTCACACACACATGTAAGGAATGATAGAATCAATTTAAAGCTCCTTGATGACAGATTTCGGTTATAAATCTTGATTTTATGTGAGTACTCTATTTTTCAGATTCTCTAAGGCTTGAGTTGTTAGTAGCCCCAAAATAAGCTGTCAAGAGAGATTGTGCCCAATTGTTTTGCTCGAGGACTAGCAATTAGTTAAGTTTGGGGGTATTTGATAGCACACTTTTGTGAGCTATTTTTATAGTTTAACTATTGTTACTTTTGATGTTTTATTGGGTATTTTCACGCCGTGTCTGTTTATTTTGCAGGTATTAAGCACTTGAAAGAGAAATTAGAGATAAATACAATCACAGGACAAAAATGAGGCAAAATTAACCAAGAATTGGAAAACTAAGAGAAAGGAAGAAGAAAAGGCACCAGTAGACCCGAGGGGACAGCGTCTCAACGCTGTCCAGCAGCGTCTCAACGCTGCCATTATGAAGCCAGGCATACTGTGAAGACAGCGTTGAGACGCTGTCCACAGCGTCTCAACGCTGACAGGAACCGCAAGGGTGTTTTTTTCGTCCGTAGCGTTGAGACGCTGTCCACAGCGTCTCAACGCTACCTCATTTTCCCTTAATTAATCCGTGTACTAGGGCACAGCGTCTCAACGCTGTCCCGAGTTTATAAATTCGGATTTTGTGTGCGAAAAAAGGGAGGAAGAAAAAAAGGGAACCACTTTCGAAAATTGAGTTTGAGGATCGAGAGAGAAGATTCTGTGGAGCACAAGGAGTTTTAACGTTGGAGATCGTGATATTACAATGGGGATGAAGCTCACACGACGCATTAGTTCTATCTCAAACCCTTTGCTAATGTTTTTGTTGGTTTTGTATGCAATTTTTAAAGTGTTATAGTTACCATGAGTAGCTAAATTTGTTTCCTTAAGGCTAGATGGAGCCATTGAGCTAAACAATTTGTTGATGTAATTGATTGAATTATTGTATTTCTGCTTATTCATGCAATTGTTTTATTAATGCCTATGAACTCTTGATCACAGTTTATTTGCCCTCATTAATATGAATTTATGCTTGAAAAAGAATAATTTGGATTTGACTTTGATTGCATGACTAGTAGTTATTGTAGCATGAAAGTGAATAGAGTTCTACTAGAAATCATTAAAGAATGTGACCTTAATGCTGTGCATGCTTATTAAAGACTAGATAGATATATTAGTCTTATAAATCATGCATGAGATTCAATTGTCTTGACAGGGCCAGTTGATATTTGAACGTCTTGATTTTGGCATGGAAATACATTAGTTAATCGTTCATTCAATTTATTTGTTGGCTCAATAGGTAAAGTCTAGTCCCTAAGGTTTTCTTTCTCCTGATTGTCTAAATTTTATCTTGTTTTACTTTTACATTTTTTAACTCACCATTTGAATTTTATCTCTTAATAAAATTGGAGGGTTAAATTCATGGTAGTCAAGTGAATTAAATAACTCAATCCTGTGGACGATACTTGTACTCTATTTCACTATATTAAAACTTGACCCGTGCACTTGCGGTCTTGCAAATTTATTGCAACAGCGCTCTATATGCTTTCGCGCTTATGGCTTCTAGGTTCTTTAGAATTTGCCACTGCACCATTATTATCACAATAAAGGGTGATAGACAAATTCATATTTGGAACAACTTCCAAATCAGTAAAGAATTTCCTAAGCCATACATCCTCCTTCGCTGCTTCGCAAGCTGCGACATACTCAGCCTCCATGGTGGAGTCAGCAATACAACCTTGCTTTATACTCCTCCAAACTATTGCTCCTCCATTAAGAGTGAACACTGATCCCGATGTGGATTTCCTCGAATCTACATCGGTCTGAAAATCAGAGTTAGTGTATCCTGCAAGGATCAGATCCTTCACACTATACACAAGCATATAGTCCCTCATTCTCCTAAGATATTTGAGGATGTTTTTAACGGCAGTCCAATGATCATATCCTGGATTGGACTGATACCTGCTGACAATTCCCACTGCATAGCATATGTTGGGTCGAGTACACAACATGACATACATCAGACTACCGACAGCTGATGCATAGGGAATGCATCTCATTTCCTCAACTTTTTTAGGTGTCTTAGGACACTGTTCCTTCGACAAATGAATTCCATGTCTGAAAGGTAATGAACCCTTCTTGGAATTCTGCATCTTATATCTTATCAACATCTTGTCAATATAAGATGCTTGAGACAACGCTAGCATTTTGTTCTTGCGATTCAGAACAATTTGGATTCTAAGGATAAACTGAGCTTCTCCCAAATCTTTCATTTGGAATTGGGTCACTAGCCATTGCTTTACGTCAGTCAGGAATCCTACATCATTCCCAATGAGTAGGATATCATCTACGTACAAAACTAAGAAAGCTACAGTAGTATTGACTATCTTCTTGTAAACACAAGGTTCGTCAATATTCTGTTCAAAGCCATAAGATTTAATCGCAGTATTAAATCTTATATTCCAGGATCTAGATGCTTGCTTCAATCCATAGATGGATCGATTAAGCTTGCAAACCTTTTGTTCTTGACCCTGAATTATGAACCCCTCTAGTTGAACCATATAGATACTCTCTTCAAGATTACCATTCAGAAAGGCTGTCTTGACATCCATTTGCCAAATTTCATAATCATAAAACGTGGCAATGGACAAGAGTATTCTAATCGACTTAAGCATGGCAATAGGGGAAAAAGTTTCTTCATAGTTCACCCCTTCCCGCTAGGTATAACCCTTTGCCACAAGTTGAGCTTTAAAGGTTTGCACCTTACCAGCTTGGTCTTGTTTTCTCTTGTAGATCCACTTGTAACCGATAGGTCTTTCACCATCTGGTTGGTCTACAAGTTCCCAAACTGAATTGAAGTACATTGACTCCATTTCGAGGTCCATGGCTTTAATCCACTGGTCCTTATCTATGTCATTCATTGCCTGTTTATAGATCAATGGATCCTTAATGCCATCATCAGGTATGACGACCTCGGTTTCAGCCAAACCCATGTAATGGTGGGGTTGTCTAACATCCCTCCCACTACGTCGAGGCATTCTCAACTCTTGAGAAGGACCAGCTTGATCAACAACTTTTGTTGATTTATCTGTAGCTCCCCCAGAAAGTTCGCTCAATACAATTCTACTTCAAGGCTGATGATCTATCATGTGGTCTTCCTCTAGGAACGTGGCGTTTTTCGATACAAGCACCTTGTCCTCTTGAGGATCATAAAATAGATCACCTTTCGTTTCCTTGGAGTATCCTACGAATAGGCATAATTTTGAACGGCGTTCCAATTTCTTTGGGTTTGGCACCAGCACATGTGTCGGGCACCCAATCCTGAAGTGACGTAAACTTCCTTTACGCCCTCTCCATAACTCATAAGGTGTTTCTGAAACACTCTTAGATGGAACCATGTCCAAAATATATGCAGCAGCCTCTACTGCATATCCCCAAAACGAACTAGGCAGCTGAGCATAGCTCATCATAGATCGAACCATGTCTAACAAGGTTCTGTTTCTCCTCTCAGATACACCGTTCTACTGAGGTGTACCGGGCGCTGAGAGTTGGGATACGATTCCATGTTCTATCATATAGTTCTGGAATCTTAAATCCATATACTCTCCACCTCGATCTGATCGAAGTGTTTTAATCGTCTTACCTAATATATTCTCAACCTCTGTCTTATACTGCTTGAACTTTTCAAGGGCTTCGGACTTATGATGCATTAGGTAAAGATAGTCGTACCTCGAATAATCGTCAATGAAACTGATGAAGTATTCATACCCTCCTCAAGCTTTAACATTCATTGGACCACAGAGATCCGAATGTACTAGTTCTAAGGGTTCTTTGGCCTTATAACCCTTTTCAGAAGAAAGGTCGTTTGGTCATTTTTCCCTTAAGACAGGACTCACATGGTGGTAAGGAGTTGTCTTCTAACTGACTTAGGAGACCACTCATAACCAATCTCCCAATCCTATTGAGATTAATGTGGCCTAGTCTCAAGTGCCAAAGATAGGTACTTGGAGAATATTTTTGCCTCTTTATTTTGAGTATCAGCTGTTTTAAACATCTCAATGTTCAAAATAGCTTTTACCTCTGTTGGTCTTAACACATATAAGTTGTTTTCAAGTTTAGCATAACATATGTGTACATCTCTTTTGCAAATGAACACTTCATTAGAATCAAAAAATACTTTATACATATGTTCAAGCAAACAAGAGATAGATACAAGATTTCTTTTGATTCCAGGAACCAAAAGTACATTTTCTAGTAAAATGAATCTATCTCTAAACAACAACTTCATCGCTCCCTCTGCTCTGGTTGAGAAAACCTCTCCTGTTCCAACCCTGAGAGTTATCTCATCATCTTCAAGCTGCCTCCAGGAACTAGTTTCCTGAAAAGAAGAACACACGTGATTAGTGGCTCCTGAATCTAGTATCCAGGCAGAATCATCATGTTCCACTAAACATATTTCAACAAGAAGTAAATCATATTTACCTTGTCTTGCCTTCTCAGCTTTCTTTTTTGCAAGGTACTTTGGGACATTCCTTTTCCAGTGCCCATCTTCACCACAGTGGAAACATTTTCCTTTATCTGCGGCTTTAGCCTTGCGTTTACTCATGACGGGAGCTTTTCCCTTCCCTTTATCCTTCTTCTTTTGAATACCCTTATTCTTAGAAAAAGAAGAACCAGACTTATCCCAGAGGAAGATCCTCTTGAGAATTTCTTCGAAGTGACAACATTTGCCTCCTTCTCTTTTTTCTTTGTTTTCATCAGGGAATCGAAAGTCTGTAGCTCGTTGAGGAGAGTAGTTAGATTATACTCTATCTTGTTCATCACCGCATTGGTGCGGAACTGTAGGAAGCTCTTCGGAAGAGATTCCATTATAAAGCTAACCTGACTATTCTCATCAATGACAGCTCCGTTTACTTCTGCCACGTTGAAGTGGACCATCATGTTAAGGACATGCTCCCGAACAGAAGTTCCCTCCTTCATACGGGAGTTGTAAACATTCTTGAGAGCATCATGACGGATCGATGAGGACGGTTGTCCAAACATCGCCTGTAATGATCCCATGATCTCCTTAGCAGTAATCATGCTCTCATGTTTCTTAGATAGCACATCAGATATGCTGGCTAAGATATAGACTCGGGCTTTATCATTAGCCCTAGTCCATCTGTCAAATGCATCCCGAACAATTCGGTTTGCAGATAAGCCGGGAGGGAGAGGACATTCCTCTGTTAAGACAAACCTTAGATCATCGATAACTAGAATCGTATTCAAGTTCAATTTCCCAATTGCGTAGTTATCGCCGTTTAATTTATCAAAGGCTAGTAACTGAATTAAAGAGCTCGACATGCTGAAAAATAGAACATATTCTATTAGTGAATTGCTTCTGACCCATTACATGCATCCAATTAAAAAAAATTAGCAAAAGTAATAATGTACCCATAAACTCATTATTGTTTTTGCAACGATACTTCAGTGAGTCAGAGCAACTGCTACCGAGGGGCAGTCAATCACTCCTTCACTGAACCAAGACATTCTTGACTAAATGCTAATACCGGAATAACTCTTATTCCTATAGCATTCTAGTTATCGCTACTTTGGTCAAGAATTCACTAACAATTAGTAATTCTTGTAAGTGTGACCCGCCATTTTCAGACCTCAGAGGTCGGCCCCAACAATGCTACCGAATTGGAAAGTCAAAGCTGGGAATGGACCTAGGAGACCCTATCCATTTCTGGAGTTTGAGTTGTTCCGACTCCCATGTTACATCCCTCCGAATGGATGGTGCTACTACCGGCAACCTGCAGGCGGAACATGGGAATCTCACGGTCCAACCTAATGGAGGAGACTGTAGGATGTGTTGACACACTTCCTTCTCCCACTTACTATAAATACTTTCTCCATTCACCTTGCTCTTGATTTATGCAAACACCATCCGAATGGGGATGCCCTATTGACATCACGAGGCTGAGCATAAATCTCACGGTGTGAACTTCGTAGAGAGCGTAAGAGGAAATTGATATATCATATATACCTTTTCACTCCCACTAGTATTTTAGACGGTTTTGGTATAATTTTACTTAGGCATCTTCCGGCTATTAATATACCTAAGTCTATCAATATAACTATTATATTGATATTACCTAAGTCTATTAACCCTTTAAAAAACTTAGGTCTACGAGTTTAATTAAACTTTTTAATTAACGTCGCTCACGAGGAATAATTTATAAACCTCTGGATTAAATTCACTCCCAGGTCGGTTCCCAGGTAGGGGTGTTCCGTTTCCGTCATCTTAAATACCCCAGCCTAGCCAGAACCTTCCTTAGACAGACTCCCTCTTTAATCATAGTTTATAAATTATTGGTTGCCTAATTCTAATCTTATTAGAACTAGATAACCTATGGTCTAATTATTTTAATTCTAAAACCATTTTAAAACTAAATAATTAAACCCTAGGTTTGTATGCATTTCTATGTTTGAGTGCTTGATCATTCATCACATGAACAATTAAATAAACATAGAGTAAAAATTCATCACATTAATTATGCATGGAAATGCTTTGATGCATTTAATATAACAATTATATTATACTAAGGCAACTATATGTTGTATGCTTTATTTTTAATTAATATAACATTTATATTAATTATACTTAAAACATACAACATCTATTTCATAAAATTAATACAACTGTTATATTAATGTTTATGAAATGCTAAACATGCATACTATACATTATAACACTTATAACATACTTTCAATGCATGAAGCATGCTTCCTATGGTGGGATTTTAAATCTATATGGCATACTTTATGCACATACAAATAGGGATTTAATTATATCATACATTCACAATGCATAATTAATTAAACACACTAAAGTGGACCGGTTTTGGCATCACGGGCAAGCAAACAACTAAATTATTACAAGAATAATTTAATAACTAGGTTGAGACGCTTCCGAACCCTTCGAACCGTCCCAAACCAGCTTGAAAAAGCTTGAACCGGCCAAAAAAGCAGCAGAACCAAGCTTCAATACAGCAGAACCGGACTGAACCCACCTGAAACGGACCAGTCAGCTTCAAACGGGAAAAACCGAGGCCAAATATACCTGAACCGGACCAAACCAAGGCTGAACCGAATTCCAAGAGGCTGAAGAGTCCAGAACCGGTCTGAACCCATCCAAAACCGGAACGCAAACAATCGAACCGAAGTGCTTCTTCAACCTCTGCTTGAACCGGTCTGGGCAGAAAAAAAAACAGCAGCTTCTGCTCTGTTTTCCTGCTTGAACACTTCACCTTCTCACTTCAAATTGGAAGCCTATATGGACTCTAATGACTCCAAATTTTTTACAGACTCTTCTTCACACATTAAAGCCCATACAAGATTGGGCAATTACAAAACGGACTACAAATTGAAACTCAATTTTGATGCCAAAAGCAAAAGTACCACTTTAGACGCCCAGAAAATTCGATTTCAAAAACATACCCACCAAGCTCAAATTGAATCAAATTGAGTTCTCAAAATTGTTCTGCTACCAATTGAAAGAGTTAATATTAAGAAAGCGGAAGCAATTTTGTATCTCAAGCACTTAAAGTACATCAATTTAACCAAACAAAAACATGCTCAAAACTGGAAAAAACTGGAAAAAACCAGAAAGTATGAACACATACCTTTGTAGCTCAAATTCTCCAAATTGTTTGCAAATCTTGGATCACCAACACTACTTGGACCACCACTAGAGTCTTCCCTACTATTCTCAGCCCTTGGAATGGATTGTGGGATCCTTTGCTAAGAGAATTTTTAGAGAGAAGGAAGAGAGCTCAAGACAGTTTTTAAAAAAAACAATCAAAGAAATTCACTCAATCCTTTTGTGTTTCATCCCATTTATAGGCACTAATCAAACTTCATTAGGCTTCCTATGGAAGACAACACTTGGCTTCCTATGGAAGATAACACTTGGTTGGATAGGATTAGTCAAGTTTCAATTAAATCAAAATTAATTTTTAAAAAACTTGATCAATTAATTAAACCATTTAATTAATTAATTTAATTATTTAATTTAATATCAAATATTAATTAAATAATTAGACCAATCCCTCTCTTTTATGACCAATTGTTTGTACATGAATCCCTATTCACGTATTAAACGGAACAAATATTTAAATCACATTTAAATATGTTCCTCTCTCTTCCTCGTGGTTTTAATTCATAATTAAATTATAGTACGTTAAGTATATCGCATATAATTAACGTTTACTCCTAAAACCAAATTTGAACTATTCAAATTCTTTTCTCTCAAATTATTCCAAGGCTTAGTCTGAGCTGGTAAGGGGACCTAATGGACCTACAGATCATGAGCTCCAACGATACGAGATTAACCGGCCAAACTCTTTAGCCTAGCTAATCAACATTCTTTAACCACCGGGACACTCCACTAAAGACCAGTGGCTGCACTCTCCTCACTGTAGATATATTTCTGTCCACTCGATATAACCATGATTAGTAAGTCGATCCTTCACAGGTCGTTCGTATTTACAGCTGGGTCAAATAAACCGTTTTACCCCTGTAATTACTTATTGTTCCTTAAGTCCCACTGATCCTCTAATGAACAATTGGTTTGTGGTCCAACCAACAAACCGAATCCCTCTCGGGCCAATGAGAGGGTGTGCCCATTGTTCAAGACCCGGAGTCAGCACTTAAGGGAACAACCTCTCTACTAATCCTTAAAGCAGGTAGGAGTGAATTCCATCTCGCATGACTATGTTCCCAACTATCTATCCGGTCTTATCCTCAAAATGGGAGGCTTATTGAGTCGGCGATCTCGGGCCACTCTCACCCATGCAAATCTAAGGATAATCTCGAATAAATAGGAGTTCATAGCACACTCAGGATTAAGATCGAGTTACCTAGGTCATCGTATGAATATAGTCAGTTAAAACAGTAAACGAAGTTATAAAGTCTAAGTGACTATTTCGCGGTCCGGTCTTATACAAACTCTTTGCATAGGACGCCCCCACTCGCATGTCTCCACATGAACGATTCAGGATCCCATCGTTAGTACTATACAAAGTGGGTCGCGTCCATAGTGTCCCCAGAATAAGGTACCCAGCCTTATCCTTATACCATAGACCATTTTGGCTATTACTTGAAGTTGATCCACTTTTATGTCATACATAAAGTTCAAGTATACATACTATAGCCAAGGGTTCTTAGTTCATTGGATTTGGGTTATAGAATACACAATTCACTTTATTCAATAACACATTTACTGAATAAACCTCAATAACATCTTTATAGTAAAATAGAATATACATTCAGTTTACAAAACCAGGAGTTTTAGGACGCAAAACGCAACAGTAGAAACCCACTTTAAACCTTTTCGAACTCGATTAAAGTATGTTAGATCATTCTCTAACGTTTGGAAAGTCTTTTTTGTAGTTTTGAACTCATTCGAACACTTGTTTAGCAAGGATCAAGTTTGTTTTAGTGAATTTTAGTGATAAATCTTTTCTTAGGTCTTTTTAAACTCAGTTAAAATAGTTTAGATTGATCTCTAACCTTGGAATTCTTTTGTTTTAGGATTTGGTTTCGTTTTGGAGTGTTGAAAAAAAATTTAAGGTAGGTTTTGGGGTTAATTTCAGTGGCGAATTCTTGTTTGAGGTGAGAATAACTCTTTCTTTCTCTATTTTGAGTTTGTACTTTATAGTTTATTGTAAAGAAATAGATATATGTATTTGGTTTCTTTGTACTTTAAAATCTATTTTAAGTTATTTTGTAATGTTGATTATTCTTATTTATGGCTATGGAGTTGAACATTACATGGTTGGTTAGACTTTTTATTATTAATTGGGTTGGTTAGACTTTTTAGTACTAATCAGGTACAATTTGTTAGACTTTTTTTTAACATTACATGGTTTATCTCATTTAGGTTTAGGGAGGAATTGTTAATCTCCTTACATGGTTTGTCTCATTTAGGTTTAGGGAGGAATTGTTAATCTCCTTACATGGTTTGTCTCATTTAGGTTTAGGGAGGAATTGTTTGTCTCATTACATGGTTTACTTTTTTTTTTTTTTTGTCTCATTTACCTTAGAAACATTAAAGGTTGGTTAGTGAATAAGGTTCACATATTACTTAGTTTTTCTGATAGCACCTTGTTAAAGCTCTATCAAGATCTCTAAAATTTAGGCCCTCCTACTTTATCAATTATTCCGATGCCAAAATTCGTATGTAGGAAATTTGACATGGTTTATCCCGCCACATCTAGTGTTCTTAATATATATTAATTAGAAAAGGAAAATGAAAAATTGTACATATCAATAAGAGACCCCAAACATTAAAGTATATTAAGATTAAAAAAAAAAAATCAATAAGAGCCCCAAACATTGTTAATAGAGTACACTTTCACACAATAAGGAGTGATAATCGTTGGGCTACACAGAATAGTGAAGTCCTGGTGCTTGGAGAAAGTGAAAGACAAGGTGATGAGTTGAATTTCTATAGTGTATTAACTTAGGTGTTGGACTTAGAATATGTGAAGAGAAGACGTGCTATGATACTTGAATGTAAATGGTTCGACAAATAGACAATAAAAAGAATAGATCACACTTTAATTTAGGATTGAGATCAATTAATACATCTCACTACTGGTATGTTGATGACCCTTTTATCTTTGCTACTCAATCACAACAGGTATTTTACCTCGATGATTCGAAATATGGTAATAATTGGAAGGTGGTGCAAGTGGTTCAGAACAAATGTTTGTGGGACATTCCAGAGGTAGAAGATATTGGAAATGACCAATTTGAATTGATAGAAGTTGAGGGTGGAATTAGAGTTGATGAATCAATTTAGGAGAACATATTATGCAGGAATGATGTTGATCCCACAATTGGGGAATGACACCTAATGAGAGGGGTATCACCGAATAATAATGATGATTTCATAAACGATGAAGAAAAGGATGTAGAAGTTTCTCTTGAGATTACTTCAAGCCCCAATGAGAATTCTGACTCAAATCATGATAGCGATTAACAATTGGAGTAACTATGTGTTTGATTACTTATTTTAGAAGCATTTATCCTTATTATTTTAGTTGTATCACTCATACGTTTCATGTGTACTTGTAGAGAGACAATAGTGCATCCTACTTAGTTGGAGAATGAGGTGACTCATCATTTTGTTGATAGCCACCCTAGCGCCAACCCTAACATCGTTGCAATATCTTTGTTGTGGCATTAATCCCACATCAGTAAAATCAATGATTTGCCGGCTTCCGTGATGTTATATAAGCACCATCCCCCTTTTGTTTTCAATATATGAGAATTTGAGAGTTTTCTCATTTATTTTAAATATTTTATAATTTTTATTTCTATTTCTATTTAGGAATTAATTTTTGGTGATTTTAAATATTTGGGTGCATGGGGTATTTGGTGAGTGCTTGAGTGTGCTCTTTTTTGTAACCCCATCTTTTGAAATATTAGTAGAAATATTCTCGTCGTCTTCGCCAGTGGATGTAGGCATAGTCCAAACCATGTAAGTTCTTTGTGTTCTTGTCTTCTCTAACTCTATTTATATTTGTTATTGTCATAATTTAGATTTAGTTTATTTCAGTTACGCATTTGCCTAAGGTTATAACAAGTGGTATCAGAGAATTTGGTTTATAAAACTTGATTTATTAGTGTTTTGTTAGTTGAGATCTTTTGGATATGGAAACTGTGAAACACCATGTACCACTTTTAGATCGCAATACTAGATTTTTATTATGGCAAGCTAAAATGCAGGCAATGCTTGTCCAAATAGACTTAGAAGAAGGTTTATTGAGAATTACTAAGATGTTTGCGTCTTGGACACAAGAAGAAAAACAAAGCAAAGATCGAAAGGCTCTTACTTTAATTCATCTTTATTTGTCAAATGAAAATTTGCAAGATATTTTGAAAGAGAAAAGTGCTACTGGTTTATGGCTAAGGTTAGAGCAGTTATGCATGACGAAAACTCTAACTACTAAATTTCTTTGAAGTATCGATTATTTTCTTATCATATGGATGATGGAACATCTTTAGATGACCATTTAGTTGGTTTTAAGGAAACTATCTCTGATTTAGAATCTATGGAGGTTAGTTATGATGAAGAAGATTTGGCTTTGATTTTACTATGTTCTCTACCTCCTGGTCGGGTGAAACTTGTGGGAAAAATTTAATAAGAATGAAGTTTAGTGGAAGCATACACTGCCGATTGCAAGTAATAAGGAAAATATTCCAAATATCGAATCCCAAAGGAACGAACACTACAATTTTAAATGCAATACAATTGTAACAATCACAACTTTAGTAACCAAATTTTGAAACGAAATTATTTTTGTGTGTGAGAGTACAACAGAACTGAAAAACAAAACTTAAAACTGATTTAAGGGACACTCAGAAAAATTAATTTCAAACACTAAATGATTGGACCTATATGTCTATGGCCAATCGTACTTAGGTAATTAAGATCACATTCTTGGTTTTGAGGAGCCCGTCCTATGTCTAGGATCGTGCTTGGCTTATGTCTAAGCTCTTGCCTCATTGCTTTTACGAAATCCATCTTCTTCTAACCTTTTTGGTATTAGATTGGACTTAAAATCAACCCAAGTTGATCATTCAAGGGTTCCAATAAAGAAATAAAATCAGTAAAAACAAACCACGTTAAGCTAATGTTGATTGCTTTTGGGTTTATTGGCTATGCATTCTTACCTTAGGGCATTCTTGTTCTTGAATCCCTATGGAATGTTTAGCTCATGATTAAGTATAAAAACAGAACTGAATAAAAAGTGAAAAACCATGGAAAACATAATTGAAATATAACACTTAGATGAACCAAGGGGTAAAAATTCTTATTCAATAATGTAGAAATCGTACAACAAGGAAAACGTCTCAAGAACACAGATCGAAAAACTTAAAAATCAACTTCAATACAAAAGAAACAACTAATAGAATGTAAATGGTAATACTGAGAACAGAATTTAAATTGCAACCTAAAACTCAAAAGCTAGACTCGAATCAACCCTAAAATCGACTTCTCTCCTTCTCTTTAGAGCTAGGAGTAATATTCACAACCCAAAGATGAACCAAAGGTTGGATTCTGGGCTTCTCGAGAACAGAATTAGAGAAAAAAAAGTGCAAACGAAAAATAGATGAATGGAGAAGAAAAATAGCATAATGAATCGGGACTTTACGTGAAGATCGAATGTCGTTATTCCTCCTCCTCGTGCTCTTTTTAACCTCTCTTTCTTTTAGGGTTTCCTTCTTGGTGTCCTTCTGACTTGTGAGCTTTGAATTCTTGCTTGATTTAATGGAAAGAATCCCCCTTTTATGCAATCTTCTATTATTTCGAAATTTGTTCTTTCCTTTTCTAATTATTGTGGCAATCCATCATCAATATGTTGGCAATCTGTCCTTTTCACCAAAACTGCATCAAAAACACCTTAACAAGTGCAAATCTTTTCTTTTCCTTTCATTTATTGATTTTAATTTACTTTGGAAGATCCATGATGTTTTTGTTAGAATTTGAATGATTTTATAAAGAAATTGCTAATAAACCCAAGCTTGACTTCTATTTATGGGCTAAATAATTCTCAATTATGAGAATTATCACCCTCGTATGCAAATTTTAGAGATACCATATTATATAGTCGTGATACTCTCACTTTAAATGAAGTATATGATAATTTGTTCTTTAAGGAGAAAATAAAACATATTTCTAATCGAGTTAAGAGTTCAGTAGAGGAGTTATTAGCTCGAAGGAGAACACAAGAGAAGAAAAGCAATGATGATCAGAGAAATCAGTCAAAATCTAGAAACAAAGATAAAATATGCAATTATTGCAAGAAGAAAAGTCACATTAAATCTGAATGCTACAAGTTATAAAATAAGAATAAAAGAGTTGTTGTAATTTAAAAGGGAAAACAACCAGAAAGTTCTAGTCAGGTTGGTGTTGTTGAAGGTGATGATAGTGATAATGACCTCTTAGTTGCTTCTAATAACAATTTAAATTCTTCTGGTGAATGGATTCTTGATTCAAGATGTTCATTTCATATGTGTCCTAATAAGGACTGGTGTTCAACATATGATACAATGTCTAAAGGTGCAGTGTTGATGGGAAATAATGCATCTTGTAAGATATTTGGTATGGAAGATTCAAAATCAAGATGTTTAATGGAATTGTCAGTGTTGGGATTTATGTCCTAAAGCTTCGCAATTAATGATTTATTTAATAATTAATAATAATATTGATTATTTTATTTGCAATATAATATTATCCATTATATGAAAAATCTAAGGTTATTGATGTAATCTTGAACAGTATGTGGTTGACATACAGGAGGATCATATTCAAGAAATAACCTAAAGTGTCATATATAGTATATGGATAAGGTTGGATGCCTTATCCTAGTAACACTATTGATATGACCCACTTTATAATAGTTACAAATGACTTGATTCAAATCATTCATGTGGAGACATATGAGTTGGGGTATCTTATACAATGAGTTTGTATCAGACTGGACCACGAAATATTTAATCACTCTTTATAAATCTGTTGATTGAGAAAATTAATATTTCATCAGGATGATCATATGAGACTCGATCTTAATCATGAGTGAGTTATGAACTCCTGCTTGTGAGGGCTTGTCTTTTGATTTGCATGGGTGAGAGTGGTTTTTGTAGCCGATTCAATAAGCCTACCATTTTGGGGACTTGACCAAATAGAGAGCTAGAAACATAATTTCACAAAATGGAATTTACTCCTTCCCATATAAGGTAAGTAGATGAGTCGTTCCCTTAAGTGCTGATTTCGGGACTTGAATAATGGAGCCCCACCCTCTCACTGGCTCGAGAGGGACTTAATTTATGGTTGCATCATAAACAATTGTTCATTAGATGATCAGTGGTACTTAAGATGCAATATGTATTTATAGGGGTAAAACGAACTTTTGACCCAACTTTAATTACGAACAACTCGTGAAGGATCGATTTACATGTAGTGATTATATCTATGGACACAACTTGTCCTACAGTGCATAAGAGTGCAACTCCAGGTCTATAGTGGAGTGACCCTAGAGCTAATGAAGGAAAATTGATTAATTAAAGAGTTTAATTAATTAATTTTGTATCATTGGAGCTTATAATTTGTAGCTCCATAAGGTCTCTTTGCTAGCTCATAGTAACACTAAAAGATCAATTTAGTTGAAAGAAAAATTTGAAATGTTCAAATTAATATTTAATATATTAGATATATTAAATATAAAACAGAAAAATATATTTATTATATTTGACACATTAAATATTAAAATAATTAATGTATATTAGAAACATTAAAGAAAAGATATTTATAAAATTGGAATAAGATTCAAATAAAGAAATAAATATCGTAGGAGAATTTAAAAGAATTGAATAAGATTCAAATAGATTAAATACATGTACTTTAATATATTAGATATTCAAATATATATTATTTAATTGTGGAAAAGATTTGTCCCAGATCTCTATAAATAGAACCTTTGGGTTGAGTCATTAAAAACACACATATCCTCAATAGAGAATTAGAGAATTCTCTCTAGACTTTTTCCTCTCCAATCCCTTGTGTATTTTCTTTCAAGAGACTCCCACAAGCCTTGATCCTGTATTTGAGTCATAGCCAAAAAGACTTTGTGGAAGAGATAAAGACCCGCCTGAAATATCTCCATATTATCTCAAAGGTATGTTTTGCTTAGCTTAAAATTGTATTTTAGTTTAATTCTAAATAAATCATATGCGATCCAATGCTTCCGCTGTGGGTTTAATTCAATTATTCCCTTCATTCAGGACACTTGGTGATGTGAGACACATTCCAGATTTGAAAAGAACTTTAGGGCCTGTTTGGTATGCAATCCGGATTCTGTTTTATGTTTTCAGATTCACTGAGTTCAGTGAATATGCGTTTGGCAGACTTGTTTTCGAAAACTGTTTCCGGATTCTGTGATCCAAATAGTGAAAATTCTGAAAACAACTTTTTTATGTTTTCATTGTATCCAGATTTTGAATTTGAAAATTTAAAATGCAGAATTACATTAGAAAATACCAAAACTTTAATAAATATAGTTTTTGATGTTATAAACTCAATTTATTTTTGTTAAATTAAAATATGTATAATTTAATATATTATAAATTATATTATATTGTAAAATAATAATTGTACAAATTTTATAATAAAAATCATGTTCATAAATAAATTAATAATGGATTATATTCAATCTAATATTTAGTTTTGCAACTACAACTAGTTAATGGTCTATAAATATATTATAGAACACATTTTGAACAATTGTTTAAATTGGAATCCAATTTCTAAATCTGCTACCAAACACATATCTGAAAACATGAAATACAACTCTGTTTTCATTGAATCCCTTGTTTTCAAAATTCTGTTTTCAGATTGCATACCAAACAGGCCCTTACTTTTTTTGAGTACTCTTGATTCAAAAGGGTACAAGTACATCGGTGAAGGTGGAGATTTGAAGGTTAGTAAAGGTGATTTGATAGTTATGAAAGGATAGAAAAATTCTGCCAATCTTTATGCATTACAAGGTTCTACAGTTCTGGGTGGTAGAAGTTTCCACACCTTCTTTATCTGATGATGATATTACTCGACTTTGGCATATGCATCTTGGGCATATGAGTGAAAATGGAATAGTTTAGTTAAGCAAAAGAGGGCTCCTTGATGGACTGAAAGTTAGTAAGATAGAGTTATGTGAGCATTTAGTGTTTGAAAAACAAAAACGGGTCAAATTCTCGAAAGGTATCCATAATACAAAGGGAACACTTGATTATATTCACTCCGATCTTTGGGGACCCGCTAAAGTACATTCTAAAGGTGGCTCATGTTATATGTTAAGCATCATTGATGATTTCTCCATAAAGTTCTGGATATTTTTCTTACAACAGAATAGTGATGTGTTTTCTACATTTAAGGATTGGAAGACCACGATTGAGAAATAGACAGGGAGATAGATAAAATACCTTCGTATAGATAATGGTTTGGAATTTTGTTCGATGAGTTTAATGTCTTTTGCAAGTCGGATTGAATTGTTAGACACTTAACAATTTGTCATAGTCTACAACAAAATGGAGTAGTAGAGCGAATGAATCGGACGTTGATTAGTAAGGTGCATTGTATGTTATCAAATGCAGGCTTACCTAAATCTTTTTGGGACTGAAGCTGTTGCTTTAGCATATCATTTTGTTGATCGCTCTCCTTGTATATCTCTTTAGAAAAAGACACCACAAGAAGTATGGTCTGGTACTCCTGCCAATTATTCATATTTAAAGGTATTTGGTTGTCCTTTTTATGCTCACGTGAATAATGGTATACTTAAACCAAGATCCTTAAAATGCTTCTTTATTGGTTATAAGTCTGGTATTAAGGGATATAAGTTATGGTGCCCCGAGACTAAAATGGTGACTGTTAGTAGAGATGTTATATTTGATGATTCTTCAATGTTGAGTAAGCAATCTTCTAAAGAAGAGTCTTCAGATAAGATTTAGTAGAGTTCGCATGTGCAAGTGGAGTTTGGGTTAAAGTCATCTTCCAGATCAGATCAAGATGATGCTTCTACCTTTAGTACTTCTACTTTTGGTGCTCTTTAGAGATTCCTCATAGTGGTGATACTTCTTCACATTTGCAAGCACCACCGCAATATACTATTGCTAAAGACATGCCTAGAAGAGCAATTAGACCTCCACAGAGATATGTAGAGACTGATTTAGTTGCTTATGCTTTAAATGTTGCTGAAGACATTGATTCTAGCTATTCATGATCTTGAACTTGAGCAGTTAGATGTAAAAACTGAATTTTTACATGGAGAACTTGAGGAAGATATTTACATGCATCAGCCAGAGGGTTTTATAGTTTCAGTAAAGGAATGCTATGTTTTTCTATTAAAGATGTCACACCCTGCCCCAGATTATTATAGTCTCCCTAAGACGTGGCATGCCTAAACTAGAACCCAACTAAACTATGGAGTCTATTATTGAAAATTCACAAACTAATCAAGTTTTGACAACACCGAGTTGCGAGCAAAACTTTATGGAAACTAAGATACATAAAAAAAATTCGATAGAGTTTCCCCTATAAAATGGATAAAACACACCTGAAATAGAAACATACACTTCCAAATAATGAATTCAAAAACCATCATTAACACCAAGTGTGTTCCATTGCACACTATTCAGTAATTAAATTCAAATTCGACAACCAAGGCATAGCCAAAACTACTAATGGACAAACATAGATGCTTCAATTTATACATCATCATGAGGATCAAAATGGTACATCGTTATTAAATACATGCTAGCCACTTTAATTACAAAAGATGTATCTATAAGTAATGCTAACACAAAATGACATGCAACTTATCGAGTTTTGGGTGGCAGATATTAACTCTGATAGGCCTGTCGAAACTCAAAAGCTACTTGGTAAAAAAAATATACGAAGAAGAAGTCAGCTAATATGCTCAGTGAGTGGTAAGAAGTTATAAGGAAGTACTTATATATATATATATATATATATATAAACATAATTTTTAAACATAAATAACTGCATAACCAAGAAAAACTCCATCACTAAACATGTACCCAAAACTAGTCATACTGGTGTAGAGTAATCTCGATACACACAGTAGGGAAAATCTAGTCATACTATGCATAGGGAAGACCCCCAGATACACAGCAGAGCAACTAATCATACTATATACTGAGTAATCTCAAGGTACATAGCAGAGAAAACATGGTCATACTATGCACCGAGTAATCTCAAGGTACATAGCAGAGCAAACATAGTCATACTATGCACCGAGTACTCTCAAGGCACATAGTAGAGCAAATCTAGTCTTACTATACACCGAGAAATCTCAAGGTGTATAGCAGAGCGACTTTAGTCATACTATACAACGAGTAATCACAAGGTGCATAGCAGAGCGAAGTGGATCCCAAGGACCTCATATAAATCTTGTATATACTACGGAAACACATCGCGTAAGTGCGTCGGGGAAATCACCAAGGGTACAATATTTAGTGGTTTGAAAACAATTTCTACTTAACAACATAATTCTCAAATCATAATAAAACATAAATAACTAAAGTACTATCTCCCGAACTTCAATTCTTAATCCATGGATCAATTTCCATAAACCATTTCTCAATAATCCAAATTTGAGTTACAAAATTGGCAATTCATGCCTCCATTAAAACATAATTCAAAATCAATCACTTCTCCACAAAATTTGAAATGACTTAAGCAATTAGAATTTTCATTGAAAGAGCTAAACCATGAGGCTTCCTAATTCAATCACTTAGCAAAAATCAACCATAAAATCCATCAATAATACATAAACATAAATTCCTTGAGAATTTTCGTGGTATTAAACCATAAAGTCACTGGAATAAACTCTAAATTATTTCCATATAACTTGAAAATCTAAAACAATTTATAAAACAACCACTCACAGTGCTATCGACAAGAGAAATTCAGGTCGTAAGCCGTTCCAATCTCCGCTTGACCTGAAATAGTAATTTCTCTAATGTATTAACAACTTTTGAATCCCTGAATTAGGACACATCGCTAAAATATACTAAGCCCTAAAATTCTCCTTAACACTTGAGTTAACCATAATTGCCATGAGTTCAAACTCTAGCTACTTCGTAATTAAGACCACATTTCCAAAATAAAGTTTCCATTAGATCCCATTGTGCTCCCCTTCATAAAAAGTTTCATTCCCCTCATCCCTTATTTTTCTCCTCCATAAAACTTTCTTGTTTTTCTTTTCTTTTGAGCTTGCAACTCAACAACTCACAAATAACCCCATTAATTATTCCTTCGTCCAAGCTTTTCCAACTAATCCATGAAAATTTCCAACTGAAGAGGAAACCCATAAGAGAAACCCACTAATTAACTTCTATTCATGACAAAACTTTAACAAAAACATCTAAAAAACTTACCCAAAGTATTGAACCAAGGTTATGAGTTGATTTTCACTCCAAGCTAATCCAACAATGTCTTTTCCTCCCCTCAAAAGCTTATTTCTTCGTTCTTCCCGATGGCTGCCTTCCGTTTTCTCAAACTTTTTTTATTCACTCGTGGGTTTCTCTCTCGATCTCCCTCATTATCTATTTTTTTAAAAACTCTTTCTCTCTCCAGCGTGTAGCTATAAAAGCCACACATTCCCTTTCATTTAAATATATATAAATAAATAATTATATATATATCTATCTATATATATATATATATATATATATATATATATATATATATATATATTTCTTTTTGTGCTAGATGTAGCCATTTCATTTTTTATCTTTCTTTTTATTGTATACATATTTTTTTTGTCAACACAAACTTTCCAACTATAACAAAAGTATATCCACATACCTTTTTTTTTTTTTTAATTTCAAACTTTCAATTTTTTTTCAAGAACCCAAAATGTCGAAATAAGTGTAACAAAAGAAGTCTCTTTATGTCCTAAAATAGTCACCAAGGAAATAGTACAAGAAATTTGACTCTTTTATGACTACTCATGATTTCAAGAGGAGCAGTTATGATAGTTGTGTGTACTTCAAGAAAAATTATGATGGGTCATTTGTGTATCTTCTCTTATATGTTAACGATATGTTGATAGCTACTAAAGATATAAGAGAAATTAGACAAGTCAAAATCGAGCTTAGTGAGGAATCTGATATGAAAGTTTTGGGAGCAACAAAGAAAATATTGGGTATAGAAATTGTGAGAGATAGAAAAGCGAGAAAACTTTACTTGAGCCAAAAGAGGTATATTGAGAAAGTTCTGTCCCGATTTAATGTGCATAAAGCCAAGCCAGTTAGTACTCCTTTAGCGTCACATTTCAAATTATCATCTTTTTTGTCTCCACAGTCAGATGATGAGGTTGATTATATGTCTCGAGTTCCTTATTCCAGTGTAGTTGGGTCTCTCATGTATGTAATGGTTTGTACTCGTCCTGATTTATCCTATGCAGTTAGTGGAGTCAGTAGATATTTGAGCAATTCTGGTAAAGAACATTGGAAATCAGTTCAGTGGATATTGAGACACTTACGAGGTACTGTTGAGGTTTGTTTGCATTATGGGAGAACTAGAGATGGAGTCATTGGTTACGTGGATTGTGATTATGCTAGAGATCTTGACAAAAGAAGATCTCTGATAGGATATGTGTTTACTGTTGGTGGTTCTACTATTAGTTGGAAGGCTACTTTAAAGAAGTAGTTGTATTGTCTACAACTGAGGCTGAGCATATGACTATTACAGAGGCTTCTAAATAAGCTATTTGATTGAGGGGACTGTTTGGTGAGCTTAGTGAAGATTTACATATTACTACAGTATTCTATGATTGTTAGAGAACTATTTTTCTTACAAAAGACAGATGTTTCATGAGAGGACAAAGCACATAGATATCCAATAGCACTTTTTACGTGAGGTCATTGCTCGAGGTGATATTGTTGTGACCAAGATTAGCACCAACGATAATCCAACTGATATGATGACAAAATCTCTTCCATTGACCAAATTCAAGCATTGCTTGAATTTGGTTGGTGTTTGCAATTTCTGAACTACTTAATCATTTAGAGGAGATCTGATAGCATACATAAATGTGCTATTTTTAGGCTTAGTTTTTGGCTAGTTTTGTTATGATTTCATGTGCTTTTATATATTTTTATGTTTATTTCTCAGAAATCGAGCATTTGGAGAAAAATCGGAGAATCGTGAGATAATTGGACAAATTTGAGCAACTTAAGGCTATAATTGAATATTCAAGCATTGAAGAAGAGGAACAAGACTTTTGGACCTGAGGGCATAGCGTCGCAACGCTCCTTATAACATTGCAATGCCATTTGAGAAGCTTTTCTACCTTGAAGAACTGCAAGCATAGCATTGCAACGCTACTCAAACATATTTTTTTCCTTCTTTATAAAATTCGAAGGGACAGCGTTGCAATGCTGCCCCTAGCGTTGCAACTTTGTCTCGATTCTATAAAAGGAAAAGTTATATTTCGAGCAAGGGGAGCTATTTTAAGAGACCAAAAATCCTAAACTCGATTCAAGCAATGTCTAAGGACCTAGAGGAGACCTTTGGAGAGCCAAGGAGGAGACTCAAAGCTCGAGATCGTGGACATCACGTCAGAGACGATTGTTGGCACGCCACCTAAGTTTTTTCTCTATTTCTTTTCCTTTTCTCTTGAATTTAGGAGTTTTTGTGGGTTGTACTTATGTTGTAAATTTGTGTTTAGACCTTTGCTTGGTTGTAGTTGTTGAGCATTTGGTTGATTTTTAGTTTATTTTATATATTGACGTCTTTTATGCATCTTTTTATATTGTTTTAACCTTTGGCCATGGTTTTGCATGTTTAACTGAATTTAGCTTGAGAGAGTAAGTTTAGTTGTAGAACACTAGATGCATGACTAGATTTAATCTATTGCACGAAAGTGAGTATATTAATTCTAGAAGCCTTAAGAGAATCGCCTAATGCACTGTTTAATAATAGAAATAGATCGAGAGGTTGATTTATTGCTAGGCACGAGGTCAATGGGCTTGAGAGAGGATATTGATAACTTAGTAATTCTTGGTTTAAGATTGTTAATATAAAATCAAATTATTAATCATTTCAAATTGGGCTTAAGGTAATTAATCATGCATGTTTCTCAAAATTGGACTACGAAGCATGTACATAGTAGTTTATATTTTATTTTTCTTTTGATCACTTTAAGATTTGTTTCTCTAAATAACATTAGGCATAATTAACTGTGGTACTTAATTAATCTAAGAACTCAAATCCCTGTGGATGACTTGGTTAGGTTATCGAGGCCTACTAAAATTAAGATGGCTTCCTACTCTAGCTTGTAGAATTAGTGGACCAGGTCGATTTCCCAAAGGAGCCAGAAATTTTATTTTCTCAGTGTTATATTTCAATAAAAAGCGAAACGGGGGGGGGGGGGGGGGGGGGTTGAAAATCTTAACAAAATAATAATAACAACAAACACTTAAAAGGAAAAAAAGTCAATTCTTACCAAGTTCCAATTCAAAGGTGCGGTTCTACTCAATTGCAAACATTGATCATAGGCATTCAAAATATTTTAACTTAACAATGCAAGTACTTGGTCAACTTATTAGGAAACCCCAAAAAGTGGCAAATTTCCTAAGGTCATTAACTCTAACAAACATCAAGTTAACGCTAATTACCTAAACAATTTTTGACCAAACCATTCCAAATTATTTAGATAAAGGCATTATGAACTTTGGAAAGACCAAGACAACCAATTAGGTAAAACAAATTTTATCTAATTAAGAAGCTCCTTTAATTCCTAGAATTAAACATGCAAGCCATGTAATATGAAAACTCACAAAACATACACATGATCCTAATGCTACAGGTTCATTCAACATGACAATTACGGATCATGATCATGACAAGCAATCAAATATGTGGAGTGATTAGGGCGTCAATTTAATCAAAATACATGCTTAGAAAATTAACACAGGAATCAAAGAATACTTGCAATTGAAAGAAAACTAAGTTAAGGTTCAAGCCTCACAATATTGCAATTGATTACAACCGACCTCTAAACTGGAAACGTGAAATCTAGCTGAGCATCTCCATAGAAAACCTCAAGTTCAAACAAGCTCGATTCAATACAATAAACTCTCTAAGAAGTAAAGGGAAAAGGTCTGAAAAACTCTCTCCAAACGTGTGTGCAAAGAGGCAAAAAGTCCCTAACCCTAAAGGGAAAAATTGATTAAATATGGCAAGAAAGCGTCTAGACGCTTAGGACAGCGTCTAGACGCTGCATCGGCAAATAAGGAAGGAATCTGGCAGAATTAGGGTAGCGTCGAGCGAGCCTTGCTTTCTCCATATCCCTAGCGTCTAGACGCTATTCCTGCGGGTCTTTAAGCTTCGTTTGGCTATGCAGTAGCGTCTTGACGCCCAAAACAGAGTCTAGACGCTCTTCCCTCGTTTCTTTGGCTTGTTTGTGGTCTTTTCTCGATTCGAACTCTCGAAATAGGCTCGATTAACTCCCTTTTTGGCATGATTCTTCCAAAGTATTCCAAATGGCTTCGAATTGCTCAATCTCCTATAAAATAGGCAAATAAACACGTGAGGGAAACTAAATTAGCAAGAAATAAGTTGACAAAATAGCACTATTATGGTGCAATCAAAATACCCCCAACTTAATCTTTTGCTAGTCGCTGAGCAAAATAAATGAGAACAATTCCTCATAAAATATAGAATAAAATGCATGGATGACTCACGCCTCAGAAATTTTGAAATTAAAACAATCATAGAGAATCGAGGTTGGGTGCTAGAGTTTTCATCCAAGAAGTTTCAAACTTAGTTCTATTGCTCCTTGCGTGTGTGTGTGATAGTCTAACCCAAACTAGTCTTTATAAGCCCATACCTGTTTTATGCGACCCTCAACTCATCTTCTACTATGGCTTTAGGTTCCAATTTTCAAGCATTCCCACGCTAAAAAAGGGTAATATGCCACTAGGTGCCAAGGGCCCAGGGTAGGCCCACCCCCAACTTTAAATTATGCTTTAATTTAGTGGGCACTAGCTTTCACACATCCTATGTAGGGTCCCTTACCCAATGCACTCGCTCATGGGTGGCCTAACTGATCACACAGGAGGTAGCTCTTTTTGCCTTTTATCTTTTTAAACACGAATTTTTTTTTTCATTATAAGGAAAAGCAACCGTGTAAGTATTCCTCAGTGTCACATTACTCAATATCATGCAAGTAGACTTTCTAATTAGTTCCTAAGACCTTTCGTGGTGACAACAAGCATATGGGTTACATAACCTAGGTCTAGGCCTTCAAAACCCTGTGTAGGTAGACTAAGTGCTTTTCCTATTGCAAGGGGAATCAAGAACTGCGTTTGATTCTAGTATGAATCGAGAAAACTAGTCAGGTATCTTGAACTAAATGATCATTCTAAGATCAGAATCAATATCCTCCCAAGCCATCTAAAACAGAGAACATAACTATTTCAGTCCAAAGAATTAATGAAATATGAGTTGAATAGTTGGTGTGTAATTCAAAGTTAACTGCAGTCATGTGGTTTACAAATAATCACAGATAAAGTTCAAGATAACAACAAAATGACAAGTACCCCCAACTCAAAAGATTACATTGTCCTCAATGTAATACAATAGAAAAATAGTAATACAGGGAAAGAGGACAATTGCAGATATAAAGAAAAACGAGAGGGGTAAGGAGAGAGACTGCCCTGAACAAATGACCTCACTCTACGTCTGAAGAGGCATATGGCGGCATAAGTGGTGGGAAGGTCGGGTCGCCGCCAGACATGTGGCGCCGGCAGGTGTAGAGGTGCTGGTGATATGCCTATCTCGCAGCTGGCGGCGCTCGATCCTATCAAGCAGCGCTGAAATAGCCACCCAATCCTGGAATGGACCGTGTGGAGCAAGTGGGGCTGGAAGGCTCGGAGGCGACTCTTGCCTATCTGCCTCATCCTCGTGAGCGTGTTCGCCATCGCCTTCCAATGGGTGGTCCCAGCCACACAAGCCCATGATAAAATTCTGATCCATGATCGCTCATGGCTGCACAAGCTCCTCATCTGGGGACTAGATGACCCTAGCAAGTCAGCATATATCAATGATCAAGAAGACACGAATCCGACAGTGGTGCCATCTCGCCTGATGTGTCTGATGGAGCGACAGATAAGCTTCCCTGCATGATGGTCTTACCCGTGGCGATAGGGTACAGAAGAATGGCCTGTTCCTTCTTCACGTCGGTCAATCTGGATATGGGGAGGAGCTTCGCACAGATGAATCTGTGCCACACCCTGTTGGTGACACTCAAGTCAGAAGCCCTGAAGTGAACCACCTCACCCCGTGGTATCCTAGTCCATTATGTCCCTAGCCGACATAGATGTTGGATAATCTGAGTGTAATCTACTTGTCCAGCGGCGTACTCGGTATACTCGTCTCTATCATACGTAGGCAGTTGGTAGTAGTTGTTGAGCGCGGCTGCGTCAAATGGGATCTGGCACCCTTGTACATGTGAATGAGAATCGCCATCTCGAAGGTTGGCGTAGAACTCCCGAACGATGGCCACGACCCCAGCATCGGGATGCTGGACTAGGATACTCCACCCGCGCTTAAGGATAGCAGTATGTAGATGGCAGTGGTGGGAGTCATCAGGAGCAATCCCCCTCTCTGCAACGATCGAGCAAGAGATGACGTGGCTCTGATACCAGTCGGTAGCCTCTTGATCAACAAATCTATGGGAATCGAAAGTGGATCTAGATGAGGAAGCACCGCAACTTCTTTTGGGAGCTATGGGGTAGTTCCTAACACCAATAGGACAAAATATTAGAAAGATTAGGAACTAACCCAGCCACCAAGAACAAGGGATAAAGGATAGATCAAGGCAGCCTACTACGACCCAAAAGTGAATCGAATCTACCCTTTGAGTGGACCTAGTTTGATAATGGAAGAGAATAATTTGATTAATGGGAGTGAAATACGAAAACGCTCTACGAAAAGAAACGACAAGCCACAAGCAGGAATCCAAAACACTAACTGCCATCCCGAATGAGACAAAAGTCACATAAAGTGCATCCACAATAGGATATATGCCAAATGAAAGGGACTTAATCATCAAATATCAAGCACAAGTACCAAATATGTTCAATGGGCCCTATTAAATAATCTACTCATCCCTAAGTGTGCCACAAAAAATGAAGACTATCCACAATTTTTAGCAAGGTACCGCAATGTAGACCACGTGCAGAGTCAATTACAAAGAAAATGAAATCATAACAAATAGACAGCAATGTAGACCAAAATTTTCACAAAAAGTCTCTAAGTTCAGCATGAGCAGAGTCAATCACAATAGAACTACACAAGGCTGTAAATTATGTCTAGTCTAGACAAACAAGTTCAAAAAGAACAACATGCCTCAAATAGAGAAATCGAAATCAACACCCCAAATCATACCCCTCCCAGTTCATAGCAAAATTGCTATCCCATTTCATGTTCATCCCACTAGAACAATGAATTCAATATGTATCATCACCAATTTATAATAAGGCACATTATCAGGCAAATTGTCATCCTTAATCGTGCCTCCATAAGCTATAAGTCTCACAAAAATCAACAACAACTACAATGGATCTACTCAAATATCTAAGCTTGTACCTAAGCTAGGCAAATGAGTTGAAAAGTATAAAATTATTGGGTAAATCGAAGAGAAGTACCTTGAATGGAGCTCATGGCTTTAGATCCAATATACCCGTAGGAAGAGTGGTTAATCCAAAAATGTATGAAATGATTTGCAAGTATGTGAGTGGGTAAGTAAAGCAAATGAGAGGGATTGCAATAGAGATGGAAGAAAACGGAGGAAAAAGGGAGGGAGAGGACGAAAATTTGAGCTAGGGCTGAAAAGGGCGTTCTGGTTCGCGAAGAAGAAACTACTCTGTTTTAAAAAATGACGTAGCGTCGAGACGCTACATACAGCGTCCGACTTTGTGCTTGCAAATTTCGCATGCTTGACACGTAGCGTCTAGACGCTAATGAGGGCGTCTAGACGCTACTCCCTGTACCTTTTCTTTCACGTTTTGTTTTGTTTTTTTTTTAATTTTATTTATTATTATTATTAAAGAAAAGGAGCTTATTTAAATCTAAATTAAACTAATTAACTTTGAAAAAAAAACTCACTAAAAGTAAAATTAAATAACCAAAAAAAAAAAACAAACTAAAAATGAAAGAAAGAGATAGAAAATTGGTTTGCCTCCCAATAAGCACTCGTCTCTAGCCCGACGGATTTGGTACAATGATCACGAGTCCGAGTAAATGGGTGACTTTAACGATAAACTAGCGAGGCACAGTGCTTCATCTCCCTCATGGAATATTTTCAATCTCTGTCCATTTACCTTGAAGGTTTTATTTGTCTCCAATTCTTTGATCTCTACTGCACCGTAAGGAAAAACGTTAGTACCAACAAATGGGCCACTCCACCTAGAATGGAATTTACATGACATGAGCTTGAGACGAGAATTGTAGAGGAGAACTTTCTGACCAATGTCAAATTGCTTCCTAATAAGCATGTTATCATGAAGCAGTTTGGATTTTTCTTTGTAAATCCGCTAGTTCTCGTAGGCATCTAGTCTCATTTCCTCTAGTTCCTGCAACTGTAGTAGTCTTGACTCTTCCGCTTTATCCATGTCAAAGTTGCACTGCCTTATTGCCCAATAAGCTTTGTGCTCGATTTCTACTGGCAAGTGACGTGCCTTTCCAAAAACCAACCTATAGGGAGACATTCCTATAAGAGTTTTGTAGGCCGTGCAATACGCCCACAAAGCATCGTTCAATCGAAGGCTCCAATCTTTCCTTCCTGGACTCACAATCTTCTCCAGGATAGACTTGACTTCTCTGTTGGAGACTTCAACCTGACCATTAATTTGAGGATGGTAGGCGGTGGCTACTCGATGGTTATTAAAGCTTCCATGGACCTATTGCAGAAGTGTGTCTCCTGATCACTTATGATGGCTCGTGGAATCCCAAACTTGCTGAAGATGTTAGTTTTTATAAAATCTACAACAGTTTGAGCATCGTCAGTTTTGGTGGCTTTTGCTTCCACCCATTTAGAAATATAATCCAAAGCTAACAAAATATACGAAAAACCGCAAGAAGAAGGGAAATGACCTATTAAATCAATGCCCCATAAATCAAATATTTCACAAACTAGAATAGGTACCTGATAATTCTCATTTATGAGGATTATTTAATCCTAAACTAAGTTGTTCTTGCCATTTTTGTATGTTTTGTTGAATAACGAGCGGTGCAATTGCAATTGCAATGCAATTGCATTTTCTAGACTTATAAATTTATTACGGAAATCACGGAAATGCTCCAAAACCCATGACGATTTGCTCGATTTTTGGAGAATTTTCAGCCTAATCTCATGCCCAAACCTTGACCCATGATTGAAGGAGCACAAAGATGGAAACCCTAGCCCTTAATACCTATAAAAATGGGAAAAACGAAGCAAAACGTAGCTGGGTTTCCTTCTGCTCTCCCAAAGTCTGTAATTCCTTATTTTTCTGTCATTTTACAGCAGTTTTTCTCTTTATCCTAGCTCTGTAACTTCCGAGGTTGATCCCTCCTCAACGAAAGTTAGAGGAGGTGAAGATCCATTTTCCTTTGAATGGGTATTTGGTTCAATCAAAATAAGGAACTCTCGTTAGTATTGTTACTTTGTTTTTAGGTTTAGTTTCATTCTATTTAAATCTTGTTTTTTTTTTTTTTTGCTACTATACTACATTTGAAGTTTTGGTGGAGATTTAGTTAAAGGGTAATGAAAGTGTTGTCTTTGAATTTCAATTTGAATTTTCCTTGTGAGTATTTTGCGTTATTGAATTAGATTCACATCAATAATTTCCTATCAAATTTCTTTTTGTTTTATTCCATTATACGAAAGCTAATTTCTGAATTCTAGTTATTAATTATGAGATTTATCGCAATTGAATTTTGGGTTTTCATTTCTTTCATAATGAGTTAATTCCTTCTTTGGGATTCAAGCATGTGAATGCCCTAAAGATAGGAATAAAGGCCTAATTGTGAGAGCAACTTTGCTTAATCTTATAGCATTGTTTGCTTTTATTGATTGAAATTTTTGTTACTAGTTTAGATTGATCACCTAGATTAGTATACAACAATTTGAGTCTAATTCTGAAAAGGTTAGATAAAAATTGGGTTTTCATAAAAGCAATAAAGGAAAATAGCCTAGACATATGAATATGTTTTTGACCCTAGACATAGGGCAAAACCTTTAAAACCAAAAGAATTGTGTTTTAAAATTAACTAAGTTCGTATTAGCCATAGAAATATAGGTTTAAGCGCTTAGCCTCCTAAAGATACTTCATAGAAGGTCGAATAGGTGTTGAATTCGTTTTACAAAGCTTAAGTGTTGAGTCAAAGGATTGCAATTGCAATTAGGCCGCAATTTCGTTTTATTTATTCTTTTCAAAAACAACAAAAAACATCCCACTTATTTTTATAATCTTGGTTACCGAAATTGCAATATGAAAACAATTTTGCTATCATTTGAATTTTGTTGTATCCGTTCCCTGTGGGATCGATACTCTGAAATACTTCCAGTTTTATATTACTTGCATCGACAATGTGCACTTGTACTGAACTGGAGCTTTGTTTTAATTTACAAATATTTTCTTTAAGCCCCACGTTTCAGTTCGATCAAGTTTTTGGCGTCGTTGCCGGGGAACGGTTTTACTAACAAAATTCAATTTCTTTTAGCACTGATTGCAATTAGATTGCAATTGCAATTATCTTCTTTTCAAGAGAAAGCCCAATTCTTGTTCACATTGTTTTGCAGGTTGAAGGAGAGCAATTGCAAGAGGAGAACGACATACGTTGAATTGCTTGAGAGAATCAACAAGATGGAAGTAGACATCATTGCAACATTGAGCCCACAAACTTCATCATTAAGCTACATGATGGAAACTTTGATGATGAGAAATTTCATAGCTCCTACTAACCTTATCCCTTCTATTTCTTGTGTTTATTGTAAAGGATATCATTTATTTGAGAATTGTCCTTATAATCCTGATTCTTTATGTTATGGATTTCTACCCAGTTTTTCAAATCAACATCAGTACCATTGTTTCCAGCAAGGGAAGATGATTCCAAAAGAGCCTAGCATTGAAGAACTCGCGAGGGAATATAGAGAAAAGAACGATGTTGTAATGCAAAGTCAAGTCGCATCTCTACGGAGTGTGAAAATCTAGGTGGAACAAATTGCAGATGAATTGCAGAAGAGGTCCCAAGGAATTTTGCTCGAGAACAGAGAGATTTCAAAACAAGAAGAAGAAGAAAAAGAATGTGAGGTGGTGTCACTTAGAACGAAATTGGAACATGAAGACCTTGAACTCCTAGTAGAAGCAAAAAGCGCTCCAACACTTGACAACATTAAGGAGCCAAAAGGGAGAGAAGAGATTAAAGAAAAACCACCTCAAGAAAAGAAGGAATTACCTAAGGAAGTTGCACTGAGTTATGCAGTTGCAATTTCATAGCAAATGACATCCAAAGTACTCACGATATTAGAATGTCTTGCTTTTACTTATTGGAGCTTGCAGGAAACACTAAATGACGAATGCAAAAAAGGAGAGCATGAAGGATGAAAATTTGCAGTATACAATCACAACTTCTACTTTCAAAGGCACATGTAAATCTCTTGAGCAAGCAAAGCCTGTTATGATCAAAGCACCTCAATTAAGACTGAAATCTCGTCCATCATCAAGACCTAGGTGCAAAATGAAGGAACATGGTTGCGGTCTACCTACTGGAATAGGATAAGTTTATCTTTTCTTTCATTTTCTTTATTAAAAAAAAAAAACCTTATTTCTATGAATTCTGAAATGACTAAGCAATTTCTGTTTGAGGAAAAATCCTGTCTAGGCTGAGGTATTTAAGTTGACCGTTTAGGGAACACCTCTACTTGGGGATCTACCTGGTAAATTTTTTAAGAGATTCAAAAATTCAAAAAGAAATAAGGAAATAAAAAAAATATTTTAAGGCATGAACTCCTTTTCGAGCCTGTGTGAACTTTTTAACAATTCGCTTTTGGAGTTCAGATAAAAAGGAGAGGGAAAAATCAAACGCCAATCAAGAGGAATTGCAATCGCAATGCAATTGCATTCTTGAAAAATGAGGAAAAATCGAGGGACAATAATGCAAATGGAATGCAATTGCAAAATGAAGCAAAACATCCAACACGCCAAGAATATGATGAGTCAGACTCCAATGATTAGGGGAGTTATTCTTTGCACCTTAAATTTTACTCATTAAGCTTGTAATAGTTTAGATTGTGATGTTGTTGTCTTAAATTTTTGGGCTTGGTTCCTTGAATTTTATCATGATGTTTTGATTGACTTCCAAGTTGTTTGAATTTCAGTGTCAGCTAAGTTTGAAATCCTGTTTTTGTAAGTTTACCAAATGTGTGTCTCAAAGTTTAAAAACCCTTAATGATGATATTTGGAATAGGCTCGACTCACTAAACACTCCTTAGTTATCCACCCAACTTTATGATTTCTTTACTTCCCTTAGCACCCCACCACTCATACACCGTAGCTTGTATTTCTATAATTCTAGGGTTATTAAGCTTGTTAATATGTATGGTCATCTCAACCACCTAAGAGCAAAACTAGTCAATGTGGATATTGCCGCATCTTAAGTTTGGGGGGGATAGACATCTTACATTACTTTTGTTGACTCCACATCATTATATATTCATTTTTTGCAATTCATGAAATGTAAACATGTTGTGAGTTATTGTATGAAGGCTGCCAAGTTAAAAAGAAATAGAGGGATACTCCTCTTTCCAAGACTTAATCGAGTAACTGATAGCTCTTAGAATGAGAGCTATTTAGGGGGTTTTAGTGAAGATTTTGTGACTTAAAAGCACTATTTTAGGTACTTTTGTACTTAGAAGCCTCTTTAAATTGATGACTTAGTAGTAAAAGAGTCCATTCTCATGTGAAAAGCACTTTTGAGCTTTTTAAGGCATAATATTACTTAAATGTGCTATTTGTGACTTATGCAGGCCAATTGTTGAAGGTAAAGATAGCTAAGTCTGGAAAATTCAACCTGTAATGCTAGAGCTTTGCTGTTGATGGAAAGTCAAGATTGCCGGAGCAATGGTTGTGTTTGATAAAACATTATTAAAGCTGGAGCATTTACCTGAGATCAGTACAGAAAACGCACGTGGGAATTATTTCATTAATTGACGTAGACAATTTATAACACCTGTACTGATTTGAACGAATGAGGTGCTGCCATTAGTCTAAAAGTGCCCTCTCAGCCCTGATTTCAAGAAAGAGGAGAGGTATAAAGCCCTAACTTGCCATTTTTGGGAGGGAGATTGGGAGAGCTTGGAGATTAGACATTTTGGAGGGGCTGAAAATCGATAGAAGAGAAGAATCCTTCTTGGGAGGTGATCCACTGCTGGAAAGGAGGGAATCCTGTCATAAAGGAGCTGCCCAACACCATTTCTTGTCCATTTCTCCTAGTTTCTACAGTACTTCTTTATTTTTCAGCATTTTGATATTAAAGACAGGATTTAGAATGTTATTTCAGACTTTTCTTACTGTTTTATTGCTGTCATTTCTTGTAATTATGAACTAATCACCCCTTGGGTAAGGGATTAGGGGATTTATTGTTGATTCTTGCTGAATGAGATAGTATACTTGCATAATCTTCACTCCTATGCCTTGTGTGCTTCATTTTAGCATGGAATTGTCTGGCCAACTTATCTAAGCTGCGTTTTTCTTAAACTTGGGAAAGGGAGAGAAGAACTGATTGCATGGCATAGCATTAGTTCTGATTAGGAGCATGCTCTAAGGTAATTGGGGACACTAGGGATGGTAACCCACCTAATGTTTGCAGTTATGGGCTTAATTTCAGAGGTTAATGGGAGTTAATCACTGATTCTCGGGAATTCTGGGAAGAATCCGCGAATTAACGTGCATTGAGTGTTGAAGCATGATATATGCTGTAGCATTTAGTTTGATGAAGCAAGATTTTACCCCTAATCCTGATCCCTTTTCACAGATTCTGTTTAGTCTCATTTTACTTACTGTTTTTCCTGTTGTTACAGCATTTTAGTACCTTTTCACTCTTGTTCCTTAGTTCTTTTAATTTCATTGCACCATTTGATGTTTATTTCTTGTTACCTAACTAAAATCAACTTAGGCATTGCAAAAATCCACATAACTAATCCCTGAGGAGACGATATAAAAATACTTATCACTTGCTGCATTAGACTGTGTATACTTGCACATTTAGGAGTGTTTTCATTCTGAATTTGCATACACTCTACTAGGCAACAGTAACCAAGGAAAGTCATGACACCCATGATTGCCTCTGCATGAAAGGTTGATTCAGGAAATGAGTAGGTTAAAAATGGTTTCAAATGATAATGTGTGCTCGTAGTCAACTACCCTCACCACAAAGTTTCGGTAAGTTGGAACGAAGGTACAATTGACTAAGGAACCCCCTCCAAAAAAAAAAAGTTTGAATAGCTTGGCAGTAAAAAGAAATAAGTTTGGGGAGTTTTTTTTTCTTTTGTTTAGTCAAGTTGTTTTTCAAAGATGGTCTATGTAGAAAGCAAGCAAGATGAAACTAGAAGAGTAGAGATACAATTTTTAGGGAAATATGGGTGAAAAGTGCTAAGGTCAAGACTAGATAGAATTAAAGTTGGTTGTGATTAACAGGTGCTATGAGCTTGAGATGTCCCCTAAGGTGATTAACAGGTGCTATAAGCTTGAGATGTCCCCTAAGAGGAGTTACTGTTCCTTCTAACACTTGAAAAACTTGATTGAAAATTTGTGTGGTTTTTCCATTTGTTTTGATAATTGCTTGAGCAAAAGCAATAACTCAAGTTTGGGGGTGTGATAATTCTCATTTATGAGGATTATTTAATCCTAAACTAAGTTGTTCTTGCCATTTTTGTAAGTTTTGTTGAATAACGAGCAAGCTAAAAATATCGTTTATGAGATAAATTCATGAAAGCTTGTCGGAGTATTGAAAAAGAAGAAATAAGTTGAAAAGATAATGGAAAGTTGGCTAAAATGTTGTTTTTGTGTAGATTTGAAGCAATGAAGAAAATGCAAATGAAATGCAATTGCATTTCCTTGAGAAAGCAAAGTGGTGAACAAAAGGGAAAATGAAATTGCATTGCAATTGCATTTTCTAGACTTATAAATTTATTATGGAAATCACGGAAATGCTCCAAAACCCACAACGATTTGCTCGATTTCTGGTGAATTTTCAGCCTAATCTCATGCCCAAACCTTGACCCATGATTGAAGGAGCACAAAGATGGAAACCCTAACCCTCAATGCCTATAAAAATGGGGAAAACGAAGCAAAACGAGGTTGGGTTTCCTTCTGCTCGCCCAAAGTCTGTAATTCCTTATTTTTCTATCAATTTACAGCAGTTTTTCTCTTCATCCTAGCTCTATAACTTCCGAGGTTGATCCCTCCTCAACGAAAGTTAGAGGAGGTGAAAATTCAGTTGCCTTTGAATGGGTATTTGGTTCGATCAAAGCAAGAAACTTTTGTTAGTATTGTTACTCTGTTTTTGGGTTTAGTTTCATTCTATTTAAATCTTGTTATTTTTTTTTCTGCGACTGTACTACATTTGAAGTTTTGGTGGAGATTTAGTTAAAGGGTAATGAAGGTGTTGTCTTTGAATTTCAATTTGAATTTTCCTTGTGAGTATTTTGGGTTATTGAATTAGATTCACATCAATAATTTCCTATCAAATTTCTGTTTGTTTTATTCCATTATACGAAAGCTAATTTCTGAATTTTGGTTATTAATTATGAGATTTATAGCAATTGAATTTTGGGTTTTCATTTCTTTCATAATGAGCTAATTCCTTCTTTGGGATTCAAGCATGTGAATGCCCAAAGATATGAATAAAGGACTAATTGTGAGAGCAACTTTGCTTAATTAATCTTATAGCATTGTTTGCTTTTATTGATTAAAATTTTCATTATTAGTTTAGATTGATCACCTAGATTAGTATACAACAATTTGAATTCTGAAAAGGTTAGATAAAAATTAAGTTTTCAGAAAAGCAATAAAGGAAAATAGCCTAGACATAGGAATTTGTTTTTGACCCTAGGCATAGGGCAAAACCTTTAAAACCAAAAGAACTGTGTTTCAAAATCAACTAAGTTCGTATTAGCCATAGAAATATAGGTTTAATCGCTTAGTCTCCTAAAGATACTTCATAGAATGTCGAATAGGTGTTGAATTCGGTTTACAAAGCTTAAGTGTTGAGTCAAAGGATTGCAATTGCAATTAGGCCGCAATTTCTTTTAATAGAGCAAAAACACGTTTGAATCCCTCTTTTATCATTTTTATTTCTTCTTTTCAAAAACAACAAAAATCATCCCACTTATTTTTATAACCTTGGTTACCGAAATTGTAATTTGAAAACAATTTTGCTATCATTTGAATTTTGTTGTATCCATTCCCTGTGGGATCGATACTCTGGAATACTTTTATTTTTATATTACTTGCATCGACAGTGTGCACTTGCACTGAACTGGAGCTTTGTTTTAATTTACAAATATTTTCTTTAAGCCCCACGTTTCAGTTCGATCAGTACTTGGGGCATTTCATTCCTACAAGAAATAGTTCCTACCCTCTGGCATTTCTCACATGATTTGTAGAACTGGTAGGCATCCCTAAATAAAGATTTCCAATATAGCCCACTGTCTAAGACTTTTCTAGCAATTCTTTTAGGCCCAAAATGTCCCCCACATGCATAATCATGACAGAAAGCTAGAATAGACTCAAACTCATTTTCAGGCACACATCTCTTAACTACTTGATCAGCACAAAATTTTCGTAGGTAAGGGTCATCCCAAACAGAGTATTTATAATCACTTTTTTCCTTGGCTCTTCTAGATGTAGAGAGATGGTGAGGGAAAGTGCCTGTGATAAGGTAATTGACCATATATGCATACCAGGAAATGATGTTTTGAATCTGAAATAGATGTTCATTGGGGAAGTCATCATTGAATGGCAGTGTCTCTTCCTCTCTTATCAGTCTGCTTAAATGATCTGCAACAGAGTTCTCCGCTCCTTTTCTGCCTTTGATTTTCAGGTTGAATTCTTGAAGAAGCAAAATCCATCTAAGTAGTCTTGGATTGGATTCCTTCTTTGACATGAGATATCTCAAAGCTGCATGATCAGAGAAAACAATTACTTCAAAACCAAGAATATAGTAGCAAAATTTATCTAAAGCAAAGACAATGGACAAAAGCTCTTTTTCTATTGTTGAGTAGTTGCACTGAGCAGGGTTCAAAGTCCTGGAGGCAAAATAGATGACATGGATTTTCTTATTGATTCTCTGGCCAAGCACTGCTCCCACTGCATAGTTGCTTGCGTCGCACATAATCTCAAAAGGTAGGTCCCACTGGGGTGGATGAATTATAGGTGCACTGGTCAATCGTTCTTTAAGCAGGTCGAATGACTCTTTGCATTCCTTCCCAAATTCAAAGGGAGCATCTTTCTACAATAAGTTGGTCATTGGCAAGGCAACCTTGGAAAAGTCTTTAATAAACCTGCGATAAAAACCTGCATGGCCAAGAAAAGATCGCACCTCCCTAACATTTGTAGGTTAGGGCAAGTTAGCAATAACATCTATCTTTGCCTTATCAACCTCTATGCCCCTGGAAGAAACTACATACCCTACAACAATGCCCTGGTTAGCCATAAAACGACACTTTTCATAATTCAGCACAAGATTAGTTTCAATACAACGCTTCATGACTCTAGCCAAATTATCTAAGCATTCATCAAATGACTCTCCATACACAGTGAAATCATCCATAAATACTTCAATACATTTCTCAATATAATCAGAAAAAATGCTCATCATGCATCGTTCGAATGTACCTGGAGCATTACATAGACCGAAAGGCATCGCCTGTAGGCATAAGTTCCAAAAGGACAAGTAAAAGTAGTTTTCTCCTGATCTTCCTATGCAATAGGGATTTGATAAAAACCAGAAAAACCATCAAGAAAGCAGAAAAAAGGTTTGCCAGCTGGTCTTTCAACCATCTTACCTATAAAGGGGATAGGGAAGTGGTCTTTCCTCATTACTTGATTTAGCTTCCTATAGTCTATACACATCCTCCAACCATTCTAAACACGCATGGGTACTAACTCATTATTATTGTTCCTAACTCCAGTTATGTCAGTTTTCTTAGGAACTACATGGATAGGACTTACCCACGCACCGTCAAAAATTAGATAGATTATACCTGCATCTAGGAGCTTGAAGATCTCTTTCATTACCACTTCCTTCATGGCTGGGTTCAATTTCCTCTGTGGTTCTCTTGTTGGTTTAGCCTCGTCCTCTAGAAGAATCCTGTGCATGCACATAGCTGGACTTATACCTTTTATGTCAACTAAAGTCCACCCAATAGCCAACTTATGCTCTCTCAGAATCAGTACTAACTTCTCCTCTTGTTCAAGTGTGAGTTCCTTTGATATAATGATAGGCAATATCTCAACATCTCCAAGATATACGTACTTGAGATGGTCTGGTAGAGCTTTCAGTTTGATTTTAGGTGCCTGCACAATAGAAGGTAACATCTTGTTAGTTTGCGTAGAAATCTCAGCATTAGATTTAATTGGTTCAGAAAGGGTTGTTGAAGACAACTCTTCTAGACCAGTCTCATCATAGACATCATTCAAACTAAAGGTTTCATGTTCATTCTGCTCTTCAAAAGTCAGATCCTATACAAGTGAATCAAAAATATCAACATGACAGATAGAGTGTACATTTTCAGAATACTTCATGGCGTCAGAGAATATTAAATTGAGCAACTTCACCATCGAATTCAACTGACAAAGTACCTTCATCAACAGAGATTTTAATCTTTGCAGTTTTCATAAATGGCCCCCCTAACAGAATTATTGAAGCAGAAGTAGGAGAGGACCTCCCATCCATTTCTAAGATATAGAAGTCTATAGGGAATAACAATTCTTTAACTTGAACTAACACATCCTCTACGACTCCTAAGGGGTGAATGTATGACCTATCAGCTAGTTGAATAACTACACCAGTTTCTTGTAGTTCATGCAATTTAAGCTCTTGATAGATAGAAAAAGGCATGACATTGATTGAAGCTCCTAGATCTAGCATATCATGCTCAATTTTCTTATCCCCGATCACACAAGGTAAAGAAAACATACCTGGGTCTCTGCATTTCTCTGGCATGTTTCTCTTAAGCATGGTTGATACGTTTTTGCTCACAAACACTCTTTCTTTATCTTTTAGTTTCCTCTTGTTAATGCATAGTTCCTTGAGGAATTTGGCGTACCTGGGTATTTGCTTAATAGCATCTAACAAAGGGATATTGACTTTCACTTTTCTGAATGTTTCAAGAATTTCCTCTTCCTGGTCTTCTTTCTTGGGCCTTGCTAACCTGGTAGGAAAAGGAGCGACTGAGAGATGAGAACTAATAGATAAAGGTGAATCAAAACTTACCCCTTTTTGGCCCCTTGGCAAAGCATTCCTTGTCAGCTCTCTCGTTGCTTTATTCGCTCTCTTTTGGTAGGGTGCTTGAAGGAACTTCCCTTCCACTTCTAAGAGCGATTGCACATATGTTTTCTCTAGGATTTACTTCGGGTTGTGAAGGTAACTTTCCAGAATTCTGTGCTTCCAACCTGCTCACTGATGTAGCTAGTTGGGTGATTTGGTTTCCCATATTTTGCATCCCAGTCCGTGTTTCCTTTTGAAACTGTGTTGTTTCTTTTTGAAACTGCATTGTGTCCTGTTGAAATTGAAGAGTGTTAGATGCCAAGCTTTTTACAATATCTTCTAAAGACATACCTAACGTTGAAGTTTGAGCTTGTGTGGAAGCCTGTGCTGGTCTGTTGTAGTTCTGTGGAGGTGCCCTCTGTTGATCTCCTTGATTTCCATCACTGAAGTTTGGACGATCCCTCCATCCAGGATTGTACGTGTTCTAGTAGGGATCATACTTTCTCTGATTATGGCCTTGAAATCCTCCAATAGCATTCGCTTCCTAAGTGAAATCCTGCTGACCTTGACCTGCAGCTATTTGACGAACAAGAGATGTTAAATCAGATATTTGACTTTTCAATTCATTTACCTCTTTGACCTGATGGATTCCTCCACCTTCTCTCGTTCCAAACTGCTGCGAGTTTTCAGCCATGTTCTGAATCAGTTGTTTTGCCTCGGCATGTGTTTTATTTACCAGTGCTCCTCCACTTGTTGCATCAATCATACCTTTGTCATTGGGCAGCAAACCTTCATAGAAATACTGGATCAAGAGCTGGTCTGAGATCTGATGGTTTGGGAAGCTAGCACACAGTCTGTTATATCTTTTTCAATATTCATAGAGTGTCTCCCCAGTAATCTCCTGAATACCATAAATCTCCTTCCTGAGGGCTACAGCTCGTGAGGCAGGAAAGTACTTTTCCAGGAAAAGCCTTGTCATCTCGTTCCATGTATTAATGGTCCCCGATAGTAGAGAGTACAACCAATCTGTAGCCTGATCTCTCAAGGAAAAAGGAAAGGCCCTCAGGTTGATCTGTTCCTCAGTCACTCCATGGGGTTTCATTCCAGAGCAAACGATGTGGAATTCCCTGAGATGTTTGTGAGGATCCTCACCTGCAAAACCACGAAAAATAGGAAGTAAGTGTATCAAACCAGACTTTAATTCAAAATCACCTTCAACAGTGGGGTAGGTGATGCATAATGGTTGCTGGTTTAGGTCTGGTGCTGCCAACTGCTTCAGTGTTCTGTCGGCTATCTTTTCCTCAACTTCAGCAAATATTGAGGATTCGCCTATGGTACAGTCAAAACTGAGATCTTTTCTTAGCGCTCGTTCCCTTTTTTTCACCTCTCTTTTCAATCTATGCTCCTCCTTCCCAAGTTCAGGAAAATACTGAAATTCAATACACTAAGAAGAACGGGTCATATATAGAGAGAAAGAAAGTAAATGAAATTTAACAATGAGAAATTAAATACGGCTCCCCGGCAACGGCGCCAAATTTTGGTGAGGTTGTCGAGGCCTACCAAAATTAACTGGCTTCCTACTCTAGCTTGTAGAATTAGTGGACCAGGTCGATTTCCCAAAGGAGCTAGAAGTTTTATTTCCTCAGTGTTAAATTTCAGTAAAAAGCGAAACGGGGGGGTTTTGAAAATCTTAACAAAATAATAATAACAAAACAAACACTTAAAAGGAGAAAAAGTCAATTCTTACCAAGTTCCAATTCAAAGGTGCTATTCTACTCAATTGCAAACATTCATCATAGGCATTCAAAATATTTTAACTTAACAATGCAAGTGACAAATTCCCTAAGGTCATTAACTCTAACAAACGTCAAGTTAACGCTAATTACCTAAACAATTTTTTACGAAATCGTTCCAAATTATTTAGATAAAGGCATTACGAACTTTGGAAAGACCAAGACAACCAACCAGGTAAAACAACTTTTATCTAATTAAGAAGCTCCTTTAATTCCCAGAATTAAACATGCAAGCCATGTAATATGGAAACCCACAAAACATACACATGTAATAATCCTAATGCTACCGGTTCATTCAATATGACAATTACGGATCATGATCATGACTAGCAATCAAACATGTAGAGTGATTAAGGCGTCAATTTAATCAAAATACATGCTTATAAAATTAACACAGGAATCAAAGAATACTTACAATTGAAAGAAAACTAAGTTAAGGTTCAAGCCTCACAATATTACAATTGATTACAACCGACTGCTGAACTGGAAACGTGAAATCTAGCCGAGCATCTCCATAGAAAACCTTAAGTTCAAACAAGCTTGATTCAATACAATAAACTCTCTAAGTAAAGGAAAAGGTCTGAAAAACTCTCTCCAAACGTCCCTAACCCTAAAGGGAAAAATTTATTAAATATGGCAAGAAAGCGTCTAGACGCTTAGGACATCGTCTAGACGCTACATCCTCAAATAAGGAAGGAATCTGGCGGAATCAGGGTAGCGTCTCGACGCTACCAGCGTTGAGTGTAGCCTCTCCGCAACGAAGATCGAGCCTTGCTTTCTCCATATCCCTAGAGTCTAGACGCTTGGAATAGCGTCTAGACGCTATTCCTGCGGGTCTTCAAGCTTCGTTTGGCTATGCAGTAGCGTCTTAAAGCCCAAAACAGCGTCTAGACGCTCTGCCCTCGATTTTTTTGGCTTGGTTGTGGTCTTTTCTCGATTCGAACTTTAGAAATAGACTCGATTAACTCTCTTTTTGGCCTGATTCTTCCTAAGTTTTCCAAATGGCTTCGAATTGCTCAATCTCCTACAAAATAGGCAAATAAACACGTGAGGGCAACTAAATTAGCAAGAAATAAGTCGATAAAATAGCACTATTACGGTGCGATCATGACCCTGGCCACTATTATTGCAAAATATTTAGAGGTCTTATTTTTATAAATTTAATCTTGATAGGGCCTTCGACAAGCCCTCTGTCAAAATTTGGCGTATTTGAACCCATGAACCATATCTTAAATTCTTTCAAGAAGCCCAAATAGAGGAAGAATCCTCCTTAGAGAGAATGTTGAGAGAATTTGCAGAGGATATTAGACTTAAGAGGTTACAATTTGATGAGAAGTTTAAGAGTCTCCAGCCCCCTAGGGAGGTTAGTGAAGTGAAACCCACTTCCATAGGATGTCCAGTGAGTCAATTGATCACTGATTCACTGATAGCCTATCATGAGCATGATTCTTTCGATTCTACTGAGTTTGGGCAGTTGAGGGAGAGTGGTGTTAAGAATAGGGAGGAATTAGAAAGTTTCAATGCACACCAGGATCGAGTCAGTGAGGATGAGCCTAACTTAGTTGAGGAAGTTCATGAGGCAGAGTTTAAGGCTATAAGGCCTTTGTCTGTTTTAGCTTCTGATTCTTCTCTTTATCCAGAGTGTTCTTTTACTTATTCTCACGAGTCCATATCATAGTCTGTTTATTTTGATCTTTCGCCTTTTATGCTTTTCATATTCAAAAATACTAAAAATATTTCTATTTTAGGGTCTCACGAGAATCTAGTATTTCTACTAGCTTTGGTTTGTTTTGTAGGTTCCAAGAAGAAATGCCCGAAAAAATGGGAGAATTTCTATGTACCTTGAGAGACTACTTGAGTTTAGTCTAGCTAAGACGTTAAAGAAAGCGCTTCTTGGGAGGCAACCCGAGTTTTCTTTCCTTCATTTACTTTTCTTTCCTAGTATAGGTTATTTTGAAAAAAGAGTGCTAAGTAAATCTTGTTCCCATTTTGCAGGACCTCAACCGCATTGAGACACCTCCTAGCCAATTCAAAGAATTCTCCTGGAACAGTCTCTCATTTTATCAAGCCAATATCGTTCACTCACTTTATCTTTGTCCTTATTTATTTTATTATGCACATTATATTGAGGGCAATGTAGGTTTTAAGTTTGGGGGTGGGTAACACTATGCAGTCCTGATAAGTCTGAGCAAATTCTGTGAATTCTGAGTAAAATTTTTTTGATCTTAAGCATGCTTGAATGATTGACAATACATGATGATTGATTAGGATAGCCTAGGAAGTAATCTAAGATTTTTTTTTTTTTTTTTTTTTTTTTTTTTGCAATAGAATGACTTCTGAAGCATGTCTTGGATTAAGTATATTTAAACTTTATCTTTGGTTTCCTTGCAACACCACGAGCACATAATTGACTTTCTATTATGTTCGAACACTAGGATGCTTTTGTTAAGTCTAGAGGTTGTTGTCACCCCGATAGGCTTAAGAACTGATTGATAGTCAACTTACATGAAAGATAGTGATTGAAAACTGTTGAAATAAGATAATCTTTTATAGTTATTGATTTTTTGCATGTTTTATGATAACCAAAGCATGTTTTAGCAATATTATGTGCTTAATGTGTGAGGATCAAAAGAGCTACCTCCATTGTGATCAGTTAGGCCATCTACTGCTCTGGATAAGGGTCCTTACAGTGGATGTGTGAAAGCTAGGGTCTCCATAAGAAGGAAAAAGATAAGTTTGGGGGTTAGTAACCTTTCGAATGCTTAAGAAAATGAATGTTTAAGTAGATTGCTCTCTGTAGTGTGAGAAAGCTTGAAAATTGGAACTTAGGACCAATGTAGGGGAAAATGAAGGAAAGCCTTGGTAAAAGTGTCTTAAGCTAGTAGAAACTAATAGAAATGAAGTTAAACACACATACACGCAAGGAATGAGAGAGATAGAATTTAAATTGCTTAGTGAAGAGCATGTTAAGACCATATTCTGTTGTTTCATATCAATTAGATCACTGAGGCTTGAGTCATGAATCTTGTATTAGAAATCTTGTGAAACTGTTATTTTGGTTTTGTTTTACTCGATGACTAGAAAAAATCTAAGTTTGGGGGTATTTGATAGCATACATAAATGAGCTATTTTTAGACTTAGTTTTTGGCTAGTTTTGCTATGATTTTGTGTGCTTTCATATATTTTTATGTTTATTTCTTAGAAACCAAGTATTTGGAGCAAAATCGAAGAATCGAGAGATAATTGGACAAATTTGAGCAACTTAAGGCTATAATTGAAGATTCAAGCATTGAAGAAGAGGAACAACACTTTTGGACCTGAGGGCACAGCGTTGCAATGCTCCTTATAGCGTTGTAATGCCATTTGAGAAACTTTTCTGCCTTGAAGAACTGCAAGCATAGCATTGCAACGCTACTCAAACAGATTTTTTTCCTTCCTTATAAAATTCAAAGGGACAGCGTTGCAACGCTGTCTCGATTCTATAAAAGGAAAAGTTATATTTCGAGTAAGGGGAGCCATGTTGAGAGACTAAAAATCCTAAACTCGATTCAAGCAATGTCTAAGGGCCTAGAGGAGACCTTTGGAGAGCCAAGGAGGAGACTCGAAGCTCGAGATCGTGGACATCATGTTGGAGACGAGTGTTGGCACGCGACCTAAGTTTCTTCTCTATTTCTTTTCTTTTTCTCTTGAATTTAGGAGTTTTTGTGGGCTGTACTTATGTTGTAAATTTGTGCTTAGACCCTTGCTTGGTTGTAGTTGTTGAACATTTGGTTGATTTTTAGTTTATTTTATATATTGACACCTTTTATGCATCTTTTTATATTGTCTTAACCTTTGGCCATGGTTTTGCATGTTTAACTGAATTTAGCTTGAGAGAGGAAGTTTAGTTGTAGAACACTAAATACATGACTAGGTTTAATCTATTGCACAAGAGTGAGTAGATTAATTCTAGAAGCCTTAAGAGAATCGCCTAATGCCCTGTTTAGTAATAGAAATAGACTGAGAGGTTGATTTATTGCTAGGCACGAGGTCAATTGAGCTCGAGAGAGGATATTGATAACTTAGTAATTCTTGGTTTAAGATTGTTAGTATAAAATCAAATTATTAATCAATTCAAATTGGGCTTAAGGTAAACAACCATGCATGTTTCTCAAAATTGGACTCCAAAGGATGTACATAGTAGTTTATATTTTCTTTTTCTTTTGATCACTTCAAGGTTTGTTTCTCTAAATAAAATTAGGCATAATTAACTGTGGTACTTAATTAATCTAAGAACTCCAATCCCTGTGGATGACCCTGGTCACTATTATTGTAAATATTTAGAGGTCCGATTTTTATAAATTTAATCTTGATAGGGCCTTCGACAAGCCCTCTGTCAAGATGACTGAAGATTTTCTTTGGGCATCATAGATCAATTAACGCCAAGGTGGAGATTTGTTGTGGCGTTAAGCCCACATCAACAAAACCAATGATTTTCTGGCTTCCGTGATGTTACATAATGTTGTTGGGATTTATGCTCTAACGCCTCGTAATTAATGATTTATTTAATAATTTTTATTATTTTATTTGTAATATAATATTATCCATTATATGAAAAATCTAAGGTTATTAGTGTAATCTTGAACAGTATGTGGTTGACATACGGGAGGATGATGTTCAAGAAATAACCCAAAGAGTCATAGTATATGGATAAGGTTGGGTGCCTTATCTTGGTGACACTATTGATACGGTTCACTTTGTAATAGTTCATGTGAAGACATGTGAGTTGGGGTATCTTATACAATGAGTTTGTATGAGACTGGACCACGAGATATTTAATCTCTCTTTATATATCCGTTGATTGAGAAGATTAATATTTCATCAAGATGATCATATGCCACTTGATCTTAATCCTGAGTGAGTTATGAACTCTTGCCTGTGAGGGCTTGTCCTTTGATTTGCATGGGTCAGAGTGGCTTTTGTAGCTGATTCAATAAGCCTACCATTTTGGGGACTTGACCAAATAGGAAACTGGGAACATAATCTCACAAAGTAGAATTCACTCATTTCCATATAGGGTAAGTAGATGAGTAGTTCCCTTAAGTGCTAGTTTCGAGACTTGAACAATGGGGCCCCACCCTCTCACTGGACCAAGAGGGACTTAGTTTATGGTTGGATCATAAACAAATTGTTCGTTAGAGGATTAGTGGTACTAGGTATAAGATGTAATTATAGGAAAAAAATGGACTTTTGACCCAACTGTAATTACGAACAACTCGTGAAGGATCGACTTACATGTAGTGATTATATCTATGGACACAACCTGTCCTACAGTGCATAAGAGTACAACTCCAGGTCTATAGTGGAGTGGCCTTAAAGCTAATGAATGAAAATTGATTAATTAAAGAGTTTAATTAATGAATTTTGTATTATTGGAGCTTATAATCTGTAAGTCCATAAGGTCCCCTGCTAGTCATACGAACAATTAGGGATCAACTTTGTTGAAAGAAAATTTGAAACGTTCAAATTAATATTTAATATATTTGATATATTACTTGAGGGAAAACATATTTATTGTATTTGAACATTAAATATAAAATAAAATTATTAATATATTAAGATACAAATATATATATAATTTGAATGAGATTCAAATAAGAAAATATATATTAGGGGAATTTGAAATATTTGAATGAGATTCAAATAATTTAAATATAGATTTTAATATTAGATATTAATATATATTATTTAATTAGGTGGTCAATATAAATAGGACCTTTATGGGTTAAGAAAAGCAATGCCTCCTCCCTTGAGAGAAAAAAGTTCTCTCAATAATTCTATCATTCATTCCCTTTTTCTTTCAAAGAGGCTCCCACAAGCCTTGTCCTGTATTCAAGCCATAGCCAGAATGACTTGTTGGAGGATTTCAAGTTGTTCATGACTCTTTGGAAAGAAATGCCACAAAAAATGCAATTTCAATCGTAGCTAACACATGAAAACTAAGTAAACCGAATTCGACTCCGATTCAATTTTGCTTCAAAATCTTTAGGAGACTAAGTGATTAAACCTATATTTCTATGGCTAATCTAACGTAGATAATTTCGCGCACAATTCTAGTGGTTTTGGTGTCTCGCCCTGTATCTAGGGTTGATGTTCAAAACTTATTTCTAAGCTTTTTCCTCCATTGTTGTTGTGACATCTTCCTTCCCTTAACCCTTTTGGTATTAAGTTTAAGCTTGACAAGCAATACTAGTTGGCTGGCTAGGTTTACCCAATATTAAAGTCAACAAAAGCAAACAAAGTTTCAAGTGCTAGCTAGATTGATTATGCTTTTAAGGTTTACATCTTTCCTCTAGGGCATTCGCCTACTTGAATCCCTAAAGGAAAATGAGCTCATCATGGAGGAAATGAACAACAACAATTGAATTGATACCAAAACTCATAATTTAATAACCGAATAAAGGGAATAAAATTTCATGATGTTAAGGAAACCCTAACTAAATTATTTTTAAGAAAAGACTTGAAGAAAAACACTCCCACAACTCACACAACAATCTCAGAGGATAGAATAAAGGCAGTAATGAACTTCACAAAATTTTAAATTATTAAGGAAATAGAATTCAAAAGAGCAAACTTTCTTATGAAATGGGAATAACTAAACTTCAATACAAACTAAAATTCCATGAGCTTACAAGAAGGAAACGAAAAAATAGTAGCTAAAAACAAGAAGGAACAAAACGTGAGAACAACTACAGATTCGTATATTCCTCGTTTCAATCGAACCAACTACACCCTCACAGGCGATTGGATCTTCACCTCCTCTAACTCTCGTTAAGGAGGGATCTACCTCAAAATTTCACAGAGCATAAACGAAGACAACTCGATTGAAAAATGATAGAAAAATAATGAACTAAAGCTACTGCCCAAAAAGAAAAACTCATATCCCTTTTGGCTCGTTCTTTCTTCTTTTATAAGTGTTGGAGGCTAGTGTTTCCATATCTATTCTTCTACCACCTTGGGTTGACATGTAAGGATGGAATTGAGCTGAAAAATCTTCCAAATCTCTCAAAATCTCCACAATTCTCACAAATCCCGTGATTTCCACAACCTTCGGGTTTTTCCAGAAATGCAATTGCATTTCCATTCTGGAATGCAATTGCATTTTTTTGCTTGTTCACAAACTTGTTTTCTCGAAGAAATGCAATTACAATTCCAAAATGGAATGCAATTGCATTTTTGTACTTGCTCCAAACCTACCAAAAATATCAAATTAGTGTAATTTCTAACCTCTTTTCAACTTCTTTCCTCTTTTTCATTACTCCAACGAGCTTTTATGAATTTAACTAATAGAAACTACTTTTAGCTTGCTTTTTACGCAACAAAATGCACAAAAATGGCAAGAATAATCTCGTTTAAGGGCCAAATAATCCTCATAAATGGAAATTATCATTGACCAATTCTTTTTCTAATTATATGGGAGAATCTGTATCTAACCTTCATAATGCTGGAAAGAGGGAGAATGTTAATTTCTTTATATTTGAGCCACCTTGAATGAAGTAAGTAGGAAACGTCTTGCTAATGACGTTAAACAAACGCTTCTTGGGAGGCAACCCAAGGGTTATTTCAGTGTTTAGTTTTAGTTTGCTTTTGTTTTTGTTTTAGTTGAATAAATAGCTTTTGTCTGTTTTGCAGCTCCCTTTAGATTTCGTAATCAATCATACTCATCAGAGGAGGTCTCTTCAATTTAGGGAAGTACCGTTACCCCTTTTATCTTTTAATTATTTTTTTTGCATGATTAGTTGCTTATTTAAACATTGAGGACAATGTTTGATTTAAGATTGGGGGCAATGGGCTAGGTTATTGTTGAGATGGAGATGTTAAATTTTGAGAATTTGAGCTTAAATATTTGAAAATTTTTATTGTTGAGGATGTGTGTTGTAGATGGGATGCCATAATGGCAAATGATATGTCTGAATGAAGTCCACAACATTTACCATATTGGCTTCTCTTAGTGCAACTGCTTCGACCCATCTTGAAAAGTAATCTGTCACTGTAAGGATATAGGAGTGTCCTACTGAGGACTTAGGTGTTATTGAACCAACAAGGTCAAGCCTCATAGCTTTGAAAGGCCATGAAGCAACAGTCGGATGTAAAGGCTCTGGCAGCTAATGTTTGAAGTTCGCATGGAATTGACAAGCTTCACCTTCTTTGCATACTCCATTGAGTCTCGAACCATTGTAAGCCAGTAGTCGCCCATTCTTTTCAATTGGAAATGCAGTTTTGGGCCCAACTGGTGAGCCCCGTAGATGCCTGAATGTGCCTCCTCTAATACTTTGATTGACCCATCTGTTCCCAGGCATCGAAGGAATAGTCCATCATAAGAGCGACGATAAAGAGTCTCTTTATAATAGATGAACCGGAAAGCCCTTCTTCATACATTAGCCTTGCGTCGGGGATCTGTAGGGAGCTTCCCATGCTGAGGTAGTCTATAATAGGATGCTGCTAGTCTTCCACTTCAATAGTGTAGATGAAATATTACATTTATTTCTTCATGTTCATTTTCGATGGGTGGCACGACTCATTTTTGGGAAAGTGAGATGTTCATTGTCGTATCCCTTAAGACTGTCAGTGCAATGGCCAAGTTCACTAGTGCATATGCTTTCTTGTTCTCTACTCTTGGAATATGTTTGAGTACTATGTTGTCAAACTTTTCCAGCAGTTGTCTTGCATAGTCAAAATAAGGATTCAAGTCGTCGTGCTTTACATCATACTAGAGCGAGAGTTCATTAATGACTAATTTTAAATTGCCATAGACTTTTATGCATGATATGTCGATCTCCATGGCCATCTAAAGGCCGATTATTAATGCTTGGTATTCTGCCACATTATTCAAGCATGACTAATTGAGCGTGAAGCTGTAAGGAAGCATATGCTTCTCTGGTGAAATAAGGACGATGCCTGACCCAGCTCCATCTCTTCATGATGCTCCATCGAAGTACATGGTCCATGGTTCCATGATTTGAACATAGAAGACCTCCTCATTGGGCAGGTCTTCGCATAGCTTTTAGTCTAATGGAATTGGGTGACTAGCCAAGAAATCAACTAACGCTTGTCCCTTTTTGAAGCACGTAAACAATGTCATACTGTTGGAGCAAGATCGCCCATTTAGTCAAATGTCCAGAAATTATTGGTCTCGATAAGACGTACTTGATCGTATCATCTTTTGCTACTAAGTGCACTGTGAATGCTTGGATGTAGAGCCTTAGTTTGTCTATAGAAAAGAAAAGGTCAAGACACATTTTCTCAATTGGAGAATACTTTACTTCGGCTCTGTTCAAAGTCCTACTTAGGTAATAAAGAGCTCGCTCCTTTCCTTTTTCCTTTTCTTGTACTAAAAGTTTTTCGAGCAATCTTTCCTGCACAGCAATGTACAATATCAGTGGCTTCCCTACTACTAGGGCACTTAAGACAGGGGGATTGAGCAGGTACTTCTTGATGCTCTAAAAAGCGTTCTGACATGCTTCATCCTTGATAAGCCTTAGAATTAAGGCTTATTTAATTTCAAAATTCTTAAAATATTCTTGTTTTGTCCTAAGACGAATTGAAAATAGTGGAAGATTGCTTAAATTTAAGGAAGAAATGAATGTGATGGCATTTAGAATATAATTCTAAGTAAATTGATCTTGTTTGCAGAAATCATGAAAATTGCAAAATCAAATTGCAAAATCCGATTTTGCAATTCTGGGCAGCAAGGAATGACAAGGTAATTATGAAAATTGAAAGAAAAAAAAAAAGACCCGTCGCAAGTAAAGAAACCCATATATGGAAAACCAAATTACCGCCTAAATTGGTGGAATTGGAGCGCGATTTTTGGGCAATCTTCAATCCTAATGAAGGCCTATAAATGGGGAAGAAGAGGATGAGTTCGGGGGAGGAGATTTGGAGAGGAATTTAGCTCGTTGAATTTCAATTTTTCAATGCTATGTTTTTTTTTTTGCAAAAATTATTTTTCTGTTTATAGCATAGAACTTCAATTTCAGTTCAATTTTCTTCAATTTCTATGAAGAGTATTTGCAGAACAATCGTTATTCTTCATTTGAATTCTTCTTGTATTGAGTTTGAGTTTTAATTCAGTTTTTTTTTTTTGTGGGTTTTATTCACGTTAATGCTCTGTTTTTGTGGAAATTATGCTATGTTTTCTTCCAGTTTTCTGCTTATTTCTTCTCGATTCTCTAATCCAATTAAAGTCAAGCTTGAATGGTTAAGATTAATCATCTCCTAGAAATAGTGAGACGAATTAGTCGATTGGAGTAAAGGAAGGGTTCGTCGAACCATCATCAACGTTAGTTATTTTCGTTTTTCTCTTTTCTGCTTCCTGCATTAATAAAGTTCCAAGAAGTAATTGCATGCTGAAAGTTTGAGCTGATTTGAGAGTAAAAGGAGGTAGAACCGATTTCCTAATATTGCCCTCTGTTTTCTTTTATTCAAATTGAAAGTTTCTAGAAATTTTGAATTAATTGCCCAAATTTGTGTTAATATTTAATTCCATAGTTGTTTAATCAAGCTGTACTAATTAGAATAGAATTTTGTTTTAATTAGCAATTTGCCCAAGTTTCCCAATATGAACTTCTCTTCCAAAATTAATTTTAAGATTTTTATTTTTAATATGAGCTAAATTTCTTAGGGGGTTCAAGGATGTGAATTCCCTAAGAAGTAATTGTAGCCTAAAATTCCAATAAAAACCAAGCCTACATCTCAATTGTTTGCTTGTGTTGATCAAATTTCCATTGAGATCCTAGATTGATCAACTAGGGTATCAACTCAAGCTTAGATCTAATACCGACGGGGTTAGTGATAAGCGGATTTCACACAAGTTATGGAGAAAAAGAGCTTAGACATAAGTCATTCCTTACCCTAGACATGGAGATTAAGGACTCCAAAACCCATAAAATTGTGAGCCGAATTATCTAAGATAGTGGGATTATAGACATATAGATCTCTCACTTAGCCTCCTAAAACCCTAAATTCAGGGTGAATAGGAGATGCAATTTTGGTTTACAATTGAGTGTGGAGTAGGTTGGAATTGTAATTTTGGCTTGCAATTACGACTTAGGGCAATGACATTCTTGAGCCCCATCTTTATCTAAATTCTCTTTGAAATTTCAATTACTAAGTCTATTTAGTTTGCCATTTCTAGATTCTGCAATTCAATTCTGCAATTTTTCTTTATTTCCATTATTGTCATTTCTCAATTCTGCAATTAGATTTTGCAATTTAATTCTGCAATTTTCATTATTCCAACATTGTCATTTCTTGATTCTGCAATTAGATTATGCAATTTTTTTTTTTATCAACACACCATCCCAACATTATTTTTGCAATTTAGTTTTCAAAGTTGCAATTTTCCATACACTTTGCTTTACAATATTTTTGTTACACCGTTTCCTCTGGGATTCGATACTTGATACTCACATACCATTTGATATTACTTAGATCGTGTGCGCTTGCGTGTAACATAGATCAATCCCACTCAAAGCTTTTCCCTTTCTTCATTAACCTTTGAAAATGTTGGCATCGACCAACTAGGTTGGAGATGAATCTTCTGATATAGGCCAAACGTCCCTAAAGACCTCTCAGCTCCCGTAAGTTTCTTGGCCTCGGCATCTTTTGGATGGCGTCGATCTTTGACTGGTCTATCTTGATCCCTCGATGTCTTACAATGAACTCTAGGAATTTTCCAAAAGTCACACCAAATGCACATTTGAAAGGATTCATCCTCAAATGATATTTCTTTAGGCAATCAAATACCATCTTCATATCCTCTGAGTGATCTTGTCGCTTCCTAAACTTGACCACGAGGTCAACAACGTAGCACGCAACATGTTTGTGCAACATGTCGTTGAAAACCTTCTACATGGCACGTTGATAAGTGGCACCGGCGTTCTTCAATCCAAAGGGCATCACCTTATAACAGTGTATCCCTTTTGGAGTTCGAAAAGTTGTCATTTCTTCATCTTTGAGAGTCATCCGAATATGGTTATAAACCGATGATCCATCCATGAAAGACAAAGCCTCATTTCTTGTGGAGGCATCGACCATAATGCCAGTGATGGGCAACTGGAAATCGTCTTTTGGACATGCGTTGTTCAAGTTTCAAAAGTCAACGCAGAAGCAGAGCTGTCCATTTTTTTTCTTGACAGGAACAATGTTGGCAATCCATGTTGGGTATTATACTTCACGAATGAATTCGGCTTCAATTAACTTATTGACCTCTGTCTCAATTTGAGGAATAAGCTCTGGTCGAAAACATCATTGGGCTTACTTAACTGGTAAATACCTCTGTTTGATGGCGGAGTGATGAACAACCACTTTTGGGTCAAGTCCTGACATCTCTTTATATGACCAAGCAAAGACGTTTCTATACGAGGTGAGCAAGCTCATATATTCACCCTCTTCTTCACGAGTAAGTGACGAGCTTATAAAAGTCATGCGTGGGTCCTCTACAGTACCGAGGTTCACCTCCCTAAGTGAAGGAATGAACGTTTCACTTCGTAGCAGAAGACTTGGATCGTCTTTGATTTTATTTAAAATTAAACTTAAAAAAATAAGATTAAGCAAACTTACTTGGAATAAATATGAAGATATTTCAGGCGGGTCTTTATCTTCTCCACAAAGTCTTTCTGACTATGACGCGAACACAAGATCAAGGCTTGTTGGAGCCTTTTGAAAGAAAATCCACAAGGGATTGGAGAGAAAAAAGTCTAGAGAGAATTCTCTAATTCTCTATTGAGGAAATATGTGTTCTAATGACTCATCCCAAATCTCCTATTTATAGTGGCCTAGGGCGAATAATTAAATAATATATTTTAACATCTAATATATTAAAATATATTTATCTAACCAATTTGAATCTTATTCAAACCTTTTTAAATTCTCCTACGACATCTATTTCCTAATTTGAATCTAATTCAAATTTAATAAATATCTTTTCTTTAATGTATCTTAATGCATTAATAATTTCTTTAATATTTAATGCATCATATATACTAAATATGTTTTTCTTCATTTAATATGTCAAATATATTAAATTTTAATTCAAACATTTCAAAATTTCACTCAACGAAATTGATCCCTATTTGTTCATATGAGCTAGCAAGAGGACCTTATGGACCTACAGATTATAAGCTCCAATGATACAAAATTAAATAATTAAACTCTTTAATTAATCAATTTTCATTCATTAACTCTATGATCACTCCACTATAAACCTAGAATTGCACTCTTATGCACTGTAGGATAAGTTGTATCCATGGATATAATCACTACATACAAGTCGATCCTTCATGAGTTATTCGTAGTTACAGTTGGGTCAAAAGTCCGTTTTACCATTGTAATTACATCTTGCACCTTAAGTACCACTGACCCTCTAATGAACAATTTGTTTATGATCCAACCATAAACTAAGTCTCTCTCGGGCCAGTGAAAGGGTGGGGCCCATTGTTTAAGTCTCGAAATCAGCACTTAAGGGAACTACTCATCTACTTACCCTATATAGGAAATGAGTGAATTCCATCTTGTGAGATTATGTTCCCAACTCCTTATTTGGTCAAGTCCTCAAAATGGAAGGCATATTGAATCGGCTATAAAAGCCACTCTCACCCATGCAAATCAAAGGACAAGCCCACATAGGCAAGAGTTCATAACTCACTCCGGATTAAGACGAGTCGCATATGATTATCTTGATGAAATATTAATCTTCTCAATTAACGGATTTATAAAGAGAGATTAAATATTTCATGGTCCAGTTTTATACAAACTCATTATATAAGATACCCTCACTCACATGTCTCCACATGAATGATTTAGATCAAATCATTTGTAACTTTTACAAAGTGGGTCGTATCAATAGTGTTCTAGGATAAGGCACCCAACCTTATCCATATACTATGACCCTTTAGGTTATTTCTTGAACATGATCCTCCCGTATGTCAACCACATACTGTGCAAGATTACATTAATAACCTTGAACTTTTCATATAATAGATAATATTATATTGCAAATAAAATAATCAAAATTATTATTAATTATTAAATAAATCATTAATTACGAGGCTTTAGGGCATAAATCACAACACTAAGCTCATCCACCGTTGATTGACTACCGTCCTCAAGTGGAAGTGGCGCCTCGTCTGTATCCTCTTCGGACATCTCAACTTTTGTCTCTTCTTCAATTGTGATGTGGTGGCAAGAGGCCTATCCACGATCTTGCTCTAAATATTCCTCTGAGGGATTGGTGATGACTACATCACATCGTTTTACCCTTAACGAACCTTTCGTGTTGACAGTTGCAAAAGTTTTTCTCTTCATTCGAGAAGGAATAGTGTTGTGAATGTCTCCCTCAATTCTTTTTTCACTACAGGACGAATCTTTTGAAGTCTCCATCGAGCTTTCAAGTTGAATTCGATCAAAGACAAACGCAATAGGCCCTTCATTTCTTGACGTGGTTACGCTTAGCCTTTGAAAAGCTTATGGCTGTGTCACAGCCGAAAGTGAAAGTATATTTTTCCTCTCCTTCGTGGGCACACCTAATCTCTGGAAGGCTAACGATCGCACCAAAATTGGGGTTGATGAGGTACTCTTTTCTTTGCCTACAGTCATACTTAACCTTTAATGGGTCGAGGGTCGAGTGGGATCAGAAGTTTAAGCTGATAAGGTACTTCCCTCTCCTGCAGTGGGCTAGCTCAACCTTTGAAAAGCTGAAAGTCGAGTGGAACCACTACTAAGTGGTGACTCCTCTTCCCCTGTTGCAGCCTCACCTAACCTCTAAGAGACTGGAGTTCGTGCAATTGGCCGCCTAATGCTCCTAAGAGCGGGAATCCTTTGGTTGGCGTTTCCTTTGTTTCTTTGATCATCGACTTCATCCACCGTTATATGACTTACGTCTACCATTTTTCCTTTCTCTCTTTTGGTTATGCGAACATACTCAGGTAACTTATATCCAAGTCCCCTTCTTGACGTAGGTAGGGTGTAACCTTTTTTTAAGAGCTTCCTTTGCATAGAAGACAGTTCGGGTCTTTCGTCAAAGATCTTCAGACTCTCGAACTTGGTGTGCTTCAAAAAGTTGTAACTTGCCTTTACTAGAAGCTTATACGCCTTACGATCGAATTTGTCCTTCATTCGTCTCTCAGGTAAAACTACCTTTACTTGATCATCTTCGAGTTTCTTGACCTCCTATTTTGTTATCTTTGAGAGAGGGCTGGCAAAGATTTCCTTCAAGATTTCGATATCCCCGACTTTCAAATTCCCTAAACATTCAGCAAAAGGTAATTCGCTCTTCTTACGTCGAGATAGAGGGACAAAGGGCTTGGGACGTCCCCATCTTTCAAAGCTTTGACTCTTGCAAGGCTCGCTGAGGCTTCATCTTTTCTAGGGTCAGACATCTTTGTTTCTTTGATAGCTTCCTTTTTCTTCTCAATTTGTGGCGTTGGTTTGAGTTTGTCACCACCTTTGATCAAGGGGACCTCCGCTGGCACGGTTTCTCCTATGTTATTTCCCTTCATGTAAAACTTTGCATCAGCAAAATGGGACTTAATCTCTGAAAATGGATTTGTGTCAGCCTCCACTTTCTTGATGTCATCCTGGTAAAACTTGAAACACTGATGCAACGTGGAATTTATCACCCCGTTTCCATGGATCCAATGGTGACCTAGCAGAAACTTGTAGGTTATTTTGGAGTCTATAATATGAAACAAGCTATCGACTTTTAGGTCCTCGATGATGAGTTCTAGACGTGCCATGCCAATAGCTCACTGTCCTCCTTGGTTGAAGCCTTGAATTACTAGCTTGCTATTTGACAGCTCCTCCGTTGAAATGCCTAGCTGCTTCATGGTTGACTTCGGCATTACGTTGACAGTTGATCCGTAGTCAATGAGGATTCGACTGACCTTTTGTTCTTGAATGTATCCTGAGACGAACAACAACTTGTTGTGAGGTTTTGACCTTAGCAGTAGGTCTTCATCAATAAAACCTATTGACATGCAGCATGAGGCACCATAGAGGTCGAGGGCGCTTGCACTATCATAATCTATCAAGGCCTCAATAAGAGCACCTTTAGTTGCCTGGGGGAGTGACAACACGTCTTCTATGCTGAAGGAAGATGAGCTTCCTAGCTTGGTTACCCTCTCTGACGAGCTTGCCAGATCTTCGTTTCTTCCACAATAAGTTTCAGCTTCTTAGTAATCTTTCTTCCTTTCTTCCTATGAAGTTTACTTCTTCTCTTGCACTCCCAGAACACACCAGATTCTTTCTGAGTGTAACTCTCTCGTCGTCCTTTACGACCAGTCACAATGGTCCACCCTTCATTTTCATCTTCAATCTGCTCGCACCTTTCTTGAGTGTTCTTCTTTTGGCGGCTTCCTTCTTAAACGTTCTTGCTTGAGGCCTTCTTCTATGACCAAACTGCAATGAGTTCAAAAGACCCAAACTGGATCAGGCTCTCTCCGTTTCATGCAAGAGGATCACAGAGGGTTGGACACTTGAATTCGCCATTATCACGGCTTGATTTGTTTAAGCTATCTCGTCAAGATCTAGCTCAATTTTCTTTTCACGAGCCAATCTTAAAACAACTCTTTCAAAACAAAACATTTTTCCACCAAATGGCTAACAACGCAGTGATACTTGCAGTAATTAGGATCACCTACCTTCCCGAGCTCCCCTGGTCCCTTGCATTCTAAGAGCTCAATGAGTTGTTTCTTCAGCAATTGCTCCAACATGTCTGGAATGTCAGAGTCTAGAAATGGGTGCACTTTCTGTTGTCTCTCTTTCAAAGTCAAGCGGCGTCTCTCGCCCACTTCCTGTCGCTTTTCTGGCTTGGCTTCTTTTTCTTTTGAGAAAAACTTTAGAGGGGTCGTGTTAACTACCATGGCTTCCTTGGCGGAGCTCTTTGTAACCTTCTTCGTGCCTTTAACCTTTTTTTTTCTCCTTCTTCATGTCTGGGACAAGAAGATCTTTATTCCCTCTAGTAATAATGCTTAGCTCTATGTCGTGAGCACAGGTTGCTAGTTCTTCGAAGGAATGGGGTTTCATCCCTTACAAGATACAAAGTAGTCCCCAGTGCATGCCTTGGGTGCACATTTCAACAGAAGATTCCTCTGTGAGTCGGTCTTTGCAGTCGAGGCTCAGGGCACTCCAACGGTTGATGTAGTCAATGACAAGTTTGCCCTTGCACTGTTTGGTGTTTGTGAGTTCCATAATATTGACAGTTCGCCTCTTGCTGTAGAAGCGATTCAGGAAATATCTCTCAAACTACTCCCAGCTGTCAATCGTCTCTAGCTCTAAGTCGGTGTACCAACCAAATGCATCCACTTTAAAGGTACGAACAAACTGCTTAACCAGGAGGTCACCGCACGTCCCAGCATTCTTGCATGTTTCAACGAAATGGGCAATATGCTGCTTAGAGTTGCCCTTCCCATCAAACTGTTGGAATTTTAGAGGCTGGTATCTCGTGGGCATCCTCAAGTTTTTGATCCTCTTGGTATATGGAGTACATGAGAGGGTTGTGAGTGGGTCTGCCGTATTGATTCCTAATAGAGTTCATGATCATGTCCTGCAGTTGTTGGATAGACAAGGAATGATAACGAGAGCTTGTCGAAGGCTTTTATCAAATAAATTTATAAACCGAACCTCTAAATATTTTGCAATAATAGTGGCCAGGGTCATCCATAGGAATTGAAGTTCTTAGATTTAATTAAGTACTATAGTTACTCAAGCCCAATTTTATTTAGAGAACCCAAACTTGGATTGAAACAAGAATATAAACCTAAGCTAAATATTTACAAGGTTGGAGTCCATTTAGAGAGATATTGGAGATTGAATTAACATGAAGCACAAACTTAATTTGACTAAGAGAAGTTATATCATGCAACACTATAAGCCAAAAATTTCTAATTTATCTAATTGACCTTTTCAAGCTCAATTGAACTCATCCATAAGTAATAAATCACCCTTTCAGTCTATTTTTACTACTCATGCATGGCATTAACAGAATTCTATAACGACATCTACGAACAAAATATTCATTCTTATGCAATACTCTGTTATTAGTTATACAACCACATCTCAATTCAAGTTCTGCTCTTTCAAGCTAAAACTCAAATTCTAAGAACTAACTTTGGCCAAAAGTTATGAACATAAACACAAAGATGCATAAATAGTGTTACGATATATAACAACTTAAAATCAAATATAAGTTTTACAATCACAACCATCCAAGAGTCTTAATTATTCAAATTAATACAGCTCAAAAATCCTAAAATTAAAGGGAACAAAGGAAAAGAAAAAGAGAAAAACTGGACGATGCGTGCCAACACTCGTTCCCTACGTGCTCTCTAGTTCTCAAAACAGTGCTCCTTATTGAAATTGGGGTTCTATGCTCTCAAAACGACTCCCTTTACTTGAATGAAAAATCTCCTTTTATAGAGTCGAGATAGCATTACAACGCTAGGGGCAGCGTTGCAACATTGTCCCTTCGAATTTTGTAAAAAGGGAAAAATCTATTTGAGTAGCATTGCAACTCTATGCCTGCGATTTTTCAAGGTTGAAAAGCTTCTCAAATGGCGTTGCAATGCTATAAGAAGCGTTGCAACGCTATGCCCTCGAGTCCAAATGCCTTGTTCTTCTTCTTCAACACTTGAATCCTCAAATATAGCCTTAAGTTGCTCAAATTTGTCCAATAATCTCACAATTCTCCGGTTTAGCTCCAAATGCTTGGTTCTAAGAAATAAACATAAAAAATACCTGAAAGCACACAAAATCATAGAAAAACTAAGCCTATAAATAGCACACTTATGCATGCTATCAATGAAGCAACTAAAGCTTGGTGTTGCGGCTGCTCCTCTTGGATGATAGTTTTTCCCTTGTCATTCTTTCTTATAGCAGGGGTTCGACTTGACTTAGCCATTTCTTTATTTTGAATTTGATTTTTTAGGTGGGCAATTTCATGATCTCTTTCTTCCATTGCATTCATCAGGAGGTTGATTTTTCTTTCCATCTCTGCCATCCTCTCATCGAACTCTACATCGGCCATCATAATAAACATCATATCAGGATTCGACGTCTCCTACAGTTGACCGGAAGTTACTGGTCAAACAGCGGGTTATCTTTGACGATGACCTTGCCCTTGGAAGATTCATCCAGTAGTTTAATGATGATGCTTGCAACTGTATCAAGGGTTCGATCTTCACTTATCTTAACCCCTTTAGAACGACTGCAGGTAACTGGTCTCGCGTATGTGTTACTCGAAGCAGTAATCTTTTATGCAGCTTTCTTTAGTGTCATAACTTGATCTGAGGGAGAAAGAGATGAGAGTTAGAGAGGTCCCACATGTCGTGTCAATTTGTTCACAACGTAATTTGAGCAAAGAAATAAGAACACGTGTAATGAACTTGTATTGTATTAATTTGAGTATAGTGAGTACAATCTCTAGTACTTGATCATCTGATTCTCTCTCATGCTTGTATGCTCTACTCAAGTCCTGAAGGAGCTTGTTCTCGAGGTTGAAACTTCGATTGATTCTTGGAGCGTTCTTGATCTTCGAGAAGTGTTCTTCGTTCAAACGGTAATTGATATTCAGGAATTTCGGGAGACTTCACAACTTTGTTTTTGAATAATCTCTAATTTCTTCCATTCTGAACCCCTGAAATAGAGGAGGGAGCTCTCTATTTATAAAGTTCCTTAGGGTCTCCAAGTGGGCTTGGGCCTCATTGTTGGACTGAGCCTAGTTGATTTTGGGCCAGACCCTTTGGACTGAGCCTGGTTGACTTTGGGCTAGACCCTTTGAACTTGACCTTGTTGACTTTGGGTCTAGCCCTTCGGACTGGGTCTTGTTGACTTTGAGCTTAGCCCTTTAGACTGGACTTGGTTGACTTTGGGTCTAGTCTTTGGAGATTTTGTCTAGAATTAATCCAAATTTCATATAACCCAATTGTATATTGGAATTTGCCATAATTTAATTTAGGGATTCTTGCAAATTTAATTAATTCCTAATTAAATATAATTTCGTCATCAATGTTGGGTAATTATGTGGCAATTTCTTGTTGGTCGAAATTTCTATTCCAACAGATACTACACTAAAAAAAACTTTTAAAAACTTTAATAATGGATTCAATTTAAATATTACAATTTATTTTAGGACAAAAAGAAAATCAAAATTTCTTTCTTTCTTTTTTGTTCGGTATTCTCTTTTTTTTCTTTCCTATGTTTTTTTCTTTCTTTCGTTTTCCTTTATTTTTCTTCTAAAATAAATAGTAATATTTAAATTTAAATTTGTTATTAAAGTTTTTTTTAAAGTATAATCTACTTTATTTTACAAAAAGAAAATCAAATTTTCTTTTTTTCTTTTTTCTTTGATTTTCTCTTTTTTTTTTCTTTCAACTGTTTTTTTCTTTCTTTCGTTTTTCCTTCATTTTTGTCCTAAAATAAATTGTAATATTTAAAATTAAATCCATTATTAAAGTTTTTAAAAGTTTTTTTTAGAGTAGTATCTATTCTATTTTACAAAAAGAAAAGAAAGTGGCATTATAATTTTGTTTTTTTCTAAAATAAAATTTAACATTTATTTTAGAAAAAATGTTTAAATAATTAATACTTAATTAAATTTAAATTTCTTTAAGACATTGGAATCAATTCCAATATAATATTCCATTTGCTTAAAAAATTAAAAGAAAGAAAACTATTGTTGATTTTTTTTAAAAAAAAAGTAATAGAAACAAGAAGAAAAAACGAAGGACAGAAAAAAAATGGAAAGAAAAAAGAAAGCAAAAAAGCGAAGGAAAAAAAATAAAAACAAAAGTTGCGCTCCAACGAAAGCACACCCTCATTGATATTAGTCCAAGGGCGCAACCACTATATCAAAACAGTTTTGGGAAATATTGATGGAATAACGCTTTTCTTTAAGAGTGAACAAGAAACGTGGCAAATGCCACATGGCAATATTGTCTATTCAAGAGACAAGTTGCAGTGATGCATGGATAGAGTTCATCTCTTCATCTGACTATTTAAAATTACAATATTTAAATAAATACAAAATTAATATATTTTATTAAAAAGTTTAAAAAATACAATATTAAATAAAAAAAAACCTCTGAGATAGAGCATAATTGTCAAAAAAAAAAAAAAAAAGACTGAGCATAAATCAAAGACATAGGTAAAAATGATTACAACTCTTCTATTGTTTACGAAAGCTTCTAGTTTGGGAGATAGAGAGAAATGAATTAGCAAAATTGAACTGATATGTTTCGATTCGATTCTCGATTTACCCGAACTGACTTATCCTCCATTTGGCAAATGGATTTGGTGAGAAATGATTTCAAATTTCATGATTTAAAAAAATGGACATGATTTCAAATTCTTATTTGCATTTGGAATCAAATTAATTTGAAATCATGAAAATTAAATTTTCTTGTTTGGATGCTCGCGAGAAATGAAAAGACAATAAAACATTTTATTGTTATGCCCTTATAATTTTGTAAGACATTATATTAATAATAATAAAATATTTTAATATCAAATAACAATGTCAATTACAAATTTACAATTATGTTTTGAACATTTTAAATTAAATTAAAATAGAGAATATGTTTATTTACGTTTTTAATAAAAAATACATTACAATCCTACTCTCATATTTTTCTCATATATTTATTATATATTAAAAAAGAACCTATCCCCTATTTGTCTATATATTTATATTTATTGTATATTAAAATTTTAAAAATAGCCTAATTGATATTTTTTCATATATTTATTATAGTTTTTCCATATATTTTTATATATTAGAAAATAAACTTTACCAACAAATCTACAATCGTTTTCAAAAAAAAAGTATACAACAAACTACATTATATCTTTTTTTCCAAAAAAAAACTACATTAGATTTTCTCTACTCATTCTTAACAACCTTTTTTGTTTCTTTTAAATTTGTTTCGTTTTTTAACTATTGTTAGCTCTTTTTTTTCTAAAATCTATTTCACGCTTAGTCACCCCTCCCTCCCTGCTTGACGCTCCTAGTCGACACCGTTTCACCTCCCACACCTCCCAACGAACTCGCTGCCACTCCGTCTTACACTCTCCCGCCTCTAGGAGCAATCAAAGTTTTTTTCTTTAGAAATAGTGGTTCAGCCCCTAACCTATGCTTGTTGGTAAGATCGAGTCTACCCTCTACTGCTCGTTTTTTAGCCCCTAACCCATGCTCCAAGGTTTTGATTTTTTGTTTTATTTTTTATTTTGGTTCGTTAATTTATGTTGATTTGTTCTCTTCACCAACGAAGAAGAAAATCAAAAGAAGAAACTATGGATAGGTATAACTAGCGTAGCGAGGTGTTTGACGTAGGAAGGCATAATTTGCTTTTTTAAATCTCTATGAGGTAAAAGTGGAAACATATTTTTTAAGTTCATAATCCAGCCAAATCCAACCTATTTGGAGCGAATTTTTTTTTAAGAAAAACACGATTTCAAATTCCTTTGTAATATTTTGCATCCAAACACGGAAAATGATTTCAAATCATAAATGATCCTCCCAAATCCAGGGGTTCCAAACAAAGGGTTATTCGTTACGCATAGCGCATGCATACTACCTAATTTCCCCTCTTTTGTCTATTTCTCTCTCTCTCAAGGCTCATTCGTCGATTCTCACTCACACTCATCGCCCGCAATACGCAGCCGCCGTTGTCATCTCTTTGTCTATGCAATTCGCCGTTGTCATGTAATGTGTTTCTCGCCATCAATACTCTACTTTTGGGTTGGTCCTTCACCTACGTACTCCTCGCCAGTCTCTCTCTCATAGCTCTTCACCGTCGATTCAGCTCCTCGACGTGATTTAGTGTAAGTTTGTAACTATGATTTCTCTTGTTAAAAAATGACAAGTTATCTTAAGGATTTAAAATGGCAGTATTTAAGTAATTTACACATATGGCTTGTTTGGAATTTTTCTTATCTTCTTCAATTAGGGTTGTGATTTTTGAATAGGTACAGAGGGAGAGAGAATAAGCACATAACGACCGCAAAAATAGGGAGAAGAAAAAATTGCAACCGTTTAAGCCTTGGGTGTTCTCGAGTTAGTCTAGCAATGTGGGTCTCGATCTTCAGAGGCAGTAAATGCCAGTGGTTGCTCGATTTACAGGGTAGTTGGTTGTGGGTCTCATTCTTCCATGGGTCTGATTGGTGTTTCAGTTTGAACATTGTGAGTCTCGATTTTAGGGGCAGTAGGAGGCGTGGGTAATGGCAAGCAGTCTCACAGGGGGTTCTATGTGGTCTCAGTGGTGTGGGTCTAGGTGCATACGTCGTGGGTCATGGTGGGTGTAACTACTGTGCACGGTGGTTCCTAATAAGTAACAAGTGGTTTAGCTTGTGAGGTGATTCACAGTAGGTATTTGATTGAAGCTCAAGTCGGTCAAGATTTGGGGTATTTGGCATTGTTGTAGACGCATTTCAATCCATATGAATTGGGTTTATTCTATTGTGATAAAGAGCTTGTCAAAGGCTCTATCAAATATAATTAATTATTGGACCTTTACAATTTGCAACAATAGCGGCTAGGGTCGGTCTCAAAGATTGGTTTTTAATTCAATTAAGTACCGCGAATAATCTCACTTTACTTTATTTAGAGAACGAAAAGCAAGAGAAAATAGGGAAGATAACAACTAATCCTAGAAAGTAAGATAAATGGGAGACACAAACTTAGAGGATAGACTTGGGTACAGGATCAACTACTCAAATAAAACAGACATTCACAGTTAACCTGGCAGTAAACTCATAAGTCTAGAAAATTTAAGAACATGGATATCATGTCGGTCTCCTCCAATCTCAAGTATTAATTAACTAACCTAGGTGTCCCTCAACGCTAGCTAATTAATACAAAGCATTACGACCCTTCATTACAGGCCTCTAACAGATGCTCTTATCACTGTCGTGTCCAAGCAATCATCAGTCATGCATTCAGTTCTAAACTCGCTTATCTCTATCAAGCCTACACTGGCAAACGAATCAATTAATCACTGCTAAATGAATTAATCTTCTCAAACACTACAATTAACTAACCTTGACTCTCGCTGTCACTCGGGTAATTAATTAATTACCATTTTTAATCCTCCCTATGTTTTCTCTTCCGAGCTTAACTTAGATTAATCCAATTAATCATAAAATGGTGATTAAAAGAATTAAACTCTAAATGCACAAAAAGATTCAAAGCCTTAAAAGCAATAAATATCTATTCATTAAGAAATTAATCTAAAGTTTCCAACAATTAAGCATTTAATTCAATTAATATAAAAGTCCCAAGTATTAGGAACAAAGATACTTAAATTCATACAATTAAACCTCTAAGTTTCTAATTTACAGCCATAAAACAGAAACTAAAACTAAAGGAAAACGAAGAAATTAGCAAACGATGGTCGATCCTACATTCCCGTCGTGATCTCCACATCCCTCGAGCTCTGGATCTTCAAAATACTCCACAAATGCTCTCAATTGCTCCATAAACCCACAATTTTAGATTGGAATCGAGATTAGGGCTAAAACCCTCGGATTGGCCTCCCAAAACGGTGCCCTAAAATGATGTTTATATAGGAAATCACGAGGTAGCATCGAGACCCTGTAAGTAGTGCCTCGATGATACAAGAAAAGTGGTGCGCGCGTGTTTCTGAGAGAAAAATAGCGTTTTTGCTTTTTTTGTAGTGTCGAGACGTTCCCTACAGACAACACTGGCCATTTTTGCTATATATCTTCGTTCGAGTGTCCGAATGACCTCTGGTTTGATGCGTCAGAACCTTGATTCGATGTAGAATCTCCCAGATGTACCTTATGCTTAAATAACATATTTACTCTTCTTTAATCTCCAATTAAGCTTCAAAATGATCCAATATCTACCAAAATACTCACGAATACTCGATTTTGCTCCTCAAGCTCGGTTTATATGAAAATTAAGAGAAATAGGCATAAAAGTTCACAAAATCATCACAAAACTAGCATAAATAATAGGAAATAAGATAGCATAATTACATGCTATCAACACTGTATTTCGTGACTTAATGCTCTCTAATAAAAGTATCATAAGTTGGTTCTCAAAGTTGATGTAGACCGAAAGGTTGAACCACTATATATCTTAGTGTTGATTCTCTTTTGCTTATTGATTCGTTTGCTGCAAATTTACATTCTGTTTTGGGATATTAGAGTTCGATTTATAACAAGTGGTATCAGAGCTCCATTTGATTCAAAGATTGGAAGATGCATTGTTTGTGCCTTTATTTACAATCCTTATTCAGGTTATTTTGTGAGGTAATGTACTGAATGATGCCTTCAATGTCAACACGTTTCGAGGTTGCTCGATTTGATGGGAAAGGTGATTTTGGTTTATGGAGAAAGAAGATTAAAGCTATTTTAGTACAACAAAAGGTAACAAAAATCTTGTGTGACAAAAAAGACCTTCTGGCGACACTCACAAAAGATGAACAAAAGGAGATGGATGAAATTTCCTATTCAACAATTATACTCTATCTCTCGGATGGAGTACTTAGGCAAGTAGATGAGGTAACTATCATAGATGAATTATGGAAACAATTAGAGAGCCTTTATCTGACCAAATCTCTGCCAAATAAATTATATCTAAAGGAGAAATTTCGTTTTATATAAGATGGATCAAAGTAAAGGCTTGAAAGAGAATTTGGATGATTTTCAAAAAATTGTGGTTGATCTCAATGACATCGATGAGAAGATCTAGGATGAAAATTAGGCAGTGATTCTTTTGAATTCTTTTCCTGATACATTTTGAGAAGTTAAGGCAACCATTAAATATGGAAGGGATTCTCTGACCATGGATATTGTGGTGGATGCCTTAAAAATGAGCAATCTTGAAATTAAGAAGGAATGCAAGGAAGGATAGTTACTTATGGCTAGGAAGAGAAGTAAGAAAAAGAACTGGAAAGAAAAGAAATCGAGAAATAGGTCTAAATCCAGAGGGGTGGTCAGAAAGTGTTTCTTGTGTCAGAAGGAGGGGTATTGTAAGAAAAAATGCCCATTTAACAAGAACAAGGAAGTTTCTGATAACAAGAAAGGTGAATCTAGTGCAGCTAATGTAACAATTGGGTATGATTTTGTAGAAGTCTTGATGGTGTCCAGTAGAGATATTCAAAATGAATGGATCATGGATTCTAGTTGCACATTTCACATGACTCCCAAATGAGACTATCTTATTGATTTTCAGGAAGGCAATGGGGGAAAAGTTTTTCTTGGTGATAATAGTGTCTATAATGTGAAAGGAATTGGTTCAATTCAGCTTGCAACACATGATGTATGACAAGAATGCTTACAAATGTAAGGTACGTGCTATAACTTAAACAAAATCTAATGTCTCTAGGTGAGTTAGATAGAGCAAGTTATTCTTATGAATCTAAGAAGGGAGTTTTGAAAGTTTCCAAGGGATCTTTGATTAAATTGAAAGGAACCTTGGAAAATGATCTTTATGTGTTGGAAGGTACTGCAGTTACAGGAAACATTGTCATTGCATCTAGCAAAGGAACTGATATGTCTATGCTATGGCATAAAAGGTTGGCTCATGTGAGTGAAAAAGGTCTACAAGCTCTTCACAACAAGGCTTACTTGGAGGTGACATCGAACTCCCATTTTGTGATCACTACATAATGGGAAAGTCTACTAGGGTGAAGTTTGGAAAGGGAAAGCATTCAACTAAAGGCATATTGGATTATGTACTTTTAGATTTGCGGGGTTCTACCAAGGTACCTAGTATGGGAGGTTCAAAGTACTTTATGTCTATCATTGATGACTTTTCAAGGAAGGTGTGGATTTATCTACTGAAACAGAAGGATGAAGCTTTTGAAAAATTCCTTGAATAGAAGAAGCAGACTGAGAACCAAACAAGAAGGAAGGTAAAGTATTTGAGAACCGATAATGGTTTAGAATTTGTGAATCACAAACTCAACAAACTTTGCAAATTTGAGGGAACCACGAGACATTTTACTGTTACACACACTCCACAACATAATGGTTTAGCTAAGAGGTTCAACAACAATAATAGAGCGTACTAGCTGTCTCTTGTCTAATGCTTTATTACCTTTGAAGTTTTGGGGAGAAGCTGCCCAAACTGCCTGTTATCTCATTAATAGGAGTCCATCTTCTGCTATAAACTTCATGAAGGGAATAATCGAATTAAACCCACAGCGGAAGCACTGGATCGCATTTGATTCATTTCGAATTAAACTAAAATACAATTTTAGGCTAAGCAAAACATACATTTGAGATAATATGGATTTATTTCAGGTGAGTCTTTATCTCCTCCACAAAGTTTTCTTCCTGGCTATGACTCGAACACATGATCAAGGCTTGTGGGAGCTTATTGAAAGAAAAATCACAATGGATTGGAGAGGAAAAAGTCTAAAGAGAACGCTCCAATTCTCTATTGCGGAAATGTGTGTTATAATGGCTCAAATGTTAGGTCCTATTTATAGAGATCCGGGGCAAATCTTTGCCATAATTAAATAATATATATTTGAATATCTAATATATTAAAATACATATATTGAATCTATTTGAATCTTATTCAAATCTTTTAAATTCTCCTAAGATATTTATTTCCTTATTTGAATTTTATTCAAATTTTATAGATATCTTTTCTTTAATGTACCTAATATACATTAATTATTTTAATATTTAATGTATTAAATACGATAAATATATTTTTCTCTTTTATATTTAATGTATCTAATATATTAAATATTAATTTGAACACTTCAAATTAAATATTAATTTGAACATTTCAAATTATTCTTTCAACTAGGTTGATCTTTTAGTGTTACTATAAGCTAGCAATGGGACCTTATGAACCTACAGATTATAAGCTCCAATGATACAAAATTAATTAATTTAACTCTTTAATTAATCAATTTTCATTCTTTAACTCTATGGTCACTCCACTATAGACTTAGAGTTGCACTCTTATGCACTGTAGGACAAGTTGTGTCTATGGATTTAATCACTACATGTAAGTCGATCCTTCACGAGTTTTTCGTAATTACAATTGGGTCAAAAGTCCGTTTTACTCCTGTAATTACATCTTGCACCTTAAGTACCACTGATCCTCTAGTGAATAATTTGTTTATGATCCAACCATAAACAAAGTCCCTCTCGGGCCAGTGAGAGGGTGGGGCCCCATTGTTCAATCCCGAAATCATTACTTAAGGGAACGACTCATCTACTTACCCTATATGGGAATGAGTGAATTTCCTCTTGTGAGATTATGTTTTTAGCTCCCTATTTGGTCAAGTCCTCAAAATGGTAGGCCTATTAAATCGGCTACAAAAGCCATTCTCACCCATGAAAATCAAAGGACAAGCCCCTCACAAGCAGGAGTTCATAACTCACTTAGGATTAAGATCGAGTCACATATGATCATCCTTATGAAATATTAATCTTCTCAATTAACAGATTTATAAAGAGATATTAAATATTTCATGGTCTAGTCTTATACAAACTCATTGTATAAGATACCCCCACTCACATATCTCCACATGAACGATTTGGATCAAATCATTTGTAACTATTACAAAGTGGGTCGTATCAATAGTGTTATCAGGATAAGACACTCAACCTTATCCATATACTATGACCTTTTAGGTTATTTCTTGAACATGATCCTCCCGTATATCAACCACATGTTGTTCAAGATTACACTAATAACCTTGGATTTTTCATATAATGGATAATATTATATTGCAAATACAATAATCACAATTATTATTAATTATCAAATAAATTATTAATTACGAGGCTTTAGGGCATAAATCCGAACACTTCAAGACTTCTCAAGAGGTATGGAAAGAAGAAGCTCCAAGTCTTGATCATCTCAGGGTATTCGGTTGTTCAGCTTATGCTCATGTTAAGGAAGGAAAGTTGAATAGGAGGGCACTGAAATGTATGTTTATTGGCAATCCTCTAAGTGTCAAAGGATATAAGCTTTGGTGCTTGAAAGTGAGTAGTAATAAATATATTATCAGTAGAGATGTCAATTTTAGTGAAGAAGAGATGTCGTTTTGGGATAAACCTTGTATGCCAAAGTAGGTTGGAGGTTTGAATTTTCAAAGAGCTGGAAGGTTTTAACCAAGCGTTGATAGCCAAAAAGGTTTGGAGGATTTTTAATAATCCTAACTTGACGTGAAGGATATGAAGGGTCATTATTTTCCAAATGTTAACCTTTTGGAGCTTTCGTCCGACCATTTCTTTTCTTCGTCATCATATTTTTGGAAGGATTTCTTATGGGGCTTGGAGCTTTTGAAAAAAGGACTAAGGTAGAATTTAGGAGATGGGGAGTCAATACGAATTTTTAAGGATCCATGGCTTCCAAGATCTTTATCTTTTAAAGTACTTTCTAGACGACATAATTTAGATAATATGAGGGTCGCTGACTTTATTACACCATCATTACATTGGGATGTTGGTAAGTTAAATCAATTTTTCCATGAGGATGATGTAAATGAAATTATAAATTTACCTATTTCATTGTTATGGACAAAGGATAACTGGATTTGGCATTTTGATAAATATGGCAATTATTGGTTAAAAGCAGTTATAAAGTTGTTATGTTATCAAGAAAATAAGCGGCTTCATCTAGAGACAATGGATCTAGACGATGGTGAAAAACATTATGGTAAGAAAATGTTCCAACTAGGGGTGTACACGGGTTAGGTTGGGCCAGGTTAGAGGTATTTTTGGGACCAACCCGAATTTTCAGATTGGTTGATTTTTCGACTCGACTAACCCAATTAGAGGAGGCAACCCAACCTAATATTTTCTAGTTGGGTCGGATCGGGTACGTTGATTCGAACGATCATCTTAAAAATGCTAAGTGGTTCAAAGAATAAGGAAGAAGTAAAAGACAAAAAGTGAAAAACTGTTTGACTTCAATATTGAGTGAGTTCTACATTATCACAAAGATATTTATACAGTATAACCTTAACAAAGAAACAAACCAAACTAATAAAATAAGGTAATAAAGTATAACAATGTACATAAAAAATAGAACGGATGAATCTTCTGAAATTTCTGGAGAACGACGTCTTTCACAACTATGTTTTAACACTCATTGATTTAAATGGAGGTCCTCTATATTGTTGGGCTTTGTGTCCTAAAACTCGTGGTTTTATAAACTGAATGTATATTCTATTTTGCAATAAAGTTGTTATTGAGGTTTATACAGTAAAGTTGTTATTGAATAAAGTGAATTGTGTATTCCATAACCCAAATCCAATGAACTAAGAACCCTTGACTATAATATGTATACTTGAACTTTATGTATGACATCAAAGTGGATCAAGTTCAAGTAATAGCCAAAACGGTCTATAGTATAGGGATAGGGTTGGGTACCTTATCCTGGGGACACTTGGACGCGGCCTACTTTGTATAGTACTAACGATGTAATCCTGAATCGTTCATGTGGAGACATGAAAGTGGGGGCGTCCTATGCAATGAGTTTGCATAAGACTGGACCGCGAAATAGTCACTTAGACTTTTTTAACTCCGTTTACTATTTTAACTGACTATTTTCATACGATGACCTAGGTAACTCGATCTTAATCCTGAGTGTGCTATGAACTCCTGTTTATTCGGGATTATCCTTGGATTTGCATGGGTGAGAGTGGCCCGAGATTGCCGACTCAATAAGTCTTCCATTTCGGGGATAAGATCGGGTAGATAGTTGGGAACATAGTCATGCGAGATGGAATTCACTCCTACCCACTTTAGGGTATAGTAGAGAGGTTGTTCCCTTAAGTGCTGTCTCCGGGTCTTTAACAATGGACCCACCCTCTTATTGGCCCAAGAGGGATTCAGTTTGTTGGTTGGACCACAAACCAATTGTTCATTAGAGGATCAGTGGGATTTAAGGAACAAGAAGTAATTACAGGGGTAAAACGATTTATTTGACCTATATGTAATTACGAACGACCTGTGAAGGATCGACTTACTAATCATGGTTAATCGAGTGGACAGAAATATATCTACAGTGAGGAGAGTGCAGCCACTGGGCTTTAATGGAGTGTCCCGGTGGTTAACGAATGTTGATTAGTTAGGCTAAAGAGTTTGGCCAGTTAATCTCGTATCGTTGGAGCTCATGATCTGTAGGTCCATTAGGTTCCCCTTACTAGCTCGGACTAAGCCTTGTAACAATTTGAGAGAAAAGAATTTTGAATTGTTCAAATTCGATTTTGGGAGAAAACGTTAATTATATGAGATATACTTAACGTTTCATAGCTTAATTATGAATTAAACTATGATAAAGAAGAGGTGGACATATTTAAATTTGATTTAAATATTGGTTCAGTCTAAAACATGAATAAGGATTCATGTTCGAACGTTCGATTTGAGAAATCGGGATTGGTCCAATTATTTAATTTGATATTTGATTTATTAAATAATTATTTAAAATTAATTAAATTGTTTAATTAATTAAAAATTGATTTTAATTTTATATTAATTTTATACTAATTTTGAATTAAAATTAAAAGAGAATTCAAATTCATTTAGGAATAAATTTTGGACCAAATTCATAAATTGATGAACAAGCTTCTTGCTTTTTCAAATTCACCAAAATTGGTCACCTCCTTCTTGAGTAATCCTTCTCATCTTTGTGTTGTCAAGTTTAGCAAGCTTGATGATGCTAGTTAATGGCTTTAATTAGCAAAGAAACACAAGTGAGGAGGTGGATTTTGACGAAGAAAAAAAAAACAGCTGTATTTTTTTTCAGACCTTTGCTCTCTCTCTCTCAAAATTCTCTCAAACTAGGATCCCATAATCCGTTTCAAGGCCTGAGGATAGTAGGGAAGACACTAGAGGTGGTCCACGAAGTGGTCGTGTATAGAAATTTGCAACGGGTTTAGAGAATTTGAGCTTCAAAGGTAAACTTTCCTATACTCTGTTTTTTTAAGTTTTGAGCATGTTGTTTGTTTGATCAAATTGATGCAATTAGAGTGCTTAAGATCCAAAATTGCGTCCGCTTTTGTGATATTAACTCTTTCATATATGTCACAAGATCTAGTTGAAATGGTTGAGAATAAGAAATCTCAAGAGATTTAGTCGAAATGGTCGCGAACAAGAAATCTAATGTTTAGCAAGTGAAGATTTGTTAACCAGAGGTCAGAATGGCCGGAGAACGAGAGATCTAATGTTTGAATGGCTGGTGGACAATAGATCTGGCATGGAAGGCAAAGGGCAATGAGAAAAAGATAGAGAGAGATGGCGGCGAGAGAAAGATAGAGAAGTAGAGATGGACGATTGAGAGAGAAAGATAGAGAAAGAGAGTCGATTGAGAGAGAGATGAGAGAAAGAATGAAACGAGAGAGGGAAAGATGTGTATTTGTTCGTGCGGCTGAAATAAGGAAGGGAAAAAAGATAAAAACCCTAAAAACTAATATATATATATATATATATATATTTATTTATTTATTTATTTATTTATTTATTTATTTATTTATTTATTTATTTATTTATTTATTTATTTATTAAAATCGGTTCAGTTAGGGTTGAACCGAAAATTTGGTTCTTGAACCTGCAAACTAAATTGAACCAGACAGTTTTTAAAATTTTCAACCCAACCAAAATCGAGAATTAAACTAACCCAACCCAACCCTTATAATTCGGGTTGGGTTGGTTGGGTTTTTCGAGTTGTCGGGTTTTTTGAACACCCATAGTTCCAACAAAGATTAAATTATGTGTGGAAGTCTTTCCATATTTGTATTCCTACGATGGTTAATCTAAATCATAGGCAGATGAATGTCCCAATACTTTGTCTAGTGCGTAGAAAGAAATATGAGACAACAGACCATGTTTTGTTTAGTTGTGAAAGAGCAAAAGCTATATAGATGAGTATGTTTCCAAATTTGAATTGGAAGAGGTTAAGCCTTTATCATATACATGATCGTTGGTTGGAAATTTTGGACATGGTATCTATGGAGAAACTCAAATTAATATGTGTAGGAGTTTGGGCTATTTGGAATAATAGAAATAATGTTGTGTATGATAAGCCATTTCAGAATTAGATGTAAGATGTGATTGGATTTTGGACTATCTACACATGTTTCAAAATGCAAATGTTGGTCTAGCAAGAGGTATGGAACGTTCAAAGCCCCTTTCTAACAATTTTGTAGGGAATGACTGGAATATGATATTTGTGGATGTTGCATGTAATGAACAGTATCGAAAATCGGGATTGGGTGCTGTTATATGAATTTTTGCAGGTGATATAGTAGAGGCAATGGAGACTTTCATTCTTTCTTTTATATCTTATTTATGCATAGAGGCATGTGCTATAAAAGAAGGACTTCGGTTAGCATGCCGAATGGGTTTCAAGCGGGTTCATATCTTTTCTGATTCCTTATCTATTGTGTCAATGCTAAATGGCAATTGCGAGTCGATGTCTGATGTTCAAACCATTAGCAAAGATATTGGTGTCCTCACTGAGGCTTTCCAACCAATTAAGTTCACTCATGTTCTTAGAGAACAGAATGAGTTGGTGGATGGTTTAGTTAGATCGGTTTTGTTGGGTAGACAAGCATTATGGACAAGAGATTTTTCGATATGGCTCATGCATCTATTATCGTGTGAGAATCCATCTTATGTACCCCATTGGATTTCTTTGTAATTTAATGAATTTTTTATTTCTCATAAAAAAAAGACAAGTTAAATTGTTTATTTCTCAAAAAAGAAAGAAAGAAAGAAAGACAAATAATCTTAGGGGTTGTTTGAGCCATGGGTTATAATAGTCTGTGAAATACTCTGCACCCCAAACAATTATAACCCATACTAAATAACTCTGCATTCTAAACACAAATTATATAACTTCATAGAATATTATAACCCAAACTATTATAACTCACTTAGTGCCTCAAACCGTCGATTTAAAATGGGGTCATTTAAGTAATTTAGACAAAAGGCTTTTTTGGAATTTTGCTTATCTTCTCCAATTAGGGTTGTGATTTTCTAATGGAAGGAGAGAGAAAGAGAGAGAATACGCACGCTGTCACCGCAAAAACAGAGAGAAGAAAAAATTGCAACCGCTTGAGCCTTGGGTGTTCTTGAGTTAGTCCGAAAACGTAGGTCTCGATCTTCAGAGGCGGTAAACGTCGGTGGTTACTCGATTTACAGGGCAGTTAATTGTGGGTCTCGTTTTTCCGTGGGTCTGGCTGGCATCTTAGTTTGAACCCTATGAATCTCGGTTTCAGGGGCAGTAGGAGGCGTGGGTAACAGCACAGTAGTCTCGTGGTGGGTTCTATGTTGTCTCGGTGGTGTGGGTCTTGGTGCAAACCCCGTGGGTCACTGTAGGTGTAGCTACTGTGCAAGGTGGTTCCCAATAAGTCACAAATGGTTTAGCTTGTGAGGTGATTTCATAGTGGGTATTTGATTGAAGCTCAAGTCAGTCAAAATTTGAGGTAATTGACGTTGTTGTAGACGCGCTACAGTCCATACGAATTGAGTTTATTCCATTGCACATTGTATTTTGTGACTTAATGCTCTCTAATAAAAGTATCATAAGCTGGTTCTCAAAGTGGATATAGACTAAAAGGTTGAACCACTATATATCTTGGTGTCGATTCTCTTTTGCTTATTGATTTGTTTGCTGCAAATTTGCATTCTATTTTGTGCATATTAGAGTTCGGTATATAACATCTCTATTACATTTTCCCTCAATTCAATAATCCCATAGTGAACACCCACTTACATTTTCTTTTACAGTGTATTGGAACTTCCTTTTGCACCTACAAGCTTCCATAGTCTTCGGCAGCTCTCTAGGACTTCTTGGACTAGGTATGTTCTTCTCTTGATGTTCGATATGACTACTATTTCTCTTTCTCTATATGTGTTAAAAGAGGGAAATATTAATGCTGTTTGGATTAGGAGAAACAATTTGAGAATTTAGAAGTTAAGCTTTTAATTAGGATCATAGATGGAAAATTTGAGAGAGATAAAATGTTGCTGTTTGGATTAGATTTTTTGGTAAAGTGATGAATTTTTTCAACATCTGAGAAGGTGTTTGATAGAAATTTTTGCCTTCTATTTGTTTGCAATTGCATGTGCCTATATATAGTGATCATGTTTTGTTCTGTCTTATATTGCCCCTATTTTGCTATTGTTTATTTCTTTTGGGTTTTAACAAAAATTTGGTTGATGATGGTAGTGTTTGGTTAACAAAAATGGACTTGTTCTTTAGTTGGAAGGGAGAGAAAAACTCTAGTAACTCTAGAAATTGAGTACTCATGAGCTTTTCTTGGTTTGATTTCTGTCTTAGGATGACTTCGTCTTTTACAAATAAGACATCTAAACAAAGTCATTCTAGTCAAACTCTTCGTTTAGTTGAAAGTGATAATCCTAATCTTGGTGTTGGTTGCTTGGGAGCTTTTTATCAACTTCATTTAATTTATATTGTGTATAAACATTGTGTGTGTTTTTTAATATTTATTAGCTATTTTATTTTAGATACCATTTGTTTTTTGAAAATTTGGAGATTATTGTTGTGTATATATTAAGGTATTATTTGAAATTTTATTAATGTAGTTTAGAAGTGTTAGTATTGTTGGAAATTTGTTGAAAATTTGTTAGATATTGTATCAACTATTAAGAAATTGATAAAGTGTTTATGTGACTAGCTTTTATGATTATGCCATTTGCAATTTGAAAACAAAAAGTTCAATAGGGAGAGAGAGAGACAGAAGAAAGGAAAGGAAATAAAGGAAATAAGACCCCCCCCCCCCACGGGAAAAAAAAAAGGAAGTTGGGTTTTGCAAAAAAACCAACCTGACATGACCATTTACATCCCCTACTTTCTGCAAGCATAACTTTTCGGGCGTTTTATTAATTTCTTTTATGAGAAAGTTAGAGACCAAATATATTCCAAAAGAGAGAAAGAAACTGCCTAAAGGCCTAGGGATGAGAGGTCCCTAAGCTTAAGTAGAGGAGCAATGAGAGAAGAGGCCTCCAATCTAAAAAGATGAAAGAACGTTGTGTGTTACAGAAAATAGTTATGTTAACTCCAAGAAGAGGTAGTGAACTGTACATTTTCACAAAAAAAATCAAAAGGAGAGATCTTATATGAGAACAATCTTCTATTTCTTTTTCTTCTAGACGGCCCAAATAAGAGCTCTACTCCCTTTGGTCCACAAAACTCTTGCTTTCTCTTTAAACCACCAGCTAGAAAGCTATTCAAACAGAGGCCATCTTCAACTCTTTTAGGAAGGCACCACGCCAAATTAAAACGGTTGATAAGAAACATCCAACCTTTATAAGCGAAATCACAGTGAAGAAAAAGATGGTTGCTGGATTCTTCATTCTTGTAACAAAGGAGACAAACACTTTTTGGATTTCTTCTTTGAATTCTATCCAAAGTATTTAAGCAGCTGCCATGTGCTAAGGGTTATATGAAAAACTTGACTTTCTTGGGATTGTTGCCTTCCCAAATTACTTTGGCGAGAATTTCATTTAGATATATAGTATTTCCATGAAGAAGTCTAGACAATGACTTGCTTGAGAAAGTCCCTGAAGCCTCTAGAATCCAGCACACTCTCTCTTCCTCTTAATTTGGCTTATGTCCTTCTAGCACTTTAGTGAGATTATACCTGTTAAAAATGACAAGAAATTTTAAGGATTTAAGAAGGGCATTTAAGTACATTTAGCCATAGGGATATTTTTGGAATTTGGCTCATCTCCTTCCCTTTAGGGTTGTTCACGATTTGCAAAAAGGGAGAGAAGAGCATATACAGTAGCCGCACAACTCAAAAAAATGAAAAAGAAATTCACAGTCGTGGGTCTCGTTTTGCCGTCTTTTGCTGTGGGTATTCGATTTTGGGACTGCAGAATCGTGAGTCTCCCATTTTCGATGACTAATCTCGGGTTTTAGTGGTGAACGACGGGTTGAAAACCATTTTAGAGTGGTTCTTGGTACTGCGACTGGATCTCCGACGGTGAGAATCTCGTGTTGCACCGTGAGCCTCTATTTCTAAACAGAAGGGTGTGGTCTCGGGTATTAGAGGTTGACGTTGGGTAGAGTATCTATTTCAGAGGGTTTCGGTTGTGTGAGTTACAATGTAGACTTGCAGATAGTCGTGGGTCTCTCCGACTGGTCGAAGTGGCTGGTTTTAACACAGCAGTTTTATGAATTAATTCTTATTGATTCGAAATCTGCTGAAATTACTCATATACCGGATCGAAACAATCCTTCGGTTATTGCTTACTCAAAATTAAAGATTTTTCGGGTTCTAAATCTTAAAAAATGGAACCAAAAAGTCTTTACAGAAAAGAGATTCTCAATCAGGTTTGATCCACCTTCATACTCCTACAGGGATTATGTTAGAGCATGGACCAATGTTCTCTGGTACCAAGCATTTAACCATTCCTGGTTTCTTCAATTCTGCAGACAAGCACACAAAAATTATTTCCCCATCTGGTTTAAAACATGGTGGAATAATTTTTGGCCTCTGCGAAGAAATCCTTCCTATACTAGTTCATGAATCTTTTCATTATTTTACTCAAAACATATTCAAGAACACTTTCCAATTAACCTTCAGGTTTTCCCTTCATTTCCAAGTTCCATGGATTTTTTGTTGGAACCTAACCACTCAAAATCTTCATCAAAATGACAAGTATTTGGTGAAGACACTTAAAGTCAAATGGTGGGATAATTTAATGTTACCCACATTAATCTTCCTCAAATAAAATCGTGGTTTATTGAATCCCCACAAAACCAAGATTTTTCAAAGAAAGCACGGCAAGACTTTCAGAAAAATAAAGCTGCCTTGCTAGCTACCTTAGCTCAAACAGCCACAGAAGCAGATCTTCAAAGAGTTCTCCTCTAGAACTCCAATTCAAATAAATCATCTTCTCCAATCCTTTCCATAATTGACGAAGATGATGATGACATCAATCTTAGTGATCCATAATCACTAATGAAACGTTCGCAACGACATTAAACTACGAATTTACTCAAATATTACTCAAGTTGATATCTGCAAACAGATATCTTTCCTCAATCGGAGTTCCTCCTCCTAAAAGAACGGCATGGTTCCCATAGAACCTACAAATAATAATAATAATAATAATAATAATAAAACGAATTTTATGTATTTCTTTTCTCTTTTATTTCCTTTGTAAATTCTCATCATTTGTACAGCTTCAATGAATTCCATGTAAATATTTTCTGAATTCATTGGTAAATATAATTTCTGCAACAAAAGATACACGAAGAAAAGTTCGTCATCCGCTCCAAAATTATCCAAGTAAAGAAATTTTTCAAAGGACCGTCGCGGAAGACTGTCACGGGGGAGTGTTCCAGGCAATTGTGTAAGTCCGTTGGTAAGCTCTACCCTTGCTTCCTTGCCTCCTTGCCTAAGAAGAATTGAATCACAAGGATAAGATTTGCTGCAAGAAGACGACAAAACTACTTTAATAAAGCCACTTTATTAAAGAAAGAAAAGAAGTTGTAGAAATTTCCACATCCACATTCACATCCACTATCTCCACCATATCATCATCCGACAATCCACTTTCTTTTTCAAATTTCATTTAATTTTGTCTTTTGTAATTAAAGCAACTTTTGACTTTTTAGACTTATTTACTTTTTCCTTTTGTAATAAATAAAGTAAGACTTTTAGACTTTAGGTTTAGACTTTTAGGTTAATAGGCTTTTTGACTTTTTAGTTTAACATTTACATGTTTTAGGTTTGAGACAACTTTTGTCTCATTGTATTTACTTTATATGCTTTCCATAAAAGATGATTGAGATAAGGGTTTGTCTTATCTTTTCATCCTTATCCTTTACTTAACTAGTTTCAATTTCATTTGGAATCCGGGGTCTATAAAAGACTTCCACTTTGTATTCAATAGACAGAGACAGATAATCTAGCAAAAGAGAAGAAGTAAAAATCTCTCTAAGCTATCTATTCGCAAAACAGTTGTATTATGCAAAGATCCCAATTCTCCTATCCTTTTAGCAATATGCGTTCAAGATTGTGGGATTAGGGAGCAATTGGTATCAATTGCATTAAATTTGAAGCCTTGTATCCTTAAGGATATTTTGACGTGCCATTTTTGATATTGAACTCTTTGTAGAGTTGACAAAAAGGATTCTTCTTCTGGAGACGGTTCTGAAGGTCCTACTTCGTCTCCTTCGCTGGTCTCTAAGGAAGTTGCTTGCTTTGATATAATCAATGTGACTTCGACAGATAATTGAGAAATATCCTTATGATAATCCGAACGAAGTTGTTTTACTTCGTATTTGAGTTGATTTATTTCAGCCTTTAAGTCTGAAACTCTGACCTCTCTCTTTTCCTTCTTGAAAAGTGTATAGACATCTTCTATAGAAGGGTACTCTATAGTTATTGAGGAATCTTCTTCTCCATATTTTACTTCATCTTGCAGGGAAGTCTTCAGTCTATTGAGAATCGTCTTTTTGAGAGCCACATCCGTGATGTTGCTTACAGCTTCAAAAAGTAACTCATGGTCCTTTGATAAAACGTTTATGCAATTGAAGCAATTACATACTTGTTTACCTTTGCATCCAGGTTTATGAATAACTTTTGTTTCTCCTTCTGAAGAAGAGTAAGAGTCCGTCTCTTCTTGTAAATAAAGGATTTGTCGTTCGTGCTCTTCGTATTCTGATTCCTCTAAATCAGTTTGGACAAAGTTGAGTAAACCAGCTTTAATATCTTCGTCGATACTAAGCTCGTTGATTTTCTTCTTCATGGGACACTTTGGAGCATAGTGCCCATATCCTCTGCATTTATAGCATTAGACTTTTGAAGAATCTTTTCTGGCAAATTTCCTTCCTCTAGGATTCTTCTTATCATAAGAAGTTTTCCGATAAGGATATTGCCTATGAGATCTAGACACAGTGGGCCTGTTGCTGTATGACTTTGAGTAGAAAGTTTTAGGCTTTCCAAGTCTTTTCTTTGCCCTTACTGATAAAGGTTCAGTATGGTTTTGATAAAAGTATGTTTTGCAGAAATGTCCAAACTCTTGCTTCCTTTCTCGAGTTTTTGTCTACTTCTCGATCCTTGCGGCTTCGAGACATTGCTTTCCAGTTTGGGATATGATGCATTGGCAGATTTGGCCATAAGTGACCTCTTCCTAGGGAATATTTCTTCTGTAGTATTCCCGGAGGTAGATCATAAGTTCCGATCTGAATATTTTGGGTAGTCCAATAATAAATCTTTCTTTCCAGAAAGAACTATTGGCGTCTGCCCTTTTGTAAACTTTTGTCAGGAAGGTATCTTTATACCATTGGAAATCCTGAAGTTTTAGACAGGATAATTTTTGGAGATATTCTCCTGCCTGACCTTGGTATTCTTTAGCGTCTCCGACAAAGTGTTTGACTATGGTGAAGCAGAGGGTTATGACTGCGTCGTCTTTGAAGTCTCTGCTTTCAACACAAGATGGTATTGCTGGTGTGTCAATAGTCATACCAGTACTACTTTGTGCAGTTGAGGTGGTTGCCTCATCTCTTCTGGGTGATTTTGAGGTTGAGTCCCCTGTATCAATAGGAGATCTATGAGTAAGAATTTTTCTTCTTTCAACTTCATTGAAAGTAGATAACCACCATCCTCTTAGTTGTCCTGTAAAACTGGCAACCAAAAGGCGAGCGCTGGCATGGTCATTATGCCCTTTTGAATTGTAAGTTGCGCTTGCAACAAACATTTCTTGGACAACTTTAACAATCAAATATTGAGAAAGACCATCAATGTTCCACTCATAAATGGATTGACCGTCATATGAAGCGTGTTGAATAAAAGATCTGTCTTCAATAGACAAATCTGGATGAGTTGCCCTTGGATAATAAGTCCTTGGGTTACTCTTTGAATAGTGCTTTGAGATCCTATTAATTTCCTTAGGATCTTCTTCATCAGAGATAGTATTCTGCTGCATAGCAAGAATTAATTCTTTTATCTCTTCGTCTTTGAGTACATTGATTTGTGGATCCTTTCCATTTTGCCTAGCAAGTTCTTCATGAATTTTTTCAAACATAACTTGCTCTTTGCTTTTGAGTGAAGGGATAGATCCACTCGATCCTCTACAAAGGACTAGTAGAGAGTTCCTTACTATAGGAATTCCTGTTGTGGTAGTAGGAAATCCCATGTAGGTGCTGAATGAAGTGAAAACCTTTTCTTCAATCCTGCACATTTGCTCTGCCATTGTGGACAGAATTTTGTTTGTATAGTTATTTTGAAGATGAACTCCTCTGATTCCTTTAGAGGGGTTCTTTTCTTCTTCACTCAAGGATATTTGCTTGAATGGAGCATGAACAACTATATTACCTTTAGAGCTTCTGAATTCAATCTGCTCTAGCGGTGGATGAGTATCTAAAATCTCTCCGTCTAATGTTTTCCAGAGAGTTTCTTTGAGAGTGTTCATCTCTTGGCTATAGCCATTTTGATTGGCGAACCATTTGAAGAAAGGAATATTTCTTTCAAGCTCTTCCATTGTAGAAATCCATGTTTTCTTGAAAATTTCTCTTTCTTCTGCATTGTATGCTTTAAAGAAGAATTCTCTAGGCATCTTCCATTTTTGGTCAAGAAAATCCTTTTTTAGACTTTCCATATCGACTTTAAAATCTTCAGATATGACATTAAGCTCGTTGAATCAGCTAGCCGAGTCCATATCTGTTTGAGTAGGTGAGCTTGGCCGTACATACCTACTTTCTGGTATGCGAGGGCTAAAATCCACTGAGTCGATTTTTGCAGAGAAAGATCTTCTCAATGGTTCTTGTTGTTCGAAACTTGTTGAGGATGAAGCTTCTCCTCTGAATTCCGAAATACTTTGCCTTGAAGGGGTAAAATTTGAAACCTTTGGGCTGGTTGGTAAAGGTTATTGGAAGCTGATCTCAACAGTTCCATCTGGATGTTCAACTAGTTGAGAAAGTTGTTTTGGTTTTGGTATTGGAGCTGCTACCGCTCTTTCCAAAATCCAGTGAGATGTCTTGGTGATGTCTTCCCAAGATAATCTCTTTGGAGTTTCTACGTTGGCTCTCGTAGTATTGGCTTCTATGAGCATTGTTGTACCTCTAGGAGAAGCCTTTAGAGCTCTTGGTGCTATCTGAGTTTTCATCTAACGATAACAAATTCTGAATATTATCACGAACCCATGAGTTTCTGGTTCTACATTCAGATCTTTGAAGTGGACATCAAGAATCAATGATTTGAGTATGTTGGGATCTCTTAAAGAAAGAGAATAATGCGGATAGCAATTGAAATAGGCTGGACCATTTTCTAGATTGGTTTCAACCATTCCCAGAAGAGAGTCCTGGAAATTTCTGAACCTCTTGTCCCTGAGAGTTAGAAGGACATGAGTATTCAAACCAGTTCTGAAAAGTGGCTTAATTGCTACCTAGATTACACCAAGGTGTATGAATGAGTATTCTTCTCGATGTTGGAGTATTAAATCCCTTGTAAAGAGATTCAATGATTCTGGGTTGTCTTTTATGGCGATAGTGTTTTCCATAATCTTGACTCCCTAATTTTGAGTAAAATTGAAAGTATTCCTGTAGTAGATCGTCTTTAGATCTAATTGAGGAATATTCCAATTGGCAAGTTGCTCTTCTACTCGAGCTATTTGAAGTAATTCATTGGAATTATTGAGTAAATCGGCATTCTTCTCTGCCTTGTGAGCTTCTTCATTTTGAGTAGATGATTCTCCACGAATCATTTGGTTACTTGAACTTGCGCCATCGTTTTGAGTATCTTTGAGTAACTTCTTCGGAATCAAAGATTTGAGTAACTTGGATATTACTTCATAAAAATCAAGCAACCATCTTTTTCTTCACAGTGATTTCGCTTATAAAGGTTGGATGTTTCTTATCAACCGTTTTAATTTGACGTGGTGCCCTCCTAAAAGAGTTGAAGATGGCCTCTGTTTGAATAGCTTTCTAGCTGGTGGTTTAAAGAGAAAGCAAGAGTTTTGTGGACCAAAGCAAGTAGAGCTCTTATTTAGGCTGTCTAAAAGAAAAAGAAATAGAAGATTGTTCTCATATAAGATCTCTCATTTTGATTTTTTTTGTGAAAATGTACAGTTCACTACCTCTTCTTGGAGTTAACATAACTATTTTCTATAACACACAACGTTCTTTCATTGCAGTACCTTCCAATACATAAAGACCATTCCTCAAGATTCCCTTCAATTTAACTAGAGATCCCTTGGAAACTTTCAGAACTCCCTTCACAGATTTGTATGAATAACCTGATCTATCTAATTCGCCTAATGAAATTAGATTTCATTTAAGTTCTGGTACGTACCTTACATTTGTAAGCATTCTGATCAAACCATCATGTGTTGCAAGCCGAATTGAGCCAGTTCCTTTCACATTACAGATGCCCTTATCACCCAACAAAACCTTTCCCCCACTGATTTCCTGAAAATCAATCAAATGGTCCCTCATGGGAGTCATGTGAAATGTGCCACCAGAATCCATGATCCATTCATCTTGAAAATCTCTACTGGACACCATCAAGACCTTCCCAAAATCATACCCATCTGTTACATTAGCTGCACTAGATTCACCTTTCTTGTTATTAGAAGCTTCTTTGTTCTTGTTCAAAGGACAATCTTTCTTAAAATGTCCCTCCTTGCGACAAAAGTACACTTTTTGCCTTTCCCTTTAGACTTAGATCTGCTTCTAGATTCCTTTCCTTTCCACTTCTTCTTTTCAGTTCTTCCTTTGGCCATAAGTAACTCTCCTTCCCTGCGTTTCTTCTTAATCTCGAGATTTCTCATTTTCAAAGCATCCACCACAATATCCATGGTCAGAGAATCTCTTCCATATTTTATGGTTGCTTTAACTTCTCGAAATGTATATGGCAATGAATTCAAAAGAATGACTACTTGATTCTCATCTGACATCTTCTCATCAATGTTATTGAGATCGACTACAATCTTTCGAAAATCATCCAAGTTCTCTTCCAAGCCTTTATTCTGATCCATCTTATATCCAAAGAATTTCTCCTTTAGATATAATTTGTTTGGCAAAGACTTGGTCAAATGAAGGCTCTCTAACTTCTTCTATAACTCAGTTGTGGTAGTTGCTTCATCCACTTTCCTAAGTACTCTGTCCGAAAGATAGAGTATAATTGTTGAATAGGTAATTTCATCAATCTCCTTTCGTTCATCTTCTGTGAGTGTCGCTGGAAGGTCCTTTTTGTCACACAAGATTTTTGCTACCTTTTGCTGAACCAAAAGAGCTTTAATCTTCTTTCTCCATAACCTGAAATCACCCTTCCCATCAAATCGAGCAACCTCAAAACGAGTCGACATCGAAGACATTAACCTCACAATATAATCTGAACAAAGAATGAAACAAAGCACAAACCACGAACCTTCCAATCTTTGGATCGAATGGAGCTCTGATACCACTTCTTTCATCTTTTTAGTTTAATCACTTAGCATCCTAAAGATACTTCATAGAAGGTCGAATAGGTGTTGAATCCGATTTACCAAGCTTACGTGTGAGTCAGAAGATTGCAATTGCAATAAGACTGCAATTCCAATCAAAATGGTATGAATGTGTTTGGATCCCTTCTTTTTATTCTTGATATTTATTTTCTTGTTCAAAAAAATCTAACAAAACTTTGTTTTACATTAGTTTCCACAATTGCAATTTGCGAACAATCTTTATGCTATCTTTGAATTTTGATGTTTCTGTTCCCTTTAGAATCCATAATCTTTGTGAGATTATGTTCCCATCTCCCTATTTGGTCAAGACCTAAAATGGTAGGTTTATTGAATCGGCTACAAAAGCCACTCTCACCCATGCAAATCAAAGGACAAGCCCTCACAGGCATGAGTTTATAACTCACTCAGGATTAAAATCGAATCGCATATGATCATCTTGATGAAATATTAATCTTCTAAATTACAAATTTATAAAGAGAGATTACATATTTCGTGGTCCAGTCTTATACAAACTCATTGTTAAGATACCTCTACTCACATGTCTCTACATGAACGATTTGGATAAAATCGTTTGTAACTATTACAAAGTGGATCATATCAATAGTGTTATCAGGATAAAGCACCCAACTTTATCCATATACTATGACCCTTTAGGTTATTTCTTGAACATGATCCTCCCATATGTCAACCACATATTGTTCAAAATTACACTAATAACCTTGCATTTTTCATATAATAGATAATATTATATTGCAAATAAAATAATCTAGTCTCCCATTTTCGGCGACTAATCTCGGGTTTTAGTGGTGAACGACGGGTTGAAAACCCTTTTGGAGTGGGTCTTGGTACTGCCACTGGGTCTCCGACGGTGAGGATCTCGTGTTGCACCGTGAGCCTCTATTTCTGAACAAAGGGGTGTGGGTCTCAGGTATTAGAGGTTGACGTTGGGTAGAGTATCTATTTCAGAGGGTCTCGGTTGTGTGAGTTACAGTGTAGACTTGCATATAGTCGTGGGTTCTCGGGTTGGTTGAAGTGGCGGGTTTGATTCTCTTAAAACAGGGGCTAACCAAAGTGGCTGTTGGTCGTGGTTTCTAAAATAATGGGCATTTGCGTGGTTTCTAAAATAGTGGGCATTTGATTGAATCTCAAGCTGGAAAGGATTTGAGGTATTGATCGTATTATCGACACATTTTCAATCCATAGACATTGGATTGGTTTATGCTATTTGTATCCTGTAAAATTGTGACTTATTGCTTCTAAATTAAATCCTCGCAAGCTGATTCTCAAAGTGGATGTAGACCTAAATGTTGAACCACTAAATATCTTGGTGTCAATTTTTCTTCTTGCTTGCTTTGACTAAATTGTTTGCTGAAAATTGTGTTCTGATTTGGGCAAGTTTGAGTTCGATTTTATAACAAGTGGTATCAGAGCTCCATTCGATCCAAAGATTGGAAGGTTCATGGTTTGTGCTTTGTTTCATTCTTTGTTCAAATTATATTGTGAGGTTAATGTCTTCGATGTCGACTCGTTTTGGGGTTGCTCGATTTGATGGGAAGGGTGATTTCGAGTTATGGAGAAAGAAGATTAAAGCTCTTTTGGTTCAGCAAAAGGTAGCAAAAATCTTGTGTGACAAAAAGGACCTTCCAGCGACACTCACAAAAGATGAACGAAAGGAGATTGATGAAATTACCTATTCAACAATTATACTCTATCTTTCGGACGGAGTACTTTGGAAAGTGGATGAGGCAACTACCACAACTGAGTTATAGAAGAAGTTAGAGAGCCTTTATTTGACCAAGTCTTTACCAAACAAATTATATCTAAAGGAGAAATTATTTGGATATAAGATGGATCAGAATAAAGGCTTGGAAGAGAACTTGGATGATTTTCGAAAGATTGTAGTCGATCTCAATAACATCGATGAGAAGATGTCAGATGAGAATCAAGCAGTCATTCTTTTGAATTCATTGCCAACATTTTGAGAAGTTAAAGCAACCATAAAATATGAAAGAGATTCTCTGACCATGGACATTGTGGTGGATGCTTTGAAAATGAGAAATCTCGAGATTAAGAAGGAACGCAGGGAAGGAGAGTTACTTATGGCCAAAGGAAGATCTAAGTCTAAAGGGAAAGGCAAAAAGTGTACTTGTGTCGCAAGGAGGGACATTTTAAGAAAGATGTCCTTTGAACAAGAACAAAGAAGCTTCTAATAACAAGAAAGGTGAATCTAGTGCAGCTAATGTAACAGATGGGTATGATTCTGCGGAGGTCTTGATGGTGTCCAGTAGAGATTTTCAAGATGAATGGATCATGGATTCTGGTTGCACATTTCACATGACTCCCATGAGGGACCATCTGATTGATTTTCAGGAAATCAGTGGGGGAAAGGTTTTGTTGGGTGATAAGGGCGTCAGTAATGTGAAAGGAACTGGCTCAATTCGGCTTGCAACACATGATGGTTTGATCAGAATGCTTACAAATGTAAGGCAGAACTTAAATGAAATCTAATTTCATTAGGTGAATTAGTTATTCATACAAATCTGTGAAGGGAGGTCTGAAAGTTTCCAAGGGATCTCTAGTTAAATTGAAGGGAATATTGAGGAATGGTCTTTATGTATTGGAAGGTACTGCAATTACAGGAAACGCTGTAGTTGCATCTAGCAAAGGAATTGATATGTCTATGTTATGGCATAGGAGGTTGGCTCATGTGAGTGAAAGAGGTCTACAAGCTCTTTCACAACAGGGCTTACTTGGAGGAGTTAAAGACATCGAACTCCCATTTTGTGATCATTGCATAATAGAGAAGTCTACCAAGGTGAAGTTTGAAAAAGGGAAGCATACAACTAAAGGCATATTAGATTATGTACATTCAGATTTGTGGGGTCCTACCAAGGTACCTAGTATGGGAGGTTCAAGGAACTTCATGTCTATCATTGATGATTTTTCAAGGAATGTGTGGATTTATCTACTGAAATAGAAAGATGAGGCTTTTGGGAAATTCCTTGAATGGAAGAAGCAGACTGAGAACCAAACAGGAAAGAAGGTGAAGTATCTGAGGACTGATAATGGTTTAGAGTTTGTGAATCACAAATTCGACAAACTTTGCAAATATGAGGGAATAACGAGGCATTTTACTGTTACACACACTCCACAGCAGAATGATTTAGTTGAAAGGTTCAATAGAACGATAATGGAGAGTACTAGATGTCTCTTGTCTAATGCTTCGTTACCTTTGAAGTTTTGGGGAGAAGTTGCCCAAACTGCCTATTATCTCATTAACAGGAGTTCGTCTTCTGCAATAGACTTCAAGACTCCTCAGGAAGTATAGAAAGGAGAAGCTTCAAGTCTTGATCATCTCTGAGTATTTGGTTGTTCAGCTTATGCTCATGTTAAGGAAGGAAAGCTGAACAATTGGGCATTGAAATGAATGTTTCTGGGCTATCCTCCAGGTGTCAAAGGATATAAGCTTTGATGCTTGGAAGAGGGTAGAAATAATGTATTATCAGCAGAGATGTTACTTTTAATGAAGAAGAGATGTCGTTTTGTACTAAATGCCAGCCAGAACAGAGGTCAGTTGAGAATGTTGAAACAAAAGTCATAATTGACTCTGAAACACGACCATCAGGTACTTCAGGTGAATCTAGTGATGAGTCACTTCGAGATTCACAAATAGAGTCTTTACAGAGGTCAGAGTATGATGGGGGACAGTCTCAACAGGAGAGGATTTTGATTGATGTGGGAGCTTTCACTAAGGAAAGTTCAAGTAACCATGACTTACAGAACTATCAGCTTGCACGTGACAGATCTCAAAGGGTGACACAGGCTCCTATGAGGTATGGTCTTGCTAACTTAGTTACTTTTGCTTTTAATTGTGCTTATGATAGATTGAGGCAGAGCTTATTACATACGAAGAGGCTATTGCGTCTGATTTGAAGGAACAATGGAAGAAGAATTGTTCTCTTTACTTAAGAATCAGACGTGGTCATTGATTCTAAAGCCTCCTAAACAGAAATTCATTCAATCAAAGTGGATTTATAAAATCAAGTCAGGTACAAAAGGTAACAACAAGCCTAGGTATAAGGCTAGGCTAGTGGCCAAGGGTTAACACTCAAAAGAAGGGAGTTGATTTTCATGAGGTTTTCTTTTCAGTGGTGAGGCATTCATCCATTAGATTAATTTTGTCTATTGCTGTTCATTTTGACATATTTCTTGAACAGATGGATGTCACCACAACATTCCTTCAAGGAGAATTGAAGGAGGTAATTTACATGGCTCAACCTAAAGGGCTATGAAGTGAAGGGAAAAGAAGATATGGTTTGTCACCTTCACAAATCCATCTATGGACTGAAGCAGTCGGCAAGACAGTGGTATATTCAGTTTGATACTTTGATTCTAAAGCATGGATTTCACAGGAGCTCATATGATGCATGTGTGTACTGGAAACTATCTCTAAAAGGTACTTATATTTATCTACTGCTTTATGTAGATGATATGATACTAGTGTCTAAGGATTTTGCTGAAATCTGTGAACTCAAGAGACAGTTGAGTAGTGAGTTTGAAATGAAAGATTTAGGTGCATTGAAAAGAATCTTAGGCATGGATGTTAAGAGAGATAGGGAGAAAGGTTTGTTAACCATTTTGCAGAAGAGCTATGTGCATAAACTGCTTGACAAGTATAACATGTCTGATTGTAAGGTAATTTCGACACACTTAACATCTCATTTTAGACTTTCTTCGTCTCAATGTCCTACTACTGATCAAGAAAGGTTAAAGATCTCAAACATTCCTTGTTGTAATGCTGTTGGAAGCATAATGTATCTCATGATTTGTATTAGGCCTGACTTGGGTTATTCAATGAGCTTGATAAGTAGGTTTATGTCAAATCCTGGAAAGGAGCATTGGAATGCAGTTAAATGGGTGCTTCAATATTTGAAAGGTACTTCAGATGTATCACTGTGTTTTGGGAACAGGTGTGATCAATCAGCATTGCTAGAAAGCTTCGCAGATGCAAATTATGCTGCAAACTTGACAAAAGAAGATCTTTATCAGGTCACATTTTTTGCTTGTATGGTAATGTGGTCAGTTGGAATGTTTCTTTACAGCCAGTAGTTGCTTTGTCAACTACTGAATCAGAGTATATTTATGTTGAAGAAGCAATTAAGGAAGCAATGTGGTTGAATATTGTTGGTGAGTTGTTGTCACAAGAGTTTATTCCTATCATTCGTTGTGATAGCCAGAGTACTATTCATCTTGCAAAGAATCCATCTCACCATAAACGGTCTAAACATATCGATGTTAAATTTCATTTTATAAGAGATGCAGTCGCTCATAATGAAATTGAACTGGTTAAAGTTCATACAGATCAGAACTTGTCAGATATGTTAACTAAGGTACTCACAACCCATAGGTTTAAATACCTGTTAAATGAGCTGAATGTAAAGCCAAGATGATAGGGAATTTATGTTGGGATTTATGCCCTAAAACCTTGTAATTAGTTAATTATTTAATAATTAATAATAATTTTGATTATTTTATTTGCAATATAATATTATCCATTATATGAAAAATTCAAGGTTATTAGTGTAATCTTGAACAGTATGTGGTTGACATACAGGAGGATCGTGTTCAAGAAATAACCTAAAAAGTCATAGTATATGGATAAGGTTGGGTGCCTTATCTTGGTAACACTATTGATATGACCCACTTTATAATAGTTACAAATGATTTGATCCAAATCATTCACGTGGAGACATGTGAGTGGGGGTATCTTATACAATGAGTTTGTATAAGACTGGACCACGAAATATTTAATCTCTCTTTATAAATCCGTTAATTGAGAAGATTAATATTTCATCAAGATGATCATATGCGACTCGATCTTAATTCTGAGTGAGTTATGAACTCCTGCGGGTTTGTCCTTTGATTTGCATGGGTGAGAGTGGATTTTATAGCCGATTCAATATGCCTACCATTTTAGGGACTTAATCTCACAAGATGGAATTCACTCCTTCCCATATAGGGTAAATAAATGAGTAGTTCCCTTAAGTGCTGATTTCGGGACTTGAACAATGAGGCCCCACCCTTTCATTGGCCTGAGAGGGACTTAGTTTATAATTAGATTATAAACATATTGTTCATTAGAGAATCAGTGGTACTTAAGGTGCAAGATGTAATTAAATGGGTAAAACGGACTTTTGACCCAGCTGTAATTACGAACAACTCGTGAAGGATTGACTTGCATGTAGTGATTATATCAATGGACACAACTTGTCCTACAGTGCATAAGAGTGCAACTTTAGGTCTATAGTGGAGTGACCTTAGAGTTAATGAATGAAAATTGATTAATTAAAGAGTTTAATTAATTAATTTTGTATCATTGGAGCTTATAATTTGTAGGTCCATAAGGTCCCATTGCTAGCTCATAGAAACACTAAAAAGATCAATTTAATTGAAAGAAAAATTTGAAATGTTTAAATTAATATTTAATATATTAGATATATTAAATATAAAAGAGGAAAATATATTTATTGTATTTGATACATTAAATATTAAATTTTGAAATGTTCAAATTAATATTTAATTTGAAGTATTCAAATTAATATTTAATATATCATATATATTAAATATAAAAGAGAAAAATATATTTATAGTATTTGATACATTAAATATTAAAATAATTAATGTATATTAGATACATTAAATAAAAGATATTTATTAAATTTGAATTGAATTCAAATTAGAAAATAAATGTCGTAGGAGAATTTTAAACGGTTTGAATAAGATTCAAATTGATTAGATAAATGTATTTTAATATATTAGATATTAAAATATATTATTTAATTATTTTCCCTAGACCACTATAAATAGGACCCTAGGGGTGAGCCATTAGGAATTATTCACAATACACATCTCCTCAATAGAGAGAACTAAAGAATTCTCTCTAGACCTCTTCCTCTCCAATCCCTTGTGGATTTTCTTTTAAGAGGCTCCCACAAGCCTTTGTCCTGTGTTTGAGTCATAGCCAGGAAGAAGAGATAAAGATCTGCCAGAAGAATCTCCATATTTGGAAGGTATTTATTGTTTAACCATAATATTATTATTTAATTCTAAATAAACTCAAACCGATTCTTAGCTTCCGCTTGGGTTTAATTAGATTATTCCCTTCAATTTAGAGAATCAGCTTAGTGGCTTAAGATGTTCTTGCATGAAGAAGATTTGTTAAAAATGACGAGAAATCTTAGGGGCCGTTTGGATAGAGGGAAATAAGGATGGGAATGGGTAAAGGTTTTAGATCTCCTTGTTTGGAACAAGGTTTGCAAGCATGGGCATGTGAATCACTTATTCCCATGCATCACTTTTTTCCATGATGGATGGGTTTTCTACACCTTTCAAGAATGGTGGATTTTCTTTATACCCACCCACTATCTCTCTTTCTCTCTCTTCCTCTCTCTCTTCTTTATTAATATATAGTATATATGTATATTCATTTTCAATAATTATAATTAATTATTTAATTTAAAATATTTATAATTAATTAATTTACTTCTATTGGTTGAAATTAATTTTGATTAGTTCAAAAAATAATGTAGCAAAATAATATTTTTAGGATTAATTTCATAAAACAAGCATAAACATCCATTATAAAATTCATTATGAAAATATTAAGTCACTAATTAATATTATATTTAATCAATTAATTACAAATATTATTAATTTATGATAATCATTATAATTAATTATTCATGAGTTGTTTGTGATCAATTAACAATTAATTATTACTTTTTGAAAAATTATATTCTTTTTTGAATTTCATTTTTATTGTTTTATTAATAATAGATAATAAGTATATAAGATTTATAAGATCAATCTCATAAAATAAATTTGCACATTATTTATAGAACGTAATTGCCTATTTGAATATTTTTTGTGGTTGAAACATGCTTACCTCTCATGAAACAAACTTGCAAAATATTGACCTAACATGTTTTTTATCTACTTCATCTATTACTTATAATTAATTAAACTATATTAATTTTTAGTACAACACAAATGAGGGTATGAAGATTTGAACTTCCGACCCCAAGGAAAAAAGTACATGTCAATTAAACTCTATTGTTAGTAAGTTAATTGAATTGTATTTATTTATTGGAATATTAATTCATTATTTAATATATCACAATTACATAAGATATATATATTAATTTCATCAAACAAATATAAATATCATTTGTTTATATAAAAATCTAATAATATTCCTACGTAGAACCAAACATAGTCATCTTATTCCTAAATATTTGTTATTCCCAAACATCTTATTTTCAGGCATCTATTATTTGTGGGCATCCAATAAAACATTAAGAGGGTGTTTGGATTGAGGACTTAGGGGGAGTGGAGTTGGGAGGAGTTAATAACTCCTCCTAACTCTTTGTTTGACCCAACGATAATTTAACTCCTATTGTGGACCCCACAGATTTATTAACTCCTTCTCCAACTCCCCATTATGGGCCCCACAAACTTATTAACTCTTTCTCCAACTCCTCACTGTGGGCCCCACAACTTTCCTATCTCATTTTTTCTTCACTTCACTTCACTCCTACCTCTCTCTCATCTCCCCTCTCTTTTCTCTCTCTATTTTTTTTTACATTATTTTTTTAATGTCTTAATTTGAAAAAATTTCTTTATTTTTTATATAAATTTTCTCATCATCGTTACTAATTACTAATTAAATATAAATAATTATTTTTTTATTCTATAATTTTAATCAATTTTTTAACAAAAATATTTTTCTTTTTATTCTATAATTTTATTTTTTAAATATAAATTATATAAGAATGTTTTAGACATGATACTATTATTTAAATTGAAATTTTAATATAAATTAGAGTACTACATAACAAATTTTTTATTGATAAAAATCTTCTTATCTCACTTCCTCCACATGTCATCTACAATTTTTTTAAGTTTTAACTAAAATTACTTATAACAAATAACAATCTCATCTTTTTTAAGCTTATTTTTTTATTAATAGCTCAAAAATATATATAATTTTATGATTTGAAGATAAGAAAAACATCTTTTAAACTAACTCGTATTACATTTTAGACAATTAGTATTCAAAAAGATTAACGTATTAAAAAATTTGATTTTCAAACTAATCATATTCAAAGTAAAAAGATAAATAATTTCTCATTCCAAACTTAATAAAATAAAATTATTACAATAAATAACATAAATATATAGTATTTTGAACAAAAGTATGTATGATATTCATTTTGAATGATGTTAAAAAATATATATATTCATTTTGAACTTAATTATTTTAAAATAGCATAAATATTTGATATTTTATTTTTAACTTATTTATTTTAAAACTTCAAAGAATATATTATTTTCAAATTAATCAAACTTTAGATAATTCATTACATTGATTAGTTAGAAAAATAAATATTAACTTATGTAAAAAAAATTATTTTATTAAGCTTGAAAAACAAATCTTAAATTAAAATTTTAAAATTGACGAAAACAAGTCTCTAATAAAATTGTAAAATATTCATAAAATAATATAATTTAAAATTTCAATTTTAGGATTGACGAAAACAAATCTATATTATTTCTAGAATTGAAAGAATAAAAACGTAAAAATCTTGAAGTTTATTTGAATCTCTTTAAATTAATGGATTGAAATATTTCCAAATCACATGTAATATTTTAAAAATTATTGTAAGACTTTCTTTTATTTGAAAACTATCCAAGATAAATGAATAATTAATGTAAGATATATTGAAAAATGAATGTGGGGTATTTTGTTCAAAATTATTATTTTTTACTTTAAAGAAATTTGTAAAATATACATAAATTAATAAAAACAAAAAATCTCAATCTTAGAATTCATGGGAATAAATTCTTAATAATGAAATTTTGAGAAATTATAGAAAAAAATTATATAAAATCAACTCAGACTTCAGAACTCCAGATTTAACAAATATGCACCCCAAACACAGACTTCAGAACTCTTACTCCCTGCTAACTCCAGACTAAACAACTCTGCACCCCAAACATAGACTTTCTAACTCCCCAGACATATTAACTCCTGCTTCCTGCAACTTCTTGTCCCAAACAGCCCCTAAATCAAACAGCTCTGAGGATTAAGAGAGGCATTTAAGTACATTTAGCCATAGGGTTATTTTTGGAATTTGGCTCATCTCCTTACCTTTAGGGTTGTTCACGATTTGCAAAAAGGGAGAGGAGCATATACAGCAGCCGCACAACTCAGAAAAATGGAGAAGAAATTCACAGCCGTGGGTTTCGTTTCGCCGTCGTTTGCTGTGGGTATTCGGTTTCGAGACTGCAGAATCGCGAGTCTCCCATTTCCGGCGACTGATCTCGGGTTTCAGTGGTGAACGACGGTTTGAAAACCCGTTTCGGCGTGGGTCTTGGTACTGCGACTGGGTCTCCGGCGGTGTGGGTCTCCGACGTTGAGGATCTCGTGTTGCACCGTGAGCCTCGGTTTCTGAACAGAAGGGTGTGGGTCTCGGATATCAGAGGTTGACGCCGCGTAGAGTATCTGTTTCAGAGGGTCTCGGTTGTGTGGGTTGCAGTGCAGACTTCCAGATAGTCGTGGGTCTCTCGGGTTGGTCGAAGTGGCTGGTTTGAGTCTCTTAAAACAGGGGCTGGCTTGAAAGGATTTGAGGTATTGATCGTATTATCGACACGTTTTCAATCCATAGACATTGAATTGGTTTATGCTCTTTGTATCCTGTAAAGTTGTGACTTATTGCTTCTAAATAAAATCCTCACAAGCTGGTGTCAATTAATTTAAAGGGATGTAGACTGAAGGTTGAACCACTATATATCTTGGTGTCAATTTTTCTTCTTGCTTACTTTGACTAAATTGTTTGCTGAAAATTGCGTTCTGATTTGGGCAAATTGGAGTTCGGTTTTATAACAATACCATTCTTCCATCTCTCTGTCTAGAAACCCCTTCTAAGATTTAAATCCCAAACTTCTCTCTGAGCAGACCAACAATTTTGAATGGTGTGAGATTTGGAATTTGCTATTGAGTAAATGGAAGAGAATTCATCACAAAAGGGTCTTGGAGTAGCACATTTGTCGTCCCAAAATCTGACTTTTCCTCCATTCCCGATCTTGAAAGCGATGCTACTTTCAAAGAAGCATCTGTTTTTGAAAATTTTCTTCCACAGGCTATAGATTGCCTTTCTTTTGATATTGCTTGGTAAGCAATTGCTCTCAGAATGGCCAAATTTACTTCTGATCACCTTCTTCCGAAGGGTTTTGTCCGGCTGAGTATATCTCCAAAGTCCAAAGCCATTTGGCTAAAAAAGCTGAATTTCTTTTTCTCAAATATCTCACTCCCAGGCAGCCAAAAATTTGAGTGGCTGTAACTTTTTTCCAATTGACTAGGTGGCTACCTCCTTTGTTTTATTTTCATATTTTGTTAGGATTTATGGCAGTATTACTGATCTCATTGATCTCCATGATTCTTTTAACGTGTAAAAATAAATTCAATTGGAATGTCATATGCTTTTACTGTTCTTTTTAATTGCTTAATTGTGAGTGGGGTGATTGATAATTTGTGTTCCTGTTTGCAATTTTATTTGGTTCATTTGGAATAGTTAGGCCTGCTTTGGTAACTATTTTACTTTTGGCTTCCTGTTTTCAAAAATTATGCCTATAAACACTAGTTTCACCACGTATGTGTTTCTGTGTTTCTTTATTTTGATTTCTACTTTTGGAAAACATTTTTAAAATCTAAGTCAACAGTTTGAAAACTAAAAAATTAGGCCCCATTTGATAATCATATGTAGTTTTTGAAAATTAAGTTTATAAACACTACTTCCACATATGAATTTCTTTGTTTTGTCATCTACTTTCTACTAATGATTTCAAAAACCAAGCCAAATTTTGAAAACAAAAAAGGTAGTTTTAAAAACTTGTATTTGTTTTTGGAATTTGACTAAGAATTCAAATTCTTTAAGAAAAGTGAAAACCATAGTAAAGAATTTGGGAGGAAACAAACATAAATTTCAAAAACAGAAAACTAAAAACGAAATTATTATCAAAATGGGGTCTTAGTTTTTAAAAACTTGTTTTTGTTTTTGAAATTTTGCTAAGAATTAAAATGTGTTTTGAAGTAAAGTGAAAGTAAATCTAAGAAATTATGAGGAAGCATGCATAGATATGAAAAAGGAAAAAACTAAAAACGAAATTATTATCACATGGGGCCAAAGGTATCGAAGGTTTATATGAATTTTTGGTTGATGTTTGGAGGGTAATTTTATTAATTAGAGACTTCTATGAAGAATTTTCTGTTAATGTTTTGAATTTTTACGATGCCTGGAGGAATTTTAGTTGACAGCATTAGAATTTTTATTTTCAAGCATATAATTGAGCCAGTTTTTCTTTCTTTACAAAAAAATAACTCAATGTTTGGACACGTTGGAATATTGACAGTTTTGAAATTTAAATTGATAGTAAATTAGAAATTTAAATTATGGGCCCAAACCAACATCAAAGCAAACAAAATTGAAAAAGATTTCTGTTCAGTTTGCACATGTGGTAAATTGAACGTCATGATTTGGTTGTCAATTCGACCTTAACCAAACCTGACTATTGACACCTCTATTACTTATAGTTATGGAAAATATTCTTACAACTTGAAAAGAAAAAGAAAAAATTCACTACATATACTAAGTTATTTTGCTTTATTCAGGGAAACTTGTCTCCTGTTCTTAGGTGGTTAATCGTTGATGCCTGCACTTGAATTTCAGATTTGTTCATAAATATCTCAACCTTTGCCATTCAGAAGCAGCCTTGTTTGTGGCCTATTGTCAGCAAATGAAGAACTCGTCATCATTTGAGCAGTCTATACCTGAAAGAATTATTCAACGACTGTTCAGTGCATCAAACTCTTGCACCCTAGAAGCATCCTTAGAAACCCTTATTGAAGCTTCCAAAAGTATTGAGGGTCGATCAAATTTGGCTTCCCAGAATATCCTTCCTTGTGTGCTTGAGCTTATTCAGTGTCTCATTTACACTTCTAGTGATGTGCTTCTGTTGTCATCCTTGAAGCTCCTTAGAAACCTATGTGCCGGAGAAATTAGAAATCAGAATGTTTTCATTGAACAAAATGGAGTAGGAGTTGTTTCTAGCATTTTGCAGTATGCTATGCTTATGTATGATCCTGATCGCGTGATTATCAGACTAGGACTACAGGTTATAGCAAATGTTTCATTGGCTGGAGAAGAGCATCAACAAGCAATTTGGTGGGGATTGTTCCCTAACGAGTTCATTTTACTTGCTCGTATTCATTACCGTGAGATTTCTGATCCTTTGAGTATGATTATCTACAATCTATGTAGTAGACACTCTGAACTGGTCGCATCACTTTGCGGTGACTTAGGGTGGCCTATAATTGAAGAGATTACGAGGACGGCATCTTCAGGTAAACTCCTAAATTTGCTTTAACTTTTCAGTCTATCTTTTCTTTTTATAGATCGTCGTCGTCAACCTTTCTTGTTTCTTTGGAGTGTCTCGTGTTTTCACACTCCTTTTGGGTGTTTTTGCAGTTGGTTATAGCGAAGATTGGGTGAAGTTGCTTCTTTCAAGAATTTGCTTGGAAGAACCATATTTTCCTCTGCTTTTCTCTGTATTACGCCCTACTGATACTTCTGAAGATGGCAACAAAGCTGATTATAAAGACGTTTCCTTTTCATTTGAACAAGCATTTCTCTTGACAATCATATCGGAGATATTGAATCAGCAAATTGGAGTTATTTTTGTTCCCAAGGATTTTGCATTGTGTGTATATAGAATATTGCAGAGGTCCATTTCTATTATCAATTCCACCCCAATATGCGAGTGTAGTCTCCCAACAGGCACGATTGCAGTAGATGTTCTCGGCTACTCGCTCACTATTTTAAGAGATATTTGTGCGCACGATGGTAAGGAAGGAGGAAATAAAGATGTCTCTGAGGATGCAGTTGATGTGCTGCTCTCTCTTGGACTTATAGATTTGCTTTTGGGCATACTTCGTGATCTCGAACCTCCAGCCATACTCAAGAAAGCACTTCAACAAGCAGAAAACAAGGATAGAACAAGTCTTCCAAACACATTAAAGCCGTGTCCATATAAAGGGTTTCGAAGAGATATTGTTGCTGTCATTGGAAATTGCTTATATAGAAGGAAGCATGTACAAGATGACATTAGAAAGAAGAATGGAGTGTTTGTGCTATTGCAGCAGTGTGTTGCTGATGAAAACAATCCCTTTTTGAGGGAATGGGGCATCTGGGCTGTGAGGAACTTACTGGAAGGGAACTTAGAAAATAAAAAATTAGTAGCTGAATTGGAGGTTCAAGGTCCTGCAAATGTGCCTGGGATTGTTGAACTTGGTCTTCAAGTTGAGGTGGATCCCAAAACTCGACGGGCTAAGCTTGTAAATGCCTCATGACCATTTGAAGACAATTAAGGCAACTGTGTTGCAAGAAGTTGCTAGTGAATGGATTTTGGATAGTGTAATGCTTCTAAATAGAGGAATCTCATTGGCTTTGAGATGATACAAGCCATCTGTTGATTTAAGATTTCGTAATATAGAGATTTTTTCTATCAAGCTCATTTGATGTACAGTAGAGAAGTTGAATGTAGAGAGAGAGAATAGGATGTCATTATTTGTCAAAAATAAATAAATATAGAGGATCTTTATAGAATCAGAAATAAATTCTCGATTGATTCATGTGTAATTAGTGAATTTTTTATGCAGGGAATCTTCCACAAAAATGGTGGAGGGAACTGCGATTTTGATCGTTTTGATGGAAAAGTTAATCGAATACATAGATAATCGAATACATAGATATGATGATAAGTTTGCTGACTCACTTATTCTGTATTGTTAATGCATAACCAAAATAATGGATAGTGCAAATACTTAGTAATTGACTATTTGTCAATTATGCAACACAGATTTAACTAAAACATTTGATGATCTTTCTTATTTTTCTCATAGTTGACAGGTGGATTTTAATGTGTTCCTAAAGCTCAAGATAGAATTAAGGAAATTGATGGAGTTCAAATTCTTAGGAAAGAGTTTGAGATAAGATAAAGTTAAATTACAAATTTGGTCCCTATAATTTTGAAAAAGTTAGAATTTAGTCCCTATGATTTTAAATATTAGAATTAGTCTCTATGATTTGATAAAACTCTCAAATAGTTTCAATCCTCATAAATAGACTATATGGTTTGATGAAATTCTCATAAGTACGAAATTCTAACTTTTAAAGCCATAATAACTAAATTATAACTTTCTTCAAACCATTGGGACCAAATTTGTAATTTAATCTAAGATAAACTACGAATAGATATTAATTTGTTTGTCTTATATATCTAAGAATATGCATGTACTTATCTTAGAATATACATGTATTTATGTGTAAGTAAAGAGATACTACTATGCTATGTTTGCATGGCTTATATATCCATGAATATGCATGAATCTGTTTAAGAAATTCTAAACATTTTTATACAAAGTGAGCTTCAAAAGCTAAAATCACAATGTGGAAGAAAATATATGGTTTATGACAAGATGAATATGCATAAGTTTTTTTGGGTTTCTCTTGGAACAATGGTTGTGCTTTCCCTTTTTGTTTATTCTCAGACATCATGCTTTTCCTTTTAGTTTGCTTGTGTTTTTTCTCTCTCAATTTGATGAGGACCTGACCTTTATTATAATCTGATGTAGATGTGGAAGTGAAAGGAAAACATTCACAACCATTAGTTTACTGAGGCACCAACCCAATTGAAAATAAAAAGTCCCAAAATTCATGATTTCGAAGAAGATATGGACGTGGAGAATGCATTGAAGACCAAAGTGGAAATATACTTTAATGTTAAAATCCTTATAATTATTGAGATCCCCATATTTTCAATAATGTTATCTCTCACATATAAAAAGGGTTGAAATTTTGAACATTTTCTCTACCCGAACATATGAAATAACTATCATGAGTAATAACATTTTCTTTATATTGCAATGCATTCTAAAATTTTATGGATAATCACTTCATTTGTTCTTTTCACGATAAATATAAGAAATAGTCACTAATGTTTTAGCTAATTTTCAAATTTACTCTTAATCTTTTGAAGTTGTCAATTTTACCTTTAATATGTTAAAATTTATCAATTAATTAATTCAACAAAAACAAATTGTTAATAAAAAGTTGATATTAAATTAATAGTGTTTGTTAACATATTTAGACATGTTTTATTAACTAAAGGGTAAAAGTATAAAACACAAAACAAAATCCAAATACAATGAAGCTTTTATTTGTAAATTGAAATTGATTTAATTATTAATAGCAATATGAGGAAGAAATGAAATATGAAGATTTAATTTCAAAAGAAGTTCTCTCCGTGCTAAATTTTACTAATCTTCATGAAATTCTGAACGATTAATCCATTAATTGTTTCTGAACACGTTCTAATTTATACAATGTTTTTAGATTATAGAACATTAGTTCATCACTTATTTTCTAATTATCTTTTCAAGTTGTCTCATCATGATTAAGGTTATAATCCCTCTTAAAGATTAAAGTTCAAATTCCAAATCCCTACTCCTTGGTTTAAACTAAAATAAAAGTTATGAAGAATCGATTTTAAAATTTCTAAAACGGAAGTGCTATGATTTAAATAATATGAACTAGTAAAATTATTTCATAAGATATTTAGAATATAAAAATATATATATATATATATATTTTTCTAGAAATCATATTTGGAAAATATATATAAGAGGTAAAATTACAATTTAGCCAGCTTGAACATTGGTTTAGAAATCTCAAACTCCAACAAACAATAACTAAATTCCAAATTTATCAAACAATCTCAATCTCAAACTCCAACAAACAACATATCTCAAACTCCAATAAACAATCTCAAACTCAAACTCCAACAAACAACTAAATTCAAACTTATCAAATAATTTCAAACTCCAACAAAAACAATCAAACTCCAACAAACAATAACTAAACTCAAACTTATCAAACAATATCTTAATCTCCAACTTCAACAAACAAACAAACACATCAAAACTAATCTCAAACTCATCCTCCCCCTACACTATGTTGCTACCATCGCTATAGGATAGCAACCTCATACCTATTAAGATGTTCATCAACATAATAACATATCAACGATTTCGATGTTCATACATAACTATGTTACTACCATAACTACATAATAGTAACCTTGTAAGTTCATTACAAGAGAAGAGAGTTCATACCTATTTCAATGTTCCTCATTATGATTCCATGTACTTTTTTAGTATTTTATGCATTTCTGCTCGTGTTTATATTCAAAAGGCATCGAGAAACTTACATGCTCTCAACTTGTAAACTTTATTAAGCCTTCCACTCCCAAATCTTCTGTACAATATAGGCCTAATTCTCTTTGTAGAAAGCATTGAGTAATTGGTGTCAGAGCCTTCGTCTATTCAATATATTCAATATACTTTATTCTTCAAATCCCTTGATATATTCTTCTGCTGATTTCAAATTTTTTGTGGTAGAAGAGATTAGCTAATTCATTCTCTCTACTCTGCTGAAGAATTGAATTAAATATTAGTTTAATTCAATACCATTTTTCTTAAATCTTTCCCGTGTTGTGCTGCATCAGCTCTTCGACCGTAGATGTTTGGCAAGGGAAAGGTGTTTTCGACAGTTGGTAAGTCCATTGGTAAGCCTCCTGTTCCCCCTACAACGAGTACATGGGCAAGGAAAAGAAGTTTGAAGAAGGATATTGAAAGAAAGTAATATTTCTTTTAATTCTTTATCAAAGTTGTTAGATTGAAATGATATAATGTCAAAGCTACTCAAAACTTTGATTCCAAAGAAATTCTCAAAGAATACTCAAGGAGAAAATTCTACTACTCAAATTGACGAAGGAGATGTTCATAGAGCAGAAAAGAACAATGAGGCAATCAATCAAAGATTTAAGAAAAACTTCTCAATTGAAATATTCCTCAAATAAATCCGAAGACAATCTACTATAAGAGTAGTTTTGATTTTACTCAAAGTTGGGGAATAAAGACTATGGAAAGCACTGTAGCTATTTGTAGTAACCCATAATCATTAAATCTCTTCACTAGAGATTTAATACTCAAACATGGTCAACAATACAAATATCTACATATTGGCTTAGTATAAATTACAGTCAAGACATTATTCAGAATAGGTTTAACTACTCTTGTCCTTCTCACTCTGAGAGACAAGCGACTTTTAGATTTCTCAAGTTCCTTATTAAGAATTTTTGAATCAAATATGGAGAGCAGTCTAGTTTACTTCAACTGCTATCTAAATTATACTTTGTCACTCAATGACCCAAAGATTCTAAATTCTCAAATCATTGATATTCATTTGAAAGGATTGAATTTAGATGCAGAAGTTCACAACTTTGTAGATATATTCAGGATATGCTATCGTTTGATGCAAACGAATATATCTCCAAGAGCCTTGAGATCATCTCCGAAGGGAACAACATTACTCATAGAGGAAAATGCAGCGAAATCAACGGTGACTATTCCTAAGAGTTTATCTTTGGATGAAATCACCAGGAAGTCAAAATGGTTGTTAAAGGATGTGTTTACACCTCTGACACCAAAAGAAATTTTTTTTACTCAAATTATTGAACATCCTGATGGTCAAGTTGAGATCGACTTCAAGGATGAAACAATAAATACTCTAGTGGTAAAAAAAACTTTTCAAGTTCGATACATAGCGCTTTTGAATATAGAGGAGAGTCACCTTCATACAAATTTGGAAGCAAACCTCTAAGAAGATCAAATTCTATGAGGATCAATTCGGTGGATCTAAGCCTACGCATACCTGATACACAATATGTTAAGTTAGATTCTCCAATTCAAACTGATATGGAAACAACGACTAAGCTTAATGGGATCAATGTCATATCAAAAGGCTTCATAAGGTTGACATGGAATTCTTAAAAGAGAATTTCTTAAGCAACAAATGGAACATTCCAAGGAAACCTTTCTTTAAAGCCTACAATCAAACTGAAAGGGAAGACTTGAAGAACAGATGGTTAGAGACCATGGAAGAACTTGAAGAGCAAATCCCTTTTTTCAAATGATTTGCCTATCGGGACGATTATAGCCATAAGGTAGACCACGTCAACACACTCAAACAGACGAAATGGAAGACCTTCGAGAGAGGAGAAGTCTCAACTACTCATCCACCACTAGAGCAGATCGAATTCAATAGCTCTTATGGTCAACTGGACATTGCTAGTCCGTTCAAGCAAATTGACCCAAAAGAAGAAGAAAGTAACCCTTCTAAGGGAATCAGAGGAGTTCAAATTCAAAATAACTTTATCAACAGGATCCTATCCACCATGGCTAAACAGATGGATAGAATTGAGAAAAAGGTTCTTAATCCAACAACTCAAAAGGAAATTTTTTAAGGAAACTTTGTTCCAAGAGAGGAAACTTCAATACCATTCTTTGGTGCTGATATTGAAAATTCAGTTCCAAGAATAAAAAATAAAGAGCAAGAAATGCTAAAGAATATTAAGAAGCAGCAAGCAAACCTCTCAATAAAGGCTGAAAAGTCTTCTCAAATAAATGTTTTCAATGATGAAGAGATAACAGAGATGCTAAATAAGATGAACCACTTTGCTATCACAAGTGAAGATCCTGAAGCACTTCTAAAGGCTAGAAAGAAAATACCTTTAGAAGTCAACAAGATCTTAGGATTTAATTCAAAAGGTAATTCTAGGAATTACTATCCAAGGACATCTCACCTAGATCTTGCATATGAGGAACGACCTTATATTGTAAATAAATCATTCGATGGACAATCAGTCTACAAATGGAATGTAGATGGACTTTCTCAATATCTCATCATGAGATCTGTCCAGGAAATTCTTATAGCAAATATAGCCTACATTTCCAAAGGACACACTGATGCTGAAAGTGCTACCCTGATAAGTGCAGAATTTACCGGCCAACTAAAAGGATGGTGGAGCTTCTTTTATTCAGAAAAGAAAAAATAACATCCTTAATCATACTTCAAATAGGAAGAGAAAGGAAAACAAAGATAAGTTTCCTCTAGAACTCAAAGCAATGTGCAACCAGACGTCACACAAACCATAATATCAAATGCAATTCTTCCTAGAATTTCTCCTGAGGATCTAGTGGATGAGAGAATTAGGCCCAGATTGTAGAGAAGATTTAGGAGTGGAAGGCTTAAGAAAGTCTATAAGTTGAGAGCTTATAAGTTTCTCGATGCCTTTTGCATACAACTTGGGAATCTATTTATAGACCTCATAATTGAAACGAAAATTAAATAAAGAAAATTAAAAGATAAAGATGAACCGACAAGACAAGCCTTGACTGGATTATCTCTATGGAAAGCAAAAGTCTACTATTTAAAAAACAATAAAACAAAAAATAGTAAAAGTTAAATTATTACAAAAGAAAAAGTAAAGATGAGAGAATCTTCATCATGCTGTCTGTCCTGACATGCTTTAATAAATTGGCTTTATTAAAGTTGTTCTTTTGTCGTCATCATCTTGCAGAAATCTTATCTTCTTGTCTAATTATTGCCAAAGGCGAGAGGCAAAGAAGCAAGGATAGGCTTATCAACGGACTTACAAAACTGTCGAGAACACCCTTCCACATTAGTCTTCCGCAACGGTCCTCAACACAGGTCGTCTTCAACAATTCTTCATTAGGATAAAATTTCAACAGATCTCGACATTTTATCATTGTTGCATTGTTGATGGAGAATAATATTTATCAAAGAATTCAGAAATACACACATGAATTCTTTGAAGGCTTTACATAAGAATTTACAGGGAAAACGAATTTACAAGAAAGAGAATTTACACATTTTTTTAATATTAATAATAGTCACTTGAACTTATTGAATAAGGTGGTCGAATCTTTTGAGTAATTGTAGTTTAACGACTTTTCAGTCTAATTGTAGTTTATCGACTATTTTGATCGGATAGTTTAACGACTTCTCGGTCTATTTGTTAGTTTAAGGACTTTCGATTTTGGTTGTTAAGAATACCTCTAAGAAGGTTGTGAATCCAAGAACGGATCATTGAGGTAATATTCATCTTCCTCTTCATCAATAATGGATAGAGAGGGAGAAGATGATTTTTGAGAAGAAGAGGTTACTTGAAAAGGCATCCTATGAAGATTGGCTTCGCTGGCAGTTTGAGCAAGAGATTGTAGCAAGGCAGACTTATTGATAAGAAAGTTTTGCTGATTTTTCTTTGAAATATCTTGGTAATGTGGAGTTTTCGCAAAACCAAGTTTTTACACCCCTTAGATTAGCATGGGTAAAGGTATATTTTTTCCACAAACCTTCAAGGTTTTTACGAGGTATTTATAATTACCTTCGCAAATATTTGTTTTGAAACAAGACTTTTAACATCTTTTTCTAAAACAAATTTTGATGCACAAGAATATGTTTTTACTAAAAATCTTTTTATTGATTAGATAACCTTGAGAATTTTGAATACATAAAACTATAGCTAAAATTTCTTTTTTGATAGTTGAATAATTATTTTAAGTATTGTTCCATACGCCAGAATGGACTCGTACAATTGATTCCTTCTTATCGCGATACTGTTTTAGGATTCCTCCATATTCAATGTCCGATTCATCGATCTCAATGATAAGATTTACTTTTTCGTCTATAAGACTCAAGCATGGAATACTTTTAACTAAACTTTTGATTTTCTTGACAGCTTGCGTATGCTCTGCTGTCCAAGGAATAATTTCTTTCTTCAACTTCTGGAAAAGTGGTTTGCAAATAGGTCAAAAATTTTGAATAAAATTTGAAACATAATTTAGACAACCCAAAAATCTTTGTAACTGGGTTTTCTCTAAGATTTGATTAGGAAAATTTTGAGTAAATTCTAAAGAGTATTGATTTTATTAATCCTAGATGGATATCAAAACCCAAAAATCTAATTTGAGTTTTGAAAAGTTTTACCTTTGGGGCAGAGATCACTAAGCCATTATACTCTATAATCTCATTAAACATTTCAAATGAGAAAAATGTTGATCTATACCTGATGAAAAAATTTAAACATTATCGATATAGATTTTTGAAAATTCTTGAATAGGTTCAAGAATATGATTCATGATCTTTTAAAATTCGGATGGAGCATTTTTTAACCCAAGGGGCATAATGTCCCATTCAAATTGTCCACAAGGTACATTGAATGCAGTCTTATACCTATCTGTTTCGACGATTTGGATTTTCCAAAATCCAGACTTCATGTCAAATTTTGAAAACAATTTGGCATTTGAAATACGTTGGAGTAAATCAGATTTATTTGGAATTGGATACATAATCCATTCCAAAACCTTGTTTAAGGGTTTGTAATTTATTACCAGTCATGGAACGCCACGTTCCTTCTCCGCCTAGTTATTGATATAGAATGCCGCACACTACCATGAACTTTTAGATGGTTGGATATGTTTCCTCTTGAGTAGGTCATCAATTTCTTTTTTGCAATGTTCTAGCATAATTCAGAATTCATCTGGATAGGACGAGCTTTCATTGGAATATTTGATTCCTTAAATTTGTTGATATATGGTAGTTCTACCATATGTTTATTCCATTCCCAAAAATACATTTGGATGAGAAGAGCAGATCTCTTTCTCAATTTGGGACTGAAGGTTTTGAATATTAGAGTCCATCAAATTTTCTTTGACTCTTTTGAAACTAACTTCTTCCTTTAAGAAAGATATTTGTTTCTCTTATAAAGAGATTTTGTTGAAGTCGGGAATTCCGATTGTCTGAATTCTACTTTCTCAATTCGGATCCACGAACTTGAATATATTTTTTTTATCCAAGATGGTAGAAGATATTCCTTCATCGGGTACCTTGATTGGATAAAGTTGGGTGATGAAAGGAGTACCTAGAATCACTGCCTGATTCAGGTTTTTGACTAGCAAGAACGAAGTCACAAAGCAGACTCTTTCATTGCAAGTATGGGCTTCTAGAAGTCTATGCTTGATAAACAACAGTTGTCCATTTGCTCCTCTAAGTGTTTCAACTATTTTCTTGAAATACTTAAAAGGAATTAAACCTTCGTGTAAGCAGTTTTGATTAGCTCCTGAATCGACCAAAGCCACGACTGTTAGTTTGAAATCATATATATACCATTATGGAATTGAACTCTAGTAATTGTTCCCAGAAATGCTTCTTCTTCATGTCCCTCTGATTGATTTTCATTATAAATTTCTAGAAGAACATGTGGCATCTTGATTTGCTTTCATGATAGCCAATTTAGAAAATAGTTGAGTAATATCTCTTTGATAGTCCTTTTGAAGTTATTTGACATCATCTTTAAGTCTATTGATTTCAAATTGTAAATATGAAATCGTAACTTCTCTAGGTTCTTTGAACTCTTTGAAGATATCCTCCATTGTTATCAAACTGATAATCTGAGGCGATACCCTATTTGATGGTCTGGATCATCTCTTTTTAAGGATTTCTTGAGATGATTTAGGACAGTTCCTTTTAGAGTGTCATCACTAAGATTTCCAACAATCTCGAATAACAACTCTTGATCTTAAGTAAGAACATTTATGCAATCGAAATAATTGCATAATCCTTTCCTCTTGCAATTGGGTTTATGAATAATTTCTCCCTTAGACGAGAAATATGAATCTGATTCTTCTTGAAGTTCAAGGATTTGTCCCTCATCAGAATCACTTTCTTCAAACGAAGAATCTTCAGAGTCATATATGAATACTTGGAGTTAATTCTTACTTAATATCATCTTGAATATTAAGCTCATTGATCTTCTTTTTCATTGGACATTTTGGAGCATAATGTCTGAATCTTTTGCATTTGTAGCACTGGACTGAAGATATATCTCTCTTCTTGGAGTACTTCTTTCCTTTTGAAGAACTTTCTTTGTAGGTCTTCTTCTTTTGGGTTGATTTGCTTGAACGGAATAGCAATGACCAGTTGGCCATAAGAGCTACTGAATTTGATCTACTCTTGTGGTGGATGAGTAGCCGGTCTTTCTCAGAGGTCTTCCATTTCGTCTGTTTGAGTGTATTGACTTGGTCTATCTTCTGGCTATAATTGTCCCGATAGGCAAACCATTTGAAAAAAAGGACTTGTTCTTCAAGTTCTTCCTGAAGGGAATAATCGAATTAAACCCACAGCGGAAGCATAGGAATCGTCTTTGATTTATTTAGAATTAAACTAAAATAAAAAGGTTAAGCAATAAATACCTTGAAAATAATATTATGGAGAATATTCTGGCGGATCTTTATCTTTTCCACAAAGTCTTCCTGGCTATGACTCGAACACAAGACCAAGGCTTGTGGGAGCCTCTTGAAAGAAAATCCCCAAGGGATTAGAGAGGAAGAGGTCTAGAGAGAATTCTCTAATTCTCTCTATTGAAGAGATGTGTGTTATGAAGAATGGCTCAACCCAAGGGTCCTATTTATAGAGACCAAGGGAAAATCTTTGCCATAATTAAAATATTATATTTTAATATCTAATATATTAAAATATATCTTATATTTATTTGAATCTCATTCAAATCTCCTACGATATTTATTGATTTGAATCTTATTCAAATTCTATAAATATCTTTTATTTAATATATCAAATATATATTAATTATTTTAATATTTAATGTATCAAATACAATAAATATATTTTCCTCTTTTATATTTAATATATCTAATATATTAAATATTAATTTGAACACTTCAAATTAAATATTAAATTTGAACATTTCAAATTTTAATATTTAATGTATCAAATACAATAAATATATTTTCCTCTTTTATATTTAATATATCTAATATATTAAATATTAATTTGAACACTTCAAATTAAATATTAATTTGAACATTTCAAATTTTTGTTTCAACTAAATTGATCTTTTAGTGTTACTATGAGCTAGCAAGGGGACCTTATGAACCTACAGATTATAAGCTCCAATGATACAAAATTAATTAATTAAACTCTTTAATTAATCAATTTTCATTCATTAACTCTAGGGTCACTCCACTATAGACCTAAAGTTGCACTCTTATGCACTGTAGGACAAGTTGTGTCCATTGATATAATCACTACATGCAAGTCGATCCTTCACGAGTTGTTCGTAATTACAACTGGGTCAAAAGTCCGTTTTACCCCTATAATTACATCTTCCACCTTAAGTACCACTGATCCTCTACTGAACAATTTGTTTATAATATAATTATAAACTAAATCCCTCTCGGGCCAATGAGAGGGTGGGGCCCCATTGTTCAAGTCCCGAAATCAGCACTTAAGGGAACTACTCATCTACTTACCCTATATGGGAAGGAGTGAATTCCATCTTGTGAGATTATGTTCCCAGCTCCCTATTTGGTCAAGTCCCCAAAATGGTAGGCATATTGAATCGGCTACAAAAGCCACTCTCGCCCATGCAAATCAAAGGACAAGCCCTCACAGGCAGGAGTTCATAACTCACTCAGGATTAAGATCGAGTCACATATGATCATCCTGATGAAATATTAATCTTCTCAATTAACGGATTTATAAAGAGAGATTAAATATTTCGTGGTCCAGTCTTATACAAACTCATTGTATAAGATACCCCCACTCACATGTCTCCACATGAATGATTTGGATCAAATCATTTGTAACTATTACAAAGTGGGCCGTATCAATAGTGTTACCAGGATAAGGCACCCAACCTTATCCATATACTATGACCCTTTAGGTTATTTCTTGAACATGATCCTCTTGTATGTCAACCACATACTGTTCAAGATTACACTAATAACCCTGGATTTTTCATATAATGGATAATATTATATTGCAAATAAAATAATCAAAATTATTATTAATTACAAGGCTTTAGGGCATAAATCCCAATACTTCCATGGTCTCTAACCATCTTTTCTTGAAGTCTTTCCTTTCATCTTGATTGTAGGCTTTAAAGAAAGATTTCCTTAGAATCTTCTATTTGTTACTTAAGAAATCCTCTTTTAAGAATTCCATGTCAACCTTGAAGCCTTCTGATATGACATTGAGCTCATTGAACTGAGTCGTTATTTCCATATTAGTTTGAATTAGAGAATCTGGCTTAATATACTAGATATTAGGCATGTGTGGGCCTAGATCTACCGAATTGATTCTCATAGAATTTGATCTTCTTAGAGGTTCGCTTCCAAATTCATATGAAGGTGACTCTCCTCTATATTAAAAAGCATTGTCTCAAACTTGAAATGTTATTGACCACTGGAGCATTTATTGTTTCATCCTTGAAGTCAATCTTAACTTGACAATTCAGATGTTCAACAATTTGAGTAAGAGTTTTCGCTTTTGGTGTCGGATGTGTAAATGCATCCTTTAACAACCATTTTGACTTCCTGGTGATTTCATCCCAAGATAAACTCTCAAGAATAGTCACTATTGATTTCACGACGTTTGCTTCTATAAGCAATGTTGGTCCCTTCGAAGATGATCTCAAGGCTTTTAGAGATATATTCATTCGCATCAAATGATAACATATCCTAAATATAGCCACAAAGTTGTGAACTTCCGCGTCTAAATTCAATCCTTTGAAATGAATATCAAGGATTTGAGAATTTAGAATCTCTGAGTCATTGAGTGACAAAGTATAATTTGGATAGCAGTTGAAATAGACTGGACCGCTCTCCATATTTGATTCAACAATTCCTAATAAGGAACTTGAGGAATCTAAAAGTCTCTTGTCTCTCAGAGTGAGAAGGACAAGAGTATTTAAACATGTTCTAAATAATGGCTTGACTGTGATTTGTACTAAGCCAATATGCAGATATTTGTATTTTTGACCATGTTTGAGTATTAAATCTCTAGTGAAGAGATTTAATGACATTAAGGGTTAATACGGATAGCTACAGTGCTTTCCATAGTCTTTGCTCCCCAACTTGGAGTAAAATCAAAACTACTCTTGTAGTAGATTGTCTTCTGATTTGTTTTAGGAATATTCCAATTGAGAAGTTTTTCTTTGATCTTTGGGATCTGAAGATCCTCATTGGAATGATTGATTGCCTCCTTGTTCTATTATGTTCTATGAGCATCTCCTTCATCAATTTGAGTAGTGGAATTTTCTCCTTGAGTATTCTTTGCGAATTTCTTCAAAATCGAAGTTTTGAGTAGCTTCGACATTAGATCATTTCAATCTAACAACTTTGATAATGAATTAAAAGAAATATTACTTTCTTTCCATATCCTTCTTCAAACTTCTTTTCCTTGCCCATGTACTGGTTGTAGGGGGAACAAGAGGCTTGCCAATGGACTTATCAATTGTTGGGAACACCTTTGCCTTTGCCAAACACCTACGGTCAACGAGCTAACGCACTGCAACACCGAAAAGATTTTAAGAAAAATGGTATTGAATTAAACTAATATTTAATTCAATTCTTCAGTAGAGTAGAGAGAATGAATTAGCCAATCTCTTCCGCCACAAAAAATTTGAAATCAACAAAAGAAGATATCAAAAAATTTGAAGAATGGAGGATATTGAATATATTGAATAGATGAAGACTCTAATATCAATTGCTTGATGCTTTATGCAATGAGAATTAGGCCTAGATTGTACAGCATATTTGGGAGTGGTAGGCTTAAGAAAGTTTACAAATTGAGAGCTTGTAAGTTTCTCGATGCCTTTTGATCTCAACCTTTTTCTCTTTCTGTAACTCAAATCACACAAAAGGGTATTAGTAATATTTGTAGACAAATGAAAAATAGAACATTTTAGTTTTACACCCTACTGCATCGTGTTGTACATATAGGAAAGACTTTGTCCCAGCTCGATGATAGAATGTTAGAGTCGACCAACTCTTTTTACCGTTCTTCGATTTTTTCTAATGAAATACAGGATTAGTTAAAAACAGGAGGAAACGTAAAATGATATTTTTAAGAAATGTAAGTAATGTACCTTTCAATTAGGGTCCTCGAACCTAGTGCATAGGACATGTTAGTCTGCGATGGCATTCTTCGGTCGATCAGGTGAGTGTGCACGTGCTTGTTCAGGAGAGGCATATTTTTTGTAATGCTTGTGCAAATCTTCCCTATACTCTTTACAGGTTATCTTCATATGTCGTTCAATGAAATCGTTGACCTCTTTCTTGGACAAGTCGCTGAAAATGATTCTACATATAAAGAAAATTATTATAACATACATTTTATATATCATAATCACAATGAAGGAAGAAATCAACTTACCAACAATTGCTGTTTCAGTGTTTAATTTTGGTTACTTAACTTCAATCACAGAAAATGCTAGCGTTTTTAATGCTTTTTTTTTTTTCATTTAAATGATTGTTTTCTTTGGTATGTTTGTTATATTGGTTGTTTTTATTTTTATTATAGGTTTATTTTTCATAATTCTTTATTTTATATGTTTCTTTTCTTCTTTATTTTTTTTTAAAAACTTGTTAATATTTTTTTTTTCTATAGTACACTTTTTTGGGATGATACCATGTACGTCTATTATACTATTTTGAACAGTTTTTGTGTTAAAATCTTGTAAATCTTAGTAAGAAATTTAACTTCTTTATATGGTTGATTAGGTGGTGACATAGTTGGATTGTTGTTCTATTTTTAACCTTGGTTATCGATGATTGTTTTAGGCTATCCATTGATTTCAAGTTGCTTCTTTGATCTCCATTTTTGCTGATTTCAACGAGATTTTCAACAATTCATAAAGGCTTGTGTTGGGTGTTGGGTGTGTGGGTGTGCTTGTAGTTCGTTTCTTCTAATGTGGCTAGAGCTTAATTTTTGTTTCAACTTTTAATTGCCATTTTGTATAAAGCAGATTTTAAGGGAGTTTTAGCACTTTAGGACATAGTTTTCTCTAGGATGGAATTCTTTTTGGTTTTTTGTCGGCGTTTGAGTTTTGTTCTCTTTTGTTCTCACTTGTCACTTTCACATCATCAATGAACAATTTTGTTTCATTGTCAAATTTTTATATTCAAATGCAGGAAATTTTCTAATTTAATTTAGAAATATTTATATACATTGTAGGACTAATCTCTAGTTAGAAAATAAAATCTAGCAAGTCACATGGTGAGAAGAAGAAAATCCTAGAGAAAAAATGAAATATGGAATGAAATGTTGAATCCCTCTAGAGGGCTCCTTTATCCCATAGAGATTTTCATCCTCTTCTGAATAGGACCTATCTCTAATAATAATTTTTTAAAAAAAGGTTAAATTGCAAATTCAATCTCTGAAATTTGAGGTTTGTGCCTATTTAATTTCTGAACTTTTAAAATTACAAATTTAGTCCTTGAACTTTTGAATTTTTTAAAATTCATGAATCTACTAGACACAAAATTGAAATATTAGGGTTCCATTAAACATAACAAATTAAATTTACATCTAATAGATAAATTAATTTTTAGAAAATTTGAAATTTTCAAGGACATATTAGATACGAAATTGAAAGTTCAGAGATCTATTAGACTCAAAATTGAAAGTTTAAGGGCCCATTAGATGCTTTTGAAAGTTCAAGGACCAAATAGACACAAACCACAAAGTTTAGAGACTAAACTTGTAATTTAATCTTAAAAAAAAGAAAAATATACTTTTGTTTCCTGAGGTTTGGATTTAGTTGCATTTGGGACCTTGAGTTTCCAAACTCAATAATTTACTCCTGAGGTTTGCATTTGGTAGTATTGTGGTCCATCCGTCAGTTTTTCTATTCATTACTAACGAAAAGCTGCGTGACATTTGTGTTATTATTATTTTTAATATATATATTTTTATTTTTTTAACATAAAAAAATCATTTTTAATTTTTTTTCCTTTTTCTTTTTCTCTCTCTTCTTTCTCCCTCCTCCCATCCATGGCTACTGTTTGCTGTCTTTTTTTTTTTTCCTCTCCTTCCCTCCTTATTCTTCTCTTTCCCCTTCAACAATCAATCTCAATCACACTAAAATGGATTTGGATATGAGTATGGGTTTTTGGTTGGATTCAACAATCAATCGCAATCACACTAAAATGTGGAGTATGGGTTTTTGTTACGATCTTTGACAGCAGGAGTTTCATTTTATTCAATGACATTTTGGTTCTAAATCTGGTTTTTTAGGTGCTCAATTTGAGAATCTCCTTCTTCAATTGCCTTCATCAAGGTATTGATATGCTCTTGCATCTCTGCCATTCTTTCTTCCATAGTGCATGTTTTAGTCGTCATGACGAACACTACGTCAGAGTCGAGATTGAACAAGGGATTATGCTTAATAAGAAACTTGTCATTGATAGATGCCTCCAGCAACGTCATTACTTCGTCTACAATAATAGGAGCTTTATTTTCCTGCAGCTTTAGGTCATTGGAGCAATTATGGGTAATAGAGTTCGTGTACAAGTTGCTCATGATAGAGATCATCGAAGAAGTCTTCTTGAACGTCATCACTTCATTTGTATTTTAATATGAGAGGAAGAGATGGGAGGTAGAGATGGTCCCATTAAGCATGCCAATTTGTTCACACGAGATTTCAAAATAGGTAATTTGATATGTGTAATGAACTTGTATTTGTATTGATTTGTGAAGTTGTATAATATCTAATGTTTGTCATTTGATTCTTTCTCTTTCATGTACAAATGTTTCGAGTGCTGGATAGCTTGTTATTGAGAAAACTTGTTGATCTTTTTTAATTGGCCTTCGAACTTGTGGATCTGCTTGAATCGACCTATGGCTTGTTGATCTTATTGGATCAACACTTGGCTTAATAATCTTCAAGTCTTCAGATCTTCAAAGATATTTTGGTCTTTAAGGTCTTCAGGTCTTGAATTCTTCTGATCTTTTCAAAGTGTCTCTAGTCTTTAAAAAGTCTTCAATCTTCAAAGAGATTTCAAAGAGTTGTTGGTCTTCAAGAGCTTCAGATAGTCTTCTGATTTTCTAGAAGTCTTCTGAGTGCTCTGTGTTCTCGATTTTCATAACCTTTCTCTTGAACATCTTTGATCTTCAAGAAGTGTTCAGTTTTCAAGAGTTTTAAAGAGTCTTATGATCGTCTATAGTTTTAAGTTATCTATGAGTTCTCATGTCTTTTTTGAAACTTTGATTTATGAACCCTTCAAATGAAGGACAACTCTTCTACTTATAGAGCTTTCCATGGGTATGTAGGCTTGGGCATTAATGGCTTTTGGGCCCAACCATTGGCCTAGGGTTTTGTTAACTTTGGATCTAGCCATTTGGGTTTGGACTTTGTTGGATTAGAGCCTCCCCTTTGGATTTGTTTAAGTTTGACCCAAATATCATATGACCCAATCTGACCAAACTAAATTTAGGATGTGCCAACTTTTGTATTCGAATTATTAAATTTGGGACACATGTCAATTTATAACTGGTCCCAATTTTAATAACTAATGATTTTATCATTAATTCACAAATAATAATATGACAATTTGTAACTGACCAAAATTTTTCATTCAACACCATTTTTTTAAAAACGTTTCTAAAAATTTAAAAACAAGAAAGATGATGATTGATCAAACATGTCTGTTTCTTAAAAAATGAATATATATATATATATATATATATATATATATATATATATATATGAACATTATCAAACAAATCCTAAATAAACAAAAGAATTACAAACAACTTTTTTTTTTTCTATGATTGAATTGAGAAGTAACCCAAGGATCACCTTTAATTCGTCTGGATTGCGTAAAGGTTTTGCTTAAAAATTTCTTCCACTTTGTCTACCTCATCTTTGTCGTTGTTCAAAATTTTGTCAAGACTCTTTGTTTTCCTACTTTCTCTCCTTAAGGAATGAAGCTTCTTCCGTACGTTTCACCATTAACACAAATATTAATTTTTTTCCTTGTTTTTTTTTTCTTCTAAAGCAAAATGAAACATAAATTTTAACCTAATTAATGGAAGTGTTTAATTTTAATTTTTCCTAAGTTGGAGGGTTTAATTTTTTGAAATTGAAAGTTTGTGGGTGTAATTGCAAGAACTACTATAGTTTATGGGTGGTATGTGCAATTTACCCTATAATTAAAATCGAATCTTCTGGAATTAGAACTGCATTTCTCATGTATGTCACTAGGGGTGTGCAAGAAACCGAGAAAATCGAAGAAGCAAACCAAACCGATCCAAACCAATTGGTTTGGTTTGGTTATTTTGAAAAAAAAAAACGATTTCCTCGATTTAAAATTTTAAAAAACTGCAATATTCAATTCGGTTTACGATTTAGAATTTTTTAAATCAATAAAACCGAACCATTAAAAAATAAAAATGCCCACCCAATAAAGCCCAACACAAATATTCAAGAAAATCCTATTGTTTTAATTAATTACAACAACCTTTTTCTTTCTGCATTTTCCAACAATCACGTGATTTCCAACTTTATGATTTCACCCAAAAAAAAAATCCCTTTTAATAAGTTTCTTTAATAAAGTGTATTCCTTATTAATATTATTAGAAAATTCTCGAAAATTAATAAATTATTATACTCAAGAACTAGCCCCCCCCAAAAAACTTAATTACTATGAAAACAACACAAAGAATCCATAAATATTTATTCTCAAGTATGGTAAATAATTTCAACATTTAAACACTAATCGAGTTTTCAGCTCTTTAACCAACCTAAGCATAACTCAATGGTTAAAGTATCTATTTCTTCCCTTATGATCAGAGGTTCAAATTATCATCCCCACATTTGTTACACTAAAAAAAATCTATCTAGCATAGTAAACATGTAACGACCGACATTTTCAGGTATTGCTTGAAGTTTAATTTGAAATTTTAAATTAATTAAAAGGCCAATTTCTTGTTTAAAGTTGTGTAGTGGAATTTAATTTTGTAGTTTTGCATTTTTGTGAATTTGAGGGTAAAATGGGAAGAAAGAAGAGAAAAAGAGAATTAATTGATGTTTGGGGCATTCTTGAAATTTACGAGTCATTAAGCCAAACCCAAGCCCATGTTTAAGCCAAGCCCTAATATCCCTCTCTATTATTTTATCTTGCACGTAGCCCTAGGTTAGACTCAAGCTTTCAAGCCAAACTCCCAAACTAGCCATCATCTTCCTCACTCCCTTCTTCTTCCCTTGGGTTTTCGACAATCATGCATTGAAGCAAGGAAGAAGTTTTTCCTGCAAGCTCCTCGTTGCCGCTGTCTCCTCGCCTTCGCAACCACCCACGGACCCCAGGCTACCAACGTGCATAGCCGCTGTTCACGCGCAAACCGCAGACTCAACGCCAGATCCGCAAACTGCCGAACTGCCGCGCAACCTCGCCGCCACATAGACCACTAGCCCAAACCGCAGCTTGTCAGGCCGCCGCTAGATCCGTGAACCACGCCCAGACCGTCGCCTTCATGATCGCGAGCCGTCGCCTCTAGTTTGCCACGCCACTGCCCTGCAGATCCCCGACCCGTTCCAACCAGCCCTCTCTTCCACTCCGTCAAAACGCCATTTGTGGGTAATCGATAGTTTCTACACGTTTTCTTGATGGTTGTGACTATGGGCAGGACTAATTCATGAATATTGACTTTGTTTCAAGGATACTCACTCCAATCCGGCGTCAAAATCACGAGCGCGACGCCTTTGAGTTGCTGTCCAGTGGGTATTTGGGACCATTGGAATGGAATTTTTCAGTAAGTCACAAAGGTTCTTAAGTTTGAGGTTGTATGGTAGATTAAAATTGAAATAAGATTAACCCATGGATCTTGTTACTTAAATTCAGTTTTACCCACCAATTTGAGACTAAGTTAAATGTTGTAGCATTAATTCTAATTTTTGGAATTTAGTTTGGTGGAAGGAACTTTGGGAGTTAATTATGATTTTAGGAATTGTTTCTAACCTTAGGGATGGTTTGAATTAGGCTCCAAATCGTTTGACTGAGGTTCGAGGCAGTGATATTTTGGTGAGCATTTGGGTGATTTAGATTATTGAGCTTAGCCAAGGTAAGAGACTTTATGCCGGTATGCTTAAATGCAAATTAGGAACTGAATTGAAGAAACTCAATTTGAAATGAAAAGCTTTTATAAATGTTTTATTATGACTTTTGATGAATTTTAAAATGTTTTATTTTATATAAAAATGGATTTCTACATGTATGAGTGTCAATTATTCTTATGAATGTGATGCATGATTTATGATTTAAAATCTATGATGAAAAATACGAGAATGTTGCTTTGTGTTGCATCATGGCATGAAAATTGAAATGCTTTGGGACTTCATGCATACATATGTATTTTTCATGATAAAATGATTTCGAAGGCTGTGACAATTACCCCCTAAAGTTAAAGATGTACATCTAAATGAAAAGAAACCTAAAAAGGTTAAATGGAAAGGAACCTGAAAAGGTTAAATTGAAAATGAACCTGAAAAGGTTAAATGGAAAGGAAAAGTTAGGTTGGGTTAATTGTCCACAATAAGTTAAATAGAAACGTTTCCACTATGTAAAGCTTTTAGGTCCCACTAGAGGAAAATATTTTAAAATCACTTTGTATGTGTTTGCATATCCTGACCCTGGTAGTGAGGTCACTTACTGAGTATTATAAATACTCACCATTTTCAAAAATATTTTTTTTCCTTTTCAGGTAAAGGCAAGGGCATCTGATTGGTGTTACACACAAGCGCACTCAATCGAAGTAATATAAAATGGTATGTGAGTACCAAGTATCGAATCCCACAGGGAATGATGTAACAAAAATATTGATGAGTAAAATGTAAGGAAAATTGCAACTTTGAAAACTAAAAATGCAAAAATAATGTTGGGATGGTGTGTTGGAAAAAGAAAAATTGCTTAATCTAATTGCAAAATCTAAAAATGACAATAATTGAAATAACAAAAATTGCAAAATTGAATTGCATAATCTAATTGCAGAATTGAGAAATGACAATAATCGAAATAAGAAAAATTGCAGAATTGAATTGCAGAATCTAGAATTGGCAATAATTGAAAACAAATTAGATAGACTTAGTGAATGAAAATTCAAAGGAAATTTGGATAAAAATGGGGCTCAAGAATGTCATTGCCCTAAGTTGTAATTGCAAACTAAAATTTCAATTCTAACCTACTCCACACTCAATTGTAAACCAAAATTGCTTCTCCTATTCACCTTGAATTTAGGTGTTTAGGAGTCTAAGTGAGTGACTTATATGTCTATAGTCCCTCTATTTTAGATCATTTGGCTCAACAATTTTATGGATTTTGGAATCCTTAATCCCTATGTCTAGGGTAAGGATTGGCTTATGTCTAAGCTCTTTTCTCCATTACTTGTGTGAAATCTGCTTATCACTAACCCCGTCGGTATTAGATCTAAGCTTGAATTGCTACCCTAGTTGATCAATCTAGGATCTTAACGGAATTTTATTCAACACAAGCAAACAATTGAGATGTAGGCTTGTTTTTTATTGAAAATTTGGCTACATTTACTTCTTAGGGAATTCACATCCTTGAACCCCCTAAGAAGTTTTAGCTCAAAATAAAAATCTTAAAACTAATTTTTGAAGGAAACAACATTTTAAAGAAAATTTGAGTAAAATTGCTAGTGATAATTAAAACTAAATAAATTGATAAAATACTTGGGCAAACATAATGCTAGACAGTAGCTAATAATCCTCCAAAACCTCTCACTGTGAATAGAAAATAAAGGGCAAATTGATATCAATTTCTAATCAAGACTTTAACTTATTGAAGAAAACAAATTGTGAACAACAACACCCATATGACAGAACAACAAAATCAATTTCCCTTGTAATTAACAAGTATAGAATTGAAATCTTTTGCTGCAAGACAGAATTTCATCGACAAAAATTATTCTTAGAACCGAGTTTCTCCTTTATTCCAATTGACTTCATCCTTTCACTATTTCTAGGAATTGATTAGTCTTAACACTCCAAGCTTGCCTTGAATTGGATTAGAAAATTGAGAAGGAACTAGCTAAATTCTCGAACGAAAACAGAGCAGAATTTTCCAGAAAACACAGAGTATTAATGTGAATAAAACCCACGAACAAAAACTGAATCAAAACTTAACTTAATACGAGAGAGATTTAAATGAAGAACAACAATTGTACAGCCAACGACTCTTGATAAAACAAGAAGAAATTGCATAACATAAAGACAGAAACTTGAAGTTCTCGGCAAAAAAAAACAGAAAAACAAAATGCAGAAAAACATAGTTTCTAAAATGACGAAAACCCACGAAAATTGACTCCAAAATTGCCTCCAAAACCAATTGCTTAGCTCCTCATCTTCTTTCCAATTTATAGACATTCATTAGGGTTGAAGATTGCCCAAATTTCGTACTCAAAATCCCCCAAATCATGCTGTAATTAAGTTTTCCATATATGAGTTTTTCGCATGAATTTTCGTTATTCCTTGAATTTTCTGCTGTCCAGAATTGCAGAATCCGATTTTGCAATTTCTACATTCCCTGCTCCAGAAACAATTGCAGAATCACGAATTTGCAATTTGATTTTGCAATTTCCACATTCCCTGCAAACAAACTCAACTTTTTTAGAATCTTATCTAATTGCTTTCATTCTTATTCCTTTCTTATTTTCAAGCAACTTTCAACTATTTTCAAATGATCTTAAGACAAGACAAGAATATTTTAAGTAATTAGGAGTTAAATAAGCCTTAATTCTAAGGCGTATCAACATCCTAGGCGAATGACAGGATAGTTGCTACAAGAGGCCATGGGTGACGTAGAGAAGTTTATTTCCGCAAATCTCTTATAGGCTAACATTTTTTTATGACCTTTTAACTGTTGAGTTCTATAAATTATTTCAGATTTTAAATGTTTTAGTTTATCCTTATGCTTTGAAATAAAGAGATCCCGAGCTAAAAGTTTTTTTTATTGTTTTAACAAATGTTTAAATCTTTTTGTGTTTTTATTAAAGATTTCTAAATTCTATTAGAATGCATGTAGTAACGTCTCTAGGAAGTCTAATAGGATAAGTAGGGTCGTTACAAAACATAATGCATTGGGTAGTTGCAAGAATTATTCTTTTTTCCATGAATGTGGGAGAAGAGGTTCAAACCTAAGATCCATGAGAGAAGAAATTGGTGCCAACCGCTCAATGTCATATTAATATGCCATACATTAACAAAGTCAAATATTGAGGTTTTTCATTCAAAGTATTACAATTCAAACAAGAGGCTAGATTATTAGATTCAAATCTACAACCTATAAAGTTACTAAAAATACCTAACTATATATAACAACTTTCATTATTTCCCTTGTATCCAATATTATTTAACTGACTATTAGCATATATTACATTGCTTTGATTACATGCCTTTTATATCTTTGAATATACATGTATCTATGGGTAAGGAAAAATTATGAATGTAGGCTATAATAATATGCATGTATCTATATTCATGGAAAGAGTTTGAAATGCAGGTTAATATGCATGTATCTATGTGGAAGGAAAGAGTATGAAATGCAAGTAATTAATATGAATGTATCTGTGTATGGATAGAGTTATAAATGAAAGTTAATATTATTATATATAAAGTGAACTTTGTGAAAGAAAATACATGAGTTTTGAAAATATGAATATGCAAAAGTTTGTTTGGGTTTCTCTCGCTACAATGGTCGCGCTTTCCGTTTTAGTTTACTCTCGTACGTCATGCTTTTCCTATTATTTTGCTCTTGTACTCTCTTAATTTGATGAGGATCTAAGTTTTATTTTAGGCTAAATTATAAAAAATAGTCCTGAATTTTATTCTTGGTTTAAAAAATATCCCTATTCTTTTGTAAGTTACAATATTATCCTTGATATTTTATAAATATTTCAAAATTATCCTTGGAGTAGAAATTTGTTAGAAATGTTGGACGGAAAAATCGACTTGGCGATGACCTAAAACAACATGGCGATGATTAGGACGTTTGCTTAGATTAAGTTTTAAAGAGCGACATTCATACACATCAACTTTTTATCCAACATTCTAACAGTTTTTCTACTCCAATGATAGTTTTGAAATATTTATAAAAGGTTGTGGGTAATATTGCCAACTTTTAAAAGAATAAGAGTATTTTTGAAACAAGGGGTAAAGTTTAGGAGTATTTTTATAAGGCTAAATTATAGAAATTACCCCTAAACTATGGGTTTTGTTTCAATAATACCCCTAAACTTTAAAAAGTTTCAAAAATACCTTCAACTTTAAAAAACGTTAAAAAATACTCTTGTCGTTAAGTTTTGGATGAAAACTGTTAAAGTTTTGTTTCAATAATGCCCATGAATTTTAAAAAGTTTCAAAAATACCTCTGTCCTTTCATAAAACATTCAAAAGTACCCTTACCGTTAAGTTTTGGATGGAAAATGTTAAAGTTTCATTTCAATTCACCTTTGACCTTTCAAAAAATTTAAAAAATACTCTTACTGGAAAATATTTTTTCTTCTCCCTTTTTTTGCAAATTCTTCCTCCATGAAAATTAATGAGCATAAATGGATTATTAGCATTTGAAAAGTTGTAGTAACAATTTAATCAAATAAGCTCCAAAAACCCAAAATTCATAACCATAACCCTTCCTTGTAGCTCTCCAAAGATACAAAATAAATAAATAAAACTAAATTGTTGTTGGGGATGGATTTTGAAACCTAGATAGGCGGATTCATGTAGGGATATGTTCAATTCTTAGAAATTGAAGGATAATTTGTCATTATCTTGCTTTGTGGGATAGATTTCTTGCTTGAATTCGTTTAAAATTCAACTATTCAGATGCTTGAATTTGATGTCAAATTGTGGGGCTGAAAAATAAATTTTCTGTTACCCACCTACCGTTTCCATTTCTTGGGTTGTTATTTTTCATTGCATCAAGATTAACACTCGAATTTGAAGTTCATTTGTGACTCTCTATGTTTACTTTAAACTTCTAGGTTTTCCTTTAGCAATCGTTAATGTAGTATTAAATTTGAAAATTTAAAGCGTGCTACAACTAATAGAACAAGCTAGCTAAGCTAGCGTGCAATGATTTTCTCTGTGTTGGTGTTGTGTAAAATTATTCAATGTAATACTGTAAGTGTACACATCAAGTTTTAATATAGTGTAAGAATGTCAGGTTATCGTCCACTAGATTGGTATTTGAGTTTACTTAATTGCCATGAATACAATCACCCATTTTTATTTAGAGAAAGAAGTAGAAAGATGAATAAGATCAAAACAAAATAAAAACATAAAATAAAATATAGAGAACAATCAAGAGAGAGATATTTTAGGGAGTTGATTTTCACCAATCAGACCAACGATTCAATTAATTACACAACAAAGATTGACATGCACATAATCCATAAGTCAGGAAGACAAAAGTAAAAATTGCCTCTTACAAGCACAATGAAATGTCAAGGGCATTAATGAAACAAAACTTTAACATTTTCTATTCAAAATTTAACGGCAAGGATATTTCTTAAAGTTTTGAAAGGTTAGGGATAATTTTTAATTTTTTTAAAGTTCAGAAGTATTATTGAAACGAAACTTTAACGGTTTTCATCCAAAACTTAACGGTAAGGGTATTTTTGAACGTTTTTTAAAGTTTAGGGGTATTATTGAAACAAAACCTATAGTTTAGGGATATTTTCTATAATTTAGGGATATTTTCTATAATTTAGGGTTTTTATCTTTATTTTAATTTAACGTAGATGTGGAAGCGAAGGGAGGACACTCGCAACCATTAATTTGTGATGCAGCTTGCTCAGGCACCAGTCCAATTGAAAACGAGCAGTGCCAAAATTCCTGCTTTCGAAGAAGATATGGAAGTGGTCAATGTATTGAAGATCAAAGTGGAAATGTACTTTGTTGCTGTAGCCCTTAGAATCATTGAGATTATCCCCACATTTTTAATCATGTTATTACTCACATATAAAAAGGGTTGAAAATTTTCCCTTTATCTAAAACACATGGAATAATTATCATGGGTAATAACATTTTTTTTTTTTTTATATTGGAATTCATGATTCTAAAATTTTATGGATAATCACTTTATTTATTCTTTTTTGGATAAATGGACAAAATGATCCCTAATGTTTCAGGTATTTTGAAGTTGTCAATTTTACCTTTAATGTATTTAAATTTCTCAATTAAGTAATTTATATTTGTTATAATGCAAGGCTTTCATGTTTTATTAACTAAAAATATAAAATGCAAAAAAAAAAAATCCTTATTCTATGGAGCTTTTATTTGTAAATTGAAATTAATTCAATTATTAATAGCAATATGAGAAAGAAATGAAATATGAAGATAGTTCAAGAGAGGTCTCTCTCGACGCTAAATTCTACTAATCTTCACAAAAATTGGAATGATTAATCCATTAATTCTTACTGAACACGTTCTAATTTACTCAACTTTTTTTTTGGATAGCTACACAAAGCTTTTAGATTATAAAAAATTAATCCATAACCATACATTTATTTTCTAATCATCTTCTTAAAGTTGTCTCATGAGCTGGAGAACCAATTTCAAAATTTTAAAAATCAAAGTGCTATTATTTAAATAATATGGACTAGGAAAGTTATTTCATGAACTACCATGAAAAAAAAATCAACCAATAAAATTTGGAGTATATATATATGCTCAATGTACAACTTAGCCAACTTAAACATTGTTTTAGTGGTTAAAATATTATATATTTTTAATTTGGCTTTTATATGCTTCTTCAATTTTAACAATCATGGTCAACCTTTTTTTTTTTATTTCACCAATATTTTGAGTGAAGAGATTCGAACCTATGACCTCTTAGTTATAAGCTCATACTTTATGCCAGTTGGACTATGCTGTAGTTGACAAATGTTATCAACTTAAACATAATTCAAGTAGTTAGACATTTTTATGGAATTCTCACATCCTCCTTATTTGTAAAATAATATTCTAAAAGGAAAAATTATGATCCACTGCATCTAGGGTGCTAATCTTGTTTGGATTATTGTAACCAATAAGATTCTTGTATGTATGTGGATTAATGATAAAATATCTAGTAAATTTTAATAAAAAAAAGAAAGTAGAGATGATAGTAAAGCTTTTTAAAATACAGAGAGGTTAAATTATAATTAAAGTTAAAACTTAGGTACCAAAGTATAATTAAAGTTAAAACCTAGGTACCAAAGTATAACAAAAAAAAATGCAGTAGGTTTTTAATACATGTAAACGAAGTTTGAATGATGGTTTAAAATTTAGGTACTGTTTATGACAAGTTTATAAGTATTTAGGACGAGGGCATTTAAGTAATTTGAACAAAGGGTTTTTGTAAATTTGTTATCTCTTCCACTTAGGGGCTGGCCTTATCGTGAAACTGAAGAGAGAGTGAGAATTCGCAGAGGAGCCGCACAGTGTCACGGTCATGCTTGTCCAGGGCGTGTTGCCCGTGGCCGCATGCCCATCTCAACCCCTTTTTATCATGCTTTCATTGTATTTAGTTCATGTTGCTTAATAGTTAGCTTTACTTGTATTTTTATGGGCGTATTACTCCTCGCCACTTTCCATGTTCAAGCCTGTCAAAGGCATAAATCCTAGAATGTACTATAGGGGGGTATGACTAGTTGTCCATCCTTCCTACCCGAAGTTATATGATAATCAAGCCGTTGTTTGTCCCTTATTTTCTTGCTTGCGTATAACAAAACACTTTCTCAAAAAGCTTTCAAAACACTTTCTCTCTCCCATTTTCTAAAACATTTTCTCCCGAGACCCGAGGGGAGGCTAGACCATATACGGAAGTAGTCCGCGACTTCTGTTTTTCGTACGGTTGACTTGCTTGTCGAGCTAAAGCAAGTGCCGCACAATCGTTGACCCGTTGCGAAGAGTGTGATTGTGACAAGTGGTATCAGAGCCTAGTTGGCTCCTCGAATTGAAAAGTTGTGATCATGTCCGTGACTGAAGAGTTGGGCAAGGCCCATGTTGACCGATGGTCCGAGATCGAAGAGCAAATGCTCTTCCTAAGAGAAGTCCCTGATAGTGTCCGGTTCTTGGAATCTTGCCTGGATGAGATTGCTGCGAAGGCAGACACGATTGATGATGTAGCTGGCCGCCTAGACGGGATGCCCGTCAGAGAATTGATGGTGAGGGTTGAGGCCCTGGAAGATAAAGCCACACGTCCTGTTGGCTTCGAGCGAGGGGATAGCTCGTCGGACTCTGTTACCCACATAGAGGAGCGCGTCGAGAGTCTAGACAGTGCGCAGAGAGCAATAACTCAGATGGTGTCTGACCTTTCTGAGGATGTTAGAGCTGCCATCGATGTTGTGAGGGCAGAAGTAACGGATCTGAGCGGCCGAGTGAATCTCACCATGAGAGCGGTGGGAAATCAAGCCCCAGCTGAGGGCATTGTACAACTAAATAAGGTGAAAGTGCCTGAACCGAAGCCCTTCTATGGGGCTCGTGATGCAAAAGCCTTGGAGAACTTCATATTTGACATGGAGCAATACTTCAAGGCCACAAGTACGATATCTGAAGATTCGAAAGTTACCTTGGCGACGATGCATCTAGTGGATGACGCCAAGTTATGGTGGAGATCCCGGTATATGGACATCTAAGAAGGACGATGTACCATTGATACATGGGAAACATTGAAACAAGAGTTGCGCTCTCAATTCTTCCCGGAAAACGTTGAAATATTGGCGAGGCGCAAGTTGCGCGAGTTGAAACATACGGGGACCATTCGAGAGTATGTGAAGCAGTTTGCGGGATTAATGTTGGACATTCGAGACATGTCAGAGAAGGACAAGGTCTTCTGCTTCGTTGAAGGATTGCAGTCGTGGGCCAAGTCCAAACTTTACGAACAGAGAGTTCAATGCTTGTCAGAAGCCTATGCGGCTGCAGAACGCTTGTTCTATCTCACCACCGAAGTAAGCCACGAACAACGTCAAGATGTGAGACGAAACCAACCCTCCCCAAGTAGAGAGAATAGAAACTCTCGGCCTAACTCTCCAAAGAACGGGGGAGGGAACCAAATGACAAGTGAAGGAAGAGATAATAGATCATTCCAACAGAATGGGGGAAATTCATGGCGAAAGCCACATTATCAGAATAACTACAACCAAAGGCCCCCATTCTGCTACATATGTAAAGGGGCCCATCGGGCGTATGAATGCCCAAATCGAACATCATTCAATGCTTTCCAAGCCGCGTTGGCGAGTTCATCAGGAACCAAGGGCGAAACCTCTGAAGAAGATGGGGGCGACACCCGAATCGGAGCATTGAAATATTTGTCCGCCTTACATAAGAAGGTGGAAGGAAGCAAAGAAACCACTTCGCGTGGTCTTATGTACGTCGACGCATGGATAAATCATCAGCCAGCGAGAAATACCATGGTCGACTCGGGAGCAACCCATAACTTTATAACAGAGGTAGAGGCACGTCGACTGAACCTACGCTGGGTTAGGGACGTGGGAAAGATCAAAGCAGTAAATTCAGCAGCATTACTCGTTTTGGGGGTTGCACGAAGAGTGCCAGTGAAGTTAGATGCTTGGAGTGGTCAAGCAGACTTTGTGGTCGTCAAGATGGACGACTTTGATGTTGTGTTGGGGATGGAGTTTCTCCTCGAACACAAAGTAATACCGATGCCGCTGGCAAAGAGTTTAGTGATCACGGTGTCCCAACCCACCGTGGTCCACGCCGAGTTGAGACAGCCAAACGAGGCAAAATTGTTATCAGCCCTTCAGTTGAATAAGGGCCAGGACGCACATTGCAACACCAAGGCCCGTGACGTTGATCAGCCTTGGAGAAGAAAGAATCAGCACAGTCATAACTCCTCTGTGGAGTTTAAACCGAAGCCAGAAGTTGCTTGAAAGAATACAAAAGAATACACAAAGCTTTTAGATTATAAAAAATTAATCCATAACCATACATTTATTTTCTAATCATCTTCTTAAAGTTGTCTCATCATGATTAAGGTGTTATAAACATCTTTTAAAGGTTAAATATTTGAATTTCTAATCATACGCCTTGGTTTGAGCTAGAGAACCAATTTCAAATTTTTAAAAATCAAAGTGCTATTATTTAAATAATATGGACTAGGAAAGTTATTTCATGAACTACCATGAAAAAAAAATCAACCAATAAAATTTGGAGTGTATATATATGCTCAATGTACAACTTAGCCAACTTAAACATTGTTTTAGTGGTTAAAATATTATATATTTTTAATTTGGCTTTTATATGCTTCTTCAATTTTAATAATCATGGTCAACCTTTTTTTTTATTTCACCAATATTTTGAGTGAAGAGATTCGGACCTATGACCTCTTAGTTATAAGCTCATACTTTATGCCAGTTGGACTATGCTGTTATTGGCAAATGTTATCAACTTAAACATAATTCAAGTAGTTAGACATTTTTATGCAATTCTCACATCCTCCTTATTTGTAAAATAATATTCTAAAAGGAAAAATTATGATCCACCGCATCTAGGGTGCTAATCTTGTTTGGATTATTGTAACCAATAAGATTCTTGTATGTATGTGGATTAATGATAAAATATCTAGTAAATTTTAATAAAAAAAAGAAAGTAGAGATGATAGTAAAGCTTTTTAAAATACAGAGAGGTTAAATTATAATTAAAGTTAAAACTTAGGTACCAAAGTATAACAAAAAAAAAAAAATGCAGTAGGTTTTTAATACATGTAAACGAAGTTTGAATGATGGTTTAAAATTTAGGTACTGTTTATGACAAGTTTATCTTAAGTATTTAGGACGAGGGCATTTAAGTAATTTGAACAAAGGGCAGTTTTGTAAATTTGTTATCTCTTTCACTTAACGAAGTTTGAATGATGGTTTAAAATTTAGGTACTGTTTATGACAAGTTTATCTTAAGTATTTAGGACGAGGGCATTTAAGTAATTTGAACAAAGGGCAGTTTTGTAAATTTGTTATCTCTTTCACTTAGGGGCTGGCCTTATCGTGAAGGTGAAACTGAAGAGAGAGTGAGAATTCGCAGAGGAGCCGCACAGCACAGAAAATCGAAGAAGAAGAAAACCGGCCGTGGATCTCGTTTTCGGGTGGGTTTTCTTTTGCCGCCGATCGACAGCGTGAGTAGGTCTTTCGTTTTTGGTGTGGCCTTGCTGTGGGTATTCGGTTTCGGGACTGCAGAGAAGTGGGTCTTCTATTGTTTTCGGCTGTAGCTGCAAACGCCGGCGACTGGTCTCGGGCTTAGGGGCCATCGGAGTCGTGGGTATCGATGTGGTGAAGAACACAGTGGTTTCTGTGGGTCTCGGCAGTGTTGTTCTGTGTGTAGGCGTCGTGGGTCTTGGTGTATAAGGCTGAAGACGACGTGAGTTTTGGGCATATTCGAGTTCATTTTATAACATCTCTATTACATTTTTCCCTCGATTCAATAATCCCATATTGAACACCCACTTGCATTCTCTTTTACAGTGTATTGGAACTTCCTTTTGCACCTGCAAGCTTCCATAGTCTTCGGCAGCTCTCTAGGACTTCTCGGGCCAGGTATGTTCTTCTCTCGATGTTTGATATGACTATGATTTCTCTTTCTCTATATGTGTTAGAAGAGGAAAATATTGCTGTTTGGATTAGGAGAAACAATTTGAGAATTAGAAGTTGAGTTTTTAGGATCATAGATGGAAAAATTGAGAGCGAGAAAATGTTGCTGTTTGGATTAGATTTTCTGGGAAAGTGATGAATTTTTTCAGCATCTGAGAATTTGTTTGATGGAAATTTTTGCCTTCTACTTTTTTGCAATTGAATGTGCCTATATATAGTGATCATGTTTTGTTCTGTCTTATATCGCCCCTATTTTGCTATTGTTTATTTCTTTTGGGTTTTAACAAAAATTTGGTTGATGATGGTCATGTTTGGTTAACAAAAATGGACTTGTTCTTTGGTTGGAAGGGAGAGAAAAACTTTAGTAACTCTAGAAATTGAGTACTCATGAGCTTTTCTTGGTTTGATTTCTGTCTTAGGATGACTTCGTCTTTTACAAATGAGACATCTAAACAAAGTCATTCTAGTCAAACTCTTCGTTTAGTTGAAAGTGATAATCCTAATCCTGGTGTCAGTAGTGAAGCAGGATTGTTAGGGACAAGAAAATCTACTAAACTAACTTCAGATGCTTGGGAGCTTTTTATCAACTTCATTTAATTTATATTGTGTAAACTTTGATATGTGAAACTGTGTTTTTTTAATATTTATTAGCTATTTTCTTGTAGACTCCATTTTTTTTTTTGAAAAGTTGGAGCTTATTGTTGTGTATATATTAAGGTATTACTTGAAATTTTATTAATGTAGTTTAGAAGTGTTAGTATTGTTGAAAATTTGTTGAAAATTTATTAGATATTGTATCAACTATCAAGAAATTGATAAAGTGTTTATGTGACTAGCTTTTATGATTATGCCATTTGCAATTTGAAAACAGAAAATAGTTATGTTAACTCCAAAAAGAGGCAGTGAACTGTACATTTTCACAAAAAAAATCAAATGGAGAGATCTTATATGAGAACAATCTTCTATTTCTTTTTCTTCCAGAGAGCCCAAATAAGAGCTCTGCTCGAATTGGTCCACAAAACTCTTGCTTTCTCTTTAAACCACCAGCTAGAAAGCTATTCAAACAGAGGCCATCTTCAACTCTTTTAGGAGGGCACCATGCTAAATTAAAACGGTTGATAAGAAACATCCAACCTTTATAAGCGAAATCAGAGTGAAAAAAAAAGATGGTTGCTGGATTCTTCATTCTTGTAACAAAGGAGAAAACATTTTTTGGATTTCTTCTTTTAATTCTATACAAAATATTTAAGCAGTTGCCATGTGCTAGGGACTATATGAAAAACTTGACTTTCTTGGGACTGTTGCCTTCCCAAATTCCTTTGGCGAGGATTTCATTTAGATATACAGTATTTCCATGAAGAAGTCTAGACAATGACTTGCTTGAGAAAGTCCCTGAAGCCTCTGGAATCCAGCACACTCTCTCTTCCTCTTAATTTGGCTTATGTCCTTCTAGCACTTTAGTGAGATTATACCATTCTTCCATCTCTCTGTCTAGAAGCCCTCTTCTAAGATTTAAATCCCAAACTTGTCTCTTAGCAGACCAACAATTTTGAATGGTGTGAGATTTGGAATTTGCTATTGAGTAAATGGAAGAGAATTCATCACAAAAGGGTCTTGGAGTAGCCCATTTGTCGTCCCAAAATCTGACTTTTCCTCCATTCCCAATCTTGAAAGCGATGCTACTTTCAAAGAAGCATCTGTTTTTGAAAATTTTCTTCCACTGGCTATAGATTGCCTTCCTTTTGCCATTGCTTGGTAACCAATTGCTCTCAGAATGGCCAAATTTACTTCTGATCACCTTCTTCCTAAGGGCGTTGTCAGGCTGAGTATATCTCCAAAGTCCAAAGCCATTTGGCTAAAAAAGCTGAATTTCTTCTTCTCAAATCTCTCACTCCCAGGCAGCCAAAAATTTGAGTGGCTGTAACTTTTTTCCAATTGACTAGGTCGCTACCTCCTTTGTTTTATTTTCATATGTTGTTAGGGAGAAGTGGATTGTTTGACTGGAGTATTTGATTTATGGGAGTATTACTGATCTCATTGATCTCCATGATTCTTTTAACGTGTAAAAATAAATTCAATTGGAATGTCATATGCTTTTACTGTTCTTTTTAATTGCTTAATTGTGAGTGAGGTGATTGATAATTTGTGTTCCTGTTTGCAATTTTATTTGGTTCATTTGGAATAGTTAGGCCTGGTTTTGTAACTATTTTACTTTTGGCTTCTTGTTTTAAAAAATTAAGCTTATAAGCACTATTTTCACCACGTATGTGTTTCTGTGTTTCTTTATTTTGATTTCTACTTTCGGAAAACATTTTTAAAATCTAAGTCAAACAGTTTGAAAACTAAAAAAATTAGACCCCATTTGATAATCATATGTAGTTTTTGAAAATTAAGTTTATAAACACTACTTCCACCTATGAGTTTCTTTGTTTTGTCATCTACTTTCTACTAATGATTTCAAAAACCAAGCCAAATTTTGAAAACAAAAAAAAGGTAGTGTTAAAAACTTGTATTTGTTTTTGGAATTTGACTAAGAATTCAAATTCTTTAAGAAAAGTGAAAACCATAGTAAATAATTTGGGACGAAACAAACATAAATTTCAAAAACAGAAAACTAAAAACAAAATTATTATCAAACGGGGTCTTAGTTTTTAAAAACTTGTTTTTGTTTTTGAAATTTTGCTAAGAATTAAAATGTGTTTTGAAGTAAAGTGAAAGTAAATCTAAGAAATTATGAGGAAGCATGAATAGATATGAAAAAGGAAAAAACTAAAAACGAAATTATTATCACATGGGGCCATAGGTATCGAAGGTTTATATGAATTTTTGGTTGATGTTTGGAGGGTAATTTTATTAATTAGAGACTTCTATGAAGAATTTTCTGTTAATGTTTTGAATTTTTTACGATGCCTGGAGGAATTTTAGTTGACAGCATTGGAATTTTTATTTTCAAGCATATAATTGGGCCAGTTTTTCTTAAAAAAAAAAAACTCAATTTTTGGACACGTTGAAATATTGACAGTTTTGAAATTTAAATTGATAGTAAATTCGAAATTTAAATTATGGGCCCAAACCAACATCAAAGCAAACAAAATTGAAAAAGATTTCTGTTCAGTTTGCACATGTGGTAAATTAAACGTCATGATTTGGTTGTCACTTCGACCTTAACCAAACCTGACTATTGACACCTCTACTACTTATAGATATGGAAAATATTCTTACAACTTGAAAAGAAAAAGAAAAAATTCACTACATATACTAAGTTATTTTGCTTTATTCGGGGAAACTTGTCTCCTGTTCTTAGGTGGTTAATCGTTGATGCCTACACTGAATTTCAGATTTGTTCATAAATATCTCAACCTTTGCCATTCAGAAGCAGCCTTGTTTGTGGCCTATTGTCAGCAAATGAAGAACTCGTCATCATTTGAGCAGTCTATACCTGAAAGAATTATTCAACGATTGTTCAGTGCATCAAACTCTTGCACCCTAGAAGCATCCTTAGAAACCCTTATTGAAGCTTCCAAAAGTATTGAGGGTCGATCAAATTTGGCTTCCCAGAATATTCTTCCTTGCGTGCTTGAGCTGATTCAATGTCTCATTTACACTTCTAGTGATGTGCTTCTATTGTCATCCTTGAAGCTCCTTAGAAACCTATGTGCTGGAGAAATTAGAAATCAGAATGTTTTCATTGAACAAAATGGAGTTGGAGTTGTTTCGAACATTTTGCAGTATGCTATGCTTATGTATGATCCTGATCGCGTGATTATCAGACTAGGACTACAGGTTATAGGAAATGTTTCATTGGCTGGAGAAGAGCATCAACAAGCAATTTGGCGGGGATTGTTCCCTAATGAGTTCATTTTACTTGCTCGTATTCATTACCGTGAGATTTCTGATCCTTTGAGTATGATTATCTACAATCTATGTAGTAGACACTCTGAACAGGTTGCATCACTTTGCGGCGACTTAGGGTGGCCTATAATTGAAGAGATTACCTGGACGACATCTTCAGGTAAACTCCTAGACTAAGAAGCATGGACACAGACATGGGACACGGACACGACACGACACGGACACGGCGACACGCCAATTTCTGAAAATGTAGGACACGGACACGTTGGGGACACGTTAGGGACACATTATTATTTTTTTATTTTATTAGATAATATTAAAAAATCAAACTCAAAATATTTTAGTTTTTTTACTAACTATTAAAACTAATTAAAATATAAAAAAATGTGAGTGAAAATATAATGGGCAATTCAAGTTATGTTTAAAACTTGTATATAAAACCCAATGAGCCCACTTAAACTTAATAAAGACAAAGGCCCACATGCTTACCCATTAAAAATTCATAAAATAAAATTTATTTAAAAGTTTGTAATTTAAAAGAAAACCCTAACCCTAAAAGCTATTTCCCTCTGCCGTTTCTTCTTTCCTTCCCCACCCCATTTCAACTTTCCCTCTTCGATTTTGCTCTTTCCCTCCCCCAATTTTACTTTCCATTCCTCTGTTCGATCTCCTTCCCTCTACCAATAATGAACTTCGCCGCGACCACCTCTGCCAACGCTGCCTCCCTCCCCCGAATTCTGGTTTCCATTTCTTTGTTTGATCTCCCTCCCTCTGCCGATGATGGACTTCGCCGCCGACCTCAACGTTGACGTTTTGCCGCCGACCACTTAAAAGTTTGGGTTTTGTGAATGGCGTGTCCGTAGAGTGTCTGTGGCGTGTCCACCACGTGTCCAAATTGTAGAAAAATAATAAAAAAAAGGGACACGTAATTTCGCGTGTAGGACACGTGTCCGGAGCGTGTCTGGACGTATCCGTGTCCGACACGGACACTTTGTCAAAAACAAAGTGTCCGTGCTTCCTAGCTCCTAGATTTGCTTTACCTTTTCAGTCTATCTTTTCTTTTTATATATCGTCATCGTCAACCTTTCTTGTTTCTTTGGAGTGCCTTGTGTTTTCATACTCCTTTTGGGTGTTTTTGCAGTTGGTTATAGCGAAGATTGGGTGAAGTTGCTTCTTTCAAGAATTTGCTTGGAAGAACCATATTTTCCTCTGCTTTTCTCTGTATTACGCCCTATATTTGTGCGCATGATGGTAAGGAAGGAGGAAATAAAGATGTCTCTCAGGATGCAGTTGATGTGCTTCTCTCTCTTGGACTTATAGATTTGCTTTTGGGCATACTTCGTGATCTCGAACCTCCAGCCATACTGAAGAAAGCACTTCAACAAGCAGAAAACAAGGATAGAACAAGTCTTCCAAACACATTAAAGCCGTGTCCATATAAAGGGTTTCGAAGAGATATTGTTGCTGTCATTGGAAATTGCTTATATAGAAGGAAGCATGTACAAGATGACATTAGAAAGAGGAATGGAGTGTTTGTGCTATTGCAGCAGTGTGTTGCTGATGAAAACAATCCCTTTTTGAGGGAATGGGGCATATGGGCTGTGATGATGAAAACAATCCCTTTTTGAGGGAATGGGGCATATGGGCTGTGAGGAATTTACTGGAAGGGAACTTAGAAAATAAAAAATTAGTAGCTGAATTGGAGGTTCAAGGTCTCGCAAATGTGCCTGGGATTGCTGAACTTGGTCTTCAAGTTGGGTGGATCCAAAAACTCGACGGGCTAAGCTTGTAAATGCCTCTTGACCATTTGAAGACAATTAAGGCAACTGGACATGCATATTATTGTTTTCTAGATGGGTATTCAAGATATCATCAAATAGCAATTGCTCCAGAAGACCAAGGGAAGACTACATTCACATGTCTGTATGGTACTTTCGCATTTCGCAAAATGCCTTTTGGTCTATTCAATGCACCCGCTACCTTCCAAAGATGTATGATGACAATCTTCTCAGACATGGTTGAGAATTGTATCGGGGTATTTATAGATGATTTCTCTGTTTTTGGAATGTCTTTTGATAATTGCCTCATCAATTTAGAATTAGTTCTTCAAAGATGTGAACAATCTAACCTTGTTTTGAATTGGGAGAAATGCCATTATATGGTTCGAGAAGGTATTGTATTAGGTCACAAAATTTCTTCGAAAGGGATTGAAGTGGATCAAGCAAAGATAGAGACAATGGAGAAGTTGCCTCCACCAATTTTAGTGAAAGGAGTGAGAAGCTTTCTGGGGCACGCCGGTTTCTATAGGAGGTTCATTAAAGATTTCTCGAAAATTACTAAACCTCTATCAAACTTACTGGTGCACGGTACAAAATTCCAATTTGATGATGCATGCATGAAAGCTTTTGAATTGTTGAAAGAAAAGTTAGTGTCTGCTCCTATAGTTGTAACTCCATCTTGGGATTGTCCTTTTGAATTGATGTGTGATGCTAGCGATTACGCTGTAGGGGCTGTACTAAGACAAAGAAAAGCTAAATTTTTTCATGCCATATATTATGCAAGTAGGACTTTAAATGATGCGCAATTGAATTATGCTACAACCGAAAAAGAATTACTTGCCATAGTGTTTGCCTTTGATAAATTTAGATCATATTTGATTGGTAATAAAGTCATTGTGTATATTGATCACTCTGCTATTAAATACTTGATGACCAAGAAAGATTCCAAACCTAGACTTATTAGGTGGGTTCTTCTTCTGCAAGAATTTGATCTTGAAATTAAAGATAAAAAGGGGTCAGAAAACTTAGTAGCAGATCATTAATCTAGACTTGAACTACCAATTGAACTTGAATCTGTGAAAAATCCCATTAATAATAATTTTCCCAATGAGCATCTTTTTGCAGTGACAGGAACAAATGAAGTCTCATGGTTTGCAGATTTGGTGAACTACTTGGCAGCAAAAGTGGTTCCTCCAGATCTCTCTTACCAACAAAGGAAGAAATTCTTTTTAGAGGTGAAGCACTATTTTTGGGATGAGCCCATATTGTATAAGCAGTGTTCAGATCAAGTCATACGAAGGTGTATTCCAAAAGAAGAGATGGGCGACATTTTGCGCCATTGTCACAACTTAGAATGTGGGGGTCATCACGGTGGAAATACAACAGCCGCAAAGGTATTGCAGAGTGGATTTTATTGGCCCAATCTATTCAAGGATGCTCACGCATTCGTGATGGCTTGTGACAAATTCCAAAGAGTTGGAAACATATCTAGGAAGGATGCTATGCCCTTGCAAAGTATTTTGAAGGTAGAATTGTTTGATGTTTGGGGCATGGACTTCATGGGTCATTTTCCATCTTCATACAACAAGTATATTTTATTGGCAGTTGACTATGTGTCAAGGTGGGTGGAAGCAATTGCTACTCCAACAAATGAAGGAAAAGTAGTCTTTATTCTCAAGAAAAACATTTTTTCGAGATTTGGGGTACCAAGGGAAATTATCAGTGATGGAGGTACACATTTTTACAACAAGAAATTTGCTACACTTCTATCCAAATATGGGATCAAACATCGGATGACTCTGTTATATCACCCTCAAACCAATGGGCAAGCTGAGTTGAGCAATAGAGAGGTGAAGAGAATTTTGGAGAAGACAGTGCATCATTCGCGGAAAGATTGGTCTAAGAAACTAGATGATGCCTTGTGGGCGTATCGAACTGCATTTAAAACCCCACTTGGGATGTCTCATTACCGATTGGTTTTTGGTAAAGCCTGCCACCTTCCAGTTGAGCTGGAACATAAAGCATATTGGGCTGTGGAAATGTTGAACATGGATTTGAAACTGGCTGGCGAAAAAAGGTTATTACAATTGAGTGAAATGGATGAGTTTAGAAATGATGCATATGAGAATACTCGAATTTATAAAGAGAAAACCAAGGCATGGCACGATAAGCACATAAGAAGAAGAACCTTTGTTCCGGGTTCGCCAGTGCTACTCTACAATTCACGCCTAAAATTATTTCCAGGAAAGTTGAAATCTAAATGGTCGGGCCCGTTTACAGTGATTCAAGTTTTTGCTCATGCAGCAGTGGAAGTGAGCAATGAGAGTGGTGAATTATTCAAAGTAAATGGGCAACGCTTGAAGCCTTATGTTCATGACTCATTCGAAAGAGGGAAGACCTCAATATTGTTAAATTCGGTGTCGAGCGAGTGTTGCTTAGCAGAGTGTATGCAAATTCAGAATGAAAACACTCCTAAATGTGCAAGTATAGACAGTCTAATTCAACAAGTGATAAGTATTTTTATATCGTTCTCCTCAGGGACTAGTTATGTGGATTTTTGCAATGCCTAAGCTGATTTTAGTTAGGTAACAAGAATTAAACATCAAATGGTGCAATGAAATTAAAAGAACTAAGGAACAAGAGTAAAATGGTGCTGAAATGCTGGAACAATAGGAAAAACAGTAAATAAACTGGGACTAAACAGATTCTGTGAAAAGGGATCAGGATTAGGAGTAAAATCTTGCTTCATCAAACTAAATGCTACAGCATAGATCATGCTTCAACACTCAATGCAGGTTAATTCGCGGATTCTTTCAAGAATTCCCGAGAATAAGTGATTAACTCCCATTAACCGCTGAAATTAAGCCTTTAACTGCAAACATTAGGTGGGTTACCATCCCTAGTGTCCCCAATTACCTTAGAGCATGCTCCTAATCAGAACTAATGCTATACCATGCATTCAGTTTATCCCTTCTCTTCCCAAAGTCAAGATAAACACTGCCTAGATGAGTTGGCCAGACAAATCCAAGTTAAAAATGAAGCACACAAGGCATAGGAGTGAAGAATATGCAAGTCTACTGTTTCATTCAGCAAGAATCAACAATAAATCCTTTAATCCCTCACCCAAGGGGTGATTAGTTCATAATTACAAGAAATGACAGCAATAAAACAGTAAGAAAAGTCTGAAATAACATTCTAACTCCTGTCTTTAATATCAAAATGCTGAAAAATAAAGAAGTACTGTAGAAACTAGGAGAAATGGACAAGAAATGGTGTTGGGCAGCTCCTTTACGGCAGGATTCCCTCATTTCCAGAAGTGGATCACCTCCCAAGAAGGGTTCTTCTTCTTCTATCGATTTTCAGCCCCTCCAAATGTCTAATCTCCAAGCTCCTCTCCAAAAATGGCAAGTTAGGGCTTTATACCTCTCCTCTTTCTTGAAATCAGGGCTGAGTGGACACTTTTTGACTAATGGCAGCACCTCATTCGCTCAAATCAGTACATGTGTTATAATTTGTCAACGTCAATTAATGAAATAATTCCCACGTGCGTTTTGCGTAACTGATCCCAGGTAAATGCTCCAGCTTTAATAATGCTTTATCAGAGACAACAATTGCTCCAGCAATCTTGACTTTCCATCAACAGTAAAGCTCTAGCATTACAGGTTGCATTTTCCAGACTTAGCCATCTTTACCTTCAGCAATTGGCCTGCATAAGTCACAAATAGCACATTTAAGTAATATTATACCTTAAAAAGCTCACAAGTGCTTTTCACATGAAAATGGACTCATTTACTACTAAGTCATCAATTTAAAGAGGCTTCTAAGTACAAAAGTACCTAAAATAGTGCTTTTAAGTCACAAAATCTTCACTAAAACCCCCTAAATAGCTCTCATTCTAAGAGCTATCAGCGAGCATGGTCGAGTTGAGGACATTAAACTAAGCACCCAACTGGTTTATTCATTTTGTTTTGTTGTGTTTTGAAGTTGTTTATTTTTAATAGGTGTTGTTTTATCAAGTTTGTTTTGCAATTTTTTTAGGGAGTTTCTAGGCAAAAAAAAAAAAAAACAAAAAGCCAGTCGCGCAGCGCCCTAGAGCTGCCAAGCGGGCAGCAACGCGCGCAGGAGGCAAAAGCGCAGCTCCTAGGCGCTGCATTTGGGCGCCTAGGCGCCTCTGCGACAGAAAAAAAAAACGTTTTATTTTCTAAAGCAAACCCCCCCTCCCCCAATCGCTCTGTTTTGTGATTTTAGGGCTAGAAAAAACGCCCATTCTCTATTTTTTCCTCTCTTTCTCATTTTCTTCTTCCCTCAACTCATCTCCATTACCCAAATCTTTCCTTCATTTGCTTCCAATTCTTTTACCCACTAACTATTTGCTTCTCATAGGGCCAAATTTCTATAAAAAGGTGGGAAGTTCATCAAGATCTTCAAGTGCATCTTAATCTTCTCTTATGAGTATTTCTTCCAAGTACGTATTTTCTTTTTACAAATCTAAGTTTTAGAAGCTTACTAGGTGAAATTTTTGGTCTCTTGGATGTGATTTTGCAATTACCCATGAAGATTTGAAGTTTGGAGAATTTTTGTTGAAGAAATTTGTGCTGTTTGGTTAGAATTGTTAGAAAGAGGGTGAAGTTTGGAAAATTTTTGTTGAAGAAATTTGTTTTTTTTTGTTAGACTTGTTAAAAAAAAAAAAATCTCTTGAGCATTTTTACTAATGGCCCCAAAACATGCTAAATATGGAGGAAGTTCATCAGAGTCTTTTGATAGGAATAAATTCGTTGATGTGGACGCCTCTCGATCCTAATTTAGAATTGGTTGTTAGGATGAGCATTGTCCCCAAAAGAGGATTAGAGCCTTGTCCTGTAGAACAACCTTCAATCTTTAGAAATATACAAGATAGGGGATGGGGGGAGTTCACTAAGCCGCCTCAATTCGCTATTGTCCCCATAGTTCGTGAATTTTATGCAAACATCAAAGAAGGGAGCACTACGGTGTTTGTGAGGAGATGACAAGTGGCTTTTGAATATTCCGCTATCAATATGTTTTTTGGGCTCCAAAACATTGATTGAGATGGGTTTAATACCTACATAACGGAACAACTTGATTATGACCACATTATAAGAACGTTATGTAGTGTGACAGGTAAGGTGTGACAGGTAAGGTGTGACATAACTTTATTTGTGCTCGACTCCTCCCTGTAACACACGTTAGTGATGTTACCAAGGATAGAACTATTCTATTGTATGCCCTCGTCACAGGGAAGTCTATTGATGTTGGCAAGATAAATCAGCCAATCTATTAGGCATGCTAAGAGAGCATCTATCACTGGTGGGCTTGCTCATCCTTCTTTGATAACTGCGTTATGTAGAGCATCTGGGGTAGTTTAGGGATTGGAGGAGGAAGTATTTCACCCTAAGGTCTCCAAGGATAGAAATTATATCTTAGCCTTAAAAGGGTGGGATTTTGATGATGAAGTAGTGCTTGAGCCTTTTACGCAGGTAGAAGCTAGTTCCTCCCAACAAACTAGAGCTTCTTTAACCCTTGAGCAGCGAGTTGATAGAATTGAGCGGCGTCAGCAAAGACAATACGCCTATCAGAACCAATTTAATGAGAATATTTTTCAAATGATGTTGCGCCAAGGTTTCAATCAGGGACCTGATCTCATTCAATTTCCTAACCCTCCGCCTGCATCTGATGAAGATGACGACATATGATTGACGTTTTACTCAAGGAAGTCTCAGTGTCCCCTCTTTAATTTCTGCATTAATATTTATATTATCTTTTCTGCATTTTTTAGACATTGAGGACAATGCAGGTTTTTAAGTTGGGGGTAGAGGGATTTCTTTGAGTTTGAATAGTTTTTGCTGATTAATAAAGTGTTTTGATTTCTTTTGAAATAAAGGTAAAGAAGTGCAAGTATATTGATTATTGTCTGGCTGAGAAGTGTAGTTGACTTTATTTTTACCCTTTTGATACCCTTATGAGCACTCAATTATAAGTATTTTGTTGCTTTGATGTTTAAAAGAATCTTTTGTTGCCTTAGAACTTGCTTTGGCCTTTTGAATCAATCGAAATGCAATGTTTGCTAGGAAAAGAATTGGCTTGTTTACTTCTTGTTGGTCTATTTCAAAAAAAAAAAAGAAGAGAAAAAAAGAAAAAGAAAAGAGAGATGCTCCTACTTCTAGAGTGAATTGAGTAATTGAGTATTAGATATGATTGATATTGCTTGCATTTTAGAAGTAGGAGCATCTCTCTTTTCTTTTTCTTTTTTTCTCTTCTTTTTTTTTTTCGAAATAGACCAACAAGAAGTAAACAAGCCAATTATTTTCCTAGCAAACATTGCATTTCGATTGATTCAAAAGGCCAGGGCAAGTTCTAAGGCAACAAAGATTCTTTTAAACATCAAAGCAACAAAATACTTATAATTGAGTGCTCATAAGGGTATCAAAATGGTAAAAATAAAGTCAACTCCACTTCTCAGCCAGACAATAATTAATATACTTGCACTTCTTTACCTTTATTTCAAAAGAAATTAGAACACTTTATTAATCAGCAAAAACTATTCAAACTCAAAGAAATCCCTCTACCCCCAACTTAAAAACCTGCATTGTCCTCAATGTCTGGAAAATGCAGAAAAGATAATAGAAATATTAATGCAGAAATAAAATAGGGGATATTGAGACTTCCTTGAGTAAAACGTCAATCATATGTCGTCATCTTCATCAGATGCAGGCGGAGGATTAGGAAATTGAATGAGATCAGGTCCCTGATTGAAACCTTGGCGCAACATCATTTGAAAAATATTCTCATTAAATTGGTTCTGATAGGCGTATTGTCTTTGCTGACGCAGCTCAATTCTATCAACTCGCTGCTCGAGGGTTAAAGAAGCTCTAGTTTGTTGGGAGGAACTAGCTTCTACCTGCGTAAAAGGCTCAAGCACTACTTCATCATCAAAATCCCACCCTTTTAAGGCTAAGATATAATTTCTATCCTTGGAGGCCTTAGGGTGAAGTACTTCCTCTTCCAATCCCCAAACTACCCCAGCTGCTCTAATAACGCAGTTATCAAAGAATGATGAGCAAGACCATCAGTGATAGATGCTCTCTTAGCATGCCTAATAGATTGGCTGATTATCTTGCCAACATCAATAGACTTTCCTGTGACGAGGGCATACAATAGAATAGCTCTATCCTTGGTAACATCACTAACGTGTGACAGGGAAGAGTCGAGCACAAATAAAGTTATGCCACACCTTACCTGTCACACTACATAACGTTCTTATAATGTAGTCATAATCAAGTTATTCCGTTATGTAGGTATTAAACTCATCTCAATCAATGTTTTGGAGCCCAAAAAACATATTGATAGCAGAATATTCAAAAGCCACTTGTCTTCTCCTCACAAACACCGTAATGCTCCCTTCTTTGATGTTTGCATAAAATTCACGAACTATGGGGACAATAGCGGATTGAGGTGGCTTAGTGAACTCCCCCCATCCCCTATCTTGTATATTTCTAAAGGTTGTTCTACAGGACAAGGCTCTAATCCTCTTTTGGGGACAATGCTCCTCCTAACAATCAATTCTAAATTAGGATTGAGAGGCGTCCACATCAACGAATTTATTCCTATCAAAAGACTCTGATGAACTTCCTCCATATTTAGCACGTTTTGGGGCCATTAGTAAAAATGCTCAAGAGAAATTTTTTTTAACAAGTCTAACAAAAAAAAACAAATTTCTTCTACAAAAATTTTCCAAACTTCACCCTCTTTCTAACAATTCTAACCAAAAAGCACAACTTTCTTCAATAAAAATTCTCCAAACTTCAAATCTTCATGGGTAATTGCAAAATCACATCCAAGAGACCAAAAATTTCACCTAGTAAGCTTTTAAAACTTAGATTTGTAAAAAGAAAATACGTACTTGGAAGAAATACCCATAAGAGGAGATGAAGATGCACTTGAAGATCTTGATGAACTTCCCACCTTTTTATAGAAATTTGGCCCTATGAGAAGCAAATAGTTAGTGGGTAAGAGAATTGGAAGCAAATGAAGGAAAGATTTGGGTAATGGAGATGAGTTTAGGGAAGAATAAAATGAGAAAGAGAGGAAAAAATAGAGAAGGGGGTTTTTTCTAGCCCTAAAATCCCAAAACAGAGAGGTGGGGGGTTTGCTTTAGAAAATAAAACGCAGCTCCTAGGAGCTGCACTTCTCCCTCTCTTAACATTTTCAACAAAGCTCTAAAATGCCCTGATATTCATCAAAGTAATCTCGAACACCCGATTTTGCTCCATTAGCTTGGTTTCTACAAAATCAAGAGAAATACACATCAAAGTTCACTAATTCAATACAAAACTAGCCAATAATTGGGCATAAATATAGCACTAAATTAGTGCTAACAAATACCCCGACACTTAAACCTTTGCTAGTCCCAAGCAAAGCAAAACAAAACTACATATACAAATTAACCATTACATCAAAGTGACTCATGCCTCAATGTTTCAAATAACAATATGATTACAAATAAAAGAAATAATCAAACATAACTTGTCATCAAGCAAATTTAAAACAAAGCTTTGCATTTCTCGCGTGTGTGCATAGCCCACCTAAAGTAGTCTTTATAAACTTAGATTAGGTTTATAGAGTCCTCCATTCATCTTCCCCCTACACTGGCCCCTAAGCACTAATTCTCTAGCATTCTTACACTCAAGAAAGTAATAATCTACTAAGTGCCTAAAAATAAACAAACCGACCGACTAAACTTGCATCACTTTAATGTCAAGGGCACTAGCTTTCACACTCCCATCATAGGGACCCTTACCTAGAGCACTCGCTCAATAGGTGGCCTAACTGATCATGACAGGAGTAGCTCTTTTTACCCTCAACTCTTTTCAATATATTACAGGCTTTTTTTTAAGTGATTTTTCTTTTGAACTCACTTTCTTTTCTTTTTTCTTGCAGGCACATCAAATATGCTTTTTCTTTCTCCTAAGTAACACATTACACCCTATTATGCAAGTCAACCATCAAACCAGAGCTTAACCCTATCGGAGTGTCAACAAACTTCTGGACAATATAAAACTACTCTAAGCATTCAAAACTAACAAAAGATAGGCTAGATGCTCATAACTTGCAAGAAAATCAAAACAAAAATTTTAAATTTACTTGAATCCTAGACATGCTCTCATATTTCACAAAAATTACAAAAATATTACTAATCAGAACACATCACAGGTCGTCCTCATCACACTCAATGCTATAGAATCATCATATAATTCACAAAAAATTTAAAATTTTCAATAAAAACTAAGTCAGAACAGCACACATCTCCCCCACACTTAAAACATACATTGCCCTGAATGTATAAACTAATCAAACTAATTAAGGCATGCTTAAGGATAATTTAAAAAGATAAAAGGGAAGAATAATACTGCCCTAGAGTGCGAGAGACTCCTTGATTCATCCTTATCAATCACTTGGGTGCATTTGTGAAGGAATTATTCTTGAGCTCCTAAAAATATCAACAAGCAGAAACACAAGATCAACACAACAAAACTAAAAGAAAAAAATGCATAAAAATGACAACAAAAAGAAAAACTAAGAGAAAGAAAGCTTGGGTTGCCTCCTAAGAAGCGCGTATTTAACGTCTCTAGCTAGACGAGACTCGTGTGGGCTTTCAAGGTACATAAAAATTCTTCCATTTCTTCGGGCCTTTCATCCTAGAGTCAAAAAAGCAAACCAAGGCTAGCAAAATCACTAGCTTCTCATGGGATCCTGAAGCAAAAATATTTTTGGTATTTTTAGATAGAAGAAGCATAAATGGAGAAAGATCAAAATAAACAGACTCTGACACTGACTCGTAAGAACAAGAAGAACACTCAAGATAAAGAGAACTATCAAGAGATAAAGCAGACAAAGGCTGATAGCCTCAAACTCTATCCCGTGAACATCCCCAACTGAAATAAGCTCATTTACTCTCTCATCCTTATGGACTCGATCCTGGAGTGTGCTGAAATTCTCTAATTCTTTCCTATTTTCAACACAACTTTCCCTTAATTGCCCAATCTCAGTGGAATCGAAAGAATTATGCTCTTGAAAGGCTACCAATGTATCATTGGCCAAGTGACTCACTGGATATTAGCTCTAGACTCCTCTAAAAACTCTTCTAATTATTTTTCCAAGGGGAATTCTTCCTCTAATTGGGCTACTTGGGTATAATTAGAAAAGGAAAAAATAGTAGATGGTGTTGGTTCTTCGGGCTCAGATTCGGAACTAAAGGGCCACCCAAATCTATTAAAAGCCATCTAAATAAAATAAAATAACTAAAAACAGGCTCAACTAATCACACGATGCAACACAACTAGAAACAAAGGACCAGGACTCGAACCAAGAATAAAAATAAGCAAGAAAGACGAGAAGAAAGCAATAAAGACCTCTAAATTAAAGCAAGCAATTTCTCCACAATATTAATTGAATTAAAATATCATTCCCCGACAATGGCGCCAAAAACTTGATGGTCGTACAAATACGTTTCCACAAGTGCACGGGTCAAGTAATATAAAACGGTATTCCTACCGAGTATCGAATTCACAAAGATTGGCTTTTAATTCAATTAATTACCACGAATACTCTCACTTAACTTTATTTAGAGAACTTAAGTCAAAAGAAGATAAACTAACAATAGAAAATAAAAACAGAAAAATAAATGGGAGGCACAAACACGAGGGAAAACTTGGGAAAGGATCAATTACTAAGCTAACAGATAATTATAAACTAATGGACAGTGAACTCATAAGTCTAGAAGCTCTAAAGACATGGATTCTCCTCTGGGATTCCTCCACTCTTAAGTACTAATTAACTAACCTAGGTCTCCCTAGCGCTAGCTAACTCATACAAGGCATTAAGACTCTTCATTACGAACTTCTAATGTCTATTTATTAACCCCAGCTGTCACACAGGTAAATAAACACTAGTTATGCAAATTGGGTTATTGTCTAAGCTTCTCTCCATCGAGTTTTCACTTAGAAAACTAGTCAATTAACCACTGTCCAACTAATTAATCTTCATCACCATTTACAATTAATTAACTCTTAACCTCGCTATCACTCGAGTAGTTAATTAATCGTGCATTAAGCTAAACTAAGTATTCTCTCTCGAGTTCAACTTAGAAATACCTCAATTAATTAGAGAAACAATGGCTAAAGGCATTAAGAAACAATTGCATAAATGATTCAAAGCCCTAAAATCAATAAACATCTATTATTTAAGAAATCAATCCTAAGTTTCCAACAATCAAGCATAAAACAGTGTTTAACAACTAAACCCAAGTAAGTAGAGATTAAACCATACAAAATCAGTCAATACAACCCAAAAATCTCTACTTTACGGCCACAAAATTAACTATAAATGAAAGGAAAAGGGAAGAAATTGCAAACAAATGGGAGATTTCGCGTTTCTGAGGTGTTATTCAAAGAATCCGAGCTCCAAATCTTCAATATTGCTCCAATCTGCTCACAAATGCTCCCAAATCCTCTCAAAATAGCATGAAGTTGAGTTTAGGGCATAAATCCTTGGTTTGGCCTCCCAAAATCGAAGAGAAAATGATGTATATATAGCAGAGATCGAAACATATCTGAAAAAAAAGCGTTCTGCTGTATTCGCAGCGCCTAGGCGCTGTCATTCTGTCCGACTGCTCTGCCTCAAGCCCCTGGGCGCCTAGGCGCCGAGATTATTATTATTATTATTTTTTATTTTTTATTTTTTATATTTAGCTTTCAGCTTGAAAGTCTTAAACTTGGACTTCAAACTGAAAACCTTATTACTTAACATTTTATTAATTTTCTCTTCTCTTCTTGAATTTTCAACAAAGCTCTAAAAGGCTCCAATATTCATCAAAGTTATCTTGAACACTTGATTTTGCTCCGTTATCTCGATTTCTACAAAATCAAGAGAAATACATATCAAAATTCACTAATTCAATACAAAACTAGCCAATAATTGGGCATAAATATAGCACTAAATTAGTACTATCAGGCGAGGTGGGGACGGGGAAGGCTTCCCCATCCTCGTCCCCGCCACCTATTTCAATCCCCATCCCTGCAAAATTTTTCATTTATTTTTTCGAGGATTGAGGTGGGGATTTCCCATGTGGAATTTTTCTCCGTTTATATATATATATATATATATATATATATATATATATATATATATATATATATATATATATATATAGAATATACTAACTAATTGGGGTGGGGCAGGGAATCAGGGAGGGGTTGGGGTTAGAGAATATATTCTCCGTCCTCGTCCCCATTTAGCCAACAGGAAGAAAACTCTCCCACTCCTGCCCCCATTCCCCGTGTAATCGAGGATTTCCTGTCCCGTTTAGGGTGGGTTAGACCCCGCAGGTTAAACGGACATCTCTACTTAGAACAATGGTTGTGCTTTCCCTTTTTGTTTGTTCTCAGACGTCATGCTTTTCCTTTTAGTTTACTTGTGTTTTTTCTCTCTCAATTTGACGAGGACCTGACCTTTATTATATTTTGATGTAGATGTGGAAGGCAAGGGAAAACATCACAACCATTAGTTTCCTGAGGCACCAACCCAATTGAAAATAAAAAGTGCCAAAATTCATGCTTTCGAAGAAGATATGGAAGTGGAGAATGCATTGAAGACCAAAGTGGAAATCTACTTTAATGTTGTAGTTCTTATAATTATTGAGATCCCCATATTTTCAATAATGTTATCTCTCACATATAAAAAGAGTTGAAAATTTGAACATTTTCTCTACCAACATATGGAATAACTATCATGAGTAATAAAATTTTCTTTATATTGCAATGCACTCTAAAATTTTATGGATAATCACTTTATTTGTTCTTTTCAGGATAAATATAAAAAGTAGTCACTAATGTTTTAGCTAATTTTCAAATTTACTCTTAATTTTTTGAAGTTGTCAGTTTTACCTTTAATACATTAAGTAATTGAATAAAAAAAAATTGTTAATAAAAAGTTGATATTAAATTAATAATGTTTGTTAACATATTTGGAAATGTTTATTAACTAAAGGGTAAAAGTATAAAATACAAAAAAAAAAAAAAAATCCAAATACAATGGAGCTTTTATTTCTAAATTGAAATTGATTTAATTATTAATAGCAATATGAAGAAGAAATGAAATATGAAGATTTAATTTCAAGAGAAGTTTCTAACGAAATTTAACAACAGAGTAAATAACACCTCACTTTATTAATGAATGAATAAGAAGTATTTATACATGTGGTGAGTAAGCTGTTTAACAAACTTACTAATACTTAGAAAATACAGTTGTATAAAAAGATAACAACTCAGCACATATATCTAATATTCCTCCTCAAGCACTGAAGAAATAGAAGTTGATCAGATGAAAGAGGCTTCGTGAACAAATCTGCAGACTGATGTACAATAGGTAAAAACTGCAAAAGAAGAGACTTACAAGCAACACGTTCACAAACAAAATGGAGATGTATTTCAACGTGTTTTGTCCGACCATGAAAAATAGGATTTCGAGCAAGCAGAAGAGCAGATTGATTATCACAATACAAAGTTAGAGGAGAAGAATAAGATACTAAAAGTTCACGAAGCAACTGTTGTATCCATAACAACTCAGTAGTGGTAGCAGTAAGGGCGCGATACTCAGCCTTGGTGGAGCTTTTAGAAACTTTAGTTTGCTTCTTATCAACCCGTGAAATCAGATTAGCACCAAGAAAAATTACAAAACTTGTTGTCGAACACCGATCAGTTGGATTACTTGCCCAATTCGAATAAAAAAAGGTAGTAAGAGTCACGGAACTAGCTTGAAAATGCAATACCAAATGTAAAGTACCCTGTAAATAGCGCAATATATTCTTAACAACAGTAAGATGGGCATACGTAGGAGAATTCATAAGTTGAGACACCTTACTAATAGCAAATGATACATTCGGGCGCGTAAAATTTTAGTAATGCAGGGCTCCAACAATACTTCGATAAGCTGTAGCATTAGTAGATGAACAAACCGAAGAATAAGTAGGCAGAGAAGTAGTGGAAAAATGAGTAGAACATGACTTTGCTTTAGACATTGATGAGACCTAAAAAGTCACTATTATTTCATGACTAAATCATGCTTGTTCCATTGATTTTATGAGTATATTGCGTATTTTATAGGTAAATAGAGTGCAAAACACATTTTTGAGATAATGCGTTGAATTTGAGTTTTATGTAATTAATTGATTATTTTGTAGGAATTTGAGCATAAGGCACGTTCCAAGATATTCTATGTCGAATCACGGTTCCAGCGCATTAAACCAGAGGTCATTCAGACACACGAGCGAAGATTTAGAGCCAAAATGACCAGTAATGTCCAAGGAGTAATGTAGCAACGCTGTCGCAAGCCCCAAACCGCATGCCTGATGCTGGTAGTGTTGCAACGCTGCCGCCTAGAGTATATAATGTTATTTTTCGACCCTAGGTCATAAGCTCTCGTTTTTCTGCCGAAATGAGGCTCTTTTAACTAGGTTCTCTTTGTTTTTCATAGTTTTAGGCTAGATTAGTTGTGTTAGATCAAATCTCGGTGTCGGGCAACATCAGTGTGATGGATTGCTAGACTTTCGACGCCATTTTGGGGTTGTAAATACTGTATTATGCATTTTTTTTGTGAGATTTGGTTGTTAATTTCATTTTTCAGCATTGTTTTATGGCTTGCAAATTCTTGTGCTTATTCTTAGTTATTTCTACTTTGATTGAATTGAGAAATCAATTCATTTAGAAATTTCTTAACTATGCTAGATGTACTCGTAGGTGTCCTGGGTCTCTAGCTTAATATGAGTAGTAAATAGGTCGGTTGCCACGTCGGTTAAATTAAGTAGAATTGCTTAATTACGAGTACATGGTAGGCCTTAGAATTGTGAGCGCGGGCTTAGTTAATTTAGATTGACTGAAATTAATTAACTCGTTTCGGCTTATCCCTTGGGTGTAATGCTTTTAATTAATTCTTTTGGTATTGGTCGTGCCAAATTAATTAATTAAATTAGAGCCAATTACGCATTTTGTAAATTGGTTTAATTAAGGGAGGCTCCTACGATGTCCCGAGGAATTTAGTGGTCTTAAAACACTGGAAAATTGTCTGTTAGGTTAGTTTCAATGCCTGATGTGAGATCTTTATCTTTATTGCTTTTCAGTCGTTCTATCTATCTTATGTTTTATGTTTAACCTCCCCCAGTCTGTGTCAAATAAGAAATCTAGAATTTAGAAATCAATTACTTTGGTTCCCTGTTATCGACTCTGCCACTTATACTGCAAATTATTTGTGGTTCGGTTTATAAATGTATTTGATTGTGTGTGACTAGCACTATCAGACATCCCAAACTTAAGAAGTAAATCATGTGTATACTTGGTTTGACTGACAAAAATTCCAGTGGATTGACGCTTGATTTCCAAACCAAGAAAAGAAGATAAGCTTCCCAAGTCGGTTATATCAAATTTAGCTTTCAGTTGATTAATAAAATGACTAATATAAGCTGAATCCAAACCAGTCAACACAATATCATCAACTTAAATCACCCACATTAGGGATTGGATAAAGAAGCCTTAAAACCACAAGTGAGTAAAGAGGATGTAAAGCACTCAAACCAAGCATGGGCAGATTGTTTGAAGCTATAAAGATATTTATTCAGCTTACAAACATATGATGGATACTTTTTACTAATGAACCCTTGTGGTTGTTGCATATAGACCTCCTCATTTAAGTCACCATGCAAAAAGGCATTCTTGACGTCAAGTTGCCTAAGATTCCATCCAAAATGAGCAGCTAAAGAAAATACAAGGTGAATAGTAGGCTTCTTAACTATGGGACTAAATGTTTCATCATAATCCACACATTCTTCTTGATGGCACCCCTTAGCAACAAGCTTAACCTTGTAATGAGCCACCCTTCCATTAGGATTTCTCTTAACATGATAAACCCACTTACATCCAAAAGCCTTTTTTTGAGAGGGTAGAGGTATAAAAGACCAAGTATTTTGACGTAAAAGAGCTTGGAATTCATCAGACATAGTATCTTGCCAATCACTAAGTTTCGAAGCTTGTGCAAAAGAACTAGGTTCAATATCTATTGAGGAAGAAATAGACAATTTGGCCAAAAATACTTGGCGCTTAACAATGCCAGACTTGGACTGAGTTTGCATAGGATGTTGATTAATTGAGGGAACAACAAATGGCTCACAGGAAACATTCTCAACAGTAGCATTCTCAACAATAGGCTCAGCATTTTCAGCAATTATGCACATTGTTATGACTATTAACAACAGAAACATGTTCAGTATGACCATCATTCGCAAAGGAATCAGTATGAACAACAACAACAGGCACAACATTAGCAGTCGAATCACACATGACAAGTGCTAAACACACTGGTTCCAAATGTTTGAAAATATACGAAGCAAGGTAGGTATAGAAGAAAAAGAAACAAAAGAAGAGGGAGAATAATTAGAAGAAGATAAAGAAGCAAAAGGAAAGACAAGTTCATCGAAGATGACATGTCTGGATATATACAATTGCTCAGTGAGAGGATTAAGGCACAAATACCCCTTGTAATCAATAGAGTAACCAAGAAATACACATTCAGTGGTGCAAGGTTGGAGCTTGTGAGACTTGTAAGGACGAAGTAGATGATAACAAGCACAACCGAATACACGTAAATGAGTATAAACAGGGATCTTATGAAAGAGGATTGAAAAATGAGAACAATTACCAAGAATAGGTGAGGGCAACCGATTAATAAGAAAGACTGCACAAGCAAAGGCATGATACTGTTGCCTAGCAGAGTGTATGCAATTTTAGAATGGAAACACCCTAAATGTGCAAGTATACACAGTCTAATGCAACAAGAGATAAGTATATTTATATCGTTCTCCTCAGGGATTAGTCCATGAATTTTACTAAGCTTGAGCTCGCTTTTAGTGATAAAAATGGTAACCAAATGAAAACAACATTCAAGGGATTTTTAAAGAAATCAAACAAACCTAACTTAACCAATAACAAGCTTAAAATAATAAGCAAAAGAGCTAAAACAAGTAATAGCAGGTGAAATTACTTAGAGTTAAAAGCAGGCTTGGATTAGGGGTTTCTTATACTGTTTTGAGGATTCAATGCTGTAGCAAAACTTATGCTAAATCGCACCACACAGCATTCCAACACGGAATCTTCCCAGATTTCCTTAAATTGTAGCTAAATTCCCATTTAAACTACTCAAAATAAGCTCATTACTTATGTGCACTAAGTGGGTGATTATCCCTAACCTACCCATTTCACTGCAAGCTCAACTTGTAATCAGTCTTAGTGAGAATTGAAGCAATCAGTTTCCTATTCTTCTTCCCAAAAGTCAAGAAAACAGTAGATGAAAAAGGTTGGCCAAACGTAATTCATCATAAACATTGAAAACACTTCAAATCAGTGTTCAACAGCATAAAACCACATAGATTGAACCTCTCTACAATATAAGAGTTCCCTAATCCTTGCCTTAAGCTAGTTAGTTCATAATAACAGAAATAAAACTCCTAAAAGCTACTGGAAATTCCATTACAGCAATCAAGAAGAAAATGGAAAAGCAATAAAAGGAAGAAGACAATAAGAAGAGAAAAGAATTTCTCAGGTGAAGCTTCTAAAGGACTCCTCCTTCTTCCTCAGCTTCTTTCCCCAAAGTAGACAGCCTCTTCTCAGCTCCTCTTTTCCCCTTTTTCGTACCAGCTTCCTTTTCCAGCCTCTTTCTTTAATTCCCATCAGCCAAGCTTAAAATACCTCATCCTTTTCATCAAAATCAGGGCTGAATAGACAGGGAATAAAATATGGCAGCATTCTATTGGTCCACGTTTTTCCAGCTTGGCTAAAATTGGACAGCTCAATACTTAGCCAAATAAGCAATAAAGCACTAAATTAGGGACTTAAGTAACCAAAGAGCTACCAAAATATCTCAAACAAGCAAGGTTTAGCAAGAGAATTCAAGTAAAAATAACTCTTCTATAAAGAGTTATCAAACCCCCAAACTTAAACCATTACTCGTCCCTGAGTAATGCACTATGAACACACCTTTTTGACAAAGAAAATATGGATTTTCATCATCAAATCACTATCAAACAGCAAGCAATTCTCATTAATTTTTAGAAATTAGCTTGTGTAAAGATTGCTCAGATTTTTCTAAAAACATTCGTCAGAGCTCAACTAATTCCAATACACTCTCCAAAGTTACACTTGTCCAATTTAAGCTTCAGCTCACACTGTCCTTTTAAGTTTACTGCATTAATACCTCAGTCCTAAAGCTCACTGTGCAGCTCCATTCTTTACTTCATCAAAAGCCTTTAAGAAACAATTATTCTTTACTCACCTCCTCACATCCTTTATTTTTCAAAACTCTTTATGCTAACTATATATTTTTTTCTTTTTGTTTGTTTGTTTTTTTTTGTTTTTTTTGTTTTTTTTTTTTGTTTTTTTTTTGTTTTTACAAGTTCTCAAAGGATCCTTAAGACTATGGCCCCTAGACTTGGGATGCCCACATTTGTGATGCAGATCACCCTAGCTTCAAGGCTCATGTCTACAAGGCTTCACACTCATTTTCCCAAAGCTCACATTCACAGCTCTTTTCCCAAAGTTCTCAGAATGGCATCATTTGTTATGAAGCTCACCTAAGCAGCAGGGGAAACTAAGCTTTGCATTGTACCTTCGATTTAAGCACCCTCATTTGTGATGAGAATTGCCTAACAACGAGCACAACCCAAATCTTTGAGCATGAATTATATTTTCTAAGATTTTTTTTTTATTTTTTATTTTTTTATTGAGCTTTCTAGGAAAAGAGGAGTGCCCTTTTTTTTAAACTTTTTTTTTCTAGGCTTGCCTTACCCCCAAACTTGAACTACTCATTGTCCTCAATGAGTGTGGAAATAAGACTAAACCCCCAAACTTGAATGGTACAGAGGTAGACTAAAGAGTAAATAATCTTAAGGGCTTTTCAATCTATAAAGTGTGAAGAGCAAACTCTCTTGAAGAACTAAAGAGCAAACTTAAAAAAAAAAAAACAGTTGCTAGTCTTAAGCTTAAACCTGACTTTATGTAAATTAAAGACTGAATCAGAAGATTTTGAGCTCATTTGGAATGATTTAGAACAAACCGAGCACAACCACATAAGATAATTTCTCTTATCATAACAATAGCTTGCTTTTGATTTCAGATCTCCACAGATAACAGACAAACAAGCATTTACAAGCATTCACTAAGAGCAGAAAGAAATGGAACTAACTACATCATGCAAGTTCCATAAGACAAAAGCAGATAACAACAAGACATAAACATAGATTATCCAACAGTAACATAATTCATAAAGCAAAAAGTTAGAAAAGATCAGATTCCTCCCTATTAGCATTGTCCTTGCACATTTCAGTCTTCATCACCAGGGACATGGTCTTGCTCTTCATCTTCCTCACTGGAAGGGGCTGATGGATGCCAAGCTTGTAGGAGATGATCAGGGAATTTGGGAAAAGTTGCATAAGGCTTTGAGAAGTTAGCTTGCATGGCCTTCTTCATCGTGTGATCTCTTCTCTGTGCATATTCCCAATATGATCTGGTTTGGGATTCAGAATGCTGTAGCATTTGCAGCATTATCTCCTGTTGACTTAGTAGGTGATCAATCCCAACAGCCAAACCACTTCCCTGCTTGGAGCCTTTCAGATTTTTAATTGGAGCTTTAGTGGAAGTATCCAATGGTCCCTTGCTGAAAATCTTCTCCTCATCATTTGAGTATTGTACCCCAGCCTTCAAGCACATCATAGTGATAAGGTTAGGAAAGAACAACTTTCCTGAATTTCTCTTGTAGCAACCTTCAATCTGTTGTGCAATGATTTGCCCCACATTAATGCTCAAACTCCTCATGATTGCAAATAACATAAGCACCCTATCCCTTGAGATTGTTGTGTCATGTGTGGTTGGAAGCAACTTAATCTTGATGAAAGACAACCACACATGAGCTTCAGGCTTTAGGTAGGAAGCAAGCATAGTTCTGGCCCCAGTTCTACTTACCCTCCATTGAGCACCTTCTATTCCTACTGTATTTAGAGCAGAATTTAGCTGGGAGTCAGAAGAGGCCACAACCATCTCATTATAGGTTGCATGAGGGAAGGACTCCAAGCTCAATACATCATTTATGGCCTCAGGGCTCCAATCCACTAGCTTACCCCTTACTATGGACTGATTTTCAACCGGGATGTCAATATTTGCATAAAATTCCTTAACCAAAGGTACAATCACTGGCTCGGGTTCTTGGCAAAATATTTCCCAACCCAAATTAGTGATTCCAGCAATTAGGAAGTGAGGGAGTTCACTAATGGGAGATGAGAAGCCTTTAGCTTTGGACCTGTACTCCTCAAATCTTTTCTTTGCTGCAACATTGATAAATTTCTCCACTTCTGCTTCTTCTCCCACAACCTTACCTTTCCCTTTTGTTTTCTTCTTTGAGACCTTATTAACATGAGGGGACGTACATGGACTCACTCCATGGTCACTGGCTGGTTCTGCAACTACAAGGACTTGTTTCCCCTTGGACTTAGAAGATTTGGAGGATTTTGTCTTGGTCCTTGCTTCTGTTATTATCCTCTCTTCTTCAAAGAATTGCTCCTCGGTGCTCTCTACATCCTTTGCCACCTTTCCACTAGTTCTTGGAGGCATATTTTCGTTCAGACAAAGATTTTGGATTAACAAAAGAAAGTAAGACTAGGGATGGTCTTTGAAATATGAGGGAGAGTCTCAAATGTGCCTTAACACTTGTAGTTTAAAAACAAAAGGGAGACTTCAAATTTAAAACCATCAAGGCTGAGAATTCAAAGCTGCATGTGGGGTGGATCAAAGCAAATCAACTTCAATCTTTTCTCAGTGTCCTTTCTGTCAAATTTTCAGACTGCTATGACAGTCTATGTCAGTTTTCACCCCTAAATGCTGCAGCATTTCTGATCAATACTTCTTGAGCCACCCGAGACTGAACTTCTTTCTCTGTATATTTCTTTTTTTTCCAAGGCTGTCATATCACAGCAGCACATTTCATCCCTTTTCTGCAAAGCCAACATGTGATTGCTGATTGAAGTAACTTTTAGGTGCACCTACAAAACTTTAAAAGCAAACTAAACAAACAAAGACTAAGTTAGTCTAAGGAAATAAAACATGAAACTAACCAACTAACTACAATTAAATTAAAAGGAGCACACAGATTAAGCAATCAATTCCAGCTCCTTAAAGCCACACTTTCCTCAATTGTCCTTTAATTTGACTGAGGCTATGCCTCTTTGGAATTCCTCTCCCCAATAGTGTTTGAGTCTTTGACCATTTACTTTAAATTCTCTCCCATCTTTATCATCTTTTATTTTAATTGCACCAAAAGGGGAGACTTCAGTTACCAAAAATGGTCCAGACCATTTTGATCTTAATTTACCAGGGAATAACTTCAACCTTGAATTGTATAACAACACTTTTTGGCCAACTTCAAACTGTTTAGGCAAAATCCTCTTATCATGCCATGCCTTGGTTTTTTCCTTATACAACTTGGCATTTTCATAAGAGAATCTCCTAAATTCATCAAGGTCATTAATCTGCAACATTCTCAAATTTCCAGCAGCTTGCAAGTCTAAGTTCAACTCTTTTAAAGCCCAAAAAGCCTTGTGCTCTAACTCCAAAGGCAAGTGACAAGCTTTACCAAACACTAGCCTATATGGGGACATGCCCAAGGGAGTTTTAAAAGCTGTTCTATAGGCCCATAGAGAGTCTTCTAACCTGCTGGACCAGTCTTTCCTATTCGGCTTTACCACTTTCTCAAGAATTCCCTTAATTTCTCTATTTGAGATTTTAGCTTGGCCATTGGCTTGTGGGTGATAGGGAGTGGAGACCTTGTGTTTGACATTATACTTAGCCAATAATGAAGTCATTGCTCTATTCACAAAGTGAGAGCCCTCATCACTAATTAAAACTCTAGGAGTTCCAAATCTAGTGAAAATAAACTTGTGCAGAAACTTCATTACTGTCTTAGCATCATTGAAAGGACAAGCAAGAGCCTCGACCCACTTTGAGACATAATCCACAGCCATTAAAATGTACAAATTACCTTTTGAAGGAGGGAATGGTCCCATGAAATCTATTCCCCAAACATCAAAGAGTTCAACTTCTAAGATATAAGTGAGGGGCATTTCATCCCTTTTTCCAATGTTTCCCTTCCTTTGACATTTGTCACAAGCTTTGCTAAAGATATAGGCATCTTTGAAAATAGAAGGCCAATAGAATCCTGATTGAAATACTTTGGCTGCTGTTCTTTGGCCACCAAAATGACCTCCATAAGGTGAAGAATGACAATGCTCTAAAATAGAATGAACTTCACTTTCTGCCACACATCTTCTTAAAATACCATCAGCACACTGTCTATACAAAAATGGCTCATCCCACACATAAAATTTAGCTTCATGAAAGAATCTCTTGAGCTGTTGTTTGGAAAAATCAGAGGGCAAAACATTGCTGACCAAGTAATTTGCAAAATCAGCAAACCAAGGGGCCTCAACTTCCTGAATTTTAGCTACTATGAGAAGCTGATCATCAGGAAAGTCATCTCTGATATCATATTGCTGAAGCAAAATTTTTGAATTTTCAATTCTGGACAGATGGTCTGCTACCAGATTTTCAGAACCTTTCTTATCCTTAATCTCCAAATCAAACTCTTGTAAGAGCAACACCCATCTAATTAATCTTGGCTTAGCATCTTTCTTAGCTAGTAGGTACTTAATAGCAGCATGGTCCGTGTAGACAACTACCTTAGAACCTACTAAATAAGACCTAAACTTCTCAAAAGCAAAGACTACTGCCAACAACTCTTTTTCTGTTGTGGTGTAATTTAGTTGTGCTTCATTGAGAGTTTTGCTAGCATAATAGATAGGGTGAATGACCTTACCTTGCCTTTGTCCTAACAAAGCACCTACAGCATAGTCACTTGCATCACACATCAACTCAAATGGCAATTGCCAATTTGGAGAAGACATGATAGGAGCAGTAACTAAAGCTGTTTTCAGAATATTAAAGGCTTTAAGGCAGTCAGAATTGAACTCAAATGGTCTATTTAACTCCAGCAATGAGCACAAGGGTTTTGAGATTTTAGAGAAGTCCTTTATAAATCTCCTATAAAAGCCAGCATGTCCTAAGAAACTCCTCACACCCTTAACATTGGTAGGTGGTTCTAATTTCTCAATGATCTCAATTTTAGCTCTATCAACTTCAATCCCTTCTTTGGAAATCTTATGGCCTAATACTATGCCCTCTCTCACCATAAAGTGACATTTTTCCCAGTTTAAGACCAAATTTGTTTCCTCACATCTCTTTAATACCTTCCCTAAATTGCCTAGACATGCCTCAAATGAATTCCCAAAGACTGAGAAGTCATCCATGAAGACTTCCATGATAGATTCCACCATATCAGAGAATATAGCCATCATACATCTCTGAAAAGTGGCAGGAGCATTACAAAGGCCAAAGGGCATTCTCCTAAAGGCAAAAATTCCATAGGGGTAGGTAAAAGTGGTCTTTTCTTGATCCTGTGGGGCTATGGTGATCTGGTTATAACCAGAATACCCATCTAAGAAGCAATAGTAATCCTGACCAGCTAGTTTATCCAACATTTGTTCAATGAAGGGTAGAGGGAAATGGTCTTTACGAGTGGCTTTGTTCAGCCTCCTGTAATCCATACATACCCTCCAACCTGTCACTGTCCTAGTTGGAACTAACTCATTGGCCTCATTCACCACCACTGTCATGCCACCTTTTTTTGGCACACATTGGATAGGACTTACCCAGTTGCTATCTGAAATAGGGTATATGATTCCAGCATCCAACCATTTAATGATTTCCTTCTTCACAACCTCCTTCATAGCTGGATTAAGTCTTCTTTGATGCTCAATGGATTTGAAATTTCCTTCTTCCAAATTAATTTTATGCATGCAAAAAGAAGGACTTATACCCTGGATATCGGCCAAAGTCCACCCTATAGCCCTCTTGTACTGTTTCAACAATTCCAGCAACATCAACTCATTTTCAGGCAGTAAGCTTGCTGAAATAATAATGGGAAGAGTCTTTTCCTCACCTAAATAGGCATATTTCAAGTGATTTGGCAATGGTTTTAGCTCAAGGTTAGGAGGTTCTTTAATGGAAGGCTGCATAGGTGGTGTTTTCCTATCTCCTAACTCTAGAGATTCAAACAATCTCCCAAAACAGGAAACTTCAGCCAAACTCTCACCATCCCCTTCAAAACTACTGTTTTCCAAATCCTCTGCTGTTATTCCTCCAAAAGTTTGAACATGATGCTGCAGCAATTCCTCTTCAGCAGTCTCACTGAGAACTTCTTCCAGCACCTGAATTACAGAACATTCTTCCAAATCAGTTGGGTATTTCATTGTGTCATAGATGCTGAATTTCACTTGCTGGTCATTCATTTTCAAAGTGATTGTTCCCTCATAGACATCCACCACAGTTCTCCCTGTTTTTAGGAAAGGTCTCCCTAGGATTATTGGCACTTCTTTGTCTGCTTCATAATCTAAAATTATGAAATCAGCAGGGAAAATGAACTTGTCCACCTGAACTAGAATATCCTCTATCTTTCCTTCAGGGTGGGTTATGGATCTATCAGCTAATTGGAGAGTGACAGTCGTGGGTCTAGCTTCACCTATGCCTAACTTCTTGTAAATGGACAAGGGCATAAGGTTTATACTAGCTCCTAAGTCACACAAAGCTCGTCCTAATTCCTTTCCTCCAATAGAAACAGGTATGGTGAAGGATCCAGGGTCTTTCTCCTTGTTTGGGATCTTTTTCCTCAAAATGGCACTACACTCCTCATTTAAGGAAACTACCTTAAATTCCTCAAATCTTTCTCTTCCTGTCAAGACATCTTTAAGAAATTTCATATAATTAGGCATTTGGCTCAAAGCATCCACCAATGGTATGTTTATATGAATTTCTTTCAAGATATCCATGAACTTCTCAAAGTGAGCTTCTTCTTTTCTTTTTCTCAACCTTTGAGGAAATGGTGGAGGAGGTGGTTTAAACTCAGGAATGGGAGTAGCTACACACTGATTTTCTCTTGCAGGTTCAGCTCTAGGTGTAATCTCAACTTCCTCATTCTCTCTCCCTTTAGGCTCAAACTGCTTTTCTTTCTTTTCTTCCTCAACTTGGACAGCAGTGTCTTTCACTTTCTGTTTTCTCTTGTGAACTTCTACTTCCTCAACTAATGGCTTCCCACTTCTCAACTCTATGGCTTGCACTTGCTCTTTCCCCTCTCTTTTTGGATTTTCAGTATCAGAGGGAAGCTTACCTTGAGGCCTTGCCCTGAGCTCATTAGCTAGTTGACCCATTTGCAATTCCAAATTTCTCAATGAAGCTTGCTGACTTTGAATAACAGCATCATTTTTTGCCATATATTCCTTCATCAAGCTCTCAAGAGATGTACCTGGAATATGTTGAGGGGGCATTGCTTTTTGCTGCTGTTGGGGCATAGGTGGATGATTTCCATAGGCTTGGTAACCTTGATGCCCAAAACCTGGTGGGTAATTCACCTTTTGCTGTACTTGAGGGGCTTGAGAATTACTTCCTTGGCCTCCCCAAGCAAAGTTAGGGTGATTTCTCCATCCTGGGTTATAGGTATTGGAGTAAGGATTATTCCTTTGTTGGTTTTGGTTTCCTATGTAGCAGACTGAAGCAGGATTGCTGGGGCAAAATTCAAAAGTATGGCCCTCACCACAGTAAACACATGAATCAGTACCTACTTGGTTTACAGCAGCTGCATTCTGGGCCACATTTCCCACAGTCAAATTTTTCAGCATGTTGGCCATGGATGAGATTTGGGCATTTATAGCAGTTAAGGCATCCAATTCCAAAACTCCTTTGTTTTTCTTACCTGGGTTACTCCTTGAATCAACCCACTGACAGTTGTTTGATGATATTCTTTCAAGGATTTCATGGGCTTCATTATAGGTCTTTGATAAAAGAGCCCCATTAGCTGAAGCATCCACAACTTGCTTAGTGGTTGTGTTTAACCCATGGTAGAATGTCTCCATTTGAATACAGTGAGGGAGTCCATGGTGAGGGCATTTCCTAAGCAATTCCTTGAATCTCTCCCATGCCTCACTCAAGGTCTCATCATCAAACTGCTGGAAAGCCACAATCTCATTTCTAAATCTAGCATTCCTAGTAGGTGGGAAGTATTTAATGAGAAATTTTTCAGCAAGAGTGTTCCAAGAATCTACGGCCCCTGGAGGTAATGCATTCAACCATGTCTTGGCTGCATCTCTAAGGGAGTAAGGAAACAAACTCAACCTTAGGGCATCCTTAGACACTCCTGGCAGTATAAAAGAATCACTAACCCCTAGGAATGATTTCAAATGCAAATGAGGGTCCTCAGATGGTAATCCATGGAACTGTCCTATGGTTTGGAGCATTTGAAACATAACTGGTTTAAGCTCAAAAGTAGGGGCTTGGATTTCAGGTCTAATTATCCCTGGATTTAACTCATCAACCAAGGGATTGGCATATGTTCTAATGGCTCTCTCTCTGTCATCTGCTAAGACAATAACATTAGCAGGAACCATAGCCTGAGGTTCAACTAAGGGTGGTCTAAATCTTCCAGGATTTTGCTGTTGGTTTTCAGGGTTATTTTGAGGATTGTTAGGATCTAAGTGAGCTCCACGTAAATCTTCCATTCTTTCCCTTTGAACCCACCTTCTTCTATGAAATGTTCTCTCAGGCTCAGGATCCAAAAAAAATTCTAACCCTGGAAAATCATTCATACACAGTTACAGCACCTGAAAAACAGAGAAAACACTTTAGTTAGACCTTTCTTTCAGCTCAAAATCACTAAAAACAACTCAAAAAAAGTAAAAATCTCATTAATCCCCGGCAACGGCGCCAAAAACTTGTTGCCTAGCAGAGTGTATGCAATTTTAGAATGGAAACACCCTAAATGTGCAAGTATACACAGTCTAATGCAGCAAGAGATAAGTATATTTATATCGTTCTCCTCAGGGATTAGTCCATGAATTTTACTAAGCTTAAGCTCGCTTTTAGTGATAAAAATGGTAACCAAATGAAAACAACATTCAAGGGATTTTTAAAGAAATCAAACAAACCTAACTTAACCAATAACAAGCTTAAAATAACAAGCAAAAGAGCTAAAACAAGTAATAGCAGGTGAAATTACTTAGAGTTAAAAGCAGGCTTGGATTAGGGGTTTCTTATACTGTTTTGAGGATTCAATGTTGTAGCAAAACTTATGCTAAATCGCACCACACAGCATTCCAACACGGAATCTTCCCAGATTTCCTTAAATTGTAGCTAAATTCCCATTTAAACTACTCAAAATAAGCTCATTACTTATGTGCACTAAGTGGGTGATTATCCCTAACCTACCCATTTCACTGCAAGCTCAACTTGTAATCAGTCTTAGTGAGAATTGAAGCAATCAGTTTCCTATTCTTCTTCCCAAAAGTCAAGAAAACAGTAGATGAAAAAGGTTGGCCAAACGTAATTCATCATAAACATTGAAAACACTTCAAATCAGTGTTCAACAGCATAAAACCACATAGATTGAACCTCTCTACAATATAAGAGTTCCCTAATCCTTGCCTTAAGCTAGTTAGTTCATAATAACAGAAATAAAACTCCTAAAAGCTACTGGAAATTCCATTACAGCAATCAAGAAGAAAATGGAAAAGCAATAAAAGGAAGAAGACAATAAGAAGAGAAAAGAATTTCTCAGGTGAAGCTTCTAAAGGACTCCTCCTTCTTCCTCAGCTTCTTTCCCCAAAGTAGACAGCCTCTTCTCAGCTCCTCTTTTCCCCTTTTTCGTACCAGCTTCCTTTTCCAGCCTCTTTCTTTAATTCCCATCAGCCAAGCTTAAAATACCTCATCCTTTTCATCAAAATCAGGGCTGAATAGACAGGGAATAAAATATGGCAGCATTCTATTGGTCCACGTTTTTCCAGCTTGGCTAAAATTGGACAGCTCAATACTTAGCCAAATAAGCAATAAAGCACTAAATTAGGGACTTAAGTAACCAAAGAGCTACCAAAATATCTCAAACAAGCAAGGTTTAGCAAGAGAATTCAAGTAAAAATAACTCTTCTATAAAGAGTTATCAGATACCAATAATGAAGAGGAACATATGACTTGGACAGTAAAGAGAGGGCCATCTCAACAACGTGCGATGCTTCCTTTCAGCAATACCATTTTGCTCAAGAGTATGAGGACAAGACTTTTGGTGAACAATACTATGAGTCTCAAAATAAGAACGAAGAGCATGATTTACATATTCACCCCCATCACTTCTAAAGGGTTTTATCTTAGAAGACAACATGTTTTCAACAAAAGGCTTAAATTGATGAATAACATCAGTAACACCAGACTTATACACAAGAGGAAAGATCCAAGTATAAAGAGAGAAGTCATCAATAAACGAAACATAATAATGATATCCATTGATTGACAATTCCTGGGAGGGACCCCACGTCACTATGAATAACCTCCAAAGAAAAGGAAGAACAAGACATAGACAAAGGAAAAGAGAGCTTGCTCATTTTACCATTCAAACAATGAGTACAAACAGACTTATCAACAGAAACAAAGGATGGAGGAACATTCATCAAATGCAAAATAGACTTAAGAACAGAGAGGTTAGGATGTCTTAATCGATCATGCCAAACCAAATCGTGTACTTTAGTGCCTAGCTGAGCAGTAATGTGGCTAGGAACAGAGGAAAATGGTTGTGATGTCAAAGGATAAAGGCCATTAATACTAGGCCCATGGAAGAGTATTTGACCCGTTCGTTTGTCCGAATGGTAAAAGAATGAGCATCAAAGATGAATAAACAGTCATTGTCAACACAAAATTAATGGACAAACAAGAGATTAAAGGAAATATGAGGGACTCGAAGAAGATTGTTAAGAAGAAAGGAAAAGGAACCAGTATGGAGTGAAGACAACCTGTATGTGTGACTAGCAGTGCCTGACCATTACCAATTGTAACATTAGCTTCACCATTGAACTTAGAGGATACATTCAGATTAGCTAAATCTGAAGTTAAATGTGCATTACAACCAAAATTTGATAATCAGACATGAGAGCCAAAAATAGTAGGTTGAGTCGAAGAGGTTGTCTGAAGAGATGTAGCAAGAGAAAGCCAATTGTACAGGAGGAAGGCGACCATGAAAATCATGATTCATACGATTTAATATTAAGTATAGATTGTAGTTTTGTGGTAATGAGTGGCTAGACTTTAATTTAGGGGATTGATGTAGCCACTAAACTCGATGTTTTAATTTAAGTTTCTTGAATTGATTTTACATCATATCATTGTATGCTTTTATAGTCTTAATGCTAGTATTCTTTTGGCCAAAGTTTACATGTTTTATTGGCTTTGACTGTTGCTTGTAAAAGAATCAATTAGAGCTAGACCAATTAATTTCATATCTAACTGTAAATCCTTGCATGAAAATGGAGGGTTGTTTTAGAAGCATCATAGGAAGTAGCTTAATACCATGTTCTTTTATTAAAGTTTAGACAGACATGTTAGACTTATAAAATTGCATGAGTTCCAAATGGGCTTGAGAAAGTCTTTTGGTCTTTTAAACTTCTTGCTTATTGTGATGTATGATCATTCTTGAATTAAATAACTCAAATTTCGATTTAGTTGGTGAAGTCAATTCCCTAGGTTTTCTCTCATTGTAGTTCATCCCTTTAAAATTGCTTTGTTTTCCTTTATTCTCTAAAATCTTTAATATCTAAATAAATTTGGATGTCAGTAACTATAATAATTGATTGATTTAGAAAACCCATTCCTATGGACGATACTTGCACTTAACCACTATATTAAAACTTGACACCATACACTTGCGGCTTTGCATGGTCACAAAATCATGCAACAGTTACTCAATGAGCAAGATAAGTAGGTTTATGTCAAATCCTGGAAATGAGCATTGGAATGCAGTTAAATGGGTGCTTCGATATTTGAAAGGTACTTTAGATGCATCATTTTGCTTTGGTAACAAGTGTGATCAATCAACATTGCTAGAATGCTTCACAGATGAAGATTATGCTACAGACCTGAATAAAAGGTCTTTATCTGGTCACATTTTGCACTTGTATGGTAATGTGGTCAGTTGGAAGGTTTCTTTACAGCCAATAGTGTTGGGATTTATGCCCTAAAGCCTCGTAATTAATGATTTATTTAATATTAATAATAATTTTGATTATTTTATTTACAATATAATATTATCCATTATATGAAAAATCAAAGGTTATTAGTGTAATCTTGAACAATATGTGGTTGACATACGGGAGGATCATGTTCAATAAATAACCTAAAGGGTCATAATATATGGATAAGGTGTGTGTCTTATCTTGGTAACACTATTGATACGACCAACTTTGTAATAGTTACAAATGATTTGATTCAAATCGTTCATGTGGAGACATGTGAGTGAGGATATCTTATACAATGAATTTGTATAAAACTGGATCACGAAATATTTAATCTCTCTTTATAAATTCGTTAATTGAGAAAATTAATATTTCATTAGGATGATCATATGCGACTCGATCTTAATCTTGAGTGAGTTATGAACTTCTGCCTGTGAGGGCTTGTTCTTTGATTTGCATGGGTGAGAGTGACTTTTATAGCCAATTCAATAAGCCTACGATTTTGGGGACTTGACCAAATAGGGAGCTAGGAACATAATCTCACAAGATGGAAATCACTCATTCCCATATAGGGTAAGTAGATGAGTAGTTCCCTTAAGTACCGATTTCGGGACTTGAACAATGGGGCCCTACCCTCTCACTGGCCCGAGAGGTACTTAATTTATGGTTGGATCATAAACAAATTGTTCATTAGAGGATTAGTGGTACTTAAGGTGCAAGATGTAATTACAGGGGTAAAACAGACTTTTAACCCAACTGTATTTACAAACAACTTGTGAATGATTGACTTGCATGTAGTGATTATATCCATGAACACAACTTATCCTACAATGCATAAGAGTGCAACTGTAAGTCTACAGTGAAGTGATCTAAAGTTAATGAATGAAAATTTATTAATTAAAGAGTTTAATTAATTAATTTTGTATCATTAGAGCTTATAATTTATAGGTTCATAAGGTCCCCTTGCTCGCTCATAATAACATTAAAAGATCAATTTAGTTGAAATAAAAATTTCAAATGTTCAAATTAATATTTAATAAATTAGATTAAATATAAAAGAGAAAAATATATTTATTGTATTTGATACATTAAATATTAAAATAATAAATTTATATTAGATACATTGAAGAAAATATATTTATAAAATTTGAATAAGATTCAAATAAAAAATAAATAAATATCGTAGGATAATTTAAAAGATTTGAATGAGATTCAACTAGATTAAATGTGTATTTTAATATATTAGATATTAAAAAATATATTATTTAATTATGACAAAGATTTGCTCCAGATCTCTATAAATAGGACCTTTGGGTTGAGTCATTAGTATACACATCTCCTCAATAGTGAATTAAATAAATCTCTCTAGACTTCTTCCTCTTCTAAGAGACTCCCACAAGCCTTGGTCTTGTGTTTGAGTCATAGCCAGGAAGACTTTGTGGATAAGATAAAGACACCCAGAAAATATCTACATATTATCTTAAAGGTATGGATTAGTTTTTTATTTAATTCTAATTAAAATCAAAGACGATCTAATGCTTCCGCTGCGGGGTGAAGTTTTCATTCCTAACAAGTAGTTGCTTTGTCAACCACTAAATTCGAGTATATTTCTGTTGGAGAAGCAGTTAAGGAAGCAATGTGGTTGAAGCGTATTGTTGGTGAGTTGTTGTCACTAGAGTTTATTCCTATCATCCGCTGGGATAGGCAGAGTGCTATTCATCTTGCGAATAATCCATCTCACCATGAACGGTCTAAACATATCGATGTTAAATTTCATTTCATAAGGGATGCAATTGCTCATAATGAAATTGAAGTGGTCAAAGTTCATACAGATCAGAATTTATCAGATATGTTAACCAAGGTACTCGCAGCTCATAGGTTTAAATACATGTTAAATGAGCTAAACGTAAAGCCATTGTAACGCCCGACTTATTTATGGGCGTTAATTTTGAAATTTTGGAATATAAGATTTAGTTTATTTGGTTATTGGGCTAAATGGAAATTTAGAGTTTTTGAATGGGGCAATTTTGGAAAGAATTTCAAAGGGGCAAAGTGGTTATTGAAAGGGGTAATTTTGGAAACAATTGTTAGGTAGAGGTGCATTTTTGGTTTTTACAAAAAAAAATCATTTTTTTTCTCCTCTCCTTCTCTCTTCTCTCCCCGACAACCCCATACTCTTATTATTATTATTATTCTTCTTCTTCTTCTTCTTCTGCTTCCTCTCCCTCTCTATCTCCCCGTCATTCACCTATTCCACTCTTCTTGTCGAACGTAGCACCGTCGCCTTTCCACATTGGCTCACGTATCGCTAGCGCCCCACGAGAAGAGCTCGCGTCTATTGTTTACAGCCTCACGCGCACACCTCCGCTGGACAGATGCCGAATCTACTGTGAATCAGACGCCTGCTGTCGATCTGCTCACCGCCAGCCTCTGTCGCCGCACGTCTTAGCACTAACAGTTGATCAACCACTTGCGGTTTCACCGGAATCAGTAGCAGAGCGCAGTGGGTAAATTTTCTGACATTTTTACCCATGCTTTTGGACGTTATCGGTTTAGTTTTGGGATTGTAGAGGCTAACCCGTGATGTTTGGAGCATGATTTTAGATTATCCATAGCATTTGGGTCTTGGATTCGCGAAATCAAACTATTTGGAGTCAATTTCAGTGACGATTCGAGTTTGAAATTTAAGGTGAGATCTTGGGTAAGTGCTCGACATGTTGTTAAAGTTGGTTTAATTGTTAATTTGGTGATTTAAAGTTAATCCACTGATTGTCGGACTCAATTTCAGGATTACCTATTACGATTGAAGGTCGTTTTGGGCTAAATTGGATCCTTCGGCCTGCTGTCCAGCACTGTTTTGAGGTAAGTTTTCGTGGGTATCGAATTTTCCAACACAATTAAGCCTAAGCATGAGTTGGGATTTAGTTAGCTTTAATTGAGGACCTTTTCGTGGAGTTTAGGGGCTATTTTAGTGTTTTAAATTTTACCCATAACGTGTAGGACTTTGTTTGGCGATTCGGGATCGAGCATGTGAGTTTGGGCTACCTTGAATCTTGGACTAATTTTGTGTAAGTAGTCATTTGGATTTAAGTCCTTTAAGTTATTATTTGATTTCATTTATGTTGGTAAATTGGTGAATTGTTTAATCATGCATTGTTGGGATTTATGCCTTAAAGCCTCGTAATTAATAATTTATTTAATAATTAATAATAATTTTGATTATTTATTTGCAATATAATTTTATCCATTATATGAAAAATCCAAGGTTATTAGTGTAATCTTGAACAATATGTGGTTGACATACGAGATGATCATGTTCAAGAAATAACCTAAATGGTCATAGTATATGGATAAGGTTGAGTGCCTTATCCTGACAACAATATTGATACAGCCCACTTTGTAATAGTTACAAATAATTTGATCCAAATCGTTCATGTGGAAACATGTGAGTGGGGGTATCTTATACAATGAGTTTGTATAAGATTGGACCACGAAATATTTAATCTCTCTTTAAAATCCGTTAATTGAGAAGATTAGGCCCCGTTTGATAACGTTCTTGTTTCTTGTTTCTTGTTTCTTGTTTCTGTTTCTTGTTTCTCATTTCTGTTTCTTATAAACTAAAAACAGAAACATGTTTGATAACTATTTCTGTTTCTTGTTTCTTGTTTTTTGGTAAAAATAAAATTTAGTACATATACTATAATAAAACATATAACATGCATTAAAATAAAAATAAAACAATTATAAAGAGGTTATAATATTTTATTAAGGCCCAACACCTAATTAATAATAATAATAATAAAAGTTATCCTTCAAATTTTGTTCAAATTTGATTTGCAATGTTATTGCTTATTTCAATCAATTCACCTTGAACGATTTTGACTTACAAGAGTTAGTTCAATTAGACGAATTTGTAAATTGTCTAAGGTCAGAAAATCGAACATACCCACATTTCTTTAATTTAATAATAAACTTTATTTTTATTTTTCTTTAAAAATGCATTAGCCAATAATACACGCAAGTAAAATCAGAAAAAGAGAGAGAATGTATATATATATTTTAAATTTAATGGTAAACATGAAATACATTATTAGTTTATTTATTTAATAAAAAAATAAAATTGTACCAAAAGAAAAAATAATAGAGAATTAAATAGAAAATAATAACTATAAGCTCGTTAATGTAAAGTAAAAGAAAATAAGAAAATAAGAAAGAAGAGAAAAACATAAACGAAAAGAAAAAAGAAAAAAAAAAGAAAAAAAAAGATAATGAATTATTAAAAGAAAAAAGATTATGATGAAAGAGAGAGAACGAATAGAAAGAAATAAATCAAAGAAGAAAAAAAAAGATTAAAAAGTATTAAAAGAAAAAAAAATAGAATGGAAGAGAGAGAAAGAAGAGAGATGGGAGAGATGAGTAAAAATAAAAATAAGAATACATGCATGAAAACTGGAAAAAAAAAACAGAAACAGAATTTGAGAAACTACTTTTTGAAGTTTCTCAAAATCTGCCATTTTTTTAGAAACGTTTCTAAAAAACTAAGAAACAAGAAACAGGATCGTTTATCAAACATGTCTGTTTCTGAAAAATGAGAAACGGGAACAAGAAACAGGAAACAAGAACGTTATCAAATGGGCCCTTAATATTTCATCAGGGTGATCATATGCGACTCGATCTTAATCTTGAGTGAGTTATGAACTCCTGCCTATGAGGGCTTGTCCTTTGATTTGCATGGGTGAGAGTGGCTTTTGTAGCCGATTCAATATGCTTACCATTTTGGGGACTTGACCAAATAGGGAGCAAAGAACATAATCTCACACAATGAAATTCACTCCTTCCCATATAGGGTAAGTAGATGAGTAGTTATCTTAAGTGCTGATTTCGAGACTTGAACCATGGGGCCCCACCCTCTCACCGGCCCGAGAGGGACTGTGTTTATAATTAGATTATATACAGATTGTTCATTAGAGGATCAATGGTACTTAAGGTGCAAGATGTAATTATAGGGGTAAAACGGACTTTTGACCCAGCTGTAATTACGAACAACTCGTGAATGATCGACTTGCATGTAATGATTATATCTATGGATACAACTTGTCCTACAATGCATGAGAGTGCAACTCTAGGTCTATAGTGGAGTAACCTATAGTTAATGAATGAAAATTAATTAATTAAAGAGTTTAATTAATTGATTTTGTATCATTGGAGCTTATAATCTGTAAGTCCATAAAGTCTTCTTGCTAGCTCATAGTAACACTAAAAGATCAATTTAATTGAAAGAAAATTTTAAAATGTTCAAATTAATATTTAATATATTAGGTATATTAAATATAAAAGAGGAAAATATATTTATTGTATTTGATACATTAAATATTAAAATAATTAATGTATATTTGTTACATTAAATAAAAGATATTGATAAAATTTGAATAAAATTCAAATAAATAAATATCGTTGGATATTTGAATGAGATTCAAATAAGTATAAGATATATTTTAATATATTAGCTCCTAAAATATAATATTTTAATTATGGCAAAAATTTGCCCTTGGTCTCTATAAATACGACCCTTGGGTTGAGCCATTAGACACAACACACATATCCTCAATAGATACTTAGAGAATTCTCTCTAGACCTCTTCCTCTCCAATCCCTTGTGGATTTTCTTTCAAGAGGCTCCCACAAGCCTTGGTCCTGTGTTCTAGTCATAGCCAGGAAGACTTTGTGGAAAAGATAAAAATCCGCTAGAATATTCTCCATAATATTATTTTCAAGGTATGTTTTGCTTAACCTTAATTTTATTGTTTAATTCTAAATAAAATCAAAGACGATCCAATGCTTCCACTGTGGGATGAAGAGTTCGTTCCTATCATGCCTGAGTTGTGTTTATAAAGTATGTGTAGTGCCTGAAAATTGTGTATGTGAGACATGAAGTGTTTGTCTGTTTTAATTTGAGATTTATTATAATGGGCTAAAGGTTGTCGAATCACATGACTATTGTTGGTAAGGATTCAAAGTTACAAACTAATGGTTGGTTATTATGATCAGTGTGTAGAACCTTGAACTAGTTTGTGATTAAGGTTTATGAATGGTGTTTGTGATTGTGTGTAGAACTCTGAATGAGTTTGTGCCTGAGGTTATGTATGGTAGCCGTGTTTGTGTATGCAAAATTGTTTGGATGAATGATTTCAATGTTTATGAATCTTATTGTAGTTCTCTAAAAGTACTTGTGCTTGGGTTATTGATTTACTCGGAATGCACATAAATGTTTGGACAGTAGGAAAAGCTTGGTTGGGTTGTAGGATTTAGAGTGCTCGAGTTATTAGCTAAATAGTACGTAATGTCTGCTCGGGATAGTTGGATGTTGTCTGAGTGCAACATGCCTAAAAGCTTGAATGATTGGTTGGAGTTGGAAAATTAGAGCACTTTGGTTATATATACTATATTCAGGGCCATTGTTCATGCTTCCTGAGTTTAGAATGGTTCGGAACGTCTTGGGGTGTTTATTATGTTTTATTTAGGCTTGGATGTAAATAAAGGCATAATGACCATTACGGTTCCTAGCATGCTTAGGGAGTTAAAGTTTGAGTGGCATGGTGTGAGGGCTATATCGCCAGGGTGCATAAGGGCTACGGGTAAGTGAAGTTCAGGTTTAAGAGTGTCGTTGAGCTTAAGCATGAGTCTATGCTCGAGGTTCTTGATTTGTGGTTAGTGGGAAAAAGGTTCACGCTCATGCGATGGTTGTTGCTTGTGGATGTATGGCCCGGGAATTTTATGCCGCTAGTAGCTTCCTAAAAGAGAGAAAAGTTGGTGGCTTGCTCGTCTAGAAGGTAAATAGTCAGTTAGACTACCTTGTTATAGGTCTGGTTCGTAAAAATTTAGGTGAGCTTTGGTTTAAATGTGATTAGGGCATAATTACTTGAACGCTTTGTAGCATGTTTGCTTGATTGTGTTTGGGCGTTGGTGGTGAATGAACTTATATTTAAGCTTTGTTTACCTAAGCATGTGTGGCGTTGAGTTCGTGTTTACAGTTATGCATAAGATCTATGGGTCGAGGTGAGACTGAGGTTTATGATCTCTCGGGTGGTATATCCCTTGACGATCTAAGTGCATTGTGGCTAGGCAAAAGCCGGTGGGGCTAGTGCCATTTATTTCTCTCCCCATTTGAGCATGTATTCCTAGGAGGTTGAGGTAGAGTGGTGAAGGTGAGCCAGAGTGATGAGAGAGGCAATGATGCTAGCATAGCTGGTGATTCCTCCAGAATGATGAGCGTGAGGGCTGTGATGCCTCACTGATTATGCTAGCATAGGGGGCGATTCCCCCAAAGCGATGAGTGAGATGATGATGCTAGTATAGAGGGCGATTCCCCCAGAGCGATGAGTGAGATGATGATGCTAGCATAGGGGGCGATTCCACCAGAGTGATGAGTGAGTTGATGATGCTAGCAAAGGGGGGCAATTCCCCCAGAGCAATGAGTGAGATGATGATGCTAGCATAGGGGCAATGTCCCCAGAGTGATGAACGTGAGGGTTGTTCTTCCTCTTTGCATCAAACTATCCTAAGATACATGACTCGCATGTATAGCACGTGTAATACCATAGGGGAGTAAGCCTGAAGTAAGATAAGTAGGCACATAACTAACTAAAGTGATTATTGAGTTTGAATTGAGCAGGAGTCTATGAGTTAAGGCGAAACTTGTCTGTTTATGGTTTTAGACTTTGGACCCTGAAGTGGGCTACTTACTGATTATGTTTATACTCACTCATGCTACTTTGTTTGTCTTTGCAGATTGTGCACATCCTTGAGGCGGGTGACGAACCGATGTCTTAATGAGGCTATGGAGACTCCACCAAAGTTTCGTTCTTCTTGTTAGCTTTCAGTTGTGTATCTTATTACTTATAGTGTGTTGGTCTGTAAATCTTAAATATTTCTTGCTTCCGTGTATTTTGATAGAATTCCTTAGTTCTTATGTCTGTTAGTTGAGCTCAGCATAATATATCGTAGTTTGAGTTTGTCCTCTGAAGTTTTGAAGTGTTGTTTTGTTTCTATCGGGTCTTTGTAAAATTTAGTTTTTCTCATAGTTATGTCGTCATGCTGCTGAAATTTCGGGCATGAGCGAGGTAACTTAGTCTTACTTTCGCATTTAGAGAGTCGTGTGGGTTAGGGCCGTTACAACCAGGATGATAGAGAAATTTAGAGGATCAACTTGGTGGCTTAAGATATTATTGTCATGAAAGAGATTTGTTAAAATGACAAGTTTATCTTAAGTATTTAAAATGAGGGCATTTAAGTAATTTTAACGAAGGGCAATTTTGTAAATTTATTACCTCTTTCACTTAGGGCTGGCCTTATCGTGAAACTGAAGAGGGAGTGAGACTTCGAAGAGGAGCCACACAACATAGAAAATCGAAGAAGAAAATCGGTCGTGGATCTCGTTTTCGGGTGGGTTTTCTTTTTCCGTCGATCGATAGCGTGAATGGGTCTTTCGTTTTCGATGTGGTCTTGCTGTGGGTATTCGGTTTCGGGACTGCAAAGACGTGGGTCTTCTATTTCCGTCATGGGTTAGTCATTTTCGGCTGTAGCTGCAAATGCCGGCGGCTAGTCTCGGGCTTAGGGGCCATTGAAGTCGTGGGTATCGATGTGGTGAAAAACAAAGTGGTTTATGTGGGTCTCGGTAGTGTTGCTTTATGTGTAGGCTGATAATTCTCATTCATGAGGATTATTTGGCCTTTAAATTTAGTTATATTTGTGATTTTTATTCATATTATTTGACGAAAAATAAAAAAATCCTTGAATTTAATCACATGATTGATGGAAGACCTTTAAATTAAGTAAGTTGAAAAAAGAAAACAAAAGAAGAAAAAAATTCACACTTACTTAATGTTTTGATGCAGAAATTTCGTGGGAATGCAACAGCAGTGCAAATGCTATGCAATTGCAATCTGGCAGAATCTGAAATTTAAGTAAAAAACGAGAATTTCGGGATTTTGAAGGAAATTTGACCCACGAATTCAGCAAGATGATTAGCCATGATTATCCATCAATCAAGAGGGAAACCCTAGCATGAGATCCCTATAAATATTGAACAAAGAAGCCAAACAAAAGGAGCTCGATTGGAGAAGATTTTAGTTTATGTTTTTTTGGGTTTTCTTACTTTCTGCAATTTTTCATTTTTAGTTTTTAGTTGCTGTTTTGTTTTATTTTCTTGTAGATCTTAGTCTGAATCTCTTCCTCAATCCTATCTCAACGAAGTGGATGTTGGTAAAGAACAATCCTTATTCGATTAAGCTCGATTTGGAGAAGATTTTCGTTCACGTTTTTGGGTTTCTTTACTTTCTGCAACAGAAATTTTTTTAGCTTTTAGTTGCTGTTTTTATTGTATTTTCTTCAACATCTCCATCTCTAAATTCTCTTCAATCCCTCAACAACAAAAGTTGGTAGTGGTTAAGGGCAAATTTGTTCGATTGAGCCGAAGAAAGATGGATTTTCAAGATGATTGAATTTCAATTTCTGCACTTTTGAAATTCTGCAATTGGGTGAAAATAGCCACTGTTTTGTCTTTAAATTTCAGCACTTTAATTTCTGTATTTGAATTACAATTACAGTGTGTCAATTTTGATTTTTGAAATTTTACTTTCTGCCATTGAACATTTGGAGCCTACTGGAATTTGGAATTTGCAAGTTTCTTCAATATTTGAGCTACTGGATTCTTATTTCAATTTTCCATAAGTTAATTTGTAATTTGAATTCTTAGAATTGTTCCTTAAAACTACTTACTTGCATTGCATTTGCAATTTGATTGCATTTTTTTTTACTTTGATTTTTCCAATGAATTCCTACAATTCTAATTTATTGTTTTCATTTTATTCCATCATGAAGAGCTAAATTTCCTTTGGGATTCAAGTTTGTGAATGCCTTAAAGGAAAGAAGTAAAGCTCGAAAGTAAAAATAATCTGGCTAATTCTTGAATTCTAGTTTGCTTTTGGTGAGTTAATTGTTGGGTAACCCTAGTTGGCCATCTAGTGTTGCTTGCCAAGCTATAACTTAATACCGAAATGGTTAAGGGAAGCTGATGTCGCAAAAGCAATGGAGGAAAAGGCTTAGACATAAGTCTAAAACATCGACCCTAGACATAGGGCGAGACTCCAAAACCACTAGAATTGTGCGCAAAAATATCTAAGTTAGATTAGCCATAGAAATATAGGTTTAATCACTTAGTCTCCTAAAGATACTTCATAGAAGGTTGAAGAGGAGTTGAATTCGGTTTACTTAGTTCTTGAGTTAGCTACGATTGCAATTGCTTTCTTGTTGCATTTTCTTTCCAAAGGGGCATTAGCATTCTTGAATCCCTTTTTCATTTCCATTGATTTTCAAATAATTTTAGTTTAGTCAAAACACCTCTCAAATCATTTTTCACCCACGGTTACTTTAAATTGCAATTTGTCAACGATTTGTGCCAACTAAAATTTATTTTATTAAACCTCGTTCCCTTGGGTACGATACTCTGGAATATTTCAAGTTTCTTTATTACTTCGATCACGTGCACTTGCGTGTAGCGAAACTTGAGAGGTGTTGATCGGTGCTTTTCGCTACACGCAAGTGCACGTGATCGAAGTAATAAAGAAACTGGAAGTATTCCAGAGTATCGTACCCAAGGGAACGAGGTTTAATAAAATGAATTTTAGTTGGCACAAATCGTTGACAAATTGCAATTTAAAGTAACCATGGGTGAAAAATGATTTGAGAGGTGTTTTGACTAAAATAAAATTATTTGAAAATTCAATGGAAATAAAAAAGGGATTCAAGAATGCTAATGTCCCTTTGGAAAGAAAATGCAACAAGAAAGCAATTACAATCATAGCTAACTCAAGAACTAAGTAAACCGAATTCAACTCCTCTTCGACCTTCTATGAAGTATCTTTAGGAGACTAAGTGATTAAACCTATATTTCTATGGCTAATCTAACTTAGATATTTTTGGGCACAATTCTAGTGGTTTTGGAGTCTCGCCCTATGTCTAGGGTCGATGTTTCAGACTTATGTCTAAGCCTTTTCCTCCATTGCTTTTGCGACATCAGCTTCCCTTAACCCTTTCGGTATTAAGTTATAGCTTGGCAAGCAACACTAGATGGCCAACTAGGGTTACCCAACAATTAACTCACCAAAAGCAAACTAGAATTCAAGAATTAGCCAGATTGTTTTTACTTTCGAGCTTTACATCTTTCCTTTAGGGCATTCACAAACTTGAATCCCAAAGGAAATTTAGCTCTTCATGATGGAATAAAATGAAAACAATAAATTTGTAACACCCGAGACTCTTTGGTAAAGTTTTATTATGAATTTAATTATTTTAAGGGTATTTTGGTAATTTTTGGAAAAGAAAAAGGGCATTTTGGTCTTTTAGAGAAAAGATATTTTGATTTTATTATTATTATTATTATTATTATTAAAAAAAAAAAAAGAAAAATTCACTCTCTCTCTCTCCCTCGCGCAGATCTCTCTCTCTCTCTCTCTCTCTCTCTCTCTCTCTCGCCGAAGCCCTCGTCTCCGCCGCAAGCCGCCGGCTCCTCCTCCTTCTTCTTCGTTCTCACCGAGCAGCAGCCGCCGCACGAACCCCGCCGCACGCTGTCGCCGGCAGCCACGAACCCCGCGGCGCGACCGCCGTCCGCCGCTGCTCGCGATTTCTTCTCTTCTTCTCCGATCAGCTCCACGAACGCCCAGCCGTCGACCTGCACGCCTAGCCTCGCCGAACAGAGCAACTCGCTGCTGTGGAGTGTTCGAAGCCGCCACAGCACTGAATATCGCCGGAAAACACCATTTCCGCCGCGATTTCAAGGTGGGTTTTCGTTCCGTGAGAAGTTTGGCATTTTGAGCTCGAGTTTGATCGATTTTCAGCAAAATAACCTTGGATTATTGTAGATCGGGCTGCAACACACCAGAAACGAACCTTCACGCGCCGATTGGAAGCCCCACGCGCCGCCCACGCGCCGCCGCCGTGAAGTCCACGCGCCGCCGTGCTCCGGTCACGCGCCGCCGTTCGCCGGAGTTGGGTAAAAATTGCCATTAGGTCCGTTTCGTCGGGTTAATAATGATAGAATGTGTTTTAGCGTAATTCGGATGGTTTAAGACACGTTTAGAACACTTTTTAGGTAAATTGTCGAGGACCTAGGATCGTACTTGGAGTGGGAACTCGAGAAGCTCATTACTAGTGAAGAAAGGGTATTGAAGTAAGTAAAGATATAAGGTAAGGGATCTCATAATGATAGAATGTGTTTTAGCGTAATTCGGATGGTTTAAGACACGTTTAGAACACTTTTTAGGTAAATTGTCGAGGACCTAGGATCGTACTTGGAGTGGGAACTCGAGAAGCTCATTACTAGTGAAGAAAGGGTATTGAAGTAAGTAAAGATATAAGGTAAGGGATCTCACAACGAAAGAAGTTTTCGAAACTTAAAGCTAGCTCTATGTTTACTTTGAAAGTATATGTTTTTCATGTTAAGTATTTAAGAAAGAAAGTGTATTATATGTATGTCTTTGAAATGCGATTGCTATGACTTATGCATTCATAACTATGTTCTAAAACAAATGGGACCTCATGCATGTGTTGTGTTCATGAAAAGATTTATATAGGCTGTGACGATAATTCTCCCAAAAGTTTTATGTGGGTTTTGAGGGAACCCGAGTCTTCGGACTCTATATGCTCCCGGGGTTCGAGAGTGCCCCCACGACTGTAGCCGACGGGCTTGAGTCTTCGGACTCCACGATGGTAGCCTTCGGGCTGAGTCTTCGGACTCCATGATATATGTTAGCTTTCGAGCTTAACTCTCAGAGGTAGGGAGGACTCTATTCGACAGAAAAACTATGTCTTCGGACTATTCAGAGGCCCTCGGGAGAATTTAATCGTTCACAAGAGCTGCGAGGAAAAGTACATGGTTTATAAAAGGAATTTTAGGTCCCCTACTAAAGTGATGGTTTACGATGGTTTTATGATTTAAAATGACATGTTGCATGTGATTGAAACTCTTATTTTGAAACTATGATGGACTTACTGAGTATTATTCGTTAATACTCACCCTTTTCTTTTTTTAAAATGTTTTCAGGTAAGGTTAAGATCGGCCCTAGCGCGTGACCGGAGATCAGCTACTCGAGTCATGGGAGCCGACCGATCGCTATTCCGCTTCTTTTATGTTTCTAGATGTATATAGAACTCATGTTAAGTTTTTAAATGTTTAGGAGAATGTTTCAAAATCTTTTAAACGTTTCTTTGTAAATCGTGCACGTGTATTTGGTTTCTGCTGTTTGAACCCTAGCATCATATTGAGAAGTTTGTTGGATGCTAGGAGGTTGTTTGAAAATCTTAGAAGTGTGTTTTCTATGTCTTATTAGGTAAGGGTCAGATTTTTGGTTTTCGCGTAGTTACGTCGTTATGCTGCCGAAATTATTGGTAATATAGCGACGTGACTTAGTAATGACTCTTAGGTAGCGTGTTGAGCCTATAGGGTCGTTACAAAATTAGAATTGTAGGAATTCATTGGAAAAATCAAAGTAAAAAAAAAATGCAATCAAATTGCAAATGCAATGCAAGTAAGTAGTTTTAAGGAACAATTCTAAGAATTCAAATTACAAATTAACTTATGGAAAATTGAAATAAGAATCCAGTAGCTCAAATATTGAAGAAACTTGCAAATTCCAAATTCCAGTAGGCTCCAAATGTTCAATGGCAGAAAGTAAAATTTCCAAAATCAAAATTGACACAATGTAATTGTAATTCAAATACAGAAATTAAAGTGCTGAAATTTAAAGACAAAACAATGGCTATTTTCACCCAATTGCAGAATTTCAAAAGTGCAGAAATTGAAATTCAATCATCTTGAAAATCCATCTTTCTTCGGCTCAATCGAACAAATTTGTCCTTAACCACTACCAAATTTCGTTGTTGTGGGATTGAAGAGAATTTAGAGATGGAGATGTAGAAGAAAATACAATAAAAACAGCAACTAAAAGCTAAAAAAATTTCTGTTGCAGAAAGTAAAGAAACCCAAAAACGTGAACGAAAATCTTCTCCAAATCGAGCTTAATCGAATAAGGATTGTTCTTTACCAACATCCACTTCGTTGAGATAGGATTGAGGAAGAGATTCAGACTAAGATCTACACGAAAATAAAGCGAAACAGCAACTAAAAACTAAAAATGAAAAATTGCAGAAAGTAAGAAAACCCAAAAAAACATAAACTAAAATCTTCCCCAATCGAGCTCCTTTTGTTTGGCTTCTTTGTTCAATATTTATAGGGATCTCATGCTAGGGTTTCCCTTTTGATTGATGGATAATCATGGCTAATCATCTTGCTGAATTCGTGGGTCAAATTTCCTTCAAAATCCCGAAATTCTCGTTTTTTACTTAAATTCCAGATTCTGCCAGATTGCAATTGCATAGCATTTGCACTGCTGTTGCATTCCACGAAATTTCTGCATCAAAACATTAAGTAAGTGTGAATTTTTTTCTTCTTTTGTTTTCTTTTCTCAACTTACTTAATTTAAAGGTCTTCCATCAATCATGTGATTAAATTCAAGGATTTTTTTATTTTTCATCAAATAATATGAATAAAAATCACAAATATAACTAAATTTAAAGGCCCAATAATCCTCATGAATGAGAATTATCATAGGCGTCGTAGGTCTTGGTGTATAAGGCTGAAGACGACGTGGGGTTTTTTTTCTCCGACAACTTCGAAGGCTGTTTTACAGTAGTATTCGATTGGAGCTTAAATCGGTCAGGATTTGAGGTGATTCAGTTCGAAAGAATTGGGGTTGGTTTATTCCATTGTATTCCCTTGTTATTTTGTGATGTTATGCTTCTAATAAAACTCTCTTAAGCCGGTTTTCAAAGTGGATGTAGACCGAAAGGTTGAACCACTATATATATATCTTAGTGTCAATTATTCTTTGCTTGTTTATTATTTGGTTGCTGAAAATTGCGTTCTGATTTGGGCATATTCGAGTTCATTTTATAACAGATAACCTTTTGGTTTTTAAAAATTAGGCTTATAAATACTACTTTCACTTATAGATTTTCTTATTTTGTTATGTACTTTTTACCTATATTTTCAAAAGCTTGTTTTTTTTTTTGGAATATGGCTAAGCATTTAAATATTTCTTAAGAAAGATAAAACTTATTGTAGAGAAATGATAAAAAAAAAAGCACAATTTTCAAAAACCAAAAACTACAGCCTCGGTTGATAACTATTTGGTTTTTGGAAATTGTGCTCGTTTTCTCGCGGTTTCATCTTTCTTAACAAAACATTAGAATTTTTAGCCAAATTCTAAAAACAAAAATAAGTTTTGAAAACTATTTTTTTTAGTTTTCAAAACTTGGCTTAAACAATTTTGTTCTTAAAATTTATTTCTGTTTTCCAAATGCCTTGAAGTTTTGATATGAATTTCTCTCCATCAATCTATATTTATTTGTTCATGAATGCTCTTAATCTGTCAAGAAGTGCTCATCCATAAGAATAACGTTAATGAATATTCTTAATTATGTGCAGGTTTTTGGTATTTTTAATGAGGTTAACTTGGTGCAAAACCAATTTGAAGCTAAACTGTGTCTTCCTTGTACAGTGAAGCTGCAAGTTACTTGTGGGGTTTCTGACGCTCAAAAAATGGTATGGATTATGTTTGTTTTCATCTATTATTATTATTTATTAATTTGAATTTTCTTGTGGTGAAAGCAAAAGATATGTGCCTTGTGGACTGGTATTATGCATCATGCATAGTTGCCTAAATTGGTAAGATTTGAAATCGATGCTCGTGATTTTATTTCATGTTATGATTATTATCAGCATACATTTGTTGCAATTGGTGTGTTTTACGCTAGTTTGATCAAAGTGTTGTTCACAAGATTAGCATTCATTTGATGGCCTAAGGACATATAGTTGAATATTAGATAACAAATATCAAACTAGGCTACTTTTCATACCCTACTATAAGCCACTCCTGTATAATAATCATTCTAATCAATCATTCACTTGTTAGCAGAATTTGTTGAAATCTCTCATGTAACAGGAAATCATCTTTAAAGTTGAAGATCTCAAGAACTTGGATGTTCCTCTTCGAGCTATCATGCAGGTGAGAAACCTTTATGCCATCAAGGTTTATAATGAAATCTTGATGACGGGTACTTTCTTGTATTTTCGCTTCTTTATATAGATTGTAATAATGTTAAGAATGATTAGATTTGATGAGTGTTGTAAAAGCTAGCTGAATCCAATTCTCAAGTATCTCTCAAAACAGTTACAACAAACACAACAGATTCATGTAAATTAGCTTAACAGATATGTAACCAAAATAACAAATACTCTGGTTTCAAAACAGAGGTTGTATGAAAAGAAAAGTGAACAGAGAGTACGTGAGGGAGAGGATGTATGTTGTACAAAAATCATCACTCTTTGAATCTCTGTGAGAAATAATGAAAATGGGTTACCTGATTGCACAGTGGATGTAAGCCATTCTTTGGCCGAACCACTTAAAAATCGTGTGTCTTCTTCTTCTTCTCCTTGATTTTCCCTTTGCTCGTTGCTCTTCTTTTGTCTACGAAGCCATGGATTCATCTCAAATTCTCTGTGAAATTGCATGTGAGAAAGAGATTAGAAAATACGAGTGAGGAAAATAATCAACAAAAAGGAAGAGAAAAGTTTGACTTGTCATCTTTTGGTGTTGCCATGCGTTGGTTCTTTTCTGTCCACAAAGAAATAGTTTTTTATATCAATGAGGTTACTAATTACTCACTAGTGAGAAGATTCAAATACTGAATAAGTTCAAGTTAGAAGCCATGAAACAATTTACCTATATATGATGATAGAATGCAATGTTGAAGATGTAAGACCTCTATTCGAGAATAATTTAATGGGAGTGGACGATGCTAAGTTTGTTTAAGACAAGGCCTCTATTTTATTGTGTTTTAGCTGGAGAGATTTTCCAAACAGCATGATAATTCTCCCTTTAAAGTTTTCCACTCCTCTTGGTGAGAGACAAATTATTCAATGAGGTCGTCACAATATGACTACCTTATAATAACCATTGAATGTGGATTCAATCATTTCTATGCTCCTAATAACCACTAGATATAAATTCGAGGTACTTCTCTCTCTACATCCAATGATAAAAAAGTTGTCAATCACATTGTGGCGGCTTCATCGAATAATTTCTCGTTGATGACCCTATCTCCCAACTTTCCATGATGATCTTCTTGCTCTATCGAGTTTCACCCTCAAATCTGATTGTTTTGCAGTATTCAGGACATGTTTGGAAGTGATTTTGGAAACATCCAAAATCATTTTAAGTGATTCTCGGTCAATCACTTGGCAGGTGATTCCCAAATGATTTTGTCTTTAAAATGACTGTTATTCCATATTTTTTAAAAAAAAATCTTACTTTCTGTGACGGTTAAAAACGTCATATTTTATAAAAAAATTCATTAATTTCCATAAAAAAAAGCATGTATTCTCAAAACCGCCACCATTGAGGTCATCCATCATTATTTAAAAAAGGCCAATTTTTCACTTGAAGTTTTTATAATGTCTATCTCTTACTTTATTCTCTTTTTAAAATTCTTATTCATTTTCTCACTTTTTTTCTCTCCACTGATTTTAACTCTCTCTAATTTTTTTTTATCTCTATAATTTTTTTGTTTCTCTCTCTATAATTTTTGTATCTCTTTAACTTTTTTTCTCTCTAATCTTTTACCTCTTGTTTTAACTTTTTGCTCTTAAAACTTTTTTGTTCTTGACTTTGAACTTTTTTATTCTCATTAAAGTTTTTCTCCCTAAAATTTTTATCATACTCTCCAAATTTTTTTCTATCTCTCTCTAAATCTATTTCTCTATCTTCGAATTTTTCTCTCGCTAGATTTTTTGCCCATCTCTCTAAAATTTCTATCCTTCCATGTCTTTAACATTTTTTTCTCTTTGAAACTTTAATTTTCTCTAGCTTTATATTTTTTCTCTCGGTATAACTTTTGTCTACCACCTTCTAATTTTTTTTTTTAAATTTCAAATGTAATACTCTTTTTAGTAATTTGATTATTCTAAAATCACCTTTAAAAATAAACATGAATCATTTTTAAAAAATACTTTTAATTAAATTTAAATCACTTTTACAAGAGTGGAACCAAATATTCAAATGATTTATAACTAAAACTTTTACAAAATTAATTATAATTAACTAACTTAGCTTAAAACACTTATTTTAAAGTCACTCCCGAAAATGCCCTTAATCATTAAAAGCCACTTTTAATTGTATAAAAATCACTATTAAAAGTGTAGAACCAAACATTAAAATGATTATATGAAAATCACTTTTCATAAATCAATTATAAACAAATCAATTGTGCTAAAATTACTATTTCAAAAATTATTCCCAAACATGCCCTCAGTTAGGACAAACATTAATGTTCATGAAATCCACGTCAGGCGTGTATTACTTCTGAACTCTTCTTTTGTATAATTTTTCAACTATTTTTTTTTTGTTATTTTTTCTGCTAATTGTTTCATTTGTAAAATTGTTGTTTCTTGATAACTTCAAGTATAAATCTAAAACTTTATAGGATCTAAGTTTTAGAATGTATATATGTTATGAGCATTCTAATCTATATATTTAACATTTACAATTTGGTATTGATGGATTTGTTACTCTAAGGCAGGTTGTGGCAGGATTAGCTTCAGATGGAAGACCAATAGTTGATCCAAAGTCTACTACTCACGCTCTTTTTATTAATTAACTCTAGATTATTTGTTTATATGGGGTTGATAGTTCTTATATTTTTTGGAATTGTTCAAATGTGGTTGCTAGTTCTTGTGATTTTGGAATTGTTCATATTTGGTTAATAGTTCTTGTAATTTTGAAATTGTTCATATGGGGTTAATAATTCTTGTAATTTTAGAATTGTTCATGAGGTTGATAGTATGGTAATGTTGACGATATGAACTTTGTTAATGTTATTGGTGGAAATTTGGTTGATAGATCTTAAATGTGTATTGTTTATTTAGTTGATGAAATTCTTTCTTTTGTAAGATATCAAATTGTTGGAACATGAAAGGACCTAATTATCTAATGGGAGCAATTCTGTGGTATATTTGGATACAAAGGAATGAGAGGATTTTTCAAGACAAATGCAAATCTGCTAGCTCTCTTTGGGAAGATATTTTGAGCTTTGCTGCTTCTTGGAGCACAAAGTCATCGCATTTTGGAAGCTATGATCCATCTTTGATTGCTCTAAATTGGGGAGATTTATTTTGATTCTCCCCTTTTGTATGTTTCTCACATACTTTCTTATCAATGAAGTATCTTTTTCCAAAAAAAAAAGAAAGGACCTAATGATCAATTTATTTCATTTGTCTCGTTGGAACAATAATGTCTTTTGTATATGTATTTATTTTAATTGCATGAGCAATCCATAAAATAGCTAAACATGTATAGTTGTTAAAGACATGCGAAAGTATATAAAAATAAATGAACACACAATATTTTTAACGTGGTTTGGTTTCCCAACCTACTCCTTGAGGCCATGCCCAGAGATTAGATTATCAAAGGATTAGTACACAATACAAATTGTCTTATGCATAAAATTAAAAGAACTCCCTTCTTGGATTTTATGCCGCAATCTTGCTCCCTTTGACGATCCACGTTCACAAGCTCCCCTTGTGAAATGTGTAGTGTATTCAACAATCGTTCAAGTAGCTTGCAATCTCTAATTGAAGCACGTTCTCAAGAATTCAAATTTAAAACAAAAAATCACTCAATCAAATATGGGAAAGAACCCATTAGGCAATCAAATAACAAGGCAACTATTGATATAAGGAAAGATATATTCAATCACATCTTTAAAAATACCAATAACCATATATGATAAAATCACCTTACCATCTATGTGGTCATTCTGCCATAAAAGAGAAGATATTCAAAATGTTATAATATAAAATAAATGTAATAGTTAATGAGAAGATTTTCTCATAAATATGATGCTCATAATTAAAAGATATTAATTAGAGCATTTTAAAAGGAAACAAAAATAATATCAATGGATTAAAAATAAAGAGAGAATAAAAGATAAAGAAAAAATAATGTCAAATGATTAAATCTTTCAATCTCCCCGTTTGGCATTGTTTTTGGCAAAAACACTAGCAAAAAGAATTCTCCCCCTTACTTAGAAACGTCTAACAAGAACAAAGAAATTTAAAACAAACAAATCAAACAATCAACCACAAGAGTACTCCCCCTAATTTTGATATTAAAAAAAAAAAAGCCAAAGAAAAACTTTAAACACAACAAAAGCTCAGCTCTCTAAAAAAATAAAAACTATTGAATTTTATTTTTCTCAACCCATTTATAAGTATGAGAATGTTGATTTCTGGGAATAAACTTGAAGAAACTTTTCTTAAGAATATTTTTCAATTTTAAACATTTTGGACTTATGTGACCATGCACACCACAAAAATAGCATATATGAACAAACTTACTTGGTCATTCCTTTGTAATAGTGGAATCAAAAGTTGATGGGTCTTTTACCGTTGAAGCTATATTTTGTGCTTAACAAATATAGTGGGTCTCTTCACCTGATTTTCTTCTCCATATCCTAAAACTTTCTTATTTCTTGGAGGCTTTCCTGTACTCCAAAGATAGTCTAATTTGGAAGCACCAAGTTCAACCTTAATTTTCTCAATTTTTAGATTTTTTCCATTAAGCAATTTATTCAAATTTTCTATCTCATCTTGAAGCCCCTTTTTACAATTGAGCAATTCATTATTTTGACTTACTAAAGTTTTGCTAGTTTCACAAACCTTTAGCCACTCAGAATACATATTTTGATATGCTTCTTTCAGAGCTTCCTCATCAAGGTCAGAGTCATCACTTGCATAACTTTCTACATCACTCAAATCTTCTTTTTTAAACTTTTGCTCCATTGTTTCCTACATAGCTTTGTTAGAAATAGAAGCAATTAAAGCAACATTACTTACTAGATTCTCTTCTTGTTCATTTTCTGATTCTTTGTCACTCCATGTAATTGTCATAGCTTTCTTTTTCTTCAAAGTGTTGTACATTCAACTTGTATGTGTCCAAAACCTTCACACTCACGACATTGTATTCCCTTCTTTTTATCATTTTGTTTGAAATTTTGGTTTCCAATTTTTGATCCTCGTTGTGAAGTATTTGTACTTTTTGCAACTTTTCTTATGAGCTTTCCAAAATGTTTTGTAAGTAGCACAACTGCATCTTCATCACATTCTCTTTCACATCTGCCATTCTCATCAAAAGAAGATTGAAGAGCAATAGACTTTTCTTGTTTTCTCTATTTTAGATTAAGTTCAAAAGTCCTAAGTGAACCCATTAATTCATCAAGTTTCATATTATCTAAATCCTTACTTTCTTCTATAGCAGTTATCTTAGGAGAAAATCTATCAGGTAAAGATCGAACTATTTTTCTAACTAATTTAGATTCTAGCATTTTTTCTCCTAAAAAAAAGATTCATTAGCTATATCACACAACTTAGCATAAAAATCAGATAAAGATTCCTCCTCTAGCATTGTAAGACTTTCAAATTTAGAGGCCAACATAATAAGTTTTGTTCATTTTACATCACCATTGCCTTCATAAGTTTTTGAAGGATATGTTGGCTTTTTGACCCTTAATCTCAAATTAATTAATTAATTAATGTTTTGATGATAACAAACCTGCTAATAATTACTAATAATTTTAGTGTTTTGAATAGTCCATATCGTAGAGCTCGGAATAACGATTTCAATGCCTCTTGAATTACTCAAATCGGAGTTAAAACGAAGAAGTTATGGTCAAAACAATTCTGAACGAAAAATTCCCGACGCGATGACGTGGCGGCTGAATTAGCAATATTGACCAATTAGAGGGTGACACATGGAACCTTTGGAGAAATGACATATGGTGGATTTTTTGTTGTTTTAAAATAAAATGAAAAAGAAAATTATCTATTATTATAAATCTATATATTACTTTTAGAAAAAATAATAATAATTAAAAAAAAAGTTTTTTTTTCTTTCATGACCGTTGGTCATTTAGTTGAAGTTTCAAAAAAAAAATATAAAAAAAAATTAAAAAATATGACCGTTGGTCTCCCTCTCTCACACTCACACACACACATTTCAAAAACATCTTCTTACACACCCACTATTCTCTTACATACTTATTATCCTCTTACACACTCACCATCATCTTACACACTCATTATTCTCTTACACACCCATTATCCTTTGTTTTGTCTTTATTATTATTATTATATTAATATTTACTTTCTCTTTTAATCTTCACCATTCAACTCTCTTTTACAAATCCAATTGCTCAAATTAAATCTTGATTTTTTATTCTTTTCCCTCTCTATAAATACCATCTTCTTCTCCATTTTCATACAACACAAGCATTCCATAATTTTCATCATTCATATTCTAAAAATTTCCATTGTTGCTCTCTCCAAGCTCTCAATCTTTTTTATCTTTTTATTAAGAGAGAATTATTGTATTGTGAGGATTTTGTTTGTGTGAGCTTTGATTTGTACATCTACTCTTTGAGAGAGTTTTCTTCATCTTGTTCTTCAATTTCAAATCCATTATAAGGGTTTATCTTTATCCCGAAAAAGAGAGGTTGTAACGGTTTGATCCTGAACCGTGAAAAGGATCGGGTTTGTTCTTGCTCCCGCAAAAGGAACGTGTAACGGTTGGACTCTGAGCCGTGGAAAGGGTTGTTCGTTTTTCTAGTGAAATACCCAAGAGGAGCTTGGGGAGTGGAGTAGGCCGGGTTGTGCCGAACCACTATAAATTTACGGTGTCAATTTCCCTATCCCTATCTTATTTCATTTTTACAATTAATTTGTTGTTATATTATATTGCATAAAATTAATTGTTCTTGGATGTCTATCTTGGTTGGTATAATTTTACTTTTACATATTCTTTACCAATCTTGTTTTTAGAATTAAATAGGGTGTTTGAAATTGTTAATGTTAAATTTATTGTTTAATTTGAGGTGAATTTATTTGCATGATTTCTTGTTTAAATTAATTGTTGCAAAAAGTGTGTTAATTTGTTTAATTGGGCCCACATTAGTAAAAAGTTTTATAAAGTTTGAAGAAACCTTATTCACCCCCCCTCTAGGGTTGCCATATCGATCCTACAATTGGTATCAGAGCGAGGTTGCTCTTGTTTTTAATCGAATATATTTTTTAAAAGTTATTCCATTCGATATCCATTGTTTGAGTTTTCACTCCAACAATTGATATTAGATTGATTGCTCTTTTGATAAAATAATTTTTAAATATTATTTTGATTCTTAAAGTATTTTATTAATATTTTGAAAATTTATTTTAAAAGCTTAATTGCTAAGAGTTATGGCAACTTTAGTTTTTCTTGAAGGTCATTGTATTGATAAACCTCATTTCTTTGATGGTAGAAACTATTATGTTTGGAGAAAGAAAATGGAAACTTTTTTGCTTGCTATTGATTTCAATATTATGTATGTTTGTGAGCATGATTTATCAAAATTGAAAATGGATGATAAATTGCTTAAATTGCTTTCTTTTAATGCCCAAGCCGTAAATATCATATATTGTGCATTAGATAGAAAAATATGTGATGAAATTTTACATTTTACATATGCATATGATATTTTTAATTTTCTTGATAATGTGTATAGTGTAGAAAATTCTCCTTGTACTATTAATGATTTATTTGATGTGAAGGAGAATTCTAATTCTCAACATCAAGAAAAATTTCATGAAGTAAGAAATGAATGTGATGGAGCCTCCCTATGCTTGATGGGTCATTTGGATAACAACTCCATTGATGAAAGTGATGAAGATGAGGTAAATCATAAATCTCTTTCTTATGATGAATTATTTGATGCATTTGAAAGCATGCAATGTGACTTTGAAAAGCTTGGCTCTAAATATGTGAAACTATCAAAGAAGTATAAAACCTTATGTATTGAGAATAAATCTTTGATAGATGAAAATGCATGTTTGAAAAATGGAGCTAATAATGTATTGTTGCATAATAAAATTGATGATTGTTGTGTTGAGAAAAATGCATTGAATGATAAAATTAAATTTCTTGAAAAAGAGAATGATGAGCTCAAATCTTTGTCATGTGAATTGAAAATTGAATTGAATGATTTGAGAAATAAAAATGAGAATATTGAATCTTTCTCTTTGAACTTAAAAGATGAAATTGCTATCTTAAAAGATAAAGTTGTTGACTTGGAAACTAGCAATACTTCTTTAGAAAAAGAGAAATGTTCTTTTGTTGACAAGATTAAATTTCTTGAATGTGATAATCATGAGAAAAATGGTCTTTTGCATGTGCTTAAAGAAAAGGAATTGTTCTCTAATAAAGAGCTTGAAATTGCAAAAGAGTCTATTAAGAAATTGACAATAGGTGCACAAAAATTAGATAAGATTATTGATATGGGTAAATCTTTTAATGATAAAAGAGGATTAGGCTATGTGGATGAAAATTCCCCATCTAGTTCTAAAACTATTTTTGTTAAAGCTACCCCTAATATGCCTAAAGATGCTTTACCCAATGTGCCTAATCTTGTTGCATCTAAATTTGTGCCAAAGCATGAAAAATCTAGAAATATCCATGGAAAATCAAAATGTGTGCCTAGACAATTTCATGCTAAATCAAAATTGGTTCATAATGTGAAATTTGAGCATAGACATGAAAATGCTAGAGATTTGTATGAAAAATCAAAACTTGTGTCTAAATATGATCATGCTTCATCCAAATGCATGTATAGTGCTAAATTTGTTCATAATCATGGAAATGCTAGAAATATGCATATGAAATCAAAATTTGTGCCTACATGTCATTATTGTGGAGTTAAAGGTCATATTAGACCAAATTGTTTCAAATTGAAAAATGCTCCAAGAAAGAATTTCTTTGAAAAAAATATTGTGAAAAATCAATTTGTTAAAAAGAAATTCTTGTCTAATATTACTTGTTATTCATGTGGCAAATTCGGTCATAAATCAAATTCATGTTATAATTTGCCTAAATCAAAGAATATGAATGTTATGAATGTTGGAATTAAAAAGAAATGGATTCCAAAATCTTTGCTTCCTAACAATGAAGGACCCAATAAATGGGTACCAAAATCCTTTGATTAAGCCTTCTTTGTAGGTGTGATTTCAAGAAGCAATTGGTTGCTTGGACTTCAAATGAGAAATTAATTCAAATGAAGCAACTATTATGGCTTGCTTGAATCCAACAAAGGAAAATTGCATATTTGGTAACTTTATATTTTTGAATGATTCAGATAAGTATTTTTGTATTTCTTCTAGAAATTATATCTCTTGATTGATTTGAAATAATTGAATTTGAATTTTTTAGCACACCTTTGAATTTGAATGTTAATGCATATATATGTGTGTGTTGTATTTTAGGGAACATGTTTGCTTATTTTAAGAAGCACATTTAGGAAACATGTTTGCTTATTTTAGGGAGCACATTTTCTATATTCTATATATTTTTTGAATTATTGAGATAAATATTCAATTGACATTTATTATGGAGATTGTATCTCTTGAATGGTTTAAATGTTTGAAGTTGATTTCCTAAATTTTTAGTGATTATTAGATTAAATGTCCATGAGATATTTATGAATATTTTGTTTGACATTTATCTTTATTGTTTGTCTATTTATAGACTACATGATTATGTGCTTTTGAAAAATTTGAGATTGATTAATTTCAAATTTATATATAATTCCAATTGCTTTGTTTTTATAGAATTATATGTCATGGAATTGTTTTTTAAATCTATTTTGGCTTATTATGTGTTAATGTTTTTTTTAATTTGTCCAATATAATTGATATTTTGAGTATTTGAATATTTTTTATAGTTTACATGTTGGTTTTCAAAATTGAATCTTTGATGATTTAAATTATTTTTGAAAACTTTTGTGGATGCCTTTATTGTTTGTTTATAATTAATTCTTGTTATTAATTTGTCAAAAAAGTTGTTTGAAAATATTCTTTTTAAACTATCTCACTTTGATACTTTGTTGTTTGAGTTCCACTCTTACAATTGGTATTAAGTTTTGTTAGTTTAAAAATAGGGTTTAAATGCTTTATGAACTTGAATGTCTATTCCTTGATTAAAGCATTATGGTTTGATTATTTATTTAATGTTATTATGAGAAATGGAAGAGAGTTGTCAAATCTCTTTTAATAGGGAAAGTGCCTTAATTTACTTATCTTTTCTTAAATCCTATTGGTTGTGAAATTTTGTCCTTAAATAAAATTTATTTTGTTTGTATTGATTATTGACATGTTTCACTTATTGATAACTTTTTCCTTTTATGAACATAATTGCTTTTGTGAATTATTGGATTATTTCCTCTTGAGTAAATTGAGTTGATGATTTTGAAATTTATCCATAATTCCTTTTTGGTTGTTATTTGAATTATAGATGCATCAATTGAGAAAAGATTGGATATCTATTTTTGGCATCTATTTATATTATTACTCATTATTGAAATTTAATTTATTCATGATTTCTTGATATTTTGAATGTTTGATTTTTGAGTTATTGGGATTATGATTTTGCGATTTATCCAAAATGCCCAATACTTGAATTGCTTGATATGTTATTGAAGCTTGGAATATTCTATGTATTGTTATGTATCTTAGAAGAAATTGTTTGGATATTTTTATTATATGCTTTTTGGCATGAGTTATGTATCCTTCTTGAAGATAAAATTTATGTTTTGATGATAATTTTTGCCTTATTTAAAATTTGATATTTTGAAGAAATTTTTTTAATATTTGGTTGACTATTTGTTTCTCTTTAATATAAATCTTTATATGAAGTATGTTGTTCAATGAGAATTATTTTGAGTATATTTGTTGTTCTTTTGAAAAGAATATGCTTAATTTATGCTTGAGAATGTTTGTTTTGCCTTCTTTAGATTTTGATGTCTTGAAGAAAAATATTTGATATTTGTTTGATTTTATTTTTTAAAAAGGATTTGTTATGATTTTGAGCATATTGTTTATTCTATCTTGAAAAGAATGTGCTTATTTAATGCTTGAGAAGATTCGTTGAATTCTATTTCATAGGGGAAGTATATTTATGGAATTGATTTGTTTTCTTGAATTCCTTTTAGTATTTTATTCAAAATTGGTATAAATCTTGTTTGTGTTGCTATCATGCTTATATTTGGTCATAATGACATTTTGCTATTATTTGGTATCAATATTTTTTTTCATCAATTGGTGTTTATTTTATAACATTTGATATTTTGGTATCTCATGTGTTGAATTTTACTTGAATTTGATAAGTTGATAGCCTTGAGATTATTTTGCTTAATGTATCTTTTATAGATATGAAAATTTTAGTACATATTCATGAGTATTAAAATTGCTCTCTTGACATTTATTTGTTTTGTGTCATATTACTCTTGAATGAGTATTTTTTAAAATATTGATGGTTTGTTTGAGATAAATTGAACTACCATGTGTCTATTTAAATTGCTATCTTGTGCAAATTATTATTGTTGAATGTTTTTTACTTGAATAATTTTATCTCCTTGGCATTTATTGATATTTCTTATTAGGAGGAGAATGTTTATTTTTAGGGGGAGTTATACACTTTTATATGTGAATTCAATTATATTGGTTCTTTATATTGATTTATTGATATATGCCCCTCTTATGCATATTATTTATCTTTTTAGGGGGAGTTATTGTTTTTTAAAGTAAATTCATTTTATAATACTTGAGAAAATTTTGATTGATTTATCTACCCTCTAGTTATATTATGTGTCAAATGTCTTTTTGTCCCTTATTAAGGGGGAGTGTTAAATTAATTATTCCAAAAGGGGGAGAATTTTTTTTTGAAGTTTGATTTAAAGTGCTAATATTTATTTTTCTTATTAGTCTTTTTTGATGATTCCAAAGGGGGAGAAGTTTAAGAAAAATATGTTCTAAATTTTGTATCATGATAGTGTTGCATTAATTTAGGAGGAGAATTAATTTAATTGTTTTTGAGTGAATTTTCAAGTATGAGCTTTATGGTGATATATTGGTTTTTATATTAAAATTGTTACTTGGACTCATGTAGTACCTTGATTTTAATGAGCTTCAAAGTTATTTTTCTTTAATGGTTTGTCATCATCAAAAAGGGGGAGATTGTTGGCTTTTTGACCCTTAATCTCAAATTAATTAATTTTAATTAATTAATTAATTAATATTTTGATGATAACAAACCTGCTAATAATTACTAATAATTTTAGTGTTTTGAATAGTCCATATCGTAGAGCTCGGAATAACGATTTCAACGCCTCTTGAATTACTCAAATCGGAGTTAAAACGAAGAAGTTATGGTCAAAACAATTCTGAACGAAAAATTCCCGATGCGATGACGTGGCGGCTGAATTAGCAATATTGACCAATTAGAGGGTGACACATGGAGCCTTTGGAGAAATGACATATGGTGGATTTTTGGTTGTTTTAAAATAAAATGAAAAAGAAAATTATCTTTTATTATAAATCTATATATTACTTTTAGTAAAAAAATAATAATAATAATTAAAAAAAAAGTTTTTTTTTTCTTTCATGACCGTTGGTCATTTAGTTGAAGTTTCAAAAAAAAAATATAAAAAAAAAATTAAAAAATATGACCGTTGGTCTCCCTCTCTCACACTCACACACACACATTTCAAAAACATCTTCTTACACACCCACTATTCTCTTACATACTTATTATCCTCTTACACACTCACCATCGTCTTACACACTCATTATTCTCTTACACACCCACTATCTTTTGTTTTGTCTTTATTATTATTATTTTATTAATATTTACTTTCTCTTTTAATCTCCACCATTCAACTCTCTTTTACAAATCCAATTGCTCAAATTAAATCTTGATTTTTTATTCTTTTCCCTCTCTATAAATACCATCTTCTTCTCCATTTTCATACAACACAAGCATTCCATAATTTTCATCCTCCATATTCTAAAAATTTCCATTGTTGCTCTCTCCAAGCACTCAATCTTTTTTATCTTTTTATTAAGAGAGAATTATTGTATTGTGAGGATTTTGTTTGTGTGAGCTTTGATTTGTACATCTACTCTTTGAGAGAGTTTTCTTCATCTTGTTCTTCAATTTCAAATCCATTGTAAGGGTTTATCTTTATCCCGAAAAAGAGAGGTTGTAACGGTTTGATCCTGAACCGTGGAAAGGATAGGGTTTGTTCTTGCTCCCGCAAAAGGAACGTGTAACGATTGGACTCTGAGCCGTGGAAAGGGTTGTTCGTTTTTCTAGTGAAATACCCAAGAGGAGCTTGGGGAGTGGAGTAGGCCGGGTTGTGCCGAACCACTATAAATTTACGGTGTCAATTTCTCTATCCCTATCTTATTTCATTTTTACAATTAATTTGTTGTTATATTATATTGCATAAAATTAATTGTTCTTGGATGTCTATCTTGGTTGGTATAATTTTACTTTTACATATTCTTTACCAATCTTGTTTTTAGAATTAAATAGGGTGTTTGAAATTGTTAATGTTAAATTTATTGTTTAATTTGAGGTGAATTTTTTGCATGATTTCTTGTTTAAATTAATTGTTGCAAAAAGTGTGTTAATTTGTTTAATTGGGCCCACATTAGTAAAAAGTTTTATAAAGTTTGAAGAAACCCTATTCACCCCCCCTCTAGGGTTGCCATACCGATCCTACAAGATATCCCAAGCCTCCTTTGTTGATTCACATGTTGAAATCAATTTAATTTGGACATCATATGCCCCACTAAAAATAACATTAAGAGCTTTATTGTTCCAATTTGATAACTTATCTTTAGTGGGATATGTCCAGCCAACAAGAATAGATTTCCAAGCTTTTTCATCCATTGCTTTAATAAATGCCCTCATCTGGATTTTCCAGTATGGATAATTGCTACCATTCAACAATGGAGGTCTAGTGATTGAAAAACCTTCAGAAATAGACATAATTAAACAAAATTAGATCAATAAAAAAAAAACCCAAAATCTCACTAAAAAAAATTAGTGCACTGCTCTGATACCAATTGAAATGACCTAATTATCAATTTATTTAATTTGTCTCGTTGGAACAATAATGTCTTTTGTATATGTATTTATTTTAATTGTATGAGCAATCCATAAAATAGCTAAACATGTATGGTTGTTAAAGAGACATGCGAAAATATAAAAATAAATGAACACACAACATTTTTAACGTGTTTCGATTTCCCAACCTACTCCACAAGGTCACGCCCAGAGATTAGATTATCAAAAAGGATTAGTACACAATACAAATTGTCTTGTGCATAAAATTAAAAGAACTCCCATCTTGGATTTTATGCCGCAATCTTGCTCCCTTTGACGATCCACGTTCACAAGCTTCCCTTGTGAAATATGTAGTGTATTCAACAACCATTCAAGTAGCATGCAATCTCCAATTGAAGCACGTTCTCAAGAATTCAATATTTAACACAAAAACCACAAAAAGATTAACTCTTCAAGAGTTAACTAGAAATGTTACAGGGTTTTTTACTCTACCCACAACTTCAACAAATTTCAAATTTAAAACAAAAAAAAATCACTCAATTAAATATGGGAAAGATCCCATTAGTCAATCAAATAACAAGGCAACTATTGATATAAGGAAAGATATACTCAATCACATCTTAAAAATACCAATAACCATATATGATAAAATCACTTTACCATCTATGTGGTCATTCTGCCATAAAAAAAAAAAAGATATTCAAAATGTTATAATATAAAATAAATGCAATAGTCAATGAGAAGATTTTTTTCATAAATATGATGCTCATAATTAAAAGATATTAATTAGAGCATTTTAAAAGGAAACAAAAATAATATCAATGGATTAAAAATAAAGAGAGAATAAAAGCTAAACAAAAATAATGCCAAATAATTAAATCTTTCAAAACACAATGCAAGAGATTCAAGATAATATGGAACATTTATTAGAATTAGAAAAAAAAAATGTTAGAAACAAACTTGACCAACAAAATGCATCAAGAACTAATTAAATTGACATTCCCTCAGCGTCAAGATAACAATAAATTTGCCTCACAAAAAATGTTAAGTTCTAATAGAAATGATGCATAATAAGTGTAGAAAATGTATACACATGATGCTTTAGACATATCAATGAGCTTAATATCCCTGACATTTGAAAAATATAAAGGAAAGTATACCTTGACGTTTGTCTTTTTTAACATTTTAGACACCTTATTCTTGATAATGGCTTCGCCTTGGCGTTTATGAAAGCATTAAGTAATCGAATTTTTCTTTTAGTGTTTGTTCTTGAAAGACAAATATCTGATTTGTTATTTACTTCCATCCATTATTGTATATTACATGGGCATCACTTGAGTACTACTAAAAGTAATCTCTATAATATACATTACGAGCATTCCAATAATGAACCCTATCAGTAGTGACATGATACAATGGGGTCTCCTACATGACCCATATCATGGTGGTATGCTACGTCCAACTTGTTGAGGACTGGCCATTTGACGCACTTTATACTATCTAAGTGCATATACTCTACTTCTGTAAAAGTTACATATGACTTGTGAACCACTCTTCTAAATTCATTTACTTCTCTATGGTATTCAATCCCGTTGTATAAATCTCTAGCATACTATCAACAAAGACCATATAGAATTTGGATTTCTCCATAACCTAATATTCAAAGATAATCAGTCAAACATTAACCTATCAACTGCAAAGCTCACTGTTGCTTATCTAAAAGAGGATGTTCACTAGTATGCAATTGAGGGACATTGTACATGAAATTGCTTCTATTCATGGTGGTAAATACAGTCACTACCACATGAAAAGGAGGAAAATATTCTTCTTAATAAATGGAGATTATTTGGTTGAAAAATAGCTGATTTGGGATTAGCTAAGAAGATTGAATAGGCTAAGATTATAACATTAAAATGATAAATTACTATGATTAGCATATTGACGTATGGTTACTTAGATTTGTGGTGATGACTGATGGAGATGTAGAACAAAAAATAATTCTTATAGGCCCCGTTTGATAACCATTTGGTTTTTGGTTTTTGAAAATTAAACTTGTTTTCTCCCAATTTCTCTACCATGGTTTTCATCTCTCTTAAGGAAGCATTTGAATTCTTAGCCAAATTCTAAAAACAAAAACAAGTTTTTGAAAACTACTTTTTTTAGTTTTCAAAACATGACTTGATTTTTGAAAATATAGGTAAAAGGTAGATAACAAAACAAGTAAATTCATGAATTTGAGTAGTATTTATAGGCTTAATTTTCAAAAACTAAAAATCAAAAACCAAATGGTTATCAAACGGGACCATAGTAATTCACTCTTACTTTTAACAAAAGAATCTAAATACCCCAATGACAACATTTAATATTACTTTTAACAAATGTTAGCATATATTATATTTGCGTGCCTTATAGAACTACAAAAAATTAAAAATTAAAAAAAAAAACTTTGCATGTCTTATATATCTATGGATGTGCATGTAATTTTTTTTGGTTCAATAATATATAGGAAGAAGGGATTTGGACCTCCGACCTTTTGGTCAAGTGTATATATCTTAATCAGTTGAATTATACTCAAGTTTTGAAGGTTCATGTATATATATAAGGAAAAAGTAAGAATTGTAAGATAAATTAATGAAATGGTGCGGTGTGATTAGAGATGTTCACAGGGCATGGCAGAGACGAGATGACTTCCTCATCCCCATCCCTACCCCAATTTAATTTCTCGTTAAATTTTGCAAGAATCAGGGTAAGGATTTTGACCCCATGAGAAGGGTTCCCAATAAGAAGTTATTCCTCATTTAGTTTTTTTTTTTTAAAAAAATCAATTAAATTAAGTAAATTATATTGAAAATTTATCAATTAAATAGTTAATTCTTCATGATAAATTTCCATTTTAATGGTTAATTTTTCACGAAAAATTATCATTTAAAGACATTTGTCTTAAACATTCAAAAAGTAAAATAATATTACAAATCAAATTATCTAATTGTTCATATGCAAATGTTCAACCAAGTTCAAACATATCAAAATTATTTATTAAAAAAAAACATATCAAAATTATCTAAGTCATCAACTAATAAAATTTGCCAAAGTGAGCATAGTAGTTATTGACATGTACTTCTCTCCTTGAGATCGGAGGTTCAAATCTCTATAACCCCACTTCTATTGTTCTAAAAAAACTAATAAATTTTTATATATAATAATAATATAAAAAGATTATATAAATAATAAAAATAATAATAATTACAAACCGTTTGATATAATTTTGATGAAGAACAAAATGCAAAGAATAGGAGCCTTTTGTCCAACCTATCATTCAATCAGTTACGTATCTAATCTGTTATTGGAATGATCTTTTTATTAACTGATTTTCCTTTTCTTTTAATGCCTCTATATATAACCTTGAATCAATGAAATTGCATTTAGAATTTTCCAATAATATCGTTTTTTTTTCCTCTGCTTCTGTCATTCAAACGTGAGTGTGGGTTATGTATAAGGAATGATTATAAATATCACTCCCAAAAAAGAAGAAAGGAAAGAGTATAAATGTGTTAAAATGCATATATTTGTGTGTAAAGAAAGAATGTGAATGCAAGTTAAAATATACCTGTACTACTATATAAAGTGAATTTCAAAGGCTAAAATCACACCATAGAAGAAAATATATGGTTTTTGAAAAGATGAATAAGCATAAGTTTGTCTGGATTTTTCTCACTACAATGACCATGCTTTCCCTTTTAGTTTGCTCTCGTATGCTCTTTTCTCTCACTAATACATTCACCATGCTTTTCCCTTTTAGTTTGCTCTCGTACGTATTCTCTCTCTTTTTCTCTCTTAGTTTGATACTGATCTAACTTTTGTTTAAATTGAATGTAGATACGGAAGTGAAATTGGGACATCTTGTTCCATTAACTTGTGATACATTTTGCTCAAACACAAGTGAAACCGAAAACGAGCAATGAAGAAATTTCTGCTATCGAAGAAGATTTGGAAATGGAGTATGCATTCAGAACCCAAATGTTGTAGTATGTTGTTGTAGCCCTGAAAATGAGTGAGATCCCCCCACATATGGAACAAAGTTATTACTCATATGTATAATAAAGGGTTTAAATTTTATCCTACACAGTATCCATATATATGAAATAAATTGTCACATGAGTAATAAAATTCTACTGTTCTTCCCTTTCTAGTGCTATGCCTTGATTCTAAAATTTGGCGTACATCTCTTCAAAATTGATCACCTTGTTTATTGTTTTTAAAATAAATATACAAATGGGTCCTTAATCTTTTAGGTTGTTTGCAAATTTGTTCTTTAAATTTTAAAATTGTCAACTTTACTTTAAATGATGTATGAAAATTTCTCAACTAGGTAGTTTCATAAAAAAAATAAATTATTAACTAAATCTGTTGTGTTACTAAATCAAATATTTGTTAACATATTTAGACACATGGACATACTACTTGAATACTACTTTTCACATGAAACTCAAAGTTTCTATTAGTAAAACCCGACCTTCCCATCAACCATACAAATTTCCTTCCACAAGGCTATGTTTAAGTAACATATTCACATATTTAAGTATATTAATGAAATAACATCAACCTCGTTTTCACAAAATTTAACAAGTTTTTTAAGGAAGACTGGATGAAGAAATTTTATTAAATTAAAGGTAAAGTTGATAATCTTAAAAGAGTGAGGACAAAGTTGACAATTAACTTGAAACATTAGGGACTATTTTATATATTTAGCTTTCTTTCTATTTGTATCTCGCCATTTAAGGGTCTTTTTCTCACCTTAACATGAGGAAAAATGTAGTTAGTTTTTAAGATTATTCAAAAAGCTGTTTCATTTAAATACTATTGTATAAAAAGAATTTGTTGAATATACAAATCATCACTTTATTATTGTTGCACGCGAGTTAGGAGGAGTACATGAATGAACCAACGCCATATTCAAATGAGAGGGATGTTGGAGATATGAAAGTATGGTTACATAAAGGCTTAAAAAAATTAATAGTTAATTATTACCTATAACAACAAGTTGCATCTTTCTTTTCGGTGGCTCAATCATAAGAACTCTAAAGTTAAGCATATTTGGCTTGGAGCAATCCTATGTTAGGTTACCTCCTGAGAATTTTCTTAGAAAACATGTGAGTGAGGACAAAACATGCTTAAAGAACCCGTGTTGGTCTGTCTCCATTCCCCTAGAAAAATACCTAAGAGGTTATCCAACATATAGGATTGCTCAACGCTAAGCACACTTAACTTTGGAGTTTCTATGATTTAACCAATGAAAAATAAAGGTACAACTTGTTGGTATTGGTATAGATAGTAAACTATCAATTCTTTTAAGTATTGTAGCCTTAGAATTCCTCTCATTTTGATGTGGTGTCAGTTTCATTCATGTGCCCGTCCTAACTTGGGTGTCACAACTAAAACTATCTTTTTCCAAAATTTATTGATATTTAATTTATTTAACTTAAGAGACTAAACTGAAATTCTAATTTTCCAAATTAGAATCCATAAACAAAGAAGTTCAATTAATCTAAAATTACAGAGAAAACTTTTAAGGTATAACTTAACTCCGAAATAAACTACACTTCAGCAGGATGAATTAATCTAAGATTTATTATCCAAGACAAAGGAAAGAAACTCCAAAATACTAATTAAACTTGGGAAAAAGAATATTACCCTAGAAACGAGTTACAGTGCCAACAAGAACATGGCTCAAATGGCATATAGTATGGGCTAATGACCAAAAGGTCATATATTCGAATCTCTTCACCCCAAATGTTGTTGAACTCGAAAAAAAAAACAAAGCGTTACGGTTCATCTTCCAATTATAACAATTTCGAACCCATTCTCATTTAGGAAAACAAAATCAAACTATATTCAAAAGGAAATAATAAATTAATTGATTGAGATGGAACAAAAATAATTTAGCTTAATTAATTTCTTCCTAAATGGGTGAAAAAAAAACAACTAATTATTTTTTAAAAAAACGTTAGTTTTTTTAAAGCGCTAATGATAATTATAAATTATGGGGAAAACAAACAATATTATTAATAAAAAACTAAATTGATCAAATAAAATATTGGACAAATTTAAGGATTTATTTGGGGTACTTAATGAGTTATAATAGTCTGGATTATAATAGTCTGTGGAGTTAAATAAATATGCACTCCAAACACAAACTAAACAATTCTGCATCTTAAACACATATATTATATAACTCCACAGATTATTATAACTCACTTAGCGTCCCAAACAACCTCCAAGAGTCTATAATAATTGTTTTTATATAGGAGAGAAAAGTTTTTAATTTCTCTTCTAAAATTTTTAGAAATTAATAAAAAAAAATTGAGTTTTCTTTTTTTAAATATTTTTTTTTCACTTCTTTCATCAATTGACTAAGTATTACTGTGAATGTTGAATCAGCATATTGAGGATCCCACATTGAAACGATGAAAAGACTTCACAATCTTTATAAAGTACATGAGTTATTCTTCTCATTGTTAATTAATTTTAAGATGGAACCATGTTTATCTAATACAACAATCTACATTGGGGTTCTTTTGTAAGAAGCTTTTTACCAAATACTTTCTCAAAAATGCTAATTGGCGATATCCCAATTGAAATTTCCAGTGATTCATCACTATAATCAATACGAATAAGAGTGAATTACTATTAGAATTGGTTTTTTTGTTCTACATCTCCATCAGTCATCACCACACATCTAAGTAACCATACGTCATTATGCTAATCATAGTAATTTATCCTTTTAATGTTATAATCTTAGCCTATTCAATCTTCTTAGCTAATCCGAAATCAGCTATTATTTGCAACCAAATAACCTCCATCTATTAAGAAGAATATTTTCCGCCTTTTCATGTGGTAGTGAATGTACTTATCACCATGAATAGAAGCAATTTCATGTACAATGTCCCTCAATTGCATCCTAGTGAACATCCTCATTTAGGTAAGCCACAGTGAGTCCATTATTTGATAATACAATCATATGCGAACTTTCTTGAACATTATTCTAATTAAGAGTAGGTTGTATACTTCTTTGTCAGAAGTGTTATTTGTTATTTCTTTTCAATAAGATTGTTCTACCTTCATTTGAAATTAAAGTTCAGAAGAATCTTTGCATAAAAGAAGATAATTTATCAGCGACGTGTAGAGTGAGATTTGACAAAAACAGAAGAGGACCAAGACGAACCATGGGAGCCTTGAAGCCGCAATTATGAGGATTGCCATGGTCCATCAGTCGACTTTGTCCTCTTAGTGCATCTCAGAAGATAGAATTTAACCTTTAGTTTAGTGGATAAGACATTTATTAACTTTTTGATATTGAAGAAGGTCAATCCCCTACGCATATGGGTATTGAACGTCTCAAAAACAAAAAAAAAATAATTCTCTATATATTTTTACAAGTTTTCCACAACCAACGCCAACTTGAAAATAGTTTAAGTGGTTATACATTGTATCAAATTTGTACTCTTTATTTGTGATTTAATATTATTGAAAAAAGTCATAACTTTTTTAGTTAAATATAAATGTAGGGGCAAGTTCGTCATATGAGATTTTATTATTATTTGTTTTAGAATATAACGTCACATATGAGGGGTGATATCGTGAATATATGATCTCTTAAAAAAAGTCAAGAGATGTTTTAAATTGTTAAGTTATGCTCGTGTGTGGGAAAAAAATCATAACCAATAGAAGCTAGAATGCAACCAATAATATACTTGGAATTCTATGGACTAATGACAAGCCATCTAGTAAATTTTAATTAACAAAGTAGATGCTAAATGATAATTAAAGTTGAAATATAGAGAAAAAAAATATAATTAAGCAGACTATTCAAATTGATAAGTGTATAACAAAAATGCTAAATATATGTTTTATTCCTATGTTTAAGTACTGTTTTAATATATTCCTTGTAGTTTAAAATGTTTTCAATTTAATTCTTTTATGTATTAATATCTTTTAATTATAAACTTGAATGAATTTTTTTTTCTGAGTTGGTTCAGTTTCTTCTCTAACTTTATCTTTCAATTCATTTAAGTATCATGTCATAAAAAATTATTATTAATTATATAAGCTATCATTTAACATCCACTCTATCATATATAAAGAATAAATTAAAATTCTTCAAAAAAAACTAAATCGAAAAAATACTCAAATATTAGACCCTTGAAAATACATATTCAGTCTAAAAATAAATAAATAAATAAAACCTGTCCCAATGCCTAAATTTTGAAACTTGACAATGACTACAATACTATAAGTAATTCCCCTCTCTCACTCTTCAAACTCTTTGAAAATTCTACATGGAAGTTCAACAAATTCCTGTCAAACACCAACGGTTTTCCAATTGGAGAAATTTAATTGAAAGTATATAATAAATATATACCATTCAAGTCTTCTGGCTGCACTTGTTGACCCACTAATAACCTAAAGAGTAAAGACTTCCAATTTTTTTTCTGTTTTAAATCTCTCTTTTTATATACTTCCAACTTGGACTCGCAATCTCCCATAGCATTTTCTTTTTCTTTATTCAAAGCTGAAAAGAAGAAGAAACAAAAAAGATCTCACTTTCTTTGTAAAAACTTGCATGGATAATAAACCCCAGGAACCTCCCTCGATGCTTCTCTCTTATTTGAATATGATTTGCCTTCTCCACAACGCCACTAAAGAAGAATAAGAACAATGAAGGAAAAAAAAAAAAAACAAGAAACAAAATCCTGTTTTGGTACCTTCCTAATTTGTCTCTATAAATACCTTTGAAAGCCATTGTTGCTCGAAATTATAAGAACTTGATTCTCTGTCTCTCTCCCTCTCTAGTTTAGAGTACTGTTGCGTTGGCATTATGATGAAGATTTTGTGCTTCATTTTGATTGTTTTGGTGCTGAGTAATGGAAGTTCACATGGAATTGTAGAAGCAAGGCCTCTCCATATGGTAGCTACCGGAGATTTTTTGGCTGGATTATCTCTTGGAGCCGTAAAGCAGTCCGGTCCAAGCCCTGGTGATGGCCACAAGTTCACCGATGTCGATACTCTTGGTGGTATCAAATACTCTGGCCCAAGCCCCGGCGTTGGTCACAGCCCAGTCGCCGACCAATACCATTAAGGACTCTTTAACTCCATGCATGCAAAATTATAGATTATTCCTCCAAAGGGAAAAAATTACTTTCCTTTACATGTATTCTTCTTTTTAGTATATATAGCGTTAAATGTTATTAATATTTTAAATGTTGAACTAGACTCAAGGAGTCGAGTTGACTGATTTATAAATAATTATTAGTTTCATTAATTAATTTGTTTGTTTTGTATCAATTACAAAATGAACTCGGTTTTGCTCCTAGGCAATAAACTGTTAGGTTAATTCCCATATTTGTTTAATAAAAAGGTATATCTAGATTTCATAATGTTGTAAATGGACATTATATATGTTTTTTATATCCTACAAGGGATATCTCTAATATTAAATTACTTTTATTATTGTGTCTATTTCACCATCGTGTTCTAAAATGTTTTTCAATATGTAATAAGAGTGATTTTTTTTTTCATATGAGTTGTTAGGTAAGTGAAAAAATTAGCCAGGATTGCACACTAAGTTGATGCAAATAATAATTGAATGATTTATTTATTTAAGTCGGGCCTAAGTTTAGAATTAAAGTTAATTTCTTTTTTTTTTTTATCATTGGTGAAAATAATGAAAGGGGAATTTTGAAACCAACAAAATGGTGGCAAATTCATGTATATTTACGAAGAGTATAAGGTAAGATATTAATATACGTCATGCCAATAATATATTCCTTGAACTAGAAGAAATCTAACTGAGGAATAATTCTTTATTTTCTAATAGAAAACCACTACCCTAGTGCCACCTTGATGGTCTAGTCTATGATCGAAGTGTAACGACCAAGTTTTTAGACTTCAACTTTCTAAAGACATTACTGGATGCAAGCTAAAGATATTCAAAAAAATTCTTTGAGAAAGGTATGGACAGATATTTTTTTGTAAATGGACTAAAAACATTTGTTTCGGATCCCATCAAAAACCTTGAAAAAAAAACATAAAATACAATAAATCGCCTACTAGTTGAATTAACTTCATAACTTAACTTCTAAACATAAGTTATGAACTTCTAAACATAACAAGAAAAAAAAACATGAAACACATAAAGAGTGCGGACAAACATGCTTTTTTTGTCTCCCATGGCACAATTAGCAAACTACTTCATCACTCGCCCATGACCATTTGCTTGCTATTACCTAAAAAAAGTTTTGCAATATATCTTATGCAATTTCCTCTAGTGGGACCTAAAACTTTCATTTTTAAACTTTTTTTTCCTTTATAGCCGTGTATGGACAATTAACCCATATCCTTCCTCTTCCAACTTCTTGGTATAGTAGAGCCCTCTAAAGACTTTACCCTAGCTGATGTTTAGTTAACATCCAATCAGTGGGGTCAAGCTGCAATCTACTAAGTACCTCATTTGCATTTATTTTCCTCTAAATGTACATCACTTTCATGTCCTCTAATATAGGAGGGTTAATTGCCACAAAACTTTTATAAACTTTTATGCAACATACCAATGCATGAGGTCCCACATACAAATTAAAACTTTAGATCCTTATAATGATACAACATGGAGCAACTTTCTCACATACATCATTCTCAAACTTTCAAAATACATCACAGTCATGGATACCTCACTTTAACATACATAACAATCATAACTATTTTTCACTCATAAGCATAACATTCTACTTTCATTCACAAATACAAAAGTCAACTTTTTATACATAAACACACATTCAACTTTTCATTCACAAATACAATAGTCAACTTTTCATACATAAACACACGTTCAACTTTTCATTCACAAACACAACATTTTACTTTTTAGCACACAACTCCTCCCAACCTATCGCTAAGGTGTTTCGATAGTAAAGCCACTTTACCTTGGCTTTAAATCCAAAACAAATAGAACTATTAACTTCTATTGAAGGGCTTCTTCACCCAACCTATAATAATTTTGAAAAAAAAATAATACTAGAATTTCATAACCTTTGGACTTTAGTTTCACGGGCTTAAATTACCCAAAAATATTTGGAGAGGATTACTCATGCTTTACCTAAAGCTAAACTCCGACCTTATTTATCAATCTGATGCTACACCCAAAAAATTCTAAAGATTAAGGTATAAGTTTTAGCATTTAAACAAGTCCGAAAGGGATCTAAAGCGAACATCAACAACTAAATCTTACCAATTGGATGTTGGAAACGTACGTCAATAAGTGCACAATAATACTCACTCTAAATCTCACAATTTTGAAGAGAAGAAACTTATTCTCTTACAAAACTCAAGAACACACAAGAGAAGAAAATTGTTCTCTTGAATAACTCTCTTTGAATTGCTTTGCTTGACTTCTCAATTGACTTGGTTACAAATGAGGGAAATGATCTCTTTATATAATACTCCAAAAGACACTTCTAAAAAACACAAATTAAATAAGTATATGTATGCATACTATTCATGTATCTTAACAAAAGAACCTTAATGCATCTATGAATTCATGTATCTAGGAACTATAAATTCATGCATGTGTATCATAAATCTAGCTTAATTTCTAACACTGGAAACTTGATGGAACATGCTCGAATGAGATTGAACCCATATATCTAAACTCTAAAGACTATGGGCATTCAGATCTGAGGTCGATTGAGGTGTGGGTAACAAAACTAAAGTGGTTTGAGGTGTTGTTCACGTGGGTAGAAAATTTGGGTATTGCTTGTACATCCAAAAGTAAGCTCGATGTTGCTGGTCGTTCTCCGTTGCACCACCGCTCGTTGATTGAGGCTTTACACGCATCGACGAGCACGCGTCTATTGCTAGAAACGCAAATCGAACACCCATAGCTCATGGGTCACGACTCTCGTCGCAAATCTAGCTTGAATTGAATGCGGGTCATCCAACAAAACTCATCTAGGCATAGCTGTTCATAGTGAGTTTGTTTGTCGGAGTGGACGATATAGTCGCTACCGATTGCAAAGGGGAGCCACAGGTCAAATCATGTCATCGGCCTGATTGCGGTAGTGCGTCGAGGAAGAATTTGAAGAAGACTATCGCATGCAGCTGCTCATAGACGCCGATCAGAATACGCATGGGACGTCGTTCGGAGTACAAATGTCGTCGTCGTGCGAGTCATCGATGATGTAGGGGCTGGCCAAAGAAGGTGAAGAAGAAAACAGGGGTGGCGACTGGAGGTTCAATGTGAGGGAGAAGAAGGAAGAGAGAGAGTGTTGTGTAAAAACTCACCATGCAAGCATACACAATCGTAGGTTGATCCCACGAGGACTAATGTAAGTAAATTTGTTGGAATTAAGCACAAAACTTGCCAACGCAAAACTAAGCTAAAGAATGCAACTAAACCTGCAAATTGACTAAACACGAGCACAAAAGCAACTACTAAACTAAGAGAGACTTAGAAAGGCAAAGTATAACTTTAAACAAAGATTAGAGAGTCTAAACACATACTAAAATGATGAAAACATGGGGCTGGAATTTAAGAAGGTAGTAGCAGTTTTTTGCCCAAATGAGGTCGTCAATGCTACAGCATTAGACACCACATTGTTATACAGCAAGGAAACAGCAGGGAATTTTCAACGAAAATCGACCCGAATATTTCTCGAACTCAATTTTCTTGCATTTAACACTGAGTAAAGCATATGTTTATGAAAACTCAATGCTAATAAACACTAATAATACCCAAATTTCTCAAAATCACAAGTTTAGAATGTATGTCTACACCCTACAATTTCTACCCCTTAAGGAGAGATCACTTGCTCCATTTGTGTCAATCAACCCATTCCTAACCCTTTCAGTATTAAGAACTAGTTTGTGTCTTACCCAATGTGATCAAACTCAAATAAGAACTTGCAATAAACACCACAAATGGAAGTAACTTCATAGAAGATGCATTGAGTCAATAGGGTTCAAACAACCACATAAATCCTTAAATTCCAGCCCTAAAACACTTAGCCCATAACTTTAAAACTGAAAATAAACCTTAAGAATTCAGAAATCAACAACATCATGGGTTTAATCTAAGATTTATACCCAAAATGGCCACAAAAATATGTAAACTAGCTAAAAGATTAAGAAAAACTTAGGGCAATACAAGAATCAACAAGAAGAAAGTGAAAACTAGAAAGGAAATGAGAAAGAGAGAATAGAGGATGACGAATCTCCTTCTTCTTCTTGAAAATCTTCATCAAACGCAGGTTCTCCTCCCCATTTCTCTGTTTTTCTGGGTTTTTCTTCCTTCTTTTCGGCCTTTCTCTCTCTTTTACGAAGGCTTCTCTTTTCTTTTCCCTAAAAGGACTGACTTAGCCCTCACCTTCCACGTGGCAGTAGGTTATTGGTTTGATTTTTAGTAAATGTTGACTTCTATGGTGATGTAAGCAGTAAAATTTTCGTAAAAATCTGCGTCCCGATGTGGCTTACAATGCTGCAGTATTGGCGCCCACATTAGAAATGTGGTCTACAATGTTGTAGCATTGGCAACCACAATTCAGCAACCAGCCCACAAAACTGGTTCACCAACTCGGGAAAACCTGTCCAAAACAGAAAAAAATCAACCAAAGAAGGGAAGAAAATAAGATTTTCCAACATTCATGCTTGCTTAATTCAGTACCCAAATAAGCGCTACAAAACTGATAATGGGCTGCAAACAACTCATATTTTAGCGAGGTCTAAGAGTGAAATTTGTGATAATTTACTCCCATTTCATGGGATTATCAAAGAGACAAAGTAATAGGGCTTGGGGGTTCACTTTTTTTTTTCTTTCTTTTTTAGAAAACAATATTTTTTTTTCCTTCTCATTTTCTTTTATTCTCATTTCCTTTCTTTTTCTTTTTTGTTTTCTTTTTTTCTTTAATTGAAACTCTACTTAAACACCAAACCAAGCTCCAAACTTAGGGAAAATTTTAGAATATAACATTTGGTCTTTTTGAACTTAAACCAAAAATACTAGGAGAAATTAAATTCTCAAAATTATGAACTCGATACTTAAATTAGAAATCTCTCATCCAAAATTCAAAATAATTTAGTTGAAAGAAAAATTTTAAATGTTCAAATTAATATTTAATATATTGGATATATTAAATATAAGCGAGGAAAATATATTTATTGTATTTGATATATTAAATATTAAATGGAATAATTTATTAGATACATCAAAGGAAAATATATATGTGAAATTAGAATAAAATTCAGATAGGTTAAATACATCTCCTAAAAAAAGGTTAAATATATATTAGGAGATTTTATGAGATTTGAATATGGTTCAAATAAGTAAAACATATATATTTTAATATATTAGATATTAAAATATATTGTTTGATTTCATCAAATATTCTATCCTAATCTCTATAAATAAGATCCTTGGGTTAAGCCAAAAATACATCTCATCTCTTATGTAGAGAAAATTGATAATTTTCTCTCAACAATTCCTCCCAGTTTGATTTCTTTCAAAGCTTTCCACAAGTCTTGGTCTTGTTCAAGTCATAGCAAAGAAGACTTTGTGGAAGTCTTAGACACTCGATACGCTAAAACAAAAGAAACCGTAAAGACCCACCAGAAATTTTCTCAATATTTTATCAAAGTATGTTTGCTTAATGGTGATCGAAAACGTGTATGCTTATTTGAAAACCTTTATTTGAGAAAAGCTTCTAGTCTAGTGCAAGTGCACACTATCAAGCAAGTAATGCAGTGGAAATATTCCAAGTATTGAATCCCAAGGGAACGAATGTAGAAAAATTCGATGTAAAGCAAAGATCTCAAGAGTGCAACCTAGGTAACTAGTGAAAAACACTAATTGGGATGGTTGTTATTGAAGGAAGTAAGAAATAAGAATGATAAAGGAGGGATTCAAGCATGTTTCTACCCTTTAATAGAAATGCGGCCTATAATGTGATCGCAACTTATCAACTCCCTACTTTTCATAATGAACCAGATTCATCACCTACTTAGTCTTTATTTCAAGCACTTTTAGGAGTCTAAGCAATTAAACCTATATGCCTATGGCTAATTAAAGCTTAGTTTATTTTGCACACAACCCTTTTTAGTCTTAAAGGTTTTGCTTTATGTCTAGGGTCAAATACAAAATCCCTATGTCTAGGTTCTTTTTCCTAAATTACTTTTATGAAAACTGTAACTTTCAATATTGAACTGAACATAGTATGCTATTCTAGGTGATCAAGCTGGACTAACAATGGCATCTGAAATCAATAGAAGCAAACAATGCTAGAGTATTGAGCAAAGTTGCTATTTACATAATAGGTCTTATTCCATCCTTTAGGGCATCCACATCTTTGAATCCCAATGAAAAATTTAGGTCATCATTATGGAAAAGAAAAACATCAACTGAAATGAAACGAACTTCATACTAAATTGTGAATGAAATCAAACAAATACATAATGAAACAAAACTTGGAACTAAAATAAAAAGGAAGAGAGAAGATAGAATATGAAAGACAACAAAAGAAATTGAACTCCTAGATTCTCAATCTAACTCAATTCTTCATTTTTCAAGAAGAATAATGTCGTTACATGCCCAATCTTTTGAGTAGGAGTTCAACTGAGTACAAGCACATTAGTAAAGATTTTTGTCTGTCATGCAAATCTAGGGTTCTTTGGTGTGATATCTTTAGTAGTTGGTGGCCGATTGTGTCTCTCGAGCATCGATGTCTTCTTTTGATGTGGTGTCTACTTTTTATAAGCCTTCAAAGGCTAGGATTTTTGTCGAAATTATTGTGAGGAGCATTCTTAGCCATTAGTGTCGAGAATTGAGGAAGATGATTGTAGAATAAATCAATCCCAAGATTGCTTGGTCGTTTTGCAGTCACAATTTGCCTCTCAACTATGTGGTCGCATTTGGGCAATTTGACAGTTCCTGCACAAAACCATAAAAAATGTATAAAGTCTTTTAACAATGACTCTTTTTACAGCTTTTTAACTTTGTTTGACAGCTCAAGGTTAAAAACATATGCTCAACTTGTTTTTGCTTAAATTTGCCCTAATTTACCACTAATGAATCAATAAGCAATACAAATGACAAGGATAAACTCAAGTTATAGAGCCAAATAACCCTCATAAATGAGAGTTATCACATCCCCAAACTTAGCCTATTGCTTGTCCTCAAGCAATTTTAAATAAAGACAATGAGCGTGAAATAGTTAACAAAATGTTTTTAGTAAAAGTTTTCAAAGAAAATTGTCTCTCAAGAGAGGTCTCATATCCTTGGTGCTCAACACAACTTCACAATTTCCATTCATATGAAATTTTTGTTTTTCTTTTTTCAAGGCAAAACACTTTCATCTAAACTCTCCCACCACATTTATACAACCTATTTCTTAGTCACTGAGTCTAGAATGATTCTCTTTCACAAGATAAGCCTTAACTTTAATTCATTCTTTGCAAGTGTTAGTACCCTCCAAACTTATTTTTGCTGCTAGGGCTTTCTTTGTTTTCATTTTTCTTTTTATATGCTAACACTTTTTGGTGAAAGTATCTAACTACGAGCACAAGTCACTACAAAGACCATTTACACATACTCACTTCTTAATCTAACCTTTCTTGCAAGGGCAAACGTTGAGTGTCATGAATGCCTATGATTACTCAGCTAACAACAAAAGGAGCACCTCTTTTTTTTTTGAACAAGTTATTTGGTCCTAGCAATAGTTATACAACACAGTAATAGTAATGAACAACATAAATAGTATACATACAAAACCCACTCAAACTTATTATGGCCAATACCCTCATTGACTAAAAGATGGAATATTAAAAGGATGAGTATACAGTAATGTGGGTGGGGTGAAACTAAGCATGGTAAACACTAGGTTGACTCTCCTAAGTGCAGTAAATGGAATAAACATGGGGGATATTAGACTTAGGTGTTTTGCAAAGAAAAAGAATTGTGAAGTCTTATGTTCTTGAAAAATGAAAGTTGTGTATATAGGTATTGTACAAGTAGAGAAAACTATAAGATTCATCATTAAGAACTTTTCAACAAAAACTCTAAGGAAATCATTTGAAAACTATTTTTAGCGAATAATATTTAATGTCATGTGTGGTACAAAGCGTAAACGAGTTGGTTGTACAGAACGTGTTCACAAAATGAAATTAATACAAGGAAAACTAATAAGAAATTCAAAGCATATACAAAAAAAAAATTAATAATAAAAAGATAGTGAAGGAGGTACTCCCCTAAGATGCAGAAGAGCCATCCTCACTAAGCTGTGTTCTTGATCCTAGTGATAAGTCTTAGAATTAAGGCTTATTTAACTCCTAATTAGTTAAAATATTCTTGTTTTGACTTAAGACCATTTGAAAATAGTCGAAAGATTGCTTCAATTTAAGAAAGAAATAAATATGATGACAATTGGGATAGAGTTCTAAATAAATTAATCTTGTTTGCAGGAAATATGGAAATTGCAAAATCAAATTGCAAAATCCTGATTCTGCAATCTGGAGCAGCAAACTTGGGAATGTGAAAATTGCAAAATCGGGATTCTGCAATTTTTTTTGGAGCAGTAGAAAAGTTCAAAAAAGGAAAAAAATATGTATTTAACTCATTCCGAAAATCTTCAATTACAACATGATTTGAGGGATTTTGAGCTCAAAATTTGGGCATTATTCAACCCTAATGAAGGCCTATAAAAGGAGAGAATATGATTTAAGAATGCAATTCATTTTTTGGCGGCGTTTTTGGAGTTTTACATCGTGGGTTTTTGTCAAGTTTTTCCTCCTCTGTTTTTTTCTTTTAGTTTTTCTGCTCTGTTTTGCCGAGGAGCTTCAGCTTTCTGCCTTTACTTTTCTGGAATTTCTTCTTGTATTACCAAGAGATGATGGCAGTATAGTCTTGTTCTTCATTCGATTTCTATTTTGCATTAAGTTTCTGTTTAATTCCAGCCTCTGTTTCGTGGGTTTCTGTCCAGTTATTCCTTTGTTTTCTAGTTTTTTTTCTCTATTCTTCACTGAGAGTTGCTGCTATATTGGTTCTATTTTTGCTTCAATTTTTATGAAGGTTCTGTTTTTGCTATGATTCTGCTTTTGCTTCAAGTTTTCTGTTTTTCCTCTGTTGTGATGGTTATTATGTTGGTTCCCTATTTGCTTCAATTGTTATTTCGTGGGTTTATTTTTCTGAAGTTTATGGTTTAGTTTTCTGTTTTGTTTGATTCAGTTTTGGATGACAAAATGCCTTTAATTCCTTTAAATCTTTGTTGAATTTAGCATTTTAATATATTCTTCAAGTATTAATTTTTATTCTAAAATTAGTTGTAAGATTTTTACTTTCAATTTGACCTAAACTTCTTAGGAGGTTCAAGGATGTGAATTTCCTAAGAAGTAATTGTAGCCAAAATTCCAATAAAAATCAAGCCTACATCTCAATTGTTTGCTTGTGTTGAATAAATTTTCGTTGAGATCCTAGATTAATCAACTAGGGTATCAACTTAAGCTTAGATCTAATACCGACGGGGTTAGTGATAAGTGGATTTCGCACAAGTGATGGAGAAAAAGAGCTTAGACATAAGTCAATCCCTACCCTAGACATAAGGATTAAGGACTCCAAAGCCTATAAATTTGTTGAGCCGAATTATCTAAGATAGATGGACTATAGACATATAAGTCACTCACTTAGCCTCCTAAAAACTTAAATTCAAAGTAAATAGGAGAAACAATTTTGGTTTACAATTGAGTGTGAAGTAGGTTGGAATTGCAATTCTGGCTTGCAATTCCAACTTAGGGCAATGACATTCTTGAGCCCCATTCTTTATCCAAATTCCGTTTGAAATCTCATTCACTAAATCTATCTAGTTTACTATCAAATATTTCCATTTCTAGATTCTGCAATTCAATTCTGCAATTTTCATTATTCCAACATTGCAATTTTTCGATTATGCAATTAGATTCTGCAATTTTTCCAACACACCAACCCAACCTTGTTTTTGCAATTTTAGTTTTCAAGTTGCAATTTTCCTTACACTTTGCTTTACAATATTTTTTGTTACATCGTTCCCTTGGAATTCGATACTTGGTACTTGCATACCATTTTATATTACTTCGATCGCGTGCGCTTGCGTGTACACCGATCACCTAGAGAAGAATGGAAGGGAATTCAGAGAATGTCAGTGCCTGGCCCTTGGAGATGGAAGAGAGAATATACATGAGTGCCTCTTCCTTTTCTCACACATATGCCCAGTAGGCCATGTTCTGCTCCTTCATGTGTGCCAATTCACCACAGATTTGAGCATATGGTGAAGGATAGGTATATTTCTCATCTCCACTATATCATCAACCCCTCACATGAGAATTGATATCATACGTTTGCACATCCTCATCCTATTGCAAGTTCCCATCATGCTTCTGTACAATCATTATGAATACTTGCAGCTTTGAAAGATTTTCTTGTAAAAGGAAAAATTCAACATCACGATCATTTCTTATGTACATCGGAGGGGATTGCTCTTTCAACTTATGCTTCACTCTCATTATAATGTCAAACGTCGTTGGACTAATTTTTGTAATTTCATATATCACACCTTTCAATTCATCATATTTGACATTGCTCGGCCCCACAACCCCTGTTAACCAACCTCCAATATAATTGTGTTCCCATTTTCATCCAAATTGCCCCTGTATTGAATGAATAGAGATTTCTTGTCCATCCTTGAAATAACAGTAAGTAAATAGTAAGTCGCTGTAAAAAAATAGATTTAAAAAAATTGTAAATATAGATTCTTGCTCCTGCTTCGACACTATCGCTCTCGCTCTAGCTCTCCAGCTCTCGCTCCACCTCTCACGCTCATGCTCTCGTTCTATTATAGGGTTTTGGGTACTCTCACTCTAGGGTGCTCTCGCTTCAATGCCATGGTAACCAACATTCTAAAACTAAAAAAAAAAAAAAAAACTTTCAAACCCTAAACCTTAAAATGCTTGAAACATAGAAATGATGTAGAAAGAAAATTTTCAAACCCTAAACCTTAAAACGTTTGTTTCTATGTTTTAAATGTAGAAAGAAAGCTTTCAAACATGTAAACAACGTATTTGAACAAACCTATTTTTTGAATGTGGATTGATTGATTGCTTGGACATTGGTTATACATAAAGAACGTTTGAAAGTAAGGTTGAAGAAAGGTTTCAAGGGCTATATGTTTTCAGTTTGATGTAATTTTATATAATTGATTTGAAAGGTTTACTGGAAAAAATTGATTGAGATCTTCCATTGTCAGCATTGTGATCTTTAATTGTCAGTGTTGTCGACTAATAAACTCCCATGTCATCTCACACAGTGTCTGTACGTACAATTGATAACTTACCAAAATGGGAGACGAAGAAAGCGACAACTTAAGCATTGCTAGAGAGAGCGAGAACATGAGCATGAGCCTAAAAGGCAAACGAGTGATGTGTCAAGCGAGAGGGAGTCTGAGAGCGAGAATCGATTGAAAACAAAACTATTTTGCTGACGTGGTGAGTGAGAGTGAGAGTATGAGTGACGAGCGAGATAGCCTCATGCTGCCCTCCTTGGTAATTTTGAGTGCATTGCCACGTCAGAATGGGTCATATATCATTAATTTCATAAAGCAGATTAGATGGCATTAAAGCGTGTGATTTTGGGTCATCCGTACAAATCGTCCAAAAACAAAAACAAGTTTTTTAAAACTACTTTTTTTAGTTTTCAAATTAAAACTTGACTTGGTTTTTTAAAACATACCTAAAAAGTAGAATAACAAAACAAGGAAATCATAGGTGGAAGTAGTATTTATAGGCTTAATTTTCAAAAACCAAAAACCAAGTGGTTATCAAATGGCGCCCTAATTATTCATATACAAATCTTCAAAAATATGGTTCAAACATAACAAAATTATCTAAGTCATCAACTGATAAAACTTGTCAAAGTAAGCATAGCTCAACAATTATTGACATGTACGTCTTCCCTTGAAGTCGGAGGTTCAAATCCTCATAACTCCACATTTGTTGTACTAGAAAAAACTAATAAAATTTTATATATAATAATAATAAATAAATAAAAATAATAATAATTACAAACCGTTTGATATAATTTTGATGAAGAACAAAATGCAAAGAATAGGAGCCTTTTGTCCAACCTATCATTCAATCAGTTACGTATCTAATCTGTTATTGGAATGATCTTTTTATTAACTGATTTTCCTTTTCTTTTAATGCCTCTATATATAACCTTGAATCAATGAAATTGCATTTAGAATTTTCCAATAATATCGTTTTTTTTTCCTCTGCTTCTGTCATTCAAACGTGAGTGTGGGTTATGCATAAGGAATGATTATAAATATCACTCCCAAAAAAGAAGAAAGGAAAGAGTATAAATGTGTTAAAATGCATATATTTGTGTGTAAAGAAAGAATGTGAATGCAAGTTAAAATATACCTGTACTACTATATAAAGTGAATTTCAAAGGCTAAAATCACACCATAGAAGAAAACATATGGTTTTTGAAAAGATGAATATGCATAAATTTGTCTGGATTTTTCTCAGTACAATGACCATGCTTTCCCTTTTAGTTTGCTCTCGTATGCTCTTCTCTTTTACTAACGTTCACCATGCTTTTCCCTTTTAGTTTTCTCTCGTACGTATTCTCTCTCTTTTTCTCTCTTAGTTTGATACTGATCTAACTTTTGTTTAAATTTAATGTAGATACGGAAGTGAAATTGGGACATCTTGTTCCATTAACTTGTGATACATTTTGCTCAAACACAAGTGAAACCGAAAACGAGCAATGAAGAAATTTCTGCTATCGAAGAAGATTTGGAAATGGAGTATGCATTCAGAACCCAAATGTTGTAGTATGTTGTTGTAGCCCTGAAAATGAGTGAGATCCCCCCACATATGGAACAAAGTTATTACTCATATGTATAATAAAGGGTTTAAATTTTAACCTACACAGTATTCATATATGAAATAAATTGTCACATGAGTAATAAAATTCTACTGTTCTTCCCTTTCTAGTGCTATGCCTTGATTCTAAAATTTGGCGTACATCTCTTCAAATTTGATCACCTTGTTTATTGTTTTTAAGATAAATATACAAATGGGTCCTTAATCTTTTAGGTTGTTTGCAAATTTGTTCTTTAAATTTTAAAATTGTCAACTTTACTTTAAATGATGTATTAAAATTTCTCAACTAGGTAGTTTCATAAAAAAAAAAAAATTATTAACTAAATCTGTTGTGTTACTAAATCAAATATTTGTTAACATATTTAGACACATGGGCATACTACTTGAATACTACTTTTCACATGAAACTCAAATTTTCTATTAGTAAAACCCGACCTTCCCATCAACCATACAAATTTCCTTCCACAAGGCTATATTTAAGTAACATATTCACATGTTAGCAAAAAGTCATAGATTACCCTTTTCTTTAAATTCTAGCAAAGCTTCATCTATTTTTTAGATTGTACACTCAGATCTATAGGGTCTGTCCCCGATAAGTTTTGTTAATGGAGCTTGTCATTTTATGTTATTTATAGATGATTTTACTCGTTATACATGGCTTTATCTCTTGAAAATAAAGGATCAAGTATTTTCTACTTTTCTCCAATTTCGAGCAATGGTCAAAAACCAATTTAATTATGATATAAAAGCTATTCAATCTGATTAGGGTGGCGAATTTCGATCACTATCATCTTATTTTGCTTCTAATGGCATCTCTCATTGTGTCTCTTGTACTTATACACCGCAGCAAAACGGTAGAGTTGAACGTAAAAATAGGCACGTTGTGGAAATTGGTCTTTTGTTATTAGCCCATTCTTATATCCCTCTTTCATTTTGGCCCTTTGCGTTCCAAACTACTGTTTATTTAATTAACCGTTCACCCACCTTAGTTTTATCTCATAATTCTCCATATTTTGCTCTTTTTCATAAACAGCCAGATTTTAATCTATTATGGGTCTTTGGGTGCTCTTGTTTTCCTTTTCTTCGTCCTTATAATCATCATAACTTCAATTTCGTTCCATCGAGTGTGTTTCCTTGGGTTTAGTTCGAATCGCAAAGGATATTTATGTCTCGATTATAAATCCGAGCGTCTTTATGTATCCCGCCGTGTTGTCTTTAATGAATTTAATTTTCCATTCAAACATTCTATCTCAGCTCCTTCGTCAATTAAGTTTTTATGCTCCAGATCAATTTATCTCCACCTTCAAATCCTTCTTCTCTTTTATTTTTTTAACCCACGGTCACTCACTCCTCTAAACCTCATTTTACCTTCGGTCCACCCTACTCCCATTATCCCATTTTTCCCATGTGCCTTTATCCCAACCTACAAGTCTAGAAATCTGTCCTCTGCCATATGTCCCCTCTATGCACAACACTCATTACATTGCCACCCCTACCCACTTACCCTTACCCTCATCTTTTGACTATTTGTCTTCTTCTTCTCACAACCCACTCGCCCACACCAGTTTTTCAACACCTACTCCGGGTCTTTCTCTTCACCGTTGACAAACACTCCCACCGAATCGGCGGCGACCGCTTTTTCGCCCACATTGCCATCACCACAATGCCCTTCCATTTCCCCCAATTCTTCATGGCCGACCATACCTTCCTCCATTGTTTCGTCGCCCACACCTCCCTCTTTGTCCATTCCTCCATCCACCAATACCCACCCTATGGTTACTAGATCTAAACATGGAATCTTTAAACCCAAAGATTGGACGTCGGTTTTATCTCTCAATCCTGCCCTTACTGAGCCCACATCTTACAAGAAGGCTTTAATGTGCTCCGAATGGAAACTCGCAATGGAGAGTGAGATCGATGCATTAGTTCGAAACCAAACTTGGACTCTTATTCCTCATCCTCTCGGTTGTCGTCCAGTGAGTTGTAAATGAAAGGAATGAACTATTCATCCTGCAGTGAAAGCATTAGATCGTCTCTGATTTATATAGAATTAAATACAAAATATACAAGGTTAAGCAAAAACTTACATTGGAATAAATATGGAGATATTTCAGGCACGTATTTATTTCCTCCACAAAGTCTTTCTGGCTATGACTCGTACACAGGACCAAGACTTGTGGGAGCCTCTTGAAAGAAAATCCACAAGGAATTGGAGAGGAAGATGTGTAGAGAGAATTCTCTAATTCTCTATTGAGAATATTTGTCTATTATGAAGAATACACACAATGGCTCACCCCTAGGATCTAATTATAGTGGCCTAGGAAAAGTAATTAAATAATAGATTTTAATATCTAATATATTAAAATATATTTATCTAACCAATTTGAATCTTATTCAAACATTTTAAAATTCTCCTACGACATCTATTTCCTAATTTGAATCTAAGTCAAATTTAATAAATATTTTCTTTAATGTATCTTAATACATTAATAATTTCTTTGATATTTAATGTATCATATACATTAAATATGTTTTCTCTCATTTAATATATCAAATATATTAAATTTTAATTTGAACATTTCAAAATTTTCTCTCAACGAAATGGATCCATATGTGTTCATATGAGCTAGCAAATGGACCTTATGGACCTACAGATTAGAAGCGAACAAATCCTAAATTCATCGACAATGACCAAAGTAGTTTAACCGAACCAGAAAAAAAAAATTACCAAAGGGAAAAAATGGGCAATAAATGAAAGGGAACAATAAATAGAAATAATTGGGAAGGGGAGTGGGGGCAAGCAATGAAGAAGGAGGTTGATATAGAGAGACCCATCTAAAGATCCTTTTTGTACCAAAACCCTACCTTTTCGAAAACTAAATTTTGGGACCACCAAAACAAATCCCCCCCCCCCCCCCCCCATTTATTTATTATTATTATTATTTTCATTTCAATTCACATTTTAATATAGGCTAAATTATATATATATATATATATATATATATAATACTCCTGAAATTTGCCTCTTGTTTCAAAAATACTTTTATTCTTCTAAAAGTTGTCATATTACGTTTAACCTTTCATAAATGTTTCAAAACTACTCTTGAAGTAGAAAAATTCATTACATGTTGAACGAAAGTTGATGTGTACGTTTGAATGTTGTTATTTCATGCTTAATCCAGACAAGCATCTCAGTCATTGTTACATCGATTTTCTGTCTGAAAATCTAATGAATTTCTCTTCCAAGAATAATTTTGAAACGTTTATGAAAAGTCAAGAGTAATATTACAACTTTTGAAAGAATATGAATATTTTTGATAAAATGAGTAAAGTTAAGGGATTTTTTTAATATAATTTAGCCTTTAATATATTGAAAATTTTAAAAGGAGAAAAGAATAAATGGGGGTTAGAATGCACACGAGTTCAAAAGGCAGCGCCCAGATCAATAATCAGATGGAAAAATGGAAAAATGTGGATGGTCACTGTAGAATGACGTGGCCAACTTCCATTCGCAGCTTTCTCTGTCGGTCAATACTGACTGAAAGAGAGAGAGCTTTATGTTCTGTAAATTGTTAAACTTATGGGTATCATTGCCAGGTTGGCCATCCACACCCACACTGTTCTTCTTCGATGATTCCTTTTTCTTATTCCTAACCTCTCTCTTCTTTCTCTCTCTCTTCTTTTTGGTTGACGTGGCATGCCTGTTAGGTCTATTTTGGGAGTGAGTTGGCATGACATGACAAATAGTTGGATAAACTAATGAGAATACGCCACATCATCATTTTGTAATAATGCCGACCAAATAGGGACTAAATAGACAATAATGTTTAACATTTATGTTTCATTTGATAATCATTTAGTTTTTTATTTTTGAAAATTAAGTCTATAAATATTACTTCTACTTATAGATTTCCTTGGTTTGTTATCCACTTTTTACATATATTTTCAAAAACCAAGCCAAATTGTGAAAACGAAAAAAAGTAGTTTTCAAAAACTTGTTTTCGTTTTTGAAATTTGGCTAAGATCTCAAATGTTTCCTTAAGAAAGATAAAAACTATTGTAAAGAAAGATGGAAACCATTGCAAAGAAATTGGAGAAAACAAACTAAATTTTCAAAAACCAAAAATCAAATGGTTATCAAATGGGACCTTAGGGATTGAATATATAATTTTATTTAAACTCTATATTATGATATATAGAAATCTCAAGCCTAGTTAAAAGTGAGCATAACTCCATGGTAATTGGCATGCACTCTTTCTTTTGAGGTTAGAAGTTCAAACTTCATACTCCACATTTGTTGTACTAAAAAAAAAGGAAGCTCGTGCCTAACATATAAAAAATGATAATGATAAATAATATATGTAGATGTGCAAATGGGCTGATATACTAAATCTCTAATGTTTTTATATATCTATATATATATATATATATATGATCCTTATTACTGGTGTAGGGCTGTTTTGTTTAATATATTGAGGCATTTTGTAATATCAACATTGATAGATTAGACATCAATATAATATTTGATAAACAATTATAATTGACGAGTCTCATCTCAATTGGCTACCTGCCACATCAATATATTTATTTGAAAAAATATATGAAAAATGTTCATAAATATTTTCTCTTTGTCTGTCTCTTTTTCTTTTCCAAAGAAAATTTTGGGTCTTTTTCTTTTTTGGGGTAACATGGTTTTGATATGATTGGAGGAGGAAAATGCAAGAAAAAGCCACATTAAACCTAAAAAGGAATCTAACCATATATGAGGTAGTTTGGTGTTTTGGGCATGCATGAACCTAGCCAAGGGACAATTCTATGCCCCAAGAATTATATGTATAAATGCATCAAAATTAGGGTGAACTTTTTTTTCTTTTCTTTTCTTTTCTTTTCTTTTCTTTCTTTTTAGTATGGATCTTAGATGGAGCTGAGTCAACTTCATAGTCTTTCACTAAATTATCTATTTTGGTAATCATTATCACAATTATTTTGTTTTTGAGAATAGAATTTTACTCTATTATTGACCATTTTTTATGAGTGCATGAACCTCGAATTTGTTAACATATTAAGACATTTGAATTATTAACAAATTATGTTACTTACATCAAAAAAAATATTAACAAAAAGCTAATGTGTCATTACATCTCAAATTTGTTAACATATTTGTACTTATGGATAAGACATTTGAATTCTACTTGCCACATGAATCTCGACCTACCTATTAGTAATTTAGTAGAATCTTACCTACCCTTTAACAATACAAATTTCTTCCAAATGGCCATTTTTAAGTAAGCATGTTCAGAGTTCAAATATGTTAATGAAATAACATCAACTTTATTTTAACAAGTTTTTTACAGAAGAGACTTGATCAATAAATTTTAATACATTAAGGCATCCTTTACTTCAAGGGAATGAGAATGAACATAGAATGCATGAATGGAATCAATTGGTAGACACACCACCAATTTGAGAATCTATGCCTCATAAAAGGGGCAATCTCATGTTGGGAGAAAAATAATATTATAATAATATGCGAGTAGAAGTGATAAAACTAAAATATTAATTATTCCCTTCCACAAGATAAGCCAAACAAGTTAGAGTCACAACAAAAAATAAAGAGATAGGAAAAAATAAAGAATACTGAAATTTATACTGATTTGCCCCAAACTCAAGACTACTTCTAGTCTTCTGCAATTGCAGGTTCTACTAAAATGGGAGATTACAAGAAGCCTCAAACTCGCGCCATAAACTAATCCCTTAATATCCCAACAAAAACTATTGACTTCCAAGTACTACAATTCGATAGCTTGAGATAAACAACAAAGAATAAACCCTCAATTCAAAAAGAGAATACACTTAATTATCTCACTCTCACTCACTGCCACACACAAAAATTAACACAGAATTCTTCCAGCAGCAAAAAGTCTTCCACTTGCTTCAGCCGTTGGAATTGAAGAAGACCACTCTCCCTTTGCCGCACATAAATCATGCATATATATGTGGTTACAAGATAAGCTTAATGGGTCGTGGCCCAAAGCTTCAGTAAGAAAAAGGATAAAGGCTTGCGCGCTAGATTTTTTCATCATATGCCATTATTTTGGCTTCACGCTAAAAACAAACCTAACAATCTCCCAATTGGAGACAAAATAATGATCTTGCCTCCCACTGTAACGAAATTGATCACCTTGAAAACTCCAAGCATAACTCTCACTACAACAGTTATTTCTAATATTCTTAGCAAACTCCAAGGCTTAAAAAATACTTGAAAAACAACCAAACTCATAAAAACAAGCAACCATCAGAAAATAACTACAGTGCATTTTGCTCGCCTTGAGGTACGGGCTCACTACGTGGATCTGTCTCCTCGACGAAAAAAGACACATACATACTCCCACTTAAACTAAGTGGTAACAACTGACATTTTCTTCAGCCCTGAATCATCGTTTCTGAAGAAGATACACTCTAAAAAGAGCTTGAATCCTCTATTCAAACCTACGCCAAGCTATAGACCTTACCTTTGACCTTAGCAACTACTTTGGTCTTCCACTTCGATACCTCCACTCGCCTAGGTGACTTCTTCAATTCAATTGAGCGTCTGACAATTGGGGTTTCACAATAGCCATCAATTTTCTCTCCTGGACTTTCCAATTGTTTTCGAACTGAAGGATCCTGATCTGACTAACCAAACTGGGCTATCACTGCTGTTGGCTCAATTGTACCTCTACTATAACCATCTACAGCTTTAATAAGCATCCACTATCTCTTTAAACCTTTTGGCAACATCCAACTGACATATGTACAGTGTAGATTTGCTGTGGCCAACTACCACTACCTGGGATCCTAACCTGAGTTTACACTAGCGTATGCCAAACTCACACCTGTAGCCCTCATCTGTTAACTTGCCAGTGGAGATGAGATTCATCTTAACACTGGGCATAAACCTGATATCTCGTAGTACCAATTTATTCCCACATCCTGTCTTCAGATTGACCTTTCCAATTCCACTGGTTTTGGAAGTTCTACCACTCTCCATCCTCACTAAGCCATGATAACCTTTTGTGAAGGATGTGAACAAACTTTTATCTGAAGCTATGTGAATAGTAGTTGCACTGTCTAAAATCCAGTCAGATGAATTATTACAACTCTCTGTGTCACTTCCAACACAGACTAAGGCATCATGCACTGCATTGGTCTCATCCTTTCTCTTCTTTTCTTGATCCTCTTTTAATTTTCTATATTGACTCTTAGTTGACATTTCCTGTGGTAGTAAAAATATTCTACCTCCTTATTCCTATAACTCTACTTTTTCCTACTACTACTCTATTTTCTCTCATCATTAACCTTCTTTTTACCCTTATTCATAACCAAAGTTGATGCTATAGTAGACTCTTTACTACTACCTTTTCTATGAATTTCCTCAACTAAGACTAAATCACAAAGCCCTAAAATCTTTAGAGTATTGTTCCTTGTCGAATTAGAGACTACTGTCTTCATCGTTTCCCAACTATCAGGTAAAGATGTTAAAAACAGAATAACATTAACCTCATTAGTAAATTCTATCTTAAGAGACTTCAACTGATTAATCAAAGTAGTAACCTCATTAATATAGGAATTGGCTAAAACATCCTCAGCCATTTGCAAATTAAAAAAATTTCCAAGCAGGTAGATCTTATTATTAGTGCAAAGTTTTTCATACCTGTTTATAAGTTCTTCCATTAACTTAATTGCAGTTGTCACGCCAGTCACCTGACTACCTACGTCCATTGACAGACACATCCTAATTGTTGCAACTGCTTCTTCATCCAAGGTCTCCTAATCTTTATCATTCATACCTTCTGGTCTCTTTTTCAAAGCATTACGTAACTTTTTAACAGTCAAATAATCTTTGACCATCATCTTCCAATACTCAAAATTTTTCCCATCAAACTTCATGACTCCATCAAAACTTGTTAGCTCTACGTATCCCATGACTCCTGAATTAAAGGCTATGATACCACTTGTTGAGAGAAAAATAATATAATAATAATATGTGAGTGAAAGCGATAAAACTAAAATATTAATTCTCCCATTCCATAGGATAAGCCAAACAAGTTAAAGTCACAACAAAAAATAAAGAGAAAGGGAAAAAGAAAGAACACCGACATTTATACTAGTTCGCCCAAAACTTGGGACTACGTCCAATCTTCTGCAACTGCAGGTTCTACAAAAATGGGAGATTACAAGAAGTTTCAAATTTGCACTACAAACTAATCCCTCAATAGCTCAACAAAAGCTATTGACTTTCAAGTATCACAATCCAATAGCTTGGGATAAACAACAAAGAATAAACCCTCAACCCAAAAAGAGAATACACTCAATTTTCTCACTCTCACTCACTGCCACACACAAAAATTCATACAGAATTCTTCCAGCCACAAAAAGTCTTCCACTTTCTTCAGTCGCTGGAATTGAAAAGAAGGCCACTATCTCTTTGCCGCACATAAATCATGCATACATATGTAGTTACAAAATAAACCTAATGGGTCGTGACCAAAGCTTCAATAAGAAAAGGGATCAATGGTTGCGCGCTGGGTTTTTTCGTCAAATGTCATTATTTTGGCTTCACGCTAAAAACAAACTTAACATCTCATTCCTCTCCAAAATCTTCATTAATCTCATTCTCATTTTTTTTTCTTTTTTTTTTTTTGAAAGACTCATTCTCATTTACACACACACACCTCTATATTTATATATTGAAAGAACCATAACAATAAAATTTAATAATATAATATAATTTTATCTTATATGTATGATTGTTGCTCTAATAAACATTAAATTAATACTTATTAGTTGATGTAATGTTATTTTAATTAGTTATTAGTTTTTAATATTTAATATATTGTTAAAATAAAAAACATTACTTTCAAATAAAATAGCAACAATAAATTTAAATGTATTATTAATTATTATTATTATTTTAATTAAAAATTATATTGACATATATTTATTCTTTGATTTCCATTTCAGCCGCGCAGTCTAGGCTAGTGTTCTATTGTAAGAGGTTCTATCCATGGGATCTCTTCAGGGCCGTTGAATTAGCTCGAATTTGCTAGGTAAGTAAAGGTAAACGTCGTCGACATCGTATTTGAAGGCTAGTATGGTGTGTTTCCATATATCACATTTGAAGAGAGGGAAATCTTAGGCTACATGGATCTACTGTTCGTTCCCCTCATGCTTTTTTTATATTATTCAAGAGGATGTGGCTGCTCGTTGTTCATCCTGGCTGGGAGGGCAATTGTTATTTCGACCTGGTTCCCTTGGAATTGATTTTCTTAATTTTTTATTCATTTTTGGCTTTTTTAGTATGGGTTGCATCTTGGTTCTTTTGTTCTTCCTTGCTCGGGTTGTGAACTTTGATTTCTTTGATTTAATTTCTTTGTGGCTTGTCCTCAGCTTTCGAGACTCTCTGTTTTTGCATTGAATATATTTACCTTTGCAAAAGAAAAAAATATATGAAAGGTGTAACTTAGTAATTACAATATATCTTATTCATATTCTAATTTCCAACGGTCTTGATTCCTGACTACTCCTAGTAAACAACAATAAAGAAATAACATTATGTTGGCTTTTTGGCCCTTCATCTCAAATTAATTAATTAATTAATTAATGTTTTGATGATAACAAACCTGATTTTATTTATTAACAATTTTAGTATTTTTAAGTGTCCATAGCATAGATCTCGAATTCCAACGCATCTTGAATCGTTCAAATCGGAGCTCAAACGAAAAAGTTATGGGAAAAATAAATTTGCAGGAAAAATCCTACATGGTGTGACACGTGGCATATATGGATGACGTGGAAGGTCAACGGTCAACATTGACGTGACATCGACGTGACATTTTCAAACGGTCGAAAATGATGACGTGTTGGATGACGTGGCAAAATGTGGACCAACAGGATGTTGACACGTGGCATATTGAATTTTATTAATAATTAAAATGTCCAACGGTCAAATTTTAAAATATTTATTATTATTTTATTCCAGCCAATGAAAGGGCGACACATGGCATTCTTAATTAAAATAATATATATATAATGGGTCAAACAGTCAATTTTTGAATTTATTATTATTTTAATATTATTTTATTATTTTATTATTATAATATTATTAATTTTGAATTTCTTTTTGCAGCCAATCAGAAGCTGACACGTGGTAGCCAACAGCTAGTTTTGGCTTTTCTCTCTATTTAAGGCTAAAAAAAATTGAAAAAAATGGAGAAAAAATTCTGAAAATTTCTACTATTCTTGGAGAGCATTTCCACCATTCTTGAGCAATTTTTGAGCTTCATTTTCTTTAATTTTCATAGTCATTTGAGGTTTTTGTTTGTAAGAATTCTTTCTTACAAAAGATTGTGAGCTAAACTTTGTGTATTTACTCTTTGAGAGAGTTTTTCCATCTTGTTCTTCACTTTCTAAACATTGTAAGGGTTTCTCTTGATCCCGAAAAAAAGTGGGTGTAACGGTTTGATTCTAAACCGTGGAAATTATCAGGTTTGTTCTTGCGCCCGAAAAAGGAATGTTGTAACGGTTAGACTCTAAGTCGTGGAAAGAGTCATTGTTCTAGTGAAATACCCAAGAGGAGCTTGGGGAGTGGAGTAGGCCGGGTTGTGCCGAACCACTGTAAAATCTCCAGTGTCAATTTCTCTATCCCTATCTTATTTCATTTTTGCAATTAATTTGTTGTTATATTATATTGCATAAAATCAATTATTCTTGTATGTCTATTTTGGTTGGTATAATTTTATCTTTACATATTCTTTACCAATCTTGTTTTTAAAATTAAATAGGGTGTTCAAAATTGTTAGTTTTAATTTCTTGTTTATTTTGGAGTGAACTTATTTGCATGATTTATTGTTTAAATTAATTATTGCAAAAAATGTGTTAATTTGGTTAGTAGGGCCCACATTAGGAAAAAGTTTTATAAAATTTGAATAAATACTATTCACCCCCCTCTAGGGTTGCCATACCGATCCTACACATTCTCATTTTAATTGATTTTCATTCCTATTCCTGGTAAGTAAATAGAGCCTCAAGGTAAAGTTGATAATCCAAAATTGACAATTACTTAAAATATTAGGGATTATTTTGTATATATTTAGCTTTCTTTCTATTTGTATTTTTCATAATTGACATGTACTACCTTCTTTGAGGTCGGAGGTTTGAATCCCCATTTTTCACATTTGTTGTACTAAAAAAAAGACTAAATTATAGAAAATACCCATAAACTATGAGTTTTGTTTCAAAAATACTCCTAAAACTTTAAAAAGTTTCAAAAATTCCCCTGATCTTTCAAATATGTTCAGAAATACCCTTAATTACTATTAAGTTTTGGATGGAAACCGTTAAAGTTTTGTTTTAATAATACCCCTGAACTTTCAAGAGTTTCAAAAATACCTCTGACCTTTTAAAAATGTTCAAAAATACCCTTACCATTAAGTTTTAAATGGAAAGTTAAAATTTCATTAATACCCTTGACATTTAGTTGTGCTCGTAAGAGATAGTTTTTTCATTTGTCTTCCTGACATATGGATTATTTGCATGTCAATCTTGGTTGTTTAATTAATTGAATCTTTCTTCCTTTGTCTTCCTGACTTATGGATTATTTGCATGTCAATTTTGGTTGTTTAATTAATTGAATTGTTGGTCTAATTGGTAAAATTTAAGGGGCTGTTTGGGACACTGAGTGAGTTATAATAATGATCGCTTGCTTATCGCTACATGCAAGTGCACGTGATCGAAGTAATAAAGAAACTGGACGTATTCCAGAGTATCGTACCCAAGGGAACGGAGTTTAATAAAATGAATTTTAGTTGGCACAAAATTGTTGACAAATTGCAAGTTAAGGTAACCGTGGGTGAAAAATGATTTGAGGGGTGTTTTGACTAAAAGAAAATTTGGTTGAAAAATCAATGGAAATGAAAAGGGATTCAAGAATGCTAATGCCCATTTGGAAAGAAAATGCAACCAGAAGGCAATTGCAATCGTAGCTAACTCAAGAACTAAGTAAACCGAATTCAACTCCTATTCGACCTTCTATGAAGTATCTTTAGGAGACTAAGTGATTAAACCTATATTTCTATGGCTAATCTAACTTAGATATTTTTGCGCACAATTCTAGTGGTTTTGGAGTCTCGCCCTATGTCTAGGGTCGATGTTTCAGACTTATGTCTAAGCCTTTTCCTCCATTGCTTTTGCGACATCGGCTTCCCTTAACCCTTTCAGTATTAATTTATAGCTTGGCAAGCAACACTAGATGGCTAACTAGGGTTACTCAACAATTAACTCACCAAAAGCAAACTAGCGTTCAAGAATTAGCTAGATTGTTTTTACTTTCGAGCTTTACATCTTTCCTCTAGGGCATTCACAAACTTGAATCCCAAAGAAAATTTAGCTCTTCATGATGGAATAAATTGAAAACAGTGAATTAGAATTGTAGGAATTCATTGGAAAAATTAAAGTGAATAATGCAATCAAGTTGCAAATGCAATGCAAGTAAGTAAGTTTAAGAAACAATTCTAAGAATGCAAGATAGAAATTAACTCACGGAAACTTGTAAATAAAATGGTAAATCTAACTTCCAGTAGGATTCTAAATGTTCAAATAGTAAAGAGTAAAATTACCAAAGCTTAAGTTAACAAGCTGTCATAAAAAACTTAATAACATAAATTAAAGTTTGCTGAATTGAACAACAACCCAGTGGCTATTTTAACACAAATACAGAAATTCAAGAACAAAAGTGCAGAAATTGAAGAATTTCAACCATCCTAAAAATCCATCTTTCTTCGGCTCAATCGAACAAATTTGCCCTTAACCACTACCAACTTTCGTTGTTGTGGGATTGAAGAGAATTTAGAGATGGAGATGTAGAAGAAAATACAATAAAAACAGCAACTAAAAGCTTAAAAAAAATTCTGCTGCAGAAAGTAAAGAAACCCAAAACCGTGAACGAAAATCTTCTCCAAATCGAGCTCCCTTTGTTTGGCTTCTTTGTTCAATATTTATAGGGATCTCATGCTAGGGTTTCCCTCTTGATTGATGGATAATCATGGCTAATCATCTTGCTGAACTCGTGGGTCAAATTTCCTTCAAAATCCCGAAATTCTCGTTTTTTACTTAAATTCCAGATTCTGCCAGATTGCAATTGCATAGCATTTGCACTGCTGTTGCATTCCACGAAATTTCTGCATCAAAACATTAAGTAAGTGTGAATTTTTTTCTTCTTTTGTTTTCTTTTCTCAACTTACTTAATTTAAAGGTCTTCCATCAATCATGTGATTAAATTCAAGGATTTTTTTTTTCATCAAATAATATGAATAAAAATCACAAATATAACTAAATTTAAAGGCCAAATAATCCTCATGAATGAGAATTATCAAATAACATGGGTTATAATAGTCTGTGAAATAATATAATATTGTTTAAAATGCAGAGTTGTTTAGTCTGGAGTTATAATAGTTTGTGTTTGGGGTGCAGAGTACTCCACAGGTTATTATAACACTTGCCCCAAACAGGCCCTAACTCCTTAAGATATCTCTCCCTTGATTGTTCTCTATCTTTTATTTTATGTTTTTATTTTGTTTTGATCTTATTCATCTTTCTATTTCTTTTTCTAAATAAAATTGGGTGATTGTATTCGTGGTAATTAAGTGAACTAAAACACTAATTTTGTGGACGATACTCTAACATTCTTACACTGTATTAAAACTTGAGCGGTACACTTGTGGTATTACATTGAATAATTTTACGCAACACCAATACAGAGAAAGCCACTGCGCACTACTCTAGCTAGCTAGCGTTTTTCAACTAGTTGTTATGTTAGTTGTAGTGCGCCTTAAATTTCAAAAGTTAATGCTACATTAACGATTGTTAAAGGGAAACCCAAAAGTTTAAAGCAAACATAGATTCACAAATGAACTTCAAATTTGAGTGTTAATCTTGATGCAATGAAAAACAACAAACTAGGAGATTGAAGCGATAGGTGGGTCATTGAGAATTTATTTTTCATCCCCACAATTTGATGTCAAATTCAAGCATATGGGTAGCTGAATTTTAAACGAATTCAAACTAGAAATTGATCCCACAAAGCAAGACGACAACAAAGTATCCTTCAACTTCAGAGAATTGAAACAATCCTACCTGAATTCGCCCATTTCGATTTTCAAATTCATCCCAACAACAATTTAGCCTTTTTTTTTTTTTTTTTTTGTCGTTGGAGAGTTACAGTGAGGGTTATGGTTATGGATTTTGAGTTTTTGGAGCTTATTTAGTCAAATTGTTACAGTGACCTTTTAAATGCTAATAATCTGTTCATTCTCATTAATTTTCATAGAGGAGGAATCTGCAAAGAGAGAAAAAGAAGAAATATTTTCCAGTAAGAATGTTTTTGAAATTTTTTGAAAGGTCAAGAGTATTTATTGAAACGAAACTTTAAAGTTTTACATTTTAACCTTAACGGTAAGGGAATTTTTGAACGTTTTTGAAAGGTTGGAGGTATTTTTGAAACTCTTGAAAGTTCAAGGGTATTATTGAAACGAAACTTTAACGATTTTCATCCAATACTTAACGGTAAGGACATTTTTGAACATATTTGAAAGATCAGAGGTATTTTTGAAACTTTTAAAAGTTAGAGTTATTTTTTAAACAAAACCCATAGTTTAGGGGTATTTTCTATAATTTAGCCGAAAAAAATAATTGGTAATATGCTAAAATAAGTTTCAAAAGCTGTTTTGCAATATATGAAACTACTATACACTTGCACTCACAATAAATGGAATGTTAGAGAGAAAGAGTCTCTCCTTGAAGAACAGCAAGCAAGTGAATTTATGAGAATATTGTTGAGGAAGCTTGAATGTTAGGGTTTTATTTGCGTTTGTCTTCAAATTGTAGAAATTTCTAGCCATTCTCATTTAAGAACAAAATCAAACTAAATTTAAAATGAAACAATAAATTAATTGATTGAGATAATGGAATAAAAATAATTAATTGATAAGGGATTAAATTAAAAAAATGTTAATACATGATCATAAGAGACTAATAATAGAAACTATTTCAACAGTCGCCACTAAATAAAAATAATATCCAAAATATTTGAGACATAAACCATATATTTAGATTAAAACAAAATAATTAATAAAAATACTAAATTGTGAAATAAAACACATGATAAATTTAAGGGTCTATGATCATTGTTTTTAAAAGATGAAAATTTCTAATCTCTCTTCTTTTAAGAAATAGATAGAAAGTTTGAGTTTTCATCTCTTAATTGACTTTTTTTCTCCTAAATTTCTGTTAATTTCAAGGTTTAAAATCTCGATGTCGACGAAAATGTCGAAGTCTCAATTTTATGGAAATGTCGATGCCGATGAATATTTCTAAAAAAAAATTAGAAACAAAAAATTCAAAAAAAATATTTAAATTAATAAATGAACATTTTACACTTTTTAAATGAGTTAAAATATTTGTTACATTATTATATTCACATTAAGTTACATTTTCTTGCTATTTTTTTAATATTTTGTCAATTTTGTATGGTATAGTGGAAATGTCGATTCCACCCTTATGTCGATGTCGAACCCTTGAACATGTGGAAATTTCGATGGACATGTCGACATGTCGACGAAAATTTAATACCCTGGTTAATTTACTAAATACTTTACTATATGAATTTATTATCAACTAATTTTAACATTCACCAAGTGTGAGAGACGGAATTAAAAAATGCTACTACATAGTAAGAGACTCATATATAATTGAAACATTTTAAACAATCAAAAATATATAGAAAAAAATTTCCACATATATTTTGCGATAAAAAAAAAACATCTTTCATCATGGAATCATCAATACAAAAAGAATGGATGATTGATCAGAAATCCACGTTGGGGTTCTTTCGTGAGTGTTTTTTAGCCAAACATTTTCTCAAAATGCTAATTGGCGATATCCCAATTGAAATTTCCATTGATTCATCACCATAATCAAAACGAGTAAGAGTGAATTACTATGAGAATTAATTGTAGAATATTCTAAACTCGTTTTTTGTTCTACATCTCCATCGCCATATCATCTAAAGTAACCGTACGTCAATAGGCTAATCATAGTAATTTATCCTTTTAATGTTATAATCGTAGCTTAATCAATCTTCTTAGCTAATCCGAAATCAGCTATTTTTGCAACCAAATAACCTCCATCTAGTAAGAAGAATATTTTCCGCCTTTTCATGTGGTAGTGAATGTATTTACCACCATGAATAGACAAAGCAATTTCATGTACAATGTCTCTCGATCGTATACTAGTGAACATCCTTATTCAGGTAAGTCACAGTGAATCCGTTATTTGATAATACAATAATAATGCGAACTTTCTCAAACATTATTCTAATTAAGAGTAGGTTGTATACTTCTTTACTTGTTATTTCCTTTCCATAACATTGTACTATAAATTGAAGTGAAGAAGAATCTTTGCATTAAAAGAAGATTTGACAATAACGTGTAGTATGAGATTTGACAAGAAGAGCACCAAGAAACCAAAGACGAGCCATGGCTTTGTCCTCTCAGCGCATCTTGAGTATGCCACCTCTAGTTTGGTGGATAAGACACCTGTTACATTTCCTAAGATTGAAGAAGGTTGATCTCATACCAATATTGTTGTTGAATAAAAAAAAAATAGAAAAGTGATCTCCACATGTATTTACAAGTTTAATTTCCACAACTAATGCGAACTTGAAAATAGTTAAAGTGGTTAGACAATAGACATAGTATCAAATTCCTACCTCGACTTTTGTGATTTAATATTCTTGAAAAAAAAAGTCGTAATTTTTTAATTTGATAAATGTATGGGGCGAGTTCGTCATATATGGATTTTAGTTTTCTATTTTTTCTTTTTTGTTATAATATTATATCACACATGGAGTGAAATTATGACCTCTTAAAAAGGTAGGGAGATGTCTTCAACTGTTAAATTATGCTTATGTTTGTAGAAAAAAAATCATAAACAGTAGGGGCTAGAACGCAACCAATAATATTCTTGGAATTCTATGGAATAATGACAAGCCATCTAGTAAATTTTAATTAAAAAATAGAGACTAATTATATATATATATTTTTTGAGATGTAGAGACTAAATTATAATTAAAGTTAAAACAAATTGACAAAAATATAATTAGTTAGACTATTCAAATTGAAAGTGTATAACAAAAATATTAAATATATGTTTTAGTCCTATCATTTAAATATTTTTTTCATTATATATTCCTGATAATTTAAAAAGTTTTCAATTTTAATCCCTTATGTTTTAATATTTTCAATTATAACATTGAATGAAATTTTCTTCTTTTAGTTGATTTAATTTCTTCTCTAAATTTTTGTCAATGACTCACTAAGTATATCATGTCATATAAACTTATCATAAACCATCATTTAACATCCACTCTACAGATTAAAGGTGTAAGCAACTAGATTGAAACTCTTTCAACAATAGAAATTAAATAAAAAAAAAACTCAAATATTAGGTACCAAAACATACCTATTCCACATAATAATAATAAAAAATGAAACCTATCCCAATGCCTAATTTTTGAAACTTGACAATGACCACAATATTATAAGAAATTCCCCTCTATCTCTTCAAACTATTTGAACATTCAACACGAAAGTCCAACAAATTCCAGTCAAACACCAATGGTTTTCCAATTGGAGAAATTTAATTGAATAATAAATATATACCATTCAAGTCTTCTGGCTGCACGCTGACCCACTCAGCTGTCAATATTTAATGAAAACACGCGACAAAATGTTAAATTACAAATTCAGTCTCTTAATTTATAGACTTGTATCTATTTGATCTTTAAATTTTAAAATTTTTTTAATAAATTCTTAAACTTTTAATTTTGTGTTCAATAAGTCTTTGAATTTTCAATTTTGTGTCTGTTAGGTCCTTGACCTCCTATACATTTTTTTTTTAAATTCTCGGATCTACTAAGTACAAAATTGTAATTTAGGGTTCTATTAGACATAAAATTCAATTTTATATGTCTGATAGATCAATTAATTTTAAAAAATTTCAAATATATAATCAGAGATCTATTAAACACAAAATTAAAAGTTCATAGATCTATTAGACAAATTTTAAGTTCAAAATGACTTAAAAGAGTAAAGACTTCCAAATTTTCTTTTTTAATCTCTCTTTTTGCATACTTCCAACTTGGACTCGCAGTCTCCCATTAGCAATATTCAAAGCTGAAGAAAAAAAAAACTCATTTTTCTTTGTAAAAGCTTGGATGGATAGTTAACCGCAAGAACCAGCTCGATGCTTCTCTTATTTGAATATGATTTGCCTTCTCCACTACGCCATTGAAGAAGAACAAAAACAATGAAGAAAAAAAAAGAAGAAGAAACAAAATCTTGTTTTGGCACCTTCCTAATTTGTCTCTATAAATACCTTCCAAAGCCATGGATTCTCAAATATTATAAGAACTTGATTATCCTCTCTCTTTCTAGTTAGGTGTTGTTTCTGTTGGCATTATGATGATGAAGATTTTGAGCTTCGTTTTGATTGTTTCGTTGCTGGGTAATGGAAGTTTGCTTGGAATTGTAGAAGCAAGGCCTCTCCATATGGTGACCGTGGCGGCTACCGAAGATTTCTTGGCGGGATTATCTCTTGGAGCCATCAAGCAGTCCGGTCCGAGCCCTGGTGATGGCCACAACTTCACCGATGTCGATACTCTTGGCGGTATCAAGGACTCCGACCCGAGCCCCGGCGTTGACCACAGCCTAGTCACCGACCAACACCATTAAGGACTCTTAACTCCATTGTATGCAAAACCATAGATTATACTAAGGGGGAAATTTGCTTTCGTTTTATCGATATTTCTTTTAGTTATATAGCATTCTAGTTGGGAGGTGAGAATTATTCAAACTATTTGGTGAGGATTAGTCGAGCTATTTAGACTTATAGAAAAATATTATTAATGTCTTAAACATTGAGCTAAGCTCTAAAGTCTTTTTTTTTTTATCCAGGCAAAAATATGTAAAGTTATTTCTCATACTTGTTTTATAAGAATGTATTTCTAGATCTGATGATGCCCTTGAAGGTAACATCTGATGTGTTTTTTATTCGCAATAAAGGATATCTAATATTAAATTACTTTTGTTATTGCGTCTAATTTTTTTTGGGAGTACTACAACAATGCGATGAAGGAGAACCCACCTTTTAACTGAAGATAATAGATGGCTTTATCCATTAAGTCATGAAAAATTTGTTATTATTGTTTGGTTAAATTATAAGTTTAGTTTCTAAACTTTGAGATTTGTGTCTATTTGATCCTTAAACTTTCTAAATTGACTAGGTCCCTAAACTTCCAATTTTGTGACTAATAGTTCTCTGAACTTTCAATTTTGTATCTAATAGGTCCCTGACAAATTCGAAATTAATTGATCTATTAGATATAAATTTAAATTTTATGTCTAATAGAACCCTAAATTTTAATTTTTTGTCTAGTAGATCCGTAAATTTTAAAAAATTCGAAACCTCAGGAATTAAATTTGTAATTTTTGAAAGTTAAGAGATCAAATAGACACAAACTTCAAAGTCTAGGGACTAAATTACAAATTTGTAATTTAACCTTATTGTTTCTATTTTATCTTGTTTTCAATATGTAATAAGGTTGATTTTTTTCTATTGTGAGTTGGTATGTAAGTAAAAAAATTTGCCAGTTCACACAAGTTGATACAAATAGTAATGAGTGATCGACACATTTAAGTAGGGTCTAAATTTAGAATTAGGTCTAATTTCTAATTTCTTTATCACCAGTGCAAATAGAAAAATGGGAATTTGAAAACCAACAAAAAGGAGGCAAATTCATTTGTGCTTCATGAAGAGTATAAGGTGAGATGTTAATGTACTCCATGCCAATAATATATGAGAAATACTTGGTTGCACCCATCTCCATGCAATTTAGGTCTTCACCGCAGTAAATTTTTTTTTTCTTTTGAGAAAAAGTGGGTTGCATGGAGATGGGTGCAACCCAAACTGCACCCAAGTATTTTTCATAAAATATTTCTTAAACTAAAAGAAATCTAATTGAGGAATAATGTTTTTTTTTTTTATTTATTTTTCTTAATTGAAAGCCACTATCTTAGCGTACAATGACCTTAATCCTAGTTTATAATTGTTATGAAGAGTGACACATTTTGTTTAATAGATAAATAATGTGACCTAAAAAATATGTCTATGAATATGTTGGCATGGACATGAATTGAAGTCACAAAAATTGGTTGTAGTGAGGGGGTGAATATTAAGAATGAAATCAAAACCTTATAACTCATCTTTTTCCATTACTTATTACACAAATTCTGCTCTTGAAAACCTCGAGTTCCTTCTTTTACAATCATCCCACTTCTTTTGTTTCTCCTTTCTAGCTAACATAGAATTACTTTTAATCATTATTATTTTTCTTAAGTTTAAGAATTGTGAAGGTGGATCGACCTTTTGAATTCTTAATAAGTACGTATTTTATTTATTGAGTTATGTTGACTACCATTGCAAATCATTTTAAATAGAAATCATTCTTTTTTATTTTTTTAAATGCTCACTTCACAATATCATCCTCACTTGGTGTCATGAGGTCGAAACTCACGTCGCATGTCTCAAGATTGAGGTCCTACACTTGGCCTCTATGGGTTCAATACAAGCCAATGTCAAGACATTAATTAATGCACACTAAAAGCCCCATCATTCATATGTTAAATAATAAATAATTGACCATGAAATAACATCAAACACCAAAGTCGTTGTCTTTTAAATAAAGGGATAAAAAAAATTGATATTAATTTATTAAATACGTTTTTGGTCATTGAAATTTAAACTTAGTTAATTCTATGTGGTCCATAGTCCCTTGAATTTTCAAAACGAATACTTTTGATTTCTAAAATTTGAATGTAGTTTTTCTTTGGTTATTGAAGTTTCAAAAGTTACACGTTTAGTATTTGAGGTTTGAATTTGATTTTTAATTGGTCTCTAAAGTTTGAAACTAGTTCTAATCGGTCCCTATGCATAAAAAACTAAAAGGGCAAAAATCAATTTATACTCCTAAACTTTGAGAGCTGTATCAATTAAAACTATAAACTAATAATTGTATCACTTTAAACTCTAAACTTTCATAGCTGTATCAAATTACACCCACTGTAAGATTTTGTTTGAAAAATGTTAGTTTACACGCATGCAACCTTAATAATTATATCCATTAAACTCTTGAAATTTCATAAGTTAATCAATTTAGACCATTTGTTTCAAATAATTAATAATTTTTAAATGGAGGGTTTTGATGTTTGAAGAAGTCTACAAACGTGTAAGAATTGATGTATTTAAATTTAGGGCCTGAATTGATTCACTCATGATAGTTTAGGAATTTAATGGAAAGAATTATAAGTTTGCACATGTGTAAACTAACATTTTACAAACGGAATCTAACAGAGAATGTAAATTGATATACTTATAAAAGTACATGATTTAAATTGATACAATTATTAATCTAGGATTTTTATTGATACAACCTCTAAAGTTTAGAAGTATAAATTGATTTGATTTTTGCCTAAAATAAAAAATATTGTACTCACTTAAAAAATGCATATTAACAAAATTTAGTTAGAATATGTTAAATATGACACTCTGACTAAAGGAAAGTACATCAATAAACTGACACATCACTATAAAAGTTGAAAGCATAGCTAAGATAAAAAATAATTGATAATTACTATTTATATAACAAGGCGACTAAATCATAATAACTGTAAGGTTTATTAATTTTTTTTAACGTGATTTAAAAATCACAATAACACTTGAAAAAGTTTTTTATTTTTAAAAGGGTTTTTATAAACGTCCTTTCAAACTCGAGGATGAACCATTCTGATTGGTTTCAAACTATCGCCCACCACAATTGTCATACATCCATGAAAAATTCCAATTTAACTGCACGCACCGTTCTGACGGAATCAATGATCATCCTCAACCTCACAAACGAAGCTGCAGTACCCAAAATGAGGCCACAATCACGCCGCCGTGAAATTCCGGCATTATCCATGCTCTGGTAACGACTTTCATTCATCTCCTCCACAGCTTATGGCTCGAATTCACTGTTCATAGCATTTTTCTGTCGAATATGGACGCTCTCTTTGTCCCCATCACCTTCTCCGAACCTCCTCACTCTTTACTCACCCGCACCACCAACGCTGGAGCTCAATTGAGGATTGGACCTGTTCCCCGCTTCTCGCCGCGTTCTTCTGTAATTCGGCTCAACCGCTTTACTATCCGCTGTAAGAAGTTTTCCTATCCTCGCTTCGGTCGCTTCCGTTGCGCCGCCGAGGCCTCCGATCACCGGCACGGTCACCATCACGGCCATCACCACCACCACCAACATGGCTGCCAGCACCATTGCGGTGTCGACGGTGATGGAGTGGAGCTGACTGGAGCTCAGAAGGCGTTTGTTCGATTTGCCGAAGCTATTAGGTGGACGGACTTGGCGAATTATTTGAGGGAGCATCTCCACTTGTGTTGCGGTTCTGCTGCTTTGTTTGTCACTGCGGCTGCGTGTCCTTATTTGGTGCCTAAACCTGCTGTGAAGCCTCTACAGAATGTTTTCATTGCTGTTGCTTTCCCTTTAGTTGGGGTACGAATGGTTCAAACAACTGACCTTTTGAAACATGGTTACTGTTGCTTGACTGCCATTAATTTGATTAAATACAAATTGACAATGAATTTCCTTATTTGTAGTAGAATGATCTTGGTGACTGTTGAGTATATTATGCCTTTGGATGTAAAAGAATCATCTTACTTCTAAGAGTAAATGTATTTTAATACAGTATCATGGAGGTGATTCTTAGTTTGGATTCTCATAGTCATTGTATACTTGTTACATAGAATTCACACTCTTGAGGATTTTTAATGATAATAATTGTCCAAATCTAAATTTGAGAGTAAATTTTGAGAATTGTTATGTAACTTGAACAACTTATTTCTAATCTAGTAGTTCAAACTATTGGGATTAGTAGAGCGTAGTAAACTCTATTTCATTCCTGAAACCGAATAATACATAACTCTAGTTGTAGAGAATTCATTCCAAGATATGCTGTTTTATTAAAGCTATTTGCTGTTTGACTATCCGAGAAAATCAATGATCTTAATTATCATATTGATGAGAAGGTTTCATTCAATTTATCTCTGAGATTTGAGAGCTTTCCTTTTCTACAGTGAGGATGCATATTCAATTCATTGCTAAATTGTCAGTTTTATGTTGCATTGTCTTGAGTAAGCAAGATGAATCTTTCTCTTTCAAGATTTTGGAAATATAAAAAAATTCATATCTCAAGTAGAGAGATTAATTTGGCCCCTCTGTGTCTCACCATCAGGTTTATGGCTTCTCTAGTTGGCAGGCAGGCACACACTTACATCCTCTTTTATCTTTTAGTTGTAAAATTTTGCTCGGTACTTCTCTATCTGGCAGCCTATCAGAAATTATAATTATTTAGGGAAATGCATTTTAGTGGACCATGATTTTACTTAGTATTTGAAGATAACTTCTGAGTATTTTCATCATTGTAATTTTTAAAGTTAGTAATGTGCCAATAAATCTAATTATAATGCCACTGTGTCAGGTCTCTGCTTCTCTTGATGCTCTTACTGATATAAGTGGTGGGAAAGTAAACATCCATGTACTAATGGCCCTTGCAGCCTTTGCATCAATATTTATGGGGAACCCCTTGGAAGGAGGACTACTTCTTGTGATGTTTAATCTGGCTCATATTGGTAAGCAGTTATGAAGAAACAAAATTGCCGACAATATGTATCAACCTTTACTTGGAAGAATCTCATTTTCATTGTGACTGCAGCTGAAGAGTATTTCACAAAGCAATCAATGATTGACGTTAAAGAGTTGAAGGAAAGTCATCCAGATTTTGCCCTTGTTCTGGATATGAATGATGATAACCTTCCTGATACTTCAGATCTGGAGCATAGAAAGGTGCCAGTGCATGATCTTGAAGTGGGCTCATATATCTTGGTGGGAGCCGGTGAGGTATGTCATAGAATACTTCCACCTCATGTTAAGATGGTTTGCCAGATGACAATGCAGACCTTGATCCTGAGACTAATTATGACATTGATGATCAAGAATTGTTATCCATAAATTATTTATACCTATGTGTACAATCTAGTTACACTTTGACGCATGTCATTCCATCACAATGGTTCCAAGGGAATTTTGTAATCTTTCCATATCTAATTAGTGAAAACCCAATTATGTTAGTTAAAGGAGAGTGAACTGCTGATTTGAGATATTAAGAGAAATACTTCCTTCTTTTAACCATGTACTTTGAGTACTCCGAGAGAGACAATATTCCTCTTGTAATTTTTTCCCATCATAACAGAATCTATAACTGAACAGGGCTAGGACTGAATGACAGACTTGTTTTATTTTATATTTTTTCCCCTCATTTGTTTGTTTGTTATTCTAGGAATGTGATTAGGACATCGTGATCCATCTTAGATATATGGTGATTAATGGGTTTCCAGCTCACTTAACCTAAGTGTCAGTATTGGATTCGGTTCATCATACTTAAAATGTTTATCCTCTCATGAGACAAATGTTCTGTTCCTCATATATGCATTAAACGACAAATATTCTTTACTATTGCCAAATACTTTTGTGATACTTATGTATGACGGTTCATAAAGTCGAACACTGAACATTCAATAATGATCCTTCCATAAGAAAAATAACAAAGGAAAAATCCTAACTATTAAATAAGAATTATGCCCTTGTAGAATTCTTAAGATTTCTGCTGATTCGTACAAGATTCCTATATAGTTGTTCTATTTAGTTTTTCTCTCTCTTCTTCTTCTTTTTTTTTTTTCTTTTTTGAATTGCTCAATTGTTTCTAGATGATGCATTTGTATATCATAATGAAGGCTACTTTTCTATTAGTCTGTCCCTGTAGATTGTGAGGTTTATCAAGGTTGTGCTACGATCACCGTTGAGCACTTGACAGGAGAAGTTAAACCGTTGCAAATAAAGGTTGGGGAAAGAGTTCCAGGTGGAGCAAGAAACTTGGACGGTAGGATCATAGTGAAGGTATGTCAAGGTTGTTTGTTTTGTGCCTGGTAATGTTCAGCACAGCATACTTTGTTCCTCTTTACTTTTGAACCTTGTAACATGGAAATTTATGCTAAATTGTTTAATTTATTGGAATGGTTAATTATGGCCTGTGTTAACAAAGATTTTCAGGCATCTGAATCCTTATGTTTAATTTTGATTGTTTTAGGTATTCCAATGCTAAAGAGTTCATAAAAGTTTAGATTGATATTCAATCATTGTTGCTGAACCTGTGAAGTATGGATTTGGTATAGGCTACGAAAACATGGGAAGAGTCAACACTTAGCAGGATTGTGCAGTTGACTGAAGAAGCACAACTTAATAAACCAAAGATACAGAGGTGGCTTGATGAATTTGGTGAGAATTATAGCAAGGTGGTTGTAGTTTTATCTGTGGCTGTTGCCCTCATTGGACCATTATTGTTCAAGTGGCCATTTATTTGTACACCAGGTAATCTATGCAATGTGCTTGTACTTTAACCTTTCTATTTGGGAGAATTATTTAATTTTAGGACAAAACTAAGGCTATTGTGCGTTTCCAAACTAGATGGGCCTTTTTTATTTCCTCCTTTGGGATAGGAAACTAGAATTTAATCATCACCAAATAAGAATATTTGACCTGAGATGACTAATGAAAAGATATTTTTTAATTAACAACCAAATCTACCAGCCGCTTTTTCTTTTCCTCCCTCATTATATTGCCCTTGGAAAGTTGAGCTCAGCTTAACCACTCTCTCTCTCTCTCTCTCTCTCTGGTATCTATTTCACTTCTGATGCCCATATAATTTCTAGGTTACAGAGGATCAGTTTATAGAGCACTTGGGCTCATGGTTGCTGCATCACCATGTGCACTGGCTGCAGCTCCATTGGCATACGCTATTGCAATAAGTTCCTGTGCAAGAAAGGTACTTGTTACTTGGTGATCTAATTATATAATAAGTTTCTGGTATGAGCATTAAAAGTTGGTGAAGGCATGTGTACTTGTCCAACTACCTTTTATGTCATTTAGAGAGTTATTTACCTTTAAATCTCTTTAAATATCATAAGTATATTATTTTGTTGATGTTATCATTTGGGTTAAGCTTTACTGTCATGGCCAATAATTTTTGAATTTTTTAGTAGCAGTTTCTAAAAATAAGATGATTTTATTAATATTAATTTTAGACTCAAATTACTGGTTTCACTGAATGTTTTCTTAAAAATTAAAATCCCCATATATCTATCCATCTATAATCTATCTATCTATCTATCTATATATTTGAAATAGAAACCATATTTTAAATTGGTTGGGTTTGAACCAGATTGAAGTGCATACTTAACAAAGACAAATTATTATTAGACTAAGGAGTCTGCTGGTACACAAACTCATTTCCTAAATGTACATCTTGTTCCCTTCTGGTCTTTCCTCCCACTTACACACCCTCGCTGAGATAGACAGAGAAATCAGAGCAATTAACACTAAACTCAGAAAAAAGCATGCTAAATCTAAAAGTCTTCAGTGGCTGCTTGCTTCATTCTTTCAATTTTGCCTTGAAGATTTAGGTTAAGTATTTCGATCATGTGCAAAGATACTTCTATTTGTGAGTAACCTGAAAAGATGGACACGTGCTTGATGGAACAGGGGATACTCCTGAAAGGTGGACATGTGCTTGATGCTATGGCTTCTTGTCACACCGTTGCACTTGATAAAACCGGGACATTGACTACAGGAGGACTTGTATTTAAAGCAATAGAACCCATTTATGGGCATAAGTTTGGAGGAGATAAATCACATTTGGCTTCCTGTTGCATACCCAGCTGTGAAAAAGAAGCCCTTGCAGTGGCAGCTGCCATGGAAAAGGGTACTACTCACCCAATTGGAAGGTAGTTGTCAAAACGAATCGTCTGCCTAGCATATTTTACTTCTTATCGGTTTTCTTTTCCTCATGAGGTGTGATATTGTTTATCTACTACAATATTTGGCTGAAAACTTTGTGACGTCGTTTGCCAGTCAAAAAGCTTGGTTGGGGGACGGGGAAATTGTAACTGTTTATTTCTTGCTCATCGTTTACATGGCTTCTTTACACTTATGTTATGTTTAGCCTTCCCGATATTTGATGTTGAATCAACTTAATGGTTTTTGCTACAGAACCACAGAGTTCAACTTCCACTGCATGTTTAGATAGTCAATGTTAAATGGGGTGAGAGTATTCTCATCCAGCACCTAAGATTGCTTATATTGTCGAATATAAGAATATTTTTATATATACTTGCTTGAGAATTAGAACAGAGAGGAATTATATATTTAGAATAATATGCCTGGACACAAATAGCGACTTGATCCTTTTGGGAGTATATCATGTAAGTAAACTCTTCCTTACACCTGCAGTTACTTATATTGGAAGACCTGGGTTAGCATTATATTTTTTGGCATGAATAAGGAGTAACTATTTTCATCTCATGGGATGGAATAATTAAGGTGCCGTTTGGTAACCATTTGGTTTTGGTTTTTGAAAATAAAGCCTACAAATACTACTTCGACCTATGAGTTTCTTTGTTTTGTTATCTACTTTTAAGTATGTTTTCAAAATCCAAGCCAAATTTTGGAAACTAAAAGAGTAGTTTTTAAAAACTTGTTTTTGTTTTTGGAATTTGGCTAAGCATTCGAATGTTTTCTATGAAAGGTGAAAACCATAGTAAAGAAATACTAAGGAAACAAGTTTACGAGATTGTTAACAAACAAGGCCTAAGTTTTTCGTTACTAATAGTATATGTCCATCCATAATTAGCCTTCAGTTTCATATGTTTTTTTCTCAGCATGTTGGAAAAAGGCTGTTTAATTGTGTCACCTTCCCCCCAAGTATCGTTTGATAACCATTTGGTTTTTTGGTTTTGAAAATAAAGCCTACAAACACTACTTCTACCTATGAGTTTTTTTGTTTTGTTATCAACTTTTTAAACATGTTTTCAAAATCCAAGCCAAATTTTGGAAACTAAAAAAAGTAGTTTTTAAAAGTAGTTTTTGTTTTTGGAATTTGGCTAAGCATTTTAATATTTTTTAAAGAAGGGTAAAAACCATAGTAAAGAAATAGTAAGGAAACAAGTACAATTTTCGAAAACAGAAAACTAAAAATAAAATCGTTAACAAACAGGGCCTTAGTTTTTCGTTACTACTCCCCCACTATGCAGTTAATGTATTTTTTTTTGGATAACCCGGAGTCGGAGCTTTGCTCCCTTATGCAGTTAATGTATTTCAATTAACTCATGCCAATATCTCAAAATCTGCTGGATAGTTGTCTGGATTATTTGCTTCTAATATCTGTCTGGAATATTCATTTTCTAATTCGAAGTAGTTATAGCCTTTTTTGTTTTTGGTTGTAGAGCTGTAGTAGATCATAGTGTGGGGAAAGACCTTCCTTCTATTTCTGTTGAAAGTTTTGAATATTTCCCTGGAAGAGGTCTCATTGCAACTCTGCACGGCATTAAGGTAGTATTTGCTTCATATTGCTGGATGTTTTAGTGATCTTCGGTTTCATCTTTAACAGTAGAATTCCTTAGGTTCCTCTTCGGATTTCTGCAATATAGTTCCTTTTCTTGGTGCAGATTTTCTATCATCATATATTTTAACCTTTACCTGTACGGTGAAGGCCATAGGCCACATGGTATCTGATTCCATTCTTCTCCAAATGAAAATGTGCTATTTTCGAACAATATCGAAGGTCCAGAGTCGTCAGTTCTTCCAAAAAAAGAGCAACCCAGAAATTTCATCAATTACCTTGATGTCATTATTTCTAAAGGATTAACTATGGTTCAATAGCAAGAATTATTGTTACTTTTAGATGTTAATTAGAAATGGTCTTTTGTTGTTCCAGAACAGCTGGTCCACTTTGATCAAAGTTGGATATTTAAATCTCACAAGATTTTGGAAATATTTAGACTTTCGATTGTAAGCAAGACTAAGCACAAACTTCTATACATGAACATCTGAAATTCTAGATTCATTTCCGAACATGAGATCACCTTCAAGTCTTAAAAAAGTAACAAATTACAAATCTGTTGAAGACTAAATAAACTTCTATTACTTCAAATTTCAATTAAATAATCATCCGACACTCAGCCAGATGTCAAATGAATGAACCATATATGAAATATCCTAGTTTGCCTTAAGTTCAGTTGTTTTGAAAAAGAGCAGAAGTAAAAGCCTGGAATCTATCATTATTCACAAGTTGAAGAAAACTATTTCTTCTTTCTCAAATGCTCCATGTCAGTCTTGGAATTTCGAATAGGCTTCTCTGAAATTTGTAACATTTGAATCATGATAAAGACTTTGCTATTGACATTTTTTTACTTGTTTTGAGAACTAAAAATTTAAAATTCTTAGTTCAATAATTGCCTTAAGTAATAGGAGAAGAGTAATTAAATCCATCTCTATCTTATAGTCAGGAATTGGAGGTAAATTGCGGAAAGCATCCCTTGGTTCTGTGGATTTCATCACTTCCTTTTGCAAATCCGAAAATGAATCAAGGAAGATCAAGGAAGCTGTTAGATCTTCATCATATGGAAGTGAATTTGTTCATGCTGCTCTTTCAGTTGATCAGAAGGTGAGAAATCTTCACGATCCTTCTAAATTTGCTGCAGAGTTTGGGGTAATACTCTCAATGATATGAATTATATTTGCATATATTTTACAAATATTATTGTTAATCTCTATTTGTTATTTTATGATTTACCTATCAATATCTTGTTTCTAAGCACATGGGTTAACCTAGCCTTATTTTGAAATCTTGGATACTTGAAAAATTAACTCTGAGATGGATGGGCAGTTCCTCTTGTCCAGTTCGTCCATTAACTTTATGCCCATATATTTTCTTGTAGTGGATTTTCTCTGGACTACAATTTGAAATTCTCATCGTGACAAAACTGATGTGCAACTAGCCTCATTAGAAAGCTAGATTGAGTGATTCTTCTTTGCCATATTATTATTTGAATATTCTTGACAAGACTTTAAATCAGTAGGTCGGTCATGCTTTGAGAACATATGTTCCATTTGTATCTGTAAGGTTTCCCTTACAAAGGTATTGATATTTAAGATAGTAAAATGCCTTCGGGCGGAACAAACACCCCCAGCCAATTCGAGAGGGTTGGTAACCTCTCCTTGCCTTGCTCCTCACGGTACAAGCAAAATCCCAAAGAAAACATAAATAACCCTAAAATGAACACACCCTTCCCTTAAGTACTCCCTCTACCCTCCTGGGAAACCCAGTGGTCCTCTTTACAGCAAACGCACTCCCAAACTCTGCTCCCTAACTAACTGGTCTGACCCAAAATGTCTCTTTTGCCCTTTCTCTGATAAAGAGCTCTAATTGGGGGCCTAACAGTATGATTGTAGTATGATTGTCTTAATGATGTAAAATCAAGGATAGTATGTTGAATTTTCGCTGGATCAATGCAGGTAACACTGATTCACCTTGAGGATCAGCCTCGACCTGGAGTCTTAGATGCAATAGCAGAACTACAAGATCAGGCAAAACTCCGTGTTATGATGTTAACAGGTGATCATGATTCAAGTGCATGGAAAGTTGCGAATGCTGTGGGCATAAATGAAGTTTACTACAGTCTTAAGCCTGAGGACAAACTTGCTCATGTGAAGGAAATTTCAAGGGAAATGGGTGAGCTTTTTTACTCGTCACTTCGTGTTTGCTTTTTGTATAAACCTTTATCTTAGCAGCCAATATTCCAAGATTCCCATCACATCTTAGTTTCCTGTTGAGATAAAAATGCTCCCTAATGAATTTTCTGTGATTCATATCAATTTCGACAAGTTGATCCTTGGTGAGATTTTTATTTACCCATTTGTTTCAAACCAGATTGTAGACTCTGAAATCTAGCCAATAGATGAACGATTTTCCTCTGTAATGTTCATTTTTCCAATCAAGAGATTGCCAATGACCACATCTCAATATAGGGGCTTTATACCGGTGTTACGAATCTCGAGAGTATATGGTGCGGCATTGTTGATCTATTCTATGATTTCTGCTCTGAATTTCAACCATTTAAGCTTACATATCATCCTAATATCTGCACTGAATATCAGGATGGAAAATTAGGTTAAGTGGTTGATCATCTCGATTGAATATATTTCTCTCAAATCCTAAATCTCGAATTAAGTGGTTGATCATCTCGATTGAATACTGGTCTCTTGGAATGACCTTCTCTTCCACTTCTAAGTTTTATTTTCTGCCAAATGATTGATTGATTGGCCAGCACCATCTCTTTTCTAGGGGTTGAATAATGAGCACTCTTTATCTCATTTTTAATCTAGGGGGTGGTCTGATCATGGTAGGTGAAGGTATAAACGATGCACCTGCACTTGCTGCAGCTACTGTGGGAATAGTTCTTGCCCATCGTGCAAGCGCGACTGCTACAGCGGTTGCGGATGTCCTGCTTCTTCAAGATAGTATTTCCGGTGTACCGTTCTGTATTGCCAAATCTCGTCAGACGACTTCACTGGTATCTCTGTTTACCATCTATTATTGGTCATAGTATTCCATTTCTCTTTCCCTGTTTCACTGTTTTAATTTGTTTGGGTAATTACCCTTTCTTTCAGATCAAGCAAAATGTGACCCTTGCCTTGTCATCTATCCTTTTAGCCTCTCTCTCATCCGTTTTGGGGTTTCTTCCCTTGTGGCTAACGGTATGAAGTTAAATGCTACATGGATATTGTGAGTGGTAGAGCGATCTAAAATCAGCAAGTTTTTAGCTGTTGAGAATCTGATGAAGCTCCTCCTATTTTCTAGTCATGATTATTAATAAGATAATTTTGGCCGTTAACCTGACTATAACTTAATTGATTAAGACATATTTTCAACTAAAACGCTAAAGATTCGAATCCCCACCATACATTTTGTTGAACTAAAAAGTAGATCATTTTGATTTATGAATTAGGCTGAATGGTATCTGTATGTTTTAAACACAATTTCAAACGCCCCTACAATTTGTAAAGCTTCAGCAAAGAAAGCCATACCATCCTTTTAAATTTTACCAATATTTTCAACCGTATTTACACACATTGGCTTTTATTACTAATAGAAGAGTATGATTTGCAAATTTCACAAACTACATAGTTGTATAAAACAGTCGATATCATCTACAAAATTTCGTGCTTGTTAAAATTTTTTCTCAATATCGTTCTCCATCTGCACATTTGCTATTACATTCCATATAACAAGTGATTTTCATTTCATGACTCTTTATAAACGCAGGTCCTTCTACACGAGGGTGGCACTCTCCTGGTTTGCCTGAACTCCATACGTGCTCTAAATCAGCCCTCATGGTCATGGAAGCAAGATTTTCAAGATCTAATACGCGATGCCAGATCTAAACTGCACACGACACCCGAAACTAGCTCGGGTACTATCCGAACTGCACCTTCTTAGCATAGAATCGAAAATTCTACTTCCCCCCTTGGTAAGCCATGATCTTAACCAAAACTCACATTGATATTTTTTTTTTCTCTTCATTGTTACTTACATCTGGATTTGTAAATTATAACATATGTACGAATGTTATTGTTATACAGTCATTTGATAGTCGATCGAGAAACTAAAAAAGAACAAAACCCGATCGCTGAACAGATGTTATGTAAGAGAGTTATTGAAATAATACGTAGTTTTGTGCTGGTCATGTAAGCCAAAAATTTTGTAACCTAAATTGATCTTGAACCAAATTCTGCTTTTTTTAACAGGTGTGTTCTGAAAGATTTTATTATTATTATTTTTTTTGACTCAAGTGTTCTGAAGGTTTATCACCAGTGAATCATCGACAGGAACAGTATAATTGAAAAACTTTTAAGTATAAGGGATTAAATTGAAAAAATATCCAAGCATTTGAATCAAAACATAGAGAAAAAGTAAATCAATTTTTATTACTAAACTTGTCATGGTGTATCTATTTTTACCATAAACTTTCAGTTTTATCAAATTGATCCCTAGACATCGGTAAGTGTCACAATTTGTACTCTATTCAATGTTCATCTATTTACCAACTAATTTTAATAAAAAGCAATGTAAAAATCTTCACACACTAGATATTGTAGCACTTTTTCAGCTTAAGGTTAAGATTGCAACACTTATTTAAGTTTGAGTTGCAATTTGTAAAAATTGATACAACTTGACAAGTTTAAGGATAAAAATTGATATGTTTCCAAATATATATTTGATTTGTCCAAAATGACTAGGATGGATATCTTGTATCTGAAAACTAACAGTCTGCCCTGTCAATCCTATAACTCAATTTGCTCCCATGAACTATTTGTGTCAATGGAATAGTTCGTTCTAAAACTTGAGATAATAGGTATAATATGAAAGGGTAAAATACACTTTTGGTCCATGAGATTTGAACTTAGTTTCTATTTGGTCTTAAGTCTTTAAAACTAACATTTTTAGTCATTGAGATTTGAATTTAGTTTTCATTTGGTCCTTAAGATTTTAAAAGTGACAAGTTTGATCCTCAAGGTTTGAATTTAATTTCTAATTGATCTCTGAAGTTTGAAATTGGTCTCTAATTGGTCACAACATATAAAAAATAAAATATATACAAAATTTTCAACTCTAAAAAATATATATCATCAAAGTCTATTCGCATATATTAACTACTAAGTTATCATTCCATTAGGTCAATTAACATCAATTTTAATAAGGACCATTTAGAAACTAATTTCAAATTTTATGGACTAATTAAAAATTAAATTTAAATCTTGGGATCTAACATGTCACTTTTGAAACTTTAAAGACTACATAGAAACAAAATTTAAATATCAAGAACCAAAAGTGTTAGTTTTAAAGACTCAAGGACCAAATAAAAATTAAGTAACTTCTAACTCCATCCACTGTCATGTTTGAATCTTTTTGGATAAAATGTCATTTTGGTCTCTAGAATTTAAACTTAATTTTAATTCTAAACTTAATTTTTATTTGATAAATATGGATAGACAGGACAAAATATGAAAAAGGGACAGAAGCTTTGGTAATGGTTGTAAGTTTTTCTTAAAAAAGATTCCTTTTGGTTGAGAGAGAGATGTGTGGAGGTTACAACCATGGATGAATTTCCACCTTGTGTTAAAGCTATCCCTCTTCTTCCATTTAATGCTGAGAGGAAAATAAGCTTCCATTGATATTCGAAGACTTTTTTTCCATACAAATTTGTAGAATGCAAAATTACAGGTAATTTTTATCCTCAAACTTGTCAAGTTGTATCACTTTTTACTCTAAACTTTTAATTTCATCATGTTGGATCCTAACTTAGTTAAATGTTAACAATTTCTATCATCTATTCAATTTTTGCTAATTCACCCACTAATTTTAACAAAAACCAACGTATAAATCTCTATAAACTCACTAATTTCAATAATATCAAGTGTTGATTCTCAAATATGAACAAGGAGAACAAACTTGATTTGTACGTGCTTCAGCATTAAATTTGTTTAACTGGGGAGAGAGGTGAATTGGGAAAGAGGTGACTTGAGAAAAAGGTGACTAGATTGGGAAAGAGATAACCTCCAAGAGGTGACTTGAGAAAAAGGTGACTGGATTGGGAAAGAGATGACCTGAAAAGGAGGTGACCTGCAAAATAACGAACACTAGTACGTTGGTGTGGTGCTTGCCACACTTGCTTCGATGCTCAAGTCAGAGAGGGAGAAAAATATAGCAAGCTAGGGTTTAGAGAATTAGGAAGAAGTCAGCTCTAATGGAGTTATCACATTCATTTGTATGAGGATTGGCCTAGGATTTTCCTTCTCTTCTTTGGATTAGACTGAAAGAAAAGCTGAATCGAACCATCCTAAGTCTCCTTCGGCTATTGCTCACCCACAAGGTAATAAGCGATTATTCTTTCCTTAATTGCAAGGGCAACGTCTCAACGCTGCCCAAGTCCTATTTATAACACTTTTTCACTTTAGGTCAAGGTCTTTTGCCTCTTTTACTTAGACTTTGAGAGAGAGCTTTTGATAGCTTGTCTCCTTCTACTTTTATACTTTTATTGTAGCAAATCAAACCATGTTTAACTGGAGATATACTATCACGATGCTTGGCTAAACTCCGCGTTTCCGATTCAGAGGTCAGTTGTAATCAATTGCAATGTTGTGAGGCTTGGATCTTAACATAGTTTTCTTTCAATTGCAAGTATTCTTTGATTCATGTGTTAATTTTATAAGCATGTATTTTGATTGAATTGACGCCTTGATCGCTTTACATGTTTGATTGCTAATCATAATGCATGATCTGTAATTGTCATGTGAACTGGTAGCATTAGGATTATTACATGTGTATGTTTTGTGGGTTTCCATATTACATGGCTTGCATGTTTAATTCTAGGAATTAAAGGAGCATCTTAATTAGTTTAAAGTTATTTCATCTAATTAGTTGTCTTGGTCCTTCCAAAGTACTTAATGCCTTTATCTAAATAATTTGGAGGGATTTTGTAAAAATTGTTTAGGTAATTAGCGTTAACTTGACATTTGTTAGAGTTAATGACCTTAGGGAATTTGTTACTTTTTGGGGTTTCCTAATAAGTTGACCAAGTGCTTGCATTGTTAAGTTTAAATATTTTGAACGCTTGTGATCAATTTTTGCAATTGAGTAGAACTGCACATTTGAATTGAAACTTGGTAAGATTTGATCTATCTTTATTTTTATTTGCTTATGTTTTATTTTATTTATAAAAACAAAAAAAAATCTCCATTTTTAATTGTTTTCTCCTTTGCAAATTTAATTTGAGAAATTAATATTCGGTTCCCTGAGATCGACCCGGTCCACTCAATGCTACAAGTAGCTTAGGATCAATTTATAAATTGTAATTTGACGAGCCCTCGACAAGCTCACGTCAGAAAGAGATGACCTAAAAAAGAGGTGACCTACAAAATAATGAACACTAATACGTTGGTGTGGTGCTTGCCACACTGGCTTCGATGCTCAAGTCAGAGAGGGAGAAAAATATAGCAAGCTAGGGTTTAGAGAATTAGGAAGAAGTCAGCTCTAATGGAGTTATCACATTCATTTGTATGAGGATTGGCCTAGGATTTTCCTTCTCTTCTTTGGATTAGACTGAAAGAAAAGTTGAATCGAGCCCTCCTAAGTCTCCTTCGGCTATTGCTCACCCACAAGGTAAATTGCTAACCTCGGTCTCAACCATCTTGGCTTGGACTGAGGTGAACATTTGGGCTTTAAAGGTTGAATTGGGTCCTCTCGAGTCTCCTTAGGCCGTGGGTGTGTGAATTGGCATGCCCATAAGGTAAATTGCTCACCTCAGCGTCAACACCTTTGCTTGGTATGAGGTGAGCATTTGAGCTTTAAAGGTTGAATCGGGCCCTCTTGAGTCACCTTGGGCCCTGGGTGTGTGAAACGCACACTCACTAAGTAAATTGCTCACCTCTACTTGGGCCAAGTTAATCATTTGGGCTTTTTAGCCCAAATGTCATCTCTCTTAGGCCTAATCGGACCTTGAGTTATATGTTTAACTCCAGTTTTATCCCTAAGTTTCCTCTATCCCTCTTAGTTTGTTCTTTAGGTCCAAATTTATCCATAACATCAAGTTCGCACGAATGCAAGGTTGATTAATGCAGAAATTAATCATTAGTAACTTTGCCAAAACTCACAAGTTTTAACAAAAATTTAACTCTAATATCATTTTTCTTTGATATCTTATCAACTTTTTACCATACACATGTTTTAAAATTCATTGAAATATATGAGAATACTTTTTTAACGAATTTTCAAAGGAAATTAAAACTTATTAGAGGGTAAAAATTGCAATACTTTTTCAAGTATAAGGTTAAGATTGAAATACTTGTCTAAGTTTGAGATGTAATTTGATGCAGTTGAAAGTTTATGGTAAAAATTTATACAACTTGACAAGCTAAGGGTAAAAATTGATTTTTTTTCCCCTTAATTTTTTAAGTACAACCAATGTGAGAATGAAGATTTGAACTTCTAATCTCAAGAGAAGAAGTAGACGTCTTAACTGTTGAACTATGTTCAAGTTAATATACATTTTTATTTCTTAAAAGATGAAATGTAAATTATTAATGGTATTACTAATGTAAGCATAGCTTAACAATTTAGAGACTCTTGCTTTCAAAAAAAAAAAAAAAAAGATAATTAAGATACTCGTAACCTTCTCTAAATGTCAATAGTTCGAATCTTCATAATAAAGACAAAACTAAAATTTTTAGGTTAAAATATCATTTTGTTATGTATTTTGAGACTCATTTCATTTTAGTTTCTGTACTTTCAAATGTGTTCAAATTTAATCTGTGTACTTTCCATAAATTTTAAAATTAGTCCTTATTGTTAGTGTGAAGTTAACTTTTATCGAACTTGGTAAAGTAATGATAATAATCTTCATTCAAAGAAGACACAATGAGAATATATTTCCAAAATTTATAGAGAAAATGCTATTAGAGACTAATTTGTTTTTGGAAAAGTTAACCATAAACTAACAATAAGGGCTAAATTTAAGATTTATTAAAGGTACGAAAACTAAATTTGGATATTTGAAGTACATAGACTAAAATAAAACAAATCCCAAAATATAGGGACCAAAATCAGATTTTAACCAAAAATTTACTAACCTATAAAATAATTTACACCCTTAACATTAATAAACACCCAGAAATCCAAATATAGCCGTTGAAAATAAGATAAAATTACATGATTTTTTTTTTAAGATACAAAGAGAGAAACAAAAATTAAGAAAGGTGCTGAGTAGCCCCATGAATAGCAACACTATCGTTTTGAATAATTAATTGAGCCCAATTATGGGCTTCTTCAATCCAAAAAGCTGACCACTGATCTGTTCTGGCATGCGTAGCGAGGATATGAGCAACTCCATTAACTTCACGAGGGATATACTTGCTAATGCTCATTTATGAGTGTTATTGAGCCCTAAAAACTAAGTTATTTGTGTAGAAAGTGAATGTTTAATGTTATATTTCATTTCATTTAGAGAAAATTTACGTAAAAACAAGTTTTGCATGTGTTTGAAGTCTTGATTTTATAAAAATAAGTTTTTAGGTGTATTTAGAGTAATTTTTGTTATGAAAGTGTTAACTTTTGTTGTTTTTGCGTAGAGGCTGAAAAAGGACCCAAATGCATCCACATTCTAACCGCAACTAAGGCAAGTGAAAGATGATCCAAGAGATATGCGACCACGATGCGCCAGCAATTGAGAGCAGAAGCCAAATTTCAACTGTTGCATAAAGAACTCTATGTGTGCCCAACTATGCGACGATATTTAGGTCATTTCAACAACAACACAATTGCACTCATTATGCGGCCGCATCTAGACCTTTTCGACAGATTCTCTCAAATTCACTAGATTTGCAGATAAAATCAATTATTCTTCATCAAAATCTCCAAGGATTAAGGGATATGATCGGCCAAGTCTCTCCACATTGATCTCGGCAGAAAACCCTAGGCCTTGAGGTCTATAAAAGGCAGCTCAAACTTTAGTTTCAAGAGGGTTCGGATTTCTATCTTCTTCTCCAAATTCTGCAGTTTTCTTTTCTTTTAAGCCGTCATACCGAGTCTCCCCCAAGTCCTGTTCATACTTCATTCGAACACAAACTTTGAAAGAAGAGAGTGTAAACACTTGCTCTCCTCGAAAGAGGTTGAACAAAGTTAGAAAGAATGAACAAACTTCGGGTTCTTTATCGCTTTTATTTAAGTTTCATACGTTATGTTTTTCTTTAAAGTTTAGTTATTGTTTTATTCATTCATTAAGTTGTAAGTTTCTATTTCATTTGTTAAATTTCAATTCTTCAAGTTGGAATTCAAGTTTTGTTTCAAGTTGTTATTGTTTCAATTCCAAACTTTTAGTATAGTTTTATTCATCTATTTTCAATGAAATCTATCTTTTCTCAATCAAGTTTTCTTTTTATTTTCTACACGTTAGATTTCTTTTCAATGAGTAGCTAAACTCCTTAGAGGGGATTCAATGAAGTGAATACTCTAAAAAGTAGATAAGCCTTACCATGTGATTCTAGCAACTTTGCTTAACATTTAGCACCGTTTACTTTTATTGAGTTTAAGTTCCATGGTTAGCTTAAACTGATTACTTGAAGTAGCATAGTTTGTGTGACATTCAATACTGAAAAGGTTGGATTGAACACGCGTTTTCATAAAAGCAATCTAGGAGAAGAATCTAGACATAGAACTTCGCTTTTTGTACCTAAACATAGGGAAAAAACCTTTAGAATCATTGAGTTGCGTTCTGTATTTATCTATGTTAAAATTAGCCATAGACATATGTATTTAATTGCTTAATCTCCTAAAAGCACTTAGAAAGGGCTGAATAGGTGTTAAACTCGATTCATGGTGTTAAGTGTCGATTAGGGTGGGTTGCGTGCGCATTTTAGTAGCATTTTGTTTGAATCGTACAAAACTCGAAAGAGACAATATGCGGGCGCAAGAGGCAGAATCTTTGAAATAGCTGGACCTAGTTGAGCAAGTTTGCGAGCGCATGGTGGGAGCATTTCCTCAAGGTTGAAACAGATTTGAACCCACTGCTTCTCATTACTGTTTTCTTATCTTTTCTTTTAGTTTCCTTCATTTTTATTGCACAAAACCCCCAAAAACATCTTATTTATTTGGTTACCTTCGGTTGCAACTTGAAAGTACTTGTGTTGTTAACTGAAAAGCTCTTTGTTAATAGTTCCCTTGAGTTTAATACTTGGAATACTTCCATATATTACTTGTTGGACAGCGTGCACTTGCACTTGCTTTTGGCGTATAACCACCCCATCAATACCGAATGCTGTGGAACCCATAGATGTTGAAAATTTGTTGGACATCATGAATCACTAGTTGGATTTCGTTTTGTTAATGATATTTCTCCAAAACTAAGTCACATACCAACTATGAATCAATTTCGACATAGATGGGTAAAAGGGCCATATCTAACGCCATTTGGAGGCCATGCCATAAGGCAAGGGCCTCAGCATGGTCCACTGAGGTTTGGAGATCAAAGTAAGCTTCCATTGTGGCCATTACTTGGCCATTGTGATTTCGAATGATGGCTCCCAAACCTATGGTTGTGAGATGTTTGGAGGCATTTGTGTTTAGCTTGTAGTGAGAGATAGGTGGTGGCTCTCACTGAGTTGAAAGAGGGGCTTGGGGTACGCCATCTATATCCATGTAATGAGCATGTATATCTTCACGAGGAGTAAGGAACTGTCCACTCTGAACTTGTGCTGAGGAGAATTCTTCCATAAAATCTTGCGCTCAGTTGATAGGATTCACTAGATTAGTAGTATGTGTATTCAATTTTTCCAACATGCATAAAATCTGACCACTAGCACTTTGATCATCTTTTTATCATGCTCGTCTTGAAAACTGCACAAAAAATAAAAAATATTAGCAAATCAAGGTGAATAAGGTGTCCAATGGGTTTCAATCGGCCCAAGATTTTTTTTATTTTTTTACAATTCCAAAGTGCATGCATCATTTTTTCTTCTTTTCTTCCACTTAACCGACAAATAGGATCATCGACCACTTTCTTTTGGAAAAGGAAAACTCTAGTAGGGAGAATATTGGAACATGCTCTCCACATAAAAATCTTAAACTTTGAAGGGATAACGAGTTCCTAGAGAGTTTTCCACCATTCAGATGTAAAAGTGGAGCTAGAAGAAGAAGGTTCACTGGCTTCAAATTTGGCTACTTTGTAGCCACTTTTTACTGAGTAAACCCATCTTTTATCATAGTGCCAGAAAAACTTGTCGTCGTCTTCTTTTCCACCAATTGGGATGGTGAGAATTATTTTAGCTTCATCCTCACCAAACAAATTAGTTAGTTGAGGTCTATTCCACTCCAAGTTATTAGTTAAAAGGTTACTAACTCGGCAATCTTAAAGGGGTCGTTTAAGAACATTTAGGCGAAAAGAGGTTTCACGGGGTATCCACTGAGCATCATATACATATATATGTCATCCATTGCCAATCATTAATCGCCCACCTTTTTTGGCTAATTTCCTTCCCCATAGTATGCTACGCAAGGCATAGGAAGGGCGTGAGTGTATAGTTGCATCCAAAAATTTGCTTTTTAGATAGTAGCGAGCCTTTAGTATTCGTGCAAATAAAGAATGTGGTTGATTGATTATTCTCCAAGAATGCATAGCAAGAAGTGCTTGGTTAAAAAGAGTGATGCACGAAACCCCATCCCTCATCTTTCTTGGGAGTGTCATAAATCTCCAACTGGGCCAATGAACTTTGGCTCTAAGTTCAGAGCTGCCCCACCAAAAATTTGCTATTAACTTATTCATTTCATTACAACAACTAATTGAAAATTTAAAACAAGATAAACTGTAAGTAGGAATAGCCTGCATTATAGATTTAATAAGAATTTTTTTCCCTGTTTTTGAGAAAAGGCCGCCTTTCCAACTTTGTAAGATTCTTTGGATTTTCTCTTTGATGAAATTTAAAAGTGCCTTCTTGTTTCTCGAAAGCGAGGAAAGGGAGCCCAAATATTTTCCATGATCCTCCACCACTTTAACCTGAAAAATGTTAGCCAAGTTATTTCGTAGCATCTCATTGGTCTTCCACCTAAACGCAATCTTTGACTTGTCAAAACTTATGGTCTATCCCTATGCTTTCTTGTAAGTTTTTAGGACTCACTGTATCTCCCAAGCTTCTTCATACTTTTCTTTGAAAAAAAGCAAGCTATATTTGCAAAGAAAATATGAGAAATAGTAGGAGCACTACGTGCAATTTTAAGACCAGAAATAGTATTGTCAAGTTCAGCTTTTCTAAGAAGAACAGATAGCCCTTCAGCACAAATTAAGAACAAATAGGGGGACAGGGGATCCCCCATGTCGTAGTCCCCTACTTGGCTTAAAAGTACATGTGAGTTTGTCATTAATAAGAATAGAAAAATAGACAAACTCAACACACATTTTTATTCGAGTTATCCAAATAGGACTAAACCCCTTTTTTGTTCATCATGCTATAGAGAGAAGACCATTCTACCCTATCGTAGGCTTTACTCATGTGAAGTTTTAAAGAAACAAACCTATTTCTTGTAGCCTTAGAATTTGTAATAAGATGCATGCATTCAAAACCTACTATTACATTATCAGCTATGAGACGCCCTGGCACAAAAGCACTTTGATTTTTAGAAATAATTGTAGGAAGGATATATAGTTTTTAGTCTATTAGCAAGTACTTTCACTACCAGCTTATAACACACATTACAAAGGCTTATGGGTCGAAAATCATTCACTGTGGTTGCATCTTTTCGCTTTGGGATGAGAATAATTGTTGTCGCATTTATATCATCGGGAATTACACCCTGATTTAGCCATTTCAAGCATTCTTTGTGACCTCCTTGCGTACTATGTGCCAATATTTTTGGTAGAACAAAGCTAGTAACCCATCTGGACCTATAGCCTCCATGGGATGCATCCGTTTGAGAGCCACCTGAATTTCTTCTATTGTGAAAACTCTATCCAGTTGGACCTGCATAATTTCCGTTACACTGATGGGTGTAGTTGCCAAAATCTCACCAATAGCCTTCACATCAAGAGAAGTAGATTTAAAAAGATTAGAGTAATAATCAAGAAAAGCATTATTAATATCGTCTTTTGTTTCCATCCATTCCTCTGTGGAGTTACGAATCCCGAAAATTTTGTTCTTTTGTCTCTTGTGCATAGCTTTGGAATGGAACCACCTTGTATTTCTGTCTTATGTGGATTACCATATTCAATTATGTCATTCCCATTTTAATTTTATCATTATTTCCCTTTTTGTCAATTTCCCAATTACATTTTTTGTTAATTTCGAAAATAACCTTTTTACTATTGTAAATAGATTATGAATTTTTTTTTAAAAAAACTAATCCAAGATATGGCTAACGGTGGTTAACGTTAATATTAGAGAGAATTTTATTATTATTATTAGTTAATTTTGAAAATGACTTTTTCTCGTTTCAAAAAAAAAAAAAATAATAATAACTCTTACTTTTTTAAACAGATTATGGAATTTGTAGTTAATGTTAATATCCAGATTTGTTTCATTTTTTAGGGAAGCTTTTTATTTTGTATTTTTTTGTTATGTATATATATCTGTATATATGTCTATTTAATGCAAGTTTGTTTATAAAAAAGATATATAGATTTCTATTTTTTTTTTTTTTTGTAAAAAAAAGGACAAGATTTATGAATAAAAATTTAGTACTAAATTTGGAAGTTTGGATGTACACATGAAAAAAAAAATGAAGATTTATAGAAGGAACTTGCAAAAATATATTGTAGATTCTGGGATATTTTTCCCAAAAGTAGATGAAGAAAAAATAAGAGAAGGTTGAGAAGACGTGATAAAATGTGTAGACTATGAGATATTTTTTCCAAAGTGGATGAAAAGAAAATATTGGAAGCTTGAGAAGGTTATGTTCTTTGTGAAATGGTAGTGAATGTTGAAGAAAGAAGATGATACAATAGGGTTATAAAATGGGGCAACAAGATAAATGGCTAAAATTAAATAGTACAACTCGAAAAATAACTAAATTCATTAGAGTTTGAAAAAATATTCAAATTGTGATGGGATGAAAATATATACCCTTGAAGTATATTTTCCACTTTTAACTCAACTATAAAGATGCTATAAAATTATTAAGGAAGAGAGAGAAATGACTGCCAACAACAAAAATAACATACAAATAAATTGAAATTATTTAACATTAATTCAAATTAGTGTTAAAATATAATTGGTAACGTGTTAACAACAATTAAGGGTTTTTTGTACGGATGACCTAAATTTTCAGGCCAAAATGAAATATGACCACGTTTTTCAAATTAATGATGGACAACCTTTTGCTGGCGTCAGCATCTCGGTGACTTTAGCATTCACCTCGATAGCAACCCCCCTTGTTCATTTGCTACAATCTAACTTTCTCTACATTTTGCACACACGTGCCCGCATCTATTTTCTGCTTATTTTTATTTCGTGATTTCCAACGCATGAGTAGCTCTCAACGCTTGTATGTGGCTCTTGGTCAAAGTTGAATGCTCTAGTGACTACATCTCAGTCCCTCCCTGAATTTTAAATTTTAAATTTTAATACTTTATGTTTTTTTTTTTAACTTTTTACTATTTTTTAACCTTTTTTTATTCCCACACATGGGTAGCTCTTGACTCTCGACGCTTGTATGTGGCTCTCGGTCAAGGTTGAATGCTTTTGCGACTACCTCTCGATCCCTCCCTGAATTTTAAACTTTAATACTTTATGTTTGACCATTGATTATATTTATTTTTTACTTTCGTTTAAATTTCCAATCGAACGACCCCCATGGGAGGAATTGAGAGGTAGTGGCGAAAGTAAAAACTAAATATAATCAATGGTCAAACATGAAGTATTAAACTTTGAAATTCAGGGAGGGATTGATAGGTAGTCGCGAAAGCATTCAACCTTGACTAAGAGACATATACAAGCGTCGAGAGTCGAGAGCTACCCAGGTGTTTGAAATAAAAAAAAAGGTTAAAAAATAATAAAAAGTTTAAAAAAAACATAAAGTATTTAAATTTAAAATTCAGAGAGGGACCGAGAGGTAGTCATGAGAGCATTCAACTTTGATCTAGAGCCACATACAAGCATCAAGAGCTACCCATGTGTGAGAATCAACCGAAATAAAAATAAGCGAAAAATAAATGTGGGCACATGTGCGTAGAACGTAGAGAGAGTTAGATTTCTACAAACGAACGAGAGTTGGGGCTTGCTACTGAGGTGAATGCTAAAGTTACTGAGATGTTGACGCCAGTAAAAGTTTGTCCATCGTTAATTTAAAAAAGGCAATTTATTTCATTTCCACATGAAAATTTAGGTCATCTATACAAAAAACCCAACAATTAATATCTAAGGTGCGATATTCTGGAATGAACAAATTGATAAAAATGTTATCGTAATAACATTTAATGTGTGTGTATATCTGTATTGATACTTATAGTTACATATAGGTAAGGGTATCATATTATGTATATGTGAATATATACCCTAAATCCCTAACTTGTGGAAGGTTTGACAATTAGAATTGAGGGAAAAGTTTGGATAGTTGGTACAACCTATAAATCAATTAACTTTGGTTGCTGCATGTTGAGTGTCTCGAAAGAAAAATGTTAAATCAAGTGAAATGATTAATTACCTGCAACAATGTGGAATTTGAAAATCTCCCAACTTCCAACAAATATACAAAAGTTGAACATACACATAAATCCTTGAACTTCTACATTTCCATCTGCCTTTACATCTCATTCATCCTTTTGTGATTCTAAACGCTCCCCAGAACTCTGTATATACCTCTGTTTTCCTTTACGTCTTCTACGTCTCTGTCTGCCTCTACGTCTTCTTCAACCCTTAAACTTCTCCCTTTCGTGATTCGAAACCCTTGATCTCTGTCTACATCTCCTTCTTCCTCTACATTTACCTCAACTCTATATACATATCTGTTTACATCTACGACGAGGATACTTTGTCTGAGGAGTTGTGGGTTAGCCACATTGGAAGCATAAAACAAAGGTATGTAAATCTCCGTTTACATCTCCTTTGGTCGAGGGGTGGTATTGTCACCATTGGAATAAGAGGAGCATCGAGGCCTTGGGTACAAATGGTCAAGGGTCAGTGTGATGAATCTAAAAAGCATGTGTTGGGTGCCGGGATTGGGCCAATGCATTGCTAAGTCATCGGTGCACCTTGGGTACAAATGGTCAAGGGGCGATGCACAGTTCGAGACCTTGGTAACATTGGACAAGGATCGAATACCGAGCTCCATAGAGAAGTATTGAGGCTTTGCTAACAGTGGTCAGGAGTCGATGCTTCTCGAAGGGTCAGTCTTGGAGAGCTTTGGTGAGGGCTAAACATGAGTGTTGAGTAGAACCGAGTGAGCATGGCATGATGTGGGAATTCATGTGTTAAGTGAATCTGATGCATAGTTTGCTTGTTTATGTAAGCATGGCATAATGATGCATAGTTTACTTGTTTATGTATGCATGACATGATGTTGGTTAATTTACTTTGGATAAGCATGTTTGAATGTGTGTGTATAGCATGTTGTTTGCTGCTTGATGTTTGGTGGCTTACCAGGTGTGAGCTACTTACTGAGTACTTTTGTACTGACTCCCCCCCCCAACCAAAAGATTTTGCAGGTGAGGAGAAGCTCTACGAAACTGGTGATGCAGACGAGGAGACGTGATGAGAGGACACTATTAGATTTACGTGCTTTCTTAGTGTTGATTTACTTTGAATTGCATAAATAGGATTCTAGTTGTTTTGTATAGGTGTTTGGCGTAAGCCTTTCCATTCTTTATTGTTTTCGAAGAATAGATAGGTTCTTTTGGTAGAATTAGGTTACGAGCTGAAAGTCCTAGTTGCTAAAACTTTCTTTTGTTTCTGCTAACCTATTTGATTTAAGTTTGTTCTAAGTTGTTGAGATTCTGTTTATTCTGGGAGTTTGGGTGTGCTGAACTGTAGCCAGAGGATGTGGATGTTGTTCTTAGTTACTTTGGATGGTTGAAGTGTAGATTTCTTGTTTAACAGGAGCCAGAAAAAAAAATTGGTTATCTTGTAGTTACGCCGTTATGCTGCCGAAATTTTTGGGGCATATAGGTTGTAAGTTCAGTAATGTCCCTAAGTTAGGCCGAAATTTGGGGTCGTTACAGTTGGTATCAGAGAGGAGTTGTTCCTGTAGACTGACCTAGAAAAACTAGGTTGTTAAGGTAGTTTAGAGCTAATGGTCCTTCTCGTTCTCCTCTCCATCACCAGGTATGTTGACCTATGTTATTTGAGTTTGAGCTGCTTGGATTGTTTGTTGTGTAAATATCGTATGACTTGATTGCTTATCATGATTTATATGCTTTGATTGCCTATTGTCTGAAGATTGGTTGTTAGTAGGCATAGGATGCTTCCATAGTAAACTAGATAGTTTGTTCTTACCTTCTGTGTGTTGCTTGCTAGTAGGCATAAGATGCTATTGGAGCTAACTAAGTAGTTGTTAATTGTGTGTTTATGGTGTGTTTTGTGCCTTCACCTAGACAATGCCTCCACGATGTGGTCGACCGAGGACTCGAGTGGGTAGGCTCGAGGACGAAGCAAGTATCACAGAGGGAGTCAATCCACCTGCTCCAGAGGAAGCAAACCAACCTGTTCTTCCTGCAGCCCCGCCTGTACTCCTCACGACAGAGGCCCTCCAAACTCTATTCAACAACATGGCCCAGAGGAATGATAGGCAACCTCGTAACCAAAACAGGGCTCCAGGTCTTCAGGATGAAGCCCAATTCATTAGAGACTTTAAGAGATATGGGCCTCCTACCTTCGACGGACGGTCAGGGGATGTCATGGCAGTGGAATGATGGATCGCCGAGCTGGAAGCAATGTTCGATTACCTCAACTGCGGCGATCACCAAAGGTTCGAGGGGCAGTATTCATGCTTCGTGATGAGGCGCGAGTTTGGTGGAAGTCCATTGAAGCTTCTGAGGATCATGCGAATGAGCCCGTCACCTGGGCGAGGTTTAAGGATCTTCTCTTTGAGTACTACTTTCTTGACACCGTGAAGGACGACAAAGAAACCGAGTTCCTCCACCTGACACAAGGAGACATGTCAGTGATTCAATACGAAAGAAAGTTCACAGAGCTCTCACGTTTTGCGTCGGAGTTGGTCAACACCCCAGAACGAAAGATAAAGAGGTTTATAAGAGGCTTACGGGAAGAAATCAGAGGTTCTGTAGCTATAAAGGAACCCACAACTTTCGCAGCAGCACTTAGAAGCGCGCTAATAATGGATAAGCATGTGGCTAAGAAAGTGCAACCCCGTTGGGAGGTTGGTTCAACCTCAGGAGTTAAGAGGAAGCCTCCTCCTTCATCAGCTAGTCAGCCTCCCAAAGCCTTCAGTCACCAGCCTCGAAAGCCAATTCCTAGCCTCCCTTTGTGCAGCTCGTGCGGCAAGCGCCATAGCGGTCAGTGCTGGACAGGTGAGAAAGTGTGTTTTAAGTGTGGCAAGGAAGGCCACTTTGCGAGAGAATGCCCGAACAAGGAGGTGCTCAATGCTCAGAAACCAGCTCATAAGGCTCCTCCAGCCCCAACACAGGAGGGCAAGCAGAAGGCCCGTGTTTTTGCGCTCACCAGAGAGGATGCTGAAGAGACCGAAGCAGTTGTTACAGGTATGCTTACTCCTGATTTAGATCTTTTATTTGTTGTATTCTGCCCACCTTATGTCTTGTAATTCTTTAATTCAGGAACTATCTTGATTTTTAGTGTTCCTGCTTTCGTGTTGTTTGACTCGGGGTCAAGTCACTCTTTAATTTCCTCGGCTTTTGTTCGGCAAGCAAGCCTAGAGCTAGAGCCGTTGGGTTTCCTTTTGTCGGTGTCTACACCGTCGACTCAGTGTTACTTGCTCAACAAGTAGTGAAGTTAGGAGAAGTTTCTATTGCGGGCCAAACCCTTGATGCCAGATTAATTAAGTTGGACATGCAAGACTTTGATGTAATCTTGGGAATGGATTGGTTGGCTGCTAACCAAGCTACCATTGACTGTGCCAAAAAGGAGGTTCACCTCAAGTTACCATCCGGCCAAGGTTTCAAGTTCAAGGGTGTGAAGAGTGGAAGTCCGAAAGTTGTATCTGCCCTAAAAGTCAAATGCCTCTTGCAGCACGGTGCGTGGGCATATTTGGCAAGTGTGGTGGATACTAGCCAGAAATCTCCAAGCATTGACTCAGTTCCCGTGGTGAAAGAGTTTGCAGATGTTTTTCCAGAGGATCTCCCTGGGTTTCCTCCAGCGCGAGAAGTTGTTTTCTGCATAGATCTTTTCCCCCAGACAACCCCATTATCTAAAGCGCCGTATCGAATGGCACCAGCTGAGTTGAAAGAACTCAAGGCGCAGTTGGAAGAACTCTTGGATAAAGGATTTATTCATCCAAGTGTGTCTCCATAGGGTGCGCCGGTGTTGTTCATGAAGAAAAAAGATGGGTCATTGAGGCTGTGTATTGACTACCGGGAGTTGAATAAAGTGACAGTGAAGAATAAGTACCCCCTCCCTCGTATTGACGACCTGTTTGATCAGCTTCAAGGAGCAAAGGTGTTCTCGAAGATAGATTTACGCTCAGGTTATCATCAGTTAAGGGTCAATGAGGCCGATATCCCAAAGACTGCCTTCAGGACCAGGTACGGACATTACGAGTTTACTGTGATGTCTTTTGGACTTACTAATGCTCCTGCAGCTTTTATGGATCTCATGAATCGGGTTTTCAAGAACTTTTTAGACTCGTCTGTGATAGTGTTCATAGATGACATACTGGTTTATTCTAAGACTAAGGAGCAGCATGAGAAGCACCTTGAACGGGTCCTGACGACTTTGAGGAACAATGAGCTTTACGCCAAATTCTCAAAGTGCGAGTTTTGGTTGGATAAAGTTGCGTTTCTCGGGCACATAGTTACAAAGGATCGCATTGCAGTGGACCCTGCTAAGGTAGAAGCGGTTCGTGATTGGCCTAGACCTACCTCAGTGACTGAAATTCGAAGTTTTCTGGGCTTGGCCGGCTACTACAGAAAGTTTGTGCAGAATTTCTCCAGTTTGGCAGCACCCCTAACTCAGTTGACTCGCAAGAATGCCACTTTCACTTGGAGTGAGGACTGCGAGAAGAGTTTTCTAGAGTTAAAGGGACGACTGACTACTGCCCAGTGTTAGCCATTCCAGACGAAACTGGAGGATTAGTGGTGTATAGCGATGCTTCAAGGAAAGGGTTGGGCTGTGTACTTATGCAACATGGGAAGGTTGTCGCTTATGCTTCGCGTCAACTAAAGGTACATGAGCTTAATTATCCCACTCACGACCTGGAGCTTGCAGCTGTGGTGTTCGCCTTGAAGATTTGGAGGCATTATCGTTATGGAGAAAGGATCCAAATCTTCACCGATTACCAGAGTTTGAAGTACTTCTTCACGCAGAAAGAACTTAACCTAAGGCAAAAGAGATGGTTGGAGTTAGTGAAGGATTATGATTGTGAGATTAACTATCATCCCGGCAAAGCTAATGTGGTGGCAGATGCCCTTAGCAGGAGAGCAGCAAGTGTGGCATCTTTGGTGGCATCCCCGAGTCCGTTACTAAAGGAGTTGGATCTTTTAGAGGTTGAGTTGGCAGTGGAAGATGTCTCAGCATTGTTAGCTCGACTTTCAGCGGTGCTGAGTCTAAGACAACGAATTATAGATGCCCAACAAGAGGATCCAAGTTTGATCTCAAGCTTAAGCGAGGTTGGACAAGGAAGTTTTACTCTTTCCAATGACTTTGCCTTGTTATACCAGGGTAGATTGTGTGTGCCCAGAGACTACCCCTTGAGGAGGGAGTTGTTGAAAGAAGCACATAACACACCTTTTTCAATGCATCCTGACAGCACCAAGATGTACGAGGACCTCAAAAAGCACTACTGGTGGCATAACATGAAGAGAGAGATTGCTCAATTTGTCAGTAAATATTTAACATGTCAGCAAGTAAAGGCTTTAAGGCAAAGGCCTGCTGGGTTATTGCAACCCTTAAGTATTCCTGTTTGGAAGTGGGAAAAAGTTTCTATGGATTTCATTACCAGTCTACCAAGGACAGTGAAAGGTTTCACCGTAATTTGGGTGGTGGTGGACCGCTTGACGAAATCTGCTCATTTCATTCCAGGCAAGGCCACTTATCCAGTGGAAAAGTGGGCAGAACTATACTTAAAGGAAATTGTAAGACTTCATGGAGTTCCGGTGTCGATTGTGTCTGACAGGGACTCTCGTTTTACCTCTACGTTTTGGAAGAGCTTACAAAAGGCACTTGGCACTCAGTTAGATTTCAGTACCGCATTTCATCCTCAGACTGACGGCCAGACTGAGCGGCTAAACCAGGTTCTTGAAGATATGCTTCGGGCATGCGTGCTAGACTTTGGAGGTAGTTGGGATTCATACTTGCACTTGATAGAGTTCGCCTACAACAATAGTTACCAAGTGACCATCGGGATGGCCCCTTATGAGGCCCTTTACGGTAAGAAGTGCAGATCACCAGTCCATTGGGACGAGGTTGGTGAAAGGGTCTTATTGGGTCCTGAGTTGGTACAGATGACTAATGATGCTGTTCAGAAAATAAGAGCAAGGATGCAGGTTGCTCAGAGTAGACAGAAAAGTTATGCTGACTCTAGGCGCAGAGATTTAGAGTTTAGCGTTGGCGACCATGTGTTTCTTCGAGTGGCACCAATGAAAGGGGTTTTGCGTTTTGGTAGGAAGGGAAAGCTTAGCCCTAGCTTTATAGGACCCTACGAGGTTTTGGAGCGCATCGGTCCAGTTGCTTATAGACTAGCGTTGCCACCAACCTTGTCAGCAGTACACAATGTGTTCCATGTGTCGTTACTAAGGAAGTATGTCAGTGACCCTTCACATGTGTTAAGTCCAGAGCCCTTATTGTTGAACGAGGATTTGTCGTTTGAAGAAAAGCCTGTAAGGATCTCGGCTAAAGAGACGAAAGTTCTGAGGAATCGACATATCGCCTTGGTAAAAGTGCTATGGAGAAACCACAAGACTGAAGAAGCAACATGGGAAAAAGAAGACGAGATTAGAGCCAACTACCCTGAGTTGTTCGAACAACAGACTTTCGAGGACGAAAGTTCTTAAGGTGGGGAGACTGTAACGCCCCGCGTTTTCAGGTTCGACTAATTTTGTCATTTGGAGTTATTTTGGAATTTGGAATTAAGTGATTGAATTAAGTTAATTAAATTCTTTTTGGATTATTGGGTAATGTTTTTTTTTAAAGTCCCAAATTAAGTATATGTTGAATTTTAGATTTAAGTTTGAAAACCCAAAGATTTACCCAAAGATTTCCTCCTTAAATTTACCTAGATTAGAAGATAAATTATTTGTTTTATGGTTTTTAATTGGACTTTATGTTGGCCTATTAAAGAAAATGAAAGTAAAAGAAAAAGAAAAATATCCCTAGTCTTCCATCTTCTTCCTCTCTCCCTTTCACGTTTTTTTCTTTTGGAGCAACACATACCCATCTTATTCTTCTTCTTCTTCTTCTTCTTCTTTGACCAAGCCGACACCATCTCACCCCTCTCTCCGGCGACGTCACACGACAAGCACCACGACGCCGGCGACCTCTTCGGCTGCCAACGAACTCACAGACGCGAGACCCACGCTTTTTCCTTCAATTCGACGAGGTATAACTCATACCCTTGCTAAATAAACTTTAGTTTTGGATTACCCATACCCTAAACACATTTGATTTACAATTTTAGCTTGTTTGGAGTCAAAACAATCCTCATTTGAAGCAATTTTCTGTAAAAAACGGGATTTACAGCAGACTTACCCGAATTTCTTCCTGTTTGACGAGGTTTGTCTCTCACCCATGCTTAATCGACTTTATTTTTGGATTACCCATGCCTTAAGCATCTCTTATTTGCGATTTTAGCTTGTTTGGACCCCGAATGGTCCACATTCGAAGCCATTTACTGTAAAAAAAAATGAGTTTTACAGCAGAATATCAGTCAATTTGGCACTGTTGGGTAAGTTTGATCATGTTTTGGACTTTTCGCAAATCACTTTAAGTGTTATGGCTTAAGTCCTAACATGTAGGAACCTTGCGTTGCAGTTTTGGGTTGATGCGAACACTCTCGAACACCAACTAACAGTAATTCGAGCTCATTTGGAGTAGTTCAGTAAGTTCGAATAAGTTTCAGCAAGTCTTTAAATCATTCGAACTAAAATAGATGCGTTAGATTAATTTCTAATTCTTGTAAACTTGCGTTCGTAGATTGGGCTTAATTTGGAGTATTCGAGTAAAGCTCAAAGTTCTCTTTAGGTAAGAAAACCCTTCCAAACACTCATCTAGTTTCAATCTAGGCGTTGGAATTGTTTTCTAACTTCTAAATCTTTAACATATCGTGTAGGAATACCTTGGAATATCCTAGGAACGTTGTAAGTAGAATTCTACCTGATGAGTCTGTTTGATTGTGTGCATCATGTTCTATGTTTCTTGTTTAATTTGTGCCCCGTTATGTATATTTTGTACTTTGTTGTATCTTTTGATGAGCATGTTTATATGTGGATTTGTGAAGTTTACATGATGTTGGTATGTTGATTTAATGAGTATGAAAGTATGTATGAGCATGTTTGTTGGGCATGAGACATGGTTTAGTAGCATGCTTAGGGAACATGCATAGGGTGAGGTTGTGAGGAGGTCAGTGGACCTTGTGAGTTTTACCAAGAAGTATAGGGTGAGTACCAGTGAGCCTCGAGTATAAATGGTCGAGGGGTGGTATTGTCACCATTGGAATAAGAGGAGCATCGAGGCCTTGGGTACAAATGGTCAAGGGTCGGTGTGATGAATCTAAAAAGCATGTGTTGGGTGCCGGGATTGGGCCAATGTATTGCTAAGTCATCGGTGCACCTTGGGTACAAATGGTCAAGGGGCGATGCACAGTTCGAGACCTTGGTAACATTGGACAAGGATCGAATACCGAGCTCCATAGAGAAGTATTGAGGCTTTGCTAACAGTGGTCAGGAGTCGATGCTTCTCGAAGGGTCAGTCTTGGAGAGCTTTGGTGAGGGCTAAACATGAGTGTTGAGTAGAACCGAGTGAGCATGACATGATGCGGGAATTCATGTGTTAAGTGAATCTGATGCATAGTTTGCTTGTTTATGTAAGCATGGCATAATGATGCATAGTTTACTTGTTTATGTATGCATGACATGATGTTGGTTAATTTACTTTGGATAAGCATGTTTGAATGTGTGTGTATAGCATGTTGTTTGCTGCTTGATGTTTGGTGGCTTACCAGGTGTGAGCTACTTACTGAGTACTTTTGTACTGACTCCCCCCCCAACCAAAAGATTTTGCAGGTGAGGAGAAGCTCTACGAAACTGGTGATGCAGACGAGGAGACGTGATGAGAGGACACTATTAGATTTACGTGCTTTCTTAGTGTTGATTTACTTTGAATTGCATAAATAGGATTCTAGTTGTTTTGTATAGGTGTTTGGCGTAAGCCTTTCCATTCTTTATTGTTTTCGAAGAATAGATAGGTTCTTTTGGTAGAATTAGGTTACGAGCTGAAAGTCCTAGTTGCTAAAACTTTCTTTTGTTTCTGCTAACCTATTTGATTTAAGTTTGTTCTAAGTTGTTGAGATTCTGTTTATTCTGGGAGTTTGGGTGTGCTGAACTGTAGCCAGAGGATGTGGATGTTGTTCTTAGTTACTTTGGATGGTTGAAGTGTAGATTTCTTGTTTAACAGGAGCTAGAAAAAAAAATTTGGTTATCTTGTAGTTACGCCGTTATGCTGCCGAAATTTTCGGGACATATAGGTTGTAAGTTCAGTAATGTCCCTAAGTTAGGCCAAAATTTGGGGTCGTTGCACTTCGTCTAAGGGGGGTGTTGTTTATTGACAAGTTAGAGATTACGATTTAAATAAATTACAATTACAATTTAAATATGAAGTTAGGATCCTGTTTTGTAGAAATTTTGTTCACTAGTTATGAAAATGACCCATTGTACCCATATATACCACTCATTTTTTAGGTTTAATCGAGATTTAGTATCTTTTTCATTTTGTCAACAATGGAAAAGGAAAATGTAGAGTCCAAAACACGGGCTAGTGCAAGGTTACAGGCATAGGGGTAACACCAAGCAGAAACAAAAGAAACAAACTTCTTTCATCCACTTGGAGTGCGAGGAGGAGGTGATCCTCATTTATTGATGCATTTACCCCTTATCTTATGAGATTCTGTGTATGTGTTGTTATATACACATTATATATGTAACGCATGGAGGGTGTACTGTTGAGATTCTATGTATGTACTGTTATATACACATTATATGTATAACTAGTCGAACTGAAACATGGGGGCTTTAAGAAAAGATTTTCAGTTTAAAAACGAAGCTCCAGTCCAGTGCGAGTGCACACTATCAATGCAAGTAATATAAAATTGGAAGTATTCTAGAGTATCGATCCCACAGGGAATGGATACAACAAAATTCAAAAGATAGCAAAAATTGTTCTCAAATTGCAACCTAGGTAACCAGTGTAAAACAATAGTTGGGATATTTTTTCTTTTTGAAAAAAAAAATGATAGAAGAGGGATTCAAATATGCTTTTGCCCTATTGAAATAAATTGCGGCCTAATTGCAATTGCAATCCTTTGACTCAACACTTAAGCTTCATAAACCAAATTCAACACCTATTCGACCTTCTATGAAGTATCTTTAGGAAGCTAAGTGATTAAGCCGATATTTCTATGGCTAATACGTACTTAGTTAATTTTGAAACAAAATTCTTTTGGTTTTAAAGACTTTGCCCTGTCTAGGGTAAAAAACAAAGCCCAGGTCTAGGCTCTTTTCCTTTATTACTTTTATGAAAATCCAATTTTACCTAACCTTTTCAAAATTAGACTCAATTTTTGTATACTAATCTACGTAATCAATCTAAACTAATAATGACCATTAAAAATCAATAAAAGAAAACAAGCTATAGAGTAAGCAATGTTGCTCTCACAATTAGGCTTTTATTCCTATCTCTAGGGCATTCACATGCTTGAATCCCAAAGAAAGACTTAAATCATAATTGAAAGAATGAAATACAATGAATTAAAAGAATTAAAGTGCATAACTAAAATAAAAGCAGTAGACGACAAAATTCCAGAATTAATAAACAATTGAATAACGACGTAATAATAATGAAAGAACAACCAAAATTCCATTAATCAAAACAAATTCAGCAACTATTTAATTTCAAAAAGGAATTACAAAAGAGAAGAATAAAAACAATAGCTAAATGCTCAAAATTATAGCAGCAACTAAATCCCTAAAATTGAAGTAAATAAACTAAATAAAACAGAAAATAAATTCTAATAAAACGGAAGAATACAACCCCTTTTTCACTTCTTACTCAATTGACTCAACTCCACTTTTTTCAAAGGGAATTGAGCCTTCACTTCCTTCAATTTTCGTTGAGGAATGATTGAATTTCGAAGTTGAAAGGGGTTGAAAAATAGAAGAAAAATAGTAGCAAAACAGAAGAAAAAATAGCAGCCCGAGAGTCTTTTTGCGTGAGAAAAACCCATATGCTTTTGTACAAGCTTTATGGGCTAGGGTTTCCATATTTGTTCATGTGCAGCTTGGGTCGACTTGCCTTGCTGAATTCGTGGAGAAGAAGACATAAAATCTCCAAAATTTCGCTAATCCCATATTTGGTGCGTTTTTCTAGATTTTTGCATAAATGCAATTGCATTTTTGTTGCATTGTTTTTCCAAATCTGCCAGAATTGAAATTGCAATGCAATTGCATTTATGTTGCATTTTTCAAATTCATGCACAAAAATATCAAGTAAGTGTGATTTTCATTTTCTTTTGTTTTCTTTTCTCCACTTATTTAATTTAAAAGGCTTCCAACGATAATTCAATTTAAACCAACTTTTTGCTAGCCTTTTTATCTAATAACACACATAAAATAACAAGAAATTTGGTGGAACGCCATTATTGAAATCTTTCTGGTTGTGTGAAAAATGTATTTGAATCATCACCTGAAACTCGAAAAGATGTGCAACGTTTGGTAATGGCGGGAAACTTTCAAAAGTCATGATGATAGTGAAAATGTACAAAAACTTGAAAATTGATAAGGGAATAAGTAAAATACGGATGCAAGTTGTTGGAGATTTTTTTTAACAAATCTAGGTTGTTGATCACTCAAACAATGCGTAGATTTTTTTTTTCCCAAGATCTTGGTGGTTAAGTGGATTGAATGTAAATATACATATACACCGAGGGTATAATGGGAATGAAATATTGTCGACCCACCCCCCTTTAAAATTGGTAGCTATCAGTCCTATTACGAAAGTTTTTAAGCTTTTATCATTATCGTTTTTTTTTTTTTTTTTGTAGTCACCTACTACTATTTCCCATATAAAATTTTACAGAGGTTAAAATTCCTGATTTTTAGATTGTGTTAATGATTTGAAGTTATTCCTGATTTGTAGGTTAATGTTAGTGGATTTGAATTTGAAAATTAGTTTTGATTTAAAACATGTATTTGCATAAGAATGTTATGATGGTAAAATGATAAATCTCTATATAAATTTATTTAGTTTGAAGAGTAAAATTGAAGGAAACGAAATAGATGGGGCATAATAGAAATTAGAAATGTTGTATAGAGTATTTATGAAAATTTGCCGAAAATAATGTCGTTGGACCTATTGGACCTTATGCCTTAAACACATTTTTTTACAACATGTGGGATAGGGGATTCAAACATCTGACCTCTTGGTAGATAGTACATGTTTTATGTCAATTAAACTAGGCTCATGTTGGCCATCAAGCACATTATATACGTTAGTTATGTAATAAAAAAATATAAAATAGTTAAATAACCCTAGATATAATAAATAAATAAACAAACAAATAAAAAGGCCTCTATTCTTAAGTCTATTTTCTTTTGTAGCCCCCTCATGAATCTACCTCTATCAATTCCTCTTCCGTTTTGATGATAAACTCGCCCTCGCCCTCAAGGTAAAAGATTAAGGTCCCATTTCATAACTATTTAGTTTTTAGTTTTTAATTTTTGAAAATTAAGCTTGTAAACACTACTACCACATACCAAATTCTTTGTTTTGTTATCTACTTTTTACATATGTTTTCAAAATCCAAGTCAAGTTTCGAAAACTAAAAAAAATAGTTTTTCAATACTTGTTTTTATTTTTGGAATTCATCTAAGAATTCAGATGTTTCCTTAAGAAAGATAAATGTCATTGTGAAGAAATTGTGAGAAAATAAGCACAATTTTCAAAAACAAAAAACAAGAAGAAAAATGGTTATCAAACGAACCCAAATGAATTAAATAAGATTGGCACAAAATCTTTCCAATTGTTATCATGGAAATGTTGTCACTTCATGTAGCTTACCTGCACACGGAATCACTCCAATTTGTTTTATGGAACATACTAAATTGTTGCAAATTTTAAATCACAGGGACTTGTAAGACTTAGTTTGAGATTGTTGTAGCTATAATGACTAAAATAGACATATTACTAGCAAAATTTATATATATATATATATATATATATATATATATATATATATATATATATATATATATATATATTGTTGATAGTTTATGATTTTTAAATAGTGGTTTAAAATGTTATATCCTTTCAATTTAAATTTATTTTATGTTTGCTCTAAATTATTTTTTAAATGTTAAGAGAAATAAATGTAATTTTTTTTAATAAAAAATATCCTTATATTAATTATTTTAAAAAATGGTTGCATTCATCTATTTAATTAATTGAAATATTAGAAGACAGAATTGGATTGTTGATAACTTGTGAATAACGAGTTATTTTCCACGTATATATAAGCTCTCTTATACTATTTTTGTTTTCTTATTTTAGTTTTCTTTTCTTCTTCTCTAGATTTCTAACTTAGCGTCACATTTAAATAACACAATGGTCTAGCATACTTAAGTATCTAAGCCTATAGGAGTTGCAAAGTTGTTTTTATGTGTAACTAGATGTCATTGAATCGTACAAAGTGGTTTAATCTTAAAACCAAATAAAAGGCAAACATGCTTTTCAGAGAAATTTTAAATACATGAGTGACTCGGCACATAGATTCCACACTCTCTAAATGCATCTTGTAACATTTTGAAATATCTTCAAGATTGAAGAGATTTAAAAAGGAAGGAAAGAGAATTATGAGTAGAGAAAGAAAAACACAAAGAAGCTCTAAGTTTTTTATTTCTTTTGAAATTCAACAAAATGGAAATAATAATTAAAAACAAAAAACAAATGCAAGTTAAAAAATGTCGGAGTTTTCGTTTGGCTTCAAGTTCAAGGATCGTCTACAAAAGTTATTGAAGCAAAATCCTCCTCCATGCCAAATTCATTCCATCTTCTAGCGCCATTGAAGCAGGCAAGTGTACGACTTCACTTGTCTATCTTCAAGTTGTCTCAATTCACATGCAACGTAACAACTAAAAAAGAATTTTAAGTTGGTAATTATAAAAATGGTGGGAAACTCTATTTTTATAGTTCAAGGGTGGTAGAAAAGTTACAAAAACTTTTGAAATTTCCAAACATTGAAACCGTTAATTAATTACGATTAAAAACTATGAAAGGACCTAATTATCAATTTATTTAATTTGTCTCATTGGAACAATAATGTCTATTTTATATTTATTTATTTTAATTGCATGAGCGATCCATAAAATAGCTAAACATGTATGGTTGTTAAAGACATGTGCAAATATAAAAATAAATGAACACACAACATTTTTAACGTAGTTCGGTTTCCCAACCTACCCCACGAGGCCACACTTAGAGATTAGATTATCAAATGATTAGTACACAATACAAATTGTCTTATGTATAAAATTAAAAGAACTCCCTTCTTGGATTTTACGCCACAATCTTGCTCCCTTTGATGATCCACATTCACAAGCTCCCATTGTGAAATGTGTAGTGTATTCAACAACCATTCATGTAGCTTGCAATCTCCAATTGAAGCACGTTCTCAAGAATTCAATATGCAACTCAAAAACCACAAAAAGATAACTCTTCAAGAGTTAAGTAGAAATATTACAATCTCCAATTGAGCTATTCATTATTTTGACTAACTAAAGTTTTGTTAGTTTCAAAACCTTTTAGCCTCTCATAAAACATATTTTGATATGCCTCTTTTAGTGCTTCCCCATCAAGGTTAGAGTCATCACTTGCATAACTTTCTACATCACTCAAATATTCTTTTTAAAACTTTTGTTCCATTGGGAAAAGGTATATCACAACATTAAAGACAACTGAGCATTCAATTTAACTTAACAAGTGGGAAAATGTATTATAAAAAGATGGAATAGTTCATATAAGATGTTGGACTTAAATAGAAGTGGTTGGGAGAAAAGACAACTGAGCATTTAATACAACTACAAGATATTTAAAATATTTTATAATGTATTAAAGACATCGACCAAGTTATACCAACCATGTTATATCGCAACATAAACATCAATCCATCCATGGTTCAAAGTTAACCAACAAGAAGGACTACTAATATGGCTGGGTACAAAAAAATAAATCAAAATGGAAAGAAATGAATGATTCAAATGTTAGAACATGTATAAAATGAACAAAATGAAAGTAAAGTCGGCCTCAGATATACATGATTCATTCATAATTATGAGATTTCATAGGAGAGGGCTGAGCACAAACAAGAATGATGTACGAAAGACCCGTATTGAGACATTAATCCATCCATGGTTCAAAATTAACGAACAAGAAGGGCAAGTAATATGCTGAATTAAGAAAAATCATGATTACAAATAGAATGAAATCATGGATTCAAATGTTCCAACATACATAAACTAAACAGAACCAAAGTAAACCGGCCTCAGAGATACATGATTCCTTCATATGAATTAGATTTCATATGAGAGGGCTGAGCACAAACGAGCATCAAATATGGTTTAGATTAATTGAATTATAGTGAACAGATTGACAAAAAAACATAGAGCAAAATAGACCACAGAGCAGAGATGAAAACATAAACACATGGATTGAAATTTAATTTAACAAACTGAGGACAGAACAAATAGCATCATAGAGGAAACAACAGAGACAAGTACTGCGCAAAAAAAAAAAAAAAGAGATAGCACAATGGAGGGAAATGTAACACAAATCAAATACAAAACTCATATGGCATTAGATAATAGTAACAATCATAGAAACTAACAATCAAAGAAAGATAGTAGAAATTATTTGATATGGACAAAGCTGTAACGAAATTAGTTGAAAAAAAAAAAGAAATTGCTTGTACTCATCATCGGCCAGGTAAAAAAGGGATAAAGAACAAACCTATTGTGAGTAGGCCCCCCAAGCTTAAAACCAGTATAGAAGTCCCCTACCAAGCAACTCCGTCCTATGGCACTCAGATGGAACATGTAGCATCATGGACCGAAACAATCAAGCCAAGAAAGTACAGATGAGGGAATATAAATGAAAAGCAACAAGGGACTCTATGGTGATTGTTTGAAATGGCAAGTGGGTTTTAAGTTACAAATTGAAAAAAAGAAAGAAAGAAAGAAGGATATGGTTAATTAGAGTTTCATCTCTGGGGTAAAAACCCACAGATCTGGTGGGTTTAAGATTTGGATATGATCGCTAGAAGAAAAAAAGGTTGAAATCGACAGATTCATGAGGATATGGTTAGGGATTCGGATGGTCATTACAGAAGAAGAAAAAAACCAAAAGTGAAGGAGAGACAGGACCTCACACAGCATTCGGTGAAAAGAAGGAAACAAACCTTGCATGAGAGGGAAGAGAGAATGAAACAAATCTCACATGAGAAAAGATGAGAAAAGGAAACAAACCTTGCATGAGAGAAGATGAGAGAACGTGGAAAAACGTGTATGATGTGCGTGGGGTTTTGTGCCGACTTCAATAGTTCGAGTATTTGCAAAAATAACTTCGGGCTTAATTAATGCGTAGCCCAATCTCGGGGTGGACTGAATATGTCCACTCCCCCCAACTCCTACTCCGTGGGCCAAACAAGCCCTTAGTCTCTACGTGTAACTTAATTGGGTCTTGAAATACGAGTTGGGCCTAGTAAAATATGTCGATATTTCATGAAAATAACGAAATGTCGACAATATCATCGATATTAGGGTAAAATCGACATTTTTTCTAAAATATGTCTAGTAGCTCAACATAGCGACATGTTCGGTTGACATGTACACTTGAAATTTGACTCTAACATTTGAAATGTTGATGTTGATGGAAATGTCGAGGTCCAAAATTTACGGAAATATCTCAATGAAAATGTCGATGGAAATTTTTGAAAAATTTATGGAAATATGTGAAAATTAATGGAAATTGTATGAATTAGTCAATAAAACTTTAATTGTAGCTTGATTAGCTATAATTGATCATTTTTAATCATCGTATCTAAAAACTAAGACAATATTTAAATTTAAATGCCGATGCGAGCAGAAATTTTGAAAAAAAAAATGAAAATTTATTTGAATTATTTCATGAAACTTTAAAAATTATGGAGATAGAAATCAATAGAAATTGTTTGAATTATTAAATGAGATCTTAATTATGATGACTTAATTAGATTATAATTAACTATTTTTAATTGACTATACAAAATAATATCAAATATTGGTAATTAGTTACAAAATTAAAAGAGATATGAAATATTTGTATATGAAAAAATAATTGTAAATTGTTTGATATAAAATGTACATATTGAGAGAATTGGAGGGAATTGGAGGGAATTGAGAATTTGAGATTAAGTTGTAAAGAAAGTGAAAATGGAATGAATACTTATTGGTGGTAAAAACAATAAAATCTAAAATAAGAAAAAACTAATAAAAATATTTTTGTGATTTAGAAGATATTTGGAAAATTTAAAAAAATTGATGTGAAATTGTAAAGTAATTAAATGAAAAGGTAAAAGAAGAATAAAGGACAAACTAAAAAAGACAAACGAAGAGGGAAAAAAACATTGGATTCCCGGCCACTAAAGCATCAAGCGGCCGGTCGCATCAATTAGTGCGTGTAACAACCTATATTTTCTAATACAATCATTCTAACAATAATGCGGAAGCATAATGATTAGAAACTTAAACAATTCAGCAAAAGCAATTTCTTACAAAAAATTCTAAGATAAACTATCGAATCCTTAACAACAGCTTTCTAATTCTTGTGCCAGAACGCTAAACTTCACTTTTTTCGGGACTATCACTTGATCATTCGTCTGAAAACATTTTGGAAAAACAAAAATGAGTACATAAATACTCAATAAGCAAATTCCACATCAAGTTCATAAATTCATTTTCTTTTAAAAAAAACTTAGAAATTCAATTTAACAATCTATTTCAATAGTTGAATTAAAAGTCAAATATTCATTTGGTCATTTGCTTTCAAAATAGTCGTAAACAAAAATACAAATATTCTTGCAAAACTTTTAATACAACTATCAAACTTTCAGTTAAAACTTTCAAATAAACAGTTCTTTAAAAAAAAATATCTTTCAATCAAACAAGTTTTCAAAACTAAGCCTTTCGATTGAACAAAATTTTCATTTAACCAAAACTTTCAAATGTCAAAACTTTCAATTCAAAAGTATTTTCAATCAATCAATACTTTCAATTCAAACGGTACTTTCAATCAATCAATACTTTCAAATATCAGAGTGGGAAGATGCATTATTTTGGTAGCCTTCAGAACATATATGATGGTTATCTGTCGGTAACACCAATCAATCATTCAGAACATTCAATCAGAGTTGTTGATAAAATCGACCAAAACATTCAATAAGAGTTGTTGATAAAAATCGACTAGAACATTCAATACAATTACTTAAGTGTGAGGCCATGTGAGTGAAACACACACATGAATCTTCATTCCAAAGGAATGTCAAATTATAAACTGTGTCTTCCCACAAATAAACTTCAATTAGTCAGAGCTTTCAATCAGAGATATGAATAAAATCGACTAGAACAATCATTACTTAAGTGTAGGCCAAGTGAGTGAATAACACACACATGAATATTCATTCCAAAGGAATGTCGAACTACAAATGTGTCTTCCCACAAATGTGTCTTCTCACAAATAATCCAAAACAATTCCATCAATTCTAGTTTAGGCTACTACCACAAATAAGCAAAGCATTCCTAAAAAAAAAAAAATTGGCATATCCAAATAGCCCTATTGAACCAATCAAATACTTTTCAAAACATTCAAATGGTAAACATATACTTTTACTTAGCAAAATAATTCAAAACATACAAAACAGTTTCAATCAATTTTAAATCACATAAAAAACATGCTTTCAGATATTTTTTCAAATAACAATAAATCAAAACGGAATTATTCCAAATTTTCTATTTTGGAAGTGATGTGGAAACTACTTACCTCAATTGATAATCCTACAATTCTCAATCTCAATCTCAATTCCAAATCTAATTCCATTTTCTTGAACAATCATCAACTTTAACTAGAAGCCCAAACATATCCACTGATCAAAAACCAAAATTCTATCTTAAAGGTCAAAAAGCTTATCTAAAACATAGACAATCTTATCTACCTAATTTTTCTATTCCAAAACAAATTTCCTAATAAAAAGTTAGGAAATATAGGATTCTTAGGAAAAAAAAAACATCATTGAAAAACTGAGTTAAAAATACTTTAAAATCCAAATAAAAACATACTAAAATCAGTAAAAATCAATGCTTTTCAATACGTAATAAAATACCAAACAATTTTTTCAATTCTACAACTTTTAAAACCTTCAAAACTATCATAAATAACCCAAAAAAAATTCTGTTTCATAAACAAAACTCTTGATCAAGATTTTAACATTAAAAGAATCAAGATTTGCCACTTTTTAACACCAAAAATCAGATCTGAAAAAGGTCATAAAACTACTGTAAAAACATTAAAAACATACATTTTTTTATGTAGAAATCAAAGCTATAAATCACACTTCAAAGAATCAATCGTTTGGTAAATTTTCTTGTGCAAAAATAATCCAAAATACACTTAAAACCGTCTCAATTTTAAAAAAATTCAAAATTGAAAAATTCTAGAAAATTTTCCATTATCAAAACCTTCAATTTAATTGAAAAAACCTAAGAGGAAAAAACCTTGATAAAAATTAAGCAAACCAAAAACCTAAAAACTTTTTAGGGCAAAAGATTTCAAAATAAAGTTCATCCTAATCAATCATGAAGAGGACAAAATAATAATCAAAACCTAAAACTTTTTCAAGAAAAGTTCAATAATCAAGAAAAAAAGAAAACAAAACTCAAGAATATAATGGAATAAAACTTACTACTTTTTCTTTGAAGAGGAAACTACAGAACGTCTTCTTCTTTTCTCTCTTTTTGTCATCAAAATGTTTGGTAAAAATCTTAGGGTTAAAAGAGACTTTTTTAAAAGAACCCTAATTAAAACCCTTAAAAGATTATCTGATCTTTTTTTTTTTTTTTTAAAAGATAAGATAATAAAGTTTTATCTCCTAATTTAAAAAGAAGATAAAATCCTAATTAAAAAAATTTTTAGAAAATTAATAATATATATAAAAAAATTAAGTCGTTACAATTGCAGTCAATCAACTGACTGAGGTAAGATTTAATTTCAAAAAAAAAAAATTAAAGCATGAAGTTTTGACTTACATATTGTGAAAACTTTGAAATTTCGAGTGTTCGACGAAAGGAGGAAAAACAAAAATTTTCCCCTCCGACATGCCAAAATGTGAAGTGACATTTCGACATGTTGCTTGAAATTTTATACTATGTTACTATGACATTTTTTGCACTTCATTATTAAACATTAATATTCTTTAAACATATGTTTGGAATATATTTTTTTTCTTAATTATTTTAATACATTAATAGCCTATTTTATAATTTCTTTTTTTTTTTTTTAAAAAAAAGCTTGTTTTATTTAGTACAAAAAAAAGGTTATTATTTATTTCAAAATAATGAATTTGTGAATATTAATTTTAATGTGCGTGATGATATTAAATTCCACAAATCACTCAATAGTCATTTTATTCCTCTAAAATAAAGCTACATAAAACAAGTTAATTGGTTTATTTTAAATCTGCAAACGAAAAGTCGTTGTAGTATAGTGGTGAGTATTCCCGCCTGTCACGCGGGTGACCCGGGTTCGATCCCCGGTTACGGCGCGTTTTTATTTGTTTTTTTCTTTTTTAATTTGCTATTTGAAATTGTGTTGATTTTTCCAATACTTGGACCGGTTATGATGTATGAATTGGTCTACAGGCGAATATCTCAACCGGGTTTTTACTTTCTTTTCAAAAATATTTATTTTAAGTAGAAAGTGTAGTAAGACTTTGTTTAATAATCATTTGGTTTTTGAAAATTGTGCTCCATTCCTTTGTAATGGTTTTTATTTTTTTAAAAAAAATATTTGAATTCTTAACAAAATTCCAAAAACAAAAACAAGTTTTTAAAAGTTTCGGCCCTGTTTGATAATCATATAGTTTTTAGTTTTTTATTTTTAGTTTTTGAAAATTAAGCTCATAAATGCTAATTGCACCTATGGATTTCTTTGTTTTGTTATCTATCTTTTAGGAATGTTTTTAAAATCAAGGCTAAATTTTGAAAATTGAAAAAAAAAAGAGTAGTTTTTAAAAACTTTTTTTTTTGTTTTTGAAATTTGACTAAGAATTCAAATGTTTCCTTAGAAAGAGTAAAAAAATCAGAAATTGTGAAAAAAAAAAGTACAATTTTCAAAAATAAAAATCAAATGGTTATCAAATAGGGCTTAAATTAACATGATTCATTATTTATCATTTTAAGCTCAAATGCATGTGCAATTTAATAAGTATTTAATGCATTATTAACTCTAGTTACCAAAATTAGACAAATAGTATTTTGTTTTAGTTTCAATAATACGTGATGGTAGAGATTCAAACTTTTGACCTTTTGGTTGAGAGTATAATGTTTTAAGTAGTTGAGTTATGCTCAAGTTGGTTAGACAAATAGTAAATGATATATTTCGTTTTGCTAATAAGTGAATGATGAATTTGCGCCAACCTAAGTATAGTTCAATTATTAAGGCATATATCTTCAACCAAAATGTTAGAGGTTGAAGTTGAACTCAAAAAAAAAAAAAAAAGAAAAAAAAAGAGGAATTTTATTCAACATCATAATATAACAACAATGTATTTTTAAACATTAGCATTTTTTTTACTAAGATAGTTTGCATAATTAATTGGTAGTTTCCTTGAATATTTTACGTGGGAAGTTTCTTTGCCCTTATCAGTAAATAGTGGTTTTAAACAAATTGAGAATCATAAATGTAGAAAATTAGGAAAATTTTGGTTGAATGTTTCAGTTTAGACCCAATCATTTGGGTGGACTTAGTTTCAATTTAGTTCATCTCCAGACTCCAATAAATTTCATCAATCATCTTTGAACTATCGTTTATCTACATGAAAATTTCACACATTTTTTTGTTTAATTTTGCACGCAATTCAAACTCTAACACAGTCAACTTACAAGCTAGCCAATAGAAAACATTAACTTATTTCCATGTAAAAAGAAATTTGTCGGCAATGACTAAATTAAAAAATGTTTAAATTCTAAGAACCAAATTGAAACTAATTCCAAATTGTAGGAGTTGAATTGAAAGTTTTAAAGGACCAAATTGAATCAAAACTTAAATCATAGGGACCAAATTAAAACTTTTAAAACTATAATGTTTAAATTGAAACTATGCCAAAAATAAAAGAAAAAAAAACTATATTAAACAATTGAAACTGTTCCAAAAATAAAAGAAAAAAAATTATATTAAGGCAAATGATGACACAAAGCATTTGACACAAAGCACTTCACACTGCAAAGCTTGCAAGAATTGAATACATGATAGGTGCCTCTTTAGTTTCATTCTCGTTCTTCAAGAATTTTATAGTGCGAGTAGAATAGCTTTTTAAAAAAATGTTTTTTAAACTGTAGACCCCATGCATATTTGGTCTGGGCTTCTATTTTTTTCTTAATTATTTATTTTAATTATATTATTGTTGTGTATTATTACTCTTTTAATCATGGTTTGATTAATTGTATTAAGTTTTTTTTTTCTTTTTTATAAAAAGTGATAGCCTTTTGAAAGGATTAAAAAAAAATGTGCAATCTTTAAATTACAAAAAGGTATTTAAAAAAAAAAAACAAACAAAAAGCCTTCTCTCATAAGCCTCTTCATCTCCCAATGACTCTCTATCCTATGAGCACTTGAGTATCTACAAAATCACATCAAGAAACTCTATACATGAGGTAGAATTGATGGATTCACATGCAAAAATCTTTCTCTCTTAAGCCTCTTCATCTCCCAATGTCTCCTTATGCACTTGAGTACCTACAAAATCACATCAAGAAACTCTATACATGAGGTATGAATGATGGATTCAAATCCAAAATTCATCATTCTCTTTTAAGCCTCTTCATCTCCCAATAGCTTTATATCCTATGTGCGTACCTATAAAATCACATCAAAGAACTCTATGTATAGGGTAGCAATGATGAATCAAATTCAATTTCAAAATTCAAATTCACAATCCTTGGCCTATAAATTGGATTCAAAACCATAGAGGAAAAAAGAAAAAAAGAGAAAGGGAGGGGAGAAAGAAAAAAAAAGAGAATGTAATGGGTGACTCCATCATCCAACTTATCCCCTTTGAAAAAAAGAGTAAGAATCCAAAAATGTAGAAGGAACCTCCATTTTTTTTTCTCTCTCACATTTTTGGCACCTTCCATCTTGAAGAAACTTTTTTTGCACATTCCATCTTGAAGAATTTTTTTTTTCTCTCCATCTCTCTCACACACATTTTTCTAAAGAGAGGGATCATCTTTTCTTCTCCATCATTTTTCATTTTTTCTTCCACCTTTTTTTTCTCCAACAACACCATTTTCATCTTTTTCTCCTCTCCTCGGTCCCTTCACATTACAACAACAATAAAAAAGAAATCCACTTTTTTTTTTTTTTTTAAATTTCGGCCTTACTCCATCCTTTTTTTTCCCTCACCACTTGCCTTCTTCTCCAACAAGCCCTACAAGCCTACCTTCAAGTGAAAAAGCTAATCATTCAACGGAATGCATTCGTTGGTTTTCTCACATGGTTTATTCATACCATCTTAAGGTGTTGGATGATTGAGAAGTTATTTTTTAGTCAAGTTTGTTGTGCTCAGATTGAAAGCCTATTATTCATAATATGATCAAGTAGAGCTACTTTAAATGCTCGAAAGTCTTCACTTGAAATGGAGATCAAAGTTTTATAATTTACATAACTTAAATATGATTAGTTAAAAGAAAAATGATTGCAAAAAATTTTGTTAGGAAGAAATTTTCTATTAAGAATAAAACTCTTTTGAAATTAGTCTATGAGTTTTTTTTTTTTTTTTTTAAAATGACAAAAAGTCCAAAATGTTTTACAAACTATCCATATTCTTTACCAAAATAAAACTAATTCTTCCCATAAAAAACAATTTTTTTTTTTATGAAAAAGAATGAACATATATATTTATCCAAAGCTATCTTGCATAAACTTTTTTAACATTTTTCTTCTTTGTATAAAATAAATTATTTATAATCATGATTTTTTTAAAAGAATTTATAATCCATGAAATCCCCAAAACACTTTTTAAATTAATTACTATTTTTACCAAACCAATTGAACTTCTAAAGTTCAAATAACTTTTTTAAAGCAACTAAATTTATCTAACAAACTTTTCAAGAGTACCTTTTTTTTTTCAAGTTTTAGAAACTAAAATAAATACCTTTCAAATTTTCATTTTCATAAAAAAAAACAAGAGCCGCACATTTTCTAGAAAAAACAAAAAACAAAAAACGTTGACCTTTTTAAATGGGTTGCTTGGGATAAATTCATATTACTCTCAAAGTGCATGAAAAATCCATCGATCAAAATTTTTAAAATTAAAAAAAATAAAACAAGATTAAAATAAATGCACTTCTATGATGGATTTGAGAAAAAATTAAAATTTCTTAAACTCTTGAGGTGAGAAATTTTCTTATTGATTGTAATTCCAATATTAAATCAACTAATGGCTAATAACCCCACTCAAGTTGGTCAAATATTTGCTTCACTCTTGAAGTTTAAGATATGACTAATTGAGACATTTTAAAAATAAAACAACAAAACATGTTTTCTTAATCTTATGAACTCAAAGGACAATTTTTTTAATTAAAATTAATCAAGATAACATGAGATAACCAAGATTTGGTAACCGTTTTTTTTTTAGTGTTGTAGGGTGCTAATACCTTCCCTACACACAAAAGATCCCCGAACCTAAACACTATTTTCGTAGACCTGTTCTTTTAAATGGGTAACCAATAACAACCTATTAATGGTTGGTGACGACTCCAAATTCTTTTCTAGAACTCCCTGCTTTTAGATGAATGTCGGCCGCTCCATGTGGCAATATGGCAGCAACAGAAACAAAATCTTTTTTTTATAAGCACTTTTGAAAAATTAATAATTTAAAGCATGTTTAGTATAGCTTCTTGAGTAATTTTATATTATAAAAGAAAATAAAAAAAATCTTAATAAATAAAAAGCACTTTAAAAAAATTGGATTAATTTAAAAACTATTTTTTAAGAAACACTTGAGAGATTGATTATCAAAAAATGACTTTAAAGTGATTAACATAAGATATTAAAAAAATGTAGGAAGAAAAAAACACATATTTGTAATTAATAGATCACTTTTGAATATAGTGCAACAAACAAATTTTGTTGTTTAAAGCACTTTTTAAAAAATATAAGATATAAAAACAATTTTATTGAAAATATTTTTCAAAAAAGTTCTAAAATTAGAAGGTATTCCAACACATTCTTACTTTGAGAGTTGGAAAGCTTGGCATTCAGATTGAATCTTGAGCTTTTTGTTTGTTGAAAAATCAATTAGTTTTTGAAGTCTTATGATCCTTGTTCAAGGTAAGAGAGATTGATCTTCTGCAATGTTCTTCTAATCCTTTAGAGGCTGTTTGGGACACGGAGTGGGTTAAAATAGTATGAATTTATTTAGTCTGTGGAGTTAAATAGTTTGTGGAGTTAAATAATCTGTGTTTGGGGTGCTAAGTTGTTTAGTCTAGGTTAAGTAAGTCTGTAATTGGGGTGCAGAGTTGTTTAGTCTGGTTTAGGGTGCAGAGTTTTTAACATAGAATTTTAAAGTCTATGTTTATTCTGGCTGATTTTTTTCTACAGTTTTTGTTGTAGTATACAATTAGTGCTATACTGGATATCAATTTTTCAAATTTTAAATAATAAAGACTCGTTCCCTTCAAAGAAAATATTTTTTTCATTCCTATTCTTACCTCATATCTGATTTAGATAGCTAGCAACATTTTTCAAGGGATTTCATTCAAAATTATCCTAATAGAAAATCATTGCTTTTAATTAATTCTATTGTTTTTTTTAGAAAATATACAATTTATTAAAGACATTTATTCTAATGACCTAAAAGGTGCGTGTGTGTGTGTATTAGTTAAAAAATTCATTGCATAACAATGTATGATGTTTAATGTAAAAGATTGTTGAGGAAAATTTGTTGTTGTAATTTATTTTTGGCATTTTCCATCTTGAAGAAACCTTTTTAGCACATTCCATCTTGAAGAAACTTTTTTTTCTCTCTCCATCTCTCTCACACACATTTTTCTAAAGAGAGGGATCCTCTTTTCTTCTCCATCATTTTTCATTTTTTCTTCCACCTTTTTTTTTCTCCAACAACACCATTTTCATCTTCTTCTCCTCTCCTTGGTCCCTTCACATTATGACAACAATAAAAAAGAAATCCACATTTTTTTTTTAAAATTTCGGCCTTACTCCATCCTTTTTTTTTCCTCACCACTTGCCTTCTTCTTCATGTGAAAAAGCTAATCATTCAATGGAATGCATTCGTTGGTTTTCTCACATGGTTGATTCATACCATCGCCATCTTGCAAAAGGGAGATTTAGAAAAAGAGTTGGGGTAACTCTTCTTGATAGAGCACTTTTTATCTTTTTTGTCTATCTCAAATGTCTTGCTAGTTTGTGTTTGAGTTTTTAACTTTGGACTGTTAAATCCCAAAATGCAATACTCACTATCCTCTACCTGTTTTTATTGATATCTTGTTGCCTTTTTTTATGCTCTATTTATGTTTATATTTTATGTCTTAAGGTGTTGGATGATTGAGAAGTGATCATTTTTAGTCAAGTTTGTTGTGCTCAGATTGAAAGCCTATTATTCATAATATGATCAAGTAGAGCTACTTTAAATGCTTGAAAGTCTTCACTTGAAATAGAGATCAAAGTTTTATAATTTACATAACTGGAATATGATTAGTTAAAAGAAAAATGATCGCAAAAAATTTTGTTAGGAAGAAATTTTCTATTAAGAATAAAACTCTTTTGAAATTAGTCTATGAGTTTTTTTTTTTTTTTTTTTTGTAAAAATAACAAAAAGTCCAAAATGTTTTACAAACTATCCATATTCTTTACCAAAATAAAACTAATTTTTCCCGTAAAAAACATTTTTTTTTTAATGAAAAAGAATGAACATAGAAATTTATCTAAAGCTATCTTGAATAAACTTTTTTAACATTTTTCTTCTTTGTATAAACAAAATTATTTATAATCATGATTTTTAAAAAAAAAATTTGTAATCCATGAAACCCCCAAAACACTTTTTAAATTAATTACTATTTTTACCAAACCAATTGAACTTCTTAAGTTCAAATAACATTTTTGAAGCATCTAAATTTATCTAACAAACTTTTCAAGAGTACCTTTTTTCCTTTCAAGTTTTAACAACTAAAATAAATACCTGTCGCAACATCATCGCGACGCGGAGCGGCCGACGTCCTTTCCTAAGAGTCTCTTTCGAGGTAAAAGATTTGGAGTCGCCACCAATCATTATAGAGTGTGATTGGTCCCCTATTTTAGAGGAAAATGGTAGTCTATGAAACCAAAAATTAGGCTCGGGAGTCGATTGAGTGTAGGGAAGGTGTTAGCACCCGTACAACACCCGTTTTAGAAAAAGGGTTACCACATTTTATTTCAAAATTATCCTTTTATTTAATAGTCCAAAGAAAAATATTTTTATGTTTTATTTTGAATGTCCCAAAATTTATTAATTCACATTTTAAAATAAAATATGAACTAATAACTATGAGTGGCTCAAGGCCATTAGAAAAACTTGAATTTATTTTGATATTTCAAAATAAATTCCTTATTTTATAAAAACAAATTACTTACGGAAAGAATTTAAAACAAAGGGTTCTTATTTCAGAAGTCCAATTTTAAAGGAGGCAATTTATTTTATTTCAAACTTTGTTGCCAAATTTAATTTTGAAAAATTGGAAAGTTCTTATTTCAGAAATCCAATTTTAAAAGGGCAAACTTGTTTTATTTCAAATTTTGTTGCCAAAATTTAATTTTGAAAAATTGGAAGGTTCTTATTTCAGAAATCCAATTTTAAAAAGGCAAACTTGTTTTATTTCAAACTTTGTTGCCAAAATTTAATTTTGAAAAATTGGAAGGTTCTTATTTCAGAAATCCAATTTTAAAACGGCAAACTTGTTTTATTTCAAACTTTGTTGCCAAATTTTAATTTTGAAAAATTGGAAGGTTCTTATTTCAGAAATCCAATTTTAAAAGGGAAAACTTGTTTTATTTCAAACTTTGTTGCCAAAATTTAATTTTGAAAAATTGGAAGGTTCTTATTTCAGAAATCCAATTTTAAAAGGGCAAACTTGTTTTATTTCAAACTTTGTTGCCAAAATTTAATTTTGAGAAAGTTTCAATGAGATTAAATAAAATTTGACTAATTGGGTACTTCCCAGGTAGAGGTGTTCCCTTTGGTCAGCTTAAATACCTCGGCCTAGACAGAACGTTGAGTCTCGCATAATCAAATTTTATTCCAAACTCATTAATTAGTTATAACTTGAGAGCTCATTTAGAAAATCTAAGTTAGAACCAAATTAAAACTTCATTTTAGTTATAATCAAATTAGAAATAAATCAATTGAAACTAAACTGAAATTGTGTTTAGAAAATTTCAAAATCAAATCAAATGAAATTATCAAATAGCAAAAATTAAGCAATGTGCAATTTAATTCAAATCAAAATGAAGCAATCAAATAGCAAAATTTAAGCAATTTGCAAATTAAGCACATTAAGCAATTGGCAATTTAATTCAAATCAAAATGAAACAATCGATTTCCTATTCAAATCAAATAGCAAATTAAGCGACATGCCATAAATCGATTTGCAAATTAAACCACAAATCATGAACCAATTTACAAATTAAACAACATGCTAATTGGAATTTAATCAACAAGTCATGGGTTGAATTGCAATTTAACAACATGCTATTGGTCAATTCAAAGATAATCTATCAAATAATTATGATTAATTGAAAATACACAACAATTCAATGGCTAATTGAAACGACACCAACAAATCGAGGTGTTAATTGAAATCTTAAATAGCAATTTAAGACTAATTGAAATTTAAACAATAATTATGGTTAATTGAAATTCAAATAACAATTAAGATTAATTGAAAATCAAACTAACAATGGAAATATTAAAGTGAAATCAAGAATGGTCCAATTGAAATTCACTCACAAGTTAGGGGCAAATAAGGGATTTAGCACCAAAAAGAGAGGGTCAAAATGGAAGTTTAAGAGAAAAAGCTTATCTCCCTTCACCCACACCTTCTCCTTCTCTTACCTTCTTCTTCTTTTACGTAGATGTTCAACTTTCTCGCCGGAAATGCACACCGAAGGGGCGTCGGATTTGTCAAGCTTGTGTTCAGGTCGTGGGTGTCGCCGGAAGTCGTGGGTATTGCATCGGAGTTGGTGAAATTCGTAGATCTAACAATTCTTCAATTTCTCCAAGCTCTACTTTGATTTCTCCAACCAAGATCTACTTTTTCTTCTTCCTCTTTCCTCTATGATTTCTTCAACTCTCTCCTCTGTAATTTCTTCAACTTTCTCTCCTCCTCTCCCATCAATTCCCCTTTTGCTCTCTTTAATTCCTCTTTTTAAAGCCATCTCATTTACTAAAAAAGGATCCAAATTTTTTGTCACAACCACTGCAAATCCTCATTTTGAGGAGGAGGAACGTGGATGTGAAGCACCTATTCTTGTGGGGAGAAGGAGACTAAGTTTACGAGAGAAGAAAAAAAAAAGCTAAACATAAAAAAATTAATAAAAAAATAAATAAAAATAATAATAAAAACGAAAATGAATAAATAAATGAACAAAAATCAAATCAAATCAAAACAAATAAAATTGAAATACAATCTAATCTAATCTTAAAAGATAAAGATAAAATAAAGCACAAAAGCTTTAAATAAAACTTAATATCTACATATAAACAAAGTAAACACAAACCAAAATTAAAATCAAATCAAATTATAAAAATTACCGGACCAAATACGGTATCTACAATACCTTTCAAAATTTTATTTTCATAAAAAAAATAAGAGCCGCACATTTTCTTAAAAAAAAAACAAAAAATGTTGACCTTTTTAAATGGGTTGAGTAGTGTGCTTGAGATAAATTAATATTACTCTCAAAGTGCAAGAAAAATCCTTCGATCAAAATTTTTAAAATTAAAAAAAATAAAACAAGATTAAAATAAATGTACTCCTATGATGGATTTGAGAAAATTTTAAAATTTCTTAAACTCTTGAGGTGAGAAATTTTCTTATTGATTGTAATTCCAATATTAAATCAACTCATGGCTAATAACCCCACTCAAGTTGGTCAAATATTTGCTTCACTCTTGAAGTTTAAGATATGACTAATTGAGACATTTGAAAAATAAAACAACAAAACATGTTTTCTTAATCTTATGAACTCAAAGGATAATTTTTTTAATGAAAATGAATCAAGATAACATGAGATAACCAAGATTTGTTACGCACAAAAGATCCCCGAACCTAAGCGCTATTTTCGTAGACCTGTTCTTTTAAATGGGTGACCAATCACACCCTATTAATGGTTGGTGGCGACTTCAAATTATTTTCTAGAACACCCTCCTTTTAGATGAACGTTGGCTGCTCCATGTGGCAATATGGCAGCGACATAAACAAAATCTTTTTTTTTATAAGCACTTTTGAAAAAATTAATAATTTAAAGCATGTTTAGTATAGCTTCTTGAGTGATTTTAGATTATAAAAGAAAATAAATAAACCTTAATAAATAAAAAGAACTTTAAAAAAATTGGATTAATTTAAAAACTATTTTTTTTAAGAAACACTTGAGAGATTGATTATTAAAAAATGACTTTAAAATGTTTAACCAAAAATATTAAAAAAAAATTTAGTAAGAAAAAAACACATATTTGTAATTAATAGAATCATTTTTGAATATAGTGCAACAAATAAATTTTGTTGCTTAAGGCACTTTTTAAAAAATATAAGATATAAAAACAATTTTATTGAAAATATTTTTCAAAAAAGTTCTTGAATTAGAAGGTATTCCGAACACATTCTTACTTTGAGAGTTGGAAAGCTTGGCATTGAGATTGAATTAATCTTGAGCTTTTTGTTAGTTGAAAAATCAATTAGTTTTTAAAGTCTTATGATCCTTGTTCAAGGTAAGAGAGACTGATCTTCTGCAATCTTCTCCTAATCCTTTAGAGGCTGTTTGGGGCGCTAAGTGGGTTAAAATAGTATGAAGTTATTTAGTCTGTGGAGTTAAATAGTTTGTAGAGTTAAATAATCTGTGTTTGGGGTGCTAAGTTGTTTAGTCTAGGTTAAGTAAGTATGTAATTGGGGTGCAGAATTGTTTAGTCTAGTTTAAGGTATGTGTTTAGGGTGCATAGTTTTTAACATAGAATTTTAAAGTCTATGTTTATTCTGGTTGTTTTTTTTTTTTTCTACAGTTTTTGTTGTAGTATACAATTAGTGCTATACTGGATATCAATTTTTCAAATTTTAAATAATAAAGACTTGTTCCCTTCAAAGAAAATATTTTTTCATTTCTATTTTTACCTCATATCTGATTTAGATAGCTAGCAACATTTTTCAGGGGATTTCATTCAGAATTATCCTAATAGAAAATCATTGCTTTTAATTAATTCTATTGTTTTTTAAAAAAATATACGATTTATTAAAGACATTTATTCTAATGACCTAAAATGTGTGTGTGTGTGTGTGTATTAGTTAAAAATTTCAGTGCATAACAATATCTGCTGTTTAATGTAAAAGATTGTTGAGGAAAATTTGTTGTGCTAATTTTAACTTAAACTCTATTGCATATCTATTGCCTATAGCTTATAGAGATTTAGCATTTTATGGTTAAACTTGGTCTCTATTGTAACTCCATCTTTTATGGATGCTTTGCTTATCTATGGTTTCAAAACCTAACAAGTTTTAAATAAATTTTGTTGTTTATTATCATACGAAATTAAATGATATTTTTATATAAGAAAAATTATGGGACAATCATATTTTGCTAGTTTTCCTATAATTTTAAAAATTATCATTTAAACAAAATTTTTAACAACTTGATATGCAAGTATTTCATCCTTGTAATAGTCACTAATGAAACACACCGTACCCTTAGAGTTTTTACAGTTAAACTTTGTCTCCATTATAGCTTCATCTTTTTTTGGTCTATTTGAGTGTAGGATTTTGAGTGATTTCAAATTCTAACAAATTTTAAATGAACTTAGTTGTGTATTATCATATGAAATTGAATGATATTCTTCTGTCAAAAAAGGTTCTTACCAAAGTAGTCATATTTTGCAAGATTTCCTAGAATTTCGAAGTAACTTAACATCAATGTTTAAAATAGCGATGTCGACAAAAATATTGAAGTCTCAATTTTATGGAAATATTGATAAAATATCGATGTCGTTGGATAATTCCGATAAAATTATATATATAAAAAATTAATACATTTTTTAAATATTTTAAAATACTTATTATTAACATAGGAGAGAGACAAAGAGGAAAATGAAGAGAGGAAAAGAGAGGAATGTGAGGTTCCTCGATAAATATGCATACTTGAATAGTGAACACTGTTGAAGTTAGTGGGGTAGAATTATTTACCCACTGTGTTGTGAAGTATGTGGTTCAAACAAGGAGTGGGGTATTTTAACCCACTCCATCCAACTCGAGGTTGGTGGGCCAAACACCCCCCTAAAATGTGTATAAGATGAGAGTCAGCAGGAATATTCTCTGTCCTTGATCTTGATTCCCCAGTCTCCACAACATTGGAAATGGGAAATGCATCCTCAACCAAGTCTTATCTTGTTGTCATATGTAGGAGAGGATACCTTTTTTTTAAGCAAATTGAGGTAGACTTTTTAAGGAGAAAATGGTGGTTTTAAAAATATTTATAAGAAAAACAATGATAATTATATGGTTAAAATACCATTTTGGTCTATGTACTTTGAGTTTCATTTCATTTTAGTCTCTGTACTTTCAAATGTCCAATTTTAGTCTATGTACTTCTAATAAAGCTTAAAATCAGTCACTATTGTTAGTTTATTGTTAACTTTTCTAAAAAAAATTAGTTTTTATTAGCCTTTGTTCTATAAATTTTAGAAATATGTTCACATTGTGTCTTTTCTTGCATGAAAATTATTATTATTATCTAACCAATTTCGATAAAAATTAACTTCAAAATAACTATAGGGACCAATTTTAAGCTTTATTGAAAGTACAAGAACCAAAATTAGACATTTAAAAGTACAAGTACAAAAAAAGATTTAAACTCAAAGTAAAGGGACCAAAATGACATTTTTACCTAATTTTATTAAGGCAATACTAAATTGCTAATATTGAAAAGCTCATCTATAATATATTAAAAATCAAGAGTTTCTAAAAAAATATTTTTAGACAAAAATACCCTTCTAAATTTTAGGTATACATTAATCAAATCATCCTAATCCGATTTGATAATTTAAATCAATAATCTTAATTTGATAAGCAATTTGATTCAAAATCAAATCAAATTTGAATTTGAATCAAATTACTTTTATAAACTAGATTATCCTTTTAAATTTTAGTTAACAATATTAATCAAATCATCCTGATCGTATTTCATAATTTGAATCAATAATTTTAATTTGATAATGTAATGACCCTACCTCCTTAAACATGACTCCCTAGGGCCATTACTATACATGCATGTTTTGGAGGCCACAAAACAGAAAAGAAAGTTTTTATTTAAAATAAAGACCTTAGAACAGGTGGAATAACAAAAAGAAAACTTTGTTTAGGATCCCAACCAAAAATTTGGAAAAACCACAGCTCTTAAAGTCAAGGCCTCAAGTTTCAAATGAACAATACTTAATTCAAAACAACATAGCGAAAGTGATTCTCAGATAAAGTCTCATGAAATAAATAAAACAATTAAATAGAAGAAGAAATGCAGAAACATGACTATCTACTTCTCCCATGACCCTGCAAGCGAACCCCGTCACTCGCCTTGGATGCCCTTGCCTTTACCTGAAAAGAAAACATTTTGGAAAATGGTGAGTATTTAAAATACTCAGTAAGTGACCCCACTACCAGGTCAGAGTATGCAAACACATGCAACATTTTTTTTAAAAAAGTGAACTTCCATCTAGTGGGACTTAAAACCTTTTCATATTTGTGCATTTTACTATTTTCTCTTCGGCTTAATCTGGAAAATTAACCCACCCTAACATTTTCTTTTCGTCTAACCCTTTCAGGTTCCTTTCCATTTAGATGTACATCTATAAATTTTAGGAGGGTAATTGCCATAGCCTTCGTAAACATTTTATCATGAACACACACATATATGCATGAGGTCCTAAAGCATTTTAAATTTTCATCAAATGATCCAATATAAAGCAACATTCTCACATGCAACATAAAGCACATTCTCACATAATTCAATAATAAACCATATCTTATGCATCACAACCACAAGGAAAAACATTCACGAAAACTTTGCATTTAAAAAAAAGATTTTTTTTTTTCAATTCAGTTCCCAACTTGCATTTAAGCAACTGGCATAAAGTTCCTTACCTTGATTTAACTTATAAAAATCAAGATAAACCTCCAATCAATCTTGACTCAACACGTTCAAAGGAAGAAATTAACCAAATGCTTGCTAAAGTTTCAGCCACCTTTGAACCTTGGTTGGTCGAATTTTGAGCCTAATAAAAGAGATCTTTAAACTTAGAAACAAAATCCTAGATTCCATAATTGAATGCAAAGCATCAAGCATTTGAAACTCACCAAAATTTGACCTCCAAGAGTTCAATTACTTGCTGGACAGAAATCCTAAGGTGCACTTTTCGCACTTCTGACACCGGATCGAAGTCGGTATCCTAGAACAAGTTAGAATGAGCCATGGTTGCACCTAAAATCAATACAAACATTCTCAAATTCAATAGGAACAAGACCCACCTTCAAACCACGCTAAAAATGCAAACATTTGCTCCTAAAATTGTCGAAAACGCTACAGCTCGAAGACCCTCACGTCATGCGTTGGTTGCTAGTCGAAGAACCCAAAGTACGAGTCGAAATAGCAAGGAACAAGTCCTTCTGCTGCTAGATTTGAGATAATGCCGCAAACACCGCCAGGACGTTCGCTCTGACACCGTTCGGTTGTTCATGCCACCATCTGCCAGAGAACAAAGCTCTCCTGGTTGCTGGTAGGAAAAGAAGAAAATAATAATAATAATAATAATAATAATGGGTTGAAGTGTCTTTCTTTTTCGTGGAGGAGGAAGAGAATATGGGGAAGAAGAAGATGCCTTGTAGAATGTGCCCAGTAGAAGACAAAACCCTATTTAATGCTAGGTCAAACCCTCACCCATTTCTCGTTTCTTTCCAACATTGCCCTTCTTCTTAAATTTAAACCCTAACAAAAGATCTTCCACTTGACAAATGATTTGATTTGAGATTAGATTTTTAAAAAAAAAAAAATAACAATCAAGATATCCCAAAATAATTAAAATCAATAATTTTGAAATTAACTTTACTTAAAAATGTCGATTGTTACAATCTTCCCTCCTTAAGAACTTTCGCCCCTCGAAAGTTTCTAATCTTGAAAAAGCCCAGGATATCTAGCTCGCATCTCATCCTCTTGCTCCCAAGTAGCTTCATTAGACTAGTGGTTTTGCCACAACACCTTGACAAGGTTGATCTCTCGATTATGAAAAGTCTTTTGATCTTTAGTGAGAATTTGTACAGGCCAATCTTCATAACTCAGGTTCTCATTCAACTACAAAGGATCAAAATTAACCACTTGTGATGAGTCCGACATATACTTCCTCAACATGGAGACATAGAACACATTGTGTACTGCATATAGAGATGGTGGCAAAGCCAATTTATAAGCTATGGGGCCAATTTACTCCAGTATCTTAAACGGCCCAATAAAACATGGAATTAACTTTCCTTTCTGATTGAACCTCAGAACTTCCTTCATTGGAGCTACTTTCAAGAACACATGATCACCCACTTCAAACTCCAAGTCCCTTCGCCTCATGTCAGAGTAGCTTTTCTGTCTACTCTGTGCGGTTTGCATCCTTGCCCTAATCTTTTGAATCGCATCATTTGTGGCTTGGACCAACTCAGGTCCCAGCAACTGGCGTTCACCAACCTTGTCCCAGTAAATAGGAGATCTACATCTTTTACCGTACAAATCTTCAAACGGTGCCATGTTAATGGTTGCTTGGTAACTATTATTGTAGGCGAATTCCATCAAATGCAAGTGAGTATCTCAGCTACCTATAAAATCCAACGCACAGGCCCGTAACATATCCTTCAATATCTAGTTCAAACGTTCTATCTAGCCATCAGTCTATGGTGAAAAGACGTGCTGAAATACAGCTAAGTACCCAAAGCCTTTTGCAAACTTCTCCAAAAGTTAGCTGTAAAACAGGAATCTTTGTCCAAAACAATCCTCACAGGAACTCCGTGCAATCTGACTATCTCCTCAATGTACAATTGTGCCCACTTTTCTGTGGAGTAGGTAGGCTTCCCTAGAAGAAAATATGCTGACTTAGTAAGTCTGTCAACAATAAACCAAACCACTGTGTAGCCTCTAACTATCCTAGGCAGTTCCACTCTAAAGTCCATAGAGATTTCATCCCACTTCCATTGTGGCACTCTTAAATGTTGCAACAAGCTTGCTAGCTTCTGTCTTGATGCTTTCACTTACTGACAAACTAGACAATTGTTAACATAGTTCGCCACATCCCTCTTCATGTTACACCACCAGTAAAACTATCTTAGATCCTAATACATCTTTGTACTACCTGGATGCATTGAGAATGGAGAATCGTGAGCCTCGGTCAAAATCTCATTCTTAAGTTCATTAATCTCAAGCACACACAAACGTCCCCGACATAAGAGACCATCATCAGAAGATAGAGAAAACTCACGCCCCTAGTCTATCCCTACTTGGCGGAACATGTCCACTAGACTGGGATCCCCTCTGTTGGGAATCTATAATATGCTGCCTCAAGGTTGGCTGAACTGTCAACTGGGCTAACTGTGTGGTAGCTTCCCCACTAATACTGTTATCTTTGCACACTCTAAATTGGCCCATATATCATCTTGGTCAGTAATTAGAGCCGAAGTGTGCACTGTCTTTATGCTAAGAGCATCTGCAACTACGTTTTCCTTGCTTGGGTGATATAAAATCTCAACATCCTAGTCGTTTACCAACTCCAGCCATCTATGCTGCCCATGTTTAGCTCATTTTGAGTGAAGAAGTACCTTAAGCTCTTGTGGTCTATGAAGATCTGGATTCTCTCACCATACAAATAATGTTTCCAGATCTTTAAGACAAAGACCACCATTGCCAACTCTAAATCATGGGACAGATAGTTACGCTCATGGTCTTTCAATTGGCAGGACGCGTAGGCAATAACCTTTCCATGCTGCATCAAAACACCGCCTAAACCTTTCTTAGAAGCATCACTATAGACTACGAAATCTCCCATCCCGTCAGGCACTGTAAGGACTGGCGCTGAAACTAATTTCTGTTTGAGTTTCTGAAAACTCGCCTCACAAGCCTCATTCCACACAAACGAGTAACCTTTCTGAGTCAACTGCGTCAGGGGCATGGCTATCTTAGAGAAATCCTGAACAAAACGTCTGTAGTAACCTGCCAAGCCCAGAAAACTTTGTACCTCAGTGACAATAAACGAACAAGGCCATTATGTCACCGCTTCCATCTTCCCAGGGTCCACAGAAAGTCCAGCCCTCAACACCACGTGCCTTAGGAAATACACTTGCTAAAGCTAGAATTCACACTTAGAAAACTTTGCATACAGCTTATTCTCCCTCAAAGTTGACAAGACTCTCCTAAGATGCTCCTCGTGTTCCTCATCAAACTTAGAATAGACAAGAATATAGTCAATAAACACAATCACAAAAGTATCCAGAAACTTCTTGAATACCCTATTCATCAAACCCATAAAGACCGCAGGTGTATTTGTCAACCCAAACGAAATCACAGTGAACTCATAGTGCACATACCTGGACTTGAAAGCTGTCTCGATAATGTCTTCATCCTTAATTCTCAACTGGTGATAACCTGACCGTAGGTCGATCTTAGAGAACATCGTTGCCCCCTGTAATTGGTCAAAGAGATCGTCTATCCAAGGGAGAGGGTACTTGTTCTTGACAGTTACCCTGTTTAGCTCTCTATATTATATACACAAACACAGTTCTTCTTCACGAACAACACATGTGCCTTATAATTCTCATTTATGAGAATTATTTGACCATAAACTAGGTTGTTCTTGTCGTTTTTGTGTGTTTTGTTGTATGACGAACAAGCTAAAAATAATGTTTATGAGATAAATTCATGAAAGCTTGTTGGAGTATTGAAAAAAAGGAAAGAAGTTGAAAAGAGAATGGAAATTAAACCAATTTATTGTTTTTGTGTAGATTTGGAGCAAGTACGAAAATGCAATTGCATTCCACTTTCAAAATGCAATTGCATTTCTTCAGGAAAATAAGATGGTGAACAAGCACAAAAATGTAATTGCATTTTCTGGAAAATCTGGAAAATGCGGGAATCATGGAAATTACAAGATTTATGGAGATTTTTGTGTGATTTAGGAGATTCTTCAGTCCGATTTCATGCCCACAAATTGACCCAAGATTGAAGAAGAGAAAAGATGGAAATCCTAGCCCCCAACACCTATAAAAGAAGGAAGAATGAACCAAAAAAGTGGCTAGGTTTTTCTTCTCGCCCACAATTCTTAATTCTGCGTTTTCTGTCATTTTTCAGCAATTAGTTTTTCATTTTTTCTCTGTAATTTCTTAGTTTGATCCCTCCTCAACAAAAGTTAGGGGAGGTGAAGATCCATTCGCCTTTGACGGTGCAATTGGTTCAATCAAAGCAAGGAATACGCGAGCCCATAATTGTTTTTACATTTTGTTGTTTCCAATTTTTTAGTTACTGTTTTTTAGTTCTTTCTTACAAGCTTGTTGGATTTTAGTTAAGTGCTATGTGCTATTGATTTTTGTTTTTTTCTTGATTTTTTTTTGTGAGTGTGTGAGTTGTTGGAGTGTTTTGTTACTCAAGTCTTTTATTAATAAATTTTCAGATTGGGTTGCTCTTTTTATTATGAGATTTTATTTCCATTGTTTTGGCTATTTAATTATGAGTTTCTTACCAATTGAATCGTTGATTTTCATTCTCTCCATGATGAGCTAAATTTTCTTTAAGGGTTCAAGTCGGCGAGTGCCTTAGAGGAAAGATGTAAAGTTTAAAAGCATAATCAATGTAGCCAACACTTGAAACTTGGTTTGCTTTTGTTGAGTTTAATGTTGGGTAAACCTAGTCGACCAACTAGTGTTGCTTGTCAAGTTTAAACTTAATACCGAAAGGGTTAAGGGAAAGCAGATGTCACAAAAAGTAATGGAGGAAAAGGCTTACAAATAAGTTCCGAACATCAACCCTACACATAGGGCAAGACTCCAAAACCACTAGAATTGTACACAAAATTATCTAAGTTAGATTAGCCATAGAAATATAGGTTTAATCACTTAGCCTCCTAAAGATTTTGAAGCAAAACTGAATAGGATTCAAATTTGATTGAATTAGTTTTCTTGTGTTAGCTATGGTTGCAATTGCATTTTAGTTGTATTTCTTTCCAAAAGGGCATGAGCAACTTGAATTTCCTTTTTCATACTTATTTTTTTTTAATTATTTTCTTTTGCCAAAAACACCTCCCAACATTTTTATAACCTTGGTTACCAAAATTGTAATTTGAAAACAATTTTTGCTATTTTTTAATTTTGTTGCATCTGTTCCCTGTGGGATCAATACTCTGGAATATTTCCAGTTTTATATTACTTACATCGACAGTGTGCACTTGCACTGGACTGGAGCTTTGTTTTTAAACTAACAATGTTTTCTTAAAGCTCCCAAGTTTTAGTTCGATCAGTGCCCCCTAAGGCGACATGCTGGGACGTATGAACCCTTTATCTAACAAGTCCTGCAGTTGCTACTTGAGCTCTTTTAGCTCTGCTAGGGCCATTGTGTAGGGAGCTTTAGAGATAGGAGTTGTCCCTGGCTTGAGCTCTATGTTGAAGTCTACCTCCCGTGCAGGAAGTAACCCAAGAAGGTCTTCAGGAAAGACATCCAAAAACTCATTTACAACTAGTACTGAGGATACTAAAATCTCAGCACACATGGTGTCGACCACACTTGCCAGCACACCCCCGCTCCTTGGTTGATCAACTTCTTTGCCTTCAGGGTGGAAATCACCCTAGGGGCGGTCTTAGTTCTGGACCCTTTAAATTTGTAGCTTGCCTGCAATGGTGGCGTGAACACCACCTCCTTAAGAAAACAATCAATATTGACATGATTCACTGTCAGCCAATCCATGCCTATGATTACATTGAACTCTTCCATCTCTAAGACTACCAGGGTCACATCTAACTCACGACCTGACATTAACACTTTACATGCTCTTACATTTTCAATGGCTAACAAACTCACCCCTACCGGGGTGGCAACAAACATAACATATGACAACAGTTTTAGCTCTAATTTAGTTTGACTCACAAAAGATGCGGAGATAAAAAAATGAGTAGAACCTAAATCGAAAAGCACGAAGGCAAAGTGCCCAAGTATTGGGAGTGTACCTGTGATCACCGAATTTGATTTACCAGCACCTCGACTCGTAGTAGCATAAGCTCTCCCTTGGTGGATCATCTGTCTAGAAGAACCGGCACTACTTGAACTCGAAGGTTGGTTCCTATTACCTCTATTAGGGAAATTTTCTACTCTGTGACCCTCCTATCCACACCTAAAGCATGCTCCCGTCTTGGCTAAACATCTACCCCAATGTCGTCTCCCACGTTCACTGCATCGTGGCTTGTTCCCACTATTGCCCCTTGGCTTGTACGACTGCTAGCTGTACCTTGGAGCTGGACGAGATTTCTCAAATGAGTGCTGAGGGCGCTGAGAACACTGGGAACCAAAGGTCGTCTGTCTCCACTTCCTCTTCTATCCCGTGGAGGAACTTGGATCTGTAGGCACCTGATACTCGCTTTGCTGGCGGGAGCCTATCAACTCAACCTCCCACTGCCCTGGCATAGTCAAGGGGTGCAAAGGCCTGTACGAAGCCTTGAATATCCTTGTCCAGGCTCATCATAAAGTGCTCCGCCTTCTTAGCCTTCATGTCGACAAACTTTAGGGTGAAGCGTAGAAGCCTCGTGTACTCTGTCTCATACACCTCCACCGACCGGATATTTTGCTGAAGTTTCAGGAACTCCGTCTGCTTTCTATAACGAGAGGCCGCTTGGTAAAACCTTCACCAAATTGCCTCTTTGAATTGCATCCATGTCACCAGACCGCTATTGGTGCCCATGGTCCTCTGTGCAGACTCCCACCATATGAATGCATCGTCCCTTAACATGAATACAGCATAAGACACCTTCTGCTCTTCCTAACAATTCATGAGGCAGAAGATAGTTTCTATGGAAGACAGCCACAACTCTACCACTGTTGGGTCCCCGGAGGATGCATCAAACGAACGAGGATCGTACTTTATGAAATTTTTCAAGCATCTCGCCTCTAGAGACGCACTTCCATTGTTCTGACCGAGTTGTGCCAGTTGGTTTGCCATTGTCGTTTATACCAGGGTCTGCATGGCCTCCAACATCAATGACGCCACAGTAGGGTCTACCTGCCCAGTTAGCGGCGCTGCCGGGGGTTCATATCCTGGTTGGCTGGTTGCTCAAGAGGTGGGTTTAGCACCCCTACATTCCCTTGTCTCCTACCTTGTCAAGCTCTTCTGCCTTTATGTGGCGGCATCTCTACGGAAACACTACACCACAACTTTTATATTTAAGCCTTCCAATTCCATAACCAACCAACACGAACAACATGCATGCATTTGTTGTAAACTTGAAAGCAAAAATAAACAACCCTTTTTCCAAAGATAAATAAAATAGAATGAATAAATAAATGAAATAACCTTTAGTATAGGGCATACCTGGCGATGACCAGGTGTTTGCTTGCTGGCCATGGGATACTTAATGCTTACAATGTAAGCAAGTCTACAGAACCTAGAACCTTGGGCTCTGATACCAACTGTAACAACCCTACCTCCTTAAACACGACTCTCTATGGCCATTACTATACATGCATGCTTTGGAGGCCACAAAACAGAAAAAAAAAATTTTTATTTAAAATAAAGACCTTAGAACAGGTGGAATAACAAAAACAAAAACAAAAACAAAAAAAAGAAAACTTTATATGGGATCCCAACCAAAAATTTGGAAAAAACAAAGCACTTAAAGTCAAGGCCTCAAGCTTCAAATGAACAATACCTAATTCAAAACAGCATAGCGAAAGTGATTCTCAGATAAAGTCTCTTGAAATAAATAAAACAATTAAAATGAAGAAGAAATGCGGAAACATGAGTATCTACTTCTCCCATGGCCCTGCAAGCGAACCCCGTCACTCGCCTTGAATGAACTTGCCTTTACCTGAAAAGAAAATATTTTGGAAATGGGTGAGTATTTAAAATACTCAGTAAGTGACTCCACTACGGGGTCAGGGTATGCAAACACATGCAACATTGTTTTTTTAAAAGCGAACTTTCATCTAATGGGACCTAAAACCTTTTCATATTTGTGAAACATTGTATTTAACTCTTTTCTCTTTGGCTTAATGTGGAAAATTAACCCACCCTAACATTTCATTTTCGTTTAACCCTTTTAGGTTCCTTTTCATTTAACCTTTTAAGGTTTCTTTTCATTTAACATTTATAGGTTCCTTTTTAGTTAACCTTTTCAGGTTCCTTTTCATTTAGATGTACATCTATAAATTTTAGGAGGGAAATTACCACAGCCCTCGTAAACATTTTATCATGAACACACACATATATACATGAGGTCCCAAGCATTTTAAATTGTCATCCAATGACGCAACATAAAGCAACATTCTCACATGCAACATAAAGCACATTTTCACATTATTCAATCATAAACCATATCTTATGCATCGCAACCACAAGGAAAAACATGCATGAAAACTTTGCATTTAAAAAAAATATTTTTTTTTTTTCAATTCAAATCCCAATTTGCATTTAAGCAACTGGCATAAAGTCCCTCACCTCGATTTAACTTAGAAAAATCAAGATAAACCTCCAATCAATCTTGACTCAACACGTTCAAAGGAAGAAATTAACCAAATGCTTGCTAAAGTTTCAGCCACCTTTGAACCTTAGTTGGTCGAATTTTGAGCCTAATAAAAGAGATCCTTAAGCTTAGAAACAAAATCCTAGATTCCATAATTGAATGCAAAGCATCAAGCATTTGAAACTCACCAAAATTTTACCTCCAAGAGTTCAATTATTTGCTGGACAGAAATCCTAAGGTGCACTTTTCGCACTTCTGACGTCGGATCGAAGTGGGAATCCTAGAACAAGTTAGAATGAGCCATGGTTGCGCCTAAAATCAATACAAACATTCTCAAATTCAATAGGAACAAACCCACCTTCAAACCACGCTAAAAATGCTAATATCTGCTCCTAAAATCATTGAAAGCGCTGCAGCTCGAAGACCCTCACGTCATGCGTTGGTTGCTAGTCGAAGAACCCAAATTGCACGTCGAAATAGCGAGGAACGAGTCCTTCCGCTGCTAGATTTGAGACAACGCTGCAGACACCGCCCGGACGTTCGCACTGCCACTGTTCGATTGTTCATGCCATCGTCTACCAGAGAACAAAGCTCTCCGGTTGCTGGTCGGAAAAGAAGAAAATAATAATAATAATGGGTTGAAGTGTCTTTCTTTTTTGTGGAGGAGGAAGAGAATATGGGGAATAAGAAGATGCCTTGTAAAATGTGCCCACTAGAAGACAAAACCCTATTTAATGCTAGGTCAAACCCTCACCCCTTTTTCCTTTCTTTCCAACATTGCCCTTCTTCTTAAATTCAAACCCCAACAAAAGATCTTCCACTTGAGAAATGATTTGATTTGAGATTAGATTTTTCTTTAAAAAAAATAACAATCAAGATATCCCAAAATAATTAAAATCAATAATTTTGAAATTAAATTTACCTAAAAATGTTGATCATTACATATAAGCAATTTGATTCAAAATCAAATAAAATTTGAATTTGAATCAAATTGCTTTTATAAATTGCATCCAATTATCATACATTTAGTTCTTATATACGTAATTCTCCATGTATTATCTTTTTTAATTTTGTTAGCTCCACGTTTTTTTTTCTACATTTTAATTATACCAGAAACACAGAAAAATAATAACCACTTTTTTTTGCATCTAAGTATCATACATTTAGTTCTTATACGCAATTGTATTATCTTTTTAAATTTTGTTTGGCCCACGTTTTTTTTTTTTTTTTTTGTACATTTTAATTATACCAGAAACAAAGAAAAATAATGACTAATTTTTTTAATATATATATATATTCAACTTCAAACAACGAAAACAAGATAATTTGATTCAAAGATTTTGAATTAATTCTTATTCTTAATTTGATAATAGATCTAATTTGATTCAAAATAAAATCAAATTACAATTTGAATCCAAATTCTCGCTATAAATTTCACATTTCCTTTCATTTTTTTTCCAGATTTAAAATAGTCATCTCCTTAGGTCTCTATCTTTTTTTTTTTTTTTTTTGGTTAGAATTTTGAAAATCTTGTTAGCCCATTGTTTTTCCTTTTTCTTTTACGGTGTTTTTAACACCTAACCATATTTTTTTTCTTTTATGTTTTTTTTTACACTAAGCATCATAGTTGATACTACTCAATTTCAATAATTAATTCCATTGTTGTTGTTGGTGCTTCCATTTTTCCAAATTTAAAATAGTCATCTCCTCAGGTATCTTTCTTTCCTTTCTTTCTTTTTTTTTTTTTTTTGTAGAAATTTTGTTAGCCATCTTTTTTTCTCTTTCTTTCACATCTTAGTTAATACCACTCAATTTCAATAATTAATTCCACAATGTTGTATTGTTGTTGGTGCTTCTTTTTTTCCATATCTAAAATAGTCATCTCCTCAAGTATCTCCCTTTCTTTTCTTTTTTTTTAGAAATTTTGTTAGCTATCATTTTTTCTTTTTCTCATCATTTTAAAGTCACAAATTTGATATATTCATATGTTTTTTTTTTATTTAGGGTTTTTTAAAGAAATTTAGGGCTTAGTTGGTTGAATATTATTATTTTATATTTTTTTCTCATCATTTTAATTTATCTATAACTAAAATTAATTAGTATTTAATTACTTATTCAATTACTCAATGATTCCATTTATTTATTTATAAACTCAAAAAAATTATTTATTAATTATTTTGATATGGTATTTATTGACTATTTATTATGGTTTATATTTTATGAAATTGTTCTATTCAGTTATGGAAAAAAATTAATTTAATCACTTAATCAAGTTTTGTGTTTGATTTTTAAAATACTAGATAAAAAACACATGGGATGCACACGATTAAAAATGTTTAAAACATAGTTTTTAAAATGGATATACTTTTCATGCAGTCAAATAGTCAATATTTCACATGAAATTTAAAAGTAATCAAAGAGATAGTGGGCCAAAACTATATTTTTTTTGTTTAATTTATAATGAATATGAATTTCGTTGGACGTAGTTGAAAATCTTTGAAACATATTTTCCTATGGTGAAATATAATTTTTGAAGGAATATACTTTTCATTGTTAACCTGAAATTTAAAAGAAATAAAAGAGATAAAAATGAAAAAGAATAATTTATGAATAATATTAAAACAAAATATGATGTAATTCAAACAAAATTTGTAAACAAACATTGAATATGAAAAAACATATACATAATTTTAATATGAAAAGTTCCACATAACATAATTTTCATTAATAAAGAAAATAACAAAAGAGAGAGAGGTCAAATGGTTGAATATGAATTTTAAAATAACAAATTCAAAATTTTTAGAATAACTTGAGATTCTCTTGGGTAATTGATCGGGTGAACTTTGGGTGAAGAAAGGTAAGTAAATACGTTCAACCCCAGTGCGAGTGCACACTACCAATGCAAGTATTAAAACAGGAGTATTCCTGAGTATCGATCGCATAGGGAACAAAGTAACTAAATTATTGCTAAGAAAAATGTAAGGAGAATTGCAACTTAAAACTAAAAATTGCAAAAACAAGGTTGGGTTTGGTGTGTTTGTTAAAAAAAATAATTGCAGAATCTAATTGCAAGTTAAAGTGACAAAGATTGTAGAATCGAAAATTGCAAGTTAAAGTAATAAAGATTGCAAAATCGAAACTTGCAAAATTGAATAGCAACTAAACACACTTGGTAAATGAAAATTGCAAAAAAAAAAAAAAAATTAGAGAAAGAAGGGGCTAAAGAATTTCATTGCCCTAAGTTGTAATTGCAAACCAAAATTGCGATTCTAACCTATCCTATATTCAATTGTAAACCAAAATTGCTACTCCTATTCATCTTGAAATTAGGTTTTAGGAGACTAAATGAGTGACTTATATGTCTATAGTCCCTCTATCTTAGGTAATTTTGCTCAACAATTTTATGAGTTTTGGAGTCTTTAATCCCTATGTCTAGGGCAAAGAATTTGCTAATGTCTAAGCTCTTTTCTCCATCACTTTTGTGAAATTCGCTTATCACTAACCCCGTCGGTATTAGATCTAAGCTTGAGTTGCTATCCTAGTTGATCAATCTAGGATCTCAATGGAAGTTTATTCAACCAAACAAACAATTGAGACGTAGGCTTGGTCTTTGTTGGAATTTTGGCTACAATTACTTCTTAGGGAATTCACATCCTTGAACCCCCTAAGAAGTTTTAGCTCATATTAAAAATAAAAATCCTACAACAAATTTTAGAATTTAAATCTATGCTAATGGGCTTACTTGCAAACCTAATTGCAACCAAATTTAAAAGAAATTAAGAAAGCTTGCCATCAAAAATAGAGTTGAAAAATTGAAACAAGCAAGCAGTAGCTACTGCTTTTCTTTATTCCTGAATAAACCCATTAAAACAACAACTTCAGAGACTTAAATGTTCAACAAAAATATGAAACAAAACTCAGAAAAACACCATGAATCATAAAATTTTTAGCTAAGTAAAATGAATTCCTCCCATATAAATTGAATCTAATGATAATATCAAGTGCATTAGACAAAACTTGAAAATAATATCACTTAACTATATTAAAACAGAAACTAAATTGAAACAAAGGAATTCCAACAACATTCAATAAATCTTCACTTCTTCTCCAACTGATTCAATCCCTCAACTATTTCTAGGAAGAGATTGAGTCTTAGCAACCCAAGTTTTCACTTGAATCAGATTGGATAAATCGAAGGAAAAATAGAACTAAACACTTGCAGCAATCTTCGGTAAACAGAAAAAAAAAATTGGACTTGACAGAAAATAGAGGAAGAAAATTTGGGTAGAAACCACGAGCAAAAACTCCAAAAACGTCCTCCAAAAATTGATCATTTTCTTCACTCCTCTTCTTTCCTTTTGTAGGCCTTCATTTAGGTTGAATAATGCCCAAAATTCGTGCTCAAAATCCCTCAAATTGGGCAATAATTGAGGATTTTCGGATATAGGTTAAATGCATATTTTTTCCTTTTTTGGATTTTTTCTACTGCTTTAGAATTGCAACTTCATCTTGCAATTTCGGTTTTACAATTTCCACAGTTCCTTGCAATTGCAACTTCATCTGACAATTTTGGTTCTGTAATTTCCACAATTCTTGCACATAAGTTTAGTCTTTAAGACTCTCACCCTAATTTCCTTCATTCTTTTTTCTTCCTTATTTTTAAGAATCTTTCAGCTATTTTCCAATGATTTTAAGACAAAACAAGAATATTTTAAGTAATTGGGAGTTAAATAAGCCTTAATTCTAAGGCTTATCACACCCCCAAACTTAAGATATTGCTTGTCCTCCAGCAATTAGAAAATAAATAGCAACATACACAAGCAAACACTTCACAAAATGATTTCAAATGGTGTTTTTTTTTTAAAAAAAAAAGAAAATGTTGTCTTTCAGGAGAGATCTCAAACTCATAGTACTTTACACAATTTCAAGATTTTCTCATATAAAACTTTTACTTTTCCTTTTTCAAGATAAAACATTCTTAAAAAGATATTTTATTTGGCATAATAGGTAGGGCACAAGAAAAGATGGGCCAATTTTTTTATAATTATCTTGAAATGGCTACTATAATCTACTAATTAGTAATTATGAAAGAAATAACTAAATATTTTAAAATTATATTTACATGCATTTTCAAATAAGTTATGAGTAAATAATTATATCTTCTTAAAATCAAAAAATAAATCAAAAGAGAATGGTTAAATACATAATCTTGTTTATGTTAAAAGAAATTGAACGTTCATAAAATCTAACATTATCACATCCATTGGATGTGGAAAAAATAGTAATATTAAACTTCTACTTGTAATTTTGAGAGAGAAAATCAAATAGTTTTTAAAAATAACTTATCAGTAAATAATTATAACAAAACAAAATTATTTAGATACAAATTGTTTCTATTGACAAAAAATTGAATGTTCATAAAATCTAACCACAGTAAATAATTATGTCTTCTTAAAATAAAATTTTAAAAAATAACATAACAAGATTGTTTAGATACAGAATCTTGTTGCTGTTGACAGAAAATTGAACGTTTATAAAATCTAACAATTGATGGCATAAGGGAAAAAAAAAAGATAGCAGTACCTCTTCAATGTTTTTGAATTCTCAAGGTTTCATTCTGACACAATTCAATGTTTGCCTTACAATGAACAAAGACTTTTAATATCCATTCTTTTTTGAAGGTTTTGAGATATCTTATAAAAGGAATTTCTTTCTATCATCTGACATTTTGAGAAATGAAAATTTGGCCAAAGAAAACTTTTTTAAATTTTTATTTATTTTGTGAAAGGATGTGTGAAAGAAATTTTGTGTAGACATGTGTCTTATGTGAAAAAAAAAACAAAAAAAAAAACAAAAACGAAGAGGTACAAAACATTATATGAAGGTATATGAGGACATTTGTATGTATTTTGTGAAAGGATGTGTGAAAGAAATAACGTTATTATGTGAAGGAGAAACTTTTGAAAGATTTAAGGGCAAATAGGGAATTTATGAAGGGATATAAGGGCAAAATAGGAATTTTTAAAGATTTAAGGGTAAGGATAAAATGTAAAAATTCTCCCCTCATAGCACCATTTATATATACTAGTTAAGAGACCCCGTGCGATGCATGTGAAATCTCATTGTCTTAATTGAAAGTACAAAAAAAAAATTAGTATTTTTTTTTTTAGTTCAACAACATTTGAGGTGGGAGAAAAGAAAGATAGTGTATAAAAATATATACATTTTGTTTTAGGTTAATTTCTAATGAATATGAAATGCAAAACTAAATATATTTTGTTAATGATTTTGTTTATTTTATTAACGATTGATTTTGTTTTAACTATATAAACTTTATTTTAATTTATTTTTGGAGGAAAAAAAACATAACACAATACAAAATTTTCCAGCATAATACATTGAAAAAGAAACAAAAATAATATATCAAAGTAAGATTTATTTATTTATTTATTCATTAAGCATGTTTTAAGAAAATGCATGAAATATGACAATCATATCATGTCGATCACATTTGATAGAATAAACAAATTAACTTGTGTATATCTCTGAAATAATTATTAAATATAAGGAAATTTTAAAAAGATAATTTTTGTTTAGAAAGATTCTTTAGATCTATTTGAAATTATGTAAAATCTTTAGTTTAAAAAAATCTGCTTTATTATTTATATATATTTTTGAATGCTTCTCCCATCCATTTTGCTATTTCTTTCTCTTTTCGAGTAATTCACAATTGTAAAAAGTTCTCTTTCATGATTTTATCCATTATGTGTTTTCTTCTCTTCCATCTCACTACAAAGTAAAGGTAGTAAGTCTATCTCCTACCTAAGTACTCTTCTATGTTTATATGTTTATAATTTTACAAGCGAAGTTGGAGTTTGAAACTTTACGATATAGTTATGTTATATTTTCATTTATTATGCTTTTCAGAAAAAAAGTTGATGTGAAACAAAGTTTTGATTTTGATCATAATAAAAAAATATTTTGAGTATAGTAAATGAGCAAAATGATTTTCAATTGTTGAAATATTTTGTTTGTACATTTAATGTATAAAGGATTTTGTTGAATTTGAATGTTAAACACAAAGATGTTATGGAATGAAATTTTAGGAAAAAAGGAATTCACAAGATAAATTATAAAAATTTCAAAAATAAATTAAAGCATTCCAAGGATTGAAGACTTACATTTCATGTGATCGTGAATTCTTGTTAATTTTCCTTCATGAAGTGGTGGAAACATAAGAAGAAGTTTTTATGAAAAGTGAAAAAGAAAAAAAGTTATGCTACGGAGATCAAGAAACGATGATCGAAATAAATTATATATAAACAGCTAATATTTTTTTAAAAAAGACATGATTAATGGTGAATCTTTTAAAATTATATTTTAATTTTAATCAAATGGGTGCATCCATTTGATGTGTAAGTGTACGAGCATCCAGCCTTGAATAGTCACATCCCATCAACATATAAATTGCAACTATTCAACCTAATTATATAATTTTTCTTAAAAATTCAATTTTCATATATACATTAACTTGAATAGTCATGTTTTGTCATGTTTGAAGAACCACCTCAATTGTACAAATTTCTTTCAATGGACACTTCAATTTAAAGAGTTGTGTCCCATCAACAAATAGTGAAGGACAAAATAGGACTTTAATAACATTGTAAGGGCAAAATAGGTATGTAAAGATTGTCCCCTCATAGCCCCTTTTATGTATAGTATAGATTATAGATTAGCTAGAATTTAAAAACGTTTTTGAAATGTATATATCTATATCTATATCTATATCTATACTATAATAAAAAGCAAGAATATATGAAAAATATTTTTAGACCAAAATACCCCTTTAAATTTTAGTTATTTACATCAATCAACTCATCATAATCTGATATGATAATTTGACTCAAAATGAATATCCGATTTAATTTCGATTTCAAATAAAAATAATGAGATAATTTGATTCAAAATGAATTTGAATCAAAATGCTTAATTTAATAAGTAATTTGATTCAAAATCAAATCAAATTAGAATTTGAATATAAATTCCCTCCATAAATTGCACTATCTTCTCCCTTTTTTTCGGATCTAAAACCCATCTCCTTCAATTTTCATCAGGTATCTCTCTTTTTTTTTCTTTTTTGTTTTTAATTTTAATTTCGTTAGCCACACATTTTTTTAAAATTTTTTATATAGCTAAGCATGTTCACATCTTTATATTTAATGACATAATTGTTAATAGGTTTTAATAGAATATATATAATTAAGTGTAATCATTTTTTAATTTTTTTGTTTGGTAAATTAGATAATCATAAGTATAATTGTTGTAAATATAATTAAAGTCAAAATATATATAATAATCATTTTTTAAGGTTAAATTATGTATAATTATTTTTTTTAAAACTAATTATAATTGTTGTAACCATAATTAAAGTCAAATTTAATATATTCAAATGTTATTTTTTTAGGTTTTTTATTTTTATTTTTAGGAAATTTAGACTTTAGTTCGTTTGAATGTTATAATTATGTAAGCAATGAAAACAAGATAATTTGATTCAAAATGAATTTAAATCAAATTTCTTAAGTTGATAAGCATTCAATTGAAGATGTGATTTGATTCAAAATGAAATCAAATTAGTTTTGAATCAAATCAAAATTTGAATCTAAATTCGCTTTAACAATTGCGCATTTGCTTCAGTTTTTTTTTCAAGTCGAAAAGTAGTCATTTCCTTTAATTTTTCATCAGGTATCTCTCTCTTTTTTTCTTGCATTTCATTAGCCCCACGTTTTTTCTTTTTCTTTTTTTTTTCTACATTTTATACCCAAGAACAAAGAAAAATTAATATATATGTGTGTGTGTGTGTGTGTGTGTGTGTGTATCTGTGTGTGTGTGTGTATGTATGTATGTATGTATGTATTTTTTTTTTACCTTAACTAATATATATGATTTTTCTACATGTTTGCATTGGTACATTAATTTATATATTTCTCTGTTTTTTTTTTTTTGTTTTACTCTTATACTAGCCAGCCAATTATATTAGATTAGTCGCTAATACCTAACTAATATATTTGTTTCAGTTATAACGCGATTGATATTTGCATTGCCTTAATCACGAGCAAGATTGCTTCGATTTTTCTTCAGAGCATGTTGAATGATTAATTAAGGTTTCTAGATAATCGATGTGGTTGAAAATGGAATAGATGATGGTGATAACGACTCTTTAGGTGATACAAGCCATATAGCTCAGTACGGTGCAAAGTAGGGGTGTGCAAAAATCGAGCTGAACCGACAAACCAAACCGACTCGGACTGAACCGACTGGTTTGGTCCGATTTTGTAATTAAATGATGGGTTCCTCGGTTTAACCTTTTAAACAACCGAGTTTTTTGGTTCGGTCTTCGGTTTATTTCTTTAAAAATCTAAAAAAACCGAACCGAACCGATAATTTTTAATTAATTTAAAAAAAACTTAAATTTAGCCCACCTTAAATGCCCCAAACCCAAAGCCCAAGGCCCAATTCCATATTCAAACCCTAAATCTCACATGCAACCTTATCTCCTCACACAAGTCACATCTCCCATCACAATCAACTTTATCTCATCTCTCACTCCCTCTCTCTCCCTTTACCTCTTCTCTCTTGATCAAGCATCTCTTCAAGCATGAATCCACCAGACCACCATCTCTTTCAAGCATTAATCCACTGCCATCTCCTTCAAGCATCTCCTTCAACGTCCACTCATATGGTTTCATCTCCTTTTGCACTTGTCTCTCACTCTTTCTCTATCTAAGTTTTGGATTTTTCTTGATTTTTCATCTCCTCCTCACTTGGCTCTCACTCTTTCTCTCTCTAAGTTTTGGATTTTCTTTGGTTTTTCATCTCCTCAGCACTCGTCTCTCACTCTCTCTCTCTAAGTTTTGGATTTTTCTTCTTTTTTCATCTTCTCCCACACTCGTCTCTTACTCTTTCTCTCTCTAAGTTTAGGATTTGTTGCTAGACAAAATGTAAAAGAAAAAGTCGGTTAAAAATCGAACCGAACCGATTGGAACCAAAATTAATTGGTTCGATTTTTAGCCGAAACCGAGGAAAACAACGGTTTCTTCAGTTTAGAACAGTCCAAAATTGAGGTGTTCAGTTCGGTCATCGATTTTGGTCAAAATCGGACCAAACCGAACTGTGCACACCCCTAGTGCAAAGTGAATTTAAAATGGAAATCTTGATTCATAAAATTTAAGTGAAAATTATGTTCTCCTAATGATTGTTAGATTTTTATACGAAGAGACACTATATAGTTTTCTTAATGTGATCATGAATGATGTACATGACTCACACCTATATCTTTTCCTCTTGATTATAATTGTATTTAGTAAATAATTTGATCCTTTCTCGGTTACGATCTTTGATGATTTCTTCAATCATCACATAATTAATTTAAGATAGTTTTAGGGAAGGTGATGAGAGCCGAACCCCTAGATTCAAATTTTCATCTTAATAAGGAGGTTAAATTATAAATTTTGTTCCTATAATTTGACTTAATTTCTATTTTGTTTTTATGATTTTAAAGTTTTCAATTTAATTCAATACTATTTGTTGGGGGCTTTTCTATTAAGTCTATTCTTCCCAATGTGAAATATCTATATGTTATTTCATAAATGCAATTGAATTGTATTTGTAAAGATTTTGATTCAAGTTTTTTTGAGTTAAAGATATCTGTTGTAATGTTTTATTGTGTTATCATAGTTCCAATAATTTCTTCTATAGAATAATTAGGTCTATAGTAATAAGAACACACTTTGGGTGATAAAAAGTGATGCGAAAATTTGGTTATGTGAACCCCTAATAATCAAATTCCCAAAATCCAAATCGATTTGATTTCATCCCTAAGGATAAGGTTAGACAATAGATTACCTTAAGATCAAAGCTCTTAAGACAAGAACTAGTTCTTGGCCCAAAAGTCGAACACTCCACAAGATAGGATGATCGATTCTACTTGAATGTTCTTGGCATGCAACTCAACACACATGAATTGCAAAATTCAAGAATCTCTTGGCTAAACTTGAAATTAAAAGCACAAAGGCTAAAAACTCAATTCATCGTAAAACTGTTTTGTCAACCTAATGGCCAAGCTTTAGATAGCTTCCCAAATCCTAAATGTCACATCATTGATAATAGCAAGATGACGAAAATATCCCTACTTAAAATGTCATAAAAAAGGAAAAAATTAGAAAATTAGAAAATAACAATTTGATGTCCCTGGTGGTTCATATCATCCTCTCCTTCTTTTGAAGGATTTGTCCTCAAATCTAAATCAATACCTGTAAAGTCATGAGAAGAAAATAGCGTGACTCTTCTTAGGTTTCTCTTGGATGGTCTCCCTTGAAAAACTTCATAAACATGAGATGTCAAAGGCTCATCTCTTCTTGGATTCCATCTATTTTGGAAAGAATGTTGGTTCTTCCAATTAACATGTAGCTTGTAAACCATTGAAAGAATTTGGGCTAATCTTTGAGTTTTGCTTCATGAACAATATTTTAACAACCTGCAAAAACTCAAAAGAAAAACTAGGGATACTTAGTTGAAGCCCACCTGTCAGACAACAAACTCTTTTATAAAACAGTTCAAGAATGTTTCGTTTTGAAATCAAGAAAGATTTATCCCCACAAGTTTTTAAAGGCACATTCTTGGCTTTTCTCTCATTTTGAATCTCTAGACCGAGTATTACTCACTTGCCTTTCTCTCACATTCGTGTTTTCACATTTTTCTTCTTCATAGATTTCTATTGCTTTATCCTCGGTCTCATGCCTTTTGTTCCAAACTCACACACATCAAGTTTTACTTCTCTTGGAAGCAATGATACAAGAGTAGGATCACATGTTACTTTGTGATCAAATGTACTAATAATGTCATCACAACGTAGTCTAGCTTTAAGCTCACTACCATCTACTTTCTCTACTCCACTACTAACAAAACAATATACTTCTCCAGAAATAAGTGGCACAACAGTAGTTGTAGGATTATAATCATATGATTCCTTGCTATCTAATGACCTACTAGACAAAATATCATTATCATGCATAGGTACAACATTGACAATCTTCTCTTTTTCTACTTTCTACCTTATGAAAATACTCATACATGGTAGGTAAACTAATCCTTTTCACAAATGTATTGGCATTGGAGCTAGACTTAGATTTTGTGTACCTTGAAGATCTCCGTTGGAGTTTCCTTTCTATCTTGATGGCAATGTGAACCATCTCTTGCAAATCCACACAAGGTAGAATTTCTTCTTGATCAACAATCATCTCAACAATCTGTTCATTAATTCTTGGCAGAATCAGTAATGGAAGCATCTCTTTGTAGTATTTTTCCACGCTTTTACTCCCTTGTTTCAAAGTTCGCAATTTCTAGAAAGACTTTGGAACAAAACGATTCCTCATTAGATGCTTAATTTCTTCCCATGAGATGAGTATTCCATGATTTCCACTCTTCCTCCTATTCGACAACAAAACATTCCACCATGTTAGTGCATATTTCTCAAATGTAGAGACAATAAGTTTTACCTTTCCCTTTTCACTATAGTAGTGATGGTCAAACATGACATCATCCCAAAGAAGGTACTCCTCTGGATTTGAAATACTCCCAAAGAACAACAGAGGCATGTTTCGATAAACATGATGGTCTTTTCTTGGAGCTCTTCTTTCAGTAGACATGGCTACAAAAAGATGTTAGTATAAAGAAAATTGGACCTCACAATCACTCTCTCACATGTTTCTCTCAAAATATGAACAGTCACTCATGTTTATACTCAAAGATGTAGCACTCCCTCACCAATAGTAAACTCTCTCAAAATAGAAAACAAGTAGCCAAGATTTTGCAATATCACATGCTTAAGGTGCAAGCCTTGAACACAAAAGCGAAATTGACGTGAAGTATTGACACTCAAGCAAAGAAACAAGTAAAATCAACAAAAATAAGAAAACTAAAAATCAAGACCCTAATATTCAAGATCCAACAAACTAGGATAATAAACAACAAAAATAAGATAGTTAGAATTAAGAATCTAATATTCAAAATTCAAGGAATTATGCAAGATGAATAAAGAAAAGGAAAGACTACTAAATAAGATTCAAAGCAAAGCAAGAAAACAAAGAAACAAGATATAAAAAGATAAGCCAGATGAATAAAGAAAAGGAAAGACTACTAAATAAGATTCAAAGCAAAGCAAGGAAACAAAGAAATAAGATATCAAAAGATAAGCCAATGGAAACAAAGAAATAAACAAAAGAATCAGTACTAACAAACTAAGTACTTGCAAGTGTTTCTAATGAAAGATCAATATGCAAAAGATCGTGGACAATTTCACACAAACTATATGCAGTAAATTACACACCTTGATCACAAATTTAAGAACTAGAATTTAGCTAGAATATGTGGCAAGGGCAATTTGGTAATTTTGATAAAATTTGTAATAGTCTCACAATTGGGTGAAGTTGGTGTCAAATCAAAGGTGAAAAAGTATAGAACACTGCTATAACATTAAACTTTAAATCGAAAAAGGTTAAGTAAAGAAAAATTATAGAAAGAGAAAACTGCTGCAGAAAATTAAATCTCAGACAGTTGGATGAAAATGAGTGGTTCAGGGTATTTTTGGCCGGTTCTGTGAGAAAAATTATATGGTTTTCTTTTGAAGAGGTATTCCGACCTATGATAAAAATTTGGGCTCAAAACGACGTCAGATGGTTTCTGTAAAATAGTCTAAATTGTCAGCAAAATTTCAGAAAATTTTCAGATCGAGCACCTTGTATTCAAATAACGATATCTCCTAGAATATATGATATATTTCAGAACGAAAAAAATTATTCTCACAAAGTTGATTCAATTTACTATAGTTTAGGCTCAGGTTTGGTATAATTTGGTGTTCGGATCATAGAGAAAAAAATTGCTAAAAAATCGTAGTTTTGAGTTATGCAGCAGAAATTTCCAAAATTGAAAATTCAAAGAAAACAATGTATCTTAGGCTACAAGACTCCAAATTAGATGAACTCCTTTTTGTTAGAAAGCTCTTATCAATATGATCAATTTCAGTAAAATTTTAACAAGAATGTAAGCATGAAACAACATATGAAAATTTTACAAATATTTGAATTTAAGCACGCAAATCAAACTAATTGCAAGCAATTTTTTTTTTAATAAAAGAGATAAGAATTTAGGAAGCAGATAAATTTAGAATATAAATGAGAAAAAAAAACAAAAGAAGGATAGGTCCAATCTAAAGTCAGAGCTCTGATACCAAATGATGTGAAAATCCTAGAATTTGGAAAATTAGAAACCCTTTTGTTATGTGAACTCCTAATTATCAAATTTCAAAACCCCCAAATTGATTTGATTTCAACCCTAAGGATAAGGTTAGACAATGGATTACCTTAAGATCAAAGCTCTTAAGACAAGAACAAGTTTTTGGCCCAAGAGTCGAACACTCCACAAGGTAGGATGATCAATCCTACTTGAATGTTCTTGGCATACAACTTAACACACATGAATTGCAAAATTCAAGAAGCTCTTGGCTAAACTTGAAATGAAAAGCACAGAGGCTAAAAACTCAATTCATCGTAAAATTGTTATGTCAACCTAATGGCCAAGCTTTAGATAGCTTCCCAAACTCTAAATGCCACATCATTGATCATAGACAAATGAAGAAAATATCCCTACTTAAAATGTCATAAAAAATTATAAAATTGCATCAAAATTATTGATATGCTTCAAAGAATACACATCATACCAAATGGGTCAAACAAAAAAGAAAGAGATCTTCACTGCAACCTTTAGAGTATTGAGCTTCATAAGGAAGGATAACAAGTGGAGAAAGAAGCTTCAAGGCAACTTGAAGACATCAAATCTTAAAAGCTTCAATTTAGGGGTTATTTAAGGTTTAGGGATTATTTGATTGTTCCTCTTGTAAAATATCCCTTCAACCTTACTTGTACCTTATTGGCAATATGTTGTTAAGCTCTTAGGCCAAAAGTGGAGCTAAATTAGCCCATTTTGGAAATCCTCATTCAACTTGTACTAAACACTATTCATGTTAGGTTAGTTTTAGGGTTTAGTTTATTTGCTTTTAGTTTCTTTAGTTTGCCAACCACATGAAGCTATTTAAAGCTTTTATTTGTAAATGTGAAGAGGTTAGACATTTTGGTGAATGAAAATGGTGAAAGTTCCTCTCTTTGTTCCAAACCGAGAGCATGTTGCATCCTAGCTTTGGTTTGCATGTTCCTTAGAAACCAAGTTTAATTGGTCATCAAACTTGAGGAGTGTTTCGACTTTGGATTGAGAACGAGTTTTCCTTTCCAAAGGCTTGACTATCAAGGTTAGTCATTTCTTTTTTCCCTTGAGTGATTCTTCGTGTGTATACTAGGTGTTATCGTGTGTGTTTAGGAGGTGCTTGACCATACAAGGGTTGCCTATGCCACTTGTGATAGGGTTGAGTATATCAATTATAAAATAATAATTTGATGTCCCTAGTGGTTCATATCAAAAAGTGTACACTTAGAATGTATTTGCCATAGTTTTTAAGTGATTTTTGGATGATATATATATATATATATATATATATATATATATATTTAAATCTTCAAGTTCAACAATAAATAAAAATCACTTTTATAAAAATTAGACAACTTGAAAATACTTTGATAAAAAAAAACACTTGAAAAGTTTAGTCTCCAATTCACTTTACTTATTTTACACTAAAAATTATATGGTATGTACTACTTTATAAATTAAAGTTGACATGTTCGGTTTTTTTAATATTTGATTAAATACTTTTAAAAATTTATCATTAATATATATTTTAAACCATTGAATAGCACATGCAATACACGTGGTGTTAAACTAGTTAGATTAAGTTGGCTGAGAATTAGTTTAATTTGGTGGAAAGGCATTCCAAACGACGTTTGATAGAATGCATTTCTACCAAAAATAAGATAGTAAAAATACTTTAATTTGCCAAAGAAGCATTTCTCTGTTTCTTAAATAAGTTCAAAACCATCCTTCCTTTTTTCTTTTCTAAATCTACCCAAATCAGTTGGAAAGTATTTATCAACAATCCTCTTACTAAGCCATTTCACAATGTCAATCGTGAATTTCTAAATGTGTCCTACAACATGTGTGTTCTTTCACAAGGGTCTTAAATTGAAAGGTTAACTCATTTTAATTTAAATCTTCGAAATATAAGGTCATCCATGTACAATACTCAACACATTTTGTTCTCACTCAGACTTTTATCATTTTTAACCAAAGAAATTGATGACATCTTTAAACTCAGTAAAAGCAAGTTGTGGAACGATGTGTTTTGAACAACTACATGTTTGTGGGCCTCTCAAAATTAAGAAACAAAAACAGGAAAATTAAGACAAATTAAGAACACAAATAGAAAAATACACCAAAGGAGTCCTTGGCAAAACACATGCTTGAAGTTTCACGTCAAGCATACAAATAGCCACATCAATTATTAACTGAATCTCAAAAAATCAAGCTGCAATAGATCTCGTTAGGGTGAAAATGGCTCGGTTCGGCTCGGTTACTGTGCAGAATTGAACCGCTTATATAAAGCTAGAAAAATAAAAACCAGAACCAAACTGGTTTAATAAATAACCGCATCGACTGAACCACTAGAACTGGCAGTTCCATCGGTTCGGTTTGCGGTTAGCTGTCTAGATGCACGCGCAGGTTGAGAAGCGAGCTAACGGGTCATGTCCCGTGCATTATTTCAAGCTAACCATTCGGGCGTGACACGTGTCGAGTGATGACTCGTGATCTGCATTCGTGCATTCCGAGTTGCGACTAACATAATGCATAACTATTGTTTTTTTGGGGCCGTGGGTAATGGGTTGCATTTAATTATGCTTTTTTTTTTGAAAAAGTGCATTGGGTTGCGTTTAAATCAAGTATTCAAATATATTTTTATTTCATATTTTTCTTAATGTGCAATTGGTTGCCGGTTGGGGACCTTGAGGTAGAGGTTGAAGAAGGAGAGGAAACGACCCACAACACGAAGGAGGAGAGTTTGAGAGAAAGGAACTGTAACGACCCAACTTTTCATATTAGACTTTCTAAGGACGTTACTACATGCATGGTAATGGAACTTAGAAATCTTTAATATATAATAGACAAGAAGAATTAAACTTTTTGCTAAACAGTTAAAGATCTTTTAATTCGGGATCCCTTTAAAAATCATTTCAAAACATAATATGAATTAAAACGTTAAATTAGCTGAAATAGTTTCACAACACATTATTTACTTAACAAAATATTTTTAACTAACACACTATCTAAATGCGGAAGTCATGATCTTCAAAGTCACACATGACCCTTTCAGCAAACTGCCTTGTCAACTGCCTAAGATATGTCTTTATCTTTGCCTGAAAAGAAAAAAAAACATTTTGAAAAAGGGTGAGTATTTATGTAACGCCCCAGGCCCAGGATTCGGACCAAGATTTGCAATCCGGATTCGGGACCGAACGGCCCCGACATTCCCCTGCATCCCCTGCGACCTGGCACGTCACCTTACTTGTCTTGAACTGCTTCTAAGAGTGAAGACTGTCCCTACAAACCAACACGGGTCTTTTCAGCATGCTTTGTTCTCACTCACATGCTTCCTAAGAAAATTTCCAGAAGGTCACCCAATATAGGATTGCTCCAAGCCAAGCACGCTTAACTTTGGAGTTCCTATGATTAAGCCACCGAAAAGGAAGGTGCACCTTGTTGGTATAGGTAGTAACTATTAATTTTTTTAAGCCTTTCTTAACCATGCCTTGCATAGCCTCAGGATCCCTCTCATTCGGATGTGGTCTCGGTTAATTCATGTACCCCTCCAAACCTCGGGCATTACAACATACTAAACATCACAACATCCCAAGTATCAACTAAGCACAACAAAATCTTAGAACATATGGAGGTTCAAGTGAAATAATCATATAAATAATAATATAACGAAATTTGGCACACAGCATGCTAGCACACAAGCAAACAGACCTCACAGGTAAAATTCTACTTACAAAATGTATTAAAGCGCCTCTAAAGCCAGCCGACAAGGTTCCTAAACAATATAGGCAAGAGTTCAATCATTTAGGATCTTTTTCAAATCTTTAAGAGTTTAAAATTAGGAATTCCTAAATTCTAGAATGTTTCCTTTTACTTATTATCTTTTTACTTTTGGGGAATTAAAAGAGAGAATGAATTAAAAATCAAAATAAAGAGAAAAAAAAAAAGCCCTAAGACCTTCATCTTTATCTTCTTCTTTCTTTCTTCCTCCCCTCTCCCTTACGTTGAAGCTGCTGGCCACCTCTCCTTTTCGTTTCTCCTTCTTCGATCAACACTCCCTCTCCAGCGATCTTCCACTTGACGGTGACGGCTCAAGCAGATCCGTTTTGCAGCAACAGCACGAAACCCACGCGTTCTCCTTCAATTCGATGAGGTATAACTCATACCCTTACTAAATAAACTTTAGTTTTGGATTACCCATACCCTAAACACCTTTGATTTGTAATTCTAGCTTGTTTGGACTCAAAATAGCCCACATTCGAAGCAGTTTTCTGCAAAAAAAACTAGGATTTACAGCAGACCAACGCGAACCCTTTCTTGTTTGACGAGGTTTGTCTCTTACCCATGCCTAATCGACTTTAGTTTTGGATTACCCATGCCTTAAGCATCTTTTATTTGCGATTTTAGCTTGTTTGGACTCCGAATAGTCCACATTCGAAGTCAATTAATGTCAAAAAACGGGATTTACAGCAGAGTTTCAGTCTGTTTGGCACTGTTGGGTAAGTTTTAACATGTTTTGGACCTTTCTCAAATCAATTAAAGTGTCGTAAAGAGTGTTAGTTTAATTTCTAACCGTTGGGTAACCTTGATGTGTAGTTTCAAGCTCATTCGATCACCTCTGAACACCTACCAGCAAGGTGTTGAGGCCCTTTGGCAGCGTTCAGTAGGTATTAACGCGTTCAAAACTCTTTCGAACTCCATTAAAAATACTTTAGATGGGTTTCTAACTTTGAATACGTTTTCTTTTAGGATTCAAATTAATTTCGAATTGTTCGAACTTAGTTTAAAGTCTTTTGGGGTACGAACATCCTTTTTTAATACTCTTTCGAATTCGAATGAGGGTTCCAAATGGGGTTCTAGCATCTAACTCTTGTCTATATTATTTAGGAACCTTGTCAGCTGGCTTTAGGGGCGCTTTAATACATTTTGTAAGTATAATTCTACCTGATGAGTCTATTTTCTTGTGCGCTAGCATGCTGTGTGCCAAATTTCATTATATTATGATTTATATGATTATTTTACTTGTACCTCCTTATGTTCTAGGATTTTGTTGTGCTTAATTGATACTTGGGATATTTATGATGTTTAGTATGTTGTAATGACCTTTTGTGATGAGCATGTTGTCTTGTAGAGATTTGTTTTATCTTGTGATATGTATGTATGATGAGTTGTTGGCTTGGGTTTCCAAAGCATGTTATGGGTGTATCTATAGTTTTGGCATGGTTCAGGAAGCATAATGTAGGATTCATACATTTTGATGAGTTCTTAAAGGTCGGATAACCTTGTGTATGAAAAGGGAAAGTTGGGTGAGTACCAGGTGCCTCGGGTAAAAATGGTCGAGGGGTGGTATGTCACAAGAGGAGTTAGAGTAGCATCGATGGCCTTGTTTTAAGATAGTTAAGGTCGGTGCGTTGAATCTAGAAAGGCAAGTATGTGAGATCCCTGAGAACATTGATGGCCTTTGATGAAAAACTCAGTTGGGGCCGATGAAGAGCGTCGGTGGCCCTGGATAGCATCAGTTGGGCCTGCGAGCGCGTAGATGGTCCTGGATGTAATTAGTTGGGGCCGACAAAGAATGTCGGTGGCCCTGAATAAAATCAACGAGGATCAACGTGTGTCTCGAAGGAGTCGGCCTTAGAAAACTTTATGCGAGTTATAGTATGAGCATGGAGTGAACTCAAGGTTTGGGATTAGGTTGACTTGACTTTGCATGAGATATTGATTTATGGGTCTAGTATGTTGTGATCGCTACTTACTTTCCATGTATGATGAGCATGCCTAAGTTTATAATTATTATGTATAACATGATGTTTTGCCTTGTATATTAGTTGGTGGCTCCTCAGGTGTGAGCTACTTACCAGTACGGTTGTGTACTGACACTGACACACCCCACCCCAAATTACCCTAACCAACCTGGGATGTGGCATGCCGACATTTGATCCCTACTAAACTATGGAATCCAATGTTAATCTTTGCAAAATAAATCTTAGTTTTGAAAATCACAAGTGGCTAGCCAAAACTTTGTTAACACCAAATTATATAAAAATTTCGGCAGAGTTTCCCCTGAAAACTGAGTAAAACACACCTGAAAGAAATATATACACTCCAAAATTAACATGTTCAAACTCCAACCACCATTTCAGAAATTCAACACAATCCCACGAACTTAAAAGTAGATAGACATGTGGGTTTCAAATTACAAACCAATGGAAATCCCAAAATGGTGCTAAGTTATTCAAAACGTACTAGCCACATTAGTTACAAAAGAAGCATTTGTATTTATGTACATACAAAATGGTATGCAAAATATCAAGTCCAGTGGCAGATATCGACTTCTGTAGGCTTGTTAGAAACTCAGTTGCTACCTAGAGGAAAAATTTAAGAAGAAAGAATGAGCTGATAGAGCCCAGTGAGTGGTAAGTTAATAGGAAAAAAAATAATAACCTCTCGACATAAAACTTTTATATTAAACAGGAAAATTCAAAGTTCCATAAAACTTTATATATTACGCACAATATGAATACACAAGATAAGTAAAACGTCACAAAGTTTTGCAACAATAACTTTTAAAATAAAGCACAAAATAATAGACCAACAAACTCATCACCAAACTTGTACCCAAATCCATGTCATACTATGCATCGAGTAATCTCCAGATACATAACATAGCAAATTTATGTCATACGTGCACGTAGAGCAATCTCTAACATCTGTAATGCCTCAGGTCCAGGATTTGGACTAGGATTCGGAATCCGGATTTGGCACCTAATGGCCCCGGCATTCCCCTGCATCCCCTGCGGCCTTGGCACACTAGCATACTATAGAAACACATTCTTATAGCATATGGGTAATAGCCATGGGTACAATTCTAGTGGTTTGAAAACAATTTCTATATAATAATCATCATAAGTTCTCAAACCCCACACATTCTCAAATTGTGGTTTCATAACTTTAAGCCATAAGTCAAAGATCAACTAAAATCATGATTCAAAAATCAAGTCATTTCTAAAACTCACAAATACTTGATTTCACTTCAAATAATTGAACTTTTTGCCAATTGGCTACAATCTAGAGATTTTCATAAACTCACCTTTCATAAGCTTAATAAATTCAAATAATTAAATCATTGTAGCTAAACTTCAATAAACACAAATCTCTTCAAATTCAAATATGCTAAATCATGATTTCAATTTAGTGATCATATGTCACTTTCTTATCAAATTAGCAAATCATCAGTCTTAATAATAAACAATTTGTGGAATACACATAATTTCCTCCAAATTTTCAAATAACTAAATCCTTTGCATTAATATTAATTTCAATTGATTTCAAATCTCATGACTTTCATCAAATTTCCTTCTTTTACTCAATCATCACCATCATCTTTGTTTTCAAGCTAGTTTATGGAGTTTCCAACTAAAGGAAGAAAACCCACAAGGAAACCCACCAAAATAGGTTCTATAACTCATGAGAAACCTTAATCAAAAGTTAGAAAACTTACCAAAAGCTTCAATCCAAGGTTGTGAGATCATTTTCTTGAATTTTCACACTCCAAAATGGCCCAAAATCAAGAAATCATCTCCTTACTTTCTTCCTCTTCCTCTCTTACGAAATAGCTTCTCCAACAAAAGCCCTCATTTTGTTTTATTAAACAATAAATAATAAAGCACATGTTTTATATAATAAATAAATATATTTATCCCACTTTCTCTTTTTCTTTTTTCTTTTTTTTTTAATTTTCATTATTTAATTAATAAAAAAGAAACCAAATCTTTATCTTCCAACCAAAACCATAAATATCCAAATATTTACTTTCTTAATTTTCATACTTTCCTATTATATACAATTTTTTCCCAAAATGTAGAAATAGGTGTAACAGACACACTCACAGATTTTGTAGGTGATGATGATTCTGACGAGCCTGGTGGTGCTGAGGAGGAGACTTGAGAAGAGAAAGACCCTAATCATATGTTACTCAATTAGTGTTGCATCTATGGGACTTAGTTTAGTTTATCTTGTTAGTAGTTGGACCTAGTTAATCGGGATATCATTATCTCCTTTTTGTTGTCCAAAGAGTTAAATTTTGGTTCATTTGGCTTGTGACTATGGTATTTAAATTATAGATGAAGTTTTGTTAGGTTTAATAGTTGTTTGTCCCTTGGGTTGGGCATTTGTAGTGGACTTTGAGTTGTTTACCTTAGTTGGAGTTTCATCTTGAGCTTGACTTTGAATTTAAAAACATGTTGTGCTTTTCATATGTTTAGAATGGTGGTGGATCTGATTCCTAATGGTTCTTGGGTTGGAAATTTGGAGTTTGGAGTGATCCTTGGTGATTATGAGTATAGAAGTGCATTTTGTTGTCTAACAAGTACTAGAAGAATTTTGGTATTGTTGTAGTTACGCTGTTATGCTGCTGAAATTTTTGGGGCATAATGGTTGTTGGTTTAGTAATGTCCCTTAAGTTAGGTTAAAATTTGGGGGCGTTACAACTTAAAATACTCAGTAAATGACCTCACTACCGGGTCAGGATATGCATACACATACAGAATGAATTTTTGAAAACATTTTTCCTTTAGTGGGACCTAAAACCTTTTCATAGTGGAAACGTTTCCCTTTAACTTTTCCTTCGACTTAATGTGGACAGTTAACCCAACCTAACAATGCCTTTTCATTTAACCTGTTCAGGTTCCTTTTCATTTAGCCTTATCAGGCTTCTTTTCATTTAGCATTTTTAGGCTCCTTTTCATTTAGCCTTATAAGGCTCCTTTTTATTTAGCCTTTTTTTTAGGATCCTTTTCATTTAGATGTACATCTGAAATTTTAGGAGGGTAATTGCCACAACCTTCGAAATCATTTTGTCATGAAAATACTCATGTATGCATGAGGTCCCAAAGCATCTTTCATTTTCATTCAGTGATGCAACATATAGTAACATTCTCACATTGATCATCATAAATCATAATCATGCATCACATTTGTAAGAGTATTTGGCAAACATACATGTGAGAACTATTTTTCATACATAGCATTTCAAAATTCACCAACAATCATAAATAAAACATTTATAAAAAAATCTTTTCATTTCAAAAGTAGTTTTTTTTTTTCAATTCAGTTCCCAACTTGCATTTAAGCGTACCCACATAAAGTCCCTTACCTTGGCTAAAAATAGCTTTCTTTCTCCTTTTATGGAGATCGTTCACCTTAGCCTATAATAGTGGAACGGAAGTCGAGGCAGTCGGTCACGTCACATCAATTAGAGTTAGTATTCACTTCACATTTCAAATTTTGCAGAACAATCAATAAATATTAAATATTATCAATTTATTATATAATAATATAATATTATTAATTTATTAGACTGACATGACATGTCATTGTTAATTAATGTTTTGATTTGAACTTTTGAATGACAAAAGCTTTTGTCTCCACTCTCCACATCATTTATTATATAATAATATAATATTATATTTAATTCATCAATTGATTTTAAATCCTTTATGGTTGGCTCGGTTTGAATGGCGTGCATCCACGCCAAACCAAAGTCAAACTGCTACTGTTCGGTTTCGAGTGAGGTGAACCTGTCTCCGACCGGCTAAGCTTAACCGGAACCAAACCGTCGTCGGTTTCTGCTCGGTTTGAGCGGTTTGATTGGGTTTTCGGTTTCAACTTGCACCCCTAGATCTCATATAGAAAATTATAGAATAGTTAGTCTCTAAAAATCTAAATTTTATAATTTTGTCTATTTTGAGCTCGAATTTTGGAAAGTTTTCAATTTAGTCTCAAACTTTTCGATTTTGATTCAAATAAGTGCTTCTCTATTAACAATGAGGTTTAAATGTTGACATGCCAAAAACAAATCCATAAAAGTTTATATAGAGGTAAAAAATGAACATTTTGATTATTTTATATAATCTTTCAAATCTAAAATGTGGTTTCGTTAAAATATATTATTTTTTATACTTATTTTAAAAAAAATTTATTTTAATTCTTTTGATTTTGTGATATTGAGATTGCCTCTTAAGATTTAGGTTGGACCGTAAAAGTGATTATAAAATAATTTTAACTATTTTTAGTCTTTGGTAAATTATAAAATAATTTTAACTATTTTTAGTCTTTGGTAAAGCAGATTATAAATTAATTTACATAAAAGTACTTTTTTCATTTACGTTGGATTTGCAAAAGCCTAACTTTTCAATTTAGCATTCTTGAAAATCAGGTGGATTTTTTAACTAACTATTTTTCTTCCCATACCTCCACCTTGTTGAGACATGGTTCACCGTCATTCTGCTCATTCTTTATTTTAAATTTAATTTGTTGCTTCTATGATCTTATTTTAATTCTATTGAATTTATTTTTCTTACTTTTTTTAAAAAAATTGAAATTGTAAAAAAAAAAAAAATTCAATATGGTTTTTTTATAGCAACCGATTTTCTTATCAAAATATAGAAATATCTAGACTAAACACAATATTGTAATTTAAATCATATGAATTTTAAATTAATTGTCTTATAAAAACTTTGAAACTAAATACCAATTTAACATTATGCATTTGAAATATTATGCATATTTTGGTTATTATAGATAAACTGCAATAATTTAGTATTAATTTATCAAATAATTTAACCAATTTTTTCATGTTTAAAGCTGAAACTTAACAAACGCGAATTTACTTCATATTACAATTGATTTTCTTAAAAGCAGTGTCGCAACGTCATCGCAACACAGAGCGGCCGACATCCTCTCCCAAGGGTCTTTTTCGAGGTAAAATGTTTGGAGTTGCCACCAATCATCACAGGGTGTGATTGGTCACCCATTTTAGAGGAAAAAGTTGGTCTATGAAACTAGAAATTAGGCTCAGGTGTCGATTGAGTGTAGGGAATGTGTTAGCACCCCTACAACACCCATTTTAGAAAAACGGTTACCACATTTTATTTTTAAAATATCTTTTTATTTATTAGTCCAAAGAAAAATATTTTTGTGTTTTATTTTGAATGTCCCAAAATTTATTAATCCACATTTTAAAAGATATGAACTAATAACTATGAGCGGCTCATGCCATTAGAAAAACTTGGAACTTGTTTTGATATTTCAAAACAAATTCCTTATTTTATAAAAAACAAAATTACTTCAAATGATTCTTATTTCAAAAATCCATTTTTAAAAGGAGACAATTTATTTTATTTCAAACTTCATTGCCAAAATTTAATTTTGAGAACTTTGAGGGTTCTTGTTTCAGAAATCAAATTTGAAAGGGACAATTCATTTTATTTCAAACTTCATTGCCAAAACTTTGATTTTGAAAAATTGGAGGGTTCTTATTTCATAAATCCAATTTTGAAATGGAAAATTCGTTTTATTTCAAACTTCATTGCCAAAGCTTTGATTTTGAAAAATTGGAGGGTTCTTATTTCAGAAATTTAATTTTGAAATGGGCTATTTGTTTTATTTCAAACTTTGTTGCCAAAATGCAATTTTGAAAAAGTTTCGATGAGATTAAATAAATTTTGACTAGGCAGTTCCCAGATAGAGGTATTCCCTTTTGGCCAACTTAAATACCTCTACCTAGGCAAAACATTGAGTCCCCTATAATCAAATTTTATTTCAAAGTCATTAATTAGTTCACAACTTGAGATCTTATTTAGAAAATCTAAATTAGAACCAAATTAAAACTTTACTTTAGTTGGGATACCTAAATTAAAATCCATTTAGAAATAAATCAATTCAGAGTAAACTGAAATTTTATTTTGAAACTCCCAACTCAATTCAAATTAAAATGAAACCTTAAAAAACTGGATTAGAAATCAAATTGGGATTTATTTGAGAAAAAAAAAAGCTATGACTCAATTTGAACCAAACCCAATGTCATAAGTCAATTTGCAAATTAAATAACAAGTCATGAGTCGCTTTGCAATTAAACAACATGTTATTGGTCAATTTGAAGAACAAACAACATGAAATTAAATGGAATGTCATGAGTCATTTTGCAAATTAATAGGCAACATGCTAATTGGTCAACTTGAAATTTAAACAACAAGCCATTGGTTAAATTGCAATTAAACAACATGCTATTGGTCAATTCAAAGATAATCAATCAAATAATTATTATTAATTGAAGTTACACAGCAATTCAATGGCTAACAGCAATTCATGAATAATTGAAATTTAAACCACAATTAAGGTTAATTGAAATTTAAACAACAATTAAGATTAATTGAAATTTAAACAACCATTCAAAAATCAATTGAAATTTAAATATCAATTAAGATTAACTGAAATTCAAACAACAACCCAAGGGTTAATTGAAATTCAGCTAAAAAGTTAGGACAAGTTAGGAAATATGCTAATAAATGGGGGGCCAAAAAGGGAAGTTAGAAAAGCAATCCACCCATCTCTCACCTTATGCAAAAACGAACCAAGAAGAAAAAGAAGTGAAAGCTGGAGGAATGAGGAGCTCACCGTTAAATCGCCTGCTCGTCGTTCGTTTGAGTGCACTGCTCCACCGGTTGTCGCAGGATTAGGACCCACCGAAGAAGTGGAGGTCTGAATTTTAGTAAAGGAAAGAAGAAGGTGGAGAGAGCTTCATGAACTGATGTGTTTGGAGAGAGAAAGTGAGGTTGAGGAGAGAGAAAGAAATGGTTTTTGACCAAATTTCTCCACTTCCCTTTGCTAAAATTCATTCATTCTTCAATTCCACTTAATTCTTTTCCCCTCTAATTTCTACTCCATCCATCCCTTTATAAATCAATCAAGGTCCCTTTTATAAGCTCCTACCACTTCTCAAATTACACTAAGTAGAGGAAGAGAGAAAGTCTAGCTACGTGCAATGAGGGAGAGAGATAATGAAGGAGAGAAAAATAGGGAGAAAGAAATGGGAAAAGAAGACCAAAATAGTTGAAGAAGTTGTTATTAGATATTTAGAGAGAAAAAGAACTTGAAAAAAATAAATAATAAAATAAAAATAAAATCTTTGAACAAAATCCTTTTTTTTTTCACTTTAAACCCTTTTATTTTAATAAACACAATAAATAATTAGGATAAAAATAAAAATTACCTAGTCCAAATATGGTGTCTACAAACACAATTGACAAAACAATTATTTTAGAAGCTACAACAATCTCAAATTAAGTCTTAGTTGAAGAAACAATTGTTTAAGAGAGAAAAAAAGAAATTTGGAGGGGAACAAATATCAAAAAGGAGAGGTTGAAAATGGAGGGCCCGAGGAGAGAGAGTGGGAGAGAGATTAATGAGAGAGAAAGAATGATGATTAATGAGAGAAAATTTGGACGTGGGTAGTGAAAGAAAGAACGAGGAATTTGAAAGGGCTGGAGAGAAAAAGAGAGAAACTCTGAATTTGAAAGAGAGGAATAGATGGATTAATGAGAGAGAGGAGGGAATCATTCATAAGTATTTGTAGCACTATGAATTTAGAGGGGAGAGTATTAGGGATAGTGAGGAAGAAGAGAGGGATCAATGAGAGGATGAAAATTTTGGAGAAAGAAAATTAATGATGGATTCGAAAAAAATTCTAGTACTATTGAAGTATGAAATTTTTTTCATACTACTCTCATTTATTGTTTATCAGGTCAGCATCATTTTAAAAATTATGTAAGGCCTACCAAAAATTATGTGGGGTCTACCATCATTAAAAAATTATTTATAAATTTAAAAATATTATGTAAACAAATGGAGTATTGTATTTTCGTAGTACTAAAAAAAATTTCCAAATAGAGTAGACCAACTGTATAAAATAAAAGAGTACAATGAGTATAGGTAGGTTATCAATAATTTATTCTCGTCTGTTAAAAGATTTTTTTTTTTTTTTTTCTTTTGTCTGCTTGCATGGATGAATCTCCACCTTATGTTAAAACAACCCTCCCATCAACACTTGTGGATAAGCTTCTATTGATATTCAAAGACTTGTTTTTTCCCATAGAAATTTGTACGATTCAAAATCACACTGTCTTTCTCAACTCTTCGTGGCCATTCATGGAAAACCATTTTTCAAATTTGAAAAAGAAAAAAAAAAGTCTTTTTGAATAAGAAAGAGAGAGAAAGAAATGTAGGTTATTTACGTTAATAATTTAACTAAAAATGTTCATGCCTTTCTTGGAAAGATCTTAAACATAAAATTTGTTTTATTAAAAAATGGAGTAAAATTTTTCATATCACCAACTTGACAAATTATTCAATTAGGCCGTCACATTCATAATAACTGTTAGATGTGAATTCAATCATTTCCATGCCCCTTAATAACCACTGAATACAAATTTGATGTTCTTCTTTCTCTAAATCTAACAATGAAAAGTTGTTAGTCACTAGAGCCTCTCCAAATAATTTCTCAACATATTGCCAATTGCCACCATGAATTTCGGCTTTTGTAAGTTGTTTTTCAGTAAAAGAAAAATTGCATATAATTCAAAAGGGGCAAAAACGTCTTTTTGTTTTCTTTTTTTTTTTGTAAAACAGGCAAAAACTTTTTCACCAGCATGGAAGACATTTTTTTCATCAGCATGGAAAACTTTTCTTTTTCTCTGATTTGTACCTTCTTTGGGCTGGATATGGGGAATAAAACTGCCCACACCAACCCCCATTTTCACAATTATTTATATTTTTTTATTAAAATATTAAAGAATAATATCAGAGATTTTATATAAAAAAAATTAATTGTTTCAACTACTAAATAGTTATAGGATAACTGGATAAGGAGTAAAATATTTAATTAAAAGTTTGACTTTTTTTTTCTAAGATGAGTCTTTTTTCCAGCTGGGATTCTTTGCCCTCGATATCAGTTTTCCTATTCCCATGATATTGGAAATAGGAAATGCAATCCCTGATCCTATCCTACCTTGTTTGTCATCTTTAAGATTGGAGATCTTCTGGAAAATTAAGGTAGATTTTTTTCAAGAGAGTGGTTTTAAGTTTATTTAGAAAACCGTGATAATTTTAAGTGCAATTGTATATATAGCAATCCGGCCTAAAATAATAACAAATCTAGCTCAAGTTAACAAAATTTATAAATATGGTACAATTCTATATATCTCAATTAAAAATAAAGTTTGAAGAATTTGAAAAGACTCATCAATATATCTCCACTCATTTCAACTCTCTACATCTATCACTATTTTATGTCTATCATTTCATATGGTGATAAGACGTTATTAGTGATAAGCATAAAAATGGTATATCAATGTAAGATGTCGATCATTGACTGACATAAAAAATGAATATCGGTGTTAGATGACATAAAAATAATGGTATATCAGTGATAGATTGTAACGTCCCAAGATTTAAAACAACGTAGGGAGTGCTACTATGCGTACAACCTATATGCTTCGAAAGTTTTGGTAGCATAACGGCGTAACTATGACTCTACCAAAAATTTTCTTACACCTGTCAAACACGAAAACTACACTCCCTTAAATCAGAGAAACACATATCCACCACACTTCTTGGCCACAGTTCAGAATACCCAAACTTCTAGAATAAGCAGATTCTCAACAACTCAAACATTCTTAATTCAATTAAACCAACAAGAACAAGAGTAGACTTTTAGCATCAAAACTTCTATTCCATATCCTAAGTCCTACCTGTTAGGATTTGTGCCCTAAAGCTCGTTTTTTGTAATTAAATATTTTCTCATTTATTAATAAAATAATTTATTATTTTACATTATGTATAATATTATCTAATATTGTGTAAAATCCAAAGTTATTATTGTAATCTTGAACAGTATGTAGTTGACATACAGGAGGATCGTGTTCAAGAAATAACCTAAAGAGTCAATAGTATATGGATAAGATTGAGTGTCTTATCCTGGTAACACTATTGATACGACCCACTTTGTAATTATTATAAATGATTTTATCCAAATCATTCATGTGGAAACATATAAGTGGGGGTATCCTACACAATGAGTTCGTATAATACTGGACTACGAAATATTTAATCTCTCTTTATAAATATGTTAATTGAGAAGATTAATATTTCACAGGATGGTCATATGCAACTCGATCTTAATCCTGAGTGAGTTATGAACTCCTGCCTATGAGGGCTCGTCCTTTGATTTGTATGAGTGAGAATGGCTTTTGTAGTCGATTCAATAAGCTTACCATTTTGAGGACTTGACCAAATAGGAAACTGAGAACATAATTTTACGAGATGGAATTCACTCTTTCCCATATAGGAAAAGTAGATGAGTAGTTCCCTCAAGTGCTGATTTCGGGACTTGAACAATGGGGCCCCACCCTCTCACTGCTCCGAGAGGGATTTAGTTTATGGTTAGATCATAACCAAATTGTTCATTAGAGGATCAGTGGTACTTAAGATATAAGATGTAATTATAGAGGTAAAACGGACTTTTGACCCAACTATAATTAAGAACAATTTGTGAAAGATCGACTTGCATGTAATGATTAAATCGATGGACACAAATTGTCCTACAGTGCATAAGAGTGCAATTATAGGTCTATAGTGGAATGACCTATAGTTAATGAAATAAAAATTAATTGATTAAAGAGTTTAATTAATTGATTTTATATCATTGGAGCTTATAATCTGTAGGTCCATAAGGTCCCCTTGCTAGCTCATATGAACAAATATGGATCAATTTCGTTGAGAGAAATTTTTGAAATGTTCAAATTAAAATTTAATATATGTGATATATTAAATGAGGGAAAATATATTTATTGTATAAGATGCATTAAATATCAAATAAATTATTAATGTATTAAGATACATTAAAAAAAAGATATTTATTAAATTTGAATTAGATTCAAATAAGGAAATAGATGTCGTAGGAGAATTTGGAAAGGTTTGAATTTGATTTAAATCGGTTAGATAAATATATTTTAATATATTAGATATTAAAATATATTATTTAATTATTTTCCCTAGGCCACTATGAATTGAAGGAATGAACTTTTCATCCCGCAGCGGAAACATTGTATCGTCTTTGATTTATTTAGAATTAAACTAAATTACAAGGTTAAGCAAACATACCTTAGGATTATCATGGAGATATTTCTGGCGGGTCTTTATCTCCTCCACAAAGTCTTCCTTGCTATGACTCTAACACAGGACCAAGGCTTGTGGGAGCCTCTTGAAAGAAAATCCCCAAGGGATTGGAGAGAGGAAGAGGTCTAGAGAGAATTCTCTAATTCTCTCTATTGAGGAGATGTGTGTTGTTCAGAATGGCTTAACCCAAGGGTCCTATTTATAGAGACCAAGGGAAAATCTTGCCCATAATTAAAATATTATATTTTAATATCTAATATATTAAAATATATCTTATATTTATTTGAATCTCATTCAAATCTCTTACGATATTTATTTATTTGAATCTTATTCAAATTCTATAAATATCTTTTATTTAATATATCAAATATATATTAATCATTTTAATATTTAATGTATCAAATACAATAAATATATTTACCTCTTTTATATTTAATATATCTAATATATTAAATATTAATTTGAACACTTCAAATTAAATATTAAATTTGAACATTTCAAATTTTAATATTTAATGTATCAAATACAATAAATATATTTTCCTCTTTTATATTTAATATATCTAATATATTAAATATTAATTTGAACACTTCAAATTAAATATTAATTTGAACATTTCAAATTTTTCTTTCAACTAAATTGATCTTTTAGTGTTACTATGAGCTAGCAAGGAGACCTTATGGACCTACAGATTATAAGCTCCAATGATACAAAATTAATTAATTAAACTCTTTAATTAATCAATTTTCATTCATTAAATCTAGGGTCACTCCACTATAGACCTAAAGTTGCACTCTTATGCATTGTAGGACAAGTTGTGTCCATTGATATAATCACTACATGCAAGTCGATCCTTCACGAGTTGTTCGTAATTACAGCTGGGTCAAAAGTCCGTTTTACCCCTATAATTACATCTTGCACCTTAAGTACCACTGATCCTCTAATGAACAATATATTTATAATCTAATTATAAACTAAGTCCCTCTCGGGCCAATGAGAGGGTGGGGCCCCATTGTTCAAGTCTCGAAATCAGCACTTAAGGGAACTACTCATCTACTTACCCTATATGGGAAGGAGTGAATTCCATCTTGTGAGATTATGTTCCCAGCTCCCTATTTGGTCAAGTCCCCAAAATGGTAGGCATATTGAATCGGCTACAAAAGCCACTCTCACCCATGCAAATCAAAGGACAAGCCCTCACAGGCAGGAGTTCATAACTCACTCAGGATTAAGATCGAGTCACATATGATCATCCTGATGAAATATTAATCTTCTCAATTAACGGATTTATAAAGAGAGATTAAATATTTCGTGGTCCAGTCTTATACAAACTCATTGTATAAGATACCCCCACTCACATGTCTCCACATGAATGATTTGGATCAAATCATTTGTAACTATTACAAAGTGGGCCGTATCAATAGTGTTACCAGGATAAGGCACCAAACCTTATCCATATACTATGACCCTTTAGGTTATTTCTTGAACATGATCCTCTCGTATGTCAACCACATACTGTTTAAGATTACACTAATAACCTTAGATTTTTCATATAATGGATAATATTATATTGCAAATAAAATAATCAAAATTATTATTTATTATTAAATAAATTATTAATTACGAGGCTTTAGGGCATAAATCCCAACAATCTCCCACTTGCACTAAAGCCTGCGAGACATGTATCCTAGGGCATACTCTATACCCAACATTAAAGACCCGCCAGAAATATCTCCATGATAATCCTAAGGTATGTTTGCTTAACCTTGTAATTTAGTTTAATTCTAAATAAATCAAAGACGATACAATGCTTCCGCTGCGGGATGAAAAGTTCATTCCTTCAATTGGTATCAGAGCAATCTTTGTTTTTTATTTAGAATTAAAGTTTATGTGATGGTGGGTATTTAATCTTTCATATATGTGATATATGTGGTTTGCAAAGGCATATTTGTGGCATTAGATTTATTTCTTTTGATTAGATCAATTGTAAAATTCTTGTTGGATTTAAATTTTTGTGTAAAAGTTTTTTTATCAACACGTGCTATGTGTGGCAAGTGAGTTTTGAATTCAAATGGAGATTTGGATGTATTTTGAGGCAAGACAACAACATGCAAGTAACATTTAAATGGTGATTTAAATATGTTTTAATGGAATGTGATTTTGGCATCTTCAAAGCCACTAGCATTGAAGCAAGCATTTAGATGCTTAATCCCACAAAGTTGAACATAATGGCCAACAATTTTTTCTTCAATCATGAGAATAATATGCAACTTGCAAGGATCAGTATTTATTTTTGAATTTTAGCGTATCCATATACTCCAATTGCTTCAGTCGGTGAAGTAGGATTCATTTGAATTTGAGAATATCCATGTACTCCAATTGCTTCAATTTCGTGAAGTATGATTCATTGGTCAGCGGTGCATGTTTGAAGCGAACGTGTGAAGGAAGCTAAGGCATGCACCTTCGCCCGTTGAGATCTGCGATCAATGAGATTTGCGGCTTCTGTACTCATGTTCAAAGATGGAAAATATTTAAAGTTTGTTTAAACCTAATTTTGGTTGATTCAAAAAACAATAATAATATTAAATAAATAAATAAAAGTTGAAGACCAAGATATGTTTTTAATTTAAATTTTATAATTTAAATTGTCTTCAATTTTCTAGAATATGCCAAATATGTCGGTCAATTTTGCTATTTTTAATTTAATTATGCATGAGATGTATGTTTTAAATTGTTTGATTGTTGCATAAAGTATGCCATTTAAATTTAAAATCTCACCATAGGTTAAGCATGATCATGCATCTTAATTATTTTTAAATATAATTGTTATATTTTAAAATTGATTAGGTTGTTTCTTAATAGAATTGAGATGTTTTTCCTAAGAAGTTTATATTTTCCATATCTTTGAAGATAATCGTTATATTTAGAAAATTAAATTAGGATATTTTCTTTAATAATTGGAATCCATGTTTCCTAATAGGATTAGGATATTTTCTAATGAGAATAGGTTTCCTTTAATTAAAGATATTGTTGATTCTTGTTTTAAATAGTTTAAAATTTGAATTTAATTTATCTTTATTGGTTTCTAATGGTATTAGAATTTAGGATAATCTTTTATTTTAAAAGGGTTTTAAATGGTAGAATTTAAGATTATCCAAGTGAATTAATTTTTAAAAGAATTAAAAACATTGTTTAAATTTACTTAGGTTCATTAATCTAGTAATTAATAGTTAATTAAAGATTAATGAATTTGAAATAAAAATTGACTATAAGGGAACTCTGTCTAAGGAAGGTTCTGTCTAGACTGGGGTATTTAAGCTGACCGAAAGGGAACACCTCTAACTGGGAACCGACCTGGGAGTTGAATTAGTTAAATTTTATTTATTTTCACTAAGCATGCTCATAATGTTATTATTATTTTTTAAATAGTTTAAAAACTTAGTAATTCACATTAAAATCAATCTAACAACATAAGGGTTATGAAAGGTAGATTGAGAAACTTAGATAAATGAGATTAGCCTAATTTTTCTAAGTAAGAAAAAACCCTATTTCAAAATACTTAGTGGGAGAAGGACACATGTCAAAATCCAACGGTCTCTTTATTGATTCACAACGTGAGATTCATGTGGGGCCTCGTGGCGGCTTTTGGACCGTCCTCCCTACGGAAGGTGTTTGCATGGATCAATATCAGGGTAAATCTTTTGAGAAAGTATTATAGTAAGTGGGAGAAGGAAATGTGTCAACATATCCTACGGTCTCCATCATTAGTTTACATCGTGAGATTCATGTGGGGCCTCGTGGCGGCTTTTGGACCGTCCCCCTACGGAAGGTGTTTGCATGAGTCAATATCAGGGTGAACTCCTGAGAAGGATAGGATTGTAGTTTTGTTTCCAATACTTGACTTACCTTACGGCGGCACTTGTTGGGATAAAACTACAGGATCTAAAATGATGAGTCACACTTACAAAGGGCTTATTAAGGTTGTTAATGATGTCCTTGACCAAACTAATGGTAACTAAATGTTATAGAATAAGAGTTATTCTGGTATAATACTTGGTTGAGATTGTCTCAGTTTAGTGAAGGAATACTTGACCTACCCTACGGCGGCACTTGTTCTAACTCACTAAAGTACCATAGCATTAGAAATGATTTATAGGGTTCATTTTTACAAAATATTTGATTTCTATGCTAAAATTGAATGGATAATTGTTTGCATGATGTTAAATTTTATATATATTTCAATATTATGTCAGTTTCTCTCATAATTTTTAATTTTATTACTGATAATCAAAATTGAGAAATTTTATTACTTGGAAAAGTAACATTAACACTATAATGGTAGTGTAAAATATTTTTTTTTGTCTTTATTGAGAAATGTTCTCAAAACCTGTTGCTAATGCTATTCGAATTGTTCGTGAAGCACGTGATTAGTGAATCAAAAGTAAACGAGATAGCTTGTATGTACTCTCCTAGTTGACATGTTAGATGTCAAGTTTAGAAGATAAAGAAAATGACAACAACATATGAGATGTTGAAGTCAACATAAGCTAAATTTAGAAAAATGTCTAAATGATCTCGAAGATTAAGTATTACAAAATTCCAAGAAAAGAAAACAAATGATTGAAGCTATATAAAAGGAAATAGTTCCTAAATTAGCTAGGACAATCATAATAAGAGGAATTTTTGAAATACCTCTAGGAAGAAAAATATAAATGAAAGTAAATTTGATTTACTAGATTTTTGATGGAATATAAATGCCACCTAGATAGTCGATATAAGATCTACTATCAAGATTTATTCTTCATTACATTTATTATGTAATTCTTGAAAAATACTTAACATGTAGAATAATTTCTACAAGTTAGCACCAGGAAGCCTATCTCAGTTAGTGTAGTGGGAGACATTAAGATGTCATTAAGTAAAAATTGTTACATAATGCTGAATATGGTGTTTTTAGTAACCATAAGAGAAGTTCAATTTCTCGAACTTTATTACAAAAATGTTCATATAGTATGAATTACTTTGAAGTATGAAAGTTTATATTTTCAAAATTGTTTGAAAATACATTCAGCTGAAAATAAGAACAATTTGTATAAGTTAAAAACGTTGACATATAATATACTACAAAATACTGAGATATTCAGGATTATAGAATCCAAAATAGAAAGACATTATTTTCTCCTAAAAGATGATACTTGACTTTGGCTGTTAAGGTTGATTAACATCAACTTGAATATAATGAAAAGACTAGTAAGAGGTAATTCTCTAAAAAGTTAGTTAATTACTTTACCTGTCTGTAGATCTTGCCTTTCATGCAAGATAATCATTGGGCCTTTATTAGATAGGGTTAGAACGCCAAAGAATACTTTGGGCTTACACATTCTGACCCAAGTGGTCTGGTTAATGTTAAGGTCAAATAAAGTCATGAATATTTCGTCACTCTAGTTGATGATCATTCAAGGTACAAGTATCTTTACCTAATACAACATAAGTCTAAATTTTTGAAATGTTCAAGAAAATTAAGACTAAAGTTTAAAAAAAAAAATTGATTAGGTAATTAAATCTATCAAGATATTATTATCAGATCATAATAGAAAGTACAGGAACCTTACGTACTAAAACTAATTGATAGAAAATGGGTTTTTATCCCAATTATCTTAATACCAAGTACAATTTTGTGAAATTGTGCGGCAAAAGGAGAAACATGACCTTGTTAGACATGGTCACATCAGTAATGAGTTACACACCATTACCATACTCCAGTTAGGAAATGCAATAGAGATTGCATGGTGAACATGATTCCCTCTAAAAGTGTCTACGAGACAATTTTAAAGATTATAGAAGAGTAGTAAAGCTAGTTTACAACACTTCACTATTTGGGAATGTTAAGCTCACATGCTGAACACATGCCTAAAAAAAAAACTTGCATATGTTCAAAGATAAGCCTAAGTGTAGGTCACCCCTAAGGAGTATAAAGTGGTCTTTTATGTAGTCCTAAAATGAATAAGGTATTTGTATGACAAATATCAATTTTATAAGAAATGTCAAATAAAAGACTACAAACCTTTAATAAGGTGAGATAGTGTTAATAAATTAGTTCCAAGTGAAGCCACTAAATAGTTAACAAAAGTTGTTAACAATTTAATTATATTTGAAAGTCAAATAGATCCCAGTCATGAATTGGATAAGCCTCATCGTAGTGGGAGAGTTATGAGATGACTCAACCTTTACAAGGACTTAATTGAAGTCCAAATTGTCATGTTAGATGACAAAGTTAAAGGCTTATTACTTGCAAAATGAGACTAATGGCAAAGGGTTATACCTAATAGGAGAAAGTAGACTGGGAGTAGATTTTCTCACTTGTTGCCATACTGAAGTCTGTAAGCATTATTAATTCATTGTTGCATATGTGATATAAAAAAAAAATGAATGTTTAGAATTCTTTTATGAAAAGAAATCTTAGATAATGCATCTACACAAATCAATCAGATATGTTTATTTTCAAAGATCAAAAGCAAAAAGTTTGCGAAATAGTAAAGGTTCATTTATGAAATGAATTTTACCATTAGATCTGTGAATATAAAGTTTGATAAAAATATCATAATCTATGACTTTGGATAAATATTAATGAAGCTTGTATAGACAAGAAAATCATTAATTGCTTAGTGGATTTTTCTCATGTTTTATGTTGGTGATATTTTTACCCATTATGAATGATGTAAGATGTCTGACATAAAACGTTGATTAAGTAACCAATTCCAAATAAGTGATTTGGAATGACTCAGTATATTTTACATGTCCAAAATAAGATTTTAAGGACAAAATGTTAACTTTGTCTCAAACATTTTATATTGACAAAATTGTTGTCAAATATTTGATATTTATGTCTAAGAAAGTATATCCTAAGATACCTCAAATGTTGAGAGTATATGATATGCATAAATGAGACTAAACATTTAATATACAATTGGTTAGCATATATCAGTTACACGAATGGTATGACCATTGAGTAGAAAATTAAAAACTTTCTCAAATTATCTATGGATGATGAGAAATTTTTGTGTATAGAGTTAAAGATTTGATCTTTACAAGATACACTGGTTCTTACAAAGATTTAGGAAATCTATATAAGGACAAATTTTACCCTAAGTGGTGGAGTATGGTATACAAGTTAAATCGTTTTGCTTGTGAAGCAACAAAAAGACTTGTCTGACTCAAATAGTTCCTTGAAGATCTGAAAGGTGTTTCAGATATGATTTAGTCTATCCTCTTTATTATGATAACAGTGGTGCAAAGACTAATATTAAGGAAATTAGAAAACACCAATGTATAGGGAATCATATCGAGAGAGAGAAAGCATCATGGTAGTGACCAAGATGGCTTTTAACGGCAGTTCTTTGGATCTATATAAAAAGACTCTCCAGGCTAAAGTGTTTGAGAGTCATCTAGAATGTCTAGGATTACGAGACATGTCTCATCTTTGCTAGGGCAAGTGGGAGAACATCACGAGGCCCCACAGGCAGGAGTTCATAACTCACTCAGGATTAAGATCGAGTCACATATGATCATCCTGATGAAATATTAATCTTCTCAATTAACGGATTTATAAAGAGAGATTAAATATTTCGTGGTCCAGTCTTATACAAACTCATTGTATAAGATACCCTCACTCACATGTCTCCACATGAATGATTTGGATCAAATCATTTGTAACTATTACAAAGTGGGCCGTATCAATAGTGTTATCAGGATAAGGCACCCAACCTTATCCATATAAATATGACCCTAGGAGTGAGCCATTGTGGATATAAAAAATAAGAGAAAGAGACTCTAGAAGAATTCTCCCTTCATTCTCTCTCTATTTTCAAGAAGGTTCCCACAAACCTCTTTGGCTCTTTTTTCGAGCCATAGCTAGGAAGGCTTTGTGGAAGAGATCAAGAACACCAGAAGAATCTCCATATTTTCAAGGTATGTTATGCTTAACTCTAATATTATTATTTAATTATAAATAAACTCAAACCGATTCCTACGCTTCTGCTTGGGTATAATTAGGTTATTCCTTTCACTACCAAAGGAGTATGTTCACAACCTCATAAAACAAGAAAAGAAACTATAAATAATAGAAAATGACACCTATATCTAACATCTATTCAAAAACAACTTGAGCCCTATCCATGCAATCCAAGCAAAACTCCTAATAAAAGACATGTAAACTAATGGTGTCCTTTCAACATATCTCCTCATCGACATCACCAGTTTCGTAGAGCTCCTCATCACCTACAAAATCTTTTGGTTGTAGGGGAGGGGGGAAGGAGGAGTTAGTACAAAGTACTCAATAAGTAGCTCACACTTGGTGAGCCACTAAACATCAAACAACAAACAACATGTTATTCACACGCGCCCAAACATGCTTATTCAAAGTAATATTACAATCATCATACTTTGCATACATAAACAAGTAAACTATGCAAAAGATTTACTTAACACATGAATTCGCGCATCATGCCATGCTCGCTCAGTTCTACTCAACACTCATGTTTAGCCCTCACCAAAGCTCTTCAAGACTGACCCTCTGAGAAGTACCAACCCTTGATCACCGTTACCAGGGCCTCAATACCTCTCTACGGAGCTCAGTGTTCGACCCTTGACCAATGTTATCAAGGCCTCGAACTGTGCATCGCCATTTGACCATTTGTACTCAAGGTGCACCGCTGACTTAACAATGCGTTGGCACTTTCCCAAGCGCCCAACACATGCTTTTTAGACTCATCACACCGACCCTTGACCATTTGTACCCAAGGCCTCGATGCTCCTCTTATTCCAATGGTGACAATACCACCCTTCGACCATTTGTACCCGAGGTGCACTAGTACTCACCCTACAATCCTTAGCAAGCTCACAAGGCTCACTAACCTCCTCACAAACTCACCAAATGCATGTTACCTAAGCATGCTACTAGATCATGTCTCATGCCCAAACAAAACATGCTTATACATATGTTTCAAACTCAATAAATCATCATGCTAACTTCACACAATTTTCACAAGTCAACAACAGAGCATGCTCATCAAAAGACATAAAAGCATAGAGTAAATATAGCATGCATAAATCAAACAAGAGAATATTGAGCATGCATCACACAGTCAAACAGACTCAAAAGGTAGAAACTACTACCACAAGCTCAAGGAAAAGTTAAACCAAGAGAATAGGTTTTAGAGGCTATATTTTGTTCGAAAATCTTTTAAACAACTACCACAAGCTCAAGGAAAAGTTAACTTACTTGGATACCTCTTTAAGATCTAAAACAGAGGTATTAAATGGTTAGCAACTAATTGGACAGCACCTAACACTTGATTTTAAAATGTCTAAACTAAGACACCACTTAAACACGCCAAAATGGACTCAAATACTTGCTACAAGGTGTTCAAAGGGACTCTGAAGTGGTTCGAAACTACAAGTAGAACATGTCCAAGGGGTTAAAGATTCATCCAATGTTCTTTAATCAAGTTCGAGTGAGTTTAAAACGCACTAAGCTTACCAAAATAGGCCCAACACCCTGCTAGTTCAAGTTCGAGAGTGTTCGAATTGGATCGAATTGGTTTGAAATTGCAAATAGAAGGCTCTCACACATTAGAACCTAAGCTATAACACCTAAAGTGATTTGCAAAAGGTCTAAAATGCATTAAAACTTACCGAAAGAGCCCTCACACTTGATGTTTGTTGTTTGAAGATGTTCGAATCGATCCTCAACTGCAAACAGGTTTTTACATGTTAGAATTAAAGCTACAATACTTAGATTGACTTGTGAAAGGGATGAAACATGATAAACTTACCGATCAGCACCAAGGGGACCAAAATGCTTGCTGGAAAATGCGTTTTAGCACCAAATGACCTCGAATGCAGGCTGGTTGGAGTCCAAACGAGCCTAAAATAACAAGACAGAAGTGTTTAAGGTATGGGAATCCAAATCTAACATTGATTGGGCATGAATATGTGTCAAACCTTGACGAAAAGAGAGAAAACGCATGAGTCTCTTGTTTGTGTGGTCGTTGGCAGTTGAAAAGGTCACTAACGTCGTGGTGCTTGTCGTGTGTCGTCGCTAGAGAGAGGGAAGAAGTGGTGTCTGCATGGTCGAAGAAGAAGGAGAAGAATATGGGTTAGGTTGGTGGCTTACACGTGAAAAGAAAGGAAGAATAAGGGAAAATTTTAGGACTTTTTGCTCTCTTTTAATCCAATTTCTCTCAAAGACTCAATTTTAAAACCTCCAAATAAACTCACATAAATAAGAAGGAAAAGATTTAGGATTTTCAAGATTTCCTTCCTTTTTTTTTTTCCATCCTAAAACTCAAATTTAACTTCTAAATTTTAAGCAAATCTAAGAAAGATTTTTGGATTTTCAAACTTAAATCTAAAATCCAACATATACTAAGTTTCCAAACTATTGAATTTGAAACTTTAAAATAAAATTCATCCAACAACTCAAAAAGAACTTAATTATCTCGATTCAGTCATGTAATTCTAAATTTCAAAATAACTCCAAATGAGGAAATTAGTCGAACCTGAAAATGCAGGGCGTCACATAGATGTTTGTCTCATTGATGGACACAGGACTTGTATATTAGTGATAGACGTCTATTAGTGTTGTCCTATAAAAATAACATATCAATGACATACAAGCTAAAAAGGGAATTGTATAATATTGTAACATTTTAAAGCTATATGAGTTTCTTTTAAGCTATATTATTTATTGGGGTTTTTTATTCTTGTAAAGTGAAAAATGTATTCATGACAGATGTTAAAAGTTTAACAAATTAATTATGTATTAAATTCCTAGATCTAAAAAATCCTATAAATACCTCTCTCACAAACACTTTCAACACAACAATTTTCAATATTCTCTTATTTCTACTTTCTCATATTTATCTTCTTTGCTCTTTTAAGAGCAGATGGCCAAAAGAAGGGTGTAATTAGTTGTGGAGCTTTGAGCTCAGCCTCATAATGCAGAGTGGTTTGAGCTACACAACATTTCAGTTGGGTTGTTGTATCTTGAAGGGGACATGCCAGAGAATAACTGTTGCATCGGTGGTCGATAAATAAATATACACCGAAGAGTGCTTCAATCTTTTTAAAGAGAGTGAGATATTCACGCCTCAACCTAATTGTTTACGTGTTTATTTCTCAATATTTGCTCCATTTTCCATTGTTATTTCACTACAAGAAAATTATGTTTTTCCGACGCAGACAATCCCGACGAACCAAAACACGTCGACAAATGTGGCTTTTCCCGATGTCGTCTCGACTGCGTCAGGAGATCCTATATACAAAGTGTCTCCCGACGCATGGATTGTAGGGCGTTGGGAGAGACCCCCTCTTCCGATGTCGAAGAACACAACGTCGGGAGAGAGGGGGAGATAAAGGATATGCCGACGAGCAAGTATAGTGCGTCAGGAAAAGTTACTTTTGCCGACGTGCAAGTATAGTGCGTCAGGAGAAGTAACTTTTGCCGACGCGCTATACTTGCGCGTCGGCAAAAGTTCGATTAAAATCTCCCCAGATTCGCGAAAACAGAAACCCTCACCCCTTTTTTTTCCATTTTCTTCTTCCCTCGAGTGGTCGTTGCCGCCTGTGAGTAGATCGCCAAGTCGCTAGTTCATACGAGGATTTAGCCTCCAAAACATCGCCTCCTTCGGTTTGTCGTAGTAGTTTTTCTCCGTTAGCCATTTCTCCTCCACCAGTTACCACCGCCTTTGGTACCAACCCTCGCCGTCGCCACTAGATCTTCGCCGTCCGGTACTGTCGTTGTCGTCACCACTGTCGATAAGGATCTCGTGTTCAATTTGAACTAAGTTTAATTTTTTTTTCCTTGTAGATAATTATAAATGCATTGTTACTATGAAATAAGAGTTTGTGGTTTGGTTGATTTTTTGAATTTCTTTGTGGATCAAGTTGTTGTTTGTATGGAATAATTTTGTACAAAATTATTTTAGGTTGTTGTTTGTAGGGAATAATTTTATGCAAAATTAAGTTAAGTTGTTGTTGTTTGTAGGGAATAATTTTGTGCAAAATTAAGTTGTTAATTTTAGGGAATAATTTTGTGATTTAGTGAATAATTTTGTGCAAAATGAAGTTGTTGTTGTTGCTTTAGTAGGCATAAACTTTGTTGCTTTAGTAGGCATAAACTTTGTTGCTTTGTTTCTAAAAAATAAAGTTGTGCAAAAGAAAGAATTTTTTGGTGCAAAATTAGTATGCATAAAGATGTGAAAGAGATTCAATATAGTGATTTTCCTAATTCAAGTCAAGAGCTATAAAAATTTTGTAACAAAAACATTCACTATTTGAATTAGTTTATTAAGCTTAACTTTCATGGGATGCTTGAGAGGTTAGTTTAAATTTATAATTGAAATTAGGCTTCCTCTAACCACTTTCTTTTTTGTAGGCCCATAGGATCATTTCTTTCATTTTTCCATGTAATTTCTTTTAAGGAAGGCCTATTAGAAACTCTTAAAACTCTTAAATTCCAAAAACTTATATAATAGTTATTAGACACAAAGTTAAAACTATTAAACATAACCTTGTAACTAGTTTAATTTTAGAACTAAACTTGGAATTTAAGGGTTATTGATAAAGTTGTTTCTCTTTTCTTGAAAGCATGTTTACTACTTTGGCATTTTGGAGTTTGTCAACAAAATGTAAAGTAGATTTTTTATTTCTATGAGTTTTTAGAAAAGTGGAAAATTTTAATGTCTTAACACGAAGATGTTAACTTTAAATTGAGATTTACTTGGAGCTTGGTTTTGAGGTTATTGACAGTTAATGACCTATTAAACATAACTTTGAAAGTTTAAGAACGAAACTTGTAATTTTGTAAAAGTGAAAACCATCCGAATAAAACTTATTTAATAGTTAATTAAACACAAAGTTGAAAGTTAAAGACCTATTAAACATAACCTTGAAAGTTTAAGAACTAAACTTGTAATTTTGGCGAAATGAAAACTAGCTATATCCAAATTAAACTTAATTAATAGTTATTAGACACAATGTTTAAAATTAAGGCCCTATTAAACATAGCCTTGAAAGTTTAAGAACTAAACATGTAAATTTGGCGAAATGAAAACTAGCTATATCCAAATTAAACTTAATTAATAGTTATTAGACAAAAAGTTGAAAATTAAAGCCCTATTGAACATAACCTTGAAAGTTTAAGAACTAAACATGTAAATTTGGCGAAATGAAAACTAGCTATACCCAAATTAAACTTAATTAATAGTTATTAGACACAAAGTTGAAAATTAAAGCCCTATTGAACATAACCTTGAAAGTTTAAGAACTAAACTTGTAATTTTGGGAAAGTGAAAACTAGCTATATCCAAATTAAACCTTTATTGGGATTTGACCAACAAAACTATGGTGCACTAAGGTCTTCAATTATTGTCTACTTATACAGGTTTTAGCTTTTCACGAATCAGGAGTTGGTTTGATTGGTATACAATTAAGAATGAATAAAGAGTGGGTTAAACTTAGAGATAAGTTTTCAACTGAGTACAAGGAAGGAGTGGCCCAATTCTTAGAAATGGCAAAGTGTCATGTTAGTGGTTCAGGAAAAACAAGATGTCCATGCAAGAAGTGTATGAATGCAATGTGGCAGTCAGTGTATAAATGGAATGTCTCCCTCCTATAGTTGTTGGGTATATCATGGAGAACTAGTCGACTTATCTAGAGGATTTGAGGGCCACACAAGTCAATCAAGTACTACAGAGTGTATTGTGGTGAATGAAGAAAATGAGATGTTGAATCTTTTATATGATCTACAAGTCCCTATTGCTGATGTGGATATAGATGAGGTGGATGTAGATGAAGAAGACCTTGAGAATGAGATGCCCACTAATGGCCATGAGAGGGATACTTCAAACATATTTGAGGATTTAATGGTTGAAGCACGTAATGAATTGTACTCTGGTTGTACACAATTTTCTTCATTACACTTTTTGGTGAGGTTGATGCATATTAAGGTTCTTAACGGTTGGAGTAACAAGTCGTTTGATATGTTACTAGAATTGTTAAAAGAAGCATTTCCAACCAACGCATCTATACCTTGTTCATTTTATGATGCTAACAGAAAGTTGCGTGACTTAGGGTTAGGTTATGACTCCATCCATGCTTGCAAGTATGATTGCATATTATATTGCAAAGAATTTCCTGATTGCCAACAGTGTCCAATATGTGGTGAGACTCGATATAAAGTTAACGATGGAAAGGGTAAGAAGATTCCACATAATGATTTACGCCATTTTCCACTGATATCAAGGTTGAAGCGGTTGTTTGCATCGAAACATGTTGCTGCTGAAATGCGTTGGCATAAAGAGAAACGTGTTGAAACAGAAGATGTGTTACGACATCCGCTGATGCTGAAGGATGGAAGCATTTTGATAGCGAGTTTCCTCACTTTGCTTCGGACCCACGAAATGTTCGTTTGGGGTTAGCTTCAGATGGGTTTAATCTGTTTGGGAATATTAGCACTTCGTACAGTATATGGCATGTGGTACTAGTTCCTTACAATTTTCCACCTTGGAAATGCATGAAAGAGACAAACTTTCTCATGTCTTTACTTATACCTGGGAAAAAATCTCTTGGAAAAGAAATTGATGTTTACTTGCAACCATTGATAGAAAAGCTAAAAGAGTTATGGAATAATGGTGTGCGCACTTATGACTGTATAAGTGGGGAGTACTTTCAACTACATGCAAGTTTGTTCTGGACTATTAATGATTTTCCTGCATATGGAGACTTATCTGGATGGAGTACGAAGGATTACCAAGCATGTCCCATTTGTAAAGAAGATACATCATCGTTTAGGATAAGAGGAAAATTTTCTTATATGGGACATCGATTTTATCTTTCGGAGAATCATAGTTGGCAGAGGAGTAAGCAGCATGACGGAAAGGTGGAACATAGACCTCCTCCAGTTACAATGGATGGAGAAGAGATCTTACAAAAATTAACTATGTTAAACTTTCCTGCGCTTAGTAAGAATCATTCAAAAAAAGATAAGAAAAGGAAACGAAGTTCAAATTGGACAAAAAAGAGTGTTTTTTTTTCAACTTCCCTACTGGTCAAAACTTTTGCTAAGGCACAAACTCAATGTAATGCATATTGAAAAAAACATTTGTGACAACTTGATTGGGACATTGTTAAATATTGAAGGAAAATTGGAGGACACGATAAACGCTCGGTTGGATCTAAAAGATTTGAAGATACGAAAAGACTTACACTTGCAAGAGGTGGGGACCAGAGTTGTAAAGTCACATGCTGCATACACATTGACTACCAGTGAAAGGATAGATTTCTGTAAGTTCTTAAAATTAGTGAAATTTCCAGATGGGTTTGTGTTGAATATATCACGATGTGTGAAAGAGAAGGATGGAAAAATATGGGGGTTGAAAACCCACGACTCTCATGTCCTGCTTCAAAGACTTCTTCCTATTGGTATTTAAGCATATTTACGAAAAGACGTATCCACTGCTATTGTTGAGCTATGTACATTCTTCCGTGATATATGTGCAAAAACGATATGTGTAAGTGATTTGGATCGACTACAAGCAAATATTATAATCATTCTTTGCAAGTTGGAAAAAATATTCCCCCCGGCATTTTTTGATGTAATGGTACACCTTGCAGTTCATTTACCATATGAAAGGAAAGTGGTGGGTCCCGTTAGTTATAGTTGGATGTACACTATTGAGAGAAGTTTGCGAACTTTAAAACAATACGTGCGAAACAAAGCATGTCCCAAGGGTTCTATAGCAGAGGCATTTATAATGAATGAGTCATTGAATTTCTATTCATTATACCTAACTGGAGTTGAAACAAGGTTCAATAGAGATGAACGAAATGATGATAGAATTTTCGAGAATGAGCTATGCGGTGAATTTGAACTGTTTAGTCGCGCACGACCATTAGGGGGCTCAACCTTGAGAACCCTTTCACCAGATGAGAAGCAAATTGCACATTGGTATATGTTGAAGCTAAGATACAATCATATCGCAGGTATATTTTCAACATTGTATTGCTCAATTTCAAGGTGCAACATTTCAAATCAAAATCAGATACAACCCTTACTTATTGTGGTCAATAGGCAACATTTGAGACTAATTTTCCCTCAAGCACAGAGCTCCAGAGACTTATATAAAAGACATCAACAAGCCTTTCCTGATTGGTTCAAAGCTCATGTAAGAGTTTGTTTTAAAATTGACACAAACTTTGTTTTTTTTAATGGGTGACATTATTTTCATTCATAACTTATAATGAACTCACAGGTTCTCTCATTGCGTGAGCAAGGAAATATGTCTGATGATATGTATTCACTTGCGATGGGACCGGCTTCCGGAGTGCGTTCCTACAATGGTGCATTGTTAATGGGGTATGCTTTCATAGTACACAGCATGATAATTGTCGGACTACACAAAATAGTGGAATCATGGTGTCCGGAGAAAGTGAAGGTGGTGGAGGTGATGAGAATAACTTTTATGGTGTTTTAGACGAATTTTTGGACTTTCAATATGCCCATACAAGATGTGTTATTATGTTTAAATGTACGTGGTTCGACACAGGGCCTAAAAAGAATAGATCACATATGCATTTAGGATACAAATCGATAAATACATATCGGTATTAGTATGTTGATGAACCTTTCATTTTTGCTAATCAAGCACAACAATTTTTTTACATCAAACATCTGAAATATGGTAATAACTGAAAGGTGGTTCAAGTAGTCCAAAATAAACGCGTATGGGGCGTTCCAGAAGCAGAAGATGCTCATAATGACCAACTTGAGTTAATAGAAGTGGGTGGAATCAGAGTTGACGAATCCATTGATGATAGCGAACTATGTAGAAATGATGTTGATCCCACGATAGTAGATCAACAAATTATTCAAAACAATGACAATGGTTTCATCAATGATGAAGAATATGATGTACAATTATCTACTGACGTTAGCTCGAGTCCAGATAAACATCCTGATGATAGTGAATAACGATGTAATTGTGCAATTTATTTCTTATCTTATAACTATGTATCAATCTTTTTATATTATCTCTTTTGTGCTTGTAGATAACCAATGGCCACTCCCGAACAACAGTTAAACGAGGCCGATGATGAATTCTTCTATACTGACCCTCAAGGTGCAGGATCATCCACGGGAGAGACCTCAGGTTATCTTATAAACTATGCATCACTGCTTTATATTATCTTTTGTACAGCCTCAATGCCATTTTGCATCACTGCTTTATATTATCTTTTGTACAGCCTCAATGCCATTATTCTTTTTTTTTTTTAGATGGTAATTCTACTAGTAGGAACATATGTGGATACTCGCATAAGATTGAGTTAGACCGGTATGTTACAGCACATGGAAGAATTTCAATAGAGGTCAACCCTTAGTTGATGAAGCCGGTCGGGCCACATGCTACAAAGTTTAGCTTGGCTATAGGGACCAAAGTGAGGGAATCTTTTCCAGTTTGCTGTGCAACATTTTAGGTCGTACCAAAAGCAGTTATAGACCTAGCTAAAGCAACATTGTTGGTAAGTTGATATTTTCGTTCATTGTGATTATTATATATAAATATAAGTTATAATATAATTTTCTTTATATGTAGAATCATTTCTCGTTTGACTTGTCCAAGCTAGAGGTTATTAAATTTATCGAACAACAAATGCAAACACCATTTAAAGAGTATAGGGCAGAGTTGCATAGGCATTACAAGAAACAAGGCACTCATGAAAGGGCACGTGCAAACCCACCTAGTCGGTTGAAGAATGCCATCGAAGACTGACATCACCTATGCACTAGGTTTGAGGACCTTGGTTGGCATGTATGTTACTTATACGTTTCTCAATAATATCATTTTATGCTAATTTCAGTTTTTAACTAATCCTTTTTGATCGGTGCTAACACGCAAGTGCACGTGATCGAAGTAATAAAAACTGGAGTATTCCAGAGTATCGTACCCAAGGGAACGGAGTTAATAAAATAAATTTCAGTTGGCACGAAATTGTTGGCAATTTGCAATTCAAAGTAACCAAGGATGAAAATAAATTGAGAGGTGTTTTAACTAAAAATGTGTTTGAAAATTCAATGGAAATAAAGAGGGATTCAAGTATGCTAATGCCCCTTTGGAAAGAAAATGCAACAAGAAAGCAATTGCAATCGTAGCTAACTCAGGAACTAAGTAAACCGAATTCAACTCCCATTCGACCTTCTTTGAAGTATCTTTAGGAGACTAAGTGATTAAACCTATATGTCTATGGCTAATCTAACTTAGATAGTTTTGCGCACAATTCTAGTGGTTTTGGAGTCTCGCCCTATGTCTAGGGTCGATGTTTCAGACTTATGTCTAAGCCCTTTCCTCCATTGCTTTTGCGACATCCGCTTCCCTTAACCCTTTCGGTATTAAGTTTTAGCTAGACAAGCAACACTAGATGGCCAACTAGTTTTACCCAACAATTTACTCACCAAAAGCAAACTTGAGTCCAAGAATTAGCTAGATTGGTTTTACTCTCGAGCTTTACATCTTTCCTCTAGGGCATTCACGAACTTGAATCCCAAAGGAAATTTTAGCTCGTCATGATGGAACAATTTGGAATTGATAAATTAGAATGGTAAAAATTCATTAAAAGAAACTCAAAGAAAAAATATGCAATTAGATTGCAAATGCTATGCAAGTGAATGAGTTAAAGAAACATCCCAAGGATTCAGGTGCCGATTAACCCACGGAAAAATGAATTAACGTTGCTGAAAAGATAAATGATCTTTTAACATGCCAAAGACAGAGGCGCAGATCTGGAATTGAAAATCACAAATAACTTAAGAGCTTGTAAGCAAAAATTCATGTTCCAGTAGGCTTCCCCAATTTCAAATATCAAAGAGTAAAAATTACCAATTACTCAAATTGAGAAACTGAAATTTAAATTCACAGCAGAAGGTAAAAAATGATGAATTAAAAGATAACAGAGGCTGATTGTAGCCCAAAATACAGCAATTCAAATGCAGAAAATTAGGCTTCTTCGTAAAAACCCATCCTCTTCAGCTCAATCGAGCAAAATCGCTCTTAACCACTACCAACTTTCGTTATTGTGGGATTGAGAGGAAGAATTCTGGGAATTCAAGAGAAGAACAATAAAGAAAATAAAACCCTCGGATGAACTACAGCTATCGGCAGAAACTAAACCCAAATTCCAAAAGAAAGCTTTTCTCCCCCGAAATCTCCTACAATGGAATAAGTATTGCTTTCTACCAACACATACTTCGTTGAGATAAGTTTGAGGAAGAAATTCGGACTGAGATCTACAAGAAACTAAAACAAAACAACAATGAAAAACTAAAAATGAAAACTTGCAGAAAGTAAAGAAAACCCAAAAACATAAACTAAAATCTTCTACAAATCAAGCTCCATCTTCGGCTTTTCCTTAGTATTTTATAGGAGTTTTTGAGCTAGGGCTTCATCTTCGTAATCAATGATCAATTACGGCATATCACTCCCTAAAATCGTGGCTAATTTGCTCCCAATCTTCCCGAGAATCACGTTCTTCCCTTTGTTTCCAAGTTTGCCGAAAATGCAATTGCCTTGCAATTGCATTGTTGTTGCATTTCATCAAAAATCTGCAATAAGACATTAAATAAGTGAGATTTTACCCTTTTTTGTTTTCTTTTCTCAACTTACTTAATTTAGAGGACCTCCATCAATCACATGATTAAATTCACTCGAATATTTTTATTTTCATCAATTAATATGAATAAAATCACGGATATAACTAAGTTTTAAGGCCAAATAATCCTCATGAATGAGGATTATCACTTTTACTTCGCTAGGAAAAATCGAAGAGCAGTCAAAAGAGTTGGTCGGCTCTAGCATTCAACCATAGTTGTGGTTCGAAGACGTTCATCTCCGTACAACACGATGCAGTAGGGTAAAATACAATAAACATTTATTCTTTCATATGTATAAATCTTATTAGTAATACATTTTCTTGTGACTTGAGTTATAGAAGGAGAAATAAGGTCGGGATATAGGACCCGTTGACCTATTTGAGCTAATTCATGCAAAACATGGAAAATGGGTCAATCAGGCTACCGAAGATGCACATGTAAGTTTTTTTTCCCCTAAAAGTGATTTCCATTTCTCGATTCAAGGGCCACATTTACTTATTTGAATTATAATTATAGACTAAAATGCTATAGTTGCAATTGGCCTCCACTCAACTAGCTGTGTCCAAACAACTCCCAGAAGCAGAAATATGCGAGATGGTGTTAGGCAGACGACCAAGCCACATTAAAGGCCTTGGTTGGGGACCAAAGCAGCCTAAGTCAAGTAGGAGATCATGTAGCTCTTCATCAAGTTCGTCCTCATCACAACGAGAAGTTGAAACAGTAATGGAGATAACTGCCCTAAAGGCGCAGCTCGCATAAGCAAATGACAAGTTGGCAAGGGTTAAATAAAATATCAATGAAAGAATTGAGGCGACAAGGGAAGAAACAAGAGCAGAGATGACGACAATTCTCAATGCTCAACTGGAACAACATCGAGCAGAAATGCAGGAAATGTTTAAAAAGTTCATGGTATCACAAGGAGGACCATCAAAATAGGTATGAACTCTATTCTCTTGTAATAAGTTTAATTCTTGGTGGAGTTTGTGTGTTTTGTTTGCTATCCTTCATTAATGGTACCAAAGTAGTGGTGTTTAGTTATTGATGGAGTTTGTGCACTTTGTTTGCTATCTTGTAGTGTTAGGGGTGGGGTTTAGATTAGTTTTTATATGTTTGTTTATTTTGTTTATTGATATGTTTAATTGGTTGCTTCGTGGGAGTATGTTTTAGTTCTTGTGCATGATCGGTTGTCACGCAAGCGCACACGATCGAAGTAATATAAAATGGTATCTGAGTACCAAGTATCGAATCCCACAGGGAACGGAGTAACAAAAATATTGTAAAGCCAAAGTGTACGGAAAATTGAAAATGGAAAACTAAAATGCAAAAATGATGTGGGGTTGGTGTGTTGGTGAAAAACAAAAATTGCAGAATCTAAATTGGCAATAAGCGAAATGACCAAAAATTGCAGAATTAAATTGCAGAATCTAAATTGGCAAGATTGGATAGCAAATTAGATAAACTTAGAAAATGAAATGATAAAGGATGGGGCTCAAGAAGGTCATTGCCCTAAGTCGTAATTGCAAACCAAAATTGCAATTCCAACCTACTCCACACTCAATTGTAAACCAAAATTGCATCTCCTATTTACCTTGAATTTAGGTTTTTTTAGGAGGCTAAGTGAGAGACCTATATGTCTATAGTCCCTCTATCTTAGATAATTTGGCTCACAATTTTATGGGTTTTGGAGTCCTTAATCCCTATGTCTAGGGTAAGGAATTGGCTTATGTCTAAGCTCTTTTTCTCCATCACTTGTGTGAAATCCGCTTTTCACTAACCCCGTCGGTATTAGATCTAAGCTTGAGTTGCTACCCTAGTTGATCAATCTAGGATCTCAACGGAATTTTGATCAACACAAGATAACAATTGAAATGTAGGCTTGGTTTTCATTGGAATTTTGGCTACAATTACTTCTTAGGGAATTCACATCCTTGAACCCCCTAAGAAGTTTTAGCTCAAATTAAATATAAAAATCCTACAACTAATTGAAGAAAAATTCATATTAGAAAGTTGAATAAATTGCTAATTACTACAAATTCTATCCTAAGTAATAATTGAAACAATTATGTCAATGAACCTTCAAATTTTTGGGTAATTACTAAAAGATTTTCTAGAACTCTAAAAAATAAACACCAAAAATCAAAGGCTTATAAACATTCCAACAAAATCTAAAAATCAAAAATAGAGGGCATGATTAAATTTTTTTTTTTTTTTAAAAACAGTAGCCTATTGATCTTATAAAAAACATAACTTTAAATGAACAAAACGTAACATACACGAAGCAATCAATTAAACATCAAGTTGTAATGCTAATGTTGTCGGTAATACAAGAGAAGAATATGCAGAAAACTAGCTGAATTCTGGGCATAAACAGTGCAGAAAATTTCAGAAAAATAGAGTATTAATTGTAAATAAAACCCACAAATCAAAAACTGACTCAAAACTTAACTTAATACAAGAGGGAGTCGAATGGAGAGTAGAGATTGTGCAGCCAACAACTCTTGATAGAATAAGATGAAATTGCAGAAAAATAAAGACAGAAACTGCATAAAACAAAGTAAAAAAAAGTTGCAGAAAAACAGAGGAAAAACCCACGAAATAAGCTCCCAAAACGCCTCTCAATCCCATTCTTTTGCCCCTCCTCTTCTTCCCCATTTATAGGCCTTCATTAGGGTTCAAGAATGCCCAAATTTCGTGCTTAAATTCCTCCAAATCAGGCTGTAATTGAAGATTTTCGGAATGGATTTAATGCAGATTTTTTACTTTTTTAAAACCCAAAAACCCACCAAATTGATCCTTCAAATTGTCCTCAAAATCCCATTAATGGCTCATCTTCTTCTTCCCCATTTATAGGCCTTCATTAGGGTTGAAGATTGCCCAAAAATCATGCTCCAATTCCACCAAATCATGCTGCAATTTGGTTTTCCATAATGGGTTTTTTCGTTCGCGCTGGTATTTCCATAAATTCTCTGCCCATAAACAATTGCAAAATCAGATTTGGCAATCTGGTTTTAGCAATTTTCATATTCCCTGCTCCATAAACAATTGCAAAATCAGATTTGGCAATCTGATTTAGCAATTTCCATAATTTTTGCAAAAAGAATCAATTTATTTAGAATTCTATTCCAAATGCTATCACATTAAATTCTTCCTTAAATTCAAGCAATCTTCCACTATTTTCAATTAATCTTAGGACAAACAAAAATATTTTAAGCAATTGGGACTTAAATAAGCCTTAATTCTAAGGCTTATCAGTGCACTTGGTTGGGCTAATTCATTTTAGTGAAATTTTTGTGCCTTGTTTGCTACCCTGTAGTGATGGTAGCAACATGCTTGAGATATACATATTTAAGCATACGTTGTGGTGTTTAGTTGTTGGTGGAGTTTGTGTGCCTTGTTTGCTATCCTGCAATGTGAGGGGACGGGGGTGTTTGATTTGGTTTGATATGTTTCTTTGTTTTGTTTTTCATATGTTTAATTAGTTGATTGTGTGAGAGTTTGTAATTTTAGTTCATTTTAGGTTAGTTAATTTTAGTTGAGTTTGAGATATACCTGTTAAGTTGAGCATATAGGTTGTGGTCTTAAATTTTTGGTAGAGTTGATGTGCCTTGTGTAAGGGGTATTTGTTTTTATGTTTGTTTAATTTGTTGAGATATGAGATCATCTATACGAGGGAGATGGTACTTGTTCTTAATAATTACCTTGTTTAGCTCTCTATAGTCTATGCATAAACGCATAGACCCATCTTTCTTTTTCACGAACAACACATGTGCCCCCCACGGCGACACGCTGGAGCGTATGAACCCTTTATCCAAAAGGTCCTGCAGCTGTGACTTGAGCTCCTTTAACTCTACTGGGGCCATTCTGTAAGGAGCTTTAGAGATAGGAGTTGTCCCTGGCTCGAGCTCTATGCCGAAGTCTACCTCCCGTGTATGGGGTAACTGATAATTCTCATTTATGAGAATTATTTGGCCTTTATACTTAGTTATTCTTGTTATTTTATATGTGTTATTAGATAAAAAGGCTAGCAAATAGTTGGTTTAAATGGAATTATTGTTGGAAGCCTTTTAAATTAAGTAAATGGAGAAAATAAAGCAAAAGAAAATGAAAACACACTTACTTGATGTTTTTGTGTAGGAATTTGAAGAATGCAATAGAAATGCAATTGCATTGCAATTGCAATTTTGATAGATCTGAAAATGAAAGGGAAATCTGCAAATCTCCTAAAATCTATGAATTTTGTGAGATATTGGCTCCACGATTTTAGCTGAGATTTTAGCCATAATTGTGCCTCATTCAAGAAGGAAACCCTAGCCCCATTCATCTATAAATATTGGAGAAGAAGCCTCAAGAGGGGAAGCAGTTTTCTGCCATTTTCGGCCACAGTTGCTGCTGTCCACGATTTTCAGCTGTCAAATTTCTGCTGTCAAAATTTCTACTGTCAATTTTCTGCTGTTTTTATTTCTGTTTGCTGCTATTTTTCTTCTGTTTTCCAGCCCCTTTCAACTTCGAAATTCAATCCTTCCTCAATGAAAATTGAAGGAAGTGAAGGCTCAATTCTCTTTGAAAAAAGTGGAGTTGAATCGATTGAATAAGAAGTGGAAAAGGGGTTGTGTTCTTCCCGTTCTTAGAGTTTATTTTCTGTTTATTTGCTTCAGTTTTAGGAATTTAATTGTTGCTGTAATTTCAAGCTTTTAGCTACTGTTTGTTCTTTCCTTTTTTTTACAAGACTAAATAGTTTCTGAATTTATTTCGATTAATGGAATTTTAGTTGTTCTTTCCTTATTATTAAGTTGTTATTCAATTATTTATTAACTCTGAAATTTTTATCACATATTGCTTCTATTTTAGTTATGCACTTTAATTCTTTTCATTCATTGTTTTTCGTTCTTTTAATTATGAGCTAAGTCTTTCTTTGGGATTCAAGCATGTGAATGTCCTAGAGAAAGGAATAAAGGCCTAATATGTAAGAGCAACTTTGCTTAATCTTATAGCATTGTTTGCTTTTATTGATTGAAATTTTCATTACTAGTTTAGATTGATCACCTAGATTAGTATACAACAATTTGAGTCTAATACTAAAAAGGTTAGATAAAAATTGGGTTTTCATAAAAGCAATAAAGGAAAATAGCCTAGACATAGGAATTTGTTTTTGACCCTAGACATAGGGCAAAACCTTTAAAACCAAAAGAATTGTGTTTCAAAATTAACTAAGTTCGTATTAGCCATAGAAATATCGGTTTAATCACTTAGCCTCCTAAAGATACTTCATAGAAGGTCGAATAGGTGTTGAATTCGGTTTACAAAGCTTAAGTATTGAGTCAAAGGATTGCAATTGCAATTAGGCCGCAATTTCTTTCAATAGAGCAAAAACATATTTGAATCCCTCTTTTATCATTTTTATTTCTTCTTTTCGAAAACAACAAAAATCATCCCACTTATTTTTATAACCTTGGTTACCAAAATTGCAATTTGAAAACGTCTTCGCTATCATTTGAATTTTGTTGTATCCGTTCCCTGTGGGATCGATACTCTGGAATACTTCCAGTTTTATATTACTTGCATCGACAGTGTGCACTTGCACTGAACTGGAGCTTTGTTTTAATTTACAAATATTTTCTTTAAGCCCCACGTTTCAGTTCGATCAGTAACCCTGGAAGGTCTTCAGGAAAGACATCCAAAAACTCAATTACCACTGGCACTGATGATACTAAAATCTCAGCACATCTGGTGTCGGCAACACACGCCAACATGCCCCATGCTCCTTGGTTGATCAACTTTCTTACCTTCAGGGCAGAAATCACCCTAGGGGCAGTCTCAGTTTTGGACATTTTAAACCTGTAGCTTGCCTGCGATGGTGACACGAACACCACCTCTTTATTAAAATAATCAATACTGGCATGATTCTCCGCCAGCAAGTCCATGTCTAGGATTACATCAAACTCTTTCATGTCTAAGACTACTAGGGTCACATCTAACTCACGCCCCGACATTGACACTATACATGCTTTTACTTTTTCAGTGGCCAACAAACTCACCCCCGCCAGGGTGGCAACAAACATAACATATATGAACGGTTCTGGCTCTAGTTTAGCTTGACCTACAAAGGATGCACAGATAAAGGAATGAGTAGAACCTGAATCAAAAAGTATGAAGGCAAGATGCCCAAGTATCGGGAGTGTACCTGTGACCACGGAATCTGAATTTCCAACACCTCGACTTGTAGTGCCTTTGTTGCTCTAGTTTAGCATAAGTTTTCCCTTGCTGGATCGTCTGTCTAGAAGTACCAGCACCACTCGAACTCGAAGGCTGATACCCAGTGCCTTTGTTGGGGCAACTTTTTGCTCTGTGACCCTTCTATCCACACCTAAAACATGCTCCCATCCTGGCCAAACATCTGCCCCAATGTTGTTTCCCACATTCACTGCACTGTGACTTGTCGCCACTATTACCTTCTAGCTTATAAGACTGCTGCCTATGTCCTGGACCTAAACGTGATCTTCCAAACGAGTGCTGACGGCGCTGGGAGTGCTGGGGACCAGAGGTCATCTGTCCCCACTTTCTCTTTTGGCTCGTGGAGGAACCTGGATTTACAGGTACATGATGCTCACTCTGGTGACGGACACCTATCAACTAAGCTGCCCTCACTGCCGTGGCATAATCAGGGGGTGTCAAGGCCTGAACGAAGCCTCGAATATCCTCATCCAGACCCATCATAAAGCGCTCCGCTTTCTTGGCCTCAGTGTCGACTAGCTATGGGGCGAAGAGTAGGAGCCTCATGAACTTTCTCTCATGCACCTCCACTGATCGCTTATTCTGGCGAAGTTGCAGGAACTTCGCATGCTTCCTGTAACTGGTGGCCGCTGGGTAAAACTTCCTCCAAAAGGCCTCTTTGAATTGCGTCCACGCCACCGGCTCACTATTGGTGACCACAGTTCTCATCGCGGACTCCCACCACATGAATGCATCATCACTCAACATGAAAGCAGCACAAGACACCTTCTGCTCCTCCGGACAATTCATGAGCCGAAAAATGGTTTCTATGGAAGAGAACCACAACTCTGCCATTGTTGGGTCCCTAGAGGATCCATCAAACGTACGAGGGTCGTATTTTCTGAAATCTTTCAGGCATCTTTCCTCTAGAGATGCACTCCCATGGTTCTGACCCAGTTGTGCTAGCTGATTCGCCATCGTGGTTTGCACCAGGAGGGTCTGCATGGCCTCCAACATCAATGATGCCACAATAGGGTTTGCCTACCCAGTTGGCAGCGCTGCTAGGGGGTTCACATCTGGATAGGCTGGTTGCTCCAGTGGTGGGTCCTGCACCCCTACATTCCCTCGTCCTCTACCTCATCGAGCCCTTCCTCCTCTTCGTGGTGGCATTTCTACGGAACACTACACCACAACTATTCTATTTAAGTCTACCAATTCCATAACCAACTAGTTTAATCAACATGCAAGCCTTTATTGTAAACTTGAAAGCATAACATAAACAACCCTTTACAAAAGATAAATTAGAATAAAGTGAAGAAATAAATGAAATAAGCCTTAATACATGGGCATACATGGCGATGACTAGGTATTTGCTTCTTGGCCACTGGATACTTAATGCTTACGATGTAAGCAAGTCTACAGAACCCATGACCTTTGGCTCTGATACCAACTGTAACGACCCTACTTTTCCTATTAGACTTTTTAGAGACGTTACTACATGCATGCCAATGAAATTTAAAAAAAAAAAAACTTAAATAACAACTCAAAAAGAAATACACTTTTGCTAAACAATCAAAAGCCTTTACCTCAGGATCCCTTTATTTCAAAGCATAAGGATAAACTAAAACATTTTAAGAATTTAAATGATTTTCAAAATACTTCCACTAAGCAAAAAAAAAAAAAAAAAAAAACATTACAACAGGGCTACAATGAAGAAAAATTGCAGAATTTAAGCTCATATAGGTCACCCATGGCCTCTTGCAGCAAACTATCCTGTCATTCGCTTAGGATGCCCTTGCCTTTACCTGAAAAGAAAAATATTTTTGAAAAGGGTAAGTATTAAAAATACTCAATAAGTGACCTCACTACCGGGGTCAGGATATGCAAACACATACAAAGTGATTTTTAAAACATTTTCCTCTAGTGGGACCTAAAACATTTTCATAGTGGAAACGTTTCCCTTTTTAACTTTTCTCTTCGGCTTAATGTGGACAATTAACCCAACCTAACCTTTCCTTTCCATCTAACCCTTTCAGGTTTCTTTCCATTTAACCTTTTCAGGTTCCTTTCCATTTAACCTTTTCAAGTTCCTTTTCATTTAGATGTAAATCCATAATTTTAGGCGGTAATTGCCACAGCCTTCGAAATCATTTTTTTTTACCATGAAAATACACATGTATGCATGAGGTCCCAAGCATTTTAAATTTTCATTTCATGATGCAATACAAAGCAACATTCTGATAATTCTCATTTATGAGAATTATTTGGCCTTTATACTTAGTTATTCTTGTTATTTTATGTGTGTTATTAGATAAAAAGGCTAGCAAATAATTGGTTTAAATTGAATTATTGTTAGAAGCCTTTTAAATTAAGTAAATGGAGAAAATAAAGCAAAAGAAAATGAAAAAACACACTTACTTGATGTTTTTGTGTAGGGATTTGAAGAATGCAATAGAAATGCAATTGCAATTTCGAGAGATCTGGAAATTAAAAGAAAATATGCAAATCTTCTAAAATCTAGGAATTTTGTGTCATATTGTCTCCACGATACTAGCTGGGATTATAGTCATATTTGTGCATCACTCAAGAAGGAAACCCTAGCCCAATTCCTCTATAAATATTGGAAAAGAAGCCTCAAGAACCAGATCAGTTTTCGGCCGTTTTCGGCCACGGATGCTGCTATTCCACGATTTTCTGCTGTCAATTTTCTACTGTTAAATTTTCTGCTGTTAATTTTCCGCTGTTTTTATTTTCTTTTTCTTCTGTTTTCCAGCCCCTTTCAACTTCAAAATTCAATCCTTCCTCAATGAAAATTGAAGGAAGTGAAGACTCAATTCCCTTTGAAAAAAGTGGAGTTGAGTCGATTGAATAAGAAGTGAAAAAGGGGTTGTGTTCTTCCCGTTCTTAGAATTTATTTTCTATTTTATTTAAGTTATTTTCTTCTATTTTCGGAACTTAATTGCAGCTGTAATTTTGAGTTTTTAGCTACTATTTTATTCTTCCATTTTGTTCTTGAAATTAATTAGTTGCTTAATTTATTTTGATTAATAGAATTTTGGTTGTTCTTTCATTATTGTTGAATTGTTATTCAAGTGTTTATTAATTCTATTTTAGTTATGCACTTTGATTCTTTTAAATCATTATTTTTCTTTTCTTTAATTATGAGCTAAATCTTTCTTTGGGATTCTTTGGGATTCAAGCATGTGAATGCCCTAGAGAAATGAATAAAGGCATAATATGTAAGAGCAACCTTGCTTAATCTTATAGCATTGTTTGCTTTTATTGATTGAAATTTTCATTACTAGTTTAGATTGATCCCCTAGATTAGTATACAACAATTTGAGTCTAATTCTGAAAAGGTTAGATAAAAATTGGGTTTTCATAAAAGCAATAAAGGAAAATAGCCTAGACATAGGAATTTGTTTTTGACCCTAGACATAGGGCAAAACCTTTAAAACCAAAAGAATTGTGTTTCAAAATTAACTAAGTTCGTATTAGCCATAGAAATATCGGTTTAATCGCTTAGTCTCCTAAAGATACTTCATAGAAGGTCAAATAGGTGTTGAATTTTGTTTACAAAGCTTAAGTGTTGAGTCAAAGGATTGCAATTGCAATTAGGCCGCAATTTCTTTCAATAGAGCAAAAGCATATTTGAATCCCTCTTTTATCATCTTCTTTTCAAAAACAAAAATTATCCCAACTATTGTTTTACACCGGTTACCCACAATTGCAATTTGAAACATCTTTGCTTATTCTCTTGAATTTTGTTGTATCTGTTCCCTGTGGGATCGATACTCTAGAATACTTCCAGTTTATATTACTTGCATCGACAGTGTGCACTTGCACTAGACTGGAGCGTGTTTTAATTTACAAATATTTTCTTTAAGCCCCACGTTTCAGTTCGATCACATTATCATGTCATTCCTCATATATCATAAATCATACATCATGCATCACATTCATAAGAACATTTGGAAACCATACATGTGAAAATTCATTTTTCATATAAAATAAAGCATTTTAAAATTCATCCAAAAATCACAAATAAAACATTTATAAAATGTAAATTTTGAACGAATTTTTTTTTTTTCAATTCAATTCCCAACTTGCATTTAAGCATACGGCATAAAGTCCCTTACCTTGGCTACGCTCAAGAAAGGATCCTCAAAATCCTATTTCAGAAATCCCTTGGCAAACCTACAACAATTTTCAAAAGATCATGCTTGACATTCATAGCCTTTAACTCCAATTCTAAAAATCACCCTAAGCCGTTGCTTTAATAACTCAACTTATCCCAAAGAAACTCATATCTAGGGGGACCTCATAGTCAAAATCATACATGTGTTCCCAAAGCTCATACTTCATAATCATACATGTGTTCCAAAGCTCATACTTCATAATCATCCTAAAGCCCAAACTACCTCCCAAACTTAGTAAAAGAATTAGGAGATATATTTTTTTTCAACACAATCCAAAACTTAGAATTGAAGTCTAGCATATACTCAAGGATTGCTTGATTTTAGAATGAGAATTTTACCTCCGTTCTTCCCCAAAACAGAACCAAACTTTGTCGATTAGATGATGATTTGATTCAATTTTGTCGAACCAACCTCCACCTACAATGGGTATTCTAAAATAGAGCCCGAAAATCAATGGGTCAACCTCCAAACAACAAAACATAGCCCAAAACTAAATCTACCGTATGAAAACCATAGGAATACCATACGAAAAACTTACCCATGTGAAAACAGAGCCTAAAGGTGGCTGTATAGTATCCAAAATAGCCCAAAAATAGCCCAAAAATAGAGCAATCTTGCCGAAAACGGATCTGCAGCAGCAACGGCGGTTTGGGGAGCTACTGGCGGCGACGGTCTATAGCAGATCGGGTCGGAGGAGATAGCGGTTCGTGGGTGTTCGGGCGGTGGTCTGCGGCAGATCTGGTTGGAGGCGGCGGTTCTTGGCTTGGGCGAGGATGTGCAGCAGTTGTGCATTGCGGCGAGACGGCGGTTCGTGGTGGTTCGCGGTGAGCTGCTGTGTGGGTGTGGCGATGAAGAGCTGTTGAAAAAAAAAACCTATTCTTGCTTCAATGGTGGTTGTCGAACACAAGGAAGAAGAAGAAAGAGTTGGAGAAGATAATGGCTTGGCTTGTTGGCTTGGAGGCTTCACTCATTCCTAGGGCTGCGTGCAATTTAAATAATAAAGAGGAGAATTAGGGCTTTGGCTTTTCCTTGGGCTTGGCTTGGGCTTAAACTCACCCAAATCACAAAAATGTCCCAAACATCATTTAAATCTATTTTTCCCTTCTTTCTTCCCAATTTCCCCTCCATGGCCCAACACAACAATGCCTTTAAGTCCTAAATTACCAAATTAAGGGAGAGAAAGCAATAATAATATTGACACCAATAAAATAAACACCTTAAAGAGTCGGGCGTTACAGAAAAAGAGATAGGCAACCCAATTTTTAGTGGGAAGGAAAAAGAAGACATGGAATGGATGAAAAATAATGTTGAATAAAAATGGAGTAAGCTATTTTGTTGGTTTTATTTTGTGGGTTGGAAAGAGAAGGCACAAAACAGAGAATAAGAAGAATAAGAAGAAGAAAAGAGAAAGAGGGTAATTATGTAAATTAAAAGAGAAATGATTGAATGGTACAAATGAAGTAATGAGGAGAGATGAGTGTTGTTGGAATTTGAGGTCTTCACGTGGGAGAGGTAAGTTGCAAAAAATAAAATAAAATAAAATGTTATTTTATTTTAAGAAAAATGGATTTGTAGAAGAGAGAGAAGAAAATATTAGTTGATTGGAGAAAAGACAAAATTGTACTTGTTTACATTATTGGAATGAGAGAGAAAGTATAATATGAAATTTTGGAATAAGATGTAAGAGCAAGAAATTGGAAATTAGTTTAATTGATTAATAAGAAGTTTATATTTATTTCTTTTGGAAATAACTCATAGTCTATGGTATGGTTATTGAAAATTTCATATTTGATAGAAATTGGACTAGCTTACGATATGAGGAGCCAACGATAATAGTTCTATGAGTGGTTTATTATACGAATTGTTTTCATTATTTGATTATTATGAATTTTCAAGAATTCTATAATCATGTGTGAATTAAGAGAAACTGCTAAGAGCTTTTTAGAGAATTGTTATGAAATTCCAATATTTTATGCTTTTAGCTGAAATTATCATTTGAGAAATATTTGAGATATTTTATGATCATTGAAATGTTTGAAGAGTTTTAATGTTTACTGAGAAACGTATGAGATTTATGAGATGTGGTCTTAGAGAAAATATGACTTTGGAATTGTTTTATATTATTTGAGAGATTTGATGATTATTTGAGAAATTATAAATGTTTAATGTAATTTTAGAAATCTCTCAAGTTTATGAAAGGTTGTTTTAGAGAAAGAATGTAATTTTCAAAAAGAGTTTGAGATTTAAGAGTTTTTATGATTTAAAGTGATTTAAGAGGTTTATGCTGGAAGTGGTTTTCAAACCACTAGATCTTTGTACCCATGGTGATTAGCCGGTATGCTATGAGAATGTGTTTCCATAGTATGCTTGCGTGCTCAAGCCGCAGGGGATGTAGAGGAATGCCGGGACCATTAGTGTCGAATCTGGATTTCGAATCTTGGTCCAAATCCTGGACATGAGGCATTACAAATGTTAAACTTTGCTCTATGTGCACGTATGACATAAATTTGTTTTGCTATGTATCTGGATATTACTCGATGCATAGTATGATAGTGATTTGGGTACAAGTTTGGTGATGAGTTTTACTAGTCGATGCTTATGTTTTTATGAGCTATAATTACGGATTTCCCTATCTATGTTTTTACTAACATGTGTTTATGTTTCAAGAGTTATTGTCTTAAGAACTGTAATCTTTGTTATGTTATTCATGTTTTCAAGAGTTGTTTTATTTATAGATTTTAATGTCTTAAAATGATCTCGAAAGTTTCTAAATTGTTCGTGATTTGCATTATTTCACAGAGTTATGAACTTTTGTTTAGTAAAAGAATAATTTTCCTTGAAATTTTATTTTCTTATGGAATCACCACTCACTGGGCTTTTTAGCTCATTCTTTTCCTAAATTTTTCTATCATGTAGCACTAGAGTATCCAATGGGCCTATCGAGGTTGAGATCTGCCACCCTTCTCATGCATATTACATTTCATTTTATGTGTAAATTTGGTATTTTATTTGTCCTTAGAACTAGAGTGGCTAGCTTTATTTTTGACAACCTTTTACTATTTTTGAATTTCATGATGATTTGTAAATTGGAACCATTTATGATTTTCCATTGTTGGTTTGCAGTTATGTGGTGGTTGTTGATTTCTAAACTAATTATTGACTATGGCACACTTGGTATGTGTGGGAGTTTGGATAAATTATTTGGGAGTATTTTTTTTTTAAATTTTAGATGTGTTTTATCCGATTTACAGGCAATACTCTGTCGAAATTTTTATGGATTTGTTTTGATAAAGTATTTGCTAGCCACATATTATTTCAAAAATGTGTTTTGTTTTGCTAAGTTTGACAATGAGTTTCATAGTTTAGTTGGGATCTATTGTCAGCACGTCACGTCCTAGGTTGGTTAAGGTAATGGGGCAGGGCGTGACAGACAATCTTTTCCAACTTAGTCCTAAGACATTTCGATAGCAAAGCCACTTACCTTAATAGCAATCCATTAATAGTTCTTACCGAACATCAACCTTAGTTAAAGCTTGTCTGATCAGTCCGAAACTATAAATAGAGGAGTTTTCAAGGGTTAAAAGATACACTAAAATACTTTAATCGAGTTCGAAAAGAATGTAAATGAAACATTACTGTAGGGACAACGACTCTTCACATATCTCCACATTGGTATGATATTGTCCACTTTGGGCCTCATACCAATGGAGATGTTGTCCATTACTTATATATCCATGATATTCCCCTTATCTAGCCAATGTGGGACTTTGGTAGCACTCCCAACAATCCTAACAATCCTCCCCTCGAATAAAGTACCACTGAGTCTCCCTTCAAATAGTCATTTCTATCAGTTTAGCTCTTATCCAGGCCAACTTCTTTTCTCTAGAGCACATCGCCAATCCGATAGAGCTCAACCACGAATCTTCACCACGACTACATCTTCAAGGCTCATAACTTCTTTGTTTGGTACCTGTGGATTCTACCTACACGGTTAAGTCAGGGGCATGACTTTGATACCACTTGTTAAGGACAACGACCTTGCACATATCTCCACATTGGTATGATATTGTCCACTTTGGACATAAGCCCTCATATCTTTTCTTTTGGTTTCACCCAAAATGCCTCATACCAATGGAGATGTTGTCTCTCATTTATATACCTATGATCTTCCCCTTATCTAGCCAATGTGGAACTTTGGTCGCACTCCCAACAATTCTAACAATTACTGCCTAATTCCTTACCGAAATGGGTTGGGTACTTTCTGGTTTGTGTTCAAAGTTAAGCGTGTTTGACTTAGAGCAATCATATGTTGGATGACCTTGTAGGATCTAAATGCAATACTAGAGGGGGAGTGAATAGGGTTATCCATCAATATTTAATTTTAATTTTAATCTAAAATTCTAAACTTTATTAAACTAAAAAACACCAAAAAAAAACTTCTAATTTAAACTAATTTGCAATCAAGAGAAAAAAAATATTAAGCACTCAAGCACCAAGATAAAGAAAATTTTAAGTAAGACAAAAGGAACCTACAACATGCAATCTAAGAATAGTAAATTGCAAAAATTAAAAGTGCGAAAATTAAAAGATAGGGAACAAAGACACCAAGAATTTTATAGTGGTTCGAAAAATCGCCTACTCCACTCCCCAAGACTCCTTCTTGAGTATTTCATTAAGTGAACCTCTTGCGGGTGAGAACCAAACCGACACGACTTTCTTTTTCCTAGACTAAAGAGAAACTCAAGATCCTTTTCACTGGTTCAAGATCAAATCAATTCATTTCTCTCACAATCCAAGGTATCCAAGGTGTACCCCACACCTTAATACAAATCCCAACAATAAACAAAAAAAATGAATCTCACAATAATGCCTCTTGAAGGCAAAATACACAAGTTTGGTAAGAAAAAACTCAAAAATTTCTCAAAAAAGTGAGAGAATTAAGAGATTTGATTGCTTTTTGGAGAGCAAAACAAGAGTTTAGGTTGCTGCTAGAATTTTTCAAAGTGAAAGAGGAGATGATAAACAAAAATGCTGTAATTTTAAATTTGAAGGGAATAAATGATTGCCATTGGATTTAGGGTAAAAGGAATAGATGGATGAGATTGATTGGGAAAAATTTGGAGAGGTTGTTGGATCAAAAAGAGAAGGTTGAAAACTATCTCCAATTGGACAAAAAACCACCAGACACGCGACTGCAAAAAGGCTCATACTCGAGGTTTGGAAGCTGCATGTCAAGCGCTTGTAATGCACACACGTACGAGATGGTGGCGACTGCAAATTTTCTTTTTTATTTAAATAATATAAATGATTCCCGAGGAATCAAATTGCGACACGTGTCACAATTAGAGATGTTCATTTTCCTCGCAGGAATCCCCGTTTAGGTGCGGAATTGGGGAGGGAATGGAGGACAAATTTTCTCCATTAGCTAAATGGAGAAAGGGACGGGGAGTGCATTTACTATCTTCATCCCCATCCCAATTTCTTTATTTTTTTAATATATATATATATATAATAAACCATAAATTAAAAGTATATATATAATAAACCATAAATTCAAACTTTTAAGAAATATTATTTTGTTTTTCTAAGGAAGTTAAAAAAAAATTCTCTTTAAATAGAAATTTCTCCTTAGGAATTAATAATTTAAATAGAAATTTTCAAAAAAAAAATTATTTAATCAAAATTTTAAAAAATGAAAATCATAAACAGAGATATAATTTCTCGCGGCGAGGACAGGGATGGAGAAACCATTTCTCGACCCTGCCCTACTCCGTGGACATCTCGAGTCACAATCTAACATGTTCGCACGTCAACCCGTGATTTCTCCCTTTTTTTAATAATAAATTCAAACAGCTCGCCATGTGTCACCTTGTCATTTGTCCATGTGTGCCACGTCACTCTACCACGTCATCCAAAAGTGACGGTTATACACCATGTCATCTACCACGTAAGCTACCACATCATCAACATTTGACCGTTGAGCACCACGTCGGCTGCCACGTCACCTAGATGCCACGTGTCAACTTCACATGAGATTTTCCCTCCAGTCTTCTTTTGCTCATTTCTTTCTCGTTTGAACTCCGATTCGAATGATTCAAAATGCTTTGGGATCGTCATTTCGAGCTCTACAAGATAAACTCTTTAAAACACTAAAATGATTAGTACAAAAATTTGATTTTGTTATCATCAAAATATTTTGTTTGATTGAAGCCCTAAAACTAACAGACCTCTTGAGAATTTTCTTAGGAAGCATGCTAAAAAGACTCGTGTTGGTCTATAGGGAATGTAAGAGAATGTCAAGGTTGTGTGTTGAATTCAAATTATGAATCTTAGACCTAGACCGTTAAAATAATGACTAACAACTAACATCATTACTTAAATATCAACATGGTCACTACTCGGAATAATGAGACTAACCATTTGATATTAGTTAAGAGATATTACTCAACGAAAGAGGGCAATCAATTGGATAAAAAACCCTCTTTGAGCGCCTTTCAAGAGGGCCATTGTTGGAGTCCACGGGAACAATAAATGGTAGTAGCTAAGGCGCATTGTTGCAAATCTCGGCATTAAGAGACGTGCAAATTTGCCCTCCTTACATAATATTGAGTATAAACCCAGCTGGCGCAGTAGGTGGGTTATGTGTTTGTGTTTTTTTTCTTCTAATTTTAAAAATGTACTCTTAGTTGTAAGAGTGGAACATGACATGTGGCAAATTTGTCCATGGTCCAACGAATCATACAACATTTTTCATTATGAATATATATAGTTTAGATTAAATTACAATTTTAGTTCTTAAACTTTTAGATCGGTCTATATTTAGCCCTTAAATTTTAAAAAGTGTTTAATAAGTTCTTGAACTTTTAATTTTGTGTCTATTAAACCTCTGAACTTTCAAAATGTCTAATAAGTCTTTGAACTTTCAATTTTATATTTAGTAGATCCATGAATTTTAAAAACCTGTCAAATAAGTCAAAAACATATCAGACACAAAATTAAAAATTCAAGAATTTATTGAACACAAAATTGAAAGTTTAAAGACTTATTAAAATTCTTTTAAAGTTAAAGAACCCATAGACACAAATTTAAAAATTTAAAGGCTAAACTTATAATTTAACCTATAATTTAACTAATCAAAGCATTATGTCATCACATCAATTAAGAGATACCTTTGCAAGACAGATGTTAAGAAGGTTTGAAATGACAAACCTCCATTGTCACGAATAAAAAAAAAAAAACAAAAATACAGATCTCCATCTCTACCTTATATTAAAGCTACCCTCGAAAATCAATGGTTGGATTTGGCTCCACCATTTCTTATACCTACCCCTCCTCCAGTCCTTTCTATTTATTCATCACTCTTTTTTTCTCTCTCTACAAATAAAACTCCCAACTGAAAGTTCTTCCAATCGACAGAAACTGATACACGGCCATCGCTACGACACGTCATTCTCCTTTAACAACCATGATTTCCATAGCCCCACTTTGCGACGGCCAACAGCCCAAAGTCTCCTCCAAATTCTCATCCTCTCCCCCGCCCACGCCGACGACCCATATTTTCCGATCAAAATTACCGGACATTACAATCCCCGACCATCTCCCTCTTCACAGTTACTGCTTTGAGAAACTCTCTGAGTTTTCCGACCGCCCCTGTTTGATCGTCGGCTCCACCGGAAAATCCTATTCCTACTCCGAAACCCACCTATTCTCGCGGAAGGCCGCCGCGACTTTCACTAAACTCGGAATTAAGAAAGGCGATGTCATTATGATTCTCCTCCAGAACTCTGCCGAATTTGTCTTCTCTTTTATGGGTTCGTCGATGATCGGCGCCGTCGCCACCACCGCCAATCCGCACTACACGGCGGCGGAGATTTCCAAGCAGTTGAAGGCCTCGGATGCCAAATTGGTCGTCACTTACTCGAAATGCGTCGACAAGCTCCGAGAATCCGGCGAGGATCTCACCATCGTTACCGTCGATGATCCGCCGGAGAATTGTCTGAGCTTCTCGATGGTTTACGACGCCGACGAAAACGACGTCCCGCCGGTGGAGATTGACTCGAATGACGCCGTATCGCTGCCGTTTTCCTCCGGCACGACCGGGCTCCCGAAGGGTGTGATCTTGACCCACAAGAGTATGGTGTCGAGTGTGGCTCAACAGGTTGTTAAAGAACTTGTTGAATTTATAAATTACAATATATTTAATTATTTATTTATAGTCTTGAAATTAATTTAGTTGGTAAATTAGCGTTGAACCAACAAATAACTACCAATAATAATTAAAAGAAGATGTGATATTACATGAGATAGCATTCATATATACTTATCGTTTGAAGTACGGATGAAGATGAAATAAGTTTATATGATACAATATTAAAGTAGCATTTAAAAGGTTAGAGTAAAATTAATCATATAATTATATTCTTAACACGCAGGTGGATGGAGAGAATCCGAATATATATTTGAGAAGGGACGATGTAGTTTTATGCTTGCTTCCGATGTTCCACATATTCTCATTGAGCAGCGCAGTTTTGATTTCGATTAGGTCAGGGGCAACGCTATTGTTGATGGAAAAGTTTGAGATTGAGACATTGTTGCAGCTGATAGAGAGGCATGGGGTGACGGTAGCAACGGTGGTGCCACCGCTGGTTGTGGCGATGGTGAAGAATCCGAAGGTGGCGGATTTCGACCTAAGCTCGATTAGATTTGTGCTTTGTGGGGCGGCGCCGTTGCGAAAGGAGCTAGAGGAGGCCCTCATGCAAAGGATCCCTCAAGCAATTTTTGGTCAGGTATGGTATGGACCATATAGTACTAACAATATATTACGAGTGTTTGTTGTGAATATATGATGCTTTTATTTGTACTCATTCATTATTATTTTTTTTTTTATCATTTTGATTGTGGGGTTTTGATTTTCATCTCTAACGTTTCTTGATTTCAAATATTTTTTTGTCACCAAGTTTTTCTTGTTATAGATCTAACGCATGAAAGTAATTTTAAAAAGTCGGGCTTTTCTATATAGAGGTTATATTTTGAAATCCTTTAAAAAACAGTGAAGCTATGTCCTTTTTGTAAGAACGTGTGGATGGTAATATTGCTAAGTTGTAAACATCAAAACTAGGTAACTTTTTTTCCCTTTCTTTTGTCTGGTTTAAATCTTATATTATGCTTATCCTTTTATTTTTATTCTGGTTTTTAGAATGTTTTTTTCTGTGTCCAAACTTAGCAAGAAGAACTTGGCAAAAAGACAATAATTTTGATTCTCCTATTTTTAAAATATTTATTTTAGTTTTTCAATCTTTTAAAAATAACAATTTTAATAATTATTACTATTATTATGTTTACTAAGTACTTGCTTCAATCAAGACAAGTGATTTAAATTTCAAATATATGTAAATGTTAGTACGTAATTAATACATGCTTATTTGAAGCATTCATGTTATTAAATAATTAGCAATAAAATAATGGTAAGAGAATCAATGATTATATATTTTTAAAGTTCACAAACTAAAACAAAAATTTTTAAGATTTTGAATACTAGAAATGGAACACATTTGAAGGTTTAAGAACTAACTACACTAAAAAGTCGGCAAAAGTATGTTTGCAAACATATGTCATCCGAAGGTACCTTCGGATGCTACAGCTTGTAAGACTTTTCCAATTTGAGTTTTTTTTTTAATATTTTTCAATTTGAGTTCGATTCGTAAAATTTTAAACTTTTTGATATATTTGAAAATGCATTTTTATCTTGTACTATTTATGTAAATCTTTTTCATTTCTTTTTAGTTTAACAAATAATGTAAGAGCGAGAAACTGAATCTTAAACTTTGACAAGATAATTAATGTATATATCTATTGAACTATGTTTGGATTGATATAATTATAGGGTTATGGGATGACAGAAGCAGGGCCCGTGCTGAGCATGTGCTCAGCTTTTGCAAAGGAGCCCCCGATGCCAACAAAATCAGGGTCATGCGGCAGAGTGGTGAGAAATTCAGAGCTCAAAGTTATTGACCCACAAACTGGCACCTCCCTTAGCTATAATCAACCTGGAGAGATTTGTGTTCGTGGTCCACAAATTATGAAAGGTTCCTTTATTTTTCGGTCTTTTATTTTTCTTTTCATTAGATTATATAAAATGTTGTTGATATGTGTGGTGGGTTCAATTTTATTCTCAACTTTAAAAAGGGTTGGAATGGAGATTTTTAATATGTTAGGAACAAAATTGATCGAGAATAAGTAGAAGTAGAAAGATTTGGGACAAAATTGAAACTGACTAAATTATGTGGAATGATCGTAAATTGTAGTTGATTTTAGTTCGGCCTTTCGCAATAATAGCCAATTTCACCTTAATAATAGTAAATTGTCACGTTATAAAATATATTGCAGATGACATAAATGTAAGAACTCATATGTGGATAATGTATTTTATATTAGGTATATTAATAAATTGAAAATGGTATATCCATGATATATGGAGGAAAATTAATTGTCATATTTGCAATTTTTTTTTATGACAAATTTGGAAATATGACAACTAGCTTTACGGCTATTTAAAAAAAAAGTAAAATTCAACCATCTTTCATGCTATTTAATTGTGGCTGTGAAAAGCGATCAATAAATGGAATGAGCAAAACTTACGTGCAGGTTGGGCTGCACGTAAGTTTTGCAGCCCAGCCATGTGGCACAATTTTATTGTGTCATGTAACATGTTTTTTTTTTTAATTTCTTCCATTTTCTTCTTTTACTTTTTTTTTTTCTACTTTTTAGGTTTTTTTCCTATTTTATCTTTTGTCAAAATTTTAATTTGTGCATGAATTCAGTTGAGAATTATTTTTTCAATTAATTGTAGACCTAATTACATATATTTATATATTTTTACTATTATTATCAAAAGCCAAATCTAGCAACAATTATTCAAAATCTAACGACAATCGCCCACACACCCTAAATTTTCATAACTAGTCAATTGAAAATTGAAGGCTTAAAATAACAATAATAATATTTTCCTAATTGAAAAAATAGTCATTTGAATAGTTAAATATATTTGCTTTGGAATTCATAAATATAGATATAGTTCCTAATTTCAATTGACTAGTTATGAAATGTCTAATAATTTAAGGTGTATAGATTCAAACCTCTAATTTTTGTAGAGTGGATTGGCCGATTATCGTTACATTTTGAATAATTGTTGCTAGATTTGGCTTTTGATGATAATAATAAAAATATATAAATATATGTAATTAGGCATACAATTGATAAAATTTATGAAGAAAATAATTGCACCAAATATATAATTATATGTAATTGGGTGTATAATTAGGTGTACAATTGATTGAAAAAAAAAAATTAGACTCATCCCATGTACAAATTAAAAATCTGACAAGATAAAATAGGAAGAAAAAAAACCCAAAAAGAAGAAAAATAATAAAGGAAAAAATGTAAAAGAAAAAGGAGAAAAATTGAAGAAATTTATTTTAAAAAATGCCGCACAACGGCCCACGTAAGTTTTGCTCAAATGGAATTTAAGTATGGTGCTAAATATTGACATGACTATATGGTAGGATATTTCAACGATCCGGTGGCCACATCATTGACAGTTGACAAGGAGGGATGGCTTCATACGGGTGATATTGGTTACATTGATGATGAAGAAGAAATTTTTATTGTTGACAGAATCAAAGAGATCATTAAATATAAAGGTTTTCAGGTACGTGTCATTATATTCTCTTTATATATTTTACTATTTCATTACTTTTATATTTTGTCTTACCCACTGAACTATGATCGGCTTGGCTACACGTCACTATTCCTCATACTTTATAATCAAATAATAATATTATTATATCATTTTCACTCTTATATTTAAATTTTCACTAAATTATATTTAGTGTACTTTAAATGAGTCCAATTCGATATAAAAAAAAATATATAAGATTGTATCTTAAATCTTTAAATGGTATTATTGAGAACTATTTTTGATCTATTTATTTATTTAATTTTCAACTTTTGAAAAATTTGTGGCTAATCATGATGTTGAACTAGTTGTGTCGTATGTTAAAATGTTTGATTTTCTTTTCTTCCAATCAAAACTATTTTGATTGAAAAACCTAAACAAATTAACAAGCAAGATGCTTCCTAACAACACTAGGTTTGGAGTGTTTTATTGGTTGAATTCTGTGTAATTCATTAAAATTTTGGTTTAGAATGATATATTTTTTAAAAAGAGACACAAAATTAATTTTATATTATTGCAACTAACTTTGTAAATTATGGTATTTACAGGTGGCACCAGCGGAGTTGGAGGCCCATCTTCTAACCCATCCATCTATTGTGGATGTAGCTGTTGTCCCGTAAGTGCAAATAAAATCACAATTTTATTTTTTAATCTTTAATTCTTAAAAGAAAAAAAACTTATTTACTAACTGTTAATTTAACGTACATAGCTGAATTTTAAGAAAATGTAAACATGTGTTTGATAGATTTTTTATTTTTATTTTTTTGAAAGAATTTGCTTTTTTATTTTTTTGTTCAGTTTTGGTAACAATTTCTTTATTTCTTTATATGTTATAACTAAGTTGTGGAAATTTCAGCCTTTCTTGAATTAAAAAAAAAAGAAATCTAAGCATAACTCTCTTTTCCAAGCTTGTTTAATATTTAAAAAATTATTTCTAGAAGTAGAAAATGGAAACTAGAAATATTAAGATCTTGTTTACTAATGATTGTATTTTTAGTTTTACGCATCTTTTTTTACCATTAAGCTTATTTACAACCTTTTCCGTTTCCAAAATTAGCTTTGAAAGCTCAGAGTTCGTTTGATAACGTTTTTGTTTCTCGTTTCCTGTTTTCTGTTTCTATTTCTTGTTTCTTGTTTCTTGTTTTTTAAAAACTAAAAACAGAAACATGTTTGATAACTATTTTTATTTCTTGTTTATTTAAAAAAGGAAATAAAAACAGACATACATTTGTTAATTGTTTCTCGTTTCTTGTTTTTTAGTAAAAATAAAATTTAGTACATATAATATAATAAAACATATAGCATGCATTAAAATAAATATAAAACAACTATAAAGAGTTTATAGTATTTTTATTCATGTGCAACACTAAATTAATAATAATAATAATAAATTTTATCCTTCAAATGTTGTTCAAATTTGATTTGCAATGTCATTTCTCACTCCAATCAATTCACCTTAAATGATTTTGGCTTTGTACACGAGTTAGTTCAATTAGACTAATTTGTAAATTGTCTAAGATTAGACAATCGAGCATACCCACATTTTTTTAATTTAATAATAAACTTTATTTTTTTTTCTTTAAAAATACATGAAGTAAAATCAGAAAAAGAGAGAGAATATATATTTTTTACATTTAATAGTAAACATGAAATACATTATTAGTTTATTTATTTAATAAAAAAATTAAAATCGTACCAAAAGGAAAAATAATAGATATTTAAATAAACCATAATGAGTAAAAGCTCGTTAATGGAAAGTAAAAAAAAAAGAAAAAAAAATGAGAGAGAAGAGAAAAACATAACAGAAAAGAGAAAAAAAAAAAGAAAAAAGAAAAAGAACTATTAAAAGAAAAAATATTATGTTGGAAGAGAGAAGAGAAAGAAACAAATGAAAAATAAAAATAAAAAAGATAAAAACAAAAAGATAAAAAAATATTAAAATAAATAAATTTAAATGGTAGAGAGAGGAAAGGTGAGTGAAGGAAGAAAAAAGGAAAATAGAAATACATGCATGAAACACATTAAAAAATATAAAAAAAAAATTGAGGGCTTGCTTGATAACGTTCATGTTTTCTATTTCTTGTTCTCGTATCTCATTTTTTAAGAAACATACATGTTTGATAAACCATCATGTTTCTTATTTCTAAATTTTTAGAAACATTTCTAAAAAATGGGCAAATTTAGAGAAACTACAAAAAGTAGTTTCTCAAATTATGTTTCTGTTTTTTTTTTTTTTTAATGTTTCATGCATATATTCCTATTTTTCTTTTTCCTTTCTATACTCATCTCTCCCATCTCTATTTTTTCTCTCTCTTCCATTCTATTTTTTTTTTCTTTTAATATTTTTTTATCTTTTTCATTTATTTCTTTCTCTTCTCTCTTCTTTCTCTCTCTTTCATCATAATCTTTTTTTTATTTTAATAGTTCTTTTTTTTTTCTTTTGTTCTTTTGTTCTTTTTGTTTATGTTTCTCTCTTCTCTCTCTTTTTTTTTTTTTTTTTTTACTTTCCATTAACGAGTTTTTAGCTATCATTTTCTATTTAAATCTCTATTATTTTTCCTTTTGGTACGATTTTAATTTTTTTATTAAATAAATAAACTAATAATGTATTTCATGTTAACCAATAAATGTAAATATACATATACATATATATATATAAATAATATTCTCTCTCTTTTTCTGATTTTACTTGTGTGTATTATCGGCTAATGCATTTTTAAAGAAAAAAATAAAAATAAAGTTCATTATTAAATTAAAGAAATGTGAGTATGCACGATTGTCTAACCTTAGACAATTTACAAATTAGTCTAATTGAACTAACTCGTGTAAGCCAAAATCATTTACGGTGAATTGATTGGAGTGAGAAATGATATTGCAAATCAAATTTGAACAACATTTGAAGAATAAAATTTATTATTATTATTATTATTAATTTTGAATTGGGCCTAAATACAATACTATAAACTCTTTATAATTGTTTTATATATATTTTAACCCATGTTATATGTTTTATTATATTATATGTACTAAGTTTCATTTTTAACTAAAAAACAAAAAACAAAAAACAGTTATCAAACACATGCTTGTTTCTATTTCTTTTTTTAAAGAAACAAGAAATAGAAACAAGTAACAGGAAACGAGAAACGATAACGTTATTAAACGAGGCTTGAGAAACTACTTTTTGTAGTTTCTCAAAATTTGTCCTTTTTTTATAAACGTTTCTAAAAATTTGGAAATAATAAACATGATGGTTTATCAAACATGTTTGTGTCTCGAAAAATGAGAAACGAAAATAAGAAACATGAAACATGAACGTTATCAAATGAGCCCTCAAGTTTCAATATATTTTTTTTTAATTTTTCTGAAAATAACATTTTTTTTAGACCAACAATATTTTCAAAAATTATAGAAACTCACGGGCAAAAATATCATACTTTCCAAAATCAGAAAAGTAAAACTAAAATTATTATCACCTTTCAAAATTTCTTTTGAATGATGAGAAAATAAACAAGTTGGAGGAAATTACAGGCAGAATGATGATGTTGCTGGTGAAGTTCCAGTCGCTTTCGTAGTTCGATCATCTGATAATGAACTTACAGAGGAAGCAGTAAAAGAATTCATTGCAAAGCAGGTTTGGTTATAAAATGCTACTTTTCCCTTATAATAAAATTAGAATTATAATTCAGAGTTTAAATTTCATTTAGTTAGCTTCGTATCTAAATTTTCATGTATAACTACAAACAATTGGCATTCTATTAAACATGGATAAAAAATTATTTTAATTATTCATTACTTTTTTAACAAATTGTTCAACAAAAACTAAACAGGTGTTTAAAGCTATATCAATTGAGTTTTCATATGGATCTAGATTCTTGTTAATTGATGTAGTGAGTTAGTGACTAAAATGTCTTTACATAAAATTTAGGCACAACAAATATAATATTTTAAAGTTTAAGAATTACAATAAATTTTAAAACTAGTCAATTTATTTTGAGTAGAGGGATAAAATTGGATCCGGATTTAAACAGAAAATTTTAAAGCAAATACATTAATCTGACATTGGTTTTTTTTTTTTTTTTTGGACATTTGAATGCAAAATCAACAGGTTGTGTTCTACAAGAGATTGCAGAAAGTTTACTTTGTGCAAACAATTCCAAAATCTCCCTCTGGAAAGATCTTGAGAAAGGATCTCAAAGCCAAGCTCTCAGTCTCAACTACCTTTTAAAAGCCACAAAAAGAAAGAGACAGAGAGAGAGAGAGAGAGAGAGAGAGAGTTTTATTCGTTAATTTTTCATGAATTCTTGTTTGTGTGTCGCTGCAAATTATTTCTATGCTCCAATCCTTATATATAAGATGTGTGATACATCTATACAAAAGTGATCAGAAACTTAAACTCAAGATCCTATTTTGTGAACATTAAATAATGTCGAATAGGTTAGGAACTTATTAGAGAAAAAATTGAAAGTTTAGAAATCTAATAAACACTTAAAATTTAAGAAAAATCTACTAGATACAAAATTGGTAGTTCAAAATTTAATTGATAGTTAAAGTTCAATGACCTAATTTGACATTATAACCATAAAAAATTGGAGGACTAAACTTTTATTTTAACAAATTTTTTACTCTCTTTTTGTCTCTACTTTTATATATATATATGCTAATTTCATCTATGTAATATAAATGTTTTTGAATATTTTAGACTTCATTTGATAACCATTTGGTTTTTGATTTTCAGTTTTTGAAAATTAAGCTTATAAACACTACTTCGTACCAATAAGTTTCTTTGTTTTGTTCTAGTTTTACCAATGTTTTCAAAAATCAAGCCAAATTTTGAAAACTAAGGCCCTGTTTGAGAATCATTTAGTTTTTAAAAATTATACTTGTTTTCTCATTATTTCTCTATAATGAGTTTCATTTTTCTTAAGAAAACATTAGAATTCTTAACCAAATTCTAAAAACAAAAATTAAGTTTTTGAAAATTATTTTTTTAAGTTTTCAAAACTTGGCTTGATTTTTCAGAACATATGTAAAAAGTGGATAACAAGACAAGGAAATCCATGGGTTTAAGTAGTATTTATAGGCTTAATTTTCCAAAATCAAAAACGAAAAACCAAACGGTTATCAAAGGGGGCCTAAAAAAACTGGGTTTTAAATAAATATATATATATATATTGGAATATGACTAAGAATTCAAATATTTAGTTAAGAAAGATAAAAACCATTGTAGAAAAATCATGAGAAAACAAGCTTAATTTTTAAAAAATAAAAATAAAAAATCAAATAGTTATCCAACAAAGCGCCTTTATATTTTAAATTATATTATTTTAATTAATTGAATTTTTTTTAATGATATTAACCATTTACAAAATTATATTAGTCGTTATATCTTAGTGTGAATTTATGTCTCTAATATTAGTGTTATAAATCATCTTTTAGAAAATTTTAAATTTCATATTTTATGTGTTAAGTTTTTTCAAGTGTGTGCCTACTAGTCAAGCTTAAAATTGTTTAATATAAACAAAGATGTTCAACCACTTATTAGAAATTTTTAAAATATAGATATTTAACAGACACAAGTTTGAGTAAACATATTTTAACTATAATTATTTTAAAATTCATATTTTAATTTTATGAAATTAATTTTAGTGGATGCTTTTTCAATGATATTAGCTATTTATACAATGATATATCGATATTAATCATTTTATGGTTTTATTAATTTACAATATGTTCTTAATCTTTCATATTTCTCCTTTTATGGTTTTATTTTTTTTACTTGTAATATTTTTCTTTTTGTATTCAAAGAGACCATTCGATCAAATAACAACATAAGTTATTTCAAGAATGATTTTTAAATTTGTATAACTTCTTGTCTCTAAAATACACGCGTAATTAATGATAACTAATACAACATAAACTACTATTTATGAATGATAAGGATCACGGTTCAACCTCCATTTAATGTGCTAAACTATTTTGAGGGACGAAAGACCATTTGGAGCTTTGAAGGTCAAGTGTGCAAGATTGAAGTTGACCATGGAGTTGCCATTAAGATCACTTAAGTGGGGCAACCTATTTGAGTAATTCATGTAGAAATGCCTTGAATTTGTTATCTGGTGCTCCGAATGACCAAGTACGAGTGATATGAAGATTAGTTTATTTTTTGTAACTTTGGGCTTTTTGGGCCTATTCTATATTGGGGTTAGATGGGTGTCATATATAAATCATCTAAACTCTTATATGAGATCTCTCTGTATTATTCTATACTCAATTTCTCCTCAAGATAATAAAATATTCTCTCATTCTGCTTGTGGATGTAGCTAACACACTGTTAGTGCACCAAGTAAATATGTGTGTCGCTTTATACTTTTTGTGTTTCTTGTTTGTCGTCTGTTTCTGTTTTAACAATTCATTTATTATTTTAAGTTTCATAAACTCTTGAATTGTAATTTTAAGTTTCAAACTTTAGACAATTATTAGTTGGGGAGTTAATTTAATAGTTGGGAAGATCATTTAATGAAGTAGTTGGGAAGTTCAATTAATGAGGTAGTTGGAAAGTTCATTTAATGAGGTAGTTGGGGAAGTGTTAATTCCTTGTCTATAAAAGGAATTTGTCTTGCTAATGAAGAACAACAACTGATGTTTTCATCCTTGTCTATAAAAGGAATTTGTCTTGCTAATGAAGAACAACAACTGATGTTTTCAATGAAATTGAGTCTTTTGAGCCTAAACGCCATGAGCAACTTTCTTTACATATCTTGTGCTTAGATTTGCATGCGAAGATCATTTAAGTAGCGTTGATCAAACTACTTGTGGAGTGATTCGAATCTTGAGTTTAGAAACAAGTTTTCTCTACTCTTGATATTGACCATCAAGGTAAATCCATGTTTATCTTATTCCTTGTGATGAAATCATCTTGATTTGGAGTTTTTGGGTTCTAGATCTAAAGGTCTTGTTCGTCAACAAGGTTGTTAGATCAAATTCCCCAGAATTACTTATCATTAATGATAACTTTTTGACACTTATTTTTTTAATATTTGGACATAATGTAAAGGATAGATAGATGTAATAAATGATTTTAACAATAAAAGATTGAAAAAAATCAATATTACAAAATTGAAAAAAAAGTGGAAAGACAAAATTTTAAAATGAAATTAGTTCTCGGGTTTGCAATTTTCTTTTGACAGATTTTCAAAATACAAATATTTCACCCTAAAGCAAGCCGATTTTGAAGACCTCAAAAAATTAAAAATTGTAGATCAGACACAAATCTAAACAGCTGTAGAAGACGTCAAATGAAACAAAGAACGAAAATGGTATTTTTTTTTTTTTTTTAGTTTTATATGAATGGACAGAATGTGACGAGATGAACAAGAACGAAGATAAGAACAGGAACAACGAAAACATATATCCGATCTAGAGCCTAAAGCTCTGATATCAAATGATAAGTAATCAAAGGCACTGAGAAAGCTCTGATACCTAATGATAAGTAATTTCGGGGAATTTTCTCTAACAATCTTGTTGATGAACAAGACCTTAAGATCTAGAACCCAAAAACCCCAAATCAAGATGATTTCATCCCAAGGAAGAAGATAGACACAGATTGACCTTGATGATCAATATCAAGAGTAGAGAAAATTTTGTTTCTAAACTCAAGATTCGAATCACTCCACAAGTAGTTTGATCAACGCTACTTGAATGACCCTCTCATGCAAATCTAAACACAAGATATGCAAAGAAAGTTGCTCATGACCTTTAGGCTCAAAAGAGTCAATTTCATTGAAAATATCATCAAAGTTGTTGTTCTTCATTAGCAAGACAAATTCCTTTTATAGACAAGGAATTAACACTGCCCAACTACCTCATTAAATGAACTTTCCAACTACCTCATTAATTGAACTTCCCAACCACCTCGTTAAATGATCTTCCCAACTATTAAATTATCTCCCCAACTAATAATTGTCTAAACTTTGAAACTTAAAATTACAATTCAAGAGTTTATGAAACTTAAAATAATAAATGAATTACTCAAATAGGTTGCCCCACTTAAGTGATCTTAATGGCAACTCCATGGTAAACTTCAATCTTGCACACTTGACCTTCAAAGTTCCAAATGGTCATTCGTCCCTCAAAATAGTTCTTAGCACATTAAATGGAGGTTGAACCGTGATCCTTATCAATGAATATAGCTAATAGTAATTGATTTCATCTATAAAATTTTGTAAATTGCCTTCTCACAAACAATTAGACAAAGGTTGGAATCCCTCCACCCCGAATTGTTGTGAACTAAAAAAAAAAAGACAAATTATAGAACTTCTAAGATTTTCAGTTCACTGAAAACAAATATCCTTATTCTTTCAAAAGTTGGAATATTACCTTTGACTTTTCATAAAAGTTTCAGAACTACCTGTAACGCCCCCAAAATTTAACATAACTTAGGGAACGCTACTAACTTACGACCGGTATGCCCCAAAAATTTCGGTAGCATAACGACGTAACTACCATAATACCAAAATTTTTCCTAACACCTGTTGGTCAAAAAAATAACACTTCTATATTCAGAATCACCCAACAATCGTTCTAACTTCAATTCGATAACCACTAGAGAGTCGGAACAAAACAACATCCCAACTCCAACTCGGACGACTATTAGGGAACCAGAAACAAACCATCAAGCTAACTATGTAAAGAACACGACTACTTTATTAACTTCATGCAAACTCATTCCATAAAGGTAAAGTATCCTAGTAAAGGCCTATTATCAATCTTCCACATGAGACAAAACTCATATCCTAAACCAACTCACTAATTAACAAAATTACTTTCACATGCAATCAACTACAATAAAAAGAAAACTCTAACTAAAAGAATGAAGCAACGACACCAAGTCCACAAACTAGATGTCACATCAAAAATTAGACTAACAACCCAGCTATAAAAGTAATTCAATTAATCAAAGCTTAACAAAGACAACTACTAAATAAAAAGTAGCTAGCTATGGTCTTTCTCTTCTCAAGTCTCCTCCTCAGCACCACCAAGCTCGTCATAATCGTCATCACCTACAAAATCTGTGAGTGGGTCAGTACATAACACGTACTGGTAAGTAGCTCACACTTGAGGAGCGACCAACCAACATATAATGCAAACATCATACTATACACAACAAATACGAAATTAGACATGTTCATCATATATGGAAAGTAAATAACGATCACAACATGCTAGACCCATGAATCAACATCTCATATAAAGTCAACTCACTTAATCTTAAACCTCAGGCTCACTCAATGCCCATTATTTAGTTCTCAAAAGGCTTTCTAAGAGTGACTCCTTCGAGACACGTTGATCCTCATTGATTTTATTTATGGCCACCGACATTCTCTGCCGGCCCTAACTATTTACATCCATGGCCACCGACGCACTCCGTCAGCCCCAATTGATGCTATCCAGGGCCACTGACGTTCTCTGTCGGCCCTAGCTGATTTTTCATCAAAGGCTATCAACGTTCTTGATCGGTGTTACATGCAATTGCACACGATCGAAGTAATATAAAATGGTATGTGAGTACCAAGTATTGAATCCCAAGGAAACAGAGTAACAAAATATTGTAAGCAAGGTGTAAGGACAATTGCAACTTGAAAACTAAAATAGCAAAAATAAGGTTGGATTGTGTGTTGAAAAAAAGAACAATTGCATAATCGAGAAATGGCAATAATGGAAATAAAGAAAAATTGCAGAATTGAATTGCAGAATCTAGAATTGGCAATATTGGATAGAAAATTAGATAAGCTTAGTAAATGAAATTGCAAAGGGAATTTTAGAATAAGATGAGGCTCAAGAATGTCATTGCCCTAAGTTGTAATTGCAAGCCAAAATTGCAATTCCAACCTACTCCACACTCAATTGTAAACCAAAATTGCTTCTCCTATTCACCTTGAATTTAGGTTTTAGGAGGCTAAGTGAGTGACTTATATGTCTATAGCCCCTCTATCTTAGATTATTCGGCTCAACAATTTTATGGGTTTTGGAGTCCTTAATCCCTATGTCTAAGGTAAGGAATGACTTATGTCTAAGCTCTTTTTCTCCATCACTTGTGTGAAATTCGCTTATCACTAACTATGTCAGTATTACATCTAAGCTTGAGTTGCTACCCTAGTTGATCAATCTAGGATCTCAACGAAAATTTATTCAACACAAACAAACAATTGAGATGTAGGCTTGGTTTTTATTGAAATTTAGGCTACAATTACTTCTTAGGGAATTCACATCCTTGAACCCCCTAAGAAGTTTAGCTCAAATTAAAGATAAAAATCTTACAACAATTTTTTGAGGAAAAGTTCATATTAGGAAATTAAGTAAATTGTCAATTAACACAAAATTCTATTCTAATTAGTACTGCTTGATAGACCAACTATGGTATTAAACATTAACGCAAATCTGGGCAATTAATTCAAGGATTCCTAAAATACTTTCAAAATGATTTAAAAACAGAGAATCAAGGCATTAATAAGAATCTTAGTTTTCTTCCTTCTCTCTTTGAACCTAGTAGATTTAGAAGTATACTAACAGTTATTGAAACTTATATGAAGCAAAAGGCAGAATCAACTAAGAACATAAGTCATTCAATATTTGTTCAACTCCATTCCAATCGACTTAATCTCTTGCTATTTCGAGGAGATGATTAGTCGTGACAATCTAAGTTTCACTTGAATCGGATTGGGTAAATTGAAGTAAAAACAGAAATTGAACAATCATTCAACAGAAATATAAAGATTGAATCAAGGAGAAGACATACAAAAATTCACAAACAGAGGCTGGAATTAAACCGAAAACTTAATGCGAAACGGAATTTAAATGAAGAACAAATGTGTACTGCCAATAACTCTTGATAATATAAGAAGAAAATTCATAAAATAAAAAACAGAAACTGCAATTTTCTACAAAAACAGAGTAAAAATTCTGCAAAAACAGAGGAGGAAAAATTTGACAAAAACCCATGATGTAAAGCTCCAAAACGCCTCTAAAACTGAATTCGAATGATGAACAAAATGATACTACCAGCACTCTTGGTAATACAAGAAGATAATTCAAAAAAAATAAAGACAGAAGCTGAAATTCTCGACAAACATAGAGCAAAAATCTGCAGAAAAACAGAGGAGAAAACCATGAAAATTAACTCCAAAACGTCTCCAAAAACGAATTGTGTTGCTCCTCCTCTTCTTCCCCTTTTATAGGCCTTCATTAGGGTTGAAGAATGCCCAAATTTCGTGCTCCAATTCCCTTAATTCATGCGGTAATTAAGATTTTCTTATATGGGTTTCGCGCAGGAATTTTTCGTTTTTTTTAACTTTTGTATTGCTCCAGATTGCATAATCCGATTTTGCAATTTCTACATTCCCTGCTCCATAAACAATTACAGAATCACGATTTTGCAATTTGATTTTGCAATTTCCACATTCCCTGCAAACAAACTTAACTTTATTTAGAACTCTATCCCAAATGTCATCATATTTATTTCTTTCTTAAATTGAAGCAATCTTTCAGCTATTTTCAAATGATCTTAAGTCAAAACAAGAATATTTTAAGAAATTGGGAGTTAAATAAGCCTTAATATTAAGGCTTATCAATTCTCAAGGATCTCAAATACTTGTCTTTCTAGATTCAGCGCACCGACCCTAACTATCTTAAAACAAGGCCATTGATGCCACTCTAAGTCCTCTTGTGACATACACCCATCGACCATTTTTACTCGAGGCACCTGGTACTCACCAAGTTTCCTTTTTCACACAAAGGTTATCCGACCTTTAAAAACTCATCGGAATTTATGAATCCTACATTATGCTTCTTAAACCATGCCAAAACTATAGACACATCCATAACATGCTTGGGAAACCCAAGCCAACAACTCATCGTACATACATATCACAAGATCAAATAAATCCCCACAAGACAACATGCTCATCACAAAAGGTCATTACAACATACTAACCACCACAAACATCCCAAGTATCAACTAAGCACAACAAAATCTCAGAACATATGGAGGTTTAAGTGAAATAATCATATAAATCATAATATAACAAAATTTGGCAAACAACATGCTAGCACACAAGCAAACATACCCCATAGGTAGAATTCTACTTACCTAGAGTGCTCCTAAGAATATTCCAAGGGTTCCTAAACCAAGAGAATAAGCTTCAGAGGATATACTTAATTCAAAAATCCTTTAAATAACTACCACAAACTCAAAGAATGGTATACTTACGTAGATATGGCCTTGAATCACTAAAGCGAACGCTTTAGAACCAATCCAAACTACAACCAAAGTTATTCAAGGGTTAGAACGAATTTACATCACCTTTCATAGGACTCAAAAGGGGATGAAACGTGCTGAAACTCACCAAGATGGCTCGAAACCTCGCTGGTCAATGTTTGAATCAACTCCTTTTTGCTAAACCAACTCCAATGGCTTATGGGTAAATCAAACTGAAGCTATTCGGATTATGGGTCACGGTTGAAAGTATTCAAAACTACAATTAAAAAGTATCCGAGCATTAGAAACTAATCTATGATACTTTAATTCAGTCCGTATGAGTTTAACCTTGCAAAAACAGGCCTAATGCCCTGCTGAATTATGTTCGAGAGTGTTCGAATTGATCTTAAACTGCAAACTAAATGTTCCTACATGTTAGAACTAATGCTACGATACTTAAATGGATTTGCGAAAGGTCCATAACATGTTAAAACTTACCCAATAGTGCCAAACAGACTGAAACTTTGCTGCAAATCCCGTTTTTGGTCGTGAACGATTTCGAATGTGGGCTGTTTGGAGCCCAAACAAACTAAAATTACAAACCAAAGGTGTTTAAGACATGGGTAATCAAAAACTAAAGTCAATCATGCATGGGTAAGTGACAAACCGCGTCAAACAAGAAGGAATTCACGTGGGTCTGCTGGAAATCTCATTTTTTTTTGCAGTAAACGGTTACGAATGTGGGCTATTCAGAGTCCAAACAAGATAAAATTACATATCAAAGGGGTTTAAGGTATGGTTAATCCAAAACTAAAGTTTATTTGGCATGGGTATGTGACAAACCTTGTCAAATTGGAGAGAAAACGTGCGGGTTTCGTTTTGCTGCTGCAAAGCAGATTCGTGAGGACTGTTGCGTGGCCGCCGACGGTGGGCTCGCCGGAGAAGGTTACGAAGGAGGGAGGAGATGGCGCTGGCAGCTGAAACACACGAGAACGAGGGGGAGGGGTTGCTATGCATGAAGGAGAGAGAGAAGAAGAAGAAGAAGAATTTATGGCTCCTATTGTTCTTTTTTTTTTCTTTAGTTTCCTTTTCTTTTAATTTCTCCCAAATGAAAATGCCCATAAGAAACAAGGAAACATTTTAGAACTTTAGAAATTTCCAATTTTAAACTCTTAAAGATTTGAAAAATCCTAAATGATTGAGGATTTGGGCTTCTTTTGAATTTTGGAGATACAATCTAAAATTAAACTTCCAAACTTTAGGAATTAAAGATTTAACTAAAAATCTCTTTTCCCTAAAATTATTAGAAATTTTAATTGACCAACTTAAATGCTAAACGAACAAATTTTCAAATTTTCAAAATTAGGACTGTAATAAATAACTTAGGCTAATTTCCTAAAATAGCCCGATTTTATAATGCGGGGCGTTACACTACCCTTGGAGTAGAAATCTCTTAAAACGTTGGATAAAAAATAAACATGGAAGTGACTTGAAATGACGTGACAATGACTAAAACGTTTGACTTGATTAAGTCTGAGAGAATGACATTCAGACATGTCGACTTTTCATCCAACATTTTAACGATTTTTCTACTCTAATTGTAGTTTTAAAGCTTTTATAAAAGGTCAAGGGTAATATTGTCAACTTTTAAAAGATTAGATGTATTTTTTAAATAAATGATAAAGTTCATGGATATTTTTAATAATTTAGCCTATATATATATTATATATATTTTAGTGCATTGACTTCAAACTGAATTTCATGCCACTTGCCGGCTGCTGATGGGGTACAGGACTTTTCAATTTTGGTTTTTGCTACGCAACTTCCCCTTTCCCAAGTCCACGTTAAGTTACAATTAACACTTTGATTTCAATTCTGTGGATTTTGACTGCAATTTTCTGAGAAATTAAAGATCAGAGCCATGGCTGAGTTCCTATGGACTTTTGCTGTGCAAGAAATGTTGAAGAACGTGGTAAAGCTTGCAGCTGAGCAAATCGGCCTCACATGGGGCTTGGAAAAGGAGCTGTCAGATCTGAGAGAGTGGCTACTCAAGACTGAAACCTTCTTACGTGATATCAACACAAGAAAATTACATCATGATTCCGTGAAGTTGTGGGTGGAGAAACTTCAATATCTTGTTCATGAAGCTGACGATCTATTAGACAAGCTTGTTTATGAAGATCTTCGACAAAAAGTGGAAAGGGAGAAAATGAAGAAGGTACGTAGTTTCATATTCCCTTCTAAGAATTCTTTTGTCTTTCGTCACAAGATGACAAAAAAACTTAAGAACATTATGGATCAATTAACCAAACATGATCGTGAGGCAACTCGTTTAGGACTTGTTGGTGATGAATCCATAGGAACAGTTCAAATTGATCTTAGCCAGATTCGAGAGACAGTCTCGGAGCCGGATGATTTTGAAGTTGTGGGAAGGGATATTGAAGTTTCAAGCATAGTGAAACAAGTGATTGATGCGAGCCATCAACATGTTACATCTATTTTACCCATTGTGGGTATGGGTGGATTGGGGAAAACAACTTTGGCAAGGTTGATCTTCAATCATAAGATGATCAAAGAACATTTTGATGAAACTATATGGGTATGTGTGTCTATACCTTTTGATATCAATAAGATTTTGAGAGCGATCTTACAAAATTTAAAGGGTCTTGGTGGCTACGACAATAGGGAGATCTTACTTCGTGAGCTTAAAAAAGAGATGTATGGAAAAAGATATTTTCTTGTGCTTGACGATGTTTGGAATGAAGATTGTTTTTTGTGGGAGCAATTTAAGAATTGTTTAATGAGGATCACTAAAACATCTGGAAATAGTACTGTTGTGACTACAAGGAGTGTTGAAGCTTCAAAAATCATGGAAAAAACACTTCCTAGTCATCATTTAAGCAAACTATCTGACGATCAATGTTGGTCCTTATTTATGGAAAGTGCAAATGGCAATAAACTACCTACAACTTCAAATTTGGAGGTTGTTCGAGAAGAGTTGGTTAAAAAATTTGGTGGCATACCATTAGTTTCAAGAGTCTTAGGAAGTGTAGTAAAATTTCAAGAAGATTATGACAGTTGGGTCACACTATTGGAAACTGTAGTAAGAACTCCATTGCAATTGCAGGAGAAAAATTTTGGTTTGCCCATTTTGAAATTAAGTGTGGATCATCTACCATCTTCTTTAAAGCAATGTTTTGCCTACTGTTCAAATTTTCCCAAAGATTTTGAGTTTAGAAAAGAACAACTAATTCAAATGTGGATGGCACAGGGGTTTATTCAATTACAAGAAGGAAGAAGCTACCAAACAATGGAAGATGAAGGAGACAGGTACTTTAAGACCTTGTTATCTCGTTGCTTATTTCAAGATGTTGTTAAAGATGATAGAGGGAGAATTATAAGTTGTAAGATGCATGATCTTATGCATGATATTGCCTGTGATGTTTCAAATGATAAAAAATTGCTATTAGATTCTAGCAATTTATCTGAGGAGGAACTTTGGACAAAAAAAAGTAAAAAAGTTGCAAGCAAGTTACGCATGATAGTTTGTTACGAGGAGATGTCTCATAGAATAGAGAAGGTCATTCATGATAAGATTGTGGACTTTGTTTGTTTGCGTGTTTTGATGATGAACTCACGGTCTATTTATAAGTTACCAAATTCAATTGGTAAGTTGAAGCACCTGAGATATCTTGACATTTCAGGTTGTTTAATACAGAAGCTTCCAAAATCTATTGTTTTGCTTTATAATTTGCAAACACTAAGGATTGGATGCTCGCCAATTGAAGATCTCCCGAAGAATTTAAGAAAATTGGTCAATTTAAGACATTTGGAGTTCTCAGAAATTTATTTTGCTGACACGAAGCAAATGCCTCCACTTTTGAGCCAATTGATTCAACTTCAAACATTGTCTTGTTTTATAGTAGGGCTTGAGAAGAGTTGCAAGATTACAGAGCTTGGACCTTTGAAGAATCTTAAAGGTAGTTTGAAACTTTTAAATCTAGAGCGAGTTAAAAGTAGAGAGGAAGCCAAAACTGCAAAATTGATGGAGAAGGAAAAGTTACGGGAGCTCATTTTTAAATGGGGTTCGAGTAATGAAAGAGAAGATCATAACAATTCTAATGATTATGAAGTATTGGAAGAACTTCAACCACACAAAAATCTTCATTCTTTGAGCATCCATTCCTTTGTAGGCGAATGTTTGCCTAACAAGATTTTTGTTGAGAACTTAATAGCAATAAGTCTAATTGACTGTCAAAATTGCGAAAGACTTCCAATGCTTGGGCAATTAAACAACCTAGAGGAACTTTGTATTTTTGGCCTAAATAGTGTACGGAGTATTGGCAATGAATTTTATGGATATGACTCCAACCAAAGGATCACCTTCTTTCCCAAGTTAAAGACATTTAAACTCGTTGAGATGGAGAACTTGGAGCAGTGGGATGAAGTAACAGTAACACCCAACGTTACAACCTTTCCTCATCTTGAAGTTTTGGAAATTTCTAAATGCCCCATATTATTGAATATTCCAGATCTTTTTGGTTCTTGCGATGAGAATGGTGTCAAGCATCTTACAATTTTGAAAATTTTGGAATGTTCTAAATTGACCAAGCTTCCTAATGGACTACAATGTTGTCATTCCATTCGACATTTGAGATTAATAGACAATTGTTCCATTTTGACCTTAAGTTTGCCAAATAAGCACTTATCAATCAAGTTACCAGAGAAGTTAGTCCACCTCACTAACTTGAAAGAAATGGAAATTTTTGGATGCATTCAACATCATGATCACCTCATGCACCTTCGTCCTGTACGTCCAGTTATAAAGCTTTGGTTGGTTGATGAGTTGATTGGGTCAATCCAGCTTCCTCAACATCTCGAGCACCTTTTTGAGCTGCAAGATCAATCTATTCAAGATTTTAGTGACATTGAAACTTTGCCAGAATGGTTGGAAAATCTCACGTCTTTGCAAGTACTGAATCTTTCCTTTTGTGTAAATATGAAACAGCTGCCAGAGCAAAGCCATGTTGTGTCACACAAAATAATCAAGTCTTGTTTTTCAATGTCCACACTCGAGAATTGGCGAAGGGAACTTGGAGTAGAAGCTTTCCCATCTTCTGATAATCCATGTTCAAGTTGCTGATTAGTTTTTTTGTTTTTTGTTCCTTTTGGCTTTTCTGGTTGAATATTTTCTCTTAATGGACAAGTGTATTATACTTTATAGTGTATATACCCTATTTGGTTCGGATCATAATATTTTTCTTTGATTAATTACCTTTATTATTATAATTAGGTTCAATTACAAGTTTAGTCCATGAACTTTGAGCTTTGTGTCTATTTGGTCTTTGAATTTTTAAAAGTGTCTAATAGGTTCCCTACACTTTTAATTTTATGTCTAATAGGTCTTTGACAAATTTGAAATTTTTAAAAATTAATTGATCTATTAGATATAAATTTCAATTTTGTGTCTAGTAGATTTGTGAATTTAAAAATATATATATATAAAGTTCAAAATTTAAATTTATAATTTCGAAAGTTCAAGGATCAAATAGCCATTAACTTAAAAATTTAGGGACTAAAATTGTAATTTAACCTTATAATTATCATCTTCATTACCATCCCTAAGCAAATGTAAATTTTATTAAAAATGTACACAATGTAGCCATTAATAAACAACTCAAAAATAATAAAAATGGAAATCTATAATATCTATAACATATACTATATAGAAAAGGGACTATTACTATTAGGGATCCATTTTGCCTCTTTTAAATTGGTACTCTTATTATTATTATTTTTATAATATCTTTTAATTGGATTGTTAAGTAATGATTATTTTATTTTACTATAAAATGGGCTTTTAGGGAGAAACGTTTTATCCCTTTTAAATTGGTCCTTTTTATTATTATTTTACTAATAGCTTTTAATTAGATTGTTAAGTAAGGATTTTTTTTTTATTAATATTATAATTTTCGAAACTTATCATAAAAATATAGTATTATTCAACTATTTATATTAATATTGTAATTTTTATTAGCTGGACCAAGGTCGTCTCTCAAGAGACGACCTTCACTTGCGTGGAGGGAGATCGTTATGCGACGTTTTAAAAAAAAAATTTGTGTGGTCCACTTGAGTGGAAGAAGGTTGTCTCTTCGTGCATTAAATAAAATAAAATTAAAAATAAATAAAAATAAAAATAAAAACTTCCATGTAGGTCGTCTCTTCAAGAGACGACATATACACATAGTTATCACGTATTTGGGGTTGGAGAATGCACTCTTACATCTATGAGTGCTTGAGTTTAATTCATAGGGAATGTAAGCCATTTTTTTTTTTCCGTTTTACTTGTTAATTTTTTTTAAAATATATATATTACCAACCTCTATGCTTTTCTTTTTTCTATTTTTCTTTATACAAATTAAACTTAGTTTTTTCAAAAAATAGTCATTTCATAATTTTTATCCAATATTATACTAACTAAATTATAATTAAAATATTAAAAATTATTAGCGGTAGCTTTGCTTTTTTTTTTTTTCCTTCTTCTTCTCTGCTTTTCTCTTTCTTTTTTCTTATTCTTCTTTACAAAAATTAAACTTAGTTTTTAAAAAAAACATCATTTTATAATTTTTATCTAATATTATAATAACTAAATTATAATTAAAATATTAAAAATTAGTAGCGGTAGCTTTTCTTTTCTTTTTTCCGTCTTCTTCATTACAAAAACTTAAATCAGTCTTTTTGAATTTTTTTTTTATAATTTAAATTAGTCTACCACTAATAATTTTTAATATTTTAATTATAATTTAGTTATTATAATATTAGATAAAAATTATAAAATGACTATTTTTTGAAAAAACTAAGTTTAATTTGTATAAAGAATAATAAGAAAAAATAAAAAGAAAAACATAGGGGTTGGTAGTATTTTTTAAAAAATAAATTAACAAGTAAAACGAAAATAAAAAAAAATGATTTGCACTCCCACGAATTGAACCCAAACACTTACAGATGTAAGAGTGCATGCTTGTCCAGTGCTCCAACACAAAATATATGGTATTTGTACATATGTCATCTCTTGAAGAGACGACCTCTATAGAAGTTTTTTTTTTTTTTTTAAATGTAGCGAAGGTCGTTTCTTTCAAGAGACGACCTCACATAAATTTTTTTTAAAACGCCGCATAGCGACCTCCTTCCATGCAAGTGAAGGTCGTCTCTTGAAGAGACGACCTAAAATATGTGGCTGAAGGTCGTCTCTTAGACGACCTTGGTCCAACTAATAAAAACTACAATATTAATATAAATAGTTTGAATAATACTATATTTTTATAATAACTTTCGAAAATTACAATATTAATAAAAAAAATCCGGTTAAGTAATGGTTATTTTTGAAAAATAATTAACGAATTGAAAAGTTCAATGGTAAGTTCATGTAACGCCCCACGTTATAAAATCAAGTTATTTTAGAGTAATTAGACTCATTTATTCGTTACAGTTCTAATTTGAAAAATTAGAATTTTGAGTTACGCCCCAGAAATTTGGTGAATTAAAATTTATCTAATTTTTGTAAAAGAGATTTTAATTAAATCTTTAATTTCCTGAATTTTGATGGTTTAATTTTAGGCATCTTATCTCCAGTTACAAAACGTACCCAAATCTTTTATCAGTTGGATTTTCCTCAAATCGTTAGAATTTCTAAGATATGTCCAAAATTTGAAAAAGAGAAAGATATGAGTTTTGCAAGCCCTAGATCTTTCATTTTCTTTATTTATTGGGCATTTTTCCTATTTTTAAAAGGGGAAAAAAATGGATTAAGAAAAGAAGTTAAACCCTAGCCTTCTTGCTTTCTTCTTCTCACTCTTTTCCTCTCTTGTGCATGAACAGTCGCACAATTCTCTCCCCTTCATTTTCTTGTGCATGAACAGTCGCACAATTCTCTCCCCTTCATTTTCTTTTTCATCTCGAAACCACCAATCTTCAGAGTTAGTACTCACTAGCAGCGATGTCCTCTTCCTTCATGCACTTTAGCCATCGACGATAACACCCACGCAAGCAAGCCCACCTCCGGCGCTTCCTTTCTCCAACGATTGTCCCAACACCGCTATCCACGAACTCCTCCGGCGATTGGCAAGCAACAGATCTGCAAGTGTGCGCTACAGACAACGAACCCACGAAATCCAGCAACATTTTCCCTTGTTTCTAATCCGATTCAGTTCGTGACCCACTCAATCCACCTCGATTTGAGTTACCCATGGGCCGTGAGGGTCGGATTCACATTTTCGAATGCTATCAAACACTAACCAGCGAGGTTTTGACCTTTTTCAGTACAGTTCAGCGTGTTTTTCACCCTTTTGAACTCTTTTAAATTGTTGTAAATCAAATTCTAAGGCTTGAATACCCTTTATTTGTAGCTTCGAACACTTTTGGCTATGCCCCGCAACTCGAATAGCCTAGAATCGAGTTACTCATAGTCGAAAGTGTTCTAATTCGCAAAGTCGAACCACATCGACATAGTTCAATAAGCCTTTCAATCTTTTAGCTGAGAGGTAAGTTTTGTCACGTTTTAAACATTTCGCAAATCAATGTAAGTGTTATAGCTTTGGTTCTAACATGTAGGAACCTTCAGTTGACAGTTTTGGATCGATTCGAACACATTCGAACAACAAACATCAAGTGTAAGAGCTCTTTCGGCAAGTTTCACCACGTTTCATCATTTTCGCAAATCACTTAAAATGTTGTGGTTTGGTTTCTAATATTTGGAGGTGTCTTCTTTGTAGTTCGAACTAATTCGAAGTCCCTTTGAACACTTTTCAGCAAGGTTTCGAATCGTTTGAGCAAGAATAAGTGGGTAATGATCATTCTAAATTCTTTTTGAATACCTTTTAAATGTCATAGTTCAATTTCTAAACTCTAGAAGTGTTCTGATTGTTGTTTCTGAAGTGAATAATCGAATTAAACTCACAGCATAAGCATTGGAATCGACTATGATTTTATTTTAGAATTAAACGAAAAATAATTTTAGGCTAAGCAAAACATACCATTGAGATAATGTAGATAAATATTTCAGGTTGGTCTTTATCTCCTCCACAAAATCTTCCTAATACATGACCAAGACTTGTGGAAGCCTCTTGAAAGAAAATTCATAAGGGATTGGAGAGGAAAATATCTAGAGAGAATTCTCTAATTTTCTATTGAGAAGATGTGTCTCTCATGGTTCAACCTAAGGGTCCTATTTATAGAGACCTAAGGCAAATTTTTGCCATAATTAAAATATTATTTTCTAATATCTAATATATTAAAAAATATATTATACTTATTTGAATCTCATTCAAATCTCCTACAATATATATTTAACTTATTTGGGAAGCATTGAAATCGACTTTGATTTTATTTTAGAATTAAGCAAAAAAATAATTTTAGGCTAAGCAAAACATACCTTTGAGATAATATAGAGATATATTTCAGGTGAGTCTTTATCTTCTCCACAAAGTCTTCCTAGCTATGACTCGATGTAAGGACTCTACTTTTCCTATTAAACTTTCTAGGGGCGTTACTAAATGCATGCTAATGAGATAAAAATCAAACTTAAATAACCTTTCAAAAAGAAATAAACCTTTGAAAACATTAAAAAAAAAAAAAAAAAAAAACAATCAAAAACCTTTAACTCGGGATCCCTCTAAATTTGAAAGCAAAAGAATGAACTAAAACATTTAACAACTGAAATAATTTGTAGAACACAACAGTTAAAAAGTCAAAAAAAAAAAAAACATGCTAACAACTAAAAGATTGCGGAAATAGAACTTCTTTAGGTCACCCATGGCCTCTTGCAGCAACTATCTTGTCATTCGCCTAGGATACCCTTGCCTTTACCTGAAAAGAAAAACATTTTTGAGTATTTAAAATACTCAATAAGTGACCTCACTACCGGGTAAGGATATGCAAACACATACAAATTGATTTTTAAAACTTTTCCTCTAGTGGGACCTAAAACATTATCATAGTGGAAATCTTTCTTTTCCTTTTCTCTTCGGCTTGATGTAGACAATTAACTCAACCTAACTTTTCCTTTCCATTTAACCTTTTCAGGTTCATTTTCAATTAACCTTCTCATGTTCTTTTTCAAATAACATTTTCAAGTTCCTTTTCAATTAGATGTACATCTATAATTTATGGGGTAATTGCCACAGCCTTCGAAATCCTTTATCATGAAAAACATACATGTATGCATGAGATCCCAAAGCATTTTAAACTTTTCATTCCATGATACAACACAAGCAACATTCACATATCATTTATCATAAATCAAAATCATAAATCATGTATAACGTTCATGGGAGTATTTGGCAATCAACAAGTAAAAATCCATTTTTATTTTTTATATATATCAAGCATTTTGAAATTCATCAAAAATCCCTAATAAAATATTTATAAAAGCTTTTCATTTCAAATTAAATTCTTTTTTTTTTCAATTAAGTATCTGACTTACATTTAAGCATACCGGCATAAAGTCCCTTACCTTGGCTAAGCTCAATAATCCAAATCACCGAAATGCTCACCAAAATTCCACCGCCTTGAACCTCAGTCAAACGATTTGGAGCCTAATTCAAACCATCCCTAAGGTTAGAAACAATTCCTAAAATTCATAACTAATCCCAAAGTTCCTTGCACCAAACTAAAGTTCCAAAATTAGAATTAATTCCTTAATATTTAACTTAATCTCAAATTGGTGGGTAAACTAATTCAAGTTGCAAAGTTCATGGTTTAATCACACATTCAAGCTTAATCTACCAAAAACCCAAAACTCCAAAAACCTTTGAAATTTACCGAAATCTTACACAAAAGTTCCGATTGCCAACCAAACAACAACTCAACGCAATGCTCGTGACTTCGACACCGGATCGGAGTGGGTATCCTTGAAACAAAGCCAAGATTCATGAATTAATCTTACCCAACCAAGATCATCAAAGAAACTATGCAGAAATCGATGCTTACCCACTGATGAAGACTCGCCAGACTGGAAGAGGACCGAACTGATCGAGTACACAAGCTGGCAGGAGACGGCAACTGCGTGTGAAACAGGGGTGCGCGATCGGGGTTTGCAGATCTGCGGTTCGGGCGAGCGGCAGTCTGCACGTGAGGCAGAGCTGCGCGGTGGTCGGCAGTTCGGGCTTTCAATCTGTGGAGGATCGGTTCAGCAGCGCAGTGGTCTGGGTAGATAGGGTTGAAGACGGCGGCAGTCTGTGGCGTTTGGGCGGTTCACGGCGAGCCGGCGGCGGATCTGGGGTGGTGGTTGCGACGGCGTGCTGTGGCTCTCGTGAAGCAGTGCAGATCTGAAAAATTTTCTGCTCCAATGGAGGTGGGGAAGAAGAAGAAGAATTGAGGAAGATGATGGCTTGGCTTGAGAGTTGGCTTGGAGGCTTGGCTTGAACCTAGGGCTGCGTGCAGTATAAAATAGTAGAGAGGGATATTAGGGCTTGGCTTAAACATGGGCTTGGGCTTAGCTTAAAGTCTCTTAAATAACCAAATTGCCCTAAACATCAATTAAATCCCCTTTTTCCTTATTTCTTCCCATTCTACCCTCCAATTCTCTAATTTCAAAAATGCAAAATCTTTAAAATTAAACATCAATACACCTTAAACATAAAATTGGCCTTTCAATTAATTTAAATCAAAATTTTAAAGCCTTAATTAATACCTGAAAGTGCCGATCGTTACACTCGAACACATGAACAAGATTTGTGAGAACCTCTTGAAGGAAAATTCGCAAGGGATTGGAGAGGAAAATGTCTAGAAAGAATTCTTTAATTTTCTATTGAGGAGATGCGTCTCTCATGACTCAACCCAAATTTTATATATTAGGGAAATTTTATATATTACCTAGGGAAATTTTTTTGTCATAATTAAAATATTATATTTTAATATCTAATCTATTAAAATATATATTATATTTATTTGAATCTCATTCAAATCTCTTACAACATAATATATTTTAATATCTAATATATTAAAATATATAATATACTCATTTGAATCTCATTCAAATTTCAAATATATATATTCTTTAATGCATCATTAATCATTTTAATATTTAATATATCAAATACGATAAATATATTTTCCTCTTTTATATTTAATATATCTAATATATTAAATATTAATTTAAACACTTCAAATTAAATATTAATTTGAATATTTCAAATTTTTCTTTTAACTAAACTGATCTTTTAGTATTACTATGAGCTAGTAAGGGACCTTATAGACCTACAAATTATAAGCTCCAATGATAAAAAAAAATATATAATTAATTAAACTCTTTAATTAATCAATTTTCATTCATTAACTTTAGGTCACTCCACTATAGACCTAGAGTTGCACTCTTATGCATTGTAGGACAAGTTATAACCATGAATATAACCATTACATGCAAGTCGATCCATCACGAGTTGTTCTTAATTACAACTTGGTCAAAAGTCCGTTTTACCCTTTTAATTACATCTTGCACCTTAAGTATCACTGATCCTCTAATGAATAATTTATAATCCAACCATAAACTAAATCCCTCTAGGACCAGTGAAAGGGTGGGGTAAATCAGTACTTAAGGGAACTACTCATCTACTTACCCTATATGGAATGAGTGAATTCCATCTTGTGAAATTATGTTCCCAGCTCTCTATTTGGTCAAGTCCCTAAAATGGTAGGCTTATTAAATTGACTACATAAGTCACTCTCACCCATGCAAATCAAAGGACAAACTCTCATAGGCAAAAGTTCATAACTCACTCAGTATTAAGATCGAGTCACATATGATCATCCTAATGAAATATTATTATTCTCAATTGACGGATTTATAAAAAGAGATTAAATATTTTATGGTCTAATCTTATACAAACTCATTGTATAAGATACTCCCACTCACATGTCTTCACATGAACGATTTGGATCAAATCATTTGTCTTATTATAAAGTAGGTCGTATCAATAGTGTTACCAAGATAAGGCACCAAATCTTATCCATATACTATGACTCTTTAAGTTATTTCTTGAACGTGATCCTCCTATATGTCAACTACATATTGTTCAAGATTACACTAATAGCTTTGAATTTTTCATATAATGAATAGTATTATATTGTAAATAAAATAATCAAAATTATTATTAATTATTAAATAAATCATTAATTACGAGGCTTTAGAACATAAATCCTTAAACAAGCCCAAAAAGGTATAATGTTCACTATGAAATCTCTATTGCACATCCTTAAACAATATACAACCTTTTTATCGAACAATCTTATTTATTTATTTCTGAAACAAGATTTTTCATATATGAAATCATTAATTTATGTATTTCCAATAAAGCTTAAAATTGATTCCTATAAGAAGTTTGAAGTTAATTTTTTATCAAAATTTATTAAATAATAATAATTATTATTATAATAAAAAAAATATAATGTAAACATATTTCTAAAATTTATAGATGGAAAGCTAATAAAGGCTAATTTTCTTTTTTAAAAGTTAACAATAAACTAAGAGTAGAGACTAATTTTAAACTTTATTAAAAGTATAAATACTAAAATTATACATTTAAAAATAAAATGATCAAAATATAACAAAACTCAACATACAAAGATTAAAATAGTATTTTAACCTAAATTAAAAATAAAAAATCAAACAATTATCATCAGTCTTATTTATTTATTTCTGAAATAAGAGACTGACAACTTCATTAATGTAAAGGCTGATAAGCCATGTCTGAGTACAGAGGTTATTTCTTGTTGACAGTGAAAAACACTCAACCGTACTGGGAAATTTGAAAACTACGGTACGGAGCATTGGTATCTCATTTATTTATAACTACTCAACGATGGTCATAATTTCCGGACAAAAATGCCCTGCTCCTGCTTTTTAAAAAAAAAAAAAAAAAAAAAAGGAAATGTCCTGCTCCCGTTTTCAATATGTTTATTACCTTTTCAATTCATACAACAATAAAATATGAAAGGTTTAATCATTTGACATTATTTTTGGTTTGTCTAAATATCTTTTATTCTCTCTTTATTTTTAATCCATTGATATTATTTTTGTTTCTTTTTAAAATGCTCTAATTAATATCTTTTAATTATGAGCATCATATTAATGGAAAAATCTTCTCATTAACTATTGCATTTATTTCATATTCTAACATTTTGAATATTTTCTCTTTTATGGCAAAATGACCAAATAAATGGTAAGGTGATTTTATCATATATGGTTATTGATATTTTTAAATATGTAATTGAGTATATCTTTCCTTATATCAATAGTTGCCTTGTTATTTGATTGACTAATGGGATCTTTCCCATATTTGATTGAGGGATTTTTGTTTTAAATTTGAATGTTGCTAAAGTTGATGGAAGAGAGAAAAACCTTGTAACATTTCTAGTTAACTCTTGAAGAGTTATCTTTTTGTGGTTTTTGTGTTAAATATTGAATTCTTGAGAACATGCTTGAATTGGAGATTGCAAGCTACTTGAACGGTTGTTGGATACACTACACATTTCACAAGAGGAGCTTGTGAACGTAGATCATCAAAGGGAGCAAGATTGCGGCATAAAATCCAAGAAGTGAGTTCTTTTAATTTTATGCATAAGACAATTTGTATTGTGTACTAATCCTTTGATAATCTAATCTCTGGGCGTGGCCTCGTGGAGTAGGTTAGGAAACCGAACCACGTTAAAAATGTTGTGTGTTCATTTATTTTCATATTTTCGGATGTTTTTAACAACCATACATGTTTAGCTATTTCATGGATCGTTCATGCAATTAAAATAAATAAATATAAAATAGACATTATTATTCCAAAGAGAAAAATTAAACAAATTGATAATTAGGTCCTTTCAATTGGTATCAGAGCAGTGCACTAATTTTTTAGTGAGATTTTGGGATTTTTTATTGATCTAATTTTGTTTAATTATGTCTATTTCTGAAGGTTTTTCAATCGCTAGACCTCCATTGTTGAATGGAAGCAATTATCCTTACTAGAAAATCCGAATGAGGGCATTTATTAAAGCAATGGATGAAAAAGCTTGGAAATCAGAGTTGGCTGGACATATCCTACTAAAGAAGATGGAAAAAATGTTATTTTGAAACCGGAGGTGGAATGGACTGCTGAGGAAGATAAGTTATCAAATTGGAACAATAAAGCTCTTAATGCTATTTTTAGTGGTGCAGATGCTGTCCAAATTAAATTGATTTCAACATGTGAATCAGCAAAGGAGGCTTTGGATATCCTTCAAAAAACTTATGAAGGCACCGGTGATGTAAAACGAACCAAACTTATTATGTTAACCTCTAAATTTGAAAGTCTTACAATGCTAGAGGAGGAATCTTTATCTGATTTTTATGCTAAGTTGTGTGATATAGCTAATGAATCTTTTGCTTTAGGAGAAAAAATGTCAGAATCTAAATTAGTTAGAAAAATAGTTCGATCTTTACCTGATAGATTTTCTCCTAAGATAACTGCTATAGAAGAAAGTAAGGATTTAGATAATATGAAAGTTGATGAATTAATGGGTTCACTTAGGACTTTTGAACTTAATCTAAAACAGAGAAAACAAGAAAAAACTATTGCTCTTCAATCTTCTTTTGATGAGAATGGCATGTGTGAAAGAGAATGTGATGAAGATGCACTTGTGCTACTTACAAAAAATTTTGGAAAGCTCATGAGAAAAGTGGCAAAAAGTACAAATACTTCACAACGAGGATCAAAAAGTGGGAACCAAAATTTCAAACAGAGTGATAAAAAGAAGGGCATACAATGTCGTGAGTGTGAAGGTTTTGGACACATACAAGCTGAATGTGCAAACACTTTGAAGAAAAAGAAAGCTATGGCAATTACATGGAGTGACGAAGAATCAGAAAATGAACAAGAAGAGAATCTAGTAAGTAATGTTGCTTTAACTGCTTCTATTTCTAACAAAGCTATGCAGGAAACAATGGAGCAAAAGTTTAAAAAAGAAGATTTGAGTGATGTAGAAAGTTATGCAAGTGATGACTCTGACCTTGATGAGGAAGCACTGAAAGAGGCATATCAAAATATGTATTTTGAGTGGCTAAAGGTTTGTGAAACTAACAAAACTTTAGTAAGTCAAAATAATGAATTGCTCAATTGTAAAAAAGGGCTTCAAGATGAGATAGAAAATTTGAATAAATTGCTTAATGGAAAAAATCTAGAAATTGAGAAAATTAAGGCTGAACTTGGTACTTCCAAATTAGACTATCTTTTGAGTACAGGAAAGTCTCCAAGCAATAAGAAAGGTTTAGGATATGGAGGAGAAAATCAGGTGAAGAGACCCACTATATTTGTTAAAGCACAAAATATAGATTCAACGGTAAAAGACCAATCAACCTTTGATTCCACTATTACAAAGGTACAACCAAGTAAGTTTGTTCCTATATGCTATTTTTGTGGTGTGCATGGTCACATAAGTCCAAAATGTTTTAAATTGAAAAATATTCTTAAGAAAAATTTCTTCAAATTTATGCCCAGAAATCAACATTCTCATACTTATAAGTGGGTTGAGAAAAATAAAATCAATAGTTTAGTGGCTCTAACTTGTTTAAAAAGTAGCTTTGAAAATACTTGGTATTTTGATAGTGGGTGTTCTAAACATATGACAGGAAATAAAAGTTTTCTCTCTAATTATAAGAATAATGAAAGTGGGGAAGTAACTTTTGGAGATGGGAAAAATGGAAACATTTTAGGGAAAGGGACCCTTAACATAAAAGGATTTCCAAAGTTTACAAATGTTTTTCATGTTGAAGGTCTTGCTGCAAATCTAATTAGTATAAGTCAGATATGTGATTCAAACTTAAAAGTTTCTTTTGATAATAAGAAATGTGTTGTTACTAATGATGAAGGAGAATGTGTACTAAAAGGATATAGATCTCTGGATAATTGTTATACTATTTCCTTATCACATACTAGTTTGACTGCCACAAAGAATGAAACTGACATACGGCATGAAAAGCTTGGTCACTTGAATTACAAAACCTTGAGTAAGATCGCTAGTGCAAGATTGGTTCGAGGATTACCAAAATTGGAGAAAAAATCCCCTGGTATTTGTGAATCTTGTCAGTATGGAAAGCAGGTGAAATCTTCTCATTCTTCAATAAATCATATTACCACCTCAAGATTGTTAGAGTTACTGCATATGGATCTTATGGGTCCTATACAAGTTGAGAGTATTGCCGGAAAAAGATATATATTTGTATGTGTTGATGATTTTTCTAGATACACTTGGGTAGATTTCTTAAAAGAAAAATCTGATGCTTTTAATGTCTTCAAAAAATTATGTCTAAAAATTCAAAATGAGAATGAGTGTAGAATAGGAAAAAAATTTCGAATTAGAAGTGATCATGGGAAGGAATTTGAAAATAGTTACTATTCTAATTTTTGTGATAAATATGGGATTTCTCATGAATTTTCAGCTCCTAAAACTCCACAACAAAATGGAGTTGTAGAAAGAAAGAATAGGACTCTTCAAGAAATGGCTCGAGTTATGTTAAATAGTAAAAAGTTGAGTAAAAGGTTGTGAGCTGAAGCTATCAACACTGCTTGTTATATCATAAATAGGGTTTATTTAAGGCCTAGTACTACTAAGACTCCTTATGAATTGTGGAAAGGAAGAAAACCTAATGTGAGTTATTTTCATGTGTTTGGGAGTGCTTGCTACATTTTGAATGATAGGGATAATCTAGTTAAGTTTGATGCAAAAAGTGATAATGGTGTTTTTTTGGGTTACTCTGAAAATAGTCGAGCCTACAGAGTCTATAACATGAGGACTGAAACTATTATGGAATCAAATAATGTGATTGTTGATGATTATAAAGACTTTGCAGAATATTCAAAGGAGATAGAAATCAAAAATTTCATGGATGGATCAAATGAAGATGAAGGGAATATTGTTGAAATAATCAAAGAAGATGTGCAAGAATCAATTGCAACTATTCAAGAAAAAGATCAAGAGAATCAAAATCATACTTTCGACATTAATGATGAAGTACGAAGGGAACCTTCGGCTAGAGTTCCAAACAATCATCCAACCGATCTTATCATTGGTAATCTAGAGGATGGAATGATCACAAGAAGAAGGTTAGTTAATCTTGTTAAATATGTTTGTTTTACCTCTCTAATTGAACCAAAGAATGTGAAAGAAGCTCTTCTTGATGAAAATTGGGTTAATGCAATGCATGAAGAGTTAGAACAATTTTCCAGAAATGATGTTTGGGAATTGGTTCCTAGACCACAACACACTAATGTAATTGGAACAAAATGGATTTTCAAAAATAAAAGTGATGAGTTTGGAAATGTGATTAGAAATAAAACTAGGCTTGTTGCCCAAGGCTACACTCAAATTGAAGGAATAGATTTTGATGAAACATTTGCTCCCGTAGCTAGGCTAGAGTCAATAAGACTTCTTCTTGCTATTGCTTGTGCTTTTGGCTTTCAACTTTATCAAATGGATGTAAAATCTGCTTTTCTAAATGGTATCTTAACAGAAGAAGTTTTTGTTGAACAACCTAAAGGATTCTTGGATCCTCAACACTCTGATCATGTTTATAAACTCAAAAAGGCTTTGTATGGTTTAAAACAAGCTCCTAGGGCTTGGTATGATAGATTAACAACGTTTCTTACCTCTAAAGGCTATAAAAGAGGTAGTGTTGATAAAACTTTGTTTATCAAGAGAGAAGGTGCAAATTTTATAATTGCTCAAATTTATGTTGATGACATAGTTTTTGGTTCCAATTCTGAATGTAGAGTTCATGAATTTGTTGAGGCTATGAAAAAAGAATTTGAAATGAGTATGGTAGGAGAGCTCAATTATTTTTTAGGGCTTCAAGTTAAACAAGTAAAAAATGGAATGCTTATTACTCAGAGTAAGTTTGCTAAAAATCTTGTTAAACGTTTTGGGTTAGATTCAGGAAAACATATGAAAACTCCAATGGGGAGCACCACTAAACTTACCAAAGATGAAAATGGTGTAGATGTTGATCCCACTCTCTATAGAAGTATGATAGGAAGCTTACTTTATCTTACTGTTAGTCGTCATGATCTATGTTATAGTATTGGTGTATGTGCTAGATATCAAGCCAATGCCAAAGAGTTTCATTTGAATGCTGTAAAAAGAATTATCAAATATGTAAATGGGACAATTGACTATGGGCTTTGGTATTCTAAAGATTCTAATTTTGGATTGTGTGGTTTTAGTGATGTTGATTGGGCGGAAAATATGGATGATAGAAAAAGCACAAGTGGCGGTTGTTTTTATCTAGGGAATAACTTAGTGTCCTGGCACAGTAAAAAACAAAATTCTATCTCTTTATCAACAGCTGAAGCTGAATACATAGCAGCTGGAAGTTGTTGTACTCAACTCTTATGGATGAAACAAATGTTAGAAGACTATGGTATTCAAACAAATACTTTAATGATATATTGCGACAATACTAGTGCTATTAATATTTCAAAAAATCATGTTCAACATTCTCGAACCAAACACATTGATATTCGACATCATTTCATAAGAGATTTAGTTGAAAATAAGTTGATTCATTTAGATTATGTTTCCTTAGAAAACCAACTCGATGACATGTTCACTAAGGCTCTAGATTTCAACAGATTTGATTTTTTAAGAAGAGAGCTAGGCATTTGTTGTGTTTAAAGTTTTATTTGGCCTTGTTTTTATCAAAATCAGGGGGAGAGTACTCTTGTGGTTGATTGTTTGGATTTGTTTGTTTTTGTTTAAATTTCTTTGTTCTTGTTAGACGTTTCTAAGTAAAGGGGAGAAATTTTTTTTGCTAGTGTTTTTGCCAAAAACAATGCCAAAGGGGGAGATTGAAAGGTTTAACCATTTGGCATTATTTTTGGTTTGTCTAAATATCTTTTATTCTCTCTTTATTTTTAATCCATTGATATTATTTTTGTTTCTTTTTAAAATGCTCTAATTAATATCTTTTAATTATGAGCATCATATTAATGGAAAAATCTTCTCATTAACTATTGCATTTATTTCATATTCTAACATTTTGAATATTTTCTCTTTTATGGAAAAATGACCAAATAAATGGTAAGGTGATTTTATCATATATGGTTATTGATATTTTTAAATATGTAATTGAGTATATCTTTCCTTATATCAATAGTTGCCTTGTTATTTGATTGACTAATGGGATCTTTCCCATATTTGATTGAGTGATTTTTGTTTTAAATTTGAATGTTGCTAAAGTTGATGGAAGAGAGAAAAACCTTGTAACATTTCTAGTTAACTCTTGAAGAGTTGTCTTTTTGTGGTTTTTGTATTAAATATTGAATTCTTGAGAACGTGCTTGAATTGGAGATTGCAAGCTACTTGAACGGTTGTTGGATACACTACACATTTCACAAGGAGAGCTTGTGAACGTAGATCATCAAAGGGAGCAAGATTGCGGCATAAAATCCAAGAAGGGAGTTCTTTTGATTTTATGCATAAGACAATTTGTATTGTGTACTAATCCTTTGATAATCTAATCTCTGGGCGTGGCCTCGTGGAGTAGGTTAGGAAACCGAACCACGTTAAAAATGTTGTGTGTTCACTTATTTTCATATTTCCACATGTTTTTAACAACCATACATATTTAGCTATTTCATGGATCGTTCATGCAATTAAAATAAATAAATATAAAATAGACATTATTATTCCAAAGAGAAATATTAAACAAATTGATAATTAGGTCCTTTCAAAATAAATATGTATTGTTTTTCATATATATATATGTATGAAATTAATTAATAAAAATAATAAATTTTTATTTTTATTTTTATTTACATAAAAATGTATCATTTTTATGTCTATTAATGTTTAGTTATGTTTTAATTAAAAAAAATAATTAAACTAAAAATAAAATATCAGAACATTTTTCATGGGAAATCCAGAAACTCATCCCGATTCATTGAAATTAGAAAATGAGATACAGATGAGGATTAAAATTTATCGTAGGAAAAAGTTATAGGAAAGCGGTCTGAAACTCGTTATTTCTATTACTGTTTTTAATCCAAATGTCAAAACAAAAAGTTGATAAAATATTAGTATAACAGAAATTAGTATTTATAAATAGTTAATAGTATTTAGTGAAATCTGAAAGCATTTGATCTAACTCAACAAATAAAGGTACAAAACATGGCACATCCACATGCAAAAGCTCACTATACAAACATACTTAATTGTAGGTAGTAATTGGTGAATCCACATGATAATTAAATTGTAGCAACCCTAAAGTATGAAACTCAAATTACACAAAGATTAAAACAATTATCAATTGGGGAGAAGATGTTGGAACTTGCAGAGATAATTTTAATTTTATGCTATTTTAGGTCCCAATTGCAATGGAGTTTTTTTTTTTTTTTTTTTTTATACAAATGACATTTTTTTTTGCGACTAAAACAAAATATGACTGTCTTTTAAAATAACGATAGATAACCTTCGGCTGACGTCAAATCGATAGTGAGAGTACGATAAAACCCAATGAGAATGAGAGGTCATCTTCAACCTTCTTGACCGAGAGGGAGAATATGAGAAAATCAATGAGAGCGAGAGACCATCTTCAACCTTCTTCTCGCATACGCCATTTTTAACCTTCTTGTTCCACTTCACGCGCACTGTGGCAACTCACCTCAAATTTGGCTATCATATCTAGAATCTATTTTCAACCCACTTTAAACCATACAAATCCCGTCGGTATCAAATATGGAATCCATTTGCATGGGTAACAAATCTAGAATCTATTTTTAACCACTACCTTCTGGAATCCACTTTCAACCACTTTCTCCTTCTTCTTCATGCACGATAGTGTTAGAAATTAAGCTAGATTCATGATACACATACATGAATTTATAGTTCCTAGATACATGAATTCATTGATGCATGAAGGTTATTTTGTTAAGAGACGTGAATATTATGTATACATGTACTTATTTAATTTGTGTATTTTAGAAGTGTCTTTTGGGGTATTATATAAAGGGATCATTTTCCTCATTTGTAACTAAGTTAATTGAGAAGCAAAGCAATTCAAAGAAAGTTATTCAAGAGACCAATATTCTTCTCTTGTGTGTTCTTGAGTTTTGTAAGAGAACAAATTTCTTCTCTTCAAAATTGTGAGATACAGAGTGAGTATTATTGTGGGCTCATTGATGTTTACAACAAAGTGGTATCAGAGCAAAAGTTAAAAGATGTCATCCACCAATATGTTGCAACCTCAGCTTCCTCATTTTGAAGGAAAGAATTATAGACGATGGAGTCAACAAATGAAGGTTCTTTATGGATCTCAAGATCTTTAGGACATTGTTGAAAATGGATATGTGGAGCAAGAACGTGAGGAAGGTCTTTCACAACAACAACTCAATGAGTTGAAAGATGCTAGAAAGAAAGACAAAAAGGCATTATTTTTAACTACCAAGCTATAGATGAAAATATTTTCAAAAGAATTTTAGGAGCTACAATTGCTAAAACAGCATGGGATGCATTACAAAGTCTATACGTGTAAGCCCTAAACTCTCTTTTGATCATATTGTGCTCATATATGATGTTTTGACATATGCAAATTGATATAGGTTGCATTAAAAGATGTCGTGGTAGAATTTGGGAATCTCCTAAGTTGTGGATATTAACGTACACAAAGCTTCATAAGGAGACAGGTTACGCATTGGGATAAGCATATTAAAAGTTGAGTTGAAGTAAGTTAAGGTTATGAGCAAGTTGGGTACACATTAGGTGTATGTTGTGTTGAATACAAAAGCTGTAATTTCTAATTAATTTAGTTAAAATTACTTTACAATTTAGGTGAATTGAAAGGGACTTAAAGTCTAAAGAGAGAAGGAGGAGCTGGCCATTTTAGTTACATTTTCGTTGGAGTTTTTTTGTTATAGTGGAAGGATGAGCTGTCCAACACTTGTGACTGCAGTAGACAGCTGGAAGCTCTAGGAAGTGGATAAACTTAAAACAGTCATATCTCTCAATCCACTTGAGCAAATTCGATGATTCTTGAGCCAAAATCTCAGAAATTGAATGAAGATTAGGTCTGGAAAATTTTGTGAGAAAATATGAAGAAGAAGGTCGTGAAAATTTAAGAAAACCGAGAGGTGTTCCCAGTTTTTTGGCCAGCAGAACAGGGTGAAGAAATCTGGTGATTTTGAGCTTTTGAGGACGAATTAGAAGCTAAAATTTTGAGGGCAACAAAGATAGGATAAGCTTATAAGCCTTGGGAGCCTTCCGGTGTTTGTGAGTAATTTTGTTTGAAAACCTATGCGTTGATCTTTATTTATTCAAAAGCTTACTAGTGATGGATATTGAAGCATGCTTAAACTAAGTTATATTCATTTTTCATTGAATTCCTACTAATAAATGTCGGTGTTGAAAGTTAAGCATAATTGTAACTAGTTGTTACTCCGCGTTCAAGCATGAAACCTAAGTTTGGAAGTAGGGTTTTTCTTGGAAGTACCATGCATTAATCCACTCTAAAACATGTTTGAATTGCTTGAAACTTAAAGTATGATGGTTTGGCTATGTTAAAGAATTTATGCGTTGAGAACACGAAAAATGAGTTTGGTTAATGAGTTCTCTTTTAATCATACGATGAACTACACTTGAAGTTGGAAGCTTGTTTAATGATGAAAGTTTGTGTTTATGTTGAGAACTTGCTGAATGTGATTCCAAAACATGTTTCCTAACTATTTAAAGCATGCCCTTGTATATTATTAACCCCCGGTACTGAAGGACACGGAGAAGGTACCTGGGAGGGAGAAAACTTGACCCCCGATACTGAAGGACAGTGAGAAGGTATTCGGGTGGTAGTTGGTCTGACCCCAATACTGAAGGACATGGAGAAGGTATTAGGGGAGACCAGTGAGCCTAAATGGCATACCACGTGCACTTGAGAGAGGTATTGAAGTTGTTGGTTAGAGAGGACTCTACCATAGCTAGGGTATCATGCTACAAGTTTTCTTTATCATGAATTTTGATGCATTGATTATCGTGGTGCTTAAAGCGTATAATTTGGCGACATTGTTTAATTACTTTTGATACTTTACCTATGAACGTATAACTTATTAAATAGTCACTCACTGGGCTTTCCAGCTCACGTTTTCAACATGTTTTCTCTCCCCAGGTAGCAAACGAGTTCCCGGTGCTTAGCCTCGACAAGACCTGTTTGCCACCACGCCACTTAGCTCCTTGTATATATACTTCCACATGTATATAGTTTTGAAATAAAAGCATTCTAGTCGGGGTGTAATACTTAAGTATGTTATGACTTGTTATGAAAACCTAGTATGGAAAAATGATTGCATCTTATTCAGGTGTGCAACTGTGCGCTCAATTTTACTAGTTCATATATGCTTCGTTGTATACAATTTCAGGTTAATGTTAGGTTGGGCAGGGAGTGGCAGTAAGAGGGCTGCTATTCTCTGTCTTTGCATTCCTTCCTAAGATTAGGCAAGTGAACTGGGAGGGGGTGTGACAATACGAAGGAGAAGACAAGGTAAAAATGGTAAGATTGCAAGCACTTCGAGCTTAATTTGATACCATTAGAATGAAAGATGCTGAAACTATTGAAGAATTTTTCGATCGTGTTCTCTTAATTATTAATCAACTGAGATCAAATGGAGAAACAATTGAAGATCGAAGAGTGGTTGAAAAGATCCTTAGAAGCATGACTAGAAGATACGAACACATTGTCGTCGCAATTGAAGAATCCAAAGATTTGTCAACTCTCTCCATTAATAGCTTAATGGGATCTCTCCAATCTCATGAGCTTAGATTGAAGCAATTTGATTCTACTCCTTCAGAAGAAGCTTTTCATTCGCAAACTTCTTCTAGAGGAAGATCTAGTGGAAGAAGACGTGGACGTGGTGGTCGAGGAAGTGGAAAATCCAATAATTTCAAAAATTCTGATTTTGAACAAGTGATAATCAAGCTTCGTTAAATAGAGGAAGAGGAAGAAGTTCAAGTTGAGGAAGAAGCAGAGGTAGAGGTCGTGGAGATTATTCTCACATAAAATGTTTCAATTGTGGACGTTATGGTCATTTTCAAGCAGATTGTTGGTCCAAAAAGGCTAATCAGACAGAGACAACCCTAATGCATGAACAACAGGATAATGACCAAGGTCTTCTTTTTCTCACCTTCAATGTTCAAGAAACAAGCACTGAAGATATATGGTATCTTAATAGTGGTTGCAGTAACCATATGACAAGAAGGAAGAATATGTTTGTAACTTTGGACAAATCTCTACATAATGAGGTGATGACTGGTGATAACAAGAAGCTCGAAGTCAAAGGAAAATGAGATGTTCTTGTCAAGACAAAGAATGGAGCAAAAAGAATTACTAATGTGTATTATGTTCCTGGTCTCAAACACAATCTCTTAAGTGTTGGGCAACTTCTATTGAAAAAGCATGATGTAATCTTCAAAGACAACATGTGCCAGATCAGAACCAAGAATGGAGGTCTCGTAACGAAGGTACATATGACTACCAACAAGATGTTTCCTATTAAAATGTCTTATGATAAGCTTTTATGTTTCGAGATGTTGGTAAAAGATACGTCATGACTTTGGCATTATTGTTATGGGCACTTGAGTTTTGACACTTTATCTCACATGTGTCAACAACATATGGTGAGAGGAATGCCAAATATTAAAAAGGAAGGTCAATTTTGTGAAGCATGTATTTTGGGGAAGCATCATCGAAGTCCGTTTCCGACAGGAAATGCTTGGAGAGCATCAAAACCTCTTGAGCTTGTCCATACAGATTTATGTGGACCCATGTGAACTACTACCCTTGGAGGTAATCGTTATTTTCTCACATTTATTGATGACTATAGTAGGAAGACATGGATTTACTTGCTAAAAGAAAAAAGTTCTGCTTTCAAGTGTTTTAAGACATTCAAAGCAAAGGTTGAAAATGAAAGCAACTTGAAGTTGAAAACATTGCGTTCTGATCGCAGAGGTGAATATATTGCTTTTGAAGATTTCTTGAAGGAAAATGGAATCAAGCACCAGAAGACTGTTTGAAGAACTCCTCAACAAAACGGAGTTGCAGAAAGAAAGAACATGATAATAACGGAGCTTGCAAGAAGTATGTTGAAGGCCAAGAAACTTTCGAATGAATTTTGGGGAGCTACAGTGACATGTGTCGTTTATCTCTTGAATCGTGCTTCAACCAAAAGTGTCCAAGGCCTTACACCTCAAGAAGCATGGAGTGGATTAAAGCCAACTGTTAGTCACCTAAGAGTATTTGGCTGCATTGCTTATTCTCACATATCTGATGAGAAAAGAGGGAAGCTAGATGATAAGTCAGAGAAATGCATTTTTGTTGGGTACAGTGAGAACTCCAAGGCTTATAGATTATACAATCTTATACACAAGAAAATCATTATTAGTCGAGATGTCAAATTCAATGAAGCAGAATTTTGGAGATGGGATGTAGCAAATGAAGACCAGAATCCATTACTTGTTGACATGGATGACAAAATAGTAGCTCAAGACTTAGAGCTTGAAGGGACTCAGCCAGTGGCTTCTTCATCTCCACATTCCACAAGTGATGGAGAAACTCCACCAAGAAAGACAAGAAATATTCAAGAGATCTATGATGTTTCAAGAAGAATAATTGAAGATGATCATGTTGATTTTGCTTTATTTGCAGATGCAGATGATCCCATACATTTTGAAGAGGTGATTAAAGGTGAAAAATGGAAAGTAGCAATGGATCAAGAGATTGATGCAATAAGAAGAAATGAAACATGGGAGCTAGTACAACTACCAGAGAGTATAAAAGCTCTTAGCGTAAAATGGGTGTACAGAACAAAGCTGAAGCAAAATGGAGAAGTCGAGAAGTACAAGGCAAGACTCGTCGTCAAAGGGTATAAGCAAAAGTATGGTGTGGATTATGAAGAAATCTTTACACCTATGACTCTCTTCGAGACAGTTCGTTTGCTTCTAGCTCTGGCAGCTCAAAATGACTGGAAAGTACATCAAATGGATGTCAAGTCAGCTTTTCTAAATGGGTATTTGGAGGAAGAAATATATGTTGAACAACCACCTGGTTATGTCAAGATTGGAGAAGAAAATAAGGTGTGTCAACTGAAGAAAGCATTGTATGGGCTGAAGCAAGCACTAAGAGCCTGGTATAGTCATATCGACAGTTTCTTCCTAGAGAATGGTTTTAAAAGATGTCCATATGAACATGCTCTTTACACAAAAGAAGGCAAAAATGGTAATTTTTTAATCATTTGTCTCTATGTTGATGATCTAATCTTTATGGGAACTTCAACCATGATGCTTGAAGAGTTCAAAGGGAGCATGAAGAAAGAATTTGAGATGACTGATATGGGCTTACTTCATTACTTCCTTGGTATTGAAGTTAAGCAAGGTGATCATGGGATCAACATTTTCCAGAAGAAGTATGCAAAAGATTTGATGGTAAAGTTCAAAATGGATAATGCTTATCCTGCCAATACTCCTATGGAAGTAGGTTTGAAATTGAGCAAACATGATGAGAGTGAAGATTTTGATGCCACCATTTATAGAAGTCTCGTTGGGACAACTAGACCTAATCTTATGTTCTCAGTCAGCTTGTTGAGCAGGTTTATGGCATCACCAAAGAGAAGTCATTGGGAAGCTGGAAAAAGAGTTCTCCAATATATTCTTGGAACTATTGATCATGGAATTCACTATAAGAAGAACATAGATAATGTTCTAGTTGGTTATAGTTATAGTGATTAGTGAGGAAACATTGATGATTACAAAAGTACTTCTGGATATGTGTTCAATATTGGTTCAGGCGCAGTTTCATGGGCATCAAAGAAGCAGAACGTTGTAGCCTTATCAACAACAGAAGCTGAATATATTTCTTTATCTACAGCCAGTTGTCAAGCACTTTGGCTGAGGATGGTGCTACAAGAACTTAAGTGTCCTCAAGAAAATGAGACAGTCATATTTTGTGACAATAGCTCATCAATTTCTCTTGCGAAAAATCTAGTTTTTCATGGAAAGAGTATGCATATGAAGATCAAATATCATTTCATCAGAGAATTGATCAAAGATGGAGAAGTATGCATCAAGTATTGTAGAACACAAGAACAAGTTGCAGACATATTCACAAAGGCATTAAAAGCTAACTTGTTTCTGAAAATGAAGGAGAAGCTTGGAGTCATAGAAGTCTAGATTAAGGGGGGGGGGGGGGGGTGTTAGAAATTAAGCTAGATTCATGATACACATACATGAATTTATAGTTCCTAAATACATGAATTCATTGATGCATGAAGGTTATTTTGTTAAGATACATGAATATTATGTATACATGTACTTATTTAATTTGTGTCTTTTAGAGTGTCTTTTGGGGTATTATATAAAGGGATCATTTCCCTCATTTGTAACCAAGTCAATTGAGAAGCAAAGTAATTCAAAGAAAGTTATTCAAGAGAACAATATTATTCTCTTGTGTGTTCTTGAGTTTTGTAAGAGAACAAGTTTCTTCTCTTCAAAATTGTGAGATACAGAGTGAGTATTATTGTGGGCTCATTGACGTTTACAACAGATAGGATTAAGATGATGATGGAGTGCCAGCAAGAGTTGATGTTGTTTTTCTGGCTTTTGTCACTCTTGTTCTCGTTGGGTTTTATCGTACTCTCGCTCTCGGTGTGATGTCAGCAGAATGTTATCCATAGTTAATTTGAAAGATCAAGTTATATTTCATTTTGACGGCAAAAAAAAGATTATATCTACAAATAACTCCGTTACTATAGCATGTTGCAGCAACATTGTCTAGTGCAATGATGTAATGCTATAACATTCTATAGCAATATTATGCAATACAATAATAGAAGTTGCCAAAATTAATGCTTGAAAACATCTGTTTCTAATTTAGTTCACACCCACACACCACACGCGATATGGAGACAAGGCAATAATGTATTGTTTTAAGAACAAACAATTGATAGTTTATAATACAGAGGCAATAACTGGGATAAATATATTACTTTATGATGCAGAGGCAATAACCGGGATAAATCTATTATTTATTATTTTTATTCATAAAATGCATAAAAATATAAAAACTTAAAGACTATAGATTTAATTACCAAATATTTGTTATTTTATAAAAAATATTGTTACGAGTGAAATTATCGACTGGATCATAAGCCTACTAAGAGTAGAAGCCCAAGGAAGGCATCGACCAACGACCAAGGCCTAGGAGCTCGACCCCTATGTGTGTCAGCCATGGACCCTAAGGTCGACCCCAAGGGGATCTGCCAAAGTCCTTGAGGCCGACCCTTAAGACCCACAATGACCCCTCAGCCCCTTGAGGTTCGACCCCCAATGGTAGTGCAACTGGCCCCACAGGGGTCAACTGTTGGTTAAGAAGTCTAAAGCCCAAGTCTTGGCCACGACAGCGAATGTCCAAATGAGAAAAGTCAGTTTTAATTGAGTAACGGTCTAACCTTGTAACTGTTTCTCATAGTTAAGACATCTCGAGAATCTCGATATTTAGTCTATCATTTTTATTATGATAATAGTGGTGCAAAGACTAATATTAAGAAAATTAGAAAACACCAATGTATAGGGAATCATATCGAGAGAGAGAAACCATCATGTAGTGACCAAAATGGTTTTTAATGCCAATCGTTCAGATCAATATAAAAAGAGTCTCCAGGCTAAAGTATTTGAAGGTCACCTAGAATGTCTAGGATTACTAAACATGTCCCGTCTTTGTTAGGCAAGTGGTAGTGCATGTTGGGTATAAAGTATGCTCTAGAATACATGTCTCGACGACTTTAGTGCAAGTGGGAGATTGTTGGAATTTATGCCCTAAAGCCTCATAATTAATGATTTATTTAATAAATAATAATAATTTTGATTATTTTATTTACAATATAATATTATCCCTTATATGAAAAATTCAAGGTTATTAGTGTGATATTGAATAGTATGTGGTTGACATACGAGAGGATCACCTTCAAGAAATAACCTAAAGATTCATAGTATATGGATAAGGTTGAGTGCCTTATCCTGGTAACACTATTGATACGACCCACTTTGTAATAGTTACAAATGATTTGATCAAAATCGTTCATGTTGAGACATGTGAGTGGGGGTATCTTATGCAATGAGTTTGTATAAAACTGAACCACGAAATATTTAATCTCTCTTTACAAATATGTTAATTAAGAATATTAATATTTCATCAAGATGATCATATGCGACTCGATCTTAATCCTAAGTGAGTTATGAACTCCTGCCTTTGAGGGCTTGTCCTTTGATTTGCATGGGTGAGAGTGGCTTTTGTAGCCAATTCAATAAGCCTACCATTTTGGAAACTTGACCAAATAGGGAGCTAGGAACATAATCTCACAAGATGGAATTCACATTTTCCATTATAGGATAAGTAGATGAGTAATTTCCTTAAATGCTGATTTCGGGACTTACAATGGGACCCCACCCTCTCACTGACATGAGAGGGACTTAGTTTATGGTTGAATCATATACAAATTGTTCATTAGAGAGAATCGGTGGTACTTAAGGTGAAAATTTTAATTACAAAGGTAAAACGGACATTTGACCCAGCTATAATTACGAACAACTCGTGAAGAATCGACTTGCATGTAGTGATTATATCCATGGACACAACTTGTCCTACAGTACATAAGAGTGCAACTTTAGGTCTATAGTGGAGTGACCCTAGAGTTAATAAATGAGAATTGATTAATTAATTAATTTTATATCATTGGAGCTTATAATCTATAGGTTCATAAGGTCCCCTTGCTAGCTCATATGAATAAATATGGATCAATTTCGTTTGGAAAAAATTTTGAAATGTTCAAATTAAAATTTAATATATTTGATATATTAAAAGAGGAAAAACATATTTAATGTATATGATACATTAAATTTCAAAGAAATTATGAATATATTAAGATACATTAAAGAAAAGATATTTATTAAATTTGAATTAGATTCAAATTAGGAAATAGATGTCGTAGGAGAATTTTAAAAAGTTCAAATAAGATTCAAATTGGTTAGATAAATATATTTTAATATATTAGATATTAAAATATATTATTTAATTATTTACTCTAGGCCAGACCCTAGGGATGAGCCATTGTGTGCATTCTTCATAAAAAAACACATCTCGTCTATAGAGAATTATAGAATTCTCTCTGTACTTCTCCTCTCTCCTTTTCTTTCAAGAGGCTTCTACAAGCCTTAATCTTGTGTTCGAGTCATAGCTAGAAAGACTTTGTGGAGGAGATAGAGACCCGCTTGAAATATCTCCATATTTATTCCAAGTAAGTTTACTTAATCTTATTTTCATAGTTTAATTTTAAATAAAATCAAAGAATATCCAACGCTTCTGATTTGGATTTAATTCGACTATTCCTTTCAAACAAGATACAGGGCCAAAGAGTTTTAAAATAAATAAATAAATAAAACCTCCCACTAGTACAAATCAAGGAAATGTCATGATTCCCTATTTCTTTCAAGCCACATTCCCATCGCAACCAACCACATTGAGCCAAAGGGATTAATTTTTATACATGCTAGAGAAAGTGGCCCGTAAATAACATGGAGGAAGATACCAATGGAATTGGTGAAGACCATAATGCACCAAAAGTTTAAGAGAAAGAATATCTAAAGGATTCTTCATCTAAGTTCAACATATAGCACTAGTTTTTCCACAGATATAGAGGTTGGTCAAATCTAAATAAAAATTTAGATAGTTTTCACCCCAAAATTACAATCTAAAACTTATTAATTCTTAGACAATTTTTCCATCACATTAGATGGGAAGTATTTGGAAATCAATACAAGCAATTAATACCCTTTAAATTGAGAGAATTATCTCAATTTAAAATTTAACTCAATTATCCAATCCCTACATAATCTCTCTTTACAAGATTTAAATTTAAATTGAGAGAATTTTCAATTTAACTTTAAGTTTTTAATTTTATCAATAAACATTAAACTTCAAAATTGGTGTAATCAATAACTTCTCAAATTAAAAAATTATTCACATATCAACCAATAAATCACACAAAACTTAATCAACAAAATACTCAAAATTAAGCTATTGAGATGTTTAAATTAAATCATGAGAATCTCAAACCCTAACAAGAACTATGAAAATGGAAGTATGAAAAATGAAAGTATTTTACAGGAAAAATAGACAAAAAAAAAAAAAGTTAAGGTAAAGCTCATACTTACGACAATGATGGGAGCTAGGCGGCGGGGACAACATCAAGGATAAAGGAGACAAGAAGAAGAGGAAAGGAGATAGAAAAATAGGAGAAGGGAGAGGAGAGAAGGCGGCAGCAAGGGGGAGGAGATCGACAACAAGGAAGGGGAAAGATGACCGAAAATTGAGGAGGGGAAGTGAGTTCACGAATGAGGAAGAAGAAAGTAATATAGGGATTTAAACGAACCTCTGCTAATGTCATTTAAACGATGTCTACAACACAATCTAATGTCGCATCAGGAAAAGGGAAAAAACTCTCAACCCTCTCTCGACCCCGTTTAAATGGCATCGGGAGAGGGTCTTCTCCAGATGAACCCTCTCCCTGAAGGAATGAACGTTTCACTTTGCAACGGAAGCATTGAATCGTCTTTAATTTTATTAAAAATTAAACTAAAAATTAAGGTTAAACAAACTTACTTGGAGTAAATATGGAGATATTTTTGGCAGATCTTTATCTTCTCCATAAAATATTCCTGGCTATAACTTGAACACAGGACCAAGGCTTATGGGAGTCTCTTGAAAAAAAATCTACAAGGGATTGGAGAGGAAGACGTCTAGAGAGAATTCTCAAATTCTCTATTGAAGAGATATGTGTTATATCTAATGACTCAACCCAAAGATCCTATTTATAGAGACCAAGAGAAAATCTTTGCCATAATTAAAATATTATATTTTAATATCTAATATATTAAAATATATCTTATATTTATTTGAATCTCATTTAAATCTCATACGATTTTTATTTATTTGAAATTTATTCAAATTCTATATATATCTTTTATTTAATGTATCTAATAGACATTAATTATTTTAATATTTAATGTATCAAATACAATAAATATATTTTTCTCTTATATATTTAATATATCTATTGCTCGAATTAGCAAGTGTATGAATCGTTACAAGTAATATAGTAGTGTGAGTACTAGTATCGTTCTCCACAGGGAATGAATGCTATCAATTACCAAATTCGTAAGCTTCAATTTTATTCGAGGACCGAATAATTGATGATAGGTGAAATTAAAATTAACAGCAAAAGAATGAAATATGACTCTAAAATTAACAACGTAAAACAGATGATTAAATTTAATTGCAATAGGTTCTAGAGCTATGACTTCACCATTATCTCCTCATATTCTTCATTCATTAATAGTTGAAGTAAATTCTATTTCTAGATTGTTGGCAAGTTCTACCCTATAGACTCGATATTCTCTCTCAAGCAATAACGATATTCATTGAAAAGTAAATTGCCTATATCTCTATGAAAATTCCAACAATTCAATTATGACGAACGTAGAACCTAAATCTCAAGTGTAAATTAAATTAGGGAAAACTATTCAGATCTATCAACAATTCTTGTCTCTCAAATACAAAATTGAAATATCAACTATTAACTAGGAAGAATAGGATTTGAATAGCGATTACATCAAAGCTCTAGAAAGAAAAACTTAGTTCATAATGTAAAAATTAACAAAACTAATCAAAATCGTCAATAGGCTCATTACAATCAGCAAAAGAGAAAGAAAAAGAAGAAAAGAGAAACAATTCAAGCTTAGGTTTGGGTGCTCGATCCTCCAAGGTGGTGTAATCTCTTATTTTCTGGTTTTCTCTCTTCCGTGCTTTGTTTTCCGCCCCCAAGAACCTCAAAATCGACCCCTCAAATGATAAAAAACACCCAATTTAAGTTAGGGCAGTCGATATAGCACCTAGGCGCCATGGATGGAACCTAAGCGCTGTAAAGAAACGGCGTTATACATTTCCGTAGCGCCTAGGTGCTCAAAACAACACTTAGGCGCTGGCTCTCTGCCTTCTTACTCGGGTTTGGGCGCCGAGATTTTTTTTTTTTTTTTTTTTTTTTTTTTTTTTGTCTTTAACCTAAAAGTCCTCCTAAAAGTCCTCAAACTTGACCTCAAAATACAATCTTTGATCACCTATAAAAATAAAAGAAATGCAAGAGTTAAAATTCAAAAACTATAAAAAAAAACTAAATAAAAACCACCTAAACAAGATATAATAAATATATATATAATGAACTTATCAAATACCCCCAACTTAGCCTTTTGCTCGTCCTCGAGCAAAGAATCATGAAAACAAAACTCAACAACGCATATGTTGTGAAAAGTTAATAGTCTTATGCCTTAAAATAAAGTTCATCAATCTTTCAAAACAAAAGAATAGAAAATGCAAGAAATGTCAATCATATCTTACAGATAAGCTTCGTTGTCTTCATTTTAAATCCCTAGATGCGTGTGTGTGTACCATTATTGGTATTTTACCGCCCTTCAACTCAAATTTTTTTTTTACCACAACAGAACTTGCCCAACTTCCCGTGGACTATAAGATCTCACCTTTGGGCCAACTTTCACTCAAGCAAAACCATGTCAACTAGGATTATTAGGAGTCTCAAATAAATACAAATATTAGCAACATTATTATTATTTTCTTTTTACTTTGCTCCTCCTTTCTTTTATTAGAGAGAATCTATTAGTCACTTATACTTTTGTTCCAATGTACTAACACTTTGTGGTGAAAGCAGCTGACTACAAGCACAAGTCACTATTAAGACTGCAATCACATACTCACTTCCTACGTAAACTTTTCATGCAAAGAAAATTATGGGTTTCATGACCGCCCCTGATTACTCAATTCACTCTAGAAGTAGGAGTATCTCTTTTTTTTTCCCTTTCTTTTTTCTTTTTTTTTCTCTGAAAGATACCAACAATAAGTAAACAAGACAATTCTCTTCCTAGCAAACATTGCATTTCGATTGATTCAGAAGGCCATAGAAAGTTCTAAGGTAGCAAAAAGATTCCTTTAAACATCAAAGCAACAAAATACTTATAATTGAGTGCTCATAAGATTATCAAAGTGATAAAAATAAAGTTAACTACAATTCGCAACTATCAAACCTAAAAATAGGTCAGAGCTCAGATGCTTAAGGACTCAACCAATCATGCTAAACACATCATCAAAGCACAATAATAACCTCCACCCCAACCTAAATTTTACATTGTCCTAAATATACAAAAATCAGTAAAAATGAAAGGACAAAAAGAAAAGGGAACAGAAAACCTCCCATGAAAACTTAACACGTAGGTGGGTGGTGGCGCGATGAAACCTCCAAGAATGATAATTCTTCTACTCAAAGGTCAATTTATTACCTACAAAACAAAGCAAAACAAGCTAAGCTAAGAAAAACAAAAACATAAAGTAATAAAGGAAAACAACTAAAATTTCAAGCCTGGTTGCCTCCAGGAAGTGCAAATTTTTATAGTCGATTGCTCGACTTGCCGTGGGCACGCTTTAGGGCACATAAAAGTTCTCGCATTTCTTCGGTCATTTCTTCCTCGAATCTACAGAGCCCACTGCACTAAGCAAGCTCTTCAACATCTGATGGGCTCTAGAAATGCAGGTCTTTTTGGGATTTTTCGACTTTGAAAAAGAAAAACAAGAAAAATCAAAAGAAATGGACTCATACTCATGAGAACTAGAGGAACATACACAAAAGAATGGGGAATCAAGGTACAGAACAGATGCAGGGCTTTCAACCTCCAAGTCATCACTTGAACTTCTTCACATTGAAGCTCGGTCTCCTCAGCCTCACAAACTTGTTCTTCATATGGCAAACAAACTTCATCGTTGAGCTCTAAGCCAACCAAATCAGATTCTCGTACCTCAGGGATGTCGATAGGCAGTTGCTCTTGAATGCTCTCCACTGAATCAATTAGCTGAATGATGGAGTCACCCAGTATCCTAGTTATCTCTCTCGAAATTGGAGATTGCTCTGCTGAATTTAGAGATTGTTAATAGCATTTTGATTAATTAAATCCTCTAAAGACTTACCTAAAACTAAAGATTCGGGGCTTGAGTTCTGTTGCTCCTTCTGGCATCCATATGATTTATCCCACTTAGGACCGAAGATTGTGGCTCGTGTCGTGCTGGCAAAGAACTCCTCTAAGATTGGAGGCATGTCGCATTTGCTCCTACTTTTCAAGCAATAGAGAAACTGAAGAGGCTAATTTAGAAATTTTAAAATTTAAATCACTAACCTCTTCATCGTGTGAGGCAGCTCCACTAAAATTCCAAAAATTATTAGTCACAAAAAGAAACAAAGTATAGACTTTTTTTTTAATTGAAATAAGAAAATCAAAATAAAAAATCAATTTAATTGGCGGTTCCCCGGCAACGGCACCAATTTGAAGGAGCTTGTCGAAGGCTCAATCAAATACAATTTATAATAACGATCTAAAATTAACTACTTGTAGTAATTAATAGTGGACCGGGTCGAACCATAGGGAACCGAATAAATTGATTTCAATTAGTTGATTTTCTTAATGACACGAACTAGGGGAAGTTAAGCATAAAATAGAGACAGAAGGACTAAACAGAGAGCGGTAAAAATAAAGGTCTCACCTTGGGCACCGAATCAGGGGTAAACAGGTAGTTATGCAAATTATCAATCATTGAAACTAACCTAACAGGCAATTTCCTATGTTTTAAGATAGACTGGACTTCTTGAGACACCGTAGGAGCCTCCCCTAATTAAACTAATTTAGAAACGCCTAATTGGTTCTAATTTAATTAACTAATTTGGCACAGCCAATATCAAATGAATTAATTAAACGCATTAAACACAGAGGATAAGTCGAAACGAGTTAATTAATTAAGACTTGGTTGATCTAAATTAACTAAGCCTGCATTAACAATTCTAAGGTCTACTATGTACTCGTGATTACGCAATTCTACTTAATCTAACCGACGTATATCTAGCATAGCTAAGAAAAACTCTAAATTAATACAAGTTGTCAGTTCCATTAAAAAAGAGCAAGCTAGGATTAATCACAAGAATTGCAAGCCATAAAACATGCTGGAAAATAAAATTAATAACAAAATCTGACAACAAAATGCATAATTACCAAGTTTACATCTCGAACCGGTGTCGAAAGCCTAGCAATCTATCAAACTGATGTTGCCCGACATCGAGATTTGATCTAAACTACCTAATCTATCCTAAACTATTGAAAATAGAGAGAGAAAAACTTACAAAAGGTCTCATGACGCTGCAAATTGGAGACAAATGACCTAGATGACGAAAAAAATCTATTTATAAGAATCGACGGAGCGTCTAGATGCTACGCCTTATGCTCAAATCCATACAAAATGATCAATTAATTATATTAAAACCTCTAAATTAACATGATTTAAGCATAAAAAAATAAGACTATGTTGGTCCTATCAATTAACATTTAACCTTTTTCAATTAGTAGACGAGATTCATGCGGTCAAGAGGAAAAGTTGTAAAAGTATAATCATATAGGGACTGTTTGGGGTGTGGGTTATGATAAGGACAACGACCTTCAACATATTTGCACAATGATATGATATTGTCAACTTTGTGCATAAACCCTCATGGTTTTGCTTTTGGTTTCCCCAAAATGTCTCATACCAATGAAGTAATTGTCCTCACTTACATACCATGGATCTCTTCCTTCCTTAGCCAATGTGGGACTTTGTTAGCACTCCTAACAATCCTCTCCTAGAACACAATACCACACTTGAGCCTCCTCTCGAACAAATTCGTCCATTCCCAACTGAGAGCTTACTCTTCATCTTGAGGCAGCATCCAAATAGAGTACAAACACGGATCACACTTGCTCTTATCGAGGCTAGTGGTAGAACACCCTAATAGGGCATGCCACTTGCTCTTACCCATGCGAGTGGCAGAACACCCAGATAGAGCATAACCAAGGCTCACTAATCTTTGTTCCACTTTGAGGACTTCTCCAGCACATAGCTAGGTTTTTACCATGGCTCTGATACTAATTGGTAAGGACAACGACACTCGACATATCTCCACAATGATATGATGTTGTCCACTTTGGGCATAGTCCCCATGGCTTTACTTTTGATTCCCTCAAAAAGCTTCATACCAATGAAGATAATTGTCTTCACTTACATACTATGGATCTCTTCCTTCCTTAGCCAATGAGAACTTTGTTAGCACTCCTAATAGGTTATAATAGTCTGTAGAGTACTCTGCACCCCAAATACAAACTATTATATAATCCATGCTAAATAACTCTGCATCCTAAACACAAATTATATAACTCTATAGATTATTATAATCCACAGATTATTATAATTTATTCAACGCTTCAAACAACATGATAATGTTCATGTCGAGTATAATGATATAATGTTCATGCCTCTATCAAAGTGAGCATAACTCAATGGTAATTGACATGTATCATTGACCAAGAGGTCAGAGATTCGAATCTTCCACTTCTAAATGTTGTTGAACTCAAAAAATAAAAATAAAAAAAGCTCACGTTTTCTCTCCCTCTAAATAAACATTGATTTTAAACCTTAATTATATTTGTTGTGAAATAGCTTTTCTTTTAGAAGAGCAGCCGATGAAAGATTCAGGAATGTACCGTGTTGCTTGAATAAAATAAAGTTAATTAGTTGTTGAAAGGGTTAACTTTGTAACAACAATTATTTTTTTTTAAGAACTCAAAAAACTTTTTTTAAAAAATATCCTTAAAAATTAAAAGTTGAAAACTTAAAAAGTGGAATAATTGAAAATATTTTCTTTTACCTATGTATCTTTTATATATTTTTAAAATCTGAAACTTACACTTTTTTTGAGTTCAACAACATTTGGGGCAGGGGTATTCAAATTTATGGTTTCTTCGTCGATGGTACATGTCAATTACCATTGAATTATGCTCACTTTGACAAAAAACTTCCACTAAATAATGAAAGCTTGTATTTTATTTATTTATTTATTTTTAAAATTTTAATAGTGTATGCTAGAATTAAAATAAATTACATTAGATAAAAAATATTCTTAAAATTTTGATCAATTGTTAAAAATAAAAAACTTATGTTATGTTGTTCAAATTGGCTAAGATTTTAAAGCAAAACATAAAATCATTATAAAATGAAGTCTTATAATTTAAAAACATAACTTAAAAATCCATTAGGACTAAAAAAAAAAGTTAAAATCCATCACATATGTAATGTAACAAAGTAAAAGGGTTCTTGTATCAAAGTTACAATTAAGAAGCCAATGGTCAAAATGAGCATAGCTCAACTGGCATTAAGCTTGTACTATCGTCTTCAAGGTCAAAGGACCCCACCCCACATATTCTAAAAAAATTAAGATGCCAAGGCAATGCTTCTATTTAATAACTCTATATATCGTGAAGTTATAATTGACTTAATATATGTTTTAGTCTTAATATTTGGATATTTTTTTCAATTTGGTTATAGTACACAAGTTGTAGGCTATTTCTATGCATTGTTATAACTTAAATACTATAACGCCCGAGGGTCAGGATTCGAAATCCATATTCAGCACCTGAGAGTCCCGAGATCTCCTTGCATCCCCTGCGATCTTGCCACATCACCATACTAGTCTTGAGCTACTTGCAAGAGTGAAAATTGTCCCAATAGACCAACATGGGTCCTTTCAACGTGTTTTGTCCTCACTCATATACTTCTTAGACAAATTTTCAGGACCATCCAACATAGGATTGCTCCAGGGCAAGCACAGTTAATTTTGAATTTTCTATGATTAAGCCATCGAAAGGAAGATGTTCCATGTTGGTATAGGTAATAACTATCAATTCTTTTAAGTCTATCTTGACCATGCTTGCATAGTCTTAGAATTTCACTCATTTAGATGTGATCTCGTTTCATTCATATACCCCTACTATACTTGGGAGTCATATGACCATCAGTTATGCCCTGGTTCGTCCCTGAACCACATCTTATTGGGAAAGGTTCCTCTCTAATATCATTTGGAATACCCCAGGCCTAGGATTCGGAATCAGTCATGAGAAGCCTAAGTATATGAGAGATACATGAATGAACCAAGACCATATCTGAATGGAGGGATCGTGAGGCTACGCAAGCATGGTCACAATAATCTTAAAAGAATTAATAATTATTATCTATATACCAACAAAGGTGCACCTTATTTTTCTATGTCTCAATCATAGGAACTCCAACATTAAGCGTATTTGGCCTGAAGCAATTTTATGTTAGGCGACCTTTTAAAAATTTTCCTAAGAAGCATGTGAGTGAGGACAAAACATGTTGAAAGAACCCATGTTGGTCTGTGGGTGCTGTTTTCACTTTCGCAAGTAGCTCAAGACTCGCTAGTATAATGATATGACCAGGTTGCAAGGAATGTTTGGGTCATCAGGTGCCAAATCCGAATTTCGAATGTTGGGCCTGAGACGTTACAAAAATTAGTCTTTGAATTAACTGAACCAAAATCATGCACAATATTGAATATTTTACAAGAATAAAGCAATTGAGGAATATTTAGAGAAATTGAGAGAGGTTTTGAATAATTCCGTTGTTTTGGCTACTAATTAGATCTTTAAGATAGCCTACATACACATCAAAGTTTACATCATGAGTAGGATACGTGTCTCAGCACTAGTCCAAAGTGTTGTGATGCTAGACGCGAAGTGTCTATACCTAGTTGATCGTAGTGTCTCAACTCTAGTTCAGAGTGTTGAGATTCTAGATATGAAGTGTTTATACCTAGCTAATTGTAGCATCTCAACCCTACACAGTGTCTCAACGCTACGACTTGTAACATCTCTACATTGTTTAGAGTTTCTCAACGCTACAACTTGTAGTGTCTTTACATTGTCACGATTTCTCTTACAAAAAGTAGAGACTTATTGAACACTCTTTAAAATTTAATGAGACAGTTTGCAATTGGGGCTAATTTAAAGAAGACGGTTTGCAATTGCGGCTAATTTAAAGTCTAGAAACTTATTGGACACTCTTATAAATTTAAGGAGCTATATAAACACAATCTCATAAGTTTATGAACTAAAATTTTAATTTAACCGATAAATAAAAACAGTTTGAAAACACAGAGATTTCAAATTAGCAAAGTATCTTTTGTCCAAATACAGCGGTTTCGAGCTGTCGTTGAGAGTGAGTGATTTTTTTAGTCCAACAAATATGAGGTATGAACCTCCAATCTCAAAAAAAAAAAAAAAAATGATAAATGTCATTTATTGTTAAGTATACTCATATTGACAACTAAAGCACTCTTTATTATTATTATTTTTTGCTATATCAAATATGACAACGCCTCAACATTTCCAACCACGTATTCAAAATGAACCATTTATTTCTCAACTTGATATACAACTAAATCATTTATTTCTTGATTGGATATACAGCTACTCGGCAAGGGTCATAACATCGGGGACAGCTCTCTTCTTCAATTTGTATATTGACTTTTCGGTTCTTACAATAAAAAATAATAAAATATTATACTACAAAAAATAAAATAATTAAATATTTGAATGAAATTAATTATTAGAAATAATGTATTTTATTTTAATATATTTTAAAAATGTATCTTTTATATGTCTATCGATGTTTAAATACAAAAATAATAAAAACTATAAATGAAAAAGCAAAACTTTTTTTTCATGGAAAATCCAAAAAACCCATCCCGATTCATTGAAACTAGAGAATGAGATAAAAATGAAGATTAAAATTTATCGTGGTACAAAGTTAGAGGAAGGCGGTCTCAAACTCAGTTATTTCTAATGCCATCGGTATAAGCTGGTACACTAGAGAGTATGTTTGAGAGTGATTGTAGAAATAGTAATTTTAGTGAAAATGATTTATTTAGATTAATTTTAATGTTTGGTTTTACACTTTTAAAAGTACTTTTTTTTTTTTATATAATCAAAAGTGATTTGAATGATTGAATGCATGTCTAGGAATGACATTAGTATAAGTGTTTTAAGCCTAAATATGATTCAATTGTAATTATTTTTTAAAAGTGTTTAATTATAAATTATTTTAATATTTGATTTCACACTTGTAAAAGAAAATTTAATTTAATTAAAAGTATTTTCACCATTAATGTTTGTGTTTCAAAAGTGATTTATTACTAAAAAGGCATTACATTTATGAGAAAAAAAAAATATAGAGGATGGTAAGCAAAAGTTATAGAGAGAGAAAAATATTAGGAGGGAAATAAAAGTTTAAAAGTAAAAAAAATTAAGAGCTAAAGAAAAGTTCCAGAGAGGAAAAAGGACAGGGTGGAGCAAAAATTTTAGAGTGGGACAAAAAAATTAAAGAGAGAAATTTTTAATCGAGTGAGCAGAAATAAAATTAGAGAGATAAAAAAATTTAGGGAGAAAATTTTTAAACTTTAAAGAGAAAAAAATAGTTAGAGGGAGGGACAAAAAAATTTCAAGAGAAAAAAATTAGCAAAAGATGAACAAAAATTAGAGAGAGAAAAAGTTAAAGAGATGCAAAAATTATAGAGAGAGAATAGAGAGATGAACAAAAATTATAGAGGTAAAAAAGTTAAAGAGATTTTAAAAAGATTGAAGAGAGAAAAAATGTGAAAAAGAAATATACAAATTTGGGAGATAGAATATAGTTAGATTTTTTTTTTTTTTTTTTTGAAAATTCAATACAGTTAGAAATAGAGAGAAAATTAGAGAGTAGAAAAAAATTAGAGATGAATAATTATGGAGAGACAAACAAATTTAGAAGGAAAAAAAATAACTTTGCACATAATTTTAGAATAAAATAAAGTGAAATAGGAGGAGGTTTTTTTAAATTTGAGATAATAGTCGTCTAATTTAACAAACAAAATTTCTCACAATCACTTTCCAAAAATCACTTAGAAATTATCTCCCAAGTGATTGATTGAGAATCACTTAAAGTGATTTTGGATTTTTCCCAAATGACTTATTTACCATTGTCAAACACCATCATTTTAAAATAGAAGTGATTATAGGACGACAAAAGTGATTTTGGTCATTCCAAAATCACTCTAAAACATGACCTTATAGAAGTCTCTAATTGTATTACTTTTTTGAAAAAAAAAATCATTTTTTATCCTTATATTTGTCAAGGTGTATTAATTTTAATTGTAAACTTTCAATTTCATAAAATTTCACCTCAAACTTAGATAAGTATTGGAATCTTAACCTTAAACAATTGGAAAATTATTGCAATTTTTTCCCTCTCATTAGTTTTCGTTCAAAAATTTGTTAAAAAAAGTATTCTCATATACGTTCAATGAATTATAGAACATATATATAGTACAAAATTAATAGGATTTCAAGAAAAAGTACATTGAAGCTAAATTCTAGTTGAAATTTGTGAATTTTGAAAAAATTATTCAATAGTCAATTTGTGGATTAAACAATTTTAAATTTTACAAAACTTAATTAATTGTAAAGAAATGAGTGAATTTACTAAGATTTTTACATAGCTATTTATTAAAATTAGTTGGAGAGAATTAGTGAAAATTTAATAAAATGTAAAATTACAATACTTATCTAAGTCAATAGTCTGATTTTAACAAGTTTACGGGCCTAAATTGATTTTTCCTCGACCTTTTTTATGGGGAATTATAGCTAAGCTGACTAAAAAATTAACACAGTAATGAAAAATGGCTAAAACGGTTTTATAATTGGGAGATATAGCTACCGTTAATCTAGGAAAAGTTATCAATAATTGGTCATTTCAATTATGCCCCCGATATATACTCTTATTTACCACTCTGCCAATCTAATTGCCAAAATTCATTTTGTTAAAATATTTAACACAAGATTTTTATCAACTGCAGGATCTTAAACACGTTCTCCTAACTTGAAGGTTTGTTAAAAATAAATAGATAAAACTTATTTCTATATGTTATTTACTTGAACATTGCACATTTTTTTTGTTTCTAGTTTTCAAATTTCATTTCCATAGTCTCTCTACAATCGGAAGTATTTCAATAATTGCTTCTCTTCACATTTCAATCTTGTACGATGACGTTTGGGGTGAGGAGAATACATATAATGATTTCAAGTCCGGCATAGTGGTAGTATGTAATGGCTCGACCCTTACTCAGCTCACCAAATCCATTACAGACTTTATTAAAACTCGGTGTTGGAAAGAAAATTTCACTGATCTCTCTCGTCAAGAATGGTGAAGACAAGTTTAGGATTATAACCTTTTCTAAGGATATGGATCCTACCTAAATGCTCGTTGGGTATCTAATGAGATGTACCATGATTGTTGCCTTGTTGTAAACGTTGAAAGTGTGGGTACTAGTATTCACAAGGACGGTCCATGTTTGAATTCAACAAAAATACTAACCAATGAAAGAAGAAGTTTAGGATAGCTGACTCTGGAAGTTTTGGTGCTCTAACATAGGATATTTAAGTTTCAGAGGGGTGTGTTTTTAGATTCAAAGATGATTTGAAAAAAGCAGTTTACACGCTAGCATTAAAAGGGAGCTTCAAGTTTAAAACAGTAAGATCAAGCAAAAAATAGTTTACTGTTCAGTGTATCAACCCACCATGAATGTAGATTCAGCAAGTGTAAGCAAATATGAAGATGATGACACTAAGACGAATGCAGATTCAACAAGTGTAAGCAAGAATTACCAACCTGCGAAGAAAAGGTCTAAAAAGGTATATACTAGACAAAGATTTTTTTTTAATTGTTGTTAAACTTATATATGTATATATATGTATTAAGTAGTGTGTTGATAAATACGTATGCCCTTGCATGTTGATGCATACACATGTTAGCCACACTAATGAATGTATATATGTAAATACGAGTATATACATGGTTAAGTACTAGTTAATGATTTATTTGTATGATGTGATTTATTATTATTTAATTAAGTTAACTCGTTCAAGCTTAATGGGTACTTCCACATATTAACATTTTTTCAATCAGTGAGAAATGTATGATTTAGTATATACTCTAAGGTAGATACATTTATTTATATAATTCATTACTTTCTGTGTAATTTATGCATTTCTCTAGTTTTTTCTTAAGCAAAATTAAAAAGTTTCTCAATGATAGTCTTTTCTTATGCAAAATTACAAAATTTGAAGTTCTGTTTAAAGCATGTTAACTTAAGAGTTTAGATTTAAGTGAAGTTTGTTACTGTTATCGTGTGAAAATCTGATTTCCTCTCCTCCTTAGAAGATTTCTTCATTTATAGGCTTTGAGTTGGTTGGCTAAAAAGTAGAAAATATAGTAAAGGGCATTTTCGTCCACCTCTAATTATAAAATCCTATTAATAATAAAGAAAAAAAATGGGTTTAGATATTTTTCAAAGGGTTAATAGGTTTAGTTATTTTTTGAGTTGACCTATCAATATTTAAGTCCCGTTTGATAACCATTTAGTTTTTGGTTTTGAGTTTTTGAAAATTGTACTTGTTCTTTCATCATTTTTCTACAATGGGGGTCATATTTCTTAAGAAAACATTTGAATTCTTAGTCAAATTCCAAAAATAAAAACAAGTTTTTGAAAACTATATTTTTTTTTTTTTTCAAATTTTGGCTTGGTTTTTGAAAACATATGGAAAAGATAGATAACAAAACAAGGATACCCATAGGTGGAAAATAGTATTTATAGGCTTAATTTTCAAAAACCAAAAATCAAAAACTAAAGTCCCGTTTGATAACCATTTGGTTTTTAGTTTTTGGTTTTTAAAAATTAAGCTTATAAATACTATTCCCACATATGGTTTTACTTGTTTTGTCATCTACTTTTTACCTATGTTTTCAAAAACCAAGCCATGTTTTGAAAACTAAAAAAAGTAGTTTTCAAAAACTTGTTTTTGTATTTAGAATTTGGCTAAGAATTCAAATGTTTCCTTAATGGAGATGAAAACCATTGTAGATAAATTGGGAGAAAACAAGTTTAATTTTCAAAAACCAAAAACCAAAAACCAAATGGTTATCAAACGGGGCCTAAGGCTCTGTTTGATAACCATTTAGTTTTTAGTTTTTGGTTTTTGAAAATTAAACTTGTTTTCTCCCAATTTCTCTACAATGATTTTCATCTCCCTTAAGGAAGCATTTGAATTATTAGTCAAATTCTAAAAAAAAAAACAAGATTTTGAAAACTACTTTTTTTAGTTTTCAAAACATGGCTTAGTTTTTGAAAACATAGGTAAAAAGTAGATGACAAAATAAGTAAAATCATAGATGGGAGTAGTGTTTATAGGCTTAATTTTCAAAAACCAAAAACTAAAAATCAAATGGTTATCAAACGGGACCTAAATAGTTATCAAACGGGGCCTTAGTTACTCTTCTTGTTGTCCCTTTTTTTAATCCAAACATCAAAACCAAAATTTGATAAAATACTAGTATAACATAATTTAGTATATTGCCAAATTTAGCATAGCTCAACTAGCATAAAATATATGCTCTCAACTAAGAGATTAGAGGTTCAAATTTCCCACCTTCACTCGAACTCAAAAACAAAGTGTATGTAAGTTTCTAAAAACATCCAATTTTATGCTAGCAAATAGGCCTATAACTTATTTATCAATGAAATTTGGTTCCTATTAGAAAAAAAATAGTATATAAATAGTTAATAGTATTTGATTTAAACAATATGAATTGTCTTTGGTAGAAATAATTAAATAAAATTGTGGAATCAAGTTTCATTTGAAAGATTTTCAAATGCTCTGATTTCAAACTGCATTTAAAATTAAAACAAGGACTTCTTTATTTTAGTTATTTCTCTACGTAGATTTTGGATCTAATTCTTCCCCATATCGTTTGAGCAATTTTCTGAGAAATAACATTAGAGTGATAGCTGAGTTCCAATGTATATATAGTACAAAATTGATAGAATTTTAAATATTTAATAGTTAATTTGCGCATTAATCAAACTTAAATTTCTATAAAATTTGATTTAAAAAAAATTAGTGAGTTTACAAACATTTTTACATAGTTTTTTTTAATTAAAATTAATGACATAATTAGCAAAAATTGAATAGAGGGTAAAAATTGTAAAATTTATTGCTTTCTAATGATTTAAACGTAATTTTATGAATTGTTTTTTAAGAAATAATTAAAGAAATTGTCGAATCAAGATTCGTTTGAAAGATTTTCGGTGCATTGATTTCAAAATGTATTTAAAATTAAAACAAGGAATTGTTTATTTTAGTTATTTCTACGCAGCTTCCCCTGTCCCAAGTCCACGTTGACTTAGAAGACCACTTTGATTAATTTATAGACCCTGTGGATTTCGCATCAAATTCTTCCCAAAATCGTTTGAGCAATTAAATTTTCTGAGAGAACATATTGGAGCGATGGCTGAGTTCCTATGGACTTTTGCTGTACAGGAAGTGTTGAAGAAATTGGTGAAACTTGCAGCTGAGCAAATTGGGCTCGCATGGGGATTGGAGGAAGAGCTTTCGAAGCTGAGGAAAGAGCTGCTCAAGGCCGAAGCCATCTTACGCGATATCAACACCAGAAAGTTACATCATGATTCTGTGAGGATGTGGGTGGAGGATCTTCAACATCTTGTTTATCAAGCTGACGATCTCTTAGACGAAATTGTTTATGAACTTCTTCGACAAAAGGTGCAAACAGAAAAAATGAAAAAGGTACGCAATTTCCTCTCACCTTCTAATAATGCTTTTATCTTTCGTCGGAAGATGGCGAAAAAAATGAAGAATGTTATGGATTTGTTATACAAACATTACTGTGAGGCTGGTCCTTTAGGACTGGTCGGTAATGAATCTGTAGAACCAGAGATTGATCTTATTAGCCAGTTTCGAGAGACTACCTCGGAGCTTGATGATTATGAAGTTGTAGGAAGGGATGTTGAAGTTCAAAGTATAGTGAAACAAGTGATTGATGCCAGCAATCAACAAGTTACATCTATCTTACCCATTGTCGGTATGGGTGGATTGGGAAAAACAGCTGTGGCAAAGTTAGTTTTCAACGATGAGATGATCAAAGAACATTTTGATAAAACTGTATGGGTTTGTGTGTCTGAGCCTTTTATTGTCAACAAGATTTTGGGAGAAATCTTACAAAATCTAAAAGGAACTTCCGGTGGTTCGGACAAGAAGGAGGTCTTACTTCGTGAACTCCAAAAAGAGATGCATGGAAAAAGATATTTTCTTGTGCTTGACGATGTTTGGAACGAAAAAGATTATTTGTGGGATGAGTTGAAAAACTGTTTAATAAAGATTACTGGAAAATCTGAAAATAGTATTGCCGTGACTACAAGGAGTGTTGGTGTTGCAAAAATCATGGAAACACTTCCCAGTCATCATTTAAGTAAATTATCTGATGATCAATGTTGGTCCTTATTTAAGGAAAGTGCAAGTGCATATGGACTACCGATGACTTCAAGCTTGGAGGTCATTCGAAAAGAGTTGGTTAAAAAAATTGGTGGCATACCCTTGGTTGCAAGAGTTTTGGGAAGAGCCGTAAAATTTGAAGGAGATGTTGAGACATGGGTAAAAACGTTGGAAAGTGTAGCAAGAACTCCATTACCAAAGGAACATTTGGTTTTATCCATATTAAAATTAAGTGTGGATCGTCTACCATCATCTTCATTAAAGCAATGTTTTGCTTATTGTTCAAATTTTCCCAAGGATTTTGTGTTTGAAAAACAACAACTAGTTCAATTGTGGATGGCACAAGGGTTTATTCAACCACAAGAAGGAAGAAGCAACATGACAATAGAAAATGTAGGAGACATGCATTTCAGTATCTTGTTGTCTCGTTGCTTATTTCAAGATGTCAATAAAGATGATCAAGGGAGAATTATAAATTGCAAGATGCACGATCTTATACATGATATTGCATGTGCGGTTTCAAATGATCATATAAATAGTAGCAATTTATTGAGCGGGGAGCTTCAAAAGAAGGGAAGCGCAAGCAAGTTACGCACGATGGTCTAGAATGAAGAGATACTTGACAAAAGAGAGAAGTTGATTGATGATAAGATTATCAACTCTGCTTCTTTGCGTGTTTTGATCATGAATTCATGGTCTATTTATAAGTTACCGTCAATTGGTAAGTTGAAGCACTTGAGATATCTCAAAATTTCAGGCTGCAAAATGACAAAACTTCCAAAATCTATTGTTTTGCTTTATAATTTGCAAACACTAAATATTAAAAATTCGTTGATTAAAAATCTTCCGAAGAATTTAAGAGAATTGGTTAGTTTAAGACATTTGGAATTTCCGATGTTTTTTAAGAAAATGCCTCCATGTTTAAGTCAGTTGACTCAACTTCAAACGTTGTCTTGGTTTGTGGTCGAGCTTGAGAAGGATTGTACTATTGCAGAACTTGGACCTTTGAAAAACTTGAAAGGTAGTTTGAAACTTTTTTGTCTGGAGAAAGTCAAAAGTGAAGAGGAAGTTCGTACAGCAAAATTGGTGGACAAAGAGAACTTAGATGAGCTAGAGTTTAACTGGTCAGTTGAAAAGAGAAAAGGCAACCGTTACAATGACTTGGAAGTGTTGGAAGGACTTCAACCACACAAAAACCTTCGATCATTGAAAATCTATGGTTTTGCTGGCAAATGTTTGCCTAACAGGATTTTTGTTGAGAATTTAAGAGTAATAAATCTATGGCATTGTATAAATTGTGAAATACTTCCAATGCTTGGACAATTAGACAACCTAAAGGAACTTCTGATTCTTGATTTGGATAGTGTTCGAAGAATTGGCAACGAATTCTATGGAAATGATTCAAATCAAAGGACCTTCTTCCCCAAGTTGGAGATATTTAGACTCAACCACATGATCAACTTAGAGCAGTGGGAAGAAATAACAGTTGCATCAAATGTTACAACTTTTCCCCATCTTAAAGAGTTGAAAATTGAAAGATGTCCCAAATTATTAAACATTCCAGATCTTTTTGGTTCTTGTGATGAGAATGGTGTCAATCACCTTAAATTATTGAACATTTCATGTTGTAACCAATTGACAAAACTTCCAAATGGGCTACAATATTGTCATTCCATTGAATATTTGTCAATTCACAACAACAGTTCCAATTTTACCTTCTTCGATTTTCGAAATATGCCCATGTTGTTGGATTTAAGCATTGGTCCCTTGCACAAGCTGCCAGAAGAGTTAGCCCACCTCATGAAGTTGAGGCAAATGAACATTTGTGGATGCATACTAAATTATGATTTTAGCCTCCTCATGCACCTTTCTAATTCCCTCAGATCTCTTTTTTTAGTTGATGAGTTGAGCAGTGCAACCCAACTTCCTCAACAACTTCAACACTTGACTACTTTGGAATTACTATCACTACAACATTTTGGTGGCATTGAAGCTTTGCCGGAATGGTTAGGAAACTTTGTATCTTTGTATATACTGAGTCTTCATGATTGCAAAAATTTGAAGCAATTGCCTTCCAAAGAAGCAATGCTACGTCTAACCAAATTACATATACTGCACGCTGATGAATGTCCACAGCTACAACTTGGCGAAGGTGACACAGAGCGGGCAAAACTTTCCCATCTTCCAGAAATTATTGTTAGGGGGGGTTATGTTAGTGGTTTTTGTTAGTCGTTTTGGTTGAATTTCACTCGTAATTAGGCAAGTGTGTATTCAACTTTTCAGTTAAATTTCTCTGTTTTCAATTTATACACTATAATATGGACATGGACAAGTTTTTGTTTCAATGCAACAATTGGTGATTCAGGATTCTAATACATGTTTATCATCTTTTCTTATGGTTTTTAATTAATTAAATAACTTCATTCTATTACAAAAATTGCAAACATTAAAAATTCACACCATTCTTAAAAAAATGTACAAAAATATTATAAAAAAGGTAGAAAGTTTAGCTATTAATAAACAACTTAGAAAATATTAAAAAAAAAATAGAAAGAAAAAAATGGTCTCTATAACTCTGGTAACTACAGAGGAAATAAGAAGGGTTCAAAACACAGACCTTATATACTGCATCAACCAAACATGCAGACACAAAGGATTAAGAAGAGAACTGAAGGTTGATTTTATGTTTTTATTATTTTTTGTCTCTGTGAATTTTTCTACTTATAGATTCAAACGCTCATTAATCCTAATAATACAATTAAGATAGGAATTGAAAAAAAAAAACAAAAAAAACAAAAAAAAAACTCATGCGTGTTTGTTAAATTGTGAGGAAGAAGAAAGAGAAGTTTAGGGCAAGTTTGGTAGGCAATCTGAATTCTAAACATAAAACAGAATTCAGATTGCCTACCAAACATGCCCTAAATGAATTTAGTGAATTTGCATTTGACATAAAACAGAATAATACAATTAAGATAGGAATTGAAAAAAAAAAACAAAAAAAACAAAAAAAAAAACTCATGCGTGTTTGTTAAATTGTGAGGAAGAAGAAAGAGAAGTTTAGGGCAAGTTTGGTAGGCAATCTGAATTCTAAACATAAAACAGAATTCAGATTGCCTACCAAACATGCCCTAAATGAATTTAGTGAATTTACATTTGACATATGTATTTTTGAAAACTGTTTTCAGATTCTATGATCCAAATAGTGAAAATTCTGAAAACAACATTTTTACGTTTTCATTGTATTTAGATTTTGAATCTAAAATTTTAAAATACAGAATTATATGAAAAAAATATAAAAAAATTTAATAAATATAGTATTTCATGTTATAAATTCAATTTATTTTTATTTAATTAAAATATGTATAATATAATATATTATAAATTATATGATATTGTAAAATGATAATTATACAAAATTTATAACAAAAACATATTCATAAATTAATTAATAATAGTTTATATTCAACCTAATATTTAGTTTTGCAACTACAACTAGGTTCATGGTTTATAAATATATTATAGAACACATTTTGAACAACTATTTAAATTGGGATCTAATTTCTAAATCTGCTACTAAACACATATCTGAAAACATGAAATACAACTCTGTTTTTATTGAATCTCTTGTTTTTAAAATTATGTTTTTAGATTGCCTACCAAAGAACTCCTAGATAACAAAAGAAGAAGAGAGCAAAAAGGAAGAAAATGAAATGAAGGAGAGAGAGAGTTTTTGGTATATGATGGAAATGAATTTGGAGTGTGTGACTCTGTTTACGCTAAGAAATATCTAGATACATATGTTTTGAAAAATGTTTAAATTCCATTTTATTTTTCTTTCCATTTTATTTTCAAATTTCCATTTCTTTCATTTTTTTTTTCTTTGTTTTGTGTCTGAACAAATGTATCATCGCTAATCTCAGTGCATGAGTATTTTAACATGGAGGGCAAGAATATCTATTGGAGCCACATATATTACTTAATATAAGTATTGAGTGAATAAATACTAAAAAATATAGTAAAATACATTTTTGGTCCATGAGATTTGAACTGTGTAAATTGGTTAAAAGTTGTAGTTAAAAACGTAAATTGGCAAAAGTTGATGGATTTGAAACTATTTAGGAAAAAAGGCAGTTTTTTTGTCCTTGTTGGACTTCGTCTGTACGTACAAGAGACGCATAGCAATTGAAATTATTAAAATATTATTTTTTGTCTTTTGTGGAATGCATCTCTTCAGGGTCTTTTTGTCTTTTTTAATTTAATTATTTATTTATGTTTATTTTTTTAACCTATTAAATGATTATTTTTTTCCTTTTTATAAGGTTTTTTTTTTTTTTAAAAAAGTATTAATTTTTTTTTTTTTTGCAAAAATTGATTTAGATAATTCTATAATTTTTTAAATGATATACCTAATTTTTTTTATTTAAGCCATTAAATGTTCTTTACAAAATTTTATTTAAATAATACTATAATTTTACAAATACTACACTATACATCTTCTAAAAATGCATTAAATTTTAGAAATATATAAATAAATGCATAAGAAAATCATTTTTTTCTTCTTTTTTTGAATCTAATAAATGTTTTTTAAAAAAATGTGATCTTGAAACTTCTATAATTTTACAAGTTGTAACAATATATTTTTTCTTTATTTTTTAATTACGAATTTTGAGACGTAATTTATACTCAATACATTTGTTTGATTATTTTGATTTTACTTAGGCCAAATTATAAACTTAGTCCCTAAACTCTCAAATTTTTTAAAATTAATGGATCTATTAGACACAAAATTGAAATTTTAGAGTTCCATTAGACATAAAATTCAAATTTATATCTAATAGATCATATAATTTTTAAAAATTTTGAATTTTTCAATGACCTATTAGACACAAAATTGAAAGTTCAAGGACAAGACCTATTAGACACTTTTGAATGTTCATGGACCAAATAGACACAAACCTCAAATTTTAAGGACTAAACTTGTAATTTAACTTTTTGCTTATTTTATTTTGAGCTTAACATGTAAAAGAATAAAAAAAATTAATCATTTAATGAGTTTAAAAAAGCAACAATAACAACAAATTTTATTTAAAAGAAAAACAACAACTTGTAAAATTGTTAGGCTCAAAATAAAATAAATCAAAATAATCAAGCAAAAATATTGGGTATAAATTAAGTCTCAAAATTCATAAAATTATGGAAGAAAAAAATGATTTTCTTATACATTTAATTATGTATTTTTAAAATTTAATGCATTTTTAGAAGATGTATAGTATAGTATTTATAAAATTATAGTATTCTTTAAATCAAATTTTGTATAGAACATTTAATGGCTTAAACAAAAAAAAAGTAAGGTATATCATCTGAAAAATTATAGAATTATCTAAATCAATTTTTGCAAAAAAAAAAAAAAATTTAATACATTTTTTAAAACAAAAAAACCCTTATAAAAAAAGGAAAAAAAAACTAATCATTTAATAGGTTAAAAAAATAAAAATAATAAAATAATAAAATTTTTAAAAAAGTGATATTCCGTAAAAAGACAAAAAAATAATAATATTTTAATCATTTCAATTGCTATGCATCTCTCGTACAGACGAAGTCTAATAAGGACCAAAAAAACTACCATCTTTTCTTAAATAGTCAAGGTTCGAAATGTCGATGTCGATGGAAATGTCGAGGTCCAGATTTTACAGAAATATCGATGGAAATGGAAATGTCGATGGAAATTTCGAAAAAATTTATGGAAATTGATGGAAATTATTTGAATTGGTCAATGGAACTTTAATTGTGGCTTAATTAGACTATGATTGACCATTTTTAGGCATCATACCTAAAAATTAAGCCAATATTTAGATATAAATGTCAATTGAAATGTCGATGCGAGTATGAATTTTGAAAATAAATATGAAATTAATAAAAAAAAAATTGAATTATTTCATGAAACTTTAATTGTGATTTAATTGTACTATAATTGATTATTTTTAACTATCATATCTAAAATATATATAATATTTATATTACAATGTTAATGGAAATGTTGACGTTAGTACAAATTTTGGAAAAATTATGAAAATTGTTTGAATTATTAAATGAGACTTTAGTTATGATAACTTAATTAAACTATAATTAACTATTCTAAACTGACTATACAAAATCGTATCAAATATTGATAAATAGTTACAAAATCGAAGGAGATATGAAATATTTGCATATGATAAAATCAATGTAAATTGTTTAATATAAAGCTCTTAATTTAAGAAAGAAATTTAAGAGAATTAGAGGGAATTTGGGAGAATTGAAGAGAATTTGAGTGTAATAGAGATTGAGGCAATGAAATTGAAAATGAAATGGATGTTTATGGTAGTAAAAAATAATTAAAAAAATTAAAATGCAGAATAAGAAAATTTTAATAAAAATATTTTTTGTGATTTAGAAGGTGTTTGGGAAATTTAAAAAATTTGATGTGAAGTTGATGTAAAAAGTGAAAGTAATTAAATGAAAAAGTAAATATATATATATATATATATATATATATATATATATATATATATATATATATATATATATATATATATATAATGTGTACTATATTAGTATTAAATAATATATATACTTTATTTGTTAAATTTAATTGTTATATTTCAATGTGTTAAAAAAAAAAAAAGGCAAGCGCGCGCGTCAGGTAGTTGTGCGTAAGGCAGTGGCGTCAGTCAATTGACTGACACATTGACTGATTGACGCGTTTTAAAAAAAAAATCAGAAACTTAAAATATCTACAAAATGTCATGGAAACCTTGAAATTTCAAGGTTTCCACAACAAGTCGTCGAAATAGGAGGAAAAACGAATTTTCCCCCATTCGACATGTCGACCTTGTCGAAATCCCGAAATTTTGAGTGACATTTCGACACGTCACTCGAAATTTTACATCATGGTTGTAGTGAGTTCACTTTGTGCAGGCAATTCCAAATTGCCATCTCGAAAAGTAGGGGTGTGCAAAAACCGACCCAAACCGACGAACCGAACCGACTGGTTCGGTCCGGTTTCTATAAAAATTTTAATTTTTTCGGTTTAAACTTTTAAAAAACCAAAATTTTTGGTTCGGTCTTCGGTTCAACCTTTTAAAAAACTTGAAAAAATCGAACCGAACCAAACTTTATAATTAACTTAAAAATCCTTTAGTCCAACCTACCATCCAATGGTTAATATCCAAAGTCCAAAGTCCAAGATGTCATTTTCAAATATTAATTACACTCTTCCTTTCAATCAACCATCAATCACCCTCACTTCTTCTCTTTCCCTCTCTTCTCTTTCCCATATACAAACTCTTTCCTTTCTCACTTTCTCATCCTCTTCTTTTTCTATCATTTTTTTCTCATACAGCTTAATCTCTTATTCTTCTTCTTTTCCTATTATTTTTTCTCTCTTACAACTTAATCTCTTCTTCTTCTTCTTTTCCTATCTTTTTTTTTTCTCTTACAACTTAATATCTTCTTCTTCTTCTCCTTTCATTTTTTTCTCTTCTTCTTCTTCTTTTCCTATTATTTTTTTCTCTTCTTCTTCTTTTCCTATTATTTTTTTCTCTTACAACTTAATCTCTTCTTCTTCTTCATTTCCTATCATTTTTTTTCTCTTACAACTTAATCTCTTCTTCTCCTTCTCCTTTCATTTTTTTTCTCTCCAACTTAATCTCATATTCTTCTTTTCCTTTCATTTTCTTCTCTCCAACTTAATCTCATCTTCTGTTTTTTCCTCTCCATCTTTGCCCCTACCACCGCCAACGTCTCACTCCCGCAACCACCTACAACCGCCGGCTATGCTACTTATTTTCTTTATTTCTCACCGCCGTTAACCTCATCTTTCCCTTGCCCTCATCTCTCGTCGGACGTGTAAGCAAAAATCGGTTAAAAACCGAACCGAACCGGTTGAAACCGAAATCGATTGGTTCGGTTTTTAACAGAAACCGAGGATAACATTGATTTCCTCGGTTTATGATATCTCAGAACCGATACGTTCGGTTCGGTCATTGGTCCAGGTCAAAATCGGACCAAATCGAACCGTGCACACCCCTATCGAAAAGGCTTGGGAAAATATTTTAAAGCCAAGCTCTTAGCTACCTTCCACAATTAGTCATAAAATAATAATAATAATAATAATAATTTATTATTATTTTCTTTAAATTAGATTTCTTTTAGTACATCAAATGTGGAATATGAGTAGCTATGCTCGCTTTGGTCTTTAAATTACAAATGTAATCTATGCACTTTCAAAGTGGTCTAGTATATTTATTTTTTTTAAAAAGTTGTCTAATATATTATTGAACTTAAAATTAAAAAGGTGTCAGTCACTAAAATTTAATTTTAAAGTATCTAATAGAGTGTTAAATTTTCATTTTTGTAACTAATAAGTTTATGATCTATTCAATATTTTTTTTCTAAAATTTACGTATATATGAAGCACAAAATTAAATTTTCTAAAATTTACGGAGCACAATTAAGCAAAAAATTAATTTTTTTCTGTCTATAGACAAAATTGAAAGTTGAGAGACCTATTATATATTTTCAAGCTTAGTAATAAGCTTAAGAACTTATTTAAATCTTATTAAGCTTAAGAACTTATTAAAAACTTGTTTAAAGAGCTATTTAGACACAAATTTAAAAGTTATAATTTAAGGGATAAAATAACAAATAACAAGGGTCTTTAAAATAAAACATAGAGATTTCAAATCAGCCATCGAAGAGAAAATGTATTTTTTCCCAAAAACAATGGTTTCCAACTGTGACTGAAAGTGAGAATGAATCTCTCCTTGATTTTTTCTTTGCTATGTCAAATATGACAACACCACAACATTTACTACCACACACTCACAATGAATAATTTATTTCTTGATTTCATATATAACAACTCGTCAAAGCAGGAGAGCGGAAGTCTTAAGGACATTAGTGAGAATTAATAACCGTTTACTCCAACTCTCAAGGTGGAACATGAACAGACTCAAAGGTTCTCTAAAGGCAGCAAATGATAGGAAACCGTAGGAGCTTCATGATATGGATCGAGGGGACAACAAGTTATCGGAGAGCTCAATAACGAAGGCAGAACAGGACCTTAAACAAGCTGGTGGAAGAAGAAGAGCTATATTGGAAAGTTAGATCGAGAGAGGACTGGTTAAGATGGGGAGGCAGAAACACAAAGTGGTTACACTCGAGAGTCAGCCAAAGGAAGTAGAGGAATGAGTTTGCAAGCCTTTTTAACAGTAATGGTACTTAAGTTGACACGGAAGAGGAAATGGAAAGAGCGACCAATGAGTATTTCATTTCGTTGTTTCACACTTCGTGCCCCACTTTGGAGGTGATGGACAAGACAAGGCTATTGAAGATTTAACCCCAAATGTGTTGAACCAGCATATCAGAGATCTTAGAGCCTTCACTAAAGTTGATATTGAAAAAGCTCTCAAAGACATGAACTCCACCAAAGCCTGAGGCCCGATGGAGCCCATGCTTTGTTCTTTCAACACTATTAGGACATCGTGGGTGAGGAGGTTTCAAGAGTCTGCTTAAGTATTCTAAACAATGAGGAAAGTGCAGGGGCCATCAATAAGATCAATAAGACATAGATAGCTCTAATCCCCAAAACAAAATAGCCTAAAAGGTTAGCATATTTTAGACCAATAAGCCTTTGTAATGTGATTTACAAATTAGTTTTTAAATCTCTGGCCAACAAGATGAAGAAAGTGCTTGAAGCAATTATCTCTCCTCATTAGTTTGCCTTCTTGCCTGGGAGGCTCATCATGGACAATGTAATCTTAGGTTTTGAGTCCATTCACACCATTAACAATAGAAAATCTAATAAAGAGGAACTTATGGTAATGAAACTAGACATGAGCAAAGCCTATAACAGGGTTGAGTCAGTGTTCCTTAAGAAGGTTATCGAGGAAAGGTGGATTCAAAAGATTATGAATTGCGTTAAAACTGTCACTTATTATGTGCTTATCAATGGAAATCCTCACCATGAATTCACTCCAAAAAGAGGCCTTCGACAAGGCGATCCACTTTCTCCTTAACTCTTCCTGTTGTGTGCAGAAGGCTTCACTGAGTTGTTGAATAGGGAAGAAAAACTCTCTAACTTTTCTATATTACACATTAATTTTCATTATCCTACACTAACTCATTTCTTTTTTGCTGATGATAGCTAATTCTCTTCAAAGCAACTGAGAAAGATTGCAGAACCATCAAAAGGGTGCTAGAGGAGTACGAGAAGGCGTCAAGGCAAACTATAAATCTAGATAAATCTTCTTGCATGGTTTTATGAATATTTCTAAGGAAGGAGAAAAGCTAGTTCTCTCAGTGGTATTCTGAGAGTCAGCATCACATACTCTCTTGGATACTATTTGGGTATGCCATCTCAGACAGGGCAGAATAAAAACAAATTCTTCTGAAAGCTAAAGGAGATGATTTGTAAAGTTTTGCAAGTTTGGAAAGAGAAGTTTTTCTCGGCAGGGAAAAAATCAAGGCTATTGCGCACGCAATTCCCAACTCTACGATGAGCTGCTTTAAGTTGCTTAAGAGTTTATGTGAGGAAGTCAATAGTCTATGCGTTCAATTTTGCTATGGTTCGTCTAGGAAGAAAATAAAGGCACATTGGTGATCGGTGTACACACAAGCGCACGCGATCAAAGTAATCTAAAATGGTATGTGAGTACCAAGTATCGAATCCCAAGGGAACGGTGTAATAAAAATACTGTAAAGCAAAATATAAGGAAATTGCAACTTAAAACTAAAATTGCCAAATAACAAGGTTGGTTTGGTGTGTTGGTAAAAAAAAGTAAAAATTGCATAATCTAATTGCAGAATCAAGAAATGAAAAAATTGCAGAATATAAAATGGTATGTGAGTACCAAGTATCGAATCCCAAGGGAACGGTGTAACAAAAATACTGTAAAGCAAAATGTAAGGAAATTGCTACTTAAAACTAAAATTGCCAAAAAAACAAGGTTGGTTTGGTGTGTTGGTAAAAAAAAGTAAAAATTGCAAAATCTAATTGCAGAATCAAGAAATTGCAATATTGAAAGGACAAAAATTGCAGAATCGAGAAATGACAATATTGGATAGTAAACTAAAATTTCAAAGGAATTTAGATAAAGATGGGGCTCAAGAATGTCATTGCCCTAAGTCGTAATTGCAAACCAAAATTGCAATTCCAACCTATTCTACACTCAATTGTAAACCAAAATTGCTTCTCCTATTCACCTTGAATTTAGGTTTTTAGGAGGCTAAGTGAGTGACTTATATGTCTATAGCCCCTCTATCTTAGATAATTCGGCTCAACAATTTTATGGGCTTTGGAGTCCTTAATCCCTATGTCTAGGGTAAGGATTGGCTTATGTCTAAGCTCTTTCCTTCATCACTTGTGCGAAATCCGCTTATCACTAACCCCGTCGGTATTAGATCTAAGCCTGAGTTGTTACCCTAGTTGATCAATCTAGGATCTCAATGGAAATTTGTTCAACATAAGCAAACAATTGAGATGTAAGCTTGGTTTTTATTGAAATTTAGGCTACAATTACTTCTTAGAGAATTCACATCCTTGAACCCCCTAAGAAGTTTAGCTCAAATTGAAAGTAAAAAGTTTACAACTAAATTTTGAAGAAAAGTTCGTTAGAAAATTGAGTAAATTGCTAATGATAACTAAATGAATCAATACACAATTTTGTCCTAAACAACATTGCTTATTGGAACAATTAAGACAATATTCTTTTTAGTGCAAATCTGGGCAAGTAACCACAAAGACTTCCAAGAATACTCAATTTAATTTAAAAACATAGAGTTAAAAGCATAAATGGGAAATTAGTCTACTTCCTTCTTTTTTCAAATCAGACAAAATGATATGGGGGTACAAATAAAGAGACAAAACCAGAAAATACACTGCAGCAGTTCTCGAAAAACAGAGAAGAACAAAAAAATTGGAAAAATAGATGAATACTTTGACAACAATTCTCGGTAATACAAAGAAGAAATTGAAGAAAACTAAAACAAAGACCTAGCTTGACAGAAGTACTCCGAAATACAAAGAAGAAATTAAAAAAAATGAAAAAAAATGAAAAAAAACTAACTTGCAGTAGCTCTTGGTTAAAACAGAGAAGAAAAGAAAAACTGGAAAAATAGAAACAAAGGAAGAAAAATTGGACAGAAACCCATGAAATTCTTCAAGAAAACGCCTCCAAAACGAATTGCTTAGCTCCTCCTCTTCTTCTCCCTTTATAAACCTTCATTAGGGTTGAAGAATGCCCAAATTTCATGCTTAAAATCCCCCAAATCATGCTGTACTTGAAGATTTTCGAAATGGGTTAAATGCAGATTTTTTTCCTTTTTTGAACATTTCTACTGCTCCAGATTGCAGAATCACGATTTTGCAATTTCCATATTTCCTGCAAACAAGATTAATTTATTTAGAACTCTATCCCAAATGTCATCATATTTATTTCTTTCTTAAATTAAAGCAATCTTTCAACTATTTTCAAATTGTCTTAAGTCAAAACAAGAATATTTTAAGAAATTGAGAGTTAAATAAGCCTTAAATCTAAGGCTTATCAATTGGCTAAACTGGAAGAAAATGTCCAAGAGTAAAGCAAGAGGATGGCTCGGGTTCATAGACTTATCCCTCTTTAATCAAGCTCTGCTTGCCAAACAAAGCTAGCGGCTTGTGGGAATTTCGATAGCCTTCTTTCCAGGAGTCAAGGGTAGATATTTTAAAGGGGGTGACTTTCTTAAAGCTCCTTTGGGAAACAATCCTTCTCTGACCTGCCAACACTTTCTACGTATCTTCCTCTGCTATACATCTTCTCCAAATCTGATCTGGTCCTATCCTGTAGAGATAAGGTTCATCCCAATAGTAGTACTTGATGTCATGGAAGAATTTCTTCAATTGGTGTGGGTTTGCGTCTGGAGGAGCTAATCCACTCACCAAGTAGTTAGCTACATCAGCATACCATGGGGTTGTTTCCATCTCTACTGCCAATAGCATTTCATCCGCAAAAGCATTAATATCATCTTTTTCCTCTTTCTGAGCTTCTTGTCCTAACCGACGCATATGATCAGCAACTTGGTTCTCAGTCCCTTTTCTATCTTGTATCTCTAAATCAAATTCTTGAAGAAGTAGTATCCATCTGATCAATCTGGGTTTTACATCTTTTTTTTTATAATAGATACTTCAGGACGGAATGATCTGTGTGAACAATGACCTTAGTCTCGACCAAGTAGGATCTTAACTTATCAAAGGCAAACACCACTGCAAGTAGTTCTTTTTCGGTGGTGGTATAATTGACCCGTGCCTCGTTCATCATCTTGCTAGCATAATAGATCGAATGTATAACCTTGTCTCTTTTCTATGCCAACACTGCTCCAACTGCAAAGTCACTCGCGTCACACATCAACTCGAACCGCTTAGTCCAATCTGGTTCAATCATAATCGGCGTCGAGCTAAGTGCCTTCTTTAGTGTTTCAAATGAAGTCCAGCATTCTTGGTCAACACATGAAAGGTCTGTCTTTTTCCAATAACCTGCACAATGGTTTAGAGATTTGTGAGAAATTCCTGATGAATCATCTATAGAATCCTGCATGACCTAGGAAACTGCGAACTTCCTTAACTGATGTTGGTGAAGGTAACTTTGAAATCAGCTACACCTTGGCCTTGTCAACTTCAATGCCCTTTTTGGAGATTCGGTGCCCAAGCACTATTCCTTCCTACACCATGAAATGACATTTCTCCCAATTGAGCACTAAATTGGTTTACTCGCATCTTTGTAGAACCTATTCAAGATTTCTAAACAACAATGGTACGTTTCTCCAAAGACGGGGAAGTCATTCATGAAAATTTCTACAGTCCGCTCTACCATATCTGAGAAGCTCGCCATCATACATCTTTGAAAAGTTGTAGGTGCAATACATAATCCGAATGACATCCTTCTGAAAGTGAAGGTTCCATAAGGACATGTGAATGTTGTCTTGTCTTGATCTTCTGGCGCAATTGTTATCTGGTTGAAGCCTGAGTAGCCATCCAAGAAACAATAGTACTCCTTTCCTGCAAGTCGATCGAGCATTTGATCGATAAAGGGTAGAGGGAAATGGTCATTCTTAGTCGCCTTATTCAGTCGTCTATAGTCCATGCAAACTCTCCATCCTGTAACTGTGTGGGTTGGCAGTAATTCATTCTTTTCGTTGGTTACTACTGTCATTCCTCCCTTCTTAGGGACACACTGGACCGGACTCACCCATCTGCTATCTACAATTAGATAGATCACACCTGCATCAATCCACTTGATGATCTCTTTGCGCGTTACCTCTTTCATCACAGGGTTCAGCCTCCTCTGTATCTCTACTGAATTCTTTGCTCCTTCTTCTAAGTTAATTTTATTCATGCAAAACAATGGGATGATTCCTTGAATATCTAGAATTGTCCAACCAATCGCTCGTTTATGCTTTGATAGTACCTGAAACAAAGAAGATTCATCTTAATCAGTGAGTGTTGCTGAAATGATCACAGGTAGGGTCTTATCTTTCCTAAGAAAGATATATTTTAAGTGGGATGGCAATGGTTTGAGTTTCAGTTCAGGTGGGTCCACTATAGATGGCTAAATGGGCGCCATCTTGCTTCTGAGGTCCTTAAAGGACTAATGTATGCTGATTCTTCCCATTGATCTTCAACTTCTTCTTCTTCAAAGTCGTCTTCTTCGTCTGATTGCAGTTGCCAAGATTCCACAATTTCAAGTCTTGAACAATCTTCTGTTTCCCCCGGATACTGCAATGCGTCAAGTACATTAAACTTTATTTCTTGATCATTCACCCGCATTGTGAGTTCTCCTATTATGGTGTGGCTTGTGGCTAGGAACGATCTTCCTAGAATGATAGGAACATCTTGGTCAGCTTCACAATCTAAGATGATGAAGCCAGCAGGGAAAATAAATTTGTCTACTTTGACCAACACGTCTTCAATTTTCCCTATTGAGCGAGCTATGGACCTGTCCGCCAGTTGCAATGTGATTGTAGTAGGTTTTGCTTCACCAATCCCTAACTGTTTAAAAACTGACAAAGGCATCAAGTTGATGCTTGCCCCAAGATCACATAATGCACGTCCGACATCCGTTCCTCCAATTATGCATGGAATTGTGAAACTTCCTGTGTCTCGCAGCTTTGGTGGTACTTTACTTTTTAACATTGCGCTGCAATTCTCAGTCAGTGCCACAGTCTCAAATTCTCCTAGCCTTCTCTTCTTTGTTAATATGTCCTTTAAGAATTTAACATAGTTTGGCATATGCTCAAGTGTTTCCACTTTTCTGCATAAAAACATCAAAACTCATTAAAAATCAACTCTTTTCCTCTTATTTCCTATTTCTTAGCTCAAAACAATCCCTTAACTAATTTTGGCTATTTTCTCATTAATTTTCTATATTTATTAGACATAAAAGCATGCATTTGTGCAAATAGCTTAAGTAAAAAGGGCTATAAATATGTAAAATATTAGCATTATCATCAATCAACGGATTTATAAAGAGAGATTAAATTTTATATGGTCCAGTCTTATACAAACTCATTGTATAAGATACCTCCACTCACATGTCTCCACATGAACGATTCGAATCAAATCATTTGTAACTATTACAAAGTGGACCGTATCAATATTGTTACTAGGATAAGACACCCAACCTTATCTATATACTATGACCCTTTAGGTTATTTTTTGAACATGATTCTCTCGTATGTCAACCACATACTGTTCAAGAGTACACTAATAACCTTGGATTTTTCATATAATGGATAATATTATATTGTAAATAAAATAATCAAAATTATTATTAATTATTAAATAAATCATTAATTACGAGGCTTTAGGGCATGAATCTCAATAATCTCCCACTTACACTAAAGCCGGTGAGACATGTATCCTAGTGCATACTCTATACCCAGCATGTTCTCTAATTTTTCCTAGCGAAGATGAGACATGTCTCATAATCCTAGACATTCTAGGTTACCCTCAAACACTTTAGCCTGAAGAGTGTTTTTATATAAATCAAAATGATTGTCATTAAAAGTCATCTTGGTCACCACCACGATGCTTTCTCTCAATATGCTATACCCCATAAATTGGTGTTTTCTAAGTTCCTTAAATTTAGTCATTGCACCATTATTATCATAATAAAGTGTGCTAGAATTAATCATATCTGAAACACCTCTCAGATCTTCAAGAAACTATTTGAGTCATACAAGTCATTTTGTTGCTTCACAAGCAAAACAATTTTTGTATACCATACTCCACCACCTTGTAAAATTTATCTTAATATAGATTTCCTAAATCTTTGTAAGAACCAGTATATCTTGTAAAGATCAAATCTTTAACTTCATACACATAAATTTATTATTATCCGTAGATAATTTGATAAAGTTTTTAATTTCTTATCATACCATATTCGTTTAACTGATATATGCTAACTAACTGTATATTAAATGTTAAGTCTCATTTATGCATTAATTGTCTCCCACTTAGAGTAGATAATTAATCATATGATGATCTCAACATTTAAGGTGTCTTAGGATACTCTTCCTTAGACATAAATATCAAATATTTGATAACAATTTTGTCAACATAAGATGTTAAAGTTAACATTTTGTCTTTAAAATCTTCATTTTGGACATATAAAATATGCCGAGTCATTACAAATCACTCATTTGAAATTGATTACTTAGTCAACTTTTTATGTTAGATAGAAATCTTACATCATTCATAATGAGTAAAATATCATCAACATAAAACATGAGAAAAATCCATTAAGCAATTAATGATTTTCTTATCTATACAAGTTTCATTAATATTTATCCAAAGTCACAGGTTTTGATACTTTTATCAAACCTTATATTTAAAGATCTAATGGTAAAATTCATTTCATAAATGAACCTTTACTATTTTGCAAACCTTTTTGCTTTTGATCTTTGGAAATAAACCTCTCTGATTGATTTGTGTAGATGCATTATCTAAGATTTTCGTTTCATAAAAGAATTCTAAACATTTATTTTTTATATCTCATATGAAGCAATGAATTAAATAATGCTTACAGACTCCAGTATGACAACAAGTAAGAAAGTTTACTCGCAATCTACTTTCTCCTATTAGGTTTAACCATTTGCCATTAGTCTCACTTTGAGGGCAATAAGCCTTCAACTTTATCATCTAACATGACAACTTGGACTTCAATTAAGTCCTTGTAAAGGTTTAGTCATCTCATAACTCTCTCACTACGACGAGGCTTATTCAATTCATAACTAGGATCTACTTGACTTTCAAATGTAATTAAATTGTTAACAACTTTTGTTAACTATTTAGTTGCTCCACTTGGGACCATTTTATTAACACTATCTTACCTTATTAAAGGTTTATAGTCTTTTATTTGACATTTCTTATAGAAAATTGATATTTTTCATAGAAATACCTTATTCTTTTTAGGACTAGATAAAATACCATTTTGTACTCCTTAGGGGTGGGCTACACTTAGGCATATCTTTGAACATATACAGCCTTTTTGAGCTTGTTTCAGCATGTAAGCTTGACATTCCCAAATGGTAAAGTGTTGTAAACTAGCTTTACTACTTTTCTATAATCTCAAAATTTTCTCGTAGACACTTTTGGAGGGAATAATATTCATTATGCAATCTCTATTGCATATCCTAACCAAAGTCTGGTAATGACGTGTAACTTATTATTGATGTGATCATGTCTAACAAGGTCTTGTTTTCCCCTCTTGTAGCACAATTTCATACAATTATACTTGGTATTAAGAGTTGGGTTACAATCCCACTTTCTATCAAGTAATCTTAGTACGTAAGGTTCTTATACTTTCCACTATGATCTGATCATAATGTCTTGATAGACTTACCTAATCGATTTTAAACTTTAGTCTTAAGTTTCTTGAACTTTTTAAAATTTTAGACTTATGTTGTATTAGGTAAAGATACTTGTACGCCTAGAATGATTATCAACTAGAGTGATGAAATATTCATGACTTTATTTTGACTTTACATTCACCAGACCACTTAGGTCAGAATGTGTAAGCCCAATGTATTCTTTGGCCTGTAGCCTTATCCAATAAAGTCTCAATGATTATCTTGCATGAAGGGAAAGATCTACAAACATGTAAAGTAATTAACTCTAACTTTTAGAGAATTACCTCTTATTAGTTTTTCATTCTATTCAAGTTGATGTTAATCAACTTTAACTGCTAAAGTCAAGTATATTTTTGGAGAAAACAATTTGTCTTTCCATTACGGATTCTATAATCCTGAATACCTCAGTATTTTGTTTGTATAGTACATGTTAACATTTTAACATATACAAATTGTTCATATTTTCAGTTGAATATATTTTCAAACAATTTTGAAAATATTAACTTTAATACTTCAAAATATGTAACGCCCGCGTTATAAAATCAGGCTATTTTAGGAAATTAAACTAAGTTGTTCGTTATGGTTCTAATTTGGAAAATTAGAATTGTAAACTTAGTTCCATAAATTCGATAAATTAAGTTTCTCTAATTTTGAGAGAGAATATTTTTTTAAGTTAAATCTTGGATTTTAAGGTATGAGAATTTAATTTTTATCTTATTCCCCAATTCAAAAGGAGCCCAAAACTTAACGTACGTAGATTTTATCTTAAATCTTTAGGTTCCTTATTTGGGGTTTTAAAATTGGAAATTTGGAGAAATTAGATTCATCTTTGAAATTTGCAACTTGAAAAAGGGAAAGAAAATTAGAAACAAACAAAATAAGCCATAAATTCCTTTCTCTTCCCTCTCCCTCCCCTTTTTGTTTAATCAACTAGCCACCCACATTTTCTTCATCTTCTTCCTTCTCTTCTTCATCTTCTCCTTCTCCCCTCTCACGCAAGGAAACCGAAACCCCCTCATCTCTTCCATTTTCCTTGTCTCCACGCACAATAGCTGTTCTCCTACTTCCCTCCTCTATAGCTTGCGCGACGGCCTTCACCCAAGCACAAGCAGCGAATCGTGGACCACGCAACAACATCGTTTGACAAATTTTGTGTTGACTCAGCTTTATTTGACCTCAAAACAAAATACCCACTCGAATTCAGGCCTCAAAACAAGGTACCCATGACCAATCGATCTTATATTTGGATTACCCATGCCTTAAATATATCTTATTTGAGATTTTAGCTTGTTTGGAATTCGAATAGTCCACATTCGAAGCCATTTACTGTCAAAAAACGGGATTTACAGCAGACTCACTCAAATTCCTTCTGGTTTGATGAGGTTTGTCACTTACCCATGCCTAATCGACTTTAGTTTTGGATTACCCATGCCTTAAACATCTCTTATTTGCGATTTTAGCTTGTTTGGACTCCGAATAGTCCACATTTGAAGCCATTTACTGTAAAAAAAACGAGATTTACAGCAGAGTTTCAGTCTGTTTGGCACTGTTGGGTAAGTTTTAACATGTTTTGGACTTTTCGCAAATCACTTTAAGTGTTATGGCTTAGGTCCTAACGTGTAGGAACCTTGCGTTGCAGTTTTGGGTTGATTCGAACACTCTCGAACACAGTTCAGCAAGGCATTGGGCCTGTTTTTTTTACAAGGTTAGCATCCCTTAAACTCATACGGATTGAATTAGAGTATCTTAGCTTAGTTTCTAATGCTCGGATACTTTTAAATTGTAGTTTTGAATAACTTCAACCGTGACCCATAATCCGAATAGCTTCAGTTTGATTTACCCATAAGCCATCGAAGTTGGTTTAGCAAAAAGGAGTTGTTTTGAACATTGACCAGCGAGATTTCGGGCCATCTTGGTGAGTTTCAGCACGTTTCATCCCCTTTTGAATCCTGTGAAAGGTGCTGTAAATTTGTTCTAACCCTTGAATAACTTTGGTTGTAGTTTGGATTGGTTCTAAAGTGTTCGCTTTAGTGATTCAAGGCCATATCTATGTAAGTATACCCTTCTTTGAGCTTGTGGTAGTTATTTAAAGAATTTTTGAATTAAGTATACCCTCTGAAGCTTATTCTCTTGGTTTAGGAACCATTGGAATATTTTTAGGAGCGCTTTAGGTAAGTAGAATTCTACCTGATGGGTCTATTTGCTTGTGTGCTAGCATGCTGTGTGCCAAATTTCGTTATATTATGATTTATATGATTATTTCACTTGAACCTCCACATGTTCTGAGATTTTGTTGTGCTTAGTTGATACTTGGGATGTTTGTGATGTTTAGTATTGTTGTAATGACCTTTTGTGATGAGCATTTTGTATTGTGGAGATTTGTTTGATCTTGTGATATGTATGTACGATGAGTTGTTGGCTTGGGTTTCCAAAGCATGTTATGGATGTGCCTATAGTTTTGGCATAGTTTAAGAAGCATAATGTAGGATTCATACATTCTGATGAGTTTCTAAAGGTCGGATAACCTTGTGTGTGAAAAAAGAAAGTTGGGTGAGTACCAGGTGCCTTGGGTAAAAATGGTCGAGGGGTGGTTTGTCACAAGAGGACTTAGAGTAGCATCGATGGCCTTGTTTTAAGATAGTTAGGGTCGGTGCACTGAATCTAGAAAGGCAAGTATGTGAGATCCTTGAAAACATTGATGGCCTTTGATGAAAAATCAGTTGAGGCCGACGGAGAACGTCGATGGCCCTAGATAGCATCAGTTGGGACCGGTGGAGAGCGTCGGTGGCCCTGGATGTAAATAGTTGGGGTCGGCAGAGAATGCCGGTGGCCCTGAATAAAATCAATGAGGATCAACGTGTCTCGAAGGGGTCAATCTTAGAAAGCCTTGTGAGAACTAAATAATGGGCATTGAGTGAGCCCGAGGTTTGAGATTAAGTGAGTTGACTTCACATGAGAGGTTGATTCATGGGTCTAGCATGTTGTGATCGTTATTTAATTTCCATGTATGATGAGCATGCCTAAGTTTGTAATTATTGTGTATAGCTTGATGTTTGCATTGTATATTGGTTGGTGGCTCCTCAAGTGTGAGCTACTGACCAGTACGTGTTATGTACTGACCCACCCACAGATTTTGTAGGTGATGATGTTTATGACGAACCTGGTGGTGCTAAGGAGGAGACTTGAGAAGAGAAAGACCATAACAAGTTGCTTTTTATTTAGTAGTTGTCTTTGTTAACCTTTGATTAAGTGAATTACTTTTATAGTTGGGTTGTTAGTCTAATTTCTGATGTGACATCTAGTGGTGGACTTGGTGTCGTTGCTTCATTCTTTTAGTTAGAGTTTTCTTTTTATTGTAGCTAATTGCATGTGAGAGCAATTTTGTTACCATTAGTGAGTTGGTTTAGGTTATGAGTTTTGTCTCATGTGAAAGGTTGATAATAGGCCTTTACTAGGATACTTTACTTTTATGGAATGAGTTTGCATGAAGCTAATAAAGTAGTCGTGTTCTTTACATAGTTAGCTTGATGGTTTGTTTCTGGTTCCTTAATAGTCATTTGAGTTGGAGTTGGGATGTTATTTTGTTCTGACTCTCTAGTGGTTAATGAATTGAAGTTAGAACAGTTGTTGGGTGATTCTGAATATAGAAGTGTTAACTTTTTGACCAACAGGTGTTAAGAGAATTTTTGGTATTGTTGTAGTTACGTCGTTATGCTGCCGAAATTTTTAGGGCATACCAGCTGTAAGTTAGTAGCGTTCCCTAAGTTAGGTTAAATTTTGGGGGGGGGGGGGGGGGGGTTCAAAATAATTCATATTATATGAACCTTTTAGTAATAAAGTTTTAGAAATTGAATTTCTCTTGTGGTAATGTGTTGCAATAAATTTGCAAAACCGCAAGTGCACGGGTCAAGTTTTAATATAGTGAGATAGAGTACAAGTGTCGCCAACAGGATTGAGCTATTTAATTCAATTGATTACCATAAATTTAACCCTCCAATTTTATTTAGAGATAAAAATCAAATGGTGAGTTAAAATATGTCAAAAGTTAAGCAAGATAAAATTGAGACAATCAGGAGACGGAAAATCTTAGGGACTAGACTTCACCTATCGAGCTAACAATTTAGTTGAATGAAAGATGAACTAATGTATTTCCATGCCAAAAATCAACAAGTTCAAATAACAACTGGCCCTATCAAGACATTGAATCTCATGCACGATTTATAAGACAAATATATCTATCTAGCCTTTAATAAGCGTGCACAGCATTAAGAACAAATTCTTTAATGATTTCTAGTAGAACTCTAGTCACTTTCATGCTACAATAACTACTAGTCATGCAATCGAAGTCAAATCTAAATTAATCTTTTTCAAGCATAAATTCAGATTAATGAGGGCAAATAAACTTTGATCAAGAGTTCATAGGCATTAATAAAACAATTGCATGAATAGGAAGAAATACAATAGTCAAATCAGTCACATCAACAAATTGTTCGACCCAACGGCTCCATCTACCCCTAAGGAAACAAAGTTAGCTACTCATGATCACTATAACACTTCTAAAATTGCATACAAAACCCACAAAAATATTAAGTAAAGGGTTTGAGATAAAACTAATGCGTCGTGTGAGCCTCGTCTCCATTGTAATATCACGATCTCGAACGTTAAAACTCTTACTTGTGCTCCACAGAATCTCCTCTCACAATCCTCAAACTCAATTTTCGAAAGTAGCTAAGTTTCTCCTAATTGGCCTCCCCTCCAAATAGCATCAAAATCCCAAATTTATAAACTCGAGATAGCGTTGAGACGCTGTGCCCTAATGCACGAATTAATTAAGGGAAATCGGGTAGCGTTGAGACTATCATTCCTTACGTGTGTGTGTGCTAGCCTTCCCTAATCTGGTCTTTATAAGCCTAAACTTACTTTATGCAATCCTCAACTCATCTTCCCTCTACTCTGGCATAAGTTCTAATTCTCAAGTTTTTCCTACAATCAGGGACAGTAATGTGCCACTAAGGTGCCTAGAATTCAGGTGAAACTCCCCCAAACTCGAATTTTTATTTATTAAGTGGACACTAGCTTTCACACATCTACTGTAGGGACCCATACCTATGGCACTTTACTCACATGCGGTCCTAACGGGTCACAGCAGAGGTAGCTGTTTTTGTCCTTAAGAGTGAAAACAACAAGATGATGATTAAATTTTATTTTATTTTTATTTTATTTATTTTATTTTTTTTTCAACACAATTAGGCATTATTTTTCTCTGAAATGTACATTACAACCCATCCTGCAAGTTAACCATTGAATCAGTTCTATATCCTTTCGAGGTGACAACAAGCATCTAGATCACATAACTCAAATCTAATCCTTCAAAACTATGACTAGGTGGGCTATGTGCTCTAAATTTGTAAGGAACTCAAAGAATAAATTTACTTCTAACTCGAATCCAGAATTTAGTTACAAATCTTGAACGAATGTGATTACTTGTAATTCAGACTCAAATATCCTCATAGACTATCATAGTTGATGAGCACAAAAGCATAGTACATAATTTTTCAACTCAGCTTAACATAATATCAAGAGATCAATAGAAAGGCTAAGTGATATAAGTGTGTCATGCGAAGTTAAGTTCAACCAAATATGAAAAACACCCCCAGACTTTAAAGTGTGCATTGTCCTCAATGGAAATAGGAAAGAACAAAACCAACAGAAGTACAATAAAGAGAATAAAAGAAAAGATAGGGATGAACCGAGACTGCCCTGAACTCCAAATGATGGCCTCAGTCCTCGTCAGATGAGACATAAGGTGGCATGGGTGGGGGAAATGAGGTATCGGTACCCGCCAAATGATGCATGCACTCGTAAAGATGTTGGTGCTATGCCTCGGTGCGTCGCTGATGGCGCAGAGCGCGGCGTTCTTGCTGGTGATCATGAAGCTCATGTTGACGAAGTCGCTCTTCCAATGCAGACACTGCGGTGTACAGGCTAGGCAAGACATGCGGGGCTGGTGGGTGGTGGGGATCAGGTAGATCGTCCGCGTCATGCTCATGCACCTCCGCCTAGTGATCTCCGGTTGCCTCCTGTTGTTGGTCGTCGTCAGCAAACCCAACGTCCCATCCTCGAAGCCCATGATGAAATTCTTGTCCATGCATGCTTTAGGATGAATCAACTCTTCGTCGGGGGTCCAAGTGACCCCAGCATTGCGGCACAGGGCAATGATCAGAGAAGCATGGCCAAGCCCACCAGTAGTGCTGCCCCGTCGGATATGGCGTATCGAATGGAAAATGACTTTGCCAATGTCAATGCATCTCCCTGTGGCTATGGCAAATAGGAGGATGGCCCTTTCCTTTGTAATGTCACTCATATGTGCGACCGGCTGTAATTTAGCACAAATAAAGCTGTGCCAAACTCGGTTGGTCATGGTGAGGTCTGAGGTCTAAAATTTTATGACCTCATCGCGTGAGTCATCCATGTAGCGCCAGGTCGGCCTAGTTCGGCAATGATCTATGCTGGATCAACGTGCTTGCTGGCATAAACATTATACTCGTCCCTATCAAAATTAGGTAACTGATAATACATGTTAATCGTGGCAGCATCGAACGGGATTTGGCGACCTTTCACAAAGGATTTGGAGTCATCTACCTGCATATTAGCATAGAATTCTTTGACCACTGCTACGACGCCAGCTTCAGGTTGCTGGACCAGCAACTCCTAGCCCCGTTGAATGATTGCGTAATGGAGCTGACGGTGATGGGAGTCGTCAGGAGCGATACCCCGTTCAGGAATTACTGATCGAGAAACCACATAACTTTGATAGCGCTGGGTAGCTTCGTGATCCCTGAACCTATTAGCATCAAAGTCTTGGCGCGAAGAGGAGGCAGATGAAGCTCGAGCCCTCTTTGAACTCATGATGAACACTACAAGGATGTCAAAGTTAGCACGGGCTCTCCCAAAAATCAGCAGAATTCATATAAAAGTGGAAAGTAAACCCAAAAATAGAAAGGTTGCATCTGCAACCGTGATGCGCCACTGCATAAGGACATTTCAAAATAATGCAGCCAACAACTAAAAAATTCAAAGTGCAAAAGAGCAGAATTAAAGGCATAACTGATTCTACTAGTGTGTTTCTAGGCATTTTTAGGCTCAACACTCCCCAAATCAAAACACACTAATTCTTCGACCCCAACACTAAGATGAATATTACTCCCACACGTCAAGAATTACAGAAATGAATCTCAATGTCAGTACTCCACATAACCACAGTAAAAGCAATTCAAAATAGAACTAAACCCATACTCTCTTCAAGCAAGGAAAACTAGCCATGGAGTTTAAACTAGATGGAATGCATAGCGAATTGATGAAGGCATTCAAAGAGACATAAGTGAGATGAAAAATACCGAAAATACGTGGTGGAGTTGAGACTCAAAATGGTGTCACAAAACCCACGGATTGGAGCAAAAATCCACCTCCAAATGATGCAAAATCTGAAAATTAAGGGGATTAGAGGGGAATAAGCGCTTTGTTTAACGTCTTTAGCTAGACAACGCGTGCGTATCATTTGGGCTCATTCAGGAAGATGTCTCCAAACGTCGTTCCTCATCACCACAATAGTGTTTCACCCGTTGGCCAGTTACTTTGAATGATTGTCCATCAGTAGCTTGCAGCTCTATGGTTCTGTGCAGATATACTTCTTAGTGAATGGGCCGGAAACAACCGTAAACAAGAGTTAAAAAGAAGTACTTGTTGTCCAGGTGAAAAAAATATGTTGTGAATATGTTGATCGTGCCATCTTGCAGTTCTTTGTTTGTATAACTTGGCGTTTTCATATGCTTGACCTCTAAACTCCTCCATTTCATTGAGTTGCAATAAACGTTGTTCGCCCGCTTTCTGGAGATCGAAGTTCAATTTCTTGATGGCCCAATAAGCTTTATGCTCCAATTCTAAGGGTAGATAACACGCCTTCCCAAACACCAAATGATACGGAGATGTACCAATAGGAGTCTTGAAGGCAGTTCGATATGCCCAAAGTGCTTCATCTAATTTCAGAGCCCAATACTTTCTATTAGTTCGAACTGTTTTCTCCAGAATCTGCTTGATCTCCCTGTTTGAAATCTTTGCTTGGCCATTTGTTTGTGGATGATATGCTAGAGAAATTTTGTGCTTAACTCCATACCTAGCAAGCATGGAATCAAACAGTTTATTGCAAAAATGTGAGCCCTCATCACTGATAATGGCCCTTGGAATGCCGAACCTAGTGAAAATATTTTTGTGTAAAAATTGTACAACAACATGAGTATCATTCTTCTTAGTGGCAATGGCCTCTACCCACTTAGATACATAATCTACAACAACTAGGGTATACAACTAATCATGGGAGGAGGGGAAAGAGCCCATAAAGTCAATACCCCAGACATCGAATAATTCTACCTCAAGAATAGGGGTTAGGGGAAGTTCATGGAGTCTAGAAATGTTACCTGTCCTCTGGCATCTATCACAAGTTCGTACAAAAGTATAACAATCCTTAAAAAGAGTAGGCCAGTAGAAACCTGATTGCAATACCTTCGCAGCTTTTCGTGTAGGTCCGAAATGTCCACCATATGGGGAAGCATGACAATCATGAATGATTTTAGCTACATCTTCAAGAGGTACGCACCTTCTTATTAATTGATCTGAGCAAATCTTGAATAGTAAAGGTTCGTCCCAGAGGTAGAATTTCACATCATGAAGGAATCTTTTCGTCTGCTGAGAATTCAAATCTGGTGGCATGACTCCTTCTGCAAGAAAGTTCACGTAATCAGCAAACCATGGTAATTTAGTTTCTACCTGATATAATCGTTCGTCAAGAAAATCTTTTATGATAGGAAAGGTTGGTTGATTGCTTTCATGTTCTATTCTAGACAAGTGATCAGCTACCATATTTTCACATCCTTTCCGATCTTTTATATCAAAGTCAAATTCCTGTAATAAAATAATCCATCTGATCAAGCGAGGTTTAGCATCTTTCTTGTCAAATAAATATCTAAGAGTTGCATGGTCAATATGAACAGTTACTTTAGTCCCTAATAAATAAGGCCTACATATATCAAAAGCAAACACAACTGCAAGCATTTCCTTTTCAGTAGTAGTGTAGTTTTGCTGTGCATTGTCTAGAGTCATACTTGGGTAATAAATGGCCCTAAAGATTTTATCACGACGTTGACCTAATACTGCTCCTACAGCATAAACACTTGCATCACACATGATTTCAAAGGGTTGACTCCAGTCAGGTACAACAATAATAGGTGCAAAAAGTCAACTTTTCTTTTAATATATAAATGGAATGCTAGCATGCAATCATCATAAAATTCAAAAGTAGAATCTTTCTCAAGCAAATTACACAAAGGTTTTACGATTTTAGAAAAGTCTTTTATAAAGCGCTTGTAGAACCCTGCATGGCCTAAACAACTACGGACTCCCTTTACATTTACTGGAGGTGGAAGTTGTTCAATCGCAGAAATTTTTGCTCGATCCACTTTTAATCCATTTTCAGAGACTTTGTGCCCCATCACTATACCTTCCTTAACCATGAAGTGGCATTTCTCCCAATTTAATACAAGATTGGTTTCTTGGCACCTTTGCAACACAAGAGCAAGATTATTTAAACAAGCATCAAATGAAGATCCAAAGACTGAAAAATCATCCATAAAAACCTCCATAATCTCCTCTATCATGTCATGAAAGATGGCCATCATGCAACGTTGAAAAGTGGCAGGAGCATTGCATAATCCAAACGACATTCTCCTGAAAGCATAAGTTCCATATAGGCATGTGAATGTCGTCTTTTCTTGATCCTCGGGTGCAATGGCAACTTGATTATACCGTGACTAGCCATCAAGAAAACAATAGTAAGGATAGCCAGCTAATCTATCAAGCATCTGATCAATAAAAGGAAAAGGAAAATGATCTTTTCTAGTAGCCTTATTCAACTTTCTATAATCAATGCAAACACGCCACCCAGTGACTGTCCTGGTCGATATAAATTCATTGTTTTCATTTTTCACCACTGTCATTCCCCCTTTCTTAGGAACAACCTGCACAGGACTAACCCAAAAACTGTCAGATATGGCATATATAATACCTGCATTCAAAAGGTTTAATACCTCAGACTTTACCACCTCCTTCATTGCTGGATTTAGTCTCCTTTTGTGCTCGACTGATGGGCTAAAGGTATCTTCCATAAGGATTTTATGCATGACAATAGATGGACTAATACCCTTGATATTACTAATGGACCAACCTAAGGCAAACTTATGTGCACGTAAGACTCGCAACAATTTTTCCTCTTCTAAATTATTTAAATCAGCATATACAATAACATGATAAGTAGAGGAGTCACCTAAGAATGCATAACGAAGGTGTGCCGACAATTGTTTCAATTCTAATGTAGGGGGCTGAGTCTTCTCAATTTTATGGACAAGTAATGACAACATTTTCTCAATCCTATATTGACCTATGGGTAACTGATCTAATGCATTACAGTAAAAAGTATTTCTTGATCTAAAATCCCTAGGTTCTCAAAAACTAAGTTTAGCATGCTTTTTTCAAGAGGATCAGCAGATAAAACTAACTCCCTAAAGTCATCCACACTATCATCAACAATATTAATATTGTTACATGTACTAACCTCGTCTGGATATTTCATAGATTGGAATATGTTGAAGACTACTTTCTCATCCTCCACATGAAAAGTTAGTTTACCTTTGGGTACATCGATTAGAGCCTGTCCAGTTGCTAGGAAGGGTCTCCCCAGAATAATAGGTACCTCTGAATCCTCCTCCATGTCCAAGACAACAAAATCTGCAGGGAAGATAAATTTATCAACTTTAACTAGAACATCTTCTATAGTACTTCTAGGGTACGTGATAGAACGATCAGCCAATTGCAATGATATGGTAGTGGGTTGCACCTCCCCCAGATCTAGTTTCCTGTAAATAGAAAAGGGCATTAAGTTAATACTGGCTCCTAAGTCACATAAAGCCCTCTTAACAGAAATACTACCAATAGTGCAAGGAATAGTAAAACTCCCTGAATCTTTTAATTTCTGAGGTAGCTTTCTTTGTAGATGTGCACTGCATTCCTCAGTTAAGTTGACTGTCTCATATTTTTCAAATTTCTTCTTTTGTGATAGCATTGAAGGGAATAATCGAATTAACCCACAACGGAAGCATAGGAATCGTCTTTGATTTATTTAGAATTAAACTAAAATACGAAGGTTAAGCAATAAATACCTTGAAAATAATATTATGGAGAATATTCTGGCGGATCTTTATCTTTTCCACAAAGTCTTCCTGGCTATGACTCGAACACAGGACCAAGGCTTGTGGGAGCCTCTTGAAAGAAAATTTCCAAGGGATTGGAGAGGAAGAGGTCTAGAGAGAATTCTCTAATTGTCTCTATTGAGGAGATGTGTATTATGTAGAATGCACAATGGCTCACCCCTAGGGTCCTATTTATAATGGTCTAAGGAAAATAATTAAATAATATATTTTAATATCTAATATATTAAAATATATTTATTTAACCATTTTGAATCTTATTCAAACCGTTTAAAATTCTCCTACGACATTTATTTCCTAATTTGAATCCAATTTAAATTTAATAAATATCTTTTATTTAATGTATCTAATATACATTCATTATTTTAATATTTAATGTATCAAATACAATAAATATATTTTCCTCTTTTATTTAATATATCTAATATATTAAATATTAATTTGAACACTTCAAATTAAATATTAATTTGAACATTTCAAAATTTAATATTTAATGTATCAAATACAATAAATATATTTTCCTCTTTTATATTTAATATATCTAATATATTAAATATTAATTTGAACATTTCAAATTTTTCTTTCAACTAAATTGATCTTTTAGTATTACTATGAGCTAGCAATGGGGACCTTATGGACCTACAGATTATAAGCTCCAATGATACAAAATTAATTAATTAAACTCTTTAATTAATTAATTTTCATTCATTAACTATAGGTCACTCCACTATAGACCTAGAGTTGCACTCTTATGCACTGTAGGACAAGTTGCGTCCATGGATATAATCATTACATGCAAGCCGATCCTTCACGAGTTGTTCGTAATTACAACTGGGTCAAAAGTCCGTTTTACCCCTATAATTACATCTTACACCTTAAGTACCACTGATCCTCTAATGAACAATCTGTTTATAATCTAATTATAAACTAAGTCTCTCTCGGGCCAATGAGAGGGTGGGGCCCCATTGTTCAAGTCCCGAAATCAGCACCTAAGGGAACTACTCATCTACTTACCCTATATGGGAAGGAGTGAATTCCATCTTATGAGATTATGTTCCCAGCTACCTATTTGGTCAAGTCCCCAAAATGGTAGGCATATTGAATCGGCTATAAAAGCTACTCTCACCCATGCAAATCAAAGGACAAGCCCTCACAGGCAAGAGTTCATAACTCACTCAGGATTAAGATCTAGTCGTATATGATCATCCTGATGAAATATTAATCTTCTCAATTAACGGATTTATAAAGAAAGATTAAATATTTCGTGGTCTAGTCTTATACAAACTCATTGTATAAGATACCCCCACTCACATGTCTCCACATGAATGATTTGGATCAAATCATTTGTAACTATTACAAAGTAGGCCGTATCAATAGTGTTACCAGGATAAGACACCCAACCTTATCCATTTACTATGACCCTTTAGGTTATTTCTTGAACATGATCCTCTCGTATGTCAACCACATACTGTTCAAGATTACAATAACAACCTTGGATTTTTCATGTAATGGATAATATTATATTGAAAATAAAATAATCAAAATTATTATTAATTATTAAATATATTATTAATTACGAGGCTTTAGGGCATAAATCCCAACAAGTATCTCCTTCATAAACTTCACATAATTTGGCATCTGTTCCAAAGCATCTGCAAAGGGAATGTTAATATGAAGTTTCTTAAAAATCTCCAGAAATTTAGAGAACTGAGAGTCCATCTTTTTCTTTTGAAAACGTTGAGGGTAAGGAATTTTATTAGGCACAATAGGAATAGTAGAGTTAAGATGCTTCTCTGTTATGGAAGATGTTGCATTCTCCTCAGCTACTTCCTCAACATTGTCCGTTTCCTCAATGATGAGTTGCTTTTCGAGATGCACTTGCTCAGGTCCAGCCAACTGTTTGCCATTCCTCAGGGTCACAGCCTTACAATGTTCCCTCAGGTTTACCTCTGTGTCACTGGGAAATTTACTTTTTTGTATTGCATTTAAGGTGGATGCCATTTGACTGATCTGCACCTCCATGTTCTTGATGGCTTTCTCCTAGCTACTTACTGAATTCTCCAACTGATTTGTTCTATTTCTGGATTCAATAATGAATGCTCCTAGCAAGTCCTCGATGGAAGGTTTCTTATCTTGCTGTTGAGATGTTGATGCATAACCTGGAGGGGGATGCAAAACATTCTTATTATTAGCATAAGAGAAGTTCTCATGATTGCGCAAACCTGGATGATAGTGGGTGGGCAATTGATTTTGCATCTGGTTTCCTCTGTATCCAAAATTCCTGTTGTTTACGTATTAAGCTTGTTTAATTTCAGGATCTTCACAGAATTGGGAATTATTAGTAGTTGCAATCGAAGCAATGGATTGGGAATTTCCTGTTCCTGCAAGTTTGTTCAAAGCATTAGTTAGAGATGCCATCTGAAATTTTAGGGAACTTACCTCATCAATTTCATAAAGACCAACCACATTCTTCGAAGTTGACGTTCAGTGGCCAGTTGTAGCTAGTGGCTGCCATATCTTCCAACAAAGTACGAGCCTCTTCAGCTGTCTTGGAAAAAATAGATCCTCCAGCTGCTGCATCCAAAAGAGATTTATTACTACTAGTTAATCCATTATAAAATAGTTGGATTTGCAACCATTCTGGGTATCCCTGTATTGGACATTTCCTCAGGAGGTCTTTGTAACTCTCCCAAGCCTCGAACATTTGTTCTCCTTCATGTTGTCTGAAGGTACCAATTTCTGTCCTCAACCTCGTGGTCTTTGCAGGTGGAAAAATTTTGTTCAAGAAAGCTTGAGCTAATTCCTCCCAAGTAGTGATGCTGCCAGGGGGCACAGATTCCAGCCAATATTTTGCCTTATCTTGCAAAGAAAAAGGAAAAAGTCGTAAACGAATCGCATCAGAAGGAACCCCCTTCATTTTTACCGTACTACAAATTTCTATAAAGGATCTTAAGTGAGAGTTTGGATCTTCAGAGGGATGTCCTTTGAAAGAACTATCCCTGACCATTTGAATCAGGCCCGTTTTGATCTCAAAATTATTAGCATTAATAGGCACATGGATTATCCCGGGCTGTGCAGCAGGAAAAGTGGGCTGAAAGTAATCCCTAATGGCATTTGGTTCCTCCTGCTGTTCAGCCATATCCTCAATTTTCTCCTTGCGCTCTCTTAATTTCCTTTTGTAAGTTCTGTCAATTTCAGGATCAAAAGGAATAAGATTAGCCTCCTTATTGCTTCGCATGCACAATCTACGCCCAAATAAAGCTACTCTCTAAAACTAAACACACAACAATAAAACAAAAAAAAAGAAAAAAAACACGTAAAAATACACTCTAAAGTAAGACCGAATGGTTTGTTCACAATATCAAAAGAATTAAATGAACGCCAATCCCCTGCAGTGGCGCCAAAAACTTGTTGCAATAAATTTGCAAGACCGCAAGTGCACAGGTCAAGTTTTAATATAATGAGATAGAGTACAAGTGTAGTCCACAGGATTGAGTTATTTAATTCAATTGATTACCATGAATTTAACCCTCCAATTTTATTTAGAGATAAAAATAAAATGGTGAGTTAAAATATGTGAAAGTGAAGCAAGATAAAATTGAGACAATCAGGAGACAGAAAATCTTAGGGACTAGACTTCACCTATCGAGCTAACAATTTAATTGAATAAAAAATGAACTAATGTATTTCCATGCCAAAAATCAAGAAGTTCAAATAACAACTGGCCCTATCAAGACAATTGAATCCCATGCACGATTTATAAGACAAATATATCTATCTAGCCTTTAATAAGCGTGCACAGCATTAAGAACAAATTCTTTAATGATTTCTAGTAGAACTCAAGTCACTTTCATGCTACAATAACTACTAGTCATGCAATCGAAGTCAAATCTAAATTAATCTTTTTCAAGCATAAATTCAGATTAATGAGGGCAAATAAACTTTGATCAAGAGTTCATATGCATTAATAAAACAATTGCATGAATAGGAAGAAATACAATAGTCAAATCAGTCACATCAACAAATTGTTCGGCCCAACGACTCCATCTACCCCTAAGGAAACAAAGTTAGCTACTCATGATCACTATAACACTTCTAAAATTGCATACAAAACCCACAAAAATATTAAGTAAAGGGTTTGAGATAGAACTAATGCGTCGTGTGAGCCTCGTCTCCATTGTAATATCACGATCTCGAACGTTAAAACTCTTACTTGTGCTCCACAGAATCTCCTCTCACAGTCCTCAAACTCAATTTTCGAAAGTAGCTAAGTTTCTCCCAATTGGCCTCTCCTCCAAATCGCATCAAAATCCCAAATTTATAAACTCAGGACAGCATTGAGACGTTATGCCCTAATGCACGAATTAATTAAGGGAAATCGGGTAGCGTTGAGACGCTGTGGATAGCGTCTCAACGCTACGGACAGAAAAATAAGCGTGCGGTCCCCTTCAACGTGAAAGAGTCTCAACGCTGCTTAACAGCATGCCTGGCTACATCATGGCAGCATTGAGACGCTGTTGGACAGCGTCTCAACGCTGCCCCCTCGGGTCTCACTAGTGCCATTTCTTCTTCCTTTCTCTTAGTTTTCCAATTTTTGCCCAATTTTGCCTCATTTTTGTGTTGTGATTGTCTTCATCTCTGATTTCTCTTCCAAATTCTTAATACCTGCAAAATAAACAGAACACAGCGTGAAAATACCCAATAAAACATAAAAAATAGCAATAGTTAAACTATAAAAATAGCTCACAAAAGTGTGCTATCATAATGAAACACCACATTCAACATTAAGTAACAATTATCTATTAATGACATCTTAATGTCTCCAGTACACTAACTGAGGTGGACTTCCTGGTGCCATCCTATAAAAACTATTCTACATGTTAAGTATTTTTTAAGAAATACAATCTAATTGTAATAAATAACAAATCAAGAATCAACTATTTATTCCCCACAAAAAATCCAGTAAATCAAATTTATTTTCATTGATGTTTTTCTTCACATGGAGGTATTTCAAAATATCCTCTCATTATAATTGTCCATGCTAATTTGGAAACTATTTTCTCTTACACCTTCAGTCATTTGTTTTCTTTTCTTAGATTTTTGTTATAATTAATCTTGAGATCATTTAGACAATTTTCTAAATTTAGCTTCGGTTGACTTCAACATCTCATATGTTGTTCTCATCTTCTAGGCTTGACATCTAACATGTCAACTAGGAGATGCGTACAAACTATTCCCTTAGTTTTGATTCATTGATCATGTGTTTCACGAACAATTCGATTAGCATTGACAACATGTTTGAGAACATTTCTCAATAAAGATAAATTCAAAAGTTTACACTACCAATATAGTGTTCATGTTACTTTTCCAAGTAATAAAATTTTCTCAGTTTTGACTTATTAGTAATAAAATTAAAAATATGAGACAAATTGACATTATATTGAAATATATAAAATATATAATTTAATATCATGCAATCAATTATCCATTCAATTTTAGCATAGAAATATATTATAAGCTTCAATGGTACAAAATCAAATAATCAAACTCTTTAAGTAATTAATTTTCATTCATTAACTATAGGTCACTCCACTATAGACCTAGAGTTGCACTCTTATGCACTGTAGGACAAGTTGTGTCCATGGATATAATCACTACATGCAAGTTAATCCTTCACGAGTTGTTTGTAATTACAGCTGGGTCAAAACTCCGTTTTACCCCTGTAATTACATCATGCACCTTAAGTACCACTGGTCCTTAATGAATAATTTGTTTATGATCCAACCATAAACTAAGTCCCTTTTGGGCCAGTGAGAGGGTGAGGCCCCATTGTTCAATTCCCGAAATCAGAACTTAAGTGAACTATTCATCTACTTATCCTATATGAAAATGAGTGAATTTTATCTTGTGAGATTATGTTCCCAGCTCCCTATTTGGTCAAATCTCCAAAATGGTAGGCATATTGAATTGACTACAAAAGTCACTCTCACCCATGCAAATCAAAGGACAAATCCTCACAGGCAAGAGTTCATAACTCACTTAGGATTAAGATCGAGTCGCATATGATCATCCTGATGAAATATTAATCTTCTCAATTAACGAATTTATAAAGAGAGATTAAATATTTTATGGTCCAATCTTATACAAACTCATTGTATAAGATACTCTCACTCACATGTCTCCACATGAACAATTTGGATCAAATCGTTTGTAACTATTACAAAGTAGGCCGTATCAAAGTGTTACCAAGATAAGACACCCAACCTTATCCATATACTATGTAGGTTATTTCTTAAACATGATCCTCCCTATGTCAACCACATACTATTCAAGATTACACTAATAACCTTGGATTTTTCATATAATGGATAATATTATATTGCAAATAAAATAATAAAAAATATTATTAATTATTAAATAATCATTAATTACGAGGCTTTAGGGCATAAATCCCAACAAACCTATTGTGGGATTTTAATCTAAATGTCATACTTTATGCAACAACCAAATAATTTAAAACATATATCACATGAATAATTAAATTAAATAGAAAAATTGACCGGCATATTTGGCATATCCTAAGAAATTAAAGACAATTTAAATTACAATAATTAAATCCAAGACATATCTTGGTCTTCAAAATCTTTCCTTTGTTGATCTCCAAAATTAGGAGCCACAAAAATTAAGGTTTGATAAACCCTAATTTTATCTTATAATTCCTTCACTAAGAGTCGTAGCCGCTTAAAGACTACAATGACGTCTCAATTTGACTTCATATGTTGCTGCACCAATTGGATGACAAAGCACCTCACTCGCAGTTGTACCAACATCTTTGTATGTTAACTGTTGAAATTTGGGCTTCCACAAGCCCATTGGATTGAACAACTTGCAAACACAAAATTATTGTGAAGACTTGTAAAGACCGTCGAATGGATGCCATCACCGTCGTCTGCACTCATGTGTACCGTAGTGAAGAGTACGCCGATAGTACACTCGGCCTCACGCATAAGCTGACAACATAATTTGTCTCTAATTTTTTATATAGAGTCTATGATTCTCATGGCAGAAGATTGAAATTGATTTACTAAAAACTTTGAAAACAAAAGTTACAAAACCCTAACCCTTTTAGGTTTTCAATTGATCTAATCAAAGTAAAATAAATTCTAATGCCAAATATACCTAAACAATCAATTTGCAAACCCACATATATCACATATATCAAATTAAAATACCCACCATGCAAAAATTTAATTCTAAATAAATATCAAAGATCGCTCTAATACTAATTGAAGGGAATAATAGAATTAAACCCAAAGTGGAAGCATTGGAATCGAGTTTGAATTATTTAGAATTAAACAAAAATAGACAAGGTTAATCAATTACTTACATTGAAGTAAATGGAGAATTGTCTGGAGGGTCTTTAATCTTCTTACTCCAACTCCAATGAGGTTGAAATACCAATTCCACAAAGCCTACTTACTATGACTTGAACACAGGACCAAGGCTTGTGGGAGCCTCTTGAAAGAAAATCACCAAGGGATTAGGGCGAGAAGATGTTCAGAGAGAATTCTAATTGGAGATTTTCTAGAGTTCTTTTCTCTTATAAATAATCCACACAATGGCTCGTCCTTAGTGTCTTATTTATAGTTGCCTAGGGCAAATCTTTGCCATAATTAAATAATATATTTTAATATCTAATATATTAAAATATATTTATCTAACTAATTTGAATCTTATTCAAATCTTTTTAAATTCTCCTACGATATTTATTTCCTTATTTGAATATTATCCAAATTTTAAAAATATCTTTTCTTTAATATATCTTAATACATTAATAATTTCTTTCATATTTAATGTATCAAATACAACAAACATGTTTTCCATCATTTAATATATCAAATATATTAAACATTAATTTGAACATTTCAAATTTGTCTTTCAACTAAATTAATCCTCATGAGCTAGCAAGGGACCTTATGGACCTACAGATTGCAAGCTCCAATGATACAAAATTAATTAATTGAACTTTTTAATCAATTAATTTTCTTTCATTAACTCTAGGTCATTCCACTATAGACCTAGAATTGCACTCTTATGCACTGTAGGACAAGTTGTGTTCATGAATATAACCATTACATACAAGTCGATCTTTTACGAGTTGTTCGTAATTATAGCTGGGTCAAAAGTTTGTTTTACTCCTGTAATTACATCTTACGCCTTAAGTACCACTAATTCTCTAATGAACAATTTGTTTATGATCCAACCATAAACTAAGTCCCTCTTGGGCCAGCGAGAGGGTGGGGCCCCATTGTTCAAGTCCCGAAATCAATATTTAAGGGAACTACTCATCTACTTACCCTATATTGGAAGGAGTGAATTACATCTTGTGAGATTATGTTCCCAGCTCCCTATTTGGTCAAGTCTCCAAAATGGTAGGCTTATTGAATCGACTACAAAAGCCACTCTCACCCATGCAAATCAAACTACAAGTCCTCACAAGCAGGAGTTCATAACTCACTCAAGATTAAGATTGAGTCGCATATGATCATTCTGATGAAATATTAATTTTCTCAATTAACGGATTTATAAAGAGAGATTAAATATTTCATGGTCCAATCTTATACAAACTCATTGTTTAAGATACCCCCACTCACATGTCTCCACATGAACGATTTGGATCAAATCATTTGTAACTATTACAAAGTGAGTCGTATCAATAATGTTACAAAGATAAAGCACCCAACTTTATCCATATACTATGACTCTTTAGGTTATTTCTTGAACATAATCCTCTCATATGTCAACTACATACTGTTCAAGATTACACTAATAATCTTGTATTTTTCATATAATGGGTAATATTATATTGTAAATAAAATAATCAAAAGTATTATTAATTATTAAATAATTAATTAATTACGAGACTTTAGAGCATAAATCCCAACAACTGGAGAAAAGGTGAAAAAGTTATGGAGTTTAAAAGCTTTGCCTAAAGTGAAAATGTGTGCTTGGAAGATCATTCATGACATTATCCCTACCCGATTTAACATTAGACAAAAAGGAATTGTTATGAAATTACCTTTGAACACAAGCAATTTACAACAAAGACAAATACCTCCAAAGATAAGAGAAAATAATAACACACAGAGTTATAGTGGTTCAGCGATGTTGCCTACATCCACTTTGAAGATGCTGTTATTTTATTCCTCTTTATGCTTTTTCACTTTCCAGAATACACCTAGAAGAAAAATAGAAAATCTCTCTTCCTGTCTATCTCCAGCCCTTCGTCTACCCTCTGTATGTTCCTCTTTTCTTCTCTCTCCCACTCTCCAAAATATTGGTTACTCCACTAACCCTCATTCTAATAACCGAATGATAATTACAAAATAACCCCTCAAGGAATCTGGATAAAAACAAATATAAAGTGCCCAAGTAAAGAGGAAATACAAAGGCTCAAGATTGGGCTTTATAGTTCCAGCCCATTACAGGAATTGATACTAATCCTTTGTGTTTACTGTGCAAGGAAAAAAAGGAGACGACAAGCCATGTCTTTTGGGGTTGCAAATTAGCTAAGAAAATTTGGACCCACTACTTTCTCCACCTAAGTGAAGTTTTTAATTGCTGCAAGGAAATTTGGAGCCTAGGTTGCTGTTGGGACTGGCTTGGGAATAATCTAAAAATAGAGGAGCTTAGTTCGGGGGTTCTTATTTTATGGAGCATTTGGAATTTTCACAACTCTATGAATAGTGGGGCTCGGATTATCGATGTACAGCAAAGCTTTATTCAAATCACTAGACAAATTGATTGTTTTAGAGAAGGAATAAGTCTTACCTAGAATTCTGAGCAGTCCAACAAGCTGGAGAACCATCTGAGTTAGCATCGTTAGAGTCCGCTGTCTGTGGGCTAGAAAATTAATGTTGATGCTACATGGAATGAAGAGCCGGGCTACGGAGACATTGGGTGGATTGTGCAGGACTCAAATGAGTCTCTAGTGGGTGCCGATTTTTAGAAGGAGAGGAGGAAGTGGTCGATCAAATTGTTGGAGATGAAAGGAATCGTAGAAGGGTTACGCAGTCTTCTTACTCACTTCAAAGGTCCTTTCCTCCCTATCATTGTGAAGTTTAACTCGGCCAAAATAATCGCCATTCTCAACAAGGAAGCTCTTGACTTTTTAGAGATCAAGAGTCTGGATGAAGAAGTGAATCATCTAGCTCGAAATTTGGGAGACTCGTTTGTGAAGTGTCCTCGATTGAGTAATTCAGCCACACACTTGCTTGCTTGAGCTGTTTTTCTCCTTTTTTTTGTCCCTTTTGATTTCTGATCAGCCCCATTCTTCTGTTCTGGAAGAAGCGTCGTTGTATGATTTACCATCTTGGTTCAGCTCTGCTTTATTCTAGGAGCTAGGTTGTTGTTTGGTGGTGGTTTAATGAATCTTTCTTCAAAAAAAAAAAAAACTCGTCAAGGGTCATAATTTTGGGTTTTTTATAGGGACTAGTTTGGAATTACGTGCGTTCCATGTGTTTCATACAGTTTAAAATACAACTTATCCATAAAAGTTGAAATGTTATTTTTGTTATGTACCAAAAAGATTAAATATTATATTTGAATTTATAACTATTACAAAAGTTGATATTATATATACCATTTCAATTAAGAATTGTACTTTATCATTTTTTAGCTCAACAACATGTAGAGATAGGAGGAGATTAACATGAATTTATAATTATTGCAAAAGTTGATGTTCAATACCATTTTCAATTGAAGTTGGAGTTATTTCTACGACATAAAATAATTTAGACCATTGTTAAAAAATAATCTATAAGAATTAGGGATTGTATTGATGAAACTGTTAATTTTAATTTTTAGCATCAATATATTGGTGAGAGTTTTTTTTTTTTTTTTTTGGTCGCATGATGAGAGTTAAGTATTGTTGAATTGACGACCTTTAATAATAATTAATAGAATTATTGTTTAAAAGTATGCATTTACTTCATCAATAGAAAAGAAGATAATTTTTTTTTAATAAGTTTTAAATTTTATAATATTTATATAAAAATCACTACTTGATCCAATCTATTAACCACATCAAATTATATTTTAAGTTCTTTTTTAGTAAAAAGTTGGTTTAAAAACACATCAAATTATATATACTATTATGTTATAGTTCTAGCCAAATAACACTGATATATTTATTACGAGGAGATGGAGCCCCATGACGTATGCAGACCAAATGCCAAACTTCAAATGGAGGTCAAGAAAAATAAAGCATAAAATAAATAAGCCAAATGATTGGGTTTGGAAGCACTATTGGAAGGAGAGACAAACATTTTACGAGATCACAAACAAAGAGGAGGCCAAAAAGAGCATTATCATCTCTAGACTTCAAGATTGCTCTACAAGGTGAGTATAACATAGACCTTAATTTTGAAGTTACTAACTTTCTTCCTCTATGTGTGGGTAAAATATTTGATTCGAGGATGAATCTTTTTCAAGAGGGAGGAGATGATATGATCTTGATTGCCATGAAGCCATACTTTCTTCAAAATCTCAACAATTGAGATCTTTTGCTGAGATTCCAGATTTATACATCACATTTGATGGATCATATCATACTGTTTTTTTGCATCAAATATATTCAAACTTGGTGTCAAATGAAAGCTTATTGAATTATCTTTCCAACAATATAAGACTCATTGCATTCCATCAAGTATTATGGAAGTTATGATATTTTGAGTGATCACTGCTTGGGCTGGAAAACTGCTATAATCGAGAATGCTTGGTGCCAAATCCAAATCCAATTATCATGTTGATAACTATTGAGAATATAGACAAATTGGATACCATTTTAAAGCTCTCTGAAAGACCTTTCTAGCCATATAAAGAACATGTCAATCCGAGTCTTGAAGAAGTTATGGAAAAAATACTGAAGAATGTCCAATCCAGAAACTTTCCTTATTTGAAACTTTCTATATTTGCTTTAGACAATTATGAACGAATTTTTGCCTTTAGAATTTATTTTCTAGCATCTTGTAAGTTAGGAAAATATTATATTATTTTGAATATTATTCCCTAATTATTTTGGGAAAGATACTTCTAGAATTTAGGGTTTATTACTTGTTGTAGTTGTCTACCTCAAGGCTATAAAAGCCTCACTATTTTCGATTGTAGAATGAAGTTATGATGAATGAAATTTGAATTGAGTCTTTTGACTTATCTATTGCGAAAGTATAAAACCCCTCTTTTGTAATTCTTGTGCGTAGCTTAGAATTGCATGTCTAGAAACATTCAAGTTGATTGGCCGTCAAACTTGTGGTGTGTTTCTTCCTTGAAGTGAATGGGGTTGTGAATAGTGCTTAGGCATTCAAGTTGTCTTGCTTCTTGGTTTTAACCAACTATCTAAAGGTAATTTGATCCCTAAGTTTCCCTTTGAGTTGTGCTAATTGAGGTTTATCTCGTAGTGTTTATGTTTTAGTCTACTTGAGAGAGTATTTGGGTTAAACACTAGGTGGACAAGCATCAATGGGCTTTCTCGAGAACATAACGAAACAAAAATGAAGAGCAGATGAATGGAAAAGAAAAACGGCAGAAAGAATCATGGGTTTTATGTGAAGAATGAACGCCTCATTTCCTCCTCTTCGTGCTCCTTTTTAATTTCTTTTTCTTCTAGGGTTTCCTTCTTGGTGTCCCTCTGACTTGTAAGCCTCATAATCTCATTTGATTTGGTGGAACAAATCCCCCTTTTTGCGCAACCTTCTGATTACTCGAATCTGCCCTTTCCTTGTCTGTTTGTTATAGCAATTAGTCAGTAATCGTCTGGAAATTGTCCCCTTCTTGTCAAAACTGCAGTCAAAAGCACTTTATTAGTGCAAACTTTTCTTTTCCTTTCATTTATTCATTTTAATTTACTTTGGAAGATTCATGATGCTTTTGTTGGAATTTAAATGATTTTATAAAGAAATTACTAATAAACCCAAACATAACCTCTATTTATGAGCTGAATAATTCTCAATTATGAGAACTATCAATAACCATTGTGGGTAGTGAACTTCCCGAATAAACTTTGTCTTCAATAGCTCGTTGACTTGTTCAGCTATGACTTCGTTTCGAGCGTGATTAAAGGCTCTACATTTTTGTCGCACTTGCTTGAAGTTTTTATCCACATTGAGTTGATGCACGATCACCTTGGGATCAACCCTTGGCATATCGTTGGAAGACTAATCAAAGACATCGGGATTGGTTTGAAGAAAGTTTACAAGGCTTTCCCTGTGTTTAGGTTTAACTTAGAGTCGAAGTTGATTCGTTGGTCCTCTGATAATAATGAGATAGACTCTACAACTTCGATTGGTTCGCCTCGACGCTTGATTCTCTCAAGATGGAATTTTAGCTATGCTTTTTCCATGCTTGATAACGTCTAAGCTCTTAGACATTTTGGGAGTGTCATCTCTTAGTCATCATTTCCCTCTCCTTCAGCCATCAGGCCTTTACTCTCAGTGTTGGGTCGCGGGCCAATAGAGGTGAGTCTTGAGCCATAGATAATTGGTCTTGTCCAGAGCTATTCCCCAGTTTACCACTTTCCAGTCGGTCCTGGGGATCTTTAGACAACACCATAGCTATTAGGTTTGGCTCGCCTGAGACTTCATGGATTTGAATCGTGCTTTGTCCCATTTCTCGAATCTTTTCTTCTAGTGTTGCACATTTGTCATTCGCCTTTGCCTTCTTGGTAGCAGGTTGACTAAGCTATATTTGAGGTCCTTGAGTGTCAGCGCGATGTTTCTACCCAGGTCTATCCTCAGGTCAGTCCTGAGGATCCGTAGACAGTACATTGCTCATGTTCCCGCTTTTGCTCATGATTTCAGTCGCTTGATGGCTCAGTAAAGCACACTTCGTCCTCACAGACGACGCCAACTGTTGATACTGAAATTTTGTAAGGGGATCAATAGTAAATTTGTATTGGTAGAAACATAATGTGCCTGCAAAATAGAAAAGATGAGCTAAGGGTGGTGGTTCTAAGCCACCTCCACTCCAACCCTCAAGTCAGTATCGGGTTTAGAGAGTGCTTAGAGAATAGAGGGCGATGTTGTGGCGTACCTCTTTAACTATTGAGTTGTAGTATTTATAGGATGGTTGTGGAATCGTTGTCATAAATGGGCACTATAATCGCTCTGTGATTCTCGCAGCGGATTAAATATAAGAAATGGATCTTTGGTATGACCGTTACCTAGGTGAGCCGATCATATCGTCCTTGGCTAATGAAATCAATCTCATGGGGCTTGGCTGACCTGGGTCGGCCTCCAAAACTTGGTTGTCTCGAAGGTTGACCTCTATGCCTTGGCCAACCCAGGGATCAGCCTCATTGGTTATGACGATCCACATCTCGAACTCATCCTTTGGGCTTTAGTCTCGATGGGTTTTCAGTTTGGTTGATTTTACCTCTAACAATTATGATAATGAAAATATTAAAAATTCACACAATGAATACTTATGGCTTATATAAATACTAGTTCTACTTATGAGTTTTTTTATTTTGTTATCTACTTTTTAATAGTGTTTTCAAAATCCAAACCAAGTTTTGAAAACTAAAAAAATTAGTTTTTATGAACTTATTTTTTCTTTTGGAATTTGGCTTAGAATTCAAATATTTCTTGAAGAGAGGTGCAAACCACAATAATAAAGAAATGGTGAGGAAACAAACACAATTTTCAAAAACAGAAAACTAAAAATGAAATCTTTATCAAATGGAGCTTTAGGCCCCATTTGATAGCCATTAATTTGATTTTTGGTTTTTGGTTTTTGAAAATTAAGCTTGTTTTCTCATGATGTCTCTACAATGGTTTTCATCTTTCTTAAGTAAACATTTGAATTATTAGTCATATTCCAAAAAAAAAAAACATTTTCAAAAACTACTTTTTTTAGTTTTCAAAACTTGACTTGGTTTTTGAAAACATTGGTAGAAAGTAGATAACAAAACAAAGAAACTTCTAGGTAGAAGTAGTATTTATAAGCTTAATTTTCAAAAACCAAATGGTTGTCAAACAAAACCTTAGGCCCCGTTTGATAACCATTTGGTTTTTAGTTTTTGGTTTTTGAAAATTAAGCCTATAAATACTACTCCCACTTATGGTTTTACTTGTTTTGTCATCTTCTTTTTGCCTTATGTTTTCAAAAACCAATCCATGTTTTGAAAACTAAAAAAAGTAGTTTTCAAAAACTTATTTTTGTTTTTAGAATTTGGCTAAGAATTCAAATACTTCCTTAAGGGAGATGAAAACCATTGTAGAGAAATTGGGAGAAAACAAGCTTAATTTTCAAAAACCAAAAACTAAAAACCAAATGGTTATCAAACGGGGCCTGAGTTTTTAGTTTTTGGTTTTTGAAAATTGTTCTTGTTTTCTCACCATTTCTTTACATTAATTTTCATCTTTCTTAAGGAAACAACCAAATTCTAAAAACAAAAACAAGTTTCTAAAAACTACTTTTTTTTTTCGTTTTAAAAAATTGGCTTGGATTTTGAAAACATTTGTAAAGAGTAGATAATAAAATAAAGAATTCATAGGTGGAAGTAGTATTTATAAGCTTAATTTTCAAAAACCAAAAATTAAACACTAAAGTCCTGTTTGATAATCATTTGATTTTTTGTTTTTGAAAATTGTGCTTGTTTTTTCATCATTTCTCTACAATGGGTTTCATCTTTCTTATGAAAATATTTGAATTCTTAGCCAAATTCCAAAAACAAAAACAAATATTTAAAACTACTTTTTTAGTTTTCAAAACTTGGCTTAATTTTTAAAAACATATGTAAAAAATAGATAATAAAACATGGAAATCTATAGGTGGAAGTAGTATTTATAGTCTTAATTTTCAAAAACCAAAAAATAAAAACTAAATGATTATCAAATATATTCCGAATGGTTATCGAACAAGGTCTAAAATGTCTATTTTAGTTCTCTAGTTTTAAAAGATCAACACATTTTGTCATTAAATATTTAAAATGTATCACGAATCTTCAAGTATGTGTTAAACATGAATGACATGGACATGTACTAAAACTGTGTATCTTAGTTAATGCATAAATTGAGTGAATGAATATTAAGGGAAAAAATAATAAGACTAAATTATAGAAAATATTCATGAACTTTGTACTTTGTTTAAAAAATACTCCTGAACTTTCAAAAGTTTCATTAATAACCTTAAACTTTCAAAAAAACGTTCAAAAATACCCTTACTGTTAGTTTTGGATGGAAACCGTTAGTACTTTGTTTCAAAAATACTTCTAAACTACTACCCTTAAACTTTCAAAAAATGGTTAAAAAATACCCTTACCGTTAGTATATAGATAGAAATCGTTAGTACCTCGTTTTAAAATGCCCCTGAAGTTTCAAAAGTTATATTAATACCCTTGACCTTTTAAAAAAAGTTAAAAAATATCTTTACCGTTAGTAGATGGACGAAAAATATTTATCTACACCCCATTACCTCCCTCTTCCATTTCTTCTCTCTCTTGATTTGCTTCAATCTAATGGCCTAACACTTTTTTATTTTTCCTCTTTTTTTTCCTTTCTTTTTCAATACCCTGTTTACTCTCTTCTTCCATTTTTCAATCTCTAAAACTACCCCCTTCAATCAAGGTATATAGACTATAGAAAGAAAAATAGAGAATAATAGAACCACCAATGGACCTTAGGACTTAAATGCTTTAACAAGGTTGTGCGTTAGTAATTTGAGTTAGTAAGTTTGGGTTCAATACACAAAAAGAGAGACATGTTGAGAATTTGAGTCATAATTTTGAGGATAACTATTGGGAGGAAAAATAAAGAGAACATATGCATTACCAAATTTGTAGCGGATGAAAATTTTATTAATCTTTTTTTCAGTTTAAATTAGTCTATTTGTTGTCGTCAGTTAAGAAGGTTCCTCATGATTGAGAATTGGACAAATAGAGGAAAAATTAGAGTACCTAAAAATGAGGGTATCAATATGAGTTGTTTTCAAATTAGTTCTTTTCTAACTCAAGATAACTTAAAAAACATTGACTATTTGAGTGTTGAAATTTCTAATATTTATGTTTGAGTATGCTTAGAAGTAAGAGAGGGCTCCTCCTTTTTATTTAAAGTTCTAATATTTAAGAAAATATGAGAAATGGGGGAAGTTTTAGAGATTGAAGAATGGAAGAATAGAGTAAGAGGGTATTGAAAAAGAAAGGGAAAAATAGAGGAAAAATAGAGAAGTGATAGGCCATAGATTGAAGCAAATTAGGAGAGAGAGAAAATAGAAGAGAGAGGTAATGAGGTGTAGATAAACGGTTTTCGTCCATATACTAATAGTAAGGGCATTTTTTAATTTTTTTTTTTAAAGATTAAGGGTATTAATGCAACTTTTGAAAGTTAATGAGTATTTTTAAAATGAGGTACAAACGATTTCTATCTATATATTAACGATAAGGGTATTTTTGAAAGTTTAAGGGTATTAATGGAACTTTTGAAAGTTTAGAGATATTTTTGAAACAGAGTACTAACGGTTAATTTCCATCCAAAACTAACGATAAGGGTATTTTTTTTAACTTTTTTTGAAAGTTTAAGCGTATAAATGAAACTTTTAAAAGTTCATGGTTATTTTTGAAACAAAGTACTAAGTTCAAAGATATTTTCTATAATTTTTGTCAAATAATAATAATGACTAAAATAGTTTTCTTCTTAAAGTTTAGAAACCAAAATAGAAAAGTGTTAGAAAATTCAATGACCAAACATAACTAACTTATATATTTAATCACAATTTCAAAGTAGGGTAACATGCATTTAGTTTGTTGGAATCACTATATATGCAAATTGTGTTTTTTATCTGATTTAAATTTAAATTTTAATCTTTATGCTTTCTAAGTTTATTTTATTTTAATTCCAAAACTTTTAGAATGTTTATTTTTGTTTTTAAAATTTTAAATTTATTCCAACTTTGTTTAAAATAATTATTTTGGTTCTAATCATTATTTTGCTTTTAACAATGGATAACATGACTTTTTTCCTATTTTTTTCAAAAAAATAATTATATAGTTTCTAAATAAATGTCGATGTGATTTATATGTTTTGCATGGGCCAGGTTATATATTATTACCAGGGGGTAACAAAAAAAAAATAGCTAATTTTAAATGAAGATCAACGTCATGTGTTTCCAAAAAAAAAAAAGCAACATAGTGACGTCATTATTTCTTTTATTTAATTTTAATAACATTTTTTAATATAAACTTGATTGAAAATTTGCAAAAGAAATTACATTTTTTAGTGGGAACAACATTGTGTTCATTATTTCTTTTATTCAATTTTAATAATATTTTTAGCTGCTGGCATTTATTTTATTCTATTTTAATAACATTTTTTAATAGAAACTTGATTGAAAATTTGCAAAAGAAATTACACTTTTTAGTGGGAACGACATTGTGACGTCATTATTTATTTTATTCAATTTTAATAATATTTTTAGCTGCTGACATCAGCCTGCTTAACGGTAATTGATATATTTATTCATTCATTTGAGGTTAAATGTTGAAATCTTCATATCTCCACATTTGTTTTACTAACAAAAAAAAAAGTTGGCTTGTACTAAGCATGTGCTCGGTTGTAATCAACTTGGAGGAATTTGTGTGTACGTGGCCACCAAATTATGAAAGGTGGTTCCCTCTGTTAAAACAGAAAGCAGATGACAAACAAAAACACAGAAGAAAAATGACACAGATTTACGTGGTTCACTAACGGTGTGTTAGTTACGTCCACGGGCAGAGGGAGAGAGAATTTTATTATCTTGAGGAGAAAATTGAATAGAGAATACATAAAGTTTTTCATATAAGAGTTTTAGAGGGTCTATATATGGCACCCGTCTTAAACCCTAACACATAATGGGCCCAAAAAGTCCAAAATTACAAAAATAAATAAACTAATCTCCATACCCGTACTTGGTCATTCGGAGCGCTAGATAACAGATTCAAGGCATTTCTACACCATCTTTTTCTAAAATGTTCTTGATTTGCTTTTTTTATATCACTTTTATTCTGGTTGGAAAATAGTGAGGTTCCAAAACATTATGGGTTCAAAAAAATTCATCAAATAGATTCATGAATTTTAAAAAAATATTGAATAGGGCAATGATCTATCAGAGACTTATTGAACACAAAGTTAAAATATTCCAACAAAGTTGTCAAGCTGTAACATATAGCAACTCAGAGTGGTTGATGTCCTTTTTCCTAAGGGGTTTTTTTTATATAACAATTTTGGAGTCGCCACCAATCATCTATAAGGAGTGATTAGTTACTCAATTAATGAAAAAACTAATCTACAAAACTAACAATTGAGCATAGGAAAAGTGTTCACGTCCCTACAACATACAACACAACACAACACATGTTTTTTAAAAAAACGGATACCCAATTTATTTTAAAATTATTCTATTATTTTTTGGTGAATATATATTTTTTTGTTTTGTTTCAAATGTCCAAAATTTATTAATTTACATTTTAATAATAAAAGATTAATTAACAAAGTGGCACGAGGTCATTAGAAAAATCTTGGAATTAGAATTAATTTTTATATTTCAAAACAAATTCCTCTGAACATTAGAAAATCATACTTTCTAATATTTCCTCATTGAGATTTTTAAGATTAATTTCTTGTATTTCTAGTATTAAAATCCTATAAAGACAACACAATTAAATCCCAAAAACATTTAATTTTATTTTGAAAAAACAAATCCATTTTTATTTTATTTTATTTTGGAAAAACAATTTCTTTTCCAAAGAATTTTCATATATTTCTGAAATTAGAAAACTCCAGCATGCAAATACTACTCCTTCTCCAAACAATTTTAGAAACTCATTTTAAAAAACGATTATTAAGCACCAGAACAAATTTTCCACCTATTTTAACAATTCATTTTAAATGCATATCAAATTAAAAGCGTTAATTAAGCATAAAACAAATCACTTTAGAAAGAAAAGCTTAAAATCATTTTATCAATTTAAAAGAATCTTAAAGGATTTCTATACTTGATCAACATAAATTAAAATAGAGCAAAGCAAATATAAATTAGAAAGAAAATCCATCTCACACATTTTAATTTGGATTGTCGAAGACTCGAAATTTGGATTGTAGCTGAAGGTCGTGTTCGCCACTGCCAAAGTGGTTGAAGTGTGGGTATTAGTTTAACCATTTTTATACACATTTTAATTTTGATTTCACCAAATCCATATTCTTTTCAATTTAAAAACCTTTGAAAAGAAAATCTCAAAACTTTTAATTTTAATATCTGATTTTCAAATTGCTTTTGGTTTCAAAATCAATTTCTAATCAATTTAAGATCCAAATTTCAATTTTTCTGCCACAATTAATCCTAGTTTTTTAATTTATTGATTTTTTCTATTTTTTATATTTTTAATTTTAAAACAAAATCAAGCTAGACTAAATATGGTGTCTACAACACCAGTCTCTGTTACTTTTTTTTTTTTTTTTAATCCAAATGTAAAAACCAAAGATTGATAAAATATTAGTATAACACAAATTGTATTTATAAATGGTTAATAGTATTTGATTTAAACATTATGAATTGTCTTTTTATAAATAATTAAACAAATTGTATAAGCAAGATTCTTTTGAAAGATTTCAGTGCATTGATTTTCAGACTGTACTTTTCCTTTCTTTTGCTTTTTCTTTTTCTTTTTCATTTTTTCATTTTTTTTTTTAAAAAAAATCTCTTACAAAGACCACTTTGATTTATAGACCCTGTGAATTTTGGATCTAATTCTTCCCCAAATCGTTTGAGCACTTTTTTGAGAGATAACATTGGAGCGATGGTTGAGTTCCTATAGACTTTTGGTGTACAGGAAGTGTTGAAGAAAGTGGTGAACCTTACAGCTGAGCAAATTGGCCTCGCATGGAGTATTAAGCATTTGATTTAAGTATCACATTTGTATTTTTTAATTTCTATTTAGTCAGTTACTTGACAATTGTACTCTCGTTTGTGATCCATTTGGCTATTTATAGCCTTGCTATTAATGAAATCATTATGCAAGACTTATTTACTTCCTAGGTGTAATATGGTATCAGTTGATCCTTTCTAAAAGTTCCCTTTCTCTCTTCTTCTTTGGAAGTTTTTTTTTTCTTGCATCATTCCCTCCATGACTGACACACAAAATGTTACCGACTCATCCACTGATCCTGCTTCATTATCGACAATTCAGCCTACGAATCTGTCCATAGTTGAGCAATATGCCAATTTGTATTATCTTCATCATTCTTATAATACGAGTCTGATTCTCGTTTTGAATTTGCTAACCGAGTCGAATTACACAGTATGGAATCGAGTGATAATATTAGGGCTTACTATGAAGAACAAGATGTGTTTTGTTGATGGTATGCTTTCATAGCCAACTGGCGATCTTTGCAATTCGTGGATCATTTGTAACAGCGTAGTCACCACTTGGATCCTCAATTCTCTTTTGAAAGAAATTTCTACAAGCATCAATTTCTTCGATTCTGCTAGAGAAATTTGGATTGACCTTTAGCAAAGGTATCAATGCAAGAATCGTCCTAGGATCTTTCAACTTCGCCTTGAATTTTCCAATTTAGTTCAAGATCAACATTCTGTCACCACTTATTTCGAAAATTGAAGACTCTGTGGAATGAACTTGGTTCTTATTGTCCTTCGTGCTCTTGTGGTCGATGCTCCTATGGTGATGTTAAAGACTTGATCGATTATTTCCAGACAGAATATGTTATGGCTTTCCTCATGGGATTGAATGAGTCATTCAGCCAGATTCACACTCAACTTCTTCTCATAGAACCTGAGCCTACCATCAAGCATGCTTTTTCCTTAATTGCATAAGAAGTTGAACAACGTGTCTCGATTGCTTTTGTCGCTTCCTCCACCACTTCGACTACTGCACTTCTTGTCAAGAATTCTTCTGCGAATTCTTCCAGTGCTGTTTCGAGTCACAATCGTTCACAATCAAATTGTGAAAAGAAGAAGGAATGGCCTCTCTGTACTCATTGCGGTATCCAAGGTGATATAGTATCGCTGCTACAAAGGTATCAAAACTAGAAGCGTGTTCTTGTTAAATCTGAGACTTCTTCAGCATCAACGCCTGAGCAATGTCAAGGTTGCTTCTGAAACCACTCCTTTTGTCTCTCACGTTGCAGGTACTTACCGTTATTCTTCTAATTTGTTCCTTCCTCTGGCTCATGGTGATATAAACTAGGATGTTCTTGCTTTACATCAGGACCAATCACACGTTCAAGGGTCAAACAACTGCAATTGGCTTTCGATTCCCACATACAAACAGTGGTAAATTCATTTAATGAAGGTCAAGGCAGGAAAAATGAACAAAAGCTCTATATACTCTGCCAGATGATGCTACAAGAAGAAAATAGAGCTTTGTGTTAGGAAATTTACTATTGTAATTTTGGTATGAAAATTTATTATTTTTTTAGTTGGTTGGAAAATTTTATTGAGGGGCAGTTTGGTATTTTAGCCAATTAGCTAAATGATTAGGTTAGAAACCTGAAGGTATGTTATACGCAAAAACTCAGTTTTTGGAATGAAGTTTTTTGTGTTTGATGTCTGAGCCACATCATCATCTCTTTGCAATTCTTGAATCCAGAGTTGCAAGCCAGGAACATTCAAGTAGGTCTGTTCAGCTTGTTTGTGGAGTGTTCAAACCTAGAGTGAAGAACTAGTTTTCTTATCTCTTGGTCTTCGATCAAAAGATAATCCACATCTAGTCCTTTTTTCTTAAGGATTGAAATCAAACTGATTTTAGGGGTTTTAGAATTTTATAATTTGAGGTCACATAACCAAAGGGTTATAAATTTTCAAAATTCTAGGGTTTTCCATCACATGGATACTTGACTTTGGGGCTTTTGCACATATCTGCTATTTGCGTGAATATTTCATAAATCTGAGGTCTATTTCTGGAATGAATGTTTCTTTGCCTAATCATACTTGTACTGGTGATATTTGCATTAGTGAACATCTGTTGCTTCAAAATGTGTTGTTCATTCCGTCATTTCGATTTAATCTGATATCCATCAGTGCTTTAACTGATGATCAGTCTCTCATGGTGAAATTTGTTGGTAATTTCTATTTTCTCCAGGACAAGTTCTCTTTGAAGATGATTGGGAATGCTGATGTCTGGCAAGGATTATATCTCCTGTAGGGTATTCCTCTTAAGGATTCATGTTTGCCAACTCATTCAGTTTTGCCTGGTATTGTTTGTCATTCTGGCTCTGCTGTTATTAATTGGCATGATAGACTTGGAACTTCTCATTCAAGCATTTGTCTGCATTAAAGGATCTCATACATTTTACTCATGTTGAGTCTGTACATGTTGATCCATGTTTGCTTTGCCCTCTTGCTAAACAGAAGCGTTTGTCATTTTACTTGAATAATCAAATGTATGTTAATATGTTTGATTTGTTGCATTGTGATATTTGTGGACCATATCAAACTCCTACTCATGTTGGCTATCGTTACTTTAGCACGCTTGTGGTTTCTCTAATGAAACAAAAATCTGATGCTTTGGTGATTGTTCCTCGATTTTTTAAGTTAGTAGAGACTCAATATGGTGTTCCAATTAAACAGTTTTGTTCAGATAATGCATCAGAGTTGACTTTCACTGATTTCTTTCTATCGAAAGGTGGTATACATCAGTTTTTCTGTGTTGCTAGACATGAGTAGATATGTTGTCTAGAGAAAACACCAACATTTGCTTAATGTGGCTAGATCTCTACTATTTCAGTCTCAAGTACAATCCAATTTTGGGGAGAATGTGTTCTTATAGCATGTTTCCTTATCAATCGAACTTCTTCCCCTTTACTCAATTGGATAACTCCTTTCTATCGTTTACATAGAAAGCATGTTGATTACTCACTCATTCGTGTGTTTGGTTGCCTATGCTTTGCATCAACACTTTCGTCCAATCGATCTAAATTTCATTCACAAGCTTTGCCAGCTGTTTTTCTTAAATATCCCCCTTGAATGAAAGGGTATAGATTGTATGACATAGAAAACAAGAAAATTTTTATATCTCAAGTTGTCATATTTCATGAACATATTTTTGTTAGGATTTATGTCATAAAGCCTCGTAATTAATAATTTATTTAATAATTAAAATAATTTTGATTGTTTTTTTTACAATATAATATTATCTGTTATATAAAAAATCCAAATTTATTAATGTAATCTTAAACAGTATGTGGTTGACATACGAGAGGATCATGTTCAAGACATAACCTAAAGAGTCATAGTATATAGATAGGATTGGGTGCCTTATCTTGGTAACACTATTGCTACTACCCACTTTGTAATAATTATAAATGATTTTATCCAAATCATTCATGTGGAGACATGTGAGTAGGGGTATCTTATACAATAAGTTTGTGTAAGACTTGACCACGAAATATTTAATCTCTCTTTATAAATCTGTTAATTGAGAAGATAAATATTTCATCAGGATGATCATATGCGACTCAATCTTAATCCTAAGTGAGTTATGAACTCCTGCCTATGTAGGTTTGTCCTTTGATTTGCATGGGTGAGAGTGGCTTTTGTAGCCGATTCAATATGCCTACCATTTTGAGGACTTGACCAAATAGGGAGCTGGAAACATAATCTCACAAAATGGAATTCACTTCTTCCCTTATATGGTAAGTAAATGAGTAGGTCCTCAAGTGTTGATTTCGAGACTTGAACAATGAGGCCCCACCCTCTCACTGACCCAATGAAAATTAATTAATTAAAGAATTTAGTTAATTAATTTTGTATCATTTGAGCTTATAATCTGTAGATCCATAAGGTCCCCTTGCTAGCTCATATGAATAAATAGAGATCAATTTCGTTGAGAGAAAATTTTGAAATGTTCAAATTAAAATTTAATATATTTGATATATTAAATAAGGGAAAATATATTTAATGTATATGATACATTAAATATCAAAGAAATTATTAATGTATTGAGATACATTAAAGAAAATATATCTATTAAATTTGAATTAGATTCAAATTAGGAAATAGATGTCGTAAGAGAATTTAAAAGGTTTGAATAAAATTCAAATTGGTTAGATAAATATATTTTAATATATTAGATATTAAAAAATATTATTTAATTATTTGCCCTAGGCCACTATAAATAGTACCCTATGAGTGAGCCAATGTGTGCATTCTGAATAAGAGAAAGAAACTCTTTGGTCCTTTGTTCGAGTCATAGCAAGGAAAATTTTGTGGAAGTCTTGGAGTTCAACCTCATTGGAGTTGGAGTATAAAGGGAAAAAGACTGCCAGAAATATCTCCATAATATTTATGTCAAGGTATTTATTTCTTAACCTTCGTTTTTATTTAATTCTAAGTAAAATCAAAGACGATCTAATGCTTCCGCTGCAAGATGAAGTGTTCATTCATTTCAATTTTTCCATTCCATCATATCACATCTCAAGATGAAATTATTGATGCTTTTTCAGATTTAGTGTTACCTAAATCTTTTGGATATTCAGGTGTTTCTTTAGCATCTCATTCATCATCAGCTGGTGTTACACACAATCAAACTAATGAGCGATCTGCTGCAACATCTCAGCTTGATCTTACTAATGTGAATAATGAGTAGCGTTCTGATCCTTCTGATCAGACCCTCAATGACGTTGGTTCTCAGTCCCAGGCCATCCTTAATGAAGTTGGTTCTCAAACCCTCAATGAAGTTAGACGTTTTACTCGTCCTTCTAGACTTCCTTCATATTTGCGAGACTATCATTGCAGTCTCCTTCATTCGACTGAGTTGCCTTCTACTAAATCCAAGTATCCTTTACATCAATTTTTGTCTTATGAAAGGATGTACCCTACTCATCGGCAGTATGTTCTTGTTGTAACCTCTGATACTAATTGATTAAGACAATGACCCTCGACAATTATCTCCATTGGTATAAGGCCTTTTGGGGGGAACTAAAAGTAAAACCATAAGGGCTTATCCCCAAAGTGGACAATATCATACCATTGTGGAGATATGTCGAGGGTCATTGTCCTCATCAATTGGTATCAGAGCCATGGTAAAAACCTAGTTGTGTGCCAGAGAAATCCTCAAAGTGGAATGAAGATTAGTGAGCCTTGGTCGTGCTTTATTTGGGTGTTATACCACTCACTTGGGTAAAGAGCAAGTGTCATGCTCTATCAGGGTGTTTTACCACTCGCCTTGATAAGAGCAAGTGTGGTCCGTATTTGTGCTCTATTTGGGTGTTGCCTCAAGATGAATTGGTTGTGCCTCAAGATGAAGAGCAATCTCTTAGTTGGGAGTGGACGAATTTGTTCGTAGAGAGGCTCAAGTGTGGTACTTTGTTCAAGGGGAGGATTGTTAGGAGTGTTAACAAAGCCCCACATTGGCTAGGGAAGGAAGAGATCCATGGTATATAAGTGAGGACAATTATCTCCATTGGTATAAAATCTTTTGGGGGAAACCAAAAGTAAAACTATGAGGGTTTATGTCCAAAGTGGACAATATCATACCATTATGGAGATATGTTGAGGGTCACTGTCCTCACCAATTTTATCATCAAGATGTCCCATTTCCACATTGGCGTGAAGCAATGGTAGTTGAATTACAAGCCATGGAGACTAATAGAACTTGGTTTGTTGTTCCCCTATCGAAAGATCACCATTCCATTGGTTGCAAGTGGATTTATAAGGCCAAGTTAGTAGCTAAAGGCTATACACAACAAGAAGGACTTGACTATATTGAGACATTTTCTCCTATTGCAAAGTTTGTCACCGTCAAGGTACTTGTTTCTATTGTTGTTTCCTTAAATTGGCCATTAATACAGCTTGATGTCAACAATATTTTTTCTATGGAGATTTGCATGAAGAAGTTTATATGGATTTGCCTCTGGCTATAAAAACAATGTTGCTATGTCTAAGGGGGAGGGTCTTGTATGTAAACTCCATAAGTCTATCTATGGTCTGAAACAAGCGTCGAAGTAGTGGTTTGATAAGTTCTCACACGCTTTGTTGCTCCTTGGTTTTCAACAGTCTAAATTCGATTATTCTTTGTTTGTTCGTGGCTCTGGTTCAAATTTTATAGCTTTGCTTGTATATGTGGATGATATAATCATCACTGGTGCTTCTTTGGATGATATTACTACTTTAAAAGTTCATCTTAATATGACTTTTAACCTCAACTTTTTGAAATATTTGTCTTGCAAACCAAGTGCTTTGCCTTTAGATCCCAATCTTAAGTTGCAGTTTGATCAACGAGATTTGTTGAATGACCCACTGTATATCGGCGATTGATTGGGCATCTGTTATATTTGACTATATCCCGACCTGATATAACCTTTGCTGTTCACAAATTAAGTCAATTTGTTGCTTGCCCACGATAGCCACACTTATCCGCTGTACACTCCCTGTAGCATTATCTGAAAGGAACTCTAGGCCAAGGGATTTTCTTGTCCTCATCTTCATCCTTTCAATTACAAGCTTTTACTGATGCTGATTGGGCATCGTGTTTGGATACTCGAAAGTCTAAAACGGAGTTCTATATTTTTCTGGGAGATGTTTTAGTTTTGTGGAAAGCTAAGAAGCAAAACACCGTTTCACACTCTTCAGTCGAGGCTAAATATCCTGCACTTGTCGCAACAACCAGTGAGCTTGTGTGGTTGCTTCAATTACTGCATGAATTACAGATTTCATCGCCAATGCCAACTTTGATTTTTGTGATAACCAATCTGCGATACATATTGCTTCAAATCCAATATTTCATGAGTGCAAAAAACATGTCGTTAAAGGGAGGAGAAGAATCGTCATTCACCTACTCTTAAATTTCTAAACCACGTCGTCCAACTAATTGACCAAATAATCCAAGCAAGCTCCACGTTTATATGCCACGTCACTACAGATAGAGCCACCTCAACTTTCTGTTCAAAATATTAATAGAATTTCTTAAAGGGTATTTTTGAAACATTTGGGAAAGATCAAGGGTAGTATTGAAAATTTTGAAAGGATAGGAATATTTTTTAAACAAATGGCAAAGTTCAAGGGTATTTTTTGTAATTTAGCCTAAAGTTTACCTTTAACTTTATCTTTAACAAAAAAAAATGATAATAACAAAATCTTCTCTTTAACTTTTTCTAAAGTTTACCATATCCTTAACTTTTATGAGAACATAATAAGAAAATAAACGTTGAAATTAAAAAATAATAAATAAATAAAATAAAATAAAATAAAACAACAACAACAAATGGGTGTGAGCTGTTTAATTTCTAGAATATTTGTATGCGAAGAAAAATTCTCCAACTTTCCCAAATCAAAATGGACATTTTTTTTTCTAAGCAATTGTCATTGGGAAATTTCTGGGAAGCTAGCCCTCAAGGTTTGCCAATTGTTTGGAGTAAAAAGAAACAAAGCCAAAGAATTAAATTTCTTTAGTTTTCCTTCTTGGTTGGTCAAAAATTTGCATCAATATATGGACAATTAGGATCCAACCCAACATGGATATGAAGAACAAGATCGTGATGTCATTATTTCTTTCATTCAATTTTAATAACAGTTTTTTTTTTAACTTTATTGAAAATATACAAAAGAAATTACATTTTTTTTAGTAGGAACAACATCGTGATATCATTATTTATTTTATTCAATTTCAAAAGTATTTTTTAATAGCCAACGTGAACATAGTTCAATGGTAGTGGACATCTACTTCTTCCTTTGAAGTTAAAAATTCAAATCTTCATATCTTCACATTTGTTGTACTAAAACGAAAAAGTAAGTGCAAAGTATGTGCTCCGTTGTAATCAATTTGGAGGGATTTGGGCACAAATTATGAAAGGTAGTTCCCTCTTTTTCTTTTTTCTTTTTCTTTTTTTCTGTTTAATTACATAAAATGTTCTTGATTTGCTTGGTTTATATCATCATTTTTATTCTTGTTGGAAAATAGTGTGCTCCCAAAACATTATGGGGTTGTTTGGCCCCCTGTTTTGGGTTTGGATGGTTTTGGATTCCAAACCCAAAATCATATTGGGCCCAATGTATTCAAAACCTTTGGTTTTGAATTACAATCCCATGGGTTACAATAGTGCAACCCCATGGGATTTGTGCCACGTTTTCTTCTTTCATTTTTCTTCTTTCATTTCCGGCAACCACTCCGGTGACAACTCTAGTGACCACCGCCGACAACAATTTCTACGACCACACTGGCGACCCGACCACCGCTGACGACTAACTCCAACGACCACTCAAGAGACCAATCTGACGACCACCCCAACAACCTGACCACCCAAGAAACTCGACCACCCCAACGATCTAACGACCCGACTTGCCCGCAACCACCACCAACGAGCACCTGACAACCACTCCGACGATCCGACCACCCTAGCGACCCAACCACCCGACAACTACCACTGACGATCACCTCAACAACTCGACCACTTGACAATCACCGCCAACGAGCACATGGTGACCACTCTAGCAACCCGACCACTCCAATGTCCACTTCGATGATCACCCCAAGGACCCAACCACCCGACAACCACCCTGGTGACCGGACCACCTAGCAACCACTACCGCCGACCACCCCAGCAACTTGACCACCTGGCAACCACCACCGACAACTACCCAGTGACCACCCTAGCGACCATGTCGGTGACCCGACCATCCAGCAACTCGACTACCTTGATGACCACTCCGACGAACACCCCGCAACCACCCTAGCGACCTGGCCACCCAACAACCATTGTCGACGACCACCCAACGTCCACTCTAGCAACCCAACTACCCTGCAACCACTGCCGACAATCACCCCATGGACCCAACCTCCCCCAACAACTCGACCACCTCGACGACCCGACCACCTAGTTAACTTTTTAAAAGGTTAAAATTAAACTAAAAATGGCTACTAAACAAAATTTTAATTTCTAAAATAGAGTTCCAAAAATAGGTTTTTGAATACTTTGTGAAATAGAGTTTTAAATTTCCTAATTTCTTAAATAGTCTTCCTATTTTTTAATTTCTAAAATAAAGTTCCAAAAATAGGTTTTTGAATACTTTGTGAAATAGAGTTTTAAATTCCCTAATTTCTTCAATAGACTTCCAATTTTTTAATTTCTAAAATAGAGTTCCAAAAATAGGTTTTTGAATACTTTGTGAAATAAAGTTTTAAATTTTCTAATTTCTTAAATAGACTTCCAATTTTTTAATTTCTAAAATAGAGTTCCAAAAATAGTTTTCTCAATATTTTGTGAAATAGAGTTTTCAATTCTTTAATTTCTTAATTAGACTTCTAATTTTCTAATTTCTAAAATAGAGTTCCAAAAATAGGTTTTCGAATACTTTGTGCAATAGAGTTTTAAATTCCCTAATTTCTTAAATGGACTTTCAAATTTTTAATTTCTAAAATAAAGTTCTAAAAATAGTTTTCTAAATACTTTGTAAAATAGAGTTTTAGATTCTCTAATTTCTTAAATAGACTTCCAATTTTTTAATTTCTAAAATAGAGTTCCAAAAATAGTTTTATGAATACTTTGTGAAATAGAGTTTTAAATTCCCTAATTTCTTAAATAGACTTCCAATTTTTTAACTTCTAAAATAGAGTTCCAAAAATACTTTTCTGAATATTTTATGAAATAGAGTTTCAAATTCACTAATTTCTTAAATAGACTTCCAATTTTTTAATTTCTAAAATAGAGTTCCAATTTTGTAACCCATTTATGTCATACAATGGCTTCTACAATTCAAAAAACATCCACTAAAACATATGGGGAAAATAAGAGAACAAAACAACTAAAGGAAAAATGGGAAAAAAAAATCAGCACAAACCCAGGATTCAGAACACTGCACCCCAAACATTGTTTTCTGATTCTCAGGCTTTAGAACACTGCACCCCAAATACAACTTTCTGATTCCCAGGCTTCAGAAACCCCCAGAACAAACCTCCCAGGGTTTTGATCCCAAGACAGAGGGCCAAACAGCCCCTATGAGTTTCAAAAAAATCCATCTAATAGACACATGAGTTTAATTGTGCGAAAAATAAAAATTCGGAGAATTATTAAACAAAAAGTTGAAAGTTTCTAGTAGAGTCACCAAGTTGCAACATCATCGCAACTCGGAGTAGATGATGTCCTTCCCTAACAAAACAGTATAAGTTTCAAAAAAAAAATTCGTCTAATAGACATATGAATTTAAAAAAATATATTGATATGCACAATGACTTATTATACAAAAAAATAAAAATTCGGAGATTTATTAAACAAAAAATTGAAAGTTTCCAGTGTTTTTCTTTTTTCTTTTTTTTTTTCTGTTTAATTACATAAAATGTCCTTTATTTGCTTGGTTTATATCATCATTTTTATTCTGGTTGGAAAATAGTGTGCTCCCAAAACATTATGAGTTGCAAAAAATTCATCTAATAGACACATGAGTTTAATTGTGCTAAAAATAAAAAATCGGAGATTTATTAAACAAAAAATTGAAAGTTTCTAGTAGAGTCACCAAGTTGCAACATCATCACAACTCGGAGTAGATGATGTCCTTCCCTAACAAAACAGTATAAGTTTCAAAAAAAAAAAAAATCGTCTAATAGACATATGAATTTAAAAAAATATTGAATTGCACAATGACTTATTATACGAAAAATAAAAATTAGGAGATTTATTAAACAAAAAATTGAAAGTTTCCAATGTTTTTCTTTTTTTTTTTTTTTTCTGTTTAATTACATAAAATGTTCTTGATTTGCTTGGTTTATATCAACATTTTTATTCTTGTTGGAAAATAGTGTGCTCCCAAAACATTATGAGTTTCAAAAAAATTCATCTAATAGACACATGAATTTAATTGTGCGAAAAATAAAAATTCAAAGATTTATTAAACAAAATGTTGAAAGTTTCTAGTAGAGTCACCAAGTTGCAACATGCATCATCGCAATTTAGAGTAGATGATGTCCTTCCCTAACAAAACAGTATAAGTTTAAAAAAAAAATAGTCTAATATACATATGAATTTAAAAAAATATTGAATTGCACAATGACTTATTATATGAAAAATAAAAATTCGGAGATTTATTAAACAAAAAATTGAAAGTTTCCAGTGGAGTCACCAAGCTACAACATCATCACAATTCGGAGCAGATGATGTCCTTCCTTAAAGGTTTCTTTTGAGATAAGAAGTTTGGAGTCGCCGCTAATCATCTATTAAGGTGTAATTGGTCACCCAATTAAAGAAAAACTAATCTACAAAACTAACGATTGAGCACAGGAAAAGTATTAGCGTCTTTACAACATACAACACACGTTAAAAACAAAAACGGTTACCAAATTTATTTTAAAATTATCCTTTTTTTTTTTTTTTGTTTCAAAAGTCCCAAATTTATTTATTGACATTTTAATAATAAACACAAATTAACAATTATAAGTGGCAGACTATTAAAAAGAATCTTGAAATTAGAATTTATTTTGATATTTCGAAACAAATTCTTTAGAACATTAGAAAATCATACTTTCTAATATTTGTCATTGAAAATTTTAAGGGAAATTTCACATGTATTTCTAGGATTAAAATCCTAAAAAGATAACACAACTAATTAAATCCCAAAAACATTTAACTTTATTTTGAAAAAAATCCACTTTCATTTTATTTTATTTGGAAAAAACAATTTTTTTAAAAAAACATTTCCATGTATTTTCTGCAATTAGAAAACTAATACTACTCTTTCTCCAAACAATTTTAGAAATTCATTTTAAAAAACGATTATTAAGCACCACAACAAATGGTCCCACCTATTTTAACAATTCATTATAATAACATATCTATATTATATAAATGGCGCTTGAGGGCTATATAAATGACGCTTGAGGGGAGAAACTTTTGATTTCCATTTTTACCCCTTCTTAATTTGAAGACTTCCCATTATGTCCTTCTTAATTAAAAGATTTTCAGTTTTGTCCTCAATTTGAATAAAGGTCTTAAAATTTCTACGGATCTCTATTTTTTCTTTCAATTATTAGATAATGGAAATTTAAAAAAAAAATAGAAAGATAATATTTTGGTTTAAATTAAAGTTTGAAATTAAGTGTATAATCAAATGATGAAAATCAAAATAAAAATATATATAATATGTTGGTTTAAATTAAAGTTTGAAATTAAATGGGTAATCAAATGATGTTAACCAAAATAAATAATAATAATGAAGTGGAATTCTTCATTTTCCATCTATACTATCTAAATGGCGCTTCAGGGGAGAAATTTTTGATTTCCCCTTTTACCTCAACTTAATTTATAGACTTTTCATTTTGCCTTTCTTAATTTAAACATTTTCCCTTCTGCCTGCCCAATTTGAATAAAGATTTTAAAATCTCTACACATGTGATCTCTAATTTAAATAAATGTTCTAAAATCTCTAAGATCTCCAATCTTCCAACTAACTAAAGTATATTTGAATAATTTGAATAATAAAATGATCTATTAAACAACTTTGAATAATAAAATCATAAAAATATAATATTAAATAAAAATTAAACATATTTGAATAATAAAATGATAAAATAATACTTATATCCAATATTCCAACTAACTAATGCATATTTGAATAATTTGAATATTAAAATGATATAACAATACTTATTTGTTTATTATATATTAAATAATATTTACTGCATATTTAAAAATATTTTTAAAAAAAATAAATTAATATTTAAAGATTTTTTAACAGTATATAAAAATTAATAACAAAAAATAAAGTAATATTTTTAAACCTATGTGTTTTCGAGAATTTGAAATTATTGTGAAAGAGTTTTTTAAAAAATAAACTAATGTTTAAAAAAATTAATGCATATTTAAAAAGTTAGAAACAAAAACTTAAAAAAAAAAAATTAAACAATTGTTTTTTGAGAATATGAAATTAGAATAATATTGAAATACTTTTTTTAAAAAATAAAGATAAGATTTTTTTTTAATAAGTATATTGACAAAATATTAGATTCTGATATATTGTGATTAATATACATAAATTAAATGTCATACATCATCGGTCAATGTATAGTACATTTCACAACTGAATTCTTCCATGTCTTCTAAATTGATTCTGAAAACTATATAGGGGAGAAATTTTGATTTCTCCCCCCTTTCATTTGATGGCTATAGCTATATAAGTCTAATCTTTCTTTTCAATAAACCAGATCATTCGTATCCGGTGATGTTAGAGGTCAACAAGTGAATGGGCACCCCCTCCAATTTTTTTTTGCAAATGATAGATAAAGAGAGGGAGTGATTTAATGTAATTTAGTGCTTTTTACGTGTTTCTGTAGTTTTTTTTTATTGCAAATAGCAGAGAAAGAGGGTAATTTGCGGCTTACATGCTTTTGTAGTTTTTTTTCTTTGGCAAATGGAAAGGAGAGTGATTTAATGTAATTTACTGTTTTTGTAGTTTTCTTTTACACTTTTCAAATTTGTAAATACACACTAATTCATCTACTGATCCTTGGCATATTAAAGAGGGTGGAGAAGAAAACAAATGCAACTCTGGTGCCTTAAGGCAGAAAGAGAAGCAGAAAACAAAAGACAATGTGATTTAATTGTATTATTTTCTTCTAATTTCTTTTTATTTCTTTTTGTTTTTTTTTTCCTTTTTTTGTTTTAGATAAATTGGAGTTTATTAGGCTAGGATTTATGGAGGTCTGATCACAATTTTACATTTTTTCCTATTTATGTAATTTATTATATTTAAATATAATTACTAATAGTTATTAAAAATATAATGTCATTGCAATTTTCAATATTATGGTAAAAGTTATTTTATTCGATGGAAGATTGAATTCTCTATCTTTCAATTTTATGATAAAAAAATAAACTCAATACTTCTTAATTTATTATTATTAAAGTTTGAAATAAAAAATAATATTTTTGTTTAAATTAATTTATTAATAGATGGTCTCGATTCATTGAACTTTTGTAAACAAAAGTAAATTGACCAATAGATCTCATCGAAACTTCTTTCATATATTAGAAGAGTTCTAAAATTAGGAACCACGTATCTAATTAATGATTCCCTTGAATTCTAAATAACATTGCAAAAAAAAAAAATATTCAATTACTAGATAATTAATATGATTTAAAAAAAAGAAAATAATAATATTTTGGTTTAAATTAAAGTTTGAAATTAAGTAAGTAATCAAATGATGCAAATCAAATAAAAAAAATAATATTTTTGTTTAAATTAAAGTTTAAAATTAAAATTTTGTAAACAAAAATAAATTTATTAGTAAATCTTCTCGATTTAGTGAACTTTTGTAAATAAAAATAAATTAACCAATAGATCTCTGCAAAACAGCCTCTTTCATAGATTAGTTCTAAAATTGAGAACCGCTATCTAACTAATAATTCCCTTGAATTCCAAAAGTTCATTTCAAAAATAATTTTTTCAATTACTAGATCATAAGAAATTTAAAAAGAATAGAAAAAGAATAATATTTTGGTTTAAATTAAAGTTTCAAATTAAGTGGGTAATCAAATGATGGAAATCAAAATAAAAAATAATATTTTGGTTTAAAGTAAAGTCTTAAATTAAGTGGGTAATCTAATGATGCTACTCAAAATAAAAAATAATATTAGAGTGTAATTCTTCATTTTTCATATGTATAAGACCTTACATTAAACTTTTATATGTACATTTGCATTTTCAACATTATGAAACGCGTGCATCGTACATAGTATCCAACTAGTCAATTTAAAAGCGTGTATTAAGTATAAAACAAATCACTTTAAAAAGAAAAGTTTAAAAGCATTTTATCAATTTTAAAGAATCTATTTTGTATCCAATAGATTTTAGATGACAAATATATTTTTAGATCTACATCTAACGATTATTAAAAGTCAGCCACATTGTGGCAGTCACATTGTAGCCTCATTGTTCACACTATATTTCAACAAAGAAAGAGAAATGAGACATGTGTAAATGAATTTAATTTGTATTAATTTCAATTTAGTAGAGTACAATCTCTAATGTTTACCCTCTAATTCTTTCTCTCTTATGTACAAATGTCTCGAGGGCTTTGCAACTTATTCTCAAATGTATACTTGTCTTGAGGGCTTTTGCAGCTTATTCTCGAATGTAGATTTGTCTCAAGGGCTTCGCAGCTTGTTCTCGAATGTGGATTTGTTTCGAGGGCTTTGTAGCTTGTTCTCGAATGTGAATTTGTTTCGAGGGCTTTGTAGCTTGTTCTCGAATGTGAATCTGTCTCGAGGGCTTTTGCAGCTTATTCTCGAATGTAGATTTGTCTCGGGGGCTTCGTAGCTTAATCTTGAATGTGAATCTATCTCGAGGGCTTTTGCAGCTTGTTCTCGAATGTAGATTTATTTCGAGGGCTTCGCAGCTTGTTCTCGGTCTTCAAAGTCTTCTAGTCTTCAAGGCTCTGGTTTAGAGAGTGTTTGATCTTCAAAGGTTTAGGGAGTTTTCTAGTCTTTGTTTCTGAATTCTCTCTAAGTTCTCTTTCCACTTCTGAACCTCCAAAATGGAGGAGGGAGCTCTTTATTTATAGAGTTCCCAGGACCCCCAGATGGGCTTAAGCTTGACTGTTGGACTGGGCCTGATGAACTTTGGGCATGGTCCTTAGACTGAGCTTGATTGACCTTGGGCCTAGCCATGGCAAATTTTGATTGGCCAAAATTTCTATTCCAACACTCATTATTGTCAAAGTGGTTGATTTCACAAATCCATATTCTTTTAAATTAAAAAACCTTGAAAAAAGAAAATTTCAAAACTTTTGACTTTAATATCCAATTTAAAATTTTCTTTTGGTTTTTAAATCAATTTCTAATCAATTTAAGATCCAAATTTCAAATTTTTCTATCCAAATTAATTTTCCATAATCCTATATTTTTAATTTATTGATTTTTTTCTATTTTTTTTATTTTAAAACAAAGTTGAGCTAGACCAAATATAGTATCTACAACACTTATGGGAATCTCCGTTCCTTTTTTTAAAAAAATCCTAATGTCAAAACCAAAGATTGATAAAATATTAGTATAACACAAATTAGTATTCATAAATAGTTAATACTATTTGATTTAAACATTATGAATTAGGGATGTGCACGGTTCCATTCAGTCCGATTTTGGCCGAAACCAATGACCAAATCAAACCCCTTGGTTCTTAATAGCTCCAAACAGAGTAAACCAATTTTTTTTTCAGTTTTGGTTTAAAACTGAAACAATCGGTTTCAGTTCTCAAACGGTTCAGTTCAATTTTAACCAATTTTTATTTATTTTTCCTTTTCTTTCTTTTTTACAAAATAAATTCATTAAGTTATATATTTTTCTTAAAAGAAGAAAAAACCCAAGTATGCTCATCTTTTACAGTGATGCATGATAGAGTGAGGAAAAAGAAGAAAAAAACCAGATATGTTCATCTTTTACAGAGACGCACGATAGAGTGAGGGGAAGAGAGAGCCTACACATGAGAAAGAGGAAGTAAGGGGGAGAGAGAGAGGACCGTTGGAGTGTACCGTAGATGTTGAGAAAAGTGATGATGACGATCGGAAGGAAGAGCAAACGAAGTAGAGCGACGGTTGCAATGGCAAGAGTGAGGGCGATGATGAAATCGTCTTGCGGATGGGGAGGAGGTGATAGTAGATGTCTAAATGACATGCAAGAATGAGAGATGAAGAAGAGGGAGATGGGGGAGGGAAAACAGTAGAGAGAAAGAGGAGAGGGAGACAGAAAACACAATGATATGTTAGGGCTTAGGAAAAGTAAAAAACTTAGCTTTTGGGCTGGGATATTTTGGGCTACCTTTTGGGGGTGGGCTAATGCTATTTTGGGCTTTTGGTTGGGATATTTGGTTTGGGTTAGATATATTTAGAGTTAATAAAGAATTCGGTTCGATTTGGTTTATTTGATTTTTTAAAGAGTTAAACCGAAGACCGAATCGAAAAGTTCGATTTTTTTAAAAGATAAACCGAAAAATCGTAAATATCAAGAAAACCAAACTGAACTAGTAGGTTCGGTTCGGTTCGTCAGTTTTGGTCAGTTTCTGCACACCTCTATTATGAATTGTCTGTTAATAAAATAATTAAACAAATTGTGTAATCAAGATTTTCAGTGCATTGATTTCAGACGGTACTTTTCTTTTCTTTTCTTTTCTTTTTTAAAAAAAAAAAAAAAGGATTCAGTCAGTTTAAAATTGAAAACGAGGACTTTTTTTTTTTGAAAAAGAAAGACAGATTTTCAGTCCACTTTGACTTACAAGACCACTTTGATGCATAGACCCTGTGGATTTAGGATCTAATTCTTCCCCAAATCATTCGAGCAATTTTCTGAGAAATAACATTGGAGCGATGGCTGATTTCCTATGGACTTTTGCTGTACAGGAAGTGTTGAAGAAATTGGTGAATCTTGCAGCTGACCAAATTGGGCTCGCATGGGGCTTGGAGGAAGAGCTTTCGAAGCTGAGGAAAGAGCTACTCAAGGCCGAAGCCATCTTACGCGATATCAACACCAGAAAGTTACATCATGATTCTGTGAGGATGTGGGTGGAGGATCTTCAACATCTTGTTTATCAAGCTGACGATCTCTTAGACGAAATTGTTTATGAACTTCTTCGACAGAAGGTGCAAACAGCAAAAATGAAGAAGGTATGCAATTTCGTCTCACCCTCTAATAATAATGCTTTTATATTTCGTCGGAAGATGGCGAAAAAAATGAAGAATGTTATGGATTTGTTATACAAACATTACTGTGAGGCTGGTCCTTTAGGACTGGTCGGTAATGAATCTGTAGAACCAGAGATTGATCTTATTAGCCAGTTTCGAGAGACTACGTCGGAGCTTGATGATTATGAAGTTGTGGGAAGGGAAGTTCAAAGTATAGTGAAACAAGTGATTGATGCCAGCAATCAACAAGTTACATCTATCTTACCCATTGTTGGTATGGGTGGATTGGGAAAAACAACTGTGGCAAAGTTAGTTTTCAACGATGAGATGGTCAGAGAACATTTTGATAAAACTATATGGGTTTGTGTGTCTGAGCCTTTTATCGTCAACTAGATTTTGGGAGCAATTTTACAAAGACTTAAAGGTAATTCCAATGGCTTGGACAATAAGGAGGCCTTACTTCGTGAACTCCAAAAAGAGATGCATGGAAAGAGATATTTTCTTGTGCTTGACGATGTTTGGAACGAAAATGCTTATTTGTGGGATGAGTTGAAAAACTGTTTAATAAGGATCACTGGAAAATCTGAAAATAGTATTGTCGTGACTATAAGGAGTGCTGATGTTGCAAAAATCATGGAAACACTTTCCAGTAATCATTTAAGTAAATTATATGATGAACAATGTTGGTCCTTATTTAAGGAAAGTGCAAGGGCATATGGACTACCAATGACTTCAAGCTTAGAAGTCATTCGAAAAGAGTTGGTTAAAAAAATTGGTGGCATACCCTTGGTTGCAAGAGTTTTGGGAAGGGCGGTAAAATTTGAGGGAGATGATGAGAGATGGGTGAAAACATTGGAAAGTATAGCAAGAACTCCGTTACAAGAGGAAAATTTTGTTTTATCCATATTAAAATTAAGTGTGGATCGTCTACCATCATCTTCACTAAAGCAATGTTTTACTTATTGTTCAAATTTTCCCAAAGACTTTGTGTTCGAAAAAGAAAAACTAGTTCAAATGTGGATGACACAAGGGTTTATTCAACCACAAGAAGGAAGAAGCAACATGATAATAGAAAAGGTAGGAGATATGTACTTCTATATCTTGTTGTCTCGTTGCTTATTTCAAGATGCTAGTAAAGATGATCAAGGGAGAATTATAAATTGCAAGATGCACGATCTTATACATGATATTGCATGTGTGGTTTCAAATGATCAAATAAATCATGGCAATGTATTGAATGAGGAGCTTTCGAAGAAGAGGAGTGAAAAAGTTGCAAGCAAGTTACACACGATGGTTTGTGACAAAGAGATTCTTCACAAAAGAGAGAAATTGATTGATGATAAGATTATCAACTTTGTTTCTTTGGGTGTTTTGATCATGAATTCATTGTCTATTTACAAGTTACCAAACTCAATCAGTAAGTTGAAGCACTTGAGATATCTCAAAATTTCAAACTACAAAATAACAAAACTTCCAAAATCTATTGTTTTGCTTTATAATTTGCAAACACTAAGTATTAAAAATACGTTGATTAGAGATCTTCCGAAGAATTTAAGAGAATTGGTTAGTTTAAGACATTTGGAACTTTCGATGCCTCCAAAGAAAATGCCTCCATGTTTAAGTCAGTTGACTCAACTTCAAACGTTGTCTTATTTTGTGGTCAGGCTTGAGAAGGATTGTACTATTGCAGAACTTGGACCTTTGAAAAACTTGAAAGGTAGTTTGAAACTTTTTGTCTGGAGAAAGTTGAAAGTGAAGAGGAAGTTCGTACAGCAAAATTGGTGGACAAAGAGAACTTAGATGAGCTAGACTTTTACTGGTCTAAGAAGAGAGAAGACAACAGTTACAATGACTTGGAAGTGTTGGAAGAACTTCAACCACACAAAAACCTCTCATCAATAAAAATCTATGACTTTGCAGGCAAGAGTTTGCCCAGCAAGATTTTTGTTGAGAATTTAAGAGTAATAGAACTATGGCATTGTAAAAATTGTGAAATACTTCCAATGCTTGGACAATTAGACAAACTAAAGGAACTTCTGATTTGTGGTTTGGATAGTGTCCGAAGAATTGGCAATGAATTCTATGGAAATGATTCAAACCAAAGGACCTTCTTCCCCAAACTGAAGAAATTTAGAGTCGTCGAAATGATCAACTTAGAGCAGTGGGAAGAAATAACAGTTGCATCAAATGTTACAACTTTTTCCCATCTTAAAGAGTTGGAAATTGAAAGATGTCCCAAATTATTAAACATTCCAGATCTTTTTGGTTGTTGTGATGAGAATGGTGTCAATCACCTTAAATTCTTGAGCATTTCACATTGTAACCAATTGACAAGACTTCCAAATGGGCTACAATATTGTCATTCCATTGAAGCTTTGAGAATAGACAACAACAGTTCCTGTTTGACCTTCTTCAGTTTGCGAAATATGCCCATGTTATTTCATTTAAGCATTGGTCCCTTGCAGAAGCTGCCAGAAGAGTTAGCCCACCTCATGAAGTTGAGGGCAATGAACATTTGTGGATGCATACAAAATTATGATTTTAGCCTCCTCATGCACCTTCCTAATTCCCTCATATCTCTTTGTTTAGTTGATGAGTTGAGCAGTGCAACCCAACTTCCTCAACAACTTCAACACTTGACTGCTTTGGAATTACTATCACTACAACATTTAGGTGGCATTGAAGCTTTGCCGGAATGGTTAGGAAATTTTGTATCTTTGAAGACACTGAGTCTTTATGATTGCAAAAATTTGAAACAACTGCCTTCCAAAGAAGCAATGTTGCGTCTAACCAAATTAACTCATCTGTATACTTCTGAATGTCCGCAACTACAACTTGGCGAAGGTGACATAGAGCGGGCAAAACTTTCCCTTCTTCCTCAAATTAATGTTCTCGATGGCTATTATAGTTTGTATTAATCTTTTTTTTTTAATTGAATTGCACCCTTTTCCAGAAATTAATGTGTATTAAACTTTTCAGTTAAATTCTCTTAATTTCTAAACTATGGACATATGGACAGGTTTTGTTTCAATGCAAATTGTGATTCAGGATTCTAATCTTTGTTTAATTATTATCTTTTCTTATGGTTTTTAATTAATTAAATAACTTCATTTTATTATGAAAATGAAAACATAAAAAAATTCACACAATTCTTTAAAAAAAAATGAAATATTATAAAAAAGTACAAAATTTAGCTATTAATAAACATCTTAGAAAATATTAAATGGTCTCTGCAACTCTCGTACTACAGAGGAAATAAGAATTGTTCAAAACACAGACCTAATATACTCCATCAATATCAACCCAACATGCAGAGAAAGAAAAAAAGGAAGGATTGAGAAGAGAAGAACTGAAGGTTGATTTTATGTTTTTATTTTCTTCCCTTTGAATTTTTTCTACTTAATAGATTCAAAAGCTCATTGATCATAACACAATTAAGGTAAGAAGAAAAAAGAAAAAGAAAAGAAAACTCATGCGTGTTTGAATCGTACCTTAATCTGGTTGAGTTGTGAAAAAGGAGAAAAAGAAGAAAAAGAAGTTTAGATAACCATTTTAGTTTTCCTTCCTATTTTTTTATTTCCATTTTGGTATTTGAATATTTAAATGTGTATTTTAATTTTCAAAATTTAAAAACTCCATCATTTTCATCTTTATCTTTGTTTCGTGTTTGAACAAATGTATCACATAGAAGACATGGCTATGCCTTAGAGTGTCACGCCCCGCCCCAGATTACCCTAACCAACCTAGGACGTGACGTGCAACAATAGATCACAACTAAGCTATGGAACACATTGTCAAACTTAACAAAACAAGAGGCACTTTTGAAAGAATAGGTGGCTAGCAAATACTTTATCAAAATCAATCCATAAACATTTTGGCAGAGTTTTGCCTGTAAATCGGATAAAACACACCTGAAATAAAAACATTTACACTCCCAACTAATTTATCCAAAACTCCCACACATCTACCAAGTGTGTCATCGCCAATAATTAGTTCAGAAATCAACAACCACCACATAACTGCAAATCAACAATGGAAAACCATAAATGGTTCCAATTTACAAATCATCATACAATTCCAAAAATAGTAGAAGATTGTCAAAAATAAAGCTAGCCACTCTAGTTCCAAGGACAAATAAAATACCAAATTTACATGAAAAATGAAATGTAATATGCATGAGAATGGTGGCAGATCTCAACTTCGAAAGGCCCATTGGATACTCCAGTGCTACCTGCTAGAAAAATTTAGGAAGAGAATGAGCTAAAAAGCCTAGTAAGTGGTGAAAGTTTAAAAGAAAACGATTTTAATGAAACTATTAACATAAACATATATAAATGATCGTTCGTAACCATTATACAACTCTTGCACGTAAAACCTTTGAAATACTTATAAATTCCATTGCAGTTAAGCATCTCATATATTTTGAAGTCTGTAAAATCTCTAAGATATAATTCTTGAGGAATAGTCTTTTAAAGATATAATATCAAAAATCTAAACTTAAATTTGGTCCCATTGCTAGAAAAATTGGTCACTAAACTTGTACCCGAAACTAGTCATATTGGCGTAGAGTAATCTCAATACACACAGCAGAGAAAACTGGTCATACTATGTATAGGGAAGACCCCAAATACACAGCATCAAATCTAGTCATACTGTGCATCGAGTAATCTCAAGATACACAGCATAGCAACTAGTCATACTATTTATCGAGTAGTCTCAAGGTATATAGTAGAACGAATCTAGTCATACTAAGCACCGAGTAATCTCAAGGTACACAGCATAGCAAATCTGGTCATACTACACATCGAGTAATCTCAAGAAGTATAGCAGAGCAACTAGTCACACATACACTACGGAAACACATTCGCGTAAGTGTATCGGGAAATTACCATGGGTACAACATTTAGTGGTTTGAAAACAATTTTTTTATAATAAACATTCATAAGTTCTCAAACCCCACATATTCTCATATTGAGGTTTCATAACTTTAAGCCATGATTCAAAGGATCAAATGTTGCAATTAAAATCCTCATGTTCACATTTGGATTTACATAAATCCAAAAACTCGTATATCGACTAAAATCATGATTCAAGAAGCACGTCATTTCTAAAACTCTCAAATACTTGATATTATTTAAAATAATTTGAACTTTTGCCAATGGCTAAGATTAGGAGATTTCTATAGATTCCTCTTTCATAAGCCCAAATAATACAAATAAGTCATTGTAGCTAAAATTTCACATAAACATAAATGTCTTCCCATTCAAATATGCTAAATTATGAACTCAATTTGGTGACATATGTCACTTTCTTATCAAATTAGTAAATCATCAATTTCAATAATAAACAATTTACAAAATACACGTAATTTCCTCCAAATTATCAAAATCGTCAATAACTAAATCATTTGCACTAATATATGAATGGCAATTGATTTTCAAATCTCAAAGATTTCATAAATCACTAAAATAATTTAAGCAATGTGTAAAATAACCACTCACAGAAATATCAACGTCGGCTCTTCAGATCATATGCTAGTCCAATTTCTGTCCAATCTGAAATTTTCAATAACCATACCATAGATTATGAATTATTTCTAAGAGAAATAAACATAAACTTCCTATTAATCAAATAAATTAATTTCCAATTTCTTTCTCTTCCATCTTAATCCAAATTCTCAAATTAAACTTTCTTTCTCATTCCAATAATGTAAACAACATTTTTGTCATTTCTCCAATCAACAAATATTTTATTCTCTCTCTTCCACAATCCATCTTTTCTTAAAAAAAATAAAATAACAATTTATTTATTTCCAAACAACCTCTCCCACGTGAAGATCCCAAATTTCCAACTACACTTCTCTCTCCTCATAATTTCATGTGTACCATTCAACCATTCCCTTTTGTAATTTACTTAATTACCCTCTCTCCATTCTTCTGCTTCTTCTTTTTCTTCTTCTTCTTCTACTCTGTTTTGTGTATTCTCTTTCCAACCCACAAAAATTTCTTCCATTTTATTTCATTTAATATCCCCTTTCAACTTCTTCACTTCATTTTCTTTCTCCCATAGAGCACATACATGACTAACTTCCATTTTATTTCTTTTCAATTTCAAGTATATTCTCTCCTTTTTGTTTTTATTGAAGTATAAAATCAACCAAATAGCTTACTCCATTTTATTCAACCTTATTTTCCATCCCTTCCATGTCTTCTTTTTCCTTCCCACTAAAAATTGGGTGTCTATCTCTCGTTCTCTTCTATATTTTCCTTATTCCTTTCTCTTTCTCTTTCTCCTTCTCTTCCTTTCTTTCTTTATTTCCTTTTCTCCCCACTTTCCAGAATATTACCCTTTCCTTTTTCATTTTCATTTTTTTTTTCCAACATCACTTTATCTCTCTCTCTCTTTTATAAATAAGTAACACTGCCTTTTCCTTTATGGTGGCTTCAAGCCACACAATTTATTTTTTTTTCTTTTCTTTATTTTTTAATCAAAAACTCATATGACTTCCACTTCACTATTTTATTTTATATATACATATATAGATAATTCCTTTTCCTTGTCTGTTCTTTTCTTTTTTCTTAAACAGGGTTCCACGTTTTCAATTCTTTTCCAATACTTTTTTTTTATTACAAAATATCCTTCATCCAAATTTTTCAAAAATAATCAACATGCCATATATACCCAAATACTAGAATATCAAAATTGGGTCTTACATAGAGCCACATATATTAGTTAATGTAAGTATTGAGTGAATAGTCAAAGTGAACATAGCTCAACAGTAATTGACATGTACTCTCGACCAAAGAGGTTAGAGGTTCAAATCACTCACTCCAAATATTGTTGAACTATATATATATATATATATATTAAATGAATAAATATTAAAGAAAAATAATAATAACATGGACTAAAGTGATTATTTTAAAAAAAAAGGAGCCCAAATAGAAAAATCTTCAAAGTTTAATGACTAAATATAACTAACTTATATATTTAATCACAATTTCAAAGTTGGCAACATGCATTTAGTTCTTGAGCTTGAGTTGGAATCACTTTATATGCCAAATGTGTTTTTTTTATCTAATTTAAATTTAAATTTAATGATAAAATAAACATACTTTAGTGGTAATTGTCATGTACTCCTTTCTTTAAGTTAGAGGTTTCAATTCCTATACTCCACATTTGTACTCAAAAAAGAAAAATTAATCCTTGTGCTTTCAAGTTTATTTTATTTTAAGTCTAAAATTTTCAATATATTTATTTTTATCTTTAAACTTTTAAGTTTATTTCAATTTTTTTTAACTAATTGTTTTGGTGGTAACCATTATTTTGTTTTTAAAAAAATTGGATAACATGACTTCTTTGCTTTTTCATTTTTCTTAAAAAACTTTTTGGATTGTCCTGAACTATTTTTTAAATAAATTAGCTAAATATATAAATTTTTATTAATTTTTTTAACGAAGAAAAAAAAGGGTTAAAAATCACTTTTGGTCCCTAAACTTTTATAGAAGTTTTAGTGCCTGAACTTTGATTTATAATAATTTAGTTCTGTACTTTCAATTTTATAACAATTTAGTTCTTGAACTTTCAATTTTATAACAATTTAGTCACTGAATTTTTAATTTTATAATAATTTAGTCCCTGAAATTTAGTATGTAATAATTTAGTCCATGTACTTTCAAATTTGTAGCAACTTAATCCCTATCCTAAAAAAACTATCAAAATTATATGTCAATTTTATTATGTAAGGATTTTGACTTTGTAACTTATAAATATATTGGTTATAGACTATAATATAATTAGTTTTATTATTAGAGAGTTTGTTACTGAGTTGTTTCAGTTAGTTAAGTTAACTCAGTAAGTTGTTATTACATTGAGAGTTTTATGAATATATAAATACTCTTGTATCTCTATCTTTTATGAATTAAATCACATATTTCTCTCACATTGTTGTGTCAATTTATGGTATCAAAGCTCCAACTACTTACATCAATGGGTTCTTCTCTCTCTACCACTTTTTCTCCCTCTGCTAATGGAAGCGTGCAGTCAAATCCTTCAATTTTTCTTCTTTCAAACATTTGTAATCTTGTTCCTGATTGTCTTGATTCGTCAAATTATTTATTCTGGTGATTTCAAGTTGAATCGATGTTAAAGGTACATTCCTTGTTTGAGATTATTGACAGATCTAATTCTTTCCCCGAGAAGTTTCTTCTTGGTGAAGACAGATCTTGTTATAAGACTGTAAATCCTGCTTACTCTCAGTGGATTTCTCAGGATCATGCATTGATTACTCTTATCAATGCTACTTTATCGAAGACTGCTTTCTCTTTGGTAATCGCAATAAGGTTGTTTAGGGGGCGTTTGGGGCGCTAAGTGGAGTTATTAAGTTTGAAGTTAGTCTGAGTTAAATAATCTGTCTTTGGGGTGCTGAGTTACTTAGTCTACAGTGCAGAGTTGTTTAATCTAGGTTTATGAAGTCTGTGTTTAGGGTGCATACTGCAGAGTTGTTTAACATGTAGTTCTGAAGTCTGTGTTTATGCTAAATGCTTTTTTTCTACATTTTTGTTGTACTATACAATTAGAGCTATATTAGATATCAAATTTTCAAAAATTAAATAATAAAGATTTGTTCCCAATCAAAGGAAATATTTTTTTTCATTTTCATTTTCACCTATTATTTGATTTAGATAGCTAGAGGCATTTTTCAAAGAATTTCTTTCAAAATTATCCTAATTGAACATCCTTATTTTTAACTAATTTTATTTTTTGTTTAAAATATACAGTTTATTAAAGACATTTGTTCTAATGACCTTAAAGGTATATGTGTGTGTATTACATAGATATATATGTATATTAGCTAAAAAATTAATTGCATAACAATGTTTGATTTTAATGTAAAAGATTGTTGAGAAAAATATTTTGTTCTAATTTTAACTTCAACACCAATGCATGTCTATTGCTTATAGCTTATAGAAATTTAGCATTTTATAGTTAAACTTAATATTTATTGTAACTGCATCTTTTATGGATGGTTTGTTTATCTATGATTTCAAAACCTAACGAGTTTTAAGTAAATTTTGTTGTTTATTATCATATGAAATTATATGATATTTTTATAAAAGAAAATTTACGACAAGGACAATCATATTTTTCTAGTTTTCCTATAAATTTAAAATTATCATTTAAACACAAATTTTAACAACCTAATGTGCAAGTATTTTATTCTTGTAATAGTTACTAATGAAACACACTCTTAGCACCTTTATAGTTAAACTTTGTCTATATTGTAACTTCACTGTTTTTGGTCTATTTGCGTGTAGGATTTTGAGTGATTTCAAATTCCAACGAATTTTAAATGAACTTTGTGTGTTTATTATCATATGAAATTGAATGATATTCTTCTGTAAAAAAAAAACGCTCTTACCAAAATAGTCATATTTTACAAGATTTTCTAGAATTTCGAAGCAAGTTACTTAACATCAATGTGTTTAAAATGTCGATGTCGACGGACATATCGAGGTCTCGATTTGATGGAAATATCGATAAAATGTCGATGTCGATGAATAATTCTGAAAAATTATAAAAAAATATTCAAAAAAAATATTTAAATTAACAAATAGACATTTTACACTTTTTAAATATGTTAAAATACTTATTATTAATATGGGGGGAGGGAGAGAGAGGAAGATGGAGAGAGGGAAGGAGAGTAAGATGAGGTTCTTTGATAAATGTGTAGACTTCAATAGTGAACACTGTTGAAGTTGGTGAGATGGAGTTATTTACCCACTGTATTGTAAAGTATATGGGCCAAACAAGGAGTGAGACATTTTAACACATTCCACCCAACTCTAAGTTGGTGGGTGATCGAACTGAAACGTGGGGCTTAAAGAAAATATTTGTAAATTAAAACAAAGCTCTCTAGTTCAGTGCAAGTGCACACTGTCGATTCAAGTAATATAAAACTGGAAGTATTCCAGAGTATCGATTCCACAGGGAACAGATACAACAAAATTCAAGAGAATAAGCAAAGACGTTTTCAAATTGCAATTGTGGGTAACCAGTGTAAAACAATAGGTGAGATGATTTTTTGGTTTTTGAAAAGAATATATAAAAATGATAAAAGAGGGATTCAAATATGCTTTTGCTCTATCGAAAGAAATTGCGGCCTAATTGCAATTGCAATCCTTTGACTCAACACTTAAGCTTTGTAAACCGAATTCAACACCTATTCGACCTTCTATGAAGTATCTTTAGGAGGCTAAGCGATTAAACCGATATTTCTATGGCTAATACGAACTTAGTTAATTTTGAAACACAATTTTTTTGGTTTTAAAGGTTTTGCCCTATGTCTAGGGTCAAAAACAAATTCCTATGTCTAGGCTATTTTCCTTTATTGCTTTTATGAAAACCCAATTTTTATCTAACCTTTTCGGAATTAGACTCAAATTGTTGTATACTAATCTAGGTGATCAATCTAAACTAGTAATGAAAATTTCAATCAATAAAAGCAAACAATGCTATAAGATTAAGCAAGGTTGCTCTTACATATTAGGCATTTATTCATTTCTCTAGGGCATTCACATGTTTGAATCCCAAAGAAAGACTTAGCTCATAATTAAAGAAAAGAAAAATAATGACTTAAAAGAATCAAAGTGCATAACTAAAAGAGAATTAATAAATACTTGAATAACAATTCAACAATAATGAAAGAACAACTAAATTCTATTAATCAAAATAAATTCAGCAACTAATTAATTTCAACAAAAGGGAAGAAGAAAACAGTAGCTAAAACCTCAAAATTACAACAACAATTAAGTTCCAAAAAAAGAAGAAAATAACTTAAATAAAACAGAAAATAAATTCTAAGAATGGGAAAAACACAGCCCCTTTTCCACTTCTTATTCAATCGACTCAACTCCACTTTTTTCAAAGGGAATTAAGCATTCACTTCCTTCAATTTTCATTGAGGAATGATTGAATTTCGAAGTTGAAAGGGGCTGGAAAACAGAAGAAAAACAGCAGCAAACAGAAATAAAAACAGCAGAAAATTGACAACATAAATTTTGACAGCAGAAATTTGACAGCAGAAAATCGTGGACAGCAGCAACTGTGGCCGAAAATGGCAGAAAACTGCCCTGGTTCTTGAGGCTTCTTCTCCAATATTTATAGAGGAATTTGGGCTAGGGTTTCCTTCTTGAATGATGCATGAATATGGCTATAATCCCAGCTAAAATCGTGGAGACAATATGGCACAAAATTCCTAGATTTTAGGAGATTTGCAAATTTTTCTTTAATTTTCAGATCTCTCGAAATTGCAATTGCAATGCAATTGCATTTCTATTGCATTCTTCAAATTCCTGCACAAAAACATCAAGTGTGTTTTCATTTTCTTTTACTTTATTTTCTCCATTTACTTAATTTAAAAGGCTTCCAACAATAATTCAATTTAAACCAACTATTTGCTAGCCTTTTTATCTAATAACACACATAAAATAACATGAATAACTAAGTATAAAGGCCAAATAATTCTCATAAATGAGAATTATCAGTGGGCCAAACACCCCAAATATTTAGATTAGTTTTCGGACTCTGAAGATTAGGGATGAGCGAACCAAGTCGATAAACCAAGTCGACCGATCGAACCAATTTCAGTTGATCGGCTTTATGGAATATTCAATATGAGTTCGATTTTTCACATAGTAAAAACCAACCATTGGTTGGTCGGTGAGCCTAATAGGGACTCAATCCATCAAAACCAACCAAAGATTGGTTTCTTTAATTCATTAATTACCATGAATAAACCAATACCATCAACAATGGTTGTTGTGAAAAATGCAATACCGCAAGTATACGGGTCAAGTTTTAGTATAATGATTTTGAGTAATAGTATCGTCTCCGCAAGGATTGGTTTTTTTAATTCATTTAATTACTATGAATAAATTCACTTAATTTTATTTAGAGGTTGAAAAATTCAAATAAGAGCACGAGATTAAAATTAACAAGGCAAGAAATTAAATGTATAAAATGAAAGTAGAGACACAATATTGAAGGTTATTTTAGGGAGGCGATTTCATTAATTGGACCGTTTACTTAACCAATTAGATAATTAAAACTGATTTAACACTAATTCATAAGTCTGGAAGTCTAGGAATTCTCTTGCGAGCTCATCCTATTCACAACCTACAATTGTGTAGTCACATACAAAGCCTATCTTACATTTCTGTAGTCTAAAACTATGTGCAACATTATAAACTCTTCATAATTAACCTCTAATGATAGTTTTAATCCTACGTGTCACGCAAAGGAACTAGCATTAGTCATGCAATTGGTGTTCTAAACTAAATTCCCTCTCTCGAGTTCAACTTAGAAACAACTCAATTAACCAGTGGTCAAATGGATTAAAGGACATGTAAATGAATTGCAAGAACGAAAATAATGTCAATCAATCATAAATTCTAATTAATTAAGAAATTGGTCCAATCAACTACATCAATCCCTAAAATACTGGAATTTAGCTACTCATAATCATTCAAATACATCCTCTAAATTTTGAATTATAGCTACAAAATATAAACCAAAATCAAAGGAAAAAGAAAGAGAATTGTAAATAATGGTCGATCTCGCGTTCCCGTGACGATCTCCACGTTTCTCGAGCTTTGGATCTTCAATAACACTCCAAAATTTCTCCCAAAACTCCCAATTTGGCTGCTGAATCAAGATTAGGGCTTAGACCCTCAAAAGTGGCTCTCTTGATTATGTCCCAAAAGGATGAGTTTAAGCCCCTTATCGACGCAGCGTCAAGATGCTATCCAAACGTTGTTGTTTTCTTCTGCGCACACCCTTTTAGTGTTGAGACGCCATAAGTAACGTCTCGACACTATGGAAGGAACTCTGCTGATGCGCGTGTTTTGGGTGTTGAGAGGCCACAGGGCAGCGACTCGATGCTTGCTCTCGATTTTGCACTTCCAAATATAGTGTCTTGACGCCCCAACATGCGTTAGACGCCCTCCTCTCAGGTTCTTCTCCTCATTCTTTTCTTCACTTCTAAAATTTCAATTTTGCCCAAATGCTTCGGTTTTGCTCCTTAAGCTCGATTTCTACAAATTAAGCATAAAACACACAAAGCTCACCAATTCAATACAACTAGCAATAATAATGAGAATATTATAGCACTAATTTAGTGCTATCAATGGTCTTCCCAAGGGTTGAAAGTTTCAACTTGAAACTTGAAATTATTAATATATATATTGATAATGCTCATTTATGAGGATTAGTTGGCCTTTAAACTTAGTTATTCTTGTTGTTTTGTTAGTATTATTAGATAAAAAGGCGAGCAAAAAGTTGAGTTGAATTAAACTATTGTTGGAAGCCCTTTAAACTGAGTAAGTGGAGAAAAGAAAGTAAAAGAAAATGAAAACCACACTTACTTGATATTTTTGTGCAGAAATTTGAAGAATGCAATAGAATTACAATTTCATTGCAATTGCAATTCCGACAAATCAGGAAAATAAGGAAAATTTGCAAATCTAGGGATTTCAAGCAGTATTGTCTCCATGATTTCAGCTGGATCCTTAGCCGTAATTTTGAATCATTCAAGAAGGAAACCCTAGCACGAATCTTCTATAAATCTTGGAGAAAAGGCCGCAAGAAGGAAAGCATGCACGTTTTCAGCGTCTTGACATTGGCAGTGTTGAGCAGGGGGTATCTGCAACGTCTAGTGAGGCTTCTTTGAGCATTTCTTTAGCATTTTGATGCTAAAATACAGCGTCTCAATGTTATGTGTGCAGGAAAATTGGTTGGACGCTTTCTGCAACAGCGTCGAGACGTTATCCCCTCAGGAAAATTAATTTTTTTTCTTTTCCACTTGGCTCGGTTGCTTGAATTGGGTCTGAAAAGCTTATTTTTTATCTCGATTCTTCCAAAAAGCTCCGATTGCCACCAAATTGCTCGATCTCTACAAAATGGATAAATAAACATGTGAGAGTAGTGAAACTACTATGAATTAAGGTCATAAAATAACACATTTTAGGTGCTACCAAATACTCTAAAACTTCAATCTTGCTAGTCATCGAACAAGGCAAAACTAAACCGATCAATGAATCCTTCGTTGCATAGTAATGACTCTAGCCTCAATACTTTAAACAACAAAGTATTTGCAATAGAAAGAAACATCCAACACAATCAATCAGTGAGAATTTAAAAATTAATCCCTTCATCCCTTACGTGAGTGTGTGTGTAGCCTCTCTTATCTTAGTTTTTATAAGCCCAAAAAAGTTTTATGCGACCCTCAACTCGTTTTCCCTTACTTTTGGCCTTACGTCCCAACTATCAAGCCTCTAAGCATTCAAGAAAGTAATATTCCATAAGGTTGCTTGCAAAAGGAGCAAAGTATCCCCAAACTTAGATTTTTTCAATTTTTTTTTTATGGACACTAGCTTTCACACATCCACTGCAGAGGCCCTTACCCATAGCATTTATACTCACGGGTGACCCTAACTGATCACATCGGAGGTAGCTCTTTTTGTCCTCAAATTTTAAAAGTAACAGATACTAACTGATGTGTTTTTCATGGAATGACAAGAAACATCAAAAATAATGAAAAGGCATGAACTGTATCTCTTATGTGTAACATTACTAACTATCATGCAATTCAACTATCAAATTGGTTCTTGAATCCTTTCAAGGTGACAACAAAAATCTAGTCCGCATAACACAGTTTTAAGCTTTCAAAACCATAGACAGGTAAGCTATGTGCTCAAAAAAGTATAAGGGAATCACAAGAAATTTTTTTAAATTAGCTCAATTTAGGCATGCATTCTTAAGAATCAACTACTGCAAATAAATGTCATTGAAAGCACATCCTATGTTGTCCTAATCATAAAAGATGCAACTAATTGCAAATAATTCATCACGCACATCAAGCTAAAAAATTAATACTCAAAACTCCACAAATCCTCACCCCCAACCTTAAATGATACATTGTCCTCAATATATACTAAACAAAGTCTCAAATAACAATTAGGGAATAGAAAACTCCCCTGATTTATGTCTAGTCCATGGGTAATGGTGCACTTTTGCTCAATTCATTTCTCTAGTGTAAACACCTACAAAAGAAAAAAAAAATACAAACTAAGTAAAGGAAAATAAAATAATAAAAGGAAAAACAAAGAAAAAGGAAGAAAACACTTGGGTTGCCTCTCAAAAGTGCAATATTATTTAATGTCGTTATGCTCGACGAATCTAGAAAGACGATCAAGAGTCCATGTATGTGGGTGGCTTCAAAGAAAAGCTAGCAAGGCATGAAACGAAGTCACCCTCATGGAAGATTTTCAATATTTACCCATTAACCTTAAAGACCTTGTCAGACTCCAAGATTTTAATCTCAACTGCACCATAAGGAAAGATATGAGTAAAGGTCAATAGACGTAGAACAAAACTTTCCTGGCATGAGCTTCAAACGAGAATTGTAGAGGAGAACTTTATGATCAATCTCAAATTGTTTCCTAATAAGCATGTTATCATGAAACCATTTGGATTTTTCTTTATAAATCCTTGAATTCTCGTAAGCTCCAATCTTAGCTCCCTCATCCTCCAACTGTAGTAGCCTTGATTCTCCCACTTTGTCCAAGTCCATGTTGCATCGCCTTACCGCCCTATAAGCTTTATGTTTGATCTCCACTGGTAAGTGATACGCCTTTCCAAAAACTAACTGCTAACCTGTAGAAATACAAGTTATTTCATCTTATTAAGCAAATCATATGCGTTTAATTTAGATGTTATTGATGTGCTGACTGAGGGGCTGCTATACACCAAAAGAAAAGCGCAAGTGTACATTGTCCAAACAAGTAATATATGGAAGTATTCTAAGTATCGAACTCAAGGAAACGGTTAACAAAAAGTTTTTCAATTAACAACACAAGTACTTTCAAGTTACAACCGAAGGTAACCAAGTAAGTAAAATGTTTAGGGGGTTTTGTCCAATAAAAATAAAATAAACTAAAAGAAAAGATGAGAAAACAGTAATGAAAAGTAAGGGATTCAAATCTGTTTCAACCCTAAGGAAATGTGCCCATCATGGGCCCGCAAACTTGCTTAACTAGGTCCGACTATTTTAGAGATTTTACCTCTTGCGCCTGCATATTGACTCTTTTAAGTTCTGTGCGATTAAGAAAACATGCTACTGAAATGCGTCTGCAACCTACCATAACCGACACTTAACACCATGAATCGAGTTCCACACCTATTTAGCCCTTTTCTAAGTGCTTTTAGGAGGCTAAGCAATTAAACACATATGTCTATGGCTAATTTTAACTTAGATAAATAAAGAACGCAACTCAATGATTCTAAAGGTTTTTGTCCCAAGTCTAGGTACAAATGGCAAAGCTCTATGTCTAGACTCTTCTCCTAGATTGCTTTTATGAAAATGCGTGTTCGATCCAACCCTTTCAGTATTAAATCTCACACAGACTATGCTAAACTCAAGTGATCAGTTTAAGCTAATAATGAAGCTTAAACTCAATAAGAGCAAACTGTGCTAAATGTTAAGCAAAGTTACTAGAATCACATGGTGGGGCTTATCTTCTTTTTAGGGTATTCACTTCATTGAATCCCCTCCAAGGAATTGAGCTACTCATTGAAATGAAAACCAAAGTGCAAAAAGTAAAAAGAAAATTTGATTGAGAAAAGATAGACTTCATTGAAATAAAGGAATATAACTCTACTGAAAATTTCGAATTGAAGCAATAACAACTTGAAATAAAACTTGAATTACAACTTGAAGAATTGAAAATTTATTAATGAATCAAAAACTTACAACTTAATGAGAGAATAAAACAGCAACTAACTTTAAAGAAAAATAGAACGTACAAAACTTGAATAAAAGCGATAAAGAACCCAAAGTTTGTTCCTTCTTTCTGACTTTGTTCAACCTCTTTCGAGGAGAACAAGTGCTTACACTCTCTTCTTTCAAAGTTCGTGTCCGAATGAAGTATGAACAGAATTGGGGAGACTCAGTATAACAGCTGAAAAGAAAGAAAAACTACAGAATGTGGTGAAGAAGGTAGAAAGTCGAGCTCCCCTTTGAAACTGAAGCTTGAACCGCCTTTTATATACCTCAAGGTCTAGGGTTTGCTGCCGAAATCAGTGTGGAAAGGCTTGGCCGATCATATCCCTTGGTCCTTGGAGATTTGATGGAGAATAATTGATTTTATCTGCAAATCTCGTAAATCTAGGAGAATATGCCGAAAAGGTCCAGATGCGGCCGCATAGTGAGCGCAATTGTGTTGTTGTCGAAATGGCCTAAATGCAGCCGCATAGTTGGGCGCATTTTGAGTCCTTCCTGCAACATTTGGAATTTGACTTATGCTCTCAATTGATGGAGCATTCTGGTTGCATATCTCTTAGATCATCTTTCACTTGCCTCAGTTGCAGCCAGAATGTAGGCACATTTGGGTCCTTTTTCACCTCTACACAAAACCAACAAATTAACAAAAATGTCTCTAAATACACCTAAAAACTTATTTTTATAAAATCAAGACTTCAAACACATGCAAAACTTGTTTTTACTTAAATTTACTCTTAATGACTTGAATTATAACATTAAACACTCCCTTTCTAAGCAAATTGCTTAGTTTTTAGAGCCAAATAACACTCATAAATGAGCATTATCATTCGCTGAGGTTGATTATTCTCTTTATTTGATATAATTTTCATGACCGACGTTTATATCTGAGAAGAATTACTGTGGAAGCATGGATTGTAAATTTCATTTATTTTCTGGAGATCTATGCAACGAAGTTGGAACAAAGCAAGAGGATGCACTAAAGTAATAAGTGAAACTTTGAACTCACTATGATGGTGGAAGATTCAATCACCTACTTAGAACCTGTCACTTCAAAGAAATCATTGCTTGAGATGAAGTTGTGAAGAGACTTAATGAGGAGCGTGTTCAAGGCAAATTGAACCTCCCTGCAAGTGAATGGTGTGGTGAGCACTGATTGGATCGAAGGAAGAAAAAAAGGGATTGAACTTGGTCTGAATATGCATGGGCAATGTGACAAGGACAACGTGTCTTCTGACTATTGGACAAACTTAGTTATATGTACTCGAAGACTCAAATTAGAAAGGGGTTAACTAGTAAAGGATTTCTGAACGGAGGAAGAAGATAGAGTTAGTTACACCAATCTGCAGCATTCAAGGAAAACTACCATTGAAGCAGAAGCCCGAGGATAACTTATTCTTCATTCGTTTCATCCCTTTGGTTCTTTCTGTCATTGTTGTATTGATACATCTAATAGTTTTAGTACAATATAATAGTAGCATTTAGTTGTTCTCCACTCTTATTTAAATTCTGTTTATGAAACTTCATCTGTATTAATTTCTTTATCAGAAGCATGTCATTTTCATTCTATCTGTTAATGGTTATAATTATGTTTGATCACATGAGTAGAACCCCATATGGGGATCGCTAAGGTGATAGCACTCAAATGTGTGTTATTTCTAGGCTTAGATTTGTGTTGGTTTTGTTTGTTTATAGTGAACTTTCAGGCATTTATTTATCTATATTGTAGATTTCGAGCAATTGGAGCTAAACCGGACTTTTGAAGCTATTTGAGCTTAATTTGAGCTTAAAGACACACTTTAGAGCAAAGAAGATAACTAGAAGAAGCATTACAAGTGAGAAGACCCGAGAAGATAGCATTGAGACGCTGTCTATAGTGTCTCAACGCTATAGGTGCAGCTATCCAAGTTATACTTCCCGCTGAAGTAGCGTTGAGATGCTACTTTATAGCGTCTCGACCATAGAAACGGGCGTGCCAGAAGATTTCCGTCCATAGAGTTGAGATGCTGTCCATAGCGTCTCAACGCTACCCCATTTTTTCGTTTTTATTCTACGAATTAGGGTACAGCGTCGAGACGCTGTCCCGAGGATTATAAAAGTAACATTTTTGCTTCGATTTTGGGGAGACCATTTGGAGAGGGACCAATCTAGAATCGATTTCTACCTCATATTTGGGACCAAGGGAGCACTTTTGAGAGCCGAGGAAGATATTCAAGGCTCAAGATCGTGGTGATTCTCAACGGGAACGAGTGTGGCACGCGAGAGTTCTTCCCTTCTTCTTATTTATTTTGTAGTCTTTGTTTTTAGATGTTACTTAAGTTTTAATCTGTTATGAATCTTTTGAGATTAAGTGCCTTGAACTTGGTTTGTTTTCACTTGTTTGGTTTAATTTTAGAGACGTTTATATTGTAGCAAGTTATTTATGCATTCTAGAAAGTATTGTTTAATCGTTTGGCCAACGTTTAACTATGAGAAAATTGAGTTTTTGCTTGGGAAAGAAGAACTCGAATTTAGACCTGAATGTATAACTGTTTGTGAATTTTTGCATGGGAATGAAATTTTCACTGATAGAAGCCACAATAGAATTTTATTCAATGTCATGTTTAGTTATAAAAATAGACTGGAATGTTGATTTATCACTAGCATGAGGTTTAGTTGGGCTTGGAAAAGTCAACTAATAAATTGGATAATTTCTTGGTTTATAACTGTTATTGATGTAAATTATCTCTTCTATAGGGCCAAATTGGTTTTATGAAATTAACTATTTGTTTCAAGAAAGTTCCCTCTAAGTGTCTCCAACCATGTAAATAGTCATTTAGGTTTTAATCTGATTTTTCTTCTCTTGTTGGTTCTCTAGATAAAATTTGAGCATAAGTAATTATAGTACTTAATGAAGCTAAGAAATCTAATCCCTGAGATCGACCCTGGCCATTACTACTACAAATTGTAAAGGTATGGTTAACAATTTTATTTGATAAAGCCTTCGACAAGCTCATTATCATAAGGAAATTTTAGTATGCTTTGACTATTGAATACTTAATGAATGTTGGTAATTAATCCTTAGTTTTCTTGGGTACATAAAAGTCCTAAATATTACTCTCTGTTTCGCCAGCCGAGAGAAGTGAAAACATGTATTCATATTGGGAGGGTGAAACATGTGAAAATACCAAGAAAAACAAGAGTGAACATCATTCACAGGGTTGTCTTAGGAATAAGATAATCATCTTGTAAGTTAATTGAATCGGTAGATGTTAATCATTATATTGAGTATAGGAATATGACTACCTAAAGTGTTTAACATTCTTCACGGAAATGTAAGAATAAGTAGGTATTCATACTTTTAGGGGGCGTTTGGTGCACAGAGTTGAGTTGAGTTGGGCTGAGTTGAGTTGAGTTAGACAGAGTTAGTTTGTCAGTGTTCAGAAGTCTGTGTTTAGGGCGCAGAGTTGGGTTGAGTTGAGTTAGAAAGTCTGTGTTTGGGGTGCAAAGTTGAGTTGAGTTGTCTGGGGTATCTGGTGTAGTTTTTTGTAACCTGAAGTAGACTGATTTTTAACTGACTGTTTTTGTTTCCTATATTTTTATTTTTTCGAATCATTCATCTAGAAACATATTTTCCAAACTTTCCAACACTGAATTCAGATGTCCACTTCAAAAAAACAATATATTTCAAAATTGATCTTTTTTTAAAACATCATTCTTTATCTTTCTTTTTTTAGAAATTGACTTCTTCCAAACTATAGACAATGTAGCATTGATTTCTCTTTCTGCTACACATTGAACTTGTTTCAATTTATAGAAATCAAATGTTTCATTTTTTATCACAACAAATAGCAATTGATGAATGGAAAAAAGGAAATGTACCTGTATTTTTTTTCTTTACACACAAATTGAACTTCTATCAAAATATAGAAATCTAAGGTTTCATTTTCTAAACACTCATTAAACTTCTTTGAAACTTACAAATAAGGACCTTATTATGACTTTTTTCAATTACTAATAGGGTCTTCATTATGAGGGAGTTTTTTTTTTAAAAACACATTGACCATTATGTATTCTTTTTTTTTTTTGGCAAATGAACATTGTTTGTTTTCATTGTTTAAGCACATGTACTAAATTGAACATCTTTGGAAAAGAGAATGCCAATATTTTACTTTTTCAAGATGATAAGAAAACGACAATATATTTCAACATTAGTGTCATGTAGAAGTGGAATATTCACAAAATATCAAGGGCCTATTTACATGATTCGCACAACATAATTATGGTTCACAAAATATAAGTAATGGCCAACAATGAGTCGAGTTTGTAAGTCCGAAGAAATATTGTTGGAGTAGAGAGTCAGACCAACTAAATACATGTGCATTTCATATTATTTTGAACCATGGGAGTGTCATCGGTCACTGAAAATTGTTGCCGATGATAGTCATAGGAGACGGAACCGCCATCGATCGTCGACTAAGGTAGTCGGCAGTGGCCGTCAGTTGTCGCATATGGTCGTCAGTCGTTGGAGAAGGTCGCCAGCGGTGGTTGCCGGTCGCTGAAGAAGGTCGTCGGTTGCAAGCGAAGGTCACCTACGGTAGTCCTCTGTCGCCGGTAGCTAGAGAGGGTCGCCGACGATGGTCGTCGATCGTTGGAGAAGCAATGATAAAATATGTTAATAGGGTTACTGTACAAGTCGGTGGAGTTAATATCCTAACATTGTAGCAAGTCGTAGAGTTGAGTTTTTTTATGGGGAGTTAATTTATCTATGGGCCAAACGGTGAGTTGAGTTTAAAACCCAACTCAACTCAACTCAACTTAGGGGGCCAAGCACCCCCTTAAGGAATAACGACCAACATACATTAATAATATTCATAATCATATTTACTAAAATGATTCTTAGCCAGACCCTTTGTCTTTAATTATTGAAATCTCTGTCGTTTGAGATATTGGCATTGAACATTCGAACCCATGTTAGACTTGCTATCATCACTACATTAAACTACTGATTTTTGGATTCATGCACTATAGATCTTTAAATTCCCTGAGAATCTCGACCTTGGAATATTCAATAAGTATTACTTGCTTACGTTGGGTTTATACTTGGACTTTGCGAAAGGGTGACACTGATCACATAGGACACATATTTGAGCGCATTTTATTGTTCATAACTAGCGCATGTCCATGCGATTCCTGAACATATTAAGTTCCAATCACATTATTCTAGTTATAACTGGACCACGACAAGTTTTTGGCACCGTTGCTGGAGACTTTATTTTATGTAAAGCTGATTAATTCAAAATTTTGTTGGTGCAGCAACCTTTGTATCTGTCTGGAATTGCTTGGGAATTAAGCTCACCCAAGTAAATCTTTGCATGAGTGATACCACTCACTCAGTGCTAAAATTTTACCCAGAGATAGAAAAAATCTTCTGTGAGAGAAGACGAGCAAAAGAGCAAAGACATAAAACAAGAAAGATGGTTGATCAACGAGCGCAAAGGCAAGAGAATGTACAACAAAGCCATATGGCCATTTCTAACCAATTCACTTGGCTGATGATCGAAATAGAGCTATATGCGAATATACAACGCCAAGTTTAATAGATTTTAGTCCAGTTATAGTTGTGCTAGAAATGACAGCAACGAACTTTAAATTGAAGCCTACCATGCTACAACTAATCTCTATGGCAAGAAAATTTCAAGGAGTTTCAGGTGAGGATCCGCACTCTCACCTGCAAAGCTTTTTAGAAACTTGTAAAAAAATTATCATCATAGGAATGGAGAAGGGAACATTCAGATTGCTTATATTTCCTGACACGCTGTGTGATGAAGCCAGTGATTGGTTGAACTCATTTCCAATAGGATTGATAAGCACTTGGAAGACATTATTGGAGCAATTCTTGCTCAAATATTTTCCACCAACAACAAATGCACTATGTAGGAAGGAAATAGTCACATTTGAGCAATGTGACAATGAATCACTCAGCGATGCGTGGGTGAGATTTAAGAAGTTGCTGCAAAAATGCCCTCACAACAGTCTTCCTATCTGTGTACAACTTGAAATTTTTTACGGTGGATTGAACAAAGCTTCACAGAATGTGGTAGAAGCATTAGCAAATGGAGCTCTCATGTCTAAAACTTTCAATGAAGCCTATGAAATCTTGGACAGAATTGCAAGGAATGACTATGAATGGTTCGATGACGGGTTTCGTTCACGAACTCAAGGCAAAAATAAAAGTGGTGGAATCATTGAAACGGATGCACTGACAGCCTTGTCAGAGCAAGTAGTGATGATGTCGAACATGTTGAAAACACTTAGTATTAATGGCATCAATCCAGTTGCTCAAGTACAAGCAATCAACCAACCTATACAGTTCAACACATGCCTTATGGTGAAAATCATGCTTTTGACAATTACCCGTTAAATCCAGCAACTATATGCTATGTCGAAAATCAAAATTCATCAAGGAATAACCCTTACTCGAACACATATAATCCCGAATGGAGAAATCACCCCAACTTTTCATGGAAAGGTGATGCCACTAATTTAGTGCTATAATTAGGCCCATTTAATTGTTAGTTTTGGTTGTAATTGTGAGCTTCTACATAAATATTCTCTATATTTCAGGTAATCGGGCAATTCATACTAAAATTGACAAATTTGGAGCATCGAGTGTGTTGTAAAGCATAAAAGTACTGAAAACGGAGCTAAATACGGAGAAGAGGGACTTCACAAGTGCAATTGGGAGAGATGAGGACGTCTCGATGCCTAAAATAGCATTGAGACGCTGATATTTGGCATTCAAACTCAAGAGCTAGCGTTTAGACTCTATTTTATAACGTCGAGATGCTAGGAAGGCGGCACGTAAAGGAGTTCATCGGGAGTGTTTCAAAGCTACCCTCAGCGTCTCGATGCTAAGGGTGCGCACGCTGAGTGAAACAATGCGTTCTGTATAGTGTGAGATGTTGTGCCTTGCGTCTCGACGTTGTATCAAGGATCAGTATTTATTCTTCGTTTTGGGACTGAATTTGGGGAGACTATTTTTAGAGTTTAGCCATTTTTGCGACTTCTAATCCTCTTGGAAGCTATGGAGCACGAATTGGGGTATTCAGGAGCGAAAATTGAGGCTTGAGATAGTGAAATTCGAAGCGAGCGTGGAGATTTTGGCAACAACATGTTCTTTTATCACTTTCTTCCTTTGTTTCATATATCCAAGGGTTGTAGAAATGGAATTCTTGTGTTGTACTCTATTCATTATGGGCTAATTTCCTTTGTTTAGAGGCTAATAGCACAATTAGGAGTAAAATAATTAAGGTTTATGACATTTAATTCCTTGTTTAATTGCATTTAATTGAAGTGTACATACTACCTCTAATTAATTGGCCATTAATTAGTTGATTCAAGTCTTAAATTGATCTTGACGGAGGAAATTTAGGATCGAACAAATTTAATTAACATCCTAAAATTGCCTAAGTGACATAGGATTAACAATTGATGAGTGAGACTAATTATGAGCGGACTTAAAGTAATTAATCAATTAGTGCTAAGGACACTTAAGCAAGCGATTAATTAACCTATTCGAATGAGACCGACAGGAGATTTCGATCGGTTAGGCTCTAGCTTTATGTAATTAGTAAGATAAATTAGATGTCGAGTCCAATTTCCATAATTGTAACCTAATTTGTGCTCAATCCCTTAAACTCCTCTTTAATTTGGTATCTTTACCTTTTTAACTGCTTGCTTAGTCATAATTTAATTCCAAGCATTCGTTTAATTTAGCTTTTACCCTAAATAATTCCAAGTATGAGTTCTTTTAATTATTAATCAAATGAAGAAAAACTTCCATATCAGCTTCCCTGAGGATTTGATACTCGATAATTCTTACCGTTTTATATTACTTGATCACATGCGCTTGCGTGAACACGAGCAAGTTTTTGGAGCCGTTGTCAGGAAAGCGATGAAGTTTTTTCTTTCTATAAATTTGATTAATATTAGAAAGAAAATAGGAGGAATTAGTTTAGAGGTTTGTGCAATTTTTGTATATATTGTTTGTTTTTGTTCTTGTATATATTTGCTCGTGTTTTCTTGTTTTCTTGATTTTTGAGTTTTGCTGTTTTTGTGCTTTTTTGTTGTTATTTCTATTTGGTTAAGTTTTTCTTTGAGGAGGCCGTTGGTTTATGCGTAGTGATAAGGAGGCTAACCTTTTGCCTTTAGATTTGGAAATAAAAAGAACTTGCAAGAGGCTAAGGAAAGAAACCCGAGTCACTATGGAAGAACAATGTAATGAGGAGGAAAGGAGGCCAATCCACGACTATTTCCGGCTCGTATTCTAGACGAACCATTCTGGGATAGTGCATGCTCCCATTCAAGAGAACAACTTTGAACTGATCGGGGCTGATACAAATGTCGCAGGATAACTCATTCAAAGGGCATCCGTCGAAAAACTCACATTCGCATATCAGATCTTTTCTTGAGATCTATGGCATGGTAAAGTTGAATGGTGTTTCTCCCGATGCTATTAGACTAAGATTATTTCCTTTCTTATTGCAGGATAAAGCTAAAGACTAGCTCGAATACCTGAAGCTGGGTAGCATATCTTTGTGGGACGAGTTGTCCCAGGCCTTCCTGACGAAATTCTTTCTCCCAGCAAAGACAACGAAGCTAAGGACGAAGATTGAAACATTCTACCAGCTCGATAGGGAACAATTGTACGAAAACTGGGAAAAATACAAGGAGATGTTGAGGAAGTGCCCTTAGCATGACTATCCGGACTGGTTCCAGATACAATTATTTTATAGTGGACTAACTTCGAGTACTAAGACCATTCTTGATACTAATGCAGGGGGGGAGCTTCTCAGCAAAAATAGTGGATGAGGCACATGCTTTGTTGGAGGAAATGGCCGCAACGAGCTATCAATGGCCATCAGACCGTTTATCATCTTCGAGATCTGCTGCATGCATTTACGAGATTGACGAGGTAAGTGCATTAATATGGCTTCATTAACTAAAGCATTGAATAAATTTTCTACTGAATGAGCCACACAATCAATTACCTCGTTGTCAGCATTGAATTCAAAGAACATGGAGGAGAAATCTGTCAAGCAGTGCCAGTATGTGCAGAATCGAGGATATGGCTATCAAGGCCATCTGAACTAGAATCTTCCCAACTTCTTTCACCCAAGTTTGCATAATAATGAAAATTTTTATTACGCTAACCAGAAGAATGTGTTGCAGCCACCTGGATTTATAGGACCATCTTCTCAGGAGAAAAAGGTGAACATGTAGGACTAGAGGTCAATTAAGCACCCGAGTGAAGAGAAACTTTAGATTGACTAAAATGCCCCTGAAGTAGTGTCTCGACCTCAAGAGGAGCCCCTGTTTGACGCTGCAAGATAAAAGCTTCGGATGCAGGACAAGTCTTAATGTTGTCGCAAGTCTCCGCGCCGAAGTGTCTCGTGACACTGCGACAAGCCACCTCGACTTTTTCCATCTTAGGGTTCATTCTCCGTTTTAGGGTTCATTCTCCATTTTCTAGACAACCCATCTCTAATTCTACCCCTCCCTTTCACTATTTTAGTAGTTTTTAGGCTTTTTCTTTCATTTTGGCTTGTATTATGGCCTTAGAATCCGTACAAACAATGTTCGATTAAGTGTAATCGCTGATTCGAGGTAATGTAGGGATTATTATTGCAACATTATGAGAATTTGTGCTTAATTTCTAATTATTTAGAGTATGTTTTATGGCTTTTGGTTCTTGTATTAATCTCTGTAGTTCTCTAATTGGGTTGATCTGACAAATTAACGCATTCAATGTTATGCTTGAGTAACTGTAGGGGTCATCAGTCTCTAGCTTAATTTGAGTAGCAATTAGTTAACAACCACATTAGTAATTAGGAGTATTGGACTTCATTACTTTTCATGTGGTAGGCTTTAGAACCAATTGGTACATAATTGTTTACTTCGAAAGGCCCACCAGATTAGATTATTATGTTTTGACCTGTCCCAAGCGCTTAATGCTTCTAATTAGCTAGTATGGAATGTTTGCCCCCAACTACTGAGTTAGTTTATAGCCAATTTAGGTGTTTGTGATCTTGATTGTCTTAGGAGAGGCTCTCACGGGATTCTGGTGAGCTCAGTTGGTCTTAAAACTCTATAATTGTGAATGTTTAGTTAAATTCTATGCTTAATGTTGCTATATAAACACCCCTAAATACCTTGGATCAACGTATCGGTAAGTTTGTGAATCTCAACCTTTATTTCCCACTTTTAATTTTCCTCGCATGATTTTAATTTTCAGTCAATTTAAATTTCAAGCATGAAAATCCCCCCTGTTGGTTTGTTTATTATCCAAAGTTAGAAAAATAAATAACCATAGTTCCTCCCTGTGATCAACCCTAGCCACGTTTACTGCAAATATTAGTAGTCCAGTTTATAAATTTATTTGTCAGGTGTGACAAGCTTTTGTCTATATCAAATTAAAAATAAATTTTAAAAGTGGAAATTAATAATACCTAAAAATGTAAGGCAAAATACATTAATTAGACGTTGGTTTCTTTTAGAATTTTGATTGAAAAACCAACAGTCGTGTTCTACAAGAGACTGCAAAGAGTTTACATCAACCTAAACATAGCTTAATGGGTTAAGACAATATGTCACAGATCAAAAGGTCAAATGTTTAAATCTCACTCCACATATTGTTAAACTAACGAAAAAAAAAAAAAGTTGTAGCAAGTTAACTTTCTGTAGACAACTCCAAATTTCCCTCCTAAAGACGGAAAATATCTTAAAGCCAAGCTCTTAGCTGCCTTCCACAATTAGTCATAAAATAATAATAATAATAAAGGCAAAATACACTTTTGGTCCCAAGGGGTTAGTGGCTATTTGGTCTCCGAGGTTTCAAAAGCAACACTTTGATCCCTGGGGTTTGAAAAATGATTCTAAATGGTCCTTAAGCTCCTTTGACGGTTAGTTAACTAACGGTAAAATGATGTGGCTGTTACATGGGTGAGTGTATCTTGCTTATTTGGAAAATTTGTATAATTTAATATTATTTTTTTTATGAAGTGGACTTCCTCTCTCTTCTATCTTCTCCTCTCTTCATCCTCTCCCTGACGTTTGGGGTTGCAGCCATTGAACTGCCTCCCTTCAAATTTCACAATTAGAATACAAACTCTTCAATCCAAACACCACTTAAATGATCAAAATCCAATACCGATTTCACTTATCGACAAAGCTTTGTTTAATCACTATTCAGTTTAAACATCCGCAAATGCATCTTAAATCTAAATCTAGTCCTCCCTTATTCCACTAAAAAGAAAGAACATCTAATTCAGATAGCTTATATTTGCAAAAGCTGATAGAACTCATATCGAATTTCTTATCAAACTACAAGAAAAAAGGCCTATTATATCGTAGGCCTTTTATAGCATTGTATGAAAAGTCGTGACAGATCAAGTTATAAGGGGCCGTTTATTTCGTGGTAATCCAAGATTCTCATGAAATGAGCATCTGGACTACTTCGTTTGTTTTGTAAGAATGTGAAATACCTTGCATATCAAGATGTCTAGGTATCCTAGGATGCCCATTCGATGGGCATCTGATTAAATTTCAATGCCCTTTTGAAACATGGGTTTTTAAGATTTCCATGTTGAGGGTATCTGCTAATGATATATTTGTCCCTTATCAATTTTCTTTATTTTACATTTTTATTTTTATTTAAGAATAAACTAATGTATTTATGCACTAATAAATGATCATATGTAGTTAGCTATATTTATATTTTCCACTTACATATAAAATAAAGCTAATTTAAAGTTGAATTAATATTAAATATTTTATAAAAATATCAAACTAATATAAATTAATTTGTTCTACAAAATAACATATAAACATTAGTATAAAATAAATTGATATACAAATATAATATTAAATTAACAAACACCAAAATGCATATGATATCAATTTAATTATATTAAACTAATAAGTAAATTATATAAAGGTTAGCAAGGGCATTATTGGTATAACACATAATCTTAAGACATTCCTATACATAAATCCTGCAAAACAAACATGACTATCTAAATATTCTTAGACTTCCTTATAAATTTTCCTGCAAAACAAACATGGTAATCTAAAGATGCCGGACATCTAAAATTTTGGACATCTAAGATTAAGGACATCTAAAGATTTCGGACATCCTGATTCCCTAAAAACAAACAGCCCCTAAAAAGTTTGAGACATTTTATAGCATTTTATAAAAGTTATAAGAAATGCTATAAAAAAAATCTTTTAATAGCATAATTTCATCTTTGTAAAATATATGATAGCATTTTATAAAGACTATAAAAAGTTATTGTTTATCAATGATAACATTTAATTACAACTATAAATATTTATTAATAGCTTTAAATGACATGTATAATCAGCCTTTGAAGGATCAATTTTTTCTATTTATAGCATTTGATTAATGTTGTTATACATCTTTTATATAACTTTTCTAATATGTTCATCATGTTATCTTTCATACCTTACTATATAATAAAAGTCAAATAATAAATATATATTTCATAAAAGTAGATACAATCAAAATGTCTTCATCTACATACAGGTTCATACAAGATTCAAGTTGCCCCATAAAAATAAATATAGTAATGAATATCATCAACTTGGAGATGATACACAATATACCATTCATTAATGACAAAATATTTTGCTATAAAAAATTCAATAACTCAAGCAAGCTAGTTGTGTTGTGGCCAAGACATTCCATTATTGTGAAGTAATTCCTTTATCAACCTACAAAATTGTCAAGAAAGAAACGAATGAATATATAACGAAATGTATACACTAAAAGTCTACAAAATCCTCAAGAGTTCTAGCACACATGAAATATGTTTATATAAATATCACAACACCACTACTCAAAATGATGGACATAATGAAGCAACAAAAAAATATTATCAAAAAAAACAAATGTATGACAAAAGAATATATTTTAAACCTCCATGATCCTATGGTTACTTTCCCAAGTTCTAAAAAACTGTATGCAAGAATTAGTTCAAAACTTATCCTTCAAATTCCTCTGCATAAAAGAGTAATAGATGGTCATGGTGTAAGATCGCTTTTTAACTTATTCCCACGTCCCTCTACTAAAAAAATTCCAAAAAAACCTACAGTAACAGCAACACAATTGACAATTGATGTTCAAATTTTACATGCCAGAATAATCAACAATTGGTTAATAATAATTTTTGTAAAGAATCTCACATTCCTCTACTCAAAATATCTTGCATCAAATTAATTTTAAAAGAAGATGCAAAAACTGTCATTGCAGCAAATAATAAAAATAAAACAGAGCATGTCAAATTCATGCGTCTTTTCCAATTCATAGCAAAATGGGAACTATAAAGAAATTAGATACTTCACTTTCAGCAATATAAGATGAAGATTGTTTGAATAAATAAGCTTTCAACAATCGGTAGGCTAACCCATCAATGTTGAAAAGGAATGATGTTGGAAAACACAACCATAGCGGGTTTTCAAAGGATCTTATATAATTCAAAGGAATTGCTACTCGTCTTAAGGTAAAGAAACCTCTTGAAAAGAATGTACAAGGAAGGTAAAAGTTGAAAGGCATACCTGATCACAAAAATGCATAGTGGGAAAGGGAACCATGTACCCAAAAGTCAACAGGGCTTGATCTGAAAAACACCCAAAAACTTCTTACTAAGAATAATTATACCTATGCCAATTTGCTAAAAAGGAAAGGAGATTAAAGTAAATCTCATAACCTACAATTTCAAAGTTAATCAAACAAAAATTAATACTAAAATTGAGTTCTAGTGCAAGAGTTGTGTTATGATATACAGTAATAATAAATTCCTTATTCACACGTAAGTTTCAATTTCCCAATATAATATCAAAATGCAAACCAAATATCCTACGTTTGTATACTATTGGCTAATCTGCTCAATAACCACCTAAACCAAAGGATAGAAGAATCATGTTGACAATCATTTGATAAATGAATGAAAGACATTAGACCTTGGCTCTTTATTATGGCTTCAAAATAAACTGATAAAAAGACATGGTTCAAAAATAGGTTGTATGGAGTTCATGAACACAGGAAGTAGATTGTGATAACAATTATCAAGTGATTTTCATAATTTTCATTAGTTATCATACTAGACTAATTTGATGATTATACCTATTTCCTAGGACTTTGGTCTCTGAATCATTAATTTGTTCAAAATTGAAGAGATTCAAGGTCTCTATTAAAGACAAACAAGTTTGTCCAATTATGTCTTAACTGACTAGCTGAAGAATCCTTTTAAGTGTATTGATCATTTTCAAGAAAACTCTTGCTACATCTCTGTTAAAGCCGTTGAGGAAGGGAATAAGATGTAAGAAAGATGAAAATGTTATAATAGTCCACAAGATTAGCATGTTATTTCAAAATTCAGAAAACTAGCAAGCATACTCTATTTTTTTTTTACCAAATTTTGACTTACCTCTATTTGTTTTCTTTAGATTTTTTTCCAATGCAACAAAGCATCTCTTAGCCCCAACTCTCAAATTAAGGCAGTAGAAATAAAACTTATAAGGTAAGGTGGCTTACAACAATTTCATAATAATTCATGTGAAGAACGTCCTTGAAGTCATGGATCTTTACCAAGCATGTAACGACCCTAATTTTCAACGACTCTTTAAACGCGGAAACACGACCTAGTTACCTCGTTCATGCCCGAAATTTAGGCAGCATGACGACATAACTACAAGAAACCAAAATTTTACAAAGACCTGGAAAGAGATAAAAACACTTCTATGGTTCATATCACAGACTCAGCATTCCCCAAACTACGATAAATGATGCTGAGCTCAAACAACAGACTACCAAAACTGAAAGCTTCTAACTAAACACCCAAAGTTAAAGAATAATTAAGATTTCAAACCAACTAACAACAGGGAACAAGGAAAACTTAAAAGCTAAAACAAAGACAAGGGTTTGGTTGGAATCTCCATAGCCTCGTCAAGTCGTCGTCTGCGTCATCCACTCCAAGAATGTTCGCAAAACTGCAAAATAAACAAAGTAGCAAGAATAAGTATTAACATACTTAGTAAGTAGCACATTAAAGGATCCAACCTTTAAAGAAACCCAACCAAGAGGAAAACTGCTCGTACTCAGACTCATGCTTAGTTTTCAAATATTTCATTCAGTTATTCCAAAAGTCCAATTCATCCTTCCACAACCTTTACCACTTCCCGACCCTATCTTCGAGCCATAACTGCGAGTACTGTAACCTAGAACCCAAACTCGTGAAGATAGCAATCCTCACGCTCATCTCAAAGGAGAATTACCTCGAGCCTAGCATACAGGCAATAGGAAAACACATTCCCTATGCTCAACACAATAGGTAATCATCCTCAGCTAGCACACGGCAATAGGGAACGCATCCCTATGCTCATCATAACTCAATAGCCACACAGGCAACCAGGGAACTCATCCCCTCAGCTAGCACACGGCAATAAGGAACGCATCCCTATGCTCATCATACTAGGGAATCACCCCCTAAGCTAGCACACGGCAATAGAGAACGCATCCCTATGCTCATCATAACTCAATAGCCACACAGGCAACCAGGGAACTCATCCCCTCAGCTAGCACACAGCAATAAGGAACGCATCCCTATGCTCATCATAACTCAATAGCCACACAGGCAACCAGGGAACTCATCCCCTCAGCTAGCACACGGCAATAAGGAACGCATCCCTATGCTCAACACATCACATGCGTTCTAGGCTTACAAACTCGCACGAAACAACAGAATTAGGGTTGGAAGTATCAATCTAACGGGTTTTCGTACCTTCACAACACGTTAGGAACCTTTTGTGTCAATCCACCTCACTACATTCACTTTCATGCCCAAATCACAGTCACAAGTTGGCCCAGAGGTTTCAAACACTTTTAAGGGAAACATCCCCTAATTCACATTAGCAGGGAGGAAAACAACCCTCCAGCCTTTCCAACTTCTAAAATGTCTTACGCCTCATATACATTTACAGGCGAAACGAAAATCCTAATGGACCAATCCGAAAGGCTATCCTCTTCTTAGGCCAACCCTAAAACGACCCACTTCACCTTCCTTTAAGGAGTTAATCGTAGCATACGTTACAAGCCCACCTTCCACAAACAATCACAAATGCAACTTTGTGACCATGCACCATAGTTTCCAAACTTGCCCAAACACAACCTTAGGCGATGCCTTAAGGTGCCAAACAAGCTAACCACTTTTAACTCGAACTTATGCCCTTATTTTCATACTAGCTACATTCTAGGATCGCTTTTAGCTCAAACATCTCCCAAACAAATTCACTAACCATCGCATGCTTCCTAAACACAATTATTGAGCAATCCTTTCACAATTCATACATTTTCAACAATAAACACATTCAAATAACAATTTAAAGGGCTTAAATCCAAATAACTACTTACTTCAAAATAGAGTAATGAATATTAAACTGGCAACAAAACCTCTTCCAAGCTATGGTCTCCTCTAATTCGAAAGTTTGATCCTTCAATCGATATCCTGAAATTAAGTTCCTTGGTTAACGATCGATCCAATTAAAGTCCTTAATTAAATTCAATTGAGTAACGAAATTACCCAAATCGTAACACGATCGTAACCGGGACTGTTCTGGCTCAAAAATTAGAATCAGAGACGGCGGCTCGTGTGGTGGCGGACGGCGGCGCGTGGCGGCATGTGGGGGCGTGTGGGGACTCCGATCAGCGCGTGGCTCACGGATCTGGACAGATTTGGCCCTTTCCGGTCGGATCTACTCGCGAACCGGCGATTTCCTGAAATAAACGAGCTCCGGCGAGGCTTGAATTGAGCTCCAATCCGTGCCCGATGGAGCTCCAGATCCGGCCGGTCAAATTTCGACGGCGTCTTGCAGCGGGAGAGGCGATCGGCGAGCGGTTGAAGGAGTTCCAAACGGGTTGAACTCGAGGTGCTGGCCGGCGAACGAAGAAGAAGAAGAAGGAGGCCGACGACGAGGTTGGAGCTTCGGCGGGGCTGCAGTCAGACGAGGAAGAAGAAGAAGAAAACAGGCAGAGGGTGGGTGTTCGGCGGCTGCTGCTCGATGAGGAAGAAGAAGAAGAAGGACGGTGGAGGTGGGTTTCGGTCAAAGAGAGAGAGAGAGAGTTAAGGAAAGGAGGGTTTTCGGGTAGCACAAAAAGAAAGGGAGAGAGAGAAGAGCTTATCTCAAAAATTAAAACAAAAAGACAACTATGCCCCTTGATCAATCAAAAATTCCAAAATTGCCCTTTTTCCCATTCCAAAATTCAAATTAACCTTCAAATTTAACTTTACAACTGAAAATCATTCCACTTAATTCCAAAATTCAAAATTTAAACTCCTAAATAAGCCGGGCGTTACAAAGCATCTTCATATCAAACTTCAAACGGTGGAACTGCAAGTAATTTAATGGTTGGCTAAAAACTTTAGTCACACAAAATAGAGAAGTAGTTCTTAACAAAAATCCACAAGCAAGCCAAGTGCAAAGAAGACAACATAACATAAACTAAAATTTTCAAACCAATGTCTCTTAGGTTTCAAGGATTTTGAACTTGTTCATAATTTTCTCTACCCTATTAATCCATACCACATCTATCATTTTCCTTAATGAAAACAACTTATCAGCCCAAACCAAACTCCAAATCAAACTCCATTGTTAGCATTAACACATCCTACACCATACTTTTAGACGGTAAAATCAATTAAAAGCAAGAAAAAGAATGACAAACATTCCAAGGAATTACTTACTTGGCTTATAATATTATTTCAGTGTTTCCTATTTGCGTTAGCAACAACCTAAATATAAGTTTAGAACATTAAATGTTATTACCAACTAGAATGCATATGGAAAATGTCTAACATGCTAAGTTCATAATAGCACCAATTCAAACTAGCTACCATGTTTTGACTCGAATAAATGAATTCCTCTGCATCAGTAATATTAATTAGGAATTTGAAGACATGGTCTTGTACTATCTCATTCTTAAAATGTACCTTTTGAGAATAAATGCATTAGTTACAAAAAGAATTGAAAGGGATCACTGAGAAGAAACACAAAATAGACTCCCAACCGATTAAAAAACGTTGGAACGAGACTTGTTTGAGGTTATTGCTATCATAGCTTTTTGAAGAGTATTTAACACAATCTCAAGCCTGCATCATTTTAACCATAACAAAAGCAAGCAATTCCTTACTTTCCAGTTTATAGCTCCCTTTTGACCAACCCCCACCATTCGTCAATCACCACAACTAGGTTATCTAACCACCATAATCTACAACAAAGATGGCTGAAACAAGGAAAAGAAATATTCTCATAAGACAATTTTTTAAAAAAATCAAGGAAAAGAAAGAAACCAATCGATGAATCATAGAAGAATGTGAAAGGTTAGAACAAAGAATTGACTCATGACTAAATAGTGGAATACAAAATATTGAAGAAAATTCCATTCAAAGGAAGAAATCGAGAGAGAATAAAACCTTCGTTGAGGACTGCCATCAAAATATTAGAGAAACTTTTTGTTTGAATGGAGTTGGGGCTAAAGAGAGTTTGAAAGATTGGAAATTTTTATTCTTTCAAATAAAAGCAACGCGCAAAGGCACTATTTTCCCCAATTTCACGAATTGAACGAGCGGGAAGAATAACAAGCTCTTTTTTATTTTCATTTTTTGCTAGAAGGCTTTTGTTTTTTTACCCATATATTTGATAGCATTTTGAATATATGCTATTAATTAAAGTTATAGTATCTATAATTTGTTGTTGTGAAAAGAACAAAAAAGAAAAAAAAGCAACCAATAATAATGGGAGGAATGAAAGAAAAAGTGTTTGGCGACAGATAATATTAAATCTGATCGCTTAGGGGCTGTTTGGGGCAATGGTTATAATAACCTGTGGAGTACTCTGCATTCCAAACACTGACTATTATAACCTCAGACTAAACAACTCTGCATTTTAAATAATATTATATTATTTCACAGACTATTATAACCCACAGACTATTATAACTCATGTTATTATAACCCACTCAGTGCCCCAAATTCCCCCCCCCCCCCCCCCAAATCTAAACATCAACTCTGATCTGGAATGAACCTTGTCACCCACCACCTCTTCTTCTCTCCTTCTTCCTAACTCCAGTAAAACTTGTCGCCTACTATCTCCATCACCATCTCCGAAAGATCTCATTGTCGTTTTCAAAGAACGAAGAAGCTCCTTCGTTCCAAATCTATCTGGAATGTTCCAGATCTGACAATGACTTCATTCCAGGTCGAAGTTCTAGTTGGCAGCGACAACTAAAGGGTGGAGGGAGGTGGTGCAACGACGACGAAAGAGGAAGGAGGGAGGAGAAGAGGGAAGAGAGGGAAAGTCCACCTCATTAAAAAAATATATATTCAATTGTTAAAATTTCCAAATCAACAACACACTCACCTATCTAACTGCCACATCATCTTACCGTTAGTCAACTAACAGTCAAAGGACCATTATGAACCATGTCCAAATCTCAAGGACAAAAGTGTTGTTTTTGAAATTTCAGAGACCAAATAGTCACTATCTATAAACTTCGAGGACCAAAAATGTACTTTGCCCTAATCTATGCACTTTCAAACTTCGGAGGAGCTATGTTCGTTGTGGGCTTTAAATTAGAAATTTAATCTATGCACTTTCAAAGTTGTCTAATATATTTGTTTAAAAAAAAAGTTATCTAATATATTATTGAACTTAAAAATGTGTGTGGTCACTAAAATTTTGAAGTATCTAATAGAGTGTTAAATTTTTATTTTTGTATCTAATAAATGTATGACCTATTCAATATTTTTCTAAAATTTACATATCAATGAAGCACAAAATTAAAATTTTCTAAAATTTACGGAACGCAAATTTAAAATTTTGTATTAGTAGCATATTGATTTTTTTTTTTCATCTATAAATAAAATTGAAAGTTAAAAGACTTATTATACATTTTAAAGTTTTAACTTATTTAAAGAGGTAGACACAATTTTAAAAGCTGTAATTTAAGAGATAAAATATCAAATAAAAAGGATCTTCAAAACCCTTTCAAAAAAAAAAAAAAAAATAAAGGGTCTTCAAAACAGAGATTTCAAATCAGCCATCGAATAGAATGTCTTTTTGCCTAAAAACAATGGGTTCCAGCTGTACCACACACTCACAATGAATCATTTCTTTCTTTCTTGTTTACTTTTTTAACAATGAATCATTTCTTTCTTGAATTCATATATAACAACTCATCAAGAGTCATAATTTCGGGACCGAATGCCCTTTGCTCATTGGTTTTCAATATGTTTATTCTCATATACATTGAATAAATTATAAAATGTATGTAGACTATAAAATTAATAGAATTTTAAAGAAAAACAATATTAACATGTTAAATTCATGTTAAAATTTGTGAGTTTTGCCAAAATAATTTAATAGTTAATTTGTGCATTAATAAATTTAAATTTGTACAAAATTTGATTTTAAAAAATTAATGAGTTTACAAAGATTTTTACATAGTTTTTAGGGTTTAAAAATTGAATAGAGAATAAAAATTGTAAAATTTATCTAAGTCAAAGGGTAAAAACTGAATCGAGGGTAACTTGATTTCTAATGATTTAAACTTAATTTTATGAATTGTTTTTTAAGAAATAATTAAAGAAATTGTCGAATCAAGATTCGTTTGAAAATTTTCAGTGCATTCATTTCAAAATGTATTTAAAATTAAAGCAAGGAATTGTTTATTTTAGTTATTTCTACGCAGCTTCCCCATTCCCAAGTCCACGTTGACTTATAAATACCACTTTGATTAATTTATAGACCCTGTGAATTTCTCATCTAATTCTTTCCCAAATCGTTTGAGCAATTTTCTGAGAGATAACATATTGGAGCGATGGCTGAGTTCCTATGGACTTTTGCTGTACAGGAAGTGTTGAAGAAATTGGTGAAACTTGCAGCTGAGCAAATTGGCCTCGCATGGGGATTGGAGGAAGAGCTTTCGAAGCTGAAGAACGAGCTACTCAAGGCCGAAGCCATCTTACGCGATATCAACACCAGAAAGTTACATCATGATTCTGTGAGGATGTGGGTGGAGGATCTTCAACATCTTGTTTATCAAGCTGACGATCTGTTAGACGAAATTGTTTATGAACTTCTTCGACAAAAGGTGCAAACAGCAAAATTGATGAAGGTACGCAATTTCGTCTCACCCTCTAATAATGCTTTTATCTTTCGTCGGAAGATGGCGAAAAAAATGAAGAATGTTATGGATTTGTTATACAAACATTACTCTGAGGCTGGTCCTCTAGGACTGGTCGGTAATGAATCTGTCGAACCAGAGATTGATCTTATTAGCCAGTTTCGAGAGACTATCTCGGAGCTTGATGATTGTCAAGTTGTGGGAAGGGACGTTGAAGTTCAAAGTATAGTGAAACAAGTGATTGATGCCAGCAATCAACAAGTTACATCTATCTTACCCATTGTTGGTATGGGTGGATTGGGAAAAACAACTTTGGCAAAGTTAGTTTTCAATCATGAGATGATCAGAGAACATTTTGATAAAACTGTATGGGTTTGTGTGTCTGAACCTTTTATTGTCAACAAGATTTTGGGAGAAATCTTACAAAATCTAAAAAGAACTTCCGGTGCTTCGGACAAGAAGGAGGTCTTACTTCGTGAACTCCAAAAAGAGATGCTTGGGAAAAGATATTTTCTTGTGCTTGACGATGTTTGGAACGAAAATGCTTATTTGTGGGATGAGTTGAAAAACTGTTTAATAAGGATCACTGGAAAATCTGAAAATAGTATTGTCGTGACTACAAGGAGTGTTGATGTTGCAAAAATTATGGAAACACTTTCCAGTCATCATTTAAGTAAATTATCTGATGATCAATGTTGGTCCTTATTTGAGGAAAGTGCAAGTGCATATGGACTATCGATGACTTCAAGCTTGGAGGTCATTCGAAAAGAGTTGGTTAAAAAAATTGGTGGCATACCCTTGGTTGCAAGAGTTTTAGGAAGGGCCGTAAAATTTGAAGGAGATGATGAGAGATGGGTGAAAACGTTGGAAAGTGTAGCAAGAACTCCGTTACAAGAGGAAAATTTTGTTTTATCCATATTAAAATTAAGTGTGGATCGTCTACCATCATCTTCATTAAAACAATGTTTTGCTTATTGTTCACATTTTCCCAAGGATTTTGTGTTTAGAAAAAAACGACTAGTTCAATTGTGGATGGCACAAGGGTTTATTCAACCACAAGAAGGAAGAAGCAACATGACAATAGAAAATGTAGGAGACATGTATTTCAGTATCTTGTTGTCTCGTTGCTTATTTCAAGATGTCAATAAAAATGATCAAGGGAGAATTATAAATTGCAAGATGCACGATCTTATACATGATATTGCATGTGCAATTTCAAGTGATAAAAAATTGCAATTAAATCCTAGCAATTTATTGGAGGAGGAATTTTGGAAGAAGGAGAATGAAAAAGTTGCAAGTAAGAAGTTACGCACGATGGTTTTTGACAAAGAGACACTTCACAAAACAGAGAAATTGATTGATGATAAGATTATCAACTTTCTTACTTTGCGTGTTTTGATCACGAATTCATGGCCTATTTACAAGTTATCAAACTCACTTGGTAAGTTAAAGCACTTGAGATATCTTGAAATTTCAAATTACAAAATAGTTAAGCTTCCAAAATCTATTGTTTTGCTTTATAATTTGCAAACACTAAGGATGGAAAACTCATTTATTGAAGATCTTCCGGAGAATTTAAGAGAATTGGTTAGTTTGAGACATTTGACATTTTCGCCGCTTGTCAAGAAAATGCCTTCATTTTTAAGTCAGATGACTCAGCTTCAAACGTTGTCTAATTTTATAGTCGGACTTGAGAAGGGTTGTAATATTACAGAACTTGGACCTTTGAAAAACTTGAAAGGTAGTTTGAAACTTTTTCATCTGGAGAAAGTCGAAAGTGAAGAGGAAGTCTGTACAACAAAATTGGTGGACAAAGAGAACTTAAAAGAACTAGAGTTTAACTGGTCTATGGAAAGAAAAGATAACAGTCATAATGACTTGGAAGTTTTGGAAGGACTTCAACCACACAAAAACCTTCGATCATTGAAAATCAATGATTTTGCTGGCAAATGTTTGCCTAACAGGATTTTTGTTGAGAATTTAAGAGTAATAAATCTATGGCATTGTAAAAATTGTGAAATACTTCCAATGCTTGGACAATTAGACAACCTAAAGGAACTTTGGATTTATGGTTTGGATAGTGTTCGAAGAATTGGCAACGAATTCTATGGAAATGATTCAAATCAAAGGACCTTCTTCCCCAAGTTGGAGATTTTTAGACTCTTCAACATGATCAACTTAGAGCAGTGGGAAGAAATAACAGTTGCATCAAAAGTTACAACTTTTTCCCATCTTAAAGAGTTGGAAATTGTAAGATTTCCCAAATTATTAAACATTCCAGATCTTTTTGGTTCTTGTGATGAGAATGGTGTCAATCACCTTAAATTCTTGAGAATTTCACATTGTAACCAATTGACAAGACTTCCAAATGGGCTACAATATTGTCATTCCATTGAAGATTTGAGAATAGACAACAACAGCTCCAATTTAACCTTCTTCAGTTTGCGAAATATGCCCATGTTGTTTGATTTAAGCATTGGTCCCTTGCACAAGCTGCCAGAAGAGTTAGCCCACCTCATGAAGTTGAGGCAAATGAACATTTGTGGATGCATACAAAATTATGATTTTAGCCTCCTCATGCACCTTCCTTCCCTCAGATCTCTTTGTTTAGCTGATGAGTTGAGCAGTGCAACCCAACTTCCTCAACAACTTCAACACTTGACTGGTTTGGAAACACTATCACTACAACATTTTGGTGGCATTGAAGCTTTGCCGGAATGGTTAGGAAACTTTGTATCTTTGAAGACACTGAGTCTTTTTTATTGCAAAAATTTGAAACAATTGCCTTCCAAAGAATCAATGCTACGTCTTACCAAATTATGTACACTGGGCACTTATGATTGTCCACAGCTAAAACTTGGCGAAGGTGACACAGAGCGGGCAAAACTTTCCCACCTTCCAAAAATTAGTGTTTACCATGCTGATTGAATTTCACTCTTAATTAGGCTAAGTGTGTATTCAACTTTTCAGTTAAATTTCTCTGTTTTCCATTTATACACTACAATATGGACATGGACAAATTTTTCTTTCAATGCAACAATTGTGATTCAGGATTCTAATATTTGTTTATCATCTTTTCTTATGGTTTTTAATTAATTAAATAACTTCATTCTATTACGAAAATTGTAAACATTAAAAATTCACACAATTCTTTAAAAAAAATGTACAAAAATATTATAAAAAAAGGTAGAAAGTTTAGCTATTAATAAACAACTTAGAAAATATTTTTAAAAAAATAGAAAGAAAAAAATGGTCTCTATAACTCTTGTAACTGCAGAGGAAAGGCAGAGCCTGGAATATTATCCAAGATGAAGATGAAGAAGAAGAAGATGATTGGGATAGAGGATCAGCACCATCAAGTGCAATAACACATCAAAATTCAAGTGTAAAGCGTTGATAAATCTTGTGATGTAAAAGGCGCAAGTTCCTCTTTCTTTCTCTCTGAAAAAATTTACCCAACCAATTTCAATATTATCCCAATTTTCAGAGTGGTGTTCCCAATCACAAGTCAAATTCGTAGTCGTTCCTCTTCATTCTTCTGGCGCCACAACATTATTATTCAAAATCTGACCTCAGATCTGGATCTCCAATGAACTCATTCCGGCTATGGGTTCCTGTCAAGGGTTTTGACAATGGCTAGGACGAGTGCTTTCTGGTGACAGTGAGTGCTCTGAGAAAGTTCGCAGGTGGAGGGAGAGAAGGAGAAAGCAAGAAGAAGACGAGAGGAGAGGAGAGAGAGAGACTCCAAAAAAAACCTATTAAATTAATATATTTTTGTACAACCAACTCTATGATCACCCATTTAACCCGACATCATTTTACCATTAGTCAACTAACAGTGAAAAGAGTCTAGGGACCTTTTAAAACTATTTTTCAAATCTTAAAGGACTAAAAATGTTACTTTTGAAATTTCAGAGATCAAATAAACACAAATCTTAAACTTCAGAGACTAAAACTGTATTTTACCCTAAAAAATAATAACATTGACTAAAATGATTATTTTTTTAAAAAAAAATTAGAAGCCAAAATAGAAAAATCTTAAGAGTTCAATGACTAAATATAACATACTAATATATTGGTAACATTCATTTAGGTCTTGAGCTTCAGTGTTGCAATCACTTTAACCAACCCTAAGGAGGGTGTAGGCTAAGTTTTTTAATAAACCACTTTGGTTTAGGGATATTAAGTTTTTTAATAAACCACGTCTAGCAAAGTGATCTCAAAGAATTATCAATGAGATATCTTGAATCTCTTCTTGCTAAAATCCTTAAAAGCCAAATATTTTTTTAATATTGAAAATCTTAAAGCCAAATGTAGCGATGAGACCTTATACTTAGAGAAGCGTTCTTTTGAAAGGGAGTTGGTTTTGAAGGGGGGCTAGATGGAGAATTGGGAGGGGCTATACAAATAAGTGGGTTCCAATAGCCAACCAACGCATTCAATTATATGGTGGGCTTCTTAATGGTAGAACAAAGAACTTGGACAGTTGGTTTGCTAAGGCAACATTTTATGGTATATGTAATTTGAAACATTCAAGGCAACAGTATCAATATACTTCATCTAACTATTATTTCCACAGGTAAAAAGCATGTAGATGATTGTTAAGTGATTACAATGATGTAACAAGAAAGCAGCTAAAATGGATTTGAGAAGTTCTAGTGATTACTATATCTCCAACTTATTAATTTATGACGCCTTGAAAACTAGTACCTGAAATTAGGTTAGAGTTCAAAACATAGAAATGCACCCAATTTTGACCTTTGTATCAAAGGGGAATGCTTGAATTTGATATGATGGTAGCGAGCTGAGCAAGGGCAAAAAGTCTGCATGAAAAATATCAAAGAAAACAAAGTGAAAGGCATCTCAACTTGAGCTTAAAATCTCTAAAAATGGAGCCAATGTCAATCTGAGGCCATCACATACTTTTTAGTTGAAGAATACATTGTTATCTCAAGAAAAAAAAGATCAAAGCGATATAGATAGAATCACCAATTCACCATGATTTCAATTATCCTTCTATAAATAAAGCATCCACTTGTTATCATGTGACACATAATAATTGGGCCAAAAGAAAACCTTGGACCAAGGTATCAAAGTAACGAACCATAATAGTGGGTAGATTTCACACAGGTTGATAAATAGTTAAAAAGATAAGTTAATCATTTTCTCCAAGTAGAATCATATACAAAATTCTCTGAAATTGCACTTTTCAAATCCACTCATATAACTATATTCTAGAAACTAAAATTAATAGGAATGGGCACAAAGGGCATTCATACAAACATATCTAAGCTAAATGTTCAATATCTAATAACAGAGAGATTAGAAGTTCAGTTTGACAAAACTTACATTTACCTTTAATTGCATTTCCTTCATTGAAGTCCTTTGAATTAGCCAACCTGCGAGAAAGAATTGTGAGGAAATAATTGAATCACTAGGAAAACATGGGGCTTGCTTGGGAGTGTTTTGGAAGACATCTTTCAATACTTTTAGTAAAATTATTTATTGAAAACGTGTCTAGGTAAACATCTTCTCAAAAACTTTCTTTTTCATAACAGAACATATTTCTTAGAATTGGTTTAAATCCTATTTTTGTCCATAAACTTCCATACTCATTTTTTATGAGTCTCCAAGCTTTAAATGTTCTGATCCCTACACTCTACGCATAAATCTACTTTTAGTCCATATTATTAATTTTCAAATAATCATTTAATAAATGTCTCCATCCATTTCTTACCCTAAAAATGACTTAGTACAACTATCTTCAAATACTTATTCACATAAAAATCTAGTCATCAGGAAAAATAGCAAAAGGTATAATACATAAGTTTCTATTAAATAATTTAAGCAAAATCAATTTACAAAGACTAAAATGATTTGTAATGCACTGTAAGTGGATTAAGACAAAACATTCGATAAATATGGAAGTAAAACATAATAAACATGAAAATTTTGAGAATAAAATAGGACTTACAACTTTAGAATGACTAAACCTTTGATAAATATGGAAGTAAAATAGACAAAACGTTAAAATTTTGAGAATACAATAGGACTTAAACCTTTAGAAGGACTAAAGTTGTTCATCATTCTAAAATTAATGGGATAGTAAATAGTGTTTGTTGGGTACAAGTACAATAATCTTAACTTTTTTAAGTCACTCAAAATTTCATGCATATTAGTAGTGAAGTTTTCAATATTTCATCAATATTTTCTAGGAGCTGCAATATTTCATATTAATTTGGACGTTGTGATATTCAGTTCAAATTCTTTATCCACAAGGATGAAATACAAGCAGATATCAGAATCCAATAGGTATATATTCTTAGTTTGGCCATGCAACATCATCTAACGTGAATTTTCCTCTCTGTCAAAACATGACAATACACATTATGTAGACAACACAACAATGTGCATGAGCGCACACATAGAAACTGATCCATCCTTCTCTGTTTTTTCAAACGAGAGGCACTAAGGTTTGACCCCTCAAACTATGCTTCAGTTGGCATCCAAAAACCCATTTAATATACTTATAATCAAATAAAAAATAACAACCATAAAGTGATAAAGCTATCTTGGAAATTAGATCTAAGACAGACAACACAAAGAAAATGTCGTTGGTTTTGATAGCTTGAAAATATGACCCTCATTATGCTAGATTGCCGTCATTCTGAACAGCTTGATATCTGCCACAAAAGATGTTGATACTAAGGGGTGGTTATGCATATGTTATAAAATATTCAGTATAAGAAAACAATCAGGAAAATAAAACTATTTTCTTGTTCCAGGAAGGCAAAATTTTATATTTCCAATACCAAAAAGGGATACTAACAACCAAAACTTCAAAACACTTGGAGATGATTGAAAAAGTGATGTCTATTTCATTGAAAAGGTAAATTAAATTTAATGATAATAGTCTGTTTAATAGATTACAAAATAGAAGATTTTAAAGTGGATACTCAAATTTAAAAATAAATTGAGTAAAAGAACTTTTATAAAAGGTATTTTTGAAGATTTAGGATGTTAGTGCTCAAGCTTATTCCCCACTATTTATTTTGGTATATTAAATGCCCTAGAGCTTCTATCGGCACTATATCATGCTAGAAAGGTAAAAAGAATATTAACTGTCTTTGATAATAATGCTTCTAAATTCAAGATGAAAAGAATCCAATTAGTTGGGCATTTTGAACAAACTATAATAATTTACTAACATCACAATTTTTCTTAAGAAAAATGAAAGAATACTAGTCTATTACATTTCATCACCAAATTTTTACTAGATCTCAAAGAAAGGCCGAATTTTAAAGTTTTGAAGTCATGCCAATTCAAATCCAATTTAAATCCTACTAAAGCCATCAGCGCTACGAAAAACAAGAGTCAAAGAAAAGAAGGAATTAACAACCCATTTTATTTCCAGTAGCAGAAAAATTTTGCTCACCGATTGAAAAGAAAGTGAAGGAAGAAGTAGACAAGTTAGGGCGTACGAGTATCCATGGAAATGCCAAGGGATGTGAGAAGACATTGAGGGGCTATTTGGCGCGCTGGTTTGGAATCAGGAATCCTGAGAATTAGGACCCCTGGGAATCTTTGGCTGGAATTAGAAACCCTAGAGTTCCTGATTATTGTGTTTGGGGTGCAGGATTTGTTTTGGCTGGTTTGCTGAAACCTGTGTTTGGGGTGCAGGGTTGGATTGGGTTGAATTGGGTTTGTTTATGATGTTTTTTTAAATAATTTTTTTAGGTTTTTTTTTTCAGATTCATTTTTTTTACTTGATAATTGTTTATTGAATTGCGTATCAATATTTTAACCAATTATGTGGATAAATTGTTTCAAGCATAGTTAATTATGAATGTGTAGTTTGTACAAGTATCTCATTCACTCCATTCATGATGATGTAAAATTAAATAACATTAGTAAGGACATATATTTTAAATAATTAATATGTGGGAAAGAAGAATGATGTTGCTGGAGTAAAGGAAATCCATAATGCAAATGAAAGTCCGAAGTTCATAATATCATAATATATAAGCTGAAAGGAATGAAGAAAATAAATAACAATAGTTGTTCAAAACACAAACTGAATTAAAACTAAGTAGTAGCTGAAGGTGATGAAGGCATCGAGTTGTCATCCATGGGGGGTCGGGTTCCAAGTGTTCTCCCTTACACTTCCACACAGTAATCATACTTCGAATCTATGGAAAATGCAAAGAACGGATGGGTACAAATCCGAGGACAAATAAGAAAGCATGATATGCTCCCTTTCCCAATGTAGATAGTCTTGCTTAGCTTTTCTTTCTCCCTTTTCGTAGCTTCCTTCCTTTTCCAGCCTCATTTCTTCATCCAAAGTGTCTCATCTAAATTCCTCATTCGAAACCTTGAATTCAGGGTTGGTTGGACAATTCTAATACATAGGTGGACAACTCAATTAATGAATTTTCTTGCACGTGTGAATCAGGTGGTTCTTTTAATAAATAGCTGCTTCAAGAAGAATTTTTACTTATCTCTCTAAATTCATCTCCCAACATTGTTTTCAAAGCTCTTCACCTGAAGCAAAATTCAATACATTAAGCTCATGTCTTAGCCAAAAGTAGACTATTTTCACATCTTAAAAGAAATTCACTCTTAACAGCAAACACATACAAAACTTGGGACTTTAACAACCAAAAATCACCAAAAACACTCAAACAAGCAAATTTAATAAGAGATTTTTAAACAGGAATAACTCTTCTATTGAAGAGTTATCAAACTTTATTTTAAAATTTTAAAAAATTAGGGAATTTAAAACTATATTTCACAAAGTATTCAGAAAACTATTTTAGGAACTCTATTTTAGAAATTAAAAAATTAGAAGTTTATTTAATAAATTAAGGAATCTAAAACTCTATTTCACAAAGTATTCTAAAACCTATTTTTGGAACTCTATTTTAGAAATTAAAAAATTGGAAGTCTATCTAAGAAATTAAGGAATTTAAAACTCTATTTAAAAAGTATTCATAAACATATTTTTGGAACTCTATTTAAAAAAAATATATTGGAGGTCTATTTAAGAAATTATGGAATTTAAACAAAATTTTGCACCGTATTTTGAAATCTATTTCAAGGACAAATAAGTTATAAAATTCGAATTCTATTTTAAGAATAAAAATATTAGAAACTCTATTTTACACAGTATTTTGAAACCTATTTCAAATATATTGGGTTAAAAATTTGTTTAGTAGCCATTTTTAGTTTTATTTTAACCTTTTAAAAAATTGACTACGTGGTTGAGTCGTTGGGGTGATCGTTGGAGTGGTTATTGGGGTGATCAGGTTGATGGGGTGGTTGGTCAGGTCACCGGAGTGGTCATTGGGTGGTTGTCGACAATAGTTGTTGGGTGGTCGGGTCGCTAGAGTGGTCATATGATTGGTTAGGTCGTCCGAGTGGTCGCTGGGTGGTTGTCTGGTGGTCGAGTCATTGGAGTAGTTGTCGGAGTGTTCATTAGGGTGGTCGGGTTGCTAATGCTATATTTAAATGCTATGAAAAGTAATATTTGTTGTAGTGAAATAATGAATTTTAATCCTTTTGCTTCCAAGTTTATTTTATTTTAATTCCAAACTTTCAAAATATTATTTTTATCTTTAAACTTTTTAGTTTATTTCAACTTTTTTAAAAAATATTTATTTTGGACGTAACCATTATTTTTTTTTTTAAGAAAGTGGATAGTGTTATAAAATAAGAGAAACGACAACAACCATTAGAGCAAATTAGAGCAAGAAAAAAGTAGACAACAAAAATATTCTCTATTCAATTGTGTATGTGTATATTTCAAACGGTCCAACAAACACTATTTATAGAGTTTACAAGATCTACACAATTTTGAAGAAGAAAGGGAAATCATCTTTTAAATTCCAATTCAAAAAAGGGAAGCTTAGAAAAGATAATAAGAGGGATAATTGGAGAATATAATCTATGGAGATTATGAGCATCTAATTAGAATATTCAAATGTAATTTAGAATATTTATAATACTCCCCCTTAGATGCCCATTGGATATAAAATATATGCCTCATTTAAACCAACAGTCATGTTCTACAAGAGACTGCAGACAGTTTACGTCAACCTAAACATAGCTCAATGGGTTAAGACATTATATCATAGATCAAAACATCAAATGTTTAAATCTCATCTCACATTTTGTTAAACTAAAAAAAAAAAAAAAACATTGCAGTGAGTTCACTTTGTGCAGACAATTCCAAATTGCCATCCTGAAAAGGCTTGGGAAAATATCTTAAATCCAAGCTCTTAGCTGCCTTCCACAATTAGTCATAAAATAATAATAATAATAATAATTTATTATTATTTTCTTTAAATTAGATTTTTTTTAGTACAACAAATCTGGGATATGAGTAGCTATGCTCGCTTTGGTCTTTAAATTAGAAATTTAATCTATGCAGTTTTTAAAGTGGTCTAATATATTTATTTTTTTAAAAAGTTGTCTAATATATTATTGAACTTAAAAAGGTGTTAGTCACTAAAATTTAATTTTAAAGTATCTAATAGAGTGTTAAAACTTCATTTTTGTAACTAATAAGTTTATGATCTATTCAATATTTTTTCCTAAAATTTACATATCTATGAAGCACAAAATTAAAATTTTCTAAAATTTACAGACCACAATTAAGCACAAAGTTATTATTATTTTTTTATCTATAGACAAAATTGAAAGTTGAGAGACCTATTATACACTTTAAAGCTTAATAATAAGCTTAAGAACTTATTAAAAACTTGTTTAAAGAGCTATGTGGACAAATTTAAAAGTTGTAATTTAAGGGATAAAATAACAAATAACAAGGGTCTTTACAAAAAAAACACAGAGATTTCAAATCAGCCATCAAAGAGAAAATTTCTTTTTTCCCAAAAACAATGATTTCCAGCTCTGACTGAAAGTGAGAGCATGGATGATAGGACCAAAACAGTCCTACATTTTTATGCCTAAATCATGTTAGTTTAGAGGTTTTTATGTAATTAATTGATTATTTTGTAGGAAAATGAGTTCAAGGCATATTTTGAGCATAAGGCACGTTCTGGGAGATTCTACGTCGAATCACGGTTCCAACGAGCCAAACCAGAGGTCATTCAAATACTCGAACGAATAATTAGAGCAAAAATGACCAGTGCTGTCTAGGGAGTAACGTCGCAACGCTATCACAAGTCCCAAACAGTGTGCGTGCTACATAACATAGTTGCAACGTTGCCTACAGCATCACAACGCTGTCCCGATTTGTATAAAAGCTTATTTTTCGAATTAGGGCGAAGCTCTCGGCCTCCACAGCTCCCAATCTCAATTTCTTTCTACATTTCACCCTTTTTTACAGTTGTTTAGGCTATATTTCATTTAGAGGCTTGTATTATGGCCTCGAGAGTATACTTAACATTGTTCAAGTAGACGATTACGTCGTTTCGGGAGCGATTCGGGACTCCACCATGTAATTCCTTGAGGTTTTGTTATTAATTTCATATCGTACACTGTTTTAGCATTATTTTCTTCTTGCTTTCATTATTGAATTGATTTAGCATGTGGATCTAACAAATCATGTATGCTTTTATCGATTCATCACTAGCTTGAGATTCTTTACGATTAGTTTAGGTTTCTTGCATGTTTTAGTAGCATATAAGCCATTAAATTGCATAAAAGTTGGGTTTATACTCACGTGTGAATTAATTATGCCTTAGAAGACTAATTAGCTCTTTAATTAATTGGCTATCCATTTAGTTAAGGTTTCCTAATCGATCATAGGCTTAATGCTATCTTGCCCAGCCCTTAGAGTCGATTTAGAGTTAGTTCGATGCTAAGTTGGTCTAATTTCATAAGGGATTAGAATTTCGGCGGCTTTTCCGTTGGAATTGATTAGGTGTTAAACGTGTACATTGCACATTGAAATTAATTACGAACCTAAGATAGAAATTACATGTTTGGGCCCGATGACCTCCTAAATTGGCGTTATTAGTAAGTTTTCTTTACTTCTCGCCTTTAATTTCTGTTTTATGCATTTAATTTCCTTTATTTCAGTTAACACACCAGTTTAGTCTCACGATCCTAATAAAGAAAGATAATAACTAAAGTTCGGCCTCCCTGTGGATCGACTCTACCACTGTATTACAAAATATTTGTGGTGTGGACTATAAATTTATTTGACGTGCCTGACGAGCTTGATCAATGGATCACTCCTTGATTTTTTTTGTTATGTCAAATATGACAACGCCACAACATTTACTACCACACACTCAAAATGAATCATTTATTTCTTGAATTCATATATAACAACTCGTCAAAGCAGGAGAGCAGGAATCTTAAGGACATTAGTGAAAGAATTAATAACAATGTACTCCAACTCTCAAGGTGGAACAAGAACAGACTCAAAGGTTCTTTGAAGGCAACAATTGATGGAAAGCGCATGAACTTCATGATATGGATCGGGGGGACAACAAGTATTTGGAGAGCTCAATAACGAAGGCAGAACAAAACCTTAAACAAGCTGCTAGAAGGAGAAGAGCTATATTGGAAAGTTAGATTGAGAGAGGACTGGTTAAGATGGGGCGACAGAAACAAAAAGTGCTTCCACTCGAGAGCCAACCAAAGAAAGAAGAGGAATGAGATTGCTGGCCTTTTTATCAACAATGGTACTTAAGTTGACACGGAAGATGAAATGGGAAGAGCGGCCAATAAGTATTTCATTTCATTGTTTTGCACTTCGTGCCCCACTCCGTGTTGGGATTTATGCCCTAAAGCCTCGTAATTAATAATTTATTTAATAATAAATAATAATTTTGATTATTTTATTTGCAATATAATATTATCCATTATATGAAAAATCCAAGGTTATTAGTGTAATCTTGAACAGTATGTGGTTGACATACGAGAGGATCATGTTCAAGAAATAACCTAAAGGGTCATAGTATATGGATAAGGTTGGGTGCCTTATCCTGGTAACACTATTGATACGGCTCACTTTGTAATAGTTACAAATGATTTGATCCAAATCATTCATGTGGAGACATGTGAGTGGGGGTATCTTATACAATGAGTTTGTATAAGACTGGACCGCGAAATATTTAATCTCTCTTTATAAATCCGTTAATTGAGAAGATTAATATTTCATCAGGATGATCATATGCGACTCGATCTTAATCTTGAGTGAGTTATGAACTCCTGCCTGTGAGGGCTTGTCCTTTGATTTGCATGGGTGAGAGTGGCTTTTGTAGCCGATTCAATATGCCTACCATTTTGAGGACTTGACCAAATAGGGAGCTGGGAACATAATCTCACAAGATGGAATTCACTCATTCCCATATAGGGTAAGTAGATGCGTAGTTCTCTTAAGTGCTGATTTCGGGACTTGAACAATGGGGCCCCACCCTCTCATTGGCCGAGAGGAACTTAGTTTATAATTAGATTATAAACATATTGTTCATTAGAGGATCAATGGTACTTAAGGTGCAAGATGTAATTATAGGGGTAAAACGGATTTTTGACCCAGCTGTAATTACGAATAACTCGTGAAGGATCGACTTGCATGTAGTGATTATATCAATGGACACAACTTGTCCTACAGTGCATAAGAGTGCAACTTTAGGTCTATAGTAGAGTGACTCTAGAGTTAATGAATGAAAATTGATTAATTAAAGAGTTTAATTAATTAATTTTGTATCATTGGAGCTTATAATCTGTAGGTCCATAAAATCCCCTTGCTAGCTCATAGTGACACTAAAAGATCAATTAAGTTGAAAGAAAATTTTGAAATGTTCAAATTAATATTAATTTGAAGTGTTCAAATTAATATTTAATATAAAAGAGGAAAATATATTTATTGTATTTGATACATTAAATATTAAAAGTTGAAATGTTCAAATTTAATATTTAATTTGAAGTGTTCAAATTAATATTTAATATATTAGATATATTAAATATAAAAGAGGAAAATATATTTATTGTATTTGATACATTAAATATTAAAATAATTAATGTAAATAAAAGATATTTATAGAATTTGAATAAGATTCAAATAAATAAATATCGTAGGAGATTTGAATGAGATTCAAATAAATACAAGATATATTTTAATGATGGCAAAGATTTTCCCTTGGTCACTATAAATAGGACCTTGGGTTGAGCCATTCTGTACAACAGACATCTTCTCAATAGAGAGAATTAGAGAATTCTCTCTAAACCTCTTCCTCTTTAATCCCTTGAGGATTTTCTTTCAAGTGGCTCCCACAAGCCTTGATCTTTTGTTAGAGTCATAGCAAGGAAGATTTTGTGGAGGAGATAAAGATCCGCCAGAAGAATCTTCATGTTTATTTCAATGTAAGTTTTTGCTTAACCTTGTATATTTTGTGTTTAATTCTAAATAAATCAAAGACGATCCAATGCTTCCGCTGCGGGATGAAAAGTTCATTCCTTCACTCCGAAGGTGATGGACAAGGCTATTGAAGATTTAACCCCAAATGTGTGTAACCAGCATATCAGAGATCTTAGAGCTACCTTCACTAAAGCTGATATTGAAAAAGCTCTCAAAGACATGAACCCCACTAAAGCCCCGAGGCCTGATGGAGCCCATGCTTTGTTCTTCAACACTATTAGGACATTGTGGGTGAGGAGGTTTCAAGATCCTGCTTGAGTACAATGATGAAAGAGGCCATCAATAAGATCTATAAGACCTGGATAACTCTAATCCCCAAAACCAAATAGCCTAAAAGGTTAGTAGAATTTAGACCAATAAGCCTTTGTAATGTGATTTACAAATTAGTTTTTAAATATCTAGCCAATAAGATGAAGAAGGTGCTTGAAGCGATTATCTCTCGTAATCAATTTGCCTTCTTGCCTGGGAGGTTCATCATGGACAATGTAATCGTAGGTTTTGAGTGCATTCATGCCATTAACAATAGAAGATCTGGTAAAGAGGTACTTATGACAATGAAACTAGACATGAGCAAAGCCTATAACTGGGTTGAGTCGGTGTTCCTTGAGAGGGTTATGGAAAAGTTGGGGTTCAAGGAAAGGTGGATTCAAAAGATTATGAATTACGTTAAAACTGTCACTTATTCTATGATTATAAATGGAAATCCTCACCATGAATTCACTTCAAAAATAGGCCTCCAACAAGGCGATCCGCTTTCTCCTTACCTCTTCTTGTTGTGTGCAGAAGGCTTCACTGAGTTGTTAAATAGGGAAGAAAAACTCGCTAACTTTTCTTTATTACGCATTAATTCTCATTGCCCTACACTAACTCATCTCTTTTTTGCTAATGATAGCTAATCCTCTTCAAAGCAACTGAGAAAGATTTCAGAACCATCAAAAGGGTGCTGGAGGCGTACGAGAAGGCGTCAGGGCAAACTATAAACCTAGATAAATCCCCTTGCACGGTTTCTAAGAATATTTCTAAGGAGAAAAGCTAGTTCCTTCAGTGGTATTATGGGAGTCGGCATCACATACTCTCTCGGATACTATTTGGGTATACCATCTCAGATAGGGCAGAATAAAAACAAATTCTTCTAGAAGCTAAAGGAAATGATTTGGAAAGTTTTGCAAGTTTAGAAAGAGAAGTTTTTCTCGGCATGGGAAAAATAAAGGCTATTGCACAAGCAATTCCCAACTATACGATGAGTTGTTTTACGTTGCTTAAGAGTTTCTACGAGGAAGTCAATAGTCTCTGTGCTCAATTTTGGTGGGATTCGTCTAGGAAGAAAATAAAGGCACATTGGCTAAATTGGGAGAAAATGTGCAAGAGTAAAGCAAGAGGAGGGCTCGGCTTTAGAGACTTATCCCTCTTTACTCAAGCTCTGCTTGCCAAACAAAGTTGGCGGCTTATGAGGAATTTCGATAGCCTTCTTGCCAGGATTCTTAAGGGTAGGTACTTTAAAGGGGGCGACTTTCCTAAGGCTCCTTTGGGAAACAATCCTTCCCTGACCTGGAGGAGCATCCTTTGGGGTAGGAACTTGTTTATGAAAGGAATGAGATGAAGAGTCAGAAACAGGAGACATATCCAGATAGACAAAGACTCTTGGCTTCTAAGGGAAGGGAGTAGCAATCCTTTGTTTGTTAACGACGAGCTCAAAGAGCGATTCGTGTCCAACCTTATAGATGAAGATGGTTTATGGAAAGAATATGAGATTTATAACTCTTTCATCGTTGGGGATGAGGAAGCAATTTTGAACATTCCTTTGAGAAGAAACAGCTCTAACGACGAGATATTTTGGCATTGATAACTCTTCATAAAAGAGATATTCTTGCCTAACTTCCTTCTTAATTGCCTTGACTAAGCTTGCTTATTAAGGTATTTTGGTGGTTTTTGGTTGTTTAAGTCCTTAAGTTAGTGTATTTTTGCTTGTTTGGTTGAGCTAAGCTAACGGTATTGATAAATGTCTTAATTCTGGATAATTTGGAGCTTAATATTACAATTTATGCCTCAGGTGAAAGCAAACTTAATTATTGAAGAGCTGGAAGCTACAGTGTGTCTAATAGAATAGGATTGCTAAAGCATTTCTTCACTAAGATGCCACTTGACTCACACGTGCAAGGATTTTCATTAATTGAGCTGTCCATTTTAAGTTAGCTTGAGAGATGTGGACCAATAGGATGTTGATAAAGGAACTATCTCAATTACGCTTGAGAACTCCCCTTATTCAAGGTGGACCCCCACAACAATAATAAGAAAACCCCATTAACAAGATGATAAACAACCCCAAGAAAGTTAAACAGATTTTTACTTGGAAAAAAAAAAGGTGATCGATGATCAAGAAGAAAGGAGAACTTATTCCTATCTTCAAGATTTCGAACTCTCCACAATCTAATGGATCGGACTAGATTGAAAGTTCTAAACATGCATTCTAAACGCAAGAATACAAAGAAAGCATAAAACTTGAGAGATACTAAACTCAAATATGAGATTTCATTCAACTTCAACTTGTTATCAAATGACAAAATGACAGCCCTATTTATACTAATTGAATAGACACCATGAAAGGATACAACCCTTCACCTATGTAGTCTAAATTCAGCCCCTAACCTTTCACATCCATACATGAACCAAGTTAAATGTAAATATATGAATTTAATAGGTACATAATGAAAGAGTACATATTAAGAAAGCGGAAGCAATTTTGGATCTTAAGCACTTTAATTTGATCAATTTTACCAAACAAAAAACATGCTCAAAACTAGAAAAACAGAGAAGGAAGAACACTACCTTTGAAGCTCAAAATTGAAGCAATCCGAGGGCTTTATTTGAACACAAACTGGTTGTGGACCTCCTCTAGAGTCTTCCCTACTATCCTCAGGCCTTGGAACGGATTGTGGGATCCTTAATTGAGAGAATTTGGAATAAAAATGGGTAAAGGTCTAAAACCGAGAACTAGAGAATTTTCTCCAAAATCTTCTTACCCATGGTGTTTCTTTGCTAATTAAAGCTATTAACAAGCTTCATCAAGCTTGCTAAACTTGACAACACATAGATGAGAAGGATTAATCAAGAAGGAGGTGGCCAATTTTGGTGAATTTGGAAATACAAGGAGGTTATTCATCAATTTATGAATTTGGTCCAAAATTCAATCCAAAATGAATTTGAATCTCTTTTAATTTTAATTCAAAATTAATATAAAATTAATTTTAAATTAAAATCAAATTTTAATTAATTAAACAATTTAATTAATTTTAAATAATTATTTAATTTAATATCAAATATCAAATTAAATAATTGGACCAATCCCGATTTCTCAAATCGAACGTTCGAACATGAATCCTTATTCATGTTTTAAACCGAACCAATATTTAAATCAAATTTAAATACGTCCACCTCTTCTTTATTTTAATTCATAATTAAGCTATGAAACGTTATTAACGTTTTCTTCCAAAACCGAATTTGAACAATTCAAATTCTTTTCTCTCAAATTGTTACAAAGCTTAGTCCGAGCTAGTAAGGGGAACCTAATGGACCTACAGATCATGAGCTCCAACGATACGAGATTAACTGGCCAAACTCTTTAGCCTAGCTAATCAATATTCGTTAACGACCGGGACACTCCACTAAAGCCCAGTGGTTGCACTCTTCTCACTGTAGATATATTTCTGTCCACTCGATATAACCATGAATAAGTCGATCCTTCACAGGTTGTTCGTAATTACAGCTGGGTCAAATAAACCGTTTTACCCTTGTAATTACTTCTTGTTCCTTAAGTCCCACTGATCCTCTAATGAACAATTGGTTTGTGGTCCAACCAACAAACTGAATCCATCTCGGGCCAATGAGAGGGTGGGCCCATTTTTCAAGACCCGGAGTCAGCACTTAAGGGAACAACCTCTCTACTAAATCCTAAAGCGGGTAGGAGTGAATTCCATCTCGCATAACTATGTTCCCAACTATCTACCAGGTCTTATCTCCAAAATGGGAGGCTTATTGAGTCGGTGATCTCGGGCCACTCTCACCCATGCAAATCTAAGGATAATCCCGAATAAACAGGAGTTCATAGCATACTCAGGATTAAGATTGAGTTACCTAGGTCATCGTATGAAAATAGTCAGTTAAAACAATAAACGGAGTTAAAAAGTCTAAGTGACTATTTTACAGTCCAGTCTTATGCAAACTCATTGCATAGGACGCCCCCACTTTCATGTCTCCACATGAACGATTCAAGATCACATCGTTAGTACTATACAAAGTGGGTCGTGTCCATAGTGTCCCCAGGATAAGGTACCCGGCCCTATCCCTATACTATAGACCATTCTGGCTATTACTTGAACTTGATCCACTTTGATGTCATACATAAAGTTCAAGTATACATCTTATAATCAAGGGTTCTTAGTTCATTGGATTTGGGTTATGGAATACACAATTCACTTTATTCAATAACAACTTTACTGTATAAACCTCAATAACAACTTTACTGTATAAACCTCAATAACAACTTTATTGCAAAATAGAATATACATTCAGTTTACAAAACCACGAGTTTTAAGACATAAAACCCAACACATAATGCATTAAAGATGTGAATGAATCTTGATTTTTAGATTCATCATGACTGTTGGTTGAAAAGGTGCCTTATCCATCTTGAAAGAATGCAACTCTTCACTTTGTGTAGACACCTTAGCTTGGAGGTGAGAATTCAATGCTTCTTGAAGACTTTTAGCTTTAGCTCTTGTCATTGGACCTTGTGGCATAATGATTGCCTCATGATTAGGTTCAATTGGAGTTGACTTCCATTGACTTTGAGTATGAGCTTCAATTGAGCTTGCTTGAGCTGATTGAGCTTGGTATTCTCCTTATAGACTTCCTTCGTGGTCTCCATGATTGCTCATTTCGTTATCAGATGCTGCCATATTTTATTCTCTGTCTATTCAATCCTAATTTTGATGAAAATGATGGAGTATTTAAGCTTGGCATTTTGGAATTGAATAGGAGGCTGGAAAAAGAGAAAGGCTACGAAAAGGAAAAGAATGAGCTGAAAGAGGATCATCTACCTTGGGAAAGGAGCTGAAGACAAAGGAGAGAGTCCTTTAGAAGCTTCTCCTTCTGAAATATTCTTCTCTTCTTATTGTTCCTCTTCCTCTTCTTTGCTGTTTCAATTTCTTAGACTGTTTGTAATGGAATTTTCAGTAGCTTTTAGGAGTTTTATTTCTATCGTTATGAGCTAAATAGCTTAAGGCAGGGATTAGGGAACTTTTATATTGTAGAGAGGTTCAAGCTAAGTTGTTTTATGTTGTTGAACACTGATTTGAAGTGCTTTTAATGTTTATGATTAATTATGTTTGGCCAACCTTTTTCATCTACTGTTTTCTTGCATTTTGGAAAAAAGAATAGGAACTCGATTGCTTCAAATCTCATTAAGACTGATTACAAGTTATCTTGCAGTGAAATGATAATCACGCACTTAGTGCACACAAGTAATAAGCTTATTTTGAGTAGTTTAAATAGGAATTTAGCTATAATTTAAGGAAATTTGGGAAGATTTCGTGTTGGAATGCTGTGTGGTGTGATTTAGCATGAGTTTTGCTACAACATTGAGTCCTCAAAACAGTATAAGAAATGTTTAACTCTAAGTGATTTTTCCTACTATTCTATCTGTTTTGCTTCTTTGTCTGCTATTTCAACTTTGTTGCTGATAAGTTAGTCTTGTTTTATTTCTTTAAAAACCCCTTGAATGTTGTTTTTTTTTTTTTTGTTATCCCTTTATTCACTAAAAGTGCGCTCAAGCTTGGTAAAATTCGTGGCCTAATCCTTGAGGAGAACAATATAAATATACTTATCACTTGCTGCACTAGACTATGTATACTTGCACATTAGGAGTGTTTAATTGCAAAATTAATTCCATTCTCGCTAAGGCAACAAGTTTTTGGCGTCGTTTCTAGGGATTAGTGAGATTTTTACTTGGTTTGAGCTGTTTTGATTGATTTTGAGATGAAAGAAAGGTCTAGCTAAGGTGATTTCTCTGTTTTTCAAGTGTTGTAATTGTGCATGAATGACTTTCCAGGGTTAGAATTTTTTTTTGGATCCTGAACCTGAGAGATCATTTCATAGAAGAATGAGGGTTCAAATGGAAAGAATGGCAGATTTAGTGGAGGTCTCTTAGATCCTAACAATCCTCAAAATAACCTTGAAGACCAGCAACAAGAACCTTGAGGACTTAGACCACCTTTAGTTGAACCTCAAGCTATGGTTCCTACAAATATTATTTTTTTAGCAGATGACAGAGAGAGAGCCATTAGGACGTATGCCAATCCCTAGGTGGATGAGTTAAATCCAAGGATAATGAGACCTGAAATTCTACTTTTGAGTTTAAACCAATCATGTTTCAAATGCTCCAAACTATAGGTCAATTCCATGGATTACCATCTAAGGATCCTCATTTTCGTTTGAAATCCTTTTTAGGGGTTAGTGGTTCTTTTATAATGTCAGGAGTGTCTAAGGTTGAGTTTGTTTCCTTACTCCCTTAGAGATGTAGCCAAGACATGGTTGAATGCACTTCCTCCAGGGGCAGTAGATTCTTGGAACACTCTTGCTGAAAAATTCCTCATTAAATACTTCCCACCTACTAGGAATGCTAGATTTAGAAATGAGATTGTGGCTTTTCAGTAGTTTGATGATGAGACCTTGAGTGAGGCATGGGAGAGATTCAAAGAATTGCTTAGGAAATGCCCTCACCATGGATTACCTCACTGTATACAAATGGAGACATTCTACCATGGGTTAAAAACAACCACTAAACAAGTTGTGGATGTTTCAGCTAATGGGGCTCTTTTATCAACATGGGAGAGATTCGAAGCATTGCTTAGGAAATGCCCTCACCATGAATTACCTCACTATATACAAATGGAAACATTCTACCATGGGTTAAACACAACAACTAAACAAGTTGTGGATGTTTCAGCTAATGGGCCTCTTTTATCAAAGACCTATAATGAAGCCCATGAAATCCTTGAAAGGATATCATCAAACAACTGTTAGTGGGCTGATTCAAGAAGTAACCCAGGTAAGAAAAATAAGGGAGTTTTGGAATTAGATGCCTTAACTAGGGGTGAGCACGGTTCGGTTCGGTCCGATTTTGACCAAGACCGATGATCAAACAGAACACGTCGGTTCTAAGGTGTCGTAAATTGAGGAAACCGATGTTTTCTTTGATTTTTGTTACAAACCGAACCAATCGATTTTGGTTTCAATCGATTCAGTTCGATTTTTTACCGAGTTTTGTTTACATGTTTTACCTAAGTCCCAACGAAGAGAAGCGGCAAGAGATGAGGGAAAGCGGTAAGGGAAAGATGAGGTTATCGGCAGTGAGAAACGAAGAAAGTAAGTAGCATAGCCGGCCGCCATAGATGGTTGTGGTAGTGAGACGTTGGCGGTGGATGCGAGAGTGAGACATCGGCGGTGGTAGGGGCAAAGATGAGGAGGAAAAGAAGAAGATGAGATTAAGTTGGAGAAAAAAAATGAAAGGAAAAGAAGAAGATGAGATTAAGTTGGAGAGAAAAAAATGAAAGGAAAAGAAGAAGATGAGATTAAGTTGTATGAGAAAAATGAGAGGAAAGAAGAATATGAGAAGGTGAGAAAGGGAAAATCGTAGAGGGAAAGAGAAGAAGAGAGAGAAAGAGAAGAAGTGAGGGAGATTGATGGTTGATTGAGAGAATAGTACAATAAATCTATCAAAGTGACACCTAGGGTTTTGAGCTTTGGGTATTAACCATTGGATTGTGGATTGGACTAAAGGATTTTTTTTAAGTTAATTATAAAGTTTGGTTCGGTTCGGTTTTTTTCAGTTTTTTAAAAGGATGAACCGAAGGCCGAACCGAAAATGTCAGTTTTTTAAAAGTTTAAATAGAAAAATTAAAAATTTTATAGAAACCGGACCGAACCAGTCGGTTCAGCTTGGTTTGTCGATTTGGGTCGGTTTTTGCACGCCCCTAGCCTAATACATGCCCAAATGTCATCCATGGCCAACATGCTGAAAAATTTGACTGTGGGAAATGTGGTTCAGAATACTCCTAATGTACAGAGTGCCACTGTTGTAAACCAGGTAAGTACAGACTCTTGTGTTTACTGTGGTGAGGGTCATACCTTTGAGTTTTGCCCTAACAATCCTGCTTCAGTCTGCTACATTGGAAACCAAAACTAGCATAGGAATAATCCTTACTTTAATTCCTACAACCCAGATTGGAGGAAACACCTTAACTTTGCTTGGGGAGGCCAAGGAAGTAATTCTCAAGCCCCTCAAGTGCAGCAAAAGGTGAATTATCCACTAGGTTTTGGGCATCAAAATTACCAGGCCTTTGGAAATCAACAACCCAGACCCCAACAACAACAAAAAGCTATACCCCCTCAGCATATTCTAGGTACATCTCTTGAGAGCTTGATGAATGAATATATGGCAAAAAATGATGCTATTATTCAAAGTCAACAAGCCTCATTGAGAAATCTAGAATTGTAAATGGGTCAACTGGCTAATGAGCTAAGGGCAAGGCCTCAAGGAAAACTTCCCTCTGACACTGAAAACCCAAAAAGAGAAGGGAATGAGCAAGTGCAGGCCATAGAATTGAGAAGTGAGAAGCCATTAGTTGAGGAAGTAAAGGTCAACAAGATAAAACAGAAAGTGAAGAACACTGTTGTCCAAGTTGAGGAAAAATAGAAAGAAGGACAAATTGAGCCTAAAGGAATAGAGAATGAAGAAGTTGAGATTATACCTAGAGTTGAACCTTTAAAAGAGAATCAGTGTGTACCTCCCACTGTTCCTGAATATAAACCACCTCCTCCACCTTTTTCTGAAAGGCTGAGAAAGAAAAATCAAGATGCTCAGTTTAAGAAGTTCTTTGATATCTTTAAACAACTTCACATAAATATACCTTTGGTTGAGGCCTTAGAACAGATGTCGAATTATGTGAAGTTTCTTAAAGATATGTTGACTAAGAAGAAGAAACCAGTTGACTATGAAATTGTTCCTTTGACAAGTGAGTGTAACTCCATTGTAACAAACCCAATTCCTCCTAAAATTCAAGACCCTATATCATTCACCATTCCCATTTCCATAGGAGGTAAGGAGTTAGGTCGAGCTTTGTGTCACCTTGGAGTTAGCATTAACCTTATGCAACTTTTTATTTGATCGAAAATTGGGTACAGGTGAAGCTAGGCCCACCACGGTTACATTACAGTTAGCTAACCAATCCATTACTTATCCTGAAGGGAAGATAGAGGACATCTTGGTACAAGTGGATAAATTTATATTTCCAGTAGATTTTATAATCTTGGATTATGAAGCAGATAAAGATTTACCTATTATCTTAGGGAGCCTCTTTTTGGCAATATGGAGGACTTTAATTGATGTTCAAAAATGTGAACTTACAATGAGGGTGCATGATCAAGAGATCAAGTTCAGTATTTTTTTTATGCAGTGAAATACCCTATTGATGTGGAGGAATGCTTTATCATTTAGATGAAATAAGAATTGGTTGTGGATAATTTGAGTTAGAAATGCAGGAGCAACAATTAGAATTGAGGAAAAACAGCTTGAAGCAAAAATTGGAGAGTGCTGATGAAGTGTCCAACTTAAAGATGCCTTTGAAATCTCTTAGTTTGACTGGTAGAAAAGCCAAATCTAGATAGCCATCCATTAAAGAGCCTCCCAAGCATGGATTTAAACCTTTTCCCACACATCCAAAGTATGTCTACCTAGGAGAGAAGAAAAAATTTTCAATCATCACATCAGTTAGTCTGCTACTTGAGGATAATGTTTCACTGTTGAAATTGCTTCAACAACCTGAGATTGGGAATTCTTTCATTGATGACAGTTATTTACAATAGGTTACATTAAGAAAGTGGAAAAACCTTGGTGTGATGATCTTACCAACTACCTTGATTATGGAATTTTGCCCTCTGGTATATTAAAACAGCAATTGAAATTTTTTTTCCATGAGGTGAAGTTTTATTTCTTGGATAATTCATTTGTGTTTAAACAGCGTGTTGGTATAGATGAGAGAGAGTTTAAGGTGAATAGGCAATGAATTAAACACTACTGGAAATAGGAGTTCCAATGAGGCATAGCCTCTATCAGTTTAGTGGATATTTGAGAAGAACATTTTTGGGAGCTTGTGTAATTCTTGATAAATCTGATTTTCTCCAAATAATTCATTTCATTTCGTTGGTTTACTTGTTTTGTTTTTGATTTATCGGTTTAACTTAGTTTTCTTTTATGTTTTTGTCGTTTTGCTTTCCAGTTTTGTAGGGGCAATTAAGACGTCATCCAAAAGCAATCACGGGTCCTCATTGAATAGGGAGAATATTTGTTGGACTGATGCAATTTTCTGGAGATGAAGAATGAAAAGAAGAAAAGCCTTGTCAATGGGGAGCTAATATGATCCTTTTACTTTCTGCTTTTTGAAATTATATATTTAGTTATGAATTAGTTTGTCTTCCTTTCCTGCTATCTTTTAGCATTGTTTAGGTTGTTTTACTTGTGGTGGAGTCTGTTTGTGCTTGTAAGAAGTTTCTGCTATATTCACTTCTTTAATGTATACTTTTTGATCAACCATCTGTTATGTGAAATGCTAAAAAAAAAAAATCTTATGAAGTTAGCAATTGTAATGGTTGTTCTATTTTATCAACGATGCCTGTTTTATGTTTTGTGTTGTTCAGTTTCTAAATAATTTCGATTGAGCTCAACCTAGCTTATACAGTCTCCATTTTTCTCTTAGTCTTAACTTAAGTAAAACAAAACCTCTGCCATGCAGTTTTCTAGTTGGTTAATCAAGAGAGCTCATTCTCTATTTTTCATGGCTTAAAAGCTATTAGGACCTTTTTCCTTTATTTAATCACTTTTGCATTCAAGTTTGAGGGTCTTTACCTTAGCACCCAACTCATTAAGGACAATGAGTAGTTTAAGTTTGGGGGGTAAGCCTTTGGAAAAAAAAAAGTGTTAGAAAAAGAGTGAGTAAAAAAGAAGGGTTTCAAAGGACACTCCTCTTTTCTTAAGAACTCAAATAGGCCTTCTAAAAAAATGTTGAAAAAATCAAGAGGATGTTTGGCTTTTGTGCTCGTTGTTAGGAGATTTTTATAAAAAATGAGGGCATTTAAATCGAAGGTACAATGCCAAACTCAACTTTTCCCCTTTTGCTCAGGTGAGTTTCATTACAAATGTTGTCATTCTGGGAACTTTGGGAAAGGATTATGAAAGAAGAGCGTTAGGAAAATGAGTGTATGCCTTTTAGATTTGTGCCTGAAAACTAGAGTGATCTGCATCACAAATGTGGGCATTCCAAGTCCAAGGGCCATGATCTAAGGGATCCTTTGAAATCTTAAAAAAAAAAAAAAGAAAAAAAAAAGAAGAAATAATAAAAGTAGTCTGGTAATAAAGAATGTGTTGTGGTGATTAAAGTGCAACAGTCTTAAGGTTTTAAAAAATGAGATTTAGAGCTATACAGTGAGTTTTATGATTGATAGTCTAACTCTGTGAGATGTGAGAGTGGCGTGTGAGTTGAAGCTTAAGTTTGGAACAAGTTGAAATATAAAGTGTGTATTGGAATTGGTTGAGCTCTGAAGAATTGTTTAGAAATTTGAGCTGTCATTACATAATTCAGTTTTCTATGGAACTTGTTTGCCTGCTTGCTGTTCTTCAGTGACAGTGTGAGGATTGGCTGAGTTTTTGCAAGGAAGTGTTTCAAATTTTGGGACATTACTCAGGGATGAGTAATGGTTTAAGTTTGGGGGTTTGATAACTCTTCATAAAAGAGTTATTCTTGACTAAATTTCTTCTTAATTTCCTTGACTAAGCTTGCTTGTTAAGGTATTTTGGTGATTTTTGGTTGTTAAAGTTCCTAAGTTAATGTATTTTTGCTTGTTTGGTTGAGCTAAGCTAACGATATTAATAAATGGCTTCATTCTGGATAATTGGGAGCTTAATCTTACAATTTATGCCTCAGGTGAAAGCAAACTTAATTATTGAAGAGCTCGAAGCTACAGTGTGCCCAATAGAGCAGAATTGCTGAAGCATTTCTTCACTGAGAGGCCACTTGACTTACACATGCAAGGATTTTCATTAATTAAGCCAGTTGGAGAGATGTGGACCAATAGGATGCTGCCATATTTTATTCCCTGTCTATTCAGCTCTGATTTTGATGAAAATGATGGAGTATTTAAACTTGGCATTTTGGAATTGAATATGAGGCTAGAAAAAGAGGAAGGCTATGAAAAGGAAAAGAATGAGCTGAAAGAGGATTATCTACCTTGGGAAAGGAGCTGAAGACAAAGGAGGGAGTCCTTTAGAAGCTTCTCCTTCTGAAATATTCTTCTCTTCTTACTGTTCCTCTTCCTCTTCTTTGCTGTTTCAATTTCTTAGATTGTTTGTAATGGAATTTTCAGTAGCTTTTAGGAGTTTTATTTTTGTCGGGAACTCTTATATTGTAGAGAGGTTCATGCTAAGTTGTTTTATGCTGTTGAACACTGATTTGAAGTATTTTTAATGTTTATGATGAATTATGTTTGGTCAACCTTTTTCATCTACTGTTTTCTTTCATTTTGGGAAAAAGAATAGGAAACTAATTGCTGCAAATCTCATTAAGACTGATTACAAGTTATCTTGCAGTGAAATGATAATCACACACTTAGTTTGAGTAGTTTAGATGGGAATTTAGCTACAATTTAAGGAAATTTGGGAAGATTCCGTATTGGAATGTTGTGTGGTGTGATTTAGCATGAGTTTTGCTACATCATTGAGTCCTCAAAATAATATAAGAAACCCCTAATCCAAGCATGCTTTTAACTCTAAGGGGCTGTTTGGGGCAAAGGTTATAATAACCTGTGTTATAATAACCCGTGGAATACTCTACACCCCAAACACAGACTATTATAACCTCAGACTAAATAACTCTGCATTTTAAATAATATTATATTATTTCACAGACTATTATAACCCTCAGACTATTATAACCCATGTTATTATAACCCACTCAGTGCCCCAAATAGCCCCTAAGTGATTTTGCCTGCTATTCTATCTGTTTTGCTTCTTTGTCAGCTATTTCAACTTTATTGTTGATAAGTTAGTCTTGTTTTATTTCTTTGAAAACCCCTTGAATGTTGTTTTTGTTTGGTTACCCCTTTATTTACTAAAAGTGAGCTCAAGCTTGGTAAAATTCATGGACTAATCCCTGAGGAGAACAATATAAATATACTTATCACTTACTGCACTAGACTGTGTATACTTGCACATTAGGAGTGTTTAATTGCAAAATTAATTCCACTCTAGCTAAGGCGATAGGCATCCCAACCCATTGGATACTATGAGCTAGCAAAAGCTCCAATGATACAAAATTAATTAACTAAACTCTTTAATCAATTGATTTTCATTCATTAACTCTAGGTCACTCCACTATATACCTAGAGTTGCACTCTTATGCATTGTAAGACAAGTTGTGTCCATGGATATAACCATTACATGCAAGTCGATCCTTCATGAGTTGTTCATAATTACAGTTGGGTCAAAAGTCCCTTTTACCCCTGTAATTACATCTTGCACCTTAAGTATCATTGATCCTCTAATGAACAATTTGTTTTTTATCCAACCATAAACTAAGTCCCTCTTGGGCCAGCAAGAGAGTGGAGCCTCATTGTTCAAGTCTCGAAATCAACACTTAAAGGAACTACTAATCAACTTACCCTATATAGGAAGGAGTAAATTCCATCTTGTAAGATTATGTTCCCAGCTCCCAATTTTGTCAAGTCCCCAAAATGACAGGCTTATGGAATTGGCTACAAAAGTCACTCTCACCCAAGCAAATCAAAGGACAAGCCGGCCTCACAAGCAAGAGTTCATAACTCACTCAGGATTAAGATCGAATCGCATATGATCATCCCGATGAAATATTAATCTTCTCAATCAACGGATTTATAAAGAGAGATTAAATATTTCATGGTCCAGTCTTATACAAACTCATTGTATAAGATACCCCCACTCACATGTCTCCACATGAACGATTTGAATCAAAGCATTTGTAACTATTACAAAGTGGGTCGTATCAATAGTGTTACCAAGATAAGGCACCTGATCGGTGCTAACACGCAAGTGCACGTGATCGAAGTAATAAAAACTGGAGTATTCCAGAGTATCGTACCCAAGGGAACGGGGTTAATAAAATGAATTTTTAGTTGACACAAATCGTTGACAAATTGCAATTTAAAGTAACCAGGGGTAAAAATGATTTGAGCGGTGTTTTAACTAAAAATGTATTTGAAAATTCAATGGAAATAAAGAGGGATTCAAGTATGCTAATGCCCCTTTGGAAAGAAAATGCAACAAGAAATCAATTGCAATCGTAGCTAACTCAAGAACTAAGTAAACCGAATTCAACTCCCATTCGACCTTCTTTGAAGTATCTTTAGGAGACTAAGTGATTAAACCTATATGTCTATGGCTAATCTAACTTAGATAGTTTTGCGCACAATTCTAGTGTTTTGGAGTCTCGCCCTATGTCTAGGGTCGATGTTTCAGACTTATGTCTAAGCCCTTTCCTCCATTGCTTTTGCGACATCCGCTTCCCTTAACCCTTTCGGTATTAAGTTTTAGCTTGACAAGCAACACTAGATGGCCAACTAGTTTTACCCAACAATTTACTCACCAAAAGCAAACTTGAGTCCAAGAGTTAGCTAGATTGTTTTTACTCTCGAGCTTCACATATTTCCTCTAGGGCATTCACAACTTGAATCCCAAAGGAAATTTAGCTCTTCATGATGGAATAATTTGGAATTGATAAATTAGAATTGTAAAAATTCATTAAAAGATTCAAAGGAAATAATGCAATTAGATTGCAAATGCTATGCAAGTGAATATTTTAAAGGAACAACTAAATAGTGCAAATACCAACTAACTCACGGGAGACTAAATAACCTTGCAAATAATGCAATTGAATTGCAAAAGCTATGCAAATGGCTAGTTTGAAGAAATAATTCTAAGAATTCAAATTATGGAAAATTGAGATAAAAAAAACAGTAGCTCAAAATTTGAAGAAACATGCAAACATATATAGGCAAAAACTGAATTCCAGTAGGTTTCCAAAAATTCAAATAGTAGAGAATGACATTTCCAAAATTTAAATTGACAAGATGCAATCAAACTCCATAACAAAACTCAATATTACTGAAATTGAAAGGACAACAGTGGCTAATCTAACACAAATACAGAATTTCAGAAGTGCAGAAATCGAAGAACTTCAACCATCCTAAAAACCCATTTCTTTTTGGCTCAATCGAACAAGAGTTGTTCATAACTACATCCAAATCTTATGGAGATAGGATTGAGAAAGAGTTTAGAGATGGAGATCTAGAGAAATTACAACAAAACAGCAAACTAAAGGCAATAAAAAAAATTCTGCTGCAAAAAGTAAAGAAACCCAAAAACGTGAACGAAAATCTTCTCCAAAATCGAGCTCAATCGAATAAGGTTTTGCTTCTTACCAACATCAACTTCGTTGAGAACGAATTAAGGAAGAGATTCGAACTGAGATCTACAAGAAATTAAAACAAAACAGCAACTAAAAACTAAAAATGAAAAAACTGCAGAAAGAAAGAAAACCAAAAAAAACGTGAAAGAAAATCTTCTCCAATCCAGCTCTCTTCTTCGGCTTTTTCTTCATCTTTTATAGGAGTTTTTGAGCTAGGGTTGAATCTTTGCAATCAATAATCAATTATGGCATATCAATCCCTGGAATCATGGCTAATCTGCTCCTAATCTCCCCGAGAATCACGTTTTTCCCTTGGTTTCCAAGTTTGCCGAAAATGCAATTGCAAGGCAATTGCATTGTTGTTGCATTTCTTCAAAAATCTGCACAAAGACATTAAATAAGTGAGATTTTTCCTTCTTTTATTTTCTTTCTCATCTTACTTAAATTAGAGGACCTCCATCAATTAAGTGATTAAATTCAATCAAATATTTTTTATTTTCATCAATTAATATGAATAAAATCACGGATATAACTAAGTTTAAAGGCCAAATAATCCTCATGAATGAGGATTATCAGCACCCAACCTTATCCATATACAATGACCCTTTAGGTTATTTCTTGAACACGATCCTCTCGTATGTCAAGCACATACTATTCAAGTGTACACTAATAACCTTGGATTTTTCATATAATGGATAATATTATATTGTACATAAAATAATCCAAATTATTATTAATTATCAAAATAAATCATTAATTACGAGGCTTTAGGGCATAAATCCCAACCATCTCCCACTGGAACTAAAGCCGGCGAGACATGTATCCTAGGGCATTACTATGTACCCACATGTTCTCCCATTTGCCCTAGTGAAGATGAGACATATCTTGTAATCCTAGACATTCTAAGTGACCCTCAAACACTTTAGCCTGGGGAGTGTTTTTATATAAATCAAAATGACTGTCATTAAAAGGCATCTTGGTCACCACCATGATGCTTTCTCTCAATATGCTATACCCCATAAATTGGTGTTATCTAAGTTCCTTAATTTTAGTCATTGCACCATTATTATCATAATAAAGTGTGCTAGACTTAATCATATTTGAAACACCTCTCATATCTTCAAGGAACTATTTGAGTCATACAAGTTCTTTTGTTGCTTCACAAGCAAAACAATTTAACTTGTATACCATACTCCACCACCTAGGGTAAAATTTATCTTAACATAGATTTCTTAAATCTTTGTAAGAACTAGTGTATCTTGTAAAGATCCAATCTTTAACTCCATACACATAAATTTCTCATTATCCGTAGATAATTTGAAAAAGTTTTTAATTTTCTATTCAATGGTCATACCATGTTCATTTAATTAATATATGCTAACCAACTGTATATTAAATGTTAAGGCTCATTTATGTATTAATTGTCTCCCACTTAGAGTAGATAATTAATCATATGTTGATCTCAACATTTGAGGTGTCTTAAAATACTCTTCCTTAGATATAAATATCAAATATTTTACAACAATTTTGTCAACATAAGATGTAAAAGTTAACATTTTGTCCTTAAAATCTCTATTTTGGACATACAAAATATACAGAGTCATTCCAAATCACTCATTTGGAATTGTTTACTTAGTCAACTTTTTATGTTAGATAGAAATCTTACATCATTCATAATGAGTAAAATATCATCAACATAAAACATGAGAAAAATCCATTAAGCAATTGATGATTTTCTTGCCTACACAAGCTTCATTAATATTTATCCAAAGTTAAAGGTTTTGATACTTTTATCAAACCTTACATTCAAAGATCTAATGGTAAAATTCATTTCATACATGAACCTTTACTATTTTGCAAACCTTTTTGCTTTTGGTCTTTGGAAATAAACCTTTATGATTGATTTATGTAGATGCATTATATAAGATTTTCTTTTCATAAAAGAATTCTAAACATTTATTTTTTATATCCATATGCAACAATGAATTAAATAATGCTTACAGACTCCAATATGGCAACAAGTGAGAAAGTTTACTAGCAGTCTACTTTCTCCTATTTGGTTTAACCCTTTGCCATTAGTCTCACTTTGAGGGCAATAAGCCTTCAACTTTTTCATCTAACATGACAACTTGGACTTCAATTAAGTCCTTGTAAAGGTTTAGTCATCTCATAACTCTCTCACTACAATAAGGCTTATCCAATTCATGACTAGGATCCATTTGACTTTCAAATGTAATTAAATTGTTAACAACTTTTGTTAACTATTTAGTGGTTCCACTTGAGACCAATTTGATAACACGATTTCACCTTATTAAAGGTTTTTAATCTTTTATTTGACATTCTTTATTGAAAATTGATATTTGTCATACAAATACCTTATTCTTTTTAGGACTAGATAAAAGACCATTTTGTACTCCTTAGGGGTGGCCTACACTTTAGCATATCTTTGAACATATACAACCTTTTTGGGCTTGTTTCAGCATGTGAGTTTGACATTCCCAAATGGTAAAGTGTTGTAAACTAGCTTTACTACTCTTCTATAATTTCAAAATTGTCTCTAGACACTATTGGAGAGAATAATGTTCACTATGCAATCTCTATTGTATATCCTAACCAGAGTCTGGTAATGGCATGTAACTTATTATTGATGTGACTATGTCTAACAAGGTCTTGTTTTCTCCTCTTGTAGCACAATTTCATACAATAGTATTTGGTATTAAGAGTTGGGATACAATCCCACTTTCTATCAAGTAATCTTAGTACGTAAGGTTCTTGTATTTTTCCACTATGATATGATCATAATGTCTTGATAGACCTACCTAATCGATTTTCAACTTTAGCCTTAATTTTCTTAAACTTTTCAAAAATTTAGACTTATGTTATATTAGGTAAAGATACTTGTACCTAGAATGATAATCAACTAGAGTGATGAAATATTCATGACTTTATTTTGCCTTTACATTCACTAGACCACTTGGGTCAAAATGTGTGAGCCCAATGTATTCTTTGGCCTTGTAGTCTTATCCAATAAAGTCTCAGAGGCTGTTTGGGGCACTGAGTGGGTTATAATAACATGGGTTATAATAGTCTGTGGGTTATAATAGTCTGTGAAATAATATAATATTATTTAAAATGCAGAGTTGTTTAGTCTGGGGTTATAATAGTCAGTGTTTGGGGTGCAGAGTACTCCACAGGTTATTATAACACGGGTTATTATAACCCTTGCCCCAAACAGCCCCTCAATGATTATTTTGTATGAAAGACAAGATCTACAAATAGGTAAAGTAATTAACTCTAACTTTTAAAGAATTACCTCTTACTAGTCTTTTCATTCTATTCAAATTGATGTTAATCAATTCACTGCTAAAGTCAAGTATCTTTTAGGAGAAAACAATCTGTCGTTCCATTCTGGATTTTATAATCCTGAATACCTCAATATTTTGTTTGTATAGTACATGTTAACATTTTAACATATACAAATTGCTCTTATTTTCAGCTGAATATATTTTCAAATAATTTTGAAAATATTAACTTTAATACTTCAAAATAATTCATATTATATAAATCGTTTAGTAATAAATTTTTAGAAATTGAATTTCTCTTGTGGTAATAAAACACCACATTCTGCATTAAGTAACAATTATCCTTTAATGACATCTTAATGTCTCCCAACACTAACTTAGGTGGGCTTCATGGTGCCAACCTGTAGAAACTATTCTACATGTTAAGTATTTTTTAAGAATTACAATCCAATTGTAATGAATAACAAATCAAGAATGAACTATGTAGGTTTCAATTTTTATTCTCCACCAAAAATCCAATAAATCAAATTTACTTTCATTTATGTTCTTCTTCACATGGAGGTATTTCAAAATATCCTCTTAGTATGACTATTCAGGCTAATTTGGAAACTATTTTCTCTTATACCTTCAGTCATTTGTTTTCTTTTCTTAGATTTTTTTAATACTTAATCTCGAGATCATTTAGACAATTTTCGGTTGACTTCAACATCTCATATGTTGTTGTCATTTTCTTTATCTTCTAAGCTTGACATCTAGCATGTCAACTAGGAGATACGTACAAACTATCTCGTTTAGTTTTGATTCATTAATCATGTGTTTCACAAACAATTCGATTACCATTAACAACAGGTTTTGAGAACATTTCTCAATAAAGACAAATTCAAAATTTTACACTACCATTATAATGTTACGTTACCTTTTCAAGTAATAAATTTTTCTCAATTTTGACGTATGAGTAATAAAATTAAAAATATGAAAGAAATTGACATTCTATTGAAATATATAAAATATATTATTTAACATCATGCAATCAATTATCTATTCAATTTTAGCATAGAAATCAAACAATTTGAATAATTCCTCCCCTAAGAGTCGTAGTCGCTTAAAGACTACACAAACGTCTCAATTTGACTTCAATTTGACTTCATATGTTGCTGCACCAATTGAATGACAAAGCACCACTTGCAGTTGCACCAACATCTTTGTATGTTAACTATTGTGGGTAGAAGTTGAAATTTGGTCTTCAAAAATTTGTGCTTCCACGAGCCCATTGGATCAAACAACTTGCAAACATAAAATCGTTGTTGCAGACTTATGAAGACCATCTAATGGATGCCATTATCGCCTGCTGCACTCATGTGTACCGCATTGAAGAGTACGGTGATAGTACACTTGGCCTCACGCGTAAGCTGACAACTTAATTTGTCTCTAATTTTGTTTTATATACAGTCTATGATTTTCATGGGCAGAAGGTTAAAATTGATTTACAAAAAACTTTGAAAACAAAAATTCCAAAACCCTAGCCCTTTTAGGTTTTCAATTGATCTAAGCAAAGTAAAACAAATTCTAATGCCAAATATACCTAAACAATCAATTTGCAAACTCACATATATCACATATATCAAATTAAAATACCCACCATGCAAAACTTTAATTCTAAATAAATATCAAAAATCGCTCAGATACCAATTGGAGGGAATAATATAATTAAACCGAAAGTGGAAACATTGGAATCGACTTTGAATTATTTAGAATTAAACAAAAAAATACAAGGTGAAGCAATTACTTACATTGAAGTAAATGGAGAATTGTCTGGAGGGTCTTTAATCTTCTTACTCCAACTCCAACGAGGTTGACATACCAATTACCACAAAGCTTACTTGCTATGACTCGAACAAAGGACCAAGGCTTGTGGGAGCCTCTTGAAAGAAAATCCCTAAGGGATTAGGGAAATGAGATATTCTGAGAGAATTCTCCAATTCTCTATTTAGAAGATTTTCTAGAGTTCTTTTCTCTTATCAATAATCCACACGATAACTCATCCCTAAGGTCCTATTTATAGTGGCCTACGAAAAATATTTGTCATAATTAAATAATATATTTTCATATCTACTATATTAAAATACATTTATCTAACTAATTTGAATCTTATTCAAATATTTTTAAATTCTCCTACGATATTTATTTCCTTATTTGAATCTTATCCAAATTTTATAAATATATTTTCTTTAATGTATCTTAATACATTAATAATTTCTTTCATATTTAATGTATCAAATACAATAAACATGTTTTCCCTCATTTAATATATCAAATATATTAAATATTAATTTGAACATTTCAAATTTTTTTCAACTAAATTTATCCTTATGAGCTAGCAAGGGGGACCTTATGGACCTACAGATTATAAGCTCCAATGATACAAAATTAATTAATTAAACTCTTTAATCAATTAATTTTCATTCATTAACTCTAGGCCACTCCACTATAGACCTAGAGTTGCACTCTTATGCATTGTAGGACAAGTTGTGTCAATGGATATAACCATTACATGCAAGTTGATCCTTCAGAGTTATTCGTAATTACAGCTGGGTCAAAAGTCTATTTTACCGTTACATCTTGCACCTTTAAGTACCACCGATCCTCTAATGAACAATTTGTTTATGATCTAACCATAAACTTAGTCTCCCTCGGGCCAGCGAGAGGATGAGGCCCCATTCTTCAAGTCCCAAAATCAACACTTAAGGGAACTACTCATCTACTTACCCTATATGGGAAGGAGTGAATTTCATCTTGCGAGATTATGTTCCCAGCTCTCTATTTGGTCAAGTCTCCAAAATGGTATGCTTATTTGGCTACGAAAGTTTATGATGTTGTCTACATTAATATCTGGTCCTAAACAACCTGGAAATGACATTAATGTTTACTTAGGTCCATTAATTGACAATTTGAAAAACTTTGGATCGATGGAATTGCATGTTATGATGCATATCGAGATCAATTTTTTGTATTGAAATATGTATTACTGTGGACTAGTCATAAACGATTTTCCAGCATATAGAAATTTATGTGTATGTAATGTAAAATGTTTCTATGCATGTCCGATTTGTGAGGAACAAACATCCTCCATTAGATTGGCATATGGGAAAAAAAATGGCATACCTTGGATATCGACAATATTTACCTCGATATCATCCATACAGAAGAGAGAAAACGAGTTTTAATGGACAACAAGAATTTAAATTAGCACCAAATTCATTGTCTGGAGAGGAAATATTGGCAAGAACAAGTACAATTCACAATGTATTGGGTAAACAGGCTGGAAAAAGGAACCAATCAAAAGATCTTTCAAGTAGTTACTGGAAGAAAAAGTCTATTTTCTTTGAGTTAGAATATTGGAAAAAACTGCATGTAAGACATTGTTTAGATGTAATGCACATTGAGAAAAATGTGTGCACAAATGTCATTGGAACCCTACTTCATATTCTTGGAAAAACTAGAGATGTGCTAAAAACTCGAGAAGACTTAGTTGATTTAAAAATCAGGTCAGAATTGGCCCCACAAGTAAGAGGAAACTGAATTTTCATACCTCCAGTATGATATACACTATCATGATTGGAGAAATTAAGTCTGTGTAAAACACTAGCAGAAATTAAAATGCTTGATGGATATGCATCCAAAATCTTGTGTCACTCACAGACCTAAAGCTTTATGGGCTCAAATCTCATGACAATCATCTTCTCAGGCAACAGTTGCTACCTGTGGCAATTCATGAGATTTTACCAACGCATGTGAGGTTGTTGTTTGGTGTGGTTCAATGAATCTTTCTTCAAAAAAAAAAAAAAAAAACTCATCAAGGGTTATAATTTTGGGTTTTTTATAGGGATTAGTTTGGAACTACGTGCGTTGCATGTGTTTCATGCAGTTTAAAATACAACTTATCCATAAAAGTTGAAATGCCATTTTTGTTATGTACCAAAAATATTAAATATTATATTTGAATTTATAACTATTACAAAAGTTGATATTAGATGTATACCATTTCAGTTAAGAATTACACTTTATTATTTTTTAGCTCAACAACATGTAGAGATGGGAGGAGATTAACATGAATTTATAAGTATTGCAAAAGTTGATGTTCAATACCATTTTCAATTGAAGTTGGAGTTATTTCTACGACATAAAATAATTTAGACCATTGTTAAAAGATAATCTATAAGAATTAGAGATTGTATTGATGGAACTGCTAATTTTAATTTTTAACATCAATATATTGGTGAGAGTTTTTTTTTTTTTTTTTGTTGCATGATGAGAGTTAAGTATTGTTGAATTGACTCCCTTAAAAAGGAATTAATGGAATTATTGTTTAAAAGTATGCATTTATAATATATATATAAAAATCACTACTTGATCCAATGACCTATTAACCACATCGAATTATATTTTAAGTTCTTTTTTAGTAAAAAGTTGGTTAAAAATAACATCAAATTATATATACTATTATGTTATAGTTCTAGCCAAATAACACCAATATATTTATTATATATTTTAAATTTGTAATGCCTTTTGTATTTTTATTTATCTTCATCTATGATACTATTCATGTTTTAAATTATAAATATAACATCATCAAAGACTTTTCCTTCGATAAAATTAACTCAATGTACACAAATTAATTAAATAAACAAATAAATTAGAGTACAAAAATAAACAAATAATTTTTTCTAAAAAAAATAAATAATTCTTTCTAAAAAAAACAAATAATTGTATTATTTTCTCTCTTTCTCTCTTTTCCCCCTCAATCTATCTTTCCTCCATTTTTATCCCCTCACAATCCCTTCCTAGCATCACCCTCCCATCCCCCCACCTCGAATCACTTCAAATCTGAAAGTCACCATCGTTTAAGACAAATCTCTGCCGCCCGCAACTTTGTTCAGATCGCCACATCATGTTGATTTTCTGCCCTCTTATTTTAAATCTCGAGTTCTAGATCTAGAAATTCATCACCGTCACCTAGGATCCACCTATCATGAAGCTTCTTTAGGAGATATGGAGTGTGATTAATTGGAGATTAAAATTGATTGGCAAGTGGACTTGGGGGCTAGGGGAACTAATGAAACTCACCAAATTGATCAAGTTTTAGAGGCCTAAATTTCCAAATCATGAAGGAAAAAAAACGCAATAGAGGAAAACATAAGAATGCAACCCAATGGAGATTAGAGATTGGGAATCATGATCAATATAGAGAGAAATTAAGGGGAGTTGCAAAGAGGGAGACAAGAGAGTTGAAACTTATACACTCAATAATGGAACTCAATCGATGGATTTGTTTCCAGTTTTTTTTAAATGGGAATTATTTTCAGTTTTATGTCTTTAATTTTGTGTGAAACATTTTGAATTCAATGGATTAATGGTTTTTTTTAATATATTGGAAATGTGTTGGGAGAGAATTAAGAGATGGAGAACATTTAATTTATGTTCGGTTGATTTAAGTTGAATTGTTAAAAAAATTCATTGAATTTGGAGGGGTGGAGAGAATAAATAATAAAAACTAATTAAGGAATATAATTGGGATTATAAAATTAGCATTTCAACAAAATAGTCTAAACATGAATCACTCCACTAGCCACTTTTTAAGATAATAAGATGACCTAAATTTTTTAGCTTTTTGAACGGATGACCTCTTTTCGATAGGTTTAATGATAGATGACCTAGTATCTAAATTTAACGATGGATGACCTTCTTCTGTTGATTAGTAACTCTCGATCTAGGTTGTTTGACAGGCGTTCTTCGTCTCATTCGACTCTCTATCTGGATCCTTTTTGAGTTGTTAAGTTTTTCGATGATTTCGTTTGCACTTCCGTTAAACCCCCATCTCAACAAACCCTTGGTTTATTCATTCAATTTCCATCACTGTACACTTTCGAACAACACAAATATCATAATCTCATAACCCTTAGCCTCTCGATCTAGGTCCTTAGACTTTCTTAGCATCTCAGTCTAGGTCATTTTCGTGTTTTTATTAATTTTCATCCAACGATACTCTCGATTTGGGTGGTTTGGCAGACTTCTGGCCCATCTCAACAGACTCTCGTTCAATTTCCATCACCGCACACTCTCGGACAACACAAATATCATAACCTTAGAATCCTTAACCTTTCGGTCTAGGTTCTTAGACTTTCTTAGCCTCTCGGCCTAGGTCCTTTTCGTGTTTTTATTAATTTTTTCATCCAATGATACTCTCGGTCTGGGTAGTTTGGCATATTTCTGTTAAACCCCCATCTCAACGCTCTCGATTTATTCATTCAATTTTCATCATTGTGCACTCTCGGACAACAAAAATATCATAACCTTATAACCCTTAGCCTCTCGCACCTGGTCATTTCGAGCTATTCATAACCTTTAGCTCCCAGTCAGTTTTGAGTTGTTAACAACCTCTCTCTCTCGATCGTTATCGGGTTTGATTTTTTTTTGTACACCAAGATTACGCTCGATTTCTATGTTGTTGTTCCTTTAAGTGCCTCTCGCTGACCTGCTCTCGATTAGCGTTTTTTTCTTTTACATTCACTGGTCCCTTATGATTGTTGTTGTCAGTCGGCAAGTACATCACACTTAGATGACAAAGCTGAAAGGAGAAGGTTGGTTGTGAGAGTACTTAAGATAGCAAAGTTGGTGAAGGGAATAATCGAATTAAACCCACAGCGGAAGCATAGGAATCGTCTTTGATTTATTTAGAATTAAACTAAAATACAAGGGTTAAGCAATAAATACCTTGAAAATAATATTACGGAGAATATTCTGGCGGATCTTTATCTCTTCCACAAAGTCTTCCTGGCTATGACTCGAACACAGGACCAAGGCTTGTGGGAGCCTCTTGAAAGAAAATCGCCAAGGGATTGGAGAGGAAGAGGTCTAGAGAGAATTCTCTAATTCTCTTTATTGAGGAGATGTGTGTTGTGAAGAATGGCTCAACCCAAGGGTCCTATTTATAGTGACCAAGGGAAAATCTTTGCCATAATTAAAATATTATATTTTAATATCTAATATATTAAAATATATCTTGTATTTATTTGAATTTCATTCAAATCTCCTACGATATTTATTTATTTGAATCTTATTCAAATTCTATAAATATCTTTTATTAATATATCAAATATACATTAATTATTTTAATATTTAATGTATAAAATACAATAAATATATTTTCCTCATTTATATTTAATATATCTAATATATTAATTATTAATTTGAACACTTCAAATTAAATATTAAATTTGAACATTTCAACTTTTAATATTTAATGTATCAAATACAATAAATATATTTTCCTCTTTTATATTAAATATTCATTTGAACACTTCAAATTAATATTAATTTGAACATTTTAAAATTTTCTTTCAACTAAATTGATCTTTTAGTGTTACTATGAGCTAGCAAGGGGATCCTATGGACCTACAGATTATAAGCTCCAATGATACAAAATTAATTAATTAATTTTCATTCATTAACTATAGGTCACTCCACTATAGACCTAGAGTTGCATTCTTATGCACTGTAGGACAAGTTGTGTCCATAGATATAATCATTACATGCAAGTCGATCATTCACGAGTTGTTCGTAATTACAGCTGGGTCAAAAGTTCGTTTTACCCCTATAATTACATATTGCACCTTAAGTACCACTGATCCTCTAATGAACAATATGTTTATAATCTAATTATAAACTAAGTCCCTCTCAGGCCAATGAGAGGGTGGGGCCCCATTGTTCAAGTCCCGAAATCAGCACTTAAGGGAACTACTCATCTACTTACCCTATATGGGAATGAGTGAATTTCATCTTGTGAGATTATGTTCCCAGCTCCCTATTTGGTCAAGTCCCCAAAATGGTAGGCATATTGAATCGGCTACAAAAGCCACTCTCACCCATGCAAATCAAAGGACAAGCCCTCACAGGCAAGAGTTCATAACTCACTCAAGATTAAGATCGAGTCACATATGATCATCCTGATGAAATATTAATCTTCTCAATTAACGGATTTATAAAGAGAGATTAAATATTTCGTGGTCCAGTCTTATACAAACTCATTGTATAAGGTACCCCCACTCACATGTCTCCACATGAATGATTTGGATCAAATCATTTGTAACTATTACAAAGTGAGCCGTATCAATAGTGTTACCAGGATAAGGCACCCAACCTTATCCATATACTATGACCCTTTAGGTTATTTCTTGAACATGATCCTCTTGTATGTCACCACATACTGTTCAAGATTACACTAATAACCTTGGATTTTTCATATAATGGATAATATTATATTGTAAATAAAATAATCAAAATTATTATTAATTATTAAATAAATTATTAATTACGAGGCTTTAGGGCATAAATCTCAACAGTTGGAAGGAAAATAAGAGCACAATCACATTAAATTTCACATTTACTTAAGTATTGGAAGGTTGGTTGTGGGCTGACTTCTTGACTATAGGAGTAGATAATGTGATTGACATTTGAGAAGACAATCAAATTAACTCTCATCCAACCAACCACCCATCAATCTATTTATAAACTTTTTATTACACGTGAAGAGCATTTTAGAGTAATTGAATCAAACTTAAGAACGTGTAAACCTTCTTGTAAGCAAGACTATACACTGTTGGAAAGAAGATCATGGGTTCCTCACACCAAGCTTGAAACATATTTCTTCGCTTTACTATCAACGATGGACAACAAATGCGTATTTGTTACGGTGGTGTTTGGCATGAGGATTCGTGTTCTTACACTGTAGACGAATTGATAGAACTGGTTGTGTCGACCACAATGAGCTATAAAGAATTTAAAAGTCAAGTTTATGACATTACAGAAATTCATCAGTTTGAGTTCGACATTGTAATGAGGGTTAAATACAAGAGGGACTATGATTCCCCTTCATTGTACATAACGCACAATAGAGATGTGTGATTCCTAATGCAACAGCCAAACGTCTCAAGAGTTCAAGTATGGGTACCGACCATACAGAAGCATGATGAAGAAGAAAAGGAAGATGATGATGATGATGAATATGATCCACAATATGAACCGGAGTATGGGTAAAGGACGTAGTGGGTGGTGAAGATGAGTATGAAGGGCTAAACATAGAAGGTAATGAAAAAGAGCATGAAGATGAGAATGATGATGACAACAATGAAGAATATGGACCGGAATATGAAGAAGAAGATGAAGATGATGATGAAGCATACAATGAAGACGAGTGTGGGGACAATAATAAAGTAGAGAATGAAGTACAATTTAGTACTCATAATTATCAAAGTTATTCGGGGTTTGGTCATGTGAATGACACAGACTGATTTGACATGCAGACGAATCATTTACCATATGTAATGTCATTAGGTAATAACAACACTGGTCCATGGGGTAGTTATTCTCAATTACTGCTGGAAGCAGATGATCTATTAGGAGGTAATGCATATGATTGGGACAATTATGCACAAGACTTTAAGTAGAAAAACATGTACACATCGAGACTCAAACGGTAGCACTTGAATCACACATCGAGGAGCATGAAATAATGTCACAAACTGAAGAGGTTCAGGCAAGAATACGACGTTAACATAAGCTATGCCAAGACATGGCGAGTGAGAGAAACAGCTCATGCACTAACAAAAGGTTCTCCAGAAGAATCATACGCCATTCTACATGCTTATGGTGAGCTCTAATGATTGAAAATCCAAGTACAATGTTTGAGATTGAGCTTGACAATCAGTCCACGCACTTTAAGTATGTGTTCATGGCATTATGTCATTCTATTAGGGGGTATGCGAATTGTTGTCTTGTGATTATTGTTGATGGGTCACATTTGAAGGAGAAATACAAAGGTTGTATGTTGGTGGCTGTTCTAATGGATGACAATCATCAAGTATACCCTATCGCATATGGTATTGCAGACGGCGAGACCAATCGCTCCTGGAAGTGGTTTATGTCAAACCTAAAGAAGGCAATATGAGAGGATGAGAACTTGGCGATTGTTTCAGATCGTCACATGAGCACGCCAATGCAGTTCGAGTTGTATGTCCTAATGCGTTCCATGGACTATGCACCTATCACTTTGAGTGTAATCTCCTTACTCCTTATGAACTTTAAGGACAAGGTGGTACTTGAACTATTTAAGAATGTCGTAAGGGCCCATCGTGAGTCCAAGTTCAAGAGGTATTGGGACTAGATTTGTCAATTCAAGGGTGGCACCATAACATGATATTTAGGGAGGTTAGGGTGGAACGGTGGGTATGATGTTTCCAAACCTAAAGATGGTACGATAGTATGACAAGAAACTCTGCAGAGTGTTTTAACGCCATAACTAAAGAAGCCGAATTTTTACCAATCACTGCAATGCTTGAGCACATTAGGAACCACCTCCAGCTTTGGTATCATGTTCGGAAAACCTATTGGGGCTCCCGCACTTCGACTTTCTCGGACTACGCAGAAGGGCGAATGGCCACGGAGTGTGATAAGGGTAGACAGTACCTAGTTGAACCCATAGATTTTTATAGATTTAACATCAGAGATGGACTGTTTGGTAGCACAATAAACCTGAACATGTGTACTTGTACGTGCATTGAGTTTAAGTGTTATGAGATCCAGTGTTTACATGCTATCATGGCAGCCAAACACTAGAACATCAACCCACATAGTCTATGCAACCCTGTCTATAGAATGAAGTAGTCTGATCATCATCATACACGAAGCCTATCAACCTTGTTGGCCATATATCCTAATGGAAGTCATCCCCAAAGTATGTTGTGGTTAAGATACTTCCACCAATTCAAGTACCCCAAGTGGGTCGTAGACGAGTAAAACGAATCCCATTAGCTAGAGAACATTGTCCAGCTCCAAAGTGTGGCAGGTGTGGGAATGTTGGGCACAATAGATAAGTTTGTAACATTACCCTCACAACAAGGCAATTCATCCCTCAATCATAATATGTAGATTATTTTTTTTTTCTCTTTGTATAATGAATGTGTACATTACCCAGTCAAAATTCGGGGTCTTCAGTCTCAAGTATTGTGAAATGTGCTTAGATCAAATGCTAACTTATGTCAATCTCGGTGAGAATCGTGTTACACTAACTCCCGGTCGAAATTCAGGGTCTTGAGTCTCATCGAGTATCATCGAATGTGATTAGGTCAAAATGAGGTCAATCTCGATGAGAATTGGGTTGCATCAACTCCCAGTCCATACTCGGGGTCTTCAATCTCATGGATTTAATAGCAAAAGTGATTAGGTCAAAGTGAGGTCAATCTCAATGAGAATTGGGTTGCATTAACTTCTAGTCCATATTGGGGTCTCCAATCTAATGGATTTAATAACGAAAGTGATTGAGTCAAAGTGGGTCAATTTTGGTGAGAATTGGGTTGCATTAACTCTCGATCCATACTTGGGGTCTCAAATATCATGGATTTAATAACGAAGTGATTAGGTCAAAGTGAGGTCAATCCCGATGAGAATTGGGTTGCATTAACTCTCGATCCATACTCGGGGTCTCCAATCTTATGGATTTAATAACATAAGTGATTAGGTCAAAGTGAGGTCAATCTCGGTGAGCATTGGGTTGCATTAACTCTCGATCCATACTCAATGTCTCCAATCTCATGGATTTAATAACAAAAGTGTGATTAGGTCAAAGTGATGTCAATCTCGGTGAGAATTGGGTTGCATTAACTTTCGGTCCATACTTGCAATCTCCAATCTCATGGATTTAATAAGGAAAGTGATTAGGTCAAAATAAAGTCAACCTCGATGAGAATTAAGTTGCATTAACTCTCGGTCCATAATCAGTCAGCCAATCCCACTCATCACGTCCATCAAAATTCTAAACAGCGCTTCTCTGCTAGAGATGTCCATGGGGCTGGGCGGGGCCTGGGAATGGTTTCCCCGTCCCCGGCCCCCCCATTTCATTCCCCGTCCCCGCGAAATTTCCCATTTAATTTTGCTGGGATCGAGGCAGGGATTCCCCGCGGGGAATTTGCGGGGATCGGGTTCCCTGCGGGAAAATTTTCTCCGTTCTTTTTTTTTATTTTTTTAAATTTATTCTCAACCATAATAAAAATTATTTCTAAATGAATAATTTTCAGTATAATTCTATTTAAACAAAATGTTATAAAATTTTCTAATAAATATAATAATATACCATAAGTAAAAATATTATAATGTCAAAACAACTTAATTTCTAAAAATTCAAAATTTAATATTACAACATAGTCTTTAATTTTTTTTATAATGAAATAGTCTTAAACTAATTCCTACTATAGTTTTTTTTTTTTAACAAATTCTAGTTATAGGTAATAATTAATTTATATATATATATATATATATATATATATATATATATATATATATATATATATATATTACTAATTGGGGCGGGAATCAGGGTGGGGTCGGGGTCGGGTAATCAGGGCTGGGAATATATTCCCCGTCCCCGTCCCCGTTTAGCCAATAGGGAGAAAAATCTCCCCGCTCCCTCCCCCATTCCCCGTGTAATCGGGGATTCCCCACCCCGTTCGGGGCGGGTCCCCGCGGAGCCTCGGCTTCGCGGGTTAAATGGACATCTCTATTCTCTGCATGCAGCTTTTTTAATTACGATGGCAAACAAATGATCAATTAACTTTTCGTACGAACCGCTTTATATACAAGCATTAATTCATCCATCTCATAATCATCCATCCTTCATTGGTTTTTTTCTAACAATATGATTCTTTGCTCTTCTTCTAAACCATATCATCATCTAATGATAGTTTCTTCAATCTTCTCGAAGAACCGCCCTCCGGTGACTCGAACGACGACTCCTACCCATACGGTAGGGAGAACACCAAGACATCGTCCATGACGACGAACTTGTTAAGAGAGGAAGATGGTGGGAGTTTGTTTGTTAGGACGTGTCCGACCCTTTGTCTGACTCATCATACAGTCCCCACTGAAGAAAAAGGAAACCCATAGAGGATGAAGATGAGGATGAAGAGGATTAGGATGAATATGAGAATGAGGATGATAGGAAGAGGATGAAGACGATGTAGATAGACATTGTCTGTAAGGAGGTGAATCCGATATTGCAAGAGGCTCACCCTGACACAACGGTGAACCAGAGGCTTCCTTAATCTGCGAAGGATGAGGATGAGGTCCAAGGACCGACTGCCGGAGGGGTTCGACATCGGCCTATTGAATTGTCGTCGGAGCAGAACATAGACTGACCACTCGCCATGCAACCTTTTTCTTTAATCATCATGGAATCAAGATCTTTTTTTTTCTTTTTGTGATATTTATGTATATATTTGTATTTACTTCTTCCTTCATTTATTTAATCTTATTTTGTTCTCATTTTTTGTTTTCATATTAATTTTTGGTAAAGGCAATCATGGCTCTATCTTAATTCATATATTACTTAACCCTAAACGAATGTGGCATTGGCTATTTTTAAGCGACTTTTTCTTGACATGCTCAGTTGTCTGCGAGGATTTGTATCGTACACCAATACACCCAACACATGTAAACATCATTCTATAATATGACTTTTCTTATATTTGTTGTTGACACCATAAATTAAATAAAGGACACCTGGATAAACTGTAGCAATTTATGGCTATAAATGGTACAAGATACCATTAAAGTTCACACCAATACACCCAACACATGTAAACATCATTCTATAATATGACTTTTCTTATATTTGTTGTTGACACCATAAATTAAATAAAGGACACCTGGATAAACTGTAGCAATTTATGGCTATAAATGGTACAAGATACCATTAATGAACTTTTTTCTTTACTTTTCTTTAAGTTAATTAATTACTAAAATTTATGCCATCAAGATTTCGTTTGTATGTTGTTGCTTCTTTTATTTTTTTAAGAGAAGACCAACTTTATGTGTGGAATGAGAATCAACTAATAATGATTATGGGTGGAGATGATCATACTAAGAAAGAGAATAACTTTAATAGTTTTATTCACTTTTGGTATTGTGTTAGTTGTGATATAGGATTGATATTAAAAAAATTATTATTCTATTTTTTAAAATAAAAAAATGATGCATGTTTGGATAGTGATTTTTTTAACTAAATATACTTAATGTGTTTACAATCTCTTGAATTATTGAAATTAGTATATGTCACAATTTTCTTCAATTTTTTTTAAATTCATGTTTTTTATATGTTAATTGCTTAAAAAATATGTCATATTTTTTTCAAAAATCATGGGTTTTGAACACAGTGGCCCAAATACGGTTTTGATTTTGGATTCCAAAACCAGGTAAACCCAAAATGGTGGGCCAACTTCAAGACTCTAAAGATTTATTGAAGTTTCAACTGAGAAAACAAGTGCTTCAGCCCTCAAGTGAAACACACATATAGATACGAGAGAATTCAGTTAGAAAATTATCTTTTAAAGACTGAAGACTCTCTGAAATCCAAAACTAAAGACGCTTTGAAGATAAAAAAACTTTGAAGACCAAAATGTCTTTGAAGGTCTGAAGACTTTGAAGACAAGTTGAAGGTATTTGAAGCGCAAAAACTTCGAGATTTTGATCAATTATTCTCAAGACGATCAACAAACCAAGGGCTGATCCAATAAATCAGAAGGCCAATCAGAGAAGACCAACATGCTCGAGAATAAACTATCCAACCCTCGAAATATTTGTATATTTGAGAGAAAGAATCAGAGTAACAAATTAGATATTGTATAAACAATAAGGAATACCTTAAATTAGTTGAATTTTCATCTTTTAAAGACTTATGACTAACTGATGTTAGACAAGTTGAATCATATGTTTTTTTTAGTTAAATTTGTGCCTTTTATTGATAGAATTTGGATGTATTTTATTCGTTTGGTTATGTTTCTTAAAATAATGAAAACTAGTTTTTTTTTTTAATAAAAAAGAAAGACTTTTTTATACAGTAATAAAAAAGAAAGACGTAACCAAATTAACAAGCAAGATTATGCTTCCTAACGTCACTAGCTTATGAATATTTTATTAGTTAAATTTTGTGTAATTAATGGGAAATTTTGTTTTGAGTCATTAATTTTTCTAAAAATGAAACAAAATTAATTTTATATTATTGCGATTAACACATAAAATATACAAGTGACAAGGTTCGAGGCCCTTTTTTCTAAAAATTTATTCTAGGAGGCCGCTACAATGTAGCAGTTTTGGATCGTACCATTAGATGTAAGATAGAAAAACAGTAAAAAAATACTTCAATTTTGTATCCAATGATTAATATATAGGACAGTAGATCTTCAAATCTACATTCAACGGTTAAGTCACACTCATTGAATAACATTTCTTCCCCCACTGATCTATTTATGATGGATGCAGTTGCTCCCATAACTACATTATCAAATTTTGCAATCTTATAGGGACCATTTAAATTAAACAACAATTTTATTTTATTAATATTTAATTCTTTAAAAAAATATATTTACTAACCATTAATTCAACTTGCATAGGTGAATTTTAAAAAGGTAAGGATGTGTTTGATTAATATTTTAATTGTAAACACTTAGTGGAAGGTGTTTTTTTTTTTTTTTTTGAATTCAACAACATTTAGAGGTGGAGGATTAGAACTCATGACCTCTTGGTCATAAGTGCATACTTCATGTCAATTGAACTATGCTCTTGTTGGCACTTAGTGAAAGGTTAGAATGTGATTTAAATAGAAATTATAAAATAAAATACATTTAATCTCACGTTGGTTTCTTTTAGAAATTTGAATATATAACCAACTAGTCATATTCTAAGAGAGACTGTAGAGAGTTTTATTAACCTAAACATGGATGAGTTAAAATATTATATCATAGATTAAACAATTAAATGTTTAAATCTCATCCTACATATTGTTAAACTAATAAATAAAAAGATAAAAAAAAAAATTGTAGTGAGTTCACTTAGTGCAGACAATTCCAAATTGCTCTCTGGAACAATCTTGAGAAAATACCTCATAGACAAAGCTCTTAGCTGCCTTTTCTAAAGCCACAATTAGTCATAAAAAAAATTATTATTATTATTATTATTATTATTATTTTCTTTAAATTAAAATTTTAATCTCTACCCTTTCAAAATTGTCTAATATATTATTGAACTTAAAGAGTGCAAAAGTTACAAAATTTTTGAAGTATCTAATAGTGTTAAAATTTCAATTTTGTATCTAATAAATTTATCGCCTATTTGATATTTTTCTAAAATTTATGGATCTATGAAGTACAAAATTAAAATTTTCTAAAATTTACGGATCAATTAAGCAAAAAATTAAAAAAATTTATTAGTAGAATTTTTATCTTTAAATTTTGTCTATAGATAAAATTTAAAGTTGAAAGGCCTATTGTACATTTTAAAGCTTAGGACATTTATTATACACTTAAATTTAAAGAGCTATTTAGGCACAATTTTAAAAGTTGTAATTTAAGGAAAAAAATAAGAAATAAAAAGGGTTTTCAAAACACAGATTTAAAAACACAATTTTAAAATGTCTTTTTGCCTAAAAACAAGGGTTTCCAGCTGTGGCTGAAAGTGAGAGAATGGATCACCCAAAAATAAATTATTTATTTCTTTATTAATTTCATATATAACAACTCAACAAGGGTCGTTGATTTTCAATATGTTTATTGTTATATGCGTGGAAAAACGACGTTAGCTAGCTAAATTCAGGTTGAAATTTGTGAGCTTTGAAAAAATTATTTAATAGTTCATTTTGCATTAATCAAACTTAAATTTATACAAAACTTGATTTTACATAAATTAGTGAATTTATAAATATTTTTACAGAGTTTTTTGTATTAAAGTTAGTGAGAGAATTAACAGAAATTGAATCGAGAGTAAAAATTACAACATTTATGTAAGTGGTGAAAATTTAATAGAGGCACCTTAATTTCTAATGATTTAAACATAGTTTGATGAATTGTTTTTTAAGAAATAATTAAACAAATAATAAAAATTGCAACATTAGTACATTGATTTCGAACTGTATTTAAAATTGAAAACAAGGACTTTTTTATTTTGGTTATTTCTTCGCAGCTTCTCGTGTCCCAAGCGTTGACTTACAAGACCACTTTGATTTATAGACCTTGTGGATTTTGGATCTAATTCTTCCCCAAATCGTTTGAGCAATTGTCTGAGCAATTAGTCTTAGTCTCAATATGTAACAACCCGTATTTTTCCAATACGGTCATTCTAATGATAAATGCGGAAGCGATTAGGCATATACTAAAAAAAATAGGAAAATACATGTAGAATACTTTCAAATAACTGAAAAACAAGGCTTTAAAAAATAAAGTCAAATCCGATACTAAAAAAAAACCAACTAGAAGAACTTTGAACATATGACAAGTCCAACAAAAAAAAAAACCTAAATGCTAAAAAACTAAAGACCAAAATTAACTCCTCAATAGTTTTGCCAGAACGCTAGACCTCAATCACTGTCAGAACTATCACCTGCTCCTTCATCTGAAAACATTTTAGGAAAACAAAAATGAGTACAAAAAAATACTCAATAAGCAATCTCAACATCAAATTCAGAAATTCATTTTCTTCAAAACAAAAGATAGAAATTCAGTTTAACAAATCATTTCAATAGTTGAATCAAAAGTCAAATATTCATTTGGTCATTTTATTTTAAAACGATCATAAACAAAATACTAAAATCCTTGCAAAACTTTCAAAACAACTATTAAAAACTTTCAGTCAAAACTTTCAGAAAACAAAAATCTTTCAATCATAAAAACTTTCAAGACAAAACTTTTCAATTGATCAAAACTTTCATTTAACCAAAACTTTCAATTCAAACAGTACTTTCAATCAATCAATACTTTCAAATATAGAAGTGGGAATATGCATTATTTGGGTAGCCTTCAGAACATATATGATGGTTACCCGTCGGTAACACCAATCAGTCAATCAGAGTTGTCGATAAAAATCGACCAGAACATTCAATTCAATTACTTAAGTGTGAGGCCATGTGAGTGAAACACACACATGAATCTTCATTCCAAAGGAATGCCAAACCACAAACTGTGCCTTCCCACAAATAAGCTTCAATCAGTCATAGATGTCGATAAAATCGACCATAACAATCAATAAATTACTTAAATATGAGGCCACGTGAGTGAATAACACACACATGAATCTTCATTCCAAAGGAATGTCAAACCACAAATGTGCCTTCCCACAAATGTGTCTTCTCACAAATAAGCCAGAACAATCCCGTCAATTCCAATTCCATCAATTCTAATTTAAGCTACTACCACAAATAAGCAAAGTATTCTCAAAACAAAAAATTGGCATATCCAAATAGTCTTTATCAAATCGATCAAAAATTCTTTCGAAAACATTTGAAACAAAACATATAGTTTCAAATAACAATTTCAATAAAGATTCATCAAATCAACCATTCAAATTCAAAACCAAAACAAATTTACTTTCAATTCAAAATCAATTAAAACACATTTATTTCAAATTATCCAAAACGGCAAACATACTTTTAAATAGAAAAACACTTTAAAACATACAAAACAATTTTGGTCAATTTCAAATCATACAAAATATACTTTCAAACATTTATCAAATAAACAATATTCAAAACATAATTGTACAAAAATTTCTATTTTGTAAGGGATGTGGAAACTACTTACCTCGATCAATAATTTTACAATTCTTAATCTCAATCTCAATTTTCCACAATACCAACTCCTTGAACTAAGGTCAATCTTCTAGAAACATAAACATATCCAATACTTCATTGATCAGAAGCCAAAATTCTATCTTAAAGGTCCAAAAACTTATATAAAATATAGAAAATCTTATCTACCCAATTTTTCCCATTCAAAACAATTTTCTGCATAAAAAGTTAGGAAAAAAAATAGGATTCTTGGAAAAAAAACAGCATTGAAAACTGGGTTTAAAACACTTTAAAATCCAATTTAAAAGGTATTAAAATTAGTAAAATCAATACTTTTCATTATGAAATAAAATACGAAACAATTTTCCAATTCTACATCTTTTAAAACTTTCATAGCTATCATAAATTAGGGACAAATAACCCAGAAAATTTATGCTCTTAAAACAAAACTTTCCAAGAGTTTTTGATCTAAAAGAATCAAGATTTTTACCATTTTACAAATAAATTCAGATCTGAAAAAGTACCTAAAACTGCTGTAAAAACCTTTAAAACATAATGTTTTCATGTAGAAATTAAAGTTATAAATCACACTTTAAAGAAACAATCATTTGGTAAACTTTCTTGTACAAAAAGAACCCAAAAAAACACTAAAAACAGTCCCAAATTTAGAGAAAATAAAAGCTGGAAATTTCTGGAAAATCTTCCATTATCAAACCTTTAATTTAATCCAAAACCCATAAGATGAAAAACTTTGATAAAGAATTACGCAAACCAAAAACCTAAAAACTTTTTAGGGCAAAAGATTTCAAGGATCTTTTCATTCTAAACAATCAAGAATGAAAACAAAACCCCAAAATTTTTCAAGAAAGATTCAATCAAAAAAGAAAACAAACTTGAAAATAGAAGGGAAGAAAACTTACTGCTTTTTTCTTTAGAGAGGAAACTGCAGAACTGACTTCTTCGTTTCCCTCTTTTTGCCGTCAAAATTTTTGATCAAAAAGGTTAGGGCTTAAAAGACCTCTTTTTAAAAGAACTCTAATCAAAACCCTTGATAAAAATATCTTCGTTCTTTTTAAATAAAAGGAAAATAAATATTTATCTCCTAATTTAAAAATAAAATCCTAATTCAAAAAGGTTTTAGAAAAAACAATAAAACAAATAAAATAAAATTTTTTTTTTTCGGTTGTTACACAATAGGTTTGTTGTTGGTATTAGTTTTTTTTTTTTTTTTTATTGAATTTCACTCTTTTCCAGAAATTAATGTGTATTAAACTTTTCAGTTAAGTTCTCTTAGTCTTCCATTTCTAAACTATGGACATACGGACAGGTATTTGTTTCAATGCAAATTGTGATTCAGGATTCTAATATCGGTTCAATTATTATCTTTTCTTATGGTTTTTAATTAATTAAATAACTTCATTTTATTATGAAAATAAAAACATAAAAAATTCACACAATTCTTTTAAAAAAAAAATGTACAAAAATATTATTAAAAAGTACAAAATTTAGCTATTAATAAATAACTTAGAAACTATTAAAAATATATATATATATATATAGAAAGAAAAAAATGGTGTCTGCAACTCTCGTTACTACAGAGGAAATAAGAAGTGTTGAAAACACAGACCTAATATACTCCATCAATATCAACCCAACATGCAGAGACAAAGAAAAAGAGGAAGGATTGAGAAGAGAAGAACTGAAGGTTGATTTTATGTTTTTATTTTCTTCCCTGTGAACTTTTCTACTTAATAGATTCAAATGCTCATTGATCATAACACATTTAAGGTAAGAAGAAAAAAGAAAAAGAAAAGAAAGCATGTATTAAGGTAAGAAGAAAAAAGAAAAAAGAAAAAGAAAAGAAAACTCATGCATGTTTGAATCGTACCTTAATCTAGTTGAGTTGTTAAAAAGAAGAAAAGAAGTTTAGATAATAAAAGAATAAGAAGAGAGTCATAAGAAAGAAAATGAGAGAGAGAGAGAGAGCGAGTGCTCTGTGTACAGGTCCCTGTAATAGTTGTGCGAAAACTAGTGCCCTTGATTTTCAAAGTGATGCAAGTTTAAGGGATCCCTGTTGTTTTTACTCGCCTGGTAGCCTATTTCTCTCTTGATGGCCTAGTAGCTTGATGGCTTTTCCTTAGTGCCAGTGTAGGTGAAGATGGGTCAAGAGTTCTATAAACCTATCTCGGGCTTATAAAGATTACTTTAGGAGGGTTTCACACACGCACAGGAATCTCAGAATAGTTTTTTAAGGGCCTCTTGGATGGATAATGTTCGACATGTTTCCCTTTATTGTTCGATTTTTGTGATATATCCAAGCATTGAGGTTAGAGTTATGTGTTTGCAATCGATGATTATCTTACTTTTTTTTAATGCGTTTCTTGCTCGAGGACTAGCAAGATTTAGCTTGGGGGTAATTTGATAGGACTAAAATAGTCCTTGTTTTCTATGCCTAAATCTTGTGGTTTTTAGTGATTTAATTCCTTATTTTGTAGGTAAATTAGTCCGAGGAGCATTTTAGAGCGTTTTGAATGTTTTTGGAGCTTTTTAGAGCGTTCGGGTTGAATTTGAGCTCAATAAGAGATTATTTGAGCCCTAATTGAAGAAAAATAGGACAAATGACTATTTTTCCCTTAGAGGGAGCGTCTAGACGTCGTGATGATGCTTAAAAGACGTTGAAGACAATATGCTAGAAAATGACGTTGTCCATAGCGTCTCGACGTTGCTACAGGGAGCCCAGGTCGATGCTGCAGCGAGCCCAGGTCGATGCTGCAGCGAGCCCCTTCGACATTGGTCTGATTAAGGGTAGCGTCGAGACGCTGCCTATAGCATCTTGCGCTACTTTGAAGATTATAAAAGGATTTTTCCTTTTAGGGCAACGGGTCTTCAACTTTTCTCAGCCGACTTGCAGACCTTTCCCTTCTGTTTTATACCCATTTTTAGTCCTTTACCATTTTTGGGTTGAATTTGTACTAATTAATGTCGTCGGGAGTGGATTTAAAGCTACCGACTAGTTTGTAATGCCGTTTCGAGGCGAATTCGGATCAGATTTGTACTTTGGGAGGTTTAGTTTTTAATTTCTAGTTAATTTATGTGTTCAAGCATGTTCGGGACTCTGTTTTACTCCATTGAATGAGATTAGCATATTAGACTTGATGAATCTTGTATGATCGCTATGCACGTGTTTGAAATTCATTGTTTCATGCCTTTGCTTAATCAAGTAACACCTAAACTGCCTTATACTAGCATAGAATGAGGCTTAACCTCTTCGTGTAGTTTGCATGATAGGTTTTGGGTCTCGAGTCCTTAATTCAAGTGGACTTTTTAAATTAATTATCGAGATTTAACCAACTCTCGAGTGTAATGCGATTGATTCTCTAGGCATGGAATGCTATCGTGCCCAGCTTAGAAGGTCAATTAGGGGCTATTAGATGCTTGGTTGACTTAGTCTAGCTTTGGGAGCCGTAAGGGGTTCATCCGGCTTCCCCAGATGGGCCTGTTAATTGCTTAATCCGGAAGTTCGCATCAATCTCTCAAAACCCAATGATCAAGGTACAAATTTAGATCGGATGAACCCCCGATCTGGTGTTTAGTAGGTAAATCTTGTTTTTCACCCTTTAATTTTCATGTTTAATTTTCTGCCTTTAATTTTCCATTTAATCTTTACTCTAAAAAAAAAAAAGCAAAACTCTTACTCACATTCGGTTTAGTTTGGTATCGTTCAAATTAAATTGGAAAACAATCAATTTGTCTCCATGTGGATTGACCCTGCCACTATATTGCAAAATATTTGTGGTGTGGTATAAATATTATTTGGAGAGCCTTTGACAAGCTCTGTCAAGGCTCCATTTTTCGTTGTTCGCTCATCTGCCAAGTCAGAAGGCTTCGTATGCTGTTGCTCGTTCCTCTGCCAAATCAGGAGGCTCCGTCTGCTGTTGCTTGTTCCTCCGCCAAATCAGGAGGCTTCGTCCATTGTCGTTTGCTCCTTTACCAATTTAGGAGACTCCGTTTGTTATCGCTCGTTCCTCCGCCAAGTCAGAAGGCTTCATCTGTTTTCACTTACTCCTCTGCTAAGTCAGGAGGCTTCAGTTTGCTTCTTCACCAAGCCAGGAGGCTCTGTCTGCCGTTGTTTGCTCATCCGCCAAGTCAAGAGGCTCTGTCCATAGTCACTCACTCTTTCGCCAAGCCAGGTGCTTCGTTCATCGTCACTTGCTTCTCTCCCAAGTTAGAAGGCTTCGTCAGCTGTCGCTCTCTCCTTCGCCAATTCAGGAGGTTCCGTCTACCGTCGCTCGCTCCTTCGCCAAGTTAGGAGGCTTCAGGGTTCGCTTCACTTCAAGCTAACAATGGTCATATGTATGTTGGCTTTGCCACAATATACGAACAGTGAAGGACCAATTACCAAGTTAGGTGCCGGTTGTACCAGTGGGTGTCCATATGTATGCTGGCTTTACCACTATACAGAAAGACTGAAGGACCAATTACCAAGTTAGATGTTGGTCCTATCAGTGGGCGTCCATATGTTGTCTTCACCACAGACAGGAACACTGAAGAACATAACACACCAAGTTAGGTGTTGGTCCTACCAGCAGTGGGCGTCCGTATGTATACTGGCTTTGCCACAATACAAAAACACTAAAGGACCAATTGCCAAGTTAGGCACTGATCCTACCAGTGGGTATCCATATATTGGCTTCACTACAATACAAAAATACTGAAGGACCAATTACCAAGTTAGGTACTGGTCCTACCAATGAGCGTCCATATGTTGGCTTCGCCACATACAAGAACACTAAAGGACCAATTACCAAGTTAGGCGCCGATCCTACCAGTGGGTGTTCGTATGTTGTCTTCACCACATATAGGAACACTGAAGGACCAACCATCAAGTTAGGCACCGTGGGCATCGTACATTGGCTTCGTTGCAAAGACAAAGGAGAATACCAACAGGTTACAACCCCAAGCTAATGTACTAATTTTGCGCAAAAGAAAATACTAGCATGTCACATCCCCGAGCTCGTACTAGGGGCATAGCTGCAAATCAAGAACAATACAAGGATATGTACATCTTAAAAAACACTCACTTACCTATTTATCTTTTTTTGGATGGTGGATAAATGTATTATCATTTTGCAATGGAATGACAAAATAGTGTCGATTCAAAGAAAAGAAAAAAGATAAGATTGAAAAAAAAAAAAAGAAAAAAAAAAGGTGAAAAATAAGAAAAGCAAGAAAAAAAGCTCAAAGATTGAAAAACCATGGGTTTGAAAAGAAGAAGATGAAGAAAAAAAGAAGAAGATGAAAAAAAAAAGGTTCCCTTGTCTAACGTTAGCAAGGAGAAGATGATAAAGAATGGGGGGGAAAAGGAAAATAAAAAAGAAGAAGAAAACGGCAAAAAAAAGAGAGGTATATATGTGACTTGAAGAAGAAAAAAAAAAGGAAGAATGGAAAGTTGAAAAAAAAAAAATCAAAGGAAGCCAACGTTGTTCAGAAAGTAAAAAAAAAAAAAAATCAAATTTCACCCATACACAAGACGAAGAGGCACAAAAAAAAAGGAACCAAAAGCACACATACCATTAGTACTTGATCAAATGGAGATTTCAAATTTAATTTTAAAAAAAAAAAAAAAAAACTCGAGAAGTTGAAGCCTACAAAATTAACCAAAAAAATAAATAATAATTTTGGTTTAAAGATTCTAACTCAATTTGAATTTTGGATCAAATCCAATTTTGGTTTAAAGATCCTAACTCAATTTGAATTTTGGATCAAATCCAATTTCTAATTGAGATGAGATGATGACTCAAATCAATTTGAAAATTTTAATCTATTTGAGTCAAATTATCCGAATGTCATAATTCAAATTCAAAATCAAATTAGGTTATGATCAAATAGGGAATTTAGTTTAAATGAATTTATAAATAAAATTCAAATTGGTCCAACTTTAAATAAAAAAAAATTGAGTTGAATAAATTTCAAGTTTGATTCAATTTGAATCAAATTACCCTGAGAATTAGTTGTCAAAATTTGGGCATAATCCAAATTTTATCCTAACTCAAAAATTTAATAAAATTAATTTTATCCAAATCAAAATCATGGTAGAATTTCAATTTTATCTATAAAAAAATGAAAAGTTTAGGCATAATCCAAATTTTATCTCAAATCAAAATTGGAGTAAATTTTAAAATTTATTCCAAGTTTAAACAAAAATTGGGTAGAACTCCAAATCCTATTCCAAGTTCAAATAAAAATTTGGGTAGATTTTAAACCTTGCTCCAAGTTCAAATTTTGAATTAAGGTAGAACATAAATTCTACTAATTAAATTCAAATTGAAATCTTATGCCAAGTAAGGAAAATCAAAAAATTTGACCAAACTTCAAATTTTGATTAATTGGCATGAAAATCATAATTTTGAGCCAAATTCATATTTTGATTAAATTGACACATCAAATGAGTCAAAAGTAGAGAGAGAAAAAACCTTAATATTATGGCTCCAAATTATCTCTTTTTGAGATTCACCCACACATACTTGTGCCTAAATATCTAGAAAAATGAGTATTTGTTGAATGTGAAATTTTGGTCAATCTCCAATTGTCACGTCATTATTCCAAATTAATAACAAAATTACAAATAATTAAATTTGGAGACCAATTATAAATTAACATGTGTCCCAATTTTAATTTGAGGACAAAAATTGACAAATTCTAAAATTATAAAGCCACATGTCTTCGTTATGGTCATTTGACCAAATAATTAAAATTAATTTGGTCAAGTTGAGTCATATGGAATTTGGGTCCAAGTTAAATAAAACTCAAATCCAAATGGTCAACCTAAACCAACAAAAGTCCAAGTTCATGGTTGGGCTCAAAGGCTAGTAAAGCCCAAACCCACATATCTATGGAGAGCTCTATAAATAGAAGAGCTCTCGTTCATTTGAAAGGTTCATAAATTTAATTTTCTAGATAACTTAGATAGAATTCAGAGCAAAGTCCTTAAGTGCTGAACACACTCTCTAAAGTCTCTAGGTGCTGAACACTCTTTGAAGTCATTAGGCGTTAAACATTCCTTAAAGACCAAAAACTATTCAATACTTGAAGACTCTAAAGATTTATTGAAGTTTCAACTTCGAAAACAAGCGATCCAGCCCTCCAGTTAAACACACATACAGATACAAGACAGAGAATTCAGTCAGAAAATTATCTCTTAAAGATTGAAAACTCTCTGAAATCTTGAAGACTAAAGACTCTTCAAAGCCTAAAGACGTTTTGAAGATCAGAAGACTTTGAAGACCAAAATATCTTTGAAGGTCTGAAGACTTTGAAGATAAGTTGAAGGCATTTGAAGTGCAAAGACTTCAAGACTTCGCTCAATTCTTCAAGATGATCAACAAGCCAAGGGCAGATCCAACAAGTCGGAAGGCCAATCAGAGAAGACCACCGTGCTCGAGAATAAGCTATCCAACCCTCGAAATATTTGTACATTTAAGAGAATGAATCAAAGGAATAAATTAGAAATTTTACTCCACTACTCAAATTAATACAGAATACAAATTCATTTACACGTGTTAAATTTCTATTTTGAAAACTTGTGTGAACAATAATCAATACCGTAAATTTTTTGAATTTTCATCTTTTAAAGATTTATGACGGGCTAAGTGATGTTAGACAAGTTGAATCATATGTTTTTTATTTGTGCCTTTTTTGTATGATATAAATTTGTGCCTTTTATTGATAAAATTTGGATGTATTTTATTCGTTTGGTTATGTTTCTTACAATAATGAAAACTAGTTTCTTTTTTTAAATAACAAAGAAAGACCTTTTTTTACAGTAATATAAAAGAAAAACCTAACCAAATTAACAAGCAAGATTATGCATCCTAACGTCACTAGGTTATGAATATTTTATTAGTTAAATTTTGTGTAATTAATGGGAAATTTTGTTTTGAGTAATTTATTTTTCTAAAAATGAAACAAAATTAATTATATATTAATGTAATTAACTCATAAATTGTGGTATTTACAAGTGGCAGAGTTGGAGGACCTTTTTTCTGAGAATTTATTCTAGGAGGCCGCCACAATGTAGTAGTTTTGGACCGTACCATTAGATGTAAAAGAGAAACTGTAAAAGTACTTCAATTTTATATTGAATAGTTAATATGGGATAGTAGATTTTCGAATCCACATTACACATTGAATAACATTTCTTTTCCCAGCTGATCCATTTATGATGGATGCAGTTGCTCCCATAACTACGTTATTGAAAATTTGCAATGTTATAGGGACCATTTAAATTAAACAACAATTTTATTTTATTAATATTTAATCCTTTAAAAAAATATATTTACTAACTGTTAATTCAACTTGCATAGCTGAATTTTAAAAAGGTAAGGATGTGTTCGATTAATATTTTAATTGTAAACACTTAGTGGAATGTTAGAATAGGATTTAAACAGAAATTATAAAATAAAATACATTAATCTGACGTCGGTTTCTTTTAGAAATTTGAATACAAAACCAACTAGTTAAATTTTACGAGAGACTGCGAAGAGTTATTAACTTAAACATGACTCAATGGATTAAGATATTATATCATAGATCAAAAGATCAAATGTTTAAATCTCATCCTACGTATTGTTAAACTAATAAATAAAAAGAGAAAAATAAAATGGTAGTAAGTTCACTTTGTGCAAACAATTCCAAATTGCTCAACCTGAACAATCTTGAGAAAATGTCTCATAGACAAGCTCTTAGCTGCCTTTTCTAAAGCCACAATTAGTCATAAAAATAATAATAATTATTATTATTATTATTTCTTTAAATTAAAAATTTAATCTCTACACTTTTAAAGTTGTCTAATATGTTATTGAACTTAAAGTGTGCAAAAGCTACAAGATTTTTGAAGTATCTAATAGTGTTAAAATTTTAATTTTGTATCTAAATTTATGGCCTATTTGATATTTTTTCTAAAATGCATGGATCTATGAAGCACAAAATTAAAATTTTTATTAGTAGATACACTTCAATTTAAAGAGCTATTTAGGCATAATTTTAAAAGTTGTAATTTAAGGAATAAAATAAGAAATAAAAAGGGTTTTCACAGAGGGATTTCAAATCAGCCATCGAAAGAGAAAATGTCTCTTTGACCAAAAATAGTGGTTTCCAGCTGTGGCTGAAAGTGAGAGAATGGATTACTCCTTTATTTTTTTTTGGCTATGTCAAATATGACAACGCTATAAAATTTACTACCACACGCTCAAAATGAATAATTTATTTCTTAATTAATTTCATATATAACAACTCAACATGTGTCATAATTTCGGAACTGAAATTCCCTTCTCTCGTTGATTTTCAATATGTTTATTGTCATATGGTTTGAATAATATATAAAACATATATATGATACAAAATTGATAGAATTTTAAATAAAAACAACATTATTAGCCAACTAAATTTAGATTGAAATTTATGAATTTGGCTAAATTATTTAATAGTTAATTTGTACCTTAATCAAACTTAAATTTGTACAAAACTTGATTTTACAGAAATTAGTGAGTTTACAAATATTTTTACATAGTTTTTTTTTTTTAATTAAAATTAGTAGGAGAATTAGTGGAAATTGAATAGAAGATAAAAATTGCAACACTTTCCTAAGTCAAGGGTAAATATTAAATAGAGGGTACCTTTATTTCTAATGACTTGAACATAATTTTATGAATTTTCTTTTTAAGAAATAATTAAATAAATTATGGAATCAAAATTCTTTATTTTAGTTATTTCTACGCAGCTTCCCCTGTTCCAAGTCCACGTTGACTTACAAAAAGACCACTTCAATTTATAGACCCTGTGGATTTTGGATCTAATTCTTCCCCAAATCGTTTGAGCAATTAAATTTTCTGAGAGAACATATTGAAGCGATGGCTGAGTTTCTATGGACTTTTGCTGTACAGGAAGTGTTGAAGAAATTGGTGAATCTTGCAGCTGAGCAAATTGGGCTGGCATGGGGATTGGAGGAAGAGCTTTCGAAGCTGAGGAAAGAGCTGCTCAAGGCCGAAGCCATCTTACGCGATATCAACACCAGAAAGTTACATCATGATTCTGTGAGGATGTGGGTGGAGGATCTTCAACATCTTGTTTATCAAGCTGACGATCTCTAGACGAAATTGTTTATGAACTGCTTCGACAAAATGTGCAAACAGCAAAAATGAAGAAGGTATGCAATTTCGTCTCACCCTCTAATAATGCTTTTATCTTTCGTCGGAAGATGGCAAAAAAAATGAAGAGTGTTATGGGTTTGTTATACAAACATTACTCTGAGGCTGGTCCTCTAGGACTGGTCGGTAATGAATCTGTAGAACCAGAGATTGATCTTATTAGCCAGTTTCGAGAGACTACGTCGGAGCTTGATGATTATGAAGTTGTAGGAAGGGATGTTGAAGTTCAAAGTATAGTGAAACAAGTGATTGATGCCAGCAATCAACAAGTTACATCTATCTTACCCATTGTTGGTATGGGTGGATTGGGAAAAACAACTTTGGCAAAGTTAGTTTTCAATCATGAGATGATCAGAGAACATTTTGATAAAACTATATGGGTTTGTGTTGAGGATCCCACATTGGAAAAATGTAGAGAGACCTCACAATTTATAAGATACATGGGCTACTCCTCTCATTGCCAATTGGTTTTGAGATGGAACCCCATGTAATCTAATATGGTATCAGAGCCCATTAAACCCAAACGGGTATTCGGTCCAAAAATTAAAATTGGGATTCGATCCAAGAATGGTGAACCCAAAGTGGCACCATCTTGAGGGGGCATGTTGAGGATCCCACATTGGAAAAATGTAGAGAGACCTCACAAAATCTAAAAAGGAACTTCCGGTGGTTCGGACAAGAAGGAGGTCTTACTTCGTGAACTCCAAAAAGAGATGCATGGGAAAAGATATTTTCTCGTGCTTGACGATGTTTGGAACGAAAATGCTTATTTGTGGGATGAGTTGAAAAACTGTTTAATAAGGATTGCTGGAAAATCTGAAAATAGTATTGTCGTGACTACAAGGAGTGCTGATGTTGCAAAAATCATGGAAACACTTTCCAGTCATCATTTAAGTAAATTATCTGATGATCAATGTTGGTCCTTATTTATGGAAAGTGCAAGTGCATATGGACTACAGTTGACTTCAAGCTTGGAGGTCATTCGAAAAGAGTTGGTTAAAAAAATTGGTGGCATACCCTTGGTTGCAAGAGTTTTGGGAAGAGCCGTAAAATTTGAAGGAGATGATGAGACATGGGTAAAAACGTTGGAAAGTGTAGCAAGAACTCCATTACTAAAGGAAAAATTGGTTTTATCCATATTAAAATTAAGTGTGGATCGTCTACCATCATCTTCATTAAAGCAATGTTTTGCTTATTGTTCAAATTTTCCCAAGGATTCCACGTTTGTAAAAGAAGAAATAATTCAAATGTGGATGGCACAAGGGTTTATTCAACCACAAGAAGGAAGAAGCAACATGACAATAGAAAATGTAGGAGACATGCATTTCAGCATCTTGTTGTCTCGTTGCTTATTTCAAGATGTCAATAAAGATGATCAAGGGAGAATTATAAATTGCAAGATGCACGATCTTATACATGATATTGCATGTGCGGTTTCAAATGATCATATAAATAGTAGCAATTTATTGAGCGGGGAGCTTCAAAAGAAGGGAAGCGCAAGCAAGTTACGCACGATGGTCTGGAATGAAGAGAGACTTGACAAAAGAGAGAAGTTGATCGATGATAAGATTATCAACTCTGCTTCTTTGCGTGTTTTGATCATGAAGTCATGGTCTATTTATAAGTTACCAAACTCAATTGGTAAGTTGAAGCACTTGAGATATCTCAAAATTTCAGGCTGCAAAATGACAAAACTTCCAAAATCTATTGTTTTGCTTTATAATTTGCAAACACTAAATATTAAAAATTCGTCGATTAAAAATCTTCCGAAGAATTTAAGAGAATTGGTTAGTTTAAGACATTTGGAATTTCCGATGGTTTTTAAGATAATGCCTCCATGTTTAAGTCAGTTGACTCAACTTCAAACGTTGTCTTGTTTTGTGGTCGGGATTGAGAAGGATTGTACTATTGCAGAACTTGGACCTTTGAAAAACTTGAAAGGTAGTTTGAAACTTTTTTGTCTGGAGAAAGTTGAAAGTGAAGAGGAAGTTCGTACAGCAAAATTGGTGGACAAAGAGAACTTGGATGAGCTAGAGTTTAACTGGTCTTGGAAGAGAAAAGGCAACATCCACAATGACTTAGAAGTGTTGGAAGGACTTCAACCACACAAAAACCTTCGATCATTGAAAATCTATGGTTTTGCAGGCAAATGTTTGCCTAACAAGATTTTTGTTGAGAATTTAAGAGTAATAGAACTATATCATTGTAAAAATTGTGAAATACTTCCAATGCTTGGACAATTAGACAACCTAAAGGAACTTTGGATTTATGGTTTGGATAGTGTTCGAAGAATTGGCAACGAATTCTATGGAAATGATTCAAATCAAAGGACCTTCTTCCCCAAGTTGGAGATTTTTAGACTCTTCAACATGATCAACTTAGAGCAGTGGGAAGAAATAACAGTTGCATCAAATGTTACAACTTTTTCCCATCTTAAAGTGTTGGAAATTGAAAGATGTCCCAAATTATTAAACATTCCAGATCTTTTTGGTTCTTGTGATGAAAATGGTGTCAATCACCTTAAATTCTTGAGCATTTCACATTGTAACCAATTGACAAGACTTCCAAATGGGCTACAATATTGTCATTTCGTTGAAGGTTTGTCAATAGACAACAACAGTTCCAATTTTACCTTCTTCGGTTTTCGAAATATGCCCATGTTGTTTCATTTAAGCATTGGTCCCTTGCACAAGCTGCCAGAAGAGTTAGCCCACCTCATGAAGTTGATTCAAATGAACATTTGTGGATGCATACAAAATTATGATTTTAGCCTCCTCATGCACCTTCCTTCCCTCAGATCTCTTTTTTTAGTTGATGAGTTGAGCAGTGCAACCCAACTTCCTCAACAACTTTAACACTTGACTACTTTGGAATTTCTATCACTACAACATTTTGGTGGCATTGAAGCTTTGCCGGAATGGTTAGGAAACTTTGTATCTTTGAATAGACTGAGTCTTCATGATTGCAAAAATTTGAAGCAATTGCCTTCCAAAGAAGCAATGCTACGTCTAACCAAATTACATATACTGTACGCTCATGAATGTCCACAGCTACAACTTGGCGAAGGTGACACAGAGCGGGCAAAACTTTCCCATCTTCCAGAAATTATTGTTAGTGGGGGTCATGTTAGTGGTTTTTGTTAGTCGTTTTGGTTGAATTTCACTCGTAATTAGGCAAGTGTGTATTCAACTTTTCAGTTAAATTTCTCTGTTTTCAATTTATACACTATAATATGGACATGGACAAGTTTTTGTTTCAATGCAACAATTGGTGATTCAGGATTCTAATATATGTTTATCATATTTTCTTATGGTTTTTAATTAATTAAATAACTTCATTCTATTACGAAAATTGCAAACATTAAAAATTCACACAATTCTTAAAAAAATGTACAAAAATATTATAAAAAAGGTAGAAAGTTTAGCTATTAATAAACAACTTAGAAAATATTAAAAAAAAAAAATAGAAAGAAAAAAATGGTCTCTATAACTCTGGTAACTACAGAGGAAATAAGAAGGGTTCAAAACACAGACCTTATATACTGCATCAACCAAACATGCAGACACAAAGGATTAAGAAGAGAACTGAAGGTTGATTTTATGTTTTTATTATTTTTTGTCTCTGAATTTTTCTACTTATAGATTCAAACGCTCATTAATCCTAATAATACAATTAAGATAGGAATTGAAAGAAGAAAAAAAAAAAAAATCATGCGTGTTTGTTAAATTGTGAGGAAGAAGAAAGAGAAGTTTATGGCAAGTTTGGTAGGCAATCTGAATTCTAAACATAAAACAGAATTCAGATTGCCTACCAAACATGCCCTAAATGAATTCAGTGAATTTGCATTTGACATATGTATTTTTGAAAACTGTTTTCGGATTCTATGATCCAAATAGTAAAAATTCTGAAAACAACATTTTTACGTTTTCATTGTATCCAGATTTTGAATCTAAAATTTTAAAATACAGAATTATATGAAAAAAAATATAAAAAAATTTAATAAATATAGTATTTCATGTTATAAATTTAATTTATTTTTATTTAATTAAAATATGTATAATATAATATATTATAAATTATATGATATTGTAACATGATAATTATACAAAATTTATAACAAAAACATATTCATAAATTAATTAATAATAGTTTATATTCAACCTAATATTTAGTTTTGCAACTACAACTAGGTTCATGGTTTATAAATATATTATAGAACACATTTTGAACAACTATTTAAATTGGGATCTAATTTCTAAATCTGCTACTAAACACATATCTGAAAACATGAAATACAACTCTGTTTTTATTGAATCTCTTGTTTTTAAAATTATGTTTTTAGATTGCCTACCAAAGAACTCCTAGATAACAAAAGAAGAAGAGAGCAAAAAGGAAGAAAATGAAATGAAGGAGAGAGAGAGTTTTTGGTATATGATGGAAATGAATGTGGAGTGTGTGTCTCTGTTTACGCTAAGAAATATCTAGATACATATGTTTTGAAAAATGTTTAAATTCCATTTTATTTTTCTTTCCATTTCTTTCATTTTTTTTCTTTGTTTTGTGTCTGAACAAATGTATCATCGCTAATCTCAGTGCATGAGTATTATAACATGGAGGACATGAATAACTATTGGAGCCACATATATTACTTAATATAAGTATTGAGTGAACAAATACTAAAAAATAGAGTAAAATATATTTTTGGTCCATGAGGTTTGAAGTGGGTAAATTGGTTAAAAGTTGTAGTTAAAAACTTAAATTGGGAAAAATGGATGGATTTGAAACTACTTAAGAAAAATGGCAGTTTTTTTGTCCTTGTTAGACTTCGTCTGTACGTACAAGAGACGCATAGCAATTGAAATGATTAAAATATTATTTTTTGCCTTTTTGTGGAATGCGTCTTTTCAAGTTCTTTTTGTCTTTTTTAATTTAATTATTTATTTATGTTTATTTTTTTAACCTATTAAATGATTATTTTTTTCCTTTTTATAAGGGTTTTTTTTTTTAGAAAAAAGTATTAAATAATTTTTTTTTTTTTGCAAAAATTGATTTAGATAATTCTATAATTTTTAAAATGATATACCTAATTTTTTTATTTAAGCCATTAAATGTTCTTTACAAAATTTGATTTAAATAATACTATAATTTTACAAATACTACACTATACATCTTCTAAAAATGCATTAAATTTTAGAAATATATAAATAAATGCATAAGAAAATCATTTTTTCTTCTTTTTTTGAAGCTAATAAATGTTTTTTAAAAAAATGTGATCTTGAAACTTCTATAATTTTACAAGTTGTAACTATATATTTTTTCTTTATTTTTTAATTACGAATTTTGAGACGTAATTTATACTCAATATATTTGTTTAATTATTTAGATTTTACTTAGGTCAAGATATAAATTTAGTCCATGAACTTTAAAGTTTGTATCTATGTGGGCCATGAACTTTCAAAATTACAAATTTAGTCCCTGAACTCTAGAATTTTTTAAAATCAACACAAAATTGAAATTTTAGAGTTCCATTAGACATAAAATTCAAATTTATATCTAATAGATCATATAATTTTAAAAAAATTTGAATTTGTCAATGACCTATTAAACACAAAATTGAAAGTTCAAGGATGGGACCTATTAGATACTTTTGAATGTTCATGGACCAAATAGACACAAACCTCAAATTTTAGGGACTAAACTTGTAATATAAATTTTTACTTATTTTATTTTGAGCTTAACATGTAAAAGAATAAAAAAAATTTAATCATTTAATGAGTTTAAAAAAGCAACAATAACAACAATTTTTATTTAAAAGAAAAACAACAACTTGTAAAATTGTTGGGCTCAAAATAAAATAAAATAATCAAGAAAAAATATTGAGTATAAATTAAGTCTCAAAATTCATAAAATTATGGAAGAAAAAAAATGATTTTCTTATGCATTTAATTATGTATTTTTAAAATTTAATGCATTTTTAGAAGATGTATAGTATTTTTTTTTTTTTTTGAAAAAAACAAGACATTATATTAGGTATTAGAAAGTAACAGATACAGTTGAAACTGAATTTGAAGAAAACAAGTTTACAATCCAAGCTGGAAAATGTTGAGTCCAAAGCGTCGGACAGTTTGATAGACCCGATCGAGCCAAACCATCCGCTAAGAAATTCAATTCACGATGCACGTGCACAAAGGCCACCTGTTGAAAACCTTGTTGAATAGATTTGATATCATATATAACATTCCGAACTTCAGTGGTCGTGTTCCACCAACCATTCAACATGGAGATAACAGTGAGAGAATCAGAATGAATTTTGACACGTGATGTATAGTATAGTATTTATAAAATTATAGTATTCTTTAAATCAAATTTTGTATAGAACATTTAATGGCTTAAACAAAAGAAAAAAAAAAAAAAATATATATATATATATATATATCATCTAAAAAATTATAGAATTATCTAAATCAATTTTTGCAAAAAAAAAATATTTAATACCTATTTTTAAAACAAAAAACCCTTATAAAAAAAGAAAAAAAACTAATCATTTAATAGGTTAAAAAAATAAAAATAAATAAATAATAAATTTTTTTAAAAAAGTGACATTCCGGGTCAATATCAGCAATGCAGTTCATCCAACGATAAACCTAATCCGAATTATAGAGCTATGACACAATCAAATCCGAACGAACAAAATGTTGAATTGAATCGTACCAGTCTTTACTGGGGGTTATTACTCATTTTTGTATTTCCTGTTTTATTTTCCAATTATTTCTTCAATTAAATAAAAGAAAATACTAAATAATATTACGAATTATCTCTTATCCCATTCGAAAGGATATCATCTCATAATTATCTATGACTGTTTCTGTCTCTAGCACGACCACTTGATGAAATGGGGAGGGAAGTGGGACAAATGGACAAAAAAAAAAATTATTTTAATCATTTCAATTGCTATGCGTCTCTTGTACAGACGAAGTCTAATAAGGGCCAAAAAACTACCATCTTTTCTTAAATAGTTTCAAATCCATTTGTTTTTGCCAATTTATTTTTTTAACTACAATTTTCATCCAATTTACCCGTTTGAAGTTGGTATCTATTTAGTCTTTGGAATTTCAAAAGTAACATTTTTAGTTTCTAAGGGTTGAAAAATGGTTCTAAATAGTCTATAGACTCATTTGACTCTTAGTTGACTGATGGTAAAATGATGTGGGAGTTAAATTTGATGATTGTATTGCTGACTGTACAGCTGATTTAGCAAAAATATATTAATTTAATAGATGTATTTTTGTTTTTACAAATTATAGTTTCCAGCCTTTCTCTATCCTCCACTCTTCTTGCTTTCTCCATCTTGTCGTCGTTGTCATCGAAGGCCTTAACTGCCACCATCGGAGTGTACTGTACAGTCGTGGTTTGGGAATGGCAGAGCCTGGAATATTATCCAAGAAGAAGATGATTGGGTTAGATATGTGCTGAGGATCAAGTGCAATAACACATCAAAAGGTGTAAATCCTTGATCAATCTTGTGATGTAAAAGTAAAAGGCCCAAGTTCCTCTTTCTTTCTCTCTGAAAAAATTTACCCAACCAATTTCAATATTATCCCAATTTTCTGGCGCCACAACATTATTATTCAAAATCTGACCTCAGATCTGGATCTCAAATGAACTCATTCCGGCTATGGGTTCCTGTCAAGGGTTTTTTACAATGGCAATGACAAGTGCTTTCCGGTGATAGTGAGTGCTCTGGGAAAGTTCGCAGGATGAGGGAGAGAAGGAGAAAGCAACAAGAAGAGGAGAGGAGAAAGAAAGGAAGGAGGAGAGAGAGAGACTCCAAAAACAACTATTAAGGCTCCGTTTGATAACCATTTGGTTTTTAGTTTTTGGTTTTTAAAAATTAAGCTTGTTTTCTCCCAATTTCTCTACAATGGTTTTCATCTCCCTTAAGGAAGTATTTGAATTCTTAGCCAAATTCTAAAAACAAAAACAAGTTTTTGAAAACTATTTTTTTTAGTTTTCAAAATATGGCTTGGTTTTTGAAAACATAGGCAAAAAGTATATGACAAAACAAGTAAAACCATAGGTGAGAGTAGTATTTATAGACTTAATTTTTAAAAACTAAAAACCAAAAACTAAATGATTATCAAACGGGGCCTAAATTAATATATATATATATTTTTTTTGTAAAATCAACTCTACACTCACCCATTTAACCCCACAACATTTTAACATTTTACCATTAGTCAACTAATGGTGAAAAGAGTCTAAGGACCATTTAAAACTATTTTTCAAACTTTAGAGGCTAAAAATGTCACTTTTAAAATTTCAGAGATCAAATAGACACAAATTTCAAATTTTAGGGACCAAAATTGTATTTTATCCTAAAAATAATAACATTGACTAAAATGATTATTTTTTAAAAAAAAATTAGAAGCCAAAATAGAAAAATCTTGAGAGTTCAATCACTAAATAAAACATACTTATGTATTGGTAACATGCATTTAGGTCTTGAGTTTAGTGTTACAATCACTTTATATGCAAATTGTGTCTTTTTTTTTTTATCTGGTTTAATTTTAATTTTAATGCTAAAACGAGCATGGCTTAGCGATAATTGACATATACTCATTTATATTTATGTTAGGATGGAGGTTTAAATCTCTATATCCCACATCTGTTTGTACTAAACAAAATAATAAATTTTAATCATTTTGCTTCCAAGTTTATTTTACTGTAATTCCAAACTTGCAAAATATTATTTTTATCTTCAAACTTTTAAGTTTATTTCCACTTTTTTTAAAAATAATTATTTTGGACATAAGCATTATTTTGTTTTAAAAAAGGTGGATAGTGTTATATAATAAGAGAAACAATAACAACAATTAGAGCAAAGTACAGAGCAAAAATATTCTCTATTCAATTGTGTATATGTAGATTTCAAAGGGTCCAACAAACGCTATTTATAGAGTTTACAAGATGTACACAATTTTGAAGAAGAAAGGGAAATCATCTTTTAAATTCCAATTCAAAAAAGGGAAGCTAATTAGAGAAGATAATAAGAGGGATAATTGGAGAATATAATCTATGGAGATTATGGTCATCTAATTAAAATATTCAAATGTAATTTAGAATATACATAATACTTCCCCTTAAATGTCCATTGGATATAGAATATATGTTTCGTTTAAACCAACAGTCGTGTTCTACAAGAGACTGCATAGAGTTCACTCAACTTAAACATAGCTCAACGAGTTAAGACATTATATCATAGATCAAAACATCAAATATATATATATATATATATATATATATATCTATCTAGATCCTTATGTTTTGAAAATTGTTAAATCCCATTTTAGTTTTCTTTCCTATTTTTTATTTCCATTTTGGTATTTGAATATTTAAATGTGTATTTTAATTTTCAAATTTTAAAAAATTCATCATTGTCATCTTTATCTTTGTTTTGTGTTTGAACAAATGTATCACATGGAAGACATGGATATGTATTAGAGCCACATAATGTAAGTATTGAGTGAATAACCTAAGTGAGCATAACTCAGCAGTAATTGACATGTACCCACGACCAAAGAGGTCAGAGGTTCGAATCTCCCACCTCCAAATATTGTTGAACTAAATATATATATATATATATATTCAATGAATAAATATTAAAAAATAATAATAATAACATGGACTAAAGTGATTATTTAAAAAAAAAATTAGGAGCCCAAATAGAAAAATCTTGAAAGTTTAATGACTAAATATAACTAACTTATATATTTAATCACAATTTCAAAGTTGGTAACATGCATTTAGTTCTTGAGCTTGAGTTGGAATCACTTTATGTAACGACCCGACTTTTTAGACTGAATTTTTAATGGTCGCTACTACATGCATGTGAAAAAGAACTTTTGAAAAATAAAACGAAAGCTCGTGTAAGCGAAAACAAACATTTGGTTACTAAAACTGATAAAAATTCACAAAACTTTGAGTTCAGGATCCCAATAAAATCTAAATTTACAAAACTTAATGGCTACAAAGCTTTTAAATAATCACAAATAAATGAAAATAAACAATCAGTGCATAACATATGAAACTATGAATACTCTAAGACCCTAAGGAAATCAAGTTTGAAACTGTCTTCATAGCCTCGCCAAGCCAAACGCCCTCGTCACACGCCTTTTAAGTCATGTACCGTTTGAAAAGAAAAGAAGGATAACATGGGTGAGTATAAAAATACTCAGTAAATAGCCCCACTTAAGAGCTAAAGCAACAAATATTTGAAACGTTCATGAAACTTGACACATCTAGAGTCCTAAATAAAGTATACATTCATGTTCTACTACTTTGAAGGCCATAACTGAAAACATGACATTCTGTCAAACTGGCTTACACTATAAAGTGTCATGATCAGTGTTTTTAAGGCGACCCCAAGCGCACGCCTAAGGCTAGAGGTGAGGCGACCTGGGGTTGTTGCGCCTTTGGTCGCCTTTCTACGCCTTTCCCATGCGTGGAGGCGAGCACCTGGTTGTATTACTCTTAGAGATTTTCTTTTTTTGTTCAAGAATCAAAGATGTGGAGAAGAAAAATCGAAGATGAAGAAGAAGCAAAGTTGAAAAAAAAAAAGAAAACAGAAACTTGAAGAACCTGAATATATGTGCAGAAAAAAAATCGAAAATGAAGAAGAAGAAGCAAAGTTGAAAAAAAAATAAAAAATAAAAAATAAAAAAGGAGACGAAAAATCGATGAACCTGTGCAACTTCTTCCTTCAATATGTCTTCACATTTTTTAACATTTTCATGCAACACCTAAGAAGGTTAGTGTAGAGCAAGTCAATAGCTCTTTTGCATGATTGGTAGTATAATTGTCATCTGGTAATAAAATTGCCAGGTGGCAATATTACATTTTTTTAGTGCTTAGGCAACAGTATTACTAATTCTAATTCTACATTTATATAAAATAGTTTTTGTTTAACAGTGTTACGTAATCTTTTATTTAACTACTATTTCTGTACAATATATCTAAATTCTTATATCTTTATTTCTTCAATTATTTAAGTGACTTAGTAAATACCAATACTTTTATATATATATATATATTTTTTTTATTTTATTAAGTGTGCCTTGCTTCACTCAGGCGACATCTTTTTGTCGCATCTCGCCTGGAGGCGATTATGAAGCTTGTCGCCTTAAGGCACACCTTGCGCTTTGAAAACACTGGTCTTGATACATAAGGCCTTAATTGAACACATGAAAACTCTATGCCTAAGTGAACAATTAACCTATCCCCAAGCTGAAAACATGAGGGAATGACCCCGTAACTATAGACATGAGGGAGTGACCCCCAAACTATAAACATGAGGGAACAACCCCCAAGCTAAAAACATGAAACGTACATGACACGAGTGGAAGGTAATTGTAACTAAACATCATCATCATGAACTTAAGATTAAATATGCATGTCACTGAGGCCCACACGACATGCTAGAGGTCATAGCAGTCATTAATAGCTCAACAACTCAAGTATCTTATACTCAGCCAACTCATCAGACATCTCAAGTAACCTGTAAGCAGATCACCACTCAAACATCTCAAGAATTCTGCAACTATTCAAATGCTTCAGGCATGCTTTACCCAGTTAATCATACAATAACTCAAACATTTTGAACTTTGTAGCTACACAATACATCTAGGCATCCCAAACATCCATCCTTATACAACCCTAACTCAACTACCCGAACATTCATATTTAGGAGAAACTCATAGTCATAGTCATAGTCATACATGTGTTCCAAAACTCATTCTCCATATTTAAGACTTAAAGGAGTTGTTCCAATTTGGCTACTTACCTTGGCTATGAATCCAAGAACAAGGAATTGTCAACTCCTACTAAAGAGATCATACGCAACCTATAATAATTTTCAAAGTGATCAATACTTGGAATTCACAACATTGAACTTAAATTCCAAAGATCAACTTGGAAGTTTGGTGTAATGAATTAACTTACCCAATGAGTGTTGAAGGGAAAACACCCAAACGGTTCTATATCCAATACCAACGCTAAACCTCAACTTCAAGTTGCCTTCGAAAATCTTTTTTCTTTAAAAGTCAACACCACTACAACCAAAAGAAATATAAGAGTCAATGCTTACTCAAAACTTTCAAATTAAGTTCGAAAGAGTCAAGATTAGCGTTAATCAAAACCATTTTTACCCAAAAGAAATTTGTTCGCAACCACAACTTCCTTTGAATCTTAATTTTTTAAATTCAAATTTTCCAACATGCAAGCTCCAAATTTAGAACTCAATCTAAAATTTTACTCAAATTCAAAAGAGCTAAGTACGAACATTACCAAAGAAACTCACTCAAAGCAATCTGACTCTTTGTTGGACAATATTCAAATGCATTCGAGCTTGCTAATCTCATATCATAACAGAGTGGGTATTCTGAAACTAAATCCAAAGATTCATGGGTTAACTTTAAAACACTAGGAACATCATGAAATCCATTGAAAACGAACCTCACATTTTAGATCTAGAGTTATTGGGTGGCGGGTGTTCGAAAACACTACTGACTACATGTGGAGGAGCGACAGTGTATGGCTAGCTTCAATCGATGGCGACAGTGAGCGATCCTGGTCCGGCGGCACGATGGCGTTGCAACAGAGGTGGGCGGCGACTACATGCAGTGACGAGGAGGAAAAAAAGAACGCCTGGCAGTTGATTAGGGCTACGCGCGGACGGAGGAGGGAGAGGCTTGGGGGAGACGACGGCGCGACGACGGTGTTGGCTAGCATTGATCGAGAGGAAGAAGCAGAAAAACTGTGTGGGTGTGTGAGAGGGAGAGGAGGAAGGTTGAAGAAGAAGATGTAGGAGGTTGTTGGAGTTATGGTTCACGAAATGGGGACAAAGAGATGGTGAGAGAAAAGAGAAATTAAGGTTTTTTTTTTTAACCAACACAAACCCAATTCTCCTTCTCCCCTTTCTTTCCCTTTTTTCCCAAACTTCAAAACTCTTAATTAAGCTCCAAAATGCTTTCTTAATTAAGCCCCAAATAGCTTGGGTAAAACTTCAATTAATTTACTTAAGTCCAAATTTCCTAAAACTTAAGCTCAAACAACAATGGGCTGACTACACAAATGACCATTTTTTATTTCCTGTTTTGAAAAATGGCCAAGCGATCTAAGATTTTTAAAAATAGCCAAATCATTATTCATAATTTTAAATATTAATTATTAAATGACCAGACTACCCCTAACAACTTCCATATCTAAGATTTCCTAATTATCGTGTAATTATAATAAATTTAAAACCCAAATCTAAAATAAAACTGATTATCTAAACAACAAAAGATGTTAGATTCATTATCTAAAATCTAAACAAAAATTCAAAAATTCTTAACGATAAATTAAAAAAATGGATCTAATATAGAAAAAAAAAAACAACAATTAATAATTGATTACATAACAAAAAGATTAGAAAAACTACTTAAAAGAATAGATTAAACAACCAATAAAATCACATGCAACATGAAATATAGTTTAAACCCAAAATCAAAGTAAATCATCATTTACACGTTTTCCCGTACAATACTAATAAAAATTGAAAACAACATTTGGAGAGAGATTTACCTTTCATCTCAAATTGAATGAGTGATTCTAGGGTTTTTTCTTTTTTGTGTTTCTTCACACAATTTCAATCGAGTTTCAAAGCTTCAAGCTCCTCAGATCATTGAACTCATCTCCTTCTTTGGCAAAGCTTGAAATCTCGTTCAGCAAGGTAATTCCTAGGCTTGTCCGGCAAAAAATGTAAGAAATACTCACTCTTTCTTCCTTTAAAACTCAAAATCTTGCCTCCATTGGGAAATCGTGAAACTCAGGTATAAGAAAAGTAAGAAACTAATTAAAGCTTAGCTCCAATGGAAAAATATTCTCATTGAGCAGCGACAATAAAGACCTTTGAGACCGAAGATTAAGGTATTTACAAAAAATAATTTTAAAATATTCTCCGATCTTTAGAGAAGATACAAGGTAAAAATATATTAAAATATAAATAGATTATACTTTTGTATTCTATACTTTAAATTAGCTAGTTTGTTATACCTAATGTACTGAGATTAAAAGATTTTGAATAAACATTTGAAGGTATGGTAAAAGGAACGATGCAAACTATATATTATGTTCATTACTTGTGTTATATTATGTAATGTTATCTTCTATTATTTAAAGTGTAATTCCATTGCTCAATTTTTTACAAAATAACCAAATTTTATGTTAATTAATTTTGTTTTAAATGTTTAGATAAACCACAACATACAAAATGATGCATCCAGTGGTCTAAAGCCAACCAGGATATATATTGATGCTTTACGTGGAACGTAAAAATCAACTAATGACGCACAGGGCACATCCTTGACATATAGTTTTACATTCGACCTCCACCTCAGCCAGACAAAAAATTAATGAAAAAATTCAGGAAACTCAAGACTCTTTAAGAATTTCACTTTTGATCACAAAATTAGACTTTTGTTAAATATTTAGACTGAATTGCTTTTAGTATACTTTTGTAAAATTTATAGACTGAATCTTATAGCATTTTGGGATTATTGACAAGCTAGTTTATAATATGAATTGTGGTTGATAAATTTTGTGTCTTTAACTTATTTTGCTAGTTAATGTTTTGAAGTGATATAAACTTCGGAAAGTTTCCAACTCGTGAAACATACAATTTAAATCAGTAATATATGTCAACCTAAAGTATTCAGAAAATACAAAGAATCTAAATTATAGAGCAGCTATTACTATGAATTATATAAAAAATATAAAGTACTTCCTACAATTTTGAATTTTCAACATATAATAATAGTACACAACAAAAAATATAAATTATACAGTAGCTAGATCATGCATACATAGAAATACAAAATCTGAATTGAGTTAAACAAAAAAACATGAAAATACAGTGTATTTAAATTATATAAAAATTACCACGTACTTCCTACAAATTTGAAATTTCAACATATAATATTAGTATACAACAAAAAATATAAATTATACAGTTGCTCGATCATGCATACAGAGAAAGATAGAAGCTGAATTGAGTTAAGAAAAAAACATAGAAATACAATGTATTTGAATTATATAAAAATAACAAAGTACTCCATATGAATTTGAAATTTCAACATATAATATTAGTACACAACAATGAATATAAATTACATAGTAACTAAGTCGTGCATACATAAAAAAAAAAAATTTGAATTGAGTTAGGAAGCAAAGGATGGGGAAATACTATGTATTTGTAAGAGATAAATAGATAATTTTAGAAAGAATAAGTATATTGTAATTGTTCTTAGAATGATCCAAATTTGTACATGCACTGTAATTAGAGGTAGCCGTATTTGAACAGTCTAATTCAGAAATTTCTGAATAATCAACAACAACATGAAGATTATTAGCAACACTCTTTGAAATAATAGAAAGAACCCACATAACATCCTTGTCCTCAGTAATTTTAATTATACTGGATTTATTCGAACCATCCCTATAAATAGTCAACCGAGTAATAATTTGATGACTCGAAAGATGAAGTTTGTTACGAATACAATCAGTAAAATGCAGAAAACTAGAATCCAAAAGAACCAATATATATTAGCAACCTTAAAATCCTGGTATCGATTAGCTACATCACAGATCCCGTCATACAATATGCTTACGGATTGGAAAGATATCAGAACCCAAAAAAAATGTATCAAGCTACAATCTGGAAAATAACGTAAAGAAGAAGAGGAAATCCAAGAACAGTGGAAAAAAACATAAACAAACCTGAAAATTTGAAGGAAGAAACCGAAATACGAGTCAACGAATGGAAGAGAAAAAAACAGAAAGTAAAGATACGAAAAATAATAAAAGAAAGTAAATTAAACAATTTGTATGTCGATAAGGACTTGAAATAAGAAAATCGGATTTAAAAAATGAATCTTATAAAATAAAATCTTTATAAATCCCGAATTTTAAACGATTTTAAATAGTTATAAAGAGAGAGAATGATTTGAAATTTCAGTTTAGATACACCTTAAATAAAATAGGAGAGAGAATGATTTTTTTTAAAAAATCTAGAATGTGTAGATACACAGGGGCAAATCGGGCATTTTTAAAAGAGTACACCACATGTGCACCTCACGTTTGGCCATAATTAAAAAAAAAAATGCATATGGCCATTAACCAAAACCGCCAATTTTTTTTGGCTATACTAGAATTATCCAACAACAATTCTAGCAAGCCCAATGAACAAGAATTAATCTAAAATTTACACTAAAATGAAAATTAATGTTACTTGAAAAAGTAGGGCGTTACATTTTATATGCAAAATGTGTTTTTTATTTGATTTAAATTAAAATTTAATGATAAAATAAGCATAGTTTAGTGATAATTGTCATGTACTCCTTTCTCTAAGTTAGAGGTTTAAATCCCTATACTTCATATTTGTTCTCAAAAAAAAGAAAAATTAATCCTTGTGCTTTCAAGTTTATTTTATTTTAATTCCAAAATTTTCAACATGTTTATTTTTATCTTTAAACTTTTTAAGTATATCTCAATTTTTTTTAAAATAATTGTTTTGGTGGTAACCATTATTTTGTTTTTTTAAAAAACTGGATAACATGACTTCTTGCTTTTTCATTTTTCTTAAAAAAAAAAACTTTTTGGATTGTCCTGGACTGTTTTTTAAACAAATTAGTTAAATATATAACTTTTTATTAATTTTTTTAACTAAGAAAAAAAATGGGTTAAAAATCACTTTTGGTCTTTGAACTTTTATGGAAGTTTTAGCGCCTGAACTTTAATTTCTAATGATTTAGTTTTGTATTTTCAATTTTATAACAATTTAGTTCGTGAACTTTCAATTTTATAACAATTTAGTCCCTGAATTTTCAATTCTATAATAATTTTGTCCCTGAACTTTAGTATGCAATACTTTAGTCATTGTACTTTTAAATTTGTAACAATTTAATCCTTGTCATAAAAAAAATCCATCAAAATTAAATGTCAATTTTATTATTTAACGATTTAGACTTTGTAACTTATAAATGTATTGGTAATAGACTATAATATAATTAATTTTATTATTAGAGAGTTTGTCACCGAGTTGTTTCAGTTAGTTAAGTTAACTCAGTAAGTTGTTATTACATTGAGAGTTCTATGAATGTATAAATACTCTTGTATCTCTATCTTTCATGAATTAAATCATAGATTTCTCTCACATTGTTGAGTAAATTTATGGTATCATAGATCCAATGATTTACATCAATGGATTCTTCTCTCCCTACCACTTTTTCTCCCTCTGCAAATTGAAGCGTGCAGTCAAATTCGTCCATTTTTCTTCTTTCAAACATCTGTAATCTTGTTCCTGATAGTCTTGATTCGTCACATTATTCGCTTTGGCGATTTCAAGTTGAATCAATGTTCAAGGCACATTCCTTGTTTGAGATTATTGACGGATCTAATTCTTTTCCTGAGAAGTTTCTTCTTGGTGAAGACAGATCTCATTCTAAGACTGTGAATCCTGCTTACTCTCAGTGGATTGCTCAGGATCATGCATTGATTACTCTTATCAATGCTACTTTATCGAAGACTGCTTTCTCTTTTGTAATCGCGATAAGATTGTTTAGGAGAAATTTGGGGCACTGAGTGGAGTTATTAAGTCTGAAGTTGTTTAGTCCGTGGAGTTAAATAATCTGTGTTTGGGGTGCTGAGTTACTTAGTTTGCAGTGTAGAGTTGTTTAGTCTAGATTTATGAAGTATGTGTTTAGGGTGTAGACTGTAGAGTTGTTTAACATGTAGTTCTGAAGTCTGTGTTTCTGCTAACTGCTTTTTTTTTTCTACATTTTTGTTGTACTATACAATTAAAGCTATATTAGATATCAAATTTTCCAATTTTAAATAATAAAGATTTGTTCCCATCAAAGAAAATATTTTTTCATTTCTATTTTCACCTATGATTTGATTTAGATAGCTAGAGGCATTTTTCAAGGAATTTCCTTCAAAATTATCCTAATTGAAAATCATTGTTTTTTAAAAAAAGATATTTGTTCTAATGACCTTAAAGGTGTGTGTGTGTTAAAAAATAGTTAAAAAATTAGTTAAAGACATTTGTTCTATTGACCTTAGATATATATGTATATTAGTTAAAAAATTAATTGCATAACAATGTTTGATTTTAATGTAAAAGATTGTTGAGAAAAATCTTTTATTCTAATTTTAACTTCAACGTCAATGCATATCTAGTTCCTATAGCTTATAGAAATTTAGCAATTTATGGTTAAACTTAGTATCTATTGTAACTACATCTTTTATGAATGGTTTATTTATCTATGATTTCAAAACTTAACGAATTTTAAGTAAATTTTGTTGTTTATCATCATATGAAATTAAATTATATTTTTATATAAGAAAAATTACGACAAAGACAATCATATTTTTCTAGTTTTTCTATAATTTTAAAATTATCATTTAAACACAAATTTTAACAATATGATGTGCACGTATTTCATTCTTGTAATAGTCACTAATGAAACACACTCTTAGCATCTTTATAGTTAAACTTTGTCTTTATTGTAACTTCACCGTTTTTGGTCTATTTGTGTGTAGGATTTTGAGTGATTTCAAATTCTAACGAATTTTAAATTAACTTTGTGTGTTTATTATCATATGAAATTGAATGATATTTTTCTGTAAAAAAAAACTTTCTTACCAAAATAGTCATATTTTGCAAGATTTTCTAGAATGTCGAAGTAAGTTAGTTAACATCAATGTGTTTAAAATGTCGATGTCGACAAAAATATCGAGGTTTTGATTTGATTAAAATATCGATAAAATGTCGATGTCAATGAATAATTCTGGAAAAATTATAAAACAAAAAATTCAAAAAAAAATTAATTAATAAATAAGCATTTTACACTTGGGGAGAGGGAGAGAGAGGAAGATGGAGAAAGAGAAAGAGAGTAAGATGGAGTTCTTCAATAAATGTGCAGTCAATAGTGAACACTATTGAAGTTGGTGAGGTGGAGTTATACCCACTATGTTGCGAAGTATGTGTGCCAAACAATGAGTGAGGTATTTTAACACATTCCACCCAACTCAAAGTTGGTGGACCAAACACCCCCTATGTTTTATATTAGTTTTTGGACTCTTAAGGTTAGGGATGAGCAAACCAAGTCAATAAATTGAGTCGACCGATTGAACCAACTTCAGTCGATCGACTTTATGGCATATTCAGTCTGAGGTCAATTTTGCACATAGTAAAACTGACCATTGGTTGGTCAGTGAGCCCAAGAGGGACTTAAACTGTCAAAACCAACCAAAGATTGGTTTCTTTAATTCATTTAATCACTATGAATAAACCAAGACCATCAACAATGGTTGTTGCGTAAAATGCAATACCGCAAGTATACGGGTCAAGTTTTAGTTTAATAATTTTGAGTAAGAGTATCATCTCCACAAGGATTGGTTTCTTTAATACATTTAATTACTATGAACAAACTCACTTAATTTTATTTAGAGGTTGAGAAAATCAAATAAGAGCACGAAATATTAAAATTAACAAGAAAAAATTAAATGCATAAAATAAAAGTGGAGACACTATATTGAAGGATATTTTAGGGAGGTGATTTCATTAATTGGACTGTTTACTTAACCAATTAGACAATTAAAAATGATTTAACACTAATTCAGAAGTCTAGAAGTTTAGGAACTCTCCCTCGAGCTCATCGAATTCACAACCTACAATTGTATAGTCACATACAAAGCCTATCTTACATTTCTTTAGTCTAAAACTTTGTACGACATTATAAACTCTTCATAATTAACCTCTAATGATAGTTTTAATCCTACGTCTCACCCGAAGGAACTAGCATTAGTCATACAATTGGTGTTCTAAACTAAATTCTCTCTCACGAGTTCAACTTAGAAACAACTCAATTAACCCGTGGTCAAATGGATTAAAGGACATGCAAATGAATTGCAAGAATGAAAATAATGTCAATCAATCATAAATTCTAATTAATTAAGAAGTTGGTCTAATCAACTACATAAATCCCTAAAATACTGGAATTTAGCTACTCATAATCATTCAAATACATCCTCTAAATTCCGAATTATAGCTACAAAATATAAACCAAAATCAAAGGAAAAGGAAAGAAATTGCAAATAATGGTCAATCTCGTGATTCCGTGACGATCTCCATGTTTCTCGAGCTTCGGATCTTCAATAACACTTTAAAATTGCTTTCAGAACTCCCAATTTAGCTGCTGAATCAAGATTAGGGCTTAGACCCTCAAAATTGTCTATCTTGATTCTGTCATGAAAGGATGAGTTTAAACCCTTTATCGATGCAGCATCGAGACACTATCCAAACGTTGTTGTTTTCTTCTACGCATGCCCCTCTATTGTTGAGATGCCATAAGTAGCGTCTCAACGCTATGGACGGAACTCTGCTGATGTGCGTGTTTTGGGCCTTGAGACGCCACAGGGCAGTGCTAGACGCTTGCTCTCAGGTTTGCACTTCCAAATACAGTGTCTTGATGACCCAACAGGTGTTAGACGCCCTCCTCTCGAGTTCTTCTCCTCATTCTTTAATTATTCACTTCTAAAATTTCAACTTTGCCCCAATGCGCTCCGGTTTTGCTCCTTAAGCTCGATTTCTGCAAATTAAGCATAAAAATACATCAAAGCTCACCAATTCAAGACAAAACTAGCAATAATAATTAGAATATTATAGCACTAATTTAGTGATGTCAATGGTCTTTCCAAGGGTTGAAAGTTTCAACTTGAAGCTTGAAATTATATATATATATAATTCATAATCTCTCTCGTCTCCTCCTCCTTCTCCATTTCTCCTTCTTTTCTTCTTCATGTTTTTTTCTACTCATTTTCGTCTTCTCCCCTTTTGTTTTCTACTCGTTTTCTTCTTCTATCATTCTCTTTATTTTATGCTCCTTTTCTTCTTCCTTCCTTGTTTTCTTCTTCTTCATTTTTTTTGCTTTCTTCCTTTTTTTGTTCTCTCCTCATTCTTGTCTTTTTTTTTTCGTTCAGCTCGTCAGAGTCACGAAACTAACCGACCATGGTGGTCGATCGGTGTAACTATCCTCTTCAAAATTGACCAAAACTGACCAATGATCAAAACCAACATGTCAGCAATCAGTGCTAGTTTGAGCCCAAAACCAACACCAACCGACCGATCACCCCTACTTAAGATAGAATTTTGGTTTTTGATTAGTAAAGTATTGGTTGTGCTTGGTTGTGCTTGGTTGTGCTTGGTTGTGCTTAGGCCTCTAGAAAGTTGGCTGTTGTTCAAGGAATTAGAATTGAAAATTTTAGTTTATTGATCAAGGTAAGTAGTTTCCACATCCCTTCCAAAATAGAAATTTTGGTATAAATATGTTTTAAATATTGTTTATTTGAAAAATGTTTAAAAGTATGATTTGAAATTATTGAAATTGTTTTTGTTTGTTTTAAATTGCTTTACTAAATGAATGAAAGTATATGTTTTCTCTTGTGAGTATTTTGAAAGTATTTTGATGGATAGGGCTATCCAAATATTTCTTTTTTTTTTTTTTTTTTTTTTTTGGGGAGGGGGGGGGGGGGGGGGGGGGGTGTTATGCTTATGTGTTGTAGTAGCCTAAACTGGAATTGAAGGAATTGTTCTGGCTTACTTGTGGGAAGACACATTTGTGGTTTAACATTTCTTTCGAATGAAGAATTCATGTGTGCGTTATTCACTCACTTGGCTTCACACTTATGTAAGTATATTGATTATTCTGGTCAATTTGTATCTACACCTCTAATTTGGCATTCCTTTAGAATGAAGATTCATGTGTGTGTTATTCATTCACGTGGCCTCACCCTTAAGTAATTGTATTGAAGCTTATTTGTGGTTTAGCATTCCTTTAAAATGAAGATTCATGTGTGTATTATGAAAGAAATGAACACTTCACTCCGCAACGAAAGCATTGGATCGTCTTTGATTTTATTTAAAATTAAACTAAAAAAATAAGATTAAGCAAACTTACTTGGAGTAAATATGGAGATATTTTTGGTGGGTCTTTATCTCCTCCACAAAATCTTCCTGGCTATGACTCGAACACATGACCAAGGCGTGTGGGAGCCTCTTGAAAAAAATTCACAATGGATTGAAGAGGAAGAGATCTAGAGAGAATTTTCTAATTCTCTATTGAGGAGATGTGTCTCTTATGAAGAATGCACAATGGCTCACCCCTAGGGTTCTATTTATAGTGGCCTATGAAAAATAATTAAATAATATAATTTAATATCTAATATATTAAAATATATTTATCTAACTAATTTAAATCTTATTCAAATCTTTTTAAATTCTCCTACGAAATTTATTTCCTAATTCGAATCTAATTCAAATTTAATAAATATATTTTCTTTAATGTATTTTAATACATTAATAATTTCTTTGATATTTAATGTATCATATACATTAAATATGTTTTCTCTCATTTAATATATCAAATATATTAAATTTTAATTTGAACATTTCAAAATTTTCTCTCAACAAAATTGATCCTTATTTGTTCATATGAGCTAGCAAGGAGACCTTATGGACCTACTATAAGCTCCAATGATACAAAATTAATTAATTAAACTTTTTAATCAATTAATTTTCATTCATTAACTCTATGTCACTCCACTATAGACCTACAGTTGCACTCTTATGCACTGTAGAACAAGTTATGTCCATGGATATAACCATCACATGCAAGTTGATCATTCACGAGTTGTTCGTAATTACAGCTGGGTCAAAAGTCTGTTTTACCCCTGTAGTTACATCTTGCACCTTAAGTACCACTGATCCTCTAATGAACAATTTGTTTATGATCCAACCATAAACTAAGTCCCTCTCGGCCCAGTGAGTGGGTGGGGCCCCATTGTTCAAGTCCCGAAATCAGCACTTAAGGGAACTACTCATCTACTTACCCTATATGGGAATGAGTGAATTTCATATTGTGAGATTATGTTCCCAGCTCCCTATTTGGTCAAGTCCCCAAAATAGTAGGCATGATGAATCGACTACAAAAGCCACTATCACCCATGAAATTCAAAGGACAATCCCTCACAAGCAGGAGTCCATAACTCACTCAGGATTAAGATCGAGTCGCATATGATCATCCTGATGAAATATTAATCTTCTCAATTAACGAATTTATAAATGGATACTAAATATTTCGTGGTCCAGTCTCATACAAACTCATTGCATACGTGATAAGCCTTAGTATTAAAGCTTATTTAATTCCTGATTGCTTAAAATATTTTTGTTTTATCTGAAAACCATTTGGAAATAGTTGAAAGATTGCTTCAAAATAAGAAAGAAATAAGAATGATGACATTTGGAATAAGATTCTAAATAAATTAAGCTTGTTTCCAGGAAATGTGGAAATTGCAAAACCAAATTGCAATTTCATGATTCTGCAATTTTGATCAGCAGAAGAATTCAAGGAAGAAAGAAAATCATGCGCGAAACCCATATATGGAAAGCCTAAATTACCGCATGAATTATGGGATTGGGAGCACAAATTCTGGATGATTCAACCCTAGAAATGATCTACAAAGGGCGGAAGAAGAGGGAAGAAGCGCGACGTTCGTTTTCGGGGAGATTTTTGGCTCGTGGGTTTTCCAACTAAAAACTCTATTTTCTGCAAAAGGAGATTTCTCTTTGTTCTTGTCGAGGGCTCAGCTACTCTTCATTCAGTTCTTCCTCGATTTCTAATCCGATTCAAGTGCAGCTTGGCTTGTTAAGACTAATCGTTTCCTAGAAATAGTGAAAAGATGAAGTCGATTGGAATGGAGAATGAAATTGAAGAAGCATAGATCATTTTTTTGTCTGCTTAACTCTGTTTCTTGCAAGAATTGATTCTATTATTTTGAAAAAGCTCAGTTGGATTGATTCTGTTATTAGGAAAAGCTTAGTTGACTGTGTATTGAACTACTTCTATTCAATTTAATTTTGCTCTCTTGAAACGTTCATACAGTTTATGTTCAGATGGAAGTTTGAATTTTTTAGTGCCCTCTGTTGCTATTCAACTTGGGAATTTTTGGGAGGTCTTAATTGGATATTTGTCCAGAGTTGTGTTGATTATTATTACCAAGGCATTCTAATATACAAAGTTGTTATGATAGAATTTTATAGTTCTTCATTTAGCTCCAGTTATCATTAGCAATTTATTAAATTTTCTAATATGAACTTTTCTTCAAAATTAGTTGTAAGATTTTTACTTTCAATATGAGCTAAACTTCTTAGGGGGTTCAAGAACGTGAATTTCCTAAGAAGTAATTGTAGCCAAAATTCCAACAAGAAAACCAAGCCTACATCTCAATTGTTTGCTTGTGTTGAATAAATTTCCGTTGAGATCCTAGATTGATCAATTAGGGTAGCACCTCAAGCTTAGATCTAATACCGACGGGGTTAGTGATAAGCGGATTTCGCACAAGTGATGGAGAAAAGAGCTTAGACATAAGCCAATTCTTTACCCTAGACATAAGTCAATTCTTTACCCTAGACATAAGGATTAAAGACTCCAAAATCCATAAAATTGTTGAGCCGAATTATCTAAAATAGAGGGACTATAGACATATAAGTCACTCATTTAGTCTCCTAAAACCTAATTTTATGGTGAATAGGAGTAGCAATTTTGGTTTACAATTGAGTGTAGAATAGGTTGGAATTGTAATTTTGGTTTGCAATTACAACTTAGGGCAATGACATTCTTGAGTCCCTCCTTATTTAAAATTTCTTTTGCAATTTCATTTACCAAGTTTATCTAGTTTGCTATTTAACATTGCAAATTCTCGATTCTGCAATTCAATTCTACAATCTTTATCATTTCAATATTGCAAATTCTCGATTTTGCAATTTAGTTCTGCAATTTTTGTCACTTCAACTTGCAATTAGATTATGCAATTATTTTATTTTACCAACACCCCATCCCAACATTGTTTTTGTAATTTTTAGTTTACAAAGTTGCAATTCTCCTTACATTTTGCTAGCAATATTTCTGTTACATCGTCCCTTGGGATTCGATACTTGGTACTCACATACTATTTTATATTACTTCGATCGCATGCGCTTGCATGTACATCAATCAATAAGATACCCCCACTCACATGTCTCCACATGAACGATTTGGATCAAATCATTTGCAACTATTACAAAGTGGGTCATATCAATAGTGTTACCAGGATAAGACACCCAACCTTATCCATATACTATGACTCTTTAGATTATTTCTTGAACATGATCCTCCCGTATGTCAATCACATATTATTCAAGATTACACTAATAACCTTAGATTTTTCATATAATGGATAATATTATATTGCAAATAAAATAATCAAAATTATTATTAAATATTAAATAAATCATTAATTACGAGGTTTTAAGGCATAAATCAGAACATATTATTCACTCATGCGGCCTCATACTTAAGTAACAATATTAATTGTTCTAGTCGATTTGTATTGACAACTCTGATTGAATGTTCAGATTGATTGGTTGGTGTTACTGATGGATAACTATCATATATGTTCTGAATGCTATCCAAAATAATGCATCTTCTCATTATGATATTTGAAAGTATTTATTGATTGAAAGCATTGTTTGAATTGAAAGTTTTATCTTATTGAAAGTTTATTTAAAAACTTTTTGTTTTTAAAATATTGAATGACAAATAGTTTTATTTTGATTATCTGATATTTGAAAGTTTTGGTTAAATGAAAGCTTTATTTGGTTGAATGATTTTGGTTTTGAAAGCACTAATCGATTGACTAAAAGTTTTAATTGAAAGTTCTGATTTTTTTAAAGTTTTGATAGTTGTATTAAAAGTTTTAATTGAAAGTTTTGATTTTCTGGAAGTTTTGATAGTTGTATTAAAAGTTTTGCAACAGTTTGTATTTTGTGTACTATTGTTTTAAAGGAAAATGAATTTCAAAGCTTGATAATGACAATTCCTTATTACATATTTTTGTACTCATTTTTTTTCCAAAATGTTTTCAGATGAAGGATCATTGAGGAGTGGCAAACACCTACCAAGGTGAGTGAGCTGGCGATACGTTTTTGTATTTCTATGAGAAGCTCTACGGCACCCACGATTCCCAGAGTAAGTTGTCATATCGCGCGTAACAAATCCTTATTAAGTAATGGGTTTTTAAGGAAGTGATAGTTTTGAAAGAAGTGAATTTCAGCGTTCTAGGACAAAACTTTGAAAGTTGGTGTTAAAGTAAACACCTTTTGTAAGAAATTGATTTCGCTGAGTTGTTTAAGTTTGTTTTAGTTTCTGAATTTATACTTCAGCATTATTGTTAGAATAATCGTAATGGAAAATATGGATTGTTACACTCATCATCCTTTTCTTATTGCATAAACCTATTAAAGAGAAACATTAAAGGAAAAAACACACACATATATAAGCTTTAAGTATAATTGTTTTAACCAACATGAGCATAGCTTAATGGTAATTGTCATATACTTCTTCTCTTAAGGTTGGAGGTTCAAATCTTCATACCCCACATTTATTGTACTAAAACCAAAGGTATAATTGTTAACAAAAATCATTGTAAATGACAATCATCTTAACTTAAGATTACCATTTTAGTAGATGGTTATCGCTAAAGTTTTCATTGTATGAATTTATAATAATAATAATTATTATTATTATTTTTGAGTTCAACAACGTGTGGGGTGAGAGATTCAAACATCTGACCTCTTCGTTGAGGATTTATGCCTAAACCAGTTGAGTCATGCTCCGGCCATTGTATGAATTTATTATTAAAAATCAAATTTAATTTTTTGCAGTTTTTCCCCATTTCTTTTTAACTTTTATATATTTATTTATTTATTTCATCATTCTTGCACAACTCTCTCTTGTCATCAATTTTATGAGTCTCATGTATCTCGATCTCCCCTCTCCCTCCAGTTCTAATTTCTCCAACCATTGCTATTTTTATCTCTTTCACCCCACTCTCAATTTTTTCCATTCATACCTCCTCCAACACTTATTCCCTTCCACCCCCACCACCTTATCATTTTTTTCCCACTCTCTTCTATGATCTGATCTCCCCTCATTCATTCATTCTCCAATTTTTGCTCTAATTTTTTTTATAACTCCTTCCTTTCAGCTCATTGTTAAGTCTTAACTTTCTCCTTCTTACTCATCCATTTAATCCCTTCGTCTCTTTCTAATTCCTTTTTCATTATTCTAACTTTTCCATCACTCACTCGACCCTTGTAACTTTCTTCTTAGGTTAAATTACAAGTTTAGTCTCTAAACTTTAGAGTGAGTTTATTTGGTCCCCAAACTCTAAAAAGTTTTTAATAGGTCTCTAAACTTTGAGATTTGTATCCATTTGGTCTCTAAACTTTAAAATGTGCCTAATAGGCCCTTAGATTCTCAATTTTGTGTCCAACAGATCCTTGAATTTTTAGTTTTGTGCCTAATAGGTCCTTAGACCTATTCAACATCTATAATCTGTCTATCTATATCTATAGTATATATAAAAGTTATAATAGAGGATAAACTTTGTGTGCCACTTTTGCCATTTTATTTAAAATTATATACCAATTATACCCTTTCATGATAAAAGAAACATGGTGACTTTACGTTTTCCAATGAATGAAATGATGATTTGACGTTTCCCAATAAGGAAATGGTGATTTTATATTTCCCAATTAACGTCTACCCTCACTTTCCCCTATCTCAATTCTTCAACTTCCTCAGTTTTTCTATATAAATAAATAACTATTTTCTTGTTGCTCGCAACAAAAAGCCATAGCAAAGTAAGGTTATTCTTATTGACTATATTTGATCAGCGTGGAGAAGGTACCATTGGAGGTCTGAAGTGATTAATCTCAAGATGAAGCTCTTGATTCATCAAGCAATAATCGTGGCCGGAAACTATGGCAGAGGATCGGAGCCTCACAGCGTTGAAGACAGCACGTTAATAAAACTGATTCTGATTCTACTCTCGAATGAATGAAGACAAAAGATGATTATGAAAGGCGTTTGCGAATCGATCTCTGATGCAATTAAAAGAATGTTGATTATGAAAGGCATTTCTGTATCACTCTCTAAAAACTGTCTCTGTTTCTATGTATCTTCATTTAGTTTAAATTCTAAAAAAAAAAAGAAATTGAATCTGCAGGTAGTGGGTGAATATTGGTAATCTATTTCATTCATTTGTGTTTAAAAGTTTGTTGGATTTTATAATAGAATTTGTGAAAGAAAGTGTTGATTTGAAACATAAAAAATGAATTGATGTTCATTTATGTTATTGTTATTTGACTTGAATTTCAAAAGCATCAAAATGGTTTGAAGCATCAAAATGTGTTGATGTTTCTTTTACAAATTTAATCTCAAAAGTTAAATTTATTGAGTTATATTTGAATTTTTACAAGTAATTATACAATTGAGTTACTTTTGATGAATGTTTCATATTGTTTATATTAATTTATTTTTTGAGAGTTATTGAGTTGTTAGCCTATAAATAGCAATTTATTTCTTCATTTGGAGGATCTCTTTCTATTTTGGAGTATCTCATTTCAATTGAAGAGTTCTTCTCTCCTATCTTCATTCTCTTTAATCTTGAGTCAAGTTGAGAGCAAGTATCCAAGAGTTTTGCCAAATCTGAGTAGTTTGAGGTTTCTGTTCTATCGGAGTTAGTCGTTGTATCATGCTGAAAGGATCGCTGTAGTCTGCTTGCAACCTGTGCAGTGGTAATAATTGTCTTTAGGACAGCTCTTTGTAAGCATACCTTGACTATTTATTATCTTTTGTTCTTGAGTTTTGAAATTGTTGTTACATACAGTATCTGTACTATTGTTTACACTGTAATTGTTTGTTGTCAGTTTTTTTTTTTTTTTAGTACAATAGGGGCTGGGGGGGATTCAAACCACAGACCTCGTGGTCGTTAATACATTCAATATGCCAATTGAACTATGCTCTCTTGGGCATTGTTTGTTGTCAGTTAAGTTGTAATCAAATTTGTTAGTGCTACTCAGTTCTTGTACACAACGTATTATTTTGAACAAAGTTAAAAACGACAATGATCATAAGCATAATCGAGAGTGATTGTCCTTAATTTGATTTGCAGGATTTGAGATGGATTTCAAAATTTTCATTCGGATTCAGTTTTTTTTTTTTATTATCTATTTATTATTAAAAATCTAGTTTTTTTTATAATTATTTATGTGTTCATTAACATTTTTTTTATTAATAAATTTTTATTTCTGTCTTATTTAAGATTCTCCTCAAAGTTAAATGATAGTGTTTGTCTATCAATTGTCAAGTGAGCAAATTTATTTTAAAAAATGAGTGTATAGTTAGGGTCTCTAACTTTTTTGCTATTATTTATTTATTTTATTGTTCTTTTTATAATTAGTGTATTTTTTTATTTAAAATTTTGTTGAAAAAAAATAAAAACTTATTGATGATCAATTACAAGCTTATGTTCATTTTGTTGAGCATTCAAGCAATTTTTTTTATTAAAAAAAATATTCAATTTATAATGGGTTAAATTTCAAGTTTAGGCCTTAACTTTTAAGTTTGTGTCTATTTAATTCTTGAACTTTACAAAGTGTCTAGGGCCTGTTTGTTTCATTGGTTTTGTCATGGGTTTTCAAATAGATATTTAATATAAGTGTTTGTTTCACTAGTTTTCACTTTTTAAAACTTAGGATATTATTGTCCATGAAATTTTAAAACTCATCCAACATGAGTTTTCTTATACCCTCCATATAGGCGTGATTTTTATACCTGGAAGATGAACCGTAAACATATAAATTAATTAGTTAATTTATATTAATTAATTATTAATATCAATATGTTATTTAGACCTAATAAAATTATAACTAATACATTTATAATTATTATTTTATAATATCTTAACTATTTAATATAAAATTTTATTAATATATTTTAATTAATTATTTTTAGAAGAGAGGAGAGAGAAATTTCTCATTAATTACAAAGTAATTAATGTGAAAATTAATTTCAATTTCTTTAATTTATTATTAATTAATTATCTAATATAAATATTTTAATTAAATCTAATAATTTAAATTATTTTTTTCATAAGCAAACCTATATAATAATTTAATATAAATTATTTTATTATGTGTGAGAGTTAAAAAGTGGGCATGAAATATTTGATGGCTTTGATAGGTTTATTATCTAATTAAATTTGAAAAATATATTAAGATTTACATGTTTATTTTACCTCCATTCTAAAGAGATAATTGTAAATTTTCATTGATAATTAAATGAAAAATATATGTTGATTTTAAATTGTTTTAATATAAGTTTAATGTTGATTGATAAAAGTCAAAAGGTAAAGATAAAAGAGGAAGAAAAATTAGGTGGAAAATTCTTAGTTGGAATTTTTATTTTTGAAACATGATTGAATTTTAATACTTTATACAATGCATATAATAATTGTATAATTTTGATTTTATTTGGTTATAAGAAAAAAACATTCACTCAAATAAGATTTTTGACAATTTTTCTAGTAATATTTTTTTTTTAAATTTTAATTAGTTCATAATCATGTTATTTAAATCCTAAGAACAAAACTTGCAAAATAAACACAGACATTTAGTTCTCAAACATTAATTATCATGCATATCCAAACACATACATTTAACTCCCAGACATTAATTATCTTGCATATTCAAACACAAATATTTATTATCTCAGGTATTTAATATCCATACCTACAAAACAATATTGGCGATCCAAACGGGCCAATAAATCATGAACTTTTAATTTTGTATCTAATAGATTCTTGGACTTTAAAAATGTCTAATAGGTCCCTAAACTTTCAGTTTTGCATCTAATAAGTTTATGATATATTTTAAAATTTTTAAAATTAACTAATTTATCAGATATGAAATTGAATTTTATGTCTAATGTGACTCTAAACTTTCAGTTTTGTGTCTTATAGGTCCGTAAATTTTAAAAAACTGTAGAATAGATCAAAAACTTATTAGACACAAAATTGATAATTTAATAATCTATTGGACACAAAATTAAAAGTTTAAAAATATATTTATGTATTTTAAAATTCAGAAACAGACACAACTTCGTAGACTAAACTTGTGATTTAATCGTTTATAATTTGAGCATTTATTTTCTAAACTAGAAATATATTCTCCCTGAAAATCCGTCCCAAAACTTGGGCCCAAAGTCGCAACAAGATCTGTCTTAAACCCTCAGAAAGAGAAAGTAGATGTAGAAGAGCCTTCTTCGTAAAACCTCTTTAAAACCCTATCATTTCTAACCACATACAAGAAATAGCCCCGAGCCGAGCTCTAGGTTTCAGCGTTGGGGTTTGATTTGCCAACGATTTTGCAGGAAAATGGCGAAGACGACATATGCAATGGGTTTAATTTCCGCCATTGCAGCCTCTGCATCTTTGTCTCAAAATCACTCTGCTTATGCCGATGGCCCCTTCAATTTCCCTCCATTTTCCGCTTCTCCTGCCGCTAATGTTCCTCAGCCTTCTCCTGCTGCACAATCTGCCTCGCCTGGTTCTTCCATTGGTGCTAATGCTAATCCTGAGCCGTCTGCCCCCAAGGTTCGAAATGATAATCCGAGGACGTCGTCGTCGGGGTTTGATCCGGAGGCGCTGGAGCGTGGTGCCAAAGCTCTCAGAGAGATCACTAGCTCTTCGCATGCCAAGAAGGTTTCAATTTTTTTTAACTTTAACACTTATTTTACATTATTACTATTTTTTTTTCTTGTTTTTTTAATATGTTATTGGCCGGAGTGTATTGTTCTCTTAGATACTGAAAAATATGCTCAAACTGATTTTTAATTTTTGTTTTTTTATTTGGGCATCTAGAGAATACTGGGTTTCTTGGACAGGTAATGGCTTTAAGTTTGTAATTGGTATTTTTCCAGGATGACTATATTTCTTAATTTTTTAGTTCTCCAGTTTTTCTAGTTATTTCTTTTTCCCAGTTTCAAATATTATTTTATTGCTTGTATCATTTGAAACCTTTTCTTTTTGGATGTTTCTGAGTGTAGTTCAATCATAATATGAACAAATCAGTATGGAAATGATGTTAAGTTTCGTTTACCTTGAAAATCTTATATTATGCTCTATGCTGACTTCATGTTGGGGTAGGCTTTTGAAGTTATGAAGAAGCAAGAAGAGACAAGACAAGTAGAGTTGCAGGCAAAGGCTGCTGAGTTCAAAGCAATGCAAGCTCAAGCTGAAACGGTATGTTTTATCAAGTCCTTACAGTTAACTACTCTAATAATACCTTCTCTGTGTCCTTTGAACATGTTGAATTTACTTTCTATTCTTCTTTAATGGATATATTGGTGAAGGTTTGAATCCGACATTTCTATAAAAGGAAAAAAACTCTATATTTGTATCGAAATTTGATTTCCTCGTCATATTTATTACTGGAATTTTACATATTTAAAATGTCATGAGTCTTGAAACAGGTTCTAAATTATACATCCTTCAATTTCTAGGCTTATATCAGGATAAAAATAAATATTTTTTTCAGTTTCAGATGAGAAGGTTTGGTTGGTTGGACATTATCTTAGCAAAAAAAGGTTGGTTGGACATTACTGAAAAAAAAAAAAGCACTTATCTATGTTTTCATTGAGTTCCATCTTTGTTTTCTACGGAGAAATGTACTTATTCTTGACAAATATTTATACATTTGTTAACAAATATATAAAGACATGTTTACTAAATCAATTAATTATGTTTCTGACATAGGACTTATCTGTTTTGCTTGTTTGCATTGTAGGAAAGACAAAGGGTTATATATGATGAGCAGAAGAAGTTGGCTCAGCATCAAGCCCAGACTAAATCCCAAATGGCACGGTACGAGGATGAATTGGCAAGGAAGAGGATGCAGGTAGGTGCTTGCTAACTTCTAATTTTGGGTAGTTTTGTAAATGCATTCAATATGCAGGATATTTTTTGACGTATATGTTAACAGGCAGAAAATGAGTATCAAAGAGCCAGGAATCAAGAGCTTGTAAAACTACAAGAAGAGTCATCAATTCGGCAAGAGCAAGCACGTCGAGCTACAGAAGAACAAATTCAAGCCCAAAGACGGCAAACAGAGAGGGAGAAGGCTGAGATAGAGCGTGAGACTATCAGAGTTAGGGCTATGGCAGAAGCAGAAGGAAGGGCCCACGAGGCGAAGCTTGCTGAAGAGGTAAACAGGCGAATGCTAGTTGATCGTGCAAATGCAGAGAGAGAAAAGTGGATTGCCGCAATTAATACTACTTTTGATCATATTGGAGGTATTAACTTTACTGTATTAAATTTAAATCGATAATGCATGTATCAAGTTTTTGATGGAGTTTTTTCCCTTATATTTCTATTTAAGTATTTCTTAACAGACGGATGTTTTTTCCTCTTATAGATTAAAAATCATATATGCATTCCTTTAGATGTTACTCCCGATCAATTTATGACCTCTTAACTATTCCCATCCAATCCTTTTCACATGTTCTGTAATGTGATCCTTGAATCATCAGTGCATAATCTTAAACACACACAATAATGAGGCCATGTCAAAAACAGAGCTTTATCAAATTAATTTTTTTACTAGACAATTAGTGTCTTGAATAACCTGCCACCGGGTTATCAATTACACTTTTGGAGGACAAAGGTGGCAGATGTTTTTTCTTTGCCCTACTTTTTGATCTTTTTTGGAGAGGAGCAGAGATAATTATCTTTTTACATCATAAAGGGATGGCTGACCTTCCTAACCAGTTTAACACTCTGGAAATATGATTTAATATTAAAAGAAATTTCCTTTACAATAACAGTGTACTTTTACAGTAGAGTGGCTTGGGGCGTTTATGTTGGGCCCGGCTGATGCATATGTATCTTTCATTTTACTATTTATTCTAGAATAGGCTAGCGACTTTATACAATTCCCAAGGAAAAATGGTTCCATATTCATAAATTTTGCCAAATTAATTTATATATTAATCCTTAGCATTTATAAGGTTCGGTATTACAGAGAATTGGTCTAATTTTGATATTATTCACATTTGCAGGAGGTTTGAAGGCCATTTTGACGGATCAAAATAAATTGGTAGTTGCTGTTGGTGGAGTTACTGCATTAGCTGCAGGGATTTACACAACAAGGTATTTCTCAAAAGCTAAAAGGTTTTGGGAAACAGGTTCTTTATATTTGTATGAAAATGTTTCCTTGAAAATATTCTTGCCAGCTAGACTTAACCTTATTGGTTTATTTAATTTTCTTTCCACTTTATTGGCTGCATTTTGTGTTTTCATTTATGTAAAGTGTTTCTTTGCCCATTTTGGGATGAAGATTTTGAGACTGCAGTTTGTTTATATTTAGATTTTCGATTTGAATTCATTCAAAAGTAGCGGGAGTTTGGATTTTTTCTTTTTGGAGGTTTACTTTGTCTTGTATCCTTTCCTAATAAGAGGGAAGGTTGTTTGACAGATTCAGATGTTTGCTACTCTTTGGGGCATCTACAGCAGAAATATTTCTGAGGATAGGTTTTTGCTGAAGAGGGAGGGGCGGAGTTATATATTAATTATGATGCCTTACTCTTTGCTTCCAGTCTTCCACCACTCTGATTCTAGGGCCAGTTTGCTTTTGATTTTAGATAATAGGGGGGTACTTGTAACGGGATTGCATTTTTCGGCCTTTATATTGCATGCTAGCCCCTTTCTTTTGGTTTTCTGGAGGTCCTTTCTTTGCCTCTCGGTTGCTTCTCTTGTATTCTGTCAATTTATTCAATTACTATTACATTTCTCTTCATGAAAGAGTGAAAATAAAATAAAATCATCAAGAATAAACTATATTCTCTTCCTGGAAGATGAGCGGATGGTTGTTGTCTCAGAAGTGATTTGTCACTGAACAACTTCAAATATTTTGTAGAAGATGAACTTTCCTTTGTTCATGAGGTATCTTTTATGCTATTAGGAAGGATGACTGTTTCAATTTTCATTCAGTGTGTGTGTGTGTGTGTCTTTGTTTGTTTTTTCTCTAGTTATTGTGAAATGTTTGAGATTAGGAGCCAGGTTGATTCACTTTCAGGTATGCTACGTAATTTTGTAAATAAGGCTATTCCCTTCTGCTTGACACTAGTGAGGCAGTCATCATGAACTGTATGTACTCCTGGCATATTTTATGCAGAGCTTTTGTCATTTTATCTTCTTATTTTGTTGTTCATAAACTCTACCTGTGCATCAATTTAATCTGGTTTGTTCTATACCATTTGCAATCTGAATGGTCGTTTAAATTTCATAAATTTCTTTGTACTCATATATCAATTTTTTTTCAATCCCCGTTTGCTGACTGCAGAGCTTATGGCTTTTCCTTACTGTAGAGAAGGTGCGAAAGTGATTTGGAGCTATGTGGATAGAATATTAGGTCAGCCATCACTGATTAGAGAGTCATCTCGAGGGAAGTACCCTTGGTCGGGGTTGCTCTCACGTGTTGTGGGCACTGTATCACGTGGTTCAGATAAGGGGTCTTCCTCAAAAAAAGGAAATGGGTTTGGAGATGTAATTTTACACCCTTCACTTCAAAAGCGGATAGAACAACTAGCAAATGCAACTGCAAATACAAAGTCTCATCAGGCTCCATTTCGGAATATGCTTTTCTATGGCCCTCCTGGAACAGGAAAGACAATGGCTGCTAGAGAGCTAGCTCGCAAATCTGTAAGAGTTCTTTTATATCTTCTCTTGCTAAATTGTTGAAAGCTTTGGAAGTATAGATTCAATATCAAGTGTTAATATTTCTGAGCATTATCAAGAATGTTAATTCTGTCTGCTGTTGAAAGATCTTGATAATATTATATAAAAAGAACATTTGGTTTTTTTAAATGGACCTTCATGTGGGAGGGAATTTTGTGCATTTCCATCCTTCCTAAGATTCTAGGAATTCGTTGATGTAGCAAGAGTATCAACCGTTTTGGCTATAACAAGAATTCTTGGAATTCCTTGGGGTTTTCTAATTGTCCTGACTATTCCGCCTAAGAGGGTTGTGATTCTGGCTTGCAGGTGAGTTGCAGCCTACCCACTCCAAAATGAATTTTCTTTTAATTCAATTTATAACTGTGGGGGGCCGGGGGCAGAATAAACCTGTGAACTGGATTTTATGGCTTTTTTGGTAGTATATCTTTCAAATTAACATGTGCAATTTCCTAGTGGTAAAAAGCATTGAATTCTTGAATTTGAACTGTGGTTGTCAAACACTCAAAACTACTGCTGGTGAAATTGATGATTTTCAGGCTAGTCACACAAATTTAGTGACCAGTTTTACCAATTACTTTTTGCTGATGTGATGAGAGTTTTACATTTTTATTTTCTTATTCACTGTGCAATATCTATCAGTTACTGATTTTTTTTTCTTTGCTCATAGGGACTGGATTATGCATTGATGACAGGAGGGGATGTTGCTCCTCTGGGATCACAAGCTGTTACTAAGATACACCAGTTATTTGATTGGTCTAAGAAGTCTCGGAAGGGTTTACTGCTTTTCATTGATGAAGCAGATGCATTTTTATGCGAGTAAGTCAAACTTGCTTAATACAAATAAATATCCGTTTTTTTCTTTATTCAGTCTTTTCTTTTTCTCGTTAATCATGTTTGTAATGAAACATAATTTATCAATTGCAAGGCTTCAGTCTTGGGCTATAAATATTGTTTCTCATGTTATGCTAAGCTTCATTCATATATTATAATCTCACAGAAATCAGTATTATTGAAAAATTTCCCTTTGCAAGTTTTCTGATTGAGGTGATGAAAAATGCAATCACTAATAGTTGAGTATTGTCTCAATTTGTAGGCGAAACAAAACATATATGAGTGAAGCCCAAAGAAGTGCACTCAATGCTCTTCTTTTTCGCACGGGTGACCAGTCGAAGGATATTGTTCTTGCTCTTGCTACAAATCGCCCTGGTGATCTTGACTCAGCAGTAGGGGATCGTATTGATGAAGTTCTAGAATTCCCCTTGCCTGGGGAAGAGGAACGCTTCAAGCTCTTGAAGCTCTATCTGGAAAAATATATTGCAAATGCTGGATTGAGGAAGTCTGGTTTGTTCCAAAACTTGTTTAAAGGGCAACAAAAGAAGATCGAGATCAAAGGGTTGACCGATGATATTCTACGAGAAGCAGCTGCAAAAACTGAAGGATTTTCTGGGAGAGAAATAGCAAAGTTGATGGCAAGTGTACAAGCTGCTGTTTATGGTAGTGAGACATGTGTGCTCGATCCGAGCCTATTTCGCGAGGTGGTAGATTATAAGGTTGCAGAACATCAACAGAGAAAGAAACTTGCTGCCTCAGAAGGAGGCAGTGTGCAAAATTGAAGGTATTTATAATGTGATATTATAGAGGCTAATACTTTCAGATAGGAAAATTGATTGATTTCTGTCTGGTAGTTACTTTAGAGGCTGCCCATTATTCATTGAAGAGGGAAATTTTGTATTTCTCTGATGTGAGTTTTCATTACATTTAAGTGGTATTGTGCCAACCACTTGGGTATTTAAAATATAATTTGTTAATTGAAGTTTTGGAGGTCATGTAGAAGATCCATGAGGGTATTGTTACAAACTTCTAACAAGTTACATGAAATAATGGATGTGTAGTTGAAGATTTCAACCTTAGATAATGTTGTGTACAAATTGACTGGGTTACTCAATCGAACTCAAAAGGATTAAATACGAAAGCTTCTTGGGGTCTCGATGATGTAAAGCTTCAATTGTGATGTCGTATAAGATCTTTTCATTCTCAGTAAAGGCTCCCATATGTTTTTTTCTGGTAAGATCATTCCAATCGACCATTTTCGATGAGTCCATTTATAAGGGGTTGCAGTTCCATAAGTAAGTTTTGGACTCTTATTTATCTCTAAAATATTTGAATTTTTCGAAAAATTTCAAGAACATGCAAAAGAGAAACTAAGAGGAAAGTACTATAAACTTATGGAGGTGCTACCATTTGTTTCATGGATTTACCAAAATAAAATTAGATGTGACAATTGCTAACTGTTAGAAGTTGTCAGCTATTGAAATCATATTTGAAATGGAAAAGTCAACTTCTTAACAAAAGGATGATGCAAAAGTAGGTCCATTGGTAAAGTTATGTTTAGAAGATTTTTCGTGTCTACTTGAAGCACATGTGGAGCAAAGATGTTGAAAATAAATTCCTTACTTTTCTAATCTACAAAATTTCTTGGTTTCTAATTGCTCTCAACCAAAGTTTAAAATGTCATTGTCGATAGAAATATCGAAGTCTCAGTTTTATAAAATGTCAATGAAAATATCGATAAAATGTCAATGTCGATGGATATTTCTGAAAAAATCATAAAAACAAAAAATTAAAAAAATGTTTAAATTAATAAATAAATATTTTACACTTTTTAAATAAGTTAAAATACTTATTATTAATATTATATCACATTAGTTACATTTTATTGTTATTTTTTTTATATTTCATTGATTTTTTTACGATACAAGGGAAATGTCAATACACCTTATATCGCTGTTGAACCCATGGATATGTGAAAATGTCAATAAAAATATTGACATGTCGACAGAAATGTAATACCTTGCCCTCAACTTGAAAGCCTACTTCCAGCCTCCCTTTGTCAAACATTTTCAGCAACTCGCAAGCTTTATGGATATATGGGTCACTTGAAATGTTTATAGATCATATATTAGACATTTGACAACCAAAGTTTGTGTATCTAGAGGTAATGTTCCTTCTATCATTATAAATTTTACACATTTTATACATTGAAAATTAAGACCCCATTTAATATGATTTTTGAAAATTGTACTTGTTTTCTCATCATCGAGTTTCATCTTTCTTAAGAAAATATTAGAATTCATAACCAAATTCCAAAAAAAAAAAACAAATTTTTAAAAACTATTTTTTTTTAGTTTTCAAAACTTTGCTTAGTTTTTGAAAATGTAGGTATAAAATAGATATCAAAACAAAAAAACTCATAGATGAAAGTATTATTTATAAGCTTAATTTTAAAAAATAAAAAACTAAAACTAAATAGTTATCAAATTGAGCATAAAGTAGAAGTTTCTGATTTTATGCTGTTTTCAGATTATATTCCGAGAAAATTTTGGCTTACTCAATTTTCAAGACCATGGTCATTTTTCAATCTCAAAAGTCTTCTATTGGGTTGTTTTTAATAAAGGTTCCATTAGTTTGCGAGAAAGTAAAAAGCTCAAACTTGACATGAAGAGAAAGTCTGTCTATGGAAGTAGACGACAAAAAATGCATTTTAATATTTTTATTGTTGGCTATGACATAGCCGGACTGAACTTTTTGGTATTCTTAATCTTAGTATTAATAAAAGTTCTTCCTTTTCATTGAGTTAAATTACAAACCTTTGTCCAGCTATATAGTTATAATTTTTGTGAGAATTTCCTTCTCATTATCTCTATAAGTCAATGTAGTGTTATTGGTCGGAGTACGTAAACCTCTTTCATTCTCCTAAAATCTAATTTATGCCTTTACCTAAGAAATGAACTCACTTATATATATAAAAAATAAACAATATGATAACTATTACCATAATAATAACAATCACTGCTTAACGTGTTTTCGGTGGATCATACTCCTCCCATTGTCATAGTGAGGACAGTTTGATTCAGTTATCTGACATATACAATAGATATGATATCCAAAACCTTAGTAGTTAGTGTCAAATTCCGTTACTAGGCTTTTTTTTTTTTTTTTTTTTTTGTCCTTGTATTCTTTCATTTTTTCAAGAAAGTTAATAGTAATTCATGTTAGCTACTAATCTACTACCTAAGCATGGCATTCAAGAATTTTAAAAATTCTACAAAGTTGAAAAAAATTCTAAAATTACATAATGCATGCTCCAACTAAAATAAATGAACATTGTGAATCCCGTATAATATGATTATATGATCGAATATTAATAGGAGCATGCAAACTTGAACATACCTCAACTGGTTAAGACATATATCATCGACCAAGAGCTCAAAGGTTCAAATCCCCCATGTTGAACTCAAAAATCTATATATATAGATTAATAGGATTATGTATTATTCTGAGGCTAAGAATGAAAAAGTAATCGTTTCAAGCTTGCAACTCCAAGATATCAAAAACCTTTTATTGGTATTCGAGTCAGCAAGATAGGTCATTAAACAAATCCTTATGAGCAATGAAACAAATTTGGCAAAGACAATGGACCCGGCCGAAGTGTGAGGGAATGGAGTTCACAAAATCCTATTTATGCAGGCAGGAGTATAACCATTACAAACATTGCATTACAGAAGTCAAGTTTGGAAAGGTAGGGTTTGTATTTCCAAGTTCAGGGTTGCTGGCTGGAATGATCATTTGCAGATTTTCTAGTGGTGATGGTCCTGAGTATAGCGCAGGCCACAGTACTTGCACACGGCGGGCTCCTCCCGATCGAGACATATGAACTCGATCGGATGCCCAAGGGCAGGATCGCTGTCTGCAAACCAGCAATGATGTGAATTCAAATAAGTCATCGCCCCCTGCTTAGAAAGTGATTTACTATGAAAATATACACGGAAGGAGACATTTACAGACTAACCTCCCTCACAAGCAACAATACGGCCTTCCACCTTGATTGGTGGAACCTCGTTGATCAACTCCATGGGGGATATCTTACTTGTATCCTATAGAAGAAAATAAAATAAAGTTTCCATATATCCTTGTGCTAATTATAGGATCGTAAAGAGTAAAACCTAGTACCAGAAAATGGTAAAATACTTGAACAGAATTAAATAGGAATCTAACATAAAAGTCTGTGGTACAGGAAGAGCACACCTTTTTTTTTTTTTTGGGGGGGGGGGGGGGGGAAAGGGGGATAAGAAACAGAGAACCAAAAAAAACATCCCAAGGGTCGGGGGAAGAGCACACACGTTATTCAAATACGAAATGACTAGCAAGTGTCCACAATCAGCAGAACTTGATTAAACTCGTCCCATGCTTTCAATTCGGGCCTCAACATTAGGGCTTCTTATATGTTTTAGTTATACCCATGGCCAATTTTGATATTTCGATTTAAAAGAAAAAAAGAAAAGAAAAATCAGTAGAACTCGATTGAACCCTCAATAATTTAAGGAAACAGAAGTCAAAAAGGAAACTAGTTTGAAGTCATGCCAAAGAAAAATGAAGATCCAAACGAAAGAAGCAATATATCAATTATCAAAAGAGAACTGTAATCAAAACTAAATGTGCCAAAATGAAGTCAGGAGATGCTCATAAAAAAGTGGGGAAAACGTAAAACTTAAAAGCGAATTTTCCAGCTTAAAACATAGTCATCCATTACCAACTATTATTGTTAATTTGTTATTAATACAGTGAAAGAGAACCAATATGTCCGATTAACTCCAGTTCTGAAATAATTAGTTCTGAACTTCATGTTGATAAGAAATTCGTTATAAATGCATCTCAATTATATATATATGGAACGGGTTGCCAAACGACAACATTCGCACCCAAATTGCAATCTTTGCTGCATGGATAATTAAATGACATTTGCTTACAGCCCTTTTTGCCTTTTTATTCACATCAATGCATCCAGATTTTTCTTACAGCCTTGGTGCCATAACATTCCAAAACCTTACTTCTCTTATCTAAAATAATATCCCCAGTCTTACTCTCATTCTGCTAAAGTTCACTTGGTTGACTTTCTACCCTGAAGAGGTCAGCAAATGCCGCACAATCAACTATCTCACTAGAAACGAAAGGTAGATTGTGACATCTGATATTGAGCCTTGATTTGTGTTGATAGAAAATAAACTGTCGATACAATCTTTGGACAAGACAAAAATTTAGGATCTTAAACGAAAATCATTTGGCTAGTTTCCATAAGCATGATAGCAAAAAATTAAAGCTCACATGGCAGAGTTGATTAACAAGACCATTGAGTGTAGTTATCAAATGTACCAACAGCCTGAAATGCAGGGCCTGTGGTGAGCGATTACAGACCTTGAAAAAGAAGTACAAAAGGCATGCTTGATAGCTTTGAGTTTCTCTTGGGAAATGGAGACTTGAGTGTAACTAACAAAAATGACAAGGCAACCAAAAATAAGCACTATCCCTCTATATGAATAAGATAATGGTGCCATAGACGCTGTTAACATAGGGAAGGGGCAATGAATCATAGACAGGATAAATTTAGGGAGCTTAAAAAACAACTTTACCAAAGAACCAGAGGATGAGACTTGTGGCAGTTTTTGATAGGAATGCCACTAGAGGGAAATTAGGAGTATTATAGGGGTATATTAGTAATTAGCAGGGAGTTAGTTATGGTATTTGGTTATAAATACAGGGGGTGGGAAAGGAGGAAGGCAAGCATTGATTCAATGCTTTGGTGTAGGGCTTGAGTGAGAGTGCTCAAGAAAGGGGAGGTTCCAAGTACCTCGAATACTCGGCTTGTCTTGTACTTTCGTTATCTTTTACATTTCAATACATTTGGGTTCTATCAATTCATATTAGAGCTGTTCGATTCTGGCCATGGAGTTAGATGCAAATGTACGTGAGGAGACGTTGAAGTTCATGGATCGTTTCAATTTGATTCTCGATTCGCTTCAAGATACAATGAAGTCGAGTTTCAAAGAATTTAGAGAGAGTATGACAGTGAGAAAAGAAGAGATTGTAGAAACAAAGAAAGAGATGATTCTAGAAGCAAAGAAAGAGATGAGAAGGGAAAATTCAAAGAGGCAAAAATTCATAATAGAATCAGGTATCTCATATGGTAAGAAATTGAGGATACTAAGAAGGTTACTGGTCAACAGGATGAGACAACCGAAAAGAATAAAGAATCATCAGAATCTTCAAAGGAGGAATGAAGATAGAGAGAAGGAGAAATCGATGAAGAAAAAAGTACGAAAAAGATCAAGAATTGATTGAGGAAGAATGAAGTCGTACGGAAGCGTAGGAGAGGAGATGTGGGACAAACCAGAAAACATGGCTGCTGGAAAACGCCGATGAATGGTTGGGAAGACCGATTGATAATCTGCCAGTATTCGAAAACCTTGCACGAAGGGACTCACAAGCAGTTCAAGATGAAGGAGGCGAGATGTCCAATGGAGACTCGCCGACAAGGAGAAATCGCCGGAAAGATATGAATAGTATGTCTAATGAGAGATCACCACAGGCGGCGGCTCCTATGGATGGAGATGAAAACTCGAAGGAGACGCCGGCGTAAGAATCAAGAAGAGACGACGGATGATATGGAGGGGGCCAGTCATGAAGGAAGAAGCCAAATCATTGATAGAGGGCATTACCGGTGGTGAGAGCAGGTGAGGCCAAAAATTGAACCCTAGAAAAGATGCCTATGCAACTTTCATGAAGAGGAAGGCAAACACATACTTAGTTACGTGAAGGGTCAGAAAAGTAAGTTGGCTAGTCTTTGGCATAGGCTAAAAAAAATACTTTCGAATGGGCTGAAATTGAATAATCCTATTAAGGCCAATTTCTTCTTAAAAGCCAAAAACAAGGCTCACACTAGACAAGTTGGATTTTGGGTTGGGTTGATTTCTGTTTCTGAACCCATAAACCGACCCAAAGCTGAAGGAAGAAACCCTAGCCGCCACATACCTTTGTTTCTGTACCCTTGATCGCTTTTGGGAATTTTTTTTTTGTAACCACACCTTGAGGACAAGGTGTATCAAGGTGTATTTTAGGGGTGGGTAATGATATGAATGCCATTAGAGGGAAATTAGGAGTATTATAGTGGTATATTAGTAATTAGTAGGGAGTTAGTTATGGTATTTGGTGATAAATACAAGGAGTGGGAAAGGAGGAAGGCAAGCATTGATTTAGTGAGTATAGTTTAGGGCTTGAGTTAGAGTGCTCAAGAAAGGGGAGGTTCCAAGTACCTCGAATACTTGGCTTATCTTGTAGTTTCGTTATCTTTTACATTTCAATACATTTGGGTTCTATCAGTTTTCAACAACTCAAACTACCATTAGTAACATCTAATAAGTTTACTACACCAGTCCGTAAAATTCCTAGTATTTCAGAGTCTCTTTGTTTATGGTGGCATACAGTCATGGAATTGAACTAACAGCTCCACACTTACACAAAATACAGCAACTCAAGCTCGAGAGGAGGCTCTCTAAAAACGATTTGACTGGTGCTATTGTCCAGGCTAAATCACTTGTTGAGTATCCTCCAATGCCATAGGATAAACATCCTCCAAGAGAAGAAAAGAAATCCAGAGAAAGGCCAGAGCTATAATTGGTACGTCCATCGAGCTCGAGCAAAATAGCCCACTGCCTTCCAAGGACAACCATGAAAAAAGCTATGCTCATAAGGTCCATAATGACAAAAGGAACGGAAAGAAGCATGATGTTGATAAAGATATGCTGTAAAGCAAAGCCTTGAGCACCACAGCCCTCTCAGCATGAGGAAAGAAATAGAAAACACATGTGGGATCTACACATTATCTCATTGCCATGTGCACAAAAGTTTGAGACCAATCGAGTGACCAAAATCATGCAACGTGAAGAGACACATACCAATTGAGTGACCAAAATCATGCAACAAGAAGAGACACCCTCATTAATGGGAAACCAGTATCAAGATGAAGATGGCTAATGCAGCCACAAAAAACTTTATCTCCAATATTTTAAAGCTCCATTTCCCTAAATCATAAGACAAGGAGCACATATAGATTTTTTTTCAAATAACATATAATATATATTAATTGATATTTGAAAAGTTAAAACATAATTCACAAAAAGAAAACTCCCAACTTATACTTGATTAAATTAGGAAAATAAGTACAAAAGTCGTCAAAGAAAGCATAGGAAGCTCCATAATGTCTTATTAGTCCCAAATCTCCTCCTCCCCAAATGGTCTCTCCAGCCAGCATCTTTCCTCCATAGATAGTGGTTACCAATTAATACTTTCCAGTGTAAACCTCAATCCCTCCTTTTTAGGATATAATTTACTAAAGCAGCCTACTAATTCTTCCTCTACCTGATGAAGGAGGTGGTGGTAAAGGGAAAGCTAAGTGGCAGACAGATTTTTTTTGGGGCTATGTTGTGGTAAATTTGATTGGAAAGGAATAGGAAGATTTTTAAATCCTAAGCTAACATTCAAGAGAAAGAACAATTCAGAAGTTTCACCGAGTCTGTTCTTGTTATCTTGTAATTTATTTCCTACAAATGTTATGTTTTTCTCTTGGCTAATCGTTCACGATAGGGTCAATACCATTGCCTTTATCTAGGGATGTTCTTCCATGATTCTAGATTCTCGGTAGTGTCAAGTAGGGGTGATAGTCTTAACCGAAAACCGACCAAACCAAACCAAACCAAACCAATGGTTTGGTTCGGTTTTTTAGAAGAAAATTGGACATTTCGGTTTTTGTTTTGGCAAACCGAAAAATATTGGTTCAGTTCGGTTTTTGTCCGAAAAAACCATTAAAAAACCAAACTGAACCGAACCAAGGTTACCTCAAAAAAGCCATAAATCGAATCCCACTCCGTTCTTGTGTCGTTTCATCCGTTTTCTTTCAATTAATTTTAAAATAACAAAATGAGATTGTTAACTCTAGGAATTCTTATTGAGGTGTTGAGAAATTTTAGGGCAAAAAACACTAAAATAGAGGCTCGAACTAGGAAGTAAAATAGCAAAAAAATTGTAAAAAAAAAAGACAAAAAAACCGAGAACCGAACCGGAGAGAAACCGAACCGATGGTTTTGTCCTTTATTGGACATTGGTTCGGTTCCTCTTTTGCTAAAACCGATTGGATCGGTTCGGTTCTCGGTTTGGCCTAAAACCGATGAAAACCGAACCGATATCACCCCTAGTGTCAAGTGTGTGCTTTTTTTTTTTTTTATAAGAAACCGAGCTTTCATGAAGAAAAATGGAGAAATGTATAAGTGAATACAAAAACAAGCCCACAAAAAAGGGTCTCAACACTAGCTACAAGAATGGACGCCAATTCAAAAGAATGTGACCCAACTGGTAATTACAAAAAGCTAAATTAACGGACGTCCATAAAGAAGGATTTAACCTAGCCAATCCCCAAAGCTTCTCTCAAGATCTCTCAACCCCTCTAAAAATCCTATGTTCCTCTCACACTAAATTCCCCCCAAAATAGCGAAAAAAATAAGTCTGACACAGAACCCTCCCTTTATCCCGAAAAGGAGGGTTCAGGAGCACCTCCTCGATCATAGAATAGAAAACTCTGTTGCAAGCCAACACAATCCCAAAAGTCCTGAAAAACCAACTCCAAAGGGAGAAAACGAACAGGCAATCCCATAGTAAATGGTTAAGATCCTCATGTTGCCTGCAAAGAACGCACCAGATGTGTGCTTTTTAAGAACGACATCATCCAAAGAAGGTCACCCAAGCAAGCTCTATCTCCAAAGAACGACATCATCCAAAGAAGGTCACCCAAGCAAGCTCTATCTCCAAAATGTTGCCTTCTCTATATTTGGAGTGGCTGAAAATGAAGTTCACCTCTTTTCCAATGACCCCTTTGCTCACAACTTTGGGTCCTTACAAGAGGCTTTTGGCTGGCAATTCGCTTGCCCTGCAAATATGTTTAACTTTGCTGGCTTCTCTTCTCATTGATCAGTCAGAAAGAAAAACTCTTAGGTCCAATTTCAGCAGGGATTTTTTTTGGAAGACTTGGTTAGAAAGAAAGGGAGAGATAAACTCTTTGGTCCAATTTCAGCCGAGCTTTTAGTGGAAGATTTGGTTAGAAAGAAACAACTGAGTGTTTATTGATTATCTTTTGTTATCTGCAATCACTCTTGCGTTAACTTGGTGTAAATGCTCCCTCCCCTCCCTTCTCCAATTACAGTCTTAGCATTCTTTTGGCCAATTGGAAGGCTTTTTGGCAGTCCATTGACTGGGTTTTCCCCTTTTGTATTTCCGTTTATCACTGAAACCACTATTTCTCTTTAAAAAAATGCATTGGGAGATTTGGGTCATATTTTATGGAAATGTTACTTCACAATAAAGATTTGGGTTAGACCTGTAAACTCTTTTGGTGTTAGCTTGGCTCTATGCAAGGATTATTGTTCCACGATGAAGAAGTTGATCCATCTGCACTGGTGGTAAAGGACAGTTTTTGGGGCAAGAAGCATCTTCAGCTATTTTTGGGTCTATTTGGTTGGAAAGAAATACGAGGGTTTTTGAAAAGGTAAAGGATTCTTGGGGGCAGGTTGGAAAGAAATAGGAGGGTTTTCAATGTCTCTATCTGGGTGTCTCTCACTAAATTAGTTTGTAATTACTTTTTAGTTTTGATTCTTAATAATTGCAACCTCCTTTTGTTGACATAGTTCCTTTTTGGCTTGGGATTGTCTTTTTGTACAGCCTGTAGTTTTGTTCGTTCTTTCACCCAAATATATATAATAAAAAAATATATCTTATCAAAAACAATAATAATAATAATTGAGAACATATGACAGTCATTAGAAAACAACCTCAACAGTCATATTGGTAAGCAAATTACAAGTTCTCGAAGGAAAATATGGTACCCTGGAAAGTGTCTTCCATTTACGGAGTCCAATTCAGAAAAAAAGTAGGTGTGGAAGATGGTGTCTAAGTAAGGAAGCTAGCCTAAATACAGAGGTCAAGAAATTGGTAAGAAATTTTTATTTCCCAAAAGTCATAGTAGGTAAGTAGCGAGTTTAAAAGAGCCTTCTACTTAATTGAACTAAGAGTTTGCAGAGAGCAACTAAAAATATACAGATACTGCATACAAATAACATGTGATAATAAAAGCCGACTAATGCATGAGTAACTAACACATTTAAAAGTAAGTTCCAATTATCTCCTTTGTAATGATATGGGTTTGCTAAACTAAGCTATCTTTCATATTGAACTAAGAGTCAGCAGGGTATCTTTGCAACTTGGAAGATAATCTCATAGCAAGAGGCCAAGGGCAAGTATATTTTTATCATTTTAATGCAACCATAGAGTTTGTAGTAGAAGACTTGGATGTTACGAGCAACGACAGTGGGGGCTGATAATGATTAAACTAGTCTTAGATAGAAGAGTATTAGGCTTGTGGAGTCCCATAATCAAGTTCAATAGAAGAGCTCAAATCAAGCCTAGAAGAAGAGCCCAAAATTGTAGACACCTGTGGTAAAAGGCCCTTGACATCGAAATGCAACTCTATGTACCCAAATAAATAAATAGTAAAAAAAACAAACACAAACAAACAAAGGTCCGATTGAAAATTAGAGTCTGGAAATGCTATGCACTCGTACAAGATGGCAACACCTCTTCCTTCGGACCAGGATGCAAGAAATTCGGCAGATTTGCCCTACTTTCTTTTTTCTGTATTTCAATTTCCATTTGTTTTAGGGGTTTTCACTAACTTGATATTCATGATAACTCTTTCCTCGTTGGTATTTTTAGGCTGCCGGCAGCAAGTGTGCACACTAGAGGAGTTTTCTTTTCTACTTTTGTATATTCTTTAGAAAGTTGATAGTTTGTAACTTCTCAATATAAATGAGAAGTTCATGCTTCTTGTTAAAAGAAAAAACTTAAGATAGGGGGTGGGCAGCCAGGCAGGTAGCTATCAACAGAAAGGGATACAGAGAAATAGCTCTTTAGTATTTCGAAAGGTGAGCCACAGTTGCGAAAGATCGTATGTTCTCTGATAATCTTCATGTCTATACAAAACCCACAGAACATGAAGAAGATAAGACATAGTATGGGCAGGGAGGGGAGGGGGAGAGAGCTAGTGAGAAATAAAATATTTCAATTTAGATAAATTAGTTTGGATGAAAGACGAGCACCAAAAGGTTTAGCATCCATCAATGCCACTGGAAAACAAGGTTTTTTCTCTTCTCTCCAAACAACATGAATTAAATTCCACATAACGAAAATCGATTCAAGAAAACAAAAACAACAAAAAGAACAAAAAAAAAAAAAACAAAAACAAATCACCACATTAATTGGGAGCCTGCAGACCCAAGCTCTAAATCTTTGTTCAATAGTTCTCTAGTAAAGTTAGAAAGAAGATCGAATTATAAATGAGAAAACGGAATCGGCAGCAGTTAACTCAAACACGGGCGTAGAAGCACTAAATTTCGAAACGGGGATTTGCGAGAAATTACTGGATACCTGCATCCATTTGGCGGTGTGCGGGCTGATTTGATTGCTAACAAGACTGAGATTCCTAGCCGAAGATGGAAATTTGGAGGAAGATTCAACAAACGCTTTGAAGAGACTCGACGCCATTGATCCACCGACCGAACGCACAGCCTGAGATGGAGAAAGAGAGCGCGACGGAGAGCTACGGTCCGTGGGAGCTCAAAGTAAAAATGCTCGATGGAACTTTTGCCCCCAAAAATAAATAATAATTGAAATTACAAGTTGAGTCTCTCAACTTTCAACTTTCAAATTTATACCAATTTAATTCTTAAATTTTAAAAAATATCTAATAAAAACTTTTAATTTCGTGTCAAATAAGTTTCTAAATTTTAAAAAATATCTTATAGATCTTTAAAGTTTTAATTTTATGTTCAATAGGTCCTTAAATTTTCAATTTTATATCTAATAGGTTCTTGATCTATTTGACATTTTTTAAATTCACAAACTTACTAAATACAAAATTAAAAGTATAGGATCCTATTAGACATAAAATTTAATATTATATCTAATAAATTAGTTAATTTTAAAAAAAAATTGAATATGACAAGGACATATTAGACATAAAATTGAAAGTTCGAGAACCTATTACACATTTTTAAAGTTCATAGACCAATTGAGTATAAAATTAAAAATTGAGGGACTTATTAGATACTTCTTACAGTTTAGGAACCAAATAGACACAAATCTGAAAGTTCAGAGACTAAATTTGTAATTTAACCTAAATAATAATAATAATAAGGTTAAATTTCAAAGATCAAAAGGTCATATGGTATTTTAGGTTTTTTTGCACCAATTCAAATATAGCTTATTGGATAAGATACCAAATACTATTTTAAAGATCGATTTCGATCTCCCGACTTAAAAAAAAAGTTTTTTGGTTCCAAAATCCAATAGATTAAAAAAAAAAGTGTAATTATGGTGGATGGGTATTTTTTCTAATGATATTTCACAAATGTCGCTTATTTGTCATTTAATACCTTTTTTCTTTTACCATGCTACCCTTCCATGAATTGAGTAAATTCCATTTAATACAATATTTTATTTAAATAAATCTTTTATAAACCTTTTTTATTTAAGGAAATTTAGTGTATCATTAATGGCTTATTATATTGTCATGATTTCCCTTCCGCTTTCTCATTTTCCCTTTTTTTTTGGTGAATTTCTTTTCATTTCTCCGCCACCTTTGTTGTCATTACTGTCCCATTATTTTGTTCTTCATTTTTCATTTCATTTCATTTACCATTTTTTTAAACTTTTGTTTATTATTCATTTTTTTTTACTTTGTCTGTATCTATATTTATAATATATGCATATTGTTCAGAATGCGCAAACATAGACAAATGAGAATTCAAAAAAAGAAAAAAAAAAAAAAAACACAGACAAATATGTCGTTATACTGAAATAGGTATGTATATATTGTACATACCTATATATTGTGAATCTCATAATTAATTTAATTGAAAAACAATCGATCGCCAATACTACATTAGCAATAGAGGATTGAATGTTGGCAATTATAATTTTGAATATTGACATTTTTTTCGCTTTTTTTTTTCACTAGTTCAAACTTTGCAGTCAATGGTGAAAATCTTGGATGACATGATAATTTTGCTTTTGGCCATTCTCAACGGTTGTCCTCCAGTAACAAGTTGTAAATCTTTCAACTTGTGTGTTTCTTCTCGAATGCACCTGTTGGAATAGAAATTTTGGCCAATCAGAAATTGTCATGTCATTAATTAAAACTTGGTGACAAAATTATTTATTTAATTAGGGATTATTTAAATTTACAAGTATCCCTAAATTAAATTAAGGCAAACCCAAATATGTAATTGAGTTATATGAAATTTGGGCCAATTTTAAACAAAGCCCAAATGGGAGGCCCTAATCCAGCAAAGTTTAAGCCCAAAGTCAACCAGGCTCACTCCAAAGGCCAAGACCAAAGTCAACTATGCACAATCTAAAGGACCTGACCCAAAGTCCACCAGGCCCAGTCCAACAATCAGGCCCAAGCCCACTTGGGGGCCTTGGGGAACTCTATAAATAGAGAGCTCCCTCCTCCATTTTGGAGGTTCAGAAGTTGAAACTCTCCAGAGAACTTAGAGAGAATTCAAAAACAAAGACCAGAAAACTCCCTAAACCTTTGAAGATCAAACACTCTCTGAACCAAAGTTTCGAAGACTATAATTTAGGTGCCATCCTAGATTCTGCCTGAATCAGGGGTTGGTCACCTTTGAAATATAAGAAGACGTCGAAGACGTCGAAAGGTGACATCCTAAATTCCGCCTGAATCAGGGGTTGGTCACCTTCGAAGTTGAAGAAGACGCCGAAGCTATCGAAAGGTGCCATCCTACCACCTGAATTAGGGGTTGGTCACCTTCGAAATAGAAGAAGACTCCGAAGCCGTCGAAAGGTGCCATCCTAAATTCCGCCTGAATCAGGGGTTGGTCGCCTTCAAAATAGAAGAAGACGTCGAAGATGCCGAAGCTGTCGAAATGTGCCATTCTAAATTCCACCTGAATCAGGGGTTGGTCACTTTCGAAGTTGAAGAATACATCTCAAAGTTGAAGAAGGCATCTTAGCTGCAAGCAAGAAAAAAAAAACAAGGGGGCATATATATTGTTTTAAAAAATAATTACCTACCTGTTTACCTTATGATATTTTCTTCCATAGGAAAAGTATTTGCAAGTCTTGCAAATGTTAAAAATAAAAATAAAAATAAATAATAATAAAAAATAAAAATAAAAAACGTAAAAAGAGAAAAATAAAGAAAGAAAAAAAAATGAGGCTTGCCTATTTCTCATTCCTCAATGTGAAGCTCCATGTGAATTGATGGAAGACCCATCTCCTCTATTTATAGTGGAGGAAAAGATAAAATCACATATAATTTGAATTCAAAGATCATGCCAAGAAGATCAAATCAAAACCAAAATTGGGTAGGATTTCGTCTCAAATTAAAGTTTGGCATATCTTATCTCAAATTAAAAATTGACTGCAAGCCAAATTAAAATTCTATTCCAAATCCAAAGTTCAAATTTGGTAGAATTTTATCTCAAAAAGTAAAATTTGGGCATAATCCAAATTTTATCCCAAATCAAAATTAGATAAAATTAATTCTATCGAAGTCAAAATCATGGTAGAATTTCAATGTTATCTCACAAAGCAAACTTTGGCCATAATCCAAAATTTATCCCAAATCAAAATTAGATAAAATTAATTCTATCGAAGCCAAAATCATGGTAGAATTTCAATTTTATCTTACAAAACAAAATTTGGGCATAATCCAAATTTTATCCCAAATCAAAATTTGATTAAAGTTCAGATTCAAGTTCTATTCCAATTCCAAAATATAATTGGGTAGACTTTTATAAAATTTGGGCATAATCCAAATTTTATCCCAAATCAAAATTTGATGAATTGGCACATCAAATGGAGTCCAATTTAGGAGAAAATACCTTAAATTTTGATTCCAAATTATCTTTTTCGAGATTCACTCACACATACTAGTGCATAAATCTCGAAAAGGGGGCATTTGTTGGAATATAAATTTTGGCCAATCAGAAATTGCCATGTCATTAATTAAAACTTGGTGACAAAATTATTTATTTAATTAGGGATTATTTAAATTTGCAAGTATCCCTAAATTAAATTAAGGCAAACCCAAATATGCAATTGGGTTATATGAAATTTGGGCCAATTTTAAACAAAGCCCAAAGTCAACCAGGCTCACTCCAAAGGCCAAGACCAAAGTCAACTATGCACAGTCTAAAGGACCTGACCCAAAGTCCACCAGGCCCAGTCCAACAATCAGGCCCAAGCCCACTTGGGGGCCTTGGGGAACCCTATAAATAGAGAGCTCCCTCCTCCATTTTGGGAGTTCAGAAGTTGAAACTCTCCAGAGAACTTAGAGAGAATTCAGAAACAAAGACCAGAAAACTCCCTAAACCTTTGAAGATCAAATACTCTCTGAACCAGAGTCTCGAAGACTAAAAGACTTTGAAGATCGAGAACAAGTTGCGAAGCCCTCGAAACAAATCTACATTCGAGAAAAAAAACTGCAAAAGCCCTCGAGACAGATTCACATTCGAGAACAAGCTGCAAAGCCCTCGAAACAAATCTACATTCGAAAACAAGCTGCGAAGCTCTCGAAACAAATCTACATTCGAGAACAAGCTGCAAAAGCCCTCGAGATAGATTCACATTTGAGAACAAGCTACAAAGCCCTAGAAACAAATTCACATTCGAGAACAAGCTGCGAAGCCCTCGAGACAAATCTACATTCGAGAATAAGCTGCAAAGCCCTCGAGACAGATGTAAATTTGAGAGAAAGAATCAGAGGAACAAATTAGAGATTGTACTCCACTACATTCAAATTAATACAAATTAAATTCATTTACACGTGTCTCATTTCTCTTTCTTTGTTGAAATCTCGTGTAAACAGCACCGTCTCCCTTTGTTGCCAAATATGCATATATATTACATATATGCATGATGAAAATGACAGTATATATCTAGTATGTAACATATACCTCTGTTTTGCCAGTTTCTTCTTACGTGCTTTCACTCTAGAAAAAGATGCAACTTAGATGATAGCAAGAAAATAGCTTCTTTTTGAAACATATATATACCAAATATATAGCATATACCTCTGAATATATTGTAAGTAGCTTCTTTTTGTTCATTAGATACTTTATTCCTTGAACTTCTAGTTGAAACACATTTATCATCGATTGAAACCATATTTCTATCATCATGGATTAAAACTAAAAAAATGGACATCAACATTGGTCGATTGAAACCAAATTGTCGCTGCTACTATTTTTTTGCTATTGCAATTGGAAGCTTCTAAGTCAGTAATGGATGTCTAAAAGCAACAATGGAGGAAAATTCGGGGAGAAAAAAATCTCATTCTTACGATCATGAGATTTTTTTATGGAGAAGAAAATAGAGAAATTTTGGGAAGAATCAAATGTGGAGGGTTTCAAAGAAAGCAATAATTGAGGAAATTAGAGAGAGAGAAAATGAAGGCGAGGTTATGGAATGTTTTAAAATTATGCAAAAGGAAATTAGAGAGAGAATTGGAAGTTATGGATTTTTTTTTTAAAATTATGCCGAAGGACATTGAAGAGAGAGATTTCGGAGGTTTCCTTTCTTGAATTATTATTATTATTTGGTATATAATAAGATTAGGATGATAATTGGACTCTATTCTTTGAGTAGTACAAAAGAGAAAAATCATATCGTTTTGGACAAAAATGAAATATGGATTCTTAATTAGGGTCATTATTTGTGTTGTTATCCCAAAAAAAAAAAATGATATTAGGGTTGTAAAACAACCATTACAATTTATCAACTTGAGATACAACTCGAATGATTATCGTCCATTTGAATTGGATTTACTACCTTCGTTGAACTGGAAAAAAAAATCCCCCTCAAATAAAAGGATTTTAATTTTATCATTTAATTTATATGATAGATTTAAAATAGGTTAACAAATATTTTTGGTCTCTATACTTCAAAGTAACAATTTAATCTTTAAATTTTATTTTGTAATAATTTAATCTATATACTTTCAAATTTGTAACATTTTAGTCTATGTAATTACAAATTTTTAAGGATTTAGTTTCTATCATAAAAAATGTCACGAAGTTTTAATGAAGTTTCTGACATATGTAGATCAATAAACTAACAAAAATGGTTAGGTTACATATTTAGTCCCTGAACTTTGAGGTTTGTGTCTATTTGGTCCCTGAATTTTCAAAATTTTTTAAATTTATGGATTTACTAGACACAAAATTGAAATTTAGGGTTTCATTGGACAAAATTCAAATTTATTTCTAACAGATCAATTAATTTTTAAAAATTTCGAATTTGCCATAGACCTATCAGACAATTCAATTATTTATTAGATACAAAATTAAAAATTTAGAGACTTATTAGACACTTTTAAAAGCTCAAGGACCAAATAGGTATAATCCTCAAAGTTCAGTGAATAAATTTGTAATCTATCCTAACAAAAATCAACACTTTTATTTTCATGAGTTTATTTTATGTTATGGACTAAATGGTCACAAATTTTAAACTATAGAAACTAAATTGTTATATACCAATTATTATTATGACAAGTTTAAAAGTACAAAGACTAAATTATTTCATATTAAAATTCAAAAACTAAAGCTCCATTTGATAATCATTTGATTTTTTGTTTTTAAAAATTAAGCTTATAAATACTACTTCCACTATCTTTTGTTATCTACTTTCTAAAGGTGTTTTCAAAACCCAAGCCAATTTTTGAAAACTAAAAAACATAGTTTTTAAAAACTTGCTTTTGTTTTTGAAATTTGACTAGGAACTCAAATGTGTTTGCAAGAAAGGTAAAAAACATACTATAGAAATTGAAAAGTAGGCATAATTTTTTTTGTAAAAAACTAAAATCAAATGGTTATCAAACAAGGCCTAAATTTTTCTTCAATAACTAAATTGTTCAATAAATGTACAATAGTTTGTATAAATTATTTTATATTGATAATTTAATTTCAATTATTAAAGTAATAACTGATAACTATTGTAAAATAATTCATATTTGTTTTATAAAATAGGATTGGGTGAAAACAGTTGTTTTGCCCAAATTTTCCTGATAAATAGTAATTCTATATGTATGAACTTAATTTTGACAAGTTCCATCAAAAAATGAAGAGGTACAAAGATAATCTGTAGAGAGCATTTAAAAATTGAATGACTTTAGGTTAAAAACAAACTTAAAAGAGAAATGAAAAGATGATACAAATTAGATCAACAAGCAACATGAGGATTACACTCCAAATTGCTAGTATATTCCCATTTCCCCTTGATAACTTCTTCCAGCACAATAAATATTCTGTTCACAAGCTCATCCAACTTCCTCAGAACAGTTTCCAGATTGGGGAGATGTCATCTTCATCCAATCAATCTCATTTTTCAGCCTCAGTTGTCCTATCAGTATGTCGGTAAATTACAAAATTATGCGATCCAGGACTGCAAATTCCTTGATCCCATGCAAAGTCACCTCAGCTAGATCGAATAGAGAGATCGAAACAGCAGTCAAATCAGTTGATGTAATCTTTCGATCCCATTTATCGTCCTCGGGTTTCAAGTCTTCAATTTCCTTAAAGTAACCTGGGATGTTTCTGCTATCGTACCAGGGCGTTTGATGAACATATTGGTCCAAGAGCCATAGATTAGAGCTCCATGTATAATATTTCATATATCCATTATCTCCTCCTATATGTGCATCTTCTCGAGTCCCCTTGCTTCTCAGTCAAATGACAAGCCACACGTAAAGTACCTGCGGATCAGATCATTGAATACGCTCAGGCTCCAGCGGACTCTAGCTTCTCTAGCTTTGATCCAACTCGAAGGTCTTTCAAGAATGAAATGCCCAAACTTTTCATGGAATCCAAAATATTCAATGCTTCATCCTCTTTTTCTTCAACCTTGTAAAAATGCACAGCTGCACTCATTATAAACCTGTCTCCTGTATATTTGCATGTAGATTCAAAGAACTTGATGCCTTCTTCGACATATCCATAGTCCAGGTAACCTCTCATCAAGGTCCGATTGCACGTAACGTCAGGATTTAAACCAGCTGTTTGAAGTTCATCATAGACTCTTTCTGCTTTCTTTATCATACCTGCCTTTGCCAAAGCTGAGAGCAACAGGTCGAAATGTGCACAAGATGTGGGGATGCCTTTTTCCTTCATAGAGTTAATGATTTCCTCAGCTTCTGAATATTTGCAACTCTGTGTGTAAGCTCGAATGAGCGAGAAGTAGGTAAAAGAATCGGGTAAGAAACCATCTTGCTTCATTGCTTTGAAAAGCTTCTCTGTTTCATAATGGAGTCCAGCAGTGGCATATACATTTATCATGATATTGTAGCTGACCTGCATTTTTATGTAGAGTCAGCACCAGATTTGTGATGAACAATTCACAGAACAATTTAAGATACCAAAGCAAGATCAGGATCAAGTTAAGACATGAACATCTCTCATACAATGGAGGTTCATATAAAAAAAGCTGGGTCCATTTATTTATTTATTTTCAGTAAGAAACCGAGCTTGCATTGAGAAAAATGAAAGAATATACAAGGGCAAACAAAAAACAAGCCCAACAAAAGGGAATTCCAAAAAACAACCTATAAAAAGGGACTCCAATCAAATAAAATCAAACCAAGATCACAATTACAAAAAGGCCAATTGACTCGTGCCCATACGGAGGCATTAAACCTCACCACCTCCCAAACCTTGTCACACGGACTCTCCACCCCTCTAAAAATCTTATTGTTTCTCCCGAGCCAAACGCCCCACAAAATAGCAAAAAAAAAACACAACATTGTTCCACGTTCAAAGAGATCCAAATCATTTTAAAAGTACAGGGGTTAAGTAACAGCATCACAATTCACGAAGTAGAAAATAGCACAAAGAAACAAACATTTTGCAATTGTATGGTACAGTCTGAACAATTCTAGCCCTCCCAACAGAGCTAGGGTTTCCTATTATATGTTGAATCACAATTAGACCCAAAAGTTTAAACAGATAGGCTTATGATATATTTAATCATTTATACATATCTTTTAATACCATACAAGTCCAAGGGAAATTATGACTTATGAGAGTACCATCCCAGGTTTAATCCCTTCTTCCAGCATTTCTTTGAACAGCAAGCTTGCTTCATGTGTCTTACCTACAAAGTATAACAGTGAGTTATTAATTTGTATGAATTTCATTACATTTGATAAATATTTATCTTATTGACAGACTGCTTAAACATATACCAAGGAAGCCAAAAAGGATCATAGACCATGGTAGAATCAAGTAATGATATATCATTTATTTTACAGGGTTATTCAATTGAATCTGGAGAAGAATAATACCAGCCTTCCCATAGCAGCTAATCAGGTTTGTGTATGCCTTTTCATCAGGAGAGACGCCTGAGCTGCGAGCTGCATTAAACATTTCTACAGCCTTATCGAGCTTCCGACCACGTCCATAGACACTGAATCCACAAAAAAGCCAATATCAATAGCAATATCTTTTCCTAACGGGTGCGACAGCCTCAATAGCTCTTTAGCAATTAGTTTCAATGAATTTGGTCATTTTAACTCATACCTAATCATAGTGTTATATGTCTGAATTGATGGTACCATGCCAAGAGCAATCATGTGCTCGTATATTTTGGATGCAAGATGCAGTTTACCTACAATTAAGAACATGTTATAATCAGAGTGAATGTTCTTCAAAAAGTATTCATCACTCATAATCTAAAAAGCATGGATACGGACACGGGACACGGACACGGACACAACATGACATGACACGACACGACGATACATCAATTTCTAAAAAACTAGGACATGGACACGTTGGAGATACAATTTTTTTTTAATTATTTTTTCAGGATATATGTAGATTTAACATAAAACTAAATGTAATCTACTAAAAAGTATAAAATGTCAAGTTAATTAACAATAGTAGTAGTACAAAACACATTATCCAACATTCAACAAAGAAAGTTTTCAATACAAACAAGAGTAAATACAAAAAAGGAAATGGAAAACATTTTCCATTCATGAATGGTAGAAGAGTTTTTACTTTTTAGTTTTATTATTTATGTTTTTTTAATGTCTTTTTTGTGTTTAAAATTGAAAATTATATGGGCTTTTAACTTTGGGCTCAAAATAAATGGGCTAGGCCCATTTTTCTGGTTAAAAATTTGCCCAGTGTGTCCGACGCGTGTCCACAATGTGTCCGACGCGTGTCCGAAATTAAAAATAATAATAATAATAAGGGACAAGTAAATTGGCGTGTTGGACACGTTTCCGGAGCGTGTCCGTGTCCGACACGGACACTCTACCTAAAATAGAGTGTCTGTGCTTATAGCTCATAATTTATTGATATGTTTGATGTTAACCTGCCTCCAGCATTGCCTTGAGAAATGTATTGAATGCCACAGTATCGAGCTCCAAGCCACATTTAAGACTAGCGCGTATGACATTCTCTGCCACTTGATGTTTTCCTGGAAATAATCCAAATATATAATACTATCTCAATAGCAGAAGAAAATACAAAGGAAAGTCTAAAATGCTACCCCAGATAGACCATAATGTTTAATTGGTTTAGATTGTGTGATAACTCAGTCACAAAATTTAATGACCACTAAGATGGGTTGGGACGGGTCGGTTTGGGGGATCTATTCCACCAAGCCAATCAGCAGCAAGCAGAGCACTCAGCTCTAGATATACTTATGAAACTTTTCATTTCATCTACGAAAAATTTTATTAAAAATAAAAAAATAAAAAAATAAAACTCTATAGATATACTAGATACTATATCAGTTCACAAAAGTGTGTTTTGCTCAAACTTTGTTCTTAAACTAATATAGCTTCTGTCTGCAGGGGGAAAGAAAGACGTGTCTAAAACTCTATATGAAAACATGTAAAGCCAACACCTAAATTAGTACAGATTCATGTCTAAAACCAATCATTTCTTTTTTCTTTTTAGCCTTTTAAATTATTCAAGAAGAAAATGGTTTGAGCAGCTACAGCTACAGCTACAGGAGACTAGTCAAACAAGAGGAAAGAAAAGCAGAAAATAAGTGTGCTTGATCATTTTATGACACCACAACATACCGCCAATAGTCAAAGTATTCACTAGTCTGCTGACAGCAACAGCACCAAGATCATTTCCTTTCTCGATTAGATCTTTGTAAAGTGTGAATGCTTCTTCTGCCCTATCACATTTGGTATACGCATCAATCATTGAACCAAAAATCAATTTTGATGTGGAAGAATCTGCAACTGCTGCAAAAATCTCTGCTGCTTGATTTATTTTCTTCTCTTTCCCATACAAACTGATTAAGGAAGCTATAGTAGCATCATCCAGTCGGCAGTCAAGCTTCAGTAATTCTGCTGTAAGAGTTCCAGCTTTAAATGAATCACCTGTAAAGTAAAGAAATTAGTCAAGTCTGCCTTAAACTGAAAGCATAAATATATAAATCCAGAAAATATACATACACACACACACACACACACAAACACATATATTAACATTAAAAAAAAGTGTATGCAAAATATCAGTGTATAAGAGAAATGAATCCTTTTCTTGCCTTCTCTAATCAAATTAGCTACAAGTTGACTCACAACTGTCACACCACCTTTCCCAAGTATTAATTTCAGGATCTTACTCCTTTTACCAACATCACCATTTGCCAAATACAGCCGAAGTATCATTTCAAGAGCCATATAATCAGGTTGGTCATAGCCTACAATTGCGTTTTCATTTATCTCACCTCCATCAAGTTTAATCATAAATGAAAATGTCTCCATAAGTTTATTATCTACAAATAATTCATCCTTCCTCATAACTTCAGTTAAAATCTCAGCATCTTTTAACATCCCCTCCTTGCAATAGATTCTCATAACCAATTTATAAAGTTCCTCATCCAAAACTACCCCATCCTTTCTTATATGGGCTATAAAATCTTTAGCCTTGTCCACCAAATCTAGTTTTAAATACAAATTGAGAATATTAATACAAGAACGAGCATCAGGAAGTCCAGTTTTGGATAAAGCTTGAAATGTGGATTCTGCGGACCTTATATCTTCTTTCATAACATAACACTGCAATAAGACTATATAAGCAAATCTTGACAACCAAATGTTTCTAGATTTCATCACCTCAATTATGTTTAAAGCTTTCTCAAAGTTCCTTGAATTGAGATGGACTTGAGCCATTGCCAAATAGCTTTTCTCATCTGTAAGCAAACCTAGCTGCTCCATTTCTTCAAATGTTTTCTGGGCGTCCTCATAAAGACCCAGTTTTCCATATATTCTAATAAGTAATCCATATATAACTTCATCAACCACCACTTGTTTGCTTTCCATCTCTGAAAACAGAGAGAGGGCTTTAGAATAATCTCCATTCTTGTAAAACAATGTCAGAAGTGAAGAACAAGTGTAGTTACTTGGAACAATATCCTTATCTCTCATGTCCTTGTAGAGTCTCAAACCTTCATCCGAGTTCCCTCTTTTTATGCTTAAACTAATAAGCAGGTTATAAGTCACCTCTTCAGGAACAAACCCACAGCTCTTCATCTCATTGAAAACTTTGAAAGCCTCCTCACCATGGCCTTCCTTAACAAGTGAGTTGATAACTACTGAATAGGTAAAATCATTGAATGTCACTCCTATCTCTACCATCTGCATCCATAGTTCTTTGACCTTAGCATGGAGCCCCTTCTTCTGCAAAGAGGACAGCATAAAATTGAAAACAGCAATAGAAGGTATAATTCCCCTATCCTTAACAGCAGAATAGAAAGACAACATAGCCTTATGATGTCCCCATCTGGCATATGTACATAACATCGTTCCACAGGCAACTTCATCCGGTTCTAATCCAACTTCAAGCATCTCCAAGAATGTTTCTTCAGCCAGCTTTATTTTTCCAACTTGCCCATATGTGCGCAAAACAATTGTGTAGACAATGACACTTGGGCGATAACTCAACTGTTCAAAGTTCAAACAGAAGCCTACTATTACAACATATTCAATTGAATGCTTCATTTCAAACTATCATGTAGTATCAACAGGAAACTACAAGGGACTCAACAGAATTTGATTTTAATCAAATATCCAACAAAAAGCTATCAGTTCAAGTCGCCAGAAGATTAGTTTGTAAATCTTTATGGATCAAACATGGTATAAGCAAAACATAATCGAGTTTATTTACTCTCATGCTAGATGAATATAGGCAAATACAAGACGTTTCATGATATGGGAAACAAAACCCCACCAACAACATCCAGAGATTACATTAAAATAGCAGCATTCCAAACAAAACTCAATCAAAAAGACATAATTCCACAAAACCCACCTGCAATTTCATCCAATCAAAGACATCTCTGACCTGCCTCCACCCCTTCTGCTCCTTGAGCACTATACACATCTCCCTAAAGGTCAATTTTCCAACAAAAGAAGCCATCTCCATCCTCATGTCGTACTCACCCACAGCTCTCTGAGACAAACTACGCACGTGCCTAATCGCCGCCACCACATGCTTTCCATAAAGGTGGCCATTTCTATCGTCCTCAAGGTACTGCACCATCTGCTCCGGAGTTCTCTTGATCCATTTGGGCGTTTGAGCACTCGGGCCCTGATTTCGACGCAGTACACTGAGGTACTGGGCCTTGGCCTTGATGATTCGCCGGGCGTTGTCGTCGGAGAGCGGCTTTTTGGCGTTTTTGGACCTGGGTTTTGGTCTTGCGGGATTGCCATCGCTGAGAGACCAAGGATCGGGCGTTACCGATGAGTGGATGATGAAAATTGGGGGTTTTCTAGACTTCGATGGGCAGCGGCTGCTGCGACTGGAGCGGTTGGAAGGGGGAGGGGGGAAGATAGGATTGAAGAATGAAGTCTTCAGGGACTCCATAAGAAGATTTCCAAAGAACTTGCCGCGAAAATTGTTGCTCGTTCTGGGCAACTGTAGAGTTTATTGGATAAGCAAGGACAGTAGAGTTTCACATTTTCAATTTTCAGTGGGGCGGGGACATAGGGGGGTTTTCTCTTTTCTTTTTTTTTTTTTTTTTTCTTTGTAAATAGGGCAAGAAAATTGGAAGATGATTTTTTTTTTCCTTCACGAGTACGACAAATGGTAATTGAGGGGATTTGAACTCCCAAAACAATAGAGTTTCAAATTTTCATTTTTCAAAAGACAAAGAGTTATTAATTCCGGGCAAAATAAATGTTTTTTTTTTAATTTAATTTTTGTCAATATATTTTTAATTTTAATTCATTTGATTTTGTACATTCAAAATGTCGATCTCTATACTTTCAACTTTTATTCATTTCAGTTCATGTACTTTTGAAATGTCTATCATAGTCCTTGTACTTGTAAAAAGTGACCATTGTAGTCTTTTCCTTTTCATTTTTCTAATTTCTTTTGATTATAATTTTAGTATGACCCGTCACTTACTAGATTTCTTGAAATATAATCATAAATTTGTATTCAAGGATTTCCATTGTGTATAAACTTATGTTTAAATTTTGTAAACAATGACGAAATTGGTCACTTTTTAAAAGTACGGGAACCAAATTAAATGTTTTAAAAGTATAAGGACTAAAATGAATAAAATTTAGGGTAATTGTAATGGGTAGCAAATCACGTTTTGCTATTTATAAATATAGTAAATTTTAAAAGAATTTGCAAATATGGCAAAACTTCAAAATAATATTTCATTATTCCTTTTTTGCCCTTATTTTAAAGGAGAAATTTGTTTCGCGTGCGTTCTTCTTCTTCCTCAATTTTTTTGCATGTTTCCTTACGCTCTTCTTCTTCCTCTCTGATTCAGTGGGTTATTCTTCCTCATTGTTTTTCTCATTGTTTATGCATTTTGCTTCTTTTTTGCCGTGATTGAGTGTGTTATTTGTGTTCTTCTTCTTCTCGTTCTTCACTCTGAACTACCTTTTTCGATCGGGGATTTAGTGCTTAGTTTTTCGATCGTGGACTCTGACCTACATTTTTTTATTGTGGATCGTTCACCAGTAGCCTAGTATTTGCCTTTATTTTGCGATTGTCTCTATATTTGTGATCGTTTCAAATTTTCATGTTTTCTAATCATGGATTGTTTAAACTATGTTTTTCGATCGTTTTTCTGATTCTCTTTTGTCTATGTAATTTGTTTATTGTTATTTGTGATTTGTAGGTAATGGATTTGTCTACCAGCGATAAATCTTGATTTCTCTTTTATCTCTGTATTTAGTTTTTCTGTTATTTGTGATTTGCAGGTAATGGTTTTGTCTATCATTGATAGATCCTGATTTCTCTGTTATCTATGTATTTGATTTCTCTTTTATCTTTATATTTGATTTGTAGGTAATGGATTTATCTATCAGTGATAGGCTTCAATGTGTTATTCAAGTCTATCGTTGATAGACTAATATTAAGTATTTATTTACTTTGCATATCAGTATTGAAGTTTATCAGTGACTATCACTGATAGGCTTCTATTATTGAAGAATCCTACATGTATCGATAGTCACTGATAGACTTCAATACATAAAATTCTATTTATAAAAGAATTAGTGACTATCATTGATAGACTTCTATTCGTACAAATAATTTAGTTCAAGAGTATCTAATTACATATTAATATGTAATTAACGTCATTTTCAGGTTGTTGGAGAAAAAGCACCTAAAAAATATAAACCTAAGGTTAACCTCGGAAAGGACACTACTCCTACTCCTACTCCTGAGAATGTTGCTGCGTGAAGCCAAAAAGACAACCAAAGGCAACAAAAAAAATCTTGGATAATACAAAGAAAGGAAAAAGGAATGAATCTCCAAACAAACAAAGACATTCTCCAAGATTGAAGCACTATGGTCCTTCTGTTGATCTCAAAATATCTCAAGAGAATGAATGAATACTTTTTGAACTTTTTGATCAGAACTTTTTTATAATACTTTTTGAAGTATTATTTGAATGTATAACTTTTTTGAAGGTTACATTGTAATATTTTTTTTTTATATACTTTAATTCTATCAATGATATTGGTGCATTTTTTGGGATGGTTGATGATTATCAGGTGCTTATCGTTCTAGGTGCTTAGGAACTTTACTAAGATTCCTTAATATTATAATGCCTAGTTTATTGTTGTACATATTCCTTAATATTATCCTGATGATTAATGTTCAAAGAGGGATAATCAAGTGATTAATGTTCAAAGAGCAAGTTATGTGTAAAATACAAGTAAATCAACTACCCTCAAATGAACTCAGCCCCTTGCTTAGTTACTTTACTTTATGTATCAACTTTTGCCTGACTTCTGCATATAAGAGTATAACAGTGATAGACTAGCAATCTATCAATGATAAAAGTCTATCACTAATAGACTTCTAACTGTGATAAGAGTTTATCAGTGATAGAAGCCTATCACTGCTAGATTTCAATCACAACCTAGACTCTTAATTAACCAACTCAACAGAGTAAAATATTTTTTTTTTTGAATATCTACTAGACACATATTGATAGTATTAATAGTATCACAGCAACAAATGTATATTGATGTCTATCTCGAAAGAAGGGGAAGGTAAGTACTTATTTACTTTGCATATCAGTATTGAAGTCTATCAGTGACTATCATTGATATACTTCTATTATTGATAGAATTCTATATATCAAAGTCTATCAGTGATAGTCATTGGTATACTTCAATACATAAAATTCTATTAATAAAAGGAATGCATTAGTACAAATAATTTAGTTCAGGATTATCTAATTACATATTAACATGTAATTAATGTCATTTTCAAGTTGTTGAAGTGGGTGAAACTTTTTGGGATAGTTGTTGATAATCAAGTGCTTAAGAAGTATGATATATGCAATTGAAGTATATCAGTGATAGAAGTCTATCAATGTATTAATATATTTGCGAATAGATTTCAATGGCTAATAGACTTGTTTGTCATGATGATAGTGACGGTTGCTTAGAATTTTATTGAGATTGAATAAGAAGGAATAAAAGGGTTTGAATGGGTGCATTTTTTGGGATGGTTGCTGATAATCAAGTGCTTAGGAAGTACGGTTTCTGTAATTGGAGTCTACCAGTGATAGAAGTCTATCATTGATAAACTTGTATTATAGATGGATTTCCATAAAAATCAAAAGAAAAACACATCTCCAGAAATGAACACAAATAACTTTAACCCTTTAATTACTTCCTGACAAACCTTGGGATTGAGGCTTATTTAGCCCTTATAAACTTAAGTTATGCTTGAATTGCCATGAAAACTATATGAAGAAGTTGGCAAATATGAGAAAACAGCAGTAGTTCTGCATTTGATAAGAAGATTGAATAAAAAAAGGAAAATACATACTAAAAATTATATTTGGATGCAGAACATTGGAACATTGCAATTTCGAATTGCAAAATCTAAATATGCAATTTTGATTCAACAATTGAGCAACAGAAGAAAAAGAAAAGTGCTTTGGCTGAAGCAAATATGGAAAGCAATCAACTCACCTCAATTTTTGGAGGATTTCCACGAGAGTTTGGATGAAATTGAGGAGGCCAAAAACCCTAGTTCGAAGAGGATAAAAAGGAGAGGAAGCCTCAACAAAAGGATCGATTGTCCTCCTAGGCGAAAATGGGTTTTCCAATTTTTTGTTCATTTTGTCTAGCTGCGTGTTTATATCCAAGAAGCCTTTGTTCTTCCTTATCTTCAATCCAATCCAAATGAAGGTTTGGATTGTTAAGATTCACTCCTACTAGACAAAGAACGGGGTTGAATCAATTGAAATCAAAGAAAAATAATGGGTTATTCAAATCACATCTTCGGTCAACATCTTCGGTCATTCTTGGTTGTTTTTAATTTCGAATTCCTTTTTAATTCGTTTTGATTGTATTTCTAATTGTATTTAGTTGGATATGTTACTTTACTTCTTGTATCAAACAATTTGAGTTGAGTTTACATTGAAGGAAGAATATATATATTTTTTAAATCAAAGTTGAATTTTCTAGAAAAATAGCTCACAAGTTGATGTCCAACAAGTGTGTTTATGATTTAAATGAGTATTGAGACTTGATTCCTTCATCTATTTTTTTTTCAGTCCTTAGTCTTTTCTGTTACAGCAAGAAATTGCCCATTCTCCTCAAGTGTTACTTTAATTCAGTATAAGGTTTAATCTATTTTAACATGGAAAACATTTTCAAGTGTCATTTAGGTTTCCTTAAGTCAAGTATGAGCTAAATCCTTTTAGGGGTTCAAGGATGTGAAATAGCTAAGGAGTGAGTGGAGCTTAAATTACAAGAACAATTAAACCTACACTTCAATTGTTTGCTTGTGTTGAACTAAGTGCTATTGTGATTCTAGATCGATCAACTAGAGTTGCAAACTAAGCTTGGACCTAATACCAAAAGGGTTAGTGAAAAGAGGATTTTTGCACAAGCAATGGAGACAAGAGCTTAGACATAAGCCAATCTTTACCCTAGACATGGGGCAAAAGACTCTAAAATCATATAAAATTATATGAGTCAATTGATCTAAGTTAAAGGGAATATAGACATATAAGTCACTCACTTAGATGCAGTCGAAATTGCGATGTTCCAATGTCCTGCATCCAAATACAATTTTTAGTCTTTATTTTCCCTTTTTTACTCAATCTTCCTATCAAATGCAGAACTACTGCAGTTTTCTCAGATTTGCCAACTTCTTCATTTAGTTTTTATGGCAATTCAAGCATAACTTAATTCTATAATAGCTAAATAAGCCTCAAACCTAAGGCTTATCACACCTTCAAACTTAAGCTATTGCTTGTCCTCAAGTAATTAGAAGTTGAAATCAGAATCCACATGCAACTTTAGCAAACATCAGTTAGTTAGAAAAAGAAAAACCACTTTGACACAACCAAACCTCTCAGAGGATCTTCAAATTCATAATGTCATCAATCACATTGCTCAACTACTTTTTTTTTTCTTAGCTTATAACACAACAATTTTCTCCCACACTTATGTTAGCTTTAAACCTCTACTCCTTTAGATAGGCCTTACTTAATTGTCAAAAAGAACGAAAAAGGAATTTTTGTTTTGCTAGAGTGATAACGCTCATTTATGAGTGTTATTTGGCTCTAAAAACTAAGCTATTTGCTTAGAAAATGAGTGTTTAATGTGATAATTCATGTCATTTAGGGCAAATTTAAGTAAAAACAAGTTTTGCATGTGTCTGAAGTCTTGATCTTGTAAAAATAAGTTTTTAGATGTATTTAGAGTCATTTTTGTTAAGAAAGTGTTAAATTTTGTTGATTTTGTGTAGAGGTTGAAAAACGACCCAAATGCACCCACATTCTGGCCGCAACTGAGGCAAAAGAAAGTTGATTCAAGAGATATGCGACCAGAATGTGCCATCAATTGAGAGCAGAAGCCAAATTCCAATTGTTGTAGGAAGAACTCAAAATGTGCCCAATTATGCGGCCGCATTTAGGCCATTTCGATAACAACACAATTGCGCTTAACTATGCGGATGTATCTGAACCTTTTTGGCAGATTCTCCCAGATTCGTGAGATTTGCAGATAAAATCAGATAAAATCAAATATTCTCAATCAAATCTCCGAGGATCAAGGGATATGATCGGTCAAGCCTCTCCACACTGATCTTGGTAGCAAACCCTAGGCTTTGAGGTCTATAAAAGGTGGCTCAAGCTTCAATTTCAAGAGACCTCGGAGTTGGGAATTCTTTTCATCTCTAAATTCTGTCATTGTCTCTTTAATTTCGTCGCCACTACGAGTCTCCCGAAAGCTCTGTTCATATTCCATTCGGATTCCAACTTTGAAAGAAGGAGGAGTAAGTACTTGATTCTCCTTGAAAAATGTAGAACAAGTTAGAAAGGAATAACATCTTAGGGTTTTTTTATTTGTAGTTTTTCTATTCAATTCTGTAAGTTTTTAGGAGTTGTACTTGCTGTTTTATCTTTATTTTCCAGCTTTGTAAGTTTCTATTTTTCTTTTGAATTCAAGCAGTAGTTCCTTTTAATTAGATTTTATTTAGTTCTTCCTTTGTTTCCATACTTCAAAGTGTATTCAATTTCATTATTTCAATGAAGTGTGTTATTTCTTATTCTCGTTTCTTCTTTATTTTCTGCACTTTAGTTTTCTTTTCAATGAGTAGCTAAACTCTTTGGAGGGGATTCAATGAAGTAGATGCCCTAAAAAGGAGATAAACCCCACCATGTGATTCGAGTAACTTTGCTTAACATTTAGCATTGTTTGCTTTTATTGAGTTTAAGTTTTATTGTTAGCTTAAAGTGATCACTTGAGTTAGCATAGTTTGTGTGAGATTCAATACTGAAAGGATTGGATCGAGCACGCATTTTCATAAAAGTAATCTAAGAGAAGAGTCTAGACATAGAACTTTGCTTTTTGTACCTAGACATAGGACAAAAACCTTTAGAATCATTGAGTTGCGTTCTTTATTTATCTAAGTTAAAATTAGTCATAGACATATGTGTTTAATTGCTTAGTCTCCTAAAAACACTTAGGAAAGGGTTGAATAGGTGTTGAACTCGATTCATGGTGTTAAATGTCGGTTAGGGTAGGTTGCAGGTGCATTTCAGTAGCATTTTGTCTTAATCGCACAAAACTCGAAAGAGGCAGTATGCGGGCGCAAGAGGCAGAATCTCTGAAATAGCCGAACCTAGTTAAGCAAGTTTGCAGGCGCATGGTGGGCGCATTTCCTCTTCAATTGTGGGATTACAGTTTTATGGTGCTTCATTGCCTTCCTCTCACTGTGGCTCATCAAGCTTTTGATCCCGACTGCATCTAAAGGCCTTATCTCTTCTTTGGTTATGAGGGATGGGAAAAATAGCATTCCTGTCTTTTTCTTTGCCCCAAGCACCAACTCATTCCTAATGAGTCTTCTCACATTTATTTCGGCCCCCTTGTATATGCTATAAAGTAGCATGATGCGATCCAGCGAGATTGTGGTCCCATGTGTGGTAGGCAGAATTCTATTTCTGATGAAATTCGACCACACTGATGGTTCATTCTTCAATCCCCTACATTTAAGTGTCTTTTCTCCTTTCTTGCTACTTGCCACTGGACTCCGAGATGGGCTAGTAATTCTAGTGCCTTATCCAGTTGCCTCTTTGTCTTATTCTCCATTGTCGCATTCCCTTTTGGATTCCTTAGAGACTTGAGTTTATATGCTCTGTTTATGTCCTTGGCTAAATAGTGCACTATTTTCCCTTGAATTGTCAGCTCATTTTTGCTCTGGCCTCCTATATGGGAATAAAATTCTATTGCCAAAACCTCATCAGCCGACTTGGATGTCTACAAAGTTTCTCCCATCCCAGTTGGCTAATCACTGAGGTTATAAATTGTGGCAAGGATCCTGCAAATCCTCGCTCTCCTTGGAAGCCCATTTTTTTTCATAATTCTCATCCTTTCTACCACATCAATTCTTCCATTTTCTTCATCTTCCTCACTTTCTTCAACTTCCACTCTTCTTCACTCCCTGTTTCTTCTTTTTCTTCTTCACCACTTCCTTGCCTTTCGTTTGCTCCATCCTCTTGCTTACTTTCATCTTGGGCCTATTCAATCTCATCCCTCATCTTAAGTGATGAGGTGCTAGAGGTAAGGTCCCCTCTAGTCTTCATATTCATTAATTTATCAAATGAATTCAGTGATACTTGTTCAGTTGATTTAGAATAGTCTCCCCAACCATTGCTTGGTCCCTAGAAGTTTGGAATTGCCTTCTCGGATTCAAGTGCTGGTTCAGACCACCTAGACGACCTCTTAGTGCTTAGTTCTGAAGCTATCTGTAGCTCGTGGAATGAGGTAGCCAGGGGACTTTGCACTTTCCATTGTCTTTTTCACTCAATCATCATTTTCAGGTTACTTCTATTCTTCAATGACTTTCTATTTTGGGGGTGGCATATCCTTAACAGCTTTTCCAATCGAGCTTTTCTTCTTTGACTGTTCTTCCACTAGTTTTTCCTTTCCCTTTAATCGGCTGGGATTGATTACCCAAGTTTTTAAACTATTAAAAAAAATTAATCACATTATGAGCATGCTTAGTGAAATTAAATAAAATGACTAACTCAACTCTCAAGTCGGTTCTCAGTTAGAGGTATTCCCTTTCGGTCAGCTTAAATGTCTCAGTCTAAACAGAACCTTCCATAGACAGAGTTCCCTTATAGTTAATTTTTATTTCAAATTCATTAATATTTAATTAACTATTAATTATTAGATTAATGAACATAAGTGAATTTATAAATAAATGTTTTTAATCCTATTAAAAAAATAATTCACTTGGATAGTCTTAAAAATCCATCATTTTAAACCCTTTAAAATATATTAAAAGATAATCTTGGATATTTTATTCTAATTCTATTAGAAAAAATAAAAGATAAATTAAATTCAAAACTTAAACTATATTATCTTTGAATTAAATTATCTTTAATTATAGAAGACCTAATCTTATGAAGAAATTAAAAGATCTCATCTTATTTTGAAATTAAAAGATCTAATCTTATTAGGAAACAAATAAATATGAATTAAATTCAAAATTTAAACTATGGATAATCTTGAAATTCTACCATTTTAAACCATTTAAAACTAAATTAAAAGATTATCCTAAATTCTAATCGTACTAGAAACAAATAAAGATATATTAAATTCAAATTTTAAACTATTTAAAGCATGAATTAGAAATATCTTTATTTTAAGGAAATCCTAATCTCATTAGGATATATCCTAATCCTATTAAGAAAACATGGATTTCATTTATGAAAGAAAATATCCTAATTTAATTTTCCAAATATAACAATTCTATTCAAAGATAAGAAAAATATAAACGTATTAGGAAAATATTTCAATTCTATTAAGAAACATCCTAATCAAATTTTCTAATATAACAATTATATTAAAAAATTAATCTTAATTCTATTAGGAAACAACCTAATCAAAATTTTAAAATATGACAATTATATTCAAAAATAGATAAGATGCATGATCATGCTTAACCTATGGTGGGATTTTAAATTTAAATGACGTACTTTATGCAACAATCAAACAATTTTAAACATACATCTCATGCATAATTAAATTAAAACTAGCAAAATTGATCGGCATATTTGGCATATCCTAAAAAGTTGAAAACAATTTAAATTACAATAATTTAAATCCAAGAGATATCTTGGTCTTTAATGTCTTCCTTGATTGGACCATTCCAAATTTAGGGTTTCATTCTCTAGGAACCAACCGCCACATTATCTTCATCGATTTGGAGCTTAACCGTCAGCAGCTTCTTAGAGGCATTGATTGCCTGCAGCAGCTCATACGCAACAACATGGCTACATTTACCCACGCCAAAAAAAATATTGGAGGAGGGACGGATTCCACCACTTGACCAGTTGAATGAGACTAGCTACAAAAGACCCATGTTGCACGTTCGAATGAATCATCGCCGGATGATGAATCTTACTGGACCAAATGCAGTACAGTTTGAAGCATCTATGCTTCAAGGTGTTTGCAATTTAGATGTTAAGTTCCAATGAAATAGTAACCACACCATCAATTGCCTTTATCCATCTTGCATTCAGTACACCAGCTTGCGTATATATATAGATTTCAATCCACCATCAACTTGTTTGGTTGAATTAAAAAATATATGCATTGCCTTTAGTACTAACCGCATGGATATAAGAACTTCACTTGACTGCCGACAAAAGTCTCACACGTTGGCTAAGTTGTCAAACACCCCATCTCCATGCATCACATGCAATTGGGTATTTTCTTGAATTTTGGAGTTCCGTCCGAATTACAATAATTAAAAAATTACAAAAACCCTAACCCTTATGGGTTTTACAATTAATCTTATCAAAAGCGATATAAACTTTAATGCCAATTAGGCCTAAACAATCAATTTGCAAATCACCACATATCACATATATGATAAAATTAAAATACCCACCATCACATTTAATTCTAAATAAAACTCAAACATGGCTCTAATACCAATTGAAGGGAATAATCAAATTAAACCCAAGCGGAAGCGTATGATTCGGTTTTAGTTTATTTAGAATTAAATATAATATTAGGGTTAAGCATAACATAGCTTGAAAATATGGAGAGTATCTTAGTGGGTCTTTATCTCCTCCATAAAATCTTCCTAGATATGACTCGAACACAGGATCAAGGCTTGTGGGAGCCTCTTGAAAGACAATGCACAAGGGATTGGAGAGGAAGAGGTCTAGAGAGAATTCTCTAATTCTCTATTGAGGAGATATGTGTTGTGTCTAATGGCTCAATCCAAGGGTCCTATTTATAGAGACCAAGAGAAAATATTTGTCATAATTAAAATATTATATTTTAATATCTAATATATTAAAATATATCTTATATTTATTTGAATCTCATTCAAATTTCCTACAATATTATTTATTTGAATCTGATTCAAATTCTATAAATATTTTTTTATTTAATGTATCTAATATACATTACTTATTTTAATATTTCATGTATCAAATACAATAAATATATTTTCCTCTTATATATTTAATATATCTAATATATTAAATATTAATTTGAACATTTCAAAATTTTCTTTCAACTAAATTGATCTTTTAGTGTTATTATGAGCTAGTAAGGAGACTTTATGAACCTACAGATTATAAGCTCCAATGATACAAAATCAATTAATTAAACTTTTTAATTAATTAATTTTTATTCATTAACTATAGGTTACTCCACTATAGACCTAGAGTTGCACTCTTATGCACTGTAAGACAAGTTGTGTCCATATATATAATCATTACATGCAAGTCGATCCTTCACGAGTTGTTCGTAATTACAGCTGGGTCAAAAGTCCGTTTTACCCCTATAATTACATCTTGCACCTTAAGTACCACTGATCTTCTAATGAACAATCTGTTTATAATCTAAGTATAAACTAAGTCCCTCTTGGGCTAGTAAGAGGGTGGGGCCTCATTGTTCAAGTCCCGAAATCAGCACTTAAGGGAACTACTCATCTACTTACCCCTATATGGGAAGGAGTGAATTCTATCTTGTAAGATTATGTTCCCAGCTCCCTATTTGGTTAAGTCCCCAAAATAGTAGGCATATTGAATCGGCTACAAAAGCCACTCTCACCCATGCAAATCAAAGGACAAGCCTTCACAGGCAGAAGTTCATAACTCACTCAGGATTAAGATCAAGTCGCATATGATCATCATGATGAAATACTAATCTTCTCAATTAACGGATTTATAAAGAGAGATCAAATATTTCGTGGTCCAATCTTATACAAACTCATTGTATAAGATACCCACACTCACATGTCTCCACATGAACGATTTGGATCAAATCATTTGTAACTATTACAAAGTGGGTCGTATCAATAGTGTTGCCAGGATAAGACACCCAACCTTATCCATATACTATGACCCTTTAGGTTATTTCTTGAACATGATCCTCTCGTATGTCAACCACATATTGTTCAAGATTATACTAATAATCTTAGATTTTTCATATAATGGATAATATTATATTGCAAATAAAATAATCACAATTATTATTAATTATTAAATAAATTATTAATTACGAGGCTTTAGGGCATAAACCCCAAAAGGATTAACCTTTGGAACTTCACAAGTCTAGAAAAGAACAAAAATACAACAGCTAATTAAAAATGAAACACAGAACGAAGGTCTCTTTCTTTCGTTCAAATCAAACACCCCGTGCATCGTTTCTTCCTTCTTTTATAAGATTCATGGCTAAGGTTTCCACAAGTGTTCATGCGCAGCCTTAGGTCAACTTGTCTTGCTGAATTTGTATAGAGGAATCTCACAAATTTTCCAAAATCACGCTGATCCTGTAATTTGTGAAATTTCAAGATATATGCATAAATGCAATGCATTTATGTGCTTGTTCAAATTTCTACACAAAAACCATCAAATCAGCACATTTCCAACTCTTTTCAGCTTCTTTTCTTTCTTTTATTATTCGAACGGGATTTTATGAATATTACTCATAAAAACTACCTTAAATATAAGGGTCAAATAATCCTCACAAATGAGAATTATTAGGTGTGAAGAGACCAACCTGGTGTTAAACTGGGAAAAGTGTCACTTCATGGTCAAGGAATGAATTGTCCTGGGACATAAAATTTCTAAAGAAGGAATTGAAGTTGATCGAGCAAAAGTTGAGATCATTAAAAGGTTGAAACTGCTAACATCAATCAAGGGAGTACGAAGTTTTCTTAGGCATGCGAGATTTTATTGAAGATTCATAAAAGACTTCTCAAAGATAGCTAAGCCGCTTTGTTCTTTACTTGAAGTGAATCAAGCATTCCAATTTTTAGAGGACTGTGTAAAGGACGTTTAATGCTCTGAAGACAACATTAGTGACTGCACCAATCATTGTTGCACCAAATTGGAGTTTTCCATTTGAAGTGATGTGCAACATGAGTGATTATGCAGTAGGAGCAATGCTAGAGCATAGAATTGACAAAATCATTCATCCGATTTATTATGCAAGTAGAACATTGAATGAAGCGTAGTTGAATTACACAACCACTGAAAAAGAGCTCCTAGTTGTGGTGTATGCTTTGGAGAAATTCAGATCCTATCTAGTTGGAACCAAAGTGGTGGTTTACACCCATCATGCTGCACTAAAGTAACTATTAGCGAAAAAAGATGCAAAACCTAGACTACTTCGTTGGGTGTTGCTTTTGCAGGAATTTGACTTTAAGATAAGAAACAAGAAGGGAGAGAATCAAATTGCTGATCACCTCTCTAGAATTGAGTAGCACAAGGATTGGATCCAGCAACCTGAGATAAGGGATGCATTTCTAGATGAATAATTATTCGTAATTTCACAAGTGATGGATGATAAAACATCGTGGTATGTTGAATTTGCTAATCATTTGGTAGCTAATGTTTTACCTTCTTATTTGTCAAAACAACAATTGAAATGATTTCTTCATGAGGTAAAATTTTATTTTTGAGATGATCCATACTTGTTTAGACATTGTGCTGATAATATTTTTCGAATGTGTGTTTTTGGGAAGGAGATTCAATCAATTCTTGAACACTGTCATGCTTCATCTTATGGTGGACATTTTGGAGGATAGAGGATAGCAGGTAAAGTGTTTAAGTTAGGTTTTTATTGGCCCACAATTTTTAAAGATACATATTTCTTCAATAAAACTTGTGATAAATGTCAAAGAAATAGAACTATAGGGAAAATGGATGAAATGCCTTTAAATTATATTCTAGAGGTTGAATTGTTTGATGTATGGAGAATAGATTTTATGGGTCCCTTCCTTCCCTCACTTGGCAATATTTATATCTTGATGGTTGTTGACTATGTATCAAAGTGTGTTGAGGTTGTTTCTTGTCCTTTAAATGATGCTAGAACTATTTTGAAATTTTTACACAAGCACATCTTTACACAATTTGGCACATCTAGGATGTTGATTAGTGATGAAGGATCGCACTTTGTTAATAGGATGCTTAGTAACCTGTTAACCAAGTATAATGTTAAGCATAGAATGTCAACACCTGACCATCCCCAAGCAAGTGACCAAATAGAATTGTCCAATAGGGAAGTAAAAGGGATACTTGAAAAAGTTGTGCATCCAAATAGGAAGGATTGGTCCACTAGATTGGAAGACGCTCTTTGGGCATATAGAACAACTTACAAAACACCTTTAGGTATGTCACTTTTTGGTAAAGGTTGTCACTTACCATTAGAGTTAGAGCACAAAGCATTTTGGGCCATTAAAAAGCTGAATTTTAATTATGTTCATGATGGATCGTTGAGAATGCTACAACTAAATGAGTTAAATGAAATAAGGCATTCTACTTATGAGAGTTCAAGGCTATATAAAGAGAAAACCAAAATGTGGCATGATAACATGATTTTTTCGAAGCAATTTGAGAAAGGGGCAAAGGGTTTTATTGTTTAATTCTAGACTAAAATTATTTCCTAGAAAACTTAAGTTTAGATAGTCTGGTCCTTTTCATTATTGTGGAAGTTGTTTCATATGGTGCAGTAACTTTGCAGGATGAGGAAGATGGAAAAGAATTCAAGGTGAATGGCCATCGAATCGGGCATTATTGGGGAAAGAAAATTCAACAGAAGCTTGCTTCCCTGAGTTTAAAGGAAAGATGATAGAGCAATGGAATTGCGAAAGCATTGTGTGGTTATATGCTCCAGAATTGAAGGTGGTAGTTAATGCTTTTATTAGTTTAATAGTTTTCTTTGTCGTGCATATCTTCTATTTTGTTCTATTTTGTCTTATAAGGGCTGTCAAATAAAAGGATAATGTCTTTTTCGATCAAAGAATTTAAAAAGGTTGGTGTGACAGATATGGAGATAGAGCAATTTTCGACATTTTTAAATTGAGTGGTTGGGGATTAATTTGGAAAAGGCATGCAAAGGGTGTGACAGCAAAAATATATGGGGAAATGTATAGTTTTTATGACTAATTTGATGAAGTCAGAAGATTTCAAAATTATAACATCATAAATGGCGATTTTGGGGGGTTTTCAAAATTAAAAATCGTGTGAAAAAGACCAACCTACCCCCAACTTAATTGTCTTTAAATTAAACCCTACTTCGTTAAACCCACCATTTTTGCTACCACAACCCTAAACATTAGAACTCTAATATCCTTTTTTCTCACTGAAAATATGCTTGCTAAAACTTGTTGGTTGAAGCTCCAAGAGGGTGAAACCTCTGAGATGGTGGAATCTGAGGTTGTTCCGCAGCAAGAGAAGAAGAAATCGCAGAAGAAAAAAAAAAGAAAAAGGTCGTGAAGGAGACGACCCCAGAAACACAAGTAAAGGGTGAAGAAGTTGCTAAAGAATAACCTATTGTTCCAACACAAGTCAAAGAGGGAGAAACTACTGAAAATGTGGAGGATACCGTAGTGTAAGAAGAAGTCCTAGAAATTGAAGAAACCCTAGAGCAAAGCTCAATGGATGACCCTTTGATAGTGCACGAAAGTGTGCTATTATCTGGACTTAGACTAATGCTAGTTTTTGATTTTAAAAGATAATATTGATGCTTTTTATATGTAATTTGTAGGTTTTGAGCTAATAAAGCAAAACCGAGAAAATGCAAATACTAGGATGAAAAAGGAAGTAATTTGACTTCAATTGGAGCTATCAAGTGAAGAAGAAAAAAGAATTGAAGCAGAAAAGTTGAAGCTAGAGCGTCGAGACACTCTAGAGAGTGTCGAGACGCTATATGTGAAGCCTTGCAAATCAGAATTTCTGCACACACAGCGTCGAGACGCTGTTTTATAGCATTGAGAAGCTGAAAACATGCGCATAGGTCCTTTCCGTCCGTAGCGTTAAGAAGCTGCATGTAGCGTCTCAACGCTACCCCAATTTTCGTTCTTTACTGTGCGAATTAGTGTACAGCGTCTCGACGCTGTCCCGAGTAGTATAAATTTGTCTCTTTGGTTGCGAATTGAGGGAGGCTTTTTGGGAGAAAATATACCCTAGTTTTGAAACACACCTAGTTTTTGGGACCATAGAGAGTACTTTTGAGAGCAAGGAATGGATTCTAAGCTCAAGATTGCGGGACATTACGAAGGGAACGAGGATTGGCACACGTCTAAAAGTTTCTCTCTCTTTCCATCTACTTTGTTGTTGTTTTTGAACTATTTCTAGAGTTTAGATTTTGTTATTGTAGACTTTGCATAGGTAAACTGTGGAACTTGTAATTGTTAAGACTTGGCTTGAATTTTGATTCTTATCATCATGCAATATTATTCATGTTTCTATATCTGAGCTTGTGGCCAAAGTTTAGTGTCTTTAATGATTTATTATTAGAAGTGGTAAAAGATTCACTTGTTGGCATGCTTAATTGAAAAATTAGACTGGAATGTTAAGGATTCAGTTTGGCATGATTTTAATTGGGCTTGGAAAAGTCATTTAATCAATTTGGTGATCTTCTAACTTATGATCATTGCATGTATTAATGTTTCCTGATTTAACCCAAGTGATGCTTCATGGCTAAAATATTATTCACATGTAATTTCTCTAAAATTGTCTCCAATCTTGTAAATATATATATATATATATATATATATATATATATATATATTATATCTCAAGTTGCACTTCTCTAGATAAAATTGAACATTAGTAACAATGGTATTTAGTTAAATTAAAGAATCCAGTCCCTGTGATTGACCTAGCCACTATTACTATAAATTTTAGAGGTATAGGTAAATAAATATATTTGATAGAGCCTTCAACAAGCTCTTTATCACCATTCGATAGTAAAGAATTCACCTGAGAAAACCAAAAAGAAAATGAAAAAGAGGAAACGATCTATTGAAACAACTATGGCAGAGGAGATTAGAATAGAGAAAACGAAAACATAGAAGCACAATGTTGAAGCAACGAAAGCGAAGGCTAAGAAAAAGGGTAAGAAAAAAGTTGAGGATTATCCAAGGTTCCCTTGGGAAAGATTCATTTATGCTAAAGTAAAGAAGAAGTACAACGAGTTGAAAAAGAGAAAATTTCTGGCGGAGAGGGGATTTGACTATGACTTAACCAAGCTGCCTTAGTTTGTAAGATTAATAATTGAGAGTCATGGGTGGCATGTGTTGGCAAGGCAGCCAAGTGAAGCTCAAGTGCACGTTGTCCGTGAATTCTACGCTAATTTGGACCCAAAAAAAAAGGCTACTTAGCTATTATACGTAGAGTTCCAGTTGATTGGTCGCCCGAGGCCATAATGACCTGTACGATTTGAAGGAGTTCTCCCATGCGATTTTCAATGAGATGGTTACTACCCCTTCTGTGGAGTGGTTAAATGCGACCATTAAAGAAGTGGGGGTGGAGAATGCTCATTAGAAATGCAGGAGCAAGGACCTTTCAAGCAGCATATCTCATGAAGGAAGCCAATGTGTTGCTGGCCTTTGCAAAACTTCATCTCATACCAACTACTCATGATTCAACTGTTTCTATGTCAAGAATCCTACTGGTCTTTTCAATTCTCAAGGAGTTAAGTATTAAAGTTGGGAAGATTATTTCTGAACAAATCAAGCGTTGTGAGAAGAAGAATGTTGGGAAGTTGTTTTTCCCAAACACGATCTCCATGTTGTGTGAACATGCCAAAGTTCCCAGCACCCAGAAGATGACACACTCTTTGACATGGGTGTTATTGATCCCACTAACATTCAATGCCTGTAGAGAAGGGAAGGAAGCTCCAAAGCTGGTGGTCTCCTTAGGGGGATAAATAAGCTTTTGGAGCAGCAACACTAATGTCTACAGCAGGTTGAGTATGCAGAGATGCAACATCAAACTTTCTAGATATATGCTCAGATGAGAGATTTAGCTATTAAGAATGCCTTCCACAATAACTTCTCAAATCCATTCACTGTCTTTCTGACCTTCCCAGAAGAAATATTTACTCTATGGATTCCATCGCCTGTTGACCAACCGTTTGAAGAAGATGATGTTGAAGAAGAAGACTTGTCCAAAGAAGAAGGAGAAGGGATGTAGTATATTTTCTTCTAGTTTATCTGCTTTATCTACATGTTTTTAGTTATTTCTGCTCAGTTGATGTTTACTTCTGTTTGTGTGTTTTGTGTTAAGTGTCTTTAGAAGTTGGGGTTGTAGGAAGAAAGAAAATATATATATATGTTTCATTAAGTGTTCAGAATTGTAGTGTGATCTTTTGTTATTTTTAGTAAAGATGAAATTATGTTTTACTTTACCTTCTTAGTTTTGCGATTTAGTCTAAAAAAATTGCCTCCTTATTCCTTTTACGAAAGCAATTAGAATTAAGATAACATAGTTAGTAATTGTATGTCAATTTAAGTTGTGCTCTGCCTGTGCCCTGAATTCTTATGCCGCATCAACTTAGTTCTTATTATTCAAGACTGCTGGATGACTTCCGATGATTTAGCATTTTAAGTTGTCGAATCTTTTGCACAATAAGCCCTAAGTTTTAAATAGATTCTCATAGAACCATTCCTTTTAGAACCTAGAAGTCTAAGAGAACTAGGATAGCTCATTCCCAACCAAGCTGCAATAAGTTTATTTCCCTGTCTAATTCTAGTCTTTTCAGTTAACATGTAATAAGTTTGGGGGTCTTCCCTTTACTTTCTCTCATTGGGGACAATGAGCGATTTAAGTTTGGGGGAACCATATTTAAAGTTGCTAAAGCATTAATCTTTAAAAAAAAATTAGATCTACTCTTAGTGGGCACTCTTCCTCTCCTAAGATGCACTCCTCCCCCTTGCAAGCAAACCCAATATGTTTATTAGTCACTAAGGCATAAAAATTAGCTAAGAAAAAGGGTTTTACTAAAGCAATCTCTATTGTAGCTTGTGTTTGTAGCCAGATGTTTTCACCACAAAGTGTTAGCACTCTAGAGCGAAGGTATAAGTTGTATGGAGAAGCTTTAAAAAAAAAGATAAAAAAGAAATAAAAGCAAGGGATGAGTATTATCTCGATAGTCACAACTCTCTCAAAGCTTAGATGAGCTTCATCATAAAATGTCTCTATTCTAAAAAGCAAGAAGGGAGTGACATGAGGGTCAATCTTGGAAAATAAGTGGGAATGAGTGTTATTGTTGTGAGGTGATGAGCCTGGAAGCTAGGGTACACAATATCATAAAATGTTGTCATTCCAAGAAATAGGACTGTGACTTCAAGGATCTCTAAGAGAGTAGTAGGGTGTTGAAAGAAGAAAAGAAAGGAAGAAGTGCGAGTTTTTGTGCTAGCTTAGGAGGTTAGTCTTAAAAATGAAGTACTCTTGTGTAAGTTTGGTCTTGGGATTGCTTAGTGAGCTTGAGGATTAGAATTTTTAGATGATAAAAGCTTTGGAGCTAAGAGGTGTCTAATTAAATATTGGGCATGTGCAAAAGAGCAGAATTTGAAATATTGAAGCATGACAGTATGTATTGAATTACAGAATCAAATTTGATGCAAGAGCATTACTGTGAATATAGTAATGTATTTGAGAATTCGTTGGTGGAGGTAGAAGTAGCTATTGGCATGTTTAGGTTGAGAGAGCATTACTCGAGGACGAGTAATGATTCAAGTTTAGGGGTGTGATAACTCTTACAAAAAGAGTTATTTGTAGTATGTCTAAGACCTATTTTACCTTAAATATCTTGTTTTACTTGAACTTTCTCATTAAAGCCCATGGTTTATCTCTAATTACTTTAGTAGTACCTTGAGCGGTTGCAAAGCTTATATTATAGCAATTATGGCTCTAATGAAATTGTAACTAATGCAGGAAATTAAGGAAGCTTTGGTGTTGGTCAAATCTGGAAGTTGGAGAAAGCATTGTGTTGCTAGAGCATTTTGGAGAGCAAAAGATTGCACAAGTTTCACACACTGGAATGCAACTCATTTATGAGCTAGAGAGTTGTTAGCTGAGTCAACACGCTTACCCATTCAAAGGCTACCATTTGGAGGTTGGGTCTAATAAGCCCTTATTTGCACGAGATGAATGGTATTTAAGAGGTTGTAGCCATTTTCTTGGGGGAGTGAATTGAGAAAGGGAAAAAGAAGGTACTTGGAGCTGCTGACGCCGAATTTCTAGGAAAGGAAATGAGTCACTGTGGAGCAATTTGCAACAGCATTTTGTTCCATTTTGGGCAACTTTTCGTTATCCTCTTCCTTTTTCTTTAGTTTTCCTACAGCTTAGTTATGGATGTTAGTTTTCGATTTTTTTTTATTGTAACTTACACTATGAGCTGAAAACTCACAAGGTGAGGATTAGGGAATGACTGTATTAGCTTGAACTTTTGCATAATCATATTTTTTTTTAATCTTAATTTGATTTTTAAGTGTGTTTATTGCTAAAGCAAAGTTCTATTTGACCAGCTCAACTTTTGCATTATCTTCTTGATTTTTGGGAGAAATAGGGGGTTAATTCTTAAAAACCACGTTAGCTCATTTTATTAGAGTTAAAAGCTATCTAAGCAAGTGGGTTAGGGATAACTTGCCTAATGCACTATCAAAACAACGGACTTAAAATAAGAGGGATTAATGGGAGTTAATCACTTATCTTAGAAATTTTAGGAGACTTTCCTAGAAAACTGTTAATGGGTTGAGGTAGCAAAATTATCGAGTAAGCATCATTCTCTGTTAATGCATGATTTACCCGAATTCGAGCCTATTTACTCGCAATTGCAAGTCAGTTTCAGTTAACGCTATGTTTAAGCATAATTTAATTTCTATGTTAGCACTCTGTTTATCCTTACATTATTTGTTTTTATTTTTGTTGTTGTAGTTATTAATTACCCCAAAGTTATTGTGGTTACCTTATTGAGTTGCTGGAAGTTAACTTTTGCCTTAGGAAATATTTATAATATCTGTGGATACGATAGTTTACTTATCACTTGCTACAGCTTGTGTGTACACTTGCGCATATAAGAACCTAATTAATGCTAAAATAAGTAGTATACATTAGCAAAAGTTATGCCTGACACACCTGACACGTGCTGCAGAGGCATCAGGCTTGCCTCTGCCTTGGCCGATTCTAGGTTGATTGGACCAGTTCGGCTAAATCGGGTTGAATCGGTCTGGCAAGATGAGCCAGACACGTGTAAAAACGTGTCTGGTTCATCATTTTTCCTCAAGAATTTAGATCTTGGGACCTCTTTTTCTTCTCTTCTCTCCATGATGACCTAAAATGAAGCTACAATTCGTGAAAGTAAAGCTTTTGAAAAGCTAGAAGCTACAAAGTGCTACGAAATGGCCAAAATAACCTCCTACGAGAGGACTAGAAATCCAAAATTATCCCTACGAGGTCTCTACAGGGTTTGATGGCAATCCCACTTGAAAATTTGAGGATCACCTTGAATTTATATTTTCTCCAGGAAAGCGACACAGATTGTGAATCTATAGGAGAATTTTACCCTCTAAGAAAGACCAAAATGTTCTCTACAGTATTGGACGACAATCTTGGAGAGAATCTAAGAATGAACCTTGGAGGTTTGAAATTTTCTCCAGGAAAGCAGACAAACACATGAATTTAGAGGAGAATCTTATCCACCAAAAAAGACCGAAATGTTCTCTATGGGGTTGGATTGCAATCCTAGGTATGATCTGAGGTAAGCCTCGGAACCTTAAATTCCTATGGAAAATCAGAGAAAATGGCACTTTCGAAAGACTAAAATATTTCCTAATGGGTCGGACAACAATCCTAAAGATAATTCGAGCCTCATCTCGAAGTGCCGCAATGAAAGAATAAAATTTTTACTTCCAATTTAGGCTCCATGCAGTTAGCTCAAAACTCAAACTACAAATCCTAACTATGAAGTTGGGGCTAATGTTATAGGTGAAATTGGACCATACAGATGGGCTAGAAAGATCACATAAATTAAAAAGGTAAAACAGGGCTAAAAAGCCCAATACGGATCAAAATGAGTCGAAACCAAGTCAAAATTGAGTTAATGCAAGAAAGGAACGAGGAGTCGACTTGGGCTAGAGCCCAAGTACCTAGTCGGCCTCAGTTGACCCCACTACAAGGCCCTCTTTTGGGTCTTGTCTTTTCTTTTCTTGACCTGTGCAACCTTGGTAAAGCCCAATCCAATCCTTTTTCATCCTACTCCTACGAGGAACCTCCAAAAACCCTAGAACATGAGTATTTAAGCTCTCTTCTAAAAGATGAGAGGTAAGTTCTCATTCTCTACACACTTGCTATTCTCCTAAAAGACTTTTTTCTTTAAGCATCAGAGCCTATGTGGCAAGTACCACACCGGTATCAAGTTTCCTTCAATTTTGTAGGTCATGTTCTTCCCTTGAATACAAATTTTACGATTGTTGTCACGTGAAGGTCAGTGAAATTCTCCTTGTCTGGAATTTGACAACAACAAGTACTTTCATTTTTGTTATTTTGAAAAGCTATTTTGACTAATTTGGATCCATTATTATTTTTCATTACTTTGTTAGTTTATTAAAAATTCTATATATTTTCGACTATCTTTTTTGTATATATATTGAACTTTTTAGCCTTAATAAATATAAAATTTGTTTATTAATTTGATTTCATATTATGATTAAAGAATTTTTTTTTTTAACTTCTTCAAGAATGAAATGACAAAACTTTTTGTCTTCCAACTTTTCATATTACTTAGGAATTATTGTTGATAATTAATTAATTTACTATTTATAATTAATTAAGAACTTTGTGAGGTATTAGAGGTTACATGATTTTTTTTTTCTCAACAAAAGGAACATAAGCTTATAAAATTGATCAATAATTTTTTATTTAAATCTTAAATAATAAAATAAATAAATTTTATTTTTCAACAAAATTTAAATTAGAAAAACAATACACTAATTATAAAAGAAAAATAAAATAAATAAATATTTAAAAAATCAAGACTCTAGCTACACACTCATTTCTTAAAATAGATTTACTCATTTAACAATGGATAGATAAACACTATTATTCAACTTTTCAAATTGGAGTTGTCTAGGGTACGAGGTATTATAGATTCGACACATGCATCCTTTGCAACTTGAATGTACCACCAACATTTAGAGATGCTTGGGTCCAAGATATAGATTCGACACATGTATCATCCTGTTGGGTTAATGGGTTGTAGAAATAAAAACAAAATGGCCCAAAATGCAATTAATGACCCATTTTGATTTGACAGGAGTTTGAAAAAGAAAGGCTCTCCTTCTTCCACGTTGATGCCTTTTCTTGCACACAAGTACAACCTACCAAGAGAGAGAAATTGCCTTTGCTTGTATGAGAAGAGAAAAGGAAATTTACAGAGAAGAAAGAGGAAGCTTAGCTATGGAGATCGACGGAAAAATCAACATGCAGAGGTTGAAGAAGAAGAAGAACACAGTAGATTTACGTGGTTCGGCAACAAATGGCCTACATCCACGGGAGGGAAAGCTCGATTTCTTGATTGCTGAATCTTGGAGGAAAAATTACAGATAATACACTTGATCTCTCTCACTTTTCCTTTTCTTCACACTTATTCTCTGTATATATTTTTTTTTGTTTTTAAAACCTCCTTTTATATGTAAGGATGATTTTGTTTACAAGAGTAAAATGTAAAAGTAAAAGCTAAGAGAGTTACAAAATATTCGTTGGTTACATTATTTTAACAATCTCCACCTTGAAACCAACGTTGAAGACAAGATTCAGCTCCCTCCTTTGTAATCCTCTTTGTTCAACCTTTTTCAGGTAAATCAAAACCGATCAGCTCAAAACATTTCTGGAATTTGAGTTGAGTGACTGGCTTGGTAAGCATGTCTGCAGCATTATCAGAGGTATGTACTTTCAGAACCTCTATGTTTCCTTCTTCAATCTGTTCACGCACAAAATGGAATTTAATGTCTATGTGTTTTGTGCGGTTGTGAAACTGAGGATTTTTAGATAAGTGTATAGTGCTTTGGTTATCACAGTATATCTTGATTGTTTTCTGTTTGAAACCAAAGTCTTGTAGCAATCCTTTTAACCATAATGCTTCTTTGATTGCTTCTGACAATGCTATGAATTCTGCCTCTGTAGTAGACAATGCTACCACTGATTGTAGAGTAGCTTTCCAACTTAGAAGATTATTTCCCATTAGGAAAATGTATGCAGATAGGGATCTTCTTTTATCTAAGTCCCCTGCATAATCAGAGTCAACAAATCCATATAGTTCAGCTTCTGGTTCATCACTCTTTTTATATATAAGTCTGGCTTGTAAGGTTCCCTTTAGATACCTAAGTATCCATTTAGTAGCCTCCCAATGTCTTTTACCCGGATTTGCCATGTATCTACTCACTAGGCTAGCTGCATAAGATAGATCAGGCCTAGTTGAAATCATTAGATACATTAAACTACCAACTGCTTGGCTGTAGGGTATAGATGACATTTGATTTAGGTGCTCAACATCAGCTTCTTTAGGTGAATTAGATGCTGAAAGCTTAAAGTGTTGAGCAATTGGAGTAGAGACTGATTTGGCATCAGTCATATGGAACCTTTTGACCACCTTATCACAATAATTTTGTTGACTGATGTGGAGTAAGGATTTGACCCTGTCTCTGTTAATCTCAATCCCAAGGATCCTTTTTGACTCACCCATGTCTTTCATGTCAAATTCTGACTTTAATAGATCCTTGACATGTTTCAAATTTTCTTTGGAGCTCCCAGCCAACAACATATCATCTACATATAAGAGCAAGTAGACACTATCATTAAAAGATTTTGTGTTAACATAAACACACGTGTCATAAGAGCTTCTTTGGAAACCAATTCTTGCCACAAACTCATCAAACCGCTGATACCAACATCTAGGAGACTGTTTAAGTCCATAGATAGACTTATTTAGCAAACAGTAGAGGCCTTCTTTACCTTTAACTTCATAACCTCTAGGCTGGACCATATAAATGGTTTCATTTAGAAAGCCATGTAAGAAGGCTGTTTTGACATCTAGTTGATCCAGCTCTAAGTCATGTTGAACAACCAGAGACAATAGCATTCTGATAGATGTTTGCTTAACCACTGGTGAGAAAATATCAGTGTAGTCTATCCCTTGCCTTTGTGTGAAGCCTTTAGCAACCAACCTAGCCTTAAATCTAGGCTCTTGAACATTTGGTATGCCAATTTTATATTTGTAGATCCATTTAGAGGCAATAGGCTTACTGCCCTTAGGAAGATGCTTCAAGGACCAAGTCTCATTCAGCTTTAGTGAGTTCATTTCCTCATTCATAGCCTCAATCCATTTTCTAGCATTAGGACCATTTACAGCTTCTTCAAATGAGGTTGGTTCATGGTCATCTAAGGCTTCAGAGGCATTTAGTGCAAGGTTTACATAGTCATCTTGTGCATATCTTGCTGGTGGCACAATAGTTCTCCTTTGCCTATCTCTAGCTAGTGAATAATCACTTAGATTAGGCTGTTCAAGTTCTGTTTCTTCAACATCTTCTAACTCAGATAGCTCATCACTTTCATTTTCTGATTCTGTTTGAGGGACAGTGGCTGTATTTTGTCTTATAGGTAGCTCCACCTTAATTTTATCTGTCATAGTCTGAGAATTAACAACTACATTGCTGTCTTTCTGCATAAACATCTCAGATTCTCTGAAAATTACATCCCTGCTGTTTATACACTTCTTCTCAGTAGGATGCCATAGTCTAAACCCTTTTACTCCTTCAGTGAAGCCCACAAACATACACTTGGCAGCTCTTGCCTTCAATTTGCCTTGGTTTTGATGAACATAACCAACACACCCAAAAACCTTTAGGTTATCAAGTTTAGGTGGGTGTTTGGTCCATTTCTCTTCAGGGGTCAGTAAGTTTAGGGATGAGTGTGGGCATCTATTCAAGGTGTAGACAGTGTATGAAGCTGCTTCAGCCCAAAATTTCTCAGGTAAGTTAGCATCAGAAAGTAAGCATCTCACCCTTTCCATAATAGTTCTATTTAGTCTTTCAGCTATCCCATTCTGTTGGGGTGTGTACCTCACTGTCCTGTGCCTTGAAATTCCATTTACTCTGCAAAATTTGTTGAACTCTTCTCCACAAAACTCTAAACCATTGTCAGTTCTTAAGAATTTAATTTGTTTAGAGGTTTGAGTTTCAATCAACATTTTCCATTCTTTAAACTTCTCAAACACTTGATCTTTTGATTTGAGAAAATAAATCCAACTTTTTCTAGAGTAATCATCAGTAAAGGTTAGAAAGTACCTCGAGCCGCTTAGTGATGGAATAGGTGATGGCCCCCATAAATCTGAGTGGACATAGTCTAGTATGCCCTTAGTTGTGTGTTGGGCTTTGGTGAAGCTGTGCCTTGTTGATTTACCCATCACACAATGCTCACAAAAGGAAAATTTATCACTGATTCCTTGTGGCAATATCCCTTGCTTTGAGAGAATTTGTAGGCCCTTAAGGCTTATGTGAGACAGTCTCTTATGCCATATATCTCCTTCTGAGAATTTGGGATCAGTCACTGTCAAGGCAGATTGGTCCATTTGAAGATCCTTGACTACAAAAAGTCCATTGACTTTGACTCCCACAAGTACTGTCTTGGAGTCTTTTACTATTTCAAAAGTGCCTCCTTTTCCAGTGTATTCATAACCAATTGAGTCAAGCATGCCTAAAGATATGAGGTTTCGTTTTAGATTAGGCACATGTCTCACATCTTTAAGCTGTAAAATAGACCCATCTTGGATTTTTAGAGAAACATGTCCAATGCCAACAACTTTGCAAGCATTATTGTTGCCCATGTAGACCAAACCTCCATCATGTTCTTTGTAGGTCTTAAACCATGACTTGTCTGGAGTCATGTGGAATGAGCAACCAGAATCTAGAACCCAATCTTGTTTCTCTAAGGGGCTGGCTTGATTTACAAAATTACCTGTAATTGCTACATAAGCATCTGAAAAAGAGTTGAAGTTCTCTCCAATTTGTGCTTCAGCAGGTTTCCCCTTTTGCTTTCTTTGATTCTTTCTTTTGAGAGAGTAGCAGTCCTTGATTAAGTGACCATCCTTTTTACAATAGTTGCACTTAATCTTGGATTTACTCTTGCTCTCTTCGAGTTGTTGCTTCCCTTCTTTCCACTGTTTTTTATTTTTGCCTTTTATGAAAAGACCTTCTGCTGGTTGATGTTCCCTTTTATGATCTTGCAATTCAATTTCCCTTGTCCTTAGTGCTGAAATAATTGCATCAGTAGTAATAGTTTCCCTTCCATATTTCAAAACATTCTTCACTTCTTTATAAGAATCTGGAAGTGAATTCAAAAGGACATAGGCTTCATTTTCTGCCCCTATCTTTTCACCTTGGCTTTTGAATTCTGAAACTAATTTCTTGAAATTGTTGAGATTTTCTGACAGAGTACTTGAAGGGTTCATCTTAAATGTAAAAAATCTCTCCCTTAGATACATCTTGTTAGGGAGGTCTCTGATTTCAAACATCTCATTCAATTTAGTCCACATCTCAAAAACAGTCTCTTCATCAACTACCTCTCTTAGGACACAGTCATTTAAATTCAGAACCAAGGTTCCACGGGCTACAAGCTCCATTGTTTCTTTTTCATCCTCGGTTAGTGTGGTAGGTAAAGTGGAAGGATCTTGGATGGCTTTATGAGCCCTTTGCTGTCCAAGAATGGCTTTGATTTTAGCTTTCCATAAACCAAAGTCACCCGTTCCATCAAATTTTTCAATCTCATACCTTGCCACTGCCATAACTGTGATTTCTTGAACTGTCTCTCTTCAAGATCAGCTTTTCTTGAAGTTCTTGATAGCTCTGATACCAATTTGTTGGGTTAATGGGCTGTAGAAATAAAAACAAAATGGCCCAAAATGCAATTAATGACCCATTTTGATTTGACAGGAGTTTGAAAAAGAAAGGCTCTCCTTCTTCCACGTTGATGCCTTTTCTTGCACACAAGTACAACCTACCAAGAGAGAGAAATTGCCTTTGCTTGTATGAGAAGAGAAAAGGAAATTTACAGAGAAGAAAGAGGAAGCTTAGCTATGGAGATCGACGGAAAAATCAACATGCAGAGGTTGAAGAAGAAGAAGAACACAGTAGATTTACGTGGTTCGGCAACAAATGGCCTACATCCACGGGAGGGAAAGCTCGATTTCTTGATTGCTGAATCTTGGAGGAAAAATTACAGATAATACACTTGATCTCTCTCACTTTTCCTTTTCTTCACACTTATTCTCTGTATATATTTTTTTTTGTTTTTAAAACCTCCTTTTATATGTAAGGATGATTTTGTTTACAAGAGTAAAATGTAAAAGTAAAAGCTAAGAGAGTTACAAAATATTCGTTGGTTACATTATTTTAACACATCCCTTGAAGCGGCAGATCTACTTGGAGACTAGGGAGGGTCATGCCCCCAAAGTTTTTGAATTTAATACACTACAATATATACTATTAGTCTTTAAGAAAAAAGTATATATATACTATTAATATTATATAGTTCAGGGAAAAGGATGAAAATGTGCTTTGTCACAGCAGTAATAATACCCAAGTTCGAATCTTGCAGTCTGCATTATTTTCTTTTTCTTTTTCCTTTATATATTTCTTTACTTTCTCCCTTTCGTTTATTTTTTTTTCTTATACATTTTTTTTCTTGCATATGTGTTTATAAAAAGCTACTATTTTTATATATTTCTTTACTTTCTCCCTTTCGTTTATTTTTTTTTCTTGTACATTTTTTTTCTTGCATATGTGTTTATAAAAAGCTACTATTTTATTGATTTAAAATATATAGAAAACTATTCTATAAAATAATTTAGACCTGTATTTTTTATATATAAATATAAATTATAATCACATTTTCTTTAAAGAATTATACCTACAAAATATTTACAATTTACTAATATTTGTAAAGGTTAGTAAATTAGTTTTTAATATTTAATTCTATAATAAACTATAATATTATATTCTTGATCTATTCAACATTTTGTAAAATTTAAGAATCTATTAGACACAAAATTGAAAGTTTAGGAACTTATTGTACGCGTTTAAAGCTTAGGAACTTATTAGATACTAGATTGAAAGTTTAGGGACTCATTAGACACTTTTTAAAATTTAGGGATCTAATAGACTCAAACTTAAAAGCTCATGGACTAACTCATAATTTAACTTCTTTTTTTTTTTTTTTCTATTTGATAAGACATCGAGATGAGCTAAATTATATGATGGATATTTAAGGTTATTCGAACTTAGTTAAGAAGTCTTTGATACAATTACCTATTCTTATCTACAATAATTTTTTTTCGGTCAACATAATGTGGGGGTGTAGATTCGAACCTTTGATCTTTTAGAGATTTTTTTAATTTTTATTTATATACCATAATTTGTCGGCCCTCCCAAACATTAGTATCTAGGCCCACCCCTGGTCCCTTGCAACTTGAATGTGCCGCCAACATTTGAAGATGTTTTGAAGATTGAAGAGGCTAATTTAAGAGTAATGAATTGAGGAGCAAAAATAAAGAAAGAATGAAACTCAAAGTGTTGGTAAAAAAAATGGTAGAGAAAACTCATTTTTGTAGCAGTAGAAGGTGAGAGTTACAAAACTTTATGAATTCTAACACTTCTAAAATTCCATTATGAATTATAATTAAAGTAAAGTTACAAGTTTAATCTCCGAACTTTGAGATTTGTGTCTATTTGGTCCCTGAACTTTCAAAAGTGTCTAATAGGTCCATAAACCTTCAATTTTATATCTAATAGGTTCCTGAACTTTCAATTTTGTGTCTAATAGGTCCCTAACAAATTCAAAAATTTTAAAAATTAATTGATCAATTAGATATAAATCTGAATTTTATGTCTAATAGAACCTTAGTAGATCCTTGAATTTTAAAAAATGCAAAAATTTAGATAAAAATTAATGGATCCATTAGAAATAAATTTGAATTTGTAATTTTGAAAATTCATGGACCAAATAGACACAAACCTCAAAGTCGTTCAGAGACTAAATTTGTAATTTAACATATAATTAAAGTAAAACATCTTTTTAGTTATAAGAAAAACCTTTTACATTCCAACCTTTAAGATTTCCTAAACATTTATTATTGATATTGAATTAATTAACTAATTTAGTATTTATAATTAATTGTTAATGACATATTTTGTAAATTAGTAAATTAAAGAAGGGACAAAAGTGTCTAAAAATATTTTTTCAACATCTTCACTTTTTAATATAAAATATAGATTATAGATTAATTATCAGGTTGGTTTTTTTTTTCTTTTCAGAATTTCACATCACAGATTAGTTTTCTCTTCAAGAATATATTTTACCAAACATGGCATTAATCATTTTCAAATCCACAACTAAACGCTGTTTTCGAAATTTGAGTTCAAATTTAAAATTTTTAAATTGAAATGAAACATGGTTTCAGATAGAGTAAAAATAGGAATTTGTTTCCATTTTCTAGTAAATTCTTTATTTTCGAAAACAAATTTTCAGATCACAAATTAAATGGCGCCATAGTTTTTGAAAACCCTTTTTTTTTTTCTTAATAAAAGTTTGCTAGAATTTCAAAATTAGTTTTTAAAAAATGAAAACCTGAACAAAGAAAATAGGGTATTCATAAGTTTAATTTTTTAAAACAAAAAACTAATAAAAACATTTATCTTTTCTTTTTTTGTTTTTTCATTTACAATATATATATAAATCGATTTAACCTTGTCCATTCCCAGGAGATAAAACTTGTACGTTATAAACACTGTGGTTTGTTCTCATTAATGCTATATCCTTTTCATTGATGGGATTCCCACTCCTATCAAAATTTTGCTTCTACAATTGGAATTTTCTCACCTATTCTTCTCTTTTCAACTTTTCTTTTCCTATCATTTTCCTGCTCCTCTGGTGTGGACATTTTTTTGGGTACATTATAACAGTAAATATCACCAATATAATATAGTTCATAAGTTGATGTCGACCAGTTATTTAGTACAACATGTGAGGTATGAAAATTTGAACATTTGAATACAAGAAAAATAGTAAATGTCAATTAGCGAACATGCTCATGTTGCCATATGTGATGCATTCTAAAAGGAAAAAAGAACGGTAAGGACGAAAGTTCGATGTTGCTCTCCTCATATAAATGGATTTAAGAATAAACTAAAATCTACAAATGGTCTATTTAGAATATCTTCCAATTTAAGCATTTTTTTAAAAGAATATTTTTAGCAAAAATATTTTTATATCTTACTTTTTTAAAAAGTGCTTTAAATAATATTTTTTTGTTCCACTATATTCAAAAGTGAATTTATTAATTGCAAATATGTTTTTTTTTCTTCTTACTACATATTTCGAAGAGTTTTGGTTAATCACTTTAAAATCAATTTTGGATAATCTATCTCTCAAGTGTTTTTGCAAAAATAGATTTTAAATTAATCCATTCTTTAAATACTTTTTATTTATTAAGATTAAAAAAATATTTTTGATTATCTAAAATCATTCCAGAAGTTATACTACACTTAAATTATTAAAATTTTTAAAGGTCTTTATAGAAAAGTTGTAAAAGTTGATTTTGTTCAAAAAGTAGTTTTCAAAAGTTATTTCAAACACTATAAGAGTTTCGAAAGCCAAGTTTAATAATAATTTTCTGTTTTTAAAAACAGATACCAAATAATTTTTTTAATATAGAAATCTTATTGGTGAAATTATTTTTTAAAACAATTTCCAAAACATTTTAAGCACAGAAAATGAAAAAGTGCTTGAAGCGAAAACAACATTATTGTTCTTATATGTTTTCTTAATTAATTGGTCAAATATGATAACTGCTTCTTTTTTCTTTTTCATTTTCTTTTTTTTTTTTTTAAATATCACTTGATTTCAATATAGTTCACCAGTAAGATATAATCCTTCAATCGAGAGGTTAAGTTCGAACCTATATGTATTTGAACTAAAAAAAAAGTTAATATATAGAAGAGATATATGAAATACGATAATAAAAATAATAAAAATTTAATCGGCTATTAAATTAAAAGAAACATAAAACAAATTTAAAAGGAAAGTGACAATTTGAATGTTTAACATCAGGGGTATATTAGAAAACAACTTGACAATTAAGCTAGGGATAGAAAAATTTTAGATTAAAAAATACTTTTCGTCACTAAACTTTCTTGAAAGTAACAATTTAGTTCATGGATGTAACAATTTTGTCCTTGTGTTTTTTAAATTTGTAACAATTTGGTTCATGTATTTTAAATTTTGTAACAATTTAAAGCATACCGTGAAAAAATATGTCAAAATTAAGTGACAATTTTTACTATGTAACAACTTATCAATTATTTTTTTACAAATACGTTTGGTCCCTAATCAGTCTATCAATCTATATATGTAATAATTCTCATTGAATCTTAATAATATTTTTCACAATAAAAATTAAATTGTTACAAATTTTGAAGTATAAAGACTAAACTATTATATACTAAAGTTTAGGGACTAACTTGCTTCAAAATTGAAAGTACAAAGACTAAATTGTTACAAACTAAAGTTCAAGAACGAAATTGTTACCTCCATGAAAGTTTAGAGACTAAAAATATTTTTTAACAAAGATTTTAACCTCGTTTCTGATTTTTTTTAAAAAAAACTACATAAACTATCCCATAATAAACAAAAAATATTACAAATTAACTAATAAGATGGATTGTTCTTCCCTCACGAGGTATTCAGAGATAAAAATGTAACTAAAAACAAGAAAAAAAAAAGAAAAAAAGAAAAAAAGAAAGAAAGAACGAACAATTACTTCGAGGGAAGAATTTGTTGTGGTGAGTTTTTTGAAATCCCCTTTGAATAAGATCTACTATGAAGCTTCATTCTGGCTTACGGCAAGTAATAATGGCAAATTTGATAAGATCTTTCTTGAATCCTTCAATCATCCATGGCATCACTAGTGCTCCTTTTATCGTTTTCCACCCTGATTGTAACAATACCAAAAAAAATACAAAAATGAAAAACACTTAAATATTTGGACATGTTCATGGGGATAAAAAAAAAAACCAAATATTTGAAAATATTTAGGCACAGTTGGATAATAATTTTGTTTTTAGTATTTCATTTTTTAAAATTGTGTTTGTTTCCTAATCATTTATTTATTAGGGTTTTCTCCTTTATATGAGAAACATTAGAATTCTTACTCCATTTGATATTCATTTGTTTTTTTGGTTTTGGCATTTAAAAATTAAGTTTAGTTTCTCCCAATTTCTTTACAATGTTTAGCTTAAAGAAAAATTTGAATTCTTAATCAAATTCCAAAAACAAAAACAATTTTTTAAAAACTACTTTTTTTTTGTTGTTGTCAAAACTTGGCTTGAATTTTGAAACACTTGTCAAAAGTAGATAACAAATCAAAGATACTCATAGGGAGAAATAATGTTTATAAACTTAATTTTAAAAAAACCAAATGGTTATCAAACCGACCTACTTTTAGTTTTCAAAAATTGGTTTGCATTTTGAAAGCATATTTAAAAGGTAGATTACAAAACAAAAAAACTCATAGGTAAAGTAGTGTTTGTAAGCCTACTTTTCAAAAACCAAATGGTTATCAAACATGCCTTAAAGTCTGTCCATATGCAATATGGATTCTACATTTGGTTTTAAAATTTATTGCATCAAATTGATTAAGCTAATATCCATTTCGTATATCCTTTTAACCATTTTTGGATTATAAGATCCAAATAGTGAAAATTCTAAAAACAATTTTTGTTTTTTTTTTTTTTTTAATGTTTTCAATGTATTTGGATTTTAAATTTGCAATTCTAAAATGTAGAATTACATTAAAAAAAGATAAAACTTTGATAAATATACTCTTTTATATTATAAACTTATTTCGTATTTATTAAAATTAAAATACGTATAACATAATATTTTATAAATTTATAATATTGTAAAATAATAATTATACAAAATTTATAACATAAAACATGTTCATAAATTAATTAATAATAGTTGAGATTCAACCAAATATTTAGTCATAATTACAACTATTTTTATTATTTATGAATATATTACCAAAACACATTTTGATCAACTTTTTAAATTGAGATCCAGTATCTAAATCTACTACTAAACACATATTTTAATACATCAAAAACATAAAATAATAATAATGATAATAATAATAATAATAATAATAAACAAAACTCTATTTTTCATTAAATTTCTAGTTTTCAAATCACTAACCAAATTTAGAAAATGTAAATGGAAAAATATTTAGAATATGAAAATACTAAAAAAAAAAATGTAAAAACTATTTTCAAAATTGTCATCTCCTAAGTCAGAGAATTTAAATATTATTTTCAGAAATAAACTCACTAAACAAAAATTCATGTAATACTGTTTTCAATTAATTCAAAAGGTGTAGCTTGAAAAACTTTTCGAAAAGTTAACTTACGAAATTTAAGATCCGGTTGAATTACCTTCTAATTTAAACACTTTTGAAAAGAATATTTTCAATAAAACTGTTATTATATCTTACATTTTTTTAAAAATTATTTTAAATATCAAATTTGTTTGGTTACACCATATTCAAAAGTAATTCTATTAATTATAAAAAAATTCATCTTTTATTACATATTTTGAGAATTTTCAATAAATCACTTTAAAGTCATTTTTGGATAATCTATCTATCAAGTGTTTATTCAAAAAAGTTTTTAAAGTACTTCAATTTTTGAAGCACTTTTCATTTATTAAATTTAAAAAAAAAAACTACTTTTGATCACATAAAAATCACTCAATAAGATATACTAAACACATTTTAAATTATTAATTTTATTTAAAATGTATTTTTTTTCACAAGTTATTCCTTACCCATTCAATTATGAAGGTAAATTTGAGTTTTTAGTGTTGGAGTATTTACCGCTTCGCAAGAGAGATGTGAAGCCTTTCCAAGTCAATGCAGACCGAATAACTGCGGGCCAAAACGGAGCGACATTCTGAGACCAGTCTGCTGTCTTTATATCCTGAGTCGTTTTGACATGACGTTTTTAAATAGTAAAAAGAATTTTTAGGACATTTTGATATTTGGTTTCAACTTCAATAAGTCAAACCAGACACAATGGTCCTTTTAGTTGTCAGAAAACCCTACCATTTCAATAATTTAGATCATAAATTACATTGGTTAGACTTTAGATTACATTTAAAATTTAATGGTTAGTTTACAATGATTCTCAATATTTGTAAATTGCCAGCTTAACTAATGCACACTTTTACTAATTTCACAAAACAACCATCTAATCTTACAATATGATTTCGATAGTTTAATTCGATAGCCATAACGTAGTGTAAACCTATTCTCTTTAAACCCTTTTAGCATCACTAAGTCAAACCCTATGAGATTTAAATTCAAAGTTCAATAAATAGACACAATGCTCAAAGTACCTGAAGGTTGTGGGACTCGAGTAGTTTGATGTAATCAGCAGTGGAGCACCAAGCAGGGAGATAGAAGCCATCACAAATCTTCTGAAGGAGCTTGTGCTCCCATGGCTGCAAAGAGTCCTCAGAGGGCCCAAGGTCTCTATGGCACCATGTAACTATGATAATGGTGCCTCCTGGGGCTGCAACTCTAACCAGTTCACTCACAAACTACAGAGTTTGAAAGAGGCATATTAACAAACACATACAAGGCAAGCAACAAACAAACACTGTCTCAGACAAAAAAGAAATCGAAGAAGTAATTGAAGAGAGAGAGCAAAAGAAAAAACCTTGGATTTGTCAGGCATGTGCTCCCCACTCTCCATGGACCATACCAGATCAAATTCCCCATCTGAGAATGGTTGGTTCAGAGCATCTGCCACTTCAAAACACACCTACCACACACAAAAAATCCTCTCTATAGAAAGCTTGTCATGCCACATTTAAGCTACTTCAACATTCAACATTTCAGATTCCTTCATGGTTAGTTGAGCTCGTCAGAGGTTAATTCGATTTTAGTTTCTAAACTTTTAAATTTATTCTATTTTGTGTATTCGAACTTTTATAGTATTTAATTTAGTTTCTAAAGTTGTCCAAAAAAATATAATTCAATTAGTAAGAAAATATAATTCAATTAGTTAAGAGTTCTTACCAAAATGTTAAGAGTTCGAACCCTTATTCTCCTATGTTGTTGAACTCAAAATTTGGTTAAAAAATTAAATAAATTAAAAAAAGTTTGGTGAATATTTTGGTCTCTCCTCCTACCATTTTGTCACTTTAACATTCATTCATCCAAAATTCATCTACGCTAGTTTATGCACACAACCATATAATATCTTTGAAGTTATGCTATCTATTTGTTCCAACAATTGACATCATAATTTCAGAGACCAAAATAGATAAAACTTTGAGAACTATTACACGTCCTGAAAATTTAGAGAGGAAAATAACATAATTCTAAGGACGAAAACCATCCACAGAGTTTTTTGGACACTTTTCACACTTTCTGCAACCAAACAAAAAAGACTATTCCAGCAGGCATTCATTATATTGGTTGTATTAGTTGAGTCATGACTGATTTTTCAGTTTTGAATCAAACCAAAGAAAACAGCAAAACAAAAGACTAAGAGAGAATCTTCAAAGAAAAACAAAAACAAAAAATTGGAGAAGAACAAAACAGAACAAACGATTCAAAGACGTACAGACCTTATCACTTAATCCTTCAGCCGCAGCAATCGCTTGAGCCCGTTTGGCTTGAACAGGGCTCAACGTTATACCTCTGGATTTCGCCCCAAACTTCCTCGCCAAATACCTCGAACTTCCCCCAATCCCACACCCAACGTCCACCGCCGCCTCCGCCGCCGTCACGCCGGCGAACCGAAGCGCCTCCTCGATCATCCGAATTTGCGCGGCGCGGTGATCGGAGAGCGAAACGGAAGAATCCGGATCGTAAAATCCATGGTGCATATGCTCGCCCCAAACGCTCTCCCAAAGCCCCGACGATTCGTCGTAGAACTCGGCGATTCCCTTCTGGAGTCGATCGGCGTCCATCTCGATCTCGGCGGCCGTCGTCGTCTCAGCCGCAGCGAGCAGAGGAAAGTTCCGGCGGCGGGAGAAGGAAGAAAGGGAACGGCGGAGAGGGATTGAAGAGAGGATTGTGGCGTTGAGGCGATTGGAATGGAGGCAGGAGGGGCTATACGACGACGTATGGATTGAAGTTGCAGAGGTGAAGCTCATTGCTGGTTATTATAAAGAGAGGAACAATGGCCAATGCCAATTTGTTGGGAACGTGAAGCAACAGAGAGATTCTTTGTGGGGGATACTGTTTATAAGAGAAAATAGGACGGCTGAATTTCATGTATTTATGATTTTTATTTATTACATTCAAATCAATTGAATCTCTATTTCAATGGTTGAATTCAAAGAAAAAAATCAAATCTAACTTTGGTGGCCAATTTAAATGTAGCTCGATTGGTTAAGACATTCAAACCTAGATTCAAATTCCTACCTCATACATGTGTTAAACTAAAAAAAATGGTTAAATTATAAATTTAGTTCCTAAAATTTAAGGTTTGGGTCAAATAAGTTTTGAACTTTAAAAATAATCTAATAGATCTTTAAACTTTCAATTTTGTGTTTAATAGGTACTTAAAATTTGAGAAGTGTTTAATAAGTTCTTAAACTTTTGATTTTGTGTCATTATAATCACCAAGCTTTCAATTTTGTGTCTAATAGGTCTTGACTTATTTGACATTTTTTTAAATTCACAAATCTATTATATACAAAATTAAAATTTTAATGTTCTATTAGACGCAAAATTCAATTTTATGTCTATTAGATTTGTTAATTTAAACAATATTGAATATACCAAGGACCTATTACTATTAGACACAACATTAAAAGTTCAAGGCCCTATCCAACATTTTTAAAGTTTAGAAACTTATTACACACAAGATTGAATGTTGAGAAACTTATTAGATACTTTTTAAAGTTGATGGATTGATTAACACACAAATATGAAAGTTTAAAAACTAAACTTATAATTTAACCTAAAAAAATCAACTTGGGACTGGATGGATTCAAGTATAGTTAAGTAAATAAGGTATCTAATATCTTCTTTTTTTTTTTTTTTTAAGTTGAAGATTTGATTTATGATTATCTCCACATTTGTTGAACATAAAAAAAGAAAAATAAATATGAGAGTGGAAATTTGAACTTTCAATCTTAAGAAAAAATATAGATGTCTTCGTCGTTTATCTAGGCTCTATATGTTGATTTTTTTTTTTGAAAGGATCTATATATTGATTGATTGCTAAGGCTAAAAAAACAAAATGTTGAGAGTTTCCTTCATTGTACATACACAACAATTTATATAATAGTTTAATTATTCACGTAACAATGAGGTGACAAGTGATGACTTTTTAATAGAAAAAATTAGGAAAAAAATCAATCTTGACCCTATACTTGACAAGTTGTATCCATTTTAATCATGAACTTTCAATTTTATCAATTTAAACTTCAAACTTAGTAGATTATATCAATTTTAACTCTAAACTTGCAATTTCATCAATTTAAACCTCAAACTTGAATAAGTGTATCAATTTACACTATCGATTAAGTTTTCGTTTCAATCACCATTAGAAAGGTTTCCCACACATACTCAAAGTCACGTGCTACTCTATGATATATACTTGTTTATTATTTTTTTAAAAAAAATTATAAAAAAACAATTAAATCATTCCAGATCGGGTCGCTTCCATCATAAAAACCACGAACTCGACTCTCGAAAGTAGGACCCACATGAAAACAAATGGACTCTTGTGTTTCCCTCGCCTTTGGTGTTGATACTAGCAGCGACGAGTGTGAAGAAGACACATGTAGTAATGTCATTGAAGGTGGCAACGACCATGGCGGTTTTTTCGACTTCGGTGGTGAGGAGTTTGAGCTCGACTAAAATGCAGGAGAAAATATGGAAGGCGGTGGTGGATAGAGTGACGCTCATGAACATAATGAACTATTCGTAACCGACCTTGTCAGCCCCATTGATAGTCTTACAGAGGATTAAAATGACATTGATGCTAGAGAGGAAGGGGACAAAGATTTAGATGAGGGCGATTTTGAAAGCCCTACGTCCGTTAATGTGGATGGAGGACAAATTGAGCTCATGGCCGATGAGAAATTTAAAAAAAAATCAATATTGGTGACTGATTCAAGAATGAGAGTACTCCATTGAGGCAAAATATGGTGCAAATAAGTTTTATTTCTATTAAAAGCCGATGGATCGAGTAAAATTCTGCCTTAAAATTGAAAATTCCTCAATTAATGAAATGAAAAAAGCAGCAGAATCAGAGAAGATAAGAAGTGGAAAAAAGTCATGCTCTGAAATTGAAAAACATTATGACGAGTCTACTCCAATTTTCTTCAGCAATTTTATTTTTTTAAAAAAATAACAAATATACGTATATGTTATAGAGCAACACGTGGCTTTGGACATGTGTGGGAAACCTTTCTAACGTGGATTGAAACAGAAACTTAACAAAGGGTGTAAATTGATACACTTATTCAAGTTTAAGGTTTAAATTGATGAAATTGAAAGTTTAGGGTTAAAATTGGTACAATCTGCTAAGTTTGAGGTTTACATTGATGAAATTAAAAGTTCAGAGCTAAAATTGATACAACCTGCCAAGTTTAGGGCAAAAATGTATTTTTCCCAAAAAATTATAAGTAAGTTGATATGATAACATGCACTATTGAGAGTTAACTAAGGTCTTGTTTAGTATTGCTTTTGTGATGAACATCACTTACATGCATATTTGTTCCTAAATGAGCTTATTCCTTAACAAATTAGATATATTTTAATTAATACTTGCACTTAACTTGTCCTAAGGATCTGTTTGTTTTACCGAAGTTGGGCTTGTGTTTTGACATGGATAAAAATTATCCATGTTTGTTACATAAGTTTTGAAATTTTAAAACCCATGTATTTATTATAGGTTGTAAAAAAGTCTTTTGAAATATGAGAATTTTTTATCCATCTAGAAGATTGGACTTTTTTGCTGAGATATATAATTAGGAGAGAGAATGTAACGAAAACTTTTCATATTAGACTTTCTAGGGAAGTTACTACATACATGCTAATGGAATTTAGAAATCTTTAATAATAGACAAAAAGAATTAAACTTTTTGCTAAACAATTAAAAATCTTTTAGTTCGGTATCCCTTTAAAATCGTTTCAAAACATAATGTGAATTGAAACGTTAAATCAACTGAAATAGTTTCACAACACATTGTTTACTTAACAAAATATTTTTAAATAATACACAATCTAAATGCGGAAATCGTGTTCTTCAAAGTCACCCATGACCCTTTTAGCAACTGCCTTGTCCATCGCCTAAGATATGTCTTTGTCTTTGCCTGAAAAGAATTTTTTTTTTGAAAAAGGGTGAGTATTTAAAATACTCAGTAAATGACCTCACTATCGGGGTCAAGATATGCAAACACATACGGAATATTTTTTTTTAAAAACCTTTTCCTCTAGTGGGACCTAAAACCTTTTCATAGTAGAAACGTTTCCCTTTAACTTTTTCCTTCGACTTTAATGTGGACAATTAACTCAACCTAACAATGCCTTTTTTAAAAAAAAACCTTTTCCTCTAGTGGGACCTAAAACCTTTTCATAGTAGAAACGTTTCCCTTTAACTTTTTCCTTCGACTTTAATGTGGACAATTAACTCAACCTAACAATGCCTTTTCATTTAACATTTTCAGGTTCCTTTTCATTTAGCCTTGTCAGGCTCCTTTTCATTTAGTCTTTTCAGGCTCCTTTTCATTTAGCATTTTCAGGCTCCTTTTCATTTTGCCTTTTCAGGCTCCTTTTCGTTGAGATGTACATCTATAATTTTAGGAGGGTAATTGCCACAGGCTTCGAAATCATTTTATCATGAAAATACACATGTATGCATGAGGTCCCAAAGCATTTTCATTTCCATTCAATGATGCAACATAAAGCAACATTCTCACATTATTCATCATAAATCATAAATCATAAATCATGCATCACATTCATAAGAATATTTTGCAATCACACATGTAAGAATTCATTTTCATATATAGTATTTTAAAATTCATCAAAAATCATAAATAAAACATTTTATAAGATCTTTTCATTGCAAATGTAGTTTTTCAATTCAGTTCCTAACTTGTATTTAAGCATACCGACATAAAGTCTCTTACCTTGGCTAGAAATTTGGTAATTCCCAAAACACTATCTCCCACAAGGAGATCCTTCACGCAACCTATAGTCATTCCCAAGGAAATTGGTGTCAAACCTTAATTAGCTTGCTGAAAAATTATGTCAAAATAATCCAACTCCAATTTTCTGACTTCTCCATACAATGGGTAATCTTTAATAAATTCTAAAAATATTTGGGTAAGTGACATTGACTCACTTAAGTTTGGGGGGGTGAGTTTTGTAATACTACTGTTGTAATATTATGTCGTTGTACTAGTATGTTGTTGTAATATTATTTTGTTGTAACAGTATGTCATTGTAGCATTATGTTGTTGTAATAGTATGTCGTTGTAACAGCTGCTAGGAATTTCAAAAAAAAAAAAAAAGATACTCCTCCTAGAGTTAATCGAGTAACCAGAGGCAATCATGAAACCCATGATTTCCTCTGCATGAAAGGTTAACTTAAGAAGTGAGTATGTGAAAACGGTCTTAGCAGTGATTTGTGCTCGTGGTCAACTACTTTCACCACAAAGTGTTAGTAAGTTGGAACGAAGGTACAAGTGACAGTAAGACTCTCATAAAAAAAAAGTTCAAAAGAAAAAGAAAATGAGGCCTAGCAGCAGCTTTACATAAGTTTGGGGGAGAAAGAAAAATGTTTGTAATGTGAGTGAACTTAGCTTGTTGAACAAAGAAGATCTCCCTAGACTCTATGACTATGACTTAGGTAGGATAAACATAATAGGTGGGTTTGCATAAGAATGTTTTATCTTGAAAAAGAAAAGTAAAAGTTTTATGTGAGAAAATCTTGAAATTGTGTAAAGTGTTAAAAGTTTGAGACCTCTCGTGAACAACATTTTTTCAAAAACACCATTTGAAATCATTTTGTGAAGTGTTTGCTTGTGTATGTGCTATTTGTTTTCTAATTGCTTGAGGACAAGCAATATCTTAAGTTTGGAGGTGTGATAAGCCTTAAAATTAAGGCTTATTTAAGTCTCAAGTGCTCAAAATATTTGTGTTTGTCCTAAGATTAATTGAAAATAGTGGAAGATTGCTTGAATTTAAGGAAGAATTTAATGTGATAGCATTTGGAATAGAATTCTAGATAAATTGATTCTTTTTGCAGAAATTATGGAAATTGCTGAATCAGATTGCCAAATCTGATTTTGCAATTGTTTATGGAGCAGAGAATGTGAAAATTGCTAAAACCAGATTGCCAAATCTGATTTTGCAATTGTTTATTGGCAGAGAATTTATGGAAATACCGGCGCGAACGAAAAAACCCATTATGGAAAACCAAATTGCAGCATGATTTGGTGGAATTGGAGCATGATTTTTGGGCAATCTTCAACCCTAATGAAGGCCTATAAATGGGGAAGAAGAAGATGAGCTATTAATGGGATTTTGAGGGCGATTTGAAGGATCAATTTCGTGGGTTTTTGGGTTTTAAAAAAGGAAAAAATCTGCATTAAACCCATTCCGAAAATCTTCAATTACAGCCCGATTTGGAGGAATTTAAGCACGAAATTTGGGCATTCTTCAACCCTAGTGAAGGCCTATAAATGGGGAAGAAGAGGAGGAGCAAAACAAGGCGATTGGGAGGCGAATTTAGAAGCAAATGTTCGTGGGTTTTTGCAGTTTTCGCACCCTCTGTTTTTCGAATTTCTGCTGTTTTTGGCCAAATTATTCAAGTTCCATCTCAGTTTTTCTTCAGTTTGCATTACAGAAGCATTGCTTGAGCTTTTTCTATTCTCATTTAATGTATTTTGAATTAAGTTTGAGTTTGAATTCAAGTTAAGTTGGTAGGTTTATTTCAAAAATTGTTCTATGTTTTTTTTTACTTACTGGAAGTTTTTAGCCCAAGTTGGAGTCTTTGTTTTCCATATTTCTTTGAATTTTCATATAATACCTACTGGGATAGCATTACCCATTTATTGTTAGCTTGATTTCTTCATTTATTCTACAATTTTGGTGGAGCAAATTGGATGGATTAAGTTTTGAAACAAAATTCGTAAGCCTCTGTTTTCTAAGCTTTTGAACGTCAAGGTTTTCTAAGAGGTATGAGGAAGAAGATTAACAATTTACTTAATTTCCCTTGAAGTTCTCTTTAATTCCCATTAAGCATTTTTTTCTTGAATTCTTAGTAGTTGCCAAAAAATAATATTACACATTATTGTGTTAATTATTCAATTTACACAATTTTTAATATGAACTTTTTCTCAAAAATTAGTTTTAAGATTTTTATATTTAATTTGAGCTAAAACTTCTTAGGGGGGTTCAAGGATGTGAATTCCCTAAGAAGTAAATGTAGCCAAAATTCCAATGAAAACCAAGCCTACATCTCAATTGTTTGCTTGTGTTGATTAAATTTCCGTTGAGATCCTAGATTGATCAACTAGGGTATCAACTCAAGCTTAGATCTAATACCGACAGGGTTAGTGATAAGTAGATTTCACACAAGTAATGGAGAAAGGAGCTTAGACATAAGCCAATCCTTACCCTAGACATAGGGATTAAGGACTCCAAAGCCCATAAAATTGTGAGCCAAATTATCTAAGATAGAGGGACTATAGACATATAGGTCTCTCACTTAGCCTCCTAAAAACCTAAATTCAAGGTAAATAGGAGATGCAATTTTGGTTTACAATTGAGTGTGGAGTAGGTTGGAATTGCAATTTTGGCTTGCAATTACAACTTAGGGCAATGACATTCTTGAGCCCCATCTTTATCTAAAATGCCCTTTGCAATTTCATTTTCTAAGTTTATCTAGTTTGTCATTCCAATATTGCTATTTCTCAATTTTGCAATTTTTGTTATTTCGATTATTGTCATTTCTAGATTCTGCAATTCAATTCTGCAATTTTTCTTTATTTCCATTATTGCCATTTCTTGATTCTGCAATTAGATTCTGCAATTTATCTTTTTATCAACACACCATCCCAACATTATTTTTGCAATTTAGTTTTCCATTTGCAATTTTCCTTACACTTTTGCTTTACAATATTTTTGTTACTCCGTTCCCTGTGGGATTTGATACTTGGTACTCAGATACCATTTTATATTACTTCGATCGCGTGCGCTTGCGTGACCACCGATCAAGTTTTTGGCGCCGTTGCCGGGGAATGGCAGTTTAACAAAAAAAAATTGTTTTAGCAAAAATTGTAAGAAACGATTGCAACAATTTCTCCTATCTGCAGGAGGAGCTCGATTTCATTTGTTGAGGGAGAGAAATTACAAAAAGACGCAACATAGGGTTGATTGCTTGAGAAAATCCACGAGATGGAAAGAGACATCATTGCAGCATTGAGCACCCAAGCCTCATCTTTAAGCTACATGATGGAAACTTTGATGATGGGAAGTCCTATAGCTCATTTTAACCCTATCTCTTCTATTTCTTGTGTTTATTGCAAAGAAAGTCATTCATTTGATAATTGTCCTTATAATCCTGATTCTTTGTGTTATGGATTTCTACCCAGGTTTACAAATCAACATCAGTACTAGTGCTTCTAGCAAGGGAAGATGATTCCAAAAGAGCCAAGCATCGAAGAACTTGCGAGGGAATATAGAGCAAAGAACGATGTTGTAATACAAGGTCAAGCTGCATCTCTACGAAATTTGGAGATCCATATTGAACAAATTGCAGATGAATTGGAGAACAGGTCCCAAGGAATCTTGTTCGAGGACATAGAGACTTCAAAACAAGAAGAAGAAAAATGTGAGGCGGTGACACTAACTGAATGGGAACATGAAGACCTTAAACTCCCAATAGAAGTAGAAAACACTCCAACACTTGACAACATTAAGGAGCTAGAAGGGAGAGAAGAGACCAAAGAAGAACCACCTCAAGAAGAGAATGAACCACAAAAGAAAATTGCAGTGAGCTATGAAATCACAATTTCACAGCAATTGACATCCAAAGTGCTCCCGACGCTGGAATGTTCTGCTTTCGCTTATTGCAGCTTGCAAGAAACACTAAATGAAGAAGCATGCAGAAAGGAGAGCATGAAGAATGACAACATGCAGTATGCGACAAGGATTGCACCTACAATTTCTACTTCCGAAGACACATATAAATCTCTTGAGTCATCAAAGCCCGTTATGATCAAAGCACCTCAACTACGATTGAAATCTCGTCCAACATCGAGACCTAGGTGCAAAATGAAGGAACATAGTTGCGGTCTCCCCACTGGAATAGGATAAGTTTTATCTTTGCGTTCATTTTCTTTAAAAAAAAAAAACAAAAACAAAACAAAACAAAAAAACAAAAATTTAAGAGAAACTTTCAACTTTTGAAATTCCAATATGAATGAAGAAGTTAATTCAGAAAAGCTCTATCTAAGGAAAATCCTGTCTAGGCTGAGGTACTTAAGTTGACCGCTAAGGGAACACCTCTACCTGGGGATTTACCTGGGAGTTTGATGAATCAACTTTGAGTTCAAAAATTGGAATTTCCAAAAAGTAACTATGCATTGAGAAAAACTGTGTGAACTTTCTGATGCTCTACTCTTGAGTTTCAGGAAAATATAAGAAGAAAGAGCGGGAGGAAGAAATTGTAGTCGCAATTACGAAAGCAAAATTGCAATTGCAATTTCAGGAGAATTCTTTGCAAGACTTCCAACAACCCCGAGGACAGTAATGGCAACAACAACACATTTTTCTCTGCATAGGGGAGTCTCTCTTTAACCTATCTTTCTAGCTTTGTTAATTGTTATGTTATTGGTTTAAGGTTTAGTTAAGTTCTTGTATGCTTATTTAGTTTAATTGCTTTCATGAATTCTGAAAAATAAAAAAAAAAAAAAAATCTATTCCTCACACAAGCATGCCATAAAAATCATGTTCCAAAAATAAGTGCAAATTGTTTTCTTTGGTGTTTAATGATGATACCTAGAATTTTCTCAACTCTTAAGTGCTTTCAAACACAACTTGAAGTTTTCAAGATCATAAAACTTGATAAATTCTTTTTCTCCATAAAACATTCGAACCCAAACTCCCCTTGTGTTTATCCCATCTAATGGACTTATGAGAGTTTAGCTTCGATGCTTACCATGTTAAGTGACCCAACTATGTACCCCAACCCCTGTACTTCTAGTTCTTAGTCAATGGGGACATTGACTCACTTAAGTTTGGGGGGGGTGAGTTTTGTAATACTACCGTTGTAATATTATGTCGTTGTACTAGTATGTTGTTGTAATATTATTTTGTTGTAACAGTATGTCATTGTAGCATTATGTTGTTGTAATAGTATGTCGTTGTAACAGTTGCTAGGAATTTCAAAAAAAAAAAAAAAAAAAGATACTCCTCCTTCTAGAGTTAACCGAGTAACTAGAGGCAGTCATGAAACCCATGATTTACTCTGCATGAAAGGTTAACTTAAGAAGTGAGTATGTGAAAACGGTCTTAGCAGTGATTTGTGCTCGTGGTCAACTGCTTTCACCACAAAGTGTTAGTAAGTTGGAACGAAGGTACAAGTGACAGTAAGACTCTCATAAAAAAAAAAAAGTTCAAAAGAAAAAGAAAATGAGGCCTAGCAGCAGCTTTACATAAGTTTGGGGGAGAAAGAAAAATGTTTGTAATGTGAGTGAACTTAGCTTGTTGAACAAAGAAGACCTCCCTAGACTCTATGACTATGACTTAGGTAGGATAAACATAATAGGTGGGTTTGCATAAGAATGTTTTATCTTGAAAAAGAAAAGTAAAAGTTTTATGTGAGAAAATCTTGAAATTGTGTAAAGTGTTAAAAGTTTGAGACCTCTCGTGAACAACATTTTTTCAAAAACACCATTTGAAATCATTTTGTGAAGTGTTTGCTTGTGTATGTGCTATTTGTTTTCTAATTGCTTGAGGACAAACAATATCTTAAGTTTGGGGGTGTGATAAGCCTTAGAATTAAGGCTTATTTAAGTCCCAAGTGCTCAAAATATTCGTGTTTGTCCTAAGATTAATTGAAAATAGTGGAAGATTGCTTGAATTTAAGGAAGAATTTAATGTGATAGCATTTGGAATAGAATTCTAAATAAATTGATTCTTTTTGCAGAAATTATGGAAATTGCTAAATCAGATTGCCAAATCTGATTTTGCAATTGTTTATGGAGCAGGGAATGTGAAAATTGCTAAAACCAGATTGCCAAATCTGATTTTAGCAATTGTTTATGGGCAGAGAATTTATGGAAATGCCGACGCGAACGAAAAAACCCATTATGGAAAACCAAATTGCAGCATGATTTGGTGGAATTGGAGCATGATTTTTGGGCAATCTTCAACCCTAATGAAGGCCTATAAATGGGGAAGAAGAAGATGAGCTATTAATGGGATTTTGAGGGCGATTTGAAGGATCAATTTCGTGGGTTTTTGGGTTTTAAAAAAGGAAAAAATTTCGTGGATTTTTGGGTTTTAATTTGCCTTGAAATAGTGGTGAACACTTACCCAATGAAATTTCTCAATTATAAACGCCTCCAACCTCAATCAAACTCGAATTTCCATCGATTTTAACTCCAGATGATTTAATTCTGAGAATCCGAGACCCAAATATCAAAGGTAATATAAAATTAAAACAAAAACTTTATGGGTAATCTTCAAATCACAAACTCTGCCAACCATTAGTTTGAAATCAAACCTCAGGATGCTTACCCACTACAAATCGAGGGCGTATATGGATGTTCGATCACCAAGCTTGTCGGAATTTGACCTCGAACCATTATACCCACTTTGTTATCTGTACAAAAACAGAGAAAGGGAAAAGGAATATGACAGTGGCGGAGGAGCTGGCAACGTGTGACGACATGCACGACGGGGATCACAGTGCAGAGGAGGGTGTAACTCGGTGGAGTTCGACGATGGAAAGAGCTGTGCGCGACAGATCTGGCAGTGGCTGTAGGCACTGGCGTGGCTCCTGATACATGTAGACAGTAGTCGTTCTGTAGATCTGAGCGACTATGCGTGCATAGAGGAGCATATTAGACCGACGAACGTAGATCTGGCAGAAAACGCACGGATCAAGGACCGGTGAGGAAGCTCAGCAACCCGAGGTCGGTGGCTAATTCGGCGCATGGGAGAGTGATTTGATGAGGACTCCATGACGATCTATGACTTATGCTCTGGATGGCGGTGCTTGCAGACCAACGATGCGTTGGGTGTTGTTGAGCGGCGGGGATCAAGAGAGGGAGAGAGAGTTGTCGGTGAGAGGAGGAAGAAGAAAAGGAAGAAAGAGAAGAAATGTGATGCCCTGCATCTTCAAGTATCGTTAATTTTCATCTTTTGTTTGTAATTGTGGTGAGTGTTTTAAAAAAAAAATTCGTTTAAGGTCAATTCGGGGAATATCGGAATTTAGTGGGTCAATTTAGGTAAATAAGTTTTTATAATTTTAGCGAAAGGATTTTAAGTTAAATCAAATCTCGTAATTTTGGAAACTCGCTTTTACCCAAAAGATTGGTCCTAAATCTCATAGAGAACCTAGGTCTCTAATTGGAAGATAGAAATCCAAATAGCCCTAAGTCTTTTTAAATAATGGGTTTTGTTTAAAGTGAAAAGAAAAAAAGGATTTTATTTTTATCTTTTTTTTTCCCAAAACAACCCAAAACCCCCAATTTCTCTTATTCTTTCCCCCTATTTCACGCCGTCTCTTTCCCCTCATTCACGCCGTTTACGCATAGCCACCATCTCCATCACCTTCTTCGATTTCTCCTTCTCCTTTGCATAAGCAGCCATGAAAAAAACCCCTCCCCCTCGTGAATCCTCCCCATCATCTCCGTCGGCTTCTTCTTATTCTTCTCCCTTCACCGTCGGCTGTTCTCCTTCCCTTCCGTTCGTGCTCCAACGACGTGAATTGGTGGGCTGGGACGAAGGAAGAGCAGGACGACGTGTTTCCAATGGCCCACAGAACGAGCGGCAACGTCTTTCTCCGGTGAGGGTGCTTGACCAATGGCATTTGTTCTTTCTAGGTGAGTTTTGACTTAGACCAATGCTAAATCGACCCCGAATTTGTGTTACCCATTATTTATTAACTCTGAACCTTCATGTGTAGGTTTTATTGAACACTGTCCAACACGTATTCGGACTCCATCGAACAGTTTTTAGCCGCATTCGAGTTTGTTCTGTAAGATTTGGTGAGTTCCAACACGTTTTGCCCCTTTCGCAAACCAATTTAAATAGTGTAGCTTAGTGTCTAACGCGTAGGAATCTTCAATTTGCAAGTTTAGACCAGTTTGATTCCTTTCGAACACCAACCAACAATAATTCGAGCTTGTTTGGAGTAGTTTAGTAAGTCTCAATAAGTTTCAGCAAGCCTTTAAATCCTTCGGACAAAAATAAGATGCGTTAGATGAATTTCTAATTCTTGTAAACTTGCGTTCGTAGATTGGATTTAATTTGGAGTATTCAAGTAAGGCTCAAAGTTCTTGTTAGGTAAGAAAATTCTTCCAAATACTCCTTTAGTCTCAATCTAGGATTTGGGTTGTTTTCTAAATTCTAAATCTTTAACTTGTCTTTTTAGGAATATCTTGGACTATCTTAGGAACGTTATAGGAAAGTAGAATTCTACCGGTTGGGTTTGATTGTTGTTTGTTAGCATGTTGTGTGTGCTCTAATTGCTTACTTATGAATACTTTATTGATTTGATTTGTTATGTGATTTTGAACGTGTTTAGTATGCTACGATGAATTGGTAACATTTAGCATGTCGTGATGTTCCCCTTGTGATAAACATCTTACCTTGTTGAGTTCGATTTAATCTAGCGATGCATCATGAGTTATTGACATTGGTTGCGAAAGCATGTTATGGTTGTTTGTGTAGCTTTGGCATAATCATGAGCTAGAAGCATGATATGTAGGATTTATGCATTCTGGTAAGAATGAGTAAGGTTAGTGAACCTTGTATTGGATAAATGGAAGTGGAGCGAGTACTAGTGTGCCTCGAGTGAAAATGGTCGAGGGGTAGTATGTCACCATTGAGTCCAGAGAAATCGAGACCTTGGGTAAAAATGGCCAAGGGTCGATGTGGTTAAGTCATCGTTGCGCCTTGAGTAAAAATGGTCAAGGGGCGATGCACAGTTCGTGGCCTTGGGTAAAAATGGTCAAGGGTCGAACGCTGAGTGCAGTAAAGAGTCGTTGAGGCCCTGGGTAAAAATGGTCAGGGGTCAACGTGTCTCGAAGGAATCCGTCTCAGGTAGCTTGTGAGGGCTAAACATGAGTGGTTTGAGTGATTCAGTGGAGTTTGGGTGAGCATGTTGAGCTTGGGTAGTGGTTCCATATGCATGAGATGAGCATGGTACATTTGTGAATATAACTCGTGAATTAAGCATGTTGTATGTGATGTTTATGTGAGTTGTATGTCTAGCTTGTTATGGAAAGCATGATATTTGTAAGCATGTTGTTTTGCTTTGTATGCTGATTGGTGGCCCTTCAGGTGTGAGCTACTTACCAGTATGTGTTATGTACTGACTCACTACCAGGTTTTGCAGGTGATGACGTATGCTACAACCCTGGTGATGCTGAAGAGGATGGATGAGAGGAGAAATGCCATAGTTGGATATTTACTCATAAAGTAGTCGTCTCGTTGAGTTTAGCGTAACCGAATTATAGTTATAGTTGTCTTGAGCTTATGGCTTTAGTACTGTTGTTCTTTTCCTCTTTAGAATGGACTATTAAACTTATTAGATAGTTTGAATTATAGGTTGTGAGGCTTACTTTATGAGGTTTGAGTGTTATTGGTAGGTCATACTTCTCTTATTAGAGTTGGAGTTTTTTTTTTGTTGATTTGTTTTTGAGATGAAGCTTATAATAATTTGTTAGGTTGCCTTGGTTTTTTTTTTATTTAGACTGAACCTTTTTTTTTGGTTTTAAAAAAGACTGAGGAAGTTTTTTTTTGTTTTGATATGAGTTGTCGGGAGATCCTGAACTTTTAGTAGTTATGTGGTTGGAGTTTGGATGATAATCCGGTTATCTGGATATAGAAGTGTGCATTTTTGTCTAACAGGTACTAGGAAAATTTTGGGTATCTCGTAGTTACACCGTTATGCTGCCGAAATTTTTGCAGCTTAATAGTTGTAAGTTTAGTAATGTTTCCTAACTTAGTCTAAATTTTGGTGGCGTTACAAGAAGAAGGAAAGAATGAGATGGGTGTTTGGGGAGAGAGAAGAAAAATTGAGTTTTTTTTTTTAACAAAATAACAAAACCACAAATGCCCTTCTACCTTACCAATTCCCCCAAGAATGCCCCTTGAAGGCCTCTCAATAACCAATTTTTCCTTTAAAATTCTTTCAAAAATTACCCCTTCAAACTTTTCAAATTTCCATTTTAATCCATCAACCAAATAAACCAAATTTTATCCCCAAAACTACTTAAATTCAAGGGTTAATTTAGTTCAAAAAATCTCGGGTGTTACAAAGAAGGCATGAAAAATCATGATTTGCTTCTTTCAACAATCCTAATTTTTCTTCTTCCAACGTGAGTTTGTTTTTTCCTTCTTCTTGAGAGTCTCTGTCAACACAATCTTTGGATAGGGTTAGTAGATCTTTTCTCATTTCTTGTTTGATTTCTTGTTTGATATCTTATTTTTCTTTCATATTTCTCTAGTTTTTCGGTAGATATGCTTGTATTTTTACAACTCTCCTTTTATTTTGTCCAATTTTATTAAAAATTTGTGGGTTTGGGAGAAGGATTTGAATGGATTTGGGTTTTTGAATAACATTTTTCTGAGGATCAAGGATTCAAAATTTTGTTGATTATTTTGGATATGGTTGTGTAAATTATTTCAAATGACAAAACCTCAATCCTCCATTGAACTCCACCTCCATTTCTCCATTTTTGCTCCATTTAAGGCTCAATTTCTCTTCTGATTTGTGTTGTGTGGTTGATCCTTTTCTATTCATTTATTTTCTTCATCGGATTTGCTAGAAATATTGCGTTTAATTCTAATTTTATTTGGTTATAAGAAAGAAAAAAAACACTTCCACTCAAATAAGATCTTTGAAAATTTTGGTTAGATCATAGACATGTTATTTAAATCTCAGGAACAAAACCTGCATAACAAACCCAAACATTTTATTCTCAGACATTAATTCTATGTTATTCAAACATAGATATTTAAATCATATGTTTTTAACTCCCAAATATTTAATATCAAACAAAACTCATGATCCAAACGGCTTGTAAATGAGGAAAAGTAAGAAAGTCACATGCTTTGAGTCATATTGTGGTAATTAAATGAATTTGAGGTAAAAGATTCATTTTTGGTGAGTTTCGCAGAAATCTATCAAAAAGTCCTAGATGGCGGTTGAAAAACCTACAAGGCAGAAAATTATGTGGCTGCATAATGCCTTAAACTGGTTCAAACGTGATTTTCGTGGTCAAAACAAAATCCTTATTTCATGTAATCTCTTTCCTATTCTCACTCAAAGTTGTTTGGTCAAGCCTCCCACCTACAAACCAGCAACAAACAACCACTCTTAAACCTATATAAAGGAGTATTCAACGATTTGAAGAAGGGAGGAATCCTATAGGAAGAATTGTTAGGAAAAAACCTCCCATTACTACTACAGGAATAAACAAAAAATAACTGTGAAATTAAAAGAAAGCAACAAAAATAAGAAATACAAGAATTAACGTAGAAAACTCCAAAATTGGAGAAAAAACCACGAACATAAAGAAATACTTTACTATGTGAAAAATTATTACAATCACACAAAATTCTCTCCCCGACCCCAATTACAAAGAAACACTCTCTCAAAGGTTTATACCACTCACTTAACTAGAGTTAGTATACTGGGCTTAAAGTATTTCGAATTGGGATGATTTGAAACCAAAGCCATAGACTCCTTTTATAGTACTTGGAGCCCATGATTTTCTTGTACATTTTTGATGTGGAACAATTGCTCTTCTAATATATTGCCAAAAATCCTACAAGAATCAACTATCACACCCACCTAGAGTTCTAGGTCTAGCTGAAAGTCTAGTCTTAACCTAGCTCGAGAGTTAGCATATACGACTTAATTCACCTCGAAAGAGGATTTATATAGAGTGATCTCCCATGAGTGTATATTTGTTCGACCAAGAGATTGTCACCTTTTACTTTTCTTTTACATTGTTATGTTATTTTCATTTGAATTATGTACTTTTGATTTTTAATTCAATGTAGTATTTCATTTCTATTCATTTTATTATAAGCTAAGTTTCTTTTGGGATTCAATTATGTGGATGCCCTAGAAGATGAGCTAAGCTTGTTCCATTACTTGCGTATTTATCAAATTATCCTTGCTGCAGTTTGGTTTTATTGATTGTTTATGTTTATTGTTTGTCTAGCTTGATCACCTAGGCTAACATACAAAGTTAAACTCAATACTAAAAAGGTTAGGTAATAAACGAATGTCATAAAATCAATATAGAAAAAGAGCCTAGACATAGGACTTCGTTGTTTTACCCTAGACATAAGACATGCCTATAGGATCAAAATGATTGCATGCTTAATTATCTAAGATAAATTTCCCATAGACATATAGGAGTAATTACTTAAACTCTCAAGGGTACTTGAAATCAAGGCTGAATGGGAGAAGAATCCGATTCACATGCACAAGGTAATGCAACAGACATGCAGGTGCATAGTAACAATTTACTTACTTAGGGTAGAAACATGTTGAATCCCCACATTTCAATTGATATTTTTACTTTTACATGGTTACTCACAACAACCATCACCCAACTATTTTTTCGTTTATATTTGCTACAATTTGATAAAGCTTTTCACTTAAACACTTGAATTTATAACCAGTTTCTATGGGATCAATTCTTTGGAATACCTCCATATATTACTTGTTGACAGTGTGCACTTGCACTTGGCTGAAAATACTTTTCAAAAATATTTTTCCAAGCAACTCACACACATTTCAGTCATCAGTTTGGAAGCGTAAAAAATAATTATGGGAGAATCTTAACCGCCTAGGTTGTTTGTAAAACAAATTATTTATTAATATACCAAGAATCACTTTTCAATTTACTGACGTGCAAGAGTTGATAGATACCAGCTTTTAGATTCTGCTTTCTTAAAAATCTGCCAATTTAACTAACCATTTACAAATATCAAATTTATCCTTAATATATATATATATATATATATATATATATATATATATTCACATCTATTCTCCTCTTATATTAATGAAATTTTGATTGCTTCAATTTTTTTATAACAATTATTTTTTTTAACTTTTATCAAACAATTTAGTTCAAACAAAATTAGATGCAATTTAAATTATATAAATTTTTAAATAATTATCTTCTAATAAATTATAAATTAAATATGAATATGAAAATAATTGAAATAATAAGCATACTTTGGTCATTATAACTAAATCACAACAATTTAGTATTAATTTACAAAACATTGTAACTAGTTTTTCTAATTTAAAATTGAAATTTACTAAACAATATTTTACTTCATTTCACGGTTCATTTTTCTAAAAGCAAAGTTGTCAATAATTATTATAAAAGCTACAACAATTCTAAACTAAGCCTAAGCATTTTAAGAGATAAAAGAATGTCTTTTTGTGTGTGTGCCTACATTATTATGTATGTATTAAAAGTTATGAGAAATGTCAAGACAATTTTTTCCCCATCTATATGAGTTTGTTCATGTGAATTTGAGCATCAAGTTTAAACTAAAGTGAAAATAGTGGAAGAAAATAAGAAAATTTAGGCCCCATTTGATAAACTTTTTCTTTTGTTTTGTTATCTACTGTTTACTTATGTTTTCAAAAATTTGAAAACTAAAAAAAATAGTTTTAAAAAATTTGTTTTTGTTTTTGGAATTTGACTGAGAATTCAAATGTTTTCTTAAAAACGATGAAACTTAGGTAGAGAAATGATGAAAAAACAAACACAATTTTTAAAAACAAAAAACCTAAAATCGGTTATCAAATGGGGCCTTAAAAATCTGAATTTTAAAAGACTTACCGTCACAAATTAGTTAAAGAGTTGATGAACAGACCTTGGATAATTAGACGACACTACAAAAACATCTAAAATCAACAAAGCTGTCAATATTAAACATAAGATTGAAGGCTTAAGCACCATTAATTTAACAACCCGTATTTCTCTAATACGAACATTCTATCAATAATGTAGAAGCGTAATAATTAGAAACTAAAATAACTCAGACGCTGAAGCAATTTCTTACAAAAGATTTCTAAAATAAATGATCGAATCCTTAACAACAACTTTCAATGTTTAGTGCTAGGACACTAAACTTCACTTCTTTTATAACTATCACTTGCACCTTCATCTGAAAACATTTAAAAAAAAAAAAATGAGTACCAAAATACTCAATAAGAAGTATCAAGTTCAAAATTCATTTTCTTCAAAACAAAACATAGAAATTCAATTAAGCAAATCATTTCAACAGTTGAAACAAAAATCAAACTTTCAATCAATCAAACTTTCATTCATTCAATACTTTAATTTACAAAGTGGGAAAGATGCATAATTGGAGTAGCCAATACATATGTGGTTACCCGTTGGTAACACCAATCATTCATTCATTCAATGAGAAATGCCGATTAGAAATCCACCATAACATTCATTACAATTACTCAAATGTGAGGCAATGTGAGTGAAATACACACATGAATCTTCATTCTAAAGGAATGCCAAACCACGAATGTGCCTTCCCACAAATAAGTTTCAATCCATTCAAATACTGTCAATTTCAAATTTGGCTACTACATAAATAGGTATAAAATCTCCAAAACAGAATTTTGACATATCTGGATAGTCCCTATCAAATCAATCAAATACTTTTTTTTAAAGAAATATTTAACCAGTAAACATACTTTCAGTTAGCAAAACATTTAAAATATACAAAACAATTTCAAATTATGCTTTCAAACATTTTTCAAATAAACAATATTCAAAATATAAATATATATTAAAAATTTCTATTTTGGAAGGGATGTAGAAACTACTCATCTCGATCGATAATCCTACAATTCTCAATTCCAATTTCTTGAACAAAAGCCAACTTCCTAGAGGCCTAAACATATCCAAATCTTTACTAATCAGAAACCAAAATTCCATCTTTAGGGTCAAAAAACTTATCTAAAACACAAGCAATCTAATCTACACTATTTTCTTAATCAAAGCGATTTTCTCCATAAAAAATTTAGGGAAAATAGGGTTCTTAGATTACAAAACAACACTGAAAACTAGGTTTAAAACACCTTAAAACTCACAATAATGTGCTCAAGAATTGTCAAGATTTATGCTTTTGAATGCAAAACAAAAATACCAAACACTTCTCAATGCTACAACCTTTAAAACCTTCAAAACTCTCATAAATTAGGGATAATTTAATTATGAAAATATTTTGCTTCATAAAACAAAGCTTTCTGAAATTTTTAACACTAAGAGAATCAAGATTGCTACTGTTTGACACATACAAAAAAAAAAAAAAAAACCAGATTTGAAAATCAAAGCTGAAAATTTATGAATTTTTTTTTTATTATCAAGCCCTTCCATTAAAAAAAAAGCCTGAAGAAGAAAAACCTTGATAAAAAAAATTAAGCAAACAAAAAACCTACAACCTTTTTAGTGCAAAAGATTTCAAAATCTTTCCTTCTAATCAATAGAGGATGAAAACAAAGAAAATCAAAACCTAAAACTTTTCCAAGAAGAGTTAAATAAGTCTGTTGAATGAGAAATTTTGGCCAATCACAATATTAATAAAAAAAATTATATTTAATTAGGGATTAATTAAATTTGCAAGGATCCCAAAATTAAACTATGACAAATCTAAATATGCAATTGAGTTAAATGAAATTTGGGTCAATTTTAGACAAAAGCCTGAATGGGAGGCCCCAATCAGCAAAGACTAGTCCTAAAGGGTTAGGCCAAAGTCAACCAGGTTCAGTCCAAAGGACTAGGCCCAAAGTCAACCATGCTCAATCCAAAGACCTAGGCCTAGAATCAATCAGACCTAGTCCAACGGTTAGGCCCAAGCCTATTTGGGGCCTAAGGAACTTTATAAATAGAGAGCTCTCCCCTCCATTTCAGGGGTTTAGAACTGAAGAATCTCAGAGAGAATTCAGATACAAAGCTGTGAAGTCTTTAGAAGCTCCTAAAGATCAAGTCTTGTCTGAATGTAGAACACTTCTCGAAGATCAAGAACAATCCAAGAAGATCAATAAGCTAGAGGCCGATCATCCAACGATCAACAAGCCAGAGGTCGATCATCCAAGCAGAACAAGAAGCCAGAGGCCGATCATCAAGTAGATCAACATGCTAGAGGTCGATCATAGAAGAAAATCAATAAGCCAAAGGCCGATCATACAAGAAGATAAACAAGTCGAAGACTTTCAAGAAGGTACAAGTCGAAGACCTTCAAGAAGCTACAAGATGAAGACATTCAAGAAGCTACAAGTCAAAGACCTTCAAGAAGCTATAAGCTGAACACCTTCAAGAAGCTCAAAGTTGAAGACTTTTCACAAGTTCAAAGTTGACGATTTAACTTCGAGAACAAGGATTTCATCCCACAAATCAAGTATACATACGATAGAAAGAATCAAAGGACCATATATTAAAGGTTGTATTACACCCACTATATTCAAATTAATACAAATACAAGTTCATTACATGTGTCTTATTTCTTTGTTGAAATCTTGTGTGAACAAGTCAAGAAAGAAAGAAAACTCAAGAATAGAAGAGAAGAAAAGTTATTGTTTTTTCTTTGGAGAGGAAATTGCAGGACGTCTTCTTCTTTTCTCTTTTTTTGCTGTCAAAATGTTAGTAAAAAAGTTAGGACTTAAAAGATATTTAAAAAAAAAAAATCTAATTAAAATCCTTAAAAATTATCTATTTTTTTTTTAAAAATAAAGATTTAATAAATTCTAATCCAAGAAGGTTTTAGAAATCAATCAAATAAATAAACAAAATCTAAACAATTTTTTTTTCGATTGTTAGAATTAAACCATGAAAAAGAAATTGAGTTCTTTACAGGACACAAAAAGAAATGAGGGAAAGAGATGAAAATACGTATCTTGTTTGGCTGCCTTGAGTAAGTAGTTGAGGGCAAATAGACTAAACTACCCCTAATAACATAAATGGTCAACAAACTACAACAACTTGTTGCTCATGATGACAAGAAGATCACACACAACAACCTAAAAAGATTTTGTATAGAAAATTTATTAAACATCTAAAATTACGAACTTGCCCTTAGATAATGAGTAGCATGACACTTGTAATTTTTGCCAATGTTCCAAATTTTATTAGGGTTAAATTATCAAAAATACTCTTAAACTATGAAGTTGGTTTCAATTATGCTTTTAAACTTTAAAAAATTTTATTTTAACATTTAAATTTTGAAGTTTGTTTCAAAACAACATTTGAAGGATTTTTTTGTTAAATTCATGGACGAAAAATGAGGTTTTTGCATTTATATTGTTGCTTATGTGGATATATTTGAACATATACGTTGAAAAAAAAAATCAAAACATATGCAAATACGTCATTTTTTGTCCATAAATTTAACAGAAAAAACCTTTAAAGGTTGTTTTGAAACTTCAAAGTCCAAGAGTTAAAATGAAACTTTTCAAAGTTCAAGAGTATAATTGAAATCAATTCCATAGTTCAAGAATATTTTTGATAATTTAAGCTTTTATTAGTTATCCAAATTTGTACCTTAATTTTTTTTTATTAATCAAAGTTTATTGAGAGTTACTATCCATCTGACATTGTCGGTCATATTTTGATTCACCATGTTGAAATTGTGATGAAAATATTACCACTTGTTTGACTAGTTTCTTCCTTCTCTTTTTTTCTTCTCTCTCTGTTCTTTAAACTGCGTTACAATAAATTTGATTATACCAATATTTTTCACAAAAATGATATTACAAGAGTTTAATCATAGAACCACTTACTGTGATATCATGTTAAATTAAAAATCAATCCAAAAACTTAAGTTGGTAAGTTACGATAAATTTAATTATATCAATACGTTAACAATTTTCATTTATAATATTGTATCATAGGCTTCATAGCTATAGAGGTGCATGTGTTTAATAAAATCTTCTACCTTTCCATCTCCATGATATAACAATTTTTTAGCAAATACTCATAACCTCTAAATTGTCATCCTTTTTTGTAAATTGACGTAGTTTAAACTTTTTATGCCATTTTACACACTTTTTATCACTAAACTCAAGTTCTAAGTAAAACATTTAGGTCTCGTTGGGTAACGTTCTTGTTTCTCGTTTTTTATTTCTCAGTTTCAGTTTCTTGTTTATTGTGTTCTACTTTTTGATAAAGAAAAATAGAATTGTGTATGGTAGTTGTTTCTTATTTTTTCTTTTTATGGCAACAAGAAATAGAAACACATTTGGTTATCATTTCTTATTTCTTGTTTTTTAAAATTTTAGATTAAAAATATAAAATTATATATGAAAATTAGTTTTTAAAATTAAATATCCAAAACGGCTAAGTTATATTTATTTTTAAATATTTATTATCTCTTTATAAGTCAAGAATAATAAAATAATACTTTTATGTATGTTTTAGAAAAAAATAGAAACTAGAAAGTTGATTTTGTTGTTTCTAAAATTTTTATATAATTTTAGAAAGGTTTCTAAATAAGAAATAGAGACAGTTACCAATGGTTTCTGTTCCTAAAAAGCCTAATAAAGAAGAAATAGGAAAATTTTACTTAAAAAGCATTAATATGCTTACTAATTGTGAGGTGTCAAGTTGCTGAAAATGTGTGGGGTATTCTTTGGTTGCAGTTCCTAGTTGCTGCTTTTTTTGTCGTTTTGTCTTTTTGTCTTTTTTGCTCTTCCATCCAACCTCTTGGATAAGTTTTTGTGTGGTCTATTATACTTCTCTTAGATAGAGCTACTTCTCAACCTTCTAGCTAATGTGATAAATGTTGATTGAGTAATATTGACAAGGGAATAAAATATTTTGGAACTATTATATATACTCTACAATTAATGGTTAGCCATAGCAATTGTGTTATTGTAATATATATATCGGGTATTCACGGTCAATAACTTTGCTCATGTCTATAAAGTTTTTTATGGTGTTTTTACTAACAATGTTGGTATTAACTATAGATGACAATAAAATGAAATTTAGTTGGAAATTCACTCCTCATCTTTTTTAAATTTAAACTTATTTGAAAAGAGTGAAGTATTTATTTGTAAATTTAAATATTTATTTTTCAATTTTTCAATTTATAAATTTTCTAGAAATATTCATCGACATTGACATTTTATCGATATTTCCATCGATATTTAAAATCTTGCTTTAAAAAGATGTCTCCAATCCATTTAGGGTGGATTCCCACAAGATCCAAGCTCTCATGAAAAAATTGACAAATCTTCATAGGTATGCCCCATTTTAAGTGGGAACCAAAAATAATGTGAGGTGATGGGATTGGGATCATTGTAAAAGACTCATGACCAAGGATGTAGGGATGGAGGCGGTCCATATTGGATGTCTAGTTTAGTCTTCATCATTGAGCGTGAAAATGGAAATTAAACTAATTAAGCATCACCAACTCTTGGCTCCACCCTATTGATATGGCCAAAATAAAATGGCAAGTTGTTCAAGTTTCCTTATATTCGCCTTTACTTTTTAAGCTTTGATGTTAAAATTGGATATATTTCAAATAAGACTTTTATACTAGGCCCCGTTTGATAATGTTCTCGTTTCTCGTTTCTTGTTTCCTGTTTCTATTTCTAGTTTCTCGTTTCTGTTTCTTAAAAACTAAATACAGAAACATGTTTGATAACTATTTCTATTTCTTGTTTTTTAGTAAAAATAAAATTTAGTACATATACTATAATAAAACATATAACATGCATTAAAATAAATATAAAACAATTATAAAGAGGTTATAGTATTTTATTAAGGCCCAACACCTAATTAATAATAATAATAATAATAATAATAATAATAAATTTTATCTTTCAAATGTTGTTCAAATTTGATTTGCAATGTTATTTCTCACTTCAATCAATTCACCTTGAACGATTTTGACTTACAAGAGTTAGTTCAATTAGACGAATTTGTAAATTGTCTAAAGTCAGACAATCGAACATACTCACATTTCTTTAATTTAATAATAAACTTTATTTTTATTTTTTCTTTAAAAGTGCATTAGCCAATAATACACGCAAGTAAAATCAGAAAAAGAGAGAGAATGTATATTTTTTTTTACATTTAATGGTAAACATGAAATACATTATTAGTTTATTTATTTAATAAAAAATAAAATCGTATCAAAGGAAAAATAATAGAGAATTAAATAGAAAATAATAACTATAAGCTCGTTAATGTAAAGTAAACGGAAAATAAGAAAATAAGAGAGAAGAGAAAAATATAAATGAAAAGAGAAAAGGAAAAAGGAAAAAAGAAAAAAAAAGATAATGAGCGATTAAAAAAAAGATTATGATGAAAGAGATAGAACGAATATGATAAAAGAGAGAGAACGAATAGAAAGAAATAAATCATAAAAGAATAAAAAAACAAAAAGATTAAAAGAAAAAAATAGAATGGAAGAGAGAGAAAGAAGAGAGATGAGAGAGATGAGTAAAAAGAGAAATATGAATACATGCCTGAAAAAAAAAACAGAAATTGAATTTGAGAAACTACTTTTTGAAGTTGCTCAAAATCTGCCATTTTTTTAGAAACGTTTCTAAAAAATTTAGAAACAAGAAACATGATGGTTTATCAAACATGTCTGTTTCTTGAAAAATAAGAAACATGAACAAGAAACAGGAAACAAGAACGTTATCAAACGAGCCCTAAATAACTTAAGCATAGTTCAACGGATTAAAATATTAATAACCTATCTCTTAAACATAAAAGAAAACTTTCTTTTTCAAATACCTACTCTCGCTCAAATATCTTCTATCCATTCCTTGATTAATAAAGAGAGAGATAAGAAATTAAACTCAACCTTATCACAAAAAGGAAGTGCGAATTATTGCACCAAAAGAAGCAAACTTGCAACAATTTCATATATGATTGACACTATCCCAGAAGCAAAACACTATGCCACAGTACTGAACTATTTGGATTCAATTGAGAATAATTTCTACTTAAATTTATTTATGTTAAATTATAAATTTGGTCCCTCTAGTTTAGAGAATATTAGAATTTAGTCCTTATGGTTTTAAAAATTAGAATAATTTCATCCTCATAGTTTGATAAAACTTCATGCATAGTCTCTATGATTTGACAAAATCCTCATATGAACTCTAACTTTTAAAGCTAAATTCTAACTTAGTTTAAATACCATTTTAGTCCCTAAACTTTTAACTTTGTTCTATTTTAGCCCAGTTCCTAAAATTTCAACAAGGTGAACATTTTAGTCCCTATCGCTAACTTTCTATTAGAAAAATCAACAGATTGATGACGTAACAATACACATTATATTGAGATGATTAGGCACCCATAGACTTATATGTTGCCAAATAAGCACAAGTCATCGTATGGTTCTGGCATAGGTTGTTTCTCTTAATCAACATAATGCACCATCAATTTTTCCACCCACCCTACGGACCACGCAGTTCGGTCAAATAAAGCTTTGTAGTGTAGGTAGCGTACGTTGGTGACTGAGGGCATGTTTGGGAGTGATTTTGGAATGTCCAAAATCACTTTTGACATGTCCAAAATCAATTTTCCTTTAAAATTGTGATGTTTGGCAATGATAAGAAAGTGATTTCCGGTCAATCACTAGAGAGGTGATTCTCAAGTGATTTTGTCTTTAAAATGACTATTATTTCATATTTTAAAACAATCTTACTTTTTGTGACGGGTAAAACCGTCATCTTTTATAAAAATTCATTAATTTCCATTAAAAAACATGTATTCTCAAAACCGTCACCATTGAGGTCATCCATCATTATTTAAAAAATGTCAATTTTTCTCTCTCTAAAGTTTTTATAATGTCTATCTCTTACTTTATTCTCTTTTTAATATTTTTATTCATTTTCTCACTTTTTTTTCTCTCCAATGGTTTTAACTCTCTCTACCTTTTTTTATCTCTAAATTTTTTCGTTCATCTCTCTATAATTTTTGTATCTCTTTAACTTTTTTCTTTCTTATATTTGACCTCTTGTCATAACTTTTTGCTCTTGAGATTTTTTGTCCTTGACTTTGAACTTTTTTTGTTCTTATTAAAGTTTTTCTCCCTAAAATTTTTATCATTCTCTTCAAATTGTTTTGTATATCTCTCTAAATTTATTTCTCTATCTTTCGATTTTTTCGCTATCTATTAAATTTTCTCTCTCTAAATTTTGTCTATCTCTCTAAAATTTCTAACCCTCCATGTCTTTAACATGTTTTTCTCTTTGAAACTTTAATTTTCTCTAGCTTTATTTTTTTATCTCTTAATTTTTTAGTTCTCTCGGTATAACTTTTTTCTACCACCTTTTTTTTTTTTTTTTTTTTTTTTTTTAAATTTTGTAATGCTCTTTTTAGTAATTTGATGATTCTAAAATCACCTTTGAAAATAAACATTAATCGTCTTAAAAAATACTTTTAATTAAATTTAAATCACTTTTACAAGAGTGGAACCAAATATTAAAATGATTTAATACAAAAACGTTTACAAAATTAATTGTAATTAAATCACTTAGCTTAAAATACTTATTTTAAAGTCACTCTAAAAAATGCCCTTAATCATTGAAAGTCACTTTTAATTGTATGAAAATCACTTTTTATAAATCAATTATGCTAAAATCACTATTTCTAAAATCATTCCCAAACATGTCCTGAAAAAGCTAGAAAATTTTCCATCTCCTACGAAGAATCACAAAGTCAAAGAACTTGGTTTTTTTTAAGCTAATAGCCTCTATTAGATTTTCAAGAGCGATCACCCTAAAGTCCAATCTTTTACTCGGATTTGAATTATTTTTAAAGGTTCCAAAAAAGGTGCATGAATCATTCTTCACCTCTGAATTTATGGATTTCACAAGTTTAGATGAGTTTTGGGTCTTCTACATGAACCAACACTCAAAACCTTGGACGAGACGTTGACATTTTATTGGAATACTTTCTTTTAACTTATACTCTTTTTCTTATGCTAGCTACTGTGTTAGGTGGTGGTTTCTGTTCTTTGTGCCAATATTTGAGTATGGACTCGCGTGGTAAATACCATTATTAACAGGAGAATTAAAGAAATGGAAGATTTTAATGAAATAACATTCTCTGGTAGCTACAAAGTCGTGGACATGGAAGTTAACTAAAGCAGTGGCATCAAAATGGGACGAAATACAATTGAAGACATGGAAGCTCTACAAGTGAGTCCCATTTGCAAAGGCAATGACGAATACGACGACGACAATATTAAATTGCCTTCAAAAACAGAGGTGCGAGATTGGAAAGTGTTAGAGAGAGTGTAAGGTTAGAACCTTTGAGTGCTTGTCGACTCCAAACACGGCCATCCTCATCTTCTCTACCAATTTTCTAATGAAAAAAACTCATATATTTTAGCATATTAAATCCCCTATACATCTAGACCCATATACAATTCTAACTGGAAACTCAATACACTTATCTGGCAACATATTTTATTTTATTGTACATCAATCATATGGGTGCCTAGTCATTTTAATATATATGTCACATTATCAATCTGTTAACTTTTTAACACAAAGTTAACAAAGTGGACCAAAATATTTATTTGGTGAAAATTTAGAGACTAAAGTAGACGTTTTAAAAGTCCAATCACTAAAATAGAACAAAGTTGAAAGTTCAGGGACCAAAATAGTATTTAAACCTTCTAATTTTTTTAAATTATAGAGACCAAATTTATAATTTAACAATTTATTTATGATGTGTTGATTGACTATTTTGAATTTTTTTTCCCAAACTCTTTCGATTGAGTTAAAAAAAATGAGGCGAGCATATATTCATTTCACTCTATATAATCTCCAAAATCAAAGGAACTAAATGTAAATGACAAATAGACAATGCTAATTTCACATAAAATTGGGTAAATTTAAAAAGAAAAACCCTCAATACAAGATAAAATATAAAAGTTGAATCTCCACGTGTGTTTGCTCCCCTAAAGATAGCAAGGTAATTATCATCATGTGACCCCAATGTCACTGACGTCCTTTTCAAAAAAATTTAAATAGAAAGAGCCAAACATTAATGGGAGTTTTTTTTTTTTTTGAGTTCACATTAATGGGAATTGACGGACATTGGTTCTATAGTCCAAATTAATGGTCTAGACAATATGGAGTAATTATACCTTCCGTTTTTTTGAGAAATGAATAGTAGGGAACTGACTTTATATATAGAAGAAACCCTAGAAAATAGGGTTAATGAATTTTACAGAGGGTGGTACAACGAGCTACAAATAATAACGAATAGGATAGAAAAATAACAGCCTGATATTTATTGTGCGGTTGATTGGAAAAGTCTCTAGATTCACTAAGGGGGCCCTTTGAGCATTTGAATTCTTCATTATGCCTTTCTCCTTACATCCCCCCTCAAACGAGAGGGGAGTTCAACGACAGCAAGTTTGCCACGGAGGTAATTAAATTGAGAGTGTGTGAGAGGCTTCGTAAGACAATCGGCAATTTGATCCACATAAGGAACATATCAAATTTCAAGTCACCTCGAAGAACCTGATCACGAACGAAATGTACATCTATCTCTATGTGTTTTGTGCGAGCATGAAACACATAATTCGTAGCTAAGGCCCATGCACTAATATTATCATACCACAAAATTGGAACTGAAGCCAGATTTGCCCCAAGTTCAGTCAAGAGTTGTTTCAACCAAACTATTTCAGCAGAGGTGTGGGCTAATGCCCTATTCTCAGACTCCGTGTTGCTTCGTGCAATTGTTGTTTGCTTTTTAGAGGACCACAACACAAGTGTATTTCCAAGAAATACACATCATGCCCCAACGGACTTACTTTTTTTAATATTTGCAGCCTAGTCAACATCAGAGAAGGCAAAGATTGAGAGATCAGAACTTGATTGTATTAGCAGCCCCATGTGTTTAGTACCATTGATGTATCTCAAAACCCTCTTTACAGCCTTCCAATGAAGATCAGTAGGTGCTTTTAAAAACTGGCTTAAGTGATTAACTACATAAGAGATATTGGGCGAGTATTTGTCAAATACTGCAGTACTCCAATGGTGCTTCCATATAGATACGGATTCTCCATTGGCTGTCCATCAGAAATAGATAGATGTTTGTGTTGAGACATGGTGGTTCTTCTGACTGTTTCCATACCTCACTTACTGTTCTTTTGTACTGTGTTCTCTGTTTTAGCTTTCTTACTCTCTCGTTGTACTTTTGCTCTGTTTTTTTCTCAATTGTTTATTTGTTAAGTCTTGTCCTAACTTGTTTACCTAAGAAGCAAGCTCCTTCCTTTAATAAGAGAGCTCTTGTATGCTGTAAGTAATAGAGAAAATAATACAATCCAGATTTCCTCCTTCTCTGTGCACTCTGATCCATTTCTCTTAGTTTCAATCCTGGTATCAGAGCTCCAGAATGGATGATACTGTCTCACTCAAATCAGATCCTAAATCAACAAACGAAACTCTCATCGGAGAGACCTCCAAGGAAGACTCTGTCGTCCTAACCACTGTCCACCCTAAAGTTAATCTGCAAGGTGACAAAGAGAAGTATCAGTTTCGGTATAGAGATACTTCCATTGGAAATATTCCATTCACCAGCCTTATTAATCAAACCACGTCTATTAAGCTTGATCGAACAAACTTTCTGCTTTGGCAAAGTATAGTACTACCCTTACTTAAAAGCTACAAGTTAGATGGTCATTTCAATGGAAAAACCTCCTGTCCAGACCATTATATCATTATTCTTCCTTCACTGGATGATTCTCAAGGGTTAGTCATGGCAAATCCAGAATATGACATCTGGGAACAAATTGATCAGCTGATTGTGGGGTGGCTTTACAACTCTATGACGCCTACTATGGCAGCTCAGGTAATGGGACACTCTACAGCTCAATCCTTATGGGAAGCTATTCTTGAGCATTATGGAGTTTACTCTCGTTCTCAAGAGGACTTCAACAGACAAATGCTTCAGCAAACACGAAAGGGGAATATGAGAATGGAGGAATATCTCACTCTTATGAAAAGGTACTATGACATCCTTCAACTTGCTGGCTTTCCTATGGATATAAAAAGTCTTATTTCCTATGTTCTTGCTGGATTAGATGAAGATTATAACCCTATTGTGTGTGTCTTAAGAAGTGCTAATCTTCCTTGGGAAAGTGTTCAGTGTGAACTTTTATCATATGAGGAAAGACAGGACAAACTTCAAGCTCTCAAAGGAAATATTTCTATTAATCAAGCCTCGATCAATCTTGCCTCAGTTGAGAGATCAAAACCTCCTACTCAAAGTTACAAAGGAAACCATTCCTTCTCAGGCCGTGGTGGAAGGTTTAGAGGAAAGAATCAGTACTCATCTTACTCATCAAACAATAGACCAACTTGCCAAATCTGCGGTAAAACAGGACATACAGCAGCTGTTTGCTATCAGAGGTATGAAAAACTTGAGTCCCAGCCTGCTGTGAATAATGTCAATTCCTCTGCACTGAGCAGTTCCTCATCATCTGCCCTTATGGCCTATCCGGAGACTCTTCAAGATTTAGGCTGGTACTTAGACAGTGGAGCTAGTCATCATGTGACCTCCAATCTGAGCAAATTAAATCTCAAAGGTGAGTGCGCAGGTATGAAATCCATTATGGTAAGAGATGGGACTAAACTTCTTGTGAGTGGCCTTGGGACAAATTTTCTGAAAAACAGAGAGTTACAACTAGTCTTACAAGATGTTTTATATGTCCCTCTAATAAAGAAAAATCTTATTAGCATATCTCAGTTGACTAAGGATAATGAAATCACTGTTGAATTTCATGATGTGTTCTGTGTTGTCAAGGGAAAGAAGTCCAAGGAGACATGACTAATAGGAAAGCTTGCTAATGGACTCTATCGGCTCGAGTTATGTGATAAAAAAGCCTCATTCCAGATTGATGCAATCAAAAAAGAAACTAAGAATCAAGCCCCCATGACGATGACAACCAACTTAGGGAGTTCCTGATATTTAAATATTAAGGATTTCACCACTAAAGATATCTTTGCTTTTGTATCTTGTACAAAGAGTGTTTGGCATCAAAGGTTAGGCCATCCCTCTCCTAGAATTTTGAGTCAAATCCTACTTGATTGTAATGTTTCCTTGAGAAGAAATAAAGAAAATATGTTTTGTGAGGCTTGCAAATTTGGTAAAGCTCATCAACTTCCTTTTCCACTCTCTCATTCTCGTGCAAAGCATCCTTTAGATCTTGTCCATATGGACTTATGGGGACCAGCACCAGTGGAAACTCTGCAAGGGTATCGGTATTATGTTGCATTCCTAGATGATCATACTCGATATACTTGGATATATCCCTTGAAACGAAAGAGTGAAGCTGCAAACTATTTTAAACAATTCAAGACTCTTATTGAAAATCAACAAGGAACCAAGATAAAACTGATAAGGTGTGATGGGGGAGGAGAGTTTATTCCTATAATTCAGTTTGCTAAAGAAAATGGCATTGAAGTGCAAGTGTCTTGTCCACACACATCAGCACAAAATGGAATAATTGAAAGAAAACATAGGCACTTGGCTGAAACAGGGCTTGCTCTCCTAGCTCAAGCCCACATGCCCCTTCATTACTGGTGGGAGGCCTTTCATACAGCCACCTACTTGATCAACCGGTTGCCTTCACCTGTGATCAACAATCAAAGTCCTTACCGCATTCTTAAGCAAAAGAAACCCGATTACAAGCTCTTTAGGGTGTTTGGGACAACCTGCTATCCTTGCACTCGATCTTTCCATCAACAAAAGTTTAATTTTCATACTGAAAAATGCCTCTTTATTGGGTATTCTGATAAGTACAAGGGGTACAAATGCTTGAGTTTTACAGGCAGAGAGTATATCTCCAGGCACGTCTATTTTAATGAGGCTGAATTCCCTTACCAACATCTCTTCCCTCCAGCATCCTCTCTTGATGAGTCCAGTCCTCACCCTTCTACAATTCCTACATGGTTCCCTTTACCCTCATTACTGTCTGTCTCTCCACCTGGTTTCCCATCAACACCTAAACCACCCGCAGCCTTACCTTCCACTTCAAGCTCACCATCATCTCTGTCCTCTCCCATATCATCCCGGTCCTTACCTCTCACCTCTAACCCATCACCTTTGTTGCCTTGTTTGTCTCCTGCACGTTCACCACCTTCAACCGTCACTCCTCCCTCCACATCAACTCCCACTACATTACTCCCACCTTCTGTTCTACCCATAAATCACCACCCTATGACTACTCGAGCCAAATCTGGCATTTCTAAATCGAAGCCTATCTTTGGTGGCTTTTCTCAAATTGCCACCCCGATCGATTGGGCCTCGGTTGAACCATCTCATTTTCGTGATGCCTGTATTTGTCCTCAATGGAAGAGTGCCATGGATGCTGAATTTGTTGCATTGCAACAGAACAACACTTGGACTCTTGTTCCTCCCTCCTCATCTCACACCTTGGTTGGCACCAAATGGGTGTATAAAATCAAACGAGATTCTGATGGCAACATTCAAAGGTACAAGGCTCGCCTAGTGGCTAAAGGGTATCTTCAAACTCCGGGTCTGGACTACGGTGAAACATTTAGCCCTGTTATTAAACCTTCCTCCATTCGGTTGGTTACTACACTTGTCCTTACATACAATTGGACCATTCGACAACTTGATGTCTCTAATGCCTTTCTTCATGGCACCTTAAAAGAAGAAGTCTACACTCCTCAGCCTCTTGGTTATGTGGATTCCCAGCATCCTACATATGTCTACAAGCTTAATAAGGCTTTGTATGGGCTTAAACAAGCACCCCGGGCTTGGTATGAAAAACTGCGTTCGTCATTAATCTCTTGGCAGTTTTATCAGTCCTCCGCTGACCATTCTATCTTTGTTTATCATCATGGTACTGCAATCGTCTACCTGCTCGTATATGTTGATGATCTTCTGCTCACTGGCTCTAGTTTGCCTCTTCTTCAAAGCTTCACTTAGAAGTTACAGCCTGCTTTTGCAATCAAGGACCTAGGCTTACTTCATTATTTCCTCGGTGTGCAGGTTCATTTCACCCCATCTGGGGCTTTCCTCACCCAAACCAAGTACATTCAAGACCTTCTTGTTCGGCTGAAGCTTCAGCATCTCAAAGCCGCGCCTACTCCCATGCTATCGGAGAAGCAGTTGTCCAAACATGAGGGCGATTTATTTCATGATCCTCAGCTTTATCGCAGTTCCTTGGGGTTTCTTCAATATCTTTAGCACACTCGGCCTGATATTGCCTTCTCCGTGAATAAACTTAGTCAATTTAATCAAGCTCCATGTGTTGCTCATTGGCGTGCTCTCAAACGCATTCTTCGATATCTTCAAGGTACTCTTCATTATGGGCTACTTCTCCAACCAACGCCTTCATTCTCCCTCACTAGTTTTTCCGATACTGATTGGGCCTCATCTCCTGATGATCGGAAGTCTGTCAGTGGCTATTGTGTGTTTTTTGGGTCCTCTTTGATCTCTTGGTCATCTAAAAAGCAAGTTGTGGTTGCCCGATCCAGTACCGAGTCTGAATATCGGGCTCTTTCTCATGTTGCATGTGAACTCATGTGGCTGAAGTCTCTGCTTGCTGATCTTCGCATTCAGTTAAATGCCATTCCTATTACCTGGTGCGATAATATTTTTGCTTCTGCCCTTGCTCGAAATCCTGTGTTTCACGCTCGCACCAAGCACATCGAGCTTGATGCTCACTTTATCCATGACCAGGTTCTCTCCCGCCAGCTCGAAATCCGTCATATTCGCTCCCAGGATCAGTTGGCTGATTCTCTAACGAAACCGTTGGCCCCTCAACCGTTTCTGACTCTACGCGACAAACTCGGTCTCCACGCTCTTCCACCTTCGTTTGAGGGGGGATGTTGACATGATGGTTATTTTGACTGTTTCCATACCTCACTTACTGTTCTTTTGTACTGTGTTCTCTGTTTTAGCTTTCTTACTCTCTCGTTGTACTTTTGCTCTGTTTTTTTCTCAGTTGTTTATTTGTTAAGTCTTGTCCTAACTTGTTTAACTAAGAAGCAAGCTCATTCCTTTAATAAGAGAGCTCTTGTATGCTGTAAGTAATAGAGAAAATAATACAATCCAGATTTCCTCCTTCTCTGTGCACTCTAATCCATTTCTCTTAGTTTCAATCCGTTTGCTCATTACAGTAGGGGAAAGAGTTGGCTTGAGATTCTTCATATCAAGTTTAAGAACCAAATCATCTACGTATTTAGTTTGAGACAACAACAACCCCGAATACTAACCTACGTACTTGAATTCCAAGGAAATAACTTAGATCACCTACATCTTTTAAGGAAACCTTTTGATTAAGGGCAGCCACCAACTGAGTAATGAGCTCTCCATCATTACCAGTAACTACGATATCATCAACGTAAACAAATAGAAGAATTATAGACGTACCTTGTCTATAGAGGAACAACAAAGTATCAACTTGACTGTTGACAGGCTCGGGGTGGTTGTTTTAAGCCATAGATGGCCTTTTTCAGCTTGCATACATAGCTGGGATACCACTCATCTATGTAACCCGGAGGTTGAGCTATGTAAACATCTTCTTTTAGTTCTCCATTAAGAAACGCGTTGTTGAAGTCTAATTGTCGAAGAGCCTAATTTTGAGAAATGGCCAGTGACAACCACACGAATAGTCGAGGCCTTGACCACTGGACTGAATGTCTCAAAGAAGTCAATCTCGGGGCTTTGGTGAAAGCCCTTAGCAATAACGTTTGCTTTATACTGTTGGATATAACCATATGACTTCGTTTTATTCTGAATACCCATTTGCTGCCTACAATGTTGTGAGACGGAGACGGTGGTACCAAAGTCCAGGTTTGATTGTGAAGAAGCACTTTGTACTCAGAATCCATGGCTTCTCTCAAAACCGGAGTGGCTAAGGCAACACTTACTCGCGTGGGTTCAGTTAAGGTCCAATCCGTCGAGGTTGAGGAAAGCCAGATCTTGGGTCTAAAAATTTGGTCTTTAGCTCTAGTGGTCATGGGATGGGTGGGTTGAAGAGAGGAACGATTATTAGGTAAGAATGGGTCATTCAGAAAAGAATAACTAGCGGTTGAAGGTGAAGAAGTTTGGGACTGGTGAGGAGACATGTGATTGGACTTTGACGTGTGGCTAGAAGAAAGAGAATCAATCAGCGACTATGATGAGGTTAGAACATGTGGTGAGATTGGAAGATAAATGTTTGGGCTTTGGGCTGGCAAAACGTTGTCACTAGAAGGGGAAGAACATCATGGGCTGGAGTTTGGGCTTTGAGTAAGTATGGGATGGGAAGGTAACGGGCTATTGGGTGGACTAGAATTTAAGGTTTGGCCAGTTGCAGATTCAGGAATGGGAGGACTAAACTCCATTGGGACGAGAGTTGGTCTGAGATCACCAAGAGATGGACTAGAAGAGAGCCAAAATGAAACATCTGGCCCAGCTTGAAATATAGCAGTTTGGCGATCATTGTTAGCAACTTGAAATCTTGTACCAAAGGGAAAAGATTCTTCATTAAATTGAACATGTCAAGAAATGATTACCTCACCAGTAGGGCTGAGACATTTGTGCCCCTTATGAACTAGACTAACACCCAAATATATACACTTCTCAGTCTTGAATTGAAATTTGTGATCATTGTAAGGTCGTAAGTTCGAATAGAAAGCACAACCAAATGACTTTAATTCATAAACATTCAACTACCGATGAATTAATTTTTCCATAGGTGAAGTTCCTTGTAACACAGATGAAGGTGGCTCATTAATTAAAAAAACCAATGTGAGAAAAGCATCCCACCAATATTTGAGAGACATAGACGCTTGAGCCAACAATATTAAGCCAATTTCAACAACATGCACTACAAGAATTTTGAGTTTTTCCGATGCCAAAATTGGTCGGGAAATGTCCAAAAATCGTCGGGAAATGTATTCCTGATGTAAAAAATTGTGTCGGCATATCCCCGTCGGGGACGCTTTTTCCGACCAAATTTTAGTGGCGTCGACATTTCCTAGCAATGTCGGCGCCACTTTTTGGTCTGCAATTACATGATTTCCTGACCAAATCGCGGTTTGGTCGGCATTTCCTACAATTGCTGACCAAAATGAAATTGGTCAGCAATTCTCATAAAGGCCGACTAAATCAAAAATTGGTCGGCGTTGCTTGATTTTGATATTTTATTAATTTCAATATATTTTTGCCTAAATTTTCACTGTAATTTAAACATATTGTACTTAAAATAAATTGTACACAAAATAAGTCAAATAATACTTTATATTAAACCAAATCTGATTACACTTTGTTCATAAATTCATACAAGATAAAAATAAAACTTTTACACAAATAAACTTAATCTAGAAACAAAAGTGTAATGTCGACACAAATAAACCTAAGTTCTCATCATCTTCATGGTAAATCTTTGTCCTACTCTCAGAATAATGTCGACTCAATCCACCTATAAAAAAAAAAACATGAACTTAAGCAAAACACCAAATTTAAGAAAGCAACTAGAAACATAACAACTAAACTAACATTTCAAAAGTATCAAAATTTAATTAAGTTACAAAACTATATAAGAAAAACACACCAAATTTAAGAAAGCAACCAAGTTCATATAAATTTACTAAGTAAACCAAATTACAGAACTATATAAGTAACTTTTTCTAAACCAAAAGCACAAACATGTACATTTACATATAATTTAACATATAGACCTAATACTAATGAAGTATATATATAACGAATTATAAGGAACTAACAAAATGTATCAAATCATCTAACTTATAATGAATTATAAGGAACTAAAAAAAATTAAATATAACAAAAACAATCAAAACTTTCTACTAACTTCCAAAGTTACAAAACCCATGAATATAACGAAGTAAAACCATCAAAACAACTAAATTAATCTAACTTACTAATTAAACTAATAATAAACTCATCAAATTATTATACTGAACTAAAACAATCAAAACAACTAAATTAATCTAACTCTATAAGTATAACACCAAATTTAACAATACACAATCAAATCTAACTTTTTCCAAGTAAACCAAAGTTACAAAACTACAAGTAACTTTTTCAAAACAAAAATTACGAACGCACTTAAACTTAACTTAGACTTATCAAAAAATATGAGTATTACCTAAACTTTTCAATAGGCATACATAACCTCTAAAACTCAACCACATCATGTACATAAGTTCAAAGAAACCAACTAATCAACACATCAAATTCATAACCAACTAAGAGAATGAAAACTTTATAAGTATAACATCAAATTTAACAATACACAACCAAATCTACCTTGTACCAAGTAAACCAAGGTTACAAAATTTCAAGTAACTTTTTCAAAACAAAAAATTACAAACATACTTTACTTTGTCAAAAAAGTTACAAAACATATATATATATATATATATATATATATATATATATATATATGAGTTTTGCCCAAACTTCTCAATATACATACATTGATCTAAAACTCAACCATCATAAGCTCAAAGAAACCAACTAATCAACACATCAAATTCATAACCAACTAAGAGAATGAAAACTTTATAAGATAACACCAAATTTAACAATACACAACCAAATCTATCTTGTCCCAAGTAAACCAAAGTTACAAAATTACAAGTAACTTTTTCAAAACAAAAAATTACAAACACACTTTACTTTGTCAAAAAAGTTACAAAACATATATATATATATATATATATATATATATATGAGTTTTGCCCAAACTTCTCAATACACATACATAGCATCTAAAACTCAACCATCATGAAGATAAGCTCAAAGAAACCAACTAATCAACCCTTTCGTTGTATAACGAACTCAAACAATCAAAATTCTACCAAATAAACTAACTTTACCAAGTAAACCAAAAGTTACTAAACATAATAAGTAACTATTTCGGAAACCAACTATCATGAACATAAACTCAAACAAACCATAAATAAACTCAAAACTTAAGAACTTAAACTCACAATTTAACTAAAACTTTAGACAAATAAAAGTGTAGTTGTACCTAAAACGTTTCTGTAACGCCCGGCTTAATTACAGGCATTAATTTCGAATTTTGAGAAATTAAGTTGGAATAATTTCTATTAGAGAAATTGAATTTTGAGTTATTTGGAAGTTGGAATGAAAAAAAAGGGGCATATTTGGAAATTTATAAGTAATTGGGGGTATTTTTGGAAAATAATAATAATAATAACAATAATAATAAAATAAAATATATCATCCTTATCCACTATTTTTTATTATTATTATTTTTTTATTATTATTTATTTTTTTTTTCTTTCTTTCCCTTCTTCTTCCTCCCGATAGCTTTTCACTCTCTCTCTCTCTCTCTCTCGCGTGAACGCCGGCTGCGCAGAGGCTGAACTGCCGCCGTCCGCCTCTCGCTTCAGATCGATCGCCGACCGCCATCGCAGTTGGTCGCCGCCTCAACCACGTGCCGTCCAGCCTCGCAACGACCGTCGGAGCTCCAAATCGAAGACCCACTCAATCCCGATCGTCGGATCTGCTTCAGCACCGTCGAGTGAGCTCCCAAGTCGCGTTCAGCACTTCGCCGGACGACTCCTCGACGGTTCTGCAGCTCGTGAACCTCACTCGAACGGCCGCAGCTTCGCCGGAGTCCCTGAACGAGCCGGTGTTGCAGCTTCTGTCTCGCCGGAGCTCGTTTGTTCGCGAGTAGATCCGACTGGAAAGAGCCGAATCTGTCCAGATCCGCGAGCCTTGCACGAAGTCTGGCCCTCACGCTCTCTCACGCGCCGATCGGAAGTCCCACGCGCCGCCGTTCGCCGGAGTTGGGTAAATTTTCCCATTTGGTCCGTTTCGTCGAGTTATTAATGTTAGAATGCGTTTTAGCGTAATTCGGTTGGTTTAAGACCTGTTTAGGACACTTTTTAGGTGATTTGTCGAGGACCTTGGATTGTACTTGGAGTGGGGACTCGAGAAGCTCATTACTAGTGGAGAAAGGGTATTTTAGTAAGTAAAGATTTAAGGTAAGGGATCTCACAACGAAAGAAGTTTTCGAAACCTAGAGCTAGCCCTATATTTACTTTGAAAGTTTATGTTTTTCGTGTTAAGTATTTAAGAAAGAAAGTGTTTTATATGTATATTCCTTTATACGCTAGTTCCATGAGTTTTATTTGAGTTTTCATGTTAAAAAAAAGAATGGAAATGATATGTACGTCTTTGAAATGCGATTGCCTTGACTTATGCATTCATGAGTATGTTCTAAAACGAGCGGGACCTCATGCATGTGTTGTGTGCTCATGAAAAGATTTATGTAAGGCCGTGACGATAATTCTCCCAAAAGTTTTATGTGGGTTATGAGGGAACCCGAGTCTTCGGATTCTCTATGCTCCCGGGGTTCGAGAGTGCTCCACGATGGTAGCCGACGGGCTTGAGTCTTCAGACTCCACGATGGTAGCCTTCGGGCTGAGTCTTCGGACTCCACGATGTATGTTAGCTTTCGAGCTCAACTCTCAGAGTTAGGGGAGGACTCTATTCGATGGAAAATTATGTCTTCGGACTATTTACGAGGCCCTCGGGAGAATTTAATCGTTCACGAGAGCCGCAAGGAAAAGTACATGGTTTATAAAACGAATTTTAGGTCCCCTACTAAAGCGATGGTTTACGATGGTTTTATGATTTAAAATGACATGTTGCATGCGAGTGAAACTCTTATTTTGAAACTATGAGTTACTTACTGAGTATTATTCGTTAATACTCACCCTTTTCCTTTTAAAATGTTTTCAGGAGAGGCTAAGATCGACCCTAGCGCGTGACCGGAGATCAGCTACTCGAGTCATGGGAGCCGAGCGATCGCTATTCCGCTTCTTTTATGTTTTTGGATGTACATAGAACTCATGTCGAGTTTTTAAATGTTTAGGAGGATGTTTCAAAGTCTTTTAACCTTTCTTTGTAAATCGTGCACGTGTATTTGGCTTTCTATGTTTGAATTCACTTGGTTTCTGCTGTTTGAACCCTAGCATCATATTGAGAAGTTTGTTGGATGCTAGGAGGTTGTTTGAAAATCTTAGAAGTGTGTTTTTCTATGTCTTATCAGGTAAGGGTCAAATTTTTGGTTTTCGCGTAGTTACGCCGTTATGCTGCCGAAATTTTCGGTAATAGAGCGACGTGACTTAGTAATGACTCCTAGGTAGCGTGTTGAGCCTATAGGGTCGTTACAGTTTCAAAATTTATGAACATAGATACATAGCATCTAAAACTCAACTATATCAGGAACATACATACAAACCAAATAAACTCAAATTATTGGTACCTTTATTGCATGATAGCCATAGACAACTTGTCTTACTATGTATAAGCATCTCAATTCAATCTCAAAGTGTACTAACACCTCCCCTCCCCGGTCTAATGCTCAAATCATTGGTTACATTTACTGCAGGATAGCCATACAAAAGTAGTTGTAGAGAGATCATACCTATTTAGATGATCATTGTGAGCGGATGAATTGTGTAAGCATTGCTCGGAGGTTAGCCAACTCATCTAAAGTTTGATTCTCGACTTCTTCCAATCTATGTCTAGTCTCAATCAACTCTTGTCTCATGCTCACAATTTCGGCTTTGGCACGATTCAATTCTTCTTTAGTCTCGTTCAATTCTTCTACTTGATGTGTATTTTCGGACCGTAGTGGAGCCAATTCAATGCTCAACTCATGCTCTCGTTGTGTTTCCCCACTAGATGTTGAGCCGCTATACTGCCTCTGTTTTGGCTTTGGTCCCCAACCCATGCCTTTAACGTGGCTCAATCGATGGCCCAAAATAGTTTCGACGATCTCAACTTGGGTGAGTGGTTGGGACCCTTCTGAACCGGGTGCCTCTTGCAACTCTATCATTTGACTCTACGAGAAAAATTAAAATAAGTATTATTTGAGTAATAAGATTATAAACACATGTTAAGAGTATGAAACTTACATGAGTAACACTGGCTGTTGGATTCACCCACCCTTTTCCTTTTTTGTATCTTGTTTTTTCGAATAACTCAATTGATCCAAGTTCAACACCGTCTTTTGTTTTCTGTAACTCAAAGTTTTTAATATATTAGTAATATTGAAAAACAAGAAAATAATAGAAGAAACGTTTTTCAACCTTGTGCTTCTCGTATATGAATGAATGTCTTTGACCTAGCACGATGGTTGAAAGGTAGCTTTGACCGGTTCTTTTTATTTATCTCCGTAGTTTGCTAACAAAATAAAATATTAGTAAATGGATCTAGAATTGTGCATGTGAGATGACATATTAATTAAGAAATGTAAGTAACGTACCTTCCATTTAGGAGAATCCCACCTATCGCATAGCATATGCCAATCAGTTATATCAACCACCCTAGGATGTGGGTGTGCACGCCCTCCTCAGGAGAATATTTTCTGTAATGTTTGAACAATTCTGCCCTATACTCCTTGAATGTAGTCTGCATCTCACGTTCAATAAACTCGTGGATGACATACTTAGACAAATACAACTTGAAATGGTTCTACAAAAAAATATATAATATTAATTTTAGAGAAAATTAGACATCATAAACACAAACAACAAAAAAATAAACTTACCAGAAGTTTGTTTTTTACGTGGTCCTTTATATCTGTGGACACATCTTTCCACTTTAATAGACGCACTGGAAATGATTCTCTTACAATTGAGCCAATCTGGCTGCTAAACTTTATATCAAAATTACACACAGGCTTCTTTAACTCATCAGTTATATGTATTGGAATTCTCCCATGTAAGTTAACATATTTGTCAGCTCTATGCCACTCGAATATCCCCTTACTCTACTTGCAGAATTATCTAAAATATAAATAATTAAGCTAGTCTGTAAATGCAAAATTATGTACAAAAGTTTATAAGAGGATTAACCTGAAGTCTCGCCTGTAGAAGGCACTGCAACATTTCCATGGTCTGCTCTAGAGTCGCCATCGGCAAAATGATTAGTCGCCTCGTTTTCCAGTTGAATAGGATGCACCATTGTCTCTCTAAAAGCACACATATAATGAATGAATGATACAAATAAAATAATAAGGATAAAAAATTTCTAAAATAAGTAATGAAATACATAGTTACTCCAATTGTTAATCGCTATCATCATCTGAGTCAGAATTCTCATCGGGGCTGGAAGTAATCTCAGGAGAAACTTCTACATCCTCTTCTTCATTGTTTATGAAATCATTATCATTATTTGATGATACTCTTCTACTCAGGTGCTCTTCCACGATGGTGGGATCAACATCATCTCTGCATAATGTGTTCTCCTGAATTGATTCATTAACTCTAATTCCATCCTCAACTTCTATCAACTCAAGTTGGTTATTTCCAAAATCTTCTACCTCTGGAACATCCCACAAGCGTTTGTTTTGAACCACTTGCACCACCTTCCAATTATTGCCATATTTCGGATCGTCAAGGTAAAATACTTGTTGTGCTTGAGTAGCAAGGATGAAAGGGTCATCCTCATACCAATAGTGAGATGTATTGATTGATCTCAACCCTAAATGAAAGTGTCATCTATTCTTTTTACTGTCTATGTTGAACCATTTGCATTTAAATATCATAACACGTCTTCTCTTCACATATTCTAAGTCCAACACCTTAGTCAATACACCATAGAAATTCAATTCATCGCCTTGACTTTCACTTTCTCCAGCCACCAGGACTCCACTATTCTGTGTAGCTCAACGATTACCATGCGTTATAGTGTGAAAACGTACTCTATTAACAATGCATCCATTATAAGATCGCACTTGAAAACTAGGTCCCATCGCCATTGAGTACAAATCATCAGACATGTTTCCACTTTCACGCAATAAGAGAATATGTTAATTCATTAATATAAGTTACAAATCTTACTCATGATTTAAATTACATTTATATACTCTCATAACTCTCAACTTACATGGCCTTAAACCAGTCAGGAAATTGGAGTTGGTGTCTTTTATATAAATCTTTGGCAGTCTGTGCTTTTCGACGAATTAGTCGCAAATGTTGTCTATTAAGACAATAAATCAAATGTTCAGTCTCAAATTTATTTCAATTTTATATTAAGATTGAGAGTGAGAATTAGAGTGTTCGAGACATACGTACGATAAGACTTTATTTCATCACAATTGTTCAAAATATACCAATGTACTATTCGTTTCTCCTCAGTGGATAAGGTCCTTGCGGTTGAGCCCCCCAATGGTCTTGCACTTTGTCTGAACACTTCAAAGTCACCACAAATCTCGTTCATGGAAATTTGATCATTATTTCGTTCATCTCTATTGAATCTCATTTCAATCCCAATTAAATACAAAGAGAAAAAATTCAATGATTCATTCATTACAAATGCTTCTGCTATGGAACCCTCAGGACGTGCTTTGTTTCGCACGTATTGTTTAAATGTTCGTAAACTTCTCTCAATAGGATACATCCAACTGTAGCTAACAGGACCCATAACTCTGGTTTCATATGGCAAGTGAACTGCAAGATGCACCATTACATCAAAAAATGCAGGTGGGAATATTTTTTCCAACTTACAAAGTATGATTATAATATCTGATTACAATCGATCCAAATCACTTGTGCATATTGTTTTTGCGCATGGATCACGAAAGAATGTACATAGCTCAACAACAGTAGTGGACACATCCTTAGGTAAATATCCTCGAACACCAATAGGAAGAAGTCGCTCAAACAGAACATGAGAATCGTGAGTTTTCAACCCCCATAGTTTTCCATCATTGACATTAACACATCGTGATATATTCGATACAAACCCACTTGGAAACTTCACTGATTTCAGAAACTTATAGAAATCAACCATTTATTTGGTAGTCAGCCTGTATGCAGCATGTGGCTTTACAACCCTATTGCCTATCTTCTTCAAGTGTAGATCTTTCCGTATATTTAGATCTTATAGATCCAATCGAGTGTTTGTTGTGTCCTTGGTTTTTCCCTCAATATTTAACAATGTACCAACCAAGTTGTCACATATGTTTTTTTCAATGTTCATCACATCCAATTTATGTCTTAACATAAGTTTTGACCAGTACGGGAGTTCAAAGAAAATACTTTTTTTCTTCCAATTTAGATAAGTTCGTTTCCGTTTCTTATCTTGCTTCGCTAGATGTTTACTGAGCATAGGAAAGTTTAGCATACAAACTTCTTGTAAGATCTCATCTCCATCCAGTACTGCTGGAGGAGGTCTAGACTCAGTCTTTCCGTCAAATTGCTTACTCTTACGCCAACTATGACTCTCTGGAAGATATGTCGATGCCCCATGTAAGAAATTTTACCTCTTATCCTAAAAGATGAAGTATCTTCTTTACAAATGGGACATGCTTGGTAACCTTTCATACTCCACCCAGATAAGTCGCCGTAGGCAGGAAAGTCATTAATAGTCCACAACAAACTTGCTTGCAGTTGAAAGTACTCACGACCAACTGAGTCATAAGTGCGCCCACCGTTATTCCATAACTCTTTCAACTCTTCAATCAATGGTTGCAAGTAAACATCAATTTCTTTACCAGGAGATTTTGCCCCGAGAATAAGTAAAGACATGAAAAAGTTGGTTTCTCTCATGCATTTCTAAGGTGGAAAATTGTGTGGAACTAGCACCACCGACCACATACTGTATGAAGTGCTCATATTTTTGAATGGATTAAATCCATCTGATGTTAATCCCAACCGAACATTCCATGGTTCCAAAGAAAACTGAGGGAATTCACGATCAAAATGCTTCCACCCTTCACCATCAGCGGGATGTCGTAATACACCAGCTTCCCCAATACGCTTATCTTTATGCCATCTCATTTCAGAAGTAAAATGTTTCGATGAAAACATTCGTTTCAATCTTGGTATCAATGGAAAATGACGTAAAACTTTGTGTGGAATCATTTTCCCTTTGCCATCGTTCACTTTATATCGAGACTCACCACATGTTGGACACTGTTGACAATCAACAAATTCTTTCCAATATAATATACAATCGTACTTGCAAGCATGAATTAACTCATAGCTGAGCCCTAAGTCATGCAACTTCCTTTTAGCTTCATAGAATGAACTAGGTATACATGTATCGATTGACAATGCTTCCTTTAACAATTGTAGTAACATATCAAATGATTTATTACTCCAATTGTTAAGAATCTTAATATGCATCAATCTTATCAAAAAGTTTAATGACGAGAATCGCATACAACCAAGGTATAGTTGATTACATGCTTCGGTCATTAAATCCTCAAATACGGTTGAAGTATCCTTCTCATGGACATTAGAGAGCATCTCACTTTCAAAATTATTGTCTTCCTTTATATCTGCTTTGGCAATTGGGACTTGAAGGTCATTCAAAAGGTTGAACATCTCATTCTCTCCCTTGAAATCATTAGACTCTGCATTACTTGTTCTATCATCGTGTACTGACCGAATTGTATAACTTTCGAACCTAGGTAAGTTGGTAGGTTCTCCATGATATACCCATTGACTATAAGAGGGGGGATATTCCATATGTGAATAGATGTCGCTCTACTCTGTCTAATGATTGCCACATTGCATTCATACAATTTTTACATGGGCATCTTGTTTTTCCTGAGTCATTAACATGAAACTTTGCCTTTGCTAAAAAATGGGTTACTCCTTCTATATACTCAGTTGACAACTTGTCTCTAATTTTAATCCAATTTCTATTCATCCTTATCCTTAATTTTATACACCTTCCAAGTCCAATTCTAGTTTGTGAGCAGTTCAATCCTGTAGGATTTAGACAAAGAAAGATAGATTTAACTTTATCCCAAACGCTTAATGTAGAAACTTTTTTGGCTATCAAGTTTAATTATACAGTTTTTGGCTAGCAAGTTGAGCTACAAATTAAATTGAATATCTTAAGCCCCATTTCATAACCATTTTGAATGATGTTTATAGTTTTTGGATTTAGAAATATTTTTGGTTTTTTGGGATAAACAAGCCACAATTATTCATACGAAGGCCTAATGAGTTTGTTAAAGATAAGTTATAAGAATTCAATTATAAAGATAGGTGTCTTAAGTAGCATTAATGAAAAAAGTATATGTCTTAATTAACTCTTGATAAACTAATTAAATAACAAAAACTTAAATATTACCAATATCATGGTATATAGGGACTAAAAACATAGTTATTATGTCAAAAATTTAATTATATTCATGGCTTACTTGTGGGTAAAGTAATTTTAAAAGTTACCAATTATAGAAGTGGGGCATGATGTGGTGTTTGTAATATGAAATTAATAATCCAACTTTGATAGATAAGATTTAAAATTTAAGAATTTAGAGGAGGGTACTGGTGTGTTCCCAATAATATTTAAAGTATGTGGATAGTTTAATTAATAAATTAGCTACTAATTGCACGCTGATTAATTTCTCTATTAAACCCACATATACTCAAGAACATTCATTAATTACAAAGCACATTAATTAGCTACTTAAGTTTTTATAATATCTTAATAAGCTAAATTAAATTGAATATCTTAATAAGCTAAAATTTCAATCTTAATATGCTAGCAAGTTCATATAGTTTATTAAAAGCTAGCAATTGAAAATGCAACTAGAAATACATAGAAATGAAGTTCAAAGTAAAAACATGAGTTAATATATAGGAAATTGAATGATTTATTATGACCCACCATGGTAATCCATCAATATATAGGTTTGGTATTGATTTATGCCAATCATTGACTATTGCATAATGTATTAAAGAAAAAAAAGAAGTAACACAAGTCTACTTATCAAGTAACTACCTAATAAAATTCTCATTTCAATTTCTACTTATCAAAAGCAAAACTTAAGTATTAAAATTATATGTATGAAAAAAAATTATGAAAAGAATAGGCTAGCTAGGTAAATGTAAACAACATAAAATGGTTACAACTAAACTCAAAAAAGTATTGACCTTGAGTATGTAGCCCGTTTGAAGACTTTGTTTTAATCCTTCAACAGAAATGCCCTGTTTTAAAAAAAGCATATATAATTTGGTCATTATGCAATTGGTACAATTAAACTCTAGTATTATAACCATTGCTAATTTGGTAGTGACAAATTGAAAATTGCACAAATCACTTCTCAATTATGAGGATTGTTACAATCATACACTAAAACTACAAGATTATTACAATTTAACTTTAACTCTTTTTTTTCTCGTTGTCTGAGTGAATATAGCTCATTTGAATTTCTACTTATGTTCAAAACTTAAGTAAACAACATAAAAATTCTAACCAACATAAGTCATAATTATAAAACCAACATAATTATATAACAAATTTAGAACTTATCTTGTTTACTTGATAACAAACATAAAAAAGTCAAACCAACATAAGACATAATAACCAACACATCTACTAACTTATGTTTATTTGATAACCAACATAAATATATAATCAACATAAGTCAAAATTATATAAGCAACATAATTATATAACTCATCTACACATAAAAAGTCTAACCAACTTATGTTGTCTACACAATAATAAAAAGTCTAACCAACTATATTTAATATTCAACTTCATATCCATGAATAAGAATAATTAACTCAAAATAACTAAAATTAACTTTAGAAAATGATCTAACATACTTTGTTTGAGTTCGAAAATGTTTAAAAGTAGATTTTTACATACTTTTTTCACCAAAAAATCTAGAAGTTTTGTTGATTTGAGCTCCAAAGTGTTTGAACTCGCAAATCTATGATTACACAAACCAACGCACACTAAACTTAAATAGATTTTGCAAAATAAACATACTTTGTTTGAGTTTGAAAAAGTTTAAAATTAGATTTTTACATATTTTTTTCACCAAATGAGCTAGAAGCTTTGTTGGTTTGAGCTCCAAAGTGTTCGAACTCGCAAATCTATGATTACACAAACCAAAATACAATAAACTTAAATAGATTTGCAAAATACTCTTTAATCTAACTATATTAACTATTTAAGAACTAAAAAATTTTACAATATTACCACAAGCAAATAGTGGGCGGCGGCCGGTGGGCTGGGGCAGTGGGGTGGGGGGTAGGGGGTTGGGAGATAAAGAAAGGGAAGAGAAGAAAAGGGAAGGGAGAGAAAAAGAGGGGGCAGCGACGGGGTGGGAGAGAAGGAAAGGGGAGAGAAGAAAAGGGAAGGGAGAGAGAAAAATAGGGGAGCAGGTGGCGGCGGTCTGGGGAGGTGGCGGGCTGGGGCGGCGATGGCTAGAGGCCGGTCGACTGGGGTGGTGTTAGGTGTGGGTGGATGTGGAAGGAGAAAATGGAAGGAAGAATAGAAAAATGGGAAAATTGGGAATGAGAGGGAAAATAATTGGGGAAAAAAGAAGGAAAAGGGTGCTCTTTTTCGAGCCCCCTTCATCAGGAAAGGCCGACGGTTCCCATCGTACTTCGACCGATCCGCTAACGGTTTGCCAAACTGTCAGCAGTTCCTTATCAAACCGCCAACGGTTTGCACAAGCTGTCGGTGGTTCCTAGACGAATTACTGACGGTTTGTCAAACAGTCAGCAGTTCCTTGACGAATTGCCCACAATTTGTCAAACCGTTGGCGGTTCCTTGACAAATTACCGACGGTTTTACAAAACTGTCGGCATTAAGTAAGATATGTTCAAGAAATAACCTGGTAACAGTATATCCTGGTAACACTATTGATACGATCATGTTCAAGAAATAACCTAGAGGGTCATAGTATATGGATAATGTTGGGTGTCTTATCCTGGTAACACTATTGATACGACCCACTTTGTAATAGTTACAAATGATTTGATCCAAATCTTCATGCAGAGACATGTGAGTGGGGGTATCTTATACAATGAGTTTGTACAAGATTGGACCATGAAATATTTAATCTCTCTTTGATAGAGGACTTGTCGAAGGTCCTATCAAGATTAAATTTATAAAAACCGGATCTCTAAGTATTTTGCAATAATAATGGTCAGGACCATCCACAGGGATTGGAGTTCTTAGATTTAATTAAGTACCATAGTTAATTATGCCTTATTTTATTTAGAGAAAAACTACTTTAATCTGATTCTTTAAACAAAAATAAATAAAATATTATGTACAAGGTTGGAGTCCAATTTTAGAGAGACATTCATTAATTGCAATTCATGAAGCACAACTATGAAATTGACTAAAGAATTATGAAACATGCAACAGTTCTAAGCCAATAATTACTAAAATATCCAATTAACTCTCTCGATCCCAATTGAACTCATGCAAAAAGTAAATCAACCTCTCGGTCTATTTCTACAACTAGACATGACATTATGAAATTCTCTTAATAACTTCTAGTATTAACCTATTCATTCTCATGCAATAGATTAATCCTAGTTATGCATCTAAGTTCTTAGTTAAATTTACTTTCTCAAGCTAAACTTAACGTGCAAAGCTATGGCCGGGAGCTTAGAAGATTAATTCAAGATGCATAAAAGACTTTACAAACACATTCAATAAGTCAAACATAGTTTTATAACAATAAAGCAATCATCTAAGAGTCTACAATACCCAAATACATTAAAATACAGTCCACTAAATCCTAAAATGGAAGACACAAAGTAAAAAGAAAAAGAGAAAAATTGGACGACGTGTGTCAACACTCGTTCTCAACCTGATGTCCCACGATCCCAAGCCTTGAGTCTCCTCCTTAGCTCTCCAAGTTGCTATCTAGATCTCCAAACAGTGCTCCTATCGAAATTAGGGTTTAGGTCTCTCCAAAACGGCTCCCCTTGCTCGAATGAATAAGTTCCCTTTTATAGAGTTGAAACAACATTGCAACACTAGGGGCAACATTGCAACGCTGTCCCTTCGAATTTTGAAAAAAGAAAAAAAAAATTTGAGCAGCGTTGCAACACTATAGATATCATTACAACGCTATGCCTGCGGATTTTCAAGGTTGAAAAGCTTCTCAAATGGCGTTGCAACACTATAAGAAGCGTTACAACGCTATGCCCTCGAGTCCAAATGCCTTGTTCTTCTTCTTCAACGCTTGAATCCTCAAATATAGCCTTAAGTTGCTCAAAATTTTCCAATTATCTCATAATTCTTCGGTTTTGCTCAAAATGCTCGGTTTCTGAGAAATAAACATAAAAATACGTGAAAGCACACAAAATCATAGCAAAACTAGCCTAAAAATAAGCCTAGAAATAGCACACTTATGCATGCTATCAAATACCCCCAAACTTAGATTTTCGCTAGTCCTCGAGCAAAACAAAATCAAAATAACAATTTCACAAGATTTTAATTCAAGAATCATGACTCAAGCCTCAGTTATCTAATTGACATAAAACAACATAATGAAGTCTTGACATACCCTTCCTTAAGCAATTTAAATTCTATCTATCTCATTCATTGCGTGTGTGTGTGTTTAACTTCCTTTCTATTAGTTTCTACTAGCTTAAAACACTTTTACCAAGACTTTCCTTCGTTTTCCCCTACACAGACCCTAAGTTCCAATTTTCAAACTTTCTCACACTACAGAGAGCAATCTACTTAAGCATTCTTTCATTTTCATTTTACAAGGGTTACTAACCCCCAAACTTATCTTTTTCCTTCTTATGGAAATCCTAGCTTTCACACTTCCACTGTAGGTCTTATCTAGAGCACTCGCTCAATAGAGGACCTAACTTATCGCAATGGAGGTAGCTCTTTTGATCCCCACACATTAAGCACAAAAATTATTGATGGAACATGCTTTGGTTATCATTAAACATGCGAAAAAATCAATAAAGATAAAAATTCTTTTTATTTTAGCAGATTTCAATTACTAACTTTCATGCAAGACAACTGTCAATCAGTTTTTAAGCCTATCGGGGTGACAACAACCTCTAGATTCAACAAATGCATCCTAGCATTTGAACATAATAGAAAGTCAATTATGTGCTCATGTGTTTCAAGGAAATCAAAGATAAAATTTAGATATACTCAATTCAAGACTTGCTTCAGAAGTCATTCTATTGCAAAACTTCACTAAGATTACTTCCTAGACTATCCTAATCAATCATCATGCATCATAAATCATTCAAACATGCTTAATGATCGAAAAAATTTCTCAGAATTTATTTAGAATTATCTGGATTGCACAGTACTACCCACCCCCAAATTTAAAACTTACATTGCCCTCAATGTAACATGCTCAATAAAGTAAATAAGGACAAAGATAGAGTGAGTGAATGATATTGGCCTGATAAGATGAGAAACGGTTCCATGAGAATTCCTTGAATTGACTAGGAGGTTGCTCAATGCGGTCGAGGTTCTACAAAATGGGAACGAGATTTACTTGGCACTCTTTTTTCAAAACAACCTAAACTAGGAAAGAAAAACAAACAAGAAAAGTAAATAAAGGAAATAAACCTTGGGTTGCCTCCCAAGAAGTGCTTTCTTTAACGTCTTTTGCTAGACTAGACTCCCGTAGTCTATTCTTTTGGATCATCCAAGAATATGCTCTCCATATGTCTCTCTGTATCTCCATAGTAGTGCTTTACTCGTTGGCCATTGACTCTGAAAGTTTGTCCATTGTTTGTTTGTAGTTCGAGTGCTCCATGTGGGAAAACTTCCTTGACTATGAATGGCCCTGACCAACAAGACTTTAACTTACCTGGAAACAAATGCAATTGTGAGTTAAAAAGGAGTACTTGTTGACCAGGTACAAATGTTATTTTGTTGATTTGCTGATCATGCCAATGAGCCGTTCTTTCTTTATACAGTTTTGCAATTTCATATGCTTGAGCTCAAAATTCCTCCATCTCATTGAGTTGTAGTAGCCTTTGATCTCCTGCTTTTTGGAGGTCGAAGTTTAACTTTTTGATGGCCTAGTAAGTTTTATGTTCTAACTCTACAGGAAGATGACATGCTTTTCCAAACACCAATCGATATGGGGATGTGCCAAATTGGTGTTTGGAATGCGGTGCGGTATGCCCATAATGCTTCATCCAACTTTAACGCAAAATCCTTCTTGTTAGTTCGAACTGTCTTCTCCAAAATTTGCTTAATTTCCCTGTTTGAAATCTCAGCTTGACCATTTGTTTGAGGATTATTGCTAATGAAATCTTATGCTTAACTCCATATTTAACAAGCATTGATTTAAGCAATTTATTGAAAAAATGTGTTCCCTCATCACTAATTATAGCCCTCGGAGTGCCAAACCGTGTGAAAATATTTTTGTGCAAAAACTTTAAGACTACATGTGCATCATTCTTTTTAGTAGCGACAACCTCAACCCACTTAGAAACATAATCAACGGAACTAGAATGTATAAATAATCATGGGAAGAGGGAAGGGGACACATAAAATCAATATCCCAAACATCAAATAACTCTACTTCAAGAATAGGAGTTAAAGGAAGTTCGTGGTGTCTGGAAATATTACCTGTCCTTTGGCACATGTCACATGTTTTCACAAAAGTGTAACAATCTTTAAATAAAGTAGGCCAATAAAATCCCGATTGTAATACCTTTGCAGCTGTACGAGTAGGCCCAAAGTGTCCACCATAAGGTGAAGAATGACAATCATGTATAATCTTAGATATTTCTTCAAGTGGTACGCACCTTTGAATGATTTGGTTTGAACAAACCTTGAATAATAGGGGATCATCCCAAAGGTAGAACCTTACACCATGGAGGAATCTTTTGTCCCAAAGGTAGAACCTTAAACCATGGAGGAATCTTTTCTTTTGTTGAGAATTCAACTTTGTTGGCATTACTCCTCCTGCAATAAAATTAACATAGTCAGCAAACTATGATACATTAACTTCTACTTGATACAACTTCTTATCAGGGAAGTCCTCTATGATGGGCTTGGTCGGTTGATTTCCTTCATGCTCTATCCTGGATAAATGGTCGGCAACTACGTTCTCACACTCTTTCCTGTCTTTCACTTTTAAATTAAAATCTTGCAAAAGAAGAATTCATCTTATCAATCTAGGCTTAACATCCTTTTTATTGAACAAATACTTGAGGGCTGCATGATCAGTATGAACAATCACCCTAGTCCCTAATAGGTATGGTCTAAACTTGTCAAAAGAAAATACAACTGCAAGCATTTCCTTTTTAGTGGTAGTGTAATTTTGTTGTGCATAATCTAAAGTCCTACTTGCATAATAGATGGCTCTAAACAATTTATCTCTACACTGACCTAAGACTGCTCCTACTGGGTAATCGCTAGCATCACACATAACTTCAAAGGGTTGGCTCAAGTCAGATGTAACAATAATGGGTGCAGAAGTTAATTTTTCTTTCAACAATTTAAAAGCTAACATGCATTCCTCAGAAAATACAAAAACAGAATCCTTTTCCAACAAGTTGTACAGGGGTTTCACAATTTTCAAAAAATCTTTTATAAAACGCCTGTAAAACCCTGCATGTCATAGAAAATTACGAACTCGTTTCACATTTACTAGAGGTAAAAATTGTTCAATTGCAGCAATCTTGGCTCGATCCACCTCAAGCCTCTTGTCTAACACTTTAGGCCCCAAAACTATACCTTCCTTTACCATAAAATGACACTTCTCCCAATTAAGAACAAGGTTAGACTATTGGCACCTCTACAACACAAGAGAAAGATTATGCAAACAATAATCAAATGTCAATCCAAAAACTGAAAAGTCATCCATAAAAACCTCCATAATCTCCTCTATCATGTCATGAAAGATGGCCATCATGCAACGTTGAAAAGTGACAGGTGCATTGCATAGTCCAAAGGGCATCCTCCTGAACGCATACATCCCATAAGGGCATGTAAATGTGTCTATTGGCACCTCTACAACACAAGAGAAATATTATGCAAACAATAATCAAATGTCGATCCAAAAACTGAAAAGTCATCCATAAAAACCTCCATAATCTCCTCTATCATGTCATGAAAGATGACCATCATGGAACGCTGAAAAGTGGCAGGTGCATTGCATAGTCCAAAGGGCATCCTCCTGAATGCATACATCCCATAAGAGCATGTAAATGTGTCTATTGGCACCTCTACAACACAAGAGAAATATTATGCAAACATTTATCAAATGTCGATCCAAAAACTAAAAAGTCATCCATAAAAACCTCCATAATCTCCTCTATCATGTCATGAAAGATGGCCATCATGCAACGCTGAAAAGTGGCAAGTGCATTGCATAGTCCAAAGGGCATCCTCCTGAACGCATACATCCCATAAGGGCATGTAAATGTGTCTATTGGCACCTCTACAACACAAGAGAAATATTATGCAAACAATAATCAAATGTCGATCCAAAAACTGAAAAGTCATCCATAAAAACCTCCATAATCTCCTCTATTATGTCATGAAAGATGGCCATCATGCAACACTGAAAAGTGGCAGGTGCATTGCATAGTCCCAAGGGCATCCTCCTGAACGCATACGTCCCATAAGGGCATGTAAATGTGGTTTTCTCCTGATCCTCTAGAGCAATAGCAATTTGATTATAACCTGAGTAACCATCAGGAAAACAATAATAAGGGAAACCAGCGAGTCTGTCAAGCATTTGATTAATAAAAGGAAGAGGAAAGTGATCTTTTCTCGTGGCCCTATTCAACTTCTTGTACTCAATGCACACACGCCAACCCGTCACTGTCCTGGTTGAGTTGAATTCATCTTTGTTATTTTTCATCACCGTCATGCCTCCTTTCTTGGGAACAACCTGCATAGGACTCACATAAGAACTGTCAGAAATTGCGTAAATGATGCCTGCATTTACAAGTTTCAATATCTCAGCCTTAACAACATTTTTCATTGCAGGATTAAGTCGCCTATGGGTTTCCACAGATGGATTAAAGGTATCTTCTATTAATATCTTATTCATGACTATGGATGGACTAATACCCTTAATGTCACTAATGGACCACCCTAATGCAAACTTATGCTTCCTCAAGACTTTTATTAATTTTTCTTCTTCCTCTTTATATAACTCAGCAGAAATAATGACAGAAAAAGTTGAAGACTTGCCTAGAAAAAATATAATGAAGATGTTCAAGTAACTATTTAAACTCTAATGTAGGTGATTCTATCATTTCAGATTTATCATTCTCATCATCCAAAGAAGCATCTAACACTTCATCATGCTTTATAATTAATTCATCTAATGCATTACAGATGAAATTTACTTCCTAGTTTTGGATACCCATGTCTACGCTGTCAGGTTTGTGAGGCATTCTTCTTGCTTTGAGCGTAATCCAAGTGAGCCTAGTAACAAAGACTAGTGAAAAAAAAAAACAAAGAAACAAAGAAACACACAAAAAGTTCAAGCAATAATGATACAAAATATTTCACATATAGTACACAAACTTAACAGAACTATCACAATAAGGACATACAACATAAGAAAATACAAAAGCATACAACAAGAACCAACAATTTCACAAAAAATAATTTACAAAAAGAAGAAAAAAAATAAAATAAGAAAATTGAACAACTATACAATTATACAACTATACAAGGAAAAACAAAAGAAGAAAAATTTTATACAAATTTACAATATTTACACTCTAAATTAAAATCAAGCACTTTCACCACGATATTAATTAAACTAAAAAAAAATATTCCAGCAATGGCGCCAAATTTGATAGAGAACTTGTCGAAAGTTTTATCAAGATTAAATTTATAAAAACCGAACCTCTAAGTACTTTTGAATAATAGTGCCCAGGGTCATCCACATGGATTAGAGTTATTAGATTTAATTAAGTACTGCAGTTAATTATGCCTTATTTTATTTAGAGAAAAACTACTTTGATTTGATTCTTTAAACAAAAATAAATGATGTACAAGGTTAGAGTCTAATTTTAGAGAGACATTCGTTAATTGCAATTCATGAAGCACAACTATGAAATTGACTAAAGAATTATGAAGCATGCAACAGTCCTAAGCCAATAATTACTAAAATATCCAATTGACTCTCTCGAGCCCAATTGAACTCATGCAAGAAGTAAATCAACATCTCGGTCAACTAGACATGACATTATGAAATTCTCTTAATAACTTCTAGTATTAACCTATTCATTCTCATGCAATAGATTAATCCTAGTTATGCATCTAAGTTCTTAGTTAAATTTACTTTCTCAAGCTAAACTTAACGTGCAAAGCTATGGCCGGGAGCTTAGAAGATTAATTCAAGATGCATAAAAGACTTTACAAACACATTCAATAAGTCAAACATAGTTTTATAACAATAAAGCAATCATCTAAGAGTCTACAATACCCAAATACATTAAAATACAGTCCACTAAATCCTAAAATGGAAGACACAAAGTAAAAAGAAAAAGAGAAAAATTGGACGACGTGTGTCAACACTCGTTCTCAACCTGATGTCCCACGATCCCAAGCCTTGAGTCTCCTCCTTAGCTCTCCAAGTTGCTATCTAGATCTCCAAACAGTGCTCCTATCGAAATTAGGGTTTAGGTCTCTCCAAAACGGCTCCCCTTGCTCGAATGAATAAGTTCCCTTTTATAGAGTTGAAACAACATTGCAACACTAGGGGCAACATTGCAACGCTGTCCCTTCGAATTTTGAAAAAAGAAAAAAAAAATTTGAGCAGCGTTGCAACACTATAGATATCATTACAACGCTATGCCTGCGGATTTTCAAGGTTGAAAAGCTTCTCAAATGGCGTTGCAACACTATAAGAAGCGTTACAACGCTATGCCCTCGAGTCCAAATGCCTTGTTCTTCTTCTTCAACGCTTGAATCCTCAAATATAGCCTTAAGTTGCTCAAAATTTTCCAATTATCTCATAATTCTTCGGTTTTGCTCAAAATGCTCGGTTTCTGAGAAATAAACATAAAAATACGTGAAAGCACACAAAATCATAGCAAAACTAGCCTAAAAATAAGCCTAGAAATAGCACACTTATGCATGCTATCACTCTTTATAAATCAATTAATTGAGAAGATTAATATTTCATCAGGATTATCATATGCAACTCAATCTTAATCCTGAGTGATTTATGAACTCTTGCCTGTGAAGGCTTGTCCTTTGATTTGCATGGGTGAGAATGGCTTTTGTAGCCAATTCAATATGCCTACCATTTTGGAGACTGGACCAAATAGGGAGTTAGGGACATAAACTCACAAGATGGAATTCACTCATTCCCATATAGGGTAAGTAGATAAGTAGATCCCTTAAGTACTAATTTCGGGACTTGAACAATGGGGCCCACCCTCTCACCGCCCTGAGAGGGACTTTGTTTATGGTTGAATCATAAACAAATTGTTCATTAGAGGATCAGTAGTACTTAAGGTACAAGATGTAATTACAAGGGTAAAACAGACTTTTGACCTAGCTGTAATTACGAACAACTCGTGAATGATCGACTTGCATGTAGTGATTATATCCATGGACACAACTTGTCTTATAGGGCATAAGAGTACAAATCTAGGTCTATAGTGGAGTGACCATAAAGTTAATGAATGAAAATTGATTAATTAAAGAGTTTAATTAATTAATTTTGTATCATTGAAGCTTATAATCTGCAGGTCCATAAGTTCCCTTTGCTAGCTCATAGTAAAACTAAAAGATCAATTTATTTGGAAGAAAAATTTCAAATGATCAAATTAATATTTAATTTGAAGTGTTCAAATTAATATTTAATATATTAGATATATTAAATATAAAAGAGGAAAATATATTTATTGTATTTGATACATTAAATATTAAAATAATCAATGTATATTAGATACATTAAATAAAAGATATTTATAAAATTTGAATAAGATTCAAATAAATAAATATTGCAAGAGATTTGAATGAGATTCAAATAAGTATAAAATATATTTTAATATATTAGATATTAAAATATAATATTTTAATTATGGAAAAGATTAATCCTTGGTCTCTATAAATAAGACCCTTGGGTTGAGCCATTAGACATAACACACATATTCTCAATAGAGAATTAGAAAATTCTCTCTAGACCTCTTCCTCTCCAATCCCTTGTAGATTTTCTTTCAAGAGGCTCTCACAAGCCTTGGTCCTGTGTTTGAGTCATAGCAAATAGACTTTATGGAATTAGAGTTGGCGCCAGGAGAAAAAGATCATCTAGAATATTCTTCATAATATTATTTTCAAGGTATGTTTTGTTTAACCTTAAGATTTATTATTTAATTCTAAATAAAATCAAGTCGATTCCAACGCTTTCGCTATGGGTTTCATAAGGAAAAACATATTTATTATATATGATACATTAAATATCAAAGAAATTATTAATGTATTAAGATACATTAAAGAAAAGATATTTATTAAATTTGAATTAAGTTCAAATAAGAAAATAGATATCATAGGAGAATTTGGAAAGGTTTGAATAAGATTCAAACTAGTTGATAAATATATTTTAATATATTAGATATTAAAATATATTATTTAATTATTTTTCCTAGACCACTTTAAATAGGACCCTAGGGTGTTGAGATTTATGCCCTAAAGCCTCGTAATTAATAATTTATTTAATAATAATAATAATTTTGATTATTTTATTTGCAATATAATATTATCCATTATATGAAAAATTCAAGGTTGTTAGTGTAATCTTGAACAGTATGTGGTTGACATACGAGAGGATCATGTTCAAGAAATAACCTAAAGGGTCATAGTATATGGATAAGGTTGGGTGCCTTATCCTGGTAACACTATTGATACGGTCCACTTTGTAACAGTTACAAATGATTTGATCCAAATCATTCATGTAGAGACATGTGAGTGGGGCTATCTTATACAATGAGTTTATATAAGACTGGACCACGAAATATTTAATCTCTTTTTATAAATTCGTTAATTGAGAAGATTAATATTTCATCAAGATGATCATATGCGACTCGATCTTAATCCTGAGTGAGTTATGAACTCCTGCTTGTAAGGGCTTGTCCTTTGATTTGCATGGGTGAGAGTGGCTTTTGTAGCCGATTCAATATGCCTACCATTTTGGGGACTTGACCAAATAGGGAGCTGAGAACATAATCTCACAAAATGGAATTCACTCCTTCCCATATAGGGTAAGTAGATGAGTAGTTCCCTTAAGTGCTGATTTTGAGACTTGAACAATGGGGCCCCACCTTCTCACTGGCTCGAGAGGGACTTAGTTTATAATTAGATTATAAACATATTGTTCATTAGAGAATCAGTGGTACTTAAGGTGCAAGATGTAATTATAGGGGTAAAACGGACTTTTGACCCAGCTGTAATTACGAACAACTCGTGAAGGATCGGCTTGTATGTAATGATTATATCTATGGACATAATTTGTCCTACAGTGCATAAGAGTGCAACTCTAGGTCTATAGTGGAGTGACCTATAGTTAATGAATGAAAATTAATTAATTATTAATTAATTAATTTTGTATCATTGGAGCTTATAATCTGTAGGTCCATAAGGTCCCCTTGCTAGCTCATAGTTACACTAAAAGATCAATTTAGTTGAAAGAAAATTTTGAAATGTTCAAATTAATATTTAATATATTAGGTATATTAAATATAAAAGAGGAAAATATATTTATTGTATTTGATACATTAAATATTAAAATAATTAATATATATTTGATATATTAAATAAAAGATATTTATAGAATTTGAATAAGATTCAAATAAATAAATATCGTAGGAGATTTGAATGAGATTCAAATAAATATAAGATATATTTTAATATATTAGGTATTAAAATATAATATTTTTATTATGGCAAAGATTTTCCCTTGATCTCTATAAATAGGACCCTTGGGTTGAGCCATTCTACACAACACATTCCTCAATAGAGAGAATTAGAGAATTTTATCTAGACCTCTTCCTCTCCAATCCCTTGTGGATTTTCTTTCAAGAGGCTCCCACAAGCCTTGGTCTTGTGTTCGAGTCATAGTCATGAAGACTTTGTGGAAGATATAAAGATCCACCAGAAGAATTTCCATATTTGGAAGGTATTTACTGCTTAATTTGGAAAGGTTTGAATAAGATTCAAACTAGTTGATAAATATATTTTAATATATTAGATATTAAAATATATTATTTAATTATTTTTCCTAGACCACTTTAAATAGGACCCTAGGGATGATCCCTTGTGTGCATTTCTTCACAAGAGAAAAGAACTGTTGAAATCCTCGTCTTATTCTCTCTCTCTATTTTTAAGAAGGTTCCCACAAACCTCTTGCTCCTTTGTTCGAGTTATAACAAGGAAGACTTTGTGGAAGGCTTGGAGTTAGAGTACAAGAAGAAAAAGACCCGCCAGAATATTCTCCATATTATTTTTAAGGTATGTTTGCTTAACCTTAATTTTTATTGTTTAATTCTAAACAAAATCAAAGACGATTCCAATGCTTCCATTGTGGGTTTAATTTGGTTATTTCCTTCAGTGAAATTTCTAATTCATTTTCATTACCAACTACAACCTTCTCCTTACGTCCATACTCTGCTACATGGTTCACATTGTTATAGTAAGGCGTGACATGGTTGTTAGCACAACTGTCAACATACCAGTTTGGATCAATAGTTGTTTCAAGACTAGCTATGAACGGATTGTTAGAGTTTTTGGGCTGCCATAAAAGCTTGTGAACCTCCAGATTGAACAAAATTATTGTTGCCTCCTTGAGATGTTGGAGTTCCAACATTATGTTCCTTATCCTTATGATGATTTTGACTACTAAATTGTTTATCAAAACGATGGAAACATGTTAAAGCAGTATGGCCATGTTTTCCACAAACCTGACAAATGGGTATATTACCATTGTAGCTATTCCACCGACCCCTACCACAGCCTGACCACCATGTTGATTGCAATACTGTTGTGGTTGTCGATTGGTAGAGGTATTTTGTTGTTGTTTCTTTCCTCTTGATCCTTTGGTGTTGGTAAAATTTGTAGAAGCATTGTGACTAAATGCAACATTTATGTTCTGAGAGTTTTGAAACTCTAGTCTCTTCTCAAAAGCCATCAATTCTCCTTGCATATTAGCCCAAGAAATACCAAGGCAACCTTGAATTTTGACCACTACTGCATTTTACTCCTCATTCAAGCCGAGTAAGACTTGAGAAATCAACAAGCATTGAGGAACGTGACTACCAACTTGTCCCAAGTTATCTACATGGCATTTCATGACACGCAAATAATCAACCATCTTAAGAGAGCATTTACGAGTGGTTTGAAATACCCGACAAAGAAAATCTTCTTCAGCTTGAGATTGAACACCATAAAGTTCTTTGATAGCAACCCATAAATCCTTTGCGTTTTCATGTCCCAAAACTTAAACGACAACATTTGGCATCATGGCGTTATACAACCAACCAAGAAGAAGTTGATCAACCACTAACCGGTTTTGGTAAAGAGGATTCGACACCTCCGTTGAAGTAGAGGAGGAGTTGGAAGCAGTTTTTGTGTTGGCGAGGACTGTTTCGCCTACAGCAGTTGATGATATGGTGGATGGTACAAACTCCGGCAGGCATGACATGTTTTCAATTAGATGTCCCTCCAACCGATAGCTTCACAATATGGGCAAGGCCAAGTTCTTCCATAGCAAGAAGTTCCCTTGGTCTAACTTTATGGTGGTCACTTGGTTCAAGAGCTGGTTTAATTGAGGACTAGAAAAGGTAGGGTGACCAGTGGATAAAACAATATTGTTTGAATTGGAGGCGTTAGCCATTGAGTAAAGCTCTGATGCTCTGGACAATCTGGGGCAATTGTACCTTCTGCTTTCTTGAGAAATGAATAGCAAGGTACTGACTTTATATATAGAAGAAACCTTAGAAAATAAGGGTAATGAATTTTACAGAGGGTGGAAAAACCAACTACAAAGAATAACGAATAGGACAAAAAAATAACAACCTAATATTTACTGTGCGGTTGATTGGAAGTCTCTAAAATCACTGAGGTAGCCCTTTGAGCATTTGAATTCTTCATTACCCCTTTCTTCTTTACAGTCCACATGAACTAGAATATGGATTGTAAATGTTATTAAAAAATGAGTTCACTCTATTTTGCTATTATAATATTTAATGCATAACAATTTTATTTTTTTATTTTTGTTTTTAAAAATTAATCTTATTAATATTATGAATATTCTAAATGACATTTAAATATTCTAATAAGATGTCCATAATCTCATAGATTATCTTCTCCAATTATCTTTCTCATTGTCTCCAATTTGAAAGATGATTTTCCTTTCTCTTAGAAATTGTGTAAATCTTGTAAACCTTATAAATAGTGTTATTATACCCTTTGAAATATATAGACACATACATAATTGAATAGAGAATACATTTACTCTCTACCTTTCTTTTCCTCCCTACTTTTTACTCTTATTTACTTTCTAATTGTTGCTCTTGTTTCTCTTATTTTATAACATGTTATCAACACGAATCTCTACCACTTTCTTTGCTAAAGGGTTTTTGATAAGCGCCCAAGATGCTGAATTTACAAAGCTAGAGGTCCTTCTAGGATCTTTGCAAACATTCGCGAATAAGGCCAACTTAACGAATTGATTCCAACCAAGAGTATGGTTAGAAGATGAATCACTCTTAGATCAAACTTAGAATCTATGATGGTCACTCCTAAATCATAAGACGACTCACTCCAGAATTAGCTTGATCAAGACTAATCCAATGAATCGGTTTAACATCAAACCTAAAGCAAGATTTGAAAGAAAAGTAACACCAAATGGGTTTCAATAAAAACACAAGTTTTGATAATCAAGGTTGTTGCTTCTCACTAGCAATACAAATTCCATTTATAGACAAGGAATTCTATGAAAATGAACACTTCCCCAACTACTTCATTAAATGAACTTCCCAACCACCTCATTTAATGAACTTCCCAACTACCTCATTTAATGAACTTCCCAACTACCTCATTTATTAACTTCCCAACTACCTTATTAAATTCCCCAACTAAATGTCTAAACTTTGAAATAAAATTAGGTTGCCCTACTTAAGTGAACTCCATGGTCAACTTTAATCTTGATTTGTTGTACTAACGTTATAAAGAAATTTGTGCTAAAAAATCTTTGTCTCTTCTTGTGCATTAGTTAGCTTTTGAAGATGTAATGTGAAAGCCTCTTGAATCTTCTTGGCCTTGCTCCTTGTTATTGCTCCTTCAGGTACATCCAATGGATTAGAGGTTGGATTCACATCAGTTTTTGTGGAGATTAGATTTTATTAGTTGGAACACCAAGAACTGGTAAAAGACTCGTCATAATTATCTCCATATTCTTCGAGATATTTAACATTAAAATTCAAAGATGGTAGGCATTTTAATTTTACATATATGTTTGCAAATGGATTGTATAGGCTATGTGGCATGTAGATTTTTGTTTTGATTAGATTAATTGTAAAGCTCGAAAGAGTTAGGGTTTTGTAAACTTTTTTTTTTCAAATTAAATGTTTTAAATCAAGAAGAAGTTGCACTTGCTGGCAAGAGAAAGAAGTTAGAAGTGTACTGGATAATAGCTTTTGTAGGTGTTACAAAGTTAAGCTATCACTTTGTTGGGATTTATGTCCTAAAGCCTTGTAATTAATGATTTATTTAATAATTAATACTAATTTTGATTATTTTATTTGAAAAATAATATAATCCATTATATGAAAAATCTAAGGTTATTAGTGTAATCTTGAACAGTATGTGGTTGACATACGGGATGATCATGTTCAAGAAATCATCTAAAGGGTCATAGTATATGGATAAGGTTGGGTGCCTTATCTTGGAAACACTATTGATACAACCCACTTTGTAATAGTTACAAATGATTTGATCCAAATCGTTCATGTGGATACATGTGAGTGAAGATATCATATACAATGAGTTTGTAAACGACTAGACGACGAAATATGTAAATTTTTTTTTATAAATTCGTTAATTGAGAAGATTAATATTTCATCAGGATGATGATATGCGACTCGATCTTAATCTTGAGTGAGTTATGAACTTCTACCTGGGAGGGCTTGTCATTGATTTGCAGGGGTGAGAGTGGCTTTTGTAACCGATTTAATATGCCTACCAATTTTGGGGACTTAACCAAATGGGGAGCTGGGAATATAACCTCACAAGATGGAATTCACTTCTTCCCATATAGGGTAAGTAGATGAGTAGTTCCCTTGAGTGCTGATTTCAGGACTTGAACAATGGGGCCCCACCCTCTCACTGGCCCGAGAGGGATTTAGTTTATGGTTGAATCATAAATAAATTGTTCATTAGAGGATTAATGGTACTTAAGGTGAAAGATGTAATTACAGGGGTAAAACGGGCTTTTGACCCTTGTAATTACGAACAACTCGTGAAGGATCGACTTGCATGTAATGGTTATATGCATGGATACAGCTTATCCTACAGTGCATAAGAGTGTAACTCTAGGTCTATAGTGGAGTGACCTAGAGTTTGTATGAAAATTAATTTATTAAAGAGTCTAATTAATTAATTTTGTACCATTGGAGCTTATAATATGTAGGTCCATAAGGTCTCCTTGCTAGCTCATAGTAACCTAAAGGATCAGTTTAGTTGAAAGAAAAATTTGAAATGTTCAAATTAGTTTTAATTTGAAGTGTTCAAATTAATATTTAATATATTAGATATATTAAATATAAAAGAGTTAAATATTTTTATTGTATTTGATACATTAAATATTAAAATGATTAATGTATATTAGATAGATCATATATATATATATATATATTTAAAATTTGAATGAGATTCAAATAAGTATAATATATATTTTAATATATTAGATATTAAAATACAATATTTTAACTATGACAAAGATTTGCCCTAAGTCTCTATAAATAGGACCTTTGGGTTGAGCCATGATAGATACATCTCCTCAATAGAAAATTAGAGAATTCTCTCTAGACCTTTTCCTCTCCAATCCCTTGTGATTTTTTTTTCAAGAGGCTCCCATAAGCCTTGGTCTTGTGTTCGAGTCATAGTGAGGAAGACTTTGTGGTCAAGATCTGTCTGAAATATCTCCATATTATCTCAAAGGTATATTTTGCTTAGTCTAAAATTGTTTTTTGTTTAATTCTAAAATAAAATCAACGTCAATTCCAACGCTTCCGCTGTGAATTTAATTCGATTATTCCCTTCACACATTTGGTTGGGAAGTTCCACACTGATTACTCAATATTGCTTATTTGTTCATTGGATATTTATCTAATTGCTTGCATGCATGAGATTCCAAGCATGCATTCAATATATACCATATCACCGACAGTCATGAGTCCATGGCAACTAATTTCAGTCGGCGACCTTCATTGACTATCTTACAAATGCCAATGAGGATTATTTGTGTTGCCAGTACTGTATGTGGAATTCTCTTAACCGACGTGAGTTTCTTCTCATTTAGCGGTGGTAGGTGAAACTTATGGAGAGTATAAATTTAGAACCCTAATTTTAGAGTGGATCTCAAAAAAGAAAGAAATTTGAAGGATAAAGTATATCATGGATTTAATAATTTTAATTGTATTAAGTTTCTTAGAATATGCCAAATATGTCGGTCAATTTTGGAAGTCATAATAGAGTAAGAAGACAAGACCTAATAATTTACTTAGATTCATTAATCTACTAATAAATAGTTAATTAAAGATTATGTAAGAATAATATAGAGTATCTATCTACTATCTCATATGAAAAAAAAGAGATGTATATTAGAAAATCTGACTGCTTTTCTTTGTATTACACATTGGTTGATGCTTGTTAGGCACGTCAAATAATATTTATAAATTGAATCAACTAATATTTTGCAATATAGTGGTCGAGTCGATCCACAGGGAGGCTGGTTAGAGTTATTTGGGATATTCGATATTTCTCTCATGCTTGAATTGGATTTTAATACCATGGGGGAGGGGGTTGGATATAAATGAAATGAAAGAAAGAAAATTAAAGAATGAAGGTTTAAATAACAGTAGCGAAAATAAATCACTTACGAAGAAAACAGGCTAGGGACTTCATTCGATATCCAACACGACGGTTTATCATCGATTATCTAGAAAAAATCGCACTTGGCTTTATTGTTTAATACAACTAAGCAGATAAGCAGCCAAATTAAGGCCTCTTGTGAGATTAACTAAGCCTAGCACTTGTTTAATCCAAAATCAACCCCTAGGGCTGGGCACGATAGCGTTCCATACCCCTCGAGTTAATTGCATTAAGCTGAAGACTGATCAAGGACACTCTCATTAACTAGATAGCTTAATTAATCTAAGTGTTGGTTATCTACTAAGGCCTAGAACTCTACGCGGGAGCATACATTCCACTTTTAAGCAAAGGAATGGCTAGTGCTACTAAATACTTAGGAAAGCATAAATGAAGCCATAAATGTTCCAAGCTAGCCATACATTGAAATAAATGTCCATAAGTTGTCAATCTAAAACATTCATTTAATGCTAATTATAAAACAAGTAGAGAAACCCAATAAAACTAAGTACAATATGAAATTAATGCATAAATCTCGAAACATACATGTTGGAGTCTCAAAATCGCTCCCGAACCCGCTTAACCATCTAGCCGAACATTGAAACTAAAGAGTAAATGGCCATAATACAAGCCATAATATGAAAAATAAGTAGAAATGGGCTAAAAGAGGGTGAAAAACAGAGAGAATTTCAAGTTTGGTGGTTGGGATCTCATACATTTTGACCTAAATGTGCAAAGGAATTATTTATAGTTCTTGTAGCAGCCTCTCGACACTGTCATTATCTCAATACCAGCGTCACAAGGGCTCCTTGTAGTGTGGCGCGACGCTCCTTGTAGCAGAATCTCGACGCTGTCTTGTTTTTCAGCATTCTGTCTTCAGCGTCTTTTGAGAGTCAATGGGGTGTCTAGACGCTTCCTCTATGGGCAAAATGGTCATTTGTCCTCCCAATCTTCAATTAGGGCTCAAATGACCTTCGATTGAAGTCAAATTAACCATGAACGCTTTAAAAAGCTCCAAAAACATTTAAAACGCTCGAAAATGCTCCTCATACTCAATTACCTACAAAACAAGCATTTAGGCATATAAAATTACTAAAACCCACAAGGATCCTTGAGCAAGATGACAAATTAAAACATGGATAGGACTCAATGGATGCATGGCATAACTCTATCCTTAATACTTACTGCTAGCATGTATTTGTGCTATCTTATTTCCTATTATTTATGCTAGTTTTGTGATTATTTTGTGAGCTTTTATGCCTATTTCTCTTAATTTTGTAGAAACCAAGCTTAAGGAGCAAAACCAAGTATTTGAGAATATTTTGGTGGATATTGGAGCCTTTTTAAGCTTAATTGAAAATTAAAGAAGATTAAAAATGTTATTTGAGCATAAGGAACATTCCAGGAGATTCTACATTGAATCATGGTTCCAACGCATCGAACCGGAGGTCATTCGGACACCCGAGCGAAGAGATATAGCAAAAATGGCCAGTGCTGTCTACAGGGTAGCGTCGACGGTACGAAAATGCAAAAAACGCTAATTTTCGTCCAGAATCGGGCGGAAATAATTTTTTGTGCAACGTTGAGACGCTGTAAGCAGCGTCTCGAAATTTCCTCGAGATTTTCTATAAAAACATAATTTTTTGCTCCGTTTTGAGAGGCCAATCCGAGAGTTGGAGCCCTAATCTTGATTCCAAGCTAAAATTGAAGGTTTAGGGAGCAATTGGGAGCGTTTGTGGAGCATTTTTGAAGATCCAAAGCTCGAGGGACATGGAGATCACAACGGGAACGTGGGATCGGACATTGTTTGCTAATTTCTTCCTTTTCCTTTAGTTTCAGTTTCTGTTTTGTGGCTATAAATTAGGAACTTAGAAGTTTAATTGTATGAATATTATTAGTATCTTTGTTCCTAATACTTGGAGTTTTGATGTAGCCATTAGACTTGAGTTTTTTTTTAATTGATTAAATACCTTGATTGAATACCTTTTGTTTCATTCATGCTTTTATGTATTTAATGCTTATAATTTCTTGATCAAAGATTATTTGTTTTATTGGTCTGAATTTGTGCTTGAAAAAGTATGGTTTAGGCTAGAACTTAATTGCATGACTATTTGTAAATTCTTGCATGAAAGTGGAGAATTCTCTTAGAAGTCCTTAAAAGAAGTTGCTTAAAGTCTTGCATGTTATTAAAATCTAGATAGAGATATTAGGTTTATAACATTGCATAAGAGTTAATTGTGCTTGAAAGAGTCAGTTAACACCCTCACTTATTGGCTTATGGAATATTTGCATGACAAACTTGGTAGTTTTCGCTGTAAGTCTAATAATTGGTGAAACTGATTCCCTATGATATCTTTCTCCTATTGTGTCTCCATTTATCTTTTGCTTTCTAGGTTAACTCTTTAGTTGATTTCTTTCTCTAAATAAAGTTAAGTGAGAGTAATTACAGTACTTAAATGAACTAAGAAATCCAATCACTGTGATCGACCCTGGCCACTATTATTACAAATTTTAGAGGTTTAGGTTTATAAATATATTTGATAGAGCCTTTGACAAGCTCTTTATCACTTACCAAGCTAAATGTAAACGTACAAAGAAGAAGCACTAAACTACGCACTGTTCATCCATGAACAAAATTAAAAATAATTCTTGCAATCCTTGTGTGTGTGTGCAGTTAGCCAAACTAGCATGCTCCCTACAAGCGCGTAGTAAATTTATAGGGACCTCAGATCTATCTTTCCTCTACACTGGCCTAAAAACTAGCAAGTGAGCACAAGTCAATCAAATAAACAATACTATGCTTAGGTGCCTAAGATTCAAACAAACCCATGCTAAACTTGTATTATTTTTCCTCAAAGGTGCAAGCTTTCACACTCCTGTAGTAGGGCCCCTTATCCAGAGCATTCGCTCAATGGATGACCTGACTGATCACAACAAGGGTAGCTCTTTTCACCAATGATCCACATGCACATAACAAGCTTATTTTTCTTTTCTTCTTTTCTTTTCTCAACAATATTTTCGTTCTTTTTTAGCCCTTTTCTTTCTTTTCTTATTCACTTTTTTTTAACTAGACAAATAAACACACATTTTCTCTTAAGCAACACATTACAAGTTCTCATGCAAAAACTACTATCAGACTAGCCCAAGGCCTAATAAGCCTTTGAAAGCATGCCATAGAAGCTAACACGTGCTCTATGTATTCAAGAGAAGCAAGGATTTTTTTTTAAATGGCTCAAATTAGAACAACATGCTCAACTTCTTCTAAGGATGCAAACAATTATCTAGGTGAGCAATTCCTAAGATGTCATGATCATGTTGAATGCAACCACTTCATCCAACATTCATGTTCAAACTTTTCCAAAATTCTAAAAATTTTCAATAAAGCTTCAAATTCTTATCAACAATTCATCAAAATCACATAAATAAACATACAAGCATAATCGATCAAAAGTCTGAGCTCAGGTACCAAAATGAATTAAGGAACTAAAAGTTGTCTAAAATAGTGAAAATAGAGGGGAGAAATCGCAAAACAAGGGCTAGAATCGGGAGAGCTTAACTCTATATAAAAAAAGATGCATTTATAGTAGTCGCGACAACATCGAGATGTTGTGGACAGCGTTTTGACGCTGTTAGTGTTGAGCAGGATTTTCGTTATGTCGCGCAACGTTGGGTGCGAAGGGACTTACGACACCGTTGAGACGCTGCATATAGCATTGATTCGAGCCTTTTGTATTGGAGTGTCGAGCAGGGGCTCCATGAAAGGTCTCGACTCTCTTTAGGGGTATTTTGGTCAATTTTACCATATTTTTTCACTCGGGTATTTGATTGACCTCCGATTTGGCTCACTTTCATCCTTATTTCGCGTATTACTCTAAAATACTCCTTGAACACAATTTCCAACAAAATATATAATTAATCTCATAAAATCCATGAAACGAGCATGATTAGGCACGATAAAATATGGACTTTCTAAGTCCTATCAAGTGACCTAATCTTATTAGAAAATTAAAGAATCTAATCTTATTAGGAGAGAACTTAATCTTAAGGAAAACACCTAATCTTATTAGAAAAGAATGTAATCTTATTAAGAAAGAATCTAATCTCATTAGGAAAGTATCTAATACAATCTTATTAGCAAAGTATCTAATCTCATTAGGAAAACATCTAATCTTATTAGGAAAGTATCTAATCTCATTAGGAAAGTAACTAATCTCATTAGTAAAACATATAATCTTATTAGGAAAACATTTAATCTCATTAGGAAACATCTTAATCCTATTATTCTAAATATGACAATTATATTCAAAATAATCAATAATCAAGATGCATGGTATGCTTAGCCTATGGTGGAATTTTAATCTAAATGACATACTTTATGCAATAATCAAACAATATAAAACATACATCAACATGTATAATTAAATTAAAATAAAGTACAATTGATCAACATATTTGACATATTCTAAGAAATTGAAAACAATTTAAATTATAATAATTTAAATTCAAGACATATTTTGGTCTTCAAGATCTTTTCCTTTTTGGGTCCACCAAATTTAGCAACTTGAAGGATTGACACCATTGGTAACTTCTTTCATCCACCAATCATGTCACTTTCCGCCGGCAACTTTCTCTTATTCTTTTCTTTTTCTTTCCAATTATAAAAATAGTAAAAAAAAAATACAAAGAATCCTAAACCCAATAAGGGTTTTATATGTGATCTAATAAAAAACGTTTAAATCTAATGTTACAAATATGCCTAAACAATCAATTTTGAAAACCACATATTTCAGAGATATGAAAAAATTAAAATACTCGTCATTCAAAGTTTTAATATTCTAAATAAAAATTCAAAGACCTCTCTGATACCAATTGCTAGGAATGAACACTTCACCTCGCAGTAGAAGACATGATTTCTAAACAATTTAGAAATTAAATTTTGGATATGCTTTAATTTTATTTAGAATTAAACAAAATAATTAAGGTTAAGCAAACTTATATTGGTGAAATATGGAGAAAATATCTGGCGGGTCTTTACTTTTTTGTATTCCAATGAATCTTCGTGTGTTCCAGCAAATCTTAAATCTCCACAAGATCTTTCTAGCTATGACTCGAACAACAGACCAAAGCTTGTGGGAACCTCTTGAAAGAAAAAGGAATTTGGAGGAAAATTTAAAAAGTTTCTTTCTCTGTAGAGACTTAGTTTTGGCTATACCCAAGGGTCCTATTTATAGAGACTTACAATAGAATCTTTGCCAAAATCAAATAATATATCATAATATCTAATATATTATCATATATATATATTTACCATATTTGAATCTCATTTGAATCTCTTAAAATCTCCTACAACATATATCTACTTATTTGAATCTTATTCAAATTTAATATATAATGTATCAAATAATATATTATAATATATATTTAACATATTTGAATCTCATTCAAATCTCATAAAATCTACTACAACATATATTTACTAATTTGAATCTCATTCAAATTTAATACATATTTTTTTACTTTAATATAATATATCTAATACATAATATATTATTCTTAGTAATATTTAATGTATCAAATACAAAGATATTTTTCTCATTTAATATATCAAATATATTAAATATTAATCTGAACATTTCAAAATTTTTTCCAATAGGCCATTTATCAATTAATTTTCATTCATTAACTCCAGGTCAATTCGTGATAGACCTAGAGTTGCACTCCTACGCACTTGTAACGCCCGGCTTATTTAGGAGTTTAAATTTTAATTTTTGGAATTAAGAGGAATGATTTTTCATTGGATAAGTTAAATTTGAAAGTTAATTTGGAATATGGAATGAGAAAAAGGGTATTATGGTCTTTTAGAAAAGATATTTTGATTTTTTTAAATATAATATTATTTTAATTATTTTTTTTATTATTATTTTTATTATTTTAATTTTTTTATTTTTCTTTTTTATTTTTCCTTCTTCTTCCCGAAAAAAAAAAACAGCTCCTTCCCGATTTTTTTCTTCTCTCTCTCTCTCTTGCCGAAGCTTCTTCCCGCCGCTCCCTCTCCGATCACAGTCTCCCTCTCCGGCAGCTCTTCCTCTCCATCCGCTCCCTCTCCCGTCCGTTCCTCCCTCTCCGTCAGCTTTCTCTTCCCGCCGATCTCTTCCCCGCCGGCAAACGAGCAGCTCCCTCTCCGATTAGCTTGCGCGAAGGTCCCGATCGCCGAAGCTCCAGCCCCGCCGCACCTCTGTGGTCTAGCGCCGGAGAAGCTCTGAACCGAACACCCATCGCCGTTCGGCTCAGACCCACTCCCCAAATCGTCAAACCGCACGCCGGCCAGCCACCGCCCCCATCCTTCTGTCTTTTCCTTCTTCCTCGCTCACCGCCGCGCAGCTGACCTTCAACTGAGCAAGACAGTCGCCGGAAAAACCCAGATCCGCGAGCTTCGCGCGAAAACGAGCCTCCACGCGCCCTCACGCGCCGATCGGAAGCTACAGGCGCCGGCCACGCGCCGCCGTCCGCCGCCGCACGCGCTGCCGTGCTCCGGTCACGCGCCGCCGCTCGCCGGAGTTGGGTAAAATTTGCCATTAGGTCCGTTTCGTCGAGTTATAAATGATAGAATGTGTTTTAACGTAATTTGGATGGTTTAAGACACGTTTAGAATACTTTTTAGGTGAATTGTCGAGGACCGAGGATCGTACTTGGAGTGGGAACTCAAGAAGCTTATTACTAAGTGAAGAAAGGGTATTGTAATAAGTAAAGACTTAAGGTAAGGGATCTCACAACGAAAGAAGTTTTCGAAACCTATAACGAGCTCTATGATTTCTTTGAAAGTTTATGTTTTCATGTTAAGTATTTAAGAAAGAAAGTGTATTATATGTATGTCTTTGAAATGCGATTGCTATGACTGATGCATACATAACTATGTTCTAAAAACGAATGGGACCTCATGCATGTGTTGTGTTCATGAAAAGATTTATATAGGCTGTGACGATAATTCTCCCAAAAGTTTTATGTGGGTTTTGAGGGAACCCGAGTCTTCGGACTCTATATGCTCCCGGGGTTCGAGAGTGCCCCCAGACTGTAGCCGACGGGCTTGAGTCTTCGGACTCCACGATGGTAGCCTTCGGGCTGAGTCTTCGGACTCCATGATATATGTTAGCTTTCGAGCTTAACTCTCAGAGGTAGGGAGGACTCTATTAGACAGAAAAACTATGTCTTCGGACTATTCAGAGGCCCTCGGGAGAATTTAATCGTTCACAAGAGCTGCGAGGAAAAGTACATGGTTTATGAAAGGAATTTTAGGTCCCCCACTAAAGCGATGGTTTTATGATTTAAAATGACATGTTGCATGTGATTGAAACTCTTATTTTAAAACTATGATGGACTTACTGAGTATTATTCGTTAATACTCACCCTTTTCCTTTTTAAAATGTTTTCAGGTAAGGCTAAGATCGGCCCTAGCGCGTGACCGGAGATCAGCTACTCGAGTCATGGGAGTCGACCGATCGCTATTCCGCTTCCTTTATGTTTCTAGATGTATATAGAACTTATGTTAAGTTTTTTAATTGTTTAGAAGAATGTTTCAAAAGCTTTTAAACCTTTCTTTGTAAATCGTGCACGTGCATTTGATTTCTGCTGTTTGAACCCTAGCATCATATTGGGAAGTTTGTTGGATGCTAGGAGGTTGTTTGAAATCTTAGAAGTGTGTTTTTCTATGTTTTATCAGGGTCAAAATTATGGTTTTCGTGTAGTTACGCCGTTATGTTGCCGAAATTTTTGGTAATATAGCGACGTGACTTAGTAATGACTCTTAGGTAGCGTGTTGAGCCTATAGGGTCGTTACAGTTGGTATCAGAGCACTAGGTTATAGGTTCTGTAGACTAGCTTACTTCGTAAGCATCAGGTATCCCATGACTAAGTAGTGATTTCCAGTCATCGCGCAGGTACGCCTCCGAAGTAAACTTTTTTTTAATTCGTTTGTTGAAAAGCATGTTATGTTTATGAAATGATTCATATGTGAAATGTATTTTAAGTTAAGGAAAGTTTAAGAAAAGTTGAAAAGTGTGATCCCTTTTGATGTGAAGGTTAAACTTGATCATGTTTGTTTGTTAAGTATGCCGCCTAGAAGGAGAGGTAGAGGACGAGGTAGAGGACGTGGTGCTGGTAGAACACATGACTTACCTCCTGAGATGCCAGTGGAACAGGAGGTGAATTCTGGGGCAAGTTCCCCTGTTGCTCAGGATCAACCTGATCCAGTTATGGAGCCTGCAAATCCTACGGTTGCGTCATTGATGTTAGAGGCGATGCAGAACTTAGTACAAGCGACCGTGACGACCCAGTTAGCGCAGATGGGTCAAGTTTCTACGCCAGCTTCATTACAAGCCCGTCACTTGAAAGATTTTAGAAAGTATGATCCAAGGGCGTTTGACGGATCCTCTGGGGATCCTACAGTGGCGGAGTTATGGTTGTTCTCTATGGAGAACATTTTTCAGTTGATGAGTTGCCCGGATGAATATAAAGTTTCTTGCTCCACATTTATGCTGAGGGATGATGCTTACCTATGGTGGGAATCTGCTCAGAGGACCATAGGTACAGGAGGAGGAGTAGTGACGTGGCCGATGTTTAGAGAGGCTTTTTGGAACAAATATTATCCTGCGACTGCACGATACAAGAAACAAGAAGAATTTCTACAACTTAAACAGAATCGACGTCCAGTAGACGTCTACGAGAGGGAATTCACAAGGTTATCTCGTTTTGCTCCCGAGCTGGTAGATACTGAGGCCAAGAAAACAGAGCGTTTTGTAATGGGTTTGGATCCTCAGGTTAAAGGCGTGGTGCAGGCTGTAGCACTTCACGACTATGCTGCTGCGGTAAGGACGGCAGAGTTTATTGTTGCAGGCCAACAGAGTGAGATTCCTATGGTCCAAAACCCGAGTCAGTCATCCTCTGATCACAAGAGGAGATGGAGTCAGGCGAACTCGAATCCCCAGCGTTCTCAACAGTCTTCACAGTCGTCTATGAGGTCACAGGCCGCTTTTAGTCAGAGGCAGCAAGTGAATAGGCCAGGATCTAACATTGGGGAGAAACCTCGTTGTAATGAATGTGGAAAGTTTCATTGGGGACAGTGCCTGATGCGGTCTGGGTTGTGTTTTCGATGTAAAAAGGAGGGACACAGAGCTGAAAATTGTCCTACCCTCCCAGATAGGAGAGGCCAGTCTTCAGGTTCAGGTGGAGTAGGACTTAATAGGCCCGCACCATAGCAAGGGAGAGTTATTGCTAGTACCAGCAGGGAGGCTGGTAACTCAGATGCTGTAGTTACAGGTACGTTTCCCGTTTTGGGATATTTTGTGTTATGTTATTTGATTTCTACACATTCCTTTATTTCTGCGTCTTTTGTGAGACAAGATGAGTTAGAACTTGAGTCTATTAGTTATTGAGGGGATTAAGAATGGTAAGATGATAGTTTCCAACCATGAGATGGATGTGAATTTGATAGTCCTTGAGATGGAAGGGTTCGATGTTATTCTAGGCATGGATTGGTTGGTTTTGAACCATGCTAATATTGATTGTTTTCGTAAAGAAGTGGTGTTCACGCCACCAAAACAGGCCAGTTATAAGTTTAAGGGGACTAGAACTGAATTAATCCGAGAGTGGATTGGTGGGGAATGAGGAACCCCAAATGAGGAAGCTATGAAGGAATGGAAAATAAGAACAAAAGAGAATATGATTGATGATTCGCAGGTCATTTGAGACTTTGGAAAGGATTAGCCCCGTACTCGTGATTTAACTTGTTCACCTTTCTCTCTATAGTCATGATGTGCTATATGTTCCTCTCGTTGAGAAAAGGTGTTGCTCGATGATGGAAAAGAGACTTAATGGATTTAGTAAAGGAAGAGAAAGGTGATATAGAAAAGATATGTTTGTCTCAAGAAATAAAAAGGAAACGGTTATGTTGAGGTGCCTAATACTCAAGTATGGTGTGCTTTGAGGATAGAAATCCTTAAATGTGATAAAAGAATTTGGTTAGTATTTGAAACTCAGAACTTCGTAAGCTTTGGCTGAAGGTAAGAACTTGAGACTTTGGTTATGGAGCCTAGCTTAACATGTGAGATCTTACTCCTAAGGTAAGAGTTTAAACCTGTGAAACCCAAGTCTTCAAAGAAAACTTCTTTAAGATTTTGTTTTAGGCTTGCAAAGGAAACGAAGAGAGCAACTTTCTAGTTGAAAATGGTTATTGGCCTATGTTGCTAAATAGTTGGAAAGGGAACCAAAAAGAGTGGTTCGAATATATGTGACACCAGTGGATAAAGTTGACAAGGCAATAGTGGAAGTCTGGATCAGATAGAATTGAATTTGGAGGCCGAGGTCGTGTGAGGTGAAACCCAGAAAGCGATTCAAATGATGGTGACAATGCGGATAAACTTGCAAGCTGGAGTTCGGGTTTGGATGAGAATAGAGTTTGGAGTAGTGGTGGTTGTGCAAGGTCCTAGAACCGAGAAAGTGAATGGAATAGCCAACGACGGAGTTGGAAATCGAGCAATGATGATGGTGATAAGTTGAGTGTTCAGGAATCAGGTTGGAAGGTGACATCAAGAGAAATGAGCACAATAATTGGAAAGTACTAAGTCGTCCTTGAGGCGTGAATCAAACTATGGGTGGAATGGAGGAACTGAGAATCAAACAGCAAATAAGGATGAAAATGCAGGTGCTAGTAATGTTGTAAGTTGGGGTAAAAGTAGCCCTGCAAATAGAGAAAAGTTGTCATTTGATTGGGAGCAATGATTGATGGTAATGTCTCAGTTCGAATACGAGCTCTAGGTCAGAAGATGGTTTTCCTAAGACTCGTGGTATTAAGGGATCGGTTTCAGTGATTCCAGCAAGGATAAAATTAGCAACCAAATGACTTTGTTAGTTGCAGTTAGAAAGGTGCATGGTTTGCTTGGGTTTATGGGTTGCTTCCTATGTTAAAACCTCTCCAGTGTAGTAATGTCTTAAACTTAATTGACTCAATGATGCAGTTGTTCATATAGAGTGAGACTTATGAAGTGAGATTTCAGGAACTCAAGCAAAGGTGGATTTTGGGTGCTAGTGTGGAGCTGGAGAGTTGTTGCCCATGGTAATACTCTTGGAAAAGTGGTTGGTTGAGAGTTGATATAGCTTGGTAAGGTGATTGTCTGCATTAGGATTGGTTGAAAGGTTTACGAATGCAACTACTCGACCTATGTTTTGGTAGGGATAGATAAGGACTTTGCTTTGAAAGATTGCAAGGCACTATGGGTGTTAGAAGAAAGTTTGAAACCCTTCATAGTCTTAATGAGTTTAAAATATAGTTTATCCAGGGGTTGAGCATGTGACAGCTTAGATCGTTTGAGTTATTAAGAGTTTATGATGACAAGTTATGTGCCATAAGATGGAAAGGGGAATGGAGTTCGAAGATGGTGGTTTTGTATCCCTGATGGTGGCACAATGAAAGGAGCTTTAAGGTTAGAACAAAAAGAAAGATGGCTAATGTTTGGTTGTGACGTTTGAGAGGCGAACATGTATTCAAAGTTTTGTAAGACTAGCCACTTTCGAGGACGAAAGTTTTCTTAAGGGGGGAAGAATGTAACGCCCGGCTTATTTAGGAGTTTAAATTTTAATTTTTGGAATTAAGAGGAATGATTTTTCATTGGATAAGTTAAATTTGAAAGTTAATTTGGAATATGGAATGAGAAAAAGGGTATTATGGTCTTTTAGAAAAGATATTTTGATTTTTTTAAATATAATATTATTTTAATTATTTTTTTTATTATTATTTTTATTATTTTAATTTTTTTATTTTTCTTTTTTATTTTTCCTTCTTCTTCCCGAAAAAAAAAAAACAGCTCCTTCCCGATTTTTTTCTTCTCTCTCTCTCTCTTGCCGAAGCTTCTTCCCGCCGCTCCCTCTCCGATCACAGTCTCCCTCTCCGGCAGCTCTTCCTCTCCATCCGCTCCCTCTCCCGTCCGTTCCTCCCTCTCCGTCAGCTTTCTCTTCCCGCCGATCTCTTCCCCGCCGGCAAACGAGCAGCTCCCTCTCCGATTAGCTTGCGCGAAGGTCCCGATCGCCGAAGCTCCAGCCCCGCCGCACCTCTGTGGTCTAGCGCCGGAGAAGCTCTGAACCGAACACCCATCGCCGTTCGGCTCAGACCCACTCCCCAAATCGTCAAACCGCACGCCGGCCAGCCACCGCCCCCATCCTTCTGTCTTTTCCTTCTTCCTCGCTCACCGCCGCGCAGCTGACCTTCAACTGAGCAAGACAGTCGCCGGAAAAACCCAGATCCGCGAGCTTCGCGCGAAAACGAGCCTCCACGCGCCCTCACGCGCCGATCGGAAGCTACAGGCGCCGGCCACGCGCCGCCGTCCGCCGCCGCACGCGCCGCCGTGCTCCGGTCACGCGCCGCCGCTCGCCGGAGTTGGGTAAAATTTGCCATTAGGTCCGTTTCGTCGAGTTATAAATGATAGAATGTGTTTTAACGTAATTTGGATGGTTTAAGACACGTTTAGAATACTTTTTAGGTGAATTGTCGAGGACCGAGGATCGTACTTGGAGTGGGAACTCAAGAAGCTTATTACTAAGTGAAGAAAGGGTATTGTAATAAGTAAAGACTTAAGGTAAGGGATCTCACAACGAAAGAAGTTTTCGAAACCTATAACGAGCTCTATGATTTCTTTGAAAGTTTATGTTTTCATGTTAAGTATTTAAGAAAGAAAGTGTATTATATGTATGTCTTTGAAATGCGATTGCTATGACTGATGCATACATAACTATGTTCTAAAAACGAATGGGACCTCATGCATGTGTTGTGTTCATGAAAAGATTTATATAGGCTGTGACGATAATTCTCCCAAAAGTTTTATGTGGGTTTTGAGGGAACCCGAGTCTTCGGACTCTATATGCTCCCGGGGTTCGAGAGTGCCCCCAGACTGTAGCCGACGGGCTTGAGTCTTCGGACTCCACGATGGTAGCCTTCGGGCTGAGTCTTCGGACTCCATGATATATGTTAGCTTTCGAGCTTAACTCTCAGAGGTAGGGAGGACTCTATTAGACAGAAAAACTATGTCTTCGGACTATTCAGAGGCCCTCGGGAGAATTTAATCGTTCACAAGAGCTGCGAGGAAAAGTACATGGTTTATGAAAGGAATTTTAGGTCCCCCACTAAAGCGATGGTTTTATGATTTAAAATGACATGTTGCATGTGATTGAAACTCTTATTTTAAAACTATGATGGACTTACTGAGTATTATTCGTTAATACTCACCCTTTTCCTTTTTAAAATGTTTTCAGGTAAGGCTAAGATCGGCCCTAGCGCGTGACCGGAGATCAGCTACTCGAGTCATGGGAGTCGACCGATCGCTATTCCGCTTCCTTTATGTTTCTAGATGTATATAGAACTTATGTTAAGTTTTTTAATTGTTTAGAAGAATGTTTCAAAAGCTTTTAAACCTTTCTTTGTAAATCGTGCACGTGCATTTGATTTCTGCTGTTTGAACCCTAGCATCATATTGGGAAGTTTGTTGGATGCTAGGAGGTTGTTTGAAATCTTAGAAGTGTGTTTTTCTATGTTTTATCAGGGTCAAAATTATGGTTTTCGTGTAGTTACGCCGTTATGTTGCCGAAATTTTTGGTAATATAGCGACGTGACTTAGTAATGACTCTTAGGTAGCGTGTTGAGCCTATAGGGTCGTTACAGTTGGTATCAGAGCACTAGGTTATAGGTTCTGTAGACTAGCTTACTTCGTAAGCATCAGGTATCCCATGACTAAGTAGTGATTTCCAGTCATCGCGCAGGTACGCCTCCGAAGTAAACTTTTTTTTAATTCGTTTGTTGAAAAGCATGTTATGTTTATGAAATGATTCATATGTGAAATGTATTTTAAGTTAAGGAAAGTTTAAGAAAAGTTGAAAAGTGTGATCCCTTTTGATGTGAAGGTTAAACTTGATCATGTTTGTTTGTTAAGTATGCCGCCTAGAAGGAGAGGTAGAGGACGAGGTAGAGGACGTGGTGCTGGTAGAACACATGACTTACCTCCTGAGATGCCAGTGGAACAGGAGGTGAATTCTGGGGCAAGTTCCCCTGTTGCTCAGGATCAACCTGATCCAGTTATGGAGCCTGCAAATCCTACGGTTGCGTCATTGATGTTAGAGGCGATGCAGAACTTAGTACAAGCGACCGTGACGACCCAGTTAGCGCAGATGGGTCAAGTTTCTACGCCAGCTTCATTACAAGCCCGTCACTTGAAAGATTTTAGAAAGTATGATCCAAGGGCGTTTGACGGATCCTCTGGGGATCCTACAGTGGCGGAGTTATGGTTGTTCTCTATGGAGAACATTTTTCAGTTGATGAGTTGCCCGGATGAATATAAAGTTTCTTGCTCCACATTTATGCTGAGGGATGATGCTTACCTATGGTGGGAATCTGCTCAGAGGACCATAGGTACAGGAGGAGGAGTAGTGACGTGGCCGATGTTTAGAGAGGCTTTTTGGAACAAATATTATCCTGCGACTGCACGATACAAGAAACAAGAAGAATTTCTACAACTTAAACAGAATCGACGTCCAGTAGACGTCTACGAGAGGGAATTCACAAGGTTATCTCGTTTTGCTCCCGAGCTGGTAGATACTGAGGCCAAGAAAACAGAGCGTTTTGTAATGGGTTTGGATCCTCAGGTTAAAGGCGTGGTGCAGGCTGTAGCACTTCACGACTATGCTGCTGCGGTAAGGACGGCAGAGTTTATTGTTGCAGGCCAACAGAGTGAGATTCCTATGGTCCAAAACCCGAGTCAGTCATCCTCTGATCACAAGAGGAGATGGAGTCAGGCGAACTCGAATCCCCAGCGTTCTCAACAGTCTTCACAGTCGTCTATGAGGTCACAGGCCGCTTTTAGTCAGAGGCAGCAAGTGAATAGGCCAGGATCTAACATTGGGGAGAAACCTCGTTGTAATGAATGTGGAAAGTTTCATTGGGGACAGTGCCTGATGCGGTCTGGGTTGTGTTTTCGATGTAAAAAGGAGGGACACAGAGCTGAAAATTGTCCTACCCTCCCAGATAGGAGAGGCCAGTCTTCAGGTTCAGGTGGAGTAGGACTTAATAGGCCCGCACCATAGCAAGGGAGAGTTATTGCTAGTACCAGCAGGGAGGCTGGTAACTCAGATGCTGTAGTTACAGGTACGTTTCCCGTTTTGGGATATTTTGTGTTATGTTATTTGATTTCTACACATTCCTTTATTTCTGCGTCTTTTGTGAGACAAGATGAGTTAGAACTTGAGTCTATTAGTTATTGAGGGGATTAAGAATGGTAAGATGATAGTTTCCAACCATGAGATGGATGTGAATTTGATAGTCCTTGAGATGGAAGGGTTCGATGTTATTCTAGGCATGGATTGGTTGGTTTTGAACCATGCTAATATTGATTGTTTTCGTAAAGAAGTGGTGTTCACGCCACCAAAACAGGCCAGTTATAAGTTTAAGGGGACTAGAACTGAATTAATCCGAGAGTGGATTGGTGGGGAATGAGGAACCCCAAATGAGGAAGCTATGAAGGAATGGAAAATAAGAACAAAAGAGAATATGATTGATGATTCGCAGGTCATTTGAGACTTTGGAAAGGATTAGCCCCGTACTCGTGATTTAACTTGTTCACCTTTCTCTCTATAGTCATGATGTGCTATATGTTCCTCTCGTTGAGAAAAGGTGTTGCTCGATGATGGAAAAGAGACTTAATGGATTTAGTAAAGGAAGAGAAAGGTGATATAGAAAAGATATGTTTGTCTCAAGAAATAAAAAGGAAACGGTTATGTTGAGGTGCCTAATACTCAAGTATGGTGTGCTTTGAGGATAGAAATCCTTAAATGTGATAAAAGAATTTGGTTAGTATTTGAAACTCAGAACTTCGTAAGCTTTGGCTGAAGGTAAGAACTTGAGACTTTGGTTATGGAGCCTAGCTTAACATGTGAGATCTTACTCCTAAGGTAAGAGTTTAAACCTGTGAAACCCAAGTCTTCAAAGAAAACTTCTTTAAGATTTTGTTTTAGGCTTGCAAAGGAAACGAAGAGAGCAACTTTCTAGTTGAAAATGGTTATTGGCCTATGTTGCTAAATAGTTGGAAAGGGAACCAAAAAGAGTGGTTCGAATATATGTGACACCAGTGGATAAAGTTGACAAGGCAATAGTGGAAGTCTGGATCAGATAGAATTGAATTTGGAGGCCGAGGTCGTGTGAGGTGAAACCCAGAAAGCGATTCAAATGATGGTGACAATGCGGATAAACTTGCAAGCTGGAGTTCGGGTTTGGATGAGAATAGAGTTTGGAGTAGTGGTGGTTGTGCAAGGTCCTAGAACCGAGAAAGTGAATGGAATAGCCAACGACGGAGTTGGAAATCGAGCAATGATGATGGTGATAAGTTGAGTGTTCAGGAATCAGGTTGGAAGGTGACATCAAGAGAAATGAGCACAATAATTGGAAAGTACTAAGTCGTCCTTGAGGCGTGAATCAAACTATGGGTGGAATGGAGGAACTGAGAATCAAACAGCAAATAAGGATGAAAATGCAGGTGCTAGTAATGTTGTAAGTTGGGGTAAAAGTAGCCCTGCAAATAGAGAAAAGTTGTCATTTGATTGGGAGCAATGATTGATGGTAATGTCTCAGTTCGAATACGAGCTCTAGGTCAGAAGATGGTTTTCCTAAGACTCGTGGTATTAAGGGATCGGTTTCAGTGATTCCAGCAAGGATAAAATTAGCAACCAAATGACTTTGTTAGTTGCAGTTAGAAAGGTGCATGGTTTGCTTGGGTTTATGGGTTGCTTCCTATGTTAAAACCTCTCCAGTGTAGTAATGTCTTAAACTTAATTGACTCAATGATGCAGTTGTTCATATAGAGTGAGACTTATGAAGTGAGATTTCAGGAACTCAAGCAAAGGTGGATTTTGGGTGCTAGTGTGGAGCTGGAGAGTTGTTGCCCATGGTAATACTCTTGGAAAAGTGGTTGGTTGAGAGTTGATATAGCTTGGTAAGGTGATTGTCTGCATTAGGATTGGTTGAAAGGTTTACGAATGCAACTACTCGACCTATGTTTTGGTAGGGATAGATAAGGACTTTGCTTTGAAAGATTGCAAGGCACTATGGGTGTTAGAAGAAAGTTTGAAACCCTTCATAGTCTTAATGAGTTTAAAATATAGTTTATCCAGGGGTTGAGCATGTGACAGCTTAGATCGTTTGAGTTATTAAGAGTTTATGATGACAAGTTATGTGCCATAAGATGGAAAGGGGAATGGAGTTCGAAGATGGTGGTTTTGTATCCCTGATGGTGGCACAATGAAAGGAGCTTTAAGGTTAGAACAAAAAGAAAGATGGCTAATGTTTGGTTGTGACGTTTGAGAGGCGAACATGTATTCAAAGTTTTGTAAGACTAGCCACTTTCGAGGACGAAAGTTTTCTTAAGGGGGGAAGAATGTAACGCCCGGCTTATTTAGGAGTTTAAATTTTAATTTTTGGAATTAAGAGGAATGATTTTTCATTGGATAAGTTAAATTTGAAAGTTAATTTGGAATATGGAATGAGAAAAAGGGTATTATGGTCTTTTAGAAAAGATATTTTGATTTTTTTAAATATAATATTATTTTAATTATTTTTTTTATTATTATTTTTATTATTTTAATTTTTTTATTTTTCTTTTTTATTTTTCCTTCTTCTTCCCGAAAAAAAAAACAGCTCCTTCCCGATTTTTTTCTTCTCTCTCTCTCTCTTGTCGAAGCTTCTTCCCGCCGCTCCCTCTCCGATCACAGTCTCCCTCTCCGGCAGCTCTTCCTCTCCATCCGCTCCCTCTCCCGTCCGTTCCTCCCTCTCCGTCAGCTTTCTCTTCCCGCCGATCTCTTCCCCGCCGGCAAACGAGCAGCTCCCTCTCCGATTAGCTTGCGCGAAGGTCCCGATCGCCGAAGCTCCAGCCCCGCCGCACCTCTGTGGTCTAGCGCCGGAGAAGCTCTGAACCGAACACCCATCGCCGTTCGGCTCAGACCCACTCCCCAAATCGTCAAACCGCACGCCGGCCAGCCACCGCCCCCATCCTTCTGTCTTTTCCTTCTTCCTCGCTCACCGCCGCGCAGCTGACCTTCAACTGAGCAAGACAGTCGCCGGAAAAACCCAGATCCGCGAGCTTCGCGCGAAAACGAGCCTCCACGCGCCCTCACGCGCCGATCGGAAGCTACAGGCGCCGGCCACGCGCCGCCGTCCGCCGCCGCACGCGCCGCCGTGCTCCGGTCACGCGCCGCCGCTCGCCGGAGTTGGGTAAAATTTGCCATTAGGTCCGTTTCGTCGAGTTATAAATGATAGAATGTGTTTTAACGTAATTTGGATGGTTTAAGACACGTTTAGAATACTTTTTAGGTGAATTGTCGAGGACCGAGGATCGTACTTGGAGTGGGAACTCAAGAAGCTTATTACTAAGTGAAGAAAGGGTATTGTAATAAGTAAAGACTTAAGGTAAGGGATCTCACAACGAAAGAAGTTTTCGAAACCTATAACGAGCTCTATGATTTCTTTGAAAGTTTATGTTTTCATGTTAAGTATTTAAGAAAGAAAGTGTATTATATGTATGTCTTTGAAATGCGATTGCTATGACTGATGCATACATAACTATGTTCTAAAAACGAATGGGACCTCATGCATGTGTTGTGTTCATGAAAAGATTTATATAGGCTGTGACGATAATTCTCCCAAAAGTTTTATGTGGGTTTTGAGGGAACCCGAGTCTTCGGACTCTATATGCTCCCGGGGTTCGAGAGTGCCCCCAGACTGTAGCCGACGGGCTTGAGTCTTCGGACTCCACGATGGTAGCCTTCGGGCTGAGTCTTCGGACTCCATGATATATGTTAGCTTTCGAGCTTAACTCTCAGAGGTAGGGAGGACTCTATTAGACAGAAAAACTATGTCTTCGGACTATTCAGAGGCCCTCGGGAGAATTTAATCGTTCACAAGAGCTGCGAGGAAAAGTACATGGTTTATGAAAGGAATTTTAGGTCCCCCACTAAAGCGATGGTTTTATGATTTAAAATGACATGTTGCATGTGATTGAAACTCTTATTTTAAAACTATGATGGACTTACTGAGTATTATTCGTTAATACTCACCCTTTTCCTTTTTAAAATGTTTTCAGGTAAGGCTAAGATCGGCCCTAGCGCGTGACCGGAGATCAGCTACTCGAGTCATGGGAGTCGACCGATCGCTATTCCGCTTCCTTTATGTTTCTAGATGTATATAGAACTTATGTTAAGTTTTTTAATTGTTTAGAAGAATGTTTCAAAAGCTTTTAAACCTTTCTTTGTAAATCGTGCACGTGCATTTGATTTCTGCTGTTTGAACCCTAGCATCATATTGGGAAGTTTGTTGGATGCTAGGAGGTTGTTTGAAATCTTAGAAGTGTGTTTTTCTATGTTTTATCAGGGTCAAAATTATGGTTTTCGTGTAGTTACGCCGTTATGTTGCCGAAATTTTTGGTAATATAGCGACGTGACTTAGTAATGACTCTTAGGTAGCGTGTTGAGCCTATAGGGTCGTTACAGCACTGTAGGACAAGTTGTGTCCATGAATATAACCATTACATGCAAGTTGATCTTTCACGAGTTGTTTGTAATTATAGCTGGGTCAAATGTCTATTTTACCTTTGTAATTACATTTTATACCTTAAGTACTGCTAATCTTCTAATGGACAATTTATTCATTATCCAATTATAAACTAATTCCATCTCGAGCTAGTAAAAGGTTGAGGTGCATTGTTCAAGTCTCAAAATCAGTGGAAAAAAGTGAATTCCATCTTCTGATCTTATGTTCCCAACTCCCTATTTGGTCAGGTCACTAAAATAGATGACTTATTGAATCAGCTACAAAAGTCACTCTCACTCATGAAAATCAAAGGACAAGCCCTCATAGACAAGATTTCATAACTCACTCAAGGTTAAGATCGAGTCGCATATGATCATCCTGATAAAATATTAATCTTCTCAATTAACGAATTTACAAAGAGAGATTAAATATTGCGTGGTCCAATCTTATACAAACTCATTGTATATGATACCTCCCACTCACATGTCTCCACATGAATGATTTAGATCAAATCATTATAAAGTAGGTCGTTGATGATTCTCATTCTTGAGGATTATTTATCCCCGTTAGACTTAAGTTATGCTTAAAATTTCATGAAATGAGCTTAGAAAATATTGGAAATATATAGTGAAAGTTAGTAAGCATGTTAGGGATGAATCAAATGAAGAAAAGAAGTGGAAAGAAGGAAAAAGAGACTGGAAACTTTGTTTTGATGTAGAAAATTGATGTTGCGAAGAATTGCAGTTTTCAATTGCAATTATAATCGCATTTGGAAATCGATTTTGAACAAGAAATAATTGCAATTGCAATCCAGAATACCAATTGAAAATGGAAATTCTTCACAAATCTAGAAAATGCAGAATTTTTGGGATTTACGAAAATTTTGGGATATTTTTTAGATTCTCCTCCACGATTCCAGCGAGATCAATTGGCCATATTTATTCATCGTTAAAGAAGGAAACCCTAGCCCAAATCTTCTATAAGTGATGGAAAAGAAGCCGGAAGAAGAGAGGATCGTTTTTCACCATTTTCGTTCAAGTCATGCTACTGTTTTCTTTTTTTTTTTTTTGTTGTATTTTTCTATTTCCAGCCCCTTTTGAACTTCAAAACTCAATCATTCTTCAACGAAAGTTGAAGGTATTGAAGACCCAATCCCCTTTAAAAAAAGGTGGAGTTAAGTCGATTGAGCACGAAGTGAAAAAGTAGTCGAGGTCTTCCGTTCTTAGAATTCATTTTTTTAAGTTTAATTGTTTCAGTTTTAGGAAGCCTTAGTTTTTGTTGTATTTTCATTCCTTCAGTTGTAATTCGAGATTCAAGTCAGTAGTTTAAGTTTCATTGTATTTTCAGCATTGAATTCTTAGTTTTTAATAAAATTTTCGGCTTAGTCTAATTAATTATCTTATTCTTCAAGTACTCTAGTTTATGCTTTTAAGCTTTGGTTAAGTTAAGTTCATTATTGCATTCCAAAATTTCTTCTAGTCTTCTTTTTAAATTCAGTTATGCATTTTTATTATCTTAGAGCTTTATTTTTTGCCTTTTCATTTATGAGCTAAGTCCTTCTTTGGGGTTCAAGCATGTGAATACCCTAGATAATGGAATGAAGGCCTAAGTGTGAGAGCAACCTTGCTTGCTCTATAGCTTGTTTGATTTTATTGATTTTTAATGCTCATTATTAGTCTAGATTGATCACCTAGATTAGTATACATCAATTAAGTCTAATTCTGAAAAGGTTAGATAAAGTTGAGATTTCATAAAAGAAATAAAGGAAAAAGCCTAGACATAGGAATTTGTTTTTGACCCTAGACATAGGGCAAAACCTGTAAGACAAAAAGGAGTGTGTTTCAAAATCAACCAAGATCGTATTAGCTATAGAAATATCTGTTTAATCTCACTTAATCTCCTATAGATACTTCATAGAAGGTCGAATAAGTGTCGAATCCAGTTTACATTGCTTAAGAGTAGAGTCAAGGATTGCAATTGCAATTAGGCTGCAATTCCAATCAAAAGAGCACAAACATGTTTGGGTCCCTTCCTTTTATTCTTGATATTTTTTTTCATGTTCACAAAATCCCACAAAACTTTGTTTCCTTTTGGTTACTCTAGTTGCAATTTTTGAACATCTTTGTGCTATTCTTAATTTTTGTTAAAATCTATTCCCAGTGGGATTGCTACTTTGGAGTACTTCCAAGTTTATATTATTTGCATCGATAATGTGCACTTGCATTGGGCTGAAATTCTTTTTTTTTTTTTTTTTAATTTTATTTTTAAGCCACAAGTTTCATCCGATCAGTCGTATCAATAGTGTTACTAGGATAAGACACCCAATCTTGTTCATATACTATAGACACTTTAAGTTATTTCTTGAACATGATCCTCTCGTATGTCAACCACATACTGTTCAAGATTACACTAAAATCTTGGATTTTTATGTATGAATAATATAAATTACAAAATAAAAATAATGCAATAATTATCAAATAATTATTAAATTTTAAATAAATAATTACGATAGCTCGCACTGACGATGGAGAGAAACGAGCACTGTCAGAGGTCTTGCGCACACTGCTGCCCCTAGAAATGCTAGCTGGCACCGCTTGTTCATCAGAGAAGAAGGGCATCGTGCAGAAGCTGATGAGCAGTGTCAGATTGGGGCTATTGTGCACGAATTTTTGAAAGGAATGGATTTGCTACTCTGACACACCGTCGTTAGGACATATCGCCGCAACATGTAGACAGAGAAAGAGATCTGCTACATCGTTGTCGTCGAAGGGGAAGGGGTCGATGTCGAGGGGTTGGGCACTGGAGTTCTTTGCAAAGGAGGTGGCGGTGTGAGTATTGTGAGAAAGGAAGTGGAATAGTGAGAGGGAGGAAGAAGATGATGATGTGGCCCCCCAGGGTTTCTTTTCTTCTTTTTTCCCTTTTTTTTGTTTCTTCTTTTTCTTCTTTTTCTTTTCTCTTCTTTTTTTCTCCTTCTAATTTTAAAACTCTAAATAAACTCCAAGCCAAGCTCCAAAATTAGAAAAATCTTAGAAGATAGCATTTGGATTTTTTTTTAAAAAAAACTTAAACCACAAATTCTAAGAGAAATTAAAGTCTCAAAATTATGAATTTGAGACTTAATTAAAAACATTTCATCCAAAATTCGACAATTTAATTATCTTAATTTAACCCAAATTTATCTTTGAAAGAATGAAATTAGTCTTGAAAACGTGGGGTGTTGAATGCTTGCCTTATTTTCAATGCATAAATCAAATTCACATGATTTGGTGTGGTTGATTTTTATTTGGTTGGTTTGACCAGTTTGGTTAATGCTAATCCATTTCCAGTCAGTACAAAAAAAATTAATAAATAAAAAATAAGACTGAGATTTAAATTTTTGTTGGTTTATTGTTTGGATGTGCTTGTTGGTTCTTTGTAGGGGTTGGGTTTGTTTTCTTTCGCTCATATTGGTAGTTTTACACGGTTTTCATTATGTATTCTCCACATCAACTTGTCAGAAATATTCATAAAAAGTTTTGTTTCCTTGTAAGGAAAAACAATTTCACCTTCAATTGGACATCTCACCCATTGCATTGACTATGGTGACTAAATTTTAAAAGAGCATTGAGATTGTAGTAATTGATATATGTGATATATATGTTTGATATATGCATGGTAAAGTGAAAACAGAGAAGGTTGTCAAGAAAAGAAATTCTCATGTTTACCTCATCCTTAGTATCTAAAACCTTTGTGGTAAAAATAGAGGAAAATAGTATTGACATTTCTTTTTTGTTTCTGAGTATATAGAGAAAGAACAATTCCTTAAAATCTCATCTCTTATCTACTCCTTTTACATTTGATATCTATTTTGTTTATTATATGAAGGAGTCAAGGAAAGCAACCGTGTTTGAGATTTTGTTATAGTTTTTTACTTGGTTTAATATGGGTTGTTTGTGTTTCTAGATTTCTTTTTGATGTTCTGGAGTCTACTTATGAGCTTAAGTAATTTAACTTTTGAGGTTTATCATGTTATAATCTGCTAAAAGTTTGCAATAGCTTAGTCTGTTCCACAATTCCATTATTATTTCTCACAACACGTAATTGATGTAATTATTGCTTGATGGCCTTTAATAGGAATGATCATCTATCAGTCAACATCGATTTTGGACTCAAGCCGACTTTGACCACCGACATATCGATTTTGATCTATCGGTGGTCATCAATCTTGGGAGTGGCTGTGAATTGATTGACTGACACATGCAAAGATCGATCGATTTTGTGAGTTTGCCGGAGAGAAGAGGAGAAAGTTCAAGGCGACGGTGGGCTCCGATGAAGAGAAATTTTTGAATAAAAAAACTGGAGAGAAGAAGAGAAGAGAGAAGGGAGAAAGAGGAAGGAGAAAAAAAAGTGGTCGGTGGCTAGTTGGGTTGTTGAGGCATGCCAAAATTAAATGAGTTTTCTACTTGAAATAGTGGACTAGGTCGATTTTCCAAGGGAATCACGAAGATAGCTTCTTAGAGTTAAATTTAAATAACAAAAATGACACAGGGGTTTTGGATTTTGTGAAAATATTAAAATAAATAAACAGAAAACAGATAAAATAGAAGAAAATACCAATCTTACAAAAATATCAATTCAAAGGCAATAATCGCATCCAATTGCAATATTGATCATAGGCATACTAAACAAATTAACTTTTTTGTGCAAGTACTTAATCTACTCATTTGAAATAGTCGTAACAAGTTTTAGTTCCCCTAAATTAACTGACTCTAACAAATCATCACAATAAATATTTATCACCTAATTAACTGGGCCCGTTAGCGTTTCATATTAATTTAGCAATAACATTAAGCACTGTGGGAAAGACTTAGACAGATTGATTAAGCGAGATAGCTACAACCTAACCAATTTGCTTCTTTAATTTCTAGAATTAATCGTGCAAGCTAAGTTATTATGGAAAAGCTACAAAAAAAATACATACAAAACAATCCTATTGCTACTAGATTCAATTAGTTACAGATTATGAGACCATGGATAGCGAATAACATACAACAACAATTAAGGTGTCGGTTCAATTGAAATTACATGTTAACAAATCAAGTACGAGAATTAAAGAATACTTGCATAAAAGGATTAAAAACACAATTTAAATTCAAGCCTCACAACATTGTAATTAGATTACAACTGACCTCTGAATTGAAATAACGAACTTTAGCCACTCATCGTGATGATGTGGCTAAGGTTTGACATGGTTCGATTGTTTACAAGAAAGTGGGTGAAAGAAAGCCACAAACTCTCTAAAAATCTCTAAAAACATAGAAGCTAAAAGATGGTACGAGATGTCGCTTTTCCCTAGAGAAAAGTACAAATTTATAGTAGGGATAGCCACGTTGAGACGTTCAACGCTGCCCTCACAAATAAGAAAAAGTCACATGAAATCTTTGTAGCATTGAGACGATGGTCTGGGCATTGAGACACTATGGACAAAATGTATAGGGCACGCGCTTTTCTAGAGTCAAGATGCTATGAATAGCGTCTTGACACTACCAGCGTTGTGTGAACAAAACCGTAACATTGAGCATGACGTTGTTGGATGAAATTTCATAGCGTTGAGATGTTGTGAGGTAGCTTTTCAATGCTACCTGCACGATCTTCTTGATTTGAAAGAATGCTGCAACAGCATCTTGAAGCCTAAAATGGGGTCTCGATGCTACGCCCTCAGGTTCTCTTACATGAATTTCATTTTTCCTTGACTCACTTGCTCAAATCAGTTCCAATTAACTCTTTTTTTATTCCAATTCATCCAAAAGACTCTAATTGCTACCAAATTACTTGATCCCTACAAAATAGAAAAATAAATATGAGAGATTAACCAAAACTAGCATAAGATAAAACATATTAATAGCACATTTCAACAGCTATCAGTGGTGCTGGACTCCGACAAAGAGAAAGCTACTATTAAGAATAAAAGAGATTTAGAGAAGAAAGAAGAGGAGAAAAAGAGAAGAGAGAATAGGAGAAAGGGAGAAGAAAGAATAGAAGAAAGGTAGAAAATGAAGAGAGAAGAGGACAAGAGGAGGAGATGGAAAGACACGAAAGAAGAGGAGGAGAAGATACATGAAGAAAAAGAGAGAAAAAATAAAATAATAAAAGAAATAATCTTAAAATAGGTATCATTAATTAAAAATAGATAATAATTACCTATTAAAAGAAATAGTAAAACCAACTGTTTTTGTAGAAATAATGCACAACACACTCCAGTTTTCCATCTTCCTTTGTACTTTCTTTTATATGAAACAAAAGTTGGGCGGTTCGGTGGGTTCCACCCCTTTTGGGCTCTCTGATCGATCGATAGTCGGTTTTGCTATATGAAAAACCAACCACCGACTGACTAAGCCATATAGCCAATCGACCGAAGTCGGTTCAATCGGTTTTGGTCGGTTGGTTCGATTTTTTGGTTTGGTTTGCTCACTCCTAGTCTTTAATGGACTATTTTCTAGCATCAAACTCTCCACCAATTAATTCAAGTCATACAAAGGCTTTTGGGCTTGTCATCTTAAGCCATCACACCTACTTTTAATTTGTCTTTTTTGTTCTTTTAGTGAATTTTTAGTGAAGTAACTGTAACCTTTATATTCATATATATAAGTGTTGGGATTTATGCCCTAAAGTCTCCTAATTAATAATTTATTTAATAGTTAATAATAATTTTGATTATTTTATTTACAATATAATATTTTCCATTATATGAAAAATCCAAGGTTGATAGTGTGTAGTTGATATATGAGGGAGATCATGTTTAAGAAATAACCTAAAGGGTTATAGTATATGGATAAGGTTGGATGCCTTATCCTGGTAACATTATTGATATGACCCACTTTGTAATAGTTACAAATGATTTAATCCAAATTGTTCATGTGGAGACATGTGAGTGGGGGTATCTTATGCAATGAGTTTGTATAAGACTGGACTACAAAATATTTAATCTCTCTTTATAAATCCGTTAATTGAGAAGATTAATATTTCATCAGGATGATCATATGCGACTCGATCTTAATCATGAGTGAGTTATGAACTTCTGCTTGTGAAGGCTTGTCCTTTGATTTGCATGGGTGAGAGTGGTTTTTGTAGCCAATTCAATAAGCCTACCATTTTAGGGATTTGGCCAAATAGGGAGCTGAGAACATAATCTTACAAGATGGAATTTACTCTTTCCCATATAAGATAAGTAGATGAGTCTCCCTTAAGTGATGATTTTGGACTTGAACAATGGAGCCCCACCTTCTCACTAGCCCGAGAAGGACTTTGTTTATGGTTGAATCATAATCAAATTGTTCATTAGAGGATCAATGGTACTTAAGGTATAAGATGTAATTATAGGGGTAGAACATATTTTTGATCTAGCTGTAATTACGAAAAACTTGTGAATGATCGACTTGCATGTAATGATTATATCCATGGACACAACTTGTCTTACAGTGCATAAGAGTGCAACTCTAGGTCTATAGTGAAGTGACCTATAGTTAATGAATGAAAATTAATTAATTAAAGAGTTTAATTAATTGACTTTGTATCATTGGAGCTTATAATCTATAGGTTCATAAGGTCCCCTTGCTAGCTCATATGAACAAATTGGGATCAATTTCATTGAGAGAAATTTCGAAATGTTCAAATTAAAATTTAATATTTTTGATATGTTAAATGAGGAAAAATATATTTATTGTATATGATGCATTAAATATTATAGTAATTATTAATACATTAAAATACATTAAAGAAAAGATATTTATTAAATTTGAATTAGATTCAAATTAGAAAATAAATATCGTAGGAGAATTTGGAAAGGTTTGAATATGATTTAAATTTGTTAGATAAATATACTTTAATATATTAGATATTAAAATATATTATTTAATTATTTTTCCTAGGCCACTATAAATAAGATCCTAGGGATGAGCCATTGTGTGCATTGCAAATAAGGGAAAGAAACTCTAGAGAATTCTCCCATTATTCTCTCATTCTATTTTCAAGAAGGTTCCCACAAACCCTTTTGATCTTTTGTTCGAGACATAGTAAGGAAGACTTTGTGGAGGAGATTAAGACCCGCCAGAACCATCTTCATATTATCTCAAAGGTATGGTATGCTTAGCCTAAAATTGTATTTTATTTTAATTATAAATAAATCAAATGCGATCCCATGCTTCCGCTGTGGATTTAATTCGATTATTCCCTTCAATTGGTATCAGAGAGGTCTTTGAATTCTATTTAGAATTAAGGTTTTGTATGGTGGGTATTTTAATTTCATATATGTGATATATGTAGTTTGCATATTGATTGTTTAGGCTATTTAGTATTAGATTTATCGCTTCCATCAGATCATTGTGTAAGAACCCATAAGGGTTTAAGTTTTGTTTCTTTTTTTTTTTTTTTTTTAATAACTAACGATTAAAGAAACACACATAATTTCCAGGAGGTGCATGATGAACAAAGCGAATTTTCCACCAGAGTGTGATTGACTGATATGTATGTTACGTTGCTAACACTAAAGGCCCACTAGGCTTTACAAAGGCCATATGGACGATTGAAGGTGGTATTCACGTAGGTCCTGTTGATGACTTCGAGACAGTCTGATATGCAAATAGTTGTTGTCACTGTAATCATCATCAAATAACGGTGATTTAAGGGACGAACATGTATGCCGGTGTTCTTTTCAATTGAGTTGCTTGCCGACAATTGTGCACATGTTTTGGTGAATTAATTCCGAGGCGGCGGCTTGTGTTGGAGATAAATTTAGAAGTTTTTTAAACCCTAAATTTGGATAGCCCAATAAAGGAAAGAAATTGAAGACCAAAATATGTCTTGAATTTAAATTGTTTTCAATTTCTTAGGATATGCCAAATATGCTGGTCAATTTTACTTTTGCTTTAATTTGATTATGCATGTGATGTATGTTTTAAATTAATTATTGCTCAAAGTATGTCATTTATATTAAAATACCACCATAGGTTAAACATGATCATGCATCTTAATCAATTTCTTAGGATATGCCAAATATGCTGGTCAATTTTGCTTTTGCTTTAATTTGATTATGCATGTGATGTATGTTTTAAATTAATTATTGCACAAAGTATGCCATTTATATTAAAATCCCACCATAGGTTAAACATGATCATGCATCTTAATTAATTTTTTAATATAATTATTTTATTTAAAAATTTTATTAGGTCGCTTCCTAATAGAATTGAGATGCTTCCTTAATAAGTTTTTATTTTCCATATCTTTGAAGATAATCGTTACATTTGGAAAATTAAATTAGAATATTTCCTTTAATAATTGGAATTCATGCTTCCTAATAGGATTATGATATTTCCTAATGAGAATAGGATATTTCCTAATGAGAATAAGTTTTCTTTAATTGAAGATATTCTTGATTTTTGTTTTAAATAGTTTAAAATTAAAATTTATTTTATCTTTATTGGTTTATATTGGGATTAGAATTTAGGATAATTTTTATTTTTGTTTTAAAGGGTTTAAAATGATAGAATTTCAAGATTATCCCTAAAGTGAATTTTTTTTAATAGGATTAGAAACATTGCTTAGATTCACTTAGGTTCATTATTCTAATAATTAATAGTTAATTAAAGACTAATGAATTTGAAATAAGAATTGACTATAAGGGAACTCTGTCTATGGAAGGTTCTGTCTAGATTAAAGTATTTAAGCTGACCGAAAGGGAACATATCTAATTGGGAACTGACCTGAGAGTTGAATTAGACAAATTTTATGTATTTTCACTAAGCATGCTCATAATGTGATTATTTTTTTTTCAAAATAGTTTAAAAACTTGGTAATTCACATTAAAATCATGACTCAACCTTTATAAGGATTTAATTGAACCCCAAGTCGTCATGTTAGATGACAAAGAAGACTTATTGTTCTCAAAGTGAGACTAATGGTAGAGTGTTAAACCTAATAGGAGAAAGTAGACTACGAGTAAACTTTCTCACTTGTTGCCGTACTAGAGTCTGCAAGCACTATTTAATTCATTGTTGCATATGGGATAAGAAAAATGAATGTTTAGAATTCTTTTATGAAAAGAAATCTTAGATAATGCATCAATACAAATCAATTAGGGAGGTTTATTTCCAAAGATCAAAAGCAAAAAAGTTTGCAAAATAGTAAAGGTTCGTTTATGAAATGAATATTATCATTAGATCTTTGAATAAAAGATTTGCTAAAAGTATCAAAACCTATGATTTTGAATAAATATTAATGAAGTTTGTATAGACAAAGAAATCATTAATTGCTTAGTAGATTTTTCTCATGTTTTATGTTGATGATTTTTAAATCATTATGAATGATGTAAAATTTTTATCTAAAATAAAAAGTTGACTAAGTAACCAATTCCAAATGAGTGATGTGGAATGACTCGGTATGTTTTATATGTCCAAAATGGAGATTTTAAGTACAAAATGTTAACTTTGTCTCAAACATCTTCTATTGACAAAATTGTTGCCAAATATTTGATATTTATGTCTAAGAAAAGGTATCCTAAGACACTTCTAATGTTGAGAGCATATGATTAATTATCTACTTTAAGTGGGAGACAATTAATACATAAATGAGACTTAACATTTAATATACAGTTGGTTAACATATATCAGTTACACGAATGGTATGACCATTGAATTAAAAAAGTTATAAAAAAATTCTCAAATTATCTATGGATAATGAGAAATTTTTGTGTATGGAGTTAAAGATTTGATCTTTACAAGATTCACTGGTTCTTACAAAGATTTAAGGAAATCTATGTTAAGATAAATTTTGCTCTAAGTGGTGGAGTAAGGTATACAAGTTAAATGTTTTTGCTTTTGAAGTAACAAAAGAACTTGTATGACTATAATAGTTCATTCAAGATATGAGTAGTGTTTCAGATATGATTTAGTCTATCCTATTTATTATGATAATAGTGGTGCAAAGACTAATATTAAAGAAATTAGAAAATACCAATGTGTAGGGAGTCATATCGAGAGAGAGAAAGCTGTTGGGATTTATGCCCTAAAGCCTCGTAATTAATTAATTATTTAATAATTAATAATAATTTTGATTATTTTATTTGTAATATAATATTATCCATTATATGAAAAATCCAAGGTTATTAGTGTAATCTTGAACAGTATGTGGTTGACATACAGGAGAATCGTGTTCAAGAAATAACCTAAAGAGTCATAGTATATGGATAAGGTTGGGTGCCTTATCCTGATAACACTATTGATACGACCCACTTTGTAATAGTTACAAATGATTTGATCCAAATCATTCATGTGGAGACATGTGAGTGGGGGTATCTTATACAATGAGTTTGTATAAGACTGGACCACAAAATATTTAATCTCTCTTTATAAATCCGTTATTTGAGAAGACTAATATTTCATCAGGATGATCATATGCAACTCAATCTTAATCTTGAGTGAGTTATGAACTCTTGCCTGTGAGGGCTTGTCATTTGATTTGCATGGGTGAGAGTGACTTTTATAGTCGATTCAATATGCTTACCATTTTGGGGACTTGACCAAATAGGGAGCTGAGAACATAATCTCACAAGATGGAATTCACTCCTTCCCATATAGGGTAAGTAAATTAGTAGTTCCCTTAAATGCTGATTTCGGGACTTGAACAATGGGGTCCCACCCTCTAATTGGCCCGAGAGGGACTTAGTTTATAATTTGATTATAAACAGATTGTTCATTAGAGAATCAGTGGTACTTAAGGTGCAAGATATAATTATAGGGGTAAAACGGACTTTTGACCCAGCTGTAATTACGAACAACTCGTGAATGATCGACTTGCATGTAATGATTATATCTATGGACACAACTTGTCCTACAGTGCATAAGAGTGCAACTCTAGGTCTATAGTGGAGTGACCTAGAGTTAACGAATGAAAATTAATTAATTAAAGAGTTTAATTAATTAATTTTGTATCATTGGAGCTTATAATCTGTAGGTCCATAAGGTCCCATTGCTAGCTCAAAGTAACACTAAAAAGATCAATTTAGTTGAAAGAAAAATTTGAAATATTTAAATTAATATTTAATTTGAAATGTTCAAATTAATATTTAATTTGAAGTGTTCAAATTAATATTTAATATATCAGATATATTAAATATAAAAGAGGAAAATATATTTATTGTATTTGATACATTAAATATTAAAATAATTAATGTATATTAGATACATTAAATAAAAGATATTTATTAAATTTGAATTGGATTCAAATTAGGAAATAAATGCCGTAGGAGAATTTTAAACGGTTTGAATAAGATTCAAATTGATTAGATAAATGTATTTTAATATATTAGATATTAAAATATATTATTTAATTATTTTCCCTAGACCACTATAAATAGGACCCTAGGGGTGAACCATTGTGCATTATTCACAACACACATCTCCTCAACAGAGAGAATTAGATTATTCTCTCTAGACCTCTTCCTCTCCAATCCCTTGTGGATTTTTTTTCAAGAGGCTCCCACAAGCCTTGGTCCTGTGTTCGAGTCATAGCTAGGAAGACTTTGTGGAAGAGATAAAGATCCACCAAAAGAATCTCCATATTTTCAAGGTATGTTATGCTTAACCATAATATTATTATTTAATTCTAAATAAACTCAAACCGATTCCTACGCTTCCGCTTGGGTTTAATTAGATTATTCCCTTCAAAAGCAGCATGGTAGTGATCAAGATGGCTTTTAAAGACAGTCATTTGAATCTGTATAAAAAGACTCTCCAGGCTAAAGTGTTTGAGGGTCACCTAGAATGTCTAGGACTATGAGACTTATCTCATCTTTGCTTGGGCAAGTGGGAGAGCATGTTGGGTATAGAGCATTCCCTAGGATACATGTTTTGCAGGCTTTAGTGCAAGTAGGAGATTGTTGGAATTTATGTCCTAAAGCCTCGCAATTAATGATTTATTTAATAATTAATAGTAATTTTGATTATTTTATTTACAATATAATATTATCCATTATATGAAAAATCCAAGGTTATTAATGTAATCTTAAACAGTATGCGGTTGACATACGGGAGGATCATGTTCAAGACATAACCTAAAGGGTCATAGTATATGGATAAGGTTGGGTGCTTTATCTAGGTAACATTATTGATAGACGCACTTTGTAATAGTTACAAATGATTTGATCCAAATCGTTCATGTGGAGACATGTGAGTGTGGGTACCTTATACAATGAGTTTGTATAAGACTGGACTACGAAATATTTAATCTCTCTTTATAAATCTGTTAATTGAGAATATTAATATTTCATCAAGATGATCATATGCAACTCGATCTTAATCCTAAGTGAGTTATGAATTCCTTCATGTGACGACTTGTCCTTTGATTTTCATGGGTGAGAGTGGCTTTTGTAGCCGATCCAATAAACCTACCATTTTGGAAACTTGGCCAAATAGGGAGCTGGGAGTATAATCTCACAAGATGGAATTCACTCTTTCCCATATAGGGTAAGTATATGAGTAGTTCCCTTAAGTGCTGATTTTGGAACTTGAACAATGGGGCCCCACCCTCTCATTGGCTTGAGAAGGACTTTGTTTATGGTTGGATCATAAACAAATTTTTCATTAAAGGATTAATGGTACTTAAGGTATAATATTTAATTATGGGGGTAAAACAAATTTTTGATCCAACTGTAATTACGAACAATTTGTGAATGATCAACTTGCATATAATGATTATATCCATGGACACAACTTGTTCTACAGTGCATAAGAGTACAACTCTAGGTCTATAATGGAGTGACCTATATAGTTAATGGATGAAAATTAATTAATTAAAGAGTTTAATTTATTGATTTTGTATCATTGGAACTTATAATCTATAGGTCCATAAGGTCTCCTTGCTAGTTTATATGAACAAATAGATATCAATTTTGTTGAGAGAAATTTTAAAATGTTCAAATTAAAATTTAATATATTTTATATGTTAAATGAGGGAAAATATATTTATTGTATATGTTGCATTAATCATTAAAGAAATTATTAATGTATTAAGATACATTAAAGAAAAGATATTTATTAAATTTGAATTAGATTTAAATTAGGAAATAAATGTTGTAGGAGAATTTGGAAAAGTTTGAATATGATTCAAATTAGTTAGATAAATATATTTTAATACATTAGATATTACAATATATTATTTAATTATTTTTCCTATGCCATTATAAATAGGACCCTAGGGGTGAGCCATTATGTGCATTCCAAATAGGAGAAAAAAATTGTAGAGAATTCTCCACTCATTCTCTCATTATATTTTTAAGAAGATTCCCACAAACCCTTTTGATCATTTGAGACATAGCAAGGAAGACTCTGTGGAGGAGATAAAGACTCGCCAAAACCATCTCCATATTATCTGATCAAAGATATATTTTGCTTAGCCTAAAATTGTATTTTAGTTTAATTCTAAATAAATCAAATGCAATCTAATGCTTCTGCTGTAGGTTTAATTCGATTATTCCCTTCAATAAGGCCATCAAACCATTACATCGATGGAAAATTAGCTAAGAAACAACTTTACTAGTGGTTTATAGAAACAAGACAATAAATTTTTTAGTTATTTGCTTTTGTGATGAATGAATGATACAATTTAAATCAAGCAGACAATCACAAGTAGGTTTTTTAAGAGCTATTGTAAATTTAAGTTATGCATCATTTTGTTTTGGTAAAAAAAAAAAGTACCAACAATTTCATAGGATCATCTTCTTGGTTCATAACCATGCTTATGTTACCTTGAAAAATGTTTGGTTGTAAGAAGAATGTCCATATTTTTTCATTTACATTGTACTAAATGATGCTAGATTAGTAGCCAGGTTCTTAGTCTTGATTGCAAATATTTCTTGAGTCAAGTATTACCCTAAGGTGCATTGAGGATGTTGAATGCTAATTTTTTTCTTCTTAATAAATAATTAATGTTTAAATTAGAGAAAAGTATCGTTTATTTTATTCCTTTCCTTTTAGCTAAGTTTCTTGAAGTTGATTGTTTTATTTATAACTTTAGATTTTTTAAATTAATGTGTTAACATTATTGCTACTTAATTTGAAGTTGGTTGTTTTAGTATGATATAAGATTGCCTTTGTAATAGTTCTCTCTGTCCTCTACATGAAAATACAGACTGAAGCCCCTTTTAAGTCTTTGCCCTCTCAACAGCCTTTTAAATTGGTACTTACTTTTGGAATTATTGCAGCAACTCTCAATGCCATTGTTATTTCTCCATTTTTTTCTCCTCTTTGTGGGTGTGGTAGATGTAGTTCAATTGTTCAAATAACGACTTTCAAAAGGTGTTAGTTCTCTTTCAGACAAATTATTTACAAAATTTATTTGAAAGATTGTTCAATTGATGATGTATGTGGAATAGAATGAAACTTGCCTCATTGCTGGGTGGAAGCAAAAGTATTTGTTGTTCCAATCTACTGCATGCTTTTCCCACAAATGACATCCTTTACTCAGGTCTAAGAAAAGTTTTTGTTAAACTTTTACATGCTTAAACTTGAACGAAAACGAGTAAATTTTAGTTGTTTGAGTGTTTTAGCTCAATGGAATAATTAAGTGCAGTTTCAATTATTGAAACTAGATAGTTGTTTTGATCAATTTAGTCAACTTTAATTATTGTCACTTTACAATTATAAAAGCAGATACATGGTAGAAGGAAAGTAGAGTAGGGGAAGAGAAAAGGAGGAAAAAACGTTGGAAGTAGGTACGAGAATATGGGAAAAGAAGCTGGAAGCAATGGTCGAAGTGTTAAACAAGAACCAGACTAAAGGTAGCCTCTTGAATAACATGAATATCATTCTGTATAACTAAATGAGTCAAAACTGGAGCTTCTTCAATCCAAAAAGCTGACATATTCTCTATTTTTGCATGGGTATAGCAAGAATATGAGCAACTTTATTAACATCCGAGGGATGTGTCAAATGCCTTGGATCCCGTAAGTGTGGATAAGCTACTGAATATCACAAATCTCCAGTTGAATTCCGTTTTGGTAATGTTGCTTCCCCAAAATTAGATCACACACCACCTGTGAATCAATTTCAATCATGATGGGTAAAAGACCCATATCTATCGCCATTTGTATGTCATGTCGTAGTGCAAGTGCCTCAAAATGATCCATTGAGATTTGAAGATTCATATAAGCTTCCATGGTCGCCATGATTTCACCATTATGGTTGCGAATGATGGCTCCCATTCCTATAGCGGTGAGAAGTTTGGATGCATATGTATTAAGCTTGTAAAGGGAGGCAGGTGGTGGTTCCTACCGAGATGGATGAGGATCTCGGACTAGGACACTACCAACCTCCATGTTCTGAACATGAGCGCCTTCTTGGGAAGAAAGAGGTTGCCCAACACACTTAGTATTGAAGAGAGCTTTACAAGAACTCTTGCGCCCATTTGATAGGGTTCACGTGGTTTTTTGCCTGGTTATTCATCATGATCTTATTCTGAGTGGTCCAACATGCATAAAACTCAATCACAAGTACTCCAATCATCTCCTAATTATTATGCACCTCGTGAAAACTGCAAAAAAAAAAAAAAAAAATCAAAGATATCAGTAAACTCAAAAGTAAGAAAATATCTAACTGGGTTCTAATCAGCCCAATATTTTTATTTTTATTTTTTTACAGTTCCAGAGTGCATGGGTCACTATTTTAGTTTTCTTCCCACATAAGCGACAAATAGGATCTTCAACAACTTTTTTTGGAATAGGGAAACTGTAGTAGGTAGAATGTTTGAGCATACTCTCCACATAAATATTTTGAACTTTGAAGGAATATGAAGTTCCCAAAGAGTTTTACACCAATATGAGACTAGAGATGGAGAAGAAGAGGAAGTTGCATTGTCTTCAAATTTTACTTGTTTGTATCCGCTCTTTACAAAGTAAATCCCTCATTTATCATAATGCAAGAAAAAATTGTCACCACCTTCTCTTCCCCCAATTGGGATGTTGAGAATTATCTATGCCTCATCCTCACCAAACAGATCATTATTTAATAGAGGTCGATTCCATTCAAAACCGATTGTTAGGAGACTGCTGACCCCTCGATCAAAGACAGGTCGTTGGAATGCATTTAGGTGAAAGGAGGATTCATGGGGAATCCACTGATCAACATAGGAAGGCCGTGAGCCCATAGATACATCTAAAAACTCCCTGTCTGGAAAGTAGAGAGCCTTTAGGATACGTGCAAGGAAGGAATTTGGCTGGTCTATTATTGTCCAAGAATGTTTTGCAAAAGTGGTTGGTTAAAGAGGCCAATGTCACGGAAACCCATTTCTCCCATTTCCTTTGGAAGTGTCATGACTTTTCAGTTGCGCCAATGAATTTTTGCTAAGTTCAGAACCGTCGCACCAGAAGTTTGATATTAACATGTTAATTTCATTACATCAACTTATAGACTATTTAAAACATGTTAAAATATAAGTAGGGATAGCCTGGACTACAGATTTAATATGAATTTCCTTCCCTACCGTAAAGAAAAGTCCACCTTTTTAGCTTTGCAAAACTTTCTAAATAGATTTACTTGATAAAATTCAAAGTAGCCTTCTTGTTCTTCGAAAGAGAAGAAGAAGAGCCCAGACATTTTTCATGGTCTTGAAAAAAGACAGAATCAGTTTACTGTGAAATACAATGCAATCACCGGTAAATCAGTGCAATCAATGACCTTCTTGGAAAGAAATAATTAGTTGAATAATTGGCTAATTCAACCAACCCCAAAATGATTTAGAGACCCTTGACTTTCTATCACTGAAGCCACGCGTGATATTTTCAATTGCTAAAGACTTGCCAATAACAAAAATCACGCTACAATCCGTTAAAATGAACAAGATTGCACCAGGTTGCTGCTACTTTCTTCTGTTTATATTTTCACTGTGATTTCATCTGTATCTGGATCAAACTTTGTTGATTTTATTTAGAGAAAAGTCCAAAAGTGGAGTTAGTTTCACGTTTCGTGAACTCGAAGAGCCTTAAAGAAAATAAATTTTTTTGGGATGAAACGGGATAAAACACAATGGAATTATGATTAATTGTGTTTACTTTACGTACCTCTAGAATTGGAATGAAATAGATATGATTACTATAATGTCTTTTTATATTTATAATTAATTAAAAGGAGAATTGTAATGAGTAGCAAAAAATATTAGAATATTTACAAATCTAGCGATAGTTTTTTAGATTTGCAAATATAGCAAAAAAATTTAAATATGATTTTTTTTTTCATTATTTCAATTTTACCCTCATTGATATATCAACAAGTATATCAGTAATATATCTGATATACTTTATATTCGGTATATCAGTAGTATATCTGATATACTTTATGTTTGTTATTTTACAATGTTTTATATATATATATATATATTATGAAATGTATCAGTTTATACCATGCTTATTAGGTACATCGATGTTAGGTATATTAGTAAAAAGATATACCTAAAATAAACTACTGATATACCTAAAATAAACTACATCAGTAGTATATCACTGGTATATTTCATTTTAAGTATATATATGATATACTGAATTTGAATTATTGATATATTGTTGATATACTTCAATATTAGGAATATCATTTCATTGATATATCTAAATAAAGTATATCAATAATATACCACTGATATACTTCATTTTATGCATATCTAATGTACTAATCAATATGAATTACTAAATTAATATATCTAAATAAAGTATATCAGTAGTATATATCGCCGATATACTTCATTAGGTATATATAATATATTGAATATGAATTATTAAATTCATATACCTAAATAAAGTATAACGGTAGTATATCATTGATCTACTTCATTTTATGTATATTTGATATATGGAATATAAATTACTGATATATTGTTGATATACTGTTGATATACTTTAAATTAGGAGTGTCATTTCATTGATATACCTAAATAAAGTATATCAATAGTATATCACTGATATACTTCATTTAAGGTATATATGATATATTGAATATGAATTATCGATATACTGTCTATATACTTCATATTAAGAATGTAATTTCATTAATATACCTAAATAAAATATATCAGTGATCACTGATATACTTCATTTTAGGTATATTTGATATATTGTAAAAGAATTACTGATATACTCTTGATATACTTCATATTAAGAACGTCATTTTATTGATATACCTAAATAAAATATATAAAAGTAGTATATCACTGATATATTTCATTTAGGTATATCTGATATACTGTAAATGAATTACTGATATACTCTTGATATACTTCATATTAGGAATGTCATTTCATTGATATTAAAAGTAGTATATCACTTATATACTTTATTTTAGGTATAACTGATATACTGAATATGAATTAATGATATATTCTTGATATACTTCATATTAGGTATTTATGATATACTGCTAGTATACTTCATATTAGGAATGTCATTTCATTGATACATCTAAATAAAGTATATCAGTAGTGTATCATTAATATATTTCATTTTAAGTATATCATTAGTGTATCAATAGTACATCACTGATATACTCGGAAATAAATTGAGGGTTATTTTAGACTTTTTGTAGGATTCGTTTGGGCTGGGCCAAATTTTTTTGTTATATTTGCAAATTGAAAAAAGTAGTGACATGCCTGCAATTGGGCCATTTATTTTTGCCATCCTTGCAATTGCCCTAATTAAAATGCAGTAACTATGTTACCAGAATTAAGATGCAATTCTTCAATTTTATCTACTTATTCAAATTTTTATACTTGAAAAAAAAATTAATACCTAAATTTAAATTTAAAAAATGTAGGATTTTATAAAATAAAATAGTAATTATCCTAAATTTCACTAATCTAATTCAAATTCAAATTTCAATATGGAAAACACACCATCTTTGATAACCGAGAGTTGGAGCTTTGCTCCCCTATACTCGAGAGCACCCACGTCACCCCAAGGCTAGGACGCGAGAGACATCAAGGATTTTTATTTATTAAGCTCACCCGAGGGCTCAAACTTGAGACCTTTAAGTCGGTATGACCATGAGACCCCAAGCCCGTACCAACGGGGCCACCCCTTGGGGGCAAAACACACAATCTTGATATAAATATGTAAGAAAAAAACAAAATATACAGTTATTTTGATTTAATAAGATAATATTATTTAATTTATTCAAAAATGATAACAGATCCTCGTTCTCGTTCACAAATATTGTGCCAGATATCGATTTTGATAAAAATATGGCCTGGCCAAATTTTACACATAAAAAACTATTGATCTCGATCAAAATATGGTATGACCAAAACTCACGCATAAAAAAAATATCAATTTCAATATCAATCTCATCTAATATCGATCTTAAAACTATAGATAAAAAAATATAGATCTCGATGTCGATAAAACACAAGTCAAATCTCATGTATAAAAATTAAAAATATTTTATTAATCTAAAAAATCTCATATCGATTTAAATATGGTAAAAAATCACAGACAATAACCCTCGAGAATGAATCCCTTCTTCTCTGGTGCGTTTCATCCAACTAAAGAAGTGAGACCAAAAATTTACAATGCTACACGAAAGCTTTTCGCCATGGGCAAAACGATGGTCTAGAAAATGGATAAGAAAAATTTTAATAAAGTCATACAAATAATTATGGGTTTTAATGCTCTTTATCAACTTGAAGAAATTCCAGAAAAAGAAGGAAGAAGAAAGAAGGAGGAAAGAGGAGGAAGGAGAAAGAAAAAATAATCGAGTTAGAAAGGAGAGAAGGGAAAAGGGTGGGAAGTATGTAAAAAAGATGAGTGGATCCACGTAATATTCAATGGTAATCGAATAACATACCCTCAGGATGTCATTAGATTGCATGATAGAATTACGTGGAGCCCACAATTGATTCCTATTGCGGAATACGGTAAACACCATCAACTATAATCACGTGAGACCCACGATTTCAAATTGCGTTTGATTGATTACGATTACAGGTAGGTAAATGCGCCCTAGTTATAACTCTACCACGTAACTTTATTATCATTCTATTCTTAATATTTTAGTGAGCAAGAAAATTGAAAAACGATGGAGCACTAAATTAGATGGCCTTGCGTTTTGTTATATTTCTAGTTGCTATGCATACTTGGTTTTCTATGAAATTAGAATTCTAGTTGTGACCTTTAAAAGAAATCAATACAGGGTTATGAAAAATACTCTGATTCGTTGAATTCTAAAGCACATAAACTGTGCTGTTATTTACACTCCTTACACGAGGGAGAAAAAAAAACCCCGAATAAAAGACCAATGGCTAGCCCTTGAAAAACCCGATTGGTCAAAGGGAAAAGGGATTTGAGCCAATTACAAATTAATAAGACAGAAGAGATGAAAACAGTAGCAAGGAAAGTGTGTCCAGTGTTGATCCTCTAAAACTCAACCCACAATCTATGCAATCAAAGCTGAATTAATTCAGCCCAATAAGGAAACATGTTAAGCTTGATTTGTGTAGAAGATTGTCTGAGTTTTCTTGAATCTCTCCACGATCTGAGGCAACTATAATCAATAAGTGAATGTTGTCATGCTGTTACAACAGGAACTGTGTAATCAGTATTGAATTCTCATTCTCACAGCCTTTAACTTTGTTATATTTCTTTCTCCGGCCTTATATATATGAGAAATTGCCCTTTCTCCTCCTTTCATTATGTCCTACATTTCTCTATCAAATAAATGAATAGTTGGCTGGTGTTTTGAGAGTATGATGCAGTAAATTACACAAGCAAAGTATTGATCGGTTGAAACATTCTCTCAACTAAAGAGAACCCGAGGTTGATTTATCCCATTAGTACTTTTATTGACGGAACGTTGATCATATGTTTTTTATTATAGGCTTCAGGTACTAAGTTGATTTATAATGGAAAGGAAAGTAATTTAATTTTTTTCATGTGTTGATTAGACGACTATAGATTGATAGATGATATGATAGAGTTGGGAACCAGTAAAGGTAATTTTTTGTTGTAACATTAGTTTGTGATTTAAATTGATACTCTACTGATATAGGAACTCCTCAATCTCAATTTCCAACATCATCAACTCCATTGCCTACTTCAAAATCTTAAGACTTTTCAATAAAAAATTAATGTTGTTTGTAAAATTTTGAATGCTTAGTTAAGGTGGATGGTTTGACTGAAGTAATTTGTAACCTTTGAGTATTCATGATCTCTAGACATTGTTTGGATAAGAAAAAATAGATTTAAGGGAGAGCTGACCTTTGCATAGACATCACATTACTTTGGTGGTTCAAAGACTCGTATTTCATGATAATATGTGCTTATCAGGAATTAGAAACAAGCAGAAAAAGGGGAAGGACATCTACTCTCATTCCTTAGAAGTTGAGGTGACTTTGGTATTTTCCTTTTAATGTTTTTGCTTGTATGATTATTGTGTAGTGTATTATTAAGATTTTGTGTCATATCATCTATGTGATGTTTGATTTAGCTTTGACAGCCTGTAGAGCCAAAACTAATAGCTTCCAAATTTCTAGCTAGAGTTTGAAATCTTTTTGTATTGTTTTCAGCCAAATAAAATGGCTATAGCTTCCTTAGGGGAGTAGGAAATGAAAATTTTAGTGAGAAGAACTGTTCCAGTTAGAGTTACAATTTTTTTTTCAATTTATGAATATTAGTAATTGTATACTGATGTGAAGCTTGTTGAAGGCTCATCAAATACATATATAATACCGATCTAATGGACCGGATCGAACCATAAGGAACCGAATGATTGATTTCTATTAAATGAATTTCTTATTAACGCGGACAAGGGGGGAAGGGGTTATGCATAAAAGGGATAGAATGATAAGAATCACAATTCAGCCTCCATTTGATGTGCTAAAAACTATTCTGAGGGACGAATGACCATTTGAAGCTTTGAAGGTCAATGCGTGCAAGATTGAAGTTACCATGGAGTTTTCATGAATAACATTTAAGTTTGGAAATCATTTTGAAGACTTCATTTGTCATTTTAGTTTCATAAACTCTTGAGTCTAATTTTTGAGCTTTTAAATGTTAGTTTCAAGTTTGGATAGTTAAGAAAGGGAGTTACTAAACATACTAATCATGGCCACTACATTTGTAACTATTTTTTGGGCATTTGAAGGGTTTTGTGTTACTTTTGTGTGGAGGCTATAAATACCTACGGGATTTGTCTTGTAATGAGAGGGATGATGATGATTGAATGAGATGAACTCTCAAATTTGAGACCCTTTTCTTGCAATTCTTGTGGTAGAATGCATGTGAGCCATTCAATCAAGCCTTGATCAAGTTTGATTGTGGAGTGACTCAATGTAGAACAAGATTTCCAAATCTTGCTTCTAGATCTTTGATCATAAGAGGTAATCTATTTCTAGCCTTGTCTCTTGGTTGATCTAAACTTTCTATAAGGAGGTGTTAAACTCTTTGATCTTTGGGCTGAGATTTAGGATTGCCTTATCAGGTATCAGAGCTTAGGTTGCATCTTTGTGGCCTACTCTAGAATTGATTCTATCTTTCATTTTAGGTTGTTCATCTTTTCTTTAAATTTTGTCAATTCATTTCATGCCTTCCATTTCATCCATTGTTCTTCATCTTTTGATTCGGTTCTCATTTCCATCTTAAAGTTCATATTTTGATCTTGAAAAGAAAAAAAAAGAAAAAAAGAAAAAAAAAAACATCCAGAAATTGTTCATGTTGAGATCTTGAATTGTTCATGCAAATTTTGTGTTTGATCTTTGAAATCTAATTCAATCTGAGATAATAGTGATATAACATCAGTTATCATTATTTTCTATCAATTATTAGACCAATTGCACGTTTATTTGAAGGTCTAATTAGCTTCCAAACACATTTTGCTGAAACTATCCAATTTTGTAACTGCTGCAATTAATGCTCATACTTTCGTGTTAAACTCTTTGATTCAAAGGTTCTTGCTTCAAAAGCTTGGATCTTTGGGCTGAGATTTAGGATTGCCTTATCATTTTGGTATCAGAGCAAAATGATAAGGCAATCTTAAATCTCAACCCAAAGATCCAAGCATTGGAAGCAAGAACCTTTGAATCAAAGAGTTTAACACCTCCTTATACAAATTTTAGATCAACCAAGAGACAAGGCTAGAAATAGATTACCTCTTATGATCAAAGATCTAGAAGCAAGATTTGGAAATCTTGTTCTACATTGAGTCACTCCACAATCAAACTTGATCAAGGCTTGATTGAATGGCTCACATGCATTCTACCACAAGAATTGCAAGAAAAGGGTCTCAAATTTGAGAGTTCATCTTATTCAATCATAATCATCCCTCTCATTACAAGACAAATCCCATAGGTATTTATATCCTCCTCACAAAAGTAACACAAAACCCTTCAAATGCCCAAAACATAGTTACAAATGTAGTGGCCATGATTAGTATGTTTAGTAACTCCCTTTCTTAACTATCTAAACTTGAAACTAACATTTAAAAGCTCAAAAATTAGACTCAAGAGTTTATGAAACTAAAATGAAAAATGAAGTCTTCAAAATGATTTCCAAACTTAAATGTTATTCATGGAAACTCCATGGTAACTTCAATCTTGCACACATTGACCTCCAAAGCTCCAAATGGTCCTTCGTGCCTCAAAATAGTTTTTAGCACGAGGTTAAATCGTGATCCTTATCACAGAAGGACTAAAGTAGTAAAGATAAAGATCTCACCCCAGGCACTGATTCAAGGTCACATTGGGATTATTTTATGCAATGCCAATCACAGGTATCACAGGGTAATTTCATAATAAACACACTCAACTTGGCTTTGCTGATAAAGCCAACAAAGCATCTAACGATCCCTTAGAACGGTCTAATCAACATAACTTATAAGTTTAATTTATATATATTTATTCTATCTTGTTTAGGTTTTTTTTAGTTAGTTTTCATATAGTTTTTGAATTTTAATTCTTGCATTCTTTTACTTTTATAGGTGATCAAAGATTTTATTTTGAAGGTCAAAGTTTGAGGACTTTCAAGTTGAAGTATAAAAAAAAAAAACAAATAAATTACGGTGCCTAGTCGTCCAAACTGGCACCTAGGCGCCATAACCATTACAGAAAGACAGATTAATAGCGCCTAGGCACTTCAGAAATGTTTTCACTCTGTATTTAACAGCGCCTAGGCGCTACGCCAATTTCCCTAAGTTTAAATGGGTATCTTTTATCATTTGAGGAGGTCGAAAAATTGGAGATTTGGGGGTGGAAAATAGAGCACAGAAGGGAGAAAACCAGAGGAGAAAGAGAATACACCACCTTGGAGGATTGAGCAACAAAAATGAGCGAGAGCTGAGCTTGGTTATTCGTTTAATCACTTGGATTTGTCTATCTTTTCACTTCTTCTTTCTCTTTTGTTGTTTATAATGACCCAAATGACATTATTGACTAGTTTTGTTAAGTTTTACATTATGAACTAAGTTTCTTTCTAGAGCTTTGATGTAATCGAATACTCGAATCCTACTCTTTCTTAGTTAATAGATGATGTTTCTATTTCATTTGTGGTTGTGAGAATGCTTCTACTTAAAGCATGTTTAGATTTGGTCATTCTTTACATTGTTTATATGTCATGATTTAAGGTTGAAAGACAAGAATCATTGATGAACTGAAGTATTTTTCCAAATTTATACTTGAGATAGAGATATCCTTGTAGATTTTGTGGCAATTTTAGGTTCTACAGGCTAAATAATTGAATTGTTTGAATTGCCATAGAGATATAGGAAATTTACATTTCAATTAATATCGCTATTGCTTGGGAAAGAATATCGATTCTATAGGGTAGAGCTTGCCAACAACATAGAAATAGAAGAAAACATTAGCTATTAATGAACATAGAGTAGGAGGAGGTATTCGACGAAGTCATTGCTCTAGAGTTTTTACAAATTAACTTTTATCCTCTGTTTTGCGTTGTCAATTTTAAAGCTTAATCACATTTATTCTTCAAGCAAGTTTAATTCTTTTTCATTCATCTTTGATAATTTAGTGCTTAGATAAAATTGAGGCTAGAGAATTTGGTAATTGGTAGCTTTCAATCCCTGTGGAGAACGAACTTTGAATTCAATCACTTTATTACTTGTAACGATTCGTGCACTTGAAAAATCGACCAACAATAACATCAATTAAACCCAAAACTAATCTTCAGCTGGGGACGATAGCGTGCCATGCTCACAACTAGTCGATTAAGTTCTAGAAATTGTTAGATTTAGTGAGACAATTAAACTAATTTAAGTTGGTCGACCTAAATTAATTCAACGCTCTTTACTTCTTAAGAACCTAGCATGCCTAAGTCATTCATGGTAAACACGAACTCACCGATGCATAAGCTCAATGCTACTAGAATTAAGTGCGCTCTTGATATGATTAATTAATCTCAAGAAACACAAATAGTAAGGTTAAGCAAACTCAATGCGTATAGGTTGTCAATCTACCTACGAGCATGCTTAAGGATTAAAACAAAGAAGTAAAAAGGCATTTAAAACTGAAATTAATACAATGATAAGCTGAACCTCATGGCGTTACAAGGTAAAATCTCAACGATCGCAACGAATTGGCATTTCTGGCCATCGATATAACGTGGCCCGACACTGAGGATCAATCAACTACACTAAAACTAAGTTAAACTCAAAAAAATAGTAAAGATGGTGGGAGAAGAAGCCCATGGCGGCTATACAATTCGGACTTGATGACCTAAAGGAGAAAAAAAATCCTTACATAGAAATCAAAGTAGCGGCAAGATGCTACAGGGATCATCTCGACATTACAAGCATCGTCTCAATGCTACCAGCATTTTGAGGGGTAGCAACAACATCTTATTAAGGTAGTTTGGTGCTTGCTTGTGACAAAGTCGAGACGCTATGGACAACATCTGACGTTGTCCTGCATCTGCAACATTGAGCCTTTTATCAGTGTCTTGACGCTCTCATCAGGGATATTTTGTTCATTTCATTGGTTGTTCTTACTCAGTTGCTCAAATGGCCTCTAAATTACACAGAATTAACCCTGTTTGGATGCAAACGCTCCAAAACATGCCTTGTGCTCGAAGTCTATCTAGCTAGCACGAAATAGGTAAGATAAAATACAGCTTTTCTAGTCTTATCAAATTACCCCCAAGCTAAATCTTGCTAGTCCTCGAGAAAGGAACAAACAAAACAATAAATAAGACTCAATGGATGTAAGCTCATGACTCTAACTTTCATGCGTAAAATAACTAATTATTCACAAAAAAAGAAGCAAAGTTCAATGCACAATCCATCCATGAGAAATTGAAAAACTTTTTTTAATCATTTCTTTCTTGTGTGTGCGCTTAGCTTCCCTAATGTAATGTTTACAAGCGTGGGGTAGGTTTATGGGGTCCTCAATCTATCTTTCTGATAGCACTAATTTAGTGTTATATTATTGTCAATTTATTAGGTAGTTGTGTGGTTTAATATGAGCTTTTATGTGGATTTCTCTTATATTTCAGGAAACTGAGCATATGGAGTGGATAATACGATTTTTTGAGCAAATATATTGAGTTTGGAGCAAAAAGTGGTGAAAATTAAGGCTAAGGATGGACATGGACTCAAATTGGGCAAGCAATCCCTAGAGGATAATGTCTAGGCCCTGAAAATGGCATCTAGATGCTAGGTATTTGGTGTCCAATTCGAGTGCTAGCGTTGAGACGCTACCCTATGGCGTCTCGACACTGCAAAAATACGGAGGAATCGTTTTATTCGAAGGGACAGTATTGAAACGCTGCCCCTAGCATTGCAACGCTGTCTCGATGTATAAAAGGAAAACTTCTCATTTGTGATAATGGAGCCGTTTTGAGATATCAAAAACTCTAAACTACCAGTGTCTTGGGACCTAGAGGAGACCTTTGGAGAGCTAAGGAGGAGACTCGAAGCTTGAGATCGCAGACATCACGACATGAACAAGTGTTTGCACGCGTCCTCAGTTTATTCCTTTTTTCCCTTCACTTTATCTTTTGGTTTTAGGAGTTTTTGTGAGATGTTTATTTATGTTTTAGACATTTGTATGGTTGTATTCTTGAGAACTTTGTTTGGTTTCTGAGTTGTAGTATATATCAACGTCTTTTATGCGTCTTCCTTTACTTGTCTAAATCTTTGGCCATTGTTTTGCTTGTTGAACTAAATTTAGCACGAGAGAGTAGATTTAGTTAAAGAACATTAGATGCATGACTAGGATTAATCTATTGTATGAGAAAAGTAGGTTAATGTTAGAGGCCTTACAAAGAATGTCTTAATGTTATGCTTAGTAGTAGAAATAGACTGAGAGATTGATTTCCTCCTTTGCATGAGTTCAATTGGGCTTGAGAGACTCAATTGGATAGTTTAGTAATTTTGGCTTAGGATCTTTCTTTATAACTCAATTCATTAATCAATTCAAAGTTGGGCTTAATGATATCAATCATTCATGTTTCTCAAAATTAGACTCGGCGTACATAGTAGCTTAGATTTATTTTTCTTCTTAATTCCAAGGTTTGTTTCTCTAAATAAAATTGTGTAAAAGTAACTACGATACTTAATTAAGGCTAAAGAAAACTAATCTTATGAGGATGATAGTTTATACTGTATCACTATTTCAAAACTTGACACTGTACACTTGCGGTTACTTGCAAGCACTAAAATACACGCAACACAATCCCTGAAGTGTAATGCTACTAGTTACGTTAGTATGGAACTTTATCGTGCCCAGCTAATTAGGGCGAGTTTAAAAGTTAATTCGATGCTAGGTTGAATTTATTTGTTTTGGGGATCTAAGGTAGCTTAGGGGCATCTAAGGATTTTTCGATTGAGTCAATTAGGTAATAAACTTTGATATTGAATCTCAAGTTGGGTATCTATAATCAAATTTACATTGTAGTCTGACGTATCCTAAATCGGTGCCCGTGGTAAGATCGCTTGATCTTTTTCTTGCGTTATTTTCAGCATTTTCCCGCTTTATGTCTAAAAACTCCATTGTCCGTGTCAATGGAGGATAAAAATTACCCCTCTTCGGAATGGTGGAGAACTCCTTGCTCCTTCTCGAACTTTAAGAGTTGTGCTCTCTTCTTCTGGAGGAGTATCCTTAGGTGGGGCCATCGATTGAATCTCTTTTCCACTCCTTAGGGTAATGACGCTAGCATCCTCACTCTTGGTCGCCTCAGGTGCATACCATCCATCTGCCTATTCATCACAGTGGCAAGCTGAAGCATCATGTTCTCCATGCTCTTCATCCAAGTAGTCGTGGCCTAGTTGGACTGGGTGGTGCTCTGTTCAAGTTTTAGAATTTTAGTAGCTAAGTTTGCACTACCTCATTAGAACACATACCTGAGTTCGAACTTGATGCTCATGGTCCTTCACAACCTTCTACTGCATTCACCTACTCAATCTTTGTTACACCTATTTCTACATTTTGGGAAAAAAAATTGTATATAATAGGAAAGTATAAAAATTAAGAAATTAAATATTTGGATATTTATGGTTTTGGATAGGATTTGGTTTCTTTTTTATTAATTAAAAAATGAAAATTAAAAAAAAAAGAAAAAAAAAAGAGAAAGAGAAAGTGGGATAAATATATTTATTTATTATATAAAACATGTGCTTTATTATTTATTGTTTAATAAAACAAAATGAGGGCTTTTGTTGGAGAAGCCATTTTCGTAAGAGAGGAAGAGGAAGAAAGTGAGGAGATGATTTCTTGATTTTGGGCCATTTTGGAGTGTGAAAATTCAAGAAAGGGATCTCACAACCTTGGATTGAAGCTTTTGGTAAGTTTTCTAACTTTTGATTAAGGTTTCTCATGAGTTATAGAACCTATTTTGGTGGGTTTCCTTGTGGGTTTTCTTCCTTTAGTTGGAAACTCCATAAACTAGCTTGAAAACAAAGATGATGGTAATGATTGAGTAAAAGAAGGAAATTTGATGAAGGTCATGAGTTTTATCAAAGTATGGATTGAAGGGGATTAGTTGTATGTAGAAATTGCAAACTTTTTAGGGAAAGAAAACCAAAGAATATATTCATGGAGAAGAAGAAATGAAAAGAATGATATTTCTTATGGAGAGGGATTACAATGAAGTTATTGGAAACTTTATTTTGGGTTAATGTCTCAATTTCTTGGTAATTAGAAGAGTAAGATGAGGAAAAGAATGGTAAATTCTTGGGTTAGTGAGAAATATAAAGGCTTGGATAATTTAGTGATGTTACACTTTAATTTTGGCATTAAGAGGTTAGTAATATGTTGACAATGTATGATTTCAGGGCAAGCGGAGATTGGAACCATTTACAACCCGAACAAACCTCGTTTGTAGTAGTTGTGAGTGGTTATTTTATAAAGTATTTCAATTATTTAGTAATTGATGATATTCTTGTGAGATTTGAAATCAATTGCAAATGATTTAGTTATTTGAAAAATTGGAGGAAATTACTTGTATTTCACAAATTGATTATTATTGAGATTGATGATTTACTAAATTGATGAGAAAGTGACATATGATCACTAAATTGAATTCATTTTTTTTAGCATATTTGAATTTGAAGAGATTTATGTTTATTGAAATTTTAGCTACAATGACTTAATTATTTGAATTAATTAAGCTTATGAAAGGTGAATTTATGAAAATCTCTTGATTGTAGCCAATTGGCAAAAAGTTCAATTATTTGAGGAGAAATCAAGTATTTGTGAGTTTTAGAAATAACTTGATTTTTGAATCATGATTTTAGTTGATCTTTGACTTATGGCTTAAAGTTATGAAACCACAATTTGAGAATGTGTGGGGTTTGAGAACTTATGATGATTATTATATAGAAATTGTTTTCAAACCACTAGAATTGTACCCATGGTTATTACCCATATGTTATAAGAATGTGTTTCTATAGTATGATAGTGTGCCAAGGCCGCAGGGGATGCAGGGGAATGCCGGGGCCATTAGGTGCCAAATCCGGATTCCGAATCCTGGTCCAAATCCTGGACCTGAGGCATTACAGATGTTAGAGATTGCTCTACGTGCACGTATGACATAAATTTGCTATGTTATGTATCTGGAGATTACTCGATGCATAGTATGACATGGATTTGGGTACAAGTTTGGTGATGAGTTTGTTGGTCTATTATTTTGTGCTTTATTTTAAAAGTTATTGTTGCAAAACTTTGTGACGTTTTACTTATCTTGTGTATTCAGACTGTGCGTAATATTTAAAGTTTTATGGAACTTTGAATTTTCCTGTTTAATATAAAAGTTTTATGTCGAGAGGTTATTATTTTTTTTTCCTATTAACTTACCACTCACTGGGCTCTATCAGCTCATTCTTTCTTCTTAAATTTTTCCTCCAGGTAGCGACTGAGTTTCTAACAAGCCTACAGAAGTCGATATCTGCCATTGGACTTGATAGTTTGCATATCATTTTGTATGTACATTTTTACAAATACTTTTTTTTGTGTAACTGATGTGGCTAGTGCCATTTTGGGATTTCCCTTTGGTTTGTAATATGAAACCCACCTGTTTATCTACTTTTAAGTTTTGTGGGTTTATATTGAATTTCTGAAATGATGGTTGGAGTTTGAATATATTATTATGGAAGTATATATATTGCTTTTCAGGTGTGTTTTACTCAGTTTTCAGGGGAAACTCTGCCGAAATTTTTATAAAATTTGGTGTTAATAAAGTTTTGGCTAGCCACTTGTGATTTTCAAAACTAAGATTTATTTTGCAAAGATTGACATTGGATTCCATGGTTTAGTAGGGATCTAATGTCGGCATGCCTCATCCTAGGTTAGTTAGGATAATTTGGGGTGGGGTGTGTCAATCTTCTAGGTTTGAAGGCCAACATTGGCAACTTTCTCTTTAACCAATTTCTGCACAAGAGAAGCAAGGTTAGATATTTGAGATTTTAATTTGCTTACCTCTTTCTTAACTCTCGTTGTGCCTCCGAATTGGTGGGTATTCTCTGACATGTTAGAGATGATTTTCTTTGCTTCAACAGTTGTCTTATCTACCAAAGATCCTCCACTGGTTGCATCAATAAGGCTTTTGTCAACTGAAAGAAGGCCCTCATAGAAATACTGAATGAGGAGGTGTTCTGCAATCTTGTGGTCAGGGAAATTTACACAGAGGCTCTCGTATCTCTCCTAATAGGCATGTAAGTTCTCATCGTCTCTCTGTGCAATCTCATAAATTTGTCTCCTTAAGCTCCTAGCTTTCGAAACAGGAAAGTACTTCTCCAAGAATACCCTCTTCATATCGATCCATGTCATAATGGAGCCCAATGGAAGGTGATACACCATTAACGTTTTAAGACGATAGCATATGAAATTCTAATCCCATATGAAATTAGCCCAACCTAGCATCAAACTAACTCTAAATCAACTCTAAGAGCTGGGCACGATAGCATTCCGTACCTCTTAAGACGATAGCATTAAGTCTTTGATCGATTAGGAAACTTTAACTAAATGGATAGCCAATTAATTAAAGAGCTAATTAGTCTTCTAAGGCACAATTAATTCACACGTCAGAATAAACCCAGCTTTAATGCAATTTAATGGCTTAGATGCTACTAAAACGTGCAAGAGACCTAAACTAATCGTAAGGAATCTCAAGCTAGCAATGAATCGATAAAAGCATACATGATTTGCCAATTCCACATGCTAAATCAATTCAATAATGAAAGCAAGACAATTATGCTAAAACAATGTACGATATGAAACTAATAACAAAACCTTAAGGAACTACATGGTGGAGTCTGGAATCACTCTCGAAGCGGCATAATCATCTACCCAAACAATAGTAAGTCTACTCCCGAAGCCATAATACAAGCCTCTAAATGAAATCTAGCCTAAAGAACTGTAAAAGAGGGTGAAATGTATAGAGAAATCGATTTTTAGGTTGTGGAGGCAAAGAGATTCACCTAAAATCGCAAAAAATCAGTTTTATACTCATGCGTCAACGTCTAAATGCTACCTAGCATCACAGGGGCTCATCGCAGCATCGAGCGAGGCTTCAAGGGACTTCTAACAGCCTCTAGACACTCTGGACAATGTCTAGATGCTACTCAATGGATAGCACTGGCCATTTTTTCTCTAACTTTTCTGTCGGGTGTCTGAATGACCTTCGATTTGATGCATTGGAACCTTAATTCAATGTAGAATCTCTAAGATATGCCTTGGACTCATTTTCCTACAAAATACAAATTTAAGCGCATAAGAACTCTAATAACTACAATATTTAGGCATATAATATAGGTACTTTCTGCATCCTATAAGGTTTCCTTTAATTCTTCCTAATTAATCTAATTAACCTAGGTGTCCCTAGCACCAATTAATTAATTATGTTACTAAGCCCACTCATAATTAGCCTTACTTAAAACTCGTTGATTCTATGCCACTTAGGCGAGTTCTAAATGTCATGCGAGATTAATTCTTCACCAAATCATTCTCTTTCAAGTTCCAATTAAGAAATTAATCAACCAATTTATGGTTGGTAACTTAGAAGCAATAAGCACATCCCACACAAATGAATATCAAAGAGTGATAATATGCCCAAAAGTTCAATTAAACATCAAATAAGGTTTAATACATTCATCAAACCTCTAAACTAATGGGTATAGCCACCATATTCAATAAAACAGTACACAAACCCATAATAATAGCCCTATACATATTCTAAAATAGAAATAAAGCAGAAAAGAAGACCGTAGAACCCAAAAACGTGACTTTTGACTCAAAATTTGCCCTCCACGAACCCCGATCCACTCTCCAAAATACCAAAATGGCCTTCACAACTCCCCAAAATAGTACGAATCCATAAAAGGGACCTCTAAAACCTTAATTGTCTCCCATTTTCCAAGCAAGAAAGTGAAGTATTTATATTTGTAATCGACGCAGTGTCAAGACCTGAGAGCAACATCTCGACGTAGTCGAAACGGTGTCGTTCTACTTACATGCAGGAGGGTAGCATCGAGATGCCGCTACGGATGGAAATATGTCACTTTGTGTTTTCCAAGCGTCAATACGCCACAGGGTAGTATATTGACGCTTGCTTTCAGATCCAACTTCAATTGTAGAGTTTTTAGACACCCAACATGGCATTTAGACGCTCTGGCCTCAGGTCCAACTTTCCCAAATTGCTTCAATTCCATCCTTAGCTCTAAAAATGACTTCTTTCTTGCTCCAAATTGACTCTTATCTCTCAATTTCACTTAATCTCCTTGAAATGCTCTGTTTCCAAGAAATCAACATAAATATACATCAAAGCTCACATTTTCTATACAAAACTAGCCTAAAAATGAGGATAAATATAGCACTAAATTGGTGCTGTCATGGTGCAATGTCTAAAATTAAAGAACTTAGAAAATACGCATATATGGTTAAACATATTGAGAGAAAGCATCATGGTGGTGACCAAGATGACTTTAATTGATAATTGTTTTAATCTATATAAAAAGACTCTCCAGGCTAAAGTGTTTGCAGATCATCTAAAATGTCTAGGATTATGAGACATGTCTCATCATCTCTAGGGCAAGTGAGAGAACATATTGGCTATAGGAGTATGCCCTAGTATACATGTCTCACCAGCTTTAGTTCAAATGGGAGATTGTTAGGATTTATATCCTAAAGCCTCGTACTTAATGTATTATTATTTAATGATTATTTGATAATTATTTGATTAATTTTATTTGTAATTTATATTATCTAATACATCAAAATCCAAAGTTATTAGTGTAATCTTGAACAATATGTGGTTAACATACAAGAGGATCGTGTTCAAGAAATAACCTAAAGAGTCTACAGTATATGGTAAGGTTGGGTGCTTTATCATGGTAACACTATTGATACGACCTACTTTGTAATAATTACAAATGATTTGATTTAAATTGTTCATGTGGAGAAATGTGAGTGGAGATATCATATACAATGAGTTTACATAAGACTTGACTATAAAATATTTAATCTCTCTTTATAAATTCGTTAATTGTGAGAAGATTAAATATTATAACAGGAGGATCATATGTCACTTAATCTTAATCCTGATTGAGTTATGAACTCTTGCCTATAAGGGCTGATCCTTTGATTTACATTGGTGAGAAGTGACTTTTGTAGTTGATTCAATAAGCCTACCATTTTGGAGACTTGACCAAATAGGGAGTTAGGAACATAAGTTTGTACAAGATGGAATTCACTTTTTTCCATATAAGGAAAGTAGATGAGTAGTTCCCTTAAGTGTTGATTTCGAGACTTGAACAATGGAACCTACCCTATCACTAGCCCAAGAGGGACTTAGTTTATGATTAGATCATAAACAAATTCTTCATTAGAGGATCAAGGGTACTTAAAGTATAAGATGCAATTACAGAGGTAATCGGACTTTTAACCCAGCTGTAATTACAAACAACTCGTAAAGGATTGACTTGCATGTAATAGTTATATCCATAGACACAATTTATCCTACAGTACATAAGAGTGCAACTCTAGGTCTATAATAAAGTGACCTAGAGTAAAGGAATGAAATTTAATTGATTAAAGAGTTTAATCAATTAATTTTGTATCATTGGAGCTTATAATCTATAGGTCCATAAGGTTCCCTTACTAGCTCATAAGAATATAAAGGGATCAATAATTTCGTTGAAAATTTTTTGAAATACTCAAATTAAAATTTAATATATTTGATATATTAAATGAGAAAAAATATATTTTATGTATTTGATATATTAAATAGAGCAATATATTAATGTATTAGATACATTAAAGGAAACAATCTATATGAAATTTGAATGAGATTCAAATAGGTAAATATTAATTGTAGGAGATTTGAATGAGATTCAAATACGTTTAAAATATATATTTTAATATAATGAAATTAAAATATATTATTTAATTTTTTTGGCAAAGATTCTTTCCTAAATCCCTATAACATATGTAAAAAAGAACAAAAGACCTTGGACACGTACGTAATGGATCTTGAAGGACTATTTCCACATCTCCCTGACCAAACCCTCCCACATTAGGATTAAAATAGGACTTTTCGGCTGAGCCAAAATTAATCATCTCCTATGTATAGAAAATTCAGAATTCTCTCTCTTTTTTTCCTCTCAAGTTTTTTTTTTCTTTCAAGAGGTTCCCACAAGTCTTGGTCCTGTGTTCGAGTCATAGCGAGGAAAATCTTGTGGAGATTCGTGATTCGCTAGAATACAAGAAGTAAATAAAAACCCACCATATATTATTTCCAAATGATCCAAAGATATGGTTTGTTTAACTTAATTTTTTGTTTAATTCTAAATAGATCAAAGCCAATCCCAAAGTGATTTATAAATCGTTTAGAAATTATATGCTTTGCAGATTGAATCATTCATTCCTAACAAATGATTTATGATTGCTAGTAATTTATTCACTCAATATAAATATATTGTCGTTATTTTATTAATTATTTTTTTCCTACTTCCTTAACCGTTACCTCTATTTTATGACTGCTCAAAATCATACCTAATTATCATTATCAAACTCAATCAAGAATTAATTATTTTTTTTGAAATATTCTAAAAAATATAACTATATTGTCAATTATCATTATAAAAATACATATTTAAGAAAATGTTAGATTCCAAATTTAGTCTTTGAAGTTCTGTGATGGTGTCTATTTAGTATCTAAATTTTAAAAAAAATCAACTACATTGACGGTTTTTTTTTTTTTTTGAGTTCAATAGGTTCATATTCTCCCAACTCCCACTTGTTGAAGTAAAAAAAAAAAAAAATCAATTGGCCTCACATTGATAATGATTTGTGATTGTTAGTAATTTATTGACTAAATATAAATATATCATTGTTATTTTATTAATTATTTAAATTTTTTCTATTTTCTAATTAACCTTTACGTCTATTTTATTACAATTCACATGTAATTTCAACAAAGAAATTTGACATGTGAAATTAAACTTGAATTTGTATTGATTTTGTAGGTGTGGTACAATCTCTAATATGTTCCTCTAACTCTTTTTCTTAAATGTACAGATGTCTCAAGGGCTGGACAGCTTGTTCTCACGTGTACTTGTTGATCTTTTCTGATTTTCAAAGCGCCTCTGGTCTTCAAAGAGTCTTCAGTCTTCAAAGAGATTTTAGAGAGCTTATTTGGTCTTCAAGAGCTTTTGAGAGTCTTTTGATATTCGAAGCGTCTCTGGTCTTCAAAGATTCTTCAGTTTTCAAAGAAATTTTAGAGAGTCTTTGGTCTTCAAGATCTTCCAAGAGTCTTTCGATTTTCTAGAAGTCTTCTGAGTGCTCTGGGTTCTGGATTCTTGGAACCTTTCTCTTAAATATCTTTGATCTTCAAAGAGTGTTCAGTATTCAAAAGTTTCAAAGAGTCTTCTGATCTTATTTGCTTCTGAATTCTCTTGTTCTTTTTTATAGTTTAATTTATGAACCCTTCAAATGAAGGAGAACTTTTCTATTTATAGAGTTTTCTATAGGCATGTGGGCTTGGGCTTTATTGGCTTTGGGCCTAACCATTGGGCTTTATTGGCTTTGGGTCTGCCCAAATACCATATGACCCAATTTGACCAAACTAAATTTAATGATTTGATCAAATAGTCATATTGAAGACATGTGGTCTTATAATTTAGGATTTTTTAATTTTTGTATTCGATTTTTTTAAAAATTACTTTTGTCTTCAAATTTGGGACACATGTCAATTTAAAAATTGGTCTCATATTTAATAGTTTGTGACTTTGTCATTAATTTAAAAATAATGACGTGAAAATTTGTGACTGTCCAAAATTTCTCATTCAACAATTGCATCTCAAAATCAGGCCTAATTATCATTATCAAAGTCAATCAATAATTAATTACCTTTTCTATAATATTCTAAGAAAACTAAATATATTGTCAACTATCATTATAAAAATAAATATTTAAGAAAAGGTTAGATTCTTGAAGTTTTGTGATGGTGTCTATTTAGTATATAAACTTTAAAAAGTTTCAACTAAGTACATTGACTAAATTTTTTTTTTTGGTTAAAATTCACTTTTGGTTCTTGAACTTTGATTTGTAATGATTTAGTCCATACACTTTCAATTTTGTAAGAATTTAGTCTCTAAACTTTTGTATGTAACAATTAGTCCATGTACTTTGAAATGTGTAACAATTTAATCCATGCTCTAAAAAATTCCATCAAAATTAAATGTCGATTTTTATTATTTAACGATTTAAACTTTATAGCTTATAAACATATTGGGTCCCTAATTAGTAGTCTACTTATGTGAGAATTCCATTAAATCTTAACAATAATTTTCATAATAGGAACTAAATTGTTACACACATTCAGAGACTAAATTGTTACAAAATTGTAAGTAGAGGAACAAAATCGTTAGAAATCAAAGTTCAGAGACTAAATTGTTACTTTTATGAAAGTTTAGGGATCAAAAGATATTTTAACCTTTTGTTAATAAGTTTAATAACATATGGGGGTGAGAGATTTGAACACCTGACCTCTTAGTTCAGAGTATATACCTAAACTAGTTAAGCTATGCTCAAGTTAGCACATTAACTGAATTAAAAAGTGCTAATTTGACAACATGTGACATACACAAGGGAGTAGGTCAATTGTATTAAATAAGGGTGGGTGTGCAAAAATGCAATTCCGCTTGCTTGTTCCACCTAATTTTTTGACTCATCCACTTTTATTTTATCTAGTTAGTTGGCTCTATTGTATCATGTTGTATCAAATCATCATTTTTTAACTCAATCAAAATATTACATCAAATTTTAGGGAACAATATTAACAAAAAAAAAAGTCTTATTAAAATAAAATTGAAAAGCAAAAAAAAATGTAGTTAAGAAGTTTTAAAACTAGTTTTAAATTAAAAAAAAAAAATTAGAATAGACACACCCATCCTAATTTGACCAAAATTGAAGTACCTCTGAGAAATTACCAATATAGAAATATGTCAAATGACCTATTTCCAAGGATATATTTTAAAAAATATCAATTTTTAATGAAAATTTTCAACTTTAGTCTGACTTGAGTTTTGTTAATTTTTCTTACAATTTTACCTCATTTAATATCATCTCTCTATATTTAATTTTTCATTTTAAATTTATACTTTCTTAATATACATATTTTCATTTAAGGTAATTATTCCATTTATTTATGATAAATATGATTTTTGAAAATATATTGTTTTAATTATTACACATAATATTTCATAATTATTACACATTTTGTGATTTTCGAAAATAATTTTGTTTTTTCCATCAACATTCAAAAAATTTCAACTGAAAAAATCATCAAAATTTTCATTTAAGACAAATATTTCATCTCTTTATTACATGTCTAATTTAAAAAAATTTATATTTTTTAATATATTTACTTTCATTTTGACATTTATATATAACTCCGTATATACCTCATATATATCATGTACATAGTTTCTTTATTTTGCTCATTGTAACCACATTTAATAGGGTTTTTTCATACATATAGTCGCAAAGAAAATAGTATAAGTGATACTATTAAATTAATATAATCCAATATATATACTACATTTATATATATTGTTCCATCTTTATTGAGATATATATGTCACCTATTACAAATTTCGTCATATACACTGATATATTTAGTTATTCACAAGTATATACTAGAAATATTTGCTTGTCACAACCATCATGTCAATGCAAATATATAATTTGTATATATATATATTTAAAAAAAAAACAATTGTATACAAAATATATACCTCAGTTGTTAAACTCAAATAAATATATATATATATATATATATATATATATATACACACTTAAAAACCCCTAAAAATATTTTAAAGAGATTCTAGGTTTCAAGTGTTTCACTCAAATATAATTTATTTCTTAAACTCATTTTTTTAAAAATCATTTTGAGTGGTTGCCAAATACTATAATTTTTATTAAAATGATTTTTTTTTCAAAATTAAATACTTGAAAAGTTAAACCAAACGGACCCTAGGTTTATGGTGGGTTTTGCTTCCTATGCCCAACCCACATTTGGGGAAAGAGTTGCCAAACCCAAATTTTATTAGAGAAATAGATGGGTTTGAATAGTAACCCACTATTTGAGCTCTCTATGCAAATTTCCTAAATTTAGGCTTCTTAAACTTGTATTCCAGACATAGTTTTCCGATTCTTTTTTTAAATAATGTAAATTTTAAAAAATAACAAAAATATGGTCATTTTGAAAGTATTGTTAAATTTAGGGTAGATGATTTGTATACATGGGCATCAATTTAGCTAAGCCGCGGCTCGTGTTCACGTATAGCTTAATGAAACGCGGCCCACATCCACAAGTAGGTTAATGAAACGCAACCCAGGTCCACGAGGAAGTGCAAACTCATGTACCACGTACACGTTTTTCATGTCACATTGCGCCACCTGGTGGCATTCGATGTCATGGTCACCAAGTGGCTGCCTAAGTGGTTGACACGTAACTCGTGTACGTGGTACACGATTTCCATATGGATCTCGTTTACCATGTACATGATTTCCATATGGATATCATGTACCACGTACACAATTTGGTGGTCCCTTTAAACGCCCCACCATCTTCCAAACCCTCGCGCCTCTCTCTCTCTCTCCCAGCTGATTCTCTCTCTCCTTGCTGATTCTCTATAAAATTCATCCACCACCCTCGCGTATCACACAAAACTGCCTCCCAGCCGTCGTTAGCCGCCAGTCCCCTCAAACATTTTCGTTATTCATCCTCGATTGTAGGTTTTTTTTTCTTCTTTCTTTTGACTATTATTTGAATATTTTGCATGTTTATGCTCAACTTTAGTCAGATCTACATTTTAGATTTATTTTGGATGGATCTACGTTTTTTTTATTTATTTATTTTAAGACTGATATACATGGTTTTTGGACTGATCTGCATGTTCTTTGAATTATTTTAGACCAATCTACTTGTTTGTTGGACTAATTTTGGACCAATCTACTTATTTTTTTTATTTTATCTATAATTATAGTTGTAGTTTTGGAATTATTTTGGCGTGTTTTATATATTTATGCACTGGTCTATTTATTTTGGGACTAATTTTGGATCGATTTACATGTTTTCTTATATGATTTATAATTTTAGTTACAGTTTTGGGCTGATTTGGAATATTTTGTATGTTTTTTTGGAATGATTTATATGATTTACAATTCTGGTTGTATTTTATTAGTTTAGATTGCGCTGATTTGGACTATATTGTATGCTTTTGGACAAATTCATAGGCCACATGGTTTTTGGATTGATTTATGATTGTGGTTGTTTATATTAGTTTTGGATTGGGCTGATTTGGATCAATACAGTGTTTGAAGTTGTTTGACTAATTTTGATGCTCTATATTTAATTTATGGAACAAAGTTATTTTTGTAAATTAAAATTGAGAATAATTAATTTTATATTATAAACTAATTAAGTTTGTGTTATAAAGTAATTATTTTTATATTATAAACAAATTATGGATTTTTTGAGTTTGTAAATCGATGGTGGGTGGGTCCTCGATGATAAATGAGGCCCGATTGATGTAAGTGTTCTGGTGGTTTTAATGCATTACTGTTTCAAAATTTAAAAAAAATAAACAAATTAACAAATTAAGTCTTTGTTATAACACTAAATTTTATATTATAAATTAATTAAGTCTTTGTTATAAAGTAGTAAATTTTATATTATATACTAATTAAGTCTCTTTATTGTAAACTAATTATGAAGTATTAAATTTTATATTATATACTTATTAAGTCTTTGTTATAAATTATTATAAAGTAATGGTTATTTATATTATATACTAATTAAGCCTCTTTGTTGTAAACTAATTATGAAGTATTTAATTTTATATTATAAACTAATTAAGTGTTTGTTATAAAGTAATAAATTTTATATTGTATACTAATTAAGTCTCTTTGTTGTAAACTAATTATGAAATATTAAATTTTATATTCTAAACTACTTAAGTGTTTGTTATAAAGTAATAAATTTTATGTTGTATACTAATTAAGTCTCTTTGTTGTAAACTAATTATGAAATATTAAATTTTATATTATAAACTAATTAACATTTAGTTAACTTATATTTTTTAAATTTTGTACAGTTGTAATCAAGTTGGTAAAATATATCATTGCATTGTGAGGAATTAGTGATACTTGAATCTGGCAATGGTGTAGATATTAATATAGAGGAAGAACTTGATGAACTATATAGAGATGACTCGAATCTTACTTCCCTGAGTCAAAATGAAGAGGAACCTTCAATTTTTTTTTACGGATATAAATTGGGAGATTACTAATTCAATATGTGAAGAATGTCTACTTTAGAAGAAGAGGCAAGATGTGTAGAAATTGCTCACATATAATGAGTAAAGGATTGTTATTTGAGAGTAAAGAAGATCTACAACTTGCCATAAAAAAATATTGTGTTAAACAACACTATCAGATTACTATGATGGAATCAAATCGAGATATCTGGTATGTGAAATGCAAACAATGGAATCAAGGTTGCAAGTGGAGGCTTTGTGTATGTAGGTGTAAAACCCATGGAATGTTCGAAATTACAAAAATTGAAGGGGAACATTCATAGTTGTACCCAGAATTCACTCAGGATCATTCATAACTTGACTCATATTTAATGTGTAATGAAGTTCATAATCTTGTTCGATGTGATCCTAGTGTGAAAATATTGGTACTGCAAGAAACTATTAAAAAAGACTTTGAGTATTGTGTGAACTACAGACGTGTATGGCAAGCTAAGCGAAAAACTATAATTAAAATTTTTGGTGATTGGGAGAAATCATACAAAGAACTTCCATATTGGTTGAATGCTCCTATACACTACAATGTAGGAGCCCAAACTCAATGGAATTTGATTCCAACTAACGTACTAGGTCATCATATTTTCGGTCGAGTTTTTTGGTCATTTGTTCCTGTAATAAAAGGCTTTAAATATTGTATACCGACAATTCATATAGATGGTAAACACCTTTATGGCAACTATAAAGGAAAATTATTGATAACCACATCCATGGGACACAAATGGGCAATCATTTTTCCTTGCTTTTGCTATCGTTGAAGAGGAAAATACTTCTAGCTGGTCATGGTTTTTACGTGCCTTGCGAGCATTAGTTACCCAACGATAGGGTATATGTTTAATTTCTGACAGACATGGAGGAATCATAATTGCCATGAAAATTGAAGAAAATGGTTAGAGTGAACCAAGAGCATACCATCTATATTGTCTTCGCCATGTAGCTAGTAACTTCAATAACAAGTACAAATCAAAGCAATTGAAAAATTTGGTGTCTAAAGCAGGACATCAGCACCAAAGGCACAAGTTTGGGCGATGTATGAAAGAATTAAAGCAATTAAACCTTAATTGTCTTAAATTTTTCTCTCGTATAAAGTTAGAACAATGGACACAATCAGATGACAATGGGCATCGCTATGGATGGATGACTACAAAGCTAACTGAATCCATTAATGAAATTTTTAAAGAAGCTAGAATGTTACCCATTACAACATTGGTTAAGTTAACTTGGTATCGAACAATTATGTATTTTGAAAAGCGCCGAGAAATGGTTAGTGAGGCACTAAATCGTGGTGACATATATAACGAATTTGCTTTAATAAAGCTCAGAATGTGGGAGAGACGAGCTTCTTCACATAGTGTGAAGTCTGTTGACATAGAGACTTAGTTTTGAGATTGAAACTGTAATTAGCATAATCTCTCCATACAAATGTCAACAAACACAAATTGTGAGTTTGAGAAATAAAACATGTACATGTAACAAGTGGCAATCTTTTAAGATCCCATGCTCTCATGTAATTGCAGCATGTCATCACATTCATTTGACACATTTGTCGTTTGTCAATGATACTTACAAAATGTCACAATACCATCGATGCTTTGAAGTTCAATTCCATACTATACAACATAGAGATTATTAGCTAGAGGTGAAATTTGATATACTTTATCCAAACAAAAATTTGTTGAGGGAACATGGGCAGTCAAAAAGTTATTGTATTCATAATAAGATGGATTGGCAAGAAGCTAGTACAAAAGTGCATTGTGGAGTTTGTAAGAGAGAAAGACATAACAAACGTACTTGTCCTCTCATAACTTAGGCACATATTTAAGTCATGGATGAACAAGGTCTATTTTGATTTGATTTTTTTTTTTGCTTATCAGTATTTAATTGATATTGAATTTGATTTTGTTGTTTTTTAATATACAAGGATGAAGCTAATGAGTGATGGACTTTATGATTTGTAATTGACTTTATTATCTTTATTTGTTTTTTTTCTTTTTTTGTAATGGACTTATTTATAATTTATTTCATTATCTTTGCTTGTTTTTCCTTTTTATAATGGGCATTATTGTCTTACTACATTGTTATTTGTAATAAACTTTTTTGTAATGGACATATTTGTAATGGACTTTATTATCTTATTAACTTATATGTAATAGACTTCTTGTTAGATTCTTATTTGTAATGTAATAAACTTTATTATCTTATTAGTTTATTTATGTTTTAAATATTTCAGTATTACATATGGATCTTGGACCATCCAATCCAACCCAGTTATACATACAACGTACACATCGTTTCCAATCAATATGGGATACACAATCTACTACTGACCTACAATGTCGAAGAAGGGAGGCAGTACAACATTGAGTTAGATCCATGTATTGTTCCTTATTTACAACATGTTGGTTTTGGGGGGTTGCACAAGTTGGAATTATCCAACTAGATTAGCATCTCATAACTGCGTTGGTGGAGCGATGGAGACCTGAAACGCATATATTCACATGCTTAGTGGAAAGTGTACTATTACACTTCAAGATGTTGCTGTCTAGTTTGGACTACCTGTCGATGGAGAGCCTGTAACTGGTTCATTAAAATATAATTGGGGACAAGTATGTGAAGACTTCTTAGGAGTTCGACCTCCTTAATTGTATGGGTCTAAGTTAAGTATCTCGTGGTTGGCAAAGCAATTTGTAGAGTTACCTCCAGATGTTGATGACCTCACGATACAGAGGTATGCAAGAGCCTACATAATGCAGCTTATTAGAGGGTTTCTATTTGCGGACAAGTCAAACACATTTGTCCATCTCATATTTCTTCCTTTTTTGGGCGATTTCAAGATAGTTGGACAATATTTATGGAGTGGGGCTTGTCTCGCATGGTTGTATCGGGATCTATGTCGAGCTAGCAGTGCTAATGCCTTAGAAATAGCAGGTCCACTAATACTGCTACAAGTATAAACATTTGATCGATTTTATACAATTGCACCACAACGCCAGCTACAAACTCCTGATCAGTATGTTGGTCGACCACTTAGTGCTCGGTATGTTTATTTGCATATTCTTTATTATAATTATAAATAATACAATATTTTAAATTTATTATGTATATGTGTAGTTGGAGCGGTATTTTAGCTACCTCTAAACAAACTTCCAACATGTTGATTCAATACCGCATTGCATTTGATCGTCTTTTGCACAATCAGGTAAAAATCTAGTTTATTTTGTTTGAGATACATTTTAATATCAATTTTAATTATTATTTATAAATTTCAGATCATATGGACCTCATACACACCTGAAATTATGACATTATTACCTGAATATGGCCATAATGGATAAGACATTTGGTTGACTATAAGCCCTCTCATATGCTTTCATATTGTAGAGTGGCATCAATCTAATCGGGTGTTGAGATAGTTTGAAATGCAACAGACAGTGCCACCATATTGTGACATAAGCATAAGTTGCATCAGTTAGACTTACGACGTAAGCATGACTACAATTGGCAACGACATCATGCATTATTTATATCACTGTGGTGTGCACGTTGGGATCACTGTGCAATAGGTGACATAGTAGAACGGCTGATTGTATATGATGATTACATAACATGGCATGACTCTATCACGATGAGGTATATCACAAGCTATGGCGCTTATTATGCTTGCATGGTAAAAAAACTACCTACTGAATTCGTTATTATTAAATTCAATTTTATATACTATATATTAAATTATATTTTTTTTGTGTATAATAACTTTGTTCGAAATGTACAACAATGTTAAATGGAACAAAGTTTATCTGCTTTAGGTTCTATATGTGAGCAATATGCCACAACGATAACTGATATAGTTCAACAAACAAGAAGACTAATAGTTGTTGACACCGATAGGACATGTGCTCGTCGTAGGCGCCGATGACAACAAGCTGAAGACATTCCAGAAGCACACGTGGACCAAGAGCCTCCTATAGTTGATGATCAAATTCGAGCTTTTCATATGCTCTCACCAAATGTTCATACCGACATTGCTTCAAGTTCTGGTCATAACTAAGAGTATTATGCACAAGATCCACTACCACCTATTGTGCAACAAGATATTGATGATATAATTCACCATCAACCACACTTTGATGTTCCTCGACCTCGTCGTGGAGCCCGTCTGAGAAGAAGACCATCGTGTGGTATACATGAGTTTTTTAGCAATATTTTACCATTTGTATGTGTTAAACCTAAAACACTTATCAATTATTAGACATTTGTGCAATTTAATTTCAATATTTTTTTTAAAAAAATTATTTCATTTCAATAGACTTGCATTATATTTTTAAATACTTAGATAACATTTTTTTTTCAAATTTTGTCAATATTTTATAAGCTTAATTTTTTAAAAAAGATTGTCCCTCTTTGGTTTCATCCAAATTTCAGGCGTTTGCTAAACATGGGATCATACAAACAACCTCAATATAATCAACTGATGAATGTCATAAATTCCAACATTAACTCTTAAGTGCGCCAACATAAAATTTTGAACATTAATTGAATATTGTAGTTCAAAGCACAAGAAAACAAAGCAAATGAGTCCAAAAAAGAAGCTTATTTGAACAACCAAAGGGACAAACATAAAGTCAAAATGAATATGAAGAAATAAAAAACCAAGCAACATTCTTATTCTACAATCTTACCGTCATATCTCTTTAATACGATGCATTTATTAAAGAAAGGAATTATTCAAATTTCGCTTACTCAAAAAAATAAGCTACAATAGTTAGGAGGGAAAAAATAATAATAAAAAGACGTAAATCGTGTACGTGGTAAACGAGTTTCACGTAAAACGTGTACCATATACACGAGTTCCACATCACTCAACAACGTGTCACTATATGTAAATCGTATACATGGTACACGAGTTAGTTATCCTATTTTAAATAATACTTTTCTTTTCTGCTGCACGATTTAGCTACCCTATTTTAAACAATACTTTTCTTTTTTGTCCTAGATTTGTAATTTCTTTTTTTTTTTTTTTTACATTTAAAAAAAATTAGTTTCAAAACTACCCTAACTTTTTTGTTATTTATTTAAACATCATTATCTAAAATATTTGCCCTAGTTTTCCTAAAACTAAACTTCTTAAACTCTCTATTTAAACCTCCAAAACCAGCACCCCAAATCCGATTGTTTTTCATTTTTAAAAAAAGATATTTCAATTCAACATCATTGCAAATTTGCTTTATTTTAATGGAAAAAGCCACAATATAATTTTAAGACCAATTTCCAAATGCCAAAATTGTGTAAAGTTAAAAATAGGATTATAAAGTCATCTAACATTAACGTATAAATAATTTTCTAAAATTGGAATGGAATGTTACATCTTTTATTTTAAAGCCTATGAAACCTACGAGCTCAAACATATTCTTCCTGTTCTCAGCAATTCTATTTTTAGACATAAACTTCTTGATGTACAAAATTCTCAAAGAAAACGTCTCGACATATCAAGCAAACGACACCTGGCCATGATAATAATTATTACTTGTTAAATAGGGATGATTTGAAGGGTTGTTTTATAAGTTTTTAGAGAGACACATGATATTTTTTTAGGTGGATTTGTACCATCAAGGAGTGAAATTTGAGTTTCCATCTCTTTTTTTTTTTTTTTTTTGGGTGCCTTTTTGCTTTGCTTTTTCTTCAATTCCATAATAATATTTTTGACCATACAACACCTACCTACTTTCTCCTCTTTATCTCAAATAATTCAACAAAGCAAATGAATTAATTTTTTCTCAATCATTAAAGAATCCTTTTCCTTCTTAATGAATGAAATTTGTGATCAACAGCTCATAGACTAATTTTGGTACGTTTAATTCTCTCTCATATCAAACTAGCTCTTTTATGATGCATTAATTTCATTGTCCATTTTTTTCTTTTTCTTTTTTTTTGTGAATTTCACTATTCTACATGATCCTCATAGCTTTGACAGCTAGAGAAATTAAATATTGGAACGACACATGAGTGAGTGCAGCACTTCATGTTTGTTTTTTCTCGCTCTAGAAAATAGTTGCAAATATAATATCATTGAGATAAAAAAAAATTAAAAAATATATATCTAAAAGAATAAATGTAAATATGGTAAAAAGATTACATTACACGTCAGTTAATGATTATTGTGTAATGACTTCTAGGTTGATCTAAGAAATATATTACACTTCAATTAATGATTATTGTCTAATGACTTCTAGGTTGATCTAAGTTATTTAGTTTCAAATAAGAATGTGATTTTTTTTTTAGTTCAACAACATTTAAGGTAAGGGATTCGAACCCTTGACCTCTTGGTTGATGGTGCATGACAATTACTGTTGAGCTAAGCTCATTTGACATTAAAGTCTACTTTATTAATTGAGTTGAAACAACCTTGTTTTAATTTAATTTAAAGATGTGGCATTAATTCCTTTCTGAGTTAATTTTTTTATTGACATAATTGGTGGCATGACATTAAATACATTTTATTAATTCAGTCCAAATTAATTTTTTCAGTTCAACAATGATGTGGTGGGAATTTGAACATTTGATCTTTAAGATAAATGCATAATATCTTAACCAATCGAGTTATGCTTAGGTTGGCAAGTCTGAATTATTATTTTTTTTAAGTTCAACAAGGGTTGGAGAGATTTGAACCTCTAACCTTTAGAGAAGTAAGTAATGTTTTAATCAATTGAGTTATGTTTATATCAATGTAAGTTTGAACTACATAATATTTAATTTAATGAGTTGGAGATGTCTCCTCATAAAATGTTCACATGGTTCATCCCTTGGAGTCTTACTAAACTTAAATGGATTATTATTGAAGAAATTGAATGCATTAAAATTGCTACCATGTTTGGTACGTATTATTGATGTTGACATAGCTCGACTGATCAAAGTATTATTTAACCCCTTAAAAGGTCGGAAGTTCAATTCTCTCCCTCCAATAGAACTAAAAAAGAAAAAAATTAATATTTATTTTCTCAAAGAAAAATAAAAGAAAAGGAAAAAGTGTTGTAAAATTGAGAGGCAATACCGGGCACCAAAACTTTACCAAATCATATAATAATAATAATAATAATAATAATAATAATAATAATAATAATAATACAAGTAAAGGAATATAAAAGGAATATATATATATATATATAATAAACAAAACAAAATGGAGATTTATGGCAAATTAAAACAAAAGAAATTATAGAAAGTGGGAGAGAAAATTGAGTGATTTCTTTTTCAAATCTCTATCTCAAATTATCCACAAAAAACCACTATTTATAGCCATAATAAGGAGAGGATGATGTGGTCCATTTGGACACTAATCTATGGCCTTTAGAAGACACTTTGGCTATGGAGAAAATGCCACTTGGCATGGATAACAAATGGGCATGTGGAATGGGCATTTACATATGCCATATTCATAATACTCCCCCTTAAATGCCTATTTATATAAAATATGCCTCGTTAAAACCTTACTAGGGAAAAACCCAATGGGAAGAAAAACCCTAGTGAAGGAAAAAGAGTACATATTTTATATAGTTTACTATAATACATTCACTCCCCCTCATGGAGACATCACTTAAAGTCTTTGAGTCGCCGCATTCCAATGCTATATACTAATTTATCGAAGGTTGCAGTTGGTAATGCCTTTGTAAATAAGTCAGCCAGGTTATCTTTTGAACAAATTTGTTGTACAGTTATATCGCCATTTTCTTCAAGATCATGAGTATAGAAGAGCTTTGGTGAGATATGCTTTGTTCTATCTCCTTTGGTATATCCTCCCTTGATTTGAGCTATACATGCTGTGTTGTCTTCGTATAACATCGTTGGAAGGGGTTTACTTGAAGACAAGCCACATGTCTGATGAATGTGTTGTGTCATCGATCTTAGCCATACACATTCTCGACTTGCTTCATGAATAGCAAGGATTTCAGCATGATTTGAAGAAGTGGCCGTTATAGTCTGTTTCACTGATCGCCACGATATAGCAGTTCCTCCACATGTGAATAGATAACATGTCTGAGATCTAGCTTTGTGTGGGTCAGATAGATAACCAGAATCTGCATAACCAACTAGATCATACTTTGATTTGTTAGAATAAAATAAACCCATATCAATTGTCCCTCGAAGATATCGGAGTACATGCTTAACTCCGTTCCAATGTCTTTTTGTAGGACATGAACTATATCTAGCTAATAAATTTACTGAAAATGCAATATCTGGTCTTGTGTTATTAGCCAAATACATAAGTGCACCAATTGCACTAAGATATGGTACTTCAGGACCAAGTAGTTCTTCATTGTCATCTCGAGGTCGAAATATATCTTTCTTTATATCCAGTGAACGAACTTCCATTGGAATGTTCAATGGATGTGCTTTATCCATATAGAATCTTTTTAAGATTTTCTCTGTATAAGTTGATTGATGAACAAATATCCCATCTGCTAAATGTTCAATTTGCAAACCAAGGCAAAATTTTGTTTTTCCAAGATCTTTCATCTCGAATTCTTTCTTAAGATATTCTATTGCCTTGGATAACTCTTCAGGAGTTCCAATTATATTTAAGTCATCAACATATACAGTTATAATAGCAAATCTTGACTAAGATTTCTTTATAAAAACGCACGGACATATTGGATTATTTTGGTATCATTCTTTCAACAGATATTCACTCAGGCGATTATACCACATTCGTCCTGATTGTTTTAATCCATATAATGATCTCTGTAACTTTATTGAATACAATTCCCGAGAACTTGATTCATATGTTTCTGGTATTTTAAATCCTTCCGGGATTTTCATATAAATGTCATTATCCAGAGATCCATATAAATACGTCGTGACTACATCCATTAGATGCATATCAAGCTTTTCATATACAGTCAGACCAATCAAATATCTTAGCGTTATTGCATCCACCACAGGAGTATATGTCTCCTCATAATCAATACCAGGCCTTTGCGAGAATCCTTGTGCAACAAGTCTCGCTTTATATCTTGTGACTTCATTCTTTTCATTTCTTTTCCTTACAAATACCCATTTATATCCCACAGGTTTGACGTTTTCCGGTGTTGGGACTACTGGTCCAAAAACCTCACGTTTTGAAAGTGAGTTCAACTCTGCTTGGATTGCTTCTTTCCACTTCGGCCAATCCTTTCTACGTTGACATTCTACGATAGATTTTGGGTCAAAATCGTCACTTTCATGAATAATATCGTGAGCAACATTATAAGAAAAAATGTTGTCAATAATGATATCATTTCGGTTCCATCTCTTTCCTGTTGTAACATAGTTTATAGAAATTTCATTATTATCCTCAAGCGTTTGATTTTCACCAATACTCTTTTGAGTAGTTGTATTCTGGATTTCTTCTGGAACATCCATACCTTTTATCGAATCATTTTGATTCTCAACTACTTTTCTTTTTCGAGGATTTTTATCTTTAGAACCTATTGGTCTACCACGCTTCTGGCGTGCTCCAGACTCATTATTGACAACTTGTTCCTTTGGGATATCAACTTTTGATGGAGCATTTGCAGCTGGTATATATGATTTAGTCACACTTTTAGTATCTGTGAATGCATCTGGTAGTTGATTTGCTATATTTTGCAAATGAATTATCTTTTGAACTTCAAGTTCACATTGATTTCTACGAGAATCTAAATGAGATAATAACGATGCATTCCATGTAATTTCTTTTTCCAACTTCTTAATTCCTCCCCCTAATGTTGGAAAATTTGTCTCATTAAAATGACAATCAGCAAATCGTGCAGTAAATACATCACCCGTCAGGGGTTCAAGATATTTAATAATTGATGGGGAATCAAAACCAACATATATTCCTAACCTCCTTTGAGGACCCATCTTAGTACGTTGTGGTGGAGCAATCGGTACATATACTGCACATCCAAAAATTCTTAGATGGGAAATATTTGGCTGCTGGCCATAAGCTAATTGCATTGGGGAGTATTTATTATAAGCTACTGGCCTAATACGTGCCAGTGATGTAGCATGCAAAATAGCATGACCCCATACCGATGTAGGAAGTTTAGCTCTCATAAGCAATGGTCTTGCAATTAGTTGCAGACGTTTTATAAATAATTCTGCTAGACCATTTTGTGTATGAACGTGAGCTACAGGATGTTCAACACTTATCCCAATTGACATACAATAATTATTAAAAGTTTGGGATGTAAATTCACCAGCATTATCAAGTCGAATGGTCTTAATTGTATTATCAGGAAATTGTGCTTTTAACTTAATTATTTGAGCAAGTAATCTTGCAAATGCAAGATTTCGACTTGATAATAAGCATACATGTGACCATCTGCTGGATGCGTCAATTAATACCATAAAATATCTAAATGGACCACTTGGTGGGTTAATAGGTCCACAAATATCACCTTGAATTCGCTCTAAAAATGCAGGTGATTCAATCCCCAGTTTAGCTAGTGATGGTCTAATAATTAATTTCCCTTGAGAACAAGCATCACATGACAACTCATTGGATTGAAGAATCTTCTGGCTCTTTAAAGGATGTCCATGTGAATTCTCAATAATTTTTCTCATCATTATTGACCCTGGATGACCCAATCGATCATGCCAAACACTGAATATTTCTGGATTCATGAACTTCGGGTTCATTATTGCATAACTTTCGATTACTCGTATATGAGTATAGTATAATCCAGAAGAAAAAGCAGGCAGTGTTTCTAATATACGTTTTTCATGTGAAACAATAGATGTTATATAGAGACACTCTATATTATTTTTACAATCAGTTTCAACATGATAATTATTTTCACGTATATCTTTAAAACTTAATAAGTTTCTTTTCGATTTGCTAGAGAACAGAGCATTATTAATTGTAAATCTTGTTCCTCTAGGCAAAATAAAGTTTGCTTTTCCAAAACCTTCAATCAGATTTGTAGAACCTGATATAGTATTGACTTTTGCTTCCAGCATTGTCAATCTAGTAAAATATTTTCTATTTATGAGTATCGTGTGCGTAGTTGCGCAGTCTGCCAGACATAAATCCTCATTGCTCATTTTCGAGTTACTCAACATATTGAAATTGTTCATATTTCTTCATTGAAAAGAAAAGAAAAACGATTACAAAGAGTCTTAAATATATATACAAACAAAACAATAACAAAAACATACTAAACAGTACTTAATTATATATTTTCATACAAATCATCCTCTACTTGTTTGATTGCATCAATTCTCTCTCCAGGAGATTCAAAATAATCAGCTACATCAAGATGCATCATATTGGAGGGGTCAAACACATCATCTTCTTGAATGGCAAGATTTACCTCCACATTCTTTCATTTTCCTTTTTCCTTCAGGGAAGCTTGATAAAGATCAACAAGGTGTTTTGACGTACGACAGGTACGTGACCAGTGCCCAGTCATTCCGCACCGGAAACATTTATGTTCATCACCTTTCGAACTTCTATCTTGTGGAGCCTTTCCTTTATGATCATCACTCCGTGTGGGTTTCTTAAAATTATAATGCCCACCACGAAAATAGGTATTTCTTCCTCTACCGCGGTCCCGACCTCGACCACGACCACGACCTCGACCACGGTTATTAAAATTCACAGCATTCACTTCAGGGAATGGTGTTGCTCCAGTTGGTCGGGATTCGTGATTTTTCATCAATAACTCGTTATTTTGTTCAGCAACGAGAAGACATGAGATAAGTTCAGAATATTTTGCAAAACCCTTCTCTCGATATTGCTGCTGCAGGAGCATATTCGAGACATGAAAAGTGGAAAATTTCTTCTCTAAAATATCAACATCAGTAATCTTTTCTCCGCATAATTTTAATTTTGAACTAATTCTGAAGAGTGCGGAATTATACTCACTTACTGATTTAAAGTCCTGCAACCTCAGGTGCATCCAATCATAACGAGCTTTAGGAAGAATAACTGTTTTTTGATGATCGTACCTTTCTTTCAAACCTTGCCATAGAACGTAGGGATTTTTTATTGTAAGATACTCCATTTTCAATCCCTCGTGAAGATGATGGCGAAGGAAGATCAGGGCTTTTGCTTTTTCTTGATTTGATGCATCATTTCCTTCTTTAATTGTTTCTCCAAGATTCATAGAATCTAAATGGATCTCAGCGTCAAGGACCCATGACAAGTAGTTATTTCCATTAATATCCAGGGCCGCAAATTCTAGCTTTGTAAGGTTTGCCATAATAACACTATCAAAAATAATAATATATTTATATTAGAAATTTAACATAAACCAAATGCGTAAAAATGGCTTACCTATAAGACTTACCTTTAGCGGGAAAAATGACAGAGTCTCGTGCTGATAACGTGTTGTAAAATTGAGAGGCAAAACCGGGCACCAAAACTTTACCAAATCATATAATAATAATAATAATAATAATAATAATAATAATAATAATAATAATAATAATACAAGTAAAGGAATATAAAAGGAATATATATATATATATATATATATATATATATATATATATATATATATATATATATATATATATATATATATAATAAACAAAACAAAATGGAGATTTATGGCAAATTAAAACAAAAGAAATTATAGAAAGTGGGAGAGAAAACTGAGTGATTTCTTTTTCAAATCTCTATCTCAAATTATCCACAAAAAACCACTATTTATAGCCATAATAAGGAGAGGATGATGTGGTCCATTTGGACACTAATCTATGGCCTTTAGAAGACACTTTGGCTATGGAGAAAATGCCACTTGGCATGGATAACAAATGGGCATGTGGAATGGGCATTTACATATGTCATATTCACAATAAAAAGTTTGATTTGATGATTTTTTTTTTCTGAAAAAAATGATTTAATGTTTAAAAAATGTGTGGCAACTAACTATACAATATACATAATATAATAACCGACTCAAAAAAAAATCCCTCTTGGCATCGACATGCTGTATATCATCTGATTTGAAATAAACAGCCAAAAATCATGTGATCAGTGGGGCCCACAGATCGTTTTTTCCCCTCTACATTGACTGACCATTTCATTAATTCCCTTCTATATTAGATTTTATCCAGCCCCATAAATTCACAAAAATTACAGAAATTTTACTCCAACAAATACAAAGAGGGCCATCAAAACACTCAAATTCTCCTATCCTTCTCAATTATCTTTATTTTAATAATAATAATAATAATAATAATAATAAAGTCTTCATTCTCATTTGTTTTTTTCTTTTGGTTAATTATTAATTTAGTTTATATGATTTGACAGTATTTCCAACATTTAAATAAGTTTTTATAGTTTCAAAAGTTTTACTTTCATCTCTATCTTTTGAGTTTAGTTTCAATTTGATCATTAGGATTTCAAGAGTATTAATTTTGTTTTCATTGATTGATTAAACTTCATAAATTGTTCCTAAATTCACAATTTTTACAAATTCAAGTAGTTAAGATATTAATTACCATCCCAAATATTGATTGTTCGATCCCTAACCCTACAATTATTGAATAAAAAAAAAAAGAGAACCCACAACTTTTCTTTTATTTTTTTAGCTAGCCTAAATTTTAATACAATAACTTAATAGTCAATCAAATTGAAACATATCACTTATTATCATGTATTCTATATAGTAATGGTTTGTAGTGGACAAAAGATTTATGAGTTTTACTAAACTATAACCATCAATTTAAGATTTTCAAAATTCTTTTTAGTACAAAAAAATGTGGATTATGGGGATTTGAACCTCCAATCTTAAAGAAATGAGTAGATTTCAATTATCGTTGAGTTATGTTAATGTTGGCGTGTTTTTTAAAATTATAAAAAATAAATTGGAGCTAAAACCTAGTGGTAAGATCTAAATTTACATTTAAAATAGGAACCAAAATGAATTATGCTTAAACCATCCGTCATTAAAGACAAAATGGATCATTTCAACCACATAATTTGTATTAAATTATGACTAAATAGATAATTTTAACCACAAAATTTTATTAAAAATGATTTTTAAAGTTGTTCTTATATTATTATGATTTAAAATTTTTTTATTTATATTATTTTTTTATTTATTAATTTAAATATTTAATACAACTAGTTACTAAATTCGTAAGTGTTGTTATTAAAGGAATGAATGTTTCACTCTGCAGTGGAAGCATTGGATCGTCTTTGATTTCATTTACAATTAAACTAAAAAAATAATAAGATTAAGCAAACTTACTTGGAGTAAATATGAAAATATTTCTAGTGGGTCTTTATCCTATCCACAAAGTCTTCTTGGCTATGACTCGAACACAAGACTAAGGCTTGTGAGAGCCTCTTAAAAAAAATCAACAAGGGATTGGAGAGGAAGATGTCAAGAAAGAATTATCTAATTCTCTATTGAGGAGATGTGTCTGCTCAACCCAAGGGTCCTATTTATAGAGACCTAGGACAAATCTTTACCATAATTAAAATATTATATTTTAATATCAATATATTAAAATATATATTATACTTATTTGAATCTAATTCAAATCTCCTACAATTTATATTTATTTGAATCTCATTCAAATCCCCTACAATATATTATATTTTAATATCTAATGTATTAAAATATATATTATACTTATTTGAATCTCATTCAAATCTCCTACAATATATACTTATTTGAATCTCATTCAAATTTCCTACAATATATATTTAACTTATTTGAATCTCATTCAAATTTCAAATATTTTTTTTCCTCTGATGTATCTAATATATATTAATCATTTTAATATTTAATGTATTAAATACAATTAATATATTTTCCTTTTTTATATTTAATATATCTAATATATTAAAAATTGATTTGAACACTTCAAATAAAGTATTAATTTAAAATTTTCAAAATTTTCTTTTAACTAAACTGATCATTTAATGTTACTATTGGTCACACGTAATTTAAACAAAGAAAGAGAAATGAGACACGTGTAAATGAGTTTAATTTGTATTAATTTTGTGGGTATGGTACAATCTCTAATTTGTTCCTCTGATTCTTTCTCTCTCATATACAAATGTTTTGAAGGCTGAAAGTTTGTTCTCGAGGGCACTTGTTGGTCTTTTCTGATCGGCCTTTGGCTTGTTGACCATGTTGGATTGGCCTTTGGCCTATTGATCTTTGGATCAGCCTTTGGCTTGTTAATCGTTGGATCGGCCTTTTAAGCACCTAAGGACTTGTCTTGGAGGGTCTTTGGTCTTCCAAAAGCATCCAACACCTAGGGACTTGTCTTGGAAGGTCTTTGGTCTTCCAAGAGTGTTCAGCACTTTAAGGAGTGTTCAACACCTAAGGACTAGTCTTGAAGAGTCTTTGGTCTTCAAAGAGGGTTCAACACCTAAGGATTTGTCTTGAAACATTCAGTACCTAAGGACTTCATGGAGCATTTAGCACCTAAGGACTTTGGCCTTCTTTACTCTCAATTCTCTCTGAGTAGGGATGTCCATTTAACCCGTGGGGCCAGGGCCCCGTGGGGACCCACCCCGAATGGGGCGGGGAATCCCCGATTACACGGGGAATGGGGGAGGGAGCGGGGAGGTTTTTTTCCCCGTTGGCTAAACGGGGACGGGGAAGGAGAATATATTCCCCGCCCCGCCCTGCCCCACCCCGATTAATAATATATATATATATATATATATTACCTATAAATATAATTATTTTTTTAAAAAACTATAGTAGGAATTAGTTTAAGACTATTTCGTTATAAAAAAAATTAAAGTCTATGTTGTAATATTGAAATTTGAATTTTTAGAAATTAAGTTGTTTTGACATTATAGTATTTTTACTTATGGTATATTATTGTTTTTATTAGGAAATTTTATAACATTTACTTTAAATAGAATTATATTGAAAATTATTCATTTAGAAATAATTTTTATTATGGTTGAGAATAAATTTAAAAAAACAAAAAAAAGATAAAAAAAACAAAAAAAAAAGAACGGGGAAAAATTTCCCGCGGGGAACCCGATCCCCGCAAATTCCCCACTGGGAATCCCCTCCCCGATCCCCCCGAAATTAAATGGGGAATTTCGCAGGGACGGGGAATGAAATGGGGAGCGGGGCGGGGACGGGGAATCTCAGACTCCCCGTCCCCGTCCCCGCCTCGTGGACATCTCTATCTCTAAGTTCTCTAGAGAATAAAATTTCTGAACTCCTTAAATGAAGGAGAACTCTTCTATTTATAGAGTTTTTCCATGGGCATGTGGGCTTGGGCTTTAATAGCCTTTGGGCTCAACCATTTGGATTTGGGTTTTATTTAACTTTGACCCAAATTCCATATGACCCAACTTGACTAAATTAAAAATTATATTTGGGACACATGTCAATTTATAATTGGTCTCAAATTTAATTATTTATAAATTTGTCATTAATTTGGTATAATGATGTGGCAATTGGAGATTGACCAAAATTTCTCATTCAACAACTGTGAGCTAGCAATGGGACCTTATGGATCTACAAATTATAAGCTCTAATGATACAAAATTAATTAATTAAACTCTTTAATTAATCAATTTTCATTACTCTAGGGTCACTGATAGAACCTATAAAGTCTTATTTAATCACACTTATTTTTTGTAAGTTAAAAGGATTTTATGTGTTTTACTATTATTTTTTTAGATATTCGAGCAATTCGCATGTTTTGGAGAGTTTTCCATATTTTGGAGTTAATTCGGGCCAAATCGGAGGTGATTCGAGCAACAAAATTATATACTAGAGCATCTTGGGAGGCTTGCAAAATGTGGATAGAGGGTAGTAAAATCTCTCCCCACACGCGCATGCCGCCGCCACCGTCCGTCCAGTCAGACGGGCGGGTTCAGGAATCGCGCTTGTGCGTAAAAAGAACTAATTTTTTATTACCTTTTCTATCCATTGTTAGCATTCAAGTTTTGGATACTGTTTTATTAATGTCTCCTTAATTTTTGGATCTAGAAAATGTTTTTCCTTCTTCCAAAAAACGTTTTATTTATTCTATTAAAATATAGATCTAGATCTAGAAAAAAAAAATAGAGACATTCTTCTTCCCCATCTTCTTCCTTGTTTTTGTCCAATCTGTTTCTAGTCTTTTGGTATTTTGAGCAAATTCGTTTGATTCCAATCCTCCTCTAATGAGTGCACGTTCGAAGTGGGTGTTATGTTAACATTGGGGAGCAACCAGCAGAACATGATTCGCACCGAGGTCGTGCGGAATTTACTTTTAAGGCAGTGGTATCCCATGGCACAACAATTACATTCTGGTTTTCTTCGACAATAATTTGAAAGAAAATTTTATTTTTCAAATGTCGATCAAATCCGGAAAGGTTACTCCAGATATGTTAAAATTGGAGCCTCTCGATGGAGCTAATTACCACTGCTGGTCCCAGAAGCTACTGATCTTCTTCGAGCAATTGGAGGTCGACTATGTCCTTACCACTGATTATCCTGACATATCCAAGGCAGTTGCTGCCAGTGATCCAGATACGTCCAAGGATGCTGATCAATCCAAACGAGCCTTTGACGTTGATCTTGATAAATTCGAGAAGGACAACAAGACAGTTCGCGGCCATCTGCTTAACCATATGACAGATTCACTGTTCAATCTATTCGTCGTCCAGAAATCTGCAAAGGTAATCTAGAGCACACTTGAATCCATATATGGTGGAGACGATGCTCGTAGGAAGAAATATGTTGTCGGTAAGTGGCTCCAGTTCCAGATGATGGACGAAAAACCATTAATGGAACAAGTTCATGAGTACGAGAACCTGGTGGCCAACGTACTATCTAAGGGCATGAAGATGTGCGAAATTCTTCGGGCAAACGTGCTACTTGAAAATTTTCCACCTTCCTAGAGTGACTACCGCAATCATTTAAAACACAAGAAGCAAGATTTGACCCTGCAAGAATTGATCAGCCATATGCGCATTGAAAAAGCCAATAGACAGAAAGATAAGCTGAATTCTACAAGAAGCAAGATTTGACCCTGCAAGAATTGATCAGCCATATGCGCATTGAAAAAGCCAATAGACAGAAAGATAAGCTGAATTCTGAATTTTTAAATTCTGTTAATGCTAACCTCGTTGAATCTTCTATTGCATCAACAGACGGGTTCAAAAATAAAGGTAAACAGATTGCGAGAGAAAAACCATTGCAAAAGAAGGGACATCAATTCAAAGCTGCCAGTGGACGAATTGAGAAATCCAAACTGATATGTTATGTCTGTGGAAAATCGGGACATAAATCCTATCAGTGTAACCAAAGGAAAGAAAGATCATATCAAAATCCTGGAGCTGCCAGACCTGCTCCACAAGCCAAGATTGTGGAAGAAGACATTATTGCTGCTGTGGTTGTGGAGGCAAATCCGGTGGAGAACAAGTCTGACTGGATTCTTGACACTAGAGCTTCGAGACATTTCTGTTCAAATCAAGATCTATTCCATGACTTCCAAGATACTGCTGATGGTGAATGTGTATTCATGGGCAACTCAGCCACTACTAGAGTTCTTGAAAAAGGAAGATTCTATTAAAACTTACCTTTGGAAAAACTTTATCTCTCAGTGATGTATTGTATGTTCCCTCTTTGCGTAGGAATTTGGTATCTGGAAGTTTATTAAACAAAGTTGAACTTAGGCTTGTGTTTGAGGCTGACAAGGTTATCATCACCAAAAATGGTGACTTTGTTGGTAAGGATATCTAGCTGATGGTCTGTTTGTTTTAAATATTATTTACATTCCTGCTGCAATGAATGAAAGTACCTCTCATTTTGCTTATATTGTTGAATCAATTGATGTGTGGCATGGAGATTAGAACATATAAATGTTGCATCAATTAAAAGGCTTAAGAACTTACATCTTATTAATGTATTAGAATCACATGAAAATAATAGATGTTCAGTTTGTGTAGAAGCAAAATTTGCTAAAAAGCCTTTTAAATCAATCACAACAAGAAGTATGGAATTACTTGAATTAATTCATTCATACTTAGCTGATTTTAGAAACACCACAAGTAGAGGTGGTAAAAAGTATTATATATCTTTTGTTGATGACTACTCAGGATATACAAAAATGTACCTTATAAAATCAAAGGATGAAGCATGTAGTATGTTTGTAAAATTCAAGGCTGAAGTAGAAAACCAACTGAATAAACAGATAAAAAAAGATTAAGATATGATAGAGGTGGTGAATATAGTGATAACTTTCTTAGAGAATTTTGCGAATTAAACGGCATTATTCATGAAAAAACAGCACCATATTCTCCTCAAAAAAATGGCATAGCTGAACGTAAGAATATAACATTAAAGGAAATGATAAATGCCATGTTATTGAGTTCTGGGTTATTTGATAACATGTGGGGCGAAGCTGTGCTTTCAACTTGTTTTATTCTTAACAGTGTTCCCCACAAAACATTGGATAAGACTCCATATGATTTGTGGAAAGGTTGCTCACCCAACCTAAGCTATTTGAAAGTATGAGGGTGCTTAGCCAAAGTGGCATATCCAGAATTCAAGAAACCTACGATTGGATCTAAAACCTTTGATTGTGCTTTTATTGGTTATGCTCATTATAGTGCTGCATATAGGTTTATATGTTTAAGTGATAATTCAATTTATGAATATAGAGACACTGTATGTTTTGAAAACATATTTCCTATGGTTAAGACTGTTAGTGAGTGATAATTCTTAGTTATGAGGATTATTTAACTCCAAAACTAAGATGTTCTTGCCATTTTTGCATATTTTGCCGACTAACGAGCAAGCTAAAAATAGCGTTTATGAGATAAATTCATGAAAGCTTGTCGGAGTATGGAAAAAGAAGAAATAAGTTGAAAAGATAATGAAAAGTTGGCTAAAGTGTTGTTTTTGTGCATATTTGAATAAATGAAGAAAATGCAAAAGAAATGCAATTGCATTTCCTTGAGAAAGCAAGGTGGTGAACAAAAGGGAAAATGCAATTGCAATGCAATTGCATTTTTTGGACATATCAATTTATTGTGGAAATCACGAAAATGCTCCAAAATCCACGGTGTTTGGCTCGATTTCTAGGACAACCCAAAAATGCTAATGAAAATGCAATTGCATTTCTGAAAAATTTTGGTAGAGCTGAAAAATAATGCAACAGAAATGCAATTGAAATGCAATTGCATTTCTGGAAAATCTAGAAGCTGCGGGAATCTCGAGAAAACACCAAAATCCACTGGATTTGCTCTATTTTTGGAGAATTTTCAGCCTAATCTCATGCCCAAACATTGACCCATGATTGAAGGAGCACAAAGATGGAAACCCTAGCCCTCAATGCCTATAAAAATGAGGAAAATGATCCAAAACGTGGCTGAGTTTTCTTCTACTCGCCCACAATTTGCAATTCACATTTTTCTGTCAATTTACAGCAATTTTTCTCTTCATCTTAGCTCTGTAACTTCCGAGGTTGATCCCTCCTCAACGAAAGTTAGAGGAGGTGAAGATCCATTTGCCTTTGAATGGGTATTTGGATTGATCAAAGCAAGGAATTTCCATGGGTTTTGTTACTATGTTTTTGTAGTGTTTCCCTCTGTTTTTCTGCTCACTTTTACTCATTTAGTTGGTCTCCATTTACTCAATTTGCTGTACGTTTTAGAAGTTGAATCAATTAATAGATTTTGGGTTTTGTTCTCCTTAAATTTTTCTGTCAATTTGATGAAACTTTAGGTCCAAAGTTCTGATTTTTTTTTAATTAATTTCATCACTGCCTTGAAGCTTTTATTTGAAATTATTTGAAGGTTTATGATGGTGTTGTCTTGAATTCTACTTTGGAATGTAAATTACTTTCCTAAACATTTGGATTATTGAATTTCAATTGTTTACTAAATTTCAATTGTTTGATTCGATCATTGCAGTAGTTAATTTCTAAAAGTTAGGTCATTTAATATGAGATTTTTAGCAATCAACTTTTCGGTTTTCATTACCTCCATGATGAGCTAAATTTTCTTTAGGGGTTCAAGTTGGTGAAAGCCCTAAGGAAAAATGTAAAAGCTCTAAAGCATAACCAATCTAGCTAGCATGTGAACTTTGTTTGCTTTTGTTGAATTTAGATCTGGGTAAATCTAGTCAGCCAACTAGTGATTGCTTGTCAAGCTTGAACTTAATATCGAAAGAGTTAAGGGAAAGCCGATGTCACAAAAGCAATGGAGGAAAAGGCTTAGAAATAAGTTCTGAACATCGACCCTAGACATAGGGCGAGACTCCAAAACCACTAGAGTTGTGTGCGAAAATATCTAAGTTAGATTAGCCATAGACATATAGGTTTAATCACTTAGTCTCCTAAAGATTTTGAATCAAAATTGAATAAGAGTTTAAGTCGGTTTACTTAGTTTTCACATGTTTAGTCAAGATTGCAATTGCATTTTTGAATAGCATTTTTCCAAAGGTGCTTGAATCACTTGATTCCCTATTTTAACTCATTGATTTTTTTTGTTTCACTTATTTTTCTTAACAAACCAACCTCTTATATTTTTACATCTTCGGTTACCCTAATTTCATTTTGTCAGCAAATTTGTGTCGTCTTCATAAGATTTTGTTAAAACCCGTTCCCTTGGGTACGATACTCTGGAGTACTTCCAGTTTCTTTATTACTTCGATCACGTGCACTTGCGTGTAGCGAAAAGCTCCGATCAGTGAGCCAATTAGTAATTCACATAGTGATCAGTTAGTTGCTGGTACTTCACATAATGACGAGGTATCTGCACCTTTTCCATTTACTTCTGACAACATGCATGAGGTTGAACCTAGAAGAAGTAAGAGACAAAAGATTAATAAGAACTTTGGACCTGATTTTCTTACTGTTTTTTTAGTTGAAAATTCAGATAAAATAGACAATCAATTTGCATGCATGTACTTGATAGACGAGGATCCTAAAACTTACCAAGAGGATTTACGTTCTGTAGACTCTAGTTTTTGAAAAGAAGCAATTAAGAGTGAGCTAGATTCTTTGATTATGAATCAGACATGGGACTTAGTAGATCTTCCTAAAGGAAATAAACCCATTAGGTGTAAATGGATCTTCAAAAAGAAAATTAGACCTAATGGTTCAATTAAAAAATTTAAAGCTAGATTGGTGGTTGTAGGGTACACACAAAAACAAGGCATTGACTATTTTGACACATACTCTCTCCTATGACTAAAATAGCCACTATTAGAGCCTTGATCGCTTTTGCAGCAATTCATGGTCTTTTAATACATCAAATGGATGTAAAGACAGCGTTCCTCAATGGTGATTTAGAGGAGGAAATATACATGATACAACATGTAGGTTTTATTGTTATTGGTCAAGAAAACAAGGTATGTAAGCTTAAAAAATCTCTTTAAGGTCTTAAACAAGCTCCTAAACAATGGTACGAGAAATTTAATAATACTTTGGTAAATAACGATTTTAAAGTAAATTGTTCTGATACATGTGTTTACTCAAAGTTGTTTGGAGCTGATTGTGTGATTATTTGTTTGTATGTTGATGATATGCTTATTTTTGGTACAAACATAGATGTGATTAATGATACTAAGTCATTTTTATCCTCACACTTTGAAATGAAAGATTTAGGTGAGGCTGATATGATACTTGGTGTTAAGATAAGAAAAACCGAAAATGGATTTTCATTATGTCAATCACACTACATTGAAAAGTTGCTAAAGAGATTTGATTGCTTTGATGATACTCCTCTAAGAACACCTTATGACACTGGTATGAGTCTTAAAAAGAATAAGGGAGATAGTATTTCTCAATCTGAATATGCAAAAATTATTGGTAATGTCATGTTTTTTATGAACTATACGAGACTTGATATTGCATATGTTGTGAGTAGATTGAGTAGATATACACATAATCCTGATAAAGATCATTGGATTGCTATTCGTCGATTATTGAGGTACCTTAAAGGTACAATAGATTTATGTTTGAATTTTAACAAGTTTCCTGCAGTATTAGAATGATATTGTGATACAAATTGGGTAACAGATAACAACGAGGTAAGCTCCACTAGCGGATATGTATTCATACTAGGTGGAGGAGCTATTTCATGGAAATCAGCAAAGCAGATGTGCATAGCACGATCCACCATGGAGTATGAGTTTATAACTCTCGAGCTAGCAGGGCAAAAGGTAGAATGGCTAAGAAGCCTGTTGGGAGACATACCATTGTGGGGGGCGTCAGTACTAGTCTCTCTACATTGTGATTCACAAGCTGCCATAAATATTACGAAAAATAGTGTGTATAATGGCAAAAGGAGGCATATACGCCTCAAATATGGAGCTGTGAAACAATTGTTGAAGAGTGAGATTATCTCCTTGGAGTATGTAAGGTTTGAGAGGAATTGGGTGAATCCTCTCACGAAGGGCCTAACAAGGAGAGTAATTCTAGAGTCTTTGACAAGTATGAGACTCAAACCCTTATAGTGGATCCATAGCCCTTTATTTGGGTGATCTAAATATAGACTTGATGGACAACTTTAAAGTCTTCATAGCTCAGTTTTGAGTGTGGTTTGTCCTTGACAGACTTGATGAAGCAAGTAACGTGAGTGTGAAGGTGTGGTCACCTTCTATGAAATAGTTTAAAGGGTCTCTTTCTAGAGCTCTCACGATGACCCAAGGTTTTATGTGCATGGCCATTAATAGCACTTGGATTACATTCATATCGCGGAATCAAACTAAACACAAGGACTGAAACGTATTGTGGGGTCTCAACCATAACTGATGAAAGTTCAAGAGGTAACTCACTTTCTTTAATTAGGTTGTTGTCCTACTTCACTATGCATCAATTCAAATCGTAAGATATCGATGCTTAACTTTATTCTCCTTTCTTTGCTCAAAATATGTTTTCCTTCTTTTCCTTCATCTTGTTAGTCATTCGTGGGGGACTGTTGGGAATGACTACAATGGGCCTTTGGTCCATTACAAGTCTTTACAAGAAAAAGTGTGGGTGTTGTCCCACATGGAAAGATTTTAAGTTGAGAAGTGTGTTTATATACTAGAGCATCTTGGGGGGCTTGCAAAATGTGGATAGAGTGGTAGTAAAATCTCTACTCACACGCGTGTGTCGCCGCTACCGTATGTCCAGTTGGACGGGCGGGTTCGGGAATCGTGCTCACGCGTAAAAAGAACTAATTTTTTATTACCTTTTGATAACTCTTAAATTAAGAGTTATGTGTTAGCATTTCAGGACTAAATTTGTGAATTTCATCTCATCACATTGTGGAAAACTCCTAGATTTGATCTATTTTGCTGTAAGATCAACTTTGATGTAGTAATATTATTATTAGAGCAATATTATAGTATTAATGAGCTTTATTTGATAAATTTAGGGTTTGATTAAGAAGGACTCCTAAAAGCTAAGGACAACAGTTTTACAATGTTTTGCTGGAGCAATTTGGGTGATTTTAGCCAGCTCAAATTTCTCACATGGGAATTGTTGTTCATTTAATGAATTGGCAAATGACAGTACAGTTAGCGTGTGTTTTAGCCAACAGGAGCTCACTACGACATGAGGACCTGTCTAATCAGCCCTGATTTGCATAAATGATGGAATATAGTATTTGGGCAGTCGTTTTTTAGAAAGGGGAGAGAGCGAAAGAGTGGAGATCCCAAAAAGAAAACAGAGAGAAAAACATAGAGGAAGCTGTCTGAATAAGGGAGCTGCCGGAAAATTGCCAAAAGAAGAAAGGTTTCCCACTGGAGCTGGTGCCGAACGCTGCTTCAACATATTTGGGGCAACATTTTGGCTATTTCTTCTTCTTTTTAGTTTTTCAACATTGTTTCATATTATGACTGTATTTCGAATTATTTTCTATTTTTCTTGCATTATGAACTAATCACCTTTAAGGTAAGGGTTAAGGGTTGAATGTTTTGATTTATCTTACAGCTTAGTACATATCATTTTGCTCAATCTGGTTTTTAAGAGTTTTTATCTCTTTAGCACAATTCCTTCTGGCCAACCATTTTGTTGCAGCGTTTCTCTGATTTCTGGGAAGAATAGGAGGAGCTGATAGCTTAAGAACCACATTAGCCTCGAGTTAGGGTTAGCAGCTATTGGGATTTATGCCCTAAAGCCTCGTAATTAATAATATATTTAATATTTAATAATAATTTTGATTATTTTATTTGCAATATAATATTATCCATTATATGAAAAATCCAAGGTTATTATTGTAATCTTGAACAGTATGTGGTTGACATACGAGAGGATCATGTTCAAGAAATAATCTAAAGGGTCATAGTATATGGATAAGGTTGGGTGTCTTATCTTGGTAACACTATTGATACGGCTCACTTTGTAATAGTTACAAATAATTTGATCCAAATCATTCATGTGGAGACATGTGAGTGGAGGTATCTTATACAATGAGTTTGTATAAGACTGGATTACGAAATATTTAATCTCTCCTTATAAATCCATTAATTGAGAAGATTAATATTTCATCAGGATGATCATATGCGGCTCGATCTTAATCCGGAGTGAGTTATGAACTTCTACCTGTGAGGGCTTGTCCTTTGATTTGCATGGGTGAGAATGACTTTTGTAGCCGATTCAATATGCTTACCACTTTGGGGACTTGACCAAATAGGGAGCTGGGAACATAATCTCATAAGATGGAGTTTACTCCTTCCCATATAGGGTACGTAGATGAGTAGTTCCCTTAAGTGCTGATTTCGGGACTTGAACAATAGGGCCCCACCCTTTTATTGGCCCGAGAGAGACTTAGTTTATAATTAGATTATAAACATATTGTTCATTAGAGAATCAATGGTACTTAAGGTGCAAGATGTAATTATAGGGGTAAAACGGACTTTTTGACCCATCTATAATTACGAACAACTCATGAAGAATCGACTTGTATGTAATGATTATATCTATGGACACAACTTGTCCTACAGTGCATAAGAGTGCAACTCTAGGTCTATAGTGGAGTGACCTATAGTTAATGAATGAAAATTAATAAATTAAAGAGTTTAATTAATTAATTTTGTATCATTGGAGCTTATAATCTATAGGTCCATAAGGTCCCCTTGCTAGCTCATAGTAAAACTAAAAGATCAATTTAGTTGAAAGAAAAATTTGAAATGTTCAAATTAATATTTAATTTGAAGTGTTCAAATTAATATTAATATATTAAATATAAAAGATGAAAATATATTTATTGTATTTGATATATTAAAGAAAAGATATTTATTAAATTTGAATTGGATTCAAATTAAGAAATAAATGTCGTAGGAGAATTTTAAAAGGTTTGAATAAGATTCAAATTGGTTAGATAAATATATTTTAATATATTAGATATTAAAATATATTATTTAATTATCCTCCCTAGACCACTATAAATAGGACCCTAGGGATGAGCCATTAGGCATTCTTCATACAACACATATCTCCTCAATAGAAAGAATTAGAGAATTCTCTATAGATATATTCCTCTTTAATCTCTTGTGAATTTTCTTTCAATAAGCTCCCACAAGCCTTGGTCTTGTGTTTGAGTTATAGCTAAGAAGACTTTGTAGAAGAGATAAAGATCCGTCAGAAGATTCTCCATATTTTCAATGTATGTTTTGCTTAACCATAATATTATTATTTAATTCTAAATAAACTCAAACCGATTCCTACGCTTCTGCTTGGGTTTAATTAGATTTTTCCCTTCAGCAGCTAGCTAAGTGGGGAGGTTAGGGATAATCACTCACCTAATGCACACACATTACAGTGGGTTAATTATCGTTGGAGTATGGGAATGAAACAACGTATTTCAGGTGATTCGAGAGAAAGTCGTGTGGGCTGTAGTGGATTGAGAGAAGTGAATATGTGTTTAAATCGTAGGATCAATTAAAGTAGAAAACCACCCCTAATCCGAGCCTTTAGATTAATTCAAAGTACAGGTTATTCAATTTCTGTTTAATTTTGATTCCTCTATTTCACTCTGGTTTAGTAAATATTTTGTTTCGGCATTGCTGTTTTATTTTAATTCATTTCTTAACGAATTTTCTGCATTACAAATTGAGTTACTAAGAGTTAATTGTAGTAAATAGAAGAATTAATAGTCCCTGTAGATAAGATAATTTGCTTATCACTTGCTACAGCTTATGTGTATACTTGCGCATATCATAACCTAACTATTGCTAAAATAAGTAGTATACATTAGCTAGAGGTATCACATTTCTATCCAATTTTTAGCATTCAAGTTTTTGTTACCGTTTTATTAATGTTTCCTTAATTTTTGGATCTAGAAAACGTTTTTCCTTCTTCCAAAAAATGTTTTATTTATTCTATTAAAATACAAATCTAGATCTAGAAAAAAAACAGAGACATTCTTCTTCCCCATCTTCTTCCTTGTTTTTGTCTGATCTGCTTCTAGTCTTTTGGTATTCTGAGCAAATTCGTTTGATTCCAATCCTCCTTTAATGAGTGCACGTTCGAAGTGGGTGTTGTGTTAACCTTGGGGAGCAACCGGCAGAACACGATTCGCACCGAGGTCGTGCGGAATTTGCTTTCAAGGCAGTGGTATCCCACGACACAACAATTACATTCTGGTTTTCTTCGACAATACCTTCTTTAGGGTTGAAGGTTCGATGTCCATCTTCTACATTCGTCGAACTAAAAAGTCTTTTTACTCATTCAAATATAAATACAATACAACAAATTAGGAGATAACACAACCATTCACTATATAGGGTTATTTTTAGGTTACAAACTCATTGAAAAGGTAGCCAAAAATAAAAAAGAATCTTTTAAATTGACATAACATATTTTTGTTCGAACCACAAATAGACTTAGGAAGAAAATTGCAAATTTAACTTTCGCTTCTTTTTATATCCCTCTTTCGAAATTAGTCACATTTTCATTCTCAATAAATTCACCTTTTAAACTATAAACTATAAAAACCAAAATTAAAGTTTATTTTCAAAATTATTTAAAATGAGATGGAAATGACTTTTTGAGAGTAGTAACATTAGATCAAACTATTTTTTTTAAAAAAAAAAACTAATTAAGTGCTTCCTTCCCGAGTGCTCCTTCAAGTATTATTATTTTTTTTTAAAAAAAATCTTCTTTTTTAATGGAACGTCATAACATTTTTGAAAAAAATACTTTTAGTTAATTAAAAATATTTCTCTCGTTCGAAAGTCATGTCAAACTCACCTCACCTTTTTATATTATGCTTTTGGAATTTCATTTGGTATAATTTAAAATTTAAACTTCCCATGTGAGATAGTGACGAGTGCATGTGGATGGTGAATGGTCTATTCATTGAATTTATTTAGCCTCTTTCTATTTTTATATGAAATTCCGTCATGGTGCTATTCTAATATTAAGTTAATTTACGTGTATGAGTAAATAATAATAAAAATGATAAAGTTTTTTAAAAAAAAAATTCCACAAATAGAACCAACAGTAAATAATGAATTTTTTTAATAAGCCACTAAACAAATTTTCAATATAAATCATTAAATGTTTGCTAATAAATTAATATATCCCAACCCAAAAAACATGATATCAAATTTCATGTTCTTTAGCCAACAAAAGCATAACTCAACTGGTATAAATTATAGGCTTGTGATCAAGAGGTCATAGGTTCGAATCCTCTTGATCATCCTCCTTATAAAGTATAATAATTAAACACACATATTTTCTTTATTAGAAATAATAATTAAATTATGTAAGGTATTGATAATTTAACATATCAATCATTTTACTTATGTTTAAAAAATATTAATTATTGAATCATATTAAATAATTGATCAAAACTATTGAGTTGTTTTTGCTTTTCTTTTCAATAGCTTCTACGAGTAAGAAATTATAAATAAATCATATCGTTTTCAAAACATCTGACCCATTAAAAAGGTAGTCTAGAAAATAATTCTTAAAAAACTAAAGTCAAATTAAAATTTAGTCTTCAAACGAACATCATGTAAATTTCAATTACATCAATAAATTTTGAATTACATTTCTACGTAGTCCATATAGTTAACATCAAAAACAAAACGTTAAGGTATATCATTTGATTTATATAATTATTTATGTCACATCACACCAACTCAGCTAAAATTTATCTAATTGACATATCATAATTAACAAGTTAAGTTTTTTTTTTAAAAAAAAAATTGATATATTAGCTTAGGATCAATTTTAACTTAAAGAAAAATAGAGATGAATCGACTCGCATTACATACCATTATTAATTGGATTTGATTCTTTTCTTAAGATTGAGGATATTATATATGATGGTTGTGGCTAGAAATGCACCACATAGAATCAATGTGAGAAGAGAAGAGAAGAAATTTAAAAAGGTGATGAGGGAAAATCCAAAAATGTTCTTGCTTGTTTTGTTTTGTGTACCTCTCAAGTTTCTTGAAATTTTACATAGTGGGCTCCATCTAGAATTTTGGTATTTAATGTATGCTGTTGTACAACTTGGCATTCTATACCTCCCCCACTTTTTACCTTTTTTAAAAAAAGAAAAATAAATATAAATAAAAATTATAATAATAAATAAATAAGAATATCTCCCCCTCCCCCACTTTATAAACCTTCTCTTCACCCTTATTTCCTACATTACAACATTAATGTAACTTGTCATTTGAAAGTGGAACTCACCATTTCACATCAACTATTTACATATTTACTTTCCTCTTTTAAGTAAAGTCTGTCTCTTTTCTTAAAAAATAAAAAGTCTTTGATTTATGGGTCACCCAATTTCATTTAATAATTAATGGTTAAAATATGGTTTTGATCCTCATACTTTGAATTTCATTTCATTTTAGTCTTTGTGTTTTCAAATGTCCAAATTGTGTCATCTTACTTTCAATAGAACTTAAAATTGATCCCTACCATTAGTTTGAAGTTAATCTTTTTATTAAAATTTGTTAAATAATAATCATAATTTCCATGCAAGAAAAGACTCAAGCAAAGAAATTCATAAAATTTATAGAGGAAAGCTAATAGAGACTAATTTTTTTTTATAGAAAGTTAACAATAAACCAATAGTAGAGACCAATTTTAAGCTTTATTGAACGTATAATGATTAAATTTAGACATTTAAACATACAATGACTAAAATAGAATGAGATCTAAAGTACATGGATCAAAATGTTATTTTAACCATAATTAATTTTATCTCATAAGTCAATTATAAGTACAATAGTTGAACATAATTTACTTCTTCAAGACATTTTAGTAATGACCATTTTAAAAAGTTGTATGTTTGAATTTCTACTCTAATATTTGTTTAAAAAATTATAAGGAAAATAATTGCAAAAGAATAGAAACAAAGAAATAAAAATATTATTGAATAGGATTGAAGTTTTTTACTTGCTTTTTGACCTGTCATTGATTATATATCCTTTATCAATATTTCTCTATTAGGATGTGGCATTAGGTGCTGAACTTGTACCTTTCAGATATCAAATCTATGAATTTTCCAAAATATGATGAATCCAATAGTTGAGGATTAAAAGCAAAAAGAAAAAACTTCAGCTAAAAAATTTACAATATAAAGTCTTCAATAGCATTGTTCTCTTCTTGTGCTATGTGACATTCAGAGTTTAAATTATAATTTTAGTATGCTTTGACTTTTTTTTTTAGTACTAATATGCTCTAACCTCAATTTCAAATAAGTCTCTGTATTTTTTATATTTTCATTATTTTATTCTTATACTTTACCTAAATCAATCATCAACAATAATAAATAACAAAAATCTAACATACCAATTCATTTATAATTGCACTCGATAAATAAGTCCAAAAATCTAATTGACAGGGTCCATTACACTTCAACAATGTTAGCCAAGTATTTTGCTTTCCAACTAAGGTAATGTCTTAAAATCTAAATAAATACACGTTTTTAACCAACGTGGCTTGTCACACACCTCTAAGTCATTCTTAAATCAAAACGTCATTTCAAACATCCATAAGAGACTTGTTGGTTCGAATTTCTATTGCTCTTTACTAATAGCATGAACTGTAACACCTGAGGTTAGGAGGGGTACATGAATGAACCGAGACCACATCCGAATGAAAGAGATCTTGAGGCTATGCGAGGCATGGTTAAGAAAAGCTTAAAAGAATTGATAGCTACTACTTATGCCAACAAGGTGCACCTTCCTTTTCGGTGGCTTAGACATAGGAATTCCAAAATGAAGTGTGCTTGGCTTGGAGCAATCCTATGTTTGGTGACCTTCTATGAATTTTCCTAGGAAGCATGTGAATGAGGATAAAGCATGCTGAAAGGACCCGTGTTGGTTTGTGGGGACAGTCTTCACTCTCGCAAGTAGTTCAAGATAAGTACGGTGACGCGGCCAGGTCGCAGGGGATGCAAGGGAATGCCAGGGGCGTTAGGTGTCGAATTCGGATTCCAAATCCTGGTTCGAATCATGGGTCTGGGGCGTTACATGAATCGAGTGTAAACTTTAAACAAAGAACAAAAACAATAATGGAACTTTTAATAGCATAGGATTAGGAACCAAAATGAAACTCAAGTGTTAAAAGTATACGTAGGTAAAAACAGAATCTACCTTATTTATAATTAATCTTTTCTTAACAATATTTTTAAGTACTCATTCAAAAGAATTCCTTTGCAAAAATACCCCTCGAATTATTTTTAAGTACTCATTCAAAAGAATTCCTTTGCAAAAATACCCCTCGAATATCAATATTGTGGGTCGATGGTCCTTTGAGGTAAAAGAGAGGGCATGGGGCATAGTAAGAATCAGATGGGATGGTTGCTAAATTCAAGAAATGTGTGGTCCAAATGCATACGGAATTCGGGGGCCCATTAATCTCTAACCCTAAAGCAAAAAAGAAAAAAGAACAAACAAAAAAAAAAAATGTTTTGTTAAGATTTTTTATTCTAATGAACTTCTTTCTCTGAGATCGTTATTTAAATATTGATGGAACAGGTTGATTGGACGTACAATAATCATTTAATTTGATATCACACACATATGAATAGGTTGACTGGTTTATGGTTTAATTCTCGCTTAAATTTTTTACCATTCAAATTGTTTCTATTTCGGTCTCAAAATTTTAAAATATCTAGTTTAGTCTTTAAATTTAGATAAAAAAAAATTAATATCTATGTAAATGTTGACGTGACATTTAAATTTGTTTTATTTTTATCTCTTAACTTTTAAAAATGTCTATTTTAATTTTTAAACCTTCATAAAATAATCATTTCAAATTTTGCTACATAATAGTTGCCTACTTACTCATTACGTGTGTCTCAACCGACTTATGTGACTCCTATACGTATGCACATTAGTAGATATATTCCAAACTTAAATGATTCCTGTGCCTTACCATTAGTAACAAAATAATGACGAAAACCAAAATATTTTTAAAAACAAACTAACATGAGAGTAAAGTAAAGATTGTGAAAGCAGAAAACAAAAGTGAAACAAATTTCCAAAAAAAAAAAAAATCACATTTTAAAAGTTTTAAAATTAAAATAAAATTCAGGTTTAGTTTTGAATTGCCACAACTTTTAAAATAACTTTTAACGAATGCACTTTTAGAAAAATCAATTGTAACATGAAGTAAAATCAGTTTTGGGGAATTTTCAAATTTAAGCATAAAAAATGTAGGGCAAAGTGAAAATTTCATAACAAATTTGTTAAATGAGACACCTGATTTTTTTTTAATAGAATTTCAAAAGTTGTTGTTAGTCAAATTTTACAAATCAACACAATTACAAAAAACAAAAAACAAAAAAAAAAAAAAAAAAAAAGAAGCTTAAATTAATATATAATCAATTTTACCAAATAGTAAACCCTAAAAAAATAGTTGTCAAAATGACCATAGCTTAACAGTAATTGATATGTAATCATTTTCTTGAGGTTGGAAGTTCAAATTCCCAAATACCTCATATTTGTTGTACTAAAAAATAGTTAAAAATTATCTCTATTATCACTTTCTAACACCTCCACAAAATCAATCTCAAATAGAGCCTTAAACCTAAAATGAAGCGAAACGAAGGATCGAACAATAATAAAAAATAATCCATAAAGTCCTGTTTGTGTTTACTAGTTTTGAGATTGGTTTTAGCAATGATATAAAACACCCATATTGTTTCTTGGATATTTACTTTTTAAAATCCAAGTAATTATTATCCAAAGATAAAAATATCTCATTAACCATGAGATTTTATTATCCATATAAGAGATAATACTTTTTTGCTAGAAAATGAAGAGGAGAGAGAAGAGAGGACATAGAAAATTACTTATTCATATGTGTAAATTGATTTTAATTAATTTAAATCATTATTTATTTATTAATTAATGATCTATTATTTAAATTACTTCTTTTTTATAAACAAAACTATAAAACAAATACGGATATTTAACTCTCAAATATTAATTATCTTGCATATCTACAAACATTTATTATCAAGACATTTAAATTTTTAGTCTTTGACTTCTAAATATTTAGGCTCCATTAGGAAACCATTTGGTTTTTTATTTCTGGATTTTGAAAATTATGTGTCTCCTCATAATTTCTCTACAATGGTTTTCATCTTCTCTACCATAGCTTTTATCTTTTTTTAAAGAAACATAAAAATTCTAAAAACAAAAACAAGTTTTTGAAAACTCTTTTTTTTTAGTTTTCAAAACTTAGTTTAGTTTTTGAAAACATATTTAAAAAGTAGATAAAAAAATAAAAAATTTATAAGTAGAAATAGTATTCATAAACTTAATTTTAAAAAATTAAAAATTAAAAATTAAAAATTAAAAATTAAAAATTAAATAATTATCAAACGAGATCTTAATAATTGCGATTTAAACGAATAATAAAATTGAAAGAAAAGGTACGAAATCCCAAAAAGTGAGAGGGGGGTCCTTGGGGGAGAGAATTGGATGGGTGGGCCCAGATGCGAATGTCACCTGCATTCCGGCAAGGAGGCGGGCCGTAGGAAAAACCGGCAGTAGCAGGTAACAGGTAACCAGTTGGGCCTAAAAAGAGGGCCCAGTGTATGGACCAGCCCATCACGTGTTGTTGCTGTCAGCTAAAGAGGTAGCAGTGGGTGGGTGAGGGGACAAATTAATTATTAAAACATAACCCTCCCACCCAATTTTAAACACTTTTTTCATTTTATATATATTTTTATATATTTATGTTACAAATATCCTCACCACACACACACACAAAAAAAAGTGATAAAGAGATAAAGCTCTAGAAAGGTTAAAAGAAATTAGGGTTTCTGAAAAGTCAAGTCACTACAAAATATCTATTTGGGGTGATTGGGTTTTGATTCACTTGAATGAATTATATTGACTTAAGGTATCTCAACTTTTAAGATTGTGTTGATATGGTATAATTTAAAATGTTTATAATAGATTTTTAAATTTAATTTTTTTTGTTCGATAGGTTCATGTTATTGGTGAACTTAGTTTAATGTTGCTATAGTATAGTGACTCTATCTGTGTTATTTAAGAATTATTTAGTAGGTTGATTTCACATAAGTTTAGGAGTTTGACGATATAATTGTTAAACTAAGGTAGTTAATAATAGGTAATTGAAAGTATGAGGGCCTATTAAAATGTTTCTTAAGTATAGACTAAATAGACAAAAGCTTAAAAGCTTTGGAACCTATTAAAAACTTTTTAAAATAAATCTATTAAGTAGACACAAGTGACCAAACTTATAATTTAACCTATTTTTTCTTCTCAATAAATTTTAAGTTACCTAGGTCATTTAGGGCCTATTTGGTAGGCAATCTGAATTCTATTTTATGTTTTCGAATTCACTGAATTTAGTGAATATGCATTTGGCAAATGTGTTTTCAAAAACTGTTTTCAGATTCTGTGATCCAAATAGTGAAAATTCTGAAAACAACATTTTAATGTTTTCATTGTATCCAGATTTTGAATTTGAAATTTTAAAATGCAGAATTATATTAAAAAAGACAAAAACTTTAATAAATATAGTATTTTATGTTATAAACTAAATTTATTTTTATTAAATTAAAATATGCATAATATAATATATTATAAATTATATGACATTGTAAAATAACAATTATACAAAATTTATAACAAAAAAACACGTTCATAAATTGACTAATAATGGTTTATATTCAACATAATATTTAGTTTTGCAACTACAACTAGTTTCATGATCTATAAATATATTATATAACACATTTTGAACAATTGTTTAAATTAGAATCCAATTTCTAAATATGCTGCCAAACAAATATCTGAAAACATGAAATACAACTCTGTTTTCATTGAATCTATTGTTTTCAAAATTCTGTTTTCAGATTGCCTACCAAACATACCCTTATTTACTTTGGCCAATGTTAGGTTCTCAAATCAATTGCCTTGCAATTCAAAGTATAAAAATAGTAAAGATCGTTCTTTTGAATAGTATCGTTCATTTGATATAATTAACTTTCACTTCAAAAACATCTTTTGAAATCGTTTTTTCACTTTATTTCATAGGGATGCAAACATTTATTGATAGAAGGCTTATGAGTAGTGGGAGTTGGGTGACGAATACTCGAAATTGGAAGGAAAAAAATCTCGTGGGACCTAAAGAAAATCGTCGGCCTCCCTATTTATGGCTAGAAAAGGTAGGACATAAAAAAACTTATATGTTGAAGCCTACCTTAATAGAAAATTACAATTGCACACACCAACCAAGGATAAAAATTGAAGAGCAACAAAGACTTATGTGTTTTAAACCACTTGCAGGCCTAAGTTTGCTATTCCATCTATGTGGGCACACCAAAATTGACTATCTCATACCTCTCCAAATAAGAAATCTCAAAAATTCTATCAACATACATTAGACTTCTACCTATCCAAAAGGGAGCACATAAAAGCACTAGTACTCTCAACATAATACTCTAGACACCTATCTATGTAATGTAAAGAAAATCAAAGTCTAACCTTGACAATCTATGCACTCCTACTATAAAGACTAATAAATCAAATGAAAGGTAGCTAGATTGAATACAATGTAAAAATCTCTCACAAAAAAAAAAAAAAAAACAATCTTCTTTTCCTTTTTTATCTTTATCTAATTGCTAGTGTGAGTTAGGCATTTTCTTAAGACACCTCGAGTTGGCCATGACAACATATTGTTGCCTTATAGCAAAGACCTAGACTCATATTCTACAATACAATTTCTTACCTTGGATTATGGAGATTTAACTTGGTCACACGAGCTATTTAGTAGACTTCCTTAGCTTAAGACTTTATCTTCATTGAGTCATGTATTCCTATTATAAACTTTTTAAAAAGAGTTTCATGTCATTTCATGATTATTTTATCAAACAATATTTAAAGTTAGAATTACATCCATAAGTATTACAGCATATCATATCCATTATTCTTGCCATAATATTAGCTCCTTAATTGTAAAGATTGTACATATAATTTGGCTTAAATTCTGCCTTAATTTAATCAAATCTAATGTATACAAAAGGCTATTTTGTATGAATGAAATGAAGTGAAATCATTTTCTCAATTTCTATCCTTATTCTTTCATGGTATCAGAGAACACCTAAATTTTTTTTTTTACTCTTCCATGGCTTCTTCCTCTGCAACTGCTTCCTCAATTTTTTCTCCTCTGTTTCTTCTATCCAACATTTTCAACTTGGTGCCACTTCGCTTGGACTCGACAAATTATGTACTATGGAGATTCCAAGTTTCCTCTATCTTGAAGGCACACTCCTTATTCGGGCATATTGATGAATCTCTTCCTCAACCTCCCAAATTTGTTCCTTCATCAACAGGCACAGACACAACTGAGGTTAGTACTGATTACCTTCAATGGATTTCTCGAGATCAAGCCCTTATTACATTAATCAATGCCACTTTGTCACCCCTCAGCCCTCGCTCATGTTGTTGGTTCGGTCTCTGCAAAAGAACTCTGGTATTCGTTAGAAAAACGTTATTCATCATTTAAGCAAATCTAATGTATACAAAAGGCTATCTAGTATGAATGAAATGAAGTGAAATCATTTTCTCAATTTATATCATTATTCTTTCAATAAGAAGATCCAATGACAATCAAACATCTCAATTTATGAATTAAGATCTTCACATCCATTCAAGATATTCATTCTTCATGATATTACAAAAATTCTTTGATTTTTTTGCTTCTTGTTTGCCATCGATCACTTAACTTGAGCATTATAGAGTCACTTAGCAAGTATCAAACTATTGTTAGTTGAACTATATATCCGAGCATTTATCAATTTTACAAGACACCCAATGGTTGATGGTAAATTTGTACCTATGGGAATTTCTTCATTTCTTCCTTCATCTCTCAATTCTTTTTCAGTAGTCTCAACAACATTGATGATCACAATTTAAGTTAGAGATTCTAGAAACTTAAACATCCATTTTGTCGATGGTAGATCTTTGAACCTAAAGGTAGAAACAAGTAAACTAGTTGAAGCAATAAGCTAGAAGAACTCTATTAGACAATGAACAAGATGTAGCGTTTAAATTACGAATTTTAAATAACCAATATGGTCAATATGAGGAATGAATGTGTGAAATCCTCCAAACATTGCTTAGCTTGGGTAGACTCCAAGGGCAAGAAACCTAGAGAATCTATCACTCCTCTTTGGTCTAGTGCCAATCAACTAAGTTGATTCGTGCAGAGAATTTATCCTTCAAAGAATGGACATCAATAGAAAGTTGAAAGATATGGATATTCAAGGCTGTAGAAAGAACAATCACCATTATCAAGCCACTAATAATTAAGTCACTTTTCACCTTATAGTTTTTTTACACTCGAATTCAATGTCTATAACTGAACTAGCAATTCTATGGATTATATTTTCCACAACAATTAACCTCTACTATTAGGAATGTATATTCCTAATAGAAGATAGGGGTACAATGGACTATTTAGTTTTTGCCTCAAGTCTCAAAAGATTGAATCGTGCCTATATGTTGAAGGAAAAGTTGATCCATAACTTTATTGAGCTCTCCAAAGCGTTTATCCAAGAGTTACGTTCACCCTAAGTAGAAAACATAAGAAAGAGATTTTCAGCTATATAATATGCTGGTAAAATAAAAAGAATATAAAAGCATGCATTTACATATGTTGCTTCAATGAGACTGAAAGATAAAGTGGTGCTCAATATGATGACTACATTGATTGATACAACAAAAATATGGGTGTATTTTGCATTTGGTCAGCACTTCTTTTGCTTATTAACCAAATCCATCTCAATCTCAATGGAAGAGGCCTTAGGCCAAGAGGTACGTACCTTGCTTTACATGAGCTAGATTATGTTTTTAAGTGGCTCATCTTTTAACTTATAGATTAAAGTATTGACAATTTTAGAGAAAATTATAAGATTAATCATAAATTTTAAAGTCATGAATCTTAGGCCTTTTTTTAATGATGTTTTATTCTACATACTTACTTTTGATTTGTTGATATTTTCTAAATAACAAACATTAAGTTAAAAGTAGGGTAGTACTTGAATATAAATTAGATTCTAATTTTAGAGGATAATATGCTTCTTTCATAACTTTACTAAAACTTGACAACGTACATTAACACTTGCATATATGATTCTATTTTTTACTATTGTTTTTTCATTGAATATATGTTTTGTACTAGAAAAGAAATAATATCTAAGAAAAAAAAATTAAAGTAGAAGAAACACCAAGAATATTACTTATGTTTTCTAAATCTAATTGTTTTTTTCTTTTTTAAAGAAAAAGATGTAAAAAAAAAGTTCTATATTGAGTGAATTAGGTTCAAAGTGTGTTTTAAATCTTAATGTTTTCATAGATACCATAATCCAAATAAAGAAATGGTTCCAAATAGTGCAAATTGAAGGGCAATCCAATCCAAAGATGCTTTTGCAATTGGATCACATGTTGTGAGGTAATATTAGTGTCATAGGCAATGGCTTTACATAACAAAGAATATTAAGCCTCATAAAGTTGAGAAAGATGGATTTAGATTTGAAGAAGATACTTTGAGTTTAATGGAGCCCTTGGAAAGCTAACCACTTAGAGAATAAATGTTGATTGGAAGTGCCAACTTCAAATGCTCCCCTGTCCTTTCTTTTTACAACCCATTGTTTTGGTGTTTCTCTCTTTCTCCACTTTCTTTTTCTTTTCTTTTCATTAGATGGGGCAAAGACAAACGAAGAAAACTAAAAATGAAGAAAATGAGTGTGTCCTTTTTTATGTTTTGGATCTGTATATATTTGTTACAACAATTTCTTTATATGTTCTTTAAGCTTGTTCTAGCTTTGTTTTGAAACCATTTTTTTAAATTAAAAAAAAATGCTTAGTTCAATGAAAAATAAAAGTCGATCTAGCAGTTAGCACATGAATTATTCTTAGCTCATTAGTTTATTTAGTTAAGTCGACCTCTACTAAGCCATTCAACTTGATTTAAATGATGACTTGACTCACCAGGAAATAAGACTAGGCTCATCTTTGATTGGGTACTTCAAGTGGCACTTAGTGGTTAACTCAAAGCACCAATGTGTTTGGCATCTAAAATATGTATGATTTAGAATAGATAACAAATAGTTAATCTAATGTGATTATATTAGAAAAAATGCTTCAAATGACATAATATCGTACCTAGTGTTGAGTTGACCATCATAACTAATAGGTAACTTATGATAGGCATGTAGCACATCCATCCTTATCCTATGTCCTAACATGAGACCTACATTCTAGGTATAATCATTATATTCAGCATCTCTTATATACATAGGTAAGAAGTGTCAAATGCATCCTCACTATGTCAACTATGACTCTACCTTACTCAAGATTCTATTCCAAAGAGGCTAACCTAATGGGAAAATAACAAGTTGATCAACCTTGAAAGGACAGGTTCAAGGGGTTAAAAGATATCTTGATAAAATATGGAGATACTTACTATTCATAATAGCTAAATAACTATGATGATGTACACATCGCACAAAAAAAATCTAGTCAAGTATATAATGTCCTTGGAGCAATTAGAAGAATCTACAAGAAAGATGATTGGATGGGGTGGATGAGGGTAATTAAGCACATGACACATAGTCTCTTCTTGTCGCGAGTCTTCTTGCCCAAAAGAAGAAATATATCTCTATAAGGTGCTCAAACAGAAGAAAAAGACACATTAAGATATAAAGGACTCTAGATGCCAAAATCTATCATTGATCAATTGCTAACATGAAAAACATAAATAATTGCTCGAGAGGTTCAACTTACATCCATGTGATGTTTGGCGAAGTGACTTCAATCATCAAGGTATGTGCATGATGACAAAAAATTGGAAAGAATTGATCGAAGCTTCTATGTCTATGTTGTATGATGAAAGCTTGCCTTAAATAGGTGCTTCATTGATGTTGAAACTCTTGGATAGATCAAATTCCTTATCAAATTAGGAAATTATTTGATAGATAAATTATTGTAGAGATGAGACTCTAATGAAAAAGTTTAAGATAAAGATCAGACTTGTAGAAATAAGAGTTATGGTTGGAAAATAATTTACCTTTTGGCAACAAAGGACGAGTAGAGTACCTAGTCCAAACCATAGAGGGCATCTATGCCATGCAAGCAATGACATGATGAATAGAGATAAGTGATTGATGAGTGGAAGGGGGGCATACTACCATGTGGCAAATTCAAAAACATAAATAACTAGTCTCCAATATTTTTTTAAAATTTTTTTAAAGATTTTTCTAGCATTTTTTAAAATAAACATAAACCCATCTTCAAATTGAAAAAATACAATATATAGAACTAAATATCTTTTAAAAAAAATATACTTACATTCTACCAACACAACTAAAATTTAAAAAATTGAAGACATCATAATATTTGATATGAAATATATTTTAAAGACAAATTTAGAATGACAAAAAATAACAATAAATAAAAAAGGAAGGTTATCAAGATAGGGGTAGGAAGGCTAATTGTTAAAACAAAATATAAAAAAACAAAAACAAAAACAGATGGCAGATAGATGAAATGGTGTGGCTATGATAGAAGTAGCAAATCTTATTTTACAAATAAAATAAAATATGAGGATATGGTTCTAAAATTTTACCAATTGAAACAGGAAGAAAGAAAGGAGGAGAAGAAAGAGCAACCATTCCAGTCCAATGGGGTGGTGAAAAGAAACCGTGAGTGTGGGGCTGAAATTCAATTCACCCATCTTTAAGAAAAAAAACAGCACAGCCATGATTGGAAAACTCTTCCCCCTAAACAAAGAGCCCATCTCCCAGATTCCAATACCAAAAACAATCATGGCTATGTGTTTAATGAAAAAGCCTCCTTTGATTAATTAACCAAACACCCATTACAATCAAGATCACCAAAAGCAAAAAAAAAAGTGTAATCTTTTAAAGCCAAAATCCCCAAATTCCCAAATACCCAAAAATAAAAAATGAGACCAAACTTGGGCTCCTTCGGTTCCTCCACAGATACAGATACTGCCCCCCCTTTACCCACACAAACCTTCGGACACTAAAAACAAACACTACAGAGAGTGACAGTGAGAGCAATCCAGATGGTGGAGACAGAGGCTGATCTATGTCCCATGATTTTCTTCTCTGTCTCAGACTATGTTTGAGGTTTTCTTGGTGTTTTTGCCAAACGGGTTCTGCTGGGTTTTGAAAGAGGATTAGTTACAGAGAAGTGGTGGTGGTGGGTCGGCGGCGGCGGAGAAGACTGGTTATTATGAATAGCAGTGGCGGTGGCGGTGAGGATGGGAGTAGGACAGTAGTTGTAGGGGGAACAGCAGCAGCCAGTGGAATGATGGGGATGAATAGGTCACCTTTCACAGTGTTACAGTGGCAGGAGCTGGAGCATCAGGCTCTGATCTTCAAATATATGATGGCAGGTCTGCCTGTGCCACCTGATCTTGTACTCCCTATTCAGAAGAGCTTCGAGTCCATTTCTCATAGGTTCTTCCATCATCCCACCAGTAATCTTACCTCAACCCTCTCTTTCTTTCTTTCTTTCTCTCTCTCTCTCTCTCTCTCTCTCTCTCTCTGGATGTTGTCAGTTTGATTGGTTTCTGTTTGTGTTTGATTTGATTTTGGGGATCTTGTTGTTCACCTCTAGTTTTTCCCCCCCTTTCTTTTGCTTGATGTCCTTTTTTAGCTACTGTTTTTTTCCTTGACTATTGGGTTTGTTTGGTTTCGTGAATGGTGCTTTTTTGAGGTTCTCTTGCTTCAAACTCTTCAATATCATGTATTTCCCCTCCCCTTTTGTCTGGTTTTGTGATTGCCATGTATTCTAGAAGCTGTGAATCTGTGAGTTATGTAAGGAACGATGGCATTTTTGAGGTGAATGAATAAGGGGTTTGTTGTTTTGTTCTTCTCGTGGAGATAAACTTAGGGTAATGGCGATGTTTACTCTGGTTTCAAATCCAACTAAAGCACATGCAAATAACCCTTCATTAGTTTCAATCTTGGACTGTAATTTCATTTTTTGGGGTTTCTTTTTTATGGGATCTAATAGAATGAAGTCCCAAATCTTTAGTCTAGAATCAATACCTTCATTGTTTAACATCTTCATTTTGGGTATGGAAAGCCAAGAGTATGTTTTTGTTATTTGTTCTTATGTTTAGTTCATGTTTTGATGTGGGAGATTTGTGAGGTTTGAGGTGCAATTTGTGCAGTGGCTTATTGTTCATTCTACGGGAAGAAGGTGGACCCAGAGCCTGGAAGATGCAGGAGGACTGATGGCAAGAAATGGAGGTGCTCCAAAGATGCATACCCAGACTCCAAGTACTGTGAGCGCCACATGCACCGTGGCCGCAACCGTTCAAGAAAGCCTGTGGAATCTCAAACAATGACACAATCGTCGTCCACTGTGACATCTCTTACCGCTACCGGAAGCAGCAGCACTGGAACTGGAAGCTTCCATGGCCTTCCATTGAATGCCTTAACCAATTCTCAGGTTACTGCCACTGGGACCAGCCAGCCTCATTATCCATTGGACTCCATTCCCTATGGAATCCCAAGCAAAGATTATAGGTCTCTTATAAATTCTCTCTGCAACTCCATTTTGTCAAATCATATGGTAATGCAAGAATTATGAACATTCATATCCAATTGCCATGATGAGTTCAGTATTTACTGATGAAAAGCATGATGTTGACCCTCTCAAGGAGAAAGTGTATATGTTTGTACATTAGAGCTGATTTTTAAATGGGTGTTAAATTTCTGTCTTTCCATTGGGTATTGCATGCATTTATTTGCTAGAAAAGAAAAAAGCTCAAGTGTAGCTGTGTTTTGAAGCAGGCACATAATGTTTGCACTCTTGGGGACCATATTGAAGTTATGTGGTGGGAGCCCAAACTGTGCTCTTCTCTGCCATATGTTTTATTGAATGTTTCAACAAACCTTTTTCAATTCTTTTGGATCCAAGTCTTTGGGCCCTATTCATTTCTTTTGTGCATAAAATTTTCTTTGTTACCTTAAGTATGCAGGCTTCACAGACTCTTTTTTTTTCTACTCTCTGCCTATGGTGCCTTGCTTTTATGTTTTCTCTAATTGATGCAGGCCTGACATAACAATAAAAATTGTCTTGCTGTTAAACAACTGTACTAACCCTATTGGTTATACCTTAGCTCTATGTTAAAAGATATGAAGACAGAGAAAAAGAAATGTCAGTGCTGCTCCAATTGTAGTGGTCTGTAAAGTTAAATTTGTCTCCTTTTTTTTTTCTCTCTCTCTTTGGCTTTTCTTTTTTTTCTCCTCAAAAATCAAATTGTGTCTGATGCAGACTATGGTAATGTTTCATATTTTGCTGACATTCTGCAATCAATATTTGCTGAAGAGTTATATCCTTTTCCCTCACTGCATTCTGATGATCGTTGGCATTAACTTTTGTAAACTTTAGCTGATAAATTTTTGCCTCATCTGGTTTATTCTAGGCCAATTCTTTAAAATTTAGGTACGAGTTGGAAAATTCTCATCATTCTGTTTTCTTTTCTTCATGGTCCAACACATTGGGTCCTAATGTCCGCGAGATGGCTGTGGAGTTCAGTTTTGTTGCTCACAGGGAACAACTCTGACAATCATTATGTGTTCTTTGGAACTCTTGCTATTTAGTTCTAATTGTTCCTATCTGCCTTTTCTACTTTAAAGGAAGTAGTTGTGAACTGATTGATCTTATGGAGCTTTATGGTCAAACCATGCTTAGCTCTCAGTTTTTGTCATCTTATTTTCGAGCAATTTTCAGGTTCATACCTTGGGGTTTGGACCGGTATTATGTGCTTTGCAGTCTTCTAGTTAGCATCATAGTTCAACATTTTAACTTAATATATTGTACTTCACTTCTTGCTTATTCATTATTTGTTCATTTATGCCCATTTACTAATGTTTTTGCTTTTAGTTTTCTTTGTTTTCTTCTGTTTAAAAAACTAAACAAAGAAAATTTAGCTACACTCAGTTTTCATAAGCTCAGTTTTCATAAGCTTAATTTTCGAAAACAAAATTATGACCAAATAGAGGCTAAAGTTTCTAGTTTTCAACCTGACTTTGTGTACAATCTCTTCAAGTCTTCAAAGAAGGCTATTGGATACATTTTACATATCCCTCTTTTACCACTTGGTTGAAGTGGAGCTATGTGAGGAAAAAGTGCCATGTTTCTGAACTATTTTGATTGTTCTTTCATATTATTTTGGATTCCTTACTCTTCTGATGTTCTGAGCTAAGAGAAACTGCTATATATTTGAATCTATCTAGTCTATAATTTATTCTTTGCACTTTCAGTGTCCTTGATCATAGTCACAAGATGTGTTTGAGAACCACAAATTGCAGCATAAAAACGACATTATGTAGAAGAAGTTCTTGATATTGCTGTTTTTAACTTCTGATCATCATTGAGGCATTTATAATTTTGATAATTTGTGTATATGAAGGTAAACTTCTTCAAGAAATCTGACATTAATAGCCTTAATCCTCATTTAATGTTTCATCTTTTCCATTTTTGCACAGCATCTGTTGGTTAATTTTATTTCTGCTGCTCCCCTGGTTTCCTTTCGAGTTAATTTCTTCAACCTTTTCTTTTTGGGTCAATTTAGAGTTCTGATTATATTCTTCTTGGTCACAACTAGCCTCATTTTGGTAGTTTCTTAGAAAACATGAAAAATGAGTCGAAGGGATGTCTTTTAGGGAACAAGGAAAAAAACAGCTTGTACCATTTTGAACTAGACATTATCCATCCCACAAAGAAAACCTAACTGGTTAGAGCTCAGATCAGCTGATGCATCATCCCTTCCCTATATCATTATAGCTAAAGGTAGTACGGTATGCAAAGACGTTATTGGACCTTACTGGTCGAAGGGCCTACAGGACGTAGGCAGGGGAGAGCAAGGTTACAGTCCAAAATCTCATCATACAGCTATTGGTACATAGATGAAAATTGAGTAACTGAAAGCTATTTCGATGCCCTGTCGTGCCAACCATTGTAGTATACCTTTTTTGTTTTGTTACAAGTGAAAATGGAAGACTTAACATGGATACATATGTATTAGAGGTTAAATTTGCAGTGAAGTTAAGGATTTAGATTCAAATTCTCTCTTCACTTATTTATGTATTTGTTGGTTTACAGGTATCTTCAAGGGCTTAGACCTGAGGCTGGAGTGCATAGTTTCTTTTCTGAGGCATCAGGAAGCAGCAGGGCTGTTCAAATGGATGCACCAATGGACAACACATGGCCAATGATGCCATCTAGATCCCCGTCTTTCCCGGCATCAAAATCGACTGAAAACTCTATCTTCCAAAGCGGATATCCGCAACATTCGTTCTTTGGTGGTGAATTTGCATCTGGGGAAACTCTGAAACAAGAGGGCCAATCTCTTCAGCCCTTCTTTGACGAGTGGCCGAGAACTAGGGAGTCATGGACTGGACTTGATGATGAAAGATCCAATCAAACTTCCTTCTCCACAACACAGCTCTCCATATCAATTCCAATGGCTTCATCTGACTTGTCGACCACAAGTTCAAAATCTCCTCATGGTTAGTACCTGCTACTGCCACGCTTGTTCGGTTTCTTCTTGCATATTCTTAGTTCATCCTCAAATATTATTCTCCACAGATAATTGAAAGCAGCACGATGCTTTGAGAAATTTTCAAGTTTTATCTCTCAACTTCGATGCCTGAATTTTGAAAGCTTGTCGTTCACATTCGGTATATGTGAGCGAGTGTGTCGTTGGAGAATTCTGTTGTATTCTTGTCTTGTTTTTCCCTTTGCAGCTCTGTTTCTATGGGTATCAAAAACTTGGTTATGCGTAAACAATTTACAAGCTGAATGTTTTTATTAGGCTTGGAATAATACAAAACTGTGGTTTGAAAATTTAGAGAAAAGTAAGATGATAATGAGGATGACAACAAATGGATATTCGTAGTATTGTTTGTTCTTTATGTTATATTTTTGTTGAACAAAGTTGCTCTGCTTACAACGGACAACCTCAGAAACTCAAGTTTCAGTGTTTGCAAATTATGAGGAATACTACTAAAGCAGGGTCTAAAGTTCTTTTAATTAGTGTTCGTATATCAGTTTAAAATTTATAAGAATCTAGTCTATGTAACGGTTTAGTTTTATAATTTGTAATTTGTAATGATTCTGTTCTTACAGTGAATTTTAATTAAAGTATAGTTGAAGATTTTAACGTAGGTAAGAATTACTTAAGAGCTGTTTGGGGCACTGAGTGAGTTATAATAACATGAGTTATAATAGTTTATAGGTTATAATAGCCTGTGAAATAATATAATATTATTTAAAATGTAGAGTTGTTTAGTCTGGGATTATAATAGTCTGTGTTTGGGGTGCAGAGTACTTCACAGGTTATTATAACCCTTATCCCAAATAGCTCCTTAGGGATTAAATGTGTTTTCAAACTATAAAGATTAAATAATGAGATTTTTTTTGGTAAGGAGAAAATTGTTTACAGTTTTTGAATTATAGGGATTAAATTGTTGCGTATTAAACTATTATGGGTTTGTCTAATATTTAATAGAGGTCAATGAAGAAAGCACAAGGCTTGGAGGAAATGAGTTCAAATTATTGTAGCTAGATTAGGATTTAATATCTTATGAGGCTTGGACATTTATGGATATAGAAAGAGAATTGTTGTGTATTAAAGTTCAAGAGCTAAATCTTAACAAATTTTTAAGTATAAGGATTAAATCATTACACATTAAAGTTTAGAAACTTAATCATTATTTTAATGAAATCATAACTAGACTTTGAATTGTGCTTATTTTTTTTGTTATTAACATGATCGCTAAAATAAAGACACGAGACTTCAGTTTTTGAAATTTATAGAACGTAGCATGAACGAATAATAAATGAGTAGAAAAGTAATTGGGTTAAATTGTAATTGATAATCTTTGTTAGGACAAATTGATTTTTTATTCTTGAATTTTCATCTTCCAATCATTGTCTCAAATTCGTCCCTAGACGATCATACATGTCGATGCACAAATTCGGACAAAGAGAACGCATTTGATTTATACGTGAAGCCAACAGTGAATTTGTATTCTTAGGGGAACGAAGTGTCCTGCAAAATAAAAAAAACACTGCACACCGGTGTGGTGCTTGCCATAGCCACTTCGATGATTAAGTTAGAGAGGAAAGAAGTGTAGCAAACTATATTTTGAGAGTGAAAATGCAGAATGAGTTACCTCCAATGGAGTTATAATGATGTATTTATATGAAGATGACTTAAGAGTCTTTCCCTTCGCGAATTGGATTAGGTCTAAGATCGAGATGTGCCCTTCGAGGTATATTGGGCCAGAGACACGCGTGGAGCACGTCTCCATAGAGAAGAACAGGGTCAGCCGGTTTGGGTCCGGTTGAGCTTTTCGGGCTTTTGGCTCTTCTCTTACTTTTTTGGGCCCGATTTCATCTGGGCCTTCGTTTAAATCATGTTTAACCCAATTGTCTTATATTCTCTTGGATTAGATCCGGTTGTCCAGGTTTACCCATAACATTAAGCCCCCACTCCCATGTTGAGATTTGTGGTCCAGCTTATTTTTGGGTCGGACATTTAAAGTCCAATTTGGAAGTATTGATTTGCAAATTTATTCTCCCTCTGAAGTTTTGGTTTTGGAATGACCTATAAAGCCCTTTAGGCTGATTTTCTAACTTTCCAATATTTATAAGAAAAAAGATTTGGAGTTGGCTCCAAATCTGATTTGGGAATGACCTATAAAGCCCATTGGGCTGATTTTCTTGCTGTCTAATGTTTATAAGAAAAAAAAGATTTGGGGTTGGCCCCAAGTCTAATTTTAGAATAACCTATCAAGTCCATTGGACTAATTTTTTGATTTTCCAATATTTATAAGAAAAAAGATTTGGAGTTGGCCCCAAGTCTGATTTTGGAATAACCTATCAAACTCATTGTGCTAATTTTTTTATTTTCCAATATTTATAAAAAGTTCTAATGTTGACCCCAGATTTAATTATGGCCCATCATAAGATTTATCTTTGATTTTAAGTCATACTTGGACCAATTAACCAAGCCCCTTTTGAGGACCCAATTAACCACCTTCAAGATTTGCGTCCTGCACATTTAAGGGGAGTTTTGCACAATCGAGACCCATTGTGAGACATATCTTAGATTTTTGGGCTGCCAAGAGTAGTTAACCAATCCCTTTTGGGATCAATCAACTCTCTAGGCCGCTTTATCTACACCTTAGTGCTCAAGAGTTTTGCATATTTCGGGCTTTAATTGCACGACATAATTGGCCATATCTTAGAGTTGACTATTAGATTTTGGCTCAGAGTTTATCATATTTAGAATTAATTCCAGATTTTGGTATTTAAACTAATCTATTTGTCAAATTCGATTAAAAAAAAAGCAAGGGAAGAACAGGAAAAATACCTTGAAAGTTTCCAACTTGCAGTTTGTTGATAAGCAGGGGCACATGTTGGCATGTGTCTGACATAAGTTGGCACACACCAAACTCCTTTTTTGGGTGGGGCCGACCAAAGGTTAGCTCGACCTTTTTTTTTTTTTTTTTTTTGCTTGGCTCTACCACGTGGCTTCAGGTAAGCCAGGTGGCCTTGAATCGGCCAAGTGGCTAGTTACTTCTTGCTTCTCTAAAATTGTTATCTAGATCAATATTTGCTTTTTGTTTAATAGGGATGCATATCCCTTTTAAGCCCTCTATTCAAGGAGGAACTTGCTAGTAGAAAGAGCTGACTTAAATACGAATAGATTATCAAAATACAACTTGCATTGACTATCTGATAGTGAAAAATAATACTCATGCTTAGTGAATTTTAGATAAATCTATCAAAATTAGCAAGTCATCATAATAATGCAAACACATTGGATTATTGATAATAAATCTTAAGGTGTTCTGCATTCCAAGGGTGCAAGAGAGCCTTTCCTTTTTAGTTGGCTAGAGCATAAGTTCCAAATCGAACCACTCTCATAACTTGATATGGACCTTCCCAAATTAGGCCAAGTGCTTGCACATGTGATTGGATCTCAAGTATTTTGCATAACTTTCCTTAATACTAGATCACCTTCCTTGAAACATCACCTTCTTACTGTGGTGTTGTAGTATCGAATTTTGTTATTGTATTCTACCACATGGAGGCGTGCTGTTTCACGGTGCTCTTCTAGTAGATCCAAGTGCAACCTCATTGAATCTTCATTTTCATGAATGTCAAATTGTTCTATCCTTGGTGAGGGAAGACCAATTTCAACTGGGACAACTGCTTCAACTCCAAAAGAAAGGGAGAAAGGGGTCTCACCTATAGAGGTTCTTGCAGTTGTCCTATATGCCCATAACACTCTTGGTAGTTCTTCTGCTCACAATCCTTTCAATCCTTCAAGCTTTGTTTTCAAGTTTTGCATGATAATTTTATTTACTGCTGCTACTTGTCCATTTGCTTGAGGATGAGCTGGAAAGGAACATTGATGCTTGATGTTGAGATCTGAGTAGAACTTCCTAAAAGCTGCATTGTCAAACTATTTACCATTATTTGTAATGATGGTATTAGGAACTCCGAATCGACATATGATGCTTCGTCAAATGAAGTCAGTTACTTACTTCTCAGTTATGGTTGCAAGTGCTTCAGCCTCTGCCCACTTCTTAAAGTAGTCAACTGCTATAACTTTAAATTTAGTTTGTCCCTTGCTCTGAGGAAGAAATCCAATGAGGTCTATCCTCCATTGTACAAAAGGCCAAAGAATAATTATGTTGGTTAATGGTTCAGGTGGTTGTCTTGGGACTGGGGCAAACTGTTGGCATCGATCACATGCTTTTTTAAAATCTCAAGCATTTTGAAGCATGGTAGGCCAATAGTACCCCTATTTAATAATTTTATGACACAATGATCTTGATCCAGAGTGATTACCACAGACTCTTTCATGAATCTCTCTCATTACATAATTTGCCTCATCTAGTTTGAGACATTTTAATAAAGGCACGGAATAGCTTCGTTCGTACAATTGATCTTGTCTCAGTATATAATGAGTTGTTCTCCTCTGCAATTGTTTAGCTTCTAATCTTTCTAAAGGCAATTCCCCTTCCTTCAAGTATTTGCAATGGGATCCATCCAAGAAAGCTCTGTCCTGGCTTTGGTCTCGGCTTCGGCCTCCTTGTCCTCGGCCTCGGCCTCCACTGCCTCAGCCTCAGCTTTGGTTTTACAAGTATTCAGTTCCCAAAATTTCAGAACTTTATCCTTGGGTATGCTTGGCTCAGATAAAATTTCCACTGAAACTGTTTTTCTTAATTCTGTTTCATATGATGCCGCTAATCAAGCTAAGGAATCAACATTAGTATTTTGAGATATGGGAATTTGTTTAATTTCATATTTGAGAAAGAAGTGAGCAATTCCTTGACTTTAAGTAAATATGCTATCATGCGTTGTTCCTTAGCCTGATATTCACATGTTATTTGTTTCACAATTAACTGAGAATCCCTTAAGACCAAGAGATTAAAAATACCTATTCCTTTCGCAATCTTCAGTCTTGCGATGAGTGCTTCATATTCAGTTTCATTGTTGGAAGCCTGGAAACTAAATCTGAGTGCATACTTATATCTTTCTCTATCATGAGATTCAAACAACAATCCTACTCCGCATCCCTTCAAACTTGATGATCCATCAACAAAGAACGTCCAAGGGAGGTCTGAGTGAGTTGCATGAAGGGAGAGGACTTCAACTTTAGCTTGGCTCGGTTCGGCCTCGGCTGAAGTCAGCTCTGCAATAAAGTCAGCCACTGCTTGACCTTTTGTTGTTGTCCTCAGTTTATAATGAATGTCGTGCTCGCTTAGCTCTACTACCCACTTCATGAGACGTCTTGATGCTTTTGGTTTCTGCAACACTTGTCTCAAAGGAAAGTTAGCCAAAACAATAATTTTATGTGCTTGAAAGTAAGGGCATAACCTTCTTGCTGAAGTGATTAGGGCAAGGACAAGCTTTTATGCTTGTGGATATCTAGTCTCTGCCCCTACCATAGTTTTGCTAGTGTAGTAAATTGGCCGTTGATGACCACTTTCCTCTTTGATAGGGTTGAGCTCACTGTAGTATCAGAGGCTGCTAAATAAAGTAGCAACTCATCTTCTAGAATGGATTTTGCAAGGTGGGGAGTTGATCCTAAATATTCTTTTAATTCTTTGAAAGTTCTCTCACATTCCTTGGTTAGATCATTTCCTTAAGATTTTACAGAAAGGTAGACATCTATCAGTTGATCTACTGGCAAACCTATTTAATGTTGCTATCTTGCCATTGAGGTTTTGAAGTTGCTTGAGGTTAGTTGGTGATGACATTTCCAGAATGGCTAGGATTTTATCAGGATTAGCTTCTATTCCTCTTTGGTGAACCATGAATTCTGGAAACTTTCCTGATGTTACTCCAAATGCACGCACACTTACTTGGGTTTAGCTTCATCTTATACTTACGGAGTGTTTGGAAGGCATCATTAAGGTCGGCCTCGTGTTGGTTAGCTTTGATGTTTTTTACAAGCATGTCATCCACGTATACTTCCATGTTTTTTTCAAGAAAGGGCGCAAACATGTGATTACCATTCTCTGATAGGTAGCTCCTGCATTCTTGAGATCAAATGGCATAACTGTACAGCAATAAAACCCTCTACTAGTAATGAATGAAGTTTTCTCCTGATAAGGTTCGTGCATCTTAATTTGGTTATATCCAAAATAAGCATCCATAAAACTTAGCATTTCATGTTCAACTGTTGCATCTACCAACTGATCGATCATAAGGAGAGGAAAGTTGTCTTTAGGACAAGCTTTGTTCAGATTAGTAAAGTCGATGCACATACGCCACTTTCCATTAGATTTCTTTACTAACACACTACGTTGGACAACCATTGGGGACAATGGACTTCTCTAATAAACTTAGCTTTAAGTAAGTCACGTACCTCGTCAATTATGATCTCGTTTCTTTCTTGGTCGAATGATTGTCGCCTTTGCTTTACATGCTTGAAGTCTTTGTCTACATTTCAGTGTACCATTATGCTAGGATCGATTCCTGGCATGTCTTCATGTGACCAGACGAATATGTCTGCATTGGTTCCCATATTTGTCTACATTTCGGTGTACCATTATGCTAGGATCGATTCCTGGCATGTCTTCATGTGACCAGACGAATATGTCTGCATTGGTTCCCAGAAAACTAATCAAATTTTCTTTTTGTTCAGCTCCTAGTTTAGTCCCAATGTTTACTCGTTTATCCTCAGATGTGAGTGGGATGGACTCTAGTTCTTCTGTTGGTTGGCCTTTATGGTCGGCCTTAAATCCTGGGTGATTTCACCTCGACTCGGCTCATCTCAAGTTGATCTCGACCTTCCCATTGTGTATTAGGGTTTGACCTCGATCTTGGCAGATATGAGTGCTATGGTTTTTTTGCGGCTTTTCTCGTTCATTCCTATACGAAATTAGCTTTTCCTTTGGATTATGATAATGGGCATATGAGTTGCCCAATTCTTCTTCCATCGGGGCTTTTTCTTTGGCGGGATCGTTAACAAGTTTTTCTTAATGGTGATTGAAGATCTGATCTGGCCTATGTTGTTTCTCAACCAAGATGGTCGGGTCGGCCTCAGGTCTTCCCTCCTTTGAAAGAGGCCGAGGCGAGCTCATCCTGGTGAATGGAGCATGGTGATCTTTTTCCAGTCCGAGGATGAGGTGGGCTTTTTTCAAATTACAGATTCGTTATATTTTGGGAAGTGCCCTTCTTCGTCCTCTTTGAGTGGCGTTCTTGATTGGAATTCTCTTCCTCCATATTACGGTTCAGATCCATAGGTTTCTTGTTCATTCTCAATGTTGGTATGCAAGTTTCTTTGGTAAAACCCTCTCGATCCCCACAGACGGTGCCAACTACTTATGTGTAAATTCGAGCGAAGGGAACGTACCTGATTTGCACGTGAAGCCAACAGTGAATTTGTATTCTTAGTGATAGAAATGAACTCTTCATCCCGCAGCGAAAACATTGGATCGTCTTTGATTTTATTTAAAATTAAACTAAAAATGATATTAATTAAGAAAACTTACTTTTGAGATAAATATAGAGAATATTCTAGTTATGACTCTAATACAAGATCAAGGTTCGTGGGAGCCTCTTGAAAGAAAATCCTCAAAGGATTGGAGAGGAAAAAGTCTAAAGAGAATTATCTAATTCTTTATTGAGGATATGTGTGTTCTATGAAGAATGCCCAATGGCTCACCCCTAGGGTTCTATTTATAGTGGTCTAGGGAAGATAATTAAATAATATATTTTAATATCTAATATATTAAAATATATTTATCTAACCAATTTGAAACTTATTCAAACCTTTTAAAATTCTCCTACGATATCTATTTCCTAGTTTGAATCCAATTCAAATTTAATAAATATATTTTCTTTAATGTATCTAATATACATTAATTATTTTAATATTTAATATATCAAATAGAATAAATATATTTTCCTCTTCTATATTTAATATATCTAATATATTAAATATTAATTTGAACACTTCAAATTAAATATTAATTTGAATATTTCAAATTTTTCTTTCAACTAGATTGATCTTTTAGCATTACTATGAGCTAGTAAAGGGACCTTATGGACCTACAGATTATAAGCTCCAATGATACAAAATTAGTTAATTAAACTCTTTAATTAATCAATTTTCATTCATTAACTCTAGGTCACTCCACTATAGACCTAAAGTTGCACTCTTATGCATTGTAGAACAAGTTGTATCCATTGATATAATCATTACATGCAAGTCGATCCTTCACGAGTTGTTCGTAATTACAGTTAGGTCAAAAGTCCGTTTTACCCTTGTAATCACATCTTGCACCTTAAGTACCACTGATCCTCTAATGAACAATTTGTTTATGATCAAACCATAAACTAAGTCCCTCTCGGGCCAGTGAGAGGGTGGGGCCCCATTGTTCAAGTCTCGAAATCAGCACTTAAGGGAACTACTCATCTACTTACCCTATAAAGTAATGAGTGAATTCCATCTTGTGAGATTATGTTCCCAACTTCCTATTTGGTCAAGTTCCCAAAATGGTAGGCATATTGAATCGGCTATAAAAGTCATTCTCACTCATGCAAATCAAAGGACAAGCCCTTACAGGCAGGAGTTCATAACTCATTCAAGATTAAGATCGAGTCGCATATGATCATCTTGATGAAATATTAATCTTCTCAATTAACGGATTTATAAAGAGAGATTAAATATTTTGTGGTCCAGTCTTACAAAAACTCATTGTATAAGATACCCCCACTCACATGTCTTCACATGAATGATTTGGATCAAATCGTTTGTAACTATTACAAAGTGGGCCGTATCAATAGTGTTACCAGGATAAGCACCCAACCTTATCCATATACTATGACCCTTTAGGTTATTCTTGAACACGATCCTCTCATATGTCAACCACATATTGTTCAATATTACACTAATAACCTGGAATTTTTCATATAATGGATAATATTATATTGTAAATAAAATAATCAAAATTATTATTAATTATTAAATAAATAATTAATTACGATGCTTTAGGGCATAAATCCCAACAATCTCACACTTGCAATAAAGTCAGCGAGACATGTATCCTTGGGCATACTCTGTGCCCAACATGTTCTCCTACTTGCCCTAGCAAAGATGAGACATGTCTCGTAATTTTAGACATTCTAGATGACCCTCAACCACTTTATCTTGGAAAGTCTTTTTATATAGATCTAAACGACTGCCATTAAAAGCCATCTTGGTCTCTACCATAATGCTTTCTCTCTCTCGATATGATTCCCTATACGTTGGTGTTTTCTAATTTTCTTAATATTAGTCTTTACACCACTATTATTATAATAAATAGAAGACACTAAATCATATTTGAAACACCTTTCAGATCTTTAAGAAACTATTTTAGTCATACAAGTCTTTTTGTTGCTTCACAAGCAAAACCATTTAACTTGTATACCATACTCCACCACCTAGGTTAAAATTTATCTTTACATAGATTTCCTAAATCTTTGTAAGAACTAGTGTATCTTGTAAAGATCAAATCTTTAACTCCATACACAAAAATTTCTCATTATCCAAAGATAATTTGAGAAAGTTTTAAATTTTCTACTAAATGGTCATACCATTTGTTTAACTGATATATGCTAACTAATTGTATATTAAATGTTCAGTCTCATTTATGCATATCATATACTTTCAACATTTAAGGTGTCTTAGGATACTCTTCCTTAGGCATAAATATCAAGTATTTGACAACAATTTTGTCAATATAAGATGTTTGAGACAAAGTTAACATTTTGTCCTTAAAATCTCAATTTTGGACATGTAAAATATACCGAGTCATTCCAAATCACTTATTTGAAATTGGTTACTTAATCAACTTTTTATGTTAGATAGACATCTTACATAATTCATAATGAGTAAAATATCATCAACATAAAACATGAGAAAAATATACTAAGCAATTAATGATTTTGTCTATACAAGCTTCATTAATATATACCTAAAGTCATAGATTTTGATAATTTTATCAAACCTTATATTCAAAGATCAAATGGTAAAATTCATTTCATAAATGAACATTCATTATTTTGCAAACTTTTATTCTTTTGATCTTTGAAAATAAACCTCTCTGATTGATTTATGTAGATGCATTATCTAAGATTTCTTTTCATAAAAGAATTCTAAACATTCATTTTCATATTCCATATGCAACAATGAATTAAATAATACTTACAGACTTTAGCAACAAGTGAGAAAGTTTACTCGCAGTATACTTTCTCCTATTAGGTTTAACCCTTTGCCATTAGTCTCACTTTGAGGGCAATAAGCCTTCAACTTTGTCATCTAACATGACAATTTTGGGCTTCAATTAAACCCTTGTAAAAGTTGAGTCATCTCATAACTCTCCCACTACGATGAGGCTTATCCAATTCATGACTATGATCCATTTGACTTTCAAATATAATTAAATTGTTAACAACTTTTGTTAACTATTTAGTGGTTTCACTTGGAACCAATTTATTAACACTATCTCACCTTATTAAAGGTTTGTACTCTTTTATTTGATATTTCTTATAAAAATGATATTTGTCATACAAATACCTTATTCGTTTTAGGACTACATAAAAGACCATTTTATACTCCTTAGGGGTGGCCTACACTTAGGCTTATATTTGAACATATACAAGCTTTTTAGACTTGTTTCAGCACGTGAGCTTAACATTCCCAAATGGTGAAGTGTTGTAAACTAGCTTTACTACTATTCTATAATCTTTAAAATTGTCTCGTAGACACTTTTGGAGGGAATCATGTTCACCAATCAATCTCTATTGCATTTCCTAACCAAAGTATGGTAATGGTGTATAATTTATTACTGATGTGACCATGTCTAACAAGGTCCCTATTTCTCCTCTTGCAGCATAATTTCACGAAATTGTACTTGGTATTAAGATAATTGGGATAAAAACCCATTTTCTATCAATTAGTTTTAGTACGTAAGATTCATGTACTTTCTATTATAATCTGATCATAATGTCTTGATAGATTTAATTACCTAATCGATTTTTAATTTTAGTCTTAATTTTCTTAAACTTTTCAAATAATTTAGACTTATGTTTATTAGGTAAAGATACTTGTACCTTGAATGATCATCAACTAGAGTGACGAAATATTCATGACTTTGTTTGGCCTTTACATTCACCAGACCACTTGGGTCATAATGTGTAAGCCCAAAGTATTCCTTGGCGTTCTAGCCCTATCTAATAAAGACTCAATGATTATCTTGCATGAAAGGCAAAATCTATAGACATGTAAAGTAATTAACTAATTTTTAGAGAATTACCTCTTACTAGTCTTTTCATTTTATTCAAGTTGATGTTAATCAACCTTAACAACCAAAGTCAAGTATCATCTTTTAGGAGAAAACAATGTCTTTCTATTATGGATTCTATAATCCTGAATATCTCTGTATTTTGTAGTATAGTATATGTCAACATTTTAAACATATACAAATTGTTCTTATTTTCAGCTGAATGTATTTTCAAACAAATTTGAAAATATAAACTTCCATACTTCAAAGTAATTCATACTATATGAATATTTTTGTAATAAAGTTCGAGAAATTGAATTTCTCTTATGGTTATTAAAAACACCATATTCAACATTATGTAACAATTTTTACTTAATGACATCTTAATGTCTCCCACTACAGTAACTGAGATATGCTTCCTTGTGCCAACTTGTAGAAACTATTCTACATGTTAAGTATTTTCCAAGAATTACATATTAAATGTAATGAAGAATAAATCTTGATAGTAGATCTTATATCGACTATCTATGTGGCGTTATTTATATTCCACCAAAAATCTAGTAAATAAATTTACTTTCATTTATATCTTTCTTCCCATAGAGGTATTTCAAAAATTCATCTCATTATAACTGTCTTGGCTAATTTAGAAACTATTTCCTTATATAAGCTTTAGTCATTTGATTTCTTTTCTTGGATTTTTGTAATAGTTGAATTCGAGATCAATTAGACAATTATCTAAATTTAGCTTCTATTGACTTCACATCTCATATGTTGTCATCTTTTTTAATCTTCTAAGCTTGACACCTATCATGTCAACTAGGAGATACGTACAAGCTATCTCGTTTACTTTTGATTCGTTAATCATGTGCTTCATGAACAATTCGATTAGCATTGGCAACAGGTTTTGAGAACATTTTTCAATAAAGACAAATAAATATTTTACACCATCATTATAGTGTTAATGTTACTTTTTTCAAGTAATAAAATTTTCTCAATTTTGACTTATCAATAATAAAATTAAAAATTATGAGAGAAACTGACATAATATTGAAATATATATGTAATTTAACATCATGCAAACAATTATCCATTCAATTTTAGCATTGAAATCAAACAATTTGAAAAATGAACCTTATAAATTATTTCTAATGCTATGATACTTTAGTGAGTTAGAACAAGTGCCGCCGTAGGGTAGGTCAAGTATTCATTCACTAAACTGAGACAAGCTCAACCAAGTATTATACTAGAATAACTCTTATTCCTATAATATTTAGTTACCATTAGTTTGGTCAAGAACATTATTAATAACTTTAATGAGCCTTTTATAAGTGTGACCCATAATTTTAGATCCCGTAGTTTTATCCCAACAAGTGTTGCCGTAGGGTAGGTCAAGTATTGAAAACAAAACTACAATCATATCCTTCTCAAGAGTTCACCCTGATATTGACCCATGCAAACACCTTCCGTAAAGGGACGGTCCAAAAGAAGCCACGAGGCCCCGCATGAATCTCACGATGTGAACCAATGATGGAGACCATAGGATATTTTGACACATTTCCTTTTCCCCACTTACTATTTTGAAATAGGGTTTTCTCTTGCTTAGACAAATTAGGCTAATCTCATTTATCTAAGTTCCTCAATCTACCTTTCATAACCCTTATGTTGTTAGATTGATTTTAATGTGAATTACTAAGTTTTTAAACTATTAAAAATTAATCACATTATGAGCATGTTTAGTGAAATTAAATAAAATTTGACTAATTTAACTCCCAGGTTGATACCCAGTTAGAGGTGTTCCCTTTCGGTTAGTTTAAATACCTCATTCTAGACAGAACCTTCCATAGACAGAGTTCCCTTATAGTCAATTTTTATTTTAAATTCATCAATCTTTAATTAACTATTAATTATTAGATTAATGAACATAAGTGAATTTATAAATAAATGTTTTTAATCCTATTAAAAAATAATTCACTTGGATAGTCTTAAAAATTCATCATTTTAAACCCTTTAAAACAAATTAAAAGATAATCCTAGATATTTTATTCCAATCTTATTAGAAAAAAATAAAAGATAAATTAAATTCAAAACTTAAACTATTTTATTTTTGAATTAAATTATCTTTATTTTTGGAAGACCTAATCTTATTAGGAAATTAAAAGACCTCATTTTATTTTGAAATTAAAAGATCTAATCTTATTTTAAAAGAATTTAATCTTATTAGGAAACAAATAAAGATGAATTAAATTCAAATTTTAAACTATGGATAATCTTCAAATTCTACCATTTTAAACACTTTAAAATTAAATTAAAAGATTGTCTTAAATTCTAATCTTATTAAAAACAAATAAAGATATATTAAATTCAAATTTTAAACTATTTAAAGCATGAATTAGAAATATCTTTATTTTAAGAAAATCCTAATCTCATTAGGATATATTCTAATCTTATTAGAAAAACATGGATTTCATTTATGAAAAAAAATATCCTAATTTAATTTTCCAAACATAATAATTATATTCAAAGATATGGAAAATATATCTTTTTCTTTTTGGACCATCAATATTAGGATTTAGAAAACCCTAAATTAACATCTAATTAAGCAATAGCCGCCTCACTTAAACACCTTTAATTCATGCCGGCAAGATTTGAAACTTCGAAAGCTTCTTTCAAAGGTTTTATCGTGGAGTTGGTCACACCCGCATCTCCACTTGAAGACACACGCCAACAACACCATAGATGTTTGAATTAAAGCTTCACTTACTGTCGGCTGTGTTTGTCTTATGACTTAATTAGATATATATATGAAACTTCATGCATGCACACGTAATTCTTCTGCTGACAGTTCATTCAAGCATGCTTGCATATGAAATTAAACTTCATGCCTTCAAATAATTCTTTTTAATGCATTTGGGATTCAACGGCAAATGTTGAACAACACGCCCATGTGCAATTTGATATATGGTATCACCGATTTCAACTCAAGAAACATAAAAAATCTTGAAAATATATTTAAACAAAAGCCAATTAAATTCTAATGCCAAATAATATGCTTAAATAGTCAATTTTGCAGACCAACATATATTACATATATGAAATTAAAATATCCACTATACAAAACCTTAATTTTAAATAAAATTCAAAGACTGTTCTGATATCAATTGATAGGAATGAACTCTTCATCCCACAGCGAAAGCATTGGATCGTCTTTGATTTTATTTAAAATTAAACTAAAAATAATATTAATTAAGAAAACTTACTTTTGAGATAAATATGGAGAATATTCTGGCGGGTCTTTATCTCCTCCACAAACTCTTTCTGGTTATGACTCTAATACAAGATCAAGGTTCGTGGGAGCCTCTTGAAAGAAAATCCTCAAAGGATTGGAGAGGAAAAAGTCTAAAGATAATTATCTAATTCTCTATTGAGGAGATGTATGTTCTATGAAGAATGCCCATTGGCTCACCCCTAGGGTTCTATTTATAGTGGTCTAGGGAAGATAATTAAATAATATATTTTAATATATAATATATTAAAATATATTTATCTAACCAATTTGAATCTTATTCAAACATTTTAAAATTCTCCTACGACATCTATTTCCTAATTTGAATCCAATTCAAATTTAATAAATATCTTTTCTTTAATGTATCTAATATACATTAATTATTTTAATATTTAATGTATCAAATAGAATAAATATATTTTCCTCTTCTATATTTAATATATCTAATATATTAAATATTAATTTGAACACTTCAAATTAAATATTAATTTGAACATTTCCAAATTTTCTTTCAACTAAATTGATCTTTTAGCGTTACTATGAGCTAGCAAAGGGACCTTATGGACCTATAGATTATAAGCTCCAATGATACAAAATTAATTAATTAAACTCTTTAATTAATCAATTTTCATTCATTAACTCTAGGGTCACTCCACTATAGGCCTAAAGTTGCACTCTTATGCACTGTAGGACAAGTTGTGTCCATTGATATATTCATTACATGCAAGTCGATCCTTCACGAGTTGTTCGTAATTACAGCTAGGTCAAAAGCTCGTTTTACCCCTATAATTACATCTTGCACCTTAAGTACCACTGATCCTCTAATGAACAATTTGTTTATGATCCAACCATAAACTAAGTCCCTCTTGGGCCAGTGAGAGGGTGAGGCCCCATTGTTCAAGTCCCGAAATCAGCACTTAAAGGAACTACTCATCTACTTACCCTATAAAGGAATGGGTGAATTCCATCTTCTGAGATTATGTTCCCAGCTTCCTATTTGGTCAAGTCCCCAAAATGGTAGGCATATTGAATCGGCTACAAAAGCCACTCTCACCATGCAAATCAAAGGACAATTCCTCACAGGCAGAAGTTCATAACTCACTCAGGATTAAGATCGAGTCACATATGATCATTTTGATGAAATATTAATCTTCTCAATTAACGGATTTATAAAGAGATATTAAATATTTCGTGGTCCAGTCTTACAAAAACTCATTGTATAAGATACCCCTACTCACATGTCTCCACATGAATTATTTGAATCAAATCGTTTGTAACTATTACAAAGTGGGCCGTATCAATAATGTTACCAGGATAAGGCACCCAACCTTATCCATATACTATGACCCTTTAGGTATTTATTGAACATGATCCTCTCATATGTCAATCACATACTGTTCAAGATTACACTAATAACCTTGAATTTTTCATATAATGGATAATATTATATTACAAATAAAATAATCAAAATTATTATTAATTATTAAATAAATAATTAATTACGAAGCTTTAGGGCATAAATCCCAACACTCAGGAAAACGAGGTGGCTTGCAAAACAAAGAAAACACTGCACACCGGTGTGATGCTTGCCATAGCCACTTCGATGCTTAAGTCAAAGAGGAAAGAAGTGTAGCAAGCTATATTTTGAGAGTGAAGACTCAGAATGAGTTGCCTCCAATGGGATTATAGTGATGTATTTATATGAGGATGGCTTAGGGTCTTCCCCTTCGCGAATTGGATTAGGTCTAGGATCGAGATGAGCTCTTTGAGGTATATTGGGCCAGAGACACGTGTGGAGCACGTCTTCATAGAGAAGAACTGGGTCGACGGTTCGGGTCAGGTTAGAGCCTTTCGGGCTTTTGGCTCTTCTTTTACTTTTTCGGGCCCAATTTCATCTTGAGCCTCCGTTTAAATCCTGTTTGAGCTAATTGACTTCTATTCTTTTGGATTAGATCCAGTTGTCCAGATTTACCCATAACAATACAAATTTCAAAAAATGATAGTTTCATGTTTTACATTTTTGTTAGCCAGGTGTCAATAACAAGGAATAAAGTTAAGAATAATTCAACATTTAGGAATGTAATTGGAGCTTTTTAAATTCATGTATTCAAAAGTATAAGTATTAAATATGTAATATAATCATGGAAATATTTCCCCCCTCATAACTCTAGGATACGATTTAGAAAGAGAACATAAAGTTAGAAAATAACAAAAAGAATGAGAAACTTTATAAAAATGATGTTTTTTAGTTCAACAATTATAGTATGTGAGATCGAGTCATCGACTTTCGAAATGGTAATTGATGTCTTATCCAATGAACTATGCTTAAATTGGCTTTATAAAAATGACTTATATATCAGCGAAAATATTTTGATTTAAAGTTATCACTTTTCTCTATTTCTAATGGATGTGAATTTGGTGACACATTCAACTTTTTCATTTTTTTAAATTTTGATATGGAGATGAATCACTACTTTGTTTGTGAATAAAAAATAATTAAAGGTAGGAGTTGTTTATTTTTAATTAATCCCTTGGTAATCAGTTGTTTTAGTAAAAAATAAACATAAGAAATAATATAAAATTGATAAATAGCTAAAATATATTCGTTTATCAAAATGAGCATAGTTCAGTGGTAATTGATATGTACCCTCAACTAAGAGGTCAAATGTTCGAATCTCCCATCTCAAATATTGTTGACGTCAAAAAATAATAATAATAATAATAATAATAATAAATATATTAGTCTAACCTTCTCTAATGATCAATAAAAGACAACAAAAGGGCCTATATGATGATGTTTATGATAATATTTTATAGCAAAATATAATTTATTGAGGAATGGAGACAACAGTATTGCACAAATTTAATCCATATAAAGACAAAGTGTGACACGTATAATTCAGTATAATAGTAGACATGATCATGACTTAGAGCATTTATTTTAAAGTATAAAATTTTACATGTATTACGTGTAATATATTATAATATTTTAAGACTTTATTGGATAATAATTTTATATTTTGTTTTATAAATTAAAGGTAAATTGTGAAAACCACCCTAAAGATATGGATTGTTGCAATTCCACCCTTAAATTTTTAATTGTAAAATTAGACCCTCCAACTTTCATATTTATAAAAAATTAGACCCTTATGTTAATTATAAGTTAAAAAATCTAGAAAAAATGAGAATTTTTTTTTCTTTTGAGTTTCTTTTCCATCTCTTTCCCCCACACAATGCCTTCCCTCTTATGTTTTCATTTTTCTTCCTTTTCTTCTCCATTATTCTTCTTTCTAGCGGGAATTCGAATCATTGCACATCGTTCTCTCTAGATGTTCACAAGCCTCTCCAGTGGCTTTCTCCATTGATTGGAGAAGAAATGTGAAATCGAGCATCCCATAGAGATCCAAAAATGGGCTTTTCTCAGTTTGAGGAAAGTGGTTGGAGAAGAAATGTTCTCTGATTATGTTTAGAATGATTTTACAGAAAACTAGAAAAGAGAAAACACACAGATATTGGTATGAAGCCTGTGTATTTCTTATTGCTCAACCAAGCTATTTATACTACATGTAGGTTCTGCTACAGAGGAGTGAAAATAGGAGTTGTGGAAGGTGACTTTACAATATTGCATATTGAGGATCCCACATCTAAAAGATGAAGAGTGACCTCACAATTTATAAGATATATGGGTCACTCCTCCCATTGCCAATTGGCTTTGAGATGGAACCTCATGTAATCTTGATATGGTATCAGAGCCCATTAAACCCAAACGGGTATTCGGTCAAAAAAAAATTAAAATTGGAATTCGATCCAAGAATGGTGAGCCTAAAGTGGCACCATCTCCTCTCATTGCCAATTGGCTTTGAGATGGAACCCCATATGAACCCAAAGAGGCACCATCTTAACCCAAACGGGTATTCGGTCCAATACAAACCCAAACGGGTATTCAGTCAAAAATAAATAAATAAATAAAATTGGGATCCGATTCAAGAATGGTGAACCCCAAAACAAACGGGTATTCGGTCCAATACAAACCCAAACGGGTATTCAGTCAAAAATAAATAAATAAATAAAATTAGGATCCGATTCAAGAATGGTGAACCCCAAAAGAGGCACCATCTCGAGGGGGCATATTGAGGATCCTAAGAGGCACCATCTTGAAGGGGCATATTGAGGATCCTACATCTGAAAGATGAAGAGCGACCTCACAATTTATAAGATATATGGGTCACTCCTCCGATTGCCAATTGGTTTTGAGATGGAACCCCATGTATTCTTAATTTGCAACCCACTTAACCACGATTCGGTCACCAAGAGAAATATCATGGACGTTCACAGCAATTAAAAACAGACCTAAAATCAGCCAAACAAATGAGAAAATGAGACTGAGGAGAGAGAAAATGGAATGGAATAGAGAGGGAGAGAGAAAATAGGAGTTGCAAGAGGGAGAGAGGAAATTGAGGGAGAGAGGAAAGAGATGGGAAAGAGATATGGAATAAAATCCAAAAATGGAAGAGAGAGAGAAATATCAAGTCAAAATAAAAAATGAAAAAATAAATAAGACTTTTATAAGAATAGTTACAAAAGGTTCTAATTTTTACACTATTTTTACACATGAAAGTTGGAGGATCTAATTTTTACATTTAAGGAGCTATTTGGGGCAAAGAGTTGCAAGGAGTAAGTGTTGGTAAGTCTGGAGCTGGAGAGTTAGGAAGTCTGTATTTGAGGTACAGAGTTAGGCAGTAAGTGTTTGGGGCAAGAAGTTGTTTAGTCTGAAATTTTGAATTCTGTGTTTAGGATGCAGATTTGTTAAGCCTGAAGTTATAAAGTCTGAGTTGATTTTAGTTTTTTTATTATAGTTTTTTCTACAAATTTTCAAATTTTCATTATTAAGGATTTTTTCCATGAATTCTAAGATTGAGATTTTTTGATTTTATTAATTTATGTATATTTTACAAATTTCTTTAAATAAAAAAAGAATTTTGAATCAAATACCCAACATTCTTTTTTCAATATCTTTTACATTAATTATTCATCTGCCTTAGATAGTTTTCAAATAAAAGAAAGTCTTACGATAATTTTTTAAATATTACATGTGATTTGGAAAGATTTCAATCCATTAATTTAAATAGATTCAAATAAACTTCAAAATTTTTATGTTTTTATTCTCTTAATTCTAGAAATAATATAAATTTGTTTCCCTCAATCCTAAAATTGATATTTTAAATTATATTATTTTATGAATATTTTACAATTTTGTTAAAGACTTGTTTTTGTCAATTTTAAAATTTTAATTTAAGATTTATTTTTCAAGCTTAATAAAAGTTATAATATTTTCCTTTTGCATAATTTAAGATTTTATTTTTCTAACTAATCAATGTAATGAATTATCTAAAGTTTGATTAATTTGAAAATAATATATTCTTTGAAGTTTTAAAATAACTAAGTTAAAAGTAAAATATCAAATATTTATGTTATTTTAAAATAATTAAGTTCAAAATAACTATATATTTTTTAACACCACTCAAAATGAATATCATACATACTTTTTTTCAAAATGCTATATATTTATGTTATTTATTGTAATAATTTTATTTTATTGAGTTTAGAAGGAGAAATCGTTTATCTTTTTACTTTGAAAATAATTAATTTGAAAATCAATTTTTTTTAATACGTTAACCTTTTAAAATTCTATTTTCTTAAATTGTAATAAGGTTAGTTTAAAATATGTTTTTCTTATCTAAAAATCATAAAATTATATATATTTTTGAGCTATTAATAAAAAAAGAAAGCTAAAAAGAGATAACATTGTTGTTTGTTATAAGTAATTTTAGTTTAAACTTTTAAAAAAAATTGTAGATGACATGTGGAGGAAGTAAGATAGGGAGATTTTTATCAATTAAAAAAATTGTTATGTAGTACTCTAATTTACATTAAGAATTTCAATTTAAATAATAGTATCATATCCAAAACATTCTTATATGATTTATATTTAAAACAAAAAATTATAGAATGAAAATAAAAATAGTTTTGTTAAAAAATTCATTAAAATTATAGGATAAAAATAAAATTATTTTTTAATAATTATTTATATTTAATTAGCAATTAGTAATAATGATGAGAAAATTTATATAAAAAAAATTGTAAATTAAGAAATTTTAAAAAAATTGTAAAAAAAAATGGAGAGATAGAGGAGAGAAGAGAGAGGGAGGTAGGAGTGAGATAAGGCAAAGAAGAGAGGAGATAGTAAAATAGTGGGGTTGGGGAGTTGGAATAGGAGTTAATAGGGTTATTTGTACGGATGACCTTTTTTTTAAAGCTAAAATGATGGATGACCTGGTCTTTCAAAATAACGATGGATAACCTTCTGCTGATGTCACACCGAGAGCGAGAGTATGATAAAACCCAACGAGAGCAAGAGCCATCTTCAACCTTCTTGACCCAGAGCGAGAGTACAAGAAAAATCCAATGAGAGCAAGAGACCATCTTCAACCCATCTGCAACCTTCTTCTCGTAGATGCCATTTTCAACCTTCTTCTTTCCCTTCATGCATGCTGGCGGCAACCAACCTCAAATCTAGGTATCAAATATGGAATCCATTTTCAAACATGGTTGAAGATTGTAACGCCCCCAAATTTTAGCCTAACTTAGGGAATGTCACTAAACTTACGACCAACATATCTCGAAAATTTTGATAGCATAACGACGTAACTATAATAATACCCAAGTTTTACTAATACTTGTTAGACAAGATAAACACACTTCTAAAGCCAGAATCACCAAACAACCATTCTAACTTCAACTCAAGAACTATCAAAGAGTCATAACCAATCAACATTCCAAACATAATCATAACTAGACTTCTTCACTAAACTCCAACAACACAAACCATAAAAGATAAAGGAGCCTAACAAGTTTAACCACTAATGAATAACATAACTACTTAAAGAAACAATAGCTAGCAATCTAACAACCTTTTAAACTTAGACAATAAAGGTAGTAAACCACCACACAAGCGTAGTCCTCAAACTAAACATCAACTATAATGAAGACAAAGAATTAGTTTAAAAGATTAAAAACTAGCTAAATGGTCTCCTCTTCACCACCAAGTTCCTTCTCAAGCACCTCAAAACTGCTGGTGAGGAGGGAGTCAGTACAAAAGAACTCAGTAAGTAGCTCACACCTGGTGAGCCACCAAACATCAAACAAACAAATATCATGTTGTTCACACGCACCCAAACATGCTTATCAACATTAATAACACAAGTCTCATGCTCAACTTACATAGCAAGTAAAGTAAACATAAAACTAACACAACACATGAATTATACATCCTACCTTGCACACTCAAGCTCCACGAGCTCACTTAATACTCATAATATAGTTCTCACAAGGTTTCCTGAGACTGATTCTTTCGAGACACGTTGATTTCCATTGATTTTATCTAGGGCCACCAACATTCTCTGCCAGCCCCAACTGATTTTATCCAGGGCCAGTAACGCTCTCCATGAGCCCCAACTAATTCCATCAAATGTTATCAACGTTCTAAAAAATCTCCAATACTTGTCTTTTTAAACTCAATGCATCGACTCTAACCATCCTAAAACTAGGTCATCGATGCTACTTCTAAATTCATTGATGACATATCACTCTTCGACCATTTTACTTGAGGCACCTGGTATTCACTCAACTTTCATTTACCACACCTAAGGTCCTTTGACCCCACACACAATTTCACTAGAATGCATGTTTCCTAGGCACACTTCTAGACCATGCTTTATGCTCCAAACAACACAACCCATTCACAACACGTATTATGCATAATCAAACAACCAAGAATTCAACATGCTATCACCACATAATCACCACATCTCACATAAAAGCATTCTCAACATACATATAATGGATCATGTATATATATATATAATGCATAAAAGAAATCAATAAGAAAACATACAACATGCTTCATGCAGTTAAACAGACCCACCAAGTAGAAACTACTTACCTAGAGTTCTCCTAAAAATATTCCAAGAGTTCTTAAACCAAGAGAATAATCTTTAGAGGCTATACTTAGTTCGAAAACCTTTAAGAAAACTATAACATGCTCAAATAGGGGTATACTTACTTAGAAACAATTTTAAATGCTAAAGAGAATTTTCTAAATTCATGTCAAACTGCAACCAACATCATTTAAGGGTTAGAAACCAACTCACAATACTTATGTGAAATCTCAAAAGGGTCTAAACGAGACCTTACCACCCAATACTTATTGAAAAAGACTTGCCCACTTGCTTGAAAGTATTCGAAAAGACTCTAAAGTGGTTCAAAACTACAAGCAGTGTTTCCAAAGGTTAGAAATGAATTTACAACACCTTAAACAAGATTAAAAAAGGAATGAAATGCGTTGAAACTTACCAAAATGGCTCGAAACCTCACTGGTCAACCTTCGAATCAACCCCTTTTTGCTAATCTGATTTGATGGCTTATGGATAAACTAAAAATAAGCTATTCGGGTTATGAGTCAGAACCGAAAGTATTTGAAACTACAATTAAACAGTATCTGAGCATTAGAAACTAATCTAAGATACTGTAATTTAGTCCGAATGAGTTTAAGGGGTGCTAACTTGCAAAAACAGACCCAATAATCCCTTGTTGAATCGTGTTCGATAGTGTTCAAATCAACCCCAAACTACAGACCGAAGGTTCCTACACGTTAGAACCTAAGCTATAACACCTAAAGTGATTTGCGAAAGGTCTAAAACACATTAAAACTTACCGAAAGAGCCCTTATGCTTGATGTTTGTTGTTCGAAGGTGTTCAAATTGATTATGAATTGCAAACTGAAGATTTCGACATGTTAGAATAAAGCTACAATACTTAAATTCATTTGCGACAGGTCTAAAAGGCAATAAAACTTACCGATCAACACCAAAGAGGTTGGAATACTTGCTGGTTAGTGTTTGAGTTGGTTCGAAAACACCAAACTAACCTCTACTGGCTATGGGTAAATTAATTTGAGGCTATTTGAGTTATGGGTAACAACCAAAAGTGTTCAAAACTGCAAAACAAAGTCATCTAAAAAGTGGGTACTACAAATCTAAGGTTGATGACGTATAGGTCAAAGTCGAACCTTACCAAAGAGGAGAGAAGACGTTGTGCGGGGTTTCGCGACGCTGCTGTAGGACACCATGCTCCCAAGGAGGCTTGTCGGGGAGAGGGAAAGAGGAATCGTCAGCATTCGCGAGAGAGGGATAATCAACCAAAGAAGAAGAGGAAATCGAATGGGTCTTGTTGCTTGCTGTTGGTGTGGGTCTCGTAGCTCGCATCGCCGAATGCGCAGACGCCGAAGAAGGAGAGGGAGAGGGCTGGCTGGCAGCAAGCTTCTCGTGAAGGGGAGGAGGAAGAAGAAGAAAGTGAATGGGGAGGGTTGCGTGAGGAAGAAGGAGAAGAGGAGAAAGCTTTAGGGTTTTTTTTCCTTTTTTTTAAAAAACTAAGCAAAAACCCAAATTTAAACTCCCTAAAACCTCCAAACAAGGATCCTAAATGATTTGGAGAAAATCTAATTAAAAAGGAAATTTGAGTTCCTTTTTGAACTTAGAAAAACTTATCTAAAACCAAATCCTTAAACATTTGAATTGAAGATTTAATTAAAAAGCTCTTTTCCTAAAACTATAGAAATTCAAATTTACCTAACTTCAGAGACTAAATTGAAATTCTAATTTTTTTTTCTTTCAAATTAGAACTCTAATGAACACACCGAGTCCAAATACTCTAAAATAGCCTAATGTCATAATATGGGGCGTTACAAAGATGGGTTGAAGATGGCCTCTTTCTCTCGTTGGGTTTTATTGTACTCTCACTCTCGGTCAAAAAAGTTGAAGCCTCTTGCTCTCGTTGAGTTTTATCGTACTCTCGCTCTCAGTCAAGAAGGTTGAAAATGGTTATCGCTCTCGTTGGGTTTTATCTTACTCTTGCTCTTGGTGTGACGTTAGTAGGTTATCTATCGTTATTTTAAAAGACCAGGTCATCCATCATTTTGGCCGCAAAAAAAAAAGGTTATCCATACAAAAAACCAAAGTTAATAAGTTTATGGGGCCCACAATAGAGAATTGGAAGTAGGGATGTCCATTTAACCCGTGGGGCCGGGGCCCCACGGGGACCCGCCCCGAACGGGGAGGGGAATCCCCAATTACACGGGGAATGGGGGAGTGAGCGGGGAAGTTTTTTTCCCCGTTGGCTAAACGGGGACGGGGACGGGGAATATATTCCCCGCCCCGCCCCTCCTTGATTCCCCGCCCCGATTCTCCGATTAATAATATATATATGTATATATATATATTATTACCTATAGATAGAATTTAAAAAAAAAAAACTATAGTAGGAATTAGTTTAAGACTATTTCGTTATTAAAAAAAAAAAAAATTAAAGTCTATGTTGTAATATTGAAATTTGAATTTTTAGAAATTAAGTTGTTTCGACATTATAGTATTTTTACTTATGGTATATTATTGTCTTTATTAGGAAATTTATAACATTTACTTTAAATAGAATTATATTGAAAATTATTCATTTAGAAATAATTTTTATTATGGTTGAGAATAAATTTAAAAAAAAAAAAAGATAAAAAAAAAAAAAAAGAACGGGGAAAAATTCCCCGCGGGGAACCCGATCCCCGCGAATTCCCCGCAGGGAACCCGATCCCCGCGAATTCCCCGCGGGGAATCCCCTCCCCGATCCCCGCGAAATTAAACCGGGAATTTCGCGAGGACAGGAAATGAAATGGGGGGCGGGGACGGGGACGGGGAATCCATTCCCCGGCCCCGCCCCGCCCCGTGGACATCTCTAATTGGAAGAGGAGTTTATACGTTTGTGAGGCCCATAATTGGAGTTAAAATATCATTCGGCCAAACAAAGAATTGAGTTATTAACTCCTCCCAATTCCTCAATCCAAACACCACCTAAAAGTTTAAGGGTGACCTTGCAACAATCTCTATAGTTTAAGAGTGGTTTTTGCAATTTGTCCAACAATTAAAATCTATATATACAATGAAAAAGTATGAGTACTACTCCCATTCAAATGCCAGGTGGACGATCCAATCTTCCTCATTAAGAAATTTTATTCTTGAACTTTTTTGACATAATTGAAACTTTTTAAACTAACAAATTAGGAAACATTATTCAATATAATCGTAGTAAGGTGGTTGTCCCTTCCAAACCTTCGAATTTATATTTAAACCACCAATTTTAATTTTGTTCTCATATATTACTTCAACTCTTGAAATGGTTTCTCGACCCTCCCTCCGAACACAACTTTATGGATAAGATATCGGTTTTCTTTCCTACCTTTTTTTTTCTTCTTCCAAGTGTAATTCCCAGTTGTCTTTTTCTAGCGAGTTGAAATCGAGCCTGCAATGGCGTCTTCATGACGATCGAAACCTCAAGCTTCTCCTCAAGATCAACTTCCTCCACCGCATCCCATTTGAACAACCACACCAAATTCCCCACAAAATATTACAAATGAAGCATCGAAATCCCAATCCTGGGCAGATTCTTCTCCCTAAACCAAATGGCATAAACCTAATCTCCTTCTTCCTCGTCAAAACCTCCACGACATCGTCCTCTTCATTTAGTCAAGAATCTCTTCGGCCGGAACTCCATCGGCTCCTCCCACACCTCCCCGTTCCTCGCCATCTCTGCTGCTGCAAAATGCACCGTCGTTTTCTCCGGCACCACGAATTTCCCATCCAACACCACCTCCTCTATCACCAAATGCGGCATACCCAAATGCCCCGACAGATGCCCCCTCAACGTCTCCATTATCACGCCTTCAGGTACGTCATCTTCTTCAGATCCTCCTTTGTTACGTGTTCTTTCGATGATGATCGATTGATCTCTGTATGTAGCTTCTCTTGGATTTCTGGATATTTGACGATGTTCGCCATCGCCCATTGCATAACCACCACCGTGGAATGGACAATTCCGTTGAGAAATTCCGCATATAGGCTGATGATTTCACCTTCTTCCAGCTTCTAATTCTCTTCTGGGAGGTGTAGGTTTATCAATGTATCTAGATAGGGCAAAATGCGTTCTGTTTTTTCTGTTTCTGATTCTAATTCGTTCTTCCTTTGTTTGATTTCGCGTTGTCTTTCGTCGAATCTGGCTTTAATTAGAGGAATTATTGTAGTTTCCATTTCGTTTCGAAGCGTGGAGAGTTCGTTCCAGAGATTAGGGTAGAGGAATTTCCCCAATTTCAATGGATACTGATTGAGTTTGTTTTGGCTATTGGAATACAACAGAACGTGATGGAAGAGATCAACTAGGGCTTTGATTTGCTCCTCTTTGATCTTCAGCCCGAAACACATGGACACCGATAACTCTATCATAGTCGGCCAGAAATGATCGACAAGACGAACAACAGCGGCGTTGCTTAGCAGAGTGTATGCAATTTTAGAATGGAAACACCCTAAAAGTGCAAGTATATACAGCCTAATGTAGCAAGTGATAAGTATTTTTATATTGTTCTCCTCAGGGATTAGTTAAATGAAATTTACAATGCTTGGGTTGGGTTTAGTGAGGTGATAGGTAACCAACATAAATTTATACAACTAAACTTAAATGACATAAAGTAAACAAAATGCGTAAAAGTATGCTTCAATAGCTAAAGAGACAATAAAGGCAGTAACACAAGTTTTAAACCAAAGCAATAAAAAGGGAATTGAATTAGGGGTGAAATTATACTTCATCAAACTTAATGCTGGAGCTCTAAACTTGCTTCAACACCCAAAACAGCTAAACTCACGGAATATTCCCATTAAACACCCTAAATCAGCTCCTAGCTGTAAACACTAGGTGAGTGACTATCCTTAATCTCCTCAATCACCTTAAAGCAAGCTCTTAATCAGAACTAGTGTTATGCTTTGAAATCGGTTTACTCTTCTCTTTCCCAAGTTGGAATAAACAATGCTAAGATGAGGTGGCTGAACAAATCTCAGCTAAACAGTAAAACACAAAGCATAAAAGTGAAGAAATTGCAAGAAATTACTCATTCATTAAACTTGAATCAACACAATATCCCCTAATTCTCACCTTAAGGGTGATTAGTTTATACTAAGCATAAAAGAAAGCAATAAAATAGTGATTACAACTCCCAACATAATTAAAAACCCTAGTTACAATGTAAAACAATACAATAGAAAAGAAAAGGGAGAAATAACAGATGGGGAAAGCTCCAATAGCTCTTATTTGATGGTTTCAGCTCCCTTCCAGAAGAGGAACACCTCCCAATGTGAGTCTTCTTCTCCTTTCTCGAAATTCTCCCCAAAGTTGTCTCTCCTCCTTACCTTAAACGGTAAAGCAAGCTTTTATATCCCTTCCTTATTGAAATAAGGGTTGAATAGATAAGGCAAGGAGGTCTAATGGCTTCTCATTGGTTCTCAGCAGCTCACGTGGCAAAAAGTGTCCAGCTCAATTAATGAAATATCTCACTGTTGTGTAATTTTTTGCGCAATACCGCAAGTGTACGGGTCAAGTGTTAATATAGTGAAAGGGTGTTCGAGTATCGTCCTCAGGATTGGTTTTCTAATTCACTTAAGTACTATGAATATTATCGCCCAATGTTATTTAGAGAATAGAATTGAATGATGGATGCAAGATTTAAATAAAACAATTATAATAAAAATTGAAACAATCAGAGGAGAGAATATCCTAGGGAGTTGATTTCACCTATTAGACTAAAATAAATAAATTACTTAAACATCCAAGATTGATCAAACAAATATTTCATAAGTCTAGAAGTCTTTTATCATGAATGACTCTCTCGAGGACAAACAATTCTTATGCAATAAGGCAAAACCTACATCTCTGATGATTTTTAACGTTATACATAACATTAAGTTCCTTCATTAACAACTTCGAAAGGAGCTCTAATCATTATCAAGTTAGAACTACCTTTAGTCATGCAATTAGAATCTAATCTAAATTACCTTTCTCAAGTGTGAATTTAGACCAACATAACATTTAATCCGTGATCAAAAGATTAAAAGCATTAAGAATATAAAAGCATGAATGAAATTAATGACAATCAATCATGGAATTTAAATAATTAAAACATAAGATCTAATGGCTACATCAATCCCTAGAATAAGAAAAGAGTTTAGCCACTCATGTTCACTATCACAAAATCTAAACTCTTAAACAACATTTAAATACTAAATAAAAAGAAGGAAGAGAAAAACTATGCTGGTGTGTCGATTTTCCGTCTCCATATGATCTCCACAACTTGGCCTTGAATATTTCCCTCAGGTCTCTTCTCACTCTTGTATGTAGAAATTTAGAGTTGTGCTCTCCAAAGTTGAATGCCTTGAAGTGAAGAGAATGTGGGTATTTATAATGGGTTAATCCATATCCTAATCTAATTAGGAATTCATTATTTAATTAAATTAAGAATCCAAAATCTAATCAAATTAGGAATCCATAACCTAATTAAATTAGGAATCCATAACCTAATTAAATTAGGAATCTATAACCTAATTAAATTAGGATAATTTTTCTTCTCCAAAAATTGTCCCCAAAATTGGTTGCTTAAATAGCACATTTATCACCATATTTCTTCTAAAATCTTCATTTTGCTCCAAATGCTCAATTTCTACAAAATAAACAATTATGAACGTGAAAAACATATTTTTAAGTCTCAAAACTAGCATAAAATGAAACCTAAAGATAGCACATATTGTGTGCTATCACTCACACGTGCCTAATATGTACTCTGCTACCAGAAAATACCCCAGCTAACTTGATCCTTCAACATTTATATAGCTCAAGTACTCTAAGGCTTAGCTTTCCACACTTAGCCATTTTTAACCTACAAAAAACTCCTGTAAGGTCAAAATAATATAATTCAGTAAGGAAATGAACTTCAATGGCCTAAAGGTACTTCACAATTACTTTGTGACAATTAATACATGAAAGCACCAAATATGGTTTCTAAAAGCTAAAATAGTAAGAATACATAAGATATCAAAGAATAAACACATTAAAAGCTCAATCATAGCGCTTATTCTAAGAGCTAATAGTGCTACCCTGGGACTGCGATTTCAGGCGGGAGACGAGGGCCTATAGGCTCAACCGGCGGGTGTCGGAGTGGAGTCTGAGGCGAGAAGGTGGAGGATTTCGGAGATGAGGTTACGGAGGAGGAGGTTCCAGTTGGGGCTGTGGAAGGCAATGAAGATGGTGATGTGGTTGCTATAGAGGATCTTAGTGGTGGTGGAGGCAGGGGGCGGTCGACGAAAGTGGCGCCGTGGTGGACGAGAGCTTGGTGGGCGAGGGAATGGCAGGCGATGAAGATGACAGGGCGAGAGCCGAGTGGAGGGTGAAGATGGGATCGTAGTGGGCATGGAGGCTGTGAATCAGTGAGAAGAATGATGAAGAGTGTGGAGTAAGAGGATGTTGCCCAGAAATAGGAGAGGGGATGGGCTTGGTGGAAGGTTTTTGAAGGAGCGGCCATGACGGATGAGTTTGAAGATGGTGATGATGAAGATGATGGTTATGATGAGAATTGGAAGCCATGCAATTTCCATTTTGAATATACACAGATGGCATAAGCCAGGAGGAGCTTTAAGTTTGTTACCTTGATGAAGAAGACAAGGTCTAAATTCATGCAGAGGTGAAGAATGTTTAGCTTTTCTTAAATTGTTTTCTTCATGATTGTGTAATCTCTCCCCTTTTAAAATTATAAATTTAGCTTTTATTTTTTTAAAAAATTCACGAATCTAGACACAAAATTGAAAATTTAGAATTTTATAAGACATAAAATTCGAATTTATATCTAAAAAATTAATTAATTTTAAAATTTTTCAAATTTGTCCAGAATTTATTGGATACAAAATTCAAAGCTGAAGATTTGTTATACACAAAATTGAAAATTTTGGAGACCTATTCTACACTTTTGAAAGTTAAGATACTAAATAGTTACACACAAAGTTCAGAATTAAACTTGTAATTTAACCAAGATTTTTTTAAAGGTAGATGTATTGAATGCAGTTTTCTTAAATAGTTGTTTTGTGAGTCTATTACTAATGTCTTTTTTTTTTTTTTTTTAAAAAGAAAAAAAAAACTTTTGCAGATAGGAGTTGTTGGGTTTTTTATTTTTTTTTAAAAAAATATTTTTAATACTTTTTTATTTATTTTATATTATATTGCAATTGGGAGATGTGGACTCGAACACTGTTTCGATGCAGTGGTGTAGTTATTGAATTATTTGAACTATGTTTAAGTTGGAGGAAAGACGGTAGGATTAACGATACTGATCAATATCAATAAAAATCTTACTACTTTCTTTCAAAAAAAAAAAATATATATATCTATTCTCTTTTTCTCTATGTTCCTTTCTTCTATTTGTAAAAAACTTAATAGTAGCAAGCAACTTATTTTTATATGTGATTTATTTGTAATATTCTATAAATAAATAGACATTCTAAAAAATATATATTAAGAATAGTTTAAATTACAAGTTTAGTCGACGAACTTTCAAGTTTGTGTCTAATAGATCTTTAAACTTTAAAAAGTGTAAGTTCTTAAACTTTCAATTTTGTGTCTATAAAATTCTTGAACTTTAAAAGTGTCTAATAAATTCTTAAACTTTTAATTTTGAGTTCAATACGTCTTTGACATATTTGAAATCTTTAAAGTTAAATTATTTACTAGACATAAAATTAAAATTTTTGTCTAATAAGACCGTAAGTTTTCAATTTTGTGTCTAATAAATTCGTAAATTTTAAATATTATTGAAAAAGTTAACGGATTATTAGATACAAAATTGAAAGTTTGAAGATCTATTACACATATACAATTTTTAAAATTTAAAGACTTATGAGACACAAAATGAAAGTTCAAGGATCTATTAGATATTTTTTAAAGTTCAAAAATCAAATAGATATAAACTTTAAAATTCATGGACTAAACATGTATTTTAACTTTAAAAATAGGATTAGATATAAAAGTAAGAGAGAGGCTTCTACTTAGTACGTGTAAGTTTTGTACGATCTAACCAAACCATAAAATATCAAATTAAAATTTTTAAAATCATAAAACCAAATGGAAAGTTTCATTGGAAACAAAGTCCAAATGACAAAGATTAAGCTGAAAATTCTAACACCACAAAGATTAAGCTGAAAATTTGAACACCACATGGAACAAATTTTAATTATACCTTATAAGGACCAAATTTTTGTAATTTACCCATGTCGTGATTTAATTGAAATTGTTGCTTTAACAAATTATTTTAGACTATTTTTTCAAATTATATAATCGTCAAATCATATACTGAACAAATGATTTTATTTAAAATGTACCCTTTATGTTTAAAAAATATTATTAAATTTATACAATTATTTTTCTTTAAAAAGAAATACTATTTTCAATTAACTCTATAATTTTCCGTACCAAATAGATACATATCTTAATAATAAAAATAAACAAAGCATTAATTTGTATGAATCTCTCGTCACTTAGTTGGATACGAATGGGATGGATATTGATAAACCATTTTTCTTTTTAAATTTGATGTGGATGAAATACTCAATGATTGATGGCAAATTGAATTTAAGAAAACTAAAAAAGAGTTTTGATAACTTTAACGATTTTTTAATCAATCTTAAATTAAATATAAATTAATATGGGGACCATAAATCATTTATTATTGTTATTATTATTAAAGCTACAAAGTGGTCCTTCAATTATAAATTTGTATATTTGTCTAGCCAAATGGCTTATCTTGCTAAATATTATATTTGCCTGTATTTCTACGGCATCTTTTTTGAAGTTTGATTATTGTTTAGAATGACTTTATGGTGAGTGACTACAAAATTAGTGTTTTAACCAAAATTGTAAGTATTTTGGTAAAAGAAAAGGAAACGAAAGAAATGAAATGAAAGGAAAAGCCAGATAAAGAAACCACTTCAGGGTTGGTTCTATACTCTTAAATTTTAGCTCCACTTCAGGGTGGAGCTACGTGAGGAAAAAGTGCCATGTTTCTGAACTATTTTGATTTTTCTTTCATATTATTTTGGACTTCTTACTCTTCTGATGTTCTGACCTAAGAGAAACTGCTATATATTTGAATCTATCTATTCTATAATTTATTCTTTGCACTTTCAGTGTCCTTGATCATAGTCACAAGATGTGTTTGAGAACCACAAATTGCAGCATAAAAACGACGTTATGTAGAAGAAGTTCTTGATATTGCTATTTTTAACTTCTGATCCTCATTGAGGCATTTATAATTTTGATAATTTGTGTATTTGAAGGTAAACTTGTTCAAGAAATCTGACATTAATAGCCTTAATCCTCATTTAATGTTTCATCTTTTCCATTTTTGCACAGAATCTGTTGGTTAATTTTATTTCTGCTGCTCCCCAGCTGGTTTCCTTTCGAGTTAATTTCTTCAACCTTTTCTTTTTGGGTCAATTTAGAGTTCTGATTATATTCTTTTTGGTCACAACTAGCCTCATTTTGGTAGTTTCGTAGAAAACATGAAAAATGAGTCAGCTTGTACCATTTTGAACTGGACATTATCCATCCCACAAAGAAAACATAACTGGTTAGAGCTCAGATCAGCTGATGCATCATCCCTTCCCTATATCATTATAGCTAAAGGTAGTACGGTACGCAAAGACGTTATTGGACCTTACGGGTCGAAGGACCTACAGGACGTAGGCAGGGGAGAGCAAGGTTACAGTCCAAAATCTCATCATACAGCTATTGGTACATAGATGAAAATTGAGTAACTGAAAGATATTTTGATGCCCTGCCGTGCCAACCATTGTAGTATACCTTTTTTGTTTTGTTACTAGTGAAAATGGAAGAATTAACCTGGATACATATGTATTAGAGGTTAAATTTGCAGTGAAGTTAAGGATTTAGATGCAAATTCTCTCTTCACTTATTTATGTATTTGTTGGATTACAGGTATCTTCAAAGGCTTAGACCTGAGGCTGAAGTGCATAGTTTCTTTTCTGATGCATCAGGAAGCAGCAGGGCTGTTCAAAATGAGTGGTTTTTGCAATTTGTCCAACAATTAAGATCTATATATACAATGAGAAAGTATGAGTACTACTCCCATTCAAATGTGAGGTGGAGAAGCCAACTTTCCTCACTAAGAAATGTAATTGGTGCTTTGCCTATATACTAAGCTATGTTTGATTTAGCTTTAACACAACATTTTATTCTCGAACTTATTTGACATAATTGAAACTTTTTAAACTAACAAATTAGGAAACATTATTCAATATGACCGTAATAAGGTGGTTGTCCCTTCCAAACATTCGAATGTATATTTAAACCACCAATTTTAATTTCGTTCTCATATATTACTCCAGCTCTTGAAATGGTTTCTTGACTCCCCCTCTGAACATAACTTGATGGATAAGATATTAGTTTTCTTTCCTACCTTATTTCTTTTTTTTTTCTTCCAAGTGTAATTTAGCATGGATGGCAAATGACAAAAAAACCCATATATATATATTCTCTGTCGTCTTCTTCTAGCGAGCTGAAATATGAGCCTGCAATGGCGTCTTCATGACGATCGAAACCTCAAGCTTCTCCTCAAGATCAACTTCCTCCACCGCATCCCATTTAAACAACCACACCAAATTCCCCACAAAATACTGCAAATGAAGCATCGAAATCCCAATCCCAGGGCAGATTCTTCTCCCTCCCCCAAATGGCATAAACCTAATCTCCTTCTTCCCCGTCAAAACCTCCACGACATCGTCCTCTTCCTTCGTCAAGAATCTCTCAGGTCGGAACTCCATCGGCTCCTCCCACACCTCCTCGTTCCTCGCCATCTCCGCTGCCGCAAAATGCACCGTCGTTTTCTTCGGCACCACGAATTTCTCGTCCAACACCACCTCCTCTGTCACCAAATGCGGCAGAGCCAAATGCCCCGGCGGATGCCGCCTCAACGTCTCCATTATCACCGCCTTTAGGTATGGCATCTTCTTCAGATCCTCCTCTGTTACGTGTTCTTTCGATGATGATCGATTGATCTCTGTATGTAGCTTCTCTTGGATTTCTGGATATTTGACGATGTTCGCCATCGCCCATTGCATAACCACCACCGTGGAATGGACAATTCCGTTGAGAAATTCCGCACATAGGCTGATGATTTCACCTTCTTCTAGCTTCCGATTCTCTTCCGGCAGGTGTAGGTTTATCAATGTATCGAGATAGGGCAAAATGCAGTCTGTTTTTTCTGTTTTTGATTCTAATTCGTTCTTCCTTTGTTCGATTTCGCGTTGTCTTTCGTCGAATCTGGCTTTAATTAGAGGAATTATTGCGGTTTCCATTTCATTTCGAAGCGTGGAGAGTTCGTTCCAAAGATTAGGGTAGAGGAATTTCCCCAATTTCAATGGATACTGATTGAGTTTGTTTTGGCTACTGGAATACAACAGAACGCGATGGAGGAGATCGGCTAAGGCTTTGACTTGCTCCTCTTCGATCTTCAGCCCGAAACACATGAACACCGATAACTCCATCATAGTTGGCCAGAAATGGTCGACAAGACGAACAACTGCGGTGCCACCCTGGGAGTGCGATTTCAGGCGGGAGACAAGGGACTGCAGGCTGAACCAGCGGGCGTCAGAGTGGAGTTTGAGGCGAGAAGGATGGAGGATTTCGGAGATGAGGTTACGGCGGAGGAGGTTCCAGTTGGGGCCGAGGAAGGCGGTGAAGATGGTGACGTGGTTGCTGTAGAGGATCTTGGTGGTGGTGGAGGCGGGGGGGCGGTCGGCGAAGGCGGTGCCATGGTGGACGAGAGCTTGGTGGGCGAGGGAATGGCCGGCGATGAAGATGACAGGGCGAGAGCCGAAGTGGAGGGTGAAGATGGGGCCGTAGTGGGCATGGAGGCTGTGAATCAGTGAGAAGAATGATGAAGAGTGTTTGCGGAGTAGGAGGATGTTGCCCAGAAATGGGAGAGGGGATGGGCCTGGTGGAAGGTTTTTGAAGGAGCGGCCATGGCGGATGAGTTTGAAAATGGTAATGATGAAGATGATGGTTATGATGAGAATTGGAAGCCATGCAATTTCCATTTTGGATATACACAAATAGCATAAGCCAAGAGGAGCTTTAAGTTTGTTACCTTGATGAAGAAGACAAGGTCTAAATTCGTGCAGAGGTGAAGAATGTTTAGCTTTTCTTAAATAGTTTTCTTGGGCAAAATTACAAATTTACTTCATGATTGTGTAGTTTCTCCATTTCTAAAATTATAAATTTAGTCTCTAAACTTTTAATTTTTTTAAAATTTACGAATCTAGACACAAAATTTAAATTTTAGAGTTTTATTAGACATAAAATTCAAATTTATATCTAATAAATTAATTAATTTTTAAAATTTTCAAATTTGTCAAGAATTTATTGGATACAAAATTGAAAACTTAGGATCTATTATACACAAAATTGAAATTGAAAGTTTGGAGACTTATTCGACATTTTAAAAAGTTCAGAGACCAAATAGGTACACACCTTAAAGTTTAGGATTAAACTTGTAATTTAACCTAGTTTTTTTTTTCAAAGGTAGATGTATTGAATGCACTTTTCATAAATAGTTGTTTTGTGAGTCTATTATTAATGTCTTTTATTTCTAAAAAAAATAAGAAAAAAAACTTGGGCAGGTAGGTAGTTGTTGGGTTTTTATTTTTTTTAAAAAATATTTTTAATATTTTTTATTTATTTTATATTATATTGCAATTGGGAGATGTGGACTCGAACACAGCCACGATGGAGTGGTATATTTGTTGAATTATTTGAACTATGTTTAAGTTGGAGGAAAGACTGTAGGATTAACATACTGATCAGCACCAATAAAAATCTGACTACTTTTTTTCAAAAAAAAAGAAAGAAAAATATCTATTCTCTTTTTCTCTATGTTCCTTTCTTCTATTTGTAAAATACTTAATAGTTAATAGTAGCAAGCAAGATACTCTTGTTGATCGGTTAGTTGGTAAGTATTATTCGAGTTGCAACTTATTTTCATATGTGATTTATTTGTAATATTCTATAAAAATAGGATTACATATGAAAGTAAGAGAAGGCTTCTACGTAGTACGTGTAAGGAATTTTTGTACGGTCTAACCAAACCATAAAATATCAAATTAAAATTTCTAAAATCATAAAACCAAATTGAAACAAAGTACAAATGACAAAGATTAAGGTGCAAATTTTAACACCACAAAGATTAAGCTGCAAATTTTAACAATACATGGAACAAATTTTAATTATACCTTATAAGGACCAAATTTTTGTAATTTACCCATGTCGTGATGTAATTGAAATTGTTGCTTTAACAAATTGTTTTAGACTATTTTTCAAATTTTATAATCGTCAAATCATATACTGAACAAATGATTTTATTTAAAATGTACCCTATATGTTTAAAAAATATTATTAAATTTATACAATTATTTTTCTTTAAAAAGAAATACTATTTTCAATTAACTTTATGATTTTCCGTACCAAACAGATACATATCTTAATAATAAAAATAAACAAAGCATTAATTTGTATGAACCTCTCGTCACTTTGTTGGACTAGTGTTTTTAACACGTGCAATGCACGTGTATTTTTCAATTTTTCAATTTAAAATTTTTAATGATTTAAGTAAAATGTTAATCTTATTTAGTTGGTAAGATTTTTTTATTTTACCTTGCAAAAAAAAAAGATTTTTTTATTTTACATGTTATATCTTATGTGAATATAATATTAGAAGTAACTAACTTAATTATTATTTTAAAATTTTAATCTTGAATGTAGTAAGAAGTTTACAATTTTATAAAAGTTATAAAAAAACACAAAAATAACTTAATCAAAACTCAACTTAGATTCAAATATAATATTATTGTTTTTTAATTGATTAAAATATCATATTAAATACATTAAGATATGTAAAATTTATGTTATATTTCGAAAAAGCCTAAAAGTTGTAACATTTAACAAAAACATATTAAATTTAAATTATGGAGTGAAATTCTTTTTTTTAATTACTAATTTTTTAGTTAATATAGTTTAATACACTATAAATTATAAATTAAAATAATATATTTATTTTTTGTTGTTATTAATATTACAAAATATAAGAGAAAAGTTTATAAAAAATTATGCTAGTTTTGAATAAAATTAGCATGTGAAAAATCAAATTAATAAATGATGGGCAAAAATTAACATTAAATACTATAAAAAGTATTATTATCAAATATATATACAAAATAAATGTAATAGTAATGAAAAGGAAAAAAAAATTAATACCATCAATGTTAGATTATAAGTGAAAATATGATTAAAAAAACTTATATGTAACTTTCAATATATATTTTTTCTTTAAATTGTTATAAGAATAATAGGAAATAATTTAATAAATATATTAAATTATAAAATAACTTGAAACTATCTCTAACTAAAAATAATCTTGAAAAAAACAAATAAAATTGAATCGAAGATTTAAATTAATAAAAAAATATTAATACCTATAGGAAAAATATTGATACCTAAAAAAACCTTGAAAATAAATAATAAAACAATTTTTTTTAAGAAGAAAGTACAAACAATAAAACAAAGAAACAAAAGGCATATCTTTATGCACCAGATAAAGTAGTCATGAATGAAGATAACCCACCAATAGATGAAGAAGAACTGCATTGAAAGCTTACCGAGCGATCCCATCTACCACTAAGTTCTATCTCCGAAGAACAAATAACAAATAACAAATTGAATTAAAAGAATTGTAACATGCAAAGTGTTTAGAAAAAATAACAAATATTAATTATAAATAACTTGAAAATGTTTATAGGAGAAATTGATACCTATGTTTGAGAGCATTTTGTTGAAGCATCTCCATGTCTCATTAGTGCATAACACTACTTTGTATTAACACAAAAAACTTTAGAAACTTAGAGATTGGATTAAAGGGGAAGATAAACAAACTAAGAAATGCTCAAATTTTTGTAGAAAAATGGTAGGAAATAGCTCTTTATATAGTTGTAGCTGGAGTTGTAGAAGATTTTAAAACTCTTGAAATTCCATTATTAAAGTAAATTAAATATAATTAAATGTAAAAAGCCATTAACTATAGAATTAATTTACATAAATTAAATCAACAAAACCTTTTATATTCTAACCTTTCATAATTCTAACTTTTCTATATTTTTATACTTTCATTTTCAAATTTTTTTTCTTAATTTAAATGTTAATTATATGCATCAAAATATTATACTTTTGTTTTAAAAGTCTGATTATATATAATTTATTTTTTTTAAATATTTTTAATTTCTAATTTGTTTTTAAATATCACGTTTATATAAAATTTCATTAAATATAATTGATAATAAATTATGTTAAAAAATTCATTAAATTTACGTTTTCCATTGCTTAACATTTATTTTTTTTTTATGAAGATCCACTACATTTTTTTTTTTTAGAAAATTAAAGCTCCAATACATTTAAGTTATTAATTGTTTTGAAAAATATTTAAATATTTAGAGAAATTGCACTTGTTACCATTTTTATTATTAATAATTAATGTTAGTGGCATGCTTGTAAATTTAGAAATTAGAGTAGGTAAAATGATTTAGTTATATGAGAAAAAAAATGTAGGTTTTATTTGTATGTGAGTGGAAGAGTTTTTTTTTTTTAATCTAAAAACCTATTTATCATATTTGTATGCCAATTTACGTGGGAGAGGGAGTATTTGGATGGATGGAAGAATAGGAGAGAGGAAAGTAAAATTGAGAGAGACCTAGAGATGAGTATGAAAGAGAAAACTAAATATAATTAAATTAAATTAAATATAATTAAAGTTAGTGACTAAGTAAATAAAGAGAGAACTTTTTATATTCCAACTATTTAAATGTCATTACTTATAATTATTAGTAATTAATTATGATGACATGCTTTGTAATTATAAAATTTCATAAAGGGTAATGTAGTCCAAAAAAGTTTTTCAAAGATTGTGGCTTTTTAATATATTATAGATATGAATGGGATGGATATTGATAAACCATTTTTCTTTTTAAATTTGATGTGGATGAAATACTCAATGATTGATGGCAAATTGAATTTAAGAAAACTGAAAAAGAGTTTTGATAGCTTTAACGATTTTTTAATCAATCTTAAATTAAATATAAATTGGGGACCATAAATCATTTATTATTGTTATTATTATTAAAGCTACAAATTAAGTGGTCCTTCAATTATAAATTTGTATATTTGTCTAGCCAAATGGCTTATCTTGCTAAATATTATATTTGCCTGTATTTCTACGGCATCTTTTTTGAAGTTTGATTATTGTTTAGAATGACTTTATGGTGAGTGACTACAAAATTAGTGTTTTAACCAAAATTGTAAGTATTTTGGTAAAAGAAAAGGAAACAAAAGAAATGAAATGAAAAGAAAAGCCAGATAAAGAAACCACTTCAGGGTTTGGTTCTATACTCTTAAATTTTTTTTAACTGTTCTTCGATCAAGCACTTGGACAAAAAACATTCTACTTGTATTTTTTCCTCACAAAACATTTTAATTGCTTTTGATTTTTGTCCAAAAGGACTCTTAAGGCATGTTTGGGAATGATTTTAGAAATATTGATTTTAGTACAATTGATTGGTTTAAAATTGATTTATTAAAAGTGATTTTCATATAATCATTTTAATGTTTGGTTCTACACTTTCAATAGTGATTTTCATACAATTAAAAGTGATTTTCAAAAGGCATGTTTGGGAGCGACTTTAGAATAAGTGTTTTAAGCTAAGTAATTTAATTACAATTAATCTTTTAAAAGTATTTAGTCATAAATCATTTTAATATTTGATTCAACGCTTGTAAAAGTGATTTAAATTTACTTAAAAGTATTTTTTTTTAAAAAATGATTAATGTTTGTTTTCAAACGTGATTTTAGAATCATCAAGTTACTAAAAAAAGTATTACATTTGAGATTTTAAAAAATAAAAGGTGGTAGACAAAAGTTATATAGAGAGAACAAAAAATTAAGAGAGAAAAAAATATAAAGCTAGAGAAAATTTTCAAAGAGAAAAAAAAATGTTAGAGACATGGAGGGATAAAAATTTTAGAGGGAGGGACACAAAATTTAGAGAGAGAATTTTAATAAAGAGAGCGAAATTCAAAGATAGAGAAATAAATATAGAGAGATAAACAAAAAAATTTGAGCAGAATGATAAAATTTTTAGGAAGAATAACTTTAATGAAGAGAAAAAAGTTAAGAGGTAAAAAATACAAGAACAAAAAAGTAGAGCAAGATGTTAAAAATTAGAGAGAGAAAAGTTAAAAAGATGCAAAAATTATAGAGAGAAACAAAAAAATTTAGAAATAAAAAAAAGTCAAAGAGAGTTAAAACCATTAGAGAGAAAGAAAGTGAGAAAAATGAATAAAAATTTAAAAAGATCATAAAGTAAGAGATACACATTATAAAAATTTTAGAGAGAGAAAAATTGTCATTTTGTAAACAATGACGGATGAACTCAATGGTGACAGTTTTGAAAAAACACACTATTTGGTGGAAATTTATGAATTTTTACCAAAGATGACGGTTTTTACCCGTCACCGAAAGTATACTTTTTTAAAATTCAAATAATAGTCAATATAAATCACAATCACTTGACAAAAATCACTTGGGAATCACCTCCCAAGTGATTGATCGGGAATCACTTCAAGTGATTTTGGATACTTCAAAAATCACTTACTCACCATTGCCAAACATCACAAATTTGGAAGAGAAATGATTTTAGGCATGTCAAAAGTGATTTTTGCCATTTCAAAATCACTCCCAAACATACCCTTAAGTTATTGACCTTACTTATAAATTTTAGTGGAAAGTACTTTTTGTCATGCTAAAAGTACTCTAAAACATCGCCTTGGTATAACAAAGACACATCGAGAAAAAAATGTATATTTAAAGCCTTGTTTGATAATCAGTCGATTTTTTAAAATTAAGTTTATAAACACCACTTCCACCTATAGTTTTCTTTGTTTTGTTATTTAGAGTTTAGGAATGCTTTCAAAATTCAAAGCCAAGTTTTGAAAACTAAAAAAAAGTAGTTTTTTAATTAAAACTTGTTTTTGTTTTTAGAATTTGGCTAAGAATTCAAGTGTTTTCTTAAGAAAAATGAAAACTATTGTAAAGAAGTTGTGATAAAACAAACACAGCTTTTTTAAAAATAAAAAATAAAAAACTAAATAGTTATCCAACAGAGCCTAAATATTTTTTTTCATATAATTTATTTGATAAGAAAGACATTATGATTTATTATGGAGGTAAATAATAGTTTAAAAAGGTTAACCATATCGTTTTCATGTGCGCGTTGGGTCCATATAAGTAGAAAGCCAAGTCTTGTTGGTTAGAGTTTTAATTTGGATGAAATAATGAAGAGTTAAATATTATTGAAGGTTTATGAAATTAAGTAGTGCTAGCTTATGGATATCATATAGGAGAGATAAAGATATTCAAGTGTAGTGTTGTATGAGTACTAGAACCTAGGGAGGGCCTAGGTAGGTAAGATTTGCATGGATAAGAAAGTTACCTTTGGCATCTTGTCTAAGGTCGCAGGTCAATATATATTTGTTGTGTATGTTGATAGCACACAAAATGTGCTATTTTTAGGCTCTATTTTATGCTAGTTTTGTAGCTTAATCAATCACTTTTACGTTCATATTTATTTATTATGTAGAAATCAAGTATTTGGAGCAAACCGAAAGCTTTTAGAAGATTTATGAAGGAAAAGGAGTAAAATGAATGCAATGAAGCAACCAAGTGAAGAGAAGAAGGATCCCAAGCTAAAAATCTCGAGGGGATAGCATCAAGATGCTATTAGAGCATTGCGATGCTCTAAAATGAAGCCTTCAAGCCATTTGTCTCGCATTGGTAGCATCAAGATGCTACAATGGAGCGTTGAGACACTGGATTGAAGAAAGACACTTTATTCGCATGTAGTGTCTAAATGCTCTGCCTAACTAATCGGTGTACATGCAAGCGCACGCAATCGAAGTAATCATAAAACAGTATTCCTACCAAGTATCGTATCCATAGAGATTAATTTTTAATTCAATTAACTACCGCGAATAATCTCACTTTACTTTATATAGAGAACAAAAAACATGAGCAAACAAGAAAATAACAACTAAACCTAAAAAGCAATATAAATGGGAGACACAAATTGATAGGTTAGTTCTATGGATGTTGATTGCATTCTTGGACCTTAATTTATTTAATTAAGCTAGCAATTTAGGCACAATCAAGTTTTTGATTCATAAGTCTAGAAGCCTAAAGTCATGGAATCTCTTGTCGGTATTCTCCAATTCTCAAGTATTAATTAACTAACCTAGGTGTCTCTTAGCGCTAGTTAAGTCATACAAGACATTACGACCCTTCATCACCGACCTCTATAGATTAATTAATTCTCCTACTGTCACTCAAGTAATTAATCTATGGTCATGCATTCAATTTTAGTCTAAGTTTATCTCTGTCAAGCCTCCACTTAGTAACTAAGCAATTAGACGGTGCCCAATTAATTAATCTTCAGCACTAACTACAATTAATTAACCAATTATCCCACTGTCACTCGGGTAATTAACTAATTGTGCATTAAGCTAACTAGGCATCCTCTGTCGAGCTCAACCTAGTCCTACCTCAATTAATTAATTAACACAATCTAAGGGCATTAAGCCTAAATGCATAAATGAACATAAACACTTAATCCAACCATAATTACTAACTAAATTAAGCAAATCAAGTGTAATGGTTCAAGAATTTACAACAACCCATAAAATTTAGGGATTTAATTAAACATAATCAACATTTTCAACTCAGAAATCCCTAATTACAACCACTAAAGTAACTACAATTGAAAGAAAAAGGGGAAGAAAATGCAAACGAATGACGATTTCATGTTCTCGAGGTGATCAATCTCGAAAACAAGTTCCAAGGTCTTCAAATCCGCTCCAAAACACTTACAAATGCTCCCAAAACCTCTCAAAATAGCATGGAATCGAGTTTAGGGCTAAAACCTCAAACTGACCTCCTCTTCCTCGAAGAGAACAAGATAAATATATATTGTCTTTGCGACAACATCGAGACGCTAGGGACAACATCTCAACGTTGTCCAAAATGCTCCATTTTTGCCTGCGTGCATGCCTCCAGCGACTTGACGTTGAAGGTAGCATCTCGACGCTCTAGACAGAAAAACTGAGCTGCGCTCATTTTGAGCGTCAAGACACTACAGGATAGCGTCTAGACGCTTGCACTCGGGTTTGGCACTTCAAATGTGGCATCTCGACACCATTTTAAGGGTTTAGACACTCTCTCCTCGGGTTCTTTTGCCAAAACTCCATCTCTTCATCCTTGAATCTTCAAAATATCATCATTTAAGCTCCAAAATCATCTAAATGCTCTCGAACACTCCGGTTTTACTTCTTTAGCTCGGTTTCTACAAAATCAACAGAAATAGTCATCAAAGCACACCAAATCATAACAAAACTAGCTAAAATAATAGGAAATAGATAACATAATTGCATGCTATCACTAATGCTTGGCAGCGTCGAGACACTCTACTTGACACTACCTTTTCTTTTTGAGATTTTTCCTTATTTTAGGACAGCGTCTCGATGCTGACTTGATTCCTATAAATATAACATGTTTGCAACCGATTTAAGAGAGTCAATTTGGAGAGACACAACCCTAATTTTTGAAACATACATTATTTGGAGACTTGGAAGAGATTATTGGAGCAAGAGGAAGAGATTTTCAGGCTCGAGTTTGTAGAGATCATAACAGGGAAGAGAGATTGACACAACACTTATTTTATCTTTCTTTTCCTTAATCTTGTAGTTTTTGTTATAGGATTGTATTTGAGTTTAAATTTTTGTAATAGTGAACATCAGTGACTAAACTCCTTGTCTTATAGATTGATGTAGCTATTAGACTTTATGATTTGATTGAATTCCATGATTGATTGGTTTTAATTCTATTCATGCTTTTATATGCTTAATGCTTATAATCTTCTAGCCATAGATTATTTTTTTTATTGGTCTTGATTCACGATTGAAAATAGTGGTTTAGACTAGAACTTAATTGCATGACTAAGGGTAGTTCTAACTTACCAATAATTAGGGCTCTTTTTGAGGTTGTTAAAAGAAAAGTCTTAATGCCTTCATGTTATTAAAAGCTAATAGTAATGTTGGTTTTATAATATTGCATGAGAATTACTTGTCCTTGTAAGAGTCATTTATGTTATAAGACTTCTTGACTTATAGAATATTTGTATGATCAATCTTGGTTATTTAATTAGTTGAATCATTGGTCTAATTGGTAAAATCAATTCCCTAGGATATTTCTCTCCTGATTTGTTTCCATCTCTACTTTCAATTATTGCTTTAGTTTAGTTTTCGACTTTCTCATTCAATTTCTTTCTCTAAATAAAATTGAGTGATTGTATTCGTGGTATTTAAGTGAGCTAGAAATTCAATCTTGAGGACAATACTCGAACACTCTTATTACTATATTAAAACTTAACTCGTACACTTGTGGTATTGTTAGGAATTGTGCTCTAAACCTCGTAGTTTTGCAATTAAACATTTTCCCAGTTATTAATAAAATAATTTATTATTTTATATCATATGTAGCATTATCCAATACTGTGTAAAATTCAAGGTTATTATTGTATTCTTGAATAGTATGTAGTTGACATATAGGAGGATAATGTTCAAGTCATAACCTTAAGGGTCTATAGTATATGGATAAGGTTGGGTACCTTATCCTGGTAATACTATTGATACAACTCACTTTGTAATTGTTACAAATGATTTGATCCAAATCATTCATGTGGAGACATGTGAGTGAGGGTATTCTATACAATGAATTTGTATAAGACTAGATCATGAAATATTTAATCCCTCTTTATAAATCCGTTAATTGAAAAGATTAATATTTCACAGGATGATCATATGTGACTCGATCTTAATCCTGAGTGAGTTATGAACGTATGCATGTGAAGGATCATCCTTTGATTTGCATGAGTGAGAATGGCTTTTGTAGTCGATTCAATAAGCCTACCATTTTGGGGACATGACGAAATAGGAAGCTGGGAACATAATTTCACAAGATGGAATTCACTCCTTCCCATATAGGAAAAGTAGATGAGTTGTTCCTTAAGTGTTGATTTCGAGACTTGAACAATGGGGCCCCACCCTCTCACTGGCCCGAGAGGGACTTAGTTTATGGTTGGATCATAGTTCATTAAAGAATCAGTGATACTTAAGGTACAAAATGTAATTATAGAGGTAAAACATGTTAGGATTTATTCCCTAAAGCCTCGTAATTAATTAATTATTTAATAATTAATAATAATTTTGATTATTTTATTTGCAATACAATATTATCCATTATATGAAAAGTCCAAGGTTATTAATGTAATCTTGAACAATATGTGGTTGACATACGTGAGGATCATGTTCAAGAAATAACCTAAAGAGTCACAATATATGGATAAGATTGGGTGCCTTATCCTAGTAACACTATTGATATGATCCACTTTGTAATAGTTATAAATGATTTGTTCCAAATCGTTCATGTAGAGACATGTGAGTAGGGGTATCTTATACAATGAATTTGTATAAGACTGGACCACGAAATATTTAATCTTTCTTTATAAATTCGATAATTGAGAAGATTAATACTTCATCATGATGACCATATGCAACTCGATCTTAATCCTGAGTGAGTTATGAACTCTTGCATGTGAGGACTTGTCCTTTGATTTACATGGGTGAGAGTGACTTTTATAGTCAATTCAATAAGCCTATCATTTTGGAGACTTGACCAAATAGGGAGCTAGGAACATAATCTCACAACATGGAATTTACTCTTTCCCATATAGGGTAAGTAGATGAATAGTTTCCTTAAGTGCTGATTTCGGGACTTGAAAAATGGGGCCCCACATTCTCACTGGCCCGAAAGGGACTTAGTTTATGGTTGGATCATAAACAAATTGTTCATTAGATGATCAGTGACCCTTAAGGTGCAAGATGTAATTACAGGGGTAAAACCGACTTTTGACCCAACTGTAATTACAAACAACTTGTGAAGGATCAACTTGCATGTAATGGTTATATCCATGGACACAACTTGTCCTACAGTGCATAAGAATGCAATTCTAGGTCTATAGTGGAATGACCTAAAGTTAATGAATGAAATTTGATTAATTAAAGAGTTTAATTGATTATTTTTGTATCATTGGAGCTTATAATCTGTAGGTCCATAAGATCCCCTTGCTAGCTCATAGTAATACTAAAATACTAAAAGATCAATTTAGTTGAAAGAAAATTTTGAATGTTCAAATTAATATGTAATATATTAGATATATTAAATATAAAAGAGGAAAATATAATTATTGTATTTAATACATTAAATATTAAAATGATTAATGTATATTAGATACATTAAAGAAAAGTTATTTATAAAATTTGAATAAGATTCAAATAAAGAGATAAATATCATAGGAGAGTTTAAAAGATTTGAATAAGATTCAAATAGATTAAACATATGTATTTTAATATATTAGATATTAAAATATATATTATTTAATTATGGCAAAGGTTTGCCCCAAGTCTCTGTAAATAGGACATTTGGGTTAAGTCATTATAACTCACATCTACTCAATAAAGAATTAGAGAATTCTCTCTAGATCTCTTCCTCTTCAATCCCTTGTGAATTTTCTTTCAAGAGGCTCCCACAAACTTTGGTCTTGTGTTCGAGTCGTAGCTAGGAAAACTTTACGGATAAAATAAAAACTCGCCAGGAATATCTCCATATTTACTCCAAGTAAGTTTGCTTAATCTTATTTTTTAAGTTTAATTTTAAATAAAATCAAAGACGATCCAATGTTTCCACTACGGGATGAAGTGTTCATTCCTATCAAAACAGACTTTTGACTGAGCTGTAATTACGAATAACTCGTGAAGGGTCGATTTGCATGTAATGATTAGATCTATGGACACAACTTGTCCTGCAGTGCATAAGAGTGCAACTTTAGGTCTATAAGTTCTATAGTGGAGTGACCTATAGTTAATAAATGAAAATTGATCAATTAAAGATTTTAATTAATCAATTTTATATCATTGGAGCTTATAACCTGTAGGTCCATAAGGTCCCCTTGCTAGCTCATACGAACAATAAGGGATCAATTTCGTTAAAAGAAAATTTGAAATGTTCAAATTAATATTTAATATATTTGATATATTAAATGAGGAAAAATATGTTTATTGTATTTGATACATTAAATATTAAAAAAATATTCATGTATTTAGATATATTAAAGAAAAGATATTTATAAAATTTGAATAAGATTCAAATAAAGAAATAAATGTCGTAGGAGAATTTAAAAGATTTGAATAAGATTCAAATAGATGAAATATATGTGTTTTAATATATTAGATATTAAAATATATATTATTTAAAAGATTTGTTCTAGGTCACTATAAATAGAACCCTAGGGTCTAGCCATTTAGAGCATTCTTTAAAAACAATAGAAAAGAACTCTAGAAATTCTCCTCCAATTCCATGTCCTTTCAAAAAAGTTTCAACAAACCCCTTTGGTCCTTTGTTCGAGCCATAGCGATGAAGGTTTTATGGAGGAGATCATGAATTGCCAGAGAACTTTCTATAACATTCAAGGTATGGTTTATACTTAGCTTAATGTTTTCAGTTTAATACTAAATAAAATCGAATTAGATCCAAGCTTCCGCTGTGGGTTTAATTTGATTATTCCCTTCAGGTATTGCATAAATCACGCAACATATGTGTGTATAGAAAGTATTATGGCATTCTTCCTACATTATATAGAAGGTTTGAGTAGTTTGGAGTTGATCATGCTTTAGAAAAGTATGTTTAAGCATATTTAAACAAGCTAAGTTCTACTTAGGGTTAGTTTGGTTTAACTTTTCAAGTGTTTAATATTGAAAAAAAATGATTTAATGAAAAATTGTAGTGTTTGGCAACCACTCAAAATGACTTAATTTAGAAAAATGAGTTTGAGAAATAAGTTATTTTCAGTACAATACTTGAAATCAATTTGTAGAAAAAGGGTTTTTAATTGCTTAATTTGGAATCCCTCCCAAATTTTTATGATATATGAAAATGATCAAAATACCCTCACGCTATTGTCGTACATCACCAATGACCACCACTGGCGATTGACAACAACCTCTAGCAACCATCTCCGACGACAACCTCTAGTAACTGGTGGTCACCGTTGATGACCATTTCCGGTGGCCACCGCCAGTGACCGGCGGCACCCCTCGGTGACTATTTTAGGTGATCGCCGACAACCGCAGGCAACCATCTCTTGCAACTAATGGCCACCGTCAGTGACATTCTAAGGCCAACCAATGGCCAACCAATAGCCAAGAGCTATGTATTCTGCTTCGGTTGATGATCGAGAGACCGTAGGTTACTTTTCAGATTTCCAAGATATCAACGATTCAATCATGAAAATACAAAATCCAGTCACTGATCTCCTTGTATCAAGACATGCACCCCTATCAACATCAACAAATGCCTTAAGCTGGAAATTAAGAGAAGGTCGTAAGATTATCCCTTGGCCTGGTGCCCTTTTGAGATATTTGAGCAATTGATGTGCAGCTTTTAAATGTCCTGTCATTGGCTGTTGTAAAAATTGGCTCAAGCGATGCACTGCAAAGGATACATCAGGCCGTGAAATATGCAAATATAAGAGTCAGCCAATTAATCGTCTATAGCAGGTGGATTTCTCTGTGGATAAAAGAGTGCCAGTTTGTTTAGAGAGTTTCAAGTTCGGATCCATCGGCAAGCTTGCTAGTTTAGAATCAAGAAAACCAATATCCTCAAGGATATGCAGACAATATTTACGCTGAGACAGAAACAAACCCTGTTGTGATCGAGATATCTCAAGCCTGAGGAAATACTTGGTTGAACCCAAGTCTTTAAGTAAGAAATGTGATCGAAGAATGTTTTTAATCTTCTCTATTTCAAGCTGAGAAGGTCTAGTGAGAAGAATATCGTCCACATATACCAGTAGCGCAATAAAAGAAGGGCCACTGCCATGAGTAAACAATGAATGATCGTGAAAGGAATAATCTAATTAAACACGAGCGGAAGCGTAGGAATCGGTTTGAGTTTATTTAGAATTAAATACTAATATTATGGTTAAGCATGACATACCTTGAAAATATGGAGATTCTTTTAGCGGATTTTTATATCTTCCACAAAGTCTTCCTGGCTATGACTCGAACACAGTACCAAGGCTTGTGGGAGCCTCTTGAAAGAAAATCCACAAGGGATTGGAGAGGAAGAGGTTTAGAGAGAATTCTCTAATTCTCTCTATTAAGGAGATGTGTGTTGTTAAGAATGTACAATGGCTCACCCCTAGGGTCCTATTTATAGTGGTTTAGGGAAAATAATTAAATAATATATTTTAATATATAATATATTAAAATATATTTATCTAACCAATTTGAATTTTATTCAAACCGTTTAAAATTTTCCTACGACATCTATTTCCTAATTTGAATCCAATTCAAATTTAATAAATATATTTTATTTAATGTATCTAATATACATTAATTATTTTAATATTTAATGTATCAAATACAATAAATATATTTTCCTCTTTTATATTTAATATATCTGATATATTAAATATTAATTTGAACACTTCAAATTAAATATTAATTTTAACATTTCAAATTTTAATATTTAATGTATCAAATACAATAAATATATTTTCCTCTTTTATATTTAATATATCTAATATATTAAATATTATTTTGAACACTTCAAATTCAATATTAATTTGAACATTTCAAATTTTTCTTTCAACTAAATTGATCTTTTAGTGTTATTATGAGCTAGCAAGGGGACCTTATGGACCTATAGATTATAAGCTCCAATGATACAAAATTAATTAATTAAACTATTTAATTAATCAATTTTCATTCATTAACTCTAGGGTCACTCCACTATAGACCTAGAGTTGCACTCTTATGCACTGTAGGACAAGTTGTGTCCATGGATATAACCATTACATGCAAGTTGATCCTTCACGAGTTGTTTGTAATTACAGTTGGGTCAAAAGTCGGTTTTACCTTAGATTTTTCATATAATGGATAATATTATATTGCAAATAAAATAATCAAAATTATTATTAATTATTAAATAATTAATTAATTACGAGGCTTTATGGCATAAATTCCAACAGATCGGACTTTGATTGGGTAAAACTATGTGTCATCAAAGCATTGGAGAACTTGACAAACCACTGGCGTGAAGCTTGCTTTAATCCATAGATGGATTTATTTAACCGACATACGAGGTTCTCCCCCTTACTCAAAACATGAGTTTTGTACCCTAAAGGTAGAGTCATATAGACCTCTTCAAATAAATCTACATTGAGAAAAGCATTATTCACGTCCATTTGTACCAATGCCCAATGAAAGGAAGTGGCCAGTGTAAGAAACACCTTAACAGTGACAATTTTGGCGACTGGTGAGAAGGTATCTAAGAGATCCACTTCTTCTTGTTAATTGTAGTCTTTTCCCACTAGTTTAGCCTTGTATCTATCGACTGAGCCATCAACCTTATATTTCACCTTATACACCTATTTTGAGCCAATGGCATGATGTCCAATTGGTAAAGGAACTATGGACCACGTGTTTGTTCTTTCCATTGCAGCAAGTTCATCATCCATGGCCTGACGCCAATGGAAAAATTGGACTACTTGATGGAAAAAAGAGGGCTCATATTTCGTAGATACATTTAATAAGTAATGGCGATGAGATAGAGCACAAGCAACATAGGAAATGTAATTGCTAATGAACAAGGGAGAAGAAGAGGTCATAGGACTTTGTTTCAACAAATTATAGTGAAAGTCCTTTAGATATGTAGGGGACGTGATTGTCTCTTTGATTCCTGATATTTTGATCCATGGTACCAGTATCAACAAAAACAGCTTGTGGTGCAGCCTCAGGAAAAACAAGATCAGGAACAGGGGCCAAGTCTGTTGGGACATCAGTTTACAGGGCTATCTGAAGGAAGAGGCTCAGATAAAGCACATGGTAAAACAAATTGTGCTAAGAAATCCTGAGAAATAACAGAATCAGATTGTTGAACGCTTGTAAAAGGGAATAAATCTTCAAAGAACAAAACATCTCTTGATATGAAAAATCTTTTCTGAAGTATGTCATACAATTTATAGCCTTCAATGCCAATTGGATAGCCCATAAAGACACAGGAATGAGACCTTGGATCAAACTTCGTTCGATGGACAGACAAAGTGGATGCATAAGCTAGATAGCCAAATACACGTAATTGAGAGCAATCGGCCTCTTTAGAAGACATGACACCATAAGGAGTCTTATTGGACAATAATGGCATAGGAGTTTTATTGATCAAATATGTAGCTGTAAGGATACACTCTCCCCAAAAAATACAAGGTACATGGGATTGAAACATTAGGGCTCGTGCTACATTTAGGAGGTGTTAGTGCTTACGCTCAACAACGAAGTTTTATTGTGGTGTATTTACACATGAAAACTGGTGCAAAGTTCCAGTGGAAGAAAAAAAATCTTCAAACTTCAATTCAGGTGTATTGTTTAATTTAAAGACTTTAAATAACTTTTGAAAATTGAGTTTCTACGAGCTTGAAAAATCGAGGGATTATATGCAACACATCAGACTTATGTTTTAAAAGGTAAACCCATGCATATCTTGAACAATCATCCACCAAAGTCAAAAAATACGAATAACCAACATATGTTTCAGCATGAAGTGGTCCCCAGATGTCACAATGAATCAAATCAAAAACATTGTCTGCAACATGATTAAAGGTAGGAAAAGACAATCTCCATTGTTTTGCCAAAGGGCAGATATGACATACAGTACTTGACAAATCAAAAAAGGCAAAGAACTCTTCAAACTATGTAACCGAGCATAGGTTGGATGCACCAAATGTTGATGCCAAGTATGAAATGAAGTCTTACATACCAACGCATTAGCTTTAACAACATCAACATTTGTTTTAAAAGGAACACAAAGCAGATAAAGACCATCAACTAGTTCAACCTTGCCAGTCATCCTCGATCGTGACCTGTCTTGAATGAAACAAGTGGTTTCAAAGAAGTTAATACAAATTCTAGTATCTGCAAGTAATGTGTTGATGGACAATAAGTTGTATTTGAATTTTGGAACAAAAAGGACATTCGTCAAGAGGAGATCATCCATCAATCTAACATCACCAGTTAAGTCAACAGAGAAACGAGATTGATTTGGTAGAATGATTGATGTGTTAATAGTCATCCAAATATTAACAAATAATGATCGATTGTGACAAATATGGCTGGATGCACCTAAATCAATCACTCATGTTATATGATTCGAATTCTCAATAAGAGAAGGGCTACTAGAACAAGTACATGCCACATGATTCACCTCAGAAGAGCTGGCTACATCAGTATGTCTACCATTGATTGTAGAAGCTACCATATGGGATTGAAGCATTGCAACGAGTTAAGAATACTGATCGTTGCTGAGACTTGCAAGAAAGGCTGAGAAAGTAACCTTTGATCCATTGGATTCAACAATCTTTTCCTGACCAGTGGCATTAGAAGAGTTTTGTGTCTTTCCCAAGGTGTTATTTGAACAAGATCTATCCCCAATGGGTAACCATGCAACTTATAACAACGATCGACTGTGTGACCCTTGATTCCACAGTGAGTACATGTAGGTCTTTGTCCATCTTTGTGTTTGGTGCGATTAGGAATTGGTCGCTTGGTTTGATCTGAGGCAACCAATAAACTCATTGATTCAATAGAAGACGAAGGACGCCCAATCAAACGTTGATGTTCCTCCTGAATTATAAGAGAAAAAACTTTATTAATAGGCGACGAGGGATCGATCAACAATATTTTTGCTCAAACCGCAGCGTATGACTCATTCCTCCCCATGAGAAAAATCATGAGGAATTCAGAGTTCAGATAATCAAGGAAAGCCTTCAAATTGCCACAAGTGCACTTATCAACAGGTCTGTACTCCATTAGGTCTTGCCAAATCGCAGTAATCTTGGAGTAATACAACTCTACTGAAGAAGAGCCTGCGTGGTAGTTATTAGATCTTTGCGCAACTGATAAACATGTGGCCCATTAGTTTGTCGATAGCGATCTCTGAGCTCATCCCAAATTTCTTTAACACTGCCCGTGTAATCGAGACTTGCTGCGATTTCTTTGGAAATGGAATTGATAATCCATGAGGCTATAATGTCATTGTTGCACTACCAAGCTGAAAGGAGGTGTCCACTTTCTAGTTTCTTGATTGTGCCTTTGATTAATTCGAGTTTGTTCTTGCCAAATAGCGCAAGAAGAACAGCTTTGCTTTAGGAAGCATAATTGCTCGCACAGATCAATTGTTGCATAACAAGAGTCATGGATAGTGCGATTAAGTGATGTAGAAGATAAGGATTCAATTGAGATTCAACGTCAAATGAATCCAAGGCTGAAGCGGAAGATTTACTAGAAGAATTTTCAATCTCTGCCATGAAGAATCAAGAATCAAGTATGATTCAATCGAAGGAAGAAACAGAGAAAACCACTCTTTGTGAAGGATGAAGTGAGAACGCCAAAAGAAAGAATGCGTGAAAAAAAAAAAAAACACTGCTCTGATACCATAACACGCGTATAGAAGGAAGAGGAGTTTTATTAATTCATAAACTTTCTCTTACAATCATAATTAAATCCCTCAGCACTTTTATATGAAAATACAAGAGGATCACTCATATATTAACAGCTAAACCAAAATAACTAATGTTTACCAACTTACTGTTTTACATCCAACTGTATTGACTAACCCATATTAAGTAACACCAAGTAATGAAGAGGCCAAATATGTGGATCCACTGTGTTATGAAAAATTGTCGAAGTTTTGTTACTTATGTGGTCATCTTGGTCACCAAAACTGAATGTGACAAAGGCATTCCTATGATTCAAGAGGACTGCAAAAATATGGTGCAATTGGGTTGAAATTCATCGCAGCATTTGTGCTTATCAAAACATTACATAATTAAATGGGAAAGGAATAAGGTGGGTTGTTATGATAAGAAAACTCAATACGAAAGCAGAAATTACAACATACTATTGAGTTGATCCAGGGAGTTTTGGAAGCTTGTAAGCATCTTGAAAATCTTCTAGCGGCAAAACAAGTTAGGTTGAATGGCTCAAGTTGACCCAGAGAGTTGAGATTTTTCGACCCAAGACGAAACTTTCCCTACCAAACCAAATTGGGGCCAACCTAGTGCTAGGAGCTTTTTCCATGGGCTCAACTTGATCCTTGAGCCTTGGCTCGATCCTTGGACCACGACCTAAGGCTCAACCTGCCCTTAAAGACTAAAGCCTAAGGGCTCATTTCAATATGATAACTCGGCTCGCCCTAGAGGCTTCAGCTATTAGGCTTACTAAGTCCTAAGGACTTCAGTCCAAATGCTTGACCCATCCCAAGGGCTTGATTTAAGGGGCATAAAAAAAAAAAAGTCTAAATTTAACCTCTCCAACTTGAAAAATGTCTAAACAAGTTTTAATTTGTGACTAAACCCGTTTTTAACTAATTTCTACTAATTGCATTAGGACGAAAATACCCTTGCTGGATATTTATGAGTTTATTCTACCTAAAAGAGTGGCTGACAAAAAGCATCGTATTGCAAAGAGAAAATTACAACTAAAAAACTATTGATTTAAAAAAAAGCTAGAAAAAGGGTGTGTTGTTAGTTTAATTCAAACAAAAATCTATAGGGAAGGCTAAGGGAGTGCATCAAGGAAGAGAAATCCTTTCAATTAGAACAATTTTACAACCTTGAATTTAATTTAAGGCTTCCAATCAACCAGAATTGAACTAGAACACTTGAATAGAACAAAAGACAACTAAAATTGATAAATTACACATATGAGAGTGAAACTTTGATGAAAATGATGAACTCTCTAGACCATCTAACTTAATGTATATACTGGAACATACATATCTGTTTTTTCTAACGTTATAAATGAATAGAAATATGTGTAAATACCCACCTAGCATGAATTTAATCTAACACTTCCAATCAACATGAATCGAACTAGAACACTAAAATAGAACAAAAGACTACTAAAATGGATAAATTACACATATGAGAGAGGATCGAAGATGAAAATAATGAACTTTAACTCAACATCTAACTTAATGTATATATTGGAACATACATCTCTGTTTTTTTAATGTAATAAATGAGTAGAAATATGTGTAAATACCCACCCACTGTGCAAGAATAAACAAAAAAAAAAATTAATCCCCACCCACATGCACCATAAAAGAAGGTAAATAGGTGTAATTATCTACCTGACACCATTAATGCTACACCCAAAACTCCCTCTCCTTTCTCCAACTTAATGTATATAATGGGATATACATCTCTATTTTTTTAACGTAATAAATGAGTAGAAATATGTGTAAATACCCACCCAACGTGCAAGAATAAACAGAAAAATTAATCCCCACCCACATGCGCCATTAGATAAAGTAAATAGGTGTAATTATTCACTTGAGTACGACATTAATGCTCCACCTAAAATTCTTTTCACCTTTCTCCTTGAAGAACGAATTTGAATACCCAAAAAAATCGCATGCACTGAAACCCTTAGTCCTACTCTCAATTCAATGTAATTCTTCCTCCCCTTGATTCCCCTTTGTTGCATTGACAATCGACAGTGAGGTAAGTATCCGAACTTGTTCTTCTATATTCCAATTTCCTCATTGCTTCCTCTCGCATTGAGGTCCCATGGTGTAAAAGGTACCAAGGTCAGTGTCCCTCTCTAAGTCTTTTATTCTTCAACCAAGATTCTTCCCGTTCACCAGAAGGGAACTGAAAGGTGCGTTTCTCCAATTACATTCTCCCATTTTTTCCCTTCTTTTGAATTCACCCAAACAAAAAACATATGATTAGATATGTATATATAAATTATTCACCTTTTTTCCATTTTTAGAATCCAATCCCATAAATTTAGAGATTTTTTTTAAGGCCTTTCAAAATGTCCTTTCCATACAAATCGTTGTGGGGATTTTTTTTTTTACAAAAAGATCTTGTGGTTGAATTGTTCTAAATGTAGATAATGTTATATACTGAGGGTAAAATGGGGATGATTTTTTATTCTCACTATATCCTGAAAAATTGATAGCCATAATCCCAAATATGAAACATTTTTATCCTTTTTTCATTATAGGAACTTATTTGTAGACATTATTTACAATTTTCCTTAATTTAATCCAAATAATTGTGGCAAACTGTGGTTAGTATTAAACATAGCGCTTTGGCCCAAGGGGTTGGTTTGATCTTAAGAGCTTGGGGATAAAGGGGCTTTGCTTAAAGGCTCGAGCTCGGCTTCAACCAAAATGCTCTAGGCTTGAATTAAGCCTAAAGGGTCTTGACCCAAAGATTTGCTTCTTTTGTTTGGTTCCAATGGTCAATAGACACTAAGGCCCCGTTTGATAACGTTCCCATTTCCTATTTCCTGTTTCTTGTTTCTTCTTTCGTGTTTCTTGTTTTTTGTTTCTTGTTTCTTGTTTTTTAAAAACAAAAAACAAGAATATGTTTGGTAACTATTTTTGTTCCTTGTTTCTTGAAAAAAAGAAACAAAAATAGAAACTTGTTTGTTAACTATTTCTCGTTTATTTTTTTTTCTTATTTTTCTTATTTTTCTCCAATTTATAATTTACATGGAATTTAGTTATATAATGTAAAAATATATATAACATGCATTAAAACATATAAAAAACAATTATCAAAAGTTTACATTATCTAATACAAATAAGTCCCGATGTAAAATTAGCAACAATAATAAAATTGTTTCTATCTTTCAAATGTTGCCCAAATTTGATCTGCAATGTTATCTCCCACTCGAGTCATTCACCTTAAATGATGTCGACTTAGATCCAAATCAATTATATTGCTCTGTAAATGTTATGGTTGTAAAATATTAAACTGAGGCCAAGAACATGTTTTAGTCAGCAAAATTTATATATTGCAAAATTCGAACTAATTCCAAGTGTACTCAAAATTAAAATAATATATAAATATATATATTGAAAAATTCGGATTTAAAATAATATATGGATATATATATTTCAGAATTTAAAATTTAAAATTTAAAATTAAAATTAAAATATATAAATATACATATTTCAAAATTGAAAACTGAAAACTAAAATAATGTATGAATATACCTATTGCAAAATTAAGAAATAAATAAAAATAATCTATAAATATACTATTGATAAAAGTAATATATAAATATACATATTGCAAATTTAAAAATTAAAATAATATATAAATATACATAGCAAAATTAAAAAGAGAGTTGATTTATCTGTCGAAACCAGGACCTAAAGACAGCTTGGGGTGTATGGCGCGCACACCAGGCCAACAGGCCAAGGAAGATATTTATAAATCTAATGGAACAAAATGATATATGTAGAAACATAATAGGGAGAAACTCCTATTTGTAATTTCTAAAATTCAGCCCCAATTTTAGAAACATTTTTCAAAATTTAGAAACAAGAAACGGGATGAGTTATCAAACATATATGTTTCTCAAAAAATTAGAAACAGGAAACGAGAACGTTATCAAACTGACCCTAAGTTCTCATCGAGGTTCCTTAGCAATTTTTTGCTTGCTACAATTAAGTTCTCAGTTCCTTAATTTGCTTCGCTCTATCTTTGTAACGAGGTAGTTGCCTCCCATTTGGCCTTGATTCGAGGATGACTTTAACAGTTTAAAGATCTTCTAGAATACATACAACTTCAAAAGTAGAAATTCTTATTCAGACTAGTCATTGAAATCAAATAATGTTTACATTGAAATGATAATTGAATAATAACAACGAATGCTATTGATAGTAAACTCGCAAGTGCTGAACATTTTATGGATGAGGGAGGGTCTTTCTATTGTGATCAACTAAGGCATAGATTTCTGGATAGACTATTTTGATGACCTTATATGGAACTTCCTATGTAGGACTAAGAGCTTCTTTAGTCAGGTCATTGGTATTCTGCATAACTTTTCTGAGCAACGATCATCTTCATTGAAGTTGCACTTCCTTATTGTTGCATTATATTATCGAGCAATAAGATTCTTGTACTCATCCACTCAAGGTCGAGCTATCTTAAGGTGCTCTTCCAGCAGGTCTAGACTGAGCTAGAAAGACTCCTAATTTCTGTGAGAGTCATACTACTCCACTCTTGAAGCAAGAATTTCAACTAAAACAACTGGTTCGACCTTGAAAGATAGAGAAAATGAGGTCTCACTTATGAAGGTTCAAGCTGTTGTTCTACAAGCCCACAACTCCATGAGCAAGTCATATGCCCAAAGTCATTTCAATCCCTTAAGCTTTGTTTTCAAATTCTTCTTAATAATTTTGTTGACCGTCTCGACCTATCCATTTACCTACGGGTGAGTTAAAGATGAGAAAACATGCATGCCTGATGCTTTGGTCGAAGCATAATTGTCTAAAGGTAGCGTTGTCCAACTACCTTCCATTATTAGTGACAATTGCATCGGAAACATCAAATCGACACACAATGCTTCACCAAATAAAACAATGACACTCTTTTTAGTGATCTTGGTGAACACCTCAGCCTCGACCCATTTTTTGAAATAGTTTGTAGCCATGATAGTATACTTTTTCTGTCCCTTTGATAGGACTTAGAAAATCCATTATGTTAGTATAATGGATTTTATGAGAATTATATTGCATTTTGTAGGAATTCGAGTTTAAGGTGTATTTTTGGAGACTTTACGTTAAATCAGGGTTAAAACGAGCCAAATCGAAGGTCAATTGAGCACCCGAGCGAAGAGAAACTTCAAATTGACCAAAATGTCCATAAAGCAACATCTCACCCCACGTGGAGCCCCTGCTCGACACTGCAAGGCAGTAGCTTCGGATGCAGAACAAAGTCGAGATGTTGTCGCAAGTCTCCCTGCACCAAGCGTCCCGCCACGTTGCGGCCAGCCCTTCAACGCTGGCAGCGTCGAGATGTTGTCCATAACGTCTCGATGCTACCATGAGCTGTATAAAAGCATATTTTCCATTTTAGGGTTAATTCTATGTTCCTAGACAACCCCATTCTCGATTTCTGCACCTATTTTCACTGTTTTAGTAGTTTTTAGCCTTTTCCTTTCATTTTGGCTTGCATTATGGCCTTGGGAGTCACAAAGATGATGCTCGGCTAAGTGTAATCGCTAATTCAAGGTATTGTAGGGATTTTTATTGCAACATTATGAGAATTCGAGTTTAATTTCTTAATGAATTATAGCATTATTTTATGGTCATTAGTTCTTGTTTTATTCTTAATAATTCTCTAATTTAGTTGATCTGAAAAATTAGCTAGATTATCGAGTTCATAGCAATGCGTGAGTAACTGTTGGGGTCCTCAGTCTCTTGCTTAATTTTGGTAACACTAAGCTGACAACCACATTAATAATTATGAGTATTGTGCTACATTACTTTGCATGTGGTAGGCTTTAGAACCAATTGGCACGTAATAGTTTAATTCGGAGGGCTCATCTGGTTAAATTTTTATATCTTGACTTATCCCAAGCGCTTAACACTTCTAATTAGCTAGTATAGAACGTTTGTCGCTAGCTAGTTAGTTCGTTTAGAGCCAATTTAGGCATTGAAATCTCGACTGGTTTAGGAGAGGTTCCCACGAGATTTCAAAGAGTCTAGTCAGCCCTAAAACACTATGATTTTACATGTTTAATTAAATTTAATGATTAATGTTGCAATTAAATATTCTGACATATCTTGGATTAGCGTTTTGATAAGTTTTGCGAATCTTGACCTTCATTTTTCTGTTTTTACTTTCCTCTCATGATTTTAAATTTCAGCAAATTTAATTTCTAACATGACAACCTACCACTGTTTGGTTTGTTTTACATCCAAAGTTAGAAAACTAAATAACCAAAGCTTCGCCACTCTGTGATCGACCTTGGCCACTTTAAATGCAAATATCAATGGTTTGATTTATTATTTGACAGGTGTGACTGATAGGACCTATAAAGTCCTATTTAATTACACTTATTTCTTGTTAATTAGAATGATGTTTTATTATTATTTTTTAGGGATTCAAGAAATTCCCGTGTTTTGAAAAGTTTGCACCATTTCGGAATTAATTCGGACCAAATTGGAGGTGATTCGAGCAACTGAATTTCTATACCAAATTTGACCTATCATATCATGATATTTAGAGATGAAAATATATTCAAATTTGGTATCAAATCGAAGCTTATTGAATTATCTTTCCAACGGTATAATACTCATTGAATTCCAATAAGTATTATGAAAGTTATGGCATTTTGAGTGATTACTGCTCCTGCTGGAAAACTGCTGTACCAGAGAATATTTTGTGCCAACTTCCATTCCCATTATCTTGCTGCTCACGTTTGGGAATATATCCAAAACAGATATCATTTTAAAGATCTCGGAATTATATTTCCAACCATATAAAGATCACGTTAATCCAAGGTTTAGAGAAGAAGTTATGGGCAAAATAATGAAGACTGCGCAATCGAGAAACTTTCCTTATTTGCAACATTCTATGTTTGTTTTGAGAATTTAGGGAAGGATTTTCGAGTTTTAGATGTATTTTCCAGCATTTTACAAGAGAGAATATTATTTACTTTATTTTATTTTATTTTAAATATTATTCCCTAATTGTTTTGGGAAAATATCTTTCTAGAATTTAGGGTTTCTTACTTGTGTAAGTTGTCTACTTGAAGGCTATTTAAGCCTTCTTATGGACAGCAAGGGGGATCTTTTTTTGGCCTCTTGGCCTAGACGTTTTTAGAGAGCTTTTAGACTCATTTTCTCTTTTCTCCTTAGACAATAATGGTATCAAATTTTATCACGATGCTCGGCTAAACTCTGCGATTCCACTTCAGAGGTCGGTTGTAATCAGTTGCAACATTGTGAGGCTTGAACTTTAACTTAGTTTTCTTTCAATTGCAAGTATTCTTTAATTCCCGTGTTAATTTTATAAGTATGTATTTTGATTAAATTGACGCCTTAATCACTCTACATATTTTATTGCTAATCATGATCATGACCCGTAATTGTCATGTTGAATGAACATGTAGCATTAGGATTATCACATGTGTATGTTTTGTGGGTTTCCATATTGCATGGCTTGCATGTTTAATTCTAGGAATTAAAGAAACTTCTTAATTAGGTGAAAGTTGTTTTACCTGATTAGTTGTCTTGGTCGTTCCAATGTTCGTAATGCCTTTATCTAAATAATTTGGAGCGGTTTCGTCAAAATTATTTAGGTAATTAGCGTTAACTTGACGTTCGTTAGAGTTAATGAATTTAGGGAATTTGCACTTTTTGGGGTTTCCTAATAAGTTGACCAAGTACTTGCATGGTTAAGTTTAAATATTTTGAATGCCTATGATCAATGTTTGCAATTGAGTAGAACCGTACCTTTGCATTGGATTTTGGTAAAATTTGACCTATCTCTATCTTTATTGTTTATGTTTTATTTTATTTATAAAAACATAAAACCCCCATTTTTAATTGTTTTCTCCTTTGCAAATTTAACTTGAGAAATTAATATTCGGTTCCCTGAGATCGACCCGGTCCACTCAATGCTACAAGTAGCTTAGGATCGGTTTATAAATTTTAATTTGACGAGCCCTCGACAAGCTCGCTTCAAATTTGGCGCCGTTGCCGGGGAACCACTATTAGTTTCTCTTTGTTAAATTTGCTCTAAAACAAAAAAACAAAAAAAAATTCTTTTGTATTTTTGTTTTTTTTTTTTATCTGTTCTTTAAATGGCAGATTATTCTCAGCACTACTGGACAAATGGTGGAGCTGCCCCGTATGTTGATGAGGTTAGTGAGCTCAAAACTCAAATTTCTGAATTAACCTCTGTTGTTCTTCAAGTGGCTGTAGGGATGCTTCAAGCAGTGGAGACATGTAGATTATGCTCGTTGCAAGGACACCCCACCGAAGCATGCCCTCAGCTACAATGGAACTTTGTGCCAAATGCTTACACTTTGGAAGAATTTCCTGGTCATCAAATGAACTTTGAGCCTTATAGTCCCTATCTTGAATGGGATCAATCTAGCTTTAGCTATGGATACCAGGAGGAGCAGCCGAGTCAATACTTTCAAACTTTAGACTCAAGTACATCTTTAGAGGCCATAGTTTACCAAATTGCTAATAATACTCTTCAGTTTCAGCAGGAAAATCTCCAATTTCAAAAGGAAAATCTCCAATTTCAAGAGGAGACTCGCGCTGGAATGCAAAGTCTGAGTGACCAATTACCCAGTTCGCTGATTCCGTGAGAAGACTGGAGAGTCTACAAGAGCAATACTCTTTTGACATCACTGAGGAAAGATTTTTTGAGGAAATCGACACCGACAGTGACGAGGAAGTTTTGAATTTTGGGCCATGCCAAGAACAGGTAATTTGTGAGGTTAAGGAGGAGTCCGAGCTTACACGCAAAGAGGAGATTCAGGTGATAGAGTTGGAGGCTAAAAAACCTTCGTCTGTTTTATTCCCTAACTCTTCTATTAATTTTGAATTGCCTTTTCTTTATTCTCATGAGTACTTAAAGTCTTTTGTTTCTTTTGAGTCAGTTAAGTTAGTTGAGTCTTACTTTTTGCCTTTCATTCCTTATATAAAAAATAACAAAAATAATGATTTGTCTGGTACCCTAGAGAAGCAGGAAAGCCTTCTAAACTTGGAAGGTTACATTGATTCAAGCAAGAAGGGACTGAAGAAAGTAGAAGAATTTTATATGCCCTGACACTTACCAACCCTGTCGAGCATAACGACGTTAAAAATTTGCGCTTCTTGCAGGCAGCCCATGTGCTTTAATTGTTTTATTTGTTTTCCTTTCAATGATTTATTTCCTTTTCGTAGTTTGTTTTGTTTTTCTTTTGTAGGTGTTGCACTTTAGAGGAGAAATTGAGGATAAAGATGCACCACCACCTACAAGCCATCCAAAAACTAGGGGAGTTTTTCTGTTCCTCGTGCTTTTTGTTTCTGTAACTCTGTTTAGTGATACATTGGGGACAATGTATCAATTAAGGTTGGAGGTGGAGAACGTTAGGTTTGCATGTTTAGGGTTATTCATCAGCATGTTGAGCAGTGAGCGTTAATTTTAAAAAAAATTGAGCTTAAATTGCATGATGATTTAGTTGCATATTAGGTGGTTATGACAATCTAGGATGTGTTTTAGGTAATCCCATTTGAAATGGTTGAAACTTGAAGATGCATGCTTGATTTAAGCCTATTTTAAAATTTTTCTTCTGATTCCCTTATACTTTTTGAGCACTTAGCCCTCTTGTCCATGGTTTTGAAGGCTTAAGATTGGGTTATTTGGTTTGGATTCTTGTTGTCACCTCGAAAGATTTTAGGAACTAGTTTAAGAGTCTACTTGCATGATGTTGAATAACGTGAAACTTAGGAGTAATTACATGTTTTATTTGCCTTTATTACTGTGATAAAATGAAAACTCGAGTAAAGAAAAAACAATTATTGCATGTTTTTAAAAGTCTAAGGGCAAAAAGAGCTACCTCTACTGTGATCAGTCAGGCCATCCATCGAGCAAGTGCTCTGGATAAGGGTCCCTATAGTGGATGTGTGAAAGCTAGCGCTTATCAAAATAAGCAAAAATCTAAGTTTGGGGGTAGGCCTACCCCAGGGCACCTTAGTTTCGTGTTATCCTTTTGAGTGTAGGGAAGCTTGAGAATTGGTCTTAAAGTCAGAAGTAGGGGGAAAACGAGTTGAGGATCGAATAAAACCTTCTCGAGCTTATAAAAACTTAGATAAGGGAGAGCTATACACACATAAGGGATGAAGGGATTATTTTTAAAATTCTCATTGATTGAATGTGTTTGATTGTTTTCTTCCATTGCAAATGTTTTGTTGCCTAAAGCATTGAGATTAGAGCCATTGATATGCAACTGATTAGTCATAGGATTGTTTAGTTCTACCTTGCTCGAGGACTAGCAAGATTTAGGTTGAGTCCGATCACCCTTGCCTTGATGTAGGAGTCCTATGAGGTCCACCCCCCACTAAGCAAAAGGCCAAGAGCTCGTGACGTTGGTCAATGACTTAGGTGGTTGCCTCAAGATTGGAGTAAACTTCTACACGAATCAAATGCTTTTGTGAATTTCTAAGTGTCTTGTAACATTGTTCGCTAGTAATACCCTTACCTGACAATCTTATGGCACAAAGATCGAGCTCTTAAGTGATTGTCATACACCCTTTTGTGAACTTTTCTCATCACGTAGGTGGCTTCCTCGGGCTTGAGACACTTCAAGAGTGTTAAAGAATAACTTCTTTTGTAAAGCTTGTCATCATGCAACATATTATGAGTTGCTCGTCTCTAAAATCGTTGGACCTCTACCTACTTAGAAGGTAGTTCAATATTTCAAATATCACACCAGTAGATCCATCTATGTGGACTTGGGCCCTTGGGTCGGCTCATCTATATTCATGATTTCTTTTCTAGTACGGCCAACTTGTCGAGGATTTCTACAAGGATTGTTCTGCTCAAATCTGTCTCTTATGCCTCTACCAAACGAGCTAAGGAATTAGCATTGGTGTTTTAAGATCTTGGAATCGTCATTCGTTCACCTTGGCTAGGTATATCGTCATTCGTTCCTCCTTGGCCTGATACTCCCCTGTCACTTGGTTTATAATTAATTGAGAGTCACTTAAGATGATAAGGTTAGTGGCACCTATCTTTTTAAAAACTCATAGCCCTACAAGAAAAGCTTCATACTTTGTAGGAAGCTGAATCTCAAGGCATAGTTGAATTGTTTCCCATAAGGATAAAACAAGCAGTAGATCTGCCCAATACTATTGATGTTTGAGGATCAATCTATGTAAAGGGTCCACAACCTTGCACTTTTTGTCTCTTTTAACCATCTCTATGTTGTTTGATGTCATTCCATCCTTCTAATTAGTGTGTGACTATTGATTAGGTTTAGAGGGACTAAAAGTGCAACATTTTGGTTTAATATTTGGTTTCAACTTTCAATGATGTGTTCCTAAATGTTGATAATGGGATTTGTTTGTGAATTTGTACTATAATTTTCAAAAGTTATGCAAAGGGTATGCATTAAAAAAATATCTTCTAGGATCTTGCAAGGGCCACTACAAAATTTGACTTCAATGACATCATGACTAAAATATGTAAGTTAGGCGTAAGTGCTTACAATATTTAAATGGTATAGCGACATTACAAAATTTAAATGGTATAGCGACATTACAATATTTAAATGGTATAGCGACAAGGTATTGATCAAAGTATTCTTTTGTCACAAAATCAAATGTAATTTTTTGTTGAACAATTTGTCTTGGTGCTTTTAATGCTTATGTGTTTTGCAAGCGAGGGATAAACCAATAATCTAAATGCTTCACATTGTTCGAAATTTAGATATGACTAGGTCGTCAAAAAAAGAGTGAGCATTATTATAGTAGGAAAGAAAGGGAGTTTAAGCCTAAAGTGCAAAAAGCAAATAGATAAATGTAATTCTCTATCTAAAATCTCCATGCCAGCGTAGAGTGGAGACTTGATGTTTGAGGTAGAGAGGGGTAATTCACAGTATAAATGGACTTGAATAGAAAAACTTGTCGTTGTAGATTATGGAATTTAACTAGCAAACCTTGTGTTCATGTTCTGCAATATGTTCTAAAACATTAAAAAAAAAAATTGAAAAGTTTGTACACGATTCTTACTGATAGGACCTATAAAGTCCTATTTAATTACACTTATTTCTTGTTAATTAGAAGGATTTTATGTGTTTTATTATTATTTTTTAGGGATTCGAACAATTCACGTGTTTTGAAGAGTTTGCACCATTTCAGAATTAATTCAGACCAAATTGGAGGTGATTCGAGCAACTGAATTTCTATACCAAATTTGACCCGTCATATCATGATATTTCGAGATGAAAATATATTTAAATTTGGTATCAAATCGAAGCTTATTGAATTATCTTTCTAACGGTATAAGACTCATTGCATTCCAATAAGTATTATGAAAGTTATGGCATTTTGAGTGATTACTGCTCCTGCTGGAACACTGCTGTGCCTGAGAATATTTTGTGCCAACTTCCGTTCCCATTATCTTGCTTCTCACGTTTTGGAATATATTCAAATTAGATATCATTTTAAATATCTCGGAATTATCTTTCCAACCATATAAAGATCACATTGATCCAAGGTTTGGAGAAGAAGTTATGGGCAAAATAATGCAGACTGCGCAATCCAGAAACTTTCCTTATTTGCAACATTCTATGTTTGTTTTGAGAATTTAGGGAAGGATTTTCGAGTTTTAGATGTATTTTCCAGCATTTTACAAGAGAGAACATTATTTACTTTATTTTATTTTATTTTAAATATTATTTCCTAATTGTTTTGGGAAAACATCTTTCTAGAATTTAGGGTTTCTTACTTGTGTAAGTTGTCTACTTGAAGGCTATTTAAGCCTTCTTATGGACAGCAAGGGGGATCTCTTTTTGGCCTCTTGGCCTAGAAGTTTGTAGAGAGTTTTTAGACTCCTTTTCTCTTTTCTCCTTAGACAATAATGGTATCAAATTTTATCACGATGCTCGGCTAAACTTCGCGTTCCCAATTCAGAGGTCGGTTGTAATCAATTGCAATATTGTGAGGTTTGAACCTTAACGTAGTTTTCTTTCAATTGCACGTATTCTTTGATTCCCGTGTTAATTTTATAAGTATGTATTTTGATTAAATTGACGCCTTAATCACTCTACATGTTTTATTGCTAATCATGATCATGATCCGTAATTGTCATGTTGAATGAACCGGTAGCATTAGGATTATCACATGTGTATGTTTTGTGGGTTTCCATATTACATGGCTTGCATGTTTAATTCTAGGAATCAAAGGAGCATCTTAATTAGATTAAAGTTATTTCATCTAATTAGTTGTCTTGGTCCTTCCAAAGCACGTAATGCCTTTATCTAAATAATTTAGAGCGGTTTCGTCAAAAATTGTTTAGGTAATTAGCGTTAACTTGACGTTTGTTAGAGTTAATGACCTTAGGGAAGTTGCTACTTTTTGGGGTTTCCTAATAAGTTGACCAAGTGCTTGCATTGTTAAGTTTAAATATTTTGAGTGTCTATGATCAATTTTTGCAATTGAGTAGAACCGCACCTTTGGATTGGAATTTGGTAAGATTTGATTTATCTTTCTTTTATTTGCTTATGTTTTATTTTATTAATAAAAAAAACACAAAACCCCCCCTTTTTAATTGTTTTCTCCTTGGAAAATTTAATTTGAGAAATTAATATTCGGTTCCCTGAGATCGACCCGGTCCACTCAATGCTACAAGTAGCTTAGGATCGGTTTATAAATTTTAATTTGACGAGCCCTCGACAAGCTCGCATCAAATTTGGCGCCGTTGCCGGGAAACCACTATTAGTTTCTCTTTGTTAAATTTTCTCTTAAAAAAAAACACAAAAAAAAAACTTTTGTATTTTTGTTTTTTTTATCTGTTCTTTAAATGGCAGATTATTCTCAGCACTACTGGACAAATGGTGGAGCTGCCTCGTATGTTGATGAGGTTAGTGAGCTCAAAACTCAAATTTCTGAATTAACCTCTGTTGTTCTTCAAGTGGCTGTAGGGAGGCTTCAAGCAATGGAGACATGTAGATTATGCTTGTTGCAAGGACACCCCACCGACGCATGCCCTCAGCTGCAATGGAACTTTGTGCCAAATGCTTACACTTTGGAAGAATTTCCTGGTCATCAAATGAACTTTGAGCCTTATAGTCCCTATCTTGGATGGGATCAATCTAGCTTTAGCTATGGATACCAGGAGGAGCAGCCGAGTCAATACTTTCAAACTTTAGACTCAGGTACGTCTTTAGAGGCCATAGTTTACCAAATTGCTAATAATACTCTTCAGTTTCAGCAAGAAAATCTCCAATTTCAAAAGGAAAATCTCCAATTTCAAGAGGAGACTCGCGCTGGAATGCAAAGTCTGGGTGACCAAATTACCCAGTTGGCTGATTCCGTGAGAAGACTGGAGAGTCTACAAGAGCAATACTCTTTTGACATCACTGAGGAATGATTTTTTGAGGAAATCGACACCGACAGTGACGAGGAAGTTTTGAATTTTGGGCCATGCCAAGAACAGGTAATTTGTGAGGTTAAGGAGGAGTCTGAGCTTACACGCAAAGAGGAGATTCGGGTGATAGAGTTGGAGGCTAAAAAGCCTTCGCCTGTTCTATTCCCTAACTCTCCTATAGATTTTGAATTACCTTTTCTTTATTCTCGTGAGTACTTAAAGTCTTTTGTTTCTTTTGAGTTAGTTAAGTTAGTTGAGTCTTACTTTTTGCCTTTCATTCCTTATATAAAAAATAACAAAAATAATGATCTGTCCGGTACCCTAGAGAAGTAGGAAAGCCTTCTAAACTTGGAAGGTTACATTGATTCAAGCAAGAAGGGACCGAAGAAAGTAAAAGAATTTTATGTGCCCTGACACTTACGACCCCTGTCGAGCATAACGACGTTAAAAATTTGCGCTTCTTGGGAGGCAACCCATGTGCTTTAATTGTTTTATTTGTTTCCTTTCAATGATTTATTTCCTTTTCGTAGTTTGTTTTATTTTTCTTTTGTAGGTGTTGCACTTGAGAGGAGAAATTGAGGATAAAGATGCACCACCACCTACAAGCCATCCAAAAATTAAGGGAGTTTTTCTGTTCCTCTTGCTTTTTGTTTGTGTAACTCTATTTAGCGATACATTGGGGACAATGTATCAATTAAGGTTGGGGGTGAAGAACATTAAATTTGCATGTTTAGGGTTATTCATCAGCATGTTGAGCAGCGAGCGTTAATTTTAAATAAAAAAAATTGAGCTTAAATTGCATGATGAGTTAGTTGCATATTAGGTGGTTATGACAATCTAGGATGTGTTTTAGGTAATCCCATTTGAAATGGTTGAAACTTGAAAATGCATGCCTGATTTAAGCCTATTTTAAAATTTTCTTCTGATTCCCTTATACTTTTTGAGCAGTTAGCCCTATTGTCTATGGTTTTGAAGGCTTAAGATTGGGTTATTTGGTCTAGATTCTTGTTGTCACCTCGAAAGATTTTAGGAACTAGTTTAAGAGTCTACTTGCATGATGTCGAATAACGTGAAACTTAGAAGTAATTGCATGTTTTATTTGCCTTTATTACTGTGATAAAATGAAAACTCGAGTAAAAAAAAATGATTGCATGTATTTAAAAGTCTAAGGGCAAAAAGAGCTACCTTTACTGTGATCAGTCAGGCCATCCATTGAGCAAGTGCTCTGGATAAGGGTCCCTACAGTGGATGTGTGAAAGCTAGTGCTCATCAAAATAAGCAAAAATCTAAGTTTGGGGGTAGGCCTACCCCGGGGCACCTTAGTTTCGTGTTATCCTTTTGAGTGTAGGGAAGCTTGAGAATTGGTCTTAAAGTCAGAAGTAGGGGGAAAACGAGTTGAGGATCAAATAAAACCTTCTCGGGCTTATAAAAACTTAGATAAGGGAGAGCTATACACACACACACATAAGGGATGAAGGGATTAGTTTTAAAATTCTCATTGATTGAATGTGTTTGATTGTTTTCTTCCATTGCAAATGTTTTGTTGCCTAAAGCATTGAGATTAGAGTCATTGATATGCAACTGATTAGTCATAGGATTGTTTAGTTCTACCTTGCTCGAGGACTAGCAAGATTTAGGTTGGGGGTTGATAAGATTTATGTTCGCGAGTTCTCGGAATTTAATAATGAGAATTTAAATATGGCTCCCCGGCAACGGCGCCAAATTTTGGTGCGAGAGGAGGTGGAGGAATCCATCAGGTCAAAGAGGTAAATGAACTGAAAAGTCAATTATCAGATTTAACATCTCTTGTTCGTCAAATAGCTGCATGTCAAGGTCAACAAGATTTCACTCAGGAAGCGAACGCTATTGGAGGATTTCAGGGCCAAAATCAGAGAAAGTACGACCCCTATTCGAACACGTACAATCCTGGATGGAGGGATCATCCAAACTTCAGTTATGGAAATCAAGGAGGTCAACAGAGAGCACCTCAACAGAATTACAATAGACCAGCACAGGATTCTGGACAAGCTCAAACTTCAACATCAGGTATGTCTCTAGAGGATATTGTAAAAAATTTGGCATCTAACACTCTCCAATTTCAACAGGACACCATGAAATTTCAAAAAGAAACAGCACAGTTTCAAAAGGAAACACGGGCTGGGATGCAACACCTTGGAAACCAAATTACCCAGTTAGCTACATCTGTGAGCAGGTTGGAAGCACAGAATTCTGGAAAATTACCTTCGCAACCCGAAGTAAATCCTAGAGAAAACATATGTGCAATCGCTCTTAGAAGTGGAAGGGAAGTTCCTTGCGAACAAATCAAAGAAAAGGCTGACAAAGAAGATTCAACCAAAGTGAAAAGAGGGGTAAGTTTTGATCCACCTCTATCTATTAATTCTCACCCCCTAGTTGCTCCTTTTCCTAGCAGATTAGCGAAGCCCAAGAAAGAAGATCAGGAAGAGGAAATCCTTGAAACATTCAGAAAAGTGCAAGTAAACATCCCTTTGTTAGATGCTATTAAGCAAATACCCAGGTACGCTAAATTTCTCAAGGAACTGTGCATTAACAAGAGAAAATTAAAAGACAAAGAAAGAGTGTTGTGAGCAAAAATGTATCGGCCATGCTAAAGAGAAATATGCCAGAAAAATGCAGAGACCCAGGTATGTTTTCTTTACCTTGTGTGATTGGGGATAAGAAAATAGAGCATGCTATGCTAGATCTAGGTGCTTCGATAAATGTCATGCCTTTTTCTATCTACCAAGAGCTTAAACTGCATGAACTACAAGAAACTGGCGTTGTTATTCAATTAGCTGATAGGTCATACATTCACCCCTTAGGAGTCGTAGAGGATGTGCTAGTTCAGGTTAAAGAATTGTTATTCCCTGTTGATTTCTATATTTTAGAAATGGATGGGAAGTCTTCCTCTACTTCTGCTTCAATTCTGTTAGGGAGGCCATTTATGAAAACTGCAAAGACTAAAATCTCTGTGGATGAGGGTACTTTGTCGGTTGAATTCGATGGTGAAGTTGCTCAGTTCAATATCTCTGATGCCATGAAATATCCTGAAAACGTTCATTCTATCTGTCATGTTGATATTTTTGATTCACTTGTGCAAGATTTGACTTTTGAAGAATATAATGAAACCTTTAGTATGGATGATGTCTATGATGAGATTGGACCAGAAGAGTTGTCATCAGCAACCCTTTCTGAACCAATTGCTGAGATTTCTGCACAAACTAACAAGATGTTACCTTCAGTTGTGCAGACACCTAAAATAGAACTGAAAGCTCTACCAGATCATCTCAAGTACGTATATTTGGGAGATGCTGAAACATTGCCAGTGATTATCTCAAAAGAACTCACACCTGAACAAGAAGAGAAGCTGGTACTGATTCTAAAGGAGCATAAGCTGGCTATTGGGTGGACTTTAGCTGACATAAAAGGTATAAGTCCAGCTATGTGCATGCACAGGATTCTTCTGGAGGACGAAGCTAAACCAACAAGAGAACCACAAAGACGATTGAACCCAGCTATGAAAGAGATGGTAATGAAAGAAATTTTCAAGCTCCTAGAAGCAGGTATAATCTATCCAATTTCTGACAGTAAATGGGTAAGTCCTATTCATGTAGTTCCTAAGAAGACTGGCATAACTGTAGTTAGGAACAATAATAATGAGTTAGTACCCATGCGTGTTCAGAATGGTTGGAGGATGTGTATAGACTATAGGAAGCTGAATCAGGTAACGAGGAAAGACCACTTCCCTATCCCCTTTATCGATCAGATGGTTGAAAGATTAGCTGGAAAACCCTTTTTCTGTTTTCTTGATGGTTTCTCTGGTTTTTATCAGATCCCTATCGCACAGGAAGACCAGGAGAAAACTACTTTCACTTGTCCTTTTGGAACTTATGCCTATAGATGAATGCCTTTTGGTCTATGTAATGCTCCAGGTACATTTCAACGATGCATGATGAGCATTTTTTCTGACTATATTGAGAAATGTATTGAAGTGTTTATGGATGATTTCATTGTGTATGGAGAGTCCTTTGATGAATGCTTAGATAATTTAGCTAGAGTCATGAAGCGCTGTATTGAAACTAATCTTGTGCTAAATTATGAAAAATGTCATTTTATGGCCAACCAAGGCATTGTTTTAGGTCATGTAGTTTCCTCCAGGGGCATAGAGGTTGATAAGGCAAAGATAAATGTTATTGCTAACTTGCCCTACCCTACCAATGTTAGGGAAGTGCGATCTTTTCTTGGCCATGCAGGTTTTTATCGCAGGTTTATCAAAGACTTTTCCAAGGTTGCCTTGCCAATGACCAATTTATTGCAGAAAGATGTTCCCTTTGAATTTGGGACGGAATGCAAAGAGTCGTTCAACCTGCTTAAAGAACGATTGACTAGTGCGCCTATAATTCACCCACCCCAATGGGACCTACCTTTCGAGATTATGTGTGACGCAAGCAACTATGCAGTGGGAGCAGTACTTGGCCAGAAAATCGACAAGATAAGCCACATCATCTATTATGCCTCCAGAACTTTGAACTCCGCTCAGTGCAATTACTCAACAACAGAAAAAGAGCTTTTGTCCATTGTCTTTGCTTTAGATAAATTTCGCTCGTATATTCTTGGTTTTGAAGTAATTGTTTTCTCTGACCATGCAGCTTTGAGACATCTGCTGTCAAAGAAGGAATCCAAACCAAGACTACTCAGATGGATCCTACTCCTCCAAGAATTCAACCTGAAAATTAAAGACAGGAAAGGAGCAGATAACTCTGTTGCAGATCATCTAAGCAGACTGATAAGGGAGGAGGATACACTGCCATTCAATGATGACTTCCCTGATGAACATCTATTTCAGGTTAAAAATATTATTCCCTGGTATGCAGATATGGTCAATTATCTTGTCACAGGTAACTTCCCTCACCATCTTTCTACATCAAGAAGAGCCAAGGTAAAAAGTGACTCTAAATATTATGTTTGGGATGACCCTTACCTATGGAAATTCTGTGCTGATCAAGTAATTAGGAGATGTGTGCCTGATGATGAGTTCGAATCTATCCTAGCTTTTTGTCATGACTATGCATGTGGGGGACATTTTCGGCCCAAAAGAACTGCTAGGAAAGTCCTGGATAGTGGGCTATATTGGGAGTCTTTATTTAGAGATGCCTACCAGTTTTGCAAATCATGTGATAGGTGCCAGAGGGTAGGAACTATTTCTCGTAGGAATGAAATGGCCCAAGTACCTATTCTAATTTGCGAAATATTTGACCTGTGGGGTATTGATTTTATGGGTCCTTTTCCTCCTTCTTGCGGATTTTCTTATATTTTGTTGGCTGTGGATTATGTTTCTAAATGGGTGGAAGCAAAAGCCACCAAAACTAACGATGCTCGAACTATTGTAGACTTTATAAAGACTAACATTTTTAGCAGGTTTGGGATTCCACGAGCCATTATAAGTGATCAGGGGACACACTTTTGCAATAGGTCTATGGAAGCTTTAATGAAGAAATACGGAGTAAACCATCGAGTAGCCACCGCCTACCATCCCCAAACTAATGGTCAGGCTGAAGTCTCCAACAGAGAAGTCAAGTCTATCCTGGAGAAGACCGTGAGTCCAGGAAGGAAAGATTGGAGCCTTCGATTGAACGATGCTTTGTGGGCGTACCGCACAGCCTACAAAACCCCTATAGGAATGTCTCCCTATAGGTTGGTATTTGGAAAGGCCTGTCACTTGCCGGTGGAAATCGAACACAATGCTTATTGGGCAGTAAGGCGATGCAACTTTGACATGGATAAAGCAGGAGAGTCAAGGCTACTACAGTTGCAGGAACTAGAGGAATTGAGACTTGACGCCTACGACAACTCGCGAATTTACATATGGCAACTTATTAGAGTCATAAGATTTATGTTCTAAAACATTAAAAAACAAAATTGAAAAGTTTGTACACGATTCTTACCATAAGAAGACATTGTTAAACATTTACTTCTATTACATCAAAATTATGAATGGTACCATTTTATTGCCAAGAATCAGATCAAACCCTTTTCTACCACCAAAGGTCAAAAGGCCTCCTGGCAGACCAAAGAGGCAAAGAAGAAGAGAAGTTGATGAAGTCGGACTATCTCATAAAAGGTGACACATTCAAGTCAATAATAAATGTAACCGATGTAAAGGTGTGGGGCACAATGTTAGAACTTGCAAAGAGCCAGTAGCATAATCTTTAGTAAGAAGTAAGAGAGATAGAACTTTCATTGGATTGAACATCTCATCCACTGTAAGTGTTAAAAATTTTCAACTTTTTTTTAGTCTTTCCAATATCTTGTGTTCTTGTCGTGTAATCTTTATGCTTCAATCACCTAAAACTTTTGATGAGACATGTATAGGGACTACAAGTATAAACATTACAACCTATTTTCAAATGACAAGCTCACGTGTAAGGACTAAAAGTGCAAACATTATAATCTTTTTCAAATGATAGGAGCTCACATATACGGACTAAAAATACAAACATTACAACCTATTCTCAAATGATATGCTCGGACTATATAAGTGCACACATTCCAATCTATTTTCAAAGGATATGCATGCATACAAGGACTAAGTATGCAAACATCATAACTCATTTTCAAATGATACATGCGTGTGTAGGGACTAAAAGTGAAAATATTCCTACCTATTTTCAAGGGCGTGCAAATGTATAAGGACTAAAAATGCAAACATTACAGTGGATTTTCAAATGATACACTTGCGCATAGGGACTAGAACTAAAAAATGCAAACATTTCAATCTATTTACAAAGAATATACACAGGTATGAGTTGTGGCAAATCCAAGAATTTTATAGAGGGTCACTATATATAAAAATGTAATAAAAAATATTAATAAATTCATAAATAAATTAATTTAATACAAATACATTATAACTGTCTTCTATGAATTTTTATGTTTTGAAATCGATCCATGATAACTTTATAATCTAGCTTATCAAATAAAATTTTCTCAATATAAGTTATGAGACAATCATTCATCCATTGATCTCCCATTTCATTATGCAATAATTGAGTTTTCACAATGTTCATGGCAGAAAATATTATCTCTATAGTGCCTGTTGCAACAGATAAACTTAATGCCAAGGTGAGCAATCGGTAAACTAATAGATAGGCTTTATCTCTATTTGTCATGACCATTTTTACTGCAAGATCATTTATGCTTTTTATTTCAACAAACTTAGTATTTAGGAGCACATCAACAATGTAATTTTGAAGTTGGTCCTCAAGCCTAGAGAGTTCAATAGATGAAAAGTCTTTTGGATAAAATTGAGCAAGTCGACTAAGTTTTTGTCTATCAAAAGCAGCAAATGAGTTGCTCATATTCAAACATGCTACACAGAGAAGCAATTCAATACTTGTTTCAGTAAAACGATTATTAAACTCTTGCAGTTGCATATCAATGACTGCATAGAAAACTTCAACATGATAATGATGCAAATTTGTAATTGTGGTTGAGATTTTCTCCTTTGTCGTCATCGAATAAAAAACATATCATCCATCTTACGAACTTGAATATCATGGCTATCACACAAATTAGAAACTACATCCAACAATGAATCACCCAACTAGACTCCCTAGTAGTTTACAGTCTTTCTTTACAAATTTTGACTGAATATCCATTGCATTCACAAATTTTGACTGAATTCATTTCATTTACAATGTTTTGATCTTTTCTTTGTAATGCTCGAGACAACTCATTTGTGATTTCCAAGATAATTTTCATAAAATGTATAAAAAAAATAAAGTCAAATTATTGGATCGAACTTACTAGAGTCTCTGCTTCATATTTTTGTTCTTAATTTGATCCATCTAGTACAATTTTCTAAAGTACATTAACTACTGATGAGAACATTGTAATAAAACTTGTTAGAGTGTTAATTGTAATGTGATCCTCATCGTGTATCTCCTGGTCATTTAATCATTGTCTCTTCATTTAATTCTTGGCCACTTGATAGTCCACAATTATATTTTAAAACTTAAGAAATTTTCATGCTAGTTTCTCCCATGGAATATCTCAACGTTTTGTTGATGTCCCAATAATATTCATCACATTTGTAACTATAAAAGAAAGACTAGCAATTTCCAAGTGCTTTTTTTGCAATAGCTATAAGAGCTAATCGAACCTAACGAGAAAAATAATTAATGTAAAAGGCACATTCATTTTCTTTCAAAATAAGTGCTTTCAATCTATTAAATTTACCTTACATATTACGTACTTCATCATATCCTTGTCTTCACAAACTAGCAATGTTTAACCCATGTTGAGAAAAAAAATTCATCAATAGCTTCCTTAAGTAATAGAGCACTTGTATTAGTGACATGTATGATTCCTACAAATCATTCAATCACAAGACCTTTATCCACATATTGCAATACAACTAACATTTACTCTTTTAAGGATATATCTTTGGATTCATCAATCAAGATAGAAAATAGTTTATCACTCATATTTCTTATAACCGCATTAACAATTTCTACTGCAATAGAATTCACAATATCTTTTTGAATGTCGGGTGCAATCAATTTCAAATTATCTGGATCATTTTTCAAAATCATAGCTTCAAGAACCTTGTTGTAGTTGCATAACCATTGTAAAAGTTTAAGAAAATTACCTTGATTTTTTGAATCTTCTGTCTCGTCATATCTACATAATGGAAGCTCTTGGTGTAATAAAAATCGAATATAATCAATTGAAGCACCTAACCGAGTTCGATACTCAACATATGCTTGGACTAACATCCTATTAAAAAATGTCTCAATATGTTACTCTTTTTTTAAAAGAGCCTCACACCCCAAGTTTGATTGTGTGCACTAATAGAACCACAAACATGAATTTGCAATTTCTCTTTTTTCTTCTATTTAAAAAACCCTTCACTTACAAAATATTCCCCCTTGATTGTTCACCAACTTTTGGTTTGAACAAGTAGCAACATAAACAAAATACAACATCCTTTGAAATAATGTGTATTCTAACCAACTAGAATATCCATTAAACCAAGATGGATTAAATTGTCTTGACTTTGGTCCAAATATCTTGAATGAAAAAAATGATTTCAAGACTGACAAGGATCGTTTTGTAAATATTCTCTATGAACTCGATCTTGAATATTAGAATTGTAATTAAAGATTGCAGTTCTTCGACTAAGATCTGTGAGTAGTTCTTCTCAAATAACTTCTGTATAAAATCTATTAGAATTAGTATTACTTTTCTTCCCTGAAGATGATGACTCTATTGTTATTTTTCTTTTATAATATCTCTCTATTTTGATTTCGATTTAGCTTTATATAAATATTAACAAAAAATAATAATAATTAAGACCCATTACATAGATTAAAAAGTATAAAAACTAAAAATCTATAAATAATTTGAATCTTACTTGGTATATTATGTATGGATGTTGTTAAGAGTGAAAAGCTTTTTGAATTGGAGGAAAAAAAAAATCTAAAGAGGTAGACATCAGTGGCTCAATATGTTTTTTTTGTTTTTTTTTGTTTTTGTTACTTAGTATGCTGAAGGATTATCAAAATAAACCTAATTTGATTGGGCTTAAGTCCATCTAATTGTATATGGAAAAACTGGAAAATAAACCTAATTTGATTGGGCTTAAGTCCATCTAATTGTATATGGGAAAGCTGGAACGGGGCACGATTGTTAAGCGTTAGTTTCAAACCCCAAATCTCTAGCATTGAAAGGTGCCCTCCCTACCAACACACCAAGCTGCTTTTTTACCATTTTAAATGAATTTAAATATAAATATTGTGAAATGGCACTTATGGTTCATATTACAAATACAAGGTAATTTGAGGGGAGCACGTGCCCTCTCTAGTCCCTACATGGATTTACAGCCTTGTGTATAAGGACTAAAAGTGCAAACATTACAACCTATTTTCAACGACACGCTCGCGACTAAAATTGAAAATATTATAACTTATTTTCAAATGATAGGCTCACGTATAAGGGACTAAAAGTGCAAACGTTACAACCTATATTTTTAAATGCTACGGTCATGTATAGGGGGCAAAAAGTGCAGATATTACAACCTATTATCAAATATGATAGACTTGCGTATATGGACTAGAAGTGCAAATATTATGAACTATTTTCAAATGATAGACTTGTGTACAAGAACTAAAAGTGTGTACAGTACAACTTATTTTTAAATGATATGCTTGCACTTGCATATAGGGACTAAAAGTGTAAACATTAGATTTCATCATTCCAAACTTATCAAATTCATTCTTCATTCCAACAATCTAATAGAAATCTAGTTACAATTTTTTAACTTTCAATGTCTATAGTGTAGATACTGTATTTGGTTCAAGTCATTTTTATTTTTATTATTTGTATAAGGTAAAACCAAAGTATAAAAAATAAATAATAAATAAAATAAAACTAAAAATGAATTGATAAATGAAAATTTAATGCCCCGTTTGATAACCATTTGAGTTTTTGTTTTTAGTTTTTAAAAATTAAGCTTGTTTTCTCTCAATTTCTCTACAATGGTTTTCATCTCCCTTAAGGAAACATTTGAATTCTTAGCCAAATTCTAAAAACAAAAACAAGTTTTTGGAAACTACTTTTTTTAGTTTTCAAAATATGGCTTGATTTTTGAAAACATAGGTAAAAATGAGATAACAAAATAAGTAAATCCATAGGTGGAAGTAGCATTTATAGGCTTAATTTCCAAAAACCAAAAACCAAAAATCAAATGGTTATTAAACGGGGCCTAAAATTTTGAAATCAATAATATTTTCAAAATATCTCCTAATTTGTATTCACAATGTCTCTTATTCTTTCCTCACTTATCTCTCTATATATCCCTCCTTAATTTTCTCACTCTCTCCCATATGAGAGGTATCTTATATAAATTGTATCTTATTGTTGCTATTTTCAAGTGTAACTTTTAAATATTTTGTTGTTATTTTAAATCTTCATGTATATCTTTTATTCAGTTGAGTTCTTTCCTATTAAGATCTCGTACTCTTGCACTATAAATACCTCCAAAGAGAGTGAAACACATCATGGGCATTTATTCATCTTTTTCTTTCTCTGAAAGGTTTTCATGGTATCAGAGTCCTAGAAGACAAACGTCATAACTTTGTTTTCTCTGTCTGCCGTCAAACTTAGATCAACCCAAACTCATTGCCTGTTATTGGTCGTCTTTGTATCTAAACCACAACCCAAAATCTGCGTCACTCTCTTTCTCTATCTTTCACCGAGAGCCCACCTAGTGATCACTCACCTTTGTTTTTCAACCACAACCCAAATGTCTTGAACCCGTGACCCCAAACGACGTCTCCACCAAGGAATTGAATCCCAAGTTTGATCTCTAGCACTTTCACAACCATGCACTTCGTACCTTGATCAATGCCACATTATCTCAGTCGAAACTCTCTTTGGTAGTGGGTTGTACCAGTTCTAAATGGGTTTTGGAATCTCTTGAAAAACGAAACTCTTCTTGAAACTAGGACTAGCATTATTGATCTTAAGACCGAGTTGCAGAAGATAAGCAAGAAGGGTACATAGACCGTTGATGATTATGTTCAAAGAATTAATCCAACACAAATTATCTACAACATGTGTACATGTTAAGGAAGAGGTTATGTTGATTTATACACTAAATGGTCTACCCACCAGAGTATAATGCATTTGGAATGTCCTTGCGAACTGGTGTTACAACTGTCCAACTTGAGAAACTTCATGTTCTTCTCAGAGCAGAGGAGACAACCATCAATTCACAAGCCAAAAGGGGTTGAATCTATGTTCCAACCCACTGCTATGGCTGCCAATTTTTTGAGAAACAACAATTTTCGTGGTCGTGGTCGTGATCGTCGTTCATTGCGTTGGCATGGTAACCGTCGGGGTCCTCACAACCAATTGATTCACCTAGCCCACCAACTCCTCTTTCTCAAAATATACAAGGTCAATCATCTTCACCTATGAATGAATCTCCTCAGTGCACTTAATTGCTATAATCGCATGAATCATGCATTCTAAGGACGTCATCCTCCAGCCCAACTTGCAGCTCTTGCTACCTCCACCTCTTGGACCTCGGGCGAAAATTTTTCTTGGTTGTTAGATAATGGTTGCAACGCCCACCTAACATCTGAATTAGCAAATCTGACTATTTTAAATTAGTATAATAGAGGAACATGTGACCGTTGGCAGCGAATGGACTTTACCAATTACACATTCAAGTTTTGGAATTCTAACCACACCCTCCTCTTCCTTTGCACTTGACAATCTTCTGCTTGTTTTCAATATCAACTCTAATTTACTCTATATTAATTTGTTTTGTTGTGACAATTCTTGTGTCTTCCTTTTCGGTTCTAACTTCTTTATGTATAAGATCGTCGCTCAAGAACAATTATGTTTCAAGGCTCTAGCTTAAATGGTCTCTATCCAATTTCATTGTCTTTTCCTCTGTGGCAGTCAATGGTTACACAACACAACTTCACACAGTAGATTTACGTCTTTGACATGTTAGGTTAGGTCAACCAAATAAGTCAATTATTGATATATTATGCAAGGATATTCATGCATTTCCTTTTCGAATGTGTTAAAACCATGTCTTTGTCCACATTGCTTGTCTAGTTAAAATGTCTAGGCTTCCTTTTTTGATGTATCGTACTGTCTATATGAATCCTATGAATATTATTCATAATGATGTGCGGGGTCCATCTCCTAAACTCTTCTTTAATGACTTTAAATATTATGTCTCTTTTATTGATGACTTCTCCAATTATACTTGGATATTTCTTTTGACGAACAAATTTGAAATGTTTTCTGTATTGGCGAAATTCAAGCCTTTTGATGAAAATCTTCTTAACTCCCATTTAAAAAAATTTCGAAGTGATGCTTGGTGGTGAATTTGTAAGCTCACCCATGCATTCTCTTTTTTATTCTAGTGGCTTTATGGGATGAATTGGAGAAATGAGGGTCTTTTCATAACTTATTACAAAAAAAAATAGTTCAAACTCAAACTATTTGCAAAAAACAGGTAGTTGTTTTGTCGTTATTGAGACGCATTCCTTGTTGTGAACAGTAACAGTCAACATCAATTTTGACCAACTTTGACTGTCAACTTTGACCAACTTTGACCAGACGATTTTGTTCATAATTTCAAACAGAAAGATTTTTTTCCACTAAAATAATACTATCAAATCCTTTCAATTAATATTTAACTACCCCCAAGATTTTAAATGTCGATGTTGGAGGAAATGTCGAAGTCTCAATTTTATGGAAATGTCGATGAAAATATCGATAAAATATCGATGTCGATGGATATTTCTGAAAAAATTTTAAAAACAAAAAATTCAAAAAAAAATTAATTAATAAATGAACATTTTACACTTTTTAAATGAGTTCAAATACTTGTTACATTATTATATTCACATTAAGTTACATTTTCTTACTTGTTTTTTTAATATTCCATCAATTTTGTACAGTATAGTGGAAATGTCGATTTCCACCTTATGTCGATGTCGAACCCATGGACATGTGGAAATATAGATGGAAATGTCGATATGTCGACGGATATTTTTTCTTTAAAATAAATATTTAATAAATTATTCATCATCACACAATCATTCACCAATCAAGTTTTTTATTATTATTTTGATAAACACATTCACTATTAAAACAAAATATACAATATGGAAAAAATATTATGATGATTTTACCAATATGGTTATGATCTATAAGATAGTAGAAGAGATCAATTGGTTTAAAGATTAAAAAGACTGAGATTTATTCATCTCAATTAAAGATTTAAAAAAAATGTAGCACGAAGTTGGTCGTGCCACATTTTTTGAAATGTGGGTAGTTAAATATTAATTGAAAGGATTTGATGGTATTATTTTAGTGGAAAAAAATCTTTCCGTTTGAAATTATGAACGAAACGGTCTGGTCAAAGTTGGCGGTCAAAGTTGGTCAAAATTTGTGTTGACTGCTACTGTTCACAACAAGGAATGCGTCTCTTCAAGAGACGCATTCTAATAAGGACAAAAAAACTACCTATGTTTTGCAAATAGTTTGGGTTTGAACTCTTTTTTGTAATTAGTTTTGAAAACAACTCTATTTTTATAAATCATCCGGCTTTATGTACCATTTATATACCTGAACAAAACGGTGACTTATACACCTAAATAAAACATTGTGGCTAAGCGTAAGCAAAGACATTGTTGAAACTATTCTATGTTTAATTTCACTACTTATGTCCCTTTACACTTTTAGTATCATGCATTTGCCAGACTGTTTTTCTCATCAATCATCTTCCTTCTCCTCTTGTTATAATATTTCTCCTTTTTAAAAGTTTCTTCTCTGATAAGCCAGACTATAAATGTCTTAAAGTGTTTTGGTTGTGCTTATTAGCCATTACTCCACCCCTATTCCAAAAACAAACTTCAACCCTGAATAAATCAGTGTGTTTTCTTTGAGTATCCTCTTGGTATGAAAGGATACATTTGTTTTGATCCATCCACTGTTAAATTCTTTATGATTCGTCATGTCATCCTTTGATGAAACCTTATTTCCCTTTGCGAACCTACCCATCTTTAAACCCACCCCTCCTTTTTGCTCTCTCCCTTTTCTCCCTCTCTTCTCCCCTCATTATTTTTTACTCTAGCTATTGTTTCATCCAGTCCAAATGTCTTGAACCCGTGACCCCAAACGACGTCTCCATCTATACACCCTGACAAAACTCCTCTGATCATCGAGAGTCTTCCCTCATCACCTACTGTACACAGTGGGTCTATTCCGCCACCTTCGGTCACCAAGTCATCTCTACCATGTGAAATTGTCTCGTCAGCAAGCACTTCACCTACACAGTCGCCAGTGTATCCTAACCCACCTATTATTGAGCCCTCTAATACCCATTCCATGCGCACTCGTTACAAATTAGGCATCTCCAAACGAAAGACCTTTAGTTTGATGCTTAATAGTTTTGATCTTTGTGAACCAACTTCTTTTACAACAGCTAATAAATTAATTAAATAAAAATATGCTATGACTGATGGATGAATTTGCAGCCTTACAGAAACAACATACATGATCATTAGTTCTCCCACCATTCGACAAAAAATGTAATTAGTTGTAAATGGGTATATGGCAAAATGTAATTAGTTGTAAATGGGTATATTGCATCAAACGTCATCCTGATGGTTCTGTAGCACATATAGGGCACAATTAGTTGCCAAGGGGTTTCATAAAAATATATGGCCTTAATAATGAGGAAACCTTTAGCCCTTTTGTTAAGAAACCCACAGTTAGACTTATTTTAGCACTCCCAGCAATATTTAATTGGCCCATATGACAACTTGATGTTAAAAATGTCTTCCTCCATAGCTCTCTTTCTGAGGAGGTATATGACTCAACCTCAAGGGTTTGTCCATCCTACCTTTCCTCATCATATGTGTAGGCTTCACAAATCCTTGTATGGTTTGAAACAAGCTCCTTGTGCATGGTTTGATTACTTTGCTAGTCACATCACTAGTATTTTTGACTTTCATCCATCCCATATTGATCCCTCACTATTTGTTCGTTGTGTGAGCCAAACTCTTGCTTATTTTCTCATGTACGTTGATGATATTATGCTCACTGGTAATGTGATAATTCTCATAATTGAGAATTATTTAGCCCATTAATAGAAGTTATGCTTGGATTCATTAGCAAAATTCTTTATAAAATCTTTTAAATTTCAAGAGAAACATCATGAACTCTTCAAAATGAATCAAAATCAATACATGGAGGAAAAAAGAAGATTTGCACTAATTAAGATATTTTTGATGCAGTTTTGGTGAAAAAGATAGATTGCCAACGAATTGTTAATGGATTGTTGTAGCAATCGGACAAGAAAGGCAGAAAAACGAGATTTTCAGAATTTGTCAAATTTGGAAGATTTCAGCATTTATTTCTCCTTAAATCAAGCAACGATTTCATACATCAAGCCATATATGAAGTGTGAAGAAACCATAGCCGCCATTGTTTATAAAAAGGAAGAAAAAACACACAAAAATGCAGAATTCCTCCTTGGAAGAAAACCTTTTTTTTTTGCACTTTTTCTATCTTCATCTTGCTGTTGTCCATTCGATTTTTTGTTGTTTTTCATTTTGTATTTTTTTTCCAATTATGTTCTTAAGAACCAAAGTCCAATCCTTGGCTCAACCTAGGGTTGTGAAGATCTCCTCTAACTCGAAAGAGAAGAAGGAAAATCGACTAAGGGTGTAATCGAGTAGCTTAGATTTATCTCTGTAGTATTCTTTTTTCATTGAGTTTTATTTTTCAGAGCAATTTCAGCTTAGTTTACTTTTTGTTCTTATTAGTTTGTTGGTGTACTAAATTCTCTTCATTATATACAAGTACCCATTAAGTTTCGTAATTTTCTTCCCCTTTGTTTAGTGTTTCTCTTTCTCAATTTCATCAAGTAAAATCTCCTATTACTGTTTTCATAGAGTTTACCTTTTATTCAATACTGTTTTTATTCTTAACTATGAGCTAAACCTTCCAAAGGGATTCAAGAACATGAATGCCCTAAGGTAAGGATGCATAGCCAATAAAACCAAAGGCAATCGACATTAACATAAACGTGGTTTGTTTTTACTGATTTTATTTCTTTATTGGAACCATTGAATGATCAACTTGGGTTGCTTTTAAGTCCAATCTAATACCAAAAGGGTTAGAAGAAGACAGATTTCATAAAAGTAATGAGGCAAGATCTTAGACATAAGCCAAGCACAATCCTAGACATAGGATTGGCCCCTCAAAACCAAGAATGCAATCTCAATCCACCTAAGTACTGTTATGGGTGTCCAGCCCATTTGTCAGACAAAATATTGGGTTATATGTTTAGCCCACTTGGGGTTAAACGTGTGGGCTTATCTAGAAAGCCTAGGTTTTTTAGGGGGATAATGACCTAAAAAAGGCGGAGAAAAACAGAAGAAAATACACAGAAAACGGAGAGGAAGAGGGCAGTTCAGTTTTTCAGAGACAGCTTCCACAAAGTTGTCAATTTTCGGAGTTTCAGCCGTTGGATCTTGCTGAAATTTGGTCAGCTTGCTGAGGACACATAGGGTCATGTTTTGAACTGTTGGATCGTCGTTTTGAGCTTCGGTTTGTCGGTAATATCTGATAGACAGAATCTGGAAAACTGGGTGGTTTTTTAATCTTTCATCTCTCTTATGTATGGAACTGTTGGTGGGTTGTGAACTTTTGTATGACTGATTTGGGTTCTTTTTCCCTCAATTTTATCATAATAAGATAAGGTGACAAGGGTGGACTCCTCACAAGTCCCGTGGTTTTTACTCTTCACATCGAAGAGGTTTTCCACGTATAATTTGTGTGTTGTTTGCATTTAATCTTTTGCAATTTTTATGGTTTATTACTGTCCATTGCTGGTTGATTGCTTGGGAATTATTTGGTGAATAATTTGTGGTGCATTGGAATATTTTTTTGGTTGATTGTCTTGGAGGAGATCTTGGTGGGTTGTTGTTATATTGTTTTTGGCCCTATCAAGTACGACTGGCCATAGACATATAGGTTCAATCACTTAGTCTCCTAAAGGTTTTAAAGCAAAAATGAATGGGAGCTTATTCTGTTTACCACGTTTTTGTACAATGTCCGATTGTTGTAGCAATTGGTTGGTAACCAGTTTTTGTGACATGTCCGATTGCTGTAGCAATTGGTTGACAATTGGTTTCTATAAATGCCCGATTGCTGTAGCAATTGGTTAGCAATCTTACCCAACAGGCAGGAATGGGCTTGAATCCTTGCGTTTTTCTGAGTGTCCTTTAAATTAGTTTTAAAATTTTTTTTTCCAGTTTTGTGGTTACTCTCACACCCAAAATATTTGTGTTTTTCGATTTTTAGCTACAAAAGTTGTTATTGTTCACAATTTTATTACACATTAATTTTTTAGTGTCTGTTCCCTTGGGATTCAATAACTTGGAATATTTTCCTAATTACTTGCATCAGCAGTGTATACTTGCACTAAACTTAAACTTAAATTCTTATTAAAATTGCCACAAGTTTTACTCGACCACAATTATCCTTTTTTTTGTCACCATGTTTATCTCACAATTACAATCTAAGTTTAAGATGACAAATCTTAGTTGCTTAAGGTATTTTCTTGAATTGGTTGACCATACTGACGTTGGGATTTGTGTTACTCAGTTCAAATATGTTTGTGATTTGTTGAGCCGCTTTGGTTTATCTAATGCTAAAGCATGTCTGACCCCGAGTGCTCTCAAGGTTTTTGCCTCTTCTCAGAGTGCCTACTATGACTCTAACATTCATTTATATAAACAAATGGTGGGGCCACTTTCTCTTGCCCAGATATTTGCTTTTTAGTAAACAAAGTCTACCAACATATGCATTCTCCCACAACACTGATGTGGCAGCTGTTAAATGTCTTTTTCGTTATGTCAAAGGCACTCTTGACCGTGGTATTTTATTCATTGTCATCTCTCTTTCTTTTCATGCATTTTTCAATTTTGATTGGGCTGGTGGTGTGAAAATAATAGCTATGTTATCATTCATGCATTCAAGCAGTTCTTAACAATTTAATGACACCTTGCGATATCAATTCAAAAAATAAAATAGTCTAAAACATTCATGTATCAATTATCACCCACTGCATAGCAGCATAAGCATACACCATGTGTAGGTAAGTAATAGTCGAATAGGTATTCTAAGGTCAATCCTCAAGGAAAATGCACTTTATAAAACTGCAACAAAGTGATCGGAGTACACGCAAGCGCACCCAATCAAAGTAATAATAAAACGGTATTCCTACCGAGTATAGTATCCACTGGGATTAGTTTTTAATTCGATTAAGTACCACGAATAATCTTACTTTACTTTATTTAGAGAAAACAACCACAAGAGGAAGGTAAACTAGACTAAGGACAAAAAATAAATGCAAGAAAGATAAAAGGGAGACACAAATCGATAGGTAATTCTATGGATGTTGATTGCATTCTTGGACCTTAATTTACTTAATTAAGCTAGCAATTAGGCATAACCAAGTGTTTCGATTCATAAATCTAGGAGCCTAAAATTATGGAATCTCCTGTAATTAATTAAATCTCGTGTCCGTCTCATTAATTAATCATCACCCGGTATTAACGAACCTTCATTTTAAACTTCAATTAATTTCCGTTGTTCCTATATCACTTAGGCGGAATTTTAATTGTCATGCATTATTTTTCTAAGTTTAATCTACTTTGTTGAGCTCAATTAAACTAATGATCATTTAATCCTTATTCCTTGCTTTGTTAAAGGCATTAAGAACCCAATGCATGAATGAACATAAACACTAATTAAACCACAATCACAAACTAAATTAAGTAAAATTAAGTGCAATGGTCCAAGAATTACAATAACCCATAGAAATTTAGGGATTAACTAAACATGTTCATCAAATACAACTTAGAAATCCCTAATTACAGCCACTAAAGTAACTATAATTGAAAAGAAAAGGGAAAGAAAGTGGAAATGAAGGACGATCTCACGTTTATGAGGTGATCAATCTCGAACCCGAGCTCCAAGGTCTTCAATTCCGCTCCAAAAAGCTGAAAATGCTCCTAAATACCCTCAATTATGGTATGTAATCGAGATTAGGGCTAAAACCCTCGAATTGGCCTCTATTTGGATGAAGAATAAATGATGAACTTATACTGTCTATCAAGACAACGTTGCAACGATCAACGCTGTCTAAAACACAGTTGTTTTGCAGCTACACGCAGAGGTAGCGTTGCAACGCTACAAACAGAACACTTCTTCTCTGCGCGTTTCTAGCGTTGCAATGCCACAGGGCAGCGTTGCAACTCTAGCTCTCGGGTTTGCACAATGCATTTGGGCGTTGCAATGCCATTTCAAGCATTGCAACATCGTCCTCTCGGCTCCAAATGCTAGATTCTTCATCTCTTCTCTTCTTGGCTCTCCAAAATAGATCCACAATCAACTAAAATGCTCCCGAACACTTGATTTTGCTCATTTAGCTCAGTTTCTATAAAATCAAGAGAAATAGGCATAAAAGATCACAAAATCATAACAAAAGTAGCATAAATAACAAGAAATACGATAGCATGATTGCATGCTATCACAAAGCTCCTATCCATAGTAGATTTAGAGCAAGAATTTAGAATGACAGAATGCTTCAGCTATGCGTTGAAAAACAATGTGAATTAAAGCATGCAAGAAAAAAATATCCTAACACAGACTCAACTTCAATTTAATTTAAGAATGACAACAAGGTTTGGCTATTCGATCCCCCTAAAATGCTCCCCTCTTGATTTAGCTCAACATGAATGGTGATCCTCTAAACTAAGCATAGGTAACCGACTTATACTCAATTGTTCAAGTAGTATGTAAAGCAACAATGAATCCTTATATATTTCTACCTAAGATGCATAAGAGTATTTTAACTTTATGTCTCAAGCAACCTAGCTAGTAGCGAACACTAACTCGCTATTTAGATGCTCGCGAGTTGTCACTTTATTTCTCAACATGAATGGTGACCCTCTAAACTAAGCATACGTAACCGACCTACTTAGTTGCTCGCAAGTGGTCACTTTATGTCTCAATCAACCTAGCTAGTAGCGAACACTAACTCGCTCCACTCGGTGATTCCAAACATTCTGTAACGACCCTATAGGCTCAACACGCTACCTAAGAGTCATTACTAAGTCACGTCGCTATATTACCGAAAATTTCGACAGCATAACGACGTAACTACTCGAAAACCAAAAATTTGACCCTTACCTGATAAGACATAGAAAAACGCACTTCTAAGATTTTCAAACAACCTCCTAGCATCCAACAAACTTCTCAATATGATGCTAGGGTTCAAACAGCAGAAAACCAAATACACGTGCACGATTTACAAAGAAAGGTTAAAAGACTTTGAAACATTCTCCTAAACATTAAAAAAACTCGACATGAGTTCTATGTACATCCTGAAACATAAAAGAAGCGGAATAGCGATCGCTCGGCTCCCATGACTCGAGTAACTGATCTCCGGTCACGCGCTAGGGCCGATCTTAGCCTTACCTGAAAACATTTTAAAAAGGAAAATGGTGAGTATTAACGAATAATACTCAGTAAGTCAATCATAGTTTCAAAGCAAGAGTTTCAATCGCATGCAACATGTCATTTTAAATCATAAAACCATCGTAAACCATCGCTTTAGTAGGGGACCTAAAATTCGTTTTATAAACCATGTACTTTTCCTCGCGGCTCTCGTGAACGATTAAATTCTCCCGAGGGCCTCGTGAATTGTCCGAAGACAGTTTTTCCATCGAATAGAGTCCTCCCTAACTCTGAGAGTTGAGCTCGAAAGCTAACATACATCGTGGAGTCCGAAGACTCAGCCCGAAGGCTACCATCGTGGAGTCCGAAGACTCAAGCCCGAAGGCTACCATCGTGGAGTCCGAAGACTCAAGCCCGTCGGCTACCATCGTGGGGGCACTCTCGAACCCCGGGAGCATAGAGAGTCCGAAGACTCGGGTTCCCTCATAACCCACATAAAACTTTTGGGAGAATTATCGTCACGGCCTTACATAAATCTTTTCATGAGCACACAACACATGCATGAGGTCCCATTCGTTTTAGAACATAGTTATGAATGCATGAATCAAGACAATCGCATTTCAAAGACATACATATCATTTCCATTCCTTTTTAACATGAAAACTCAAATAGACTCATGGAAATAGCGTATAAAGGAATATACATATAAAACACTTTCTTTCTTAAATACTTAACACGAAAAACATAAACTTTCAAAGTAAATATAGAGCTAGCTTTAGGTTTCGAAAACTTCTTTCGTTGTGAGATCCCTTACCTTAAGTTTTTACTTACTAAAATACCCTTTCTCCACTAGTAATGAGCTTCTTGAGTTCCCACTCCAAGTACGATCCAAGGTCCTCGACAAATCACCTAAAAAGTTTCCTAAACGTGTCTTAAACCATCCGAATTACGCTAAAACACATTCTAACATTAATAACTCGACGAAACGGACCAAATGGCAAATTTTACCCAACTCCGGCGAACGGCGGCCAGTGACCGGAGCACGGCAGCGCGTGCAGCGGCGGACGGTGGCGCGTGGCCGGCGCGTGGGGCTTCCAAACGGTGCGTGGACTTCGAATTTGGACAGAATCGGCCCCTTTCCGGTCGGATCTACTCGCAAACCGACGATTTCCTGTAATAAACGAACTTTGGCGAGGCAGAAATCGCAACACCGGCGCGTTCAAGGACTCCGGCGAAGCTGCGGCGGTTAGAGTGAGGTTCACGAGCTGCAGAACCGTCGAGGAGGCACTCGTTCGGCGGCGCGTGCTGCGGGGGTTGCGAATTGAAGCTTCCGGCGAGCTGATCGGTGGTTAAATATACAGATCCGGCGAGTTGGGGTGACTAGTTTAGCTCAACCGGACGAAAACGCGGCTTCCGGCGAGATGACACCTGCGGATCCGACACCGGCAAGGCTGACGCAGACGACGTAGACCGGCGTTCGTGAGCTCCGACGAGGCTGAAGAAGAAGAAGAAGACCGGCGACCAGCGAGTCTTCAACTTTAACGTGCGACTTGCGTGGGTTTTCCGGCGGAACTTGCAGAAGACGAGGAAGAATAAAAGAAGACCGGTGATGATTGGGGCTGATCGGCGCTGGAGCTACGCAGCTGCCGGTGAGACGGAGAGAGACGATCGAGAGGAAGAGAGACGAGAAGGCCGGCGGAAGAGAGAGAGAGAGAGAGAGAGAGAGAGAGTGCTGTCGGTGAGGGAGCTTCGTGAGGAAGAAGAAGAGAAAAATAAAAATTAATAAATTAATAAAAATAAATTAATAAAATTAATAATAATAATAATAATAATAATAAAACAATGGATAAGGATGGGCTTTTGTTTTTTTTTTTTTTTTTTTTTTTAAACAACTTTTCAAAAATGTCCTTAACAACTTATTGAATTCCAAATATGCCCTTTTGACCATTATTTCTTTCCATTTTTGCCCTCCTAACCTTCCAAAATTTCAAATTCACTCTAAAATCAATATACTTAAGAAATTTTTATCCAACTTGATTTCCATAATTCAAAATTAATGTTTCTAAATAAACCGATCGTTACACATTCTCACCCTTTTGGTGGTAGAAATATGCTACTACCGTTACTACAAAATCGGGATTTAATGACGGGCATTGCGCATAATTATACGAAACAATGACGGGCGCGTGTCCGTCATCAATATGCGTGTCATTATAGCCTACGATGACGAGTGCTTTTTAATGACGGGAATGCCCGTCATTAAAAAGCGCCCTTCATCATAGGCTATAATGACGGTCTCTTTTAATGACGGGCAATGTATGACATTAAAACTCACTGCCCGTCATTAAAAATTGAAGAGGGTTGTATGTTACGATGACATGCACTGTATAATGACGTTTATTGCCCGTCATTAAAGGTCGAAGTGTGCTAAGTTTTCCATGACGGTCAATACATAATGACAGATAAGGCCTGTCATGTAATATACATTGATGACGGTTAGGAACCGTCATTAAATGCTATATGTGCAACATGAAATGTCCGTCATTAAATGCTATATGTGCGACATGAAATGTCCGTCATTAAATGTTATATGTGCATCATTAAATGTCCATTTTGAAAGATTTAATGACAGGCAATGCCCGTCATCGTTTTGTGCATAATTTAATAAAAAAAATTGTTGGTTGCTCGGGTGGCTAACCAACAATATTTATCCTTTCATCAAACCTCTACACAAAATACAATTTTATTTGTATGTTATGACTTAACAAAGATAAGAACTACTACAAACACAACAATCAACTTATTCACTACAAAGAGGTTATAATTTGCACAAAAATTGAATGAAACCAATTACCTATGCACAAAAACTAAATCGGTCATAAAAGAGGTTATTGATCTAATTTTCTAAGATTTAACAAAACTAACCTAAAATAAGTTAAAATGCTTAAGAAGGTTCTTGAATATTCATTCACTAAAATTGAATGAAACCAAAAACTGAAAATTTCAGCATGACCTCTACTAAAACTACCAAAAACTAACCTGCAATAATGCACATGTAATTCACTTCTATATCATAATGCATTAATACATTAAGATAAAACTAACATACCTAATTCACTAAGAAGATTTTTTAGCATTCATTTACCAAAACTGAATTAAACCTAGCGGAAATTTCAGCATGAACTACTAAAACAACCAAAAACTAACCTGAAATAATTCAATTCACTTCTATATTATACACATATATGAGACCACCCGTCCCTCCACAAACTACATTCAACCAGATCCAACAACAATTTCGAAAGAATGGATATGTACATCTAAACAACAACTTTCTTTATACATGCAATTTACACAACAAACAACGGAACCATAGTTGATCTTTCCTAAAACTTAACAAAAACCAAAAACTGAAAATTTCGGCATGACCTCTACTAAAACTACCAAAAACTAACCTGAAATAATGCACATGTAATTCACTTCTATATCATAAGGCATTAATACATTAAGATAAAACTAACATACCTAATTCACTAAGAAGATTCTTTAGCATTCATTTACCAAAATTGAACCAAACATAGCGGAAATTTCGGCATGAACCATTAAAACAACCAAAAACTAACCTGAAATAATGCAATCCACTTCGATATTATACACATATATGGGACCACCCGTCCCTCCACAAACTACATTCAACCAGATCCAACAACAATTTCGAAAGAATGGATATGTACATCTAAACAACAACTTTCTTTATACATGCAATTTATACAACAAAACAATCCAAGAACTGAAAATTTCGCCATGACCTCTACCAAAACAATCCAAAACTAACAAGATCCATCATTAGTTTTAGAAAAATGCATATGTACATCTAAACTTCAAACAATGGGACCACTCATCCCTCCATAAACTACATTTCCTCTACAAACTACAACCAACAAGATCCAACACTAGTTTCAAAAGAATGCATATATACATCTAAACTTCAAACAATGGGACCACCCGTCTCTCCACAAACTACTTCCAACAAGATACAACACAAGTTTCAGAAAGAATGCATATGTACATCTAAACAACAAACAATAGGACCACCCGTCTCTCCACAAACTACATTCAACAAGATCCAAAATGTACACACTTCTAGTATATTTATAAACAAATATTTTCATTCTACATCTAATAAAACATAAATTAAATCTACTACTTACATCAAATCTCTACTCAACGAATCCACAAATAGCTGTACACAAATCTTCCAACAAAATTAGACCATTCTATTTCAATCTCGTCAATTTCTTCTGGTTTATATGCACTTTTGCTGTTAAACTATAAAGAAAAATAAATATACATATAACATAAGAATAAATCATATAGTTATAATCACTTAAAAGATAAAGGAATAATACGTACAAAGTTACTTATGGAGATACTAGAGTTGTGCACTATTTCTCGTATATACTTTTGCACATAGTATCCACACTCTACAAAACCCAATTGGCGGGGGGCACTACATGTAAAATAATTGAAAAACAACATACTTGAGTTATACATATAAGATTTCTTTCCAAAGAGTTCAAATAAAGAATATAATCAATGCAAATTTACCTTTACAAGTTTCCAAATGATATTAGAGCGATATTGTGGGAGTGAGTGTTTAGCTTGCCACATTCTCAATGATCTAAATAACTTGAAACATTAGAATAATATAAAAGTAGAAATTAACAACTATAAAGTTTAAAACACTTACGTATTTATGGTTCCTTGAAAACTTTCTTCGATTTTACTGCGTAAAGAGTTCAATATATAAACAGTGTTCTCTCGCGGATGGATAACGATCAACATCCAATGATAACTATTAGTAATGAATATTCTAATATCATTGTTTAAGAATAAAACAAAACTATAATTAAATTAAAGTAATTTAAATTGTCATTACTTACCCAGTGTTATATGGGATGAGTACTCGTTGATCCAAATCCAAATTAACCATGTCTAACCTGTTGGCTAGATTTCTGCAACGAATTTCTTGACACTTCACGTAATTTGAAATGGTTATTTGATCAACTAACATGAACTTACTGATTATTTCGTAGTCACATACAGTCCAAAGATACCTAAAGAAAATTAAAATTATCATAAAACATTAAAAAACGTAGTCCATAAATCAAAAAATGTAATAGATTTTGTATACTTACGCAATGTATGTGACTATACATGAATAGCCTATCTCCACCATCCCACAATAATGCATGATGTCGTCACGATGTAGATAAATTACTTTCTCCTTTCCAAAAATGTGCTCGCTCAAGTTGATTTGAATTGTATTACCCTCTTCCATAGAGAGCATAGCATATCGATTCAAGAGCTTGATAGTAACGTGGACATCCGTGTAGTTAGAAGATTGTGAAACAGGGACATTGACAGAAACATCTTTCTTAGATTTGGCCGAAGAAGAAACCTATCACAAACAAAATTGAAATTATAAATGAAGAATAACAAAAACATTTAAGTTGGCAAAAGACATACCTTTTTAGCCATATTCAGAATTACAAGTTCACGAGGCCATGCCACGAAGTTACCCATCGCTTGATATAAAGTTTCTATTTCTCCCATTAAAGGAATTGGTATGGTAACATCTTCGCCCATGATCATATCTACCACCACTCTAACATTATTGGCTCCTAGTGGAACTTCATGAATAGTTGGGAATTGAACATCAGACTCATACATTGTGCCTACATCAACAATGTTATCCATTGATCCTATAGCCAGGTGGCATGGTGTTCCCTTCAAAAATTTAAAAGAAAGAAGTTAAGTGTCATGCCATATGGTTAAGTTACACAATATAAATAAAAGTTACCTCTAAAATTTCTTCTAGCTCATCAATGATCTCTTTTCCTTTTGACTTCGTATTTGAAACATTACTTCCTACACTTGAACTCTTATTTGATTGCGAGCCTCGAGTTGCACCTTTGTTGCCAGACTCATCACCCAGTTTTGATTGTCCTCTCACGACATTAAAGTAAAATCACTACAAGAAAATTAGCTTTTAGCGACAACTTTTTAGTGACGCTGTGAAAATAAGTCAGTGAAATGTACTTTTTTAGTGACATTATAAAATACACATCACAAAAAAATTTTATTAGTGACGCGGTGGAATCCAATGTTGCTGATACTTTCAGCAACGTGATAACTCCTGCGTTGCTAAAAAGGTTAATTTTAGCGACATTGCATGATGTCGCTAAAATATTTACCAAGTCACTAAAAGTTTTTTTAATAAAAAACCTAATTAGGGCAAAAATGTTTCCAAAATCTCATTCCCTCCTCCCCATCTCCTTCAAATCGCGCCTCCCTGTCTCCTTAAAATTTCATTCCCTCTCTTTTTCACGTCTCCATCTCCCTCAATCTCCAGTGAATAGTGTATCTCCCCGAAGGTCCCTCGCATCTTCAAGTCTCTCTCTCGGTCTGACTCGTTTCCTTCACCACTGACGACGGCTGTCTCCTTCGCTCTCTGTCTTCAAGTTTCCTTCGTCGATGGTTGTTCTCTCGTGTCCTACTTTCAATCATCGTCGGTTAGTGAACTTTGTTCCTGTTATCTTCTTGGGACCTTTGCCAACTTGAAACCATAAAACGTTAACTATTTTTTGGGTCAATTTATAGAAGTAGTGAAGTATTTTTGTGATAACAAATTTCCCTCAAATCCCAAGGTCAGTGAAATCTCTTCCTCTTTGCTTCTTAGATTTTCCATTATTTTCTGGGTTGTTCCTTTCTTATATAACCCATATCAAAATTGAATAATCCTTAAACATATTTTTCCTTTTACAATTTAGTTTTTATTTCTTGATTTGTCAAAGTCTATTTTATGCTTCTTGGGTCAATTTCGATTTTCTCACCTACTGTTTGGTTGCTAAAAAAAAAAAAAAGAAACATTGAGAAATATTGGGTATTGGATATTTGTTGATTGTTTTTTGTTGTAGTAGAGACCTTTTGAAATTAATATCTAAAACTATGCTAGTTTTAGTTCTATTAAGTCTATTTGAATGTCGACTTTTTATTTTTATCATCTTGTTATCAAAGTAGATATTTCACAATTTTTTTCTTAGGAACTTTATACAATAAGAAATTAAACTTTTATTGTGAATGAGGGGATACAAAACAAAGAGTAGTATAACCCCAAAGATCATCCAAGATTACAAAAAAGCTCCACAATTATTTTTATAAGAAGAGTAGAATAATTGCAAATATTATTGTCTTAGGTAATCTTGGAGAATGTTGTAAAGGTGCAAAATTCTTAAAAGTGAATCAATCTCTACTTTTTCCTTGAAATAACTGACACATATAGTGAATTTCAAGATTCTAAAAAATACTTAAAAACTACCTCATGAGAAAACAACAATTATAGAAAGAGTACTTTACAGAATATCTCAAACTAAACTTAACAAACATGAATTCATTACAATGGTGGGCTGGGCATTCTTGAAAAACAAAAGTGAGCAGTCCTCTACAATTACCATTGAATTCAAGAAGTTATAAATGAAGTCATTTCAAACATTGTAAAAATGTAATTTCTTCTAAGAAAGAAGTAAAATCAACTACAAGACATCATCCCCCTACAAACCTTCTCCTAACTTTACATTATACATGCAAAAAGTAAATTTAATCAAAAAGGATAATTTTAAGATATGGCTTTTTTTTGTTTTTTTTGTCTTACAAAACGGTTGTTACTCTTAATGTCAATGTTTACTTAATTACTCTAATTTCTATGTGCTATACGTGTGATAGAATGCTAAGTATAAGATGATCGAGAAGATCTAAAATGGAAATAATCAAAAGTACTTTTTCTGAATCTTCTTCATTTTGTGCCAACAATCTTCTTCTTTTTCTTCTTCCCTACATCTACAACGGTCTCTTTACCATTTAATCATTTGTTATTGTGTTTACTCCTAAACTTAGACAAAGTGTATCAATTTTTACTCTAAATTTTTAATTTCATCAAATTATATACCTTAAACTTTGACAAATATTGCAAGGTTTACCTTAAACTTAAACAAATGTTGTCATTTTTACTTTTTAACAAACTTTGTTCGAAAAATAGTAAAATATTTTGTTTATATAAGTTAGGTTTTTGTTGAAATTTGCGTGTTTTGAGAGATGTTTTCAATGGTCGACCTTATGCATTAATCGAGCTAAATTTCATGCAAGACTTGGGATTGCGATGAAATTATTTACATTACTTTTAGAGATGAACCATTTATATTCATCTTCTTTCATTTAACTTTGTAATTGTTTGTTTTTTGTTTTCATGTATTTTGTTTGAGGCATAAGCCTCGAGGAATAGTATGAGGTGCAAGCCTCAATTTTAATGAAAAACATTACACAAATCCTAAATTTGTGTGATCAAGTATTGTTGGACATAATAGTTAGATAAAACTATTGAAATTGTTGCAACTCAAACCTTTATATTTTTTAAGAATGGGAAAAACTAATTGATATTATTCTTCTAATCATTATATACAAGGTGTAGAGACTTTGCCTCAGTACATTTTCATAGTGGCACAAGCCTCTGCCTCAAAGCGTAAGCCTCAAAAGCCTTTTAAAACATTGATGATTCTAAGTTATCATGGACAATATGAAATGACTTTAGTAGACAATCTTGGATAAATTGTTTTGTGATATATAAACCTTTATAAATTGGAGTTAAAAATCCTTCGATCTATATGAACCTCTAACTCACAATCAATAAAATATCCAAACAATAGGAATGAAACCCAAAAGACAAAGTTAGGGGTTAGATTATCCTTTACCCTAAGTTTGGAAGAATACAAGTTTACACTTGAGCATGGAGGCAAGAAAGGAAGTTTCATTTCTCAAAATCAGTGTGCTGCAAGACTCAAAACAATAAGTACTCTAGATGGCTCCCTTTGTCATCTTGCAGGGAATGCCTTACTTTCCCTTTTAGTATTCTATTTTGGTCTAATTCGCAGCTTCCTATCAAGAGGGGAATTGGGGGGGGGGGGGGGGGGGGGGGGGAGAGAACATGACAAAGATAACTCGTGCTTAAATATTGTCTATGCAAGATAGCTTGTCTTGGAACCTAAGAGAAAATGGAAGCATGAGCATATTACTACCATATGGAAGCATTTCTACTTTGATGTGGTATTGGCACTAATAAGATATCTAACTTTGATTGCCTATTTGGCTATTTATATAAGACTTAGATATCTAACGCTTAAATTTCTAATTTAGGTACTTAACGCACTTGCAATGGATCGAAGTTGGATAAATTTAATAGATCGGGGATGTAGTCAATATTCAGACGGTGTTGATAATTTTATTGAAGCTGCTAAGAATTATTTAGATGAGGAAGGAAGAACAAGATGTCCTTGTTCAAACTGTTTGAATATCAATTGGAATAAATTAGATGACATAGAACGTCATTTATTTAAATATGGCATGCCTATGACTTATAGTCGATGGATATTCCATGGAGATAAGGTGGACCTTTCTCCCTTTTTAAGACCCAATTCAAGTTTTCTCGGTGCTACATTTTCAGATTCAGTTGAAAATAGAGAAGATATTGGGAATCTAACAGCACACGTTAGAGTTAGAAATACTGTGGATGATGAGATGCTAGAAATGATGAATGATTTGCATGGTCCAATGTTTGAAGACATTACTAGAGAATCAAATGAGCAAGATGTGACAGGTAGATTTAGTGGAATGTTTTAGGAGGTAGAAGAAGAGTTATACCCAAGATGTACGAAGTTTACTTCGTTTAAATTTTTGGTGAAACTTATGCACATTAAGGTACTTAATCGATGGAGCGATAAATCATTTGATATGTTACTTGAATTATTAAAAGAAGCCTTTCCAGAGGGTGTAAGGTTACCTACTTCATACTATGAGGCAAAGAAAAGACTACGTGACCTAGGGATGGGATATGAAGCAATTCACGTGTGTAAGTTTGATTGTGCTTTATTTTGGAAAGAATATGCATCACTTGACCATTGTCCGCATTGTAGAGAGTCGAGATACAAATTGAATAATGAAAAGGAGAAAAAAATTTCACATAAGGTGTTGAGACATTTTCCATTGACGACAAGATTGCAAAGATTATATTTTTCAAAACATACTGCTGAGGATATGAGATGGCACAAGGATAAAAGATGTGAAACTGAAGGAATAATTCGACATCCTGTTGATGCTGAGGGTTGGAAGCATTTTGATAATCAGTATCCTTGTTTTGCTGCAGATGCTCGTAATGTCAGATTGGCATTATCTTCGAACGGTTTTAACCCTTTTGGAAACATGAGTACATCATGTAGCATATGGCCAATTATGCTCATTCCATACAACTTGCACCCTTGGAAGTGTATGAAAGAACCATTTATTTTTTTTATCTCTCCTCATCCCTGGTCCAAGGTCCCCTGGTAAAGAGATTGATATTTACTTACAACCACTAGTAGATGAGTTAAATGAGTTGTGGGTTAATGGTGTTCGAACATTTGATAGTTTTAGTGCCTCTTTCTTCCAGCTACATGCTGCACTATTATGGACAATGAATGATTTTCCAACTTATGGTGATTTATTTGGTTGGAGGACAAAAGGTTATAAAGCATGCCCGGTTGCAATGTTGATACTAGCTCAATGGGATTAAAGAACAAGATTTGTTATATGGGACATCGTCGATATCTACCTCTAACACATGCATGGCGCAGAAGTAGGCAACATGATGGAAAATAAGAAATGCAATCAGCTCCAAATATATTGTCTGGACAAGATATTATAAATCAATTGAATTCATTACGTTTTCCTATGTTGAGCAAGAATCTTACAAGACGTGATAACAAACGGAAAAGAATAGTTAATGAGCACAACTGGACTAAAAAAAGCATTTTCTTTAATCTTCCATATTGGGAAAACCTTAAACTACGTCATAAACTTGATGTGATGCACATTGAGAAAAACATATGTGATAATTTGGTGGGTACTATATTGAATATTGATGGGAAGACTAGGGACACGATTAAAGCTTGTGAGGATTTAGCTAAGTTGAAAATAAGAAAGGAACTTCACATACAAGAAATTGGAAATAGGCGTGTGAAGCCACATGCATCATACACATTAACTGCTGATGAAAGAGTGAGTTTTTGTACATTCTTGAAATCTGTGAAGTTTCCAGATGGTTATGCTTCCAATATATCTCGTTGTGTTAATGTAAAAGAGGGCAAAATCTCTGGTTTGAAAAGTCATGATTGTCATGTTTTATTACAAAGACTTCTTCCAATTGGCATTTGACCATATATACGTAAGGATATTTCTACAACTATATCAGAATTGTCAAATTTCTTCCATGATCTATGCGCAAAAACTTTGAGCATATCAAATTTAGAGAGAATGCAAGCTGACATAGTACTCATCTTATGTAAGTTGGAAAAGATCTTTCCATCCGCATTTTTTGACGTCATGGTCCATTTAGCTGTCCATTTACTATGGGAAGCAAAAATTGTTTGGCCTGTTGGATATAGTTGGATGTATCCTATTGAAAGGTATAAAATTACATATTCAATTTGTTTATTCATATTTTTTATGATGCAGGATTTAAGACATGTGATTTGGATGATTTGTATTAGGAGTTTGCGATATTTGAAGTAGTATGTTAGAAACAAAGCTCGACCAGAAGGTTCAATTGCAGAAGCTTACATCATAAATGAATCTTTAACCTTTTGTTCTATGTACTTACATGGAATTGAAACAAGGTTTAATAGAAGTGAGCGTAATAATGATGACATTGAGGATGAGAAAAATAGTAATGGGCTATCCGTTTTTTCTGGACGTATACGATGGTTGGGTGGTGGCCAATTTCGATAATTAACTTCTGATGAGTTAGAAAAATCACATTGGTACACACTAAAAATTTGTGATGAAGTGGAACCTTATCTTCAGTATGTATATCTTCATATATACATTTTTGCTTTTATGATATTTGAAAAATTAAACTTTATTTTCATGGTTAGGGAGCATGTAACGACCCTATAGGCTCAACACGCTACCTAAGAGTCATTACTAAGTCACGTCGCTATATTACCAAAAATTTCGGCAACATAACGGCGTAACTACACGAAAACCATAATTTTGACCCTGATAAGACATAGAAAAACACACTTCTAAGATTTCAAACAACCTCCTAGCATCCAACAAACTTCCCAATATGATGCTAGGGTTCAAACAGCAGAAATCAAATACACGTGCACGATTTACAAGAAAGGTTTAAAAGATTTTGAAACATTCTCCTAAACATTTAAAAACTTAACATGAGTTCTATGTACATCTAGAAACATAAAGGAAGCGGAATAGCGATCGGTCGACTCCCATGACTCGAGTAGCTGATCTCCGGTCACGCGCTAGGGCCGATCTTAGCCTTACCTGAAAACATTTTAAAAAGGAAAAGGGTGAGTATTAACGAATAATACTCAGTAAGTCCATCATAGTTTTAAAATAAGAGTTTCAATCACATGCAACATGTCATTTTAAATCATAAAACCATCGCTTTAGTGGGGGACCTAAAATTCCTTTCATAAACCATGTACTTTTCCTCGCAGCTCTTGTGAACGATTAAATTCTCCCGAGGGCCTCTGAATAGTCCGAAGACATAGTTTTTCTGTCTAATAGAGTCCTCCCTACCTCTGAGAGTTAAGCTCGAAAGCTAACATATATCATGGAGTCCGAAGACTCAGCCCGAAGGCTACCATCGTGGAGTCCGAAGACTCAAGCCCGTCGGCTACAGTCTGGGGGCACTCTCGAACCCCGGGAGCATATAGAGTCCGAAGACTCGGGTTCCCTCAAAACCCACATAAAACTTTTGGGAGAATTATCGTCACAGCCTATATAAATCTTTTCATGAACACAACACATGCATGAGGTCCCATTCGTTTTTAGAACATAGTTATGTATGCATCAGTCATAGCAATCGCATTTCAAAGACATACATATAATACACTTTCTTTCTTAAATACTTAACATGAAAACATAAACTTTCAAAGAAATCATAGAGCTAGCTCAAGTTTTGAAAACTTCTTTCGTTGTGAGATCCCTTACCTTAAGTCTTTACTTATTACAATACCCTTTCTTCACTTAGTAATAAGCTTCTTGAGTTCCCACTCCAAGTACGATCCTCGGTCCTCGACAATTCACCTAAAAAGTGTTCTAAACGTGTCTTAAACCATCCAAATTACGTTAAAACACATTCTATCATTTATAACTCGACGAAACGGACCTAATGGCAAATTTTACCCAACTCCGGCGAGCGGCGGCGCGTGATCGGAGCACGGCGGCGCGTGCGGCGGCGGACGGCGGCGCGTGGCCGGCGCGTGGAGCTTCCGATCGGCGCGTGAGGGCGCGTGGAGGCTCGTTTTCGCGCGAGGCTCGCGGATCTGGGCTTTCCGGTCGGATCTGAGCTTCGTGCAGGCTGTAAATCCGGCGAGGCTAACGAGAATGATTTCGTCCGGCGGAACTTGCAGAAGAATCGGGTCGCTGGGCGTTCGTGGCGGCGGAGCTTCTGCGCGACCGGCGAGGAAGAAAAAGAAGTCGACAGAGGGTGGGTGTTCGGCCGAAGAGAGAGAGAGATGATCGGGAGGGAGAAGGCTGACGGAGAGGGGGAACGGCGGTGAGAATTCGAGGAAGAAGAAGAAGCAGCCGGCGTTCGTGAAGCTGATCGGAGGAAAACGCTGCTGGAGCTCTCGGTTGCCGGCGATCGGGTTTGCGCGAAGAAGAAACCGTCCGGCGAAGAAGATGGGTGTCGGTCGGAGGGAGAGAGAGAGTAAACAGGGAGAGAGGGAAAGAGTTTCGGGGAGAGAGGAAGAAGATAAGAGAAAAAAAATAATAATAATTTTAATAATTTTAATAATTTTAATAATTTTAATTTAATTTAATTTTTTTTTTTTTTTTTTTTTTTTTTTTTTTTTTACAGAATGTTACAGAGCATGTGAGAGTACTCCAATCCAATGGACATAGTGATTTGTATAAGAGACAACAATTAGAATTCCCTAATTGGTTCAAAACCAAGGTATGGTCATACTTTAGGTTATACATAACTATATTTTATCTAGGTATTGTAACAATAAATTAGTTTCTTTATGATTAGGCCCAAAGCTTGTATTGTGATAAAAGAATTTCCGATGCATTGTATGCCCTTGCTTGTGGTCCGAATGATTGTGCTCGATCTTATAGCGGGTGTATAGCAAATTGAGTTCGGTTTCATTCAAAGGATCGTGATAGTCGTCGAATCACTCAAAATAGTGGAGTTATGGTGCCTGGTGATGATGAAACGACAAATCAATTTTTATGGTGAATTACATGAAATAATTAGGCTACAGTATATTCACATGAATGTAGTCAATCTTTTTAAGTATGAATGGTATGATACCAGTTTAAGGAAACATAGAATTAATATAGCTGATGGCTTCACATCGATAAATACTCGCTATCGGTGGTACAAAGATGAGTCATTCATCCTTGCAAGTCAAGCAATACAAGTATTCTACTTAGATGATTATAAACTTGGTCAAGATTGGAAAATTGTTCAACAAATTCAACCAAGACGTGTGTGGGATATTCCAGAAGTAGAAAGTAATGAAATAGAAGAAATGTCAAATGAAACCATACGCACGTGTTATCCACAAGTTGATGATAACCTAGATTCTCAAACCTTTAATAGAGAAGATGTTATACCTCTCGTTATTGAAGATCAAGTAGATTTTCTTGAAGAAAGTAATGAAGAAGCATCAACTGAAGAAGAAGAGTTTGATTTTGATAATTCTAGTGATGAGTCAATGAACACACATTCAAACATAATATTACACGATGAAGATTGGGATAGTGACATATAAAAATATTTGTAAGTTTATATGATTATATACAACTATTTACACTTATATATATGTATATGAACTTTAAATTACGTTTTTTTTATTATGTTATAGGATGTCGTCGAGAAGTTTCGGACCAGGAAATCGTGGTAGGTCAACATCAAACGTCCAAGCAATGGAGGAATCTCATGTAGATACTACTAGAGAGCAAGGAGATGATTCTATAAATTCAAGTGCTCAAGGTATGTGTTCATTTCTATGAAAAATCTTTTTTGTTTCCTATTATATTACATGTATTACTATTTGATATTTTTCATGTAGGTTCTAGAACTCAAAAAAGAGGTCGAGGAGCAACTAGAGGGGTTGCACTTGAGAAATATGTCCGAGCTCATGGTCGGATTCGTATTAAAATTGAACTTGAAGATAGAAAACCGGTTTGCAAGAACTCATCGAAATTAAACTCTACTATTGGACAACTGGTACGCGGAACAGTACCTCTTCAGTGCGAACATTGGTCAGATGTCTCTCAAGAGGTAAAAAGCGAGATAATAGAAAGACTTTTGGTAAGTATATTTTAGTGTAGATTTTAGAAATCAAAATACTTTTTTAGTTAAAATGAACACTAACTTTTTTTGTTGTTTATTGTAAGAATTACTTCATTATGGACATCAATGAACCCATAGTACGAGACTACCTAGAACATGAGATGAGCGTATTGCACAAGGATTTTCGTTGTTCGTTGCACAGTACTTACAAAAAATACAATTCTCCAACTGAAGCACGAAAACATCGAGACAAACGAGTGGCACGAGATTCAGATTGGAATCGTTTATGTGATCGATGGGAAAAAGAAGAATTTAAGTGTCTTTCAGAAGCAAACTCTAAGGCTCGATCTTCTCTTCCATTTACTCATAGAGGTGGCACTATTTCATTTTTATGTCATAAGCAAAAAAATGTATGTACCTCATTTGTTTTTAATCTTATTGAATATTTCTCACACTATAACTTTGATTATAACATGCATAAAGAAGAGGGTAAGGAGTTAACTGAAATTGAGTTATTTGAGCTCACTCACCATAATGAAAAGAACGGATGGGTGAATGAGGCAAAAAATAAATTTGTAAGTAAAAACTTATATGTTATGATTTTTTTTATTATTTTAAAACATATTAATACTATTACATATTCTCTTATAGGACGAAATGGTGGAATTAAAAATTGCTTCATCACAAGAAGGTAATGAACCTCTTCAGGACAGTGAAATATGTTAACGAGTGCTAGGTACACGGCCTGGGCATGTGAAGGGTCTTGGTTGGGGACCAAGAATAAGGCATGCTAGAAATGAAGCTATCTACCAAAAATCTAAAGAAACAAAGGCTTTGATTTCTTGATTGCAAAGTATAGTTGAATCACAAAAAAGCCACAATCGAAGAAATTTTAAGGAGGTTGCCGCCTAGTGGAGAAAGTTCATCATCTAACATAGAAAGGAATCAAGAACAATCAAATGACAATTAAAAGGTAATATTTATGAGACTCTCTTCTTAAAACTCTAACTTGTTCTAAAGTGTTGGATTAGATTATTTGTTGGAGTGCAATGAGTATCCTGCAGTTATGGTACTCATAGCTTAAAATTAGATTGAACATAGAAAAGTATGAAAGTTCATTTATATGTTTATATTGACTTGGTATAACTGGAGTGCTATGAGTATCCTGCAGTTATGATACTCATAGTTTAGTTGTTTATGTTCATTATTGTGATAATCTTACTTGTTTTGATAAGTTTTGTTTTTAATTGAGTTGTTATGTTCTTGCATTTAGCTATTTAAATAAGTTTAGTTGTTTGTGTTTAATTGTTTATATCGATAAATGTTATTATGTTTATGCATTTTCAACCTTCGCCATTGTATGTGTTCTAATCTTTTTGATAAATTGAGTTGTTATGTTGATATGTGAGACCATGCGAAACCATGCGAATGCATAAGATGAAAGAATGTCAACTTAAAAGTAGTTTGGTGGGAGGGAGACTTGGATGAAAGAAAATGGGTTAAAACATTTGAGTTTTGTTATGTTGTTATGTTTATGAGTTTTGTTATGTTGTTGAGTTTAGTTCTTTTGATAAGTTTACTTGTTTATCTTAATAAGTTAAGTTGTTATGTTCATGAGTTTTGTTACCTTGTTGAGTTTAGTTCTTTTGATAAGTTTAGTTGTTATGTTTATGAGTTTTCTTACCTTGTTGAGTTTAGTTCTTTTGATAAATTTAGTTATGTTTATGAGTTTTGTTACATTGTCGAGTTTAGTTCTTTTGATAACCTTAGTTGTTTATATTTATAAGTTATGTTTTTATGTTTATGAGTTTTGTTACAATGTTAAGTTTAGTTCTTTCAATAACTTTAGTTGCTTATCTTTATAAGTTATGTTGTTATGTTTATGAGTTTTGTTACGTTGTTTAGTTTAGTTCTTTTGATAACTTTAGTTGTTATGTTTATGAGTTTTGTTACATTGTTGAGTTTAGTTCTTTTGATAAGTCAAGTTGCTATGTTCATGAGTTTTGTTATGTTGTTGAGTTTAGTTCTTTTGATAAGTTAAGTTGTTATGTTTATGAGTTTTGTTACATTGTTGAGTTTAGTTCTTTTGATAAGTTAAGTTGCTATGTTCATGAGTTTTGTTATGTTGTTGAGTTTAGTTCTTTTGATAAGTTAAGTTGTTATGTTTATGAGTTTTGTTATGTTGTTGAGTTTAGTTCGTTTGATAAGTTTATTTGTCTATCTTTATAAGTTAAGTTGTTATGTTCATGAGTTTTGTTATCTCTTTGAGTTTAGTTCTTTTGATAAGTTAAGTTGTTATGTTCATGAGTTTTGTTATGGTGTTGAGTTTAGTTCTCTTGATAAGTTTAGTTGTTTATTTTGATAAGTGAAGTTGTTATGTTCATGAGTTTTGTTACCTCTTTGAGTTTAGTTCTTTTGATAAGTTAAGTTGTTATGTTCATGAGTTTTGTTACCTTGTTGAGTTTAGTTCTTTTGATAAGTTTAGTTGTTATGTTTATGACTTTTGTACCTTGTCGAGTTTAGTTCTTTTGATAAGTTTAGTTGTTTATCTTTATAAGTTATGTTGTTATGTTTATGAGTTTTGTTACGATGTTGAGTTTAGTCCTTTCGATAACTTTAGTTGTTTATCTTTATAAGTTAAGTTGTTATGTTCATGAGTTTTGTTATGTTGTTGAGTTTAGTTCTTTTGATAAGTTAAGTTGTTATGTTCATGAGTTTTGTTACCTCGTTGAGTTTAGTTCTTTTGATAAGTTAAGTTGTTATGTTCATGAATTTTGTTACGATGTTGAGTTTAGTTCTTTAGATAACTTTAGTTTTTTATTTTTATAAGTTATGATCTGCCACTATTATATTGTTAGTGTTCTAATTTTTTGGTAAGCTTAGTTGTTATGTTTTAATTTTTTGGATTGTGATAAGTTCATAAGTTATGTTGTTATAAGTTTAGTAAGTTTGAGTAAGTTGTTTATGTTTTTTTGAGTATATGCCTTGTTTAATTCAATTCTTTATTCAACTTACGTATTTTATTTCTTTTTATTTGTCAGATGTATGCATCGATGGTCTTGAGTACAGATTCACTCATTTTTTGGATGGAAATTTGAAGAATTTAGGTTGGTTTTTGTTTTCCTTCTGTTTCACTGACAATGTTGTGCTTTCAAAACATATTATGCAAATATGTGATCATGCTTATTTTGTTGAACTTGTATTTTTTGATATGACTCAAGATCATTTTGGAAGAAAAATATCATATTGTATTTTGATTTTAGACTTGTTCTTTTCTTAATATTGTTATGAAGAAGTGCATCTTATCTTTTAAATTGTAAATTATGTTTTCATCTCTTTTTATTTGACTCATTGTCAATTTGTTCTAAGATGATAATATTAAGTTTATAACATGTTTACATATAAATTGGACTCTATTTATTTTTTTTAAATAAATAATTTTTAGCGACGTTTTATATAATGTCGGTAAATCATAGAATTCGGTGCCCGTTCGATTCTAAAAAAAAATGGACCATATTACTTTTACCGACGTCTACCTTATGTCGCAAAACAATTGATAATTGACTCAAATATCAACTTTCAGTGCCAAAAGCAATTAGTTAGCTGGGTGAAATTGATGTTCAGTGACGCCTACAGTAGGCGTCGTTGAATATAATCTATTTTGTGACGTGTGTACGTCTCGCTAAAGTAAGATTTCACCGACGCGTGTGCATCGCTAAAGACTGTGCTTTAGCGACGCACATGCGACACGTCGCAAAACCCTATGCCTACGTGGCTACACCGACGGATGCAGCGACGAAGGTCAACGCGTTGGTGAAACCTTTAGCGACGTATTTTAGCTTTCAGCGACGTGTTTAGGGCGTCACAGAAAGTGATTTTTCTTGTAGTGAATGATGGTTTAACAAACTTACCCACTTCCCTAACACGTCCCCTATGTTCTGGCGTGCCCAGTGCTTCTGTCAAAATATCTTTACCCTGATGTGCCATAGATAACTCGTCCTGTCACAATCATTTAGATTCACACATTTCAATCATCAAAGGAACACATAATCATATGACATTTAATCTAAGAATTATATCTACATCTTCTTAAAATAAAAATATTTAAACTTACAATTCGACTAACACATTGTTTAGTGTCGTCGTCAAAATATTCATTATTCTTTCCTTTTCGGGCTTCCTTCCATAAAGTTGCACGATTGGAAGGATCGTCTGACAATTTATATATGAACATATACATTATTAATTCTCATTAACATATAGTCATAAAAAATAATTTAATTAACGTTACTCACTAGTTCTTCGGCCAAGTTTGCGTATCCTTTACGAGCGATATGATGATTATATTTACATTTTTTCCTTCGTTCTTTCTAGACACGACTAAGCGCCTTTATAACTTAAGGCCATTAATTTAAATCTTCGAAACAATTTCACTAATATTTAAAAACACATTAGTATAATATAGTTACCTCCCACTCTTCAGATATTCTTGCATTAACAAATGCCTCCCATTGTTCTTGATCAATGTGTGAATACCTTTCAGGAGGACTTTTCAACAAAGATGGTTCATCTTTGAATGGAAGTATGTACTTCTGATTCAATGTATATCTAAATGTCCAGAACTTCGTTAACGCCGATTGAAGAATAGCATGTTTGGACCTAGAGTCCACCACAAACGACATCTACATGGGAAAAATCACCATAAAAAATTAATTACCTTTACATAATAAAAAATGTTTACCTTAAATTAATTCTTACCTCTACTCAATCAAAAAAAAATTCTTTCAATTCTTGTGGAACCTCTTTTCAATTGTTGTAGATCAATGGAATTTGTTGTCTAACACAAACTCCAATATAGCTTTGCATTTTATTTGCATTTTCACCTATAGCCTGACCTTGATTATTATATTGGATGACTAAGCATTCTCCAGTATTTCTTATGTGTGCCAATTCATGCATAGTAGTGAGACCTCGTCGAGCAGTCTGTCGAGCTTCCATATGAATAGCTACATTGACTCCGTCATCACTACTGCTACTCGAATCACTCATTGTAACAATTTGCAAGAAAAAAACATCATAAAATGCAACATAAGATATAATAACTCGTAAGATACATTAACTCATAACAATGTGACTAAATTACTAAATGACATACCATATTTAATACATTATTTATCAATCCATGTACCCTCACAATCATTTCTAAGATATCTAGATGACATTTCGTCGATTTCATGAGATACATCAATATTGGGCATTGTTTCTAAGACCCCATATCCACAATCTTGAAAAATATCTACCACTTCATCTTCAGAAAAATCATCTTTAACTATTCTTGGAGGAGGGGTTAAAACCACTGACCATCGAAGATCAAGAGGATCTTTCACGTAGAATACTTGTTTGGCTTGAGAGGCTAAAATAAATGAGTCTGATTTATGTCCAATGCGATTAAGGTCTACAGTTGTAAACCCAAGCTCGTCTATTTTAACTCCATTATTATTCTCAACCCAGTCACATTTTAATAAAATAAAAGTTAATTTATGGTAATCAAGCTCCCATATTTCCTATATTACACCATAAAAGGTCATGTCCGACATAATAAGATTTTTATCCTTAGCACTAGAAACTTGCATTGTATTAGCTGTTATAATGATTCCACTATTTTGGATATTCCTAATATCATCGTGTTTCTTCGTATGATAATGAATACCATTAACCACATAACCACTATATGTGGCCACATCTGGACGAGGCCCATGAGCTATCCATCTTAAAGAAGATGATATGAAGTTGTTTGGCACCTCGAGAGCAAGTCCAACCTGAAATTAAGGTTTAAATTAAGTTGGAATTAACATTACACCCACTCATTAAAAAGTATGGCTCACAAGATTACCCGATCACGCAACCAATTGCTGAATGTGCGATTATGCTCATATTGAAGCCACTTTTTGTTTTTTGGATCTACTGGGATTGAGTTTACATAAAGTTTCCATGTTTTGCCTGTTGAATTCATGTCACATATGAAAATGTCAAAGTTCTTAGATCATCACATAATTAGAAATTTATGTGAAAAGTTTGAGATTTGCGTACCCTACATATGGAAGCACGTCATTTACATTTTGAAAAACATAAAGATGAGCTTGATCCAATGTTTCCTTACTGGGATTGATATAATGAGCAACAAACAATGGTCTATCAATGTCTGAATTCTCTTTCCTTATCGATGAGCGTAACCCAATAGACTCAATTCTAGAGAGAAATTCAGAACAAAATTCTACAATCTCCTCTACAATATACTTTTCTTCAATGCATCCTTCTAGTCGATTTCTATTTCGCATATAACCTTTTAGGACTTTCATATATCGTTCAAAAGGATACATCCACCTCAAATAAACTGGTCCACAAAATTCTATCTCTCTTACAAGATGGACCACAAGATGTACCATTATCGTGAAGAATGCCGGTGGAAAATATTTCTCTAACAAGCATCGATCACCTTACTACATATAGTATTGAAGAAGAAGCATAGGCGAATAATTACATATCTAACATGTTTGGGTAAAATACCACGTATTGCCACAGGTAATAATTGCTACATAAGAATGTGGTGGTCATGCGACTTAAGCCCGTAAAGTTTCAAATCTATGAGTGACACTAAACTTTATATGTTTGATGAATAACCTTCCGGTACTTTAATTTCTGATAGTGTCTTACACAAATTCAACTTCTCCATCCGCGATAATGTATAACATGCTGGAGGTAAGAATATTCTTTTCTCTCCCACTTGAGGGCCCAACTCTGATCTAATGTTCAATTCAACTAAATCTAGACGAGTTTTTACTCCATCTTTTGTCTTGCCAGGAATATCAAGTAACGTGCCAATAATATTTGCACACACATTCTTTTCAATATGCATCACATCTAAACAATGTCACACGTGAAAATGTTTCCAATATTCTAACTCAAAGAAAATAGACTTTTTCTTCCAATAAGTGTTTGAAAGATCTCCTTTATTTTTTTTCCTTTTTTGATTTCTTACCAAACGAATATTGAAGTCTACTTGTTTTTGCAAGAATCTCCTCTCCACTTAATGGTTTGGGAGCGAATTCCTATTCTTGTTTACCATTAAAAGCTTTCTTCTGTCTTCTATATGGATGATAACGAGGTAAATATTTTCGATGTCCAAGATACGCCATCTTTTTCCCTTTTGGCAAATAAGAGGATGACGTTTTCTCCCCACAAATTGGACATGCATGATATCCTTTTATTGTACAACCACATAAATTGTCATATGCAGGAAAATCATTAATAGTCCACAATAAAATAGCCTTGAGTATGAAACATTGTTCTTGATATACATCATAACATTCAATTCCATCATTCCAAAGTTTTTTCAGATCATCAACTAATGAATCTAAATAAACATCTATGTCATTTCCTGGTTGTTTAGGCCCAGATATTAATGCATTTAACATCAAAAATTTCCGCTTCATGCACAACCATGGGAGTAGATTGTACGTCACCAACATAACTGGCCAACAACTATATCTACTACTAAGATCACCGTGTGGATTGACCCCATCAGTTGAAAGAGCAAGACGAAGATTTCTAGGTTCTAAACCAAACTCTGGTCACAAATTGTCTACTTGTTTCCACGATAGTGTGTCTGCAGGATGTCGTATGTACCCATCAATTACTCGTTTCTCGGCATGCCAAGTCAATAAACTCGATATTTCTTTACTGCGAAACATTCGTTCAAATCTTGGGATAGGAGAGAAATACCACATGACTTTTGCTGGAATGTTTTTCATCACATCCCTTGAATTTTTACGAAGCTTCCATCTTGATTTTCCACAAGTGGGGCATACTTCTGCATTTAAAATTTCTTTTCTAAACAAACAACAATCGTTGCTACATGCATGAATCTTTTCATACTTCATTCCAAGAGTACATAAGATCTTTTTTGCTTGATACGTAGAACTCGGAATTTCATTAGGACTTGGTAAGATGTCACGAACTAATGCTAACAACTCAGTGAAACTTTTATCGCTCCATCCAAATTTTGCTTTCAAATTATATAACTTTACCACTGCTGATATTTTGGTAAAATTCTTACAATTTGAGTATAATGGTTTCTTGGCATCATCTAGTACTTCATCAAAAATTAGGGACTTGTCATTAAAATAACTATGTGCAGCCTCAAACATTCCTATTGTGTCATCAACATCTTCATCTTCAACTTCAACTTCCTCCTTTTCACTAGTAGAGACGTTTTCATTGTTTCTCTTAATCGGTAGTGTTTCACGATGCCAAATCCATGTTTTATAGCTTTGATCAATACCATAAATAAATAAATGGTCTCTTACTACATTCACATTTTGAGACTTTGCATTCACACATTTCACACATGGACAACAAATGGCATCTGACCTATTTGAATGTCGTAGACCATTTTCGATGAACATCTCAACTCCCAAACTATATTCTGGTGACATCCGATTCTTTGACATCCATGACTTATCCATAGCTATAAAACTGGTGGCTTGAAAGTTTAATCTATATTCATTAAACTAAAACAAAAATTAATTAAACTAATACAAAAATTAAACTTATCAAATTTAAACTCGTCAAAAATTAACATAAACCAACATTTAAATTTAAGCAAAAGTTAGGAAGTTCTCAACCCTTCCCCCCATCACATCAAAATACAAGTTCTTAACCCCTCCCCCCCCCCCCCCCCCTTATACTCATTAAACAAACAAACAAAAAAAAAACTAAACTTATTCAATCTAAACTCATAAAAAATTAACATAGACCAACCATTAAATTAAACAAAATTTACTAAACTTAATAACCAAAAGTTTTCAACACCTCCTCCATCATTAAGCAAAACATAAGAAGTTCTCAACCCCTCCCTCATCACAAACTAATTCAAGTTCTCATAATAAATCTTTCATTCCCATGCAATAATAAATTATTAGTCATGCATCTACACTAAAATTCAAGTTCGACTTTCCCAAGCTAAAACTTCAAATTAAAGACAACTGAACTTTGGCCACAAGCTCAAGACATAGAAACATGAATAACATTGCATGGTAATATGAATCAAAATTCAAGCCAAGTCTTAACAATTACAAGTTCCCAAAGTTCAACTATGCAAAGTTTACTATACTAAAATCTAAACTCTAGAAATAGTCCAAAAACAACAACAAAGTAGATGGAAAGAGAGAGAAACTCTTAGACGCGTGCCAATCCTTGTTCCCATAGTGATGTCCCGCAATCTCGAGCTTAGAATCCCTTCCTTGCTCTCAAAAGTACTCTCTAGGTCCCAAAAATTGGTTGTGTTTTGAAACTAGGGTGTATTTTCTCCAAATCGCCTCCTTTAATCCACAGCCAAAGAGATAAATTTATAACAATCGGGACAGCGTTGAGACGCTGTACCCTAATTCATACAGTAAAGAAGGAAAATCGGGGTAGTGTCGAGACGCTACACGCAGCGTCTCAGTGCTAGGGACGGAAAGAGCCTAGCGCCCGCGTTTTAGAGTCTCAATGCTATAAAGTAGCGCCTCGACGCTATACGTGCAGAATTTCTAACTTGTGAGGCTGCACATATAGCGTCTCAATGCTCTCTAGAGCGTCTCAACGCTCTCCAGAGCATCTCGATGCTTTGGCCTCGGGTTCTCTGCTTCAATTCTCTTCTCTTCTTCACTTGATAGCCCCAATTAAAGTCAAATAATAACTTCCTTTTTCATCCGAATACTTGCCCTTTTGCTCAGTTTTACTTTGTTAACTTAAAATCTACAAAATACACATAAAAAGCATCAATATCATATTTTAAAACCATAAACTAGCATTAATTTAAGTCCAAGTAATAACACACTTTCGTGCACTATCAAATACCCCCAAACTTAAACTTTTGCCAGTCTTGAGCAAAATACAACCATTAGAAAATTCAAAAACATGCAAGTGGGTGACTCCAGCCTCAATAATTTCAAATGCTAACACAACTCACACTGAAAGAATGTATTTAACCAATCACTTTTATTGAGCAAAAATTAAACTTAAACCTATCATCCCTCACGTGTGTGTGTGTGTGTGTATTTAACCAATTTGATATACAACTTGTCGAATGCTCTATCAAATACAATTATTAACCAGACCTTTACAATTTGTAGTAGTAATGGTCAGGGTCGATCTTAGGGATTGGATTTCTTAGCTTAATTAAGTACTATAATTACCAATGCTCAATTTTATCTAGAGAACCAACAATAGGAGAAAAATCAAACTAAAACCTAAAATAACTATTTACAAGGTTGGAGACACTTAGAGAGAACCTTCTTGAAACAAGGATTTAATTTCGTAAAGCTAATTTTGTCCTATATAAGTGATAATTTACATAAATAACAATTATAAGCCAATAAATTACTCAATTTATTAGTTAACGTTTCCAAGCCCAACTAAACCTCATGCTTAGTGATAAATTAACATTCCAGCCTATTTTTATAACTAAACATGGCTTTGAATAAAGTTCTATTGTGGCTTCTATCAGCAAACATTTCATTCCCATGCAAAAATTCTCCAACAGTTATACATTCAAATCTAAATTCGAGTTCTTCTTTTTCAAGAAAAAACCTAATTTTATCAAAATTAAACGTTGGCCAAACGATTAAACAATATTCTCTAGAATGCATAAATAAACTGCTATAATATAAATTTCTCTAAAATTAAATCAAACAAGTAAAAACTGTTGGGATTTATGCCCTAAAGCCTCGTAATTAATAATTTATTTAATAATTAATAATAATTTTGATTATTTTATTTGCAATATAATATTATCCATTATATGAAAAATCAAAGGTTATTAGTGTAGTCTTGAACAGTATGTGGTTGACATATGAGAAGATCATGTTCAAGAAATAACCTAAAGGGTCATAGTATATGGATAATGTTGGGTGCCTTATCCTGGTAACACTATTGATACGGCCTACTTTGTAATAGTTACAAATGATTTGATCCAAATCATTCATGTGGAGACATGTGAGTGGGGGTATCTTATACAATGAGTTTGTATAAGACTGGACCACGAAATATTTAATCTCTCTTTATAAATTCGTTAATTGAGAAGATTAATATTTCATCAGGATGATCATATGTGACTCGATCTTAATCTTGAGTGAGTTATGAACTCCTACCTGTGAGGGCTTGTCCTTGATTTGCATGGGTGAGAGTGGCTTTTGTAGCTGATTCAATATGCCTACCATTTTGGGGACTTGACCAAATAGGGAGCTGGGAACATAATCTCACAAGATGGAATTCACTCCTTCCCATATAGGGTAAGTAGATGAGTAGTTCCCTTAAGTGCTGATTTCGGGACTTGAACAATGGGGCCCCACCCTCTCATTGGCCCGAGAGGGACTTAGTTTATAATTATATTATAAACAAATTGTTCATTAGAGGATCAATGGTACTTAAGGTGCAAGATGTAATTATAGGGGTAAAACGGACTTTTGACCCAGCTGTAATTACGAACAACTCGTGAAGGATCGACTTGCATGTAGTGATTATATCAATGGACACAACTTGTCCTACAGTGCATAAGAGTGCAACTTTAGGTCTATAGTGGAGTGACCCTAGAGTTAATGAATGAAAATTGATTAATTAAAGAGTTTAATTAATTAATTTTGTATCATTGGAGCTTATAATCTGTAGGTCCATAAGGTCCCCTTGCTAACTCATAGTAACACATAAAGATCAATTTAGTTGAAAGAAAATTTTGAAATGTTCAAATTAATATTAATTTGAAGTGTTCAAATTAATATTTAATATAAAAGAGGAAAATATATTTATTGTATTTGATACATTAAATATTAAAAGTTGAAATGTTCAAATTTAATATTTAATTTGAAGTATTCAAATTAATATTTAATATATTAGATATATTAAATATAAAAGAGGAAAATATATTTATTGTATTTGATACATTAAATATTAAAATAATTAATGTATATTTGATATATTAAATAAAAGATATTTATAGAATTTGAATAAGATTCAAATAAATAAATATCGTAGGAGATTTGAATGAGATTCAAATAAATACAAGATATATTTTAATATATTAGATATTAAAATATAATATTTTAATTATGGCAAAGATTTTCCCTTGGTCACTATAAATAGGACCCTTGGGTTGAGCCATTCTGTACAACACACATCTCCTCAATAGAGAGAATTAGAGAATTCTCTCTAGACCTCTTCCTCTCCAATCCCTTGGGGATTTTCTTTCAAGAGAATCCCACAAGCCTTGATCCTGTGTCAAGTCATAGCCAGGAAGACTTTGTGGAAGAGATAAAGATCCACCAGAAGAATCTCCATATTTGGAAGGTATTTATGTTTAACCCTTGTATTTTAGTTTAATTCTAAATAAATCAAAGACGATTCCTATGCTTCCGCTGTGGGTTTAATTCGATTATTCCCTTAAAAAACAAACCAAGTTCAAGACAATTATTCTCTCAAAATTCATTACAGATTAAAACTCAAGCAACATTTAAAAACAAAGACTACAAAATAAATAAGGAAGAAGGGAAAAACTCTCTGACGCATGCCACACTCGTTTCCGTCATGAAACGTTACAATCTTGAGCCTTGAATGTCTTACTCAGCTCTTAAGAATGCTCCCTTAATCCCAACTATGAGGTAGAAATCGAGTTTAGATTGGTTCCTCTCCAAATGATCTCCCCGAATCCACAGCCCAAATTGTTATATTTATAATCTTGGGATAGCGTCTCGACGCTGTGACCTAATTTTCACAATAAAGATGAAAAATCGGGGTAGCGTTGAGATGCTATACGTAGCGTCTCAACACTACGGACAGAAAGAGCTTAGCGCGCGTGTTTTTGGCTTCGAAACGCTATAAAGTAGCATCTCAACGCTACTTCTATGAGAAGTTGAGTTTGGATAGCTGCATCTATAGCATTGAGATGCTATGGACAACGTCTCAACGCTATCCTCTCGGGTCATGAAGTTTTAACTTGTTCTCTTTTCAATTCCAAGCCTCCAACTGATGCCTTGAAGCTCCAAAAACACAAATTCTTCCTCACAAGCTTAATTTCACCATGTTTACTCGAATCCTACAAAATTAATAGATTAATTAGATGAAAGTATACTTTAACACCTCAAACTAGCAAAAATATAGGCCTAGGGATAGTACATTTTTGTATACTATCAACAACACCTTAGCTTCCTCTTTGATGGCACCGATGGAGGCAAAGAACGAAGATAACAAGAGTAGAGAAGAAAGGATTCAACCAAAAATGCTAAGTTCGAATTTTGAAGATAATTATCACTATAGTGCCACCGTCTTTATATACTCCTTTGCTGCCAATAAGAGAATGCCATGTATCCGTCAGCTTTTTCACGTCCCACTGGCTTGCTACATGCTCTTTTTATATTACCAACTGTTAGTGGTCCCAAAACTTTTCTATATTGAAGTCTTCTATGTGCCAACTTTGTTGCTTTGAGTAAATGACCTTCTATGAACATAGAGTGGTAATGTTGTGTGTCGGTTACTTGCTGCTTCATACTTCAATCACGTGCCGACTTTGTCATTCTTTTATCCCTGCGGCAATTAACGTGAAAGTTAGAAATTTCTCAACATGCAAGGTAATAATAATTTGATCAAGTTTAGCTAAAAGATATTAAATTCTAAACCTTAGTAAAATTTAGGCAAATATGACCAATAAATGCATGCTTCTCAAGCTCTCGAGGCTGGACTAAGCTAAATTTGAGTGCCAAATAACTTGTTTTCTACAAGTTATCAGTTGGCGATATCTTTGATCGACACTCTACAACTAGTTTGTGTTTTCTTGGGTTCTAATCATATATCTTGGTGTGCCAAGAAATAGTCAACAGTGTCTCAATCTCTACAGAGGCTGAATACAAGGCCTTAGTTGCTACTGTTGCTAAAATCTTGGCTTCGCCATTTATGCAAGGATCTTTGTATCTATTTACCTGCCACTCCAGCAATCCAAAGTGATAATCAATTCTCTATCCAGCTTGCCCCTAATCACGAGTTTCATGCTTGAACAAAGCTTGTTGAGATTGATTTTCACTATGTTTGTGAACGTGTTGTTCGTAAGGATATTCGTCTTACGTATATGCCAACAACTTCTCAACTGATTGATCTACTCACCAAGTCTCACATAGTCGAATGTTTTCAGTTTCTCTCTTCCTACCTTTGTCCCCTTCATGGGTGTCATAATTTTTTCGGGGCATGTAAGGTGAATCTTATTGTTGCTATTTTCAAGTTTATCTTTTAAATATTTTGCTGTTATTTTAAATCTTCATGTATATCTATTATCCAGTTGATATTTTTCCTATTATGATCTTATACTCTTGTATTATAAATACCTCCAAAAAGAGTGAAATACATCATGGACATTTATTCTATCTTTTTCTTTCTTTGAAAGGTTTTCATCTTTCTCCCCCACTATCTCTTTCTCTCTCCCTTATTTTTACATTCTCTCATTCTCCTTCTTTCTCTTCTTACACTATTAATTTGAGGAGTATTGATTTCTTTATATAAAAAAGGACCCTCCATTGATTAAAAAAAAGGATGTGGAAGGCAGAAAATTAAAAGGGAGAATAAACCTAAAGAGAGAAAACCAGAATGAAAGATTAGAGAGGAAGCAAAACTTGAAAAAAAACTTCAAAAAGTAAGAAAGGAAGATGGAGGGAATTGAAATATAAAAAATTTGGAAGAAAATTTTGGTTTAAATATTAGTTGATCAAAATTAAAACTTATCTTCTCTCTCCACTACCCCGCACTCCTTCCCCTTCTTCCTCTTCTACGTGAAACCCTCTCCATGGTCATCTTCTTCTTCATCCAACTTCAACCAAACAGCATCTTCACCTGATTTCTAGCAACCCACGATAGCAGCACGGACCCACAACGATGGCGGCCCACAACTGTGTGTAGACCAGCAACAGTGAACTTTAGCATACCCGTATCCATGGGATTTTTTAGAGAAATAGGGTTCTTTTGTAAACTTATTACATAAAACGTGGGAAGACCGAAACTTTTTACAAAAAAACGAGTAGTTTTTTTGTTTTTATTGGAATGAGTCTGTACAACAGACGCATTCCATGAATTTCGGTCAACACTGTCCTTGCTGGCACCGTGCAATGAGATTTGTGTCTGAATGCGTCTTTAGTAGAGACGCATTCCCATCGGTAATCAACACGCTAACACTGGCACGCCGCCTGATGTGACATGTCACATCTCGATCAGAGTCTGGGTCAGAATGCGTCTCTTGTAGAGACGCATTCACCTCGAAACCCAGCAGAATCGGTCAGCCATGCATGATGTGATTTCGATGATTTGATTGATGATCGTAATTAATGCTGATTAATTATGAATTAATGATAATAGGTGTCTGGTTGGAGCATTAAAACGAGCTTTTTAATGCACACACTCATTCCGAAAGTTCTCACCATTCTCCTTCTATCTCTTTCATTCATACATCCGAAGAATAGAGACGATTTTTCATCCCTCCCTCCCTCCATCCGAATCCTCTTCTCTTCTCTTCTCTCCTCCCTCCATCCATCCAACTTTCTTTCTTCTCCATTTGCAGCCATCCAAGCTCCATTTCCTTTCCTTTTCTTCTCATTTTGTCTTTGATTTTTGCATTTCTATTTTATTGAAAATGGTAATTTAATCTTCCATGTTTATTTTTTTTTTGTTGGATTAAGTTTTATCTCAAGTTTCTAATTTTTTTTTTATGATACAGGATTGTTCTTAGTTTCTACGGAAGAAAAATTCGTGTAAAGCAAATTTAGAAAAGAAGTATATTCTCCTCGGTAAAGCGTATATCATTTTTTTTATAAAAATGTATATAAAAAATTGAAAAACTATGTGTACGAAAAATGTAGAAAATGCATGATAAAATGTATGTAGAAATGTAGTTAAATTGTTGTGGTTTCTCTATTATGACTAGATGTTGGTAGATTTATAGAACGATTAGACCTAAGGTGGTTTTGATAACTTTTAATTTGTTTCTATTCTTCGCATTTGATATTTTTGTGTTCTTGCTTCGAAGTGTTTATTTTAAAATTAAAAGAAAAATAAATTATTGTAGAGATGTAGAAATATCATAATATCTTAAAAATGACTTAGTTAAATTTAATTATAAGTAAACAAAATTCAACCAACATTGTGAGAAGGATTATATTTTTGAAAAAAATTATATGGGTTTCTTAAGTTTTAAATATAAAAATAAATGAAACTAAAAATAAAATTGTCTAAAAAAAAAAAAGAGACATAAATACAATCATTACATGTAATATAATTTTCTATTTAAAAATTTTACTTTTAGAAAAATATTCTTCTTAGTTATATTTTTGTTTTAAATTAAATTGAACTAGGAGTAAAAATAATAATTAATAAATAATATATAATAAAAACTAATTATTATATATAGTTATTATTTTATGCAATATAATATATAATTTAGTAGATTTAGCTTGAAATAAGTTATTATTATCCATATTCTAACTTTTTAGAGAAGTAGAGTTATTTTCTAAACTTGTTACAAACAATGAGTACAAAATCAAAAAAGAATTTGGCAAGAGACGCATTGTACTGTTTTGATCAAAAAAGAAATTTACACGATTTGGTCAAAAAAAAAATATTGAGTGACTTCGATATTTTAATGGCTATGTTGAGTAAGGATAGGATTAACGATTTTTGAAGGTAAAATGTAATACCATTTTCTATCTTTAAGCATTTGAAATTAAAGAGACTATGACAATTACGAGAGTACCTATTGGTTTTGAAAAAAATAGATGTTGAAAATAATGAAAATTAACTCAAAGATAACCTTAGGAAATTTAAAATGAAGCTTTTGATAGAATATGAAAAGTTTTAGATTCATTGTATAAAAATTTAATTTAAAGATAACCTAAGGGACTTTAATACGGAGTTTTTTAATTTCAAAAAGTGGTAAAACTCGTTACTTTTCCTACAAATTATAATTGATTGAAATAATATTCGGTTCATGAAAATTTAAATGAAAGGAATGTAAAAAAGTGAAATATGAAACAAATGGTGCATTTATTAATATTATTATTGTTGTTGTGATTATGGGTATGTAGGATTCAGTATATTATAAACATAGTTATATGCCTTTATTAATTTGCAACACTAAATAGTGCTTGTTACTTATATTTTATTATTTTGTGATAAATTATGCAATAATGCCTATTTTTAGTACTTCTTTGTATTTGTATTCTTTCCTAAACATATGAGAAACCAATAAACTATTAAACTATTAACTCCAAATCATAATACCCTAAAATCCTAAGCCCTGCACCATAAGCTCACAACCCTACCCCCTTAAAAAAATAACCCTAAAAAAATACCCCTAAACCCTAAAAATAATAACCCCAAACCCTAAAAATCTTAAACCCTAAAACTAACCCCAAGAATAATAACCCTAAAACCCTAGACCCTAATCTTAAACCCTATAAATAATAACCCTAAAATCCTAAACCCTAAACCCTAAAACCTTAAGAATAATAACCATAAACCTTAACCCCAAAAATAACCCCAAGAATAATAACCCTAAAAATCTAGACCCTAACCCTAAAAATAATAACCTAAAACATTACAAAAACCTTAAGAATAATAACCCTAAAACTTTAAGAATAATAACCATAAAACTCTAAACCCTAAAACATTACAAAAACCCTAAACCCTAAAAATAACCCCAATAATAATAACCCTAAAAATCTAGACCCCAACCTTAAACCCTAAACCCTAAAAGAATAACCCTAAAACCCTAAACCCTAAAACGCTCACCCTAAACCCTAATAACTCTAAAACCCTAATAAACCTACACCCTAAAACCATAAACCATAAACCCTAAACCCTAAAACCCTAAACCATAAACCCTAATAACTCTAACAACCTAAAACCCTAAAAACCCTAAACCCTAAAAATAACCCCAAGAATACTAACCCAAAAACCGTAAACCCTAAAACCATAAACCCTAAACCCTAAAAAAATAACCCTAAACCCTAAAACTCTAATAACTAACCCCTAAAAATAATAACTCTAAACCATAAACCCTAAACCCAAAGCTCTAAACCCTAAAACCCTAAACCCTAATAATAATAACCCTAAAACCGAAGACCCGAAACCCTAAACCATAAACCCTAAAACCATAAACCCTGAAAATAATAACCCTAAATCCTTGGACCCTAAACCCAAAACCCTAAACCCTAAAACCCTAAACCGTAAACCCTAAAACCATAAACCCTGAAAATAATAACCCTAAATCCTAAACCCTAAACCCTAAAACCTTAAGAATAATAATCCTAAACCCTAAACCCTAAACCCTAAAACCCTAAAATCCTAAAACCCGAAACCCTACATTCTAAAACCCTAAGAATAATAACCCTAAACCCTAAAACCTTACAATCCTAAAACCCTAAACCCTAAACCCCTAACATTTTTTACCCTAAACCCTAAAACCCTAAGAATAATAACCATAAACCTCTGAAATCCTAAAAATAATTACCCTAAACCCCAAACCATAAACTCTTAAACCCATAGATTATGTAGTGATATAAAATAATTCACTGATACAATCTTTTATGAATATCAGATTTAATTACATAACTACAATGGATGTTGTTGGGTTTACGTGTTATATGAATGGAAACATTGTTCATGGGCCAAACGGTATACAGTATGATGTGGGACCATGTATACAAATGAGTGCTAGTCGTGACATTGAATTCAACGCATTTATGGATAGGTTATGTAATGGTTTGTCGATAGATAGAAATGAAGGGGTTGAGGTCATTTTTAGATACGACAGTATTGGGATAGCAGGGTCTACTTTCTATGCTCCTATCTCACTACGAAGTGAGGTTGATTTTAGGTTCATGATGAACCTTGCTCCGTCCCTTCCAAATACAGTCGAGCTGTATATTTCCCAACCCAACATTGAAAGCCATACAGAAATAAGACAAATAGGAGATGGTCCGGAAGTCCAAAATTTGTACAATGAAGAATTGGAAGATTCAGAGGAGGATAACTTCGAGTCACCTATTGCCACAAATGATGAAGACGTTCAAACTGACAATGACGATGATAGTGAAGGAGAAGTAGTTGAATTTTATGGCGAGCATGACGTTTCTCCCTTTTTCACTCAGTTAGATATGGATGTTATTGATTCCATGCCTGACACTGGTATTGCACAAGAAGTTAGATGGTCTGATTCATTGCTGAAAGGGATGATTTTTGAATCAAAACTCGATTTAAAGAATGCTGTAAAGAGTTACTCATCCTTCGACACCAACATTTTGATGTTATCGAGTCGAACAAGAACGTGTGGGCAGTTAAGTGTAAAAGATATGATGATGGTTATACGTGGCGACTTCGTGCCTGTTGTCGTAAACGACATGGTCGTTTTGAAGTTACACAGTACAATGGTCCTCATTCCTGCATTTATGCAAGACTGAGTCAAGATCACAATCAACTCGACTCGAATCTTATAGCGTCTGAGGTGTTCAGTATCATCAAAACCAAACCGTCTGTAACTATTCTCACATTACAGGCCATCATATTGAAGAAATATGGATACAATGTTAATTATTCTAAAGTCTGGAATGGAAAAAGAAAAGCAATTGTCAATATCTTTGGAGATTGGGAGGAGTCATACAGTTTACTACCAAAGTGGACCCACATACTTGAAATGACTAATCCTGGTTCGAAAGTTTTGTGGAGGTTGCAAGAGGTGGATGAGAGCAATAAGGAGGTCATATGTCACAGTGTGTTTTGGGCATTCGGAGCTGTTATTGAGGGATTCAAGCATTGCAGACCTCTACTTCAGATAGATGGTACCCACCTATATGAAAAGTATAAAGGAAAGTTGTTAATAGCAACCTCTGTAGATGCAAATTGGCATATATACCTTGTTGCTTACGCGATTGTACCAGAAGAAAGCACTGATACATGGGGTTGGTTTTTACATAACCTACGAACAGAGGTAGTGCATGATAGGGCGGGGATGTGTATAATTTCGGATAGGCACAAAGGTATCATATCTGCAATTCGAGACGCTGATAACGGTTGGGCAGATGCGCATTACCGATTTTGCTTGCTACATGTCGCAAGTAATTTTAACCAAAAATACAAGGATAAATTCTTGAAGGATTTGGTGTATCGTGCAGACTCGAAGTTTCGGGTCCGAAAGTATGAGCTATGCATGCTTGAGCTCGAGATAGCAAATAAAGAGTGTATGAGATTTTTTACTTCCCTGGATCCCACCCAATGGACTCAATCTCATGATGGAGGTCATCGTTACGGATGGTTAACCACGAATGTGGCTGAATGCATAAACGGTGTGCTGAAAGGAGCTAAGAGGTTGCCCATAGCTGCAATTGTTCAATCCGCATTCTATCGAACCGTGACATACTTTGCGAAGAGAAGACTTCGAGCAGAAGCTGCCATTGACAAAGGGATACACTTCACAAGTAACTTCTTCAATTGAAACCTAGTATGGATTTTGAGATACTCTCATATCAATTGAACTACCATTTGTAGATATGCTATTGAGAAATTAGTGCCATGGGAAGCACGTGCCAATGCGCACCAAGTTCATGTCTACAATCATCTGTTGGGAAAATGTGATGTCACGACTGCAGTTGATCCAAGCACTTTGAAGGGTGGAACAACACATCGAGTTAAGATACACGATCAAACCTGTGCTTGCAACAAGTGGCAGGCCTATGGGATTAAATGCTCTCATGCCATTGCTGCCTGTAAGAAGCTTGGCATAGATTACGTGGACTTCTTACATGATTACTACAAGTTGCCAACTTACTTGAAATGCTATTCGCCAGAGTTTGAATCCATCCCTGATAGAAGTTGCTGGCCTGACATTAACTTTCCTAATGAGGGCTAAAGGTCGTCCATGTACGTCTCGTATACAGAACGAGATGGATTGGAGAGAACCAACAGTCAAACAATGTTGTGGCATTTGCGGATTGGAAGGACATAATCGACGAAACTGTCCTAGTCAAGCGCCTAGACTTTTTGATTAGTTTATAGCTTCTTGTGAACCCGGTGCTTCTGTACTGTAAATCATATTGTGTAACACATTTTTTCCATTAATGTCAAACATATGATTCTCGTATATATTCAATGCAAACTTGTTATTATATCCAAACTCTTTGAATGTTATCAAATGTTATTAATGTCCAACATATAACACAATTTTGTCTATTTAAATGTCATTAGATGGAAAACAACATTACGACAGGACCATATGACCCATCCGTTCTGCACCTCCAGGCCAGCCATCGATCTCAGTTAGCTTGGAAAGACATATTTTCTGGTGTTTTATTGCACTGTAGGCGTCGAGAAGCTGTATTAAGGAGGTTGGTTGCACAACCAGACCCTCGCATCGAGCCATATTTACGAGAGTCTGGGTTCTATGGTGTTTCATGCATCAAATTTATCCAATATGATTGGCATTTATTGACTGCACTCGTGGAGCATTGGTGACAGGAGACACACACGTTCCACCTGCTGCACGGGGAGTGCACAATCACACTACAAGATGTAGCCATCCAGTTCAGGCTACCTGTTAATGGGCGGGCATTGATTGGCTCGATTCGTCATAATTGGACTAATGTTTGTCGTGACCTATTGGGAGTTACGACCTATGATAATGTACTGAAAGGAGGTCGCCTTAGCTTGCCTTGGTTGGCTGCCCAATTTAATAATTTTGTGCATCTACCAGAGGACGCCGATGAGGACGACATCCAACGATATGCCCGCGCTTATATTTTGTCACTTATAGGAGGTGTTCTCTTCCCAGATAAGTCTAACGATCGGGTTCACTTGATGTATCTCCCTCTACTAGCAAATTTACATGACGCGAGGATGTATAGCTAGGGAGCAGGATGTCTTGCATGGCTATATAAACAATTATGCAAAGCTGCAGTGATAAATGCGAACGATGTGGGCGGGCCCCTAATACTTTTACAAGTCCGAGCATGGGATCGATTCCCTTTTCTGGCACCTAGGCGAAGACATCGATACGAGAATCAGTTGGGCAAAGACCACTGGCAATACGGTAATAAACGTTAATGAGTTTACCTATAGTCATACATTTCACATATGTTGCACTAATATTCAATTTATTATATTTATAGATGGAACGACGAATTTTCAGTTACCAGATCGCCTACTCATGTATTGGTCCAGTACAGATATATGTTAGATACTATTAGGCCTGATCATGTATCATTAAGTTCATTTATGTATTGTTTTTAATCAAATTATTTTACTTTGGTTCATGTTGGTGAACTTTTGTTCAACAAATTATGCAGATTTGTTGGGAGCCTTATAACCATTTGCTCCAAATCTTGCCGGAATATTGTCTTGTCGGTAGTCACATATGGGCAGCTAGAGCTCCACTCATTTGTTTTCATGTAGTTAAGTGGCAGTTCCCAGACCGTGTGATGCGACAATTTGGGTGGGTGCAGTATATTCCTATACCTTGTAATACGGATATGCAATTGCACTCATACGACCTACGAGGCAAACATGAACGTGATTGGGTATCGATTTTGGCTTCTATTATAGAAACCTGGGAAGGCAGAGAAATTTTTCTTATTATCGGACAATTAATCCATATGGGAGCCAATGTTGGGCATAATTACGAACAATGGTATGCAGCTATTTCAAGAAAATACATAACACAACCAGGAGCATCATATCATTATTTGGTAAGAATCCTTTTTAGGGTTGCCTAGATGATGTATGTAAGTATAAAATTTTCTTGATTAAATTTGATTTTACTTGTTTGTTCTTTCAGCACAACTTACCCCAAATGACTCCACTTGGTAGAAGATGTCTGGAGAATTTAACGTTCATATATCGACTACTAGACATTAATGAAGGTCATCATCCAGATGGAAATGAAGATTGAGTCACTCCTCAATATTGCTCTACAACTTTTTTAGAGGATGTTAAGATGTTAATTTCTATCTTGGAAAGATAATCTAAATTAATAACAAAAATTGGAATGTATTATCTTGAGTTTAAATCAACAACTCACAATTGTTTCGTCTCAACAATCTTATCTAGCTCCAATAGTTGCTTATAAATAATATTCAGCACTTTTTTACTTATATAAAGAGGGATGATAAATTAATTAAATGTATAAAAAAAATGGTGACACGTGCTTCTTTTATAAATAAAAGTGAATTATATGTTGATCCAATTTCAAGTGAATATTTATAGTTTAAACATATAATTTTAATAAATCGTAGCTTGAACTTTGTAAAAAAAAAATTGTTCTTTTAGTCTCCTTTGTTTTCTCCGTATACGTTAATGTGATAAAAAAAACCTTCAAAAATTAATATGAAGTCAAACGTAAATAAACTCCCTATTAAATTTAGATTATTGATATCAACCATAAATACATTTCAACTGAGTTTTGTCTTCTTAGTTATAATTTTTTTTAATTTATTAATTTATCTATATCACACTTTAATCATTGTTTACATTTAAAAGAGAGGCTTCTTATTTTTAAAAAAAATGAAATGTTTGGTTAATGTATTTAAAAAAATAATAACCAAAATTTAAAAAAAAAAAAAGAAAAAATAAATATTTTTTAAAAAAACATAATAAAAAAATGATTGATAAGTGTATTTTAGCAAATTATAATTTTTTTTGAGAAATAATTAAGAAAATGATTAGTGGAAAATAATGATAAAAAATGATTGGTGAATGATTGGATATGAATGAAATGTTTGTTAAATATTTATTTTAAAGAAAAATAGATAAATAAATGATTGGTGAGACTTGATGGGTTGTTAAATAATGATTTGGTAGATTTGATTGTTTATTAAATAATTATTTTTAATCTAAAATATTATATTTTCGTTTGAATTGAAACAGAAGGGAAGGGTCAAACGCAGTCAACGATTTCCATGGAATGCGTCTGTTTCACTAACGCGTTCTACACGGAATGCATCTCTTCAAGAGACGCATTCCAATAAAGACAAAAAAATACATGTTTTTGTGTAAAAGTTTGCTTTTATACTCGTTTTTTGTAATATGTTTAAAAAAGACCCTTATTTCTCTAAAAAAACCCCGTATCCATGACACCCAACGTGGAGGAATCGCTCGAATCAATATAGTTTTAGCAAATGGATAGCAACCCTCGATCCCAAACAATTATGGCGGCGACAACCCATTAATCTAAAGATGTAGCAACGACGATTCATGGTGGCCCTGACCCACAACTAGCAGTACGAATCTACGACTCTGATGACGCCCTTTCAATCCAACACTTTCTAGTAGCAAACTCACACACACTCTGCGACTCAAACGAGCTCACTTCCAATGGGGACACAACAAACATTCCATAGCACCACCACCATCAACATCCTCTGTGACGATAACAGAGTGGTTACAATAGCGACGTGACACTCTCTAACAACCAACAACGTGACTGCAGTAAGACCCACCTCCTTTTTGGAAATACCCACTTGTTTTTTAACCTTAAATCGGAGTGATCATCAGTCGATTGACATCGACTTTCGGCTCAAACCAATGCTGACCATCGACACATCGATTTTCGTTGGTTTTAGAGAGATTTGTTACACCGATGTGGTCTGTAGATTTTAGTCAGTTTCATGACTTGAATGAACTGAACGAAAAAAATGTGAGAAATGGAGAAGAAAAGAAGAAAGGAAAAAAAGAAGAACATAAGAAAAATGAGAAAGAAGAACATAAGAAAGAAGAAAGAAGAAAATAACGAGAAGAGAAGAATGGAAAAGAAAAAAAAAAGAGAGAGAGAAGGAGATGACAAGAATAAGAATAAGATGAAAAGAAAAGAAAAAAAGGAGAAGAGAAAAATGGGGGAAAAAAAAGAAGAGAGAAGAAGATATGAATGAGGAAACATGAAAGAGAAGAGATAATATTAAATAATAATAATATATTTTTTTAAAATAATAACTCACATGGTCTTCCCAATGAGTTGATGCAATAGCAGTGATATATATATATTAAGTTGGTTGGTCGAATAGTTTTTGCACAACTGAAGGGATTGACTCTTACTGATACTATCGATACTACTAGAAAACTAACTAACCGATGTTGGTTCGATCAGTTTCATTTGGTCGGAGCGATTTTTGACCTAAATGCGTTCTCCCCTACCTCAAATACCCACTGATGCTTAGTAAGTTAAGTGAATCGACTCATTATTTTGAATTGATTTTAAAGATTAGTCAACTTCGTATTCTGAATCGATTTTGGGAAAAGTCAACTCAATATTTTGAATTGGTTTAGAATTTTGGTTTGATTTCTTTAATTTGTTAAAAAAAATAAATAAAAGATTAATTTTTGGAAAAAACAAACTTTTGGTCCCTTAGGTTTGGGTTTGGTTGCATTTGAGTTCTTGAGTTTTCAAACTTGACATTTTAACCTCTAAGATTTGGGAAAACAATTTTTTTTGTCCCTACCGTTAACATTTTGTCATTCTATTAATTTTCTATTATGGAGGGTCGAGTGAACATTTTTATTAATATTATTTTTAGGTTGATGAGGCTAACATATATTTATTTTATATTTTTTAGATGGTTGATGTTGAAAAAATATAATTTTTATTAGTTTTTAATATTAAAAAATTAAAATTTAAAAACTTTTAATTTTTAATTCTTTTTTTCTATTTTTTATGCCTCTTCTTTCTCTCCCATCCTCACCTTCATCTCTACCCTAAATCCTAAACACCTCCTCCAATCGTCGCTGACAGCCACTGTCCAGTTTTTTCCTCTTCTTGTTATCGTTCTTTCTCTCCCCTCCTCACCTTCATCTCTACCCTAAATCCTAAACACCTCCTCCAATCGTCGCTGACAGCCATTGTCCAGTTTTTTTCCTCTTCTTTTTATCGTTCTTTCTCTTCTTCCTCATTTTCCTCTTCCTCTTTCTTTTTATCTTCCCCTTCTACTTTCTCTCTACTGTCACCGACCTCCTTCCTCGATCTGAAATGATGAAGGAAAACCCTCCTTCGTTTCAGAATTGAAACGAACCTACTTCATTCGTTTTAGATCTGAAATGAAGGAGGTTCGTTTCAAATCTAAAACTTCTTCTTTCCAAGAAAACCCTCTTTCCTAAATGGCAGTCGACAATGGTAGAGAGAAAGAAGAAAAAGGGATAAGAGAAAAAAAAAAAAAAAAAGAAGAAGAAGGAAGATGAGGAAGAAATGGAAGAGAAAAGATGAGGTAAAAGAAGAAGAGAAAAAAAAATATACGACAACTATCGGCGACGGTCAACGGTCGGAGGTGTTTAGGATGGAGATGAAGGTGGCGAGGGGAGGGGAGAGAAAGAACAGGAGAAAAAAGAGAAAAAAAATTAAAATAAAAGTTTGTAAATTAATTTTTTTAATATTCAAAACTAATAAATATTATATTTTTTCCACATCAACCATCTAAAAAATATATAATTAATATATTTTAGCCAAATCAGCCAGAAAATAATAATAAAAAAACTGAATCACTCCTACATAACAGAAAATTCACAAAATGACTAAAAGTGCTAATAGTGGGGACCAAAAAAAACTATTTTTCCAAACTTCAAGAGTTAAAGTGTCAAATTTGAAAACTCAAAGACTTTATGTAACCAAACTCAAACCTTAGGGACCAAAAGTGTATTTTTTTTTTAATTGATCACAAAATCTCTTAAAAATAATTTTAGTTTGTAAATAGTATTTATTTGTTATTTTAAAATGGACTTCTAAAATTATTTGGAGAAAAAAGAGCATTCTTTTTTTGGAATTTTCTAAGTCCAGAAATACATGAAAATTCTCTTAAAATGATTTTTTTTAAATAAAATAAAATGATTTTTTGGAATTAGTAATGTTCTCTTTTTGGGACTTTAATTCTAGAAATTCATAAATTTTTTCTAAAAAATTTATGGCAAAATATTAGAATAAATATAATCTTTCTAATATTCTCGAATGAGGAATTTGTTTTGAAATATCAAAATAAATTTCAAAATTTTTTCTAATGGCCTTGAGCCACTTACAATTATTAATTCATGTTTTAACACTAAAATGTGGATTAATAAATTTGAAACATTTAAAAAAAAAACAAAAACAACTTTCTTTGGACAAAAAATATAATTGTATTATTTTAAAATAAAATGTGGTAAACATTTTTAAAAAAATATGTATTGTAGGTGTGCTAATACCTTCCCTACACTCAATTGACTATCAATCCTAATATTTAATTTTCTAGACAAGTTTTTTCTTTAAAATGGGTGACCAATCACATCTTATGATGATTTGTGGCGACCAATCACATATAGTACAAATACAATTCAAATTATGATAATAACTAGTAAACCCTTTCTAAGATATGGAAAGAATAATATAGATAAAAGTAAATTTGATTTACTAGATTTTTGGTAGAGGATAAATAATGTCACCTAGATAGTAACAAGATCCACTATCAAAGATTTATTCTTTATTACATTTAATATGCAATTCTTGGAAAATACTTAACATGTAAAGGTTGGCATCAGGAAGCTCATAGTTTAGTGGAAGGCATTAAGATGTCATTAAGTAAAAACTATCACTCAATGTTGAATATGGTGTTTTTAGTAACCATAAGAGAAATTCAATTTCTCAAACCTTATTACTAAAAAGTTCATATTTTCAAAATTGAAGTTTTAGAGTTTATATTTTCAAAATTGTTTGAAAATACATTCAACTAAAAATAAGAATAATTTGAATATGTTAAAATATTGATATATACTATACGACAAAATACTGAGATATTTAGGATTATAGAATCCAAAATAGAAAGACATTGTTTTCTAAAGATGATACTTGACTTTGGCAGTTAAGGTTGATTAACATCAAGTTGAATAGAATGAAAAGACAAGTAAGAAGTAATTTTCTAAAAGTTAGTTAATTATTTTACATGTCCGTAGATCTTGCCTTTCATGCAAGATAGTCATTGGCCCTTTATTGGATAAGGCTACAAGACCAAAGAATACTTTGGGCTTACACATTTTGACCAAAGTGGTCTGGTGAATGTAAATGTCAAATAAAGTCATGAATATTTTATCACTCTAGTTGATGATCATTCAAGGTACAAGTATCTTTACCTAATACAACATAAGTCTATTTTTTCTTTTTTAAAGTTCAAGAAAATTAAGGCTAAAGTTGAAAATTGATTAGGTAAGTCTATCAAGACATTATGATTAGATCATAATAGAAAGTACAGGAACCTTACGTACTAAAACTAATTGATGAAAAATGGATTTTTATCCCAATTATTTTAAATACCAAGTACATTTATGTGAAAATTGTACTGCAAGATGAGAAATAAAACTGTGTTGGACATGGTTTGTGAGTTACACGCCATTACAAGACTCTGGTTAGGATATGCAATAGAGATTGTATAATGAACATTATTCCCTCCAAAAGTGTCTACAAGACAATTTTAAAATTATAGAAGAGTAGTAAAGCTCGTTTACAATACTTCGCTATTTGGGAATGTTAAGCTTACATGCTGAAACAAACCTAAAAAGGATGTATATATTCAAAGATATGCCTAAGTGTAGGCAACCCCTAAGGAGTACAAAATGGTCTTTTATCTAGTCCTAAAAAGAATAAGGTATTTGTATGACAAATATCATTTTTTATAAGGAATGCCAAATAAAAGACCACAAACTTTTAATAAGATAAGATAGTGTTAATAAATTGGTCTCAAGTGAAGCCACTAAATAGTCAACAAAAGTTGTTAACAATTTAATTACATTTAAAAGTCAAATGGACCCTAGTCATGAATTGGATGAGCCTCATCGTACTGGGAGAGTTATTCATTTATGAAATGAATTTCACCATTAGATCTTTGAATGTAAAGTTTGATAAAAGTATAAAAATCTATGACTTTGGATAAATATTAATGAAGCTTGTATAGACAAGAAAATCATTAATTGCATAGTGAATTTTTTCTCATGTTTTATGTTGATGATATTTTACTCATTATGAATTATATAAGATGTCTATCTAACATAAAAAGTTGACTAAGTAACCAATTTCAAATGAGTGATTTAAAATGATTCGGTATATTTTACATGTCCAAAATAAAGATTTTTAGGAAAAAATGTTAACTTTGTCTCAAACATCTTATAATGACAAAATTGTTGTCAAATATTTTATATTTATGTCTAAGGAAGAGTATCCGAAGACACCTCAAATGTTGAGAGTATATGATTAATTATCTACTCTAAGTGGGAGACAATTAATGCATAAATGAGACTTAACAATTAATATACAGTTGGTTAGCATATATCAATTAAAAGAATGGTATGACCATTGAGTAAAAAATTAAAAACTTTATCAAATTTTCTATGGATAATGAGAAACTTTTATGTATGAAGTAAAAGATTTGATCTTTACACGATACACTGGTTCTTACAAAGATTTAGGAAATCTATGTTAAGATAAATTTTACCCAAGCTAGTGGAGTATGGTATACAAGTTAAATTGTTTTGCTTGGGAAACAACAAAAGGGAATCATATCAAGAGAGACCTGAAAGGTTTTTCAAATATGATTTAGTTTATCCTCTTTATTATGATAATAGTGGTGCAAAGAATAATATTAAGGAAATTAGAAAACACCGACGTATAGGGAATCATATCAAGAGAGAGAAAGCATCGTGGTAGTGATCGGAATGCTTTTAATGGCAGTCGTTTGGATCTATATAAAAAGACTCTCCAGACTAAAGTGTTTGAAGGTCACCAAGAATGTTTAGGATTACAAGACATGTCTTATGTTTGCTAGGGCAAGTGGCTAGGGCAAGTTTTTAGGGTAGTTACAGTTGGTATCAAAGCCCTAGGTTCTATAAACTTGCTTACATCGTAAGCATCGATTACTCCATAGCCACACGCAAGAAGGTCACCTCGTCATCACCAGGTTTGTTGATGCCAATGTGAAAAGTAGCTTGGGCTTTAAAGCTAGTTTATGCTCTTTAAAGTGATGCGTGTCGGCTGTTGGCTTATTTGAGAATTAATCCTTTTGTTGTAGGTGTTTGGAGATGCAAGGTTGGTAGGGTAGCATGATTTGGTTTATAGCCAGATTGTGGCTCGCAGTAGACGCTGCAGAAGGGTCATTGTGGGGCGTGGACACTACTCCGTCTGAGGCATGGTTGGTGTCCATGGAGGTGATATTTCGCTTATGCATTACCCGAAGGAGCAGATGGTGTAGTGCATAGTCTATGCACCCAGTGGGCGGACTCTTTTCTGGTGGGAGTCCATGAAGCGATTAATGGATGTTCGTGCAGGACCAATCACGTGCTACACTTTAGGGAGACCCATACCAAGTGGACACGGAAAAGGAAAAGGTTGATCGATTCGTCATGGGCCTGTGTGACAGCCTGTTTGGCGCAGTGGCAGCATTTGAACTTGAACCAAAGACTTAGGCCACAGCTCTTCAGATGACATCTCTAATCTATTCTCGTACCCCCAGGTCAAACTAAGTGTTTTCCCTCATTGAGCATACGTTTTGTTTGGTGATGGAAAGAGACTTAATGATCTTAATAAAGGAAAATATGAGGAAATAGAAAAGTATTATAGAAAAGCTTTGTTGTCTCGGGAGACAGAAAAGGAACAGATATGTTAAGGTTCCTAGTACTCAAGTATGGTATGATTTTCGGTTAGAAGTTGTTGGATGCGGTGAAAGGAATCCTGTTAGTATTTCACACTCAGAACTTTGTAAGTTTTGGCTAAAGGCAAGTACATGAGACTTTGGTTATGAAACTTAGCGGTATGTGAGATCTTTCTTCTAAGATGAGTGATTAACCTTGCGAAACTCAAATCTTGGGAGAGAACTTCGATAAGACTCCATCTTAGGCTTACAAAGGAGTTGAAGGGAGCAACCTTTTAATTGAAAACAATTATTGGCCTTAGATGCTAAAGAGTTAGAAGTGGAACCAAAAAGGTGGTTCGAATAATAGTGACTTTGGTGGATAGGGTGGAGGCAGCAGCAACTGGAAGTCTGGATCAGATAGAAACGAATTTAGAGGCTGAGGCCGTGGGAGGAAGAACCCATATGGTGATTCAAATGATGCTGATAATAAGGATAAACTTGCAAGATGGAGTGCGGGTTTAAGTAACAATGGAGGTTAGAGCAGGGATGGCAGTGCGGGGTACTAGAACCGAGGAAGTGATGAGAAGAACCCACGACAGAGTTAGAAGTCGAGCAATGATGATGGTGCTAATTTTGGTGTTTAGGGATCAAGTTGGAAAGCAGCACCAAGTGGGAATTAGCATAATAATTGGAAATTATCTGATCCTTTTTGTGGCGTGGATCATAATTCTAGTTGGAATGGAGGAACTGAGAATCAAACAGCAAAGAAGGATGTGAATGCAGGTGCTAGCAATGTTGCAGGTTGGGGATGAAGCCAGCTCTGCAGATGGAGGGAAGTTGTCATCTGGTTGGGGTAAGTGATCGATGGTAATATATCAATTCATGTTTTGTAGATAAACCAGAGGGTGTTTGACTGTTAGGACTGTTTCTTGTCAGGGCAAGTATGAATAGTATTGTAGTCCTTGTGAATACCTTTATAATATTTTGAATATTTGGGCCAATGCATGCTCTAGAGGTGTTAATTGCTCCCATGTAGTTCTCCAAAGGAAAAGAACTAGATGAGGGGTCGTTGAGGTTTTGTTAGTGAAAAGTTTTACTGTTGGTCTCATCAGCAAAGTTTCAAAGATTTGAGTATAGGATCAACATCAGTTCAAGAAACTACATAAGCCCTTAATGTGACTGAAGAAAGAGGGTGAGTCGGTTCAAATAAGATGGAAGAAGGGTGTACTAGCGTCAAATAAAGTGAAGTGGACCTTTTAGGTACCAACAACTCAGGAGGTAGATTTCATAATAAAGCTCGAGCTAGGCTTGGCTCCCGTTCGCAAGGTCTCATGCTGAATGACTCCAGTAGTGTTAAAGAAGCTCAAGTTGCAAGTACAAGGGTTACTAAACGAGGATTTCATATGCCATAAAGTCTCACCTTGAGGCGCTTAGGTGGCCGTAAAGAAGAAATTAACCATAAGAAACAAGTACTCACCCTCTCAGATTAATGACCTGTTCAATCAGTTGTAGGGATGGATAATATTTTCTAAAGTTAGGCTATGGTCAGGTCACCATTGGTTGAAGAGTGGAGATGAAGATTGTTCCTAAGACAGCTTTTGGGTTCAGAGATGAGCATTATGAGCTCACAGAGGTGTCCTTTGGACTGATGAATGCACCTGTAGTTTTTGTGGTATTGATAAGCATAGTAGTTAAGGAGTTAGCTCTTATTAAGGCCCTTGGCAAAGCTATCAATTTATTTTTTTTAAAAAAAGGAAAAAGAAAAGAGCAATATGAGAATGAGAGGACGAAATGAGAGCGAGGTAGAAAGAGCTTTTTCAAGGCCTAGTCGACGATGAAAGTTCTTAAGGTAGGGAATTGTGACGCTCGGTATTCTAATACTAAATTAAATTGGCAAAAGACTGTAAAGAGAGATTGGGTCTCAATTGTTTTTCAACTTAAAAGTGTAAGTGTGCCTGTTGGTTTGATTTTGGGCTTTGGAGGAAGTAAGAAGAGTTGGAGGGTAGGTTGGTCTTTTTGCTATTTGGTGTAAGAAAATTAAAAAAAAAAAAAGTAAAGAAGCCCTAGTTTTATTCATCTCTCTTCCCCCTCTCTTTTTCGTAAAGCCCTAGCCGCCCCCCACACTCGATTTCTTCCTTTTCTGACAAGCTCTTCCAGCCAACTGCTCCAATGCACGACAAAAGCTCCAGCAGCACGTTTCCCTTCGGCATTTTGAGACCCACGCGAGCTGCAGCTTCTTCCGACAGTGTTCTCTTCTTCTTTGATGTTTGGCGAGCAATGCAACCCATGACATTTGGGTCTTGTAATTTTGAAATCGAACCTTTCAGAGCCAAAACCAGTATGCTTTTTGGTTCTTTTTTAGGTAAGGATTGAATGGTTATAATCATTTTTTAACCCATTTGAACCCCTTGAAAAATGCTAAAATAAAAGTATTTGGAGTTTTGTTCAATGAGTAGTTTGGGTTTGTTTGATTGGTTGTTGAGATTTGTCATTAGATACAGGATCGATCAGGTGTTTTCTTCGACACTTTTGGGGGTAAGTTAATTCATTAAACTAAAGTCCCAAGTTGATCTTTGAAATTTAAGCTAAATGTTGTGAATTTCAAGAAATGGTCACTTTAAAATTTATTATAGGTTGAGCATGATCTCTTTAGTAGGAGTTGGAAGTTCCTTATTCTTGGATTCATAGCCAAAGTAAGTAGCCTAATTGGATAACTCCCTAATGCTTTAGAATGGAGTTCAAGGATTTTGTATTCATGTATGATTGAGTGCTTATGAGTATGATTCTTTTTAGTATGTGCTTGAGCATGGTTCACATTAAATGATATGCTTAGTAAATTTCTCAAGTATGAGGATTGCTTTATTATATGTTAACATGGCGTTTAAGGGATTTGATGGCTGGTTTATCCATGAATCTTAATATGGTATTCAGAGGGGTCGCGACCATGGGTATATTTCTGTAGTTAGTCAATTTGGAAGGACTTGTGAGAGCTTTGTTATGGAGTTGAGGCTTGTAATGCATAGATGACTACTATTGTGGTTTCTCTATAATTGTGAATGTATGGGTTGTTGATTTACACTTAATGCACATAAATTTCGGACTACCTAAGATGTTTGGACAATTGCATAATTTAGAATGCTTGAGCTATTGAATTGTTTGGTCAAGTAGTGTCTACTTGTGAGGTTTAAATGTTTGACCGTGTACAACATGCCTGAAATATTAGAATGGTCAGCTGGGGGGTGTACCTTTCTTGAGATTCTGGATGGGTTGACTGCGTGTGGAATGTTTGACTTATTAGGCTGGCTAGCTGGCAATTTAGAACACCTTAAAAACATACAAAGTTCAGGGTCATTATTCATGGTTCTTGTATTTAGAATAGTTTAAGACGACTTGTTACACTTAACATGTTTTAGTTGGGTTTGGATGTAAATGGAAGAATAATGACTGATATGGTTCCTTGCGTGTTTAAGGGGTTATCATTAGAAGGAACTCATTAAAATGAACTGCTGCTAGTAACTTCCTAGAAGAGGGAGAAGTTGGTTGCCTTCATGTTGGCCTAAGAAGTAAGTAACCATTCGAACCTACTTGTTAAGATCTTGTGTATGAAGAATGTATGTAGGGCATGCTTAGCTTGAATTTTATGAGAAGCAAGTTTGCTAGAATGTCGGTGATTTGTGTTTTGCTTGAATATGTATGAGGCATAGGTGATGTGGGATTCGTTTGAACTTATACTTGAGTCATGTCTACCTAAACTTATTTGACGTTGAATTTGTATCTTCAGTTGTGCTTGTGAACCTCGAGCCAGGATGTGGGTGTGGTCCTGACATGATGGGTGGATTTGGCATGGTGGGTTACCGTGGAGGTTCCAAGAGTGTTGCGAATGAATAAAAACTCATTAGGCTAGTGCCACCTACCTTTTTCTCCCGTGCGAGCATGTATTCCTAGGATGTTATGAGATATGATGCCCATGAGGATTGTCTTCCCTTTTTGCTTGTGCTAGCTTAGGGGTGATTCCCCCACTGTGTTTAGAATGAGAGTTTCTTTCCTTCATTTGATATGCTAGCTTAGGGGGCGATTCCCCCACTGTGTTTAAATGAGGGTTGCTTTTCCTTCATTTGGTATGCTAGCTTAGGGGGCAATTCCCCCACTGTGTTTAGAATGAAGGTTGCTTTCCTTCATTTTGTGTGCTAGCTTAAGAGACGATTTCCCACTATTTCGAGCATGAGGGTTACTTTCCTTCATTGCATTGCGCTAGCTAGAGGGGGTGATTCCCCCAAGATTGTAGGCATGAGGGTTGCTTTCCTTCACTACATTAGGCCAGTTGTTAAAGTCGTTACAACCATTGGAATGGTCAATGGATATGTTATGTCCATGTAAAATCTTTTCTATATAAGTTTATTGATAAAATTTCATCTACTAAATGCTCAATGTGCAAGCCAAGACAAAATTTTGTTTTATGAGATCCTTCATCTCAATTTCTTTCTTAAGATCGTATTCTATTGCCTTTGAAAACTCTTCAGGAGTTCCAAATATATTCAAATCATCAACATATATAGCTATAATAACAAATTTTGAATATGATTTCTTTATAAAAACATATGGAAAAATAGGGTTGTTTTTATACCCTTCTTTCAACAAGACGATTATACCACATTCGTCCAGATTATTTTAATCCATATAAGGATCTCTATAATTTGATCGAGTATAATTGTCTAACATTTGAATTATATGATTTTGGCATCTTTAATCATTCAGGAACTTTCATATAAATATCATTATCAAGAGATCCATATAAATATGTTGTAACTACATCGATAAGATGCATGTCAATCTTTTCATACATAGTTAGGCCAATTAAATATCTCAATGTTATTGCATCCACCACAGGAGAATATGTCTCCTCATAATCAATATCAGGCTTTTGTGAGTATCCTTGTGCCATAAGTCTTGCTTTATATTTTCTGGTTTCATTATTTTCATTTCTTTTTCTTACAAATACCCTACATGGATCTCACGTTATGAACCAATAATGGAGACCATAGGATATGTTGCCACACATCCCTCTCTCACTTACTATTTTGAAAATACGATTTTCTACATAGATAAAATTAGGCTAATCTTATTTATCTAAGTTTTCAATCTACACCCTTCATAACTCTTATGTTGGTTAGATTGATTTTTAATGTGAATTACCAAGGTTTAAACTATTTTTTTTAAAAAAAAAAACTAATCACATTATGAGCCTATTTAATAAATTAAATAAAATTTGACTAATTCACCTCCCAGGTTAGTTTTCAGTTAGAGGTGTTCTCTTTTATCATCCTAAATACCCCAATCTAGACAAAACCTTTCATAGACAGAGTTCCCTTATTGTCAATTTTTATTTCAAATTCATTAATCTTTAATTAACTATTAATTACTAGATTGATGAACTAAGTGAATTATTAAACCTTATTTTTAATCATATTAAAAGCTAAATCACCTAATGGATAATCTTTAATTTCTAAAATTTTAAACTCTTTAAAACAAAAATTAAAAGATTATACTTATTAATTTGTTCTAATTCTATTAGAAAAAATAAAAGATAAACTAAATTCAAAACGTAAACTATTTTAACTTTGAATTAAATTAAATATTTATTTATAAATGACCCAATCCTATTAGGAAATTAAAAAACCTAATCTTATTAGAAAGGTATCTAATCTTATTAGGAAACATCCTAATTCTATTATTCTAAATATAACAATTATGTTAAAGATTGTCAACAATGAAGATACATGACATGCTTAACCTATGGTGGGATTTTAATCTAACAACTTACTTTATGCAACAATCAAACAATTTAAAATATACATCATCGTGTATAATTAAATTAAAACAAAATAAAATTGACGGGCATATTTGTCATATCATAAAAAATTGAAAACAATTTAAATTACAATAATTTAAGTTCAAGACATATATTGCTCTTCAATTTTAAATCGGGCTCATCAAATTAGGGTTTAAACCCTAATTTCCATCCCATTCTTTTGAAAAAGAATTAGGTGCCACAATCAACCAACAGACTGATTTCGTCTGTTGACTTTCACCGAGTGGAGAGATTGACCGTGTTTCATTGTTCACACTCAAACTATCAACACAACAGCTTGTCGATTTGAAGACAAGAAGGGAACCTAATCCCTAGCAAACACCTCACTGACAGCAGCAACATGTGGGAACCCATATAATCTTCGATTATTTTGTTGCATCAGGTGATTTGGGCTACGATAGATATCTTCATGAACAACCATTGATTTAATTCAATATCCAAGTGAAGACCAACAGCCAAAATTCATGTTCTTCAGCCTGTTGGGATTTATGCCCTAAAGCCTCGTAATTAATGATTTATTTAATAATTAATAATTATTTTATTTATTTTATTTACAATATAATATTATCCATTATATGAAAAATACAAGTTATTAGTGCAATCTTGAACAGTATGTGGTTGACATACAAAAGGATCTTGTTCAAGAAATAATCTAAAGAGTCATAGTATATGGATAAGGTTGGGTGTCTTGTCCTAGTAAAACTATTGATACGACTCACTTTGTAATAGTTACAAATGATTTGATCCAAATCGTTCATGTGGAGATATGTGAGTGGGGGTGTCTTATACAATGAGTTTGTATAAGACTAGACCACAAAATATTTAATCTCTCTTTATAAATCCGTTAATTGAGAAGATTAATATTTTATCAAGACGATCATATGCGACTCAATCTTAATCCTGAATGAGTTATGAACTTCTGCCTGTGAGGGCTTGTTCTTTGATTTGCATGGGTGAGAGTGGCTTTTGTAGCTGATTTAATATGTCTACCATTTTGGGGACTTGACCAAATAGAGAGTTTAGAACATAATCTCACAAGATGGAATTCACTTTTTCCCTTATAGGGTAAATAGATGAGTAGTTCCCGTAAGTGCTGATTTTGGGACTTGAACAATGGAGCCCCACCCTCTCACTAGCTCAAGAGCGACTTAGTTTATGGTTAGATCATAAACAAATTGTTCATGAGAGGATCAGTGGTACTTAAGGTGCAAGGTGTAATTATAGGGGTAAAACAGACTTTTGACCCAACTGTAATTACGAACAACTCATGAAGGATCGACTTGCATGTAGTGGTTATATGCATGAACATAACTTGCCCTGTAGTGCATAAGAGTGCAACTCTAGGTCTATAATGGAGTGACATAGAGTTAATGAATGAAAAAATGTTCAAATTAAAATTTAATATATTTGATATATTAAATGAGGGAAAACATATTTATTGTATATGATACATTAAATATCAATGAAATTATTAATGTATTAAGATACATTAAAGAAAAAATATTTATTAAATTTGAATTATATTCAAATAAGGAAATAGATGTCGTAGGAGAATTTGAAAATGTTTCAATAAGATTCAAACTAGTTAAATAAATATATTTTAATATATTAGATATTAAAATATATTATTTAATTATTTGCCCTAGTCCACTATAAATAGGACTCTAGGGGTGAGTCATTGTGTGTATTCTTCATAAGAGAAAATGAGTCTTGAAATTCTCCTCTCATTCCCTCTCTATTTTCAAGAAAGTTCCCACAAATCTCTTTAGTCCTTTGTTCGAGTCATAGCAAAGAAGACCTTGTGGAAGTCTTGGAGTTCCACCTCATTAGAGTACTTGGAGTACAAAGAGAAAAAGACCCGCCAAAATGTTATCCATATTATTTTCAAGGTATGGTTTATGTTTAACCTTAAGTTTATATTTTAATTCCAAAATAAAATCAAAGTCAATTCCAATGCTTCCGCTGTGGGTTTAATTTAACTATTCCCGTCACAGCCAAAATTCACGTTCACATCTTCAACCGAAATTCATTACACTGTTGGCAAGCATCGTTTTCTTTGGACAATCGGGACCCCATAAGTTCATATTGCCAGATTGAAGTAAATATAGGATTGGCTTTGATTTATTTAGAATTAGACCAAAATAATAAAGGTTAAGCAAACTTACATTGAAGTAAATATGGAGATAGTTTCTGGCGGGTCTTTACTTATTGTGTTCCAGCAAATCTCAAATCTACACAAGAACTTCCTCACTATGACTCGAACTCAAGACCAAGATTTGTGAAAACCTCTTGAAAGAAAGAGAGAAATTTTTTAAAGAGAATTCTAAATTTTCTCTAAGGAAAAGACTGTGTTTTGGCATTATCCAAAGGTCCTATTTATAGGGACTTGGGTAGAATCTTTGCCAAAATCAAATATTAAATTACAATGTCTAATATATTATTATATATATTTAACATATTTGAATCTCATTCAAATCTATTAAAATCTCCTACAACATATATTTACCTATTTGAATCTCATTTAAATTTAATATATATTGTTTCCTTTAATATAATGTATCTAATACATAATATATTATTCTCTTTAATGCATCAAATATAATAAATAGATATTTTCCTCATTTAATATATCTAATATATAAATATTAATTTGAAAATTTCAAAAAAAAAACCAACAAAATTGATCCTTTTAGTGTTACTATGAGCTAGCTAGGAGACCTTATGACCTACAAATTATAAGCTCCAATGATACAAAATTAATTAATTAAACTCTTTAACCAATCAACTTTCATTCATTAACTCTAGTCACTCTACTTTAGACTTAGAAGTGTACTCTTATGCACTGTAGAACAAGCCGTGTCAATGGATGTAATTATTACATACAAGTTGATCCTTCACGGGTTGTTTGTAATTATAGTTGCGTCAAAAGTTCGTTTTACCGCTGTAATTATATCTTATAATTTAAGTACCACTAATACTCTAATGAATAATTTGTTTATAATCCAATTATAAACTAAGTCCCTCTCGGGCTAGTGAGAGGGTGGGGCCCTATTGTCTAAGTCTCAAAATCAACACTTAAGGAAACTACGTACTCATCTACTTTTCCTATATGGGAAAGAGTAAATTTCATTTTGTGAAACTTATGTTTCCAGCTCCCTATTTGATCAAGTCTCCAAAATAGCAGACTTATTGAATCAGCTACAAAAGTCACTCTCACCCATGCAAATCAAAGGACAAGCCCTCAAAGGCAGGAGTTCATAACTCACTCAGGATTAAAATCGAGTCTCATATGATTATCCTGTTGAAATATTAACCTTCTCAATTAATAGACTTATAAAGAGAGATTAAGTATTTCATAGTCCAATCTTATACAAACTCATTGTATATGATACCCCCACTCACATGTCTCCACATGAACGATTTGAATTAAAGCATTTGTAACTATTACAAAGTAGATCATATCAATAGTATTACCAAGATAAGACACCCAACCTTATTCATATACTATAGACTTTTTAGGTTATTTCTTGAACATGATCCTCTCGTGTGTCAACTACATATTGTTCAAGATTACACTAAAAACCTAGGATTTTTATATAATGAATATTATAAATTGCAAAGAAAATTAATAAAATAATTATTAAATACTAAAACATTAATTATGAGGTTATATGGCATAAATCCCAACAACATTTGCAGATGTTGTATATGATCAAATCACTTTCTTAGCATATCTAAATGCATATGACATTTGATTTGAAATATTTTGCAAATGAATTATCTTTTAAACTTCTAGTTCACATTGATCTGTATGAGGATCTAAATGAGACAATAAAGATGCATTCTATATATATAATTTCTTTTTTCCAACTTCTTAATTCTTCCTCCTAATGTTGGAAAATTTATCTCATTAATGACAATTAGCAGATTATTCAGTAAACACATCACTCATCAAGGATTTAAGATATCTAATGATCGGAGAATCATATTCAACATATATCTCTAGCCTTCGTTAAGGACCTATCTTAATATGATGTGGTGGATCAATTTGAATATTTACTGAACATTAAAAAAAAATTGAAGATGGAATATATTTGGCTTCTGGCCATAAGCTAATTGTAATAAGCTATTGGGTTAAACACTACATACAAAATAATATGATCTCATATAGATATTAGAAGCTTTGCTCTCATAAACACTAAAACATTTTGTGTATGAACATGAAGTACAAGATGTTCAACACTTATCCCAATCAATATACAATCAAATGTTTGGGAAGTAAATTCACCAACAGTATCAAGATGAATTTCTTAATTAATTCCATGGAAAAAAACAACTATGTTTTTAACTTAATTATTTAAAAAAATGACTATCTACTGGATGGTCAACTAAGACTATACAATATCTGATGCTTCACTTTGTGGATTAATAGATACACAAATATCATCATGAATTCATTCTAAAAATGTGGGGGATTCACTCCCAATTTTAGCCGATAATGGTTTATAACTAATTTCCCTAGAGAGAAAACAACATATGACAATTTATTAGATTGGAGAATCTTTTGGTTATTCAATGAATGTCCATGGGAATTCTAATTATTCTACGCACTATTGATTTGAAATGACTCATCATGCCAAATAGTAGGTATATTTGGATTAATGAACTTTAGGTTCATTGTTTCATCTATTTCAATTATACGAAAATGTTTGTGATACAATCTAGAAGAAAATCAGGCAACTTTTCTAATATATGTTTTCCATATGAAACAGTATATATAATATATATGTACTCTATATTATTCTTACTATCAAACATTTACAACGTATATCTTTAAAATCAAATCAATTTTAAATTTTGGTTCTCTAGGAAAAATAATATTTTCTTTCTAAAATCTCCAATCAAGTCTACTAAACATAATATTGTATTGCTTTTGCTTCCAACATTGTCAATTTTGAAAAATATTTTCTATTTTTAAGTATACTGTGCGTAGCTGCATTATTTGCCAACCATAAATCTTCATAATTCATATTCTCTTCAGAAGATTCAAAAATATTTACAACATCCAAACATGTCATATTTAAGCAGGGTCAAAAAGATTAATTTTTTTTAGGAGATTCAAAGAAATTTGTAACATCCAAATATGTCATATTTAGGAGGTAAAAAAGATTAATTATCTCTTTAAGAGATTCAAATAAATTTGCAAAGTTTATTTCCACACATTGTTCTCCTTTTCATTTATTGAGGGTAATATTGACACATCCACATATTGACACATCCTTAGAAATGAAAGGAGAAAAAGTTTCTCTCCTATAATGTTTTTTATATATAGTATTATATTATAGATTATAGATACATAATTTTCTTAAAAGAAATCTGATATTGGTCTCCATCTTTCTTTTCCCATATTTTTATTATATATTTAAATTAAATTAAATTAAAAAAAAAGAAGTGTGTTTAAAAAAATATTAAAAAATATTTTTGATCCCTAAACTTTCATGAAGGTAACAATTTAGTCTCTGAACTTTAGTTTAAAATAATTTAATCATTATACTTTTAGTTTTATAACAATTTAGTCTCTCTACTGTAAAATTTTTAATGATTTAGTGCCTAGAAAATTATTGTTAAGAATTTAATGAGATTTCTTATATAACAAATGTGTTTTTAAACTACAAAGACTAAGTCATTAATTAAGAAAAATTGACAATTAATTTTAATAGAATTTTTAGCAATTAAATTGTTATAAATTTTAAAGTATGAGAACTAAATTATTACGTATTCAATTGTAGAGACTAAACTCTCATTTAAAAAGTTCAAATTCAAAATTTAGATGAATTAAAAACATAAAAATGTTGTTTTTATAATTTTTACTATTTAGATGACATATTTAAAAGCAGTTTTAAAAAATAAATATGCCACAAAAGTTGTAACAATTATAAAAAATACCCTTAAACTATGGGTCTCATTTCAAAAATACTCCTGAACTTTAAGGGGGCGTTTGACCCACTGTTTCGAAATAAGAACCCTTGGATTCAAAACCCTGGAGGGTTAGAAAGCTTGGAAATCATAAAACAGTGTTTGGGGTGCAATGTTTTGAAGCTTGGAAATTAGAAAACAATGTTTGGGGTGCATTGTTTGAAAGCTTGGAAATTAGAAAGCTATGTTTAGAGTGCAATGTTCTAAACCCTAGATTGTGCAGTTTTTTATTTTTGTTTTTTCCCTTTGCTACTTTGTTCTCTTTTTTATTTTCCTTTTCTTATTTTCTAGTGGATATCTTGTTAGTTGTAGGACCCCTTGTGTAAGTTGGGTCTTTTTTTTAAGGACTTTTGAATGGACCTTTCAATTAGTATAAGAATGAGAAAAGGGAAATTGATTTGATTTGAGTCCTTTGTTGCTTAAGGCTTCGAGCATTATACAGTATAGTCTTTTACCTTTCATTATGATTCATTGGTTCTTTTCAAATTTGGGAATCAAAGTGATAATTCTTCTAAATTAATAAGATGGTTTTGTTATAAATTGTGAAATAGAAAAATTATAGCAATAGAATTGGAGTTGGATTTTTTCTCATCGTTTGAGTGGTTTAGAAAGCATCAGGACCTCAGAAAAGAATCGCTACTTCATAGGAAATTACGGTTTCCTCAAGAAAATTGGAGGTTTTGAGCCAGATTCTTCCAAATTCATCTGTAATTCCAATATTATGTATGTTTTTTCGATAATTTTTTATATTATTCAAGACAAATATCTTTATTAATCTATTCATATCAATTTATTCTCAGCATCTTCGATTGACTTCCTTATTTTTGATCTGGTGTTTGCTTTTATTTTGTGCTTATGTATTATAAATTTCTATGAATTCATTTAGAAATTTGTAGTGTGAAATTTCGTATTTAAATAATTTGGTATTTACGAAATTTAAGAATATGTATCAAATTATCCTTCAATTAGATAAAATTTTAATTATAATGTTTTTTATTTAGAATTTCAATTGTAATTTATTATTATTATTATTGTTGGCATTTCTCGTTTTAACGTATTTGGGAGATTTTGACTTGTTTTGATTTGAATTTTGGATTGGATATAATGTATTTTGATTAGATATTTTGTTAGCAACATTTTTTTTTAAATCTTTAAGGTAAATGTTATTTGATTTTCAACGTAGATAGATTTTTAATTATTATGTTTGTGGAGAATTTGTTTTGTTTTGATTTGAATTGTAGATTGGATATAATGTATTTCAATTAGATATTTTGCTTTGGACATTTTTTTAATCTTTTGAGGTAAACGTGATGTGATTTTCAATTTAGATTGATTTTTAATTATTATGTAATTTTGATTTTTTGTTGCCAACGATTTCTAAATTTAAGGATTTGTGAAGAATCAGTTTGTTTTGATTTGAATTTTAGATTGAATGTAATTATAGGATAATTTTAGTATCTAGGATACAAATTTTGTTAAGGGGTATTTGTGTCATCGAAAAATTCAAAAAAAATCGTTTGTGCATTTTTTGAAAAAAAAAATTTCTTTGACCTTTTTTCAAATCGTGCATTTAAATATGCTCATTTTTGTTGTCACCCCATTAGAAAATTGAGCAAAATTGAGTGTTGGAAGGAAAAACCATCAGGTTGCACTGTTCAAAACCACTGGGGCTGTACTATTCAAAACCATCAGGTTGTGTTTCAAAAACCATGAGTTTTTTTGTATAATTCTCATAATTGAGAATTATCTAACTCATAAATTTAGGTTATGTCTGGTTTTATTAATATTTTCTTCATAAATTCATATAAATTCCAAGAAAAACAACACGAATTTACCAAAGTGAACTAAAACAATATAATGGAAGTAAAAGAAGATATTTGCACTAATAAAGTATTTTAGCTATAGTTTTGACAAAAAGATACGATTGCCACACGATTGCTGATCAATTGCTACTGCAATTGAACAAGGAAATAGCATACTTGAATATTAGAAGATTGCGCAAAAAGGGAGATTTGTTCCATCAAATCAAGTGAAAATTTAGGGCTCACGAGTCAAAAGGAACGCCGAAAAAGAAACCCTAGATGCTTGAAGCCTATAAAAAGAAGAGAAACATAAGGAAGAAAATGGAATTCTTCTTTGGAAGGAAACCCATTTTATGCACTTTTTCTTCTTTTCATCTTGTTGTCTATTTTGGTTCTGCAATAACTTTCTACCTAAATCAAATTTTTTCCATCTTAATCCAACCTAGGAGATCTCTTGAGTTGAAAAGATTCAACTCAACTTGAAAGAGATTGAGGAGAATGGATTAAAACGGAAGAAACACCCATTTTTATGCATTTTGTTTTCTTCTTTTCTGCTGCACGTTTGATCCATCTCGAGTTCATCCAACTTAATCCAACCTAGGAGACCTCTTGGGTTGTAAAGATTTGACTCAATTTGAGATATTGAGGATAATCGATTAAAGAGGATGAAGGATAGATTGGAAATATTTTTCATTTTGGGTATGCTATTTTCAATGTTTTAGTTGAAGATTATGTTCTGTATAAGCTAATCACCTTCTATATTGATTTTGTCTCAATTAGTTACATTTTGGCTGAGAGTTTATGCATTGATTTTCTAATTGAATTCAATTAACTTTCTATTTTTCGTGTCTCGCAACTGTAGGTTATTCATAATTGATTTAATTATTGCATAGAGTCTTTCTTAATTCCTTCATGGTTATCCAAGGATCTACCTTTATTTATTTTCTATTTATCTTACCCATTATGAGTTAACTCTCCTTAAGGGATTAAAGTGTATGAATGCCTTATAAGTGAGAATGTGAAACTTATATGTAAGAGCAATCCAAATTAACACAAATATTGTTTGCTTTTGTTGATTTATTTGTTTTTAGTAAACTTGGATTGATCAACTAGGGTTGTTTGCTAGTCTAAATCTAATACTGAAAGAGTTAGATGTGGGCAGATCTCGCAAAAGCAATGGGATAAAAAGCTTAGACATAAGCAAAGTTTGATCCTAGACGTAGGAGAGGCCCCCAAAACCACTAGAATGCAATCTAAAATTATCTAAGTACGATTGGTCATAGACATATAGGTCCAATCACTTAGCCTTCTAAGGATTTTGAATCAAAATTTAATAAGAGTTGATTTAGTTTACAATTATTTTGTGTTAAGGCTTGATTGCAATTGCAACTGAGTTGCAATTCTCACCAAAGGGCATGATTATACTTGAATTCCTGTTTTCATTATCTTTGTTATTTCACATTTTTACTTTTAGTAAAACAACCATCCCAAATTATTATTTTACTTTGGTTACCCTAGTTGAAATTTTTGAACATCTATGTACTATTTTTAATTTATGTTAAAATTTGTTTCCTGTAGGATCGATACTTTGGAGTACTTCCAATTTTATATTACCTGCATTGACAGTGTGCACTTACACTAGGCTAAAATTCTTTCTTTTATTTTTAACTCACAAGTTTCACCCAATCAGTTTTGAACACAGTGGCCCAAACACCGTTTTGGGTTTGGATTCTAAAACCAGCCAAACCCAAAATGGTGGGCCAAACACCCCCTGAAAATTTCAAAAATATCCCTAACCTTTCAAAAACATTAAAAAATACCCCCCACAATTAGCAGACCAAATAGGAAGCTGACGCGAACTATTAATAGTTAAAAAAAACTTTCCTAACATGTAGATATCATTGTGGGGCTTAGGATTTTAGACTTGTTTAAAAAATAACCCTGCTAAAAAGTTGTTGTTTCAAAAATACCCATGCTCTAAAACAAAACGCAATGTTTGAATCGTTTGGTAAGTTAGGGTTTGGTATATCAAAACACATCATTTCACATTAGCAAAAAAATCTTTGGGTAAAATCATTCATTACTTCAGCAACACGACGTTTTCACTTCACTCACTAGTGTTCATCAGCAATTTTTTTCACTCTCTACATGTTCAACGTCCTTTAGCAACTTAGAGTTAAAATCATTTGGTAAAATTGAAGAAAAAGAAGACGGTTTAGATTCTTTACAGTAAATCGAAGAAGAAGAAGACACGTTCAATGTCATTCAATTGATTGACTCACATTGACTCCCTTGTGAAGTAAAGCAAAAATTATAGAGGATAGCAAATACTCCTCCCACTCCTTGTCCCTTACATGGAAAACCCTCACCTGGCTTGCTTCTTTTTTCACTCTCTTTCTAAAGAATCAAGCTCTTACAAATTTTTCTCTAAACTTAGAAGTAAAGATTATGTCCTTTGGTTGGAAAAGCTCAACAACAAAAATGGTTCTTATGCGGAGGTTAATCAATTGCAGATTTTCGACGGCCACCATCGATTATTGATACCATCATAGGACAATAAACAGAGTTGATTCTCCTTCTTTTCTTTACTTTCTGATTACCCTAGATAAGCTTTCTGCAAGATTACCCCTTCTCAACCCAAACACTTACAAAAACGCTTTACAACATACAGCTATTAGAAAAGAGTCTCTTGCTACTCTCATCCCTAATTTCAGCCTTTAAACCTCAAGATATTTGGAAAGAGGTTTTTGTAATCCAATTATTCAAACGAAGTAATGATTGGCCAAGTATTCACAACTCAATCATTGGTTCTCTATCCAAACGATGCACCATCAACCCCTTTCAGGACAACAAGGCTTTGCTTCATTTATATGATCAACGACTTGCAAGCACCCTCTAAAAAAATTCGATTAAACTCTCATTCAAAACCACAGACTGAAGTTCTATCCTCTGACAACACATTTTTAACATCATGAGAGTATGACGAACTCTTATAGAGGTTGGATTGAGGTTTTTCATCTTCCTCCCAATCTGTGGACAGAGCAAAATTTTCGTTTCATCTCAGATAGTTGTGGGGTTTCATTAAGACGTCAAACCACAACTCTCGCATGACCAACCTTAACATGGCAAGGTTGAAGGTGTGATACAACTCCACCATCTTCGTTCCATCCTCAATTAAGATTCCTCTCTCCCTTGTCAATGACAAGATTACCATTCAGATTCAGGGACTCTCAGGCAATGCTACTTGAAATGGATGAATTAATGATTCCCCAAAAATCAAGGAATCGATTGATATCGAATTAAAGAAGAGTGAGAAAAAGGTAATTTTGAATCCCGTTTTGAATTCGAATCTTACAATTTTGGAAAAATTCCCTAATTTGTTGGGCTCCCATAACTCCCCCTCTTTACCTATTTTACAAAGCCAAATCTCCAAAGGAAAAGAGCCTCTTCACGTGCCTACTCCCACTCCATCGGCCAACCTCTCCCTCGAAGTGCCCACCAACTTAAAAGTACCACAAACTTCACCAACTTTAAAAATCCACTCTATCTTTCTCTCCTCAAAGAGCTCACCACCTTATGAATAGGCTTAAAATAATCTACCTTAACAACAACATCAATTTTGATTTTGGGATCTGACACGGAAGCCTATCTAACCAATCCATCCATTGACCACTCGCCCATACCTCAGTTTTTGACACATCTAATCCACATAACCTTGACCTTATTTTTTTCAAGGAACCAAAAGCCCACAACACCAACCTTGCCTTTAGCTATTTTACCCCAACAACAATAGCCTTTGACACTAGTTTCTATTGAGCCTCTTAATCCTTCCTCCTCTTTAAAATCTAGATAACCCAATCCTTTACCAGACCATACCCCATCTTAACTAATTCCCTCACCATCCAAAAATCCCTCTCTCTTTTGTCTTCCTTTTTATCTCTGTCATTTAGCCAATTCTAAGCAAACACGATTTGTGCATTATGGCCCTTCCAACCATCCCTCAACCACCCAAAAAGAAATCCTTTGTCACCATAGGGAAAAGATCCAAACTTAAAAGGGAACTTCAAAATCTCCAAATGACCGTCCATTATGATAAAACAACGGTTCTGGCACTAGTGGAGGGGGAATCTGTTGATTAATGAAATTTCTAACCTGGAATGTTCATGGCTTAAGGTCATGGAAGAAGTGTGCTTTTATTAAAAAGACCATTAAGTAGCAAAATCCAAGCTTCGTCTTAATACAAAAGACAAAAAAAAAATCATCAATTGATAGTAACCTTATTAAATCCATTTGGAATTGCTGGAGGCATTCTCATTATGTCGAGCGAACCTGGCTTTAGGATCAAGGAAACTATCCAAGGTCTTTTTCTATCTCTTTTCATGTTTTTATGGCTGACGATTTCTCTTTTTGGCTTTCCACTATCTATGATCCTGATAGGCGTGAGTTTTGTGTTGATTTTTGGAAGGAGTTTCACGATTTTGTTGGCTTAGAGGGTGATCGTTGGATCATAAGAGGAGATTTTAATGCCACTCGTTGGTTTTGAGAGAAGTCTCATGATAGATTAACCACTAAAAGTATGCATACTTTTTCAATCAATGGATTACAAACTATCAATTCCTTGACATCCCTTTACAAAATGGTTGCTATACTTGTTCTAGTTTTGGTGACACTCAATATCTCTCTTTGATAGATTGATTTTTGTTGATCAATGACTGTCTTAAAAAATTTGGAACAACGTATCTTCTTCGGCTTGATAGAGTTATATCAGATCATTATCCTTTAGCACTTTTATTTGGAGACCTCTCTTGGAGACCTTGCCACTTTTGGTTTGAAAACTCTTGGCTACAAATTGATTCCTTTTGTGCAGTTTTGGAGAATTGGTGGCATCTGAATCTTCTATAGGGCTGGCCAGGGCATGGTTTTATGATGAAACTTAAAGGGCTGAAATTGGAGCCTCAAAAATGGCATTCTTCATTACGTACTACAGCTTTCAAACTGTTGCGATTTATGCCCTAAAGTCTTCGTAATTAATTATTTATTTAATAATTTATAATAATTTTGATTATTTTATTTACAATATAATATTATCCATTATATGAAAAATCCAAGGTTATTAGTGTAATCTTGAACAGTATGTGATTGACATATAGAAGGATCATGTTCAAGAAATAAACTAAAGGGTCATGGTATATGGATAAGGTTAGGTGTCTTATCCTGGTAACACTATTGATACAGCCCACTTTGTAATAGTTACAAATGATTTAATCCAAACTATTCACGTGGAGACACGTGAGTGGTGGTATCTTATACAATGAGTTTGTATAAGATTGGACCACGAAATATTTAATCTCTCTATATAAATCCATTAATTGAGAAGATTAATATTTCATCAAGATGATCATATGCAACTCGATCTTAATCTTGAGTGAGTTATAAACTCCTGCCTGCCATGGCTTGTCCTTTGATTTGCATGGGTGAGAGTGGCTTTTGTAGTCAATTCAATAAGCCTACCATTTTGGAGACTTGACCAAATAGGGAGCTGGGAACATAATCTTACAAGATGGAATTCCTTCCTTCTCATATAGGGTAAGTAGATGAGTAATTTCCTTAAATACTGATTTCGAGACTTGAACAATGGTGCCCCACCCTCTCATTGGCCCGAGAGGGACTTAGTTTATGGTTGGATCATAAACAAATTATTCATTAAAGGATCAATGGTACTCAGGGTCCAAGATGTAATTACAGGGATAAATCGGACTTTTGACCCAGCCATAGTTATGAACAACTCGTGAATGATCGACTTGCATATAATGGTTATATCCATGGACACAACTTGTCCTATAGTGCATAAGAGAGCAACTCTAGATCTATAGTGGAGTGACCTAAAGTTAATGAATGAAATTTGATTAATTAAAAAGTTTAATTAATTATTTTTGTATCATTGGAGCTTATAATCTGTAGGTCCATAAGGTCTCCTTGCTAGCTCATAGTAACACTAAAAGATGAAATTTGTTGAAAGAAATTTTTGAAATGTTTAAATTAATATTTAATATATTAGATATATTAGATATAAAAGAAGAAAATATATTTATTGTATTTGATACATAAAATGTTAAAATAATTAATGTATATTATATACATTAAAGAAAAGATATTTATATAATTTGAATAAGATTTAAATAAAGAAATAAATATCGTAGGAGAATTAAAAGATTTGAGTAAGATTCAAATAAATTAAATATATGTATTTTGATATATTAAATATTAAAATATATATATTATTTAATTATGGCAAAGATTTGCCCCAGACCTCTATAAATAGGACCTTTGGGTTGAGTCATTATAGCACACATCTCCTCAATAGAGAATTAGAGAATTCTCTCTAGATCTCTTCTTCTCCAATCCCTTGTGAATTTTCTTTCAAGAGGCTCCCACAAGGCTTGGTTTTGTGTTCGAGTCATAGCAAGTAGGCTTTATAGAATTTGAGTTTCAACCTCATTAGAGTTGGAGCAAGAAGATTAAAGACCTGCCACAAATATCTCCATAATATACAAAGGTATTTATTGCTTAACCGTAGTCTTTGTTTAATTCTAAGTACAATCAAAGACGATCTAATTCTTCTGCTGTAGGATGAAGTGTTATTCCTATCACAAACTTCCTCTCTTATCTGCATTTGAAATTTTTAGACGGCATTAAAGATAATGGCTCTTTATCTTCAAATCAGATTGAAGGCCAACGATGCTTGCATGAACAGATTGAAGATTTAATAGCTCAAGAATACACCTTTTGGCATCAACACTGTAAATTAAATTGGCTCAAAGAGGGGGATAAAAATACCAAAATTTTCCATCGTATCATGGTTGCTCGTGTTACGTTATTTTAAGTGCTCACAAATACCCGCAAGTGTTCAGTGTCAAGTTTTAATATAATGATACAAGTATCGAGTTATCGTCTCCAAAAGGATTGGTTTTCTTTAGATTAATTAAGTAACATAGATATTTGTGCCCAATTTTATTTAGGGAGACGAAACCTTGAGAAAATAGAAAATAAAACTAAACTAAATATATACAAGGTTGGAGTCCATTTAGAGAGAAAATTGGAGATTAAATGACCATTAAGCACCACATGAGTTGATTAAGAAATTCTAGCACATACAACGAACATAAGCCAAGAATTACTAGATTATTTATTTGACTCTCTCAAGCTCAAACAAACTCATGCTTTAATACAAATCAACCTCTCGGTCTATTTCTACACTAAGCATGGCATTAATGAATTTTTTGTAACGGCTTCTAACAATAACTTATTCATTCTCATGCAATAAGTTATTTTTAGTCATGCATTTAAGTTCTTTAATCAAGTTTACTTTCTCAAGCTAAACTTAATACAACAAATAAAAGATATGGCCAAAATCTTTAAACAAAACATCCCAAAATTGCATAAATCCTCATTATGATATACTATAACTCAAAACTCAAACACAAGTTCAACCATACAACCATCCAAGAGTCTAAACACTCAAAATTACAACATAAATTCCTATCTAAAACTTCTATAACAACATAAACAAAGTAAGGGAAAAGAAATAAAACTGGATGACGTGTGCCAACACTCATTCCCATCGTGATGTCCCGCAATCCCGAGCCTTGAGTCTCCTCTTTAGCTCTCCAAGATGATCTCTAGGTCCTAAACAGTGTCTTGAATCAAAATTAGGGTTTTAAGCTCTCTAAAACAGCTCCCTTTGCATGAAATAAAAATTCTCATTTATAACGTCGAGTCGCATTGCAATGATAAGGGTAGCATTGCAACATTATCCCTTCAAATAGAAAAAAGAAGGAAAATATTTTTGGTCTGGCATTGCAACGCTATCCTTCAGAGTTGAAACGCTCTGTGTGCGGATTTCTGAATTTTTAGGGCTGCACATATGGCATTGCAACACTATGCTCTCAAGTCTCTTTGCTTATGCAATTCTTCTTTTTGTCTCTTTAGCCCAAAAGCTCTCCTTTAAGCTCATTTTTGTCTACAAACCATTCCAAATCATGAGTTTAGCTCCAAATGCTCGAATTTTACAAATCATAAGATAAAAGCATCAAAATCCACTAAAAATAGCACAAACTAACTTATATCTAAGCCTAGAAATAACGCACTTTGTGTGCTATCAAACACCCCCAAACTTAGATTTTTGATAGTCCTCGAGCAAAAAAGAGCAAGATACTATTATGAAATTTCAATGCAAGAATAGTGGCTCAAGCCTCATCAATCTAAATAAACATAAAATAATAAAAGAAAACCTTAGCACACCCCTTCATGAAACAATTTAAATTTTAGTTGTTTCTTTCCTTGTGTGTGTGTCTAACCTTCTTTCTATCAATTTCTACTAGCTTTAGACAGTTTTACAGAGTCCTTCATTTGTTTTTCCTCTACACTGGCCCTAAGTTCCAAGCTCTAGTTTCCCACACTAAAGTCAGCAATCTACTTAAGCATAATCGTTTTTTATTGGAGTTACTCACCCCAAACTTGACCTTTTTCTTTCTTCCTGAGACCTTAGCTGTAACGCCTCTGGCCCAGGATTCAAAATCCATATTTGGCACCTGATTGCCCCGGCATTCCCCTAAATCCCCTTCGACCTGGCCACGCTAACTACTTGCCTTGAGCTGTTTGCGAGAGTGAAGACTATCCCCACAAACTAATACGAGTCCTTTCAGCATGTTTTGTCCTCACTCACATACTTCCTAGGAAAATTCCTAGGAGGTCACCCAACATAGGATTGCTCCAAGCAAAGCACTCTTAACTTTGAAGTTCCTTTGATTAAGCCACTGAAAAGGAAGGTGCACCTAGTTGGTATAGGTAGTAGCTATCAATTCTTTTAAGCCTTTCTTAACCATGCCTTGCATAGCCTCAGGATCCCTCTCATTCGGATGTGGTCTCGGTTCATTCATGTACCCTTCCTAAACTCAGGAGTTACATGCAACTGTAACGACCCCAAAATTTCGCCTAATTTAGGGAACATTACTAAACTTTTCTACTTACCTAACCTAAAGATCAACGCGTAGACAAACCCAACTATAACGCCCCAAAAATTTCGGTAGCATAACAACGTAACTATAACAATACCCATTTTTTTTTCTAGTACCTGTTAGACAAGATAAACACACTTCTAAAGCCAGAATCACCAAACAACCATTCTAACTTCAACTCAAGAACTACTAAAGAGTCAGAACTAATTAACATCTCAAACATAAATAGAACTAGACTTCTTTATTAATTTCAACAACTCAAACCATAAAAGATAAAGTAACCTAACAAATCTATTACAAACTTTCAATGTGAATTAAACCACCTACACTAAAGCAACCTCAAGTAACAAAAACCCAAAGACTAACAATTACCCTATAGAAGAAAAACTAGAGCAACCACACCAAGTCCATAATTTAATGCAACAACAAAATTGAACTACTAAGCGAATGACCTTCCTTTTTCATCATGTCTCCTCATCATCATCACTAGGGTCGTCGTACTCATTACAACCTGCAAAACCTAGTGGTGGGTCAGTACATAACATGTACTGGTAAGTTGCTCACACCCTAAGAGCTACCAAACAGCATACAAGGCAAATGACATGTTTACAAACACCATGCTTTCCATTACCAACTAAACATATAACACATACAAGTAACACATGCTCTATTTACAAATCATATTCACACATGTACCATGCTCGTGTCATGCATATGGAACCATTACTCAAGCTCAACAAGCTTACTAAGACTTCACTAAGTCACCCAATCCACTCATGTTTAACCCTCACAAGCTACCTGAGACTGATTCCTTCGAAACTCGTAGACCCCTGACCATTTTTACCTAGGGCCTCAACGCTTCTCTACGGTGCTCAGCGTTCAACCCTTGACCATTTTTACCCAAGGCCTCGATGTTTCTCTGGATCCAACAGTCGCATACTACCCCTCGACCTTTTTTACTTGAGGCACACTAGTATTCACCCTACTTTCCTTTATACTTATCACATCGACCCTTGACCATTTTTACCCAAGGTCTCGATGCTCCTTTTAATCCAAGGGTGATTACTACTCCTCGACCATTTTTACCCGAGGCGCACTAGTATTCACCCAACTTTCCTTTATCTCATACAAGGTTCTCTAACCTCACACAATCTCACTAGAATGCATAAATCTTACACATCATGCTTTTAGACCATGTTTATGCCAAAACTACACAAACACCCATGACATGCTTTTATAATCAATGCCAACAACTTATTAAGCATAAACAACACGATATCAAACTAATGTCGACAAGGCAGTATGCTTATCAGAAAGAAAACAGCGCAACATTCTCAACATCCCAAACCATTTCAAGCAACAACTAAGCAAAACAAATATCTCAAAACATATGGAGGTTCAAGTGAAATAATCATATATATATCATAATATAATAAAAGTTGGCATACAACATGCTAGCACACAAGCAAACAGACCCAACAGGTAGAATTCTACTTACCAACACGTCCTAAAGCGCTCTTAGAGTAACCTAATGAATTCCTGAAATAAGAGGGACATGGTTTCAAGGCTAGGACCCAATTCCAAAGCCTTATTCGAAAATGAAAAAGTGGTCAAGACGAACGTTCTTACCCAAAATGTCCTTAAACCTTATTCGAATAGCCCAAATCTATTCCAAAGCTACAATAAGGAAGTCACAATAGTTAGAATGAGATTTCAGACACTTTAAGCCAATTTAAAAGGAGTTTAGACAACCCTTTACCTACTAATCCCACTCGAAAAGCTTGGGTATTTGTTGGAAAGTATTCAAAGGATTCCAAATTGATTCGAATCTACAAACATAAAGGTTCTATTAGTTAGAAACTAATTTACAGCACTAAAAGAGTAGTTGAAAGGGATTAAACACGCTGAAACTTACCAGAAAGACTAGAAACCTTGTTGGTTCGTATTCGAATCAACCCTCTTTTGCTAATTCGACTTTAATGGCTTATGGGTAAGCCAAAACAAAGCTATTCAAGTTATGGGCCACAACCAAAAGTATTCGAAACTACAAATAAAAGGTATCCAAGCATTAGAAACTAATCTAAGATACTTTAATCTAGTCCGAATGAGTTTAAGGGGTGCTAACCTTGCAAAACAAGCCCAATACCTTGCTGAATCATGTTCGAGAGTGTTCGAATCAATCCTAAACTGCAAGTTGAAGGTTCCTACACGTTAGAACCTAAGATACAACACCTAAAGTGATTTGCGAAAGGTCTAAATGCAATAAAACTTATCGAATAGCCCTTACACTTGATGTTTGCTATTCGAAGGTGTTCGAATTGATCTTAAACTGCAAACTGAAGGTTTCTACATGTTAGAATCAAAGTTACAACACTCAGATTGATTTGCAAAAGGTCTAAAACATATTATAACTTACTGATCAACACTTAAAGAATTGAAAAGCTTCCTGGTTGGTGTTCAATAGCGTCCAATTTTGCAAAACTAAACCTTACAATATGTGGGTAAATCTATTAGAGGCTAAATGGATGAGTGGGTCACGCACCGACGCGATTTTGAGGTCTAAAATAAGTGAGTCTTCAATGGAACTAGCGGATATGAACCAAATGACCTTAAACATGTGCTAGTCGCTCTTCGACGGAGTCAAAAACTGCAAAATAAAGTCATTTAGGGAATGGGTAATTCAAAACTAATGTCGATTAAGCATGGGTCAATGTTGAACCTTACCGAAAAGAGGGAAAACATTTTCGGAATGTCGTTTAAGCGCGCGTGGAATGCTTGTTGATTGTGGTCGGCCTAATTTCGAAAGTCGAAGAACATGATCGAAGCGTCGCCGCTGCCTTGGACCCTAGTTGTCGCGTGGGCTTTACTGCTCGCAGTTGAGTGTGGGTGTAGTTGTTCCTGGGTGGCACTGCGTGGGTGGTATTGTCAGAGAGTTGTTGCTCACGTCTCTGATCAGATGCACAGATGCCGGAGGGGGAGAGGGGCTGGCCGACGTGAGTGTGGTGGGCAGTGCGTGTGAGAGGGAAGAAGAAGAAGAAGATGGGCTGGTGGTTGTGTATACAAAAGAGAGAAGGAGAAAAAGGAAAACTAGGGCTTGCGTCTCTTTTTTTTTTCCTTTTTAATTTACCAAAATGAAATAGAGACCAAATAAATAAAAGCAAAAAAAAAAAAATCAATGGCTATCTAAAATTCCAATTTCTTTTCCTTTCTTTTCCATAATCAAAAACTAAGCTAAGAAACATAAAAGATTTGGGTTAAAATCTAATACAAAAGGAATTTTAGTTTTTTTTAAAAAACTTGGGAATAAATTCTAAAAATTGAATTCTTAAACCTTGGAATTAAAGATTCAATTAAAATCATTCTTTTCCAAAATTAAAATATTTAATTTATCTAACTTAAAGGGCTAAACTCGAAATTCTAATTTTTTTTTCTAATTAGAACTCTAACGAATAACTATACCTAATTAATCTAAAATAGGCTAATTTTATAACGCGGGGCATTACACTAGCTTTCACACTTCCACTGTAAGGACCCTTATCCAGAGAACTCGCTCAATGGATAGCCTAACTGATCACAATATAGGTATCTCTTTTGATCTCCATACTTTAAGCACAAAAATTGATAAAACATACCTTAATTTTCTTTCAACATGCAAAAAAATCAAATATAACGAATTTTTTTTCTTCATTTTAACATATTTCAATCACAAACCTTCATGCAGTTCAACTTTTGATCAGTTCTTAAGCCTATCGGGGTGACAACAACCTCCAGACTCAATAAAGCTATCCTAAACATTCAAACATGATAGATAGTCGGTTATGTGCTTAATGTGTTGCAAGGAAATTTAAGACAAAATTCAAATATACTCAATTTAGGGCATGCTTTCAAAATTCATTCTATTGCAAAAAAAAAAAAAAAAAAAATCACCTAGATTACTTTCTAGGCTGTCCTAATCAGTTATTATGCAATAAATTTCATTCTAAACATGCTCAAAGATCGAAAAAATTAATGCTCAAAATCAGGACTGCAAAGTAGTTCTCTCACCCCCAAATAAGAAATTTACATTGCCCTCAATGTAAGAAGAAAATTAAAGTATCCAAGGACAAAGATAAAGAATGAGTGAACAATACTGGCCTAATAATAGGGAGAAACTCATCCATGAGAGATTCTTGAGATGAGACGAAGAGAGCACCAACACGATCGAGGTCCTGTAAAATGGGAACAAGATTTAATTGGCACTTTAAACAACCTATACTAGGGAAGAAAAATAAAACAAGAAAAATCAAGGGGAAAAAACTTGAGTTGTCTCCCAAGAAGTACTTTCTTTTGTTGGGATTTATGCCCTAAAGCCTTGTAATTAATAATTTATTTAATAATTAATAATAATTTTAATTATTTTATTTGCAATCTAATATTATCCATTATATGAAAAATCCAAGGTTATTATTGTAATCTTGAACAGTATGTGGTTGACATACAAGAGGATCATGTTCAAGAAATAACCTAAAGGGTCATAGTATATGGATAAGGTTGGATGCCTTATCCTGGTAACACTATTGATACGGCCCACTTTGTAATAGTTACAAATGATTTGATTCAAATCATTCATGTGGAGACATGTGAGTGGGGGTATCTTATACAATGAGTTTGTATAAGACTGGACCACGAAATATTTAATCTCTCTTTATAAATCCGTTAATTGAGAAGATTAATATTTCATTAGGATGATCATATGCGACTCGATCTTAATCCTGAATGAGTTATGAACTCCTGCCTGTGAGGGCTTGTCCTTTGATTTGCATGGGTGAGAGTGGCTTTTGTAGCCGATTCAATATGCCTACCATTTTGGAGACTTGACCAAATAGGGAGCTGGGAACATAATCTCACAAGATGGAATTCACTCCTTCCCATATAGGGTAAGTAGATGAGTAGTTTCCTTAAGTGCTGATTTCGGGACTTGAACAATGGGGCCCCACCCTCTCATTGGCCCGAGAGGGACTTAGTTTATAATTAGATTATAAACATATTGTTCATTAGAGGATCAGTGGTACTTAAGGTGCAAGATGTAATTATAGGGGTAAAACGGACTTTTGACCCAGCTGTAATTACGAACAACTCGTGAAGGATGGACTTGCATGTAGTGATTATATCAATGGACACAACTTGTCCTACAGTGCATAAGAGTGCAACTCTAGGTCTATAGTGGAGTGACCTATAGTTAATGAATGAAAATTAATTAATTAAAGAGTTTAATTAATTGATTTTGTATCATTGGAGCTTATAATCTGTAGGTCCATAAGGTCCCCTAGCTAGCTCATAGTAACACTAAAAGATCAATTTAGTTGAAAGAAAAATTTGAAATGTTCAAATTAATATTTAATTTGAAGTGTTCAAATTAATATTTAATATATTATATATATTAAAAATAAAAGAGGAAAATATATTTATTGTATTTGATACATTAAATATTAAAATAATTAATGTATATTAGATACATTAAATAAAAGATATTTATTAAATTTGAATTGGATTCAAATTAGGAAATAAATGTCGTAGGAGAATTTTAAACGGTTTGAATAAGATTCAAATTGGTTAGATAAATATATTTTAATATATTAGATATTAAAATATATTATTTAATTATTTTCCCTAGACCACTATAAATAGGACCCTAGGGGTGAGCCATTGAGCATTCTTGATAACACACATCTCCTCAATAGAGAGAATTAGAGAATTCTCTCTAGACCTCTTCCTCTCCAATCCCTTGTGGATTTTCTTTCAAGAGGCTCCCATAAGCCTTGGTCATGTGTTCGAGTCATAGCCAGGAAGACTTTGTGGAGGAGATAAAGACCTGCCAGAATATTCTCCATATTTAATTTCAATGTAAGTTTTTGCTTAACCTTGTATATTTTGTATTTAATTCTAAATACATCAAAGACGATCCAATGCTTCCGCTGCGGGATGAATAGTTCATTCCTTTCATCTTTAACGTCATTAGCTAGACGAGGCTCATGAGGTAGATCAATTTATGCTTGAGCCCACACCACAATCCATAGTGAACACCCACTCCAACGGGTTCTTATTCAAAGTTAGCTCATGAAAACTCATTAGTGAGTGAGTACTAAAAAGAAATATATAAATATAAACAAAATAAAACAAAACAAAAGTAAAGAACAAATAAAATACAACAACTATAAACAAAAATAATCTACAAAAAGAAGAGCTATACAACTTTACAAATACATTATCTACACTATTTACACTATAAATTAAAATTAAGCATTTTCACCACAATATTAATTAAACTAAAATATGCCAATCCCAGGCAAATGCGCCAAAAATTTGTTGCGTTATTTTAAGTGCTCGCAAATACCCCCAAGTGTATGGTGTCAAGTTTTAATATAGTGATACATGTATCGAGCTATCATCTCCACATGGATTAGTTTTATTTAGATTAATTAAGTACCAAAGTTATTTATGCCTAATTTTATTTAGAGAAACAAAACCTTGAGAAAAGAGAAAATAAAACTAAACTAAATATATACAAGGTTGGAGTCCATAATTTAGAGAGAAAATTGGAGATTGAATGACCATTAAGCACCACTTGAGTTGCTTAAGAAATTATAGCACATACAACGAACATAAGCCAAGAATTACTGGATTATTTATTTGACTCTCTCAAGCTCAAACAAAACTCATGCTTTAATATAAATCAATCTCTTGGTCTATTTCTACACTAAGCATGGCATTAATGAAATTTTTTTAACGGCTTCTAACAATAACTTATTCATTCTCATGCAATAGGTTATTTTTAGTCATGCATTTAAGTTCTTTAATTAATTTTACTTTCTCAAGCTAAACTTAATACAATAAATAAAAGCTATGTCCAAAATCTTTAAACAAAACATCCCAAAATTGCATAAGTCCTCGTTACGATATACTATAACTCAAAACTCAAACACAAGTTCAAACATACAACCATCCAAGAGTCTAAACACTCAAAATTACAACATAAGTTCCTATCTAAAACTCCTATAACAACAGAAAAAAAGCAAGGGAAAAGAAATAAAACTGGATGATTCGTGCCAACACTCATTCCCGTCGTGATGTCCTGCGATCTCGAGTCTCTTCCTTAGCTCTCCAAGATGATCTCTAGGTCCCAAACAGTGTCTTGAATCAAAATTAGGGTTTTAGGCTCTGTAAAACAACTCCCTTTGCATGAAATAAAAATTTCCATTTATAGTGTCGAGACAGCGTTTCAATGCTTGTCCCTTCGAATCAAATAAAGAAGGAAAATATTTTTGGTCTAGCATTGCAACACTATCCTTCACCATTGCAATGCTCTATGTGCGGATTTCTAGATTTTGAAGGCTGCACATATGGCATTGTAACGCTATGCTCTCAAGTCTCTTTGCTTGTGCAATTCTTCTCTGTCTCTGTAGCCCAAAAGCTCTCCTTTAAGCTCCTTTTTGTCTACAAACCACTCAAAATCATGGGTTTAGCTCCAAATGCTTGAATTTTGCACATCATAAGATAAAAGCATCAAAGTCCACTAAAAATAGCACAAACTAACTTAAATCTATACCTAGAAATAACACACTTTTGTGTGCTATCAGCTCGCAAAAGAAAAAAAAACTCAATTTTTTTAGATTCTTTCTCGAGATGGGATCAGTTTACATACAATTAGGGATATTGAAAAGGAGTTGGAAGGATCTAATTATCCGCTAAAATGTTAAATTAAGTTTTATAAACTTAATGAATATTTAAATTATTTATCAAATGTAACAGTGAATTAAAAAAGTAAAACGATTCAAGAGAGATGACACTAGACATTTTTAAGGTGGTTCAGTTTTCCAACCTACTCCACGAGGTCATGCGCAGAGAATAAGATTAACCAATCAAACGTTAGTACAACTTACAATTAATATTGAGAAAGAAAGAAAGAGAGGATAGAGAGAAAAAAAGAAAAAAAGAGAAGGGGTGACTCCATCATCAGAGTTATTTCCTTTGAAAAAAATAAGGAGTAAGAATTCAAAAATGTAGAGGGAGTTCCAATATCCAAAAATTATAGAAAGCTTTCTTCATTTTGAGTTCCAAAAGGTGCTCAAGTATGGATTCAATTCAAAGAAGTTACCATCAACAAAATGGTAGTTGATTCATAAAGGTTTGCAAACTAGAGTTTATGTTTTTTTGTCTTTACAGTGAGGCTCAAGTAATATATTTTGTGGACTCCAATCCATAAATTATATGAAAATCCTCATAAAAGTAATTTTCTTTTTAAACTCCTTTTTCATGGAATCGTGCTTAAAAAAACCTTTCAAAATGCCAAAAAAATCAAATATTTCCTTTTTGCACCCGCTTTTAAAATAAAATGAATTTTTCTTTTCAAAATAATGCTTTTTCTAAAATAACAAGGTTTTGATTATCAAACTCTTTGATTTACACTTTTTCCAAACGATTTTGTATGTTCCTCTCTTAAAGAAATCAAAGCTTTTTAAACTTTCATTTACCTAAGATGGCACATTCATGTGTGTTTTTCATTTACCTTTTTCAGTCCCATAATGATGATGATGCATTGTGTAATTTTCATATTGGGCCAAAGCATATTCTTTTTCAAACCAACCTATGCCAATTTTTGAGCCATTGCATCCCAATCGTTTCCATCCATGTGCATGAGGAAGACTCTAAAAGTAATGAAATAGTGCTAGATTATAATTGAGAATTACTTCTTCATAATTATGTACTTGTGATCTCACCTCCAAAATTACTATAGTTCTCTTTTTCCTGAACTTTTCTTACACTTTCTTCCTAGTTTATCTTGAAGTTCTCTTTCTTCTCTTAAAAAAAAAATAAGAGTGAATCTAGGACCAAGGACAATAATTTTGTGAATTGAGTGTGCGAACAACTTGAGAGGAAACCTCAATATCTTCAAGAGTTCATTCGCCTCAGTGAGTTGACGAAGACAACATGGATTCATGGATTTTCCACCACTATCTTTTTACAATTATGCTTACACCATTCGACTTGGAGTCAGACATTGGCATGAACGCTAGAGCTACCTCTGAAATATCTTACATTGCATTAACTTTTCTTGTGAATTTGTTTCTTTTGTAATATCATAGAAGCATGTGATTGGCCAAAAATAAGAAGATAAAAAAAAAAAAGCAAAAGAAAAGGGTCATTAGTCTTCTTTCATCTTGTTATCACGAGAAAAACAAAATTGGCAAAGATGAAATATCAACCAATTAGGACAACCAATGTAGCTATATGGAACATCGTTTGTTGAAATCTTCTTTACAAAGTCATAATATTTGGCAAAACCAATGCTTTATCAGTGATATCAAGAGATTTCTTTGATAGATCCTTGATGTTAGGAAGAGTCAGATGACTGAAGCACTGTCATTCCTCCAACAAAATTAAGCACTTGTCAAATTAGGGCAATGTTATACATGATTGACACCGTCAAATTGTGTCATCGAAACAAGTTTAGAAGACTCATGTCTTCAAGAAAGATGTCCATATTCAGATGATTAAAGAATCTCTCAGAATCAGGAAAGGTGATGTGGTGACTTCATCAGAGAAATTGAACGAACTCAAAATTTACAACGGAGTATATGAAAAAAATATCAATAAGCTATGCTACTAATTCTAAAAAAAAATGTCTAGGAACTTGTTTACCTCCTCAACTTCTCTTACTTTGATCTTTGTATAATCTTGATTTTACACAATTGGTGTACATGACTTATATAATCTCTTATTGTTCAAGAGATTCCTTTTTCCCCATAGAAAAAAAATCCTTTGATCATTGCCCTTCAACTTCTTATTGGAAGGTATCCCTTATTCTTATTAATACCAATCTTTCTTTTCAAAAAGAAAACAAATCTTCATATTCATCCTTGTATATTCCTTTAAACTCATCAGCCTAATGGGTTTCAACTTCCTTATTTACTCATCACAAAGAGTTTATGAAGCAGTTTAGCTAATATAACACTATGAATTATTTTTAATAGTTGACTAAAATGGCACATGGAATCCCTCTAAAAGAGACCAACCAAGCCTAAAATGGTTCAGATTACCATTGAATCTATCACAAGAGTAGAAAAAGTTCCCCATCAAATGAAGACATTCATTTCAAAAGAAAAAAAAAAAAGCAAAAAAGAAAAAAAAAGGAAAAAAAGAAAGAAAAAGGAAAAGCATTTCTCTCACAAATGACAAGTTGTGATTAACTATGATTCTATGCTAACTCTTGATTAACAATTAGGGTGAGAATAGAGGGAAAAAAATGCTTCTTTTGAAAAACTCAAAAAGATTTTCTGCAATTCTTTTAAATATTTCCTTATTTGAAAACAAAATTTCATCATGAAAATATTTGAAAAAGAAGTTTTGGCGAGAGGCGAGCATTTATTTTTTCAAGTCTTGATATGTTAGTACAAATAAATTCACATAGACATTCTTCACATTTGAAAGTCCAAAAGCAAAAAATCAAGTTTTGACACATCATAGTGATCATATGTTTTACTTATTTTCAAACTTTTCTCAAGTTTGAAAATCTCAAGAAGATAAAGAGACCTCATGAATACACAAAGTTTGTCTCAAATACATCGTGAATCTCATGCATACGTTTTTTAGAATGTATTACATCCATAAGTTTCATTGATCAAATTGAATCCCTCCTTAGACATTAAGGGAGAAAGGGTAGCTTAATTTCATCATCATCTCATACATACACTCCACAATGTCAATTCCATAATCATATTTCAAAACTTCTCAACCAGGTTATTTCTTGAACATGATCATCTCGTATGTCAACCACATACTGTTCAAGATTACACTAATAACCTTGGATTTTTAATATAATGGATAATATTATATTGCAAATAAAATAATCAAAATTATTATTAATTATTAAATAACTAACTAATTACGAGGCTTTAGGGCATAAATCCCAACAATTGCTAGCCGTGCTCAAAGATGCCTTGGTAATGGTCTAATTTCTACTTCTTTTTTGCATGATTCTTAGTTAAACTGTGGGATCCTTGCTACAATTTTTCCTCGACTCTATTGTTTAACCATTCGTCCTAACAGTATGGTTGCTGAAGTTTGGATTAATCATCATGTTGCATGGAGTTTGAATCTTCAGTGCAATCTTAATGATTCAGAAGCTGGTGAATGAACAAATCTATCTTATCTTCTCTCTATGATCAGTCTCTGGAATATTAATGACTCTTGGTCTTGGCCTTTTGAACTAACCAAATTTTTTACAATTCAATCCCTTATGGAGGATCTTGTAGGTGCTTCTGAACCTACTTGGAGTCATCTTTATGAGGTAATTTGAAAAGATGTTTATCCCAAAAAGATTAAAATGTTTCTTTGGGAGCTTGGTCATGAAGCAATTAATATGATAAATCTGCTATGAAGATGTATGCCTCACCTCCATCTTTCTCCATCTTGCATTATGTGTTCTTCTAATTCTGAGTCTCTTGGACACCTTTTTGAGCATTGCTCCTTTGCTTCTAGATATTGGGCAACGATCCTTGATGCTTTTGGTTGATCCTTGACTTTGCCAACAACGCTTATGATTTTCTTACCTCCATTTTTGTGGGACATCCCTTCCAAGGAATGAAGAAGACTTTGTGGCTTGCTTTCAACAAGGTTTTCCTTTGGTTTATTTGGAACAAGAGAAATGGAAGAATTTTCAAAAATTCTTTCTCTACCCTTGATAGTTTTCTGGATTTAATTATTTTTCATGCTATGTATTGGTGTAAATGTAAACACCATTTTTTAGATTATAGTCTCCCTTCATTGATTTCAAATTGGAGAGCTTTTTTATAACTCATCTATAGGTGTTTGGAGTTTTTACTTCATTATTTCATTCATCAATGAAATTCGTTTCTCTTCTCAAAAAAAGACTCACGATTATTGTTGAAGAAGACGTCGTTGAAGAAGATATCATTGAAGGGTGAACACATTTTGTCGAAGAAGACATCATTGAAGGGTGAAAACGTTCGGTCTCAAAGCCCTAATATTCTTCTCCTTCCACTTTGCATTTTGCCCCATTTTTGTACTGACTGATTTTGCCCTATTTCCCCTCTTTTAAATCGATAAACACAGAGTTTTCATTTTTTTTTTTACACCTTAACATCCATGTTTTCATTTTTCTATGTCATACATGTGTTAACATTTAATGGTCTACGTCAATCTTTTGTTTGATATGCTAATAGTGGAGTATTTTTGAATGTTTTTGAAAGGTCAATATATTTTTTAAACTTTTTTTTTTAATTTAGCCAAAAAAAAAATAACGAACAAAGGAAATTTAAACCCTACACTCCCTGCACTGCTCGCTATTACACAAACCCCGTCTCTGAATTCTTTCTTCTCTCTTACCTCTCTGTTGCTGGTCCCGGTCGCCGGCACGCCGACGGACCCTTTCCTTTCTTCTCTTCTTATCTTATCTCCCTTTATCTCTGGTGCAACCTCACTCCGCCGCACCAACAATGTAATGTCGTTTTTGGGAATAGAATGTGTGATTGAATTGAATGATTTGTACATTTTATGCATTTGAAGAACCCGTGTAGATGTGTGATTGAAGTTTAGACTCAAAGAAATGGTGAACAAATCACAAGCATTTTCTTGGTCGCGTCTCATTCTCAACCAGGTCGTGCAGCAAAACCCCATCAAAACCCCACTTCATATTTCTCGGAAAATCTCCAGTTTCCCACGCTTCCCGTTTGAGGAAATACCGAAGACTTCGGCGGCGCGTTGTTACTCCACTGCTTCAGCCAGAGTTGTGCATGATCTTCTCGCTGAGGTGGAGAAGGAGAAGCAGAGAGAAAGGGAGCAGAGGAGAAGGGCTGGTCTTGATACCAAGGATATTGACGATGAAGATGGGGAGGATTATATGGGCGTTGGCCCATTGATAGAGAAGCTCGAGAAGGAAAAGTTGAAGGACACCGGGGACTTGAACGCCTATGAAGAGCCCTCTGATTCTGATAGTGATGAAGACGACGAGAGGTTCAGTTCTGAATCCCTCAAAAAGAGGTTTGATGAATTTGAGAGGAAATTCAAGAGGCACGAGGAATTGCTCAAGCACTTCACTGAGACTGGTATGACCATTTGTTTTGGATAATGTCTCCATTTCGTACTTGTTTTTCCTTTTTAAGTCTATGGAAGGATTTTGGGAACGCATAATGGTTCAAATTTTTGATTTTTTGGTTCCTTGATACTTCTTGCAGTGTGCTAACATGTGGTTAAACTTTTTATAACGTTCTCCATGCATGAAAAAAAAACATGAACATATGTATCAGAAATGCTGCAAGGGTTCAGCAGTTATTAATTGATACCATTATTCGATCTTAACATTGGAAGATGTCCTCTCTTCTCCCGCTCTTAACCAAAAGAAAATTCATTTCATTAGCTTTTTCGTTTTTGTTACTTTTTGGACTTGTGTTAAAATTTGCCCACATCTCCAACATGTTTTTGACAGAAAACATCGATGATGCTTTCAAATGGATGAATAAAATCGATAAGTTTGAGCAAAAGCACTTCCGTCTTCGTCCTGAATATCGGGTAATTGGTGAATTAATGAATCACTTGAAAGTAGCAGAGGGCAAGGAAAAGTTCATTCTTCAACAAAAGTTAAATAGGGCTATGAGACTAGTGGAATGGAAGGAAGCTTATGACCCAAATAATCCTGCCAACTATGGAGTCATTCAACACGAACAAGTAGGTCCGTCAGTTGATCTCCTAGAGCAATCAGGATTTGAAAAAGAGAAGCAAATCATACAAGGGGCTGATGATGATGATGAGGAAGAGTTTGATGACATGAAAGAAAGGGATGATATACTACTGGAGAAGCTTAATGCTATTGATAAGAAACTTGAAGAGAAGCTAGCAGAGCTGGATCATACTTTTGGAAAGAAAGGAAAGGTTCTAGAAGAAGAAATCCGAGATCTTGCAGAGGAGAGAAATTCTTTAACCGAGAAGAAAAGAAGGCCTCTTTATCGAAAAGTATGTTACTCCATCATCCTGTCTATGCCTTCTACATCGTCATCTTCTGTCTTTTTTGGGTAGTTGATAGTTTTCAACTAAATTTGCGGATTCATTAGTAGCTAATTTTTTTCTTTATGATCTAATTTCATTGTGGTGCACCAGTATTTGAAGGTCTAAGTTGAAGCGCCCTCTCTCACTTTTGCTTCTTCCCTAGTACCTGACAAAATAGTTAGAAATTAGGCATGAGGTTCTGTTTGTTTCCTTACATCTTTATGTTGTACATACATTTTTGCTTAGTTTAAAGCGAAGTATTTGTGAATATAGTTCTAAAAAGAGCTTCTTCGTTTCTGATTTGAAGCCTAGAGCATTCTTTCTGACAATGTTCCTTTCCTTTACCATGTTTTGGAAAATACAATAAAAAAAGAACCATGTTTTTGGCAACAAATATGATTCTGAAACTGTTTAAATAAAGTGCAACCTCTCATTACTGGTGATTAGAGATTTTGCATAACAATTTTATAATTGGTTTCAGCAAAAACAGTTTTATAATTGTCTTCATTGAGACACATACGAATTATGAAGTATACTTTTTCTGGTGGGAGCAATCAATTATTCTTGAAAGTAATATTGATCTAGAATTCTGGAGATATTTTATCACAGATAGATTTTTCTCGTCTCGTATTAAAAAATATATACACATACATAAACATGATGCATTTGGATAGTTTGTAGTAATGTGGGTGAAATTAATATTTTTATTTTTCATTGTCATTTTCTTGAAGAGAGATTACGATATCCCTTGTTTGTATCATATCTTTGTACTTTTTTTTTATAATTATAGTTTATGAAATTTTTATGTTACATTTTTTTTATAAAAAATATTAACTTCAGTTGTTACAAAACTGTGGCAGGGCTTTGATGTGAAATTAATTGATGTGAACAGAACTTGTAAAGTTACAAAGGTATGCAACCACCCTTCTAAATATCCTATTGAAATAATATGTATTTGATGATTGTAAGCTTTGTACAATCTAGGGTGGACAAGTTGTTAAATACACTGCTCTCTTGGCTTGTGGGAACTATCATGGCGTTGTTGGTTATGCGAAAGCCAAAGGACCTGCAGTACCGATTGCTTTACAAAAGGCATGTTGCTTGTGCTATTCAGTAGACTCCGTTATACTTGTTTAGTCTTATTGAAATTTGAAAATCTGATAAAATGCTTAAAGTTTGAGTTATAGAATAATACAGATTAGAAATTTAATTTTTAAGGTATACTATAAGTGTTTTGATTGACTTGGTTTGAAAATATTTAGCTAGGTTTTAATTGAAATCCAATTGTCAATGGCTGGAAGCACGTGGATTGATCCATGTAAATGACATAGAAATTGAATATGTCGTGATGCCAAAGTGAGAGACATTGAATTTTTCTTCGTAAATGTTTACTTTACTATTTCACTTAATTGGGAATATTAATATATCACAAATTTAGTTACTTTGTACATAGATTAATGTACTTTAAAGTTCATAGTTTAAACAAACTTTCTAGTATCCTTGTCCTTTGATGATCAATCTCATTTTATCTGGTTTGATTGTGTTATATTATTTGTGATTGCGAGCTATGCTTTGAAGACTGATTCCTAATTGCCCTACAATTCTGTGGGTTGTCTAGTCCTATTCAACTATTTAAGACTTGTGAGATTTATTTTAAAGATAATCTGACTGTTATATTTTTATTCTGAAATTTATGCTATGTGATAGTCAGCTATGTTTTGAAGGTTAACTCTTAGTTGCCCTACAATCTTGTGAGTTGTTCTATTCCATTTATGACTCGTCAGTTTTTTTAAAAGTTGATTTAGACATGCATGTTGGAATTTAATTTAAGGTTTTTCACTTGGTCTTGTTCCCATTGATTGTTACCTTTTCAAGTAATAACTAATTACATCTCGTCTTAGAAGTGTATAATATCTAGATGTTGATGCATACCGGAAGTGTTTGATTATTTGGCCCAATTGTGTATTGAAAGTTTGAAACCAGCCACGAGGAAGCTCATTAAGAGGGATGGATGACTGGAACGTGCTTTTGGTAGAACTATAGGAGAGAAGAATACCCCAATTGTCGAAGCCACTTGAAATTTTGAAATAGGCTTCTTTTTTTTTTTGATAAGAAATTGAAATTTTGAAATAGGCTTCTTTTTTTTTTGATAAGAAATAGAGAGATATAGATTAAAAAAGGGCACAAAAGAACAGCCTAAGGGGCAAAACCCCCTCCCAGAAAACTACTTGACAAGCGCTTTCCAATCACTAATAATCATTAGGAAGCTGTAGTTACAAAAGAATTTAGAATGCAGAGAGGCTCACCAGGAAGCCGTATTTTGTACAAGATTACAAAAAGAATCAAAACACAGAAACTTATCTGAGAAGGATCTATCATTTCTTTCCAACCATAAGTGCCACAAAAGAGCTCTAGAGGCACAATTGCCCAAGATCTTGGCTTTGCCCGACAAATTCCAGCCATTTAGGCTTTCAAAGAGCCAATCATCTATCTTTCGAGGTAAACACGTTACAATCCCAAGCTTCCCCAGAATACACACCCAGGCCTTTGTAGCGAAGAGCAGTGAAGAAATAGGTGATCAATGTCTTCCGCCCCCTTAAGCATAATCTACACCCCGAGGGTGATAAAGTCCAGGGTCTAAACTTTTTTTGGAGCAAATCATCAATGTTAATACTTCTAAAGGTCATAGACCAAAGGAAAACTTTGACCTTCTTAGGGCACTTTCCAAACCAAATTGGTGAGGGCGAGGTTAACCTTAGATGGGGTGGGGGAGAGATTTAAAAAGGCAGACCTCGTAGTATAGGTACCAGAACCCTCAAGAGACCAAGTTAACTGATCGGCCTCCTCATTAAGGAAGACCATATTCATCTTCTCAATGAGCTCCATCCAGCTATCAATCTCTCTATCAAAGAAAGCTCGCCTAAGGCTCAAATTCCAAGATTGTTATGAACTATCCCAACAATCTGCAATGGAGGCACCATTTTGATATGAGATAGATATCAAGAAAACGGGATTGGAGATAAGCTTCGTCAATCCAAATATCCTCCCAAAAGCGAATCTGATTGCCTATACCAGCTTTAAATCTAGCAAAACGATCAAAGAAAGGCAAGTTTTTGGCAATATCCACCGAAGGCCTATTCCCTTTTTTCTTCTTAATTTCTTTCGTCATCCACCCTTGAGAGTTCACACCATAAATACTAGCAATAACCTTTTTCCAGAGAGGGCTACCAACTTGCGTAAATCTCCATATCCATTTAGTAAGCAAGGAAGTGTTTTGGTGGGTGAGCGAGCCAACTCCTAATCCCCCCACGAACAATGGGCAAAGCAGTCCACTCCCAATTCACTAGATTTCGGCCAGGCTTATACGAACCACCATTCCAAATGAAGTCTTTGACGATCTTTTCCAAAGACTTAGTCACATTCTTTGGAGCCTTTAGAAGAGAGAATTGATATATAGGCAGGCTGTTAAGAACTGATATATAGGCAGGCTGTTAAAAACTGATGGAAATAGGCTTCTTTTAATTTCCCTTGTAAAGGAAACATTTTTTAACATCCAAACAATGCCAATAATACCATTCATATAGCACTGAGGTACAAGTCACATCAGATAGTCTTCTTGTAGTCTATCTCATAGCCTCTCATGTGAGTAAGCTTATGGCTATTGATTCTCATTTACAACCAAGAAGGTTTGGATAGAGGCCCTTTCCAAATTAATAATATTATATAAATGGGTTCTGTTGCCAGGGTGGTTCTCTTGTTTTTTTCTGTTGTTTCTCTGTCGTCCACTCTACCATTACTCCTTGCCTTTTTCTCCTTCTACCTAGTTCCACCCCTCTTCTGTCTTGCACGCTATAATTGTATTGTTGTTTAATAATTTTTCTCTTATGTATGTCTTATCAAAAAACAAATTTCTTAAGTATGATAAATAGTCTTAGAACTTCGAAACAGGTGCCAGATTGAGAACAAGTCATTGAAGATTAGTTTTGATGATATTTCTAATGGCAATCAATTTCTCTCTACTGAGCATAGTACTTTCAAATTTTTTGTTGGGTAAGTTGAATGTTCCTTACCCACCTTCCTTATTTGTGGTAGATTGTCTTAGTCGGCTTCTTGATATAGGTAAGAAAGATGGGCTTAAAGAAGGATTTAAGACTAGAAAGATGACACTCATATCCTTCCTCTCTAATTTTTAGATGGCACCCTCCTCTTCTAAACTCTTGCTGAAAGGAAAGCTGGAAAATTTTTGATACCTTCTTGGGTCTATTGGAATCCATATGGTGAGCTTTGAGGGGGAGATAATTGTTCTATCTGGGGGTGCAAGGCAAGTTTACTTCCTTTTAATTATCTATGTTTTTTGCTCAGAAGAAGCCTCTGTTTACCTCTTTTTGGACCTCCGGGGTTGGAAAAAATCTAGTCTAGGTTCTCTCAGTGGTGTTAAATACCATCTCAAATGATCTTTTCCGTTCCACATGTTCTCTCAATGTTTCACATTCTAGTTTTGGTGGTGAAAAAGATGAACAAATTAATAAAGGACCATTTAAGGGAAAGACTAGCTCTTGAAGCCCGAAGGTAGCAATCACTTGTTTAGATGGATTATTTTTGTCTCGGCCTTTAGCTTGTGGAGGGGTCAAAGCTGGGAACATGAGAAAGCGCAACCATATTTTGCTAAACAAATGACTGTTTTTCTTTTCCATAGCTCGTGGATCCAAATCTCCAAGTTCAAATATCTTTTTGGGAGTTCTAACATCATAGTCAACAAGGGTCAATATAGAACTTGGTGGTCACCTACCTAGGATTTAATATTCTACGAAGTTACTTGGCAATGGAATGTTATAGAGTTTATGGTTGTTCCGTGAGATTAATCAATGTGTGCGTAAGTTGGCCCCAACACTCATGGAGGAAGAACTCTTTTTTCGATGGATCATTTGTTGGAAGATGAGCCTTTGAAGGAGAATTTTGCAAGTCTCTTTAATCCAGCTATGGACAGAGGTATTTTAATTTCTAGTGAAGGAGCCCTGGAGCAATTCTGAGAATTTCTAATCTTTAACATTTAGGAGGGACTTTAATGACAGGGCTCTCTGATTGGGACTTGGGAGGCTCGTCTATAACTTTTTTGGAAGATTCACTACTTTCCTTGGCTGCGACACCAGAATATGGACCCTCGAGAAGTTCAGACCATTCCCTGTTAATACTTTGTTCAATTCTTTATCCAATGGCATCCATGTTTTACAGCATTCATTGTGTGTTCTCCTTGGGAAATTCTCTGTTGGGCTCTTTAGTTTCTAGGGTAAAATACACTTTTGGTCCTTGGGATTTGAACTTAGTTTCTATTTGGTCCTTGAGTTTTCAAAACTAACACTTTTGGTTTTTGAGATTTGAATTTACTTTCGATTTGGTCCTTGAGGTTTCAAAAGTGACATCTTAGATCCTTGAAGTTTGAATTTGAATTCTAATTAGTCCTTGAAGTTTAGAATTGGTTTCTAAATGGTCCCTAGTAGAGTTGACGTAGTTGATGTAACGGAGTGATGACATGGTAGTTAACTTATACTAACTAGACTTTGATAATATGCATTTTTTAATGAGTTAAGACTTTTGTTTTTTGGGCAAAATGCACTTTTGGCTCCCAAGGTTTGGGATTGATGTCTATTTGGTCCCTAAAGTTTCAAAAGAGACACTCTAGTTCCTCAGGCTTGCAAAATGATTTTAAATGGTCCCCAACTTAACTTTAACTCAATGGAATGGTGATTGGACCGTTATTTGGTGACATGGATTGGTTGGCATGTCAAAAGAGACCAAAAGTGGTAATTGACATGTACCTTCAACCAAGAGGTCAGAAGTTTGAATTCTCCCACCTCCAAATTGTTGTTGAACTAAAAAAAAAGTGTATTTTGCCCTTTTTTTAATGTTTTTTATACTTGGGGACCAATTAGAAATCGATTTTAAACTCTGGGGACCTATTAAAAATCAAATTCAAACTTTGGAGACCAAACATGTCAAGGACCAAATAGAAACTAAATTGAAATCTCAACGACCAAAAGTGTTAGTTTTGAAAATGAGGACCAAATAGAAGCTAAGTTCAAATCCTAGGGACCAAAGTGTATTTTACCCTACTTTCTATAATTGTGCCCTGCAAGCTAGGAGAAAGCTAGGAGTATCTTTTCCTCTTATCCTTTTGCTTACAGATTTTGGGTTTAGTTAGCCTTTTTTTTAAAGGAAAATTTCCTCTCTTTTACTCGGAGGGTGAAGGATTGATTGTTTTGGCCTTGGCTTTTGTTGTAACGGTTTGAATTTGAAGCACCAGCTTAAACTTATCAGTTTTTTGGATGAAACCAATTATCATCCATGATAATGATTTCCACCCTAGCTCCCATTTTTCCACTGGTACAACAATGAAAGTTTCCTCCTGTTTTTGCCCATTCAGAACACTTTCACAAATCCTCCCTACCGTTTGCTGATTTTTGCACCCAGTAAGTCCTTTTTTTACAAAGCCAAGAAGTCCCATTTTCATCTCATCCTTCTAAAGAACTTTTATTTGAGGGCTGTTCTAGAAGAAAGTTCTTTCCATCCATTCTATATTTTCATTCAACAGGGATAGACACAACTAACCTTCTTCCTACCTCTCCTGAATGAAGAATTTTCTATTTTTGAATCTCCTATTGATATCCACACTGAAGTTCTTACTCTCAAAACTCTGCGTTTTCTTTGTTTCTGTCCTTATTGCAAATCATAATGGCTACCTTGGACAACGTACTGAAGATTCAGAACTTGCTGGAAATTTTGAGGCTTTGGGGGTGGGGAACTAAATGATTTTTAGTTGTCTGCAAGGAAGATAGAGAACAAAATGCACAAAGAGAGGAAACAAGTCTTATCCAAAAGGGGAAGCTAATCCCTGATTCAAGCTACTTTCTCTAACATGCCTATATACTAGTACTCTTTTTGGTCCCCCAAACCGCAAAAAAGGTTTCACCTTTTAAAGCATGGTCTGTGATCAAGCCTCTTCATCACAGTGGATTAGGTATTGGGGGTTTTTGGAGATAAATTTTGCTTTGTTATCCAAATGGCCTTGGCATTTTCCAGCAGAGATTAACTACCCTCAGGTAAAAGGTAGTAATGAGATCTGGTTAAGACTGATTCTTGTGAGTGTTACACAGGAAATCTTATTTACCCTACCTTGAGATGCCCCTGGTTCTAAATAGCCAGGTGCTGGATTGATTTTGGACCAGCTTTCTCTTTCCAGGGATTGATGATTCTCCTATGACGCTTTGTTTTCCTTTGCTGTAAAAGACGAAGAGCACAGCTGAAGTTTGGGATGCTGAAAACAGTTGGTTGAGATTAAATTTTAGAAGAGATATTTATGATTTGAAAATCAGAGAATGGGCCAAGTGTCCTGCACAACCTTGGAACATGCATTTTGGAAAAGAATACCTCAGCTTTTGTGGTTTACAGTTTGAAGAATGTTGACACTTGGTATGTGCAATCATCAGTCAAGCACAAAGCTAGGAGAGCCATCAATACTCTTGAGTTTCCACAGAAATAAATTAAAATCATACTGAAAAGCATTAGGGGACTTGATCATTTGACAGAAGACTGCGTCATAATGTTTAACCAACTCTTTTTGAATCGATTTTCTTCTTGCACAAGTACGAGAGAAATGCCTTTGTGATTCTCCATTTATGCATTAGAGTCCCCCTTGCCACATGGCAGGTTTAATCAATTTCCTACCGCAATGCTGCTTTAGTTAGATGAATGGACTATTAAATTATTTTAATTTAGCCGCCTTATTTTGCTGTGTAATATTGAAACTAGAAAAAACAAGCTCATATTTTATACAATCAATGGTTCAAGAGTGGACTCGGGAGTCGTGATTGTACAGATTTTGTTACTTGATCCTGAGGCAATAGGAGACGTACCTGATTGCACAATTATAACATAGGACTCTAATCTGGTTTGGAGTTTCAAGTTGGCAATCAATATTCATTTTCAAGAATTCCTATCATTAGATGAGAGTCTTTTTTCCTTGGTGATCTGAATAGTGAGCAGATGATTCTCTGCATCGGGTTTCAGATCACTTTCTTTATTTTCTTTATCTCGACTTTCCAATAATCTTCCAAGTTCCATCATGTATTCATGTCTTAGTTTGTTAGATGAAAACATCTACACTACATTCACTACAATGAATACTTCTTCCAGATTATCCAAATTTCTAGAGCTTGCGATGTTGACAAAGTAAGATATTTTGATTCGTAGTATAAATTTTAGAAACTGTCATTGTGTTGCTGGTATGGATATATCTAGGTTGGTTCAGCTTTTGGATTTTGGCTGGAACTGATACCAATTGACTGGAATGAAGGAAAGCAAAAGGTTGGTTAAAAAAAATGTCACATTGAATGGATTGAAATCAATGAAATCGACCGAAATTAAATGGACCAATTTTTTTTCTGGTTTAAAACTGTATATCATATGAAGATTTAATCTTTTGCCTGTATTGTTTCTTGTGAGCATTATAATTTTTAGACATGAAAATTAATCCTTCAGAAAGAGTAATTCCTAGTTAACAACTATGTTTTATGATATCTCTAAATCAAAGAGCCTTGCTGTCACAATGTGCATTGTACTATTATTTTTCAGTTATTAATGTGTATATTAATTTGATACTCCTAAGCAGGCATATGAGAAATGTTTCCAAAATCTTCATTATGTGGAACGCCATGAGGAGCACACAATTGCACATGCAGTACAGACGGCATACAAAAAAACAAAGGTATTCAACCATTTCTAATTTTCTTTTCTCTGCATCAAAAGCTCTCTCCCTCTTATCCCAGATCGAGGGGTCCCGCCCTCTCCCATGCTCGGTAAACACCACAGAGGCAAAATACCAGTGGTGGACGAGGCTGATGGGTTGCACCCCAACACACATACTGGCTGCTGGACGACAATCGTTTCCTCTTGCTTTGGATGATCCATATCCGCTCGATCTAGGCTCTAGCAAAAAAGACCTTTTGCATATCTTTCATTTGATAGAAACTTATGGCTTCGTTCTTAGATCTTTTTTCTTTCTGTTTGTTAAGGTATATCTTTGGCCAGCATCAACCACGACAGGCATGAAAGCAGGGAAAACTGTTCAAACTGTTTTGAATCTGGCTGGTTTTAAAAATGTCAAATCTAAGGTAATTTATTCCTGTCCTTTATTGTGGAGGTTGACAGAAAGTGTATTTTCTCTTTGCTCCTCCACTGCCTCTAACTTGAGTTCAAATAATAGGTTGTTGGCTCAAGGAACCCCCACAACACTCTGAAGGCCCTCTTCAAAGCTCTGAATGCAGTAAGTAGCCATTGAATTAACATGGTTAATATCTTCCAATTCCACAAAAAAAATTTACTTAAATTTTAGTGGCCACTGTATTTTCCAGATAGAGACTCCGAAGGATATTCAAGAAAAGTTCGGGCGGACTGTTGTCGAGAAGTATTTGCTATGATAGGAGGTTTTTTTTTTTTCCATTCTTCTATCCTGTTTTGTTTCGGGTCGAGTCTATTCTTGTTGTTTTGTTTCGGGTCGAGTCTATTCTTGTTGTTTTGTTTCTAACTCAAAAGGTATTAATTTTCAGTTAGATGTACAAAAGGAAATTTTGGTATATTTATCATAAAAAAGCACTGTTGTAACTTAAGTTAAAGTTTTGATCATCTCCATTTTTAAAACTCAAGCACATGGTTGTAGAACCTATAGAACAGTCTATAAGGTTGCCATCTTCTTTTACATCAATAATCAAGACAAACATCATTTTCAGCACTTGTGATTCTCTACCACTCTCTTCATCCATGTTTGATGTTACCTTAACATGCACAATGGATAGGTGCTCTTGTAGAATCTTTTTTAACAATTGTTATAGATCACTTTCAGAATAGACCATTATTTACTGTCTTATCTTCATATCATTTTTTTGTTAGCAAGTCTGTTTTGACTAAGTTCTTAATTTCATCATATTGATTTTTTCCCAAGAATCCCAAACTTGAATAAATAATGAAATTAGTACCTAAAAAACTCGAGAAAACTTAAATTGTCCATGAACTCATGAATAAATCATATAGAAGATTTTTTGTTTTCATCATCTACGACATGTGTGCTACATCAACATTGGTGAAAAAAGATTCGAGTTTTTAGAAACTTTTCAAGAGGGAGTTCCATAGCAAAAATGGAGAGGATGATTAAGAAAAAGAAAAGAAAAGAAGAGAAAAATTCAACCAACGTAACATTTAAAATTAAATTAAAAATATTCAAAATCTATCGAAAAATACTTGAGTTTAGTCATAAAGTCGAAGGGTTTATCATTAAAATGTACAAACTTAACTAAAAGAATCCAACATGACCTAAAGAAAATATTCGTAAAAAATTGTGGTAATATTCAAAATATAGTTCAACAAGTTGATCTTTTAAAAAAAGAACATCCATAGAGTTTATTAATTTCACAACTTATTGTTTATGGCTCAAATTGATTGGTTCATTTAAACTATATTTGAGGGTACTTTTGACAAGGTTAAAAGCACTTTTTCTAATCGAAATTCATTTCCTATCATGTTTGGAAGAGATTTATGAGTGCTTTTAGAAAAAGTCAAAAGTACTTGAAGTGCTTTGTGAGGAAGTCCTTTATAGAATGCTTTTGAGTGAAATAATTGATAAGAAAACACTTAAAATCACTTTTAAGAATGTAGAGCCAAACGTCATAGTGATTTGTCATTAAACACTTTTGACTAAAATGATTTTTATTAAAGATCACTTACTTTGAAAGCACTTTCAAACACACCTTAAGTAGGAGAAAAAAATCATCATCCTATAATTAGGGGGTAAATGGGTCGACCCAAGTCAAATTTTGGCCGAAATTGATGTGCGAACCAACGTATAAATCTCACAATTTTAAAAGAAAAAAAAAAAAACTAACATCAAAATCAAAAGTCTTGAAAAATGAATCAACCATTAAAAAATTGGACCAACCAATAAACATACTTCAAACTATTTGATTTGGTTCGATTCGGTTCAATTAGTTTCATCCATTTTTTTCATTTTGGGCTCGCATGCTTTTGATTTGTTTCCCCTTCAAAATAATATACCATCTTATATGAGGTCAATGATGATGTGTAAAGTGAAAATGTAGCACAATCAGTCCAAAGATCCATTTGGTAGACAATGATGTGTAAAGTGAAAAATGTATAGAGGAATTTGATCTGTCCATTTTCTTTTGGAGTTCATTTATGTGTTAATGTGGGAATAGAGTATTGATATAATAACTTACCTTTAACTTTATGGTATTTGTGGGTTACATTAGTTTGGAATATAACAGACAGCTGTTTTGCACACTTCCAACTTTGAAAATGGAATTCATAGGGACTTTGTATAACTCTTATACTCATCTCTAAATCTGATTTAGATTCCTTCTTGTTCCATTCTCTAAAGTTGTTTTTTTCCATCAAGTCCTTTGTTCTTCTTGCATTTTTGTAACTTTCAATTAAGTAGTCTTGTTATGTTCTTATTTAACATCCAACAAACACTTCTCCATCAGCTTGAGATGAGATTGTTTTGCTCATGATTTTAATATGTTTGGGTGTATGAAATCTATAATTGAGAAGTCGATTGGCCTGAGTTTGTGTAATCTATATTTAGATTGTACGAAAGAATGGTTATAAAATTTTAGGTTTGTGTATCTTGTGTTTTGTTTGTAGAGTTGTCACCTGTAAAAGTTAGTATGTAAAATAATAGTTGGATTTCATTAGTCTGGGTTTAAGTGACTTGTCGTTCGTGAGATTAACAAATTCATATTATGGGATAAGCAAACTCACATATTACATATAGATCAACTTCCTAATATCAAGTTAAACAAATTTTAATTCAAGAGTGAAATACTTTATATGTTATATAAAAATTGTATTAGCTTATATTTTAATTTTTTTTTCAATTTTCCAAAGTTATGTTGGTATCTACGTTTATCTTCTAATTCAAAACAGTGTTTTAGGAAAATTATATAAAGTTGTGGTGATATAAATTGAAACGAATTAGATTTATTATTGCAAGATGAATTATATCATTTGATAGACGAATTCTTCAGTTTTTCTATCCATATCTAATCTAACTAATAAATTTGAATATGTTTACTATTTTTTTTTTTAAAAATTAGTGATATATTTTAAATAACATAATAATTAATAAAAACAATAAATTTCATTCTATTCAAAATGATCGTAGATGATTTTAGGAATTAATATATTTTTAATACGGAAATAAACGTTAATACAAAATCAAATCTTTTTTGTTTTTTGGACGATTACAAAATCAAATCTTTCTTAGACGTTTTAATTATCAAGATATAACTAAATCCATAAAATTATGTTAAAAAAAAATATACATATTATATCCATAAAATTTTAGTATACGTGTCAATTTACTTTAATGGATTTTAAATAGCATGCATGATTCTTGGACTTGAAGTTTTGATTATTATATATTTTCGAATAATGTGATATATATATATACACGAACTTTATATCGTTCCACATGTGAATATGTGTTAAAGATAAATATGACTACTTTTATAATTTTAACATTTCATATATTCTTGACTACTTTTAATAATTTGCTCAAAAAGTAGCTATATATTTAGTAGCTCTTTTCCACTTCTTTTCTTTCTTTTTCTATGTGTTGATTCTTGAAGAAATAAAGTATTATAAATTATTCACTTAATTAGACTTTTTAAAACAAAAATAAAAATGTTAGTTAAATATTTTAAATTCCATGGATAAATTTAGTGAAATTATAAATTTAGTCCCTACGATTTAAAAAATGTTGGAATTTAGTCCCTGTAGTTTTAAAAGTTAGAATTTTGTCTTTATATTTTGATAAAACCTCATAAATAATCTCTAGGTGAGGTTTTGTCAAACTATAGATACCAAATTTGTAATTTAACCAATACATTTTATATAACAAAAGCAAAGCATGTAATTTCCATAACATTAATTATCTACACATTTAACATTTAAATATTTAGGTCTGGTTGATAACTACTTTATTTTAAAAAATTGTGCTTGTTTTCTCACAATTTTTTTTTCCATACTTTTTATCTTTCTTAAAAAAAAAATCTTTGAATTCTTAGCCACATTTCAAAAACAAAACACAAGTTTAAAAACTATTTTTTTAGGTTTCAAAACTTGGCTTGGATTTTGAAAACATTTTATTTTTTTTACTTTCACCCCAACAACATTAATTATTAAAATTTGTCATACCTTCCTTTTTCGATAAAGAATTTATTTTCCTTTCTCTTGGAGGAAATGATTTATTCTTATTCTTAGAAATGATTTTTTTTCTTCCTCTTATTTATTTTACGCTTGTATTTTAAGAAACAAAAAAAAAAATCTTTTCTCTTCATTTATCTTCACTCTCTACCCTTTTCTTGCACCCTCAAAAACTTGTTGTATGTTGAAAATCTATCGATTGTGATCTACTATAATTTTTTTCTAAAAAAAAATTAGGCTATAATAAGCTACAACTTTATTATTAGCCTTCATTTAACTATACATAATTTATTTGCTAATATTTAAAGTATTTATTCCTCAAGATTGTTAAAAGAAATAATTATACTAAATTAGTTTTTTTTTTAAAGAATAGATTTTACTAGACAAATATTAATCATTTTTGACATTTTTTAATTCCACAAATTTATAATTTTTAAATAGGAATCAAAGGCATTTTCAAATATAGTAAAAATACGAAATTTATTTTTATTTTTTATTGAATTCTTTATTTTCAAAAACAAATTTTTGAATCAAAAATCAAAACAATTTTATTAAACATAAAATTCAATTTTATGTCTCATAAATCTATTAATTTTTTTCAAAAAATGTTGATATTTCATACAACTATTAAATATTTTTAAAATTTAATACCTAATGACACAAAAGTTAAAAGTGAAAGGAATGTATTAAATACGCATTTTTAATTCCAAGAATATATTAAACACAATTTTTTTCCCCTTGAAATCAGCAGGAAGTTAATGAGTATACGTGTAATGTAATGTAACATCATAACCATTATTTTATTTGATTCGAAAAGTCATTTTCTTTTTTATATTTCCACCCCTGGCCAGGCCTGTCTTGGCCATTGCTCAGTATCTTGCAGGCTTTTTTTTTCTGTAATACAAGTATTAAAAAGTAAATAAATAAATTTTGAAAGAAATTATTTATTTAAATTGGCTCACTCAACAAGCAAAGGGACACTAAAAAAGGAAAAGGAAAAAAAAAAAAAAAAAAAAAAGTCACAGTAAAAACCACCACCTGTCTATACAACAACGGCAATCACTTCCAAAAAGCAAGATGAATTGACACTTAATATTGCTAACTCCACACCACCGCTGCCGCCGCCGTCTACACCGTCGCAACAAGCTCCCTTCTGCCTCCATTTGCTTCAATTTCGCATCCAATTGTCTTTTCCTTGCTCTCTATGATGGTCAAATCGAATGGCGATAATCCGATCCGGAAGGTTCTCGGAATGGGGTATTGGGTTCAGGGTTTCCGGTGCTTTCCATGGATGGCGGTTAACTTCTTCCTCAAGGACGGCCTCAATGTGGACCCTTCCACTCTCCAGCTTCTTCAGAATTCTGCCAATCTTCCTATGGTCGCGAAGCCTCTCTACGGGATTCTCTCTGACGCCGTTTATATTTCCGGCCAGCATCGCATCCCTTACATCGCCATTGGAGGTAACCTCAATCTCTGTTTTAGTTATTTGAAACGTTTCTTTTCTCTTTTTTCACCGCTTGTGCCCTTTTGTTCTTTGCCGGAATTCGATGGATTGTGTTGTTAGGTTTATTTGTTGTTCTGAAAAATCTGGAAAATGTTTACGCAACCATGTGAATTCTGATGTTTCGTCTGAAAATAATTTCGGATCCAGCCTTGGAATTTGGTTCCTTTCATTTTGTTGAACAATTTGAATTAGAGAATTCCAATGAAAGAACGATGCAGTGAATTATATCCAAATGAATTGATAGTATCCTATAATGAAATATAAATCTCAATAAGCATTACATGCTTTGACGTTTATACATAGTTGTTATTTGTAAAGCAATTCTTATCTTAGGCAGGGAAATTCTTGTGAGGATGTGATATGCAAGCAATGCCAACGTTGTTTACTCCAGTAGTTGTAAAAAATTGTTGCTTTCAATCGACGTTGGCATTGCTTGCACAACACATCCTCACAAGAATTTATTACTTTCAATCGGTTATCCAACCTGTAGAACTTCATTACAGATAAGATCCAACAACAGATTTGAATTACTAGTTAGAGAAGTAATATGTTTAGGGTGACTGTGGGAGTGCTTGTAAGGGTATGTTTGGGAGTGGTTTTGGAATGGTGGAAATCACTTTTGTCATGTCCAACAAAAATCACTAAAAATGGCATGATAAAAGTGATTTTGGTCATTCCAAAATCACTCCCAAACATGCTCTAAATTAAGTACTTCTAGCACAAGAGTAAAATGTATTTGATAGCCAATTAACCAAGTGTTTCTTGGTCAAGAATTTGGTCTAAAAGCACTGTACATTTGTTTTTAAATACCTTAAGGTACTTTCGACCTTTTTCAAAGAAATTTTATGTTAATCTCAAACATGATGATTTTGAGTGGAAGGTGTCATTCCAAAAATTAATTTGATCATGCGAAAAGTACCTCTGCCTTATTCATTTATAAATAACATTTTTAGATAAATGCTATCTTTTGGGTAAGCAAGGTCCGGAACAGAGAGGTGGATAGAAGGCAGTAGAACTATCAACTGAAGTGATTTTCCTTGCATTGTCTGTTCATCACCTTCTCTGTAAACTGTTTTATATGATTGCTTTTGTTAATCATAGACTCCCCGTGATCAGGCATGATATAGATCTACACTACACTGCTAATTATATGAGTTTCTGGAGAAATGAATTGGTATTTCCCCTGATACATATTGAATCGGTACAGGTTTGGTAATTATAAGATGATGGTACTGCACTTAAGCTAGGCGCTGAGCATTTATCATGAGTTGTAAATGAAAATACCTCAAGTCATTTATCAATTTATTCAGTCCTTTAATAAGTAGGATATTTTACTGTCGAACTCTTGCATTTTGTTGTCAATTTTCGAAAATTATTCATTCCTCTTATGGTTTCTGTTTATGCAGCTTTCTTACAAGCAGTGTCATGGATACCCATAGCAATTATGTCACCATCAAGTATTTCAGTTTTCACTATTAGCATATATCTTCTCCTCAGTAACCTCGGTGCTTCAATAGCTGAGGTTGCTAACGACGCCATAGTTGCAGAGGCTGGAAAACAGCCCAGTTCTTCCAAGAATTCTCAAGCATCCTCCTCAGGTGAGCTCCAGGCATTTGTTTGGATAGCATCTTCTGCTGGTGGGATTCTTGGAAATCTTCTTGGAGGCATTGCTATTGATAGGTTCTCACCTCAAGCAATGTTCCTGTTCTTTGGCCTTCTCCTTTCGCTTCAATTTTTCTTAACCATCATTGTTCGTGAACACTCTCTTAATCTCCCTCAGAGCTCAACCAATGCTGGTATCAAGAAACAGCTCTCAGAACTCTTAGCGGTGCTAAAAAATCCCGAAATTGCTTATTCCATAACATGGTTTGCTGCATCTTATAGCATAATACCTGCACTGACTGGCACCATGTTCTTTTATCAGACACAGCATTTGAAAATTGAGTCATCTGTTTTGGGTATCTCTAAGGTTCTTGGCCAAGCAGCCCTGCTGTCATGGGGCGTAATTTATAATCGTTATCTGAAGTCGGTCCCGTCTAGGAAACTTATTTCAAGTATCCAGGTTTTAATGGCAGTGTTTATGATCTCAGACGTGCTGTTCGTGAAGGGAGTCTATCGAGATATGGGGGTTCCAGACTTCGTATATGTTGTTTTATTCTCTGGACTTTCAGAGGTTCTGTTATTCTTCAAGATTTTGCCATTCAGTGTTCTGATACCTCAGCTTTGCCCACCAGGATGTGAGGGCTCTCTCATGGCGTTCGTAATGTCAGCCATCGCCCTTGCGTTCATAGTGAGCGGATGTCTCGGTGTAGCGCTTGCGTCTTATGTTGGCGTCACAGCAAATGAATTTTCTGGCCTTCCTCATGGTCTAATAATACAGGCTATCTGCACTCTTCTGCCATTGTCTTGTTCATGGTGCATCCCTGATGATGTCAAAGCCAAAGCCAAAACCAAAGGTAGAAGAAAAGACTCCAAAAAGCAGGAGTAGCACAATGGAAGAATGGTTAGTATGGTCGGTGAATTCAAATGCATATATTTATATCCCGTTTGATAATGATTTTTTCTTTCTGTTTTTTATTTTTAAAGATAAAGCTTTAAACATTTTTTAAATCTTAGTCAAGTTTCATGGAAAAAAAAAAAAAAAGAGGAGCTGTTTTTGGAAACTAGTTTGCTTTATTTTTAAAATTTGACTGATTTTAAAAAAAAAAAATTGGAGGTTTATTAGAAAATAAAGAAAAATGGCAATTAATGAGCTTAAATTTTTTAAGAGCAAGAGTTACTAAACGGGTTCTTACTATTAATCTATTTTTTAAATTACTTTGGGGGCGTTTGGCGCGCAGAGTTGAGTTGAGTTGGGCAGAGTTGAATTGAGTTGAAGAAAGTTAACGAGCAACACTTTATAGAATGGAAGCTACGTGAAATTACTCAAAATGGTGGAGAGTTAATTACTCAAAACGGTGGGGTTGAATTGTTTTGTGGGGAGTTGATTTGTTGATGGACCAAACGGGGAAGTTGGGTTTTAAACCCAACTCAACTCAACTCAAGTCAGTGGGCCAAACACCCCCTTTGTGATCCTATGATAGGGTTTAGGAATGTACGGTAGGATTTCTCAAAATGAGCTGTAATTTATTACGTGCATCTCATGTAGCATTATATATTGATTTATTATTTCCATGTCTTTTTCTTTTTGAAAGTGTTATTTCCATGTTTTTTTTTATTTTGATAGAATAAACTTTAGTCACAAATTAAGAAAATTTTAAATCATTTTATTATTATTATTATTATTTAAATTCAACAAAGAGGAGGGAGGGTCGAGAGTATTCAAACCTCGACCTTTGGAGAAGTATGTGATGTCTTGACTAGTTAAACTATGCTTATATCGGTAAATCATATTTTTTACTTGTACGTTTAAATTACCTGGTTTGAAGATTCAAATTACATTTATAAATATTTACCCTCCAAAATTTACTGTGATATAAAAAAAAAATCGCTTGCCATTTAAGGTTAATTGATAGTACAATTGGATTGGTGGAGCCAACCTGAGCATAGCTCAACTGGTATAAAGCATGTACCCTCTATCAAGAGGCCATAGGTTTGGATTTTTCACTCTACATATTATTGAACTCAAAAAAAAAAAAAGGGGGGAGCTATAAAGCATGTACCCTCTATCAAGAGGCCATAGGTTTGGATTTTTCACTCTACATATTGTTGAACTCAAAAAAAAAAAAAAAAAAAAAAGAAAGGGAAAGTGAGAGGCACAACATGGGAATTTGAATAAATATTTGCCCTCCAAAATTTACTATGTTATTAAGAAATTAAAGAATTTTGGTCCCGTTTGATGACCTTTTGGTTTTTGGTCTTTGAAAGCTGTGCTTCTTTTCTCATAATTTCTCTACAATGGTTTTCATTTTTTCCATAATAGTTTTCATATTTCTTAGGGAAACATTCTCTATAATAGTTTTCATCTTTCTTAAGGAAACATTTGAGTTCTTAGTCAAATTCCAAAAACAAAAACAAGTGTTTGAAAACTATTTTTTTTTTAAAATTTCTAAAACTTGACTTGATTTTTGAAAACATAGGTAAAAAGTAAATAGCAAAACAAGGGAACTCATAGGTGAAAGTAGTATAGGCTTAATTTTTAAAAATCAAAAATAAAAAATCAAATGGTTATCAAACGAGGCTTTCGTGATTTAAGTAGGAATTTTTTGGGTTAACTACATAAATAATCCATTTGAAGTATCAAATTACACAAATGTTAAGATTTGGATTGAATTTACATATATGCTCATTATAGGTTGTAATTGACGTAAATTCATGAGGAAAAAATGGAAAGAATTAATTGAATTATTTTTCATAACCATTTGTATAATAGATTTAGAAGAATCTCCCAAATATCTCATGTCTTCAATAACCTCTCTCTCCAATTCTCTCACGTTTTTCTCCATCAAAATAGAGGATTTAGGGTCAAACCATTCAATTGGCAACCTCACCTTCATTTAACTATTAAAATCGAAGGTTTCCTTCAACAGCGACAATAGACGGTGTGGCTTTCGATTTTTTACGATGGTGGTTTTTCTTCTACGACACATGGTGAGTTTGCTTCACCAACTTCTTTATCGGTGGGTTTGATTTGTTGGCTTCCTTCAAGTTTCTAGATTTTTCAAATAGCGAACAACGAACATAGTACATAGAAGGTGTATGTATATATATATATATATGGAGTTTATATTTTAAAGTTTATAAATGGAGTTCATATTTCAAATTTCACATATATATAGGGTTTATTTTGAATAATTCGAGAACAAGAATAAATTGTATATGGTGTGTGTTTCAAAGTTTTATTTTCTATAGGTACACCTAGTGTACCTATAATTATTCCTAGCATAACACGTTATAAATGGGGTTTATATTTCGAATTTCAAACATATATAGGGTTTATTTAGTAATCAATCACATATAAATACTATATTGTCTCTAATTATATGAATTATATGTTACAATGTCATTTAAGCGAAGTATGTGTTGAATTGTATAAGCATTGTTGAATACTAATCAAGTATTCGGGATGATCGGAAAAAATATTTATAAACAACAAAAGGAAGTTGTTCCAATAGATTCATAGGTATAATTTATATATTAGGTTTGTATTTTTTTCTACTTGCCCAATACTATAATTAATTTTTTTTTTTTCTTTTTTCATTTTTTCAAAGTGACAGTTCAAAAGAAGATATGTCTTGTGTGTTAGTGTATGATATTGAACCGCAAAATGAAGGAGAAATTGGGAAGGGAAATAGGAGCAACCCAACTACTTTCAAAATATAGGGATTATATAAGGGCGTTTATATATATATATATATATATATATATATATGAGCATATATTTATGTGTACAATAATACTACATAGTATATATTTATCATTATGAATTTTCAATCATGTACCATATAAATAATGACGTTTATATGAGTATATATTTATGGGTACAACATACTATTGTGTAGTATATATTTAACATTCTACTGTTTAATGCATATATAATGAACATATTACATAGTTTATTATATATATCTATATATGATTATACATAATATAACTTGTTACCTATAGAAAATATATGGGAATTATATATGTATGTTTATATAATATATATCTGATAATATAATTAGGATTATTACCTATATAAAAGATAATAGGATTACACATATTGATGTTTATATAGTATATTTCAATGTATACATTTATGTGTACAACATACTGAATAGTATATATTTAACGTTGTGTATTTTCAATTATATTCCATATAACTAATGACGTTCATAACACATATACCATGTACTATAACTTGTTTCGAAGAAAAAAAGACGAAACATAACAATAAACATAATACATAAATACATGAGCAAAACGATCTACATAGTGAAGTTTATGACAAACAATACCTATTACAACTTTTGTTTCGAGTAAATTGACCATAACAATAATAATAAAAAAAAAGTGAACAAGAAATTAAATAGGAAAGCAAAAGGAATTAAACATCATTTGAAAAAGTCGTCATCTGGAAAATATAAAATAATATAAGAATGAATAAAAAATAATAATAAATATTTAACAAAGTGAGAGTAAAATGGAAACAACAATACTCATTCTGAATGACGGTTGGCGGCCAACTCAAGAGAGGTGAGAGTAATTGGAAGGCAAAAAAATTAGAGTGCTGAGCAAAATGTTCGAAAAAAAATTGAATGACACAACAAATATCATTGATGGCAAAAAAAAAAGTGAAGTTTCTTGAACCCTATGTTCAAATTGATAGACTACAACAACATTTAGAAAATTTAAATTTTGAGAATAAAATCTTGAAAGTTATAAAAAATATATTTGGAGTTTCTAGAACCCTATATGCAAATTGATAAACGACAACAACATTTAGAAGTTTGAAATTTTGATAATAAAATCTTGAAAGTTAGAAAAAAAAATATATGTGTGTAAGTAATGGTACAATTAGTTACCTAAATTAAATGATTTCATTATGACAACATTAAATAACAATAATATGATTATTATAAAGATGTGCAAAATTTATAAGGGTATAAATGGAATAAAATAGTTGCTGAAATATGAGTCATGCTAGAGCTGATATTTTTTTTTAAAATGTGTCATTTGTAAAATATATGGTTGAAAACGTGCTCTTTGGCATAATTTTCCAAATTTTTTTTGTAAGAAATTTAGGGTCCATTTGGTAACGCTCTTGTTTTTTGTTTTTTTTTTTCTGATTTTTTTTTTGTACATATACATACATACGTATATAAATAAAATTTAGCATATAGAATTAAAGAAAAAAAGATATTTCCTATAGTTTGGTCAAAGTTTCAATTTCGTCCCTATGGCTTTAAAAATTGAATTTGGCTTATATGGTTTAGGCCTAGTTTCAATTTGGTTTATATTGTTTGAGTTTAGTTTCAATTTTATTGCTATAATTTAGTTAAACTTTACAAATCGTCCAAGTTGCTACCATATTAACAAATTCACTTTCCATTTTTTTATTTGGGTAACTGTGTTAGTTAATTGTATTTGGGTTTAAAGTCGAATAAAAAATAATAGAAAATAGGTGGATTTTTCGAGTGGGTAAAATACAATTTAGGGACGTCTTGTGAGGCTTAATCAAACCATAGGGACCAAATTTGAACGAAATTCAAACTATTGACACTAAACTGAAACTTTTGGATTCTTAAAAATCCAATTGAAACTTTGCCCAAATATGACCAAATTTATAATTTAACTAGTACCTAACTATATTTGTTTTTTTGGCAATATGTGGACTAGTTAATTCGAATCTTTGACTTCTTGTCGATGGTACATGTTTATTCCAGCTGAACTATGTTCATGTTGACCCCTAACTAGATTATTGATTGGTAAAAAGAAATTAAAAAGGCACCAAAAATTAGGGAATATAATAAAATTAAATAAAAAGGGACAAATAAATGAAGAAAGAAAAGCCAATTGCGTTGGAAACGGAAAAAACACAACCTCAATAACGAGGAAAGAGAAATACAAACTCAAGTTTGTGTCAATGCGTAAAATAAAAATGGGAAAAAATCATTTTTGATCCTAAATTTGGTAGGCTGTATTAATTTTAACCATAAACTTTTAATTTCATCCATTTAAACTTCAAACTTGACAGATTGTATCAATTTTTAACCCCGAATTTCAATTTCATCAATTTTAACCTCAAACTTGAATAAATGTATCAATTTATACCCTCAGTTAAGTTTCCGTTTCAATCCTTGTTAGAAAGGTTTTCCACACATGTCTAAAGCCACGTGTTGCCTTATAACAAATACGCATTTGTTATTTTTTTTTAAAAAATAAAATTACTGAAGAAAATTAGAGTAGACTCGCCCAGTGTTTTAAAAGTCGTGCTCGGGCGCGTGCCTAGGCGCAAGTCCCACATGAAGCGCCTCGCCTCGAAGAGGTGAGGCGCAGATAGGAAGGCGAGGCCAAGGCGCGCGCCTTCCTCAAAGTCCATGAGGCCCGCGCCCAGCGCGCCTCAAAGGCTTTTCAAATTATTATTTTTTTAAATTTTTTTTAACAATACGGTGCGTTTAGGTTTATATTTTAAAAAAAAAAAAAAACATAAAAACGCAAAACGCAAAACGCAAAACCCAAAAGATCGCACTGTCTTCCTCCTTCCTCCTTTCTCCCCCTTCTTCGAATCAAAATCCTCTCCAACTTCGCCATTGTCCGCTTAGCTCCTCGCCATCGTCGTCAACAGAGGCAACTTCGGTAAGTTTTCTCTCTCTCTCTCTCTCGATTTTTTTTCTTCGATCTTTCTCTCTCCACCAGCTCTCTTTCATTCTCTCGGTCTCCTTTCTCTCTTTTTCTCCTCAAAATCGAAAGTTCCTCCCTCTCCATTTCACTCCTCAGTTGACTCCACTCCCTCCCTCCATCTCACTCTCAATTTTTTATCACCACCTCTTTCTCTCTCTAACTATTTACATTTTGTTAAGTTACTGAGATAATTAATTTGATTATTGATAATTGGTTAGAAGTTAGATTAGATGGCTGAGGACAGTCTAAGAAAAGATCCGGCGTGGAAATATGCTCGTTTGGAAAATGCTGAAAATATTAATGCTTTAGTTTGTGGTTTTTGTTCCAAAGTAACAAAAGGAGGGGTATATAGAATGAAGCAACACCTTGTTGGTGGTTATAGAAACGCAACGGCATGTAGAAAATGTCCAGATCATGTAAAAGAAGAAATTAAAGCATATATGTCCAAGAAAAAGGAGGTCAAAGAACAAAGAAATTTGATTCAGGACATTGATGCTGAAAATTATGGTATTGAAGATGAGGATGAGGATGAGGATGTGGTAAGCAATTCGAGTAAGAGATCGGCATCAAGTTCAAACTTTCAAAGGACAAGTTTAGAATCAATTAAGTCTTCTTTTAAGAAGCCAAAACAAAAGGGTCCGATGGATGCATATTTTACTCCTAATCCAGAAACTGTTGTTCGAAATCGAAAGAATGATAAAGGAAAACAAACAACATTGAATGCCGCTTACAAGAAGGAGATGAGGGAGCACACCATTCAAAGAATTGCTCGATGGTTTTATGATACTGGAATGCCTTTAAATGCTTGCAATTATGAAAGCTTTGCACCTATGATTGAAGCAATAGGGCAATTTGGCCCTGGATTGAAACCACCATCTTACCATGAATTGAGAGTGCCATGCTTAAAAAAAGAGTTAGCAATCACAAATGAGTTGATGAAGAGTCATAAGGAAGAGTGGGTCAAGGTTGGATGCACTATCATGACCGATGGATGGACAGATAGAAGAAATAGGACTTTACTTAACTTCTTAGTTAATAGTCCTAAAGGCACCATGTTTATTGAGTCTATTGATGCCTCATCTTATGTGAAGGATGGAAAGAAAATGTTTGAACTGTTAGACGATTTTGTAGAGCGCATTGGAGAAGCCAATGTGGTACAAGTTGTTACTGATAGTGCCTCAGCAAATGTGATGGCAGGTAAGAAATACTAGCTCAGTAGCTCCTTTTGAAATTAGTCTTACTCTTACTTTTTCACCTTTTAAGTTGCCTAATACGTTGTATTGTTACTTTACTTTTACTAGGGAGATTATTATAAGCAAAACGACCACACCTAGTTTGGTCGCCATGTGCTGCTCATTGCTTGGATTTGATGTTGGAAGATATCTACAAGATCCCAAATATTCGGAAAACACTGAAAAGAGGCATGGATATTAGCAATTTCATTTATGTTCGCCCTGGATTGCTAAACATGATGAGACGATTTACCAATCAGAAGGAGTTGGTTAGACCAGCTAAGACTCGCTTTGCTACAGCTTGCATTACATTATCAAGTATACATCGTCAAAAGAACAACTTGAGGAAAATGTTTACTTCCGATGAATGGAAAAATAGCAAATGGAGTAAAGAGCAACAAGGAAAAAGAGTTGTTCAAACTATTTTGTTGACTACTTTTTGGAATACAATTGTGTTTGCTCTAAAAGTCTCAGGCCCTTTAATGCGAGTTCTTAGGTTGGTGGATGGCGAGAAGAAGCCTCCCATGGGATATATTTATGAGGCCATGGATAGGGCTAAGGAGGCCATAGCTAGATCCTTCAATGGAAAGGAAGAAAAGTACAAGGATATTTTTACAATCATTGATCGAAGATGGGAGCTTCAGTTGCATCGACCCTTGCATGCAGCGGGTTATTTTTTAAACCCAGAATTCTATTATTCAAATCCTGACATTCAAGCTGATGATGAAATTGTTAAAGGGTTATACTCATGTATAACAAAAATGGTTCCTTCTTTAGAGGTACAAGATAAGATACTTGAAGAGCTGACCAAGTACAAGAAAGCTGAAGGATTATTTGGACAAAACTTAGCCATTAGACAAAGAGACAAAAGATCTCCAGGTAAATTTTAAATTTCATTGTTCGATAAAAGTAAAACATTAAATTATTTTGTTGAATTTAAAGCTATTAACATAGTTTTGACCTATAGTGGAATGGTGGGATGATTTTGGGCAATCAACTCCAAACTTGCAAAGGTTTGCTGTGAGAATTTTAGGTCTTACTTGTAGTGCCTCTGGATGCGAACGTAATTGGAGTGTTTTTGAACAGGTTAGTTATCTTTTCCTCAAGTATCTTGAGAATTAAGTTTTCAATTCTTAGTTTGAATTGTCATGGAACTTTCATTATTTATACTTGCAGCTTCATAGCAAGAAAAGGAATAGACTTGTTCAAAGTCGTCTGAATGATTTGGTGTTCATAAAATATAATAGAGCATTGAAACGTCGATATAACATTCGGGATGTCATTGACCCTATCTCTTTAAAAGATATTGATGATAGTAATGAGTGGTTGATTGGAAGAATGGATGATGATTCTGAAGAGGATAATGATCATGTATTCGATGATGATTTTTTAACATGGGGCGATGTTTCAAGAGTTGCCGGAGCAAAAGAACCTGCCTATTATTCTAGAGCCAAATCAAGAACCAAGAATAATGCTCCATGTTCATCATCCACACAGCCACCACCACGAGACCCACGACCCACGCCCCCACCTGTAAATTTGGATGACTCTGAGACCGAAGAAGAAGATACAGATGGCTATAAGTCCAATGATGGAGAGAATGAGGCTGAAGATCAATTTAGTGATGAAGAGTTTGATATTTAGGACTTTTGATCTTGTATTTTTGATTAGTGTTGTATTGTTTCATGTTTTTTAATGGAGTATTGATTCTATGTTCAAAAACTAATACTTGAACCTTATTTATCTTTTACATAGTTTTCTTGGTTAAACTTCATTTCTTCCCATGAAGGTTTTTTTTATTGTGTATGCATACATACATATATATATTTTTATGTTTTTTTATATATAGTGCGCCTTAGAAAAAAAAGCTCGTGCCCTTTGTGCGCCTTGCGCCTAGGCTCCAGAGGGCCATTGCGCCTTAGTGCGCCTTGAGCCTTTAAAAACACTGGACTCGCCATAATATTTTTCAATTTCAGAGCATGACTTTTTTTCACTTTTTATTTTCTCTAATCCTGCTGCTTTTTTCATTTCATTAATTGAGGGTTTCTTTTTTAAATTTTAAGGCAAGATTTTACTCGATCCATCAGCTTTTAGTAGCAACAAAGGTTATTTGCACCATATTTTTCCTCAATGGAGTACTCCCATTCTTGAATCAATCGGCAATATTAATTTTTTTTTAATTTTTTGTCGGCCTCGAGCTCGATTTGTTCTCCATCTGCTGTAACAGACATAGGGCTTTCGGAATCGCCCTCGTCAGAATCTTTGTCCCCTTCCTCTCCAACATCGATGTCACTTCAATCCTCTGTAAGACTGTCAAGGAGTCGACAAGGCTTAGCTACGACTAGTTCATTGTGTTTATAGACATCACTCTATCCACCACCGCCTTCCCTGTTCTCTCCCACATTTTAGTCGAGCTCAAATTCCGCACCACCAAAGTCGACGAAACCACCATGGTCATCGCCACCTTCAATGATGTCACTGCCTAGATCTTCTTCACACTCGTTATCGCTGGTATCGACACCAAAGGAGAGGGGAGCACAATAGTCCATTTGTTTTCTTGTGGGTTCTACTTTTGAAAGTCGAGTTCGTAGTTTTCATGATAGTGATGACCCGATTGGAATGATTTAATTATTTTTTTGGTATTTTTTTTTAAAAAATAACAAACAAGTACATATCATAGAATAATAAGTGGCTTTGGGCATTGTGTGGGAAACCTTTCTAATAGTAATTGAAATAGAAACTTAACCGATTGTGTAAATTGATACACTTATTCAAGTTTGAGGTTTAAATTGATGACATTGAAAGTTTAGGGTTAAAATTGATACAATCTGCCAAGTTTGAGGTTAAAATTAATGAAATTGAAAGTTCATGGTTAAAATTAATACAATCTGTCAAGTTTGCGGTTAAAATTGATGAAATTGAAAGTTCAGAGTTAAAATTGATACAACCTACCAAATTCAGGGTCAAAATTGATTTTTTTTTCTAATAAAAATTGTCACAAGAAGCAAATTTGAAAAGAAAAAAAAACACAAAATGTCATCCCCAGATCATGCGATGGAGAGCCTATCAAAATCGACAAAGAATGCAACTTTGGAGAGTAGGTGGAAGCGCTTGAACAGAAACAGAACGCAAGAAACTACATTTTGTAGTTTTTAAAAATTTGGCTCGTTTTTAGGAATGTTTCTCAAAATTTAGAAACAAGAAACGAAATTGTTATCAAACATATATGTTCCTTAAAAAATGGAAAATAGGAACAAGAAATAGAAAAAAGGAACGTCATCAAAGGGGCTCTTAATTTCGATGAGGGTTGCTTATTTTTCTTTAAAAAAAAAAAAAAAAAAAAGAGGGAAAAAAAATCTCTATGGGACTCGACCTCCATATTGCTCTATTGGCACCTCTAATTGAGATTTGTACTAAGAAAATCCGGGGAGAGTTAGAAAGTTTTGCGGGATAGTATATGGTATATATTTAGCTAATAGGAATAAAAAGGGGAGTATTTACAAAAACAACATAATATTATTTAAATATGTATTTTGAAATGTAGAAAGAAGTTTAAAATTTACGAAATAGCATAATCAAAATACAAATTCATATTAAAATATAGGTTAAATGACTAGTTTAGTCTCTAATGTCTAATAGGTCCCTCAATCCTAAAAATGTCAAATAGAGTTCTAAGGCCTCGTTTGATAACCATTTTGTTTTTATTTTTTAGTTTTTGAAAATTAAGCTTATAAATACTACTTCCACTTATGATTTTTCTTGTTTTGTTATCTACTTTTTACATATGTTTTCAAAAACCAAGCCAAGTTTTGAAAACTAAAAAAAAAATAGTTTTCAAAAATTTGTTTTTGTTTTTGGAATTTGGCCAAGAATTCAAATATTTTCTTAATAAATATGAAACCCATTGTATAGAAATGATGAGGAAACAAGCACAATTTTCAAAAACCAAATGGCTATTAAACGAGGCCTTAGTTTTTGGTTTTTGAAAATTAAGCTTATAAGTACTACTTCCACCTATGGATTTCCATATTTTCTTATATACTTTTTACATATGTTTTCAAAAACAAAGTCAAGTTTTGAAAACTAAAAAAAGTAGTTTTCAAAAACTTGTTTTTATTTTTTGAATTTGGCTAGAAACTCAAATATTTCCTTAAAAAAATATGAAAACCATTGTAGAGAATATAAAAAATATTATAGAGAAATTGTGAGAAAACAAGCACAATTTTCAAAAACCAAAAACCAAAAATCAAATAGTTATCAAACGAGACCTAAACTTTTCAATTGTTTGACTAATAGGTTTCTAACATATTCAATATATTTTTTAATAAATCTAATAGTAAATTTTGTGTCTAATAGGATATTGAACTTTCAATTTTGTGTCCGATAGGTTCATGAATTTTAAAAAATGTTGAATAGCCCAAAGACCTATTAGACACAAAATTGAAAGTTTACAGATTTATTAGACACAAAATTGAAAGTTCGAGTACTAATTAGCCACTTTTTAAAGTTTATGAATTTATTAGATACTTTTTAAAGTATAGAAACTATTTGATACAAACATGAAAGTTAAGGGACTGAACTTGTAATTTAACTTAAAATATAATAAGAAAAGTTAAATTTACGCTATATTTTTAAAAACTTAAACGTTATAACTGTTGGGTTTTATGTCCTAAAACTCGTGGTTTTGTAAACTGAATGTATATTCTATTTTACTATAAAGATGTTATTGAGGTTTATTCAGTAAATGTGTTATTGAATAAAGTGAATTGTGTATTCTATAACCCAAATCCAATGAACTAAGTACCCTTGGCTATAGTATGTATACTTGAACTTTATGTATGACATCAAAGTGGATCAAGTTCGAGTTATAGCCAGAACGGTCTATAGTATAGGGATAGGGCTGGGTACCTTATCTTGGAGACACTATGGACGCGGCCCACTTTGTATAGTACTAACGATATGATCCTGAATCGTTCATGTGGAGACATGAAAGTGGGGGCGTCCTATGCAATGAGTTTGCATAAGACTGAACCGCGAAATAGTCACTTAGACTTTATAACTCCGTTTACTGTCTTAACTGACTATATTCATACGATGACCTAGGTAACTCGATCTTAATCCTGAGCGTGCTATGAACTCCTGTTTATTCGGGATTATCCTTAGATTTGCATGGGTGAGAGTGGCCCGAGATCGCCGACTCAATAAGCCTCCCATTTTGGGGATAAGACCAAGTAGATAGTTGGGAATATAGTCATGCGAGATGGAATTCACTCCTACCCGCTTTAGGGTTTAGTAGAGAGGTTGTTCCCTTAAGTACTGACTCTGGGTCTTGAACAATGGGCCCACCCTCTCGTTGGCCCGAGAGGGATACGGTTTGTTGGTTGGACCACAAACCAAATTGTTCATTAGAGGATCAGTGGGACTTAAGGAATAAGAAGTAATTACAGGGGTAAAACGGTTTATTTGACCCAGCTGTAATTACGAACGACCTGTGAAGGATCGACTTACTAATCATGGTTATATCGAGTGGACAAAAATATATCTACAGTGAGGAGAGTGCAGCCACTGGGCTTTAGTGGAGTGTCCCGGTGGTTAACGAATGTTGATTAGCTAGGCTAAAGAGTTTGGCCGGTTAATCTCGTATCGTTGGAGCTCATAATCTGTAGGTCCATTAGGTTCTCCTTACTAGCTCGGACTAAGCCTTGTAACAATTTGAGAGAAAAGAATTTGAATTGTTCAAATTCGAATTTGGAAGAAAAAGTTAATTATATGCGATATACTTAACGTTTCATAGCTTAATTATGAATTAAACTATGATAAAGAAGAGTTGGAAATATTTAAATATGATTTAAATATTGGTTCGGTTTAAAACATGAATAGGGATTCATGTTCGAACGTTCGTTTTGAGAAATTGGGATTGGTCCAATTATTTAATTTGATATTTGATATTAAATTAAATATTTATTTAAAATTAATTAAAATTTTTAATTAATTATAAATTGATTTTAATTTAAAATTAATTTTATATTAATTTTGAATTAAAATTAAAAGATAATTCAAATTCATTTGGAAATGAAATATGGACCAAATTCATAACTTCATGACTAAGCTTCTTGTTTGAAGCTTATCTTCTTTCAATTGGCTTCTTCACTAAGCTTGTGGTTTTCTATAAATAGAGAAGAAACACAATGGGAAAGAAAGGATTAGTAAAAAAGAGATTTTTGAAGAAAATTCTCTAGCTATTTGTTTAAGACCTTTACTCATTCTTCTCCCAAATTCTCTCAATCAAAGATCCCACAATATGTTCCAAGGCCTGAGGATAGTAGGGAATACTCTAGAGGAGGTCCACAACTGGTTTGTGATCAAAGAAAGCCCACGGATGAAGAGAATTTTGAGCTACAAAGGTTTGTGTTCTTATTCTCTGTTTTTCCAGTTTTGAGCATGTTTTTTGTTTGATAAAATTGATCAAATTAGAGTGCTTAAGATCCAAAATTGCTTCCGCATTCTTAATATTAACTCCATCAATAACATTTTAAAAATAGATATTAAATTTGTGCTTAATATGAAAAGATAACTTTTTGGAATGGCTTAAAAAAGGGAAAATCAATTTATACCTCTAAGGGCCTGTGCACTTAAAAACACTTTTTTAAGCACTTAGAAAGTCATTCCAAACAGGTCTTAAAAGTATTAAAAAAAAAAAGTGGTTTTAAGCACTTGAAAAGGCATTCCAAATGGGCCCTAAATTTTGGATATAATTAATTAAAACCTCAAACTACGAATCGTATCAATTAAAATCTTAAATTTTCGCAAGTGAATACATTTAAAGTATCTATTAGGATTTTGTTTTAAAATCATTAATGAACAATTCTCACATGTATAAGACTTCTTTAAATGTAGAGTTTAATGTAATATCAAAGGGAAATGTTGAAATCAAATGGATAGTAGTAACTTTCATTAATATTAGTGATTTTTCACCATTTCTTCTTCCTCTATTATTCTCTGCTTATTTAGAGAGAACTAACATGAGAATTTCTCTTACAACTTCGGTAGAATTTTGTGAGAAAATAATTTTATTGTCATGAATCATGAATTAAGTTGATTTTAAATTGGATTAAGTGAAATTAGTGATGAATCACTAACCGATTGTCTAGATTGATTGATCAATTAAGAAAATTCAGGTTTAATTAAACAATTATTGGTTTAGGATTTTAATTGATTTTTTTTTTTTAGAAAAGAATTTTAATTGATTCAATCAACAAAATTTAGGGGTATAAATTGATTTTCTCCCCAAAAAATTGTCTCATTAGTATAATATAAATCTTGTCACATCATAATTAATATGATACAACTAATAAAGTAATAGCCAACCTGAGCATAATTCAACTAGTTAAGGTTCAATAATCTCAACTAAAAAGTTAGAGGATCAAATATCCACCCCCTAAACTAATAATTGTATCAATTTAAACCCTAGACTTTCATTAGTATATCAATTTACACATTCTTATAGATTCTGTTTGAAAAACGTTAGTTCACACATGTGCAAACTTATGATTGTATCAAGTAAACTCTTGAACTTTCATAAGTGAATCAATATAACAACACAAACAGATGTAGAAGAATGGTTTGGTAACCTTTCAAAATCAAAACATGAGGTGATTTTTTTTAACATTGATACACAATATACATAGCTGCTTAATGCTACTTTTGTACAATGTACAATACACCACAAACAAATGACTATTGCAAAGATCACACCGTTTTGGGATTTCAAAGACTTGGAGAATCTTCATCAAACAAATCATCGAGCTCAGATTCACAAAGATCTGGAGAATCTTCATTAGACAAATGATCAAGCTCAGATTTAGAATACAATTCTGAGTCCAAAGAAAATTTCATTTCTTGGGTGACCAATTAGACGAGGTCATATCTATTGACACTTCTAAGTGCATTTATGATAGCATAGAACAATGATTTGTTGGGCTCTATCTCTTCATATTTTAGCTGATTGTATATTCGCCTTTACCTTCAATCATACTAGCTTTACTGTTGTTGCCAATTTTGCACAAGAGAATCTCACCTAACCTCCATGTTACAACAACAGTAAATTTGTTTGAAAGGAGAAGGGCGCGGCCTGCAAGACAAGACAAATCTACACACCAGTGTGATGTAGGCCACACAGGCTCCAATGCTTAAGTCAGTAAAAAGTTCAGAGAGAATTAGGGTTTGAAGAGTGTTTAGGTGGCTGGAATGAACCTCAATTGACTTACCTTCTCTCCTCTAAAGAGAAAGTTTAAATACTTCATCCCTAGGGATCTTCGTGGGTTTCCTCATGGAATTGGGATCGAAATGACCGGATCGGGCTAGATAGAGGGTGCACGGGCCAAGGGACATGAAGACAAGGCCCAAAATTGGGCCTTGTCATGTGGTCGACCTCGGCCTAGGTCGTGGCCGACCACGGGCTTGGGTTTCGACCCAAGCTCACTTCTTCTTCCCCTTGCTCCTTGGTCTGGTTCCCACTTGGTTTAATTGATCCATATTGGGCTTAATTGTTTCGTTTAGCCCTTAATTATAGTCCTTTTCTCAGCCGTCCTTGTGGTCCAATTTAACCCATAACATTAGCCCTCACTCCCTAGTTAGGTTCTGGATGTGAATGTATGAGCTAAATGCATGGAGCCTGACTTGAGAATAGCCTATTTAAAGTTTTGAAGTCATTCTGACATTTCAAGGTAAGCCTCAAATTCTCCCTAGGATTGTTTTCTGACCCGTGGGAAATATTTCAGTCTTCCTAGAGTGTTGGTTTCTCTATTTTCTTGTACTTTATTTAATGGCAACTTAATGTCTCCCACTACACTAACTGAGATGGGCTTCTTGGTGCCAACTTGTAGAAACTATTCTACATGTTAAGTAATTTTCAAGAATTACAATATAATTGATTCATTAATAATATGTTTCACGAACAATTCGATTAACATTGATAACAGGTTTTGAAAACATTTATCAATAAAGATAAATTCAAAATTTTACACTGCCATTATTGTGGTAACATTACTTTTTCAACAAAATTTTCTCAATTTTGACTTATCAGTAATAAAATTAAAGTTGAGAGAAATAGTCATAATATTGAAATATATAAAACATATTATTTAACATCATGCAAACAATTATCCATTCAATTTTAGCATAGAAATCAAACAATTTGAAATATGAACCCTATAGATCATTTCTAATGCTATGGTACTTTAGTGAGTTAGAACAAGTGTTGTCGTATGGTAGGCGTTGCTTAAAAGAGTGTATGCAATTTCAGAATGGAAACACCTTAAATGTGCAAGTATACACAGCCTAATGCAGCAAGTGATAAGTATTTTTATATCGTTCTCCTCAGGGACTAGTTAAGTGGATTTTTGCAATGCCTAAGTTGATTTTAGTTAGGTAACAAGAAATAAACATCAATTGGTGCAATGAAGTTAAAAGAAACTAAGGAACTAGATTAAAATGTTGCTGGAATGCTGGAATAACAGGAAAACAGTAAATAAACTGGGACTAAACAGATTATGTGAAAAGGGATCAGGATTAGGGGTAAAATTTTGCTTCATCAAACTAATTGCTACATCATAGATCATGCTTCAACACTCAATGCAGCTAATTCGCGGATTCTTTCCAGAATTCCCAAAGAATCAGTGATTAACTCCCATTAACCTCTGAAATTAAGCCCTTAACTGCAAACATTAGGTGGGTTACCATCCCTAGTGTCCCCAATTACCTTATAGCATGCTTCTAATAAGAACTAATGCTATGCCATGCATTCAGTTTATCCCTTATCTTCCCAAAGTCAAGATAAACACATCCTAGATGAGTTGGCCAGACAAATCCAAGCTAAAAATGAAGCACACAAAGCATAGGAGTGAAGAATATGCAAGTCTACTATTTCATTCAGCAAGAATCAATAATAAATCCCCTAATCCCTCACCCAAGGGGTGATTAGTTCATAATTAAAAGAAAAGACAGAAACATAACAGTAAGAAAAGTCGCAAATAACATTCTAAAACTTGTCTTTAATATCAAAATGCTGAAAAATAAATAAATATTATAGAAACTAGGAGAAATGGACAAGAAATGGTCGTTGGGCAGCTCCTTTATGGCAGAATTCCCTCCTTTCCAGAAGTGGATCACCTCCCAAAAAGGGTTCTTCTTCTTCTTCTTGAAATTCTCCCCCTCCAAATGTCTAATCTCCAAGTTCTTCTCCAAAAATGGCAAGCTAGGGCTTTAAACCTCTCCCCTTCTTTGAAATTAGGGCTGAGTGGACATTTTAAGACTAATTGCAAGCCCTCATTGGTTTAAATCAGTACATGTGTCATAAATTGTCCACATCAATTAATGAAATAACTCCCACGTGCTTTTTGCGTAACTGGTCCCAGATAAATGCTCTAGCTTTGCTAATGCTTCATCAAAACACAACAATTGCTCCAACAAGCTTGACCTTCCATCAACAACAAGGCTCTAGCATAGCATGTTGGATTTTCCACACTTAGCCATTTTTACCTTCAACAATGGCCTACACAAGTCACAAATAGCACAATTAAGTAATATTATGCATTAAAAAGTTCAAAAGTGCTTTTCACATGAAAATGGACTCCTTTACTACTAAAACATCAATTTAAAGAGGCTTCTTAGTACAAAAGTACCTAAGATAGTGTTTTTAAGCCACAAAATATTCACTAAAACATCCTAAATAGCTCTCATTCTAAGAGCTAGCAGTAGGTCAAGTGTTGCTTCACTAAATTGAGACAATCTCAACCAAGAATTATACCAGAACATAGGAAGAGGCAAATGTGGAATATATGTCAATATTTATCCAGTTCTGAAAAAGGTTTGGGAAGCACCATTTTGAATATCAATTTGAAAGAGATAGAGAAGATGGTATTGGAATTGGGTTTTTTAATTGGTGAGAAGGATTGAAATAGAGGATGGTATTTATAGTAAAAAAATGTGGAGAATTAAAATTTCTAGATTGAGTGAGATAGAAAATGTCAAAAGATTGGGAAGGAACAAGAGCCATGTTCATCGAAACTGGGAGCAAATTGTTTTTGGCTTTTGCATGCTTGATTTCAAAAGGACAGTCTCTCTTTGGTAGAGTTTTGTTTGCACAATTGAATAGAATATTGACTAATGTTCATATTTTTCAATCCTTGAATTCTTAATTCATATTTTCAAACCTTGAATTCTTATAAATCTTTCTGATATTTAGTTTCGATGAAATTGATTTAATGGTAAGGCTAAAAGAAAGGCTGAAGAAAAATGGAAAAGTAAAAAAAAAAAGTCAAAAACCAAAAATCGAACCATTGGTTTTGTCCTTTATTGGACATTGATTCGTTTCCCACTTTAGCAAAATTGATAGGTTTGGTTTGGTTCTCGATTGAGCCCAAAATCGAGAAAACCAAATTGACTATCATCCCTATCTCATACCTTAAGTACCACCGATTCTCTAATTAACAATTCTCGAGCCAGTGAGAGGGTGAGGCTCTATTGTTCAAGTCCCAAAATTAGCACTTAAGGGAACTACTTATCTACTTACCCTATAGTAGGAAGAATTGAATTCTATCTTGTGAGATTATGTTCCCAGCTCCCTATTTGTTCAAGTCCCCAAAATGGTAGGCTTATTGAATCGGCTACAAAAGTCACTCTCACCCATGCAAATCAAAGGACAAGTCTTCACAACCAGGAGTTCATAACTCACTCAGGATTAAGTTCAAGTCACATATGATCATCTTGATGAAATATTAATATTCTCAATTCATAGATTTATAAAGAGAGATTAAATATTTCATGGTCTAGTTTTATACAAACTCATTATATAAGATACCCCTACTCACATGTCTCCACATGAACTATTTGGATCAAATCATTTATAATTATTACAAAGTATGTCGTATCAATAGTGTTACCAGGATAAGACACCCAACCTTATCCATATACTATGACCCTTTAAGTTATTTCTTGAACATGATCCCCCTGTATGTCAACTACATACTGTTCAAGATAATAACCTTGAATTTTTCATATAATGGATAATATTATATTACAAATAAAATAATCAAAATTATTATTAATTATTAAATAAATCATTAATTACGAGGGTTTAAGTCATAAATCCCGACAAATTTACACATAAGAATGATTCTGCTATGTATATACATCACATTTGACACTATTTTTTGATGTATTATTTGGTCATGCTCACCTTCTACCAATCTGATTTTTTAATGTATTATTTACGTCCCATTTGGGACATTTTTGACACTATTTTCCCATGTATTGTTTGGACATTTTTGATGCATTATTTTTGACACATAAGAATGTTATGTATTTCCTTTCTACCATCCATGGTTAAATATCCTTCCCTTCTACCAATCTGTTTTTTTTTTTAAAAGTCATATAAAATGCATTGTTTTCTATAATTCGAGACATATAAAAAGAAGTCTTGTTTGTCACCTATGTACTTTGTCAAAAAAATAACAATTTGTTTGAAAATAGTATTTTTCTTGAATTTGAATTCAAATTAAGAACCGTATAAAAAACACTTTTTTTAAATCAATTAATATACTTTAATTGAAAAAAAAACCAAGTGTATACTTCCTTTGTAACCCAAACTAGCTTTTGCTTTCTCATCTTGTCTACCAATGTATTTGAAGGGGGGAAAAAACACCCTAACCAAAAATAACGTACAATGAATCTTCACTTTTTGTTTCAAGCCTACAATGTTATGTTTGTTCTTTTTAATATTATGTAGAATATTATATCTTTTTTAAAAAAATACTTTTTTTTCATCTTCAATTGGAATATTAGGGCCGTTTCAAATCACAATTTTTTTGTGAACGAATGTACCTAAAAGAAGTTTTGTCAAGCAATTTACTTTTGTCAAAACAAAAAGAACTATTGTGCTTTGAAAATAGTATTTTCTTTTAAACCTCATTGGAATTAAGAATCGTATAAAGAGGACTTTTTAAAATTAACTAATCTACTTTGGAAAGAAATAAGTCTAATATGTAATTCCTTTGTAACCCACAAAACATTTTTCAAAAAAAAAAATTCTTGTAACCGGTCGATGATAGTATTTTTCTTGAAATTAAATTCAAACTAAGAACCAAAGAAAAACAAAAACAAAAACTAAATAACCTACGCTATTTTGAATCACAAACTAACTTTAAAAAAAAAATATTCTTCTTGAAGTTGAATTCAAACTAAGAATCATATAAAAATGTTATTTTGTAAAAAACCTAAACTACTTTGAAAAAAAAAAACAAACCATAAAATACTCTAACCCCTAACCCCTAAAAAACCCTAACCTCTAAAAACCCTAAAACCCATGAAAAAATCATAACCCCTAAAAAACCTTAACCCCCAAAAAAACCCGAACCCTGACCTTAATCCTAAAAAACCCTAAAATCCCTAAAAAACATCACAACCACCAAAAAACCCTAACCCCAAGAAAACACTAATCCCTAACCCCTAGAAACCACTAACCCCAAAAAAATCCTAACCATACACCCTCAAAAACTCTAACCCCAAATAACCCTAATCCTAACCGTAAACCCTAAAAAACCCTAACCCTAACCCCTAAAATACTTTGAAACCTAAAATACCCTATGAAGGGAATGAACGTTTCACTCCGCAGCGGAAGTATTAGATAGTCTTTGATTTTATTTAAAATTAAACTAAAAAATAAGATTAAGCAAACTTACTTGGGGTAAATATGGGGATATTTCTGGCGGCTCTTTATCTCTTCCATAAAGTCTTATTGGCACTCGAACACAGGACCAAAGCTTGTGGGAGTGATAAGACTTAGAATTAAGGCTTATTTAACTCCCAATTAGATAGTTGGAGATAGTTGAAAGTTGCTTGAAAATAAGAAAGAACTAAGAATGAAGGCAATTAGGGAGAGAATCTTAAAAACTAAATTTGTGTGCATGAATTGTGGAAATTGCAAAACCGATGAAACTGCAATTCTGGAAGGAACTGTGGAAATTGCAATTTCGTGATTCTACAATTTTTTCTAGAGTAGCAGAAAAATTCAAAAAAGGAAAAAAAAAAATCTTCATTTACCCATATCCGAAAATCATCAATTCTTGCACGATTTGGGGGATTTTGAGCATGAAATTTGGGCATTATTCAACCCTAATGAAGGCCTATTAAAGGAGAGAAGATGAGTGAAGAACATATCGGTTTTTGGAGGAAATTTCGTGGGTTTTCTAGAGAATTTTGCTCTTGGGTTTCTGTCAACGTAATGCTTTGTTTTTCTTCAGTTTTCTCCCACTATTATGCCAAGAACTTCTGTTCAAATTAAGTTTTTGTTTTATTTTTCTTCAATTTCTTCTTGTATTAATGAGAGTTGCTAGTAAATTCAGTCTCTGTTTTTCATTCAATTCTTCTTGTATTAAGTTTCTGTTTTAGTTCAGTCTCCGTTCGTGGGTTTTTGTGGTTTGCTTCTTTGTTCAGTCTTGTACTTCTATTTTGAAGCATACACTTATTGGTTATGCTTATTGATTCATACACTTATTGGTTCCGTTTTGATTCTGTTGTAATAATTTAATTCTGTTTTGATATATTCTCTTCATGAAGATTAATTAGTGTGTTTTTTGTTTGTTTTGTTATTTGGTGTTCTTTTCTCCTTAAGTGCAGCAAGCAATTGTCATTTTCCTTAAACTTTAGCAAAACAATTTTCATTTCCCTTAAGTGTTATTTTTAGAATAATGTAGTAGTCAACTTTATTTTTACATGGAGTTTGTTTTAACTTGTAGCTTAGTTTCTTATAGAACTAATATGAGCTAAAAATTTTAGGGAGTTCAAGGATGTGGATTCCATAAGAAGTAATTGTAGCCAAATTTCCAACAAAAACCAAGCCTACGTCTCAATTCTTTGCTTGTGTTGAATAAAATTCCGTTGAGATCCTCGATTGATCAACTAGGGTAGCAACTCAAGTTTAGATCTAATACCGACGGGGTTAGTGATAAGCGAATTTCACACAAGTGATGGAGAAAAGAGCTTAGACATAAGCCAATTCTTTACCCTAGACATAGGGATTAAACACTCCAAACCCATAAAATTGTTGAGCCAAATTATCTAAGATAGAGGGACTATAGACATATAAGTCACTCACTTAGTCTCCTAAAACCTAATTTCAAGGTGAATAGGAGTAGCAATTTTGGTTTACAATTGAATGTAGAATAGGTTGGAATTGTAATTTTGGTTTGCAATTACAACTTAGGGCAATGACATTCTTGAACCCCCCTTTATCTAGAATTTCTTTTGCAATTTCATTTACCAAGTCTATTTAGTTTGCTATTCAATATTGCAAATTTTTTATTCTGCAATTCAATTATGCAATCTTTATCACTTTATTTTGCAATTTTTGATTCTGCAATTCAGTCCTGCAATTTTTGCCACTTTAATTTGCAATTAGATTATGCAATTATTCTCTTTTTACCAACACACCATTCCAACCTTATTTTTGCAATTTTAGTTTCCAAGTTGCAATTCTTCTTACATTTTGCTTAGCAATAATTTTTGTTACATTGTTCCCTATGGGATCGACACTCAAGAATACTCATGTTTTAATACTTGTATCGACAATGTGCACTTTCACTGGGGTTGAACGTATTTACTTACTTTTCTTCACCCAAAGTTCACCCGATCAAGTTTTTGGCGTCATTGTCGGGGAACGACAGTTTTTAACAAAAATTTTGTTTTTAGCAAAAAAATGTAAGATAGAGTTACAATTTCTCTTTCTATTATCGGAGGGCAAAATTTCACTTGCAAAAACTGTAGGGTAGATCCAGTGTATGCGAAAAGAGCCTCATCTCTTTGAGCTAGATCCTAAGATAGAGAGAACCTTCCACCGGCGCCATAGGCAACAAAAGAGGAAGAAACAGGAACAACACGAGTTGAACACCCGGGAGAAATCTGTGGAAGCTTGTTTGGAGGAACCACTCATAGATCGACCGGAAGATAGACCTCGAGTTAATCCACTTGGCAATGAGGGCCAAAATAATGGAATGAACAACAATACTCAGCAACAAGCAAATCTTATGCAAAATCCCATATTTATTGCAGAATAGAGGAATAGGGCTATCAGGGATTATGTAGCTACTACATTCCAAAATCTTAACACCGGGATTGCAGAACCAATCATAGAAGCAAATCATTTCGAGCTGAAACCGTGATGTTCCAGATGTTAAATACAATAGGACAATTTGCTGGATTGCCGAATGAAGGTTCACACAAGCACATAAAGACTTTTCTGAGAATCTACAATTCTTTCAAATTGATGAGAGTTTCTAATGACACATTGAGGCTGAAATTGTTCTCTTTTTCTTTACAGGAAAACGCATAGGCATGACTTGACTCATTTCCCCCAGACTCGATCACAACTTGAGATGAGCTTGTAGGAAAGTTCTGATAGCACTCAAAAGTGTGCTATTTCTAGGCTTAGATTTGTGTTGGTTTTATATGTTTACAGTGAGCTTTCATGCATTTTTTTTATATCTATTTTGTAAATTTTGAGCAATTGGAGCTAACCGGGCTTTTTGGAGCATAATTAAAGCTTAAAGACACACTTTGGAGCAAAGAAGATAAGTAGAAGAAGTGTTACAAGTGAGAAAGCCCAAAAGGACAGTGTTGAGACGCTGTCCATAGCGTCTCAACGCTATAAGTGAAGCCTTCCAATCTCGAATTCCCGCAAAAGCAGCGTCGAGACGCTGCTTTATAGCGTCTCGACGCCAGAAACGCTCGCGTAAGAGAATTTCCGTCCGTAGCGTCGAGACGTTGTCTACAGCGTCTCAACGCTACCCCGACTCTCCATGTTTTTCATGCGAATTAGGGTACAGCGTCTCGACGCTGTCCCGAGGATATAAATACAATATTATGGCTTCGATTTTGGGGAGACCATTTGGAGAGGGACCAGTCTAGAATCGATTTCTACATAATATTTGGGACCAAGGGAGCACTTTTGAGAGCTGAGGAAGACATTCAAGGCTCGAGATCGCGGCGATTCACGACGGGAACGAGTGTGGCACGCCAGAGAGTTCTTTCCTTCTTCCTTATTTATTTTGTATTCATTGTTTTTGGATGTTGCTTAAGTTTTCGTAGAGATCAAATGTCTTGAACTTGATTTATTTTCACTTATTTGGTTTAATTTTAGAGACATTTATATTGTAGCAAGTTATTTATGCATTCTAGAAATTATTGCTTAACCGTTTGGCCAACGTTTACTTCTGATAAAATTGGGTTTTTGCTTAAAAAAGATGAACTCGAACTTAGATTTGAATGTATAACTATTAGTGAATGTTTGCATGGGAATGGAAGTTTTGCTAATAGAAGTCACAATAGAATTTTATTCAATACCATGTTTAGTTATAAAAATAGACTGGAATGTTGATTTATCACTAAATATGAGGGTTAGTTGGGCTTGGAAAAGTCAACTAATGAATTGGATAATTTTCTGGCTTATAACTTATATTTATGTAAATTATCTCTTCTATAGGGCCAAATTGGGTTTATGAAATTAAATCACTGTTTCAAGAAGGTTCCCTCTAAGTGTCTCCAACCATGTAAATAATTGTTTAGGTTTTAAACTGATTTTTCTCCGATTATTGGTTCTCTAGATAAAATTCGCGCATTAGTAATTATAGTATTTAATTAAGCTAAGAAATCCAATCCCTGAGATCGACCCTGGCCATTACTACTGCAAATTGTAAAGGTCTGGTTAATAATTACATTTGATAGAGCCTTCGACAAGCTCTTTATCAAGTTCTTTCTAAAGTATTTTCCATCGACAAAAAATGCGCAGATTAGAGGAAAAATCATAACCTTCAGACAAGGAATAAATGAAGGAGTAGATGTTGCATGGGAGCGCTTTAAGAAGCTGGTGAGGAAATATCCACACCACGGATTGCCAGCTTGCCTGTTGATCGAGCACTTCTATAACGGGCTGACACAAGCTTCGAAAACTCTAGTCAACGCATCCGTTAACGGATCTCTACTCAAGAAAACAGTGAACGAGGCGAATGAAATATTGGATGCCATGGTGTCTAACAATAGCCAATGGGGAGAAGAAGAACCAAGCAACACCCGAAATGTTGCAGTAATGCACGAAGTGGATGCAATTGCAGCTTTGAGTGCACAAATCTCGGCAATGAACAATCACTCACTTTGGGAAACCAGGCCCCAATAGTCGCTATTAATCAAATTGCTACTCCACCTTGTATTTATTGCAATGATAATCATATTGCTGAAAATTTCCCTTACAATCCGACTTCTGTCTGTCATGTAGGACAACCCAGGGTAAACCCTTATTCCAATACATATAACCTTGGATGGAAGCAGCATCCCAATTTCTCATGGGGAGGACAAGGCACAAGCACATCTGATGCCAATTCCTACGGAAAACCAGGAGGACTTACAAGATTTAGTAATTCCCAACAGCAACCTTATGTGCCAAAGAATGTGGCACAACCTCAAGCTTAACCTGAAGGAATGAACTTTTCATCCCGCAGCGGAAGCATAGGATTGTCTTTGATTTATTTAGAATTAAATACAAAATATACAAGGTTAAGCAAAAACTTACATTGAAAATAAACATGGAGATTCTTCTGGCGGGTCTTTATCTCCTCCACAAAATCTTCCTTGCTATGACTCTAACAAAAGATCAAGGCTTGTGGGAGCCTCTTGAAAGAAAATCCTCAAGGGATTAAAGAGGAAGAGGTTTAGAGAGAATTCTCTAATTCTCTCTTTGAGGAGATGTGTGTTGTGTAGAATGGCTCAACCCAAGGGTCCTATTTATAGAGACCAAGGGAAAATCTTTGCCATAATTAAAATATTATATTTTAATATCTAATATATTAAAATATATCTTATATTTATTTGAATCTCATTCAAATCTCCTATGATATTTATTTATTTGAATCTTATTCAAATTCTATAAATATCTTTTATTTAATGTATCAAATACAATAAATATATTTTCCTCTTTTATATTTAATATATCTAATATATTAAATATTAATTTGAACACTTCAAATTAAAAATTAAATTTGAACATTTCAAATTTTAATATTTAATGTATCAAATACAATAAATATTATTTCCTCTTTTATATTTAATATATCTAATATATTAAATATTAATTTGAACACTTCAAATTAAATATTAATTTGAACATTTCAAATTTTTCTTTCAACTAAATTGATCTTTTAGTGTTACTATGAGCTAGCAAGGGGACCTTATGGACCTACAGATTATAAGCTCCAATGATACAAAATTAATTAATTAAACTCTTTAATTAATTAATTTTCATTCATTAACTATAGGTCATTCCACTATAGATCTAGAGTTGCACTCTTATGCACTGTAGGACAAGTTGTGTCCATAGATATAATCATTACATGCAAGTCGATCCTTCACGAGTTGTTCGTAATTACAGCTGGGTCAAAAGTCCGTTTTACCCCTATAATTACATCTTGCACCTTAAGTACCACTGATTCTCTAATGAACAATATGTTTATAATCTAATTATAAAGTAAGTCCCTCTCGGGCCAATGAGAGGGTGGGGCCCCATTGTTCAAGTCCCGAAATCAGCACTTAAGGGAACTACTCATCTACTTACCCTATATGGGAAGGAGTGAATTCCATCTTGTGAGATTATGTTCCCAGCTCCCTATTTGGTCAAGTCCCCAAAATGGTAGGCATATTGAATTGGCTACAAAAGCCACTCTCACTCATGCAAATCAAAGGACAAGCCCTCACAGGCAGGAGTTCATAACTCACTCAGGATTAAGATCGAGTCACATATGATCATCATGATGAAATATTAATCTTCTCAATTAACGGATTTATAAAGAGAGATTAAATATTTCGTCGTCCAGTCTTATACAAACTCATTGTATAAGATACCCCCACTCACATGTCTCCACATGAATGATTTGGATCAAATCATTTGTAACTATTACAAAGTGGGCCGTATCAATAGTGTTACCAGGATAAGGCACCCAACCTTATCCATATACTATGACCCTTTAGGTTATTTCTTGAACATGATCCTCTCGTATGTCAACCACATACTGTTCAAGATTACACTAATAACCTTGGATTTTTCATATAATGGATAATATTATATTGCAAATAAAATAATCAAAATTATTATTAATTATTAAATAAATTATTAATTACGAGGCTTTAGGGCATAAATCCCAACATAACTTGCAATACACAATTCATCATTAGAAGCCTTGATGAGAGATTACATGGCCAAAAATGAAGCAAACATGGCTAAGAATGATGCCATTATCCAAAGTCAGGCAGCTTCACTACGAAGTTTAGAAATGCAAGTAGGGTAGTTGGCGAATGAGTGGAAATACCGACCTCAAGGGGCATTACAGAGCACAACGGAGAATCTTCAAAGAGAAGGAAAAGAACACTGCAAAGCAATCACTTTACGTAAGGGCTCAACTATGAAGGACCAAAGACGCCACAAGAAATGGAAAAAGTAATTCCCAGTAACACTGCAGAAGAGGAGAAGGAAATTGCAGAGAAAGAGAAGAGGAAGGCAAAAGACAATGCAGAAGAGGGAAAAACAAACACCAATGAGGTAGAAGCTAACAACAAGGCCTCTAAAGCAAAGGACCCTAAACCAATCTATAGACCACCACCACCGTTTCCTCAAAGACTCAAAAAGAAAAATCAAGATACCCACTTTAATAAATTTTTGGACATTTTCAAGCAACTCCACATTAACATTCCGTTAGTGGAGGAACTTGAGCAAATGCCAAATTATGTTAAATTTCTCAAGGACATCTTGACAAAGAAAAGGAGACTAGGGGAATTTGAAACAGTGGCGCTGACAGAGAATTGTAGTGCATTGCTAAAAAGTAAGGTACCACCCAAGTTGAATGACCCTGGGAGTTTCACAATACCATGCATGATCGAAGAGATCAACGTCGGGCAAGCCTTGTGTGATCTAGGGTCCAGCATCAACTTGATGCCTTTATCAATTTTCAGGCGATTAGGGATAGGCAAGGCTCGTCCCACCACAATGACCCTACAATTGGCAGATAGGTCAATTGCACGCCCCATTGAAAAAATAGAAGACGTGCTGGTAAAGGTCGACAAGTTTGTATTCCCAGCCGACTTCATAATCTTGGATTGTGAAGCAGACCGAGACGTCCCAATAATCCTAGGGCAAACCTTTTTAGCAACCAATAGAACTCTGATTGATGTCCAAAAAGGAGAACTCACGATGCGAGTAAATGACCAGGAAATCAAGTTCAACGTACTCAATGCATTAAGATACCCAGGGAAAATAGAAGAATGTTCAAAGGTCGAGATCGAAGAATACTCGCAAATGTATGAGTTTCAAGAGCAATCAAAAGAGGACGAATACTTCAAAAGAGAAGATGAATTGGCACTATCAGGGAATTCAAAACTTGATGGAAGTACAACAAGCGTTATTATTCAACTACCAATTGAAGCTCTTCAATACAAAACTGAAGTAGAAGTGGTCAAGACCTGTGATGATTCGACATGGAGTTGTGGATTTACAAGATAGACAAGGCAGCAAGGTCAAGGCCAATGGTTAAAAAGTCAAGCTTTATTAGGGAGAAAATCGAAGGAGGAAAGAAGGATCGATCTCCCTGATCAATTTTGAGTAAAAAAATAAAAAGAAGAAAAACAAAATAAAAAATATATATAAAAAAAATTAAGAGAAACTTTCATCTTTTGAAATTCCAATATGAATGAAGAAGTTAATTCAGAAAAGCTCTGTCTAAGGAGAATCCTGTCGAGGTTGAGGTACTTAAGTTGACCGCTAAGGGAACACCTCTACCTGGGGATTCACCTAGGCGTTTGATGAATCAACTTTGAGTCCAAAAAAATTGGAATTTCCAAAAAATTAACTTTTCATTGAGAAAAACTGTGTGAACTTTTTGATGCTCTCCTTTTGAGTTTTAGGAAAATATAAGAAGAAAGAGCGAGAGGAAGAAATTGTAGTCGCAATCACAAAAGCAAATTGCAATTGCAGTTTCAGGAGAATTCTTTGTTAAGACTTCCAACAACCTCGAGCATAGTAATTGCAACAACGACACATTTTTCTCTACAAGGGGAGTCTCTCTTTAACCTATCTTTCTAGCTTTGTTAATTGTTATGTTTTTTTTTCTTTAAGTTTTAGTTAAGTTCTTTCACGCTCATTTAGTTTATTTGCTTTCATGAAAAAAAAAAATCTACACCACGCACAAGCATGCCATTAAAATCATGTTCCAAAAACAAGCTTGCAAATTGTTTTCTATGGTGTTTTATTGAAAAATCCTTGATGATGATACTTAGAGCTTTCTCAACCTTCAAGTGTTTTTACACACAACTTCAAGCTTTCAAGATCATAAAACTTGATAAATTCTTTTTCTCCATAAAACATTCAAACCCAAAACTTCCCTCGTGTTTATCCCATCTAATGGACTTAGGAGAGTTTAGCTTCGATACTTAGCATGTTAAGTGACCAAACTATGTACCCCAACCCCTGTTCTTCTAGTTTTTAGTCAATGGGGACATTGACCCACTTAAGTTTGGGGGGGATGAGTTTTGTAATACTACCGTTGTAATAGTTTGTAAAGATGTCCACGGGGCGGGGCGAAGACGGGGATGGATGCCTCGTCGCTTTCCCCGCCCCCCATTTGAATCCCCACCCCGCGAAATTCCTGATTAAATTTCGCGGGGATAGGGGCTGGGATTCCCCACGGGGAATTTGTGGGGATCGGGTTCCCCGCGGGGAATTATTCCCCATTTAGTTTTATTTTTTTATTTTTTAAGAATCAAATAATTCTTTTGATAAATTTTCAAATAGTTAATTTCTATGGAAAATATCAATTAATTTTTAATTACATTGTTAATTATTCACCAAAAATCTTAATTTAAATAGTTAATTTTCTATTAAAAATATCTATTTAAAGATAAAATTCTTGAACCTCCTAATAAAAACAAAACAATATTACATATCAAATTATCCAATTAATCCATACATATAATTAAAATGTTTAACTATATGATTCAAACATATCCAATTATTTAAATCATTAACAATAAACTTTTAAATGACATATATATACTTATACACATATATACATATATATATTAAAAAAACTATATAAATATAAAAAAAATTAAACGGGGCGGGGAACGGAGACGGGGAATACATTCCCCGTCCCCGTCCTTGTTTAGCTCGTGGAGAATTTTTTTCCCCCACTCCCTCTCCCATTCCCCACCCCGTTAAGGCGGGTCCCCATGGGGAAATTGGACATCCCTAATAGTATATCGTTGTAATAGTACGTTGTTGTAACAGTATGTTGTTGTAATAGTACGTTGTTGTAACATTATGTTGTTGTAATATTATGTTGTCGTTGTAACAGCTGCTAGGACTCAAAAAAAAGAAGAAAAAAAAAATACTCCTTCTAGAGTTAACTGAGTAACCAGAGGCAGTCATGACACCCATGATTTCTTTTGCATGAAAGGTTAACTTAGAAAGTGAGTATGTGAAAACGGTCTTAGTAGTGATTTGTGCTCGTAGTCAACTACTTTCACCACAAAGTGTTACTAAGTTGGAACGAAGGTACAAGTGACAGTAAAACTCTCATAAAAAAATATTAAAAAAATCAAAAGAAAATGAAAATGAGGCCTAGCAGTAGCTTTAAATAAGTTTGGGGAAGAAAGAAAAATGCTTGTAATGTGAGTGAGCTTAGCTTGTTGAACAAAGAAGATCACCCTAGATTCTATGACTATGACTTAGGTAGGATAAACATAATAGGTGGGTTTGCGTAAGAATGTTTTATCTTGAAAAAGAAAAGTAAAAGTTTTATATGAGAAAATCTTGGAATTGTGTAAAGTATTAAGAGTTTGAGACATCTCCTGAAAGAAAACATTTTTTTTCAAAAACACCATTTGAAATCATTTTGTGAAGTGTTTGCTTGTGTATATTGTTATTTGTTTTCTAATTGCTTGAGAACAAGCAATATCTTAAGTTTGGGGGTGTGATAAGACTTAGAATTAAGACTTATTTAACTCCCAATTACTTAAAATATTCTTGTTTTGTCTTAAGATCATTTGGAGATAGTTGAAAGTTGCTTGAAAATAAGAAAGAAATAAGAATGAAGGCAATTAGGGAGAGAATCTTAAAAACTAAACTTGTGTGCAGGAACTGTGGAAATTGCAAAACCGATGAAACTGCAATTCTGGAAGGAACTGTGAAAATTGAAATTTCGTGATTCTGCAATTTTTTCTCGAGCAGCAGAAAAATTCAAAAAAGGAAAAAAAATCTACATTTACCCATACCCGAAAATCATCAATTCTTGCATGATTTGGGGGATTTTGAGCATGAAATTTGGGCATTATTCAACCCTAATGAATGCCTATTAAAGGAGAGAAGATGAGTGAAGAACATATCGATTTTTGGAGGCAATGTCGTGGGTTTTCTAGAGAAATTTGCTCGTGGGTTTCTGTCAACGTAATGCTCTATTTTTCTTCAGTTTTCTCCTACTGTTATGCCAAGAACTTCTGTCCAAATTAAGTTTCTATTTTATTTTTCTTCAATTTCTTCTTGTATTACCGAGAGTTGCTAGCAAATTCAGTCTCTGTTTTTCATTCAATTCTTCTTGTATTAAGTTTCAGTTTTAGTTCAATCTCCGTTCGTGGGTTTCTGTGGTTTTCTTCTTTGTTCAGTCTTGTATTTCTATTTTGAAGCATACACTTATTGGTTTTGTTTATTGATTCATAAGCTTTTGATTCATACACTTATTTATAGACATATAAGTCACTCACTAGTCTCCTAAAACCTAATTTCAAGGTGAATAGGAGTAGCAATTTTGGTTTACAATTGAATGTAGAATATGTTTGAATTGTAATTTTGGTTTGCAATTACAACTTAGGGCAATGACATTCTTGAGCCCCCTCTTTATCTAAAATTTCTTTTGCAATTTCATTTACCAAGTCTATCTAGTTTGCTATTCAATATTGCAAATTTTCGATTATGCAATCTTTATCATTTTATTTTGCAATTTTTGATTATGCAATTCAGTTCTGTAATTTTTGCGACTTTAATTTACAATTAGATTATGCAATTATTCTCTTTTTACCAACACACCATCCCAACCTTATTTTTGCAATTTTAGTTTCCAAGTTGCAATTCTTCTTACATTTTGCTTAGCAATAATTTTTGTTACACCGTTCCCTGTGGGATCGATACTCAGGAATACTCCTGTGTTAATACTTGCATCGGTAGTGTGCACTTGCACTGGGGTTGAACGTATTTACTTACTTTTCTTCACCCAAAGTTCACCCGATCAGGGAGCCTCTTGAAAGAAAATTCACAAAGGATTAGAGAGGAAGAGGTTTTGAGAGAATTCTCTAATTCTCTATTGAGGAGATGCGTGTTATGTCTAATGGCTCAACCGAAGGTACTACAAGAAAAATCACATACGATAGCATTCAAAAAATGATATTATAGACCTATGATAGCGTTTTCGAAACGCGGTCACAGCCGATGTTATTGAAAGTCTCTGACTTTTCATAGCCTTTTTTCAACGCTATAGGAAACGCTATAAAAAGTCTATTTTCAATTGCATAATTTTAATGCTATGGAAACGTTTCATAGCATTAGCAAAAACGCTATGATATGTCATTCATAGCGTTTTTATAACAGTGAAAAAATGCTATGAAAGATATATCATAGCGTTTTTAGGCATGCTGTCATAGCCGATGTTATTGAAAGTCCCTAACTTTTCATATCATTTTTTCAACGCTATAAAAAATTTATTTTCGATTGCGCAATTTTAATATTATGAAAATTTTTCATAATTTTAGCAAAAACGGTATGATTGATCTGTAATAACATTTTTTTATAGTAGTGAAAAAAAATGCTATAGAAAACATATCATTGCATTTCTAGTCTTGTTGTGGTAGCCAATGTTATGGACAATAGGTGACTTTTAATATCGTTTTTTGATATATTTTTTTTTCTATTCAATATTGCAAAATTTCGATTCTGCAATCTTTATCACTTTATTTTGCAATTTTTGATTATGCAATCCAGTTCTGTAATTTTTGCCACTTTAATTTGCAATTAGATTATGCAATTATTCTCTTTTTACCAACACATCATCCCAACCTTATTTTTGCAATTTTAGTTTCCAAGTTGCAATTCTTCTTACATTTTGCTTAGCAATAATTTTTTTTACACTGTTCCCTGTGGAATTGATACTCATGAATACTCCTGTTTTAATACTTGCATCGGTAGTGTGCACTTGCACTGGGGTTGAACGTATTTACTAACTTTTCTTCACCCAAAGTTCACCCGATCCTCTTGAAAGAAAATTCACAAAGGATTGGAGAGGAAGAGGTTTTGAGAGAATTCTCTAATTCTCTATTGAGGAGATGTGTGTTATGTCTAATGGCTCAACCGAAAGGGTCTTATTTATAAAGACCAAGAGCAAATCTTTGCCATAATTAAAATATTATATTTTAATATCTAATATATTAAAATATATCTTATACTTATTTGAATCTCATTCAAATCTCCTATGATATTTATTTATTTGAATCTTATTCGAATTTTATAAATATATTTTATTTAATATATCTAATATACATTAATTATTTTAATATTTATTGTATCAAATACAATAAATATATTTTTCTCTTTTATATTTAATATATATAATATATTAAATATTAATTTGAACATTTTAAATTAAATATTAATTTGAACATTTCAAATTTTAATATTTAATGTATCAAATATAATAAATATATTTTCCTCTTTTATATTTAATGTATCTAATATATTAAATATTAATTTGAACACTTCAAATTAAATATTAATTTGAACATTTCAAATTTTTCTTTCAACTAAATTAATCTTTTAGTGTTACTATGAGCTAGCAAAGGACCTTATGGACCTACATATTACAAGCTCCAATGATATAAAATTAATTAAATAAACTCTTCAATTAATTAATTTTTATTCATTAACTTTATGTCACTCCACTATAGACCTAGACTTGCACTCTTATGCCTTGTAGGAAAAGTTATGTCCATGGATATAACCATTACATGCAAGTCGATCCTTCACGAGTTGTTCGTAATTATAGTTGGGTCAAAAGTCCATTTTACCCTTGTAATTACATCTTACACCTTAAGTACCAATTATCCTCTAATGAACAATTTATTTATGATCCAACCATAAACTAAGTCCCTCTCGGGCCAGTGAGATCTGGAGACCTCATTGTTCAAGTCTCGAAATCAGCACTTAAGGGAACTACTCATCTACTTACCTTATATGGGAGGGAGGGAATTACATCTTGTGATATTATGTTCCCAACTACTTATTTGGTCAAGTCTCCAAAATGGTAGGCATATTGAATCGGCTATAAAAGCTACTCTCACCCATGCAAATCAAAGGACAAGCCCTCATAGGCAGGAGTCCATAACTCACTTAGGACTAAGATCGAGTTGCATATGACCATCATGATAAAATATTAATCTTCTCAATTAACGGATTTATAAAGAGAGATTAAATATTCTGTGGGCCAGTCTTATATAAACTTATTGTATAAGATACCCCCACTCACATGTCTCCACATGAGCGATTTGGATCAAATTGTTTGTAACTATTACAAAGTGAGCCGTATCAATAGTGTTACCAAGATCAGGCACCCAAGCTTATCCATATACTATGACCCTTTAGGTTATTTCTTGAACACGATCTTCTCATATGTCAACCACATACTATTCAAGATTACACTAATAACCTTGGATTTTTCATATAATGGATAATATTATATTGCAAATAAAATAATCAAAATTATTATTAATTGTTAAATAAATTATTAATTACGAGACTTTAGGGCATAATTCCCAAGAATCTCCTACTTGCACTAAAGTCGACAAGACATGTATCCTAGGGCATACTCTATACCCAACATGTTCTCCCACTTGCCCTAGCAAAGATGACACATGTCTTGTAATCCTAGACATTCTAGGTGACCCTCAAATACTTTAGCCTGGAGAGTCTTTTTATATAGATCCAAACAACTGCCATTAAAAGCCATCTTGGTCACTACCATGATGCTTTCTCTCTCTCGATATGATTCCCTATACGTTAGTGTTTTCTAATTTTCTTAATATTAGTCTTTGTACCACTATTATCATAATAAATATGATAGACTAAATCATATCTAAAACACATTTCAGATATTTAAGGAACTATTTGAGTCATACAAGTTTTTTTGTTGCTTTACAAGCAAAACAATTTAACTTGTATATCATACTCCACCTAGGGTAAAATTCATCTTAACATAGATTTTGTAAATATTTGCAAGAACTAGTGTATCTTGTAATGATCAAATCTTTTACTTCATACACAACATTTCTCATTATCTATAGATAATTTGGGAAAATTTTTAATTTTCTACTCAATGGTCATACCATTAGTTTAACTGATATATACTAACCAACTGTATATTAATTGTTAAGTCTCATTTATGCATTAATTGTCTCCTACTTAGAGTAGATAATTAATCATATGCTCTCAACATTTGAAGTTGTCTTAGGATACTCTTCCTTAGACATAAATATCAAATATTTAACAACAATTTTGTCAATATAAGATGTTTGAGACAAAGTTAACATTTTGTCCTTAAAATCTCCATTTTGGACATATAAAATATACCGAGTCATTCCAAATCACTCATTTCGAATTGGTTACTTAGTCAACTTTTTATGTTAAATAAAAATCTTACATCATTCATAATGAGTAAAATATCATCAATATAAAACATGAGAACAAACCCACTAAGCAATTAATAATTTTCTTGTCTATACAAGCTTTATTAATATTTATCCAAAGTCATAGGTTTTGATACTTTTATCAAACCTTATATTCAAAGATCTAATTGTAAAATTCATTTCATAAATGAACCTTTATTATTTCACAAACCTTCTACTTTTGATCTTTAAAAATAAGCTTCTCTGATTGATTTGTGTAAATGCATTATCTAAGATTTCTCTTTATAAAATAATTCTAAATATTCATTTTTTATATCCCATATGCAACAATGAATTAAAAAATGCTTACAGACTTCAATATGACAACAAGTGAGAAAGTTTACTCACAGTCTACTTTCTCCTATTAGGTTTAACCCTTTGCCATTAGTCTTAATTTGAGGACAATAAGCCTTCAACTTTGTCATCTAACATGACAATTTGGGCTTCAATTAAGTCCTTGTAAAGGTTAAGTCATCTCATAACTCTCCCACTACGATGAGGCTTATCCAATTCATGACTAGGATCCATTTGACTTTCAAATGTAATTAGATTGTTAACAACTTCTGTTAACTATTTAGTGGTTTCACTTGGAACCAATTTATTAACACTATCTTACCTTAATTAAAAGTTTGTAGTCTTTTATTTAACATTTCTTATAAAAATGATATTTGTCATACAAATACCTTATTCGTTTTTGGACTAGATAAAAGGTCATTTTGTACTCCTTAGGGGTGACCTACACTTAGGCTTATCTTTGAACATATACAGCCTTTTTAGGCTTGTTTCAGCATGTAAGCTTAACATTCCCAAATAGTGAAGTGTTGTAAACTAGTTTTATCACTCTTCTATAATCTCAAAATTGTCTCATAGACTTTTTGGAGGGAATAATGTTTACTATGCAATCTCTATTGCATATCCTAACCGGAGTTTGGTAATGGTGTGTAACTCATTATTGATGTGACCATGTCTAACAAGGTGTTGTTTCTCCTCTTGCACCACAATTTCACACAATTATACTTGCTATTAAAAGTTGGGATACAATCCCACTTTCTATCAACTAATCTTAGTACATAAGGTTCTTGTACTTTCCACTATGATCTGATCATAATGTCTTGATAGACTTACCTAATCGATTTTCAACTTTAGCCTCAATTTTCTTGAACTTTTCAAAATTTTAGATTTATGTTGTATTGGGTAAAGATATTTGTACCTTGAATGATCATCAACTAGAGTGATGAAATGTTCATGACTTTATTTAGCCTTTACATTCACCAGACCACTTGGGTCAGAATATGTAAGCTCAAAGTATTCTTTGGCCTTCTAGCTTTACCTAATAAAGGACCAATGATTATCTTGCATGAAAGACAAGATCTACAGACAGGTAAAATAATTCACTCTAACTTTTAGAGAATTGCCTATTACTAGTCTTTTCATTCAATTCAAGTTGATGTTAATCAACCTAAAATGTCAAAGTCAAGATCATCTTTTAGGAGAAAACAATATGTCTTTCTATTCTAGATTCTATACTCTTGAATATCTCAGTATTTTGTAGTATAGTATATGTTAACATTTTAACATATACAAATTGTACTTATTTTAAGCGAAATATATTTTCAAACAATTTTAAAAATATAAACTTTAATATTTCAAAATAGCTCATACTATATGAACTTTTTAGTAATAAAGTTTTAGAAATTGAATTTCTCTTGTGGTAATAAAACACCACATACAACATTAAGTAACAATTATCCTTTAATTAGTGACATCTTAATGTCTCCCACTACACTAACTGAGATGGGTTTCATGGTGCCAACTTGTAGACACTATTCTACATGTTAAGTATTTTCAAAAAATTACATATTAAATGTAATAAAGAATAAATCTTGATAGTGGATCTTGTATCAACTATCTAGGTGGCGTTATTTATTTTCTACCAAAAATCTAGTAAATCAAATTTACTTTCATCTATATTATTCTTCCCATAGAGATATTTCAAAAATTCCTCTCATTGTGTGTAACACCCGAAATTCTTTGGGTAAGTATAAAATGTTGTTTTGGTAAAGTTTTATTATGAATTTAATTATTTTAAGGGTAATTTGGTGATTTTTGGAAAAGGAAAGGGCATTTTGGTCTTTTAGAGAGAAGATATTTTGATTTTATTATTATTATTATTATTTAAAAAAAAAAAAAAAAAATCACTCTCTCTCCCTCGCGCAGCTCTCTCTCTCTCTTTCTCTTCTTCCCCTTCCCGAAACCCTCCCTCTCCGATCACTCTCCCTCCCGATCAATCTCTCTCTCTCTCCGAGCATCTTCTTCTCCTTCCTCTCGAGCTCACGCCGGAGCTCCATCCCACGCCGCAAGCTCCTCACGCCGACCGCTTCTTCTTCTTCCTCGGGATATCGCCGCCGTCCGCCGTTGCTCGCGAGCAAGCTGCTGCACGAAGCTTGCCGCCGCGTTTCCGTCCGTCATCCGAACAGCTCGCGCGAAGGCTCCGACCGACGAAAGCTTCTCTACGTGCACGCCGGTCTTCTCGTCTTTCTTCCTCTCGATCGTCTCTCTCTCTCTCTGTCTCACCGGCAGCCGCGAAGCTCCAACCGCACCACCTCTGTTTTCGATCGCCGGTGAGGCCCCGCCGCAACTCGTTGCCGAATACCCAACCCACGCCAGTGAACGCCTCGAAACTCACCGGAAAACGCTGCACGAAGCTCAGATCCGACCCGTCGAGACTGGATCTGTCTAAATCCGAAGTCCACGCGCCGTTTGGAAGCCCCACGCGCCGGCCACGCGCCGCCGTCCGGCGCCGCACGCGCCGCCGCTCACCGGAGTTGGGTAAAAATTGCCAATTGGTCCGTTTCGTCGAGTTATTAATGATAGAATGTGTTTTAGCGTAATTCGGATGGTTTAAGACACGTTTAGGAAACTTTTTAGGTGAATTGTCGAGGACCTTGGATTGTACTTGGAGTGGGAACTCGAGAAGCTCATTACTAGTGAAGAAAGAGTATTTTAGTAAGTAAAGACATAAGGTAAGGGATCTCACAACGAAAGAAGTTTTCGAAATCGAGAGCTAGCTCTATATTTACTTTGAAGTTTATGTTTTCATGTTAAGTATTTAAGAAAGAAAGTGTTTTATATGTATATTCCTTTATACGCTATTTCCATGAGTTCTATTTGAGTTTTCATGTTAAAAAGAATGGAAATGATATGTATGTCTTTGAAATGCGATTGTCTTGATTTATGCATTCATGACTATGTTCTAAAACGAATGGGACCTCATGCATGTGTTGTGTGCTCATGCAAAGATTTATGTAAGGCCGTGACGATAATTCTCCCAAAAGTTTTATGTGGGTTTTGAGGGAACCCGAGTCTTCGGACTCTCTATGCTCCCGGGGTTCGAGAGTGCCCCCACGATGGTAGCCGACGGGCTTGAGTCTTCGGACTCCACGATGTATGTTAGCTTTCGAGCTTAACTCTCAGAGTTAGGGAGGACTCTATTCGATGGAAAAACTGTCTTCGGACTGATCACGAGGCCCTCGGGAGAATTTAATCGTTCACGAGAGCCGCGAGGAAAAGTACATGGTTTATAAAAGGAATTTTAGGTCCCTTACTAAAGCGATGGTTTACGATGGTTTTATGATTTAAAATGACATGTTGCATGTGATTGAAACTCTTATTTTAAAACTATGATGGACTTACTGAGTATTATTCGTTAATACTCACCCTTTTCCTTTTTAAAATGTTTTCAGGTAAGGCTAAGATCGGCCCTAGCGCGTGACCGGAGATCAGCTACTCGAGTCATGGGAGCCGACCGATCGCTATTCCGCTTCTTTTATGTTTCTAGATGTACATAGAACTCATGTTAAGTTTTTAAATGCTAAGAGGATGTTTCAAAATCTTTTAACATTTCTTTGTAAATCGTGCACGTGTATTGGTTTTCTGCTGTTTGAACCCTAGCATCATATTGAGAAGTTTGTTGGATGCTAGGAGGTTGTTTGAAAATCTTAGAAGTGTGTTTTCTATGTCTTATTAGGTAAGGGTCAGATTTTTGGTTTTCACGTAGTTACGCCGTTATGTTGCCGAAATTTTTGGTAATATAGCGACGTGACTTAGTAATGACTCTTAGGTAGCGTGTTGAGCCTATAGGGTCATTACATTGTGACTGTCCTGACTAATTTAGGAACTATTTCCTTTTATATAGCTTCAGTCATTTGGTTTGTTTTCTTAGAATTTTGTAATACTTAAATTCGATATCATTTAGACAATTATCTAAATTTAACTTCTATTGACTTTAACATCTAATATGTTGTTGTCATTTTTTTTATCTTCTAAGCTTGACATCTAACATGTCAACTAGAAGATATCTACAAGCCATCTCGTTAGCTTTGTGATAGGACCAACATAGTTCTATATTTTCATACTTAAATCATGTTAGTTTGGAAGTTTTAATGTAATTAATTGATCATTTTTTAGGGATTTGAGCATAAGGAATGTTCCGAGAGATTCTACATTGAATCAAGATTCCAACGCATCAAACCGGAGGTCATTCGGACACCTGAGCGAAAAGTTAGAGCAAAAATAAGTAGTGCTACGCGCTGGGTAGCGTCTAGACGCTATCCAGAGCATCTAGACGCTATCGGCAGTTCCCTGAAGCCTCTTTCAACGCTGCGGAGAGCCCCTGTGATGCTGGGAGCCTCTAGACGTTGTCCAGAGCATCTAGACGCTCCGTCAATTCCTATATATAGATTTTTTTTCGTGCTCTAGGTCATTTGTCTCCAATTTTCAGCCGTCAAAAGACCAATTTAGGCTTTCTCCTCTCTGTTTTTCAGTAGTTTAGGATAGATTAGGAGTTTTTCATCAAACCTCGGTGTCGGGCTACATTGTTTCGATGGATTGCTAGACTTTTTACGCCGTTTTGGGGTTGTAAATACGGTATTATGCATTTTATTGTGAGATTTGGTTGTTAATTTCAATTTCCAACACTGTTTTATGGCTTGAAAATTCTTATGCTTATTCTTAGTTATTTCTACTTTGACTGAACTGACAAATTAATTAATTTAGAGATTTCTTAGCTATGCTAGATGTATTCGTAGGGGTCCTCGATCTCTAGCTTAATTTGAGTAGTAAATAGGCTGGTAGCCACGTCAGTTAAATTAAGTAGAATTGCTTAATTACGAGTACATGGTAGGCCTTAGAATTGTTAGCGCGGGCTTAGTTAATTTAGATCTACCAGTCTTAATTAATTAACTCGTTTCAGCTTATCCCTTGAGTGTAATGCGTTTAATTAATTCTTTTGGTATTGGTCGTGCCAAATTAGTTGATTAAATTAGAACCAATTAAGCATTTGTAAATTGGTTTAATTAAGGGAGGCTCCTACGGTGTCCCGAGGAGTTCAGTCAGTCTTAAAACGTAGGAAATTGCCTGTTAGGTTAGTTTCAATGATCGATAATTTGCATAACTACCTGTTTACCCCTGATTCGGTGCCCAAGGTGAGATCTTTATTTTTACTACTCTTTGTTTAGTCTTTCTGTCTCTATTTTATGCCTAACTCCCCCCCAGTTCGTGTCAGTCCGTGTCATTAAGAAAACCAATTAATTGAAACCAATTTATTCGGTTCCCAGTGGTTCGACCCGGTCCACTATTAATTACTACAAGTAGTTAATTTTAGATCGGTATTATAAATTGTATTTGATTGAGCCCTCGACAAGCTCACTTCACTTTGATTCATTAATCATGTGCTTCACAAACAATTTGATTAGCATTGGCAATAGGTTTTGAGAACGTTTCTCAATAAAGACAAAAATATTTTACACTGTCATTATAGCGTTAATGCTATTATTTCAAGTAATAAAATTTTCTCACTTGACAAATCAGTATTCAAAATTAAAATCATGAGAGAAATTGACATAATACTAAAATATATAAAATATATTATTTAACATCATGCAAACAATTATCCATTCAATTTTAGCATAGAAATCAAACAATTTGAAAAATGAACCTATAAATCATTTCTAATGTATGGTACTTTAGTGAGTTAGAACAAGTGCCGACGTAGGGTTAGTCAAGTGTTCTTTCACAAAATTGAGACAATGTCAACCAAACATTATACCAGAATAACTCTTATTCCTATAATATATAGTTATTATTAGTTTGGTCAAGGACATTATTAACAATATTAATAAGCCATTTTTAAGTGTGACCCATCATTTTAGATCCTGTAGGTTTATCCTAATAAGTGCCGCCGTAGGGTAGGTCAAATATTGGAAACAAAACTACAATCCTATCATTCTCAGGAGTTCACCCTGATATTGACCCATGCAAACACCTTCCATAGGGGGAAGGCGGTCCAAAAGCCGCCACGAGGCTCCGCATGAATCTCATGATGTAAACCAATGATGGAGACCGTAGGATATGTTAACACATTTCCTTCTCCTACTTACTATAATACTTTCTCAAAAGATTCACCCTGATATTGATCCATGCAAACACCCTCCGTAGGGAGGACGGTCCAAAAGCCGCCACGAGGCCCCACATGAATCTCACGTTGTGAATCAATAATAGAGACCGTTGGATTTTTGACATGTGTCCTTCTCTTACCAAGCATTTTGAAATAGAATTTTCTATTACTTAGACAAATTAGGCTAATCTCATTTATCTAAGTTCTCTAATCGATCATTCATAACTCTTATGTTGGTTAGATTGATTTTAATGTGAATTGTCAAGTGTATTAAACTATTTAAAATTAATCACATTATCAACCTACTTAATAAAATTAAATAAAAATAATAAAATTTGACTAATTCAACTCCCAGGTTAGTTACCAGTTAGAGGTGTTCCCTTTCGGTCAGCTTAAATACCCCCAGTCTAGACATAACCTTCCATAGACAGAGTTCCCTTATAGTCAATTTTTATTTCAAATTCATTAATTTTTAATTAACTATTAATTACTAGATTAATGAACCTAAGTGAATTTAAGCTATATTTTTAATCTTATTAAAAAAGTAATTCACTTGTTGAATAATCTTAAAATTCTATCATTTTAAATCCTTTAAAACAAATTAAAAGATCATCTAAGATATTTTATTCTAATCCTATTAGGAAAAAAATAAAATAAAATAAAAGATAAATTAAATTCAAAACTTAAATTATTTTATCTTTGAATTAAATTATCTTTATTTATGGACGACCTAATCTTATTAGGAAATTAAAAGATCTTATCTTATTTTAAAAGAATCTAATCTTATTATAAACAAATAAAGATATATTAAATTCAAAATTTAAACTATTTAAAGCATGAATTAGAAATATCTTTATTTTAAGGAAATCCTAATCTCATTAGGAAATATCCTAATCCTATTAGGAAAACATGGATTTCATTTACGAAATAGAATATCCTAATTTAATTTTCCAAATATAAAAATTATATTCAAAGGTATGGAAAATATAAACTTATTAGGAAAACATCTCAATTCTATTAGAAAACATCCTAATCAAATTTTCCAATATAACAATTATATTAAAAAAAAATTAAACTTAATTCTATTAGGAAATAATCTAATCAAAATTTTAAATATAACAATAATTATATTCATAATTAATTAAGATGCATGATAATACTTAACCTATGGTGGGATTTTAATCTAAATGACATAATTTAAAAACATACATCTCATGCATAATTAAATTAAAACTAGCAAAATTGATCGGCATATTTGGCATATCCTAAGAAATTAAAAACAATTTAAATTACAATAATTTAAATCCAAGAATTCCTAAATTTTCAATTACAGCAGCTAGCTTCAAGAAACACATTTGAATTAAATGATCTTTTCAACAATTACAACAAATCTTAACCTTTTTTGGATTTTATTTTCAACAATTACAACAAATCCTTACCCTTTTGGGTTTTAAAATTGATATAATCAAAGCAATAAAGCTAATGCCAAATAGCCTAAAGAATCAATATGCAAATCACATATATCACATATATAGAATTAAAATACTCATCATACAAAACCTTAATTCTAAATAAAATTCAAAGACCGCTCTGATACCAATTGAAGAGAATGAATGTTTCACTCCGCAGCGGAAGCATTGGATCGTCTTTGATTTTATTTAAAATTAAACTAAAAAAAATAAGATTATGCAAACTTACTTGGAGTAAATATGGAGATATTTCTGACGGGTCTTTATCTCCTCCACAAAGTCTTCTTGGCTATTACTCGAACACAGGACCAAAGCTTGTGGGAGCCTTTTGAAAGAAAATCCACAAGGGATTGGAGAGGAAGAGGTTTAGAGAGAATTCTTTAATTCTCTATTGAGGAGATGTGTGTTATGTCTAATGGCTCAACCCAAGGGTCCTATTTATAAAGACCAAGAACAAATATTTGTCATAATTAAAATATTATATTTTAATATTTAATATATTAAAATATATCTTATACTTATTTGAATCTCATTCAAATCTCTTACGATATTTATTTATTTGAATCTTATTCGAATTTTATAAATATCTTTTATTTAATATATCTAATATACATTAATTATTTTAATATTTAATGTATCAAATACAATAAATATATTTTCATCTTTTATATTTAATATATCTAATATATTAAATATTAATTTGAACATTTCAAATTTTAATATTTAATGTATCAAATACAGTAAATATATTTTCCTCTTTTATATTTAATATATCTAATATATTAATATTAATTTGAACATTTCAAAATTTTCTTTCAACTAAATTGATCTTTTAGTGTTACTATGAGACCTTATGGACCTACAGATTACAAGCTCCAATGATATAAATTAATTAATTAAACTCCTCAATTAATCAATTTTCATTCATTAACTTTAGGTCATTTCACTATAGACATAGAGTTGCACTCTTATGCACTGTAGGAAAAGTTGTGTCCATGGATATAACCATTACATGCAAGTCGATCTTTCACGAGTTGTTCGTTACTATAGCTGGGTCAAAAGTCCGTTTTACCCCTGTAATTACATCTTACACCTTAAGTACCATTAATCCTCTAATGAACAATTTATTTATGATCCAACAATAAATTAAGTCCCTCTCGGGCCAGTGTGAGGGTGATGCCTCATTGTTCAAGTCTTGAAATCATCACTTAAGGGAACTACTCATCTACTTACCCTATATGGGAAGGAGTGAATTCCATCTTGTAAGATTATGTTCTTAGCTCCCTATTTGGTCAAGTCCATAAAATGGTAGACTTATTGAATCGGCTACAAAAGTCACTCTCACCCATGCAAATCAAAGGACAAGCCCTCACAAGTAGGAGTTCATAACTCACTTAGGATTAAGATCGAGTCGCATATGATCATCCTGGTGAAATATTAATCTTTTCAATTAACGGATTTATAAAGAGAGATTAAATATTTTGTTGTCAAGTCTTATACAAACTCATTGTATAAGATACCCCCCACTCACAAATCTTTACATGAACGATTTGGATCAAATCGTTTGTAACTATTACAAAGTGGGTCGTATTAATAGTATTACCAAGATAAGGCACACAACCTTATCCATATACTATGACCCTTTAGGTTATTTATTGAACACGATCCTCCCATATGTCAACCACATACTATTCAAGATTATACTACTAACCTTGGATTTTTCATATAATAGATAATATTATATTGCAAAAAATAATCAAAATTATTATAATTATTAAATAAATTATTAATTATGAGGCTTTAGGGCATAATTCCCAACACCTTAACCCCTAGACACTAAAATCCCTTAACCCATACACCCTAAATCCTAAATCCTAAACCCAATAATAAATGATAGGAAAAAAGGAATGTGGACTTAATAGTCTTCATTCAATTCCCATATTGCTATAGGTGATCTATTAGCATTTAACTGATTATACTTTGAATTTAGGGTTATGGAGAATTCAAAATTCTAAGTCATTTTCGTTGGTTGTAACCCAGGGATTTACACATCGTGGGTTGAATGTCACAAAGAAGTGAACGAATTTAGAGGAGTAGTTCACAAATCATCTGCAACCTTTGCAGAAGTAGAGCGTGTATTTAGGTAATATGTAGTGGGGCCAACTGGCCGGTCAAATACGTTTGAGTCGACACAAGTTCATCATACCATACCTTTTATGAATAGCGGTCAAGTAGGAGGATCTAGTAATAACACACAACTATTAATAAGATTCATTGGGGGGATGATTATAATGTATATTATGGGAAGAATTTATAGTAGTATTTAAGTCATACCCATGCGATATATAGTCATGGATGAAATAAAGCGCTAATGATAGCTTTTGTGTATCACGAGCAAATAATTGTGCGTTCATCCTACTATGAAAAACTGCAAACTAATTACGATATTGACAGTAATTACTGCCACCCAACGTCAAACATTGCTACTGTTAGATCTATTACTTAACGACCATTGTAGGATAAAATACCAATCGCCATACCTTAGACATCAAATTAGGCAATTAACATTTTTCTGTCTGATCTACAAAAGTGACCTATGTTGTATCAAGAGCACAAAGATGGATAGAAGGTGTTTTACCATCCTTTGTAGTATGTTGAGAACAACAAACGGTTTATGATCGCTATGCTTTCCCTACAACACGCAAGTGCACGTGATCGAAGTAATAAAGAAACTGGAAGTATTCCAGAGTATCGTACCCAAGGGAATGGGTTTTAACAAAATCTACTGAGACGACACAAAATATGTTTGCAAATTGCAATTGTGGTAACCAATGGTGTAAAAATGATTGAGTGGTTGTTTTTGCTAAAGAAACTAAATAAAAATGATAAAAGAGGGATTCAAACGTGTTTTTGCTCAATTGAAAGAAATTGCGGCCTAATTGCAATTACATTCCTTTGACTTCAACATTTAAGCTTTGTAAACCGAATTCAACACCTATTCGACCTTCTATGAAGTAGCTTTAGGAGGCTAAGCGATTAAACCAATATTTCTATGGCTAATACGAACTTAGTTAATTTTGAAACACAATTCTTTTGGTTTTAAAGGTTTTGCCCTATGTCTAGGGTCAAAAACAAATTCCTATGTCTAGGCTATTTTCCTTTATTGCTTTTATGAAATCTAAATTTTTATCTAACCTTTTCAGAATTAGACTCAATTTTTGTATACTAATCTAGGTGATCAATCTAGACTAATAATAAGCATTAAAATCAATAAAAGCAAATAAGCTATGGATGAAGCAAGGTTGCTCTCACAATTAGGCCTTTATTCCTATCTTTAGGGCATCTACATGCTTGAATCTCAAAGAAGAAATTAGCTCATTATGGAAATAATGAAAACCCAAAACTTATTTTGTGTAAAATTCATAATTAATGCAATAGAATAAGAAAATTAACCCTACAGCAACTAAATTGAATGATTAATTACAAATGCCCACGAAGAAATTGGTAACAAAGTTGGAGTTGAAATCAGAATTTCGCAATCATGATACTTGGAATTTCAATATTGGTAGAAAATAAAGAAGCCAGACGTGAACAAGCTTTCATTCGGGACAAAGGAAAATTGGTATTTTCGCCACATACAGGAATGAAATTCAACCAAAACTAATTAAATAACTAGGAATTAAACAAAACTTGAGGCATTAAACCGAATGGTATTTAACCCAAAACTCATGGAAAACAGAGACTAACTTTATAACTAAAATTGAGCAGAAAATGAAAGATTAAAACATAATGGAAAAACAAAGTAACAAAACTCATGAAAATTCCTTGCTTTATCGATCCAAATACCCATTCAAAGGCAAATGAATCTTCACCTCCTCGAACTCTGGTTAAGGAGGGATCAAGCTCGGAATTTACAGAGTAAAAATGAAGAGGAAGCTGCTGTAAATTGACAGAAAAACGTGAAATACAAACAGTGGGCGAGTAGCAGAAAACCCAGCCATGTTTTGGATCGTTTTCCCCATTTTTATAGACATTGAGGGCTAGGGTTTCCATCTATGCTCCTTCAATCATGGGTCAAGGGTTGGGCATGAGTTCGGGCTTGAAATTCTCCATAAATCGAGCAAACTGCGTGAATCTTGGTGAATTTCCTTAATTTCCGTAATGACTTGATAGGTGCAAAGAATGCAATTGCATGGCAATTGCATTCTTCTTCTTTGTTCTTCACCTTACCTTCCCAAGGGAATGCAATTGCATTTCCATTTGCAATGTCTTCACTTCTTCAAATCTGCACAAAAACTCAACTTAAGCCAACTTTCTTGCATCTTTTCACTTAATTCCTTCTTTTATCATACTCCGACAAGCTTGCATGAATATATCTTATAAATGCTATTTTTAGCTTGCTCGGTAATCAATAAAGTATACAAAAATGACAAAAATAACTTAGTTTAGGGTTAAATAATCCTCATAAATAAGAATTATCAGTTTAGAGGCTACCGAATACGTAGATGTTGAGGAGATGGTCGCCATGTTCTTGCACATCCTAGTGCATTACGTTAAGAACCGAATAATTCGTAGACATTTTGTAAAGTATGGTGAGAAGGTCTAGACACTTCAACTCTGTACTTAGCGCAGTATTGTGACTACATGATATTCTACTAACAAAACCAGAGCCAATCATAAACTCATGTACTGATGGGAAGTGGAAGTGGTTTGAGGTACACATAATTTAGTTTTTCCTTCCATTATATGGTGAATGGGGATTTAGAATGATGTACGTAACTCCTGTAATGTATGCCTTTGCAATACAGAATTGTTTGGGTGCATTGGATGGCACGTACATCAAGGTAAATGTCAGCGCCACTATTCGGCCGAGATATAGCGTAAAGGTGAGATCGCGACCAATGTGCTTGTCATTTACTCTCCGAGTGGAGAATTCATCTATGTAATACTAGGATGGGAAGGGTCCGCAGCTGACTCTCAAGTTCTTCAAGATGCAATATCAAGACCTAATGGCTTAAAGGTTCCCAAGGGTAATAAACCAAACTATGAACCCCGTAATACATGTTAATCTTTTAAATGCACAACTCATATGGTCATGTGTTGAATGGTTCACATTAAACATGATATTATTATCTCTGTGATGTTGGGTATCCAAATGCAGAGGGATTCTTGGTACCGCATAAAGGGGAGCGATACCATCTCTCTTAGTGGCGTGAGGCAGGGAATGCGCCGACTAATCCAAGGGAATTATTTAACATGAAGCATTCATCTGTGATGAGAGGGCATTCGGCATGTTGAAAGGGAGATGGGTCATTCTGTAGGGAAAATCATTTTACCCTATCCAGACCCAATGTCGAACCATAACAGCATGCTGCCTTATCCACAATCTTATCAGTCGAGAGATGGGTTAGAGTATAGCGTTGAAAGAATGGGAAGAGGAAGACTCACCTTCAAGTTTCTTCAGTGGAGAATGAGATCATATAAGTTTCATTGAAAGTTTTACTGAATGAAGCCAACGGCAAGATGAAATGGCTGAATGAATGTTTGTTGAATGGACACAATCGTGATCATGGAAGATTTTAATTATTATTATTATAAGAACTGAACTCGATCTTTCATACTCTATTTTAAGTTGCAGATGTACTTATGTTGATGTGAACATCTGAAGTAGAACTTTTAGCTTATCAACTGAATGTATGCGTTATTCCACTTACTATCCTACATACTTTGAGATATAACCCAACAAAGTTAAAACATGTGGTGATATGTACATATGCATGTAAGGCAATGACATGTGTGGAGAGAATGAAGAAGCACTCATGGACCATATTCGAGGATGCCAAGTTGGTGGAATGCCTTGTCGCAATGGTCCATGAAGGATGCTGGAGATCAGACAATGGAACTGTAACACCCCACGTTATAAAATCAGGCTATTTTAGAAAATTAGACTAAATTATTCGTTGCAGTCCTAATTTTGAAAATTAGAAATTTTGTTCGTTTAGCCTTTAAGTTGGTCAATTAAAATTTCTAATAATTTTAGGGAAAAGAGATTTTTAGTTAAATCTTTAATTCCTAAAGTTTGGAAGTTTAATTTTAGATTCTATCTACAAAATTCAAGAGAAACCCAAATCCTCAATCATTTAGGATTTTTCAAATCTTTAAGAGTTTAAAATTGGAAATTTCTAAAGTTCTAAAATGTTTCCTTGTTTCTTATGGGCATTTTCATTTGGGAGACACTAAAAGAAAAGGAAACTAAAGAGAAAAGAACAATAGGAGCCCTAAGTTCTTGTTTTTTCTTTTCCTCCCTCTTCTTCACGCGTAGCAGCCCCTCCCTCTCATTTTCTTCTTCTCTTCTCTAGCGACCTATTCCTTCGGCGAGCACACCCACACGAGTAACAACATCCTCCGGCGAGCGCTCTTCTTCAACCCACGAACGGCACGAGCTTCGACGACGATTTCTCCCTCTCTCTCTCATGAATGCCAGCATTCTACCAACAGCGAGACCCACACGATTTCTCTCCATTCGACAAGGTTTGTCTTTTACCCATGCCTAATCGACTTTAGTTTTGAGTTACCCATGCCTTAAACACATTTGGTTTGTAATTTTAGTTTGTTTGGACTCCAAACAGCCCACATTTAAAGTCGTTCATGACCAAAAAACGGGATTTCCAGCAAAGTTTCGGTCTGTTTGGCACTGTTGGGTAAGTTTTAACATGTTATGGACCTTTCGCAAATCCATTTAAGTATTGTAGCATTAGTTCTAACATGTAGGAACCTTTAGTTTACAGTTTGGGATCGATTCGAACAACTTTGAATAACAAACAACAAGCATAAAGGCTTTTTCGGTACATTTTAATGCGTTTTAAGCCTTTCGCAAATCACTTTAGGTGTTATAGCTTAGGTTCTGAAATGTTTCCTTGTTTCTTATGGGCATTTTCATTTGAGAGCCTTCTGTTTGCAGTTTCAAACCAATTTGATCTCATTCGAACACTCTCGAACTCAACCAGCCAGGTGCAAGACTTGTTCTGGTAAGTTTAGAGTGTTTTAGTCTTTCAAAAATCATTTATTAAGTGTTGTAAAATAGTACCTAATAATTGGAAAGCTCTTAAATATAGTTTGAATACTCCAAATAATTGCCTGCGGTATTCTTGGTAAGGATTAGATGGTAAGGCTTCACCTATACCATTTTAATTGAGTTTGAGGTGCTGTAAGGCAGTTGGTTAATCTTGAAATTTCTGCTTGTAGTTCGGTTGGATTCTGGAGCGTTCGCCTTACCATTTAAGGCTGAAATCTAAGTAAGTATACCCCGTTTGATCATATTCTAGTTTGCTCAAAGGTTTTCGAACTAAGCTTAGCCTCTAAAAGCTTGTCTCTTTGTTTAGGAGCCTTTTGGATTATTTTTAGGAACGCCTTAGGGAAGTATTTCTACTTGGTGAGTCTGTTTGATTGTGTGCAGCATGATATATGTTTTCTTGCTTGATTTGTGCATATTATATCCATTCTATGTTTTTGAGCTTTTGACGAGCATGCTTGATTGACTTGTGAAGTTTATATAATGTTAGTATGATAATTAATTGAGCTTGAAATATATGTATGAGCATGTTTGTTTGTGTTGGGTTTTGTGTCCTAAAACTCGTGGTTTTGTAAACTGAATGTATATTCTATTTTACTATAAAGATGTTATTGAGGTTTATTCAGTAAATGTGTTATTGAATAAAGTGAATTGTGTATTCTATAACCCAAATCCAATGAACTAAGAACCCTTGGCTATAGTATGTATACTTGAACTTTATGTATGACATAAAAGTGGATCAAGTTCGAGTAATAGCCAAAATGGTCTATAGTATAAGGATAAGGCTGGGTACCTTATTCTGGGGACACTATGGACGCGGCCCACTTTGTATAGTACTAACGATGTGATCCTGAATCGTTCATGTGGAGACATGCGAGTGGGGGCGTCCTATGCAATGAGTTTGCATAAGACCGGACCGCGAAATAGTCACTTAGACTTTATAACTCCGTTTACTGTTTTAACTGACTATATTCATACGATGACCTAGGTAACTCGATCTTAATCCTGAGCATGCTATGAACTCCTGTTTATTCGGGATTATCCTTAGATTTGCATGGGTGAGAGTGACCCGAAATCGCCGACTCAATAAGCCTCCCATTTTGGGGATAAGACCGGATAGATAGTTGGGAACATAGTAATGCGAGATGGAATTCACTCCTACCTGCTTTAAGGATTAGTAGAGAGGTTGTTCCCTTAAGTGCTGACTCCGGGTCTTGAACAATGGGCCCACCCTCTCATTGGCTCGAGAGGGATTCGGTTTGTTGGTTGGACCACAAACCAATTGTTCATTAGAGGATCAGTGGGACTTTAAGGAGCAAGAAGTAATTACAGGGGTAAAACGGTTTATTTGACCCAGCTGTAATTACGAACGACCTGTGAAGGATCGACTTACTAATCATGGTTATATCGAGTGGACAGAAATATATCTACAGTGAGGAGAGTGCAACCACTGGGCTTTAGTGGAGTGTCCCGGTGGTTAACGAATGTTGATTAGCTAGGCTAAAGAGTTTGGCCGGTTAAATCTCGTATCGTAGGAGCTCATGATATGTAGGTCCATTAGGTCCCCTTACTAGCTCAGACTAAGCCTTGGAAAAATTTGAGAGAAAAGAATTTGAATTGTTCAAATTCGATTTTGGGAGTAAACGTTAATTATATGCGATATACTTAACGTACTATAATTTAATTATGAATTAAAACCACAAGAAAGAGAGAGGAACATATTTAAATGTGTTTTTTATATTTGTTCGGTTTAATACGTGAATAGGGATTCATGTACAAACGATTGGTCATAAAAGAGAGGGATTGGTCTAATTATTTAATTAATATTTGATATTAAATTAAATAATTAATTAATTAAATGGTTTAATTAATTAATCAAGTTTTTAAATTAATTTTGATTTAAATGAAACTTGACTAATCCTATATATCCAACCTAGTGTTGTCTTCCATGGGAAGACAAGTGTTGTCTTCCATGGGAAGCCTAATGAGGTTTCATTAGTGCCTATAAATGGGATGAAACACAAAAGGATTGAGTGAATTTTCTTTGATAGTTTTTTTTTAAAACTATCTTGAGCTCTCTTCCTTTCTCTCTAAAAATTCTCTTAACAAAGGATCCCACAATCCATTCCAAGGGCTGAGAATAGTAGGGAAGACTCTAGTGGTGGTCCAAGTATTGTTGGTGATCCAAGATTTGCAAAGAATTTGGAGAATTTGAGCTACAAAGGTATGTGTTCATACTTTCTAGTTTTTTCCAGTTTAGAGCATGTTTTTGTTTGGTTAAATTGATGTACTTTGAGTGCTCGAGATCCGAAATTGCTTCCGCTTTCTTAATATTAACTCCATCAGTTTGGGCATGAGACATGGTCTAGTTGCATGCTTAGGTAACATGCATTTGGTGAGTTTGTGAGGAGGTTATTGAACCTTGTGAGCTTGCTAAGGATTGTAGGGTGAGTACCAGTACACCTCGAGTACAAATGGTCGAGGGGTGGTATTGTCACCATTGGAATAAGATGAGCATCGAGGCCTTGGGTACAAATGGTCAAAGGTTGGTGTGATGAGTCTAAAAAGCATGTGTTGGGTGCTTGGGACAGGGCCAATGCATTGCTAAGTCATCGGTGCACCTTGGGTACAAATGATCGAGGGGCGATGCACAGTTCGAGACCTTGGTAACATTAGTCAAAAGTCGAACACCAAGCTTCGTAGAGAAGTATTGAGGCTCTGGTAACAGTGGTCAGGGGTCGATGCTTCTCGAAGGGTCAGTCTTGGAGAGCTTTGGTAAGGGCTAAACATGAGTGTTGAGTAGAACCGAGCGAGCATGGCATGATGTGAGAATTCGTGTGTTAGTTGCATAGCATGGTGGAAGAATTCATGTGTTAAGCGAATCGGATGCATAGTTTACTTGTTTATGTATGCATGGCATGATGTTGGTAAATTTACTTTAGATAAGCATGTTTGGGTGCGTGTGTATAGCATGTTGTTTGTTGTTTGATGTTTGGTGGCTCACTAAGTGTGAGCTACTTACTACTTTTGTACTGACTCTCCCCCCTTCCCCCCCAACCAAAAGATTTTGTAGGTGCTGATGAGCTCTACGAAACTGGTGATGCAACGAGGAGACGTGATGGGAGGACACCATTAGAATTACGTGCTTTCTTAGTATTGATTTTCTTTGAATTGCATAGATAGGATTCTAGTTGTTTTGTATAGGTGTTTGGCGTAGGTATTTCTATTCTTTATTGTTTCTGAAATATAGATAGGTTCTTTGGTAGACTTAGGTTATGAAATAAAAATCCCTTGATGATAGAAATTTATTTGTGTTTCTGATGGTTTATCTAAATTAATATTGTTTTGGGAAATGAGGTTTTTTTTTTGTTCGTTCTAAAGTCTGGGAGTGCTGTGTTATTGCCAGGAGGTGTGGTGTTAGTTGATGTGTTGTTTCTGGTTATAGAAGTACAATATTTTGCTTATCAGGTGCTAGGGAAAAATTTTGGCTATCTTGTAGTTACACCGTTATGCTGTCGAAATTTTCGGGGCATAATGGTTATAAGCTTAGTAATGTACCTAAGTTAGGTTAAAATTTGGGGTCATTACAGTAACATTCAGGCCCAGACACCTATCACATTTGTTGCGAATGCTGAGGGAAAAAAATATTGAATTGTACAATTGAAGCAACAACCACGATAGACTGTAGGGTGAAGAGCCTGAAGAAGCAGTACACAACCATCTCCGAGATGCTAGGTACCAGGTGCAGTGGATTTGGGTGGAATGATGAGTTTAAATGCGTGGAGGCTAAGAAGGACGTGTTCGATGAATGGGTCAGGGTAAGATTACGGATTTATAACTTACATATTTGTTACACTAAAAGTACATAAAAATATATTTGTTTGGACATGCAGGGTCATCCTGCTGTGAAGGGACTCCAGAATAAGCCATTCCCCCACTTTGATGAGCTGGCATAAATCGTTGGGAAAAATCTCACGACACGTGCTGGTGCAGAGACCCCTGGTGACATGACATCGAATGATGCCGAGCCACTTGGGACAGATGAGGAGATAGAAGTATCCCAGGAACCTTATGTACCACAACCCCCTTTGTTCGATGGAACAAGCAATTTGAACGAGGAAGAGAATCTAGGGAAGCCAACAAGCAGGCTTCAAAGATCGGCCACAACGTCGCTTAGAAGCAAGAGGAAACGTATGCCCTACCACTATGACATGCAAGATGTCATATGCACGACAATGGACATGCAACATACCCAGTTGGAGTGTATTGCACCCTGACCTGTATCAAACTATGCTCTTGAGGATAATCGACTCAAACAGGTCTCAGACATCCTTTCTGATTTGACACCAGCGTTGTCCAGATAGGACATAATCACGTTGATGGACATCTTATTTACAAATGTACTTAAAACCGTCAGCTTCTTGTCAGTCCCAATGGATGACAAATGAGATTATTGCATGTACCTTCTTGGAAGAAGGGAATGACTCATCTTGCTTCAACTCAGTTTGTGCTCCCATGAATTCAACCCATATATCTCTTATCACTATTTTCTTTGCTTGTAAGTAACGACTCATATCTTTTGTAACAACTACACATGTATGCCTTTTTATGTTGTAACCATGATCTTGGCCATTCTTGGTCATTCACTATTTTTTGTTATAACAATTACACAAGTGACTTTTTTGTTTGAACAATGAACTTGACCCTTCGTGGGCATTCACTATTTTTTGTTATAACCATGAAATTGCCCATTGTTGTCCTTTTAAATTAAAAGTCTTATATAAATTAGAGTACTACCTAACAATTTTTTTAATTAATAAAAATCTCCCTATCTCACTTCCTCTACATGTCATCTACAAAAAAAAAAAAATTTAATCAATAGCTAAAAAATATCTATAATTTTATGATTTGAATATAAGAAAGACATATTTTGAACTAACTCGTTTTATAATTTAAGAAATTAGTATTTAAAAAGGTTAACATATTAAATAAAATTTTATTTTCAAATTAATCATATTCAAAATAAAAAGATAAACAATTTTTCCTTCCAAACTTAATAAAATAAAATTATTATACTAAATAACATAAATATAGTAATATGAACAAAAGTATACTTGATATTCATTTTGAATGGTGTTAAAAAATATATATTCATTTTAAACTTAATTATTTTAAATAGAATAAATATTTGATATTTTAAAACTTCAAAGAATATATTATTTTCAAATTAATCAAACTTTAGATAATCCATTAAATTGGTTAGTTAGAAAAATAAAATCTTAAATTATACAAAAAAAAAATATTTTACTAAGCTTGAAAAACAAATTTTGAATTAAAAATTTAAAATTGATCAAAACAAGTCTTTAACAGAATTGTAAAATATTCATAAAATAATATAATTTAAAATCTTAATTTTAGAATTGACGAGAACAAATCTATATTATTTATAGAATTGAGAGAATAAAAACATAAAAATGTTGAAGTTTATTTGAATCCCTTTAAATTAATAGATTGAAATCTTTTCGAATGACATGTAATATTTAAAAAAGTATTGTAAAACTTTCTTTTACTTAAAAACTATCAAAAGTAAATCAATAACTAATGTGAGATATATTGAAAAAAGAATGTGGATTATTTTGTTTAAAATTCTTTTTTTAAAAAAATTATAAAATATACATAAATTAATAAAAATAAAAATAAAATCTCAATCTTAAAATTCATGCCAAAAAATTCTTAATAGTAAAATTTTGAAAAATTATAAAAAAAAAAAAACGATAAAAAAAAAATCAACTCCTTTCGGCAATGCCCGGGACCCACCTCTCTCATCCATTCCCGTTCAGTAGAGTTCTTAGTCCATTTCTGAAAAACAAAGCTTCTTCCACCAATTCTCGAGCTTCTTATTCTCGATGTTCAGATAAGAATTAGTAAGCAATATCAATGGCGAAGAGATCAGTAGCATTGCCGTTCTCCCGCCTTCTTCTCAATCAGGCCCTCAAGAAGCCCATGAACGCCGTATTCCATGGATTTTCCCTCTCCGCTCGAACCCCAAGTCTCTCTCTTTTAGGCACACCCTTCTGTTCCACTTCCTCATCCAGAGCCGTACAGCATCTTCTTGCCGAGCTGGAGATTGAGAAGCATTTGAAGTTGATGGAATCGGTTGCAAATTTTCCCCCCAAGTATTTCAATTTCATTTTTACTGTTCTGCTGCCTGACAAGCTTTCTGTTTCTTTTCTACTTCCTAGAATGGAAATTTTTATGCATTCTCGTCATCTTTTGGTCTTCTATCCATTTTATTGCTCTGCTGTTTGATGCACATGTTATCCCTTTTGGGGATTTACTAGAAATAAGAAAGTAGTCTAGTTCTTAATTGTTAAAAGAAAGAGCAATAGTCTGACTATTTTATTTTTCTTATAAAATTTTCAAGTATGAGATGGTAATTGAATGTAAGTGGTGAAGAATCTGCCAAATTTTGGTCAATGTTGATTAATTGTGTACAAATCTTGTGCAGTTCCAGTATTGTTTTGGGATTATTTTAGGTTAAAATATTAATTTCTCAAAAAGTTTTATTCTTTCTTTAGGTATTATGATATACATGTCATATATCCTATTTTTTAATGGAAAAATATGTTTCATTTGTATGTCCGGGATGCTTGAATTTCTCACGCTTAAGCTTTGAATTTGTGTTTCTTTCTGATGTTATAGTTTTCCCCCTGCAAAGTTATTTTGATAAAATAACCCAGATTTATAGACTAACTCATATTTGTTTCACAATAACGGCAGGGTTCTGATGAGAAATTGATTGACGTGAATAGAACAAGCAATTTTAGAGAGGTATCAAACACTCTTCCTTTAATTATTTTACTTGGAGAAATGTTTACTATTTATTAGAACTTTGTGTAATATGTTTAATCCCTTCTGTTAACAGAATGGGCTAGAAGAAGCACTTTCTTTGTATGAGGAAATGGTTGGAAGTGGAATCTTCCCTGATGTAGTTACTTATAGTTCCATTTTATATGGTCTTTGTAAGCATGGGAAGTTGTCTGAAGGAAAACTGCTTTTGAGGGAGATGGGCAAGATGGGCATGAATCCTAATGATATCTCATATTCTATCCTTCTTGACGCATTGTTTAAGGCTGGGAAAATTTCAGAAGCATTAATGACGCTGGGTTGTATGATTGTGCGTGGGAATAACTTTGATGTGATAGCATGTACTGTTTTGATTGATGGATTCTTCAAAAATGGACAAACTAAAGAGGCCGAGTATATGTTCTGCAATTTATACCAATTTAATCTAGTTCCAAACTATATCACATATTCTGTCTTAATTGATGGCCGTTGCAAGCTAGGAGACATCAATGGTGCTGAATCTGCACTGCATGAGATGGAGGAGAAACATTGTGCCCCTAATGTCATCACCTATTCTTCTATGATCAATGGTTATGTGAAGAAAGGAATGCTTCATAATGCTTTTAAAGTATTGAGACAGATGGTACGCCAAAATGTCATGCCAAATATATTTACTTATGCAATTCTACTTGATGGTTCTTTCAAGGCTGGTTGGCAAGATATTGCCCTTGATCTTTATAACAAAATGAAACAGGGAGGATTGAAGGATAATGTTTTTATACTGGATGCTTTTGTGAATAACTTGAAAAGAAGTGGAAGGATGGAGGAAGCTGAGGATTTAATTGCAAAAATGGTATCTGGAGGTTTAATACCCGACCTTGTGAACTACACAAATTTGATGGATGGGTTCTTGAAGTCTGGGAAAGAATCATCTGCTCTTAACCTGGCTCAGGAAATGACTTCCAATAATGTAGTGTTTGATATTGTTGCTTTCAATGTCTTAATTAATGGTTTGTTTAAGCTTGGGAAATGTGATACAGGATCAATTTACGTAGCAATGGAGGAGTTGGGGTTATCTCCCGACTCAGCAACATACAACACCATGATAAATGGTAATTTTAAGAAGGGGAACTGGGAAACTGCCCTGCAATTGTGGAATGAGATGAAGAGCAGAAAGTTCGTACCAAGTGCAATCACATGTAACATTATGATAAACGGTCTTTGTGAAGCTGGGAGGATAGAAAATGCAATCGATATTTTGAAAGAAATGGTTGTGATGGGTTTGTACCCCACATCAACTACTTATAGAATTCTACTCAATGTATCCTCAAAGAGTAGAAGAGCTGACACTATTTTACAAATCCATAAGTTACTTGTTGATATGCACCTTAAAGTCAATAAGGATGTTTACAATATTCTCATAAGCAACTTGTGCAAACTAGGAATGACTAGGAAGGCAACTACGGTGTTGAAAGTCATGAAGAAAAGTGGAATTTTAGCAGACACAACAACGTACAATACCCTGATACAGGGATACTGCATTAGCAGCCATCTGAAGAGAGCTATTATGACATATACTACAATGTTGTCTGAAAGAGTTTCTCCAAATATTGAAACTTACAATCTCCTTCTAGGTGGTCTTTCTAAAGCTGGGTTAATAAGCGAGGCAGATGACCTACTTAGTGAGATAAAGAAAAGGGGCTTAGTTCCCAATGCTTGTACCTATGAAACTTTGATGCGCGGCCATTGCAAGGTTGGAAATATAAAGGAATCTTTGAGATTCTACTGTGAGATGGTAGTTAAAGGATTTGTTCCAAGAGCGAGCGCCTATAACATGCTCATAGGTTATTTTTCTAAGATGGGAAAAATGAGACAAGCTCAGGAGCTAATGAATGAGATGCAGAGAAAAGGCGTATCCCCCACTTCTTCCACATATGACATACTGATTTGTGGATGGTGCAAGCTTTCTAAAATGCCAGATCTGGGCAGGACATTAAAGGTATCATACCGGGCTGAGGCAAAAAGATTATTCACTGTGATGAATGATCGAGGATTTGTTCCTTGTGAAAATACTCTTTTTTGCATTAGTTCTACATTTGCTGCACCTGGGAAGAAGGCTGATGCTCGTATGTTATTGAGGAGGACATACAAGAGAAAGCGTGAGTGAGATATGTTTATTGTAGGGGATGAATTCTTTCAAATAGTGAGTATTCTCTTTACTCTCTGAGATTTATCTTATAATCTCTTGTGCTATAGCATTGCAATTAACAAAATTATAGGTTACAATGTCTTCATTGGATGATTTTGGCATAACATCTAATTATTTGATTACTGAATATTAGTCAAACTGTGCCATCATCTCTCTTTCTCTTGAACTTTTGATAAGAAATGAAGCATTTCATTTGAAGCATATGAAGAACCCAAAAAGCAAAAGAAGTTATAGAAAACCTCTCCAATTGGTGCAAATGGTAGAAAGACACTGTATTAAAACTACATTTTATAGGGTGTAAATTTATTTGATATTGGTACTAAATGCATATCTTTTCTCCCATTTTTCGTTAATCTCGCTCTTGCGTAGTTCATATCTCCACATTTCTTGGTTATCTTAGTGGGAAACTTGAGAGGGTAAAAAATGGTGAATGAGATGTTAGACAACAATGATTGGATCAAAGTAATCACCTCCTCCACCTCCTTTGACTTACCTGTAGTGAGATGATGGAAGAAGTTGTTTAAGGATCCTCCTTTCTGAGGGAATGGTTCTGGTTTTTGGAAAGCTGGCTTTTTAGCGATTGTGTGGTTTATATGGCTGGAAAGTAGTATAGCGTGTACAAGGTTAGATAAAACGTGAGAAGTGAGAAGATATTTGGGTTCAGATTGCTTTTTAATGGTTTCTTTTAAGCTCTTAATTCAGTTTTCTTTTTCTTTTTCTTTTTCTTTCTTTGTGTGTGTGTGTAATTGCCCTTTACGTTTTTGCTGCCTAAAGTGGTGTGCTAGGTCTTGTTTTTGTAGGTCCTTTCTTTGTACTTTCATTTGTCAGAATGAAAGTTGGTTTCCAATATTAAAATTAATAATAATAATAATAACTCTGAGAATGCCCTTAATTTGAAGTCAAACAAAAAAATGCCCATAATTTATCCATTCCTTCTGTCCGTTTTACTCTCTTAATGATAATAAGTTTGCTTAACAAAGATATATTTTCTCTCACCTGAAATATAAACTGTCCTGGTGTTTCCTATTTTATTTAAAGTTCAAAAAGAAAAATGCGAGAAGGGAGTGCGACTATAATTGTTGAGATTTGCTATCTGATATGGCTGTTTTTCCATTCAAATATGCAGGATATATGACATCAGTTCAATATTTGGTATTGGTGGCCACCTACCTAGGATTTAACATTCTACATGTTTCTTTGGCAACCAAATGTAGTAGGGTCAGGTGGTTATCCTGTGAGATTATTTGAGGTGCATGATTATCCCGTGAGATTAGTTGAGGTGCATGTAAGCTGGCTTGGACACTCGCGGATATAAAAAAAATGACATCAGTTGATTCACCACCTCTACCTGTTTCTGTGTAATTGATGTGGTTCAATACGTCTCTTGCCTTTTCATCATCATCCCGGCAATGTTACTCATCAATTCTCCATCTCATTTGTGCAACCATCTCAATTATCTATGATCATCAGACATCAGCCATCATTATTGAGTATTTCATCTTTCCCTTCCCCCTGTGGTGATGCCTTTTTTAGCTGTCATTCTTGAGACCGACTTGGGTTTGTTCTATTCTATATTTCCATTTCAACTCCCAGGCCTTACTGAGGTGAGTTGAAAGAAGTTGAAACTTCACATTGATGAGAGCTACCGTTGCTTGTAGCTTGGGAATCTGCTGGTATACTCGGTAGGTGTTAATATGTTGTTTGTAGCTTGGGAATCTGCTGGTATACTCGGTAGGTGTTAATATGTTGGTTTGGAAAGTTAAAGTTCTTGAAAGGCGCTTGGTCACAAAAAATGTCATTGTAATATTTCTTTAATGTTGAATAGGGGTTTGCAGGATGTGTATTTTTATTTCATTCATTTTTACAGGAACTGTTTGAAAGTGAGAAAGAAGGAAAAAGGTGAAATAGAATTGTGCATTAAAAAAAGTAGCGAGAATACTTCTTGCACGGTCCTCTTTGCTGACAATGCAGGAGATTGAAGGCGTTTACAAAGCATTTCATAAGCATTTTAAATGCTTCAAGGTGAGTAGTTTTGTTTTTCTTCATGCAACTATTACATGCTCAACATCATTGAGTACTCTCATGAGGTCATTAGTAGCCTGAATTTCAACTTTTGTACTTTTTTTTCCCAAAAGAAAGACCATAAAAAAAAATTATGTTTTTGATCCTCATGTCATTCACCAGAGAGACAAGACTTCTTAAGTTTTACCTTTTTCTTCCTGACTGCATCTCAACTACAATGAAACTTTGCACAATTCTCCAGCATCTTCCGTCTAATGTTGTGTTATTCTCACTGGTTGTCAATATTTGTTGCCTCAGAGTTGGGAGGCAGTCCATGCTTTTGATGCTGACATTGCTTGTTCCATAATCAGGGAATCCATTCATAAGGTTTAGTTACTCCATTTAGACTCTTTTATGTTATCCTGTTTTCAGTTCTTCTACATTTTGATGTCTAAGATGGCATTAAGGTTAAAGTTAAAACAAAATTGTCCGTGTTGATTGTTGAGCTTATCTTTATAGCATTTCTGGCAAGCTTTTTCTCATAATATGATCGAACCAAGGGAAAAAAACGATATTTTCTTGTCAATTTCCAGGAAAAAGATGTTTGAACATTATTAGAAGAGTTTTCTACTTGGAATAATGATGCTTTAGGGTTTTAAGGGAAATTCACTCTCAGACCTGAAGCCTTCCTAATTCTTATTGAATGATCAAATAATGAATTTATAGACATTACAAAGGAAGCAGCTGAAAGAATAAGACATAATAATATAACAGAAAATACCAAGTAACCAGATAACTAAAGGTGGGGTTGCATAATAGAAAGAATGATACTGTCATCATTTGCCAATCATTAGCTCACAGAAGGTTCTAGAATTTCCAATGCCAGCTCATCCAGTCAGGCAAGCTGAATATCGAAACATAGTGTTTGTTACTGTAGCTTAACATCTCTCTCATACACAAATATATTTTGAGATCTCTATGACATTGATGAATGTTCATTATTGACTTGCAGTGACAAAGTTTGCATTGAGTTGGGAGGAGAAAGTCTGGTTCCAAGAATTTACTGGCCAGAAAACAGATTTTCTGAAACTGTACAAGCTTGTTCATGGTGATGGAAGGAAGGATCATGGATGAATAATAAACTGAAAGTGAAACTCCAAATGGATATTTCATATTTGGGGTTTTCCGAATGTTGATGCAGAATTGCGATTGCATTGAAGTGAGAAAAATTGAGGTCTATATTGACATAATTTAGAGTTCTCTTTTAAGTTAGTATCTTCAAGAAAGCAAGAAGGGAAAGGGATTTGTAATCTATCCTAATTTGGGGGATTTTTGACAAAATATTGGTGATATGTTGGTAGTCAACAATCAATCCACAATGTTTTGCTGGATATCTTCTATTGTTGATGTATTGAAAGTATGACATGCTGGGTCAACATTGGGTTGTAAGGAAACTTGTAGAATTTTAATATTTCAGGGAGGTTGGTCACCATAGGGTTTGAGTCCATTCTCCTGAAACTCTTGTACTTTTTCCATGCTCTAATGTCACTTGGCCAATCCATAATAGTTGTGTAGTGTAATATATGTATGCATTGTTTTGAGAAGTCTTTTACACTATTGCAATTTAAGGTTAGAATAAGGTACGTTGCTTCACTCTTTAGATTGTCGAAGTAATTTTCCATTCTTGATGGGGTTGTTTCTAAATGATGTTGAATTGTGTTTCTTGACGATGGCGAGTATTTCAAATGTCTTAATACACAGTTACATTATGCCAATGATTTTATTGTTTGCGTCTTCTATTGTAATTAGTTGTGTAGGAATTGCTAGATAATTGAGATATATTGACTTGTGAATATCATGTTTTAATAGCATTTTCATAGGTCAAGTTCTTATACATATGGTAACTCTAAAATATTTTTGTTCACGTCTAAATTAAATTAAATTAAATTAAACAATCTATGTATTTAGACTAGTTTAATTTCTGATTTAAGATCTTTTGTTTAAAAATAGGTTTGTTAAGTCTAGATACACAATGATTCAAGGAGGTGGAGTTTTGAAACTAAAAAATATTAAGGCAACAAGATTTTACAAGCAAATTACACATTTTTCATATTCAAAATCAATGGGAGTATGCTTGACTTCATGGCTTTAGATTTTTCACATGTGAAATCTTGAAGACCAAAGAAAGGCACTTTCAGGGCCAACAATTTTTAAGGCATGCGTGAAAAATGCGTATGCAACCCTAATTATTAAACTTTCTTGTATGATCGGACTTTTGACAAAATCCACAAAAAATGATATAAGGTAAACAAAATCATTTACGTGATCATCTCTAATTGATTGATGACTTGATCTCAAAGCAACACAATTTCATATATCTAGAATCTCTTTACATGATCATCTCTAATTGATTGATGACAAAATTAAAGTATGTTGTTGCTAGACTAGAGTTGAGGTGGAACTAGGTAGCAACTTGGAGGTGTTCTAGCAAATGCATAAATCGTAGCACGAGCGTTCATAGAGAGTTATGGTAAATCATGTTTCACAAATTATAGTGTTGATTTTTATTATTAGACATAGGTAGGTATGAATATGACCAAGTAATGCCAACAAAATTTTGCATAAGTTAAAACTATTCATTGATTTTTTTTTTCTTTTTTTAGTCCCATGATCAAAATTTTATTCAAGTGTGGAACTTTTGGTCATTTGTAACTTCGAGGTCATTTTCCAAAGATCTTAATATCTTGGGAATAGTTGAATATAGTATTTCTTGATTTACACTTTGAAGAGGATAAGTTGATTTTTAAAGGAGTGATAGTGATCGACCTTCATAATCTAGATATATTGGAGGAAGAAAGGAATAAGGCATGATGTTAGAAATTTAAGCATTGTATAGTTGAATGTAAAACTCTACGTACTTTTATCGATCAAACATTAAAATGATACTCTGAATATGACTTTTAATAAATCACTCATAAACAAATCATTTTCCCTAAAATACTATTTCTAAAATCACTTTCAAACGAGCATGTCCTTAGTCTCTTTAGCTAAATACATTTCGTTATCAAATTATCCACTTTAAAATGATATTTTGAAATGAGAAGTCCACTAATCATTTACACAATGTACAAAGCATGTGCAAATTACTAAAAACTTTCAAAGTACTCCAAGGTAATAAAGAGAGATTTTATTCGATCAACATATTTCAGTCCTTATTATAATACACAAGAAAGCTGTGCATATTTTTTCAGAGCATAATATGTACCAAAAAAATCACTTAGCTCTCTCCATATCCTATAGAGAAAAAAGTTGCTTAGATTTCATTTTTCCCTCTTCAAAACTCTGTTCTTGCTTGAGCTACATCAAAACCACTGTTTCCCAGTTGCAGCCATCAAACAAAGCTCTTGAGAGTTGATTTTTAATTGCATTTGTCTCAAAGCTTGAAATATGGCTTTCTTCAATTTGGAAATTGGCAGTCAAGATCCAAAAAGTAGCTCCTTAAGAGACGTTATCGGTGTTCGGAACCCATATACCACGGAGTCTCTCCAGAAGAAAAAGCCTAATGGGAAATAACAACATCAGATATCTAGAGGTGTCATTTCATAACATTCACATTTCTCACTTAACTACTTTGTATTTTTAGTTTTTGAGAAAATTTCGTAATTATTCCCTATTCGTAGTTTCTCATTTTTCAGAGATATTTCTAAACTTGTATACAAATATTAAAACGAAAATCTACTCTTATATTGTTTCTTTCCAACTTTTCAAAAACATAAATAAAAATATTGTGTTATCATTTTTTTACTTGTAAGATTTATAATAATAAATATTAAAAAGAAGATACAAATGAAAAGATAGTTTTGAACATTCTATTTTCTTAAAAAAAAAAAACATTTTTCAAGTAAAACTTTCATTTATTGGTTTAAAATTTTAGAGAATATTTACCAAACTCATTTCTATTTATTTTTCAATAATAAAAGAAAGAACAATAACTAAGAAACAAGAAACCACTACCAAAAACATTATTAAACAAGCTAACTATGTATTTCGTAAATTGAAAATTCATAGTTTCTTTTTCAACCAAACAATATAAATCTGCTATCTCAGGTGGCAATTTGTGGAAAAAAGAGAAGCATATGGAAGACAAGAATGAATTGGGATAAGAAGAGAACCTATCCAGGAGAAGAGACCAGCGGTTGCAGCAATGAAGAACTCCCTGCTCACGCCATTGCAACTGTGGGATCCATAAACACAGTCAATTAACTAATACTAAGGCAATTCTTATTAAAAAAACACTAATACTAAGGCAACAAAATTGTAAACGTATCAAATATCACAAGCAGCTTACCAATACAAGCATACAATGTTAGCATATCCATAAAACAAAATCGCCCAACCCGAACCCAAGAACCTGCAAGTTCAGTTTAAACGAGGATTATCAATATGCTAATGAAGGTTGGTCAACAGTAGTAATTTTTTCAGATATCAGCACTCTTTTCCCACTGTTATATACTCTGCAATCGTCGTGGATACACACCCTAGGGCCGAAAGAAGACGGACTATTTGTGTCGATTAGACCCTGTTTTCATGATATGCAAGACGTAGTTGTTCTTTGATTTCATTCTCTTATTGATAGGTGACATTGACAGAAAGTTCTACAAAGAGACACAACACATCCGTACTATAAGTGAAGACTATGTTTCAACAAATATTTGTGTGGTTAAATTATAAATTTAGACACTAAACTATGATTGTTGTGTCTATTTAACTCCTAAACTTTTAAAATTTTCATTATTTAATTTAGAATTATGATGTTTGTTATTAACTAAATGATGACATGGATAAATGTTAACTGATTTTGACATATAGCAAAAAAGAAAAGTAGACAGCAGAACAAAATAAAGTGACACAAATAATGACAAAAGTTACATAGAATCACGATTCAAGTTTAAGAGTACAGTAAATCTTTTAAAAGTGAACAAAATAGACACAACTATCAAAGTTCAAGGACTAAATTTATGATTTGACCTATTTGCGTTGATCTGCATAAGAAATATTGAAAAAATACTTTATAAACATAATATAAATTCAACTATAGAGATATGGATGTAGTTTGGAAGCTTCTCAAAGAGATTCCCTGTGCTTCTCAAAGCTATCCTGAACGCATCATAACTTTAACACCCTACTATTGTGACATTCAAGTTGATTGAAAACAAAATAATGACTAGAAAACAGACATTAAAGGTCTGGTTGGGAGGCAATAACATTACCACATGAAGTCTCGAATGAAAAGTGCACGTGGGAGCACGAGACCATTTCCAATCAGGGCAAGAAGCATTGTGAGAGCTGATAAGCCTTTGATGTTCTCAGGATTCAGATAATTAGTCCACTGAACAAACAAGCATATGGTGGTTAGAGGTAAAAATCAAGATGCATAGTATATATTTATATTATACTAAAAGTTTGAACAGTACAAATACCAGTTGTGAAACCGGCATCCACATGAAGAGGAGTGTTGCTGTCCATCCAGACAATGCTCCAACAAATTTCACACCTTTGTCAGGAAGTTTTCCAGCTCGTGCCTGTAAATCTTAAAAGGACACCGTTCAGGGAAGTTGAACTAGATCGCAGCGATAACATTTTTAGCAACATGACATGAACAGACACTAAGCTTGGTTTCAGATCTCAATTCGCACTATTCCATTTTAATGACCATATACATGTAAGAAAAGTCGTTGTCAGAAGAGAAGAATTTTACCAAAATAGGAAGTATGACCATCCATTTGGTTTAATTTTTGCAACACCATTATTAACAGAGATGCTCAATCCTCACAAGCATGATTAGTTTCATACTTCTGAGAAATCAGGCCATTTACATTATACTTTTAAGATTGAGCTTAATTAACTTTTGACATGCCTGAATGGCCTGTCTAATCTGATAAGATAAACGTGAGCAAATTTGTTCACGGCGTACAGAGACCATGAAATAGCTCTCTCCCAGGAGATATGATCACTTTACTAGAAAAGGCCTTTTATTGGTCATCCTTTCAGTAAAGAAAGGGAAGTCTTGTGGATTAGCTTCATCAAAGCCTTCCTTTCGTTAGTTTGGTTGGAGCGAAGGCTTTCGTTAGTTTGGTTGGAGCGAAATCATCACATTTTCGAGGACAAAGCTACTGATTTTGATAGTTTTTTTTTTTAAATATTTGACCTATATTGCTCTCTCTTGGTGTAAATTCTCCCCTCTTTTTAGTAACAATAATCTCACTTCTCTTATGGCCATTGGAAGTGCTTTTTGTAATTCCTTTGGCACATAGGTCGCCTTCTTTTGTTATTTCATCTTGTCAATGAAACGAAGGTATCATAGTTTCTCATTAGAAAAGAAGAAGAAGAAGAAGAAGAAGATTATGAGGTGACATATTTCATTGAATGGATTAGCATATGCAAGAAAAAAGAGAATATAGGTATGAAAAAGTCTACCAAAGAAACTGCTAGCAGAGCTGCAACCAAAGCAATTACTCCAGGCAAGATACTATTTGGTATGAACGGAACAAAAGTAGACCACATAACCTGCAAGAAAAATTTGCAAAACCAAAATTCCATCTCCTTGAGACAAATTTTACTATTACATGTGTATCATTTCCTCAATGAAGCAGGACTCGAAGAGAGATTACCTGGGGGAGGACAGAAAATCCACCAACAGTGATGAAGTCTTCCCAAGATTTCAAGATTTGTACAGGAAGAATATTAAAGTAATTCATAAAGTTTATAATAAGACCAGAAGCCACAACCGTGGACGTGGCTGCAAAGTAAGGCAGGGGCATGGCCCCTGCTATTGCAAGCTGGGCAAAAACTATATATGTTGTAACTACTCCTAACGTTTGAATTACCATGGCCTCCTTCTCCCTCTTCTTTGCAAAGTACGATAGCAGTGCAAGGTTCCCAAGCAAACCAGTTAACATCCCCTACACGTATAAACTAACTCTTTGAGGTTCAATACCTTGGCACTTTCTGGACTAGAAATGAAATAAGGAAGTGAAAGAAGAGCATTCAAATTATCTTGAAAACACTAAACATTAGTACACAACTCAAAATTTTATTGTCAATGTCCACTCTCTGTAAACAGCTTGAATTTTTAATGGAAATACTTTTTACCAGCCATGGAACTGCCAAAAGCGCGGTTTTGTTTCCAGCTAAAAGGTTTCGAGCATTAAGGATAATCTGAGGCAATTGTAGCAACATAAAAGGGATGTTTGCAGCTCCAGAAAACTTTGCTGTCAACGAGCTCCACTCCTCAAACCTTTTGCTGTCCCTTAAAGTCTCAGATCCCTTTCACAATTTAAAAAGAGAATACATGAGTACATGCATACGAAAAGCAGGATTTGCTAGTATAAGATATAAGACCCAAGATTGCAAACCATTATTTTATATTGCTATTGAAGTTCATGACCATGGTAATAAATCAAGAATCAAGATAGCTCAACGGCGAGAAACCTGATATCTTATTCTTCCATTTATTCAACAACACAACACATTTACATCATACAAAGGAAGATAGCATTTCCCAGCTTAGAAATCCGCAAGTAGTGTATTTGCTTCATAAATTGGAGATTCTATACTCGATTGATCATTCCATAGAAAGATTTTCAGAAATTGATGTTTCTACTTTCAAATCATTCCTATGGCAACACATGCCACAGACCAAAACCACATCCTAACATTATAGCAAATATGATGGCGAGTTGAAATGCCTGTTGTTCAAGTCGGATAGAAAGAACAGAAATCATCAAAACAGGCCAATATAGTACACAGCAGCCAATGAGAGTAAGAAAGGCTTCATCAACTCAAAACCTTGAATTAAGAGGAGCAACCTGGTGATGTGACTGAGGGACGTCGGACTCCAAGGCGGCGACCGGAGGAAGACGCCGGTGAGACAAGGTTAATCGCAAACTGTATGGCAGCACCTGCTTCAAACAAAAGCAATTATGCGGATTTGGGTTATTCAGAGGCAAAGAGAGTGAAATGGGCTTCGAAGGAACTGAAGCCGAGGAGAACACAAGTGGGTCTCGTCGTAAAGGAGCTCTTGCCCCATTTGAAGACAATGGGGGCTTAACCGCCATTATCATCGCGCTAATCTCCGATTTCTGACAGACCCAACTACAATTGATTCGCTAATTAGACACAGAGAGAAGATGGAAGCTGATGATTGGCAGTAGAGTCACAGTTTGATCAGTAGAGAGAGAGAGAAATTGGGTTGAATGGTGAATTGGGGCAGCTTCAGATTTTTGAGAAATGGGAGGTGACGCGTGGAAAGAATCTCGATTAATAGCGTTAATAAGACAAAGATGATCTTGTTTGGAGCGTTTCTGAGATGGGTCTGTGAGATATTTAGGGACGATCTGCATTTCGTTTCACGTTCTTGCTTGAAAAGGAAGTATGGGAAGGAAACGACAGACACAGAGAGAGAAGCAGAGCCGGGTGGGTTCGGCACAAGATCCAATTTGAGCAGTCAAATTTTGCAAAAGTACAAGCCTCACATGCCTTGGCCCTTGACCGTCTCATTCAACTATCTTTTTTCTTGTTCTTCTGAAAAAGATCGTCTTTTTAAGTTGTAGGGGTGTTTTTTCATGTCAATGCATTTAAGGAAACACTTTTTTATTATGACTTTGAAAAAAATATGATTTTGGGGTACTTTAACATGACGTAATTTAGTATCTTCAACACATTGACAAATGATTAATGAGAACGATCCATGTTTAATTAAATTCATGTTATAATTAAAAAAAAAACTAAAATTATGTTTTAAGTATTTGAATAAGACTAGTGTTTAATTGATATATTTCAAGAAAAAAAAATTTAAGGCTCTTACTTACCAATAATCAAAATGAATTGGAATCAGAATGAAAATCAATTGAAATGGGAATGATATTCCTTTGTTGTTTACTTGGAGTTACAAATAATATGCCAACCTAACTTTTGATTACAATATCAATAATAAATTTTAATTCATTTTATTACTATTTTATTTGATAGTAATATTTTTTTTGTTTTAACAATATATTTAATATTTTAAAAAATAATACCTAATTAAAATTAAATTAAATCAACCAAAAAAATATTAAAATAATTTTTTTATTCAAAGAATATAGGCTAATTTTTATTTATATATGCCATCTAATACAAATATTTTACTTTAACTAAATAATAAATAATTAAACATTTAACAAATTAGATAGAAAATTTTAATTTTATAAAAAGATTAAAGGTAATAAAAGAATAGATAAGTATGTTTTTTTTTAAATTAGAAGAAAAATTATTAATAGGGTAAATAAGAAAGAAAGAAAAAAATTATAAAATAATTGATAAAAAGATTGTGGCCTTCAATCTCATTAGATGAGAGAAAAAGCATATGATGTAAAGCAATTAAAAAAAAGGTTGTGGGGCCTATGGAATAAGGAATGAAAATGTCATTGATGAGGGTTCAAGAGAGTAATGAAATTACCCTTTTTATGAGGTAGGGATTCCCAAAATGGTTGTGGGTTCCATCATTTGATTCAATTCCTTCATGTTAGTAAACACCATCAACCTTGATTCTCATTCCCTTGAAGTATATAGGGCTAAGTTATAAGTATTTATGGAAGAAAATGTGGTGTTTCATATTGTTCAAGTTGGACGCCTAACTCTCATTCATTGGCGAATGCTTAAAAGCTTATACAATCATGTGGTAAAGTCAATACCATTACTTATCCCAAGGTGATGCAATGCACCATCCTTGTGGGTGCACATGTTACATTGGGCTTTTAGGGCGCACTTTGCACTTAAGTGTAAGTGCGAAGAGTTAAGGAGCCTTTTATGTTGTAGGATAGTGGCAATGGATATTCATCCTTATATAGTTTATATATGTAGAAGATATTGCATATACTTTGTACATTCTCTATATGCAATGCTCATCATTTTGCAATACACCATATCTAGTTTCCAACAATCTTAAGGGCATGTTTGAGAGTGATTTTGGAATGCCCAAAATCACTTTTGACATGCCCAAAATTAATTCTCTTTCAAAATTGTGATGTTTGGCAATGATAAGAAAGTGATTCCCGGTCAATTACTTGGGAGGTGATTCCCAAGTGATTTTATCTTTAAAATGACGATTATTTCATATTTTTTAAAAAATAATTACTTTTTGTGACGGTTAAAAACCGTCATCTTTTTATAAAAATTCATTAATTTTCATAAAAAAACATGTATTCACAAAACCAACGCCATTGAGGTCATCCATGATTATTTAAAAAATACCTATTTTTCTCTCCCTAAACTTTTTATAATGTCTATCTCTTACTTTATTCTTTTTTTAACATTTTTATTCATTTTCTCATTTTTTTTTTCTCTCCAATGGTTTTAACTCTAACTTTTTTTATCCCTAAATTTTTTTGTTCATCTCTCTATAATTTTTGTATCTCTTTAATTTTTTTTCTCTCTAATCTTTTACCTCTTGCTATAATTTTTTGCTCTTGAACTTTTTTGTCCCTAACTTTGAACCTTTGTTTTTCTCAGTAAAGTTTTTCTCCCTAAAATTTTTATCATTCTCTTCAAATTTTTTTGTATATCTCTCTAAATTTATTTCTCTATCTTTCGATTGTTTCACTCTCTATTAAATTTTTTGCTCTTAATTTTTTGTCCATCTCTCTAAAATTTCTATCCCTTCATGTCTTTAACATTTTTTTCTCTTTGAAACTTTAATTTTCTCTAGCTTTATTTTTTTCTCTCTTAATTTTTTAGTTCTCTTGGTATAACTTTTATCTACCACCTTCTAATTTTTTTTTAATTTCGAATGTAATACTCTTTTTAGTAATTTGATGATTCTAAAATCACATTTGAAAATAAACATTAATAGTTTAAAAAATATTTTTAATGAAATTTAAATCATTTTTACAAGAGTGGAAACAAATATTAAAATGATTTATAACTAAAACTTATACAAAATTAATTATAATTAAATCACTTAGCTTAAAACATCTATTTTAAAGTCACTCTAAAAAATGTCCTTAATCATTGAAAGTCACTTTTAATTGTATGAAAATCACTATTAAAAGTGTAGAACCAAACATTAAAATGATTATATGAAAATCACTTTCATAAACCAATTATAAACAAATCAATTGTCCTAAAATCACTATTTCTAAAATCATTCCCAAACATGCCCTAAAACGATATTCATTCTGGTTATCTCATTGTATTGAAGTGTATGTTTTCTAGCATTGTTAAAAATTTCTACATACCAGTATCCTATTTTAGTTTGGTTATGTTCATAGTCTATTCTCTTCTTTGATTATTATTTTTTATTTTTAGTACTATTCTCTTCTTTGATTAACCACATTAGATATTTGAGTTATCTATTTTGTACTTGGTATTTTTTCCATATACCAAGTATATCTACTGGAATATTTGTTATATCTAACGAGAATCTTTTTTTTTTTTTTAATTAATTGTTGTGTATTATGTTACTTTTGTTACAAATCAATAAATGAAACAGTGAGAATAAATGAAACAATCAAACAAGTATACTAAAGTTCCTACATTAGAAGGTACTTCTAATGGTAGCGTCTCTGTGACTTATATGTCAATGTCAAGTATGTTGTTGCATGCCGCCCAGTTTGAGAAGCAGAGAAGTTCAATAGTTTTAATTTCAAACATTGGCAACCAAAAGATGCTATTTATCTGACCATTTTGAACTTGGTCAAGTTCCTAACAGATGATTATCTAGAATTGACTGAGGAGAATGTCACATATAAGTCTACTTTGTTGACTATTGAAAATTGAAAATATGTTGACTGTATATGACATAATTATTATATCTTAATTGGCATAGATAATTATTTGTACAATGTATATAGTTTTTTTAAGACAGTAAAGGAACTAGGGATCTAGAAAGAAAGGTAAGATAGAGGATGTTGGTACAAAGAAGTATTGTATTTTAAACTTTCTTAATTACGAAGTGGTTGATACTAAGACCATGATTAGTTAGATTCAAGAAATTCTATTGATAATTCACTATTTGAAAGTAGAAGGCACACTACTGGTTGAATCCTTCAAAGTGGTGCAGTAATTGAGAAACCACCACCTATGTGGAGGGATTTCAAGAACTATCTAAAACATAAATGCAAAGAGTAAACCCTTAAGGAGTTGAAAGTTCATCTTCATACAAAGGAAGGCAACAAAAACAATGAGAAAAAGGTTGATCATATAACTTCAAAGGTAATTGAGAAGAGATTGTCAGTTGTGGTTTCAGAGCTCAATCTTGTAGTAAAAAACCAAGGATCGATGGTTAGATACTATAGTCACATGTCATATTTGTGGTGATGGAGGATTATTTGTTTACTACAAGTAAAGCTAGATGATTAGGGAGGGCGACTCTACTTGGGTAACTCTACGGAAACATAGTCATCTGCAATAAGAACTAGTAATTTTGAATTTCTCATATGGCAAAGAGTTGGTTGAATGATATATTGCATCTCTCAGACATAAGAAAGAATCTAATTTATAGATTCATATTGAGAAAAGACTTCAAAATAATATTTGATTATGACAAGTTTGTACTTACAAATTAAGGGGGAATATATGTTGGAAAGAGGTACCTTCTAGATGGCTTATTCAAAGCCAATGTGGTTGTTGTTGATGTAAACTCTAAGTTTTTGTATTCACATATGTTATGAATATGTATAATAATAAAGTCTTATACTTACTTGCTTGAGTAGTCTTCTTTATAGCATGGTAGACTTGGACATAAAAATTAACTACTTTGAAAAAGAGCATTTAAGTTTAATACCTAAATGGCTGTTTGGCCCAAGGGTAGGTGTTAGGGGGAGTTGGAGGATTTTTTTAACCCGTGTTTGGCCCATAGGTTTGCATAGCCCATGGAGAAAAAAAAAATGCATACTTCAACAATGTTTACTGTTGAAGTCCACACACTTCCCCAAATTCCCTACACGCGTTTTCTCGTTCTCAGACTTATCTCCTTCTCTCTCTTTGCTATGCTCTCTCTATTCTCTCTCCCTCAAGTTTGTCTTTGTTCATCTTCTCTGCCTCTCCTCCATAGATCTTCTCCCCCTTACCTTTGATTTTTCACCTGTTTAGTCGTGGGTAAGCGATCTTCTTATTCGATTCGTCTTATGTAAGCTTTTTTCTTCCACAATCAAAACCCTATCCCCAAATGAGATCTGTGACCCATGATAGATCTGAAACTCTAAACCCACTCCCTTCTCTAATTATTTACCCATGCATGTTCTTTTTGCCCACATTCGAACTCCTACTTTGTTGGTTGCTGAAATCAATTTTTTTTCAGGGTTGAAACCCTAACCCACATCCCTCGCCGCTTCAGTCCAAATAGCCCTTGTCGCTCTCTTTGTGATCCCCTCATCCACAGCAGCCTCTTCGTTGGGGTTGGTAGGCTTGGTAAGGGCTTTTGATGTCTTAGAGCCTGGTGGGGAGTGGAGGGCTTCGCCAATAGGTATGTTCTCCCTAACCCAAGGCCAATGAAGAGCACCCAATTATTTTTTCTTTTTTTAAAATATTTTTCGATCTATTTGTTTTCTTAGGGGCTATTTTTGTTCGTCCGTTTAATTTTTTCTCACCTATGTTTTGCTATGTGTTGTGATATGTCTTCTGATACATTTTTCTTATCTGTTTTCATACTCAACTCCTATTTCACTTTCCCTATTTTTCTTCACTGTGTTTTTCTCTGTTTGTTTGCTTCAAATTTCGTACATTTCATCTCCTCTGGAATTTGATTCTAATGGATGAAAAAATTCTATCTCTGAGGCCAATTTGAATGTAGTACCCTTTGGTTTCTTATTTTTTATTATGAAGTTTGGTTGGGTTGGATGAGATTGGATTCTTACTTTTTATTCTGATGGATGAATTCCATTTTTTTCTTTAACATTTCTTTCAATGAGGCTCTGGATTTTAATACGAAAATTGATTCCTATTTCCATTTTTTAACTTCTGTGTGTTGGCATGGAGTTTAAGCTTGGTTGGTATGTTGTTTAATGTTATCGATATTACATTTTTAGTTTCTGTGTGTTGTCCCCGAGGCCATAACATATGATTTGAATGTCATGTTTGCTTTGAATACCCTTTAATTATGGATGTAATTTCTTAACCACTCTCTTTGTTTAGGTTGCTGTCGTGTTTAATGATATTTTGATTGTATTTTGTATATTTTCGGTGTTGTTCCTGAGGCCACATACTCTGCCATAAATGCCCTTATTTGATGTATACTTCCCCTTTCTTCCCCTTTAATTAACGTTGTTAGGTGCACTTATTACAATAAGTGCACCCAACTACCTTGACAAGAACCAATGGTTTATTGATGGTTTCACTCTATATAACCCAATGCCACAGTTCCAAATCCTTTGAGCACAACTCCAAGGCCTTCACAAATCTTATCAAACATGAGTCCATCCCTCTTCCTTATTTCTCTTTGTTATACAGTGTTTTTACTTTGTTTGATGTTTCTTTGTTCATTTAACCAATGTTCATCTCCATATGTTATAGTGTTCCCAGTGTTAATTTCAAGCCACATCTCCCACCTCTTTCACCTGAATCTGTAAGCAAAGGTGTTGTTCCTTCTTCATTTTTTCCATTTTATTTTTGCTTTAAGTTCACATCGCTATATTAACATACACTTTGTTTCTACTCTTTTCAAGGTGTTACGATCTACTCTTAGTCTGAGGTTCGATATATTTTTTCTTTATTATGTATATCATATTGGACTTTGAACATTTTTTTCGACATTCTTATTCACTTTGTATATTTTTTTAAAGTTCAAATGGTGTTTCTTTTCATTTTGTTTGTGCATCGTTATGTATGATATTATACATATGTGGGTTCACATATTTTATATTAATGCAATGTTAGCTTTCAAAATGTGAATGCTTATATCCAATATCTTTGTAACGTTAATATCTTTGTTAGGTTAATGTAATGCAATATTTTTTAAACATAATTAGTTTTTAAAAAAAATGTATACAAAAAGTCATTTTCGAAAAGCCAAATAATGAGTTAAAAAGTAGAAAAAGCAATTCAAATCTTTTATAAATCTTCTATAAAATCCTACGTGCCCTAGGAAGCTTCGTACTCTCTTGATTGATGATGGTGGCTCCAACTTCTCCATTATCTCCACCTTTGCACAATCAACTGCTATTCTAGCTCGCGAAATTTTATGCCCCAGGACTATTCCTTCCGTGACCATGAAGTGACACTTTTTCCAGTTCAACACCAAGTTTGTCTCTTCACATCTCTGCAAGACTTTTCCTAAATTCCCCAAACATGCTTGAAAGGACTCTCCAAAGACTGAGAAGTCGTCCATAAATACCTCCATTATGAATTCCACCATATCTAAAAATATTGTCATCATACAACGTTGAAATATTGCATAAGCATTGAAGAGCCCAAAAGGCATGAAAGCAAATGTTTCGTATGGGCATGTGAATGTTGTTTTTTCTCTGATCTTAAGGGGCTATTGTAATCTGATTATGCTCCAAATACCCGTCAAGAAAACAATAATAAGCTTGCCCAACTATTCTATCTAACATTTGATCAATAAACGACAGTGGAAAATGGTCTTTTCTGGTGGCTTTGTTCAATCTCTTATAATCCATACAAATTCGCCACCCTGTTATCTTTATGTTCAGAATCAATTCATTTGCTTGGTTAACTGTTACAGTCATACCACCCTTCTTAGGAACACATTGTACAAGGCTTACCCAATTGCTATCAGCAATGGGATAAATGATGCCTACATGCAGCCACTTGATCACTTTTTTCTTTACCACCTCTTTCATTGTTAGATTTACCCTTCTCTGACTTTCAATAGTTCTGAAATCGTCATCCTCCAAGTTAATTTTACGCATACAGGAGGAAGGACTAATACCCTCTATAACTGTCAATGTCCACCCAATTGCCTTCTTGTATTGCTTCAACAAATTTGTCAGCAGTAGCTCATCCTCAGGTGAAAGACTTGCTGCTATAATGATTGGAAATGTTCCTTTTTCATCCAGGTAAAAATGCATAGGCAACGACTTAAGTTCCAACTCATGGGTACTATGATTGACGGTTGAAGTGGTGGTGATTTCCTTATCTGCCAACTCCAAAGACTTGAAGAATCTTTTATAACTTGGAAGTTCATTTATTATGTTCATTTCAAATTCTTTGTTGTAGCTTTCCAAATCCTCTTCCAAGAATTTTCCAAACATCTGGTTATATTGCTCTAGCAATTCCAATTCTAAGTTTTCTTTTATCAAACCATCTAGAATACTGATAGCTGAACATTGCTCTTGATCTGCAGGACATTTGACAGCATCCAACACATTGAACTTTTCCTCTTGGTCTTCTATAGTCAATGTAATTGTCCTTTTTTCCCACATCAACTACTGTACCACCAGTTGCCAAGAAAGATCTCCCTAAAATTATTGGTACATATTTATCTACTTTTGATAGCATGCATAAGTGTGCTATTTCTAGGCTTATTTTTATGCTAGTTTTGCTATGATTTTGTGTGCTTTCATGTATTTTTATGTTTATTTCTTAGAAATTGAGCATTTTGAGCAAAATCGGAGAATTATGAGATAATTTGACAAATTTGAGCGACTTAAGGCTATATTTGAGGATTCAAGTGTTGAAGAAGAAGGACAAGGCATTTGGACCCGAGGGCATAGCGTTGCAACGCCATTTGAGAAGCTTTTCAAACTTGAAAATCTGCAGGCATAGCGTTGCAATGCTACTCAAATATATTTTTTTCCCTTTTTTCAAAATTCAAAGGGACAGCGTTGCAATGTTGCCCCTAGTGTTGCAATACTGTCTCGACTCTATAAAAGGGAACTTATTCATTCGAATAAAGGGAGCCGTTTTGGAGAGACCTAAACCCTATTTTCAATATAAACATTGTTTGGAGGTCTAGATAGCATATTGGAGAGATAAGGAGGAGACTCAAGGCTTGGGATCGTGGGACATCACGTCAGGAACGAGTGTTGGCACACATCTTCCAGTTTTTCTGTATTCCCTTTACTTTGTGTCTTTAATTTTAGGATTTAGTGGATTGTATTTGAATGTATTCGAGTATTATAGACTCTTTGTCGATTGCATTATTGTTATAGAACTATGTTTGACTTATTGAATGTGTTTGTAACATCTTTTATGCACCTTGAATTAATCTTCTAAGCTCTCGGCCATATCTTTGTATGTTAAGTTAAATTTAGCTTGAGAAAGTAAATTTAACTAAGAACTTAGTGAAGGAATGAACGTTTCACCCCACAGCAGAAGCATTCGATCGTCTTTGATTTTATTTAAATTTAAACAATAAAATTAAGGTTAAGCAAAACATACATTGAAAATAATATTATGGAGAATTTTCTGGCGAATCTTTATATCTTCCACAAAGTCTTATTGGCTATGACTCGAACACAAAACCAAGGCTTGTGGGAGCCTTTTGAAAGAAAATCCACAAGGGATTGGAGAGGAATAGGTCTAGAAAGAATTATCTAATTCTCTCTATTGAAGATATGTGTGTTCTATGAAGAATGCCCAATGGCTCACCCCTAGGGTCCTATTTATAATGGTCTAGGGAAGATAATTAAATAATATATTTTAATATCTAATATATTAAAATATATTTATCTAACCAATTTGAATCTTATTCAAAGCTTTTAAAATTCTCCTACGACATCTATTTCCTAATTTGAATCCAATTCAAATTTAATAAATATGTTTTCTTTAATGTATCTAATATACATTAATTATTTTAATATTTAATGTATCAAATACAATAAATATATTTTCCTCTTTTATATTTAATATCTAATATATTAAATATTAATTTGAACACTTCAAATGAAATATTAATTTGGACATTTCAAATTTTTCTTTCAAATAAATTGATCTTTTAGTGTTACTATGAGTTAGCAAAGGGACCTTATGGACCTACAGATTATAAGCTCCAATGATACAAAATTAATTAATTAAACTCTTTAATTAATTAATTTTCATTCATTAACTATTGGTCACTCCACTATAGACCTAGAATTGCACTCTTATGCATTGTAGGACAAGTTGTGTCCATAGATATAATCATTACATACAAGTCGATCCTTCACGAGTTGTTCGTAATTACAGCTGGGTCAAAAGTCCGTTTTACCCCTATAATTACATCTTGTACCTTAAGTACCAATGATTCTCTAATGAAAAATCTGTTTATAATCTAATTATAAACTAAGTCCCTCTCAGGCCAGTGAGAGGGTGGGGCCCCATTGTTCAAGTCCCAAAATCAGCACTTAAGGAAACTACTCATCTACTTACCCTATATGGGAAGGAGTGAATTCCATCTTGTGAGATTATGTTCCCAGCTCCCTATTTGGTCAAGTCTCCAAAATGGTAGGCATATTGAATCAGCTACAAAAGCCACTCTCACCAATGCAAATCAAAATACAAGCCCTCACAAGCAGGAGTTCATAACTCATTCAGGATTAAGATCGAGTCGCATATGATCATCTTGATGAAATATTAATCTTCTCAATTAACGGATTTATAAAGAGAGATTAAATATTTCGTGGTCCAGTCTTACACAAACTCTTTGTATAAGATATCCTCACTCACATGTCTCCACATGAACGATTTGTATATAATCATTTGTAACTGTTACAAAGTGGGCCGTATCAATAGTATTAGCAGGATAAGGCACCCAACCTTATCCATGTACGATGACCCTTTAGGTTATTTCTTGAACATGATCCTCCCGTATGTCAACCACATACTGTTCAAGATTACACTAATAACCTTGGATTTTTCATATAATGGATAATATTATATTGCAAATAAAATAATCAAAATTATTAATAATTATTAAATAAATTATTAATTACGAGGCTTTAGGGCATAAATCCCAACACTTAGATGCATAACTAGAATTAATGGATTGCATGAGAATGAATAGGTTAGGACTAGAAGTTATTAAGAGAATTTCATAATGTCATGTCTAGTTGTAGAAATAGATCGAGATGTTGATTTACTTCTTGCATGAGTTCAATTGGGCTCGAGAGAGTCAATTGAATATTTTAGTAATTCTTGGCTTAGGATTGTTGCATGTTTAATAATTCTTTAGTCAATTTCATAGTTGAGTTTCATGAATTGCAATTAACGAATGTCTCTCTAAAATTGGACTCCAACTTTGTACATAATAGGTTAGGTTTTATGTTTTTGTCAAAAGAATCAAATCAAAGTTAGTTTTCTCTAAATAACATTAGGCATAATTAACTTTGGTACTTGATTAAATCTAAGAACTTCAATCCCTATAGATGACTGTGACCACTATTATTGCAAAATACTTAGAAGTTCAATTTTTATAAATTTAATCTTGATAGGACATTCGACAAGTCCTCTATCAGCTTCGTAATCTAATATAATGAAATCAGCTAGAAAAATAAACTTATCTACTTGTACCAAAGTGTCTTCAAGCTTTCCCTCTAGATGTGTGATGGATCTATCAGCTAACTGTAATGTCACCAAAGTAGGTTGTGCCTCTCATATGCTTAATTTTTGAAAAATAGACATTGGCATAAGATTTATGCTCGCACCTAAATCGCAGAGGGATCTCCCTACTTGGTTGCCTCTAATAGACACTGGAATTGTGAAATATCCAGGATCTTGAAGCTTAGAAGAAATGGGGTGGGCAACTATAGCACTGCAGTCCCTTGATAATGGTACAACTTCAAATTTTGAGGGCCTCTTTTTCTTAGTTATAATATCCTTAAGAAACTTCACATAGTTAGGCATTTGTTCCATAGCCTCAACTAATGGAATATTTATGTGAAGCTAATTAAAAATATTGAAGATTTTCTTGAACTTCTAGTATTGATTTTTCTTTTTTCAAATGTGGTGGGGGAGGTACAAAGGTTGGATTAGTAGCCACTATTTTCTGTGCTAATGCTGAAGGTTTTGCTTTGGCTATTTCCACCAATTCAGCATCTTCTGTATCACTTAGTTTTTCTGCCTTATCTACTTCTTGGAAAATTGAAGCGTCTGGCTCAACTACTACCTCTTCCTCTATTTGCACAGCAAACTCTTTAACTTTTTTGTTTTTACTTACTCACTTTCTCTACTGCAGCAAGAGGTTTTCCACTTCTAAGCTCAATATCTTGGACCTGCTCTTTACCTTTCCTTTTTGGAAGCTTTGTATCCGAAGAAAGCTTACCCTGAGGTCTTGTTTTCAACTTATTTGCTACCCCAACTTGCAATTCTAAATTCCTCATAGATGCTTTCGGACTTGGGATTACTGCATCGTTTACAGCCATATACTATTTTATCAAACTTTCCAATCAAGTTCCCAAAAGTCGCTGATTCATTAGTTTCTATTGTTGCATATTCTGCTATTAACCAAATCTAGGTGGATAATTCATTCTGTTCAGTCCTTGATTTCCATGGGCTACATTCCCTTGACCACTCCATGAGAAGTTTGAATGGTTTCTCCATCCCGAATTATATGTATTGGAAAAGAGATTGTATTTCTGCATATTTTGATGTCCAACATAATAAACTGATGCAAGGTTGGCAGGATAAAATTTGAAGGTATGCCCTTCTCCACAATAGACACACGAGTCTGTTATTACCTGATTGACTGCTGCCACATTCTGCTTTACACTCCTAACTACAAATTTTTCAGAAGATTTTCCATAGATGCCATCTTAGCACTGAGAGAAGTTAATGCATCAACTTTCAGTACTCCTTTATTCTTCTTCCCTGGATTACTTCTGACATCAGATCAATGAGAACTGTTCGTTGAAATTCTCTCAAGAATCTCATATGCTTTATTAAAAATCTTTGCCAGAAGAGCTCCATTTGCTTATGCATTCATCATATTCTGAGTCTCAAGATTCAAACCATTATAAAACGTTTCCATCTGAATACAGTGAGGCAGACCATGATGCAGACACTTCCTAAGTAGCTCCTTGAATCTTTCTCACGTCTCATTGAAGGTCTTGTCATCAAACTGTCTATACGCCACTATCTCTCCTCTAAGCTTTACATTCTTCATTGGAGGAAAATTCTTCATCAACAATTTCTCTGCAAAATCATTCCATGAAGTTATAGTCTCAAGTCCAAAGGAATTCAGCCATGCTTTTGCTTGATCTCGCAAAGAATATGAGAACAAAATCAATCTTCTAGCATCCTTTGACACACCTTGTTTCTTGAAAGAATCACTCACACTTAAGAAATTCCATAGGTGCAAGTGAGGATCTTCTATCGATAGTCCATGAAATTGCCCAATGGACTGCAACATCTGGAACATGACAGGTTTCAATTCAAACTGTGCTGCTTCAAAATCAGATCCAATAATTCCTGGCACATCGAAAGTGGGCATAGCATAGGCGCAAATAACTCTTTCCCTATCATCCACCACAAGGATAGGGTTATTAGCATCATTCTAGTGACCAGTTTCATGGTTTGCTTTAGCTTCAAGTGGATCTCTATGATGTTTCGGTCGCTTTTCTGGTAAGTCCTCTTGATTTGCAGGTCCCACTAGAGGATCAATACGTTTCATTGTATGTTTTCCCCTTCGCTGCTCCCTTCTACGCATGTGAAATGTCCTTTCAATCTCCGGATCGCAGTATAGAGAATGAGAAAGTTTGTTCATGCACTAACTATAACCACCTGAAATAAAACCAAACAAAACAACGATCTCAGAATTCAATCATCACCAATTCACTAAAATTTAACTCGGGCAAGGGAAAAATAAAACTGAACCCTGGCAAGACGCCAAAAACTTGATACCAACTAAAAATGTAATAATTTTAGAAGTGAATCACCTGGTATTCTTGTGCAAGTGTACATAATGTTGTAGCAAGTAGCAAGTAAATTATCGTTTTCCACAGGGATTAGCAACTTTTCTTATTAACGAAAATTAAGTCTCAGTGAATTCAATTAGTAACCAAATCAAATATCATTAAGGGTAATGTTGCGGTAATAAAACATGCAGAAGTAAAATTAAATGCCCAAACATATTTTAATGCGAGAAAAGCAAAGTAAATAAGTAACGAAACAGGGTATTGTACTTATAAACTTAAGCAGGCTTGGATTAGGGCAGACTCATGCATTAATTAACTAAACGATTGAAGCAACATTACACTATCTCATTTCACAACAGATCACTAAGCACTCTCTCAAGTCACCTCATTATAAAAGTTAACTCTCATTAGTCTTCTACATAAATACCCTTTGTTTTGTGTGTGCATTAGGTGAGCCATTATCCCTAATTGACCCACTTAAAAAGCTTCTAACCTAATTTGGCTAATGTGATTAACAAGTTTTCGGCTTCCCCTAATTCTCTCGAATATTAGAGAAACGCTACTGCAACCTGGTTGGCCAGACGAAGTCAAGTATAAAGATTAAGCATACTCGAAAATTAAATGAGAAAGCAAATGCACTTCAACAATATCATTAATTAAAAGCAGTCATCTCCCTAATCCTTACCCTTGGGTGGTTTACTTCATGATACAAGAAAGGAAACTAATAAAATAGTAAACGACATACATAATGTTGTAATAAAATGAAATTAAATCGCTAGACTAAAAGAAGAAGAAGAGAACGGAAAAGGGGACTCCGTGCTGACGCCGTTTCCACAGCTCCAGCTAGAGCCTTTCCTCTTTCATAAAATTCCATCACAGTAACTTCTTCTGTTGAAAGCTCATTCCCTCGAATTCTCTATCGACCTCCCTCTCCTCAAACGGAAAATAGTAGCTTATAAAGCTCTGTTCATTTGCGAAAACAAGGGCTGAGTGGACAATATTGACACATGGCGCTATTCTATAGGTTTTTGCATCCGCTTTGGAATATTCCATTCCAGCTCATTTAATGAAGCATTTAACACATGTGAATTTCTCACCGACTCCAGATCCAGAATATGCTCCAGTGAACTAGACAACCTTAGCAATCTTCAACTTCTAAATCTCTTGCATTGAAACTTGACTTTGCTCCTTCAATCTTGGCATGTTTCACCTATTTTCGACAAGGAACTCAGTTATCCAATACCAATTTAGTAGTAAATGTAAGAGCATTAAAGATGTAGAGATTTTGACACTATTAACACTAAATAGCTCCTAATTTCACCACTTTCTATCCTAAATTTGGAGAGTTATCATCAGCCAAGATCAAGCACATACAAATAAATTCCCAACATAACAGCAGAGCACTGATAACTCTTAAAATAAGAGTTATAGGATATCATTTTTGGATTGAATTGTCATATTTTATCTCAAATTATCTTATAAATACCCTAGTTTTCATTTAGTTTGCTCTAAGTTTAATTTTGAAGTAGTAAAATTCTTATTAGAGCAAGATTATCATAATTAACGAGTTTTATGTGATTGATTTAGGGTTTAATTTAAGAAAGACTTTTGAAGATTTTGAGCAGCAGTTTTATAACAGTTTGCTGGAGCAAACCTTGCAATTCTGGCCAATACAACTTTTGCACGTGAGAAGATTAATTCATTAAATGAGTTGGCAAATGTCAGATGACTTAGCCTATTTCAGCCAATGGGAGCTGGCCATTTCAGGGGTCATGTCTAATCAGCCCTTATTTGCACAAACTATGAGATATTTAGGGTTGGGCAGCCATTTTTAGAGAGGAGAAGAAAATAGGAGGCTGGAGAATCCCGAAAAACAAAGAGAAAAAGGAGGAGAGCTCCGATTTTGGAGGCCATGGACGAAAGTTTTCTATAAAAGGAAGGTTTCTCCAGGGGATCAACGTCGATGCTGAGTCAAATGTTTTGGGGCTGCTTTCTGCTTCTTCTGCAGTTTCTTCTTTCCTTTAGTTTTTTCTCTGCAATATTTTTGTTATGTCTACATTTCGATTTCTTTTCTGTTTTTCTTGCATTATGAACTAATCACCTTTAAGGTGAGGATTAGGGGTTGGATGTTTTAATTTTCTTTACAGCTTAATACATTGTCTTTAGCTCAATCTAGTTTTTAAGAGCTTTTATTTCTTAGCACAATTTCGTTTGGCCAACCATTTTGTGCAGTGTTTCTCTGATTTCTGGGAAGAATAGGAGGAGCTGATTGCTTAAGAACCACATTAGCCCCATGTTAGGGTTAGTAGCTAGCTAAGTAAGGGGATTAGGGATAATCACTTGCCTAATGCACATAAATACAGCATGATTAATTAACGCTGGAGTAATGGGAATGAAACAGCAGATTTATGGTCATTCGAGAGAATACAAAGTGAGCTGTAGTGGATTGATAATGATCATGTAACTAAGCTGTAGAATAGACTAAAATGGAAAATCACCCCTAATCTGAGCCTTCCATTTAACTCAAGGCACAAGTTTAGTTATTCTCTGTTTTATGCATTTTTACTCTGTTATCTCTGTTTTAGCATTTATTTTGTTCCAGCAAATTCCGAATTATTTTATTTTGTTTCCGTGATAAATTTAACTGGTTACAAATCGAGTTTATTGAGAATTAATTTGTGGTAAATTAGCGAATTACTAGTCTCTGTGGATACGATAATTTACTTACCACTTGCTACAAATGAATGTGTACACTTGCGCATCGACATCCTAATATTGCCGACTCATTCATATCACTCTAGCAAGCGTGTCAAGCATATCCCCCCACACTTGAATTATACATTGTCCTCAATGTATCAAACACAACAAAATAAGCATGTTTAAAGACAATACTCAATAAAAGGAGAACAATACTGCCCTGAAAATGGAAGAGTCCACTGTCGGCCAATAATCCATTATGTAAAAACACTAGCGTAAGGTTGAATCATGAGTCCCTACACAAGGATCGATCAACGAGAGCATTAGATCAACGCAAAACTCCTACACTAACTAACTACTAAAACAATAAAGAAAGCAAGTAAAGAGAATTTGACGCTTGGTTGCTGCCAAAAAGCACAAATTTTTAACATCGATTGCTCGATGATGCGTTAGAACATCTCACACATCTCCCAATATGATGTTCTCCAATTGCCTCTTTCCACACCACTGTGGTGCTCGATTCTTTGAGCATTCACTTTGAAAGTTTTGCCTTCACTATTGATAATTCTCATGTATGAGGATTATTTGACCCTAAACTAGGTTGTTCTTGTGATTTTTGTGTATTTTGTTGTATGATGAGTAAGCTAAAAATAGTGTTTATTAGTTAAATTCATAAAAGCTCGTTGGAGTAATGAAAAAGAGGAAAGAAGTTGAAAAGAGGTTGGAAATTATACCAATTTGATATTTTTGTGTAGGTTAGGAGCAAGTACAAAAATGCAATTGCATTTCTTTGAAAAAAAGTCTGAAAAACAAGCACAAAATGCAATTGCATTTCTGGAAAATTCTGGTAGTTCTGGAAAATAATGCAATTGCATTTTTGAAAAAATCTGAAAAACGCAAAAATCACAAAAATTACAAGATTTATGGAGATTTTTGCGAGATTTAGGAGATTCTTCAGCATGATTGCATGCATACAAGTTGACCCAAGGTTGTAAAAGGAAACCATAGCCTCCTACATCTATAAAAGAAGGAAGAATGAACCAAAAAAGCGGTTGGATTTTTCTACTCGCCCACAGTTCGCAGTTCCTCATTTTCTATCAAATTCCAGCGTCTTGTTTTTCTATTTTTCTCTGTAATTTTCAAGTTTGATTCCTCCTCAACGAAAGTTAGAGGAGGTGAAGAACTAATTGCCTGTGAAGGTATCCTTGATTCGATCAAAGCAAGGAATTCACTAAGTTCATTGTGTTCTTCTATTTGTTTAATTTAATTGCTTTAGCTAGTTGCTGTTTTCAATTTTGATCTTGTAAGTTCATTGAATTTAGTTAGGTGTTGAGTCCTTTTGATTTTCGTTCTCTTCTTTACTAAAAAGACAATTTGTTTTTGGGGATTATATTTCCACAAGATTTTGAATTTCAGCAAGTGTTGTTTCTGATATTGAATTTATGTGAGTGTTTTTGAAGTTGTTGGATTGGTTTCACATCAAAGTATTTTCTTAATAAATTTTCAGATTAGTTCTCCTTATTGTTCTGGAATTTATTTCCCTTATTTCTGCTATTAAGTATGAGTTTTATAGCAATTAAATTGTTGTTTTTCAATTCTTCCATAATGAGCTAATTTTCCTTTAGGGTTTCAAGTTAGTGAATGCCCTAAAGGAAAGATGTAAAGCTTAAAAGCATAATCAATCTAGTTAACACTTGAAACTTTGTTTGTTTTTGTTGAATTAATGTTGGGTAAACCTAGCAAGGCAACTAGTATTGCTTGTCAAGCTTGAACTTAATACCAAGAGGGTTAAGGGAAAGCAGATATCACAAAAGCAATGGAGGAAAAGACTTAGAAATAAGTTCTAAACATCGACCCTAGACATAAGGCGAGACTCCAAAACTACTAGAATTGTGCACAAAATTATCTAAGTTAAATTAGCCATAAAAATATAGGTTTAATCACATAGTCTTCTAAAGATTTTGAAGCAAAATTGAATTGGAGTCGAATTTGGTTTACTTAGTTTTTTTGTGTTAACTACGATTGCAATTGCATTTTAGTAGCATTTCTTTCCAATGGGGCATGAGCAACTTGAATTTCCTTTTTCATGCTTATTATTTTTTTAATTATTTTCTTTTACCAAAAATACCCCCAATATTTTTATAACCTTGGTTACCGAAATTGCAATTTGAAAACAATTTTGCTATCTTTTGAATTTTATTGTATCTGTTCCCTGTGGGATCGAAACTCTGGAATACTTCCAGTGTTATATTACTTGCATCGATAGTGTGCACTTGCATTGGACTGGAGTTTTGTTTGTAAACTAAAAATCTTTTCTTAAAGTCCCTACGTTTCAGTTCGATCAAGTTTTTCAATGAGCTCAACTGCATCGTGCACAAATACCTCTTTGATTGTGAATGGCCTTGACCACCTCAATTTAAGCTTACCTGGAAACAAACGCAACCGTGAGTTAAACAAAAGGACTTGCTCACCCGATAAAAAAAAAACAGTTCTGAATCATCTTGTTGAAAGAGTTAATATCACAAAAGCGGAAGCAATTTTGGATCTTAAGCACTCAAATCACATCAATTTAATCAAACAAACATCATGCTCAAAACCGGAAAAAACAGAGTATATGAAAACTCACCTTTGAAGCTCAAATTCTCCAAACCCGTTGCAAATTTCTAAGCACGAACACTTTGTAGACCACCTCTAGTGTCTTCCCTTCTATCCTCAGGCCTTGGAACGGATTGTGGGATCCTAGTTTGAGAGAATTTTGAGAGAGAGATGGCAAAGGTCTGTAAAAAAACTGCAGCAATTTTTTTTTCTTTTTCAAAAATCTTTAACTCCCTTGTGTTTCATTGCTAATTAAAGTCATTAACAAGCTTCATCAAGCTTGCTAAACATGAAAACACATAAGCAAGGAGGTTGGTCATCAAAGAGGTGTCCAATTTTGGTGAATTTTGAGTTTGAGAGAGGTTAGTCATACAACCACCACAAACTTCAACATTTCCCACTTTAAAATTCAATTTTGTAATTTAAAATTAATTCTAAATTAATGTTAAACAAAATTGATTATTAATTAATTAATTTAATAATTTAATTAATTAACAAATATTAATTAAATAACCGGATCAAATTCCGATCTCAAAACCGACCTCTCGAACTTGAATCTCTATTCATGTATTAGACCGAACCCATATTTAAATCATTTTAAATATGTCCATCTCTCTTCCTCATAGTTTAATTAAACTATGATACGTTAAGTATATCGCATATAATTATGAGCTCCAACGATACGAGACTAACCGGCCAAACTCTTTAGCCAAGCTAATCAACATTCGTTAACCGCCAGGACATTCCACTAAAGCCCAACGGCTGCACTCTCCTCACTGTAGATATATTCCTGTCCACTTGATATAACCATGATTAGTAAATCGACCCTTCACAGGATGTTCGTAATTACAACTGGGTCAAATAAACCGTTTTACCCCTGTAATTACTTCTTGTTCCTCAAGTCCCACTGATCCTCTAATGAACAATTGGTTTGTGGTCCAACCAGCAAACCGAATCCCTCTCGGGCCCGGTGGGGCCCCTTGTTCAAGACCGAAGTCAGCACTTAAGGGAACAACCTCTCTACTAAACCCTAAAGCGGGTAGGAGTGAATTTCTTCTCGCAGGACTATGTCCCTAACTATCTACCCGGTCTTATCCCCAAAATGGGAGGCTTATTGAGTCGAAAATCTCGGGTCATTCTCACCCATGCAAATCAAAGGATAATCCTGAATAAACAGGAGTTCATAGCGTGCTCAGGATTAAGATCGAGTTACCTAGGTCATCATATGAAATAGTCAGTTATGACAGTAAATGGAGTTAAAAAGTCTAAGTGACTATTTCGTGGTTCGGTCTTATGCAAACTCATTGCATAGGATGCCCCCACTCACATGTCTCCACATGAACGATTTAGGATCACATTGTTTGTACTATACAAAGTGGGTTGCGTCCATAGTGTCCCCAGGATAAGATACCCAGCCCTATCCCTATACTATAGATCATTCTGGCTATTACTCGAACTTGATCCATATTCATGTCTCCACATGAAGTTCAAGTATACATACTATAGCCAAGGGTTCTTAATTTATTGGATTTGGGTTAAAAGGACGCAATTCACTTTATTCAATAACACATTTACTGAATAAACCTCAATAACATCTTTATTGCAAAATAGAATATACATTCAGTTTACAAACCACGAGTTTTAGGACATAAAACCCAACACTTGTCATGCCATATTGATGTCCTCTCCTTGTACAACTTGGCATTCTCATATACATGGGTTGTCAACTCCTCTAGTTCATTCAGTTGAAATAGGCATTGCTCACCAACTTTCTATGGGTTAAGGTTCAGTTTTTTGATTGCCCAGTACGCTTTGTGCTCCAAATTCAATGGTAGGTGGCAAGCCTTTCCAAGCACCAAACTATACAATGAGGTGCCTATCAGTGTTTTGTAGGCCCTTCTGTATGCCTATAGAGCATCGTCAAGCTTCAATGCCCAATCTTTTCTGTTTGTTTTCACTGTCTTCTCCAAGATCTGCTTAATCTCCTTGTTAGAAATTTCAGCATGTCCATTAGTCTGGGGATGATAAGCTAAAGATTTCTTATGTCTAATATCATACTTCGTAAGCAGCGAATCAAACAATTTGTTGCAAAAATTAAATCCCTCATCATTAATAATAGCCCTTGGTGTACCAAATCTAGTAAATATGTGCTTGTGTAAAAATCTTAATACAACACGTGCATGATTAGTCTTAGTTGCGATAGCCTCTACCCATTTAGATACATAATCCACAACAACCAAGATGTACAGATAACCATTAAAGGACGGGAAGGGACCCATAAAATCTATACCCCATACATCAAATAACTCAACTTTAAGAATAGGGGTACGGACATTTCATGACGACGAGATATATTACCTGTTTGTTGACACCTATCACATTTTTTAACAAAGGTATAACAATACTTAAATAAACTGGGCTAGTAAAAACCAGACTGAAGTAACTTTGCAGTTGTTCTTGTAGGACCAAAATGCCTACCGTACGGAGAAGAGTGGTAGTCATGCAAGATTTTGCCCACTTCCTTCATAAGCACAAATCTCCTAATGATCTGATCATAACATACCTTGAACAATAATGGGTCATCCCACAGATAAGATTTCATGTCATACAAAAATTTCTTCCTCCTCTGGGCATTCAAGTTAGGTGGAGATTCCCTAAAGCAAGATAATTTACAATGTCCACATACCAGGGAAAATAAGACTTAACTGCATACAAACGTTCATCGAAAAAGTCCTCTTTTATAGGAAAGGTCTGAACATTCGGCTCATGCTCGAGTCTGGATAGATAATCTGCCACAACATTCTCACAACGTTTCCTATCCCTGATCTCGTAGTCAAAATTTTGCAACAAAAGAATCCATCTAATTAAGCGAGGTTTCGAATCTTTTTTATTGCATAAATAATGAATGGCAGCATGGTCAGTATGCACAGTAACCTTAGAACTAAGCAAATAGGGCCTAAAATTTTCAAATGCAAAAACAAAAGTAAGCATCTCTTTTTCAGTGGTGGTGTAGTTCTGTTGTGCACTATCAAGAGTTCTACTTGCATAGTAAATGGCCCTAAAAAACTTCTCTTTATACTGTCCTAGAACTGCTCCTAATGCATAATCACTAGCAACGCACATAATCTCAAAAGGTTGACTCCAATCAGGTACAACTATCACAGGCGCAAAAATCAACTTTTCTTTAAGAACATTAAAGGCTAGCATGCAATCATTATTGAAAATGAATAGAGCATCTTTCTCAAGCAGATTACACAGGAGTTTAGTAATCTTAGAAAAATCTTTAATAAAACGACGATAAAACCCTGCGTGTCATAGGAAGCTACGAACTCCCTTTACTTTCATTGGAAGTGGCAGCTGCTTGATGGCTGAGATCTTAGCTCAATCTACCTCCAATTCCCTTTGTAGAAACCTTATGGCCAATAACTATTCCTTCCTTTACCATGAAATGACATTTCTCCCAGTTAAGGACAAGGTTAGTTTCCTGACACCGCTGCAACACACGAGAAAGATTACAAGAATCGAAAGAAGTACCAAAAATACTAAAATCATCCATAAAAACTTCCATAATCTCCTCGACAAAGTCTGTAAAGATGATCATCATACATTGCTAGAAGGTGGCAGGCGCATTATAGAACTCAAATGGCATTCACCTAAAAGCGTATGTACCATAGGGGCATGTGAATGTCGTCTTTTCTGGGTCCTCAGGTGATATTGTGATTTGATTGTAACCTGAGTAACCATCAAGAAAATAATTGTAAGGATAACTTGCTAACCTGTCCAGCATCTGGTCAATGAAAGGTAGGGGAAAGTGATCATTTCTGGTGGCTTTGTTGAGCTTTCTGTAGTCGATGCATACAAGCCATCCAGTCACTATTCGGATCGATATGGCTTCATCCTTCTCATTCTCCATGACCATCATCTCTCCTTTTTTAGGTATAACCTACATAGGGCTCACCCAAGAACTATCATATCTAACAAATATGACTCTTGCATATAATAATTTCATCACCTCATTTTTAACCACTTCCTTAATAGTGGGGTTAAGTCTCCTTTGATATTCTATAGTAGGAGTAAAAGTATCCTCCATTAAAATCTTATGCATAACAATAGAAGGGTTGATATCTTTAATATCACTGATAGACCATCCTAAAGCAGACCTATGTGTACCTAACACATTTAACAGTTTTTCCACTTCTACTTTACTCAACTCAGCAGAAATGATCACAGGAAAAGTAGAAGAGTCACCTAAGAAAGCATACCATAGGTGAGTGAGTAGGTAATTGCTTTAATTCAGGAAAGAATATGTCAGTTTGTGTACAAACAGACTCAGAAATAATTTATCCCTCCTTACTGTGTCCTAAGGGTGCCTCAGTAACATCATCACAAAAATAAGCAGCTCAAAATCCAAATCCTCAGATAGTTCACCACAAACATCAAGCATGCCAATTTCATACTCATCAGCATAAGATACTAACTCTACACATTCATCAACAATAGTGTCCACAATATCAATCGTATGACATGTACTAACTTCCTCAGGGCGTTTCAATGCCTTAAACATGTTGAACACTACCTGTTCATCGTCCACTTGTAGAGTCAGTGTTCTCGTGTTGAGTGCGTCTTGTCGCCAAGAATGGCCTCCCCAAGATAATAGGGACCTCGACATCCTCCTCCATATCCAGAATCACAATGTCTACAAAAAAAAAATCGATCAATCTTAACTAAAACATCCTCTAAAATATCTTTTGGATATGTCAGAGAACGGTCCTCCAATTGAAGCATGATACTGGTCAGTTTAAGCTCCGTTGTGCCTAGTTTTTTGAAAACACTGAAAGGCATCAAGTTAGTACTCGCCCCTAAATCACAGAGTGCCTTTTTCATATGAATACTACTAATAACACAAGGGATAGTAAAACTCCCTGGGCCGGTCATTTTCTGTGGTAGTTTCCTCTGAATAATGGCACTGCACTCTGTTTTCATCTGCACTCTCTCATCCTTACCAAATTTCCTCTTGGTTGCTAAAATTTCTTTCAAGAACTTAACATATTTTGGTACATGTTCAAGTGCATCAGTAAAAGGTATATTAATGTGAAGTTTCTTGAAATGCTCGAGAAATTTAACAAACTCATCATCTAGTTTCTTCTTTTGAAATCTCTTAGGATATGGGATTCTATTGGGGATAAAGTGTACAGGATCAAAAAACTTCTATGAATCAAGCTATTGAGGTGCTTTCTCCATTTCAACCACCTCCTCATCAGTATCCTGTTCCTTGCTCGTGCTGGGCAAGTCAATCGACTTTTGTTTGGGTTCCTTCAATTTCTTCCCACTCCTAAGTGATATAGTTGTGCATTCCATATGTGGGTCAGCAGAAATAACATGTAAATCACTCTTACCTCTCTATAGGCTGTCAAAGAGAGCTACCATCTGGTTGATCTTATCTCCCATATCCTTGATCACAGCATCTTGACTACAGTCATCGCATCACTCAATGTGTGAGAAAAACTCATGGTCTCATTGATAAATCTCCCCAAAATATCTTCAAGTGGATTCCTCTTTTATTGATGTTCAACTGTAGATGTTACTCATGAAATAGGCTGCACTACGCTCTCATTAGTAACATAAGAGGAAATCACTTGGCTTTTCTTGCGTGGACAATCCTCAACGTTACTAGGCTTTCCAGTCTGAACACACTTGCAACCAACACACCATGTGCTCACTGCTCTATCCCTGTCAGTTTGCTCAAAGCCTTAGTTAATGTTTTAACTTGAAATTTCAATGAACTCACAAGTTGCCTTCTCTAGTGTATAATCCTCTGATGGCCACTATTAGCTTGTGATGGCCAACTCTTCCAATAAGGCTCGTGCATCCTTGACTAACTTAGCTAGAAAATTTTCTCCAGCTGCAATATAAAGGGTAATTTTATTAGAACTGAGCAACCCATTGTAGAAAAGTTGTACTTGAAGCCAATCGAGATATCCATGTGGTGGGCACTTCCTCAACATATCTTTATTGCACTCCTAAGCCTCGTAAAGCTCCTCCTCCTCTCTTTGCTTAAATGTACAAATTTCTGTTCTGAGCTTCACTATCTTAGCAAGGAGAAATTTTTTTGTGAGAAACGTCTTCATTAGCTCACTTCAAGTCGATATGCCTCTAGGGGTCAAAGAATTGAACCAATCTCTCACTCTATCCTACAAAGAAAATGGAAACAAGCGTAAATTAACAATATCAAACTAACACCATTAATTTTACCATCCCACTAATGTCTAAAAACGTGTGCAAATGATAGTATGGATCCTCCATTGGATGCCCCCAAAATGCACTATCTCAAACCATTTGAATGAGACCAGTCGTTAACTTGAATTTGTCAGCATGAATGGGAGTGTACGCTATCCCCGAGTAATCTACATGTAAGTCTAGCAAAAATAATCCTGAATCGCCTTATTTTCCTCATCCATGGCTAAACAAATGAGATTAATCACTCTACAAAGAATCCTACAAATTTAAAAACACACAGAAAAACTCGAAGAGCAAAATTAATCTCCTTAGTACTCCACAAAATTGCCACGGATCACCCAAAATACATAAAACAAAAATAAAACGAATTAACATATAAAGAATAAACTCCTAAATTAAAATCAAACACTTTCTATACAATATTAATTGAATTAAATGTCAATTCTACAGCAACAACGCGAAAAACTTGATCGAAGTACACGCAAGCACACATGATCAAAGTAATAATAAAATGGTAAGAATTACCGATGTTGATTCTTCAGAGAATTGGAAAGGTTTAAACAATTAATTATTGGTATTACTTGCGTTCAATTTTATTTAGGAAACAAACACTAGACGAACATGCAATGAATTAACAACAAAAAAAAAATAAAAGAATGAAACGAATAGGAGCGCAATTTAACTGGGGCAGAGTTTAGGACACTAATCTCAGCACATGGACCATTCACTAAGTTTAACGGGTGTTCGTAATTAATTAAACAATTTACTTGGGTCTAAAGGTAATTTATCAAGGAATCCTCTGTTGAGCTCATCCAATTCTCGAATATAATTAATTAATTCACGTGTCCGTCTCATTAATTAATTATATTCGGCATTAACGAACCTTATCGACAACCCTAATTGATGTTCTTATGACAATCACTGTCGTGTCCAAACATAAACTATTATGTAATTAAACTCTAATTTATGCATTCTTTGCCAAGTAATAACACAAATCAGCAGATAATTCAATCCTTGATCAAAGGATTCAAAGCATTAAACTCATTGCATAAAATAAATGTGTGAAATTAACTACAAATACCCAATTAATTTCAATTACATGGTCCAAAGGCTTAATTAAGCCCTAAACTCCGTAATCTAATAAATGGAATACCTAATTTAGATCATTACAACCATAATCCATCTAAATTTACTTAGAAACAGCAGAGAAATTAAAAGAAAACAGAGAAGAAACCTGCTACGCATCGATCCATTGCTCTTGCTATGAACTTCGCGAACCTCGGGCATAAGATCTTCAATCTACCTCCTCCAATTCAACCCCAAACCTCTCTAATCTCTCTTAAATCGTGGATTAAGGTATAAAACCCCAAATTGGCTCCCCTTTTTCCATAATGAATCAACCTAATTTAAGTCTGCAATTCAACACAGTGTCACGATGCTGAGGACAACATCTCGATGCTGACCTAAAACACTGTCGTTCTCATGTGCGCACGCAGATAGCAACGAGACGCCACAAGTAGCATCGAGATGCTATGGAGGAAAATCAATGCCTCCATATTTTAGTACCGTCGAGACTCTAGCTCTCGGATTGGACACTAAATTCTTAACGTTTAGATGCCATTTTCAAGGTCTAGACATTATCCTCTCGAGAATGCTTGCCCAAATTGAGTCCATTTCCATATTTAGCCTCAAATTGCACACATTTTGCTCCAAAATCAAAATATCCGCTTCATTTGCTCGGTTCCCTGAAATATAAGAAAAGTCCACATAAAAGCTCACATTGAACCATGAAACTAGCTAATAATTGGGCAATAATATAACACTAAATTAGTGCTATCAGCTCCACTATCAACAGGCCAGTTAGGGTCAGTTACCACCTCAGGGGTCACAATATAGGCAGATTGCAACAAGAACTTCCTTGATTAGTTGAATTCAGTTGCATTCCAAATTTCCAATATATTATTTATCAAACCTATGATAATAAACACTTGCAGAATATCCGTACTTGCCACAAACCTGGCAAGTTGGCTTAGATGAGTTGTTTCAGTAAGGTAAGTACCTACCATGACCTTGATGGAGACTGAAATGAGTGTGGGATTTTGAAAAAATATTTAAAAAAATGATTTCAGTCTAGTGCAACTGCAAGTGCACACTGTCAACAAGTAATATAAAATGGAAGTATTCCAAGTATCGATGCCATAGAGATTGTTTACAAAACTTAGAGTTAATAAAAAGAGCTTACTAATGCAACTAGTAAATAAGTGAATGATGTGAATGGTAAGTTTCAACTCTAAGTTAAATTGCTAACAAATTGCGCCCGCATAGTCACCGTATTTTACCTTGTGCTATGAATCGGATTCATATCCTATTCAGCCTTGATTTCAAGCACTCTTAGGAGTCTAAATAAGTGCTTCTATATGTCTATGGGTGATTTATCTTAGTTAATTAAGCGTGCAATCCCTTTGATCCTATAGGCATGCCTTATGTCTAAGGTTAACAGCGAAGTCCTATGTCTAGGCTCTTCTCCTATATCCCTTTTACAAAGACTATTTATTGCCCAACCCTTTAGTTTCGGACTCAACATTGCATGCTAAATTAAATGTCCAATTTAACTTAACATTTAGACTCTAAATTCAATAAAAGAAACAATAACACGAGGGAATTTGGTAACAATCGAGAACAATGTGTTAAGCTAACTCATTCCTTAAGGGTATCCACCAAACCAAATCCCAAAAGAGAATTTAGCTCATAATAATATGAATAAAAACACAACACTTCATTGAGTCAAAAGTCATAATTACAAGATAAAAGAAACAACATAATAAATGTAAAGAGAAATAACAACTGACAATCCCTATTGGCCGAAACCAACACACACTCTAGGAAAATCATTCTACGGTTTAGTTCAATCCTTTTTCAAGGTGAACTAAGTCGTACAAGCTAACTCTCATTAAGTCTCTTGACTGGTCTAGCGTTTTCTCAAGTAAAGTGATCAATTTTTCCCAAGGGAGTTGTCCCCTCACCCACCAAGATTCGTACTTTTATATAGACTCTTAGAGAGTAGGTGGCTTCCAAATTTCATGCTACAGGCCTTGACTTTAAACTCTTGGAGTCAAAATAGGGTGGAAGTTGCGAAATCGGTTCAAACATACTTGACCTCGAGCTCCTCAGTTGACCCAGTCTATGGCAAATTGCAGGCAAAGTCTTTTTGCCTTATAAATTTTGCAAGCACAATTCCTTTGGCACTTTGTAGATTTTTGCAAAACAAAAAATAACGGTTATTTCTAACCAAAAATGACTCTTTTGCCCTAAAACTTACTTAAATAACCACAAATGACTATATCCATGTGTCTTCCTCATTTATAAACGCTTAGGACAACATAATCACAAAAATGAGTGCAAAATAAGCATAATTAACCAAGAAATAAGCTATATTTGAGGCTAAATAATCGTGATAAACATAGGTCATTAGACCTCTACCTCTTTTCATTACCTCTTTGATTGCTCATTTTTCCATAATTCTTGTTGGAGTTTTGACTGCGTTGTCTTTCAAAAGAGTTTTGTTTATTGCAAGCAAAATTAGCACTAGCTTCAGTAACATAGCCACTCAAGTTAATGACATTCAAACGAACTAGATTATTCTCAAATGTCAGAAGAGTAGAGAATAATTCATGCCCAGTGACATGTTCTTTTCCCTTAATGAAATGATAGGTAAATATTTTGCTTCCAACCTAGATAATACACAAGACATTAGATAACTCAAGGTTATTGGTTCACCTGCTAGCTTTAGGCCTTCAGATTTTTTGTTTCATGTAGTCCAAGTAGTTGGACATTTTCGTAGCTCCCTTCTTGGTTGTCTCCAAGATGTTTCTGAGTTGATTGATTTGGGCTTCATGCTTGATGCTCCATATAGATTCTCCAAGGCAATCCACACTTCTCTTGAAGTCTTGAAATCAATGACAACACACGCAATGGAGGGTGTCATTGATCCCAACAGCAAGCTAAGAAGGGCATGGTCGACTGTATTCCATTCTTCAAAGGTTGGATTGTTGACTAATTCTATAGTTCTAGCATTTTCTAATGTAGTAATGAACTCAACAAGTTTAGGTTTAGTTCCTAGAACAAAGTCATCTACTTTTTGCCCTTTAAGAATAGCTAGGACCATGCTATGCCATAGGGAGTAGTTTTTTTCATCAAGTTTCATCGTTAAAACAATGCTTAATGGGAAGGAGGAGTTTGTGGTTTGGGTTGTAATTGAGACAATTGGATTTGTTGAGTTAGGAGAGATGATTTGTGTCTATGAGGTTGAGCCTTCAACACCATCTACTGCCATTATTTTTCAAGAGCCTTTGACTTTGATACGAACTTAAAAATTAGAGTAAAAGGTAAGGTTAAATCTGGAAAGATTGAGTAGGAAAAATTGTGTGTTATTTTATTAATCTCAAAAGAGGGATTTAAATTCAGTTAAGGAGAAGGAATTCAGTGGGTTTACGAAACTAACACCAATTACCCACAACTCACATCAAAATAAATAACCAACAATAAATCTAAAAATAGATACACCATAATGTATAGAAAATGTTGTGAATGACTTACAAGCTCTTGAGCCTTTGACCCATTGCAAGCCCTTACATAGAAGAGAATCTTGTTGTCCCACATGAAAAATTACAAGTTAGGAAGTGGGTATATATACTAGAGTCTTTTGAGGTGCTTGCAAAAGGCGGATAGAGTGGTAGTAAAGTCCTTCCCCACATGCGCCCGTCGCCACTATTGTCCACTCGGTTGGACGGGTGGGGGGCGGATTTGAGTAACCCTCGCTCACGCTTAAAAATAAGTAATTTTTTATTACCTTTCTCTCCAATTTTTTGAGACAAATTTTTATTACCATTTAGAATCTCCCCATTTATTGTGGCTTAGGTTTTTTGCTTGATTTGTGGATCTGAAAAACGCCTTCCAACTCTTCATAACCGATTCTTTTTTTCAATGTTAGAGATCATCATCTTCTTCTTCTTCGATTACCGAAAAGACGATCTTTGTTTGATCTTTGTTTTTTCCATTCTTCGATTCTGAGCAAAGTGTGTTTTCTAATTCTAATCCACCTTTAACGAGGGCACATTCGAGGTGGATGATGTGTTAACCTTGGGGAGCAACCGACAACACACGATTTGCACTAAGGTCATGTTGAATTTACTTTTAAGGCAGTGGTAATCCACGACACAACAATTGATTTCAGTTTTCTTCGAAGAAACAAAAAACACCTGAAAATAACTTAAAGAAAACCATTTGACTAAATGCCAAGCGTTGTCGTCTTGAACTATGCCTTAGTATGAAAACATTGTTGTCTGGAAGGAAGCTTGGAAGCGCCCTTGAGTTGCCATGTGGGCAATGAACTGTTTTCACTATATGAGATAAAATAGAAACAATAAAAATTAAAAGATAAAAAAAATATATAGGTTGAAATATTATTTTGGTCTCCGTACTTGGAGATGCATTCCATTTTAGTTCCATTATTTAAATTTAGTCTCTGTACTTTCAATAAATCTTAAAATTAGTCGTGGTTGTTAGTTTGAAGTTAATTTTTATCTAATTTGGCAAATAATAATAATAATTTTAGTTCCAAAATTTTAAAAAGGAAGGCTAATAGAAACTATTTCTTTAAAAAAAAAAAGGTTAACCATAAACTAATTAAGGATAACAACTAATTTTAAGATTTATTGAAAGTATGTGAACTAAATTTGGATACTTGAAAGTACAGGGACTACAATAAAACAAGTCCCAAATTATAGAGACTAAAACAGTATTTTAATAGAAAGAAATTATTATCTAGAGCATCGTTTATTTTTTTATCGAAAAGTTGATTTTTATTTAATTTAATGCAACACAAAACAATCCACGAAAGAAAGTGATTACAACAAATAAATTAAAAAAAGAAGAGGGTCAAATGGGGAGACAAAGTTTCTCCTTTGCATTTTTTTTAGTACAACAAATGTAGGATATAGAGATTTAAACCTCTGACTTCAAGGGAAGGAGTACGTGTCAAATAATACCGCTATGCTCACTTTGGCCGATCCCTTTTATATACTAGAAGATTTTTACGTGCATCGCATGTATGATGTATTTTCACCTAAGAGTTTTTTCAAAAATAAATTTAGAAATAAAAAAATATATGCATATATTTTTAAATTCTAAAACACCAATTGATAACAATTTTAAGTTTTTTAAACTTATTTTTGAAATCTTAGCCAAATTGAAAAATAAGAGCATAATATTTTTAAACTTTTTTTATTTAAAAATTTTGATTAAGATTTGAAGAACATTTTTAGTTGGTTAAAAAAAACACTTTGATCCCGAACTTTCATAAAAGTAACAATTTAATTCCTAAAATTTCAAATCGTTAACAATTTAGTCCTTAAATTTTAGTATGTAACAATTTAGTCTCTATAATTTAAAATTTGTAATAATTTAATTTCTACCGTGAAAAATTCTATCAAAGTTAAATGTTAGATTTATTATGTAACGAGTTAATCTTTATAGTCTATAAACACATTTGGTTCCTAATTTCTTTATTGATCTACATATGTAGGAAATCCTATGAAATCTTAACAACAACATTTTTATGATAGGGAATAAATAGTTACAAATCTTATAGTACTTGGATTAAATTGTTACATACTTTAGAGACTAAATTGCTACAAAATTAAAAGTACATGGACTAAATCGTTGCATACTATAGTTCATAGACTAAATTGTTACTTTCATGAAAATTAAAAGAATATAAGTGTTTTTTAACCTGTTTAATTTAAAGTATTTCATTTTTAATTTTAGGTTAAAAACACTTTTGATCCCTAAACTTTCATAAAAGTAACAATTTAGTCCATGAACTTTATTTTGTAACAATTTAATGCATGTACTTTAAAATTTGTAACAATTTAGTCATTGTACTTTAAAATTTGTAACAATTTAGTCCATGTACTTTCAGATTTGTAACAATTTAATCCCTATCGTAAAAAAATTCCATCAAAATTAAATGTCAATTTTTATTATTTAACAATTTAGACTTTTTAGAGTCACTAATTAGTTTATTGATCTACCTATGCAAGAAATCCCATTAAATCCTAACAATAATTTTCCCAATAGGGATAAATCATTAAAAATTATAAAGTTCAATGACTAAATTGTTACAAAAATGAAAGTACAGGGACGACATCGTTACAAATAAATTTCAGGGACTAAATTATTACTTCCATAAAAGTTCAAGAACCAAAAGTCATTATCCTTAATTTTATAACATAAATATTATTATAATTTTAATAAAATAATATATGATTATTAGGTGTAAATTTAGGGTTTTAAAATTACATTATTAACAAGCGAGTCTATAAATAATTTATAATGTATCACCTTGTAATGCAATAAAGATAGAGAATATTAATTTCTTAATCAAATTTTAAAAAAATTACATTAATAGTATTATTAAAAAGGCTAAATTATAGAAAATACCCCTAAACTATGAGTTTTGTTTCAAAAATATCCCTAAATTTTAAAAAGTTGCAAAAATACCTATGATCTTTCAAATATGTTAAAAAATACCCTTATCGTTCAGTTTTGAATGGAGACCGTTAAAGTTTCGTTTTAATAATACTCTTGAACTTTCAAGAGTTTTAAAAATACCCCCGATCTTTCAAAAATGTTCAAAAATATCCTTACTGTAAAGTTTTTGATAGAAAACGTTAAAGTTTTATTAATACCCGTGGCAGGGGTAAAAGTAGTGAAGAAAGGGGGGCACCAGAGAGTCGGAGTTGGAAGATGAGGGGAAAAGGGAAGAGGAAGGGTGGGGCATGGTCGGCAGACAGTCGTGGGCTGATGTGGGTTGTGAGGGTGGGGAAGAGAGAGAGAAAAGAACAGAGAAAAAAGAAAAGGAAAAAATGGAAACAATTTTTTTTAATTAATTTTAATATTAAAATATAATAATTAATTTTTTATTACCATGTCAATAACTTAACAAATATAAAATTAATATATTTAAGCCACGGAATGAGAAATTTTGGCCAACCACAAATTGCCATGTCATTATTTGTATCTTAAAGAAAAATCACAAATAATTAAATTTGAGACAAATTATAAATTGATGTGTCCTGAATTTAATTTGAAGACAAAAGTTGGCAAATCCTAAATTACAAGGCCACATGTATGACTATTTGACCAAATAATTATACTTAATTTGGTCCAATTAGCTCATATGTAATTTGGGTCAATTTTAAACAAAACCCAAATGGGATGCTTTAATTAAACAAAATTCCAGCCCAAAAGCTAGACCCAAAGTTAACTAAGTTCAATCCAATGGTTGGGCCCAAAAGCAATCAGGCCCAAGCCCACATGGAGCCTTAGGTAACTCTATAAATAAAGGGTTTTCCTCTATTTCAAGGGTTCAAAAGTTGAAGACCTCATACAAAGAATATAGAGAGAAATTAGAAACAAAGATGAGAAGACTCCCCAAGCTCGACTCCAAAAATCAATTGAAGATTCAACCTCGAGAACAAGTTGCAAAGCCCTCAAGATAACTTCACATTTGAGACCAAGCTGCAAAGCACTCAAGACAAATTCACATTCAAGAACATGCTACAAAGCCCTCGAGATAAATCTAAGCCCTCGAGATAAATCTACGTTCGAGAACAAGCTATAAAGCCATTGAGATAAATGTACATTTGAGAGAAAGAATCAGATGATAAATTTTAGAGATTGTACTCCACTACACAAATTAATACAAATTAAGTTCATTTACACGTGTCTTCTTTCTTTTTTGAAATTACGTGTGAACAACCACATCAATATGAAAATAATTAAAAACAGTCAGTCGTACATAACTGAAAGTTGACAACATAGACTAAAAGTGTTAATAGTAAGGACCAAAAAAGAGATTATCTCAAACATCAAGGGCTAAAATGTCGAGTTTAAAAACTAAAAATGCAACCTAAGTCAAACCTCAAGATCATAAATGTATTTTTTTTTTCCCTTTTCGAGGGAGTTGTACCTAAATATTTTAATAGTTGAGTTATTCCTTATCAAATACAAAATTGACTTGACAATTTTTTAAAGTTAATTTATAAACCTATTGCCAACTGGAACCAATGTTTAAAATGTCGATGTTGACAGAAATGTCGAAGTCTCAATTTTATGGAAATGTCGATGGAAATATCGATAAAATGTCGATGTCGATGGAAATTTCTGGAAAAAAAAATTAAAAACAAAAAATTCAAAAAAAATATTTAAATTAATAAATGAACATTTTACATTTTTTAAATGAGTTAAAATACTTGTTACATTATTATATTCACGTTAAGTTACATCTTCTTGCTATTTTTTTTAATATTTCGTCAATTTTGTACGGTATAGTGGAAATGTCGATTCCCCCCTTATGTAGTTGTCGAACCCATGAACATGTGAAAATTTCGATGAAAATGTCGACGTGTCGACGGAAATTTAATACCCTGTCTGGAATATCAGGAACATAGCTAACTAATTTTAATATATACCATCGATAAAGAGATTAAAGTTTGAATCTCTCCATCTCATATATTGTTGAACTATAAAATAATTAAAAATCTATTAAACACATCGTCAAAAGTTTAAAATTTATTACCCACCGTTTGTCGAACTCCAAAAAAAAAACCTAATATAATTATATTTTTGAAGGCAAATTTGACAAATCCGGCGAATAAAAACTGGCCACGGCTGAAGGCGGCGGTACGATATTCCGACGTTCATAAAGAAAAAAGAAATTCGAAAAATCTTCGAAGGGAAGAAGAAGAAGAAGAGAAGAAGAAGAATAAGGGCAGGTACTGAAGTAGGTTTTCTTCTCATTCAATCATATTATCAGTCTTCCATTCTAGTCATCCTAGGTTTTCTATTTCAAACTTGATCCCCACTCTTTTGTTATTTTTTTAAATTTCATTCCAGAGCCGCCATAATCTGTTTCCCTAGGTGAAATTAGGTATTTAGGGATTTTCAATTTCTTCTTGTTTCTGAGGTTAGCGTATAATTTGTGTGTATTTGAGAAGAAGAGGAAGATAGATGGATGATTATCAGGAGATGGAGAGGTTTGGTATGGAGAATGATTACGATGATGGGCAATGGATTGGCGGCGAGTTTTATTACCGAAAGCGCAAAGAGAAGAGGTCCCAAACGAAAGACGATGTTCTCTATGGCGTTTTTGCAACTGGGTCGGATTCGGACTCTGATGGTGATGGATATTCGTCTCGGAAGCGCCGCAAGGACCGCGACTTGTCTAGAAAGCCTGACCTCACCAAGCCTGTCAATTTTGTATCCACCGGCACCGTCATGCCCAACCAGGAGATCGATAAGATTTCCAAGGATGGTGATACTGACAATGTGGACGATGACCGGCCTGGCCTTGGCTTGGGTTCTAGCACTTCTGGTTCTGGTTTGGGCTTTAATTCGTCGAGTTCTGACAGAAATCTTAATGGGTTTAAGGAGAATGGTTCTACTGTTGATGGAGATGAAGATGGTGATGACTTCTTTTTGCCCACTGCTTTTGGGAGGAAGATTAAGGAGGGAGCTGAAAGGAGGGAGAGGGAAAGAGTGAGATCTCAGATAGAGAAGAAAAGTCAAGTCGTAGTCGGGAGCAGAAAAGATTCTGATATTGGGAATGTTGGAGGGTTTGAGAAGCATACTAAGGGCATTGGTCTGAAGCTACTTGAAAAAATGGGATACAAGGGAGGTGGGCTTGGCAAAAACAAACAAGGGATTGTAGCTCCCATTGAAGCAAAAATGAGGCCTAAGAATATGGGTATGGGTTTTAATGACTTCAAAGAGGCTAAGATACCTGTTTTGCAGGAACTAGAAGAGAAAACATTGCCCCAACCAACGGCCAAGGCAAAGGAGAGGCTATGGTCGAAGCAAGTAAGGTCTAAGAAGAAGAAAGAAGCATATTTAACAGCTGAGGAATTACTGGCTAGCAAGCAGGACCAAGCATTGGAGGTTGTTCAAAAGGTGTTTGATATGCGTGGCCCTCAGGTGCGGGTGTTGACTAATTTAGAGAACTTGAATGCTGAAGAGAAAGCCAGAGAAAATGACATCCCTATGCCAGAGCTTCAGCATAATGTGAGGTTGATTGTAGACTTGGCTGAGTTGGATATTCAAAAAATTGATAGGGATTTGAGAAATGAGAAGGAAACCGCGCTCAGTTTACAAGAAGAGAAGGAAAAGTTAGAGATTGAGCTGGCTCGTCAGAAGAAGCAGTTGGATAATATGGAAGAAATTATGAGCATGATAGAACAAATAGGAGAAGATAATTCTGCTGGAACGTTGACATTAGATGGACTTGCCAAGTGCTTCAGTGGCTTGCGGAGAAAATTCGGTGATGACTACAAGTTATGTAACTTGTCTTGCATTGCATGTTCATTTGCACTCCCTTTGTTCATTAGAGTATTTCAGGGCTGGGATCCCCTCCAAAATCCTTCTCATGGGTTAGAAGTGATATCGTTGTGGAAGACTCTGCTTCAAGATGAAGATTGTATTGACATCTGGGATGTGACATCGCCTTATACTCTCCTGGTTTCAGAAGTTGTCCTACCTGCAGTAAGAATTTCTGGCATAAATACTTGGCAGGCTAGGGATCCTGAACAAATGCTTCGATTCTTAGAGTCTTGGGAAAAATTGCTGCCTCCTTCAGTCCTTCATACCATATTGGACAATGTTGTCATGCCTAAACTGGCAAGTGCAGTAGATTTGTGGGAACCTCAGCGAGATCCTGTTCCTATCCACATGTGGGTACATCCATGGCTGCCATTGTTAGGGCATAAGCTGGAGGGTATGTATCAGGTCATACGTACAAAGTTGAGTTTTGTTCTTGGTGCTTGGCACCCAAGTGATGCTTCTGCCTATACTATATTGTCACCTTGGAAAGCTGTATTTGATTCTGCTAGTTGGGAGCAGCTTATGCGTCGATTTATAGTACCTAAACTGCAGCTTGTCTTGCAAGAATTCCAAGTAAATCCAGGAAATCAGAAACTTGATCAGTTTTACTGGGTCACTAGTTGGGCTTCTGCCATACCTATCCACATCATGGTTGATATGATGGAGAAATTTTTCTTCAGCAAGTGGCTACAGGTACTGTATCACTGGTTATGTTCAAATCCAAATTTTGAGGAGGTTACAAAGTGGTACATGGGCTGGAAAGAACTCTTTCCAAAGGAGCTTCTGGCTAATGAAAGTATCCGGTACCAGCTTAGTTGTGGCCTGGATATGATGAATCAAGCTGTTGAAGGGATGGAGGTGGTTCAGCCAGGTTTGAAAGAAAATATTTCATACCTCCGGGTTCTTGAGCAACGGCAGTTTGAAGCTCAGCAGAAAGCTGCTGCGCAAGCTAAACAACAAGGTGCAGCTGGCTTGGGTAATGCTTCTCATTTGGATAGTATGGGTGGTACACTTGAGATGACTCTGAAAGAAGTACTTGAGGCTCATGCCCAACAGCACGGTTTGCTCTTTAAGCCTAAACCTGGAAGGATGCACAATGGGCACCAGATATATGGCTTTGGAAATATAAGCATAATAGTGGATGCTCTAAATCAAAAAGTGTATGCCCAAACTGAGGAATCATGGTCCCTAGTATCCCTTGAACGATTGCTGGACATGCACAATAGTTCTACGGCAAAGAGACGGTAGATGTAAGCTTGACATAACTTTTTGAAGAATTTTCCATGTTGTGAAGCAGCTTTAAGCAGTGTTTAGATTATGTAGACGCTTGTACTATTGGAGAAACTATAAGGTTAGTATGCCTTAAATCTCTCAGCCATTAGTGGGCAAGTCTTTTTTCATCATTAGATATGATCTGAAAATTCTTTTTTCATCAATATGTACTGAATTTTTTTTCATGTGAATTACTATCTTATCATCAATTAATCCAAATTTCTAGTTTTGCTTGTAAACTTCTATGATGTCTTCTTCCATCACCATCTGCATTTTGACTAGGCATGGATAAATTATTGAAAGGCTATTCTTGATGATTATTTTTATTCTAAATTTATTGATTTCTTATTAGTTTCTGGTTTATGTCTTAATAATTATACTTGATAATTATTTGGTTTAAATATGGTTTTGATTTGGATATGACATTTGAATAATAAACAGGTGTTAAATAGAAACATAGGTCTTACATGAGAGGCTAAAGATGGAGTTTAATGGGCGTGTGAATAGAAAAAAGAAGTTTGTTGAGAGTTGAGATTAAAAGTAAGGTTTTAAAAGTGGATGGAAGTTGATGGACCAAAATTAACATTGTATAAATTTAGGGGCGACTGGAGAAAATTTGTAGGGATGATAGAGAGGTTTCTGGGCGGGGGAAAGGAGCTTTAAGCTGAGTACTATTAAAGTAGAAAAAAAACCCTCAAAAAGCTTTGCTAAGCCAAAATCCAAACGCAAGTACTAGCAAGGAGGTGCAAGGTCTGGTTCATGAAGAACAAGAGACTGTTGGACCATGGTTTTGAGTTGTGTTGATGGTCTTCGGTCCCTTATATGGTGTTATGATGCAGGAGAAAAGGCATCCAAAAAGGGCCCTGTTGTTGGTGATTAAAAAAAGAGAGATGTTGGACATGATGTTTAAGATGAGAATTTTTTTGTGTGACATTTGACTTTATTTAGTTGTCTGGAGAATGTTGCGTAAGAAAATTATAATGCTGAATTTTGTTTAAAATGAATTTGCAATTGAATTCAAGTATGCATGTCTACATCTTTGCATCAAGCTTTGTTTAGCATTAACATGTTTATAAGTTTAAAACCATTGTTTTTCCAAAGAAGCCTACGACCTTGTCTTAACTTGTTTAAAAAAAAAAAAAAGTAAAAACCTATTTTTTGAAATTGAAGTTTCCTAGTACAATATAGTAGTTATTTGGGGGCGGGGGTTGATAGAGGGAGTTAACAGTTACCCTGTTAATGTAAAGTGCTTCAATTAATAACTTGGTTAGATGCACCTAGGACCTCTTTTCATGTTATGCTTTTATTTGTAGAAAACCTATAGTGAATTTGTGATTTATTTCGGTTTATTATCCATGCTTCCCTCCTATTGAATACTTCTTTTTGGAAAGGGATAATCACGGTTTAAAACCTGAGCGAACTTATAATATATGAAGGGTTAGTTAGTGTGTTGTATAGGGTGAGGTCAGCAAATAGCATTGAGTTTGTTAATTAGCACTTTATTAGCCAAGCTGCAAGGAAAGGGAGTATCTTAAATAGGGAGCGTTAGGAAAGTTTGAGATAGTCAAATTTTTGGGTAGATATTGAGCATTGCTAGCTGAAAGAGTAGTAAGCATTCTTGAAAAGCAAGCTTACCTTGTTCTTATTTTTCTTGAATAAAGTTAATTCATTCGATATTTTTGAGTGCTTGTTAATTGGTATTAGAATCGATATGTGACTATGGTAGATTTTCAATGCAAAATTGGTATTAGAATCGATATGTGACTATGGTAGATTTTCAATGCAAAATAGAATTGTTATTGCAGTTGTGACTCTAAAGGCTAAATTATAAAAAATACCATTGAACTTGTACTAATTTGTTTAAAAAATATACCTATTCTTTTTAAAAGTTACAATTTTATCCTTGACCTTTCATAAATGTTTCAAAACTGCTATTGGGGTAGAAAAATCGTTAGAATATTAGACAAAAAGTTGACGTATTGAGATGCCCTTTTTTCAGACTTAATTCAAACAAGTGTCTGAGTCATCGTCATTTTGTTCCACGTCACCGACACGTTGATTTTTTGTCCAACATTCTAAAAGATTTGTACTCTAAAGGTAGTTTTGAAACGTTGTGAAATGTCAAAGGTAATATTGTAACTTCTAAAATAATAGGAGTATTTTTTAAACAAATTACAAAGTTCAAGAGTATTCTTTTTTTTTTTATAATTTAGCCAACAGTAAATGGAAGTGGTTTGGAAATATCCTCTAAAACTCTGATAAACTTTTCGTCTGATCAAAAGTCCTACATTATTTAAGGAAACAATGTCAGTGATCAACTTGGGCTTGCTCTCACTTGAAAATAACAAGAAAATGATGGGAAGCAATCAAATAGCTTGGGAGAGGAATCAGTCCCAGTAGATGCTTCTGTTCATTTTTGTGGAACAGAAGTGGTTCGACGGGGACTAATGGAGTTAGAATTTCACACCTTTATTGGGAAAACTTAGACGTCAAGTGATTCACTTCTGTAATATTGAGATACTGATAAACAAAGTATTCCTCCCTTCTGGATTTATTGTGCTGCTCAGAAAATTTGATGATTGAATCCCCCACCCTAAGGCCGGTTCTATGTCTAGTTATTTTTCTGTTGAAAGTTTCTCTAATTGATGAGTGGATAATTTTTTTGAATAGGTGAAGCAGCGTTGTGGAGGAGCACAACACCCTGACGAAACCGAATTTCATAAAAAATTGATTCACATTTAATAGATGGCGACTCAGTGTTCAACATCAATCAACAATAACTTCCTCAGGCAACGGATGCAAATCTCGTTCCCTAAACTTTCCCTATTATCTGTTATGGCTATTTTTGATCAAAATCACAATGGCGAATAACACAGTATCGCTTTCTGTATATATACAGTAGACAATGGACGGTCTCTACAATGTATGACTTGTAATTATATGTTTTTAACAAATTAATGTTTAAGCAACATGGCTTCCATCTTCCTCGTCTTGGCCGCCTTCTTTAGTTTCTCCAACGCCACCAGTCCAACTTGCCTTACCCTTTCTCTGGACAAACCTATGCTGAAAAACTCAGAGCAAATAGAGCATTTTGTCAGCTGACTTAGAATGGCATTGGCATTTTGCTCAGATAAGTTCCTTTCACTTACCGTTTGCTTATTTCCTCCCATGTCAGACATTCGTTGTCCAGACCGTGGTAAAGACGGATGATCTCTCTTTCTCGGTCCCCAAGTGTCATGTTTATGAGTTTGTTAACCTCAGCCTGCACATTTTTCCGACTATGTTTTAATTGACTATTCAACTAGATAAGCAAACAAACTGTTTGTTGTTCATCTTATACCGATGAAAATGGTATAGTTTTTCATTCTCAGACTTGGTGACCTATCATTTTACCTTCAGAATCCATGTGTCTGTTCCATGCCATGGGTTGTTCTCGAGGCGGTTATCTGCAATATACTGCAAAAACAAAATGTTAACAAAAAACTCGAGGAGTGCTGAACGAAGTTCTGAAAATCATTTGAAGTTTGCAGAAACAGAGTTGCTATTCAAGGCTTACACTATGATGAGTTTCGCCAGGAAGACCATTCAATGAAGGGAATGCTTCTCGGTCTAGCGAGAACACCTTGCTAATTGCCTGAAAGAGATGAGAGGTTGGCTTGGTAAGGAAAATGAAAAACAGATACTCATTATGAAAGAGCAGAGTGAATTGGTTATTAGAAATTTGTAGTACCTCAGTGGCATTCTTGACTTTCTTTTTGGACATGTTGAGGGATTCTGCAATCCTCTGAGATAAATAGACAAGTGTTAAAGCGATTACAAAGTTCATCTTAATTTGTAGTTGAACTTGCTTTTTTGAAATGTCAATATGCAGCAAATGTAACATCCACTTACATCAAGTGATGGAGTGATTCCTTTCTCTTGCAGTCTAACTTTGGCATTGCGAATCAATCCTAATCTTTCGTGCAAATGAGTTGGCAATCTCAGCGTTCTTGAATTCTCAACTAATGCTCTTGAAACACCCTGTGCATGGATGAAGACATTGAACTTCTGTCAGTGCTTGCTGTAACACAATATACACTCACCAAGTTCATGTGCTTACATTAAATAATTTGAACACAAATATCCAGTTTTCTTTGCAACAGGCTTATGTCCACCCTTTCAAAAATGAGCATGTTTCATAACGTCTCTTATTCTGCTTTTTCCCCCTCCAAATGTCCATGATACGAAGTGAGCTTGTTTCATTTTCTTTTACAGGAAAAGAGTGTCTTTCATCTTTTTGAAATAAGAAAACAGTAATAGAAACTTGGGATTTTCATTAAAAAGAGAAACTGTCATCAATTTGGGTTTGAAAAGCTCGTACATTTTATTTACAATGGTAGAAAATGTACAAATGATGATGGCTGATGCTTTGGCTGGTAACAGGGCATCAATTTGTTTCAAAGAGTATATCCTCACCTGACGTATCCACCAATAAACATAGGTTGAGATTTTAAACCCCTTTGAGGAATCAAACTTCTCAATCCCACGGAGAAGTCCAATCAAGCCACCCTACATTAAACATAAACAAACTCTTCAATTAGGGGGAAGCTAATAAGGTGTAAAGTTTGCTGTATGGACTGTCATAAGCTCTTCACCTGAACTAAGTCAGCCATTTCAGCCCCCATGTTATCATATCTTAGTGCAATAGACATTACCAAACGAACGTTGCTCATCGCTAGTTTCTCTCTTGCCAATGAACATTCCATTACTCTTGACCGTAACTCGGCGCGAGAAATCTTAAGTGATATTGCCAGTTGGTCTTCAGAGGGCTCACATCCTAGTCTTTCCTTCAGTCTGGGAGTCATTACAGATGTTAGGGAGAAAAAAGTACAATATGAACATGATGTCATTAATAGAGCCAGCAGTTTTGGCAATGGCGTAATGGAATTGCATAAACTTGTGATAGTTTCCTTTCACAAATCAGTCAAGTTATTAGGATTAAGAAGAAAGACTAACATGGAAAGAAAAGAGGAAGCAGGAATGATACTATCTACTACTTCTCAATTGTAAATGTAAATCATAGCATAAGTAATTTATGAGAATCTGAACAAGAAGGGCCTGTGGTAACCTGGTTTTACGCTCCTCCAATGCGAGACCGACTTTAATTTTCTTTGAAAGGCGTACAACTTCGGCATGAGAAAGTAACTCTTCACTTACTAAACCTTTCACATAGCCCTTCAAGCGATTTTGGAGTAGCTCAGGACTGATGGTAGGTCTTACCTGTTTACTGATTTTTGGTTGGGCCATAAAAACATTTTTGCTCTGTATTTTCCTCTTAGAACTCATTCTCCTTTGCCGTGCAGAAACACCAGAACAAGTGACAGGTACTTTCTTCTCTGTTTTTCCTCTAGGCACATCGGTTGACACAGTTTGCTCAAAAGATAGATTCCATTGCTTCTCCAGCATGGACTTTTGCAGCAAAAGAAGAGCCTCCACAGTACATTTGAGATCCGTTTCTTCATCTTCCCAGATGGTGGTGTTATGAATCCATGGCTCTGCAGTTGGAGAAGAGGGAGTATCTACATGTTCCTTCACAGCTTTGATGCATTGCATGTGCCGATTCGACGAAGGATAGCTTGGAGAAAAGTTAGCCGAACCTTTCCCTATTACCACACTCTTTGTGGGGGAAACTTGGCTTTGTCCCAACCTGTGGTCATTGGCATATAAAACCTTTTCTGTAAAATCAGAATAATAGGATGAAGAATTCAACAACCTCTTCGCTGCACCAAGCCCAATTATTGCAGCTGTTGCCATCATATGGCTTCTCTTCTACTTGTGCACAAAACTCTTATCATCACACGTCCAACACAAAACCAATTACACCAAATCAAACTTCAATTCTATTTCCTTCACCATCAACAATGGATCAGTGACTTCAAATAATTACCTCAAAATTCCTCCTCCGGAAGCAAAAACAGCCCTAAATTCATCAAACAGAGTAGAAGGGGTGTTAAATTCCCACCTGAAATCAACGAACAATCGAAGAAAACAAACTCAACAAGAACATCACGACACTCATGGCAAACGTAGAAGGATTAGAACAAGAGCAAACAGAACAAAATCAGTCGATAAAAACGAGGTTCGGATTGAATTCCTCAACAATTTTCAAACCCAAAGCTCAGTTACTACAACTCAACGATTGAACGAAACATGGAAACAGGAAAAATTGCAGAACCCAGAAACAAAAATCGAGAAAAAATTGCAGAAACCAACAATAAATCAGTGAATGAAACATGGAAGCGAGCTTCAAAAAAGTACCTGAAATGGAGAAAATGGAGGAAGACAATGCAGTCTTCACTCCGCAATTCTAGAGAGAGAGAGAAAGGGTCGGTGAATCCAAAGGATGAAAATGGCAGAATGGTTTGATGTTGTTGTTGGGTTGATGAATATCAACGATTTTTTTAGGGAATTGATGCATAATTCTGGTGGGTTTAATTCAAAATTTAATGGAAAGAAATAGAGAAAAAATGGGAATGCAAGAATGTTGGAAAAATGAAAGATAATGGGAAAAAAATTGAGAGGAAAATGTTGGAGCATTGGAGATATGGGAAGCTGAGATGCTATTGGTTGGAATAGATATTGGGTCCAGCTTTGAGTGGTATGCAAACTTTTGGGAAAATTTACACTCTTTTTTCTCCTTTTAAATAAATATTTCTTTAAAAACTAAATATATTTATTCTTTTTGTAGTAAAGCAATATGATTTGGTGAAGTTTGCTGAACCACACAACTAACTAGACAATAAGACAGTTACACATGTAGACATCTCCCATTTTCCTTTTTTTTTTTCCTCTCTTTTCTTTAAATAGGTTAAATATATGAAATGATATCCAAATCTTTTAGGTAATTTTCAATTTCGTCATGTCTAAATGAACATATCTCAGCGGTAATTGATACGTACTTTTTTTTTTAAGGTTGAATGTTCAAATTTCTATACCTCCACATTTGTTATACTAAAAAAAAATCTCAATTTCATCATTAATCTTTTGCGATTTTTAGTTTTACCCTTAATGTTTAAAAAAATTCTCAGGTCTTTTAATAAAAATTTGTTAATATAAAGTTAGTGTATTATTATAAGAAAAATTACATATAATATAATAACATCACACATAGCCAACTTGAGCGTAGTTCAATTGATTAAGACATATATTCTCGACCAAAAGGTCAGAGGTTCCAATCTCTATCCCACATGTTATTGAACTTTAAAACAAAAAAAAAACCACACACGCAATCATGTGATAACATATAAAGATTAAATAACATAGAAATTTCAACTATGGAAATGCCAAAAACTCAAATAGTTGAGGCATGTATATCACAAAGGATAAAAGTAGATTTTCTCCTCACCAATGTGTGAAGCTCTATAGGCGTCTCACTTTCAAGATGTAATAGTTGAGCTAGTACTAAGACAACATCAACTTACTACTTCAATGAATTGAACTAAAATCATGCAATATGACAACGATGCTTAAACTTTAGAGAAAGTTGAAAGAAGAAGGGAGGCGAGGTTCTTGGAGAAATGAGAGGAGTTGTATTGTGTAGAAAAAGGGTGGAAGATGACCCTTTAAATAAGTGGGAGAAAAGGTGGTTACAAGTCATTTAATTAAAAAATTAAATTAGATTATTTAATTTTGTAACATTGTTTTGGTAGTCACCGGAGTTATAATGACATAATTTAATTTAACAAATTGATACTGTTATGGATTGATTCACACATAGGCCCACAGGCACGACCTCCAATGCAGAGTAAACAGGACGACCAAACGATCCAAATTATCCAAAGAGGCAAAGCGGGCTCCCCAAGGCCCTAAAGCCAAGTCGAGGAGCATGTTGACTACTGATAGGGGAAAGACGCCCAAGAGTCAGAGTTGCTAAGTGAAAGGAATGAACGTTTCACTCCATAGCGGAATCATTGGATCGTCTTTGATTTTATTTAGAATTAATTAATAAAAGTTAAGGTTAAGCAAAACATACATTGAAAATAATATTATGGAGAATATTCTGGCGAGTCTTTATCTCCTCCACAAAATCTTTCTAACTATGACTCGAACACAGGACCAAGGCTTGTGAGAGTCTCTTGAAAGAAAATCCACAAGGGATTGAAGAGGAAGAGGTCTAAAGAGAATTATCTAATTCTCTCCATTGAGGAGATGTGCGTTATGTCTAATAGCTCAACCCAAGGGTCATATTTATAGAGACTAAGGGAAATTTTTTGCCATAATTAAAATATTATATTTTAATATCTAATATATTAAAATATATCTTATATTTATTTGAATTTCATTCAAATTTTGAAATATTCAAATTAAAATTTAATATATTTGATATATTAAATAAGTGAAAACATATTTATTGTATATGATACATTAAATATCAAAGAAATTATTAATGTATTAAGATACATTAAAGAAAAGATATTTATTAAATTTAAATTAGATTCAAATAAGGAAATGGATGTAGTAGACTTTGGAAAGATTTGAATAAAATTCAAATTGGTTAGATAAATATATTTTAATATATTAGATGTTAAAATATATTATTTTATTTTTTTTTCTAGACCACTATAAATAGGACTCTAGGGGTGAGCCATTGTATGCATTTTTCACAGGAGAAAAGAACTATTGAAATTCTCCTCTCATTCCCTCTCTCTATTTTCAAGAAGGTTCCCACAAACCTCTTTGGTTTTTTGTTTGAGTCATAGCAAAAGAAGACTTTGTGGAAGTCTTGGAGTTCAACCTCATTGGAGTTGGAGTACAAGAAGAAAAAAATCTTCCATAATATTCTCCATATTATCTCAAAGGTATGTTTTTCTTAGCCTAAAATGTTTTTTTTATTTAATTCTAAAATAAAATCAAAGTCGATTCCAACGCTTCCGTTGTGGGTTTAATTCGATTATTCCCTTCAGCTACATGCATTACTGTGTTGTAAATGGAATTGGAAAGACAGCGTTGACGCTGTTTCATAGTATAAAAAGAACATCTTGCCTTTGATTTTGGGGAGACTAATTGGAGGGAGAAAAGCTAGACTTCGATTTCTACTCAGCTTTTGAGATTTAGAAGACACTCTTGAGAGCTAAGGAAGGAATTCAAGGCTTGAGATCGTGGCACATCACATCGAAGACGAGGATTGGCACGCCTCAAAGAGTTCTTATTTTTTCTCTTTTTTTTTGTAGTTTCTTTTATGAATTTTTAGATGAGTTTATATTTTTCTTGTGAATTTTGAGTGACTAAATGCTATTCTTAAGATTTGTTGTTATTTGTTACATTCATGAACATTTTATTTAATTAACAATTTTTCTTTATATTGCAACAAGTTTATTAATATGTTTTTGTGCTTAATGCTTTTAGTCTTCTGGCCAAAGATGAATTGTTTTCTTGATTTAAGTTTTAGCTCGAGAGAGTAAAATTTAGATTAGAACATGGATACATGACTGTTAGTAATATCTTGCATGAGAATGAAGATTTTTCTAATAGAAACCATTAAAAGAAGTTTCTTTAATGCATTGCTTGATTGTAGAAAATAGACATGGATGTTGATTTTATAATTAGGCAAGAGAATTAATTGGGCTTGAAAAAGTTAATTAATAATAATCATCTTCTTGGCTTATAAATTGTTGCATGTTAAAGTTGAATGAATTAATTAAGATGAAATCTAATAAAAACAATTTAAGTTCTAAGAATGTTCCCTCTGGTTGTCTCCACTTTGTAAATAATTAAGTTTAGTTTTTAATTTTTTTCAAATCTCATTTGATGGCTCTCTAGATAAAATCAAATGTTAGTAACTACGGTAATCAATTAAATTGGAAATCCAATTATGAGAACAATACTTTACACTTAAATTCATTATACTAAAACTTGACCTGTACACTTACGGTTTTGCATTGCTTAACTAGAAATGAATGCAACACAAACCGATGAGAAGTAGAGATTAGTAGAGCCTTAAGTAATGGCTTGGAAACTGCTATCGATAATGAAAAGAGACTTACACTAATACTTAAATATCTAAACACCCAAAATCAAAGCAAGCACAATGGTACATAGTAAGAGATGTAAAGGAGGTTATCTTTTGTTGCTAGTAATGAAATTATGAAAATTAAATGTGGGCGAGGTAGTTGCCAGCATATACCTGCCTGCATTTTTTATTCTCATTGCTTGCACCAGCAGAAGCAAAAACGACTTCCCTTAAACACTAAATTTCGTAAGTGAGATTTCAATCTTTCAAATTTCTGTTTGTTTTCAAAAGAGGGTCTTTAGTGTATTTTCTACTTTTTATATATTATGAATGGTGAATGACTTGTCAACATGATCCTAGAACATCCCTGCTTTCTTTTACTTTCTTTAGGTGGTAAGTTCAAATCGAAAAAATTTCCAACACTACAGTAGTATAGATATTACTCTCATTAATTGGTTGCAACGTTAGCATAATTATGTGGGGTTCAACATGTTCAACAATATCAAATAATTATTTATGAAAGAAAAATTACTATTATGAACATAGAGAGTAGGTACGTACTATGAGAATATTAGAAATTTTCCTATTTAAACGTCTACTTTCGGTCAATCCACATAGCTTAATAGATATGACACAAATTACCATATGAAAGGTCGATGGTTTGATCTTCTACCATCACAATTGTTGAACTCAAAAAAGAAAAAAGAAACTTCTATTTTCATCTTTGTGAATTGTGATGTGATATTCTACACACAAAAAAAAGAAAAAAAAAGTGAATGGCTTATGTATATATATATTATGTATGTATGTATGTATGTATGTATGTAGTAGTTAATTAATTTTTTATTGGACTTATTTAGTGGGAATTTAATTGCAAGTTTTTGGTATATTACGACACAAAATTTAAAAATAAGAGAAAAATACACTTATAGTCCTTGAAGTTTGGGTGTGGTTGCATTTGTGTTTGACTTTTCAAACTCAACAATTTTACCTTTGAGTGTATGAATTTGGTTTCATTTTGGTCCAATCGTCTATTTTTTCGTTTCTATAGCTGATGGAAACTGACGTGACATTTTTTATATTAAAAATAAATTTTTTTAATTTTTTAAAATAAAAATATATTAAATTAATAATATATATATGTGTGTGTTTTAATTTCTTTTCTTCTTCTTCCACAACCATCATTGCCGATCATCGCTATCCACTGCTTGTCACCGACCACCACTATCTGCCGCTTGTCGCCAACCACCACTGCTGCCGACTGTAACTTTTTATTTTTGTTTTCTTTCGTTCTTTTTCCTCTTTCTCTTCTTCTTATTCCTCCTCCTCTTCATTTTCATCTTCCAATTTTTTTTAACCAAGGACAACTGAAACGGAGGGAGAGCTCCAAAATAGCTTGAATATCTCAGTTTTAAAACGAAGGGAGCTCTCCCTCCATTTCAACCGTCCTTCGTAAAAAAAGATGAAGATGTAGAGGAGGAAGTAAAAGAAGAGAGAGGAAGAGAAAGGAAAGAAAACGAAATTTTTTTTACAGGCAGCAGATGATGGTGTTACTGTTGACGGTTATGGAAGAAGAAGAAAAAGAAATAAAAAAAATGTTATTTTAATTAAAAAATAGGGAATAAAAAATAATAAAAAATATTTTTTTAATAAAAACAAAATGCCACGTCAGCTTTTCGTTAATAATTAATGGAAAAGCTGACAGAGAGAAAAAAATACAATTAAATGTAAACTTCAAACTCATGAAACTCATGATCAAAATGCAATTAAACCCAAATCTTAGAAATTAAAAGTGTATTTTTTGCAAGAAAAAAGGAGTGTTTTAATGATGAAAAAAACAATATCAAACCTAAGCACTCAAGTAAATATTGGTTTTTTTTTTCTTCTTGTTCTTCTTTGTGATAAAATGATATGGGAGGTTTTACTTTTCAATAAGAAAATCATGTATAAAAGAAACTCCATAAATTCAACTTCATTTTTTTTTTTCATATACTAAAGTGAGCTTGGCTCAGTGATTGACATGTACTCTCGACCAAGAGATTAGAGATTCGAATTTTTTCGCTTTCAAATGTTGTTGAACTCAAAAAAAATATTTTTTTTCATATACATCTTATCTAAAGAAATTGAGTTTAATTTAGCCAAAAAAAAAGACCATACTCTTCAAATTATTTAATTTATACTGTGTTGTAATTGTAAACCGAGCGCAGTAGCCAGAACTGGAAGCCGCCTCCCTCTCAGCGCTTCGAAGTCCACTTTCAGATTTCATTTTAGACTCAAATTGAAAAGCCCTCAGCGTCATCTCGCTTTCTCCTTCCCGCTCTCTCCCACCAGCTCATCGCTTCTCTCTCGAACCCCTTTCCGGTTTATGTGTGAAGCTAAAAGAAACGAAGCAAGTTGGTTTCTGGGATCATTGTATTTCAGAGGTTTGCATTCTGTAATCTTGATTCCGGATTCTAGTGAATTATATGCATGTCAATTGTTACGAATTGAATGAACTGATAAATATCTTCTTGTGATGTGGAACAGTGAAAAGCTGGGAAATTGAGAAATAGCAAGCCAAGCTGCTAGTTCTTTGAATGGCAAAATGAAGGCAATGCTCCTCTACTTTTACACTAATGCATATTAATCATCGGAAATGGTTGTGTGATGCATATTGTAGTTCATTACGGGTTAGAAATTGGCTTCTTGTTTACTGCACGCCAAGTGTATGTAGAATTTATTTGTGGATTTTCCTTTTGTTTCTGTTTTAATCTATTGATGAGTCTGTGAAGTTTGACTGTTTATTTTTTCGTTTGGAGTGCCATTAAGTTGTGCATGTGATTATGCGTGTTATTCTCTAGTTGGTTTGAAGATGGTACAGTGTCTATCGGCTCGTGTTACATAATCTCATGCCACAGTTAGAGGAAATGTTTACTTGGAAACTCACGTTCACCTATCGGTCAACTTTAATTGATTAGAGGTATTGAATTAATAAAGAAGAAACAAATTTTGCATGCTAGGTTTTGAGTACTTAAATTGTGGACATTTAGAAATCGTGCAGTATTATAATTTGGACAACATGCTCCCCCCCTCCCCCTCCATACCCAAAATCAGTTGCTCGTAATTTTATTATGTCTAAACCATGGTAGAGTGGCAGTGTAACATTTTGTGTTGTGTTTGATCATGATGTTACGTTCATTCAGGAAAGTAGCATGGCTTTAGAGGGCAGGGTAGTAAATTTGTAGATCATTCTTAGTGATAATCTTCTTTTTCGTGGATAACACCTCCAAGTTTCTTTAACTTTGGAGAAGGGGAATTTTGACATTGGCAATACTAGAAAAAGGAGTAGGACTCCTCTCCAAGTGGGTTTGGAGATTCTATAGTGAACTATGTAGCATTCCATTATTAAAGACAAATACGGGTCTTGGATTTGGATGATTCATGAAGTAAAGATTATATAGTAGTTGAAGAAGCCCTTGGTTTCAATTGCTTAAGCTACTTATCTGATTGACTATGATTATGTTTTTGAGTGGTGGAAGGAAGTCCAAGATCCTTGATTGGGCTCGGTACTTTTCTTGTAACGACCCACTTCAGATCGCTACTCGAAGCTTACATAAACCAGTAAAGGGAAGTTTTAAAAACATCATGCTAATAAACTCAGAAAACAAGTTCAGCTTGGGATCCCATTTCAATAAATAAAACGAAAAGAAATCTCTTAAAACAAACGCTTCCCAAAAATCTTTAATGCAAGACTAGCGTAACAACAAGTAATAAACTAGAAGCGGAAAACTTAATCAAAACAAGGAATCCAAACAACAGAATGACACTATGATCCTAGGGAACAGGACGACGGTTCTCCATAGTCTAGCCAAGCCAATGCCTCGTACCACGCGTCTCCAGAGTCTACTGGCCACCTGCAAGGAAAACAAAGCAGCATCGAATGAGTATAAAAATACTCAGTAAGTAGTCCACTTAAATCCAAGGTTCACTGACCACCTCATAGACGCTCAACTCCTGATCTTTCTTCAGTTCCACACTCTCTCAGCTAAGTGACCACTTAACCTCCTCCACCTACGGTATAGTCTCACCACTAAAACCCTAGAGCCATGCCTCCGATCCGTGGGCTTCATCCCCACAGCTAGCATACAGCAAGAGGGTCTACAACCCCCCAGCCACACTGGCTAGCTCTTATCGAATAGTGGGCTTCATCCCCACAACTAGCATACAGCAAGAAGGTTCGCAACCCCCAAGCCACACTGGCAAGCCCTGCAATGAAGGACATACCCTCCATGCCATCACAAGATAGAGTACGCAACCCATCCTCTATCACATCACATAAACATCAAGGCAAGCACGCTCTAGGTGGGGTGGTAGGTGTCACTAGCCTAAAGGTCCTAAGTTACTCCCTAACCCTACCAAGGTTCTCAAGACTTTACAACAACACAACCACATCAACCCGAAGGTCAGGGTAAATAGGGTCTCGGAATAACTTCCCATTCACATCAATCAGAGCTCAACACGAATTCAAGCACAACATATGAGGTTCAAACATAATGTCAGTCAAGGTTATACACATGCTAAACCATTTAGCTCATCAAATTAAGCCCCTAAATTCACTTGCCACATTCTCAGGTAGCTATCAACTCAAGATGCAAATCAGAACTGTCCACCCAGTAATACATGCTTCATAACAAAATTTCAGGCATACCACATAATTTTACATTCAATTCCCAACTAGATCCACAATTAAAATACTAACCAAAAGGGGCTTAATCCAAAAGCTACTTACCTCGAGATATAGTAATTTCAATTCGCACCAAAAACCGCTTCCTAAATTCAAAACGCACCACCTAACAATAAATCGAAATAACACAAAATAAATTCGATAAGCCCCGATAACTTAACCAAACATTCATGCTAACGGTTTGGGGTTTAGCTTAAAAGGTGGTGAAAGTCTCATATTCTCACCTCACTGCTCACAAAAATAGCGTTGGAGATTTTGTCAATCTAACCAACTCTACGACTTTACAGTAGTTAACCTTCAACCAAACCAATAAGTTTAGGGATCAATATAATTTATACAACATGACACTCAATCTCCTAGAATGGCCCCAATCATGCATCCAGTCAATTCCAATTTACTCCCACCTAAGCCTAGCCTTTACTGTATTAAGCTTATAACAAAACCAATTAAACCCTTACTCAAACAGTGCTTGACACTCGCTAGACAGGCTCAGACAGCAGCTTGAATCGCCCCAAAAACGTCCCGAATGGCATCCCCTTATGATGGGTGTCCTGTAATATCAATCCAACAAGTTTAAGGTCATTTCAAAAGGCTATTTACTAACACAACTAGCCCTTAACCTCCATAAAACCTGCCTCAAAATGCTGGAAACTTACTCAAGCCAAAACAGTCCTCTGCTGACCAAGCAAACCGAGAGGGAGGGAGCGGAGTGCCGCCCGAAGTAGTCGGCGATTTGGGCGTGAGGAGATCGGCGGCGCGGAAAGAAGACGGCGTGCGAAGGAGGAGGGCGGCGACGAAGCTTCACGGCGGCGAGTGGCGGCGCGAACAGACTGCCGGCGAGGCTCTGCGGCGGCGGGATCCAGCGAGGGTCTGGGGCCGGCGGTGCTTGTCTTTGCTGCGTGTAGGAAGCAGAGACGGGGGGAAAGGGCTGGGTTTACGAATTGGGAGAGAGAGAGAGAGATGAATGAGATGGATGGGATGGGGGTTTAATTTTTGGGAATTTAAAATAATAGTAAAATAAAGGAAAGATAGCCCAAAAAAGGGGGAAAAATCGTGATTGAGGGGAGAGAATCGAGGAGGTGGGTTTGATTTTCCAAAAAAAAAATGCCATTATCATAAATCTTTTTTTTTTTTTTTTTTTTTTTCAAACCCCCTTTTCAAACTTCAACCATCACTACCAATCCTCAATTTGCCCTTAACCAAGTCCAAACAACATACCACCAACTCCAAAATCATCAAACCACAAAAATCATATAACGAATAATTCCATTTAGTACAAGATAAAATGAAACAAAACGACGGGTGTTACATTTCTGCTCCAAGGATCCAAGAGCCTGTGTGCTATCATCAATGGTAAGAAGCAACATACTTCTAATTGCTTGATTTTGCTTCTTTCTTTTCTTTTTTTTTTTTTTTTTGAAGAAATTTGCTACATATAGAAATTTAAGACTGGTCTCATATGAGTAGAGATTTGGATTTCATAAGATGAAAGGGATAGTAAGTCAAATTGACCTCTTTTCCCCCTTTCGACAAGAACCTTAGCATACTTTTTTAAATATGAGTTTTCCCCTTTTTTTTAGGTGAGCAAAGCAATTTACCCTCAAACCCAATATTAATGTGTAAGCTTATTTGAAAAAAAAAACTACTGAGCAAAGTTCATTTTATGATCGTCAGTCATGATATTTTAAACACTACAGACAAAATTCAAAGGGCTTCCCCTTGTTACTTTGAGTTGTTGCTATATGCATATATTGTGCTTGAAAATAACCCCAGAACAAGCCGAGACCACGAAGTCCTCCCAAAAGCAAACCAACAAAGGGATAGGCACCATCATTGGGCCAAGGCCGACCAGAGCTTGGTCGAGGCTGGCTAAAGCCAGGATGAGGCCGACCTTTGAGGCCGACCAAAGCTCATTCAACCAATCCTATTGTGCTTGAAGGCCTAATGTAGACCCTATTGTGCTTAAAGGCCTAATGTAGACTAAGGTCTGCTCTAGTTGGTCCAAGTCGGACCGACTAGAGCTCACTCAAGGCCGACTAGAGCTCACTAGGTCGACCAAAGCTCCGCCTCATAGAAACTCTAATATGATCCTTATGTGTCTCCCAAAAACCCTAATTCGTTCTATAAATAAGAGTGAGAGGTGCGCCTTCGAGATATGTTCACACAAAACCCTAGCTACTTACTACATTCCTCCAAAAATCCTAGCTGACTTAAGCATCGGAGCGTGTGTGGCAAGGTGCCGCACCGATGCTCTTCTCTCTGTATTGCAGGTAGCCTCATCCCTCTCTTAGTTGAGATTGTGCGGATCTAGCTAGACCGGATTTGTGCATCAACAGTTGGCACCATCTGTGGGGACAAGTGCTCTACCGACGAGAATGAGCAACACAAACCAAGCTGTGGAAGGAGGAAGACCTGACTAGAGACAACCCCCTCACAGGGTGAGTACCAGGGGAGAAATGCACCAGTTCTTCGAAACCTCGAGGATCACCCGCTTCTTGCAGATCCAACCCGACCTCTCCGGAGTAGAGGTTGGCTAGTCCTAATCCTGGAAACCCTAGACCGCTTGAATTCGGTTTTATGAAAATCAAGACGAAGGAGCCCGATCCACGAGGCGTCTCGATGGGTCCAAATTTCACACGCCAAAGTCGATCCCTAGTGATTGAGTGCGATGATGGTCTTTAAAAACTTTGCCCTAAACCGGAGGCACGGTTTGAGAGTTGATCCAAACCTCACGAGGTAGGACAACCAGATTAGACCACCCTGTCCTCTTTAGGCAAATGTAGTATAACGCGAATGGATCATTGTCTCCAAGATAGTGACCATTCGTGACATGCCACCTCTCACCTTTGTGTTGAGGGTTAGAGCACGAGAAGCTGAGCTTAGCCCCACTGGTCGAGAAAGTCATCCTGGGCATTACTCGATCCCTGAGGTACCTCGAGGGATCCAATATTTCTCACTGAAGTCGATCCCCAGTGACTGAGCGCGGTGATGCTCTAAAAAATTCTTCCTCCAGGAAAGAGCTAGCTTAGGTGACTGGATCAAATGGGGTGACACCGCCCTTGAGGATTACCTCGGGATGGAACTAGCACAATACACCTAAAAGGCAGGATTGTTGGGGACTGTAAATGGGTGTCACACGCAACCCTCCGCTCAATAAGCAGAGGTTCCGAGTTCAGAAGGTGGGCCAAACCCCAGGGATTAGCCCATGTATTCCGAACATAAACCCAAGTTGAGCTTTGTCTCAGAAGGGACACTACGCAATGCCTTAAGCCAACCGTCTGAGAGCCATACAACTGCTGTGGGTGATAGACTGAGGAAATACTCCGAAGTTGGATCTTGAGAAAGCAAACAACGAATCTCAACTTGAGAGTGGGGATCAATGTTGTGGGTGAAAATAACCCAGAACGAGCCAAGACCACGAAGTCCTCCCAAAAGAAGACCCAGCAAAGGGACATGCACCATCATTGGGCTAAGGCCGACCAAAGTCGGGCCAAGGCTGACCTTTGAGGCTGACCAGAGCTTGTTCAACCAAACCCATTGTGCTCGAAGGCCCAATGTAGGGCCACTGAGGCCTGCTCTAGTCGTTCCAAGTCGGATCGACTAAAGCTCACTCAAGGTCGATCAAAGCTCCGCCTCATAGAAACCTAATCCGCTCCTTATGTGCCTCCCGAAAACCCCTAATCCATTTTATAAACAAAAGTGGGAGGTGCGCCTCCAAGGTATGCTCACACAAAACCCTAGCTACTTACTACATTCCTCCAAAATAACTGACTTAGGCATTGAAGTGTGTGTGGCAAGGCGCCACACCAATGTGTTCTCTCTGTTTTGCAGGTAGCCTCATCCCTTTCTTACTTGAGATTGTGCAGATCTAGCTAGGCCGGATTTGTGCATCAACAACATACATTGTGTAGAAGGAGAAGTGAAGACTTAAAAGTTGTATATGTGTTGATGTACTTCTAAGGACTCTCCACTGATCGAAGGCCATGTTTGCATGGATGATAAACGAAATTGTTTTGGGATATGGGCCGTTTATTTTGGCACATTGGTTTCTTTGCTGTAATGTGGAATATTTGATTGGAAAGAAAGGAAAATTTTTACTTGGTTGAAAGTTATCACCTAGGAACTATGGTATGAATGAAATAGGACCTCGCGTCGATCAACATGCACTTCGCATCGCCCCTTGCCATAGGCGAGCGCCTGGGTGTGCCTTGAAATCACTGATGTTGAGAGCATGCTATGTAGTTACCCAATTTTGGCATAAAACATGGTCTAGAAGCATGATGTGTAAGATTCATGCATTCTGGTGAGACTGTGAGAAAAGAGGTTAGAGGACCTTGTGTTTTAAAAAGAAAGTAGGTTGAATGCCAGTGCGCCTCGGGTACAAATGGTTGAGGGGTGGTATGTCACCATTGGATTAAGAGGAGCATCGAGACCTTGGGTGCAAATGGTCAAAGGTTGGTGTGATGAATCTAGAAAAGCAAGTGTTGGGGCGCCTGGGAAAGGGCCAATACATTGCCAAGTCATCGAGGCCTTGGGTACAGATGGTCAAGAGTCAATGCAACAGTTCAAGGCCTTGGGTACAAATGGTCAAGGGTTGAATGCTGAGTGCCATAGAGAAGTATCGAGGCCTTGGGTACACATGGTTAGGGGTCGATGTGACTTGAAGGAATCAGTCTCAGAGAGCCTTGTGAGTGTTAAACATGAGTATTGAGAGACTCAGTAGAGTTGAGTGAGTTTGTTGAGCTTGAGTAAAGATCAAGTATGCATGACATGATGTGTTGATTCATGTGTTGAACATGTTGAATGCTTTACTTGTTTTATGTATAAAGAGCATGTTTAGTTGTATGTGAGAAGCATGATGTTTGTCTTATATGCTTAATGTTGTTTGGTTTGGCTTCTCAGGTGTGAGCTACTTACTGAGCATGCGTTATGTATTGACTCACTACTAGATTTTGCAGGTGATAAGGAAATCTTTATGAGCTTGGTGATGAGGAGGAGGCATGACGAAAAGGGAGACCATTAACTAGTCATTTTATCTTCTTAATAGTTGGTTATAGTTTGGGAACTTACATTCGTAAGAATTGTTTATTTCCTTTATGGTTTGAGTTAGTGTTTAGCGTTGATGTTGTTCATTTTGAGACATTGGCATTTGAGTTATAAAATTGTTTGGAAGTCTGACTTGTTCTTAGAAGTTTGTTAAAGTGAATGAGTTAGTTTGTTCTCTCTTTTCTTGAATAAGGAGTAAAGTCTTAGCTTGGTTTGTATGTCTTTGTGTTGCACTTGAGTGCTTTATTATGTAGTACTTGATGCGAAGGCTGACTCGTTCTTTTACTTGAGTTTTGGTGTAAGTTGGTTACTTCAGGTGTACTTTAGTCTAAGGTTTTCATTTGGATTCTTGGAAATGTTTTGTTGTATCCAGGTAGCTTGAAGTTGTCTCGATAGCCATTTCGTTTTGGGGTTTAGATTTGTTGTTTATCAGGTGTTATTTAATGGGTAGTTCCATAATGTATCACATGTTTAGGCTGAAATTTGGGGGCGTTGCAGTTTCAAACCCAGGAGAAGTAGAGATTAGCAGAACCTTAAGCAATGGCCTGGAGACTACTATTGATAATGAAAAGAGACTTACACTAAGAATTGGCCAAAAAGACTTAGATATTTAAACACCCAAAATCAAAGAAAGCACAATGGTACATAGTAAGAGATTTAAAGGAGGTTATCTTTTGTTGTTAGTAAAGAAATTATGAAAATTAAATTTGGTCTAGGTAGTTGCCAGCACTATCTGCCTGCATTTGTTCACATTGTTTGGTTCTTACTTTTGCTATACTGGGTTTATTTTTTTCACTTTTCTGGGAGAGTTTTGTTAATGCATTTTCTTTCTTTTTGGTTCATAGCTCTGCGGCTGATAACATAAGTGACAGACTACCATATCCAACTCTGTAGAGGGACCAATTTTAGGATCTCCCTTCGGCTCCATTCAAACTCTAGAAAGTGGAGAAAAGCCTTGTCTGAGTGTTGGTACTCATTAGTCAAATCAATAAGGGGAACTATTTGTGCTACAGCTTAAAGATGAGAGCTGTCAATGCTATACGCTTCGCCCATATCTTCTTCATGACAAATGGTAGTCTCATCACTACTCATAGGTATGTGACTCAGTATTTTTCAGCCTTAATATATTCACCTTATCTAACAAAATTGCATATTTTTCTTTTTCTTGATGGTTGTTGTGAGATATATTCAGTGAATAATGTTGTTAAGTTAGAATAGTTTCATGAGTTGTTCTTGCTTTGAATCTTTGTGCATATTTTTGTTTTATCCATCACTTCTCTCCATGCTTGAGACATTCAGAAGTTCTGTTTTATTTAGGGTTCAGCTTTCATTCCCAAGGAAACTCCTTTCTTGCCGAGCAAAATTTGGTTAGTGCTTCAGTTTGAGATTCCATTGATGTTGTCATTGACTTCTTGTAGTAATTTCAATCGCTTGATAAAGTCTTGTGGTCTCTTAACCATGCTAAGTTCTATGTTTCGATGATCTAATATAGCAGATTCTGAGGTAGATGGACCAGTCAACTTAAAAGTTGTATCTCCTGCCCTTCTAACAGCAGAAAAAGAAGAGGCCAAGGCAGTTTTAACCTTGTTTTTAAAGAAACAAGGTCTGAGCAATGCAATTGCTGCAAGAACAATAAACAAGTCTGATCTCTTCATCGACCATCTTGTCTTGAGGCTTCATTTGATTCATAAATCTTGGTATCTAGTAGGTTTGACTTCAATGTACTTGTTTCACAGTGAATTTGATTTAGTTGGATATAGAATGGCATCTCTAGAAATTATAATCTAGTTCATATGGCTATGCAGGACGAGAGTTGACAACACTTGAGATTAGAGATGCTCTTAATCCGTATCTTGAGTCCCTCATTGAAGAGCATGGGACTCTTCTTGTGCATGCTGTGGAAAATTTTCCAAGCCCTCCTATTAAAGAAAAGACTGCTACCACAGTTCCTGTCTCAAATTCAACAATTGACACGAAGAAGCTGAGAGCCATCTCTCGAGTTAGTGAAATAGGTCCTACTGGAAAGCTCCGACCTCAGATTCTTTACCTGATTGAGCATGGCCTAAATCTCGAGCAAATTAAAGAAATTACTCGCAGATTCCCGGCTTTTGCTTACTACAGCTTGGAGGGGAAAATAAAGCCTGTGATCGAGTTTCTTCTTGATCTTGGGGTGCCAAAATCTGATATTGCTGTTATCCTCAACAAGAGGCCGCAGTTATGTGGAATTAGTCTGACTGAAAATCTAAAACCAACAATGATATTCTTAGAAAATTTTGGAGTGGACAAGAAACAATGGGCAAAAGTGATATACGGTTTTCCTGCACTTCTTACCTACAGCAAACAGAAGGTTGAGGCAACTATTGATTTCCTCCACGAAATGGGAATCTCGGAGGAGGGTGTTGGTAAGATATTGACCCGTTGCCCAAACATCATAAGTTACAGCGTTGAGGAAAAATTAAGGCCCACGGCCGAATATTTTCGTTTGGGAGTTGATGTTGCTGTCCTTCTTTATCGTTCGCCACAGACATTTGGTCTTAGTGTTGAGGCTAATTTGAAACCAGTGACACAATTTTTCTTGGAGAGGGGTTACAGAATGGAGGATGTTGGGACCATGATCTCAAGATATGGAACTTTGTATACTTTCAGCTTGGCTAAGAATTTAGTGCCGAAATGGGATTTCTTTCTAACCATGGAGTATTCAAAATCGGAGCTAATCAAATTCCCCCAATATTTTGGTTACAGCTTGGAGGGGAGGATTAAACCAAGGTATGCAATTATGAAGGAGAGCCAGGTGATGCTGTTACTGAACCAGTTGTTAACATTATTGGAAAGCGACTTGGTCAAGGCGGTAAAAAAGAAAATGAACAAGTTACTTCCCAACAAGTGACTGATTTTCTGTAAGAATGAGAGTAATACAGTAATAAACTGGAAGCTTTGATGACTTATGAGATGTCTGGCCCTCCAAGTCATTCTATTGCAGTGCCTTGTCTGAAACAAGAGATACCGTGTCTAGGGATGATCGGAATTCTGGCATTTGATCTGCTTAAAACAAGAGATTAATGTATCATGGTGGCTCATTTGCCAAATCTACAACTTTCATCTTACTGTGAACTTCCATGGATTTTTGAAGTGTGGATGTGGAAGACAGAACAGAATGCCTCACGCTAATCCTTATGTACTTGGCCTGGAGTTGCCTTCTTGATTGATACATCTCTTTGGTCTTGATTTATTATCATTTTGTTCATCATTTTCGACCAATGTATAATTGTAGTATGTTACTGTCCATACAAAATTTCACATAAATGAAATTATGGGGAAAATGTGAATTCTATATTTCTATATGAAAAATAATCTCTTGATTCACTCAGTTGCAGGCCAATGTGGCTGAATTCTGTTCAATACCCCATTTGTTATTCTCATTGCTTGAACCAGCATAAGCAAAAACAGCTCTTTAGTACATAATTAAACACCAAGGTCTCATTTAATAACTATTTGGGTCTCACCATTTAGGTTTCGTTTGATGACCATTTGATTTTTAGTTTTTGAATTTTTGAAAATTAAGCCTATAAATACTATTTCCACCTATGGATTTTCTTATTTTGTTATCTACTTTTTACATATATATGTTTTCAAAAGCCAAGCCAAGTTTTGAAAATTAAAAAAAGTAGTTTTCAAAAATTTGTTTTTGTTTTTGGAATTTGGCTAAGAATACAAATGTTTTCTTGAGAAAGATGAAATTCATGGTAGAGAAACGATGAGAAAACAAGTACAAATTTCAAAAACTAAATAGTTATCAAACGGGGTCTTGGTTTTTGGTTTTTGAAAATTAGGCTTATACACACTATTTCCACTTGTAGGTTTTCTTGTTTTGTTATCTACTTCTTACTTATGTTTTCAACAACTTAGTCAAGTTTTGAAAACTAAAAAAATAGTTTTTAAAAATTTGTTTTTGTTTTTGGAATTTGGCTAAGAATTCATAAGTTTTTTTAAGAAAGATGAAAACCATTGTGGAGAGATGGTGAGAAAAAAAGTACAATTTTAAAGAACCAAATACCTATCAAATGGGGCCTTGGTTTTTGGTTTTTAAAAAATCAAGCCTAAAAATACTACTTCCACGCATGAGTTTCCTTATTTTGTTATCTAATTTTTACATATGTTTTAAAAAACCAAGCCAAATTTTAAAAATTAAATTTTTTTTTTTTAAAAAAACTTGTTCTAGTTTTTAGATTTTGGTTAAGAATTCAAATGTTTTCTTAAGAAAGATGAAACTCATTGTCGAGAAAAGATGAGAAAACAAGCATGATTTTCAAAAACTAAAAACCTTGGTTATCAAACGTGACCTAAATTTATGAAGGGAGAGATTTCAATCTTCCAAAATTCTATTTGTCTTTAAAAGAGGGTCTTTAGTGTATTATCTATTTCCAATTCCAACCTCTATTTTCGGCCAATTCACTGATAAGACACCAATTACCAGCATAAATATCGATGGTTTGATCACCCACTTCCACAATTTTTGAACTAAAAAAAAAAAAAAAAAACTTCTATTTCCGTATTTTGAATTGTGATGTTGTATTCTAAAAGGAAAAAAAGGTTAATTGATTTTCTATTGGGCTTATTTTGTGGGAATTTAATTGCAAGTTATTGTTATATTAAGACAAAATTTGAAAATAGTGAGTGTTTTAATGACTGAAAAAACATATTAAACCTAAACACTCAAGAATTAAAATTAAAATTGCAAAACTATGCAAATATTGCTAATGTATTCTAAAATTTTTAATATAATCAAATTAAAATTATAAAAATTATGCAAACTTTGCTCTCTATGTAATTCTATGTTCTAATTTAAATTGAAAATCTTGAATATAATGAATGTTGTGATTATTGGATACTTTAGCTATTCTTCTTAAATTTTACGTGGCCATAAATGGAGAAAAAGGAAATAAATTAAGGTTATAGGGGAGCCCTGACCCCGTTCAATACCAATTTCAATATAGATGGAGTAATTGCTCATAAAAAATGGGACAAAATATTAATATACAGGCCAAAAACAATTAAATAGTTCACAAAAAATGGAGATTAAAAAACAAAGCCTAAAAAAAGGGGAAATTGTGTTTGGTAGCTAACAAAAAACAACATAAATGAAAAATGGCTAAAAAGATCCAATATTCAAATTTATGGCTACCGAGTGTTTAGGAGAAGAGAGTGAATAATTATGTATTCCAATTATACCCTTGGTGTATATTGATATTTACACTCAAACCACCTAACTGCAAGATTCTAAAAAAAAAAAAAAATCCACACACTAACCTGATTCTAACTGCTAAGATTTGTTTCTAAAAAAATCCACCCAACAACCTCTATAACTAATTCACTCACTCTCCCTATCGATTTTCAAATGTTCCTTCCATTCTCACTCTTCTCTCGATTTTCAAACATTCCACTCCCTCCATTATTGAACGTTGCACATTTTTCCAGTTTTTAGATTTGAAAATCACCTTTTTTTTCATTTTCCAGATTTGAAAATGACCAAACTTTTTCTCAACCCACCAAATCCATAGTCAACCATCTCAAACTCAATGGTGAAAACAAAATTTCATGCCTCTTCTTCTTCAGAAAGGGTGAAATCAAATTCGAATTATAAGTCTTTCTGAGGACATGGACCTTATCTAGATGCTCGCTCGATTTTTAAATGGGATGTACCATGGTTGTTGTCTTGTAGTGGACGTCGAAGGTGTAGATACTAGTATATGCAGAGACAACGCAAGTCTAAACCCAACTTGGAATACAAACAAAGGAAAGGAAGATTTCAAATTTGTTGATTTGAAAGAATTGGTGCACTGACACATAATTTTTGTATTTTTGAGAATTGCATTTTTGGTAATAAGGCTGATTTGAAGAAGGTTGTTTATATACTAACCTTAAAAGGAAGTTTAGGGGAAGAGAGAAGAGCCTAAACTTGATTAGAGGCTCACCTGAACAGTTGTATGCGTTCATCCCCACTTTTGCAACCAGATTTATTGAGAGAAATGATCCAGGTATAATACTTTATATACCATGCTCCATATTTACGACATTTATTTTTTTATATCACATGTATATCCTCATATTAACGACATTATTTGATAGGGACCTACACTACACATGGGTTTCAAGGTGAAATGACATCTTCAATAAATGACGACAAGTGAGTAATTAATTTTATTTACCCAATTTACTTGGTGAATGATAGTTGGGATCAATAATTTTATTTACCCAATTTTTTTGTTCACACTTTATTAAATGAGGATTAGATACTGCGATATTCCTTGTTTGAACGTTTTATAAGTGCAACCACAGTTGTATTTTCCAATATATACTAATTTAGGTTATCGTTTTAATCAGTGTGGTACCTATATTTTCAATTTTTAGTGTTTCAATCGGCCAATTCATAATGGAGTTTATGGTTATTACTTAACTAGATTTTTTATTAAAAAAAATTGGAAACAACGTTAGGTTTTAGGTTTTAGATTTTTAGTATTAGTTGTTACGTTTGTTGAATGCAACTTGCATCTCTCTCATCCCTTATAATGCTCCATTGTTTTATGGTTTATTTTAGCTTCTTGAAAATGGAAAAGGTAGATTAGGGATAGTTTTGTTCGAATCTAATTTTAATATTAGAATAAAAAATAGTTTTAGACATTTTTACAAAATCAATTCCGTTTAACTATTTTTCATGTTGGCCTATTAAGGTTGAAATAATATTTATAAGCTTAATTTTTAAAAATCAAAAACCAAAAACCAAAAACTAAATGGTTATCAAACGGGACCAATTTTCTCTTGGATTTTAGATTTAAGTGAAAGGAACCCAAAGATTTTCTCCAAAAGCTTGCCCTAAAATTGAAGTTATTTTAGAGCTCTAATTGGAGTTTAAAATTAGGAAAAGAGAAGAAAATAGGGGAAAAGAGCCCTATTTATGAGGTCATAGTTAGAGATTTTAGAGAGGAAAAAAAAGAGATTAGGAAAGAAGCCCCAACTTTATCAAAACTGGTTTGTTTTGGGTCTAGACTCGTACTGAGGAGGCTTCTCTTCGTTAGAAGTCTCGAGTGCAGTGGCTTACTTTGGGTGATCAGAACTCTGTCTTCTATCATAAGAGTGTTAAAGTTAGGGTTATTCACAATGGCTTGACCTCTATGGTGGATGGTAATGACACTTTATTATATACACAATCTGATATTTTGGATTATGCAATTAAGTGTTTTCAACACGTCTTTGGTACCCAGCCTTTGGGGGTATAAGAATCTTACGAGGCAACTAGCTTTGATTGTGTAGTTTGTTTAGCCTTAGGATTGTGCTGTTGATCTCTGTCAGACTATTACGAGGGATGAGATAAAGGAGGTATTGTTTAGTATGAAGAGTGGGAAGGCCCCTAGGCTTGACAGATTCTCAGTGGGTGATGATTTTTTAAGGCAGCTTAGAGTGTGGTGGGTGATGATTTTTACTTGGCTGTGCTCCATTTCTTTGAGATTTATTACCTTCCTTTAGAGATTAATGCTACGTCCATTACTTCAGTGCCTAAGAAGAATAGTTTTGAGGAGGTTGGGGATTTAGGCCTATCTTCTATTGTAATGTCATTTATAAGTTGATTACGAAGATCCTGGCAAATAGATGGCGTGGGTTTGACTTCCTAAGTATATTAGTCATAATCAATCAACTTTTGTGCAGGAAAGAAGCATTGTAGATAATATCTTATTATGTCAAGAGTTGGTTGGTCAATACCATTTGACTCGTGGTCTACTTTGTTGTGTGCTCAAGGTGGATTTGCAAAAGGCCTATAATTCTATAAATTGGGATTTCATTTTTGGTTTGCTTTTGGCCATTGGGACCTTGCTTTAGTTTGATAGGGTTATTTTTTGGGCTGGCAGGGTCTTTGTCAGGGTGATCCTCTTTCCCCATACTTGTTTATGATGGTTATGAAAGTTCTCTCTCGGTTGCTGAATAATCTGTTTGTGAGATTTGGCTTTCACCATCGGTGTGAGAGGATTAATTTGACCCACTTATGTTTTGTAGATGATTTAATGATTTTTAGTAGTACTGATCAGGAGTATCTAAGATTTGTATTGGATTGCTTACAACAATTTGGGACCTTGTCAAGGTTGCATGCGAATCCTAGTAAGAGTTCTTTTTCTATGCGGGTGTGCCTGATATGGATGCTTAGAGCTTGGCAGATTTCTTGGGGGTCCTCTTAGTGTTTCTCTCAGTGCGTTATCTTTGCCTCCCTCTCATTTTGGGGCAGTTGACTTATCATGACTGTAAGCCTTTGCTTGAACGTATTATTGTATGTGTGAATAGCTGGTTTGCTCGATCTCTGTCCTGTACAGGTAGGTTTCAGCTTATTCAGTTTATTCTTTAGAGTTTTCAGGTTTTCTGGGGCAGGGTATTTTTGCTTTTAGCTCGTGATTTCCATGAGGTTGATCAGGCTCTAAGGGTGTATCTTTGGCGAGGAAATCCTTCTGCTGTGGGGGGTGCTAAGATGGCTTGGGAGGACATTTGTCTTCCTTGTAGAGAGGGTGGCTTTGGTATCAGACATCTTAGGTTCTGGAACTCTACTGCTGCAATAAAGCTTCTTTGGCTCTTGATTGTTAGAGCTGGCTCTTTATGGGTGGCCTAGGTTGAGACTTATATGTTGTGTGGTTCTTCCATTTGGATAATCAAGCCTTCTGCGAGAGGATCATGGTGTTGGAGGTCACTTCTTAAACTTCGTGATTAGTTTCGACCTTTGGTATGATTTTCTATTGGTAATGGCCAAAGATGTTGTACTTGATTGGATCTGTGGTTGTCAGTTGGACCTTTTGTGCCACAATATGGCAATTTGGTCATTTCTGCTGTAGAGAGTACTCTTTTAGCTTCGGTTATGGATTTTTTTGCTTCTTGATAGGTCTTAATTTTGGTCATGTGTATTGCATGAGCTTTTACCTTTGGTGCATACTGTCCATCCTTGCATAACTCGAGAGAATACACCTATTTAGTGTCTAGATCGATTTGGCTAGCTTTCTGTGGCAAGTGCTTGGGAGGCTATTAGGCCTCGTAAGCTAGAAATGCCTTGGAATAGACTCCTCTGGTTTGGAGGGAATATTCCAAAGCATTCATTTATTTCTTAGTTGATGGTGCGTGATAGGCTACTCACTAGGGACCGTCTTCACCGTTGGGATGTTTCTACTTTAACTGACTGCTTACTGTGCTCATCTTCTACAGAATCCCGTGATCATTTATTCTTTGAATGCCCTTTCATATATTTATGCTATTTGGGGTAGTGGGCTTTCTTGTGGAGGTTCTTCTCATAGGATTTCTTCCTGGGCCACAGAGTTTGTGTGGGTTAGCCATGTGAGTACGGGTAAACATCATTGACATCGAGTTTGGAGGCTTGCTTGGTGTGATTCCATTTTTCATATTTGGAGGGAGCATAATCTTTGACTTCATGGCTTGGTTGATTGATCCCCTTAGTCTATCCTTTTTACTATTCAGGCAAAAGTGGCTGCTTAGTGCTCCAATTGGCTGGAGGAGGGCATTTGTCAGTTCTTGACACGGGTTCTCATGATTTTGGTTTGCTTACGTTGGCTTGTTTTAGTTTTGGTTTGTTTGTTTCTTTTCTTGGGTTGTTTGCTGATAATTCTCATTCATGAGGATTATTTGGCCTTTAAATTTAGTTATATTTGTGATTTTTATTCATATTATTTGATGAAAAATAAAAAAATCCTTGAATTTAATCACATGATTGATGGAAGACCTTTAAATTAAGTAAGTTGAGAAAAGAAAACAAAAGAAGAAAAAAATTCACACTTACTTAATGTTTTGATGCAGAAATTTCGTGGAATGCAACAGCAGTGCAAATGCTATGCAATTGCAATCTGGCAGAATCTGGAATTTAAGTAAAAAACGAGAATTTCGGGATTTTGAAGGAAATTTGACCCACGAATTCAGCAAGATGATTAGCCATGATTATCCATCAATCAAGAGGGAAACCCTAGCATGAGATCCCTATAAATATTGAACAAAGAAGCCAAACAAAGGGAGCTCGATTGGAGAAGATTTTAGTTTATGTTTTTTTGGGTTTTCTTACTTTCTGCAAGTTTTCATTTTTAGTTTTTAGTTGCTGTTTTGTTTTATTTTCTTGTAGATCTTAGTCCGAATCTCTTCCTCAATCCTATCTCAACGAAGTGGATGTTGGTAAAAGAACAATCCTTATTCGATTAAGCTCGATTTGGAGAAGATTTTCGTTCACGTTTTTGGGTTTCTTTACTTTATGCAGCAGAATTTTTTTTAAGCTTTTAGTTGTTGTTTTTATTGTATTTTCTTCTACATCTCCATCTCTAAATTCTCTTCAATCCCACAACAACGAAAGTTGGTAGTGGTTAAGGGCAAATTGGTTCGATTGAGATACGAAGAATGGGTCTTTAAGATGGTTGAAATTCTTCAATTTTTGCACTTTTGAATTTCTGCAATTGGGTGAAAATAGCCACTGATTTGTCATTCAATTCAGCAAATTTAATTTCTGTTATTGAACTTTGATGATAACTTGTTAAATTTAAGTTTTGGTAATTTTACTTTCTGTTATTTGAACATTTTGGATGCTACTGGAATTCAGTTTTCACCTATATATAATTGCAAATTTCTTCAAAATTTCAAGCTACTGGTTCTTAGTTTCAAGTTTCCGTGAGTTAATTGGTATTTTGTATCTTTGGGTTGTTTCTTTAAAATACTTACTTGCATTGCATTTGCAATTTAATTGCATTATTTCCTTTGAGTTTCTTTTAATGATCTCCTACAATTCTAATTTACCAATTTCAAATTATTCCATCATGAAGAGCTAAATTTCCTTTGGGATTCAAGTTTGTGAATGCCCTAGAGGAAAAATGTAAAGCTCGAGAGTAAAAACAATCTAGCTAATTCTTGAACTCAAGTTTGCTTTTGATGAGTAAATTATTGGGTAAAACTAGCTGGCCATCTAGTGTTGCTTGCCAAGCTAAAACTTAATACCGAAAGGGTTAAGGGAAGCGGATGTCGCAAAAGCAATGGAGGAAAGGGCTTAGACATAAGTCTGAACCATCGACCCTAGACATAGGGCGAGACTCCAAAACCACTAGAATTGTGCGCAAAACTATCTAAGTTAGATTAGCCATAGACATATAGGTTTAATCACTTAGTCTCCTAAAGATACTTCAAAGAACGTCGAATGGGAGTTGAATTCGGTTTACTTAGTTCTTGAGTTAGCTACGATTGCAATTGCTTTCTTGTTGCATTTTCTTTCCAAAGGGGCAGCAGCATTCTTGAATCCCTTCTTATTTCCATTGAATTTTCAAACACATTTTTAGTTAAAACACCTCTCAATTTATTTTCATTCTTGGTTACTTTAAATTGCAAATTGCCAACAATTTTGTGCCAACTGAAATTCATTTTATTAACCCCGTTCCCTTGGGTACGATACTCTGGAATACTCCAGTTTTATTACTTCGATCACGTGCACTTGCGTGTAGCGAAAAGCACCGATCATTTACTTTCGTTAGTTGTTGGGTGTGCTAGTTTTTTTTGCCTTGACCTTGAGTTGTAAGGTCCCTCTTTTTGCAGTAAATAAAAAAAAAACTTTACCATCTTTTTCCTCAATTTCCTTTGACCAGCCACTGATCACTCCCTTCTCTCACGATTTTTCTTCTCGGGAAAAGCCACACTCTTCCTTACCCCCACATCAGTACACTCAACCAACAACGCAAGCAGGGCTCTTCGACAAGTGCAGCAACGACGGACCCTCCTCGAGGCACTTTGGTGTTCACCCACGTGAGTGGCAACCTTAAGTAGTTGTTCTTCTTCTCCAACGGTGTTGACGGTGCGATTACCCATGAACAACAACGTCTTTTCAATCCGTTTTTGGCTGCTGCTCTTTCCTCAATCTGGCATTTCACCCACAATAGCCTTTGTCGGCGCGTTTGTCTTCGTCTCCAGCGATTTCAGTTTAAACCCATGCAAAGCTTTGTGAGTTCTAGCATTACCCACTCGAAATTAGAACTTGAATTACTTTTGGTTTGTGAACCATGCTCTGATCTGCCCTAGAACAAAATACCCACGACCTGACGACTACTGATTTGCAAGTTTGAAACACCATCGAACACATTCAGTAAAGATTAGAGCCCTTTGGGTAAGGGGTAAGAATCCGTGGGTAACGATTGCTCTAAATCTCCTTCAAACTCAATTAAAGTGTGTTAGCTAAGTTTCTAACCTTTGTAGTTTTGAACCTATTCAAACACCTTTCAATGAGTGTCTGAGCCCTTTGAGTAAGGCTCAACAGATAATGGCTCACTTTAAACCCTGTCAAACTCATTTGACGCATTTTAGATTAGTTTCTAACGCTTGAGACCCTTATGTTTTAGGTTCAAGATTAGTATTGGGCTATTCGGATAAGGTTTAAGTTTGGCATTTGGGTAAGATTAGGCTGTAACCCTTCTTGAATAACCTTTGGACTTTGATTAAGCTTTTCAAACTGAGTTGTAACATTGATCTTGTCTTTTTTGTTTCAAGAACCTTTTGAGTAGTGTAAGGGCGACTTAGGCGTTTGTTAGTAGTTTCTACTTGTTGTGTCTATTTGATTGTGTGAAGCTTGTTGTGTGTTCTTGTTGAATTCTCTTATGTGATATACTTATCTTCATGAACTATCCTGTTTTTGATGTGCAAGCTGGTCTGTTGTGATATTGCACTATATTATGTGATGTTAGCATGTTGTTTGTCTGAACAAGCGTAATACTTATATTGTGAGCATGTTGTTGTTTTTGGGCATAAAGCATGGTCTATGCATGCCTAGGAACATGCATTTGGTGAGGCTATGAGAAAGAGATCAGAGAACCTTGTGAGTTTGCAAAGGATTGTAAGACGTGTTAGGATTTATATTTTAAAGCCTCGTAATTTTTTATTTAATATTTAATAATTATTTGATAATTATTTGATTATTTTTATTTTCAATTTATATTATCCATTACATAAAAATTCAAGGATATTAGTGTAATTTTGAATAGTATGTGGTTGACATACTGGAAGATCATGTTCAAGAAATAACCTAAACGGTCTATAGTATATGGATAAGGTTTGGTGCCTTATCATGGTAACATTATTGATGCGACGCACTTTGTAATAGTTACAAATGATTTGAACCAAATTGTTCATGTGGAGACATGTGAGTGGGAGTATCATATAAAATGAGTTTGTATAAGTGATAGCACACAAAATGTGCTATTCCTAAGACTTGTTTTATTGATAGTTTGTGTTATATTTCAGTACTTTTACATATTTATTTTTTTATTTTATAGATTTAAAGCAATTGAGGAAAAACCAAGCAGTTGGAAGATTTATGGACGAAAAAGAAGATAATTGGCATCAATTAAAGCAACCAAGTAAAGGGAGATCAAGAATTAAGCCAAGAAAACAAAGGGTTTAGCGTCTTGACGCTCTTGAGAGCGTCTCAACGCTCTAGCTGCAACAATCCAACTTGAAGATCTGCAAGCGTCTCAATGCCAAAAACGTGCTTCTTATTGCCTTTTTCGTCCGTAGTGTCAAGATGCGACGCTATCCGAAATTTCGTATATAAAATGGAATAGTAATGATAGCGTCTCGACGCTGTTCCTAGCATCTTGACGTTGCCCTGCATTATTGTTGCTTGAATTTTTGTGCTCGCAAATAACCGCAAGTGTATGATGTCAAGTTTTAATATAGTGATAGAGTATAGAGTATTGTCTCCACAGGGATTAGTTTTCTTCAGACTTAATTAAATACTGTAATTACTTTTGCCCAATTTTATTTAAAGAAACAAACTTTAGAATTAAGAAAAGAAATTTAAACTACACTAAATAAGTACATGCTTTGGAGTCCAATTTCGAGAGACATGAATGATTGATTAATCCAACTTTGAATTGATTAAAGAATTGAATCATTACCAATGATCCTAGGCCAAGAATTACTAAGCTATCCAATTGACTCTTTCAAGCCCAATTAAACTCAAGCAAATGAGCAAATCATCCTCTCGGTCTATTTCCACTGTTAAGCACGACATTAAGACATTCTTTTTAAGGCCTCTAGCATTAACCTACTCATTCTCATGCAATAGATTAACCCTAGTCTTGCATCTAATGTTCTTTAACTAAATTTACTCTCTCAAGCTAAGTTTAGTTCAACAAGCAAAACCTTGGCTAAAGGTTTAGACAAGTAAAACAAGATGCATAAAATACGTTACTAAATACTACAACTCAAAACCAAACAAAGTCTTACAAAAATACAACCATTCAAATGTCTAAAATATAGATAAACATTACATAAGCTCAGTCCACAAAAAGCCTAAACCTAAAAGATAAAGAAAAGGGAAAAAGAGAATAAACTGAGGATGCGTGCCAACACTCGTTCCCGATGTGATGTCTGCGATCTCGAGCTTCGAGTCTCCTCCTTAGCTCTCCAAAGGTCTCCTCTAGGCCCCAAGACACTGACAAAATCGAGTTTAAGATTTTTGGTCTCTCAAAATGGTTCCCCTATCACGAAGCTCAACTTTCCTTTTTATACGCAGGGGACAGCGTTGCAGCCTTTATTCCAAAAACGGTTGCAGCTTGTAGCATTGCAACGCTATAGGTAGCATTGCAACGCTACCCCCTCGGGTAGCAATCTTCATTTTCTCTTGTCTTCCCACTCAATCTTCGATTAATGCTCAAATTATTTGTCTTTTGCCATCTTTTCTTCTCCTTCATCATGTTTACCCTTGATTGTTCGATTCTTTCCAAATAAACAATGAAGTGCATGAAAGTATTCAATAAGGCCTCTAAAATTGCAATAATTAATCACTCACAACTAAAAAAAGTTACGCAACAATACGATTGGGCCACAAAATATTTAATATCTCTTTATAAATCCGTTAATTGAGAAGATTAATATTTCAACAGGATCATCATATGCGACTCGATCTTAATCTTGATTAGGTTATGAACTCCTGCCTATGAGGGTTTGTCCTTTGATTTGCAGGGGTGAGAGTGGCTTCAATAAGTCTACCATTTTGAGGACTTGACCAAATAAGGAGCTGGAAACATAAGTTGTACAAGATGAAATTCACTCATTCCCAATAGGGAGAGTAGATAAGTAGTTCTCTAAGTGTTGATTTCAAGACTTGAACAATGGGGCCCACCCTCTCACTAGCTCGAGAGGGAATTGGTTGATAATTGGATCATAAACAGATTGTTCATTAGAGAATCAATGGTACTGAAGATATAAGATGTAATTACAAAAAAGTAGAGATGAGCAACAAAGACCGAAAAATCAAATCGAACGACCGAAATCAGCCGAACCAATCAGTTGGTTTAAACCAATTGACCGACCAGGACATATATATGTAAAAGTAAAGGTTAAAAAAAAAGAAAAAAAAGAATAGCTTGGGCTTTGGGCTTTTAAAACCATAGGTAATTATTACTTTTTTTTATAGGCAATCATTACCTATTTTTATAGGTAATGATTACCTTTTATTTTTTTTTTATTTTTTTCATCTCACAACCTCCCTGTCTCATCTTCTCCCCCCTCATCCCTTTCTTATCTTCGATTCTTCTCTCCCCTTTCTCATCTTCTCTATTTTTTTTGTTTTTCTTTTTATCAGAGTTCAGAACGACACGGGAAACGACATATGTCATAGTGTTTGCCATGCCGCCACGAGCTTCATCCTTCTCCCTTATTAGTTATCTCTTTCTTCTATTCTCTTGTTTTCATCTTCTCTCTCTTCTCTCTCTTTCTCTTCAATTTTTTTAGCTCTCTTCGTCGGAGGTTGTTCGCCATGGACCAATATCACCCATTTCTCTTTCCAAAACTGATCTTTACATTTTTAGTTTCCTAATAACTTCCAAAATCGATGACCATCGACTGACCAAAATTGACATGTCGGTGGTCGGCGCTGGTTTGGGCCCAAAACCGACGCCCACCGACTGATGATCACTCCTAGGTAAAATTTTTATATCCATGGACAATTTATTCTAAAGGGCATAAGTGTGCAACTCTAAGTCTATAATAGAGTGACCTAGAGTTAATGAATGAAAATGAATTGATTAAAGGGTTTAATTAATTAATTTTGTATCATTGGAGCTTATGTAATCTATAGATCCATAAGATCCCCTTGCTAGCTCATAGTAACACTAAAAAGATTAATTTAATTGAAAGAAAAATTTGAAATGTTCAAATTAATATTTAATGTGAAATGTTCAAAATAATGTTTAATATATATTGGATATATTAAATAAGGAAAAATATATTTATTGTATTTAATACAATAAATATTAAAGTGAATAATATATTAGTGTATTAGATACATTAAAAGAAACAATATATATGAAATTTGAATGTGATTCAACAATAGGTAAATATATATTGTAGGAGATTTGAATGAGATTCAAATATGTTAAATATATATTTTTTAATATAATGATATTAAAATATATTATTTGATTTTATGGAACAAATTCTAACCTAAGTCCCTATAAATAGGACCTTTGGTTGAGCCAAAGAGAGATCTTCTGTAGTAATTCTCTACGAATTTTTCTCCTATAGATTTCTTTCAAGAGGTTTCCACAAACCTTGGTCATGTGTTCGAGTCATAGTAAGAAAGATCTTGTGGAGATTTGATATTTGGTGGAACTGTGGAGATTCATTGGAATACAAGAAATAAAGACGATCCACCAGAAATTTTCTCCATATTTCATCAATATAAGTTTGCTTATTCTTATTATTTTAGTTTAATTCTAAATAAATCAAGGTTGATCCCAAACTTGATTTCTAAATTGTTTACAAATCACAGTCTTTCACTGCAGAGTAAAGTGTACATTCCTATCAAGGTAAATACTAGTGCACCTTGAGTACAAATGGTCGAGGGGTGGTATTGTCACCGTTGGATTAAGAGGAGCATCGAGAGCATGGGTATAAATGGTCAAGAGTCAGTATGATGAGTCTAGAAAATATGTATTGGGCGCTTGGGGGAGGGCCAATGTATTGCTAAGTCATCGGTGCACCTTGGGTATAAATGGTCAAGGAGCGATGCACAGTTCGAGACTTTGGGTATAAATGGTCAAGGGTCGAACTCCGACCTCTGTAGAGAGGCGTTGAGGCCCTAGGTATAAATGGTCAGAGGTAGGTGCTTCGCAAAGGGTCAGTCTTAGAGAGCTTTGGTGAGGGCTAAACATGAGTGTTGAGTGAGCTCATAGAGTTTGAGTGAAAACTAAGAGTGCATGGCATGGTGCGAAATTCATGTCTTAGGTGGCACGACATGATGCGTGAATTCATGTGTTGGGCAAGTCTTATGTTTTTACTTGACTTTATTAGGTTGAACATGATACGAGGCATGACTTGTCCTTTAATTTGAGTTTTGTGTATGTTGGTTAATTCAGGTGCTCATTAGCGTGGGGGGCTTGTGTGAAGAAGCCTTGTATTTGTTCCTGTTGTTATTATGCCTAAAGTTGTCGGTTTAGTATGGGACTCTGTTCTAATTGGTTTAGTTATCAAGCTGTGAGCAGGTTTCTCTTTGAACAAAGAGGTACTTTACTTGTCTTCCTTCTTGAGTAAGGGGAAAAGGTTAGGTTTTGTTTGAGTGTTTTGTTGTAGTAGTTAAGTCTTTACAGGTGCAAAAGTTTAATAATGTTCTCTAAACTAAACTGAATTTTGGGGGCGTTGTAGTTATGCATTGACAATGCTCCAAAAAGCACTTGCTGGCTTGAGACGCATAAATTTGAAAGGCTTGAGGTGGAGATTATGAGATAGAATGTGCAACGTTAGTGATATTTGCTAGAAACAAATACACCTGTTCTAATTTTTTCTATCAGGTTCTTGGTAGATTAGCATTTCAAATATCTACCGTGATTCAAGGCAAGGATAAAGCCAACATATACGCCAAATCGAGATGATGGGGATATGTGTAGTGTGCTTAATGCTAAGGATATTTGTGTCTCTAGAAGAAAACTCACTGATAAAGTTTATCACTGGCATATTGGGTAACTACCAGTGGCCGGATCTAGAACTTAATGCTAGAGGGCTAAATTTTCAACGCATTATATTGATATTATTTTATATATTTTAATGCTAGATTTGTTAAATAATAAGTATGGTCCTTAAATTTTTAACATTGTGTCTTATAGCTCTTTGACTTTAAAAAGTTTATAATAAGTCCCTTAACTTTCAAATTTATGTCTGATATGTCTCTGAATTTTTTAATTTTATATCCAATAGATCTGTCAACTTTAAAAAGTCTAATAGGTTTAAAGAATCTATTAGACATCAAATTAAAAATTTAAGAATTTATTAGATACAAAATTGGAAGTTTAATTACTAATTAAACACTTTTTTAATTTAAAACACGCTCGGTTTAAAATCAATCTCAATTTAAAGAAAAACAAAAAAGGTTAAAAAATATCATTTTGGTTCATGTACTTTTGGTTTCATTCCATTTTATTCCTTGTACTTTCAAATGTCCAAATTTGGTCCTTGTACTTTTAATAAAGGTTGGTCTTTATCAAAATTGGGTAAATAATAATAATAATTTTCATGCCAGAAAAGACACAATATGAACATATTTTCAAAATTTATAAAGAAAAAGTTAATAGAGACTAAATTTTTTTATAGAAAAGTTAACAATAAACTAAAATAGCGGCCAATTTTAAGCTTTATTGAAAGTAGACTAAATTTGGACACTTGAAAGTATAGGAACTAAAATGAAATGAAACCAAAATACATGAGCCAAAATGGTATTTTAACCAAAAAAAATCCCTCAATTAAAAAAAAAACATAAAACACGCTTAGGTTAAAATCAATCTCAATTAAAAAAAAAAAAAAAAATGTAAAAAACATGATGAAACACTCGAACAAGGGTGAAAAAAGGGGGAAAAAGAAAGTAAACTCAATTTAAAGAAAAAAAACAGGTAAAAAACACGCTGAATAAGGCTTAAACACGAGTGAGAAAAGGAAAAAAAAGGAACAAAACGCGCTGAATACAATATTGATATAAAGTTGCGACATATAATACTAATTTTCAAAGGTTGGAAAGTTGGGGGCCCAACATAGATCAGCCACTGGTAAGTACTATATATTTTTGTAGTTTTACTCAAATTATTGGTCATTGGCACGTAACTGAAGTTTGTTAAAAAATTTCTTTAATTAAGATCAGAACGACATTTTTCTTTGGTGAAATTGAAGCTGCTGGTTGAATCTAAATGGCTGTGTTTCGTGTTTTGTTTTCAACTATGCGTGGGTTGTAGGTATGTTGGCAACCTCAAGGAAAGAAGTTTGAAGGATCAGATGGCCAAAGACCCTACAGAAGTCATACGTAAAGCTGCATTGTGCATGCTTCCAAGAAATAAACTGCATGATGTTATTTCTTAAATTCATTTGGTATTTGACATTTTCTATTACCTAATGGATTAGCTTCAGGAATTTCATATCAGAAGTTTTATTTGATCTATTACATGGATATACATGCAGGATAGAGAGACCGAAAACTGAGAATCTTTTCTGGAGATGAACACCCTTTTGGCGACTGTCTACTTGAGCCCTATATCATCCCACCTCGAAATGTAAGAGAGATGCGCCCTCGTGCAAGACGAGCCATGATTCGAGCGCAAAAAAAGGCCGAACGACAACAAAATGGCAACAATGATGTAAAGAAAAGTAGAAAGAAAGAAGAGAAGGTAGAAGTGATTGCATAAACAGGGCCTGATTTCTTCTGTCTTAATGGAGTTTGTGTGGATCATAATCAGCCATGGCAGATTTGAAGTAGTTTGGAACTCATTTAATTGCATCAGAGTTGTCTTTAATTTTTGTTGGGAGGTACCAATAAGTCAATGGTACTAAGTAGCTTGGATTTGATATCATTTGTAAAGATATGATGTCATGTTTATTTAATGCTTGAATTTCTATGCGAACTTGTTTAATTTTTGTTGGGATTAACTAATATATCCTTTGTTGAGATTTGTAGCTTTTTTACTTAGATGCAATAGATCACTCATCTATTGTCATTATAAATTTACAATAACTTCAAATTAGGTTTTCTCAAATTTGAGTTAAATGTGCATCACTGACCACGTTTTAACCCTTTGGCCTTTATAGATGGATACCCATGAGGGTGCCCAAAAGTAACCAAATATTTAGGCTCTGTTTGATAACCATAACTATTTGGTTTTTGGATTTTGATTTTTGAAAATCAAGTTTATAAACACTACTTTCACCCATAATTTTATTTGTTTTGTTATCTACTTTTTAAATATGTTATCAAAATTTAAGCCAAAATTTGAAAACTAAAAACAGTAGGTCTCGTTTGATAACCTATTTGGTTTTTGGTTTTTAGTTTTTGAGATTTATGCTTGTTTTCTTACAATTTCTTTATCATGGTTTGCATATTTCTTAAAAAAACATTTAAATTTTTAGTCAAATTCTAAAAGCAAAAACAAATTTAAAAAAAAAAAAACAATTTTTTTAGTTTTCAAAACTTGACTTGGTTTTTGAAAACATGGGTAGAAAGTAGATAACAAAATAAAGAATCTCATAGATAAAACTACTTTTTAAAATCAAATGGTTATCAAACGATAATTTTTAAAAATTTATTTTTGATTTTTACAATTTGGCTAAGAATTCAAATGTTTTGTTAAGAAAATGAAAATCATTGTAGTTTTTGGTTGATTTTTTTTTTTCTTTTTATAATCTATAGTATTACAATTATGGGTGAGAATTTGAACTTTGAATTTGTGAAGGCCATAACCATTGAGCTATACTTATGTTAGGCAAAATTTTTATTGTTTTAAATATCGAATTAGGCTCCTATCATTTTGGCAAATTTTTAGTTGATTTGGATTAGGTTTTGTCTTTCTTTTCCCATTACATATTTATCCCAGAGAGGGTACAAATTACAAGATATAGCAAAAACCTTCAAATATTTTGGCTTCTATTTCTCCCACATAGAAAGCATATGGAAGATTTCTCTTCTTTATTAAAGCTTTTGAAGTATGGGCCATCGCCGAGCTTGGTTGCGCAAGCTTGTGACCCAAGTGGGGGCGTTAATGTGATGGAAGGGAGGTCTCACTCTTGTTGAGTCGGATTTGATATGGCTTCTATCTGGCTCGTCCGTTTCAAGCAAGGAGCTAAGCCATGAGACTTGGGCTAACGCCCACGGATCATGGGCTTCTAAAGTGGAGGGGAATGCGTGAGGCTGGTTTCACAGAGCAGCGAAAAACTTTCCGCTCCTTGCAGTGGAAGGTTAACGGGCTGTGTCAGTCAGATCCAATATGGCCTAGTAGGGTGGCCCTAATCGAACCATCATTTTTTTCTCCCTTAATTTGTATTATTAAAAAGGAATCATATGCTTTTTCGTTTTAATATGTTTTTTTTAATAATTATAATCATATGCTTTGTGAAATGATGGTTTGGTTGGATTTTGTTTAAATAAAAAGTCTAACCATACACTTTCATTTGTGACGCCCATGGATCATGGGCTTCTATGTGGAGGGGAATGTGTGAGGCTGGATTCACAAAGTAGTGAAAAACTTTCCACTCCTTGCAGTGGAAGGTTAACGGGTCTTGTCAGTTGGATCCAATATGGACTAATAGGGTGGCCCTGACCGAACCATCATTTTTTTCTCCCTTAATTTGTATTATTAAAAAGGAATCATATGCTTTTTCGTTTTAATATGGTTTTTTTAAATAATTATAATCATATGCTTTATGAAACAATGGTTTGGTTGGATTTTGTTTAAATAAAAAGTCTAACCATACACTTTCATTTGTGACAAATGTAAACCAAAAAATCATTATTCCTTAAAATTAATATTGGTTCAAATGAAAGATAGGGCAATATTTGAAAATTTTAGAATGGTTTATTTTTGTCTATTTCCATGAAGATTTTCTGACTCTAACTCAACATTAAAACCGTACTCGTACACTTGCAGTTAGGCGAATTTTCGTGCAACAATACACCAACAGATTTTCTACCCAAGCTGAAGTATTTACAAATTACAACCCATAACAGTTTGACTTATTTACTAGATGAATTAACAAATAAACTAAATTAGTATAAATAAATAAAAACAAATAAAACCAAATCAACCAAACTACTTGAGCCAATTTCAAACATATACCTTTCAATGGCCTTAAATTGCTTACGCTTTTCAAGGCGATGAGGGCATAAACGGTTTACTCATAATACAATAACAAAATAACTCCATGTAAAAACCATAACCAGCTTAATGTTATATCCTTCAACCCCTATAAATACATCGACTAATTAGCAAAGATGAATATCAAACACGAGAACTTGAAGAAAACCAGCAATAATGGCACGAGTTAATTCCCTCATTGTTGCTCTATCACTCCACATAATTTGGCTTGTATTCCTTAGCAAACCATGTAGTGCTTTAGAGCCTAAAACTTCTCCCTCTTTCCCCGCCATTCTCATATTCGGTGATTCTACAGTAGATACTGGAAATAACAACTTCATTCCCACCATTTTCAAGGCTAATTACTCTCCATATGGCAAAAATTTCCCTGGCCATGTTGCTACTGGAAGGTTCAGTGATGGAAAACTCATCCCTGACATGGTGGCTTCTAGGCTAGGGATAAAGGAGTTTGTTCCTCCATTTTTGGATCCAAAACTGTCGGATGATGACTTGAAAACAGGGGTCAGTTTTGCATCGGCTGGCACAGGATTCGATGATCTGACAGCCGCTATATCAGGTGTCATTCCTGTGATGAAGCAACTTGATCTTTTCAAGAACTACATTCAGAGGCTTCAAGGGATTGTGGGTGTGGATGAAAGTAGAAGGATTATTGGCAATGCTTTCGTTGTTATTAGTGCAGGAACCAATGACGTAAACATCAATTTTTATGACCTTCCCACAAGGCAGCTACAATATAACATTAGTGGTTACCAAGAGTTTCTACAGAATAGGCTACAAAGCTTGATCAAGGTAAATTATACAATATTCACACCATTAATCCTAATCAATATTGGACATAATGATTTAAAAGGTTAAGGCATCGTTTGATAATTATCTAGGGTCCGTTTAATAACCATTTGATTTTTTGTTTTTTGTTTTTGAAAATTTTGTCCTATATTTTTAAAAAGTGACTTTAGAAACGTTTTAATAAAGCCTCTGAACTCAAACACTATTAATTTATAATTGTACCACCAAAACACTTGGAACCTAACTACCGAAAATAAAAACTTTTTACTCAGTTTGAATGAAAATGGACAGGAAATTTACCAACTTGGATGCCGCAATATAGTGGTCGCTGGCCTCCCTCCTGTTGGTTGTCTTCCTATTCAAGAGACCATATCATTTCAGAATCCCCTAAGTCGAAGATGTTTGGAATATCAAAACGTAGATTCCAAAGCCTACAATCAGGAGCTTTCAAAGCTACTGAGCAGTTTACAACCACAGCTCCTTGAAAGCACAATTTTGTATGCAGACATTTACACCCCCCTCATGGACATGATCAATAACCCTCACAAATATGGTAAGTCATTGCCACTCAAAATTGAAAAAAACCATCGACTTATTGAATCTAATGAAGTAAATATTTGAGGGAAATTAAGTTCTGAAAACCATTTTCACCTAAAATTTCTTTGGGGCATTTCGTCGATCAGGTTTTGAGCATACAAACACGGGTTGCTGTGGAACTGGATTGGAAGAAGCAGGGCCTCTATGTAATGCATTAACCCCAACGTGTAAAAACTCATCAAAATTTATGTTTTGGGATAGCATTCATCCGACTGAAGCAACCTACAAGTTCCTCGTCGAGTCGCTTCTCCAGAAACTTAACGATCAACTGAATTTGAATTGATGGCTTCAGTTGAGTTCTAGTTCTAAGGCTCCGACGCTTGAAAATCTTTAGCTGATTTAGAACTAGAAAATTTCTTTTTTCCTGCTTTCACAAGATTTTTTTTTTCAAGACACTCACAAAGAAAACGCTCTAAAGATGCAAAATTTAAAGTTTAAATTAAGTGGAATTGTGTATTTCTTTGTAATCAAAATGAAACATTTTGAAGTTGTATGTGTTTTCCTAATGACGTGAAATGAGATGGAAATTGACTGATGAAGAGAGTTATTTAACGACTGTGTTGTTTTTAAGTAACATGTGCACGTTTTTTCTTTCTTGGCAAGTTGATAAAACCACCATTCGGAGTATGGTAATTATTGTAATTGTACCCTTAAACTTTAAGGGGCTATTTGGCCCACCGGTTTAGGTTGGAGTTAACCACGTTTGGGCCATTGTTTTTATAACTCAGAGGTTGAAAAAACCAACCCCACATGTTACAACAGTGCAAACACGCCAAGGTACTCTCGTCTTCACACATCTTCTCTCTCTCTTGTCTTTTCACGTCAGTTTACACTTCCGTCTTCTCTCTCCCTCGTCTCTCTCCTCTCACCCAAGGTTTATCCTCTGTTCCCCTATTTACCGTAATCGTAACCCTAACCTTAACCCTAACCTCTTTGGCATTTCTGATGCACATCACTTCGTTTTCCTCTTCTCCCCTCGATTCCTCTCTTTAATCGTCTTCCCCAAATGGAAACCCTAACCCTAAAGTCATATTCTCTTCTTCAATTCCACTGTATTTCACTTTGATTCGATCAAGTGTAAGATGTTTATCCATCTTCCTCTTCGAATCGTGTAAAATCAAAACTCTTTTTCCTTTCTTTCCCTAGAATTCAACTGAAACTCTTCTCCTTCCTCTTAATTTAGGAAGCCGATTCCCTTGCTGCTCCAAGAAGCCAGAATCGACCATCTTGCCGCCTCCACTGTGGTTGAATCATCTTGTCTTCCTTCATTGGACCTTCATTTTGGGTTGTAAGGCAAAATCAACGTCAGATTGGAGGCTTGGTAGGAGGTTCTGGTTCGTTGGAGTTTGGTGGGGGAGTGGCTTGCATGTCCAACTAACAGGTTTGTTTCTTCTCTTCCTTTTAAGGCCGATGATGCTACAAATCGAAATTAGGTTTTAGGAGACTAAGTGAGTGACCTATATGTCCTATAGTCCCCCTATCTTAAGTAATTTTGGCTCAATAATTTTTTAGGTTTTGGAGTCTTTGATCCCTATGTCTAGGGTAAAGAATTGGCTTATGTCTAAGCTCTTGTTTCCATCACTTGTGTGAAATTCGCTTATCACTAACTCTGTCGGTATTAGATCTAAGCTTGAGTTGCTACCCTAGTTGATCAATCTAGGATTTCAACGGAATTTTATTCAACAGAAGCAAACAATTGAGAAGTAGGCTTGGTCTTTGTTGGAATTTTGGCTACAATTACTTCTTAGAAAATTCACATCCTTAAACCCCCTAATAAGTTTAGCTCATATTTAACTCACAAAATTCAAAACAATTTCTAGAAACAAAATCCATATGGGAAAAGAAATTACTTAAGGTTAAGTCTTATTGCAACTAAGACCAAAGGAAATTGAAAGGACTTACTGTCTAATTGGAATTTAGTTTTAAAAGCAAGTACTATAATAGACAATGAAAATTTTCATCCCAACATACCCATGAGCAACGGAAAATAATTTTCAAGAGATAAAGCTCAATTTAACTTCTAGACAAAAATCCATAAACCTGAAACCATTAATTGAGATGAAATTTCACTCTTTTTCCTTTTCAAAGCGAATCCGACTGAATTACAAACTACATGGAAAGCAACAATTGAAATTTTACAACCAACTTATCATAAACAAAACAAAATTAAAAACAAAGAAATTACAAAAATTTGGATTCAATGTTCATAAGCTCTTCCTCACCCTCCAATCGATTCAATTCTCCCACTTGTTCTTAGGGAAATATTGAATCTTAACAACCCAAGTGTTGCTTGAATAGAATTGGGAAAATTCGAAGACAAACAAAAGAAAAAGTTGCAACAACTTTTCGATGAAAAACATAGGAAGAATTGAAAGAAAAACAGAGGAAATAAATTGGAAGAAAACACACAAAATAAAACTCAAAAACGCCCCCAAAAACCACCACGTTCTCCACTCCTCTTCTCTCCTTTTGTAGGCCTTCATTAGGGTTGAATAATGCCCATAATTCATGCTTAAAATCGCTCAAATCGTGCAGCAAATGAAGATTTCCGTATATGGGTCGAATGTAGATTTTTTCCTTTTTTGAATTTTTTTTCTCCTGCTCCAAAATTGCAACTTCATCTTGCAATTTCGGTTCTGCAATTTCCACAATTCCTGCACACAAGTTTAGTTTTTAAGATTCCCACCCTAATTGCCTTCATTCTTCTTCCTGCCTTATTTTTAAGAATCTTTCAATTATTTTCCAATGATTTTAAGACAAAACAAGAATATTTTAAGTAATTGGGAGTTAAATAAGCCTTAATACTAAGGCTTATCAACTCCCTTTCGATAACTAAGTTGCAGCTTCATTTTTTTAATTGAAGTGGTAGTTGAATAGTAATTAATTACACTATCACATTCTAATTCAATTCTATCTTCTATCTGAAGTGATGGTTGATGTTCAATTAATTGGTAAGTCTTTTTTTTTTTGGAGTAACAATTAATTGGTAAGTCACATCCATTTACTATTTTTTTTTTATTATACTATGTGTATTAATTGAAGTGGTTGAGTGGTTGAGATTATGTACTTCTATGTATTTAATGTGTAAACTCTCCCCCTATCACATTTTTTTTAAATAAAAAGTACTTATATTTTCCCACTTTTTACTGTCTCATCTCTTCTAGAAGTGATATGCTCTACTTTGGATGTGTTATCCCTTATTTTTCATTTTTTTTACACTTTCATCTTTAACTTACTCATGTATCCTTATTCATTAACTAATGCGCATTTTTTTTTCCAAATGTTGTTTTATGGGTGGTTCAGGGTGCGTGGAGTTAAACACTTTGTTCTCCTTTGTTGGGACAACTACTACATGAACTGGCTAACATCCGTATGGTACTCATTGTCCATTCTAAGATTGTTTAACATCCTTTTCATTTTTTTAACAACATTTTCCTCTTTTGTTACCTTACCCCCTTCCCTTATTCTAACTTTTTTTCCATTCCTCTTGTTTGCAGGCTTATGATGCCACTTTATTGGCCTACAACAGTGACAGGACTATTTTAAGTAATCTCTTGTTTTCCCTGTTATGTATTTTTTCTTTTATGAAAACGCATACTATTTCCAATTTGTTGTTCTATGATGGTTGTAATTCTATATTTGTTGAACATGCACTTTTGGCATATATGATGTTTGGTGATTTATTATGTTATTTGAACCCATGTGAAAATAATATTCTACATTATTCCATGTATATTCATAAGTTCTATTCCATGTGATTTCATATATTTAAAAATCAAAAAACAATTTCAACTTGTTGCAATACAATGAGAAAATATTTTATTGATAATTGTTAAACGTGATTAAAGGAAAAAAGGTTTCAAATAAAAGGTTGTAAATTGGTGTCTTAAGAAAAAAAAAAAACGATTTATAAAAAAATGATCATTTTTTTTTACAAAAAATATGGCATTTCTTTTTTAAAATGGTGGGTTAAGAAATCATGAAAAACTTAAAAAATATTTTGAAATCTGTTTCCAAGCCCACAATTTTAAAATTTTGTACAACCTAAAGCCAAAATAAAATGCCTAAAATAGGAACATACATTTAAAAAGAACTTAGATTAAGATCATGTGATTATTATTTTAAGTTAGATTCTTCTAATAATAGTTCATTAATTAGGATAATTCTATTGTCCACTTGCAATGAATATATTTCCCTTTTTAAAGTATCTTTCTACCCATGTTTTCCTCTCTATCTTTTTCGGTCTAACTCATCAAGTAGCCTATTATTAAATAATTATCAATATTTTTATAATGTGTTTTTTGTTTGTCTTCATAATAAAACAATTTACTAGGTCTATTATTTTTTAAAAAATTCTCTTCTTATGACACAATAATTTTTTTAATAAAAATTATCTTGCAACCTATTTTTAAAAAAGTTTAAAATTTTAGTCAATTTTTTAACAGGTTAGAATACTGTGCAAAATAGAGTTTCCAATATTTTAATTTCTAAAATAGAGTTCCAATTTTTTAACTCATTTATCCTTTAAATAGGTTCAAAATATGGTGAAAAATTTTGTTTAAATTTCCTAATTTTTTAAAATAGACCTCTAATATTTTAATTCCTAAAATATAGTTCCAAAAATAGGTTTCTGAATAGTTTGTGAATAAATTTCCTAATTTTTTAAATAGACCTCCAATATTTTAATTTATAAAATACAGTTCCAAAAATAGGTTTCTTAATACTTTGTAAAATGGAATTTTAAATTCCCTAATTTCTTAAATAGACATCCAATATTTTAATTTCTTAAATAGACTTCCAAATATAAGTTTTTGAATACTTTGCAAAATAAAGTTTTAAATTCTCTAATTTCTTAAATAGACTTCCAATTTTTTAATTTCTTAAATAGAGTTCCAATTTTGTAACCCATTATGTTTGAAATAGGTTTCTCATTTATGTTGTTAGAAAACATAGATGTTATTACATGTCTGTTTCGACTAATAATATTTTATACACTAGGGTTAGGGGGGAGGGGGGAGGGGGGAAAAAGTTCTATGTCGTATTTGTCGAGCATAGGCCTGATATTTATATCACATGGTATGAATACCATATACAAATACATGGTGTTAGTGGGGTTGTACACAACTCTTATAGCACGTTTGAGGAAGCAGAAGCAGCATATAGTGCATTCAATATCGATGTGAAGGGCCAATCAACGATCTTAGAATCTGTACATGGTGGAAGACTTAATCAACTCATAGGAAGTACATCCGTAGATAGATGTAATGAAGAATATCATGCTTTTTTGTTTGTCCTAGGCTTCGCAGTTGGTGTAGTCATAGTTCTCATAGGAAGCCTACTAGGGAACCAATGAATCTCATGTACCCGAAAGTATTTTTTCAGGATCATATAATTAAAGTAATCAATGGATGGATTGAATATTGAACCACTTGAGTTGATTGTGATACTCACAGTCATATGCACCGCATAATTTCAATTCACAGCAGCATTCGCTGCGATAATGCAAGGGAAAAAGAGACTTGAAAACCATTCCCCACATGTCAGACACCAGATTAGGCAGTTACATTTCTTTCGTCTTATATACGAAGATGACCTAGCCTGCCACGAGAATACACGATGGATAAGAGAACTTTTGCTATCCTCTATGAGATGCTAAAGTGGACGCGGGGGGGGGGGGGGGGGGGGGGTTGACATCGACTCATTACGTAGACGTGGAGGAGATGGTCTCAATATTCCTACATGTCATTGCACACGATGTGGACAATCGAGTAATGCAAAGACATTTATCAAGATCTGGCGAGACTGTGTCCAAACACTTCAATGTAGTGCTAAACACGATACTTAGACTTCACTCCATGTTACTGAAAACACCTAAGCCAATCATTAACACTTGTTAGGATGAGAAGTGGCAATGGTTTGAGATACTTAGGTTGGCGCTACCTTGTCCTTTGAACTGAAGATATGATTTCATTACTCAACCACTAAAACTATATATTTTGATCGTCGCAGAACCGTTTATGTGCATTGGACGGAACACACATCAAGGTGAATGTAAGTGCAACGGATCGCCCACGGTACAGAATTAGGAAGGGAGAGATCGTCACAAACGTTTTTGTTGTGTGTTCTCAGAATTGAGAATTCATATTCATCGTCCTAGGATGGGAAGGATCTGCTTCCGACTCTAGGATTTTGCAAGATGCAATTTCCCAACTGATAACTCTTAAAATAAGAGTTATTGGGCTATCATTTTAAGAGTGAATTGCCATATTTTACATCATTTTATCTTGGAAATCCCCTAGCTTTGATTTCTTTTGCTCTATGTTACTTTTCATTTAGTAAAATTCTTATTAGAGCAAGATTTTAGTAATTAATGAGCTTTATTTGATTAATTTAGGGTATGTGATAACGCTCATTTATGAGTGTTATTGAGCCCTAAAAACTAGCTTATTTTCTTAGAAAGCGAGTGTTTAATATTATATTTCATGTCATGTAGAGCAAATTTAAGTAAAAATAAGTTTTGCATGTGTTTGAATTATTGATTTTGTAAAAATAAGTTTTTAGATGTGTTTAGAGTCATTTTTGTTAAGAAAGTGTTAATTTTTGTTGATGTTGTGTAGAGGCTGAAAAAGGACTCAAATGCGCCTACATTCTGGCCATAACTGAAGCAAATAAAAGATGATCCAAGAGATATGCGACCAGTATGAGCTAGCATTTGAGAGCAGAACCCAAAGTCCAACTGTTGCAGGAAAGACCCAAAATGCGCCCAGATATGCGACCGCATTTAGGCCATTTCGACAAAAACACAATTGCGCCCATAAATGTGGTAACATCTGGACTTTTTTGACAGATTCTCTAAGATTTGCGATATTTGCAGATCATATCAAATATTCCCAATCAAATCTCCGAAAATCAAGGGATATGATCGACCAAGCTTCTCCACACTGATCTCGGCAGCAAACCTTAGGCCTTGAGGTTTATAAAAGGGGACTCAATCCTTCATTTTCAAGGGAGCTCAAAGTTGAGAATTATCCTCATCCCAAATTTCTGTGTTTTCTCTTTAATTTTAGTCGCCACTCCGAATCTCCCCTAAGCTCTATTCATATTCCATTCGAACTCCAACTTCGAAAGAAGGAGGAGTAAGTACTTGATTCTTCTTGAAAAAGGTATAACAAGTTAGAAAGGAAGAACATCTTAGGGTTCTTTTTGTTATTAGATTTTTCCATTCAGCTCTGTAAGTTTTTAGGAGTTGTACTTGCTGTTTTATTTTATTTTCCAGCTTTGTAAGTTTCTGTTTTTCTCTTAATTCAAGTTTTAAGTTCTTTTGTTTTTTCTTGGATTCATTCTTCAAAGTGTATTCAAGTTTATTTATTTCATTGAATTGTGTTCTTTCTTCTATTTGTTTTCTTTTTATTTTATCTACTTTATTTATTTCTCCAATGAATAGCTAAACTTCTTGGAGGGGATTCAATCATGTGGATACCCTAAAAAGGATATAAGCAACTACCATGTGTTTCCTGTAAATTTGCTCAACATTTAGCTAAGTTTACTTTTAGTGAGTTTAAGTTTCATTGTTAGCTTAAATTGGCCATTTGAGTTAGCATAGTTTGTGAAGATTTTAATACTAAAAGGGTTGGAGTCTAAACCCGTTTTCCTAAAAGTAATCTAGGAAAAGAGCCTAGACATAGGACTTTGCTTTTTGTACCTAGACATAGAACAAAAACCTTTAAAATCATAACGTTGTGTTTTTCATTATCTAAGCGAATTTAACCATAGACATATGAGTTTTAAATTTCTTAGTCTCCTAAAGGTTCTTGGAAAAGGAGCCGAATAGGTGTTGAACTTGATTTACTTAGCTAAGTGTCGAAAAGGGTAGGTTGCAGGCTCATGGTGGGTGCATTTCCTCAAGGTTGAACCAAAATTGAATCCCCTGCTTCTCATCTTTGTTTTTCTCATACCTTTTCAGTTATCTTTACTTTTTCATGCACAAAACCCCAAAAAGTCAACTTTTTTTGGTTACCTTCGGTTGCAACTTGTGAGCAATTGTGTTGTTAATTGGAGAGTTTTTGTTAATCGTTCCCTTGGGTTCAATACTTGGAATACTCCATATATTATTTGTTTGTGATAGCGTGCACTTGCGCTCTTTTGCGTTAACAAGCCCCAGTCAAGTTTTTTGACGCTGTTGCTGGGGAACAACTTTTTAAACAAACATTTTTTCAATTTTTCAACAAAATTGAGATCAATTTGCAACCGCATTTAGATTTTTTCCTAGGGACCCGATTCTATTTTGCTAGTTTTGCAGGTTAGAGTTGGTGGATGCGCAAAGGGCCTTGCCCTTGTGATTTTGATCTTGAGATAGAGAAATTTTTTTGCCGGCACCGTAAAGAACAAAGGAGGAAAAGAAGAGATCTCGAGAGTTGAGCGCATAGGAGAATCCAGAAGGACTTGTTTTGTAGGAACTTTTAATGGATCCACTTGGAGTCGATCCTCTTGGTTAGCAACAAAGAAGAGCACAACCCAATGATGTGCCACAACAACAACAACAACAACCACAGCAGCGAGCGGGGGAACAAAATCCCATTTTTATTGCAGATGAACGAGATAAAGCTATATGGGATTATGCGGCCGCAACTTTTCATAATCTTAATGCATGATTCATGGAACCAAACATCGAGGCAGCTCATTTTGAGTTAAAGTCGATAATGTTTCAGATGCTCTAGACTATAGGACAATTTGCAGGATTATAAAACGAGGATCCTCACAAATACATGAAGTAATTCTTGAGGATATGCAACTTGTTCAAGCTGAATGGAGTATCAAGCGAAACATTGAGGTTGAAACTTTTTTCCTTTTTTCTTGTAGGGTAATGCAAAAGCATGACTAGATTCTTTCCCACCGAACTCGATCCCTTCTTGGAATGACTTGTCGAAAAAGTTTCTTTTGAAATATTACCCTCCATCTAAGAATGCTCAGATTCGAAGGAAAATTATCACTTTTAAACAGGGTTCGAACGAAGGCGTGGATACAACATGGGAGCGCTTCAAGAAGTTAGTCAGGAGACGTCCACATCATGGCTTATCGGCCTGCTTTTTGATTGAGCATTTTTACAACGGATTGACCCAGGCCTCTAAGACCTTGGTTAATGCGTCAGCAAATGGATCCCTGTTAAGAAAAACAGTCAATGAAGCTAATGAGATTCTAGATGCAATCATCTCCAACAACAATCAATGGGGAGATGAAGACACACATTCTACTAAAAATATTGCAGGTGTATACGAGGTGGATGCAATAGCAGCACTGAGCGCGCAGATTTAGCAATGAACAACACTCTGAAGAATTTCACTATGGGGAACCAGGCCCCTGTTGCTGCTTTGAATAAGATCTCAACACCTACTTGTGTTTATTGCAGTGAAGGTCGACAATTATCCTTACAACCCTACCTCTGTGTGTTTTATAGGGCAGAACAGGTCAAATCCTTACTCGAATACGTACAACCCAGGTTGGAGACAACATCCTAACTTCTCTTGGGGAGGATAGAATCCGAGTACATTAAATCAATACGTGAAGTAGGGATTTTCACCAGGTTTCAATAATCAAGCACAACAACCATACACACAGAAGAATGCTACACAAATGTAACCACAATCATCAGCTTAGAACTCTTTATTAGAGACCCTTATGAAGGAGTTCATGGCTAAGAATGATGCCATCATTCAAAGTGAAGTTGCTTCATTGCGAAATCTTTAATTGTAGGTTGGACAATTGGCGAGCGAGATGAAGAACAGACCTCAAGGGGCATTACCAAGCAATACGGAGAATCCGCATAGAGAAGGAAAGGAGCATTGCAAAGCAATCACTCTTAGGAGTGGACTCAAGTATGCTGAGCTCGAGGTGCTAGTGGAGTGAAAATCTCCACAAGTTTCTTTTGATTTCTCTTTACAGGAAAATTTACAGGAAAGTGCTGTTAACAAAGAAGTGAAGAAGGACTTAAACAAAGAAATTGCAAGTGATGCTACCACTCTTGTGATAGCAAGGAAGCTTGAAAAACAGAAGGATATTCCTTTGAATGAAAATTTTGCAGGGAATGCAGCTAAGGATGCGACAACAAAGCACTAAGAAGCTGAACTTGGGAAGAAGGCAACACCACTGAAGAAACAACAAAAATTATATCAAAGTGTCAGGCCTCCACCACCATTCCCACAAATATTCCTAAAGAAGAACTAGGACGAGCAGTTAAATAAGTTCTTGGACATACTCAAGCAGTTACACATCAACATTCTGTTGGTGGAAGCTCTTGAGTAGATGCCCACTTATGTCAAGTTCTTGAAGGACATACTGACTAAAAAGAGAAGGCTAGGAGAATATGAAACTGTAGCTCTCACTGAGAACTACAGTGCTCTCTTAAAAAGCAAAGTTCCACCTAAATTGCAGGATCCGGGCAACTTTACTATCCCATGCATGATAGGAGGACATGAGGTTGGACGAGCATTATGCGACTTAGGAGCCAGCATCAACTTGATGCCTCTGTCAGTTTTCAAGCAGCTAGGAATTGGAGAAGTTAGACCCACGACGGTGACTTTGCAGTTAGCGGACATGTGTATTACTAGGCCCATCGAGAAGATTGAAGATGTCCTCGTTAAGGTGGACAAATTTATTTTTCCTGTGGATTTCATAATCCTAGATTGCGAGGCGAACAGGGAAGTTCCAATCATCTTGGGAAGACCTTTTCTAGCCAAAAATAGGAGCTGACTATGTGAGTAAATGACCAATACATCACATTCAATGTGATGAAGGCGATGCACTACTTAGGGGAATAAGAGTAATGCTCAAGTTTAGAACTCTGTGATTCGTTTGATTTTTATGCTTGGTAGGAGGACAACTTTACAGATGAAAGTTTTGTAGAAGAAAAATTTGAAGAAGAATCTGAACAGTAGCAAATTGCGGCCGCATATGCTCCCACATTTGAAGAACCATGCGCATTGAGACCAGCAAATGATAGAGCAGTGCCACTAAAACCTTTAGTGATTGAACCACCAGTGTTGGAGCTCAAGCCACTTCCATCTCACATGAAATACAGATTTATGGGAAAAGATGAAACTCTACCAGTTATCATCTCCGCAAACCTCACTGATGAGGATGAATCTTCTTTATTGCAGGTACTCTCCAAGCACAAGAAGGCATGATAGGACCTATAAAGTCCTATTTAATCACATTTATTTCTTGTTAGTTAGAAGGATTTTATATGTTTTATTATTATTATTTAGGGATTCGAGCAATTCGCGTGTTTTGGAGAGTTTGCAACATTTCAGAGTTAATTCGGACCAAATCAGAGGTGATTCGAGCAAAAGAATTTCTATACTAAATTTGACCAATCATATCATGATATTTTGAGATGCAAATATACTCATATTTGATGTCAAATCGAAGCTTATTGAATTTTCTTTCCAATGGTATAAGACTCATTGCATTCTACCAAGTATTATGAAAACTGTAGTACCCGGGAATACTTGTGCCAACATCTGTTCCCATTATCTTGCTGATTACATTTGGGAATATAGCCGAATTAGATATAATTTTAAAGCTCTTTGAACGATCTTTCCAACCATATAAATATCATGTTGATCCAATATTTGGAGAAGAACTTATTGACAAAATACTGAAGACTATGCAATCCAAAACTTTTCTTATTTGAAGCCTTCTACATTTGTTTTGAGAATTTAGGAAAGGATTTTCGATTTTTAGATGTATTTTCCATCATTTTGCAAGATAGAAAATTATTTACTTTATTTTATTTTAAATATTATTCCTTAATTGGTTTTAGAAAAATATCTTTATAGAATTTAGGGTTTCTTACGTATGCAAGTTGTCTACTTCAAGGCTATTTAAACCTTCTTTTGGACACCTGCATGGGGTCTCCGAGTGTAATCTTTCTAGACAATAGTTTTTAGAGTTTTTGTTCCTTTTCCTTTATTTTTCTTTTGGTACTATATCGAACCAATGACGAACCTTGGCTACATCATCATGATGAGCGGCTAAGATAAGTGTTCCAATTCATAGATCGGTGTATCCAATTACAATGTTGTGAGGCTCGAACTTTAATGTAATTTTCTTATAATTGCAAGTGTTCTTTGATTCCTATATTTATTTTATGAGCATGTATTTTTTATTGAATTGATGCCTGTATCGCTTTGTATGCTTGATTACTATTCATGATGCATGATCTGTAATTGTCATGTTGATTGAACCTTGTAGCGTTAGGATTATTACATGTGTGTGTTTTATGGGTTTCCATAATTGCATAGCTTGCATGTTTAATTTTAGGAATTAAAGGAGCATCGTGGTTAGGTTGAAGTTATTTTATCTAACCGGTTTGTCTTGGTTTTTCCAAAGTACTTAATGCTTTTATCTAAATAATTTGGAACGATTTCGTGCCAAATTGTTTAGGTAATTAGCATTAACTTTGACTTTTGTTAGAATTGTTGATTTTAGGGGATTTGTTGCTTTTTGTGGTTTCCTAATAAGTTGACCGAGTGCTTGCATGATTAAGTTAAAACGTTTTGTATGCCTATGATCGATTTTGCAATTGGAAAAATCGGTGCCTGTGAATTGGATTTTGGTAAGATTTGATCTATCTTTATTTTTATTTGCATATGTTTTATTTTATTTATAAAAACACAAAGCCTCCCTTTTTAATTGTTTTCTCATTTGCAAATTTAATTTGAGAAATTGATATTCAGTTCCCTAAGATCAACCCAGTCCACTCAATGCTACAAGTATCTTAGGATCAGTTTATAGATTGTAATTTGACGAGCCCTCGACAAGCTCGCGTCAATTAAAAAAAAATCAGGCCCTAAATTCCTTTCTTTTCTCTGCCTCTCCTTTTCGTTTAAGCAACCAGCCTCCCCACCCACGTTTTCTTTTCATCTTCATCCTTCGGTCAGTAGCTCACCAGTGACAACACCTACGAGACACCCTCGCCACAAGCTGTTTTTCTCTTTGGTGTCTTCTTCCTTCTCTTCTTCCATCTTCTCCGGCGAACAAACAAAGGCATAACCTAAGTGTTCGGCACTGGCGACTCACGCATCACCATCTCTTTCACGTATTCCTCCTCTCCAACAGCCCAAGGTCACGTCCTTGAGCAAGGGACCCACGCTGGTGCAACGGCAGCCGCGGACGGACCCTTCGTGCAACACCCATGTGACGATAGCGCCTTCTTCTATTTTTTGGCTAGATCCCGCATGTGTTCTCTGATTTTCGGTAAGGTTTGACATTGACCTATACTGCATCAGCCTTAGATCTATAATACCCACTCCTTAGATGACTTTGTTTTGTAGTTTTAGGCTCGTTTGGAGTCAATTTGTGAGATTTGAGAGTCATTCTCAGTGGCCCACGGGAGGATTCACATTTTCCATAAAGACGCATTCGAATCGGACCTCGAACCACTTCGATTTCAAGACCCACTCTCCAATTGACCTTAAATTGGATTACCCATGTACCGTTAGTCCTTTTCAGCAAGTTCGAACCCCTTCGGACACTAGACAACAATTATTCGAGGCCTTTTTGTACTGATCGATAATTTCTAGTACACTTTTAGTCTTTTTCGAACACTTATTGAGTGCTGTATTTGGGTCATAATTATTGGATAATCACTCCTTGTAGTTTAAAATCAATTCAGAGTCAATTCGAACACCTTCGAACTCGACCAACAAGGAACAAGGCTTGTTTCGATAAGTTTTAATACATTTCATTCCTTTCGCAAATCACTTAAAGTGCTGTGATTTGGTTTCTAACCATGGAAGTCCTTTTGCTTGTAGTTTCAAGTCAACTCAAATACTTTCAAACATCTTTCAGGAAGGACTCAAGCCTATTTGGTGAAGTTCGGATAGCTCTAAACGGTTCGAACTCAGTTTAAGAGTGAATTTGGGTAAGGACAACCTTTTTGAACACTTTTTCAATTTCGAATAAGGATTTTGAATGAAGTTCTAACCTCTAACTGTGGTTTCATTTGGTTCGAAACCCTTGGGCCAACTTAGGAGTGCTTTAGGACGTTTTGTAAGTAGAATTCTACCTGTGGGGTATGTATGCTTATTTGTGAGCATGTTGTATACTTTAATTGCTTTATTATAAGTACTTGAATGAGTTGTATTGCTCTTTAATATATTTTGGACTTGTTGAGCATGCTTTTGTGAATATGTGTTGTTGAGAAAATTGTTATGGTGGTTGTGGTTTCATGTTTCATGAACATGGTGTGGTTTTATGCTATGATCTTGTGATATTGAGTATGTTGCAGTGTTGAGATTCTCTAATAAGCATGTTGGTTGTATGTTGAGCACGAATATGAGTTTTAACATAATGTGTTTTTATGTGGGTTCAACATAGAGCATGAGTTAAAAACTTGTTTAGGACTCATGCATTCTAGTGAGAAAGAAGTATGAGGACCGTGTGTAGAAAGAATAGTTAGGTGAATATCAAGTGCCTCGGTCATGTGATCGAGGGGTGGTATGCCACCAGTGGATTTAAAAGTAGCATCGATGGCATTGTCTTAAGATAGTTAAAGTTGGTGCGCTGAGTATAGAAGGGTAAATATTTGAGATTCCTGAGAACGTTGATGGCCTTTAATGAAAAATTAGTTGGAGCCGCAGAGAGCATCGGTGGCCCTGGATGCAAATAGTTAGGGCCGACAGAGAATGTTGGTGGCCCTAAATAAAATCAATGAGGTTCAACGTGTCTTGAAGGAGTCGGTCTTAGAAAGCCTTGTATGAGTTATAGTATAAGTATTGAGTGAGCTCAAGGGTTTGAGATTAGGTTGAGTTGATTCATGGGTCTAGCATGTTGTGATTGTTATTTACTTTCCATGTATGATGAGCATGTCTAATTTTGTAATTGTTGTGTACAACATGATGTTTGCCTTGTTTGTTGATTGGTGGCTCCTTATGTGTGAGCTACTTACCAATACATGTTATGTACTGACACACCCACAGATTTTGCAGGTGATGAGAAAAAAAATATGAACTTGGTGGTGTTGAGGAGGAGACATGATGAAAATGAGGACCATTGGCTTAGTTAGATTATTTTTCTGTAGTTGCTTGAGTTGGTGGACTTGGTATAGTTATTCTAATTTTCATTGATAGGGCATTTGTTTGCTTATAGTTTTGTTACTTGAAGTTGCTTCAGTTTTGGTAGTGTAATTCATATGGAGGATTTTCTTATAGATTTTAGATTACTTGTCTTTTATAAATGGTTCCATTATGAGATTTTTGAGGTAGCTTGTTTCTAATAGTTTTAAAAATCTTAAATTGTTATGAGCCTTTGGAAGCCTTGTGAATTGGAGACTAGAGTGGTTGTTGTTTGGATTATCTGGCTTTAGAAATGTTTGTTTTGTTTAACAGGTGATGTAAAAAAATTGGGTAATGTTGTAGTTACGCCATTATGCTGCCGAAATTTACGGGGCATAAAGGTTGTACATTCAGTAGTGTTTCCTAGAATAGGCTAAATTTTGGGCGCGTTACAATTTTTCCTAAAATCAAGCAACGATTTCATATATCAAGCCGTATATGGAGTGTGAATAAATCCTATATGCTTGAAGGCTATAAAATGGAGGAAAATGAAGGAAAAAAGCAGATTTCACCCACAGAAGAAAACTCATTTTTCTGCTTTTTTCTATTCTTCACATTGATGTCTGTTTCAATTCTTCCTCTCTGTCCTCCATACTCAGTTTAATCTAGGCGAAAACCTAAGATTGTTAAGACCCAATTGATAATTCTCATTCTTGAGGATTATTTATTCACATTAGACTCAAATTATGCTTAAAATTCCATGAAATTATGTGTATGAGCTTAGAAAATCTTAGCAATATGTAGTGAAAGTTAGTGAGCATGTTAGGGATGAACCAAATGAAGAAAAGAAGTGAAAAAAAGGACAAAGTGGCCAAAGACTTCGTTTTGATGCAGGATATTGAAGGATTGCAATTACAATCACATTTGGCAATCGATTTTGAACAAGGCAGAATCGCAATTGCAATCCAGAATGACAATTGGAAATGACAATTCTTCACAGATTTGGAAAACGAAGAAAAATTAGAATTTGCGAGATTTTTGGGAAAATTTCGAGATTCTCCTCCAGGATTCCAGCGAGATCAATTGGCCATATTTTTGCAAAGATAAAGAAGGAAACCCTAGCCGCCATGGTCTATAGAATGGAAGAAAAACACACAAAGAAGGTGAAATTCATCCTTGAAAGAAGACCCATCATTTGCTGCAGTTTTTTTTCTCTTCATCTTGCTATCTTGTTTTCTTCGTCCTCTCTTTTCCTTTATGCTCAATCCAATCAAGGAGAAACCCTTGGCTTGTAAAGACTCAATTAATCTTGAAAAAGATTGAAATAAATTCGATTAAAGAAAAGGAAAATAGAGGTTGTCGAAAAAACTTTTTAAGTAATTCCAGTTTTTGTTCCAGCTTGTTGCTTTCATTGGATTCATTTACTTCCAGTTTTGTTTCAATCTTTTATTTTAGTTCCTTGAAATTTTAGCATTTGATAAGTATTGGAGCTCATTTTCCTTTTATTTATTTATTACTTGAACTCTTAGAGTATTTTTTCCTTGCTGTAAAGCTTATTAAAATTCTTTATAAATTCGAGTTGAAGTTTACTCTTGTTTTAAGTTATTCATTCTACTATTTATTTAATTTTCTACACTTATGAATTTTCTTAACATTAATTCTCAGATTTTCTTTATTTTTAACATGAGCTAAAACTTCCTTAGGGATTAAAGTATGTGAATGCCTAGAGGTGAGAATGTAAGCTAAATACAAAAGTGACCTAGCTTAACACATTGGCTTGTTTGCTTTTGTTGATTAACTTATTTTTGGTAAATCTAGATTGATCAACTAGTAGTGTTGCTTTTTAAGCTTGAATTTATTACTGAAAAGGTTAAAGGAAAGCGAATTTCACAAAAGTAATGGAGGAAAAAGGCTTAGAAATAAGTTCTTAATTTTAACCCTAAACATAGGGCAAGACTCCAAAACCACTAGAAATTTGTTCCGATTTATCTAAGTTTGATTAGCCATAGAAATATAAGTTTAATCACTTAGTCCCCTAAAGATTTTGAAATCAAGGTCAAATAGGAGTTGAATTCGGTTTACAATAATTTTGTGTTAAGTTACGATTGCAACTGCAATTAAGTTACAATGCTCACCAAAAAGGCATAAGCATGCTTAAGTCTTCATTCTCTTTATTGATTTTCACAACTTTCTTTCTAGCATTTCACCCTCTCCACGTTTTACACTTTGGTTACCATAGTTGCAATTTTTGAACATCTTTGTGTTATTCTTATTTTTTGTTAAAATCTATTCCTTATGGGATCGATACTTTGGAGTACTTCCAATTCTATATTACTTACATCGACAATGTGCACTTACATTGGGCTGAATTCTTTCTTTTATTTTTAACCCACAAGTTTCACCCGATCACCAATTCATCTTGAAAAAAATTGAATTGAGTTCGACTAGAGAAAAGGGAAAGAGAGGTTATCGAAGAAACTTTTTTTCTTTGTAGTTCAGTTTCATTTCAGCATGTTATTTTAGTTTGAATTTTATTTAGCTACTGTTTTTCCTATTGTTTAGCACCATTTTATCATTCTGTCAAGTACTTTTTAGTTTACCCTTTCTATTTCAGTTTGTTCAAGTTAGTTTATACTTCGATTTTGGAACAAATCAAGACTGCAAGGTCCTTTAATATCATTGAATTTAATTTTAATTTGTTTCAAGTTTTAATTTGTTCTTCTCTGTTTGCACTTTATTTCTTTAAGTTATGAACGACTTCATTTCATCTCTTTTAATTTTTCATTCTATCATGAGATAAATCTATCTTAAGGATTCAAGTATATGAATGCCCTAGAGGTGAGAATGTAAAGCTTATATGCAATAGCAATCCAATTTAACACAGTGGTTGTTTGTTTTTGTCGAAATATTTGTTTTGGGTAAACCTTGATTGATCAACTAGGGTTGTTTTTCAAGCTTGGATCTAATACTGAAAGGGTTAGAGGAAGGTGGATCTCGCAAAAGCAATGGAAGAATAAAATCTTAGAAATAAGTAAAACTCGATCCTAGACATAGGACGAGTCTCCAAAACCACTATAATATGATCCAAAATTATCTAAGTACGATTGGCCATAGACATATAGGTTCAATCACTTAGCCTTCTAAAAATTTTGAATCAAAGTTGAATGTGAGTTTAATTCGTTTACAATTAGTTTATGTTAAGTTGTGATTGCAATTGCAATTGAGTTGCAATTGCTACCAAAGGGGCATGATCATATTTGAATCTCTCTATTCATTATATTGAATTTCCTCATTTTACTTTTTAGCAAAACAACCTTCTCAACTTTTGAAAATTGGTTATCGAAGTTGTACTTTGAACACAGTTTTGTTATTCTTGAATTTTGTTGTATCCGTTCCCTGTGGGATCGATAATTTAGAGTACTTCTAATTTTATATTACTTTCATCAACAGTGTGCAATTGCACTGGACTGAAGCTTCTTTCAAAACCAAAAGTTTTTTTTATCTAAGCTCACACGTTTTAGTTGATTAGTATGATAACGTTTCATACTAATTGATTAATTGCATTATGCTCTAAGGATTGATTAGGACGAAATAACTAAACTGGATAGCCGAATTTAATTAATACGCTCTCTTAATTCTAAGGCCTATCATGCAAACTACGAAATTGAGGAAAAGCCTCTAAAGCGCAAACATGAGCCAACCTATTCGCTATTAAAATTAAACATGCATTCTTGACAATTACAAATCTTAAACAACATACATAGCGAAATGAACATACATGCTGCGATTAAGGCGTCAATTTAATCTACAAGCATGCTCATAAATCATATAAGAATCAAGAGATAATTAATACTGAAATTGATAGAAATTCATAACCAAATATCACAACATTACAAAATACAACTCGACAAAGCTCTGAATTGGCATTGATAGTCTAGCCAACCATTGAAACGGAAAAGCCCTACACCAAGGCTCGATCAAAACTCCTAAAACTAAGCTAAAAGTACTAAAATAGTAATAAAATGGGGAAAGAGGTCTCAAGACGGTTGTACAACTCAAGACAAATGACTTAATTATGTAAAAGATCTATTTATAGTGCACGTGGTAGCATTGAGACGCTGCGAGCAGCATCGAGGTAGGCTCCCCACAGTGTCGAGACTTGCCACTAGACGTTGTCCTCTTGTAGCGTCAAAATGCTACCCTGTTCTTGCGCATTCTGTCCATCTGCAACGTCTTGATGTTGTCTGTAGTGTTGAGACACTCTTGCTTGGATCCAATAGTTGATTCTTCAATTCCTCATCCTTCGGTTGTTCAATTATCGCTTAATCAGCTCCAAATTGACTAGTTGGCCACAATTGCTCCGAAATACACCATTGGTTCGATTTCCTATAAAATAGCCAATTAAGCACATAAAATTCCACAAACTAGCTATAACTAACAAGATAACTATAGCACTTTTATGGTGCTATCACTAGGTCTCCTTATTATTATTATTTTTTATATAACAAAGTATCCTTACTTGTTATCTTTTTCCACAACCATATGCTTAGTGCTTCTGTCCAAGGTCTTTTTTAGCATAGGTTTAATATATCCAATAGTCTCGATTTCATTTTTAATTTGGTTCTTAATTTTTTACAATTCTGAATTTTACTCTTTATGTTTTAATTAAAAATTTTCAATTAAGCAATTCAAAAAAGTTAATATAAAGTTGGTGGGTTATTATAAGGAAAATTAAATGAATAATACAATAACAACATTATATATGATCATGCGATAAGATATAGATTAAATAAAAAAAAAATTACAGAATTGGTGTTTTCTAGGTTATGATGTTCAAATATGTCATTTCTTATTTCAATTTATCACTATTTCCCTTTCAACATATTTCAAATTTCACTTTTTTTTTATTCCAAAAATAACCCTCTAGTTTTTTTTTTTTTAATTTTAAAATAAAAGAAAAATGAATAATTTTATAACCCAGTCAAAATTTGTTTATGAACTTGTGGGTAAAAATAAAAGAAATAATTTTAGCCCCAATGCAAGTGCACACTATCGATGCAAGTAATAAACAGAAGTATTCATGATTATTGATCCCACAGGGAACTGTTTTAACAAAAAGATTGAAATAGAAAAAGTTGTTCAAAAATTGCAACTTGATAACTAATTTGCAAAATCAGGTTTTGCTTGGTGTAAAACAACAATGGAAATAAAAATCGGAATGCAAAAACAGATTGCAAAGACAAAATGTAAAAACAGATTGCAAAAATAGATTTGCAAATTCTACACAACAGCAAGAGATTAAAGCTAAATTGTAGATCAAACTGCAATAGTGTGAAATAGAAAGAATAGAAAATGCAAGGGAATATGCTCAATGAAAAGGAACGGGGCTCAAGAATGTTCATTGCCTTAAGTCATGAATTGCTATTTTAAATTGAATTTGCAATCCTAACTTACACAAGTAATTGTAAACTGAATTCAATTCCTATTTGATTTTGATTCCAAAATCTTTAGGAGGCTAAGTGATTGGACCTATATGTCTATGGCCAATCGTACTTAGATAAATTTAGGACACAATTCTCATGGTATTGGAGTCTTTTGCCCTATGTCTAGGGTAAAGAATGACTTATGTCTAAGCTTTTTGTCTCTATTGTTTGTGTGAAATCCGCTTTTTACTAACCCTTTCGATATTAGCTCCAAGCTTTGTATGCAATCCTAGTTGATCAAACTAGAATTACAAAAATCCATCAACTCAACACAAGCAAACAATTAAGGTGTAAACTTGGTTACTTTTACAATTTAAGCTTAATTCACTCCATAGAGAATTCACATCCTAGAACCCCCTAAGAAGTTTTAGCTCATAACTAACTTAAAAGTATCTAAGTAAAGGTTGAAAATAAATTCCATGACAAAATTAAATGAGTAAACTACTGTACTAAACTAGAACAAAACTTAAAGGGAATGAAAAATTGCTTGCTGTAACAGAAAAGATTATCGACAGAAAGCAAAAGTTGAAGAAAGCAATAATCAAAACTACATTAACTCTAAAATACACTTGCTGGACATCAAATCCATGACCAAATTTTTAAGAAAATTCATCATCAACATGCTTCTTTAATATAAAATTCAACTCAAATTGTTTGATACAAGAAGTGAAGGAACAAAACAAATGAAATACAACCAGAATTGAATAAAACAGAATTCAAAATAAAAAACAACCAAGATCAAGATGAAGAATAAAACTTGAATAATACCCATTGTTTTTCATATAGATTTTAATCGATTCAACCCCGTTCTTTGTCAAAAGGGAATGAATCTTTACAATCCAAAATTTTGTTTGGATTGGATCGAAGCTGAGGAAGAACAACGTGCTAGAAGAAGAGAATAAAAGGAAAAGAACAGAGAAAAAAAATAGCAACTAAAAATGCAGAAAAATGGGTATTTCGGAGATGAAATTCGCCCTCATTTGTGCGTTTTCCTTCCATTTTATAGACCATGACAGCTAGAGTTTACTTCTCCTTCCATTGGCTAAAGAATATCTAAGGATTGAGTTGAAATCAAGCAAAAATTGTGGGTTTCCTTTTCAAAAAACACAGTAGATTTTTTTCATAACTACCACTGCTCGATTGCAATATCAGATTGCAATTTCAGATTTTGCAATCTGAAATTGCAATTCTCCAATGCTCCCTTAATTCAACCCAACATCTATGCAGAAATCAAAGTGCTTTCCTTAAATGGACGAGTCATGGACTTCAACACTTTCCTTATCTGCTACTACTCGATTGCTGAATCGAAATTGCAATTTCGATTTTGCAATCCAAGATTGCAATGTTCCAACGTCTTGCAACCAAACACCACTTTTAGTCTATATTTTCCTCTTTTACTCAATCTTCCTATCAAATGTATTTTCCACAAAATTATTGATGTTTTTCAAGAATTTGCTAACTTTTTCATATAATTCTAAAGAAAATCAAGCATAACTTAAGCCCTTGAAAATTAAATAAGCCTCAATACTAAGGCATATCATTGTACTAGTTGGTGGTTTTAAAACTACATAGTCTAGTGGGTGGTTTCTTTGTTTAAAACTCTCCATTTTTCTTTGTTAATTACTAACACGTGCTAGAGTAATGTATATATTTTAGCAATAATATGATGTCTATGCGCAAGTGTACACATACATTTGTAGCAAGTGCGAAGTAAATTATCGTATCCACAGAGACCAGTAATCTTCTATTTATCACAAATTAACTCTCAGTAAACTCAATTTGTAACCAATAAAATTCATCAAGGAACCAAAATAACATAAAATAACAATGCTGGAACAAAATATTTGCTAAAACATAGCGAAACAGGGGAATCGTAATTAAACAGAGAATGATTAACCTGTACTTTGAACTAATTAAAAGGCTCGATTTAGGGATAATTTCCTATTTTAATCGATTCTACAACATAAATACAAATTCATTTATCTCAACCCACTACAGCTCATACGGCATTCTCCTGAATCACCTGAAATACGCTGGTTCATTCCCATTACTGCAGCGAAATTAAACCCACCGTAATGTGTGTGCATTAGGTGAGTGATTATCCCTAACGTCCTCACTTAGCTAGTTACTAACCCTAACATGGGGCTAATGTGGTTTTCAAGCTATCAGCTCCTCCTATTCCTCCTAGAAATCAGAGAAACGCTGCTATGAAGTGGTTGGTCAAACAGAATCGAGCTAAAAAGATAAAAACTCTTAAAAATTAGATTGAGCTAAATGAAATGTACTTAGATATAAAATAAATCAAAACATTCAACCCCTAATAATCACTTTAAGGTGATTAGTTCATAGTGCCAAAAAAATAAAGATTAAATCGAAATACAACCATAATTTAAAACAGTGCTCAGGAACTAAAAGAAGAAGAAGTAGCTGAAATGTTACCCCAATTTATAACATTGATCCTATTAAATTAAATGAAATCAAAATATCCATAACATTTATTAATTTGATTTCATTTAATTTAATTGGGGTAACATTTCAGCTACTTCTAAATATCCATAACATTTATTAATTTGATTTCATTTAATTTTGATGACAATTTTCTATTGGAAAAAGAAATACATTTTTGTCCTTAGGTTTTATTGGAGTTGCCTGGTTTTCGAGTTTTCAAACATGACATTTTATAGTACTTCTTGTGGTTTAGAAAATGCACGTTATTGATCCTATTCCTTACTAATATATTTTTTTTAGTTCAACAACATGTGGGATAGGGAGTGTTCATACGTAAATTTCAGTAAAGAAATGAGACACGTGCAAATGAACTTTTGTATTTGTATAAATTTGAATATAGTGGAATATAGTCTCTAGTACTTGATCCTCTGATTCTCTCTCTTGTTTGTATGTTTCACTCAAGGGCTGCGGAGCTTATTCTTGAGATTGAAGCTTCAATGGATTATTGGGGTCTCGAAGAAGTGTTCTTGATATTCGAGGAAGTGTTCTTTCTCCATGAGGTATTTGATCTTTAAGAGCTCAAGGAGTCTTTTGGTCTTTGTTTATGAATTCTCTCTGAGATCTCAAATTTCTGAACCCTCAAAATGCAGGAGGGGGCTCTCTACTTATAGAGTTCCCCAAGGCTCACAAGTGAGCTTGGGCTTGACTGTTGGGCTGGGCCTAGTGGACTTTGGGTCAGGTCCTTTGGACTGGGCCTGGCCTTTGGATTGAACCTACCTTGGGCCTCCCATTTGGGCTTTGTCTAAAATTGACCCAAATTTCATATAACTCATTACATATTTGGATTTTCCATAATTTAATTTAGGGATGTTTGCAAGTTTAATTAATCCCTAATTAAATAAGTAATTTTGTCACTAATTTTAAGTAATGACATGACAATTTCTGGCTGGTTGAAACTTCTATTCCAACAAATGCCCACTTTTCGAGATTTATGCACAAATATGTGTGTGAATCTCAAAAAAGATGATATGGAATTGAAATGAAAGATATTCGTTCTTCATTTTGATTCCATTTGATGTGTCAGTTTAATTAAACTATGAATTCGGCTCATAATTTAGTTTTAAATTTTTTTTTTTTTTATATTTGACACACTTTTATGCCAGTTGAATCAAAATACGAATTTTGATCACAATTTTGATTTTCTTATTTGGCAGGGAACTTTAATTTAAATTTTAGTGGAATTTATTCTCTACCTTAACTCTAATTTGAATTTCATCTTGAACTTCAAATAGTATTCAAATTATATCCATTTTTTTTAAATTTTAGGGCATAGTTTAGAACATATCCGTGAATTTAATTTGGAGTACCCAAAATTTTGTTTGGGAGAACCTTTGGATTATACCCAAATTTTGGTTTGGGAGACCTTTGGATGATGCCCAAATTTTGGTTTGAGAGAACTTGAATTTGGATTTTAGTCAAATTTTGATTTGGGATAAAATTTGGAATATACCATTTCAATTTGAGCAAAATTACAAGATTCTATCCTGTTTCAATACATGAATTTGAATTTCAAATTTACCTAAGTTCAGATTTGGATTAAAATTTGAAATGTGTCAAAATTTTCTTTGGATTGGGACTCAAATTTATCGGGGGAGATTTTTTTGTTTGAAAATTTATCTCAATTTTGATTTGAGTCCACGATAGAGTTACCAAAATTTGATTTGAAATTAAGATTTCTTGTTTGATCCAAATCTTGACAAAAATCTCTATTATCAAATGAGGGAGGAAGAGGATATTTGATTCGTGTCGTGCCTCTGCTAATCGAAAATCTCTAGTATATTTGTGCCAAAGAAGACAATCCGAGGGTCTGTTACGAGGAGGAGGTTCAATGCTGCTCTACTACTAACAACAATCTTTGCCGGCATCATTCGATTCGCCTGAGTTGGTTGAACTTTCAAGTCTTTGCCGATCTGGATCACGCAAGAGGTCGCCGAAGTTGGGGATCGCCAAGTTGCTACTGCGCCGTTAGATCGGTTTCCGTGAACTCCCACCGGTCGGAGTATCAATCCGTTGGGAGTAGATAAAGAAGGAAATGGTGTGTCCGTTTTTTGAGAGGAAGGAGACGGTGACGTGGTGGAAAAGGAGAAAAAAAAAAAATATATAAACAACATTCTGCCGCTGGGTTCAAGAAAGAAATAAGAAATATATATATATATTCTTTTCTTTTCTTGTTCAGCGCCCCTTTCAATTTTTTTCTTTTTAAGTTTTTTTTTCTTTTTCCATTTTTTTTCTTCTCTTCTCTTCTTTTTTTTTTTTTCTTTTTTTTTTCTCTATTTTTTTTTCCGTAAACTCTTTTTATTTTTTAACATTCTTATGTGCTAACTTTCTTTTCTTGCCAATTTTCTTGTAAACTTTTTTTTGATAACTTTTATTCTCTTTTTTTTAGGCTAACACCTTTTGACTTTGTCTCCTCTCTATTTTTTAAGGAAGAAGCTTTATTTGGCAGCTTCTTTCCCTTGAGGAATACCACATTGTTCATCAACTAGATAACAAGAATTTGAGGTAATTCAGGCCCTATTTGATAACGTTCTCATTTCTCGTTTCTTGTTTCCTATTTCTGTTTCTCGTTTCTTGTTTCTGTTTCTTAAAAACTAAAAATAGAAACATGTTTGATAACTATTTCTGCTTCTCGTTTCTTGTTTTTTGGTAAAAATAAAATTTAGTACATATACTATAATAAAACATATAACATGCATTAAAATAAATGTAAAAAAATTATAAAGAGGTTATAGTATTTTATTAAGGCCCAACACCTAATTAATAATAATAATAATAATAAATTTTATCATTCAAATGTTGTGCAAATTTGATTTGCAATGTTATTTCTCACTTCAATCAATTCACCTTGAACGATTTTGACTTACAAGAGTTAATTCAATTAGACGAATTTGTAAATTGTCTAAGGTCAGACAATCGAACATACTCACATTTCTTTAATTTAATAATAAACTTTATTTTTATTTTTTTCTTTAAAAATGCATTAGCCAATAATACATGCAAGTAAAATTAGAAAAAGAGAGAGAATGTATATAATTTTTTACATTTAATGGTGAACATGAAATACATTATTAGTTTATTTATTTAGTAAAAAAATAAAATCGTACCAAAAGGAAAAATAATAGAGAATCAAATAGAAAATAATAACTATAAGCTCGTTAATGTAAAGTAAAAGAAAATAAGAAAATAAGAGAGAAGAGAAAAACATAAATGAAAAGAGAAAAATAAAAAGGAAAAAAGAAAAAAAAATAGTGAACTATTAAAAGAAAAAAAGTTTATGATGAAAGAGAGAGAACGAATAGAAATAAATAAATCAAAAATTAAAAATAAAAAAGAAGAAAAAAAATAAAAAGATTAAAAAGTATTAAAAGAAAAAATATATATATAATGGAAGAGAGAGAAAGAAGAGAGAGGTGAGGAGGGGTAAAAAGAGAAATAAGAATATATGCATAAAACTTGGAAAAAAAAACAGAAACAGAATTTGAGAAACTACTTTTTGAAGTTTCTCAAAATCTGCCATTTTTTTTAGAAACTTTTCTAAAAAATTTAGAAACAGAAACATGATGGTTTATCAAACATGTATGTTTCTTACAAAATGAGAAACAGGAACAAGAAATAGGAAACAAGAACGTTATCAAACGAGCCCTCAACTTCTCTCTCTCTCTCTCTTGCAGCTACAATGTCTTCTTCAACTTTGAAGGTAACCAACCCCTGATTTAGGCATAATTAAGGATAGTTCACATTCCACTTTGTGTTTACCTCTGAAAGTAACCAAACTCTAACTTAGGTAAAGTTGAGGGCGGGCTTGTTTTACATTTGGCAGCTAAGATGTCTTCTTCAACTTTGAAGGTAAGATTCAGGCGGAATTAAGGATGGTTCACCTTCCACTTTGTTTTACCATTGGAAGTGACCAAACCCTAACTCAGGTGGAGTTGAGGGCGGTCTTGTTTTACCTTTGGCAGCTAAGATGTCTTCTTCAACTTTGAAGGTAACCAACCCCTAATTCAAGCAGTATTAAGGATAGTTCACCTTCCACTTTGTTTTACCCTTGGAAGTGACCAAACTCTAACTCAGGTGGAGTTGAGGGCGGTCTTGTCTTGCCTTTGGCAATGACCAAACCTTAACTCAGGCGGAGTTAAGGGCAGTCTTGTCTTCTTCAAATTGTAAATCATGATTTTTGAACTTCTCAAGATCATGAAAATAAAGTGAATTTTGTAGTAAGGTCACTGTTACGAAATCTCTTAGAAACATAAGCTGCACAAACTGAGATTTCAACTCTTAGAAACAATAACTCTTGAAACATAAATACAGGCCAATAAAAATGTGTATAAAGAAATCTCATAATTTCAACTCTTGAAATGTAAGCATAAGCTATAATCACCAAATTTGTACCCAAAACTCTGTCATACTGGCGTAGAGTAATCTCCATACGCACAACAGATCAATCTCTATCATACGTGCACGCAGAGTAAACTCTATCATCTGTAATGCTTCAGGACTAGGTTTGGACCAGGATTCGGAATCCGGATTCGGCACCTAATAGCCCCAGCATTCCTCTGCATCCCCTGCGGCCTGAGCATGCAAGCATACTATGGAAACACATTCTCATAGCATACCGGGTAATCACCATGGGTACAAAGATCTAGTGGTTTAAAAATCCACTTTTAACATAAAACGTCTCTTGATTCTCAAACTTTTTTTGAAAACCATGCTCTTTCTTTAAACATCTCATAAACTTGAGAGATTTTTGAAATAACATTAAATGTTTATACTTTCTCGAATAATCATCAAATCTCTCAAATAATATAAAACATTTTCAAAGTCTTATTTTCTCTGAGACCACATCTCAAAAATCTCATACATTTCTCAATAAACATTAAAACTCTTCAAATTCAAATATGCTAAATCATGAATTCAATTTAGTGATTATATGTCACTTTCTTAACACATTAGTAAATCATCAATCTCAATAATGAACAATTTGTGAAATACAAGTAATTTCCTCCAAATTTTCAAATAACTAAATCATTTGCATGAATATTAATTGCAATTGATTTCAAATCTCACAAAAATATCATTAATTACTAAAATAATTGAAATACTTTATAAAATAACTACTCACAGAATATCAACATTGGCTCTTCATATCATAAGCTAGTCCAGTTTCTGCCCAATCTGAAATTTTCAATAACCATACCATAGATTATGATTAATTCCAAAAGAAATAAATATAAACTTCCTATTAATCAATTAAATTAATTTTCAATTTCTTTCTCTTCCATCTTAATCCAAATTCTCAAATTATACTTTCTCTCTCATTCCAATAATGTAAACAACATTTTTGTCTTTTCTCCAATCAACTAATATTTTCTTCTCTCTCTTCCACAATCCATCCTTTCTTAAAATATAAATAATTTTTATTTTTCCAAACTATGTCTCCCACGTGAGACTTCCAATTTCAAGACCACTTTTCTCTCCACATAACTCCACTTTGTACCATCCAATCATTTTCCTTTTCAATTTACCTAATTACCCTCCCTTTTCTCATTAAACTTATCTTATACCACACATCTCTCTTCTCTTTATTTTATTAATTTATTCTCATCTTCTTCTTTCTCCTTTCCTTCCCATTTATTCTCTCTGGTTTTTCTTGTTTATCCCTTACAAAATGGGTTTCTTCTTCTATTTTATTTTTCCTCCATTTCTCCATTCCTTTTCTTTCTTCTCACCTAATTCCTCAAACTTCCATTTCCTTTTATCCTTCTCTATTCTCACAATCAGTAACTTCTTAGAACTATCTTTAGCTTTTCAACTCTTCTTTTCCTCCCTGTTTTTGTTACCATAACAAATCCCACCAAAAATCCTCATTAGTTTTCGTCTATCTTGTTATTGTAGGCCAAAACCTCCATCATTCTTCTTAATTTTCATACTACCATTTTCAACCAAACCCAAGAACTAGAAAATGAAAACCCACAAAATTATCCACCATTAGACTTTATTTGTCAATGGTTTCTCTTAAAAAATTACTAGAGACTTACCAAATTAGAAGTCTTGAGCCACAAATTCCTTTGAAAGCCCTTTCCTCAAGCTTCTATCTTCTTTATTTCTCTCCCGAACACTCCTTTCTTTCCCTTTTCCAACTTCTTTCCAATATAATACAATACAAACTCCCATTTTTCTTTCTTTTCTAATTTATATATTTATTAAATAAAAGTTGTATTCCATTTTCAAAGTTTCAAATTTCTTGTATTTCTATTTTGTCTCAAACCATAATCTCTCCATCAACAATTTCAAAATTGAATAATCCATATATCAAATGCATATATCCAATTGCTAGAAGACCAAAATTAGGTCTTACAAACTATTACTCCTTTTTGAGAATTTCTTCCTCGAAATTCAATTAAGGAGTGCATTTGAACTTCATTTTTTTTTCATGTTGCATCTTCATTGCACGTTTTCTTTTTCTGAGTTCTTAAAGACATAAGAGGGTATTACAGAAAGTGAGCGATGAACCAACTTGAAGAGAACAAAGCTCTATCGTATGCATCCAACTTGCATTGTCTTGCTTCATAGGGGTGGAAATGCTTTTTTTTTAGGAGACTGAACTTAAAGGTTTTTTTTTCTTTAAGCTGCCTACGTACCCTTTGAGTGGAAGGGATCAAGTCATAACGTAGTTCAAATGAATACATTTTTTTATTATGGTCGTTCTCCTTTTAAGCTCATGTGGGTCAGCAGCAACACATAGTTTATACTCTTATGATTAGGAGTGTTTACATCTCACGCATAAAATTTTTAATTAACTTTTCGTTGATAGGACCGATCCTCAAACCATCTTTATCTACGATTTTGTAAGCTCCATTTGTGTAGACTTCTTTGACGATGTAGGGTCCATACCATTTAGGCGTGAACTTGTTTCCTGTATGTCGCATCGTGATAATGGGTCTTCGAATAGCGAGTACTAGATCGCCAACTTGAAATGACCGGGGCTTGAGATTATTATCGAAGGCTTTGGTCATTCGTGCTTGGTAACATTCCAGTGCCTGTTGAGCACATAGTCTTCTCTCATCCAGTGCTTCTAACTCTTGGAGATGCAGTCTTGCATTGTCTTCTATAGTCAACCCTTCTTGTACAGCCATCATGAGTGATGGGATTTCTCTTTCTAATGGGAGCACAACCTCCACCCCATGGACGAGGGATCAAGGCGTGACCCTTGTAGGAGTACGATGCGTAGTTCTGTAGGCCCATAACGTTTCACCAATCCTTTATTGCTAGTATTTTTTTTTGTCTTAGAGACTACTTTCTTCAACAAGTTGCACAATGTCTGGTTGAATGCCTATGCCAGGCCATTTGCTGCAGCATTGTACATAGATGACTTGTACTGCTAGAAGTTAAACTTCTCACACAACTTGTTCATTAAGCTGTTGAAAAAATGCCTTCCATTATCCATCACGATATGATGTGAGATGCCGTATCGATAGACAATATGAGTTCGGATGAAATCCACGACATTTTCTTTCTTGGCTTCTCTTAATGCTACTGCTTCGACCCATCTCGAAAAGTAATCTATCGCTGCAAGAATATAGGAATCTCCTGCTGACGACTTAGGTTTTATTAGACCAACAAGATCGATCCCCCAAACTTCAAAAGGCCATGAAGCAACAGTTGGATGGAGAGGTTATGGCGGTTGATGTATGAAGTTTGTGTGAAACTAACAAGCTTCACACTTCTTTGCATACTCCATTGAATCATGGATCATCGTGGGCTAGTAGTAGCCCATTCTTTTTAACTAGAAAGGAAGTTTTGGACCCGATTGGAAAGCCCCACAAATGCCTGAATGCGCCTCCTCTAATGCCTTAATCGACTCTTCTTTTCCAAGGCAACGAAGGAATAGTCCTTCATATGAACGATGATAAAAGGTCTTCTTATAGTAGATGAATTTGGAGGCCCTCCTTCATACATCAATCCTACGCCAGAAATCCGTAGGAAGCTTCTCATGTTGAAGATATTCTATAATAGACTGGTGCCATTCTTCTTCTTCAATGGGGTAGACGAAGATCGTATTTGTTCATCACCAGTTGGTGTGTCGATCTACTTTTGACAAAGTGAGATGTTTACTGTCACATCATCTAAGATTGTGAAGGCGGTGGCCAAATTTTCTAACACATCCGTCTTCTTATTTTTTGACCTTGGAACATGCTCTAACAGAACACTATTGAGCTTTCCCAGTAGTTGCCTTGCATAGTCAAAGTAAGGCTTCAAGTCCTCATGCTTTACATCATACTCGAGCGAGAGTTGACTAATAATCAATTTTGAATCACCATAGATTTCTATGTATGTTATGTTGATCTCTATAGCCATTTGGAGGCCAATTATTAGCGCTTGGTATTCGTCAACATTGTTTGAGCATAACTCACGAAGTGTGAAGCTATAAGGGAGCATGTGTTTTTTGAGCGAGATAAAGACAATGCCTATCCCCGCTCCATTCCTTCACACCGCACCATCGAAATACATGGTCCAAGGCTCCGTGATTTCAACATAAAAGACTTCTTCATCGGGCAAATCTTCACATAACTTCTAGTATGATGGAATTGGGTGATTTGCCAAGAAATTTGTTAAGGCTTGTCCTTTCATTGCTTTTGAGGTACATAGACAATGTCATATTGCTGGAGTAAAATGGTCCATTTGGCTAAATGCTCAGAAATAATCAGTCTTGACAATATGTACTTGATAGGGTCAGCTTTCACTACTAAGTGTACTGTGAAGGCTTACATGTAGTGCCTTAATTTGTAAATAGCGAAGAAAAGAGCAATACACATCTTTTTTATTGGAGAGTAATTTACTTCAGCTCCATTCAGAGTCCTACTTAAGTAATAAAGGGCACGTTCCTTCCCTATTTCTCCTTCTTGCCCAAGCAATGCTCCAAGAAACCTTTCTTGCTCTACGATGTACAGTATTAGCGGCTTTCTTTCTGTAGGGGCACCTAAAACAGGGGAATTAAGCAAGTAATTCTTAATGCTTTCAAAAGTGTTCTGACATGCTTCATCCCATTTGAAGTCTTCTCCCTTCTTCCTTAACCTTTGAAAAGGATGACATCAAACGACTAAGTTGGAGATGAATCTTCCGATATAGGCCAAATGCCCTGAAGGCTTCTTAACTCGTGGAGGTTTCTCGGCCTTGGCATTTTTTGAATGGCGTCAATCTTTGACTGATTTATCTCGATCCCTCGGTGCCTTACAACAAACCGGAGTAACTTTTTCGAAGTGACACCAAATGCACACTTGAGAGGGTTCATCTTCAACTGATATTTTCTTAGTTGATCAAAGATCAGTTTTAAATATTTTAAATGATCTTGTCTTTTCTTGGACTTGACCACAAGATCATCGACATAGCACTCGACATGTTTATGCAGCGTTTCATCGAAAATATTTTGCATGGCACGGTGATAGGTGGCATTAGCGTTCTTCAACCCAAAGGGCATTACCTTGAAACAATATATCTCTTTTGGAGTTGGAAAGGCTGTCATCTCTTCATCTGCAAGAGCCATTCGAATTTGATTATAACTCGATGCTTAGTCCATAAAAGACAGAGCTTCGTGTCTTGTAGTGGCATTGACCATGATCTTAGTGATGGGCAATGGAAAGTCGTCTTTTAGACATGTGTTATTCAAATCACTAAAGTCAATGCAGACGCGAAGTTGTCCATTCTTCTTTCTAATAGGAACGATGTTGACTATCCATGTCGGATATTTTACCTCGTGGATGAATCCTGCTTAAATCAGCTTATTGACCTCCGTTTCAATTTGGGGAATAATCTCTGGCCAAAAATGCTGTTGAGCTTGCTTGACTGGTCTATACCCCTATTTGATGGCGAGATGATGGACGACTACTTTTGGATCAAGTTCGGACATCTCTTTGTAGGACCAAACAAAGACATCCCTATACGAAGTGAGCAAGCTCATATATATTTTCCTTCTTCCTCATAAGTAAGCGATGCACTTATAAAAGTTGGACACGACTCATCTGATGTACCCAAGTTCACCTCTTTAAGCTCATCCACAGTTGATTGGTTGCCATCTTCAAGCAAAAATGGTGCCTCGTTTGCATCTTCTTCGGACATTTCAGCCTCTGTTTCTTCTTCAACAGTGATATGGTGATAGGAGGTCTCACCTTCTTCTTGTTCTAAATCATCTCTTAAAGGATTGGTGATAACAACATCACATCGCTTTACCTTCAATGAACCATCTACTTTGACTGTAACAAAGGTTTTTGTCTTCATACAGGAAGGAAAGGTGCTGTGAATTTCTCCCTCATTCTTCATTTCACTAAAGGACTTATCTTTAAAGGTCTCCACTGGGAAATCATGTTGAAGCCGATCAAAGACTGAGGATGGAAGGTCCCCACTTCTTGACGTGGTTACACTTAGCCTTTGAAAAGCTGATGGTCATGTCACAGTTGAGGTTGAAAGTACATATTTCCTCTCGTTGTGGGCACACCTAATCTTCAAAAAGCTGATGGTCGTGCCAAAGTTGGAGTCAATGAGGAACTCTCTCCTTCGCTGGTAGGCATACTTAACCTCTAAAGGACCGAAGGAAGAGTGGAATTAGAAGTTGGAGCTGATAAAGCACTTTCTCCTTCCTTAGTAGACATACTTATCCTCTAGAAGGCCGAAGGCCGAGTTGAACCAAAAGCGGGAGGTGACCCCTCTTCTTCTATAAAAGTCACGCCTAATCACTAAAAAGCTGAAGGTCGCCCTACTGATGGCCTGACACGTCTTAAAGCATAAGTCCTTCGGTTGACGTCTTCCTTTTCATTTGAATCGTCGACCTCCTCTACTGTTATATGGGTCTACCACATTTGCCTCCATTTTTTTGTTATGCGAACTAGCTCAGGGGACTTATATCCAAGTCCTTTCTTTGACACTGACAGAGCATAGCCCTCTTTCAAAAGTTTCTTCTGTGTTGAAGAAAGCTCAGGTCTTTCATCGAAGATTTTTGGACTTTTAAACTCGGTGTGAGTCGTAAAGTCATAGTCTGTTGTTGCTCAGAGTTTATACGCCTTCGGGTTGAATCAGTCATGCGTTCGTCTTTCAGGGAGAAACATCTTCGCTTGGTCATCTATAGGCTTCTTGACCTCCTACTTTGTTATCTTTGTAAGAGGCGTGACAAAACTTTCTTTCAAAACTTCGACGTCTCTGTCTTTCAAATTTTTTGGACACTCTGCAAAAGGCATTTCACCCTTCTGACGTCGCGATAAGGGGATATAGCGTAAGACAGGCACACTTGGGATTTTCTCATCTTTCAAAAACCTTGGACTTTGCAAAGCTCATAGAGGCTTCATCTCCTTTTCGGGTAGGCCCGTATGGTTTCTCAATAGTTTCTTTTCTCATATTGACTTCGGTTTCTCCTATGCTGTCATCCTTCATATAGAACTTTGCATCAGCAAAATGGGATTTGGCTTCCGAAAATGGATTAGTGTCTGCCTCCACTTTCTTGATGCCATTTTGATAGAGCTTGAAGCACTGAGGTAACGTATAGGTTACCACCCCATTTCCATGAATCCAAGGGTGACCTAGTAGCAACTTGTAAGTGGTCTTAGAGTCTATGACGTGGAATAGGGTGTCGGCCTTTAGATCCCCAATGGTGAGCTTTAAGCGTACCATACCAATCACTCGTTGCCCTCCTTGGTTGAAGCCTTGGATCACTAACTTGTTGTTTGACAGCTCTTCCATCAAGATACCTAATTATTTCATTGTTGACTTAGGCATTATATTGATAAATGATCCATTATCGGTAAGGATTCTACCAACTCTATGCTCTTGGATGTACCCTGAGATAAACAGAGGTCTATTGTGGGCTTCGACCCCAGCAGCAGGTCCTCATCCGTAAAACCTATCGACATACAACACAACGTGCATGTATGTGCCATAGAGGTTGGAGCACTTACGCTATTTGAGTCTATCAGCGCCTTAATAAGAGCGCTTTTATCTGCCTGAGGGAGTGACAACTGGTCCTCTATACTGAAAGAGGATAAGTTTTCTAACTCAGTTGCCACTTCAAATGAGCTTGAGGGATCATCGCTTATGCTGACAACATGGCATGCCACCACGTTAAGCGCTTCGTCTTGGCCATCACTTAGAAAGTTCTTTGGGAAGAATTCCTCTAGAGTTACTGGTTGTCGAGGTCGGAAGAGATCTTTATCCTTTTTCACAACACAATCGGGCTTCCTTGCAATCTTTTTTCCTCTCTTCTTTTATGACTTTCCTTTTCTCTTATGCTCTCGAAATTGCTAAGATTCCTTCCGAGCATAACTTTGTTGTTGCTTATTGCAACGAGTCACGACGGTCCAGCCTTCTTTCTCATCCTCAGCTTGTTCACTCTTTCTTTGAACGTACTTCTTTTAGAATCCTCCCTCTTGTAGTTCTTCCTTGAGGGCTCCTCCTTTGACCAAACAATAATAGGTTCAAAGGATCCGAACTGAATAAGGCTTCATTTTCGCTCGTAAGACAATCTTGTAAGTGACTAAACTCTAGGCTGAGTCATTATAGCCGCATGATTCGCTTGAGCCACTTCATTAAGATCTAACCTAAATTTTTTCTCACGGGCTAATCTCAAAATCACTCTTTTGAGCACGAAACATTTCTCCACGGGGTGGCTAACGACTCGGTGGTATTTGCAGTAGTTATGATCATTCACTTTTCCTAACTCCTCTGGCCATTTGCATTCGAGCAGCTGAATAAGTTATTTTTCCAGCAATTACTCCAGCATGTTTGGAACATCTGAGTCTGGAAATAGGTAAACCTTTTCTTGCCTCTCATTTAAAGTTAAGTGGCGTCTCTAGCCCCCATTTGGTTGTTTCTCCGTCTTGATTTCTTTTCCTTTTGAAGTTAATTTTAAAGGGGTTGTATTGACGACCATAGATTCTTTTGCAGTAGTACCCTTCGAAACCTTCTCGGTGCTCTTCACTTCCTTGCTTTCCTTTTTCACATCTGGGACCAAAAGGTCTCTACTTCCTCTGGCAGCAATGCTAAGTTCCATGTCATGAGCTTAAGTTGCTAACTCTTAGAAGCTGCGAGGTTTTATGCCTTACAAGATGTAAAGCAGTCCCCAGTACATGCCTTGGATGCACATCTCTACAGTAGACAATTCGGTGAGACGGTCTTTGTAGTAAAGGCTTAAAGCTCTCCAGCGATTGATGTAATCGACGACATGCTCGCCTTTTTTGTTGTTTCGTATTTGTGAACTCCATCATGCTGATGGTTCGCCTCGTATTGTAGAAGCGATTTGGAAACTCTCTTTCAAACTGTTCCCAACTATCGATCGTCTCAGGCTCTAGATCAGTATACCAGTCGAAGGCATTCCCTTTCAAGGTATGGACGAATTGCCTGACTAGAAGGTCGCCGTGAGTTCCAGCATTCTCGCATGTCTGAACAAAGTGAGCAACATGTTGCTTAAGGTTACCATGTCCATCAAACTACTGGAATTTTGGAGGTTGGTGTCCGACAGACATCCTCAAGTTGTCAATTCTCTTGGTGTACGGTTTAGAGTACATGAGCGAATTTTGGGTGGGCCTGCCATACTGAGCTCTAATGGAGCTTATAATCATATCCTGTAGCTGTTGGACGGACAAGGAAGCAACCGAAGTTGAGTTTTGTGGTTGATCTACCTGGACAATAGTCTTCCCCTTGTCACTCTTTTTTGCAGTAAGGGTCTGACTTGACTTAGCAACTTTTCGATTTTGCATTTGATTCTTCATATAGGCAATCTCTTGGTCCCTTTCTTCGACTGTCTTCATCAGGAGGTTAATCTTCCTTTCCATCTCTGCCATCCTCTCATCGGAGTCTACATCGGCCATAATTACAGACATCACATCCATATTCGATGTCTTCTTCGATTGATCGACGACAAGATTGGATTGATCAAACAACGGGTTGTCCTTGAAAACAACCTTGTCCTTAGAATATTCCTAGATCAGTTTAACAATTCTGCTTGCAATTATGTCAGGGGTTCGATTTTCGTTTATTTCAACCCCTTGAGATCGATTGCGAGTAACTGATCCCGTGTATGTGTTGCTTGAAGTAGTAAACTTCGATGCAGCTTTCTTTGGTGCCATTACTTTACTTGGAAGAGAAAGAGATGAGAGGTAGAGATGTCCCACTGGGCGTGCCAATTTGTTCACACGTAAATTTCAGTAAAGAAATGAGACATGTGCAGTATTTGTATAAATTTGAATATAGTGGAATACAGTCTCTAGTACTTGATCCTCTGATTCTCTTTCTTGTATGTATGTTTCACTTGAGAGCTGTAGAGCTTATTCTCGAGATTGAAGCTTTAATGGATTCTTGGGGTCTCGAAGAAGTGTTCTTGATCTTCGAGGAAGTGTTCTTTGTTCAGGAGGTATTTGATCTTCAAGAGCTCAAGGAGTTTTCTGGTTTTTTGTTTATGAATTCTCTTTGAAATCTCAAATTTTTGAACCCTCAAAATGGAGGAGGGAGTCTCTATTTATAGAGTTCCCTAAGGCCCTCAAGTGGGCTTGGGCTTGACTATTGGGCTGGGCCTGGTGGACTTTGGGTCAAGTTCTTTGGACTGAGCCTAGGTGATTTTGGGCCTAGCCTTTAGACTGAGCCTGACTGATCTTGGGCCTAGACTTTATTGGATTAGGGCCTCCCATTTCGGCTTTGTCTAAAATTGGCCCAAATTTCAGATAACTCATTACATATTTGGATTTGCCATAATTTAATTTAGGGATGTTTGCAAGTTTAATTAGTCCCTAATTAAATAAATAATTTTGTCACTAATTTTAAGCAATGACATGACAATTTCTAGCTGGTTGAAATTTCTATTCCAACAAGGGGATTCAAGGGTAGTTTTGAAACGTTTATGAAAGATCAAAGGTAATATTGCAACTTTTGAAAGAATGAAGATATTTTTGAAAGGTTAAATTATTAAAAATACTCCCGAACCATGGAGTTGGTTTTAATTATACCTTAAACTTTGAAACGTTTTATTTTAGCCTTTGAAGTTGGAAGTTTGTTTCAAAACGACCCTTGAAGACCTTTTTCATTAAATTTATGGACAAAAGATGACATATTTGCATGTGTTTTTTTTTTCAACGTATATGTTCAAATATGTTCACATAAGCAACAATACAAATGCAAAAACATCATTTTTCGTCCATGAATTTAATGAAACAAAATTCAAACTTCAACGGTTAAAATGAAACTTTTTAAAGTTTTGGAGTATAATTGAAACCAACCTCATAGTTCAAGAATATTTTTAATAATTTAACTTGTTTGAAACACATGGCAAAGTTCAGGAGTATATTATTATTTTTTATAATTTAGCCTTATTTCAATTTGCACCTACTTCTTCTCCATGATCTTTTTACATTCTCTTTTGTTTTGGGGCCGTCTTTCGATTTTCTAGCTTCCACAGTTGCCCAAATAGTATTAATTTTTCAATCCAACGCTATCTATTTCAAAAACAAAAATTTAAATAAATTTATTATGATTTGATTTTTTATTTGTCTCTTTATGGCCTTCTATCAAATTTCTCATGACTTATGTCCGAGTTGATGGAAAACATTATTGCTTGCATTCCTAAAATTTTTTAAAGTAGTTTGTTTAGTGGGAATCCAATGTACCTACTTCTCGAAAATCCAAATATCCATATTTAGACTATGATGATTTGAAGATAAATTGGATATCTTAAGATGTTGGATATCCTAGGCAGTGATGGATGTACTTTGGTTAGGGAACCTCGAGCTTATTTGATTTTGAAAAGGATATTAATTAGTATTATACGTCGTTAGATTTTCTCACGAGATTTAATTTATGGCTTAGTGGTATACTCGGCCCTTTGTTATCTTCGTTTATCAATTCAAGTAACTTTTTTCTAGTTTTCATATGATTTTTATAATCTTTTTTTAGTATTTTCATCGACATCAATATTTTTATCAAATCGAGATGTCAATATTTGGATTAAGGACATTCAAAACTTTTGATATATACACATAATTTTGATTGAGAAAGAATATACATGTGATAGTGACAAAGGTGGACCAATGCTCATGAAGATCACACATGACCATATTGCATAATTTTCAACAGCCTAGTTATCACTGCTTGAATTGCAGCTAGCACATATCCAAATCATGGGGGTCACATTTCTTCACTGTACCTAGCTTGAGCATATGGTAAGGTTTCTAAATCAACTATTCACACACCTTATGAACAAGCATCTTGGATATGGACCAAAGTAGATTTAGGAGTCATGAAAGATCTAGAATAATTGAGATAAAATAGTATAGAAATAGTAGTTACAAAAAATAAATTTGATGAAAAAGTGCCCCTTTTGATCCCAAAATAATGTTAAAACTCGTTGAAGCATGGAGATGTCTGAATTTTGATTCTGGTTGTTTCAGTATCTAATGTAACTTTGGTGTTTTTTCAATTTAATTCTTTATGATTTAACATTTTTTAGTTATATTTTTTCAATGTTAAAATTGAATCTAGTTTAGTGAGTTAATAGAAAATTTTTGGCCACTTGAGTGAAGAAAAGTCCAAATTTTCTGCCAATTTTTTAGAAATTTGGATGAGTTAGTTTGATATTTTTAAAAAAAATAAAAATCTGGGGGGTCTAATTTCTCTTTGCCAACTCATTAAGTATCATGTCATGTAAGTCTATATTAGTCTAACATTCACAAACAAGAATGATATAATTAAAAAATCTTAAAATATAAGAGACAAAATTGACGCTTTAATTTAAATCAAGGTGGTTTTTATTTATATTTACATGCTTTTTCACCTAATTTTTTTTTTCAAATTAAGTGGAGGCATGGGCAATCTCTTTGCGTTGATCTTTATTAGATAAAGATTAAGTTCCATCTCAAAACCAATTTGCAATGAGAAGAGTAACTCATGTATCTTATAAATTGTGAGGTCTTTCTTCATCTTTCCAATGTGGGATCCTTAACAATCTTTTCCGGTGTGGAATCATCAACAATCTTTTGTAGATTTTAACTTCGTTTTTTATTTTTGTGTATACATATACAAATATAAAAAGAAAATTAATCTATAGTAAATATTAAAAAAAATAATTGTATAAAAAAACCTAGGAAAAAAAAAGTAATTTTCCCTCTAAACTTGTATTGTATCAATTTTAACACTAAAATTTTAATTTCATCAAATTGCATCTCGAATTTAGATAAGTGTTACAATCTTAACCGCAAACTTTAAAAAGTGTTGCAATTTTAATCCTCTAATAAGTTTCTGCTCCAAATACGTTAAAAGAAGTTTTCTCTTATGCGTTCAAAAATTATAAAACATATGTACGATTGATAATTCTCATTCATGAGGATTATTTGACCATTAAACTTAGTTATGCTAGTGATTTTTATTCATATTATTGGATGAAAAATAGGAAAAGTGTTGAATTTAATTACATTATTGTTGGAAGACACTTAATATAAGTAAGTTGAGAAAAAAGAATAAAAGAATAAGAAAATCCAGTACTAAATGTTTTGGTGCAGGTTTTTGCGGAATGCAATAGAATTGCAATTGCAATTTCAACAGATCTAGAAATTAATGAAAATCACAAATCAAGGGATTCCGAGAAGGGAAATACTCACGAATTCAGCTGGATTCTTAGCTGTATTTGTTTATCAACCAAGAAGGAAACCCTAGCATGAAATCCCTATAAATTTTGGAGAAGAAGTCGTGAGAAGGAGAGCTCGTTGTTGGAGAAGAAATTAGTTTCTGTCTTTGGGTTTTTGAAGTCGTCTATAGTTTTTATTTTCGTGAGTTGCTACTGTAATTTTCTTCTACATTTCAGTTCCTAAACTCTCCATCAATTTCATCACAACGAAAGTTGATGGTGGTTAAAAACAATTCCTTGTTCAATTGAGCTGAGAGCAACGGGTTTAAGTTAGTTGTATTTCTATTCGATTTCTCCAGTGTTGTAACTTTTTTTACCTATGTCATTTAACTTTGAATTTAGTTGTTGTTCTGTAATTCTCCTTTTAGCATTTTATTAAAGATAGACATTTTTTTTATTTTGAATTCAGAACAGTCCTTCGCGAAAGTAATTTTCTTTTATACAAGTTTGATTTGTAAATGTTCTTTAGGTTATCTTCAATTCTCTTTTATACCAATGAATTCCTTAGTTTTATTATGAAGAGCTAAATTTCCTTAGGGATCCAAGTTTGTGAATTTCCTAGAGGAAATATGTAAGGCTCGATAGCAAAAACAATCTAGCCAACACTTGAACTTTGTTTGCTTTTGGTGAGTTCAATGTTGGGTAAACCTAGTTGGCCATCTAGTGTTGCTTTTCAAGCTTTAACTTAATACCGAAAGGGTTAAAGGAAGCTGATGTCACAAAAGCAATGAAGGAAAAGACTTAGACATAAGTCCGAAACATCAACCCTAGATATAAGGCGAGACTCCAAAACCACTAGATCAGTTGTGTGCGGAAATATCTACGTTAGATTAGTCATAGAAATATAAGTTTAATCACTTAGCCTCCTAAAGATACTTCATAGAAGGTCGAATAAGAGTTCAATTCGGTTTACATAGTTTCTTGTGTTAGCTACGATTGTAATTGCTTTCTTGTTGCATTTTCTTTCTAAAGGAGCATTAACATCTTGAATCCCTTTTCCATTTCCATTGATTTTGAAAATAGTTTTTCTTTTAGCCAAATCACATCACAAACCTTTTTATACCCACGGTTACTTTAAGTTCCAATTTGTCATGGTGCCATTTTAATACATTTTATTAAAACTCATTCCCTTGGGTACGATACTCTAGAGTACTTCTAGTTTCTTATTACTTCGATCACGTGCACTTGCATGTAGCACCGATCAACGATTGATACAACCTAACAAGCTTAATGTCAAATTTGATTTTTTCTTAATTCTATTTTAAGAAATCTTAAATCTTTCAAGTCTCACTATTTGCTTATATATTTAGGTGGATAATTTTACCATAGTTTATTATAATTTTTTAATTACTATTACTAATTTAAATATTATATACCAATTGTTATTGCCAAATTTTAGTTTGGAGATTTCTCACATGCCCTCCACGTGACAACAATGGTGAATTTGTTTGAGGGGGAAGAACGTGGCCTGCAAGACAAGAAAAACTAGACATCGGTGTGGTGTAGGCCACACAGGCTCCAATGCTTAAGTCAGAGAGAGTTTAGAGAGAATTTAGGAGTTCTGGAGAGTTTTTTGGCTAGAACAAAGAATTAGCTTACCTTCTCTCTCTTGAAGAAAGAGCTTAAATACCTTATCATCACTAGGGTTTCTTATGGGTTCCCATCATCAATTGGGAATGGGAAGACCAAACTAGGCTAAATCGTAGATACACAAGCCATGAGGGACCAAGGCAAGACCCAAGGAAGGGTCTTGCTATGGCTGAGGCCGACCATGGGTTTGGGCTTAAACCTAAACCGTTTCTTCATCCATTTGCATGCTGGGTCGGTCCTCTTTCGATTTTGGTCTGTTTTGATTTCATATTGGGCATATTTTCCTGTTTGGCCCTTTATTGTATCCTCATACTTAGCCCGTTCTTAATGGTCCATTTTACTCATAACACCAATACATTTAAAATTATGTTTATATGAAAGTTAAATTACATGTTTAGTTCTTGAATTTTAATTTTTGTGTTTAATAGGTCTTAAACTTTTAGGGGCTGTTTGGGGCACTGAGTGAGTTATAATAACAGGGGGTTATAATAGTCTGTGGGTTATAATAGTCTGTGAAATAATATAATATTGTTTAAAATGCAGAGTTGTTTAGTCTGGGGTTATAATAGTCTGTGTTTGGGGTGCAGAGTATTCCGCAGGTTATTATAACACAGGTTATTATTACCCTTGCCCCAAACAGCCCCTTAATGTTGTACCTAATAAGTTATTGAACTTTAAAAATGTCTAATAGATCTACAAACTTTCAATTTTGTATCTAATAGGTCTTAGATATATTAAAAAAATTATAATTAATTGTTCTATTAGACATAAATTTTAATTTTGTATCTAATTGAATCTTAAACTTTCAATTTTATAGTCAAAATTAAATTTAATGTCTAATAGAACATTTTTTTTTAATTTTGAATATGTCATAAACTTATTGGGTACAAAATTGAAACTTCAAAGATCTATTAGATACAAAATTGAAAATTTAAGGATCTATTAATCACTTTTTAAAGTTCAGAAACCATATAGACACAAATCTAAAAGTTCAATAACTAAACATGTAATTTAACCTAATATGAACTTATACCCCGACATAAAGCTCTTGATCTGCCACTATCTCATCACTTTTTTTGGCCGCCATTTTTTTATATTTCTTGTGTTGCTTTTGTTCCCTTATATGGTGGATGGAAAATTGAACGGAAGTGACTAAACTTTCATGGGTGTACCAAGTTTTAAAATTCAAAGTCCAAAGTGACTAGACACCTAAGTCAAATTTGACAAAACTGTAATTTTTTTTTCCTAATTTTAGCAAAACTTAAAGTATGACACAATTGATCAGTGATTATTATGGTAAAGTCAATCCACATCTAAGTTAATCAATAACTGCTTGATTGCAATTAGATAAAATCTAGGTCATTCATCGATTATGTAAGTTAGCGATTATAAATTAGATCGAGCAAAGCTCAATATCTAAGACATTGGTAATCTTGTAAAGGTACAATAATCTCCAACCCATATGGCGACGTTGATAATTTTACATTCTTAAAAACAAATCAATCACCATCACATTAAAATAAAAATCCATTCATTATCATTATCAAAATAAATCACTAATTTTTTCATATAAGCAACTCTCCCTTAAACTAAAGATTCTATCTCTAGGAGTTCTAGCCCATCCTTTTTAACTCATAATGTTTTGCTCATAAGTTTTTTTTTTTTTTAATGAGTATTTGGGCTAATTTGCACACACTTTGACTATTCTCACAAGACAACTGCCTGACCCTATTACAAAACTATGCATATGATTTTCACAAAAGAAAAATTAGAGAACAAATAAATTCTTAGTTGGTAAGTTATATTCTACAAACAAAAATCTTTAAGCAAAATGACTGATTTAGTCAACAATTTCATGAGTAAATTTCTGTAATTATTGAAGAAATAGCTATGAAACTTCTAATATTGTTATCATACAAATATTGAAGATTTAATAAGACATTGACTTCACTAGTAATAATAGCCACGAAACTGCCACTGCAACTTCTCCATTAAAAAACTTCCCATCATTTAATTTTTACTTACTCTTTAATTTTTTTTTTAAATATAATGACCTCTACAAGTGGACAAGTTATTCAATGAAGCATCCACAATGTGACCGTAACTTTTCATCGTTGGATGTAGAGTCAATAGTTTTAATACCTCTTATAACTACTAGATATAAATTTGAAGTACTTCTCTTTCTACAACCAATGATGAAAAACTATCAGTCATATTGTGGTAGCTTCACCGAATAATTTTTCTCAAGAGTGAGAGTTTACTAATAATGTTTTAGGTAGTTGAAGTCTAGTTGGTATATACTTTTTTCCCTAAAATATTTCATAATAAATATGAAAATGTGAATTTAACTATATATGACTTCTTAGAAAAAGTATGGATACCCTAAAATGTGCTTTGTTGATGAAAAATAGAGTTGTGTTTCATGTTGGTAGTAAGATCTATAATAAAAAAAAATGTAACTGTTATTTCCTTTTTTTTTTTTTTTACTTTTTGGATCATAGAATTCAAATAAAATTCACATATTATTTTTTTTTTTTTTTAAAATGAAAAAAAATTCCAAACTAATGCGTTTTCAATCATAGAAATCCAAACTAACCGTATTGCCAAATTTCGTATTGTTTATTAAGCTCCAAATTAACCCAAAAATTTATAAATTACAAACCTTAAAATACAATGCATTGACACATCACACTTTCTTATTCTTTTTATTTCTACAGCTACAATATGAGTTTTTTTTTAAGGTTTCTTGCTCTCAGAAGTTTTCCTAATCACAGAGCAGACGAAATAAACGATAGCTTCTGCTTTTCACCTTCTATGGACGGTTTCTCCTTCAACAATGCATCAAGTTCTCCCACGAATCTTTCCATGGCTGGAGCAGGCAAGCATAGAGGCACCAAAATCCCCTTCTCTCCTTTCTTGTTCTTGAATGGTATATAAAAGCTCGCCACACCGGGGATTGCTCCGACGCCTCCCTTCGCGGGTCCTCCGTATGCAGCCTTCCCCCACCCGAAGTCCACCTCCCCGAAGCCAGCTCTCGTCACATCTGACACAAGATATGATCTTACCACAGTGAAATGAGGCCGCCCTTTGATCACCATAAGATCCGCCACAGACTTCATGTATTCCTCTGTCACGTCGGCCTTGGCCTTTCGAACCAATTCCAAAGCATATCCGAGTGGGTTTTGGCAAAGCTTGCCTGCCGTGGTGAGTGCCACTGGGAAAGCAAATGCGTTGCCGTAGTATCCTGATGGTAATGGAGGGTTGAACTTGGAACGGGAGTTGACAATGCAGAGTACTCGCACTTCCTCTTCGGGATCAGGCTGAAGGGATATGGTGCGGAAGCGCCAAAGGCAGGCTGTGAGGACCTCGAAAGAGGAGCACTGGCGGAGGTGGCTCGGTAAGGTCTTGCGAATGGCAGAGATCTCGGCTGGGCCGAAGAAGAAGGAGCGATGAGCCATGTCATCAAGAGGGATGATAGTGCCTTTGGTGTCGGCAACTTCATCGTACTCACGATGGTGACATGTCACTTCCGGTGGGTCCCTTGCATTTAAGAGAGCCCTTTTCCACACTGGATGGACCGCCGGAGCGCTCGCACCACGTGCCATCTCCCCAACAGCCATCATGAATTGGACAAGACCAGAGGCATCGCTCATCGTGTGATTCAGACGAAGAGCAAAGATGAAACCACCGCACTTGAGTCGCGTCACCTGGATGAGCAATAACGGGCAGTCGAGAACTCCACTAGAGTTCGGAACATCGTAAAGAAGCTCCTCCAAACATGGGAACGGAGGCTGAAGCGCGTCACCAAACTGTTCCAAAGTCACATCTGCATCGGCTTCAGTAAACAAAACACCTTCTCCCGTACATTCCACAAACAGCTTACGCCCAGGCCCTTCCCTCAGCCTACCCGCAAAGGGATAGTAAAACACCAGCGTCTTCGCAATCGCCTCCTTTATCACTTTGGCCGGATCCCTGCCCTCCATGAGCGGATCATGGCGATAGAACTGTATCACTGGAATCTGAAACCTAAGGCCCTCTTGGTCATCAATATCAGAAAGTTGCTTAAACTCATGGGGCGTTGGCTTCGCTGGAGCAACCAGTTCTGGCAGGGACCTCCGTACTTCGAAGACAAGAGCGGAAGTCGAGGGCGTTGCCATGTAGGAGAGAGAGAGATATAGAGAGAATTGGTTGGGACTTGGTGAGTGAGTTGTGAGTGAGGGTAGGAAAGAAGGTGAGAAATTTATAGAGAGAGGTTGGCGAAAGCTTCCTTGGGAAAAGAAATTGAAAGTCCAATGGGAAATTGTGTTCACAGCTACCAGAAATTGCAGTGGCAGTTTCTTGTCCATTTCTAACAACCCTTCGGCTTTCTTTTGGCGTGGGCCACTTGATATTGCCATTCACATGCTTTTTTCTAACAACAATTTTATAATTTCTATTTTGTTGTTTTTGGTTTTGGGCTCTAAATAATTGTTTAGTCACTTTCGGAGTAGAAAAAACTATCATGGGCATTTGATTAATAGAGTCAACGTTTTATTTGTAAGGTAATACAAGAAATTTCATAGGCATTTCTTTTGTAATTCAAGGAAAGTTTCTGATAAAGTTGTTGAATGAGAATATTCAATAGCAATTGGATGATTTAAAAATTTTAAGTTCTTCCCATTAGAATCTTAATTTCTTAATTTCGTATCAAGTATAAACCTAGTTCAATTGGTTAAGACATATACTTTCAACTAAGAAATCAGAAATTCGAATCTCTCACTCTACATATTATTGAACTAAAAAGGAAGGAATTTTAATTTGGTAACGTGCATGTGGTGGACGTTTTAGTAACTTTCTAGATTTTTAAGGGTAATTTACAAAATTCATCCATATAATTTAGACATAGTTTCAATTTGAACTCTATGATTTTAAAAGTTTCAATTTAATTCTTATGATTTAAGCTTAGTTTCAAATTGGTCTTTATGATTTGGGTTTAGTTTCAATTTAGTCCCTATCATTTTAAAAGTTTCAATTTAGTCCCTATTAGAAATTTCATATTATTTCTTCTGTAATTCACGGACAATTTCTTATGAAGTAGTTGAATGAACATTGACTTAAAATTTTTAAATTTTTTCAATTAGAATCTTAATTTGGTAAAGTTCATGTGTATAGCAACAATTTGTTTTGAGGTTTTTTAGGGTCAATTACAAAGTCATCTCTATGATTATTGGCCCTATGATTTTAAAAGTTTAAATTTAAAAGAATTCAGACTAAAATTGTATTGAAATTGCACTTTCACTTCCTGAATTCAACAATTACACCAGTACTTAATAATTTTTCTGTATGTTTCCTTCTGATTTTTTCAGTCAGTAATTCAAGGGAGATGGCAGCTTTTTTGTTGCGAAAATGGAGAAAATTAACCTTCAAGTCAGATTTACCTAGATTCCCTTTGAAGGGCAGCTCACTGGCTGGAAAGCTGTAGTAATTTCTGGACTGTCATAGTGTTATTTTAACTGAAGCATTTTTCTTGTATTTGGGTGCAAATTTCACAAAATTTAGTTTCTATTGTTTGGGCTCAAACTAGGTTTCAATTGCAAAACATCGTTGTAATTAATTACCATGTATTGTTAATTTTTCATGTGGCAAAGGGCTAATGTTTTCTAGGTGGTTAACTATGTTAGTTGATTGCATTAAGGGTTAGGACTAAGCAAAAAATAAAAAGAAAATAGGTTAAAAATTTTGGGGAGTAAAATATAATTTATCGACATCTTATAAATTTAACAAAATCATTGATGTTAAATTGAAATTATGCTTGAATCATAAGGATTAAATTAAAATTTTTTAAAGCCATAAGGACCAAATTAAAACGAATGTCATATGATCTAAATTGAAAATTTTAAAACTATAGTAACCAAATTGGAACTATACTCGAATAACACCAAATTTGTAATTTAACTTTTTTTTAAAAACCATAATAAAATAAGCTTGTTGTTATTAATTTTAAATTTTAAATAAGTTCCTAAAATTCTAGTTAAATTAATGAAAAATTGACTTCATATTTGACAATAACATGATAATGACATTAGATATTTTCTTTCCATATTTTGGTTTTGTAGCTTTGTTTCTTATTCTTGATTAAGAAACTTCTAACTTTTTTCCATCTTAACTTTTTCTCCTCTTTCTCTCTTTTCCTCTCCCTTCCCATGTAATTACCTTCCATCTTCTTGACCATCAAAGATAGATGTTTAGCTAAAAAGTCCCTCAAGTGTCACTAATCACACAAATTAAAAACTAACTCTAACATGTTTGATATGTTAATATATATGAGAATACTTATGTGGTGAGTTTTAAATGGCATCGAAAATTATATTGATTTTTTATTATATATATTTTGATTATGTGATTTTGGGACGTTGAAGACTTTTCTGTATTTTTTTTTTTTATATCTATTATGCATTTTATAAATAAAAAATGATAAAATAATAATTATGTTATGTGTACATGAAAAGTAGAAACTAAAACAAAGAACACAAGAAATTAGTTTTGGTTGTTTCTAAAACTTGTATACAATTTATTTTAAAATGTTTCTTACCAATTATGAAAGAAAAGAAATATGAAAATTTATCAAATGTTTGTATGTCTTAAAACTATTTTCTCTGACCTTATCTCCCAATCTCTTCCCTTCCCTATCTCCTCTCCCATCAATATGCTCTTTCCGTCTCTCCTTTCTTCCCATTGGCTTCAGTCCAATGGACTTAAATTAAGCTTATTGGATAGTTAGATGACTTAGATTCTACCATTAACATCCTAACCAACTTCTCATTTGGAGACCAATACTTAGTTATTTTTAACGTGGTTCAGTTTCCCCTAACCTACTCCTCGAGACCATGCCCAGAGAATATAAGATTAATCAATCAAACATTAGTACAATTTACAATCAATATTGACTTATACATATAAAAGAACTTCTCTTCTTAAATCATGTTGCAATAGTTGATCGACTCCTCCTTGGATTGAATCTTTCAAACACATGCTCCCCTTGTGTTGTGGACCACCATTCGAACTCCCTTCAATGGTGGATACGTTTTCTCCCAATACAAAAAATGTGGAGGTATAAAGATTTGAACCTTCAACCTTGCAAGGGAAGAAATACGTGGCAATTACAACTAAATTATGCTCATGTTGGCTATGAATATCCTTCTCAATATAAACTTACTCAGGAGATTGTATTTTTTAAAAAATTAATTAATTAAACTAATCGATTTAACGAATTGAGAAACATTTACTCAATTGTGTTAGACATTTGTCACAATTAGATTTAAAATATATAAATGAAATATACTTCAATTCCTCAAATTTTTTCTTTCAAAGAATTTCACTAAACTTAAAAGGGAAATAAATCTCGAAATGACAACAAAGATGGAATGATTCAATTATTTGAAATGAAATAATTTGATTGTTTTGGTTTATTAGATTTTTTAAATTAATATATTAGATTTGTTTGATTTTAAGTTTCTCTCTCTATTTTTCTCTCTTCATTTTTTCCTCCATTATTCTCTTTATCATGTTTCTCATTTCAATACTTTTGTGTTTAAATTTTTTTGAAAGCAAGCTCCTTGATTTTTCCTTTGTTTAAATGTTTAAGAGATATTTACTTTTATATTATAATATTCAAAATTAAAGAGATTTGGTAATCTAAAATTTTAGTAAATTGTTTCAATTTTCAAATCTTGCAGTTTTACAAAAGAAAAAAAATTGGACTTGGAGAGATTACTGCCAAAATGCACAAAAATATGTATATGAAAAAATCAATTTTTATACCGTTAAAATTTGGGTTGTATCAATTAAAACCACAAACTAATACTTGTTATTTGAGCCCTAAGCTTTCATAAGTGAATCAATTTGGACGCGATGTTATAAAACCGTCAATACATCATGTTCACATGTGTAACCTAATATTAAAGAGAAATGCTAGAATCAAATGAGCAGTGAATTTTCATTAATATGAGTGATTTTTCATATTTTCATATTTTTCTATTTTTCTCTAATTATTTAGAAATAATTACATTATAATTTTTATTCCTACTTTCGTAAGATTTTAGAAGAAAAATAATTTTATTTAGGTGATTTTATGTTAATATATTTTAAATGGAAATAAAGTAAAAATAGTTATAAATCACGAAATTGATTCACTTATAAAAGTTTAAGGTTTAAATTGTTGCAATTATTAGTTTGAGGTTTTAATTTATACAACCTCAAAATTTAGGGGTATAAATTGATTTTGTACCTATTTAAATTAGATGCCATTAAAAAAACTATTAATACGTTCTAAATTATAAATCTATATCAATAATTAAATTACTAATTTCCTTGAAAAAATAATTAGATTATTAGTTGTACTAGAATAACTATTTTTAATATGGAAAACAACTAATGCTATTACAAATCCTCCGGTACTTCCTCAATAAAGTGGATAATTAAACAAACTTTTTCATATACTTAAATTGTGTTGTGATCGAAAAAAACTAAATATAAAAGTGTAGATAGTGAATAACAATTTTTTTTTTCAAAATAACGCCCTTACACTTTTAACAAAACTCTAAACTATATTTTATTAAATTGAGTATTAGAATTTAGTCATTATAAATCAACAAAAATCTTACAAGAAATAGAAAAGAGATAAATTTATAATTAGCATTAAATAATATAAATTTTTGGTTAAATTACAAGTTTAATCCCCGAACTTTGAAGTTTGTGTCTATTTGGTCCCTAAACTTTTAAAAGTGTTTAATAGGTTCCTAAACTTTCAATTTTGTGTCTAATAGGTCCTTGACAAATTTGAAAATTTTAAAACTTAATTGATCTATTAGATATAAATTTGAATTTTTATATCTAATAGAACCCTAAAATTTCAATGTTGTGTCTAGTAGATCTGTGAAGTTTAAAAAGTTCAAAAATTAATTGACTAAATTTGTAATTTTGAAAGTTCAAGTACCAAATAGATACAAATTAAACCTCAAAGTTTAAAGACTAAATTTGTAATTTAACCTAAATTTTATGTTTCAATAAAATGATAAACACGATATTTTAATAATTATTGTTAAATTTTAAGAATAACAATTGCCAAATTGTATCTATTTTTTTTTTTTACTTTGTATTGAAAAATTAATTATTACTATATAAATAATTTTTTTAAAAATATAAATGAACGTAATATTTGATATATAATATTTTTTTTAAAAAAATCAATTTTAATATATATAATATAAAATACTGATTCACATGCAAGGTACGTGCTAAAGACTAGTATAATTTTAAAATTCTAAACCAGCACCTAATTATGATAGTTTGTACTCGATTTATTCCATTACTTTTATTAAAATTAAAATTATATTTGTGTTATAAAATTAAAATGAATAACATTAGATTAAAGATATCATTGAAATCTAAATCAAAATATTAAATGGAAAAAATTTTAGTATTCAAATCATGTGCATTTATTTTTCAAATTGGAAAAAAATTTCAAAAGTATTTAAAACAAAATATAAAATCATTATCAGTTGAAGTTTTAGTGTATAAAAAACGTATTTGATATGCATAGTTTTTTCTTTCTTCGAATTGAACAACATGTGGGACGATGGAGAGATTCAAACCTCTAACGTCTTAGTTGTGGGTATATATATCTTAACCAGTTAAGCTATGCTAAAGTTAAGTATTAACATGTGTATGTAGTTACTTAAAAAAACATATTTATATTTTTAAATTATAAAACTTAATAATGAAAAAAAGAGAGAAAAACATAAGTTAAATTACAACACTGTTCACATGTGATTTCAACAAGGAAAGAGAAATGAGACACAAGTAATGAACTTGAATTTGTATTAATTTTGTGGGTGTGACACAATCTCTAATTTGTTAATCTGATTCTTTCTCTCTCATACTGATAAGCCTTAGAATTAAGGCTTATTTAACTCCCAATTGCTTAAAATATTCTTGTTTTGACTTAAGAGACCATTTTAAAATAGTCAAAAGATTTAAGAAAGAAATAAATATGATGGCAATTGGGATAGAGTTCTAAATCAATTAATCTTGTTTGCAGGAAATATAGAAATTGCAAAATCAAATTGTAAAATCGTAATTCTGCAATCTAGAGCAACAGACTTGGGAGTGTGGAAATTGCAAAATTGGGATTCTGCAATTTTTTCTGGAGCAGTAAAAAGTTCAAAAAAGGAAAAAATATGCATTTAACCCATTCAGAAAATCTTCAATTACAACATGATTTGGGAGATTTTGACCACGAAATTTGGGCATTATTTAACCCTAATGAAGGCCTATAAAAGGAGAGAAGATGATTGAAGAATGCATTCATTTTTGGAGACGTTTTGGAGTTGTTTTTCGTGGTTTTCTTCTAGTTTTTTTCCTCTGTTTTCTGCAGTTTTTCATTTTCTATTTTATCGAGACTGCTGTAATTTTTTTAGTTATGCTTCTCCTTTGATTTATCCAATCTGATTCAAGTGAAGAAGATGGGATTTTGGGGGCGTTTTTCTTGAAGAATTTCGTGGGTTTTTCCTCTAGTTGTTTTTTCTTTGTTTTCCAGTTTTTCTTTCCTCTGTTTTTTTCAATTTTCAATTTTTGTTTTACCATAAGTTTGCTGTTATTTGGGTCGATTATGTTAGTTGGAAAGTTTCAGTGGGCAGTTTATTGTATTAATTTACTTCTACGCAATTTAACTTTGATCTTTTGAGAGCATTTCATATAGATTTATATTCCAATGGCAGCTTGATATTTTTGTGCCTTCTATTGCTTCAATTTGGAATTTTTGGGAGGTTGTAATTGGGAATTTGTCCAAAATTGTATTGATTATTGTTGCCCAAGGCATTCTGATGTACAAGTTGTTTAGGATAGAACTTTATATTACTTCATTTAATTTTAGTTATTATTAGCAATTTACTCAATTTTCTAATGAACTTTTCTTCAAAATTTAGTTGTAAGATTTTTACTTTCAATTTAAACTTCTTAGGGGGTTCAAGGATGTGAATTCCCTAAGGAGTAATTGTAGCCTAAATTTCAATAAAAACCAAGCGTACATCTCAATTGTTTGCTTGTGTTGAACAAATTTCCGTTGAGATTCTAGATTGATCAACTAGGATAGCAACTCAAGCTTAGATCTAATACCGACGAGGTTAGTGATAAGAAGATTTCACACAAGTGATGGAAGAAAGAGCTTAGACATAAGTCAATCCTTATCCTAGACATAGGGATTAAGGACCCCAAGGCCCATAAATTTGTTGAGCCGAATTATCTAAGATAGGGGGACTATAGACATATAAGTCACTCACTTAGCCTCCTAAAAACCTAAATTCAAGGTGAATAGGAGAAGCAATTTTGGTTTACAATTGGGTGTGGAATAGGTTGGAATTGCAATTTTGGCTTGCAATTACAACTTAGGGCAATGACATTCTTGAGCCCCATCTTATTCTAAATTTCCTTTGCAATTTCATTTACTAAGCTTATCTAGTTTGCTATCCAATATTGCCAATTCTAGATTATGTAATTCAATTATGCATTTTTTGTTATTTCAATTATTGTCATGTCTAGATTCTGCAATTAGATTTTACAATTTTTTAACACACCAACCCAACCTTATTTTTGCAATTTAGTTTTCAAAGTTGCAATTTTCCTTACACTTTGCTTTACAATATTTTTGTTACACCATTCCCTTGGGATTCGATACTTGGTACTCACATACCATTTTATATTACTTCGATCACGTGAGCTTGCGTGTTCACTGATCACATACAAAATGTCTCGAAGGCTGAAAGCTTGTTCTCAAGCGTGCTTGTTGGTCTTTTCTAATCGGCCTTTGGCTTATTGACCTTGTTGGATCAACCTTTGGCTTGTTGATCTTTGAATCGACCTTTGGCTTGTTGATCGTTGGATCGGGCCTTGGCTTGTTGGTCGTTGGATTAGTCCTTGGCTTTTTGATCCTCTTGAAGATACGATCGAAGTTTTGGAGTCTTGTACTCATCAAATGCCTTCAACTTGTCTTCAAAGATATTTTGGTCTTTAAAGTCTTGAAGTCTTCTAGTCTTCAAAGCGTCTTTGGTCTTCAAAGAGTCTCTAGTCTTCAAGGAACATTTAGCACCTTAGGACTTGTCTTGGAGGGTCTTGGTCTTCCAAGAGTATTCAGCACTTCAAGAAGTGTTCAACACCTAAGGACTGACATTGGAGAGTCATTGGTCTTCAAAGAGGGTTCAACACCTAAAGATTTGTCTTGAAGTGTTCAATGCCTAAGGACTTCAGGGAGCATACGGCACCTAAGGACTTTGGCCTTATTTGCTCTCAATTCTCTCTGAGTTCTCTATAGAATAAAATTTCTGAACACCTCAAATAAATGAGAGCTCCTGTATTTATAGAGCTTTCCATTGGCATGTGGACTTGGGCCATAATGGCTTTTGGACCTAACCATTGGACTCGGGCTTTGTTGGCTTTGGGTCTAATTATTTGGATTTGGGCTTCATCTAACTTTGACCCAAAATTCATATAACCAATTTCACTTAATTAACTTTGGTCAAATGAAGACATGTGGCATTTTAATTTAGGATTTGCCAATTTTTATCTTCAAATTAAATTTGGGACATCTGTCAATTCATAATTGGTCCCAAATTTTATTATTTGTAGTTTCATCATTAATTTGGAATAATGATGTGGTAATTAGAGATTGGTCGAAATTTCTCAGTCAACAAACACATATGTGACATGCGTATAAGTTTCTTGTGTCTTAAAAAGTGTAGTTACCTTACACAATGTCAAATTCTTTTAAGTGTCCGGAATTGTTAAAAAAATTATTATTAATTTTTTATGTTTGAGAGTACTTTTGACATGATTAGAAACACTTTTTCCAAATATGATAAAAAAAAATAACATTTCTCACTCAATACCATCCTATTTAGGAGTAACCTTGAAAAAAAATCCAAAGTGCCACTTTTAAAAACATATTTAAGAGTATAAACCCAAACATTAAAGAAATTTACTAGAAAGTGCTTTTTGATAAATGCTTATAATTATTTTTTTTTGGAGAAATCTAAATGCTTATAATTGAATTATACGATTGTTTAATAGTACTTAATTACAAGCATTTCTCAAAGACATTCAAAACATGCCATGATTTTTCTAATCATTTGTATAATGAAATATTTAATAAAAGAAAATGTAAAATAGAATAAAAAAAATTAGTTATATACATGGTATTAAATTTTCGTCTACATGTCGACATTTCCATCGATATTTCCACATGTTAATGGGTTCGACATCGACATAAGGGGGGAATCGATATTTCCACTATATCGTACAAAATTGATGAAATATTAAAAAAAATAGCAAGAAAATGTAACTTAATGTGAATATAATATTGTAACAAGTATTTTAACTCATTTAAAAAGTGTAAAAATGTTCATTTATTAATTTAAATATTTTTTGAATTTTTTGTTTTTAAATTTTTTCCAGAAATATCCATCGACATCGGCATTTTATCGATATTTCCATCGAAATTTTCATAAAATTGAGACTTCGACATTTTTGTCGACATCGACATTTTAAACCTTGGTTATAGATAAACATCAATATTGTCAGCAAGAAATATACTATCAATTAAGATGTCAAATGTTCGATTCTCATACTCTCAATTAAGAGGTCAAATGTTCGAATCTCCCAATCCAAAAAAAGTCATATTTACCATAAATTTGTGCTAGTATGATATAACATCTATGGATCTTTTCATTATAATTCTTTTAGTTTAACAATGGTAGGGTTAAGAATTGAACCTTCAACCTAAGAAAGGAAATAATTGTGTATTATTTATTGAGTTGGGCTCAAATTGATATTTTTATTAAAGATATAGCATTAAAAATTATCCATCTTATTTATTATATGTCAGCAACTTAACTCATCGTGTGAAACATGTTTGGAAAAGGATTGATTATATTAATCCAAAATAATTGAACCATGATATATATAGAAGAAGATCAACTCTAGCATATGTATGACATGATCATTTTATCATTAGAAAAAGAAGAAAAAAACTTCAAGATTTCTAGTCAGGTCATATGTGATGAGCTATAGAATACTAAATCATCAAAAATAAAAAAATTATCGTACATAAATTGCACAACTCATTAAAAATTTTGATAAATTGATTCGCTTACCTATCTTGACCTTACTATTATATTGAGAGTTATCCTTGTACTCTATCTACATTCATTTGAATATATGGAGTAATTTGATCGATGGACTGTGTTGATGAGAATAAATCAAAGTTATATATTTGAATATCTATTAAATATTTTTGAATTTGGAGTGATTTGATAGTGAAAATATAAAATATACATACTTACCAAGTCAAAGAAAATGTTTTTATTATGGATTTTATGTCTCTCGTATGAGTGACCTAATTATGACAAGGACACTATATAAATAAACAAAGACAATAAAAAAAAATATTACAAATAACTATGTTATATAATAAGAACTTTCATGATCTTAGCATGAGTACTTTCATACGTGATTTTTTTACCGTGACATTTTTGTGTTGATAAAATTGACCTGGTGCAATGTATATATTAGGACACGAATACTTTATGTCAAAAATAAGAAATTAATGAAAATTATAGATATTTGCTTAAAAACCTCCAAAGAAAAATAGTGTTGAAGTTAAAACATGCAACTAGAAGTCGGGTTGGAAAAATAGAACCGAAGGGGTCGAAAGCACAAATGAGACCAAATTTCATTAAGGGATTCAATAGATTGGTTTTATTTTATTTTATTGTTATTTTTTTCTTCTCCTCTCTCTCTGTATTGAAGACCCTTTTTTTGCGACCAAAACGAAATATGACCAACTTTTTTAGAATAACTATGGATAATCTTTTGCTTACATCACGACGAGAGCAAGAAACGAGAAAAGCCATTCAAGAGAAAACACAACGAGAGTGAGATGGAAGAAAGCGAGAGGACGACAAAAATAGTGATCACAATAACCCACTCTCCCTCCATCACCATCTTCAACCTTCCAGGTTCTGTTTGTGCTTGAACAGTGCCAAAAATCTCATATGAAGGAGGGAAGAAGATCACTGGAATGAGTATCAAATTTGGAATCTATTGGGTATTTTCTTTAGAATTTTCACAGAGATGGTGAGGTGGGTTGGTGCCAGTGCGTGAGAAGGAGAAGAAGGTTGAATATTGCCTCTCACTTTCGTTGCTCTCACTCTTGGTGGATTTTCTCACTCTCAATGGTTTTTCACTCTTGATGGATTTTCTCACTTGCAATGGATTGTCTCACTCTCGGTGGACTTTCTCACTCTCGATGGGTTTTCTCGTCTTCTCACTCTCGATATGATGTAAACAAAAGGTTATATAGTGTTATTTAGAAAACATGTTATATATCATTTGAGTCCAAGATTTTGGGTCATCCGTACAAAAAATCCTAAAAGATTGAATAGTTGATTCTATTGAGACGTAAACATAATGTTGGTTATAAGTGAGGAAGATCTAGGTGTATAAGTAAGGATAAAATTTTCATTAGTACGTGACTTTTGGAAGTCAATTAATATAACACGCTTATAAAACTTTCTATAAGTGGTATTGAAATTGTAGAAATTAAAGCTATAACCATTTGTTTTTTGGTTTTTATAAATTAATTAAGCTCATAACACTACTTTCACCAATGGATTTCTTTATTTTGTTATCTACTTTTTACATATGTTTAATTTCAAAATCCAAGCCTAGTTTTGAAAACTAAAAAAAGTAGTTTTTGAAAACTTGTTTTTGTTTTTGAAATTTGGCTAGGAATTCAAATGTTTCTTTAGGAAAAATGAAACCATTATAAATTGGGAAAAAATTACAAACTTAATATTCAAAAACCAAAAACCAAATGATTATGAAAGAGGCCTAAACTTTATAAAACTTTTTTCAATGTGGCCTCAACCAATAAAGTTAATACAAATTTTAAGAAATAATAAATTATAAATAAATTAATGTAAATTTCATGCCAATAATTTTACGGAAGATTTTTCTTATATAACAAATATATCAAGCTCAAACAAACACAATAACGATCAAGATTCACAATATATATGGTATTTTAACAATATATTAATTTCACTCCAAATTAAACAAGAAATTTAACAATATATTAATTTCACTTCAAATTAAACAAGAAATTAAGAAGAAATTTCAAACAACCTACTTTATTCTATCAACCTAAATAGTTTGTGTAGCAACTAAATATTCGATAGAATAATTTAACAATCAGAGAGGTGTTTGATCCCCACTCCTGTAACGTCCTCAAAATTTAACCTAACTTAAGGACATTACTAAACTCACAACCAATATGCTCCAAAAATTTTGGCAGCATAACGTCACAACTACAAGTTAACCAAAAATTTTCTAGCATCTAATAAGCAAACGATCACACTTTTATAACCAGAACAACACAACATCAAACTCCACATCTCCTGGCAGAAACTCAACACTTCCAGCCACCCAGAATAAACAAAGTCACAACCACACAAAGCATATTTAACTCAAATAAATTAGCATGATCAAAAAGAAGATTCTAACGTCAAAGCTTTTGTTTCTTAACTTAACTTCTACCAAAAGAACCTATCTACACTTTACAAAACAAAAGAAAGAAACGATAATTAATGGAAAGTGACGCCTATACATAACATCTATTAAAAAACAACTAAAACCTTATCCATGCAATCCAAGCAAAACTCCTAATAAAAGGCATGTAAGCTAATGGTGTCCTCTCCGCGTGTCTCATCGTCAACATCACCAGTTTCGTAGAGCTCCTCATCACCTACAAAATGTTTTGGTTGAGGTGCTGGGAGGGGGGGGGAGAGGAGTAGTCAGTACAAAGTACTCAGTAAGTAACTCACGCCTAGTGAGCTACCAAACATCAAACAACAAACAAAATGCTATTCACACGCACCCTAACAAGCTTATTTAAAGTAATATTATCAGCATCATACTTTGCATACATAAACAATTAAACTATGCATAAGACTCGCTTAACACATGAATTCTCGCATCATGCTTGCAACTAACACATGAATTCTCACATCATGCCATGCAACTAACACATGAATTCTTGCATCATGTCATGCTCACTCAGTTCTACTCAACACTCATGTTTAGCTCTCACAAAAGCTCTTCAAGACTGAACCTTCGAGAAATACCGACCCCTGATCACCATTACCAGGGCCTCAATACCTCTCTACGGAGCTCTGTGTTCGACCTTTGACCAATTTTACCAAGGCCTCAAACTGTGGATCGCCCCTTGACCATTTATACCCAAGGTGCACCAATGACTTAGCAAATGCATTGGCTTTTTTCCAGGCACCCAACACATGTTTTTTAGACTCATCACATCGACCCTTGACCATTTGTACCCAAGCCCTTGATGCTCCTCTTATTCCAATGGCGACAATACCACCCCTCGACTATTTGTATCTAAGGTGCACTGGTAATCACCCTATAATCCTTAGTAAACTCACAATGTCCGCTGACCTTCTCACAATCTCACCACATGCATGTTACCTAAGCATGCTACTAAACCATGTCTCATGCCAAACAACACATGCTCATACATATATTTCAAACTCAATTAATCAACATGCTATCATCACATAAACTTCATGTCATTCAAGCATGCTCGTCAAAAGCTCAAAAACATAGAATGGATATAACGCATACAAATCAATGAAGAAAACATATATCATGCTACACACAATCAAACAGACCAACCAAGTATCAACTACTTACCTAGAGTGCTCATAAAAATATTCCAAGGGTTACTAAACCAAGAGAATAAGCTTCAGAGGTTATACTTAGTTTGAAAATCTTTTAAACAACTACCACAAGCTCAAAGAGGGGTATACTTACTTAGATACGATCGTAAATGACAAGCGAATTTTCTAGATTCAAGCCAAACACCCAAAACTTACTGAAACAGACTTGCCCACTTGCTAGGAAGTATTCAAAAAAACTCTAAAGTGGTTCAAAACTACAATTAGAAACTATCCCAAGGTTAGAGATTCATTTGAAGTGCTTTAATCGAGTTCGAGTGAGTTTAAAGCGCATTATGCTTACCAAAATAGGCCCAACACCCTACTGGTTCTAGTTCGAGAGTGTTCGAATAGGATCAAATTGGTTTGAAATTGTAAATAGAAGGCTCCCACATGTTAAAACCTAAGCTATAACACCTAAAGTGATTTGTGAAAGGACTAAAACGCATTAAAACTTATCGAAAGAGCTTTTACGCTTGATGTTTGCTGTTCGAAGGTGTTCGAATCGATCCTAAACTGCAACTTGGAGGTTTCTACATGTTAGAACCAAAGCTACAATACTTAAACTGATTTGCGAAAGGTTTAAAACATGCTAGAACTTACCAATCAGCACCAAAGGCTCAAACTCGTGTTGTCAACTGCTCAAAGGAGTCTAAAATCGCAGATCTACCATTACCTGACTGTGGGTGGTCAGATCCAAGACTGAATGGGGCGTGGGTTTGCTTGCAGTGGGTCATCGGCATTGCAGATTTCACTGTGGAGGGTCACTGACGCCCGATTGGATCTCAAAATGAGCGGATTTTATTGCTAGAACTCGTGGGTATTAGCGTGGAGAGCCCAACAAGTCACCGATGGGAAGAAGACAACATCAGAGCTTGCGCCGCTCGTGGTTGCCGTTGGTCTGGTTGCACTCGTGTCGCCAGAGAAAGAGGGTGACATTGTCCGTGGGTGCTTGTCGCACGTCGATGTAGAGAGAGAAGAAGAAGAGTTGTCGCCAGAGAAAAAATGTTGCTTGTGTTGTGAGGTAGCTGAGATGAAGGAGACGATGCCAAAGGTAAGGTGGTCAGAGAAGGAGGAGAAGAAGAATCGATTGGAGATGGGTTTGGTGGTTGCACAAAAACGTGAAAGGGAGAGAGGAAGAAGAAAGAAACTTAGGACTTTTGCTCTTTTTATTTTAAATCCTTCTCCCTTTTAATTTCCCAAAAAGAAAAGGCCAATAAGAAAATGGAACATTTTAGACCTTTATAAAGTCCTAATTTAAATTCTAAAAGATTTATAAAAAAATCCTAAAGGATTGAGAATTTGGGTTTTCTCTTGAATTTTGGAGATAGAATCAAAATTTAAACTTCCAAACTTTAGGAACTAAAGATTTAACTAAATATCTCTTTTCCCTAAAATTATTAGAAATTTAATTTACCAAACTTAAGGCTGGATAGAAATTCTAATTTTCCAAAATAGAACTCCAATGAATAATCCAATTATTCTAAAATAACATAATTTTATAACGCGGGGGTGTTACAACTCCGCAATTTATTGAACTAAAAAAAAAATCTGAGAGAGGATTAGAGTTGTTCACACGAGATTTCAGCAAAGAAATTTAATTCGTGTAATTGAACTTGATTTGTACTAATTTCGTATAGTGAAATACAATCTTTAATGTTTGATCCCCTAATTCTCTCTCTTGAATGTGAACTTTACTCAAGAGCCTGCTCGCTTGTTCTTAAAGCTAAAGTCTTCCAAGTCTTCAGGGTTGCGAAATCCTCTAATCTTTAAAGTGCTTTTGTGTTTAGAAAGTGTTTGATCTTTAAGAGCTTAGAGAATCCCCTCAAATGAAGGGGAGCTCTCCTATTTATAGAGTTTTTTCATGGGCATGTGGGCTTGGGATTTAATGGCTTTTGGGCCCAACTATATAATTTCAGCTTTGTTGGCTTTTGGGTATAACCATTGGGCTTTATTGACTTTGGGCCTAACCTTTCAAGCCAATTTGACCAAACCAAATTTAATTACTTGATCAAAATGGTTATATTAAAGACATGTAGTCTTACAATTTAGATTTGTCAACTTTTATCTTTAAATTAAATTTGGGACACATGTCAACTTAATAACTGGTCCCAAATTTGATAATTTGTGATGTTGTCATTAATTTAAAAATAATGATGTGACAATTTGTGATTGACCAAAATTTCTCATTCAACAAATGCCCCATTTTTTAGATTTATGCACAAGTATGTGTGGGTGAATCTTGAAAAATATAATTTGGAATCAAAATGTAAGACATTTGTTCATTATTTTGACTAAATTCCGTGTGTCAATTTAATCAAAATTTGAATTTAGTTGAAAATTTTGATTGATTTTTTTTATCTGACACATTTTTTTAAAATGTCAATTAATCAAAATATGAATTTTGATCAAATTCTAATTTATTTATGTTGTAGCAAACTCTTGGTTTGAATTTCATTTGGATTTGTGCTCTATCCTAATTCCAAATTTATACTTAGAGCCAGGTTCAAACTCTATTCAAATTTTTATTTGAACTTAGAATAGGATTTGGAGTTCTACCCAATCTTTGTTTGAACTTGAAATAAAATTTTAATTTCACCCCACTATTTGATTTGGGAAGAAATTTGAAATATGCCCAAATTTTAATTTTTGAGATAAAATTTAAAATTTTTTTGACTTGGGATAAAGATTGAACTATGCGCAATTTTAATTTGTTGGTAAAGTTCTACCAAAATTTTTGGAATTTAGAATATAATTTTAATTTGAATTTAGGTCAAATTTTGATTTGGGATAAAAAAGAAATTTTGATTATGCCCAAATTTTGATTTGGACAAAATTTGATTCAAATGAAATTTAAAGTTTATCCAGCTTGCTTTTATTTGAATGAAATCTTGTCCAAATCAAAATGAAATATGGTTTAATTTTGAATTCAAACCATAATTTGGAATCTTCTGATAATTTGATCCAAATGGTGTTTAAATTTCCAAATCAATTTGAATCAAAATCTCTTATTTGATATGGATTTCAATTGGAAATAGGATTTATTGAAATCAAATCAAACTAGGATTTTCATCTAATTTGATTCCAAACTTCCCTCTATAAATAAGGCCGAACCAATGAGAGAACACAGAACACAGTTTTGAGAAATATATTGAAAGAATACCGAGGAAGTGTTCAAGTTTTCCCTCAAAAACAAAATCCTTCTTCCTTTTTTTCTCTTTTCCTTTGTTTCCCTTTTTTTCTCTTTTCCTTTGTTTCCCTTTTTTTCTTCCTTTTTCCTTTTTCTTTCTTTCCAGAGTTTTTACTTTTTTTTTTTCGATTTCACATTTTACCTCTTTATTTTTCTTTGTTTTCTTTCTTTCTCTTTCTTTCCAGCGTTTTCACCCTTTTTTTCTACATTTTCATAATTTTTTTCCTTTTTCCACATTTTTAAGTTTTAAATTTTTGTTATTTTTTTATACCTTTTTTTGTCCTTTTTTTCCCTTTTATTTACTCATGCTTTTTTTTTCTTTTTCAAAAATTGACATTTGCAAATTAATCAACAATTTTTTTTTACTTCAAAACAGATTATCTCCATCTATCAAAAGGTAAACATGTAAACTTTTTTTTTTTCGTTAAACAATATGTTCTTGTGTTGTTATTCTTGATTTGTAGCTAAGATGTCCCCATTCAAAGATACCATACCTGAATGTGGCCAATAGTTCATCTTTGGAGATGACCATAACCCCTTATTTAGGCGAAATTAAGGATGGTCAGCTTCTCCCTATAGTTCAACTTTGTAGGTGAGCAACCCTTGATTCAGGTGAAATTAAGGATGGTCACCTTCTCCTTGTAGTTCACCTTCACCTTGAGACAATTAACCTTTGGAGGTGACCAACCCAAGATTCAGGTGGAATTAAGGATGGTCACATTATCCTCGCAGTTCACCTTTGGAGGTCTTCCCCTCGTAGGTCAACTTAATTTGGAAGTAGCCAACTCCTGATTTTGGCAGAATTAGAATGGTTGCCTTCTCCTTGCAGTTCAACTTTGGAGGTGACCAACCCTTGATTCAGGCGAAATTAAGGATGGTTGCCTTCTCCTCGCAGTTAATCTTTGGAGGTGACCAGACCAACCCCTGATTCAGGGGTAATTAAAGATGGTCACCTTCTCCTCGCAGTTCAACTTTGAAGGTGACCAACTCTTGATTCAGGCAGAATTAAGGATGAAGGGAATAATCGAATTAAACTCACATCGAAAGCATTGAATCGCATTTGATTTATTTAGAATTAAACTAAAATAAAATTTTAGTCTAAGAAAAACATACCTATGAGATAATATTTTAGGCGTGTCTTTATCTCCTCCACAAAGTCTTCCTGGCTATGACTCGGACACAAGATCAAGGCTTGTGGGAGCCTCTTAAAAAAAAATTCACAATGAATTGGAGAGGAAAAAGTCTAGAGAGAATTCTCTAATTCTCTATTGAGGAGATGTCTGTTATAATGGTTCAATCCAAAAGTTCTATTTATAGAGATTTGGGACAAATCTTTGCCATAATTAAATAATATATATATTTGAATATCTAATATATTAAAATACATATATTTAATATACTTGAATTTTATTCAAATCTTTTAAATTCTCCTACGATATTTATTTCTTTATTTGAATCTTATTCAAATTTTATAAATATATTTTCTTTAATGTATCTAATATACATTAATTATTTTAATATTTAATGTATCAAATACAATATGCATATTTTCCTCTTTTATATTTAATATATCTAATATATTAAATATTAATTTGAACACTTCAAATTAAATATTAGTTTGAACATTTCAAACTTTTCTTTCAACTAAATTGATCTTTTAGTGTTACTATGAGTTAGCAAGGGGACCTTATGGACCTACGGATTATAAGCTCCAATGATACAAAATTAATTAATTAAACTCTTTAATAAATTGATTAATTAAAGAGTTTACATAATTAATTTTCATTCATTAACTAAGGTCGTTCCACTATAGACTTGGAGTTAGTTGTGTCTATGGATATAATCACTACATGCAAGTCAATCATTCACTAGTTGTTCGTAATTACAGCTGGGTCAAAAGCCCGTTTTACCCCTGTAATTACATCTTGCACCTTAAGTACCTCTGATTCTCTAATGAATAATTTGCTTATGATCCAACCATAAACTAAGTCCCTCTCGAGCCTGTGAGAAGGTCGGGCCCCATTGTTCAAGTCCCGAAATCGGCACGTAAGCTACTCATCTACTTACCCTATATGAGAATGAATGAATTCTATCTTGTGAGATTATGTTCTCAACTCCCTATTTGGTCAAGTTCCCAAAATGGTAGGCTTATTGAATTGGTTACAAAAGCCACTCTCACCCATGCAAATCAAAGGATAAGCCCTCACAGGCAGGAGTTCATAACTAACTTAGGATTAAGATTGAGTCAAATATGATCATCCTGATGAAATATTAATCTTCTCAATTAACGGATTTATAAAAAGAGATTTAGTCTTATACAAACTCATTGTATAAGATACCCCCACTCACTGATCAGGTGTACACGCAAGTGCACGTGGTCGAAATTTCAAGGTGTCGACGACATGTCGTCGAAATGGGGGGGGGGGAAACGACATCCCCCCCTGAACGACATGTCGAACAGGTCGACATGTCGAACTGTCGGTCGACATTTCGACATGTCGACCAAAATTTTCCACCATGGTTGTGTCTAATGGCTCAACCCAAGGGTCTTATTTATAGAGACCAAGAGTAAATCTTTGCCATAATTAAAATATTATATTTTAATATCTAATATATTAAAATATATCTTATACTTATTTCAATCTCATTCAAATCGCCTACGATATTTATTTTTTTGAATCTTATTCAAATTTTATAAATATCTTTTATTTAATGTATAAAATATATATTAATTATTTTAATATTTAATGTATCAAATACAATAAATATATTTTCCTCTTTTATATTTAATATATCTAATATATTAAATATTAATTTGAAATGTTCAAATTAAATATTAAATTTGAACATTTCAAATTTTAATATATAATGTATCAAATACAATAAATATATTTTTCTCTTTTATATTTAATACATTAAATATTAATTTTAACACTTCAAATTAATATTAATTTGAACATTTCAAAATTTTCTTTCAACTAAATTGATCTTTTAGTGTTACTATAAATTAGCAAGGGGACCTTATGAATCTACAGATTATAAGCTCCAATGATACAAAATTAATTAATTAAATTCTTTAATTAATTAATTTTTATTCATTAACTATAAGTCACTCCACTATAGACCTAGAGTTGCACTCTTATGCACTTTAGGATAAGTTGTGTTCATAGATATAATCATTACATGAAAGTTGATCCTTCACGAGTTGTTTGTAATTACAGCTTAGTCAAAAGTCCGTTTTATCCCTATAATTACATCTTGCACCTTAAGTACCATTGATTCTCTAATGAACAATTTGTTTATAATCTAATTATAACCTAAGTCTCTCTCAGGCCAGTGAGAGGGTGGGGCCCCATTGTTCAAGTCTCGAAACCAGCACTTAAGGGAACTACTCATCTACTTACCCTATATTGGGAAGATGTGAATTTCATCTTGTGAGATTATGATCCCAGCTCCCTATTTGGTCAAGTCTCCAAAATGGTAGGCATATTGAATCGGCTATAAAAGCCACTCTCACCCATGCAAATCAAAGGACAAGCCCTCACAGGTAGGAGTTCATAACTCACTCAGGATTAAGATCGAGTCGCATATAATCATCCTGGTGCAATATTAATCTTCTCAATTAACGGTTCCATAGTCTCTAAGATATGTAAAAAATCTACAACCAAAGATTTTAAGATGATTATAAGTTGGTGTTTTCTTATAAAGTATTTCATATGGAGTTTCCATGTTAATGGTTGTTGAGGTTATTAAGTTGATTAGATATACAACAATAAGGAAATCATCTACCCAATATTTCAGGGAAACTTGGGATTGGAAGAGCATTGCAAATACTGTTTCCACAATGTTCCTATGCTTTCCTTTCTACCACTCCATTTTGTTATAGAGTGTGTGGATATGAGAATTGTTGATGTATCCCACAGATATTTAAGTGATTTTTTAGCCCATTTGAAATAAATTCTCCTCCTCTATCAGTTTGAAGAACTTTTAGTTTCCTTTCAAATTATTTTTCAACAAAGGCATGAAACTTAATAAAATAAGGTAAGAAGTCATCTTTTTGTTTTAAAGGAAAAAATCAATAAAAAGAAGAATAGTCATAAAAAAAAGCTCACATAATACTTGAAGTATTGACAAGAAAGAATAGAAGCAGGGCCCCATAGGTCACAATAGATTTTATCTAGAGGATGCAAGCTTTTATTTTCATTCAAACTGAAAGGATGTTTGCAACTTTTGCTAAGTTGACAGTTTACACTCACCATTTCTTCCTTTTTCCAACTAGTTATGCTAACAAAATTATTATCACAAGCAGACTTTTAGGATCTATCATTCATATGGCTAATTAGTTTATGCCAAATGGTGTAAGGAGTACTATTAGATAAAGCAACAGTAAAGTCAGATGGAGAAGGAGTGTTTGAGGCAGCAGTGATTCCATGTTCTTACAGAGCATATAATCCTCCCTTTTCATGTCCCTTGGCCAACACTTGTCCTTGTTTATTCTTAAGCACAAAATTGTTAGCATAGAATATTATAAAGCAATCATTTTCGTTTGTTAATTTGTTAATGAAAAGAAGATTCTTGGTGATATATGGTACTACTAATACTTTATTCAAGTCTAATTTTCCTGTTGTGGGTTTTTAGTACAGTCTTCTCTATATGTGTAATATCTAAGCCTTTTCTATCACCAACATACAATTTTTCTCTTCCTTTATAAGAGTGAAGTAAGGAAACTTTACCTAGGCCATTGACCATGTGTGAGGTAGCTCCTGAATCCGCATAGAAGAGAGGGTCGTTTTCCTCTTGTAGTGTCATGGCAGCTAACGCTTTCGGGATTTCTTTAGATTGAAAATAATGGTCAAATATATTTCTACATTCCAAGGCCGTGTGGCTTAATTTTCCACAGATTTGACAGCTTACTTTTCTGAGTTGCCTCCAAATTGGTTTGAGTGATTGTGATTTCCTTGTGAAGCGTTAGAACTATTACCTCGTCGTGTGTTGTTGTGTGGTTTTCTATGACAAAAGCCCCTCCCTTTGGAGGAGAATGATCTTCCTCTTACTCTAAATCTTCCTCTTTGAGAGTAGTAGGTTATAGGACCAAAATAGTCCTAATGTATTATTCCTAAATCATGTTAGTTTGTTAGAATTTATGTGTTTATTTGTTTATTCTATAGGTATTTGAGTAAGAAGTATAATTTGGAGCAATTGCATCCAATCGAGGTTAAAACTAGCTAAATCGGAGGTCATTTGAGCAAAAGAGTGAAAAATAAAAGCAAAATGACTATTTTTCCCTTGAGGTGCATCGAGACACTAGACGGAGGCCTGGCTCGACGCTACAAGGTAGCAACTTCGGATGCAGGATAGCGCCTAGACGCTACCCAACAGCGTCAAGACTCTGTCACAAGTCTAGACGCTGCAAAAGTGAGTGCAAGTCGACGTTGCGGTGAGCCCCCCTTGACGCTGGTCCAATTAAGGGTAGCGTCTCGACGCTGTCGTGATTTCTATAAAAGCATTTTTGTCTCCCTCTAGGTCATTTTGTCTACATTTTTGGCCACCAAGAGACCATCTTACGACCATTCCTCTCTATTTTTTTCATTAGATTAGAATAGTTTAGGACTTTTTGGTTAATCTTTCATGTCGAGCAACATTGTAACGATGTTCGGCTAGGCTATCAATGCTGTTTCGAGTTGTAAATAAGGTACTATGTATTTTTGTGAGATTTATTCCATATTTCCCATATTTTCTAGCATGTTCTATTGTTTCTTGATTCTTGCTTGAATGCCCATAGCATGTATTCTTTCGTAAATAGATTGACAACCTATTCGTGTCGATTCAATACGTGATTGTTAGTTTAGCTAACACTAGGACCGACTCATGCTTGCATTGTAGAGGCTAGTCTCTCATGTAGGTTGCATGATAGGACCTAAGGATCAAGAGAGCTAATTAATTAAATTAGGAATGCATGTTTAGTTTAATTAATTGGTCTTAATCAATTCCTAGAACTTAAGGCGATTAGCTACGTTAGTATGGAATGCTATTGTGCCCAACTAATTGGGGCTAATTAGGCTAATTAACTTGATACTAGGTTGGGTTAATTGGGATTTAGGGGACCTAAGTTTTCTTAGGGGCTTAGCCGGCTTTATCGGTGAGTCAATTAAGTAATAGAGGACTAGGAAATAGCTTGCATTTAGGCGTTCAATGATCAAAAATAGCATTGTACCGAGTTTTATCCCGAAACGGTGCTCGAGGTTAACCATTAGTGTTTACCTTACTGCTTTTAGTCATTCTGTGTATTTTATGCTTAATTCCCCCCCAATTCTGTGTCAGTCCGTGTCAATAAGAAATCCAAATAATAGGAATTTAATTTATTCAGTTCCTTGTGGTTCGATCCGATCCACTATTAATTACTACAAGGAATTAATTTTAGATCTGTATTATAAATTGTTTTTCATACAGCCTTCAACAAGCTCTCTATCAGTAGGCTTGGTTGTGATTTACTACTCTTGATTTCTCCTCTTCTTTCTCTAAGATTAGTTGTTGATCATAGGTTTTCAGACTTAACAAATTGGTTGTATGTTGGGATTTATGCCCTAAAGCCTTGTAATTAATGATTTATTTAATAGTTAATAATAATTTTGATCATTTTGTTTGTAATATAATATTATCCATTACATGAAAAATCCAAGGTTATTAGTGTAATCTTGAACAGTATGTGGTTGACATATGAGAGGATCATGTTCAAGAAATAACCTAAAGGGTTATAGTATATGGGTAAGGTTGAGTGCTTTATCCTGGTAACACTATTGATACGGCCCACTTTGTAATAGTTACAAATGATTTGATCCAAATTGTTCATGTGGAGACATGTGAGTGAGGGTATCTTATACAATGAGTTTGTATAAGACTGGACCACGAAATATTTAATCTCTCTTTATAAACCCGTTAATTGATAAGATTAATATTTCATCAGGATGATCATATGCGACTCGATCTTAATCCTGAATGAGTTATGAACTTCTACCTGTTAGGGCTTGTCCTTTGATTTGCATGGGTGAGAGTGGATTTTGTAGCCGATTCAATATGCCTACCATTTTGGGGACTTGACCAAATATGGAGCTGGGAACATAATCTCACAAGATGGAATTCTCTCCTTCCCATATAGGGTAACTAGATGAGTAGTTCCCTTAAGTGTTGATTTCGTGACTTGAACAATGGGGCCCCACTCTGATAAGTGCCCAAGATACTGGATTTACAAAGCTAGAGGTCCTTCTAGGATCTTTGCAAACATTCGCGAATAAGGCTAACTTAACGAATTGATTCCAACCAAGAGTTTGGTTAGAGATGAATCACTCTAAGATCAAACTTAGAATCTATGATGGTCACTCTTAGATCCTAAGACAACTCACTCCAGAATTAGCTTGATTAAGACTAATCCAATGAATTGGTTTAACATCAAACCTAAAGCAAGATTTGAAAGAAAATAACACCAAATGGGTTTCAAGAAAACACAAGTTTTGATAATCAAGGTTGTTGTTCTTTTCAATAGCAATACAAATTCCTTTTATAGACAAGGAACTCTACTTCCCCAACTACTTCATTAAATGAACTTCCCAACCACTCATTTAATGACTTTCCCAACTACCTCATTAATTATCTTCCCAACTACCTTATTAAATTCCCCAACTAAATGTCTAGACTTTGAAACTTAAAATTACAATGTCAAAGTTCATGAAACTTAAAATTACAAAGGAACTCTATTCAAATAGGTTTTCCTACTTAAGTGAACTCCATGGTCAACTTTAATCTTGACTTGTTGAACTAACATTATAAAGAGATTTGTGCTCCAAAATCTTTGTCTTTTCTTGTGCATTAGCTAGCTTTTGAACATGTAATGTGAAAGCCTCTTGAATCTTCTTTGCCTTGCTCCTTGTTATTGCTCCTTCAGGTACATGCAATGGATTAGAGGTTGGATTCACATCACACTCTCTCACTGGCCCGAGAGGGACTTAGTTTATGGTTGAATCCTAAACAAATTGTTCATTAGAGGATCGATGATACTTAAAGTGCAAGATGTAATTATAAGGATAAAACAAATTTTTGACCAAGCTGTAATTACAAATAACTCGAGAAGGATTGACTTGCATGTAGTGATTATATCTATGGACACAATTTGTCCTACAGTACATAAGAGTGCAACTCTAGGTCTATAGTGGAGTGACCTATAGTTAATGAATAAAAATTAATTAATTAAAGAGTTTAATTAATTGTTGTTGTATCATTGTCGCTTATAATTTGTAGGTCAATAAGGTCCTCTTGCTAGCTCATAGTAACACTAAAAGATCAATTTAATTGAAAGAAAATTTTGAAATGTTCATATTAATATTTAATTTGAAGTGTTCACATTAATATTTAATATATTAGATATATTAAATATAAAAGAGAAAAATATATTTATTGTATTCGATACATTAAAGAAAAGATATTTATAAAATTTGAATAAGATTCAAATAAATAAATATCGTAGGAGATTTGAATGAGATTTAAATAAGTATAAGATATATTTTAATATATTAGATATTAAAATATATTATTTTAATTATGGTAAAGATTTGCCCTTGGTTTCTATAAATAGGATCATTGGGTTGAGCCATTAGATATAACACACATCTATTCAATAGAGAATTAGAGAATTTTCTCTAGACCTCTTCCTCTCTAATCCCTTGTGAATTTTTTTTCAAGAGGCTCCCACATATCTTGGTCTTGTGTTCGAGTCATAGCCAGGAAGACTTTATGAAGGAGATAAATATTCGCTAGGAATATCTTCATATTTACTCCAAGTAAGTTTACTTAATCTTATTTTTTAGTTTAATTTTAAATAAAATCAAAGACGATCTAATGCTTCTGCTGTAGGAGTGAAACGTTCATTCCCTTTAGGATAGGTTGGTTTAGAGAGCATTGCGATAGCACACAAAATGTGCTATTCTTAGGACATGTTTTAATTGCTAGTTTATTGATAGCACTAATTTAGTGTTATATTTATGCCTATTATTTAGCTAGTTTTGGTATGATTTGGTGATCTTTGATACATATTTCTCATGTATTTCAAGAGCTTAAAGGAATGCTATTTGAAGCCAAGGATTAGAAATGAAACTTCCAAAGGCGTTTGGGCTGAGAGGATGGCATCAAGCACCATTATTTGAAATGCAAAACCGAAGGGCCAGTGTTGAGACGTTGCCCTACGGCGTCACAACACTGGAAACACACAAGAAAACCTCTGTTCGTCTAGAGCGTCAAGATGCTGCCCTCAGCATCTCAACATTGACGGCGTGCGCGCTTTAATTAAACGGTGCATCACGACGTTGTGCGACACCTACTATAAATGCATCGCTTCGATACTGAATTGGGGGAGACCAAACTTAGGATTTTTAGCCCTTTATCGATTTCATACCTCGTTAGGACTTGTAGAGCATGAATTGGAGTGTTTGGGAGTAGTTTTCGAGGCTCGAGATCGTAGAATTCGAGGCTAGAGTCAAGGATTCAGTGCCAACAGTCTCCTTATTGTTTTCCTTCCTCTTTTTAATGTTCATTATGGTTGTAATTAAAAGTTTAATGGAATGCTCATTGAGAATGTTTGGTTGATTGTATTTGTTTAGGGGTTTAGAGGACTTTTAGACTCTGATTATGTATTAATTGATACAATTGTCTCTTAATTACTCTTTATGAATTCATTCGGATGGATTGTGCTTAGTGCTTCTAATTAATTGACTATTAATCAGTTGTTGTTAGTCCTAAATTGAGCTTGAAAGAGATAATTTAGGATAGAATTAATTCATCCAATGCCTGTAATTTTCTTCAGTGACGTAGGATTAACAAAGAATAGGTGAGACTAATTATGAGTGGGCTTAATTTAATTAATTGGCTAATTAATGCTAAGGACACTTACGTTATTAGTTAATTATGCGTGTTTGAATGAGACCGATAGGAGATTTCAACACTTTTAGCTTTAGGCCTATGAATGAATGAGAGTTAATTAATTGGCATAATCAATTAACCATAATTACAGTCTAAAGTCTTCACGATTCCCTAAACATCCCTAATCTTGTTGTCTCCACCACCTAATTTTGTATGCTTTTTAGTTTAATTTCCTTTTCAAAGCATCGTTTGTTTACTTTTCCCAAAATAATTCAATTCGTCAATAATTCTAGTAATTATTCAATTCAAAAGCAATTTCTATACTCTCTATGGATTCGATACTCGGTACTCAAATACTGTTTTATACTACCTGATCAAGTGTGCTTACATGACGTCATACATTTATGCTATATTTCAGTGCTTTCACGTCTTATGTGGCCATTTTGTAGATTTCGAGCATTTAGAGCAAAATCGAAGTTTTTGAAGTAAATATGGTGAAAAGAACCTTATTTTACATCAATTTAAGTCACCAAGTTAGGACATGAAGAGTTGTAGTCAAAATTCTTGAGAAGACAGCGTCGAGACGTCATTTAGAGCACCAAGACGTTCTGATATCAACATTCAAGCCTCTTAATCTGCAAGCATAGCGTTGAGACACTGTCTATTAGCATCTACATGCTCTAAAGTATCATGTCGCAAGCCTCCCTCACGTTGGGTAATTTCATTCGTAGCTTCGAGATGCTACATGTAGCGTCTCGCCGCTATCTGTTGTTCTAAATGCAATAAGGATTAGGAATGGCAGCATCGAGACATTGCCTTGATTTTCCTATTTTTACACAAAATGGGATGTAGCATCTCAACGCTATCCCTAATGTCTCGATGCTGTCCAATATTATAAATAGAGCATTTACCTACGAATTTTGGGAGACCAATTAGAGGGAGAAAATCTAGACTTCGATTTCTACTTAGCTTTTGAGATTTAGAAGACACTCTTTAGTGGATTGACATGCATTAGGGACAATAATTGACACGCATCAGAGAGTTTTTATCTTTTCCCTAGTTTCTTTTATGGATTTTTACATGAGTTTAGGTTTTTATTGTGAATTTTGGGTGACTAAACTCTATTCTTGGGATTTGTTGTTATTCGTGACATTCATGAACATTTTATTTAATTAGCAATTTTTCTTTATATTGCAACAAAATTATTCATGTATTTTTGTGCTTAACTCTTTTAGTCTTCTGGCCAAAGATTAATTGTTTTGTTGATTTAAGTTTTAGCTTGAGAGATTAAAATTTAGATTAGAACATGGATACATGACTGTTAGTAATATCTTGCATGGGAATGAGGATTTTTCTTATAGAAGCCATTAAAAGAAGTTTTGTTAATGCCTTGCTTGATTGTAGAAAAAAGACAGAGATGTTGATTTTATAATTAGGCAAGATAATAAATTGGGCTTGGGAAAGAAATTAATAATAATCATCTTCTTGGCTTATAAGTTGTTGCATGTTAAAGTTCAATTAATTAATATGGAGTTTAATGAAAGCAATTTAAGTTCTAAGAATGTTCCCTCAGATTGTCTCCACTTTGCCAATATTTAGATTTAGTTTTTAGTTACCTTATTCTTACTTTTTAGTTCTCTAGATAAAATCAAATTTTTTTAACTACAGTAATCAATTAAACTGGAAACTCAATCTTGGCGAGAATAATTGACACTTAAATTCACTTATTAAAACTTGACATCATACAATTGCAGTTTTACAATGCTTAATTAAAAAGAATATGTAACAAGTTTTTGGCGAAAGCATGAAATCTTAATCTAGAGTGTATATAGTGTATATTTTATATAACCTTTGTAATATTAATATTTTCAGTTTGTATTTTTTTCTCTATTTTTTTTTGTATTTCTCTTTATTGTCATTATTTTTGTCATTTATTTTTGTCTTTGTTTTCTTTTAAGGCTCACTCGGTGTATGCATAAAGCGTGGAGTTAGATTTTTTTAAAAAAAATATTAAATTTAGTTTGTGAGAAGTTAGGTATTTTGAACAAAGAATTTCCTTTTACTGTAATGCACTACATCATTTGCTTATAGGACATGATAAAAGTAAATTTTTTTTGCCATTATCTGTCAATGAAATTGAAGAAATTAAACCTCATGCATTAGAATTAAAATAGCTACCTGCACATCTTCGTTATGCTTTTCTAGAAAGTTCTTTTACTTTTCATTTGATTATATTTTCTGAATTGAGTAAAATATTAGAAGAAAAATTGATAAAAGTCTTGCGTGATTATCATTTTGCATTATGGTGGTCTATTGGTTACATTAAGGGTATTAGTCCATCTATTGTCATGCATTAAATCTTGATGGAGGATACCTTTAATCCATCAGTTGAACACCAAAGGAATTTGAATCCTGCCATGAAAGATGTGGTAAAAGCTGAGGTATTGAAACTTCTAAATGCATGAATTATTTATGTCATATCTGACAGTTCTTGGGTGAGTCTTGTGCTATTGTTCTAAAGAGGGGGAGAATGATTGTGGTTAAAAATGATAATAATGAGTTCATCTCCACTAGGACAGTAATAGGTTGGCGTGTTAACATCGATTACAAGAAGCTTAACAAGGCTACTAAAAAAGATCATTTTTCTCTTCCTTTATTTGTTCATATGCTTGATAGACTATCTGGTTATCCTTATTATTATTTTCTTGATGGCTATTTAGGTTATAATCAGATTGTCATTGCTCTTGAGAATCAAGGAAAGACAACATTCACATGCCTATACATGACCTATGCCTTCAGGAGAGTACGTAGTTTTATAGGACAAGCAAGGTTTTAAAGGTGCCTTATAAAGGATTTTTCTAAAATTGAGAAACCTCTATGTGATTTGCTTAAAAAGAACTATGCTTTTGTATTTTCAGACGATTGCATGATAGAATTTAATTTATTGAAAGAAAAGTTTACTTCTGCACCTACTATTGTTGCTCTTGATTGGAGTTAATCTTTTGAGATTGTGTGATGTTAGTGATTATGTTGTAGATGAACGGTCTTAGGCCAACGTCATGATAAAATCTTTAGGACCATTTATTATTGATGGTTCTAATTTAGTGCTAGAATTATGCCTAATTATTAACTAGTTTTGTGATGTTTTTATGAGCTTTGATGTGTATTTGTCATGTATTTCAAGAAATTGAGCAATTGGGAGCAGAATTGAAAATTTTGGTGAATTATGGTTGTTATGGAGCTTAAATGGAGATATTTTTAGGCTAAGTATTAGAGGAGAGGCTGCATAGACGTTTGAGGCTGAGAGAATGGTGTCAAGACATTTTGCACGGCGTAAAGACGCCATATTTCATGTTGAAGACCAGAGGGCCAACGCTGAGACGTTGTCTTGTGGCATCTCAACACTGGAATCACGCATTCAGTTGAAGCTCCGTTTGAAGCATTGCGACGTTGCCCTCAGCGTCTAGACGCAGAAGGTGCTCGCGCATAAGTGAAATGGTGCGCAGCGTTGTGTGAGATGCTGCCCTCAGTGTCTCAACGCTTCTGCGACACTAGACATAAAAACGTCGCTTCGTGATCGATTTAAGGGAGACCATTTTAGGGTTTAGAGACATTTTTACGATTCCTTTCCGTATTGGGACTTATGGAGCTTGATCGGAGGTGTTCGAAGTGGATTTCAAGGTCGATAATGCAAGAATCGAGGTAAGAGTCAATATTACAACATCGATAGGTTTTATTTTTGTTTTCTATCTCTTTTCTAAGTTTCATATGGCTGTAAAATAAAGGTGGTTGGGTACAGTTTTGATTTGATTATGGGCTAATTGTAATTTTTTAGGAGTTAGAGCTCAATTAAACTTATAATTATGGTTTAATTTGAATACATGGCCATTAATTGTTCTAGTTCGAGTTCATTTAAATAGATTGTGATTAATGCTTCTAATTGACTAGCCATTAATTTGATGATTTCAGCTCTAAATTGAGCTTGAAAGAGAGAACTTATGATAAAATTAATCCATCCAACACCTTGAATTTGCTAATGTGACATAGGATCGATTAACAAATGATGGGTGAGGCTTAATACGATCGAGCTTAATTCAAATTAATTAAATTGATTAACACTAAGGACAATTAGGTTAGTGGTTAATTAAGTGTGATCGAATGAGAGCAACAGGAGATTTCGACAAGTTTAGCTCTAGGCTTATGAATTCACTAGAATTAATTAATTGGCATGTTCAATTATCCATAATTGTAATCTAAATTGAGCTCAATCCCCTAAACACTCTTTTAATTGTTGTCTCCATCATTATCTTTTATGCTTTTTATTCTAGTTTTAATTCCAAGCATCTTTCATTTCAAGTTCATCCCTATATAATTCCATTGGCCTATAATTCTAGTAAGTAGTCAATTGGAGAGAAATATGCATTCTCTGTGGATTTGATACTCGGTATTTACTTGTCATTTTATATTACTTGATTGTGTGCGCTTTCTTGTGTGACCTCGAAATTTTTTTTGGTGCCATTGCCAGGGAGGCAATTTTTTTCTTTTGAATTGGTTAATATTAGGAAGAAAGTGAGAGGAGTTAATTTAGGAGTTTTTATTTGTTTTTGTATATAATTGTGTTTTCTTGTTTTTTTGAGTTGTGTTGTTTTGTTGTTTATTTTTGTTTGATTTTATTTTTGAGGAGGCCGTTGTGTTGCATGCGTAGTGATAAGGGGGCTAACCTTCTTCCTCTAGACTTGAAAATTGATAAGATGTGCAGGTGATTAAAGAAGGAGAAGAATCCCCAAATCACTATGGCAGAACAACGCAATAACGAAGAGCATAAGTCTATCCGTGACTACTTCTACGACGAACTATTCTGGAATTGTGCATGCGCCCATTCAAGAGAACAATTTTGAGGTTAAGACGAGGTTGATTTAGATGACGCGGGATAATTCTTTCAAGAGACATTTGTCAAAGGACCCACATTCGCATCTCAAATCTATTCTGGAGAACCGTGGCACGATAAAGTTAAATGGTGTTTCCTCTGATGCTATTAGACTAAGGTTGTTTCCTTTCTCATTGCAGGACAAAGCAAAAGACTGGCTCGAATCCCTGATGCAAGGTAGTATATCTTCATGGGACAAGCTAGCACAGGCCTTCTTGACGAAAATTTTCCCCCAACAAAGACAATGAAGTTGCGCACGGAGATTTGAACATTTCGCTAGCTCGACAGAGTACAACTGTATGAAAGCTTGGAGTGTTACAAGGAGATGTTGAGGAAGTGCCCTCAGCACGACTATTCAGAGGAGAGATGTCCATGGGGCAGGATGGGACGGGGATGGCTTCCCTGTCCCCGTCTCCGCCTTGCATTTGAATTCCCATCCCTGCAAAATTCCTCGTTAAATTTTGCAGGGATCGAGACGGGGATTCCCGTGGTGAATTTGTAGGGATCGAGTACCGCACGGAGAATTATTTTCCGTTTAGATTTTTTTTCTTTTTTTAAGAATCAAATAATTCTTTTGAAAAATTTTCAAATAGTTAACTTCCATGGGAAATATCTATTAATTTTCAATTACATTATTAATTATTCATGAAAAATATTCATTTAAATAGTTAATTTTCTAATAAAAAATCGCTATTTAAAGATAAAATTCTTAAACCTCCTAATAAAAACAAAACAACATTACATATCAAATTATCTAATTAGTCCATACATATTATTCAAATATTTAACTATGTAATTCAAACACAATGTAACGACCCGAATTCCTACGACTCTCTAAAGAGGAAGCACAACTTAGTTACCCCGCTCATGATCGAAATTTCGGCAGCATGACGGCGTAACTATAAGAAACCCAAAAGTTTACAACAACCTGATAAGAATGAAAAACACTTCTATAACTCAGATAAAACGCTCAGCATCCAACAAACTACAACAAATATGCTGAGCTTCAACATCAAACACAGGATTTTAAGAAACTCTAGCCAAGTACACGATAACTAAAGAATATTTAGATTTTACAACCAACACACTACACAAAGAACAAACTACAAAACTAAGAGTAAACAATCAAGGAAAGGAAACTAGGTGGAGTCTCCATAGTCTCGTCAAGTCGTCGCCTGCATCATCCACCCCGAGAATGTGCACAATCTGCAAAACAAACAAAGTAGCAAGGATGAGTATAAACATACTCAGTAAGTAGCCCACTTAAGGGTCCAATGTTTAAAGAAACCATATCAAGAAGAAAACTGCTCTTACTCACACTCGTGCTTAGATTTCAAATACTTCATTCTGTTATTCTAAAAGTCCATTTAACCTTCCACAACATTCTCTACTACCTGACCCTAATTTCGTGTCATACATGCGAGTCCTGTAACCTAGAACCCAAACCTGTGAAGGTCTATAACCCTCACACTCATTTCAAAAGATAAAACACCCCTAGGCTAGCACACAGGCGCTAGGGAATGCATTCCCTACGCTCAACATACTGGAGAATCATCTCTCAGCTAGCACACGGCAATAGGAAACGCATCCCTATGCTCAACACAGTGGGGAATCACCCCTAAGCTAGCTCACAGGGGCTAGGGAACGCATTCCCTACGCTCAACATACTGGGGAATCATCTCTCAGCTAGCACACGGCAATAGGAAACGCATCCCTATGCTCAACACAGTGGGGAATCACCCCTAAGCTAGCTCATCGGCAATAAGGAACGCATTCCTTATGCTCATCACATCACATACGTTATAGGCTTACAAACTCGCACGAAACAACAGAATTAGAGTAGGTAGTACCAATCTAACGGGCCTTTGTACTTTCACAATAGTTTTGGAACCTTTCGGGTCAATCCACCTTACCACATTCATCCATCATGCCCAAATCATACACACAAGTTGGCCCGAAGGTTTCAAACACTTTTAATGGGGAACCACCCCCTAATTCACATAAACAAAGAGGAAAAGCAACCCTCAAGCCTTTCCAACTTCTATAACGTCTTGCGCCTCATACATATTTATAGGCGAGACAAAAATCCTAACGGACCAATCCGAAAGGCTACCTTCTTCTTAGGCCAGCACCATGAAAATCCATTTCTCTTCCTTTTAGGAAATCATTAGTAGCATATGACCCAGGCCCACAACTGAATAAACAACCTCAATCGCCTCATGGTGACCTTCCACCATAGACCGCAAAGAACTTACCCTAGTTCAATGGTACTTCTAAACAAGAAATACATGTAGCCACAGCCCATACATACGTCATTGACATAAAGTCCTTCATTCATTTAGTCCGAATTAAATCCCCTAACCATGCTAGAACTCAAAACAACCAACATTCTTCCATTCACATTCGAACACATCAGATTAAGGTGCTCTACTTTAGCCCCTAACCAAGCCCAAACCCGAAAGCATTAAACTTGGCCAACCATTCAATCTAAAGTTTAAATATTCTACATTCCACAACTAACCAACATCTCAGAAAGCCCAAATGCTTACAAATATTTAGTTTAACACAGCTGCCCATACAAATGCTTATAAGGAAATACTATAATCAAATTCATTCATAACCTCAGGCACATTTTCATCCATTTATTTGTAACTTTGAATCCCTTAACGAGAATCGCCACAAATTCAAGCAACCTTAAGTCCAACACGATAATTCTCATATTAATTTAACCAACCACGACATCTTTCACATACTTATATTTAGGCAAGCATGATTGTTCACAATTTTCCACAAACGTGTTCAAACTCATCCAAATATAACTTTGGGCAATTCTTAAGGTATTTCATATGTTAACACGATAAAATCGTAACTTTGAGCCCCAATTTTCATTATAACCACAACTTATACCATTTTAGCTCAAAACCACCTTTGAACGTATCCATTAATCATTACATGCTTCCTAAACACGGTTTCCAAGCATATTTTCACAATTCACACATTATCAAACATAAATCCAAAACATTTAGGAATTTAAAGGGGCTTAAAGTCCAAATAACTACTTACCATTTAAGTAATAATAATATGCACTTCTAAAGCATTCCAAATCACCAAATGAAGTCCCGAACAACTCCTTTGCTTGCTGAAATGATGTCGAATTGATATGAACTCGACAACCCGGCCTCCTAACATAATTGGTAACCTTGAATAAGGTCTCACGCGTTATGGGTAAATTATAAAACACTAAAACAGTTCCAAACTTCCACAAAAGCCCTTAAAACTCAGTTTAACACCCTTAAATCAATTCGAATCATTGTTGGAACACTTACCCATGAACCAAAAGCTTGTTAATTTACTTCCAAAGGGTCTAAATTCATATATTTAAAATCCAAAGGCTATGGGTAATCTAAAATAAATTCCAAACTTTATGGATAACTCAAATTCACAAACATAACCAACCAATAGATTAAATTCAAAGCTCGGAATACTTACCCACAACGAATCGAAACCCAACGACTCTATTCAACACCAAGTTCGCCGGAAATTAGCTCCAAAGCATCCTCCTCTTTGTTGTCTATACAGAACCGAGGAAGAGAGGGAGACAAACGGCGGTCGACGGCTACCAGTGTGTGGTGGCGAGCGAACATCAGCTGGATGCACGGCAGATGGCGGTTCTGGGGGTGAATCGAACGGCGACGGGCTGCACGGCTGTGGGCGTGGCTGGGCTCGACGGGAAGGAGAGACCAAAGAGAGAGAGAGACCAACGAGAGGGAGAGAGACCATTGAGGAAGAGAGATTTCGAGAGTGAGGGAGAGAGCTTCGGGAGAGAGAGATTTTCGGTGAGAGAGAGAGGTTTTCGGGAGAGAGGGAGAAAGGAAATAGGAAGAAGAAGAAGAAGGAGATGGAAAAGAGATAAGGATGAGGGAAAAAAATAAGAAAATTACTAAAATGCCCTTTGACCCATTCTTTCTTTCCATTTTTGCCCTTCTAACCATCTTAATCTTCAAATTAACCCAACTAAAAAAAATTAAATTCTCAAATTAAATTCCAAATTTCGAAAATAATGCCCCTGAACTAACCGGGCGTTACACACATCCAATTATCTAAATCATTAACAATAAAATTTTAAATGATATATATATACTTATACACATATATACATATATGTATTAAAAATAAAATATAAAATATAAAAAAATTAAATGGGGCGGGAAACGGGGAACGGAGATGGAGAATACATTCCCTGTCCCTATTCAGCTCGCAGGGAATTTTTTCCACCACTCCCTCCCTCATTCCCCGCCTAAACGAGAATTTCCCTCACCATTAAGGTGGGTCCTCGCGGGCCCCCATCCTCAAGTGAAAAATGGACATCTCTAATCCATAGTGGTTGTATGCACAATTGTTTTATAACAGTTTATTTTCTAGCACTAAAAATATTATGGATACGAGTGTAAGAGGGAGTTTTCAAGCAATGATAATGGAAGAGGCACATGCTCTACTAGAGGGAATGGTTGCGATGAGTTACCAATAGCCATAAGATCGTTCCACCCATTTATGAGATAGATGAGGTAAGGGCACTAAAAACGCAAATGGTTTCGTTAACTAACGCTTTGAATAAATTGTCTACTGTAGGATCCACCCAGTCGATTGCCTCACTTTCAGCGTGAATTCAAATAGCGTGGAGGAGCAGTCTGTCGAGCAGTGCCAATATGTGCAAAACAGAGGATATGGTTACAAAGGGAATCAGAATCTGCCTAACTTCTACCATCTAGGTTTGCATAACCACAAGAATTTTCTTACGCTAACAAGAAGAATGTTTTGCAGCCACCTAGTTTTGCAAGACCATTTTCTCAGGAGAAGAAGCCGAACTTGGAAGAGATGTTGGGTACATTAATTAAGGACCAGAGGGGAATGAATCAATAGTTGCAAACCTTGATCACTACCTTGGCCATTGCGGTGAGTGGCCATGACACGACGCTGAAGAATATGGAGTTGTAGATTAGTCAAATTGTGAGCACCGTTAACAAGCTTCAAAAGGGAAAATTCTCGAGCAATATTGACATCAATCCAAGATAGCAATGTAAAGAGATTACGCTGAGGAGTGGGACTCATTTATGCTGGCCTAAGAATAAGGTAGTGATTGAGAGGGAATAGATTGAGAGAAAAGGAGTTGTGGCAGAAAAAACCACACCAAGCAAGCTTACTTCCTCTTCTTTTCCTTTTATTATTGCTGGTGACACTAACTCCCATGAGCCAAAGAAGAAGAATGAGAAGAGAGGACGAAGTTGAGAGCAAAGACTTCGTAGGAGCGTCGAGAGGAGATGAGATAAAGGCACCCAGATGCAGAACGATAAATTGGGGAGCACACATCAGTCCTCCTTGGAGGCGTGGAGAATACCCTACATTTGACTATAGGGAGTTGCCTTTTCCTCAAATATATAATGATATTAAATTAGATGCACAATTTGCTTAATTTTTAGAAATGTTTAAGAAATTGCATATTAGCATCCCTCTTGCAAATGCTCTCGCGAAGATGCCGAATTATAGAAGGTTCATGAAGGAAATGCTTTTGAAGAAGAAATTTTTTTAGGTAAATGTAGTGTTCAGTTTGAATGAGAAGAGCAGCACCATCCTGAAGCAAAAAATGTCCTTGAAACAAAAGGATCTAGGGAGTATCATTATTCCTTGTGTAATTGGCAATTTAAATATAGATAGGGCATTATGTGATTTAGGAGCAAGCATTATTCTCATGCCTTTGTCTATGTTTAGGAAACTTGGACTATAGGAGATCCAGCTGAGAGATATTTTCCTTCAACTTGTTAATCGATCGGCTGCAAAATCGAAAGGTATAGTTGAAGATGTCCTTGTTAAAGTTAACAAGTTTATTTTTCCTGTGGAATTTGTTGTCTTAGATATGGAGGAGTATAAGGAGATCTTTATCATCCTTGGGAGGCCGTTTTTAGCCACAAGCAAAGCAGAGGTGAGCATGCATCATGGTAAGTTAACTCTGCAAGTGGATGATGATAAGGTAATCCTTAACATTTTTTACCCTATTGATGCATTTGGTTCTAGTAGTAAATGTTTTAGAGTTGATTTGGTTGAAGTTTCACCTTCTGTTAGTTATAGTAGAAATGATAGGCCTTTGGATGAGGAGATGATAAATACTCCTACTGAGATTTCTTCTTCTGCTTTACCTTCTGATTCTTCATTTTCTGATTCTGGAGTTGTTGAGCAAAATGTTGTTGATTCTAATGTTATGAATGTGGACTCTATTTTTGTCGATGATTTGGTTGTTGATGATTGCTTTTTTAATTTGAATATAGATGTTGATGTTGGTTTTCCAGTTCACCCTGACAGTATGCTTTTTGAGTGTGGATTGAGTCGGTCTATTTTTTATACAAATCGATTGCGTGAGGGTGTTCAAAGCGTATTGAATATTGAGCATGTATTAGATGGTTTTTTAGAAAACAGTGATTTATTTGTTAATTAATAATCATGATATCATGCTTGATATTTCAAAATTTTGGAGCAAAATGCTTTTAAGAATATGCTGTTGAATGACATGTTTGAATTGAGTGTTGAACATGATTATATTGTTCCTCCTCATTCGAGTCCAGTCCTGGATGGGAATAGTGACGAGAATATTACTTTAGGTGCTCAGGATAATTTTGTTTCTCTTCCTGTTATGCAAAATTCTTTCTTTCAGTGTCTGACTAAGTGTACTAATGATAAATTTGTTGGAGATTGTGGAGTTGATCTTCAAAATGTAGGAAGAAGGAAGGATGTGAATTTATTTATTTTTTAGCCACCTTGAGATTATCTTCACTTTGTAAATATTTAGATTTAGTTTTCAGTTACCTCATTCTTACTTTTTGGTTCTCTAGATAAAGTCAAGAGTTTTTAACTATGGTAAGCAATTAAATTGGAAACCCAATCCTAAAGACGATACTCGACACTTAAATTTACTATACTAAAACTTGACACGGTACACATGCAGTTTTGCAATGCTTAACTAAAAAGAATATGCAACGCATTGCTGTTCGAAATTCTTTGTAAATTTAGCTCCGAAACCTTTTGACAAATGAAATAAACACCTTGGCAAGATCATCCAACGGCTTTTTCATTGTAGCCAACTTGTCACAGTAGCCCTTGAATTTCTTCAAATATTCATCCATGGGCAGATTTCCCTTCTTTGAAGACTGCCTCATTAAGGCCGTTCTCGTTTTCTTTTGTTTGGTTCATGAAGAATATCCATAGAACAAAACAAAGGATAGATATGTGCTCCACCATGGGAAAGGAAAGTTTAGAAGGCCTATGTACCTAGTGATATAAAAAACTTGACTATGAAACCTTCCAAAAAAGTAACAAAAAATTAGGAAAACCATCATCATATGAGGAAGAAAGATCCAAAACACCAACCTCCAAAAGCTTATTTCCACAGAAAAGTACACACATTTTATTACTATAGAGATAGTGCGTGTAAAACATATAACATCCACACAAACACAATACCTTACTCATCCTTCTGTTAATTCTTTAACCTTTCCACCCATCTTTTGGAGAAAAGATAAGAGTAGAATATCCTTAATATTCTTAACTTTGAAAAGATATGAAAGAAGAGTAGAGCACACAACTTGAAATGTCAAATAGTATAAACATGAGGTTGGAACTCATACCTTAACTTTGATCCAACCATTCAAATCAAGCAATGAACTTTAAACCTGTTTACATTACCAAAGTTATTAAGGCTTAAACATAATATGTTTGTTTCCAAAGATCGTCAAAAAACTTTGAGAATCACAAACTAAACCATTGGAAATACTATAGCTAGCCTCACCCATGAACCAAACTACCATTAGAGATGAATCTAAAGTGTTTTCAAAGAACTAAAACATATTTATAATGACACACGGTTCTATGACATATTACCTAATATAAGATGAAAAATACAAAGGAAGAAGATTATTTCAGTGCAGGTCTTAAAATTCATAAAGCATCGAATGGTGGGAAAATATGTCATGTATTAAATATAGTAAAAACCAGTAATGATACGTAATGATAATTTCAAATGGTTTCCACCAAATTCAAACTAACTTGGTAATTGAACCTAAATAATATCATATGAATGCAGAAAAAAATGGAAAATAATATAATTTTGAAATAGCAAAAAATACTTCCTAACTATAACAAACCTCACTGCACCACTGATTCAAAGGGGCATCATGTAAATCATTGAGCATGTATTGAGGCTGAAAAAGATTGATTAATGCTAGAGTTAGAGTCTGGATTATTATTATTAATGGACATTTTTAATTGGATTTAACATTAACACAAAAATTAAATTAGTCTAATTCACCTGATTGGGTAGAACTGAAGTTTCAAGCTTTGGATTGGGGAGAAGCCCTGATAACAAAACCACCATCTCAAATGACCATATCTCCAAGCTGTTCCCAGAAAAATAAAAATTAAACTATGAGCACTTATTATTTCTCTGTTAATCTAAAAGCCTAAAAACACTCCAAGCTTTGTTTGAAAGACAATTTTCAAAATAGATTGATATGATGACTTGTAAATTAAGTAACAGTTACTATGCACGTAACAGTAAAAAAATATTTAAAAAAAAATTATAAATTTAGGCCCCGTTTGATAATAATTTGATTTCTGATCTTTTGGTTTTTGAAAATTAAGTTTATAAACCCAACTTCTACCAATAGTTTTCTATGTTTTGTTATCTACTTTTAAAAATGTTTTCAAAATCTAAGACAAGTTTTTAAAACTTGTTGTGTTTGGAATTTGGTTAAGCGCTCAAATATTTCTATAACAAAAATAAAAACTTTGGTAAAGAAATTATGAGAGACAAGCACAATTTTCAAAACAAAAAATTATAAATGAAATGGTTATCAAATGGACATTAGTTTCTAAACTTGGACAATTCTATATATCAAATTTTTAAATTTTAAAAAGTTTCAATTAAACTTTCTACTTCCATATATTGTGATTTGTTCACATGAGTTTAGGTGGATGGGTTAAGACCATCACTACTAGTATGTTAACACTTATCTAATAGTATGTCAAGTCCTCATTTTAGTCAATGGTATTAATTAATAATATATAAAGTTAAATTAAAAATTTAGTCCCTATAGTTTGGGACAAAGTTTCAATTTGATCTCTATAGTTTTGAAAATTTCAAATTAGTCCCTATGGTTTGACCTTAGTTTTAATTTGGTTTCAATTTTTGATCCCTATAGTTTTAAAATTTTCAATTTCTCTATGGTTTGAGTTTAGTTTCAATTTGAGTCCTCATAGTTTTAAAAGTTTCAAATTAGTCGCTATGATTTGGGCTTAGTTTCAATTTGATCCCTATAGTTTCAAAATTTTTCATTTTCTCTATGGTTCGAGTTTAGTTTCAATTTGGTCCCTACAATTTTAACAATTTCTAATTAGTCCCTATCGTTTGTTCGGCTTAGTTTCAATTTGGTCCCTATAATTTTAAAAGTTCAAATTAATCCTCATGGTTTTGGCTTTAGGTTTCAATTTGATCTCTACGGGTTGAATTTAATTTCAATTCTGTCCATATGGTTTCAAAAGCATCAATTTGCACACCAAATTACGTGTGCGCGTGTAAAAGGCATTTGCAACAAAAATTTGCAATCAAAGTTTGGAACTTGCAATAATCAGCTTGGTAAGGGCATGCTGTTTCTTGTGGGAAGTGTTAAAAGCATTTGCAAATTGCAATCAAGTTCAGTTTGGCCGAACTTTTTGTCTAAACAAAATTTAAATGTAAAGTAAAAGAAAACCCCAGTTGGAATACGACCAATTCATTGACAAACATATATGTTCGTAATTTGTCTAGCCTTTTATAGTATTTAACTTAAACAACAATATAGCTAACTCTTTTCTTCTCTCTTTCACAATGTTTTCTCCCATGACACACTGAAACATGTGTTCTTCACTCAGCCATAGAATTATCAAAATCAGAAAATCACCTTACACAAAATTTGACACACACTACATAATATACATAATGGTTCCAAACTTCATGGCCTAACAAAACCATATCTCAGTTTCTCTCCTTTAAAACCATCTTCATATTCATACATAAAAAGAGGTCAACCTTCAAACACCTCCTTTCACTAGAGAAAATAACCATGGGAGAAGGAACAACTTCTAAATTTTGCATTCTATTACATAATGATGGTTTAAGACCAACCCAGTAGATGCAGAGCTAAACTCAGAAAATTATGATAACAACAATTAGTCTCTTTCGTAAGTATTTGATTTTTTATGCATAATGTTTCTAAGCCTTCACAAGATCAGAGAGACACACATAACAATTGTAAAGTAACCTACCGTAGAAGAAGAGATAGTAGTAAAAGGAGCTAAAAGAAATAGAAGGAAAGAGAGCTAAAAAGGACCACTATTGTGATGCAATCAAAATAATAGCAATCCTTAGCTAAAACCTAAAAGCCCAAAGGCAACAATAATGTCAAAATCCAACTAAGAAGCAAGCTAAAACCTAAAAGCCCAAAGGAAACGATCGAAAAACAAGATTTGATAGGAAAGAAACAAAATTATTGAATAAGTAAGGCATAATCTTCATTCTTGGTTTGTTAGTAAGAAATAGAGAATGTGGATGATCATATCGAATATATAGAACATAATCTTCTAGTTTTCTTCCATTGGTGACATTCAAGAACTCAATCAGTGACCTGAATCAAAAAAGAAAATTACAATAATGAAAGTAGCTAATTATGTTTGAAACACTTAATTGTTATTGTTATAAGTGTATAGCTAAGTCTTCTATTAATTCTCATCTCTGTCAGGCTAGCTAAGTACTCAACATATACATTCTTTAATCCACAAGAGGTGATTCAAATGATCATATAAGAACTTGATTTTTTATAGTAATTCTTTATAGTAATCAACTCTTGAGAAGTTAATTAAGATGGTCCAAGCGCAAACATATACACACAACATTTGTCCCTAGAATAATGCCATGGAATGAATCTCAGTGCTCAATAGATGACATGGAGTTCCAATGAGTTCAATGAAGCAATAATATCATCCACAAGTATGTATTCCTGTTAGATTAACCCTCCCAAAGAAAAAAGGAAAGTATTAAATAATGAACTTTACTAACCATCTAGACAAGGAAACCCATTTCTATCCACTACTACAAATTTGGGCTTTATTGACGCGTGGCTTTTTTATATAGTTGACGCTTGTGGAAAAAAAACCGTCAATAAAAGGTTAATTTTCACTTTAAAATAAATTATTATTTAAAAAATAAGTATCTTGACGGCTATTGAACGTCAACAAAGCTCTATATTTAAGTTGACGCAATAAACTGTCAATATTGACAGGTATATTGACGGTATCTTCGTAAAATTTCGTCAAAATTGGGCCAATTCCGCTTTTTGTGTTCATTGACGGTTAATAGCCGTCAACTATTTAGTGTTTTGTTGACGGCTTCTAACTGTCATTAAATAGGTTATTCTTGACGGTGATTCATCATCAACATAAAGAACTTGTATTGACGGATAAACGCTGTCAAGATAACCTATCACAAAAGGGTGCTTATTTTAAAATAAATAATAAAAACTAAAATCAAGTAAAGGTGGGAAAAATTTTAAAAGGCAGAAAATTTTGACATTTGCCGCCTGCTTCAAATGATATCTTAAATTAGATTTTGAAAATTTATTTCTTAAATTTAATTTTTGAAAATGAATTTAATTTTAAAATCTTATATCTTGAATGAAAATTTGAAAATTGATATCCAAATTTTAATAAAAATAGTTTTTTTTTTTTTTAAAAGGACCAGTCTAACTAAACGTGAAATAAAGATTTAAAAGATTTGCAACAAGGTTACAAACTTACAAGATTTTAACTTAAAAAAAAAGGAATTAAAAATTAAAAGAATAATAAATCGTATGCCTTAATTTAAAATTTTCTTTTATTGGAAAAAACCCTAGCCTCCTTCTTTTTCTTCCTCCCTCTCCCTAACGTGTACTTCATTAGTCCCCAACTCCTTGCAGTTTCTGCAACTTGCAACAGCTCTGCCCGATGATGTGTTCTTCCTCCTCCGATGATAGCAGCAAGCGAACTCCAACTAGCGATTGGCGGAGCGCGAGAACACCCACGCCAGCAATCCTTGCCCGACAATGTGGAACTCACCATGTACTGTCACAATAACCTGCGTGTTCCCCGGTGACTCACGATAGTCGCACCCACAAACCAGCAACGACACAAGGTCTATTCCCTAATTTTTACACGTAGTCTTGATTATATTTTAGTAATAAAATTAAAACTCCAACCTTCATTGTTAATCCTCCCCTATTGTCCCCATTTTGAACATCGACAAGGAGAAGAAGCTCAAATTCAGTTCCAATTTGGTATTGTTATGAATTCTAGAATGGAATTTTTTTGCATTGATTGTTTTCATTGTTTGATTTTTTATTGGGTATTGTTCTCTATTACTCTGTCTATGCCAATTGGGTTTTTTCTTCCAATGGACCTCCTCCTTATTGATTTCCTTCCTTGTAATGTCTCTCATTCACTCAATTTTTATACAGTTCTATTAGATTACATGGGGTTCCATCTCAAAACCAATTGGCAATGAGAGGAGTAGCCCATGTATCTTATAAATTGTGAGGTCCATCTACATTTTTCCAATGTGGGATCCTCAACATGCCCCCTCAAGATGGTGCCACTTTGGGTTCACCATTCTTGGATCGGATCCCAATTTTAATTTTTGGACCGAATACCCGTTTGGGTTTAATGGGCTCTGATACCATATTAGATTACATGGGGTTCCATCTCAAAACCAATTGGCAATGAGAGGAGTAGCCCATGTATCTTATAAATTGTGAGGTCCATCTACATTTTTCCAATGTGGGATCCTCAACAAGTTCTGTGTCTTTGTAATGCACCTTTTTCTGGGATGTTTTTGCCTTGTGTTCTAAATGCTTTTAATGTTTTCTACATGTAGGCATCAATCTAAACTGACAAACTTGGAAAAAAATTATGGAGTTACATGGTCCAAAGCTTGTTGGGATCTTCATACAAAGATCCTATCTCAAGTTTCAACCTCTTTCAGAAATTCTCCTCTCAAAATCTTGGGAGCTATGTTCAATTCTATGCAGGAGTTTACCCATATGGGTTTAATAGGTAAATTGCATTCATTTTGGTGATGGCTATCTTGTCTTTTGATGGTTATAGATTTATTGGTCATTATTCCTGAAGAGCTTTCTGTTACTTTTCAAAAAGCATCGAGGTGTATTTTAGATATGACTGAGAAGTCAAATGGAAGATGGCTCGTCCTGACTTCAATATGAATATTGCTAAGTGTTGTTTGCTTTCTTCAAGTCGCCGATTTAGAGATGATAATAGTTTGGGAATTGTATGGAGGGATGAAGGCTGTGATAATTCAAATGTGAACCATATGACACTCAAAGAACTTCGAGAGAAAGTAATGTATGTTCCTCTCTCTGATAGTTTTTATTGGTGATTGGTATGGTGGAAAGCAATATTTCATCAAATTTACAATAAATATTGATAATAATAAGGACTATTACCTTACTCTATTTAATGAGATCTTGATTAGCATGTTGTTCAGGTTGGTGGCAAATGCCCATCATACAACATTTTCAAAGGGCACGTTATCATATATTTAGCTATTGTTCTAGCGGAACTTCTTGTTGTGTCTATTTCTGACAGTTTTTCTGGTAATGAAGTTGCAATTCATTTGAGTATATCAATGGCAAAGGAATCTCTACTCAGGTAATTTTGTTAAAACTTCAAAAACAAAAAAAATGGTAAGAATCTCTCTGATGAATTAAACCAAGTCTTAATGTTTCGTCTGCAAGTAATTACTTAATTGAGTTATGCAGGTGAAATCCCTCTCTATCGTATCGGTAAAATATATATAACTGAGAATTCTTGGGTTAGGTATTATCATCCTTATAATAACATGTATAATTTACTTGCTAATTAATGAAGTGTGAAGTTGGATTTATTTGGTTTTTGTGTCTTTTATACAATATATGAGCAAAAGCAACTAAGTTGGAATCGACAAGGTGAGATAATCTCCAACACTTGAATTTCTGAATTGATGTGTTGATTTCCTCTAAGGTAAGTCAATCAAGTTTATCCATAAAGGGAACACTCCTTGCGTAATTCAAGCCAATTCTTATTGTCTGCTATAAGTAATTAATATGTAACATTCTACACAAATCAACGTATTTCCCAAATATCGAAGTAATGCATTTCCATTTTTATTGCTTGTGTGTTGGCTAGGACAATTTTTTTTTCCTCAATTAACTTGAATTTGTGGCTGAAATTAACCATTTGTGTCTTCAATTGACTTGAATTTGTGACTAAAGTTAACTTACCATGTGTAGTTGTTGAACTTGAGGATGTGTCTTGAGTGGTTATTGATATGGAAGTGCTACTGTAGGTACTATCTTTGGTTGTTGAACAGACGGTGGGTGCTCTTCTTGCATTCTAGCAAAAGGAAGACTAGACGTTGATGGAAATATGGTAAGTCAAATTTGTGGCTGAAATTAACAATTTGTGTCTTCAATTAACTTGACATGTGTAGTTGTTGATCTAGAGGATTTATATACTTACTTTCTTTTTTCAGTTTTTATTGACAAAGAGACGTACATTCAAGCAGATATAAAGACGAAATGTGCATTGAAGGGGAAAATTTAATTTGTTTTGACAACATATTTGTGGTACAATGTTACATATAATAGTTGTTGATTCAGTATCTTGGAGTGTTTTTCATTTTCTTTTATAATAATTAGTTTTGTATAATAATGATTTGAGATTGCTAGCTAATTTTGTATAAGTTCATTTTTAGAATTGTAGCTAGTTTTGTAAATGTCGGTTTGAGTTTTCTAGCTTATTTTATTTAAAATGAAGGTTGGAAATTACTAGCTAGTTGTGTAAAAGTAAATGTCAGTAGTTGTGTAAATGCATGTTGTAGAGAATGGGTCAAAATGATGAGATGAATTCACTTTAGCCAATCGTACTTGGATGATTTTATAGCATAATACATGTGATTAATATTTGTTAACACTAATTATCTTATGCATTTTGTGTAACGCCCGGCTTATTTACGGGCATTAATTTCAAATTATGGAATTAAGTGGAAGATTTTCATTTGGAAAGTTAAATTTGAAGGTTAATTTGAATTTTAGAAAGAGAAAAAGGGCATATTTGGAATTTAATAAGTTGTTAAGGGCAATTTTGGAAATTATTGTTGGTCAAGGGGCAATATGGGAATTTTGTTTTTTTAAAAAAAAAAAGAAAATCCCATCCTTATCCATTTTTTTTCTTTTTATTTTTTATTTATTTTATTATTTTTATTATTTTATTATTTTATTATTTTTTTCTTTTCTCTTCTTCTTCCTCACGAGACTCTCTCCCTCACCGAACTCTCTCTCTCTCTTTCTCTCTCTCTCGGTCGAACTCCTCCATCTGCTTGCTTCTTCTCTGTCTTCTTTCTGCCGGTAGCCATTGCAAGCGTCTCCGACCAAGTGACTCGCCGGATTTCAATCGCCGACCAACCTCAGCTCGCCGAACTTTCTCTTCTTCCTCACCGAACAGAACCACTCGCCGTCCAGCCTCGCAACGACCGTCGGAGCTCCGAATCGAAGACCCACGCAATTCCGATCGCCGGATTTGCCTCAGCACCGCCGCGCGAGCTCCCAAGTCGCGTTCAGCACTTCGCCGAACGCCTCCTCGACGGTTCTGCAGCTCGTGAACCTCACCCGAAGCTGCGCAGCTCAGACCTCACCGAAAAACGCTGCACGGAGCTCAGATCCGACCCGCCGAGACCGGATCTGTCCAGATCCGTGAGCCACGCGCTAACTGGAGTCCTCATGCGCCGGCCACGCGCGCCCACGCGCGCCGCACGCGCCGCCGTTCGCCGCCACACGCGCCGCCGTCTCCGATTCCAATTTTCGAGCCCGAACAGTCCCGGTTACGATCGTGTTACGATTTGGGATATCGATTGGAGGATCAAACTATCGAATTGAAGGAGATCATAGCTTGGAAGAGGTTGTGTTGCTAGATTGATATTCTTTATCCTATTTGATGTAAGTAGTCATTTGGATTTAAGCCATTTAAATTCCTTTGAGATTGAAATGTATGTTTGATAGTTTGATAATTTTGAAAGCATGCTTGAAAGCGGTGGTTATGAGATATGAAAAGGTTAGTGGTTATGTTTAAAAGAAATCTTGAGCTAAAATGGCCTAAGTTGTGGTCATAAAGGAATTAGTGGCTTAAAGTTTCAAGTTTAATATGTTAGCATATGAACCTCTTTAAGAATTTGTTCGAGGTTGTAATTGGGCAAGCTTGGACATGAATGGAGTGATTTGTGAATAGTCATTCTTGCCTAAATTATGAGTATGTGCGCGATGTCATAGTTGGTTAAATCAATATAAGAATTATGGTGCTGGGCTTAAGATTGCCTGAAACTAGTTGCTAATTTAGTTAAGAGATTCAAAGTTACAAGTGAATGAATGAATGTGGTAGGGTGGTTTGACCCAAAAGGTTCCAAAAGTGCTGTGAAAGTATGAAAGCCCGTTAGATTGATGCTTCCAACCCTAATTCTGTTGTTTCGTGCGAGTTTGTAAGCCTAGAACGCCTGTGATGTGATGAGCATAGGGATGTGTTCTCTATTGCCGTGTGCTAGCTTAGGGGATGTGTTCCCTGGTTGCCTGTGTGGCTAATGAAATGAGTATGAGGGTTATAGACCTTCACGAGTTGGGTTCTAGGTTACAGTACTCGCAGTTATGGCTCGACGATAGGGTCGGAAAGTGTTAAAAGTTGTGGAAGGATGAATTGTACTTCTGAGATATTTGGTTAGCTGTGGAGTGCAGAAAAACTTGAATTTTAGATTGATTGGTTGATTGGGTTCAATGCTTTTGGGTTCAGGTTGAGTTAGGGGCTGTAGTAGAGCACCCTAAAGTATGCCATACTCAGGGTCGGGGACCGTATTTTATGTGTTCATAATGGCCTTATGTTTGGGCTGATTTAACAAGTTTTGGATGGGTCCGAATGTGAGTAGAGGGTTACTGGTCGTCCTGATTTCTAGAATGGTTATGGAACTGAATTCTGAATTAAAAGGGATGGAGGGCTATGTGCCGCTAGCACAGGTATGTGCTTGTGAACTATGGGCCAGGTTGTGAATGTGGTCCGGATATAACAAATGGTTTTGGTATGGTGGATTACCCTCGAGATTCCAAAAGTGGTGCGAAAATGCAAGGAGCTTGATAAAATTAGAGCCACCTGACCTTATGTCTCTCCTGAGCGAGTCTGTAACTCTAGGTTGACTAGATGTGATGAGAGTGAGGGATTGTGTTCCTTCACTGTGGTGCTAGCTTAGGGGTGATTCCCCAATTATGTTGAGCGTAAGGATTGTGATCCTTAGCGCCTGTGTGCTAGCTTATGTGTGATTCCCCACTGTGTTGAGCGTAGGGATGCGTTCCCTAGCGCCTGTGATGCTAGCTTAGGGGTGATTCCCCAATTATGTTGAGCGTAGGGATGCGTTCCCTAGCGCCTGTATGCTAGCATAGAGGGGTGATGTTCTATTGTATGGAGGCGTGAGAGTTACTTTCTTTCACGGCCTTAGTCAACCTAAGTTACTTAGCTCGTTGGTAGTGCTCGAGACAATGCCATACCGGGATGGACTCAGGTAGGGTGTGCTAGTGGTAGTTGGATGGTTGATGAGTAGAGATTAAGAGGCAGATATACGTGCCCGGACAAGAATTGTGTTGATAAGGCTAGCATAGGGGCGTTATCCCCAGAGAGTTGTGACGAGCATAAGGGTTACGATCCTTATTGCCGTGAGTGCTAGCATAGGGGCAAGGACCCTAGAGATTTATGTTGAGAGTAGGGAATGCGTTCCCTAGCGCCTGTGAGCTAGCTTAGGGGTGATTCCCCACTGTGTTGAGCATAGGGATATGTTTCCTATTGTCGTGTGCTAGCTGAGAGATGATTCCCCATTATGTTGAGCGTAGGGAATGCATTCCCTAGCGCCTGTGTGCAAGCCTAGGGGTGATTTATCTATTGAGATGAGTGTGAGGGTTATATACCTTCACAGGTTTGGGTTCTATGTAACAGGACTCGCAGGTATGACACAAAATTAGGGTCAAATAGTAGTGAATGTTGTGAAAGGTTAAATGGACTCTTAAAATAATTGAATGAAGTATTTGGAATCTAAATACGAGCTTGAGTAAGAGCTTAGTATGGTTTCTTTATACATTGGACCCTTAAGTGGGCTACTTACTGAGTATGTTTATACTCATGTTTGCTACCTTGTTTGTTTTGCAGATTGTGCACATTCTCGGGGTGGATGACGCAGGCGACGACTTGACGAGACTATGGAGACTCCACCAAAATCTCTTTTCCCTGTTTAAACTTTTAGTTTTGTTTTCTTGTTCCTTGATGTATGTTTGGTCTGTAAATTCCAAATATTCTTTAGTTATCGTGTATTTGGTTAGGGTTTCTTAAAATCCTGTGTTTGATGTGAAGCTCAGCATACTTGTCGTAGTTTGTTGGATGCTGAGCATTTTATCTGAGTTATAGAAGTGTTTTTCATTCTTATCAGGGTGTTGTAAAATTTTGGTTTCTCCTAGTTACGCCGTCATGTTGCCGAAATTTCGGGCATGAGCGAGGTAACTAGGTCATGCTTCCGCTCTAGAGTGTCGTAGGAAATCGGGTCGTTACATTTTGTTCTTTAAACAACTTGCTAGATATGATACATTGTGATTATGTTTTTGGATGAAATGATGGTTGAATGTAGTCTTTTGCAGATATTTTATTTTGAAATCAGTTTCTAGATGAAAATGTGGTTAAAATCACGTAGACTTGTATTTAAGTGATGGTTTAATGTTGTTAGCTAGTTTTGTAAATGTTAGTTTAAGTTTACTCGTTAGTTGTGTAAAATGCAGGTTGGTAATTGCTAGCTAGCTAGTTGTGAAAATGTGAATTTGTTCGTTTTGTACGTGTAAATGTAAGTTGTCTAGGGTGTGAAAAAGACCTGGATTCTTTTTTTTTTTGGTTCATATATGTATAGTTGACGGGTAAAATCCATCAACAAAACAATTATAATTGACGGGTCAAGTCAGTCAACAAATATGCCATTGTTGACTGCACACAATGTCAACTATAATTATAAATGACGGCTATAAGACGTCAAGCAAGGATTATATTGACAGCCAAAAAGTATCAATAAAATGAGTATTGTTGACGTTTTGGTACAATAGTTGACGGTGGAAAAATGTCAACTTTAACCTATACTGACGGCTAAAAAGTGTCAATATAGATGTTAAAGTTGACGGATTTTGGTTATAGTTGACGGATAAAACATGTCAATATTATCATTGTTGATGGTCAAAAAACATCAACAAAGACATAACAATTGACGTTCATTGGCCGTCAACTAAAATAGCATAGTTGACGTTTTATAATTGTTGACACCGGCATTATTGACGGCCATTAAACGTCAACAAAAGTGATAGTTGACATTTTTTAGCCGTCAATAAAGGCCAAATTTGTAGTAGTGATCACATAAAATTACCATCTGATTACAATGTCAAATGGGTCCTTGTGGAATAGTGCACAAAGGTCATATTTCATGTATGGAAATATTTGGCACTGGCAGCCATCATCATTGATAAGTAACTTCAAAGAGTTAGATCTAACAACCTTGTTGAGGAACAAGACCTTTAAATCTAAAACCCAAAAACCCCAAAATCAAGATGATTTCATCCCAAGGAAGAAGATAGAAATGGATTTACCTTGACGATCAAATATCTCAAGGCAAGAAAACTTGTTTGAGATTCGAATCACTCCACAAGCAAGATTGATCAAGTCAAGCTTGAATGATTCTAAGCATGCAACCTAAACTACATAGAATTGCAAAGAAACTTAGCTCTAGGCTAAAAGACAAATGCTCTTTTTACTGCATTTTCCAAGTCTCTCTCTCTTCCTTTTTTAAGTACAACTTACATGGCTTTATATAGCCTCAAAATTAACCCTAGAGTAACCTGGTCCATTGAAGAGTTGTAATTTTCATGCCCATCAATACCATAATGTCCACTATCTAAATTGTAACTTAAAACATTGAAAACAAAACTTTAAAACTAAAAATTACATTGAAAACTCCATAAATCCGAGATTTAAATTAACTTCTAATAAGCCAATCAATAGTTTATAACCATCCAAGAATAAATGAAGCCCCACTTGAAGTATCTTGAAGCTCTTGTTCCATAAATGAAGTTTGATTGTTCTTTAATGAAACATGAGTTGCACTTGAGTTCATTAAATGAAACTTGTGTTCAACATTCATGAAACACTACTTCATTTAATGTGATTTGACTTTATCTTGAGTTCGTCATAAATGAATCCCGAATGCATTTAATGCAACTCCATCTTGTTATAAATTTCAACAATATTCTTCACATCTTCCTTAAAGTTCATAATGCATGATGGAGATGCCTTGGTTCATATCATTCTCCCCTTCTTCAAAGGGATTCATCCTCAAATCTACTTGTGAAACATTGCTGCAAAACCATGTTAACACAAAGGACCTCACAACACTCTCTCATATGTTTACACTCAAAGAAATTTCTCGTGTTTGCACTCATTTTCACAAATCACTCTATATAACCTCTCATTCTTACCGCTCAAAATTTTGAAATAAAGAAGCCAAGATAATTTGCAATCCCATGGATAGTAGCACACTTTGAATACAAACAAGCAAATAGGCATATGAAAAGAAAAATTCAAAATTGAAACAGAATGACGAACTTATGGAAATTTAATCAAATGATAGAAAAATTAAGAACAAGAAATGTAACTCTCACAAATTACGGACAATGGATGGACTTTTAAACACAGGAGTTACAATTTAAAACCAATGGTTGGACAACATAGGAGTTACAATTTGAAACTCATGACTGGAAAAATCAATGTGCAGAAATATAACTGCCCATATTTAATGTGTAACAGTCAACTTTTGCAAAATTTCAAAGTGTAACATCTACGATTGAATTCCAAATGGTTTAACTAAAACATAAATATCAGACCAAATTAGAAATTTTCATATTTAGCATTCTTTAGAAGTAAAAACAGCAAGAACAAAAAAATGAACACATGTTTTCGGGTATAGCAGTTTTCCAGAACAAGATGTAAAAATGCATATTTTCACCCTCCCAAAAGCTGAATTGGAAAATCTCAAAGAAGACAATGTTTTAGCTTAGACCTCGATATACAATATTGAAGAGTACTCCGAGATGAAACGACAAATGGAAATATGATTTATCTATGCTTTTTAACAGATTATAAAACTGGACAGATTACAAAAAAATAGAACAAGAAAAGCAAAAACAAATTGAAGAGAAATGCAAAGGAAACATATATCCGATCTTGAGCCTAAAGCTCTGATACCAAAATGATAAGAAACTCCTGAGAGTTAGATCTAACAACCTTGTTGAGGAACATGACCTTTAGATCTAAAACTCAAAAACCCCAAAATCAAGATGATTTCATCCCAAGGAAAAAGATAGAAACGGATTTACCTTGACGTTCAAATATCTCAAGGCAAGAAAACTTGTTTGAGATTCGAATCACTCCACAAGCAAGATTGATCAAGTCAAGCTTGAATGATTCTAAGCATGCAACCTAAACTACGTAGAATTGCAAAGAAACTTAGCTCTAGGCTAAAAGAGAGCACAAATGCTCTTTTTACTACATTTTCCAAGTCTCTCTCTCTTCCTTTTTTAAGTACAACTTATATGGCTTTATATAGCCTCAAAATTAACCATAGAGTAACCTATGGTCCATTGAAGAGTTGTAACTTTCATGCCCATCAATACCATAATGTCCACTAGCTAAATTGTAACTTAAAACATTGAAAACAAAACTTTAAAACTAAAAATTACATTGAAAACTCCATAAATCCGAGATTTAAATTAACTTCTAATAAGCCAATCAATAGTTTGTAACCATCCAAGAATAAATGAAGCCCCACTTGAAGTATCTTGAAGCTCTTGTTTCATAAATGAAGCTTGATCTTTCTTTAATGAAACATGAGTTGCACTTGAGTTCATTAAATGAAACTTGTGTTCAACATTGATGAAACACTACTTCATTTAATGTGATTTGACTTTATATTGAGTTCGTCATAAATGAATCTTGAATGCATTTAATGCAACTCCATCTTGTTGTAAATTTGGACAATATTATTCACATCTTCCTTAAAGTTTATAATGCATGATGGCGATGCCTTGGTTCATATCAATCATCATCAACTTAATTGTTATATAGTTCTAATGAGATATAGAACTTATTTTCAATTAGCACGATGTAGACACTTTGGATACTCTCAATATGAAAATCTTCTACAATTCTCTTAAGTTTATTAACAATCTGAATATTCTCTTAAGTTCATTATCAGCTTGCAAGTTAAAAACTGCTGTGAATCAGTTTCATATACAAAAATCAATCTATTTTTCTGTTCTAAATATTTAGGGTTGATTGCATTGCTAATAGTGTTCTTTATGTTGTTGCATTTGAAAGAGATGCTGAGCAAATTTATATTAACAACGTTGTTTGATAACTCAAACAACGTTGAGTTAAATCCACCTCAGTAATCTATGTTTGATATAAGCTTTTAGCCAACTCAAAAGCTTATATCCACCTCAGCAAACAACATATTTAGCACAATTAGCAAATTCAGAAAGTTCAAATCTCTAACATTTTATCAAACAAATTCAGTATATCTAATTTAATTTAGTAATCTCCTCAGCAATCTCATGAACAAAACTTCCGTAAATCCAGATTATCCTATATGACATTACTCATCCTGCTATGGTGACTGATTACAATCCATTGGCCCAATTAACTTTGTCCAGATTTTAACCCATTACCGTTGGAGACAACAATTTCATTGATTGCTTTCTTTTTACCCCCTTTATATATATATATATATATATATATATATACACTATTAAACATAGCTATTAAACATATTACTTATCAGTGGTAGATTCAGGATTTGTATTCTAGGGGCTTCATTTAAAATGTCATACAAGTAATCAGGATTTGTGTTCAGGAAGTAATCTTCATTTAAAATTTCGTAGAAGTAATCTATACGTAAGCAGTTTAAATATTTCATAGCTAAAGCTTAACCAACAAGTTTTCATATTATAAAATCATTTTATAAGAATTTTTTTTCTCAATATATGCTATAAGACTAACATTAGCTGTCTTATCAAATCAATAATTTTCAATATAAACATTAATAAAAATAATTTTAAAAAATTAGAGTTTGAATGGATTAGCCTCTATTATCTATTATATGTATGCGTGTGTGTGTATATATATATATTTCCTTGATAAGTGGCTTGGCCATTATGAATATTATGAATATACATCCATAATTTGAAAAGGAAAAAAATAGTAGTTATATTTAAAAATTTTGGAAATGAGGCCCTCGAGCCCCCTTGACTCATGATACATCCATCATCTAGCTATAGTGAAACCAAAACTTTAATTTAAGGGATTAATTCTATAAATAGAATTTTGGATGCATTTATATTTGTTGATCTTCATTTATATATTTTGTTATCAGTTTATTCAATAAAAAATATAACCAATTTTTATAAATATATAAAGTAGATAATGAGATTTTTTCCTTTTATTATAAGATTTATAGTTTTTTTTATGTATTACTTTTAAAAATGAATGATCATGATTTCCAAAAAAACAAAAAAACAAAAAAAAAGAATGAAACAACAAGTAAAAATATTTTTATCCATTTTTATTTATATTTATATAAACAAATCAAATTTAAAGAAAATAATCACGTTTTTTTAAAATTTTTGTGAATGTATATATATATATATATATTATATATATTATTAACAAAAATAAAACAAATCACACAAAATTTCCGTACAGGAAGTTTCGAACCCTATCCTGTAGGGGGGCTGAGATCTTTGTGCTAGCACACAAATAGTAAATCTAACCAACTTTTATATACTAATATTAATTCGTTTTTAAGTTCGGGGGGCTCACGGATTGGCCCCTGTTGCTTATGTAGTTTTATAGCAGACATGTAAACTACTCCAGTTTTTCTTTAACAAATTTTAAATATACTTTCTGATTTTTCTCTTTCAATTGCTTGCATAGTGATAGTCTCTTGAAACCTTTTCAGTGTTTCTGCTAATAGGTGATGTGCATAGAGTACAAGAAACACTACAACAAATTAGAGTTTTAATGACGGTCTCTTAATTTTCTGGCCTTGAAACAATGACAGACATAGGAAAAACACGCCGAAAAGCGCTCAAATTGAAATTTTCGAAAATAACATTTATAATAACGGGCATTGCCTGTGGTTATAGCCTAGATAAAATTAAAATTAATTTTTTTACATTTTTCAATCTGAAACCCACACTCATACCCACGAAGCCAAGCAAAACCTAACCCCTTTCTCTCTCCACCCAAACCTAGCCCCTTTTTCTCTCTCGACGAGTTTTCCGCCGCTCCTCTAACTTCATCTTCACTGTGCTTGCCCATGGATTTACCCGCTTCTCGTTGTTGTTTCTTCCTCACGTGGCTTGGTGGTTGCGGCATTTCTTCTTTGCGTGGCATTTTATCCCACCTCATCATCACTCTACGAGATCTTCGGCGCCGAATAAAGTTAGTGCTCGGAACATCGTCTGGTTCTTGGTGGCGCTGGTCGAGGAGGACGGAATTGGATAAACAGGACAGAGTGAAAGGGTTGTACGAGAAGGCGATGTGCGAATTAGGGTTGAAGGATGAGAGAGTGAGATTGAAGAGGGACGGGAGGTGAGAGGAGATGGAATCGACAATGGTAGTGAGATTGAACTTCGAAATTCGAAAGGAGGAGATTGTGTACTCTAAGACTCTGAGTCACTTACTCTTTAATGCTTCCATGCACAGGACCTAGCAAGTTATTAATTTTCAAAAGAGGAAAAGGTTATGCTGAACAAAAGGGTGCTTGATCTTGCTGTTGCTCATTCAGTAAGACATGTCATGACCATTTAGTAAGCTTGCTTACCATTGCTTTGACTATGCATGTTGGTGGTTTTTATTTGAGTTTTGGAATTTTAGCTCTATTTGTTAAATAAGTTTATTCTAGATATAGGACAGTCTATGTGAAACTCTGCATTGTCATGTTCATATGTGACTTATTTCTTAAAAGACTGCTATGGGATAAATAATATTTGGTTTTTACCCTTTTGAGTACAAGTGCTATATATAGAATACTATATATTGCAAATGATTTGTGAAAACTGAAACCACTATCCAATGCTTCTCTTGATATATGTTCAAATTTTATTACTAGTGACTTCGTTTGTCTTTAATCATCTTCTTGCTTTTTTTTCTTGAGGATAAGCATCAATTTTATCCTTTTACTTTTGAAGTTAATTTGATGTTTATTCTACTTTAGAACTCATTTTGTGCTTGTGGTCTTACTGTTTTTTTTTTTTTTTTTTTTGTTTACATTCACCTAATTTTATAGCAGGAAGGAGTTGTAGAAAGCTTAGATAATTAGCAATAAATTTCTATTCTTTTTATCATATCATATGTCAAATTTGTATGCTAGCAACTTCTACTTAATTGGACTTACTTGCCCTTAACTTTCTTATGCTCTTTTTTCCTTTTTGCTTCCATGGGCTCTCTTTAGCATTTTGACTGGTACATGATTGCTCATTTGTAGTCTAAAATATGTGAACTTGGTGTTGTAATAATATTATTTTCCAACTCAGTTCTGCATATTTCAAGTGCATTTGACATCCTTGTTATTTGTTGATCTTTTAGTCAATGTAAATGCATTTGTCTCATGGAGAACTTTCTAGCAAATATTGCATATAGTGTTGCGTATAATAAGTTTACTCACACAAAAAAATGATGTTAATGTGAATCCTTGAAAGAACTGTCAATGAAACTAAATTTATTAATATTCGAATTCTATACCTAGAAGTTTTAAACTATTCCTTATGCTTGTGAATTGAAGCAGGTAACATTGGAATGACAAAGAGGCAGAAGGGAAAAACTTTGGTGATTAGTCTCTTGGTGCTTTATTTATTGTGCATTCAAATTATAGAATCAAGTGTCACAAGCATTTCAAGCTACACTTCTTTTCTTCATTTGCTTTTGTAGAATGTTTCCTAACAATTATTAGGCTTACTCACTTATATATCTTGCTTAAAGTGTTTAGAATTCTCAAGTTCATTCTCAAGTTTATATGGTGCATCATCACAACTCAGTGATGCTTATTGTTGGGGAGGTGGAACAACAAATGGTTCATAGATAGAAGAGAAGTAAACCATAGAAATATACAAATACTAGGTGGTACAAAGATAGGTGGTGTCTGGTCTCAGGTTTGCCTTTGAGATTTTTGAACAAGTGATGGTGAGCTACAATTAAGATGTTGCTAAACTAATTGGGTGGGTGATATTAAAAAATTTATATGTATTCTTCAAAATTCTCTACCTATACATGCTTGATTGCTAAAGAGTGTTTTTTTATGTCTTGATGATATAGGTTCTTCATTAAGGATGATTTCAGTCTTGTTTAATTAAAGTACTAGGAGCTTAAACTCATCCTTGATGGAACTAAGGCTTTGATTAGAAGTTCATCCTGGAATTTATTTTCTGCTATGATATAATATTATGAAAGAGTCTAACAAAGATGTTATATACAATTAATATTCCATTTTTCTGTGTTAATACATAAATTTCGTTGTACAGGAAATCAAGGGAGTGTTTTCATGATTCTTTGTACAGGACATCTTGTCACATGAAGTAAGTCATTACTGTTGTTTATGGGTCCAATGAGGATGTTTACTATTTACCCTGTTTGCATAGTTTCCCACTAAGTTTGTTTTGAGTAGGTATTTTTGCATATCCTTTATGTTGCTTCTGAATATGATTAACATCCTAAGCGGCATTATGAGGTAGTGGAGTTAAAAATTATACATGTCACTTGCTTTAGCTTTTTTGGCTCACCCAACCAAACTGAGAGTGCATGAAAAAATTACATAGGAGGAAAAAAGTTTTATGTAATATATGCTTCCTTTATTTTCTTTCTCAGATTAGTGATTGGTCAAGGACCCAACTAACTCCTTTGTCTTTTGTTTTGGTGTATTGAAATTAGGGATCTATTTTAGCTACTTTCTTAACATATTTGATAGCATGTTTATTATTTGGTTCAACTATTCCACATACTAATATTGTTTTTGCCTTTATTTTATGTCAGTTATTTAAACAATAACATTCTTACTGGAGTAATACCTAATAGCTTGAATAACTTGTGAGTGTTTTAGACGATCCCACCATAAGAAAAAGAAAAATAACATGATGGACTTGTAAAACTTATTGATGGGCTCATAAATAAATGAACAATTAGAAACAAATGCACTTTGAAAGCAGAGATAAAGTTTCACAGCATTCAGGGCAATTCAACGTTCTGATAAAATTCTAAAGCTATGGTGTATCATGTATGTTAGATTTGGTTTGAGTCTGATGGTTTTGTTCTTTATGATATATTATACCCAGATTTTTTAGGGAAAGAGAATTTCGATATTGAAGAAGCAAAGCTCATGTGGATAGAGATGCTGCAATGGAGGAAAGACTTTTGTATTGACAAAAATTATGGAGGTAAATTGATTTATTTATATGCTTTTTATGAGCATTATTCTATTAATTATGTGGTTAGTGTCTTGCCATTATTTATTTGTTTTTATATTTTACTCCAAAATTTTGATTTCTATGAGTTGGACGAAGTCTTGAAGTATTACCTCAGGGTTATCATGGTGTGGACAAGGAAGGGAGACCTGTTTAGATTGAAAGGTTGGGAAAAGCAGAATCGGACAAGCTTATGCAAGTGACTACTCCATATAGTTATTAAAATTGTTGACAAAAATTGGTTACCTATTTTCATCTATAATTTTTTGACTCATGTGGTTGAATTCCTTTTGCCAATATTGAATACATCATTGGGTTCATTTGACAGATTGATTTTGGAGAGTTAGGATAATCAGAAGTATGGCGTATGCAGCAATTAAAACCGACTAAGTCAGGCTTAGAATATACCAAGAGAAAATCCATAAAATCAGGATTACCCTCTCCTCCAAAAATGTAAAGAACCTTAAGAAAGGTATCTTTTTTTTTTTTGTTATATACTGCATCAGTATTGTTGTTATTGCCTTCTTCTTATGTAATTTAGTGAATATAGCACTCAAATGAGATTGCATCTTCGTATATCCTTAGTTATTTGATTACTTTCATGTGAAATGAGTCAGATGGTTGCTTGGTAATTTTCTTGTAATGCTATGATTATGAATAAGTTCTAAGCTTATTAACACGTGAACGAATTGTAGAGAGATATGGATAAAAGGGATTTGGAATCCCCATTGTGTATTGATTGATGAATTTTAGTGTAGGAATTATCAAATAACTTCTTAGGATTGTAGTCTGTTTCACTTGATGTTATGGTGTTGTTAAATCCTCACTTTGTTGACTTAAAGTGTATAGGTGACTTTTCATGAAGGTTGCGTTTTTTTTTAAAGTTGTTTCATTTGAGGTGTTTTTAGCTATTAGTTTGATATATGTTTAAATCAATAGTTTGCACCCACTTGGTTCGTGGTGCCAAAGACAAGAGGTTGAGGCTCAAGGAACCTGTAAGAATGTCTACTAAGGTTCTTCACGGTTTCAATGCATGAGGCTGGAAACAACTTTTAACTACTACCTTTTTTCTTTCAATTCTTTTTTAATCAAGAATGATATTATCTATAATAATTAAAGAATTGATACTATATAAGAAAAGTGGGTAAATTGGAAAAGTAGGTCACCTTGTAGTGTTATACTTGTATACATTTATAGAAGATGATGACCATTATATTAAGAGTTGTCTACTAGGGGATACAAGAAACTCTATATAGTGAATTGAGTAATGAAAATTTTTATTTTACTATTTCAATACTCTTTCTGAAAGAAAACCAAATACCCTTGCTCCAATATTCATTTCTACCCAGAGTTACTAAGGCATCATGCAAGGCTTATGTGTTTTTACCTTTCATTATTAATCTTCTAACAATTGTCCTTGAAAATATTTGAAGAATTTCAAAAGTATTCAAACTGAAAATGATAATTGCTTGAATGAATACATTGACTGCCATACGACAATTATATAATGAGCACAAATAAATGAAAAAGGAATTAAACAACCTATCTACTTAAAGAAAGAATAATAAGGGGAGTTTGAGACTAATATGGAATTAGTCCCAATGGTAATAAAAATGCTTGATTACAGGGATTTGATTACTCAATTATGAGTTGTAATTGCTGTATTTTCTGCAGGTATTTGATTTAGTCAACCTGTTGATGTGTTGCCCTGCTGTCGTGAATCACTTGAGATTATTTGTTGCTGTGTTGATTGATTATTTGCTGTCATTGCTTGAGAGTTGTTTGGTAGGAATTATTTGCTGTTTATTTAGTGATGTGTAGTCAATTTCATCTTGATTTGTTGCCTTTAGTACAGTTTATATGTTCTATTTTCGTCAATTAATTGGTTGTTTTCCTTGTGGGAGCACTATGGTTGGGAGTGGATGAAAAATAAATTGAAGTTCATGATGCCTAAAGATATGTAAATCATGGCTCAATTAAAGAATACAAAGCTTGTTGAGGCTGTTAAAAATATTTTGCCAGTTAATATAATGAGACCTTGATTGAAATCCAAGATATAGCATAAGGTAATAATGATGCATGGTTTTGTAATTGATATTAAGACTAACATGTCAAAATATTGTTTGGTGAGGTCCAAAATTCTCCAACTCAAAATGCTTTAAGAATTTGTCTGGATAATCATCTATAGCAGAAGTAACAACATTCTAAGCTTATATAAATATTTCGTATCTCTTGGTGTTCATTATATCTGCTACCCAATAATTGGACCTGTCTTCTGAATGGTAGATTTTTTATTGAATTGCAGAACTTGTTGATTATATCTGAGTTAGTTGAATTGGGCATTTTGAAGTTAAGTTTGGGTATCTTTTATCTAAAGGGTGGACTTTATATATTGATTAGTATTTATTATTCTTTGATGGTAGCTAAAACATGGAGTGCTATGATGGAAGCTGATGGCTCTTATGCTTACAATTTCTCCAAGGTCAAATTGTTGGATCTTTTAAGAAAGGACTTGTCATGTTGCCAAATGCTATTTCTACTTGGTAAGTTCAATTGAAAAACAAATTTTCTTATAAGTTTTTGACTATCAGGAGTAATTTTGCGATGTTAGTTTCCATATATAATTACAGCTTTTCCATTGCTTTCTTTAGTGGTAATAATTGTAGCCATACCCTTATTGCTTTCTTTAGTGGTAATAATTGTAGCCATACCCTTTTTGTAACCCAGATCACCTGTTAGTTAAAAACTCAAAATGGACTTGTACAAATTAATAACTTATATTTTATTATGTGATTTATTTCATCCACAGTGGAGTTGAGTATATAATAGCATGGAATTGACATTGTGGAAACACATTTAAACATTAGTCAGGTTACAAAAATAGATGTTTAAGGTTCAAAGAAGAGAAACCCCAAAATCAGAGCCAAAGGCCCTTTTTTAGTCTTTCATTTACTCATTAGTAACATGAACTTTAGTATATGTCTTTTTTAGTCTAATGAGGTACGTAATTGCTTGGAAGTGAAATTGAAGCTTGTATGATGAGGTAATAGCTTGCTTAGACATTGCATAGGTTAAACTGGATATCTAGCTTTGGTTGTTCTTGCTTCTTAGTGTATAGATTTCTTCTTTGTATATGAATTGAAACTTCGTTGGCATATGAATCTCTATGAATTCCCCATGATTTTCATCATTTTTCTTTTTTGGCAAATTAAGTTTTTTTTTTTTTTTTTTTTTTCTGAAAAATATAGAGTAATTGTGGTTAATGTTGATTCTTTCCTCTACTATCATTGCAGGCTTTCAAATATAATGGGGATTGTTGATTGTTGACTGATTTTAGAGTCTTCTATTTATTTTGTTTAGCAATTTTGCTTATCTTGTAAGGTAGATGTAGTTTGTAGATGGACGAAGAGTTATATTTGTATTATGTTTGTACGTATAGAGAAATTGTATTTTCTTTTTTTTGACGTCAATATAAGAAGCGTATTACGTATTTTATATTTTATTAATTAAAGTTAAGTTTGTGAAGTTACTTGTATACAAATGTAAAACTATTGAGATTTTATTTTGTACATAGGTTGAGAAAGAGAAATATTGTTTAGAAGAGTGAATGGATGGTGAATATCAATTTTTCAAATGAGGAAGGGTTTATTTAGCACAAAAGGAAAAGGCCCAAATAAGGAGATTCAGATACTAACCTTGAACATGAGGAGAAGATGGATGATTGTATAGAGGGAAAAAGACCCAAATTAGAAGAATCGACTGGTCATATACTAACCTTGCAACTTTGATCAACTGGCTTGAGTGCAAACGATTTTTGATATTGATAAGAAAAAAAAAACGAACCATTAAAATGTTTTATTACTAGTTTAGATACTATCATTTTTTGAAAAATCGATGGCTCAAATACTAATCTTGTAGCTTTGATTTGAGTACCCCTTCTTGCGATTCCAATTGATCTTCAATTGCTCGTACTATGATTTTTGAGTTTGCAATTGTGTGGAGAAAAACTGATCAAAAGTTGGGAAGAAAATCTGAGAGAGTTTTTTCGGGAGGAAAAATCAAGTTGTTCTATTTTGGGTGTGAAAGATGAAATTTTGGGAGTAGCTTATTGAAATTTGGGAAGAAGTTTTGCGATTGTGAGGATTTTTTTTTTTGCATAACCTACCTCTCATTAGCGTAATGCTTAAAACGAAGCAGATTTTATTTTAATTTAGCGCCAGCTTAATTTTTCAAACCCACCTTTTTCTTTATTAGATTTAGTAAGTCTAATGCTATAAGTGAAAGCCATTGAACATTTTGTTGTAGTGTACATATATAATGTGGCATTCAAGTCTTCCATCCAAGAATAAAGTCGAAATTCTGAAGAATGTTAAAGGTTTATCATTCCCGTCTTCTTCATACTTTATAACCTTCAACATGTTACATGTCCTCCCACCATGGAAAATTAATGACCATCGAAGCCTAAAACCCCAGTGGATTTAGCCAACAAGTTGCCTTTTACCAAGATATACCAAATGACTTACATGAGGATCCACCCCATATCAACCTGGATAATGTTTTTCATTCTTGGAGACTTTGTGCTAAAACTCTAACTTCATCGCATGTATATCTCCTAGCACACGAGTTGAATCTCCATGATCAAACTACTCGGTCCTACAAGAATTAGTGGTTGTGAAAACATGAGAATTATCTTGAAGAATGCATACAACTTTTAATGGATAGTTTTACCCTCCCGCATAAACCTCTCAACGACTCGAATGTCAATGACACGGGTAAGAGCACTAAGTCAACAAATTTCAATGACAAACCCTTTTGATGGCACTTCAGGGGCTTCAAAGCTTCCTAAGTCCGCTAGACCTTCGGTTGGTGACCCATTCCTTTTACTCTTTCTTTTTTTAAAAAATAATTTAAGGCTTTATGTTTTTACTTCCCCTTCCTATTTTGTAGGTATCTTTGGGAGATCAATCATTGACGAGTCCTAACATTTTTGACTCCCTCCCTACATGAATTAGAGATTTTAAAGTACCAGCTAATAAAGTGATGAACTCAACTTGCCTTGTTGCCATTAATACAGAACTTCAATAAGAGTAAAGGGGAGCACATGTCACTGCTTCCGAAGTTTCTAACTTCCAATGCTGAAAACGTAATCTCTAACTTACAACGTTAAGCTACCATAGGTATGTGGGAGGCCGCTCAACAGAAACTTGAACGTACTTCCTTCGAAAAAGTTCTTTCTCTTTGAGTAGGAGATGCATAAAATGTTCCACCATCTCAAAAGTTGATGCAACAAACTTTGTCCCTTTGTGGGTTTGTGGGTGAATACTTTTAAAATGTGAGGAGGTTTAATGAACTACAATTATCATTTTCCTCGCATCAGACCTTAGCAAGTAGGGACCATAATCGGGCAGAGCTCAGACGCGACTTGGAGAAAATTCTATCCAGTGATAGTCTTTCACTTTAAAAGAAAGGTGCACTCCAACAATCAATCTAAACAATTACTTCTGGAGATTGAAGAAATCAAGACCAAACTTAAAACTTTAGAAGTCGATCAAGAGAGATTTTCAAAACTCATTTCAAAGGAAGAAAAACTTTCAAATCAAAGACAATTTGAAGCCTCTAGGATACGTGAAGAGATGAGTAAAGTTGAAAACGCTCCAACCGTCAGCGAAAAAGAAGCAACAACTATAGAAGTGCTTCCTGAATTCCTAGAGGGTGCATGCCAGGAGTTTTAGGACTTTAAATGGACACCTTAATTTTTATTTTTCTTTTACATGCCTCTTTCATCATCATCTCATCGATGTCTTGTTGATCTAGTTGGACCATTTGTCACTTTATTCATTTATGCTATAATAAAATATTAGAATTCTATTCAAAGCTTGAATTTTTTTAATTTATTGATTTAACTAAACTTAAAGTTTTTTTTTTTTTTTTTTTTTAAGCTGCCTATGTACACTTTGAGTGGAAGAGATCAAGTCATAGCATAGTTCAAATATGAATTTTTTAAAAAATTGGGGTAATTCACCTTTTAAGCTCATGTGGGCCACAAGCAATGTGTAGTTTAGACTCTTACGATAAGAAGTGTTTACATTTCACGCATAAATTTTTTTTAAAAAACTTTCCATTTATAGAACTAATCCCCAGTCTGTCTTTATGAACAATTTTATATGCTTCGCTTGTGTAGATTTCTTTGACGATGTAGGGTCCATCCCATTTAGGTATGAACTTTTTTTCCATTTGTCGCGTCGTGATAATGGGTCTTTGAACAGTGAGAACTAGATCACTGACTTGAAATGATTGAGGCCTAAAATTCTTGTCGAAGGCTTTGGTCATTCGTGATTCGTAACATTCTAGATCCTATTGAACATCTAATCCTCTGTCATCAAGAACTTCCAAATCTTGAAGACGCAATTTTGCATTATCATCTATTGTCAATATTAGGATTTATGCCCTAATGCCTCGCAATTAATATTTTAATATTTAATAATTATTTGATAATTATTTTATTATTTTTATTTGTAATTTATAATACCCATTATATAAAAATCCTAGGTTTATTAGTGCAATCTTGAACATTATATAGTTGACATATGGGAGAATCATGTTCAAGAAAAATAACCTAAAGGGTCTATAGTACATATGGTTGAGTGTCTTATCCAAGCAGTACTATTGATATGGCCCACTGTAATAGTTACAAGTGGTTTGATCCAAATCATTTATGTGGAGACATATGAGTGGGGGTGTCATATAGAATGAGTTTGTATAAGACTGGATCACGAAATATTTAATCTTTCTTTATAAAGTTGTTAATTGAGAAGATTAATATTTCAATAGGATGATCATATGCAACTCAATCTTAATCCAAAGTGAGTTATGAAGTCCTGCTTGTGAGGGCTTGTCGTTTGATTTGCATGGGTGAGAGTGACTTTTGTAACCAATTCAATCAGGCCTACTATTTTGGGGACTTGACCAAATAGGGAGCTGGGAACATAAATTTCACAAAGTGAAATTCATTCCTTCCCATATAGGGTAAATAGATGAATAGTTTCCTTAAGTGCTGATTTCGAGACTTGAATAATAGGACCCCACCCTCTCACTAGCCTGAGAGGGACTTAGTTTATAATTGGATTATAAACAAATTGTTAATTAGAGAATTAGTGGTATTTAAAGAATAATTTGTAATTACAAGGGTAAAACTAACTTTTGACCTAGCGTAATTACGAACAACTCGTGAATGATCGATTTGCATGAAACATGGACACAACTTGTCCTACAGTGCATACATAAGAGTGCAACTCCAAGTCTATAGTAGAATGACCTAGAGTTAATGAATGAAAATTGATTAATTAAAAATTTTACTTAATTATTTTTATATCATTTGAGCTTATAATCTGCAAGTCTATAAGTTTCCCTTGCTAGCTCATGGTAACACTAAAAGGATCAGTTTAGTTGAAAGAAAATTTTGAAATATTCAAATTAATATTTAATATATTATATTTACAAGAAAATAATACATTATTAGATAGATTGTATATTAAATTTGAATAAGATTCAAATTGATAATATATGTTATAGGAAATTTTAAGATATTTGAATGAGATTCAAATATATTAAATATATAATATATTAGATATTATAATTTGATTTTGGAAAATATTTTATCCTAAGTTTCTATATACATAGGACCCTTGGGTTGAGCCAAAATAGAAGTCATCCTGAATTTTCTTCCCAATTCTTTGATACGTCTTTCAAAAGGCTTCCACAAGCCCTGACCCAGTGTTTGAGTCATAGCAAGTAAGATTTTGTTGTGGAGATTCGGACTCTTGCTGGAATCTGCTGGAATCGAAGCACATGTAAAGACTAGCCAGAATTATCTTCCTATGTTCGTTGAGGTAATTATTACTTAACTTCTAATTATTTTTAGTTTAATTCTAAATAAATCAAAGTCGATCTCTAAATTAATTTCTAAATTGTTTAGAAATCATAGTCTTCTGCTGTGGGGTGAAATGTTCATTTCTATCAATTGGTATCATAGCGGTTTTTGAATTTTATTTTGAATTAAAATTTTGCATGGTTGGTGTTTTAGTTTTTTTATATATGTAATATGTGTGTTTGGAATTTGACTCTTTTAAGCATATTTGACACATTAGGTTTTCATTTGATTAGATCAATTTTAAAATCATGAGGGTTCAAATTTTTTTATATAATTCTTTTTTTTATCACTTTTGTAATCATTGAGATAATTAATTTAAAATTTTGTGTTTCTCTGCCTTGAAAGTCTGCTACGGTGGTAAGTCAACAAAATTTGTCTGAGATACATACAAGTGGGATTGCATGGTGGACTTGAAAAGTCAAGTTGCAAGTATGAAGTATCTCCATTGGAATTAAACTAAAAATTATATATATATATATACATACATACATATATACATACATATTTATTCAGCCGGCAGTGAGGTTTCTTGAAATGTGAAGATTCAAAGGTGGTCAAACGATCATTCAGTGCTTTTTTTTTTCGGGAATTGATATGCTCGTTCATTGTTGCCGGCGATAATGAAGTCCAAACGGTGCTTTCGGCGAATTTTGATGAATAAAGCTGTGAGACTAAGTGGCACCGACGGTGACGCTCTCAACGCCGGCGAACATCCAACATTGCGATTCCCTGTTGCTTGACCGACCAAGGCTTTTGGCTATGCTAAATCTTGAGAAATAAATTTAGGGTTTTCTTTAACCCTAACTTGGGTGGTTTTTTTAAAAAAGAAAGATAATTGAAGACTAATATATGTGTTGGTTTTAAATTATTGTATTTAAATTATTTTCAATTTTTTAGTATATGCCAAATATGCTGGTCAATTTTTATTTATTTTAATTTAATTATGCATGAAATATATGTTTTAAGTTAGTTGATGGTTGCATAAAGTATGTCATTTAGATTACCATAGGTTAAGCATGTCATCCATCTTTATTGTTGATTATTTTGAATATTAATTTTATACTTAGAATAACAGGGTTAGGATGTCCTAATACGATTAGGGGTCTTTCTTAATTATATTAAGATGTTTTTCCTAATTAGATTAGGTCTCCCTTAAATATAAAGATAATATAATTCATTCATTAAATAGTTTAAAATTTGAATTTAGTTTAAATTTTTCTAATGGGATTGGAATAAAATATTTAGGATTATCTTTTAATTTGTTTTAAATTGTAGAATTTTAAGATTATCTATTAAGTGAATGTAACGCCCAACAATTTTTAGTAATGATCGATTTCTAATTTTGGAGTCAATTTTGAATTTATTAGTAATTGTTTTTGGACTTGGGTTAAATTGAGGTTTAGAGAGTTTGAAAGGGCAAATTTGGAATGAAAAGTTGGTTTGAGGGCATTTTTAGTTTTGGATTAAGAATGAAAAAAAAAAAAAGAAAAAGGAAAATCTCGTTCCTCTCTCCCCGTTTTCCCCCTTTTTTCTTCTTTTTCTTCTTCTTATTCTTCTTCTTCCGTCCAATCCAACGCCCACCCACAACCACACAAACCAGCTGCCGGCACCACCTCTTTCTTTGCGAACAGCCACGCTGGTGAGCATCTTCTTGCAACGCGTGCGAACCCACAAGCAGCGGCAGCCTTCTACTTCATCGAGGGGACTTGTTCCGCGCAGTTTCCGACTAGTTTGGACAACGAGAGAGCGTGTTCAGCAACCCACGACGTGAGCAGTGTCAAGATCGGGGAAACCCACGTGAATTTCTCTCGTGTTTTGCACCAGCCAAATCCTCACTCGCTTGTTCGACCTCCAGCACTACTGCACACCACCACCAGATCTGCTGCGACCCTTCATCTCTCGCACGATCTGCACGGCCAGCAGGGAGGTCATGTCGTCGAGGTTGTTTTCAGTAAGCCTGGCATTCATACAACCGCTCTTTGGCGTGGTTTCGGAGTGGGTAAGTTTTTTGGCATCAATACGAGGTAAAATTCAATTGTTAAGGTTGGTTTTGGTGGCTAAGCTTGTGATATGAAGTGACCCATTAATTGTCGGACTCGATTACAAGTTATCCATCGCAATTAAAGGCCGTTTTAAGTGAAATTGGTTCCTTCGAACTGCTGTCCAGAAATTTTTAGCACGGTGTTAGAGTAAGATTTATTTGGGTATGGTAATTTTCTACACATTTGGGGCTAGGGTTGAGGTTCAAGTTAATTGGCACATGTTCTAGGACCTTTTGTTGGGTTTATGAGCTGTTTTGGTGTTTTAAAACTTACCCATAATGTGTTGGACTTGTTCAAGGTTACCCATTGCATTTGGAGGCTGGGTTGTCGAGTTCACACTATTTCGACATCAAATTCAGCAAGTGAAGCTGTTGTTTGGGTAAGTTTTCTTGGATATTTTCTGTCTCAACTCTTTTGAACTCGTGGTTTGTTTTTAGAACAGTTTGTTATTTATTTTTAGGACTTTGTTTGGCGATTCGAGGTCAAGTATTCAAGTTTTGGGTTGCCTTGAATCTTGAAATTATTTGGGTAAGTTCCCTAGCCTAAAGGACTAAGTTTAGATTGTTGTTGGAAGTATTTCTATAAGTGGTTGTGGAGGTTTTTGTTAAATTATGTGTATACAAATACTAAGCGTTGTCCTCTTTGAAAATTGCTAGGTGGTGTTAAGGGTTTAAAAAGAGATTTTCAGTCTTGCTTGGAGTGTTATTTAATTTTGTTGTTGAGGTAAGTATCCTAATTGGATAAACCCTTAAATGCTTTGGACATGAAGTTCATGGATTTTTGTCTGCATGTATGTTTGAGTGCTTAAGATTATGACAAATTTAGTATGTGCTTGAGCTTGGTTGATGTTTGATGATAGGCTTAGTAAAGGGCTCAAGTAGGGGCCTACTTTATTATGTTTTGGCATTGTAACGCCAAACATTTTTTAACTTAATTAACCCTTGATTTTAAGTTAATTTTGGGGTTAAAATCTTGTTTATTTGGTTGATAGGCTAATTTGAAATTTATAAGGTTTGAAAGGAAAAATTGGAAGGAAATGTTAAGTATGAGGGCATTTTTGGTTTTTTATGGAAAAAGAAAGAGAAAAAGAAAAAGAAAATTATTTTCCTATCTCTCCCCGAATCCCTCTCCATCTTTTTCTTCTTCTTCTTCTTCTTCCCATCGACGAGCAACACAGCCACAACAACCACCACCTCACCGAGACACCGCTCACCTCCGCCCGAACCACCAGTTGTCTATCGCAGCCCTCGCCCCGTTGATTCGTGCTTCAAATGGCCAGGCCTGGTTTTCCTCACCCGAGCCGTTAGATCCGTCGGTCTCCCTCATCGGAAGCTGATTCCTTTTGCCGAACACAGTAGACCTCAACCAACCACACGTCGAATGCCGCCTAGACACCTCGCCGATTCATCGTGCCGCCATTCCCTTCGATCTGCAACAAACTATCGTACACTGGCCAAATCCGCACCATGTCGTCGTTGTTGCAGCACCGTCCGCCACTACTCACCAACCACGCCACTGCACCGCACTCTCTATCTAGGTTTGCACGACAACAACAGCAACGTTCGGTCGTGGTTTGGTAGTTTGTCGTGACAAGTTCTGTTAGTTGCTATCCGACGACAATCTGGGCATGTGGAGGTCACGATTCAAGACTTGAGTTGCGGAGGTTCTGAGTCGTGGTTTGCAGCAACATGGGGGTATTATTCCAGCAGGTTTGAAGTCTTTATGGCGACGATTTGAAGCGTGTTAGGCATGGGTAAGTTTTTCGACGTGGTTTTGAGGTGATTTGTAATTTTTAAAGTTGAATTTAAAGGTTGTGTTGGTGATTGGAAGCTAGCCCACAATTGTTTTGATTCCAAATTTTAGAAACCCATGGTTTTGGAGGCCAGATTGTCGATTTAGAATCAAACCAACACCAAACCAGCAAGGTTTTGGTACTGTTTTGTGTTGTGGAGGCTAACCCATGATGTTTGGATCATGATTCTAGATTATCCATAACATTTGGGCCTTGGATTTGCGAAATCAACCCCAATTGGAGTTAAATTCAGCGACAATTCGAGTTTGAAATCTAAGGAAAGGTCGTGCGTAACGCTCCATTTGATGTGGGTAAGTTATCAACATCAAAACAAGGTAATATTTGATTGGTTAAGGTTAGTTTTAGTGGATAAGTCGAAGAATTAAAATGACCCATTAATTGTAGGATCAATTACAGGACACCTATCGCATTTAAAAGCCGTTTTGGGGTAGTTCGAGTCGATTTGAGCTGCTGTCCAGCAACTTCCAGCACTGTTTTGGGGTAAGTTTTATGTGGGTATTTTGTTAATTTCCAACACAATTAAAACTAAGCTTGAGTTGGAATTAAATTGGCCCATGAATTAGGACCTTTCGTGGAGTTTAGAGGCTGTTTTGTTATTTTTAAGCTTACCCACATATTTTTGGAATGAATTGAAGGATACCCACTGTGTGGCGAGGTCGGATAGTTGGAGCTGGATTGTTTTGGCACATTTTCAGCGAGCTAGTTTATTGTTAGAAAATTTGAAAAGTATGACTTTTCACCACCTTATCAAGTCCAATTTAATTATTGGAAATTTTTGGGTGATTTTAGCTTGATGTCATGGATTAATTCTTTTGTTGATTTAAATTTTGCTAGGTGGTGCTAAGCGTTCAAGAAGGAATTTTTCGTCTTGCTTGGAATAATAATTATTTAATTTCTCCTTTGATGTAAGTAGTCATTTGGATTAAGCCCCTCTAAGTTATTAATTGGTTTTGTTTATGTTTGAACATTTGTGAATTGTGAAGCATGCTTGAATTTGTGTTTGTGAAGCATGTTATGGTTAGGGGATTTGTGCTGAAGTTGTTTTGAGCTAAATGTGGCCTAAGTATGTGGCTATAATGGAAATAGGTGCTTAAAGTTTTGAGTTAATTATGGATAGCATGCGTAGTACCTTAAGGAGTTGCCTAAGTTTGGGATTGGATGAATTTGGTTTATGTTTGTGGTGATTTGAGAATAAACATGTGTGCCTAAAACTATGTATGTGGGACATGGAGGGATTGGCTGAATTGATCTAAGGCTTATCGTGATGAACTTAAGGTTACCTAAGCACGTGGCTATTCTTGTTATGGGATTTAAAATGCATACTAATGGTATTTTTGAATCGTGTGTAGAACCTTGAATGAGTTTATGCTCGAGGTTTGTGATTCGTGTGTAGGACCTTGGATGAGTTTGTGTCCGAGTTTATGAATGGTATTTGTGATTCGTGTGTAGAACCTTGGATGACTTTATGCCCAAGGTTTATGAATGGTATTTGTGATTCGTATGTATAACCTTGTATGAGTTTGTGCCCAAGGTTTATGAATGAAATTTGTGATTCGTGTGTAAAACCTTGGATGAGTTTGTGCCTGAGGTTTATGATCAGTGTTTGTGAATCATGTGCAGAATTTCGGTTGAGTTTATGCAGGAGGTTCATGAATGGTGTTTAGAATTAGAGGACATGATCTAAGTAGTTGTTGATGTAATCGTGAGACATGTCAATCCTGATCTTGTGTGTGTTGTTGGTTGTTAGTGTGATATGGTCTTTAGTTCTCTGTTAGAATTAGGGTATGACTTAGCACCTTTAGACTAGTGACACCTATTACCCCACTTAGAGCATGCTTGCCTATGATGATGTGTGATGGCATAGAGGGTGTGTCCTTCATTGCATAGACTAACTAGTGGGTTGTGTACCCTAATGTGTGATAGTGGGTTGTGTACTCTAATGTGTGATGGCATGGAGGATGAGTTCTTCATTGCAATGAATTTCCAGTCGGTTGTGTACCCTAATGTGTGATGGCATCAAGGATATGTTCTTTATTGTAGAGACTAGCTAGTGGGTTGTGTACCCTGATGTATGATGGTGGGTTGTGTACCCTGATGTGTGATGACATAGAGGATGAGTCCTTCATTATAGAGACTAGCTAGTGGGTTGTGTACCCAGATGTGTGATGGCATGGAGGGTGTGTCATTCATTGCAGGTGTTACCCAGTGTGGCTTGAGGGTTGTGAACCTTCATGTTGTACTCTAGTTGTGGGGCTTAGCCCCGTGGATATGAAGCATGACTCTAGGGTATTGATAAGTATTAATTAATCATATCTATTGTGTCTAATCTCCTTCCATTTTAATTGAATATTGTGCTTAATTGTTGAAATTGTGTTTAAATTTATTTAGGGGTAAATTACCAAAGATTTGGTGGAATTGAACCAAAAAGTACGTTTTAGTTTATTTTCATAAATTGAAATTAAAAGAGAATAATAAAAAAAGGTTTGAATTGAAAGAAAAAAAAAGAATTTAAGAAAATTAAAATGAGAAAATAAAATTAAAAAAATAAATAAAACAGAAAGCAATATAAACAAATAATAACAAATAAAGGTACATAACAAACTTGGTTGCTTTTCTTTGTACAAGTGACATGGAAGACTACTTCAGTGGGCTTCTTCAAAGTCTTCAGGAGAATAAAAAGAAACTAGCCACCAATCTTTGGAGAAGACTCCTTTTTGGCAAAATTTAAGGAGTGAAAATCTATTTTTAGTGAAATTTTCTCCTTTCCTTCAAGTATAAAAAGAGCATTGAAAGTGTGTGAAGAGTTCTAGCTTTCTTTGTAAAAAAAAGTTTAGAGAGTAAAAAAAGTGTTTTCAATTTCTTTAGTTCTTTGAGTTCTTTTTATCTTCATGTTTTCTCCCATTTACAGTCATTATTACTTTTCCACCATGTGTGGCTAAGTCTTAATTTCTGATTCAAGGGTGATTTAATTTCTAATTGCAATTTTGTGATGCTTTGGGCTAAATTGAAATTTTATCTTTAATTCAAGAATTCTTTGTTTCTTGTTATTCTCATGATTTTCATTGTTATTAAATTAAATTGACGCCTTAATTTAGTTTCAATTGATTTATTACTATCTATGATTTTGTGATCTGTAATTGTCACAATTGATTAAAATATGTAGCTAAGGGTTGGCTTATGTGTGTGTAGTTATGACTTTTCCATTTTACATAGCTTGCATAATAGACTCTAGGAAAACAAAGAAACAAAATTAATAGACTCTAGGGGTATTTGATAGCATACAATTATGCTATCTTATTTCTTTTTATTTATGCTAGTTTTGTTATGAATTTGTGAGCTTTTATGCCTATTTATGCTTATTTTGTAGAAACATAGATTGAGAAGCAAAATCAATCGAAGATTTTTTGGTTGATTTTGGACCCTTTTAAAGCCTTATCAAAGATCCAAGAAGGGAAGAGATTGAAGAATGAAGTCTTAAGCAAGAGGGAAGAGCGTCAAGACGCTCAAAAGATCATTGAGATGCTCCAAAAGGCGTTATTGAAGCATATCAACCAGAAGGTTGGCGCCTAGGTGCTACCCTGTAGTGCCTAGGCGCTACGAATTTGGCAGTTCCGTTATTTTTCAGTGCACCAATTTTGGACAGAGTCGAGACGCTGTCCCTAGCGTATTGATGATGTTGTGATGACCAATATAAATACATTGAATTCTCTTCGTGCTTTTGGAGGCCAATCCAAGGGTAAAAGACCTAATCTCAATTTCCAACTAAATTTGGAGGTTTTGGGAGCAAAATTGTGGAGTAGAATTGAAGAGGAATTGAAGATCCGGAGCTCGAGGGACCTGGAGATCACAACGGGAACGTAGGATCAACCATCGTTTGCCAATTTCTTCGTTTTTTCTTTACTTTTAGTATTGTTGGTGGCTGTAATTATGGACTTAGGTTTATTTTAGTGATTTTGAGTAGTTAGATTCCTAAATTCTTGGGATTATTATATTATTTGGATTAATTACTTAATTGATGGATGTTTATTGCTAAGTTGACCTTTAATTTCATTTATGCATTTTGTTTAATACCTTTAATTTTTCTAATTAAGGAATTAGTTGTTGTGTTGATTTAAGTTTAGCACTCGACAAAAAGTGAACTTAAATTAGATCATAAATGCATGACTGATAACTGTTTGGACACGACAGTGATAAGAGCATTTATTAAAGGTCCATAATGAAGAGTCTTAATGCATTGTATTAATTAACTAAGATTATTGACACATAGGTTAGTTAATTATTGCAAGAGATTGGTTAAGACTGACAAGAGATTCTATGTCTTTAGAACTTCTAGACTTATGAATTAATTGTCAAATTGGTCTTAATTATCTATTTAATTAATCATTAGTCTAGCTAATAGAATTAATTCCATAGATCTATCCCTCGTGATCGTGTTTTCCATTTATTTCCTGCATTTATTTTATGTTGACAAGCTTAGTTTTATTTGCTTCTTTCAGTTTTGTTCTCTAATTAAAGCTAAAGTGAGAGTATTTGCGGTATTTAAATAAATTAACAATTCCAATCCTTGTGAGTTCGGTAAGAATACCATTTTATATTAATTGACCCGTGCACTTGCAGAAACGTTAATTGTACGCATCAACTTATCCAAACATATAATCATAACAATTAAACTAGGCTATCTTTCCAAAATTAGTAGTTTGACATCAAAGCATGAACCTAAGAACTAAATTTAACTTCAAATTTTCAAATCTAATGAACTTTGAACCTCAAAACTTGACATAAAAATCAAATAAAAGAGTATTGTAACTTATCTAAACTTATAAACATATAAAACATACATTCAAACAGTTTCTACTCAATTTCTTCTACTATTCAACTCAATTGGAACTCAAACAAATAAAGAAACAACTTTTTTCTACTTCATCAGAGCCAAAAGAATTTTCAAATAAAAATTCAAGAAAGAAACAACCTCCCATTACAATAACCAACACATAATCAATGCCAATTCAAACTGCAATGAATAACACACCCCCAAAATGCTCAATTGAACCATAATCAAATCATGCATCAAACAACATGCCACCAAGAAATCCATTCCCCAATTCAAAACTAAAAACACAAACAAACAAAAAAATCATAAACCATCACAAAATAACCATCATAATGTCGAGAATGGATTGAAGAATGCATTAATCGTATCCTTTAAAACATATCTAGCAAATGCAAATCCACCAATAAAATCCGCCAAAAGGTTACCCTTAACAACAGTATCCCCTTCAACAACAACCCCACCAATAACCCTTAACAATATCTCAAACTCAAACTCCAACAAATAACTAAACTCAAATTTATCAAAAAATCTCAAATTTCAACAAACAACTAAACTTAACATATTCAACCTTATATACACAAGAACTAAACCAAATTTTTAGCCAAATTCAACAAACAACTAAACTTAACAATATCACATTTTTAACTTATCAACAACAACAATCTTTCCAATAGCTCCAATCAATCCTCCAAACAAACACCAAAACTAATCTCAAACTCACCCTCCCCTCTACACTAGTCTCAAACTCAACATCAAAAGTTAGCAGTTCACATCAAATGCACCTTAAATTATGGAGATAAATCACCTAGTAAAATCATTGTCTCATTTGAATCCATCTAGGCCAACATAGTAAAACAAACAAGACATCAATTCAGAGACTCACATGCCAAAACAACTCTATCAAACAATCTCAAATTCCAAAAATTATGCGATTAAAATTAACTTACCTACCGAGAAGTCCTCAACAAAGGCTTGAAATCGAAAACAAATCAGACCGGCCGACAACACAAATTCAAAAAATTGTTCCTCCCCTTCTACAAATTATGAACAATAATTGGGAAAACAAACAAATGAGAAATTTCATGTTGTAGGGTACCCCCACAAATACAAAACTAATTAACGACTTTGCTTAAAGTTGAAAATGACAATTAAAAAAAAAACAATAAGAACAAAATCTCATTAAACAGCACAATACTTTTTTGGAGGAAACAGCATATGAACGAAAACTAAATAGAGAAATTGGATGAATTAATATACGTTCATTTTCTGCTCTTAAAAGTTTGGAAAATGGAGAATATATATTACACTTGTAAGCTAATTCAATTTAGAATGTTGGTTGTGGCGACGACATGGCGTTTTTATACACAGACTTAGCGAAGCAAACAGAAAAAAATATATGGCTATACCACGAATGTTGATGTTCTCGTTTTTTCTTGTTAACAGAGAGAGAGACGCACCTTGAGCGGCGGTGGCGGTGAACCTGAGCAGTGGTGGAAAATGCGAGCGGCGGCAACGGACTGGAGGTGTAACGACCCTACTTATCCTATTAGACTTTCTAGGGACGTTACTACATGTATGCTAATGAAATTTAGAAATCTTTAGTAAAAGATAGAAAGAATTAAACTTTTTTTGCTAAACAATCAAAATCTTTTAGTCCGGGATCCCTTTAAAAATCATTGCAAAACATAATATGAATCAAAACGTTAAATCAAATGAAATAGTTTCACTTCAATTAAGTTTACTTAACAAAATATTTTTAAATAAAACATAAACTAGATGCGGAAACTATACTTCTCATGACACCCATGACTCTTTCAGCAAACCACATTGTCATTCGCCTAAAATATGATCTTGTCTTTACCTGAAAAGAAAAACATTTGGAAAAAGGATGAGTATTTAAAATACTCAGTAAGTGACCTCACTACCGGGTCAGGATATGCATACACATACATGATGAGTTTTATAAAACATTTTTTTTTCTTTCCTTTGGTGGGACCTAAATTCCTTTCTTAGCGGAAACGTTTCCTTAAATATTTTCCTTCGGCTTTTAATGTGGACAATTTAACCCATCCTAACTATGCTTTCATTCATATAGCCTCGTAAGGCTCCTTTACATAAAGCCTTGTCAGGCTCCTTTTCATATAGCCTCGTAAGGTTCCTTTTCATATAGATGTGCATCAATAAATTTAGGAGGGTAATTGCCACAGCCTTCGAAATCATTTCATCATGAAAACACATGTATGCATGTGAGGTCCCAAAACATCTTTCATTTTCATTCAGTGATGCAACATATAGAAACATTCTCACATTAACCATCATACATCATAATTCTTGCATCACATTTGTAAGGATATCTGGCAAACATACATGTGAGAATGACTTTTCACACATAGAATTTCAAAACTCATAAGCAATCATGAATATAACATTTTTAAAATCTTTTTATTTCAAAAGTAGTTTTACATGTAAGAATCCTTTTCGAAAGATAGCATTTTAAATTCATTACAAATCATAAATAAAACATTTAAAATTCTTTTCATTTCAAAAATAGTTTTTCACTTTAGACCCCAACTTGCATTTAAGCATACCGGCATAAAATCTCTTACCTTGACTAAGCTCAAGAATTCAATTCACCCAAATGCTCACAAAAAAGTTCTACTGCCTTGAACCTCGGTCAAACGATTTGGGGCCTAATCAAAGTCATCCTTAAGGTTAGTAAAGATCCCTAAAATCCATAATTGAGCCCAAAGTTTCTTCCACCAACTAAATTCCCAAAATTAGAATTAATTCTATAGCATTTAACTTAATAGCAAATTGGTGGGTAAAACTGAATTTAAGTCATAAGATCCATGGATTAATCTTATTTCAATTGATCTACCATACAGCTCAAAACTCAAGGATCTTCTTGACTTACCGAAAATTTCGCTCCAACAGTTCAAATCCTACTGGACAGCGACACGCTCGTGATTTTGATGCCGGAACGGAATGGGTATCCTTGAAACAAAGTCAAGATTCATGAATTAAATCTTACCCAACTAAGATCATCAAAGAACTATGTAGAAACCAATTGCTTACCCACAATTGAAGGCTCGCCGGACTGGAAGAGGCTGATCAGAACGACGGAGGCGTGAACAGTTGACAGCAGCGTGAACAGCAATCGCAGTATGAACAGTATCACGGTATGAACAGTACCCCCCCTCGTGGTATGAACAGTACCGCGCCGTGAACAGTACCACGATGAACAGTAACCTCGCAGTGAACAGTACCGTGCGATGGATGTTTGTTGAAGAAGAAAAAAGCTTTTGAATGGATGGGTCTCTTGGTAGTGAAAGGGATAGAGAGAGAGGGATTGACGGTGGATGCTATTTTTCATGGAGGAAGGGGAGAAGGTTGGAGAAGATGACGGCTTGGCTTGACCTAGGGCTGCGTGTAGTATAAAAATACTAGAGAGGGATATTTGGGCTTGGCTTCTCCTTGGGATTGAGCTTGGCTCAAAGTCACCTAATTAACAAAATTGCCCCCAACCCAATTAATTCCCTTTTTCCCTTCTTTCTTCCCAATTCACCCTCCAATTTCTCAAATTTCAATTATGCAAATCTCTAAAATTAACTTTCAACACAACTTTAAACATGAAATTGACCTTACAATTAATTCATATCTCAAAATTAAAACTTTAATTAAAATCTGAAAATGTCGGTCGTTACAGGAGGGCACTAGCGGCAAGGGAAATAGACGATAGGGAGAGAGAATTTGAGGGCTGGGGGAAGATCAGAAAAATAAAAAATGAGAAAAGGGAGGAGAGGCTAGGACATTTTTAATGCCGCTCTCCCAACGCGTGTCGGGAGAAATGGACGAGAATTTTCTTTCTCCCAATGGGAGTTTAACTGCGTTGGGAGAAGGTATCTCTCTCGATGCCTGATTAGTGCTTTTCGCTACAACACGCAAGTGCACGTGATCGAAGTAATAAAGAAACTGGAAGTATTCCAGAGTATCGTATCCAAGGGAACGGAGTTTAATAAAACGAATTTTAGTTGGCACAAAATTGTTGACAAATTGCAACTTAAGGTAACCGTGGGTGAAAAGTTTTGTGAGGTGTTTTCACTAAAAGAAAATTATTTGAAAATTCAATGGAAATGAAAAAGGGGTTCAAGTTGCTAATGCCCATTTGGAAAGAAAATGCAACAAGAAAGCAATTGCAATTGTAGCTAACTCAAGAACTAAGTAAACCGAATTCAACTCCTATTCGACCTTCTATGAAGTATCTTTAGGAGACTAAGTGATTAAACCTACATTTCTATGGCTACTCTAACTTAGATATTTTTGCTCACAATTCTAGTGGTTTTGGAGTCTCGCCCTATGTCTAGGATTGATGTTTCAGACTTATGTCTAAGCCTTTTCCTCCATTGCTTTTGCGACATCCGCTTCCCATAACCCTTTCGGTATTAAATTAGAGCTTGGCAAGCAACACTAGATGGCCAACTAGGTTTACCCAACAATTAACTCACCAAAAGCAAACTAGAGTTCAAGAATTAGCTAGATTGTTTTTACTCTCGAGCTTTACATCTTTCCTCTAGGGCATTCACAAACTTGAATCCCAAAGGAAATTTAGCTATTCATGATGGAATAAATTGAAAACAGTAAATGTAAATTAGTAAAATTCATTGGTACAATCAAGGTAAATAATGCAATCAAATTGCAAATACAAAGCAATTAGTAGCTTAAAGAAACAATGTCAAAATTTCAAGATACAAATTAACTTAAAGAAAATTGTATATAAGTAGAAATTAAAGTACAGTGGATCTCCAAATTAAACTTGCTAATAAAATTATTGAATTGAGAATTCCACAACCCGTAGCTTCTACACTTAAGAAATTGAAATTAAACTTGCTGAATTGAATTTGCTTTTCTAAGATTCAAATGACGGAAACTAAGTTGCTGAAATTGAAAACAACCCAGTAGCTAATTTGAATTCAAATAATAGAAACAAAATTGCAAAGCTAGCAAAAATCCAACAAGAACTCAACTATCCTAAAAACCCATTCCTTTCGCATCAATCGAACAAAGAGTTTGCTCATAACCACACCCAATTCTTATGGAGATGGGATTGAGAAGAGGATTCTGGATTGAGATGTAGGAAAACTTAATACAAAATAGTAATTAAAATGAAAGTAGAAAAAAGATGCAGTCGGTGAAGAAAACCCATAAATATAAACGAAATTCTTTCAAAATTGAGCTCAATCGAATAAGTAATTGTTCATAACCAACACCAACTCTCGTTGTGATGGGATTGAGGAAGAGATTCGGACTAAGATGTAGAAGAAATGAATACAAATCAGCAACTAAAAAAAAACTCAAAATGGAAATTGCAAAAAGTAAGAAAACCCAAAAAAACGTGAACGAAAATCTTCTCAAATCGAGCTCTCTTTGTTTAATATTTATAGGGATCTCATGCTAGGGTTTCCCTCTTGGTTGATGGACAATCATGGCTAATCATCTTGCTGAATTCATGGGTCAAATTTCCTTCAAAATCCCAAAATTCTCGTTTTTTACTTAAATTCTAGATCTGCCAGATTGCAATTGCATAGCAATTGCATTGTAGTTTCATTCCACGAAAATCCTGCATCAAAACATTAAGTAAGTGTGAATTTTTTTCTTCTTTTGTTTTCTTTTCTCAACTTACTTAATTTAAAGGTCTTCCATCAATCATGTGATTAAATTCAAGCATTTTTTTTAATTTTTCATCAAATAATATGAATAAAAATCACAAATATAACTAAGTTTAAAGGCCAAATAATCCTCATGAATGAGAATTATCAATGTCTAATCGTGATGTTGAGAGAAGGTGTTCCTCCAACGCATTTTCTCGTGTTGAGAGAAACCAAATTTCTTGTAGTATGCTTAAGCATCAAGATTCATGATAGGGGTGTGCAAGAAACTGAAAAAACTGAAGAATCTGAACCGATCCAAATCGACTGGTTTGGTTCGGTTATTTTAAGAAAACTGGTTTTCTAGGTTTGAAATTTTAGAAAACCAGAATATTCGGTTCAATTCATAGTTTAGATTTTTTTAAAACTAGTAAAACCAAACCGAACCGAAGATAATTAAAAATAAGATTTTAAAAAATCCTCAGACCCACCTTTTAAAGCCCAACAAAAACCCTATTTATTTTTTTTGGGCTGACTACACAAATGGCCATTTTTTATTTCACGTTTTGAAAAATGGCCGAGCCATCTTAATTCTTTAAAAATTGCCAAATCATTCTTCATAATTTTAATTAGTAATTGTTAAATGACCAGACTACCCCTAACCACTTCCATGACTAAGATTCCCTAATTATCGGGTAATTAAATTAAATTTAAAATTAAAATCTAAATTTGAATAGATAAATTTGGTAATCTAAACAACAAAAGTTGTTAGGATTCATAAACCAAACAAAAATTCAAAATTCAAATAGATTATCTACAATTCAAACAAAAATACATAGCAATTAAAAATTGATTGCATAACAAAAAGATTAAAAACATAGTTAAAATAATAGATTAACAAACCAATAAAATGACATGCAATATGAAATACTAAACTAAAAAATAAAAGTAACCCAAAAATAATGAAGATTAATGTATTTACACATTTTTTTTAAATATAATATGATATTTATAGAAGATACAAGGTACAAATATAATAAAATATAAATAGATTCGGTTTCTTTATTCTAGAGTATAAATTAGATAGTTTGTTATACCTAAACCTACCAGTGTCATCTACTCTTGAGCTGTGTATGTGCCTGAAATGAATATAGAGTAAAAATCAACGGAACAAAATACCTATAGAGAAATACACCGTACATAAAAAAAATAAAAAGTACGAACACTACCACGAACTCATCTACCTCTTGAGTTGTGTATGTGTCTGAAATAAATATAGAGGAAAAATCAAGAGAACAAAATACCTACATAAAAATACACTATACATAAAAAAAAAATAAAAAGTACGAACACTACCACGAACCTGGATATTTATCAATAAGAGCAACAGAACATGCAGGAATAATAAGCGAATAGAAGGCTGCAGGTGGACCATGAATAGAATCCAAGGCAAGTTTGCGACCCCTCTATGCCTTCCCAATCAATGGAACCAATAACCACCTTGTCCCTGACTAACACTCTCATCTTCATCTTCTTCAACACTGCCTTCACCACGCACAACAACTCAACTCCAAGCCTTGAAGATTCTGACGAATCACCTTCTAAGCTTTCAAAAAGCTCCGAATCATTGTTCGAACTGTCAGAAAGTTGAGAAGTAAGCGACTGAACAATTACGTGCATGAAATTGGCTTGTGCAGTAGCGACTGTGCTGATGGCTTGAGATTTGAGATTCTGAGAGAGGAAGATTGTCTTGGGGAGAGAAAATTGGAAAATACCTATGGCTTAAGATTCAGAGAAAGGAGAGAGGAGGATTGTCTTGGAGAGAGAAAATTTCGAAGAGAGGAGAAGGAAGTGACTGAACAATTACGCCCATGAAATTGGTTTGTGCAGTAGCGATGGTGCCGATGGCTTGGGAGAGAGAACTGGAAAAATACCAATGGCTTAAGATTCGAAGAGAGGAGAATTGTCTTGGGGAGAGAGAATCAGAAAAATAAGTATAAAGATACTAACTGCAATGTAAATCTTTCAAAATATAGATTTGATACACTTTAAATAAAATAGGAGAGAGATATTTAGATTTGAAGAGAGGAGGATTGTCTTGGGGAGAGAATTTTGGAGAAAGGAAGGTTGTCTTGGGGAGAGAGAATCAGAAAAATAAGTATAAAGATACTAACTGCAATGTAAATCTTTCAAAATATAGATTAGATACACTTTAAATAAAATAGGAGAGAGATATTTAGATTTGAAGAGAGGAGGATTGTCTTGGGGAGAGAATTTTGGAGAGAGGAAGGTTGTCTTGGGGAGAGAGAATTGAAAAAATAAGTATAAAGATACTAACTGCAATGTAAATCTTTCAAAATACAGATTAGATACAGTTTAAATAAAATAGGAGAGAGATATTTAGATTTGAAGAGAGGATGATTGTCTTGGGGAGAGAGAATTTCGGAGAGAGGAAGGTTGTCTTGGGGAGAGAGAATCGAAAAAATAAGTATAAAGATATTAACTGCAGTGTAAATCTTTCAAAATATAGATTAGATATAGTTTAAATAAAATAGGAGAGAGAGAGATTTAGTGTACGAGGGCAAAACGGAGATTTGAAAAAAGAAACGCCACACGTGCACCTCATGTGTGGTCATAATTAAAACGAAAAATCGGATGGTCATTAACCAAAACAACCCATTCTTTTTAGCCATTCGTAGAATTTTTCCTATTTTTTTTTATTCCCAACTACCCTTTTCTCAATAGAAACCCTATTTCTTTTATTCCCAACAGAAACCTTTTAAAGCCCAACAAGCCCATGTATTTTCATGTTTCTTTTTGTCTTTTCATCATCTTTTCCACACCCTCTCTCTCAGTCTTTTCATCTTATTTTCCCTCCAATTGTCAAATCCACTTCTTCTTTTCTTCTTCCCTCCCCTTCTCTCTTCTTTCTAATTTCTAATTCTCCTCTCCTCTCATCTAATTCTAATTCTCCTCTCCTCTCATCTAGCCTTCTATGAATCTACCTCTCCCTCTCACTTCCCACTCGCCCTCTTTTCTCCACAGCCCATGGCAACAACAACGACGACATACCGATGATTGCAACGGTGACATGTAAGTCTCCTCCCTCTCTCTTTCGTTCTTTCGATGGCCGATGGCGACACAACCACACCTTCTATCTTGCGTTGGTGGTCGTTTTCCTATCGAGGCTCAAACTATAACTCACCCACTGTAGATACTTTTTCTCTTTTTTAAAACAAAATGGTTAAAAACCGAAACCGAACAGAGTAAACCGAAATGAATTGATTGGATTTTGAACCGAAACTGAAGAATATTTTGGTTTACTCGGTTTAACTACTTCAAGAACCCAGAGGTTCGGTTTGATCTTTGATTTCTTTCAAAATTGGATCAAACCGAACCGTGCACACCCCTAATTCATGATATGTATTAGTTTGCATGACCGACCCCAATAGCAAAATTACTTGGTATTTTTAATGCTCAACCTTTTCCAAAACTTTTTTTTAGGTAAATGACAGAGACATGCAGGACGAGTGACAAGATTGTTTGCTAGTTGTGCTATGGGGTCAGTGTTAGCATGGCTCCTGCATCTACGAAATTTCATGTTTAAATGGTTTTATTTTAAAAGTTATTGTTATATCATTGTTTCAACTAGTTAACAATTTATTGTACTTTATGTTTTACAATGTGTTTTCAATCGTATCCCAAATAAAATATTTTAATTATTTTAAAGAAAATTATTTTGCTCAAATTCATTTCTCAAGAATTTTCAAAAGCGGTTAACATGTATGTAGTAACGACTCTAGTCAACCTAAGGCTAAAAACTCGGATCGTTACAGTAGATGTCGGTGAGAAACTGATGGAGTATGGGGCAAGGAGTGAGAGATGAGAACGAGGTCATCAGCAGTGACAATTTCAAATTATGTCACCAATTATTTAAGATTTTTAGTTCATTCCACTTTTCTCAATTTTTTAAAGAGCCCAGTCATAGACTGAATTGAAAATGTCAATCTTTTAAAAGGTTAAACTGAGAAAATTGAAAATTTTATAAAAATTAGACCAAGCCAAAAATCTCAATTTTATAAAAAAGTGTCTTTGAGCTTAATGTAATATTTTTTTATTATTATTTTTGTAGTACAATAAATGTACGGTGAAGATTTGAACCCCAACCTTGAAGAAAAGATTAGTACATGCCTCAAGTGCTAATCTTTGGTTTTTTTTTTTTGTTTTTTGTTATTTTTGTTTTTTAGTATAGCTGTGAATAAGAAAAAAGCCCCTGAAGTCCATGGATGAAGAAAGTCGTCGGTTCTACCATTATTCTCAGAGAATTAGCGATCTCATTACTATTTCTTGAGGTATGAAGTTTATGTTGGGATAAACACTGTATTCTAGAAATCAATTATCCCCTCTTGTGTGAACCTAATAGGAAATTAGTCAAGTAGAAACAACAACAATAATAATAAAATCAAGCACAGAACACCATCAATTTTTAACGTGGAAAAACCTCCCCAAGGCAAGGAGTAAAAAACCACGGACCGAAGTCAAAATCTCCACTATAATCAATAATGGGTTACAACCAGTTCTCCCTAGTACCAACTAGAGGCATACAATCATAGATATCTCAAGATAATAAATCTCGGCAACAAATGACAATATTCTAAGAGAGTAAATAAGAAAGATCTCACCCAAAGTGGAACCCAACTACCCACTGCAAACTGATTGTAGGCAGCTCCAAAAGAAATCTCCACCATTTAGATTGAAGACCCTCGTGTCAAGAACACGCTGTCAAAATTTTAGCTCGATCGGACCACTGATCGATCCCCAAAAGGCTGAAAAACGATTCTGTACGGAATACCTTTCTTTTCTATTTTTCTTTCAAATTCTCTCTCCTCTGCCGTCGTCTCTCTCTCGCGCGTATCACACAGATAACCGGCGGCTTCATATATATATATATATATACCCTAGGCCCACATGGGCCTTTAGATTATGGGCCTTCAATTTTCCACATAAGTGAAAAAAAAAAATAAACCCATCAAATCTCCCCCTTTTTCACTGTGTGGAGGAACTTGTCATTCCAGCAGCGGAACGAAAAAACTCAAGATTTTCTCTTGGTAGATTCTTAGTCAACATATCATATCCATTATGATCAGTATGTATCTTCTCAAGCTCAAACAGACCATCGTTCAATGCATCTCTCATCCAGTGATACCTTACATCTATATGTTTAGTTCTGGAATGAAACATAGAGTTCTTACCAAGATGAATAGCACTCTGGTTATCACAGAATATTACATACCGTTGTTGCTTGAAGCCAAGCTCCTGTATAAATCGCTTCATCCACAACATCTCTTTACACGCCTCTGCTGCTGCAATATATTCTGCTTCAGTTGTAGAAAGTGCAACGCACTTCTGTAGTCTTGACTGCCAAGACACTGCACCACTTGCAAATGTCATCAAGTAGCCTGAAGTGGACTTTCGATTATCTAAATCTCCTACCATATCTGAATCTGTGTAACCGACAAGCACTGGCTTTCTACCTCTAAAACTGAGCTTCAAACTGGAAGTACCTCGCAAATATCTCATGATGTACTTGACTGCCTCCCAATGTTGTTTTCCTGGATTGGACATAAAACGACTAACAACACCAACAACATGGGCAATATCTGGTCTAGTACATACCATGGCATACATCAAGCTCCCAACTGCTGAAGCATATGGGACTCTTCCCATCTCATCCTTCTCTTTATCTGTAGAAGGGCTCTGTTTGCTACTCAGTTTGAAGTGACTAGATATAGGAGAACTAACTGTTTTAGCTTTACTCATGTTGAATCTTTCAAGCACCTTCTCCAAGTATTGCTCTCGTGACATATACAGTTTCTTGGATGTTCTATTTTGTATGATTCGAATCCCAAGAATCTTCTTTGCTGGCCCCAAATCCTTCATGGCAAAGGATTTGCTCAACTGTTTCTTCAACATCTCAATTCTCAAAACATTCTTGCCAACAATCAAAATGTCATCAACATAAAGCAATAATATAATAAAATCATCGTTAGAGAATTTTTGCACAAAAACGCAATGATCAGAAGTCGTCTTCTTATAGCCTTGCTCCCCCATAACTGACTCAAACTTCTTGTACCACTGTCTTGGTGCTTGTTTCAACCCATAAAGACTTTTCTTCAGCCTGCACACACGATCCTCTTTGCCTTTCTCCTCAAAACCTTCTGGTTGTTCCATATAAATTTCTTTGTTTAAGTCTCCATGAAGAAATGCAGTTTTAACATCCATCTGCTCAACTTCTAAGTCAAGGCTAGCTGCCAAACCCAAAACTATACGTATAGAAGACATCTTAACAACAGGAGCAAAGATTTCATCAAAGTCAACACCTTTCTTCTGACTGAACCCTTTGACAACTAATCTCGCTTTATAACGGGGCCTTGAGGTGTGTTCTTCTTGTTTCACTCTATAAACCCACTTATTTTTCAGTGCGGTTTTTCCTTTCGGCAATTTAACAAGCTCAAAAGTATTGTTTTCATGTAAAGATTTCATTTCATCTTTCATCGCATCAATCCACTCACTTTTGTGCTCATCTTCTATGGCCTCTTCATAACTCTTAGGTTCTCTCCCGTCAGTCAATAACACATATTCATTAGTAGAATATCTTGTTGACGGAAATCGATCTCTGATAGATCTCCTGAGTGAAACATCTATACGAACTTCTGTCTCTGACAACTGTTCATGAATATTATCATCTACTTCAACCTGTTCTGGACCCTCTACCTCATTTGTCCCATCAAATTGATCATTATGAATCTCATTCTCAATCTGTGTAGAAGGCTGTGCCAAAGGAACTGAGTCTAAGTCAATCAGATCATCACTATATTCAGACTCTGTTTTATCTGTCTTCTCGATGTCTTGTATGGTTTGGTCTTCTACAAACACAACATCTCGACTTCTAATGAGCTTCTTATGCACTGGATCAAACAACCTGTAACCAAACTCATCTTGACCATAACCAAGGAACACACATGGTCTTGTCTTTGCATCAAGCTTTGATCTCTCATCTTTAAGAACATGAACAAAAGCTTTAGAGCCAAAGACACGCAGATGATTATAAGATATATCATTCTTTGACCAAATCTTGTTTGGAACTTCAAATCCCAACGGAACACATGGTGTGAGATTTAAAACATGTACAACTGTACTTAATGCTTCACCCCAGAACGATCTGGGTAACTGTGACTATGAAAGCAAACATCTCACTCTCTCAACTAGTGTTCTGTTCATTCTCCCAGCTAACCCATTTAACTGAGGAGTCTTAGGAGGTGTCTTTTGATGTCGAATACCATGATTCCTACAATACTCATCAAAAGGTCCACAATACTCACCCCTATTATTAGTCCTAATACACTTCAACTTTTCACCAGTTTCTCTTTCAACAAGGGCATGAAATTGTTAAACACTTGCAACACTTGATCTTTAGTCTTCAAGGTATAAACCCATGTTTTCCTTGAATGGTCATCTATAAACGTCACAAAATATGATGCACCTCCAAGTGTTTTTGTTTTCATAGGACCACACACATCAGAATATACTAAGTCAAGTATATTTGGCTTCCTAGAATGCTGAGATGCCTTAAAAGAAACTCTTGTTTGCTTTTCTGCCAAACAATGATCACATCTTTTCAGAGGTGCATTCTTTATACCAGGAAGATGATTTTTCTTGGCTAGAATCATCAAACCCTTCTCACTAATGTGACTGAGTCTCTTATGCCAAAGCTCAACACTCTTTTCATTGTCCACTGTATTTATATCGCAATCAGTTATCTTGGCCTGCATCAAATACAGTGATGAACACTTCTCTCCCTTAGCTACCACCATAGAGCCTTTAGTAAGCTTCCATTTACCATCATAGAAGGTATTGCAGAAACCTTCATCATCAAGCTTACCTGTGAAGATTAAATTCATGCGAATATCAGGGATGTGTTTCACATTCTTCAAAATTAGCATAGAACCATTCTTGGTCTCCAAGTGCACATCTCCAATGCCAACTTCTTTTGCTGATCCATCATTACCCATCCTAACACTACCAAAATCACCAGATGTGTAGGATGCAAAGAAATCCTTCCTTGATGTAGCATGAATTGAGGCGCCACTGTCAATCACCCAACTGCTCTGTTGTGTAGCAAGATTTATAACATCACCGTCAAATAAAATAAGGAACTCTTCGGTGGCTGCAACAACTCTGTCTGCGTCATTACCATCATCATTCTTCTTTTCCTTACCTTTATCATTTTTATTTTTATTCTTCAGTTGTCGACAATACTTCTTTATATGCCCTTTCAAACCACAGTGAAAACACTCAACATTTGCAAACTGACCACTCTTGCTTTTTCTTCTGTCTCTACCCTTCGGACCTTTGCTCTTACCCCTCCCCCTTCTTTCAGTAAGAAGAACCTCTGATTGTGAAGAAGAACCTTGAGACTTTCTTCTCATTTCTTCGTTCAAAACACTGCTTTTTACTAAGTCCATACTTAGTACTCCATTTGGGGCTGAGTTCGATAAGGAAGTTCTGAATGTCTCCCACGAGTCCGGCAATGAACCAAGAAGCCATAATCCATGTATCTCTTCATCAAACTTGATATTCATTCTAGCTAGCTGATTAATGATACCTTGGAATGAATTCAAGTGATCTGACATAGATGTTCCATCTTGGTATTTTAAAGCCATCATTTGCTTGATCAGAAACAATTTACTATTGCCAGTTTTCGAGGCATATAATGACTCAAGTTTATTCCACAAAGTTCGTGCATGATTTTCTTCACCAATATTATTCATAATATTTTCTTCAACCCAAAGTCTAATAATGCCACATACTTTCCTATGACATATTTCCCATTCTGCATCAGTTTTATCTTCAGGCTTCTCAAGTGAAAAAACAGGAAGATACAAATCCTTCACATATAAAATATCTTCCATCTTTCTTTTCCAGACTTGATAATTTGAGCCATTCAGAGTTACCATCTTACCTGTACTAGTTTCCATGTTCAACACAAGGTACTTAACTAATCACAACCTCACTCTAATACCACTTTGTTGGGATAAACACTATATTCTAGAAATCAATTATCCCCTCTTGTGTGAACCTAATAGGAAATTAGTCAAGTAGAAACAACAACAATAATAATAAAATCAAGCACATAACACCAGCAATTTTTAACGTGGAAAAACCTCCCCAAGGCGAGGAGTAAAAAACCACGGACCGAAGTCAAAATCTCCACTATAATCAATAATGGGTTACAACCAGTTCTCCCTAGTACCAACTAGAGGCATACAATCATAGATATCTCAAGATAATAAATCTCGGCAACAAACGACAATATTCCAAGAGAGTAAATAAGAAAGATCTCACCCAAAGTGGAACCCAACTACCCACTGCAAACTGACTGTAGGCAGCTCCAAAAGAAATCTCCACCGTTCAGATTGAAGACCCTCGTGTCAGGAACACGCTGTCAAAATTTCAGCTCAATCGGACCACTGATCGATCCCCAAAAGGCTGAAAAACAATTCTGTACGGAATACCTTTCTTTTCTATGTTTCTTTGAAATTCTCTCTCCTCTGCCGTCGTCTCTCTCTCGCGTGTATCACACAGATAACCGGCGGCTTCATATATATATATACCCTAGGCCCACATGGGCCTTTAGATTGTGGGCCTTCAATTTTCCACATAAGTGAAAAAAAAAAAAAATTCATCAGTTTATCCCCAAAAAGTCTCCATTTCTCCATGAATGTCGAATTTCATCAATATATGGTTGGATGTCATTCTCATATTTATCATTTCCTTGTACATTTTTCCAAACAATAAGAGTCAATTTCCATCACGAAACTAATTGATGTGAAAAATCAATCCAGATCATCCAGAAGCTTAATTAGATTGAGAGGAGAGAGAGTGTTTTCTCTTTTTCATGTATGAGATCAATTTTAAAAGGACTTATTTTAAAGATTACTTTGTCATTCAAATAATTATGTCTCTTTGAAATATTAGAGTTAAATAACCGACCTTGTTGCCAATCTTATTAAGTGGAAAATTCCGTTATATATTTGAAAATCTTTTGAAACAAGTTTTCTTCCTAAAATTAATAATAAGTATTTTAACAAAAAGAATTTACTAATAAATTATTATTTGTTTCTATATCTTAAATGTATTTTTAATCTATAATAAATACCTTTTGATCTATAATAATTGACTATTCAATTACTCAACGTGTGTCTCACTCCCCCCCCCCCCCCCCCCCCCCCCCCCAAATATATATATATATATTGAAGTGTCTTTACAAAATTATTTTTATCAAAATTACTTCAATTACAGATACTTTAATAAAGACTTCTCTTAACAATATATATCTCTGTGTGTGTATATATTTATTTAGTTCTAATAATATTTCAAAAATAATTTTATCAAATTAAAAGTTTCTTTTAATGGTTGGTATTTACTCAACAAAAGAAAAATCCTCCACTTAAATCTCAAACAAAAAGAATGAAGATTAATATAAATATTAATGTACATTTTAAAAATAATTCAAAACAATCACTTTTTCAAAATATAATCACCAAAACAAACATTTGAAAGTACAATACCACAGTAGACACAAAAAGAACACATTAAAAATATACTTGTAAATAGTTAAAATTGGCACTCCAAACTTGGAGGTTTTTTATTAATATTGTAGATTTTCAAACTTATTATTAAAATATTGTATTTTTAAACTATTTATATTAATATTGTTGTTTTAATTGCATGGAAGATGGGACGACCATACATACGTAGCTGATGGTCGTCGCTTGCGTTTTTAGAAAAAAGAAAAGACAAGTAAAGAGATGACCATCCACATCTTTTTTTACCATTATCTTGCGTTTTTTAAATGGAAAATGACACGTATGGTCTTCATATGAGCAATGGTTCATCAATTAAACTGATAGAGAGAAAAAAATAGAAACTGCGTATTCTCTCTCTTCAATTTTTCATTAAATGCTTCTCCCCACCTCCCATTAAATGACCTCTACACTGGCCGCACACGTCCTTATATTTTCACTTTTTTTTCTCTCATATTCAGTTGAATCTCTCCGATGATAGTAATGCCTCGGGATCTTCGCACCTCAACCGGCTAGATGAGAATGCAGCTGCTCCTCCGTCGGCCACTGATGATCAGAGAAACATCAGACTCTTCGTTGACTTGCTCCATCTCGACGAACCTCCGCATACACCGTTGGAGAATCTCCAGCTTGATTCCGATAGTTGAAAGAACCCTCCTCTCCGTCTGAAGAACTTCGACTTCATTCCTCTGTAGTATCGGAACGAGAACACTCTCGCCTTCGATAGAGATCCGAACGGCAACGGTCATTTGTTCCAGAATGGTCGTCTCTTCCACCTGTCTTTTTATTAGATATTGGAAAAAACGAGCATTGTCGTCTCTTAAAGAGACGACCATCAGCCGCGTATGTATGGTCGTGACCATCTTCCATGCAATTAAAACAACAATATTAATATAAATAGTTTGAAAAATACAATATTTTAATAATAAGTTTGAAAATCTACAATATTAATAAAAAAGTCCCTCCAAACTTACTCTTAATAAATATTTTTTAAAATCTATAAATTATTCAAATGAAAACAAATAATTTAATAATAATAATATGTGGTGAATAGTATGTATAGAGAGATTAAACAACACAAAGTGTATGTGTCAACTGTTGCCACATAGCTAATAGGTTAAGGCATTATATATAGATAATATGTCTAAAGGTTGAGGTTCAAAATCTCAACCCCACGTTGTTGAACTAAAAAGAGAGAGAGAAAGTGATGTACAAAGAAACTCGAGTAGGAGAAAATGTGTACGAAAGAAACTAATGAAAAATGAGACCATATAGATTGGAGGAGAGAAATCATATAGCGAAGTCGTGTAGACGAAAGGGTTACGAAGAAAGTGTTCTAAGTGGATACTAGTTATACATGCTTGAAATTACAACCCACAATACATATCAAGACACTTTTTTTAAATAAAACCAAATTTTTAATGTTTGTTCCGCACAAATTCTTCTATTATAGGACAGATCGAGTGAATGATGGCTTATGATTTTTAACTTCAATGGGTTGTTCAGTCTTCATCAAGGCATCAAGTTCTGCCACAAATCTTTCCATGGCTGGAGCGGGCAAGGAGAAAGGAACTACAGTTCCCTCTTCCCCTTTTCTATTCTTGAAAGGTACATAAAAACTTGTCAAACCAGGGACTGTTGAAGTCCCTCCCTTTGCAGGTCCTCCATAAATAGCTTTTCCCCATCCCAAGTCCACCTCATCCAACTTAGTTTTGGTTAAATCTGACACGGCATAGGACCTCACCGCGGTTAAATTGGGTCGTCCTTTGATCACCATAAGATCCGCCACAGACTTCAGGTACTCCTCGTTCACCTCTGCTTTAGCCTTCCTAATAAGTTCTACAGCATAGCCCAATGGATTCAAGCAAAGCTTTCTTGCAGTAGTAATTGCTGCAGGAAAAGCAAACGCATTACCGTAATACCCTAAGGGTAAACAATTGGACTTGGTGCGTAAATTGACGACGCAAAGTAAGCGCATTTCATCATTTGGGTTGGGTTGAAGGGCTATGGTACGGGTACGCCAAAGGCAGGCTGTGATGAGATCGAAGGAGGAACAATGGCGAAGGTGGGTGGGTAAGATTTTGCGAATGGTAGAGATCTCAGTTGGGCCGAAGAAGACGGAACGATGAGCCATATCATTAAGGGAAATGATGGTGCCTTCAGTGTCGGGAACTTGGTCATATTCATGATGGACGCAAGTGACACTTGGAGGGTCCCTTGCATTTAAGAGGGTCCTTTGCCAAACAGGAAGAATAGACGGAGCAGAGGCACCACGAGCTATTTCAGCTATGGTCGTCATGAATTGGAGAAGACCAAAACCATCGGTCATTGTATGATTTAGACGAAGAGCAAGGATGAAACCACCGCACTTGAGTCGGGTCACCTACATAATCAGCAAAATGAATCAAATCAATAACCAAATACTTTTGCAAAACAAGTCATCAAAAAATCTCTGGTTTACTTCTTTCCTTTGAATAATAATAATGAAAAAAAGTATATATATAAGATAAAATGAATCTACTATACCTGGATGAGCAATAATGGACAGTTAATGATTCCATCAGAGTTTGGAACATTGTACAAAACATCCTCCAAACATGCAAATGGAGGTTGAAGAGCATCACCGAACTGCTCCAAAGTCACATCTGCATCGGCTTCAATAAACAAGATACCTTCGGCTGTACATTCAACAAACAACTTCCTTCCAGGCCCTTCCCTCAATCTGCCTGCAAAAGGGTAGTAAAATACCAACGTCTCTGCAATTGCCTTCTTTATCACCTTCGCCGGATCTCTCCCTTCCATTATTGGATTATGTTGATAGAAATATATCACAAGTATTTGAAATCGGAAGCTTTCTTGGTCATCGATATCTGAAAGTTGCTTAAACTCATGGGGTGTAGACTTTGCTGGAGCAACTAATTCTGGTTGGCATCTTCGTACTTCAAAGACAAAATCATTCTTGGAGGATATTGCCATCAGAAAGAAATGGGGGAGTGAATAAGAATTGATGTTTGAGAGAGAGGTGTTGAAATCTTATAAGTGAGTGTGGGGAAGGAAGCTGTGGTATTTATAGAAAAGATGAGTGAAGGCTAAAAGTGGAGAAGTTAATGGGAACAATAGTTATACCAATTGAGTTTTACTCTAATCTCTTAGTCAAATGTACATGCCTCAACCAATTGGGTTATGCTCAAGTTTACATTAATTAATTTAAATGAGTCGGTTTATTAAAAAATCAATATTTAGATCAACTACTACATTCATCAATCAATTATCTACCAATAACATCGATATTCATTTATTTATCAATTAGTTACATTTTTTTTATCATTGTTTCAACCATCCAAATGTATATCATCAACATATAAATTACTATTGATATCAACCAAACACATTAGCATAAAATTTATGTAACATTTATAACATTTACCTCAATTGAAGACATCAATATAGCCATTTAATATCATTTTCACTATTTAAATCATTTGAAATAATGCAAACCATAAATTTCCGTACAATATTCACTCCTAAACCTTCATAAATCTTTACAAAAATCCTTTTTACTCTCCATCATAACGTAACAACGAGAACTTTTTTCATCCCTACAAAAAGAAACACAAACAAAAAACACACGAATGAAACTAAAAAAAAGTAGAGGAAGAGAAAATAGAAGAAGACCCCAAATTAACCTAAAAAATTCGGAAGTTTAGCATGGTTTAGAAGATGGTTTCTTCTTCCATTTTTATTTACTATGAAACATTAACGTGTATGACATGTGTGAAGATTATACTCTAATAAAATTTGTATTCGTTAAATAATAATAATAAACAATCATATTTATGTTAAAAATAACTATATTAAAGACAATAAAATTGAATGGCTAAAGCCCCATATGATAATCATTTGGTTTTTAAAATTTTTTGCTTGTTTTCTTATCATTTATCTACCATAGGCTTCATCTTTCTTAACAAAAGATTTGAACTCTCACCCAAATTTCAAAAACAAGAACAAGTTTTTGAAAACTACTTTTTTTAGTTTTCAAAACTTTGCTTGGTGTTTTAAAACATAGGTAAAAAGTAAAAAACAAAACAAGGAAACTCATAGATGGAAGTAGTATTTATAGGCTTAATTTTCAAAAACCAAACTGTTATCAAACATGGCCTAAATAATTAATGTCCCGTTTGATAGCCATTTGGCTTTTGGTTTTTAATTTTTGAAAATTATGCTTGTTTTTCCATCATTTCTCTACAATAATTTCATATTTTTTAAAATAACATTTAAATTCTTATACAAATTTCAAAAATAAAAACAAGTTTTTGAAGACTATTTTTTTTTTAATTTTTAAAATTTGGCTTGGTTTTTAAAAACATATATAAAAAGTAGATAACAAAACAATGAAACTCATAGGTAGAAGTAGTATTTATAAGCTTAATTTTTAAAAATTAAAAACCAAATCGTTATCAAATTGAGCTTAAAATGTTGGTCTATTCAATGAATAAGGTTATCAGATCCAGCCTAAAGTGTTGGCCTATTCAATGGATAAGGTTGTAAGTTGTTTTCAAAATTGAAAGGATCTCACACAAATATTTTGACGGTGTAAAGAAAAACTTTTTTTTTTTAATTTCTTTAACCATTATATTAAATAATTTCTCACTAAGTCCACGTTTTTTTTATGTCAATTTTTATGCCAACTGGCACTTGACAACGATAATTGTATGCCATAATTATGGGAAAAAAATGTGTCCTAAATTTCTAGCCACTCAAATTTTAGAGGTCTCAATTCAACTTTCGATAGTACTATAAAGATAAACTAAAATAAAATTTTGATATACAAATTTGGACAAAGGGAATACACTTGTATGTAAGTCCAACAGTGAATTTGTATTTTTGTGGGGAAAGAGCTAGCCTGCAAAACAAAGAAAACATGCACACCAGTGTGGTGCTTGCCACAACCACTTCGATGTTTAAGTCAGAGAGGAAAGAAATGTAGCAAACTTTTAGAGAGTGAAGACTGAGAATGAATTATCTCTAATGGAGTTATAATGATATATGTATATATATTGTGTTGACCTATAGGATTTTTTCCCTCTCCCTAATTGAATTAGGTTAAGGACCAAAGGTGGGGCACTCGGGGTATGTTGAACTGTGAGCGTGCTTGGAGTATGTCCATACGTGCCCAAACTAGCTCGGCCAGTTCCGGTCGGCTCAGCTCGTTCTAGACTTTTGGGCTTTTTGGCCCTTTTGCTCCTTCTTCTAGGCCCAATCTTACCTTGAACCTTTCATTAAACCTTATTCGGCTCAATTGTCTTCTATCCTCTTAAGTTTGATCTAATTGTCCAAATTTACCCGTAACATTAAGCTCTGACTCCCACGTTGGGATTTGTGGTTTAACTCTTTTTGGGTTGGACACTCAAAGCCCAATTTGAGAGTATAGATTTGTATATTTATCCTCACTGAATAATATATCACTCAAATACAAGGTGTTCCCTGTATTGTTATAGGTTTTGGCCTCGGAATGACCCATCAAGCCTATTGGGTTGATTTCTTGGATTTTCCTGAGCTTTTAAAAGAAATTTTTGGGGTTGGACCCAAATTTTGTTCTAGAATGACCTATCAAACCCTCTTGGACTGGTTTTTGGTTTTCCAAGACTGTTAAAATAAAAACTTTGGGCTAAGCCCCAAATTTAATTCTAGAATAACCTATCAAGCCCACTAAACTAATTTTTTGTCTTTCCAAATTTTTTAATAAAGACTTTGGGGTTGGTCCCAAATTTAGTTCTAGAATGACCTATCAAGCCCATTAGGCTATTTTTTGGCTTTCCAAGATTTTCAAATAAGAGCTCCAGAGTTGGCCCTAGATTTAATTTTGGAATGACCCATCACGACATCTATCTCAGATTCTAAGTCATGCTTGGACCAATTACCCAAACCTCTTTTGAGCACCCAATTAACCCATCGTGAAATTTTGCACATCATCCTCTGTAATGCTTTAATAAGCTTACTTTATCATGCTCAATCGGGACCCATCATGAGGTTTACCTCAAGTTTTTGGGCTACCAAGATCAGTCAATCAAACCCTTTTGGAGTTCAATCAACCCTCTGAGCCGCTTCATCTATACTTGAGTGCTCAAAAGTTTTACGTATTTCGTGCTTTAATTGCACGACATATTGGTCGTATGTTAGAGTGGACTCTTAGATTTTGGCTTCAAATTTACTTATCCAGAATTAATTCTAGATTTCGGTATTTAAACTGATCCATTTGTCAAATTTGATCAAAAAGTAGGGGAAGGATACGAAAAATACCTAAAGAGATTCCAAAAAATGTGGTTGAGACACATGGCGGCTTGTTGATAGGTAGGGGCATGTGTTGGCGTTTGTCTGACACAAGTTGGGACACACCAACTCCTTCTTTGAGTGAAGCCAACCAGAGGTAAGCTCGGCTTAGCCATGTAGCTTAGCTCGGCTAGTTTTTTTTTCTCGGTTTGGCTATGGTGGTCTCGGCCAGCCCCTAGTTAACTACTTCTGATTTCTTAGAATTGACTTTTGATCCATACTTTCTTTTTGATTAATAGGGAAGCATATCCTCTGTTGCTTGTTGCTCTAATTAGCCTATAAGCCAATATTCCTCATTTGTGACAAGTGAAATTTATAGTTTATTACTAGCTTTATCAACTATTATGCATTTAAAGTATAATGTTTCGTGAACATGATATTTCTCATATGATATCAAAAGTTCAATGAAAATACTTTTAAGTGATTTGTTGCAGATGCTATGTTGATTTAACTGAGTGAAATATATTCACAATTTCACATATGAGGAATTAATGTATGTTAGGAATTTTCATAAGATGGGTCTGCATTCAACTAACTTATTATATAAAATAAGCAATTGCATGACCTCCAGAATTCCACATGACAAATTTTTCTTCTAATACTTCATGACATTCCTAGTTTATTCATGATGTTCTATTCATATTCATTATATCACTAAATCATACAAGGCTTTATTTAAAAAAAAAAAATTTACAGAGCATGACATGCTAATTAGTGAATTCTAGAACAAAATACAATGAGAGATACCATTGTAAAAAAGACAAAAGATAAACAACTATCTTTCATGATCGTTGTATCATCTAGCTTTTTAATGCAGTGTCAGAAAGTTTTTGAGTTCGAAATAAACTTATATGGAATTTTGTAGTTTTGTAGAGATCTTTGATGTTGAGGCTCCATAATTTGCTTCTTTGATGTTGAGGCCTCGGGTCTTCCCTCCTTTGGAACTGGTTGAGGCAAGCTCATCCCTGATGTTTCATATTCCTGTTTTGTTCCATTGGCCTTCTTCTTTGATGTTTCGAATTCCTCAGGTAGGCTCTCCAGAGGATGAGGCAGAGATGGCCTCTTTCCTTATGGAAAATTCACCACCACTTGAGAAATATCCTCCCTCGTCCTCCTTGGATAGTGTTCGTGATTAGAATTCTCTTCCTCCATGGTGTGGTTGGATCCATGGCCTTTTTGTTCATCCTTTGAATCATTGTGCAAGTTCTTCATAAAAAACCCACTCGATCCCCAAAGACGATGCCAATGGTTGATGTGCAAATCCAGACAAAGAGAACGCACCTGATTTGCACGTGAATCCAACAGTGAATTTGTATTTTTGAGGGAAAAGAGGTGGTATGCAAAACAAAGAAAACCTGCACACTGGTGTGTTGCTTGCCATAACCACTATGATGCTTAAGTCAGAGAGGAAAGAAGTGTAGCGAGTTTTTAGAGAGTAAAGACTAAGAATGAGTTACCTCTAATGGAGTTATAATGATGTATATATATCACGTTGACCTAGGGTTTTTTTTTCCTCTCCCTAATTGAATTAGGTTAAGGACCAAAGGTGGGGCCCTTGAGGTTTGCTAGACTGTGAGTGTGCATAGAGGATGTCCACGAGTGCAAAAACCGTCTTGGCTCAAGTCGGCTCAGGTCATCTCGGCTCATTTTGGGCTTTCGCGCTTTTTGGCCCTTTTACTCCTTCTTTTAGGCCCAATCTTATCCTAAGCCTTTCATTAAACCCTATTCGTCCCAATTGTCTTCTATCCTCTTGAATTTGATCTAATTGTCCAAATTTACCTATAACATAAATAAAATTAGCTTTCAATCGACTTATCCACCAACAAAAATTTCTAATTCTTATTCATTTTTGTTGGGATTTATGCCCTAAAGCCTCATAATTAATTATTTACTTAATAATTAATAACAATTTTGATTATTTTATTTGCAATATAATATTATCCATTATATGAAAAATTCAATGTTATTAGTGTAATCTTGAAAAGTATGTTGTTGACATACGGAATGATCATGTTCAAGAAATAACCTAAAGAGTCATAGTATAAGGATAACGTTGGGTACCTTATCTTGGTAACACTATTGATACGACCCACTTTGTAATAGTTACAAATGATTTGATCCAAATCGTTCATGTGGAGACATGTGAGTGGGGGTATCTTATACAATGAGTTTGTATAAGACTAGACCATAAAATATTTAATCTCTATTTATAAATTCCTTAATTGAGAAGATTAATATTTCATCAAGGTGATCATATGTGACTCGATCTTAATCCTGAGTGAGTTATGAACTCTTACCTGTGAGGATGTGTCCTTTGATTTGCATGGGTGAGAGTGGCTTTTATAGTTCATTCAATAAGCCTACCATTTTGGAGATATGACCAAATAGGGAGCTGGAAACATAATTTCACAAGATGGAATTCACTCCTTCCCATTAGGGTAAGTAGATGAGTAGTTCCCTTAAGTGCTAATTTCGAGACTTGAACAATGGGGCCCTACCCTCTCACTGGCTCGAGAGGGATTTAGTTTATGGTTAGATCATAAACAAATTGTTCATTAGAGGATCATGGGTAAAACAGACTTTTGACCCAGTTGTAATTACGAACAACTCGCGAAGGATCGACTTGCATATAGTGATTATATCCATAGGCACAACTTATCCTACAGTGCATAAGAGTTCAACACTAGGTCTATAGTGGAGTGACCTATAATCAATGAATGAAAATTAATTAATTAAAGAGTTTAATTAATTGATTTTGTATCATTGGAGCTTTTAATCTGTAGGTCCATAAGGTCTCCTTGCTAGCTCATATAAAAAAATAGGGATCAATTTTGATGAAAGAAATTTTGAAATGTTCAAATTAAAATTTAATATATTTGATATATTAAATGAGGAAAAACATATTTATTGTATATGATGCATTAAATATTAAAGAAATTAATAATGTATTAAGATACATTAAAGAAAAGATATTTATTAAATTTGAATTAGATTCAAATAAGGAAATAGATGTCGTAGGAGAATTTGGAAAGGTTTGAATATGATTCAAATTGGTTAGATAAATATATTTTAATATATTATATATTAAAATATATTATTTTTCCTAGGCCGCTATAAATAGGGCCCTAGGGTGAGCTATTTGTGTGCATTCCAAATAAGATAAAGAAACTCTAGAGAATTTTCCCCTCATTCTCTGATTCTATTTTCTAGAAGGTTCCTACAAACCTCTTTGGTCATTTGTTCGAGTCATAGCAAGGAAGACTTTATGGAAGTCTTGGAATTCAACCTCATTGGAGTTGGAGCACAAGGAGAAAAAGACCCTCCAGAATATTCTCCATATTATTTTCAAGGTATGTTTTGCTTAATCTTAATTTTTATTGTTTAATTCTAAATAAAATCAAAGTCAATTCCAACGCTTCCGTTGTGGATTTAATTCGATTATTCCCTTCAATTTTAATGTTGTAATCCAAATTGAGAAGAAAATGCAATTGTTCAATACGTAATTTCGAAAGAGAAATAAGACAGGTGTAAATAACTTATATTTGTATTAATATTGTGGGTGTAGTACAATCTCTAATTTATTCATCTGATTCTTTCTCTCAAATGTACATTTGTCTCAAGGGCTTTGCAGCTTGTTCTCAAATGTGCTTGTTGAATATTGGATCGGCTCTTGGCTTGTTGATCTAGTTGGACCGGCCTCTGGCTTGTTGATCCCTAAAGGATTTATTGAAGTTTTAAAGTCTTTGCGCTTCAAATGCCTTCAACTTGTCTTCAAAGTCTCAAGATCTTCAAAGATATTTTGGTCTTCAAAGTCTTCTGATCTTCAAAGTCTTCTAGTCTTGAAGTCTTATGATCTTCAAGGCGTCTTTAGTCTTTGAAGAGTCTTCAGTCTTTAAGAAATAGTTTTTTGATTGAATTCTCTCTTTTGTATGTGTGTTTCACTCGAGGGCTGGAGTACTTATTCTCGAGACTAAAGCTTCAATCAATCTTTAGGGTATTGAAGAGTCTTTGGTTCTCAAGGAGTGTTTGGCACCTAATGATTTCAAGGGCTGTTCAGCACCTAAGGACTTCACAAACTGTTTAGTACCTAAGGACTTTAGGGAATCTTTCTTACCTTGTTTACTCTGAATTCTCACTGAGTTCTCTTGAGAATTTTAATTGTTGAACCCTTCAAATGGAGGACAACTCCTCTATTTATAGAGTCTTTCATGGGCATGTGGGCTTGGACTTTAATGCTTAATTTGGACTCAATCATCGGACTTGGGCTTTGTTGGCTTTAGGCCACCATTTGGATTAGAGTTTTGTTTAACTTACCCAAGTTCCATATGATTCAATATTTGACCAATTTAAATTTAATTATTTGATCAAATTGTCATCATTATGAAGACATGTGACCTTATAATTTAGGATTTACCAATTTTTGTTTTCAAATAAAATTTGGGACACATCAATTTATAATTGGTCTCAAATTTAATTATTTGTAGTTTTTGTTATTAATTTAAAATAATTACGTGGCAATTAGAGATTGACCAAAATTTCTCAATCAACAAATGACTCCTTTCGAGATTTATGCACAAATATATGTGAGTGAATCTCTAAAAAAGATATTTTGGAGTAAAAAATATAAACTTTTTTTTTGTTCCTAATTTTGACTCTTTTAATGTGTAAATATGAATTTGGCTCAAAATTGTGATTTTTTTACTCACCTTTTAATTAATCAAAATTTTGAATTTTGAACAAAATTTTGATTTTTTTCTTGCTTAGCAACCAAATTTAACTTGAATTTCAATTGAATTTTAATACCAAATTAAATTTCGAGTAATGTCCAAATTCTATCCAATTTTGATACAAATTTGAAGCACAATTTTTTTTTTTAAATTTTCAAATTTCACTCAAATTTGATATATATGGGATGAATTATAATTGCACCCAAACTTTCTTGATTTGAGATCAACTCTATAAGACTTGAACTTGGAATTTTTTTTATAAAATTTGGAATATGCCCAGATTTTAATTCAAAGTAAACATTAGATTCCATCCAAAACTTGGTTTTGATTTTGAAATAGAATTCTAACATGGACTTTTATCAAATTTGACTTGGGATAAAAATTTGATGATGCTCAAATTTTATTTTTTGAGATAAAATTGAAACTCTTCCTTGATTTTGATTTGGATAAAATTAATTTTATCAAATTTTAATTTGAGATAAAATTTGGATTATGCTCAAATTTCGATTTGAGAAAAATGTAAATTCTACCAAAATTTTGATTTGAATAGAATTTGGATTCTAAGTAGATTTTGAGTTGAACTTGAGAATGGAACTTGACCACTACTCGAATTTTAATTTAAAATAGAATTTTGGATGCTACCGATTTTGAGTAGAATAATCTTGGAACTTTTTATTTTACCCAAATTTTGGTTTGCACAAAAATTTAGGATTCCACGAAAAGTAACAAATTCAACTTTTTAGGATTGGGGTTTTAGTAAAAAAAATTCTCTTCAAATTTAAATATAAATCTTGGACTTTATCTTGGTCTCGAAATCCAAATTTGAAAATGAGACTCTCATTTTCCATAGTAGATCTTAATGCATTTAAATCAAGGTAGGAGGATCATCTGGTCAAAGTTCTTGCAATACGTGGGTCTTCATCATCAAATACGTGCATCTTCGTCAAATTTTGGAATCTTATTCCAGCTGTTACCGAAAGGATGTCAACTGGGTGTATGCCAGAGCCTAGATACTGTGTTTATAAGGGAGATTCCGAAGCTATTCTTTGTTACTTTGTCGGCGAGTTCGGTTCGCACGCGGCTTGTTTGATGGAAGAAGGAACGTGATAACTTCGTGGATTCTCATTCGATTTTGCAGCCCAAGCATTGTCGTTTTCAGATTTGAAAATTTTTCCATGAGTTTTGAAGATCTATTGAAGAGGATTGTTATGGCGGACCTGTGGTCACTGGGACAATCGCTACCATTTGGGGTCGTGGACTGTCATTGACGGAGCCAGGTTCATGGGCTCGCGGCAGCCACACCTTCAAGGAAGACTGTTTCCACGGGATATCACTTTTGGAACGCGCCAGAGGTCGTGGAGTCGCCATCGAAGCAAGGAATAAAGCCTCGCCGGAGTTGGTCGTCGTCAGGTTACTACTGTGTTGGGGGTTGCAGCTGTCTGTGTCGTGGGTTCGATGTTGCTGGTCTGCACAAATTGGGTGTTCACTGGCGCTACGTTGGACATCGTGCACCATCGTCGTCGGAGTCTCCACTGGAGTTGCTGGTCCACATCGCCCTTCAGATCTTGGGTCGCCGGAAATCATGGTGAGGGTGATTGATTGAAGTTTGTTGGAGTGTTGATATAATTAAATTTATCATAACCTATCAATTTAAGCTTTTGAGTATATTGGTGATTTAACAACGTTGAAAACTATAAAAAGATGGAGACGTGAGAGTTTTGAGGAAGAAGATGATGTTGCAGACAGAGAGTAAAAGAAAAGGAAAATAAAATATTTTTTTCCCTTTCTTTAAACCTTCCTGACACACATGAGAAAGAAAAAAGTTTTGATTTCTTTTCTTTTTTTGACGGCTTTTTCCTTTGTTTTTTGACGGCTTTTTCCTTTGTTTTTTTTCTTGATTATTGTTGTTCTTTATTTGCAGTGATGCCCTTAGTTGTCTAGAGATGTTGCATGTAAGGCCAACACCTAAATCAGAGACTTGTCCTCTTGAACTCAAATTTGAAGACTTGAAGCGAAGTGAACTCGGAAGCCTCCTGACTTGGCAAAGGAACAAGCAATGATGGAGCCTTCTGACTTGGCCAAGGAGGGAGCAACAACGGATGAACCCCTCCTGACTTGGTGAAGGAGCGAGCGACAACGAACGAAGTCTCCTGACTGGGAGGAGGAGCGAGTGACGGCAAACGGAGCCTCCTGACTTTGTAGATGAGCGAGCCATGGCGAACGATCCTTCCTTGGCGTTGGAGCGAGCGACTGCAGACAGAGGCTCATGAATTGACAGAGGAGCGACTGACGGTGGACGAAGCCTCCTTACTTGGCAGAGGAGCGAGTGACTGCAGACGAAGCCTCCTGACTTGACGAAGGAGCGAGCGACTGCAGAGGGGGCCTCTGACTTTGCAGAGGAGCAACCGACAATAGATGGAGCCTCCTAACTTGGCGGAGGAGCTAGCGAAGGTAGAATGAGCCTCCTGACTTGGCAGAGAAGTGAGCAACAATGGACGAAGCCTCTTGTGATAAGCGCCCAAGATGCTGGATTTACAAAGCTAGAGGTCCTTCTAGGATCTTTGCAAACATTCGCGAATAAGGCTAACTTAACGAATTGATTCTAACCAAGAGTTTGGTTAGAGATGAATCACTCTAAGATCAAACTTAGAATCTATGATGGTCACTCTTAGATCCTAAGACAACTCCCTCCAGAATTAGCTTGATCAAGACTAATCCAATGAATTGGTTTAACATCAAACCTAAAGCAAGATTTGAAAGAAAATAACACCAAATGGGTTTCAAGAAAACACAAGTTTTGATATTCAATGTTGTTCCTCTCACTAGCAATACAAATTCCTTTTATAGACAAGGAATTCTATGCAAATGAACTCTTCCCCAACTACTTCATTAAATGAGCTTCCCAACCACCTCATTTAATGAACTTCCCAACTACCAACTGATGGAGTTAATATTAAGAAAGCGGAAGCAATTTCGGATCTCGAGCACTCAAAGTACATCAATTTAACCAAACAAAAAACATGCTCTAAACTGGAAAAAACCAGAAAGTATGAACACATACCTTTGTAGCTCAAATTCTCCAAATTCTTTGCAAATCTTGGATCACCAACAATACTTGGACCACCACTAGAGTCTTCCCTACTATTCTCAGCCCTTGGAATGGATTGTGGGATCCTTTGTTAAGAGAATTTTTAGAGAGAAAGAAAGAGAGCTCAAGATAGTTTTAAAAAAAAACTATCAAAGAAAATTCTTTACAATCCTTTTGTGTTTCATCCCATTTATAGGCACTAATGAAACCTCATTTGTCTTCCTATGGAAGACAACATTTGTCTTCCCATGGAAGACAACACTTGTCTTCCCATGGAAGACAACACTTGTCTTCCCATGGAAGACAACACTTGTCTTCTTTTGGAAGACAACATTTGGTTGGAATTAGTCAAGTTTAAATCAAAATTAATTTAAAAACTTGATTAATTAATTAAACCATTTAATTAATTAATTTAATTATTTAATTTAATATCAAATATTAATTAAATAATTAGACCAATCCCTCTCTTTTATGACCAATCGTTTGTACATGAATCCCTATTCACGTATTAAACCGATCAAATATTTAAATCACATTTAAATATATTCCTCTCTCTTTCTTGTGGTTTTAATTCATAATTAAATTATAGTACGTTAAGTATATCGCATATAATTAACGTTTACTCCCAAAACCGAATTTGAACAATTCAAATTCTTTTCTCTCAAATTATTCCAAGGCTTAGTCTGAGCTAGTAAGGGGACCTAATGGACCTACAGATCATGAGCTCCAACGATACGAGATTTAACCGGCCAAACTCTTTTGCCTAGCTAATCAACATTCGTTAACCACCGGGACACTCCACTAAAGCCCAGTGGCTGCACTCTCCTCACTGTAGATATATTTCTGTCCACTCGATATAACCATGATTAGTAAGTCGATCCTTCACAGGTCGTTCGTAATTACAGCTGGGTCAAATAAACCGTTTTACCCCTGTAATTACTTCTTGTTCCTTAAGTCCCACTGATCCTCTAATGAACAATTGGTTTGTGGATCAAACAACAAACCGAATCCCTCTCGGGCCAATGAGAGGGTGGGCCCATTGTTCAAGACCCGGAGTCAGCACTTAAGGGAACAACCTCTCTACTAATCCTTAAAGCAGGTAGGAGTGAATTTCATCTCGCATGACTATGTTCCCAACTATCTATCCGGTCTTATCCCCAAAATGGGAGGCTTATTGAGTCGGCAATCTCGGGCCAGTCTCACCCATGCAAATCTAAGGATAATCCCGAATAAACAGGAGTTCATAGCACGCTCAGGATTAAGATCGAGTTACCTAGGTCATCGTATGAATATAGTCAGTTAAGACAGTAAACGGAGTTATAAAGTCTAAGTGACTATTTCGCGGTCCGGTCTTATGCAAACTCATTGCATAGGACGCCCCCACTCGCATGTCTCCACATGAACGATTCAGGATCACATCGTTAATACTATACAAAGTGGGCCGCGTCCATAGTATCCCCAGAATAAGGTACCCAGCCTTATCCTTATACTATAGACCATTTTGGCTATTACTCGAACTTGATCCACTTTTATGTCATACATAAAGTTCAAGTATACATACTATAGCCAAGGGTTCTTAGTTCATTGGATTTGGGTTATAGAATACACAATTCACTTTATTCAATAACACATTTACTGAATAAACCTCAATAACATCTTTATTGCAAAATAGAATATACATTCAGTTTACAAAACCACGAGTTTTAGGACACAAAACCCAACACCAACTACCTCATTAATTAACTTCCCAACTACCAACCACCTCATTAATTAATATATGTCTAAACTTTAAACTTAAAATTACAATGTCAAAGTTCATGAAACTTAAAATTACAAGGAATTCTATTCAAATAGCTTGCCCTACTTAAGTGAACTCCATGGTCAACTTTAATCTTGACTTGTTGAACAAACATTATAAAGAAATTTGTGCTCAAAAATCTTTGTCTCTTCTTGTGCATTAGCTAGCTTTTGTAGATGTAATGTGAAAGCCTCTTGAATCTTCTTTGCCTTGCTCCTTGTTATTGCTCCTTCAGGTACATGCAATGGATTAGAGGTTGGATTCACATCATCCCCCCTTTCTTTAAAAGGATTTGTTCTCAAATCAAGGTCTTCATTTCCTACATCAAAAAGAGTCAAATCAGCCACATTAAAAGTAGAACTTACATTATACTCACCTCGAAGATCTAGTTTGTATGCATTGTCATTAATTCGCTCTACTACTTGAAATGGACCATCTCCCCTTGGTTGAAGTTTGGACTTTCTTTGATCTGGAAATCTTTCCTGTCGTAGATGAACCCAAACCCAATCACCTGATTTAAGAATCAATTTCTTTCTCCCTTGGTTCTTTTGAGTCACTAGCTTTTCATTCTTCTTTTCAATCCTTTCCTTGATTTCTTTGTGCAAAGTTTTGATGTATTCGGCCTTAGAAATAGCTGCATCACTAGTAAACATATTAGGTGGCAAAGGTAATAAATCTAGAGGAGTTAAAGGATTAAATCCATACACAACCTCAAATGGTGAACGATGAGTGGTGCTATGTATCGCTCTATTGTATGCAAACTCCACAAAAGGTAGTGTTTCTTCCCACGACTTAAGATTTTTAGAAATTAGCGATCTAAGCAAGGCCCCCAATGTTCTATTAACCACCTCGGTTTGACCATCGGTTTGGGGATGACAAGTTGTAGAAAACAAAAGCTTAGTTCCCAATTTTCCCCACAAAACTTTCCAAAAATGACTTAAAAATTTGACATCTCTATCACTTACAATGGTTTTTGGAATGCCATGCAATCTAACTACTTCCCTAAAGAATAGATTAGCTATGTTAGTGGCATCATCTATTTTATTACATGGAATGAAATGTGCCATTTTACTAAACCTATCAACCACCACAAAAATGCTATCATGATGTCTCCTAGTATTTGGTAATCCTAGAACAAAATCCATGCTAATGTCAACCCATGGTTCACTAGGAACATCTAAAGGTGTGTAAAGACCATGTGGTTGTGTTTTAGACTTGGCCTCCTTACATTTGAAACATTGCTTGCACACTTTGTTCACATCCTTCCTCATTTTCAACCAATAAAAGTGTTCACACAACATGCTGTATGTTTTAAATTCTCCAAAATGCCCCATAAGTCCTCCTCCATGATCCTCCTTCACAAGTAACTCTCGAATGGAACATTTAGGAATACAAAGTTTACCCTTCCTAAAGAGCATGCCATTAAACATAATATGATCATGTACGTTTTTCCCGCCTAAACATTGCATATACACTTCATAAAATTCAGACTTCTCAACTTTGTACAATTCAATCATGTGTTCAAAACCAAGAATCTTTGCACTAAGAGATGAAAATAATGCATACCTTCTTGACAAAGCATCGGCCACCACATTGTCCTTACCTTTTTTGTAATGAATGACATAAGGAAATGTCTCGATGAATTCTAACCATTTAGCATGCCTCCTATTTAGCTTTGTTTGGCTTTTGAGATGCTTCAAACTTTCATGATCAGTATGGATAACAAACTCTTTTGGCCACAAGTAATGTTGCCAAACTTGCAAAGCCCTCACAAGTGCATGTAGTTCTTTGTCATAAGTTGGGTAGTTGAGTTGTGCTCCATTTAGCTTTTCACTAAAGAACATGATTGGCCTTCTTTCTTGCATCAACACAGCTCCTATACCTATCCCACTTGCATCACATTCAATCTCAAAAGATTTATCAAAGTCCGGTAAAGCAAGACAAGGTGCATTGGTCAATTTATCTTTTAATTCATTGAATGCATTCTCTTGTTTTTCCTTCCATTCAAACGTCGCATGCTTTTTAACAAGTTCATTCAATGGTGAGGCTATACTACTGAAATTCTTAATAAACCTCCTATAAAAACTAGCCAAACCATGAAAGGATCTTACCTCGTTTGCATTGGTAGGTGTTGGCCACTCTCGGATAGCCTTTACCTTTTCTTCATCAACTTGCACTCCATTTTTTCCAACAATGAACCCTAGGAAATTGACTTGGTCTAGACAAAAACTACACTTTTTGAAGTTGGCATAAAGCTTCTCTTCTCTAAGTTTAAGTAAAATTGTCTTAACATGCCAAATATGATCATTCAAGCTTTTGGAGTAAACAAGGATATCATCAAAGTATACAACTACAAATTTTCCAATGTACTCTCTCAAAACATGATTCATTAGTCTCATAAAAGTACTTGGTGCATTAGTAAGGCCAAATGGCATAACAAGCCACTCATAAAGTCCAAACTTAGTTTTGAAAGCCGTTTTCCACTCATCTCCCACATGCATTCGAATTTGATGATAACCACTTTTAAGATCTATTTTTGAAAACATATTAGCACCATATAATTCATCTAACATGTCATCTAATCTAGGAATGGGATGTCGATACTTTACCGTTATCTTGTTAATGGCTCGACAATCAACACACATCCTCCAGGTGCCATCCTTCTTAGGTACCAAAATCACCGGAACTGAACTAGGACTCATGCTTTCTCTAACATAACATTTATCCATGATTTCTTCCACTTGTCTTTGAATCTCCTTAGTTTCGGTTGGATTGGTCCTATAGGCAGCCATATTTGGAAGAGTTGCCCCGGGTATGAAGTCGATTTGATGTTCAATCCCTCTTAAAGGAGGTAAACCCGTAGGTGCATCTTCATGTGGAAACATGTCATTAAATTCCTGCAAAAGAGACTTAAAAGCACTTGGCAAAACATCATTAGATTTTGGTTCAGTTGCTAGACACATTCCTTTGCACATAAGTACAAATTTTGGTTCTTGTGTTAACAACACATTCCTCACTTCTCCCAAACTCACATTCTCTCTTTTTTCCTCAAAATTACTCTTTTTTCTTTCTTGGTTTTCACTCACCTTTTGCCCCTCACTTTTCTCTTTTTTTTCACTCTTCTCTTTGAACTTACTTTCTTCTCTCCTCTCTTTTTCTTCGAATTCTTTTCTTTTCTTCTCTAATTTCAAGTGATCACAATGTACTTCATATGAAGACAATGGAAGTAAAGTAAATTTCTTCCCGTTCAAAGTAAAAGTATACTTGTTCTTCAATCCATCAAATGTGACATCTCTATCATATTGCCAAGGTCGGCCTAACAATATATCCCCCGCATGCATAGGTACGACATCACAAAGGACTTCATCCTTATATCTTCCCAAAGTAAAAGGAATAAGAACTTGAGAGTTTACCTTAAGTTCTCATTTGTTTGTCAACCATTGAAGTTTGTATGGTTTAGGATGGGGACGGGTAGTAAGTTGAAGTCTTTTTACAAGAAAACTACTTACCACATTTGTGCAACTTCCACTATCAATCACCAAGCTGCATGGGTTGCCATTAATTAGACATCTAGTGTGGAACAAGTTTTCCCTTTGATCTTCAACTTTGTTTTCCTTGATTTGTACATTAAGTACCCTTATTGTAATCAAGGATATGGAGTTACCTTCTTCAACATACTCATCATCATGTATTTCAGATTCTTCCTCAAGTTGTGCATCATGTTCCTCACATTCATCATCCGAATCAAGTACACCATTTCTTATCACCATAACTCTTTTATTAACACACTCTTTGCTCATGTGTCCAAACCCTTTGCACTTCCAACATTGAATAGAACTAGACTTCTCTCTTACCTCCTTCGAAGCTTCATTCTTTTTAGCATTGGAACTCTCGACCTCCACTCTGTTGGCAGCCCCTATCTTTCCTCTTGGTTGCATTGGTCCATTCCTATTCACAAAACCATCCTTGTTCCAAGCATTAGAATTTGAAAAGGGGTTAGCTTTAGGTGTATACCTTTTTGAATGCTCCTTTTCTTCCTTCAATTGAGCTTCAATTTTGATAGCATAATGATACATATCGTCAAGGTATGGCGGTGGATTTCTATCAACCAAATGTGCAATTTCTCGATTCAAACCTCCAAGGAATCTAGACATGGTGTCTTCCTCTTCTTCTCGAATTTTTGCTCTTTCCATCAAGGACTCCATCTCTTGATAATATTCAGCAACATTTTTTGTTCCCTGCCTCAAAGCTTGCAATTTAGTTTTTAAATCTCTTTCATAATGTTTTGGAACATACCTCTTTCTCATGATTTCTTTAAGTTCTTCCCACGTTTCTATTGGATTCTCCTATTTTCTTCTTCTTTCAGATTTGTGATGTTGATACCATTCACCTGCATGATTGGTGAATTCTGCAATGGCAAGTTTCATCTTCATATTCTCGCTATATGTATTGCAATCAAACACATGTTCAATTTTTCTTTCCCATTGTAAATATGCTTCAGAGTCCGCTGTTCCACTAAAGGGTGGAATTTTGAGTTTCACTCCGCCATTTCTATCTTTATTCACTCTTTCCATTCTTCTAGGTTGCATAATGTTTGCAAGATTATTTCTTCCATCATCAATTCCATCATACCTTGAATTGCTTGAAGAATAGCCATATTTGGATCTACCACTTGTGGAACTTCTTCTCCATCATGTGACATTTTGTAATAAGGACCTTTCCACACTTCTCACCAAGATTTCACTCAAGGACACTCGTATTTATCACTCAAGGGTAGGCTTTTGGTACTAGGTCAAAGATGTAAGGGTTGGTTTAAAAATTTGGTGCAACCTTGCTTTTAAACTTGATATATGACCAATTCAATGAGCAACTTTTACAAGCTAAAAATAGAGTATCTCAACCTTAGGATCAACAACTCAAAAATTTCAAACAAAACACAACTCAATGACAAGAACTTTTCATGTGCATCGGATCATTGAATACTCTTTTTTTTTTTTCACTGAATTTTTTTTTTTGCTACTGTTTTTTTTTACTGATTTTTTTTTTGATGATCCAAGAACAAGACTCAAAGAAGTTTAAGAAAAGTTGTAATATGCCTTGTATTACACTTTGTAATTGCTTACGGAAAAAAATGACAGAAAAATAATAATAATAATAATAACACAAAGTGAAGATATTGCACCTTTAGAGTCGGCCAAAGAATGTCGATCAAATGCTCTGATACCAAATGATAAGCGCCCAAGATGCTGGATTTACAAAGCTAGAGGTCCTTCTAGGATCTTTGCAAACATTCGCGAATAAGGCTAACTTAACGAATTGATTCTAACCAAGAGTTTGGTTAGAGATGAATCACTCTAAGATCAAACTTAGAATCTATGATGGTCACTCTTAGATCCTAAGACAACTCACTCCAGAATTAGCTTGATCAAGACTAATCCAATGAATTGGTTTAACATCAAACCTAAAGCAAGATTTGAAAGAAAATAACACCAAATGGGTTTCAAGAAAACACAAGTTTTGATATTCAATGTTGTTCCTCTCACTAGCAATACAAATTCCTTTTATAGACAAGGAATTCTATGCAAATGAACTCTTCCCCAACTACTTCATTAAATGAGCTTCCCAACCACCTCATTTAATGAACTTCCCAACTACCAACTACCTCATTAATTAACTTCCCAACTACCAACCACCTCATTAATTAATATATGTCTAAACTTTAAACTTAAAATTACAATGTCAAAGTTCATGAAACTTAAAATTACAAGGAATTCTATTCAAATAGCTTGCCCTACTTAAGTGAACTCCATGGTCAACTTTAATCTTGACTTGTTGAACAAACATTATAAAGAAATTTGTGCTCAAAAATCTTTGTCTCTTCTTGTGCATTAGCTAGCTTTTGTAGATGTAATGTGAAAGCCTCTTGAATCTTCTTTGCCTTGCTCCTTATTATTGCTCCTTCAGGTACATGCAATGGATTAGAGGTTGGATTCACATCATCTTGACTTGACAGAGGAGTGAGCGACCATGGAGCCTCCTAACTTGGCGATGCACAACATGCAAGTGCCGTGTTCAAGTAGTAATAAAATGATATTCCTATCAAGTATCGAATCTATAGGGAGTTGTACTTATGATTGGATTGATTATTGAAATTAATCGCACTCAAAATTATTTAGAGAAAGAAATAGACGACACTTAGAATTGAATTAAAACTAGGAAGCATGCAATAAACATGAGAACAATCAGGGAAAAAGTGAGTTTTTAGGGAGCTAGTTTCACTATTTGGACCATGAAAGTGCTAATTGCTTACACCAAATGTCGACTATTCTAATTCATAAGCATAGAGTTACTAAAACATGAATTCTCCTTTTGATCTCCTTCAATTTTCCTAATTAATCCAATTAACCTAGGTGTTCCTAGCATTAATTAATTAAATTAAACTATTAAGCCCACTCATTATTAGCCTCGCTTAGAACCCGTTAATTCTATGTCAGTTAGGTGAATTCTAAACATCATGCAAGATTAATTCTACAGCTAATTATTCTTTTGAAGTTCCGATTAAGCAATTGATCAACTAATTATGGCTGGTAATTTAGAAGCATTAAACACATCAAGCACAGATGAATATCAAAGAGTGACAAAATGGTAATAGATTCAATTAAACATTAACAAATGTCCAAATAGATTCACCAAACCCCTAAACTAATGGGTTTAGCCTTTAATTGTCATTAAAACAGTACAACAACCCAACATGGCAACCCTAATACAAATTCTAAAATAGAAATAAAGTAGAAAAGAGACCATCGATGCTGAAATTTCAACTTTTGCCTCGAACTCCGTTCTCCACGAATCCCATTCCACACTCCAAAGCAACTCAAATGGTCTTCACAGCTCCCAAAGTGGCTAGAATTTGCAAATTAGACCTCCAAAACCCTAATTGGCTCTCCTTTTTTGAACAAGAAAGCGAAGGATTTATACATGCTATCGCGATAGCATCTCGACACTGAGAGCAGCATCTCGACACAGTCAAAATGCACCGTATAACCTAAGCACACGAGAGGGTAGCATTGAGACGCTTAGTGTAGCGGCTCAACACTACGAACAAAACGACTCTTCTCCATTTTTCCAATCGTCGCGACGCCGCTGGGCAACGTCTTAACGCTTACTTTCAAGTCTAACACATGAATTATAGCATTTTGACACCATTTTGGGCGTTCAACGCCCTACTCTCTGTCCAAATCTTCTCATAACACCTTCATTCCATGCTTAGCACCAAAAATGTCTTTTTTGACTCTTATCTCCAAATTGACTATTATCTCTCAATTTCACTAATTTGCCTTGAAAATGCTTGATTTCCTTAAAATCAACATAAATATACATAAAATCTCACAATTTAAGTACAAAACTAGCCTAAAAAAGAGGACAAATATAGCACTAAATTAGTGCTATCAAATACCCTCAAACTTTAACTTTTGCTAGTCTTGAGCAAAATACAACAAAACACAAATCAAACAAATAAATGACTCAGAGGTTGCATAATAGGTGACTCAATCCTTAAGATCTTAATAGTGGATTTAGAAACAAGAAAAAATGAATAAGGAACATCTAGGCCACGAGCAATTTAAACATAACTTTGTATCTCTTGCATGAGTGCGTGCGTAGCCTAACTATTGATGATTTTACTAATCCAAAGTAAAATCTTCCATTCTTTTTCCCCCTGCACTAGTCCTAAGACTCAATTTAGTTCCCTCACACTCAAGCAGGTAATATTTAGCTAGGTGCCTGAATAACTACGAGATAGTACTCCTCCAAATTGGCATTTAACTGAATCAAGGGCATTAGCTTTCACACAACTGTCGTAGAGACTTTATCTAGAGCACTCGCTCAATGTATGACTTAACTAATCACGATAGAGGCAAGTCTTTTTACCCTTGATCATCTTTACATAGTACAAGTTTTTCACTTTCTTTTTTTTTCTATATTTTTTTAATTTTTAAGCTTAATTATTTTTTTTCTTTGCAGGCATATAACATGCTTTTTCTTTCTCCTAAGCTCAACATTACAAGCTATCATGCAAGCTCACTTACAAATTAAGCCTAAAGTCTATCGGAGTGACATCAAACTTCTAGAAATCAAATGCTTAGTGATCGGGGTACACGCAAGCGCACGTGATCGAAGTAATATAAAATGGTATGTGAGTACCAAGTATCGAATTCCAAGGGAACAGAGTAACAAAAATATTGTAAACAAAGTGTAGGAAATTGCAACTTGAAAATTAAAATTGCAAAATAAGGTTGGGTTGGTGTGTTGTAAAAATTGCAGAATCAAGAAATTGCATATTGAAATAAAGAAAAATTGCAGAATTGAATTGCGGAATCTAATTGCAGAATTGAGAAATGACAATAATGGAAATAACCAGAAATTGCATAATTTAATTGCAGAATCTAGAATTAGCAATATTGGATAGCAAATTAGATAAGCTTATTAAATGAAATTGCAAAGGGAATTTTAGAATAAGATGGGGCTCAAGAATGTCATTGCCCTAGGTTGTAATTGCAAGCCAAAATTGCAATTCCAACCTACTCCACACTCAATTGTAAACCAAAATTGCTTCTCCTATTTACCTTGAATTTAGGTTTTAGGAGGCTAAGTGAGTGACTTATATGTCTATAGTCCCTCTATCTTAGATCATTTGGTTAAACAATTTTATGGGTTTTGAGAGTCCTTAATCCCTATGTCTAGGGTAAGGATTGGCTTATGTCTAAGCTCTTTTTCTCCATCACTTGTGTGAAATCCACTTATCACTAACCCCGTCGGTATTAGATCTAAGCTTGAGTTTCTACCCTAGTTGATCAATCTAGGATCTCAACGGAAATTTATTCAACACAAGCAAACAATTGAGATGTAGGCTTGGTTTTTATTGACATTTAGGCTACAATTACTTCTTGGGGAATTCACATCCTCGAACCCCCTAAGAAGTTTTAGCTCATATTAAAGATAAAAATCTTACAACTAATTGTAGAATAAAAATTCATACTAGAAGAATATATTAAAATGCTAAATTAACAAATATTTAAATGAATTAAAGGATATGCCACCCAAAATCAAATCAAACAAAACTGAAAACTAAACCATAAACTTTAGAAAAATAAACCCACGAAATAACAATTGAAGCAAAAAAGGAACCAACATAATAACCATCATAATAGGGGAAAAACAGAAAACTTGAAGGAAAAATAGAATCATAGCGAAAACAAAACCTTCATAAAAATTGAAGCAAAAATAGAACTAATATAGCAGTAGCTCTTGGTGAAGAACATAAAAAAAGAAAAAAAACTAGAAAACAGAGGAATAACTAGACAAAAACCCACGAAACAGAGGCTGGAATTAAACAGAAACTTAATGCAAAACGGAAATCGAATGAAGAACAAGACTATACTATCATCATCTCTTGGTAATACAATAAGAGATTGGAAGGAATTAAAAACAGAAGCTGAAGTTCTCAGCGAAAACAGAGTAAATTCTGCAGAAAAAAAAAACAGAGATTCGATTTGGAAAACCCACGAAATTGACTCAAAAACGTCTCCCAAAAACTAATCCTTTGCTCCTCCTCTTCTTCCCCCTTTATAGGCCTCCATTAGGGTTGAAGAATGCCCAAGTTTCGTGCTCAAATTCCCTAAATTCATGCGGTAATTAAGTCCCCGTTTGATAACGTTCTCGTTTCTCTTGTTTCCTGTTTCTGTTTCTCGTTTCTTGTTTCTTGTTTATGTTTCTGAAAAACTAAAAACAAAAACATGTTTGATAACTATTTCTGTTTCTTGTTTCTTGTTTTTTGGTAAAAATAAAGTTTAGTACATATACTATAATAAAACATATAACATGCATTAAAATAAATATAAAACATATATAAAGAGGTTATAGTATTTTATTAAGGCCCAACACCTAATTAATAATAATAATAATAAATTTATCCTTCAAATGTTTTTCAAATTTGATTTGTAATTTTATTTCTCACTTCAATCAATTCACCTTGAACGATTTTGACTTACAAGAGTTAGTTCAATTAGACGAATTTGTAAATTGTCTAAGATCAGACAATCGAACATACCCACATTCTTTAATTTAATAATAAAATTTATTTTTATTTTTTCTTTAAAAATGCATTAGCCAATAATACACGCAAGTAAAATCAGAAAAAAGATAGAGAATGTATATATTTTTTTACATTTAATGGTAAACGTGAAATACATTATTAGTTTATTTATTTAATAAAAAAATAAAATCGTACCAAAAGAAAAAATAATAGAGAACTAAATAGAAAATAATAACTATAAGCTCGTTAATGTAGAGTATAAGAAAATAAGAAAATAAGAGAGAAGAAAAAAACATAAACGGAAAGAGAAAAGTAAAAAGGAAAAAAGAAAAAAAAAAGATAATGAACTATTAAAAGAAAAAAGATTATGATGAAAGAGAAAGAACGAATAGAAAGAAATAAATCAAAAAATAAAAAAGAAGAAAAAAATAAAAAGATTAAAAAGTATTAAAAGAAAAAAATAGAATGGAAGAGAGAGAAAAAAGAGAGAGGGAAGAGATGGGTAAAAAGAGAAATAGGGATACATACATGAAATCTGAAAAAAAAAACAGAAACAGAATTTGAGAAACTACTTTTTGAAGTTTCTCAAAATCTGCCCTTTTTTTAGAAACGTTTCTAAAAAATTTAGAAACAAGAAACATGATCGTTTATCAAACATGTCTGTTTCTTGAAAAATGAGAAACAGGAACAAGAAACAAGAAACAGGAACGTTATCAAACGAACCCTAAGCTTTCCATATATGGGTTTTGCACAGGAATTTTCGTTCTTCCTTGAATTCTTCTACTATCCAGAATTGCAGAATCACAATTTTGCAATTTTCATATTTTCTGCAATCAAGATTAATTTATTTAGAATTCTATCCTGAATGCCATCATTCTTATTTCCCTCTTATTTTAATGCAATATTTCAACTATTTTCAATTGGACTTAAGTCAAAACAAGAATATTTTAAGCAATTGGGAGTTAAATAAGCCTTAATTCTAAGGCTAATCACTTAGCATATGCAAGGATTCCAAAGCAAAAATTTTAAATTATATCACAGGATTTCCTCATCACCAACAAAATACAACACTCATCATCAACACAATTAAGCACACAAACTCAAACAAACAACCAAAAACTTTCAGATTTATCTTAAAAACAGGCATAACATGCATTCCCCCCAAACTTAAATTAAACATTGTCCACAATGTTTAAACCAATCTAACTCTCCTAAATATGCAAAGGGACAATAAAAAAGATAAAGGGAATTGATACTGCCCTAGAATGCAAGAGATAGCCGACAACTCTAAACATCCAACAACCTTGGAAAATGTGAATGAAGGGAATAATTAAATTAAATCCACAGTGGAAGCATTGGATCGTCTTTGATTTTAATTAGAATTAAATAAAAACTAAGGTTAAGCAAAACTTACATTGAAATATAATATGGAGAATATTCGACGGTTCTTTTTCTCCTTGTATTCCAACTTCAACGAGCTCCAAGACTTCCACAAAGTCTTCCATGCTATGACTCGAACAAAAGACCAAAAAGGTTTGTGAGAACCTTCTTGAAATTAGAGATGAGGAATGAGAGGAGAATTTCAAGAGTTCTTTTCTCATATTAAGAATACACACAATGGCTCATCCCTAGGTCCTATTTATAGTGGCCTAGAGCAAATAATTAAATAATATATTTTAATATCTAATATATTAAAATATATTTATCTAACCATTTTGAATCTTATTCAAACCTTTTTAAATTCTTCTACGACATCTATTTCCTAATTTGAGTCTAATTCAAATATAATAAGTATCTTTTCTTTAATGTATCTTAATACATTATCTTTGATATTTCATGTATCATATACATTAAATATGTTTTCTCTCATTTAATATATCAAATATATTAAATTTTAATTTCAAAATTTCAAAATTTATTCTCAATGAAATTGATCCCTATTTGTTCATATGAGCTAACAATAGGATCTTATGGACCTACAGATTATAAGCTCCAATGATACAAAATTAATTAATTAAACTCTTTAATCATTTAATTTTCATTCATTAACTCTTTGTCACTCCACTATAGACCTAGAGTTGACCTCTTATGTACTGTAGGACAAGTTATGTCCATGGATATAACCACTACATGCAAGTTGTTCCTTCATAAATTTTTCGTAATTACAGATGGGACAAAATTTTATTTTACCCCTGTAATTACATCTTGCACCTTAAGTACCACTGATCCTCTAATGAACAATTTGTTTATGATCGAATCCTAAACTAAGTCCCTATCGGGCCAATGAGAGGGTGGGGTCCCATTGTTCAAGTCCCAAAATCAGCACTTAATGGAACTACTCATTTACTTACGCTATATGGGGATGAGTGAATTCCATCTTTGTGAGATTATGTTCCTAGCTCCTTATTTGGCCAAGTCCCCAAAATGGTAGGCTTATTAAATCGGCTATAAAACTCATTCTCACCCATGTAAATCAAAGGACAAGCCCTCAAAGGCAGGAGTTCATAACTCACTCAGGATTAAGATCAAGTCGCATATGATCATTTTGATGAAATATTAATCTTCTTAATTAATGGATTTATAAAGAGAGATTAAATATTTAGTGGTCCAGTCTTATACAAACTCATTGTATAAGATACTCGCACTCACTTGTCTCCAAATGAGCGATTTGGATCAAATCATTTGTAACTATTACAAAAAGGGTCGTATCAATACTGTTACCAAGATAAGGCACCCAACTTTATCCATATACTATGACCCTTTAGGTTATTTCTTAAACATGATCCTCCCGTATGTCAACCACATACTTTTCAAGATTACACTAATAACCTTGGATTTTTCATATAATGGATAATATTATATTGCAAATAAAATAATTAAAATTATTATTAATTATTAAATAAATCATTAATTACGAGGCTTTAGGGCATAAATCCAAACAGTGAAGAGCAATATGGATCTCGAGCTCCTGAAACATTGAAACCAGAGACAAAAGCCACAATTACTCACCTAACAAAACCAAAATAACAAAACAAAGTAAACAACTAACCTTGGGTTGCCTCCCCATAAGCGCTTGTTTAGTGTCATTAACTCGACGGGATTCTCCACTCTTTCGGGTGGCTAAAAAATGAAGAACCCATCATCCCTCCTATTTTCTGCATCCTCACAAATCATATCAAGTCTTCCCACATGATTCCCATCAAGGACAGGATTCGAACGTGGGGGAAAAATATCACTAGGCACAACAGAGGGAAAAAAAACTTCTTCTCAAATTCATTCTCAGCATTCAAATTTTCATTTCTCCAGAGCATGCTACTATGTGAATATTCAACAGAAGCTCCATAATTCAAAATATCATCTAAAACATGCTAGATACTCATAACTCTATTCACACCCTCACGTAACCTATCAACTTAAAACATCTTTTCACTAACAGAACACTCATGAAACATTGATCGATATTGCTGCACGCAAGTGCACGTGATCGAAGTAATAAGAAACTGAAAGTATTCCAGAGTATCATACCCAAGGGAACGGGTTTTAATAAAATGAATTTTAAATGGCCCAAAATTGTTCACAAATTGCAACTTAAGGTAACCGTGGGTGAAAATGATTTGCAAGGTGTTTTGACTAAAAGAAAAATTGTTTGAAAAACAATGAAAATGAAAAACAGGATTCAAGATGCTAATGCCCCTTTGGAAAAGAAATGCAACAAGAAGGCAATTGCAATCGTAGCTAACTCAAGAACTAAGTAAACCGAATTCAACTCCTATTCGACCTTCTCTGAAATATCTTTAGGAGACTAAGTGATTAAACCTATATTTCTATGGCTAATCTAACTTAGATATTTTGCGCACAACTCTAGTGGTTTTGGAGTCTCGCCCTATGTCTAGGGTCGATGTTTCAGGTCTTATGTCTTATCCTTTTCCTTCATTGCTTTGGCGACATCCGCTTCCCTTAACCCTATCGGTATTAAGTTTAGCTTGACAAGCAACACTAGATGGCCAACTAAGGTTTACCCAACATTGAACTCACCAAAAGCAAACAATAGTTCAAGAATTAGTTAGATTGTTTTTGCTTTCGAGCTTTACATTTTTCCTCTAGGGTATTCACAAACTTGAATCCCTAAGGAAATTTAGCTCTTCATAATTAAATTAACAAAAACAGTAAGCTTGAAATTGTAGGAATTCATTGGAACAAAAGAAAATGAAGAGAACAACCGATTTTTCAAAATAAAAATTAATACTGGATTCAAGAACCAAGCTAAACTAATTCAAAATTTCAAAATCCAACTAATGCTAAACTAATTTCTATGGCTAAACTAATGTTGGATTCAATTTTTCAAAGTCCAACTAATTTCCATAAGAAATCACAAGGAAAGAATGAGATAAACAGTGGCTAAATGTTCTGAAAATTAAAGAACAAAATGGAAAATTGCAATAATTGAAGAACATAAACGAAATTACAACAAAGATTTGCTCTTAACCACTACCAACATTCGTTGTTGTGGGATTGAAGAGAGTTTAGAGATGGAGATGTATAAGAAAACTCTAGTACAACAACTAAAAAAAATTGAAAATAACAGACTGCTACAATCGGTGAAGAAAACCCAAAAAAATATAAATGAAAATCTTACAAAATCGAGCTCTTCTCTCATGGCTTTCTCCTCCAAATATATAGAGACTTCATGCTAGGGTTTCCCTCTTGGTTGATGGACAATCATGGCTAATTATCTTGCTGAATTCGTGGGTAAATTTTGTTCAAAATCCCAAAATTTGCATTTTTCCTTAATTTCCAGATCTGTCAAAAATGCAATTGCATTCTGAAAAAATCATGCATCAAAACATTAAGTAAGTGTGAATTTTTTTCTTCTTTTGTTTTCTTTTCTCAACTTACTTAATCTAAAGGTCTTCCAACAATCATGTGATTAAATTCAACCACTTTTCTAATTTTCATCAAATATGAATAAAAATCACAAGTATAACTAGGTTTAAAGGCCAAATAATCCTCATGAATGAGAATTATCAAACATGATGTCAGGGTGATTCACAACATTCTCATTTCTATTCAAATTCCTAAAACAAACAACAACATCATCATCAAATCATCAAAAAAATCAAAAGAACCTGCCGAATTAACAGAACCAATAGAAGAAACGTCAGAAATCAAATGATCACCAGGGAAAACATGCATGTCCACATCCTCAGACTCAACAGATATACGCTCATCAATAGAAGGAAAAGACTCGATACTATTGACCCTATAATAACAACTATTCACACTCTCAAAAGCATCAATGGGGTCAAAGATGTCAAATCTTACCTTCTCATCATCCACTTGCAGAGTAAGCTTACCTTTATGCATGCTAATCTCAGCTCTGTTCGTGGCTAGAAACAACCTTCCTAGGATTATGAGGATCTCCTCGTCCTCTTCCATCTCAAGGACAACAAAATCTATAGAAAAAATAAACTTGTTAACTTTCACAAGAACATCTTCAACTATACCTTTCGGTCGAGCAACCGAATGATCAGCTAGCTGAAAAGAGATACTTGTGGGCTGGATTTCTTGTAAACTAAGTCTCTTGTACACATAAAAAGACAATAAATTAATGCTTGCCCCTAGGTCACATAATCCCCTATCTATATGCATGTTACCAATAATGCAAGGAATATTTATACTCCCTGGGTCTTTTAGTTTCATGGGCATCTTCTTTTGAAGGATGGTTCTACTTTTTCTCAAATAGACTTAGCATTGCATTAACTTCAAATCTTTTCTTCTTCAACAACATCTTTATTATAAACCTTCCTTAGTTAGGCATATTGGCAAGAGCATCTGCAAGATGAATGTTAATATGCAGCTTTTTTAACATATCTAAAAATTCAGAAAATTGAGCATCTAATTTAACATTCTGAAATTGTTGGGGAAAAGGAAGCTCCTTGTAATCAAACATGGGACATTCACCACGCCTCCCTAGAAAGCTAATGTGTGCTCCACAATCTACTATTCTGGACCTAGGTGCCTCAATCTCCTCCTCTATCTCCAATTCCTAGGACTCCTCTCGATTAACTCCAGAAAGGTCTTCTTCAACTCTCCATCTTTCTGATTCATCTTTTTTTTCTCGATTAACATTCTTAAATTACGTCATAATCAATATTGAACGAAGGATTACACTTAACCAGGAACTTGTCATTAGTAGATGCCCTCGATAGTGTCATTAGTTCATCTTCTTGCAGCCTCAGTTATTGGAGCAGTTATGGATAACAGAACTCGTGTATAAGTTGCTCATGACAACAGCCATCAAAAAAGTCTTTTTGAACGTCATCACTTAACTTATGCTTTGAGATGAGGGAAATGGATAAGAGGTAAAAATGGTCTAACTGGGCATGCCAATTTGTTCAACACGTAATTTTGAAAGAGAAATAAGACATGTGTAAAGAACTTATATTTGTATTAATATTGTGGGTGTAGTACAATCTTTAATTTGTTCCTCTGATTCTTTCTCTCAAATGTACATTTGTCTCAAGGGCTTTGCAGCTTGTTCTCGAATGCACTTGTTGATTGTTGGATCGGCCCTTGGCTTGTTGATCTTGTTGGATTAGGCTCTGGCTTGTTGATCCTTGAAGAATTTATTGAAGTTTTGAAGTCTTTGCGCTTCAAATACCTTTAACTTGTCTTCAAAGATATTTTTGTAAGGAATGAACACTTCATCCCGCAGCGGAAGCATTGGATCGTCTTTGATTTTATTTAGAATTAAACAAAAAAACTAAGGTTAAGCAATAAATACCTTGACATAAATATTATGGAGAATCTTTCTGGCGGATCTTTATCTTTTCCACAAAGTCTTGCTGGCTATGACTCAAACACAGGACCAAGGCTTGTGGGAGCCTCTTGAAAGAAAACCCACAAGGGATTGGAGAGGAAGAGGTCTAGAGAGAATTCTCTAATTCTCTATTGAGGATATATGTGTTGTATCTAATGGCTCAACCCAAGGGTCCTATTTATAGAGACCAAGGGTAAATCTTTGCCAGAATTAAAATATTATATTTTAATATCTAATATATTAAAATATATCATATACTTATTTGAATCTCATTCAAATCTCCTACGATATTTATTTATTTGAATCTTATTCAAATTTTATAAATATCTTTTATTTAATGTATCAAATATACATTAATTATTTTAATATTTAATGTATAAAATACAATAAATATATTTTCTTCTTTTATATTTAATATATCTAATATTTTAAATATTAATTTGAACACTTCAAATTAAATATTAAATTTGAACATTTAAAATTGTAATATTTAATATATCAAATACAATAAATATATTTTTCTCTTTTATATTTAATATATCTAATATATTAAATATTAATTTAAACACTTTCTCTTGTATGTCAACCACATCCTGTTTGTGAGGGCTTGTCCTTTGATTTGCATGGGTGAGAGTAGCTTTTATAGCCGATTCAATATGCCTACCATTTTGGAGACTTGACCAAATAGAGAGCTAGGAACATAATCTCACAAGATGGAATTCACTTCTTCCCATATAGGGTAAGTAGATGAGTAGTTCCCTTAAGTGTTGATTTCAGGACTTGAACAATGGGGTCCCACCCTCTCACTAGTCCGAGAGGGATTTAGTTTATAATTCGATTATAAACAGATTGTTCATTAGTGGATCAGTGGGACTTAAGGTGCAAGATGTAATTATAGGGGTAAAACGGACTTTTGACCCAGCTGTAATTACGAACAACTCGTGAAGGATCGACTTGGATGTAATGATTATATCTATGGACACAACTTGTCTTACAGTGCATAAGAATGCAACTCTAGGTCTATAGTTAAGTGACCTATAGTTAATGAATGAAAAATAATTAATTAAAGAGTTTAGTTAATTAATTTTGTATCATTGGAGCTTATAATATGTAGGTCCATAAAATCCCCTTGCTAGCTCATAGTAACACTAAAAGATCAATTTAGTTAAAAGAAAATTTTGAAATGTTCAAATTAATATTTAATATATTAGATATATTAAATGTAAAAGAGGAAATTATATTTATTGTATTTGGTACATTAAATATTAAAATTTGAAATGTTCAAATTTAATATTTAATTTGAATTGTTCAAATTAATATTTAATATATTAGATACATTAAATATAAAAGAGGAAAATATATTTATTGTATTTGATATATTAAATATTAAAATAATTAATGTATATTTGATACATTAATTAAAAGATATTTATAAAATTTGAATAAGATTCAAATAAATAAATATCGTAGGAGATTTGAATGAGATTCAAATAAGTATAAGATATATTTTAATATATTAGATATTGAAATATAATATATTAATTCTGGCAAAAATTTACCCTTGGTCTCTATAAATAGGACCCTTGGGTTGAGCTATTAGACACAACACTCATCTCCTCAATAGAGAGAATTTCTATTCCTCTCCAACCCCTTGTGAATTTTCTTTCAAGAGACTCCCACAAACCTTGGTCCTATGTTCGAGTCATAGCCAGAAAGACTTTGTGGAAGAGATAAAGATTCGCCAGAATATTCTCCATAATATTATTTTCAAGGTATGTTATGCTTAACCTTAATTTTTTAGTTAATTCTAAATAAACTCAAACTGATTCTCACACTTCCGCTTGGGTTTAATTAGATTATTCCCTTCATTCCAGGCTTGAAGTCTTCTTATCTTCAAAGCGTCTTTAGTCTTTGAAGGGTCTTCAGTCTTTTAAAGAGAGTTTTCTGATTGAATTCTCTCTCTTGTATGTGTGTTTCACTCGAGGGCTGGCGTCCTTGTTCTCGAGGCTGAAGGTTTAATAAATCTTTAGGGTCTTCGAGTCTTCGAGTCGTATAGAGTCTTTGGTCTTTAAGGAGTGTTCAATACCTAAGGACTTCAAAGAGTGTTCAACACCTAAGGACTTCAGGGAGTGTTCAGTACCTAAGGACTTTAGGGAGTCTTAATTCTGACCTTCTTTGCTTTAAATTCTCTCTAAGTTCTATCGAGAATTTTAATTGTTGAACCCCTCAAAATGGAGGAGAGCTCTTCTATTTGTAGAGTCTTCCATGGGCATGTGGGCTTGGGTTTTAACGCCTTTAGCCCAATCTTCGGACTTGGGCTTTGTTGGCTTTGGGCCACTATTTGGATTTGAGTTTTGTTTAACTTTGACCCAAATTCCATATGACCCAATTTGACCAATTTAAATTTAATTATTTGATCAAATTGTCATAATTATGAAGACATGTAGCCTTATAATTTACGATTTGCCAATTTTTGTCTTCAAATCAAATTTGGGACACATGTCAATTTATAATTGGTCCCAAATTTAATTATTTGTAGCTCTTTTCATAATTTTGAATAATGATGTGAAAATTAGGGATTGACCGAAATTTCTCAGTTAAGAGCAATACAAATTCATACACTTGTTCATAAATTTTAAAAACGTTTGTTTTTATATTGAGAGCATTAAAAACGTTTATTTAAGTTACTAAAACTTTTTATTTTATAAAATATCAATTTTTGTTGTAAAATTGAGAGGCGAAACCGGGCACCAAAACTTTACCAAAACATATAATAATAATAATAATAATAATAATAATAATACAAGTGTAGTATATATATATAATATAAACAAATAATACAAGTGGAGTATATATATATAATATAAACAAATAATACAAGTGGAGTATATATATATAATATAAACAAAAATAGAGATTTATGGCAAATTAAAAGCAAATGAAATTAGAGAGGTTTCTTTTCCAAATATCTATATCTTTATTTATCCACCAAAAACCACTATTTATAGACAATTTGGAGAGCATGATGTGGTACATTTGGACACCAATCTATGGCCTTTGTTGGACACATAGAAGACACTTTGGCTATGGAGAAAATGCCACTTGGCATGGATATTAAGTGGGCATGTGGAATGGGCATTTACATGTGCCATATTTACAATACTCCCCCTTAAATGCCCATTTATATAAAATATGCCTCGTTAAAACCTTACTAGGGAAAAACCCAATGGGAAAAAACTCTAGTGAAGGAAAAAGAGTACATATTTTATATAGTTTACTATAATACATTCACTCCCCCTCATGGAGACATCACTTAAAGTCTTTGAGTCGCCGCATTCCAATGCTATATACTAATTTATCGAAGGTTGCAGTTGGTAATGCCTTTGTAAATAAGTCAGCCAGGTTATCTTTTGAACAAATTTGTTGTACAGTGATATCGCCATTTTCTTCAAGATCATGAGTATAGAAGAGCTTTGGTGAGATATGCTTTGTTCTATCTTCTTTGATATATCCTCCCTTGATTTGAGCTATACATGCTGTGTTGTCTTCGTATAACATCGTTGGAAGAGGTTTACTTGAAGACAAGCCACATGTCTCATGAATGTGTTGTGTCATCGATCTTAGCCATACACATTCTCGACTTGCTTCATGAATAGCGAGGATTTCAGCATGATTTGAAGAAGTGGCCGTTATAGTCTGTTTCACTGATCGCCACGATATAGCAGTTCCTCCACATGTGAATAGATAACCTGTCTGAGATCTAGCTTTGTGTGGATCAGATAGATAACCAGAATCTGCATAACCAACTAGATCATATTTTGATTTGTTAGAATAAAATAAACCCATATCAATTGTCCCTCGAAGATATCGGAGTACATGCTTAACTCCGTTCCAATGTCTTTTTGTAGGACATGAACTATATCTAGCTAATAAATTTACTGAAAATGCAATATCTGGTCTTGTGTTATTAGCCAAATACATAAGTGCACCAATTGCACTAAGATATGGTACTTCAGGACCAAGTAGTTCTTCATTGTCATCTCGAGGTCGAAATATATCTTTCTTTATATCCAGTGAACGAACTTCCATTGGAATGTTCAATGGATGTGCTTTATCCATATAGAATCTTTTTAAGATTTTCTCTGTATAAGTTGATTGATGAACAAATATCTCATCTGCTAAATGTTCAATTTGCAAACCAAGGCAAAATTTTTTTTTTCCAAGATCTTTCATCTCGAATTCTTTCTTAAGATATTCTATTGCCTTGGATAACTCTTCAGGAGTTCCAATTATATTTAAGTCATCAACATATACAGTTATAATAGCAAATCTTGACTGAGATTTCTTTATAAAAACGCACGGACATATTGGATTATTTTGGTATCCTTCTTTCAACAGATATTCACTCAGGCGATTATACCACATTCGTCCTGATTGTTTTAATCCATATAATGATCTCTGTAACTTTATTGAATACAATTCCCGAGAACTTGATTCATATGTTTATGGTATTTTAAATCCTTCCGGGATTTTCATATAAATGTGATTATCGAGAGATCCATATAAATACGCCGTGACTACATCCATTAGATGCATATCAAGCTTTTCATATACAGTCAGACCAATCAAATATCTTAGCGTTATTTCATCCACCACAGGAGAATATGTCTCCTCATAATCAATACCAGGCCTTTGCGAGAATCATTGTGCAACAAGTCTCGCTTTATATCTTGTGACTTCATTCTTTTCATTTCTTTTCCTTACAAATACCCATTTATATCCTACAGGTTTGACGTTTTTCGGTGTTGGGACTACTGGTCCAAAAACCTCACGTTTTGAAAGTGAGTTCAACTCTGCTTGGATTGCTTCTTTCCACTTCGGCCAATCCTTTCTACGTTGACATTCTACGATAGATTTTGGGTCAAAATCGTCACTTTCATGAATAATATCGTGAGCAACATTATAAGAAAAAATGTTGTCAATAATGATATCATTTCGGTTCCATCTCTTTCCTGTTGTAACATAGTTTATAGAAATTTCATTATTATCCTCAAGCGTTTGATTTTCACCAATACTCTTTTGAGTAGTTGTATTCTGGATTTCTTCTAGAACATCCATACCTTTTATTGAATCATTTTGATTCTCAACTACTTTTCTTTTTCGAGGATTTTTATCTTTAGAACCTATTGGTCTACCACGCTTCTGGCGTGCTCCAGACTCATTATTGACAACTTGTTCCTTTGGGATATCAACTTTTGATGGAGCATTTGCAGCTAGTATATATGATTTAGTCACACTTTTAGTATCTGTGAATGCATCTGGTAGTTGATTTGCTATATTTTGCAAATGAATTATCTTTTGAATTTCAAGTTCACATTGATTTCTACGAGAATCTAAATGAGATAATAACGATGCATTCCATGTAATTTCTTTTTCCAACTTCTTAATTCCTCCCCCTAATGTTGGAAAATTTGTCTCATTAAAATGACAATCAGCAAATCGTGCAGTAAATACATCACCCGTCAGGGGTTCAAGATATTTAATAATTGATGGGGAATCAAAACCAACATATATTCCTAACCTCCTTTGATGACCCATCTTAGTACGTTGTGGTGGAGCAATCGGTACATATACTGCACATCCAAAAATTCTTAGATGGGAAATATTTGGCTGTTGGCCATAAGCTAATTGCATTGGGGAGTATTTATTATAAGCTACTGGCCTAATACGTGCCAGTGATGCAGCATGCATAATAGCATGACCCCATACCGATGTAGGAAGTTTAGCTCTCATAAGCAATGGTCTTGCAATTAGTTGCAGACGTTTTATAAATGATTCTGCTAGACCATTTTGTGTATGAACGTGAGCTACATGATGTTCAACACTTATCCCAATTGACATACAATAATTATTAAAAGTTTGGGATGTAAATTCACCAGCATTATCAAGTCGAATGGTCTTAATTGTATTATCAGGAAATTGTGCTTTTAACTTAATTATTTGAGCAAGTAATCTTGCAAATGCAAGATTTCGACTTGATAATAAGCATACATGTGACCATCTGCTGGATGCGTCAATTAATACCATAAAATATCTAAATGGACCACTTGGTGGGTTAATATGTCCACAAATATCACCTTGAATTCGCTCTAAAAATGCAGGTGATTCAATCCCCACTTTAGCTGGTGATGGTCTAATAATTAATTTCCCTTGAGAACAAGCATCACATGACAACTCATTGGATTGAAGAATCTTCTGGCTCTTTAAAGGATGTCCATGTGAATTCTCAATAATTTTTCTCATCATTATTGACCCTGGATGACCCAATCGATCATGCCAAACACTGAATATTTCTGGATTCATGAACTTCGGGTTCATTATTGCATAACTTTCGATTACTCGTATATGAGTATAGTATAATCCAGAAGAAAAAGCAGGCAGTGTTTCTAATATACGTTTTTCATGTGAAACAATAGATGTTATATAGAGACACTCTATATTATTTTTACAATCAGTTTCAACATAATAATTATTTTCACGTATATCTTTAAAACTTAATAAGTTTCTTTTCGATTTGCTAGAGAACAGAGCATTATTAATTGTAAATCTTGTTCCTCTAGGCAAAATAAAGTTTGCTTTTCCAAAACCTTCAATCAGATTTGCAGAACCTGATATAGTATTGACTTTTGCTTCCAGCATTGTCAATCTAGTAAAATATTTTCTATTTATGAGTATCGTGTGCGTAGTTGCGCAGTCTGCCAGACATAAATCCTCATTGCTCATTTTCGAGTTACTCAACATATTGAAATTGTTCATATTTCTTCATTGAAAAGAAAAGAAAAACGATCACAAAGAGTCTTAAATATATATACAAACAAAACAACAACAAAAACATACTAAACAGTACTTAATTATATATTTTCATACAAATCATCCTCTACTTGTTTGATTGCATCAATTCTCTCTCCAGGAGATTCAAAATAATCAGCTACATCAAGATGCATCATATTGGAAGGGTCAAACACATCACCTTCTTGAATGGCAAGATTTACCTCCACATTCTTTCCTTTTCCTTTTTCCTTCAGGGAAGCTTGATAGAGATCAACAAGGTGTTTTGACGTACGACAGGTACATGACCAGTGCCCAGTCATTCCGCACCGGAAACATTTATGTTCATCACCTTTCAAACTTCTATCTTGTGAAGCCTTTCCTTTATGATCATCACTTCGTGTGGGTTTCTTAAAATTATAATGCCCACCACGAAAATAGGTATTTCTTCCTCTATCGCGGTCCCGACCTCGACCACGACCACGACCTCGACCACGGTTATTAAAATTCACAGCATTCACTTCAGGGAATGGTGTTGCTCCAGTTGGTCGGGATTCGTGATTTTTCATCAATAACTCGTTATTTTGTTCAGCAACGAGAAGACATGAGATAAGTTCAGAATATTTTGCAAAACCCTTCTCTCGATATTGCTGCTGCAGGAGCATATTCGAGACATGAAAAGTGGAAAATATCTTGTCTAATATATCAACATCAGTAATCTTTTCTCCGCATAATTTTAATTTTGAACTAATTCTGAAGAGTGCGGAATTATACTCACTTACTGATTTAAAGTCCTGCAACCTCAGGTGCATCCAATCATAACGAGCTTTTGGAAGAATAACTATTTTTTGATGATCGTACCTTTCTTTCTAACCTTGCCATAGAACGTAGGGATTTTTTATTGTAAGATACTCCATTTTCAATCCCTCGTGAAGATGATGGCGAAGGAAGATCAGGGCTTTTGCTTTTTCTTGATTTGATGCATCATTTCCTTCTTTAATTGTTTCTCCAAGATTCAAAGAATCTAAATGGATCTCAGCGTCAAGGACCCATGACAAGTAGTTATTTCCATTAATATCCAGGGCCGCAAATTCTAGCTTTGTAAGGTTTGCCATAATAACACTATAAAAATAATAATATATTTATATTAGAAATTTAACATAAACCAAATGCGTAAAAATGGCTTACCTATAAGACTTACCTTTAGCGGGAAAAATGACAGAGTCTCGTGCTGATAACGTGTTGTAAAATTGAGAGGCGAAACCGGGCACCAAAACTTTACCAAAACATATAATAATAATAATAATAATAATAATAATAATAATACAAGTGTAGTATATATATATAATATAAACAAATAATACAAGTGGAGTATATATATATAATATAAACAAATAATACAAGTGGAGTATATATATATAATATAAACAAAAATAGAGATTTATGGCAAATTAAAAGCAAATGAAATTAGAGAGGTTTCTTTTCCAAATATCTATATCTTTATTTATCCACCAAAAACCACTATTTATAGGCAATTTGGAGAGCATGATGTGGTACATTTGGACACCAATCTATGGCCTTTATTGGACACATAGAAGACACTTTGGCTATGGAGAAAATGCCACTTGGCATGGATATTAAGTGGGCATGTGGAATGGGCATTTACATGTGCCATATTTACAATAATTTTAACACTTTTTGTTATTCTATCATTTAATATATGTTCACTCAACACACCTCTCTTTCATTTAGTTTGTGTGACTGCAACATATAAATTTTGTAGGCAAGTTAATACACATATCTAGAATTACTTTCTTATCTAACTGTTAAAAAATAAACAACAAACTACCGACAACAATAAATAGTTATTTTATTAAAGTTTAAGACATTTGAAAATTTTAAGAATCAAATAAGAATAAACTTGAAAATTTAAGCACTAAAATATAAAGTTAGGAAAGTTTATAACCAAATGAAATAATTGTAAAAATTTAGAAACTAAGATAGAATATCCAAGATAACACTGTGAAGTTGTTAATCTTAGCTGGGGAGTTTTATATGCTCTTTGGTTTTGTTTTTTTTTTTTAAGAATTATTTCTAAAAAATGTTTTATAAATGAACTTTAAATTTTTTTTTAGGATGTTCTTGTAATTTCAATTTAAAATAGTTTGGAAATATTTTAATTTTTATGCATGTTCAAATTCCTCTTATAGATCACTATGTTACTCTATTTTGTTCATATATTTGATATTCTATCTTGTTAATAGATATTCACATCATCATCTAGTTAACTATGTTAAGTATACGAACTACATAGACTATAACTTAAAAGTTAAAAAATGTAAAGTAATTGGAACCACGTGAATTAAATAGGATACAATTATCAAAGTTCAATGACTAAATTTACGACAAAATATTATTGTTTCTTTTTGTTATTAGGTTAAAATATACTTTTGGTCTCTATACATTTATTGAAGTGACAATTTAAGTCCTTGAACTTTAGAATGTAATGATTTAATCATTGTACGTTCAATTTTGTAACAATTTAGATCATGAATTTTAGTAGGTAAAAATTTAGTCCTTGTATTTCAAAGGTTTTAACAATTTAGTCCTTACCATGAAAAATTATATCAAGGTGAAAGTGTCAATTTTTATTCTGTAACAATTTAACTTTTGTAGTTTATGTACATTTGATCCCTCATCGATTTATCAATCTGCATATATAAGAAACTTCATTAAACTTTAACAAGAATTTTACATTATAGGGTCTAAATAATTACAAATTTTAAATCACATAAATTAAATTGTTACATAACCAAGGACTAAATTATTCTAAAATTTAAAATACATATAACTAAATTGTTACATACTAAAACTTAGAGATTAAATGAAAGTATAAGGACGAGAATTATTTTTTTTAAACTTATTATTATTATTATTAGTTTGGAAAACTAAATTTTAAAACCCTCTAGCCCAACAAGTTTCAATATAAAAAATTAATATTTTATTTTTACAATAAAAGAAGCTTCATGTCTTTGAAATTTGGCTTACGTGTCATTTTGGTTCAAGAATTTGAAATCTAGACATATCATTTAGGTTTCATTTGATAATCAATTCATTTTTTGTTTTTGATTTTTAGTTTTCTATTTTTTAAAAAATAACTGTGTTTGGTAACCAGTTGAGTTTTTAAAAATGTTTTTAGAATTATAAAGAAATTTTAAAAACGAAAAAGAAAACGCTTTCAAAAATGGTTCCTGTTTTTATTTTAGAAAACACGCGATGTGAAGTGGAGTGAGACCCACACGTTTATACACCACACCCTATGTACACTACACCTGGGCCGCACTTTTATTCTTAAATCAATTTTTATTCATATATTCCAGGATAAAATATCAATTTTTATTCTCTTTTTTTTTTTTTTTTTTTAAACTTCAATTTTTATTAGTTATATCAATTTTTTATTAAATTGAACCTTAAACTTAAATAAGTGCTCACTTTTTATCTTTCATTCAATTTTTAAAATTCACACACTAATTTAGTGTGATAAAAATTTGCATGAAATTAAATTTGATCTATACATAAAATTGTAAACATCAGCATAGCTTAACGGACAAGGTATCTACTTTTTCCTTTGAAGTTGGAGATTTGAATATCTACCCAACATTTATTGTACTAAAAAAAATAATACATAAAATCAATTGAATAATTCTATCGTAAATAGATTTAAAACATTAATATTGTTTTTTCAATATACAATTTTTCGCTAAAATGCACATAGTTCAGCGGTAATTGGCATATACCCTCAACCAAGAATTCAGAGTTCGAATCCCCCCACCTCAAATGTTGTTGGACTAAAAAAAATGCAATGTTTTAAAATTTTAAAATAAAAATATAATTTTATAATTATTTATATTAGATGGAAAAGTATTGTAAAAATAGTTCGGTTTTATTTTTATAAAAAAATATAAAATTAAAACCAGTCATCAAATGTTCTTTTAATTTTTAAAAACAAAAAAAATCAAAAGTAGTTACCAAACATGTTTTTGGTTTTCTGTTTTTAGAAACCAGAAAACCAAAAACAGTTACTAAACATATATAGTTTTTGTTTTTTTAAATCTGAAAACCAAAAACATAAAACCAAAAACCAAAAATCAAAAACTAAAAACCAAAGGGTTATCAAACGGGCCTTAGTTTTTGATTTTTTGTTTTTGAAAATTGTGCTTGTTTTCTCATCATTTCTCTACAATAAGTTTAATATTTCTTAACAAAAATTTGAGTTCTTAGTCAAATTCCAAAAGAAAAAAAACAAGTTTTTGAAAACTATTATTTTAGGCCCCGTTTGATAACCATTTGATTTTTGGTTTTTGGTTTTTGAAAATTAAGCTTGTTTTCTTCTAATTTCTTTACAATGGTTTTCATCTCCCTTAAGGAAACGGTTGAAATCTTAGCCAAATTCTAAAATCAAAACAAGTTTTTGAAAACTACTTTATGGCTTGATTTTTGAAAACATAGATAAAATGTAGATAACAAAACAAGTAAATCCATAGATGGGAGTAGTATTTATAGATTTAATTTTTAAAAACCAAATGGTTATCAAACGGGGCCTTAGTTTTCAAAATTTGCCTTGGTTTTTAAAAATATATGTAAAAAGTAGATAACAAAACAAAGAAACTCATAATGGAAGTAGTACTTATAGGCTTAATTTTAAAATATCGAATGGTTATCAAACATGGCCTTAGCTTTTGGTTTTCGATTTTTGAAAATTATACTTGTTTTCTTATCATTTCTCTACAATGGTTTTCATCTTCTAAACAATGGTTTTCATCATTCTTAAGGAATATTTGAATTCTTAGTTAAATTTAGAAAACAAAAACAAGTTTTTGAAAACTACTTTTTTAGTTTTTTAAAATTTAGCTTGATTTTTGAAAACATACTTAAAAAATAGATAACAAAACAAGTAAATCTATCGGTGGAAGTAGTATTTATAGGCTTAATTTTCAAAAACAAAAAACAAAAAATTAAATGGTTATCAAACGATACCTTAATTATAGAAATTCTTTTTTTTCTTTTCAATTAATTTTTAAGATGATGTAACAGAAATTCTTTTTTTTCTTTTCAATTAATTTCGAAGATGATGTAACATTATTGTTTTCTTTCTCTGTTAAAACAAAACTCGAACAACCACAAACATCTGATCTAAACAAAAAGAAAAAAAATTCAAAATTAATAATAATAGAAAATGTACATATATCTCACTATCTATATTAAAAACTCAACCACATATAGTTGCCATTAGCAATTGCACAACATGTTCACACGTAAATACAATTGTCAGCATAGAATTTTTAAGAAACTATGGTTTCTACAAGGTTAAAAAGATTGGACCTGAGAATAAATTATTCGCATGGCTTTTTGTATATCTGTGACTAAGAGTACATTGATACTCTTGTAAGGGTTTTCTTCATACCCTTCTTTTTTTTTTCTTATTTTGTTATTATCTTTTTTTTTGTTGGATGTATTTATTTATTTTATGAAAATTAATTAATTAAACATAACTATATGATCAACCCAATTATATAAAAATTAATTTATAATAATGTACAAAATTTTTGTAATTAATTATTCTATTGCAATAAATTAATAATAATGAAATTTTTAGAAATAAAAACAACCACAAACATCTGATCTAAACAAAAAAGAAAAAATTCAAAATTAATAATAATAGAAAATATCCATATATCTCACTATCTATATTAAAACTCAACCACATACAGCTGCCATTAGCAATTGCACAACATGTTCACATGTAAATAAAGTTATCATAATAGAATTTTTAAGAAACTTTGGTTAGGTGCAAGGTTTAAAAGATTGGACGTGAGAATAAATTATTCGCATGACTTTTTGTATATTCGTGAGTAAGAGTACATTGATACTCTTGTAAGGGTTTTCTTCATATCCTTCTTTTTTTTTTTTCTCTTATTTTGTTATTATCTTATTTCTTGTTGTTGGATGTATTTATTTATTTTATGAAAATTAATCAATTAATATTAACTATATGATCAATCTGATTATATAAAAATTAATTTATAATAATGTACAAATTTGCGTAATTAATTATTGTATGGTAATATATTAACAATAATGATTTTTGTAGAAATAAAAACAACCACAAACATCTGATCTAAATAAAAAGGAAAAAAAATACAAAATGTCCATATATCTCACTATCGATATTAAAACTCAACCACATATAGTTGCCATTAGCAATTGCACAACATGTTCACACTTAAATAAAGTTGTCAGAATAGAATTTTTAAGAACCTCTGGTTAGATACAAGATTTAAAAGATTGGACGTGAGAATAAATTATTCGCATGGCATTTTTTATATCCATGAGTAAGGGTACATTGATACCCTTATAAGGGTTTTCTTCATACTCTTCTTTTTTCTCTTATTTTTTATTATCTTATTTCTTTTGGTTGGATGTATCTATTTATTTTACGAAAATGAATTAATTAAAATTAACTATATGATCAATCCAATTATATAAACATTAATTTATAACAATGTACACAATTTACGTAATTAATTATTCTATTGTAATAAATTAATAATAATGAAATTTTTAGAAATAAAAACAACCACAAATATCTAAACAAAGAGGAAAAAATTCAAAATTAATAATAATAGAAAATGTCCATATATCTCAGTATCTATATCAAAAACTCAACCACATATAGTTGCCGTTACCAATTGGACAACATGTTCACATGTGCCGTTACCAATTGGACAACATGTTCACACCTAAATAGTCAAGAGTAGGATTTTTCCCCCATTTCGTCAACATGTCGTCGACATTTCGTTTTTTTTTTTTTTTTTTTTTTTTTTTTTTTTTAAGTTATCAAGTTTTCAACTTTCAAGGTAATTATCTCTTTATATTATTATTTAACTTTTGTTTTATTAATAATATAGATGATTTTTTAGATCATTTAAATTATCTTTGTTAGTTAATTGTTGTTTATTATTATTATTTGTTATATAATTGTTATTATTTTTTGTTTAATCAATGTTCATTATTTAATTGTTATTATTATCTTCATTGCGTAATCTATCCTTTTTCTTTTTGTTATAATTGTTGTTATTATGGATTGATATTGAAGTGATTGTTCTTATATTTTTTAATTTTATAATTTTCTTATTAGTTATATAATATTGTCTATGAATTAAATATTTCATTTATATACTAGTTTATTGTAATTTGAATAAATTGACTATACTTTATTCTCCAACACACAGTTCTGTCTAGGCTGAAGTATTTAAGTTGACTATAAGGGAACACCTCTACCTGGGAACTAAATTGGAAATGAAGCTAGTTATTTTTATTCAAATTTTTTTTTTAATGTTTGTGAAATTATATGTTTGTGAAGTAAATAATATATTCTGTTAATGGTGATAATTTTATATTAGTTTTTAAAACGTATAGATTGTATATTTATTATTATTTTTGGGTTTCATAGATGGAAGGAGGACATTTAGATCCAGCTTGGGCTTATTGCATTCCATTGGATGGAAATAAATCTGGCACTGTATGCAACTTTTGCCAGTTAGTGATTAAAAACGGTGGCATCACCAGATTCAAAAATCATTTAACTGGAAATGATCCCAAAAAGAACACCAAACCTTGTTTGAATGTGCCACCAGAGGTGAAAAAACAAATTGCAGAACAACTAAAGATGAAGGAGACAAAAAAAATGAGAGATGCAAAAAAAATGAAAGAAATTCAAAAGGATTTACGATCCAATCTGAAAGTTCATCAAGTTGATGATAGTAGTGATGGTGAGGATATTGAAGTCTTTGATATGACTATGAGTTACTCAGAAAAAAAACAATATCGTGAAGTTCTACGTAAAGAAATTCAAAATAAATAAATCAATTATGGTATAAATATAATTAAGCCATAATTAAAGTTTCATGAAATACTTCAAATAATTTAAATCAATTTCTATATTTTTTTTTTTCTCAAATTCCTGCTGGCAAGCCTGGCATCGACATTTCAATCGATATTTATATCTAAATATTATCTTAGTTTTTAGATGTGATGCTTAAAGATGGTCAATTATAGTCTAATTAAGCCACAATCAAAGTTTCATTGGCTAATTCAAACAATTTCCATTAATTTCCACAATTTTCGTAAATTTTCTCGAAATTTCCATCGACATGTCCATTTCCATCGACATTTTCATGAAATTTAGACCTCGACATTTCTATCGACATCGACATTTTGAACCTTGGTTAGGTACAAGGTTTAAAAGATTGGACGTGAATAAATTGTTTGCATGTTTTTTTGTATATTTGTGAGTAAGGATACACTGATACCCTTGTAAGGATTTTCTTCGTACCCTTTTTTTTTCTTATTTTGTTATTATCTTATTTCTTTTTGTTGGATGTATTTATTTATTTTATGAAAATTAACTAATTAAAATTCAATCCAATTACATAAAAATTAAGTTATAATAATGTACACAATTTGCGTAATTAATTATTCCATTGTAATAAATTAATAATAATGAATTAATAAATTTTTGTTTTTAAAAATATACTGAATGAATGTAATTAAGTATTTACTGAAACTATTAATAAATTAGCAATCTAATTAAATATATTTAATTAATTAAAATTGTAATTAATAATTCGATTTATACATATATTATTCATGATCAATAATTAGTTTATATCTATTAGTTGAAATATGAGTTCATTAATAAATGCATCATAATAATATATAATTTATAAAATTAATCTCATAAAAAACACAAAAATCATTTATTCATATACAAATTTAGCATTCTTAGTGTACAACCAAACACATTAGTAGGTGATTCCCAACAATATTATTCCTAGGTATCTTATTTTTAGACATCTATTATCCATGGCGTACAGAAAACCTAAAGCCAATTACCAAACGACCCCTTCAGAACTAACTTTGAGAAGTAGATGTAAGCTTCATTTAGGTCAATGGAGAGCACAAATTTTATTTTCATTTTTTAGTTTAACAATTGTAAGGTGGGGATCAAACCATCAACCTTTGAGATGATAATTGGTGTCTTATCCACTATGCTATACTCAAATTATCTAGAGAGTATAAATTGTATGATAAGAAAAAACATAATAAACTTTATAATATTTCTCTATAAATATGCACTCTATTGTTACTATCCAATCACGTATTCATTTTATAGATTTTGTATTTTTAAATTGTAATTTAGGCTAAATTATTAAAAGTAAAAAAAATACCCTTGAACTTTTTCTTTTGTTCCAAAAATACCCATATTCTTTCAAAAGTTGCTATATTATCCTTGACCTTTCACAAATGTTTCAAAACTATCCTTAGAGTACAATCCATTAAAATGTTACGAAACATCAATGTGGCAGTAACTTAGAACAACGCGGCAGTGACTAAGATACTTACTTAGATTAAGTTTGAAAGAATGACATTTAGATACGTCGACTTTTAATTTCGTTCAACATTCTAACAGTTTTTCTACTCTAATGGTAGTTTTTGAAAATTTTATGAAAGGTCAAGGGTAACTGTAACTTTTGAAAGAATGAGATATTTTTTCAACAAATGACAAAGTTCATAAGTACAATTTTTAATAATTTAGCCTATAATTTATTCATATAACTGAGAAATAAATGAGGTGGCAAAACTTCCAAACTATCTAAATGCACAAAATTTTGTCAAGAAAGAGTATGGGAAGTGACAAGATGCAAATGACTATTTGGATAATATCTTATGTCGTTTTTTTTTCTGAACAGAGGATAATTGAGTGAGAAGATAAAGCAAATAAAAAGCACATTGTTTGTACCAAAAAAAACTATTATTTCTAAAACATGTGTTTGTATAATCTCTATCCGCGACATAACTTAATAAATAAAATGTAAAAGGAAAATTATCGAATAATATGCTTTTATTACCTTCTACACAATTAGATTTTAGATGTTGAATGAAAATTTTCGACCAATCACAAATTGTCACGTCATTATTAGTAAATTAATGACAAAATTACAAATAATTAAATTTGGGACTAATTATAAATTGACATGTGTCCTTAATTTAATTTGAAGACAAAAATTGACAAATCCTAAAATTAAAAGGTCACATGTCTTCATTATGACCATTTGACCAAATAATTAAATGTGGTCATATGGAATTTGGGTCAAAGTTAAACAAAACCCAAATTCAAATAGTTTGGCCCAAGTTTAGCAGAGCCCAAGTTCAATGGTTCGGCCCAAAAGCCATGAAAGCCCAAGCCCATATATCCATGGAAGCTTTATAAATAGAGATGCTCCCCTCCCTTTCAGGGGTTTAGAAATTAAACTCTATGGAGATCTCAGAGAGAATTCAGAGAAAAAAAAGTCAGAAGACTCCCTAAAGTCCTTAGGTGTTGAACACTCCTTAAAAATCAAAGACTCTTCAAGACTTGAAGAATTTAAAGATTGATTGAAGCTTCAACCTCGAGAACAAGATGCAAAGCCTTTGAGACAAATTCACATTTGAGAACAAGCTACAAAGCCCTCGAGACAAATCTACATTCGAGAACGAATTGCAAAGCCCTCGAGACAAATGTACATTTGAGAGAAAGAATCAAAGGAACAAATTAGAGATGATACTACACGCACTCCAATTAATACAAATTCAAGTTCTTCATCTATACGTGTCTCATTTCTTTCTATTTTGAAATCTTGTGTATACAGATTGACACACCCAGTGGGACCATCTCTACCTCTCATCTCTTTCTTTCATCTCAAAACACAAGTGAAGTAATGTCGTTCAGGACTTCTTCAATGATTGTTGTCATGAACAACTTTTACACGGATTCTATTTTCCAAGGTTGCTCTAATGAATTCAAGCTGCAAAAATATGAAGCATCTATTATTGTGGGTGAAGTAATGATGCTGCTGGGGGCATCTACTAATGACAAGTTCCTGGTTAAGTGTAACCATTTGTTCGATTTTGATTTTGACGTAGTCAGTGGCGGATCCAAAAATTTTGTTTAGGGGGGGCTTTACTTATAATTTAGTAAAAGTGTGATTCCGATGCTAGCAAGGTCATTTTTGTAAATATACTTTGTAAACTTTGTCTCAAATATTACAAAATTATAATAAAAATTATAGTTCTTAGACCAAGATCTGCAAGTAAATCACCTAAATTTACTTATATGAAATATTTTTTAGAACTATTATTACTTTTCTTTAATGTAGATGATGAATCATCAATTTTTTTTTAATAATCTCTCCATTTAGATTTCAAATTAAATCTACAAATAATATTAATAAAAATAGATAAAATACAAAAACTAAAACATAAAATAAGAACAATGAAAACTAAATGTATAAAAATAATTGAAAGATGTAAACTAAATGTATAAAAGTAATTGAAACATGAAAACTAAATGTACCTTAGAAGATTAATATCCAAATTTTCGACTTCTTGAAATTGCAAACAATAATTAGACCCTAGAGATGATAAATATATGTTTATAAATTAAAAATAGTTTCTTTTAGGTTCAAAACATTATAGTGGTAGCTATACCATTTAAAAGTGACGATGAACAATATTATTTTTAGATAATTAAATTTTAAATATTCCACTAATATATATTTTTTTCATTTTTTTTGAATTCACATGTTTATATAAAACAATTTTATAAGTTTTTAGAGAAGCTTTAACCCAAAAGAGATATAATTACATACATAAAAGGAAAAAGAAAATTTAAACCTATCATATATAAAGGAATTTAAGATAATAAAAGGAGGGATTGTGTGAAGGTAATAATAAATTTAAATTAGAAATATTTTAAAGGAGGATGCAGGTTTTTTTATTTTTTTAAAGAGGGCGTATATTAAAAAGTTCTATATAAAATAGGACGAAAATATAGAAAATAGTAAGGCGGGCTCGAACACGAAACTTCTGAGAGGGCTAGCATGCATTTTGACCAATAAGACAAAGGCTTACTTTGTTAATTTTCTGTTTTTTATATAGATATTAATAAATCTTAAGAAATTGAGGGGGGGCTCAAGCCCCCTCTGGGCCTTAACTAAATCCGTCCCTGGACGTAGTATCCGTCATGATGACTGAAACAAGCACATGGAAGAAAGAATGGCAAAGATGCAAGAACATATCAACATCTTGATGAAAGCGATTGAAGAAAGAGATTCTCAAATCGCATACTTAAAGAGTCAGATTGAGAGTCAAAATTTCGTTGAATCAAGTTAAACTCTTACCGTCAAAGATCGCAACAAAGAGAAGGTTGTTGTGCCCTTGTATTTTTTATCTTCTTGTAAACCTTCGGAATATTTTTTGGGATGTGCAAACCAAATATAATGATGCCCTTGAGTTGCACCAAGTCTAAAACCGAGTGGATTTATTTTTTGTCCCATAATCCCCCATTATTATACATGTCATAACGTATCATATCTGTGCACTTTTCTTTAGTTATCCATCCACTAGGTTTGTTCAATTCTAATATGTTGTATTGCACTATTTGTCCAACAACATCAAGATATGATATGAACTCCATTAGAGCTCAAAATTGTGGGACTTCTTAAATTTTTTTCTTGTATTCTAAACCATATACTAAGAGATTAATAGTTTGAGGATGCCAACTGGATTTCAAATACCAAAGTTCCAACAATTTAATGGAAAAGGCAACCGTAAGAAAGACGTTGATCATTTCATCGACACATGTGAAAATGCTGGTACACAGAGATTTATTTTTCAAGCAATTTGTACGAACACTGAAAGGGAATGCATTCGACTGGTACACTGATCTAGAGCCTGAGTCAGTAGACAGTTGGAAATAATTCGAAAAAGAGTTTCTCAACCAATTCTACAGCACAAGACGCATCGTCAGCATGTTCGAGCTCACCAACACTAAGCAACAGAAAGGTGAAGTCGTTGTCGACTACATAAATCGTTGTAGAGCCATGAGTCTTGATTGCAAAGATCATCTCACTGAAGTATATACTGTCGAACTATGCATTCAAGGCATGTACTGGGGACTTCTGTACATCCTCCAACATATAAAGCTCCGAACCTTTAAAGAACTAGCATCTCGTGTTCACGATATGGAGATAAGTATTGCTAGTCAAGGAGACAAAAAACTTTTTATCTCAAACATAAGGAAATAGAGAAACAATATTGAGGCGACTTCATAAGAGTCTATGGTTGTAATACAACCCTTCTCAAGTCGTCTTCAAAAGAAAAACGCAAGAAGGATGAAAAACGACAAGACAATGAAAGGCGCCGCATAATTTTAAAGGAAAGACAGAAAAAAGTCTATCCTTTTCTTGATTCCAACATTCATGATATATTAGAGCAACTACTAGACACACAACTGGTCGAACTTCCAGAATGTAAGCAACCGGAAGAGATGAAAAAAGTTGATGATCCCAAGTATTACAAGGATGAATGAGTTATCGATCATCCAATGTAGAAGTGTTTCGTCCTAAAAGAGCTAATTCTAAGATTAGCCAAAGAAGGAAAAATTGAGCTAGACCTTGATGAAATAGCTCAATCAAGTCATGTTGTAGTAACAACAAACACATGCAGTCATATACCCTTTAGTCTACTTCATGATCAAGGAGTGCACCTAGTCCAATTTGGAACCTTTGAACATGTATCTATTTTATTGTTGGGATTTATGCCTTAAAGCCTCGTAATTAATTAATTATTTAATAATTAATAATAATTTTGATTATTTTATTTGCAATATAATATTATCCATTATATGAAAAATTCAAGGTTATTAATGTAATCTTGAACAGTATGTGGTTGACATATAGGAGGATCGTGTTCAAGAAATAACCTAAAGAGTCATAGTATATGGATAAGGTTGGGTGCCTTATCTTAGTAACATTATTGATACGGCCCACTTTGTAATAGTTACAAATGATTTGATCCAAATCATTCATGTGGAGACATGTGAGTGGGGGTATCTTATACAATGAGTTTGTATAAGACTAGACCACGAAATATTTAATCTCTCTTTATAAATCCGTTAATTGAGAAGATTAATATTTCATCAAGATTATGCGACTCGATCTTAATCCTGAGTGAGTTATGAACTCCTGCTTGTGAGGGCTTGTCCTTTGATTTGCATGAGTGAGAGTGACTTTTATAGCTGATTCAATATGCCTACCATTTTGGGGACTTAACCAAATAGGGAGCTGGAAACATAATCTCACAAGATGGAATGTACTCCTTCCCATATAGGGTATGTAGATGAGTAGTTCCCTTAAGTGCTGATTTCGAGACTTGAACAATGGGGCCCAACCCTCTCACTGGCATGAGAGGGACTTAGTTTATAATTAGATTATAAACAGATTGTTCATTAAAGGATCAGTGGTACTTAAGGTGCAAGATGTAATTATAAGGGTAAAACGGACTTTTGACCCAGCTGTAATTACGAACAACTCGTGAAGGATCGACTTGCATGTAATGATTATATCTATGGACACAACTTGTTCTGCAGTGCATAAGAGTGCAACTCTAGGTCTATATTGGAGTGACCTATAGTTAATGAATGAAAATTAATTAATTAAAGAGTTTAATTAATTAATTCTGTATCATTGGAACTTATAATCTATAGGTCCATAAGGTCCCCTTGCTAGCTCATAGTAACACTAAAAGATCAATTTAGTTGAAAGAAAATTTTGAAATGTTCAAATTAATATTAATTTGAAGTGTTCAAATTAATATTTAATATAAAAGAGGAAAATATATTTATTGTATTTGATACATTAAATATTAAAATTTGAAATGTTCAAATTTAATATTTAATTTGAAGTGTTCAAATTAATATTAAATATATTAGATATATTAAATATAAAAGAGGAAAATATATTTATTGTATTTGATACATTAAATATTAAAATAATTAATGTATATTTGATATATTAAATAAAAGATATTTATATAATTTGAATAAGATTCAAATAAATACAAGATATATTTTAATATATTAGATATTAAAATATAATATTTTAATTATGGCAAAGATTTTCCTTTGGTCACTATAAATAGGACCATTGAGTTAAGTCATTCTACACAACACACATCTCCTAAATAGAGAGAATTAGAGAATTCTCTCTAGATCACTTCCTCTTTAATTCCTTGTGGATTTTCTTTCAAAAGGCTCCCACAAGCCTTGATTCTGTGTTCGAGTCATAGCTAGGAAGACTTTGTGGAAGAGATAAAGAAAAATCTCCATATTTTCAAGGTATGTTATGCTTAACCATAATATTATTATTTAATTCTAAATAAACTCAAACCGATTCCTACGCTTCTGCTTGGGTTTAATTAGATTATTCCTTTTAGTTTCAACATGAGGTACGAAGGAATAAACTTCAAGATGAGATAGAACCTATCAATAATGAAGACAAAGGTTGGTGCTTAGGACTCTAATAGGACCGATTAAATCCTATTAATTCTAGCTTAATTCTTGTTAGTTTTGTGGATTATATGAGTATTTATGTTTATTTTGTAGATTCTTGAGCAATTGGTGCGTTTGGGGACATTTATGAGCATTTGAAGCTAATTTGGAGCTAACTAGAAGTTGTTCAGGTGCTTGGGGAATTTTGGGAGCTAAAATGATGTGAAATGCCCATGATGAAGCGACAAGACACCTCAAAATGCCATGGAGAATGCTTGAGGACAGAATGCTAGAAATCACGGCAGCATCGCGACACTGTAACAGTGAGCGTTCTAGAACGTTGTGACAATCCCCAAAGATGCTGGTTTAATTGAGGGTAACGTTAAAACGTTGTCTATAACGTCCCAATGCTACTTCAATTTCTATAAATTAAATTCCTCTCATTTAAGTCAGCAAGTTCGATTTGTACAGCCGCCATGGGCTTATTCTCCCACCATCTTTATTTTTTTTAGTAGTTTTAGAATAGTTTTAGGATTTTTGATCAATCCATGGGTTCGTTGGTTGAGATTTCCTCATCTGACTAAGTGAAAACGTCGTTTCGAGAGATCGTAGGGATTCTAATTGTAATGCCATGAGGTTTTGTAATTAATATATATTTAAATTTCTACTTTGAATGTCTTTTTATTCTTTGATTTCATTCCTAAACATATTCGTAGGTAGGCTACGCATCGGGTATATTTACCTTTGCTATGTGTAATCTCGAGTTCATTTGAACATATCAAGAGAGTGATTAATTTGAGTAGCAATATGGCTTAGGTTCGGTGAGTTTGTGAGCTAAATGCAGTCATGAACGACTAAAGGAAACTAGGTTCTAAAGAAGTAAAAAGTGTAAAGGCTAATTTAGGCTCGCCACTTAGATTAGTTTGAGTATCTCACTAATTCTAGTAAATCTTAGGGCTTAAAAGACCAGTCTTGAGCATGGACATTGCAATCTGTGGCTTGGATTAGTATCGTCCCCAGCTTAGGATTAGTTTTGAGTTCAATTAGCCTCTGGCTTAATTAAACTGCACTAAGACTTATTAAAAGCTCTTTTGGGGTCCAATTGGACGTGTGGGCACATTCATTCATCTTTAAGATTATCTGTGATTGACATTACTACATTGAGCCTCGATGTAACCTCTTCGAATCTGTACCGAGGTGAGATCCTATCTTTATCATTTTACAGTTTTAGTATTTCTATCTTTTTATGTTTTGCTTAAACCCCTTATATGTGTCAGTCCATGTCCATAAGAAAACCAATTAATAGAAAATCAATTTATTTGGTTCCCTGTGGTTCGATCTGGTCCACTATTAATTACTATACGTAGTTAATTTTAGATCAGTAATTATAAATGTATTTGATGAGCCTTTGACAAGTTCACATCAACCTTTCCAACCAGTGACCTTATAGGAGCTCTTCTAGAGAAATTTCCTTCCCAAGAAAAAAGGGGTAGAAAATTTGGTAAGTTCATATTGCATCAATGTAGAGGAACTTAATGATTCAAAAGAAGTCAAGCAAAGGACTTCTATCTTCAATCGCATCAAACCCTCGACTTCTCAACCTTCAGTCTTCCAAAGGATGAGTATGGTCGCCACAAAAAAAGAAAACCAATGTCTAACTTCTATCTCCACTCGACCTTCTGCCTTCCAAAGGCTAAGCATATATACATAAAAGAAATGTCGACCTTCAACATCTGTCCTTGATTGTCTCAAAGTAACAAGCAATCAACATGAAAGGAAGATGAATGCCTTAAAGGCAAAATTGTTCGATGAAGTGAACAATGACAAAAAGATTCACAATCTTGTTCCTTCACGTATGAAAAGAAAGTTCTCCATTCTCATAAACACAGAGGGTTCCTTGAAAGTAAAGAAAAGTCTCGCCCGTGTAACAAATCCTATAAATGAAGGATGTGATCAAGATCATGATGATGATAAGAACATCTAAAATAAAACAATAAAAAAGCTCCATATCACAAGAGCCTAAACTGCATGGTGCTCTTGGCCTGCATGAGCTTAAAAGGTGAACGACCCCAAAAATATTATCAAACTACTCATGACTTTATCCTTTTTCATCCAAAGGGTACGTAGGCAACTTAAAGAAAAAAAAAACTTTAAGTTCTATCTCCAAAAAAAAAAAGAAAAAGAAAAAGGCATTTCCACCCCAATGAAACAAGACGGTACAAGCTGGTGCATAAGAGAGAGCTATGCTCACTTTAAGTTTGAGCTTCGTTCTCCTCAAATTTTGGTATTTCGCTTTAAAGTTCAATGTTTCGCTCTCTCTCCAAGTTCGGTGTTCGCTCGTTCAAAGGGCAACATTTCGCTCATTCAAAGTTTGGCATTTCGCTTGTTCAAAGTTTGTTGTTTCGCTAGTCTCCAAGTTTGGGGTTCGCGCTAATCGACAATTTTTTTCTTAAAAAAATAATCTGACAATTTAATTCTTCGACTAAAAAAATAATTTTAAATAGTACCTAGAGTTACCATCTCAGATATTTAACAAAAAAGTGACAAAAAGATACGAAGTATATGCTTACATGAAATATTTGTTAATTTTTAATAAATTTTATAATATCAAATATGTTGATGTAGCATTAAAAAAATAAGAGTTAATTTGAGCTCAACTCGTTAAGATATGCATCATCGACCAAAAGGTCAGAGGTTCGAATTTCAATTCCTAAATTTTGTTGAACTAATAAATAAATAAGTAATGAAGAAAAAAAAAATCAAAATTTACCTTGAACTTGGCAAAGTTGTATCAATCTTCACCATAAAACTTTCAATTTCGTCAAATTACACACTTTAGACTTTGATAAGTGTTTCAATCTTTCGTTTAAACTTAAATAACTGTTGCAATTTCACTACTACAACTTTGGTATTTATTGACGTGTGACTTTTTATATAGTTGACGCTTGTGACAAAAAACTGTCAATTAAGGATTAATTTTCACTATAAAATAAATTATTCATTATAAAATACATATATTGACAGCCATTGAACGTCAAAAAATGTATATATTTAAGTTGACGCAATAAACCGTCAACGTTGATAGCTTTATTGAAGGTATTTCCATAAAATTCCATCAAAATTAGGCCAGCTCCGCATTTTTATGTTAGTTAACGGTGATTAGCCATCAACGATTCAGTGTTTTGTTGACAGATGAACACCGTCAATAAAACGAGTATTGTTGATGGTTAATAACTGTCAAGATAAAAGATAACTATTGACGGTGAATAGCCGTCAAGAACACCTATCACAAAAGGCACTTGTTCAGTGCTCATTTTTTTAAAATAATAATAATAATAAAAAAAGTAAATTTGAGAAATTTTTTAAAAAGTTTATTGTTGACAGTGACGAACCATCAAGAAATAGGGTTTTATTGACAGTTAATAACCATCACGAAAACCACCATTAAAAAAATGTTATATATATATTTTTAAATGACGTCATTTTTTTAAACAACCTACGACAATTATATATATATTTTAAAAATGTTAAACAAAATGGTGTCGTTTCACATAAATGAAACAACATCCTTTCAATTAAATATGTTTTAAAAAAACATTTTTTATGATGCCAAAACAACGTTGTGTTGGCTAAAATCTCTTTTTCATTCTTCTCCTTCACGAATTTTTGCCCAACCCTAGTTGTCATCACTTCCTTCCTTGCCATCGTTGCCTCCCAAGCTGCATCGTGTCACGGTCGTATTTCTCCAACCGCGCGGCGCCATGATTTTTCGCCTTATCATGGCCAGCCTTAAGGGGAACTCAAGCCCCAATCTACTTTTCGCCCAGCTTTGTGGCTTAGTCGGACCTTAGGCGAGGTTATTCAACTTAACCAAGCTTCATTTATCATACAGCGGAAGTATACTTGGCCATACACGTCGCCCGAACGTGTATGTTCACTCAAATGCGACTCTAGCCGACTTGCCTCTACTCTAGGCCAAGTCCTAAGGCTCAACCTTGCCTCTACATTAGGCCAAGGGCATCACAACGCAACGTCGCTTCTCGGGACATCGTCCCTCAACTCTTTGACATGTCCACAATGTCTTTACATCAGTCTGGAACTTCACAGGGACTCATTCGGACCCTTCTTTGGGCCAAAACGGCCTTAAAACGCTCAACCGGAGCTTACCGGGTGATTCCGGCACTTATCGGGACTTACCGGGTGATTATAATGCTTACCGAGTGAAACCGATGCAAACCGGAGCTTTACGGGGCATTATAACACAAATCGGGACATATCGGGCAAGTACCATCCAAACCGGAAACTATCGGGTCCCACTGATGAATAGTGATGCCATCCCGAGACTCGGGAGGTCATCGAACTTAACTTCTCACTCGGACATGTTATCGATATCCTTCCCATGGGTCGCCTTCATAATCGGGGCCTCTCGGACATCCATCCATCCGAGTCGTATCGAGGCATGAACTCTCCCGAGCCCATGCCGAGCCATTCTCGTATCGCTGGCCGCTACCGGGTCCTATGGTCGAACCTCTAGCCCATGGGAAGGGGCGCAATGTCGGCACACCCGTGCCGCCCGACACTGTCTTAGGAAATCCCATTCCATAAGAAGACGCCCAAGACACTCGTCTTGTAGACGCTCGCCCACACCATGACACACGCATGTGCCATGGGGTAGCTCGCTTAGGCCCTGAGGCCCAGGGGTGGTGGAGAGCTGACACCATGCCTCCCCCTAAGGTAGCATATTGAGATTATTCATCCTGGCACCCTTGCACGTCAATTTGGCGAGGGATCATACGCCAGCGTGGAGAGCTCGTCTGGACTCCGATCGACACGAAATCTGGTGAGCTTCTATCTTGTCCATATACGGACTTAACTCTAGAGCCGCACGTCAAAACTCATGACGGAACCCCAACTTTCGAGGCTATGGCCCGGGGCCCCATCTGACCCCCACTAAGCTTGTAGATGCCACCTTAGACGACATGGTTGTCTTCCTTTTTCCCCAAATCTCAACTTGGCATTCATGCCTACATATGTTGGTGTGTTGGATGATGCACCGTCCTCCTCGGTCGCATCATGGCATTCTTCTTCTCTTGGCCCTCACGTGGCCATATGGGCGACACTCGCGTGCCGCCGTTGCTCTTGTCTGCACTGTGGGGGTCACAATCTAGTCTCTTCTTAACACGATTGTGACATCCTCCCCCACTTAATCTAGTCATCGTCCTCGATGACTCACTTGGGGGCACAATCCAACTCACAGATTGTGACACATCGCATCCCAAATACTTTAATAAAAATATAAAAAATATTAGTTTAAATTTTTATATAAAACTACACCTTATGGTTCTTTAATAAAAAAAATATTTTACATTTGAAAAGTTAATTAAAAAATATAATATTTCTAATTTTTTAAGAAGAAATTTGTTTTCATTTAATTCTAAAAAAAATCTGTTATGATTAAATAAATATAGGTTTGTTTTTTGAAAAGGTAAATCAAACCTGATTTTACTAAAACAATTCTTTTAAACATAAAATATTTTTCCAATCTGTTTCATTTAATTGTAAGAAAAATTTTTAAAAAAAATGATTAAAAACTTTTTTTTTTAAATTTTAAATAAGTTGATAGAATTAGGGCTCGAATTTCAACCATTCTTTTCGACCTCCTTTCTCCCATCTGTTTTTATCTCCAACCATCTACCGTGTTAGTCGTCTTCTCTAGCTACAAATCATATCTCTTCTTCTTGTCAATCGAAATGACATCTTCTCCTTGCTATGAATTGAGTCTCTTCTCCTCATCATCATTAGCAAGTTTTCTTCTGGATAACGAAATTCATTTGTATAGTTGACGCTCGTGACAAAAAACTGTCAATAAAAGGTTCATTTTCACTTTAAAATAAATTATTAATTAAAAAATACATATATTGACAGCTATTGAACGTAAAAAAAGGTCTATATTTAAGTTGGCGCAATAAACTGTCAATGTTGATAGCTTTATTGACGATATTTTCGTAAAATTCCGTCAAATTTGGGCCAGCTTCGCATTTTTGTGTTTGTTGATGATTACTAGACGTCAACTATTCAATGTTTGTTGATGGATGAACACCGTCAATAAAAAAGTTATTGTTGACGGTGAATAACCGTCAAAATAGTATAATTTTCTTGACAAATAATAGCCGTCAAGAAAACCAATCACAAAAAGCGTATTTAGTACTTATTTTTTTTAAAAAAATAATTAAAAAATAAAGTAAAGGTGACAAAAATTTGTAAAAAGAGAATTGTTGATGGTCAATAACTGTCGAGAAATAACGTTATTGACAGATAAAACCATTTAAAAAAAGGGAAAAGGAGAGAGGGTAAAAGTAAACCCCTCATCTTTTTCTCCCTCTCCTTTCTTCTTTACGTGAGCGACCGCCAACCGATCTCCCCCTTCTCCGACCAACGCCGACGAGGCTACAACCACAAGACTCTGGCAACCCCTATGTTGCTGTGGATTTCCTACTCCGACACTCACTCTATTTCTTCGTTCCAAAATTCCATACTTTTATTCGTCAGTATTTTTTTTAAAAAAATATGTGCGTATTTCCCTTCCTTTTTGGAATTGAAACTAGGGAGCCCATGAAAGATGAGCCACCGCTGTTAATCACGACGGCAACCTTCTTCAAGCTTATCGTCAGAAGGCAAAATCAATGGCGATGCTGAAGATCTAAAGGTCGATAAGGTATGGAGTTGCCTCAAATCGATTTTAATTTTTTGTTTATTTTTGAGATACCCATTTGCTTTAATGCGGGATAACCTTATTGGTTTAATATTGGTTAAATTGATTTTGATGACTCTGTATGTTCATTTGTTCTGAGAAATTGAGGTTTCTTTTTGTTTGGTTTCTCCTTTGTTTGTCTTATTGGTGTTGATTGGTGGGTTTTGTGAGATTTTTATGTTGTTTTGATGATTTTGGACTTTCATTTCATACTCAGATTTGCCAATTTGAAAAGCTTGTCTTGTTACTTAATTGAATGATGTAGGTACTTTTTTTTTTTTAATGTAATTTCTATAATTGATTATGCGCAATTTTTAGAAAGGTTTCTTTTGATGCTTTAAGGATTTGGGTTGAGATTATCTTTTGAATTTGTGTTTGTGAGCTCTAGGCACGTTGATGGAATTTTGTCATGTTGTTTTTGTATGCTTCTCTGGTTGACCATCAATTTTTATTGAGAATGAAGAATAAATGCATGGCCTAATCTACTGACAATCCTCCTAACTCCCTAGTGTATTCTAGGCATTATGGTTGAGCTGTAGATTTTCATTAATGGTATTTGACTTCCATTCGATTTGTTGCAGTGGTAAAAATAATATCTTCATTGAGTTTGAGAGTTTATGACATAAACAATATATGTTTTTAAACCTTGCAAAGTTTGCTATCATACTCTTGTTTGTTATCTTTTTCTCTTTCCCCCACATGTAGCTTAATTCTAATATGCTTATTAAGTGATTATAGTGATAGTGACTTTAACATTCTTCGCATCAATTATTTCAAAACTACTGAGACCTACCTTTACCTCAAATTTTATTTCTATTGCCTTGATTTTAGAGTTGTAGCTAGAAAATAGTTTGTTGCGCACTAGAGAAAATCTAAATAAAATGAAGGTAAGTTGAGATTTTCTCAAAAGTATAAATACCAGTTTGGTGAATTTTGAAATAAACCATAATTTCTGTGCTTTTTAAACTTATGTGGCTAATTTAGTTATATTAGACAAGTGATTGAATCACAATCACACTAGGAAATTCTAAGCTATAGTTCTTTCTTCTTCAACTTGCATTTGGTTTCTCATTAATAGTTTATTTATGGTTTTGTTCTCTCTACTCTAGGCATTTATCCCTTTGTTTGATTAGAACCTATTTTTTCTGTTTGCTCTGTAAGTGCTATTGTCCAATTACCAATTACACCTGCTTTGGAAGTGTATTATTGTATTGTACATCAATTAGTTGAAAGGCTTGCAACATTATGCTAGCCAATGTGGGTCTTGTTAGTTACAAATCTCGTGCCTATTCCTTTATTAAAATTTTGTCTAGATGGGAAAGTTATCTGTAAGGATTAGATTGGGCTAAGTTGGGAGTGTGTGCTTCAGTGATCGTTTTTTGGATGTTTGTGAGGTTCCAGTTTTTGGTTTAGGATGGTTGTGTGATTTGTATCAAGTGGAGAAATTTTGACTGAAGAGGATCAGTAGTTATTGAGTTCGTTTGCTCTATACTTTGTTATTTTGACTAAAAAGGATCAGAAGTTAATATTATTTCAATTAAAGTATTTTAATTTAGAGCCTAACATTTGGAAATCACCTTTCTTGTCTAGGAATCATTCATTTTGAATTTTAAGAGTGCTTTTGATAAGTAGTTCTTGCTTATTTAGTTTGTTTGCTCTATACCTTGTGTGACTTGTATGATAAATATGATCAATCTTAGCATTGTGTATGCAAGCTTGCGAGTAGTGTAGGTGCATATTTCTTCTCTTTTCCGTTGGCTTTACAAATTTGGGATGTCTTTCTTTATGAGGTTGGTTACTTGATTCCATCCGTATTCTTTTTTTTGAGATACCATTCGAACTTCACGTATGCTAGTATTATTTCCACCAACATGGTGTTAAGATTATTTTTAAAGTTCTTTCGTCTCTTCTAAACTACTGCCACAAAACTTGGTCAGTAAATGAGTTGCTTCACTTGGATTCAACAACCAAATATGGATTGTTTTTTTTAATTATTATAATTTCATATACAGTTCTTTGGAGCTAATATTATATATATTTTTTAACAGATAAAGTTGTCCTTAAACTCATTCATGCTTTATGTGAAACTTCCTAGAGGATGCAATGGATCCAAGACATGTTATTTCTTATGTCTTACTCAATTAAAGTACATCATTTTCTCTCTTTAGATAGGCAAACCTTTATTCAATATTTTACTCTTTCAATGCAAGTTTATTTCTTTTATGTTCTCTTAAGCTAATTAATATGTTTGTGAATACGTTTCATGGTGAATTGATAGTTTGGTGTATATGACTAAATATCAAATATCTTTAATGTGTTTCAAATGAGCTTTGTTGTGTTGTTTCTAATTTGTTAGAAATTTAAATATTTACTCCTATCTACTAAATATTGGTATAGGCATCCTGTTGAAGCTTTAATTTATGGTGTCAGTGGAGTTATGCAATGAATGTACAATGCTTGTATTAAAAAAAAAAGCTTAAATATTTTGAACATGACATCCTTTTGTTGTTTTAACATCTATCTATTACTTTTTAGTTTATTGTTCAAGTCTTTGCTAATTGCCTGTCTTTGGACTTTTTGTAATGATCAAGAATTTATTCTTACTTTTTCTTTGCATTTTATTCACAAAGAAACACACATTCAAGCAGATGTATGAACGAAATGTGCATTGAATGAGAGAAATTTAATTTGTTTGACAACATATTTGTGTACAATATATGTAACATATAATAGTTGTTGATCCATAACTTGGAATGTTTTACATTTTCTTTTATAATAATTAATTTTTTATAAATAAGTGTTTAAGGTTGCTAGCTAATTTTGTATAAGTTTATTTTTAGAATTGTAGCATGTAAATGTCAATTTGAGTTAGGTTATTTTGTTTAAAATGAAGGTTAGAAATTACTAGCTAGTTGTTTGGAATTAAATTTGAGGTTGATAGTTAGTTGTGTAAATGCATGTTGTAGAAAAGAGGTCAAAATGACCTGCATGTTTTTTTTTTTAAATACGTATAGTTGACGGCTAAGAAACGTCAATAAAAATGTCATAGTTGATGGCTTAGAACCTTCATTGACGACTATGAAATGTCAATAAAGGATTATATTGACGGCAAATAAGTGTCAACAAACATATTATTGTTGACGGTTTACGTTTTATACTTGACGGTCCAAACACATCAACTATGCCATACATTGACGGCTCGCAAACATCAATAAAAATATTATAGTTGACGAATTTAGGTTATAGTTGACGGTTAAAACGTGTTAACATTACTATTGTTAATGGTCAAAACACGCAACAAAGACATAACAGTTGACGTTCATCGACCATCAACTAAAATAGAACTGTTGAAGTTTTATATTTGTTGACACCGATATTATTGACTACCAAAAACCTCAATAAAAGTGATAGTTTACATTTTTTAGCCATCAATAAAGGCCAAATTTGTATAGAGATTTAAGATAATGCAGTTCATTAACTTCATCTTTTCTCTTCTTTGTAAACATGTATTTGTTTGATTTTAGGTCCTCCTTGCTCTCCTTTTCGTCATCATAGTCACCTAAAAAGGTCGTTGGCTTTCACCATCGACGCCTGACTTTTGTAAAAAGTAGGTTGTTTTGATATCAATGTATGCAACACTATATATCTTTCTAAATTATAAACAAGAAAAATATCTTTCACTAATTAGGTGGAATTTTATCAAAACTTGTTTGTAAGCATTTTAAGTTTCATATATGGGATGAAACTATAGTAATTAGTAGGAAGTCTGGTCTGAGTAATATCCTGTATAAGAGAAAACTATACTTTCTTATATCATTTTGGCTTCCGTTTGTAATGCATTATATTTATGGCCTCATTTGGCCTTTTCTTTTCTCTCCACATTTAAGCTTTAGCATTTGTTTGCCATTGCAGTTGGTTGGTGGTCGATGTGAAGTTGGAAGCTCTCATTTTTCTTTGCTTATCCATATATATGTTGTAATTGAAGAAATGCCTTGAATCTGTTATCTGAAATGACCAAGTACGGGGAGATTAGTTTGTTTTTCGTAATTTTGGGCTTTTGGGCCTATTCTGTATTAGGGTTAGATGTGTACCATATATAAACCCTCTAAACTCTTATTTGAGATACATCTGTATTATGTATTCAGTTTTTCTCCTCAAGATAATAAAACTTCTCTCTCCTTCTGCCCGTGGACGTAGTTAACACATCGTTAGTGAATCACGTAAATCTGTGTGTCATTTTTATTTGTTCTGTATTTCTTGTTTGTCGTCTGGTTCCGTTTTAACAGTAATCTCGATTTGAATTAGAAGGCAATTTTTGGTTTCTTCTTCCTTGAGGCAAACAAACAGCCAAAGAGTCTAAGACAACAATATTATGGGGTAATCCCCTACCCAACCATGCATAAATTATTTGTAGCATTCAAGTTCAAAAGCTAAGTTAATGATGATGTTAGACAAAGGAAAAAAAAGGACTGATTCTCGTGGATTCCTTCACTACTGCTTAACCATTCAAAGTTTGGGTGCATATTCTTCTTCTAATTAATCTACATTGCCATTTTTCTTCTTTTAGTTATCTGCATTGTCATTTGTCTTCTTCTAATTAATGTGATTGTTATGATATTCTTCTTCTTCTTTATCTACATTGTCACTCTATCATCTCAAAAAAAATTTCTACTTCTATAATAAAAGTTTTGTTCTCAAATTATTTGTTCCAGCTTCTGTAATAAATGTGTTGTTTAATTATGAATATACAATACAATGCACCTGTATAGAACTTATTTGGAGCTAAAGTTGTCAAACTTGGAATAAATGGAACAACATAAATCTTTGTGTATAGTTTAAATGTTTCCTTTACCTTCTAACCAAATAAATTAAACTCCATGGACTTGAATTACTACGTCTGCTTGGGATAATTTCATATGAAAATTTATTGTTTCTAATATTATAATGTGAGATATAAATTGAAAGTAGAAATTTATTTGAGCCTCCCTCTCTATGTTTTCTCTTTTCAAAGAAAATTATTGACAACTTGGAGCAGAGTGTTGTTTTTTTAACAATAAAAATAATAATGCAGAATTGTTAAGACAAAGAACAATAAAAACCACTTTATTGAAACATCAAAACATTACAATATTTAAAGTTTGGAAAATAACAACCCACTAACTACATGATCCTAAACTTGCTCCACATTTCAAGGCATGAATAACAAAATAACTAATTCCTAAAGAATAGGAACAAACTACTAATTCCTAAAGAATAGGAACAAACTTTGACACAATCAACTTAACAAAATTAACACATGTGGACATGTTTCAGTCCTGAAGCATTTTCTTAACACTCCTCCTTGCTTTAGGAGCTGCAAACACCAAGTTTTGACCTCAGAAACTCGAACTTGCAAGCAGGCAATGGTTTGGTTAAAATGTCTGCAACTTGATCTTCTGTTTTGCAGTAGACAAGAGTCACATCTCCATGTTTCTGAACTTCCCTTAGGAAGAATAACTTGATGTTAAAATGTTTAGTCTTCCCATGAAATACGGGATTATGAGAGATAGCAATAGCAGCTTGGTTGTCAACAAGAATCTCTGTGCTTTCCTTATGCTCCAGATCAAGATCAAGTAAAATTTTCCTCAGCCATAAAGCTTGATTAACAGTAGCTGGTGCAGCAATAAACTCTGCTTCGGTAGTGGATTGGGCTACAGTTTCTTGCTTCTTCTAGCTCCATGAGAAAACACCAGAGCCAAGAGTAAAACAGTAGCCTGAAGTACTCCTCATATCATCAATGGAACCTCCCCAATCACTGTCAGAAAAACCAACCAGCTTGAACTCCTTGCTCTTTGTGAACTTAACACCAAAATCACTTGTGCCTTTGACATATCGAATCACTCTTTTAGCAGCCTTAAGATGTAATTCACTTGCACAATGAATGAATCGAGACAAAATACTTACAGCATTTAAAATATCAGGTCTTGTTGCTGTGAGATACATTAAACAACCAATCAAACTTCTGAAATATCCTTCATCAACTTTGTCAGTACCATCTTCTTTGCACAACTTCTCTTTTTGATTCATTGGAGTGCTTGCTGCCTTGCACTCACCCTTCTGAAACTTCTTCAGTATTTCCTTTGCATACCTTTTCTGGCAGATGAAAACTTCACCTTGTCCTTGCTTGATCTCCAAGCCAAGAAAGTAGGACATGAACCCGAGATCTGTCATTTCAAACACCTTCATCATCTCCTATTTGAAATTTTGAATATGATCTGCATTGTTTCCTGTAACCAGTAGGTCATCAACATACAGTGAAACAATAAGAATGTCAGTACCATTGTGCTTGACATATAAGGTTGTTTCTGATAAACTTTTCACAAATCCCAAATTCAGCAAATGTTCATCAATTTTGCTATACCAAGCTCTTGGAGCTTGTTTTAGACCATAAAGGGCCTTCTTGAGAAGATAGACTTTATCTCCTTCACCTTCCTTCACAAAACCTTGGGGTTGCTCAACATAAATTTCTTCCTGTAAGACACCATTTAAAAAAGCTGATTTGACATCTAACTGGAACACTTTCCAACCCTTTTGTGCAGCTATTGCAAGCAGTAACCTGATTGTGTCCAATCTAGCAACAGGAGCAAAAGTGTTAGAGTAATCAACACCAAAGATTTGGGCATACCCTTTAACCACAAGCCTGGCTTTGTGCTTGTTGATTGAGCCATCAACGTTAAGCTTGGTTCTAAACACCCATTTAACTCCAATTACCTTTCTGCCTTGAGGTTTGTCCACAAGGATCCAAGTCTTGTTCTTTTCAATCATTGATAGCTCCTCCTCCATTGCAGCTATCCACCTTTGATTCTTTTTTGCTTCTATATAGTTGACAGGTTCACACACAGCAACATTGCTCCTTTCATAGACATCTGAAAGTAACCTTGTTCCTCTCACGGGACCATCATCCACTGTTTCATTCTGCCAGTCATCTTCTTCTTCGATGCTTGAACCAGAAAACTTGGGTTTCAACTCTGCCATGGTCTGACCTTTATTCTCTTCATCATCCCAGTTCCACTCTTCATCCTCCAGAAAGTGAACATCCCTGCTAACAACAATATTTCCAGTTTGTGGCTGGAAAATTTTATAGGCCTTGCTGACAGTACTATAGCCTATAAAGATACCTGGTGAAGCTCTCCTATCAAGCTTGTCACGCTTGCTCTGTGGAACATGAGTGAAACACAAACAACCAAATACTTTAAGGAACTTCAGAGATGGTTTGTAACCATACCATGCCTCAAATGGTGTCTGTTCCTTCACTGCCTTTGTGGGAAGCCTGTTTTGAAGAAACACAGCCGTATTTGCTGCCTCTGCCCAAAACTTCTTTGGCAAATTCTTCTCATGCAACATGCATCTTGACATCTCCATGATGTATCTATTTCTCCTCTCACTAACTCCATTTTGTTGAGGTGTGTAAGGAGCTGTAAGTTGATGCTCTATGCCTGAATCTTCACAAAACTTGTCAAATTTTGCCGAAGTGTATTCTTTCCCATTGTCAGACCTTACAATCTAAATTTTGCAGCCACTTTCATTCTCAACTCTTTCCTTAAACTTCCAAAAAACTTGAGCTACTTCTGATTTAAACTTCAAGAAAAAAATCCAACACATTCTGGTGAAGTCATCAATAAAGGCAATATAATAAAGATACCTTTTAAAGAAGGGGTTCTTTGAGGGCCTGCAACATCCGTGTGGATGAACTGCAATTTGTGAGTGGCTCTCCAGGTTGACTTCGGGAATGGCTTCCTATTTTGCTTTCCAAACTGACACGCTTTGCAACTTGAGATTGCATCACTAAGCTTGGGTACATCAAGTGCCAACTCCTTTTCTCTAAGTTGCAGCAACCTTTGATGATGATAGTGTCCGACTCTCTTGTGCCAAATTTGTGTGACATCCTCTTTGAGAAGAAAAGCAGATTGCTCCTCCTCTAAAGGATTGAGTGAAAAACTCTTTCCTTTCATTTTTACTCGGAAGATATCTTGATTAGCTGCATCCTTAATCAAACAATATTCATCTTCAAAAGTAACTTTAAAGCCTTTTTCAATAAGTTGACCCACACTCAACAGATTTTGGTCAATGTCAGGAACAAAAAGAACATCTTGAATATGTTTTGTACTTGTACAGCTTGCAATCGCAATAGTCCCTTTTCCTTTGACAGAGATGTAATCCCCATTGCCAATTTTGACTTTGGTGATGTTAGTTGGCTTCAAATCTCTAAACAACTCCTTGTCATGAGTCATATGGTTGGTGCAGCCACTGTCAATCAGCCAGCTTTCATTTGATTGACTGCCCACGAAGCATGTAGCCACAAACAGTTGATCCTCCTCCTCCTGATCAGCAATCTTAGCCTCTTCACCTTGCTGTTGATTCTTGCTCCTGCAAATTACAGCTTCATGCCCCATTTGGTTACATTTTGTGCATTTGGCGTCTAGTCTTCTCCAGCATTTGAAAGGAGGATGACCCTTTCTATTACAATGTTGCCATGGAGGGTAGGATCCCTTCTTGACTCCTACTTTGTTGTTGCCTGAAGATTCTCCGGTAGGATTTTGATTCTTCTTGAAAAGCTTTTTCTTCTTGTTGTTCTTTGCAATCTCATGATGCTTGGCTGGCAAGGCTCCTTCAACATCACCTTCTTGCCTCATGGCTCTTCTGTGCTCCTGTGCTTGCAAAGCATTGAGAATCTCAACAAGAGTGATTTGAGTCAAATCCTTGGTATTTTCCAAGGCTAAAATAGATGCCTCAAATTTTTCAGGCACTGTTACAAGAATTTTTTCAACAATTCTTGAATCCTTGAATGCAAAACCAAGTAATCTGATTCGGTTTGCAATGTCCAATAACCTATCAGAATATTGTTTAATTGATTCTGTTTCCTTCATCTTCTGCAACTCGAATTCTCGAATCAAGTTTAGCACACGCATTCCTTTGATTCTTTCATCTCCCTCATACTCTGACTTGAGATAATTCCATATCTCATATGCTTATTTCAGAGTCATAATCCGAGTGAAGATAGTAGATGAGACTGCAGCAAACAAACAAGTCTTTTTCTTGGATTTCTTTGTTTTCTTCTCCTTCTGCAATTTGATTTGTGCCATGGTAGGATTGTTTGGGAGAGCAGGAATTTCATAATCCTCTTCCACAACTTCCCAAATATCCAAAGCTTCCATATACGCCTCCATACGAACTGCCCAAACCTGGTAGTTGTCTCCATCAAACACCGGTGGAGAAATTGAAGAGAAACTGGAACTTGCTTCGACGTCCATGACACAGCAACTTCACACACTCACTCACAGATCCCTTAAGAATAAGGCTCTGATACCAATTGTTGTTTTTTTAACAATGAAAATAATAATGCAAAATTGTTAAGACAAAGAACAATAAAAACCACTTTATTGAAACATCAAAACATTACAATATTTAAAGTTTGAAAAATAACAACCCACTAACTACATGATCCTAAACTTGCTCCACATTTCAAGGCATGAGTAACAAAATAACTAATTCCTAAAGAATAGGAACAAGCTTCGAAACTACTCTAGAATGCCCTTTGGACTAATTTACCTACAAAATAGGGAATTAATCTCGTAAAATCGCTATAAGTCACAAGGTTTAGTCATAGAAAACAAGGACTATTTTCTAAATTAAATTACTTTTAATAGTTATTGTCACAATCTAAATTAATTAATCACGCACTAACAATTCTAAGGCCTACCATGTACACATAACTAAGTGAATCTACTTAATTAACCGATGTGGTTACTGGCCTATTACTACTCGAATTAAACACGAGACCAAGGACACCTCCCACTCATGCATAGAAATAACGATCCTAATCTAGTCAATTTGTTAGATCAACCACACAATAATCATTCTAAGAATAAGCACCAGAATTGAAAGCCATTAAAAGCTAAAATTAACTCTAAATTAATCCACAAATCTCACAATGCCATACATGAAATCCCAATAATACCTCGAATTAGCGTTTTTCACTAGCCAAGAGTTGTCAAAACGGATCCCGGGCTCATATTACAAGCCTAAATCTATCAAAAATGGACTAAAATTCACTTAGGTTCATTAATCTAGTAATTAATAGTTAATTAAAGATTAATGAATTTGAAATAAAAATTGACTATAAGGGAACTCAATCTATGGAATGTTTTGTCTAGACTTGGGTATTTAAGCTGACCGAAAGGGAATACCTCTAATTGGGAACCGACCTGAGAGTTGAATTAGTCAAATTTTATTTAATTTCACTAAGCATGCTCATAACGTGATTAATTATTTAAATAGTTTAAAAACTTGGTAATTCACATTAAAATCAATCTAACAACATAAGGGAGAAAGGTAGATTGAGAAACTTAGATAAATGAGATTAGCCTAATTTGTCTAAGTAAGAGAAAATCATATTTCAAAATAGTAAGTTGGTGAAGGAAATGTGTCAACATATCCTACGATCTCCATCATTGGTTCACATCGTGAGATTCATGCGAGGCCTCGTGGCAGCTTTTGGACCGTCTCCCTACGGAAGGTGTTTGCATGGGTCAATATTAGGGTGAACTCCTGAGAAGGATAAGATTGTAGTTTTGTTTCCAATACTTGACCTACCCTATGGCGGCACTTATTGGGATAAAACTATGGGATCTAAAATGATGGGTCATGTAACACTTCTGGTTTTTTTTAAAGAAAATATTAATTTAATTAAACTATTATTATTATTATTATTATTATTATATATATTATATATATTTTTAAAAAAAAGATAGTCATCCTTATCTCCCCCTCCTTTTTCCGCCTCTCCCTCTCGTTTTCCGATTTCCCTCTCATTTCTGCTTTCCGTCTCCCTCCCATCTTCCCTTCTGTCTCCCGTCTCCCTTTCCATCCCCTTCTCTCGACTCTCAATTCCCCTCCCGTCTCCCTCTTTTCTCTCCCTCTCTCGTCTCCCGTCTCCCGTCTTCCCTCTCCCCATATTCCCCTCTCTTCCGTTTCGTCTCTCTCTCTCTCTCATATGTTTGTTGGTGTTTGAATCATTTTTCTTGCAAAATATTTGGAGTGGACAGCGGCTTTGAAGTTGTCTTTGGGCATTTTAGAGTTCAGTTCGGTGTGGTCTTAGCTCGTTTAATATTGGGTAAGCGTTTTGGCTTTGTAATCTAGAAATTTAGATAATTAATTGCTTATTTAAGCACTATTTGAGTAGTTTGGGTTAACTTTTAGTTATGAAATTCACTTTAGGATTAACCATCATGGTTAGAGGCCAAATTTTTTAATCGGGGTTGTACCGAGCATTGTTTCCAACAACTTTTAATTACGGTGGTTGGTAAGTTTTAAAGTTCGAAATTCTTGTAAATGGTCATTTGGGGCCAAATAAGTTTTAGGAAGTTGATTGCGATTTATTTAAGTTAATATTGTGTAATTGGAACTTTTGTATATGTTAGAAGTCAACATTTGGAGGTTGTAGTACTTAGGCGCTCCCCCTTTTGCTTGGATTAAAATTAACGCCGTCTGATGCCTTTTAATGTGTAGCTTAATTTTCTTAAACAATTTACACGAGGATGTGCAAGTGTACACAATAATTGCAGCAAGTGATAAGTAAATTATCGTTCTCCACAGGGATTAGTGCAAGGAAATTTACTAAGCTAAACCTTGTAAGAAGATATGTAAAACAGGCTCGGATTAAGAATTGTCTGTATTTTCTCGACATAAGAATGCTGCAGCAAGAACTTTGCTCCCTCAACCCACACAACAATAAACGCGGAATCCTCCCAAATTTCCATAATTTGTGGTTTAATTCCCATTAACCCACGCCAAATTAAGTTACTGTTAATGTGCATTAGGTGGGTTGTTATCCCTAACCTCCCTACTTAGCTAGCTACTAACCCAAACAAGGAGCTAATGTGGTTTTGAGTAATCGGCCTCCCCTATTTTTCCCAAAACTCAAGGAGACAATGCCCAAAATGGTTGGCCAAACGAAATTGAGCGTAAACAATAAAAACACTCTAAAACCAGATTGAAAAGAGATAAGGAGCCTCAACCCCTTATTTAGATAAATACCACATTCTTAATCCTCACCCAAAGGTGAATTAGTTCATGTTAAAAGCTGAAAATAAAGGAAAACTGCAGTAAAACACCATAATGTAGAATCTAATTACAAGAGAGAAATCAAAAGTAAAAGAAAACAATAGAAGGGAGAAGAAAAGCCCGAAATAGAAGCTCTTGATGATGATTTCTCTTATCTCTAGCTCTTTTTCTGCTTGGGTTTTCTTCCTTCAGCCCCTTTGTCGACTTCTTCCTCTCAACATTCAATTTCTGCCTCTCAAATTAGGTCTCTCCCCCTCCTAAAGACGGCTGCTTGCTTTAAATATTGATGCCCATCTTCATTTTAGGGCTACTTAGGTCAAACAAGACACGTGACGACTTCTCATTGGATGGATGACGTCGTTTGGTTCATTTACGCCAGGTCAATTAATGAATTATTTTCTCATGTGATGTATCACGTGCTGTCTTTCTGTAACTTAAAATGCCGAATAATTTGCTCCAGCAATTCCTTTGCTGGACAAATGCTCTCTCATAGTTCTGCTGACAGAAAATTACGACCTGCAACACCAAATTAACATAATTTAGTGTTTTTTTTAGCTCCCATTATGTAAATACAACAATTAAGAATATCCAAAGAAGCTATTTCAATAACAACGATTTTAGGGGATTTCAAGCATGAAAATACTAGCATTAAACTCAAATAAAAGAACTTTAGGCATAAAGGACTAGCTAATAACTCTCATTTGGAGAGTTATCACCGTCCTAGGAAGAAAAGTTTTTCAACTTTGAGCCGATTGAGAGGTAAGTAGCCATTGGATTTATTTGAAAAGCCCTTGTGTTTTAATGAATGAATGTGATCTGCTTATTTTATCGATATGGTGAAATTGCTAGATTGCTAGTAAATGAGAATTGCTTGTATATGAATGAGATGTTGGCTAAGTGAAATTAAACTAAATCTAAACTTGAGCCACAGCTACTTAAGTGTGTTTGAGGTTGACTTTGGGATGTTGGTTGTGAATGTGAATTTCGGATCAGAAAGTGGGCGTGACCTTGAGAGTGGTATTCTACCTCGAGGATTTTCAAGGTACCAAATTCGATCAAGAACCTTTGAAATGGTGCTACCTACCCTGTTCCGGTTGTTTCGTGTGAGCTTGTAAACCTAGAAAGTTATATGATGTGATGAGCATAGGGGATGTGTTTCCCTATTGCATGAGTGCTAGCTTAGGGGTGATTCCCCATTATGTTGAGCGTAGGGGATGCGTTTCCCTATTGCTTGAGTGCTAGCTTAAGGGTGATTCCCCATTGTGTTGACCGTAGGGGATGCGTTTCCCTATTGCCTGAGTGCTAGCTTAGGGGTGATTCCCCATTATGTTGAGCATAGGGGATGCGTTTCCCTATTGCCTGTGTGCTAGCCTAGGGGTGATTCCCCATTGTGATGAGTGTGAGGGTTATTTACCTTCACAGGTTTGATTCTAGGATATAGGGCTCGCAGGTACGACACGAAGCTAGGGTCAGGGAATGGTGAAAGTGGAGGTAGGGTAATTGGGTTTTTAGTTAAATGGTGTAAGTACTCGATTTTGAGCACAAGTAAGAGTAAGGGCAGTTTCTTTCGTGGTATGTTTTCTTTAAACTTTGGATTCTTAAGTGGGCTACTTACTGAGTATATTTATACTCACTCGTGCTACTTTGTTTACCTCTTTTTAGGTGACGCTCATCAGCGTGGTGGATGACGGGACGACGTCTTGACGAGGCTATGGGGATACTAGTAGATATCTCCTAGGCTCCTTTTATTGTGTACTCTTTGGATATGTTGTTTATACTGTTAGCTTGTAAATCTCAGTTGTAAATTGTCCTTTTGTTCCCTTGTATATTTTTTCGGGATCTGAGATGTCTTGTATACGTATACCTATTTGTGAACTCAGCCACTTTGTGTAGTTTGGTGGGGGCTGAGTATTTCTTTGAAAACTTAGAAATGCCTATGCTCTTTACAGGTTCTTGATACTTTGGTTTTCTCCGAATTACGCTGTCATGCTGTCGAAATTTCAGGCATGAGCGGGGTAACTAAGTCGTGTTTCCAAAATTTCGGGCATGAGCGGGGTAACTAAGGGCTCATTAAAGTTGTTAATAATGTCCTTGACCAAACTAATGGTAATTAAATATTATAGGAATAAGAGTTATTTTGGTATAATACTTGGTTGAGATTGTCTCAGTTTAGTGAAGGAATACTTCACCTACCCTACGGCGGCACTTGTTCTAACTCACTAAAGTACCATAGCATTAGAAATGATTTATAGGGTTCATTTTTCAAATTGTTTGATTTCTATGATAAAATTGAATTGATAATTGTTTGCATGATGTTAAATTATATATTTTATATATTTCAATATTATGTCAATTTCTCTCATAATTTTTAATTTTATTACTGATAAGTCAAAATTGAGAAATTTTATTACTTGGAAAAATAACGTTAGCACTATAATGGTAGTGTAAAATTTTGAATTTGTCTTTATTGCGAAATGTTCTCAAAACCTGTTGCTAATGCTATTCGAATTGTTCGTGAAGCACATGATTAATGAACCAAAAGTAAACAAGATAGCTTGTACGTATTCTCCTAGTTGACATGTTAGATGTCAAGTTTAAAAGATAAAGAAAATGACAACAACATATGAGATGTTGAAGTCAACATAAGCTAAATTTAGAAAAATGTCTAAATGATCTCGAAGATTAAGTATTACAAAAGTCCAAGAAAAGAAACCAAATGATTGAAGCTATATAAAAGGCAATAGTTTCTAAATTAGCTAGGACAGTCATAATAAGAGGAATTTTTGAAATACCTCTATAGGAAGAAAAATATAAATGAAAGTAAATTTGATTTACTAGAATTTTGGTGGAATATAAATAACGCCACTTAGATAGCCGATATAAGATCTACTATCAAGATTTATTCTTCGTTACATTTAATATGTAATTCTTAGAAAATGTTTAAAATGTAGAATAGTTTCTACAAGTTGGCACCAAGAAACCTATCTCAGTTAGTGTGGTAAGAGACATTAAGATGTCATTAAGTAAAATTTGTTACTTAATGCTGAATATGGTATTTTTAGTAACCATAAGAGAAATTCAATTTCTTGAACTTTTTATTAAAAATGTTCACATAGTATGAATTACTCTGAAGTATGAAAGTTTATATTTTTAAATTTGTTTGAAAATACATTCAGCTGAAAATAAGAACAATTTGTACATGTTAAAAATGTTGACATATACTATACTACAAAATATTGAGATATTCAAGATTATAGAATCTAGAATAGAAAGACATCATTGTCTCCTAAAAGATGATACTTGACTTTGGCTGTTAAGGTTGATTAACATCAACTTGAATAGAACGAAAAGACTAATAAAAGGTAATTCTCTAAAAAGTTAATTAATTATTTTACTTGTCTGTAGATCTTGCCTTTCATACAAGATAATCATTGGACCTTTATTAGATAGGGCTAGAACGCCAAATAATACTTTGAGCTTACACATTTTGACCCAAGTGATCTGTTGAATGTAAAGGCCAAATAAAGTCATGAATATTTCGATACTCTAGTTGATGATTATTCAAGGTACAAGTATCTTTACCTAATACAACATAAGTCTAAATTTTTGAAAAGTTCAAGAAAATTAAGACTAAAGTTAAAAATCGATTAGGTAATTAAATCTATTAAGACATTATGATCATATCATAATAGAAAGTACATGAACCTTATGTACGAAAACTAATTGATAGAAAATGGATTTTTATCCCAATTATCTGAATACCAAGTACAATTTTGTGAAATTGAGCTGCAAGAGGAGAAACAAGACCTTGTTAGACATGGTCACATCACTAATGAGTTACATATCATTACCAATCTCCGATTAGGAAATGCAATAGATATTGCATGGTGAACATGATTCCCTCCAAAAGTGTCTACTAGACAATTTTAAAGATTATAGAAGAGTAGTAAAGTTGGTTTACAACACTTCACTATTTGGAAATGTTAAGCTCACGTGCTGAAACAAGCCTAAAAAGCTTGTATATGTTCAAAGATAAGCCTAAGTGTAGGCTACCCCTAAGGAGTATAAAATTCTCTTTTATGTAGTCCTAAAACGAATAATGTATTTGTATGACAAATATCAATTTTATAAGGAATGTGATATAAAAGACTATATACCTTTAATAAGGTGAGATAGTGTTAATAAATTGGTTTCAAGTGAAACCACTAAATAGTTAACAAAAGTTGTTAACAATTTAATTACATTTGAAAGTCAAATGAATCCTAGTCATGAATTGGATAAGCCTCATCGTAGTGGGAGAGTTACGAGATGACTCAACTTTTACAAAGATTTAATTGAAGCCCAAATTGTCATGTTAGATGACAAAGTTGAAGGCTTATTGTCCTCAAAATGAGACTAATGGCAAATGGTTAAACCTAAAGGACAAAGTAGACTGCGAGTAAACTTTCTCACTTATTGCCATACTGAAGTCTGTAAGCATTATTTAATTCATTGTTGCATATAGGATATGAAAATGAATGTTTAGAATTCTTTTATGAAAAGAAATCTTAGATAATGTATCTACACAAATCAATCAGAGAGATTTATTTTCAAAGATCAAAAGAATAAAGGTTTGCAAAATAATAAATGTTCATTTATGAAATGAATTTTACCATTAGATCTTTGAATATAAGGTTTGATAAAAGTATCAAAATCTATGACTTTGGATAAATATTAATGAAGCTTGTATAGATAAGAAAATCATTAATTGCTTAGTGGATTTTTCTCATGTTTTATGTTGATGATATTTTACCCATTATGAATGATGTAAGGTGTCTAATATAAAAAGTTGATTAAGCAACCAATTCCAAATAAATGATTTAGAATGACTCAATATATTTTACATGTCCAAAATAGAGATTTTAAGGACAAAATGTTAACTTTGTCTCAAACATTTTATATTGACAAAATTGTTGTCAAATATTTGATATTTATGTCTAAGGAAGAGTATCCTAAAACCTCTCAAATGTTGAGAGTATATGATATGCATAAATGAGACTGAACATTTAATATACAATTGCTTAACATATATCAGTTAAACGAATGGTATGACCATTGAGTAGAAAATTTAAAACTTTCTCATATTATCTATGAATGATGAGAAATTTTTGTGTATGGAGTTAAAGATTTGATTTTTACAAGATACACTGGTTCATACAAAGATTTAAAAAATCTATGTAAAAATAAATTTTACCCTAGGTGGTGGAGTATGGTATACAAGTTCAATTATTTTGCTTGTAAAGCAACAAAAAGACTTGTCTAACTCAAATAGTTTTTTGAAGATCTGAAAGGTGTTTCAGATATGATTTAGTCTATCCTCTTTATTATGATAATAGTGGTGCAAAGACTACTATTAAGAAAATTAGAAAACACCAATGTATAGGGAATCATATCGAGAGAGAGCATCATGGAAGTGACCAAGATGGCTTTTAATGATAGTCGTTTAGATTTATATAAAAAGACTCTCCAGGCTAAAGTGTTTAAGGGTCAGCTAGAATGTTTGAGATTACGAGATATGTCTCATCTTTGCTAGGGCAAGTGAGAAAATATGTTGGGTATAGAGTATGCCCTAGGATACATGTCTCGCCGGCTTTAGTGCAAGTTGGAGATTGTTGGGATTTATGCCCTAAAGCATCGTAATTAATGATTTATTTAATAATTAATAATTATTTTGATTATTTTATTTACAATATAATATTATCCATTATATGAAAAATTCAAGGTTATTTGTGTAATCTTGAACAGTATGTGTGGTTAACATACGAGAGGATCATGTTCAAAAAATAACCTAAAGGGTCATAGTATATGGATAAGGTTGGGTGCCTTATTCTGGTAACACTATTGATACGACCCACTTTGTAATAGTTTCAAATGATTTAATCCAAATCATTCATGTGGAGACATGTGAGTGAGGCTATCTTATACAATGAGTTTGTATAAGACTGGACCACGAAAAATTTAATCTCTCTTTATAAATCCGTTAATTGAGAGATTAATATTTCATCAGGATGATCATATGCGACTCGGTCTTAATCTTGAGTGAGTCAAAATTGGGACAATTAAACTAGAAAAATTTCTGCTTCATAAAAAAAATTCAAGATTTTGAAACCAAAAGAATCAATATTGCTATTGTTTTACCAGAATATCAAATCTGAAAAGCTGTAAAAACATTAAAAACATACTATTTTCATGTAGAAATCAAAGCTATAAATCACATTTTAAAGTAGTAGTTATTTGGTAAACTTTTTGTGTAAAAAGAATCCAAAATATATTAAAATAGTCCCAATTTTAAAGAAATTCAAAGCTGAAAAATTCTTGGAAAATTTTCCATTATCAAAACCTTCAATTTAATCCAAAAGCCCTAAGAGGAAAACCGTGGATGAAAAATCAAGCAAACCAAAGACCTAAAAATTTTTTAGGACAAAAGATTTCGAAATCTTTCATTATAATCAATCAAGAAGATGACAAAGCAAAAATCAAAACCTAGAACCTTTCCAAGAAAAGTTCAATAAATCAATAAAGAAACAAAGAATCAAGAATAAAAGGGAAGAAAACTTACTGCTTTTCTTTGGAGAGGAAACTGCATAATATTTTTTTCTTTTTTCTCTTTTTGCCGCCAAAACATGTAGTAAAAAAATTATGGTTTAAAAGATTTTTAAAAAGAACCCTAATTAGAACCCTTAAAAGATTATATCTTCTTTTTATTAAAAAAAAAAGATAATAAAGATTTATCTCCTACCTTAAAAAGAAGATAAATTCTAATTCAAAAAGGTTTTAGAAAATCAATAAAACAAATAAGAATATAAACAATTCTTTTTTTTTTTTCTGCAGATGTTACAACAAGACAATGATGTGCTAATACAATCTGGGTTACACAAGGCTTTAAAGGGAAGACCGAGTAGTTGTGCTTCTGAAAAGTTAAGTGATGATGGTGGTTCTGTGGAGTTTAGTGTTCGTTCCAGAAAAGGTTCTAAGAAGTCCTACATAAGTGATGAAGCTTGGGAGGAAATGGATTTGAGAGCTATAAGTTCAATCAGATTAAATTTGGCTAAGAATATTCTTGCAAACGTGCATGAAATTTCGAGAGCTAAAGAGTTTTGGGAGAAGTTTGAAGCGATGTATCAGGCAAAGAGCATCTCAAATCGGCTATACCTGAAAGAGCAGTTTCACATGCTACAAAGGGAAGAAGGTACATAAATTCTTGTGTTTTTTTTATTTTTGTTGATTTATTTTAATTTATCAGTTACTTTTCTCCTTATCCCTACCAGTAGAAATGAGAATTATGTTTTTTCCTAACACTCTCTTCCCCTGTCGTGTGTTGCCCCATATCCATTGTAGTTTTTCTTAAAAAAAGTTGAAATTGTTGTCTCAAACTGGATACTAATTTAATATATTAGCAACTTATATATTACATACTTCGAATTACAACTATAAGTTATAACAAATCACCTGAAAAGCCCAGAAAGTGAAACATTTATCCTTTACCTTCGCTCGAATTCCTCAACCCTTTCATGAAAGCCCTAGTTGCTCGGACCCTACAGACCTAAAAGCCCTCCCAGCATCTTTGTGGATGGACTCCGACGAACTAGATCAATATGGCATTACAATACTTTCTCTGTTTATTTCTCACAAGTTTTTTTTCCATTATAAAGCAGATGGAATAAACAATGGCTTAGAGTTTTCCACTTCATTCGGTGGTTTTGTCTTAAACAAGGCATCAAGTTCTACTACAAATCTTTCCATAGCTAGAGCAGGCAAGGAGAAAGGCACCACAGTTCCCTCTTCCCCTTTTGTTGTTGTTGAAACGTACATAAAAGCTTGTCAAACCAAGCACTGTTGCAGCCTCTCCCCTAGCGGGTCCTCCATAAATGGCATTTCCCCATCCAAAATCCACCTTCTCCATCTCATCTTTGGTCACGTCTAACACGGCGAAGGATCTCACTGCAGTTAAATTAGGTCGTCCTTTGATTACCATAAGATTTGCCACAGACTTTATGTACTCCTCTGTTACCTCATTTTTAACCTTCCTAACCAATTCCACAGCATAACCTAGTGGGTTTTGGGAAAGCTTACCTGCAGTGGAGACTGCTGCGGGGAAAGCAAACGCATTACCGTAATATCCTATGGGTAGAGAGATTAACTTGGAGCGTAAATTCACGATGCAAAGTAAGCGCATTTCTTCATTTGGGTATGGTTGAAGGGCTATTTTACAGGTGTGCCAAAGGCAAGCTGTGATGAGGTCGAAGGAGGAGCAATGGTGGAGGTGGGTGGGTAAGGTTTTACGGATGGCAGAGATCTCAGTGTGGCCGAAGAAGACGGAGTGATGAGTCATGTCGTTGAGGAGGATGATGGTGCCTTTGGTGTCAACAACTTGGTCGTATTCATGGTGGAGATAAGTGACTGTTGGAGGGTCCCTTGCATTTAAGATAGTTCTTTGCCACACTGGAAGGATAGATGGTGCAAATGTTGGGAGAAAAAAATAATAATATAATAATAATTTAAAATTACTACAATATTAAATTCTCCCATTCCACAGGATAAGCCAACCAAACAAAAGTCACAAATAATAATAAAGAGAGATAGGAAAAAAGAGAACGACACCGAAATTTATATTGGTTCACCCCAAACTCGGGACTACGTCCAGTTTCCGAAACTGTAGGTTCTACTAAATGGGAGATTATAACAAGCCCTCAAAATCGCACTACAAACCAACCCTCAATAGCCCAACAATGGCTATTGACCTCCAAGTATCACAATCCGATAACTTGGGATAAACAACAAAGAATAAAACCCTCAAAACCCACAAGAGAAAAACTCACTTTTTTTCTCTCTCAAAATACACTTTTACGCACTGTGCAACTCACAAATTTCACCAAGAAAGGTATACGGCCGCTGGTTTTCTTCTCATCTTGACTAAAGTCAAATATAACATATATATATATATAAGTATGTGAGCTGCAGCAAAAAGTGAGACCTAAATAAATGGGCCTCAGCCCATTTGTCCTCAAACACCATTTAGCGCTCGTGCAATCTTTATTTGGAATTCCGTCAAAAAACATAGCATGCATTTTGGCTCCAAACCCAACAATCTCCCACTTGGAGACAAAATACAGTCATGTCTCCCATTGCAACAAAACTCTGATCACCTTGGCAAACTCCAAGGCATAACTCCCACTACAACTGTTATTTCTGAACTTCTTGGTAAACTCCAAGGCTAAAAATACCTGAAAAACAACAAAATCACAAAACATGCAACCATCAGAAAATAACTGTAGTGCATCTGTGCTCGCCCCAAGGTATGAGCTCATTACGTGGATCTGTCTCCCAGACGAAAAAGACAGACACGTATTCCACTTTAGCTAAGTGGTGACAACTGACATCTTCTTCAACCTTAAATCACTGTTCCTGAAGAAGATACACTCTGAGAAGGGCTTGAATCCTCTGTTCAAACTTGCTGCCAAACTAGAGACCTTACCTTTGACCTTAGCAACTGCTCTGGTCTTCCACTTCGATGCCTCCACTCACCTAGGCGACTTCTTCAATTCAATTGTGAGTCTGACAATTGAGGGTTCACGATAGCCATCAACTTTCTCTCCTGGACTTCCCAATTGTTTCTGAACTGAAGGAACCTGATCTAACTGATCACACTTGGCTATCATTCCTGCTGGCTCAACTGTACCTCTACTACAACCATCTACAGCTTTAATTGGCATCCACTGTCTCTTCAACCCTTTGGCAACATCCAACCGACATTTGTACAGTGTAGATTTTCTGTGGCCAATTTCCACTACCTGAGATCCTAACCTGAGTTTACATTGGCTTCTGCCAAACTCACACATGTAGCCATCATCTGCTAACTTGCCAGTGGAGATGAGATTCATCTTACACTGGGTACAAACCTGACATCTCGCAGTACCAATTTATTCCCACATTCTGTCTTCAGACTGACCTCTCCAATCCCATTAGTCTTGGATGTTCTACCATTCCCCATCCTCACTAGGCCATGATATCCTTCCGTAAAGGATGTGAACAAACTCCTATATGAAGCTATGTGTACAGTAGCTGCACTGTCTAAAATCCACTCAGATGAATTACTACAACTCTCTGTATCACTCCCAACACAGATTAAGGTATCTTGCACTGCATTTGCCTCCCGTTTTTCTTTCTTTTCTAGATCCTCTTTTAACTTTCTACACCAACTCTTAGTGTGACCTTTCTTGTGACAGTAAAAACATTCTATCTCTTTATTCCTATAATCCCACTTCTTCCTACTGCTACTCGGCGTACTTTCATCATTAATCTTCTCTTTACCCTTAGTCACAACCAAAGCTGATCCTATAGTATACTCTTTACTACTATTGTTTCTACGAATTTCCTCAGCTAAGGCTAAATCACAAACACCTGAAAATTTCAGAGTATTTTCTCCTATCGAATTAGACACTGCTGTCTTCATCGTTTCCCAACTATCAGGTAAAGATGTCAATAACAGAATAGCATTTACTTCATCAGTAAACTCTATTTTAACTGATTTCAATTGATTTATCAAAGTAGTTATCTCATTTATATAGGAGTTCACAGAAGCATCCTCAACCATATGCATATTGAAAAACTTCCTAAGCAGATAGATCTTATTATTTGTGCAGGGTTTTTCATACTTGTTTGTGAGCGCTTCCATTAATTTAATTGCAGTTGTCTCACTGGCTACCTGACTAGCCACGTCCATTGACAGACACATTCTTATCGCGGCAAATGCTTCTTCATCCAAATCTCCCAATCTTCGTCTTTCATTCCTTTCGGTCTCTTTTTCAAAGCCTTACCCAGCTTTTTAACAGTCAAATAATCTTTGACCATCATCTTCCAATATCCAAAATTTTTCCCATCAAACTTCATGCGACTCCATCAAAATTTGTTGGTTCCACGTATCCCATGACTCATGAACCAAAAGCTTTGATACCACTTGTTGAGAGAAAAAATAATAATATAATAATAATTTAAAATTACTACAATATTAAATTCTCCCATTCCACAGGATAAGCCAACCAAACAAAAGTCACAAATAATAATAAAGAGAGACAGGAAAAAGAGAACAACACCGAAATTTATACTGGTTCGCCCCAAACTCGGGACTACATCTGGTTTCTGCAATTGCAGGTTCTACTAAATGGGAGATTACAACAAGCCCTCAAAATCGCGCTATAAACCAACCCTCAATAGCCCAACAATGGCTATTGACTTCCAAGTATCACAATCCGATAACTTGGGATAAACAACAAAGAATAAAACCCTCAAAACCCACAAGAGAAAAACTCACTTTTTTTCTCTCTCAAAATACACTTTTACGCACTGTGCAACGCACAAATTTTACCAAGAAAGGTATACGGCCGCTGGTTTTCTTCTCATCTTGACTAAAGTCAAATATAACATATATATATAAGTATGTGAGCTGCCGCAAAAAGTGAGACCTAAATAAATGGGCCTCAACCCATTCATCCTCAAACACCATTTAGCGCCCGTGCAATCTTTGTTTGGATTTCCGCCAAAAAACATAGCATGCATTTTGGCTCCAAACCCAACAGCAAAGGCACCGCGAGCTATTTCAGCTATGGAGGTAACAAATTGGATAAATCCAAAAGCAACACTCATTGTATGATTTAGACGAACGGCAAGGATGAAACCACCACATTTGAGTCGTGTTACCTACATTGACCAATTGAAATAATCCAATCAATGACCATATATTTTTTCAAAAGTAGATATCACAATATTATCCATCAAACATAAAGTTTTTTTTTTTTTGTTCGGTTGGTTGAAAAAGAAGAAAGAATTTCAAGATTTTGTTTTGAAATTAATTTTCTCCAAAGTAAATATTTCTAAGGATATGGAATTTCCTATTTTTAAATCTCCAAATTAATTTTCTTTTTTCAGTATTAATAATAATAAAAAAAAAGGAGTAGAAGGGAGGGTTAAAATACTATTTTGGTTCCTATACTATGTGTTTTGTTCAATTTAGTCTCTATATTTTATAAGTGTCCAAATTTAGTCCTTGTATTTTCAATAAATTTCAAAAATAGTTTCCCACCATTGTACAACAACAGAATTGTACAGAACTGTGAATATATTGTTAATTTTTACGAGAAAAGGAGAGAGAGCCAGAAAAAGAACATTGATTTTTTTCCAAGGTCAACTTTTTTAACCCTAAACTAACTCAAAACTAAATTTGGACATTTTCAACATAGGGACAAATTAAACAACCATGAAACTAAAAGGAAAAAAATAGTATGTTAACTGAAATAAATTAATCTACTATATATACCTGAATGAGCAACAATGGACAATTAATGATCCCATCTGAGTTTGGAACGTTGTATAAAACATCCTCCAAACATGCAAATGGAGGTTGAAGAGCATCGCCGAACTGTTCCAAAGTCACATCCGCATCTGCTTCAATAAATAAGACACCTTCGGCTGTACATTCAACAAACAACTTTCGTCCATGGCCTTCCCTCAATCTGCCCGCAAAAGGGTAGTAAAATACCAATGTCTCTACAAGTGCCTTCTTTATAACCTTCACTGGATCTCTTCCCTCCATGCTTGGATTATGCCGATAGAAAAATACTGTCGGAATTTGAAATCTAAAGCTTTCTTGATCATCAATATCTTACAGTTGCTTAAATTCATGGGGTGTAGGTTTTGCTGGAGCAACCAATTCTGGTTCGCATCTTCGTACTTCAAAGACAAAATCATCCTTGGACGATATCGCCGGACTTTTTAGAGAAATAGGGGTCTTTTTAAAACTTATTACAAAAAACGAGTAGAAAACCAAACGTTTTACAAAAAACATGTTGTTTTCTTGTCTTTATTGAAATACGTCTCTTCTAGAGACGTATTCCAGGCTGAACGCATCTGTCAAACAGACGTATTGTTTGAAAATTTTCAAACCACACGGCAGCAAACGACAAGAGTTAATGGCCACGGTAGAGTGCGTCTCTACGAGAGACGCATTCATCTCGAAAAATTACGCGGACTGACGTTGATTTGCGCCAAGCAACACGTTTATGTACGACTGTCAGAATGTGTCTTTTCTAGAGACGCATTCTCCTCGAAAAATACCAATGAATCTCGGTCAGCCAAGCTTCAGTGATGTGATTAATGCGGTGATGTGATGCATGCGTCTTTAATGCAGGTGGTTGGGGTTTTTTTTTGTAAAACATTCTCATTCTCCTTCTCTCTTCCCATATACATTAAACCCCCCACATCCCACTCACTTCCCATCCATATCCATAATTCGAATTCTCTTCCTATTCTCCTTCTCTCTCCCATCCATCCGAATTTCCCTTCCTATTCTCCTTCTCTCTTCCATCCTTCCGAATTTCATTCTGTCTTCTTCATTTTCAGTCCTAACTCCATTTCGTTTCCTTTCCGTTTCTTCTTTTTCTAGCTTCTATTTTGCATTTCCATCTTATTAAAAATAGTAAGTTATTTAATTTTTAATGTTTATTTTTGTTAGATTAGGTTTTATCTCAATTTTCTAATTTTTTTTTAATTATGATACAGGACTCCATTTCCTTTCCTTTCCGTTTCTTCTTTTTCTATCTTCGATTTTGCATTTCCTTCTTATTGAAAAGAGTAAGTTATTTAATTTTTAATGTTTATTTTTTGTTAGATTAAGTTTTATCTCAATTTTCTATTTTTTTTTTTAATTATGATACAGGACTATTCTTATTTTTTTATCGGAAACTAATTCGTCGAAAGCAAACTAAGGAAAGAAGTTTATTATCCTCGGTAAAGCATATATTTTTTTATATAAAAAATGTATATAAAAAATTGTAAAAATATGTGTATGAAAAATGTAGAAAATTAATGTTAAAATATATGTAGAAAATGAAGTTGATTGTTGTAGTTTCTCTGTTATGACTAGAAGTTGGTAGATTTCTAGAACTTTTAGACTTAGGGCTGGTAACTTTTAATTTGTTCTTATCATTTCATATTCTTTTGTTATTGTTTCAAAATGTTTATGTTAAAATTAAGAGGAGAAAAAATTATTGTAGAGATGTAGGAATATCATAATATCTTAAAAAGGGTTTAGTTAAATTTAATTATAAATAAACAAAATTAAACCAACATTATGATAAGGTTTTTTTTTTGAAAAAATTATATGGGTTTTTTAAGCTTTGAATATAAAAATAAATTAAACTAAAAATGAAATTGACAAAAAAAAAAAAGAGACATAAATTAATATTTACTTTTATATTTTTGTTTTAAATTAAATTGAACTAGAAGTGAAAATAATAATTAACAAATAAAAAATAATGAATAATAAGAACTAATTATTATATAGAGTTATTATTTTATACAAATTAATATTTCATTTGATTGATTTAGCTTGGAATAAGTTATTATTATCCATTTGCAAAAAGAAAAAAGAAAGTTATGAGATATTAATTATATTTTTATAAAAGTGTATATTTAAATGCACATAATTATAACACAATAGTTAGATGAACTAACAAAATAAGATCAATAATTGGTTGAAGCCCTATTGTTGAAAAAGTAATAAAATATTTTAATTAATTAATTAATTAACTTTTTAAAAATACATATACGAGAATACCTATTGGTTTTGAAAAAAATAGATGTTGAAAATAATGAAATTTAACTCAAAGATTGTAACGCCCGGCTTATTTACAGGCATTAATTTCAAATTATGGAAATTAAGTTGGAATGATTTTCATTGGGTAATTTAAATTTTAAGGTTAATTTGAAATTTGGAATAAGAAAAAGGGCAAATTTGGAAAGCAATGATTGGTCAAGGGGCATTTTTGGAAATTGGAAAGTTGTTTAAAAAATATAATAATAAAATAAATAAAAGAGAAAATAATAAATAAAAAGCCCATCCTTATCCACTATATATTATTATTATTATTATTATTATTTATTATTTTATTATTATTATTTATTATTATTATTATTATTATTTATTATTTTATTATTTTTATTATTTTTTCTCTTCTTCTTCCTCCCGATACTTTCTCCCTCTCACCGAACTCTCTCTCTCTCTCTCTCTCTCTCCCTTTCCGTCCGATCTCTCTCTCTCTCCACCGCAGCAGTTTTTTTTTCTTCTTCGTCTTCCTCGTGCCGCCGGCAGCCGTGCAGAACACCGCCCAGCTCCGCCGCCACGAACGCTCAGCCAGCCCGCCGCACCTCTGTTTTCGATTGCCAGTGAAGCCCCGCTGCAGCTCGCTGCCAAACGCCGTCGCACGCCTCGTCGGACGAAACTGCTACTGCACGTTACCGCCGATCTGAGACTCACTCGCCGGAAGCTCAGTTCGAACATCGGGTCTTCGCCGGAGCCACGAACAAGCCAGATCTGCAAGATCAATTCGCCGAAATTCGTCCAGATCTGACTCGCCGGAACCAGATCTGCTCGAAACAAACAGTCACGCGCTGCCACGCTCCTCCACGCGCCGTCGCCGGACCTCCACGCGCCGCCGTGCTCCGGCCACGCGCCGCCGTCTTCGATCGTGTTCTGACTTGGGTAATTTCGTTACTCAATTGTTTTTAATTAAGGACTTTAAATGGGATCGATCGTTAATCAATGGATTTAATTTTCAGGATATTGATTTGAGAATCAAACTACGGAATTGGAGACAAATATATAAATTTCCAGCAAGGTTGAAGGTTCCGCACAGTCAATTTTATTGGGTGAGATACTGTGCTAAATTAATTTGGTCTAAGGAAATAAAAAGGGACTGATTTGCAATTAAAATTACTTTTGGACCCTTTGACTAAATTGTTGGACAACCTTTGCATTTGGATTTAATTATTGGACTTTTTTAGACTACTGGACCATTGAACAAGACTATGGAACTAAGACTCGCTGAAAGTAAATTAAAGGACTGGTTCAGTTAAAATTAACCAAAATTGGACTAAATGGAGCTCAATTATGAAATTTCAAGAACCTTGGACCAAGTTTTATAATCCTTATTTTTATTGGATTATTGAAGGTTAAGCAGGAGACCAGAGTTTGGAGGAGATTCTCACTGCTAGAATAATATTAATTATTCTATTCGAGGTAAGTAGTTATTTGGATTTTAAGCCCCTTTAAATTCCTAAATGTTTTGGATTCATGTTTGATAATTTGTAAATTGTGAAAATATGTTTGGAAACCGTGTTAGGAAGCATGTAATGGTTAAGGGAAACGTTCGAAGGTAGTTTTGAGTTAAAATGGCATAAGTTGTGATTATAATGATAATTGGGGCTTAAAGTTACGACTTTATTATGTTAGCTTATGCAATACTTTAAGAATTTCCCCAAAGTTAAATTTGGATGAGTTTGAACATGTTTGTGGAAAATTGTGAACAATCATGCTTGCCTAAATATACGTATGTGGAAGATGTCGTGGTTGGTTAAATTAAAATGAGAATTATCGTGTTGGGCTTAAGGTTGTTTGAATTTGTTGCGATTCTCGTTAAGGGATTCAAATTTACAAATAAATGAATGAAAATGTGCCTGAGGTTATGAATGAATTCGACTATAGTATTTCCTTATAAGCATTTGTATGGACAACTGTGTTAAACTAAATATTTGCAAGCATTTGGGCTTTCTATGATGTTGGTTAGTTGTGGAATGTAGAATATTTGAACTTTAGATTGAATGGTTGACCAAGTTTAATGCTTTCGGGTTTGGGCTTGGTTAGGGACTGAAGTAGAGCACCTTAATCTGATATGTTCGAATGTGAACGGAAGGATGTTGGTTGTTATGAGTGCTAGCATGGTTAGGGGATTTAATTTTGGACTAAATGAATGAAGGACTTTATGTTAACGACGTATGTATGGGCTATGGCTGCATGTATTTCTTATTTAGAAGTACCATTCAATTAGGGTAAGTTCTTAATTGAGATTCGTGTTTGCGGTCTATGGTGGAAGGTCACCATAAGGCGATTGAGGTTGTTTATTCAGTTGTGGGCCTGAGTCATATGCTACTAATGATTTCCTAAAAGGAAGAGAAATGGATTTCCATGGTGCTGGCCTAAGAAGAAGGTAGCCTTTCGGATTGGTCTGTTAGGATTTTTGTCTCGCCTATAGATATGTATGAGGCGTAAGACGATATAGAAGTTGGAAAGGCTTGAGGGTTGCTTTTCCTCCTTGTTTATGTGAATTAGGGGGTGCTTCCCCATTAAAAGTGTTTGAAACCTTTGGGCCAGCTCGTGTGTGTGATCTGTGCATGATGGATGAATGTGTTAAGGTGGATTGACCCGAAAGGTTCCAAAATCGTTGTGAAAGTACAAGGCCCGTTAGATTGATGCTACCCACCCTACCTCTATCGTTTCATGCGAGTTTGTAAGCCTAGAATGTATGTGATGTGATGAGCATAGGGAATGCGTTTTCCTAGTGCCTGTGAGCTAGCTTAGGGGTGATTCCCCACTGTGTTGAGCATAGGGAATGCGTTTCCCTATTGCCTGTATGCTAGCTGAGGGGATGTGTTCCCTGGTTGCCTGTGTGGCTATCATGATGTGATGAGCATAAGGAATGTGTTCCTTATTGCCGATGAGCTAGCTTAAGGGTGATTCCCCACTGTGTTGAGCATAGGAATGCGTTTCCTATTGCCGTGTGCTAGCTGAGAGATGATTCCCCAATATGTTGAGCGTAGGGAATGCGTTCCCTAACGCCTGTGTGCTAGCTTAGAGGTGATTTCCCATTATATTGAGCATAGGGAATGCGTTCCCTAGCGCCTGTGTGCTAGCCTAGGGGTGATTTATACATTGAGATGAGTGTGAGGGTTATAGACCTTCACAGGTTTGGGTTCTAGGTTACAGGACTCGCAGGTATGATACGAAGTTAGGGTCAAGTAGTAGTGAATGTAAGAGGAAGGATAAATGGACTTTTAGAATAACAGAAGGAAGTATTTGAAATCTAAGCACGAGCGTGAGAAAGAAAATTTTCTTTTGGTATGGTTGCTTTAAAACATTGGAACCTTAAGTGGGCTACTTACTGAGTATGTTTATACTCATCCTTGCTACCTTGTTTGTTTTGCAAATTGTGCACAATCTCGGGGCGGATGACGCAGGTGACGACTTGACGAGACTATGGAGACTCCACCAAATTCTTTTCCCTATTTAGCTTTTAGTTTTGCTTCTTTGTTCCTTGATGTGCGTTTGGTTGTAAATCCTAAATATTCTTGGCTTTCGTGTAATTAGTTAGAAGTTCTTAGGTTTGACTGTCTGTTGGTTGAGCTCAGCACTATGTATCGTAGTTTGGATGGTGCTGAGTCTATTTCCTGAATTATAGAAGTGCTCATAACTCTTTCCAGGTCGTTGTAAATTTTGGTTTTCTCCTAGTTACGCCGTCATGCTGCCGAAATTTCGGGCATGAGCGAGGTATCTAGAATGTGCTTCTGCGTTTAGAGAGTCGTAGGAACATCGGGTTTTTACAAAGATAACCTTAGGGAATTTAAAACAAGTTTTTAATAGAATATGAAAAAACATAATCTAATTAATAAATAAATATATAAAATTTAAGCATGGATATAAATTTAAATATATGTTTTTATAAATTGAATGGAAATATATTCATGAACAATAATTGTATAAGGACATAAATTAATTTTAACATATTCTATAAAATGATATAAATTTTTTTTGCATTCATGGTGAATTTTATTATATTATAGCAAAACTTTATATTAAAAACATGTTACTTTCATTTTGAAAAAAATTAAAAAAAAAACAACGAATTTAGTATTATTTCTTATTATAATGGTTAGAAGAAGTGAGTATCCAATAATAATTTTTTTTTGTAAGAATTAAATTAAAGAATTCTAATAATTCATGAACTCTTAGAAGAAAATTAATAACAATATTAGGTATGTTAAATGAGAAATTAAACGAATTCATGTAATGTATTTTTTAGTACAAAACTAACAAACATTAAACAATATTATTCATGTCCTCGACAACCATATTGGTAAGCCACAAAGGGAAATCATGATCCTAAACAGTAGAGCACCGTTCTGTCAAATATTTGTTTAAGCTTATTTTAATAGTTAAAACAGTTATTAACATGATTGTACATTATATGTGGGCTGTGAGAAATTTTTAAACATAATAAATAAAGATAATTGAGAATGTTTTGTAATATTAAGATTTTTTAAAATATTAATAACCTAGTGGGTGTGTTACTAATTCTTAATCTAGAAAAAAAGGTGTTCTATTAATTCTTTAAGTAGTGTGTGAGGACTCATTTTTTTTAGAAAAACAAAGAAGCAACAAAACTTTAGAAATTCCAAGCCTTTTGAAATTTCATTATTAATTATTAATTTAAAATAACTCATAACTTTTTAAAATTAATTTCTAGAAACGAATGGAACTTTTAATAAATTCAATAGTGTTACGTGGGGGTGGTGGGTGTGTGGTGTGGGAAAAAAATTCTTTAATAATTCTTTCATTAGTTTAAACACAATTTAATAAGGACTATGCCATCGATGAATTTTATATTTTAATTAAATGATAATGACTAATAAAATGATTTTAAAGAGAGACCATAAATGAAAAAAAAAAACCATTACTAACTTACAAAATTCTTGAATTTCATCTTTAAATATAATTAAAAGTTAAACTCATATATTTTTAGAATTAATTTATAAAAATAAAGGACACAACTTTTCATATTCTAACTCTTATCTCTAAGTTTTTTCTTTAAAAAAGAAAAAATTATTATTTACATTGGGGGGGGGGGGGGGGGGTGAGTGGTGTGGGAAAAAAATTATTTAATAATTCTTTCCTAATTTAAACACAATTTAATAAGGACGGTGACAATTATGTCCAATATTATAGATTATAGATTTTATTATTTAAATTCAATACATAATTTATTGAAATTGTAAAACTTTTAAGATTTCAAATTTTTTTTTTATAATATTTTTGAATTTTTTTTTTGTTTTTTGAGTTCGAATTAAATTAAATTTATTAAAAGTTTGTAGGTTTGTAAATAAAGATGAAACTTTTCATATTCCAACTTCTAAATGCTACTTTATGAGTTAAATTAACTATATAATTTAATAATTGGTAGATTTGATGGTTAGTTAAACATTTATTTTAAAGGAAATAAAATTTGAAAGGCATTATTCAGGCAATTGTAGTGACTGAGAGATGAGTTATAGAGAGGGGAGAGTGGAGAATCGCGGTGGAAGAGAGAGGAGGTGAATGAAAATGATCTCATTTTAATATGTTTGTGTGCCTTTATGTTTTTTACAATGGTGGTATATATGTATTATATGAAACCTAAAGGTAATTCAAGGAGAAGTTAATTATTATTGGGATTACAAATTTTAATGAAATTAAAAAAAAAAATGCCAGTCTAATTTTTTTTGGAAAAGGCAGTGACAATGATGGTTTTTTTAGAAATGCCAGTCTAATTTTTTTTTAGAAATTAAAAAATGTAGTGACGATGATGATTTTTCTTTTTTGGAAAAGCCAATGAAGATAATTTTACTATTGAAACAAAATATACAACATGGTAAACAATAGGAGGATGATTTTACCAATATGGTTATGATTTATAAGCTAGTAGAAGAGATCAATTGGTTTAAAGATTAAAAAAAATGAGATTTCTTCATCTCAATTAAAGATTTAAACAACAAAAAAAAGATTCACTTCACGATTGTATATTTATCGAAATATTTATATCATATAAATATTTTTTTTTAAAAAAATTAAAAAATAATCAAAGGAACGGAAAAATAAGAAGCCTATAAAAATGAAATGTTTGGTTAACTTAATGTATTTAAAAAAAAATGAAATGTTTGGTTAATGTATTTGGAAAAAATAATAACTAAAATTAAAAAAAAGGAGAAATAAATATTTTTTAAAAAACATAATAACAAATAATTGGTAAATGTATTTTCAAAAACTAATTTTTTTTATAAATAATTAAGAAAATGATTGGTGGAAAACAATGATAAAAAAATGATTGAAGAATGATTTGGTGGGCATGAAATTATTGTTAAATATTTATTTTAAAGAAAAATAAATAAATAAATGATTGGTAGATTTGATGGGTTTTTGAATATTTATTAGTAGATTTGATGGATTTTAAAATAATTATTTTTAATGTAAAAAATATGGTATCCGATTGGGGTTAAAAAAAGAGAAGAATGTGTTTCTTCACCAAACGCATTTAAGTTGAGCTGGCGGTGGCGCTATGAATGTGTCTGTTTGACAGATGTATTCAGCCTAGAATGCGTCTCTTCTAGAGACGCATTCCAATAAAGACAAAAAAACAACATGTTTTTTGTAAAACGTTTGGTTTTCTACTCGTTTTTTGTAATAAGTTTTAAAAAGACCCCTATTTCTCTAAAAAGTCCCGATATCACCATTAGAAAGAAATGAGTGAATAAGAATGGTTGTTTGAGAGTGTAGATATTTAGATATTTTGAGTATTGGGACTTGGGAGGAAAGGTGTGGTATTTATGAGAAAAAAAAGAGGTACAAGTTAAAAGTGGAATAGTCAATGAAAAAACAATTATACCAATTAACGGTGTCCTTCCCTTCAGAATGTGAAGCTGTAAGTTGTTTTCAAAATTGAAAGTCTCTCAAAATATTTTGACGTGTAATAAAGAACACATTTTGAAATATATTTTTGTGAACCACCATAGTAAATAAATTTAACATGTTTTTCATGTTGAAATATATTTTTGTGAACCACATATTTTTTTTTTCATGTAACTAAAAAAAAAAAACATGTTTTTCATGTTTTCCTTTTATTTGGAGCAAAAATCAATTTATATCCCTAAAGTTTGGGGTTGTATCAATACAAACCCTAAACTAATAATTGTATCAATTTAAACCCTAAACTTTCATTAAGTGTATTAATTTATACCATCTATTAGATTTCATTTAAAAAATGTTAGTTTACACGTGAGCAAACTTATAATTCTATCAATTAAACCTCTAACTATCATAAGTGAATCAATTTAAGCCCTTAATTTGAAAATCGTCAATGCATCCATTCTCATAAAAAATTTAGACCCAACATTGGAAAATCGTCAATTATTTGAAATGGAGGGTCTAGATTGTTTCACCTATGAAAGTTTGAGAGTTTAATTGATATAATTATAAGTTTGCATACGCATAAACTAACTGTTCAAAAAGAATCTGACAGGAGTGTAAAGTTATACACTTATGAAAGTTCAAGGTTTAAATTGATACAATTGTTAATTACTTATGAAAGTTCAAAGTTTAAATTGATACAATTATTAATTTAGTGTTTTTATTGATACGATTCCCAAATTTAGGGATATTAATTGATTTTTCTCTTTTATTTTTCACCATATCTTGTATGTTTCCTTTTTCTTTTTTACCTTTTTTTTTTTCAATAAATGCCAACGGCCAACTGTCAACAATAAATTTCTAGCCACTCAATTTTAAACGTGTACACATCAACTGAACTTCTAATTGAACTAAAAAGAAAACCCGACTTCTAGTCCGTGCTGACTAATCCACACTGATAAAAAAATCTCCCACTCTGGTTCATTTTGATGCTTCAAATTCAGAGAAGAAAATGCGGAAAATAATTTCTACGCTTCCACCTGATCTTTTATAATGATTTAAATTTGGACAAAAATTATTTTGTACTCCTAAACTTTAGGCATCGTATCAATTAAAACCCTAAACTTTCATAAGTGTATCTATTTACAATCTCTGTTAGATTTTATTTGAAAAACGTTAATTTAAATGTATGAAGACTTATGATTGTAGCAATGAAATTCCTAAACTTTCTTAAATGAATCAATTGTATGAATATTTAGGGGTTTAATTGATACAATTATAAATTTCCACACCTGTGAAAACTAATATTTTCAAATAGATGGTGTAAGTTGATTCACTTATGAAAGTTTAAGGTTTTAATTAATACCATCATTAGTTTAGGGTTTTAAGTGATACAATCTCCAAAGTTTAAGGGTATAAATTGATTTTTGCCTCTAAAATTTATTTTGGTTTGTAAATTTTAGATTTATTTCATTTTATTTTTAAAATTTTTAAAAAATAATTATTATGATTATTAACTTTGAAAATGTCTATTTTTTTTTTTTAGTTCAACAACATTTGGGAGTGGGGAGATTTGAACCTATGATCTTTTAGTCATAAGCCCATACTTTATGTCAGTTGAGTTATGATAGCTCTTAGAATGAGAGCTATTTAGGGTATTTTAGTGAAGATTTTGTGGCTTAAAAACACTATCTTAGGTACTTTTGTATTGAGAAGCCTCTTTGAATCGATGTTTTAGTAGCACAGGAGTCCATTCTCATGTGAAAAGCACTTTTGAGCTTTTTAATGCATAATATTACTTAATTGTGCTATTTGTGACTTGTGTAGGCCATTTGCTGAAGGTAAAAATGGCTAAGTGCAAAAAATCCAACATGAAATGCTAGAGCTTTGTTGTTGATAGAGAGTCAAGCTTGCTAGAGCAATTGTTGTGTTTTTGATGAAGTATTATCAAAGCTAGAACATTTATATGGGATCAGTTACACAAAAAGCACGTGGGAGCTATTTCATTAATTGACGTGGACAATTTATAACACCTATACTGATTTAAACCAATGAGGGGCTGTCATTAGTCTTAAAATGTCCACTCAGCCCTGATTTCAAAGAAAAAGAGAGGTTTAAAGCCCTAGCTTGCCATTTTTGGAGAAAAGCTTGAAGATTAGACATTGGAGGGGGAGGATTTTGAGAAGAAGAAGAACTCTTTTTGGGAGGTGATCCACTTTTGGAAAGGAGGGGAATCTGTAACGCCCGGCTTATTTAGGAGTTTAAATTTTAATTTTTGGAATTAAGAGGAATGATTTTTCATTGGATAAGTTAAATTTGAAAGTTAATTTGCAATTTGGAATGAGAAAAAGGGCATTTTGGTCTTTTGGAAAAGATATTTTGATTTTTTTATTATTATTATTATTATTATTATTATTATTATTATTATTAAAAAAAAAAAAGAAGAATTTCTTCTTCTTCTTCCCCGAAGCTCTCTCTCTCTCTCTCTCTCTCTCTCTCTTCCTCCGACCGAACGCCCATCCTTCTTCTTCGTTCTCACCGAGCGCAGCCGCACGAACCCAGCCGCACGCTGTCGCCGGCAGCCACGAACCCCGCTGAGCGATCGCCGTCCGCCGCTGCTCGCGATTTTTCTTCTTCTCCGATCAGCTCCACGAACGCCCAGCCGTCGACCTGCACGCCTAGCCTCGCCGAACGGAGCTTCTTCTTCTTCCTCGCAAGCTGCACGCCGACCAACCCCAGCTCGCGATTCTTCTTCTTCTTCTTCTGCGTTCGCCGGTTTCGTCTTCCTTTTCGCCGGAAGTTTCAACTCACAACCCACGCCATTGAACGCCATAAGCTCGCCGGAATTACAGCCTGAACGCCTCGAAACTTGCCGGAAAACGCAGATCTGAGAGCCTCGTGCGAAAACGAGCCTCCACGCGCCCTCACGCGCCGATCGGAAGCTACACGCGCCGGCCACGCGCCGCCGTCCGCCGCCGCACGCGCCGCCGTGCTCCGGTCACGCGCCGCCGCTCGCCGGAGTTGGGTAAAATTTGCCATTAAGTCCGTTTCGTCGAGTTATAAATGATAGAATGTGTTTTAACGTAATTTGGATGGTTTAAGACACGTTTAGAACACTTTTTAGGTGAATTGTCGAGGACCGAGGATCGTACTTGGAGTGGAAACTCAAGAAGCTTAATTACTAAGTGAAGAAAGGGTATTGTAGTAAGTAAAGACTTAAGGTAAGGGATCTCACAACGAAAGAAGTTTTCGAAACCTATAACGAGCTCTATGATTTCTTTGAAAGTTTATGTTTTCATGTTAAGTATTTAAGAAAGAAAGTGTATTATATGTATGTCTTTGAAATGCGATTGCTATGACTGATGCATTCATAACTATGTTCTAAAACGAATGGGACCTCATGCATGTGTTGTGTTCATGAAAAGATTTATATAGGCTGTGACGATAATTCTCCCAAAAGTTTTATGTGGGTTTTGAGGGAACCCGAGTCTTCGGACTCTATATGCTCCCGGGGTTCGAGAGTGCCCCCACGACTGTAGCCGACGGGCTTGAGTCTTCGGACTCCACGATGGTAGCCTTCGGGCTGAGTCTTCGGACTCCATGATATATGTTAGCTTTCGAGCTTAACTCTCAGAGGTAGGGAGGACTCTATTAGACAGAAAACCTATGTCTTCGGACTATTCAGAGGCCCTCGGGAGAATTTAATCGTTCACAAGAGCTGCGAGGAAAAGTACATGGTTTATGAAAGGAATTTTAGGTCCCCTACTACAGCGATGGTTTTATGATTTAAAATGACATGTTGCATGTGATTGAAACTTTTATTTTAAAACTATGATGGACTTACTGAGTATTATTCGTTAATACTCACCCTTTTCCTTTTTAAAATGTTTTCAGGTAAGGCTAAGATCGGCCCTAGCGCGTGACAGGAGATCATCTACTCGAGTCATGGGGAGCCGACTGATCGCTATTCCGCTTCCTTAATGTTTCTAGATGTATATAGAACTCATGTTAAGTTTTTAAATGTTAGGAGAATGTTTTAAAATCTTTTAACCTTTATTTGTAAATCGTGCACGTATATTTGGTTTCTTCTGTTTGGACCCTAGCATCATATTGAGAAGTTTGTTGGATGCTAGGAGGTTGTTTGAAATCTTAGAAGTGTGTTTTTCTATGTCTTATCAGGGTCAAAATTTTGGTTTTCGTGTAGTTACGCCGTTATGTTGCCGAAATTTTTGGTAATATAGCGACGTGACTTAGTAATGACTCTTAGGTAGCGTGTTGAGCCTATAGGGTCGTTACAGTTGGTATCAGAGCACTAGGTTATAGGTTCTGTAGACTAGCTTACTTCGTAAGCATCAGGTATCCCATGACTAAGTAGTGATTTCCAGTCATCGCGCAGGTACGCCTCCGAAGTAAACTTTTAAATTCGTTTGTTGAAAAGCATGTTGTTTTTATGAAATGATTCATATGTGAAATGTATTTTAAGTTAAGGAAAGTTTAAGAAAAGTTGAAAAGTGTGATCCCTTTTGATGTGAAGGTTAAACTTGATTGTGTTTGTTTGTTAAGTATGCCGCCTAGAAGGAGAGGTAGAGGACGGGGTAGAGGACGTGGTGCTGGTAGAACACATGACTTACCTCCTGAGATGCCAGTGGAACATGAGGTGAATTCTGGGGCAAATTCCCCTGTTGCTCAGGATCAACCTGATCCAGTTATGGAGCCTGCAAATCCTACGGTTGCGTCGTTGATGTTAGAGGCGATGCAGAACTTAGTACAAGCGACCGTGACGACCCAGTTAGCGCAGATGGGTCAAGTTTCTACGCCAGCTTCATTACAAGCCCGTCACTTGAAAGATTTTAGAAAGTACGATCCGAGGGCGTTTGACGGATCCTCTGGGGATCCTACAGTGGCGGAGTTATGGTTGTTCTCTATGGAGAACATTTTTCAGTTGATGAGCTGCCCGGATGAATATAAAGTTTCTTGCGCCACATTTATGCTGAGGGATGATGCGTACCTATGGTGGGAATCTGCTCAGAGGACCATAGGTACAGGAGGAGGTGTAGTGACGTGGCCGATGTTCAGAGAGGCTTTTTGGAACAAATATTATCCTGCGACTGCACGATACAAGAAACAAGAAGAATTTCTACAACTTAAACAGAATCGACGTCCAGTGGATGTCTACGAGAGGGAATTCACAAGGTTATCTCGTTTTGCTTCCGAACTGGTAGATACTGAGGCCAAGAAAACGGAGCGTTTTGTAATGGGTTTGGATCCTCAGGTTAAAGGCGTGGTACAGGCTGTAGCACTTCACGACTATGCTGCTGCGGTAAGGACAGCAGAGTTTATTGTTGCAGGCCAACAGAGTGAGATTCCTATGGTCCAAAACCCGAGTCAGTCATCCTCTGATCACAAGAGGAGATGGAGTCAGGCGAACTCGAATCCCCAGCGTTCTCAACAGTCTTCACAGTCGTCTATGAGGTCACAGGCCGCTTTTAGTCAGAGGCAGCAAGTGAATAGGCCAGGACCTAACATTGGGGAGAAACCTCGTTGTAATGAATGTGGAAAGTTTCATTGGGGTCAGTGCCTGATGCGGTCTGGGTTGTGCTTTCGATGTAAAAAGGAGGGACACAGAGCTGAAAATTGTCCTACCCTTCCAGATAGGAGAGGCCAGTCTTCAGGTTCAGGTGGAGTAGGACTTAATAGGCCCGCACCATAGCAAGGGAGAGTTATTGCTAGTACCAGCAGGGAGGCTGGTAACTCAGATGCTGTAGTTACAGGTACGTTTCCCGTTTTGGGATATCTTGCGTTTATGTTATTTGATTTCTACACATTCCTTTATTTCTGCGTCTTTTGTGAGACAAGCTGAGTTAGAACTTGAGTCATTGCCCTCTGCTTTGTCTGTTGCTACTTCGATGGGGTTGAGTCTATTAGTTACTGAGGGGATTAAGAATGGAAAGATGATAGTTTCCGACCATGAGATGGATGTGAATTTGATAGTTCTAGAGATGGAAGGGTTCGATGTTATTCTAGGCGTGGATTGGCTGGTTTTGAACCATGCTAATATTGATCGTTTTCGTAAAAAAAAATGGTGTTCACGCCACCAAAACAGGCTAGTTATAAGTTTAAGGGGATTAGAACTGAATTAATCCGAGAGTGGATTGGTGGGGAATGAGGAACCCCAAATGAGGGAGATATGAAGGAATGGAAAATAAGAACAAAAGAGAATATGATTGATGATTCGCAGGTCATTTGAGACTTTGGAAAGGATTAGCCCCGTACTCGTGGTTTAACTTGTTCACCTTTCTCTCTATAGTTATGATGTGTTTTATGTTCCTCTCGTTGAGGAAAGGTTTTGTTCGATGATGGAAAAGAGACTTAATGGATTTAGTAAAGGAAGAAAAAGATGATATAGAAAAGATATGTTTGTCTCAAGAAATAAAAAAAAGGAAACGGTTATGTTGAGGTGCCTAATACTCAAGTATGGTGTGCTTTGAGGATAGAAATCCTTAAATGTGGTAAAAGAATTTGGTTAGTATTTGAAACTCAGAACTTCGTAAGCTTTGGCTGAAGGTAAAAACTTGAGACTTTGGTTATGGAGCCTAGCTTAACATGTGAGATCTTACTCCTAAGGTAAGAGTTTAAACTTGTGAAACTCAAGAATTTGAAAGAGAATTTCGTTAAGATTTTGTTTTAGGCTTGCAAAGGAAACGAAGAGAGCAACTTTCTAGTTGAAAATGGTTATTGGCCTATGTTGCTAAATAGTTGGAAAGAGAAACAAAAGGAGTGGTTCGAATATATGTGACTCCAGTGGATGAATTTGGCAAGGCAATAGTGGAAGTCTGGATCAGATAGAATTGAATTTGGAGGCCGAGGCCGTGTGAGGTGAAACCCAGAAAGCGATTCAAATGATGGTGACAATGCGGATAAACTTGCAAGCTGGAGTTCGGGTTTGGATGAGAATAGAGTTTGGAGTAGTGGTGGTTGTACAAGGTTCTAGAACCGAGAAAGTGAATGGAATAGCCAACGACGGAGTTGGAAATCGAGCAATGATGATGGTGATAAGTTGAGTGTTCAGGAATCAGGTTGGAAGGCGACATCAAGAGAAATGAGCACAATAATTGGAAAGTACTAAGTCGTCCTTGAGGCGTGAATCAAAACTATGGTTGGAATGGAAGAACTGAGAATCAAACAAAGAAGAATAATGTGAATGCAGGTGCTAGTAATGTTACAAGTTGGAGTAAAAGTAGCCCTGCAAATAGAGAAAAGTTGTCATTTGATTGGGAGCAATGATCGATGGTAATGTCTCAGTTCGAATACGAGCTCTAGGTCAGAAGATGGTTTTCCTAAGACTCGTGGTATTAAAGGATCGGTTTTAGTGGTTCCAGCAAGAACAAAATTAGCAACCAAATGACTTTGTGTAGTTGCAGTTAGAAAGGTGCATGGTTTGCTTGGGATTATAGATTACTCTCTATGTTAGAACCTCTCCAGTGTAGTAACGCCTCAAACTTAGTTGACTCAATGGTGTAGTTGTTCGTTTGGAGTGAGACTTATGAAGTGAGCTTTAAGAGCTCAAACAGGGATGGATATTCAGTATTAGTGCTAGTGTGGAGCTGGAAAGTGGTTATTCATGGTATTGTTCTCGAGAAAGGGTTGGTTGAGAGTCGATATAGCTGGGTAAGGTGATTGTCTGCATCAGGATTGGATGAAAGGTTTACGAATGCAACTACTCGACCTATGTTTTGGTAGGGATAGATAAGGACTTTGCTTTGAAAGATTGCAAGGCACTATGGGTGTCAGAAGAAAGTTTGAAACCCTTCATAGTCTTAATGAGTTTAAAATATAGTTTATCCAGGGGTTGAGCATGTGACAGCTTAGATCGTTTGAGTTATTAAGAGTTTATGATGACAAGTTATGTGCCATAAGATGGAAAGGGGAATGGAGTTCGAAGATGGTGGTTTTGTATCCCTGATGGTGGCACAATGAAAGGAGCTTTAAGGTTAGAACAAAAAGAAAGATGGCTAATGTTTGGTTGTGACGTTTGAGAGGCGAACATGTATTCAAAGTTTTGTAAGACTAGCCACTTTCGAGGACGAAAGTTTTCTTAAGGGGGGAAGAATGTAACGCCCGGCTTATTTAGGAGTTTAAATTTTAATTTTTGGAATTAAGAGGAATGATTTTTCATTGGATAAGTTAAATTTGAAAGTTAATTTGCAATTTGGAATGAGAAAAAGGGCATTTTGGTCTTTTGGAAAAGATATTTTGATTTTTTTATTATTATTATTATTATTATTATTATTAAAAAAAAAAAAGAAGAATTTCTTCTTCTTCTTCCCCGAAGCTCTCTCTCTCTCTCTCTCTCTCTCTCTCTTCCTCCGACCGAACGCCCATCCTTCTTCTTCGTTCTCACCGAGCGCAGCCGCACGAACCCAGCCGCACGCTGTCGCCGGCAGCCACGAACCCCGCTGAGCGATCGCCGTCCGCCGCTGCTCGCGATTTTTCTTCTTCTCCGATCAGCTCCACGAACGCCCAGCCGTCGACCTGCACGCCTAGCCTCGCCGAACGGAGCTTCTTCTTCTTCCTCGCAAGCTGCACGCCGACCAACCCCAGCTCGCGATTCTTCTTCTTCTTCTTCTGCGTTCGCCGGTTTCGTCTTCCTCTTCGCCGGAAGTTTCAACTCACAACCCACGCCATTGAACGCCATAAGCTCGCCGGAATTACAGCCTGAACGCCTCGAAACTTGCCGGAAAACGCAGATCTGAGAGCCTCGTGCGAAAACGAGCCTCCACGCGCCCTCACGCGCCGATCGGAAGCTACACGCGCCGGCCACGCGCCGCCGTCCGCCGCCGCACGCGCCGCCGTGCTCCGGTCACGCGCCGCCGCTCGCCGGAGTTGGGTAAAATTTGCCATTAAGTCCGTTTCGTCGAGTTATAAATGATAGAATGTGTTTTAACGTAATTTGGATGGTTTAAGACACGTTTAGAACACTTTTTAGGTGAATTGTCGAGGACCGAGGATCGTACTTGGAGTGGAAACTCAAGAAGCTTAATTACTAAGTGAAGAAAGGGTATTGTAGTAAGTAAAGACTTAAGGTAAGGGATCTCACAACGAAAGAAGTTTTCGAAACCTATAACGAGCTCTATGATTTCTTTGAAAGTTTATGTTTTCATGTTAAGTATTTAAGAAAGAAAGTGTATTATATGTATGTCTTTGAAATGCGATTGCTATGACTGATGCATTCATAACTATGTTCTAAAACGAATGGGACCTCATGCATGTGTTGTGTTCATGAAAAGATTTATATAGGCTGTGACGATAATTCTCCCAAAAGTTTTATGTGGGTTTTGAGGGAACCCGAGTCTTCGGACTCTATATGCTCCCGGGGTTCGAGAGTGCCCCCACGACTGTAGCCGACGGGCTTGAGTCTTCGGACTCCACGATGGTAGCCTTCGGGCTGAGTCTTCGGACTCCATGATATATGTTAGCTTTCGAGCTTAACTCTCAGAGGTAGGGAGGACTCTATTAGACAGAAAACCTATGTCTTCGGACTATTCAGAGGCCCTCGGGAGAATTTAATCGTTCACAAGAGCTGCGAGGAAAAGTACATGGTTTATGAAAGGAATTTTAGGTCCCCTACTACAGCGATGGTTTTATGATTTAAAATGACATGTTGCATGTGATTGAAACTTTTATTTTAAAACTATGATGGACTTACTGAGTATTATTCGTTAATACTCACCCTTTTCCTTTTTAAAATGTTTTCAGGTAAGGCTAAGATCGGCCCTAGCGCGTGACAGGAGATCATCTACTCGAGTCATGGGGAGCCGACTGATCGCTATTCCGCTTCCTTAATGTTTCTAGATGTATATAGAACTCATGTTAAGTTTTTAAATGTTAGGAGAATGTTTTAAAATCTTTTAACCTTTATTTGTAAATCGTGCACGTATATTTGGTTTCTTCTGTTTGGACCCTAGCATCATATTGAGAAGTTTGTTGGATGCTAGGAGGTTGTTTGAAATCTTAGAAGTGTGTTTTTCTATGTCTTATCAGGGTCAAAATTTTGGTTTTCGTGTAGTTACGCCGTTATGTTGCCGAAATTTTTGGTAATATAGCGACGTGACTTAGTAATGACTCTTAGGTAGCGTGTTGAGCCTATAGGGTCGTTACAGAATCTGCCATAAAGAAGTTGCCCAACATCCCTTCCTTGTCCATTTCTCCTAGTTCCTACAGTATTTCTTTATTTTTCAGCATTTTGATATTAAAGACAAGTTTTAGAATGTTATTTCAGACTTTTCTTACTGTTATGTTGCTGTCTTTTCTTTTAATTATGAACTAATCACCCCTTAGGTGAGGGATTAGGGGGTTTGTTGTTGATTCTTGCTGAATGAAATAGTAGACTTGCATATTCTTCACTCCTATGCCTTGTGTGCTTAATTTATAGCTTGGATTTGTCTGGCCAACTCATATAGGCTGTGTTTATCTTGACTTTGGGAAAAGAAGGGATAAACTGAATGCATGGCATAACATTAGTTCTAATTAGGAGCATGCTCTAAGGTAATTGGGGATACTAGGGATGGTAACCCACCTAATGTTTGTAGTTAAGGGCTTAATTTCAGAGGTTAATGGGAGTTAATCACTGATTCTTTGGAAATTCTGGAAAGAATCCGCGAATTAGCCTGATTGAGTGTTGAAGTATGATCTATGTTGTAGCATTTAGTTTGCTGAAGCAAAATTTTACCCCTAATCCTGATCCCTTTTCACAGAATCTGTTTAGTCCCAGTTTTATTCACTGTTTTCCTGTTATTCCAGCATTCCAGCACCATTTAATCTTGTTCCTTAGTTTCTTTTAATTTCATTGCACCAATTGATGTTGATTTCTTGTTACCTAACTAAAATCAGCTTAGGCACTGCAAAAATCCATTTAACTAGTCCCTGAGGAGAACGATATAAAAATACTTATCACTTACTGCATTAGGCTGTGTATACTTGCACACTTAGGGTGCTTTCATTCCGAAATTGCATACACTCTTTTAAGTTATGCTCATGATGGCTTGAAAATGTCTATTTTAATTCTTAAACTTTTTAAAAAAAAAAAAATTAAACCATAGTCTTGTTGTTATGGGCTATTATTATATATCATTTAATATTATTGTTTGCATGATACTCATTTCAACCATCTTATATGTGGCTTCAATGCGCTAACGTCAACACGCTAATATACATAATCTAAATCACATATTAGCTCATTTGTATTAGTTACAAAATGTTGTTATAATTGGTTGTTAATTAGTTAGTCTGTTAAGCTGTTAAGTTTTTTGGTATTCTTGTAGTTTTCTTATTTATAGTGAAGGGATTTATGATCTCAATTCTATAAGAGTTTAATACAATAATAAAACTCTTTTTCCCTCAATTACACGTGTTATGGTATCAGAGAAGACTTTGTTTTCTACTCTTGTTTATTACCTGTTTTATTGAGGTTTCTTCTTCTTACAAAGTATTTTTTACTCTCTTTCTTTCATGAGTTCCTTTCTATGATCTTCAATGGGAGAGATCTTCATTTTTCATTTCGTCTTCTTCATTTTTCATTTCATTAGAATTAAAAATCATGTGACTTGGATGATTGACTCTGGAGCATCAAGCCATATTTGTCAAAATCAATCTTTGTTTGTCAATCTACGACCTGCTATCAATACCATAATTATCTTGCCTAATCAGCCTCGATTTTCTATTGATCTTATTGATGATGTAAAAATGATGGATGATGTTTTCTCTAACTGATGTTTAAAATGTTAGACGTTACAAGTAAGTACGATATCATCTACGTAAACAAGTATAGCCACAAACACTAGTACAAAATCAGGTTTTAATGATGGGCAATGCCCGTCATTATAGGGTTTTAATGACGGACAAGCGTCCGTCATCAATACTCGTGTCATTATAGCCTATGATGACGGGCGCCCTTTAATGACGGGCATTGCCCGTCATTAAAAGGCGCCCATCATCATAGGCTATAATGACGGACACCTTTCATGACGGGCATAGTATGACATGAAAACCAACTGACCGTCATTAAAAGTGAAGCGTGCCGCATGTTACGATGACGGTGACTATATAATGACGGGCAATGCCCGTCATGGAATGTCGACTAAGTGATGACTGTTTTGAATGCGGTCAATATATAATGACGTGTAATGCCCGTCATGTTAGGAATATAGATGACGGTTTTTAACAGTCATTAAAGGGTTTTAATGTCGGTCATTAAAAATTCATGTCTGTCATTAAATGTTATATGTGCGTCGTGAAATGTCCGTCATTAAATGTCCATTTTTTGAAAGATTTAATGACAGGCAATGCCCGTCATCGTTTTGTGCATAATTTAATAAAAAAAATTGTTGGTTGCCCGAGTGGCTAACCAACAATATTTATCATTTCATCAAACCTCTGCATAATATACAATTTTATTTATGACTTAACAAAGATAAAACTTATTACAAACACAACAATCAACTTATTCACTACAAAGATTTTATATTGTTATACATATGCACACAAAAAGTAAATCGATTATAAAAGAGGTTATTGATCTAATTTGCTAAGATTTAAAAAAACTAACCTAAAATAAGTTAAAATGCTTAAGGAAGGTTCTTTAATATTCATTCACTTAAATTGAATGAAACCAAAAATTGAAAATTTCGGCATGACCTCTACTAAAACTACCAAAAACTAACCTGAAATAGTGCACATGTAATTCACTTCTATATCATAATGCATTAATACATTAACATAAAACTAACATACCTATTCACTAAGAAGATTCTTTAGCATTCATTTACCAAAACTAAATCAAACCTAGCGGAAATTTCGGCATGACCTCTACTAAAACTACCAAAAACTAACCTGAAATAATGTAATTCACTTCTATATTATACACATATATGGGACCACTCGTCCCTCCACAAACTACATCCAACAAGACAAGATCCAACAACAATTTCGAAAGAATGGATATGTACATCTAAACAACTTTCTTTATACATGCAATTTACACAACAAACAAACCATAGTTGATCTTTCCTAAAACTTAACAAGAACCAAAAACTGAAAATTTCGGCATGAACTCTATTAAAACTACTAAAAACTAACCTGAAATAATGCAATTCACTTCTATATTATACACATATATGGGACCACCCGTCCCTCCACAAACTACATTCAACAAGATCCAACAACAATTTCGAAAGAATGAATATGTGCATCTAAACAACTTTCTTTATACATGCAATTTACACAACAAACAAACTACATCTAAACTACAGCCAACAAGATCCAGTACTACATCTAAACTTCAAACAATGAGACCACCCATCCCTCCACAAACTACATTCAACAAGATCCAAAAATTTAAACACTTCTAGTATTTTTATAAACAAATATTTTCATTCTACATGTAACAAAGACATAAAGTAAATCTACTACTTACATCAAATCTCTTCTTAACATCCACAAATAGCTCTACACAAATCTTCCAACAAAATCTGTCCATTCTATTCGAATCTCATCAATTTCTTCTTGTTTATATGCACTTTTGCTGTTAAACTACAAAGAAAAATAAATATACATATAACATGAGAATAAATCATATAGTTATAATCACTTAAAAGGTAAATGAATAATACGTACAAGGTTACTTATGGAGATACTAGAGTTGTGCACTATTTCTCGTATATACTTTTGCACATAGTATCCACACTCTACAGAACCCAATTGGCGGGGGCACTACATGTAAAATAATTGAAAAACAACATACTTAAGTTATACATATAAGAACATACCAAAGAGTTCAAATAAATAATATAATCAATGTAAATTTACCTTTACAAGTTTCCAAATGATATTAGAGCGATATTGTGGGAGTGAATGTTTAGCTTGCCACATTCTCAAGGATCTAAATAACTTGAAACATTAGAATAATATTAAATGTAGAAATCAACAACTATAAAAGTTTAAAACACTTACGTATTTATGGTTCCTTGAAAACTTTCTTCGATTTTACTACGTAAAGAGTTCAATACATACACAGTGTTCTCTCGCGGATGGACAACGATCAACATCCAATGATAACTATTAGAAATGAATATTCTAATATCATTGTTTAAGAATAAAACAAAACTATAATTAAGTTAAAGTAATTTAAATTGTCATTACTTACCCAGTGTTATATGGGATGAGTACTCGTTGATCCAAATCTAAATTCACCATGTCTAATTTGTTGGCTAGATTTCTGCAACGAGTTTCTTGACACTTCACGTAATTTGAAATTGTTATTTGATCAACTAACATGAACTTACTGATTATTTCGTAGTCACATACAGTCCAAAGATACCTAAAGAAAATTAAAATTATCATAAAACATTAAAAAAAACGTAGTCCATAAATCAAAAAATGTGATGAATTTTGTATACTTACGCAATGTATGTGACTATACATGAATAACCTATCTCCACCATCCCACAATAATGCATGATGTTGTCGCGATGTAGATAAATTATTTTCTCCTTTCCGAAAATGTGCTCGCTCAAGTTGATTTGAATTGTATCGCCCTCTTGCATAGAGAGCATAGCATATCGATTCAAGAGCTTGATAGTAACGTGGATATCCGTGTAGTTAGAAGATTGTGAAACAGGGACATTGACAGAAACATCTTTCTTAGGTTTGGCCGAAGAAGAACCCTATCACAAACAAAATTGAAATTATAAACGAAGAATAACAAAAACATTTAAGTTGGCAAAAGACATACCTTTTTAGCCATATTCAAAATTACAAGTTCACGAGGCCATGCCACGAATTTACCCATCGCTTGACTTAAAGTTTCTACTTCTCCCATTAAAGGAATTGGTATGGTAACATCTTCGCCCACGATCATATCTACCACCACTCTGACATTATTGGCTCCTAGTGGAACTCCATGGATAGTTGGAAATTGAACATCAGACTCATACATTGTGCCTACAGCAACAATGTTATCCACTGATCCTATAGCCATGTGGCATGGTGTTCCCTTCAAAAATTTAAAAGAAAGAAGTTAAGTGTCACGCCATATGGTTAAGTTACACAATATAAATAAAAGTTACCTCTAAAATTTCTTCTAGATCTTCAATGATCTCTTTTCCTTTTGACTTCGAATTTGAAACATTACTTCCTACACTTGAACCCTTATTTGATTGCGAGCCTCGAGTTGCACCTTTGTTGCCAGACTCTTCACCCAGTTTTGATTGTCCTCTAACGACATTGAAGTAAAATGATGGTTTAACAAACTTACCCACTCCCCTAACACGCCCCCTATGTTCTGGCGTGCCCAGTGCTTCTGTCAAAATATCTTTACCCTCATGTGTCATAGCTAACTCGTCCTGTCACAACCATTTAGATTTACACATTTCAATTATCAAAGGAACACATAATCATATGACATTTAATCTAAGAATCATATCTACATATGCTTAAAATAAAAATATTTAAACTTACAATTCGACTAACACATTGTTTAGTGTCGTCATCGAAGTATTCACTATTCTTTCCTTTTCGGGCTTCCTTCCATAAAGTTGCACGATTGGAAGGATCGTCTGACAATTCCTATATGAACATACACATTATTAATTCTCATTAACATATAATCATAAGAAATAATTTAATTAATTTAATTAATGTTACTCACTAGTTCTTCAGCCAAGTTTGCGTAACCCTTAAGAGAGATATGGTGATTATATTTACATTTTTCTCTTCGTTCTTTCTGGACACGACTAAGCGCCTGTATAATATAAGACCATTGATTTAAATCTTCGAAACAATTTCACTAATATTTAAAAAAAATGTTAGTATAATGTAGTTACCTCCCACTCTTCAGATATTCTTGCATTAACAAATGTCTCCCATTGTTCTTGATCAATGTGTGAATACTTTTCAGGAGGACTTTTCAATAAAGATGGTTCATTCTTGAAGGGAAGAATGTACTTCTGAGTCAATGTATATCTATATGTCCGAAACTTCGTTGAAGCTGATTGAAGAATAGCACGTTTGGACCTAGAGTCCACCACAAACGACATCTGCATATGAAAATCACCATAAAAATTAAGTACCTCTACATAATAAAAAGTATTTACCTTAAAATTAATTAATACTTACCTCTACACAATCAAAAAATTTATCTTTCAATTCTTGTGGAACCTCTTTCCAATTGTTGTAGATCAATGGAATTTGTTGTCTAACACAAACTCCGATATAGCTTTGCATTTTATTTGCATTTTCACCTACAGCCTGACCTTGATTATTATATTGGATGACTAAGCGTTCTCCTGTATTTCTTATGCGTGCCAATTCACGCATAGTAGTGAGGCCTCGTCGAGCAGTCTGTCTAGCCTCCATATGAATAGCTACGTTCACTCCGTCATCACTGCTGCTACTCGAATCACTCATTGTAACAATCTACAAGAAAAAACATCATAAAATACAACATAAGATATAATAACTCGTAAGATACATTAACTCAACAATGTGACTAAATTACTAAATGACATACCATATTTAAAACATTATTTATCAATCCATGTACCCTCACAATCATTTCTAAGATATGTAGATGACATTTCGTCGATTTCATGAGATACGTCAATATTCGGCATTGTTTCCAAAACCCCATATCCACAATCTTGAACAATATCTACCATTTCATCTTCGTAAAAATCATCTTCAACTATTCTTGGAGCAGGGGTTAAAACCACTGACCATCGAGGATCAAGAGGATCTTTCACGTAGAATACTTGTTTGGCTTGAGAAGCTAAAATAAATGAGTCTGATTTATGCCCAATGCGATTAAGATCTACAGTTGTAAACCCAAGCTCGTCTATTTTAACTCCATTATTATTCTCAACCCAGCCACATTTTAATAAAATAAAAGTTAATTTATGGTAATCAAGCTCCCATATTTCCTGTATTACACCATAAAAGGTCATGTCCGACATAATAGGATTTTTGTCCTTAGCACTGGAAACTTGCATTGTATTAGCTGTTATAATGATTCCACTGTTTTGGACATTCCTAATATCATCGTGTTTCTTCGTATGATAATGAATACCATTAACCACATAACCACGATATGTGGCCACATCTGGACGAGGCCCATGAGCTATCCATCTTAAAGAAGACGATATGGAGTTGTTTGGCACCTCGAGAGCAAGTCCAACCTGAAATTAAGTTTTAAATTACGTTGGAATTAACATTACACCCACTCATTAAAAACTATGGCTTTTAAGATTACCCGATCATGCAACCAACTGCTAAATGTGCGATTATGTTCATATTGAAGCCATTTTTTGTTTTTGGATCTACTTGGAGTGAGTTTAGATAAAGTTTCCATGTGTTTCCTGTTGAATTCATGTAACATACGAAAATGTCAAAGTTATTAGATCATCACAAAATCAGAAAATTAAGTGAAAATGTTTGAGATTTACGTACCCTACATATGGAAGCACGTCATTTACATTTTGTAGAACATAAAGATGAGCTTGATCCAACTGTTCCTTACTGGGATTGATATAATGAGCAACAGATAATGGTCTATCAATGTCTGAATTCTCTTTCCTTATCGATGAGCGTAACCCAATAGACTCAATTCCAAAGAGAAATTCAAAACAAAACTCTACAGCCTCCTCTACAATATAATTTTCTCCAATGCATCATTCTGGTCGATTTCTATTTCGCACATAACCTTTTAGGACTTTCATATATCGTTCAAAAGGATACATCCACCTCAAATAAACCGGTCCACAAAATTCTATCTCTCTTATAAGATGGACCACAAGATGTACCATTATCGTGAAGAATGCCGGTGGAAAATATTTCTCTAACAAGCATAAAGTGCTACTACATCCTCTTGCAAGCCTTTTAACTTAGATGAATCGATCGCCTTACTACATATAGCATTGAAGAAGAAACATAGGCGAATAATTGCATATCTAACATGTTTGGGTAAAATACCACGTATTGCCACAGGTAATAATTGCTGCATAAGAATGTGGTGGTCATGCAACTTAAGCCCGTAAAGTTTCAAATCTGTGAGTGACACTAAACTTTGTATGTTCGATGAATAACCTTCTGGTACTTTGATTTCTGATAGTGTCTTACACAAATTCAACTTCTCCATTCGCGATAATGTATAACATGCTGGAGGTAAGAAGATTCTTTTCTCTCCCACTTGAGGGGCCAACTCTGATCTAATGTTCAATTCAATCAAATCTAAACGAGTTTTTAATCCATCTTTTGTCTTGCCAGGAATATCAAGTAACGTGCCAATAATATTTTCACACACATTCTTTTCAATATGCATCACATCTAAACAATGTCGCACGTGAAAATGTTTCCAATATTCTAACTCAAAGAAAACAGACTTCTTCTTCCAATAAGTCTTTGAAAGATCTCCATTATTTTTTTCCTTTCTTGATTTCTTACCAAACGAATATTGAAGTCTACTTGTTTTTGCAAGAATCTCCTCTCCACTTAATGGTTTAGGAGCGAATTCCAATTCTTGTTCACCATTAAAGGCTTTCTTTTGTCTTCTATATGGATGATAACGAGGTAAATGTTTTCGATGTCCAAGATACGCTATCTTTTTTCCTTTTGGCAAATAAGTGGATGACGTTTTCTCCCCACAAATTGGACATGCATGATATCCTTTTATTGTACAACCACATAAATTGCCATACGCAGGAAAATCATTAATAGTCCACATTAAAATAGCCTTGAGTGTGAAACATTGTTCTTGATATACATCATAACATTCAACTCCATCATTCCAGAGTTGTTTCAGATCATCAACTAATGGAGTTAAATAAACATCTATGTCATTTCCTGGTTGTTTAGGCCCAGATATTAATGCATTTAACATAAAAAATTTGCGCTTCATGCACAACCATGGGGGTAGATTTTATGTCACCAACATAACTGGCCAACAACTATATCTACTACTAAGATCACCGTGTGGATTGACCCCATCAGTTGAAAGAGCAAGACGAAGATTTCTAGGTTCTCAACCAAACTCTGGCCACAAATTGTCTACTTGTTTCCAAGATATTGTATCCGCAGGATGTCGTATGTACCCATCAATTACTCGTTTTTCGGCATGCCAAGTCAACAAACTCGATATTTCTTTACTACGAAACATTCGTTCAAATCTTGGGATAGGAGAGAAATACCACATGACTTTCGCTGGAATGTTTTTCATCACATCCTTTGAATTTTTACGAAGCTTCCATCTTGATGTTCCACAAGTGGGGCATACTTCTGCATCTGAAAGCTCTTTTCTAAACAAACAACAATCGTTGCTACATGCATGAATCTTTTCATACTTCATTCCAAGAGTACATAAGATCTTTTTTGCTTGATACGTAGAACTCGGAATTTCATTAGGACTTGGTAAGATGTCACGAACTAATGCTAACAACTCAGTGAAACTTTTATCGCTCCATCCAAATTTTGCTTTTAAATTATATAACTTTACCAATGCAGATATTTTAGTAAAATTCTTACAATTTGAGTATAATGGTTTCTTGGCATCATCTAGTACTTCCTCAAAAATTGGGGACTTATCATTAAAATAACTATGTGCAGCCTCAAACATTCCTATTGTGTCATCAACATCTTCATCTTCAACTTCCTCCTTTTCACTACTAGAGACGTTTTCATTGTTTCTCTTAATCAGTAGTGATTCACCATGCCAAATCCATGTTTTATAGCTTTGATCAATACCATAAATGAATAAATGGTCTCTTACTACATTCACATTTTGAGACTTTGCATTCACACATTTCAAACATGGACAACAAATGACATCTGACCTATTTGAATGTTGTAGACCATTTTCGATGAACATCTCAACTCCTGAACTATATTCTGGTGACATCCGATTCTTTGACATCCACGACTTATCCATAGCTATAAAAATTGTGGCTTTAAAGTTTAATTTATATTCATTAAACTAACTCAAAAATTAATTAAACTTATCAAATCTAAACTCATAAAAAAATAACATAAACCAACTATTCAAATTAAGTGAAACTTAGGAATATACTGAAACTTACTAAACTTAATAACCAAAAGTTTTCAACCCCTCCTCCATCACAACTAAACTCGTCAAATTAAACTAACACAAAAATAAACTTATAAAATCTAAACTCATCAAAAATTAACATAAACCAACATTTAAATTTAAGCAAAAGTTAGGAAGTTCTCAACAAAACTCACTAAACTTAATAACCAAAAGTTTTCAACCCCTCCTCCATCATTAAATTAAACAAAACAACTAAACTCATCAAATTAAACTAATAAAAAAATAAACTTATAAAATTTAAACTCATCAAAAATTAACATAAACCAATATTTAAATTTAAGCAAAAGTTAGGAAGTTCTCAACCCTTCCCCCCCATCACTTCATAATACAAGTTCTTAACCCCTCCCTCCCCCCTATACTCATTAAACAAACAAAAAAAAATGACTAAACTTATCCAATCTAAACTCATAAAAAAATTAACATAAACCAACCATTAAATTAAACAAAATTTATTAAACTTATTAACCAAAAGTTTTCAACCCCTCCTCCATCATTAAGCAAAACATAGGAAGTTCTCAACCCCTCCCTCATCACATCATAATTCAAGTTCTCAATCCCCCTCTCTTCCAATAACTATACTCATTAAACTTAATACAAAAATTAACATAAACCAACAATTAAAATTAAGCAAAACATAGAAAGTTCTCAACTCCTCCCCCATCACATCATAGTTCAAGTTCTCAACCCCCCTCCCCCAACAACTATACTCATTACACTAAAACAAAAATTAACATAAACTAACTATTAAAATTAAGCAAAACTTAAGAATCTAACCAAACTTAATAACCAAAAGTTCTCAATCCCTCCTCCATCACAACTAAACTCATCAAATTAAACTAACACAAATATAAACTTATGAAATCAAAACTCAAAAAAAATTAACATAAACCAAAAATTAAAATTAAGCAAAATTTAAGAATATAACAAACTTTATAGCTAAAAGTTCTCAACCCCCTCTCCCACATTCTCAACCTCCCCCCACCACACACAACTATACTCATTAAACAAGCACAAAATTTAAACTTATCAAATCTAAACTTATAAAAAATTAACATAAACCAACTTTTAAAATTAAGCAAAATTTAGAAATATAACAAAATATCTTAGTGAACTTTAAAAACAATCTAAACAAACAAAATCAAACTCCTAGAACAAAATTGAATTTTTCCTTAGTCAATCTAGTGCACACGATTTCTAGATCTACACAAAAAACAGTCAATACCCACAAAATCAAAGTACATAAACATCCTAATGATGGTACCCACAACAAATTTCTAAATTTTCTTCATTTTCCTTACATTTTTTCAGCAACAAAATCAATAAAAAAGGGAAAAAGACAGTACCAACGGCTATAGATCTGAAGATTTTTCTTTTTCCATACATTTTTTCAGCAACAAAATCAATAAAAAAAAGGGAAAAAGACGGTACCCAACAATAGATCTGAAAATTTTCAGTCAAATATGGTACCCACACGAAACTCCGGCGAAGATCTACTAGCAAACTGACGGGGAGACGAAAGTTCGAGACGAACGGCGAACAACCTCAGTCTAGATCTGAATGAAACCTCAACCCAAGAACAAACCAAAGACGGTCGGACGAAGTACCGATGGAGAACGCTGGAGAACGCCGAAGAATGGCCTGCTGCTGAAGAATGGACGGAGAACGCCGGCGAAGAGATGAGGGTCGGTGAGATTGAGAGTGAGAGAAGAGATGAGGGAAGAGATGAGGTCGAGAGCACGAGGACGACAGATCTGCTTTGTTTTTAATTGCTGTCGTGCGAAGAATAGATAAAAAAGAAACGATTTTTTTTTAAAAAAAGGATATATGATGTCGGGCTTAGCTCGACATCATAAGGGAATATACAATGTCGGGCAATGCCCGACATTGTAAATGTTAATTTTTTTTTTAAATTCCGCGCTTTTTCATTTAGTCCGTCATCGTTTCCCAGGCGCGTTTTTTTCTGACTGTCATTAATTCCTTGTTTTGTAGTAGTGAAATGTGCCACCACTATCACGGGTGAACAAAGAATAGTTTGATTTAGATTGTGCAAAACAATGTCCAACAAGGCACTAGAAAAATTAACAAACTATTGGCGAGAAGCCTCTTTCAACCCATATATAGACTTGTTCAATCAACAAACTAAAATTTTCCCCTAGCTAGATGCATTAGGAACTTTGTAGCCTAGATACAAGGACATGTAGACTTCTTCAAATAAAACTCCATTAAAAAATACATTGTTCACATCCATTTGAGCAAGTAGTCATTGAAAGGAAGTGGCTAAAGTTAAAAATAAACCTTGTATGTTACAATTTTGGCTATGGGAGAAAAGTATCAAGAAAGTCAATACCTTCTTGTTGGTTGTACCCTTTTGTCACGAGGCGAGCCTTGTAACAATCAACTATGCTATCAAATTTACACTTTACTCGGTAAACCCACTTGCAACCAATGGCATGATGGTCGGCTAGTAAAGGAACCATAGTCCAAGTGTTCGTACGCTCAATTGCATCAACTTCTTCATCCATGGCATGACGCAAATGGGAGAACTTCACGGCCTGATTGAAGAAGGATGGTTCATATTTTTTGGACACATTCAAAATAAACTTGCGATGAGGATCAAAATAAGTTTCATATGATATATTTCCCAATGTAAAAAAGACCCAAACAAGTCATAGGAGTTTGCATTAACAAGTTGTAGTGAAAATCCTTCGGGTAATTTGAGGGACATCAACATCTTTAGAAAACAAGACAATATAAGATACGGGTATACATCGATCGGTCAACATTAGCTTTGGGCTAAAATCAATGTTGAAAATCAACTTGTTGGGTTACGTCAATCGGTGATCATCAATTTTGGAAGAGTTTGTAACACGGATCGATTGATTATAGAGGCAATCAGTTAGTTTTGTTCAGTTTTGGGTATGAAAGAAGAGAGAAGAAAGAAGGGGAAGAAAGATGGAGAAAAAGAAAGGAAAAAAATGAAGAAGAAAGAAAAAAGGGGAAAGAAGAGAGAAGAAAGAAGAGGAAGAGGAAGACGACAAAGAAAAATGGAAAGAAGAAAGAAAAAGGGGAGAAGAAAGAAATGAAGGGAAAAAAGGGGGAAGACGAGAGAAAAAGGAAAAATGGGAAGAAGAAGAAATAAATGGAAGAAGGAAGGGGAGAAGAAAGAAAGGAAATGAAGAAGGAACCACTACAAAAAATTTTCCTTTTTTCGATGCCAAAAGTGTTAATAAAAACCAAAAAAGCGTCGGAAAATCTTTTTTCAACAAAAAGAACGATGTTGGCAATTCAGTCAGGAAAACTCCGTCGGGCTAACTTTTGTCGACGCTTTTTAGATTTGGTTGGTCTTTTCGTCTTAAGACGAACGGTTTGGAAAAATCATATGCCTTTCAAAGGAAAAGGCTGACGATTCTAGAACCGTCGACCTTTCTGTTTTATGTTGAATCGTCGACCTTTATTAGTTTTTTACCAATGGTTCTGTTGAATCGTCAGCTTTTGCCTTTATTTACTAACGATTTATTAAACCATCGGACTTTCGTATCTTTTGGTCAATGCCTTTTATTATTGTGGGATGCTCGTTTAGCCCGATCATATTTTGTCCGTCGAAAAAAAAAGTTAGAAAAACATGAAGACAAAAAGAAAAAAAATGAGAAGAAGAAAAAAGAAGAAAGAAGGAAAAAGAAATGAGGCGGAGAGACAAAAGAGAGAGTGAAATGAAAATAAAAATAAATTATATAGTTTTTTAAATAATAAAACGTGCACACTGCACACTGCATAAAGCATACAGTGCATAACTCCTTAGTGGCAGTCTGCATAGCAGACTGGCCAAATTAAAGACTACTTTTTTTTTCTTTTAAATTATATAGAAGTTGATTGGTTTGTGGAATTTCTGTTTATAGATCAGATAGACCAACCAATGGTTGATTTTCTATAAGCCACAAACCGATTTCGACCAACTTTTTGGTTAAACCAACCAACCGACGTCGGTTCAATCGATTTTGGTTTGATGGATCGAGTTTTTTATTTTTTATGTTCACCCCTAGTATAAGGTTCAAAGTTAGTAAATTTCAATTAGTAACCTTTGAAAATTTGTATAGGCTGGACAAAGGACCTCCTTAATAAGAGTTAACAGTTTTATTTGTTTTAGAACCATAGCTAAGGTAAGTGGTTCTGCTATCGAAACGTCTTAGGCTAGGTTGGAAATATTCTTATGATGTCTGAATTAATTAATTTATGATGCATAATTGTTAGCACATTTGTCATGTTGCACTCATATTGAAATTATGTTTTTTTATGGGACTTCATGCATGTGTATGTCAACGAGCATGTTTTTCATGAGAATATTTTCAAGAAAGAGATTGTGGTAATTACACCCCCTTCCATGCTATAGTTTCATGAGGGGCTATGTGGGGAGGTCCTACCACAGACAGATTATCAATTATCCTCTGTTGGGGCTTGGCCTTACTCAGAGCCACTTAAGCTTCACCACTAGTTCACACATCACATGCAATTAAGTACCATGTACATGATTTCCATGAGGTGTTATGTAGGGTGAAGCCTTACACCACAGACTGATTGCTAACTATCTTCTAATGGGATTCGGTCTCACAGAATGAGCCTTTGTAGGCACCACCACGAGTTAGTACAGTTTCTTGGGTTGTATCAATTGTTTTCACTAACTAAAGTGAAGAGTTTTAAAAGATATTGTAACGGCCGGCTTATTTATAGGCATTAATTTCGAATTATGGAAATCAAGTGGAATAAAATTTCTTAAGTATATTGATTTTAGAGTTAATTTGAAATTTTGGAAGGTTAGGAGGGCAAAAAAAATGGAAAGAAATAGTGGTAAAAAGGGGCATAATTGGAAGTTGGAATTTTTTTATATATAAAATAGTTTTCCCTCATCCTTATCCATTATATATATATATATTTTTTATTATTTTTATTATTTTTATTATTTATATTATTTTTTTTCTCTTCTTCTTCTTCCTCCCGCAGCTCCTCACCGATTTTTTTTCTTCTTTCTCTCTTTCTCTCTCTCTCTCTCGGCCGAACATCCATCCCTGGTCTTCTTCTCCGACCAGTCGCCGGCTGCTTCTTCTTCTTCCTCGGGATATCGCCGCTGCACGCCGTACCCGATTCCAGTTCGCCGGCCGCGCAGAGGCTGAACCGCCGCCCTCCGCGCTGCTGTAGTTCGCGCGCGCAGCCCACGTCCGCCGTGAACCAGAAGCTCCGTCCGTCTGCAAGCTCAACGCCGCCCAGCTCCGTTGTCGATCGCCGGTGAAGCCCACTGCAGCTCGCTGCCGAACGCCGCCGAGCGAGCGCCTCCTCGACGGTTCTGCAGCTCGTGAACCAACCCCTAGCTGTCGGAAAACCCAGATCCGCGAGCCTCGCACGAGATCCGGCCCTCACGCGCTCTCACGCGCCGATTGGAAGCCCCACGTGCTGCCGCACGCGCCGGCCACGCGCCGCACGCGCCGCCGTGAAGCCCACGCGCCGCCGCTCGCCGGAGTTGGGTAAATTTCGCCATTTGGTCCGTTTCATCGAGTTATTAATGTTAGAATGTGTTTTAGCGTAATTCGGATGGTTTAAGACACGTTTAGGAAACTTTTTAGGTGAATTGTCGAGGACCTTGGATTGTACTTGGAGTGGGGACTCGAGAAGCTCATTACTAGTGAAGAAAGGGTATTTTAGTAAGTAAAGATTTAAGGTAAGGGATCTCACAACGAAAGAAGTTTTCGAAACCTAAAGCTAGCTCTATATTTACTTTGAAGTTTATGTTTTCATGTTAAGTAATTAAGAAAGAAAGTGTTTTATATGTATATTCTTTTATACGCTAGTTCCATGAGTTCTATTTGAGTTTTCATGTTAAAAAGAATGGAAATGATATGTATGTCTTTGAAATGCGATTGCCTTGAATCATGCACTCATAACTATGTTCTAAAACGAATGGGACCTCATGCATGTGTTGTGTGCTCATGAAAAGATTTATGTAAGGCCGTGACGATAATTCTCCCAAAAGTTTTATGTGGGTTATGAGGGAACCCGAGTCTTCGGACTCTCTATGCTCCCGGGGTTCGAGAGTGCTCCACGATGGTAGCCTTCGGGCTGAGTCTTCGGACTCCACGATGGTAGCCTTCGGGCTGAGTCTTCGAACTCCACGATGGTAGCCTTCGGGCTGAGTCTTCGGACTCCACGATGTATGTTAGCTTTCGAGCTCAACTCTCAGAGTTAGGGGAGGACTCTATTCGATGGAAAAACTATGTCTTCGGACTATTCACGAGGCCCTCGGGAGAATTTAATCGTTCACGAGAGCCGCGAGGAAAAGTACATGGTTTATAAAACGATTTTTAGGTCCCCTACTAAAGCGATGGTTTACGATGATTTTATGATTTAAAATGACATGTTGCATGCGATTGAAACCCTTATTTGAAACTATGAGTTACTTACTGAGTATTATTCGTTAATACTCACCCTTTTCCTTTTTTTAAAAATGTTTTCAGGTAAGGCTAAGATCGGCCCTAGCGCGTGACCGGAGATCAGCTACTCGAGTCATGGGAGCCGACCGATCGCTATTCCGCTTCTTTTATGTTTCTGGATGTACATAGAACTCATGTCGAGTTTTTAAATGTTTAGGAGAATGTTTCAAAGCCTTTTAACCTTTCTTTGAAAATCGTGCACGTGTATTTGGTTTTCTGCTGTTTGAACCCTAGCATCATATTGAGAAGTTTGTTGGATGCTAGGAGGTTGTTTGAAAATCTTAGAAGTGTGTTTTTCTATGTCTTATCAGGTAAGGGTCAAATTTTTTGGTTTTCGCGTAGTTACGCCGTTATGTTGCCGAAATTTTTGGTAATATAGCGACGTGACTTAGTAATGACTCTTAGGTAGCGTGTTGAGCCTATAGGGTCGTTACAGATATAGGTCCCACATGTTTGGTATCAAGTTTCATGATTTTCATGTGTTTGCATATGACCGACCCCGGTAGTGAGGTTACTTACTATGTATTTCTAATACTCAATCTTTTCTAAACTTCTTTTTTTAGGTAATGGCAGAAGTGGATGTGGCGAGTGATGGATTCTTTGCTGCATGCCATGGGGACCGAGTCAGCATGGTTATCACATTCTTAGATTTTGTTTTATAGTTTTGAGAAAGTTTTATTTAGTTGAGGTTTTAGTGTTTGTTTTCAAGTTAATATTTTCTCTTTATTTTTTTTAGATCCCAAACTAAAAAGTTGATCGTTTTATTCAAAGTTTGCTTTGCGAATAATTCTTTTATTTTAGAAATATATTAGATTTTTGAGGTCGTTTTGGCATATATGTAGAAATAACCTAGTACATGTCGTAGCAAGTTGGGTCAATTTATTCTTTGTTCCCCTGTGGTAGTGGCGACACATTTGTGTGGCTTGCATAGGTTGATGGTATCCTACTTACCTGTCCTTCTTCTCAAGCAATTGTTTCAGTTAAGGATATTCTTCATTTTCATTTTATTATTTAGGACCTAGGTTATATTAAATACTTTCTTGGTCTTGAGTTATCAAGGTCTAAACAAGGATTATCTTTGTCCCAACGAATGTATTGTCTTCAAATTTTGGAAGATATGGGCTTTCTTGATGCAAAGCAAGCTTGATAAACTTTAGATTTAAGGCTTATTTAACTTCCAATTGCTTAAAATATTCTTGTTTTCACTTAAGACCTATTGAAATTAGTGGAAAGATTGTTCTAAATTAAGAAAGAAATAAATATGATGGTATTCGGTGTGGAATTCTAAATAAATTAATCTTGTTTGCAGGGAATATGGAGATTGCAAAATCACATTGCAAATTCCAGATTCTACAATCTATGGACAGCAGGAGAAGTCAAGAATTCTCGAAAATTCTAGCGCAAGAAAAAAAAACCCATATATGGGAAAATTACCGCATGAATTGGGGGAATTTGAGCACAAATCTAGGATGAGTCAACCCTAGGAAGGATCTAAAAAGGGCAAAAGAAGAAAGGCAGAGGCATTCGATTTTTTAGAGGAAAAATTTGGAACCCGAAGCTCTATTTTTGCTGTAGCATTGTTTTTTCTATTTTTAGCCGAGAACTTCAATTTCAGTCTTATTTTTCTTCAATTTCTACTTGTCTTATGGAGAGTGTTTGCAGTACTATCATTGTTCCTCATTTTAATTATTCTTGTATTAAGTTTAAGTTTTAATTCAATCTCTATTCATGGGTTTATTTCAACGATAACGCTCTGTTTTTCTACAAAATTCTGGAAGTTCTGTTTTGTCGAGGAGTTTAGATTCTATCTTTCATTTTCTTTGAGTTTTTCTTGTAGTACCGACAATTGTTAGTAGTATAACCTTGATTTTCATTCGATTTCTTCTTTTATTTTAAGTTTCTGTTCAATTTAGTGTCTGATTTGATGAGCTTCAGTAGGTCATTTGTTCAATTTTTGTATTTTTGTAGCAAATTGTTTAATTTCGATTTGTACTCCAGTGTTCCAATCCAATTCAAGTGGTATTTGAATTGTTAAGATTAATCATCTCCTAGGAATAGCGAGAAGATTTAGTCTATTGAAATGGAGTGAGGAGTCATAGAACATTTATCATCTTTATCTCTGTTTTTAGCTAAGTTGGTTTTCTGCTTTGTAAAAGTTCAGTAATTATTTGCATATTATTATTTCTATAGGAATTGAAGGGAGAAGGAAGTAGAACTCACTAATGCCCTTGATTCTTTGTTTTAATTCCAATTGAGAATTTTTCTTGAAGTCTTTAAGGTCACTGCCTAGATGTGCATTACAAACTTATGGTCCTGATTGTTCAATAAGCAAGCTACCAAGATAAATTTTTGTATCAAATTATTTTACTTTGATCATCATTAGCAATTTTCTCAATTTTCTAATATGATCTTTTCTTCGAAAATTAGTTGTAAGATTTTTATCTTTAATATGAGCTAAAACTTCTTAGGGGGTTTCAAGAATGTGAATTCCCTAAGAAGTAATTGTAGCAAAAATTCCACAAAAATCAAGCCTACATCTCAATTGTTTGCTTGTGTTGAATAAATTTTGTTGAGATCCTAGATTGATCAACTAGGATAGTAATTCAAGCTTAGATCTAATACCGACGGGGTTAGTGATAAGCGGATTTCGCACAAGTGATGGAGAACAAAGCTTAGACATAAGCCAATCCTTACCCTAGACATAAGGATTAAGGACTCCAAAGCCCATAAAATTGTTGAGTTGAATTACCTAAGATAAAGGGACTATAGACATATAAGTCACTCACTTAGCCTTCTAAAAACCTAATTTCAAGGTGAATAGGAGGAGCAATTTTAGTTTACAATTGAGTGTGGAGTAGGTTAGAATTGTAATTTTGGCTTGTAATTACAACTTAGGGCAATGACACTCTTGAGCCCCATTTTTATCAAAATTTCTTTGCAAATTTCAATTTCTAAGCTTATCTAGTTTGCTGTCAACATTTGCCATTTCTAGATTTTGCAATTTTTCCAACACACCAACCCAACCTTGTTTTTGCAATTTCAGCTTTCAAAGTTGCAATTTTTCTTGCACTTGCTTCACAATATTTTTGTTACTTCGTTTCCTTGGGATTCGATACTTGGTACTCACATACCATTTTATATTACTTCGATCGCGTGCGCTTGCGTATACACCGACCAAAGCTTTATTACCTATGGACCCCAATCTCCTTTGCATTTCATTGTTTAAGTTGATTTTTACAGAAACCTACTACTTCTCACTGAATGTTGCTCATCACTTATTGTGTTATCTCAAAAGATCACCAAGGCAAGGGGCGTTCTTGTTGGGATTTGTGTCCTAAAGCCTTATAATTAATGTGTTATGTAATAATTATTTAATTAGTTTATTTGCAATATTATATTAGTCATTACATGAAAAATTTAAAGATTATTAGTGTAATCTTGAATAGTATGTGGTTGACATACGAGAGGATCATGTTTAAGGAAAAACCTAAAGGGGTCTATAGTATATAGATAAGGTTAGGTGCCTTAACCTTATAACACTATTAATGCACCCAACTTTGTAATTGTTACAAGTGACTTGATCCAAATCGTTCATGTGGAGATATATGAGTAAGAGTATCTTATATACAATGAGTTTGTATAAGACTAGACCACGAAATTTTTAATCTCTGTTTATAAATCCGTTAATTGAGAATATTAATATTTCATAGGATGATCATATGTGACTCGATCTTAATCCTAAATGAATTATGAACTCTTGCATGGGGTGAGAATGGCCATGGTAACTAATTCAATAAGCCTACCATTTTGGTGATTGACCAAATAGGGAGCTAGGAAGATAATTTCCACAAGATGGAATTTTCTCCTTCTTATATAAAAAAAAGTAGATGAGTAGTTTCTTTAAGTGCTGATTTGGGGACTTGAACAATGGGGTCCCACCCACTGGCCCCAGAAGGACTTAGTTTATAGTTGGATCATAAATAAATTGTTCATTAGAGGATCAATGATACTTAACGTGCAAGATGTAATTACAGGGGTAAAACGAACTTTTGACCTTGTTGTAATTATGAACAACTTGTGAATGATCGACTTGAATGTAATGATTAGATCCATGAAGACAACTTGTCCTACAGTGCATAAGAGTGCAACTCTAGCTCTATAATGGAGTGACCTATTGTGAATGAATGAAAATTAATTAATTAAAGAGTTTGATTAATTAATTTTGTATCATTGGAGCTTATAACCTGTAGGTCAATAAGGTCGACTTACTAGCTCATACGAACAATTAGGGATCAACTTCGTTGAAATAAATTTGAAACGTTCAAATTAATATTTAATATATTTGATATATTAAATGAGAGAAAACATATTTATTGTGTTTGATACATTAAATATCAAATAAAATTATTAATGTTTTATGATACAGATATATATAAAATTAAAATGAGATTCAAATAAAAAAATATATATATTATGAGAATTTGAAATATTTGAATGAGATTCAAATAGTTTAAATATATATTTTAATATTAGATATTAAAATATATATTATTTAATTAGGGCGAAGTTTTGTCCACGGTGGTCACTATAAATAGGACCTTTACGAGTTAAGAAAAAGTGTGCCTCCTCCCTTGAGGGATGATAACATGCATAAATGTGCTATTTTGAGGCTTACTTTTAGGCTAGTTTTGCTATGATTTTGTGTGCTTTCATGTATTTTTATGTTTATTTCTCATAAACCGAGCATTTGGAGCAAAACCGGAGAATAGTGAGATAATTGGATAAATTTGAGCAACTTAAGGCTATATTTAACGATTCAAGTGTTGAAGAAGAAGAACAAGGCATTTGGACCCGACGGCATAGCGTTGCAACGCTCCTTATAGCGTTGCATCACCATTTGAGAAGCCTATCAACCTTGAAAAACCGCAGACATAGCATTGCAACGCTACTGAAACAGAGTTTTTCCCTTTTTACAAATTTCGAAGGGACAACGTTGCAACGCTGCCTCTAGCGTTGCAACGCTGTCTCAACTCTATAAAAGGGAATGTTATATTTCGAGCAAAGGGAGCCATTTTGAGAGACCAAAAATCCTAAACTCAATTCAAGCATTGTCTAAGGATATAGAGGAGACCTTTGGAGAGCCGAGGAGGAGACTCAAAGCTCGAGATCGTGGACATCACGTCAGAGACGAGTGTTGGCACGTGGCCTAAGTTTCTTTTCTATTTCTTTTACTTTTCTCTTGAGTTTAGGAGTTTTTGTGGGTTGTACTTATGTTGTAACTATGTGTTTAGACCCTTGCTTGGTTGTAGTTGTTGAACATTTGGTTGATTTTTAGTTTAATTTATATATTGACGTCTTTTATGCATATCTTTATATTGTCTTAACCTTTGGCCATAATTTTGCATGTTTAACTAAATTTAGCTTGAGAGAGTAAGTTTAGTTATAGAACATTAGATGCATGACTAAATTTAATTTATTGCACGAGAGTGAGTAGATTAATTCTAGAAGCCTTAAGAGAATAACTTAATGTCATGTTTAGTAATGACAATAGACTGAGAGGTTGATTTGTTGCTAGGCATGAGTTCAATCCAGCTCGAGAGAGGATATTGATTATTTAGAAATTATTGGCTTAAGATTGTTAGTATAAAATCAAGTTATTAATCAATTCAAGTTAGGCTTAAGGTAAACAACCATGCATGTTTCTCAAAGTTGGACTCCAAAGCATGTACATAGTAGTTTAGATTTTATTTTCTTTTGATCACTTCAAAGTTTGTTTCTCTAAATAAAATTAGGCATAATTAACTGTGGTACTTAATTACTCTAAAAACTTCAATCCCTATGGATGACCCTGGCCACTGTTATTGCAAAATACTTACAGGTCTGATTTTATAAATTTAATCTTGATAGGGCATTCGACAAGCCTTCTATCAAGAGAAAAGAGTTCTCTCAATTTTCCCATCCATTCTGTCTCTCTTTCAAAAGGCTCCCACACGACTTTTGTCTTGTGTTCGAGTCATAGCAAGTTGGCTTTGTGGAATTGAAGTTTCAACCTCATTGGTGTTGGAGCAAGAAGATTAAAGACCCTCCAGAACAATCTCCATTAAATGAAAGGTATGTAAGCTTGATTAACCTTGTATGTTTATGTTTAATTTTAAATAAACCAAAGACGATCCGATGCTTCCTCTGCGGAGGAAGAGTTCATTCCTTCAAGTTGTATCAGAGCAATCTTTGATTTTTATTTAGAATTAAAGATCAGTAATGATGGATATTTTAATTTATCATATATGTAATATATGTGGTGGTTTGCAAATTGACTGTTTAGGCTATTTGGCATTAGATTTATTATTTTGATTAGATCAATTTTAAAACCTTGTGGGTTAGGATATTTTGTATTTTTTTCTTTGGTTGCCGATGTTGCAATCTCAACTTGGTGGTCTAAATTCAAAGAATATAAGCCTATGTAGTTACTTTCAAAGACATGCACGTGTGATTGGAGAATTACATGTGATTTTCATGGGGAATGGTTGCATGTGTGATTTGTGAATTACACATGTAATAGGAGGTTCCATTATGATTGAATTTTCAATTACTCAGTAGTTATATATGTGTGTGTGTTAACCTACAAATTCATAGGTGGTGTGTTTTGGATTTTTTTGGCATTCTTCACCTTGGTATTCTACACACTTCCAACTAAAGCAAACTAAGTCGAGGACGTGAAATCCTTCAACGCTAAGGATGAATTTGATGGCAAAACTCTCAGGCGGTCAGTCCATTGATGCTGACATTCAAATTTTCTTCGCCGATATTGCATTCTTCCATACCACGCTGAGAGAACTTTAATCTGGCAAGGCTTCAAATGATGGTAAAGATGTGTTGCTAGCAGTGAGATCAACGATCAATTGTTCAACTGACAATGACCTTCACACACAAAAGATAAGATGTTTATGAGGCGCACCTATAGTAACTATACCCTCACGAAATAAGGGGAATCAAATATAGAGTTTGAGAAACCTAAATTTGGATGGCCAAACAAGGAAGAAAATTGAAGACCAAGATATATGTCTTGGAAATTCAAATGAGTAATCTTAAATTTAGTCTTTAATTTTTAGGATATGCCAAATATGTCGGTCAATTTTGCTTGGTTTTAATTTAATTATGCATGTGATGTATATATGTTTTAAATTATTTGATTGTTGAATAAAGTATGCCATTTATATTAAAATCTCACCATAGTGTAAGCATAATCATGCATCTTAAATAATTTTGAATATAATTATTATATATTTTCCTGATAGAATTGAGATGCTTCCTTAATAAGTTTATATTTTCCATATCTTTGAATATAATTGTTATATTTGGAAAATTAAATTAGGATATTCCTTTCATAATTGGAATCCATGTGTTCTCTAAGATTAGGATATTTCCTAATGAGATTAGGGTTTTCCTAAAAATAAATATTTTTTGATTCATGCTTTAAATAGTTTAAATTTGAATTTAATTTAATCTTTATATGTTTTTAATTAATGGGATTAGAATTTAGGACAATCTTTTAATTTTGTTTTAAATGGTTTAAAATTGTAGAATTTCAAGATTATTCATGTAGTGAATTAGTTTTGAATAGGATTAAAAACATTGCTTAAATCACTTAGGTTCATTAATCTAGTAAGTAATAGTTAATTAAATATTAATGAATTTTGGAATAAAAATTGACTATAAGGAAACTCTATCTATGGAAGGTTCTGTCTAGATTAAGGCATTTAAGTTGACCGAAAGGAAACACCTCTAACTGGAAACTAACCTGGGTGTTGAATTATTCAAATTTTATTTAATTTCATTAATCATGCTCATAATGTGATTAGTTTGTAAATAGTTTAAAATTTGGTAATTCACATTAAAATTAATCTAACCAACATACGGGTTATGAAAGAGGAGATTGAGGACTTAGATGAATGAGAATAGTCAAATTTATCTAAGTAGTAAAAAATCCTTTTTTTCAAAATACTTAGTGGGAGAAGGACATATGTCAAGATATCCTATGGTCTCTATCATTGATTTACAACGTGAGATTCATGCGGCTCCTCACGGCAGCTTTTGAACCGTCCTCCCTACAAGAGGTATTTGCATGGGTCAATATCAGGGTGATTCTCTTAAAAAAGTATTATAGTTAATGGGAGAAGAAAATGTGTCAACGTATCCTACAGTCTCCATCATTGGTTTATATCGTGAGATTCATGCAGGGCCTCGTGGCGACTTTTGGACGGTCCCTCTACGGAAGGTGATAATTCTCATTTATGAGGATTATTAAACCCTAAAACTAAGTTGTTCTTGCCATTTTTGCACCTTTTATCGAATAACGAGCAGGCTCAAAATAGCATTTATAAGATAAATTCATGCAAGCTTATAGGAGTATGGAAAAAGAAGAATTAAGTTGAAAAGATAAAGGAAAGTTGGCTAAAATTGTTGTTTTTGTGCATATTTGAGAAAATGAAGAAAATGCAAATGAAATGCAATTGCATTTCCTTGAGAAGGCAAGGTGGTGAACAAGAGGGAAAATGCAATTGCAATGCAATTGCATTTTCTGGACTTATCAAACATTATGGAAATTAAGGAAATTTACCAAGATTCAAGCATTTTGCTTGATTTATGGGAGAATTTCAAGCCCAAACTCATGCCCAAACCTTGACCCATGATTGAAGGAGCACAAGGATGGAAACCCTAGCCTTCAATGCCTATAAAAACAAGGAGATCGAAGCAATGGAGCACGTTTTTATATATAGGTTTTTCTGCACTTTATTTTTGTAGGTTTCTCTGTTTTCCTCGTCTTCAAACAACAGTGGTTTCAATTTCATTTTTTTTTCTTTTTTTTTTCTTTTGTCTTTAGTTTATGTTTCGGTTTGCTCCTAAAATCCTGAATTAGATCTCTCCTTAACGAAGGTTTGAAGAGATTAAGATTCAAGAGTTTGAAAAGAATTCTGAATCGACCACAGTAAAGAGTTTCGGTAGCTTTGTTCTGTTTTGGGTTTAATACCATTCTGTTTTTGATGTTACAAGTTTTGCTTAATTTCTGGTTATTGAATTGATCTTGGTTAAATCCTATTTCCTGTATGTGGCGAGATTGAAATGAAAAGTTGAATTCCATATTTCAAGTTCTTTATCTCCATATATAAAGCTTATTCATTTCTGGGTTTTTATTGTTTACAAAGATTGAAAATTCCAGTATCATGTTTTATGAAATTTTGATTTAAATTTAGTAATCCATCATTGTTACTTTTTTGTAGGGCATTCGTAATTAGTAATTACCATTGTTTGCCTTAAGGTTAATTTCCTTATTTCATTGTATTAATTATGAATTTTACACAAAGTAAATTTTGGTTTTTCATTATCTCCATAATGAGCTAATTCTTCTTTAGGGATTCAAGTTAGTGAATACCCTAGAGGAGAGATGTAAAGCTTAAAATCATATTAAATCTAGTTAACACTCGAGACTTTGTTTGTTTTTGTTGAAATAACGTGGGTAAACCTAGCTGGTCAACTAATAATTGCTTGTCAAGCTTGATTTTAATACCGAAAGGGTTAAGAGAAAGCGGATGTCACAAAAGCAATGGAGGAAAAGGCTTAGACATAAGTCCTGAACATCAACCCTAGACATAGGGCGGACTCCAAAACCGCTAGAATTGTGAGCTAAATTATCTAAGTTAGATTAGCCATAGACATATAGGTTTAATCACTTAGCCTCCTAAGGATTTTGAAGCAAAATCGAATAGGAGTTGAATTCGGTTTACTTAGTTCTCGTGTATTAACTATGATTGCAATTGCATTTTAAGTAGCATTTCTTTCCAAAGGGGCATAAGCAACTTGGATCCCATTATTTTTAATTATTGACTTTTTCGCTTATTTTCTTTAGCATAAACAACCACTCAATCATTTTTACACTATTGGTTACCACAATTTCATTTTGCAAACAAATTTTGTGTCATCTTAGTAGATTTTGTTAAAATTCGTTCCCTTGGGTACGATACTATTGAGTACTTCCAGTTTCTTTATTACTTTGATCACGTGCACTTGCGTGTAGCGAAAAACACCAATCAGAAGGTATTTACATAGGTCAATATTAGGTTGAACTCTTGAGAAGGATAAGATTGTAGTTTTGTTTTCAATACTTAACCTACTCTAGACGACACTTGTTGGGATAAAACTACGGGATATAAAATGATGGGTCACACTTACAAATGGCTCGTTAAGATGGCTAAATTAGTTAGGACAATCATAATGAGAGAATTTTTTTAAATACCTCTATGGAAAGAAAAATATGAATGAGAGTAAATTTGATTTACTAGATTTTTGGTAGAAAATAAATAACGTCATTAAGATAGTTGATGCAAGGTCCACTATGAAGATTTATTCTTAATATGTAATTCTTGAAAAATACTTGACATGTAGAATAGTTTTTACAGGTTGGCACTGGAAAACCCATCTCAGTTAGTGTAGTTGAAAACATTAAGATTTCATTAAAGATGATTGTTGCTTAATATTGAATATGGTATTTTTAGTACCATATGAGAAATTAAATTTCTCGAACTTTATTATTGAACAATTCAGAGAGTATGAATTTTTTCAAGTATTAAAGCTTGTACTTTCAAAATTGTTTGAAAATACATTTAGTTGATTGAAAATAAGACCAATCTATATTTTTGACATATACTATACTTTAAAATATTGAGATATTTAGGATTATAGATACCATAATAGAAAGACAAATTGTTTTCTCCTAAAAGATGATACTTGACTTTGGTAGTTAAGGTTGATTATCATGAACTTGAATAGAATGAAAAGACTAGTAAGAGGTAGTTCTCTAAAAGATAGAGTTAATTACTTTACCTGTCTATAAATCTTGCCTTTCATGTAAAATAATCATTGGGCCTTTATTAGATAAGGTTACAAAGCTAAAGATCACTTTAGACTTGCACATTCTAACCCAAGTGATCTTGTGAATGTAAAAGACAAATAACATTGTGAATATTCATCACTCTAATTAATGATTATTCAAAGCATAAGTATCTTTACCTCATGAAACATAAGTTTAAATTTTTTAAAGGAGTTGAAAATCAATTAGAAAATCTATCAATACATTATGATCAGATCATAATAGATAGTACAGGAACCTAGTGTATTAAGATTAGTTGATAGCTAGTGGGATTGTATTCCAACTGTAAGCATCAAGTACAATTGTGTGAAATTGTGATGTAAGAGGAGAAAATAATGAAGGGAATAATTGTAACGACCGACATTTTCAGGTATTAATTAAAGTTTAATTTTGAAATTTAAATTAATTGTAAGGCCAATTTCATGTTTAAAGTTGTGTTGGAATTTAATTTTAGAGATTTGCATAATTGAAATTGGAGAAGTTGGAGGGTAAATTGGGAAGAAAGAAGGAGAAAATAAATTAATTGGGTTTGGCGTATTTTTGTTATTTACTTGAACTTTAGCCAAGCCCAAGCCAAGAGTGAGCTAGCCCTATTTTTCCTCTCTATTTAAGGGTAGCCAAGCCCATTTCAAGGCCAAGCCACACGCAGCCCTAGGCATCTTCTTCTTCACCTCTTTTCTTCTCATCCTTCATGATTTAGGCCTCCATTGTTACCAATCTTCCTCTTTTCATAAACAACCCACTACACCTCTCATCACTTTCAATCTCTCCCTCTTCTTCTCATGTTTTCCTTCTGGCGACGGGCGCACACTCCGACCACAAGCAGTCCGGCGGCGGCCCCATCTCTGGCGATTTCTCTCTCTCTATCTCTCTCTCGGATTCAAACAGCAGTCGCGCGCGGGGGTGGGGGGGTTCTGGGTTTTTCTCATGCATTGACGTCAGTTTAGGGCACTTTCTCAAGCACAAGTGGTTGAAAACAGTGGGCATTTTTCCTCCAGCGAGTTGCTCTTTTTTGGGCTGCTTTCCAGTGATTTTCTGCACTGTACAGCCGTGAATCACTTCATTATTGCGTGGGTAAGTCTTTCGTATGGCACTCCTATGGTTTTCATATGGTAGATTTAGTTTTGGGCATTGTTTTGTAGTTTTGGAGGTTAACCCATTGATTTTCGGGTTCTATTTTGGAATACCCATTGTAGGTGGAAGTTGGCTTGACAAAATCGAATCAAACCATCATCTATTCGGCAAAGTTCGGTTCTGTTTTGGGGTAGGAATTGAGGTAAATTTCTCATTCTAAAATCAAGCAAATCCTTGAGTATATGTTGGGCTTCAATTCTAAGATTTGGATTGTATTGGAGAAAAATTTATTATCTCCTAATTCTTTTACTAAGTTTGGGAGGTAGTTGGACTTTAGGGTGATTATGAAATATGAGTTTCTTAGGAATAAGTGGAGTTATTAAACCAACATCTTAGGGTGATATTTTTTAGAATTGGAGTTGAAGGCTATGAATGTCAAGCATGATCTTGGCCAAGGTAAGGGACTTTATGCCGGTATGCTTAAATTCAAGTTAGGAACTGAATTGAAGAAAAAAAAAATTTGATTTGAAATGAAAAGCTTTTATAAATATTTTATTATGGATTTATGATGAATTTTAAAATGCTTAATATATATAAAAATGGATTTTCACTTGTTGATTGCCAAATATTCTCATGAATGTTATGCATGATTTATGATTTTGATTTATGATAAATGATATGAGAATGTTGCTTGTGTTGCATCATGGAATGAAAATTTAAATGCTTTGGGACCTCATGCATACATGTGTATTTTCATGATAAAGTGATTTCGAAGGTTGTGGCAATTACCCCCTAAAATCATAAGATGTACATCTAATTGAAAAGGAACCTGAAAATGTTAATTGAAAAGGAACCTGAAAGGGTTAAATGGAAAGAAAATGTTAGGTTGGGTTAATTGTCCACATTAAGCCGAAGAGAAAAGTAAAAGAGAAATATTTCCACTATGGAAGTATTTTAGGTCCCACTAGAGGAAAAAGTTTTAAAAAAATCACGTTGAATGTGTTTGCATATCCTGACCTCGGTAGTGAGGTCACTTACTGAGTATTTTAAATAATCACTCTTTTTCAAAATGTTTTTCTTTTCAGGTAAGGGTAAGGGCATCCTAAGCGAATGACAAGATAGTTACTGCAAGAGGCCATGGGTGACCTATAGAAGTTTTCTTTCGGCAATTTCTTCATTTTTAGCATCTTTATAATATCTTTTTAGTAGATGTGTTATGAAAATTAACTCAATTGTTAAATGTTTTTAGTTTATTCTTATGTTTTAAAATAAAGGGATCTCGAGGTAAAGGTTTTTTATTGTTTTTATAAAGCTTTATTTCTTTTTGAAAGATTATTTAAGTTTGATTTTTATTTCATTAGCATGCATTTAGTAACGCCCCTAGAAAGCCTAATAGGAAAAAGTAGGGTCCTTACAATAATCGAATTAAACCCACAACGGAAGCATAGGAATCGTCTTTGATTTATTTAGAATTAAACTAAAATACAAGGGTTAAGCAATAAGTACGTTTCAAATATGGAGATTCTTCTGGCGGATCATTATCTCTTCCACAAAGTCTTCCTGGCTATGACTCGAACACATGACCAAGACTTATGGGAGCCTCTTGAAAGAAAATCCACAAGGGATTAAAGAGGAAGAGGTTTAGAGAGAATCTCTAATTCTCTCTATCGAGAAGATGTGTGTTGTGAAGAATGACTCAACCCAATGGTCCTATTTATAGTGACCAAGGGAAAATCTTTATCACAATTAAAATATTATATTTTAATATCTAATATATTAAAATATATTTTGTATTTATTTGAATCCCATTCAAATCTCCTACGATATTTATTTATTTGAATCTTATTCAAATTCTATAAATATCTTTTATTTAATATATCAAATATACATTAATTATTTTAATATACAATAAATATATTTTCCTCTTTTATATTTAATATATCTAATATATGAAATATTAATTTGAACACTTCAAATTAAATATTAAATTTGAACATTTCAAATTTTAATATTTAATGTATCAAATACAATAAATATATTTTTCTCTTTTATATTAAATATTAATTGAACACTTCAAATTAATAGTAATTTGAACATTTCAAAATTTTCTTTCAACTAAGCTGATCTTTTAGTGTTACTATGAGCTAGCAAGGAGACCTTATGGACCTACAGATTATAAGCTCCAATGATACAAAATTAATTAATTAAACTCTTTAATTAATTTTCATTCATTAACTATAGGTCACTCCACTATAGACCTAGAGTTGCACTCTTATGCACTGTAGGACAAGTTGTGTCCATAAATATAATCATTACATGCAAGTCGATCCTTCACAAGTTGTTCGTAATTACAGCTGGGTCAAAAGTCCGTTTTACCCCTATAATTACATCTTGCACCTTAAGTACCACTGATCCTCCAATGAACAATCTGTTTATAATCTAATTATAAACTAAGTCCCTCTCGGGCCAATGAGAGGGTGGGGCCCCATTGTTCAAGTCCCGAAATTAGCACTTAAGAGAACTACTCATCTACTTACCCTATATGAGAAGGAGTGAATTCCATCTTCTGAGATTATGTTCCTATCTCCCTATTTGGTCAAGTCCCCAAAATGGTAGGCATATTGAATTGGCTATAAAAGCCACTCTCATCCATGCAAATCAAAGGACAAGCCCTCATTGCAAGAGTTCATAACTCACTCAGGATTAAGATCGAGTCGCATATGATCATCCTGATGAAATATTAATCTTCTCAATTAACGGATTTATAAAGAGAGATTAAATATTTCGTGGTTCAGACTTATACAAACTCATTGTATAGGATACCCCCACTCACATGTCTCCACATGAATGATTTGGATCAAATCATTTGTAACTATTACAAAGTGGGCAGTATCTATAGTGTTACCAGGATAAAGCACCCAACCTTATCCATATACTATGACCCTTTAAGTTATTTCTTGAACATGATCATCTCGTATGTCAACCACATACTGTTCAAGATAACAATAATAACCTTGAATTTTTCATATAATGGATAATATTATATTGAAATAAAATAATCAAAATTATTATTAATTATTAAATATATTATTAATTACGAAGCTTTAGGGCATAAATCCCAACAATCTCCCACTTGCACTAAAGCCAGCGAGACATGTATCCTAAGGCATACTCTATACCCAACAAATAAGACCTTGTTAGACCTGGTCACATCAATAATAAGTTACACGCCATTACCAGACTCTAGTTAGGATATGCAATAGAGATTTCATAATGAACATTATTTCTTCCAAAAGTGTTTACAAGATAATTTTTGGATTATAAAAGAGTGGTAAAGCTAGTTTATAGCACTTCAATATTTGGGAATGTTAAGCTTACATGATGAAACAAACCAAAAAAAATTATAATATATATGTTCAAAGATATGCCTAAGTGTAGGCTATCCCTAAGGAGTAACAAAATGGCCTTTTATTCAGTCCTAAAAAGAATAAGGTATTTGTATGACAAATAGCATTTTTCTGAGGAATGTCAAATAAAAGACTACAATCCTTTAATAAGGTAAGATAATGTTAATATACTGGTTCCAAATGAAGCCACTAAATAGTTAAATGGATCCTAATCATGAATTAGATAAGCCTCATCATAGCGGAAGAGTTATTAGATGACTCAACCTTTACATGAACTTCATTGAAGTCCAAGTTGTCATTGTCATATTAGATGACAAAGTTGAAGACATATTGCCCTCAAAGTAGTAATAAGGGATGATGATAAGGATAAATAGGTCAAAGTCATGAATCTCAGTATGGGCTTGTAGATCTTCTTGATGAGGTTAAACTCATACGATATGAATGGATCTACAAAAAGAAAACATGTGTAGACAAGAAGATATAGATCTTCAAAGTAAGACTAATGACAAAGGATTAAACCTAATGGGAGAAAGAAGACTGTGAGTAAACTTTCTCACTTGTTACCATACTGGAGTCTTAAGAATTATTTAATTCATTGTTGCATATGAGATATGTAAAATGAATGTTTAGAATTCTTTTATGAAAGAATCTTAAAGAATGCTTTTACACAAATAAATCAAAGGAGTTTATTTTCAAAGATCAAAAGCAAAAAGCTTGCAAATTTATAAATATTCATTTATGAAGTGAATTTGACCATTAGATTTTTTAATATAGAGTTTGATAAAAGTATCAAAACGTATGACGTTGAATAACTATTAAATGAAACTTAATAGACAAGCACATCATTAAGCATAGTGGAGTTTTTTCATATTTTATAATGATGAGATTTTACTCATTGGGAATGATGTATGATTTTATCTAACATAAAATGTTGACTACCTAACCAATTCAAAATGAATGATTTGGAATGACTTGGTATATTTTATATGTCCAGAATGAAGATTTCAAGGACAAAATGTTAACTTTGTCTCAAACATCTTATATTGACAAAATTGTTGTCAAATATTTGATATTTATGTTTAAGAAAGAGTATCCTTAAGACACCTCAAATGTTGAGAGCATGTGATTAATTATCTACCTTGAGTGGGAGACAATTAATGTGTAAATGAGACTTAACATTTAATGTACACTTGGTTAGCATATATCATTTAAACGAATGGTATGACCATTGAGTAGAAAATTAAAAACTTTCTCAAATTATCTACGAATAAATGAGAAATTTTTGTGTATGGAGTTAAAGATTTGATGTAACGCCCCAGGCCTAGGATTTGGACCAGGATTTGGAATCTGGATTCGGCACCTGATGGCCCCAGCATTCCCCTGGATCCCCTTCGACCTGGCCACGTCACCTTACTTGTCTTGAACTGCTTCTAAGAGTGAAGACTGTCCCCACAAACCAACACGGGTCCTTTCAGCATGCTTTGTCCTCACTCACATGCTTCCTAGGAAAATTCCCAGGAGGTCACCCAACATAGGATTGCTCCAAGCCAAGCACGCTTAACTTTGGAGTTCCTATGATTAACCCATCGAAAAAGAAGGTGCACCTTGTTCATATAGGTAGTAGCTATCAATTATTTTAAGCCTTTCTTAACCATGCATTGCATAGCCTTAGGATCCCTCTCATTCGGATGTGGTCTCGGTTCATTCATGTACCCCTTCTAACCTTGGGTGTTACACGTGTGTCCGACCCTGCTTGGTTCGGGTTTAAAGTGGGCCTTTGTCAGGCCTGCTAGATTCAAGCGAGGACTTAAGAATTGGGTGTTACAGATGGTATCAGAGCGGAACCTCTCCCAGTAAGATGTGGTTCGGGGACGAACCAAGGCTGAAGCTGGTGGGGATGTAACGCCCGAGTTTATGAGGGGTACATGAATGAACCGTGACCACATCTAAATGAGAGGGATCCCAAGCATATGAAAGTATGGTTAGAAAAGGCTTAAAAGAATTGATAGTTACTACCTATACCAATAAGGTGCTCCTTCCTTTTTGGTAACTCAATCATAAGAACTCTAAAGTTAAGCATGCTTGGCTTGGAGCAATCCTAGTTGGGTGACTTCCTGAGAATTTTCCTAGGAAGCATGTGAGTGAGGACAAAGCATACTGAAAGAACCCGTGTTGGTTTGTGGGGATAGTCTTCACTCTTAGAAGTAGTTTAAGACAAGTAAGGTGACATGGCTAGGTCGTAGGGGAATGTTGGGGCCATCAGGTGCCGAATTCGGATTCCAAATCCTGGTCCGAATCTTAGGCCTGGGGCGTTATATTTGATCTTTACAAGATACACTAGTTCTTATAAGGATTTAAAGAAATTTATGTTAAGATAAAATTTACCCTAAGTGGTGGAGTATGTGTAAGATCCAATTATCTTCTACTAGCAATTAGATATATGCTTATGATATATGAGTTGTTTGGTTTTCAATTTTTGAAGGAGAATAATGTTGAAATAAAATAGAAATACAAGGAAATTGGAATATTGAAACTGGAATACTACTTGTTTAATAAAATAATTTGGAACAAAAGGAAAAGAAAATTAGATTTTGTTTATGCTTGAAAAAAGGAGCATTTTTTTAAGAGAGAGAGACACAAAAAAATGAAGGAAAATTGGGAGAAGCCACATGGATGAGCTTCTTTGGCAAACTTTTGTTGTTTAAAAAAAATAAAAGAAGAATAAATAAAAGAAATAGTGTGTGGTGGATGGCAAGCCACATTATCTTTCTTTTTTTAAAAAAAAAGAGACAATAAATGTTGGGCTTAAGAAAGAAGGAAAAGAGGAAAGGAGATGGAGAATAGGGAGGAGGAAGAGAGAGAAAGGAAAGTGGCTAGCTCGCCGGATCGCCGGAAACTCGGTTGGAAGCTCGTCATAAAGTTGCGGTAATACCGAAAATCGCGAAAAATGTTGTGATTAAGACCTAAAGTAGTTTGGAGAAGTCCATAAGCTCGATTTCAAGCCAGTAAGCTCTTTATCTTTAAAGTTTGAAAGATTAAGAAACATATGTAAGTTTTGGACACCTTAATGTGGATTTTTGATTTCTTTATGCTTAAAAGTTTCCTTGGATTTTGTTGGTAGTGTATTTGGATAGAGTTGACTTGGAAGGAGAGAAAGAAGCAATAAAAATGAGAAAAACACTATGAGATAGATTATCAAAGGTATAAATTGGTATGTTAATGGTTCATTTAAGCTTCTTTTAGCCATGGATGTGGGTATGGATTTATGGGAACTAGTTGGTTCTTTTAGGTTTTAAATTTTTTTCTTTCCTTGCATAAATTTTTTTATTATTGTGGTATTTCTTGCAGTGACATGGAAAGGAAAAGAGGAAGGGAGGAAACTTATTGAGAAAAGGGAATTTAGAAATGGAAGAAGAAAAGAAACAAATGGATTAGAATGGAAAATGAAAAAGGTGAAGAAATGAAGTTTTGTGGGTGGAGAAAGGAAGAAGAAAATGAATAGTGAAAGGTATAAAAAAAAAGAGAACAAAAAAAAAAACAAAATGGTCTATCATGTGAAGGGTTAGAAGTTGAAAGAAAAATGGAATATTTTATCATTAAAAGTACAAAAGAGGGTTAATTAGGAGAGAGAATACTTGTTTGTAAAGGCCTTCACGTGGGAGAGATATAATTTGAGATAAAGAAAATTTTATTTTATTAAAGAAAAAGAAAATAATGGTTTATGGGAAAAGACAATGAAGACGTTAAGGTAGATTGGATAAGATGAAAGCATATTGGTAATAAGGGATGAGAGAGAGTTTGTAATTTGAAAGTTTGACCAATGAATAATGTGTAAGGATGGAGAATTGGGTTAATTGATATTTAGTTGGTATTATGGGGTTTCTAAATTACATGGTTTGAAGAATAAATTGTGATATAGTTATTGGAATTTTAGGTCGAGCGAAGTTTGGAACGACTAATTGCAACTTCAAATTCTTGCGTCGACAATAATTTGTGAGTGGTTATTTTACACAGTACTTCAATTATTTTAGTGATTTATGAAATCTTTGAGATTTGAAAATCAATTGCAATTCATATATTAATGCAAATGATTTAGTTATTGAAGATTTTGATAATTTGGAGGAAATTATGTGTATTTCGTAAATTGTTTATTATTGAAATTGATGATTTACTAATTTGATAAGAAAGTGACATATGTTCACTAATTGAGTTCATGATTTAGCATATTTGAATGTGAAGAAATTTATGTTTATGTGAAATTTTAGCTACAATGACTTATTTGTATTATTTGGGCTTATGAAAGGGGAATCTATAGAAATCTCTTGATTTTAGCCATTAGCAAAAGTTCAAATTATTTTAAATGATATCAAGTATTTGGAAGGTTTAGAAATGACTTGCTTTTTGAATCATGATTTTAGTTGATATATGAGTTTTTGGATTTATGTAAATCCAAATGTGAATATGAGGATTTTAATTGCCACATTTGATCCTTTGAATTATGGCTTAAGGTTATGAAACCTCAATATGAGAATGTGTGGGGTTTGAGAACTTACGAATGATTATTATATAGGAATTGTTTTCAAACCACTAGAGCTTGTACCCCTGGTGATTACCCGTATGCTATGAGAATGTGTTTCCATAGTATGCTAGCGTGCTTAGGCCACAAGGGATGCAGGGGAATGTCAGGGCCATTAGGTGCCGAATCCGAATTCCGAATCCTGATCCAAATCCTAGTCCTGAGGCATTGCAGATGTTAGAGTTTGCTCTACGTGCACGTATGACAGAGATTTGCTATGCTATATACCTTGAGATTACTCAGTGCATAGTATGACTAGATTTGCTCTGCTATATACCTTAAGACTACTTGGTAAATAGTATGACTAGTTGGCTCTATTGTGCGTATTGAGATTACTCTATGCCAGTATGACTAGTTTCAGGTACAAGTCTCGTGACCAATTTTTCTAGCAATGTGACCAAATTTAAATTTAAATTTTTTATATTATATCTTTAAAAGACTATTCCTCAAGGATTATATCTTAGAGATTTTGCAGTCTTCAAAATATATGAGATGCTTAACTACAATGAAGTTTATACGTATTTCAAGGGTTTTACTGGCAAGAGTTGTATAATGATTACAAACGACCATTTATATATGTTATGTTATTATTTTCATTAAAATCCTTTTCTTTTAAACTTTCACCACTCACTAGGCTTTTTAGCTCATTATTTTCCTAAATTTTTCTACCAGATAGCACTGGAATATCCAATGGACCTATCAAGGTTGAGATATGCCACCATTCTCATGCATATTACATTTCATTTTATGCGTAAATTTGGTAATTTATTTGTCCTTGGAACTAAAGTGACTACCTTTATTTTTGACAACCTTCTACTATTTTTGAATTTTATTATGATTTGTAAATTGGAACCATTTATGGTTTTCCATTTATTGTTGGTTTGCAAGTGGTGGTTGTTGATTTCTGAACTAATTATTGACTATGGCACACTTGGTAGATGTGTGGAAGTTTTGGATAAATTATTTGGGAGTGTAATTTTTTAATTTCAGGTGTGTTTTATCCAATTTACAGGAAAAACTGTATCGAAATGTTCATGGATTTATTTTGATAAAGTATTTGCTAGCCACCTATTCTTTCAAAAGTGCCTTTTGTTTTGTTAAGTTTGACAATGGGTTCCATAGTTTAGTTGGGATCTATTGTCGGCACGTCACATCCTAGGCTGGTTAGGGTAATCTGGGACGGGGCATGATAGTATGGTATACAAGTTTAATTGTTTTGCTTGTGAAGCAACAAAATGACTTGTATGACTCAAATAGTTCCTTGAAGATCTCATACGTGTTTCAGATATGATTAAGTCTAGTACACTTTATTATGATAATAATGATGCAATGACTAAAATTAAGGAACTTAGAAAATACCAATTTATGGGGCATAACATATTGAGAGAAAGTATTATGGTGATGACCAAGATGGCTTTTAATGACAGTCATTTTGATTTATATAAAAACACTCTCCAGGCTAAAGTGTTTGAGGGTCACCTAGAATGTTTAGGAGTACGAGACATGTTTCATCTTCGCTAAGGAAAATGGGAGAACATGTTAGGTATAGAGTATGTCCTAGGATACATGTCTCGCCAGCTTTAATGTGAGTGGGAGATTGTTGGGAAATTTTCCCTAAAGCCTCGTAATTAATGTGTTATTTAATAATTATTTAATGTTTTATTTTCAATATTATATTATCCATTACATAAAAAATCAAAGGTTATTAGTGTAATATTGAATAGTATGTGGTTGACATATAAGAAGATCATGTTTAAGGAAAAACCTAAAGGGTCTGTAGTATATGGATAAAGTTGGGTGCCTTATCATGGTAACATTTTTGATGCGGTCCACTTTGTAATTGTTACAAATTATTTGATCCAAATCGTTTATGTGGAGACATGTGAGTAGGGGTTTCCTAATACAATGAGTTTGTATAAGACTGGACCACGAAATATTTAATTTCTCTTTATAAATTCGTTAATTGAGAAGATTAATATCATAGGAAGATTATATGCAACTTGACCTTAATCTTGAGTGAATTATGAACTCCTGCTTGTAAGGGCACGTCCTTTGATTTGCATTGGTGAGAATGGCCAGGGTAGTCGATTCAATAAGCCTACCATTTTAGAGACTTGACGAAATAGGGAGCTGGGAACATAATTTCCACGATATGGAGTTCACTCCTTTCTATATAGGAAAAGTAGATGAGTAGCTGCCTTAAGTATTGATTTCGAAACTTGAATAATGGTGCTCTACCCTCTCATTGGCCAGAGAGAGACTTAATTTATGGTTGGATTATAAACAAATTATTCATTAGAAAATCAGTGGTACTTAAGGTGCAAGATGTAATTATAGGAGTAAAACAAACTTTTGACCCCACTGTAATTACGAACAACTCGTGAAGGATCTACTTGCATGTAATGATTATATCCATGGACACAACTTGTCATACAATGCATACGAGTGTAACTCTATGTCTATAGTGGAGTGACCTATAGTTAATGAATAAAAACTAATTAATTAAAAATTTTGATTAATTGATTTTGTATTATTGAAGCTTATATCTTGTAGGTCCATAAGGTCCCCTTTCTAGCTCATACGGACAATTAAGGATCAACTTTGTTGAAAGAAAATTTGAAACATTCAAATGAATATTTAATATATTTGATATATTAAATGAGAAAAAACATATTTATTGTATTTGATACATCAAATGTCAAATAAAATTATTAATGTATTAAGATACAAATATATATAAAATTTGAATGAGATTCAAATAAGAAAATATATATTAGGATAATTTGAAATATTTGAATGAGATTCAAATAGTTTAAATATATATTATTTATTTAGGACGAAGTCTATATCTTGTAGGTCCATAAGGTCCCATTTCTAGCTCATACGGACAATTAAGGATCAACTTTGTTGAAAGAAAATTTGAAACATTCAAATGAATATTTAATATATTTGATATATTAAATGAGAAAAAACATATTTATTGTATTTGATACATCAAATGTCAAATAAAATTAATAATGTATTAAGATACAAATATATATAAAATTTGAATGAGATTCAAATAAGAAAATATATATTAGGATAATTTGAAATATTTGAATGAGATTCAAATTGTTTAAATATATATTATTTATTTAGGACGAAATCTATATCTTGTAGGTCCATAAGGTCCCATTTCTAGCTCATACGGACAATTAAGGATCAACTTTGTTGAAAGAAAATTTGAAACATTCAAATTAATATTTAATATATTTGATATATTAAATGAGAAAAAACATATTTATTGTATTTGATACATCAAATGTCAAATAAAATTATTAATGTATTAAGATACAAATATATATAAAATTTGAATGAGATTCAAATAAGAAAATATATATTAGGATAATTTGAAATATTTGAATGAGATTCAAATAGTTTAAATATATATTATTTATTTAGGACGAAGTTTTTTCCTAGGTGATCACTATAAATAGGACCTTTACGGGTTTAGCAAAAGCGTGCCTCTTCCCTTGAGAGAAAAGAGTTCTCTCAATTCTCCCATCCATTCCCTCTCTCTTTCAAAGAGGCTCAAACAAGGCCTAGTCCTGTGTTCGAGACTAGCTAGTAGGCTTTGTGGAATTGGAGTTTGAACCTCGTTGGAGTTGATTAAAGACCCTCAAGAACAATCTCCATTAAACTAAAGCTATGTAAGCTTGCTTAACCTTGTATGTTTATGTTTAATTCTAAATAAATCAAAGAAGATCCAATGCTTCCACTGCGGATGAAAAGTTCATTTCTTCAGTTCTTATACGACCAACGTCTATATTTCAGCTCAAGGCTTTTGTTGATGCAGATTGGTTAGCTTGTCTTGATACAAGGCATTATGTTACTAATTTTTACATCTTTATGGGTGATTCCTTGATATATTGGATGTCCAAAAACTAGCCCATAGTGTCCCGATAATCAGCTGAGGCTGAATATTAGGGCACTTGCTTGAGTTACTAATGAATTATTATGGATCAAACAATTGCTTGATAATTTACGTATTAATTGTTTGCTTCCTACTATTGTTTACTGTGATAATCAGGCTACTATATCAATTGCTTCTAATCCAACATTTCATGAACGAACAAAACACATCAAGATTGACTGTCATTTTGTTCAAGATAAAATTGTTGATGCCTTTCTTAAAGTTCTTTCCATTTGCTCACACTTACAACTAGCAAACATGTTCACAAAGGCTTTATCCTCTCTAATTTTAACTTCTTTAATGATCAAGTTAGGCGTTTTAGATGTTCACATTCCAACTTGAGGGGGAGCATTAGCTCATTTGTATTAGTTACAGAATGCTGTTATAATTGGTCGTTAATGTAACGACCCTATAGGCTCAACACGCTACCTAAGAGTCATTACTAAGTCACGTCGCTATATTACCGAAAATTTCGGCAGCATAACGACGTAACTACGCGAAAACCAAAAATTAGACCCTTACCTGATAAGACATAGAAAAACACACTTCTAAGATTTTCAAACAACCTCCTAGCATCCAACAAACTTCTCAATATGATGCTAGGGTTCAAACAGTAGAGACCAAGTGAATTCAAAGATAGAAAGCCAAATACACGTGCACGATTTACAAAGAAAGGTTAAAAGACCTTGAAACATCCTCCTAAACATTTAAAAACTCGACATGAGTTCTATGTACATCCAGAAACATAAAAGAAGCGGAATAGCGATCGCTCGGCTCCCATGACTCGAGTAGCTGATCTTCGGTCACGCGCTAGGGCCGATCTTAGCCTTACCTGAAAACATTTTAGAAAAAAAGAAAAGGGTGAGTATTAACGAATAATACTCAGTAAGTAACTCATAGTTTCAAAGCAAGAGTTTCAATCGCATGCAACATGTCATTTTAAATCATAAAACCATCGTAAACCATCGCTTTAGTAGGGGACCTAAAATTCGTTTTATAAACCATGTACTTTTCCTCGCGGCTCTCGTGAACGATTAAATTCTCCCGAGGGCCTCGTGAATAGTCCGAAGACATAGTTTTTCCATCGAATAGAGTCCTCCCCTAACTCTGAGAGTTGAGCTCGAAAGCTAATATACATCGTGGAGTCCGAAGACTCAGCCCGAAGGCTACCATCGTGGAGTCCGAAGACTCAGCCCTAAGGCTACCATCGTGGAGTCCGAAGACTCAAGCCCGTCGGCTACCATCGTGGAGCACTCTCGAACCCCGGGAGCATAGAGAGTCCGAAGACTCGGGTTCCCTCATAACCCACATAAAACTTTTGGGAGAATTATCGTCACGGCCTTACATAAATCTTTTCATGAGCACACAACACATGCATGAGGTCCCATTCGTTTTAGAACATAGTTATGAATGCATGAATCAAGACAATCGCATTTCAAAGACATACATATCATTTCCATTCCTTTTTAACATGAAAACTCAAATAGAACTCATGGAACTAGCGTATAAAGGAATATACATATAAAACACTTTCTTTCTTAAATACTTAACATGAAAACATAAACTTCAAAGTAAATATAGAGCTAGCTTTAGGTTTCGAAAACTTCTTTCGTTGTGAGATCCCTTACCTTAAATCTTTACTTACTAAAATACCCTTTCTTCACTAGTAATGAGCTTCTCGATTTCCCACTCCAAGTACAATCCAAGGTCCTCGACAAATCACCTAAAAAGTTTCCTAAACGTGTCTTAAACCATCCGAATTACGCTAAAACACATTCTAACATTAATAACTCGACGAAACGGACCAAATGGCAAATTTTACCCAACTCCGGCGAACGGCGGCGCGTGACCGGAGCACGGCGGCGCGTGCGGCGGCAGACGGCGGCGCGTGGCCGGCGTGTGAGAGCGCGTGACGATCCGTTTTGCTCAAATTTGGTGCGCTCGAGACTCCGGTGAGCTCTGGTGAGGCATTTGCAAACAGATCCGGCTCGATCTGAGTTCTGTTAGATGAAGGAGAAGAAGAAGAAGTCCGGCGAAGCTACTGTCGTCCGGCGAAGAAGCTCACGGCGAGGTTGGGTGTTCGGTTCAAAGCTTCTCCGGCGATCGGCGGTGACTGGCTTCGAATTTCCGGCAGCCAAACGAGGACGAAGGTGAGCGTGCAGGTCGGCGGGGCTGGAGCTTCATTCGGCGGCTGCACTCGCGGGTGGTTGGTCAACGATCGGCTGTGGCGGCGGCGATATCCCGAGGAAGAAGAAGAAGCAGCCGGCGACTGGTCGGAGAAGAAGACCAAGGATGGATGTTCGGCCGAGAGAGAGAGAGAGAGAGAGAGAGAGAGAGAGAGAGATATTTTCGGGAGAGAGGGGGCTGCGGGAGGAAGAAGAAGAGAAAAGAAAAAAAAATAATAAAAAAAAATAATAATAAAATAAAAATAATAATAAATAATAATAAAATAATATTATAAAAATCAAAAATATCTTCTTCTCTATAAATGACCATAATACCCTTTCCTTTTCTAAAAATCACCAAATTACCCTCAAAATAATTAAATTCATAATAAAACTTTACCAAAACAACATTTTAAACTTACCCAAAACGTCTCGGGTGTTACAGTTAACTAGTTAGTCTGTTAAGTTGTTAAGTCTTCTAGTATTCTTGTGATTTTCCTATATATAGTGGTGGGATTTATGATCTTAGTGTTAGATTTTTTAATATAATGTTATCATTAATGCATGTGGCCCATATACATTTATTTCTATCTCAATGTTTTAGGCCTACTACATTAGTAGGCCAATTAATGAAAATGTAATTTCCCAAATTAACACCCTGATGGAAGATGTATATATAAAGATCAAAGCTTAGGGATTGGTCCTCTATGTGCCTAGTCAAGTAGAATTTTTTTCTCCATTAGAAAGACCTAATTAAGTTCTAAAGGAAGGCCAAGAGAGAGAAACATCATGGATCAAGATATGTTGCTCTAATTTATGTTATTGTGAAAATCATCCTGCTTAAAGATCTTGACTTTTATTGAATCATACAATATTGTTAGGGTTTTATTGTATAATCATGTAATCTAAAATAAGCATGTAGTATTAGAGCCAAGATTAAGAACATGAGATTTTCCATTGATGTCTTAATGTATAAATTTATGTTTCTGCTGCAAATAACTATGTTTGGCTTTTCCTTAATGAATCAAGTGATCGAATTTATGATGAACAAGAATTCATTGTTATTGCATTCAAGAATTTTGTACCTTGGACGATTTTCATTATTGCATTCAAGAACTCTGTATCTTGATTGATTTTCATTCTACTATTCAAGAATTCATTGTTATTGCATTCAACAATTTTGTATCTTGATTGATTTTCATTATTGCATTCAAGATTTACGTAACTTGATTAATTTTAATGCTTGTATTCAAGAATTCATTGTTATTGCATTCAAGAATTGAGTTTCTTGATTGATTTAAGATTAATATTTAATTATTAAAGTGCTTGTGATGAATCTGTCGACGGCTATGAATTTCTTGAATTGATTTGTCTTTTTGCATTCAAGATTGAATTCAAATTAAATTCACCACGTCAAGTTTTGAAATCCAATAAGAATTTATGAATTTTCATTTGCAGAATAATTATTCTAAGCATATTTTTAAATCTACTAGCATTAATGTTTGGTTTTAAAACTACTAGTAATCTATTATCGATTTTGGTTTAAAATTACAAGTCTTAAGTTTTCAATTGATTTAAAATTATTGGTATTAAATTTTCAAATTGTGTGATGTGAATTACTTACCATTATTTTATTATAATATCTATGTTATGAAGAATTTGTTAGCCACCAAATGGCCGAATTAATAACTTTTAAAGATATCAAATTAAAGTTATTTCAATTACACAATTTGAAATATACGAAGTTTCCTTAAATTTTCAATTGATAAAATTATTTACCATATTAATGTTTTACAAATTGTATTATGTAAATTATTTTTCATTATTTTATCATGATATCTATGTTATGAATAATTTGTTAGCTACCAAAGTGGTCGAATTAGTAAGTTTTATAGATATCAAATTAAAGTTAATTCAATTACTCATGTTTATGTGATGCTAATGAATGAGATGATTGAAGGGAATAATCTAATTAAACCCAAGCAGAAGCGTAGGAATCGGTTTAAGTTTATTTAGAATTAAATAAAAATATTTGGGGTTAAACATAAACCATACCTTGAAATTATGGAGATTCCCCTAGTGTTCTTGACCTTTTCCACAAAGTCCTCCTAGCTATGGCTCGAACAAAGAACCAAAGAGGTTTGTGAGAACCTTCTTGAAAATAGAGAGAGAGAGAGTGAGGGAGAATTTCAAGAGTTCTTTTCTCTTGTGAATAATGCTCTCAATGGCTTACCCCTCTGGTTCTATTTATAGTAGCTTATGGCAAATAACTAAATAATATATTTTAATATCTAATAAATTAAAATATATCATCTAATCGATTTGAATCAAATTCAAACATTTCCAAATTCTCCTACGACATCTATTTCCTTATTTGAATCTAATTCAAATTTAATAAATATATTTCCTTTAACGTATCTTAATACATTAATAATTTCTTTGATATTTAATGTATCATAAACAATAAATATATTTTCCCTCATTTAATATATCACATATATTAAATTTTAATTTGAACGTTTCAAAAAATTTCTTTCAACGAAATTGATCTCTATTTGTTAATATGAGCTAGCAAGGCGACCTTATGGACCTACATATTATAAGCTCCAATGATATAAAATCAATTAATTAAACTCTTCAATTAATTAATTTTCATTCATTAACTATAGGTGACTCCACTATAGACCTAGAGTTGCACTCTTATGTACTGTAGGGCAAGTTATGTCCATCGATCTAACCATTACATGCAAGTCGATCGTTCACAAGTTGTTCGAAATTACACATGGATTAAAAGCCCGTTTTACCCCTGTAATTACATCTTATACCTTAAGTACCACTGATCCTCTAATGATTTTTTTTTTATGATCCAACCATAAGTCCCTCGGGGGCCAGTGAGAGGGTGGGGCCCCATTGTTCAAGTCTCGAAATCAGCACTCGAGGTAACTACCCATCTACTTTCTCTATATGGGAAGGAGTGAACTCCATCTCATGAAATTATGTTCCCAGCTTCCTATTTGGTCAAGTCCCCGAAATGGTAGGCTTATTAAATCAGCTACAAAAGTCATTCTCACCCATACAAATCAAAGGATGAGCCCTCATAGGCAGGAGTTCATAACTCACTCAGGATTAAGATCGAGTCGCATATGATCATCCTATAAATATTAATCTTCTCAATTAACAGTTTTGTAAAAAGAGATTATATATTTCGTGGTTCAATCTTATACAAACTCATTGTATAAGATACCCCCACTCACATGTCTCCACATGAATGATTTTGATCAAATCATTTGTAACAATTACAAAGTGGGCCGTATCAATAGTGTTACCAGGATAAGACACCCAATCTTATCCATATACTATAGACTCTTTAGGCTATTTCTTGAACACGATTCTCATGTATGTAAACTACATACTGTTCAAGATTACAATAATAACCTTGAATTTTACACAATATTGGATAATGTTATACACAATGTAAAATAATAAATTATTTTATTAATAAATGAGAAAATGTTTAATTACAAAAAAATAAGCTTTAGGGCACAAATCCTAACAATCTCCCACTTGCACTAAAGCTAGTGGGACTTACAATATGTGATCTAGGGCATATCGTATACCAAACATTTTCTCCTACTTGCCTTAGAGAAGGTAAAACATATCTTGTTAACCTAGAGTCTCTAGATGACCCTTAAACACTTTAGCCTTGAGAGCCTTAGTAAACGGATCAGCATAGTTGTCTACAGAAGCTATCTTTGTGACAATCACATATTCTCTTTACATAATCTCTCTAATAAGATGATATTTTCTCTCTATATGCTTCCCTCTTTTGTGGCTTCTAGGTTCTTTGGAGTTTGCCACAGCACCACTATTATCACAATAAAGTGTGATGAGTTTATCCATATTCGAAACTACTTCCAGATCAGTTAAGAACTTTCTTAGCCATACAACTTCTTTTGCTACTTCACATGCGGCTACATACTCAGCTTCCATGGTGGAGTCTGCAACACATCCTTGTTTGATGCTTCTCCATACTATTGCTCCTTCACATAGGGTGAACATTGATCCTGATGTGAATTTCCTCGAATCCTTATTAGTTTGGAAATTAGAATTAATGTATCCTGTAAGGATCAAATCCTTAGCTCCATACACAAGCATATAATTCATCGTTCTTCGTAGATACTTGAGGATTGTTTTGACTTAAATCCAGTGATCATGCCTTTGATTTGACTAATAGCTACTGACAATCCCTACTGCATAACATATATCATGTTTTATACACAACATGACATACATCAGACTGCCTACAACTAAGACATGGGGAATCCATCTCATATCCTTAACTTGTTGAGGTGTCTTAGGACATTGTTCATTAGACACTGTAATTCCATGCCTGAAAGGCAAATTGCCTTTCTTGAAATTTTGCATCGAATACTTGATAAGAATCTTGTCAATATAATATGCATGAGACAAAGCTAGCGTTTTGTTCTTGCGATCCCTTATAATTTGGATTCCTAGAACAAACTGTGCTTCTCCCAATTCTTTCATTTGGAATTGGTTAGCTAACCAACTTTTAATGTCAGTAAGAAAGCCTACATCATTTCCAATGAGTAAGATATCATCCACATATAGGACAAGAAAAGCTACAGTTTTCTTGATGATTTTCTTGTATACACAAGGTTCATCAACATTTTGCTCAAAACCATATGATTTGATTGCATTATCAAATCTAATATACCAAGATCTTGATGCTTGTTTTAATCCATAGATGGATCTTGTAAGCTTGCAACCATTTTTCCCTTGACCTTGGTTTACAAACCCCTCTGGTTGATTCATGTAGTTGCTCTCTTCAAGATTTCCATTCAGAAAAGAAGTCTTAGCATCCATTTGCCATATCTCATAACCAAAATATGTGGCAATATATAAGAGAATGCGAATAGACTTCAACATGGCAACATGAGAGAAAATGTCCTCATAGTCTACTCCCTCCCTTTGAGTATAACCTTTTGCCACTAGTCTTGCTTTAAAGGTCTGTACCTTTCCATCTACTTCTCGTTTCTTCTTGTAGATCCATTTGCAACCTATAGGTTTTACCCCATCAGGAGGATCTACAAGTTCCCAGACTAAATTTGAGTACATTGACTCCATTTCAAGGTCCATGGCTTTAATCCATTCATCCTTGTCAACATCATTCATTGCTCCTTTAAAAATCAATGGATCCTCGATGTCATCATTAGTTATGACCTTTATGCTTCAGTTAAGCCCATGTATCGGTTAGGTTGTTTCAAAACCCTCCCACTACGACGAGGAGTTCCCAATTTTTGACATGGATGTATCTGACTTTCAGATATAATGAAATTATCAACAACTTTTGTTGATGTGTTAGCAACTTCATTGGAAATTAATACGTTTAACACTATTTTACTACGAGGTTTATGATCTCTCATATGGTCTTCTTCTAAGAAAAATAACATTTGTCGATACAAATACTTTATTCTCTTCACTGTAGAAGTAACCACCTCTAGTCTCTTTGGGATAACCTACAAATAAGCATACTTTAGAACAAGATTTCAATTTCTTTGGATTTATTTTCAGTACATGTGTTGGACATCCTCAAATCCTAAAGTGTTGTAAACTAGCTTTATGACCCTTCCATAATTCTAACTGTGTCTTGGAGACACTTTTGGATGGAACTACATTCAGTATGTATAATGCAGTCTCTACTGCATATCTCCAAAAAGAATCTAGTAATGGAGCATAGCTTATCATAAATCGAAACATGTCTAACAAAATTCTATTTCTCCTTTCTGAAATACCATTTTGTTGAGGTGTTCCAGGAGCTAAGAGTTGGGATGTTATTCCATTTTCTATCAAATAGTCTTGAAATCTTATATCCATGTACTCTCCACCATGATCTGATTGAAGTGTTTTGATAGATTTACCTAATAAATTTTCAACTTCAGTCTTGTATTCCGTAAACTTTTCAAGGGCTTCAGACTTATGTTGCATTAGGTAGATACCTATATCTAGAATAATCATCTACAAATGAGATTAAGTATTCATACCCTCCTTTAGTTTTAACATTCATCAGACCACATAGGTTTGAATGTATAAGTTCTAAGGGTTTATTGACTCTATATCCTTTTCCAGTAAAAGGTCTTTTAGTCATTTTCCCTTCTAAGCACGATTCAAAGACTTGTAAAGTTTCAAACTCTGCTTAGAGGACCACTCTTTACTAATCTTTCAATTCTATCTAAATTGATGTGGCCCAATCTTAGATGCGAAAGATAGGTATCATCTTTTGGAGAAACTTTTTATCTTTTTGTTATGGATTTAGCCGTCTTAAATAATTTAGTGTTTAGAAGCATTTAACATGCTCACGGTCTTAGCACATATAAGTTATTTTCAATAAAAGCAAAACAAATTTCAAGTCCATTTTTCAAAATAGAAACTTTATTATTATTAAAAGTTTAAAGAATGAAATTGCTCAACAAGACAAGAAACTGAAATGAGATTCCTCTTTATCTTAGGAACCAATTACACATTTTCTAAAAGTAAATAAAAACTATTGAAAAATAATTTAATGCTTCCAACGACTATTGCTGACACGATCTCTCCGGTGCCCACTCTCATGATCATTTCTCCATCCTTTAACTGCTCCCTCAAGTCACTCTGCTGAAAAGAAGAACAAACATGATTAGTGGTTCTCGAATCAATTATCCAAGTAGATTTAGGATCTCCACTAAGCAGAATTCAAGGACAAGTAAATCATATTTACCTTCTTTTGACTTCTTCTTTTCGTCTAGGTATTTAAGGCAGTTTCTCTTCTAGTGTCCATATTCATTACAGTAGAAACATTTTCCTTTCATAGGTTTGTTTACCTTAACCTTTTTCCTTTTGAAGCAGCTTTTGTTTTATTCATCTTCTCACTGGGTTTTCTCTTCCAATTGTTAGTTCTAGAAGTTGAAGCTTCGGACTTAGTTCCAGAGGTCGAACCTCTAAATTTGAATTTACTAGAAGTGGCAACATTTTTCCTATCCACTTTTTCTTTTGTTTTTCATTAAGGACTCGAAAGTTTGCAATTCATTTAGAAGAGTTGTGAGATTGTAAGTAATTTTGTTCATAACAACATTACTTTGGAATTGAAGAAAACTCTTGGGAAGAGTTTCCAAGAGTTTTCAGAATAAAACTAACCTGGTTGGATTCATCAATAATGGCTCCATTCATTTCAACAACATTAAAATGGACCATCATGTCGAGAACATGTTCTCGCACGGACAACCCTTCTTTCATGCTCGCGTTATGAATGAACTTGAGAGCATCATGCTTAATTTGATTGGAAGGTTGTCCAAACATTCCATGCAATGACTCCATCATCTCATATGTTGTCGTCATGCTCTCTAGCTTTTTGGCCAAAACATCAGTTATGCTAGCCAAAATATAAACTTTTGTCTTTTAATTGGCCTCAATCCAACGATCATATGCCTCACAAACATTTCGTGCAACATTGGCAACGGGTTCTTGAGGACATTCCTCAGTCAAAACGAATTTCATATCATCCACAATCAATATAGTGTTGATATTATTTTTTCAAGTTGTATAATTTTAACCACTCAATTTTTCGACAGCCAGAATAGAGATTAAAGAGTTAGACATTTTGCTGGAAAAATAAAATTAATAATAATCAGGAAACATGCAAACATTGTCTGATCAATTTTAGTATTAAAATCAAGCAATTTGTTAAATCCTAAAATTATTTCTAATGTTATGGTAATTTAGTGATTTAGAACAAGTGTCGTCGTAGGGTAAGTCAAATATTCCTTCACTAAATTGAGACAATCTCAACCAAACATTATACCAAAATAACTCTTATTCTTATAAGATTCAGTTACCATTAATTTGGTCAAGGACGTTATTAACAACCTTAATTAGCCATTTGTAAGTGTGACCCATCATTTCAAATCCTATAATTTTATCCCAACAAGTGTCTTCGTAGGGTCAAGTATTGGTACAACATTACAATCATATCATTCTCAGGAGATTTACCCTGATATTGACCCAAGCAAAAGTGTAGGAATCAATTTTAGTTTATTTAGAATTAAATAATAATATTTGAGATTAAACATAAACCATACCTTAAAATTATGGAGATTCCTCTGGTCTTCTTGATATCTTCCACAAAGCTTTCCTAGCTACTGCTCAAACAAAGGACCAAAGAGGCTTGTGAATAATTTTCTCAATGGCTCACCCCTAGGGTCCTATTTATAGTAGCCTAGGGAAAATAATTAAATAATATATTTTAATATCTAATATATTAAAATATATTTATCTAACCGATTTGAATCAAATTCAAACATTTCCAAATTCTCCTACGACATCTATTTTCTTATTTGAATCTAATTCAAATTTAATAAATATATTTCCTTTAATGTATCTTAATACATTAATAATTTCTTTGATATTTAATGTATCGTATACAATAAATATATTTTCCCTCATTTAATATATCACATATATTAAATTTTAATTTGAACATTTCAAAAAATTTCTCTCAACGAAATTGATCCCTATTTGTTCATATGAGCTAGCAAGACGACCTTATGGACCTACAAATTATAAGCTCCAATGATATAAAATCAATCAATTAAACTCTTCAATCAATTAATTTTCATTCATTAGCTATAGGTGACTCCACTATAGACTTAGAGTTGCACTCTTATGTACTGTAGGGCAAGTTGTGTCTATCGATCTAATCATTACAAGCAAGTCAATCCTTCACAAGTTGTTCGTAATTACAGTTGGGTACCCCTGTAATTACATCTTATACCTTAAGTACCACCGATCCTCTAATGAACAATTTTTTTATCATCCAACCATAAACTAAGTCTCTCGCAGGGCAGTGAGAGGGTGGGGCATTATTCAAGTCCCAAAATCAGCACTTGAGGAAACTACTCATCTACTTTCTCTATATGAGAAGGAGTGAACTCCATCTCGTGCAATTATGTTCTCAGTTCCCTATTTGGTCAAGTCCCTAAAATGGTAGGCTTATTAAATCAGCTACAAAAGCCATTCTCACCTATGAAAATCAAAGGACGAGCCCTCATAGGCAAGAGTTCATAACTCACTCAGGATTAAGATCGAGTCACATATGATCATCTTGTGAAATATTAATCTTCTCAATTAATGGATTTATAAAGAGAGATTAAATATTTTGTGGTTCAGTCTTATACAAACTCATTGTATAGGATACTCTCACTCACATGTCTCCACATGAATGATTTGAATCAAATCATTTGTAACAATTGCAAAGTGGGCCATATCAATAGTGTTACCAGGATAAGACACCCAATCTTATCCATATACTATAGACTCTTTAGGTTATTTCTTGAACACGATCCTTCTGTATCAACTACATACTGTTCAAGATTACAATAATAACCTTGGATTTTACACAATATTGGATAATGTTATACACAATGTAAAATAATAAATTATTTTATTAATAAATGAGAACGTTTAATTACAAAAAACGAGTGTTAGGGCACAAATCCTAACATTGATGTTATAAAATACTAAAGATTTCACCATGAGTATATTGATATTCATTATTATAAAATATTTTGAATCGCCCAAAGGTTGACTAATAGTTTTATACTTTTGAACCTTATCGCGATTAATTGTGATTGGTTAGGTATTTTTAGTATATCCAAAGATAACTAATGTATTTAATTTGAGCATTTTAATTACCAATTATGTGAAGTTAAATCTAGCATCAATTATGTATGGATGTTGTATCTCCCAAAGGAGAACTTCAATGTATTCTTAATGTTTGTTTAATATTTTGTGAATATGCATTATATTTAAGTTTATTTTTCAAAGCAATGATGTGTTAGCATATTTTATGTATTTGCAAGTAACTGCTTTATTTTCTCTTCATTCGCAAGCCACATCTATTATTAAATTTAATGGACTCAATTTCTCTGATTGGTGCAAACAAATACGATTTCATCTTAGTGTTTTTGTCTTAAATGAGAAACATGTTGCACTTACTAATGCTAGTAGTGATGAGGAAAGATCTTTTTATAAAGTTTGGGAAAGATAAAAGAGGTAGAGCTTAATGTTTATGTGAATAAATGTACCAAATAATATCAAGTCCACAATTACAAAAACCAAAAGTGCTAAGGAATATATGAAATTTTTGGAAAAATTATTCCCCATCTGAGTCGACTAATAAGTCACTTGCTGGGACATTGATGAGTACGTTAACCACCATTAAGTTTGATGGTTCTTGTACTATGCACGAGCATATCCTTGAAAGGACAAACTTAGGGCAAGGCTAAAGACCATATGGGAATGGAAGTTAATGAGAATTTCCTAGTAACATTTATCCTTAACTCCTTACCTCGAGAATATGGTCCATTCCATATGAACTATAATAATTTGAAAGATAAATGGAATGTGCATGAATTGTAAAGTATGCTCATTCAAGAATGAGTGAGGCTTAAGAAACTGGTAATTCACTTTGCTAATCTCATGGTCATAAAGGAATTGAAAAAAACCAAGAAAGAAGTATTGAAAGGGCAATTACGGACAACTAAAGATAAATTTGTAATATGCCCAAATCCATTAAAGGTACAAATTAAAGATAAGTGTCATTTTTGCAACAAGCCAATACACTATCAAAAAAGAGTGCCTGAAACGTAAGACGTGGTTTGAAAGTAAAGGTAAGCATAGTGTCTGATAACACTAATATAGTGCTATATTTATGTTTGTATAATTGCTAATTTTGCATATAATTGTGAGCTTTTATGTCAATATTTTGTGTATTTCAAGAAACCGAGCATTTGAGAACAAAATTGGTGATTTTGGAGCATCAGGTGATTTGTGGAGCTTAAAAGGACTCAAAATGGAGCTTAATATGGAGAAGAGGAGCTTCACAAGCATTTTTTGCCTAGGGGACAGCGTCTTGACACTCAAAATGGCATTGAGACATTATCTATCATGTTAAAAACTCGAGAGCCAGCGTCAAGATGCTGTCCTATAGCAACTCAACGCTGGGAAGAGGCACGCGTGAGGATTTCCATCTAGAGCATCTTGACGCTACATTTAGCATCTCGATGCTAAAGAACGTGCACATTATTTTGAGATTGTTAGACAAGAAAACACACTCCAACAAACCAAAGTAACTAAGCACAACTTCCACATCTGCTGGCTACAATTCAGCACACCCAAACTCCCAGAATAAACATAATGTCATATACTCAAAACATACTTAATTCAAATAGATTAGAAGGAACAAAATGAAATTTTAACAACTAGGACTTTCAGTTCGTAACCTAGTTCTACCAAAATAACCTATCTATTCTTTAGAAACAATAAAAAATGGGAAGTTCTATACCAAACACCTATACAAAACAACTAGAATCATATCTATGCAATTCAACGAAAATCAATATTAAGAAAGCACGTAATAATAATGGTGTCCTCTCATCAGGTCTCATCGTCTACATCACTAGTTTCGTAGAGCTCCTCCTAACCTACAAAATCTTTTGGTTGGGGAGGGGGGGGAGTCAATACAAAAGTACTCAGTATGTAGCTCACACTTGGTGGGCCACCAAACATCAAATAACAAACAACATGCTATACACATGCACCCAAACATGCTTTTTCAAAGTAAATTCACCAACATCACACCATGCATACATAAACAAGTAAACTATGCATAAGATTCGCTTAACACATGAATTCTTGCACCATGTTATGCAACTAACGCATGAATTCTCGCACCATGCCTGCAACTAACACATGAATTCCCGCATCATGCCATGCTCGCTCGATTCTACTCAACACTCACGTTTAGCCCTCACCAAAACTCTCCAAGACTGACCCTTCGAGAAGCATTGACCCCTGACCACTGTTATCTATGGAGCTCGATGTTCGTGACCAATGTTACCAAGGCCTCGAACTGTGCATCGCCCCTTGACCATTTGTACTCAAGGTGCACCGATAACTTAGCAATGCATTGACCCTATCCCAAGCGCCCAACACATGCTTTTTAGACTCATCACGCTGACCCTTGACCATTTGTTCCCAAGGCCTCGATGCTCATCTTATTCTAATGGTGACAATACCACCCTTCGACCATTTGCACTTGAGGTGCACTGGTACTCACCCTATAATCCTTAGCAAGCTCACAAGGTTCACTAACCTCCTCACAAACTCACCAAATGCATGTTACCTAAGCATGCTACTAGAACATGTCTCATGCCCAAACAAACATGCTCATACATAAGCTCAATTAGTTATCATGCTAACATCACATAAACTTCACAAGTCATTCAAGCATGCTGGTCAAAAGCTCAAAAACATATAATGGATATAACACTCATAAATCAAGCAAGAAAACATATATCATGCTGCACACAATCAAACAGACCCACTAAGTAAAAACTACTTACCTAAGGCATTCCTAAAATAATCCAAAAGGCTCCTAAACAAAGAGACAAGCTTAGTTCGAAAACCTTTGAGTAAACTAGAATATGATCAAATGGGGTATACTTACATAGATTTCAACCTTAAATGGTAAAGCGAATGCTCCAGAACCCAACCGAACACCTAATCATTACCAATAATAGCATGGGCAATTATTTGGAGTGTTCAAACTACATTTAAGAGCTTCCCAATGATTAGGTACTATTTTACAGCACTTAATAAAGGATTTTGAAAGGCTAAAACACTTTAAACTTACCAAAACAAGTCTTGCACCTTGCTGGTTGAGTTCGAGAGTGTTCAAATGAGATCGAATTGGTTTGAAACTGGAAACAGAAGGCTCCACGCATCAGAACCTAAGCTATAACACCTAAAATGATTTGTGAAAGGTTTAAAACGCATTAAAACGTATCGAAAGAGCCCTTATGCTTGTTGTTTGCTGTTCGAAGGTGTTCAAATCGATCCTAAACTACAAACTAAAGGTTCTTACATCTTAGAACTAGAGTTACAATACTTAGATGGATTTTTGAAAGGTTTAAAACATGTTAAAACTTACCAAACAGTGCTTAAAGGATTGAAAAGCTTGTTGGTTGTTGATCGAATGGCCTTGAAATTGCAGATCTGAAGTCGTCAAACCATGGGTATTTAGATCCATGGCCAAAGGAAGCATGGGTCACGAGACTAAGGTGATTCGAGGTCCGATTCGCATGGGTACTGCTGGAAAACGCAAATCCTCATGTGGCAATGCTGGAAATCCCATTTTTGGTCGTAAACGACTTCAAATGTGGGCTGCTCGGAGTCCAAATAAACTAAAATTACAAACCAAAGGTGTTTAAGGTATGGGTAACCCAAAACTAAAGTCGATTAGGCATGGGTATGAGACATACCTCGTCGAAACAAAGGAGAACGCGTGGGTCACTTCGCCAGAAGGTATTGCTGTCACGTGGGTCTTCGCAAACTGATTGCCAGCGGCTGCTTGTGGGTTGAGTGGAGAAGAAAGAACGTGAAGAGGGACACATTGGTATGATATTGTCCACTTTGAGCATAAGCCCTCATGGCTTTATTTTTGGTTTCACCTACAAGGCCTCATACCAATGGAGATAGTGTCCCTCACTTATAAACCCATGATCTTCCCCTAATTTAGCCGATGTGGGACTTTGATCGCACTCCCAACAATCCTCCCCTCGAACAAAGTACCAATTGGGCCTCCTCCTCAAATAGTCATCTATCCGTCTAGCTCTTATCCTGGCCAACTCCTTTACCGGAGCACACCGCCAATCCAGGCTGACTCCTTTACCGGAGCACACCACCTATCATAGATAGAGCTTTCTACCACGGATCTCCACCATGACTACGCCTTCGAGGCTCGCCTCCTTTGTTCAGCACCCGAGGATTCTACTGACCATGGCTCAAGGTACAATTTTCCTCTTTTGTCTCTCTTTTACTTTCCTTTTCTTTTAACTCCACTCATTTTCTCCAAAACTAAAGTATATAAAAATGAAAAATTCTAGGATCTCTTAATTATCTCTTAATTTTTCTAAATTTTTATCTCTATTCCAAAATTTGAAACTCCAAATAAAGTACCAAAGATTTTGCATAAAAATCTATTTAATAGGAGATTTCGGTTCCTTTTAGACTTGAGAATAAAACCTAACAATTAAGTTTCCAAATCATGGAATTAAAGATTTAATTAAAAATCTCTTTTCCAAAAATTAGAGAAACTTAATTTATCAAACTTAAGGGACTATATTCGAAATTCTAATTATTTTTTTTTTCAAATCAGAACTGTAACAAATAACTCAGTCTAATTATTCTAAAATAGCTTAATTTTATAACGCGGGGCGTTACAATTTAACATGAAATATAGCATGAAATCATGAGATTAGAAGGCAAAAATGGTAAAAAGAGAACATAAAGTTGTATCCTATTAGACATATTTCTAAGTATTTTGTTTATAAAAGATTGATATTTTTATAATGGAAGGAAACAAAGACAATAAATGAAAAAAAAAAAACTAAAATTAGGTATAAAATGCATAAGAAAAAGAATTAAAAACAAAGAATAAAAGTAGAAATAGGCAAAGTGGGTAGAGAAAATTTCACCTTTTAAATATAGTATAAAAGGGAGAGAAAATAAGTCATTTTGAGCATAACTTGGTAGATAAAACACATATTATCATTCCAAAGGTCGATCATTCAATCTCTCATACACTCCCACTAATTGTTTGAACTTAAAAAAATAAAAAAAGAGTACAAATAATACACTAAAGAAACATAACAATATGCTTTTTAAGTCAGATAATTTGGGATAAAGATACCATCATTTGACTTTTAAGATAGACTAGTGTGTAACTGTTACCACATACATTGCACGTGTATTTTATTTTTTAATTCTAATAAAATCATTAACAACTTGGATAAAATGTTATTAAGCATAATTATTTTTATAATTAATTAAGATTGATTTCTATATCTATTTATTTTATGATGAAACATGTTTGCATTTAACATATATAAAATGTTTTTTTTGTTTAACATGTATATTAAGTCTATAAATGCAGATAGTTGATGTATTGTTGATGCCCCAATAACATTCATCACATTTGTAACAATAATAAAAAAAAAAAAAAAAAAAAAAGACCAGCAATTTTCACATTATTTTTTGCAGTAGCGATAAGAGCTAATTGAAGCTAATGAAAAAAACAATGAATATAAAAAACACATTCATTTTCCTTCAAAATAAGTGCTTTTAGCCCATTGAATTCACCTTGCATATTACTTGCCCCATCATATCCTTGTCCTCGCAAACTAGCAATGCTCAACCCATGTTGAGAAAAAAAATCCATCAACACATTCCTTAAGTGATAGAACACTTATATTAGCGACATATATGATTCCTACAAATTGTTCAATCACATAACCTTTATCCACATATCGCAATACAACTGACATTTGTTCATTTGAAGATATATCTTTCGATTCATCAAAGTCACAACTTCAATATCCTTGTTCTGGTTGCATAGCCATCTAAGCAGTTCAAGAAAATTACCTTGATTTTTTCAATTCTCTGTCTCATCAAGCCCACGAAATGGAAGCCCTTGGAGTAATAAAAATCGAATACAGTCAATTGATGCACCTAATCGAGTTCGATATTCAACTCGTGCTTGGTTTGACATCCTATTAAAAAAAGTACTCAATATGTTGCTCTTGTTTCAAAAGAGCCTCACATTTATGCCAAGCTTGATTGTGTGCACTATTAGGACCACCAACATGAATTTGTAATTTCTCTTTTTTCTTCCAATTAGAAAACCCTTCACTTACAAAACATTCACCTATTGATTGTTCACCAACTTCTAGTTTGAAAAAATAGAAACATAAACAAAATGCAACATCCTTTGAAATACTGTATTCTAACCAATTAGAATATTCATTAAACCAAATTGGATAAAATCGTCTTGACTTTGCTCCAAAGTTTGTGGATAGAAAATTATGATTTCGAGGCTGACAAAGATCTTTTTGTAAATATGCTCTACGGACTTGATATTTAATATTAGAATTGTAATAAAAAAAATTCATTTTTAGACCAGGATTTGCGAGTAGTTCTCCTAAATTCACTTATGGATAAAACCTTTTAGAATTGGTACTACTTTGTTTTCTTGGAGATGATGTCTCTACTTTTTTTTTTTTTTTAATAATATCTCTCCATTTTGATTTCAAGTGAACTCTACACAAATATTAATGAAAAAATTTGATGACAATTCTCTAGATTAAAAAATTATAAAAACTAAAAGTCTAAAAAGAATTAAATCTTACTTGTCAAATGTCAATGGTATATTATGTATATCCCGACGAGTGACGCAAAATTATACCTCATTCTAATAACTCTGAAAGTAATGAAAATACAAAATCAATTATGTAAATCGAAAGTAAGAAATTACTCGCAAATAAAAAAACAAACAATACATTTTTTTCTTTTTGATTACAATTTTCTAGATTAAAAATTATAAAAACTAAAAGTCTAAAAAGAATTCGAATCTTACTTGTCAAATGCCAATTGTATATTATATATATCTCGACGAGTGACGCAAAATTATACCTCCTAGTAATAACTCTGAAAGTAATGAAAAATACAAAATCAATTGTGTAAATTGAAAGTAAGAAGTTACTTGCAAATAAAAAAATAAACGATAACTTTTTAGCTATATAATGTAGAAAATCAAAAACAAAAAGGCATCCTGTGTGTTTTGATGTTTAGCTCCCATAGGTTACTCGGTGCCGCCCCGCCAACTCTCCCAACTTCATTTTTCACACTTTGTATGTATCTAAATATATATATTATTAAATAACACTTATAATTTATATTAAAAATATAAAGACGAGATAACTTAAGGGGGCACGTGCCCCTGGTCCCTATGTGGATCCACCACGGTATGTAGTTAGGAAATTAGACATTATGTTCTTACCTAAAAAGGTCGTATGACCCACGCGAATTTTTTTTTTTCACTTTACTAAATGTGAAATAAAGTTTAAAGAAATTAATTAAGTAAAGGCCACGATTTAAAATGTCAGAATAAAATTATAGCATGATTTAATTTTATATTATTTTTATGTATTAAATAGAACCTAATTAAAGAAATAGTCTTACATTGTGTAAAATAGTCGTGCAATTACTTCAAAAAAAAAAAAAAAGTCGTGCAATTATAAATCTAATGCAATATATAGCATTACATTGATAAATGATTTGATCGAAAACCAATAAGAATTTTCAATTTTTAAGTATAAGTGTACATATTATCCGTTTTTCAATAAAAAATAATTTCTTTATCCAACTTAATTACTTGATGATTTTATTGAAAAATTAATAGGTTTGTCCAATTCAAGAGATAAATTCATAACGAAATAAAAATAAAAAGTCGAAATTTATATAAATACATATATATTTGAAATGAAATATAACATGAAATCTTGAGTTTAGAAGGAAAAAAAAAATGAAATAAGATTAAAAAAATGGTAAAAAGAGAACATAAAGTTGTATCCTATTAGAACATATTTCTAAGTATTTTGTTTATAAAAGATTGATATTTTTATAATGGAAGAAAACAAACATAATAAATGAAAAAAAAAATACTAAAATTAGGTATAAAATGCATAAGAAAAAGAATAAAAATAGAAATAGGGAAAGTGGGTAGAAAAAACTTCACCTTTTTTATATGTTATAAACGGGAGAGAACATAGGTCATTTTGAGCATAACTTAGTACATAAAACACATATTATTATCCCAAAGGTCGATAGTTCAATATCTCACTCCCCCTAGCTGTTTGAACTAAAAAAAAGTGGAAAACATAAATAATACACTAAAGAAACATAATAATATGCTTTTTAGTCCAATAATTTAGGACAAAGATTTCATCATTTGACTTTTAAGATATATATATAATCTCTTAACACTAGTTAAAAAATGCCCAGCAAACATAATAAACTATAATACCTCTTTTAATATCTACTTTATTTATTACTCTTCAACAACTTGATGTATTATTGTTATTTTATGGATTTCATGTCATTTTTCTGATTTATTGATGTATAACTGAAAAAATGAGGTGGAAATTCTTTTGAAGAAAGATAAAGTCAGAAGATGCAATGGACCGCATGCAAGACGACATTATGTGACATGAATTCAAATACAAGTGAGAAGATAAAGGAAATGATAAGAGACGTACAAAATAGAATCCTTTTCAAAAATATGTCTGGGAAAATCACCATGTGCAACATTGCTTAAACAATGAAAACATGGAAGAAAACTTATGAAATAGTCGTGTGCTTTTATTACTTTCCAAAGTAAGATAACATCGTTTTTGTCATTGAGGGTTGGATTATAATTTTATTTGGTCTAGATTTTAAAATCTAACACTTTAATTCCTTAACTTTTAATAAACAATTCTAATCGGAATTAAACTTTTAATAAACAATTCTAAACTCTTTTTTTTTTAGTTAAACAACAAGTGGAGATGAGTCGAACTTCTGACCTCTTGGTTGAATATATACACCTTAATCAGACGAGCTATGCTCAAATTCGCAATACATAATTTTAAATTATCTCTGCATCAAGCCAAGACCAACACTTTAGAGACATCTAAGTTACACTATCTTCATTAATTTAATAGAAAATGTGATAGGATAAGAGATTTATACTACTATGGACTATTTTTAACTTTTAATTAATTTTATAAAATTAAAAATGTTAAATGAAACTGTTGACTGAGAAATTTTGGCCCATTCCCAATTGCCACGTCGTTATTCCAAATTACTAACGAAACTACAAATAATTAAATTTGGGACCAATTATAAATTGGCACGTGTCCCAAATTTAATTTGAAGACAAAATTGGCAAATCTTAAATTAAAATGCTATATGTCTTCATTTGACCAAATAATTAAAGTTAATTTGGTCAAATTGGTTATATGAATTTTGGGTCAAAAGTAGATAAAACTCAAACCCAAATCCAAATGGTTAGGCCCAACTAAGCCCAAGTCTAATGGTTGAGCCCAAAAGCCATTATGGCCCAATCCCACATACCGATGGATAGCTGATAAATAGAGGAGTTGTCATTCATTTCAAGGGTTCAGAAATAAAACTCTCTAAAGAACTCAGAGTGTAAGGACCTACTTATCTTATTAGACTTCCTAGGGACGCTACTACATACATTCTACTATAAATTTAGAAATCTTTAATAAAGACACAAAAAGATCTAATCATTTGTTAAAACAATCAAAAACTTTAGCTCAGGATCCCTTTATTTCAAAACATAAGGATACTCTAAAACATTTAAAATCAAAAATAATTTATAGAGCTCGACAGTTAAAAGGTCATAGTAAAGAATAAAATAAAATAAAATGCTAGCCTATAAGAGATTTGCATAAATAAAACTTCTTTAGGTCACCCATGACCCATTGCAGCAACTATCCTGTCATTCGCCTAGGATGCTCTTGCCCTTACCTGAAAAGAAAAATATTTTTGAAAAGGGTGAGTATTTTACAATACTCGGTAAGTGACCTCACTACCGGGTCAGGATATGCATACACCCACATAATGAGTTTTCGAAAACATTTTCTTTCTTTCCTTTGGTGGGACCTAAATTCCTTTCATAGCGGAAACGTTTCTCTTTCAACTTTTCTCTTCAGCTTAATGTGGACAATTAACCCAACCTAACATTTCCTTTTCATTTAACCTTTTCAGGTTCCTTTTCATATAGCCTCGTAAGGCTCCTTTTCATATAGATGTACATCAATAATTTTACGGGGTAATTGCCACAGCCTTCGAAATCATTTTTATCATGAAAACATAATGTATGTATGAGGTCCCAAAGCATTTTAAAATTTTCATTTCATGATGCAACATAAAACACAGTTCTCATGTCATTCCTCATATCATAAATCATATAACATGCATCACATTCATAAGAACATATGGCAATCATACATGTGCAACTCCATTTTCATATAAAATAAAGTATTTTAAAATTCATCAGAAATCACAACTAAAAAACATTTATAAAACTTTTCATTTGAAATAATTAAAAAAAAAAATTCTCAATTCAGTTCCTAACTTGCATTTAAGCATACCGGCGTAAGATCCCTTACCTTGGCTAAGGTCAAGAATCCAATCACCCAATTACCCACCAAAAATTCCTTCGCCTTGAACCTCAGCCAAACAATTTGGAGCCTCAATTTCGACCCCAAAACAGAACCGAATCTTGCCGAATAGATGACGATTTGATTTGATTTTGCCGAGCCGACCTCTACGTACGATGGGTATTCCACGCAAAAACTAAGCCGAAACGAGGCTGTACAATGTTGAAGATCCCCAGAAAAACAAATCTACAGTGGAACCGGCGGTTCGGGTTCGCGGCTGGAGACGGTGTGAGACGGTGGAGCGGCGGTTCGAGGCGGGCCTCGGCTTGTGGGACGGCGGTGGTCGCCCTGCGGCTCGATTGTTCGCAGATCTGCAGAGACGCAGCTCGATTGGTGGTCTGTGTTGCGGTTTGGGCGATCTGCAGCGGCAGCGATAGGATTTGCAAGGCGGCGGCGTCGGCAGTCAGGTCTGAGGTAGCGGCGGCGTGAGCTGCAAAAGAGGAAGAAGAAATTTTTCTACTTCAATGGAGCTAGCTATCGATCAAAAGGATGGAAGAAGATGAAGATGAAAAAGATGGAGGCTTGGCTGGCTTGAAGGCTTGAGTTTAACACTCACCTAGGGCTGCGTGCATTTAAAGATAATAGAGAGGGAAATTATTTGGGCTTGGCTTGGCTAAAACTCAATTAAATAACAACATTGCCCTAAACATCAATTAAATCCTATTTTTCCTTCTTCTTCCCATTCTACCCTCCAATTCTCTAATTTCAATTATGCTAAATCTTCAAAAATTAAATTCCAACACAACTTTAAACATGAAATTGGCCTTACCATTAATTTAAATCAAATTTTAAAGCATTAATTAATACCTGAAAGTGCCGGTCGTTACAATCTTCCATCTTTAAAAACTTTCTTCCTCGAAAGTTCCTAGCCTTGAAAAAGCTCAGGGTATCTAGCCCGCATCTCATCCTCTCGCTCCCAAGTAGCTTCTTCGGACCGGTGGTTTTGCCACAGCACCTTGACAAGGTTGATCTCTCGGTTACGAAGAATCTTCTGATCTCTTGCAAGAATTTGCACAGGCCTTTCTTCATAGCTCAAGTGCTCGTTCAACTGCAAGGGCTCAAAGTCAATCACATGCGATGGATCCAGCATGTATTTCCTCAACATGGACACATGGAACACACTGTGTACTACAGAAAGTGATGGCGGCAAGGCCAATCTATAAGCTACAGGGCCAATCCGCTCCCGAACTTCAAACGGCCCTATAAATTGTGGACTCAACTTCCCTTTCCGACCGAACCTCATAACTCCCTTCATCGGTGCCACCTTCAAGAACACATGATCACCCACATCAAATTCCAAGTCCCTTCGCCTCAAGTCAGCATAGCTTTTCTGTCTACCCTGTGCAGTTTGCATCCTTGCTCTGATCTTTGTAATTGCATCATTAGTGGCTTGGACCAACTCGGGTCCCAACAATTGACGTTCACCAACTTCGTCCCAGTAAATAGGAGATCTGCATCTTTTACCGTACAAAGCTTCAAATGGTGCCATGCCGATGGTTGCTTGGTAACTATTATTGTAGGCGAACTCCATCCAATGCAAGTGGGTATCCTAACTACCTGCAAAGTCCAACGCACAAGCTCGTAGCATATCGTCCAATATCTGGTTTAACCGCTCTGTTTGACCATCTGTCTGGGGGTGAAAAGACGTGCTGAAATCCAACTGAGTACCTATTGCCTTTTGCAAACTTCTCCAGAAGTTAGATGTAAACTGAGAATCTCTGTCCGAAACAATCCTCGTAGGAACTCCGTGTAATCTAACTATCTCCTCCATGTACAATTGTGCCCACTTCTTTGCGGAGTAAGTGGGCTTCCTTGGAAGAAAGTGTGCTGACTTGGTAAGTCTATCCACAATAACCCATATCACTGTGTAGCCTCTAACTGTCCGGGGTAGCCCTACCACGAAGTCCATAGAGATTTCATCCCACTTCTACTGTGGCACGCTCAACGGTTGTGTAATAAGCATGCTGGTTTCTGTCTTGGTGCCTTCACTTGCTGGCAAACTAAACACTTGGTAACATAATCCGCCACGTTCTTCTTCATTCCACCCCACCAGTAACACTGTTTTATATCTTGATACATCTTTGTACTACCTAGATACATCAAAAATGGAAAACAGTGCGCCTCAGTCAAAATCTCATTCTTAAGTTCATCAATTTCTGGCACACACAAACGTCCCTGACACAGGAGACCACCATCAGAAGCTAGAGAAAACTCACTCGCCTGATCTGTTTCCACTTGACGAAACATGCCCACTAGACTGGGATCCCCCCCATTGGGAATCTATAATATGCTGCCTCAGGGTTGGCTGAACTGTCAACTGTGCTAACTGTGCTGTAGCTTCCCCCAATAACACTGCTATCTCTGCACGCTCTAAATCGGCCCGTATATCAGCTTGGTCAGTAATTAGAGCCGAAGTGTGCACTGTCTTCCTGCTAAGAGCATCTGCAACTACGTTTGCCTTGCCTGGGTGATACAAAATCTCCACATCGTAATCCTTCACTAACTCCAGCCATCTGTGTTGCCTCACGTTTAGCTTGTTATGAGTGAAGAAGTACTTTAAGCTCTTGTGGTCTGTGAAGATCTGGATTTTCTCCCTATATAAATAATGTCTCCAAATCTTCAGGGCAAAGACCACTGCCGCCAATTCCAAATCATGGGTCGGATAGTTGCACTCGTAGTCTTTCAACTGGCGGGAGGCATAGGCAATAACCTTTCCATGCTGCATAAGAACACATCCCAAGCCCTTCTTTGAGGCATCACTATAGACAACAAAACCTCTAGTTTCATCAGGCACGGTGAGTACTGGGGCCAAAACCAACTTCTGCTTTAGCTTTTGGAAACTTACTTCACAATCACTACTCCACACAAACGGGCTACTCTTTCGTGTCAACTGAGTCAAAGGCGCGACTATCTTAGAGAAGTCCTGCACAAATCATCGATAGTAGCCTGCCAAACCCAAGAAACTATGCACTTCGGTGACCGTGGTTGGGCAAGGCCACTTAGCCACTGCTTCTACCTTTGCGGGGTCCACTGATACTCCATCCCTGGACACCACATGCCCTAGGAAGGAAATTTGCTGAAGCCAGAATTCACACTTAGAGAACTTTGCATACAGTTTATTCTCCCTCAAAGTTGTTAAAACTCTTTTGAGATGCTCCTCGTGTTCCTCATTAGACTTGGAATAGACAAGAATGTCATCAATAAACACAATCACAAAGGTATCCAAGAACTCCTTGAATACCCTATTCATCAAACCCATAAAGACTGCAGGCGCATTTGTCAAACCAAAGGACATCACAGTGAACTTGTAATGTCCATACCTAGACCTGAAAGCTGTTTTAGGAATATCTTCATTTCGAATTCTCAACTGGTGATAATCTGACCACAGGTCAATCGTAGAGAACACTAATGCCCCCTGTAACTGGTCAAAGAGGTCGTCAATGCGAGGGAGAGGGTACCTGTTCTTAATGGTTACCTTGTTTAGCTCTCTATAGTCTATACACAGTCGCATAGACCCATCTTTCTTTTTCACGAACAACACAGGTGCCCCCCACGGTGACACGCTGGGGCGTATAAACCCTTTATCCAAAAGATTCTGCAGTTGTGACTTGAGTTCCTTTAACTCTGCTGGGGCCATTCTGTAAGGAGCTTTAGAGATAGGATTTGTCCCTAGCTTGAGCTCTATGTTGAAGTTTACCTCTCGTGCAGGAGGTAGCCCTGGAAGGTTTTCTGGAAATACATCCAAAAACTCATTCATCACTGGTATTGATGATGCTAAAATCTCCATGCATCTGGTGTCGGCCACACACGCCAACACACCCCGTGCCCCTTAGTTGATCAACTTCCTTGCGTTCAAGGCAGAAATCACCTTAGGGGCAGTCTCAATTTTGGACCCTTTAAACTTTTAGCTTGCCTGCAACGGTGGCATAAATACCACCTCATTATGGAAACAATCAATACTGGCATGATTCTCTGCCAGCCAGTCCATTCCCAGGATTACATCAAACTCTTGCATATCTAAGACTACCAAGGTCACATCTAACTCATGATCTGACACTAACACTTTACATGCTCTCACTCATTTAGTAGCTAATAAACTCACCCCTACCGGGGTGGCAACAGACATAACATATAACAATGGTTCCAGCTCTAATTTAGCTTGACTTACAAAAGATGCAGAGATAAATGAATGAGTGGAACCTGAATCAAAAAGTACAAAGGCAAGGTGCCCAAGTATTGAAAGTGTACTTGTGTCCACTGAATCTGAATTTCCAGCACCTCGACTGGTAGTAGCATAAGCTTTCCCTTGCTAGATTGTGGGTTTAGAAGAACCAGCACCACTAGAGCTCGGAGGCTAATTCCCAGTACCTCTGTTAGGGCAACTTTCTGCTCGATGACCCTCATGTCCACACATGAAGCATGCTCCCGTTCTGGCCAAACATTTGCCCAATGTTGTCTCCCATATTCACTGCACCGTGGCTTATCGCCACTACTACCGCCTGGTCTAAATGGCTGCTGCCTCTGTCCTGGAGCTAAACGTGACTTCCCAAACGAGTACTGAGGGCGCTGGGAGTGCTGAGGGCCAGAGGTCATCTGTCCCCACTTTCTTTTCTGGCTCGTGGAAGGACCTGGGTTTGCAGGCACATGAGGCTCGCTCTGCTGACAAACGCCTATCAATTCAGCTGCCCTCACTGCCGTGGCATAATCAGGAGGTGCCAAGGCCTGAACTGTAACGACCGGCACTTTCAGGTATTAGTTAAGACTTTAATTTTGAAATTTAAAATTAATTGTAAGGTCAATTTCATGCTTAAAGTTGTGTTGGAATTTAATTTTAGAATTAGCATATTTGAAATTAGAAAAAAAAATGGAGGGTAGAATGGGAAGAAAGAAGGAAAATGGGATTTAATTGATGTTTGGGGCATTTTTGTAAATTAAGTGTCACTAAGCCAAGCCCAAGCCCATGTTTTAGCCAAACCCTAAATCCATCTCTACTATTTTTATACTGCACGCAGCCCTAGGTCAAGCCAAGCCGTCATCTTCTCCAACCTTCTCCTCTTCCTCCATGAAAAACAGCCTCCAAAAGACCCATCCATTCGAAAGTTTTTTTTTTCTTCTTCAACAAACATCCATCGCGAGATACTGTTCACGGCGCGGTACTGTTCATCGCGACTGTTCACCGGAGCGGTACTGTTCATATCGCGAGCACTGTTCATACCGCGGGTACTGTTCACGACGCCGGACTCCACGAACCGCCGCTCGATCTGCTGCATTTTGATTTTTGGGTGATTTTCGGTACTGTACAACCTCGTTTCAGCTTTGTTTTCGCGTGGAATACCCATTGTACGTAGAGGTTTGCTTGGCGAAATTGAATCAAATCGTCATCTATTCGGCAAAGTTCGATTATGTTTTGGGGTTGGAATTGAGGTAAAATTCTCATTCTAAAATCAAGCAAATCCTTGGAAGTTTTGGGTTTTTTTTGTAGATTAAACTTGAGGGCGATTAAATCATGAGACTTGTGATTTGAATTGAGTTTAACCACCAATTTGAGATTAAGTTAAATGTTAAGGAATTAATTCTAATTTTGGAACTTTAGTTTGGTGGAAGGAACTTTGGGATGAATTATGAATTTTAGGAATTGTTTCTAACCTTAGGATGGTTTGAATTAGGCTCCAAATTGTTTGGCTGAGGTTCAAGGCGAAGGAATTTTTGGTGAACATTTGGGTGAATTGGATTCTTGAGCTTAGTCAAGGTAAGGAACTTTATGCCGGTATGCTTGAATGCAAGTCAGGAACTGAATTAAAAAAAAAGTATTTGAAATAAAAAGTTTTTATAAATATTTTATTATGGATTTTCACTTGTTTTGCCAAATCTTCTCATGAATGTTATGCATGATTTATGATTTTGATTTATGATAAATGATGTGAGAATGTTGCTTGTGTTGCATCATGGAATGAAAAGTTTAAAATGCTTTGGGACCTCATGCATACATTATGTTTTCATGATAAAATTGATTTCGAAGGCTGTGGCAATTACCCTCCTAAATATGTTGATGCACATCTATATGAAAAGGAGCCTTACGAGGCTATATGAAAAGGAACCTGAAAAGGTTAAATGAAAAGGAAAGGTTAGGTTGGGTTAATTGTCCACATTAAGCCGAAGAGAAAAAGTTGAAAGAGAAACGTTTCCACTATGAAAGGAATTTAGGTCCCACCAAAGGAAAGAAAGAAAATGTTTTCGAAAACTCATTATGTATGTGTATGCGTATCCTGACCCTGTAGTGAGGTCACTTACTGAGTATTTTAAATACTCATCCTTTTTCAAAATGTTTTTCTTTTCAGGTAAAGGCAAGAACATATTTTAGGCGAGTGGCAAGGTGGTTTGCTAAAAGGGTCATGGGTGTCATGAGGAGTATAGCTTCCGCATCTAGTTTATGTTTTAACTCAAATTATTTTGTTAAGTAAACTTAATTGAAGTGAACTATTTCATTTGATTTAACGTTTTGATTCACATTATGTTTTGCAATGGTTTTTAAAGGGATCCCGAACTAAAAGATTTTGATTGTTTAGTAAAAAAATTTAATTCTTTTTGTCTTTTACCAAAGATTTCTAAATTCTACTAGCTTGCATGTAGTAACGTCCCTAGAAAGTCTAAATGGTTGCTGCCTCTGTCCTGGAGCTAAACGTGACTTCCCAAACGAGTACTGAGGGCGCTGGGAGTGCTGAGGGCCAGAGGTCATCTGTCCCCACTTTCTTTTCTGGCTCGTGGAAGGACCTGGGTTTGCAGGCACATGAGGCTCGCTCTGCTGACAAACGCCTATCAATTCAGCTGCCCTCACTGTCGTGGCATAATCAGGAGGTCCCAAGGCCTAAACGAAGCCTCGAATATCCTCATCCAGTCCCATCATAAAGCTCTCTGCCTTCTTGGCCTCTTGTCGACTAACTCAGGGGCAAAGCGTAGGAGCCTCGTGAACTCTCTCTCGTACACCTCCACTGACCGCCTATTCTGGCGAAGTTGCAGAAACTCCGCCTACTTCCTGTAACGAGCGGCCGCTGGGTAAAACTTCCTCCAAAAGGTTTCTTTGAACTGTGTCCATGTCACCAGCTCATTGTTGGTGTCCACAAGTCTTATTACAGACTCCCACCACATGAGCGCGTCATCTTTCCACATGAAGGCAGCACAGGACACCTTCTGCTCCTCCGAACAATTCATGAGCCGAAAAATGGTTTCTATGGAAGACAACCACAATTCTTCCACTGTCGGGTCCCTAGAGGATCCATCAAACGTACGAGGGTTGTATTTCCTGAAATCTTTCAGGTATCTCGCCTCCAGAGATGCACTTCCGTGATTCTGACCCATTTGTGCTAGCTGGTTTGCCACTGTGGTTTGCACCAGGGTTTGCATGGCCTCCAACAACATTGCTGTCACGGTAGGGTTCGCCTGCCCAATTGGCGGCGCTACTGGGGGGTTCACATCCTGATGGGTTGGTTGTTCCAGCGGTGGGTCTTGTCCCCCTACATTTCCTCGTCCCTTACCTCGTCGAGCTCTTCCTCCTCTACGTGGCGGCATCTCTATAGAAACACTACAACACAACTAATCTATTTAAGTCTACCAATTCCATAACCAATCAATTTAAATAACATGCAAGCATCTATTGTAAACTCGAAAGCATAGCATAAGCAACCCTTTTTCAAAAGATAAATAAATTATAAAGAATAAATAACTGAAGCAATCTCTAGTACATGGGCATACCTGGTGATGACTGGGTATTTGCTGTTTGGCCATGGGATACTTAGTGCCTACGACGTAAGCAAGTCTACAGAACCCATAACCTTGGGATCTGATATCAACTATAAGGACCTATTAATCTTATTAGACTTCCTAGGGACGCTACTACATACATTCTACTATAAATTTAGAAATCTTTAATAAAGACATAAAAAGATCTAATCATTTGTTAAAACAATCAAAAACTTTAGCTCGGCATCCCTTTATTTCAAAACATAAGGATAAACTAAAACATTTAAAATCAAAAATAATTTATAGAGCTCGACAGTTAAAAGGTCATAGTAAAGAATAAAATAAAATAAAATGCTAGCCTATAAGAGATTTGCATAAATAAAACTTCTTTAGGTCACCATGGCCCCTTGCAGCAACTATCCTGTCATTCGCTTAGGATGTCATTGCCCTTACCTGAAAAGAAAAACATTTTTGAAAAGGGTGAGTATTTTACAATACTCGATAAGTGACCTCACTACCGGGTCAGGATATGCATACACCCACATAATGAGTTTTCGAAAACATTTTCTTTCTTTCCTTTGGTGGGACCTAAATTCCTTTCATAGCGGAAACGTTTCTCTTTCAACTTTTCTCTTCAGCTTAATGTGCACAATTAACCCAACCTAACCTTTCCTTTTCATTTAACCTTTTCAGGTTCCTTTTCATATAGCCTCGTAAGGCTCCTTTTCATATAGATGTACATCAATAATTTTACGGGGTAATTGCCACAGCCTTCGAAATCATTTTTATCATGAAAACATAATGTATGCATGAGGTCCCAAAGCATTTAAAATTTTTCATTTCATGATGCAACATAAAACAAAGTTCTCATGTCATTCCTCATATCATAAATAATATAACATGCATCACATTCATAAGAACATATGGCAATCATACATGTGAAACTCTATTTTCATATAAAATAAAGTATTTTAAAATTCATCAGAAATCACAACTAAAAAACATTTATAAAACTTTTCATTTGAAATAATTAAAAAAAAAATTTCTCAATTCAGTTCCTAACTTGCATTTAAGCATACCGGCGTAAGATCCCTTACCTTGGCTAAGGTCAAGAATCCAATCACCCAATTACCCACCAAAAATTCCTTCGCCTTGAACCTCAGCCAAAAAATTTGGAGCCTCAATTTCGACCCCAAAACAGAACCGAATCTTGCCGAATAGATGACGATTTGATTCGATTTCGCCAAGCCGACCTCTACGTACGATGGGTATTCCACGCGAAAACTAAGCCGAAACGAGGCTGTACAATGTTGAAGATCCTCGGAAAAATAGATCTACAGTGGCGCTGGAGGTTCGGGTTCGCGGCTGGGGGCCGTGTGAGATGGTGGAGCGACGGTTCGTTGAGGGCTTCAGCGTGTGGGACGGCGATGGTCGCACGATGGCTCGGAGGTTCGCAGATCTGCAGAGACGTAGCTCGATTGGTGGTATGTGCAGCGATTCGGGCGATCTGCATCGGCGGAGATCGGTTTTGCAAGGCGGCGGCGTCGGCGGTCCTGTCTGAGGTAGCGACGGCATGAGCTGCAGAAGAGGAAGAAGAAAATTTTCTACTTCAATGGAGCTGGCTGTCAATGAAAAGGAAGGAAGAAGAAGATGATGAAAAAGATGGAGGCTTGGCTGGCTTGAAGGCTTGAGTTTAATACTCACCTAGGGCTGCGTGCATTTAAAGATAATAGAGAGGGAAATTATTTGGGCTTGGCTCTTCTTGGGCTTGGCTTGGCTAAAACTCAATTAAATAACAACATTACCCAAAACATCAATTAAATCCCATTTTTCCTTCTTCTTCCCATTCTACCCTCCAATTCTCTAATTTCAATTATGCTAAATCTTCAAAAATTAAATTCCAACACAACTTTAAACATGAAATTGGCCTTACCATTAATTTAAATCAAATTTTAAAGCCTTAATTAATACCTGAAAGTGTCGGTCGTTACACAGAGAGAATCTTGAGATCCTTAGGTGCTGAACACTCCCTAAAAGTCCTTAGGTGCCAAACACTCCTTGAAGTTCTTCCGTGCTGAACACTTCTTAAAGACTAAAGACTCTTCAAGACTTGAAGACTTTAAGACCTTAAAGATTGATTGAAGCTTCAACTCGAGAACAAGTTGCAAAGCTCTCAAAACAAATCTACATCCGAGAACAAGTTGCAAAACTCTCGAGACAGTTTATGTTCGAGCACAAGCTAAGAAGCCCTTGAGACATGTAAGGATTTAGTTGTTTTCTTTTTACTATTATGATAAGGGCAAAAAGGTCTTTTGAAGTTTGGCCTAAAATTAAATTTTAAAAAAAATGAAAAATGAAAAATTGATTAGTTTTGGTGGTGGGCACGTGGGTATGAGTGGAAAATGGAGGGTGTGTTGTTAAGAGATTATTGGAAGTTGGGGTTTTTATCTTTTGAGATAAGGAGGTTTATGAATTTTTGGGTTAAATTAATAAATTAAAATAAAATAACATAATGTCTTCTCCCTTTTACAATGAAAAACCGTGGGTTTTGGAAGATGAGAGGAGAACTTGTGGTGAGAAGCTTATTTTGGGGAGTTTAACTTCAACTACTTGAAATTTGGAGGTGGAAGAGTCTTACAAAGGAAATATTTCAAGTTTTGTAAGTTTCTTTGAGGAATTTATGGAGAAATTTTTAAGTTTAATTGTGGGTTTTTCTATTTTCTTTACAACTCATGTTTGGATGTGTAAGAAGATGGAAAAAATTGGGTTTAATTTGGGGTTTGGATTTATGGAACTAGTGTTTTAAAAAAAAAAAAAAGAAGAAGAAAAAGGGAGTTCATAAGCATAAGCTAAAGGGAGCAAGAATGGAAGGTTTAAGACATTATGAAGGAGAGAGAAATTGGGCAAGGAAGAGGAAGAAGATGGTGGGTTGTTGGAGAGAGAAAGTAATAAAATAAATTATTTAATTAAGATTAGGGCATTATAGTCAAATGCAATAAGTTAATGGTGAGAGAGAGAAAGATTGTATTTTTTTTTTTTTGGTGTCTACATACAATTGAAGGAAGAAATTGGGAAGTTTGGAAAAGTAGAAAGTTTTATTTTTAGTAAAAATAAGACATCTTTAATTAATTAAAAAGTGAGAATTAGTGTGTTTGGAGGGCTATACTCATGGGAGTTAAATTGGGAGGAATGGAATATATTATTGTAGTTAGAAGGAAGATGAGTTTTTTTAGAGGAGAAAGAAATTGTTGTTTAATTTGGAAAAAAAAAAAAAAAAAGAAGAAGACAAAATAGTACTTGTGAAAAGAAAGAATATATGTTGGAATTGAAGAAAGTATTTTAAGGTTATATGATTTGGGTTGGTGATAAAAAATGTTGTATCCTCATATGGTAACTCAATTAATATTTCAGGTCAAACAGAGATTGGAACGATTTACGACCCGAACATATCAATCCCACCATAGTTTGTGAGTGGTTTATTTTACAAAATGTTTTTGGTTATTTAATTATTATTATGAGATTTCAAGAAATCTATAATTTCGTAAGACTTTAGAGAAATTGTTATGAGATTTTTGGAAAATATTTATGAATTTCCAGTAATCTTATGATTTTAGCTGGAATTATCATTCTAGAGATATATTTGAAACATTTATATGATTATTTGAGAATTAGAAAAGTTTTAATGTTTATTGAGAAAATATGACTTTGGAAATGTTTTATATTATTGAGATATTTGATTATTATTTGAGTATTTACACATGTTTAGTGTTATTTAAAATCTTTCAAGTCTATGAGATAGTGTTTTAGAGAAAGAGTATGGTTTTCAGAAAAAGTTTGAGAATTAAGAGTTTTATGTTAAAAGTGGTTTTCAAACCACTAAATCTATGTACCCATGGTGATTACCTGTATGCTATGTGAATGTGTTTCTATAGTATACTAAGAGAGAGAGAGGTCTTTGGGACCCACTCTAACACACACATAGGCTTTGGGTCGTGTGTTAGAGTGCTTAGCCATTTGAAGGCAGTTCTACGTGCACGTATGACAAAGATTTACTCTGCTATGTATCCTGAGATTACTCGGTGCATAGTATGACAGAGAGTGAGTTGTTGTGCGTATGGAGTTTATTCTACGCCAGTACTATGGAGATTTGGGTACAGGTTTGGTGATGGATTTTGTGAGCTTATGATTATGTTTTCAAGAGTTGTAACTACACATTTTCTCTATCTCTCTATTTACATATGTACTGTTATTTGCAAATATTAGGTTTTCAGAGGTATTGTATCTAGAGTTATAATCTCTATTTTCGTTGTTTATGGTTGAAGTGATATTATTACAAATTTTACTGTGTTTTTCGTGATCTTGAGAACTTTAAAATTCTTCCTAGTTTACTTGTGATTTTTATAAAGATTTGAATTTACGTGTATTGCGTAATGGTTTTCGAGAAAGATATTTTCCTATTAACTCACCACTCATTGGGCCTTTTAGCTCATTCTTTCTTTCTTCATTTTCCTACCAGGTAGCGTTTGAGTTTCTGGTGAACCTACTGAAGTTGACTTCTGCCACCAGACTTGCTAGATTGCATATCATTTTTGTATGTACATGTGCTTTAAAAGCATATTTTGTAACTAGAGTGGCTAATACGAGCTTAAGCGCAGCACATGATTTTGGGTTTCATGTTGGCTTATGATTAGTACTTGTAAATTATTAACGATGCTTTTGACTTTCTAAAGTTACGTTTGAATGGTTGGAGTGTTTTGAGTAGTGTATTTGAAATGGATTGAAAGAAGAGTATCTAAGTTTTATATATATATATATATGTGTGTGTGTGTGTGTGTGTGTGTGTGTGTGTGTGTGTGTGTGTACATTTGTTATTAGGGAGCATAATGTTTCAAAATCCAGGTATATTCATCCGTTTTTTAGGGGAAACTCTGCTGAAATTTTGAGGATTTTATTTAAAGAAAGTTTTGCTAGCCACCTATTATTTTCAAAACATATTTTGTTTTGATAAGCTGGACATTGGATTTCATTTTTTTTTGTTTCGATTGATTGTCGACATGCCATGTCCTAGGTTGGTTAGAGTGATCTGGGACGGGGTGTGACAAGACAAGTCTACGTTCGAGAACAAGCTACATAGCCCTTGAGACAAGTTTACGTTCGAAAACAAGCTGCAAAGCTCTCGAAACATTTGTACATCAGAGAGAAAGAATCAGAAGAACAAATTAGATATTGTACTCCACTACATTAAAATTAATACAAATTGAAGTTCATTCTACGTGTCTTATTTTTTTGTTAAAATCTTGTGTGAACAGAGACATTAAAGAGAGAGAAAATATTAATTTCTTTTGAACTAAATAATAAGGCTTTTATTTAATAATTTTTTCTACATAGTAGGTAAAATAAGACAAGTTATACTACAAGTTTAGTCCATAAACTTTCAAGTTTGTGTCTATTTAGTACTTGAGCTTTAACAAGTGTCTAATAATCTTTAAAGTTTCAAATTTGTGTCTGTTTGGTTTATGAACTTTAAAAAATGTTTAATAAATCCTTAAACTTTCAATTTTGTATCCAATACATTTTTTAAAATTCACGAACCTATTAGACATAAAATTGAAAGTTTAGGATCCTATTAGGCACCACATTCAATTGAAAGTTTAGGATCCTAGATAATAAAGCTTTATTTAATACTTTCTTCCACATAGTAGATAAATTAATACAAGTTATACTACAAGTTTAGTCCATAAACTTTTCAAGTTTGTGTCTATTTAGTACTTGAGCTTTAAAAAGTGTCTAATAAGTCTTTGAATTTTCAAATTTGTGTCTGATTGGTCTTTCAACTTTAAAAAGCGTTTAATAAATCCTTAAACTTTCAATTTTGTATCCAATATATTTTGTAAAATTCACGAACCTATTACACATAAAATTGAAAGTTAATGATTCTATTAGGCACCAAATTCGATTTTATATCTAATAAGCTAGCTAATTGTTATAATTTTTAAATACGTGGACCTATTAGACACAAAATTGAACCTTTAGAGAACCTATTAGACATCTATAAAGTTTAGAGATCTATTAGATACAAAATTGAAAGGTGAGAGATTTATCAAGTTTAATGGACTCAATTCTCTAATTGGTGCGAACAAATTCGATTCCACCTTGGAGTTTTGGATCTTGATTTGGCAGTCTTAAATGAGAAACCTGCTGCATTTACTAATGCAAGCAGTGCTGAGGAAAGATCTTTCTATAAAGCTTGGAAAAGATCAAATAGGTTGAGCTTAATGTTTATGAGAATGATTTTAGCAAGCAATATCAAGTCCATAATTGCAAAACTGAAAATGCTAAGGAATTTATAGAATTTGTGGAAAATTGTTCTCAGTCTGAGTTTGTTGATAAGTCACTTGCTAGAAAACTGATGAGAACCTTAACCAACATTAAGTTTGATGGTTCTCGCATTATGCATGAGCATATCCTTGAAATGACAAACTTTGCGATAAGACTAAAAACCATGGGAATGGAAGTTAATTAGATTTTTTTGGTAACATTTATCCTTAATTCCTTACCTCTAGAGTATGATCCATTCCATATGAACTATAATACTCTGAAAGATAAATTGAATGTGCATGAATTGCAAAGTATGCTCATTCAAAAGGAAACAAGGTGTAAGAAATCAATAATTCACTCTGCTAATCTCAATGGGTCATAAGGGAGATGGAAAAAAGCCAAGAAAGAAGAATGCAAAGGGCAATAAAGACAAATTAGTCATCTATCCAAATTCATAAGAAAGAACAAATTAAGAATAAGTGTTGTTTCTGCAACAAACCAGTACACTATAAGAAAGATTTCTTGAAATGTAAGACATGGTTTGAAAGTAAAGGGATTCATTATGAGAATTCAACTTGATGAGAAATCGAGTCAAAGTTCCAGTTGAAACTGTAGGAACTTATCATTTAATTTTAGATACTAGGCATCATTTAGACCTTTTAAATACCTTTTGGGAGCATTTAGAGCACTGTTTCAAAATCAGAACCCTTGGAATCGAAACCCTGTGGGGTTTGTTCTGGGGGGTTTCAAAGCTTGGGAATCATAAAATAGTGTTTGAGGCGCCGTATTCTGAAGCCTAGGAATCAAAATAAAGTGTTTGGAGTGCACTGTTAAAAAACATGGGGTTGTGTTTCAAACCCATTGGGTTTTGAAACACAGTGGCCTAAACGACGTATTGGGTTTGTATTCCAAAACCATCCAAACCCAAAACGGTGCTCCAACGCCCCCTTTCTGTTCCTTCGGTTTCTTGTAATTTGATTTTCATATCTAAAGTCGATACTTCTATTTTTTTTTTTTTAAAAACAAAATTGGGAATGAATGTTTCAGTTTATTCAAACAGAACATTCTTATTGGTTCTGATACCTTTTGTAATGGTTTATACAAATTAGCTTGATAGTCTTTTTACTAAAACTCTTTTATCCTTGCATCATAAAGTTGGTACTAAACGTGGTTTACTTGATAAATCATCAGCCACTTATGGCATAAACGTTTGGGTCAGATATCCAAAGAAAGAATTGAAAGATTGGTAAAGAATGAAATCCTTCAAAACTTGAATGTTACTGATCTTGGAACTTGTGTGGATTGTTTTAAGGTAAAACAGACAAAACACATGGTAAAAAATGCAGACACAAGAAGCTCACAGCTCCTTGAAATTATATACATTGATATTTGTGGGCCATTTGATGTTCCATCTTTTGGTGGAGAAAAGTATTTCATTACCTTTATTGATGATTTTTCATGTTATAGATATATTTATTTGTTGCATGAAAAATCTCAATTGATAGATGCCCTAAAGATATTTATCAATGAAGTTGAAAGATAATTGGGTAGAAAGGTGTGAAAATTGTAAGGTTGACAAAGGTGGTGAATATTATGAAAATATGATGAGAATGGGCAGTGCCCTGGTCCACTTACTAAATTCCTAAGAAGTCATGGCATGTGTGCTCAATACACAATGCCAGGAACACTGCAACAAAATAGTATTGCAGAAAGGCCTAATCGTACTTTAATGAATATGGTTAGGAGCATGTTAATTAATTCATCTTTACCCATATCATTGTGGATGTACGCTTTAAGATCTACTCAATATTTGTTAAACGGAGTTCCTAATAAGTCAGTTCCAAAGACACATTTTAAATTGTGGACATGAAGGAAACCTAGTTTAAGGCTCCTGAATGTTTGGGGTTATCATGTAGAAGAAAGAATATTTATAATACACATGGAAAGAAATTGGATTCAAGAACAATTAGTGATTTCTTCATTGGTTATGAAAATCCTCTAAAGGGCATAGATTTTATTGTCCTTGCCACAATACGAGAATAGTTGAAACTGAAAATGCTAGGTTCGTTGAGAATTGTGAAGTTAGCAGGAGTTCGGAACCACGTAAAGTCGAAATTCAAGAAGTTAGTGTGCAAATTCCTTCATCTATGATTTCTTCTCAAGTTGTTGTTCCTATAGTTGTTGACTATGTTAACAGTTCACCAGAACAACAAATGAATGATGAAACAACACATAATGATATTGTAATGAATGAACCTACAGTAGAGGAACCATTAGAAACAAAATTAAGAAGATCTGTAAGGTAAAGAAGATTAATTATTTCTGATGATTATATGGTTTAATTGCATGAGTCAGAATATGAGTTAGGCATTGATAATGATCTAGTTTCATTTTCACATGCCATTGAAAGTGACAATTCTGCTAAATGGTTAGATGCCATGAAAGAATAGTTAAAATCAATGGATCACAATAGGGTTTAGGACCTTGTAGAATTGCTTGAAGGAAGCAAAAGGGTCATATGTAAATGGGTCTTTAAGACCAAACGTGACTCAAATGACAATATTGAACAACACAAGGCTAGACTCATTACCAAAGATTTTACTCAGAAAAGATGGTATTGACTATAAGGAAACTTTTTTCTTTGTCTCTAAGAAAGGTTTATTAAGAAATATTATGGCATTAGTAGCTCATTATGACTTAGAGCTTCATCAAATGGATGTGAAAACTGCTTTTCTAAATGAGAATTTAGATGAAGAAGTGTTCATAGATCAACCAGAAGATTTGTGGCTGAAGGAAATGAACATATGGTGTGTAAGGTAAAGAGGTCAATATACAACCTCAAACAAGCTTCCTGACAATGGCATCTCAAGTTTAATGATACCATCACATCTTTTGGATATAAAGAAAATGTCGTTGATTGATGTATATATCTAAAAATTAGTGGGAGTAAGTTTATATTTCTTGTTCTATTTGTTAATGGAATCTTGCTGACTACTAATGACTTTGATTTATTATGTCAAACCAAGGAATTTCTCTCAAAGAACTTTCAAATGATAGATATGGGTGAGGCATCCTATGTGAATGGAATAGAAATATCTCGTGATCGGCACATGAATTGTTAGGATCGTCTCAGAAAAACATATATTAATAAAGTTTTGGAGAGATTTAAGATGGATAATTACTCTTCAAGTGTTGTTCCAATTCAGAAAGGAGATAAGTTTAGTCTCATACAATGTTTAAAAAAAGACAAATTGGAACACAATCAAAGAAGGAATTTGTAGGCCAAGCCCACTGAATTGGAACACAATCAAAGAAGGAGTTTATGGTTTATGACTGCAAATTTTATTTTATGACTTGGAATTGTCAACAGTATGGCCAAGCCCACTAAAAATTTATTGTGATAATTCTGCATCTTCTTCTCATGAAAGGACAAGTATTCAAAAGGTGCTAAACATATGAAATTGAAAGATTTTGTTGTTAAAGAAGAAGGTTAGAAACAAATAGTGTCAATTGAACACATTAGCACTAACCTTATGATAGCGGATCCACTAAAGAAAGGATTGCCACCTAAGACATTCAAGGAATATGTTTAACATGTGAGTATTGGTGGATGCCATTATTGATATTATGATTAAGTTATTTGACACTTTGAGCTCATTCATTTATTTTGTCTAATTTTTCTTTTACCAATCTTGTTTCTTATGATTGGTATATACATAAATGAATTATGTAAATCAAACAGGACATGGTCTTGAAAATTATTGTTGGATCATTATTGAATACCTTTATTCTAGATCCTGTTAGGTGAAGAATTAATTTCGTGATACATGGAAGGGATAATATCTATGAAATGACGTATGAAAATCATGATCCTTACCAATTTCTTGACCTGACATTGATATCATGATATGAAGATGAAATGTATCTTCAATGCACATTATGTTTATTAACGTATATAGAAAATAATGTCAAATGGGCTAAGTGGGAGAATGTTAGATTTTTTTAATTTAATATTATCATTAATGTGAGACCTGCTAATTAAAGGTAATTTCTTAAATTAACACCCTCATGGAAGGTGTATATATAAATATAAAACTTTAGGGATCAATTATCTCTCTACCTAATGAAGTAATGAAGATCTAATGAAGCTCTAAAGCAAGGCCAAGAGAGAGAAACACAATCATTCTTTACGAGATCAATATTATGGATCAAAGTATATTACTCTAATTCATGTTATTGTGAAAATCATTTAAGGGCTGTTTGGCACGCAAGTTTGGAATCTTAAACCTGGGAATGTTAAACCTTAGGGGTTAAGCTGAGGGTTTAAGTAGCCTTGGTTTAAGAATGTTGTGTTTGGAATGTAGGTTAAAGAAATATGGGTTTAGGAAATTTGTGTTTGGAGTGCATGTTTAAGAAACCTTGGTTTGGAATGCAGATTTTAAAATATTAAATTTATGAAATGTTTGATTGTATTTAATTAATGGTTAAATTTTAAATTATTTAAATTTTCATTCTAATTATTTATTTATTTTTATTTTAATATAGTTAAGTTAAAAATTAATTAATTTTGTATGGTTCAAATATAACTAAATTCAAAATTAAAATTATTTCTTATATTTTTGTTATTTTAAATTGACTAATTTAATTATATAAAAATGACTAAACTAAAAAAAAAAACATTGGGTAGATTTTTTTAATTGATTATGTAAAAAATATATGACTAAGTTGAAAATAAATATCATACATTTATTTTTTTTACTTTGAATACGACTCATTGGTAAGTAAAATATTTTTAATATGGGTAATTTAAAATTAAATATTATTTATTTTACTAATTTAATTTAATAAGTGTGTAATTCGAATTCAACTCAATTTTAATTACTTTTCCAAAAAAAATTAAACCAATATTTGTTTCCATCAATTTGAGATTGGACTAAAATTATATATATATATATATATATATATATATATATATATATTGCATAATTTGAGATTTTAATTTTACTAACTAATAAGAAAATGAACTATCTAATTTGTTATTCATTTTTCTATTAGATAACTAAATTAAAAATAAAATTTTATTTAGAGGTACAGTTTTAATGTAAATTAATTTATTTTTTATTATTTGTCTCGTAGAGTTCAACTCAACAAATGAAAAAAAAGTTTGAGCATATGGGATAAACTTTCTTTCACCATTTTTTCCATTTTTATTATATGTCTAATTTAATTTTTCTCAAAAAAAATTAATTTAAGAAAACCATAATAAGAAATGAAAGAAAAAAATAATCACAAATTATTTTAACAAAGAGGGGAAAAATGGTGAAAGAAAGTTTATCCCATATAATCTGATTTAATCTCGTAGACTTATTATTTTATTAAGTTTTGAGCAAAATATCATATACTTTTGGTATTTTAACTAATTTAAAATTAAATACTATTTTTGTATTTTATTATTAGCAAGTTAAAAATAAATAATGTTTTTATCTTAAACTCAATTATTAAAAATTATATATTTTTGGCCAAATTACACTTTTAATCCTAAAGTTTTATTTTAATTTTTATTTGGCGTTTGAGATTTCAAAAACAACATTTTAGTTTTTAAGTTAAAAAAAATGATTCTAATAAGTCTTTAAGTTAAATTGACTAACGGAAAATATTCGAAAGTTACGAACAACACATTTGAAGTTATCAAAAAAGTTGTTGATATTGGTGAAGATGAAAATAAAGATAAGGAATGGATGAAGGAAGAAGAAAGAAAAAAGGAAAAAAGAAAATATTTAAAAAGATATAATAATAATAATAATGATAGAGAAGGAATAAGAGGAAGATAGAGAAATAATATTTAAAAAAAATAAAACAATTATTTTTTACAACTAAAATAATAATTAAAAAAAATCAACAATCCATGGGGTTGAATAGTATACTATTCAACCCCATGGGTTTAGGTTTAGGAAACTATTGTCCCAAACAAGGGTTAGGAAAGCTAACCCACCTTAAGCCCAACCCCCAAAACAAACACCCCCTTAGTTCAAGAATCTTGTCTTTTATAAAATTATACAATGTTAGGGTTTCATTGTATAATCATGTAATCTAAAATTTACTATTACTAATATTTAGACTAGTTAAACTAGGCTTAAAGCACCAAAGAAAAATGAGATTTTAATGAATAAATGTAGCTATATACAATAAAAGAAAATCTAAAGAAAGGGATTGGTGAGAGAATGTGGGGGTAACAAAAAGTAAGACAAAATATGAGACAATGAGAAAAAAATAAAACTTGCCTACTAAGAAAAATGAATTTTTACTACCCAAGCAGTCGTAAAAAATTATCTGCTTTCGAATTGTTAAAATTTCTTTAATGAATATTTTATTGAATAAAATATATCATTAAAGAAAGGGAAGGAAAGAATGGGTACTTGCAATAATATTTTCTTGGAAAAAGTACACTTTTGGTCCCTGTTAAGCTAAACTAATTAACACGACAACGTTTTGTCTCATTTACGTTTTGTTGTGTTTTAGAGTAGTAGTGTCATTTTGTTCCTACGATGACGAAGAGACTTCTTCTATCCAACCTCAAGTGCCAGCACCCTTGTCAACAACGCATCTTTCACTCATCCCTTGGACAATATCTTAACTATGAAGTTGGATAACAAAAAAGGGTTCATTGTGGAAAGGTATGGTGCTCATAGTTCTTGGGGGGACAAAAATTAAAATTTAATGGATATGTTCTTAGTACTATAGAACAACCATCAAAATATCTACCAACTGCTGAAGTCGAGGGAACCTCAAAATTGACGATCAACCTTGCCTACCAAGAATGGTGCGTTGTGGATCAAGCATTATTAGGCTGACTCTTTGGCTCAATGACTCCATCAATTCTCTATCTATTGTAGGCATAATTGGTACTAGGATTCTCCGCACTTTTATTAGTATGAACTACGTTCATGATCTGTTTGGAATACCTTCTAGTTTAAACGCGTTTTTGAAAAAAAAAATCAATAAAATGTTATTATATATTACATGTTTTTCAAAGTATTTTAAATAACAAATTTGTTTGGTTACCCTATATTTGTTCAAAACTAATTCTATTAATTTATAATTTTTTTTTATTTTCTATTTCATATTTTGAAGTTTTTCGATTAATCACTTTAAAGTCATTTTGGATCATTAATCTATCAAGTGTTTCTTTAAAAAATATTTTTAAATTAATCCAATTTTTTTGAAGCATTTTTTTATTTATTAAGATGCTTTTTTAAAACCACTTGTTAATCACCTAAAATCACTCAATAAGTTATACTAAACACACTTTAAACTAGTAATTTTTCAAAGGGCACTTATAGAAAAATCGATTTGATTCAAAAAGCATTTTTCACAAGTTATTCCAAACACAGTATGATAGCACCTAAAATGTGCTATCTATAGTCCTTATTTAATGCTAGATCTGTTACTTTCACGTGCTTACTTGTCTACTTTATAGGGATCAAACAATTCATCTAATCGGAGTGTTTAAGAAGAATTAGGATCAAAAGGGAGCTATTTGGACTTAATTTGAGCAACTGGGTCAAGAGAAGATGAAGCACAAGCCATTTGACCTGAGGAGGTAGCGTTGAGACGCCATCTTGGATGTCTCAACGCTGCTGAAGACTACCGTTAAGTCATTTAAACTACATAGGTAGCGTTTCAATGCAACTTTGGGCGTCTCGACGCTATGAAAATATGCCAACAATGTCAAGCTCAATGCCACTCAACATTGCAGATTAGCCTTGCTCAATGTTAGAAACACAGGCACACTCCTCGTTTCATCTATAGTGTCTCAACGCTACAAGTAGTGTCTCGACGTTATAGCCTTTCACGCGATCTTTCCTTCTTTGAAGAGGCAGCATCCTGACGCTGCATTATGGCATCTTGACGCTGCCACATGCAATATAAATACAACTCTTTCTCTTAAGGTAAATGGGATCTTATGTTTAGGCTTTAGTTTTTTAGACACTTGAAGAGTTTTTCTTTTACTTTTCAATATCACCTTTTGTATCAATCGAACTCATGTTGAATTTTGGTCATCTCGTCACGATGAGTGGCTAAATTTACGTTTCTGATTTAGAGGCCGTGTAACGACCCTAAAAATTGAACAAGCGAAAGCGGAAGCACAACTAAGTTACCTTGGTAATGCCCGAAATTTTGGGAACATGATGGTGTAACTATGAGAAAACCAAAATTTTACAAGCCCCTGAAAGGGATACAAACACTTCTATATTTCAGAGAAACTACTTAGCATCCACCAAACTACGAATAACATGTTGAGCTCAACCAATAGATATGAGAACTAAGAAATTCTACCAAAATAGGAACAAAATAAATTTAGGATTTACAGGCGAACACACGACAAGATTTAAGATACAAAATTAAACATTAAACACAGGGAAGGACTTCGGTGGTGTCTCCATAGCCTCGTCAAATCATTGCCTCTGTCACTCGTCTTGTGGTCATGCACCATCTACAAAGACACAAAGAAAGTAGCAAGAGTGGGAATAAACATACTTAGTAAGCAGCCCACTTAAGGTCCAAATTATAGTTCACAACCATACATAGGAGGGCTCTGCCCTAACTCACGGCTCCTGCTCAAACTCAAACTCTCACTTCAGTTAGCTAGGTGCCTGCTCACCTTACCCCAAGCCTACCCCTCTCTGGTATTGCCCCGTGCTAGACTTGCTAGTCATGTAACCTAGATCCAATGTAGTGAAGGAAAGCAACTCTCACACCTATAATCTTGGAGAAATCGCCCCTCTGGCTAGAGCAATGCAATGAAGGAAAGCAACTCTCATGCTCGAAATGGTGGGGAATCGCCTCTAAGCTAGCACAATCACAATGGGGGAATCACCCCCTAAGATAGGTGGCACTAGCCTAACGGGCTTTTGCTTAGCCACATGCACTTAGATCGTCAAGGGATATACCACCCAAGAGATCATAAACCTCACTCTAACCTTGACCCATGAATCTTATGCATAACCGTAAACACGGCTCAATAGCACGCATGCTTCGGTAGACAAGGCTCAAATATAAGTTCAAAGCAATTCATTCATCACCCATGCCCATACACATTCAAGCAAACATGCTACATAACCACTCAAGCGAACATGCTCCACATATAACCAAACTAAACATGCCCTATATAAATTCTTCTCATACACGACCTTAACAAGTTAGTCTAATTGGCTATCTACTGTTTAGACTAGCACGAAAACAACCAATTTCTCCTTCTTCTAGGAAGTTACGAGTGGCATAAAGCCCTACGCAACTCCTTCCAATGCTAATCCCTTAAACCTGCTAGGAACCATAATGTTCACTATTCTCTCATTTACATCCCAGCCCAACTAAAACATGTTAAGCGTAACCAGTCGTCCCGAACTATTCTAAACATAAAAATTGTAAGCAAGGATCCTGAACTTCGTATGCCCTTAAGGTGTTCTAGATTGTCAGCCAACCAGCCTAACAAGTCAAGCTTTCTATACGCAGTCAACCAACCTGGCGTTTTAGGCATATTGTACTCGAACAATATCCAACCATCCCAAATAAGCATTACTTAACCATCTAGTCCAATAACTCAAGTGTTCGGGGTTCCACAGCTAACAAAACATCTCAGGCAGCCCAACCCTTCAGTTTAAGTCAACTATCCATACATTTATGCTTATAGAGAACTATAATCAAAGTCATTTTGGCATTCCAAGGCACATCTCTATAACCAAGCTCAAGCACATACTAAAGGAATCGTACTCAATCATACATGCATTACAAAATCCATGAACTCCATATTCAAAGCATTAAGGGGTTATCCAATTAAGCTACTTACAAGCATATAACACAAGGCCGGTTCCCTTTGAACACCATAACAAAAATCATGCATATTGGTAGCATCAAAATGGTCGTGGAATCCCCTTAAACATCATGACAAAGCAACAAAATGTGAACCTCATACTTGAGAAGTTTACTAAGCAAAGGTGAAGCGCATAATTGAAAGACCATACTCAATCCACTCAATCATACATGTGTACAAAATTCAAGAACCCTATATCGAAAGCATTAAAAAGTTATCCACTGGCTACTTACCACAACAAAATGACTCCAAAGCAACTTGGCTCCTGCAATAGATGTTCTTGCTCAACCTGAACAATATCTAATGTTAAACATAGATAACCACTTCAAACTAGAGGCTAAATTCTTGAGGAACAAGATCGTACTTACCTAAATGCTCAAGGGAACACCTAACCAACGCCGACCTCAAAACTTAACCAATCAGTCCCACACGAAACATTTCCAAAAAAAACAAAGGTTAACTTTAGCATTTACTCAAGGTTTGAATGGATTAAGAATGATTTTACCCCTAAATCCTTACCCAAAATAGAACCAAATGCTTGCTGGTTCTATGTTGATTTGATTCAATTTCAACAATCGAAACTTCAAATGCAAAGGGTAATCTGAAACGAGATAAAAAAACATCATGGGTAATGTTCAAAACACCAATAGAATCTATCACGAGTCTAAACAACATGATACCTACCTCCACCCACTGTCAAAAACACAAATTCGCTGCCTACACTTGTCGAAAAAACAAAACTTGCTGGAAAATTGTGGGTACCTTGCCGAACCGAAAACCTCGCTGTCAGACAGAGGGCAACGCCATAAACCAAGTGGGGAAAGGGCCAAGAATTTCAAGTGGGGAGGTGATAAGTCATCGGGTCTGGGGCCAAACAGTCGCAACACCAAAGCTTGGATCTGAAAGAGCCCATGTTGAACACATTGCTTAACATATTGAAGGGAGTCGATCTGCACTTGTACTCACTGACGCTCACACTCGTAGATCAAAGATGGAGACGCCGAAAACTGCTACCGCTCATCGTCGACGCTAAAACCCCTCACCGCCACTAGTTCATCGCTCTCGAAGAAGGAAGGAAAAACCCCAGACGCCACTTGTGAAGCTCGATTGGTCACTGGAGTTCGATGTTGGGTGTTGCTGTTTTCTGGCGGAAAGAGAGGGAGAAATCAGCAGAGAGAAAGAGAGGGGAGAAGAAGAAGAAGAAGAAGATGGTGATGATGAGGAAGACGGGTGAAAGAAAATTGGGGAGAGAAAGAGGATTTTCCTTTTCTCTTTTTTTTTTTCTATTTCTTTTTTTTTTAATTAAAACAAAACCCAACAACTTTTATCTTCCAACTTTACCCTTCTCCTTTTCTCTACTCCATAAACTCCAACAAACTTTTAAAAAAACACAAGTGGAAATTTAAACCGAACACTAATTTTGGAGTTGAAAAATAAACACCAAGAAGTGTCAGGCGTTACAGGTCGATTCAATTCCAATTGTAATATTGTGAGGCCTTAAATTATTTTTCAATTTCTTTTCTAATGTGAGTGTTCTTTATTTCCTGTCCTTATTTCATAAGCATGCAATTTCAATTAAATTGACGCCTTGATTGTTATTGTTTGCTTATTTACTATGCATGATTTTATGATCTGTACTTGTCATGAATGAATGATTCAAGTAGCAATACGGCTGGCTCATGTGTGCGTATTTAAGGCTTTTTCTTGTTACATAGTGATAACACTCATTTTATGAGTGTTATTTAGCCCTAAAACCTAGGCTTATTGTTAAGAAAGCAAGTGTTTAGTATTATATTTTATGCTATTTAGAGTGATTTTAAGTAAAAACAAGTTTTGCATTTGTTTGAAGGCATGATTTGTGAAAAGTAGTAAAATAGGTGTAAATAGAGTCCTTTTTGTTAAGAAAATGTTAAGTTTTGTTGTTTTTGTATATAAGCTGGAAATTAACCAAAATGGGCCAAGGTTGCGACTGCAAATGGAGAACAAGTGCAGAATTTTTTCTAAGTGATAAAGCAGAGGAATTGCACCAGCTTTGCTACCACATCTGGACCTAATTTGATAGATCTTCCCAAAATCTCGAATTTGGCTGCTTTTCTATAGATTTTAAACCAATTCTACTGAAATCAAGGAATCTTGTAGACCAAGCCTTTACACACTAATCTTGGCAGCAAACTCTAGACTTTGAAGTCTCTAAATGACGGCTTGACATCAGTTTGAAGAGAGCTTGGATCCCCATCTTCTTCAACATTCTTTCATTTTTATTTTCATTCACGTCGTCTCTGCGAGTCTCCCCCAGGTATTGTTCATACTCCATTCGGACGCTAACTTGGAAAGAAGGAAGTATAAGTTCTTATTCTCTTCGAAAAATGTTGAATAAGATAGAAAGGGGGAACAAGCCTAGGGTTCTTTGTTATTTCCATTGAGTTGTATTTTTTGTTTTCCATTAAAAGCTAGTTGTTGTTTTTGTTTTTATTTCAAGTTGTAAGTTGTGTAGTAGTTTTCTAATTCAAGTTTTAGTTGAAGTTTCAATTATATTCTTCATTCTAGTTGTATCTTTTCATTTTCAAACTTCAAGGTGAATTTCCATTCATTCTTCTCAATGAAGTATTATTCTTTTTTTCAAGTTTCTATTCTTACTTTTCCACTTCTGTTTGATTTAAAACTATGAGTTAAACTCCTTAAGGGGATTTAATGAAGTGGATACCCTAAGAAAGAAGAAAGCCTCACCATATGTTTAAGTAACTTTGCTCAACCTTAGTATTGTTTGCTTTTATTGAAGTTTAAGTTTCATTGTTAACTTAAACTCGCCACATAGGTTAGCATAGTTTATGTAAGATTTAATACTAAAAAGGTTGGGTCAAACATGTGTTTTCATAAAAAGTAATTTAGGAAAAGAGTCTAGAAATAAAATTTTACTTTTTGTACCTAGAAATAGGGCAAAAACCTTTAAAGTCAATGAAGTTGTGTTTTTGATTCATCTAAGTAAATGTAGCCATAGACATATGTGTTTAAATTTCTTAGTCTCCTAAAAGCACTTAGAAAAGTATTGAATAGGTGTTGAACTTGATTCACTTTGTTAAGTGTCAGTTAGGGTATTATGTTTGAACCGTACATAATTTAAAAGAGGCAAGATGCAGGCGCATATGGGCAACAATCTCTGAATAAGCCAGGCTTAGTTGAGTAAGTTGCGGGCGCATATTCCTTAGAGTTGAACTAGATTTGAATCCCCCATTTGTCATTAGTATTTTTATCAACTTTTTATCATTCAAGTGTCTTTTTCTCTTTCACTCACCTCACAAAATCATTATTTTTAGTTATCTTCGGTTGCAAGCTTTAATGAGGTCTTTGTTGTTAAATTGAAGGAAGTATTAACCGTTCTCTTGGGTTTAATACTTGGAGTACTTCCATATATTACTTGTGAGACAGCGTACACTTGCACATTGTTGGCAAATGCTTTTGTCCATCACATAGCTTGCACGATAAACTCTAGAAAATAAATAAACGAATTGATTATGTTATAGCTATTTCGGCTAATTAGTTTGTCTTAGTTCTTTCCACTGTTCATAATTCTATTGTTTAATAAATATGGAATGCTATCGTGCCCAATTAATTAAGTAATAAGTATTGATTGTGATGCTTTGTCAGAGTCAATTAATCTAGGATAATTAACACTTGTCACGACTTTTTCGAATAAATAGACGAAGCACTTGGATAGAAAATGTAACGTCCCCAAAATTTAGACTAAGTTAGGAAACATTACTAAACTTACAACCATTAAGCTGCAAAAATTTCGGCAGCATAACAGCGTAACTACGAGCTACCCAAAATTTTTCTACTACCTGTTAGACAAAAATTCACACTTTTATAGCCAGATAACCAGATTATCATCCAAACTCCAACAACATAACTACCAAAAGTTCAGGATCTCCCAACAACTCATATCAAAACGAAACAAAACTTCCTCATTCTTCTTTAAAACGAAAAGAAAAGAATGATTTAATTAAAAAAAAAAAAAAATAAGGCAACCTAACAAACTTATTATAACCTCCATCTCAAAAACACATTACCAGAAACTCCAACTCTAATGAGAGAAATATAACCTACCAATAATACTCAAAGAACAATAGTACTAAAGTCATAAGCATCAAGACAACTATAACTATAATTCGGTTACACTATACTCAACGAGACGACTACTTTATAAGTAAACATCCAACTATGGTCTTTCCTCTCTCATGCCTCATCCTCAGCAACGCCAGGGTCGTAGCAAACACATCATCACCTGCAAAACTTGGTAGTGAGTCAGTACATAACACGTACTGGTAAGTAGCTCACACCTGAAGGGCCACAATCAGCATACAAAACAAGACAACATGCTTGCAAGTATCATGCTTTCCATAACAAGCTAGACATGTAACCCACACAAACATCACATACAACATGCTTAATTCACGAGTTACATTCACAAATGTACCATGCTCATTTCAGGCATATGGATTCACTATCCAAGCTCAACATGCTCACTCAAACTCCATTGAGTCACTCAAACCACTCATATTTAGCCCTCACAAGCTACCTGAGACTGATTCCTTCGAGACACGCCGACCCCTGACCATTTTTACCCAGGGCATCAACGACTCTCTACGGTGCTCAACGTTCGACCCTTGACCATTTTTACCCAAGGCCTCGAACTGTGCATCCCCTTGACCATTTTTACTCAAGGCGCAATGATGACTTAACCACATCGACCCTTGGCCATTTTTACCCAAGGCCTCGATGTTTCTCTAGATTTAACGGTGACATACTACCCCTCGACCATTTTCACTCGAGGCACACTAGTACTCATTTCACTTTCTTTTATCCCATACAAGGTTCACTAACCTCACTCATTCATACTAGAATCCATAAATCCTACGCATCATGCTTCTAGCTCATGATTATACCAAAGTTACACAAACATCCATAACATGCTTTCACAACCAATGTCAATAACTCATGATGCATCGCTACATTAAATCGAACTCAACAAGATAAGATGTTTATCACAAGGGGAACATCACGACATGAGGTTACCAATTCATCGTAGCATACTAAACACATTCAAAGTCAAAGAACAATTCAATGCAATAAAGTATTCATAAGTAAGCAATTAGAACACACAACATGCTAACAAACAACAATAACCGGTAGAATTCTACTTACAACGTTCCTAGGATATTCCAAGGTATTCCTACACGATAAGTTAAAAATTTAGAAGTTAGAAAACAACTCCAAAGCCTAGATTGAAACTAAATGATTGTTTGGAAGGATTTTCTTACCTAAAGAGAACTTTGAGCCTTACTCGAATACTCCAAATTAAGCCCAATCTACGAACACAAGTTTACAAGAATTAGAAATTAATCTAATGCATCTTATTTTAGTTCGAAGGATTTAAAGACTTGCTGAAACTTATTGGAACTTACTGAACTACTCCAAACGAGCTCAAATTATTGTTGGTTGGTGTTCGAGAGTGTTCGAATCAACCTAAAACTGCAACGCAAGGTTCCTACACGTTAGGACCTAAGCCATAACACTTAAAGTGATTTGCGAAAAGTCCAAAACATGATAAAACTTACCCAACAGTGCCAAACCGACTGAAACTCTGCTATAAATCCCGTTTTTTGACAGTAAATGACTTCGAATGTGGACTATTCGGAGTCCAAACAAGCTAAAATCGCACATAAGAGATGTTTAAGGCATGGGTAATCCAAAACTAAAGTCGATTAGGCATGGGTAAGTGACAAACCTCGTCAAACAAGAAGGAACTCACGTTGGTCTGCTGTAAATCCTGTTTTTTGCAGAAAACTGCTTCAAATGTGGGCTGTTTTGAGTCCAAACAAGATAAAATTACAAATCAAAGGTATTTAGGGTATGGGTAATCCAAATCTAAGATCGATTGGTCATGAGTACCTTGTTTTGAGGCTTGAATTCGAGTGGGTATTCTGTTTTGAGGTTGAATAAAGCTGGATCAGCACAAAATCTGTCAAACGATGTTGTTGCGTGGTTCACGATTTGCTGCTCGTGCTTGGGTGAAGGCTGTCGCGCAAGCTATCGACGAGGGAAGTAGGAGAATAGCTATTGTCCGTGGAGGCAAGGAAAACGGAAGAGAGGAGGGTGTTTTTTTTTTTTTTTTGGTTTCCTTGCGTGAGAGGGGAGAAGGAGAAGATGAAATTGGGGATTTTTGGGTTGTTTTGAAAAAAAGAAGATAAAATAAAAATAAGATCCTTCTTTCACACTTAAACCAAAAAGCCCATTATTTAAAACAAATAAAATACAATAAAAGACTTAGGGCTATTTAAATTTCCATCTTCCAATTGTGGACCTAAATTCTCTACAAGATTTAGGGCCAATCTTTGGGTAGAGGTGAGTTTCCAAAATTAAGAAAGTTGATCCAACTTGAAATCCTTTCACTAAAATTATAAAAACTTAATTACCTAAATTGACCCACTAAATTCCAATATTCCTCGAATCAACCTCAAACGAAAAAAAAATTAAAAGTCTACCACAATTACAAACAAAAGATGGAAATTAATTGTACTCGAAGTTGCAGGGCGTCACAGAAAAGGTTAATATGTTTTTGTGAGTCTGTGATCGATATTACAATTGGATACAACTATACTTTTGAATTGGAATTTGATAAGATTAAAATTTTCTCCCTTGCAATTACTTGTTATTTTGTTTTCTATTTATTTTTAGTTTTTTCCAAAACCAAAACTCCCTTTTTATTTTCTGTTACAATTTAAAATTGAGAAATTAATTAGATTGGTTCTCTTGGGATTTCGACCTAGTTCCACTATTTCTAGAAGTTAGAGTAGTTTAATCAGTTTTATTTTGGCGTGCCTCGACAACCCGACCACACATTTAATCTCATACGTGCATTTTCACAAAATAAGCAATGTGGCATAGAATTCTTGGTAATTATGGCATCTTTACCTTCAATCAAACACATGGTAAGTTTACCTCCATCCTTGGAGAATTATTCGATGAGACTGCCACAATATGGCTGATAGCTTTGCACCGTTGGATGTAGGAGAGAGAAATTGTAAATGTATTTCGCTTTTGTATCGAATGATTATTAGGGGGCAAATATATTTTTGGATTTACATCCGACAATTATTAAGAGGCAGCCACATTGTGGTGGTCTCATTGTGGCTACCTCAATGAATAATTTTCCCAACTCTAATAGTACACACAACATCAAGTCGAGAACCTCTGAGTTGACAATCAACCCCACCTACAAGGAATGGTGTGCACTGAATTAAACATTGCTAGGCTAGCTCTTTGGCTTGACTCCATCTCAGCTACTTGTGACGTTGTTCATATATCAGGATATCTAGAGATTTATGGAGAGCACTAGAAAATTAGTATGGTGCTGCCAACAAGTATGCATAATACAAATACGAAAAGAGCTATAAATAACCTGTTGGAGGTAATGAAAGAAAGTAGGCTAGATTTCAGAATGGAGAGAAGATATGGGAGAAACTTATTTGATTGTGTGCTATGACACTATGCTCAATTGGAACTTAATTATTTGATTTACAATGGGTGGAGAACACCTCTATTTATAGGTATTTAGAGAAGATTCTAGATATGCCAACATAAATGTCCTAGGAAATAACAATCTAGAAAAAAAAAACATGAACTTAATGAACCCTTACATATTCCAATGAAACTCCTAGAATGAGATAACAAAGACATCTAATTGGAAATTAAATGGAAAGTTTGTTGAGATTTATGCCCTAAAGCCTCGTAATTAATGATTTATGTAATAATTAACAATAGTTTTGATTATTTTATTTGCAATATAACATTATCCATTATATGAAAAATCCAAGATTATTAGTGTAATCTTGAATAGTATGTGGTTGACATATGGGAGGATCATGTTTAAGAAATAACCTAAAGGGTCATAGTATATGGATAATGTTAAGGGCCTTATCTTAGTAACACTATTGATACGACCTACTTTGTAATAGTTACAAACGATTTGATCCAAATCGTTCATGTGGAGATATGTGAGTGGGCGTATCTTATACAATAAGTTTGTATAAGACTGGACCACGAGATATTTAATCACTCTTTATAAATCCGTTAATTTAGAAGATTAATATTTCATCAGGATGATCATATGCGACTCGATCTTAATCCTAAGTAAGTTATGAACTTCTGTCTGTGAGGACTTGTCCTTTGATTTGCATGGGTGAGAGTGGCTTTTGTAGCCAATTCAACATGTCTACCATTTTGAGGATTTGACCAAATAAGGACATGGGAACATGATCTCACAAGATAGAATTCACTCATTCCCTTATAGGGTAAGTAGATGAGTAGTTTCCTTAAGTGTTGATTTCGGGACTTGAACAATGGGACCCCACCCTCTGACTAGCCCGAGAAGGACTTAGTTTATGGTTGGATCATAAAAAAATTGTTCATTAGAGGATCAGTGGTACTTAAGGTGCAAAATATAATTGCAGGAAAATGGACTTTTAACCCAATTATGATTATGAACAACTCGTGAAGGATCGACTTGCATGTAGTGATTATATCCATGGACACAACTTGTCCTACAGTGCATAAGAATTCAACTCTAGGTCTATAGTGGAGTGACCCTAGAATTAATGAATGAAAATTAATTAATAAAAGAGTTTGATTAATTAATTCTGTATTATTGGAGCTTATAATCTGTAGATTCATAAGGTCCCCTTGCTAGCTTATAGTAACACTACAAGATCAATTTAATTAAAAGAAAATTTTGAAATGTTCAAATTAATATTAATTTGAAGTGTTCAAATTAATATTTAATATATTAGATATATTAAATATAAAAGAGGAAAATATATTTATTATATTTGATACATTAAATATTAAAATTTGAAATGTTCAAATTAATATTTAATTTGAAGTGTTCAAATTAATATTTAATATATTATATATACTAAATATAAAAGAGGAAAATATATTTATTGTATTTGATATATTAAATATTAAAATTTGAAATGTTCAAATTAAATATTAATTTGAAGTGTTTAAATTAATATTTAATATATTTGATATATTAAATATAAAAGAGAAAAATATATTTATTGTATTTGATACATTAAATATTAAAATAATTAATGTATATTAGATACATTAAATAAAAGATGTTTATAAAATTTGAATAAGATTCAAATAAATAAATATCGTAGAAGATTTGAATGAGATTCAAATAAGTATAAAATATATTTTAATATATTAGATATAATATAATATTTTAATTATGGCAAAGATTTACCCTTAGTCTCTATAAATAAGACCCTTGGGTTGAGCCATTAGACATAACACACATTTCCTGAATAGAGAATTAGATAATTCTCTCTAGACCTCTTTCTCTCCAATCCCTTTTGAATTTTTTTTCAAAAGGCTCCCACAAGCCTTGGTCCTATGTTTGAGTCATAGCTAAGAAGACTTTGTGGAGGAGATAAAAACATGCCAAAAATATCTCCATATTTACTCCAAGTAAGTTTATTGAATCTTATTTTTTATTTTAATTTTAAATAAAATCAAAGACAATCCAATGCTTCCGCTACGGAGTGAAACGTTCATTCCTTCAAAGTTAATCTTATTTTTTAGTTCTCATTCACTTACCATGAAAAATTACAAATTAACTTTAAGCACAACCAAGAAGGGGACAACAAAAATGTCAGAGTACTTGACATTTATGATGAAGCGATATTCGGAAAGCCTTAAGCTCTATTTGGCGGAAAGATTTGATAAGAAATAATTTCAAATTCTAGGATTTAAAAAAATAGAAATGATTTTAAATTCTTATTTGCGTTTGGAACCAAATTGATTTAAAATCATCGAAATTAAAATTTCTTGTTTGGATGCTCACAAGAAACGAAAAGATCGAAAGTATAACATTTTACTGTTATGCCTTTATGATTTTGCAGGAGATTATTTTAATTAATAACAAAATATTTTAATATCAAATAACATTATAAAATACATATATAAAATCATGAAAACATACCATCAATCAAAACAAATCAACTTATTAAATCAAAATTTCTAAATGTTATCATTATTGTTAAAAAAGAAAGTTAAAAAAAAGTTGTAAATTTCTACATTGAAATGAGAAGAAAATAAAAGAATGAGATTGAACTCAACCGAATCTAAACAAAATCTGTCAAATAAGATTTGATTTGTTATGTTCAACCATGAAAAAAAATCAAAAGAATCAATTTTTTTTGTTGATCTTCTTCAACCAGTGTATGAAAACATAAATAAAAAAAATATATACATAAAGATCAAGAGAAAAAAAGAAGATTCAATCAATATATATATATAAAAGAATACTATTCTTATCAAATCAATAAATAAATAAAAATGTTTAAGAAAATGAACAACACAAAAAATACTCACCTCTAGTTTGCTTGTCAATAAAAAAAAAAACTTGTTGGGAAAGTTCTATTGAAAAGATTGAAATTATTGTTATTAGTTTTTTTTAAAAATAGCAAAATACAATGGAGAAATTAAATATCAAAAACTTGATCGGTTGTTACACGCAAGCGCACACGATCGAAGTAATATAAAATGGTATCTGAGTACCAAGTATCGAATCTCATAGCTAGGGAACGGAGTAACAAAAATGTTGTAAAGCAAAGTGTAAGAAAAATTGCAACTTTGAAAACTAAATTGCAAAAATAAAGTTGGGTTGGTGTGTTGGGAAATTTTTTCAGAATCTAATTACTGAATCAAGAAATGGCAATGTTGGAATAATAAAAATTGCAGAATTAAATTGCAGAATCTAATTGCATAATCGAGAAATGGCAATAATGGAAATAAAGAAAAATTGCAGAATTGAATTGCAAAGAATCTAGAATTGGCAATATTGGATAGAAAATTAGATAAGCTTAGTAAATGAAATTGCAAAGGAAGTTTTAGAATAAGACGGGGCTCAAGAATGTCATTGACCTAAGTTGTAATTGCAAGCCAAAATTACAATTCCAACCTACTCCACACTCAATTGTAAACCAAAATTACATCTCCTATTCACGTTGAATTTAGCGTTTAGGAGGCTAAGTGAGAGACTTATATGTCTATAGTCCCTCTATCTTAGATCAATTGGCTCAACAATTTTATGGGTCTTGGAGTCCTTAATCCCTATGTCTAGGGTAAGGAATGGCTTATGTCTAAGCTCTTTTTCTCCATCACTTGTGTGAAATCCGCTTATCACTAACCCTGTCGGTATTAGATCTAAGCTTAAGTTGCTACCCTAGTTGATCAATCTAGGATCTCAACGGAAATTTATTCAACACAAGCAAACAATTGAGATGTAGACTTGGTTTTCATTCAAATTTAGGCTACAATTACTTCTTAGGGAATTCACATTCTTGAACCCCCTAAGAAGTTTTAGCTCAAATTAAAGAGAAAAATGTCACAATTAATTTTTGAAGGAAACATCATATTAAAGAAAATTGAGTGAATTATTACTGATAGCTAAAATTAATTGAGTTGAAAGAAAACTTGGCAAAAACACTCAACACAATTCTACCTCCAAACTTCTTACTGTGAATAAGAAATTAAAGGCAATTGGATATCAATTTCCACGCAAGACATCAATTTTATGAGGAGAACAACTTGTAAATGACAATACCCAACTGACATAACAACAAAATCAATCTAAAGACAGCAACTTTCTGTGTAAAACAGAAAAAGAAAATTAAAAAAAAAAACAGAGGAAGAAAAACGTGACAGAAACCCACGATGAAAAACATCCAAAAACGTCTCCCAATCGAATTCGAATGATGAACAAAATGATACTACTAACACTCTTGGTAATACAAGAAGAAAGTTCAAAAAAAAAAAAAATAAAGACAGAAGCTGAAATTCGTGCAAAACAGAGAGCAAAAACTAAAAAAAAACAGAGAAAAAAAGTTGCAGAAAAACAGAGGAAAAACCCAAAAATTAAGCTCCCAAAACGCCTCCCAATCGAATTGTGTTGCTCCTCCTCTTCTTACCCTTTTATAGGCCTTCATTAGGGTTGAAGAATGCCCAAATTTCGTGCTTAAATTCCTCCAAATCAGGCTGTAATTGAAGATTTTCGGAATGGGTTTAATGTAGATTTTTTTCTTTTTTGAACTTTTCTACTGCTCCAGATTGCAGAATCGATTTTGCAATTTGATTTTGCAATTTCTACATTCCCTGCTCCATAAACAATTGCAGAATCACGAATTTGCAATTTGATTTTGCAATTTCCATAATTTCTGCAAACAATATCAATTTTCTTAGAATTCTATTCCAAATGCCATCACATTCATTTCTTCCTTAAATTCAAGCAATCTTCCACTATTTTCAAATGATCTTAAGTCAAAACAAGAATATTTTAAGCAATTGGGAGTTAAGTAAGCCTTAATACTAAGGCTTATCATAAACCTAACCTTGAGTTTGCTTTAATGACATTGAGTCTGAATATAAAAGAAACTATCAATAAGTATAAAGTTGAATAAAGAAAAACTATTATGAAGAAACTATCGTGAGGCATAATTTTTTTTTTAAAAAAAAAGGGTAAAATTGGAAAATGATTTTTTGAAGCTTAAAATTCTATCAAATACGACCTATTTGAATCCAATTTTTTTTTTAAAAAAAAAAACAAGATATGAAATCACAAATGATTTCAAATCCCTCACTTTTTTTTAGCATCCAAACATCTGAAATGATTTTAAATCATCCTGAGAGTGCTTGTCACACACAATCAAATACGTATACAATATCGGATCACGAATAATTTACAGTATAAGTGGCCAAGGTCAATCACAAGGAACCGAACAAATCGATTTCTATTAATTGGTTTTCTTATAGATACAAACTAAGGGGAGGCTATACATAAAACAAAGACAGGAGGACTAAAATCGAAAGCAACAAGGATAAACATTTCACCTCGAACACTGAATTGAGGGTAAACAGGTAATTATGCAATTTGTTGATCATTGAAACTATCTTAACAGGCAATTTTTCAGTCTTTTAAGACTGACTGAACTCTCCAGGACACCGTAGGAGCCTCCCTTAATTAAACCAATTTACATACAACTAATTGGTTCTAATTTAACTAACAAATTTGGCATGACTGTACCAAAAGAGTTAATTAAATGCATTAATTAATTAAGACTGGTCGATCTAAATTAGCTAAGCCTGGCTAACAATTCTAAGGCCTAGCTTGATTTGAGTAGTAAGTAAGTCAGTTTCCACGTTGGTTAAATTAGGTAGAATTGCTTAATTATGTGTACATGGTAGCTACCATGTACACGTAATTAAGTAATTCTACATAAACCTATTTACTACTCAAATCAAGCTAGAGACTGAGGACACTTACAAGTACATCTAACATAGCTGAAATCTCTAAATTAATTGATTTGTCAAGTCAATCAAAGTAGAAATAACTAGGATTAGCACAAGAATTGTAAGCCATAAAACAGTATTGAAAAATAAAATTAATAATCAAATTTCACAATAAAATGCATAAGTATCGTGTTTACATCCCAAAATGGCGTCGAAAGTCTAGCAATACATCACACCGACGTTGCCCAACACTGAGAATCGATCTAAACTACCTAAACAAGCTAAAAATTGAAAAAAAAATATGCTAAAAGAGCCTTATTTTGGCAAAGAAACAAGAGCTAAATGACCTAGGGCTCAAAATTTCTTTTTATACTCTAGGCGGTAGCGTTAAGGTGCTATAGGCAACGTCTCCTATTGTGTAAAATGTAATACCGCAAGTGTACGGGTCAAGTTTTAATATAGTGATTTCGAGTATCAAGTATCGTCTCCACAAAAATTGGTTTTAATTCATTTAAGTACCGCAACTACTCTCATTTAACTTTATTTAAAGAAAGAAATCAAATGCAAACAAGCTAAACTAAAGAGCTAACCTAGAAAACAAAAGATAAATGTAGATACAATAGGAGAGAAATATCCTAGGGAATCAATTTCACCAATTAGACTTACAGCCAAAACTACCAAGATTTGTCATGCAAATATTCCATAAGCCAAGAAGTGAGGGTATTAATTGACTCTTTCAAGCACAATTAACTCTCATGCAATGTTATAAACCTAATATCTCTATCTAGATTTTAATAGCATGCAAGACATTAAGAAACTTCTTTTAAGGGCTTCTAAGAGAATTCTCCACTTTCATGCAAGAATTTACAAATAGTCATGCAATTAAGTTCTAGCCTAAACCAGACTTTTCTAACACAAATTCAAACCAATAAAATAAATAATATGTGATCAAGAGATTATAAGCATTAAATACATAAGAGCATGAATGAAACAAAAACATTCAATCAAGATATTTAATCAATTAAAACCTCAAGTCTAACGGCTACATCAAAACCCTAAGATGAAAAGAGTCTAGCTACTCATTGTTCACTATTACCACATCTAGACTCTAGCACAACACTAAAACAAAGACTACAATGTAAAAGGGAAAGAAAAATAAAACTAATGTGATGTTTCAATCCACATTTCTATTGTAATCTCCATAGTCTCAAGCTTGAAAATTCCTCTTCTATGCTCCAAAAGCTCCATCTAACTCCCAAAAATATGCAGAAATCGAGTTTAGGGTTGTGGCTCTCCAAATTGGCTCCCAAAACGGCGCCCCAAAATGATGTTTATATAGAAAATCACAAGGCAACGTTGAGATGCTGTAAGTATCGTCTCAACGCTACAAGAAAAGTGGCGTGTGTGTGTTTCTCAGCGAAAAACAGCGTTTTTGAGTTTTTCGTAGCGTTAAGACGCTCTAGACAGCGTCTCGACGCTACCTTGCAAACAACACTAGCCATTTTTGCTATATCTCTTCGCTGGGGTGTCCAAATGACCTTCGATTCAATGCGTTGGAACTGTGTTTCGACATAGAAACTCTCGGAACATGCCTTATGTACAAATAAGATCTTTACTCTTCTTAAATCTTCAATTAAGCTTCAAAAGGCTCAAATAGCTACCAAAATACTCCCGAACACTCGGCTTTGCTCCTCAAGCTCGATTTCTATGAAATTAAGAGAAATAGGCATAAAAGCTCATAAAATCATCACAAAACTAGCATAAATAATAGGAAATAAAACAACATAATTACATGCTATCATCTCCATGCTACCCAGCATTGAGAGGGCTTGTCATGACGTTGCGCAACACTGTTTGTGCGGACACTTCTACTTCTTCCTCTATTGCTCAAATGACCTCCAAATTGATCTGAATTATCCTCGATTGGATGCAAATGCTCCAAAATACTTTTCTTTCTTGATTACCTACAAAATAAATTAAATAAACACATAAAACTATCAAACTAGCATGAATTAGGATAAATAAATATATGACTATTTTGGTCCTATCACATCCCATATTGAGGGGTTCTAAACAAGGCTTAAGCTTGTGGTGAATTAGGGTTGGAGGTAGAATATCTACCCATTGTATGTTTGGTTTGTTAAATTTAGGGAGAGAAAGAGAAAGAATGCAAACACTAATCCAAAAAACTACTAGATTTCATTCACATAGAATTGCATTCATAAATACAAATCTAAAAGACCTATTTATAGTAATTAAAACTAAACCTAATAACAATTCAAATCTTAAGCAAATCTAAACAATATAACTTAATTTGAAACAAACCTAATTCAAATTGCAAATCTAAATTAAATCTAATCTAATTTGAACAACATGATCTCATATTCCCTCTCAAACTCATGATACTAATCGTGAGTTTGCTTGATGATTAGATGCCAATGCAAATTCCAATTGCCAATGCAATTGTCAAATTCCAAATGCAAATTCCTTCTAATGTCAATGCAAATTCCAAATGCTGCAAATTTCAATTGCCAATATATTGTCAAATTCCAGCTGCAAATTCCTGCCAATGCCAATGCAAATTCCAAATGCTGCACATTCCAACTGCTAATGCAATTGCAAAATTTTAGCTGCAAATTTCTGCCGATGCCAATGCAAATTTTAAATGCTACACATTTCAACTACCAATGTTGTTGCCAAATTTCAGCTACAAATTTCTGCCAATGCCAATGCAAATTCCAACCGCCAATGCAATTACCAAATTTTAACTGCAAATTCTTGCTAATGCCAATGCTAATGCCGGTTCCAACACCAAATTATTTCCATAGATCTTTATCATCATCCTCATCTTCTTCCTCCTCCGTATTCACAGAAGTGCAACAAACTGTCAAAATTCAAGAAGCAAAGATCTCTTCAATTACCTCAAATCCAACAACCCTTAATTGATCACAAAAACTCACCAATAATTTTAGGACTCTTATACCATGTTAAATTTAGAGGGAGAATAGAGAAAGAATGAAAACACTAATATATTACATTCTGTTGTTCAAATTCTATTAGATTTAGTTTGGATTTGCAATTTGAATTAGGTTTGTTTTAGATTAAGTTATTTTGTCTAGATTTTCTTAATATTTGAATTGTTATTAGAATTATATTTGATTACTATAATATTTTAAGTTTGTATTTAATGAATGCAATTCTATGTGATTTAAATCTAGCCGTCTTTTGGATTAGTGTTTTCTTTCTTTCTCGATTCTCTCTCTAAATTTAACATGATTGAGGGTGAAGATACCTTGATTTGGTAAGAACTCTACATCATCTTGCTTACTTTTGAAAGTACACTTATGGGATTGAATGTAATTCCTACTAATAAAAGTACGGAGAATCCTAGTGCTAATTATGCCTATAGTAGATAGGGGGCCGATGGGAAATTTAATCAAAATCAAAACAAAAACTAGTATAATCATTTATTGGAGGCCACAACAAAAATAATAGTGGATATATACAGAGGCAGTTCTTCAAAACCAACATGTCAGCTATGTGGATATATAGAATTACATTCATTAAATCTTTTCTAAAACTTGGAATGACCCATTTCCCCTTGGATGTAACTTGAACTTCCTTTGATTTGGAAAACGCTCCTTTCGAAAATGAACCCAAACCCAATCTCCAGGTTTTAGAATGAGAGGTTTCCTTCCACGATTCACTCTTTTTGCAACTTTTTCATAATGTTTCTCAATTCTTTCTTTCACTTGTTTATGAAGCTTCTTGACAAACTCAGCTTTGGAATTGGCATCAAGATGAACAAATTTGTTAGTCTGCAAAGGCAATAAATCAAGAGGTGTTTTAGGGTTAAATCCATAAACTATCTCAAAAGGTGAACACTTAGTTGTGTTATGGACAACCCTATTGTAAGCAAACTCAATAAAAGGTAATATTTCTTCCCACATACAAAGATTCTTGTCAAATATTGCCCTAAGCAAAGTAATCAATATTCGATTTACAACCTTAGTTTGACCATCAGTTTGGGGGTGACATGTGGTAGAAAACAACAATTTAGTTCTCAATTTCCCCCACAAAACCTTCCAAAAATGACTTAAGGACTTGACATCTTGATCACTAACAATGGAACTAGGAATGCCATGCAATCTCACAACTTCCTTAAAGAACAAATCAGCAATGTTCTTAGCATCATCAGTTTTATGACAAGCAATGAAGTGTGAACTTTTGCTAAACCTATCAACAACCACCAAGATGCTATCATGCCCTCTCCTAGTTCTAGGCAACCCAAGAATGTAAAGGTGTGTACAACCCATGTGGTCTAGATTTGGATTTAGCTTCTCTACATGTAATGCATGTACTACAAACTTTATGAACATTACGTTGCATGTGTGGCCAATAAAAATAATCTTTAAGGGAAACATATGTCTTATTTTCAGCAAAATGACCCATAAGTCCACCTCCATGAGCTTCTTTAACAAGTAACTCTCTATATGAACTCTTATGAATGCAAAGTTTATCTTTCCTAAATAAGAAATGATCAAAAGCATAGAAATTACTTACTACTACTCCCTTCACACATTGAGAATTTTTTTATACCAAAATCCTCATCATTTTCATACATTGTTTTCAAAAACTCAAATCCCAACAATTTAGAAGATAAAGTTGACAACAAGCTATATCTCCTAGACAATGCATCGACAATAACATTTTCCTTACCACTCTTGTACCTTATGACATACGAAAATGATTCAATGAATTCAACCCACCTCACATGACGACGATTTAACTTGTCTTGTCCCTTGAGATGCTTCAAATTTTCATGATCAGTATGGATCACAAACTCTTTTGGTCATAGGTAATGTTGCCAAGTTTGTAATGCTCTTACCAAAGCATACAATTCCTTGTCATATGTTGGATAGTTCAAAGCAGCACCATTCAACTTCTCACTAAAGTACATAATGGGCTTTTGTTCCTGCATTAAAACTGCTCCAATTCCTATGCCACTAGCATCACATTCAATTTCAAATGTATTTTCAAAATTAGGCAAAGACAACAAAGGTGCATAACTCAGTTTTTCTTTTAAAATAGTAAATGCATTTTCTTGAGATTCTCCCCATTTGAAAACAACATTTTTTTTAACCATCTCATTAAGTGGTGTAGCAATGGTGCTAAAATCTTTAATGAACCTCCTATAAAAACTAGCTAGGCCATGAAAGGATCTAACTTCACTAGCATTTTTAGGTTTTGGCCATTCTTGGATATCTTTAACTTTATCACTATCAACTTCAATACCATTTCCAAAAACAACAAATCCAAGAAAATTAATCTGATCTAAACAAAAAGCACACTTTTTCAAATTGGCAAACAATTGAGCTTCCCTCAATGCAAGAAAAACTTTCCTAATATGCTCTACATGATCTTTCCAAGACTTGGAGTAAACATGAATATCATCAAAGTAAACTACCACAAATTTTCCTAGAAATTCACGCAAAACATGATTCATAAAATGCATAAATGTACTAGGTGCATTGGTAAGACCAAAAGGCATAACTAACCACTCTTACAATCCATGTTTGGTCTTAAAGGCAGTTTTCCATTCATCACCAACTTTCATCCTAATTTGATGGTATCCAGACTTAAGATTAATTTTAGTAAATAAAATAGACCCATGCAATTCATCTAACATATCATCAAGTCTAGGTATAGGATGACAATACTTTACCGTAATCTTGTTGATGGCTCTACAATCCGCACACATTCTCCAAGACCCATCCTTCTTTGGAACCATGATGACTGGAACAGAACAAGGACTAAGACTTTCCCTCACATATCCTTTGGCAAGCAACTCATCAACTTGCTTTTGAATTTCTTTTGTCTCAATAGGATTAGCTCAATAAGGTGGTCTATTTGGAATGACGGCTCCCGGAATGAAATCAATTTAGTGCTCGATTCCCTTAAGGGGTGGCAATCCATTTGGTAGTCCTTCAGGAAATATGTCATTGAAATCCTGCAACAAACTCAAAAATATACTAGGCAAAGAAGGTTTTGAGTCATTAGTTAGAAAACATGGTCCTTTGCACAAAAGTACAAAGATTGGTTCCATTGAAAACAAAGCTTTCCTAACCTCACCGTTTCTAGCTAACAAAAGACTCTCATTTCTTGCTTTTCTCTCTTTGAGCCGTTTCTCATTCTTTCCACTCTTTTCTTTTTCTCCACAATTTCTTTTCTCATCCTCACTAGAATTCTTATCTTTTTCTTTCAAATTCTTTTCTCTTTTGCTTTTCTCACTCAAAATACTTTTACCCTCTTTCTCATTTTTCTCGGCCTCCACTCTCATTTTCTCTAACTTACATTTCTCATCAAACACATCTCTAGTCGACAAAGGAAGAAGAATGATCTTTCTTCCATCCTTGGTGAATTTGATGCATAGCTTTTCTGTCAAATTGTCATGGCCTTCCCAAAAGAATTTCTCTGGCATGCATAGGTGCCACATCACATAGAACATTATCACTATATTTTCCAATAGAAAATGACACAAGGCATTGCCTATTAACTCTAACTTCTCCACTATTGTTCAACCATTGAAGTTTGTATGGTCTAGGATGTGGTGTTGTAGACAATTCTAATCTTTTGACAAGTAATGTACTAACAACATTAGTACAACTTCCACCATCAATGATCACACAACACGCCTTTCCGTTCACATGACAACGAGTATGAAACAATGTTTCTCTTTGCTCCTCAACTAGATCCTCTTTAACTTGAGCACTTAAAGCTCTTTGATCGGTGTACATGCAAGCGCACGCGATCGAAGTAATATAATATGGTATGTGAGTACCAAGTATCGAATCCCAAGGGAACGGTGTAACAAAAATATTGCTAGCAAAATGTAAGGAAAATTGTAACTTTGAAAACTAAAATTGCAAAAATAAGGCTGGGGTGGTGTGTTGGTAAAACAAAATAATTGCATAATCGAATTGCAAGTTGAAGTGACAAAAATTGCAGAACTAAATTGCAGAGTCACAAAATTGCAATATTGAAATGATAAAGATTGAATAATTGAATTGCAGAATCGAGAAATGGTAATATTAGATAGCAAACTAGATAGACTTAGTGAATGAAATTGCAAAAGAAATTTTAGATAAAGATGGGGCTCAAGAATGTCATTGCCCTAAGTTGTAATTGCAACCCAAAATTGCAAGTCCAACCTATTCTACACTCAATTGTAAACCAAAATTGCTTCTCCTATTCACCTTGAATTTAAGTTTTTAGGAGGCTAAGTGAGTGACTTATATGTCTATAGTCCCTCTATCTTAGATAATTCGGCTCGACAATTTTATGGGTTTTGGAGTTCTTAATCCCTATGTCTAGGGTAAGAATTGGCTTATGTCTAAGCTCTTTTCTCCATCACTTGTGCGAAATCTGCTTATCACTAACCCGTTGGTATTAGATCTAAGCTTGAGTTGCTACCCTAGTTGATCATTCTAGGATCTCAATGGAAATTTGTTCAACACAAGCAAACAATTGAGATGTAGGCTTGGTTTTTAGTTGAAATTTTGGCTACAATTACTTCTTAGAGAATTCACATCCTTGAACCCCCTAAGAAGTTTAGCTCATAATGAAAGTAAAAAGCTTACAACTAATTTTTGAAGAAAAATCCATATTAGAAAATTGAGTAAATTGCTAATGATGACCAAGGTTAAATGAATTAATACAAAATTCTATCCTAAAAAAAAAAGCATTGCATATTAGAACAATTAGAACAATAAGTTTTAATGCAATTCTGGGCAATTAACCAACAAAGCTTCCAAGCATTCTCAAATTGAAATAAAAACATAGGGCACTAAGGAAAAATCAAACTTCCATATGAACATAACTATATGAAACGTTTCCAAGAGAGCATAATTAAATTGAATAGAAGTACTGTCAACTAAGCTTTTTCTAATAACAAAATCAATCCAACTGAGCTTTTTCAAAATAACAGAATCAATTCTTGCAAGAAACGGAGTTAAGTAGAAGCAGAAATGATCTATTCTTTTTCGAATTTATTCTCCATTCTAATCGACTTCATCTTTTCACTATTTTCTAGGAATTGATTAGTCTTAACAATCCAAGCTTCACTTGAATTGGACTGAATTTTTGAAGAAAAATAGACCCAAACAGTAGCAAACTTACTGTACAACAGAGAAAAAAAACAGAGGAAGAAAATTGCAGAAAAACATAGAGAAAACCCACGAAATTAACTCCAAAATCGATCTTTTTCTTCAATCATCTTCTCTCTTTTTTTAGGCCTTCAGTAGGGTTGAATAATGCCCAAATTTCGTGCTCAAAACCCCCAAATCGTGCAATAATTAAGGATTTTCGGAATGGGTTAAATGCAAAATTTTTCCTTTTTTGAACTTTTCTACTACTCCAAAAAAATTGCAGAATCCCAAAATTGCAATTTTGGTTTTGCAATTTCTACATTCCCAAGTCTGCTGCTCCAGAAAAGAATCCCGAAATTGCAATTTTGGTTTTGCAATTTCCACATTCCCTTCAAACAAGCTTAACTTTTTTAGAATCTTATCATAATTGCCTTCATTCTTATTTCTTTCTTATTTTCAAGCAACTTTCAACTATTTCCAAATGATCTTAAGACAAAACAATAATATTTTAAGTAATTGGGAGTTAAATAAGCCTTAATTCTAAGGCTTATCACTATTCTAGTTACAAGCACATCCCTTACAATTGGTTCTTCATAACTTCCATCACTAGACTTCTCTAATTGAGTAATTTCTTCCTTCTCCTCCTCACTTTCACTCCCTTCACCCTCAGTTATCACCTCTCCATTATTGATTATCATTATTCTTTTGTTTGGACAATCTCGACTTACATGCCCTAACCCTTGACATTTCCAACACTTAATATCCTTATTCCTCTCCTTAGGCTCCTCTACTTTAGCCTTTCCTTTCATAGAAGACTCCCATTTTTCTTTAGATTTTTCTTGCACATACCTATCTTTACTTCTAAAGTCACTTCTATTCTCCTTTTTCCATGATGTGTTGAAAGAAGAAAAAGGTTTAGAATAAGTGTACCTTGCTCTTCTAGTACTCAACTGTTTTTCCACCTTTATGGCAAGATGCAACATCTCCTCTATGTCAAAATAAGATTGTAGATCAACCCGGCCTGAAATCTCCTTGTTCAAGCCATTAAGGAACCTTGCCATGTGATTCTCCATGTCCTCGTCAATATCAAGATGATCCATCAAAGTGTCCATCTCCTTGTAGTAGTCTTCCACATATTTACTTCCTTGTCTCAATCCTTGTAGCTATTGTGCCATGTCCCTTTAAAAATGCTTTGGAACAAACCGCTTCCTCATTGACTCCTTGAATTCATACCAAGAATCAATGGGTGCCTCGAGCCACTACGTTTAATATTATTGTTTAAATTGAGCAACACATAACATTCCTTCTTTGCATCATCAAAATTATGGAAATTGAACATCGACTCTACTGTTTTCTCCCATTGAAGGTACTCCTTTGGATTGGTTTTTCCATAGAACTTTGGAAGCTTCAATTTGATGTTTCCCACGTTACGATCAATTCTCTTTTCATAAAGAATTCTAAATTGGAAATTACGATGTCTTCTTTCACGACCTCTCCCTCGATATAAACCACGGCCAATATGCATTTCTCCTCCTCTTGGAGCTCCAACTAATGTAACTTGGTCATCCTCCAATTGATCAGATTCATCACCCTCATAATGTTTCTCATTGCGGACGTTGACAACTTCAACACGTTGTGGTGGTAGTGGTGGAATCCTCTCTCGAGCTTGTGTCGAGTCTCCAACCTTCCAATACATTCTGACAACTCTTCCAGGGTATGAATCATTCTCTCCATAGCTCCATGTTGATCCTCCCTCAATCGTTCATAAAAAATATTACTACCCGCACCTTGATTTTCCATGCTGTAAAACAAAGTAAAGTAAAAAGAAAAAGAAATGGACCTCACAAGCACTCCCTCGCGTTTTTTTCCCTCTAGGAACATGAAAGGTCACTCGTGTTTGCACTCAAATAAGACAAAAAAAAATACTCTTAAGACTACAAATATCTCCAACTTCAGCAAGTCTTATAGTATTCTTATGAGAATCATGCAAGAACACTTCCAATATAGCTAGAATGTGAAAAGTCACAAAATCTCAAAGTTAGAAAACAAGTATGGAAAGGATTTTTAAGAAGAAAAATGGTTCAAGAAAGATGAGATGAAAAACAAAGCGGATAACAAAGAGGTATGAGTGAAAAGATGTGAATGAAAAGATAGGAATGACAAAATATATATGAATTTAGACTCTTTTTAAATGTAATCAATTCACAAAGCGGATAACATAACACTTTTTTTTTCTAAACAAGTGACAAGTAGCATAAAATATGAATAGCCACAAGAAGATGATAAGTCACTTTTTTTTTAACGTCCTTTTTTTTTCAAACTTTCCTTCTTTCTTTTCTTTCTTTTCCTTTTTTTTTTTTTTTTTTTTTTTTTTTTTTTTTTTTTTTTTGTGCAGCAAGTACAATAAAATATGAAGCAAAGATGAGAAGATGAAGAGTCACAAGAAAATGGAAGAAGATGTAAGGATTAAAATGAGAAAGAAAAAAAGATGAAATAGAATGGAAAGCAAGTAAAGATATAATCGGTTTAGAGCCTAAGCTCTGATACCAAATGATAAAGGAACTATCTCAATTACGCTTGAGAACTCCCCTTATTCAAGGTGAACCCCACAACAATAATAAGAAAACCGCATTAACAAGATGATAAGCAACCCCACGAAAGTTAGACAGATTTTTACTTGGAAAAAGTGATCGATGATCAAGAAGAAAGAAGAACTTGTTCCTATCTTCTAGATTTCAAACTTTCCACAATCTAATGGATCAAACTAGATTGAAAGTTCTAGACATGCATTCTAAACTCAAGAATACAAAGAAAGCATAAAGCTTGAGAGATACTAAACTCAAATATGAGATTTTATTCAACTTCAACTTGTGTTCAAATGACAAAATGACAGCCCTATTTATACTAATTTAATAGACACCATGAAAGGACACAACCCTTCACCTATGTAGTCTAAATTCAGCCCCTAACCTTTCAAATCCATACATGAACCAAATTAAATGTAAATACATGAATTTAATAGGTACATAATACATTAAAGATGTGAATGAATCTGGATTTTTAGATTCAGTATGACTCTTGGTTGAAAAGGTGCCTTATCAATCTTGAAAGGATGCAACTCTTCACTCTGTGTAGACACCTTAGCTTGGAGGTAAGCATTCAATGCTTCTTTAAGACTTTTAGCTCTAGCTCTTGTCATTGGACCTTGTGGTATAATGATTGCCTCATGATTGGATTGAATTGGAGTTGACTTCCATTGACTTTGAGTAAGAGCTTCAATTGAGCTTACTTGAGCTGGTTGAGCTTGGTTTTCATCTTGTAAACTTCCCTCTTGGTCTCCATGATTGCTCATTTCCTTATCAATTTGGCATAAGCATCTTGGAAATCCATCTCTTAGAACACTTGATTTCATAGTTAAAGGATGTAATCTTTCAGTTAAAGTTAATGAAGAGTTTAAGTTTTGTGCATCTTGTCAATATGGTAAAGCTCATGCCCTACTATTTTCCTCTTCTGTTTCTGATTGAGCTTATCAGGCATGTCAAATAATATTTATAGTCCACATCACAGATATTTTACAATACAGTGGCAGAGTCGATCCACAAGGAGGCCAAACTTTAGTTATTATCTTTTTTTAATTGGGCAGTGTGATATAATTGAGGGGTTGTTGTGATAACTAAAATAAAGGAAATTAAAATGCATAAAATGGAAATTAAAGTCGAGAAGTAAAGCAAACTTACTAATAACATCAATTCAGGAGGTCATCGAGCCCAAACATGTAATTTCTATCCCAGGTTCATAATTAATTTTAATGTGCAATGTATACGTTTAACACCTAATTCAATTCCAACGGAAAAGTCGTCGAAATTCTAATCCCTTATGAAATTAGCCCAACCTAGCATCGAACTAACTCTAAATCGACTCTAAGGGCTGGGCACGAGCGTTTCATACCCCCTAAGACAATAGCATTAAGCCTAGGATGGATTATGAAACTTTAACTAAATGGAAAACAAATTAATTAAAGAGCTAATTAGTCTTCTAGGAACCATGATTCGACGTAGAATCTCCCAAAATGTGCCTTATGCTCAAATTCCTACAAGATAATTAATTTATCACATTAAAAACTTCAATTCAACAAATTATCTCAAAAAATGTATCTTGTACTCAATTTAAGTATAAAATATGCATTATACTCATAAAATCGATAGAACTAGCATGATTTAGGCACTAAATAATATGGTCAATTTATGTCTCATCAATTTCTCAAGCAAGCAATCAATTTGATCTTATACATACCAATTTGTGGGGCCTTTCATCAGTTTTGTCCGCCACTGGTTTCAAATACTATGTTTTATTTCTAGATGACTTTAGTCGGTTTGTGTGGTTATACCCTCTCGAGAAAAAGAATGATACACTGGCTATTTTTAATCACCTTTAACGATGGTTAAAACTCAATTTGGGGGCACTGTTAAAGCTCTACATTTAGACATGGTCGAAATTATGTCTGTGTTCATCAAATTTGCCATAATTGGGTATTCAGTCTCAGTATTCTTGTCCTTACATGTCAGCACAAAATGGTAGGGCAATACAAAAGCATCGATATGCTGTGCAAATAGGTTTAATTTTATTAGCACAAGCTTCTATGACGTTGTCTTATTCGTTGGATACTTTTCTCACCTTAGCAATGTTGATAAATGGGGTTACCTTCTCTGACACTTCGAGGTAAGTCCCTTGTGGAACTCATGTTTAACAAGAAGCTCGATTTTACTATGTTGAAAATGTTTGGTTATGCCAGTTTTTTGTGTTTAAGACCATATCAAAGTCACAAGTTTGATTTTCACTATGAAAAGTGTGTATATCTGGGTCCTAGCCCTTGCCATAAAGGGTATAAATGTCAGAATGTTGCTTGTAGAGTTTATATCTCTCACCGTGTTAGATTTCCTGAAGAGGAGTTTCCCTTTGCTGATAAATTTGGTGTTGTATCAAATGATGTCTCCACTTCAGTATCCCATAATGCTTCACCTTCTATGACTCAGTGGTTCAATTCACATATTGATGTTTGTCCCTCCACCTCACTACCAACCTGTCCTTTACCTATATCTTCTACTACTACCTCCAGTCCACCATGCCAAGTGTCCTTGTCGTCACCCACATGTCCATCTTAAAATCCTTCCACGCCACATCCTACTGTTAGTCCCTTTTCACCCACCACTATTCCAAATTGCTCCGTTTCACCATAACTTTCAACTACTCTTTTCACTCTTCGTCCATTGTCCATGGATTCCTCACCAAATAGCATCTCCCCCCTCTCATGTTGCACTTGTTCCTTCCCCACCTCTTGTTGTGCCCAACCCAACCTCTCTTGCTCCCACACATCCCTTGGTCACCAGTGCCAAGTCAGGGATTTTAAACCAAGAGTTCGGTTGTCACAAGCACATATAGATTGGTTTGTTACTGAACCAACATAAGTGCAAGATGCTATCAATACACCTCAATGGAAGAATGCCATGGATCTTGAATATACAGTCTTGATGAAGAACAAGACCTGGCACCTCATTCCACCTTCTCCCCCACTTAATGTGGTGGGGAACAAATGGATATTTCACATCAAACGTAATTCAAATGGCATGATTCAATGCTACAAATTGAGACTTATGACGAAAGGATTTTCATCAAAGTCTGGGAATAGATTTTTTGAAACATTAAGTCCGATGGTGAAAGTGTCTACAATTCGACTGGTGTTAGGTGTTACCATTTCCAAAGGTGGGGTATTACATCAGTTGGACCTCAATAATGCATTTTTGAATGGTACACTCGATGAGAATTGTTTATATGAATCATCCTCCTAGCTATGTGAGTGCTACACATCCAGACTATGTTTGTGAAAGAAATAATCTAATTAAACCCTAGTGGAAGCTTCAGAATCGATTTGAGTTTATTTAGAACAAAAAATAATATTAGGATTAAGCATAAACATACCTTGAATAAAAGAAGTTCTTCTTGTATACTTAGTTTCTTCCACAAAAACCTTCCTTGCTATGTCTCGAACAAAGGATCAAAAGGGTTTGTTGGGAACCTTCTTAAAAAATGAATGAGAGAATGGGGGGAGAATTCTCTAGACTTTATTTCTCTTAGTTGGAATGCACACCAATGGCTCATCCCTAGGGCCCTATTTATAGTGGCCTAGGAAAAATAATTAAATAATATATTTTAATATCTAATACATTAAAATATATTTATCTAACCAATTTGAATCATATTCAAACCTTTCCAAATTCTCTTACAACATCTATTTCTTTATTTGAATCTAATTCAAATTAATAAATATCTTTTCTTTAATGTATCTTAATACATTAATAATGTCTTTAATATTTAATGCATCATATACAATAAATATGTTTTTCCTCATTTAATATATCAAATATATTAAATTTTAATTTGAACATTTCAAAATTTCTCTCAACGAAATTGATCCTTATTTGTTCATATGAGCTAACAAGGGGACCTTATGGGTCTACAGATTATAAGCTTCAATGATACAAAATCAATTAATTAAACTATTTAATTAATTAATTTTCATTCATTAACTATAGGTCACTCCACTATAGACCTAGAATTGCACTCTTATGCACTGCATGACAAGTTATGTCCATGAATATAATCACTACATGCAAGTCGATCATTCACAAGTTGTTTATAATTACAGCTGCGTCAAAGTCCGTTTTACCCCTATAATTACATCTTATACCTTAAGTAACACTGATCCTTTAATGAACAATTTGTTTATGATCTAATCATAAACTAAGTCCCTCTTGGGCCAATGAGAGAGTGGGGCCCCATTGTTCAAGTCTTGAAATCAGCAATTAAGGCAACTACTCATCTACTTTCCCTATATGGAAATGAGTGAATTTCATCTCATGAAATTATGTTTTCACTTCCCTATTTGGTCAAGTCCCCAAAATGGTAGACTTATTGAATTGGTTAAAAAACCATTCTCACCCATGCAGATCAAAGGACGAGCCCTCACAGGCATGACTTCACAACTTACTCAGGATTAAGATCGAGTTGCATATGATCATCTTGTGAAATATTAATCATCTCAATTAACGGATTTATAAAGAGAGATTAAATATTTCGTGGTCCAGCCTTATACAAACTTATTGTATAGGATACCCCCACTCACATGTCTCCACATGAATGATTTGGATCAAAATCATTATTAACAATTATAAAGTGGGTCGTATCAATAGTGTTACCAAGATAAGCACCCAATCCTAGCTATCCATATACTATAGACTCTTTAGGTTATTACTTGAACACAATCCTCATGTATGTCAACTACATATTGTTCAAGATTACAATAATAACCTTGGATTTCACACAATATTGGATAATGTTATGCACAATATAAAATAATAAATTATTTTATTAATAAATGAGAAAATGTTTAATTTCAAAAAACGAGCTTTAGGGCACAAATCCTAACAGTTTGCAAACTTGACAAAGCGATATATGGTCTTAAGCAGGCTCCAAGGGCATGGAACAATACATTGAAATCCACATGGTTGGCGTGTGGGTTTCGAAACTCTAGGTCTAATACCTCTATATTTATTTTTGGGCATGGTTCCTCTATTATATTATTACTAGTCTATGTAGATGATGTGGTTATTATAGAAAATGATTCATTGATGATAGATAAATTGTTTGGTATTCTTAATATGAAGTTTGCATTAAAGGATCTTGGAGCTTTGAATTACTTTTTGGGTATTCAAGTACACTATCTACCCTCTAGTATACTCCTCAGTCAGGCAAAATATGTTGATGAACTACTCCACAAGTTGAATTTTAGTGATCTCAAACTAGCTCCTTCACCCTATGTTCAAGGTAAGCATTTTTCTCTTGCATATGGTGATCTTTTAGTCAATCCTTTTATTTATCGGAGTAAAGTTTGTGCTCTACAATATCTCACTCATATATGACTAAATATTGCATACATTGACAATCACTTGAGTTAGTTTCTTAAGCAACCAATTGATGTTCAATGGCAAGCTGTGAAAAGAATCCTTCGATATGTGAGAGGCACGAAGAATTATGGCTTACTTGTTCTTGCTAGTGTCGATCTATCAATTTCTTCTTTTTTAAAAGTTGATTGGGTGTCAAACATTGATGACCGAAAGTCAATTGTATCCCGCTATGTGTTTGTTGGGAGTAATCTGGCCTCGTGGTCTTATAAGAATCAAATTGCAGTTGCCAAATCGAGCATGAAGTCAGAGTATCGGGCACTTAGTCATCTGCTAACTTGCCAATAGAGATGAGATTCATCTTAACACTGGGCACAAACCTGACATTACGCAGTACCAATTTATTCCCACAATCTGTCTTCCGACTAACATCTCAAATCCCACTAGTTTTGGAGATTCTACTATTTTCATCCTTATTAGACCATGATGTCCTTTTGTGAAGGATGTGAACAAGCTCTTATCTAAAGTTATGTGAACAATAACTGCACTGTCTAAAATCCACTCAGATGACGTATTACAATTCTCTATGTTACTACCTACACAGACTAAAGCATCATGCATTGCATTTGTTTCCTCTTTTTCTTTCTTTTCTAGATCTTCTTGTAATTTTCTACAATGACTCTTAGTGTGACCTTTCTTGTGATAGTAAAAACATTCTGTTTCTTTATTCCTATAACCCCACTTTTTCCTACTGTTACTCGGTTTGTTTTCTTCATTAATCTTCTCTTTACCCTTAGTTAAAGCTAAAGGTGATCTTATAGTAGATGACTCTCTGTCATTACTTTCCCTACGTATTTCTCCAACTATAGTTAAATCACAAACACCCAAAAACTTCAGAGTATTTTCTCTCTTATCAAATTGGACACTGTTGTCTTCATCGTTTTCCAACTATTAGGTAAAGATGCTAATAACATAATAACATTCACTTTATCAGTAAACTCTATTTTCACTGATTTTAACTGACTTATCGAAGTGGTTACCTCATTTATATAGGAATTCACATAAGCATCCTTAGCCATACGCATATTGAAAGACTTCCTAAGCAGATAGATTTTATTATTTGTTCAGGATTTTTCATACCTATTTGTAAGTACTTCTAACATATCAATTGCAATTGTCACGCCAGCCACCCGACTAACCACATCCATTGACAGACACATCCTAATTGTTTCAATTGCTTCTTTATTTAAGGTTTCTCAATTTTCATCTTTCATTCATTCCAGTCTCTCTTTCAAGGCCTTATTTGATTTCTTGACAGTCAAATAATCCTTGATCATCATCTTCCAATACCCAAAAAATTTTCATCAAACTTCATGACTCTGTTAAAACTTGTTATTCCATAAATCCCACGACTCATGAACCAAAAAAGGTTATGATACCACTGGTTGGGAGAAAAATAATAATAAAATAATAAACTAAAATATTATTTCTCCCCTGCCACAAGATAAACCACACAAGCTAGAATCACAAATCAAAATATAGAGAGATAAGAAAAAAAGGAAGCACACCAGAAGTTATACTGGTTCTCCCAAACTCAAGACTACGTTCAGTCTCTGCAACTACATGTTCTACTATTATGGGGAGATTACAAGAAGTCTTCAATCTGCGCTACAAACTAACTCTCAATAGCCCAACAATAGCTATTGACTTCCATGCATCACAACTCGATAGCTTGGGATCAACAATAAAGAACACCCCTCAAACTACAAGAGAAAAACACTCTATGTCTCTCACAAACAAAACTGGGGCCAATAATGAAAATAAAAGATGCTTAGCTTTGTTTTCAGAAAAATTGAACAGAAATGTTCAACTTACTTAAAGGTACAATAGCGATACTCTTGAGTCTTAGAATTTTTCAAAACACGATGCCATTCAACCACACAAACCACAAACCAAAAAGTAACTGAAAATTGGCGATAACGAAAACCCAAAGAACACAACGATTGTTCGAGAATGAATATCAAACGTAAAACCCAAAAAAAGGAAAAACAGAAATAAAGAAAAACAAAAAGAATCCACTGAATTTGGTAAAAGGTAAAAGGACACAACAATTGGTTAAGTGAAAAAAAAAAGAAAGAAGAAAGAAACAGATCGGTGAAAAAAAGCATAAATGGAGATGGAAACCTTGAGGTTGTAGAAGTTGAAGTAGAACAAGTCGTTGAATGGTGGATATTAGAGTGGTAAGTCAAGGGAGACAATGAATGCAATGTGGATAAAATGAAGGGAGGAGTTGATTTGCTGTTGTGATATTATTTTAAAAGTTTCATTTTGATCCTTGAACTTTTAATTTTTTCAAGAAATATCCTCTATTTGCTTCCACCATTAAAACCAAAACAAAATTATATCGTGCAATTGAGTTGTACCTTAGATGTTGTTGGAAGCGTCAATGAGAGCCACAATAATACTCACTCTATATCTCACAATTTTGAAGAGAAGAAACTTGTTCTCTTACAAAACTCAAGAACACACAAAAGAAGAATATTGTTCTCTTGAATAACTTTCTTTGAATTGCTTTGCTTCTCAATTGACTTAGTTACAAAATGAGGGAAATTATCCCTTTATATAATACCCCAGAGACACTTCTAAAAGACACAAATTAAATAAGTACATGTATACATAATATTCATGTATTTTAACAAAATAACCTTCATGCATCAATGAATTCATGTATCTAGGAACTATAAATTCATGTATGTGTATCATGAATCTAGCTTAATTTCTAACATCCCCCCTTAAGCTAGACTTCCATGACTCCAAGCTTCTCCTTCATTTTTAGAAACAAGTTAGCTTTTAATGCCTTTGTGAATATGTCTGCAACCTGCTCTTGTGTTCTGCAATACTTGATGCATACTTCTCCATCTTTGATCAATTCTCTGATGAAATGATATTTGATCTTTATATGCTTACTCTTTCCATGAAAAACTGGATTTTTCGCAAGAGAAATTGATGAGCTATTGTCACAAAATATGACTATCTCATTTTCTTGAGGACACTTAAGTTCTTGTAGCACCATTCTCAACCAAAGTGCTTGACAACTGGCTGTAGATAAAGAAATATATTCAGCTTCTGTTGTTGATAAGGCTACAAGTCCTGCTTCTTTGATGCCCATGAAACTGCGCCTGAACCAATATTGAACACATATCCAGAAGTACTTTTGTAATCATCAATGTTTCCTCCTCAATCACTGTCACTATAACCAACTAGAACATTATCTATGTTCTTCTTATAGTGAATTCCATGATCAATAGTTTCAAGAATATATCGGAGAACTCTTTTTCCAGCTTCCCAATGACTTCTCCTTGGTGATGCCATAAACCTGCTCAACAAGCTGACTGAGAACATAATATCAGGTCTAGTTGTAGTTAAATACATTAAACTCCCAACGAGATTTCTATAAATGGTGGCATCAAAATCTTCACTCTCACATGTTTGCTCAATTTCAAACCTACTTCCATAGGAGTATTGGTTGGATAAGCATTCTCCATTTTGAACTTTACCATCAAATCTTTTGCATACTTCTTCTGGGAAATGTTGATCCCATGATCACCTTGCTTAACTTCAACACCAAGGAAGTAATGAAGTAAGCCCATATCAATCATCTCAAATTCTTTCTTCATGCTCCCTTTGAACTCTTCAAGCATCATGGTTGAAGTTCCCGTAAAGATTAGATCATCAACATAGAGAGAAATGATTAAAAAATTACCATTTTTGCTTTCTTTTGTGTAAAGAGCATGTTCATATGGGCATCTTTTAAAACCATTCTCTAGGAAGAAACTGTCGATACGACTGTACCAGGCTCTTGGTGCTTCCTTCAGCCCATACAATGCTTTCCTCAGTCGACACACCTTATTTTCTTCTCCAATCTTGACATAACCAGGTGGTTGTTTAACATATATTTCTTCCTCCAGATACCCATTTAGAAAAGCTGACTTGACATCCATTTGATGTACTTTCCAGTCATTTTGAGCTGCCAGCGCGAGAAGCAAACGAACTGTCTCTAAGCGAGTCACAGGTGCAAAGATTTCTTCATAATCCACACCATACTTTTGCTTATACCCTTTGACGACGAGTCTTGCCTTGTACTTTTCGACTTCTCCATTTTGCTTCAGCTTTGTTCTGTACACCCATTTTACTCCTAGAGCTTTTCTACTCTCTGGTAGTTGTACTAGCTCTCATGTTTCATTTCTTCTTATTGCATCAATCTCTTGATCCATTTCTACTTTCCATTTTTCATCTTTAATCGCCTCTTTGCAAATAAAGCAAAATCAACATGATCATCTTCTATTATTCTTCTTGAAACATCATAGATCTCTTGAATATTTCTTGTCTTCTTTGGTGGAGTTTCTCCATCACTTGTGGAATGTGGAGATGAAGATGAAGAAGCCACTGGCTGAGTCCCTTCAAGCTCTAAGTCTTGAGTTACTATTTTGTCATCCATGTCAACAAGTAATGGATTCTGGTCTTCATTTGCTACATCCCATCTCCAAAATTCTACTTCATTGAATTTGACATCTCGAGTAATAATGATTTTCTTGCTTATAGGATTGTATAATCTATAAGCCTTGGAGTTCTCACTGTACCCAACAAAAATGCATTTCTCTGATTTATCATATAACTTACCTCTTTTCTCATCAGATATGTGAGAATAAACAATGCAGCCAAATACTCTTAGGTGACTAACAATTGGCTTTAATCCACTCCATGCTTCTTGAGGTGTAAGGCCTTGGACACTTTTGGTTGAAGCCCGATTCAAGAGATAAACGACACATGTCACTGCATCTCCCCAAAATTCATCCGGAAGCTTCTTAGCCTTCAACATACTTCTTGCAAGCTCCATTATTATCCTGTTCTTTCTTTTTGCAACTCCGTTTTGTTGAGGAGTTCTTCGAACAGTCTTCTGGTGCTTGATTCCATTTTCCTTCAAGAAATCTTCAAAAGCAATATATTCACCTCCGCGATCAGAACGCAATGTTTTCAACTTCAAGTTACTTTCATTTTCAACCATTGCTTTGAATGTCTTAAAACACTCAAAAGTAGAACTTTTTTCTTTTAGCAGGTAAATCCATGTCTTCCTACTATAGTCATCAATAAATGTGAGAAAATAACGATTACCTCCAAGCGTAGTAGTTCGCATGGGTCCACATAAATCTGTATGGACAAGCTCAAGAGGTTCTGATGCTCTCCAAGCATTTCCTATCGAAAATGGACTTCGATGATGCTTCCCCAAAATACATGCTTCACAAAATTGACCTTCCTTTTTAATATTTGACATTCCTCTCACCATATGTTGTTGACACATGTGAGATAAAGTGTCAAAACTCAAGTGCCCATAACGATAATGCCAAAGCCATGACGTATCTTTTACCAACATCTCGAAACATAAAAGCTTCTCATAAGACATTTTAATAGGAAACATCTTGTTGGTAGTCATATGTACCTTCATTACGAGACCTCCATTCTTGGTTCTGATCTCGCACATGTTGTCTTTGAATATTACATCATGCTTTTTCAATAGAAGTTGCCCAACACTTAAGAGATTGTGTTTGAGACCAGGAACATAATACACATCAGTAATTCTTTTTGCTCCATTCTTTGTCTTGACAAGAATATCTCCTTTTCCTTTGACTTCGAGCTTCTTGTTATCACCAGTCTTCACCTCATTATGTAGAGATTCGTCCAAGGTTACAAAAATATCCTTCCTTCCTGTCATATGGTTACTGCAACCACTATCAAGATACCATATATCTTCGGTGCTTGTTTCTTGGACATTGAAGGTGAGAAAAAGAAGACCTTGGTCATTATCCTGTTGTTCATGCATTAGGGTTGTCTCTGTCTGATTAGCCTTTTTGGACCAACAATCTGCTTGAAAATGACCATAACGTCCACAATTGAAACATTTTATGTGAATAATCTCCACGACCTCTACCTCTGCTTCTTCCTCGACTTGAACTTCTTTCCCTTCCTCTATTTAAAGAAGCTAGATTATCACTTGTTTCAAAATCAGAATTTTTGAAATCATTGGATCTTCCATTTCCTCGACCACCACGTCCACCTCTTCTTCCACTAGATCTTCCTCTAGAAGAAGTTTGCCTATGAAAAGCTTCTTCTGAAGGAGTAGAATCAAATCGCTTCAATCTAAGCTCATGAGATTGGAGAGATCCCATTAAGTTATTAATGGAGAGAGTTGACAAATCTTTGGATTCTTCAATTGCGACGACAATGTGTTCGTATTTTCTAGTCATGCTTCTAAGGATCTTTTCAACCACTCTTTGATCTTCAATTGTTTCTCCATTTGATCTCAGTTGATTAACAATTAAGAGAACACGATTGAAAAATTCTTCAATAGTTTCAGCATCTTTCATTCTAATGGTATCAAATTCAGCTCGAAGTGCTTGCAATCTTACCATTTTTACCTTATCTTCTCCTTCGTATAGACTCTGTAATGCATCCCATGCTGTTTTAGCAGTTGTAGCTCCTGAAATTCTTTCGAAAATATTTTCATCTACAGCTTGGTAGATAAAAAATAATGCCTTTTTGTTTTTCTTTCTAGCATCTTTCAACTCATTGAGTTGTTGTTGTGAAAGACCTTCCTCACGTTCTTGCTCCATATATCCATTTTCAACAATGTCCCAAAGATCTTGAGATCCATAAAGAATCTTCATTTGTTGATTCCATTGTCTATAATTCTTTCCTTCAAAATGAGGAAGCTGAGGTTGCAACATATTGTTGGATGACATCTTTTAACTTTTGCTCTGATACCACTTTGTTGGAAACGTCAATGAGCCCACAATAATACTCACTCTATATCTCACAATTTTGAAGAGAAGAAACTTGTTCTCTTACAAAACTCAAGAACACACAAGAGAAGAATATTGTTCTCTTGAATAACTTTCTTTGAATTGCTTTGCTTCTCAATTGACTTAGTTACAAAATGAGGGAAATGATCCCTTTATATAATACCCCAAAAGACACTTCTAAAAGACACAAATTAAATAAGTACATGTATACATAATATTCATGTATCTTAACAAAATAACCTTCATGCATCAATGAATTCATGTATCTAGGAACTATAAATTCATGTATGTGTATCATGAATCTAGCTTAATTTCTAACAGATGTTTAGGGTATAAGAGAAAAAATATAAAAGAATACAAATGACTATTTTATTTATCTATTTCGAAAAAATACAAAGAAAAAAAAAGAAGATTATTATTTTCGTTTCCCTCCATCTCATCGTTGTTAACAAACAAAATTTGGACCTCGGTCTCACAATCCTTCCATGGACAAAAATTAGGCCAAAATTTAGAATGACTAGATTTAGTAGCAACTCTCATCTTGTGTATCATTATTAAGAAGAAAAGTTGATCGTGCTATTATGATGATTGTTGGCATTGGTGACCTCATGAATGGATGAAGAGTAGATCCAAGACAGTTTAAAAGGAACCAATTTTATTCATAACTTTATACCCTAAATATAATTGGTGAAGTCACACATATGACTATATATACTTAGCCTAATTTTTTTGTTTTTAAATTACAAAGCAGATGCAATGGTGGTTTGCTTCTGGCCTTCCACTTCATCAACCAATTGTTCCGTCTTCAACAAGGCATAAATTTCTGTAATAAATCGTTCCATGGCTGGAGCAGGCAAGCACAAGGGTACCAGAATTCCATTTTCTCCTTTTTTGTTCTTGAAAGGCATATAAAAGTTTATCGTACCATGGAAAACTTTGGCCCCTCCTAGTATAAGTCCTCCAAAAAAGGCCTTTCCCCATCCAAAGTCCACCTCTTCAAACCCAGCTCTCGTTACGTCAGACACAACATATGACCCAACTTCAGTGAGTTGGGGTCGTCCTTTAATCACCATAAGATCCATCACAGAGTTTATGTACTCCTTCGACATCTTGGCCTTGGCTTTCCTAATCAATTCTACAGCATAACCTAGTGGGTTCCCACAAAGCTTTGCGGCAGTTGTGAGTGCTGCAGGTAAAGCAAAAGCATTGCCGTAATACCCTGACGGTAAAGAGTTAAACTTGGAGCGTAAGTTCACGAGGCAAAGAAAGAGCACTTCCTCCTCTGGGCTAATTTGAAGGGCTATGGTACGGAGGCGCCAAATGTAGGCTGTGATGAGCTCAAAGGAGGAACATTCGCGAAGGTGGGTTGGTAAAGTTTGACGAAGGGTGGAGATTTGAAGTGGCCCAAAGAAGATGAAGCGATGGGCCAGGTTGTCAATTGGAATAAGGGAGCCCTTAGTGTTGGCAACTTGGTCATATTCATGGTGGCTATAAGTGATTCTAGGAGGGTCCCTTGCGGTTAAGAGAGCCCTTTGCCATACTGGAAAAATAGATGGAGCAAAAGCCCCACGAGCCATCTCTGCTATAGCCATCATGAATTGGACAAGGCCGAAAGCGTCGCCCATCGTATGATTGAAACGAAGAGCAAAGATGAAACCACCACACTTGAGTCGTGTCACCTAAATGACAAATAAAACAAACAAAAAGCCAAATCAATGGTTACTATGGTGTTTTAGGTGAATTTTTAATTAATATTTACAAAAGAAGTAGGCTAAACATATCAGATAGTCTTCCATTATTTAGTTAATTATCAATTTGGTCCTTAATCTTTTAAAATTCTCAATTTTACTCTTAATGTATTAAAAATTTTAAGTAAAGTCATTCGGTAAAAAAGATTGTTAAAATTGGTTAATCGAGAGCTAATGTGCATTATTAAATAGTTATTTTAGTCATATATTTCAACTCAGGGACATGCCACTTGAAATAAATGGATTTTGTCAATCAGTGAGTTCAATTTTATGTGTTAATATGTTTTAAGGGATATGTCAACGAGTGCAAATATGTTAATAAAACAGTAATTTAATAATATGTCAACTTTTTGTTAAAAAAGTTAATATAAATTTTTTTTTAATAGAATGACTTAAATAGTAAAAATTTTTATGATATACTGTTTTTGTATAATTGTTAAAGTATATCATTGATATATCATTTGTGTGATAAAGTTCATTAATATAAAGTATAGTATTGTTATACTATTCTTGTATTATTGATAGAATATATTACTCATATACAATTACAAAAATATATTATTAATATTTCATTTTTGTATCCTCAATAAGTTATACTAGTAAGATACCAATATGAAGTATATTATCAATGTTCCATTGTTTATCATTGATACATTATATATACTAATATAAAGTATATCACTAATACATGCATATCACTAATATATACGAGTTCTTATATTGTGCCACTATTGCAAATGTTTTATCCACTTTTGCAAAATATTTTATCGTGTAAAAACTATTCTATTATTTCGGCTAGATCTGATATTATCAAAAAATAATTAGCCTCCAAAATTATCTACCAAACAAAAGGGTTCTCTTGTTTTTCCTAGTTAAAAAGGAAGAAAGAATATCGAGATTCTGTTTTGAAAAGAAATTTCAGCAAACTAGAAGGTGTAAGGCATATGAAATTTACTATTTTAAAATCTCAAATTTACTATTTTTTTCAGTCATAATGATGGAAAATAATATAAAAAATAAATATCCTATATATACCTGAATGAGACATAATGGACAATTAAGGATCCAATCAGAATTTGGAACGTTGTGCATAACATCGTCCAAACTTGAAAATGGAGGTTGAAGAGCATCGCAAAACTGTTTCAAGGTTACATTTGCATCGGCTTCAACGAACAAGATTCCTTCGCCTGTACATTCAACAAATAGCTTTCTACCAGGCCCTTCTCTCAATCGCCCTGCAAAAGGGTAGTAATACACCAACGTCTTTGCAATTGCTTCCTTTATTACCTTCACAGGATCTCTCCCCTCTAAACTTGGATTGTGTTTATAGAAATTTATCATTGGAAGATGAAATCTTAAGCTTTCTTGATCATCAATATCAGAAAGCTGTTTAAATTCATGGGGTGTAGGTTTTGCTGGAGTAATCACTTCTGGTTGGCATCGTCGTACTTTAAAGGTAAAGTCAATCGTTGGCAATAGTGCCATTAGAGAGATAGTGAGGGAATAAGAATATTGATATTTGAAAGAGAGAGGTGTGTTGAGAATTGTGAGTATTGAGGATGAAAGGTGCGGTATTTATAAAAAGATGGGTGAAGCTAAAAGAGGAAAGAACAAAACTTAGAAGCAAGCTACAAGGCACATGGACCAATAATTAAGGTGATCACAAAATATTTTTTTTTTTAGTGACGGATTTAATTTTTCTTTTGCTTCCTCCATTCCATATAAATGTGTGGATAAATTATTTAATAGGCCGCCATATAATAATCGTTAGATGTTGATTCAATCATTTTTATACTCCTAATAACCACTTAATATAAATTTGAGGTACTTTTCTCTCTTCATTTAACTGCCAGTCACATTGTGGCACCCTCACCGAATAATTTCTCAAATGTGTGGGTGGATTTGCACTTTTTTTCTTTTCCTCTTTCTTAGTCTTACTTTTATTTCCTTATTGAAATTAATATTTTTTTTAAAAAAAATCCAATTAAGATGGTTAATATTTTCATATTTTCATATTTTCTTAATCTATAAAAATATTCTCAAAGCTCAAATTAAGTTTTCAAAATCAAGTCTTTCTGATAGCGATTTTGACCTTATAGTTTAGTTCGTTGAGGAACTAATAATTAATAAACCTCAAAAGGAACAAGTTCAAATTATCGCTTAGAACTGAATTTGTTTTTTAATTATAGATTATAATTTAAATAAATTTAAAAAGATAAATTGTGAAAAAATGTTTGAGTTAAAAATTGAAACCAAATTTGAATTCTGATATTAAATTAGAGTTTTCGACAATGCTTTTATAGATTAAAAAACTAAAAAAATATTAATTTTACCAAACTAATTTTTAAATATTAAAAGAAATGTTCAAGGAGCATTTAGAAAACATTAAAATAGACGTTTCAAAATTTTAGAATGATAATAAAATATATTCATATGTATAAACATAAACAGCCATAATTTTATGTTTTAAAGAATTTATGAATTTAGTAAATAATAATTATTAAAAGGAAAAAGGAAAAAGGAAACTCATAGCAACAAGAAAAAGAAAAAAGAAAACTTTTTTTTTTAGTTTAACAACATTTGGGAGTGCGGAGATTCGAACCTTTGACCTCTTAGTCGAAAGTACATGCCAATTAGTATTGAACTAAGGTCACTTTGACAAAAAAAAAAAGAAAAAACTTCGAGTTTAGAAAATTTCGACATCTGTCACTAGAACCAATGTTATAAGGTGTTTGACATGATTTATAACGTGCTTACTGCTTTCTACAAGAATTTTGGGTTTTCTTGACACCAAAATTGGTCGCGTCGGAAAAGGTATTCCTGATGAAAAAAAGTGCGTCGGTGTTAGCATATCCCCGTCAGGGAAGCTTTTGCCGACCAAATTTTGGTGGCATCGGCATTTCCTAAAAATGCCAACACCACTTTGTGGTCGGCAATTCCTTGAAAAATGCCCACTAAACCCATTTTGCTCGGCCATTCTTTGAATTGCCGACCAAAATGTGTTAAGTCCGCAATTACTCTAAAGGCCGATCAAACCACAAATTTGGTCGGCATTAATTTATCTTTGATATTTTATTAATTTCAAGAGATTTTTGTCTAGATTTTCACTATAATTTAAACATGTTGTACTTAAAATAAATTGTACACAAAATAAGTCAAATAATGCTTTAAACCAAATTTGATTACACTTTGTTCATAAATTCATACAAGATAAAAATAAAATTTTTACAATAAACCTAATCTAGAAACAAAAGTTTGATGAATATAAGTTCTCATCATCTTCATGGTAAATCTTTGTCCTGCTTTCAGAATAATGTCGACTCAACCCACCTATGAAAAACAAAGACATGAACATAAGATCAAAACTATAAATACATAACAACTAAACTAACATTTCAAAAGTATCAAAATTTAATTAAGTTACAAAATATATAAGCAAAACACCAAATTTGAGAAAGCAACCAAGTTCATCTAAGTTTACTAAGTAAACCAAATTACAAAACTATATAAGTAACTTTTTCTAAACCAAAAGCACAAACATGTACATTTACATATAGTTTAACATATAGACCTAATACTAATGAAGTATATATATATATATATATATATATATATATATATATAACAACAAAATCATCTAACTTATAACGAATTATAAGGAACTAAAAAAAAATTAAATTTAACAAAAACAGTCAAAACTTTCTACTAAGTTCCAAAGTTACAAAACCCATGAATATAACGAAATAAAACGATCAAAATAACTAAATTAATCTAACTTACTAAGTATATTAATAATAAACTCATCAAATTATTATACCGAACTAAAACAATCAAAACAACTAAACTAATCTAACTTTACTAAGTAAATAAATAATAAACTCATCAAACTATAACAAACAAATCTTTATAACACCAAATTTAGCAAAACCAACCAAATTAATCTAACTTTACCAAGTAAGCAAAAGTTATAAAACTACATAAGCAACTTTTTCAAAATCAAAATTACAAACATATTTACCTAAAACTTAACTTAGACTTATCAAAAAAAGTTACAAAACATATATGAGTATTACCTAAAACTTTTCAATAGACATGCATAGCATCTAAAACTCAACTATCATGAACATAAGCTCAAAGAAACCAAATAATCAACACATCAAATTTATAACCAATTAAGAGAATGAAAACTCTATAAGTATAACACCAAATTTAACAATACACAACCAAATCCACCTTTTCCCAAGTAAATCAAAGTTACAAAATTACAAGTAACTTTTTCAAAACAAAAATTACAAACACACTTAAAAATTAACTTAGACTTATCAAAAAGTATGAGTATTACCTAAAACTTTTCAATAGACATACATAGCATCTAAAACTCAACCATCATTAACATAAGTTCAAAGAAACCAAATAATCAACACATCAAGTTTATAACCAACTAAGAGAATGAAAACTCTATAAGTATAACACCAAATTTAGCAATACACAACCAAATCTAACTTTTCCCAAGTAAACCAAAGTTACAAAATTACAAGTAACTTTTTCAAAATAAAATTTACACACATAACTTTACTTTGTCAAAAAAGGTACAAAACATATATATGAGTTTTGCCTAAACTTCTCAATACACATACATAGCATCTAAAACTCAACTATCATGAACATAAACTCAAAGAAACCAAATAATCAACAAATCAAATTTATAACCAACTAAGAGAATGAAAACTCTATAAGTATAACACCAAATTTAACAATACACAACCAAATCTAACTTTTCCCAAGTAAACCAAAGTTACAAAATTACAAGTAACTTTTTCAAAACAAAAATTACAAACACACTTAAAACTTAACTTTGACTTATAAAAAAGTATGAGTATTACCTAAAACTTTTCAATCGACATACATAGCATCTAAAACTCAACCATCATGAACATAAGCTCAAAGAAACCAAATAATCAACACATCGAATTTATAACCAACTAAGAGAATGAAAACTCTATAAGTATAACACTAAATTTAACAATACACAACCAAATCTAACTTTTCCCAAGTAAACAAAAGTTACAAAATTACAAGTAACTTTTTCAAAACAAAATTTACACACTTAACTTTACTTTGTCAAAAAAGTTACAAAACATATATATGAGTTTTGCCTAAACTTCTCAATACGCATACATAGCATCTAAAACTCAACTATCATGAACATAAGCTCAAAGAAACCAAATAATCAACCATTTTGTTGTATAACGAACTCAAACAATCAAAATTTTACCAAATAAACTAACTTTACCAAGTAAATCAAAAGTTACTAAACATAATAAGTAACTATTTTGAAAACCAACTACCATGAACATAAATTCAAACAAACCAAATAAACTCAAAACTTAAGAACTTAAATTCACAATTTAACTAAAACTTTAGACAAATAAAAGTGTAGATCGCATAGTAGTTTTACCTAAAACGTTTCAAAATTTATGAACATATATACATAGCATCTAAAACTCAACTATATCACAAACATACATACAAACCAAATAAACTCAAATTATTAGCTACATTTACTGCAGGATAGTCATACACAATTTGTCATACTATGTATAAGCATCTCAATTCAATCTCAAAGCATACTAACCCCCCCTGCAATGCTCAAATCATTGACTACATTTACTGTAGGATAGCCATACACAAAGTAGTTGTAGAGAGATCATACCTATTTAGATGATCCTTGAGTGGATGAATTGTGTATGCATTGCTCGGAGGCTAGCCAACTTATCTGAAGTTCGATTCTCGACTTCTTCCAATCTATATCTAGTCTAAGTCAACTCTCCTCTCGTGCTCACAATTTTGGCTTTGGCACGATTCAATTCTTCTACTCGATGTGTATTTTTTTACCATAATTGAGCCAATTTCACACCCAACTCAAGCTCTCGTTGTGTTTCCCCACTAGATGTTGAGCCGCTATATTTCCTCTATTTTGGCTTTGGTCCCCAACCCATGCTTTTAATGTGGCCCAATTGATGGCCCAAAATAGTTTCTATGATCTCAGCTCGGGTGAGTGGTTGGGACCCTTCTGAACTAGGTCCCTCTTGCAACTCTATCATTTGACTCTGGGAGAAAAATTAAAATAAGTATTATTCGAGTAATAAGATTATAAACAAACGTTAAGAGTATGAAACTTACATGAGCAACACCGGCTGCCGAATTCACCCACCTTTTTTCTTCTTTGTATATTGTTTTTTTGAATAACTCAATTAGTCCAAGTTCAACACCATCTTTTGTTTTTTGTAACTCAATGTTTTTAATATATTAGTAATATTGGAAAACAAGAAAATAATAGAAGAAACATTTTTCAACCTTACCTGTGCTTCTCGTATATGCATGAGACCCAGCATGATGGTTGAAATGTAGTTTTGATCGGTTCTTTTTATCTGTCTCCGTAGTTTGCTAACAAAATAAAATATTAGTAAATGGATCTAGAATTGTGCATGTGAGACGATATATTAATTAAGAAATGTAAATAACGTACCTTCCATTTAGGAGTATACCACCTATCACACAGCATATGCCAATCGGCTATATATATCAACCACCCTAGGATGTGGTGTGCACGTCCCTCCTCAGGAGAATATTTTCTGTAATGTTTGACCAAATCCACCCTATACTCCTTGAATGTAGTCTGCATCTCACGTTCAATAAACTTGTGGACAACATACTTAGACAAATCCAACTCGAAATGGTTATGCATAAAAATATAATATTAATTTTAGATAAAATTAGACATCACAAACACAAACAACTAAATGATAAACTTACCAAGAGTTTTTTTTTTTTACGTGGTCCTTTAGATTTGTGGACACAACTTTCAACTTTGATAGCACGCACTGCAAATGATTCTCTTACAATTGTGTCAATCTAGCTGCTAAACTTAGTAGCAAAATTACACACAGGCTTCTTCAACTCATCAGTTATCTGTATTGGAATTCTCTCATGTAGGTGAACAAATTTGTCAAACTCTATGCCCCTCGAATATCCCCTTACTCTACGTGCAAAATTATCTAAAACACAAATAATTAAGCTAATATGTAAATGCAAAATTATGTACAAAAGTTTATAAGAGGATTAACCTGAAGTCTTGCCTGTAGAAAACACTACAACGTTTCCACGGTCTGCGCTAGAGTCGCCATCAGCAAAATGATTAGTCACCTCGTTCTCCATTTGAATAGGGTGCACCATTGTCTCTCTAAAAGCACACATGAAATGTATGAATGATACAAATAAAAAATAAGGATAAAAAAAACTTCTAAAATAAGTAATGAAATACATAGTTACTCCAGTTGTTAATCACTATCATGATCTAAGTCATAATTCTCATCAGGGCTGGAAGTAATCTCAGGAGAAACTTCTACATCCTCTTCTTCATCGTTTATGAAATCATCATCATTATTTGATGATACCCTTCTACTTAGGTGTTCTTCCACAATGGTGGGATCAACATCATCCCTACATAATGCGTTCTCCTGAATTAATTCATTAACTCTGATTCCATCCTCAACTTCTATCAACTCAAGTTGGCTATTTCTAAGATCTTCTACCTCTAAAACATCCCACAAGCATTTGTTCTGAACCACTTGTATCACCTTCCAATTATTGCCACATTTCGGATCGTCGAGGTAAAATACTTTTTGTGCTTGAGTAGCAAGGATGAAAGGGTCATCCACATACCAGTAGTGAGATGTATTGATTGATCTCAACCCAAAATGAAAGTGTGATCTATTCTTTTTACTGTCTGTGTCGAACCATTTACATTTAAATATCATAGCATGTCTCCTCTTCACATATTCTAAGCCCAACACCTCAGTCAATACACAATAGAAATTCAATTCATTACATTGACTTTCACTTTCTCCAGGCACCAGGACTCCACTATTTTGTATAGCCCAACGATTATCATGTTTTATAGTGTGAAAGCGTACTCTATTAACAATGCATGCACTATAAGAGCGCACTTGAAAACTGGGTCCCATCGCCATTGAGTACAAATCATCAGACATATTTTCACTTTCACGCAAGGTGAAGAAAGAATACAATTCACTGAAATAAATAAACTTGAATACGTTTTGAAGTATGAATCCAAGAAAGAACTAAATAGAATTGAAACAAAAGAACTTCTAACTTGAATTAAAAGATGAAACAGAAACTTACAAACTAAAAATAAAGATAAAACAACAAGTACAACTCCTAAAAAGTCACAAAACTTGAATGGAAAATCCTAAGAACAAAAAGAACCCTAAGATGTTCTTCTTTTCTAACTTGTTCAACCTAGTTTTTTCAAGGATAATCAAGTACTTACTCCTCCTTCTTTCGAAGTTGGAGTCCGAATGGAATATGAATAGAGCTTAGGGGAGACTCGAAGTGGAGGCTAAAACTTAGAAAGAAAAACGACAGAACTTTGGGATGAAGAGAATTCCCAACTTCGAGCTCTCTTTCAAATGGAGATACGAGTTGCCTTTTATAGACTTCACACCTAGGGTTTGCTAGCGAGATCAATGTGAAGATGCTTGGTCGATCTTGGTTGAGAATCTTTCATAAAATCTTTAATTCCTGCAAATCTTGGAGAATCTGTGGAAAAGATCCAGATGCGAGCACATTTACACTATTGTTGAAATGGCCTAAATGCAAGCGCATTTTGGCTCTTTTCTGCAACACATGAATTTTGGCTTTTGCTCTCAAATGCTGGCGTATCCTGGTCGCATATCTCATAGGTCATTTCTTCTTTTCTTCAATTGCAGCCGAGATGTGGGCGCATTTGGGTCCTTTTTCAGCCTCTACACAAAACCAGCAAAATTTAACACTTTTTCTTTACAAAAATGACTCTAAATACACCTAAAAACTCATTTTTAGTAAATCAAGACTTCAAACACATGCAAAGCTTGTTTTTACTTAAATTTGCCCTAAATGACATGAAATATAACTTTAAACACTCACTTTCTAAGCAATTTGCTTAGTTTTTAGAGCTAAATAACACTCATAAATGAGCGTTATCACCTGTTTCAAGCTTGTACAGATCAAAATAGGAAGGCTATGCACACACACATGCAAGGGATGAAAATTTTAAATTTAAATTTCTTGATGGATGAACATGCTTGATTATTTCCTTTTGATTGTTTCTATTGATTATTGAGATCATTGAGGCTTGAGTCACTTATTTGCAATTGTTGATTCATATATGTAGTTTTGTTTTATTTTGCTCAAGACTAGCAAAAGCTTAAGTTTGGGAGTATTTGATAGCACTCACCGACCGATCGACTGGTCCGTTTTGCTATGTGCAAAACCAACTCCCATCGACTTGTATGCTTCAGCCAATCAATCGAAGTCGGTTCGGCCGGTTTCGATCGGTTAGTTTAGTTTTTCTGTCTATATTGCTCACCCCTACAAAATTGAAAGTTTGGGAGCTTATTAGGTGCTTTTTAAAGTTTAAGAACCTATTAGATACAACTCTAGAAGTTCATGAATCCATTTGTATGCTAATCTTTAATTGGTTTTGTTAAATTGACATGTCAACGCATAAAACAATAAATCTACCAGCATTCACATGATTTGACTTTATTCTGCCAACTTAATCAATCCAAAATGGGTGACTACTGTTGAGAATAAGCCTATTAAAAATGTTAGAATACTATTCTTAAATGAACACACCTTATTGTTTCAATGATATTTAAGTCCACAACGTTATGAAAAATGCAATTTTTAATTTCGCGCACCATCATTGTTTACAATACTAATAATTTGACAACTACATACAACGATACTATTTTCAATCGACATACCATTATTATTTTAATGTTTGGTGAAAAAAGATAACAATATTGAAAATCAACGCAACTATTTAGAACATGCATATATATATGTATGTGGACGTGTGTATATATATATCCTTTTACCTATTATAGAGAAGAATGCTATCCTGTAGTTTTCAACTTTAATGGGTTCTTATGTTCAACAAGGCATCAAGTTCAGCTTCAAATCTTTTCATGGCTGGAACAGGCAAGCAAAGAGGGACTACAATTCCGTTTTCTCCTTTTCTGTTCTTAAAAGGTATACAAAAGCTTATCAAACCTGGGACTATTCCAACTCCTCCTGTCGCAGGTCCACCATATATGGCCTTTCCCCATCCAAAGTCCACCTCCTCAAACCCAGCTCTAGTCAAGTCTGCAATAAGGTACGACCAAACTACAGTAAAATGGGGTCGTCCTTTGATCACCATAAGGTCCACCACAGACTTCATGTATTCCTCTGTCACCTTTGCCTTAGCTTTCTCAACCAATTCTATAGCATACCCTAGTGGATTCTGACAAAGTTTGCCCGCAGTAGTGAGTGCGGCAGGGAAAACAAAAGCATTGCCATAATACCCTAATGGAAAAGAGTTAAACTTGGTTCGTAAATTCATGAGGCAAAGAAAACACACTTCCTCCTCTGGGTTGAGTTGAAGGGCTATAGTACGAAGGCGCCAAATGAAGACTGTGAGAAGCTCAGAGGAGGAGCAATGGTGAAGGTGGGTAGGTGATGTTTTGCGAATGTCAGATATCTCAGTTGGGCCAAAGAAGAATGAACGCTGAGCCATGTTCTTGAAGGGAACCGTGGCATCTTTGGTGTCACCAACTTGGTCATATTCATGATGTAGGCAAGTGACTCTTGGAGGGTCCCTAGCATTTAAGAGTGCCCTTTGCCATACTGGAAGAACAGATGGAGCAAGATCCCCACGAGCCATTTCAGCTATAGCCATCATGAATTGGACTATACCAAAGCCATCACTCATCGTATGATTAAAACGAGCAGCAAAGATAAAACCACCACAATTGAGTCGCGTCACCTGCATGGACAATTAAAATAACCAAATTAGTCTTAGCTTTAAAGATATAGCAGTTCTTTGTGAATGTGTCATCTATATTTACAATGATGAGGTAGCTTTATACAATAGGAAACCATAACCTATACAACTGTCATCTTATGTTATTATTGATAGTCAATATTTGATTAATGACTTCAAAAGAAAAGACACGAAGAAAAAAAAAACTCAGTTATTGAGAACGCTAGTTCATTAATAAGTCCAAAACATCTTTTTTTTTTTCTCTTATATAATATATTTATTTAATTTTATATTTAAAATCCTCAATCATTTAAAAAACTTGAGTTATATTGGAAGGTATGTAGTAAATAGAAATGACATCGTGAAACTTGAGATTAGGAGGAATAATATCTAGAAATAAGATTTATAAGATTGGCCATTTAAAGGTGGTATATCTGGTCGTGGTAGAAATAAGATTTGTGAACTTAATATGAAATTTTTATTTATAAATGAAAAATAATAGCTTTAGAATTAATTAATTTATGAATTATATATTCATAAAATATCAGCAATAGCAACCATTCCAAACTCACTGTCAATCTAAGCATAGCTTCAATTGGTTAAGGTGTATATGGCACTCGTCCAAAAAGTTAGAGGTTCCAATCCCCCACACCTATTTATGGTTGTAGTTAACCATTAGGGTTAACAAAACTTGCTCCAAAAAACTATAGTTCAAACCCAAAAACTTGAAACCACTTTTACCAATATGTCATATGAGATTGGCTTACATGGAAGTATTTTAGCAGATGCTCACCCTCCACCTGTTGGTTCTCTCTCCTCGAACATAAGTCTACTCCTCCCATCATGAGGGTCTAATCTAATAGGGCATACTTTGCTTGCCACTTAAGCACTTTTGTCCGATCTAGGAATTCATCTACAATGTCGTATGTGTAGCTTTCTAATTTTTGTTCACTCTTTTGAGGACTTCTCCGACACACAACTAGGTTTAGACTGTTATTCTGATACCATTTGTTAGAGAATGGCGGACCCCACATATTTGTACAATGATATGATATTGTCCACTTTGGACATTAGCTCCCATGACTTTGTTTTTGATTTCACTCAAAATGTCTCATACCAATAGAGATAATTGTCCTCATTTATATCTATGATTACTCCCTTTCCTAGCTCAATGTGGGACTACTTTTGTTTGCACTCCTAATAGTTTTTCACAGCTAGCTTTACTTTACTTTTCTTTTCTTTTTAATCATAGTGAATTTGAAAACACGATATAAGTTTTTTAATTAATTTTCTCTTATTTCTATAATTTGATTAAGATTTCAATAATACTTTTAGTTTAAATGTAATTCATTTTAATTCTAGAACCTAAATAATGTTTTCATTTCAATAAAGGTAATGAAATAAATAAGGTATAAATTATCATTATTAAGGGTAAGTTTGAAATTTTAAATTATATAAAGAATAAATATCAAAGAAATTTCAACTCTCATCTTTTGACATAATAAAGATAATTGCAACTTTAAGAAGTAAAAATTACTCAGAAAGGATTTTCTACCATATGGAATAAATAATATTAATCTTAAATGTAATTTTAGTATACTAATAATGGGTAAATATGGGCTAGAGGAGAGAATTCTTTTTCCTTTTTCAAAATTTCAAATTCATTTATTGTAATTCATTTCGGTTTCATTTATTATTTTGGTTTTCTAAAATTAAATAAATTAAAATAATGCTAGAGAAGAAATCTAAAGTTTATATTTTCCCCATTATTATTATTATTATTATGTGCATTGTTCCTAGTCTACTCTTTATTTTTCTAAAATCAACATCTGTCTTCTTTAAGACTAAAAAACTATTATTCAAATATGTATACATTTCAATTTTTAAAATTTCTCACTAATTGTTGTGACAATGTGAATAAAATGTATTTTATAATTATTTTTATTTTAAAAAGTGATATTATGTATGCTTATCCCTTAAAAATAGAGGGTTATTTTCAACTTTTCAATCATAAAAAGTGACTTGAGAAGAAGAAATTTGAGTTTTCTCTTTCTCCTCATTTAATATTTAATAATTCTAATAAATATTTTGGGCATTTAAAGTTTTTAATTACATATATTTAATTTAATTTACTCATCGTGATAAACATTCATTATTTACTTTTAAATTTGACATTAATTATTTAAAATTTACAATACTTTTATGAATATTTTTATTTGTTTACCTTTTACTTATAATACTGAATTTTTTTTGAAATTGAGATATACGATTTTAATAAAAATAATATACATTTATTTCAAACATTGATTTTTGGTATTATTTAGGTCCCATTTGATAATCATTTGATTTTTAGTTTTTGAAAATTAAGCATATAAATACTACTTCCCCTATGAATTTTGTTATCTACTTTTTACATATGTTTTTCAAAAACCAAGCCAATTATTTTCGAAAACTTGTTTTATTTTTAGAATATGACTAAAAATTCAAATGATTATTTAAGAAAGATTGAAAACTCTGATAGAGAAATCATGATCAGAAAATAAGCGTAATTTTTAAAAACCAAATGATCATCAAACGAGGTCTTAAAATTTATGTTTATATTTATCTTTTTTATTTTAAATATTATTCTAAACAAAATTTAAATGTTACCATCCAAAATTATTTTAATACATTAAAAATAAAATACATGCCATGTTGCTAGGCAATGGTGAAACCTTAGTTAATTTGCTAGTTGGGAGTGCAACCAAAGTCTCACTTGCTAGACAAAGGAAAAATTATAGGTATATATAAAGAAATGACAACATCTCCAATGGTATGAGACTTTTTAGATCAAATTAAAGTTAAAACTATGAGAGCTTATGTCGAAATAGACAATATCTTAGAATTAGACATACAAAGAAATTTGTTGTCCTTAACTTTGTTGTCCTGAACTAGCACATGCAATGCACATGGGTACTAACTAGCATAAAATAAATGAATCAAGTATACCTGGATGAGCAATAATGGAGAATTAAGAATCTCATCAGAGTTTGGAACGTCATAAAGAAGCTCATCCATGCATGGAAATGGGGGTTGAAGATGATCCTCAAACTGTTCAAGAGTCACGTCTGCATTTGCCTCAATGAACAAGATTCCTTCAGCTGTACAATCTACAAACAACTTCCTACCAGGCCCTTCTCTCAGTCTGCCTGCAAAAGGGTAATAGAACACCAACGTCTCTGCAACTGCCTGTTTTATCACCTTCACTGGGTCTTTCCCCTCCATGCTTGGATTATGTGGATAGAATTGTATCATTGGAACCTGAAATCTTAAGCTTTCTTGGTCATCGATATCAGAAAGTTGTTTATATTCATGGGGTGTAGGTTTTGCTGGAACAACTAATCCTGGTTGGCATCTTTCTACTTTGAAGACGAGATCAGCAGTGGCCGATGATGACATTGTCGGTGGAAAGAAATTTGGTGTGTGTATATGTATTGATTGTTGGAAGGGAGAAGAGATGGTGAGAATTGTGAATCGGTGTTGGGGAGGAACAATGGCTATTTGTAGAAAGGATGGATAAATTATCTCCCCGTGGTATTTTTTCGCACGTCTCTTTTTTTCTTTACTTTTCTCTGTCAAATTTTATGCCAACCATGATAATAATGAACAAAGTTAGGCAACAATTGAATGCATGGATCCTACCCTAATTAAGACACGTTTACTTTCTTTATGTTTACTTTCTTTATGGTTGAAGGCTTAGATGTCAATCAAGAAAAATTATTTGATGAGGTCATCACAATGTGGTCGGTAGTTTTATACTGTTGGATGTGGGAGAGAGAAATTATAAATGTACTTTGGTTTTGTATCTAAGGGTTATTAGGGATAGATATATTTTTGAATCTACATTCGATGGTTATTAAGGGGCAATTGCATTGTAGTAGCCTCATTGAATAATTTATCATCAATCTAAGCATAACTAATCAGTAGATAGGGCATCTATTAACATATCTCTAATTAGTTGTTTGTTTCCTAGTATTTATAAGTGTTGAACTAAAAAAATAAAAGGTTGAAAAGTTGGATCTCTATCCACATTTGTTGAATTAAGAAAAAAAACTATGTGAGTGACATATTTTTATTTCTTTTTGTAAGGAATTTTATATCGTCTTTGTGCCATATATTTGGTGGTCACATTAGTTGGAGTTGAGATGCTGGGGCATATATTCATTATATATGAATTTGCTTATTTTAGAGTACAACTTTTATCATTCTTATCAACTGTACAAACTCATAAAACTCATATTTGTACTGCATATTAATTTTAAAGGTAAATTATGCAGGTCACCCTTGAAATATAGTGAGTTGTTACGATTGCACCCATTAACTTTTAATTTTAATAACTAAATCTCCATATTTACGTAATTTTGAATTGGTCCTATTAAAACTTTCATTATTAAAAAAATAAATGGGATCTATCTTTGATTAATTAACACTTAGGGCCTATTTGTTCCATGGGTTATGTCATAGGTTTTCAGATAGATATTTAATATCAGTGTTTGTTTAACTGGTTTTCACTTTTTAAAACCTAAGATATTATTATTCAGAGAACTTTAAAACCCATCCAACATGGATTTTCTTATACCCTCCATATAAGTGGGATTTTTATACCTGGGAGATGAAGAGTAAGCATATAACCTAATTGATTAGTTAATTTATATTAATTAATTATTATTAACTATTTTTAATTAATTATTAATATCAATATGTCATTTAGACTTTATAAAATTATAACTAATACATTTATAATTATTATTTTATATTATCTTAACTATTTAATATAAAATTTTATTAATATTTTAATTAATTTATATTTATTTAATTATTTGTCAGAGAGAGGAGAGAGAAACTACTCATTAATTACTTCCTAATTAATGTGAAAATTAATTTCAATTGCTTTAATTTATTATCTAATATAAATATTTTAATTAATTAAAATATTTTTTTAATTAAATTTAATTATTTAAATTGTTTTTTCCGCAAACCTATATAATAATTTATTATATATTATTTTATTATGTGAGATAGAGGAGTTAAAAAGTGGGCATGAAATATTTCATGACTTTGGTAGGTTTATTATCTAATTAAATTTAAAAAAATATATTAAGATTTATATGTTTATTTTATCTTCATTTCAAAGAGGTAACTGCAAATTTCCATTGATAATTAAATGAAAAATATATGTTGATTTTAAATTGTTTTAATATAAGTTTAATGCTCATTGATAAAAACCAAAAGTGAAGATAAGATAGGAAGGAAAATTAGGTAGAAAATTCATAGGTGAAACTTTTATTTTTAAACATGGTTGAATCTTAATACTTTTACTTAAATACAATGCATATAATAATTGTATAATTTTGATTTTATTTGGTTATAAGAAACAACATTCACTCAAATAAGATTTTTGACAATTTTTTTAGTCATTTCTTTTTTTATTTTGATTGGTTCATGAACATATTATTTAAATCCCAAGAACAAAGCTTGCAAAATAAACATAGACATTTAGTTCCCAAACATTAATTATCATGCATATCCAAACACAGATATTTAACTGCCAGACATTAATTATTCTGTATATCCAGACACAAATATTTAAATTTTAAATATTTAATATCTATACGCATGAAACAATATCTGCGATCAAAGGGACCGTTAAAAATTTTAATTGCAGTTTCTCCATGAATTAACCCTTGCAAGAAAACTAACATCCAAAACAAGATGCTTATCAGTCTCACGTATAAAGAAAATTTAGGAGGATATGACTGTTCTTCCTTCTTTCTTCAGCTGCAAAAATTGAGGCTTTGGGTTGTGAGGTTTAATTATATTGTTGGATCTCCAAAATAAAACCAAAACAAAAGATGTAGGTAAAGTCCATTACTTTAGAAAGAGTGTGAGGGTTTTCTTAATATTAAATCTATCTTTGAAATTTTGCTATCAGTTAGTTTTTCTTGTATGGGTTAATCAATGGAGAGAGTGCAATTAAAAATTAATCAAGGAGAGTTAAATATATTAAATGTCTTTAATTAAATTATAACTCATTTAATGGATAGGGTTAACTTTTACCATTATATACAGATTCAGGTTTTAATATATATTGTCTTTAAAGTTTGAATGAAAATGTAAAGAACATATATTTTTTAGGGTGGTTTGTGCATTTTTTCCTAATTTTAAAATCAAAATGCAAAAATCATATATGAACAACTACAAGAATGTTTACCATACGCAGCCTTGAAATTTATATTTGAGCAACTATCTTTTTAAACTTATAAAATTGTTGTAATTATCTATTGTAGTTATTTATTATTCGTTAAAATACCATTTTAGTCTTTGTACTTTGGGTTTTGTTCCATTTTAGTCCGTACTTGTTGGTCGAATTTGCAAGTATATGAATCGTTACAAGTAATACAGTATTTGAATACAAAGTTCGTTCTCCACAGGGACTGAAAGTTACCAATTACCTAATTCTCTAGTCTCAATTTAATTAAGCATCGAATTATTAAAGATGAATGGAAAATTAAACTTGCTTGATGAATAAATGTGATTAGGATCTAAAATTGACAATGCAAAACATAGGATAAGACTTAATTTGCACAAACTCTAAAGCAATGACTTCATCGAATACCTCATCCTACTCTTTGTTCATTAATAGCCAATGTTTTCTTCTATTTCGGCAAGCTCTACCCTATAGACTTGATATTCTTTCTCAAGCAATAATGATATTCTTTGAAATGTAAATTGCCTATATCTCTATGACAATTCAAACAATTCAATTATTAAGCCCGTAGAACCTAAAATTGCCACAAAACCCACAAGGACATCTCTATCTCAAGTGTAAATTAGGGAAAACACTTCAGTTCATCAATGATTCTTGTCTCTCAACCTCAAATCATGACAAAGAAACAATGTAAAGAATGGCCAAATCTAAACATGCTTTAAGTGTAGAAGAATTTTCACAACCACACAAATGAAATAGAAATATCATCTATTAACTAAGAAAGAGTAGGATTCGAGTATTCGATTACATCAAGCTCTAGATAGAAAAACTTAGTTCATAATGTAAAACTTAACAAAACTAGTCAAAAATGTCATTTGGGTCATTACAAACAGCAAAAGCGAAACGAAAAGAGAAGAGAGACAAATCCAGATGGTTAAACGAATAACCAAGCTTAACTCTCGCTCCGTTTGGTTGCTTGGGTCCTCCAAGGTGGCGTATTCTCTTCTCTTCTAGTCTTTCTCCCTTCTGTTCTCTATTTTCCGCCTCCAAAACTCTAATTTTTGACCCCTTCGAATGATAAAAGATGCCCATTTAAACTTAGGGCAGTTGGCGTAGTGCCTAGGCGTTGTAAAAAAAAGCGTTAAAACATTTCTGAAGCGCCTAGGTGCCCAAAACAACACCTAGGCATTGGCATTCTGTCTTTCTGTAATGCTTGTGGCGCCTAGACGCAATAATAATAATAATTATTATTATTTTTTTAGACTTCAATCTGAAAATCCTCAAACTTTGACCTTCAAAATGAAATCTTTGATCACCTATAAAAATAAAAGAAATGCAAGAATTAAAAATCAAAAACTATATGAAAACTAACTAAAAACAACCTAAACAAGATAGAATAAAACTTAACAATACTTTCAAATGTGTAATTTTAGTCTATGTACTTTCAATAAACCTGAAAACTAGTCCATATCATTAGTTTAAAGTTAATTTTTTTTAATTGAAATTGGTTATATAACAATAATAACTTGCATGCAAGAAAAAACACAATGTGAACATATTTCTAAAATTTATAAAAGGAAGGCTAATAGAGACTATTTTTTTTTTTTGGAAAAGTTAACAATAAACTAACAATAAGGGCCAATTTTTAGCATTATTGAAAGGATAGAGACTAAATTTGGATATTTGAAAGTACAAAGACTAAAATGGAACAAAACTCGAAGTACATAGACCAATTTTAACAAAACTCAACGTATAGGGACCAAAATGATATTTTAACCTATTATTTTTTGTTACAAATAATTTTAATTTGTCAGCCCTTGGTGGAAAATTCACACCTCTATTCTTCAAAGTGAAATTGTCTATGTCTTAATTAATTGAGTTATTCTTATATCGGCTAATATTGCATATTTGTGTAATACACAATTGATTTCTAACTTTTGATTTGCAAAAATTAAGAAAAATTGTAAGCCTCAAAATCATTGAGATTGTAATAATTGCACCCTCAATTTTTCAATTTGAACCATGATATATGGTTTTCAAATTTACTATTAATTTAATCACACTAATTTTTCTAGTTTTGTTATTATTTTGGGTTATTTGAATATCTTTTTAATCTTTCTTGCAGAAATTTTAAAGACTTGCACAAATTTTCATATATTTGAAAGACTTTGAATAAATAAATAACCAATGAAATAATATTGAAAATAAATAAGATAAATTATTTTCTAATTTGATTAGGTTATGGAGTGGTCCACTATACATGTGCTCGTTTGTGACCGGGTATAAATAATATATGAGAATGCGTGCAAAATCAATAACATGCATTGATTATTATATAGCAAATTGTTTGATATGCTTGCAAATGATTCACAACTTTCACTACAAAAGTTTCAGTTTTTCCCGACGCAACACTGCGTCTTGAAAACTACAGTATTCGTCGGAAATAATTTATCCCAACGCAATGATGCGTCGGACAAATGCGTCGGTATAGCTACATCGAGACTGGCTTTCCCGACGCAAACCCGTTGCGTCGGAAAGATAAAGAGCTATACCGATGTGTGTAGTGTTGAAAAAAATGCCAAATATCACGATGCGAGTTCAAGTGTCGGGAGTTTCACACTATGTCCCGACGTGTGTTGCGTCGGGATAGCTTCAAATATAGGTTATTTATTTTTTTTATTAATTATTTTTTAGTTCATGTAGCCTTTTTCCCTCACACTTTTTAGCTATCTCGACGGAAATTTGCGTCGGCATAGCCTTAGATTTTTAAAATTTTTAAAATTTTAAAATTTTAATTTTTGTAATTACCCTAAAATTCATTTCAATAGAAAATAAAAGTACCATTTTATTTTGAACATGAATGCAACATAATAAAAGTTAATATATTGAAACGTAATATTAATTGTTCGTACAAAGGTATCATCCAAGTTTGTCTAATTACAGAAAAGTACAAAAATAAATATCCATGTTTAATAGAATCCAAAAGAAAAAGTCTAATTAAAGTCCACTTGTTGTCTTCATCTATGTTTCGAACAAGTCTTCAACATAGCAACTAACCTAAAAGGAAAAAAATAAATAATATGAAAATTTTTAAACATAAACCAAAAAATGAAATAAGGGAAAGAAAAATCCACAAAAGTTTTCCAAAATAAATTCTCAGTGTCATTTGACCTTTAAGCATTAAAGAAGCCAAAACCCAACTCTAGAAAAGCTTAAAGCCTCTACCCCACCCCTCGAAACTTCTAAAGTTGCCTAAAAGTATCTAAAAAGTGTCTAAATGGCTAAGTACCCCAAAAGTGCATAAGTGTCCAAAGAAGATGAAAATGAACTTAAATGTTTCCTTGAGAATCCTAATGCACTTCCTCACCACTCTTGAACCTACGCAAGTGTCCTAAAGATATGCAACCTAACTCAAAACGAGCTTCAAGAGTCTACCCTGCGCTCCGAACTTACAACGTATCCCAAAAGTGGCTAAAAAGTGCACAAGTTTATTTTGAAAGCCCAAATGGGCTTCAACGCACCCCGAGCAAGCCTAATGCGCTTGCCCACCCCTACCGAATCTACCCAAGTGTCTTAAAGGTGCAAAAGTGCCCTAAGAAAAAAAAACCACAATTGGAATATTATATGAGATCCCTTTACAAACAAATAGTGCATAAATAAACCACAAGTGAGATCTAATTCATGTTCATTCTAATAAGTGAGTGAATCCCAACATACATAAACCAAACAATAAAAGTTTTGGTATGGACAGTAACACAGAGTCACAGAACAGCCTGGTGATATCTATTTGAATAGATTGTACATAAGATGAAAAGATACATTCAGTTGGCATAAGTGAAAATCCTTCTTAATCAATCACCAACTCAAGGCAAAACTGCAAATTAAGTTCCTATCATTCACAATTCCCCACTTCCAATTTCCAATTTTATGCACTGACATAACATTTTTTTCGAACCTAAAGCAAACAAATCAAGATTTTATGACATTGAATATTAACAATGTCCTAAGACAAGAGTTCTTCTCCCAATTTACACTAGACAAATTGACAATAATGAACAAGAAAATGTATGCTCAAGATCATGTAATTTGAAACTTAGAACTTGACTCACATGAGATATATAATTGGATGCTAAAACAAAAATATAATTGATTTTCTTTTAGAAACCATTGATTGAAGAATCTGAGAACTTTGGCGCAATTTTCAACATTTGTTCATCAAGTACAATGCAATTAGTAATCAAGGCAAGATATAGGGACAAAACTCTATCGAAAAAAACTCCTAATTTTAATTATTTTGGTCGTCATGAGTATCTGTCAATATCCAGTTACATAACATAAGCATTTAATTAGATCCTTAGATTGCATTATCTTATAATTGCAAGATTAGATCGACATCTTGATAAAAGACGTCACATGCCAGACACCACAATGAACGTAAACTTGCTACAAAGTATCCCAAACGTGGCAAAAAAGTGCAGAAGTTTATTTTAAAGGCCAAAATAGACTTCAATGCACTTCAAACGAGCCTAATACACTTTTTCACCTCTCCCAAACCTACACAGATATCCTAATGGTGCAAAAGTGGCTTAGGAAGAAAAAACCTAACTTAGAAACTTGCTTAAAGAGTCTATTCTACCCCCCTGAACCTAAAAAGTATCCCAAAAGTGGAAAAAAAATGCATAAGTTTATTTTGAAGGCCAAAATGGACTTCAACGCAGCTCGAGTTAGCTTAATGCACTTTTTCGCCCCTCCCGAATCTACCCAAGTGTCTTAAAAGAGCAAAAGTGCTCTAGGAAGAAAAAACCTAACTCAAAATTTGCTCAAACAATCTACCCCGCCCCCCAAACCTACAAAGTATCCCAAAAGTAGCCAAAAAGTGTACAAGTGTATTTTAAAGGCCAAAATGGACTTCAATGCACCCCAAGCGAGCCTAATTCATTTTTTCGCCCCTCCCAAATCTACCCAAGTGTCTTAAAAGAGCAAAAGTGCTCTAGGAAGAAAAAACCTAACTCAAAATTTCCTCAAACAATCTACCCCCAAACCTACAAAGTATCCCAAAAGTGACCAAAAAGTGTACAAGTGTATTTTAAAGGCCAAAATGGACTTCAATGCAACCCAAGCGAGCATAATGCGTTTTTCTACCCCTCCCTAACCTACCCAAGTGTCTTAAAGGAGCAAAAGTGACTTAGGAAGAAAAAATCTAACTCGAAACTTGCTTAAACAGTCTACCTTGCCCCTAAACCTACAAAGTATTCCAAAAGTGGCTAAAAAATGCACAAATTTATTTTGAAGGCCGAAATAGCCTTTACGCACCACAAGTTAGCCTAATGCACTTTTCCACCACTCTCAGACCTATCCAAGTGTCCAAGAGGAGCAAAAGTTCCCTAGGACGGAACAAAGTAACGTGAAATTTGCTTAAACAGTTTATCTCACCCCCAATCCTACAAAATATCCTAAAAGTGGCTAAAAAGTACACAAGTATGTTTTGAAGGCCAAAATGGACTTCAACGCACCTCGAGGGAGTCTAATGCGATTTTCTGCCCTTCTCAAACCTTCTCAAGTGTCCTAAATGAGAAAAAATGTCATAGGAAGGAAAATCCTAACTCGAAACTTGCTTAAACAGTTTACCCCCCCCCCCCCCCCCCCCCCCCCCAAAATTGTACAAAGTATCCCAAAAATGGCCTTAAAGTGCAGAAGTGTGTTTTAAAGGCCAAAATGGACTTCAATGCACCCCGAACGAGCCTAATACACTTTTTCACCCCTCCCAAACCTACCCAAGTGTCCTAAAGGAGAAAAAGTGCCCTAGGAAGAAAAAACCTAACTCGAAACTTACTTAAATAGTCTACCCCACCTCCAACCTACAAAGTATCCCAAAAGTGGTTATGTGTTTCAGCCATCAACTCCTCAAAATTCTTTACATTATCCATTTCTTCAATGAAAGTAGGCATTTCATCTCCAAAGTCTTCTTCATCATCTACATCCTCTTCCACTTCTATCATCGCCCCTTGCAAATCATTTAGAAGGTCAAACATCTCCTTGTCATCATTGTGAGCAATACACTCTCTACTTAACCCATCATCTACTGAAGAACTCGTGTCTCTTTGAAATCGAGCTAAGTTTGTTGGTTCTCCATGATAAACCCATTGAGTGTACGAGGGAGGTATTCCAAATATAAATAAATGTCGTTCTATCCCATCCAATGACTGGGACATTGAATTCTGACAATTCTTAGATGGGCATCTCGTTTTTCCTGCTTCGTTTTGATGGCACTTTGCTACTTCTAGAAATTTTTCTACTCCTTCAATATATTCTCTTGAGAATCTATCTCTAAGCTTAATCCAATCCTTATTCATCCTTGAATATACTTTACCAAGAACTTTGTGAATTGGTATAAATAAACAACGTTCAATCCTGTAGAAAATAGGACAAAAAGTTAGATTAACTTTATCCAAAAACCTAAGGATGTTCTTTAGGAAACAAAAACTAAACAAAAACCTAAAGATGTTCGAAAAACAACTCCCATGAAGCTCTAAAGATCCAAGAACTGCCAAACAAGTGGTTCAATTATGATTGAACCTAACAAAGATTCTAAAATAGTTGAATAACTTTCAATACTTCTAAAGACCGAGCAATGCTTCCAAAGAAGTAGTTCAAATATGATCTAATCTACCAAAGATTGAGAAATGCTTCAAGAACAACTTCCAAAAAATTCTAAATATCCAACATCTTCCAAACAATGGTTCAACTATAATATAACCTATTAAGTGGTTCAAAAACTTCAAAAGTGTCCAAAAAGTTCTTAAGTGCCCAATGGACAACAAAATGAACTTAAACATTTCCTTGAGAATTTTAATGCGCTTTCCCACCCCTCCAAACCTACACAAGTTTTCAAAAGGTGCAAAAGAGCCCTAAGAAGCCAAAACCTAACTCTAAAAAATATTATTAGATGGAGATGGAAACCTATTATGGCCAGTGAGAGCTTAACTACTTGAACAAGTAGTAGTAGCTTCAACTTTACTCAGAAAGACATTTGTAATTCGTCTAAAACACTATCTCATGAACATCAATCTTTAATCCATGGATCAATTTCCATAATCCATTTATCAAACACTCCAAATTTGAGTTACAATTTGGGCAATTCATACATCCATTAAAATCTTAATTCAAAATCAACTACTTCTAAAATCCACAAAATTGAAAATGACTCAAGTAACTAGAACTTTCATTAAAAGAGCTAAATTATGAAGTTTCATAATTTCAATCACTTAGCAAAATCAACCCATAAAATCCAACAATAATACATAAACCTAAATCTCTTGAAAATTTCCATGGTATTAAAATCATAAAGTCACATGAATAACTCTACATTACTTTTTCATAACTTGAAAATTTAAAATAAATTATAAAACAACCACTCACAATGCTATTGGTCATTTTCAATTAACATATTGTTTGAGAAGATTGAATCAAAACAATTTAATTAGCAAAGTTTAGGATATGAATTAGAAAGTTGAAACCGATAGAATATAAACTTTGTAAAGGAGGATTGGAGAACAAATCAAGTAAAGTAATGTAAAGAAAGAGTAAACCATATTATAGTTTTTAAAAAATGTCATTTAAGGAATGGTACAAGTGGAGTTTTTGTTTTGAGGGTTTTTTTTTTGCTTTATGAATTTTGGTGCTTGATATTTTTGGATTTGTTTGTGATGTTTTAAGGGTTTTGAGTTTTTTAATTGTCACTAGAATGGGGTTTTGATTTTTTTAGTCTCTTTTGTGATTTAGTAATGGTGGAAACTTCGTTTTGATGGAAGGTTTAGGCCTTGGCATTTGAACACAATTAGAAATTGCATTAAAGAAAAGGACATTCCAAAAGTTGCAGAAAGGGTAGAACCTAGAATAATAAAGAAACCAAAAAACCAAAAAAGAGGAAGGTACTTAGTTTAGATTGGTGAAAAATTATCCAAATCTTTGGCCATCAAACCATAGTACAAACTAGAAGAGCAAACAAACTCAAGTAGAAATGGAAATAGAACAAAAATTACAACAGCCAACAAGCAAAACGACATAACAAAAACAACCCATGTTTGGTTTTACCAATAAAACAGCAAAAAAAGAAGAATGAAAGAATAGGAACAGATAATTTTCACAATAAAAATCTAAGGAACAAAGATCACAATATGTAGACACATAAACATAATTGTACTAGTTTTAATTAGCTCCATTCGTCACGTCCAAAATTTGTAGGAGAAAAATTCAGAGTGAGAGAAAAAAAAAAGTACCTGTATACCAGTACGGGGAGGACCAAGAGATCGGCTTCTACTCGTTCTTATCCTTATCTTTGTTAGTAGCTGGGGTCTTTGCAGCCAAAAGTCCCTTCTCGTCTTTCAACAAAAAATTCATGGTGCGTATAGAGTTTCAAGAAAAACCATAATAGAACAAACAAATCAAAATCCCACCTTCACATGAATCTGATCTTAAAGAAGCAGGCATACATCAGCATAAATTGCAAAAGTAAATATTATGTTTCCAATATAAGACCATCACAAAATACTCTTCCAGAGCTTCATTTCTGATTTAATACAACATTTACACAACACCCATTCGTTTTAAAGATTCTCTAATTTGCAGCTTTACAATCTCAATGTATATATTGCAAGCAAGAAATTGCATAGAATTTATTATACCAACTGCATAAAAAGATGGCAATGAGCTGCCATTTTTAAACTTCAATTAAAGTTGTTACTCCCAGTGTCCATGATTTGAATATATAAGAGATAACAAAGTTCATTTGAAATTAAACCACTCAATTGATTTGATTGGGCCTTAGAACTCTTATTCTTGACAAATTTGTACCAATTCATGCAGGTATGCTTCCATGAAATGCATTTAAACTAAGATCTAATGCCCTCAATGCCAAGCAATTTTGAAGAGATGGAGAAATTTCTCCAATAAGAGCGTGTAGATATTCTCTAGAAAACTGTAAAAAGGAGCATATAGAAATATTAAAGATTCCAAACCAATGTAAAATACTCTTAAACCACACACAAAAAGCTAATGCTTTTATTCATTTACCATGCAAGCTAAGGGAAGAACCAAGAGGTGACCAATAAATTCTCCTTTTAAAGTGATCTACAAGACAGAGAGCTAGAAAAAAAAAGACCAACTCAAAAAGACAGAGAAGAGGAGATTAAAAATTAATGGTTGTCCATCGTTGCTACTTCGAGTAATCACTTGTCGTCTCTTGAATTTGTCACTGACTAAAAGGGGCTTTTCTAAATGATCATTAAGAAAGGAAAAGACAAACAAACACACAAGAAACTCACCTCATTCGTGCTATAATCTGTTAGAGCGCAAGCCAAATATTCCCTCGATGATCCATCTACGCGTCTCGAAGCAAAATTGTTCAAAGAAAAGCACTAAATCCTGGCAGAGAGAGGCCTAAATGTCCTGCACAATCAATCGTACCAAGAAAAACTAGTAAGGAATAGGGAAAAGACAACGCCGAAACCCAATAGCCAACAACTTTGGCTTACAGAAAATCATGTTATTCTACTGACGGATCTCCCAACGCTCGCCATTTGCGTCGGCAAAAAAATACCTATACCGACTCTAATTGTTGCATCGGGAAGAGCCTCGTCGGCATAGCCCAAATTTCTTGTAGTTTAACCCTTAAAAATACATATCTAACTAATTGAAACTAACTCTCTATTTGTATGGCTACCTTAACTGCAAAATAGCCATACAACCAAACAAACTATAACACTAAATGAAGAACCTTAACTCACCTAAACCGATTTCTAAGCCCAATTATGGCACCATATGACTAGATAAAGAATGATATGACATATCAAATATCATGAACTAAAAACAAATATCACAAACTAATTAGAACATAACATCTAAAATAAACTCAAAGCTTGTAAACTTATCAAAATCATAAACATAACACATAAAAACTACATTTACCCTAAAACTTGCAAACAAAACTCAAAACTTATCATGCATTCATAACTAAAACAATCAAAATAATTTCTCACCCACCCATAACATATGGCTAGCAAGTTGTTCCACCTAAGTGATATATGAGATGTTTGAGGTATACCATGTAATTTAAGAAGAATTTCAACTTAAAGGAGGCACCATGTAATTTAAAAAGAAAAGTCTAACTATCACAAAACAACTCTAAGAATCAATATCACAAAACAACTAAAATATTACAAAACAACAAGTCAAAAGTTTAAAATCCAACTACAACCATATTAATAAGAATCAATATCACACTATTACAAAACAACTAACTCAAAATTTTAAATCAATTTCAAACATATTAATAAGAATCATTGTCACAAATGGACGGTTATTAATAAATTAACTTTTCCTAAAATAAGCCTAACTTGCCTAACCGACTCCTTTCTATCCTTACTATTCTTTAGAGTCTCTTTTTAACTCTTTTTTCTTTCTTTAACCAATATTGACTCATCATCATTCATGGATCCTCTATAAAATCTAAATTACATACTAAAAACTCTAAATGTTTGCCAATTAAGGATCCAACAACATCCCTCAAGGTGTAGTCTTTACACATCTCCATCTAGTTTCCATCCACGGTAGTTACCATACCCAATTTGATGAATATGATAAAAATAAAATTGCAGAATTGGTTCTAGTTTCTAATCTAGCTGAGGACGGTGTTTGGTCTAGTGCTTAGATTTTCACCATATGTCATTTTATCTTAGCATTAGCATCAACACCTGTTAGAAAATATATGGTAAAGTATTAAATATATACTTTTAGAGTTTTAGTTAAAGCTTTTAGAAACTCGTTGCCTCTTCTTATGGTGCTGTATTTGGCTGCATTTATTATTTTCTTATCGCACTTGTTCTTCTTTTAGCATATAATAAAGCATTTATCGAATTGTTTGGGAAATGATTTCCCATTTTCTCAATGATTTAGGACTTTTTTATCATATATTTAAGTGATTCTTCCCTTCTTGGAGAAAATATTTCATCTGTTTTCAAAGGCTTCTTATCTCTTTTGTCCTTGGACCTCCACCATGTGCAAATAATGGGGTTTGTTGATAGGATAGAACCAATAGATTCTAGAAAGAACTCTTGTTTTCAAGTTAGAAAGAGCTCCATTTTTCTGACCAAAGCAGTTTATTGATCAATGTAAATAAAATTTTCTTTAAATTACAAGTCTGGATACAAGTGCTTGAAAACAAAAAGTTTTTCAACCAAATCCTTAAAACTCGATTTCAAAACAAAATACCTCAAGTAAAATCAGCCAAAGAACAAAGAACTAATTCACTTCAAATAAAAAAAAAACAAAAAAAAACGTAGGTACGCGTATGATAACACTCATTTATGAGTGTTATTTGGCTCTAAAAACTAAGCTATTTGCTTAGAAAGCAAGTGTTTAATATTATAATTCATGTCATTTAGGGAAAATTTAAGTAAAAACAAGTTTTGCATGTGTTTGAAGTGTTGATTTTGTAAAAATAAGTTTTTAGGAATATTTAAAGTCATTTTTGTTAAGAAAGTGTTAATTTTTGTTGATTTTATGTAGAGGCTAAAAAAAGACCCAAATGCGCCCACATTTTGGCTACACTTGAGGCAAAAGAAAGATGATGCAAGAGATATGCGACCAGAATGCACTAGCAATTGAGAGCAGAAGCCCAATTCCAACTGTTGCAGGAAAGACTAAAAATGTGCCCAACTATGCAGCTGCATTTGGACCTTTTCAGCATATTTTCCCAGATTTGCGAGATTTGTAGATAAAATCAGATAAAACCAAATATTCTCAATCAAATCTCTGAGGATGGAGGGATATGATCGGCCAAGCCTCTCCACACTGATCACGGCAGCAAACCCTAGACCTTGAGGTCTATAAAAGGCAACTCAAGCTTCAATTCCAAAGAGAGCTCGGATTTCTATCCTCTACTCCAAATTCTGCAGTTTTCTTTTCTTTTCAGTCGCCATACCGAGTCTCTCCCAAGTTCTGTTCATACTTCATTCGGACACGAACATCGAAAGAAGGGAGTGTAAGTACTTGTTCTCCTCAAAAGAGGTTGAATAAAGTCAGAAAGAAGGAACAAACTTCGGGTTCTTTATCGCTTTCATTTAAGTTTTTGTACTTTTTGTTTTTCTTTAAAGTTTAGCTACTGTTTTTATTTGTTCATTTAAGTTGTAAGTTTTTGTTCTTATTAAATTTCAATTCTTCAAGTTGGAATTCAAGTTTTTTTCAATTCTGCACTTTTATTTCAATGAAGTTTATCTTTTCTTACTCAAGTCTTCTTTTTATTTTCTGCACTTTAGTTTTCTTTTCAACGAGTAGCTAAACCCTTGGAAGGGATTCAATGAAGTGGATACCCTAATTAAAAGGAGATAAGCCCCGCCATGAGATTCGAGTGACTTTGCTTAACATTTAGCACCATTTACTTTTATTGAGTTTAAGTTTTGTTGTTAGCTTAAACTGATCACTTGAGTTAACATAGTTTGTGTGAGATTCAATACCGAAAGGGTTGGATCAAGCACGCATTTTCATAAAAGCAATCTAGGAGAAGAGTCTAGACATAGAGCTTCGCTTTTTGTACCTATACATAGAACAAAAACCTTTAGAATCATTGAGTTGTGTTCCTTATCTATCTAAGTTAAAATTAGCCATAGACATATGTGTTTAATTTCTTAGTCTCCAAAAAGCACTTAAAAAAGGGTTGAATAGGTGTTGAACTCGATTCATGATGTTAAGTGTCGGTTATGGTAGGTTGCAGGAGCATTTCAGTAAGCATTTTGTTTGAATCGCACAGAACTCGAAGGAGGCAGTATGCGGCCGCAAGAGGCAAAATCTTTGAAATAGCGGGACCCAGTTAAGCAAGTTTGCGGGCACATGGTAGGCGCATTTCCTTAGGGTTGAAACAAATTTGAATTCCCTGCTTCTCATCACTGTTTTCTTATCTTTTCTTTTAGTTTAGTTTTATTTTTATTGCACAAAAACTCCCAAAATATTTTCTTTACTTTGTTACCTTCAGTTGCAATTTGAAAGCACTTGTGTTGTAAACTGAAAAGCTTTTTGTTAACCGTTCCCTTGGGTTCGATACTTGGAATACTTCCATATATTACTTGTTGGACAGTGTGCACTTGCACTTTGTTTTCCCCCACCATCAAGTTTTTGGCGCCGTTGCCGGAGAATGGCTTTTTAACAAATAATTTTTCAGTTTTGCAGTAGAATTGCAATCGGTTTGCGACTGCATTTAGACTTTGTCCTAGGGACCCAATTCTATTTTGCAGGTTTTGCAAGTTAGAGTTGGTGCATGTGCAAAGGGACTTGCCTTTGTGATTTTCATCCTGAGATAGAGGAAACTTTTCGCCAGTGCCATAAGAGCATAGGAGGAAAAGACAAGATCTACAAGAGTTGAGCGCACAGAAGAATCCAGAAGAACTTGTTTTTACAGGAACTTGTTTTGCAGGAGCTTTCCATGGATTCACTTGGAGTTGATCCTCTTGGTGAGCAACAAAGAAGAGCACAACCCAATAATGTGCCACAAAAAAAACAACAGCAACAACGATCGAAGCAACAAAATCCCATTTTATTGCAGATGAACGAGACATAACTATAAGGGATTATGCGGCTGCAACTTTCCATAATCTTAATGTAGGAATCATGGAACCAAACATTGAGGCAGCTCATTTTGAGTTGAAGCCAATAATGTTTCAGATGCTCCAGACTATAGGACAATTTGCAGGATTACCAAACAAGTATCCTCACAAACACATGAAGCAATTCTTGAGGATATGCAACTTGTTCAAGCTAAATGGAGTATCAAGCGAAACATTGAGGTTGAAACTTTTTCCTTTTTCTTTGCAGGGTAATGCAGAAGCATGGCTAGATTCTTTCCCACTGGACTTGATCACTTCTTGGGATGACTTGTCAGAAAAGTTTCTTCTGAAATATTTCCCTCCAACCAAGAATGCTCAAATTCGAGGGAAAATTATCACTTTTAAATAGGGACCAAATGAAGGCGTGGATACAACATGGGAACGATTTAAGAAGTTAGTCAGGAGATGTCCACATCATGGCTTACCAGCCTATCTTTTGATCGAGCATTTTTACAACGGATTGACCAAGGCCTCTATGACTTTGGTTAATGTGTCAGCAAATGATCCTTGTTAAGGAAGACAATCAATGAAGCTAATGAGATTCTAGATGCAATCGTCTCCAACAACAGTCAGTGAGGAGATGAAGACACACATTCTACTAAAAATATTGCAGGTGTATATGAGGTGGATGCAATAGCAGCACTGAGCACGCAGATCTCAACAATGAACAACACTCTGAAGAATTTCACTATGGGGAACCAGGCCTTTGTTGCTACTTTGATCAAATCTCAACACCTACTTGTCTTTATTGCAGTGAAGGCCATCTATATGATAATTGTCCTTACAATCCTACCTCTATGTGTTTCATAGGGCAGAACAGGTCAAATTCTTACTTGAATATGTACAACCCAGGTTGGAGACAACATCCTAAATTCTCTTGGGGTGGATAGAATTCGAGCACATCAAATCAGTACTTGAAGCAGGGATTTACATTAATGATCAAGCACAACAGCCATACACACATAAGAATGCTACACAAATGTCACCGTAACCATCAGCTCAGAACTCTTCATTAGAAACCTGATGAAGGAGTTCATGGCTAAAAATGATGTCGTCATTCAAAGTCAAGTTGCGTCATTGCAAAATCTTGAATTGCAGGTTGGACAATTAGCAAGCGAGATGAAGAACAAGCCTCAAGGAGAATTACAAAGCAATACGGAGAATCCGCATAGGGAAGAAAAAGAGTATTGCAAAGCGATCACTCTTAGGAGTGGACTCAAGTATACTGAGCCTAAGATGCCAGTAGAGTGCAATTCTCCACAAGTTTCTTTTGATTCCTATTTGTAGGAATAGTTGTAGGAAAGTGATGTTGCAACGAAGTAAAGAACTTAAATGAAGAAATTGCAGGTGATGCTACCACTCTTGTGACAGCAAAGCAGCCTGAAGGACGAAAGGGCAATCCTAGGAATGAAAATTTTGCAGGAAATGCGGCAAAGGATAAGGCAGCAATGCACCAAGAAGCTGAGCTTGAGAAGAAGGAGACACTAATGAAGAAACAGGTAAATTTATATCAAGGTGTCAGGCCTCCACCACCATTTCCATAGAGATTCCAGAAAAAGAACTAGGACGAGTAGTTTAATAAGTTCTTGGACATACTCAAGCAGTTGCACATCAACATTTTGTTGGTGGAAGCTCTTAATCAGATACCTAACTATGTCAAGTTCTTAAAGGACATATTGACTAAAAAGAGAAGGCTAAGAGAATATGAAATTGTAGCTCTCACTAAGAACTGCAATGCTCTCATAAAAAGCAAAGTGCCACCCAAATTGCATGATCCAGGAAACTTTACTATTCCATGTATGATAGGAAGGCAGGACGTTGGACGAGCATTATGTGATTTAGGAGCCAGCATCAACTTGATGCCTCTGTCAGTTTTCAAGCAGCTAGACCCACGACGGTGACTTTGTAGTTGGAGGACAGGTCAATAGCTAGGCCCATCGGAAGATTGAAGATATCCTCGTTAAGGTGGACAAATTTATTTTTCCTGTAGATTTCATAATCCTAGATTGCGAGGCGGATAGGGAAGTGCCTATCATCTTGGGAAGACCTTTTCTAGCTACAGGAAGAATGATCATAGATGTCCAAAAAGGGGAGCTAACTATGCGAGTAAATGACCAATACATCACATTCAACGTGATGAAGGCGATGCGCTACCCAGGGGAATCGGAGGAATGCTCAAGTTTATAACTCTGTGATTCGTTTGAATTTTATGATTTGCAAGAAGACAGTTTCACAGGAGAAAGTTTTTTATCAAACAAGTTTGAAGAAGCGTCGGAGCAGCAGATTGCGGCCGCATATGCACCCGCATTTGAAGAATCAAGTGCATTGAGACCAGCATATGATAAAATAGTTCAACTGAAACCTTCAGTGATTGAACCACCAATGCTGAAGCTCAAGCCACTTCCGTCTCACCTGAAATACAGATTTTTGGGAAAAGATGAAACTCTACAAGTTATCATCTCTGCAAACCTCACTGATGAGGATGAATTTTCTTTATTACAGGTACTCTCCAAACACAAAAAGCCGCTAGGATGGACAATAGCAGATATACGAGGAATTAGCCATTCTTTTTACATGCACAAGATCAATCTAGAGGACAGAGCCAAGAAGTCAATAGAGAACTAGAGGAGATTGAATCCGGTGATGAAGGAGGTGGTTCGCAAGGAAATTTTGAAGTGCATTGATGCAGGAGTAATCTACCCCATAGCAGATAGCAGTTGGGTTAGCCCAGTTTAGTGCGTGCCAAAGAAAGGGAGGATGATAGTTGTAACAAACGAAAATAATGAGCTTATTCCAACCAGAACTATTACAGGGTGGAGAGTGTGTATGGACTACCGCCGCCTCAATAAGGCCACGAAGAAGGACCACTTTTCATTGCCTTTTATCGGTCAAATGTTGGATCGTCTTGTAGGGAAAGAGTATTACTGCTTTCTGAACAGATATTCAGGTTACAACCAGATCACAATATCTCCAAAAGATTAAGAGAATACGACATTCACATGTCCCTATGGAACCTTTGCTTTCAGAAGGATGCCATTTGGATTGTGCAATGCCCCAGCGACTTTCCAGAGATGCATGATGACCATTTTTTCAGAAATGGTATAGAGAGTCGTGGAAATTTTCATGGATGATTTTTCTGTCTTTGAAGAATCATTCAATCATTGTCTTATGAATCTTGAACAGGTTTTGCAGCACTATGAAGACACCAACCTAGTGCTCAACTGGGAGAAATGCCACTTTATGGTGCAGGAAGGCATTGGCTTAAGGCACAAGATCTCAAGGAAAGGAATCAAGGTGGATAGGGAAAAAGTGGAATTAATTGCAAACTTACCTCCACCTATATCAGTAAAGGAGATCCAAAGCTTTTTAGGTCATGTAGGATTCTATAGATAATTCATTAAAGATTCCCACATTTCTAAACCTTTATGCAGGTTGCTAGAGAATGACAGACCATTTGTGTTCAACCAGGATTGTTTAGTTTCTTTTAACAGGTTGAAGGATGCATTGAGCTCGGCCCCCATAATGATTAAACCTGACTGGAGTCAGCCGTTCGAGCTTATGTGCGATGCAAGTGATTTTGCTGTAGGTGCAATGCTGGCATAGAGAAGAAACAAGATAATACATCCCATTTACTACGCCAGCAAGACCATGAATGACGCACATGTTAACTACACAACAACAGAGAAGGAGTTGCTTGCAGTCGTATTGGAATTCAACAAATTCAGATCATATCTGGTTAGGACAAAATTGATTGTCCACACAGACCACTCAGCGCTCTAGTATCTTCTAACAAAGAAATATGCTAAGTCCTGACTCATCAGATGGATTTTTCTATTGCAGGAATTCGATCTGGAAATCTTAGACAGGGAAGGAACAGAAAATTAGGTTGTAGACCACTTGTCAAGATTAAGGTTGGAGGCTCAAAAGGATGATTCAAAGGAGATACATGATACTTTTGTAGACGAGCAGCTGTTGGCAGTCAAAGCAATTGAGTTACCATGGTATGCTGATATAGCTAACTACTTAGTGGGCTTACTCCACCAGATGCAACATCGCAACAATTGAAAAAGTTCTACCATGACAGTAAATACTACTGTTGGGATGAATCTTACCTTTATAGGATGGGACGAGACTAGGTAGAAGATGTGTTGCGGAGGAGGATGTTCCAAAGATATTAGAAGCTTGTCACACAGCCCCATATGGAGGTCATTTTGCAGGTACAAAGACAGCAGTTAAAGTACTCCAATGTGGATACTTTTGGCCAACTTTTTTTAGGGATGCACATTTGTTTGCTAAAGGATGCTATCAATGCAAGAGAATGGGGAACTTAACAGTGAGACATGAAATGCCAATGCACTACATGTTAGAGGTGGAAATCTTTGACGTGTGGGGTATAGATTTCATGGGAACTTTCCCGCCATCCTTTGGGAATGTGTATATCTTACTTGTAGTAGACTATGTGTCTAAGTGTATCGAGGCTGTGGCAACACCTACCAATGATGCTAAGATAGTGAAGAAGTTTCTTCATAGGAACATCTTTACTCATTTTGGTACACCAAGGGTGTTGATTAGCAACGAGGGAACTCATTTTGTGAACAGAGTCATAGGAAATTTGCTTGCAAGGTACAACATAAGGCATAGAATTGTGACTGCATATCATCCATAGATGAATGGACAGGTAGAATTATCAAATAGAGAGATCAAGACAATCCTAGAAAAGACAGTTGATCCATCACAAAGGGATTGGTCTCTCAGGCTCGGTGATGCATTATGGGCACACAAGACAACTTTTAAAGCTCTATTGGGAATGTCTCCATACATAATAGTCTTTGGAAAAGCTTGCCACTTACCCTTAGAATTGGAGCACAAAGCCTATTGGGCTCTGAAAAGGATATATTTTAATTTGAATGATGTAGGTGTATTAAGAAAGATGCAGTTGAACGAGCTTGAAGAACTAAGGCACTTCTCCTACGAAAATGCTAAACTCTATAAGGAGAAGGTAAAGAAATGGCATGACAAGAAGATTTTTGACAAACGACTGCATGAAGGACAACAGGTCTTGCTATTCAATTCGAGATTGAAACTTTTTTCAGGGAAGCTGAGATCCAGATAGTCCGGACCATTCACGATTGCTAAAGTATATCCATACAGAGCAATTGATTTGCAAGATAACAAAGGGACCATTTTTAAAGTAAACGGATAAAGAGTAAAACCATACTAGGGAGAAGGCCTAAGTAGGAACAAGGCCTCAGTCTCCCTAAAGGAGCAAGATTAAGAGTATTAGGTGATGTGTTGTAAATATGTAAATATTGATTTTGTTTTTGTTTTCTTTATATATATATATATATATATATATATATATATATATATATAATTGGTGTAAGTGGTGCACAGGTGACTTAATGCATTAGAACTAAAAGTTTTTACTTAAGAGGGAACTCTATCTTAGGAGGGTCCTGTCTAGGCTGAGGTACTTAAGCTGACCATAAGGGAACACCTCTACCTGGGGACCTACCTAGGAGTTGAATTAATCAAACTTTTGAGTCTAAGACATTATCACCTTGTATCTGATTCGATTCTTCTTTTATGTTTAATGTGTGAACTTTTTGATACATTGAGTTAGTGTGTAGGGAATTTTGAAGGACTAGTGAAATGTGAAGCTTGTTTAAAAGCTTCGTGAAGAGGCTGATAGAATAAGAAAAGAAGACGAAGAAGAAAATACAGCCAGGATTGCAGCAGCAAATCAAAAATTTATGCAAGAAACAGATGCGGCCGCATCCAGACTACATTTGGACCAGACACCACCACCATCACCAAGGGACTATCAAAAGCCAGCTGAGGCCAATGCTGCAAATGCGACCTCATCGAGGGCGCATCCTGACTAACAAGGGCAAAGAGAAACTGAATTTGACGACCTGTTCAAGTACGAAACAAGGGGGCTCACTATTGATCAGAGCCCGAGAAGAGATGAAGAAGAAGAAGGACGGGAGCAGTCTGAAGCTCCCCTCTTTGAGGATGAATTATAGGAAATCTCAGAGAGCGAGATGGCTAAGTCCTTCAAGAGGAGGACTGAGAAGAAGAAGAGGAGTAGGCCTCAACTACTCTGAGGCTAAGGACTCGTCACGCCACTGCAGAGAGTCTTGTGGCATAACGCTCTACCCCATTCGACCTCAACGAACAAAAAATCATCATGGGGGACAGAGCTCTTATGTGCGAGAAGGGCTTCACCAACAAAACAGGCCCCATCCCAGAGTTAATTACAGATACTATTCACAGGTAGGGATGGAAGAGATTTTGTGAGCAGTCCAATAAAGTCGCAGTGCAACTAGTTCGGGAGTTTTATGCCCACCTAGGGGATGAAACTAGGAACAAACTCGAGCTTAGAGGGAAGGTAGTGCGATTCTCCACACTAGACATCAACAGGGTATACATGCTCCCCTCTTTGATGAATCCTATAGGTAACGAAGCAATGAACAATCCAACTGAGGAGCAGCTGTAGGAGGCCCTAGAGTTCGTTGCACAGGAGGGCACGGAATGGAAAGTCTCTCAACAGGAAGTGAGAACCTTGGTGCCTGTTAATATCAAGATAGAGCCGTATGTTTGGCTCCACTTCCTGAAGAACAGAATTTCGCCCACAACATATGACACCACTATCTCATAGAAGAGGGTCATGCTGTTGTATAGCATTTACAAAGGCTTGGACACCAATCTAGGCAGAATCTTAAGAGAGAAGATTGTGGCATGCGCTCAAAGGAACGTGGAATGCCTTTTCTTTCCCGCCCTAATTACAAAACTCTGCATGAGGGTAGGACTGTACCCAAAAGGCAGAGAAGAGATCGACAGGTGTAAGGGAACCTTGGATTTGATGGCCATCAACAAATTGAAGCCCTTGCAAGCACAAAAGCTCACTTCTCCAAAGAAGCAGCCCACCACTCCTTCTACTCCAAACTTTGCGGCCACATCTCCACCACATCATGCAACACCAGGACCATCTGAGCCACCACAAGACAACATCCAGGCTCAGATGCATAGACTTTAGGAGCATAGCAGGGCCTATTGGGCTTATGAAAGAGAGAGGGGCGAGACCATTCGAAAGCCCCTCGCATAGCTGACCAAGGGAAAGGCCCCAGCACTACTTGACTTCCCTGCTATTCTCCTAGAGTTTGTGGACCCACAGAGAGATGATCTTAGGGGAGTATTATTTCTCTACTCTTTCTTTATTGCTTTCATAGTTAGTTTACTTGCTTTTGTTCTAGGTTAGTTTACTTGCTTTCATAGGATAGATTTGATGCTTTCTAGTATAGGTTGAATTGTTTCTATTTGTTTTCTTTTGGAAAACACTTCTTGCTTAAATGATTTTCCATACACCTTGCACATGCATGAATAAAAATCAAATTTCAAAAACAAGTTTTCAATTTTCTTTCTCTGGTTGTGGAGTTAAAAAGTCCTTTATGATGATACTTAGAGCTCTCTCAACTTCCACCTACTTTATGCAAATTTAGGTTTAAGTTTCATGTACCTTATCAATCACTTTTCTTCATAAACCATTCAAATCTGAAATCTCCTTGTGTTTAGACTACTTAGTATGCTTAGGAGAGTTTAGTTCAATGTTTTGCAAGTCTAGTCACAACTAAATTTGTATCCCAACCACCTCTTATGCCATATGTTTTTAGTTAATGGGGACAATGACCCAATTAAGTTTGGGGGAGTGAGTTGCAATGATAGTGTCATATTGTAAATGCCATTATATGGATATATCATGTACTACACTACTACTAAGGACTCTCACAAAAAAAAAAGAAAAGAAAGGAGATACTCCTCCTTCCAAGGTTAACCAAGTAACTAGGGGTGGTCATGACACCCATAATTTCCTTTGCATGAAAGTTTGACTTAGGAAGTGAGTATGTGGAAACAGTCTTAGCAGTGACTTGTGCTCGTAGTCAGCTACTTTCACCACAAAGTGTTAGTAAGTTGGAGCGAAGGTATAATGTGAAAAAAAGACTCTCCTTATAAATATATATATGTGTGTGTGTGTGTGTGTGTGTGTGTGTGTGAAAAAAAAGGAAAAGAAAGAAAAAGCGTCTAACAGTAGCATTGAATAATTTTGGGGGAACTTGTTATCTTTTGTACTTATAAAAGTTTAGACTTAGCTTGTTAGACAAAGAAATTACCCTAGACTTTATGACTGAGCCTTAGGTAGAATAAACAAAGTAGGCGGATTGGCATGCGAATGGTTTGTCTTGAAAAATGAAAGAGAAAGTCTCATGGGTTGAAACTCAAAATTTGTGTAAGTCCTAAAAGTTGAGATCTCTTTTGAAAGGCATTGTTTTTCAAAACTTCCTTAGAATGCATATTGTTGCTTGTTTTCTTGCTTGTTGTTTTTGCTTAAAATTGCTTGAGGACAAGCAATAAGCTAAGTTTGGGGGTACACTATGATTTCAAAATAAAGCCTCATGGGGGTACAAATGCTTGAAAACAAAAAGTTTTTCAACCAAATCCTCAAAACTCGATTTCAAAACAAAATACCTCATGTAAAATCAACCAAAGAACAAAGAACTAATTCACTTCAAATAAAAAAAAATAAAAAAAGGCACATACACATATGATAACACTCATTTATGAGTGTTATTTGGCTCTAAAAACTAATCTATTTGCTTAGAAAGTGAGTGTTTAATGTTATAATTCATGTCATTTAGGGAAAATTTAAGTAAACACAAGTTTTGCATGTGTTTGAAGTGTTGATTTTGTAAAAATAAGTTTTTAGGTGTATTTAAAGTAATTTTTGTTAAGAAAGTGTTAATTTTTGTTGATTTTGTGTAGAGGCTGAAAAAGGAACCAAATGTGCCAACATTTTGGCCTCACTTGAGGCACATGAAAGATGATGCAAGAGATATGCGACCAGGATGCACCAGCAATTGAGAGCAAAAGCCAAATTCCAACTATTGCAGGAAAGACTCAAAATAAGCCCAACTATGCGGCCGCATTTAGGCCATTTTGACAACAACACAATTGCGCTCAACTATGCGGCCGCATCTGGACCTTTTTGGCAGATTTTCCTAGATTCGCGAGATTTGCAAATAAAATCAAATATTCTCAATCAAATCTTCGAGGATCAAGGGATATGATCGGCCAAGCCTCTCCACATTGATCTCGTTAGCAAACCCTAGACCTTGAGGTCTATAAAAGGTGACTTAAGCTTCAATTCCAAAGAGAGCTCGGATTTCTATCTTCTAATCCAAATTCTACAATTTTCTTTTCTTTTCAGTCGCCATATTGAGTCTCCCCAAATTTCTATTCATACTTCATTTGGACACTAACTTCGAAAGAAGGGAGTGTAAGTACTTGTTCTCAAAAGAGGTTGAATAAAGTTAGAAAGAAGGAACAAACTTCGAGTTCTTTATCGCTTTCATTTAAGTTTTTGTACTTTTTTTTTCTTTAAAGTTTAGCTACTGTTTTTATTCGTTCATTTAAGTTGTAAGTTTTTGTTCTTATTAAATTTCAATTCTTCAAGTTGTAATTCAAGTTTTGTTTCAATTCCGCACTTTTATTTCAATGAAGCTTATCTTTTCTTACTCAAGTCCTCTTTTTATTTTTCTCACTTTAGTTTTCTTTTCAATGAGTAGCGAAATCCTTGGAAGGGATTCAATGAAGTGGATACCCTAAAAAAGAGATAAGTCCCGCCATGTGATTCGAGTGACTTTGCTTAACATTTAGCATCGTTTGCTTTTATTGAGTTTAAGTTTTATTGTTAGCTTAAACTGATCACTTGAGTTAACATAGTTTGTGTGAGATTCAATACCGAAAGGGTTGGATCGAACATGCATTTTCATAAAAGCAATCTAGGAGAAGAGTCTAGACATAGAACTTCGCTTTTTGTACGTAGACATAGGACAAAAACCTTTAGAATTATTGAGTTGTGTTCCTTATTTTTCTAAGTTAAAATTAGCCATAGACATATGTGTTTAATTTCTTAGTCTCCTAACAGCACTTAAAAAAGGGCTAAATATGTGTTGAACTCGATTCATGGTGTTAAGTGTCAGTTAGGGTAAGTTACGAGCGTATTTCAGTAGCTTTTTGTCTGAATCGCATAGAACTCAAAAGAGGCAGTATGCGGGCGCAAGAGGCAAAATCTCTGAAATAGTCAGACCTAGTTAAGCATGTTTGCAGGCACATGGTGGACGCATTTTCTCAGGGTTGAAACAAATTTGAAATCCCTGCTTCTCATTATTGTTTTTTTATCTTTTCTTTTAGTTTACTTTTATTTTTATTGCACAAAACCCCCCAAAATATTTTATTTACTTGGTTACCTTCGGTTGCAATTTGAAAGAAGATGTCGAAGATATTGATTGAGATGCAGCGGCGAGGAGGAGGAGGAGGACCGATGACAAGATTCAGTTGAGTGGTGGTTTTAGGGGAGATTGAGGAGGAGACGAAAAAATGAAAATGAAAACGAACCACACACCAAACGATTGAAGAAGAAGCCGAACCAGCTAAGGAAACGTGCAAAATGTTTTTTTCTTTACTCAAAATGCAAAACGATTGAAATAAAAAACTTAGGGTTTCAAGGTTTCGTTTTTGGTTTTTTGTGGTCGACGCACATATTTTGAATAGATATATATCGACGCAAATTGAGTCAAAAAAGACAAAACTTAAAAGACTTAAAAACTTCCCAACACGAATTGCGTCGGGAAAAACAAGTTATCCCGACACATTAAGTTGCATCGGGATAAATCGAGTCAGTATAGCAAAAAATTCTTATAGTGTTTTGTCCACCCTACGTTGAGCCCAAACTATAAACTCCATGCAAGCAAGTAGTATTCAAGGTATTTCGAGGTCGAATCCTCAAGGACTTGGTCTGACTGTAATTGATTTCTTAATAACAGATTGAATGCAGTGAAGGGAAAATAATTAAGGCTCGGTTTAAACACAAAGTTAAATGCAAAGTAAATAATAGCAAATGATAAAAAGAATACAAATCAACAATGTTTGCAAGCAAGGCTATGGCTTTAGATTCCCTTAGTATGCAATGCTTTTAACTACCATAGTTTTATGATGATCTCTTTCCTTAGTAGCATGGGTTCTTACTTATCCTAACTCTTTTAAGAAGGATGTTAAGCATATTGTGCAGTCATATGTCTATGCTCAACACAATGTTTTACTTCCTGACCCATTCTTACTTACAAGTGGTAATTTTATTTCTAAAACAACCTCGTGAGTTATGTTCACTCTTGTTTTCCTTGGACTTTCCACATACTTTAACCCTTTTAGCATGAAAGCATGTTATTACCTCCCTCAGTTGGCAACACATCGTGGCAATGAAAGAATTACTTACAACCAAGAAAACTAAGGAGAAACAATCAACATGCTATTGAATGTTAAGAATTTTGCATACTGAGTGCCTCGTAAGCAATTTCTTTTAGAGATTTAGTTGCTCATAAAGTAAATAAGGTAAGTATGCAAGAGTAGATGTGATGAAGATGCCATTAAATTACTTTAAATAAAAATGCATAAAGTTTGGTACAATAAAACTATCAATATAATTGTAAATTCAAACTACAACTCAAGCAAAATGATTTAACAATAAGAAACTAAAATAAGCTTTAATCTAGCAAGACATTAAAGATGAAAGTTGAAATCTTCAATCTTCAAACTTCAATTGAATTCTGCAATTAGCTGTTGGAAGTCGAAGGTTGAAGAAAGAGAGAAACTGAAGAAACTAATCGAGAGTCAAGGGCAAGGATAAGGATAGTCAAGTAGAACCAATCTTCAACTTTCTTTTAGGTTTAAATAGATGTGTCCATCCAATAAAGGATTTACATGTATGTGATGTTGAATTTGACCAATGCCCTACTGATCTCAAGTTGACAATGTGGTTCAATAAAATTTAGCCACGATAGTTTCTTAGGTGAAGGTCCAATGAGCACATGCCACATCAACTCATTGACCTTCGATCTTTCGGATCTCAGGTAATGATTAGTTAATGTGACTATTTTTGGTCTCGTACTAAATTTGGTTTACCAACATCTTGTGCTGAAGATTCTTCAAATGCTCATCGCTTCACACAGGCTCTTCTTAGCTTGGCGCATCACATTCCTATGACATACAAATTTTTACTAAGAACTTAAGAATGGTTTTCAGTCCTATGTTTATCAGATTTAACGCATTTCAACAGATGGTGATTTTTTATTAAAAAGTCATAACAACAAGGTTCAACACATGCATTCTTTTATTTCTCGAAGAAAAATAATCTAACTTTTAAAGCTAAATAACTTGTATTCTTACAAGTTATCATACCCCCTAACTTAGATCATTACTTGTCCTTGAGTAATACCTAATGTAAGATTAAAAAAATCATTTAGATCTTATCATGCCTTATAAAGTTATTTCCTTCATAGAGTCAAGCTTGGAGTATACCTCAGCAACACATGTGCTCTTACCTTTAGTTCTTCTATTTCAACCTCACCTATTTCTTTCAATCCTTCAGATCATCTAACTTAGCCTATATATTTCTTTCAAAACTATTTCTTGCTTAAATCTTTTCAGTGCATTCACTTACTTTAGACTTGACTCTTTATTGGTCTACTTGCATCTTAGACTCGAGGATTGGCATAGTGCAATCGATCTTTCTTTCTTTCTTTCTTTCTTCCTTCTCTGAGACACCCTATTGGCTGTTTTACCTTCGTTTTAGCTTACCAACATTTTATGATGAAGGTATCCAATTACGAGGAAGATCCAAATTGGGTTGCTAAATGCATACTCATTTCATGCCTCCCTTTTCATGCAAAGGAAAATGATAGGTATCATGAATGCCCCTGGTTACTCAGGTTTGTGTTGAAAAAGGAGTATTTTTTTTTATGAAGATGATGATTGCAACTAATACTTACAAGGCTTTCAAAATATAGTACTTGAACTATTCGACGCAATGGTCTTATCTCCCTTACCCCCCCCCCCCCCCTCGCCGGCAACCTTAAAATCAACAATGTCCTCATTGATGGGCCTCCTAAACTTAAAGTAAGCAATTAGCCCAAGGGAAAAACATGCAGTGAATGTAATTTTCTAAGCTTTGTCTATAGCAGAGATGAAGTTTTGCTAAAATGACTAAGTGTTGAACTAGTTCTAGTAAAAGGATATAGGAAAACTAGATGGTTTTTGACATTAATTGGAAAGGTGACGAAGAAATAAAAGAACTACAGGTTGAAGTTGATGCATTCAGTTTCATCATGTGTTCCTAACTTGACTTGGAGAAAGGCAACAAGATTACAAAATCAATAAGAAGTAAACGCGCAGTATAAATAATTAGATGGTTAAACAATTTAATCAAGAGATATAAAAGAGAAATAAAAATGTGTTGGATATGACAGTCTTATATTGACTGCTCACTTCAAGATACAATAATGGTATAACAAAAAAAATACAAGTTAAGTATAAAAGCATTCAAGCTTAGGATTGCGCTGGAAGAGGTGGTGGCAGAGGATCTTGAGGCCCATTAGGTTTCTTGAACGGAGGATGCTTAATAAGGCTTGTTGGAAGAAAACAAATTTCTTACCTTAGGTCCTCAAGAATTGGAGAATGGATGTGGAAAGCTCTGGATTAGCTCTACTCAGCCCCAAGTCTCGCTCCATGAAGTATTGCATACATGCGTCCATCCTTCTTCCAATAACCTCAAGGTCCACCAGCATTAAGCACAGGACTGCCCAACGCATCTGCTCAACCATTTCTGTAAACTCCATATCTATTTCCATCGGATTTCCAAAAACTTCAAGACTAGAGTTGCAGAATTCATCAAATTTCTTATACGTGACGCGGTCAATGTTGAGTTGTACTTGTTGAAATGGTTGGGTGCTTGGTGTTTCCTCCTTTTGCATATCAACTTGAGAAGTACTTAATTTCGAAGGACCAGCTTCTGATTGGTAGTTAAAAGTGGCTAGCTGAAACTGCACTTCAAAGTTGTCTAAAGGAGGTGGAGGTAACGAATCATCCTCTACATTGATACTTGGCAAAGACGGGAGAGAGACTAGATCAATAGACTTAGGTCGAGCGGGTAAGTCATTATGTGTTGGGGGTGATGGAGGAGGATCTTTTGTAGAATGATCTTCTTTATGTGCTGGAGAAGGGGGCTTAAGTGAATCATGTCTATTGGCTTCTTCCCCTTCTACTCATCAATTGGAGCCTACTTCTTTTTAGACATCTACTTCGATGCAAGCTCCTTATCCTTCTGCACTAGTGCCTTAGCATTTCTCTTCCTACTTACCAGATTAGGCTTATTGGGAGATCCTTTCAACAGGCGTCAAAGGATGACAATGTCAATCACCCCCTTTACTTCTTTTGTAGGTTCCTCCTTTAGAGGCATCATTATGTTAAGGCACAGATTTCCTATCATTCAAGGGAAGAATAGGGGTCCTCTTGTCTTAGCAGTCGTTTCTCTAATCTATGCTACTATGAGCTCCCCTATGTTGAACGCAATCCTTTTCAACATGCAATGAGCTGCCATCACTTTATCTCTCGAAAGTGTCTTGTCATATGTCATGGGGATGAGTCGATTCTTCACTACATACATCCAGGTTGCAACCTCTAGACCCAAATCTATTATGAGCAGTTTCCTAAGTCTTGTTCTGCTCTCTATTTACTTCGTGCCCTCATGGGTGAGCTCTCTTAATGCACCTTCCAACTCTTCTATGAGGGGTCATAAATTATCCAGTTTCTAGGTGCATCTTCTATGTCAGGAAGCCCAAACATCTCATTCATGAAATGCATCTAAAAAGAGACGCAGTGACCTCTAACCAGCCCCTCGTCCAACTCTTCATGGAAATCTCCATCATAAAAATCTAGCACAACTTTTGGGAAGATCACTGTTGAACTCGTTAGCAACTGCCTCCATGGAATCTGGTCAATGCCTTCAGTGATGAAGTAGGGAATGTGGTCAAATTTCTTGAAGAATCTCATCTCTTGTTCAATTGTTCTTTCAGTTAGTGCATGTGATCTTCTTCTTCTTCTTGGGCCTTTCCAGCAACTTGGCCCTCTTGCTCCTTCGGCGCTTGCTCTTTCTTGGCCTTAGGAGGCTTCTTTTTCTTCTTCTTAGGAGGCTTCGGTGTTTCTCCTTCAAGCAGTCTCGCCCACTTCTTCTTCACACTCAACGAGTGGTTTCTTCTTCTTTGGCTCATGGGGTTCAGAGGTTACTTCCTTTTCTTTCCTTTTTTTTTCTCTTGGGAAAATCCTTTTGATGTGCGTCAAGGAGGCCTGACACTACCAAGAGGACCAACCACAAGGTTGCAAGCCAAAAGGGTGCAAGACTCCATCAACAAACAAATTCAAGACTTGATTCTTACAGCCAAACTAGAGCTCAACAAAGAGGAAAGAGATACTCACTTCAACTTTTGGAACATCAAGTTTCAAAAGGAAGAAGAACAAGTGGAGAAAGAATCTTCAAAGCAACTTGGAAGACCTAAAGCCAAGAACTCCATTTAGGGCCTACTTTGGGTTTTTTTAAGGTTTAAACCCTAAAGTAGTGTTTCCTTGTATTTCTTGTTATAAGCTTCCTTTGGACCTAATGTTTCATTTATGTAATAGCTCTTAGGCCCAAACCTGGAGTTATATACTTTAGATAAACCCATTTGAGAGAAAACAAACTCCTAAAGCTTTGTAACTAATTTAGTTTAGGTTTAGTTAAAGTCTTTTCCCATGTATTTTTAGTTGAAGGTCAAAATGCCTATAAATAGGCTTCTTCTTGTACATTGGACAAGTTAGTTGGTTGATAATAGGAAATAGCATTGCGCTTTCTTCTTTGCTCCCAAAAACCTTGAGCATTGATGCATTTTTTATTTAGCTGGCATAACTCCCTTAGAAACATGCAAGTTTAGGTTGGTCACCAAACTTGTGGAGTGTTTCACTTTGGATTGGGAACAAGTTCTCTCTATCCAAAGCCTTGATCTTCAAGGTGAGTCCTTTCTTATTTCTCTTGAGTGATTCTGTGTGTGTACACTTGGTGTTACCTTGTGTGTTTAAGAGGTACTTGTGTTCACAAAGGTTGCCCAAGTCACTTGTGATAGGATTGAGTGTATCACCTTTTGCCCATTCTTAGGGTTAGCAACATTTTTCTTCTTCTTATTTTCCTTCTTCTCTTTATTCTTTTCATATTCTTCAGCTGCTTTCTTATTGTGCCTTTTAGCCATGTGCACAATTACTGCGATTGGTCCTTCAATTGAATCTTGAGGCATCGCGCCGAAGGATCCAATCTCATCATGCCCCCAAACTTTTTGAGGGAATGGACTTCCACTTGCCTCCCCCTTTGACGTTTCTGTTGCGCTGAAGCTTGTATTTGAGAGGATCTTGGCACTCTTGCCTCTACTTGCATTGGAGGTGACTCTGTCTCAACGTTCATCGTATGATCTTCTTCATTCAAGTCTTGAAGGATATCTCAAAAAATATCCTCTTGCTCTCAAGTTGCTTGAACAAGTCCTTGCGCAACCAGTTCTTCTATCTTTGCACTCAACAACTCAATCTCATCCTCTTATGTTCTTGTGTTGAGTGCAGGAGTGCCCACAACCTTCTTTTGGCCCAACTCTGATCTTGGCTCTCCATCATGCACCAACACTTGTGTCGGGTGCATATTTTGATCCTTTAAGCATGGCTTTTTCCCTTTGGTTAGGCAACAAGGACAAAGCGCATCTACCTTTCTTATTATGGCTCAACCCAAATGTCCTATTTATAAAGACTTATGAAAAATCTTTGCCATAATTAAAATATTATATTTTAATATCTAATATATTAAAATATATATTATATTTATTTGACTCTCATTCAAATTTTAAGTATATATATTTTTCTTTAATGTATCTAATGTACATTAATCATTTTAATATTTAATATATCAAATACAATAAATATATTTTTCTCTTTTAGATTTAATATATCTAATATATATTAATTTGAACACTTCAAATTAAATATTAATTTGAACATTTCGAATTTTTCTTTCAACTAAATTGATCTTTTAGTGCTACCATGAGCTAGCAAGAAGACTTATGGACCTACAGACTATAAGCTCCAATGATACACAATTAATTAATTAAACTCTTTAATTAATCAATTTTCATTCATTAACTCTAGGGCCATTCCACTATAGACCTACAGTTGCACTCTTATGTATTGTAGGACAAGTTGTGTCTATGGATATAATCATTGCATGCAAGTCGATCCTTCACTAGTTATTCGTAATTATAACTGGGTCAAAAATCCATTTTACCCCTATAATTATATCTTGCACCTTAAGTACCACTGATCCTTTAATGAACAATTTGTTTATGATCCAACTATAAACTAAGTTCCTCTCGGACTAGTGAGAGGGTGGGGCCTCATTATTCAAGTCCCGAAATTAGCACTTAAGGGAACTACTCATCTACTACCCTATATGGAAAGGAATGAATTCCATCTTGTGAGATTATGTTCCTAGCTCCCTATTTGATCAAGTCTCCAAATTGGTAGGCTTATTGAATCGGCTACAGAGGCCACTCACACCTATGAAAATCAAAGGACAATCCCTCACAGGTAGGAGTTCATAACTCACTCAGGATTAAGATCAAGTCGAATATGATCATCCTGATGAAATATTAATACTCTCAATCAATAGATTTATAAAGAGAGATTAAAAATTTCATGGTCCAATCTTATTGTTGCATTATTTTTAAGTGCTCGCAATTAACCACAAATGTACGGTGTCAAGTTTACTATAGTGATAAGTATAGAGTATCGTCTCCACAAGGATTAGTTTTCTTTAGATTAATTAAATATCGTACAATAATTACTTTCACCAAATTTTATTTAGAGAAACAAACTTTAAATTAAGAGAAAATTAAATCTAAACTAAATATGTACATGCTTTGGAGTCCAATTTCGAGCGACATGAATGATTGATTAAATTAATCCCACTTTGAATTGATTAAAGAATTGAGTTATTAGCAACGATCCTAAGTCAAGAATTACTAAACTATTCAATCGACTCTTTCAAGTCTAATTGAACTCATGCAAAGGAATAGATCAACCTCTTGGTCTATTTATACTACTACTAAGCATGGCATAAAGACATCTTTTATGACTTCTAGCATTAATCTACTCATTCTCATGCAATAAATTAACCTTAGTCATGCATCTAATGTTTTTTTTTTTTAACTAAATTTACTATCTCAAGCTAAATTTAGTCTAACATGCAAAGCCATGGCCAAAAGCTTGGACAATTAAAACAAGATGCATAAAAGACGTCAATATATACTACAACTCAAAAGCCAAACAAAGTGTCACAAAGATACAACCATCCAAAGAGTCTAAAACATAAATAAATAATACATGCTCAATCCATAAAAATCCTAAATTCAAAAGTAAATTTGAGAGAAAAATAGAGAAAACTGAGGGACGCGTGCCAACACTTGTTTCTGTTGTGATGTCTCGCGATCTCGAGCTTCATCGAGTCTCCTCCTTAGTTCTCCAATAGTCTCCTTTAGGTCCCAAGACATTGATGAAATCGAGTTTAGCGTTTTTGGTCTCTCAAAATGTCTCCCTTTGCACGAATGACACATTTTCCTTTTATAGAAATCGAGGCAACCTTGCAATGCTAAGGGCAGCGTTGCAACATTGTCCCTTCAAATAAAATGAAAAAGAAAAATATCAATTGGGCTGGCGTTGCAACATTGTGTTTGTTGCATTCCAAGGCTGAAGGGTTGCACATATGATGTTGCAACGCTATACTCTCAGGCTCAAAAGCTTGTTTCCTTCTCTTCAACACTTGGATCCTCAAATATATCTCCAATTTTCTCCAAATTCACCTGAATACTTCTCAAAACTTCGGTTTTGCTCCAATTGCTCGGTTTCTACAAAATATACATAAAACACACATCAAAGCTCACACATTCATAGAAAAACTAGCAATAAACTAAGGATAGAAATAGCACCATTTTGTGTGATATCACTTATACAAACTCATTGTATAAGATATCTCCACTCACATGTCTCCACATGAATGGTTTGGATCAAATCATTTGTAACTATTACAAAGTGGGCTGTATCAATTGTGTTACCTCTACCACCCAACCTTATCCATATACTATGACATTCTAGGTTATTTCTTAAATATGATCTTCCTGTATGTCAATCACATACTGTTCAAGATTACACTAATTGTTGGGATTTATGCTCTAAATCCTTGTAATTAATGATTTATTTAATAATTTTGATTATTTTATTTGCAATATAATATTATCCATTATATGAAAATGATAGCACACAATATGTGCTATCTTTAGGCTTCATTTTATGCTAGTTTTGAGACTTAAAAATATGCTTTTCACGTTCATGATTGTTTATTTTGTAGAAATTGAGCATTTGGAGCAAAATGAAGATTTTAGAAGAAATATGGTGATAAATGTGCTAATTAAGCAACCAATTTTGGGGACAATTCTTGGTGAAGAAAAATAATCCTAATTTAATTAGGTTATTGATTCCTAATTTAATTAGGTTATGGATTCCTAATTTGATTAGATTTTGGATTCTTAATTTAATTAAATAATGAATTTCTAATTAGATTAGGATATGGATTGACTCATTATAAATACCTACATTCTCTTCACTTCAACGCATTCAACTTTGGAGAGCACAACTCTAAATTTCTACATACAAGAGTGAGAAGAGACCTGAGGGAAATATTCAAGGCCAAGTTGGGGAGATCATACGGAGACGAAAAATCGACACACCAGCATAGTTTTTCTCTTCCTTCTTTTTATTTAGTATTTAAATGTTGTTTAAGAGTTTAGATTTTGTGATAGTGAACATGAGTGGCTAAACTCTTTTCTTATTCTAGGGATTGATGTAGCCATTAGACCTTATGTTTTAATTATTTAAATTCCATGATTGATTGTCATTAATTTCATTCATGCTTTTATATTCTTAATGCTTTTAATCTTTTGATCACGGATTAAATGTTATGTTGGTCTAAATTCACGCTTGAGAAAGGTAATTTAGATTAGATCCTAATTGCATGACTAAAGGTAGTTCTAACTTGATAATGATTAGAGCTCCTTTCGAAGTTGTTAATGAAAGAACTTAATGCTATGCATAACGTTAAAAATCATCAGAGATGTAGGTTTTGCCTTATTGCATAAGAATTGTTTGTCCTCGAGAGAGTTATTCATGATAAAAGACTTCTATACTTATGAAATATTTGTTTGATCAATCTTGGATGTTTAAGTAATTTATTTATTTTAGTCTAATAGGTGAAATCAACTCCCTAGGATATTTTCTCCTCTGATTGTTTCAATTTTTATTATAATTTTTTTATTTAAATCTTGCATTCATCATTCAATTCTATTCTCTAAATAAAATTGGGCGATAATATTCATAGTACTTAAGTGAATTAGAAAACCAATCCTGAGGACGATACTCAAACACTCTTTCACTATATTAAAACTTGACCTGTACACTTGCGGTATTGTGCAAAAATTACGCAATAGAAAAATCCAAGGTTATTAATGTAATATTGAATAGTATGTGGTTGACATACGGGAGGATTGTGTTCAAGAAATAACCTAAAGGGTCATAGTATATGGGTAAGGTTGGGTGCCTTATCCCGATAACACTATTGATTCGGCCCACTTTGTAATAGTTACAAATGATTTGATCCAAATCGCTCATGTGGAGACATGTGAGTAAAGGTATCTTATACAATGAGTTTTTATATGACTGGACTACGAAATATTTAACCTCTCTTTATAAATCTGTTAATTGAGAAGATTAATATTTCATCAAGATGATCATATGTGACTCGATCTTAATCCTAAGTGAGTTATGAACTCCTGCCATTGAGGGCTTGTCCTTTGATTTGCATGGGTGAGAGTGACTTTTGTAGCCGATTCAATATGCCTACCCTTTCGAAGAATTGACCAAATAAGGAGCTGGAAACATAATCTCACAAGATAGAATTCACTCTTTTCCATATAGGGTAAGTAGATGAGTAGTTCCCTTAAGTGCTGATTTCGAGACTTGAACAATGGGGCCTCACCCTCTCACTGGCTCGAGAGGGACTTAGTTTATGGTTGGGTCATAAACAAATTGTTCATTAGAGGATCAGTGGCACTTAAGGTACAAGATGTAATTACGAACAACTCGTGAAGGATCAACTGGCATGTAGTGATTATATCTATAAACACAACTTGTCCTACAATGCATAAGAGTGCAACTCTAGGTCTATAGTGGAGTCACCTATAGTTAATGAATGAAAAATTAATTAATTAAAGAGTTTAATTAATTGATTTTGTATCATTGGAACATATAATCTGTAGGTCCATAAGATCTGCTTGCTAGCTCATAGTAACACTAAAAGATCAATTTAGTTGAAAGAAAATTTTGAAATGTTCAAATTAATATTTAATATATTAGATATATTAAATATAAAAGAGGAAAATATATTTATTGTATTTGATACATTAAATATTAAAATAATTAATGTATATTAGATACATTAAAGAAAATATATTTATAAAATTTGAATAAGATTCAAATAAATAAATATTGTAGGAGATTTGAATGAGATTCAAATAAGTATAAGATATATTTTAATATATTAGATATTAAAATATAATATTTTTATTATGGCAAAGAATTGCTCTTAATCTCTATAAATAGAACCCTTGAGTTGAGCCATTAGATATAACACACATCTTCTCAATAGAGAATTAGAGAATTCTCTCTAAACCTCTTCCTCTCCAATCCCTTGTGGATTTTCTTTCAATAGGCTCCCACAAGCCTTGTTCCTGTGTTCGAGTCATAGCCAGGAAGACTTTGTGGAGGAGATAAAGACTCGCCAGAAATATCTTCATATTTAATCCAAGTAAGTTTGCTTAATCTTATTTTTTAGTTTAATTTTAAATAAAATAAAAAACGATCCAATGCTTCTGCTGCGAAGTGAAACATTCATTCCTAACACTAATAACCTTAGATTTTTCATATGGATAATATTATATTGTAAATAAAATAATCAAAATTATTATTAATCATTAAATAAATCATTAATTACGAGACTTTTGGGCATAACTCCCAACACTTCCATCAACGAAGAAGAGCTCAACGCACTGAAGAACAAAATATGTTGGAGAATAGACCAAACTAGGAAAATGAAGTGCCTAACGCACCCAATTCTCCTAGTCTTAATTCGCGAAAACAACTGCCTAGAGAAGAAGGGGTACCAATAAATCCTATTTTATTAGTAGATGACAGGGAGCTCAAAATAAGAGACTATGTCGCACCAAGATTGTGCAATTTCAATTTAAGCATTGTTAGGCATGATATAACCATGGAGAGATTTAAGGTCAAACCTGTCATGTTTCAGGTGCTTCTTACTGTAAGGCAGTTTCGTGGTAGAGCATTTGAAAACCCGCATTCTCATCTTAAATCCTTCTTAGATATTTGCAACAAATTCAAGCAGCCTGGCTAAATCAACAACCGACTGGGTCTATTGATCGGTGTGTACACGCAAGCGCACGCGGTCAAAGTAATAATAAAACGGCACAAGAGTACCAAGTAACATATCCCATAGAGATTGGTTTCTAATTCAATTAATTACCGTGAATAGTCTCACTTTACTTTATTTCGAGAACAGAAAGCAAGAGTATATAGGAAAATAAACTTCAATCCAAGAAATCAAGATAAATGGGAGACACAAATCGATAGGTTAATTCTATGGGTGTTGATAGCATTATTAGACCTTAATTTACTTAATTAAGCTAGCAATTTAGGCACAACCAAGTGTTGGATTCATAAGTCTAGAAGCCTAAGGTTATAAAATTTCCTATCGATCTCCTCCAATTCTCAAGTATTCTTAACTAACCTAGGTGTCCCTCAACGCTAGCTAAACCATACAAGGCATTACGACCTTTCATCACCGACCTTTATAGATTAATTATTACTATTGCTGTCACTCAGGTAATTAATATATAGTCATGCATCCAGTTCTAGTCTAAGCTTATCTCTGTAGAGCCTCCACTTAGTAACTAATCAATTAGTTCAACACTAACTACAATTAATTAACTGTTTATCTCGCTGTCACTCGAATAATTAACTAATTATGCATTAAGCTAACTAGGAATCATCCGTCGAGCTCAACCTAGTCCTACCTGAATTAATTAACGAACACAACCTAAGGGCATTAAGCCTAAAATGCATAAATGAACATAAACACTTAATCAAACCACAATTACTAATTAATTAAGCAAATAAAGTGCAATGGTCCAAGAATTTACAACAACCCATAGAATTTTAGGGATTTAACTAAACATATTCAACAATTACAACTTAGAAATCCTTAATTACAGCCACTAAAGTAACTACAGTTGAAAGGAAAAGGGAAATAAAATGCAAACAAAGGACGATCTCGTGTTCCCAAGGTGATCAATCTCGAACTCGAGCTCCAAGGTCTTCAAATCCGCTCCAAAACTTTCATAAATGCTCCCAATACCCTCAATTATGGTCTAGAATCGGAATTAGGGATTCAACCCTCAAAATGGCCTCCACTTGGACAAAGATGAAGCAAATAATATATACTGTCTATTGAGACAGCGTGTGAGCCCATACTCACATAATTACCAACTTAAAGGACATAATACTCAACCCTATTTACCAAATTAATTAATTCTCTTTTTTAACAAGTACAACTTTGTCCTCTTCCTCCTTTACACATTTCTTTTTTCAAAGGTCACCCACTTAATATGCACTCCATGTACTTTTCAAATCAACCACCCACCCACATTACTCAACCCACTTTCTTTCTTTTTTTTTTTAAACAAAATAAATTCAACATACAATAAAAATCTCTTACATGACCACAAATTTTGAATTCATTTTCTTTCATTTGATGTGACCTCACCTCATTTTCATTGATTACCTATAGTACATCACACTTTTCTCTCCCATTTTCATCTCCACAAGACTCTCTCCCTCTTTCTTCTCCTTCTTCTCCTTCTTCTTCTTTGTATTCTCTATTTTTTTTTTTAAAAAAAAAACGTTCTTCCCTCATCCTAATTTCTGCAATTCCTTTTACCTCCTTCCTTATATTCTCTCTTTTCCTTCAAATAACAAACATTTTCCTTGAAAAAATAAACCTCTTTCTCATATTGCATTTAAAACCCAAGATATACTTGATTGCTTACAAGAAACATAACCCACAAAATTTACCAAATAAAATTATTCCATCTCACTTCAATCTTAATTATTCACTCATCTCATAACCCATAAACAACTAAATGAACAAGTAATTCAAAGGAGCAAATCCACCCTCAACATATTTCAATTTCTCTTCACATCCAACTTGAAGGTTGCTTACCAATGTCGTTGTCCTAAATTGAATGTCTCTTATCATGGTGGTTTCCAACTCCCATTCACCTAGATTCAATCTCTGTCTTCTTAAATCCTTGCTCTGTAATTTCCCTTTTTCCTCCTTTCTCTTCCCTCTCTTCTTCTTCGAATCTCTTCTGGTTTACCCTTTTCTTTTCTTTTTTCTTTTTGTAAGGAAAACAAACATCCTTGCCACATGTTAGAACCAAACCCCACCACCACACATATACACTTGTCTTAACTTCCATTTTTTCCCAATTTGCCTTTTGTTTCATTTATTCATCAACACATTTTTTTAATTAAGTTTTTTAAAAAAAAATAGGGAAAAGATGGTTAGGTCCTTATAGCAAGTGCACAGGTCAAGTAATATAAAACGGTATTCCTACTGGGTTTCGAATCCACAGGGATTGGTTTAATTCAATTAAATAGTGCGATTACTCTCACTTAACTTTATTTAGAGACAAAAATCAAAGCAAAAGGGAAACTAAACTACTAATTCTAGAAAGCAAGATAAATGGAAGATACAAATCGAAAGTTAATTCTATGGGTGTTGATTTCATTCTTTGGATCTTAATTTACTTAATAAAGCAAGCAATTAGGCAAAATCAAGTGTTCAATTGATAATTCTAGAAGCCTAAGAACATGGAATCTCCTGTCGGTCTCTTCCAATTTCATGCATTTACTTAACTAACCTAGGTGTCCCAAGTGCTAGGTAATTAACACAAGGCATTAAGACTATTCATTACAGACCTCTATTAATTAATTATCAGCCTCGCTATCACTTAGGTGATTAACCAATAATCATGCTTTCGGTTCTCGCCTAAGCTTCTCTCTGTCGTGTTCCCACTTAGAAAACAAGTCAATGAAATGGTACTCAATTAATTATTCATCATCATCGTCTACAACTAATTGACCAACCCTCCCGCTGTCACTCGAGTAGCTAATTAATTATGCATCAAGCTAAACTAAGTTTCCTTTGTTGAGCTCAGCTTAGACATACCTTAATTAATTAAAGAACACAATTTAAAAGCATTAAGCTTTAAATGCATAATGAACACAAACACCAATTAAGCCACAATCACTAATCAATAACAAATTAAGTGCAATGGTCCAAAGAATTATAACAACCCATAGAAATTAGGGATTTAACTACTCATAATTATCAAAAACAACCTTAAATCCCTAATTACAACCTAATCTAAATACTGAAAATAAAAGAAAATGGAAGGAAATGCTTAGAATGTCGATCTCGTATTTTCGAGGCAATCTACCATGAACTTGAGCTCCACGATCTTCAATTTTGCTCTAAAAACGTCCCAAAACCACTCAATTATGCTCTGTTATCAAGATTAAGGTGAAACCCCCCAAAATGGCCTCCTCATTCTTGAAGAGAAAACAAAGAATTTATACCTCTATCGAAACGTTGCCATTTTCTTTAGAGCGCAGGTGTAGCGTGAGACGCTCTAGACAGAAATCGTTGGGCACCCCTTTTTAAGGGTTGAGACGCCATAGGACAGCATCAAGATGCTTGCTCTCGGGTTTGGCACTCCAAATGTGGCGTATGGATACCATTTTTAGGGTCTAGATGCTCTCTCCTCAGGTTCTTTTGTCAAACTTCACTTCTCTTATTGGATCTTCAAAATGGTTCGAGTCAGGCTCAAAATCACCAAAATAACTCCCGAACATTAGGTTTTACTTTTCAAGCTCGGTTTCTACAAAATCAAGAGAAATAAGCATAAAAGCTCACAGAATCATAACAAAACTAACATAAAATAATAGGTTATAAGATAGCATAATTGCTTGCTATCAAAAAAGAGTTTCACATGTAGTGGTGCTCACTGTTGTTTGATATGCCCATGGCACATTAGGTAAGTATTATGCCCATGATCCTTTCAATCCTTCTAGTTCTGTCTTCAGATTTAGCTTAATGGTCTTGTTCACTGCTTCCACCTTTCTATTGGCTTGTGGAAGTGCTGGAGATGAACATTAATGGTCAATGTTAAGATCTGAACAAAATTTTCTAAAGGATGCATTGTTAAACTACTTTCCATAATCTAAGATAATTACATTGGGAACTTCAAAACAATATACAATGTCCGCTAGACAAAATGAGTTATCTTCTTCTCTGTGATGGTTGCTAGTGCTTCAGCCTCAGCCCACTTTGTAATGTAGTCCACTACCACCGTTGCAAACTCAGTATGCTCCTTGCCTTGAGGAAGAGGTCCAGTAAGATATATTTCTCATTTGTGTGAAAGGCTAAGAGCCAATAATATTGGTCAGTGGTTGTGATGGTTTCCTTGGAACTAAAGTGAATAGTTGGCACTGATCACATGCCTTTGCAAAGTTTTGAGTATCCTGGAGCATAGTTGGCCAATAATATCCTTGTCTAACAATCTTGGGATACAAAGATTTAGCTCAAGAGTGATTGCCACATACTCCTTCATGAATTTATCTCATCACATATTCTACTTTCGTAGATGTGAGACACTTTAATAAGGGCATTGAATAGCCTCCTGTCACACCCCTTCCCAGCTTACTTGCCTACCCTAGGAAGAGATGTAAAGACATAGACAATCAACCCTTTTACTAGCTCTCTCTGACCATCCCAACATATATCTGAAAATGAAGGTAACACAACACGTTTGAACAAGTAAGTTTGGAACGCTCAAATACACATATGAGCAAGACCCATTAACTTTCAGTACTATGTTCTTTAACAAGTCATAACATTTTATAGTTATTACAACCCCGCTAAAATGCTTTTACTACAAACTATATACATAAGAAAGTGTATATACAAGGAGCTAAAACGGCGTGGTGGCAAACAGGTCTTGTCAAGGCTAAGCACCGGGAACTCGTCTGCTACCTGGGAAGAGAAAACATAATAAAAACGTGAGCTGGGAAGCCCAGTGAGTGTCTATCTTAAAAACATTATAAGCTCAAAGATGAAACATAATGATGGACAAGCTACAAGTTAGAGATAACTTATCACTTATTTGTAAACATAATCAAACCATGCTACCCATTTACAGGTTTAAGTCACCACATTATGTATAGCATAGAAACTCATAATGTAGTATCATACTGAAGAATAGACATTTCAAAAGCGTAGAAGCTCATAACAATAAAACTCATATCATGATACCACTTTCGAACCTTAGCTGTGGTAGAGTCATCTCTATACCAACAACGTTCATACCTCTCTCACGTGCACGTGGAATTCCATTGACACACTGGTCTTCTCTAATACCTTCTCTATGTCCTTCAGTATTGGGTTAGACCAGTTACTACCTGAATACCTTCTCTTTGTCCTTCAGTATCGGGAAATCATAATTCCTCCCTCCCAAGTACCTTCTCAATGTCCTTCAGTACTGGGGGTTAACAACATACCGGGGCATACTTTGATTACCTTGGAAATCATGTTTTGATAACACAAACAACAAATTCTCAACATTTGCACTTTTCCTTTCTAAACATGTTTCCAAGTGGATTTACACAAAGCATTTTCTAAAGGAAGTTATACTTCCATAATTTAGTTTCCATGTTTGAATGTATAGTTACAAACTAATTCAAATCATGCTTAAGTTTCATCAATGACATTCTATTAAAAGCTCCATGAAAAGTATACAAAAGTAAGTCAAGCATGTTTCAATGATCAACATTTATGCTTTTGAAGCAAAACAAAGGTCAAGCATAGTTTTAAAATAGATTCACTCACAATCACCAAAAGGGTTCCAAGGATTATAAGCTATTCCTATCTCCGTTTGCCCTGAAAAAAGAAATTACTAACATTAATTTCTTTCCTTATACACCTTAAAAACATATCTAATTCAGTCCCATAACTCAATTCATAATAACCATATGCACTTGGGTGTAAGGTATAAAGAAATGGAAGCACATCTCCTTCAATCTCTTGCTAGCAGTTTTTTTTTCTTGCACCTAAAATTTCAGGTTCAACTTTCAGCTTGCGTTCCTCAAAATTTAGCAAAACAACCACCTAATATTTTTTGATAAACCTCAAGTACAACATCTTAGCTTACTTACCTCAAAGTTTCAGCTTCTAATTCCTCCTCAAGAGCTCAAAAGAAACGGATTTCTTCACACTTTTCTGCTACCCGAGAATTATGTACCCTAAAATTCCAGGTTCAACTTTCAGCTTGGGTTCCTCAAAATTTAGCAAAACAACCACCTAATATTTTTTTGATAAACCTCAAGTACAACATCTTAGCTTACTTACCTCAAAGTTTCAGCTTCTAATTCCTCCTCAAGAGCTCAAAAGAAACTGATTTCTTCACACTGTTCTGCTACCCGAGAACTGTGAACACCTCTCGGTTTTCTGCTATTTTCTCCTCCTTCCTCTTCCTATTTTCAAAACAGCCACCCACTTTCGTATTCTACACTCAATTTATGAGAGTTTGACTCAAAAATCATCGAATTTGGTGCAGTAAATTAAGAGATATGGCTGTTTGAAGTTGATCCTCTTCCAGAAGCTTCGAGCTGGACAGCACCCACTTGTCAAAGATAAATTCGTGGCTCCACAAATTTTTGCCACCTCCTACTTCCTTATTTACATCTTAATCCCCCTTTTTTTAAAAAAAAAAAAACAAAACAAAGACAATATATTCACCTATCACATTTAGTCAACTTTACTTAAGTTTGTGAGAAATAAAAACTCTCATTCAATTCATAATGCACCTAAAATTTACCCAACTTGTTAATGACCTTAACTTACTTCAATTCAACTCTTAATATGCTTATTCAATGGCTTACCTATCTCCTTATGAAGCTTTATACACATTATAGTTCACAATCCAAAAGATTCCCAAATCTCATCACGACATCTTTTAGTGCAACCTATATCAATTTTGCATATGTCAAAACTTCAAATATGAGCACAATATGATCAAAAGAGAGTTTAGGGCTTACACCTCCCTTGTAAAGTTTTCCCTCTCTGAGTATGTAATGGAATGCTTGTCTCTGTGATCGCTTGGCTACCCTCTACGAGGGCCATTTTTTTTTCTTTCAGGTACTCCACTATAGGATCTATCTAGAAAGGTTTTTCTCTAGTCTTAGCTTCATTTGTCTTGGCCTCGACCTTGGCTTCATGCACCTTGGCCTTGGGCTCAACCTTGGGTTTGATTTTTCATATTTTTGGCACGTCAGTTTCCATTACTTCTTCTTTGTGTATAGTTGGCTTGAACAAGATCTCTACTGGAATAGTTTTATTTAATTGTGTCTCATTCGTTGCTGCTAATCAAGCTAAGAAATAGGTGTTGGCATTTTGAGATCTTAGAATTTTCTTTAACTTGTGCTTTGAAAATGAGGTAAGCAATTCTTTAACCTTCGATAAGTATTTTGCCATTCTTGGTTCTTTGACTTGATATTGAGTTGTCACCTATTTTACAATCAACTGAGAGTTACTTAAAATCAAAAGATTGGAAATACCTATTCCTTGGGTGAGCTTTAATCCTACAACAAGTACCTTTTTATTGAGGTTCTATTCTTACCTTCTCCATCAGGAGACTCAAGTAAGATTCCTGCTCCGCACTTTCTCACATTGGAGGATCCATCAACAAAAAGATTTCATCGTTGGTTTGGGTCTGAAGTATGAAGAAAATTGACTTCGACCTCAGATTGATGACGTTAGGCTTGAACATTTAAATGGTCAGCCTCGTCCTTGGGCGAGGTCAATTGAGCAATAAAATCTGCCATAGCTTGTCTCTTAATTGATATTCTTGGTTTGTAGTAAATATCGTATTCACTTAACTTTACTACCCACTTCATGAGACGCCTTGATGTTTCAAGCTTTTGTAATACTTGCCTTAAAGGAACATTAGTCAGAATGGTGATTTTATGTGCTTGGAAGTATGGGCGTAATCTCCTAGCACAGGTGACTAATGTGGGGGCCACCTTTTCTACCATAGGTATCTAGTCTCAGAACCCACCATTACTATGCTAATATAATAAACTAGTCACTGATGACCACTTTCTTCCTTGATTAGGGCATAATTTACTGCGATATCAGAGGCTACATCATAAAGTAGTAATTTGTTCCCTAGAAAAGGCTTAAGAAGGAGAGGATCTGAATTCAAGTGTGCTTTCAATTCTTGGAAAGCTTTCTCACACTTCTTGGTACACTCGAACTAGAGACATTTTCTCAAAATTTTAAAGAAATGTAAACATTTGTCAATAACTCTACAAACGGACTTGTTTAGTGCTACAACTCTTCCATTGAAACTCTGAAGTTGTTTGAGGTTAGCTGGGGATGACATCTCTAAGATGGCCCTTATTTTGTTAGGATTAGCTTTTATCCCTTTCTGGTGTCCCATGAACCCAAGGAACTTTTCTAATGTCACTTCAAAAGCACATTTGCTTGGATTTAATTTTATTTTGTACTTACGGAGTATCGAACACTATTAGGTTGCAATTATGGAAATTGAACATGCCATTTAATTAATCTTGCCAATTCTGCAAGCCTAGAGTTAAATCGGTCAACATCTCCTTTCGGTCTCAATCAAACACGCTTAATTAATTGCATACCTAAGTGTCCTTAGCATTAATTGATTAATTAATTAAGACTAAGTCCACTCATATTAAGCCTCACCCGTCAATTATTATTCCTATGTCACTTAGGCAATTTAAGGTCGTTAATTGAATTAGTTCTATCCTAAATTCTCTCTGTCAAGCTCAATTTAGAACTGCAATCAACTCATTAATGGCCAATTAACAAGAGGCATTAAGAACAATTCAATTAAATGAAATATAACAAGTAATTAAATGTCACTAGAATCAATTACACCATAATCACAACACTAAACTAATTAAATCAGCCTATCAACATATTAAAACTATACATCGACACCAGTCTTACAACCCTAAGAGACATGAAAAAGAGGAAGAAATTAGAAATTAAGACCGTTGGCACCGAATTCTCGACTCTCACCTTGAATCCCGCTCTCTCGAGCCTCGAAAACCATTCATGAATCCTCCAATTCGTGCTCCACAGATCCCATGAAGGTATGAAATCGAGATTTGGGCTAAAAATCCTAAAATGATCTCCCCTAATTTGGCAAAAAAACGAAGAATATATAGCAGTTATCGCTGCAGCGTTGCAACGCTAGGGACAGCGTTGTAGTGCTGCCCAAACGCACCGTATTACTATTGCACACAAGGGGATAACGTTGCAATGTTATGGATGGAACTTTCTTCATCTGCCTGTCTCTAGCGTTGCAACGCTAGCTCTCGGGTTTGCACCTAAAGTGGTAGCATCTCAATGCTATTTTAAATGTTGCGACACCATATTCACGACCCAAAATGCTAGTGCAATGCCTTTTCCCATACTTAGCTCCAAAAGTTAATCTAATTCAACTCCAAATTCAATGGAAAACTTCCAAATTCATCAATTCCACTTTCAATTGCTCGGTTACCTAAAATATACAAAATATCCACATAAAAGCTCACAATTACACAAAAAACAAGCAAATAATTAGGCATACATATTACACTAAATTAGTGCTATCAATGAACTTGTAGTAGTACAGGCCTCTATTGATAATAAAGGAGGTCTTCTCTTGGTCTGGTTTATACATCTTGATTTGATTGTATCCAAAGTAGGCATCTATGAAACTCAACATCTCACGTCCTATTGTTGCATCCACCAACTGATCAATAATAGGTAAAGGGTGTTTCATGATTTTGTGACCATGCAAAGCCACAAGTGTACGATGTCAAGTTTTAATATAGTGGTTAAGTGCAAGTTTCGTCCACAGGAATGGTTTTTCTAGATCAATTGACCATTATAATTAATAACACCCAATTTTATTTAGAGAATAATTGTTTTAAAGAAGAGTATCAAACAAAATAATTAAAAAGGTTGAACTGCAAGGAGATAAAACCTAGGGAATTGACTTCACTAACTAAACGAATGTTTTAGTTTATTAACTCAAGATTGATCATACAACACACTGAGCAGGAAGTTTAAAAGACCAAAAGACTTTCTCAAGCCCAATTGGAACGCATACAATTTTATAAGTCTAACATGTCTGTCTAAACTTTAATAAAAGAACATGGAATTAAGCTTCTTCCTATGGTGCTTCTAAAAGAACCTTTCATTCTCATGCAAGGATTTACAATTAGATATGCAATTAATTGGTCTAGCCCTAATTGATTCTTTTACAAGCAACAATCAAAGCCAATACTAGCATTAAGAATATAAAAGCATACAACGATGTTGTAATATCCGTTCAAGAAATTAAACTAAAACATCAAATTTAGCGGCTACATCAATCCTCTAGATAAAAGTCTAGTCACTTATTACCACAAAACTAAAATCTAGACTTAATACAAAATCCATAACAAGAACTACAACAAAAAGGGGAAAGAAGAACTCTAATCACTGGTCAATCCTCGTTCCCGATGCACATCACGATCTCGAGCTTCCAACTCTCGTCCTCTGCTCCCAAGAGTGTTCCTTGTCTCCCAAAATAGAGTAGAAATCAAGTTTAGGTTTAGGTCTCTCCAAAAATAGCCCCCTTATTCGATACAAAACTTTTCTTTTTATAATCTCGGGATAACGTCGCAACGCTGACCCAAAGAATCGTGTAAAATTGGAAAAAATCAAGTAGCGTTGAGATGCTACACCACAGCGTCTCAACGCTACAGATATGACGGAATTCCAACGCGTGTTTTCTAGCGTTGCAATGCTACAATACAACATTGCAACGCTGTTCGTGCGGGATCTTAGACTTGAGCAGCTTCACTTATAGTGTTGAGAAGCTATACATAGCGTCTCAATATTATGCTCTCGGATATCCTTGCCCAATTCCTTCATTTACTTCACATGGCTTCTCAATTTGTGTTTCATTAGCTCCATATTTGCCATGGTATCTCCAAAATCTTCGGTTTTGCTCTAATTGCTCGATAACTGCAATTTCAATAAATAAACTCATGAAAAAAAAACCCGATTAGGCTGTAAAGACCATCAAAAGTAAAGCCTAGAAATAGCACATTATGTTTGCTATCAAGGGGATAATTGTCCCTGGGACAAGCCTTGTTTAGATTAGTGAAGTCAATGCACATTCACCATTTTTCGTTGGCCTTCTTTACTAAAACTACATTAGATAGCCATTAAGGATAATAGACTTTTCTAATGAAATCAACTTTTAGTAAATCATTGACCTGGCTAGCTATGATTTCGTTCCAATCCTGGTTGAATGCTCGTTGTTTCAACTTTACATGCTTGAAATTCCTGTCTACATTCAATCAATGTACCATAACATTGGGATCTATTCCCGTCATATCTTCATGTGACCAAGAAAATAGGCCAATATTATCTCTAAGAAAATTGATCAGTCTCTCTCTCTGTTCAGTCCCTAGTTTAGTTCCAATATCCACTCACTTGTCTTCATATGTGAGTGAGATGGACTCCAACTCTTCATCAAGTTTTCCTCTTTGGTCAACCTTGGGCTCCTCAGGTGGGCCGAGAAGCTTATCAACCTTCTTCTTCATTGTACCATCATGTGGTTCTTCGAGTTTGACCTGTCTTGCAACTAAAATAACTTGGTCGGCATTGGCCAATGCTGGATAGCCTCAACCAAGAGGTTCTGGTCAGGCTTAACCATCAAGTGCTGGTAGGCTTCGATTTGGTTTTTGAAGCTTGATCTTTTATTCGAATTTGTTTCATCTAGGTTTCAATTCTTCTTATTCATGACTTTGCTCATTTTCGCAAATTGGTGTGCAAGTTTCATAAGCAAGCTTTTTTCTTTCCCACAAACGGCACCAATGATAGCACTCAAATAGTACTATCTTAGGACCTATTATTATTGCTAGTTTTATGCTTAATTTGTGAGCTTTGATGCCATTTTATGTTGATTTTGTAGAAATCGAGCAATAGGAACAAAATCGAAGTTCTTGAGAGTTTTAAGATGAATTTGGAACCATTTTAAGCTTAATTAAAGATCCAAGAAGTGAAGATATGAAAATTGAAAGGAAATCCTTGGAGGAGAGCATCTTGATGCCTTATTTTGGAGTTCAAACCCGAGAGTAAGCGTCGAGACCCTGCCATATGGAGTCTCAATGTTGCGAAGTTGGATTTTTGTCAGCCGAAACATGCGCGTGCGCATTTGGGAGAGCATTTTCGTTTGAAACGTCGAGATTCTTGAAGCCCACATGCCAAACTGACACTATTTTGAAGGCAGCGTCAAAATACTTCTTGTAGCATCTCGAAGTTGCGTCGATAGGCAGTATATATTCATCTTATTCTCTTCGTGCAAAGGGAGCCAATTATAAGGGTTTCAACCGTAATTGCAGTGTGTACTCAAACTTTGGAGCTTTTGGAGATATTTTGGAGCGTCATTGAATATTTTGGAGCTCGAGATTGATGGTGATCACCACATAAACGTGGGATCAACATTAGTTTGCTTAATTTCTTCCCTTTACCTCTAGTTTTTGTAACCTCAATTAAGGTTGGAATTAGGAGTTTAGAGTTTATTTTTGGTAATTATAAGTAGCTAAACTCTAATTCTATAGGTTTGATATAGTTAATTAGTCCTCTACTTAGTTAATTTGTCATTATAGTTTAATTGTCAATTCAATTCATTTATACATTTATCGCTTAATGCTTTTAATCGCGTGACCACTAATTAATTGATATGCTTTCTAAATTGATACTCGAGAAAGAGGATTTAGATGTGAGCCCAAATGCACGACTAGTGTTTATTTACCTGAGTGACAGCATGATTAATAAATAGGCATTAGAGGTTGTTAATGAAGGTTCTTAATGTTGTGTTTAGCTAATTAAGGTCACATGGATGTGGGTTAATTAACTTTGCATGAGATTAGGATGAGGCCACGAGAAGATTCCTAGCAATGGGCTTCTAGACTGATGAATTAAGTATCTAATTAATCCCGAAATGCCTAATTGATTAAGTAATTAAGGTCCAATTAATGAAATCCATACCCTAGAATTATCCCTCAAGATTGTGTCTCCTGTTTATTTTTCTGCTTTTATTTTATGTTTGCTTAGTTTATTTTTCCTTACTTTTAAATGAATTAACAATTATAATCCTTGTGGAAACAATACTCTTTTATATATAATCACTATACTAAAACTTGACTCGTATACTTGTAGTGTTGCAATATTATGCAATGAACGAGGGCTCGTCAAACCCATCAAGTAATATTTATAAGCCGGACCAAACTAAGATTTGTAGTAATAGTTGGCCGAGTCAAACCACAGGGAATCGTGTTACTTTTTCTTAGTGCAATGGATTTAATGAACATAACAGGGGGGTTTTATGCAAAAAGGTACGTTGCACGGAATGTAAATGGTATAAAAATAAAATAAAGCACATGATAGAATTCAGACAAACCAGGCACGAATCTGGGGTCACATCGGGATTTAATTGCGTAACGTCAATCATAGGTAGATAAGTGATTTGACCAACTTTGCCGGTAAAGCCAGCAAAGCCCCTAATGGTCCCTTAAAACAACCAAATTAACCTAGCATCAATTTAGTCCTAGACTAACCTAATAAGCTCGGCACGATAACATTTTATACTCCTCGAGCTAGCCGCATTAAGTTCTAGGGATTAGTCAAGACAATTAAACTAACCTAGGTTGTTCGACCAAAATCAATTTAATCGCTCTTTAACTCTTAGAACCTAGCATGCAAGTATGGTCTATGGCAATCATAAACTCACTCATACATAAACCCTTTGCTACTCAAATTATACATGAACTATAAATGATTACGAAGCTAAAATTACATGCATACAAGGTTAAACACATTCGACGCAAATAGTTTGTTAGGCTATTCTCTGAACATGCTTAAGATTATAAACAAAGAGCTAAAAATGCTTTAATACTGAAATTAAGCATGAAAGTATTCAGAACCTCATGACATTACAATGTAAAAACCCGACAATCTCCCAAAATTGACATTTTCTCTTAGTTGGACATCAAAATCTCAAGCCACGAACCCATAATTCTATCTAAATCTATCCTAAAATGGCTAAAACACCTAAAAGCAGTAAAGAGTAAAGAGAATTTCGCACAAAACGACTGTCAAATCGTACATAATGACCTAATTCGAAAAAAAGAAGAGCTTTTATGTAATCGACATAGCATCGAGATGCTACAGGTAGTGTCTCAACGCTACCAGCATTGAAGGTAGGGTTCCATATAGTCAAGGAGGTCTACTCAATGCTCCAATGCGACAGCGTTGATGTCACACCCCTTCCCAGCTTACTTGCCTAACCTAGAAAGAGATGTAAAGATAGAGACAATCAACCCTATTACTAGCTCTCCCTGACCATCCCAACATATAGCTGAAAATGAAGGCAACACAGCACGTTTGAACAAGTAAGTTTGAAACGCTCAAATACACATATGAGCAAGACACATTCACTTTCAGTCCTATGTTCTTTAACAAGTCATAACATTTTATAGTTATTACAACCCCGCTAGAATGCTTTTACTACAAACTATATACATAAGAAAGTGTATATACAAGGAGCTAAAACGGCGTGGTGGCAAACAGGTCTTGTCAAGGCTGAGCACCAGGAACTCGTTTGCTACCTGGGGAGAGAAAACATGTTGAAAACGTGAGCTGGAAAGCCCAGTGAGTGTCTATCTTAAAAAGAAACATTATAAGCTCAAAGGTGAAGCATAATGATGGACAAGCTACAAGTTAGAGATAACTTATCACTTATTTGTAAGCATAATCAAACCATGCTACCCATTTACAGGTTTAAGTCACCACATTATGTATAACATAGAAACTCATAATGTAGTACCATACTGAAGAATAGACATTTCAAAAGCGTAGAAGCTCATAACAATAAAACTCATAACATGATACCACTTTCGAACCTTAGCTGTGGTAGAGTCATCTCTATACCAACAACGTTCATACCTCTCTCACGTGCACGTGGAATGCCATTGAACACACTGGTCTTCCCTAATACCTTCTCTATGTCCTTCAGTATTGGGGTTAGACCAGTTACTACCCGAATACCTTCTCTTTGTCCTTCAGTATCAGAAATCATGATTCCTCCCTCCCAAGTACCTTCTCAATGTCCTTCAGTACTGGGGGTTAACAACATACCGGGGCATACTTTGATTACCTTGGAAATCATGTTTTGATAACACAAACAACAAATTCTCAACATTTGCACTTTTCCTTTCTAAACATGTTTCCAAGTGGATTTACACAAGGCATTTTCTAAAGGAAATCATACTTCCATAATTTAGTTTCCATGCTTGAATGTGTAGTTACAAACTAATTCAAATCATGCTTAAGTGCCATCAATGACATTCTATTAAAAGCTCCATGAAAAATATACAAAAGTAAGTCAAGCATGTTTCAATGATCAACATTTATGCTTTTGAAGAAAAACAAAGGTCAAGCATAGTTCTAAAATAGAGTCACTCACAATCACCAAAAGGGTTCCAAGGATTATAAGCTATTCCTATCTCCGTTTGCCCTGAAAAAGAAATTAATAACATTAATTCTTTTCCTTATACACCTTAAAAACATATCTAATTCAGTCTCATAACTCAATTCATAATAACCATACACACTTGGGTGTAAGGTATATAGAAATGGAAGCACATCTCCTTCAATCTCTTGCTAGCAGTTTTTTTTTTTTCTTGCACCTAAAATTTCAGGATCAACTTTTAGCTTGGGTTCCTCAAAATTTAGCAAAACAACCATCTAATATTTTTTGATAACCCTCAAATACAACATCTAAACTTACCTCAAAATTTTAGCTTCTAATTCGTCCTCAAGAGCTCAAAATCACCAGATTTCTTCACCCTGTTCTGCTGGCCGAAAAACTGGGAACACCTCTCGGTTTTCTTAAATTTTCACGACCTTCTTCTTCATATTTTCTCACAAAATTTTCCAGACCTAATCTTCATTCAATTTCTGAGATTTTGGCTCAAGAATCATCGAATTTTCTCAAGTGGATTGAGAGATATGACTGTTTTAAGTTTATCCACTTCCTAGAGCTTCCAGCTGTCTACTGCAGTCACAAGTGTTGGACAGCTCATCCTTCCACTATAACAAAAAAAACTCCAACGAAAATGTAACTAAAATGGCAAGCTCCTCCTTCTCTCTTTAGACTTTAAGTCCCTTTCAATCCACCTAAATTGTAAAGAAATTTTAACTAAATTAATTAGAAATTACAGCTTTTGTATTCAACACAACATACACCTAATGTGTACCCAACTTGCTCATGACCTTAACTTACTTCAACTCAACTTTTAATATGCTTATCCCAATGCGTAACCTGTCTCCTTATGAAGCTTTGTGTACGTTAATATCCACAACTTAGGAGATTCCCAAATTCTACCACGACATCTTTTAGTGCAACCTATATCAATTTGCATATGTCAAAACATCATATATGAGCACAATATGATCAAAAGAGAGTTTAGGGCTTACAGTTGAGATGCAGTCCTATTTCATCAATTACTACCTCTTATGTTTGAATGCAAAGTGTTGTGAGGCTTGAAATGGCATTGTGAAGCTCTTGTCAAGGGCATTTTGATCATTTTGCTTCATCTTCTCGCTCAGTTACTTGAATGACCTTCGATTTACTCTGAATTAACCTTGAACTAATGGAAAAACTTCAAAATGCACCTTATGCTCAATAACCTACAAAGTAGGCAATAAATCTTATAAAATCTACACAAACTAGCATGAATTAGTAGAGTTATGATTGAAATTTTTTGTTCTTATCACTTAACAACCAACTGTTGTTGCCAAAATTTGAACAGGGTAATGCACCTGGTCTTCACATGACAACAACAGTAAAATTTGTTTGTGGTGGAAAGAATGTGCCTGAAAAATAAGGAAAATCTATACACAAGTGTGGTACTTGCCACACACACTCCAATACATGAGTTAGAGAGGCAGAAATGTAGCAATCTAGGGTTTTTAGTATAAGAAAGAGCTTACCTTCTCAAAGTTGAAGAAAGGTTTAGTATATGACCCTTTTATAGTTTTCTTTTATTCCTCGGTGAATTACGATTATGGCGAACCAAACTGAACTAAACTAAGAAACAAAGAACTAGGGGCATGCTTGGCACGTTTCCCCTTCGGCCTTGGCCTCGTGAACTTGGGCTTTGGCCCAAGTTCTTTACTTCTTCTTTGCTTTGTTGGCTGGTCCTTTCATATTGGCCCAAATTTGTTTCTCAATGGGCTTTCCCTGTTGGTTTCGCCTCTGATTTCTCTTGTAAATGGGTTCATTCTCTTGGTCCAATTTCACCCATAACCACTTCTCATCTTTTTCTATTTTTCTCTACTTATTTTGGTAAAATTACATAATAATTATTCATGTTACTTTTGTAGAATTTTAGGAGATGAATATATTTATTGAAGTGATTTGGAGGCGCACTTGCAAGAATAACAAAAAAAAAAAAAACATTAACATATTTGCAAATCTAGCAATGGTTTTTTGAAATTTGCAAATATAGAAAAAAATTTAAATCTAATTCTCGTTTTATTATTATTGAATTTTTTTCCTCATTAGCGTATCAACATGTATATCAGTAGTATATCTAATATACAAAATATATCAATTATAGAATTAATATACGTACCAAATTATACCATTATCATATACTGAATTTACTAGTCTATATGCACTTGTGCACTTGTGATAATTGACTTAATTTGAATTGTAATTAATTTGTTTTGAAATATTATTTTTCTAGTACATTGTCATCAACTTACAATCACTACAACAAATGTTGCTTTTAATGACGGTAGTAAAAAATCAGGATTTGGAAACCATGACAGACGATTAAAAATGCATTGAAAGAACTGATTTTTGGGAATATGAATTCGACTGACCGTCATTGAAGTTTAATAAAATAATAATAAAATATAAAATATCTTTTCTCTTACCAAATTTTGCTCTCTCCCTTGTAGACCATCACTCTCTTTCGTAAACCCTAACTCTCTCTCTCACAAATCTCACACGACTTGTACTCTCTCTCCCTCTCCCTCTCCCTCGATCCTTCTCATCCAAGAGATTTAGTTTCTTCATCGTTCATCTCCAAATATCGAGCAAAGACAGCCTTGCGAGAGAGGATCTACCTACGCTAACCCCCTCCCCCAATCTCTGTGGCTACTTTCTTGCTCCTATACACACCATCTTGACGGTGATGGGGTTAGCCAAGATACATCCAAGTGCTCCATTTTCGGCACTCAGGGCATGGATTGGGCCTTCGACGGCATGATCTTCGCCCTTGTATTTTGCACCGTCGACATCTCTGGTAACACTATACCCCTTTCTTTTTTTTCTTCGAAAAGTGCATTCTTTTTTCAAGTTTTTTTTTTGTTTAAATCTTGTCTTATTCTTGGATTTGTGCGGTTGTTTTTTTTCCTTTTTACTCTGATTTTTTATTTGGTTGGAAAATATGTTTGGGTTTAGTTTTGGTGATTTAAAAGTGGTTCAACTTTGGTTTTGAGCTTTGTTCATGTTGCATTTGTTTGCTCTGGAATTAGATGTATTTCTTTAGAAAATAGTAAATTGTTACCTATTATAGAAATGGAAGATTTTTCACAGCAAATATTGGATTATTAATGTTCAAAAGAAAGAAGAACTAGAGAGAGAATAATTTCGATATTTTCTGTAATTTAGAATGCGCAAAAAACTTGAGTTTTTCCGTTCTTTTTCTCAAAATATACACTGCACATAGAGTAATGGAAAAGGAAGTAGCTAAAATATTTATAGGCAGCTAAGGGAAGAAAACAAAATTTATATAATATTTGGTAAATCAGTGACCAAATTTGTCATCGATTTTGGGTGATTTCAACCAACGGATCTTTCCAAAAATGCTGCCAATTTAAGTTGAATGAGGCTTGAACTTTTATTCAACATATCTCTCACTAAATTTGTGTTGGGTTGTCGTTGAAGCATAAATTTGAGCTTTAAATAATTCTCTACCAGCTTCTACGTGATCGTCTGTTGAGGTGTCTGACAGGGTGAGCAATGGGCTACTACGTGGGTTGAATTAGTTGAGCTAGAGGTGTAAGTAATTGAGTTGGAGGTGTCTCTTGTGGTTGCTGGTATGGCTGAAGTATTTTTGTTGTTGTGAATGTGGATATTCTTGTTAACAATGGAGTGATTTAATAACAATGTTCTTGACATTTGAGTCCTTTAAACTTAATTTATGAATTAGTGAGTTGTCATCATTGTTAACAATATGATTCTAATACTTTTGTGATGAATTTCTTTGAGCCTTGATTTTTGTATGGTTATTCCATAGGTATGTGGACTTATCTTCTTTTGATATGTTTGTTTTCTTATAGGAAACTTGCTAAAGATTTGGACGAGAAAGCTATCTTAGTTTTCTCTGATTTCAAGTAGGAAAAGTTTGTCCTTTTCCCCTCTTGGTTTAAGCTGCATTCTCTTAATTTTTATAGATGGAAAGAAGTTTAATTCTTACTCTATCTTGTATCATAAGTTATATCCAACATCGTTCCTAAGCATTTACAGGAAAATTACAGGTTAAATATTTTCTATTGCTTTGATTTGGAGTACTTTTGAAAGATTTTGTGTTAATCGTAGATGGAGTATCACTTGTTGAAGCTACTACTTTGGAGAAAGCTTTAGGTGGTGGTTCTTGCTATCTCGAACTTTAACGTTGCAAACTTGGTGGCTCATTAGCATTTGTAAGCAAGGTCCATTTTCAACCATTTTTTTGGCTCGAGTGGAATAATATGATTTTTAGAGAGATTGTGAGGTCTTGTGATGATGTTTGTTAGGTTTTGAGGTTTCATGCGTCTTTGTGGGCGTCGGTTACTAGTCTCTTTTGTAATTATGATCTTGGTTTGATTTTGTTGGATTGTAGTATGTTTTTGTAGTTCGTTTTTGGACTCCCTTTTTTGTTGGACTTGTTTTTTGTATGCCCTTGTTTCTCTGTCATTTTTTCTCAATGAAAGCTCGGTTTCTTAAAAAAATATTTTTTTTCTTCCTGACAAATGTTTCAATTCTGAGTTAGTTACAGAGTTTTGAATAAAGTCATGGCAAATTATAGTAAGAATAAAGAAGTTTGTAATTTCATAATAACACGTTGTTAGATTTTTTTTTCTCTCATACTTTCACTGTTTGATTCTTTTAGTGCTTGTGTTCTTAGTTGTGTTTTTTTTACATAATGTGTTAAAAGGATAATTTTGGATAATTTTGGGTATTTCTGTGTGTTGGTTAACCATTGTGTTGACTTGTGAGTTTAATAAAAACATAAATTATTTTCTGTGCAATAATAGTGATTAGACTGTGTGCTACACTAGTATCTATTTTTGTATTTTCACTGCATCTTCTTTGACGCCTTTTGGTCATTCTTATTGTGTGTACATTGAAAGTTCTTATCAGAGTCCAATTTTAGCTTCCTTATTTCAGGCAATAGGTTGTGTCCCTGGGAGCATATTGGTCGTTCGTTGTTAGGCATTGCAACACAATAGCTTGAGGTGTTGAAGTCATCATAAGCATGTTTCATGACAATGTGATTCCTTATTGGTGTTTTCAAGAGTTTGGTAGGCCCTTGCTCTACGGAAGAGAGCTGCTAGGGAGTTGGAGAAGGGGAATCATTAGTTAGTTTTAGGAAATCTGGTCCATTTTTGTATTGCCTCTCTCTATCTTCTTTTTCTAGATTATTTAAGTCAATAGATGACTTTTATGTTGTTATACAGGCTTATGAATTCCTTTCTAAGTTATGTGATTTTACCCAAATCTTTGCCAAGGTTCAAACTGTTGAGGTCAGTCCTATTTAGTTTTTTTTTTTTTTTTTTTTTTTGGGGGGGGGGGGGGGGTCAAGTTATTCTAATGCTAATTAGACATTTGCACATTTCTTTGATCCTATTTTTAGGGATTAACCCAATATTTCAATGAGATTCTACGAGGAGAAGATGACATTATTCTATCCCGTGGGAATTTGGGTATAGATCTCCCATTTGAGAAGGTTAGTTTCCTTGAGTGCAATCTCAAAAGTATTTTGTGGCATCAAGTTAATTCCAACTAATTATTTATATATGTATAATTTTTTTGGATGCTCTCATATTACTTGCATTTTAGAGCTTATGCTTGTGTTTGAGACTTGGGAATATCTCTTTAATAGAGGCTGTTGTGTTTGGTTTATTAAGGAGAATATGTTTGAGATTAAAATACAAACTTTGATATTAAGGCTAGGAACTAGGTATCAATTGGTTTTATTGCAAGTTTCACTGTTTTCTCTAATATTTGAGTATGAGTAGTTAAAGTTCATACAAATTTATAACCTTCAAGTTTAAGTTCATGGTAGTTGCAACATTTATTGAGACAATTCTAAAATCTCGTTATTTGAAGGGTTAAGTTGAATTGATCAAAATCTGTAATGTTCATACTTACTGCACTTTGTGTATTGAAAAACATTGCTCAATGGTTGTACTCATTCTAAACTTGAAACGTGTGGTTGAGTCATACTTAATTCCTATATCTTCTTTCAAATTTTTATAGGTAATAAGTTTCATGGGGGGGGGGGGGGGGGGGGGGGGTTAGATTACTCCATTTGTTGGTATGTTTTGTATGCATATTGTATCCTTGTTGGTTCTTGAAATTTGGTTAAGGATGACTTGAAGCTCAATTCTTGAAATTGTTGTGATGGAGTCAATGTGTTATTGTTATTGAATATTTGCTACTGTTGTTTGAATTGCAACTGATGTTGTGCGATAAGTTGTTATCCTGATCCATGAATTAACTTTTCTTACTGTGCAATGTTAAACTAGTCTTTGTAATGGATTATGTGTTGTCAACTTTAAACATAGTGGAGCAACTTTACTTGCATTTGAAACTTGAGAATATCACTTTAATAAAGGTTGTTTAGTACTGCATTTCCTTTTGATTGGGTATGTGTTTGTTTGCCATAGAAATTTGTCTTGAAGTAAGTTGCAGTTGAAGGATGAAATTGTCATAGGAGATAACTTGCAATTTTTACTAAATATTTTTCTATCTTAGCTTCTAGAGTACCTATGAAATTTGAAGGGTTGGTTTTACTTTGTTTGATGTGTTTCTTATTGTTTGTTTTTATACTTAGATGGGAGTTTGTGTAATTATCTCAACTAAGCTTATTTTTTCATGTTTATGTAAGTTTTGTGTTGCAAGTTGTTCAATTTTCTAATATGTTGTGGAACTTGTTACAGATATGGGGTATTAGGTGAGAAGTTTGCGTGATCAACTATTCGAAGGGGGAGATTTTGAATAGATATATAAAGGGCTTACGAAGCCTTGGATGGATATCAACTCGATCAAGTTGAATTTTCTCATTCGATTAATCGAGTTTCTCATTTGAATCGGCTTCAAACTTCACTTTATTATGACTAATTTTGCATTTATTATTCTTAATGTTGTTGTCGGGTTCTCATGTTTAATATATATAACAACAATCAAAGACGAAGTGTATTTATATATATTACATTTTGTTAATTAAAATTATATTTGTTGAATTGATTGTTATGTAAAAATATTATTGAGATTTTATTTCGGGCATAGGTCGAGAAAGAAAAATATTGTTGGACAACCAACAATTTTTTTTTATTAAATTATTAAGGAAAAGATGACGGACATTGCCTGTCATTAAAACATTCAAAACAGACATTTAATGACAGACATTGACTTTTAATGACATACATTGACCGACATTAAAAGTTGACCGTCATTATAGGCTACAATGACAGACAACTTTTAATGACGGGCAATGCCCGTCATTAAAAAGCGTCCGTCATTGTAGCCTACGATGACACTCGAAAAGATGACACACACATGTCCGTCATCATTTCCCTTTAATGACGGGCAATGCCCGTCATTAAAACCCAAATTTGTACTAGTGAATGGTTCAATTCGTTCTGTTGGTAAGTATTTTGATTAGAGTATTGTGGAGGTTGATGATAATGTAATACTTCCAATTGTTAAATTGTCAAGTGGAAAGGCCTCGAAACAAAGGATACCTTAACAGTTGGTGAATTGAGAATTGACAAAGCTCAAACATGACTAAAATGCATTTTTAGTGCCTAAGTAACAAAAAAATATGTGTTTAAACTAAACTAACATGTTTAAATCACCTCTAAACGCTCCTAAAGCCGATTCCAACTCAGTTTCTTAATTGTTTTGAAACCATAGTCTTCCCTTATAGGGCGAATAGTTCATTCCCATCACATTCATTTTAAATGCAATTTCAATAATAACATTGGTGTATCAGTAGTATACCAACACTAATTCACAATTCATTTCAAGTATAATATTGGTGTATTAATAGTATATCATTATTCACTAAACATTTCAAGAATATCTCATTGGTATATCAGTAGTATATCAATACTCATTGAAAATGCAATTTCAAGCATTGATGTATCGATAGTTTATCAGCACTCATTCAAAATAAATTTTAAGTATAACATTGGTGTTTCAGTAGTATATCAATACTCATTCAAAATGCATTTCAAGTATATCATTAGTGTATCAGTAGTATATCAGCACCGATTCAAATAGTTTATCAGCACTCTTTTAAAATTCATTTAAAATATAACATTGATGTTTTAATAGTATATCAGTACTCATTAAAAATTCATGATTTCAAGTATATCATTAGTGTATTGATAGTATACCAACACCCATTCTAAATATATTTTCAAGTATAACATTGGTGTATCAGTAGTATATTACCACTCACTCAAAATTCATTTCAAGTATAATATTGGTGTATCAATTGTATATCAGTTCTCATTCAAAATGCATTTCAAGTATAAAATTGGTGTATTAGTAGTATATTAGCACTCATTCAAAACACATTTCAAGTATAACATTGGTGTATCAATAATATATCAGTACTCATTCAAAATGCATTTCAATTATATGATTAGTGTATTAGTAGTTTATCAACACTTATTCAAAATTCATTTAAAGTATAACATTGGTGTTTCAATAGTATATCATTCTCATTCAAAATGCATTTCAAGTATATCATTAGTGTCTTAGTCAAATGACGTACTTTAATGGTTTATCAAATTAGATATATCAATGGACTATAAAATCATGTGTACAAATAGTATATCAATTTAGGTATATATATCAGATATATCATTGGTATATAAACACGTATAATTAGGTATATCAATGTTATTAATTCCTTGAGTAATATAACAAATGAGGTATATCAATATTCATATCAGGTATAGATGATAAATATTTAGGTTATAAAAGACCAAAATTGCATTTAAAATCTGTAAATAACGCAACACAATTAAATAAGAGAAAGTGAACACAATAAAGAGAAGTAAAAAGAAGTAATATATTATATATATTATTGGTATATCAACATTCATATCAGGTATATCAGCCCCCATAATCAAGTATATCAATGGTATATCAAATTAGGTATATCGATGGTATATCAAATTAGACATATATATCAAATATATCATTGTACATTTTAATTAGTAGTATTTTGAATATATTAACAGTATATCATTGATTTACAAATATCCTAATGTTTTTTGCTACCTATTATAATTTCCTTGATTTTGAGCTGATTTTAAATAGAATCAAATAAAAAAATTTCATGAAAATTTAGGGGTATAGATTAATTTTTTCCCTAAATGATAATATAGTATCATTAACATTTATGCATAATTATTAAATTAATTAAATTTAGATGAACAAAACCTATACAACAAACACATATATCTAATTAAAAATATTATACGAGGACCTATCTATCTTATTATTTTGTTAAGAAAAAATAAGCAGCAAAATAAATAACTAACTAACTTAAACCCTGTGTTTTGATGTAACCTAGAGGAAGAGAGAAATGAAATCCAAATGACAGAAAACACAAGAAATCAGAAGTGTCTTAAAAGGGGACAAATTATTTAATGAGGCCGCCACAATGTGGCTACCTCATAATGACCGTTGAATGTGGATTCAATAATTTCTATGTTCCTTAATAACCATTGTATATAAATTCGAGATACTTCTCTCTCCATATCCAACGGTGGAAAACTGCCAGCCACATTGTGGCACCCTCACCGAATAATTTCTCCTTAAGGGGAGGCCATGTAAGGACTTACTTGTTTTCTTTTTACTATTATGATATGGGCAAAAATGTCTTTTGATGTTTGGGCTTAATTTGATAAAAAAAAAATTGAAAATTGGATTAGTTTTGTGGTGGACACGTGGGTGTGAGTGATAAGTGGTGGTTGTGTTGTTAAGAAATTATTGGAAGTTGGGGTTTTTATCTTTTGAGATAAGGAAGTTTGTAAATTTTGGGTTAAATTATTAAAATAAAATAAAATAATAGAATGTATTCTTCCTTTTACAATGAAGATCGTGTGTTTTGGAAGATGAAAGGGAACTTGTGGTGAGAAGCTCAATTTGGGGAGTTTAGCTTCAACTACTTGAAATTTGGAGGTGGAAGAGTTTTTCAAATGAAATATTTCAAGTTTGGTAAGTTTCTTTGAGGAATTTATGGAGAAATTTTTAAGTTGAGTTGTGGGTTTTTCTGTTTTTCTTTCAATTCATGTTTGGATGTGTAAGAAGAGGAAAGAAATTGGGTTTAATTTGGGGTTTGGATTTATGGAATTAGTGTTTTTTTTTTACAAAACAAACAAAAGAAGAAAAGGGAAATTCATAAGCATAAGCTAAAAGGAGAAAGAATGAAAGGTTGCAAACATTCTGCAAGAGAGAGAATTTGGGCAAGGAAGAGGAAGAAGATGGAGGGTTGTTGGAGAGAGACGTTAATAAAAGAATTAATTTAATTAAGATTAGGGCATTATAGTCAAATGCAATAGAGTTAATGGTGAGAGAGAGAAAGAATGTATTTGTTGGTGTCTACATACAATTGAAGGAAGAAAATTGGGAAGTTTGGAAAAAGGAGAATTTTTTTTAGTAAAAATAGGACATCTAGAATTAATTAAAGAGTGAGAGTTAGTGTGTTTGGAGATCCATAAACGTGGGAGTCAAATTGGGAGGAATGGAAGATATTATTTTAGTTAGAAGAAAGATGGGTTATGAGACGAGAGAAAGAATTGTTGTTTAATTTGAGGAAAAAGACAAAATGGTACTTGTGAAAAGAAAAGAATATATATTGGAATTGAAGAAAGTATTTTAAGGTTATGTGATTCGAGTTGGTGATAAAAATATTGTATCCTCCTATGGTAACTTAATTAATATTTCAGGTCAAACAGAAATTGGAACGCTTTACGACCCGAACATATCAACCCCACCATAGTTTGTGAGTGGTTTATTTTACAAAATGTTTTTGTTATTTAATTATTATTATGAGATTTCAAGAAATGTATAATTTCGTAAGACTTTAGAGAAATTGTTATGAGATTTTTGAAAAATATTCATGAATTTCCAGTAATCTTATGATTTTAGCTGGAATTATCATTCTAGAGATATATTTGAAACATTTTATGATTATTTGAGAAATTAGAGGAGTTGTAATGTTTATTGAGAAAATATGACTTTGGAACTGTTTTATATTATTGAGAGATTTGATTATTATTTGAGAATTTACACATGTTTAGTGTTATTTAAAATCTCTCAAGTCTATGAGATAGTGTTTTAGAGAAAGAGTATGGTTTTTAGAAAAAGTTTGAGAATTAAAAGTTTTATGTTAAAAGTGGTTTTCAAACCAGTAAATCCATGTACCCACGGTGATTACCTGTATGCTATGTGAATGTGTTTCTATAGTATTGTCACACCCCGTCTCAGATTACCCTAACCAACCTAGGACGTGGCATGTTGATAAACAAACGAAATTAAAAACAACGGAACCCAAAGTCCAACGTATCAAAACAAAATACGTTTTGGAAATAATAGGTAGCTAGCAAAAACTTTCTTGAAATAAAGTCCTCAAAATTTCGACAGAGTTTCCCCTGAAAAGCAGATGAATATACCTAGATTTTGAAACATTATGCTCCCTAATAAAAATGTACATATATATATATATATATATATAACTTAGATACTCTCTCCAAATCCATTTCAAATACACTATTCAGAAACACTCCAACCATTCAAATGTAACTTTAGAAAGTCAAAAGCATTGTTAATAATTTACAAGTACTAATCATAATCCAACGTGAAACACAAAACGTGGTGCGTTTAAGCTCGTATTAGCCACTCTAGTTACAAAAGATGCATTTAAAGCACATGTACATACAAAAATGATATGCAATCTAGCAAGTCTGGTGGCAGAGGTCAACTTCAGTAGGTTCACCAGAAACTCAAACGCTGTATGGTAGGAAAATGTAGAAAGAAAGAATGAGCTAAAAGGCCCAATGAGTGGTAAGTTCATAAGAAAATATCTTTCTTGGAAACCATTACGCAATACACGTAAATTCAAATATTTATAAAAATCACAAGTAAACTAGGAAGAATTTTAAAGTTCTCAAAATCACGCAAAAACACAGTAAAATTTGTAACAATATCACTTCAACCAAAAAGAACGAAAATAGAGATTATAGCTCTAGATACAATACCTCTGAAAACCTAACATTTGCAAATAACAGTACATATATAAATAGAGAGATAGAGAAAATGTGTAGTTACAACTCTTGAAAACAGAAGCATAAGCTCACAAAATCCATCACCAAACCTGTACCCAAATCTAATATTGAAGTTTTATTCGAAATGATAAAGACATCATTCAAATGTATATATATAATTTATTCTAAATATCATTATTGAATTCACACATTATTTTAGCCTTTTTAAAAGAAAAGACTTGATGATAAAATATTCAATATAAAATATATTTATCTTTTGTCCTATTACAAAGCAGATGCAATGGTCGTTCCTTTATGGTTTTCAACTCCAATTAGTTGCTTCACCTACAACAAGACATCAAGTTCTGCCACAAACCTTTCCATGGCCCGAGCAGGCAAGCAAATAGGCACCATAATTCCCTTTTCCCCTTTTCTATTAACGAACGGTATAAAAAAGCATATCAAACCCGGGATCTGGCCAACCCCTCCCATTGCAGGTCCACCATAAATGGCCTTTCCCCATCCAAAGTCCACCTCCTCGAACCTAATTTTTCTCAAGTCCGACACAAGGTAGGACCAAGCTGCAGTAAAATGGGGTCGTCCTTTGATCACCATAAGATCTGCCACAGACTTCATGTATTCCTCCGTCACCTCTGCCTTAGCCTTCTTAACTAGTTCTACAGCATAACCCAGGGGATTCTGGCAAAGCTTGCCAGCCGTGGTAAGTGCTGCGGGAAAAGCAATTGCATTGCCGTAATACCCATATGGCAAAGAGTTGAACTTGAAGCGTAAATTCACAAGGCAAAGAAAACGCACTTCCTCTTCTGGGCTGAGTTGAAGGGATGTGGTACGGAGGCGCCAAATGTAGGATGAGAGGAGCTCAAAGGAGGAGCAATGGCGAATGTGGGTGGGTAAGGTTTTGCGAATGGCCGATATTTCAATTGGGCCAAAGAAGAAGGAGCGGTGAACCATGTCGTTGAGGGGAATAGTGATACCTTTGGTGTCTTCAACTTGGTCATATTCATGGTGAAGGCAAGTGATTGTTGGAGGGTCCCTTGCATTTAAGAGAGTCCTTTGCCATACTGGAAGAACAGATGGAGTAAGAGCTCCACGAGCCATTTCGCCTATGGCTGTCATGAATTGCATAATACCAAAGCCATCACTCATTGTATGATTAAAACGAACGGCAAAAATAAAACCACCGCACTTAAGTCGCGTCACCTGCATGGTCAGTTAAAACTATTGAAATCAATCATAATTTCAAATTAATTTAACCATTTCTTAGGGCTAGGTTTATTTAATGGAGTTATTAACATCCACCATCTATATCGCGGTCATCAAAAAAGTTTTGATGATAATTATGAATGTTTTATTTATTGTTTTTTTTTTTTTTTTTTTTTGAGATGTGAAGTGGAGAATTCAAATTTCTGACCTCTTGGTCATAGGCACATGCTATATGTCAGTTATGCTATATTAGATAAACACTATGTTAAATCACCAATCATCAAAAGTTTAAGCTGATGGGTTATGATAAATTTAATTATATCAACACTCTAACACTCTTCTTCACTTGTGGGCTTAGAAATTTGTAAAATGTCTAACAAGTGGAAATCAATATTAATTGGGGAGGAAATGACATTATAGGAGTTCAAACTCAGGACCTCTTGCTCTGATATCATATTAGATCACATGGAGTTCTATCTCAAAGTCAATTAGTTTTGAGATGGAACTCTATGTTTCTCTAATATGGTACCAGAGCCCATGAAGTCCAAAAGGATATTTGTTCTTAAAAAAAATTGATGGTAAGCCCAAAGAGGCACCATCTTGAGATAGAATGTTGAGGATCCCACATTTGAAAGATGAAAAGAAACCTCACAATTTATAAGATACGTACATTGGTTACTCCTCTCATTGTCAATTGATTTTGAGATAGAACCTCATGTAATCTAATATGCTATGCTCTTATTGGCTGATAATTATGAATGATGATAGTCTGTCGTTTATCCATGTGTCATCATACAGGTATCGATCGTTTATAGTGGTTATCTAAGAATGTACATCCATATGTACAATGACACATCATTAATGATAAGGATAAGAAACTATAACCTACCAACTATCATCTTGTCTTAGGATGATATATCTATCCAGTATTAATTAAAAGCTTCAAGATATAAAGAGATCATAGTTGTCTACTTCAACAATAGTTCCAAAACATACTTTTGTAATATTTTAATTTTATTTTTTTTAAGGAATTTTAATTTTAATTTTTGTATACTTTTACATTTAAAAACGGTTAAACATTGGAAAATTTTATTTATACTAAAAGGGGTGTTTTTTTAGTATTAATAAAAGGGTATTTAGTAAATAAAAGGCTAAATAATAAACAATATCTTTGAACACTAAAACATTGCATTAATACCCTTTACCTTTCAAAAGTTTCAAAAATACCTTTACCGTTAAGTTTTGAATGAAAAACGTTTATTCTTATTTCTCCTCTTTCTCTCCAAATTCTCTCCATTAAAATCAATGAAAAGCTTTGCTCTCTGTTTTTGTGTGTTAGTGATACGAAGAGGATCAATTTAGTTTTTTAATTATGATGAATGAGTGGAGGAGGAGAGTAATTTTTTCTGCTGTGTGTTAGTCATACGAAGAGGATCAATATAGTTTTTTAATTATGATGAATGAGTGGTGGAGTAGGAGAGTAAGTTTTTCTCTTCTTTGCAGAGCTACGAGGGAAGGTTGTGATGGAAGAAGCTTATTTCATTTTTTTTTTATTCCATTTGTCGATGAGATAGCATAGGTGCATTCCTTGAAGGAGAAAGCTATTACTATTTCGGACCAGTTTGCTGTCACAAAAAACAATGCTAGCATTTTGATAAATGGGGTGCTTTATTTTTAGGTATGTTGTGAAGCCTTTTGTGGATCTGTGCTTTCTAGCTTGCTTGATTCCAACTGTACAAGGTTGATCTTTTGACACTCTTCAAAGACAAAGGAAAAAAAAAACCAGTTAGATAGCAGTCATCAGTGGAGCTGTTTTAATTTCATTAGACAACAATGCAGAAGGATAGAAACTGCTATTTGTGGGGCTATTTTGAGGTGTTTTCAACTTATACAACCTCTTGTTCTCATATCCCTCAGGTAGCACTTGTCCCTGTGGATCCTTAATAATAAATTTATCAGCAAACAAAGATACACAATAATTATTATCTTTAGTTATTTTGCTAATAGAAAAGAGATTTTTTGTCATTTCAAGCACAATTAACACGTTTTTAAGGGAAAGATGACATTGCTTTTTTTTAAATAAAGTGTTTCCCGTGTGTGTAATTTGTAAACCTTGTCCATTTCTAAGATAGAGTTTAACATGACCGTTATAACGATGTTTAGTCATGATATTACCTAGATTGTTCACAATGTGTGTGGTTGCACCTGAGTCTGCATAAATGTTGTTGTCATGGACTTCGTTTAGAGTAAGGAAGCTAGAGCTTTAGGTATTTCTTCACTTTGATAGGCATGATCGAAGCGGTTTTAACACTCCAAGGCTAAGTGATTGTGCTTCCCACAGATTTAGCAAGTGATCACTTTTTTTGAGGCGTGATCTACAGATTGTGTGCTGCCAAATTTTAAGCAACAGCCCAAAATTCAGCCCAATGTTAATGCTGAACTTTTTCCAAATCCTTGGCCCCTACTTCTTGATACTTCACGTGACTAGGGTTTCTTGTGCCTTCCTTTCCACGAAAAATACATTCGGTCTTCCAGCTGCAAGTCTTCGTCTCTGACCATACTGATCGCTAGCAACGCCTTCTGACGAACATTTGTCTCTTCTTTTATCCATGTTCTATGTGACCGCCCACCTCTGATTCTTCCGCCACTTCTTGTCTCTTGTGTCGACAGTCTCCTCTGAGTTTTCATCACCCACCATACAAGTAGTAATCGCCGACAATCTCTCCTAAGAATTTTTTCCTCTGTCGCAACTGCTTCGAAGTTCCTTCATGTGAGGTTTTCGAGTACCGGTGGACTAACGATTGGTCTCCTCAATCTATCATTGGCATTTTCCAATGGCCATGTTTTTCTGTTTGTCCTACTACATCTCCTCTCCTTCGCTCCTGTATAGTCTCATTCTTCCTCCTCAATCGATTCTTTCTCCTTTTTGCACTTCTTCTCTCCATCGATTTTCTCCTTGGATTTTGGAATGCTCCATCTCGGATTCCATGGTATGCTCATTCCCTGTATTTGAAGTTTCTCATCCTCATTGAGCACGATCCACATTTGGCAGTTTTGGCCTTTGATTTTCCATCTTCTTCCACCCTAACTTGCTTCCACTTGGTCTATTTCTTTCCTTCCCTTTCAGCTATTCTCTCTTGAAATCAGAATTTGATTTCATTGCTCCTAGTTTTTCCATCTTTGTTTTTGCAATCTCGTCTTTCCTTCATACCAAACTCTCGCTAATTTCTTTTGAACGTTGCCTTATTTCGACTTGAAATGAATCGAGAATCAAATTGAAATAATCCACGAACTTCAATATCTCATCACGTACATTTGCATCTAACTCCATGGCCAGAATCAAACAGCTCTGATACCAATTGATAGAACTCAAATGTATTGAAATAGAAAAGATAACAAGTGTTTGAGGTACTTGGACCCTCCTTAATTTGAGATCACTCAAGCCCTAAACCAAATCACTAAATCAATGCTTCCCTTCTCCCTTTCCCCCTCTCTCTATTTATAACTAAAATACCATAACTAACTATCTAACTATTTGCTAGTATATCCTTAAAATACTCTAATAACATTTCTATACAATCATTAGTAGAAAATCAACTAGAAAGAAAGATTAGAGTGTTTCAAACTGATGGTAGTGGAAAATTCAACGCATGTGTTTTCAAAGATTTGTTAGAAAAACATGGAATCCACCACCAATACTCTTGTCCTTACACACCTCAACAAAATCGAGTTGTTGAGTGAAAGCATAGACATATTGTGGAAATTGAGTTGTCTCACCTTTTCCAATCACACATGCCACTGAAGTATTGGGTAGATAGCTTTTTTACAACCATTATTTTTTATAAATCGCATGCCCTCAAAGGCTCTAAGCATGATTTCTCCATTTGAAAATTTTCATGGGAAACAATCTAACTACTCTAATATAAGAATTCTTGGTTGTTGATGCTTTCCTTGTCTTAGAAATACCTCTAATACCAACAAGTTCTCAAAAAGAACTTATTCTTGCATCATTATTGGTTATAGCATGGAACATAAAGGATATAGATATCTTGATCCAATAAACAATCGAATCTACATTTTACATCATGTTATATTTGATGAACTTTGTTTTCTTTTTGAAAAGAAAGCTACTAACAGCACTACCAAGAGTGCCTCCCTTCTTGAACTTGCTGATTTTGTAGGGTTGCTAAGCAATAAAAAGACTAGAGTCAAGCAAATCAGCTCAACAGAAGATATACCTACTACTTATCTACCTAGTGCAGCTTCCCCAAATGTCCCTCAACATATCAGTTCCATAGAAGAAAACATAGTTGTTATGCCTGCTACAACCCCCTCAAACGTGTCTCAACAAATCACCTTTTATGTCATTCTTCCCGTGCCTATTTTAACTAGCAAAGATGTTGGACTTTGTACACTGAGAAGCCTATCAATTTAATATTCTTAAGAGCATTTTTCAGAACTTCTTGCTGTTTTTTCAATCCTAGCTCTAAGGTACTTAGACCAAGCCCATTTTCTGTTACATTGTAACAGAAAACCATATTAATCTCCTACTTATCACTAATACACACAAACAGAGAGCAAAGCTTCTCATTAATTTTCATCGATGGAGAACTTGCAGAGAGGGAGGAAGAAGAAGAACAAGAAGAAGAAACGTTTTTCATCAAATACTTAACTATTAGGGTATTTTTGAAATTGTTTGAAAGGTCAAGAGTAGTATTGATATAACTTTTTAAAGTTCAGGGGCACTATGGAAATGAAGTACGAAGTTCAAGGGTATTTTCTATTATTTAGCCTAAATAAAAATGAGATGGTGAGATTTAAGATGATAAGGTCCCGTTTAATAATCATTTGGTTTTTGGTTTTTGATTTTTAAAAATTGTGCTTGTTTTCTCATCATTTCTCTACAATGGGTTTCATCTTTCTTAAGAAAACATTTTAATTCTTAGTCAAATTCCAAAAATAAAAATTAATTTTTGAAAACTACGGTCCAATGTGATAACCATTTGGTTTTTTAAAATTAAGTTTATAAATACTATTTATGGTTTCTTTGTTTTTATTATCTACTTTTTACCTATGTTTTAAAAATGCAACCCTAAGTATCAAAGACAAAAAAAAAAAAAGGAGTTTTAAAAAACTTGTTTTTGTTTTTGGAATTTTGCTAATAGTTCATATGTTTTCTAAAGAAATATGAAAACTATTGTAGAGAAATTGTGAGAAAACAATCACAATTTTTAGAAACAAAAAATCAAAAATTAAGGTCAAGTTTGATAATCATTTGGTTTTTGATTTTGGTTATCAAACGACGCCTAAATAATCATCAAATATGGCCTAAATAGTTATCAAATGAAGACTAAAATATCAAATTTGGAAATTTGTGATTGGATATTGGCTAGACTGAAATTTGTAATCCTAGTAATGAAACAGTGGTCACGAGATTTGTGAAAATTATTTAATTTTGTTTATTGAAAATAAAATAAATAGAAAGGAATAGCTTGGGAATTTTCTTAGTGAATAATTTATTGATGAAATATTTCTTTACAATAATTTCGAACTCACTCTTGTTCATAGAATTGAACGTAGCCATCCATTTTAAAATAACTCAGGGCAGATGCTGAACTTTATGTCAAGGGCATAAATTCGTATAAAATTAATTATGAACGCATAAATATATGTTGGTATTAATTTATATATTTAGATTTTAGTTTTTTCGATAAGAAGTTGTTGACAAGTTTTTACATAAGTATAAAAGAAATAGAATGCAACGGAATTTTTTCATAGTAAGAATTACCGTTTCTTCTGAAAACTAATTTAGTAAAAATTTAAAATATTTTTATTAATTTTCATTTATATTATTTGATATCAAAAAAATAAATAAATTTAAAGAAGAAATTGAAACAAAAATTACATAGTTGTTATCATTTCATATTTTTAGATATTTATTGTTAGGGAACAAATTTATATAAAAATAATTTTGAATGCACTGATATAGGTATGATTTTATATCCAATCCACTAAAGTCATAATAAAGACTCAATCTGAATAGTCAAAGTGAGCGTAACTCAGCGGTAATTGACATTAACCCTCAACACGAGATTAGATATTTGAATCCTCTTATCTCAATTGTTGTTCAACTCCAAAAAAAAAAAAAAAAAAACACGATCTGGGTAAAATACATTTTATAATTATTTTGATTTAAAAAGAATGTGATATTAGATATGTTATCCATTAACATTTTTTAAAAAATCATTTCAATCATAGATCTGACTTTCCTTTTTTGAGTTGAAGGTGTAACACGAGGAATTCTTAAGTGGTTTTTTTTTTTTTTTTTTTGAAGAATTCCTAAGTTGTTTTAAATTCGACTTAAGAGAAAATTTTAATTTCTTAACTTCTACTCTCGTTTAATATATTTAGTTCTAATTTTAATTTAGTCAACTAATAAATTTTTGGACCATTTATTTATTTTTTTTAATTTACACTATCTGGCAAATCCAACAAATAACTTAGTTTGGTTTTTCCATTTAAAATTAATTATTTGAAATATACAATATATTCATTATTTTTATATGACTTTTTTTTTAAAAAAAATGGAATACAACAATCTTTTTAACTGAAAAAAGCTAAAAAAACAAACACATTTTTAGTCTCCATACAGTCATACAAGTAACAATATAGTCCCAAGACTTTCATATGAGTGATTTAGACCTATAATCTTAAATTTATAATAATTGAACCCTTGAACTTTAGTACGTAACAATTTAATCTTTATAATTTCAAAATTATAACGATTAAGTTGATATGGTCCCTAAATGATTTATCAATCTATATTCATTAAACCCCATATTACAAATTAATAAGAATTTTTATGGTAGGACTAAATCATTGCAAAATTAAAACTAAATTATTATATATTAAAATTCATAGATTAAATTGTTACAAACTTTAAACTATAGAGACTGAACTATTGTGTATGAAAGTCGAGAGGCTAAACCCTTACTTCTATGCAAGTACTAGGACAAACGTGTTTTCTAACCATTGAAATATACAATTTTCACAATATACATATACATACACTTTATTTCAAACATTGATTATTAGTGCCATTTAAAAATTATGTTTAATCGTTTTATTTTATATACTCTAAAAAATACACAAAACTATGTTTCCGTCAAAGATTATTTTAAAACACAAATTTTTTTTTTCTTAAAAAAACGTGCCATGAAGACTACTTGAGTGTTAATTAGGGTCCATTTGGAATATTTTCTAGTTTAAACACTTTTTTTAAAAAAATTATTTCAAATAAAAAAATTATTATATCTTATATTTAAAAAAGACTTTTTAATAACAAATTTGCATTGTTGCACTATATTCAAGAGTGATTCTATTAATTATAAATTTGTTTTTTATTTTATATTACATATTATTTAAGATTTTCGATTAATCACTTTAAAGTCATTTTTACATAATTCATCTATCAAGTGTTTATTTAAAAAATGCTTTGAAATTAATTTAATTTTTTTGAAGCACCTTTTATTTATTAAGATTTTTTTTAAAACCACTTTTGATCACATAAAATCACTCAATAATTTATACTAAACACACTTTAAATTATTAAATTTTCCAAAGGGACTTATAAAAAAATCAATTCGTTAAAAAAAAAAAAACAAGTTATTCCAAACACATTCATTCTATTAGTATAAAATAAATGAACCAAGTATACCTGGATGAGCAATAATGGAGAATTAAGAATCCCATCAGAGTTTGGAACGTCGTAAAGAAGCTCATCCATGCATGGAAATGGGGGTTGAAGATGATCCTCAAACTGTTCTAGAGTCACGTCTGCATTTGCCTCGATGAACAAGATTCCTTCAGCTGTACAATCTACAAACAACTTCCTACCAGGCCCTTCTCTCAGTCTGCCTGCAAAAGGGTAATAGAACACCAACGTCTCTGCAACTGCCTGTTTTATCACCTTCACTGGGTCTTTCCCCTCCATGTTTGGATTATGTGGATAGAACTGTATCATTGGAACCTGAAATCTTAAGCTTTCTTGGTCGTCGATATCAGAAAGTTGTTTATACTCTTGGGGTGTAGGTTTTGCTGGAACAACTAATTCTGGTTGGCATCTTTCTACTTTGAAGACGAGATCAGCAGTGGCCGATGATGACATTGTCGGTGGAAAGAAATTTGGTGTGTGTATATGTATTGATTGTTGGAAGGGAGAAGAGATGGTGAGACTTGTGAATCGGTGTTGGGGAGGAACAATGGCTATTTGTAGAAAGGATGGACAAATTATCTCCCTGTGGTATTTTTTCACACGTCTCTTTTTTTCTTTACTTTTCTCTGTCTAATTTTATGCCAACCATGATAATAATGAACAGAGTTTTTTTTTTTTTTTACAATAGGGGTTGGGGGATTGAACCACAGACCTCGTGATCGTTAACACATTCGATATGTCAATTGAGCTATGCTCTCTTTGGTCAATAATGAACAGAGTTAGGCAACACTTAATTCTACTATAGTTAAGACATCTATACTTTCTTTATGGTTGAAGGCTTAGATGTCAATTTGAGCAAAACTTATAAAACATATTAACACCCCCTAATTAATGGTTTATTTTCCAGCATTTATAAGTGTTAGAACTAAAAAAATAGAAGGTTGAAAAGTTCGGTCTCTACCCACATTTGTTGAATTGAAGAAAAAAAAACCTATGAGAGTGACATTTTTTAATTTCTTTTTGTAAGGAATTTTATATCGTCTTTGTGCCATATAATTGGTGGGTCACTTAGTTGGAGTTGAGATGCTGGGGCATGTATTCATTATATATGAATTTACTTATTTTAGAGTACAACTTTTATCATTCTTAACCAACTATACAAACTCACAAAACTCATATTTGTACTGCATATTAATTTTAAAGGTAAATGATGCCACCCTTGAAATATAGTGAGTTGTTACAATTACACCCATTAACCTTTAATTTTAATAATTAAAATTAAATCTCCATGTTTACCTAATTATAAGAATTGGTCCTTCTATTAAAACTTTCTTTATTAAAAAAATGAATGGGATTTATCTTCTATTAATTAACACTCAGGTGGTGTTGGTAGTGTTTGGATTGAGGAGTTGGGAGGAGCAGGAGTTGCCCAACTCCTTGTTTGACCCAAGGGTATTTTAACTTCAATTGTGAGCCTCATAAACTTATTAACTCCTAACTCAACCTCCTATTGTGAGCCACACAACTTTTCCATCTCCTCTTTTCTTTACCTTATCTCATTCCTACTTCTCTCTCTCTGCTCTCCTCTATCTCTCCATTTTTTTTAATTTCTTTATTTTTTATAAAAATCTTATCATCATTATTACCAATTAATAATGAAATATAAATAATTATTAAAAAATATTTTTTATCCTATAATTTTAAAATTTTTTTAACAAAAAAAATCTTTTTATTCTATAATTTTTAGTTTTTAAATATAAATTATATAAGAATGTTTAGATATGATACTATTATTTAAATTGAAATTCTTAATGTAAATTAGAGTACTATATAACAATTTTTTTAATTGATAAAAATCTCCCTAGCTCAGTTCCTCCACATGTCGTCTACAATTTTTTTTTAAAAGTTTACACTAAAATTACTTATAACAAATAACAATCTTATCTTTTTTAACTTTTTTTTTTATTAATAGCTGAAAAAGATATATATAATTTTATAATTTGAAGTTAAGAAAAACGTATTGTAAACTAACTTGTATTGCAATTTAAAATTTTAGTATTTAGAAAGATTAACGTACTACACAAAATTTGATTTTAAAATTAATCACATTCAAAGTAAAAAGATAAACGATTTCTCCTTCCAAACTTAATAAAATAAAAGTATTATAATAAATAACATAAATATATAGTATTATGAACACAAGTATATATGATATTCATTTTGAATGGTGTTAAAAAATATATATTCATTTGAACCTAATTATTTTAAAATAGCATAAATATTTGATATTTTATTTTTTAACTTAATTATTTTAAAACTTCAAAGAATATATTTATTGATTGAGAATTTTAGGCCAATCTCCAATTGCCATGTCGTTATTCCAAATTAATGACCAAATTACAAATAATTAAATTTGGGATCAATTATAAATTGACATGTGTCCCAATTTTAATTTGAAGACAAAAATTGAAAAAAAAAATATAAAATTAAAAGGCCACATTTCCTAACAATTTGACTAAACAATTAAATTTAATTTGGTCAAATTGGGTCATATAGAATTTGGGTAGTTAAATAAAACCCAAATCCAAATGGTTAGGCCTGAAGCCAACAAAAGTCCAAGTCCATGGTTGGGCTCTGAGGCCATTAAAGCCCAAGCCCACATGCCATAGAAAGTTCTATAAATAGATGATCTCTCCTTCATTTGATGGGTTCAGAAATTTAATTCTTTACTGAACTTAGAGAGAATTCAGAGCAAAGTCCCTAGGTGCTGAACACTCTTGAAAGGCCAAAGATCCTCCAAGATAGGTCCTCAAGTGCTGAACACTCTTCGAAGGCCAAAACCCCCCAAGATAGATCTTCAGGTGTCGAACACTCATGGAAGATCAAAGACCCTCAAAGACAAGTCCCTAGGTGCTGAATACTCTTAGAAGGCCAAAGACCCTTCAAGACAAGTCCTTAGGTTATGAACACTCTTAGAAGACCAAAGACCCTCCAAGACAAGTACTTAGGTGTTAAAATGTAACACCCCAAATTTTAACCTCACTTAGAAAACGTCACTAAACTCACAACCGGTATGCCCCAAAAAAATTTGCCAGCATAACGGCATAACTACTAGCTACCCAAAAATTTTATTCACCTATTAAACAAGATTCACACTTCTATAAATAGAATTAGACAGATAACCACAACTCTAAACTCCAGCCTCAAAAAACTACTAAGGAACCAAATAAACCAACATACTAAACTCCAAACAAAACTATTCCCTAAAGCTAGTAATCTAAAATCTATTACAAATCGGTCAACATGAAATAAACCACCAGAACTAAAGCAACCTCAAGTAACAAAACTATAAACTGACAAAGACCCTATCAATGAAAGACTAGAACAACCATACCAAGTTCACAAACTAAAGCAACTACAAAAAAATTAAACTAACTAAGCCAATAGTCTTATTTTTCATTATGCCTGCTCCTTAGCATCACCAGGCTCGTAATCATCATCGACACGTATAAAACCTGTGGGTGAGTTAGTACACAATATGTACTGGTAAGTAGCTTGAAGGGAATAATCAAATTAAACCCACAGAGGAAACATTGGATCGCATTTAATTTATTTAGAATTCAACTAAAATACAATTTTAGGCTAAGCAAAACATACTTTTGAGATAATATGGAAATATTTCAGGCGGGTCTTTATCTCCTCCACAAAGTCTTCTTAGCTATGACTCGAACACAAGACCAAGGCTTGTGGGAGCATCTTGAAAGAAAATCCACAAAGGATTGGAGAGGAAAAAGTCTAGAGAAAATTCTCTAATTCTCTATTGAGGAGATGTGTGTTATAATGACTCAACACAAAGGTCCTATCTATAGAGATCTGGGCAAATCTTTGTCATAATTAAATAATATATATTTGAATATCTAATATATTAAAATACATATATTTAATCTATTTGAATCTTATTCAAATTTTATAAATATCTTTTCTTTAATATATCTAATATACATCAATATTTTAATATTTAATGTATCAAATACAATAAATATATTTTCCTCTTTTATATTTAATATATCTAATATATTAAATATTAATTTGAACACTTCAAATTAAATATTAATTTGAACATTTCAAACTTTTCTTTCAACTAAATTGATCTTTTAGTGTTATTATGAGCTAGCAAGGGGACCATATGGACCTACAGATTAAAGCTCCAATGATACAAAATTAATTAATTAAACTCTTTAGTTAATCAATTTTCATTCATTAACTCTAGGGTCACTCCACTATAGACCTGGAGTTGCACTCTTATGCACTATAGGACAAGTTGTGTCCAAGGATATAATCACTACAAGCAAGTCAATCCTTCACGAGTTGTTCGTAATTACAGCTGGGTCAAAACTCCGTTTTACTCCTGTAATTACATATTGCACCTTAAGTACCATTGATTCTCTAATGAACAATTTGTTTATGATCCAACCATAAACTAAATCCCTTTCAGGCCATTGAGAGGGTGGGGCTCCATTGTTCAAGTCCCAAAATCATAACTTAAGGGAACTACTCATCTACTTACCCTATATGGGAAGGAGTGAATTCTATCTTGTGAGATTATGTTCCCAGCTCCCTATGTGGTCAAGTTCCTAAAATGGTAGGCTTATTGAATCGACTCCAAAAGCCACTCTCACTCATGAAAATTAAAGGACAAGCTAGCCCTCACAGGCAGGAGTTCATAACTCACTAAGGATTAAGATCAAGTCGCATATGATCATCTTGATAAAATATTAATAATCTCAATTAACGGATTTATAAAGAGAGATTAAATATTTCGTGGTTCAATCTTATACAAACTCATTGCATGAGATACCCCCACTCACATGTCTCCACATGAACGACTTGGATCAAATCATTTGTAACTATTACAAAGTGGGTCATATCAATAGTGTTACCAGGATAAGGCACCAAACTTTATCCATATACTATGACCCATTAGGTTATTTCTTGAACATGATCCTTCTGTATGTCAACCACATACTGTTCAATATTACACTAATAACCTTGTATTTTTTATATAATGGATAATATTGCAAATAAAATAATCAAAATTATTATTAATGGTTAAATAAATCATAATTACAAGGCTTTAGGGTATAAATCCCAACAATCTCCCACTTGCACTAAAGCCGGCGAGACATGTATCCTAGGGCATACTCTATACCCAACATATTCCCACACTTACCCCAGTAAAGATGAGACATGTCTCGTAATCCTAGACATTCTAGGTGACCCTCAAATACTTTAGCTTGGAAAGTCTTTTATGTAGATCCATACGACTGTCATTAAAAGTCATCTTGGTCACTACCATGATGCACTCTCTCTGGAAATGATTTTCTATATATTGATGTTTTCTAATTTCCTTAATATTAGTCTTTGCACCACTATTATCATAATAAAGATGATAGATTAAATCATATCTGTAACACCTGTAACGCCCGGCTTATTTAGGAGTTTAAATTTTAATTTTTGGAATTAAGAGGAATGATTTTTCATTGGATAAGTTAAATTTGAAAGTTAATTTGGAATATAGAATGAGAAAAAGGGTATAATTGGAACTTAATAAGTTGTTGAGGGCATTATGGTCTTTTAGAAGAAAAGATATTTTGATTTTTTTTATATAATATTATTTTATTATTTTATTTTGATTTTAATTATTTATTATTTTGATTTTTATTTTTTTTTCTTTTTTCTTTTTTTTTCCTTTCTTCTTCCTCGAGACAGCCCTCTCCCCCCCCCGATTTTACTCTCTCTCTCTCTCTCTCTCTCTCTCTCTACCGAACGCCGGCTGCCGAGAGACTCCAGCCACAAATCTCGCCGGCGATCTTCGTCTCTCTCCGATCCTCCGTCTCTTCGTCTCTCGATCGTCTCTCTCTTTTCTTCCCCGCCGGCAAACGAGCAGCTCCCTCTCCGATTAGCTCGCGCGAAGGCTCCGATTGCCGAAGCTCCAGCTCCGCCGCACGCCGCCGCCGCACGCTGTCGCCGACAGCCACGAATCCCGCGGCACAACCGCCGTCCGCCGCTGCTCGCGAGTAGCCTCGCCGTGAGTTTCTTCGCCGGACGACAGTAGCCTCGCCGGAGCTTGTTTGATTCAGGGAATCGCCGGCCACACGATCAACAAACACTGCACGAAGCTCAGATCCGATCGGAAAGCCCAGATCCGTGAGTCTCGCTCGAAAACGAGGCTTCACGCGCTCTCACGCGCCGATTGGAAGCTCCACGCGCCGGCCACGCGCCGCCGTCCGCCGCTGCACGCGCCGCCGTGCTCCGGTCACGCGCCGCCGCTCGCCGGAGTTGGGTAAAAATTGCCATTAGGTCCGTTTCGTCGAGTTATTAATGTTAGAATGTGTTCTAGCGTAATTCGGATGGTTTAAGACACGTTTAGAACACTTTTTAGGTGAATTGTCGAGGACCTAGGATCGTACTTGGAGTGGGAACTCGAGAAGCTCATTACTAAGTGAAGAAAGGGTATTGTAATAAGTAAAGACTTAAGGTAAGGGATCTCACAACTAAAGAAGTTTTCAAAACCTTGAGCGAGCTCTATGATTACTTTGAAAGTATATGTTTTTCATGTTAAGTATTTAAGAAAGAAAGTGTATTATATGTATGTCTTTGAAATGCGATTGCTATGACTGATGCATTCATAACTATGTTCTAAAACGAATGGGACCTCATGCATGTGTTGTGTTCATGAAAAGATTTATATAGGCTGTGACGATAATTCTCCCAAAAGTTTTATGTGGGTTTTGAGGGAACCCGAGTCTTCGGACTCTATATGCTCCCGGGGTTCGAGAGTGCCCCCACGACTGTAGCCGACGGGCTTGAGTCTTCGGACTCCACGATGGTAGCCTTCGGGCTGAGTCTTCGGACTCCATGATATATGTTAGCTTTCGAGCTTAACTCTCAGAGGTAGGGAGGACTCTATTAGACAGAAAAACTATGTCTTCGGACTATTCAGAGGCCCTCGGGAGAATTTAATCGTTCACAAGAGCCGCGAGGAAAAGTACATGGTTTATGAAAGGAATTTTAGGTCCCCCACTAAAGTGATGGTTTACGATGATTTTATGATTTAAAATGACATGTTGCATGTGATTGAAACTCTTATTTTAAAACTATGATGGACTTACTGAGTATTATTCGTTAATACTCACCCTTTTCCTTTTTAAAATGTTTTCAGGTAAGGCTAAGATCGGCCCTAGCGCGTGACCGGAGATCAGCTACTTGAGTCATGAGGAGCCGACTGATCGCTATTCCGCTTCTTTTATGTTTATAGATGTACATAGAACTCATGTCAAGTTTTTAAATGTTTAGGAGAATGTTTCAAAGTCTTTTAACCTTTCTTTGTAAATCGTGCACGTGTATTTGATTTTCTAAGTTTGAATTCACTTGGTCTATGCTGTTTGAACCCTAGCATCATATTGAGAAGTTTGTTGGATGCTAGGAGGTTGTTTGAAAATCTTAGAAGTGTGTTTTTCTATATCTTATCAGGCAAGGGTAAATTTTTGGTTTTCGTGTAGTTACGCCGTTATGTTGCCGAAATTTTTGGTAATATAGCGACGTGACTTAGTAATGACTCTTAGGTAGCATGTTGAGCCTATAGGGTCGTTACAGTTGGTATCAGAGCACTAGGTTATAGGTTCTGTAGACTAGCTTACTTCGTAAGCATCAGGTATCCCATGACTAAGTAGTGATTTCCAGTCATCGCGCAGGTACGCCTCTGAAGTAAACTTTTAATTCGTTTGTTGAAAAGCATGTTATTTTTATGAAATGATTCATATGTGAAATGTATTTTAAGTTAAGGAAAGTTTAAGAAAAGTTGAAAAGTGTGATCCCTTTTGATGTGGAGGTTAAACTTGATTGTGTTTGTTTGTTAAGTATGCCGCCTAGAAGGAGAGGTAGAGGACGGGGTAGAGGACGTGGTGCTGGTAGAACACATGACTTACCTCCTGAGATGTCAGTGGAACAGGAGGTGAATTCTGGGGCAAATTCCCCTGTTGCTCAGGATCAACCTGATCCAGTTATGGAGCCTGCAAATCCTACAGTTGCGTCATTGATGTTAGAGGCAATGCAGAATTTAGTACAAGCGACCGTGACGACCCAGTTAGCACAGATGGGTCAAGTTTCTACGCCAGCTTCATTACAAGCCCGTCACTTGAAAGACTTTAGAAAGTATGATCCAAGGGCGTTTGACGGATCCTCTGGGGATCCTATAGTGGCGGAGTTATGGTTGTTCTCTATGGAGAACATTTTTCAGTTGATGAGTTGCCCGGATGAATATAAAGTTTCTTGCGCCACATTTATGCTGAGGGATGATGCGTACCTATGGTGGGAATCTGCTCAGAGGACCATCGGTACAGGAGGAGGAGTAGTGACGTGGCCGATGTTCAGAGAGGCTTTTTGGAACAAATATTATCCTGCGACTGCACGATACAAGAAACAAGAAGAATTTCTACAACTTAAACAGAATCGACGTCCAGTGGATGTCTACGAAAGGGAATTCACAAGGTTATCTCGTTTTGCTCCCGAGCTGGTAGATACTGAGGCCAAGAAAACGGAGCGTTTTGTAATGGGTTTGGATCCTCAGGTTAAAGGCGTGGTACAGGCTGTAGCACTTCACGACTATGCTGCTGCGGTAAGGACGGCAGAGTTTATTGTTGCAGGCCAACAGAGTGAGATTCCTATGGTCCAAAACCCGAGTCAGTCATCCTCTGATCACAAGAGGAAATGGAGTCAGGCGAACTCGAATCCCCAGCGTTCTCAACAGTCTTCACAGTCGTCTATGAGGTCACAGGCCGCTTTTAGCCAGAGGCAGCAAGTGAATAGGTCGGAACCTAACATTGGGGAGAAACCTCGTTGTAATGAATGTGGAAAGTTTCATTGGGGTCAGTGCCTGATGCGGTCTGGGTTGTGTTTTCGATGTAAGAAGGAGGGACACAGAGCTGAAAATTGTCCTACCCTCCCAGACAGGAGAGGTCAGTCTTCGGGTTCAGGTGGAGTAGGACTTAATAGGCCCGCACCATAGCAAGGGAGAGTTTTTACTAGTACCAGCAGGGAGGCTGGTAACTCAGATGCTGTAGTTACAGGTACGCTTCCCGTTTTGGGATATTTTGCGTTGTGTTATTTGATTTCTACACATTCCTTTATTTCTGCGTCTTTCGGGAGACAAGCTGAGTTAGAACTTGAGTCATTACCCTCTGCTTTGTCTGTTGCTACTCCGATTGAGTCTATTAGCTACTGAGGGGATTAAGAATGGTAAGATGATAGTTTCCGACCATGAGATGGATGTGAATTTGATAGTCCTTGAGATGGAAGGGTTCGATGTTATTCTAGGCATGGATTGGCTGGCTTTGAACCATGCTAATATTGATTGTTTCGTAAAGAAGTGGTGTTCACGCCACCAAAATAGGTCAGTTATAAGTTTAAGGGGACTAGAACTGAATTAGTCCGAGAGTGGATTGGTGGGGAATGAGGAACCCCAAATGAGGAAGCTATGAAGGAATGGAAAATAAGAATAAAAGAGAATATGATTGATGATTCATGGGGTCATTTGAGACTTTGGAAAGGATTAGCCCCATACTCGTGGTTTAACTTGTTCACCTTTCTCTCTATAGTCATGATGTGCTTTATGTTCCTCTCGTTGAGGAAATGTGTTGCTCGGTGATGGAAAAGAGACTTAATGGATTTGGTAAAGGGAGAGAAAGATGATATAGAAAAGATATGTTTGTCTCAAGAAATAAAAAGGAAACGGTTATGTTGAGGTGCCTAATACTCAAGTATGGTGTGCTTTGAGGATAGAAATCCTTAAATGTGGTGAAAGAAATTTGGTTAGTATTTGAAACTCAGAACTTCGTAAGCTTTGGCTGAAGGTAAGAACTTGAGACTTTGGTTATGGAGCCTAGCTTAACATGTGAGATCTTACTCCTAAGGTAAGAGTTTAAACTTGTGAAACTCAAGAATTGGAAGAGAAAACTTCTTTAAGATTTTGTTTTAGGCTTGCAAAGGAAATGAAGAGAGCAACTTTCTAGTTGAAAATGGTTATTGGCCTATGTTGCTAAATAGTTGGAAAGAGAAACAAAAGGAATGGTTCGAATATATGTGACACCAGTGGATGAAGTTGGCAAGGCAACAGTGGAAGTCTGGATCAGATAGAATTGAATTTGGAGGCCGAGGTCGTGTGAGGTGAAACCCAGAAAGCGATTCAAATGATGGTGACAATGCGGATAAACTTGCAAGCTGGAATTCGGGTTTGGATGAGAATAGAGTTTGGAGTAGTGGTGGTTGTGTAAGGTCCTAGAACCGAGGAAGTGAATGGAATAGCCAATGACAAAGTTGGAAATCGAGCAATGATGATAGTGATAAGTTGAGTGTTCAGGAATTAGGTTGGAAGGCGACATTAAGAGAAATGAGCACAATAATTGGAAAGTATTAAGTCGTCCTTGAGGTTTGGATCAAACTATGGGTGGAATAGAGGAACTGAGAATCAAACAGCAAATAAGGATGAAAATGCAGGTGCTGGTAATGTTACAAGTTGAGGTAAAAGTAGCCCTGCAAATAGAGAAAAGTTGTCATTTGATTGGGAGCAATGATTGATGGTAATGTCTCAGTTCGAATATGAGATCTAGTTTCAGAAGATGGTTTTCCTAAGACTCGTGGTATTAAGGGATCGGTTTTAGTGGTTCCAGCAAGGACAAAATTAGCAACCAAATGACTTTGTGTAGTTGCAGTTAGAAAGGTGCATGGTTTGCTTGGGTTTATGGGTTACTTCCTATGTTAGAACCTCTCCAGTGTAGAAATGTCTTAAACTTAATTGACTCAATGATGCAGTTGTTTATATAGAGTGAGACTTATGAAGTGAGATTTCAAGAACTCAAGCAAAGGTGGATTTTGGTGCTAGTGTGGAGCTGGAGAGTTGTAGCCATGTGGATGTTTTTGGAAAAAGTGGTTGGTTGAGAATCGATATAGCTTGGTAAGGTGATTGTCTGCATCAGGATTGGTTGAAAGGTTTACGAATGCAACTACTCGACCTATGGTTTAGTATGGGTAGCTATGGACTTTGCTTTGAAAGTTTTCATGGCGCTAATGGTTTGAGAAGAAAGTTTGAAACCCTTCATAGTCCTTATGAGCTTAAAATATAGTTTATCCAGGAATTGAGCATGTGACAGCTTAAATCGTTTGAGTCCTTAAGAGTATATGATGACAAGTTATGCTGCCACAAGATGAAAAGGGGCATGAAGTTCGAAGATGGTGGTTTAGTATCCTAAATGGTAGCACAATGAAAGGAGTTTTGAGGTTAAAACAAAAGAAATGGTGACTGATGTTTGGTTGAGTCGTTTGAGAGGCGAACATGTATTCAAAGTTTTGTAAGACTAGCCACTTTCGAGGACGAAAGTTTTCTTAAGGGGGGAAGAATGTAACGCCCGGCTTATTTAGGAGTTTAAATTTTAATTTTTGGAATTAAGAGGAATGATTTTTCATTGGATAAGTTAAATTTGAAAGTTAATTTGGAATATAGAATGAGAAAAAGGGTATAATTGGAACTTAATAAGTTGTTGAGGGCATTATGGTCTTTTAGAAGAAAAGATATTTTGATTTTTTTTATATAATATTATTTTATTATTTTATTTTGATTTTAATTATTTATTATTTATTATTTTGATTTTTTTTTCTTTTTTCTTTTTTTTTCCTTTCTTCTTCCTCGAGACAGCCCTCTCCCCCCCCCGATTTTACTCTCTCTCTCTCTCTCTCTCTCTACCGAACACCGGCTGCCGAGAGACTCCAGCCACGAATCTCGCCGGCGATCTTCGTCTCTCTCCGATCCTCCGTCTCTTCGTCTCTCGATCGTCTCTCTCTTTTCTTCCCCGCCGGCAAACGAGCAGCTCCCTCTCCGATTAGCTCGCGCGAAGGCTCCGATTGCCGAAGCTCCAGCTCCGCCGCACGCCGCCGCCGCACGCTGTCGCCGACAGCCACGAATCCCGCGGCACAACCGCCGTCCGCCGCTGCTCGCGAGTAGCCTCGCCGTGAGTTTCTTCGCCGGACGACAGTAGCCTCGCCGGAACTTGTTTGATTCAGGGAATCGCCGGCCACACGATCAACAAACACTGCACGAAGCTCAGATCCGACCGGAAAGCCCAGATCCGTGAGTCTCGCACGAAAACGAGGCTTCACGCGCTCTCACGCGCCGATTGGAAGCTCCACGCGCCGGCCACGCGCCGCCGTCCGCCGCTGCACGCGCCGCCGTGCTCCGGTCACGCGCCGCCGCTCGCCGGAGTTGGGTAAAAATTGCCATTAGGTCCATTTCGTCGAGTTATTAATGTTAGAATGTGTTCTAGCGTAATTCGGATGGTTTAAGACACGTTTAGAACACTTTTTAGGTGAATTGTCGAGGACCTAGGATCGTACTTGGAGTGGGAACTCGAGAAGCTCATTACTAAGTGAAGAAAGGGTATTGTAATAAGTAAAGACTTAAGGTAAGGGATCTCACAACTAAAGAAGTTTTCAAAACCTTGAGCGAGCTCTATGATTACTTTGAAAGTATATGTTTTTCATGTTAAGTATTTAAGAAAGAAAGTGTATTATATGTATGTCTTTGAAATGCGATTGCTATGACTGATGCATTCATAACTATGTTCTAAAACGAATGGGACCTCATGCATGTGTTGTGTTCATGAAAAGATTTATATAGGCTGTGACGATAATTCTCCCAAAAGTTTTATGTGGGTTTTGAGGGAACCTGAGTCTTCGGACTCTATATGCTCCCGGGGTTCGAGAGTGCCCCCACGACTGTAGCCGACGGGCTTGAGTCTTCGGACTCCACGATGGAAGCCTTCGGGCTGAGTCTTCGGACTCCATGATATATGTTAGCTTTCGAGCTTAACTCTCAGAGGTAGGGAGGACTCTATTAGACAGAAAAACTATGTCTTCGGACTATTCAGAGGCCCTCGGGAGAATTTAATCGTTCACAAGAGCCGCGAGGAAAAGTACATGGTTTATGAAAGGAATTTTAGGTCCCCCACTAAAGTGATGGTTTACGATGATTTTATGATTTAAAATGACATGTTGCATGTGATTGAAACTCTTATTTTAAAACTATGATGGACTTACTGAGTATTATTCGTTAATACTCACCCTTTTCCTTTTTAAAATGTTTTCAGGTAAGGCTAAGATCGGCCCTAGCGCGTGACCGGAGATCAGCTACTTGAGTCATGAGGAGCCGACTGATCGCTATTCCGCTTCTTTTATGTTTATAGATGTACATAGAACTCATGTCAAGTTTTTAAATGTTTAGGAGAATGTTTCAAAGTCTTTTAACCTTTCTTTGTAAATCGTGCACGTGTATTTGATTTTCTAAGTTTGAATTCACTTGGTCTATGTTGTTTGAACCCTAGCATCATATTGAGAAGTTTGTTGGATGCTAGGAGGTTGTTTGAAAATCTTAGAAGTGTGTTTTTCTATATCTTATCAGGCAAGGGTAAATTTTTGGTTTTCGTGTAGTTACGCCGTTATGTTGCCGAAATTTTTGGTAATATAGCGACGTGACTTAGTAATGACTCTTAGGTAGCATGTTGAGCCTATAGGGTCGTTACAACACCTTTCAGATCTTCAAATATTTAAGGAACTATTATAGTCATACAAGTTTTTTTGTTGCTTTAGAAGCAAAAACATTAAACTTATATATTTTACTCCACCACTTAAGGAAAAATTTATCTTAACATAGATTTCCTAAATCTTTGTAATAACCAATGTATCTTGTAAATATCAAATATTTTACTCCATACACAAAAGTTTCTCATTATCCATAGATAATTTGAAAAAGTTTTTAATTTTTTACTCAATGGTCATAGCATTCATTTAACTGTTATATGCTAACCAACTGTATATTAATTGTTAAGTCTTATTTATGAATGATTTCCTATACATTGATGTTTTCTAATTTCCTTAATATTAGTCTTTGCACTACTATTATCATAATACAGATGATAGACTAAATCATATCTGACACACCTTTTAGATCTTCAGATCTTTAAGAAACTACTATATTCATACAATTTTTTTTGTTGCTTCAAAAGCAAAAACATTGAACTTATATATCTTACTCCACCGTTTAAGGAAAAATTTATCTTAACATAGATTTTCTAAATCTTTGTAATAACCAATGTATCTTGTAAAAATCAAATCTTTTACTCCATACACGAAAATTTCTCACTATCCATAGATTATTTGAAAAAGTTTTTAATTTTCTACTCAATGGTCATACCATTCGTTTAACTGATATATGCTAATCAATTGTATATTAATTGTTAAGTCTCATTCACGCATTAATTGTCTCTCACTTAGAGTAGATAATTAATCATATACTGTCAACATTTGAGGTGTCTTAGGATACTCTTTCTTAGACATCAATATCACATATTTGACAACAATTTTGTCAATATAAGATGTTTGAGATAATGTTAACATTTTGTGCTTAAAATCTCCATTTTAGACATGTAAAATATACTGAATCGTTCCAAATCACTCATTTGGAATTGGTTACTTAGTCAGCTTTATATGTTAGATAGGCATCTTACATCATTCATAATGCGTAAAATATCATCAATATGAGAAAAATCCTCTATGCAATTAATGATTTTCCTGTCTATACAAGCTTCATTAATATTTATCCAAAGTCATAGGTTTTGATACTTTTATCAAACCTTATATATATTCAAAGATCTAATGGTAAAATTCATTTCATAAATGAACATTTATAATTTTGCAAGTTGTTTACTTTTGATCTTTGAAAATAAACCCCTTTGATTTATTTGTGTAGATGCATTCTTTAAGATTCTTTTCATAAAAGTATTCTAGACATTCATTTTACATATCCCATATGCAACAATGAATTAAATAATGCTTACAGACTCCAGTATGGCAACAAGTGAGAAAGTTTACTCTCAGTCTACTTTCTCCTATGAGGTTTAACCCTTTGCCATTAGTCTCTATTTGAGGGCAATAAGCTTTTCTACTTTGTCATCTTACATGACAACTTGGGCTTCAATTAAGTCCTTATAAAGGTTGAGTCATCTCATTACTCTCCTAATACGATGAGGCTTATCCAATTCATGACTAGGATCCATTTGACTTTCAAATGTAATTAAATTGTTAACAACTTTTGTTAACTATTTACTGGCTTCACTTTGGACCAATTTACTAACACTATTTCACCTTATTAAAGGAATGTAGTCTTTTATTTGACATTCTTTATAGAAAAATGATATTTGTCATACAAATACCTTATTGTTTTTAGGACTAGATAAAATATCATTTTGTACTCCCTAGGGGTGGCCTACACTTAGACATATCTTTGAACATATACAACATTTTTAGGCTTGTTTTAGCATGTAAGCTTAACATTCCCAAATAATGAAGTGTTGTAAACTAGCTTTAATACTCTTCTATAATCTCAAAATTGTCTCGTAGACACTTTTGGAGGGAATAATGTTCACTATTCAATCTCTATTGGATATCCTAACTAGAGTCTTGCAGTGATGTGTAACTCACTATTGGGGTTTTGTTTCTCCTCTGACAGTACAATTTCACATAAATGTACTTGGTGTTTAAAATAGTTGAGATCAAAACTCGTTTTCTATCAATTAATCTTAGTACGTAAGGTTCTTGTACTTTCTATATTATGATCTGATCATAATATCTTGATAGATTTACCTAATTGATTTTCAATTTTAGCTTTAATTTTCTTGAACTTTTAAAAAATTTAGACTTATGTTGTATTATGTAAAGATACTTGTACCTTGAATGATCATCAACTAGAGTGATGAAATATTCATGACTTTGTTTGGCCTTAACATTCACCAAACCACTTGGGTCAGAATGTGTATGGCCAAAGAATCCAAAGTACTATTTGGCCTTTTAGCCTTATCCAATAAAAGTCCAATGATTATCTTGCATGAAAGCCAAGATCAATAGATAGGTAAAGTAATTAACTAATTTTTAGAGAATTACCCCTTACTAGTCTTGTCATTCTATCCAAGTTGATGTTAACCAACCTTAATTGCCAAAGTCAAATATCATCTTTTAGGAGAAAACAATGTCTTTCTATTCTGGATTCTATAATCCTGAATATCTCAGTATTTTGTAGTAATATGTCAACATTTTAACATATACAAACTGTTCTTATTTTCAGCTGAATGTGTTTTCAAACAATTTTGAAAATATAAACTTTAATACTTCAAAGTAATTCATACTATATGAATATTTTAGTAATAAAGTTCAAAAAATTGAATTTCTCTTATGGTTACTAAAAACACCATATTCAGCATTAAGTAATAATTTATACCTAATAACATCTTAATGTCTCCCATTACATTAACTGAGATGAGCTTCCTGGTGCCAACCTGTACAAAACTATTCTACATGTTAAGTATTTTTCAAGAATTATATATTAAATGTAATAAAGAATAAATCTTGATAGTGGATCTTGTATCAACTATCTAAGGAGCGTTATTTATTCTCTACCAAAAATCTAGTAAATCAAATTTACTTTCATATATATATATATATATATATATATATTATAGAAGTATTTCAAAAATTCCTTTTATTATGACTGTACTAGCTAATTTAGGAACTATTTCCTTTTATATAACTTCAGTCATTTAGTTTCTTTTCTTGGATTTTTGTAATACTTAATTCCGAGATCATTTAGACAACTATCTAAATTTAGTTGCTATTAACTTTAACATCTCATATGTTGTTGTCATTTTCTTTATCTTCTAAGCTTGACATCTAACATATCAACTAGGAGATACATCAAGCTATCTCATTTACTTTTGATTCATTAATCATGTGTTTCTCGAACAATTCGATTAGCATTGGCAACAGGTTTTGAGAACATTTCTCAATAAAGACAAGTTCCAAATTTTACACCACCTAGTGTTGTGGATCCTTTTTTTAAAGAAGTAGTACGAGTACATGGTATACCTAGGACTATTGTTAGTGATTAGGACGATAAGTTTTTAAGTCATTTTTGGAGAGTCCTATGGAAATTAGGAACTAAATTAATCTACTCTACTACTTGTCACCCCCAAACTGACGGGCAAACTGAGGTTTTGGTCACCTTACTAAGAGCAGTAATAGATAAGAATTTGAAAATTTGAGAAGAATGCTTATAGAATTCACATACAATAGAGCTATACATAATGCTACTTATTGTTCACCTTTTGAAATTGTGTATGGTTTTAATCCAATAACTCCACTTGATTTAACTCCTATGCCCCCTAACAAGTACACTAATATTAATGTCGATAGTAAGGTTGACATGATACAATCATTAGACAATTAGACAATGGAGTCAAGGAAAAGATTGAAAAGAACAATAACAAAGTTGCCTCAAGGGTCAACAAGCACCGCAAACCTATGGTGTTTCAAAAGTGATATGAATTATGGTTTTATATAGCCTAAAATCAACCCTAGAGTAACCTATGGTCAATTGAAGGGTTGTAACTTCCATGCCCATCAATACCATAATGTCCATTATCTAAATTGTAACTTAAAACATTTAAAACAAAACTTTAAAACTGAAAATTACATTGAAAACTTCATAAATTCGAGAATTTATCTTCCAATTAGCCCACTTAAAGTTTGTAACCTCCCATGCATAATTAAAGACCCACTCGAAGTAGCTTGAAGCCCTTGTTGCGTAAATGAAGCTTGACTTGTTTTTAATGAATCATGAGTTGTACTTAAGTTCATGAAATGCATCTTGAGTTCGTCATAAATGAAGATTGACTACATTTAATTCCACTCCATTTTGAAGATTTTACTTTAGTCTTGAATAGCATGGTAGGATTCATATCAAAAAGGGAGATTGGGTTTGGGTACACTTGAGGACAAAACGATTTCCTAATGAAAGGAACTCCAAACTTAATCCACGAGGAGATGGATGATTGGTATTGTACACGCAAGCGCACACGATCTAAGTAATAATAAAACGGTATGTGAGTACCAAGTATCGAAACCCAAGGGAAGCGGATATGGAACTTCTTTTTAAAGCTAATTAATTATTAAAAATACTCAAAATTGAAATTATTTAAGGCCCAAACTAAAGGAACGTGCTTAAGAATTTAAACTAACAAGGAAAACAATGTAAAGAGTTGGAGGCAATCTCTAGCCTCGAACACCGCTCCTGAACACTCTGTCTCGAACTCCACAGGTCCCAAGGAGGCAAGTTATCGAAATTAGGGCTAAAAGCCCTCAAAAGGTCTCCCTCAAATCGGAAATGAAGTGAAGAATAAATACCTCTATCCTGACAGCATTGCAACGCTGTCCTAAATGTCATGTTTTTCCTTGTGCGCATGGGGTAGTGTTGCAATGTTGTAAGTAGCGTTGCAACGCACGAATGGAACTTCAAGTGAGCACGCATTTCTAGTGTTGCAAAGCTGTAGGGCAGCGTTGCAACGCTAACTCTCGAGTTTGCACAACATATTTAGGCATTGCAACACCGTCTTCACGGCCCCAATTGCTAGTGCTTCAACTCTTCTTGTTCTTAGCTCGTCCAAAAGCTCTAATTAAGCTCCATTTTTATCATAAAGCTCTAAGATTCATAATTCTGCTTCCAATTGCTCGGATTCCTGAAATTAACAAATAATCAACATAAAAGCTCACATTTTTAACGTAAAACTAGCAAAAATAAGGCATAAATATAGCACTAGTTTAGTGTTATCAACAGACCCTTCCAAGTTCTTGAAAGAATCAATGACAATGCTTACAATATTGATCTCCAACGTAAGTATGGTGTTAGTGCTTCTTTTAATGTTGCTGACTTAACTCCTTTTGACGTAGGTAATGAAGAAGTTGATTCGAGGACGAATTAAAAATGAGGAGATGATATGATCATGGGAATGCCAATCGTGCCTCAAGGACCTATCACAAGATCAAGGGCCAAGAAGATTCAATAAGCAATGAATAAGTCAATTTAAATTATGATCAAGGCCATGAAAGGAGAAGAGGATTGATAGCACACAAAAGTGTGTTATTTCTAGGCTCAAATTCTTGCTAGTTTGTAGCTTTAAAGTGTGTTTTCATCTACCTAATTTGTTTATGTTGTAGGATTCGAGTAAATAAAGTGAAATTGAGCATTTGGGAAAGATATTGGAGTATTTGAGAGGAAAGACGTGTTTTGGAGCATTGGAATTAAAGAAAAGATAAGCTGAAGCTATGGAGCTCGAGAAGACAACATCAACGCTGTCCTTGGCATCTCAACGCTGTCAATGTAATCAAACAAAGCTTCCGTTCTTGCAGGAGTAGCGTTGAGATGCCACTTTTGGGTGTCTCAACGCCCAAAACGCGTGTGTGAGAATTTCTCCATCTGTAGAATCTCGACGTTACCCCATATTTCCTTCTTTATCCATGCAAATTAGGGCACAACCTTGAGACGTTCTCCCTAGCATCTCAATGTTTCCATGATAATATAAATATTTCATTTTGGGCTGCGGAAAAGAGGAGGCTTTTTGGAGAGAATTCACCATAGTTTCGATTCATAATAAATATTTGGGACTTACAGAGTACTTCAAGAGCAAGGAATGGATTCTAAGCATGAGATCGCGGGACATTACTACGGGAACGAGGATTGGCACATGTCCAAGAGTTTCTCTCTCTTTCCTTTCTACTTGTTGTTTCTAGACTTTTTTTTCTTAGAGTTTAGATTTTATTATAGTGAACTTTGAGTGGTTAGACTCTTGTAGCTTGTAATGGTTGAGACTTGGTTCTAATTTAGATTTATAATATATTGCAACATTTTTCATGTTTCTAAGTGTTCATTGTCTATGCTTGTGGCCAAAGTTTAGTTGATCTTAATTTGAGTTTTAGCTTGGAAAAGTAAGACTTGAATTTGGGTGTAGATGCATGACTAGTAGTTTATTATTGCATGGGAATGAATAATTTATTATTAGAAGCCGTAAAAGATTTACTTTGTTGGTGTGCTTAATTTGAGAATTACACTGGAAAGTTAAGGATTCAATTTTGCACAAACTTATATGGGCTTGGAAAAGTAATTTAACTAATTTAGTAATTTTCTTGGCTTATAATTATTTCTTGTATTTATGTCTCTTAATTAAACCAAGTGGTGCTTCATGGCTAAAATATTGCTCGCATATATTCTGTATAAAACTGTCTCCAATCTTGTAAATATTTATTTTAGGTTGTAATTTGATTATGTCTCAAGTTTTGGTTCTCTAGATAAATTGAGCATTAGTAACAATAGTACTTAGTTAAATTACGAAATCCAGTCCCTGTGATTGACCCTGACCACTATTATTGCAAATTTTAGAGGTCTAGGTTTATAAATATATTTGATAGAGCCTTCGACAAGCTCTTTATCAAAGATCAAGGCGGCAAACAACACTTTAATTATAATCAACTTGCCATCGAAAACATACGAGATGAAAGACATGCTTGTATGATTCATAAGGGAATCATACCACACGCCCATCGATCAACCGACGCAACCCATCCCCGCGCGCGCACAACACAACCTTGTGCCCATCTAGTGCACAACCTTGCGTCAAGCTCTAGCGTGCGTCGTCTGCACATCTACACCTTGCCGCAGTCCCCCCTATTGTTAACTTACTTTCCTTATTTAAGTCCTTTCTAAGTTTAAGAAAGAATATTGTTTAGAATTTATTTTTCAGCATATTTTTGCAAGTTAGGAAAGGTTTAATTTATATTATTCTATTTTTTATATTATTCTCTAAATATTTTGGGAAGATTATTCTAGAATTTAGGGCTTTTTTTACTACCTAAGGCTATAAAGCCATCCTATTTTCGATTGTAAGAAAAAAGTTGATGATGAATGAAATTTGAATTCCTTTTTTTACATGTTTAGAAACTTTCAAGTTGATTGGTCATCAAACTTATGGAGTGTTTCTTCCTTGAAGTGAATGAGCTTGTGAATAGTGCTTAGGCATTCAAATTGTCTTCCTTCTTGGTTTTGACCAACTATCCAAAGGTAATTCGATCCTGAACTTTCCCTTTGAGTTGTACTAATTGAGGGTTGTTTCTTAGGGTTTATGTTTTCGTCTACTCGAGAGAGTATTTGGGTTAAACACTAGGCTTGCGACGCATCAGGCTATCTACGAATATGCTCAATCCATAATCATTAAAACAAGAATCAAGAGATAATATACATGCTTGAAGATATGGAAATTCAATATAACGTCTCACAAAAATTTCACAAATACCGTGTTTACACCCGAAACAGCGTCAAAAGCCTAGCCGAACATCAAACCGATGTAGCCCGACACCGAGAATCGATCAACAACACTAAAACTAACTTAAAAGTACTAAAAATAGAGAGAATCAAACTAGGGTGACCTCATTGTGGCAAGGGAAAGAGAGACAAATGACCTAGAGGACGAAACTTTCTTTTTATACAAATCTATGTAGCGCGAGACGCTACCTTCAATTAGACTAGTTTCTTTGAGGCTCACCGCAGCGTCTCGTGACGCTCACTGTTATAGCGTCGAGACGCTATGGACAGCGTCAAGACGCTGTCCTATTTTCCAACAATCTGTCTTCAAGAGTCTTTTGAGCGTCACCACGACGTCTAGACCCTTTCATCTGGGGCAAAATGGTCATTTCACTTCCAATCTTCTCTCATGTGCTCAAATGTGCTTCAAATTAGCTCCTTTTAACTGTAATTGGATGCAACCGCTCCAAAACACTTCTCTTGCTTGAATTCCTATAAAATGGACAATTAAACACATAAAAACTATCAAACTAACACAAATTAGGCACAAGAATATAGGACTATTTTGGTCTTATCAAATTACCCGCAACCTAAATCTTGCTAGTTCTCAAGCAAGACACAAACAAAACAGTAAATATAAGACTTTTTGGGTGCAAGTTCTTGACTCTAACCTTGATGCTTAAGATAGCAAATTATTTACAAAAGAAAAGGCTAAGCTAGTGCACAGTTCATTCATGAATCAATTTTAAAGACTTCTTATAATTTCTTGTATGTGTGCGTGCTTAGCTTTCCTAATGCAATTTTTACAAGCTCAAGGTAGGTTTATAGGGTCCTCAATCTATCTTTCCCATTCATTGGCCCTAAGAACTAGCCATCAAGCCATAAAATAATCAAGAAAGCAATGTTTTACTTAGGTGCCTAGAAAAACAAACAATAGGGTACACCTAAACTTGCATTCTTTTGACTCAAGGGCACTAGCTCACACACCTGTTGTAGGGACCCTTATTCAGAGAACTCGGTCAATGGATGACCTAACTGATTACGACAAGACAGTTCTTTTTACCCCTGATCACTCATACACATTACAAGCTTATTTTTTCCCTTTCTTTTCTTCTTTTTTTTTTTCTCAAAAATGATATTCATCTTAGCTCAACTTTTTTCTTTTCTCTTTTCTTTTCTTTCTTGAAGGCATATAACACACTTTTTTTCCCTAAGCAAGACATTACAGACTATCATGCAAAAATCAACCATCAACCTTGTCCTTAAGCCTATCGAAGTGACAATAGGCATCTAGACCTCATAAAACTACCATAAGCCTTTAAGACAAGAAAAGGTTGGTTAATGTGCTCAAAACATGCAAGAAAATCAAAAAAAAAAAATTTAATATGCTCAAAGTAGGACAACATGCTTCATGCTTTAACAAATTGCAATTAACAAGCTATAAAAAAAAACATGTCACAGATTGTCCTAATCAACAAGCATACATCCGACTTCATCCATCAACTCAAGCTCAGAGATCTCAAAAATTCAACAAAAACATACTCAACATATCAATCAAAAGTCCGAACGCAGATGCTCAAAGACTCAATCAACATGCAAAGCAGTCAATATAAGCTCAAAATTTTTTAAAATTCTCAAATCTTCTCAGAAGCTAAATAGTCTCAACTCAGATACTCGGAACTCAACATTAAGCACAAAACAAAAACCTCCACCCTGACCTAAAGTCTACATTGTCCTCAATGTATAAATATCTAAAAAGAAAAGGGACAAATAAGAGGGGAACAGAAAAACTCCCCTGGAATGTCAGCACGTAGGTGGGTGGTGGTGTGTCTCCAGCCTCCAAGAATGATAAAATTCTTCTCAAAGATCACTTTATTACCTACAAAAACAAAAACAAAGCTAAGCTACAAAAAAAAAAAAAACAGAAAGCAATAAAAGAAAACAAGTAAAATTTTTCTCCTGGCTACCTTCAGGAACTGCAAATTTTTATAGTCGGTTGCTTGACTCGCTGTGTGGCACGCGTCAAGATACATAGAAGTTCTCCCATTTCTTCGGCCATTTTAGCCTAGAATCCACATAGCAAGCTCACTAACATCTGATGGGCTCCAGAAATGCAAGTTTTTTTTTTTTGTACTTTTTCGACTCTAAAAACATAAAACAAGAAAGATAAAAGAAAAATGATTCTGACTCTAACCTGCAAGATAAGGAAGAAAAACATTCACAAAGGAAAGAAGAACCGAAGGATAGAACAAACGCAGTTCTTTGGACTTCTAACTCTATCATCTGGACCTCCTCTTCGAACTGAAGCTCAACTTCCTCACTTGACTCACATACTTGTTCTTCACATGGCATACAAATTTCATGGTCAATGTCTAAATCAACCAAATTAGAATATCGTACCTCAGGGATGTCAATAGGTAGTTACTCTTGCACACTCTCCAGTCTCACAACTAAATCAGCCAATTTGATGACTTGGTCAACCAGGCTTCTCATTCTAACTCGAGTCTCCTCATCGAACTGGAGACTTAGCTGCTGATACTGATGAGTTCTATTAGCAAGTTTATGAACTAAATCCTCCAAGGACATACCTGAGATTGAGGTATGATGGTAGCTTGATTGCTCCTCCTTATATCCTTGAGAGCGATCCCACTCAAAACCGTAGGGATTGTGACTAATCTCGCTCTAGGTAGGAGCTTCAGTGGTGTAGGCATTTGGCAAGAAAATACGTCGCAATCGTTTGTACTTACATTGAGAAAGGATATTGGTTAAATCAATAAATTGAGAATTTAAATCACTAACCTCATCATCGCGCGGGGCAGCTCCTCCAAAATTCCTGAAATTGTTAGCCAGAGAAAGTACAAGTATAGACTTATATATATATATATATATATATTTATATATATATATATATATATATATTTATATATTTATATATTTATATATATATTTATATATTTATATATTTATATATTTATATATATATTTATATATTTATATTATTTTTATTGAAATAAGAAAACCAAAATCAAGAAATCAAATTAATTGGCAGTTCCTCGACAACGACGCCAATTTGATGTGAGCTTGTTGAGGGCTCAATCTAATACATTTATAACTACCAATCTCAAATTAAGTATCTATAATAATTAATAGTGGACCGGGTCGAACCACAGGGAACTGAATAAATGATTTCTATCAATTGAAATTTTGATTGAATAGATTGGGGGTGGGGGGGGGGGGGGGGTTAAGAGCATAAAAGAGATAGAAGGACTAAACTAAAAGCAATAAAGATAAAGATCTCACCTCAGGCACCAAATCAGGATAAATAGGTATTAGGCAATGATCGATCATGAAAGCCAATGCTAGAATCTAACCAACATCCTACCACCTAATCAACCTTGATGGAAAAGCTTCCTAAGGCTCCTAAGCAAGCTTAGGTCCTCTAAGCTCAATTAACCCAACCTAGCATCGAGTTAACAACCTAACTAGCCCTAATTACCTAGGCACGATAGAATTCCATACTAACGTTGCTAGCCGCTTTAAGTTCTGGGGATTGATTGCGACAAATTAATTAAACTATGCATGCATTTCTAATTTAACTAATTCATTCTCTTGGCTCTTAAGTCCTATCATGCGAACTACATGGGGAAGAAACTCCCTACTATGCAAACATGAGGAGATCTTATTGCTACCTTAAACTAAAGATTACAAGCACATTCGATGCGAATAAGTTGTTAGGCTACCTACAAACATGCTCATACCATAATCGTTAAAGCAAGAATCAAGAGAAAATATACATGTTGGAAGATATGGAAATCCAATATAGCATCTCACAAAAATAACATCGAAAGCCTAGTCGAACATCAAATCGATGTAGCCCGACACTGAGAATCGATCAACAACACTCAAACTAACCTAAAACTACTGAAAATAGAGAGAATCTAACAAGGGTGGCCTTATTTCAGCGAGGGAAAGGAAGAAAAATGACCTAAAGGACTGAACTTTCTTTTTATACAAATCAACGTAGCATCGAGACGTTACAGGATTGTCTCGACGCTACCCTCAATTAGACCAGCGTCTTTGGGGCTCGCCGCAGTGTTGCGGACGCTCACTATTATAGCATCGAGATGCTATGTCGTTGTCCTATTTTCCAGCAATCTATTTTCAAGCGTCTTTTGAGCGTCACCACGGTGTCTAAATGCTTTCATCCGGGGAAAAATGGCCATTTCACTTCCAATCTTCAATCGGGTGCTCAAATGACCTTCAAATTAGCTCGCTTTAACCCCGATTGAATGCAGCCGCTCCAAAATACTTCTCTTGCTCGAATTCCTACAAAATAGACAATTAAACACATAAAAACTATCGAATTAACACGAATTAGACACAATGATATAAGACTATTTTGGTCCTATCAATGATGAAGAGGAATTCCTACTTAATAAACATTAACACATGCATCTTAAGATTAGAACTTGGTAAAAGACTGTAAAAATGCTGGTTAAATGCATGTTTTTTGTTTCTCTCAAAGCAATTATGACTTAGTTTAAGGCCTGATAACACTCAGTTATGAGTGTTATTTGGCTCTAAAAAATAGCTTATTTGCTTAGAAAGCGAGTGTTTAATGATAGATTCAATGTCATTTAGAGCAAATTTAAGTAAAAACAAGTTTTGCAGTGTTTGAAGTCTTGATTTTGTAAAAATAAGTTTTTAGGTGTATTAGGGTCATTTTTGTTAAGAAAGAGTTAATTTTTGTTGATTTTGTGTAGAGGCTGAAAAATGACCCAAATGCGCCCACATTCTCGCTACAATTGAAGCAAATAAAAGATGATCCAAGAGATATGTATGACCAACATACGCCAGCATTTGAGAGCAGAAGCCAAAGTCCAACTATTACATGAAAAACCCAAAATGCGGCCCATATATGCGGCCGCATTTAGACCATTTCGACAACAACAATATTGCGCCCATAAATGCTGCCGCATCTAGACCTTTTCAATAGATTCTCCTAGATTCGTGTGATTTGCAGATCATATCAAATATTCAAAAATCAAGGGATATGATCGACCAAGCTTCTCCACACTAATCTCGGTAGAAAACACTAGGCCTTGAGTCTATAAAAGGCAGCTCAACCTTCATTTTCAAGAGAGTTCGAATTTCTACTTTCTTCACAAAAGTGCTGCAGTTTTCTCTTTTCTTTTCAGCTGTCATACAAGGTCTCTCCTAAGTTCTGCTCATACTTCATTCAGACACGAACTTCAAAAGAAGGGAGCGTAAGAACTTGTTCTCTTTAAAAAAATGTTGAACAAAGTTAGAAAGAATGAACAAACTTTGGGTTCTTTATTGTTTTCATTGGAGTTTTGCATTTTCTATTTTTCCTTCGAATTAGCTGTTGTTTTTCATTCTTTTATTGAGTTGTAAGTTTCTATTTTACATTTAAATTCAATTCTTTAAGTTGTAGTTTCAAGTTATTGTTATTTCAATTCTAAACTTAAAGTAGTATTCAAGTTCTTTATTGTAATGAAGTTTATTCTTTCTCATCCTTGTTTTCTCTTTAGTTGCTGCACTTTAGTTTTCTTTTCAATGAGTAGCTAAACTCCTTGAAGGGAATTCAATGAAATGGATTCCTGAAAAAGGAGATAAGCCCCACCATGTGATTCAAGCATCGTTTGCTTTTATTGAATTTAAGTTTAATTGTTAGCTTAAATTGATCATTTGAGTTAGCATAGTTTGTGTAAGGTTCAATATTGAAAGGGTTGGATTGAGCACGCATTGTCATAAAAGCAAACAAGGAGAAGAATCTAGACATAGAACTTTGCTTTTTGTACCTAGACATAGGACAAGAACCTCTAGAATCTTTTGAGTTGTGTTCTTTACTTATCTAAGTTAAAATTAGCCATAGACATATGTCTTTAATTGCTTAGACTCCTAAAAGTACTTAGATAAGGGCCGAATAGGTGTTGAACTTGATTCACGATGTTAAGTGTCGATTAAGGTAGGTTGCAGGCGCATTTCAGTAGCCTCGAAAGAGTCAGTATAAGGGTACAAGAGGTAGGATCTCTAAAATAGCCAGATTTAATTGAGTAATTTGTGGGTGCATGGTGTGCGCATTTCCTCAAGGTTGAACCAGAATTGAATCCCCTGCTTCTCATATTTGTTTTCTCATTATTCTTGTAGTTTTATTTACTTTCCTTGCACAAAACCACAAAAACCAACTTATTTTCTCTCGGTTACCTATGGTTGCAACTTGTGAACAATTGTGTTGTGAACTAAAAAATTTGTGTGTTAATCCATTTCCTTGGGTTCGATACTTGGAGTACTTCCATATATTACTTGTTTTGACAGCGTGCGCTTGCGCTCTTTTGTGAAAGCACCCAATCAAATTTTTGGCGTCATTGCAGGGGAACGACTTTTTAACAAACAATTTTTTTTCAGTTTTTCAACAGAATTGCAATCGATTTGCGACCTCATTCTGACTTTGTCCCATGAACCCAGCGCTATTTTGCAGGTATTTGCAGGTTAGAGTTGGTGTATGCGCAAAGGGCCTTGCCCTTGTGATTTTGATCCTGAGATAAAAGCAAACTTTTCGGCGGCACCGTAAAGAGCAAAGGAGGAAAATAGGAGATCTTCAAGAGTTGAGCGCACAGGAGAATCTAGAAGGATTTTTTTTGCAAGAATCTGTCTGCACAAACTTTCAATGGATCCACTTGGAGTCGATTTTCTTGGTGAACAACAAAGAAGAGCACAACCCAATAATGTGCAACCACAACAGTAAGCAGAGCAGCAAAATCCCATTTTTATTGCAGATGAATGAGATAGAGCCATAAGGGATTATGCGGCCGCAACTTTTCATAATCTTAATGCAGGAATCATGGAACCAAACATTGAGGCAACTCATTTTGAGTTGAAATCTATAATGTTTCAGATGCTCCAGACTGGTAATTCGCAGGATTACCAAACGAGGATCCTCACAAACACATAAAGCAATTCTTGAGGATATGCAACTCGTTCAAGCTGAATGGAGAGTTGAGCAAGACATTAAGGTTGAAGCCTTTTCCTTTTTCCTTGTAGGGTAATGCAGAAGCATTGCTAGATTCTTTCCCATCTGATTCGATCACTTCTTGGGATGAATTGTCAAAAAAGTTTCTTTTGAAATATTTTCCGCCAACCAAGAATGCTCAGATTCGAGGGGAAATTATCACTTTTAAATAGGGTCCAAACGAAGGCATGGATTCAGCATGGGAACGCTTCAGAAAGTTAGTCAGGAGGTGTCCACATCATGGTTTACCACCCTGCCTTTTGATCGAGCATTTTTACAACGGATTGACCCAGCCTCTGAGACCTTGGTTAATGCGTTAAGAAAGACTGTTAATGAAACCAATGAGATTCTAGATGCAATCATCTCCAACAACAGTCAGTGGGGAGATGAAGACACGCATTCAAATAAAAATATTGCAAGTGTATATGAGGTGGATGCAATAGCAGCACTGAACGCGTAGATCTCAGCAATGAACAACACTGAAAAATTTTACTATGGGGAACCAAGCCCCTGTTGCTACTTTGAATCAAATCTCCACACCTAATTGTGTATATTGCAATGAAGGCCATCTATAAGACAATTGTCCTTACAACCTTACTTTTGTATGTTTTATAGGGCAGAACATGTTAAATCCTTATTCAAATACGTATAACCTAGGTTGGAGACAACATCCTAATCTCTCTTGGGGAAACAAAATGCGTGCACATCCAATCAATACGTAAAGCAGGGATTTCCAACAGGTTTCAACAATCAAGCACAATAGTTGTACACACAGAAGAATGCTACACAAATGCAATCGCAATCATCAGCTCAGAACTCTTCATTAGAAACCCTTATGAAGGAGTTCATGGCTAAAAATGATGCCATCATTCAAAGTCAAGCTGCGTCATTGCGAAATCTTGAATTGCAGGTTGGACAATTGGCGAGCGAGATGAAGAACAGGCCTCAAGGAGCATTACCAAGCAATACAAAGAATCCACATAGAGAGGGAAAAGAACATTGCAAGGAAATCACGCTTAGGAGTGGACTCAAATATACGGAACCTGAAATGCTAGTCGAGTGCAAATCTCCACAAGATTCTCTTGATTTCTCTTTGCAGGAAAGTGCTATTGATAAAGACTTGAAGAAGGACTTAAACGAAGAAGTTGCATGTGAAGCTACCACTCTTGCGACCACAAGACATTCCTAGGAATGAAAATTTTGCAGGAAATGCGGCCAAGGATGCAATAACAAAGCACCAAGAAACAAAACTTAAGAATAAGGCGACACCAATAAAGAAACAGGAAAAATTATATCAAAGTGTTAGGCCTCCACCACCATTCCCACAGAGATTCTAGAAGAAGATCAAGGACGAACAGTTCAATAAGTTCTTGGACATACTCAAGCAGTTACACATCAACATTTCGTTGGTGGAAGCTTTTGAACAGATGTCCAACTATGTCAAGTTCTTAAAAGCCATTTTGACTAAAAAGAGAAGACTAGGAGAATATGAAATTATAGCTCTCACTGAGAATTTTAGTGCTTTCTTGAAGCAAGCTGCCACCTAAATTGTAGGATCCAGGCAACTTCACTATCCCATGTATGATAGGAGGGCAGGACATTGGACGAGCATTATGCGACCTCGAAGCCAGCATCAACTTCATGCCTCTGTCGATTTTTAAGCAGCTAGGAATTGGAGAAGCTAGACCTACGACGGTAACTTTGTAATTAGCGGATAGGTCAATAGCTAGGCCCATCGGGAATATTGAAGATATCCTCGTTAAGGTGGACAAATTTGTTTTTCCTACAGATTTCATTATCCTAGATTGTGAGGCGAACAGAGAAGTTCCAATCATCTTAGGAAGATCATTTCTAGCCATGGGAAGAACGATCATAGATGTCCAAAAAGGGGAGCTGACTATGCGAGTAAATGACGAATACATCACATTTAATGTGATTAAGGCAATGCGCTACGAAGGGAATCAAAGGAATGCTCAAGTTTAAAACTTTGTGATCCGTTTGATTTTTATGATTTGCAGGAAGACAGCTTCACAGGTGAAAGTTTTGTAGAAGACAAGTTTGAAGAAGCGTCGGAGCAGTAATAGATTGCGGCCGCAATTGCACCCGCATATGAAGAACCAAGTGCATTGAGACCTGTTGGGATTTATGCCCTAAAGCCTCGTAATTAATAATTTATTTAATAATTAATAATAATTTTGATTATTTTATTTGCAATATAATATTATCCATTATATGAAAAATCCAAGGTTATTATTCTAATCTTGAACAGTATGTGGTTGACATACGGGAGGATCATGTTCAAGAAATAACCTAAAGGGTCATAGTATATGGATAAGGTTGGGTGCCTTATCCTGGTAACACTATTGATACGGCCCACTTTGTAATAGTTACAAATGATTTGATCCAAATCATTCATGTGGAGACATGTGAGTGGGGGTATCTTATACAATGAGTTTGTATAAGACTGGACCATGAAATATTTAATCTCTCTTTATAAATCCGTTAATTGAGAAAATTAATATTTCATCAGGATGATCATATGTGACTCGATCTTAATCCTGAGTGAGTTATAAACTCCTGCCTGTGAGGGCTTGTCCTTTGATTTGCATGTGTGAGAGTGGCTTTTGTAGCCGATTCAATATGCCTACCATTTTAAGGACTTGACCAAATAGGGAGATGGGAACATAATCTCACAAGATGGAATTCACTCCTTCCCATATAGGGTAAGTAGATGAGTAGTTCCCTTAAGTGCTGATTTCGGGACTTGAACAATGGGGCCCCACCCTCTTATTTGATAGGAATGAACTCTTCATCCCGCAGCGGAAGTATTGGATCTTCTTTGATTTTATTTAGAATTAAACAATAAATTAAGGTTAAGTAATAAATACCTTGAAAATAATATTATGGAGATATTTCTGGCGGATCTTTATCTCTTCCACAAAGTCTTCCTGACTATGACTCGAACACAAAACCAAGGCTTGTGGGAGCCTCTTGAAAGAAAATCCCCAAGAGATTGGAGAGGAAGAGGTCTAGAGAGAATTCTCTAATTCTCTCTATTGAGGAGATGTGTGCTATGAAGAATGCACAATGGCTCACCCCTAGGGTCCTATTTATAGTGGTCTAGGGAAGATAATAAAATAATATATTTTAATATCTAATATATTAAAATATATTTATCTAAACAATTTGAATCGTATTCAAACCTTTTAAAATTCTCCTACGACATTTATTTCCTAATTTGAATCCAATTCAAATTTAATAAATATCTTTTCTTTAATGTATCTAATATACATTAATTATTTTCATATTTAATGTATCAAATACAATAAATATATTTTCCTCTTTTATATTTAATATATCTAATATATTAAATATTAATTTGAACATTTCAAATTAAATATTAATTTGAACATTTCAAATTTTTCTTTCAACTAAATTGATCTTTTAGTATTACTGTGAGCTAGCAAGGGGACCTTATGGACCTACAGATTATAAGCTCCAATGATACAAAATCAATTAATTAAACTCTTTAATTAATTAATTTTCATTCATTAACTATAGGTCACTCCACTATAGACCTAGAGTTGCACTCTTATGCATTGTAGGACAAGTTGTGTCCATTGATATAATCACTACATGCAAGTCGATCCTTCACGAGTTGTTCGTAATTACAGCTGGGTCAAAAGTCCGTTTTACTCCTATAATTACATCTTGCACCTTAAGTACCACTGATCCTCTAATGAACAATATGTTTATAATCTAATTATAAACTAAGTCCCTCTCGGGCCAGTGAGAGGGTGGGGCCCCATTGTTCAAGTCCCGAAATCAGTACTTAAGGGAACTACTCATCTACTTACCCTATATGGGAAGGAGTGAATTCCATCTTGTGAGATTATGTTCCCAGCTCCCTATTTAGTCAAGTCCCCAAAATGGTAGGCATATTGAATCGGCTACAAAAGCCACTCTCACCCATGCAAATCAAAGGACAAGCCCTCACAGGCAGGAGTTCATAACTCACTCAGGATTAAGATCGAGTCGCATATGATCATCCTGATGAAATATTAATCTTCTCAACTAACGGATTTATAAAGAGAGATTAAATATTTCATGGTCCAGTCTTATACAAACTCATTGTATAAGATACCCCCACTCACATGTCTCCACATGAATGATTTGGATCAAATCATTTGTAACTATTACAAAGTGGGCCGTATCAATAGTGTTACCAGGATAAGACACCTAACCTTATCGATATACTATGACCCTTTAGGTTATTTCTTGAACATAATCCTCTCGTATGTCAACCACATACTGTTCAAGATTACAATAATAACCTTGGATTTTTCATATAATGGATAATATTATATTGCAAATAAAATAATTAAAATAATTATTAATTATTAATTACGAGGCTTTAGGGCATAAATCCCAACATCATTGGCCGGAGAGGGACTTAGTTTATAATTAGATTATAAACATATTGTTCATTAGAGAATCAGTGGTACTTAAGGTGCAAGATGTAATTATAGGGGTAAAACGGACTTTTGACCCAGCTGTAATTACGAACAACTCGTGAAGGATCGACTTGCATGTAATGATTATATCTATGGACATAACTTGTCCTACAATGCATAAGAGTGGAACTCTAGGTCTATAGTGGAGTGACTCTAGAGTTAATGAATGAAAATTGATTAATTAAAGAGTTTAATTAATTAATTTTGTATCATTGGAGCTTATAATCTGTAGGTCCATAAAGTCCCCTTGCTAGCTCATAGTAACACTAAAAGATCAATTTAGTTGAAAGAAAAATTTGAAATGTTCAAATTAATATTTAATTTGAAGTGTTCAAATTAATATTTAATATATTAGATATATTAAATATAAAAGAGGAAAATATATTTATTGTATTTGATACATTGAATATTAAAATAATTAATGTATATTAGATACATTAAAGAAAAGATATTTATTAAATTTGAATTGGATTCAAATTAGGAAATAGATGTCGTAGGAGAATTTTAAAAGTTTGAATAAGATTCAAATTGGTTAGATAAATATATTTTAATATATTAGATATTAAAATATATTATTTAATTATCCTCCCTAGACCACTATAAATAGGACCTTAGGGGTGAGCCATTGGGCATTCTAAACAACACACATCTTCTCAATAGAGAGAATTAGAGAATTCTCTCTAGACCTCTTCCTCTCCAATCCCTTGGAAATTTTCTTTCAAGAGGCTCCCACAAGCTTTGGTCCTGTGTTCGAGTCATAGCCAGGAAGACTTTGTGGAGGAGATAAAGACCCGCCAGAAGAATCTCCATATTTGGAAGGTATTTATTGCTTAACCTTGTATTTTAGTTTAATTCTAAATAAATCAAAGACGATTCCTATGCTTCCGCTGTGGGTTTAATTCAATTATTCCCTTCAAGACCAACATATGATAATAGAGTACCACTGAAACTTTCAATGATTGAACCACCAGTGCTGGAACTCAAGCCACTTCCGTCTCACCTTAAATACAGATTTTTGGGAAAGGATGAGACTCTACCAGTGATTATCTCTGCAAACCTCCCTGATGAGGATGAATTTTCTTTATTGCAGGTACTCTCTAAGCACAAAAAGGCGCTAGGATGGACAATACCAGACCTATGAGGAATTAGCCCTTCCTAAAGCATTAGTGAGTTCAAAAAGGCATTACTATAACCACATAATGACCATACTTGGTCCTGAAGGCAATCGTTGGGATATTAATCTCTTTGATCCTTAACTGACGATATCCCAAACGCGAACCTATCTTTCTTCTTTACAAACAAAACTTGTGCACATATGGCGAAACACCGAGGCCTGGGAAACCTTTGCCTAGTGGTCCCTATATTTGTGACTTGGGCTACTTCAATTGTGCTGGTGGTCTTTCCTATACAGAGCATTGGGAATGGGAGTTGTTTCTGACTCGAGCTCTATGTTGAGATCTACATCCAATGCTAGTGGTAAACTTGGAAAGGCCCAATTTACGTTATTTAATACTAGCACATTTTTTTTCCATTCATTTCAAGCTAACTTAAAGTCCCCCTTTCAACCAAGGTGATGTCTTTATTAGTTTCTTGTACTAACTTGATCCCATGGTCAAATTCTCTCAAACTTTTCTAACGAGACCAACCATCTATCTCTTCCAAAGCCTCAAAGTTTCACTTCAATAGTTCTTTGACCACTATTGACAATAGGGGTGATATTGGTTCGGTTTTCCTCGGTTTTTGGCCAAATCGAGAACCGAACCAATCCATTCGGTTTTCACAAGATAGGAACCGAACCAATGTCCAATGAAGAATAAAACCATTGGTTCGGTTGTCCATTGGATCGGTTCCTCATCGGTTTGGTTTTGGTTTTTTTTTTTATATTATTAATATACAAATTCGTAGCATTTCTGCTACTTTTCAGCCCTTGTTTTAGTTTTTTTTTTTGTCCCAAAATTTTTCAAACTCTTTTAATCCAATTAATAAATAAAGATAATAACAAAACATACCTTATAGTTAATTTATGCATATCTAAACAATCACCATACATGTCCAAAATCAAGTTGAAAGCATTTCTAAAATAAAGTTCACATCCAAACATATTAAAAATAAAATATACATGTTCATTGTCCAACATATTAAAATACAAATACATCAAGTTTTAAGTCGAATTCCATTCCACATAGTAGAGAAGCTGACCCCTACAAAAAAATTAAAATAATAATCAATCATAAGAAATTAAGCAACAAAAAAGTAAAAAACATATAAAAAGAAAAAACAAGTATACTAACCTATTTATTTTTTATCTTCAATTCTCCCTCAGTCGTCAATTGTTGTAATTCCAGTACTTGCTGATTGAGATTCTACAAATCAAATAGAATAAACATATAATACAATACAATATAAATGAACAATAAAATTATTGAAACACAATAATTGAAATATATAACCTTCTGCAAGCTTTGCTAATTCATCGGGAGCTCCCTCCATAATCTCTTCGATGTTACTAATAGGTGATGAGCGAATCCAATTCTGTAAGCAAATGAGAGTTTCAACCGTTGTTGGAGATAGAGTACTACGAGATGGATCAAGTACTCTACCTCCAGTACTAAAAGTCGATTCTGAGGCTACTGTAGAAAGTGGAATTGCCAATATATCCTTAACCATCTTGGAAAGAATTCTATATTTATGAGAGTTTTGCTTCCACCAACCCAAAATATCAAAAACTTCATCATCACCCCTCTCACATGTTTCAGAAAGATACTTATCCAATTCAGATCTACTTTCTACATCATCAGGAGTATCTAAGAAATCAGTAAAATCTAGAGTTACATCCACAATATCTACATCTTTACCTCCAGATTTATTCTTTGAAATGTTCATTGCTTTTTTATTTTCAGCTTCACCTCCCATATAATTGTAAACACTTTTATAATCATCAAAGATATGTCGAAGCACACATTCAACTTTCTTTCTAGTTTCAGCAACAACAACTGGATCATCATCCCCAAAGTAGGTAGAAAGGGAAAATAAAACAAACTTAAGCTTAAAACGTGGATCAAGCACAGTGGCAACATATAGAAGAAAGTTTGTCTTATCACCACTATTCCCCCAATACTTTTCATACTTTAATTTCATACTTTTTGCCATATTAGTCAACAAAATATTATCGGAGGTCAAATACACTTGAAGTTGTTTCTAAATCACACAAATTTCACGAAAATATGCATGTGCTGTCAACGTTGAAGAACCTGAAATCCTCAATGTCATATCTTGAAAAATCTTTAAGAACTTTATAAACACACGAGTATTATCCCAATCTTCATTCAATGGGGGCCCTCCTTTTTTTTTGCCTTTGTCCTTATCTTTTTCTTTATCTTTCACAGTCCCAGTCTCAGTCCCAGTCTTACTCCCACTTAATTCTACACTATACTGCTCATCCTCAACCTCTAGTCTATTGAATGCATTTTCAAATGCCTCAGCAACACTAAGCATTATATATGTAGAATTCCATTTTGTTGGAACATCTAAAGAAACAGAACTCTTGTAAGACAACTTTTCATTCTTCACACACCTTTTAAATGTGGCTAATCGAGAAGGTGATGATCTTACATATCTTACAGCATTTCGAATCTTTAGAATTGACTCATGAAGCTCCTTCAAGCCATCATTAACTACAAGGTTGAGAATATGTGCAAAACATCTAACATGCATAAATTCTCCATTCAAAATATCCCCATTCCAATTTTTCACTTTTCTAGCTAAATACGATACAGCACCATCATTAGAGCTTGCATTATCCACTGTCACAGTTAGAATTCTTTCAATCCCCCAATCTAACATACATTTCTCTAAACATTTTCCAATTGTATCTCCTTTATGATTTGCAACTAAGCAGAAGTTTAAGATCCGTTTATGATATCTCCAATCATCATCAATAAAATGCGCAGTAACAACCATATAATTCAAATTTTGAATTGATGTCCATGTATCAGTTGTTAAGCACACTCTTTGATTAGGTTGTGTCAATGCTCTCTTTAGATCTTTCTTTTCATTCCAATAAAGATTCAAAATATCCTTAGCAATTGTCATACGACCAGGCAAAACAAATTTTGGTTGAAGTGTATTACTATACTCTCGAAATCCTTCAGCCTCTACAATTTTAAATGGCAACTCTTCCTTCACAATCAACCTAGAAAGCATCCTCCTACATTTTTCTTGAGAAAATGTAGTTGCAACTAAATTTGAACTACCTTCTGCAACTAAATTTGAACTACCTTCTTCCTCTTTAGGTTGAACAAAAGTTAAAATTTTTTGTTGATTATCATTCACCCTTCCAGGAAACTTCTTACACTTTGACTCTATGTGTTTCAACAAGTTTGTGGTGCCATTTCTTAGAGTGTCACATGCATAAGTTATGCCACAATATTTACATGCTGCTCTAGGATTAGATTCCATACCAATTTTGTTAAAATGATCCCACGCAGTTGAAGCTTTAGTTGTTCTCGACCTCTTACTATTTCTTATTGAAGATTGGACAGATGGTGATTCTTTGTCTTCTTCTTGATCTTTTGTGATTGCATTTTCCTTCGGCGTTTGGTAAGTTTCAACATCAACCGAATGTTGAGATTCCATCTATCAACCCAATTAGAATAGTTTAGTTAGTTCCACACACATATATAAAGTTAAAAAAAATGCAAGGTAAGCAAAATCACAATTAAGAGAACTTGAAACTCGATTCAAAGCAGTAGAACAAAAGATTATGAAACTAAAATGCTGGAAGCAGTAGCAAAATTCACCAACAAAGTTAAAAAAATGCAAGATAAGCAAAATCACAATTAAGAGAACTTTAGCGAAGGTTTCATTTGGTTATTTTCTATCTTTGACTTGCAAGAGTGGGAGAGGGATTGATATCTTATTTGTTGATTGGTGAAGAACTTGAAACGACCACTGACATTTCTTTTTACTGTGATTTTAAAGGATATTGAAGTTGGAAAAGCTGTGCGACCCCAGCTGGCTTCAAGAGTTTCAAATGCAAATGCTGCATAGAAAAAGGTTTTGCGTATCTGAAACTATTACTATAACATTTGTCTTCTGAGTTAACTAAGCTATTACTATAATATTTTTTCTTTGAGTTCATTATTTATTTTTAATGGTTGAAGACCTTGACTAGATAATAACTTAAAATCTTCAAATTGTCAATAGCCATCGAGTTCAAAGGCTAAAATTTCAGGAGACAGATCAGAAATTTCAGGAGGCCATTCAAAAGTTGGAACAGAGAAATTCAGAGGCTAAGGAGTTGAGTGAGAAACTAAAGACAGCAGAGAAACTACAAATGGAAGAAAAACTAGCATTTAATCCTTTGGGCATGTTCAAAGACAAATAAGACTGCACCAGACGCTAATATTTCATCTACAAGCTCCGTTATATGGCTAATGTTTCTTAAGTATCAAAACATTGTACCAAGATTAACTCAAAGGAAGGTGGTAATCCGACAGCATGCTCTCATACAGAAATCAATTTCATGGTTCACGAATGTGCTGGATATAGAGGAAATATAGATCAAATAACGACCCTAGAAAGGAAGAATAAATAAAAAGAAAATAAAGAACTCTGAACAATATTCAGCCCTAAAAGTGAAATTCAGCCTTCTGCAAGATTTATGTTTTTCATTCAAAGGCCAGCTAGCATTGAGGAGGTGGACCTTGGAAGTACTAATTGATAGTGAGACGGACAACACACAACTTCATTTTGGGAGAGTGGGTGAAGAAGAATGACAAATTCCTTTGAGTACCACAGGATATGGGAGTATTAAAGGGGGCCAGCAAAGTTAAGGGTACCTTGCCTGCCTCTGACGGCGAATCATTGTAGACAAATCATTGTAGACAGTCTGTGGCTTCAAGACAGAGCTCGAGTTTGAGGGAAGTCTGCTCCGTTTGAGGGAAGTTTGAGGCTTCAAGACGACGGCGTTGATGCGGCTCGGGGGACGTCTGAGACTCTGAGGCTTCGAGAGAGAGAGCAAATCTGAGGGAAGTTGGAGGCTGAGGGGAAAGGGAAACGCGAAAGTGAAGAAATCAGAAATGGATGGGTTAGGGTTTTTTTTTTTAAGTATATATATATATATATACTCGGTTCGGTTCGGTTTTTAATGGTTTTTTAGATTGAAAACCGAACCGAACCAATTTTTTTCGATTTTTCCAAAATAAAAACCGAGATATCCAATTTCTTTCTAAAAAATCGAACCAAAACACTGGTTCAGTTTGGTTCGGTTCGGTTAGCTCGATTTTCGGTTCATACTATTACCCCTAATTGACAATAAACAACTTCATTTAAAAGGTTGTTCCTTCCAACTCCTCTGTAATCTAAGACAAAAGCTTAATATAGTCTTCCAATCCTTACTAAAGTTGAGTTTCATAGCCCAAGTCTCATACAATTTCTTCCAACCAACACATCCTAGAATTCTAAGTCCTAAATAGTAATAGGATTCCTTGTACTAATTCTAGAGACTTCTAAACACAAATCACAACATAGAAAGTCAAGCCATACTCGGTTACCTGGTGTCTCAACATATTTATTTCCTTTGTCTCTCAAGATAGCACAACCTTTCTATAATACTTTTCTTTTTCTCATACTTATCTTTATTAAGACCATTAAACTAAATGTGCCCCCTTTTTTTCTAACTCCAAAAAAATTATTCTCAATCATAGAAAAGTATGTAGATTCATAATCCTTCTGTAGTTCTTACATTTGGAGTTACAAATCGAATCTCTAGTAAGGTTTTTTTTTCTTAACTAAATGGCTTTGCTTTTAAACTTGAAAAATAACTTTCTCTTGGTTCAATTAAACTAGACCCTTTTCATAATAACCATGGTATGGATAAAATCCAAGTCATTTGAAATACCTTGAAAATGACTTTTCAATTCGAAACAACAACTTTCTTTTCGATTTCAAGTCTCAAGTTCGTTTTTGAACTACTTAACTTTCTTTCTTAATAGCACCAACTGAGCTAGGTATATTAAAGGAAGTTTCTCATACAAACCTTTCGGTAGTTAGAAGCAGCTCATAATGTAGATTGGAATAGTCTGGGCAACTGCCTTAATCAAAACTTCCTTTTCGCCTAAGGAGAAAAGCTTACCTTTCCAACTCTACAAGGCTTTCCACACACGATCTTTGATAGACCGAAAAATCTGAGATTTATTTTTTGAGCTTTGGGAAGGAAGACCTAGATAACATACCAGTGTGTCCGTACATTTAACCCAAAAAAATCCACTCTATGTACTCCTTTGTGTCAGTTGACGTGTTCTTGCTGACCAGAAAAACTAATTTCTCATAGTTTATCATCTGACCAGAAGTCGCTTCATAATAATCCAAAGCATTCTTTATAGTTTGACTGTCCTTCTATGTCGCCTGAAAGAGAATGATACTATCATCTGCATAGAAAAGATGGGTTATCACATGACAATAGTGATTGATATGTAAACCAATAAAACTTTAAACACACTACTCCTTGTGTAGCAAAGTTGAGAAACCTTCAACACAAATTAGAAAAAGATAAGCAGAAAGAGGATCTCCCTGTCTAGGACCACAGTTCGAGTTGAACATACGCTGCGTTGTGCCATTAAGAAGTACTGAGAAGTGGATCGACTCCACACAGTTCATAGGCGTTTCAACCCAACATTCAGCAAAACACATCTTGACCATCACTTGCTAGAGGTAAATCCATTCCATTCGGTCATACGCTTTGCTCATGTCTAGTTTCATTGCTACCGAGCCTATCTTTCCCGTTCTTTTGTTCTTGATTGTATGAAGACATTCAAAACCCAAAAGAGCATTATCTGTTATCAACATTCCTAGAATAAAGGCTAATTGCTCCGGAGATATTATGTGATTCATAACCCTTTTTAACCGTTAGCCAGCATCTTTGCAATAATTTTGTAAATCACATTACAAAGGCTGATAGGTCTAAATTCTTTCATTTTCTCTGGATTGTTTCCTTTGGGAATGAGAGCAATCAAAGTTTGATTGAGGTTGAGCAGATCAGTGCCCCCATTAAGACATCGTAAATAGATGTCACTAATATCGTTCCCCACAATCTCCCAAAAGGATTGGTAAAAGACAACATGAACTTCGTCTGAACCCGGTGCTTTGTGAGGATGCATACTCTTTACCAAAACTTCTATCTCTAATCTATTGAACACTGTTGTAAGCCTCATGTTATGGTCCTCTGTTACCGTTTGTGTAATGCAATCCACCACGCTATCAATTGCCTTAGAATTCGACTCATTCGATTTGAAGAGGTTCTCAAAATACTTAGTAGTGAGATGACTCATTTCTTCATCATCTGTTACCCAATTCCCGGATGAATCATAAAGGCCTTTTATTTTATTTTGTTGTTTTCATTGGGTAGCCCTTAGATGAAACCATTTGGTGTTACGATCACCCCATTTCAACCAGTCCTCTTATGACCTTTAAAGCCAATATTTCTCATCCTCCTCTAGCAGTGTCTCCAATAACTCCATTTGCAATTTCCAAGTCTCCTCGTTTTCTAGACCTAAAGAGTCCTTTAAACTTATGATTTCAACTTCCTTTCTTGCAATTGCCCCCTGATAGATCTGCCCAAACATTGTTGGTTCCAATTTCTCATCTTTTTAATGCAGAGATGAAAACGATCATGTAGGTCACTTATTATGGGAGCCCGATGTCGTTACCAGTTAGTCACCACAATCTCTTTGCAATCAGGAGAGGACACCCAAATCGGCTCAAATCTTAACATACTCTTGCTCAAAACAGGCGAATTCTGATTGGAGTCCCACTTGCCTAGAATTGCTCTATGATCAGAATAATGGAAGCCTAGATGAGTAACTTGAAAATTCCTCCCCAGCAAAGCATATCAAAACTCAGTAGAAAACGATTCAACCGTTCCCAAATAGAAGTACAATTATGAAATCGTCCAACCCAAGTAAAAGCATGACCCTTATAGCCTGGATCTACCAAATTGCAATCATCAATCACTTCCCTGAAAAACTCCATTTGAGTTGCCCTTCGAGAAACGCCCCTTGTTTTTTAGTGTTTGAGATTATTTCATTAAAATCACCCCCAACAATCCACGGGACATCAAATTGATTGTGTAATCTTTTTAAAAGATTCCATGAATGACCTCGTTGGTCTACAATCGGGTTACCATAAAAACCTGTAAAGCCAGGGTCCATCACTATCCAAGATGAACGAATGAATGTGACCTGAGGAAAAATAACTAATATTTAAATTTAGATCTTTGTTCCATAATAATAAAAGTCCACCACTCTGTCCCGTACTAGAAACAGAGAAACAATACTCAAAATGAACCTTCAGTTTTATTTGATCATGAAAATTAGAACAAGATTTAGTCTAAGAAAGGAAAACGATATGGGGTTTTTGCTTTGCAGTAGGCGGCATAAGGCTCGGAATGTGCGAGGGTTCCTCAATCAACGCACATTCCAACATAGGACAATCATGGCTGACAGTAGGGCTGCACCACAACCTCTGCCAATGTAGTATAAAGTTCCCTGTTCATGTCCTCCAAATCCTCAGAACGAGGCTTTTTAGCCACCACGTCTTGTAGCTCTTGTTGTTGTTGACGCTTCTGTCCAGAAATGTTAAGTTGCTTAGTAAGCACAGCTAACTACTTACCATCAGGCCCAACAAAATTTGGCCCCATTTGTTTGCCCAATTTCAATCCATGGAGTGATCCACATTGGGCTGTTTTTGGAGGAGAAAAAAGACTCATTGAAAAGCCCAACCCCTAAAGCTCCTTCATTCCGTTGGCCCCGTCGGTTGTCTGCCCTTCCTTTGCTACTTGGCCATTCGAGAGCCCTGAATCATCAACCCAAATCTCTTTGTCCTTAGACCCATCTTCATTCTGCCACAGTCATGTGCTCACCTCTATCCCTTCCTTCTCTTTTCTGTTTTCTTCTCCCTTTTATGTTGTTGAAAATAGTCTTCAGCAAATCTACATCTAATTTTCAGGGCATCTTTGAATGCTCCTTTTTTTTGACTGAAACTTCCTCTATTATTTCCATTTGCACCTTAAAATCAATAGCATTTATAACACTTTGAATGTCATCGATGTCCCACCGCTAGTCTTTATCTCCGTCGCGTTCCTCCGCATCTTGCCGCGGCTCAACATTTCCATCGTGTTTCACTACCTCTCGCCGCTAGTTCAAGGAGTCAGATCTAGAGCTCAGATCAGGATCTTCTTCTGAATCCTCATATGAGCCCCACCTTACCCTCGCCGGATTGCCCTATCCTCAAATACCTCTGCCTCTCCCTCTAAACTCAGTTGTCTTTCTACGAGTCCAATTTTGTGATCCTCCAATTGAAGTAGGGTGACGAAGCCCAAATCCAAATTGTTTCTCACCATTTTCAGGGTGTGGTTCAAATGCACAATCAGGATCCTTGTGTCCAATTCGACTGCAATGATAACAAAATTTTAGAAGCTTTTCGTAGGTAACCAAACACCAGATCTCTTCGGCCATCACCCCAATTTCACCTTCAAACCCCTTTTAAGAGGATTGGTGACATCCATTCGGACTCTGATTCTCATAAAACTTCCCCAGCAACTCTCGGATTCATTCGAATCCACCTTCTTGAAAATCCCAACCTATTACCAAATATTTGTGCCATCTTCATGGATTGTTCTGCAGGCGGCAAGTTATGTACATTAACCCAAAAGGGGACATACCGAAATTCATGGTCTGAAAAGTAGCACGTTCCTCTCGTTTCATCTAGAAGGAGAATTGCTCGATCGAAAAACCATGGTTCATTCTCCAGCACCTTGTGCCTATCCCCTAGAGTTCGAAAATTACAAAAAAAAAAAAAAAAGGTTGTTTCCCACCTTGTCAATTCTGATTAATGTCTCAATGTTCCAAATTTTGGGGATTGCCTGTCTGAACATATTTGGATGGATTGGCTTTAATGATAAGCTCTTGTTGATCAGGGCTATTTGAAGAAGACGAGCACTTGCATCTATGTCATCATCATCCACAACAAGAACTCTTTCTTCTTCTACAGATAACTTCAAACGCTCCACCAACATTCCCAATTGTGTAGTCTTCATTGATTTGCAACAAGAAAATAGATTCCACACAGTAAAAGAAAACAAAAACATCAATAAATAAACCAAAAAAGATCCATCTGAATTCTAACGACCCTAAACTCTTGACAACCTAAACGCAGAAGAATGACTTAGTTACCTCACTCATGCCCAAAATTTAGACAGCATGACAGTGTAATTATAAGAAAACCAGAATTTACAAAGACTTGATAAAAATAATAACACGTTTAACTTTCAGAGTACAGACTCAGCATCCACCAAACTATGAATAATATGTTGAGCTCAACCAACAGACAATAGAACCTAAGAACTTCTAACCAAATACACGGAAACGAAAGAAGTTTAAGCTTTACAGACCAACACACTACAAGAACTAAAATACGCAACTGAAAACTAAATACAGGGGGAAAAAATAAAACTTTGATGGAGTCTCCATAGCCTCGTCAAGTCATCGCTTTCGTCACCCTGTGCACCATCTGCAAAACACAAACAAAGTAGCACGAGTGAGTATAAACATACTCAATAAGTAGCCCACTTAAGAGTCCAAAATCCAAAACCATAAATAGATGAGTTCAACCCTAACTCACGGGCTCTTACTCAAACTCAAACCCAAATATTTACTTCAGTTAGCTAAGTACCCACTCACTTTATCCAAAACCTACCTCTCTCTAGTATTGCCTTGTGCTATACCTACGAGTCATGTATCCTAGGTCCAAAGCAGTGAAGGAAAGCAACCCTCATGCCTGCAATCTTGGGGGAATCGCCCCCTCTGGCTAGCTCAACGCAATGAAGGAAAGCAACCCTCATGCTCAATCACAATGGGGGAATCGCCCCCTAAGCTAGCATACTCGGTGAAGGAAATGAACCCTCACGCTCAATTACAATGGGAGAATCGCCCCCTAAGCTAGCATACTCGGTGAAGGAAAGCAACCCTCATATTCAATCACAATGGAGGAATTACCCCCTAAGCTAGCATACTCGATGAAGGAAAGCAACCCTCACGCTAAATCACAATGGGGGAATCGCCCCCTAAGCTAGCATACTGAATGAAGGAAAGCAACCTTCATTCTAATCACTATGGGGGAATCACCCCCCCCCCCCAAGCTAGCACACGCAAGAAGGGAAAGTAACCCTTATGCTCATCATATCACATAACATCCTATGAATACATGCTCGCACAGGAGAAAAAGAAAATGGTAGGTGACACTGGTCTAACGAGCTTTTGTTCATTTACAACATTCCTGAAAGCCCCTATAGTAACTCACCATGCCGAAACCACTCGAAAAGCAATGAACTTTGGGTCTTCGCCCAGAGCCCAAGTTCCAACTCCCTACTAGAATAGGCGGGTCGGTGAGTCACTCCAAAGCCCCTAACCAATGGGCTGATTAAAAATTCCAACCACTGTAAAGCCCTCAAATGGGTTACAAACTCCCATTACTATTCATTGTGTCAGGACCACACCCACTTCCTGAATCGGAGTTCACCAACACAACCATAGTTGCGAATTCAACATCAACAAGATTTGGACACGACATAAGTATGGGTTCAATGAATCCCACTTCACCTAGGTCTTGTTCATAATAAAGAAAAACACAATTCTCCAACAATCAATCAAGGATCGACATGATCAAGAACGCTAAACATGTCCCACATGCCTTCTTTATATACCAGCATTACTTAAACATTTAGTCCATTAGCTTAAGCGTTGGGGGTTCCACAGCCACTTTGGATTCTATCATAACCACTCATCACAAAACAATCCAAACATGCATGTTTATACGATTTTAAATCGACTTCCACACGTCCATACTTCATAGAGAAACCGCAATCATAATCATCCATGCTTTCCAGAGTGTTAATCCATAATAAAGCCTTTATTAGTACACAAGGCCAAGTCCCCAAGAATTGAAGGGAATGAATTTTTCACTCCGCAGCAGAAGCATTGGATCGTCTTTGATTTTATTTACAATTAAACTAAAAAATAAGATTAAGCAAACTTACTTGGAGTAAATATAGAGATATTTCTAGCGGATCTTTATCTCCTCCACAAAGTCTTCCTGGCTATGACTCGAACACAGGACCAAGGCTTGTGGGAGCCTCTTAAAAGAAAATCCACAAGGGATTGAAGAGGAAGAAGTCTAGAGAGAATTCTCTAATTCTCTATTGAGGAGATTTGTGCTACGTCTAATGGCTCAACCCAAGGGTCTTATTTATAGAGACCAAGGGCAAATCTTTTCCATAATTAAAATATTATATTTTAATATCTAATATATTACAATATATCTTATACTTATTTGAATCTTATTTAAATCTCCTACGATATTTATTTATTTGAATCTTATTCAAATTTTATAAATATCTTTTATTTAATGTATCTAATATACATTAATTATTTTAATATTTAATGTATCAAAATACAATAAATATATTTTCGTCTTTTATATTTAATATATCCAATATATTAAATATTTAATTTGAACATTTCAAATTTTTTTCTTTCAACTAAATTGATCTTTTAGTATTACTATGAGCTAGCAAGGGGACCCTATGGACCTATAGATTATAAGCTCCAATGATATAAAATTAATTAATTAATTAATTTTCATTCATTAACTGTAGGGTCACTCCACTATAGACCTAGAGTTGCACTCTTATGCACTGTAGAACAAGTTGTGTCCATGGATATAATCACTACATGCAAGTCGATCCTTCATGAGTTGTTCATAATTACAGTTGGGTCAAAAGTTCATTTTACCCCTATAATTACATCTTGCACCTTAAGTACCATTGATCCTCTAACAATTTGTTTATGATCCAACCATAAACTAAGTTCCTCTCGGGTCAGTGAGAGGGTAGGGCCCCATTGTTCAAGTCCCGAAATCAGACTTAAGGGAACTACTCATCTACTTACCCCTATATGAGAAGGAGTGAATTCCATCTTGTGAGATTATGTTCCCAGCTCTCTACTTGTTCAAGTATCCAAAATTGTAAGCTTATTAAATCAACTACAAAAGCTACTCTCACCCATGCAAATCCAAGGACAAGCCCTCACAAACAGGATTTCATAACTCACTCAGGATTAAGATTGAGTCGCAAATGATCATACTGATGAAATATGAAGCTTCTCAATTAACGGATTTATAAAGAGAGATTAAATATTTCGTGGTCTAGCCATATACAAACTCATTATAAAAGATACTCCCACTCACATGTCTCTACATGAACTATTTGGATCAAATCATTTGTAACTATTACAAAGTGGGTCGTATCAATAGTGTTACTAGGATAAGACATCCAAACTTATCCATAGTGCCTTATCCTTATACTATGACCATTTAGCTTATTTCTTGAACATGATCCTCTCGTGTGTCAACCACATACTATTCTAGATTACACTAATAAACTTGGATTTTTCATATAATGGATAATATTATATTGCAAATAAAATAATCAAAATTATTATTAATTATTAAATAAATTATTCATTAGGAGGCTTTAGAGCATAAATCCCAACAAGAATACCCCGCTAGCAATCACGACTTTTGCAAAACCACACTACTAGGTTGACAAGTTCCTTTAAATCCCGAGTTGAGGTACAACAAGGTAAATCTTGTTCTTGAGAGATTTTCTAAGCAAAACATCCAACGAACATTTAAGCATACACCAAAACTCAACCAATCTCAACCCTATGCAAACTCATAAAGTACTATACATGCTAATTATAAACAACCCAAAACTTTAAGTCCCTAATGTCCATTATAGCCACATAAAAAGCCATTTACAGCTCAAACAACATCCACACCGATCCATAAAATATTACATGCTTCATAAACAGAATTTTCAGGCATGCTCTTACAATTCGCAAGTTCTCAAACATACATTAAATTCAAAACAAGGAACTTAAAGGGGCTTAAATCCAAATGACTACTTACACAAATAACTCCAAGATTCAAGGTAGCCCGAAACTCGAATGCTTGATCCTGAATCGCCAAACAAAGTCCTACCAATAATTAACAACTCATTCTAAGATCCAACCATTAGTTAAAACAAGTTGAGACAAAAATCACCCAAGAAAACTTACGCAACAACACCTTCACTTGCTGAAATTGATGTCAAATTGTTTCGAACTCGACAACCTCCTAACACAATGGGTAACCTTGAACAAAGTCCAACGCGTTATGGGTAAATTTTAAAACACCAAAACAACCACTAATCTCCTTGAAAAGGTCCTAAATTATGACTAACTAAATCCCAACTCACGCTTAGCCTTAATTGTGTTGGAAAATTCAATACCCACGAAAAACTTACCTCAAAACAGTGCTGGAAGCAGGCCAAAGGATCCAATTTCGCCCAAAACGACCTTCAATCGTAATGGGTAATCCCTCATCAATTGGAGCGTTACCCATTGCCTCGCCTTAGATTTCGAAGGCGAATCGTTGCTGAAATTAACTCTAAACAATTTGATTTCGCAAATCCAAGACCCAAATGCTATGGGTAATCTAAATTCAAGTCCAAAATACTATGGGTTAATCTCCAAAATTGCTAGAACTACCAACCCAAAAATCACTTTGAATCAATATTCGCATACTTACCCACTTCGAATCGGAACCAAACAAAGTTGTACAACGTCAAGCTCGCTGGAAATTTAACCCCAAAACGGCCTCCTCCTTGTTGTTTGTGCAGAATGCGCGAGAGGGAAAGACGGAGGTGTGGCCGACGGCGCGAGCAGACGACGAGGAGATGTAGCGGCGTTGCAACGGAGCTGGGCGTGCGTGGCGGCGGCAACTAGCGCGCGATGGCCGCATTTGCAGCAGATGCAAACGGCTTCAGGCGGAGGCTGCACGTTGACGGAAGGGAGAGAGAGAGAGTAAGGATTGGATGGGTTTTTGGTGAGGGGGAAGGAGAAAAGGAAGAAGTAGAAGAAGAAGATAACGGAGGAGGGGCTTCCATGATTTTTCTTATACCAAACTTTTCTTTCCAATTTTGTCCCTTCCATCATTCTAAATTCCAAATTAATCCTATCAAAATACTTATTTGAAAATTATTCTAATTTAATTTTGAAATTAACGCTCGTAAATAAGCCCAGCGTTACACGAATTTCACAGAGAATTATTGTATTAATTATCTCGCACTAATGGTGCCAAATTCTACACCCAATCAAGAATCCTCAACGGATCATTGCCAAAAATTGCACAGAGACGGCGCTGAAACCCTACAACCCCTGAGAGAAAACGGGCGAGGCCAATTAATTAACATCTACTGATAGAAAGGATATATAATTGAAAAATGTTAAAATGTTACTGTATAATTTATGGCAGAAAAAATTGGATTGGAACCCCTGAATATGCTCTGCACTTTTGGTTCCACTGGGCTAGCTTCAGGTAAGGATAGCTGATCTTGGTCCCTAAAGAGTGCAAGACACTATCTCTCAGTAACTGGTTCAAGTAATTGGGGCACCGGGCACGAATAGTAAACTTAATTGATGCAGAGAAAAGGAAAAAAAAAAAAAAAAAAAACAAGCAAACAAACAAAAAGAAGGAAATTATTTAAAAAAAAAAAAAAAAAAACTCAGGTTGCTTCAACATTGTCGTCTCATTTCTCAGCATAAATTAGGTTCCTTGAAAATAATCTTAATTGAGTACTAGGGGTATTTTAGTTGCCATGCAATTTTCTCATTATTTTGTTCATCTCAAAGGTTGCTTGTAGTGTCATAGGTACGGTATATTTATCATCATTAACGTGAAGACGATTGTACTATTATGGAAGAATGCTGTTGTTGGAGTAACCTTATGAATGAATGAAGGTTTTTCATTTTTTGACACAGTTTAAAGTATGAAGTGTTAAAATAGAACTGCTGAAATAATAGAGATAAAAATATTGAAATCAAAAGACATTTTATATATAAACTACTCAAAATATTAAATACGATGTTGAGAAATGCTACAAATATATGCCATAATTATATATTTAGCATTTTTTCCTATTATTATAGAGCAGATTTAATGGTGGTTCGCTTATGGTTTTCAACTTCATCAACTAGATGCTTCATCTTGGACAAGGCATCAAATTCTACCACAAATCTTTCCATGGCTGGAGCAGGCAAGCAAAGAGGCACCAAAACTCCCTTTTCTCCCTTTTTATTCTTACAAGATATAAAATGGCTTAACAAATTAGTGATCACTCTTGCCTCTCCCGCTGTAGGTCCTCCATAAGTTGCCTTGCCCCATCCAAAGTCCACTTCCTCGAATGTAATTCTCGTCAAATCCGAGATAACGTACGACCTAATAGTAGTAAAATGAGGTCGTCCTTTGATGACCATAAGATCCGCTACAGATTTCAAATATTCCTCTGTCACGTTTTCCTTAGCCTTTCTAACCAGTTCTATAGCATAACTCAATGGATTTTGACAAAGCTTCCCAGCTGTTGTAAGTGCTGCAGAAAAAGCTAAAGCATTGCCATAATATCCTAATGGTAAAGAGTTGAGCTTGGAGCGTAAATTCACAATGCAAAGACAGCGCACTTCCTCCTCTAAGTTAAGCTTAATGATTTTGGTGCGAAGGCGCCACATGTAGGCTGAGAGGAGCTCAAAGGAGGAGCAAGGGAAAATATGTAAAGGTAAGGTTTTGCGAATAGCAGATATCTCCGTTGGCTCAAAGAAGAAGGTGCGATGAGTCATTTGGTTGAGGGGAATGATGGTATTATTGTTGCTATGAACAACATGGTCATATTCATGGTGGATGCAGGTGATTTTAAGAGGGTCTCTCGCGTTTAAGACAGCCCTTTGCCACACTGGAAGAACTGACGGAGCAAGAGCTCCACGAGCTATCTCTGCTACAGCTTTCATGAATTGGAAAATACCAGAACCATCGGTCATTGTATGATTGAAACGAAATGCAAAGATAAAACCGCCGCACTTGAGCCGTGTCACCTACCGAGAGACAGTTCAAATAAAGAAATTAGTCATAGTTTCACGTTAATTTAGTCAATTTTTAGAGAAGGATTTTCTCTCCACATTTTTATTAGATGACGTTTTAACAACCACCATTTATTCAATTTTCATCGGAAGTTACGATGATAATTACGAAAGATGATGTTTGAGAACTGCCATCTACCCCAAGTGTCATCATACATTGTAGAACGATGGTTGTGAATGATCACAGTTTAAAATTGTCATTCAAGAATGTGGCAACTATATATTTACAATGACAGGTCATTAATTATAACAATAAAAAAAAATTTACTGATGAGTTTAGTTAGTGATCTGAAAATAAAAATTTAAAAACAAAAGTTTCATTTGACAAATAGAGTTGTTTGGTGTTTTTGAATATAAATGCTTGGTAGCAGATTTAATTAGAACTAGATCTCGATTTCAAAAGTTGTTACAAATCTGTTTGGTAAATATATTTATAAATAATAAAAATAGTTATAGTATCAACTAAATATTTAATTCAAACTAAATTATTCTTAATTAATTTATGAACATATTTTTTATAAATTTTTGTTATTTTATAATAGATTTTGTTTTACCTATTTTAATTTAAACAAAAAGGAAATGAGAGTTTATAATATGAAATAGTATGTTTAACAAAGTTTTTATCTTTTTTAATATGTAATTCAGCATTTTAAAATTTTAAATTTTAAATCTAAATTCACTGAAAACATAAATTCATAGAATCCAAAAAGAATTTTAAAAAACAAATCTACCTGTCCTAAAGTCACTGAATCTATTCGATTTAGTGAATTTGAAAATAGAATCTGAATAGGATATCAAACAAGCTCTAAATTGCTTGAGTGTCATCTTACATTATGATGATTGTCGATATTTCTTCTTCTTCTTTTGGAATAATTGCATCATACCCAAAAATTAACAAATAGAAACGGCATTTAGGGGCCGTTTTTTTTTTTTTTTTTTTTTTTTTTGACTCTAGATAGCTAGAATCTTTAGGTATCTAAACTTATAGTGTCCAACATCTTTGGGGTAATAACCATGTTTGTTAGAAGGAACATTATTTGTAAGGATGTTCGGGGAATATTTAGATATCAATACTTGTTTTGTAGGATTTCTTTATTGAAATGTCTTCAAAAGGTATATTATTCCAACAATACCCTTACATATCTTTAGATAATTTATATATTAATGGACAACAATCAATTTATACCCCTAAACTTTGAGAGTTGTATAAATAAAATCCTAGACTAATAATTGTGTATCAATTAAAACCCTTAACTTTCATAAGTGTACCAATTTACACCCTCCAACAGATTCCCTTTGAAACGGTTAGTTTAAACTTATATATAATTCTATCAATTAAACTCCTAAACTGACATAAATGAATCTATTTAGGCCCCTTAATTTGAAAATCGTCCATGCATCAATTCTCACATGTGTGTACACTTCTTCCACATTTTAGACTGTCCATTTTGCACACGTGTAAACTAATGTTTTTCAAATTGATGAATTTGTACAATTATTAGTTTGAGGTATTTATATATACAACCCCCAAAGTTTAGGGGTATAAATTGATTTTTTGCCTATATTAATTTAATATAATTTGAATCTATATAACATTTTTGTCTTCAATAATTTAATATTTTGATTTTATCAATTCCGTTTATATTAATTTTAGATGTTATTTTGTAAAAAAAGTTAATTTATATTGTTTTGAAAGTTTTATAAAAGATTTGGTATTAAATATTAATTTTGATTTTAACTTGAAAAAATTTTCTAATAATGATTAAAAAAAAAACTCTAGACTTATTAACGAAAAAAAATTCAAGTACTAGGGGATACTTCCTTTGTTCACACTATAATTTTGTGTTTATAAATGGTTCCACATCATTTTTAAAATGACGTTAGCTTAGCAGACAATGAATGAAAGTAGTATTCATATTTTGATAGTATTAGAAATTTTCCTTTTTTTTATCACTACTTCAATACTACTCCCAAAAACGTAATTTATTTGTACTTATATTTTTTTTGTTTAGAAACTATTAAGCATTTATATTAAAAGAATTTTTAATAAATAAAAATGAGATCTTGAAACTCTTGCAGATTATCAAAGCTAAGATTTGAAATAATCAAATTTAGAAATTTGTGTTTGACAGTGTACTGGATTGAAATCTATAAGCTTTGGGAATGTAAAAGTGGTATTTGGTTCGTGGAAATGAGATTTATAAATATTAATTTAATATTTTTTCTTTATAATAAAATAAATGAAAATGGAATAATGTTTGAGAATTTTCTTTTTTAATTCTTCATAAAATATTTCTCTACAACAATTACAAAATCCCTCATGTGTTCACATGGAATTGAAACTATCAAAACTAATTGTAATACCCAACTAAAACCTGCTTTTACCTAACATATGGGATTGTCTTAACAATCAAACCAACCTTTGACCTCTTAATTAGTCAAACTTTCGAAAGTACATGTCAATTACCGTTGACTCATGTATTTACATTTAAAGACTTTATGGGATTGTCTTAACAATCAAATCAACCTTTGACCTCTTGGTTAAGGCTTCGAAGGTACATGTCAATTACCGTTAAATCATGTATTTACATTCAAAGACTTTATATTTTTGTTTTCAAAAGTTATTTTTGAAGTCTTTAACCAATTAAAAAAAAAACAAAACATAACTCTTAAATAAACACAAATGAAGAAATCAACTAATACCTGGATGAACAATAATGGGCAATTAAGAATTCCATCGGAGTTTGGAACATCGTAAAGAAGCTCATCCATGCATGGAAATGGAGGTTGAAGAGAATTCTCGAACTGCTCTAGAATCACGTCGGCATTTGCCTCGATGAACAAGATTCCTTCACCCGTACATTCCACAAACAACTTCCTACAAGACCCTTCTCTCAGTCTGCCTGCAAAAGGGTAGTAAAACACCAATGTCTCTGCAATTGCCTTCTTTATCACCTCCACTGGGTCTCTCCCATCCATGCTTGGATTACGCTGATAGAACTGTATCATAGGAATCTGATATCTTAAGCTTTCTTGGTCGTCAATGTCAGAAAGTTGTTTATACTCGTGGGGTGTAGGTTTACTTGGAACTATTAATTCTGGTTTACATCTTTCTACTTTGAAGACAAGAGCAGTGGTCGACAACATTGCCATTGGTATGAGAAGGGAGTGAGTCTAGGAGGAATAATGAAGTATTTATACGAGTGACATTTCGGACTTATTGTATCTTGTCCAACTTTAATTTCATTTCTTCTAATTCATTAAATCTCTGAGTTTATTTTTAAAAATAACATTCCTTTCTGACAATATATCGGGTGGGGTATTCGAATCTCTAATTTCTTGGTCGAGGGTACATACTTTATGTCAATTGAGCTATGTCATTTAAAAAAAACATATAGATTGCACTTAAATTCCATGACTCAGAAAATGAATAATTGAAAAACAACATTTGCACATTTTTAATGTTTTCAAATTATTTTAAATTGGCTGCCAAATACAAATTCAAAAATAATAAAACACAACTATATTTTCAAATAAAAATGTCTCTAGCTTGTTTTTCAATTCTTGAATTTTATATCACCAACCAAACAGTTCTTATCTAATCTCTCAATATAGTATCTGTACACATGTTTTTTTCCTTGGGAAAGAAAAATAAAATATTCTCTTTCACTTTTCTTCCAAACATGTGCCAAACACCTGGTTGAGTATGGACATCAAATTAAGACTGCAATCCTTTTCCTTTCCATTTTAGATTTTTTTTAAATGGGTTTTCCTTTTCCTCAAATAGCAAAGTACTAACTTAGTTGTAAAATCTTCAACTTCAGCTTAACTAGTTAAGGCCTTTTTCTTTTAATCAAAAGGTCAGAATTTCAAATCCCTCCAACCCCTACATGTTATTGAACAAAAAATAAAAAATAAAAACAAAAACTTAATTGTGGAATCTTTAGGACAATATGATACTTGTTGTTGCCAAATTTTGGACAGGAGAAATCTCACACTGACCTCCATGTGACAACGGCAGTGAATTTATATTATTGGAGGAAGAACGCAACCTGCAAGACAAAAAAAAACCAGGATACTGGTGTAATGTAGGCCACATAGGCTATGATGCTTAAGTCAGAAAGAATCTTTTTAAGAGAATTAGGGAGTTCTAGAAGAACTTTAGAAGCTGGAATGAATTTACTTTGCTCTCCCTTCTAGAGAGAGCGTAAATACCTTCCTAATTAGGGTTTTTGTAAGTTTTCATCTTCAATTGGGAACGAAAGAACCAAATGGGGCTAGACCGAGGGTACACGAGCCATGTGGGACCAAGGCAAGGCCCAAAAGTGGGCCTTGCCATGTGGTTGGCCTCTGTCTCGGCCGAGGCTGACCACAAGCTTGGGCTTCGATCCAAGCCCGTTTCTTCGTCCCTTCTCGTCCTGGGCTGGTCCTCTTTTGATTTTGATCCATTTTGACTTCATATTGGGCTTCTTTACTCATTTGGCCCTTTATTGTAGCCTTTTGTCCAGTCCATTCTTGTTGGTCCAATTTCACTCATAACAGTGTTGAACACTTATGTTCACATTTTTAATTTCTTGCTTCTCAATTTTAGCTTTCTGTTTTTAATTTCTTGTTTACTCTCTTTTCACGACGAAAAGCAAATTTGTGTTTGTACTGTTTCTTATTTTTTAATAATTCTTTGTTTTATTTTTGGTTAAATTACAAGTTAGTGATCCTTAACTTTCAAGTTTGTGTCTATTTGGTCCCTTAACTTTAAAAAGTATCTAATAGGTTCCTGAACTTTCAAGTTTGTACCTATTTGGTCCATAAAATTTAAAGTGTCTAATAAGTCCTTAAACTTTCAATTTTGTGTCCAATAGGTTCCTCATATTTCACTTTTGTGGCTAATATAGGTCATTAACCTATTTGACATTTTTTTAAATTCACATACCTACTGGGCACAAAGTTGAAAGTTTAATGTTTTATTAGACATAAAAGTTCAACTTTATATCTAATAGATCCATTAATTTTTTAAAAAATTTAATATGTCAGAGACCTATTAGATATAAAATTAGAAGTTCAAGAACCTATTATATATTTTTAAAGTTCATGGACCTATTAGACACAAAATTAAAAATTCAGGGACCTATTAGAAACGTTTTAAAGTTGAGAAACCAAATAGATACATATCTGAAAATCCAAGGACTAAATTTGTAATTTAACCTTCTTTTATTGCAAAAGAAACAAACTTGTAATTTTGTGTTCTCACAAATTCTGAATTAGGAAAAGTAAAAGTTTTGCATGAAAATTAATTTGTTTTAAATTAAATATTAACAAAATGTTATGTTATAATTAGTTTTTCAAATTTATTATGTGCTTTATATGTCAACAATTGAGAATTAATGCTTTTATTTATGGTTTTTTTAAAAAGTTGGAACGAGAAGAAACAAAATTGTTGTTTCCAAAACTTGTACACAATTTTGGAAATATTTTTTATAAAAAGAATCAAAAAATATGATGAACCCAATGGCCTTATGTTTCTCGGAAAAAGAAGACACAAACGTTACCAAACAAACTTCATAATGTCCTCCAACTCTAAAATTTGTTAAATTTCTTTCTTCCACGTCATAGTCAACAATAAATGCTGGACCATGTACGTGGGCCTTAATTATTGAACCTCAATTCTAACAAGCAAAGTAACTCATTGAGATATAGGTGTGTCAAGAATTTAAGGCGATAAAACTCTCCCAATGTCTCAAAAAAAAAAAAAAAAAAAAAAAAAACTCTCCCAAGTTTAAATTAATGAATTAATAAGAAATTAATATGTTATTTAATGTATCATCTAAAATTTCACTATAACAAAAGCTTTTAGTTTTTTCAACAAAATACTTTTGAAAAATTAAATTACAATAAATCCAATAATAAATGTCAAAAAAATTTAACCTAAAGAATTTATAGGATCAAATTTTGACTTACATGCCAAAGTAAATATAGCTCATCGGTAATTGACATGTACCCTTGATAAAAAATCCACTTACACCACTCATCATGTAGTTATATAAGAAAATAATCAGCCATAATTTCTAATTAATAATCATAATCTCATTCTAATGTTAGGACGAGAAGGATAAAATCATCATCACTTTTTTTTGGTTAAATTATCAAAAATACCCCTAAACTATGGAGTTGGTTTCAATTATATCCCTAAACTTTGAAAAGTTTTATTTTAACCCTTAAACTTCGAAGTTTGTTTCAAAACAACCCTATAAGATTTTTTTCCGTTAAATTTTTGGACGAAAAAGGACGTATTTGCATATGTTTTGATTTTTTTTTTCAACGTATATGTTCAAATATGTTCACATAAGCAACAATATAAATGCAAAAACATCATTTTCCAACTATGAATTTAATGAAAAAAAGCCTTCAAGGGTATTTTTGAAACAAATATCAAAGTTCAAGGGTTAAAATGAAACTTTTCAAAGTTTGGTGGTATAATTGAAACCAACCCCATAATTTATGGGTATTGTTGATAATTTAACCGTTTTTTTTAGATCAAGAACCAAACTTCATACTTATTTTTGGAGATCAAGCTCAATTTGATAATTTTTTATTTTATTATTACTATTATTATTATTTTGAGTTAGAAATCGAGCTTCAAGAAGATTCGCACTAAATAAAAACTCCTATTCACCCCAAATAGGATATCTTTTAGAATTTTTTTTCATATTTTTTTTACCATATGAAACTAAATTTAGAGGAAGATTGTAAGGCCTCATAATATTGTGTTTTCATTCTCAATCTAAGCATAGATATCTAATACTTTCTTAAGGTTAAAAGATTTGATCACTCCTTTTTGTTCAACTCAAAAATATTTCTAGTTTTTAAAAAACACTCGTCTAAAAATTAGCCATTTTAATTTTGTCTTTTTTACCCAGAATTCAGGCAAAATTTTAATTCCTATAGAAGATACTTTCGGCGGGCACAATTAAGATTTTTTCTAAAAAAATATAAAATAGAAAAAAAGTATTTAATAATGTGATTTATCTCTCTCCTAAATATGGGATGCATAGTTGTCAGCACGGGCATAACTCAACCATTAAAAACATTTCTACTTTTTCTGAGAAATTATAGGTTTGAATCCTCACTTTCACATGTGATGTAATGTTCCAAAAAAAAAATTACATGCATGGTTAAAATGTATATTTTTTATATTTTCTCTTATACATATATAACGATGCAAAATTGTTTTCCCTTTTAACAAAATTACACATTTTCTCCTAACTACTTTTTATTTTTTATTTTTTATTTTTTTTATCAGGGATGTCATTGGGTGGACAGAGATGGAAATGACTTTCCCTTCCCCCACCCTCTTGCTTCCTTGTGGAGAATTATCTCATGTTAATTTTTTTTTAGAAAATTCTCAATTAAATGATTAATTCTCTACCAACCATCCATAGTTATATCCCTATAGAGAATTCCATTTAAAGGATTTTTTTTTAAATTTTTTAATAAAAACAAACATAATATTTCATTTTAATCCAAATAACTTAGAAGAAGACATGTTCAAATAAACTAAAATGCATAAGTCTTAAATATCAAATTACCCAAACAAACAAGTTCCGAAAATGTAAATAAATCACAAGAAGTCAACAATATATATTATGTATATACAAAATGGACGGGGATGAGGAACAAGATGGCAAAAATTAGGTGGAAATGGGGACGAGGACCATATTTCACCATCCCTAGCCTCGTCTAGGTCACGACAAAAATTTCTCCATAGTCCCCACAGAGAAAAGTAACCTCTCTACTTTTTATCTTTATTTGTTGCCCAAGAGATTAGTGGTGCATGAGTTTTCTATTTTAGAACAAAACCTTCATTAAAGGAAAGAGGGTGCCACATAGGCAATTCGTACATTGAATATTTTCTACGACCTTAACCAAACGCATAAGCTAAAGAAGAAGATTAGAAAACCACAATAAATAATTAGAAGAGCTTGAAATTTTATAGAGAGCACCTAGTGTTTTCAATCCATGTATTTGCTTCATTAATCAGTTGACAATACTACAACCCTTCGAAAGAATATGTTTGATTTCTAAGACCTTGTTTGTTTATAGTTTTGTTTTTAGAATCTTTTTTTAAAACTTATCCTTGATTTTTCACAATTCTTTCGCATATTTTTTCTCATTTCTTCAAAATACATTTGAATTTTAAACTAATTTTATATAAGAAAAAAAAAACATTTTTTGTAATTTTTACAATTTTACTTAGATTTTGAAAATATTTTTAAAAAGTAGATAACAAAAAAAAAGTGAAAGTAATGCTTATAAAGCTTAATCTTCAAATTTTTTTTTTTTAAAAAAAAAAAAAGAAGAAGAAGAAAAAGAAGATTAACAAATGAGCCTTTAAATTCTTCTAATTGCATCACTTTTTATTAAACAAATTATATTGATCATATTTTGTGATTGAAAATGTAGTTCATTTGATGCAGGTTGAAATTACTTTGTAGGTATGAATATCAAATTTTCTATTATCCTTAACATAACTTACTTTGTAGGTATGAATATCAAATTTTCTATAATCAGGTTGACAAATCTTCATCTCTTCTATTTTTCATGTAATAATCTACAAAATATATAAATCAAAATTTATCTGAAATGAACCTTATACGCCTTAATTTCAAAATTTATCTGAAATGAACCTTATACGCCTTAATTTATTTGATCAAATTGGAAATCTGATCTCACAGCCGAGTTCACGAGACAAAGATAGAAATGCCAAGTGAAATTCAAATAACCTAATTTCTCTATTATCCCTACTCTCTTGTTCAATATTAATTCCATTTTAATTAAACAAAAAGGACAAGACTCGCTATTTTTTCTTCTACCATTACAATGCACTAAATATGTAATTAAATAGTCAACCTAGAATTAGCTCAATTGGTTAAGACATGATATACTCGATCAAAGTGTTAAAGGTTTGCTTCCCATTCCTACATATTGTTGAACAAGAAATATATAATATATATATAATTAAATAGTAGTAATTTAAAGGAATTTTATTTGTTAGCATTTATTTTCAAAAGCATTTAAGTTTCATTTATCTTTAATAATAGCTTGTTTGAATTAGAATGCAAATTTTAAATTGAGTTCTTTTAATGTCTTTCCAATTGTCTTGTGTAAGTGTATCTAACAACTATATTCTCAATTTGGAATTTCTTTCTAATTGATTCTTGGACAAAATACACTGTTAATCCCTAAAGTTTGGTGTTGATGTCTATTTGGTTTCTGAACTTTTAAGAAATACATTGTAGCCCTGAGGTTTGGAAAATAATTTTAAATGGTTTCCTGAGTTAATTTAACCATTAGTTGACTAACGGAAAGATGACATGGCATGTTGAGGTGACCAATTTTAAATGAGGTGGAGAAATTTTCTTATTTTATATCAATTTTTTATATTACATGGCCTTCTTTAATACTTTCGGCACCTTTCTCCTTTCTCTCTCCCCTCCTTTCATTTTCTTCTTCTCCTTCTTTTTTCTCTTCATCTCCTCCGATTTGAGAAGATGAAGAGTGTTAATGCACGAATCTGGCCCAAGGAGAATCTTTCTAATTCGCACGTGCTTCAATAATGAATTTGTTTTGCTATTAAGAGAGGTGACCTGGAAAAAAGGCGACATGGGAAAGAGGTTTTGATCGGATATGCTACACACAAGTGCACATGATCGAAGTAATAAGAAACTGGAAGTATTCTAGAGTATCGTACCCAAGGGAATGGGTTTTAATAAAATTTATTAAGATGGCACACAATTGTAGACAAATTACAACTAAGTGTAATCGTGGGTATAAAAGATTTATGAGGTGTTTTGGTTAAAAGAAAAATTATTTGAAAAGCAATGAAATTGAAAAAGGGATTCAAGATGCTAATGCCCCTTTGGAAAGAAAATGCAACAAGAAGGCAATTGCAATCGTAGCTAACTCAAGAACTAAGTAAATTGAATTCAACTCTTATTCGACCTTCTATGAAGTATCTTTAGGAGACTAAGTGATTAAACCTATATTTCTATGGCTAATCTAACTTAGATATTTTTGCGCACAACTCTAGTGGTTTTGGAGTCTCGCCTTATGTCTAGGGTCGATGTTTCAGGTCTTATGTCTTAGCCTTTTTCCTCCATTGCTTCTGCGACATCTGCTTCCCTTAACCCATTCGGTATTAAGTTTAGCTTGACAAGCAACACTAGATGACCAACTAGGGTTTACTCAACATTGAACTCACCAAAAGCAAACAATAGTTCAAGAATTAGCTAGATTGTTTTTGCTATCGAGTCTTACATCTTTCCTTTGGGGCATTCACAAACTTGAATCCCAATGGAAATTTAGCTCTACATAATTAAATTAACAAAAAACAGTAAACTTGAATTAATAAAATTCATTGGTGCAACAAAGAAAGACGTGCCGCAACTCGTAAATTCAACTCAATGTCAAAAACTCAATTGCCAAAGTATTGATGTATTCATTAAGTAAGGAAATTTCAAGGTGCCTCAACAATTCTAAGAAACTTATATAAATAAAAACTAGAAATACAATAACTTCTAAATTAAATAAAAGAGAATAAAAACTTGCTGAAAATTAAAAGAACAACCAATAGCTAATTTTAAATATAATAACAAAAAAACGAAATTACAAAACTTGCAGAAATTGAATAAGAATTCAACTATCCTAAAAATCCATTCCTCTCGGCTCAATCAAACAAGAAAATTGCTTATAACCACACCCAATTCTTGTTGAGATGGGATTAAGAAAGAGATTCTGGACTTTTAGGAAGAGGAACAACATAACAACAACTCAGAAATTACAAATAAAAATCACAGCCGTCGGTGAAGAAAACCCAAAAACACATAACGAAAATCTTCCAAAATTGAGCTCCTAGCTCACGGCTTTCTCCTCCAAATATATAGGGACTTCATGCTAGGATTTCCCTTTTGGTTGATGGACAATCACAACTCATAATCTAGCTGAAATCGTGGGTAATTCTCGCTCAAAATCCGAAATCTGCGTTTTTTCCTTAAATTCCAGATTTGTCCAAATTGCAATTGCATAGCAATTGCAATGCTGTTGCATTCCGTAAAAATCCTATATCAAAACATTAAGTAAGTGTGAATTTTTTTCTTCTTTTCTTTTCTTTTCTCAACTTACTTAATTTAAAGGTTTTCCATCAATCATGTGATTAAATTCATCCACTTTTTATTTTTTTTAATCAAATAATATGAATAAAAATCACAAATATAACTAAGTTTAAAGGCCAAATAATCCTCATGAATGAGAATAATCAAGTTTCTACCTGGAAAAAAGCGACTTGGGAACCAGGCAATCTGCAAATTTATATTTAAACCCATCGCGAGATTTATCTCGAATTTTGGGGTTCGCTAGGATTAACTAACCAAAGCTGTAACGACCAACTTTTTGACTTAAACTACCTAGGGATGTTACTACTTGCATGCTGACAACATTTGAAAATCTTTAATAAAAGACACAAATAATGAAATGTTTTGCTAAAGTAATCAAAATCTTTTTATTCAGAATCCATTGAAAATCATTACAAAACATAAAATAAAAATAAAAACATTAAATCAATTGACATACACTGCATCGGCAAAGGGTGACGCCTCTAATATGGCGTCGGGAAAAGTTTCACCTAGAAAACTCTAACCCCCTTTCTTTTTCTTCCCTCTTTCTTTCTCCCTCTTCGATTTTTTTCTTCTCCTCTGCTGAAGTGCAGTCACCATACTTTCATTGCTTGCACCGCCACCCTCCACCAATGTCGTCATCGCCCTCTGCCAATGTTGCTGCCGCCCTCCTCCACCGTCTTGCCGTCGCCGCCATCCATTTTTTCGTTAGGTTTCTTTTTACTATTTTTTCTCTCTTTTTCTCCCTCAATGTTTGAATTAGCACAAACTCTTTTTGTTTTGGCTATCTAAAATCTTGATAGAAGTTTGAGTGTTTTGAGTTGTTGTTTATTTTCTTTCGTATTTATTGATGGCAATTTTGTAATGGTTTTTCTTTTGTGTTTATTGATTTTTTGGTTTTGGCTATCTAAAATCTTGATAGAAGTTTGAGTGCTTTGAGTTGTTGTTTATTTGCTTGTGTATATTGATGGTAATTTTGTTATGGTTTATGATTTTTTTTGTTTGTTTGTGTGTTTTTAGTTTTAAATTGGAGAATGGATTTCTTGGTGGAATATTGTTTGGCAAATGATTTGATTGTGGTTTGATTAAGCATTTTGGGTGCATGTTGTTTAATGTTGTTTGAATTGGTATTGAATATACATTGGTTATTGTAATGGGAGGTTTGATTCTTTCTTGAATTTTTTTTAGGAATTCTTTTATTTTTTAGCCTAGAAGCTTTGGTACCAAATAAAGAAATTAAATAGATGAGTTAGTGGGATTCAAAGTGAGATTTGATGAGTTAGACACATTTTTTTAAAGGTTAGTTTGAGTGAGTTTGTGGGGTGTGAATTGTGTAATGGGTGGTGAAGTGCTAAGAGATTGTTTTGGTTGTTATGCTCCTAAGTTTAAGTTTAGTTTTGATATTATGTTCCTAAGGTTAGATAAGTTAGTTAAGTCTAGTGGTTTTGATTGTTTTGATCCATATAAATGGATGGTGTGTGCTAAGAGATTGTTTTGCTAAGTTTAGTTGTTTCTTTTTTTAATTAAATGAGTATAGTATTCATTTTCATGCTAAGTTTGTTAAGGCTTATTGTTTGTTTTAATTTGATGAGTTAGTATTCATTTTCATGATAAGTTTGTTAACTTTTGATGTTATGTTCATAAGTTTGACACGTTAGTTGTTAGTTTTAATTTGACTAGTTTAGTTGTTATGTTAATTGATAAGTTAGTTTATTGATCTTGTAGTGATCATATAATCATATAATTAATATTAGGTTTTGTTTTTCATAGATACTTCGAGGTCGATGTTATTCTCAAAGGCTAGGGACATTGGTTCAACAAGATGCCTTGAGGTTTGTCTCCTTTTTTCTCATGAACTTTTTACTTTTTGGGGCAAACCCATATGCATATATATTAGCATCTTTTTCCTTACACTACAAGAATTTTGGTTTATGATTTTTTTTTGTTTGTGTGTTTGTTAGTTTTAAATTGGATAATAGATGTCATGGTGGAATATTGTTTGGCAAATGATTTGATTGTGGTTTGATTGAGCATTTTGGGGGCATGTTGTTTATTGTTGTTTGAATTGGTGTTGATTATGCTTTGGTTATTGTAATGGGAGGTTTGATTATTTCTTGAATTTTTTTTTTAGGAATTTTTTTTATAGCCTAGAAGCTTTGGTGCCAAATAAAGAAATTAAATTGATGAGTTATTGGGATTCAAATTGAGATTTGATGAGTTAGTCACATTTTTTAAAGGTTAGTTTGAGTGAGTTTGTGGGGTGTGAAGTGTGTAATGGGTTGTGAAGTGCTAAGAGATTGTTTTGGTTGTTATGCTCCTAAGTTTAAGTTTAGTTTTGATATTATGTTCCTAAGTTTAGATAAGTTAGTTAAGTCTAGTGGTTTTGATTGTTTTGATCCATATAAATGGATGATGTGTGCTAAGAGATTGTTTTGCTAAGTTTAGTTGTTTTTTTTAATTAAATAAGTTTAGTATTCATTTTCATGCTAAGTTTGTTAAGGTTTATTGTTTGTTTTAATGTGATGAGTTAAGTTTGTTAAGGTTTATTCATTTTCATGATAAGTTAGTTAACTTTTGATGTTATGTTCATAAGTTTGACACGTTAGTTGTTTGTTTTAATTTGACTAGTTTAGTTATTATGTTAATTGATAAGTTAGTATATTGATCTTGTAGTGATCATATAATCATATAATTAATATTAGGTTTTGTTTTTCATAGATACTTCGAGGTCGATGTTATTCTCAAAGGCTAGGGACATTGGTTCAATAAGATGCCTTGAGGTTTGTCTCCTTTTTTCTCATGAACTTTTCACTTTTTGGGGCAAACACATATGCATATATATTAGCATCTTTTGCCTTGATTATATACTTGGCTTTGTCAATTACTTTGTCTCACATAATTTTTCTTTGAATCAATTGGTCCTGTTTTATGTAATCCCTCACACACTTAGAGTTGAGGATTAATTAAATTATATATTTTTTTTGTAGGTGCTTTGGGGTTGATGTACGTGCGAGTAAGATTATGGACGAGATTTAGGATGCATTTACGAAAAATTTTATTTTTCCTCCGTGTTCTATGTTATTTTAGTTTTATTTCCAATTTTATATAAACAGAAATTGTATGAACAAATTTTGTTGTTTGGTTGATATAAAATTTGGTTATTATATTCGAATGAAATTTAGAATATTTTGTTTTATATACATTTATTATAAGGTAAAAAAAATTGCATTACAATAATATTCGAAAGAAACAAAAAAATGAGATTAAAAAAAATAATATTAAAAATCAATACCAGACTTTTGCCGACGCCGAAATAGGTGGCGTCGGCAGAAGCCTGTTTTGCCGACGCGAAATTTCTGGCGTCGGCATAGATGACTTTTGCCGACACCGATTTGTTAGCGTCGGCAGAAGTGGCTTCTGCCGACGTCACCTATTTCGGCGTCGGCTAAACCCTTTCTCGACGAGTCTATCCCAACGCCCCTGCCGACGCCCATTGTCACGTCGGAAAAGCCTTTGCCGACGCATTTTTGACTTTTGCCGACGCTTTTATGCGTCGGAAAAAGTCCAAATTCTTGTAGTGTTAATTTAATACTTGACTTTGTCAATTACTTTGTCTCACATAATTTTTCTTTGAATCAATTGATCCTGCTTTGATTTGTGGTTGAAATATTGGGACGAACTGACATTTGGTTTCAAAATGGGTATGTTATTGGTAGTTTAGGAAGAAGAATTGATAAATAAAGTTGTGAGTATTAAAGTTGAAGACGATAAGTAGTGAGTATTATAACTCTTTGTTTGTCTTGTGTTTGTGAGTATTAAAGTTGAAAACGATAAATAAAGTTGGGCTTTTTATGTAACCCCTCACACAGTTAGAGTTGGGGCTTAATTAAATTTTATTTTTTTTGTAGGTGCTTTGGGGTTGATGTACGTGCGAGTAAGATTATGGACGAGATTTAAGATGCATTTACGAAAAATTTTATTTTTCCTAGGTGTTTTATGTAATTTTAGTTTTATTTCCAATTTTATATAAACAGAAATTGTATGAACAAATTTTGTTGTTTGGTTGATATAAAATTTGGTATAAATTTGGTTATTATATTTGAATGAAATTTGGAATATTTTGTTTTATATACATTTATTATCAGGTAAAAAAATCGCATTATAATAATATTCGAAAAAATAATATTAAAAATCAATACCAAACTTTTGCCGACGCTAGAATAGGTGGCTTTGACAGAAGCCGATTTTTCCAACGTTGAATTACTGGCGTTGGCATAAATGACTTTTGGCAACGCTGATTTTTCAGCGTCAATAGAAGTGGCTTCCGCCGACATCACCTATTTCTGCGTCAGCTAAACCCTCTCCCGACAGGTCTATCCCAACGCCCATGCCGACACCCATTATCGCGTCGGAAAAGCCTATTACGAAGCCTTTTTTGGCTTTTGCCGACGTTTTTGTGCATAAGAAAACATCCAAATTCCTGTAGTGTGAGTTAGAACAAGTGTCGCTGTAAGGTAGGTCAAGTATTCATTCACTAAACTGAGACAATCTCAACCAAGTTTTATACCATAATAACTCTTATTCCTATAATATTTAGTTACCATTAGTTTGGTCAAGGACATCATTAACAACCTTAATGAGCCATTTGTAAGTGTGACCCATCATTTTAGATTCCATAGTTTTATCCCAACAAGTGTCGTCATAGGGTAGGTCAAGTATTGGAAACAAAACTACAATCCTATCATTCTCAGGAGTTCACCCTGATATTGATCCATGCAAACATCTTCTATAGGGGGATGGTCCAAAAGTCACCACGAAGGCCCCACATGAATCTCACAATGTGAACCAATAATGGAGACTGTAGGATATGTTGACACATTTCCTTTTCCCACTTACTATTTTGAAATAGGGTTTTCTCTTACTTAGACAAATTATGCTAATCTCATTTATCTAAGTTCCTCAATCTACCATTCATAACTCTTATGTTGGTTAGATTGATTTTAATTACCAAGTTTTTAAATTATTTTAAAAAAATTAATCACATTATGAGCATGCTTAATGAAATTAAATAAAATTTGAATAATTCAACTCCCAGGTCGATTCCCAGTTAGAGGTGTTTCCTTTCAATCAGCTTAAATACATCAATCTAGACAGAACCTTGCATAGACAAAGTTCCCTTATAGTCAATTTTTATTTCAAATTCATTAATTTTTAATTAACTATTAATTACTAAGTTAATGAACTTAAGTGAATTTAAACAATGTTTTTAGTCCTATTAAAAAAATAATTCACTTATTGGAAATCTTAAAATTCTATCATTTTAAACCCTTTAAAACAAATTAAAAGATCATCCCAGATATTTTATTCTAATTCTATTAGAAAAATAAAAGATAAATTAAATTCAAAATTTTAAACTATGGATAATCTTGACATTATACCATTTTAAACCCTTTAAAACTAAATTAAAAGATTATCCTAAATTCTAATATTATTAGAAACAAATAAAGATATATTAAATTCAAATTTTAAACTATGGATAATATTGAAATTCTAACATTTTAATTCCTTTAAAGCTAAATTAAAATATTATCCTAAATTCTAATCTTATTAGAAACAAATAAAGATATATTAAATTCAAATTTTAAATTATTTAAAGCAAGAATTAAAAATATCTTTATTTTAAGGAAATCTTAATCTCATTAGGAAATATCCTAATCATATTAGGAAAAACATTGATGTTATTTATGAAAGAAAATATCTTAATTTAATTTTCCAAATATAACAATTATATTCAAAGATATGGAAAATATAAAGTTATTACGAAAATATCTCAATTCTATTAGGAAACATCCTAATCAAATTTTCTAATATAATAATTATATTAAAAAATTAATTTTAATTCTATTAGGAAACAACCTAATCAAAATTTTTAAATATAACAATTATATTCAAAATTAACTAAGATGCATGATAATGCTTAACCTATGGTGGGATTTTAATCTAAATGACATACTTTATGCAACAAACACACAATTTAAAACATATATCTCATGCATAATTAAATTAAAACTGGCAAAATTGACCGACATATTTGGCATATTCTAATTAATTGAAAATACTTTAAATTACAATAATTTAAATCCAAGACATATCTTGGTCTTCAATATCTTTTCGTTTCTTATATCATTACAAATCAAGATTTCCATTTCAATTTCACGCTACTTATTTGAAATCCAATTTAAAAAATAATTGAAATCATATTTCAATTTCACGTGGCATATTTTTAAATCCAATTTCAAAATCAATTGAAATCTAATTTTAATTTCACATTGCTTATTTTGATTTCCAATATAAAAAATAATTGAAATCAAATTTTAATTTCCAATCCAATTTCTTTTGTCTTCATAATTATCTCCAGAAAATTGAATTTGAACTTGCAATTGTGAAATAATTGCATGGGCCCAAGCCCAACAATCTTCCATCTATTTTTTTATTTCAATTTTAGATTCACACGTGGGCAATTTGTATGCAAAAATTCAATAAAACAACAACCACACAGGGATAAAATTGTCATCTATTTGGAGGGAGGGTATTGATTTTTTTTTAAAAATTCTCCTTTCTCTCTCCAAAAATACAAGGATATTGAAAATAAAATTACACAAAATCCTAAACCTTTTAGGTTTTTAAAATCTATTTGGAGGGAGGCTATGACTCGAACACAGAATCAAGGCTTGTGGGAGACTCTTGAAAGAAAATCCACAAGGGATTGGAGAGGAAGAGGTCTTGAGAGAAATTTCAAATTCTCTATTAAGAAGATATGTGGTGTGTCTAATGGTTCAACCCAAGGGTCTTATTTATAGAGACCAAGGGAAATATTTTCCATAGTTAAAATATTATATTTTAATATCTAATATATAAAATATATCTTATATTTATTTGAATCTCATTTAAATCTCCTACGATATTTATTTATTTGAATCTTATTCAAATTCTATAAATATCTTTTATTTAATGTATCTAATATACATTAATTATTTTAATATTTAATGTATCAAATACAATAAATATATTTTCCTTTTATATATTTAATATATCTAATATATTAAATATTAATTTGAACATTTCAAATTTTCTTTCAACTAAATTGATTTTTTTAGTGTTACTTTGAGCTAGCAAGGGGACCTTATGGACCTACAGATTATAAGCTCCAATGATACAAAATTAATTAATTAATTAAACTCTTTAATTAATTAATTTTCATTCATTAACTCCAGGTCTATAGTAACTATAGTTCACTCCACTATAGACCTAGAGTTGCACTCTTATACACTGTAGGACAAGTTGTGTCCATAGATATAATCATTACATGCAAGTCGATCCTTCACGAGTTGTTCATAATTACAACTGGGTCAAAAGTCTGTTTTACCCCTATAATTACATTTTGCACCTGAAGTACCATTGATCCTCTAATTAATAATTTGTTTATAATCTAATTATAAACTAAGTCCCTCTCGGGCCAGTGAGAGGGTGGGGCCTTATTGTTCAAGTCTCGAAATCAACACTTAAGGAAAATACTCATCTACTTACCCTATATGGAAATGAGTGAATTCCATCTTGTGAGATTATGTTCCCAGCTCCCTATTTAGTCAAGTCTCCAAAATGGTAGGCATATTGAATCGACTACAAAAGCCACTCTCACTCATGCAAATCAAAGGACAAGCCCTCACAGACAGAAGTTCATAACTCACTTAGGATTAAGATCGAGTCGCATATGATCATCCTAATGAAATATTAATCTTCTCAATTAACGGATTTATAAAGAGAGATTAAATATTTCGTGGTCCAGTCTTACACAAACTCATTGTATAATATACCCCTACTCACATGTCTCCACATGAACGATTTGGATCAAATCATTTGTAACTGATAAGCCTTAGAATTAAGGCTTATTTAAGTCCCAAGTGCTCAAAATATTCGTGTTTGTCCTAGGATTAATTGAAAATAGTGGAAGATTGTTTGAAATTAAGGAAGAATTGAATGTGATAGCAATTGGAAGAGAATTCTAAGTAACTTGATTCTTTTTGCAGAAATTCTGGAAATTGCTAAATCAGATTGCTAAAACCGATTTGGCAATCCAGGGCAGAGAATATATGGAAACTTCTTATCAGTGTGAATGACGAAACCCATATATGGGAAGAGCGATTTCCGCACGAATCATGGGATTGGAGCGCGATTTTTGGCTGATTTGAACCCTAAGAAGATCTACAAAAGAGGGGGGAAGAAGCTCGAAGGGTTCGTTTGGATTTCCTGGGTCAATTTTAAGGATTAGTTTCGTGGGTTTTTGTTTTTCTTCGCACTCTCTGTTTTTCAACTTTTTGCTGTTTTGGGCCAAGTTATTCAAGTTCTATTAAGTTGTTTTTCAAGTTTGTATTACAGAAATGTTGTTGAGCTATTTTTATTCTCAGTTTGAAGTATTTTGGATTGAAGTTCAAGTTTAATTCAAGTTGTTTTGTGGGTATTTGTTCTAAAACCCATACTCTGTTTTTTTTTTCGTTCTTCTTCACCGAGGGCTGTTTTGCAGTGTTATCAAAATTTCTTGCTTATGTGATGAATGTTTGTAGGGATTATCTCTTATTTCTAAGTGGAATTCAAGTATGAACTAAGTTGAGGGGAAATCCATTTTCATTAGCAAGTTCTTTAAACTTTCTTCTTGATTTTATCTTTGGATTGATTGTTCAATTTAATTTCTGCATCTTCTTCAGTTTATCCAGTCCGATTCGAGAGTTTCTTGAATCGTTAAGATCAATTGTTCCCTAAAAGTGGAGGAGATTAAATCGATTGGATAGGAAGGAGTGTGTTAGCCATTGAATTGAATTTCTGATTCCATGCTCTGTTTTTCTTCTTCATTTTAACTTCTGTGAAAAGAATGTTGTTATTCAACTTAGGCTTGTGGAAGGATATGGCAGAAGGAAGGAGATAAAAGAAAATTACTTAGTTGCCCTTGATGTCTTGGCTTAATTTCCATTAATTATCCTTGCTTGAATTCCTAGTAATAGCCAAAATTCATTTTACAAATTATTGTTTTAATTATTTAATTTACACACTTTTACCATGAACTTCTTCTCAATAATTAGTTTTAGGATTTTTATTTTTAATATGAGCTAAAGCTTCTTAGGGGGTTCAAGGATGTGAATTCCCTAAGAAGTAATTGTAGCCAAAATTTCAATAAAAACCAAGCCTACATCTCAATTGTTTGCTTGTGTTGAATATATTTCCGTTGAGATCCTAGATTGATCAACTAGGGTATCAACCCAAGCTTAGACCTAATACCGACGGGGTTAAGGATAAGTGGATTTCACACAAGTAATGGAGAAAAAGAGCTTAGACATAAGCCATTTCTTACCCTAGACATAGGGATTAAGGACTCCAAGACCCATAAAATTGTGGAGCCAATTGATCTAAGATAGAGGGACCATAGACATATAGGTCTCTCACTTAGCCTCCTAAAAACCTAATTTCAAGGTAAATAGGAGATTCAATTTTGGTTTACAATTGAGTGTGGAGTAGGTTGGAATTGCAATTTTGGTTTGCAATTACGACTTAGGGCAATGACATTCTTGAGCCCCATCCTTTATCATTTCATTTTCTAAGTTTATCTAATTTGCTATCCAATCTTGCCAATTTAGATTCTGCAATTTAATTCTGCAATTTTTGGTCATTTCGCTTATTGCCAATTTAGATTCTGCAATTCAATTCGGCAATTTCTGTTCTTTCAATTATTGTCATTTTAGATTCTGCAATTAGATTCTGAAATTTTTGTTTTTCACCAACACACCAACCCAACATCATTTTTGCATTTTAGTTTTCCATTGGCAATTTTCCTTACATTTTTGCTTTACAATATTTTTGTTACTCCGTTCCCTGTGGGATTCGATACTTGGTACTCAGATACCATTTTATATTACTTCGATCGCGTGCGCTTGCGTGTTACAGCCGATCAGTAACTATTATAAAGTGGGTCGTATCAATAGTGTTACTAGGATAAGGCACCCAATCTTATCCATGTGCTATGACCCTTTAGGTTATTTCTTGAACATGATCCTCTCATATGTCAACCACATACTGTTCAAGATTACACTAATAATCTTGGATTTTTCATATAATGGATAATATTATATTGTAAATAAAATAATCAAAATAATTATTAATTATTAAATTAATCATTTATTACGAGCCTTTAGGGCATAAATCCCAACACATGGTTACAACAAAAAATATAGTTAATGGCCAAGGAGTCAAACATGTTAGTGGTTCCTAAGACCGATCAGGCAAACAAAAAACGTGGTAAAAGATATATCAACCGAATTTAGGGGAGCACTGAAAGTAGAGCTTGTCGTTGGTTCTATCAAATACAATTTATAATATCGATCTAAAATTAACTACTTGTAGTAATTAATAGTGGGTCGGGTCGAACCACAATGAACCAAACTAAAATTAATTTCTATTAATTGGTTTTCCTATTGACACGAACTGGGGGGGGGGGAATAATCACCAAAACAGACAAAAGGACCGAAAGCAGTAAAGATAAAAACTACAGTCTCACCTCAGACACTGATTCGGGGTTAAACCAAGTAACATCGCAATTTTCGATCACAGACAACCAACAAGATATCTAGTCAACAGTTTATCACCTAATTGACTTGCCGGAACAGCCGGACAAGCCTCTAAGCAAGCTTAGATCCCCTAAATCCCAATTAACCCAACCTAGCATCAAGTTAATTAGCCTAATGAGCCCTAATTAGTTGGACACGATAGCGTTCCATACTAACGTAGTTAATTGCCTTAACCTTTAGAGATTGATTAAGACAAGCTAATTAAACTAGGCATGCATTCCTAATTTAACTAATTTTCTCTCTTGATTCTTAAGTTCTGATGTGCAAACTACACGAGAGACTAGCCTCTATGAAGCAAACGCAATTCGGTCTTATTCCTACCTTAAACTAGCTATTACAAGCACATTCGATGTGAATAGGCTGTTAGGCTATCAACGAACATGCTCATACTATAGCTATTAAAGCAAGAATCAAGAGAGAATGAACATGCTAAATGATATTCAAGCTACTTGCTACTTTAAACGAGCCTAAAGCACATACTCGATGCGTATAGAGCGTCAATTTAACTACGAGCATGCACAATAATAAGCAAGGATATAGAGAAGCAAGAAGTTACTGAAAAGCATAAGGAAATTAAGCATAATCTCATAAAAATTACATTATATCATAGTTTACAATCCAAATCAGTGTCGAATGCTTAGTCGGTCATTAAACCGAGCATTACAAACACCAAGGATCAACCTCCTAAATTAATCTATCCTAAAACTAAGAAAAGCAGTAAAGAATGGAGGGAGAAAAGCTCATGGCGACTGAACAAAATCGGACTCCCTGACCTAGAAGGAGAAAATTTCCTTCTATAAAAATCGTGGCAACGTCTCGACGCTACCCTTAATTGGACCAGTGTTGAGGGGGGCTTGTCACAGCGTCTGAAAGGAATGAACGTTTCACTCCACAGCGAAAGCATTGGATCATCTTTGATTTTATTTAAAATTAAACTAAAAATAAAGGTTAAGCAAACTTAGTTGGAGTAAATATGAAGATATTTCTGGTGGATCTTTATCCCCTCCATAAAATCTTCCTGGCTATGACTCGAACACATGACCAAGGCTTGTGGGAGCCTTTTGAAAGAAAATCCACAAGGGATTGGAGAGGAAGAGGTCTAGAGAGAATTCTCTAATTCTCTATTGAGGAGATATGTGTTGTGTCTAATGGCTCAACCCAATGGTCCTATTTACAGAGACCAAAGGTAAATCTTTGCCATAATTAAAATATTATATTTTAATATCTAATATATTAAAATATATCTTATACTTATTTGAATCTCATTCAAATCTCCTACGATATTTATTTATTTGAATCTTATTCAAAATTTATAAATATCTTTTATTTAATGTATCAAATATACATTAATTATTTTAATATTTAATGTATCAAATACAATAAATATATTTTCCTCTTTTATATTTAATATATCTAATATATTAAATATTAATTTGAACAAATTTGAACACTTCAAATTAAATATTAAATTTGAACATTTCAAATTTTAATATTTAATGTATCAAATACAACTTTTATATTTAATATATCTAATACATTATATATTAATTTGAACACTTCAAATTAATATTAACTTGAACATTTCAAAATTTTCTTTCAACTAAATTGGTATTTTAGTGTTACTATGAGCTAGCAATGAGACCTTATGGACCAACAGATTATAAGCTCCAATGATACAAAATTAATTAATTTTCATTCATTAACTATAGGTCACTCAACTATAGATCTAAAGTTGCACTCTTATGCATTGTAGGACAAGTTGTGTCCCTAAATATAATCATTATATGCAAGTTGATCCTTTACGAGTTGATCATATTTACAATTGGGTCAAAAGTCCGTTTTACCCTTATAATTACATCTTGCACCTTAAGTACCACTGATCGTCTAATGAACAATCTGTTTATAATCTAATTATAAACTAAGTCCCTTTCGGGCCAGTGAGAGGTTGGGGCCCCACTGTTCAAGTCTCGAAATCAGCACTTAAGGGAACTACTCATCTACTTATCCTATATGGGAAGGAGTGAATTCCATCTTGTGAGATTATATTCCCAGCTCCCTATTTGGTCAAGTCCCCAAAATGGTAGGCATATTTAAATCGGCTACAAAAGCCACTTTCACTGATGAAAATCAAAGGACAAGTCCTCACAGGCAGGAGTTCATAACTCACCCAGGATTAAGATTGAGTCGCATATGATCATCTTGATGAAATATTAATCTTCTCAATTAACGGATTTATAAAGAGAGATTAAATATTTTGTGGTCCAGTTTTATACAAACTCTTTGTATAAGATACCCCCCCACTCATATGTCTCCACATGAACGATTTGAATCAAATCATTTGTAACTATTACAAAGTGGGTCGTATTAATAGTGTTACTAGGATAAGGCACCCAACATTATCTATATACTATGACCCTTTATTAAATAAATCATTAATTACGAGGCTTTAGGGCATAAATCCCAACAGTGTCGACTAGCGCTTACTATTACAACGTTGAGACGTTTAAGATAGCATCGAGACGCTACCCTGGATATGGGCATTCTGGACTTGCGACAACGTCGAGACGCTTAGGACAACGTCCGGATGCTTCCCTGCACCTTGACATTTTGTCTTTCAGCGTCGAGCAAGGGCCCCATCTGGCGTCTTGACGCTTCACTCTAGGGTAACTTGGTCATTTTGCTTCTAATTTTTACTCGGTTACTCAAATGACCTCTGATTTGGCTCGTTTTAACCCCGATTGGATGCAAATACTCTAAATTACTCATCTTGCTCAAATACCTACAAAATGGGCAATTAAATACATAAAAACTAATAAACTCACAAGAATTAGGAATAATAATATAGGACTATTTTGGTCCTATCAAGCACAAAATAAGGTGAAGCAAGATGGGTCATTCCCTTCTTCCTAGAAGGAACATGTAGCAATCTCGTTTGTCTTCCATCGGGATAGACAAGAAGATGGTGGTCTTCATTTGATTTGTGAATATGATGTCCATCAGCGTTATTCTATGACAACGACGGTGTCAATTGTTTTAGAATGACTGACACCTTCATGCATTGACTATCATCAAAAGCAAAGTTTGATTGAGGCCAGGATGCAATCTGCTCTAGCTGGGTATTCTGCATGTCCATTGCTATGCGCACGATGTTTAGCATTTCAGACTGATATTATGAACATTTTCTCTTACTTCAATGCGACATTGTGGCCGATCTCTGAAGCCTGCTAGTTGGTGTCCCAAGATTGTCTTCCTCATTCAGATTGCCCGCTCCATCGAAGAATGAGGGTTCTGGTACATGATGTTCTTGGGATACTCCCATCTCCACGTCTGCACCCAGTGGCTCAGCATCATTCAATACCATGTCACCAGGGGTCTTTGCAGCTGCCTCGTCACACAATCATTACCAAATATGAACGACAACTCATTAAAATGAAGGAATGGCTTATTTCAAAGTCCTTTTGCAGTTTGCACCAGGATGACCTTGCATTTGCAAACAAATATATTATTATCTGTAGTTGGTTAGTGTAACTAATATGCATGATTTTAATTTGTAGTCTTACCTTTGACCCATGCGTCAAAGTTGTCCCTTTCCACATCCACGCACTTAAACTCTTCATTCCATCCGAATCCACTACACCCGTATCTGAGCATCTCAGCAATGGTTGTGTATTACCTCTTTAGGGTCTTAACCTTGCAGTCTACCTTGGTTGTTGATTGATAGCATGCATAAGTGTGCTATTTCTAAACTTATGTTTATGCTAGTTTCACTATGATTTTGTGTGCTTTCATATATTTTTATGTTTATTTCTCAGAAATCAAGCATTTTGAGAAAAACGAAGAATTGTGAGATAATTGGACAAATTTTAGCGACTTAAGGCTATATTTGAAGATTCAAGTGTTGAAGAAGAAGGAAAAGGCATTTGGACCCGAAGGCATAGCATGGAAATGCTCCTTATATCGTTGCAACGCCATTTGAGAAGCTTTTAAACCTTCAAAATCTGCAGGCATAGCGTTGCAACACTATCTATAGCGTTGCAACGCTACTCAAATATATTTTTTTCCCTTTTTACAAAATTCGAAGGGACAACGCTGCCCCTAGCGTTGTAACTCTGTCTCGACTCTATAAAAGGAAATTTTTTCATTCGAGCAAAGGGAGCCATTTTGGAGAGACCTAAACCCTAATTTTGATAGGAGCACTGTTTGGAGGTCTAGAGAGCAACTTGGAGAGCTAAGGAGGAGACTCAAGGCTCAGAATCGTGGGACATCACGTCGGAAACGAGTGTTGGCACGCTTCATCCAGTTTTTCTCCTTTCCCTTTTAATTTGTGTCTTTAATTTTAAGATTTAGTGGACTGTATTTGAATATATTTGAGTATTATAGACTCTTTGTTGATTGCATTATTGTTATAAAACTATGTTTGATTTATTGAATGCGTTTGTAACGTCTTTTATGCATATTGAATTAATTTTCTAAGCTCCCGACCATAGCTTTGTTTGTTAAGTTAAATTTAGCTTGAGAAAGTAAATTTAACTAAGAACTCAGATGCATAACTAGGATTAATATATTGCATCAGAATGAATAGGTTAATACTAGAGGTTATTAAGAGAATTTCGTAATGCCATATTTAGTTGTAGAAATAGACTAAGAGGTTGATTTACATCTTGCATGAGTTCAATTGGGCTTGAGAGAGTCAAATGGATATTTTAGTGATTCTTGGCTTAGGATTGTTGCATGTTTCATAATTCTTTAGTCAATTTCAAAGTTGAGCTTCATGAATTGAAATTAACAAATGTCTCTCTAAAATTGGACTCCAACGTTGTACATAATAGGTTAGGTTTTAGATTTTTGTCAAATAACCCAAATTAAAGTTAGTTTTCTCTAAATAAAATTAGGTATAATTAACTGTGGTACTTAATTAAATCTAAGAACCTCAATCCCTGTGAATGACCCTGGCCACTATTATTGCAAAATACTTAGAGGTCCGATTTTTATAAATTTAATCTTGATAGGACCTTCGACAAGTCCTCTATCAAATTTGGTGTCATTGCTGGGGATTGGAATATTTTTAGTTTAATTAATATCGTGGTGAAAGTGTTTGATCTTAATTTAGAGCATAAATAGTGTATATTTGTAGTTTGATCGCTGCTTTTTGCTACACGCAAGTGCACGTAATCGAGGTAATAAAGAAACTGGAGTATTCCAGAGTATCGTACCCAAGGGAACGAGGTTTAATAAAACGAATTTTAGTTTGCACAAATCGTTGACAAATTGCAATTTAAAGTAACCATGGGTGAAAATGATTTGAGGGGTGTTTGGATTAAAAGAAAGTTTGTTTGACAAATCAATGGAAATGAAAAGGGATTCAAGAATGCTAATGCCCCTTTGGAAAGAAAATGCAACAAGAAGGCAATTGCAATCGTAGCTAACTCACGAACTAAGTAAACCGAATTCAACTCCTATTCGACCTTCTATGAAGTATCTTTAGGAGACTAAGTGATTAAACCTATATTTCTATGGCTAATCTAACTTAGATATTTTTGTGCACAATTCTAGTGGTTTTGGAGTATCGCCCTATATCTAGGGTCGATGTTTCAGGACTTATGTCTAAGCCTTTTCCTCCATTGCTTTTGCGACATCCGCTTCCCTTAACCCTTTCGGTATTAAGTTTAGCTTGGCAAGCAACACTAGATGGCTAACTAGGGTTTACCCAATATTAATTTCACCAAAAGCAAACATTAGTTCAAGAATTAGCTAGATTGTATTGCTATCGAGCCTTACATCTTTCCTCTAGGGCATTCACAAACTTGAATCCCAAAGGAAAATTAGCTCCTCATAATTAAATTAACAAAAACAATAAAATTAAAAATGATAAAATGCATTGTTACAACAAGAATGGCGTGCTACAAATTGCAAATACAACTTGATGCCCAATAAATTTTATTTTGTTATAACACTTAATGAAGGAATTAACAACTTAGAGAATTCTTTAGTTATACAAGCAAACTCAAATTACCGAAAACCTCTAAAAAATAAGAACTACACTGCCTAAAGAAAGACACCCTGTAGCTCAAAATTAAAGAAACTTGTAAATATATAGGCAACATCCAAATTCCAGTAGGCTTCCAAATGTTCAAATAGCAGAGAATAAAATTACCAAAACTTAGATTGACAAGCTGTAATCAAAATTTAATAACAGAAATTAAAATTGCTGAAATTGAAAAGTTAAACCAGTGGCTATTTTAACCCAATTACAGAAATTCAAAGTGCAGAAATCGAAACTTCAACCATCCTAAAAACCCATTCTCCGTAACTCAATCGAACAAAGAAGTTTTCCATAACCATACCCAATTCTTAGGTAGATGGGATTGACAGAAGGATTCTGGAAGTTTAAGAGGAAGAACAATAGAAAAATAGCATCTAAAAATGAAAAATAAGAATGTTGCTGTCGGGAAACAAAACCTAAAAACGAAACAAAATTTCCTCCCCAATCGAGCTCCTCTTCTTCAGCTTCTTCCTTAATCTTTTATAGGGACTTCGAGCTAGGGCTTCTCTCTTAGTTGATGGTCAATCACAGCTCATCATCTTGCTGAAATCATGGGTAATTTTCGCTCAAAATTCCCGAAATTAGCGTTTTTTCCTTTACTTCCAGATTTTCCGAAAATGCAATTTCCTTGCAATTGCATTGTTGTTGCATTCCATCAAATATCTGCATAAAGACATTAAGTAAGTGTGAAATTTTTTCTTTTTTTGTTTTCTTTTCTCAACTTACTTAAATTAGAGGTCTTTCATCAATCATGTGATTAAATTCAAGCAAATATTTTTATTTTCATCAAATAATATGAATAAAATCACGAATATTATTAAGTTTAAGGGCCAAATAATCCTCATGAATGAGAATTATCATAGTTCCTTTTTTTTGCTTTCAATTAGAGGTTTATCTTTGTTTTGTTTTTACCTTGCTTGTTTTGTTTTCGTTTGATTCTTGGTCCATTGTTTCTGGTTGTGTGATTATTTGGTGTTGCTTGAGAGCCTATGATTATTTGTTGTTTTGTTTAATGGCTTCTAATAGATTTGGGTGGTCCTTTAACGAATCTGAGCCCGAAGAACCAACACCACCTTCTAGTTCTTTTTCCATTACTTATCCCTCTTTTGACCATGAGCCTGTTAGTGTAGATTATGTGTTTCATGGTTATCAAATGCCTAGTTATTATCATACCGAATCTATGAGTTACGAAAATCCCATGTATGGTAATGATGAATGTATTTGGACCCATGAACCATATCCTAAATTCCTTCAAGAAGTCCAAATAGAGGAAGAATCCCCCTTAGAGAAAATATTGAGAGAATTTATAGAGGAGACTAGACTTAGGAGGTTACAGTTTGATGAGAAGTTTAAGAGTCTCCAGACCCTTAGGGAGGTTGGTGAAGTGCAAACCACTTCTGTAGGATATCCAGTGAGTCACTTGATCACTGATTCATTAATAGCCTTTCATAAGCATGATTCTTTCTATTCTACAGAGGTTCGGCAATCGAGGGAGTGGATTATTGATATTGGGGAAGAGCTAAAGTATTTAGACACACTCTAGGATCGAGTCAGTGAGGATGAGATAGAGAATGAGTCTATCTTAGTTGAGGAGGTTCAGGAGGTAGAGTTTGAGGCTATAAGACCTTTGTCTGTTTTATCTTCTGATTCATCTCTTATCCTTGAGTGTTATTCTTATCATCATGAGTCCGTGTCAGAGTCCGTTTATTTTGATCTTTATTCTTTTATGCTTTTCTTATTAAAAAATACCAAAAATATTTATGCTTTAGGGTCTCATGAGAAGCTAGTGTTTCTACTAGCTTTGGTCTGTTTTATAGATTCCAGGAGAGGGGCCCGAAGAAATGGGAGAATTTATATGTACCTTGAAAGGCCACATGAGTCTAGTCTAGCTATAGACGTTAAAGAAAGCACTTCTTGGGAGGCAACCCAAGTTTTCTTTCCCTTATTTACTTTTCTTGTTTGCTTTTCTTTCATAGTTTAGGTTGTTTAAAAAAAGAGTGCCAAGTAAATCTCGTGCCCATTTTGTAGGACCTCGATCATACTAAGTATCCTCCTAGCCAATTCAAGGAACTCCTATAGAACCAACTCTCATCATATCAAGTTAGTATTATTCACTCACTCTATCCTTGTCCTTATGTATTTCATTGATTATGTTACATTGAGGGCAATGTAAACTTTAAGTTTGGGGGTGGGTAGTACTTCGTAGTCCTGATAATTCTAAGCAAATCCTGAGCAAAAATTTTCGATCTTAAGAATGATTGAATGACTTATAATGCATGATGAATGATTAGGATAGCCTAGGAAGTAAACTAAGTGATTTTTTTTGCAATATAATGATCTCTGAAGTATGTCCTGAATGAAGTGCATTTAAATTTTATCTGTAATTTCCTTGCAACACATGTGCACATAACTGACTTTCTATTATGTTCGAACACTAGGATGCTTTTTTTGAGTCTAGAGGTTGTTGTCACCTTGATAGGCTTAAGAACTGATTGATAGTTAACTTGCATGAAAGTTAGTGATTGAAATCTGTTGAAATAAAAAAAATTATCTTTATTGATTTTTTAGCATGCTTAAAGAAATTGAAAACATGTTCCATCAATAATTTTGTGCTTAATGTGTGGGGATCAAAAGAGCTACCTCCATTGTGATCAATTAGGCCATCCATTGAGTGAGTGCTTTGGATAAGGGTCCCTACAGTGGAAGTGTGAAAGCTAGGGTCTCCATAAGAAGGAAAAAAGATAAGTTTGGGGGTTAGTAACCCTTGTAAAATGAGAAAGAAAATGTATGCTTAAGTAGATTGCTGATCGAACTAAAACTTGGGGGCTTTAAGAAAATATTTTTAGTTTTAAAACAAAGCTCCAGTTCAGTGCAAGTGCACACTGTCGATGCAAGTAATATAAAATTGGAAGTATTCCAGAGTATCGATCCCACAGAGAACAGATACAACAAAATTGAAGAGAATAAGCAAAGACGTTTTCAAATTGCAATTGTGGGTAACTAATGTAAAATAATAAGTGGGATGGTTTTTTTTGTTGTTTTTGAAAGGAAGAAATAAAAATGAATAAAGAGGGATTCAAACGTGTTTTTGCCCCATTGAAAGATATTGCAGCCTAATTGCAATTGCAATCCTTTGACTCAACACTTAAGCTTTGTAAACCGAATTTAACGCATATTCGACCTTTTATGAAGTATCTTTAGGAGGATAAGCAATTAAACCGATATTTCTATGGCTAATACGAACTTAGTTAATTATGAAACACCATTCTTTTGGTTTTAAAGGTTTTGCCCTATGTCTAGGATAAAAAACAATTCCTATGTCTAGGCTATTTTCCTTTATTGCTTTTATGAAAACCCATTTTTTATCTCACCTTTTTAGAATTAGACTCAAATTGTTGTATACTAATCTAGGTGATCAATCTAAACTAGTAATAACAATTTCAATCAATAAAAGTAAATAATGCTATAAGATTAAGCAAGGTTGCTCTTACATATTAGGCCTTTATTCCTTTCTCTAGGGCATTCACTTGCTTGAATCCCAAAGAAAGAATTAGTTCATAATTGAAGAAGAGAAAAACAAAGCTTTAAATAAGAAGAGATTCATAATCAACTTATAAAAAAAAAAATACAACTGCTGTAAATGAAAATGAAATTCAAAAAGTATGGGAAATAGCCTTGCATTAGCAACTAAAACTTCTCAAAATCTTCAAAGTAACACTTGTTAATAAGTAAATAATAAGAATACTAAATTGGACATTGATCTGTTAAAGAAGATGAAAGACAAAATGAACTAAAGAAACAAAAAGTGCAGAAAGCTAAACTTGAACATTAATTCATAAACAAGAACAAATACCCATTCAAATATCCATTAGCTTCCTTGCTTGATCGATCCAAATACCCATTCAAAGGCAAATGGATCTTCACATCCTCTAACTTTCGTTGAGGAGGGATCAATCTCGAAATTTTCAGAGCAAAATGAATAGTAAACTGCTGTAAAATGATAGAGAAAATGCTGAATTGCGAACTATGGGCGAGCAGAAGAAAACCCAGCCACGTTTTGCTTCATTTTTCCCATTTTTATAGGCATTGAGGGCTAGGGTTTCCATCTTTGTGCTCCTTCAATCATGGGTTTGTTGAGTTTTATGTCCTAAAACTCGTGGTTTTGTAAACTGAATGTATATTCTATTTTGCAATAAAGTTGTTATTGAGGTTTATACAGTAAAGTTGTTATTGAATAAAGTGAATTGTGTATTCCATAACACAAATCCAATGAACTAAGAACCCTTGACTATAAGATGTAAACTTGAACTTTATGTATGACATAAAAGTCGATCAAGTTCGAGTAATAGTCAGAACGATCTATAGTATATGGATAGGGCTGGGTACCTTATCCTGGGGACACTATGGACGCGACCCACTTTGTATAGTACTAACGATGTGATCCTGAATCGTTCATGTGGAGACATGAAAGTGGGGGCGTCCTATGCAATGAGTTTGCATAAGACTGGACCACGAAATAGTCACTTAGACTTTTTAACTCCGTTTGTTGTTTTAACTGACTATTTTCATATGGTGACCTAGGTAACTCGATCTTAATCCTGAGTGTGCTATGAACTCCTGTTTATTCAGGATTATCCTTAGATTTTCATGGGTGAGAGTGGCCCGAGATCGCCGACTCAATAAGCCTCCCATTTTGGGGATAAGATCGGGTAAATAGTTGGGAACATAGTCATGCGAGATGGAATTCACTCCTACCCACTTTAGGGTTTAGTAGAGAGGTTGTTCCCTTAAGTGCTGACTCCGGGTCTTGAACAATGGGCCCACCCTCTCATTGGCCGGAGAGGAATTCGGTTTGTTGGTTGGACCACAAACCAATTGTTCATTAGAGGATCAGTGGGACTTAATGAACAAGAAGTAATTACAGGGGTACAACGGTTTATTTGACCCAGCTGTAATTACGAACGACATGTGAAGGATCGACTTACTAATCATGGTTATATCGAGTGGACATAAATATATCTACAGTGAGGAGAGTGCAGCCACTGGGCTTTAGTGGAGTGTCCCGGTGGTTAATGAATGTTGATTAGCTAGGCTAAAGAGTTTGGCCAGTTAATCTCGTATCGTTGGAGCTCATGATCTGTAGGTCCATTAGGTTCCTCTTACTAGCTCGGACTAAGCCTTGTAACAATTTGAGAGAAAAGGAATTTGAATTGTTCAAATTCGGTTTTGGGAGAAAACATTAATTATATGCGATATACTTAACGTTTCATAGCTTAATTATGAATTAAACTATGATAAAGAAGAGGTGGACATATTTAAATTTGATTTAAATATTGGTTCGGTTTAAAACATGAATAAGGATTCGTGTTCGAACGTTCGATTTGAGAAATCGGGATTGGTCCAATTATTTAATTTGATATTTGATATTAAATTAAATAATTATTTAAAATTAATTAAATTGTTTAATTAATTAAAAATTGATTTTAATTTAAAATTAATTTTATATTATTTTTGAATTAAAATTAAAAAGAAATTCAAATTCATTAAGGAATGAATTATGGACCAAATTCACAATTTTGATGAATAACCTACTTGTTTTTCCAAATTCATCAAAATTGGCCACCTCCTTCTTGAATTATCCTCATCACTTGTGTGTTGGCATCTTCACAAAGCTTAAAGAATCTTATGATTTGTTTTAAATAAGAAGAAACGCCATGGGTGAAGAAAATTTTGCAGAAAATTGGAGTGATTCTCGGTTTTAGACCTTTGCTCTCTCTCTCAAAAATTCTCTCAATTTAGGATCCCACAATCTGTTCCAAGGCCTGGGGATAGTAGGGAAGATCCTAAGGGTGATCTACGAAGTGTTCGTGATCAGAAATTGGCCAAGGATTAGGAGAATTTTGAGCATCAAAGGTAGTATTCTTATTCTTTGTTTTTCCAGTTTTGAGCATGTTTTTTGTATGACAAAATTGATCAAATTAGAGTGCTTAAGATCCAAAATTACTTCCGCTTTCTTAATATTAACTCCATCAGGGTCAATGTTTGGGCATGAGATTAGGCTGAAAATTCTCCAGAAATCGAGCAAATCTCGTAGATCTTGATATATTTCCGTGATTTCAGTAATGAATGATAAGTCCAAAAAATGCAATTGCATTGCAATTGCATTTTCCCTCTTGTTCACCACCTTGCCTTCTCAAGGAAATGCAATTGCATTTCATTTGCATTTTCTTCATTGCTTCAAATATGCACAAAAACAACAATTTAGCCAACTTTCCTTTATTTTTTCAACTTATTTCTTTTTTTTTTTCCATACTCTGACAAGCTTGCATGAATTTATCTTATAAATGCTATTTTTAGATTGCTCGTTATTCGACAAAATATGCAAAAATGGAAAGAACAACTTAGTTTTAGGGTTAAATAATCCTCATAACTGAGAATTATCAATTGCTCTCTGTAGTGTGAGAAAGCTTGAAAATTGGAACTTAGGTCCAGTGTAGGGGGAAAACAAAGGAAAGTCTTGGTAAGAGTATCTTAAGCTAGTAGAAAATGGTAGAAAGGAAGTTAAACACACATACACACAAGGAATGAGATAGATAGAATTTAAATTGCTTAAGGAAGGGTATGTTAAAACTTTATTATATTGTTTTATGTCAATTAGATAATTGAGGCTTGAGTCATGATTCTTGAATTAAAACCTTGTGAAATTGTTATTTTAGTTTTGTTTTGCTCGAGGACTAGCAAAAATCTAAGTTTGGGGGTATTTGATAGCATGCATAAGTGTGTTATTTCTAGGCTTATGTTTATGCTAGTTTCGCTATGATTTTGTGTGCTTTCATGTATTTTTATATTTATTTCTTAAAAAATGAGCATTTTGAGCAAAACTGGAGAATTCTGAGATAATTGGACAAATTTGAGCGACTTAAGGCTATATTTGAAGATTCAAGTGTTGAAGAAGAAGGAAAAAGCATTTGGACCCGAGGGCATAACGTTGCAACGCTACTCAAATATAATTTTCCCTTTTTACAAAATTCGAAGGGACAGCGTTGCAACGCTGTCTCGACTCTATAAAAGGAAAATTTTCATTTGAGCAAAGGGAGCCGTTTTGGAGAGATCTAAACCCTAATTTCGATAGGAGCACTGTTTGGTGCTCTAGAGAGCAACTTGGAGAGCTAAGGAGGAGACTCAAGGCTCGGAATCATGGGACATCAAGTTAGAAATGAGTGTAACCCTAATTTCGATAGGAGCACTGTTTGGAGGTCCAAAGAGCAACTTGGAGAGCTAAGGAGGAGACTCAAGGCTCAGAATCGTGGGACATCACGTTAGGAACGAGTGTTGGCACGCGTCGTCCAGTTTTTCTCTTTTTCCTTTACTTTGTGTCTTTAATTTTAGGATTTAGTAGACTGTATTTGAATATATTTGAGTATTATAGACTCTTTGTTGATTTCATTATTGTTATAAAACTATGTTTGATTTATTGAATGTGTTTGTAACGTTTTTTATGCATCTTGAATTAATTTTCTAAACTCCCCGCCATAGCTTTGTTTGTTAAGTTAAATTTAGCTTGAGAAAGTAAATTTAACTAAGAACTTAGATGCAAACTAGGATTAATCTATTGCATGAGAATGAATAGGTTAATACTAAAAGTTATTAAGAGAATTTTGTAATACCATGTCTAGTTGTAGAAATAGACCAAGAGGTTGATTTACATCTTGCATGAGTTCAATTGGCCTTGAGAGAGTCAATTGGATATTTTAGTAATTTTTGGCTTAGGATTGTTGCATGTTTCATAATTCTTTAGTCAATTTCATAGTTGAGCTTCATGAATTGAAATTAACAAATGTCTCTCTAAAATTGGACTCAAACTTTGTACATAATAGGTTAGGTTTTATATTTTTGTCAAATAACCCAAAGTAAAGTTAGTTTTCTCTAAATAAAATTAAGCATAATTAACTGTGGTACTTAATTAAATCTAAAAACCCCAATCCCTGTGGATGACTTGGCCACTATTATTGCAAAATACTTAGAGGTCCGATTTTATAAATTTAATCTTGATAGGACCTTTGACAAGTCCTCTATCATTGATTCAATACTACAATTTTGTATTTTTCACTTCAACATTTGCAATAGATGCGCTAGGTATTTTGGCCTGAATGTGCCATTGTCTGAGCTCCAACATCCCTTGTGGACCATATGAACGAGGCACTCCACTAGCTTGACATCCTCGAACTTGGACCAGCAGTGGTTCTTAATTCTTTCAATAGCTGCCATTTTTCTACATGCATATATACACATCACCTCGAAATTAGCTTTGTTGGGTCATATCACAATAAGTATGTTCGTAAGCGGAATAAAGCATACATTCAATTAATAAGTTAAAAGTTTGATGTAAATATTCACATTCAACATAAGTACATCAACCACTTAAAAGAAAGTACAAATGATCGAGTTCAATTCATAAAATAATTATAATTGTCATCATCCATGATCATGATCATGTCCATTCAGCAAACATTGTTTCATCCATTTCATCCCACCATTGCCCCTATTCGTCAGAACTTTCAATAAAACTTATATTATCTTCACTTAAGGCAGTTGAGGGTGAGTTTTCCTCTCCTCATTCTTCGTACCCTATACTTGAACCCATCTCCTGACTGATGAGATTGTTGATGAGGCAACATGCCATAATGGTTTGACATTGCATCCGAATAGAATAGAAGGATTTTCCCCGCAGAATGGCCCATCTTCCTTTCAACACACTAAATTCCCTCTTGATTATGTTCCTTACAGATGAATGCTTCATATTAAAAAACTCCCTTGGAGTAGTCGGTGCATTCCCTGATCCATGCCAGTCAGAGAGATGGTATCGCTCCCCTCTATACGGTGCCTAGAATCCCTTCGCATTTGGTTACCTAGCATCACATAGGTAATAATATCCTGTTGAATGTGAACCATTAAACACATGACCCTGTCAGTGGTGCAGTTAAAAGAATCGCATGTATCATTTATTTTTTGTTTTATTACCCTTGGGGACCTTCAACCCATTAGGTCTCGATATTGCATCCCTAAGAACTCGTGAATCAAATGCAGACCCTTCCCATCCTAGCATTACAAATATGAACTCTCTACTAGGTGAACAAACAACAAGCACGTTTGTTGCGATTTCACCCTTCCTTGTCCTATATTTCGAGCAATCAACGCAATGACATTAACTTTAATGTATGTGTCATCCAATGCACCCAAACAATTATGTATTGGAAAGGTAGATGGTACAAGAGTTAGGTATATTATTCTAAATGGCCTTCACCATATAATGGAGGGATGTTAAAAATATGTATACCTCAAACTATTTCCACTTCGCATCAGTACAGGAGTTAGTGATTGGCTATGGTTTCTTCAGTAGAATCTCATGGAGTCACAAAATTTTGCTAAGTACAGAGTTGAAGTGCTTAGATACTGTCTCACTAGACCTTGTGAACTGTATATGAATTATTCGGTTCTTAACATTGTGGGCTAAGATATGCAAGAACATTGCGACCATCTCCTCGACATCTACTTATTTGGTCCCTACTAAACTGCCCATTATTCTCATCATACTACAAAGGATGGTAAAACATCTTCTATCCATCCTCGTACTCTCATGACAACATAGGTCACTTCCCTAGAATACCCTAAATCACTAAAATACCTAAACGACTAAAATACCCTAACCCTTAAAATACCCCAAACCCTAAGTCCCTAAAATACCCTAAACCCTAGAAACCCTAAACCATAATACCCTAACCTAAACCCTAGAAAATAAGAACTTTTTTATTTTTTTTTCCATTCTCTTTTATAAACGGTCACTTCTTTTACAAAAATTGATTGACACAAATTTTATAAATGGTCACTTCTTTTCCAAAAATTTGTTGACAAAAATTGGTTTACAAAAATGGTCACCTTTTTTTAATAATGTCCACAAATTTTAATTCAAACAAATCCTTGTTTAAAAAAAAAGTAGTTTTGGTTCACAAACCATGGTTTTCAAACACTTTTCTTTGTTTTTTTTTCTTAACACTTACCTCTTTTTTGAAAGACTGACTTTTTTTTTAAAAAAAACATTTGGATAATGACTTTTTTGAGAAAGAAAAAAACAACGATTTTTTTTAAACATTTCAATAATGAACTTATTCCATTTTTTAACCATTCAGATATTGAATTTATTTCATCTAATATTTTGGTTATGTGTATGTATCTCGAGAAATTACAAATAATCACTCTATGCATTTATAATAGCTAACATTCCATTATTGAAAAAAATGCCAACACATGAAGAAAAATAATATATTAATCACTCAATGAAAAGAATGTTGAAGACTAATGTATAAAGAACAACAATATATAAAAAACAATGGTAAAAATGTGAGTAATTTATAGAACGAACAAGAGTTGCATAATAGTCCAATATGATACAAGTAGGAAATAAAAAATTTTCAAACCTCGAACTAAGATCTATGATGTAGGGAGTCGTACCCTGCAAATAGTACAAGTGAAAAATAAATTAGTATGACAATATAAACCTAGATCATAAAGATATGAAACAAATGAAGAAGGAACGAGCACCTTAGTTACAAAGTTCAGGTCGAAGGGTTGTTAGATGTGGCTGGGAATGAACAGAGTACTGTAACATTTGAAGGAGATTAATGAATACATGAACAAAACAAATGTATTATTAAAATATACGTATAAAGGAAAAAATGAAGGGTAAAGAAAGTACTCACAAACTATGGGAGGTGTTAAAGCCGTAGAGTTGTGCTCAAAGGGTCCTAATGTGTGATATTGTGTATATATAGAGGAAATGACATTCAATAAAAATAGCAATACATTGAAAGGTAGTTGGGTGCACTTATCAATACGTGCACCCACCACCATTAATTAGAAGGGATTGAAATGAAAATAGAGTTAAACACAACACCAACCTAACACACATCCAAAATTAAACTTGGCCTCAGAGATGTACGTGGGAATAGAATGACAAGTGAAATAAGAGTAGCATTTAATACACACCAGGTCATTTAAACCAAATGTCACAACATACTATTGTAACAACATCTTTGAGGCCATTAAAACACCATTAAACCATAAACAGAGAGAGTTGTTGTAAAATTAACACATATCCGAACCAAACAAAATTTCAGAGTACATGGTATATTAAACTTGGCCTCAAAGATACACGATTTCATACATCATAATAAAATTTTAGAGTAGAAGATATAACAACGTGGTATGTAATTTGAACCAAATAGACTGAGGAAAACACAGTGAGGAAATAAGAGAAATTGAGGATGAAAAATAGAAAAGAAAATTAGAAACTGAGGGTGAGAAACAGAGAAAAAGTATCGAAAAGGTAAAATAAAATTATGAACTGAGGGTGAGACACAGAGAAGAAGAATAGAAATGGTAAAAAAAAAATTATGAACTGAAGGTAAGAAATAGAGAAGAAGAATGGAAAACGTAAAAAAAAATTATGAACTAAAGGTCAGAAACAGAGAAGAAGAATAAAAAAAAAAGAAAAGAAAAGTACATTAAAAAAAAATTATCAGTGCTCATCATCGACCTTCATATTACTCCATTTAAAAAAAATATGTGTTCATCATCAACCTTTAGAATATAGAGAACTTCATTTAAAAAACAAATCAGTGCTCATCGTCAAGCTTTAGAAATTCGAAAAATACATTACAAACAAATCATGCTCATCATCGACCTTCAAAATACAGGAAGTATGAAAAAAAATCAGTGCTCATCATCGCCCTTGAGGGAAAAGAAAACAAACCTCATTGAGAAAAGCTCCCCCCACCGGGCTTCGATAGCCCCTACCAAGCACTTCCTTGCCATGTTGGCTTGGATGGAGCATGCAACCTCACAAGAACAAGCATCAATTGAGAGAAAATTGGTGTGGATGAGGTAATAGCAATAAGGGCGACAAGGGTTGATCTCACGACTGAAGCGACAAAGGGAGTAGGTTAAGGGTTTCAGATCTGAAAAACAAAAAAATAAAATACGATCAATAACCATAGTTTCAAGTTCGTTTGTTAAAGGAAATGACATGTAGGGGTGGAGAGACATCGGCTAGGGATTAAAAAATGGGTCAAAGATCTAATTTGGGGCTTTCGTTTTCAGATGTTCAACAAATAAAAAAAAAACAAAGCAAAGGTCAATACCACCACAGAAGGGAAGAAGAATTGGAGAAGAAAGCGATCCTCGGGAGTGGAGATAAACAGAGGAGAGAGCATGCGTGAAGAGAGAATGAGAGAAATGAAAAGTGGCAAACCTTGTGGAGTGAGATAAATGCTTGGAATACTGTGTGGACAACAATATTTACTATTGAAGTATGCATATTTGGTCAAACAACTTCGAGCTTAAAATACTCACGGCCCAAACGGAAAGTAGACAAATGAAGTCCACTCTCCCCAACTCCTAGTCTACGGCCCAAACGTATCCTTAATTTTTAGATTTTGAAAATTAAGTTTAAAAAGTAGAAATGAAACTAGCCGTGTTTCTAAGCTTAATTTAAAAAAAAAAAAGTCATAATTACCCTGAAAACTCCGCTTTTGACGGGTTCCAAGTTCCAAGTTCCAAGTTCCCGTGCCTCCCAAATTGCGTTTCTTTTCTTTTTTGATAAGGCAAACTTCAGAAAAATTTAATTCATGAATTCATCGAGTTGCCAAAAATTTGATTCATGAATTCATCGAGTTGCCCCTTCTGCGATGAAATTGTTCCAGCAGAAGAACTTCAGCAGTACCGTTCTTACAGCTTCTGTTGCAATTACAATTACTTGTTTTGTTTTCTCTTATGAAGGAAATCGATTCTTTTGATCGTGATATGAAAATTTTGCTCACTTTTTTATTCCAAAACTTCTGAAGCTAGGGTTTACTGAACGACTGAGGAAGGACTTTTTATGTTATTGCCGTTGCAGGCATGCTAATGGTCACTTTGAGGATGAAGACAGTGACAATAAACAACACCAACTTGCTAGGGACTTTGAGCTGGCCCAACAAATGGCTCTTTCCTCTACTTCATATGACAATGTAATTTGTTTCATCTTTTTAGTTCCCAATGCCTTGTTTCTGCATTTGTTAGTTATATCTAGATTCTAGTTGATTCTTTTGTTATTCAATCCATACGGCTTCATGTCAGTAATTTGGTCCCTGTATGATTCTTGTTTGTAGGATAATCAGGAAACCATGGACATGACACAAGACATTAAGTTAAGTTGTGATGGGAGGACTGTGGTGAAGGAAGAATTGAATGTTAATGAAAAGATCTCTTGCCTGATTGGTTTACAGAATAGGAGTGCCTTTTATAAGGTGGAAGGTGGTCTGATGTCTTTATTAAGAAACTGTTTAGAATCAGAATCTCGTGACTCGACTTGTATTTTGTCAGGGTATGTTGATCATTACCAGAGTATTGAATTTGAGGATGTAGGGTGGGGCTGTGGATGGCGGAACATTCAAATGCTCTGTTCTCATTTGCTAATGCAAAGATCAGAGGCGAGAAAAGTTTTATTTGGTGGATCAGGAATTGTTCCAGATATTGCATCACTTCAGAGATGGCTTGAGATTGCTTGGGAAAGAGGATTTGATATACAGGGTGCAGAACATTTTAATTACAAAATTTATGGCAAAAAGAATTGGATTGGAACCACTGAATGTGCTACCCTTTCACGTTCCTTTGGGCTTCAGGCAAGGATAGTTGATTTTGGTCCCAAGAAGTGCGAGGCACTTTATCTCTCAGTCCCTGGTTCAAGTAATGGGACACAAATGGCAAACTTAATTGATGCAAATAAGAGAAAAACAGTTCAAGTTTATGGGCCCATGGATAGGTATCTTGTCAGTAGAAATGATAGTGTTCCACAAAATTGTTCTAGTGGGCATGAAAAGTCCAAATATTTTCAAACCTCTCAAAGTGTCAAGAAAAATAAGTCCACTGCGAAAGGTCATCAGGTTCTGGTTGATTGGGTATGGAATTACTTCTCTGATGGAAGGATATGCAAGTATAGCCACCAGCACGTTATTATTAGTGAAAAATCGTATGTCTTTAATTGGCATTTAATCTATCTTTTTTCCTTTCCTTTTTTCTTTTTTGTGTTTATTATAAAATCCATTTGTATATGTATAATGTGTTTGGCATCAGAATAATCATAGATTGTTTTGGTTGAGAGAAATTTTGGAGGATTCTTAGGATATCACTATCTCAATGCTTCTAATTGGAGTCTTCTTTCTAAGGAATTTTGTAATTATTCTATTTCTGTTATTTTAACCAATTGGAGAGTATATTTCTAGTCTTCTTTGGTTTCTTTTGGTAGATTTCTTGTGGACTCTTAGGATATCACTATCTCAATGCTTCTAATTGGAGTCTTCTTTCTAAGGAATTTTGTAATCATTCTATTTCTGTTATTTTAACCAATTGGAGAGTATATTTCTAGTCTTCTTTGGTTTCTTTTGGCAGATTTCTTGTCTACCCTCTCTTGTATTCTTTCGATATTAATGAAGGATAGCACTTTATTTGTGTTTTTCATTTAAAAAAAATACATTATGAATATATTGATTATCATGATAATTTGGAAGGTCTCATGACATGTTGCAAATGATTCCATTGATTTTATCAACGACGTTTCTTTTCTTTAAGACAAGAAAGAATGTGCCATCATTATCTTTAACTTCATGAGGTCTTTTCAACCAGGCCATTGTTCTTTCAGCATGATGGGCATTCGAGGACCATCGTGGGGATTCAATTGAAACAACAGCGTAATGGATTTCAGCAATACAATCTCCTGATTTTGGACCCAGCTCATGTAATTTTCTGCCCCTGCAGTTTCATTTATGAGCCCTATCTTTGCAGCTGTTATTTTTCTTTGTTGCTTCAACATTGTCAACTCATTATTCAGCATAAAGGTTCCTTCCAAATACTATCAGTTGAGTATTTGGGATATATTAGTTGACATCAATTTTCTCATTTGTTTGTTCATCTTGAAGTTTGCTTAAAGATCATGACACTTATGGACTAGGTGGTTTGATAATGCGTATGCCATTTGTGTCTGGATTTCATTGTTGTTTCTTGTATACGGATACTTGGAAGTTTTTTACATCATGTTTCTGAATAAAAGTTAACCGTTTTCTATATATAAATATATTAATTATAGATAAAGTGAAACTCTCCTTCCTCTTCCTTCTTGCAGTTGGAAATTTCAGTTGATTAATTATTGTAGGGATTGCTTTCTTTTCTCCCCCTAGTTTTGTGGAAGCATCATTCGTGTTGCATTCTTGTGAATCTGTGATCTCATGACATATTATGCAGAGTACGGAAGGCATTGAAAGGGCCCTTAGAGAGAATATTGGATGGCAGAAACTAATAAAAAGAGGAATTCATACGCTAAATAAGCCACAATACCAGGTTTGCCTTACTTTATTATAAACTTATAGTTAAAATTTCTGGTTATTGGTTGTAGACTATGTACCTAATATATTTTTTTTTCAGCTGTGTTATATTGATCCAGGAATTGCTGCTGGGGCTGACATGGAATTGCTGAAGACAATTGATAGCATCTTTCTGGAGCTTTAAATGAATACGTTGAACTTCTTTGTTCTCTGAGACACAGTTCATTGATGTGTATTTAAACTAAAAAATCTTCCATTTGTAAGAACCTATGATCAGATTCACCTGATAATAGAAAGTGCAAGTTTTTTGACGATTAGCTGTTTTTTGTATAAGGATATTAGACTTATATCCAACCTGTAATGATTTAAGATATTAATCATCAGCGAGGCTCTGTATCTTGAAGAGTTTTGAGTACACTCCATCAGGAGCTGTCAACAGGATGGTATGTGAACCTATCTCCACAATCTCACCTCTATCCATGACTACAATAACATCTGAATTTGTCACTGTAGAGAGACGATGGGCAACTGTAATCTGGGTAGTTCTGAAGCCATTGTTTTCATTTATTGACTCTAAAGCACTAACTAAAGTTCTTTCTGATTCAGCATCTAATGCACTCGTTGGTTCGTCTAGGAGCAAAATTGATGGTTTCTTCAAAAGAGTTCTAGCAATAGCTATTCTCTGCTTTTGTCCTCCTGACAGTTGGCAACCTTTTTCTCCAACAAGTGTATCATATCCATCAGGCAAAGAACTGACAAATTCATGTACGTTAGCTTCTCTTGACACCTTTAAAAGTTCAGTTTCAGAGACCTGCTCGCTCCCATAGCAAATATTATATCTGATCGAGGAGCTAAAGAGAACAGGCTCTTGTTGCACAAACCCTATATGTGTCCTCAATATTCTCAGATTGTATTCTTTTATATCCTTCCCATCAATAAGGATATTGCCTTCTTCAGGATCATAGAATCTGAGCAGAAGAGCCAAAACGGAGGACTTTCCAGCACCACTTGGTCCAATAAGAGCCACCCTCGATCCTGCTTTGATTTGTAAGCTGAAGTTGGTGAGAACAACGACTTCTGGCCTTGATGGATAGTTGAATTTTACACTTTGAAAATCAATTCTCCCTTCAATTTTCTTTATTTTTGAACTTTTTGGTATATCTGGTTCAATAAGAGTTTTCCGATCAAGTGTGTGGAATGCCGGAGTTAGTATGCCAATGGCTGAGATGACAGTCGGAATTAATGTCCACAATTCAGTGATTGACGGTACTGTGAGGGAGAAAATCTGGTATGATCTTATGCCATCTTCAAAGGATGCTTGTCTTTTGTGAACCAAAATTGCCGTGTACCACAAAGCAATGGCATGGGCAATGTTCCATAAGCAAAGGGAGATGCCGTGAATGATTCCATATTTAATGCTTTCTCTTTTGCTTTTTCTCTTTGGTTCTTCTAATGACATTCTCGCTCTTTTCATTATTTCTTCTTCGTGGCAGAAAGATGCAATAGTTCTTATGTTGGTTGCTGACTCGGTGGCTAATGAAATTAGTTCATGATGAGCAGCAGCAGAATCTCCTGAAAATCCTTTGGCAGACTTAGCTTGTATTAGGCCACCAATGAAGTGGAAAGGCATGACAGCCCAAGCAACCAGAGCCATTCTCCAGTTGACGATCAAGCTGACAGTGGTGGCAATTAGAATGGAGGAGATGCATTGTACAATAACAGACATTCGATCAGCTATTATGGTTTTTATCATGGAGGTGGTGTTCATTATTTGTGATGTAAGTGAACCAACATTGTTTTCAGGTCTGTCAAACCAAGCTACTTCATTGCGTAGTACAGCTGAAATCATTCATCAGTAGAATTGGATTAGTCTAGTTAATGTTATAAGCTATTTACAACTTCATGATTTTCTCTTAAAACTTTCTATATAACCAAAGACAAGTGTTCTTAAGTTGTACCTGAATAGAGAGCTTCTCTGAGATTTTTCATTGCTTTCTCTCCCACTACTCCGAAGAAATAGTGTTGCAAGGTGTGCGTAAAAAGTGATAGTAATCCCACTAGAGAAAAGATAAGGGAGTATAATCCGACTTTGTGCTTTGCATTTTGGTGATAGTAGGCTACCCCAATTGTTATGATAAAGAATCCAAAGATAGGCTTTGAGATGCCAGACAAAGCTGCTGCAATAGATCCAAAAGCAGTCTTCATAATCTCTATTTTACTCAAGTCAAACCAAATTCTAAAGAATATTTCTTTTGATCTCTCTTTCTCTTCTTCTTGGCTCAAAGAATCTATTTTGGAATTTTTGGGCTCAGGTTTGTGGTCCTGATCAAGGTCGCAAGATGAAGCTTCTTGATGCGTACTCCCTGGTTCTGGCAATGAATTTGAATTGCTGTCCATTAATAAACAATTCATACCAGTTAGTTAAGGTTTCTCTCAAAGCAAACTTTGGTTTATTTTAGCATGAAGAACAAACCTCGAGTCTTGAATTGGTTTGATATTATGCATGCTAAATAAGTTGCTATAGAATTTACTTGTTTCTAGCAAGTTTTGGTGTGTTCCTGTCTCTGAAACTATTCCATTTTCTATGATAGCAATCATATCTGCACCAACAATTGTCGACATTCTGTGGGCAATCAAAATGACTGTCCTCCCAACTATAGCCTTTTCAAGGGCGTCCTGAACCAACCTCTCTGACTCTGAATCTAATGCACTTGTGGCCTCATCCAGTAAGAGAATTCGTGGATTCTTGAGAATGGCTCTTGCAATAGCTATTCTTTGCTTTTGACCTCCTGAAAGTTGAGTTCCTCCTTGTCCAACCTGAAATTTTTTACCCACATATTTATTATTCATTTTGTTGAACCGCATCTTAGAAGAAACATATTTTATAGGCACTCTTAACTGGTCCATAATTAAGCATCTGTAACATGTTAATAGTGGTTTCGTTTACATCTCAGTGTTTTTTAAAATTTTAGTACTTTTACCCTGTGAAGTCTTCGGTTTTCACATATAAAAAATGCTATCATTTTTCCAAATTGAAGCTAAAAAATGTTTCAGTCTGTGGTAGAATCCTCAATCACCTCGAATTATTAAAATCAGGTGAAACTTTTGTATTCTGGCAGGAAATGGCATTGACAGAAAACTGTTTTAACTTATAGTTTTACCTCTGTTAAGTACTGCTGTGGAAGGTCAGATATAAAAGAGTGTGCATTCGCCATCACTGCTGCATTTTCTATCTTTTGATCATCTGCATCGATTTTTCCCATTTTGATATTGTCCTTGATGGTCCCAACAAAAAGTGCAGGTTCCTGGGAAACTGTTCCTATGTTATTCCGCAGGAATTTCAGATCCAAATCCTTTATGTTCTGATGATCGATGAAAATGTCTCCTGAAGAAAGATCGTTTTAAGATCGACATAAAAGTTGAGCTAAGAACTCTTGAAAAATAAGAAAGAGAAGAAAAGGGAAAGGGCTGATGGAGGCATACCATGAAGAGGCTCATAGAATCTGGTGACAAGGGAGATGACGGTACTCTTTCCGCACCCACTGCTACCGACTAAGGCAACAGTCTGCCCTGCTGGAATGGAAAAAGAGAAACCTTGAAGGATGAGTTTCCGAGGACGAGATGGGTAAGCAAAGTGGACTTCTCGTATGTCAATGTTGCCTTCAATATACTCCAATGTCTTCTCCTCTGAACTGTCAATTGCAGGTGGCTTCCTTTGAATGACCTGGAAAACTTCCTTCCCTGCAGCCTTTGCCTGGTTGAATATTTGCATATCTGGTGCAGCATAAGTCAATGAGCTGCAACCCACCAAAAAAAGAGTGAGATTTTTCATTTGATGTAGCATATTTCACATCTGTAGTTCATTTTGGATACTATATTTTTACTTACATTGCTCCAAAGAGGATGCTCATAACGGCAGCTATGATGTCCCCACCACTGGCCCTCCCCGCAGTTACTACAACGGCTCCAATCCATACAATGAGACTCCAACAGCAGAAGGTCGCAGTTTGAAACATTCCTATGCCCACTCCCTTCACTAACGCCTCTTGCTTGCTCATCACAACCAGTTTCTCGCACTGCTCTGCAAACGCCTTCATGCAGCCTCTCTCTCCCACAAATGCATACACTGCTCTTATTTGAGATATTGACTGCTCTATGCATATAAGTTAACATGTTTGTTCACTTAGATATGTCTAAATCAATGAGACTTAGATATGTGCACAATGTTGATAACATATAGCTATGTGCTAGGTTAGAAAAACTTGAAGTTGTGCAATGGCTCACAAATCCTGGTTTGTTTGGTTTAGAGATCCTTGAGCAGCACGTTGGGTGGGCTAATTTGGTATTACATGACAATCAAATGACATACGGAAGTAGATAGTTAGACAAATTAGTGTCATATGGTCTACATGAATTTTTACATTTTGGATTGTCTATTTTCTTATGTCACCATCGATCTTGTTAGATCCAATCAATCTGTATTTGTATAATTGAAATGTCATATCATCATTTTGTTAGGGATATAAACAATAGTGATTTTCTTTTAAGTTTAGAAATTTAAATAGATATAGCCATAAAAATTTCAAATCTAAACTTTCAAATATAATGTTTTCTATACTAATTCAGTTGACATGTTTACCTGTTGAACCGAGGAAGTAGCTTGGGATTGGTAACCCATTTTGAGAGAGGAAATGACAGTCATCCTCTTGGTATAAGTGGCTCCAATTGCCAGGACCAATGGAGCAACCAACAGAGTGAGCAATGACACTTCCCAACAGCTTATGATGGCAATCACAAATCCACTAAAGAAAGATGCCACACTCGACAATAAATGCCCCAACTGCATAGTTTTTTAAACGAGAGTCGTGTTAAATCACCATTGAATTCAAAAGGGGTTACAATTTTATAGGGATTTGATTACAAATTTTGTCTTGATATCATGTTAAATTGCCACATAAACTTAAATACTTAAGCTAATAGATGTACGTTTGGTTACCTTTTCTCCAATGGCGTCCTGTATAATGCTCATGTGGCCACTGATTCCAGTGATAATTTTGGCAGTTGTGAGATCTGTGTCAAAAGCACCAATTTCTTGGCTCAGCACTGATTGCAGAAACGCTAGTCTTAGACGAGCTGTCTGTCTCTCACTTGCATACATCCAACACCCAATTTCTATAGAGAGAAAAATGTGAGTATACTTTCATGTAATGTGAAGTAATTTATTCAAATGTTTAAGGAAGAGAGGGATTTTACCAAGCATTCCTGCTGGCAAAGTGGCAATGGCCATGTACCATACAAATGGAACCACCTGCCCAAAACAAAATCCTCCCTTAGGCTTCGTTTGTTTCACTGGTTTTGAGATGGATTTTGGCAATGGTATAAAAAATCAATGTTTGTTTTATTGATCTTTACTTTTTAAAACCCAAGTAATTATTACTCATAGATAAAAATAAACCATGAACCATGAGATTTTATTATCCATGTAGGAGATGAGTTTTTTTTTACTTGGGATTTTTTTCCTTGGAAAATGGAGAAGGGAGAAGAGAGAAGAGAGAGAAAAGTAATAATTAAACTCCCAAATATTAATATCATCCATATCCAAACACATACATGAGTTATTTTTATCTATGGATAATAATTACTTGGGTTTTTAACTCCTAGATTTTTAACTCCCATATATTTTATATTTTCAATCTAAACGGGCCCTTAGTTATATATATAATTTTTCTAGATGAGTTTATAAGAAGTGATCAATTATTGGGTTTTGGTAGAGATCTTGAAGGGTTTGATTGAATAACTCAAAAGGGTTTTGAAGTATCATTTGCAGAAATAAAAATCTCTTTTATTATATGATTTCTTCTTGCTAGAATACTTTATTTTTAGAAAAATCCACAAAGTACTAAAATTTAGGTTTTTGTGGAATTTTGGAAGACGCTTTTTTAAGTGCTTAAAAAGCACTAATGGTTGTTTTTAAGCTTTTGTCTAAATGAAGAACTTTTCTAATATGTGTTTTTAGAAAGAAAAAAAAATACTAATTGCCGATTTCTTGCGAAACTAATTGAAAGTACATTTTCTTTAATTATACCTAATTGTGCATGAACTATGTATTTTAATTGAATATTCACGTATCCTTTTTTGGAAGTAGCTTAATTGTCTATAAATAGATATGATATACTACTAGAGTTATTATGGAGTCTAAAATGTTCTTTAAAAATTTAATGAAATAGGTTATCTTTGATGTGTTAGAGTTTCAAGAAAGAATGTCAAAATAAACATAGTTCAGTGGCAATTAGCATGTATCTTCGACCAATAGGTCAGATGTTTGAATCTTCCATTCTCAAATGTTGTTGAACTAAAAAAAAAAAAATTCAAGAAATTAAATAGTAGTATACAAAATTTGTATTTTGGGTTATTTTTATTTCTTCTTAAATATTTTATTCGTGTGTGTGTCCACCACACTTCCAGCGCATTCAAGTAGCTATGAAATTTTCAAAGCCCCATTTTGACATGTAGCTAAATACTAAAAGTACCTTCAACACATTGAAACCATCACAAACATACTACTAAACATACTTAAATAAATTAATAATTTCACTTTTTGAATATTATTATTTTTAAACTTATTTTAAAAATATATTAATTTTGAAATTTTTTTTTAAAAAAATAGTGTAGTTTCAATTAGGTCGATGCAAAATCGCCTCTTATATGAATACAATACCTCTAATAAAGAAAAAATTCAAAGTCTAGCTACTGTGCAAAGTAAAGTTATTGGTTATATTTATGCAGAAGTTGTTCGATCATTTAATGGAATCGTCTATTCAAAAGATGACTTCGTGACACAGCAAAGTTGTCTCTTGATTTTGGATAATTAGACCTAATTAAAACTACAACATTTTTAAAATCAGGTTTGGAAACTAATGTATTTGAAAAATAAGTTTTTTAAAAATAATAATATTAAAAAAAAAGAAGAAGACCATGCATGAACACAATTCATAAATATATACCTCATAGAGGGCATCAACCATAGCATCAATATCATCAATATTATTTCCAAATGCATTGAGTGCTTTGCCAAGCAAAAAATACCCAATAGGCTGAGCCATGCCATGGACAACAGAACCCAAAGTTCCCAAAGCCATTAAAACCCAATCCAAAGTATCTGCATAGCTAAGAAGCTTGTGGAATGGAAAAGCATCATCAATGGAGGGATCTTGATCTTGCTTTTTCTCTTCATAAGTCATCTTCTTTAATTTGCAAGTCAGTAATTTACATGCAGAAGCTCCCCCTTCTATTATATATATACAGCTCCAAAATAGCTGAAGTGAAGCACAAGAATCTTCATGGGATATGCTTGTTTCCAAATGAAATATAAAATAGAAGAAAAAGTGAACTGAAATGGCCTGTCTTCTTGATTTTATCTGAATGTTGTTTTGTGATAATGGATATAAGGGGCTGCTGACATTGCAGTTTTAGAAAAAAAGGTAGATGAATTAGCTTTGAAAAGTTATAACTTATAATTGTAGAGCGAGTCAAGAATATAGGTTCTGAGAACTTGAAGACAAGTGAAAAACAAGTTAAATAATGAAGAGAAGCAACCTGTTTTTCTTTATCTTTTGTGTTTGGTTTTTGACCACTGCCTTTTGTCGCTGTATTTTGCTGTGTCTGAGAAGTAAAAGAAGAGAGATTGTGGTGTAGATTATATTCTTCAATAATGTGCATGATGCGTTTGTAGAATGGCTTGATTTGGTTACTAGTTGATAAGATTTTTGTTAGGTTAAAAAACACATTTGGTCTCCAGATTTTCGTTAAAAGCAACGATTCTATAAGTAACAATTATTTGACTGTCCCTTGAAATTTTTAGGTTAGTTGGATAAACATTTGAATTTTAGTTTTTAGTTTTTGAAAATTAAGCATATACACTACTTCAACCTATGGTTTTTTTTTTTTTTTTTTTTATAATTTTGTTATCTACTTTTTAGGAATGTTTTCAAAATCTAAGTAAAGTTTTGGAAACTAAAAAAAAGTAGTTTTTAAGGACTTGATTTCATTTTTGGAATTTGGCTAAGAATTCAAAATTTCCTTAGGGAAAAAAGAAAATCATTGTAAAAAAATTATGAGAGAACAAGTTCAATTTTGAAAAATCAAAAACTAAAAACCAAATAGTTATTAAACAGAACTTTAATAATTTAATTCATGAACTTTAGTATATGTGTAACGATTCAAGTTTATATTTTGTTGCAATTTGGTCACCTTCGTGAAAAATTCAATCAAGTTGAAGTATTGATTTTTAGTATGTAACGATTTAGTCGATATAATTTTAAAATGTATATTTAATTTATATACGAACGATTTTTATCAATCTATATATGTAAGTAATTGTCATTATGCTTTAATGGAATTCTTCACGATAAGGACTAAATCGTTCGTATATAAATTAAATATACATTTTGTCACATACTAAAGTTCATAGATTAAATTATTAAAAAATTAATCTATAAAACTAAATTGTTACATGCTAAAGTTTAGTGATTAAATTTTTACCTCAATAAAAACATAGGAACCAAATGTATTTTTAGATGGCAAATCGTTGAATGAGAAAATTTTGATATATATGCATATTAATTGAGAATCTTTTTGTTCCACTCCTCTACAGTGTAGTTTCTTTCCCATTTATTATTGTCAATTTAGAAATTTTTATATATATGCATATTAATTTTGATATATACTGAATTTTTGTGTTCTATCCATCTTCTTTTTTTTCTTTCCCATATCTATTATTGTCAAATTTTCAATAATTTTCCTATAACCATTTAGACAAAACACTTCTTTCAAAGTTGTCTCAAATATTTTAAATTTTTTTATTTTACTCTCAAGATATAAAATATTTCAATCAATTTTTGTTAAATAATAGCTTTGAAATTGAATTAATATAGATGGTGACATAATATTTTTTAAAAAAATGAATTGATTTTATTTTTATTTTAAATATTATTTTCCTTCACACTTTACTTAATTGAAAACCTGACCAGTCCATCCTTATCTATCATAAATTTCTCCCTAGTCCCTAGGTTTCTCTATGGTCACTCCTTAGTAGCGCTTTCTCGGTAAGCATTTCTTAAAGAAATGATAATTTAGGCCTCTTTTGATAATAATTTAGATCTTATTTGATAACTATTTAAGTCTCGTTTGATAATTATTTGATTTTTAAAAATTACATTTTTTTTCTCATTATTTCTCTATAATAAGTTTCATCTTTAACAAAACATTTGAATTCTTAACCAAGTTCTAAAAACAAAAACAAGTTTTTGAAAACTACTTTTTTTAGTTTTCAAAATTAACTTGACTTAGTTTTTGAAAACATATGTAAATAACATAACACTACTTCCACCTATAGGATTCTTTATTTTGGTATCTACTTTTTTCAAATATTTTCAAAATCCAAATCAAGTTTTGAAAACTAAAAAAAAAAAAAAGTTGTTTTTAAAAAGGGATAACTACATGTATAGGCCATTTGAAAATCTAATCTATACAAATGTCTAGATTTCATAAATTTTCAGCTTTGTCAATGGTTAGAAGCCCAAAATAGGCTTGAATTTATATACAAATTAGGTTTTTCTTTTTTTTTTTTTTTCTTTTTTTTTTTGTAATTAATGTAAATTTGAAAATTTAAAAAAAAATAAAAGGGGAGATTTTTTCTTAATTGTGGTAGCATTGATTAGGTTATTTTGTAACTAACATAAATTCAAAAATTCAAAAAATAAAAAAATAAAATGGAAGATTTTCTATAAGTGTCGATAGCATTGATTAGGTTATTTTATAATTAATGTAAATTCAAAAATTATAATAATAATAATAATAATAAAGGGGCAGATTTTCCATAAATTGTTAGTAGCATTGATTTTTTTTATAATATATGTTTTATATTATAGATATGATTTACATGCTCAATGGAAAACTCGGTGTACATCAAACTGAAGCTTCTATCTCTTAAAATCAACAATCTAGTTTTTTTTTTTTTCTATTTGTAGACTGAATGAATGTCCTAATTAGTTTTGATTCAACATTGGAACGATATTGTATGCCCTAATAATATTTTGGTATATTATTTTCAATTGTGGGTATATTTATTTCATATGTTAGCTGTATAAATTTAATATGTATGACCATAAATCTACTTCTCCGACCACACATTGTTCTCGACTATATTCATGTGTGTGTGTGTACCGAGTATATATTATATATAAAAATTTATATTTATATATACACTATTGGTATTGTATGAGAATATAGTACATAGTATATATTTATCATTTGTAATGTAAAGCATGAACCTTACCAATGTTGCATACTTGATTATATTTGTCTAAATATATATTATATACTTTAGTTATCTATATGAAAAACATATATTATTGTACCTAATTCAGAAATTTTGGTAATAGAATAAACATAAAATAATTTAAGAAACATAAATGGGAAGACAGAAAAAAAGGCTTCTGATGACAAAAAGCAAATGAGAATAATCAGAAAAATGAAAAAAGAAAACTGTAGAAATGCCTTGAATCTGTTATCTAGTGCTCCGAATGACTAAATACCGAATGACCTAAGTGATTGGAGATTAGTTTATTTTTCGTAATTTTGGACTTTTTGGGCCTATTCTATATTAGGGTTAGATGGGTGCTATATATAAACCTTCTAAACTCTTATCTGAGATCTCTTTGTATTATATACTCAATTTCTCCTCAAGATAATAAAATACTCTCCCCCTCTGCCCGTGGACTTAGTTAACACACCGTTAGTGAACAACGTAAATCTGTGTGTCATTTTATTCTTTTTTGTGTTGCTTGTTTGTCGTCTGTTTTTGTTTTAACAAAAACAAAAAAAGTTATATGTCATTACACTTAAGCAGAATAATCGAAATCCAACAAAAGCACATCGAGAAAGAAAAAATAAATAAAACCTACTTATTTTCTTGACATAAAATCAGTAAGCACAGTAGCAGAAAGCTTCAATTCGAATGAAAAAATGGAAAATGTGGAGATTGAAATCTTAATAAAATAAGGGTTGTAGTATATTAAAATTACTAAAAATAATGATACGTAATTAATATTAAAATTATTTGCCCTAAATGAATAATCTCATTAAAGAAAAAATGAAATACAATAACATCATAAATATAAAGAGATGTAGAATATTTAAGGGTAAAAATAGAAGAAAACTACTGCAAAAAATTGAGCTAAGCTAAAGCTCAAATTTTTTCTAAAATTTAACATTTATGAAATATAGTCTTAGAAATAGACCATTTGACATAATTTATGTTTTAAAAACTTATTTTTGGAATTTGACTTCAAATATCTCCTTAAGATGAAATAATTGTATAGAAATTGTGAGGAAACAAACACAACTTTCTTACAATGGTTTTCATATTTCTTGAGGAAATATTTGAATTCGTAGCCAAATTTCAAAAACAAAAATAAGTTTTTAAAAACTATTTTTTTTTAGTTTTCAAAACTTTGGCTTAGATTTTGAAAACCATTTGTAAAAAAGTAGATAATAACAAAACAATTAAAAAACTCATAGGTGAAAGTAGTGTTTATCAGCTTAATTTTCAAAAATGAAAAGCAAAAAGACCAAATGGTTATCAAACGAGACATTAATTTTTGGCTTTTTAATTTTAAAAAATTAAACTTATAAACCTTACTTCCACCAACGTGCTCCATGCAAATCCAACCTTAGTTTCATGGCATCCTCCACACCATTGTATTACTTGGTTTCAATGGTGATGAACCAATTACAAAGCTTCATCACCAGCCATCTAGAGCCAACATAACTAAACAATGACCAACTTTGGTTTTTTATGCAGAGATTATTTAAGGTGAATGGGTTTTCGTGCTACACCCAAAAACTAAAATACAATGAACCTATATTCAGATGTTTATGGTGTAATTATTTATTCTTTTACCAAACCTTCGGCTTCTTGAGATCGTTTTTTTGGAGCACACACCATTATAGAGAAGCTCAGAAGGCAAGCACAACAGCTATCCACTCCTTTCTACCTTGTGTTTGGATTGAGATTCAATATAAAAAAAACAATTGGGAAATTGGGAAAGAAAAAAAAAAAGAAATAATACCATGTTCGTGACTTTTCAATATCAATAAAACCTTTACACGTTTTTAAATTGTTTTGAAAATTGTACTTTAATAATTATAAGGGAAAATTACCTTTTTGGTCCCTGAATTTTTAAGATTGGGTGCGTTTAGTCCCTGAGTTTTCAAAATGACCCTTTTAGTCCCCGAGTTTTGAGAAATAGGTTTAAAAGGTCCCTCCGTTTGTTTTTTCAGTTGCTACAGTAACGGAATAATTATTTTATTAATTTTAATAAAATAAAATAATAATTATAATAAAAAATAAATTCAAATAATATTAAAATAAAAAAACTCCACTCTCTCTCTTCTTTCTCTCCTTTCTCTCTCCTCTCCCTCACCCCTCACCCCACGCCCCCACCTCCACTCTCCTCTTTCTCTCCTTTCTCTCTCCTCTCCCTCACCTCACTCCCCCACCTTCACTCTCTCTCTACTGAAGCTCGTCGCCGGCGTCTTCTCTCCACGGTCTGGAACGAACTCATTCAGCAACCTTGACGCAAAGGAGATTTGGAACAAGGAGATTACAAAAAGGATTTGAATCATTGAAGAAGATAAAGAAAAAGAAGCCATTTTTATAAAACACAAAACGAGAGGAGGAGGAAAATGGTGAAATGGGTTTGTGATGAAAAGACGAGTGGAAGGGGCTTTTATATATAGGAGGAAAAACTTGTTGTAGTGGAGAGAAGATGCCGGCGCCGGCGCCGGCGACGAGCTTCAGTAGAGAGAGAGTGAAGGTGGGGGAGTGAGGTGAGGGAGAGGAGAGAGAAAGGAGAGAAAGAGGAGAGTGGAGGTGGGGGCGTGGGGTGAGGGAGAGGAGAGAGAAAGGAGAGAAAGAAGAGAGAGAGTGGAGTTTTTTTATTTTAATATTATTTGAATTTATTTTTTATTATAATTATTATTTTATTTTATTAAAATTAATAAAATAATTATTCCGTTACTGTAGCAACTGAAAAAACAAACGGAGGGACCTTTTAAACCTATTTCTCAAAACTCGGGGACTAAAAGGGTCATTTTGAAAACTCAGGGACCAAACGCACCCAATCTTAAAAACTCAGGGACCAAAAAGGTAATTTTCCCTAATTATAATATTAAAATTAGCTATTAAAATAGTACATATTAAAAAGACGTAAAAGGGAAAACCAAATATATATATATATATATATATATATATATATATATATATATATATATACAAAATTTGATTATCTTCATGAAACAAAAAGTAATTGGTTAAAAATCACTTTTACTCCCTAAACTTTTATGGAAGTAATAATTTAATTTTTGAACTTTGATTTGTAACGATTTAGTCTATCTACTTTTAATTTTGTAACAATTTAGTTTTCCTACTTTAAAATTTGTAACGTTTTAGTTCCTATTGCGAATATTATTGTTAAGATTTAATGAAATTTCTTACATAGGTAGATTAAAAACTAATTATGGACCCAATATGTTTGTAAGCTACAAAGTCTAAATCGTTAAATAATAAAAAATTGATATTTAATTGAATTTTTTACAGTAGGGATTAAATTGTTACAAATTTAAAAGTATATGGACTAAATTGTTATATACTAAAGTTCAAAGACTAAATTGTTAGAAATTTGAAAGTATCATGACTAAATTATTATAAAATAAAGTTTAGGAACTAAATTGTTACTTTCATAAAAATTTAGGGACTAAAATGCATGTTTTTTTAATCAAAGTAATATAATTTATCTGACAAAATTAGGTTATGCTTTAAACTTATAAAGTTCATAAGTTCTTTATTAAAATTTATTATTTTATTTTATTATTTATAATTAGTGTAATTTGTAAAACTATAAGATTAAAAGTAATTATTATTAATAATAAAATACGTTTAAAATGGAAAATATATGAAGTCTCACCAATTAATTTTGGATCTTGTTACAAATGTATGAAAGAGAGTGAAAAACGAAGGTTTATTTTGCGAATTTAATATATGTAAATGAAATTAATCTTATTTCTAATTGGTTGTTTTTATGTCAAAAGATTCAAAATGGATTGAAACATCAAAATGAATTAATGTTTCATTACAAATTCAACATACAGAAGTTAAATTTGTAGTTACTTCTAATTTGATAAGTTTAGTTTAAATTTTGCAAATAACTAGTCAATTGAGTTATGTTTTTGACAAATGTTTCAGTATTTATTTTTATTTTATTATATTTTTGGAGAGTTACTAATTTGCTAACCTATAAATAACAACTTGTTTCTCTTCATTTGGAGTATCCCATTTGAAGTTTGTTCTCTTCTTCTTCTTTCTTTTGATATTGAGTTGAGTTGAGAATAAGTATCCAAGAATTCTGATGGATCTGAGTAGTTCAAGGTTGTTGTCCTATCGAAATTAGTCGTTGTATCATGCTTAAGATGATTGTTGTACTTTGCTTGCAACCTGTACTGCAGAGCGAATAATTGTCTTCATGACAACACTTTGTAAACGTGCCTCAACTACCAATCATCTCATTTTCCTTTCTTGTTTCAGGTTTTTATACGTTTGATGTTATTGTTATCAATCTAATCATCTACGACCATCTGAGCTTTTGGTCCTCTCATCTAGTTCATTTATGGTTTCCTGTAATTTTTATTATATACAGAGTCTGTAGTCATATTTACTCTGTAACTATTTGTTGCCAGTTATGTGTAATTTATTTGCTAGTGTTACATAGTTTGTACATACATCGTATTTCCCTAACAATATCTATAGTTACTCAATTTTTTTTATCACAATAAAAATGATATATAAATATGAAATATGAATCATACAATCATTAATTTAATAATTATCATGATATATTTTATATTTTATTAAAAATTAAATGAAGTTATACATTTCTAATTTGCCAATGTTATATCATTTACTACATCAACAAATTCTTCTTGATTATGTTCAAAATTATTATTAGTATATTCTTTAATATTCTTAATTATTTTCTTAATTTTCTTAAATTAGAGCTTTCAAATTGTCGTAAAAGAGAGGCAACTTTATAGTTGGAGGGATGAAAGAATTAAACAATTCTTTTATAATTTAAAACTCTCATATTGATATATAAGTAAATAAAAAAATTATATTTAATTATATAATTAATTTATGTATATGGAGACAAAACCTTTTAATCTATAGGGGTGCATTTAAATTGAATTATTTCAGACCACCTTCTTAATGAATTTAGGTTACATTTTATTAAACACAAATTAATTTATGTCTTTTTAATTTTTCAATGATTTATTATTTATTCCATCATCAAAATCTTCTTAATAACTTTTTAAATTATTATTAGTATACGTTTTAATTTTCTTAATTTTATTGAAATAAAGGTTTCAAATTGTTGTGGAAGTGTGTATATAATTTTATTAATTTGATTTTATGTTATAATAAAAATTATTAATTATAATTGAAGGAAAATTATTTGAATTTTTGGGAAATGAAATCACAACATTTTTGTATTCCTACTTTTTTTAGATTCCAAGCAAATTATTATTGATAAATTAATTGGTTGATTTAACATTTATAATCCATAAAAACTTTTTGAGGTGTTGATTACCTGATTATTTTTTTCAACAAAAGGAAACCTAAGCTTGTAATTGATAAAAAAAATTATTATTTGTTCAACAAACATTTTAAATAATAATAATAAAAAAATAATACATTGATTATAAAAGAACAATAATAATAAAAAAAACAATAGTAACGAAAAAAATCCAAGACCCTAGCTTTATACCCATTCCTTATAATAGAATTGCTCACTTGATAATCGCTAGATAAACAGTATTATTCAATTTCACGAAAGTGAAATCATAAAGTTGCAAGCCTATAGAATTGATAATATAAATTCGAAACATGTATTTCTTGCAACTTAAATGTAGCACTAGAGCATCTTGAAATGCTTTTAAGATTGAAGAGACTTTGAGAACAATGACTTAAGAGGATTAAAATAAAGCTTTTTGTATTTGGTGAAAAAATGGTTGAAGAAAGTCCACTTTTATAGTAGCAGGGATGAAAAGTTACAAAACACTCATAATTTTAGAACTTTTGAAATTCTATTGTTGATTATAGTTAAAGAAAAAACAATAATTGTTGGAAAAAATTGTCTTCTAAACTTTTAGATTCCAACATTTATTATTAATGAGTAATTTACTATTCATAATTAATTATTAATGGCATAATTGATAAATTAGTAAATCCAAAAAAAGGACAAAAGTATCAAAAAAATTTCTAACATCTTCACTTTTTAATATATTAGAGGTTGTTTGGAATGCCGAGTGTGTTATAATAGTCTGTGGGTTATAATAATCTGTGAAGTTATATAATATGTGTTTAGGATGTAAAGTTATTTAATTTGGATTATAATGTGTTTGGGGTGCAGAGTATTTCACAAACTATTATAACTCACGCCTCAAACATCTCATAGATTATAAATAGTATAGATTAGATAATACAAGTCAAGCTAATTTTTAGCATCAAAGCATTTGTGTGTTTGCCAATCTGAGCTAGCTTAATGTAGGGGTGTGCACGGTTTGGTTAAGTCCGATTTTGATCAAGATCGATGACCGAACCAAACACGTCGGTTATGAGGTGTCATAAACTGAGGAAATTGATGTTTTCTTTGATTTCGGTTAAAAACCAAACCAATCGGTTTCGATTTCAACCAGTTCAGTTGGATTTTTAACCGACTTTTTCTTACACGTTTTGTCCAAGTCCCAACACATTTTACCAGTAGACAGAGTGAGCAAGAGAAGCAACAAGGAGATGAGGGCAAGAGGCAAGGGAAATATGAGGTTATCGGTAGTGAGAAACGAAGAAAGTAAGTAGCATAGCCGGCGGTCATAGGTGGTTGCAGAAGTGAGACGTTGGAGGTGGCTGCGAGAGTGAGACATTGGCGGTGGTAGGGGCAAAGATGGTGAGGAAAAGAAGAAGATGAGATTAAGTTGGAGAGAAAAAAATGAAAGGAAAAGAAGAAGATGAAATTAAGTTGTAAGAGAAAAATGAGAGGAAAGAAGAATATGAGAAGGTGAGAAAGGGAGAATCGTAGAGGGAAAGAGAAGAAGACAGAGAAAGAGAAGAAGTGAGAGAGATTGATGGTTGATTGAAATGAAGAGTACAATCAATATATGAAAGTGACATCTAGGGTTTTGGAAGAGAGAGAAAGAGAAGAAGTGAGGGAGATTGATGGTTGATTGAAAGAAAAAGTGCAATCAATATATGAAAGTGACATCTAGGGTTTTGGGCTTTAGTTATTAACCATTGGATGTGGGTTGGACTAAAGGTTTTTTTAAGTTAATTATAAAGTTTGGTTTGGTTCGGTTCGATTTTTTTAAAAGGATGAACCAAAGGTTGAACCGAAAATCTAGATTTTTTAAAAGTTTAAATCGAGAAAATTAAAATTGTTCTAGAAATCAGACCGAACCAGTCGATTTGGGTCGGTTTCTGCACACTCCTAGTTCAATGGATAAGAAACCAATTATCATTCTAGAGATCTATAGTTGAATCTCTGTAAAGACCCTACTTATCTTATTAGACTTCACAGGGACGCTACCACATACATTCTACTATACATTCAGAAATCTTTAATAAAGACACAAAAAAATCCAATCATTTATTAAACAATCAGAAACTTTAGCTCGGGATCCCTTTATTTCAAAACATAAGAATAAACCAAAAAATTTAAAATCAAAAATAATTTGTAGAACTCGACAGTTAAAAGGTTGTAAAAATAAATAAAATGCTAGCCTATAAGAGTTTGCGGAAGAAAAACTTTTCTACTTCACCCATGGCCTCTGCAGCAACTACCAAGTCATTCGCCCATAATGCCCTTGCCTTTACTTGAAAAGAAAAAATATTTTTGAAAAGGGTGAGTATTTTACAATACTCAGTAAGTGACCTCACTACCGGGTCAGGGTATGCATACACACATAATGAGTTTTCGAAAACATTTTCTTTCTTTCCTTTGGTGGGACCTAAATTCCTTTCATAGCGGAAACGTTCCTCTTTCAACTTTTCTCTTCGGCTTAATGTGGACAATTAACCCACCCTAACATTCCTTTTCATTTAACATTTTCAAGTTCCTTTTCGTATAGCCTCGTAAGGCTCCTTTTCGTATAGCCTCGTAAGGCTCCTTTTCATATAGATGTACATCAATAAATTTACGAGGGTAATTGCCACAACCTTCGAAATCAAATTTTATCATGAAAACATAATGTATGCATGAGGTCCCAAGCATGTTAAACTTTTCATTCTATGATGCAACACAAGCAACATTCTCACATCATTTATCATAAATCAAAACCAATAACCATGCATAACATTCATGAAAAAATTGGAAAACAAACAAGTTAGAATCCATTTTTATATATAACAAGCATTTTAAAAATTTATCAAAAATCCATAATAAAATATTTATAAAAGCTTTTTATTTCAAATTAATTAAATTTTTTTTTTTTCAATTCAGTTCCTGACTTGCATTTAAGCATACGACATAAGGTCCCTTACCTTGGCTAAGCTCAAGAAAGGATCCTCAAACTCCTATTCCAGAAATCCCTTGGCACCTATACCCATTTTCAAAGATCAAGCTTAACATTCATAGTCTTTAAACTCCACTTCCAGAAACAACCTAGGACGTTGGTTTAGTAAACAACTTATTCCAAGAAACCCATATCTAGTAGGAACTCATACTCATAAACATACATGTGTTCCAAGACTCATACTTAAAATTCACCTAAAGTCCTATCTACCTAAAGTCCAAACTTAGAAAAAGAATTTGGATTTTACCTCCGCTCCTCTCTAAAACAGAACCGAGCTTTGTCGATTAATCCAATGGTTTGATTCGATTTTTTTTTGTCCAACCAACCTCCACCTACAATGGGTATTACAAAATAGAACCCAAAAATTAAGGGGTAATCCTCTAAATTACTAAAACAGTGCCCAAAATCAGAATTCTATTGTGAAATCTATGAGTATACAACACGAGTTAGCTTACCCACGCGAAAACGGAGTCAACCCATGGTTGTACAGTACCGGAACTAGCCGGAAAATAGCCCAAATACAGAAAAATCTCGCCGAAAAAATGAACTGCAGCAAGACGCCGGCGTTCGGAGTGGACGGCGATCGGCGATGCGCGTGGACGGCGTGGACGGCGACTTCAGCGTGTGGGACGGCGATGGTCGCGCGACGGCTCAGTTCGTGCGGCGTGGGCGTGCGGCTGCGTGGGCGTTCGGGTCGGTTCGCGAATCCGGCGGTTGCGTGCGGCGGCGGGTGGATCGTGCGGCGGCTAGAGGTTCGTGGCTGGCGATGCTCGGGCGGTTTGAGGTGGTGGTGAGAGCTGCTGGAAAAAACTTCCTCCTTGCTTCAATGGTGGTTTTCGAAAACTCAAGGGGAGAAGAAGATGAAGATGGCGGCTGGCTTTGGAGGCTTAGCTTAGAGCTTATATATAACCTAGGGCTGCGTGCCAATTAAAATAACAGAGAGAGATAATAAGGCTTGGCTCAAACATGGGCTTGGGCTTGGCTTGAAGTCCATTAATTTACGAAAACGCCCCAAACAACAATTAAAACCCATTTTTCCTTCTTTCTTCCCATTCTACCCTCAAATTCTCTAATTTCAATTATGCTATAACTCCAAAATTAAACATAATACACATCTTAACATAAAATTGGCCTTTAAATTAAATTAAATTCCAAAATTAAAGTCTTAATCAATACCTAAAAATGCTGGTCGTTACAATCCCGCAATTGTTGAACTGAAAAAAAAAAAAAATCATTTGTGTGTCTGTACGACTAGTGTGTACTTGCTTCGCTCTCATGAATGAGCTTTTTAGATGGAGCAATTATTTAGTGTGTTTTTGGGTTTTTTTGTGGGTAAATATGAAAAGTGTTTTTAGTTACCGCTTTTCAAATTAGTTACTATAGATAAAGAACACAACCTATATTTACTATATATTTATAAAAAAGAACAGTTTAAAAATACTTTTGGTTTCTAAACTTTTATAAAAGTAACAATTTAGTCCTTAAATTTTGATTGGTAACGATTTAGTTCATGTACTTTCAATTTTGTAACAATTTAGTTTCTAAACTTTAACATGTAACAATTTAGACCCTATACTTTAAATTTGTGAAGTTAAAATACCATTTAGTCCATGTACTTTGGGCTTTGTTTCATTTTTGTCTCTGTACTTTCAAATATTCAATTTTAGTCCTTGTACTTTCAATAAAGCTTAAAATTAGTCCTTATTATTAGTTTATTGTTAATTTTTCTTTTAAAAAATTAATCTTTATTAGCTTTCCCTCTATAATTTTGGAAGTATGCTCATATTGTATCTTTTCTTGTATTAAAATTATTATCATTATTTAACCAATTTTGATAAAAATTAACTTCAAACTTATCATAATGACCAATTTTAAGCTTTATTAAAAATATAAGGACTAAAATTGGACATTTAAAAGTACAGGGGCCACAAAGTACACGGACCAAAATGATATTTTAACCAATTTGTAACGATCTAGTCCCTATTGTGAAAATTATTGTTACAATTTAATTGAATTTCTTTACATAAGTAGATTAATAAACTAATTAGGCACCCAATATGTTTATAAGCTACAAAGTATAAATTATTAAATAATAAAAATCGACATTTAATTTTGTTGAAAGTTTTTACGGTAAGGACTAAATTATTACAAAATTGAAAATACATGGACTAAATCGTTACAAATCAAAGTTCAAGGGCTAAATTGTTGCTTCTATGAAAGTTTAAGGACCAAAAGTGATTTTTAACCAAAAGAATTATATGCCATGGTTAAATGATTGGTGGTTAGTTTAAAAAAATGAAAAAGAAAAAGAGAGAGAGAGGGATTGGTGGTTTGCATAAAACTTTTATTATTTCCCTTGTTTATCAATTTTTATAGGTGCACCAAAATTTGTTCGCTCAAACCAATTTTTTAGTAGTCCTAATTTTTAGAGGATGAATGTAAATACTTTCACATCCTTTAAAGTACAAAAATAATTTATTCTCATAATCACAATTATTGATGACTTTATTAGAAAACCAACTTATTTACTTTGGAAATGAAGCCATTACAAAAAAAAAATCATAATTAAAAGTTGAAATATATAATTACATTTATTTAAATACTATCCTTTAGTTCCAAAAAGAAAAAAAGATAATCTTTCCAATTTACAAAATATAGAACAAAATGGAACAATATATTAAAAAAAGTAAAATAAGAATATAAATTTAATTTTATAAAATATTCAAGAAAAATAATTAAAGAAAGCAAATGACAAAAAAAAAGGCCAATAATGTAGGTCGAGAAAGTTTCTCTTTTCGTAGCACTTTTTTATATGGCATAGATTATGCCACACATGTCAAAGCTAGTTCTAGCATCAAAGAATTAGTGTACACGTACGACTAAAATGCGCTTACTTCGCTTTTGTTGAGAAAGGGCAAGTGTTTTAGATGGAAGAATTAGTTAGTGCATTTTTGGAATATTGTCTCTTTAGAAATAGGTTAAATGACAAATTTAGTCTCTATGGTTTGAAGAAAGTTAAAATTTAGTCCCACTGGTTTTAGAAGTTAGAATTTCATCATTGTAGTTTGATAAAACCTCATAAATAGTTCCTATGTTTTGATAAAACTCTCATAAATAGTCTCTATAGTATGAACTATTTATGAGGGTTTTTATCAAACTATAGGGTTTTATCAAATGTTGTTGAACTCAAAAAAATAAAAGTCTAAGACCCATAGGAGCGTTGAGGCCCAATGTTAATATTCGAGAACGAAGTTGGGATACTAACTGGGCCATGCAGCTTGGGGAGGAACCGCCCCTACAAAGGCTCTAATAGGTTGGGACGATTAGGCCGCAAGCCGACCCATGGTCAAAAGCCCAGGCCGATCCCAGTAGGCCAAGGCCATTTGGCTAGCCTCTAACAAAGCGGACCGTGAGAGAGAGAGCCAGCCCTAGGCCAATGAGCCAGTACTTGAAGAGTTTCGATGTCAGAAGCCAAAATTAAAGAGATTGAATAACTGTTTTATAATTATAGCATCTCGACAATCCCAACAAGATTCCTAGAGAATGTTGGTTAGCACAAGTATACGTTACAAATATACGATTATAAAAATACAATGAAAGTGACATTCGAAGGTATGCAACAAATACCATACTTTTTCTACTGTCTAAGTTTCTTACAAACCCGATTCTAACTTGAGCTGCAGAGTGTGGTGACTTAACACCACACCGATGTTCAGTTCTTTTGTTTTGCATGCATATTTCTATTCCATTTTATACAAATTCATCGTTGATTCGTCAATCCAAATTTCGATATCAACATATAATTTATTCACACACTCACAATTACTGATGACTTGCTTGAAACCTTAAATAAATCAAATGTTCCCTAATATTTTGGGTCGTTTTCAATTTGGTTATTAATCTTTTAAAGTTCTCAATTTTATCCTTAATGTAGAAAATTCTCAATTAATTCCTTTCTATAAAAACATTTGTCAAAACTTGTTGGGTGAATTAAATGAAATGCCTTGAACTTTAATGTAGGTTTTAATTATGCCTCTTAACTTTTAAAAGTTTTAGTTGTACTCCTAAATTTTAAAATTGTTTCAAAACAATCATTCTATCAAATGATGATAGATATGTGATGTCAACCCCCACAACTGTCAAACAAAAAAAAAAGATATGACATGACAATGAGTTGTAAAAATAATTGTACACGTAAGAATATTTAGCAAGTTTCAACAATACTACTAAATTATGAGATGTTTCAATTATGTCCCTAGCATTTTAAAACTTCCATTTCAACTTTTAACCTTTAAAACTTTTTCAAAACAACCATTACATTGAACTCGACCTCGTTAAAATGGAAAGTTATATACTTGAACTTAATTTTCATTTAGTTTGTAAAGTTTTCAAAATGACACTTAAGTTCCTAAAGTTAAAAAGACATAGTTATAAATGATATTTAGATCGAGTAGTCTATTAGAATGCTTATAATTTTTTATGAAATAGATTAATTGAATATAAGAATTTACTTATGTGGCCTTTTTTCCTCTCCTATCACCGTTCCTCTTCTCTACTTTCTCTTTCATGTCTCTCCATTTGTCTCCCTACCTACCCTAAACCTATCCTCCCTTAAGAAACTTAATCCTTGTTGCTTTTGTTGATTGTATCGTCCTCGTTCTATTCTTGCTCCATGATTTCCTTGCATCTTCCTCTTCACCATTGTTTTTTTATGATGAACTCTTCCATTTATAAATCAAACCATCCTATATATATCTATAATCTATAATACGTTAAAAAACTATAATCTTTGAAAAACTTTTTTAATAATTATGTCCCATCTTTAATTTATATATTTACAAAATATGTCATTAACAATTAATTTATATTAATTATTAATAATGTTAATTTTAATGAGTACAATTGTTTTTTAATTATTTAAATATTTTTTAAAACATACAATTACTTTATATATATATATATATGGTTTCTCCATTCAATTAAGAAATGATAACCGGTTTTTTTTATTTATTATTATTATGTTTGTTAGAGAATTGAAGAACTCAGTTATAGATAAATAGTGATTTATTATTAGTTATTTAATAAATTTTTATATAAAATGTGATATTTAAGCACAAATAAATATGAAATGCTTTCACAATAAGATTTTGATTTGATAAAATTCATATTGCCATTTGATAAAATTATAGAATGAAAATTATAAGCATTATTTAATTAAAAGATAAAATATAATTGTTTTGAAAAAAGATAAATTATAATTTAAGTAAATTATATACCATAAAATTCTCTCTCTATATATAAATTAATAAAATAATAATTTTTTTAAAATGAGGTATAATAATATGAAATGTTAGGAGGTGAAATACATGAATATTAAAAGTTTTGTTTTTTAAATTCTTATAAATTAATTATATACTTTATAACTTAAAATTTAATTATAACTAATGGTAGGATTTTAAAGGTTTTGGAAGTTAATTTTTTTTTGCAACAATCTCCAACTCCTAGCCACCACTATGTAAAGGCCTCTTCCTACTTTTTTTTTCTACAAAAACTTGAGTCTCCTCTTTTTATTTTTTTCCTCCCCAATTTTTTCTCTCAAAGTTTCTTAGTTTATTTGAATTGCAAAGCAGTGCTAACCACCAAAAAGGGATGAGGATGCTTCAAGAAAACGATCTCTAACATAGGTATCAATTCATAACGTAGTTGTTTTCATTCTAACACTATTATTTCATTGTTTTTCTTTTATTCTAACTCTAATAATTAAAATTAATATAAAATATTTAAAATATTAGTTTTGAACGAAACAATATTCTATATCAATTTTTGCCAGTCAATTTAAAAGTTAAGAAGGTACAAAGTTTGGTATTTATTTATATAAATTAATTCTAAAATTAAAGTTCTTACATTGAATTTGAAAAGTTTTGCAACTTCTCTACTTTCAACCACTATAAAATAGTTCTCCTACCTTCATTTTCTAATCAATTTGAGTCCTATTGTTTTTCTCATGTGTATGTATACGTATTTTTCTCTCTTAGTTCATTATTTTAAAGGTTTATGAATTTAGTGTGATAAAACACTAACATTTCAATTTTTTGAAGTTGTGAATTGGTGTTGTTTAACTATGGTAGATCATTATATCTTGGAAGCAGTTGTCGATTTGATGTCGATAAGAAGTAAATATATTTTTATGAAAATCATGTGATAATTACATGCTTTGATTTTGTCTTTAACTGCTGCTATTTTTTTAATTTTGGACTATTTCATAATCGATATTTTATTATTATTATTATTTTGACTTCTTTCATGTCAATCTTAATATTATTATTATATTTTTATTTTAAATGTTTAAACAAGCTCAAAAATACACTAAAAAAAGCTATAAAGTTGTAATGTTTCAATTAGGATGTTTACTTAATTAAATTTAAGATGATTATGATTAAATTATTTACAACTGAAAAATTAATTACAACATTAAAATCATTAGGTTAAATAGTGTAGTTATAGAAATTTACTTATTATCTATACTAAAAAAACACATAAACTTATTATCGTTATGATTAAAATAAAAACATATAACTATTAAAATTTTGATAAAATATATAAAATCATTAAATAATAGGCAGTTACAAACTTACTTCTAATTTTCATTACTACTAAAATAATAATAAACTTGTGTTTAAAAAAAATAAAAAATAAAAACAACTATTAGAATTCTACCTAAAATAATATAAATGCACCATCCTGCCTCTTGGGTATAGAAACTTAAGTCCAATTTTGAAATAGTGCAATGAGGGAGAAGAAGAGCTACATTCAGGTGCGCACACCTTTTCTTACTTTTTTTTAGAGTTTTATTTTTAAATAGATATAGAATACATTGTACACACCCTTATAAAAAGTGTTTGGAATATGACAAAGTGTTTTTATTAAATTTCTTAATAATTTAGTGATTTTTACTAATATTAATTAATAATAGCAATTCAAAAGTTTTGCAATTCTAAAATATTTGTAACTTTTTTATCTTCTACCCTTATAAAAATGAGGTTTCTTCCATCATTTTTTTCACCAATATTTTGAGCTTCATTTTTTTTAGTTCTATCTTATTCAAGTCACACATGAAAGCATGTATCAAATATATATCAATGATGGTGTTTGTTGAACAAGTATGAAAGTGAGATAAATTTATTTCAAGAATATGTGTATATATTTAGTTTTGATTTTGTTTTTTGTTACCATTGTATTTTTATTTTATTTTATAATTACTATGACCCATTTTGATAATCATTTGATTTTTGGCTTTTTTTTTACTCTACATTCATTGGTTTTCATCTCTCTTAAATAAACATTTGAATTCTTTCAATTTCTCTACAATAGTTTTCATCTCTTTTAAAGAAACATTTGAATTCTTAGTCAAATTCCAAAAACAAAAACAAGTTTTTAAAAACTACTTTTTTGGTTTTCAAAAACTTGGTTTTGTTTTGGGAATTTGACTAAGAATTCAAATGTTTGAGAGATAAAAACCATTGTAGAGAAATTGAAAAAAGAACAAGCTTAATTTTCAAAAACCAAAAATCAAAAATAAAATGATTATCAAACGGGGCCTACATTATTGTATTTTTTTCAATGTTGTTTCTTTATTATTAGAACTATTATGTTTTTTTTAATTAAAAATATTTGTGCATGCTTTAATTTAAATTTAGTAATTCAATGTCTTCTAAATCTAAATTCTATAAGGAATTTAGCAAATTTATTAAATAATTTTTTCTTATTTTTAATAGCAACAATTAAAATGTATTATTATAATTATTCATTTTTTTAAAAAAAAAAACATAATATTTGAGGTAAATAATAGAAAAAAATATATTTTTAGCTCCAAATAAGACATTCAATCTTTTTCTAGTGAGTTCATTAGAATTTCAAAAAAAAAAAAACTGCCAACAATTTATAATTTCTTATAAAAAAATTTATTTTAATGAAGTTTTAAAAGATTATTTTTCTCTAAAATATAATTATGATTTTTTTAATTCCAAAATAAGAGGTACGAGTACGAACTATGTGAAATTATAAATTAGTTTTAATTATTAAAAAATTTATATATTGTATGATATCATATTAATATCTAATCTATATTTTTATTTTATTTTTGAATTTGTTTCATTTATAAGAAGAAAAAAAACATAATTAGATATATATACGTGCATGGCACGTGGTTAAAAAACACTAGTAGAGAGAGAGAAACGTGCGATTAAAAACTAGTATAGAGAGATGGGTTTTATCCAAACCAACTTTTGAAGGCCACTTCTCTTGTTTTGATGCTGCTCCTCTGAGTTAAAACCATCCAAGCTTGAACCATACCCAAAATCAACTACACTCCAACATCGCGAGCTCATGAGCAATTTTCGAATCCCCTGCATTTTCATTCAATTCTTCTAAGCTCCAAAGCTCTCACCCCTCCAATGAATATCATCTCCCCCCTCGCACATGTTGCTGACTGTTGGAGGAGATAACAACATTAAGGGACAAAAGATTATATAGACCAAGTGTAGTTTGCCCTTCCAATAACTATTATCTTCTGAAATAACAAAATCTAATGTATTTTCATGGATGAACTGATAATCACCTTCAAACGACTCCCAATCCAATGTTGCCCCCTCCATCCACACCCTCATCACAAAATTGCCATACATACAATTCACAACATTCTCTAATAACTTCTTGGTCAAGGGCATATTTCTAATTTGTTAAGATTTCTATTGCCACTGCAGCCATTGACAAAAGGAAAATCTAAATAAGAGATGAGCACTCCTGTTATCAAAGAGCAGTGAGGTTATTCAATCTTCTAAAAAGAATTTCCAATTAACATTTGGAGAGAAGAAGACCTACATAAAAATGGCATTCTATATAGAAAGCATGTAGAAGTCGATCCACAAGTTAAGAAAAACCCGTTCATTCTTACACATTTTAAAGCAGGAAACCACAAGTTCACAATATGAACACAATGCAACATCAGGCTGTTGACATGTTTACCGATAAATATCGACATAAGCTGGTCCATATCTGGGAAACACTAAAGTTTCAGAGATTATGACAATTGAAATGTGCACCACATACCAACAATCTATAAAACGAGTCAGTTTTAAATGTCGATTCAATCAGTGGCAACTGGCTGCTAATATCATAGTATCAAGAAGTCTACTGGGAACCAGATTCGGCTTACACCAGAGGTGGATACTGCTTGGCTTGTTGGCGAACCCTCTTCTTGTACTCAACGGCATCCTGCACAAGAATAAATTCTTCCATTTAACAATAGAAAAATAAACTGAAATCAACATGCGGGCATAAGAAAGTTGGAAACTGGAAAGACATCCATTAAGACCCTTCTGATTTTCTATGTTGAAAAGCAACTATTCTCAATAGTTATCTTTCAAGGTTCACATGCAAGTCTAGAAACAAAACTACTATATACCTCTTTTGTTATATCTAATCTAGAAACAATTAATACAAAGAATATGAAATGTTCTCTCTTGAAAAGAGTTTTCAAACAGTTCAAACCTACAGGATTATGCAGATAAGGGCATCATGAAAAATACATTTTAGAAATAACTCTACAAAAGAAAGAGGAATTTTATGAAATAAGAGTGATAACAAAAATAATCAAGGTGAAGACACAACACAATAGTAAGCGGGCCACAGGCCTACACATGAACATGTTAAATGCGTAGATTTCTGATTCCCATCCCTTCACACAAAATTGTGAACCAAATGTTGCCGTTTCCACTCTTTCATATCACCGAGCATAGTATATACCACTACAGATTACACTTAGCCTACCATCACAGGCAAGGATTGAGCTTTCCACTGCCCTATTGAGGAAAATTATAGAGCACACATGATCAGATCTACATTCAAAAGAAAAAATGAATCTAGTGATTGACGTACCTGGATGAAGAGATGATACCCTTCTGTCTGGGCGGGATCAGCAGGATTTGGTTGATCCAGCAAATCCTGGATTCCAACAAGAATTTGTTTAACCGTTATGGCAGGTCTCCACCCCTACACATGAAGGGAGAAAATTCAGGGACAGGTCAGGTGATGTCATGAAAAACATACAGCCATAAGTTTCCATTTACTACTCACGCTATCCTCATTGAGAATTGACAGGCAGACTGTTCCTGATGGGTACACGTTAGGATGGAAGAAACCCTGAGGGAATCTACACTTTGGTGGCTTGCTTGGGTAGTCTTCACTGAAGTTGAGTGTAAGGGGAAAGAAACCACCCTCCCAGTCTGTCTGTAAAAAATTAATGACTTTGTCAACTTTAAATACCATAAAACTTCAGAGCATGGTCATACTTAAACAAGTTAGAGAACAAAGTCCACAGAACAATAGACATCATGAAAAGAAGGCCTATGGTTGGAAACATCTTAATTAAAGAACAGCACAAAGTTTAAGAAAAGCAGAAATGTTGTAAACCACAACCAAACAAATAGTTCAACGTGTATCATCATGATTTTAATTTTTGAAGAGACAAACCTAATAATAACAACAAGAAGCAAAGAAGGAACCAACCCAAGAAGCAAGGACACGGACATTGGAAACGGACATGGCAACACGACAATTCTTGAAAATGCAGAACGCGGACACGTCATTTTATTTTTTTAATAGATAACATTAAAAGATCAAACCCAAAACACTTTAGTTTTTCTACTAACTATTAAAAATAGTTTTAAAAAACAAACCTAAATGAAAATTAAATTTAGATGTACATAAAACCCAATAAGTCATATGAGCCCACTTAAACCCAATAAAAATAAAAGCCCAACATGCCACAAAATACCCATTAAAAGCCCACAAAATAAAATCTATAAAAAAGTTTGTAATTCAAATAAACGCTAACCCTAAAAAACTCCTTCCCTCCCCCCATTTCTACTTTCCCTCCCTCCCTCCCTCCCCACTCCGCCCGATTCTACTTTCCCTCAACCTCAACCTACCTTCGTTCGATCTCCCTCCCTCTACCTCCAATGGACTTCACCGCCGACTGCCTCTACCAACACCACCGTTCTGCCACCAACCGTTTGAAAGGTTTGGGTTTTTTAATGGCGTGTCCATGACGTGTCTTTGGCATGTCCCGCACGTGTCCAAAATTTAAAAAAACAATGCAAAAAAGGGAACACGCAATTTCACGTGTTGTACACGTGTCCGGAGCGTGTCCGGATGTATCTATGTCCGACACATGTTTGATATGGACACTTTGTTTCAAATCATTTATGTGTTTCACAGCCATTTTACCCAAAAGTTCTGATTTTCTATTGAAACTTTTTAATGTGAATTGACACGTTCCTCTATCAGTTCATTGACATTTTCTATGGAAAATCCAGAAAGGTCGAGGGAGTGTGGGATGCCATTTAGTCTTTAAAGTTTTCCCCTGTAACTCTATGCCTAAATTTTTTTATAACTAGAATTCTTTTCTCATTAAAGCCAACTGAGGAACTTGCAATTCCCATGGTTTTGGGTGGATTTCTCAATACCCTTTTCTATTTTGGTATCTCTAATGATATTCCTTCCCCACTAAAACAATCTGAAGCGCAACCAAAACAAAATGAAGGCTACAAAAGGTAAAAAACCAATTTTAACTAGATGAGAAACCAACAAAGTAGGCCAGGACTAAAGATCAAACAAAAATGATTAGAATGTCTCCTACTATAGTTTTTTTTTTAATATCCATGGGTGTTTGCTTGCGTGCTTCTAGACTATTCTCATGAGATAACCACCAGACTCTACTAAATTTGGTTGCCAAGGTAATTCGTAGGATATTAAATCCTAAGTAGTTTCCTACTACAGTATTATGCATGTGTATTCTAAAAATCACTAATACCAGAGCTTAGACCTAAAATTGAGAGATTCCCGAATGCCTATTGACACTTCAGTGAAAAATTAGTTTTGGTGTAAAGGGAGAAATGTTAAGTTCCAACCAAAGATCAGATATAGGTTTGGTAAAGACAAACAGGTAAGGAAAAAATAAATCCAAGTAGAAATCAAGTTGAAGGATCCATTCAGATAAACAAGAGATGCACTTCAATTAAGCCTTTCACATATTAGAATCCACAAGTATAAAAAATAAAAATTTATATGTTTAGCAATGAAAACCCCCGATGATTGTCGCAAAGCAAGCTACAGCCATGTATAGTGCTTAAAAATACGCAATTGTAGACCTATTTCTACTGACACAGGAATAAGAAATAAATAAATATCCCCTTTCCACTTCGTAGTGGAATTTGGGAATTTATGAACTGTCATTTGCTGATGGGATTATATTACCAAATTACCTGCTTCTCGGCCTAGATAATTACTCAAGATTCTATTTCTTTCGTTTTTTAATATTAACATGGTACAGCCAACAAAAGGATTGTTACATTATATATTGAAGATGCTGGAATAAGGGCGGGCAAAAGAATTTCAGTTTTGTTATCATAAGAATCTGCGTGATGGTGTCAGCTGGTCACCATATACTATTGAAAGAAAAAAAAGGCTTTAATATAATACGGCAATACCCAATTAACTTTGATCCTTTCCTCACTGCCAGGTTCGAAAAGCTTCATTTAGTGATCAGAAATTTCATATAGGTGGCCCAAAGGATCTTGAGCCCTGAAATGAAGATAGTTTGTCATGGAAAAGAAGGTTGTCTTTTAGCCACAATAACAGTTGATTGCGGCTAAGAGCTTCAAAAGATGGGCCAATTCGTGATCCCAAGTTGAAAAGGAAACTAAGATAAGTCATAGATCTCAGAATCAGTTTATCATAACAAGCAAAGAAAAGTGAATTAAAGTTGTAGTACGCAAACAGGGAAGGAAAGAAGCAAAGAAACAAAGAAGATAAAATCACAAACTTGGTTTCATTTTCCTAAAGATAGATTCTAAATATAGTTGAACTAAGAGGCGTTCAAAGCTTAGACAACCAATACCATCCCACCCACTAAAACATAGATATAACATCCTTCATCAAGAACCGACACAGAATTCCAGAGAGCAGAAGAAGAATTAGGGCATGCACGATTCAGAACATGGGTTGGTCAACGTCCCAATTCGGAATCAACTTCATAATTTCCAAAAAGAAAATCAATCCAACAATTTCAAACAAGATACAAAATACATCCACAAAATTGCAAGAGAAAACCATACCCCAACTTTCCCAGGAATAATGCAATGCCAAACCATCAAATTGACCGTCCCATCAGGTAGAGTCTCCGGTTTCGCAACAAAACCCTAAAAACATCAAAATCATGAGAAAATCAAAGACAAAACCAAGGTCCTTCTCCAAACAGAACACACAGCAAAAGATGATCAAGAAGAACAAGAACGAATACCCACATGCGGATGATTCTTCCGCCACGACTTCCGCTCCTCCGCCAGACGACCGCGTGCAATACCACCCGACATGGCTGTCTGTCTCTTAAGAACTCAAAATTCCCACAACGAATATTCGACCCTCAATCGGAAATCCGCAATCGGCGATCCCACCGCAGCCAGAAGCAGAGGTCTTTCTTTCGAGCCTTATAGGAAGAGAGAGAGAGAGAGGTGGAGAGAAGTATTTCGAGCAGTCGCAGAGACAGACTGCAGTGCAATCAAACGTACGGCTGAGATTCAATCGAGAGAAAGGGAAAAGGGGAAAATGGAGGCACAAGCGGACGGAGGATAATATATAATTGTCTCGATTATGTTCCGAATTTGGATAAATATCGAGGGAAAATTAAATTGGGAGAGAAGCAAAAGTCAAATCAGAATCTGAGAGAGTATTTTTTCTTTATTTATTTTATTTTTCAAATTCAGGAAATTTCGCTTGAGAATCACGCCAATTCTCGAAATGGCGTGACGAAGACTTCGGTATGTTCTCTTGATCTGAGGGCGCCGTTTGTTTTCTTGGAAATTCGGATGCTTGAGAATTTCATTTTTTCTTTTTCTCTCTCACTCTCTCTTTTTTTTTTTTTTAAAACAGAAAATGCATAAACACCAACCAAATCTAGTATTTTATGGTATTTCTTTTTCTCTTCTTTTAAATGGTATTCTATGTTCACTCATTTAGGTGGCTAAATTTTTCTTGATTTATTAGTGTCGCATATAATAAAGATTTACTAAAATTAGAATCATCAAGTAAATTTTTTTAAAGTTGATTGTCAATTCAAATCTAGTTCAATATCTATATAAAAAAAATAGTTCAATAGAAAATTCTTTTTTACGGTGGTAATTCAAATTTATAACTTTTTGATCAAAGATATGATGTTTTAATCAATAGAGTTCTGTTGCCAACAAGAGCATAGCTCGACTGACATAAAGTATGTGCTTATGACCAAAAGGTCATGAATTTGAATCTCTCACCCTATATTGTTGAACTCAAAACAAAAAAAACAATTGAGTTCTATTCAAGTTGGCCAAACTAACTCAATAAATAAGATACGTATTACTATCTTAAGAGCCACACTGGAACGCAACAAAGCATGTTGAGAACAAGCTATAGTTGTTCATCTTTGAGAGAGAACAATTGTCAAGTAACATGTGGCATGGACAAATCATCTCCTTGATTCGTGTCGCAACAAAAAAGTAAGAATATGATAAGACGGATTATTTAGTGGACATTAAAAAACTAAAAACAAATATATCACATGTGAGATGTGCTAATGGTACAACTTTAATCTTTAGAGGATATAGTGTGCTCATGATGAAGCCATATAGATACTGCTTTAATTTTCTTACCTAAAGATTGCACAAGTATAGGTAGACAGACTTGGAGGGTATGGCAAAGAAATTTCTAAGCCATGACTCAAATTTTGGACAGTTTTCCACATCAATATGGTTCAAACTTTATCTTCTTGTCTTCAAATCCAAATGAGAGATTGATCTACATCAAACTTTAGTTATGAAGTCACTCAACTTGACACAATGACAAGCTCCATAAAGTTAAGTCGATTCAAAGTCCACTAGTTAGTAGGCCCATACAAATTTCGACTTTGAGGTAATTTGACTCACATAGGTCAAATTTTAGATCCTCTCAACATAAAAGTCATACAAGATGCAAGTATATATTGAGTTTGAGTCTCAACCTTTTTGATTTCTTACTTTGTCACAATGGAAAGCCTTATATTTGGCCAAGGCGATCTTGAGATTTATAGGCCCAATACATTATTGAGCCTGTTAGGCTATGGGTGTGCCTCTTATACAACTTTTTATGTAGGAAGAGCTAGGATTAGACCCATGGTAAGTCAAATTAGCTCAAGATGTGGCTAAGGTAATTTGACTTATCGTGGATTTAATCCTAGCTCTTCCTACATAAAAAGTTGTAGAAGAGGCACACATCTATGATAATCTTAAGTCTTTAGCCACATGACTCAACATAGCTACTCATTTTGAAAGTTCGTGAATAAGTAAACCTTGTTAAAGGAGCGTTTGGTTCACTTACCTTGGGTTTAATATGAAGGTTAAGTAGCCTTTGGTCTACGTACCTAGAGTTTAGTTTAAGGGTTAAGTAGCCTAGGTTTAGCAAACAGAAACTATGTCAAATAGCATGTTTTCAAAATTAAATTTCACAAATGTCATTTGAAAAAAAAAAATCAACTCTAACTTGGTTCAAATTTGTATAGCAATTTTAATTTATTCCATCTTTACCCTTGAAAATTTTACAAATCTTTATAATTATGATATTATTGTTATTTAATTTTTCCATAATGAAATTATTCATTTATGGTAAATAATTGGAAAAAAAAATCAATTTTGACCCTAAACTTTCAATTTCATCAATTTAAACCTCAAACTTGGCGGATTGTATCAATTTTAATCATAAACTTTCAATTTCATCAATTTAAATCTCAAACTTGAATAAGTGTACCAATTTACACCATCGGTTAAGTTTCTATTTCAATCATTGTTAGAAAGGTTTTCCACACATGCCCAAAGTCACGTGTTGCTCTATGATATGTACTTGTTTGTTATTTTTTTTAATAAAATTTAGTAAAAAATAACTAAATCATTCCAGATTGGGTCACCATCATCATGAAAACCACGAACTCAACTCTCGAAAGTATGACCCACATGAATGATTTTCTTGTCTATACAAGCTTCATTAATATTTATCCAAAGTCATAGGTTTTGATACTTTTATCAAACCTTATATATATTCAAAAATCTAATAGTAAAATTCATTTCATAAATGAACATTTATAATTTTGCAAGTTGTTTACTTTTGATATTTGAAAATAAACCTCTCTGATTTATTTGTGTAGATACATTCTTTAAGATTCTTTTCATAAAAGAATTCTAGACATTCATTTTACATATCTCATATGCAATAATGAATCAAATAATGCTTACAGACTCCAATATGGCAACAAGTGAGAAAGTTTACTCACATTCAATTTTCTCCCATTAGGTTTAATCATTTGTCATTAGTCTCACTTTGAAGGCAATAAGCTTTCAACTTTGTCATTTAATATGACAACTTGGGCTTCAATTAAGTCCTTGTAAATGTTGAGTCATCTCATAACTCTCACACTACGATGCGACTTATCAATTTCAAGACTAGGATCCATTTGACTTTCAAATGTAATTGTTAATAACTTTTGTAAATTATTTAGTGGCTTTACTTGGAGCCAGTTTATTAACACTATCTCACTTTTGATGTGACCATGTCCAACAAGGTTTTATTTTCTCCTCTTACATCAAAATTTCACATAATTGTACTTGATGCTTAGAGTTGGAATACAATCCCACTTTCTATCAACTAATCTTAGTACACAAGGTTCTTGTACTATCCATAATGATCTTATCATAATGTGTTGATAAATTTACCTAATTGATTTTCAACTTTGGTCTTACTTTTCTTGAACTTTTCAAAGTTTTAGACTTATGTTGCATTAGGTAAAGATACTTATGCCCTAAATAATCATCATCCAGAATGATGAAATATTTACAATGTTATTTGGCTTTTACATTCTCCAGACCACTGAGGTCAAAATGTGTAAGCCCAAAGTATTCTTTTGCCTTGTAGCCTTATCTAATAAAGGCCCCATGATTATCTTGCATGAAAGACAAGATCTACAAAACATGTAAAGTAATTAACTCTAATTACTTCTTACTAGTCTTTTCATTCTATTCAAGTTGATGTTAATCAACCTTAAATGCCAAAGTCAAGTATCATCTTTTAGGAGAAAACAATGTTTTTCTATTTTGAATTCTATAATCCTGAATATTTCAATATTTTGTAGTATAATATATGTCAACATTTTAACATATATAAATTGTTCTTATTTTCAGCTGAATGTTTTTTCAAACAATTTTAAAAATATAAACTTTAATACTGCAAAATAATTCATACTATATGAACTTTTTTAGTAATAAAGTTTGAGAAATTGAATTTCTCTTATGGTAATAAAACACCACATTTAACATTAAGTAACAATATTTAATGACATCTTAATGTCTCCCACTACACTAATGGAGATGGGCTTCCTGGTGCCAACCTGTAGAAACTATTCTACATGTTAAGTATTTTTCAAGAATTACTTATTAAATGTAATAAAGAATAAATCTTAATACTAGATTTTGTATCAACTATCCAGGTAGCGTTCTTTATTCTCCACAAAAAATCTAGTAAATCAAATTTACTTTCATTTATATTTTTCTTCCCATAGAGGTATTTCAAAAATTCCTCTTACTATGATTGTCCTAGCTAATTTAAGAACTATTTCATTTTATATAGCTTCAGTCATTTGGTTTATTTTCTTGAATTTTTGTAATACTTAATTTTGAGATCATTTAAACAATTATCTAAATTTAGCTTCTATTGACTTCAACATCTCATATGTTGTTGTCATTTTCTTTATCTTCTAAGCTTGATATCTAACATGTCAACTAGGAGATACGTACAAGATATTTCATTTACCTTTGATTCATTAATCATGTGCTTCACGAACAATTCGATTAGAATTGATAACAGGTTTTGAGAACATTTCTTAATAAAAACAAATTCAAAATTTTACACTGTCATTATAGTATTAACATCATTTTTCCAAGTAATTAAAAATTTTCAATTTTGACTTATCAATAATAAAATTAAAATTGAGAGAAATAGTCATAATACTAAAATATATAAAACATATTATTTAATATGATGCAAACAATTATCCATTCAATTTTAGCATAGAAATCAAACAAATTTTAAAATGAACCCTAAATCATCTCTAATGCTATAGTACTTTAGTGAGTTAGAACATATTCCGTCGTAGGATAGGTCAAGTGTTCCTTCATTAAACTGAGACAATCTCAACCAAGTATTATACCAAAATAACTCTTATTCATATAATATTTAGTTACTATTAGTTGGTCAAAGGCGTCATTAACAATCTTAATGAGCCATTTGTAAGTGTGACCCATCATTTTAGATCCCATAGTTTTATCCCAACAAGTGTCGTCATAGGGTAGGTCAAGCATTGGAAACAAAACTACAATCCTATCATTCTCAGGAATTCACCCTGATATTGACCCATGCAAACACCTTCGGTAGGGGGATGGTCCAAAAGTCACCGTGAGGCCCCGCATGAATCTCATGATGTAAACCAATGATGGAGACAGTAGGATATGTTGACACATTTTCATCTCCCATTTACTATTATACTTTCTCAAGAGATTCACCATGATATTGACCCTTGGAAACACCTTCCATAGGAAGAATGGTCCAAAAGCCGCCACGAGACCCTACATGAATCTCACGTTGTGAATCAATAATAGAGATCATAGGATATCTTGACATATGTCATTCTCCCACTAAGTATTTTGAAAATAAGTTTTTCTACTACTTAGACAAATTAGGCTAATCTCATTCATCTAAATCATCAATCTATCCTTTCATAACTCTTATGTTGGTTAGATTGATTTTAATGTGAATTGCCAAGTTTATTAAACTATTTAAAAACTAATCACATTATGTGCCTGCTTAATGAAATTAAATAAAAATTGACTAATTCAACTCTCAAGCCAGTTCTCAGTTAGAGGTGTTCCCTTTCGGTCATCTTAAATACTCCAATCTAGATAGAACCTTCCATAGACAGAGTTCCTTTATAGTCAATTTTTATTTCAAAATTCATCAATCTTTAATTAACTATTAATTACTAGATTAATGAACATAAGTGAATTATTAAGCAATGTTTTTAATCCTATTAAAAACTAATTCACTTCATGGATAATCTTGAAATTTTACCATTTTAAATCATTTAAAACAAAATTAAAATATTATACTTGTTGGGAGTGCGACCAAAGTCCCACGTCGACTAGATAAGGGGAAGATCATGAGTTTATAAGTGGGGACACTATCTCCATTGGTATGAGGTCTTTTGGGAGAACCAAAAGCAAAGTCATGAGGGCTTATGCTCAAAGTGGACAATATCATACCATTGTGGAGATATTTTGAGGGTCGTTGTCCCTATCAATTGGTATCAGAGCAATCTTTGAGTTTTATTTAGAATTAAAGTTTTGTGATAGTGGGTATTTTAATTTCATATTTGTGATATATGTGGTTTGTAAATTGGCTGTTTAAGCATATTTGTGGGGCATTAGGTTTATGGTTGTAATTATATTATTTGTAAAATCCATAAGGGTTAAATATTGTTTATAATTTTTGTTTGAATTATTATAATTATGGCATGAAATACACAATCGAGGTCCACTAATTCTAAATTCGGCTATTTGAATGTTCGGCGGTGAGGAGGATTTCAATTAAGCATACAACCGTGAATTCAAATGGCAAGTAAATTCATGTTGAAGCCTTCGTTGACTAAAGCTTGCTGGCAATCTAAAACACAAGAGTTGACTCCAATACCTTATGAGATGAAGTGCTGCATGCTCAAAATATATATATATATATATATATATATGTGTGTGTGTGTGTGTGTGTGTGTATGTACATATGTGTATATGTATATGTACATATGTATATATGTCTATGTACATATGTATATATGTACATATATATATATATATGTATGTACATCTATATATGTATATGTACGTGTATCTGTATATGTGTATGTGTCTATGTATATGTATATGTGTATATATACATATACACATACACATATACATATACATATATATATACACATACACATATACATATACACATACACATACACATACACATATACATATACATACATATAAATATATATATATATATATATATATATATATATATATATATATATATATATATTATTAGTGTAGTCAAAATTAACTAATAGCCCAATGAATTCAATGGCAATTGCTCTGTTGCTTGTTCATATTATATTGATGAGTTCCTAAGTTGCTTACACCGGTCAATTTTTTTTAAGTTGCGGCAAATAAGCAATCAAAGGATAAGTTTAAACTTAAATTATCCATCACAGGAAAGACAATATAACTTAGGTTTTCTAACCTAAATTGGGTCGCAAAAGAAAAGATATTAAAGACCAAGATAAGAGAATTTGAATTTCGTAATTTAAATTATCTTCAATTTTCTAGAATATGTCAAATATGCCAGTCAATTTTGCTAGTTTCAATTTAATTATGCATGAGATATATATTTTAAATTGTTTGGTTGTTGCATAAAGTATGCCATTTAGATTAAAATCCCACCATAGGTTAAGCATGATCATGTATCTTAGCTTAATTATCTTTGATATAATTGTTATATTTGAATTTTTGATTAGGTTGTTTCCTAATAAAGATAAGATGTTTTCCTAATTAGTTTATATTTTCCATATCTTTAGTTATAATTGTTATATTTGGAAATTGATTGGAAAATTAAATTAGGATTGCTTTCTTAATTAGAATGCATGTTTTTCCTAATAGGATTAGGATTTCTTTAAAAATAAAGATATTCAAATTCATGTTTTAAATAGTTTAAATTTTGAATTTAATATGTCTTTATTTGTTTCTAATAAGATTAGAATTTAGGATAATCTTTTAATTTAGTTTTAAAGGGTTTAAAATGGTAGAATTTCAAGATTATTCATAGTTTAAAATTTTGAATTTAATTTATCTTTTATTTTTCTAATAGAATTAGAATAAAATATCTAGGATGATCTTTTAATTTGTTTTAAAGGGTTTAAAATGATAGAATTTTAAGATTATCCAATAAGTGGATTATTTTTTTTAATAGGGCTAAAAACATTATTGAAATTCACCTAGGTTCATTAATCTAGTAATTAATAGTTAATTAAAGATTAATGAATTTTAAATAAAAATTGACTATAAGAGAACTCTGTCTATGGAATGTTCTGTCTAGACTGGGGTATTTAAGCTGATTGAAATGGAACACATCTAACTGGGAACTGACCTGGGAGTTGAATTAGTCAATTTTTATTTAATTTCACTAACCATGCTCATAATGTGATTAATTTTTTTAAAATAATTTAAAAAATTGGTAATTCACATTAAAATCAATCTAACCAACATAAGGGTTATGAAAAGGTAGATTGGAAACTTAGATAAATGAGATTAGCCTAATTTATCTAAGTAAGAGAAAACCCTATTTCAAAATAGTAAGTGGGAGAAGGAAATGTGTCAACATATCCTATGATCTCCATCATTGGTTCACATCGTGAGATTCATGCAGGCCTCGCGGCGGCTTTTGGACCGTCCCCCTACGGAAGGTGTTTGCATGAGTCAATGTCAGGGTGGACTCCTAAGAAGGATAAGATTGTAGTTTTGTTTCCAATACTTGACCTACCTTACGACGGCACTTGTTGGGATAAAACTACGGGATCTAAAATTATGGGTCACACTTACAAAGAGCTCATTAAAGTTATTAATGATGTCCTTGACCAAACTAATGGTAACTAAATATTATAAGAATCAGAGTTATTCTAGTATAATACTTGGTTGAGATTGTCTCAGTTTAGTGAAGGAATACTTGACCTACCCTACGACGGCATTTGTTCTAACTCACTAAAGTACCATAGCATTAGAAATGATTTATAGGGTTTATTTTTCAAATTGTTTGATTTCTATGCTAAAATTGAATGGATAATTGTTTGCATGATGTTATATTATATATATATATATTTCAATATTATGTCAGTTTCTCTCATAATTTTTAATTTTATTACTGATAAGTCAAAATTGAGAAATTTTATTACTTGAAAAAATAACGTTAACACCATAATGGTAGTGTAAAATTTTGAATTTGTCTTTATTGAGAAATGTTCTCAAAACTTGTTGCTAATGTTATTGTTCGTGGAGCACATGATTAATGAAGCAAAGATAGCTTGTACGTATTCTCCTAGTTGACATGTTAGATGTCAAATTTAGAAGATAAAGAAAATGACAACAACATATGAGATGTTGAAGTCAACATAAGCTAAATTTAGAAAGTTGTCTAAATGATCTCAAACTTAGTATTACAAAAATCCAAGTAAAGAAACTAAATGATTGAAGCTATATAAAAGGAAATAGTTTCTAAATTAGCTAGGACAGTCATAATAAGAGGAATTTTTGAAATACCTCTAAGAAGAAAATATAAATGAAAGTAAATTTGATTTACTAGATTTTTGGTGGAATATAAATAATGCCACATAGATAGTCGATATAAGATCTACTATCAAGATTTATGCTTAATTACATTTAATATGTAATTCTTGAGAAATACTTAACATGTAGAATATTTTTTACAAGTTAGCACCAGGAAGTCTATCTCAGTTAGTGCAGTGGAAGACATTAAGATGTCATTAAGTAAAAATTGTTACATAATGCTGAAGATGGTGTTTTTAGTAACCATAAGAGAAATTCAATTTCTCGAACTTCATTACAAAAATGTTCATATAGTATGAATTACTTTGAAGTATGAAAGTTTATATTTTCAAAATTGTTTGAAAATACATTCGGCTTAAAATAAGAACAATTTGTATATGTTAAAAATGTTGGCATATACTATACTACAAAATACTGAGATATTCAGGATTATAGAATCCAAAATAGAAAGACATTGTTTTCTCCTAAAAGATGATACTTGACTTTGGCTGTTAAGGTTGATTAACAACAACTTGAATAAAATGAAAAGACTAGTAAGAGGTAATTCTCTAAAAAGTTAGTTAATTACTTTACCTGTCTGTAAATCTTGCCTTTCATGCAAGATAATCATTGGACCTTTATTAGATAGGGCTAGAACGCCAAAGAATACTTTGGGCTTACACATTCTGACCCAAGTGGTCTGGTGAATGTAAAGGTCAAATAAAGTTATGAATATTTCGTCACTCTAGTTGATTATCATTTAAGATACAAGTATCTTTACCTAATACAACATAAGTCTAAATTTTTGAAATGTTCAAGAAAATTAAGACTAAAGTTTAAAAATCGATTAGGTAATTAAATCTATCAAGATATTATGATCAGATCATAATAGAAAGTACATGAACCTTACGTACTAAAACTAATTTATAGAAAATGGGTTTTTATCCCAATTATCTTAATACCAAGTACAATTTTGTGAAATTGTGCTGCAAGAGGAGAAACAGAACCTTGTTAGACATAGTCACATCAGTAATGAGTTACACACCATTATCATACTCCAGTTAGGAAATGCAATAGAGATTGCATGGTGAACATGATTCCTTCTAAAAATGTCTACGAGACAATTTTAAAGATTATAGAAGAGTAGTAAAGCTGGTTTACAACACTTCACCATTTGGGAATGTTAAGCTCACATGCTGAACACAAGCCTAAAAAACTTGTATATGTTCAAAGATAAGCCTAAATGTAGGCCACCCCTAAGGAGTATAAAATAGTCTTTTATGTAGTCCTAAGATGAATAAGGTATTTGTATGACAAATATCATTTTTATAAGAAATGTCAAATAAAAGATTACAAACCTTTAATAAGGTGAGATAGTGTTAATAAATTAGTTCAAGGTGAAGTTACTAAATAGTTAACAAAAGTTGATAACAATTTAATTATATTTGAAAGTCAAATGGATCTTAGTCATGAATTGGATAAGCCTCATCGTAGTGAGAGAGTTATGAGATGACTCAACCTTTACAAGGACTTAATTGAAGTCGAAATTGTCATGTTAGATGACGAAGTTGAAGGCTTATTACCTACAAAGTGAGACTAATGGCAAATGGTTAAACCTAATAGGAGAAAGTAGATTGCGAGTAAATTTTCTCACTTCTTGCCATACTGAAGTCTGTAAGCATTATTTAATTCATTGTTGAATATGTGATATAAAAAAAAATGAATGTTTAGAATTCTTTTATGAAAAGAAATCTTAGATAATGCATCTACACAAATCAATTAGATATGTTTATTTTCAAAGATCAAAAGCAAAAAGTTTGCGAAATAGTAAAGGTTCATTTATGAAATGAATTTTACCATTAGATCTGTGAATATAAGATTTGATAAAAGTATCAAAATCTATGACTTTGAATAAATATTAATGAAGCTTGTATAGACAAGAAAATCATTAATTGCTTAGTGAATTTTTCTCATGTTTTATGTTGGTGATATTTTTATCCATTATGAATGATGTAAGATGTCTAACATAAAACGTTGATAAAGTAACCAATTCCAAATGAGTGATTTGGAATGACTCGGTATATTTTACATGTCCAAAATGGAGATTTTAAGGACAAAATGTTAACTTTGTCTCAAACATCTTATATTGACAAAATTGTTGTCAAATATTTGATATTTATTTCTAAGGAAGTGTATCCTAAAACACCTCAAATGTTGAGAATATATGATATGCATAAATGAGACTGAACATTTAATATACAATTGGTTAGCATACATCAGTTAAACGAATGATATGACCATTGAGTAGAAAATTAAAAAAAAAAAAAAACTTTATCAAATTATTGATGGATGATGAGAAATTTTTTGTGTATGGAGTTAAAGATTTGATCTTTACAAGATACACTGGTTCTTACAAAGATTTAGGAAATCTATGTAAAGATAAATTTTACTCTAAGTGGTGGAGTATGATATACAAGTTAAATTGTTTTGCTTGTGAAGTAACAAAAGGACTTGTATAACTCAAATAGTTCCTTGAAGATCTGAAAGGTGTTTCAGATATAATTTAGTCTATCATCTTTATTATAATAATAGTGGTGCAAAGACTAATATTAAGGAAATTAGAAAACACCAACGTATAGGGAATCATATCGAGAGAGAGAAAACATCATGGAAATGACCAAAATGGCTTTTAATGATAGTCGTTTAGATCTATATAAAAAGACTCTTCAGGCTAAAGTGTTTAAGGGTCACCTAGAATGTCTAGGATTACGAGACATGCCTCGTCTTCGCTAGGGCAAGTGAGAGAACATGTTGGGTATAGAGTATGCCCTAGAATACATGTCTCGCCAACTTTAGTGCAAGTGGGAGATTGTTGGGATTTATGCCCTAAAGCCTCGTAATTAATTAATTATTTAATAAGTAATAATAATTTTGATTATTTTATTTGCAATATAATATTATCCATTATATGAAAAATCCAAGGTTATTAGTGTAATCTTGAACAATATGTGGTTGGCATACACATGATTTGATCGTGTTCAAGAAATAACCTAAAGAGTCATAGTATATGGATAAGGTTGGGTGCCTTATCCTAGTAACACTATTGATACAGCCCACTTTGTAATAGTTACAAATGATTTGATCCAAATCATCCATGTGGAGACATGTGAGTGGGGTATCTTATACAATGAGTTTGTATGAGACTGGACCACGAAATATTTAATCTCTCTTTATAAATCCGTTAATTGAGAAGATTAATATTTCATCAGGATGATCATATGCGACTCGATCTTAATCCTGAGTGAATTATGAACTTTTGCCTGTAAGAGCTTGTCCTTTGATTTGCATGGGTGAGAGTGGCTTTTATAGCCGATTCAATATGCCTACCATTTTGGAGACTTGACCAAGTAGGAAGTTGGGAACATAATCTTATAAGATGGAATTCACTCCTTCCCATATAGGGTAAGTAGATGAGTAGTTCTCTTAAGTGTTGATTTCGGGACTTGAACATTGGGGCCCCACCCTCTCATTGGCCCGAGAGGGACTTAGTTTATAATTAGATTATAAACATATTGTTCATTAGAGAATCAGTGGTACTTAAGGTGCAAGATGTAATTATAGGGGTAAAACGGACTTTTGACCCATCTATAATTACGAACAACTCGTGAAGGATCGACTTGCATTAATGATTATATCTATGGACACAACTTGTCATACAGTGCATAAAAGTGCAACTCTAGGTCTATAGTGGAGTGACCTATAGTTAATGAATGAAAATTAATTAATTAAAGAGTTTAATTAATTAATTTTGTATCATTGGAGCTTATAATCTGTAGGTCCATAAAGTCTCCTTGCTAGCTCACAGTAACACTAAAAGATCAATTTAGTTGAAAGAAAATTTTGAAATATTCAAATTAATATTAATTTGAAGTGTTCAAATTAACATTTAATATATTAGATATATTAAATATAAAAGAGGAAAATATATTTATTGTATTTTGAAATGTTCAAATTTAATATTTAATTTGAAGTGTTCAAATTAATATTTAATATATTAGATATATTAAATATAAAAAAGGAAAATATATTTATTGTATTTGATACATTAAATATTAAAATAATTAATGTATATTTGATATATTAAATAAAAGATATTTATAGAATTTGAATAAGATTCAAATAAATAAATATCGTAGGAGATTTGAATGAGATTCAAATAAATATAAGATATATTTTAATATATTAGATATTAAAATATAATATTTTAATTATGGCAAAGATTTTCCCTTGGTCTATATAAATAGAACCCTTGGGTTGAGCCATTCTTCACAACACACATCTCCTCAATAGTGAGAATTAGAGAATTCTCTCTAGACCTCTTCCTCTCTAATCCCTTGAGGATTTTCTTTCAAGAGGCTTCCACAAGCCTTAGTCTTGTGTTCGAGTCATAGCGATGAAGACTTCGTGGAAGAGATAAATATCCGCCGGAATATTCTCCATAATATTTATCTCAAAAGTAAGTTATTATTTTTAGTTTAATTTTTAATAAAATCAAGACGATCCAATGCTTCCGCTACAGGATGAAGAGTTCATTCCTATCAATACTAAATTCTAATCCTATTAGAAATAAATAAAGATAAATGAAATTCAAATTTTAAACTATTTAAAGTATGAATCAAAATATCTTTATTTTAAGGAAGCCTATTCTCATTAGGAAATTTCCTAATCCTGTTAGGAAACATGGATTTTAATTATGAAAGGAAATATCTTAATTTAATTTTTCCAAATATAACAATTATATTAAAAAATATGGAAAATATAAACTTATTAGGAAAACATCATAATTCTATTAGGAAATATCCCAATCAAAATTTTCAAATATAACAATAATATTAAAAAATAATAAAGGTGCATTATCATGCTTAACCTAGTGGGATTTTAATCTAAATGGCATACTTTATGTAACAATCAAGTAATTTAAAACATACATCATCATGTATAGTTAAATTAAAAATAAAACAAAATTAACCTGCATATTTGGCATATCCTAGAAAAATTGAATACAAAATTTAAATTACATAATTCAAGTTTCCAAGACATATCTTGGTATTTAATTCTTTCCTTGTTGAAACATAAAAAAATAGGGTTTAGAGGCCTTAAATTATGCTTCTCAATCAGACGCCACAAGAGATACATATGAAAAATTTACGAAATTTGACCACTGGAACATTTTCCAGTCGTTCAACACAGTTGATCAAAACTCATTCACCATGTGAAGAACTTGCCGACTACACTGCTTAAAGCCCCTGGTAGCAGCTGGTTGAAAACTGCCAACACCATTGAAACTCTCGAGCATGTAGCTTTTAACATTCTACAAATCTTCAACATACATGTGCGGTGGTCAAACTCTCCAGCATGGTCCACTTGCGCATGTAGCTTTTTACATTCAACATATCTTTCAACTTCATCAAACATACCTTTGCATAAAGATAAATTGCTGGATGAGGAAATTCAAGTTTGTGGTATATTAAACTTCTAATTTTGTAGTGTATGGATAAACAGTTGAAATCAAAATACAAATATAACCTAGACCCTTTTGGAATTTTACAAATTGATCTAATCAAAACGTAAATCTAATGCCACACAAATTTGCCTAAACAACCAATTTGCAAACCACATGTATCATATATATGAAAAATTAAAATACCCACCATTATTGATTCTTAATTCTAAATAAAAATCAAGATTGCTTTGATACCAATTGATAAGTACAACGACCCTTAACATATCTTCACAATGGTATGATATTGTTCACTTTGGGCATAAAGCCCTTGTGACTTTGCTTTTAGTTCCCCAAAAGGCCTCATACCAATGGAGATAATTGTCTTCACTTATATACCCATATGATCACTCTCTTCCCTAGCCAATGTGGGACATTGTTTGCACTCCTAACACTCCTTCTCTCGAATAAAGTACCACACTTGAGCCTCCCATGTCTACCTGATCTGTCTACTATCCCACAACGGATCACATTGTGGGATATTCTCTGATTGGCAGCGATTACCTATCACACCATCAATTTGTACCTTTGCACTAAGTTTTGTAGGCCAACTATGTGGCACAATCTCATTGTGCTATGTTGCATTTTTTTTAGTTTCTTCAATTTTTTTCTTTTTCTTTTACGTTTTTCCCTTTATTTATTTTTTTCTACTTTCAGGGTTTATTTTCTTCTTATTTTATCTTTTTTATATTTTTAATTTGTGTACGAGATCATATTATTTTTTCAATCAATTGTACACCTAGTTACATATATTTTTACTATTATTATCAAAAGCCAAATTCAGCAACAATTATTCAAAATCTAATGTCAATCGCCCTACACACCCTTGACAAAGCTTGTCGAAGGCTCGCCAAATGATATTTATAGTCCGCACCATATATATTTTGCAATACAATGGCAGGGTCGATCCACAGGAAGACAAATTGATTGTTTTCCAATTTAATTCAAACTAAACTAAACTAAACCGAATGTGGGTGGGGGGTTTGCTTTTTTTTTTTAAAGTAAAGATTAATGGGAAAATTAAACATGAAAAATTAAGGGTGAAAAACAAGATTTACCTACTAAACATGAGATCTAAATTTGTACTTTGACCATTTGGTGAAGCTGAATGGGCCACTAACAGCTCTAAAGCTAGACTATGTCGACCTAGCATCTAATAGCCCCTAATTGACCTTTTAAGCTGGGCACGATAACATTCCATGCCTAGAGAATCCATCACATTATACCTAGGAGTTGGTTAAACCTCGATAATTAACTTAGAAAGTATAATTCAATTAAGGAGTTGCTTGGGTCCCGAAACCTATCATGCAAAATACACGAAGAGGTTAATCCTCATTCTATGCAAGCACAAGCCGATTTAGGTGCTACTTAATTAAGCAAATGCATGAAACGATGAATTCCAAACACATGCATAGAAATAAAAGAAACAAACATATAAGATTCATCAAGTCTAATATGCTAATTTTATTCAATGGAGTAAAACAGAGTCCCAAACATGCTTTAACACAGAAATTAACTATAAATTAAAAACTAAACCCCCGAAAGTGCAAATTCGATCCGAATTCACCTCGAAACTAGCCAGTAGCCTCAAAATCTGCTCCCAACAACATTAATTGGTACAAATTGAACCCAAAAATGGTAAAGGACTAAAAATGGGTAAAAACTAAATGAGAAGGTCTGCAAGTCAACATATAAAGGTTGAAGACGAGTTGCCCTAAAAGGAAAAATCCTTTTATAATCTTTGAAGTAACGTCTCGACGCTACCCTTAATCAGACCAGTGTCACAAAGGCTCACCATAGCGTCGTGCAACGCTCACTATAGCAGCGTTGAGACGCTATGGGCAACGTCTCGATGCTGTCCTGTTTTCTAGCATACTGTCTTCACCGTCTTTTGAGCGTCATCACGACGTCTAGACGCTCCCTCTAGGGGCAAAATAGTCATTTGTCCTCATTTTCTTCAATTGGGCTCGGATGACCTCTAGTTGAGCTTAAATTCACCCTGAACGCTTTAAGGGCCTGTTTGGCCCACGGAGTTGCAAAGCCCAGAGTTGGGTAGGCCAAAAAACTCCTCGTTTGGCCCACAAAGTTGCAAAGCCCGGAGTTGGATGAAGATAAACGCGAACTTCAATAATGTTTACTGTTGAAGTCCGCACAGTAATCCTCATTTTCACTTTTCAGTTCTCTCTCCTTCCTTCTACAAGCATTTTCTCTCCTCTCTCTCTCTCCCAGTCCTCGAGGTTCGTCTTCTCTGATTCTTCTTCTGTTTATCGTCTCAGATTTTTTGTTTGTCTGTCTTCTCCGATGCTTCTTCCGTTCATTTTCTCCGATTATTTTTTCCGTTCATCTTCTCCGATTCTTCTTCCGTTCATCGTTTCTCACTCTTCTCTAGTTGTATTGACCTCTGCTTTGCTCTGTTGATGTACAGTCTCTTCTCTCATTGACCTCACCTTCGCCGATTCTTAGTAGATCTCCTATTTCTCTTCTTTGGTTCTTTTATTTACCTCCATCTCATTAGTTTGAATCGCTGGTATCCTTTGTCTTTAACTTATTAACATCTGAAACCCTAGGCCCAAAATTAGTCCACGGTATATCTGAAACCCTAAACACCTATCCACTTCTTCACTCCTGCAAGTCCTTTTCTTCTACATCTGAACCCTAATCGATGGTTATTGACATATGTATTTTAATTTTTTTCAGATTTAAAACCCTAACGACTCCCCTCGCCGCTTCACCCATAACATCGGCCCTTGTTGGTATTCCTTCATTCCCAGCAGTTTCCTCTCATTCGATGCTTTTTCTTTGGGTTTGTGAGACTGCATGTTAGTGAAAATGGCCGATAAGGTGCTTGGTAGGGGTTGTTACGCATTTTGGAGCCTGGTGGGGAGGGTTGGGTTGGAGGCTTCTCCATGAGGTTTGTTTTTTTTCTTGAAGGCCGATGATGAGCATCTTTTTTCATGTACTTTAATATTCCGATCTCTTTGAATTTCTTGGGATTTTTCTGTTATTTCAATCTTATGTTCAACATCTATTGTATACGTGTTATTGTTTTATTTTGTTTCTCTGTTACCGATACCTCTTCTTTGTTTTTCAACCTCAAGTCATAATTTCATTGCTCTATGTTTTATTCATTGTGTTTTGATTGGTTTGTTGGTTCAAATTATAGTCCATGTTGTTTATTCCTTTGGAATTTCATTTTCCTAGATGAAACACATGTACCCCTGAGGCCAATTTCAATATATTCCTACGTTAAGATTTTTTATAAGTATTCTGTCTTTGCTACAATATGTTATTCGAATGTCATTAAAATAATTGGTGTTGTCTCTAAGGCCATACCTCTTCGATAATTGGGGTTTTTCCTACAATTTGTTTAACATAGTGGTTGGTATGGTTTATTAAATGACCTGCTCTGTATTGATATAATGCCAGGTTTGACATTTCCTCTATTAAATATATTGTCATGTATTGAATGATATTATGTCATCCCAACCAACTTCTTTTTCAAACATATGTTATAAGTTTGCTTCCTCCCTCCCCCCCTCCCTTTAATTACTGCTGTTAGGTACACTTATGACAATAAGTGCACCCAACTACCATGCTACCAACCATTATTAATCCTCTATATATACACACTCACGAATGAGGATCATTTGAGCACACCTCCACGGCCAGAAAACCATCCACTTAGTCTGTGAGTACCTTTTTTGTTCTTTCTTTTTTTACTTCATCACTATGTTATGATAGCATCTTTGTTAAATTCTTCTTTCTAATTTTACAGTGTGAAGACTGTTTGATTTCTAGCCACATCTGCATCCACGACCTCAAGTTTCTAACTAAAGTGATCGTTCCTTACTCATTTCTTTCATTTTCTTATTCTTGAAGTTGACTTTGCCATACTAATATAGTTTTCTTTTTTATCACTTGCAGGGTAGAACACTCTATCTACATCATAAACTTTAGTTTGAGGTTCGAAATATTTTTGTTTTATATGTGTATTGTATGAAATGTTATGCAACACTCTTTCATTCTGTATAATATTCACACTTTGGACATTGTTTTTTTACACATTGTTGTTGTTTATGTACGATATTAACTCTTGGACATGTCTTTTGACACTTTCTTGAGTAATGCAATGTTAGTTGTTTTTTATACATTGGTCTTGTTGTTCTGAAATTTATTTGTCAACATAAACATAGGCATAATACAACATGGAATGATCTAATGTTATAAATGTTAAAAAATGTTTGGTTTAGAAAAAAAATAACGAACTATTAACCAAAGGTTTTTTAAAATTTGACTTCGAATTGGAGCTGAAAGGTTTTTTTAACATTAGAAATGTTAAAAAAATGTAGTGTTTAGAAAAATCTAGTGTTACAAAAAAAATAAGGAACTTTTTGAATTGGAGCTGAAAAAAATGAAATCGTGAATTTGACTTCGAAAGGTTTTTTTAACTATTAACCAAAGGTTTTCTTAAATTTGACTTCGAATTGGAGCTGAAAGTTTATTTTTAACATTAAAAATATTAAAAAATGTAGTGTATAGAAAAATGTAGTGTTAGAAAAAAAAATAAGGAACTTAAAAGTGTGAATTGGAATATTACACATATGTTTTAAAACAAAGGTTTTTGCCAATTTACTATTTTATTTTCTTAAAACATTGAATTGGAATATTAGATACGTATAACAAGAAAAGGGTGTTTGAATAATGCATTGGAAAACACCAGCACTATAAAAATATTGCATTTTGTTAACTAACCAACTTGGAAAAAAAAATGCAACTCAAGATACTTGGAAAGAAAAGTTTTTTTTTTCTAAACCATGTTTTTTAATTTCTAAACCATGTTTGTTAATTTCTAAAGTTTTTTTGTTAACTAACTTCTAAACCATGTTTTTTAATTTCAATACAACTCTTTAACGTACTTGGAAAGAAAAGTTTTTTATTTTTTCTAAACACCTTCTACTTAGTCAATTTGTAAGAAAAAAAGGAATTTATTTTTTATGAACTAATCTAATTTGAATTAAAATATAGACAAACATGTATAAAGTAACAAAATAGGCCATATATGTGTATAGAAAGTTAGCAAATTAGCCCTAAAATGCATTGCCCTAAAACCTAACGCCCAAACCCCTAAACCATAAACACTAAATACAAAATCCTAACCCCTAAACCCTAAACCCTAAATTCAAGACCCTAAATCCTAATCCCTAAACCGTAAATATGAGACCCTAAACCATAAACCCTGAAATACCCAAACCCCCAAACCCTAATCCCTAAACCTTAAACCTTAACCTGTAAACCCTAAATACAAGACCCTAAACCCTAAAAAATGGAATGACCGAAGAATGGAATATGTACTTGTTCTTCATTCAATTATCATGTTGTTATAGGTGATAAGTTAGAATTTAACCGATTACATGCTGAATTTAGGGTTAAGGGGAATTCAAAATTCCATGTGGTATTCATGGGTTGTAACCCAGGGATTTACACATCGTGCGTTGAACGCCACGATGAAGTGACCAGATTTAGGGGAGCAGTCCACAAGTCATATGCAACCTTAGCGGAAGCAGAGTACGCATTTAGGCAATATGTAGTGGCGACAAGTGGGCAGTTAGATATGATTGACTAATCACAAGTTGGTCGTAGCATCCCTTCAATGAACGCTAATCATGTAGGAGGATCTAATAGTATCATGCAACTACTAAAAGGGTTCATAGGGGGGATGATCATAATGTATATTATCGGAGTGACTTATAGTAGTACTAAGTGATACTCATGAGATATGTAATCATGAACGGAAATAAATAACAAATGACAACTTTTGTGTTTCAGGAACAAATATTTGTGCTTCCATCCTATTATGGATAACCATGAACTAATAAGTATATTGGCAGTCATTACGGCCACCCAACGTCAGACGTTGCTATTGTTAGAACTGTTACTTAATGATCATCGTAGGATAGAACACCAATCATTGTACCTTAGACATCAAATTAGGCAATTAACATTCTTCCGTCTGATCTACGAAAATGATTTATTTTGTATCGAGAGCATGATAATGGATAAAAGGTGTTTTACCATCTTCTGTAGTATGTTGAGAACAACAGGCGGTTTAGAGGAGATGGCCGCCATGTTCTTGCACATCCTAGCACATGACATTAAGAACCGAATAATTCGTAGACAGTTTGCAAAGTGATCGCTTTGCTTTACGCTACAACAAGCAAGTGCACGTGATCGAAGTAATAAAAACTGGAGTATTCCAGAGTATCGTACCCAAGGGAACGAGTTTAACAAAATTTATTTAGAATGACACAAAATTGCTTGCAAAACACAGTTGGGGTAACCGAAAATGCAAAAATATAAGAGTTTGGTTTTGTTAACAAGAATGAGTGAAAAATCAATGAGTTAAAAATAGGGATTCAAGTGATTCAAGCACCTTTGGAAAAATGCTATTCAAATGCCATCGCAATCATAGCTAACATGTGAAAACTAAGTCAACCAAGTTCAACTCCTATTCAATTTTGATTCAAAATCTTTAGGAGACTAAGTGATTAAACCTATATGTCTATGGCTAATCTAACTTAGATACTTCGCACACAACTCTAGTGGTTTTGGAGTCTCGCCCTATGTCTAGGGTCGATGTTCATGACTTATTTCTAAGCCTTTTCCTCCATTGCTTTTGTGACATCGGCTTTCCCTTAACTCTTTCGATATTAAGTTCAAGCTTGATGAGCAATCACTAGTTGGCCGGCTAGGTTTACCCAAATCTAAATTCAACAAAAGCAAACAAAGTTCACATGCTAACTAGATTGTTTATGCTTTAGAGCTTTTACATTTTTCCTTAGGGCTTTCACCAACTTGAACCCCTAAAGAAAATTTAGCTCATTATGGAGAAAATGAAAACCCAAAAATTATTTGTAAAAAAATTTCTTAGGTAACAAAAGAAAGAGGTAATTAATCTCAAGGCAAACCTATTGGAATTACCAATTAAGAATGCCCACTAAGAAATAATAATGCTGAATTAAATCAAAATATCACAAAGCATGTTACTGGAATTCAATTTCTGTAACCAAAAAGGAACCCATGAGTGAATAAGCTTTATATATGGAAATGAAGAATTTTGAATATGGAATTCAACTTTACTTTTCCATCTCACCACCTACAGGAATTAGAATTTAACCAAATCAAAATTTAGAAAATAACTCAACACTTGTAACATCAAAACGGAATCAACATAATAGTGCTACCAAAATCCGTTAATGTGATCGATTCAGAATTCTTTCAAAATCTTGAATCTTAACCTCTTCAAACTTTCGTTGAGGGGAGATCTACTTCGGGATTTTAGGAGTAAACCAAATCATGAACATTAAAAAGAAAAAAACAGAGGATGAAATTTGGCTTGCTGCTGTGTTGAAGATAAAACAGAAAAACCCATCAAAAATAAAGTGCAGAAATTCGAATTCCTCGTTGAAGATGGTTCAAATTCAGAAATTAATTGAGCTAAACTGCAAGAATGAGATTCTAAAACAAAAGAGAATCAAATTGTTGCTGCTGTCGAAAGTAAAAACGGAAAAATAACCCAGAAAATCGAATTCTCCAAGGAAAAAAACGCTCCTCTCTTCTTCGGCCTTCCTCTCTTTTTAAAGATAATCCGATGCCTCCTCTTTCCATCTTTGGCTCCTTAATTATTGGGTAGATATTGGGTGCGATATTCAAGCTGGAATTTCTCCCATAAATCGAGCAAATCACGTGAATCTTGGTGAATCTACGCGAATTCCGTACTTGATTTATAAGTCCAGAGAATGCAATTGCATTCTTCTTCTTTGTTCTTCACCTTGCCTTCCCAAGGGAATGTAATTACATTTCCATTTGCAATGTCTTCACTTCTTCAAATCTGCACAAAAACTCAACTTAAGCCAACTTTCTTACATTTTTTTACTTAATTCCTTCTTTTATCATATTCCAACAAGCTTGCATGAATTTATTTAAAAATGTTATTTTTAGCTTGCTTGTTATTCAACAAAATCCACAAAACTGGCAAGAACAACTTGGTTTTAGAGTTAAATAATTCTCACAACTGAGAATTATCACAAGGTCTGGTGAGACAGTGTCTAGACACTTCAACTCTGTACTTAGTGTAGTATTGCGACTACATGAGATTCTAGTAAAGAAACCAAAGCCAATCACGAACTCTTATACTGATGGGAAGTGGAAGTGGTTTGAGGTACACATAATTTAGTTTGTCCGTCCATTATATGGTGAAAGGGGATTTAGAATGATGTATGTAACTCCCATAATTTACCTATTTACAATACATGATTGTTTGGGTGCATTGGATGACACGTACATCAAGGTGAATGTCAGCGCCGCTGATCGGCCAAGATATAGGACGCGGAAGGGTGAAATCAAGACCAATGTGCTTGTTGTTTGCTCTCCGAATGGAGAATTAATCTTTGTAATGCCAGGATGGGAAGGGTCGGCAGCTGATTCTCGAGTTCTTCGAGATGCAATATCAAGACCTGATGGGTTAAAGGTTCCCAAGGGTAATAAACCAAACAATGAAACCATAATACATGTTAATCCTTTAAATGCACCACTCATAGGTTTACTTTGAACATGATATTATTATCTCTGTGATGCTGGGTACTCAAATGCAGATGGATTCTTGGTACCGTATAGAGGGGAGCAATACCATCTCTCTTAGTGACGTGGGGTAGGGAATGCACCGATTAATCCAAGGGAATTTTTTAACATGAAGCATTCATCTGCGAGAAACATAATTGAGAGGGCGTTTGGTGTGTTGAAAGGGAGAAGATGGGCCATTCTACGGGAAAAATCCTTCTACCCTATCTAGACCCAATGTCGAACCATAACGGCATGCTACCTCATCCACAATCTTATTAGCCGAGAGATGGGTTGAGTATAGCATTGGATGAATGGAAAGAGGAAGAATCACCTTCAAGTTCCTTCAATGGAGATAATATAAGTTTCATTGAAACTTCTACTGAATAGAGCCAACGATGGGATGAAATGGCTAAACAAATGTTTACTAAATGGACCCAATCATGATCATGGACGATTTTAATTATTATTATTCTAAGAACTAAACTCGATCTTTCGTACTCTCTTTTAAGTTTGATGTACTTTCGTTGAATGTAAACATTTGAATTATAACTTTTAGCTTATCAATTGCATGTATGCGTTATTCAACTTACTATCCTACAAACTTATTCAGATATAACCCAACGAAGTTAAACATGTGGTGATATGTATACATACATGTAGGAAAATGGCAGGTGTGGAGAGATTGAAGATGCACTCATGGACCAGATTCGAGGATGCCAAGTTGGTGGAATGTCTCGTCAAAATGGTCCAAGAGGGATGCTGGAGATCAGACAATGGAACGTTCAGGCCTGGATACCTATCGCATCTGTTGCGACTATTGAGGGAAAAAATACCGAACTGTACAATTGAAGCAACAACCACGATAGACTGTAGGGTGAAGAGCCTGAAGAAGAAGTACACAACTATCTCCAAGATGCTGGGTACTGGGTGTACTGGTTTTGGGTGGAATGATGAGTGTAAATGTGTGAAGGCTGAGAAGGACGTGTTCGACGCATGGGCCAGGGTAAAATTCGAATATTCATAGCATACATATTAGTTACACTACGAAATACATTAAAATATAGCTGTTTGGACATGCAGGGTCATCCGGCTGCGAAAGGACTCCAGAATAAGCCATTCCCCCACTTTGATGAGTTGACATTCGTCTTTAGGAAAGATTGCATGACAAGGGCAGATGCAAAGACGCCTGATGACATGGCATCAAATGCTACCGAGCCACTAGAGCAGGATGAAGAGATTGAAGTATCCTAGGAACCTTATGTACCACAACCCCCTTTGTTCGATGGAGCGGGAAATTTGAACGAGGAAGAGAATCCAGGTATGCCAACCAGTAGGTTTCAAAGATTAGCCACGACGTCGCGTGGAAGCAAGAGAAAACGTACGTCCTACCACTCTGACATGCTAGAAGTCGTGCGCACGACGATGTACATGCCAAATACCTAGTTAGAGGGTATTGAATCATGGCCTGTATCGAACTATGCTCTTGAGGATGATCGACACAAACAGGTCTCAGACACCCTTTCCCAATTAACATCGGCGTTGTCCAAACATGACAGAATCACACTAGTGGACATGTTATTTATGGATGTACTTAAGACTGCCAGCTTCTTGTCAGTCCCGTTGGATGACAAATGGGATAATTGCATGTACCTTCTTGGAAGGAGGGAATGACCCATCCTGCTTCAACTTAATTTGTGCTGCCATAAATTGGACCCATATATCTCTTATCACCATTTTTTTGGTTTGTAAGTAATGACTCATAACTTCTGTAACAACTACACATGTTCTTGGTCATTCACTAGTTTTTGTTATAACAATTACACATGTACGACTTTTTTGTTTGAACAATGAACTTGGCCCTTCTTGGGCATTCACTATTTTATGCTATAACCATGAAATTGGCCATTCTTGCCCTTTTAAATTGGAATTCTTAATGTAAATTAGAGTACTACATAACAATTTTTTTAATTGAACAAAAGTATATATGATATTCATTTTGAATGGTGTTAAAAATATATATATATTCATTTTGAACTTAATTATATTAAAATAGCATAACTATGTGATATTTTATTTTTAACTTCAAAGAATATATTATTTCAAATTAATCAAACTTTAGATAATCCATTAGATTGATTGGTTGGAAAAATAAAATCTTAAATTATACAAAAAAAAAATATTTTACTAAGCTTGAAAAACAAATCTTAAATTAAAAATTAAAAATTGGTAAAAACAAGTCTTTAACATAATTGTATTCATAACATAATATAATTTAAAATCTCAATTTTAAGATTGATGAAAACAAAACTATATTATTTCTAGAATTGAGAGAATAAAAACATAAAAATCTTGAATTTTATTTGAATCCCTTTAAATTAATGGATTGAAATCTTTCCGAATCACATGTAATATTTAAAAAAGTATTGTAAGACTTTCTTTTCTTTGAAAAATATCCAAGGCAAGTCAATAATTGATGTGAGAGATATTGAAAAAAGAATGTGGGGGCATATTGTTCAAAATTCTTTTTTCTCTTTAATGAAACTTGTAAAATATAAATAAATTAATAAAAATAAGAAATATCAATCTTAGAATTCATGGGAACAAATTCTTAATAATGAAAATCTGAGAAATTGTAGAAAAAAATTGTAAAAAAAAAAAGAAGCTAAAATCAACTCAGATTTCAGAACTCCATGTTTAAAAAATGTGCACTCCAAACACATACTTCAGAATTCTTACTCCCTGCAACTCCTTGCTCCAAACATAGATTTCAGAACTCCAGGCTAAACAACTCTGCACCCCAAACACAGACATCCTAACTCTCTAGGCTTTCTAACTCCTACTCCCTGTAACTCCTTGCCCCAAACAGCCCTTAAAAAGCTCCAAAAATACTCAAGATGCTCTAAAATGCTCCTCAAACTAATTTACCTACAAAATAGGAAATTAATCATGTAAAATCACTAAAATCACAAGATTTAGGCATAGAAAGCAAGGACTAATTTAGTCTTATCAAATTACCCCCAAGCTAAATCTTGCTAGTCCTCGAGCAAGAAACACATAAAAAAGGGTAAGATAATCATCGATTGCAAACACATAACTCTAACCTCAATGCTTGGATATATCTCATAAATCGAACAAGGGAAACTTGCCGAACATTATCCATCCAAGAAGCCCTTAAAACACTATTATGACCTTACCTCTGTGTGTGTGAAACCTTCCTAAAGTAATCATTATAAGCCTGAGATAGGTTTATAGAACTCTCAACCCATCTTCTCCCTACACTAGCACTAAGGACAAGTCATCAAGCTACCAAGTTGTCAAGAGAGAAATAGGCTACCAGGCGCTCGAGGATAAACAACATGGATCCCTTAAACTTGCATCACTTTAAAAATCAAGGGTACTAGCTTTCGTACAACTGTTGCAAGGACCCATACCCAGAGCACTCGCTTAATGGGTGGCATAATTGATCACAACAACGACAACTCTTTTTACCAAATGATTTCTCTTAACACATTACAAGCTTGCTTTACTTTTTTCACTTTTTCTTTCTTTTTTTTTTGCTTGATTTTTCTTTAAAGAACATTTTTTTTTCTTTCACATGCAAATGGGTAATTTTTTTTTCTAAATAACTCATTTCACCCTTTTCAAGTAAGTCAACTATTTGACAAGTCCTTACACCTATCAAAGTGACAACAATAGTATAAGCTCTATAATTCTATCCTAAGCCTTCAAAACTACAAAAGGTAGGCTAAGCGTGCTCAAAATGTGTAGGAAATATCAGAAAATTTTGAAAAATTAGGCTAAAAAAGGGACTTAATTCAGAATAGCATTCACATGCTCCAAACCAGTTCAATCAAAGCGATATATCCAGCATGTCATCGATTGTCATCATCACAAAGGAAGCAATCAAATTACCACAGATACAAGCGCAAAATTTAAGAAATTTAAGATAAAAGTCCAAACTTAGATGAAGGTAAAAGTCCAAACTCAGATGTTTAAGACTCAACAACACATGCACAACCCACCCCCAAACTAAATAACACATTGTCTTCAATGTATGCTAAGAATCAATTCAGCAAGGACAAATGGAAGAGAAACAAGAATACTCCTCAACTCTGTTAACATGTAGGAGGTGGTGAGGTTTGCTCCACAAAATATTTCTCCTTTCAAAACAATGTCTCTTTCCAAGTACAACCAAAAACTAAGCTAAGAAAACAAAAAGACAGAAAGCAATAAAAGTTTCGTCACCTAACTGCCTCCAGGAAGCTCAAATTTTTATAGTCGATTACTAGACTCACCGTATGGCTCATTCACCTTGGCTCCCAATAGATTGGGGGTCCAAAGCAGATGCTGAGAGAACGAAAACGAGATCACCTTCATGAAAGACCTTGAGCCTATGCCCATTCACCTTAAATAGTTTTCCTGTATCAAGACTCTGAATTTCCACTGCACCATGAGGGAAGACATTAATAATAAAAAAAGGACCTAACCAACGGGAGAGAAATTTACCAAGCATTAGTTTAAGGTGAGAATTGTATACTAGGACCTTTTGCCCAACGTCGAAGTTCTTCTTGACAAGCATGTTATCATGGAATGACTTCACCTTTTCCTTATAAATCACAACATTCTCGTATGACTCAAGCCTCATCTCCCCGAGCTCCCGAAGTTGAAGAAGTCTCTGGTCACCAGCTTGATCACAATTAAAGTTGCACTTCTTCACTGCCCAATACGCATTATGCTCCATCTAAACTGGCAGGTAGCAAGCCTTTCCATACACCATCCTAAAGGGAGACATCCCTATGGGCATCTTGTAAGTTGTGTGATATGCCCACAAGGCGTCTTTTAATCTGAGGCTCCAGTCTTTCCTTCTAGGATTCATTTTGTTTTTGAGAATGGACTTCACCTCACGATTAGAGATTTTCACCTGCCTGTTCATCTGGGAGTGGTAAGGAGTAGCAACTCTGTGAGTCACTCCATACTTCTTCATCAGGCTCTCAATGGTTTGTTGCAAAAATGGGTGCTTTGGTCGCTTATGATGGCTTGTGGGACTCTAAAGTAGATATCAAGAAATCTACAACAGTGTTAGAGTCATCAGTATTGGTGGCTTTCGCTTCCACCCACTTAGACATGTAATCCACAACCAAAATAATGTACCTATAACCACATGACGAAGGCAGAGGTCCCACAAAATCTATCCCCCACACATCAAAAATCTCGCAAATAATTTTGAGTGTTTGGGGCATTTCATTCCTACAAGTTATGGCTCCTACCCTTTGACAACGCTCACATGTTTTCCAAAAAACAAAGGCATCCCTAAACAATGTCTCCTAGTAAAGTCCTGAATCAAGCATTTTCCTAGCAGTCCTTCTAGGGCTAAAGTGGCCCCACATGCATACTCATGAAAAAATTCTAAAACTGATTGCATCTCGCTATCAAGCACACATCTCCTAATGACTTAATCCGAACATAACTTCCAAGTATCAAGTAATATCCTAATGACTAAGTAATTAACTAAGTAAGCGTACTAGGGAGTCATACCTTGCGTTTAGAATAAGTATTAATAAAGAAATGAGTCATTCAATGGTACCTTATCTTCCTCTCTCACGATGCAGCTTAAGTGATCAACAACTGGATTTTTTGACCCTTTGCAGTCTTTGATTTTCAAATCAAACTCTTGAAGGAGTAGAATCCACCTTAGCAAGTGAGGCTTTGACTCCTTCTTCGTCAGTAAGTAATGCAAAGTTGCATGATCAGAATAAATATTCACTTCAGAGAGAAGAATATAAGACATGAATTTTTCATGGGCAAAAACAACAGAGATAAGCTCTTTTTCTTTAATCGTTAGTTGCATTGTGCCGAATTGAGGGTTCTGGATGCGTAATAGATGACATGGATGCTTTTGTCAATCCTTTGGCCAAGGATAGCTCCAACAACAAAGTCGCTGACATCACACATGATCTCAATGGAAAGGTCCCATCGGGGAGGGTGGATGATGGGTGCACTAGTCAACAAGTCCTTAAGAAGATCGAACGCCTTCTTACACACTCCATTGAACTAGAAGGAAACATCCTTCTGCAGTAGGTTTGTCCTTGGTAAGGCTATCTTGTTGAAGTCCTTTATGAACATGCGATAGAAACCTGCATGAATAAGAAAAGATCGAACTTCCCTAACGTATGTAGGGTAGGGAAGATTAGCTGATAACACTCATTTATGAGTATTATTTGGCTCTAAAAACTAGCTTATTTGCTTAGAAAGCGAGTGTTCTATTTTATATTTCATGTCATTTAGGAAAAATTTAAGTAAAAACAAGTTTTGCATGTGTTTGAAGTCTTGATTTTGTAAAATAAGTTTTTAGGTGTATTTAGAGTCATTTTTGTTAAGAAAATGTTAATTTTTGTTGATTTTGTGTAAAAGCTGAAAAAGGACCCAAATGCGTCCACATTCTGCCCCTAGTTGAAGCAAATAAAAGATGATCTAGGAGATATGCGACCAATATGCACCAGCATTTGAGAGTACAAGCCAAAGTCCAACTATTGCAATAAAAACCCAAAATGTGCCCAGATATGCGGCCGCATTTAGGTCATTTCGACAACAACACAATTGCACCTACAAATGCGACCGCATCTGAACCTTTTCGACATATTTTCCAAGATTCGCGAGATTTGCAGATCATATCAAATATTCTCAATCAAATCTTCAAAAATCAGGGGATATGATCAACTAAGCTTCTCCACATTGATCTCGGTAGAGAGCTCGTGTTAGGAATTATCTTCATTCCAAAATTCTGTCATTTTCTCTTTAGTTTTAGTCGCCACTATAAGTCTCCCCTAAGCTCTGTTCATATTCCGTTCGGACTCCAACTTCGAAAGAAGGAAGAATAAGTGCTTGATTCTCCTTGAAAAAGGTTGAAGAAGTTAGAAAGGAAGAACATCATAGGGTTCTTTTTGTTCTTAAGTTTTCCATTCAGTTCTGTAAGTTTTTAGGAGTTGTACTTGCTGTTTTACTTTATTTTCCCGCTTTGTAAATTATGTTTTTCTTTTAATTCAAATTTCTAGTTCTTTTGTTCTTCCTTGGATTCATTCTTCAAAGTATATTTAAGTTTATTTATTTCAATGAATTATGTTCTTTCTTTTATTTGTATTCTTTTTACTTTCTACACTTTATTTATTTCTCCGATGAGTAGCTAAGCTCCTTGGAGGGGATTCAATTATGTGGATACCCTAAAAGGGAGATAAGCAACCACCATGTGTTTCTTGTAGGTTTGCTCAATGATCGAACTGAAACGTGGGGCTTAAAGAAAATATTTGTAAATTAAAACAAAGCTCCAGTCCAATGCAATGCACACTATCGATGGAAGTAATATAAAACTGGAAGTATTCCAGAGTATCGATCCCACAGGGAATGGATACAACAAAGTTCAAGAGAATAAGCAAAGATATTTTCAAATTGCAATTGTGGGTAACCGATGTAAAACAATAGTTGGGATAATTTTTGTTTTTGAAAAGAAAATGATAAAAGAGGGATTCAAATATGCGTTTGCTCTATTGAAATAAATTGCGGCCTAATTGCAATTGCAATCATTTGACTCAACACTTAAGCTTTGTAAACCGAATTCAACACATATTCGACCTTTTATGAAGTATCTTTAGGAGGCTAAGCAATTAAACCGATATTTCTATGGCTAATACGAACTTAGTTAATTTTGAAACACAATTCTTTTGGTTTTAAAGGTTTTGCCCTATGTCTAGGGTAAAAAACAAATTCCTATGTCTAGGCTATTTTCCTTTATTGCTTTTATGAAAACCCAATTTTTATCTAATCTTTTCAGAATTAGACTCAAATTGTTGTATACTAATCTAGGTGATCAATCTAAACTAGTAATGAAAATTTCAATCAATAAAAGCAAACAATGCTATAAGATTAAGCAAGGTTGCTTTTACATATTAGGCATTTATTCTTTTCTCTAGGGCATTCACATGCTTGAATCCCAAAGAAAGACTTAGCTCATAATTAAAGAAAATAAAAATAATGATTTAAAAGAATCAAAGTGCATAACTAAAATAGAATTAATAAATACTTGAATAACAACTCAATAATAATAAAAGAACAACCAAAATTCTATTAATCAAAATAAATTCAGCAACTAATTAAATTCAAGAACAAAAGGGAAGAATAAAACAGTAGCTAAAAACTCAAAATTACAGCAGCAATTAAGTTCCAAAAATAGAAGCAAATAACTTAAATAAAACAGAAATTAAATTCTCAGAACAGGGAGAACACAACTCATTTTTCACTTCTTATTCAATCGACTCAACTCCACTTTTTTCAAAGGGAATTGAGCCTTCACTTCCTTCAATTTTCATTGAGGAAGGATTGAATTTCGAAGTTAAAATGGGCTGGAAAACAGTAGCAAACGAAAATAAAAATAGCTGAAAATTAACAACAGAAAATTTGACAGCAGAAAATTGACGCAGAAAATCGTGGAACAGCAACAACCGTGGCCGAAAATGGCCAAAAACTTGATTGGTTCTTGAGACTTCTTCTCCAATATTTATAGAGGAATTGGGCTAGGGTTTCCTTCTTGAGTGATGCACAAATATCGCTATAATCCCAGCTAAAATCGTGGAGACAATATGACACAAAATTCCTAGATTTTAGGAGATTTGCAGATTTTCCTTTAATTTCCAGATCTCTAGAAATTGCAATTGCAATGCAATCGCATTTCTATTGCATTCTTCAAATTCCTACACAAAAACATCAAGTGTGTTTTTTCATTTTCTTTTGCTTTATTTTCTCCATTTACTTAATTTAAAAGGCTTCCAACAATAATTCAATTTAAACCAATTATTTGCTAGCCTTTTTATCTAACAACACACATAAAATAACAAGAATAACTAAGTATAAAGGCCAAATAATTCTCATAAATGAGAATTATCACACAACATTTAGCTAAGTTTAATTTTAGTGAGTTTAAGTTTCATCGTTAGCTTAAACTGGCCATTTGAGTTAGCATAGTTTGTGAAGATTTCAATACTAAAAGGATTAGAGTTGACACACGTTTTCCTAAAAGTAATCTAGAAAAAGAGTCTAGACATACAACTTTACTTTTTGTACCTAGACATAGGACAAAAACCTTTAAAATCATAAAGTTGTGTTTTTTATTATCTAAGCGAATTTAGCCATAGACATATGAGTTTGAACTTGATTTACTTAGCTAAGTGTCGAAAATGGTAGGTTGCGGGAGTATGTCAGCAGCATTCTGTCTGAACCATACATAACTCGACAGAGTCAGTATACGGGAGTAAGAGGCAAGATCTCTAAAATAGCCGGGTTTAGTTGAGAAATTTGCAGACGCATGGTGGTTTCATTTCCTTAGGGTTGAACTAGAATTGAATCCCCTACTTTTCATCATTGTTTTTCTCATTAGCTTTTTAGTTATCTTTACTTTTTCATGCATAAAACCCCAAAATAAGCTTTATTTTCTAGTTACCTTCGGTTGCAACTTGTGAGTAATTGTGTTGTTAGTTGGAGAGGTTTTGTTAACCGTTCCCTTGGGTTCGATACTTAGAATACTACATATATTACTTGTTTGTGACAACATGCACTTGAGCTTTCTTTTGGCGTTCACATAGTAGCCCCACCATCAAATTTTTGGCGCCGTTGCCGTGGAACGACTTTTAACAAACAATTTTTCAGTTTTTCAACAGAATTGCGATATGTTTGCGATCGCATTTTGACTTTGTCCTAGGGACCCAATTCAATTTTGTAGGTTTGCAGGTTAGAGTTGGTGCATGTTCAAAGAGCATTGCCCATGCGATTTTGATTCTGAGATAGAGCAAACTTTTCGCCGATGTTGTAAAGAGCAAAGTAGGAAAAGAAGAGATCTACAAGAGTTGAGTGCATAGGAGAATCCAAAAGGACTTGTTTTGTAGGAATCTGTTTTGCAGGGACTTTCAATGGATCCACTTGGAATCGATCCTCTTGGTGAACAATAAAGAAGAGCACAACCCAATGATGTGCCACAACAACAACAACAACAACAAAAACAGCTAGCGGAGCAGCAAAATCCAATTCTTATTGTAGATAAACGAGATAGAGCCATAAGGGATTATGCGGCCGCAACTTTCCATAATCTTAATGCAGGAATCATGGAACCAAACATTGAGGCAACTCATTTTGAGTTGAACCTTATAATGTTTTAGATGCTCTAGACTATAGGGAAATTTGAAGGATTACCAAACGAGGATCCTCACAAGCACATGAAGCAATTCTTGAGGATATGCAACTCGTTCAAGTTGAATGGAGTATCTGATAGTACAAAAAAGTTTAATATCCCTAGGCTTATATTCTTGCTAGTTTGTGGTGTTAAAATGTGCTTTCATTTACATAATTTGTTTATTTTGTAGGATTTGAGCAAATAAAGCAAAATTTATCATTTGGGAAAGATATTGGAACAAAAGAAGCACAAAGGTGTGTTTAGAAGCTTTGGAGTTAAGAAGAACACAAGCTGCAGCATTAAATCCCAAGAGGTTAGCGTTGAGACGCTATCTATAGCGTCTCAATGCTGCCAATATATCACATAGGCTGGACAATCTGCAAGAGTGGCGTTGAGACGCCACTTTTGAGAGTCTAAATGCCCAAAACACGCGCACAGGCCATTCTCTATTCGTAGCGTCTCAACGCTACCTTGATTTTCCTTATCTACCGTGCGAATTAGGTCACAACGTCTCGATGTTTATAAAAAGAACATTTTGGCTGCGGATTGAGGGAGACCATTTGGAGAGGGACCAATCTAGAGTCGATTTCTACTTCATATTTGGGATTAAGGGAGCACTCTTGAGAGCCAAGGAAGACATTCAAGGCTTGAGATCGTGGCATTTCACGATGGGAACGAGTGTGGCACGCGTCAGAGAGTTTTTTTTCCTTCGTCCTTATTTATTTGTAGTTTTTGTTTTTAGATGTTTGCTTGAGTTTAAATCTGTAATTGGTGAATTTTGAGAGAATTATTATTTTCTTGAACTTAGTTTGTTTTCATTCGTTTGGTTTAATTTTAGAGATGTTTATATTATAGCAATTTATTTATGCATTCTAGAGAGTATTGTTTAATCGTTTGACCATGTTTAGTTTTGATGAAATTTGGTTTTTGCTTAAAAAAGAACTCAAATTTAGATTTTAATGTATGACTGTTAGTGAATTTTTGCATGGGAATGGAGTTTTTGCCAATAAAAGCCACAAAAGAACTTTATTTAATGCCATGTTTAGTTATAAAAATAGACTGGAGTGTTGATTTATCATTAAGCATGAGGTTTAGTTGGGCTTGGAAAAGTCAACTAATAAATTGGGTAATTTCTTGGCTTATAATTGTTATTTATGTAAATTATCTCTTCTATAGGTCCAAATTGGTTTTACAGAATTAAATCATTGTTTCAAGAAGGTTCTCTCTAAGTGTCTCCAACCTTGTAAATAGTTATTTTAGATTTTAATTTGATTTTCCTCTATTGTTGGCTCTCTAGTTAAAATTGAGCACTGGTAACTATGGTACTTAATTAATCTAAGAAATCCAATCCCTAAGATCGACCTTGGCCACTACAACTGCAAATTGTAAAGGCCTTGTTAATAAATGTATTTGATAGAGCTTTCGACAAGCTCTTTATCAGTATCAAGCGAGACATTAAGGTTGAAACTTTTTTCTTTTTCCTTGCAGGGTAATGCAGAAGCATGGCTAGATTCTTTCCCACTAGACTCGATCACTTCTTGGGATGAACTGTCGGAAAAGTTTCTTTTGAAATATTTTTCGCCAACCAAGAATGCTCAGATTCGAGGGGAAATTATCACTTTTAAACAGTGTCCGAACGAATGCGTGGATATAGCATGGTAATGCTTCAAGAAGTTAGTTAGGAGATGTCCACATCATGACTTACCAGCCTACCTTTTGATCAAGCATTTATACAACGGATTGACCCAGGCCTCTAAGACCTTGGTTAATGCGTCAGCAAATGGATCCCTATTGAGAAAGATAGTCAATGAAGCTAATGAGATTCTAGATATAATCGTCTCCAACAACAGTTAGTGGGAAGATGAAGACACACATTCTACTAAAAATATTGTAGGTGTATACAAGGTGGATGCAATAGTAGCACTGAGCGTGCAAATCTAAATAATGAACAACACTCTAAAGAATTTTACTATGGGCAACCAGGCCCATGTTGCTGCTTTGAATCAAATCTCAACACATGCTTGTGTTTATTGCAGTGAAGGCCATCTATATGACAATGGTTCTTACAATCTTACCTCTGTGTGTTTTATGGGGCAGAATAGGTCAAATCCTTACTCGAATACGTACAACCCAGGTTGAAGACAACATCCTAACTTCTCGTGGGGAGGGCAGAATCCGAGCACATCAAATTAGTATGCAAAGCAGGGATTTCCACCAGGTTTCAGTAATCAAGCACAACAGTCGTACACATAGAAGAATGTTACACAAATGCAACTGCAATCATCAACTCAGAAATGAAGGTCCAAATGCGATCGCATTCCAAACGCATTATGTTATTTTGTAGGTTTCAACGAAGAGAAATGCATTTGGAATTGCGTCTGCATTTTAAGAATTGTACATAGGACAAATGCAGCTTGCATGCGGCGCATTTTTCCCTAATTCCTTTGTGCTGTAGGTTCTTTATAGGAATGGCTTATGGAGTGTGATGTGGCTAGAATTGCGGCTGCATATCGGAAGTTCAAGGAGTGACGTCATTAAAAAAATGAAAAAGAAAAGAGGGCCAGTTTTGGAATTTTCGAAACGTATAAAAAGGGACCCTTCATTGACTTAGGTGAACTTATTTGAAAAATTCAAACTCCCTCTGCCTTTACCGTTTTCTTGCATGACAAGATTAAACTCCGGCCAACTTTTCGATAACTTTTTCTAGCAATATCAACTGGCGAATTCATCTACTTTCTTCATTCCCCTGCCCTTTCTTTTGCAGATATTTTCGAGTGCAATGGAGAAGAGTCAAATAACATACAAACGATAGAGGCTAACAAAGGAGCAAGCTCCTTCGCCAACCATGGTCGTAGCACTACCAACACGCCCGTAGGCCTCTTTCGATTCTAATCACAAAAAAGGAAAGGGTAAAGCAATTTCGAACACTCTTCCTACTATATTTCCACTGCCCAAACGTTCAAAGGAGTGGCAAGAGGATATTAAAAAAATAGCCCAAATCAGCAAGGAAGCAATCGAGAGTATGGGGCTGAATTCAAAAGAAGAATAGGAGTTCACTCCGCTCGTGTGAAGGGCAGTAAAGCGATTGAAAGCCATGCTGAGGGCCGGTGATTCTGATGTAGGTACAAAGGGCCCAAGGCAGTGCGTGGCCGTTTACACAAAGAAGAAGAAGATAGAGAAAATTTTTGCGCTAGGTGGTAAGGAAAAGAAGAATGGCTCAAATGTGCCTGCATCTGCGGTGCATTTGATCCAACCTGAGGAGCCTGCCAAACATGAGGCAAAGAAGCAAGATGGGCCTGCAACCCTGGCACATTCGTCCAACACCAGCCCTGTCGAAGAGAGGTTAAATGCACCCACATCTGTGGTGCATTTGGCCCAGCAACCTAAAAATCCTCCAACTGCTGAAGGAGGACGTGCGACTGCATTTATTATGCATTTGGAGGTACTAGTGGCAACTCATGCCACTCCCACCAAGTCCATTGTCTTTGCAACTGCTCAGGTATATACCTTAAGCCCTTCACTTAGAAAACGCAGGGTCGAGAGTGTCTCCACACACAAAAGGAAGTCAAGGTGGGACATCTCACTAACTGAAGAAGGAGAGGAAGCTACAAAGCCAAACCCACCACAAACTCACGAATAGGTGGCTCAAGATGACATCCCCACACCTGAGTGGGTAGCCATGGTCGCTGTTGGAAAGGCCAAGGTTGTGGAGCTTGCTGAGAAGCTTGGTGAAGGGGATGAGAGAAGCTAAAAGAAGAAGCAGAAGACAATGCATCTAGAAATGTGGCTGCAACTGAAGAACTTGTGCATGAAGCAAATGCGGCCGCATCCAGATCGCATTTGGACCAGACCCCACCACCACCACCAAGAGACCAACAAAGGCCATCTAAGGCCAATGCCACAGATGTGATTGCAAAACGGTCGCATCCTGATGAACAAGGGCAGATAGATGATGAATTTGATGACCTGTTTGAGTATGGGACGAGGGGGCTCACTCCTAATCAGAGCCCCGAGAGAGAATATGAAGAGGAAGGCCGAGAGTAATCTGAAGCTACCTTATCTGAGAAGATTTGCAGGAAATCTTAGAGAGTGAGATGCCTAGCCCCTCCAAGAAGAGGGTTGAGAAGAAGAAGAAGAGTAAGCCTCAAACTACTCCGAGGCCAAGGTCTCGCCAAGCCACTACAATGAGTCCTATGGCTGAACGCTCTACCCTTTCGACCTCAACAAATGAAAAATCATCATGGGGGATAAAGTGCTCATGTGTGAGAAGGGCTTTTCCAACAAGACCTGCCCCACCCTAAGCATCACAGATTTTGTTTGCAGGTATGGATAGGAGCGATTTTGTGAACAACCCAAGATAGTAGTCATGCCACTAGTTTAGGAGTTTTATGCCCACCTGGGGGATGAAACAAGGAACGAACTTGAGCTCAGAGGGAGGATAGTGCGATATTCCGCACTCGACATAAACAAGATTTATATGCTCCCATATTTGAGGAACTCTATAGGTAACGAAGTAATGGACAATCAAACGGCAGAGTAGCTGTAGGAGGCTTTAGAGCTTGTGGCATAAGAGAACACTGAATGAGGGGTCTTGCAGACTGGATTATAGACTTTGGTGCCTTTAGACATTAAGATGGAGTAGTACATTTGGCTCCATTTCATCAAGAACAGGATCATACCTACAACACATGACTCCACTATCTTGATAAAGGAGCTTGTCGAAGGCTCTATCAGATAAATTTATAAACCAAGCCTCTAAAATTTTCAATAATAGTGGCCAGGGTCATCCACAGGGATTGGAGTTCTTAGATTTAATTAAGTATCATAGTTAATTATGCTCAATTTTATTTAGAGAAACAAACTCTTGGAATCAAGGGGAAATAAAATCTAAACTAATATGCACATGCTGTGAAGTCCAATTTTTAGAAACATGCATGGTTGATTACCTTAAGCTCAACTTGAATTCATTAGTGACTTGATTTTATACTAACAATCTTAAGCCAAGAATTTCTAAATAATCAATGGACTCTCTCAAGCCCAGTTGAACTCATGCATAGCAACAAATTAACCTATCAGTCTATTTCTATCACTAAACATGGCATTAAGTTATTCTCTTAAGGCTTCTAGAATTAATCTACTCACTCTCGTGCAATAGATTAAACATAGTCATGCATCTATTGTTCTATAACCAAACTTACTCTCTCAAGCTAAATTTAGTTAAACATGCAAAACCATGGCCAAAGGTTAAGACAATATAGAGAGATGCATAAAAGACTTCAATATATAAACCAAACTAAAATTTAACCAAGCCTTACACAACCACAATCATACAAGTGTCTAAAAACACAGATTTACAACCTTAATACAGTCGACAAAAGCTCTTAAATTCAAAAGAAAAGAAAACGAAAATAGAGAATAAACTTAGGTTGCATGCCAACACTCGTCCCCCATGTGATGTCCACGATCTCGAGCTTTGAGTCTCCTCCTTGGCTCTCCAAAGGTCTTCTCTAGGACCTTAGATAGTGCTTGAATCGAGTTTAGGGTAAGGTTTCTCAAAATGGCTCCCTCTTAACAAATGAAAAATTTTCCTTTATAGACATCAAGACAGCGTTGCAATGTTAGGCTGTCGTTGCAACGTTGTGAACAACGTTGCAACACTATACGGCAATGCCTGCTGCATTCCAAGGCTGAAGGGTTGTTGATGTAGCGTTGCAATGCTACAGATGGCATTGAAACGCTATACTCTCGGGCTCACAAGCTTTGTTACTTCTCTTCAACACTTGGATTCTTAAATACAGCTCAATTATGCTCCAAATTAGTTCAAATGCTCCACAATGCTTCGATTTTGCTCTAATTGCTCGATTTCTATAAAATATACATAAAAATGCATGAAAGCACACACAATAATAGCAAAACTAGCATAAAACTAAGCCTAAAAATAGCAAACTTATGCATGCTATCATATCTTTCAGAAGAGGGTCATGTTGTTGTACTGCATTTACAAGGGCTTGGATCTTAACATAAGCTAGATCCCGAGGGAAGAGATCATGGCTTGCGCTCGACGGAATGTGGGATGCCTTTTCTTCCCTACCATGATTACTAAACTTTGCAGAAGGGCGAGGTTAAAACTAGAAAAAGGAGAGGAGATAGGTAGATGCAAGGCTACTATGGATCTTATGGCCATCAACAAATTACAAGCCTTGCACACTCAGAAGTTGACTTCTCCAAAGAAGCAGCTAGCCACTCTTGCAGCCCCACATCATGCAGCCATATCTCGCCTTCCACCAGCCATTCCAAGACCATCTGAGCCACTACATGCAAATATCCAAGCTCAGTTAGACCAGATTTAGGAGCAGAATAGGGCTTATTGGGTTTATGCAAGGGAAAGAGGCGAGGCCATTCGCAAGGCCCTCGCTGAGCTGACAAAGGGCAGGGCCCCTACACTTCTAGATTTTCTTGCCATCCTTCTGAAGTTTTTGGAGCAGTAGAGAGATTATTCATCCTCCACCTCTTAGGGGAGTATTGTCTTTCTCATTTATCTTTATTTACTTTAATAGTTTGTACTTAAATGATTTTTCTTTACACCTTGCACATGCATAAATAAAAATCAAATTTCAAAAACAAGTTTTCAATTTTTTTTTTCCTTCGTTGTTGAGTTAAAAAGTCCTTTATGATAATACTTAGAGATCTCTCAACTTTCATACTTTATGCAAACTTGGGTTTAAGTTTCATGTACCATATCAATTACTTTTCTTCATAAACCATTCAAATATAAATTCTCCTTGTGTTTAGACTACTTAGCGTGCTTATAGAGTATAGTTCGATGCTTAGAAAGTCTAGTTACTGTAAAATTTGTGCCCCAACCCCTCTTATGTCGTGTTGTTCTTAGTCAATGGGGACATTGACCCATTTAAGTTTGGGGGGGGTGAGTTATACTTTTGAGCTTCTACTATTGTAATATCGATGTATCATGTACTACACTACTGCTAGGAATTCATAAAAAAAAATGGAGATGCTCCTCCTTCTAGAGTTAACTGAGTAACAAGGGGCGGTCATAACATCCATGATTTCTTTTGCATGAAAGGTTGACTTAGGAAGTGAATATGTGAAAACAGTCTTAGCAGTGACTTGTGACTTTTGCTCGTAGTCAGCTACTTTCGCCATAAAGTGTTAGTAAGTTAGAACGAATGTACAATGTGACAAAGAGATTCTCTAGAAAAAAAAAGAAAGAAAAGAAAAGAGCCTAGCAGTAGCATTGCATAAGTTTGAGGGGGAATTATAGTGTGTTGTACTTAGAAAGACTTAGACTTAGCTTGCTAGACAAAGAAATCACTCTAGACTTTACGACTAAGCCTTAGGTAGAATAAACAAGGTAGATGGGTTTGCATGCGAATAGTTTGTCCCAAAATGAATAAGAAAAGTCACATGAGCTAAAATTTCAAGGTTATGTAAGTACTAAGAGTTGAGATATCTCTTGAAAGGCACATTTTTTTCAAAACTCCTTGGGATGCTTGTTGTTACTTGTTTACTTGTTTGTTTTTTTTTTAAAATTACTTGAGGACAAGCAATAAGCTAAGTTTGAGGGTGTGATAACACTCATTTATTAGTGCTATTTAGCTCTAAAAACTAAGCTATTTGCTTAGAAAGCGAATGTTTAAAGTTATATTTCATGTCATTTAGAGCAAGTTTAAGTAAAAACAAGCTTTGCATGTGTATGAAGTCTTGATTTGGTAAAAAAATGTATTTAGGGGTAATTAGAGTCATTTTTGTAACGAAAGTGTTAATTTTTGTTGGTTTTGTGTAGAGGCTGAAAAAAGACCCAAATACACCCACATCCCGACCACAATTGAAGCAAAGAAGAGTGATCCATGAGATATGTGACTAGGATGCGCCAACATTTTAGAGCAGAAGTCAAAATCCAAGTGTTGCAAAAAAGAGCCAAAATGCGCCAGCATTTAGGCCATTTCGACAACAAAGAAATTGCGCCCACAAATGTGCCCGCATCTGGACCCTTTCAGCAGATTCGCCAAGATTTGCAGAATTTACAGATTTTATGGAAGATTCTCATTCAAATCTACTCAAACCAAGGGATATGATAGACCAAGCTTCTTCACACTGATCTCAGTAGCAAACCTAGGCGTGAAGTCTATAAAAGGCAGTTCAGACCTCCATTTGAAAGAGAGCTCGGAGTTGGGAATTCTTCTTCATCCCAAAGTTCTATCGTTTTCTCTTTAGTTTTAACTACCACCCTAAGTCTCCCCTAAGTTCTGTTCGTACTCCTGATAATGCTCATATTTTACATATTTCTCGCCCTTCTTACTTAAGCTATTTGCAAAAATGTATGCTTCTATGTCTAATAAATGTAGAAAATTGATGAGAGAATAGCCAAAATTGGTTAAAGGATTGTTTTGAGCTAAGAAATAGGAAATAAGAGGAAAAGAGTTGCTTTTTAATGAGTTCTGATATTTTTATGCAGAAATGTGAAAACTGCCAGAATTGCGACTCCAATTGCAACTGCAATTTCGCATGGAGACAGAATTTCGAGAAATAAGGGAAAAATCTAGAAGTGCGATTTTATGCTGATATTTAAAAATATTCTCTACAAATCAAGCTCATAAAGATCCAATTTTTTCCTTAAACATCCATGGAGCATTTGGAGGCTATAAATATGAAGATTCAAGCCACAGAAAAGGAGTCCCGGATCGTTTTCACGATTTGAAGACCACTTTACTTTCTGCACTTTTTATTTTCTGCTTTCTCAACTTAAAGGAGGAAGAACACTGCCCAAACTTCAATCCATCCCTTTCAAAAGTTTAAAGTTGTGAAGATCTTACTCTCCTTGACAAAGGTTGAGTTTAGATCGATTGAAGAGGTGGAAGTTATCTCATTGAGTTCGATTTTCCTTTGTATTCACAAGTTTATTTTTCTTTTTTAATTCTTCAATTCCAATACTTTGACTTCTGTTATTTTGAATTCAGTTTACTTCTAGTCTTTGTCTTTAATTTTTGTAGTTCTTTACTTTACAGCAAGTTTGATTTTAATAAAGTTCAATATTCATTCTTCAAGTCATTTTTTATCTTGAAAGTCATTACTGGGTTTTCCAATTTCTGTTTTTCTTTCTTTTTAAGTCAGTATGTGTTTCTTTTCTTTTAATGTTTTGTTATTTATTTTCTCCATCATGAGCTAATTCCATCCTTGGGATTCGGATATGTGGATGCCCTAAGGATTGAAAGTTTGGCCTAAGAAGTAAAAGTAACTTTGCTCAATTCCATAGCATTGTTTGCTTTTTATTGATTATCATTCTTATTGTGAATCTAGCTTGATCATCTAGGTGAACATACAGAGATCGAGTTTAATACTAAAAGGGTTAAATGAGATTACGTGTTCATACAAAGCAATAGAGGAAATGAGCTTAGACATAAGCACTTATTTTTTACCCTAGACATACGACGAAACTTCTAAGAGCAAGGGTTGTGTTCTCATTAAAGTAAGTTCGTATAAGCCATATGTTGAGATTTATGCCCTAAAGCCTTGTAATTAATTAATTATTTAATAATTAATAATAATTTTGATTATTTTATTTGAAATATAATATTATCCATTATATGAAAAATCCAAGGTTATTAGTGTAATCTTGAACAGTATGTGGTTGACATACAGGAGGATCGTGTTTAAGAAATAACCTAAAGAGTCATAGTATATGGATAAGGTTGGGTGCCTTATCCTGGTAACACTATTGATACGACCCACTTTGTAATAGTTACAAATGATTTGATCCAAATCATTCATGTGGAGACATGTGAGTGAGGGTATCTTATACAATGAGTTTGTATAAGACTGGACCACGAATATTTAATCTCTCTTTATAAATCCGTTAATTGAGAAGATTAATATTTCATCAGGATGATCATATGTGACTCGATCTTAATCTTGAGTGAGTTATGAACTCCTGCCTGTGAGGGCTTATCTTTTGATTTGCATGGGTGAGAGTGGTTTTTATAGCCGATTCAATATGTCTACCATTTTGGAGACTTGACCAAATAGGGAGCTGAGAACATAATCTCACAAGATGGAATTCACTCCTTCCCATATAGGGTAAGTAGATGAGTAATTCCCTTAAGTGCTGATTTCAGGACTTGAACAATGGGGCCCCACCCTCTCACTGGCCCGAGAGGGACTTAGATTGTTCATTAGAGGATCAATGGTACTTAAGGTGCAAGATGTAATTATAGGGATAAAACGGACTTTTGACCCAGCTGTAATTACGAACAACTCGTGAATGATCGACTTGCATGTAATGATTATATCTATGGACACAACTTGTCCTACAGTGCATAAGAGTGTAACTCTAAGTCTATAGTGGAGTGACCTAGAGTTAATGAATGAAAATTAATTAATTAATTTTGTATCATTGGAGCTTATAATCTGTAGGTCTATAAGGTCCCATTGCTAACTCATAGTAACACTAAAAGATCAATTTAGTTGAAAGAAAAAATTTGAAATGTTCAAATTAATATTTAATTTGAAGTGTTCAAATTAATATTTAATATATTAGATATATTAAATATAAAAAAGGAAAATATATTTATTGTATTTGATACATTAAATATTAAAATAATTAATGTATATTAGATACATTAAAGAAAAGACATTTATTAAATTTGAATTGGATTCAAATTAGGAAATAGATGTCGTAGGAGAATTTTAAAAGGTTTGAGCATTTTTTACAACACACATCTCCTCAATAGAGAGTATTAGAGAATTCCTTCTAGACCTCTTCCTCTCCAATCCCTTGTGGATTTTCTTTCAAGAGGCTTCCACAAGCCTTGGTCATGTGTTCGAGTCATAGCCAGGAAAACTTTGTGGAAGAGATAAAGATCCGCCAGAAGAATCTCCATATTTTCAAGGTATGTTATGCTTAACCATAATATTAGTACTTAATTCTAAATAAACTCAAACTGATTCCTACGCTTCCGCTTGGGTTTTATTAGATTATTCCCTTCACCATAAACATATGGTTTAATCACTTATGCTTCTAAAGGCTTTTCCATTAAAATTGAATTGAAGTTGAACCTAGTTTACATTGCTTGGTGCTTGAGTAAAGATTGCAATTGCATTTTAGGTCACAATTCTTTTCTAAGGGGCAAAAACATGTTTGGATTCCATCTTTTTATCATTTGATTTTTAGTACACTCACAACCTTCATGATTATTTAATATTGGTTACCAAGGGTCCTTTGTGTGAACATCTTTGCCTTCATTTTGAATTTTGTAGTATCCGTTTTCTGTGGGATCGATATTGTGGAATATTTCCTATTACTACTTGTTTAACAGTGTGCACTTGCACTAGACTAGAGACTTTTTCTATTTAAAAGGTTTCTTCTAAAAGCCCACACGTTTTTAGTTGATCAAGTTTTTAGTGTCGTTGTCAGGGAACGACATTTTCACAAAATTTAGATTGTAGCACGAATTGCAACACATATTGCAACTGCAATTTTTTTGTTGCAGGAGGACCCAAACCCTATTTTTCATTTGCAGGTTAGGTTTTGGTGCATGTGAATGGAGTCTTATCTTCCAGAGAAAGATCTTGAAATAGAAAGAACTTTCCGCCAATGCTGCAGATTGTAGCAGAAGAGGAAAAAGGAGGAAAGACAAGAGTTGAGTACCCAAGAAGATCTTTCTAGAACTGTTTTGCAGGAAAATCAGATGGATCAACCTATTGATGATCCTCGAGTTAATCCTTATGAAAGGAGGAATCAATAACAAAATGCAGGTCACAATGCTGCCCAAAATGCTGCTCAACCACCATAAGCAATTCCTCTACAAAATTCTATCTTCATTGCAGAAGAACGGGATAAATTGATCAGAGATTATGTAGCCACCACTTTCCATAACCTTAATACAGGAATTGTAGAACCAACTATTGAGGCTAATCATTTCAAGTTAAAGCCCGTGATGTTTCAAATGCTTCAAACGATAGGCAAATTTGCAGGATTACCAAACAAAGATCCACATAAACATCTCAAGATGTTCCTCAAGATTTGAAATTCTTTCAAAAAGAATGGAGTCACAAATGACACACTAAGTTTGAAATTGTTTCCTTTCTTTTTGCAGGGAGGAAAAAATAGGGTAGGCCGATTACTCAAAACCACATTAGCTCTTTGTTTGGGTTAGTAGCTAGCTAATTGGGTAGGTTAAGGATAACAACCCACCTAATGCACATTTACAACAGCTAAATTTAGCGTCGGTTAATGGAAATTAAACCACAAATTATTGAAAATCTAGAAGGATTCCATGTTTATTATTGTGTGGGTTGAGGGAGCAAAGTTCTTGCCGCAACATTCTTATTTCGAGAAAATACATAAAGTTCCTAATCCGAGCCTGTTTTACATATCTTGTTACAAGTTTTTCTTGAACTTTTTGTTTGAGCATTTTTTTAGTTTTATTCCCATGGTATTGCTTTTATTTCGTTGAAGCATGATTAGATTAAATTTTAACCCAATTTTAATTATTTGGTTACCATGTTGAGTTCACTAAAAATTAGGTTTATCTTAGTAAATTCTCTTGCACTAATCCTTGTGAAGAACGATAATTTACTTATCACTTGCTGCAATTATTGTGTACACTAGCATATCCTCATGTAAATTGTTTAAGAAAATTAAACTACACATTAGAAGGCAGAAATGCTAGAACTAGTAGTTCAGAGTTACAGACCACCACCATTTTTCCCCAAATATTTAAAAAGAAGAATCAAGACACGTAGTTTAACAAGTTTTTAGACATTCTCAAGCAACTCCACATTAACATTCTGTTAGTGGAGGCACTTGAGCAAATGCCTAACTATGTTAAATTCTTGAAGGACATATTGACAAAGAAGAGAAGGCTGGGTGAATTTGAGATTGTGGCATTGATTGAGAATTGCAGTGCGATGTTGAAGAGTAAAGTCCCACCAAAGCTGCGAGACCTAGGAAGTTTATCAATCCCATGCATAATTGGAGGAACAGATGTCGAACGTGCATTATGTGATCTTGGGGTAAGCATCAATTTGATGCCCTTGTGAGTTTTTAAACAGTTAGGGATCAGTGAAGCAAGACCTACTACATTTACATTACAATTGGAGGACAAGTCTATAGCTCGACCAACAGGAAAAATTTAGGACGTGCTAGTCAAAGTAGACAATTTTATCTTCCCTGCTGACTTCATCATCTTAGACTATGAAGCTAATCAAGATGTTCCTATCATTCTAGGAAGATCGTTCCTAGCCACAGGTCGCACTATGATAGATGTCTAGAATGGAGAACTCACAATGAGGGTGAATGATCAAGAAATAAAGTTTAATGTACTTGGCGCATTGCAGTATCCAGAGGAAATAGAAGATTGTTCGAGACTTAAAATTGTGGAATCTTGGCAACTGCAATCAGACAAAGAAGATGACTTTGAAGAAGAATTGATAGCACTCAAAAGTGTGCTATTTCTAGGCTTAGATTTGTGTTGGTTTTATATGTTTACAATGAGCTTTCATGCATTTTTTATGTATTTTATAGATTTTGAGCAATTGGAGCTAACCGGGCTTTTTGGAGCTTAATTAAAGCTTAAAGACACATTTTGGAGCAAAGAAGATAAGTAGAAGAAGTGTTACAAGTGAGAAAGCCCGAAAGGACAGCGTTGAGACGCTGTCCATAGCGTTTCAACGCTATAAGTGAAGCCTTTCAATCTTGAATTCCAGCAGAAGCAGCGTCTCGACGCCAGAAACACTCGCGTAAGAGAATTTCCGTCCGTAGCGTCGAGACGCTGTCTACAGCGTCTCAACGCTACCCCGACTCTCCGTGTTTTTCATGCGAATTAGGTCACAGCGTTTCGACGCTGTCCCTAGCGTTTCGACGCTGTCCCGAGAATTATAAAAAGAACATTTGGCTTTGATTTTGGGGGGAGACCATTTGGAGAGGGACCAGTCTAAAATCGATTTCTACATCATATTTGGGACCAAGGGAGCACTTTTGAGAGTTGAGGAAGACATTCAAGGCTCGAGATCGCGGTGTTTCACGACGGGAACGAGTGTGGCACGCGTCAGAGAGTTCTTCCTTTCTTCCTTATTTATTTTGTAGTCGTTGTTTTTAGATGTTGCTTAAGTTTTCGTAGAGATCAAATGTCTTGAACTTGGTTTATTTTCACTTATTTGGTTTAATTTTAGAGACATTTATATTGTAGCAAGTTATTTGTGCATTCTAGAAATTATTGTTTAATCGTTTGGCCAACGTTTTTAATTATGATACAATTGGGTTTTTTCTTGAAAAAGAAGAACTCGAATTTAGATCTGAATGTATAACTATTAGTGAATGTTTGCATGGGAATGAAATTTTTGCTAATAGAAGTCACAATAGAATTGATTCAATACCATGTTTAGTTATAAAAATAGACTGGAATGTTGATTTATCACTAAGCATGATGTTTAGTTGGGCTTGGAAAAATCAACTAATAAATTGGATATTTTATTGGCTTATAACTGTTATTTACGTAAGTTATCTCTTTTATAAGATCAAATTAGTTTTATGACATTAAATCATTGTTTCAAGAAGGTTCCCTCTAAGTGTCTCCAACCATGTAAATAATTATTTTAGGTTTTAATCTGACTTTTCTTCTATTGTTGGTTCTCTAGATAAAATTTGAGCGTTAGTAATTATAGTACTTAATTAAACTAAGAAATCCAATCCCTGAGATCGACCATGACCATTACTACTGCAAATTGTAAAGGTCTGGTTAATAATTTTATTTGATAGAGCCTTCGACAAGCTCTTTATCAAGAATAGAACTTAGAAGAAGACCAATGGGAAGAATCAGCATACATTAGTCATCTAAGGACTTCAGAAGACAAGATGACGCCCATTCAACCATCTATAGTGGACCCACCTGAATTGGAACTTAAACCACTGTCGTTCCAGTTAAAATATATCTTTCTTGTGAAAGATAAGACTTTACTTGTGATCTTTCAGCAACACTCATTGATCAAGATGATTCTTCTTTGTTTCAGGTACTTTCAAGGAATAAATGAGCGATCAGTTGGACAATTGCAGATATTCAAGAAATCAGCCCATTATTTTGCATGCACAAAATCAACTTAGAAGAGGGAGCAAAGAATTCAATGGAGATGCAGAGGAGGCTGAACCCTATGATGAAAGAGGTAGTGTGCAAAGAGATCATCAAGTGGATTGATGCAGTGTGATCTATCTAATTACGGATAGCATATGAGTGAGTTTGGTCCAGTGTGTCCCCAAGAAGGGAGGAATGACAGTAGTGACCAACGAGAAGAATGAATTACTTCCAACCTGCACAATTAGAATATGGAGAGTTTGCATGGACTACAGGAGACTGAATAAGGCGACTAAGAAGGACCATTTTCCTCTACCCTTTATCGATCAAATGCTTGATCGACTTGCAGAAAAGGAGTACTATTATTTTGTAGATGGTTACTCATGCTATAACTAGATAACAATTGCATCAGAAGATCAGGACAAGACGACAATTACAAGTCCTTATGAAACCTTCGCTTTCAGAATCGAATTATGTAATGCACCTGCAACTTTTCAAAGATGCATGATGGTGATCTTCTAAGATATAGTAAAACGGATTGTAGAAATTTTCATGGATGACTTCTCCGTCTTTGGAGAAAGATATTATTGTTGCCTAGAAAATCTTGAACAGGTCCTAGAAATATGCGAGAAAACAAATTTAGTGCTCAATTAAGAGAAGAGTCATTTCATGGTACAAGAAGAAATAGTGCTCGGGCATCGACTCTCCAAAAAGGGCATTGAAGTTGACAAAGCCAAGGTTGAGCTGATTTCTAAGTTACATATGTTGCGTGATTTTGTGACCATGCAAAGCCGCAAGTGTACGGTGTCAAGTTTTAGTATAGTGATTAGTGAGTGTAGAGTATAGTCCTTAGGAATGGTTTTTTAGATTCGATGATTACCATGAATAATAACATCCAATTTTATTTAGAGAAGTGATTTTCATAATTTGTTATTAACAAAATAAATAAAATAAAGGAGATGTTAATGAGAGAAAATTCTAGGGAATTGACTTGACCTATTGAACTATTATTTTAGTTAATTAATCTTAAATATGATTATTCATAACTATAAGAAAGAAGTAAAAAGTGTTAAAAGATTCTTCCAAGCCCAATTGACCTCAAGCAATACTATAACCCCAATGTATCCATCTAGATTTTAATAGCATACAAGGCATTAAAACTTCTTTTACTGCTTCTTAGAGAATTCTGCCTTCGCATGCAAGAATTTACAATAAGGCATGCTAATATTTATCCTTGTCTAAATATAACTCTCTCAAGCAATAAATTAAACCAATAAATCATGCAAATCTTGGCCAAAGACTTACAAGCATTAAGGGTATACAAATATGAACAGTAATAACGTAATCAAGATATGGATTAATAACTAAAATAATGAATTCAACGACTACATCACTCCCCAAGAAATAAGTCTAGCCACTAATAATCATTAAATCTAGACTATAATAGAAATCCATAATGTCAACTACAAATTAAGAGAAAAGAGAAAACTCTATGATGTATCAATCCTCGTTCCCGAAGTAATCTCCACGATCATGAGCTTTTGAATCTCCACTTCCAACTCCCTAGAGTCTCCTTTGGTCTCCAAGAATGTGTAGAAATCAATTTAGGGTTCTAATCTATCCAAGACAATTGTCCCTCTTCCATAAGCAAATAATGAACCTTATATAGAAATTGTGACAACTTCGAGACGCTAGGTTGCAGCGTCGAGACGTTGTCATTCCAAAAACGCACGTTTTTTAATAAGGTAAGGTAGCGTTGAGACGCTAGGTTGCAGCATCTCAACGCTGCCGATGCAGATTCAATGGCTTGTTTGGCTACAAATGTAGCGTTGAGACGCTACTGATGGCATCTCAACGCTATGCCCACGGGTTTCTTGGTCTATTTTGCTTCTTTTCTTCACATGGCTTCTCAATTTAAGTTCCATTAGCTCCATACTCGCCTTGCCATCTCCAAAATCTCCAATTTTGCTCCCATTGCTCAATAACTGAAATTTAAATAAATAACTCATGGAAAACATTGAATAAAGTATAAAGACAAACAAAAGTAAAGCCTAGAGATAACACATTTTGTGTGAAAGCCTGTGATTATTCGTTGTTTTCTTTAATGGCTTCTGATAGATTTGGGTGACCCTTTAGGGAATCTGAGCCCAAAGAACCAACACCACTGTCTAGTTCTTTTTTCATTAGTTATCCCTCTTTTGATCATGAGCATGTTAGTGAAGATTATGTGTTTCATGGTTATCAAATGCCTAGTCATTATCATATTGAATCTATGAGTTATGGAAATCCCATGTATGGCAATGATGAATGCACTTGGACCCATGAACCATATCCTAATTTCTTTCAAGAAGCCTAATTGGAGGAAGGATCCTCCTTAGAGAGAATGTTGAGAGAATTTACAGAGGAGACTAGACTTAGGAAGTTACAGTTTGTTGAGAGGTTTAAGAGTCTCCAGATCCTTAGAGAGGTTAGTGAAGTGAAACCCACTTCCATAGGATATCCAGTGAATCAATTGATCACTGATTCACTGATAGCCTATCATGAGCATAATCCTCTCGATTCTACTAAGTTTGGGAAATTGAGGGAGAGTTGTGTTGAATAGGGAGAAATTAGCAAGTTTAGATGCATATTAGGATCGAGTCAGTGAGGATGAAATAGAGGATGAGCCTATCTTAGTTGAGGAGGTTCAGGAGGTAAATTTTGAGGCTATAAGGCCTTTGTCTGTTTTATCTTCTGATTCATCTCTTATCCTTGAGTGTTCTTTTTATTCTCATGAATCCATGTCAGAGTCTGTTTATTTTTATCTTTTTCCTTTTATGCTTTTCTTATTCAAAAAAACCAAAAATATTTCTACTTCAGGGTCTCATGAGAAGCTAGTACTTTTACTAGCTTTAGTATGTTTTGTAGATTCCAGGAAAAGGGGCCCAAAAAAATGGGGGAATTTCTATGTTGTTGGGATTTATGCCTTAAAACCTCGTAATTAATAATTTATTTAATAATTAATAATAATTTTAATTATTTTATTTGTAATATAATATTATCTATTATATGAAAAATCCAAGGTTATTAGTGTAATCTTGAACAGTATGTGGTTGACATACATGAGCATCGTGTTCAAGAAATAATCTAAAAAGTCATAGTATATGGATAAGATTGGGTGCCTTATCCTGGTAACACTATTGATACGGCCCACTTTGTAATAGTTACAAATGATTTGATTCAAATCATTCATGTGGATACATGTGAGTGGGGGTATCTTATACAATGAGTTTGTATAAGACTGGACCACAAAATATTTAATCTCTCTTTATAAATCCGTTAATTGAAAAGATTAATATTTCATCAGGATGATCATATGCGACTCGATCTTAATCTTGAGTGAGTTATAAACTCCTGCCTGTGAGGGCTTGTCCTTTGATTTGCATGGGTGAGAGTGGCTTTTGTAGCCGATTCAATATGCCTACCATTTTGGGGACTTGACCAAATTGGGAGCTGGGAACATAATCTCACAAGATGGAATTCCCTCCTTCCCATATAAGGTAAGTGGATGAGTAGTTCCCTTAAGTGCTGATTTCGGGACTTGAACAATGGGGCCCCACTCTCTCACTGGCCCGAGAGGGACTTAGTTTATAATTAGATTATAAATAGATTGTTCATTAGAGGATCAGTGGTACTTAAGGTGCAAGATGTAATTATAGGGGTAAAACGGACTTTTGACCCAACTGTAATTACGAACAACTCGTGAAAGATCGACTTACATGTAATGATTATATCTATGGACACAACTTGTCCTGTAGAGCATAAGAGTGCAACTCTAGGTCTATAGTCGAGTGACTTATAGTTAATAAATGAAAATTAATTAATTAAAGAGTTTAATTTATTAATTATGTATCATTGGAGCTTATAATCTGTAGGTTCATAAGGTCCTCTTGCTAGCTCATAGTAACACTAAAAGATTAATTTGGTTGAAAGAAAATTTTGAAATGTTCAAATTTAATATTTAATTTGAAGTGTTCAAATTAATATTTAATATAATAGATATATTAAATATAAAAGAGAAAAATATATTTATTGTATTTGATACATTAAATATTAAAATTTGAAATGTTCAAATTTAATATTTAATTTGAAGTGTTCAAATTAATATTTAATATATTATATATATTAAATATAAAAGAGAAAAATATATTTATTCTATTTGATACATTAAATATTAAAATAATTAATGTATATTAGATACATTAAATAAAAGATATTTATTAAATTTGAATTGGATTCAAATTAGGAAATAGATGTCGTAGGAGAATTTTAAACAGTTTGAATAAGATTCAAATTGGTTAGATAAATATATTTTAATATATTAGATATTAAAATATATTATTTAATTATTTTCCCTAGACCACTATAAATAGGACCCTAGGGGTGAGCCATGTGCATTTTTTACAACACACATCTCCTTAATAGATTCTCTCTAGACCTCTTCCTCTTTAATCACTTGTGGATTTTCTTTCAAGAGGCTCCCACAAGCCTTGGTCTTGTGTTCGAGTCATAGCGAGGAAGACTTTATGGAACAGATAAAGATCCGCCAGAAGAATCTCCATATTTTTAAGGTATGTTATGCTTAACCATAATATTATTATTTAATTCTAAATAAACTCAAACCGATTCCTATGCTTCCGCTTGGGTTTAATTAGATTATTCCCTTCATATGTACCTTGATCTACCACACGAGCCTCGTTTAGCTATAGACGTTAAAGAAAGCGCTTCTTGGGAGGCAACCCAAGCTTTTTTCTCTCCCTTGCTTATTTACTTTTCTTGTTTGTTGTTTTCTATTCTAGTGTAGGATGTTTTTGAAAAAGAGTGCCAAGTAAATCTCGTTCCCATTTCGCAGGACCTCGATCGTACTGAGTAACCTCCTAACCAACTCAAGGAACTCCCATGGAACAGTCTCTCATCTTATCATGCTAGTATCATTCACTCATTCTATCTTTGTCCCTATTTATTTTATTGAGCATGTTACATTGAGAGCAATGTAAACTTTAAGTTTGGGGGTGGGTAGTACTTTGTAGTCATGAAAATTATGAGCAAATTTTTTTGATCTTAAGCATGTTGAATGATTTAGAATGCATGATGATTGATTAGGATAGCCTAGAAAGTAATCTAAGTGATTTTTTTTTTTGTAATAGAATGACTTCTGAAGCATGTTCTGAATTGAGTATATTTGAATTTTATCTTTGATTTCCTTGCAAAACCATGAGCACATAACTGACTTTCTATTATGTTCAAATACTAGGATGCGTTTGTTGAGTCTACAAGTTGTTGTCACCCTGATAGGCTTAAGAACTAATCGATAGTTGACTTGCAGGAAAGTTACCGATTGAAATTTGTTGAAATAAAAAAAATATTTTATCTTTATTGATTTTTTAGCATGTTTGAAGAAGATTAAAGCATGTTCCATCAATAATTGTGTGCTTAATGTGTGGGGATCAAAAGAGCTACCTCCATTGTTATCAGTTAGGCCATCCATTAAGTGAGTGCTCTGGATAAGAGTCCCTACAGTGGAAGTGTGAAAGTTAGAGTCTCTGTAAGAAGGAAAAAGATAAGTTTGGGGGTTAGTAACTCTTGTGAAAAGAAAGAAAATGAGTGCTTAAGTAGGTTACTCTCTGTAGTGTGAGAAAACTTGGATTTGGATCTTAGGGCCAGTGTAGGGGGAAAAGGAAGGAAAGTCTTGGTAAAAGTGTCTTAAGCTAGTAGAAAATGATAGAAAGGAAGTTAAACACATCACACACAAGGAATGAGATAGATAGAATTTAAATTGCTTAAGGAAGGATATGTTAAGACCTTATTCTGTTGTTTTATGTCAACTACATCACTGAGGGCTGAGTCTTGATTCTTGTATTAAAATCTTGTGAAATTGTTATTTTAGTTTTGTTTTGCTCGAGGACTAGCAAAAATCTAAGTTTGGGGTATTTGATAGCATGCATAAGTGTGCTATTTCTAGGCTTAGTTTTATGCTAGTTTTTCTATGTTTGTGTGTACTTTCATGTATTTTTATGTATATTTTATAGAAACCGAGCAATTGGAGCAAAATTAGAGTTTTGAGAAGTATTTGGATGAACTTGGAGCAAATTGGAGCTATATTTGAGGATCAAAATGTTGAAGAGAAGGAAACAAGCTTGTGAGCCCAAGAGTATATCATTGCAATGCCACTTATAGTGTTGAAACGCCATACAAGCAGCCTTTCAGCCTTGGAGTGCTGCAGACATATTTTTTATTTTATTCGAAGGGACAACATTGCAACGTTGCCCCTACGTTGCAAAACTGTCTTGATGTATGAAAGGGAAATTTTAGTTTCGTGCAAAATGGAGCCATTGTGAGAGGCCAAAAACCCTAAACGCGATTCAAGGACTGTCTAAGGACATAGAGGAGACCTTTGGAGAGCCAAGGAAGAGACTCAAAGCTCGAGATTGTAGACATCACGTAGGAGATAAGTGTTGGCACGCGACCTAAGTTTCTTCTCTATTTCTTTTTCTTTTCTCTTGAATTTGGGAGTTTTCCTGGGTTGTACTCATGTTGTAAATTTGTGTTTAGACCCTTGCTTGGTTGTAGTTGTTGAACATTTGATTGATTTTTAGTTTAATTTATATATTGACGTCTTTTATGCATCTCTTTATATTGTTTTAACCTTTGGCCATGGTTTTGCATGTTTAACTAAATTTAGCTTGAGAGAGTAAGTTTAGTTGTAGAACACTAAATGCATGACTAGGTCTAATCTATTGCATGAGAATAAGTAGATTAATTCTAAAAGCCTTAATAGAATCGCCTAATGCCCTATTTAGTAATAGAAATAGACCGAGAGGTTGATTTATTGCTAGGCATGAGTTCAATTAAGCTCGAGAGAGGATATTGATAACTTAGTAATTCTTGGTTTAAAATTGTTAGTATAAAATCAAGTTATTAATCAATTCAAGTTGGGCTTAAGGTAATCAACCATGCATATTTCTCAAAATTGGACCCCAAAGCATGTACATATTAGTTTAGATTTTATTTTCGCTTAATTGATAATTGTTTCTTGTTTCTTGTTTTTTAGTAAAAATAAAATTTAGTACATATAATATAATAAAACATATAACATGCATTAAAATAAATATAAAACAATTAAAAAGAGTTTATAGTATTTTATTCAAGCCCAATACAAATTTAATAATGATGATGATAATAATAATAATAATAAATTTTATCCTTCAAATGTTGTTCAAATTTGATTTGCAATGTCATTTCTCACTCCAATCAATTCACCGCAAATGATTTTGGTTTACACCAGTTAGTTCAATTAGACTAATTTATAAATTATCTAAGGTTAGACAATCGAGCATACCTACATTTCTTTAATTTAATAATAAACTTTGTTTTTATTTTTTCTTAAAAAATGCATTAGCCAATAATACATGCAAGTTGATAGCACCTATAAAGTCCTATTTAATCGCACTTATTTCTTGTTAGTTAGAAGGATTTTATGTGTTTTATTATTATTTTTTAGGGATTCGAGCAATTCGCATGTTTTGGAGAGTTTGCAACATTTCGAAGTTAATTCAGACCAAATCAGAGGTGATTCGAGCAACAAAATTTCTATACCAATTTTGACCTATCTTATCATGATATTTTGAGATGAAAATATATTCAAATTTGGTGGTAAATCGAAGCTTATTGAATTATCTTTCCAATAGTATAAGACTCATTGCATTCCACCTAGTATTATGAAAGTTATGACATTTTGAGTGATTACTGCTCCTGTTGGAAAACTGCCGTACCCGAGAATACTTTGTGCCAACTTCCGTTCTCATTATCTTGCTGATAAAATTTGCAAATATAGCCAAATTAGAGACTATTTTAAAGCTCTCTGAAAGATATTTCCATCCATATAAAGATCATGTCGATTTAAGTTTTGGAGAAGAAGCTATTGGCAAAATATTGAAGACTGTGCAATCTAGAAACTTTCCTTATTTGCAACCTTCTATGTTTGTTTTGAGAATTTAGGAAAGAATTTTCTATTTTTGGATGTATTTTCCAACATTTTGCAAGATAGAAAATTATATACTTTATTTTATTTTATTTTGAATATTATTCCCTGATTGTTTTTGAGAAAATATCTTTCTAGAATTTAGGGTTTCTTACTTGTGCAAGTTGTCTATTTCAAGGCTATTTAAGCCTTCTTTTGGACAGCTGCATGGGGTCTCCGAGTGTAATATTTCTAGACAATAGTTTGTAGAGTTTTTCTCCCTTTTTCCTTTACTCTTCTTTTGGTACTATATCGAACCAGTGACGAACCTTGGCTACATCATCACGATGAGCGGCTAAGGTAAGTGTTCCAATTCATAGGTCGGTGTAGCCAATTTCAATGTTGTCAGGCTCGACTTTAATGTAGTTTTCTTATAATTGCAAGTGTTCTTTGATTCCTATATTTATTTTATGAGCATGTATTTTTGATTGAATTGACGCCTTGATCGCTTTATATGCTTGATTGCTATTCATGATGCATGATCTATAATTGTCGTGTTGATTGAACCTTGTAGCGTTAGGATTATTACATGTGTGTGTTTTATGAGTTTCCATAATTGTATAGCTTGCATGTTTAATTCTAGGAATTAAAGGATCTTGGTTAGGTTGAAGTTATTGTATCTAACCGGTTTGTCTTGGTCTTTCCAAAGTACTTAATGCTTTTATCTAAATAATTTGGAACGGTTTCGTGCCAAATTGTTTAGGTAATTAGCATTAACTTTGATGTTTGTTAGAGTTGATGATTTTAGGAGATTTGTTGCTTTTTGGGGTTTCCTAATAAGATGACTGAGTGCTTGCATGATTAAGATAAAACGTTTTGTATGCCTATGATCGATTTTGCAATTGGACAAAACCGTACCTGTGAATTAGATTTTGGTAAGATTTGATCTATCTTTATTTTTATTTGCTTATATTTTATTTTATTTATAAAAACACAAAACTCCCCTTTTTAATTGTTTTCTCCTTTGCAAATTTAATTTGAGAAATTGATATTCGGTTCCCTGAGATCGACTTGGTCCACTCAATGCTACAAGCAGCTTATGATCGATTTATAAATTGTAATTTGACGAGCCCTCGACAAGCTCGAGTCACAAGTAAAAAAAGAGAGAGAATATATATATATATATTTTACATTTAATGGTAAACATGAAATACATTATTAGTTTATTTATTAATAAAGAAATTAAAATTGTACCAAAAGGGAAAATAATAGAGATTTAAATAGAAAATAATAACTAAAAGCTCATTAGTGGAAAGTAAAAATGTAACACCCGAGACGTTTTGGGTAAGTTTAAAATGTTGTTTTGGTAAAGATTTATTAAGAATTTGATTGCTTTGAGGGTATTTTGGTGATTTTTAGAAAAGGAAAGGGTATTATGGTCATTTATAGAGAAGAAGATATTTTTGATTTTATAATATTATATTATTATTATTTTTTTTATTATTTATTATTATTTTTATTTTATTATTATTTATTATTTTTTTTTCTTTTCCTTCTTCTTCCTCCCGAACGCGTTCTCTCTCTCTCTCTCTCTCTCTCTCTCTCTCTCTCTCTCTCTCTCACTATCTTGCGAACGCCTAGCCTCGCCGGAATTCACGAGCTACGTCTCGCCGGAAGCCGCCGGCCGCACGAACGCTCAGCCGAACACCCATCCACCGTCTTCTCCGTTTTTTTTTTTCCGTCTGCAACCCAACCGCGCCACCTCTGTTTTCGATCGCCGGTGAGGCCCCGCCGCAGCTCGTTGCCGAACACCCAACCTCGCCGTGAGCTTCTTCGCCGGACGACAGTAGCTTCGCCGGACTTCTTCTTCTTCTCCTTCATCTAACAAAACTCAGATCGCGCCGGATCTGTTTGCAAATGCCTCACCGGAGCTCACCGGAGTCTCGAGCGCACCAAATTTGAGCAAAACGGATCGTCACGCGCTGGCCACGCGCCGGCGTCCGTCGCCGCACGCGCCGCCGTGCTCCGGTCACGCGCCGCCGTTCACCGGAGTTGGGTAAAAATTTGCCATTTGGTCCGTTTCGTCGAGTTATTAATGTTAGAATGTGTTTTAGCGTAATTCGGATGGTTTAAGACACGTTTAGGAAACTTTTTAGGTGATTTGTCGAGGACCTTGGATTGTACTTGGAGTGGGAAATCGAGAAGCTCATTACTAGTGAAGAAAGGGTATTTTAGTAAGTAAAGACTTAAGGTAAGGGATCTCACAACGAAAGAAGTTTTCGAAACCTAAAGCTAGCCCTATATTTACTTTGAAAGTTTATGTTTTTCATGTTAAGTATTTAAGAAAGAAAGTGTTTTATATGTATATTCCTTTATACGCTAGTTTCATGAGTTCTATTTGAGTTTTCATGTTAAAAAGAATGGAAATGATATGTATGTCTTTGAAATGCGATTGTCTTGATTCATGCATTCATAACTATGTTCTAAAACGAATGGGACCTCATGCATGTGTTGTGTGCTCATGAAAAGATTTATGTAAGGCCGTGACGATAATTCTCCCAAAAGTTTTATGTGGGTTATGAGGGAACCCGAGTCTTCGGACTCTCTATGCTCCCGGGGTTCGAGAGTGCCCCACGATGGTAGCTGACGGGCTTGAGTCTTCGGACTCCACGATGGTAGCCTTCGGGCTGAGTCTTCGGACTCCACGATGTATGTTAGCTTTCGAGCTCAACTCTCAGAGTTAGGGAGGACTCTATTCGATGGAAAAACTATGTCTTCGGACTATTCACGAGGCCCTTGGGAGAATTTAATCGTTCACGAGAGCCGCGAGGAAAAGTACATGGTTTATAAAACGAATTTTAGGTCCCCTACTAAAGCGATGGTTTACGATGGTTTTATGATTTAAAATGACATGTTGCATGCGATTGAAACTCTTCCTTTGAAACTATGAGTTACTTACTGAGTATTATTCGTTAATACTCACCCTTTTCCTTTTAAAAATGTTTTCAGGTAAGGCTAAGATCGGCCCTAGCGCGTGACCAGAGATTAGCTACTCGAGTCATGGGAGCCGACCGATCGCTATTCCGCTTCTTTTATGTTTCTGGATGTACATAGAACTCATGTCGAGTTTTTAAATGTTTAGGAGAATGTTTCAAAGTCTTTTAACCTTTCTTTGTAAATCGTGCACGTATATTTGGTTTTCTGCTGTTTGAACCCTAGCATCATATTGAGAAGTTTGTTGGATGCTAGGAGGTTGTTTGAAAATCTTAGAAGTGCGTTTTTCTATGTTTTATCAGGTAAGGGTCAAATTTTTGGTTTTCGAGTAGTTACGTCGTTATGGTGTCGAAATTTTTGGTAATATAGCGACGTGACTTAGTAATGACTCTTAGGTAGCGTGTTGAGCCTATAGGGTCATTACAGTTGGTATCAGAGCACTAGGTTATAGGTTCTGTAGACTAGCTTACTTCGTAAGCATCAGGTATCCCATGACTAAGTAGTGATTTCCAGTCATCGCGCAGGTACGCCTCTGAAGTAAACTTTTAAATTTGTTTGTTGAAAAGTATGTTATTTTTTATGAAATGATTCATATGTGAAATGTATTTTTAAGTTAAGGAAAGTTTAAGAAAAGTTGAAAAGTGTGATCCCTTTTGATGTGAAGGTTAAACTTGTTTGTGTTTGTTTGTCAAGTATGCCGCCTAGAAGGAGAGGTAGAGGACGGGGTAGAGGACGTGGTGCTGGTAGAACACATGACTTACCTCCTGAGATGCCAGTGGAACAGGAGGTGAATTCTGGGGCAAATTCTCCTGTTGCTCAGGATCAACCTGATCCAGTTATGGAGCCTGCAAATCCTACGGTTGCGTCGTTGATGTTAGAGGCGATGCAGAACTTAGTACAAGCGACCGTGACGACCCAGTTAGCGCAGATGGGTCAAGTTTCTACTCCAGCTTCACTACAAGCCCGTCACTTGAAAGACTTTAGAAAGTATGATCCAAGGGCGTTTGACGGATCCTCTGGGGATCCTACAGTGGCGGAGTTATGGTTGTTCTCTATGGAGAACATTTTTCAGTTGATGAGCTGCCCGAATGAATATAAAGTTTCTTGCGCCACATTTATGCTGAGGGATGATGCGTACCTATGGTGGGAATCTGCTCAAAGGACCATAGGTACAGGAGGGGGAGTAGTGACGTGGCCGATGTTCAGAGAGGCTTTCTGGAACAAATATTATCCTGCGACTGCACGATACAAGAAACAAGAAGAATTTTTACAACTTAAACAGAATCGACGTCCAGTGGACGTCTACGAGAGGGAATTCACAAGGTTATCTCGTTTTGCTCCCGAGCTGGTAGATACTGAGGCCAAGAAAGCGGAGCGTTTTGTAATGGGTTTGGATCCTCAGGTTAAAGGTGTGGTGCAGGCTGTAGCACTTCACGACTATGCTGCTGCGGTAAGGACAGCAGAGTTTATTGTTGCAGGCCAACAGAGTGAGATTCCTATGGTCCAAAACCCGAGTCAGTCATCCTCTGGTCACAAGAGGAGATGGAGTCAGGCGAACTCGAATCCCCAGCGTTCTCAACAGTCTTCACAGTCGTCCATGAGGTCGCAGGCCGCTTTTAGCCAGAGGCAGCAAGTGAATAGGCCAGGACCTAACACTGGGGAGAAACCTCGTTGTAATGAATGTGGAAGGTTTCATTGGGGTCAGTGCCTGATGCGGTCTGGGTTGTGCTTTCGATGTAAAAAGGAGGGACACAGAGCTGAAAATTGTCCTACCTTCCCAAACAGGAGAGGCCAGTCTTCGGGTTCAGGTGGAGTAGGACTTAATAGGCCCACACTTCAGCAAGGGAGAGTTTTTGCTAGTACCAGCAGGGAGGCTGGTAACTCAGATGCTGTAGTTACAGGTACGCTTCCCGTTTTGGGATATCTTGCGTTTGTGTTATTTGATTCAGGTTCTACACATTCCTTTATTTCTGCGTCTTTTGTGAGACAAGCTGAGTTAGAACTTGAGCCATTACCCTCTGCTTTGTCTGTTGCTACTCCGATGGGGTTGAGTCTATTAGCTACTGAGGGAATTAAGAATGGTAAGATGATAGTTTCCGACCACGAGCTGGATGTGAATATGATAGTCCTCGAGATGGAAGGGTTCGATGTTATTCTAGGCATGGATTGGCTGGCTTTGAACCATGCTAATATTGATTGTTTTCGTAAAGAAGTGGTGTTCACGCCACCAAAACAGGCCAGTTATAAGTTTAAGGGGACTAGAACTGGAGTTAATCCAAGAGTGATATCTGCTCTTAAAGCGAGAAAGCTAGTTTTTAAGGGATCATGGGGTATCTTAGCTAGCGTTGTGGAAGTAAGACACACCGAGGTTCACGCATCGTCTGTGCCTGTGGTGAATGAATTTCTAGATGTGTTTCCTGAAGATCTTTCAGGGTTGCCTCCCGTGAGAGAAATAGACTTCACCATAGAACTTGAACCAGGAACCGCTCCTATTTCTAAAGCTCCTTATAGAATGGCACCAGCGGAATTGAAGGAGCTGAAGTTGCAACTGCAGGACCTATTGGATAAAGGTTTTATTCGACCTAGCGTGTCTCCTTGGGGAGCACCGGTCTTGTTTGTAAAGAAGAAAGATGGAACCATGTGACTGTGCATCGATTACAGGGAATTGAACAAAGTTACGATTAAGAATAAGTACCCTCTTCCTCGTATCGACGACCTCTTTGATCAGTTACAGGGTGCGTCGGTGTTTTCAAAGATTGATCTGAGGTCAGGGTACCATCAGTTGAGGGTCAGAGAAAGAGACATCCCTAAGACGGCATTTAGATCACGATATGGACATTTTGAATTCACGGTGATGTCTTTTGGTTTGACTAACGCCCCTGCAGTTTTATGGACTTGATGAATAGAGTATTCAAGGAGTTCCTAGATGCTTTCGTGATTGTATTCATTGATGACGTCCTTGTATACTCTAAAACTGAGAAAGAACATGAAGAGCATTTGAGAAGAGTGTTGACGACTTTGAAGGAGAACCAGTTGTACGCGAAATTCTCCAAGTGCGAGTTTTGGCTTAAAAAGGTGTCTTTCTTAGGACACGTAGTGTCAAGGGCAGGGATTTCCGTAGATCCAGCGAAAGTAGAGGCTGTAACGCTATGGCCTCGTCCGACTACAGTTACTGAAGTACGGAGTTTCCTGGGTTTAGCAGGTTACTATAGACGGTTTATCCAGGATTTCTCTAAGATAGCTACGCCTTTGACTCAACTAACTCGCAAGAGCAAGTCATTCGTCTGGACTGACGAGTGTGAAGCAAGTTTCCAGACACTTAAACAGAGATTGGTATTAGCCCCTGTTCTTTCTGTGCCTGAGGGAACAGGTGGATTTGTAGTTTTCACTGATGCATCGAGGAAAGGGCTAGGAGCAGTGTTGATGCAACGTGGAAAGGTTATAGCCTATGGGTCTCGCCAGTTAAAAAGTCACGAGCAAAACTATCCAACCCATGATTTGGAGTTGGCTGCAGTTGTCTTCGCCTTGAAGATCTGGAGGCATTATTTGTATGGTGAGAAGATTCAGATCTTCACAGACCATAAGAGTTTGAAGTACTTGTTTACACAAAAAGAGTTGAACATGCGACAACGTAGATGGTTAGAGCTGGTAAAAGACTATGAACTGGAAATTCTTTATCATCCTGGTAAGGCAAACGTTGTCGCAGATGCTCTCAGTAGAAAGACTGTACATACTTCAGCTCAGATCACTAGTCAGGATGAGCTACAGGCAGAGATGGAGAATGCTGAAATTGCAGTTTTGATAGGTGAAGCGACTACACGCTTAGCTCAGTTGACTGTGCAACCAACTTTGAGGCAACGTATTATAGTCTCTCAGCGATTGGATCTTAGTTTAATGGAAAAGCTACGACAAATCGGCACTGAGCAAGCTCAAGAGTTTTCTGTGTCTTCAGATGGTGGACTTCTATATCAAGGGCGATTATGTGTACCTAATATTGATGAATTGAAGAATGAGATTTTGACTGAAGCGCATAGTTCGCCATTTTCGATGCATCCTGGTAGTACCAAGATGTATCAAGACCTAAAACAGATTTTCTGGTGGCACAGTATGAGAAAGGATGTAGCGGAGTTTGTCAGTAAGTGCTTAGTATGTCAACAGGTTAAAGCGCCGAGACAGAGGCCGACAGGATTGTTGCAACCATTGAATGTGCCTTTGTGGAAATGGGATGAAATCTCTATGGATTTCATTGTTGGGTTACCCAGAACGATGAAAGGTTACACGGTGATTTGGGTCATCGTGGATAGGCTTACCAAATCGGCGCATTTTCTTTTGGGTAAGTCTACCTATTCTACAGAGAAATGGGCGCAAATCTATATGCAGAAAATAGTGCGACTGCACGGAGTTCCTGCTAGAATTGTCTCGGACAGGGATGCCCGTTTTACTTCTAACTTTTGGAGAGGCTTACAAAAAGCTCTGGGTACTCAGCTGGATTTTAGTACTTCTTTTCATCCCCAAACGGACGGACAGACCGAGCGATTGAATCAAGTTTTGGAGGATATGTTACGTGCATGTGCGTTGGATTTCCCAGGTAGTTGGGATACTTACTTGCACCTGATGGAGTTTGCCTATAACAATAGTTATCAGGCTACTATAGGAATGGCACCGTTTGAAGCTTTGTATGGTAAGAGATGTAGGACCCCAATATATTGGGATGAGGTCGGTGAACGACAGCTTTTGGGGCCAGAGTTAGTTCAAGTCACGAACGATGCTATTCAGAAAATTAGGGTAAGAATGCAGACTGCATAGAGTAGACAGAAGAGCTACGCTGACACAAGACGAAGGGATCTAGAATTCGAAGTAGGCGACCATGTGTTTCTTAAAGTGGCTCCGATGAAAGGAGTGTTGAGGTTCGGCCGGAAAGGAAAGTTAAGTCCGCGATTTATAGGGCCGTTCGAGATTCTTGAGCGAATAGGCCCTGTGGCTTATAGATTGGCATTACCGCCATCTCTCTCTGCGGTCCATGATGTATTCCATGTCTCGATGTTAAGGAAGTACGTGCCGGACCCTTCACATGTGATTGACTACGAGCCATTACAGTTGAATGAAAATATGAGTTATGAAGAACGGCCGACTCGAATTCTAGCAAGAGATTGTAAGACCCTTCGTAACCGAGAGATTAATTTGGTTAAAGTGCTCTGGCAGAACCATCGGATGGAAGAGGCTACTTGGGAGCGTGAAGATGAAATGCAAGCCAAGTATCCTGAACTATTCCAAGACTAGGAACTTTCGGGGACGAAAGTTCTTAAGGGGGGAAGAATGTAACACCCGAGACGTTTTAGGTAAGTTTAAAATGTTGTTTTGGTAAAGATTTATTAAGAATTTGATTGCTTTGAGGGTATTTTGGTGATTTTTAGAAAAGGAAAGGGTATTATGGTCATTTATAGAGAAGAAGATATTTTTGATTTTATAATATTATATTATTATTATTTTTTTTATTATTTATTATTATTATTATTTTATTATTATTTATTATTATTATTATTTTTCTTTTCCTTCTTCTTCCTCCCGAACGCGTTCTCTCTCTCTCTCTCTCTCTCTCACTATCTTGCGAACGCCTAGCCTCACCGGAATTCGCGAGCTACGTCTCGCCGGAAGCCGCCGGCCGCACGAACGCTCAGCCGAACACCCATCCACCGTCTTCTCCGTTTTTTTTTTTTCCGTCTGCAACCCAACCGCGCCACCTCTGTTTTCGATCGCCGGTGAGGCCCCGCCGCAGCTCGTTGCCGAACACCCAACCTCGCCGTGAGCTTCTTCGCCGGACGACAGTAGCTTCGCCGGACTTCTTCTTCTTCTCCTTCATCTAACAGAACTCAGATCGCGCCGGATCTGTTTGCAAATGCCTCACCGGAGCTCACCGGAGTCTCGAGCGCACCAAATTTGAGCAAAACGGATCGTCACGCGCTGGCCACGGGCCGCCGTCCGTCGCCGCACGCGCCGCCGTGCTCCGGTCACGCGCCGCCGTTCGCCGGAGTTGGGTAAAAATTTGCCATTTGGTCCGTTTCGTCGAGTTATTAATGTTAGAATGTGTTTTAGCGTAATTCGGATGGTTTAAGACACGTTTAGGAAACTTTTTAGGTGATTTGTCGAGGACCTTGGATTGTACTTGGAGTGGGAAATCGAGAAGCTCATTACTAGTGAAGAAAGGGTATTTTAGTAAGTAAAGACTTAAGGTAAGGGATCTCACAACGAAAGAAGTTTTCGAAACCTAAAGCTAGCCCTATATTTACTTTGAAAGTTTATGTTTTTCATGTTAAGTATTTAAGAAAGAAAGTGTTTTATATGTATATTCCTTTATACGCTAGTTTCATGAGTTCTATTTGAGTTTTCATGTTAAAAAGAATGGAAATGATATGTATGTCTTTGAAATGCGATTGTCTTGATTCATGCATTCATAACTATGTTCTAAAACGAATGGGACCTCATGCATGTGTTGTGTGCTCATGAAAAGATTTATGTAAGGCCGTGACGATAATTCTCCCAAAAGTTTTATGTGGGTTATGAGGGAACCCGAGTCTTCGGACTCTCTATGCTCCCGGGGTTCGAGAGTGCCCCACGATGGTAGCCGACGGGCTTGAGTCTTCGGACTCCACGATGGTAGCCTTCGGGCTGAGTCTTCGGACTCCACGATGTATGTTAGCTTTCGAGCTCAACTCTCAGAGTTAGGGAGGACTCTATTCGATGGAAAAACTATGTCTTCGGACTATTCACGAGGCCCTCGGGAGAATTTAATCGTTCACGAGAGCCGCGAGGAAAAGTACATGGTTTATAAAACGAATTTTAGGTCCCCTACTAAAGCGATGGTTTACGATGGTTTTATGATTTAAAATGACATGTTGCATGCGATTGAAACTCTTCCTTTGAAACTATGAGTTACTTACTGAGTATTATTCGTTAATACTCACCCTTTTCCTTTTAAAAATGTTTTCAGGTAAGGCTAAGATCGGCCCTAGCGCGTGACCGGAGATCAGCTACTCGAGTCATGGGAGCCGACCGATCGCTATTCCGCTTCTTTTATGTTTCTGGATGTACATAGAACTCATGTCGAGTTTTTAAATGTTTAGGAGAATGTTTCAAAGTCTTTTAACCTTTCTTTGTAAATCGTGCACGTATATTTGGTTTTCTGCTGTTTGAACCCTAGCATCATATTGAGAAGTTTGTTGGATGCTAGGAGGTTGTTTGAAAATCTTAGAAGTGCGTTTTTCTATGTCTTATCAGGTAAGGGTCAAATTTTTGGTTTTCGAGTAGTTACGTCGTTATGCTGTCGAAATTTTCGGTAATATAGCGACGTGACTTAGTAATGACTCTTAGGTAGCGTGTTGAGCCTATAGGGTCATTACAGTAAAAAAAAAAAGAAAAGGAAATGAGAGAGAAGAGAAAAACATAAACGAAAAGAAAAAAGAACAAAAGAAAAAAAAGGAAATATTAAAAGAAAAAAATTATGATGGAAGAGAGAGAGAGAAAAGAGAAGAGAAAGAAATAAATGAAAAAATAAAAATAAAGAAAGAAGAAAAAAAACAAAAAGATAAAAAAAGTATTAAAAGAAAAAAAAATTAGAATGGAAGAGAGAGAAAGAAGAGAGAGGGGAGAAATGGGTGTAGAAAGGGAAATGAGAAATAGGGATACATGCATGAAACATGAAAAAGAAACATAAACAAAATTTGAGAAATTACTTTTTGTAGTTTCTCAAAATTTTCCACTTTTTTAGAAACGTTTCTAAAAATTTAGAAACAAGAAACAAGAAACAAGATGGTTTATCAAACATGTCTGTTTCTTAAAAAATGAGAAACGAGAACAAGAAACAGGAAACGAGAACATTATCAAATGAGCCCAAAGAGATCGAGTTTAATACTGAAAGGGTTAAACAAGATTACGTATTCATACAAAGCAATAGAGGTGAGGAGCTTAGACATAAGCACTTGTTTTTGACCCTAGACATAGGGCCAAACTTCTAAGACCAAAAGTTGTGTTCTCATTAAACTAAGTTTGTATTAGCCATAGACATATGATTTAATCACTTAGGCTTCTAAATGTTTTTCCATTAAAATCAAATAGAAGTTGAACCCAATTTACATTGCTTGGTGCTTGAGTAAAGATTGCAATTGCATTTTAGGCCACAATCCTTTTCTAAGGGAAAAAAGCATGTTTGGATTTCATCTTTTTATCATTTGATTTTTAGTACACTCACAACCTTCTTAATTATTTAATATTGGTTATCGAGGTTGCTTTGTGTGAACATCTTTGCCTTCATTTTGGATTTTGTGGTATTCGTTCTCTGTGGGATCGATACTCTAGAATATTTCCTACTACTACTTATTTGACAGTGTGCACTTGCACTAGACTTGAGACTTTTTCTATTCAAAAGTTTTCTTCTAAAAGCCCACACGTTTTCAATCGACCAACTCCATTCGGACTCCAACTTCAAAAGAATGAGAGGTAAGTACTTATTCTCCTTGAAAAATGTTGAACAAGTTAGAAAGGAAGAACAAGCTTAAGGTTCTTATTTGTTTTTATTCAAGTTTTGTACGTTTCAGGTTTTAGGAGTTGTACTTATTGTTTTATCTTTATTTTCAGCCTTGTAAGTTTCTGTTCCCTTTAATTTCAAGTTGTACTTTCTATTGTTGCAATTCCAATTAGTTCTTTCTTGGTTTTCATACTTCAAAGTGTGTTCAAGTTTATTATTTCAATAAACTGTGTTAGTTCTTCTACTTGTTTTCTTTTCATTTTCTGCACTTTATTTTTCTCTTTGATGAGTAGTTAAACTCCTTGGAGGGGATTCAATCATGTGGATACCCTAAAAAGGAGAAAAACACCACCATGTGTTTCGTGTGAATTTGCTGAACACTTAGCTAAGTTTACTTTTAGTGAGTTTACGTTTCATTATTAGCTTAAACTGGCCATTTGAGTTAGCATAGTTTGTGAAGATTTTAATATTGAAAAGGCTGGAGTCAACACGTGTTTTACTAAAGTAATCTAAGAAAAGAGTCTAGACATAGAACTTTGCTTTTTGTACCTAGACATAGGACAAAAACCTTTAAAGTCATGAAAGTTGTGTTTTTCATCATCTAAGTGAATTTAGCCATAGACATATGAGTTTTAAATTGCTTAGTCTCCTAAAGGTTCTTGGAAAAGGAGCCGAATAGGAGTTGAACTTGATTTACTTTGCTAAGTATCTTTTAGGGAAAGTTGCGGACCCAGTTTAGTAGCATTCTATTTGAACTGTACAGAACTCGAAAGAGTCAGCATGCGGGTGCAAAAGGTAGTATCTCTGAATTAGTCGGACTTAGTTGGCCAGTTTGCAGGTGCATGGTGGGCGGATTTCCCATGGGTTGAACCAAAATTGAATCCCCTGCTTTCTCATCCTTGTTTTTTCCATTACTCTTTCATTTGTTTTTACTTTTTATTGCACAAAAATTTCCAAATTCAACTTTATTTTCTTGGTTACTTTCGGTTGCAACTTTGTGAATAATTCTGTTGTGAATTGAAAAATGCCTTTGTTAAATCCATTCCCATGGGTTCAATACTTGGAATACTTCATATATTACTTGTTTGACAGCATGACTTGCGCTCTTTTGTGTTAGTAGTCATTACACACGTCAACACGCGCCCTTGCCTATTAACAAGCCGCCATGTGTCCAAAACACGTTTTTGGAAACTTTTCAAGTATTTTGCCTATTCTTCCCTTGGTTTTTGATCAAATTTGAATAGTGGATTAGTTTTAGAACAAAAAATTTGGAGTTTACTCCAGATATGGTAAATTGGAGCCAAAATCTAGAGCCCACTCTGGATACGGCAGATTATGTTGTGCACACGAAACACGCAAAACTCTTAAGCACTTAGGTGCAAAGGAAGCAGCCCCAAAGTTTGATTGTGTTAGGATTTATGTCATAAAGCCTCGTAATTAATATTTTAATATTTAATAATTATTTGATAATTATTATTTTTTTTATTTGCTATTTATAATATCCATTATTATTGGTGAATTTTGAACAATATGTGGTTGCTTTATGGGAGGATCATGTTCAAGAAATAACCTAAATGGTCTATAGTATATGGATAAGGTTGGGTGTCTTATCCTAGTAGCACTATTGAAACGACCCACTTTGTAATAGATACAAATGATTTAATCCAAATCGTTCATGTGGAGCATGTAAGTGGGGTATCATATACAATGAGTTTGTATAAGATTGAACCATGAAATATTTAATCTCTCTTTATAAATTTGTTAATTGAGAAGATTTATATTTTAATACGATGATCATATGCGACTTGATCTGAATTCTGAGTGAGTTATGAACTCCTTTCTGTGAGGGCTTATCATTTGATTTGCATGGGATGATAGTGACTTTTGTAGCTGATTCAATAAGCCCACCATTTTGGGGACTTGACCTAATAAAGAGTTAGAAACATAAGTTTCACAATATAGAATTCACTCCTTCCCATATAGGGAAGTAGATGAGTAGTTATATTCAGTGCTGATTTCAAGACTTGAATAATAGGGCTCCACCCTCTCACTAGCCCGAGAGGGATTTAAATTATAATTGGATTATAAACAAAATGTTCATTAGAGGATCAGTGGTACTTAAGGCATAAGATGTAATTACATGGGTAAAACAAACTTTTGACCTAGTTTTAATTACAAACATGGCCGGGGTACACGCAAGCGCACGCGATCAAAGCAATAATAAAATAGTATTCCTAACAAGTATCGTATCCATAGAGATTGATTTTAATTTAATTAATTACTGCAAATAATCTCACTTAGCTTTAGTATGAACAGAAATCAAAAGAAGATAGGAAAAATTAAACAACTAATCCTAGAAAGCAAAAGATAAATGGGAGACACAAATCGAGAGTTAATTCTATGGGTGTTGATTTCATTCTTGGACCTTAATTTACTTAATTAAGCTAGCAATTAGGCAAAATCAAGCGTTCAATTCATAAGTCTAGAAACCTAAGTACATGGAATCTCCTATCGGCCTCCTCCAATTTTCAAGCATTAATTAATTAACCTACGTGTCCCTAGTGCTAGCTAATAACACAACACATTAAGACTCTCCATTAAGGACGTCTATTGATTAATTATTAGCCCTAGTGTCACTCAGGTAATTAACCAATAGTTATGCATTCGGTTCTATCCTAAGTTTTTCTCCGTCTAGTTTCTACTTAGAAACAAATCAATTAAATAGTGCTCAATTAATTAATCTTCATCACCAACTACAACTAATTAATTAATACTCCCATTATCACTCAGGTAGTAAACTAATTATGCAATAAGCTAAACTAGGTTTCCTCTGTCGAGCTCGACCTAGACATACCTTAATTTAATCAAACACAATCTAAAAGCATTAAGTCTAAAATGCATAAATGAATATAAATATTAATTAAGCCACAATCACAATCTAATTAAGCAAATTAAGTGCAATGGTCCAAGAATTACAACATCCCATAAGAATTAGAGAATTAACTACTAAAGTTCAGCAATTACAACCAAAATTTCTTAATTATAACCCAATCTAGATACTGAAAATAAAGAAAAAAGGAAGAAATGCTTAGGTCGATATTGATCCCACATTTTCGAGGCGATCTATCACGAACCCGAGCTCTAAAATCTTCAACACAACTCCAAAATCCTTCCAAAATCCACAAAAGACGCTCTCAAAATCGAGATTAGGGTGAAACGTATTGATTTGACCTCTATTTAAGCGAAGAGAATGCGATGTTTTTATTCTTCCTATCGTGACAGTGTTGCAACGCTGTCTCAAAACGCAATCGTTTTCTTGTGCGCGCAGAGGTAGCATTGCAACGCTACAGACAAAATAACTCTCTCCCGTGTTTTGAGAGTCGAGGCCAGCGTTGCCACGCCACCTGATGGCGTTGCAATGCTTTGGATAGCATTGCAATGCTGTTTCCCAGCTTTGACTTCCAAATTGAGTTGCAATAGAGCGTTGAGACATTCTGGACAGCGTCGCAACACTCTCCCCTATTCTCAACACTTCATAAATCACCTTTTCTCTTATTGTCTCTCCAAAATGGGCCAAATTAGCTCCAATAACCACCAAAATGCTCCCGAACGCTCAGTTTTGCTCCTCAAGGTCAGTTTCTACAAAATCAAGAGAAATACACATAAAAGTTCACTAATTCAAAACAAAACTAGCTAATAAATGGGCATAAATATAGCACTAAATTAGTTCTATCAAATACCCCCACACTTAAACCTTTGCTAGTCCCGAGCAAAGCTAAAACAAAACCCACATATATGAATTAACAATTGCATCATAATAACTCAAACCTCATAGTTTTAATTAGCAAAATAATCACAATTAAAGGAAATACTCAAACACATCAAATCATGAAGAAAATTCAAATTTAAACTTTTCATTCCTTGCAAATATATGCACAACCTTCCTTATTTCAATCATTACTAGCCTAGAAAGATTTATAGAATCCTTCGTTCATCTTCCCCCTATACTGGCCCTAAGCACCAATTATCCAGCTTCCTAACACTCAAGAAAGTAATATCTAACTAGGATGTCTAAACACTATGGGGTAACACTCTCCCAAACTTGCATTTTTCTTTAAACAATCAAGGACACTAACTTTCACACAACTGTTGCAAGGACCCTTACCCAGAGTACTCGCTCAATGAGTGGCCTAACTGTTCAAAACAGAGACACCTCTTTTTGCTCTTGATCAATAAACACTACAAGCTATTTATTCATTTTTTTTCTTCTTTTCTTCAATATATTTCTTTCTTTTCTCTCTTTTTTTTTTCTCTTTTCTTTCTTTTCCCTAGCAGGAAAATGGACATGTTTTTCCCTCCTAAACTCAACATTACAGACTCTCATACAAGACAACCTTCAAAATAGAACTTAAGCCTATTGGGGTGACAACGAACATCTAGATTAAATAAATTTGTTCTAGGCATTCAAAATTATTAATAAGTAGGCTAAGTGCTCCACAAGTGTAAGGAATTCGAAGAAAATTTTAAATTTACTTGAATCCTAGACATGCTCTCATATTTCACAAAAATGGTAAAAATATCAATATCCAGAACACATCATAGGTTATCCTCATCACAGTTAATGCAACAGAATCATCATAATCACAAAAAATTTCAACTAAACTCATATCAGAATGTCAAACATCCCCCCACACTTAAACATACATTGTCCTCAATGTATAAACTACCGAACTAGTTAAGTGATAAGCCTTAGGATTGGGGCTTATTTAGCTTTTATAGACTTAGGTTATGCTTAAAATTCCATAAAAATTATATGAAGAAGTTAGCAAATCTTAGAAAACATCAGTAGTTCTGTGGAAAATGTATTTGATAAGAAACTTGAATAAAAGAAAGAAATAAAGACTAAAAATGGTATTTAGATGTGGGGCATTGGAGAATTGCAATTTCAGATTGCAAAATCTGAATTTGCAATCTGATTCAGCAATCAAGCAGTAGCAGACAAGGAAAGTGTTGAAGCCTTCGATTGAAGCAAACAAGGGAAGCAATTAAATCTCCTAAAATTCTACACGGTTTCCATGGAAGTTTGGACAAATTAAGGAGGTCAAAACCCTAGTTTCGAAGAGGATAAAAAGGGGGAGAAGCCTCGACAAAAAGGGACGTGAATTTCCTCTTTGGCGATACATGATTTCTTCATCTTTTCCAACTGCTGTAATCCATTCCAGAAGGAAAAAATTATTCTTCCTTGCTTGCAATCCAATCCAAACGAAAGTTGGATTGTGAAGATTTACTCCCTCTTGACAAAGAAGGATTAAATCGATTGAGAAACATAGGAGGGGCAGTGGGTTTTATTCAAGTTTTTTATTTCAACTTGTTCTTAGTTTTAGTTTGAATTTTTGTTTAATTGTATGGAAGTACTGGATGAGTTTTTCATTGAAGAATTACTTTGTAAATTTCGAAATTGAGTTCATGGGTCTTATGGGTTTTGTTTCCAGTAAGTTTATTATTCACTTTGGGTTATTAACTTCTTCAATTCTTTACTCCTAGTGTTTCTTTGTTTGAATTACTCAAATTAAAACCCTTTCAATTCTGGTTTTAAGCTACTGTCAGAATTAATCATTTTAGCACGGAGAATAATTACAAGTTTTTCTTAGGTTCTTTTAAGTTAATTATGAGCTAAATACTCTTTAGGGGTTCAAGGATGTGAATTCCCTAAGGAGTGAATTTAGCTTAAATTGCAAAAACAACCAAGCCTACACTTCAATTGTTTGATTGTGTTGAATTAATTGCTTTTATGATTCTAGATTGATCAACTGGGGTTACAAACTAAGCTTGGATCTAATATCAAAAAGGTTAGTAAATAGTGGATTTTGCACGAGCAATGGAGACAAGAGCTTAGACATAAGCCATTTTTTACCCTAGACATAGGGCCAAAGACTCCAATACAAAATTGCATGAGTTAATTGATCTAAGTTAGAGTGGCTATAGAAATATAAGTCACTCACTTAGTCTCCTAAGGCCTAATTGCAAGGTGAATATAAGTAGCAATTTTGGTTTACAATTGCTTGTGTAGGTTATAATTGCAATTGTAATTTAAAATCGCAATTCACAACTTAGGGCAATGAATATTCTTGAGCCCCATTCTATCTTCATAAAGTTTTTCCCTTGCATTTTGTTTTCTTTGCTATTTTGCACCAACTTACAATCTGATTTTGCAATCTAGTTACCAGGTTTCAATATTTTAATACAATTTTCTATTTCCAATCTTTTTGTTAACCATTTCCTGTGGGATCGATACTCAAGAATACTTCTGTTTATTACTTGCATCGATAGTGTGCACTTGCACTGGGCTAAACATTTTTTCTTTATTTTTAGCCCACAAGTTCCACTCGATCATTAAGTTTGCTTAAGGATAATTAAAAAAATAAAGGAAAGAATAATACTGTCCTGGAGTGCGAGAGAATCCTCGATTCCAGCCTGATCAATTGGTTTGCATGATGGAAGAGATAATCTAAATCTCGAGCTCCTAGACTAATCATCGAACAGGAACATGAGATCAACACAAAATAAAAGAAGAAAAAAACAAACAAAATCATCAAAAGAGGAAACTAAAGGAAAGAAAGGAGTTTAAGTTCACCTTTTTGCTAAAGTTTTATTAATTTCTTTTATTTGCTAACTCTTGTAACTTCTATTCACTTTCCTTTTATCTTAATGCATTGAAATTTCATTTCATTTCTTCTTCTTTCTCTTTACTTTTATGTATGCTTTGTTAGTTTAAAGGGTCTGCTCAAAGAGGAAACTATTATATAACTCTTAGTTGGCAATGGTAAACATGTATCAAAACCCAACTTTTCCTTGACTTTTACTATTCTTTCATTGTCTTCTTTCGTCTAATCAACTGAGGTAAGGTAATAGCACATTCGAGCACCGAGAGGGTAAGAATGTGTGGAACTTCCAAGGAGAGAAAGAGTGAACCCTTCACTAGGAAGTTTTAGACATAAAACAACCACTTGCAAGTGTAAATGGGTTGGGCTATATTACACTATTATGATCATAGACATATGACTTTATAGTGTGCTTAACATCCTTCTCAAGAGAGTTAGGGTAAGTAGGAACCCATGCTTAGTTGTGAGATAATACATGTATGTCAATGCAAAATAGGATAGTGCATAATAGAGGAATCCTAAGCCAAACCCATTTTCATTTACTGTATTCCCTTGAGTTCAACTTTATTCATTTTCTATGCGTTCAATGTTCATCTTTTTATTTATCATTTTACCATGCATCCACGAATTACAGTAGAAAATAAAAGTGTGAATCAAGTCTCTGTGGATTCGACCTTGGAATGCTTTTAAGTACTACTTGCTTGCATTGAGTTTACACTTGGGCTCAATGCGGGGTGGACAAAAGTTGTAAATCAATTTCATGCATATTGAACACATGATCTATATAAACTCAACGCATGATATTACATTTGCATACATTCACATATTATTTTTATCCCGATTAAAAACACAACAAGTTTTGGCATCGTTGCTGAGGACTTGTTTTCAGCAGAAGTTTCATCTTTTGGGAATATCATCTGTGCTTTTAAGGCTCGTGTAGGTGACATCTCATGTCAGAGTGGAATCATTCAGTTTAACCTTTATCCAAAAGAGTGAAAATACCTTTCGCTAAAGAAGATAATGGCTCATGTTGGAGTGTTAGAAGCTCTAGTCGAGTTATTAGCTAAAGTAGCATCAATGTCAAGCATGTTGCATGACATAATGGAGTAAAGAAGTAGCCCGCAACAGTTTAGAGCATTCAACCAATGGGAAGTGGCAGGCATCCACTGTGGGGTGGTCATAACCTTAAAGGTTGCCCAACAATTCTAGTCGCAATGTATTACGAGAGGCAATCATATCAAGGTTATGAGCCATATTACCCCCAAAGGGTGGCATTTCTCTACTACTTGGAACATGCTGAAGATTATCAACACGAAGAATATCAAGACATGTCAGCACAAGGTGAAAAATCTTCCACCGCCCTAGAGGCGTTGCTGATAAAGTACATGGCGAAGAATGATGTTGTGCTCCAAAGTCATGAATCATCCTTTAGGAACCTCGAAGTCCAAATAAGCCGGCCTGTATATGAATTGAAGAACAAACAAGTTGGCATAAGCTTTACTGAACTCAAAGTTTTGTGGGATGAGGATTTGGGAGCAACGGAGGAAGCACCAGAATATGTGCCGCAAAAGAACTACAACTTGCACAAGCACAAGCTAAAATGCACGCTAACGTCTCAGTGCAGTTAATAGAAGAAACAAAAGATGCTCTGAAAAACTATGCTTCGAACAACTATGCTCTAAATAGCTATGCTCCAAACATCTATGCTTCGAACAACTATTCTCTAGTAAAAGAAGCCCATGTGCTGGAAGATGCTAGAGCTATGAAACCAAAGCACAAAAAGTGTAGACCTTTGAAATCGAAAGTTTGCATCAGTCGTACAAAAGTCAAGCCTTTCTATATTTGGCAGAATATCTAACACCACAAGACTCGATTTAAGTGTCGAAGGGAGAGGTTATGAAGTCGGTCCCCATCACCTTGATGAATATGTCCTGAACAAGACAACCAACACATTTAAGTCACTCAACTATTAACTTCAAGAATTAGTGAGGCACTTCTATCTTTAATTCACTTTCTTTATTTTCTAATTGCATTTTGAAGTAGTGTTAGTATTTTTTTCTGAAGAAGATAATAGGAAAAGAGGGAACAAACTCGACTAAGAAAAGTTTGCGCCGAGTGTAATGCCTTGCAATGAGTAAGACCTTGCGTCGAATAATTCAATGTAAAATTTGTTTGCATGTCACAAGGAATAACTTTCATCTCAATAAGCTTAGTGAACGCATGACGTATGCTTTAAAGTTAAATTTAACATTTGCATTTATTCCTCTTAATGGTCATGCATCCATATATATTTAAGTCTACAATCATTCAACGCATTTTATCTAAGCCTTCAATTTTTACTTTGGCCATGCTTTATTCTTGTTGTCTTTATGCATTCACTTTGCTATCAAAAATCATTCTATTGCATGCTTTCTTTTATCTACTGTTTTTTTTGCCTCTTTGATCTAAGTTAGAGCACAATGATGAGTCTAGGTGCTAACACTTAAATCTTAGCATCCTTCATTCTTTATTAACTCCACCTTTTATCCCAACAAATGTCGATCTCCCCTATATCATTCAAGTAGGAACTCGTCTACCACCACTTGGCCTTAACCTTGACCATGATATTACCCTATGGAATTTCCTTTCGCCGCATGTAATCCCAATTTGGCTAGTAGCCAATCACAAGTTTGGGGGCCCAACAATAAGGACATTGCTAACTTTAAGTTTGGGGGGTAGAATACCTTGGTGGCCATTGCATCTAACAGTATTATGTTGTAATTTTATAAGCATAAGTTGCAATTAAAACAAAATTGAGAATACTCATCTTCCAGCGCATACCAGAGTAATTAGCAGCATTTATGACACCCATAGTTTCCCTTTGCATGAAAAGAGAGCAAGGAATGAGTATGCATTCAACAACTCAAGTTAGATCGTGCTCATAGTTGGATATCTTCATTACTAATGTTGATAAGCCAAAACGAAAGAAAAACAGGCAAATGGGTGTCTCAAGAAAAAGAAACTAAGATTGCACTTTGCCATGAGTTTTGTCTTCTTTTCATCCACAAAAAAAAAAAAAAAAAAAAAAAAAAAAAAAAAAGTTATTCTAAAGAAATTTTTAGTGCAAGGTAGATTAGGAGGAAGAATAATTTTGAAAGAGAGGTATAGCCTAAGTTAGGTACCTAGAAGGTTGAGAGGAAAACTTGAATTTAGAGTCTAGGAAGCAAATTATAAGTAGATGTGCCAAACTGAGGAAATCTCTTCTTAGGCTCAAAGATCAAGGCAACTTTAAAAATGCAGATAATTGTGCATGAGTGCCATGATGATTTTGGGAATTTCTCGAGAACGAACAATCATTTAAGTTTGGGAGTTTGATAACTTGTCAAAATACAAGTTATTTACGCTCATAATTTGATCATTTATGCTTTGAGAGTATAGGAAGTATGCATGCATTGCATGATTTTATTAAAAAAAATAGCCAAGTGTTCATTCAAACCATACTATGCACTCAACTTGTTAAACTATGCACTTAACTTTTTCGATCTTGCAGGAAATGAGAGAAAGTCGTGCATTGGAAATAAAAGTAGAATTCACGTTCAATGCATAGTAGAAGTTGGAAGTTACGTTGAAACCATGCTTCCAACATACCATACTTCCAACTAAACATGTTTCCAACATACCACACTTCCAACTACTATGCATCGAAGCATTGCACTACCATACATTAAAGCTAGCGCAAGCCACCACCAGTGCAAGTCAGAACATGCACCAAAAAGGTGTCACATTAACTCATAATTACATGATTATAACAGAATCAGGACTCAAGGAGTTGGCGTGGCATGCGCTCATTGGACCTTCACTTATGAGACTATTGTGGATGAAATTGATTGGACTAAAGATTCAACTTGCATTGACAAAGGGATGGGCTTGGATCAACACCAAACTCGTGGAAGCATTCTATATGAAGCATAGGTGTATAAATAGGAGTGATTGGTCTTGAAGAAAGTGTTGCGTTGTTTTTAAGTACTCGCAAATAACCGCAACTGTACGGTGTCAAGTTTTAATATAGTGATAAATATAAAGTATCGTCTCCATAGGGATTAGTTTTCTCTAGATTAATTAAGTATCATAGTTACTTTTACCAAAGTTTATTTAGAGAACCTAACTTTGAAGTAAGAGAAAATTACACTAAACCAAACTAAACTATATGTACATGCTTTGGATTCCAATTTTGAGGGACATGAATGATTGATTAAATTAAGCCCAACTTTGAATTGATTAAAGAATTGAGTTACATGTAACGATCCTAAGCTAGGAATTACTAAGCTATCTAATTAACTCTCTCAAGCCCAATTGAACTCATGCAGAGGAATAAATCAACCTCTCAGTCTATTTCTACTACTTAAGCATGGCATTAAGACATTCTTATAAGGCTTCTAGCATTAACCTATTCATTCTCATGCAATAGATTAACCCTAGGGACGCATACCAACACTCGTTTCTGTTGTGATGTCCCACAATCTCGAGCTTCGAGTCTCCTTCTTAGCTCTCCAACGGTCTCTTCTAGGTCATAAGACAAGGTAGAAATTGACTTTAGGGTTTTTGGTCTCTCAAAACGGCTCCCCTTTCTCGAATGAGAAGTTTTCCTTTTATACATCGAGACAGCATTACAACGCTAAGGGCAACTTGCAATGTTGTCCCTTTGAATAAAATAAAAAAGGATAATATTTGTGGAGCTGGCAGAGCGTTGCAACTCTATGCTTGCTGCATTCCAAGGCTGAAGGGCTACTTGTATGGCATTGCAACGCTATAGGTAGCGTTGCAACGCTACACTCTCGGGCTCAAATGCTTGATTACTTCTCTTTAACACTTGGATCTTCAAATATTGCTCAATTACGCTCAAAATTCATCCAAATACTCCTCAAAGCTCAAGGTTTGTTCCAATTTCTCGATTTCTACAAAATATACATAAAAACACATCAAAGCACATATATCCATAGCAAAACTAGCACTAAACTAAGCCTTGAAATAACATACTTATGCATGCTATCAAATACCCTAAAACTTAATTTTTTGCTAGTCTTCGAGCAAAACAAAACAAAATAATATTTCATAGAATTCAATGCAAGATTAATGACTCTAGCCTCAGTATTCTAATTGACATAAAACAATAGAAAACAAACTTAACACACCCCTACATCAAGCAATTTAAATTCTATCTATTTCTTTCCTTGCGTGTGTGTGTTTAACTTTCTTTCTATTAGTTTTTACTAACTCGAGACACTTTTACCAAGACTTTCCTTCATTTTCCCTGACACTGGCCCTAAGTTCTAATCACAAGCCTTCCCACACTACAATACGCAATCTACTTAAGCATTACATTTCTTTTTCCTTCTTTTCACTGGGGTTACTAACCCCAAACTTATATTTTTCTTTCTTACATAAACCCTAGCTTTCACACTTCCACTGTAGGGACCCTTATCTAGAGCACTCACTCAATGGATGGCCTAACTGATCGAAATAGAGGTACCTCTTTTGATCCCCACACATTAAGCACACATTATTGATGAAACATGCTTTGGTGTTCTTTAAACATGCTAAAAAATCAATAAAGATAAAAGTTTTCTTATTTCAACAAATTTCAATCACTAACTTTCATGCAAGTCAACTATCAATCAATTCTTAAGCCTATCGAGGTGCAACAACCTCTAGACTCAACAAAAGTATCCTAGCATTCGAACATGATAGAAAGTCAATTATGTGCTCATGTGTTGCAAGGAAATTACAGATAAAATTTAAATGTATTCAATTCAGGACATGCTTCAGAGGTCATCTTATTGCAAAAAATTCACTTAGATTACTTCCTAGGTTGTCCTAATCAATTATCATGCATTATAATTCATTCCAAACATGCTCAAGATATTAAAAAAAAAAAAAAAAAAAAAAAAAATTCATGCTCAAAATTGTCAGGACTGCAAAGTACTACCCACCCCCAAACATAAAGCTTACATTGCCCTCAATGTAACATAAACAATGAAGTATATAAGGACAAAGATAAAATGAGTGAATAATACTGGCCTGATAAACAAAGAGATTGTTCCGTGAGAAATCTTGAATTGAGACTAAGAGATCACCTAGTACGATTGAGATCTTGCAAAACAGGAACGAGATTTATTTGGCACTTTAAACAACCTATGCTAGGAAAGAAAAACAAACATGAAATAACAAGTGAAAGAAAACTTGGGTTGTCTTCCAAGAAGCGCTTTCTTTAACGTCTTTAGCTAGACTAGGCTCATGTGGTAGATCAATTTGTGTTCAAGCCTGCACTGCAATCCTTTGTAAGCAGACAATCTAACGGGGTCCTTATTCAATAACAACTTAGAGAATTCATTAGTCAGATGATTAAGAATGACCTAAACTAGAGTAGAAAGCAAGTAAAGGACAAAAACTAAAGAAAAAAAGAAACAACAAAGAAAAACTATACAAGAAACTCAGACAAAAGAGAAAACTAAGCTACTAAAATACAACAACAACGACAACAAAGAATAAAAAGAGGAAAAACTAAATCAAGAGAAATACAACAACAAAAAGAAGAAAACTAAACAACTACACAAGCAATACAACTATACAAGAAAAAAAAAAGAAAGAAATTATACAAATATACACGATTTACACACTAAATTAAAATCTAGCAATTTCACCAAAATATTAATTAATCTAAAAATACACCAATCTCCGGCAACTGCACCAAAAACTTGTTGCGTTGTTTTTAAGTGCTCACAAATAACTGCAAGTGTACGGTGTCAAGTTTTAATATAATGATAAGTATAGAGTATTGTCTCCATAAGGATTAGTTTTCTTTAGATTAATTAAGTACCATAGTTACTTTCACCAAATTTTATTTAGAGAACCTAACTTTGAAGTAATAGAAAATTGCACTAAACTAAACTAAATATGTACATGATTTGGAGTCCAATATTGAGAGACATTAATGATTGATTAAATTAAGCCCAACTTTGAATTGATTAAAGAATTGAGTTACATGCAACAATCCTAATCCAAGAATTACTAAGCTATCCAATTGACTCTCACAAGCTCGATTGAACTCATTTAGGAAAAAAAAGATCAAACTAAATCCATGATTGAGCAAGAAAAGCCAAAGGCCATCAGAGACTACTTCCAGCCTATGTTCCCTACAGAACACTCTAGAATAGTCTATGGACCAATAAATGCCAGCAGCTTTGAACTTAAGACATGACTCATTTAAATGGCTAGAGACAGTGCTTTTAAAGGACATCCTTTAGAGGATCCACACTATAACCTTAGATATTTTTCTTGAAATTTGTGGAACTGTAAAGATAAATGGTGTTTCTGCTGATGCAATTCGCTTACGTCCTTTTCCTTTTTCTTTGTAGGATAAAGCTAAGGATTAGCTTGAGTCTTTATCACTTGGGAGAATTACCACATGGGAGGAATGAGCTCATGCATTCCTTACAAAGTTTTTTCCACCTGTCAAAACGACTAGGCTCATAGCATAAATTGGCACATTTAGACATCACGAATGGTGAGCAGTTGTTTGAGGCATGGGAACACTATCAGAAAATGTTAAGAAAGTGCCCTCAGCATGGATATCCCAACTGGCTCCAAATTCAACTTTTCTATAATAGTTTGACTAGTAACACTAAAACCATCTTAGATGCTGCAGCTGGGGGTAACTTCTTAGCTAAAACTGCTGAGGATGCCCGTACATTGTTGGAAGAGATGTTAACTACAAGCTACTAATAGCCTTCTAAATGTTCCACTTCTAGAACAATTGTTGGTTTATATAAGGTTGATGAGGTAAGTGCCCTAAAGGCTCAAATGGCTTCTTTGACTCATGCTATAAATAAACTTGCAGGAATAGGGAACTCCCAATCAATTGCATCAATTGTAGCTACCAACAATCCTCAAATCTATGAAGAGCTTAATATTGAGCAAGCCCAATATATAAACAATCACAATTTTGGCTACAAGAGCAATCATATGCATAATTCATTGCCCACCCACTATCACCCATGTTTGAGAAATCATGAAAATTTCTCTTATGCTAATAATTAAAATGTTTTGCAACCTTCTCCAGGATATGCATCTACTTCACAATAGCAAGAGAAAAAACCATCATTAGAAGACCTATTGGGAGCACTTATTATTGAATCCAGAAATAGAACCACCCAATTGGAAAATACGGTAAGTGGACATGGAGCTGCTATAAAAAATATGGAAGTCAAACTCAGTCAGATGGTATCTTCCATGAACGCCATGTATAAAGGTAAATTCCCTAGTGACACTGAGGTGAATCCCAAAGAACACTGCAAGGCTGTGACATTAAGAAGTGGAAAGCAGCTAGAAGAGCCTAAAAAGAGACCAATTGAGGAGCAAGTCATTGGTGAAAATCAGGAAGTAACAGAAGAAGTAGAGAAAAAGGAAACACTTTTGCCTACAACAGAAAAGCCTTCTAACTCTACTATTTCTATTATTCCTAACTTTATCCCTTATCCTCAATGTTTTCAAAAGAAAAAGATTGTCTCAATTTTCTAAATTTTTAGATATTTTCAAGAAACTTCAAGTTAATATTCCTTTTGCATATGCTTTAGAACAAATGTTGAACTATGTGAAATTCATGAAGGAAATATTGGCTAAGAAAAAGAAATTTGAGAAATATGAGACTGTGAATTTGACTAAAAAATGCAGTGCAGTACTCCAGAAAAAATTACCTCAAAAGTTAAAAGATACAGGGAGTTTTACTATTCCTTAAACAATTGGTAGTTTTTCTGTTAATAGGGTCTTATGTGATCTTGGGGCAAGTATTAACTTAATGCTTTTTTCTGTCTTCAGGAAACTAGGTCTTGGGGAAGTACAATCTCTTTACAACTTGTTGATCGATCTCTCACATATCCAACAGGTATTATAGAGGATGTTTTAGTAAAAGTTGATAAATATATCTTCCCTGCAGATTTTGTAGTCTTGGACATGAAGGAAGACTCTGTTCCCATCATCCTAGGGAGACTTTTGCTAACTACTAGAAGAGCTTTGATAGATGTGCATGAAGGTAGATTGACTTTAAGGGTAAATGAGGAAAAAAAAATTTCAATATATTTCGATTTATGAAATATCCAAATGAGGTAAATACATGTCATATGATTGATATTATTGATAACACTACAGATGAATTTAGAGAGTTAGTCTTACCTACTGATCCCCTTGAGAAAAGCATGCATAATTTAGTTTTTGAAAACTTAGGGATATTAGATCAAGAGATTGTTTTCTATAATGATGCATTGAATCACTTGCCTATAGTACAATTGAAGGATGAAGTATCGTCTTTATCTATTAATGAAATTGTTCAAGTTGAAACATCTGCATGTGAATTGAAGTAATTACTTGAGCACTTACGTTATACTTTCTTAGGAGATTCTTCTACTTATCTTGTTATTATATCTACTGCTTTAAATAAAGTAGAAGAAGCAAAATTGCTAAGAGTCTTACTTACACATAAGTTTGATTTAGGTTGGTCTATTAATGATATTAGAGGTATAAGTCTATCTATTGTCATGCATAAAATCTTAATGGAAGATACCTTTAGTCCATCAATTGAACACCAAAGGAGACTAAATCCAGCAATGAAGGAAGTAGTAAAATCAAAGGTACTAAAACTTCTCAATGCAGGGATTATCTATGCTATTTCTGATAGTTCTTAGGTAAGTCCTGTGTAGGTTGTTCCAAAATAGGGAGGGATGACTGTGGTAAAAAATGAAAATAATGAATTTATCTCTACAAGAACAGTAATTGGGTGGCATGTATGCATTGACTATAGAAAGTTGAACAAAGCCACTAGAAAGAACCACTTCCTTCTTCCTTTTATTGATCAAATGCTAGATAGATTGGCTGGTTTTCCTTACTATTGTTTTCTTGATGGTTATTCAGGTTACAATCAGATTGCTATCGCTCTTGAGGATCAAGAAAAGACAACATTTACATGCCCTTTTGGTACTTATGCCTTCAGGCGAATACCATTTGGACTATGCAATGTCCCTACCACTTTTCAACGATGCATGATGGCTATTTTTCATTATATGATTGAGGAAAATATGGAAGTTTTTATGGAATGATTTTTTAGTTTTTGGATTTTCATTTGATTCTTGCTTGCATAATCTTTCTCTTGTTTTGTAGAGGTGTCAAGAAACTAACCTTGTTTTAAACTGGGAAAATTATCATTTTATGGTTAAAGAAGGTATAGTTTTGGGACACAAAGTATCTAAAAAGGGGCTAGAGGTTGACGAGCCAAAATTTCTGCCATTGAACAAGTTCCACCCCCCAATAAATGTGAAGGAAGTTCGTAGTTTTTTAGGGCATGCATGGTTTTATAGACGTTTTATCAAAGATTTTTCTAAAATTATAAATCTTTGTGTAGTTTGCTTGAAAAAGACACTTCTTTTATTTTTACTAATGAATGTTTACTAGCATTTAATTTATTAAAAGAAAAAGTTGACTTCTGCACCCATAATTGTAGTACCTGATTAAAGCCAACCTTTTGAAATCATGTGTGATGCTAGTGATTATACTATAGGAGCATTTTTAGGCCAACGTCATGATAAAATGTTTAGGGCCATTTATTATGCAAGTACAACTATAGATAATGCACAACAGAATTACACAACTACTAAAAAATATATGCTTGTTGTTGTCTTTTCTTTTGATAAATTTAGGTCTTATCTGTTAGGGACTAAGTTATTGTTCATACTGATCATGCAACGATTCAATACTTATTTGATAAAAAAGATGCTAAACCTAGGCTAGTTAGATGAATCCTTCTTTTGCAGGAGTTTGATTTTGACATCAAAGACATGAAAGGTTGTGAGAATGTGGTAGCAGACCACCTATCTAGAATTGAGCATAAAAGCAACCATCAAACCTTTCCTATCACAGAGGACTTTCCTAATGAAAGACTGTATTAGGTAAGGTATGTTTTACCATGGTTTGCTTATTATGTGAACTTTCTTGTAGGAGGAGTGATGCCACCAGATTGGACCTCTTAGGAAAAGAAAAGATATTTGCATAATGTGAAGTTTTACCTATGGGACAACCCTTTTCTATTCAAGATTTGTTCATATCAAATAATCAAAAGATGTGTTCCCTTAGAGGAAGTGGCAAAAATCTTGCATGATTGCCATTCATCTTCTTATATGGTCACTTTGGACCTACACGTATGGCATCGAAAGTATTACAATCAAATTTTTTCTGGCCTACCCTTTTTCGTGATTGTTATACTTTTGTAAAGACTTGTGACAAATGCCAGAGAACAGGTAACATTTCTAGACATCATGAATTACCCTTAACTCATATTCTTAAGGTAGAACTATTTTATGTGTGGTGTCTTGATTTTATGGGTCATTTTCTCTCTTCCCATGGTTTTCTATATATCCTAGTTGCTGTTGATTATGTCTCTAAGTGGGTAAAGGCTATAGCCACTAAAAAGAATGATGCCCGAGCTATCATTAGTAATGAGGGTTCCTATTTTTGCAATAAAATGTTTGATGCAATGCTTGCCAGGTATGGGGTAAAACATAAAATTTCTTTAGCTTATCATCCCCAAACTAATGGTCAAGTTGAGATTTCTAATAGGGAGACAAAACAAATCTTGGAAAAAACTGTTCGTACCAATAGAAATGATTGGGCATTAAAATTAGAGGATGCCCTTTTGGCTTATCGTACAACCTTCAAAACTTCAATTGGTACATCTCCATATCGATTGGTGTATGGGAAGGCTTGTCATTTACCTGTTGAATTAGAGCATAAAGCATATTAGGCCATCAAAAAGCGAACTTTGACCTTCTTAAAGCTGGAGAACAACATTTATTGCAATTAAATGAATTGGAGGAATTTCGAGGCAAGCTTATGAGAATGCGAAAATATATAAAGATCGAATTGCAAGAAGGCATGACTAACAGATCCAGAAATGTAACTTTGCACTTGGACAACAAGTACTTCTTTTTAACTCACGTTTACGCTTGTTTCCAGGTAAATTAAAAACAAGATAGTCAGGTCCATTCACAATCAAATATGTGTTCCCATATGGAGCAATCGAGTTGCAGACTAGTGATAGTAAATTTTTCAAAGTTAATGGACAAAGAGTCAAACATTATTGAGGAAAGACGCTTAGAGAACATCAACCTTGATGAGCCTACATGGTACACAACCATCTAGTCAAGCTAGAGACGTTAAACCAAGTGCTTTTTGGGAGGCAACCCAAGTACTTGATCACTACCGCCATAATCTTCTTCCTCTACATTGATGAACATGATAATTCTCTCACTTACCAAGGTAGTATTATTCACTCTTTTATTTTTATTTTTTTTCCTTATGCATGCTTAACTTTAGTAGGTAATTTAAACATTGAGGACAATGCATATTTTTAAGTTTGGGGGTGGGAAATACTTCGTTGAGCCTTGAGCATGAAAAATTTTAATATATTTTTAAGCATGATTTGTATGAGGAACCAATTGCATTGTTATGATTAAGGTAGCCTAGGATAAGTTTTAAATAATGATGTTTGCAATTGTTGAAATATGACAACATATCCCTGAATTGAGTAAAATTTAAATTTCTTCTTTGATTCTCTTGCACTTTTAGAGCACATAGTCTTTCTATTTATGGATTTGAAGGCTTAGAATTGGGTTATATGATCTAGATATTTGTTGTCACCTCGAAAGGCTTAGAAACTAATTAGAGAGTTAGCTTGCATGATGGTTAGTAATGTTACACTTTGGAGGAAATTCTTTTCTATTTACTTGCCTATTTACTTTCATTGTATCACTATTCATTCAAGGAAAACTAAAATAACTTGTTCTGCTAAATATATATATATATATATATATATACACTAAGGACAAAAAGAGCTACCTTTGTTGTGATCAATTATAACCACCTGTGAGTTGATGGGTAAGGGTCCCTATAGTGGATGTGTGAAAGCTAGTGTCCACCAAACTAAAAAAAAAAAAAATCAAGTTTTGGAGAGGCCTACTCCAATTTTCGGGCACCCTACTGGCATATTACTTTCTTGAGTGTAGTGGGAAAATAAGCTGAGGATTGTATAATTAAAATTGTTCTGGGCTATAAAAACTGAGATAGGAAAGGCTAAGCACACGCACTCGTAAGGGATAAACATAATTAAATTTAAATTTCATGAAGATATGATATGCTTGATTATTGAGGCTCAAGTCGCTTGCATGCAATTGTTGATTGATAAAGTAATTTTATTTTATCTTGCTCGAGGACTAGCAAAAGCTTAAGTTTGTGGGTATTTGATAGCACACAATACATGCTATCTTTAGGCCCTATTTTATGCTAGTTTTGAGGCTTAAATATATACTTTCACATTCATAATTGTTTATTTTGTAGAAATTGAGCATTTGGAACAAAACGAAGATTTTAGAAGAAATATGGTGAAAAATGAGCTAATTGGGAAAGAAATTAAGCAACCAATTTTGGGGACAATTTTTGGAGAAGAAAATTTCCTAATTTAATTAGATTTTGGATCCTAATTTGATTAGATTATGGATTCCTAATTTGATTAGATTTTGAATTCCTAATTTGATTAGATTTTGGATTCCTAATTTAATTAAATAATGAATTCCTAATTAGATTAAGATATGGATTACCCATTATAAATACCTACATTCTCTTCACTTCAAGACATTCCACTTTAGAAAGCACAACTCTAAAATTCTACATACACGAGTGTGAAGAGACTTGAGAGAAATATTCAAGGCCAAGTTTGTGGAGATCATACAGAGATGGAAGATCGACACATCAACATAGTTTTTCTTCTTTCTTCTTATTTAGTATTTAGATGTTGTTTAAAAATTTAGATTTTTTGATAGTGAACATGAGTGGCTAAACTCTTTTCTTATTCTAGGGATTGATGTAGCCATTAGACCTTATATTTTAATTATTTAAATTTCATGATTGATTGTCTTTTATTTCATTCATGCCTTTATATTCTTAATGCTTTTAATCTTTTGGCCATAGATTAAATATTTTGTTGGTCTAAATTCACGCTTAAGAAAGGTAATTTAGATTAATCCTAATTGCATGACAAAAGGTAATTCTAACTTGATAATGATTAGGACTCCTTTCAAAGTTGTTAATGAAGGAACTTAATGCTATGCATATCGTTAAAAATCATCAGAGATTTAGGTTTTGCCATATTGCATAAGAATTGTTTGTCCTTGAAAAAGCCATTTGTGATAAAAGACTTCTAGACTTAGAAATATTTGCATGATCAATATTAGAAATTTAGGTAGCTTAAATATAGGTCTAATAGGTGAAATCAACTCCCTAGGATAGTTTCTCCTTGATTGTTTCCAATTTTTAATCTTTTTATTTCAAATTTCACAACCATCATTCGATTTTGTTTTCTAAATAAAATTGGGTGATAATATTAACAATACTTAAGTGAATTAGAAAAACCAATCCTGAGGACGATACTCCTTACTCAAATCACTATATTAAACCTTAACTCGTACACTTGCGATATTGCGCAAAAATTATGCAACACTCTCCCATGTTAATCCAACACCATTTTCGTTCATTTCCTTTACAACTCCCATTTATCATTTTCTTCCTTTGGTCTTCACTTTTTTGATTCACCAAAGGAGTTGTCGTTCACCTTTTTGTTGAAGTTTTATTAATTTCTTTTATTTTCTAACTTTTCTAACTTATATTCTCTTTCCTTTTATCTTAATGCATTGAACTTTCATTTCATTTCTTCTTGTTTTTATTTTACCTTTTTGTATGTTTTGTTAGTTTAAAGGGTTGGCTCAAAGAGGAAACTATTATATAACTCCTAGTTTGCAATGGTAAGCATGTATGAAAACCCAACTTTTCCTTGACTCTTACTATTCTTTCATTGCCTTCTTTCATCTGATCAATCGAGGTAAGGTAATAGCAATTCGAGCGCCGAGAGGGTAAGAATGTGTGGAACTTCCAACGAGAGAAAGAGTGAATCCTTCACTAGGAAGTTTTAGACATAAAACAACCACTTGCAAGCATAAATGGGTTGGGTTATATTCCACTATTCTGAGCATAGACATTTGACTTTATAGTGTGCTTAACATCCTTCTCAAGAGAGTTAGGGTAGTAAGAACCCATGCTTAGTTGTGAGATAATACATGTATGTCAATGCAAAATAGGAGAGTGCATAATAGAGGAATCATAAGCCAAACCCATTTTCCTTTACTGTATTCCCTTGTGTTCAACTTTCTTCATTTTCTATGCATTCAACATTCATCTTTTTATTTATCTTTTTACCCTGCATCCACGAATTATAGTTGAAAATAAAAGTGTGAATCAAGTCTCTGTGGATTCGACCTTGGAATGCTTCCAAGTACTACTTGCTTGCATTGAGTTTAGACTTGGGCTCAACGTAGGGTGGACAAAAGTTGTAAATCAATTTCATGCATATCGAACACATGATCTATATAAAACTCAACGCATGATATTGCATTTGCATGCATTCAAATATTATTTTTACCCCAGTTATAAACACAACAAGCCTCATGATGGGTTCTGGTTAAGAATGACTGAGCAACCTTATTAAAGCTGAGTAGAGCATGATGAATCCAAAACTTCGCTTAGGTGTAAAGGACATGAGCTTGGAAGATTGATTGGGCCCCTCATAAGGGGATTGGTTAGTTGATCTTGGCGACCCAGAAATCTGAGATGGTTCTCACGATGGGTTCTTGAAAATATCAAGTGTGCAGAATTTGGTTACGGAAGACCAAGCATGAATGTCAATTCTCATTCAAGGAGACTAAAATTTTGAAAATTCAAAAAATCAGCCTAATAGGCTTGATGAGTCATTCCAAAATTAAATTTGGGGCCTACCCCAACGTTTTTATTTTTAAGCCTAGGAAAGCCAAAACGTTAACTCAATAGGTTTGATGGGTTATTCCATGGTAAAAGTCCAAGAAAATACAGGGACCACCTTGTATTGGGTTAAATCCAAAATTAAATTTGGGGCCTACCCCAAAATTTTTATTCTAGGCCTAGGAAAGCCAAAACATCAGTACAATAGGCTTGATGGGTCATTCCAAGGAAAAAACCCAAGAAAATACAAAGACGACCTTGCATTGGGCTAAATACAATTCCTCGAGGGAAAAATTCACAAATAAAATCTATACTCTCAAATTGGGCTCCGAATGTCCAACCCATGAAGAGTTGAACCACAAATCCCAACTTGGGAGTGGAGGCTTAATGTTACGGGTAAATTTGGATAATAGGATCAAACCCAAAGGAATAGAGGATTATCAAGAGCCAAACTGGGAATATACATGACCTGAGGCTAGATTGGGCCTAAACAGAGAGGTTACTAGGCCAAAAGGCCTAAAAGCCCATATCGGGCCGAGCCGAGTCGAGGTGGGTCGGGCACATGTGGGAGTGTACCTCGTACGCTCATGGCCCAAGGAAGCTCGGGAGATGTTCGGTTCAAACTCTTTTGTCTATACTATCTAAATGGTGCTCAAGGGGAGAAACTTTTAATTTCTTCTTTTGCCCCTATTAATTTAAAGACTTTACATTTTCCCTTCTTAATTTAAAGATTTTCCCTTTTGTCCTCAGTTTGAATAAATGTTCTAAAATCTCTACGCATATGATCTCTAATTTTCCAACTAACTAATGCATATTTGAATTATATAAATATCATATTAAAAAATATTTGAATAAATGTTGTAAAATCTCTACGCATGTGACCTTTAATTTTCCAACTAACTAATGCATATTTGAATAATAAATATCATATTAAACAATATCATATTGCCCCTTTTTAATTTAAATACGTGGTTTATTTGAATAAAATAATAAAATAATGCATATTTGAATAAATATATTGCCTATTTTTAATTTAAATAGGTAGTTTGTTTGTAGATAAGTTAGAATTCTTCTCAATTATAAATTAGTTAGGATTCTCCTATAAATTAAATTGATTTTAAATAGTTTAATTTTCTGTTATTACTTATTGTATCTTCATAGATTGAGTTTGTAACCTATATTTCGAAGGAGGGTTCTGACGGCCGGGAGTGAATTTTCATCCAGTGAAGGCCGAATTGAAAAAATTGTAGCCAAGCATCAACTAGGTAAAGGGAAGTTTGGGAGTAAAGTTTCGTCTGGTGAAGACCGAATTGAAAAAATTGTAGCCAAGTATCAACTGAGTGAAGGAGAAGAAGGGTGGATGATGGGAAATTTTCTCCATCTTCGGATGTAGATATTTAAATATCTTATCAATATTTATTTTTCATTTATTGTAAATATATTTTTGTTATTTCTTTGTTATATACGGAGATTTTATTAGTTTGTAATTTTATTCACCCTCCATATACATGTGGGTTCTGTGTAAGTTGGAGATGAATGATAAATATTTTCCTTTTATTTTTTTCTATAATAGAGATCATGTCGTTGCAAGCATTTTTCCTTTATTTTTTTCTATATCCCTGGGAGTGTTCAATCAAAACATGTGTGGAGGAAAAAGTTTGGAAATGGGAAAGCACAAAGGGATGCCTTGATTAAGTGAGAGGAATATGGATCACTATTGCCTTTTTTTTTTCTTTTGTTTGTTTTTTTTTTTTAATAAAAAAACCAATCTCTCCATTGTGTTTTTCTCTAATTTTCTAAACTTTTCATATATCTTTTGGGTGTTGTTGTGTGTGATGGGAAGAATGAGATTTTGTGTTTAATTAGTGTTAAGTTTTATGCTTAAATAAGAATTTTCTTTGTGTTTATCATCTTAGTATTTAATTTTTAAATTGATTAAAACAATTTTATCTATCAAGGCAATAAAAGATAAATTTTGTATGTCATATTTGCACTTTCATTATAATTTGTTTGTCAATTTTTGCTATTTTTGTAAAGTTGTAAATGTGTAGTTATATTCACAATAATAATTTTTTATTTTTCTATTTGAGTAAATATTTTATTTGAATTTTATTTAATATTTGAATTCCCATGAGACCAAGTCAAATATTTTGAATTTAAAAGATACCGAAAATAATTTTAAAAAATCAAAATTTAGAATTAAAAGAATTGGATTTAAAACCAAATAAAAGATTTGAGGCTCAAATATCATTATAAATTGAAATGAATGATTTTAGATAATTATTTTCAAAATTTTAGTTTTTAAATCTTAAATTAACTTTATATACCAAAATCTCTCTAATTCTTTCTAAATAAATTGTCGAGACAATCTTTTTCACCGTTTATTCATGTATTATTTAATTTTTAATTTTTTAATTATGCTCCTTTTTAATAATTACTATTTTAATAAATAAAATTTGAAACGAACATTAATTTTCTCTATTAATTTTTCCATCATAAATTATTTGAAGAGTTTATTCTCTTTTATTGCACAACCATGCTTTTCTCTCACTCTAATTCTCCTCCCTCATTTTTTGTAATTTTTGTTAATATGTATTATATTATTTTTTAAAAAAATGTATTTTTAAGATATAAAAATTTAATTATTAATAATTAATTTAACATAATAATTAATTCTAAATTTTGATAAGGGTATAGGTAAGTATTTAAAATGTTAGAAACATGAAGAGACATTGGATTGGGTTTTGATATTGCAAGAGATATAAATGGAATGGAAAGATGATACGAGTAAATCAATAGAGATAGAGAAAAGATTGAGAGAGAGATTTCAACAACGATGGTCCATGGTTGTTGTTGTTGGCGCGACTAGCAGTGGACTTCAAGGGTCGTAGATTGGCTAGTGAGAAATTAAGTTGGATTGTGTCTTAATTAGGGAGACTTCTAAATTTAGTTTTATGATAAATTTTCATATTTCATTTAAGTTTCTCAATGTCGTTTGAGTCTCTCATTGTTACCTTCAACAATCTTGAAATTTTGAAGAAAGAATGAGCAATAGGTTGAAAAGGAAAATAGAAGTATTATAAAAGTTTGATATATAATTAATGATATTTTGATTATGAGATAATGAACTTTTTTATTATTACAATTCAATATTTTTTTTCATTTGTTATAGACTATATACAAGGCAAAACGGAGAAATAGAGATCTTTTCATAACTTATTACAAAAAACGAGTTCAAACCCAAATTATTTACAAAAAAACAAGTACTTTTTTTGTCCTTATTAGAATGAATCTCTTGAAGAGATGCATTCCTTGCTACGAACAGTTGCAGTCAACGCCAACTTTGACCAAACGACTTCTTTCAAAATTTCAAATGAAAACATTTTTTTCCATTAAAATAAATATATATTTAATAAACCTTCAAATCCTTTCGATAAATATTTAACTGCCCATCAAATCAACTAATCATTTATTTAATTTTTTCTTTAAAATAGATATTTAATAAATTATTCATCATCACACCATCATTCACCAATCAATTTTTTTATTATTATTTTTATAATCACATTCACCAATCATTTTCTCAATTATTCTAAAAAAAATTATTATTTTTTAAATACATTCACCAATAATTTTCTTAATTATGATCTTAAAAAAAATTATTTTTTTAAATACATTTACCAATCAATTTTTATTATGTTTTTTTAAAAATATTTCTTTCTCTTTTTTTTTTAATTTTAGTTATTATTTTTTTTCAAATACATTAATCAAACATTTCATTTTTATAGGCTTCTTATTTTTCCGTTTCTTTGATTAGTTTTTTTAATTTTTATTTTTAAAAATATTTCTAAACACTTCACTTTGATATGATATAAATTAGACATACTTATAAACTACAATCGTGAAGTGAATTTTTTTTTATTTTTTAAATCCTTAATCGAGATGAATAAATCTCAGTCTTTTTAATCTTTAAACCAATTGATCTCTTCTACTATCTTATAAATCATAACCATATTGATAAAATCATTCTCATATTTTTTTTCCATGTTGTATATTGTGTTTTGATAGTAAAATCATCTTCATTACCTTTTCCAAAAAAGAAAAACCATCATTGTCATTGCATTTGTATATATGACAAAAGAAAATGAAAGAAAAAAGGGATATATGACTTAAATCAGTTCTTTAAGTATTTTTAACAAATTGCACTCCTAAATTTCTCTCATATAATCCAAAAAGTAAAGTTATTTTAATTATATTTTTTCTAAGTTTTATGTTTAATTTATATTTAATTAGTTAATTCTACATTATTATTGAGATGAACGATTTTGAGTTGATGAGACTAAACTAAGCGATTTTGAGTTGTTGATTGAAAATGAAAATAATATATTCCAAAAAAAAAGTAGATTAATTGTGATGATATTTACAAGCTAGAAAACATTATCTAAAAAAGTGGTAGGGTAATATAGAGGAGTGACTCAATCTTCGTTTCCATCTAGATGACCACCTCCATTCAAATTCAGGAGTCAATATATGAACCTTAAACTCTCCAAACACCTACGAAATGGAGTCATGTGGGGTAAATTGTGCTAAAAGAACAAACAAGTGAATTCAAATTTAAGCAAGCCAATTTCATAATTATATACATCATCTAGGCAACTCTAAAAAAGATTCTTACCAAATAATGATATGATGCTCCTAGTTGTGTGATGTATTTTCTTGTAATTGCAGCATACCATTGGTCATAATTATGTTCAACATTGGCTCCCCCATTGATTAATTTTCTGCGAATAAGGAAATTTTCTCTTCCTCCCTAGATTTCTATAATAGGGGCTAAATATGCTACCCAATCTCGTTCTTGTCTTCCCCGTAGGTCATATGAGTGCAATTGCATGTTCGTATTACAAGGTATAGGAACATCCTGCACCCACCCAAATTGTCTCATTACACGTTTTGGGAACTGCCACTCAACTACATGAAAACACGAGTGGAGCTCTGGCTGCCCATACGTGACTACCGACAAGCCATAATATTCAACTACTTCTCCTTCACTATCATCCTCATTGTCTGTTTCAACGTCTTCATCATTTGTGGCAATAGCTGGCTCAAGGTTAGGTTCCTCCGAATCTTCCAATCCTTCATTGTTCAAATTTTGGACTTCTGGACTATGTTCTATTTGTCTTATTTCGGCTCGTCTTACAATATTTGGTTGAGAAATATAAAGCTCGATCGTATTTGGAAGGGATGGAGCAAGGTTCATCATGAACCTAAAATCAACCTCACTTCGTAGTGAGAAAGGAGTATAGAAAATAGACCTTGCTATCCCAATACTGTCGTATCTAAAAATGACCTCAACCCCTTCATTTCTATCTATCAACAAACCATTACATAACCCGCCCATAAATGTATCGAATTCAATGTCACGACTAGCACTTATTTGTATACATGGTCCCACATCATATTGTATACCATTCGGCCCATGAATAATGTTTCCGTTCATATAACACGTAAACCCAACAACATCCATTGTAGTTATGTAATTAAATCTGATATTCAAAAAAGATTGTATCAGTAAATTATTTGATATCACTGCATAATCTAAACATTTAGGAGTGTGGCTTAGGGTAATTATTTTTGGAATTTCAGGGGTTTGGAGTTTAGGGTTATTATTTTTATGGTTTAGGGTTTACGATTTTAGAGTTTAGAGTTATTAATGTTAGGATTTAGGGTTTTAAGATGTGGGTTTTTTTTGGTTGGTAGGGTCTAAGCTATTTTGGTTGGTAGGATTTAGGGTTATTATTTTTAGGGTTTATGGTCTATGGTTTTGGGGTTTAGGGTTTAGGGTTTTTGGCTTTTGGGTTTTTTTTTTAGGGTTTAGGGTTTTGGGGTTTAGGGTTTAGGGTTTTAGGCTTTTGGGTTTCTCTCTCCACGAACTACCCAACTCGCCAGCACTACAAATGAATTACTCCAGATAGCTAAGGTGGAGCAACAATTAGCTAACTGGAATATTCCAAAATTAGACCCAAAAACGGTCTATTTCAAGTCTACCTTCAATTTTACTCAAGAATGGGGAGTAAAGATTGTTGAAGACAAGATTGTTGTCCACAACAATCCTGAGTCTTTGAATCTCCTCACCAGGAATCAAATCATTTCGCATCGAGAGGACTACTCATATATGCATCTTGGATTAGTCCAGGTTGCGATCAAGCCGCTGTTCAGAACCAGCCTTAATACTCCTATCATTCTCACTCTGAGGGATAAGAGGTTCCTACGGTTCCAAGATTCTCTTTTAGCAATGGTTGAAACCAATTTGGAAAGCGGACCAGCCTATTTCAATTGCTATCCATGCTATCCGTTATCACTTCAAGATCCCAGAATTCTAAATTCTTTAATTCTGGATGTTTACTTCAAAGATCTGAACATGCAACCAGATGCTCATGCATTTGTTGTTATATTCAGACTATGCTATCGCTTAATGAAGACAAAGATAGCTCCAAGAGCCTTAAGGGGTTCCTCAAAAGCCAAAACCATACTCCTTGAAGCAAATGTTTCGAGATCTAATATCCAGGTCCCGAAAACATTACGCTGGACAGACATAACTAGGAATTCTCATTGGATACTTGAACGAGCGATCGCTCAGTAGTACCACCTCCGAAGTCTGCCACTCAACTAGTTGAGCATCCAGATGGAACTGTTGAAATAAGTTTCACTCAGGAAACGCCATCGGTTCCAAAAGTCTCAACTTTTGCTCCATCCAGGCAGAGTGCCTTAGATTTTGAAGGAAAAGCTTCATCCTCCAGAAGCTTTGAACCTCAAGAACCATTGAGAAGATCTTTATCTGCAAAGATTAACTCAGTGGACTTTGCTCCTCGCATACCAGAAACAACATATGTGAGGACAAATTCTCCTACTCAATCAGATATGGATGTCAGAAGCCAATTTAATGAGCTCAACGTCATATCTGAAGGATTCAAGGTAAACATGGAATTCTTGAAAGAGGATTTCATGAACTTGAAGTGTAAAATGCCTAGAAAGTTTTTCGTCAAGGCATATGACAAGGAAGAAAGAGAAGAATTCAAAGCTACATGGATCTCTACCATGGAAGCCCTTGAACAAAATATTCCTTTCTTTCAATGGTTCGCCAGCCAAGAAAATTATAATGAGCAGGTGAACGTTATAAAAGAAACTCTCTGGAGAACTCAAGAAGGAGAAGTTTCTAGTACTCATCCACCCATGGAACAGATTGAATTCAGAAATTCCAAGGGAAATCTAGTTGTTGCCTCTCCATTCAAGCAACTGTCCTTGGAAGAGGAAAACAAAAACCCCTCTAAAGGTATTCGAGGAGTTTTTGCTCAAAAGAACTTCACAAACAAGATGCTATCCACCATGGCAGAACAAATGGATCGTATTAAGGAGAAGGTTTTCACTCCTCCAAAGATTCAAAAGCCTCTTAGGATAGGATCATCTGGAATCCCAATAATTGAGGATACTCTTTCAAATTTTGGAAGGATTCCAGGAGAGTCAGTTCCATTACTAAAAAGCAAAGAAGAGATCTTGCTTGAATCAATTCAACAGGAGCTCAACAAGCTTAATGGAAAGTCTCCTCAAATCAATGTACTCAATGATGAAGAGATAGCTGATATAATTGCAAAAATGCAGCAAGCAGCAATCTCAGAAGAAGAGCCTAGAGAAATAAATAGAATCTCTATGCACTCAAAAAGTAACCCAAGGACTTATTATCCAAGCGCTACTCACCCAGATCTGACAATAGAAGACCGAAATCATGTTATTGCCAGTTCATTTGATGGATCATCCATTTATGAATGGAATATTGGCGGTCTTTCTCAATATTTGATCATGAATGTCGTCCAAGAAATGTTTGTTGCTAATGCAACATACACTTCAAAAGGCGCAACTGATCATCAAATCGCCAAGCTTCTTGTTGCTGGATTTACAGGCATTCTGAGAGGTTGGTGGCAAAATACCTTCACTGATGAAGAAAGAAGGGTAATTCTCACTCATAAGTCTCCAGTAGAAATAACTGATTCTACTAGAACAGTGAGAGAAGTTGGAGAATCCTCTTCGACAGTCCAAAGCAGGGTATCTCCGACTACAGGAGCCACTGGTGTTACTGCAGCGGCCCTATCAACAGCCCTTGCAGCCACTACAAGGGGTTTCAAAGAAGATGCAGTTACAACCCTCTGCTTTAGCATAATCAAAGCTTTTGTTGGAGACAACAATGATTATGTTAATCAAGCAGGCGAATACCTTCAAAGACTGACTTGTCCAAAACTTCAAGACTTTGAATGGTATAAACAGACTTTCTTAACAGAGGTCTACAAAAGAACGGATGCCCATAGCCCATTCTGGAAAGAAAGATTCATAGTCGGATTACCAAAAATATTTGGCTCCGAACTATTACTTCATCTCCGAGAATTTTACAAAGGAGAAATTCCATGGAGCTCGGTCACTTATGGCGAGCTTTGTCATTTCGTCATCAGCCAAGCAGGAAAGCAATGCCTTGAAGCTGCTCGGCATGAAAAGCAAAACAAGTCCAGAGAAAGGAAACAAGAATTCGGACAGTTTTGCAAAATATATTACTATCATCCTGAAGCTCCGTCTGTCAGGAAGAAGAAGAGGCTTAATCAAGCCAAAATTCATTACTCAAACTATCGGCAAAGATCCAAGACTAGCAGACCATATGCTAAGGGTCCTTACCGAAAAGTTCAATATAGCAAAAAGAATCCTACTGTCAATAGGAATTTTTCAAGAAGACCTTCTTCTAAAGTCCAGTGCTACAAATGCAGGGGATTTGGGCATTATGCTCCTAAATGTCCAATGAAGAAGAGAATCAATGAACTTAATATCGAAGAAGATATTAAGAATGAACTACTCCAAATAGTGCGAACTGATTCTGAAGGATCAATTTATGAAGAATCTGAAGATGATCATGCACTTCAACTCCTGGAAGAATCTGAAACAGATATTTCCGAAGGAGAAATACCCCATAAACCTGACTGCAAATGAGGGAGATTTTGCGGTTGTTTTAACTGCATAAATGTCCTAACTAGGGATCAGGAATTACTATTTGAGGCGGTTGAACAAATTGCAGATGCCAACCTTAAAAAGAATATACTCATTCGTTTGAAAGAATCTCTTCAGAAAGAAAAAGAGAAAGAGTATGCTTCGGTTGATACTCATTATCCGAACATCGAAGATATCTTTTCCCTTTTCAAAAAGGAAAGGCAAGAAATCAAAGCTTCAGACTTGAAGTCCGAGATCAATAAACTCAAGGAAGAGGTTAAGAAGCTTCGCCTTGATTATCAAAAGGATATAGCACAATTGTCCATCGAAGTTGCAATGATTAAATCAAATCAAGCAACTACTTCAACAGTGCAGGCTGATGGAGAACTTTCGGAATCTTCAGCAGAAGAAGAACAGTTCTTATCTACCTTGCAAAAAGTCCAGTATCAGAAATGGTATGTTAAGATATCATTACGGGTACAAGATTTTTCAATTAATGCAATTGCTCTAGTTGATTCAGGAGCATATCAGAATTGCATTCATGAAGGCATTATTCCTTCGAGGTATTTCGAGAAGACAATGGAAACCTTGAGAGGGGCAAATAATCAGCCTTTATTCATCAGACACAAGCTTCCAAAAGTGCATATATGCAACAACGGAGTTTGTTTCGTGACCTCATTCTTATTAGTCAAGAACCTAAATCAAGCAGTGATTTTAGGTACACCATTCATTACTCAATTATATCCATTACAGGTCACAGATGAAGGAATCTGCTCATCAATCATGGATAAAACCATAATATTCGAATTTATCAACCCATTAAGAGAAAGTAATCTTAATGTTGTTGATAAGATCAACCTCAAGAATAAGCATATTGACTATCTGAGAGAAGAAGTCAGCTTCAGGAAAATTGAAGAACAACTTCAACTACCTGGAGTCCAGCGACGAATCCAAACTATTCAAAAGCAAATTGAACAACAAATTTGCTCCAGTCATCCAGATGCTTTCTGGTTAAGGAAGAAGCATATGGTAACCTTACCATATGAAAAGGATTTCAAAGAATCGAATATTCCAACAAAGGCGCGGCCAATCCAGATGAATTCTGAATTATTAAGCCACTGCCGAAAGGAGATCAAAGAATTACTCAAAAGAAAGCTGATAACATCCAAGAGCCCATGGTCATGCGCTGCTTTCTACGTTAATAACCAAGCTGAGAAGGAACGAGGCATCCCAAGGCTGGTAATTAACTATAAACCCTTAAACAAGGTTTTGGAATGGATTAGGTATTCAATTCCAAATAAAAATGATTTACTCAAACAAATTTCCAATGCGAAATTATTTTCAAAATTCGATATGAAACTGGATTTTGGCAAATTCAGATTGTTGAAAAAGACAGGTACAAAACAGCATTCAATGTACCTTTTGGCCAATACGAATGGAATGTTATGCCCTTTGGGTTAAAAAACGCTCCATCCGAAATCCAAAAGATCATGAATGATATTTTGGAACCTATTCAAGAATTTTCAATTATCTATATTGATGATGTTTTAATCTTTTCATCAAATATAGATCAACATTTTAGTCATTTAAAAAGCTTTATTCAAACTATAAAGCATAATGGTTTAGTAGTTTCAGCTACAAAGCTAAAACTTTTTCAAACAAATATTAGCTTTGTAAACCCGAGATTTTTCCTTGAAATTTCTTTACAAAAAGAAACAAAGGAAAAAAAAAATTAATAAATAAAATAATTGTTAAAACTTTTTTTGGGAAATTGTTGTATAAGGAAAAGAGGAATAAAACAAAAGAAAGGGATAAAGGAAAACAAAAAGGAGCTAGGTGTTTTGGTATGTTTTGTTTGTTTTTAAAAAAAAAAAGGAAAAAGAAATGTGGGAATGGATAAGCTTTGGAGCACTCACCACTAACTCCACTTTCTAACCCATTTTCTCCCATTTGCTTCTCTTTTATTAAAGAAAAACAGAGAATTTCGTGGGAGAAGGTGGAAGAAAGAGGAAAAGAGAGCTTTCTGGGGTTGGAAGTTGAAGAAGAAGGGGGGAAAACTCAGCACAAGCCTCCATGGCAACTAGGTGATCAACTCTACTCACTACTGATGTTTAGAATGTTTTGAGCTCCACAAGAAGAGTTAAGAGGTGAGATTTGATTTTCTTGAAAGTTAACCCATTTTCGAACAAATTTCATGAAGGAAGCTCGAGCAAAATCTGACTTTAAATTATTGATTTGTGAAGGGGAAGTCAGAGGAGAGATTTTGCTATCAAATCTGAGAAACCTCTGGTGTTTGAGACATGTTGATCTGTAGGATTTGAATCAGAAGCTCCATTAGGTATGGTTGGAAAGCTTATTTAATTTCCTATAACTTTCATGAAGAAGTCGTGAGTAAACAATGATTGGAAGTGGCTTTAAAATTCACGTCAGGTGTGGTGTGCAGCAGAAAAACGATTATGGAAATTTCAGAAGTTTAATTTTAGGGAAGTAGTTTTCGAGGTATTTACGGACACATCCTTTGGGAATTTCGATTCCATTCCTTCAGATAAGTTTTATAGGGTTCAAAAAGGAAGAGTTTGGTATAAAGTACATCATTTTTGGCCAAGTAATGAAGAAGTTATGAGTATGTGAGGTTAGGGTATGAAATCTGCAGAATGCTGGGAAATAGATGGAGTGATATTTGTAATCTTAAGTTTGAAAGTCATGAGATTGAAGTTCTAATGCTTGGTTTTGGTTTTTTTTGACAGGCCAGGAGGAAGTAGGTCAAGTTTACGGGCCAAGGATCTAGTTTTAACACTGTGAGTGACAAAACGAATTTCGAAAACGATTTCTATGCCTGAATTTATGCTTATGGAAATATAAGACTTCCTAAGAATGAATTAGTTTAAATGCTTTATGTTTTTTTTTTTAAACATTGAACACATACTTAAGAGCATACATGGTTTCCTAGGAAATGATTAAGATATTGAGCCGAGGCTGTATAGTACCGTGTGCACACATGTCATTTTCTGTTGTCGACGTTGAGTGTACTCCGTGACAACAATGTTGTCGTGAGTGCTGGGCGGGGCCCACTACGACAAAGACGATGGGAGTGCTGGGCGGGCCCCACTATATCGTAGAATGAATGTTGGTTGTACTGGACGTGCCCTACACAACGTAGATCGTCACATGGTTTTTCCTTAAATGGTTAATATTGTTAATATTCTTGATACGCCTTGTGAGATTTTAATGACATACCTGCTGAAGTGCTGAAAAGAAAAACTATTGTGACTATACATTTATATTTAACGCTTGAATACAGATTCATATGCTCATAGATTATCAGGTGATATGATTTGCGAGTTAGTAGCTTTAACTAAGTCACTCGCTGAGCCTCATAGCTCACTCTTTCAATGTTTTCCAACTTTTCAGGTAGAGATCGAGCTCCCGGTGCCTGAGATCCTGCCATAGTCTGCCGAGCACTCTCTAAGTTTGATATTTTGTACGTGGGTGGGGTTTTGTAGCGAGTCCGTATATACATTGTAGATATTTTGGAAGGAACGTATAGTTATGTTCGTGTATGCACTAGTGGTGGTGGTTGTGTAAATCATGGTTGGGTATATTTTGGGTTATAGTGCTCTCTACCCGTTTTAATTTTCAAGTGAGGTTTAAGTAGAGTCGCTCCTTACGTACGTATAGTAATTAACAAAGTTCCGTTGTGTTGTGTTTAAAGTATTTCATATGCCAGCATAGTATGTTTATCAGATGTTACAAAGTCACAGGTATCGTTAGAAAGGTAAACGATGTCTGATGGCTTCACGCTATCGTCTGGGCTAAGTTAGCGGTTAGTTCGGGAGGGGGTGTGACAAGATTTCTTGGTTTTGATATCCATCTCGGATTATTAAAACCTATTCAAAGATCTCTAAATTTTACTCAAAATTTTCCTGACGAAATTTTAGATAAAACTCAGTTACAAAGATTTCTGGGTTGTCTAAATTATGTTTCAGATTTTATCAAAGATCTTTGACCTATTTGCAAACCACTTTTTCAAAGGTTGAAGAAAGAAAATATTCCATGGGGACCCACTCAAACAAAAGCGGTCCAAAAGATAAAAGAATTAGTCAAAAGTATTCACTGCTTAAGTCTTATCGACGAAAAAGCAGATCTTATCGTTGAGACCGATGCGTCAGACATTGGATATGGAGGAATCCTTAAACAGTGTCTCGATAAGAAGGAATCAATAGTACGTTTCCACTCCGGAGTGTGGAATAGTACACAAAAGAATTACTCAACACTGAAAAAGGAAATTCTGGCAATAGTTTTATGCGTCCAGAAATTTCAAGGTGATTTAATCAATAAATCGTTTTAATAAAAACCGATTCTCAAAGTTCTAAATTTATTTTAGAAAAAGATGTCAAAAATTTGGTTTCAAAACAGATTTTTGCCCGTTGGCAAGCAATATTGTCATGTTTTGATTTTTAAATTTTGTCTATAAAAGGGTCTCAAAACCCTCTTGCATATTATATTTCGAGAGAACATCTCTCAAAGAACTCACTCTCCTCTCGAGAGAATTTCTCTCTCTAGAGAGCCCCCCTCTTCTCAAACCCTTCACCTAAATTATAAATACTTGGTGAAGACACTCAAAATAAAATGGTGGGACAAATTTAATGTCACCAACATTAATATTCCCCAAATTAAATCTTGGTTTATTACCACACCAGAAAATCAAGATTTTTTAAAGAAAGCACAGCAAGAATTTCAGAAAAATAAAGCTGCCTTGCTGGCTTCCTTAGCTCAAACAGCCACAGAAGCTGATCTTCAAAGAGTTCTCCTCCAGAACTCAAACTCAAACAAGTCGTCTTCTCCACCTCTTTCAATAATAGATGAAGACGACGACGACATCAATCTTAGTGATCCTTAATCACTACGATAGACCGAAAAGTCGTTAAACTAAAAAATTTACTCAAGTTATCTTTTTAGACCGAAATTGTCGTTACACTACTAATTTACTCAAAAATACTCAAGTTGATATCTGCAAGCAGATATCTTTCTTCAAATGGAGTTCCTTCTCCTAAAAGGACGGCATGGTTCCCGTAGAACCCACAAAAAAAAAAAGGAGAGACGTGTTTATTTTCTTTTTTTCCAATCATGTAAATTTATTTCCCTATAAATTCTACAATTTGTATAGAACGAAGAAATCCTTGTAAATACAGATCTGATTTCTTCAGTAAATACATGCTTTGCACAACAAAAGACACACGAAGAAGCATTTCATCCCGATTCGAACTTTCAATCTTGCGGCGCTTTCTTCAAAGGACCTGCTGCGGAGGACCGTTGCGGCCATATGGTGTTCCAGGCAGTATTGTAAGTTCGTTGGTAAGCCATGGCCTTGCCTCCTTGCCTCCTTGCCTAAGAAGAAGACAACAAAAGAATGCAAGATTCGCTTCATGGAAGAATCGACAAATCAAGTTTTCATTTCACTACAATTTCTCCACATCCATCTTCACATCCATCCGACAACCTCCATCATTTTCCAACCTAGCTTTTTCTCTTTTTCAATTTTGTTTGTTTATGTAATAAATGTTGTTTAGACTTTTTAGGCGTATAGGTTTAGATTTTTACATATAGCCTTTTTGACTTTTCTCTACTTTCCTTTTACTTTCCTTTTACACGTTTTATTTTCTTTCCTTTAGACTTTTGAGACAAAGGGGTATTAATTACCTTTTGTCTTTTATGTTAATTATTTTCTTCTCTTTATACTTTTTAGACAAAGGCATTTATTAGCCTTGTCTTTTGTATTTTATTTTCCATAAAGCTCTGACAAAAGTTGTAACTTGTCGGGCCAATCCTACTTTACACCGCTTTCCATAAAGACTAGTTGTGAATAATGCGTCTTTTGGACACATTCAATACAGAATGTGTCTGTCCAACAAACATATTCCAATAAAAACAAAAAAACTACTAGTTTTGTGTAAATAGTTTTCATTTCCACTCATTTTTTATAATAACTTTTCAAAACATACCTATTTCTCTAAAGAATCCCTATATACACTATATTTTTATTCTAAATTATCTATCATCTCCTCCCTTCTAATAGTATAAAATCTTTATAAAAAGTTTGCAGAATTACAAATGAGTAAGAGTTAAAGGAAAGAAAATAGAAAAATATATGTTTTAATAGTTCAACTTGATAAATCACGTGCAACACACATAGTATACAACTGGTTTTATACAAATAAATCTTAAGTTTGAATCTCATTTTAATCCAGAAAAATAATTCTTAGCTAAAAAACAATCCTTTTGATCATTGGTTGCTATTTTGGAACCTAATATCTATTTATACAAATACTCAACCTATTTATATAGTTTCAAGAATACATGTGAAAGTTAGCACATTAATTAATACACATACTCAAAGCTAAATTATGAATTTGTTACGAGCAAAATAAAAATAATGATCAAAATGGTTTAACTTTTTAACATCCTGAGACTAAAATAGACATTATGAAAGTTTAAGAATCATAATAAAATATAAACTTGAAAGTTAAGGGACTAAAATGTAAACTTAAAAAATGAGACTATGAGAGCTTGATCAAGGATTAAAATGAAATCGATTAGTGGAGCCTCTTCCATAAAAGAAAAAGTGGATTGAGTAGCGCCTCTTCCGTAAAAGTGAGAGAGAAGAACCGGCTACTCTTCCGTAACGTGAGGGTTTAAAGCGCGCTCCAATTTTTTTATTTACCGCCTTTTTTTTTAAACTAGCGCCTCTTCTTTTCATAGCTAATTTAAGTTAATGCTTTAATGAAATGCTATGGAATGTAATATTTGTTGTAGTCTAAAACTTATGTATGATACAAAATTAACAAGATTTCAAAGAAAAACAACATTAGAGCTAAATTTTTGTTGAAATTTGTGAATTTTGACAAAGTTATTTAATGGTTAATTTGTGCATTGTTCAAACTTAATTTTGTGCAAAGCTTGATTTTATTCAACTTAATGAATTTATAGAATTTTTTACATTGCTTTTATTAAAATTAGTGGGTGAATTAATGAAAATTGAATATGGGGTAAAATTTGCAACACTTGTCTTAATTTAGGGTCAAATTTGATGAAATTAAAAGTTTATAGTAAAAATTGATACAAGTTGACAAGTTTATGGGTAAAAATTGAAATATTTTCCATATGTTTTTTATAAATTAAAAATCTTTTCCCACTCTCCCTCTTACTCATATATTTTGGAGGAAACTGCAATAAAAAAAAATTATAATCCCCACAATTAAGAGAGATTACTTTTTATTTTCAAATTTAAATTTTTTGACCATCAAAGTGTAAGTCATTATAAGTATAAAAACTAAATACTATTAATATTTAACTTTCGGATATTAGTCCTTCCATCTGTCAAAATATAAATATTCAATATTTTATACATATAAATCTTAAGTTTGAATCTCATTTTAATCCATGAAAATAAATCTTAACTAATAAATAATCATTTTCATCATTGTTGTTATTTGGGAACCTAGTATCTATTTATCCAAATACTCAATCAATTTATATAGTTTTAAGAATACATGCGTAGGTTAGCACATTAATTAATACACATACTCAAAGCTAAATTATGAATTTGTTACCAGCAAAATAAAAATAAGGAACAAAATGGTTTATCTTTTTAACATTTCCAGACTAAAATAGACATTATAAAGATTTAGGAGCCATAATAAAATAAACTTGAAAGTTAAGAGGACTAAAATGTAAACTTAAAAAACGAGACTATGAGAGTTTGATCAAGGACAAAAATGAGATCGATTATAAAAGTGTAAAGACTAAAATAGGTAACTTTTATAAAATTTAGAGACTAACCTACAAATATTTTAAAAGTTTATGAAGCAAAATAGATTAGATGGAAAGTTTAAGGACAAAGAAGAATATTATAACAATTCTAGAACCTAAATCTTCAGTTTCGAAAACTCAAATCTAAAAGGGCAAACAAACATGTGAAATTTGTATCTGTTATTATTACCATCATTAATCTAAATACATTAATCTGCAACAAATGGTTGCACAAAAATCAGAATTACATATTACGTAATTCTAAAAAAAAAGAATTGAATTGTTCTTGTTCCTTGGAATCACTTATTCTTCTAATTTGCTTCTACACAAAGGACACGAATTGCTCATCTCAAGCCAATTGACAATACAGGATTGGTGATACACATGACCACAGGGGATTCTGGTCACCTCCTTTTCACCATTTAGTTCATCGTAACAAACACTGCAATCTCCCAGCTCTTCCAAGCCAAACCCATCAAATTTTTGCTTCTTCAGCCTCTCAATCGCCGACGCCGGCGCACCATTCCTCGCCGGTGGAGAATCTTCTTGAAGAAACAGTGGGTCCAGGTCCACCCAGAGCATTTGGATGAAATCGACAGCGACCATGATGTGGAAGTTGAGATCGACGTTGCCGGCAGCCAAGTGGAGGGCAAAGGAGGCGATCTTCTCAAAGATGAGATCGCAGACGGCGATGGGGAGGTTAAAGGAAGACAGAAAACGAACCACGTAGAAGTGGGAGAGGAACGGTGGGTCTTCGAGCTCGCGCAGAGGCAAAGGAAACAGAGCATCGGCAATTGGAGTTGAGGGACTTTGTTGGAGAATTTGGTGAGAAGATCGAGAGATCAGATGGCTCGAATGTCCCAATCGGAGTTCCAAAAATTGCATCGGTTGCTCGTCGGAAGCCAGGCTGCCGTTGCGGTTGCCGCGGATGGAATATCCGAGGGACAGAGTGTCGTCGAACTCGAAAGACATGATGAAAACAGAGGATCGATCAGAGCAACGCAACGGTTAGAATGATTAGAATTGCAATCGATGAAGGAGGGAGTTTGATTTTGCGCGAGGGGAAACGGGAGCGGGGTCTGATTTATATGGAAGGAGAAGAAAGGAAGGAGGGTTTTGAATTTTGAAAAGTTTCTGGCCGTTGGAATAAATTTTGAATAGAGAGAAGGAAGCCCTCCGTCGCGTCGGAAAACCCATCCACCAGATATTTTCAGATACAGCGATGACCAACGGCTCTTTTTTTTGTTAATTAGGTTTCAGATACGGCGTCGCATATAGAATAATAAACGGCTATTTTGTGGTTCTAGAAATTAGAATGAGGCTTCGACCGTGCCGGAAAATCAATCCACCAACGGCCGTACATCCGGTATCAAGTCTGTCCGCACGTGCGAAAATCTATAACGGCTGATTTCTTTTCTTCTTCTTCTTTCTTAATCACACGCTTCGCCGTCTTCTCGTCCGACGCTAACCCCCACCGTCTCGCGGCCTCTTTCATTTCCCTTCCCACTTCTTTTTTCTTTCTTCTGTTTTATTTTTACTTTTACTAATTGCTTCCGTTTAAAATGAAAAATCAATTCTTAAAATTAAGGGGTTGTTTGGGGTACTAAGTGAGTTATAATAACATAGGTTATAATAGTTTGTGAGTTATAATAGTCTGTGAAATAATATAATATTATTTAAAATGCAGAGTTGTTTAGTCTGAGGTTATAATAATCTGTGTTTGGAGTGCAGAGTATTTCACGGGTTATTATAACACAAGTTATTATAACCCTTGCCTCAAACAGCCTCTAAGTGTGTAAACACTACTTTCATACGTGAGTTTCTTTGTTTTATTATCTACTTTTAAAAAGTAGATAATTAAACAAAAAAACTCATAGTAAGTATTGTTTATAAACTTAATTTAAAAAAAGTAAAAATGAAACATGACTTAAAAAAGTAGTTTAAGTCATCTAGAAACAATATTTTTATTTTTATTGTTTTTTCAATGATTCATCTAGAAACATATTTTTTCAACTTTCCAACACTGAATTCAGATGTCCACTTCATAAAAACAATATATTTCAATATTGATCTTTTTTTTTTTTAAAAAAAAAACATCATTCTTTATCTTTCTTTTTTTAGAAATTGACTTCTTTCAAACTATAGGCAATGTAGCATTATTTTTTCTTTCTGCTGCACATTGAACTTATTTCAAATTTAGAAATCAAATGTTGCATTCTTTATACAACAAATAGCAATTGATGAATGAAAAAAAAACAATGTACTTGTATTTTTTTTTCTTTAAACACAAATTGAACTTCTATCAAAATATAGAAATCTAATGTTTCATTTTCTAAACATACATTGAATTTTTTTGAAACTTACAAATGATGACTTTATTATGACCTTTTTCAATTACTAATAGGGTCTTCATTATGAGGGAGTTTTTTTTTTAAAAAAAAAAACACATTGACCATTACATATTTTTTTTTTTTGTGCAAAGGAACATTGTTTGTTTACATTTGTTTAAATGCATGTATTAAATTGAACATCTTTAGAAAAGAGAATGCCAGTATTTTACTTTTTCAAGATGACAAGAAAATGACAATATACTTCAACATTGGTGTCATGTAGGAGTGGAATATTCACAAAATATTAGTAGGTCATCAAGGGCCTATTTACATGATTCACAAAACATAATTATGGTTCACAAAATATAAGTAATGACCAACAATGGGGTTGAGTTCGTAAGTCCAAAGAAAAATTGTTGGAGTAGAGAGTCAGATCAACTAAGTACACGTGCATTTCATATTATTTTGAACCGTGAGAGTGTCGTCGGTTATTAGAAATTGTTGTCGGCAATAGTCGTTGGAGATGGTACTATTGGTTGTTGGATATGTTCGCCAAGGATTGTCGTCGATCATCAGAGAAGGTAGTCGGCAGTGGTCGTCAGTTGCCACATATGGTCGTCGGTCGTTGGAGAAGGTCACCAGTGGTGGTCGTTGGTCGCCAGAGAAGTGTTTTGAACTAGAGGTTGTTTAAGACCATATCCAAATGTACAAATAGCCTAAATATAATTGTCATTTTGAATAAATCTAACTGGGTGGTTGTCAGGTTCTTCTTCACAATCTCGTTTGCATTCTGAATGTGCTATAGGCATGTACCTTGGCCAAGAAAGTGATTAGCATCATTGATCTTCAAAGGTGCCATTTCCAAAGTCCTGTATTAAAACATGCAGAAAATTCAGCTTCCTCATATATGAACACAAACAAATATTAATAACAAACATATATAAATGAACTCTCGAGGATCCTTCCCTCCTCTACATTCATCCACCAACTCTAGGTTCTCTTGCTCACCAATCACTCCATTGCACTCTAACATTTCAAATTAACCATAAATCAGCCTCACAATCAAATGACTCAGAACAAACCGCTCACCATACCCTCCGAGGAACTAACCCTAACATTTCAAATTAACCACAAATCAGTCTCACATCCATAGGACTCAGAACAAATCGACCTTGTTGGAAATGGGCACGCAACATTGAATCGGTGATTTCATAAATAAATATACAGGAAGTGAAAGAGACAGAGGTCTACAAACCATTTCAGTCACTGTGAAGACGAAACCAAAAAAATCTTGTTGCAGTTGCTCGTGCAGCAAGGAAATCCAGAACTTCTCACGTATTTTAGGGGCAAAAACATCATTCCAACGGACGAAAACAAGAAACCAAGAATGAATATAGAGAGTCAAGTGGTACAGAGATTGCACAAAGAGATAGTGAGGTAACGTTGATTTTGGGTTTAGAGGGAAGTGCATTTAAAATAAAAGTATAATTAACTGGTTGAAATGAACCTAGACCGAGAGGTTACGAAAGTTTGTCAACCCACCCAGACCAAGAGTATGGTTATTAAAAAGAAAAAGAAAAAACATAATCGCAATCGGCACAATGGGTTGAAAAGGACTTGGACCAAGAGGCTACCAAAGTTTGCCAAATAACCCAGATCGAGAGTATTGTTGGATTAAAAAATTAATGATAAGAAAAGGAACTAGATAGAGAGGCAAAAAAAAACTTTGCAAAACCAACCAAACAAGAGTATGGTTCAGATGGGGGTTTAACGTGTTGGGATTTATGCCCTAAAGCCTCATAATTAATGATTTATTTTATTTGCAATATAATATTATCCATTATATGAAAAATTCAAGGTTATTAGTGTAATCATGAATAGTATATGGTTGACATACGAGAGGATCATGTTCAAGAAATAACCTAAAGGGTCATAATATATAGATAAGGTTGGGTGTGTTATCCTAGTAACACTATTGATACGACCCACTTTGTAATAGTTACAAATGATTTGATCCAAATCGTCCATGTGGAGACATGTGAGTGGGGGTATCTCATACAATGAGTTTGCATAAGACTGGACCATGAAATTCTCTTCATAAATCCATTAATTGAGAAGATTAATATTTCATCAGGATGATCATATGCGACTCAATCTTAATCATGAGTGACTTATGAACTCCTGCCTGTGAGGGCTTGTCTTTTGATTTGTATGGGTGAGAGTGGCTTTTGTAGCTGATTCAATATGCTTACCATTTTGGGGACTTGACCAAATAAGGAATTGAGAACATAATCTCACAAGATGGAATTCACTCATTCCCATATATGGTAACTAGATGAGTAATTCCCTTAAGTGCTGATTTTGGGACTTGAACAATGGGGTCCCACCCTCTCACTTTTATGAGAGGGACTTAGTTTATAATTTGATTATAAACATATTGTTCATTAGAGGATCAGTGGTACTTAAGGTGCAAGATATAATTATAGGGGTACAACTTAACTTTTGACCCAACTGTAATTACAACCAACTCGTGAACGATCGACTTGCATGTAATGATTATATCTATGGACACAATTTGTCTTACAGTGCATAAGAGTACAACTTCAGGTCTATAGTGGAGTGACCTATAGTTAATGAATGAAAATTAATTAATTAAAGAGTTTAATTAATTGATTTTGTATTATTTGAGGTTATAATATGTAGGTCCATAAGGTCCCCTTGCTAGCTCATAGTAACACTAAAAGATCAATTTAGTTGAAAAAAAATTTTGAAATGTTCAAATTAATATTTAATATATTAGATATATTAAATATATAAGAGAAAAATATATTTATTGTATTCGATACATTAAATATTAAAATAATTCATGTATATTAGATACATTAAATAAAAGATATTTATAGAATTTGAATAAGATTCAAATAAATAAATATCGTAGGAGATTTGGAGATTCAAATAAACATAAGATTATTTTAATATATTAGATATTAAAATATAATATTTTAATTATGGCAAAGATTTTCTCTTGGTCTCTATAAATAGGACCATTGGATTGAGCCATTAGACACAACACATATCTCTTCAATAAAGAATGAGAGAATTCTCTCTAAACCTCTTCCTCTCCAATCCTTTGTGGATTTTCTTTTAAGAGGATCCCACAAGCCTTGGTCCTGTGTTCAAGTCATAGCCAGGAAGATTTTATGGAGAAGATAAAGATCCGCAAAAAATATCTCCTATTTACTCCAAGTTAGTTTGCTTAATCTTAATTTTTAGTTTAATTTTAAAGAAAATCAATGACGATCCAATGCTTCCGCTACAGAGTGAAACGTTCATTCCTTAATAACGAAGTGCATCGAAAGCATTAAGAGGTCGACAAGGACCCATACCAAGAGTTGATTGGGATGCGAAACTGATTGGTGTAAATGGCCTAAATCGAGAGTGATGACGATAGCAGAAGGTCGTCCATCGTTAAATTTAAAAAGCAGGCCATCAATCGATAATCCTGCTAAAAAGAAGTCATCTGTACACAAAACCCACATGTTCCTTCTTTTCCTTTTGTAAACGCAAAACAAGATCTCAACCGTCTATGGGAGGAGTGAAGAAGCCACATAGATTTTGGTCAGTGGATGGTGGCATTAAGGGAGATTCCAAACGTACCACAAGAGCATCAAACTTGTGATTTAAAAGTTTCTATTCTAGAAAGATCACACAAGATTTCAAATTTCATCTCTCGGTCTAAAGGAGTATTGTAGCGGCATTGTGGCCGGTGGGAGGCGACAAAGGTATACTTACTAAGGTAGGTAGTGATTTGTGATTTTTGTGTAATTTATGCTAAGAGAGTTATAAAGCCAAAGGATATTAAATTGATGAGGCAAACCAGAGGCGAGAGAGCTTAGAAATACATTTAGTTAAGATTTATGTCAAAATACATCGTCCAACCAAAAGTATTAGTCAAAATTGTTCTTCACACTCGAACTATTCCTTGAAATACATTGTCTAACCCGAAAATATATGTTGTAGCAATGAAATTACTCATCCTAAAAGATCTCTAAAATAGAGCAAGCAACTAAAAATTTAAAAAAAAAAATGGCCACAACAAAATTGAAATAAAATATAGAGCTGCATTTGAATGATAATAAAGTAAGAAAAGTGAACAACCAAGGTGGAGAACCATAAAGAGAAGGAATAATTTGGGAGTTTGAAATGTGATGGAGAGAGAGAAAGGAGGGAGATGAGGAATGAAAGAATCGGGGGAGAAAGAGAAAATGGAGAAAGGAGGAAAAGGGGAAAGATGATGGGAAGAGAGAAAAATAGTCATTTGAATGTTAAATTATTAAATAATGTCATGTCATTTAAAATTGTATACATCAACAAGGTCTTGTTAACATTTCATTGCCACGTCATCTTTCCATTAAGTTAACTAACGTCAACTCACATTGGGGACCATTTAAAACTATTTCTTAAACCTTGGGGACTAAAGTGTCACTTTTAAAACTTCAATGCCCAAATAGATACTAACCTCAAACCTCAAGAACCAAAAGTGTATTGCCTTTTTTTTAATTATAGGGAATGTTGTAGCTACAAAGGTAAATGTTATGGCTAGAGAGCATAATCGACGCATATAGAGTGTTGAAGAGGTTTTCAATGAGGTGCTAAATATGGGAATTTCATCTGAGATAACATTTTGGGCTTCTAGCTTCAGTTTATCTGATCCCATAGTCATAAAGACGTTTTTTGGATGTCGAAAATATATGCACAAAGAATGTCTGCATTAAAAGGGAGGGGGCAATAATCGATGGATTTTGTTCAGATTCAGCTGAGTTCAATTTTTTTTTCTTCATTTGAATTAAGACATTTGCAATTTATTTATTTTCTTTTTTAATTAACAATAATGATGACATTTGTAAATTTTAATTTAACAAGTTGTTTTAGTTTGATTAATGGTATGTTTTCATGGTTATATGTATTTGATATTGTTATTTTATATTAATTAAAATAATTTCTTGCAAAATTATAAGGGCATAACAGTTAAAATTTTATACTTTCTTTTCATTTCTCATGAGCATCTGAACAAGAAATTTTAATTTAGTGATTTCAAATCAATTTGGTTCCAAACGCAAATAGAAATTTGAAATCATTTCCATCTTTTAAAATCCTAGAATTTGTAATCATTTCTTACCAAATCCATATGCCAAACAGAGCATGTGTTAACACGTATTTGAATTTATAATGGGTTATGGTATGGGTTAAATTGGACCACAAGGATAGGCTAAGAAAATGACTACAATTAATGGCTAAACAAAGCAAATAAGTCCAATACAAATAAAAACGAACCAAAACCATGCAGGAACTAGACCATGAAGCAAGGGGAAGAAGGTCGAGGCCAACCACATGACATGGGCCTTGTCTTTGTCTCTCTTGGTCCATGCACCCCTGATTTAGCCCTAACCAATCCTTTCTATCTCAATTTCGTGAGGAAACCCACGAAGAACCCTAGCAATGAGGTATTTGAACTCTCTCTTCAGAGAAAAGAGGGTAAGTTCATTCAGTTTCATTCTGGCCACCTAAACACTCTCCAAACCCCACCTCTCTCTCAACTCTTTACTGACTTAAGCATCGAAGCCTATGTGGCATATACCGCACTAGTGTGCAAGTTTTTTCTTGCATGCTGCGTTCTTCCCCTTTCAAACAATTTTACCATTGTGGTCACATGGAGGTCAGGTGAAAATCTCCTGTCCAAAATATAGCAACAACAATTGGCACCATTTATGGGGAAGACTATACTTGCTTGAAAGATTTGTTAGCTTTTTTCAGTAAAAAGATAAGCATATATATGGAAAACAAGCACTGAAATGAAGATGGAGACAATTTGAATCAAAATCGTTACCCGCGGCGAACGCGAGAAGCTACACCTTCTTGGCCTCGTACTGAGGTAGGCCGACCAAAGGAGGAGATAGGTGACAACACTCATTTATGAGTCTTATTTAGCTCTAAAAACTAAGCTATTTGCTTAGAAAGCGTGTGTTTAATGTTACATTTCATGTCATTTAGGGAAATTTTAAGTAAAAACAAGCTTTACATGTGTTTGAAGTCTTGATTTGGTAAAAATGAGTTCTTAGGTGTATTTAGAGTCATTTTTATAAAGAAAAGTGTTAAATTTTGTTTGTTTTGTGTAGAAGCTAAAAAAGGACCAATATGTGCCCACATTTAGGCCATTTCGACAATAATACAAATGCGCCCGCATCTGGATCTTTTCGACAGATTCTCTAAGATTTGCAAGATTTACAGATTTTATGGAAGATTCTCAACCAAATCTCCTCAAATCAAGGGGTATGATCGACCAAGCTTCTTCACACTGATCTTGGCAAAAAACTCTAGGTGTAAAATCTATAAAAGGAGACTCATATCTCCATTCGAAAGGGAGCTCATAGTAAAAATTCTTCTTCTTCCCAAAATTCTGTCGTTTTCTTTTAGTTTTAGCCTCCACTCTGAGTCTCCCCCAAGTTTTGTTCGTATTCTATTTGGACTGCAACTTCGAAAGAAGGAAGAGTAAGTACTTGTTGTCCGTGAAAATGGTTGAACAAGTTAGAAATGAAGTACAAACTTAGGGTTCTTATTGCTTTTCATCTAAGTTCTGTATTTCTTTTATTTTCCAGTATTGTACTTGTTGTTTTATCTTTATTTTCAACGTTGTAAGTTTCTGTTTTCCCTTTGAAATCAAGCAGTAGTTTCTTTTACCTCAATTTCATTTAGTTCTTCCTTTGTTTTCATACTTCAAAGTGTATTCAAATATCTTATTTCAATGAATTATGTTAGATTTTCTACTTATTTTCTTTTTATTTTCTGCACTTTATTTTTCTATTCGATGAGTAGCTAAACTCTTTGGGGGGATTCAATCATGTGGATACCCTAAAAAGGAGATAAGCACCATTATGTGTTTCTTGTAAATTTTCTCAACACTCAGTTAAGTTTACATTTAGTAAGTTAAAGTTTCATTGTTAGCTTAAACTGGCCATTTGAGTTAGCATAGTTTGTGAAGATTTCAATACTGAAAGGGTTGGAGTCAATACGCATTTTCCTAAAAGTAATCTAGAAAAAGAGTCTAGACATAGAACTTTTCTTTTTGTACCTAGACATAGGACAACAACCTTTAAAATCATGAAGTTGTGTTTTTCATCATCTAAGCAAATTTAGTCATAGACATATGAGTTTTAAATTGAACAATTTCCTAAAGATTCTTGGAAAGGAGTTGTTGAACTTGATTTACTTTGCTAAGTATCAATTAGGGTAAGTTGCAGGCACAATTCGATAGCATTCTATCTAAACCATATTGAACTCGAAAGAGTCAGTATGAGGGCGTAAGAGGCAACATCTCTAAATTAGCTGGACTTAGTTCGACAGTTTGTAGGTGCATGGTGGGCGCACTTCCTAGGGTTGAACCATAATTGAATCTCCTGCTTCTCATTTTTTTCCATTATTTTTTCATTTGTTTTCACTTTTTATTGCATAAAAATCCCAAAATCAACTTTATTTTCTTGGTTACTTTCAGTTGCAACTTGTGACCAATTGTGTTGTAAACTGAAAAATGCATGTGTTAATTCGTTCCCTTGGGTTCGATACTTGGAATACTCCATATGTTACTTGTTTGTGATAGTGTGCACTTGCGCTCTTTTGCATTAGCAGTCACCAAATTTCCTATCCAAAATTTAGCAACAACAATTGACTCCATCTATGGAGAAGACTATACGTGCTTGAAAGATCTGTTAGCTTTTTTTTTTTTTTTTTTGTAAAAAGAAGAGCAAAGATATTGAAAACAAGCACTGGAATGAAGATGCAGACATATCGGATCAAAATCGTCACCTGCAGCAAACGCAGGAAGCTACACCTCCTCGCCCTCGTACTGAGGTAGGCAGACCAGAGGAAGAGATAGCTGAGCTCAAGAAAAAGGTGAGCAACATGGATCAATATTTGTTGAAGATAATGAAAAAGCTCGACAAATAAGTTCCTCAAAAGAAAAATCCAGAAAGGGCTCCACCATTGATTCGACACCCAAGAAAAGACAAAGCAAGGATGGTTGAAGGTATTGGGGAATCAAAATCTCATGCCCGAAAACCAATTGAAAAGTTAGTCCTTGGGGGAATGATAAGTCTCGTCAACTCGAGCTGTGAGTAAGGCCTGCAAATTGAAATCTGTCGTGCGGGCTATCTCGAAGACTGTTGGTTAAGGCCAACCAAATGGAGAAGAAGCTATGATAGTGCAAAAAAGTGAAACGACATCAGACTTATGAAGTCTGATCAACTAGAAGACGAAGCTACAGGTCGAGGCCGAGGCGTGGAAGGTCGATCACCGTGCTCTGACTCAAAGACCTCCCTCGAAAGCAACCATTCTAAAAATCCAGAAAGAGTTCAGAAATTTATAGGGGAACTGATCGACTGAAATGTGTGGGATTAGATAAAAGACCTTTGGTTTTAAAAGAAGCTCCAGTCCAGTGTAAGTGCACACTGTCAATGTAAGTAATAAATTAGAAGCACTCCAAAGTATCGATACCACAGGGAACATATACAATCAAATTAAAAAAGATAGCAAAAATTATTCTCAAATTGCAATTGTAGTAACCATGTTAAAGAAAGTTTGGTACAATTTTTATGGACAAGAAAAGAAATGTCAAGAATAAAAGGAAGGGATTTAAACATGCTTATGTCCTTTTGATTGGAATTGCAATCATTGACTATACTCTTAAGCAATGTAAACTGGATTTGACACCTATTCGACCTTCTATGAAGTATCTTTAGAAGACTAAGTGATTAAACCGATATTTCTATGGCTAATACGAACTTAGTTGATTTTGAAACACAATCCTTTTTGTTTTAAAGGTTTTGCCCTATGTCTATGGTCAAAAACAAATTCCTATGTCTAGGTTTTTTCCTTTATTGCTTTTATGAAATCTCAACTTTATCTAACCTTTTCAGAATTAGATTCAATTGATGTATACTAATCTAGGTGATCAATCTAGACTAATAATGAAAATTAAAAGTCAATAAAAGCAAACAAGCTATAGGGCATTCACATGCATGAATCCCAAAGAAAGACTTAGCTCATAATTGAAGAAGAGAAAAAGAATGGGTTAAAAGATTGAAAACTCATAACTAAAAAGAGAAGAAGTAGGGATAAATTTTCCATATTTGAACAAGGATCTAAATAAAAACTTAATCTTAATATAAAGAACAACCGAAATACAAATGACTAAAACAAAACTTCAGCAACTACTCATTTTTAAGAAGAAAATTACAAATTGAAAGGACAAGTACAGTAGCAAAAAATTCCATAAAAACTGAATGACAAATCAACTTAACAAAACAGAATTTAAACTTGAAGAACATAACTACAATGGCCTTTTCACTTCTTGCTCAATCGAAGAACATTGCATGAAAATTTTCCCCCTTTGGCCTTTGACTTTTTTCTCTTTTTATAGGCTTCACAAGCTAGGGTTTACTTCTTTGTCTTCACACAAATATGGCCAATTGATCTCGCTGGAATCGTGAAGAAGAATCTTAAAAAATTTCCATAAATCTCGAATTTTTTGCGTTTTCCAGATATGTGAAGAATTACAATTGCCATTTCCATTCTGGATTGCAATTACAATTCTACTCTATTCAAAATCCTGCACAAAAACCACCAAATCAACACTTTTCTATCTCTTTTCAGCTTCTTTTTCTCTTCTTCATTATTTCAACAAGCTTTCATGAATATTTCTAAGAAAACCACCTTTTACTAGATCTTTACACTGCAAAATACACAAAATAGCAAGAATAACTTAAGTTTGAGGGTCAAATAATCCTCACAAATGAGAATTATCAGAAACATTTTAGAAAATTTGAGTTTTCAAAAAGCCTGTGAAAGTGAGGGGCTGGATCTGGAAGCTCTCAACAAGCAAGTCGATCCTCCCTTTACTAATGAGATCATGAAGGAAAAAGTTCTCCAAAAATTTAATGTACCAACCATAGCCCATATGATGGTAGTACATATCCTTTTGAGCATCTTGATACTTAAAAATCGCTGATGAAACTTCATGGAGCTTCAGAAGCAAGAAAGTGTAAGGCATTCTCTTCAACGTAACCAGACCTACAAAAGACTGGTTCAAGATGATCAAGAGAAGATCGATAGGCTCGTTTAGAGAATTAGCACGAGCCTTCGTGACTCAATTCTTGGGAGGCAGAGATCAGCGCAAACCACAAATTCACTTGCTAACCATAAAGCAAGGGCAAAAGGAGACCCTACATGATTATATCTCACATTTCAACAAAAAGGCATTACAGGTGGGAGGATTCACTGATTCGACCGCCTTGATTGCAATAGTAATAGGGTTGCAGGACAAAGAGCTACTCAAATCAATTGGTAAGCAAGAACCTGTTGGGATTTATGCCCTAAAGCCTCGTAATTAATAATTTATTTAATAATGAATAATAATTTTGATTATTTTATTTGCAATATAATATTATCCATTATATGAAAAATCCAAGGTTATTAGTGTAATCTTGAACAGTATGTGGTTGACATACAAGGAGATCATGTTCAAGAAATAACCTAAATGGTCATAATATATGGATAAGGTTGGGTGCCTTATCCTGGTAACGCTATTGATACGACCCACTTTGTAATAGTTACAAATGATTTGATCCAAATCATTCATGTGGAGACATGTGAGTGGGGGTATCTTATACAATGAGTTTATATAAGACTGGACCACGAAATATTTAATCTCTCTTTATAAATCCGTTAATTGAGAAGATTAATATTTCATCAAGATGATCATATGTGACTCGATCTTAATCCTGAGTGAGTTATGAACTCCTGCCTGTGAGGGCTTGTCCTTTGATTTTCATGGGTGATAGTGGCTTTTGTAGCCGATTCAATATGCCTACCATTTTGGGGACTTGACCAAATAGGGAGCTGGGAATATAATCTCACAAGATGGAATTCACTCATTCCCATATAGAGTAAGTAGATGAGTAGTTCCCTTAAGTGCTGATTTCGGGACTTGAACAATGGGGCCCCACCCTCTCATTAACCCGAGAGGGACTTAGTTTATAATTAGATTATAAACATATTGTTCATTAGAGAATCAGTGGTACTTAAGGTGCAAGATGTAATTATAGGGGTAAAACGGACTTTTGACCCAGCTGTAATTACGAACAACTCGTGAAGGATCGACTTGCATGTAATGATTATATCTATGGACATAACTTGTCCTATAGTGCATAAGAGTGCAACTCTAGGTCTATAGTGGAGTGACCTATAGTTAATGAATAAAATTAATTAATTAAAGAGTTTAATTAATTAATTTTGTATCATTGGAGATTATAATCTATAGGTCCATAAGGTCCCCTTGCTAGCTCATAGTAACACTAAAAGATCAATTTAGTTGAAAGAAAAAATTGAAATGTTCAAATTAATATTTAATTTGAAGTGTTCAAATTAATATTTAATATATTAGATATATTAAATATAAAAGAGGAAAATATATTTATTATATTTGACACATTAAATATTAAAATAATTAATGTATATTAGATACATTAAATAAAATATATTTATTAAATTTGAATTGGATTCAAATTAGGAAATAAATGTTGTAGGAGAATTTTAAACAGTTTGAATAAGATTCAAATTGGTTAGATAAATATATTTTAATATATTAGATATTAAAATATATTATTTAATTATTTTTCCTAGACCACTATAAATAGGACCCTAAGGGTGAGCCATTGTGTAATGACCCCAAAATTTAGCCTATTCTAGAGAACGCTACTAATTTGTAACCGGTATGCCCCGAAAATTTTGGCAGCATAACGGCATAACTATGAGTTACCCAAAAATTTTCTAACACCTGTTAAACAAAAATTTGCACTTCTATAACCAGATAACCAGAAAAAAACCATTCCAAACTCCAAATCAGATAATTACCACAAGTTCAAGGTCACTTGACAACTCGAATCAAGTTCGACAAAACTTCCCCAGTCTTCTTTAAACAAGACAAATACGTTTAATCAAAGAAAACAAGGCACCCTAGCAAACTTATTACAAGTCCCAACGCAAAATAAATTATAAAGTAAGCCTCACAACCTATAGTTCAAGCTATCTAATAAGTTTAATAGACCACTCTAAAATGAAAAAGAACAACAATAATGACACCTAGATCTCAAGACAATTATATCTATAGTTCGATTGCACTAACGCAACGAGTCGACTACATTAAGGATAAATATTCAACTATGGTCTTTCTCCTCTCATGCCTCCTCTTCAGCATCACCAGGGTTGTAACATATGTTATCACCTGCAAAACCTGGTAGTGAGTCAGTACATAACACGTATTGGTAAGTAGCTCACACCTGAAGGGCCACAATCAACATACAAAAGAAGACAACAAGCTCGCAAGTATCATGCTTTCCAAAATAAGAAACACATACAGCTCTCACAACAGCACATACAACATGCTTAAGTCACTGAGTTATACTCACAAATGTACCCTATTAATCTCATGCATATGGTTTCACCACCCAAGCTCATCATACTCATTCAAACGTCACCGAGTCACTTAAACCACTCATGTTTAGCCGTCACAAGCTACCTGAGACTAATCCTTTCGAGACCCGCCGACCCCTGACCATTTTTACTCAGGGCCTCAACGACCCTCTACGGTGCTCAGCGTTCGACCCCTGACCATTTTTACCCAAGGCCTCGAACTTTGCATCGCCCCTTGACCATTTTTACCCAAGGCGCAACGATGACTTAATCACATCGACCCTTGACCATTTTTACCCAAGGCCTCGATGTTTCTCTAAACTCTACGGTGACATACTACCCCTCGACCATTTTTACTCGAGGCACACTAGTATTCACTCCATTTTCTTTTATCTCATACAAGGTTCCCTAACTTCAGTCATTCTTACTAGAATGCATGAATCCTATGCATCATGCTTTTAGTTCATGATTATGCCAAAACTATGCAACAACCATAACATACTTTTCACAACCAATGCCAATAACTCGCTATGCTTCGCTAGATTATTCAAACACAACAAGGCAATATGCTTATCACAGGGGAAACAATTCATCATGTCATACTCAACACGTTTAGAATCACAGAACAATTCATTGCAATAAAGTATACATAAGCAAGCATTTAGCACACGCACAACATGCTAACAATCAACAATCAAACCCAACCGGTAGAATTCTACTTACTCCGTTCCAAAGATAGCCTAAGGTATTCCTAAAAGAGCTTTGAGCCTTACTTGAATATTCCAATTTAAATCCAATCTACGAATGCAAGTTTACAAGGATTATAAATTCACCTAACGCATCTTATTTTTGGTTCGAAAGATTTAAAGGCTTGCTGAAATTTATTGAGACTTACCAACTACTCTAAGCAAGCTCAAATTACTGATCAAGGGAGTTCGAAAACGTGCTGGGCAGTGTTCAATGAAGCCTAAACATGAAAATTTGGGGTTATTAGAGAGTGGGTAACACCAATCCAAGATAAAATTATCATGGGTCATGGCCAAACCTTGTTAAAAAGAAGAAAAGTTGCTGGACTGTTCGTTACACTGCCCTCCCCTCGCCGTTGGTAGAATACCCACGTCGCCACTCGTTCGATTGGCCCGCCAGCCGTCTCACGCTCACAAGAAAACACTGGGCTTCGCCGAAAAACGCCTCCCACACCGCCGTCGCTGCCTGAGAACGCCGAAGAAAACAATTCTTGAGCCTCTGCTCCGTTCAGTCCTTGCCAGAGCCCGCTGGTTTTGCGTCGCCGGAGCACGCACGGCTAGAGGAAGAAGTCGCCGGCAAAGGAGAAGAGGAAGGAAAAGTGAAAGGAGATGGGGGAGGAGCTTGTCGGCAGTGAAAGGAGAAGAAAGAAAGAAAAAAAATCGGGAGAGATGGGTTGGAGGAGGCTGTCGGCGTGGAGGTGTAGGGAGAAGAAGAAAAGAAAGGGAATTAGGGCTATTTGAAAAAAAAATGAAAGTAAAAAAAAGAAAATAATTATTCTTCTCTCATACTTACAAAAAGCCCATTATTTTAAACAAGTAAAATAAGAGATTTAGGGCTTTTTAAAGTCTATCTTGCAAACAAAAATCTAGATTTTCTATGAGATTTAGGACCAAATCTTTGGGTAAAAGCGAGTTTCCAAACTTAAGAGATTTGATCTAAATCGAATATCCTTCGTTAAAGTTATAAAACTTAATTACTTAAATTTACCCACTAAACTCCGATACTCCTCGAAACGACTTTAAGCAAAGAATTTAAACTTCACCACAAATATAGACATAAAAATGAAAATTAATTGTACTTGAAGTTACAGGGCGTCACACATTGTGTATTCTACACAATACACATCTCCTCAATAGAGAGAATTAGAGAATTCTCTCTAAACCTCTTCCTCTCTCATCCCTTGGGAATTTTCTTTCAAGAGACTCCCACAAGCCTTGGTCCTGTGTTCAAGTCATAGCCAGGAAGACTTTGTGGAAGAGATAAAGATCCACCAGAAGACTCTCCATATTTTGAAGGTATTTATTGCTTAACCCTTGTATTTTAGTTTAATTCTAAATAAATCAAAGACGATTCCTATGCTTCTGCTGTGGGTTTAATTCGATTATTCCCTTCAGAACCGATTTCCTATGTTGAGTTCATATCTAGGGAACAAAATATATGAATGCTGAAGAGTTGATACAATCAAAGGAAGCTACATCTGATCAAGGAGGAAGCAACAAGCATATCAAATATGAGAAAGCTCGAGAAAACCAATTTCTCAGCTCTAAATGGAAAAAGGCCAAGAAGGGAAATAGAGATCGACCCGACCCTAGGGTTATCCCTGGAAAAAAGTTTGATAGGTACACCTCCACGACGCCCCCTCCTAAAAAAATTCTAATGGAAATTTGTCATTTGAACTCGGTAAAGTTTCTAGGAAGAATGAAAACTCTATCAAAAAAGAGGAATAAGGATAAATATTGCTTTTTCCATAGAGATCATGGTCATCACAACTATTTTCAATTAAGAGATGACATCGAAGCATTAATCAGATAAGGGTATCTGAAGGAGTACATCATAAATGACAAGAGGCCAAGGCCGACTAGACGAGGAACCTCCAAGAGAGATCAAGAACATATTCGAAGGGCCAACAGGTGGAGAATCGAGCAGAAAATAGAAAGATATTGCTTGAGAAGCTCGAAATGACCCAAAATTTAGAGGTATGTATTCTGTCCACTCTGAAACTGTAAACCAAAGTCTTGAATTCACTGAAGTTGAGGCTGGAGCCATTCCTCAACCTCAAAATGATGCTTTAGTTGTAACTCTAGCCATAGCCAATGTGAAGGTTTACAAAGTCCTTATAGATGGAGGAAGTTCAACTGATGTCTTGTCTCTAGCTGCATTTAAGGCTGTGAGACTAGATAGGAAACTACTCAAGGAAAATCAAACTCCTCTAGTTGGATTTGGAGGGGAAAGAGTAACTCCTGAAGGTAGTATTAAACTTCCTGGCACCTTTGGGGATGGACAGAACACAACCACTAAAATTGTTAACTTCCTATTGGTAGAATGCACTTCAGCCTACAATGCAATCTTAGGAAGACTAATACTATATGAGCTCAAAGAAGTAGCCTCCACCCACAATCAACTGATGAAATTTCCAACTCTAAATGGGACGTAGAATAGTGAATGGATAAAAGAAGGCTTTGAGAGAATGCTGCTTCACAGCTATCAAAGATGTCAAAAAATCAAGCAACCTTCACACCTCGACAAGGCCGAGGCCGACCACACTTCAATGGATCATTAGGGGGCCTTCTTTCTTCTTTTTAATTATTCTTTAGTTAGGATTGCCTTTCTTTTAATTTTTTGAAATTCATGTAAGTTCAGAAATTTATCATCAATAAAATTGTCTTTACAAGCTACAAGATTGCATTACACAAGCATGACTTCAACAAAACTCTTACTTGAGTAGGGGGCTACTAAGGGGATATGTCTCTCTATTAAACAAAAGGCAAGAAGCTACTAAGGAAATATGGAGATATGCCTCTCTATTAAGCAAAAGGCAAGAAGTTACTTAGAAGATGCATAAAAAAACATTCTAGAAATCGAAGAATTACAGTAGAGGCCGAGGTCAAGCACCATAGGTTGAGGCCAAGAATCCTTCAAGTAAGTTGCTCTCGAATTTTTTGTTGTAGGTGCATGGACATGGGGCTTTTTATTAATTGAAAATTTCTTTAGTAAGACTTAGTTGATTTTACTTATTAGAGTTTACTTTTTTCAATGAAAATTCATTAACATAAGACAAGGAAGATGAGTAGAAAGAAATAGGTGAACATTGCATTCATGGAAGAAAAGTCTTACAACCAGATGAGAAAATGTTAAAAAAATACATAATAAAACATAATAAAAAGACTTAGCCTTCATTCATGTCTCCTACACCATTTCCATTGAAGTCATCTGAGTAATGAATGACATAAGGATCTTTCTTGAAGGAAGTAAAGTCCTCTCAAACAATCTCGCAATAAGCACCCTTATGATGCTTGGAGAAACATTTGAGAGCCCAATTAAATCCACTGTCAAAAACCTCATTTTGCATTGTAGTGTATTCTTCCGTCTTCTTGAACTCTTTAGCCAAGTATTTAGCATTTGGAGATAGCTAATCTTCTCAACCATGCTCATTGCTGACATAGTAATCATACCAAAAGTCTGAAAGGAAAACGAAGAGAAAGTTGGTTATGAAGAACACATGAGAATATTTAAAGAAAGAATTAAGGAGCGAAACTCACATGACGAAGCTCACGTACACCTTAAGCAAAAGCCTCAGATGACTCATCAACTCTAAATCCTCGAGGATGATCCTAACTCACCCCCTCCAAAGTTTGAAGCTTCGTCTCAAAAGATCGATTTCATTACTCACACCAGAATAACCCTCAAGAAGGGTGAAAGTTTGAAGTTCATAAGGGATCTCTTCTTTAGGAAAAGAAAACATATTCTGCCTAGAACGACGAAGACTAGAAACTGAAGGAGGGAGAGGAACAATTAGAGTCCCGAAAGTTGAGAAACCTTCTCCAGCGACATTAGATGTACCACCCCTCAAAGACCCAACGTCCCGGTAGTTTTCTTCTTCTTTTTCTTTTGACCTTGGACCTTGAACCAAAAGGCTGACCATGGAGTCATATCCAAAAGTAGAAGCAACAAAAAATGAATAACTAAAAGCACACAAAAATAAAAGCCAAATTGACCACACCAATCCAAGGCTGACCAGGGTGGCCGAGGCCTAACTCTTCTCAAAATTCCAAAATGGATAATCATAAGCTAAACTTAACCTTGAGAAAGAGGATGAGGAGAAAAACCAATTCTAACTAAGCTCTCTTGACTAACAAAAGAAGGACCAAGATTAGCAGAAACTTCCAAACTCTTCATAACTCTTACAAAGGCTCGAGCAACAACAGAACAACGAATCTCACTAGGAACTGAAAAAAAGATAACAAAAAATAGTTAGATGAAGATTCAAAGAAGAAGTTCCCAAAAAGAAAGGGAGAAATAAAGAGGATGACTCACCCTACTCTCCAAACTTCATGGAAACTGCATATGCGGAGCTTTGAAGCCAACGGGCTAACCAATTCCCATTTACAAAAACCAACTATTTTTTATCTATAGATCGAAGTCGGCCCTTCAATCAATTTACCACAAGAAGAGCTTAGATAATAAAAGAAGTGACCAAAAGAAGGATTGTGACTCATAATGTATAAAGACATAAAAACATGTGGAGTAAGTGGGCTCTCATCACCGTATGTCAACCACAAAACATAACAACCAATAAGATGGTTCAAACTATTTGGGACAATTTGAGTGGGAGCCAACCTAACCAACATCAAGAAACTTTGCAAAAATAAAAGTAAAGGGAGACAGACTCTAAAGCGAAATATAGCTAAAAAAACAAAAGCAACTTCCCCTTAAGGAGGATCATCCATACGATCATCAGGCCCTGGAATCCTCAAATTTATATCAAAGGGAATATCATATTTGTACCGTAATTGGTCAAGGTGAGCCTCGGTCACCAAGGATGATATAACTTGGAAATGATTAGAAGTTTCACGAGGAATGTGATCGAAAGACGAATAAGCCTCATAATAACTCGTACTATAAGTCTCATCATCAAATGAAGACCCCCCCCCCCCCCAATTTTAGAAGAAGTGATAGAACACTCACTAGCCATGATACAAAAAAAGAGAGAGAAGATGAAGAAGAACTACAAGCTACCTTAGAAAGAAGAAATGAAAAAAAAATGGTGTGAAGAAGAGAGAAATGAGGCCCCTATTTATAGGAAAAACATGGGGAGCATTTGAAGAAAAAACCAGTTTGAAATTCAAATATGCATTACAAAAATTGAGGCATCAAGGCCAAGGCACACCTGCACTCGCCAATACGTATCAAGACGAACCAAAACCAAGCAAGAACAAGACTAGGAAGCAAGGGGAAGAAGAAACAGGCTAAGGCCAAAGCCTAAGTCTGCCAAGGTCGACCACATGACAAGGCCTAATTTTGGACCTTGACTTCATCTCCCTTGGTCTGTGCACTCTCGATCCAGCCCGATCTGATATTTCTATTCCAATTCTACAAGGAAATCCACGAATAACCTTATGGAGGAGGTATTTTAACTCTCTCTTTGGAGAGAGTAAGTTCATTCAGGTTCATTCTAGCCACCTAAACACTCTCCAAACCCTAACTCTTTCTCAACACTTTATTTCATTCAGGTTCATTCTAGCCACCTAAACACTCTCCAAACCCTAACTCTTTCTCAACACTTTATTGACTTAAGCATTGGAGCCTGAGTGGCCTACACCACATCAGTATGCAGGTTTTTCTTATCTTGCAGGTCGCGCTCTTCCCCTTTCAAACAAATTCACCGTTGTTGTCACGTGGAGGTCAGGTGAGATTCTCCTGTCCAAAATTTGGCAACAACAAGGTGTTTTCATTATATTTAAATTTAAAAATAATATTATATATATATATAATATTATTTTTAATTTAAAATAAGCAGTTCAAAATCTTAGGTTGTTTCTCATATTTTCTTTAAAAGATTCGGTATAGGTGTCTGAAAGTATGAAATAATACTATGATTTTGAATTCGCCTACTAGATATATCAATGTGTTCACAATTATGTAGGAACTCTTGATCCAAAGTTGTATATACGTCTTATTATAAGGTCAAATTGGTCAGGATCAATACCAATTAGGTTATACAATTCTCTTAAAAACTTCTCATACCTTATGTCACTATGAAAAAAATCAAATTAATTTTTTTAGCTTAAACTATGAAAAAGGAAAAGACTATCCACGAAGTTAATATTTTTTTTTTAGTAACTTACAATTTTGGTCTAAATTTGAGTTTAGTGTCTATTTGATCTTGAGATTTCAAAATGTACACTTTTAAGCTCCATTTGATATCCATTTTAGTTTTTTATTTTTGGTTTTTCTATTTTCTGTTTTTTGTTTTTCAAAAACAAAAACCGTATATATTTTATAATTGATTTTTGTTGTCTATTTTTAAAAAATAGAAATTAATCTTGTTTCATAATTGTTTTTTATTTTCAATTTTTTGAAAATTAGAGAGATGAAGAGATGTTTGAGAGAGAAAAATATGTGGGAGACATGAAATAAAAATTTAGAGATATAATATAAATGTTTTAGATAGAAAAGTTAAAAATAGTAAATTTAGAGACATGAAAAAAAATATTTACAAAGATATGTTGGAGAGAGAATATTGGTTAGAGAAAAAAAAAAGATGTATGGAAAAAGTAAGGGAAAATCAATTTATACCCTTAAACTTTGGGGCTTGTATCAATTAAAACTACAAACTAATAATTGTGTCAATTAAAACTTTAAACTTTCATAAGTAAATCAATTTACATATAGTTTATGTAATATTTGTGTTTTCTTTATATTAAATATTTTAGTATTTAATTACTTATATGGAATTAAATACATATAGTTTATTTGAATAAAACTATCATATAATATTAAAAAATACCAAACAAAAGTTATACTTGAATAAAAAATAAAATTAAAAAAATTAAAAAAAATTGCATAGAGTGAACACCGGAGCCTGCTACCTTCCCAGTCCCCTGGTCATTTGGTGTTTTAACAAACTAGAATCCATTTTCAAAAACCAAATTTTTTTCGTTTTTATGATTTCTTCATAAATTATAAAAACATTTTTTTTTAAATTTTAAAAACAAGAAAAATGAATTGATCACCAAAAAAAATGTGTTTTTTAAACCAAAAACAAAAATAGAGAACCAATTGGTTATCAAACAAAAACAGATAGTTGACTAACGAAAAAATGACTTGACATTGTTGAATCAAGAATTGTTCAATGATGTGGCAAAATTTATTAATTATATATATATTATCTTCCCTTCTTCTTCCTCCCTCTCTTCCCTCCCCCTTCTTCTTCTTCGGTTTTCTAGTTTGGCAACAAAATAAAATTCTCTACATTCATCAATGAAGTTAACAATAAAATTGAGGAAGTAACTAGAATTTGGAGAAGTTGCAGAGGGTACGATGATGGTTTAGGAGGATGGAGACATTTAGGAGAAATGGTAACGTTCCTAGGAAAAAACTTTCTTGAACAAATTTCAAAGTTCAAGGGTAAAAATAAAAATTTTCAAAGTTTAAGAGCATAATTGAAATTTACCTTAATATTTAGGATTGTTTTGTATGATTTAACCAAAATAAAATGAACATGATTCTAATTTTACCTTTTCTTTTTTTTAGGAAATACACGAAACAACAAGAAAAGAAACATTTAATAGAGAGAAAAGAATTGAGACCAATAAAAGCCTTGTTCCATATTTCGTTAAAGCCTTGTGCACTAGTTAGTCAGCCTCTGCATTTTGACTTCATTGGATGTCAGAGAACTTTATCGTGTGCAACGAGAGAGCCAGATTCTGCACCTTATGAATGAAATTTTGAGCTTCAGTAAGGTCAACATTCAACTGATTTATCAGTTTGATGGAGAGCAAAGAATTCTATTCAACTAACAAGGGTCGATCTGTATCATGTATGGAAGCCAATCCTTCTACTATCGCCATTGTTTCAAGGATTAGAATTGGCCATCGGTACTTAATGCACTTTTTTCCAACACAAATTATTTGTCCTTCATTATCATGAACTATCCAACAAATCTCCCCTCGACAGTCCTTTCCATTCCGAGCGGCATATGTATTAAGTTTCAACCATGATTGCGGGGGTGGCAACCAAGGTTGTTGAACATTTGGGATATCTTAATGATGTACTCCATGAGACAACAATGTTCTGGAAATCTCCGTTGTACTTCCGTATTCGCAAAATTTGATTCCAATTCGATTGTTCGTCCTTGTATATTAAAGCATTGTGAAGACCCTTAATTTTTCACAAGATGAGTAGGAATTTCTCACTCTCCTCTATTTATGTAGATCGTCAAGTCCACTCAAAATAGTCTTGTATGGACCACATTCGCCTGAAATCAAAATAAAGACCCACATTAGTTGACATAAAGTGTTGCCACATTTCATTGGTTACCTTGTGATAAGCCTTAGAATTAAGGCTTATTTAACTCCCAATTACTTAAAATATTATTGTTTTGTCTTAAGATCATTTGGAAATAGTTGAAAGTTGCTTGAAAATAAGAAAGAATGAAGAATGAAGGCAATTAGAGTGAGATTCTAAAAAAATTAAGCTTGTTTGCAGGGAACGTGGAAATTGCAAAACCAAAATTGCAATTTCAAGAAACTGCAATTCTGGAAGCAGCAGAAAAATTCAAAAAAGGAAAAAAAAAAAATGCATTTCCTCATATCCAAAAATAATCAATTCTTACACGATTTGGGGGATTTTGATCACGAAATTTGGGTATTATTCAACCCTAATGAAGGCCTATAAAATGAGAGAAGATGAATGAAGAAGGATATGGAGTTTTGGAGGCATTTCTTGTAGAATTTTAGTGGGTTTTCCTCTGTTTTTCTGCAGTTGTTCTTCCTCTGCTTTTTTTAGTTTTTCTCCTCTATTTTACCATAAGCCACTACAAGAAAGTTGACTATTTTCGAAGGTCACAACCTTCGAAAAAACACTTAATAGACCTTCAATAAATCTTTTTTCAAAGGTTAATTCAACCTTTGAAAAGTGTCGAAATAGATCCCGTCGAAAAAGTTTTTTTCAAAGATTTGTTAACCTTCGAAAATTAATATTTTTCAAAGGTCACGTTAACCTTCGAAAATTATTATTTTTTAAAGGTCACATGTCTTCAAAAATTGTCAAATTATTTATCGATAATTATTTATTGTCAATTATCTTTTTCGAAGGTTTGTATTATTTTTAAAGGCTTATAATACTACTTTCAAAGATTTTAAAGCCTTCAGAAATACTTCTTTATTGACAGTTGTAAATCCTTCAAAAAACTTTTTACAAACATCTTTAGCACTTGAATACAAAACATGCAATTACATAAATAACATCCAATCCGCACTCGAACGAGATCGAAAATTGTTAACAACAGCCACAACACCAACAAAACCACATCATAAATCACAAAATTTAGATTCAAGAGTCAGAATCAAATGAACAAACCTTTTAGAATTTACCTGATTGGAAAATCCCAGAACAAAACATAAACAACCACACTTCCCCACAACTCAGCCATCACATAAAATAAGTAAACATCCTACTCAAAATAGTGATTAGAGAAGATCGATAACCATCTATTATCACCAACCTGCAATTACATAAATAAAATTAATACAATAGATGACAACAATAGCACTAGTTCAATTATTACTTGACTTTGACTATTTGCTCCATTAACGTAACCAATAAAAATCAATCCCAATGAATGACTATCATAAAACAGAAGGATCCAAGCAGGAGTTTCCATGGAGCACAACAAATCTCAAATCATTTTATTTATATATACCCGATATGATCCAATCCCATCTGGTCGTGAATCTATTACATTGCCTTGGTAGTCTATTCTTTTCTTTACTATATCATGTTTCTGCATAATTAAAAGACATTAGAAGGAAATGCAATACTTAGATGTTAAAATTAACCAAAAGATTCCAAATGCCAAGCACTGCTTATACGTGAATTTTCCTGCAAACCGAACTGAATGAAATGGAAACAACAATCATTTACATTACAGTTTTAGGATGGCATACCACATCGAGGTGTTGCTCTCCACTTATGTCCATAGCATCAAGACTGAGAACAGAACATGGAAGTGCAGGAAATGTAACATCAAACTGCACATTGAATAGGAATATTACGTAGATGCACATTCAAGTGCAAGTCCAGGAGCATTTTCAAAGAAAGAACAGTAAAAGAAAGAAGGAAAAAAAAAATGATATGTGTTCACATGCAACTAACTTAATTATGAAGTAAAAGAAAATGAACCCTTCTAAGCAGATTAGAAAAGACAAGTTTCCATTTTGCAGGTAAATTACATTGATACGTAAGTGTTCTCCTCTTGAAGTATCTACTATAAGCTTTGTTTCTTTTTTTTTTTTTTGATGAAAAACCGAACTTTCATTGAGAACGAATGAAAGAATACACGGGCATACAAAAAGAAAGCCCACAAAAAGAGGGAACCACCCTAGAAAAAGGGGCTCCAATCAAGCAAGATAGTTCCTAGCGAATAATTACAAAAAAACTTCGACACCGAAGCCCAAAGAGAAACATAAAATCTAACAAGGGACCACACATACTGAACTGATCTTTCCCGTTTACTATAAGCTTTGTTTCTGTTGCAGTATGGACATACAAACCTGAAATTAGAAGAGCAAGCTCATAAATGTTATAAGATAGGAAACAAAAGGTAAACGGCCCCTCTTCATGCAGCAAGAGCCAGAGCTGTGCATGAAACAAGAACAGAATAACCAAGAAAAAAGAAACAGAAACAAGACAATAGGAAAATGCCAAGGAATACAAACAATATTTAATTGCAAAGTTATAATCAAACACAAACTTACCCAAACAATACTTATTTGTTTACTAATTACTCAGTTATTTTGTTAATAAGAAACTAATAAGCCATGAATAAAGTAATAATACCAAAAAAGCATGATAGTGACAAAATAATATATCCAAACAGAATATTACCTGCACTAACAAACATTTCATGACTAATAGTCGATCCAATTTCTCCTGTAACATCTTCATCATCAGAGCCATTATCACTTTCTCCTACTTCATATGACAAACTTTCTTCACCATGCATTGTCCATTGAGTGTAACTTAGAACTATTTATTAACAAATCTGCTTCAACATCATCAGAGCCATTATCACCGTGTTCAAACCAAGAGAAATTAAATGGTGTCTTCCTTTTATGTGAAGAGATTGTTAAGCTTTTGAACTTTTTCAACAGAAAAGAGACAGGTTAGAGAATAATCACCTATTCTGCACAAAATTCGGGAATCTCATATTCAGAATTTTTATGGAAAGTTCTATAAGATCTCTTAGATTCTAAGCCGGTGCTTCAAATATATAATGCACCAATTAAACGAAAAGAAAATTTGTTATCTTATATCAATTTCTAGCAAAATTTCAGAAATCACCTGGAAAGGAAGCAATCTCCTAGTTCTCTGCTTACAAACAAGTTTGTTATCTTATATAACTACTTTCTTTTTGTTACACTTCATTAGTTTTCTCTTTCTAATATGGGCCTTTCAGCCCAATCTTGTAAATAATTCTAAAAGCCTGGCTGTGATTGAACCAACGCAGGCTAAGAAAGCAGAAAAGGAGTCATCGGTGCTTAAAAGACACTTGAAGAAATGGATGGAGGAGTTTCTCGACGATATTTGATTCGTTATCAATTATGATTTTGCTATATTCCTTCTCTTTCAAATATATTTTCAGTCCACAAATATTATAGCCGCCATTTTCTATTTCTTGTTTGGATAGTTGAAAAGAACCTTGAAGGTCGTATGATAACCAATTTCCCCCTGTTTTGTTATGATTCTCTATTTCAATGAATGAAAAGTCAGTTCTAACTCCTAACTCCTGAGATATCTACATTTATGAGTAAATTTAATATACATCTTTGACCAAAAAAGTATTGTTAGGAGACTCTTGAAAAGCTACCAATTACAGAAAATTGAAACTAAAAATTAGATAAAGTAGAAAATTCATATTTAGATAATCTTATCACGATGATCCCAACTAACTACATTTAGTCTCACGAACATAGGGAATCGAGAGTGGAATCAAGACTGAGAAGAGATCGAGAGATATGGAAAAATTAGGTCAAAGTGATGCATTCTTAGGAAAGAAATTCTAACTACACAATTCATGAATACAACAGTCCAAAGATGAAAGAGACAAGGAATCATACCTGGAGACGAAATTGCTAATTCCTAAATCATACGAAAGCGATTATCACACAGAAGCAAAACGACGGCATCCGGAGATGAATTGGTTGATTCAGTCACTACAAATTGACTAGAGAGAATCAACTTTCAGAACCTTCCAAAGCATTTAAGACAGTAGGTTGCAGAAGCAAATGACGAGCGAATCAACTTTGGTGAACTTCATCGTTGGTGAATTTCGAATCGAAGGTGAAAAAGTGAAGACTGAAGAGTTTGAATATAATATTGATTATAATACTTTTATAATTGCAGGTAAAAGACAATATAAGGAATTTATTGAAATATAATATTAGGAATAATAGATATATTTTTTTAGATTAAAAAAATTCTTTTTCAAAGGTTTATAAGAACCTTCGATAAAAAGTATATATTTATCGAAGGTTTTTTAAATTCCTTCGATAAAGGAAAATATAATTTTCAAAGGACTTTAATGGCCTTTGATAAATATAATATATTTTTTAAAGGTTTATAAGAACCTTCGATAAAAAGTATATATTTATCAAAGGCTTTTTAAATACCTTCGATAAAGGATAATATAATTTTCAAAGTACTTGAATGTCCTTTGATAAATATAATATTTTTTTCAAAGGTTTTTAAGAACCTTCGATAAAAAGTAATATTTATCAAAGGTTTTTTAAATACCTTCGATAAAGGACAATATAATTTTCAAAGGACTTGAATGTCCTTTGATAAATATAATATATTTTTCAAAGGCTTTTAAGAATCTTTGATAAAAAGTAGATATTTATCAAAGGTTTTTTAAATACCTTCGATAAAAGTAATATAATTTTCAAAGGACTTGAATGCCCTTTGATAAATATAATATCTTTTTCAAAGGTTTTTAAGAACCTTCGATAAAAAGTAGATATTTATCAAAGGTTTTTTAAATACCTTCGATAAAGGGCAATATAATTTTCAAAGGACTTGAACGTCATTTGATAAATATAATATATTTTTCAAAGGTTTTTAAGAACCTTCGATAAAAAGTATATATTTATCAAAGGTTTTTTAAATACCTTCGATAAAGGGTAATATAATTTTCAAAGGACTTTAATGTCCCTTGATAAATATAATATTTTTTTCAAAGGTTTTCAAGAACCTTCGATAAAAAGTAGATATTTATCAAAGATTTTTTACATACCTTCGATGAAGGGTAATATAATTTTCAAAGGACTTTAATGTCCTTTGATAAATATAATATCTTTTTCAAAGGTTTATAAGAACCTTCGACAAAAAGTAGATATTTATCAAAGGTTTTTTAAATACCTTCGATAAAGGGTAATATAATTTTCTAGGGACTTGAATGTCCTTTTATAAATATAATATTTTTTTCAAAGGTTTTTAAGAACCTTTGATAAGAAGTAGATATTTTTCAAAGGTTTTTTAAATGCATTCGATAAATGTATATATTTTTCAAAGGTTTTTTATAACCTTCGATAAAAAATGGTCGAAATAGGCTAACTTTCTTGTAGTGAGCTTACTGTTGTGGTCCGTTTTTCTTCAAAAATTCAGTCTGATTCAAGTGAAAACTTGGATTGTTAAGATTCAATCTATTCCTAGAAATAGTTGAAGGAGTTAAATTGATTGAAATCTAAAGAGAAAAATGGGTTTTTGTTCAAGTTTTCTATATTCCGGTTAGTTCTTAGTTTAGAAAATTTTAATTTCTATTTTAGTTCATTGAAGTTGTAATTTTCCATGATTTTCATTCCTTACCTACTGTATTAAACTTTTAATTTGAGTTTAGATTGATGAAACAATTTATGGGTATTTTTATAGAATTTTTATTCAAGAGTTTTGTCTCAAATTTTGCTTGAATATTTATCTCCTTTGAAGTTATTTTTTTAGTGGGTTTATTCAAAAATAAAGTAAGCAATAGCTACTGCTTGTTTGTTTCCATTTTTCAATTCAAATTTTGATAGCAAGCCTTCTTTAATTCTTTTAAATTTTGGTTGCAATTAGGTTTGTAAGTAAGCCCATTAGCATGGATTTTAATTCTAAAATTTGTTGTAGGATTTTTACTTTTACATTCAACTAAACTTCTTAGGGGGATTCAAGGATGTGAATTCCCTACACTACAAAAAATTGGGCCTTTAATGTCGGTCTAAAAAAATTCCCGGATAGAAATAATGTCGGAAAGGGAAAAAAATGCGTTGAGTTTTAAAAAAATAATAATAAGGCTACAATGTCAGGCATGGACTAACATTGAAGATATCCTTAAATATAATTTTTTTCACATTTTTACATTTCTAAAATTTCATCTCATTTTTTTTCGCATCCTCTCCCACTCTCTCCCTCGTCTTCGTCTTCTTCATCGATAGACACAACCGTATTTTTCATCGTCCACTATGATTTTCATATCTATCCACTGTGGGTTTTTGTGTGCCGTCTCAGATCTGACGGCTGCCTCCATACGTGCTATTTCGTTCGTGGTCGCTCCTCCTCCTCCGTGAGTTTTCATTTGTGGCCACTCATTTGTCGTGGGTTTTCATTCAGTCGTTGTTCCTCTACCTAAGGTGGCCTCCGTCTGTGTGTCGTCTTAGATCTAACTGGAGCTTTTCAAATTTACACTAAATCTTCTTAGATCTTAGTCAGATCTTCTCAAATCTACTTCGATTTTCAACTCTGAGTCATTTGTGTGCATAAACTCTAGTTGATCAGCTAGCTCTCAAGATGAAATTTTCTTTTCCTTTAGAGTTTAGATTGTCTTCTTCGTGAAAAAAATGAGGGTTTGTTTGTTTTTCTTCAGTTCTCTCATTCTATCTCTGAGGTCTTCGGTTCTCTTATTCTATTGAGTGTTTGATTTTTCTAATTAGGCTTTAATTTTGAACCATGACGACTACTACGTATCCACCACCACCTCCATATACAGGCTCTACAAAGATTACTCCCAAAATTTGAAATCGACACCAGAGCCTCCTATGTGGATCGAAGGAACCTATGTGTGCTTTGGTAGCAATTACACTGTGAGATTTACTCTCAAATCCTTTTTCATCTTTCTGATGCATCTCGAATGTGTGAAGATTCAATTTTGATTTCACGTTTTAGTTGAGTTCTTACAGCAGTTTGTGTCTAGTTGCACTTTTCATCTTTAATTTGATAGAGTTGAAGGATGTATGCTCATAATGCATTTAGGGTTTCAAGTTCTGAGGTCAAGCACATGAGGTTAATGTAGAATTACTTGTCATAGAAAAATGAACTTGAGCAATTGTGATTCAACTGAGATTTTGTTTACTTTGCTAAAACAAAGAACAATTTTTCTTATACTGTTGAATTTTGTTGCAAATTATGATTTTTTTTTTGTCTGTTTATCTAAATTGAGTTTTTATTGTCACTGGAGGTTGGATATCGCCATATTGATTGTGCTCAAATCTATGGCAATGAGAAGGAGGTAATTACATCGATTTCTAAGTCCGTGGAAGCAATTGCTCGGTTGTCTTTTATATTTTATATTACATCTGTTCATGTATTGTAGTTGATTGTGATTTTCTACCATGGACATTTCCAAGTTCTGTTTTTCAAGAAATATATCCATTCTTGAAGTTAGGGACTAATAGTCCTAGACTAACTTATTAGGTGTTCATCTAGAAGATTTCTTTTGTATCTATTTTATTTCTTTGTCCAGTTTTTCAAGGATGTGCAATATACCATTATATGTTCACTTCGTAATGCTACTAGATTAGGATATTATATATATTTAACTCTCTATTTTGGTTGTAGCTTAAGCTTTTAATAAGATTCTAGTTCAATTCACATATGATGAGCTACAGTTTGTTTATACATCCTTCTGATGATCACTTTTCAGCACTCTGGTCAAGCAGGTGGTGATGGTTGGAAGAACCTTGAGCATATGGTTTTAGGTTTCTTGCAACTTCCTTCATGTGCAATAGTGTCTTTTAACAATGATGCAAATCTTTTCATTTCATATTCCCCACTTTTATTTCCATGCTTTTTTCTCTCAATTTTTTTATTTTTCCAAATGCTATTGTAAATGAGATCGATTATTTTCTAAGTTTTTTCCTTGTATTTTTCTTTTTTTGGTTTTGGTGACTGATGAATTCCTTTTTCTTTCTTTATGTTTTTCTCTATTTCATGAATAGATGACCAAATTCTGTTTTTCTATCTTCCCTTTTGTTAATTCATCATTAGAATCTATATATTTACTTTTGCTCTAGGGAAGTTAGAGGCTAGAGCATTATCTTGCAAAGTTGTTTCAAGTCTGTAGTTCTTTGTGTGATACAAGTGTTTAATTTGGCCTACACTTGGTGGCTAGTCCAAGCTTGGTAATTCTTTTGCCAACGCCTTTCTCCCTCAAACATGTGCTAAAGATAAACACACATCTCTTGCAAATCTAAACTGTTAAATCATCTTTATTAAGTACTCTAGACTGTTTGCTGCTTCAAGTTCAGTTTCATTTCTGCCCAACTTGCTTGACTGAGGCAGAGACTTGTTGGGGGTATACATGGAAACCGTAGAAAACCAAAGTTAAAACTGTACTGATAATATGAGAAAGCATGGGGTTTGATTAAAAAACCAATGGTGAATTCTTTATCTATACCTTATTAAGTAGAACTAATAATTTGTTAAAAGGTAAATTCTTTATCATAATCCATGAGATTACTTGTCTATCCTCAAAGGTATTTATTTCTTTTCAATGATAATCATGTGATGGTGCTTCCCTAGTTGATAGCCATTGGATTTGTCTGGTTACTTGTTTGCACTATCAATCAACTTGTAGAATCACTACAACAAATCATACTTTTAATCATTGATAAAAAAAAAAAATTCACGAACAGAATTAATGACGAACGCTAAAAAAATGGACAAATTTTGTTGTTGATCATGGAGCTCCTTCCTCTGTCAAAGTAGAGGTAACTTTTGTGTCTCTATTTTTTTTTTTTTTTTGCTGTAATTGAAGTTGTAATCAAATGAATGGAGAAATATCCTACTGTGTGTTATTGTTTCCCTTTTTAATTCAAAAACATTGGAGTTTTAATTCTCTAGCCATCATTGTTCAGGATGATTCAATCTGGTTGTTTATTATTGAGAAATTCCGGGGCTCTCGTCTATTTACTGTTCAGGTAAGCTATGAAAGTTTCTCTGAAGGTGCACTTTGAATCTTTTCTTGTTTTCTTCGTCTTCTAAATTGTGACTAGAAGAAATATTTGAATCCCACAAGTTAATTAGGATATGAGCTTGAAGTTGATGGGCATGCTTTTTTGAATTTTGGCAAGTATGCAAGTGGGTGATTGAATTGTAATTGATGGGGGAATGGCAACCTTTGAAGTTATTGAAAAGCTTGAAGAGTGCTCAGCACTACACTGAGGTAGCTATGGACAAGATTACAATCTTGAAACAAATTGCAAAGGGAGACCTTGAGGATAAAAAATGTGTGGTGAAGCTTTTGGATCATTTAATCGATATTTTGTTCGTCTTTGCGAATTCCAATTTTTGTTTTTGAGCCAAGTATTGATAGTCTTTGTGAATTCCAAGTAATTTGAGCCAAGTATACTTAAACATGAACTAGGTATTTGAACCACTTTTAGAATGATATTTTAAATGTTAATTGCTATTCAAAAGCTGAAAAAATTCATTTTAAATGTTTGATTTTTTGAAGGTGTTCTTGAAAATTCTAAAAATGTTTCAAAGCACCTAAACTCAATAGATGAAGCTAGCTTCTAATTCGTACTTATTTGTTTACTTTAAAAAATCATCTTAGACTCTGCATATAATGAACTGACTTGATTATTAGTTCTTTTTTTTTTTTTTTTTTGATGGCAGTGTTCTAGTTGATGCAGCTCTTGCAAATCTTCTTATACTTGCAAAGATATGAATTGAGCGTGTAATTTAATGAGTTTTTCTTTAACATACTTGATTTGAAACTAGGAAAAATAATGTACTTTTAGTGAAAAACATGGATTAATGTTGTATTTATACTTGATGTTATCAGGAGGTTATGCAAAGGAGAGACATTGCTTCTATAGCTGCAGCTGAAGTGTTGGAAGAGCAATTTCTCCTGAATGGATCATATGGAGCATAAGATATTTGTGTACTGGTTATGAATGTTTGGCAATATTTTGTTGTAAACATGACTTATTTGAAGTCTCGTAAAAGAAAATATTATTTGAAACTTTTTTTCTCATAATTGTATCTATGCAACCTTAGATAATTGGTTTGAGGTGTATTGGTGAAGTTCTCAAGTTCCCGATCATTGATTAAGATGTACATGTACCATCAAAGTTTTCTATGTTTAGTACAAGATAGAGTTGAAATTTTGGAATACTTAATGCTTATGCTGCTGATGATGATGTATGATGAGGTAATAGCTTGCGTAGACATTCCATAGGTTAAACTAGATATGAGGCTCTTGTTTTTCTTGCTTCATAGAGTATAGATTTCTTCTTTATATATGAATCTCTATGAATTCCTCATATGATTTTCATCATTTTTCTTTTTTGGCAAATCAAGTTTCTTTTATGAAAAATATTGAGTAATTGTGGTTGATGCTAATTCTTTCCTCTACTGTCATTGCAGCCTTTCAAATGAGGATTGTTGATTACTTATTGGTTTTAGAGTCTTGTATTTATTTTGTTTAGCAATTTGGCTTATCTTGTAAGATCTGTATATATATTGTTTAGTAATTTTGCTTAGCTTGTAAGGTAGATGTAGTTTTTAGCTTGTAAGGTAGTGTAGTTTGTGGATGGACGAAGAGTCATATTTGTATTATGTGTATACATAAAGAGAAATTGTATGTTCTTTTTTTTCGAGGTCGATATAAGAAGTGTATTACATATTTTTATATTTTATTAATTAAAGTTAAGTTTGTGAAGTTACTTGTGTAAAAATGTAATATTATTGAGATTTTATTTTGTACATAGGTTGAGAAAGAGAAATATTGTTGGTTAGCGAAGTTTACAACCAATTTTTTTTTAATTAAATTATTGACAAAAGGTGACGGTCATTGTCTGTCATTAAAACCAGTATTGTTGACATTTAATGACGGGTGTACTTTTAATGACAGATGAACTTTTAATGATAGACATATAATGACAGATAGACTTTTAATGACAGACATTGACCGACATTAAAAGTCGCCTGTCATCGTAGCCTACAATGACACGCGAAAAGATGTCGAGCGCTTGTCTGACATCATTTCCCTATAATGACGGGCAATTCCCGTCATTAAACCCCAAATTTGTACTAGTGCTAAGAAGTAATTGTAGCTAAAATTACAACAAAAACCAAGCCTACATCTCAATTGTTTGCTTGTGTTGAATAAATTTTCATTGAGATCCTAGATTGATCAACTAGGGTAGCAACTCAAGCTTAGATCTAATACCAACAGGGTTAGTAATAAGCGAATTTCTCACAAATGATGGAGAAAATAGCTTAGACATAAGCCAATTATTTGCCTTAGACATAAGGATTAAAAACTCCAAAATCCATAAAATTGTTGAGCAAAATTACCTAAGATAAAGGGACTATAGACATATAAGCCACTCACTTAGTCTCTTAAAACCTAATTTCAAGGTGAATAGGAGTAGCAATTTTGGTTTACAATTGAATGTAGAATAGGTTGGAATTGCAATTTTAGTTCACAATAATAACTTAGGACAATGACATTCTTGAGCCCTCATTTATCTAATTTTTTTTTTTTTTTGCAATTTCATTTACCAATTCTATCTAGTTGCTATTCAATATTGCAAATTTTCAATTCTGAAATTCAATTATGCAATCTTTATCATTTCAATATTGCAAATTTGCGATTCTACAATTTAGTTCTTCAATTTTTGTCACTTCAACTTCCAATTAGATTCTGCAATTATTTTTACCAACATGTCATCCCAACATTGTTTTTGCAATTTTTATTTTTCAAGTTACAATTTTTCTTACATTTTTCGTAGCAATATTTTTGTTACACCGTTCCCTGTGGGATCGATACTCAAGAATACTCATGTTTTAATACTTGCATCGATAGTGTGCACTTGCACTGGGGTTGAACATATTTGCTTACTTTTCTTCACCTAAAGTTCACTCGATCACCTTGCATCCTCAAAGGATATGAATTAAAGTTTCTAGTTTGCAATTACAAAAGGGACACCAAGGCTCCATTTGTGTCCCTTTGCAAATCAGATTTGTTTGAATTGGAAGGATGTTGTGAAAGATTTTCCATGCACAGATCTTTATTTTGGCAAGCAACTTAGCCTTCTACACAAAAGACCACTATTGTTCAGCTTTTTCATGGCTGGAACTTATGGCTTCATTTGAATATTTCAACTGCATACCCAGCTTATAAGCACTCTTGACTAAGAAGATGCCTTTCTTATCCAATTTCTAGATTACTACATTATCACCCTGCATCGAATTCCTAGGAATTGTTAGAATTTCCTCAACATCAACCTGTAAATAATTCTCCTTGACTTCTTCTTTCGAAGATCCGTCGAGCTTTAACAAACAAGCAACCTTTTTATCAAGTTTGGGTGGGACCAATATTGGTTTATTCCTTCCAGCAACAGTGATCCAAGAGTCATCGTTAATACTGATATGATGTCCATTTTGTTGGAATTTATGCCCTAAAGCCTCGTAATTAATAGTTTATTTAATAATTAATAATAATTTTGATTATTTTATGTGTAAAATAATATTATCCATTATATGAAAAATTCAAGGTTATTAGTGTAATCTTGAACAATATGTGGTTGACATACAAGAGGATTATGTTCAAGAAATAACCTAAAAGGTCATAGTATATGAATAAGATTGGGTGCCTTATTTTGGCAACACTATTGATACGACCCACTTTGTAATAGTTACAAATGTTTTGATCCAAATTGTTCATGTGGAGACATGTGAGTGGGGGTATCTTATACTTCGATGAATTTGTATAAGACTGGACCACGAAATATTTTATCTCTCTTTATAAATCCGTTAATTGAGAAGATTAATATTTCAACATGATGATCATATGCGACTTGATCTTAATCCTGAGTGAGTTATGAACTCCTGCATGTGAGGGCTTGTCCTTTGATTTGCATGAGTGAGAGTGGCTTTTCTAGCCAATTCAATATGCCTACCATTTTGGAAACTTGACCAAATAGGGAGCTGGGAACATAATCTCACAATATGAAATTCACTTATTCCCATATAGGGTAAATAGATGAACAGTTCCTTTAAGTGCTAATTTCGGAACTTGAACAATAGGGCCCCACCCCCTCACTGGCCCGAGAGGGACTTAATTTATACTTAGATTATAAACATATCGTTCATTAGAGCATCACTGGTACTTAAGGTGCAATATATAATTCTAAGAATAAAACGAACTTTTGACCCAGCTGTAATTACGAACAACTCGTAAAAGATCGACTTGCATGTAATGATTATATCTATGGACACAACTTGTCCTACAGTGCATAAGAGTGCAACTCTAGATCTATAGTAGAGTGACCTATAGTTAATGAATGAAAATTAATTAATTAAAAAGTTTAATTAATTGATTTTGTATCATTTGAGCTTATAATCTATAAGTCCATAAGGTCCCCTTGCTAGCTCATAGTAACACTAAAAGATCAATTTAGTTGAAAGAAAATTTTGAAATGTTCAAATTAATATTAATTTGAAGTGTTCAAATTAATATTTAATATATTAGATATATTAAATATAAAAGAGGAAAATATATTTATTGTATTCGATACATTAAATAAAAGATATTTATAAAATTTGAATAAGATTCAAATAAATAAATATCGTAGGCGATTTGAATGAGATTTAAATAAGTATAAGATATATTTTAATATATTAGATATTAAAATATAATATTTTAATTCTGGAAAAGATTTTCTCTTAGTCTCTTTAAATAGGACCCTTGGGTTGATCCATGAGACACAACACATATCTCCTCAATAAAGAATTAAAGAATTCTATCTAGACCTCTTCCTCTCCAATCTCTTGTGGATTTTCTTTCAAGAGGCTCCCACAAGCCTTGGTCCTGTGTTCGAGTCATAGCCAGGAAGATTTTATGGAACAAATAAAGATCCGCTAGAAATATCTTCATATTTATTCCAAGTAAGTTTGCTTACTCTTAATTTTTATAAAATCAAAGACGATCCAATGCTTCCGCTGCAGAGTGAAACGTTCATTCCTTCAATTGATATCAGAGCAATATCTTTGAGTTTTATTTAGAATTAAAGGCTCATTAAAATTGTTAATGATGTCCTTGACCAAACTAATGGTAACTAAATATTATAGGAATAAGAGTTATTCTGGTATAATAAGAGTTCCTATAACTCTTATTATAGGAATAAGAGTTATAGGGTTGAGATTGTCTCAGCTTAGTGAAAGAATACTTAACCTACCCTATGGCAGCACTTGTTCTAACTCACTAAAGTACCACAGCATTAGAAATTATTTATACACTACAACAAATCACACCATTAATGACAATCATTAAAATTCAAGCCTTTGAAATAATGACGGACACAACAAAAAACACGCTTTTGAAGTTGATTTTTTAGGCGAAAAAAACAAATAGCTATAATGGCAGGCAATGCCCGACATTATAGGTTACAATAAAAAAAAGCCTAATTTTCATATTTTAATATGTTAAACCACATCCACCCCTTGTTTCTCTAAACCTAGGGTATCGTTGCTTCACACCTCCATTTTCTCCTTCGCTGCTGTCCGTGAAGGATACAGCCGCTCCGTCGCACAAAGGAGGAACCTCTAGATAAAGCATTTCAATGAGATTTCGCCTCTGAGTTTGAGTGAGGATCATTCTTTTTTATACTCTACTTCGTGGGACAAAACGTTCAAGGTTTGGAGAGTGTCCGATTCAAAATGCTTTAAGTATTAAAGCTCATGATGATGTTGTCAACAGTCTGGTTTTGAGTATTGATGGGTTGCGGTTCACCAGCTAGGCGGATGGGAGCTTAAAGGTGTGGAGAAGGGAGCTGCAGGGGAAACGGACGAAGCACTTTTTCTCACAGACTTTGGTGAATCAGGTGTTTATGGTGCTATTAGAGTTAAAACCCTCACCCCTAATCTCAATGTCATGCTTATTGAGAAAGGAAAGCCTTTTCCGAAGCTTCTGCACCGTCATCACCCATTTTCAACTTCATGTTGTTTTAGGGTTTTTTTTTTTTTTTACATTTCGTTTTTCTTTGCTAATGGACATGTCAAAATTTCTGGAGGGGGCTGATGCAATGAGACAAATGGGTCAAATTTTCATGAATTTGTTTTGTTTAACTCTTTTTTTTCTTGGTTTATAGTTTTTGGGGCTCTTCTTCGGAGTTCTGAGTCTTACACTTTTCAATACTCTCTTTCTTTCTTTCAATCTTTGCAATTGTTTTCTTTGCTTTTTCAATAGTTGTCTTCCATGTTCCATCATCTAAAATATCTTTCTTTCTATTTGAATAGTTGTTTCGCTTGGTTTTATTTTTAACTTCCCCTTCTCTAGGTAGAATTCCCTGTGTCTTTTACACCCATCTCTCTTTGAGAACAAAAAAGAAAATTGGATGTGAGTGTAATAACAATGGCGTCATTAGCTGCAGTAGAATTGTCACACCCCCTCCCAGCTCACTTGCCTAACCTAGGAAGGAATGTGAAGACAGAGAATACCAGCCCTCTTACTAGCATTCCCAGCCCAGCCTAACATCCACCTGAAACTGTACACAACGCAATATGTATGAACAAGTAAAATTGAGCACACAATTGCACACCTGAGCAAGATACATTCAGTCCCTCATACTAGGTTTGCATACTAAGTCATAACATACTTAAGTCTATTGCAACCCGGCTAGAATGCTTTAATTTCAAAACTATATACATGTAGAAGTATATACAAGGAGCTAAAGAGGCGTGGTGGCAAACAGGTTTTGATGAGGCTAAGCACCGGGAACTAGTTTGCTACCTGAGAAGAGAAAACATGTTGAAACGTGAGCTGGGAAGCCCAGTGAGTGACTACTTTAATAGATTATGCGTTCAAAGATAAAGCATCAAAAGTATTTCAACAAGACCGCCAATTTACAGGATTTAAGCACCCCAAAAAGCAATGCATAAGAACTCATAAGGTAGCATCAAAATAAAAAATAGGTATTTCAAATTGTAGTAACTCATAATAAAGAAAATTTGTAGCATGGTACCCTTCCAAACCCTAGCTGTGGCAGAGTCCTCTCTAAACCAACAGCTTCAATACCTCTCTCACGTACATGTGGAATGCCATTTAAGCTCACTGACCTCCCCTAATACCTTCTCCATGTCCTTCAGTATTGGGGCCAGACCAACTACCACCTGAATACCTTCTCACTGTCCTTCAGTATCGGGGGTCAGGTTTTCTCTCTCCCCCAGGTACCTTCTCCGTGTCCTTCGGTACTAGGGGTTAATAATATACAAGGCATGCTTTAAATAGTTAGAAACATAGTTTGGAATCCCATTCAGCAAGTTTTCAACATAAACACAAACTTTCATTTTAAACAAGCTTCCAAACGTCGAGTGTCATGCCAATAGTTAAGTTCATCGTACGGTTAAAGGAGAACTCACTGACCAAACTCATTTTTCATGTTCTGAACGCATAAATTCTTTAACGTAGCCAACCAATCATATTTTAAGGTTTGGGCAATTCAACCATGTTTTAGAATGGATTAATGCAAGGTACTTCCAAGAAAACCTACTTCCAAACTTAGGTTTCATTCTTGAACGCGGAGTAACTAGTTACAATTATGCTTAACTTTCAACACCGCTATTTATTAATAGGAGTTCAATGAAACATGAATATAAATTAGTTTAAGCATGCTTCAATATCCATCACTAGTAAGCTTTCGAATAAAGATCAAAGCATAGGTTTTCAAACAAAGTCACTCACAATCACCGGAAGACTCCCAAGGCTTATAAGCTTCGTCTATCTTCGTTTGCCCTGAAAATGAATTCCATAACATTAATCCCTTTTTCTACTTGGCTAAAAATTAGATCTAATTCAGTCACATAACTTATAGCATAATAACTGAACAACTTGGCTGTAAGGTATAACAAATTGGAAGCACATCTTCCTTACTCTCTCTCTAGCCCTTTCTCTTTTTAACCAAAAATTACAGATTCAACTTCCAGCATGGGTTTCTCAACATTTAGCAAAACAACCACCAAATTTTATTTGATAACCCTCAAATAAAATATCTAAACTTACTTACCTCAAAATTTGAGCTTCTAATTCGTCCTCATGAGCTCGAAATCTTCAGATTTCTTCACCTTGTTCTGCTGGCCAAGAAACTGGAACACCTCTCGGTTTTCTTAAGTTTTGATGACCTTCCTCTTCGTATTTTCTCACAACCTTTTCCAGACCTATTCTTCATTCAATTTCTAAGATTTTGGCTCAAGAATCATCGAATTTTCCCAAGTGGATTGAGAGATATGACCATTTGAAGTTGACCCATTTCCTAGAGCTTCCAGCTGGCTATTGGATTCACAAGAAATGGACAGCTCCTACTTCATGAATAACACTAATCCGTGAATTCATATACATTGGCCAGCTCCTACTTCTTCCTTTAGACCTTAAGTCTTTTTAAGTCCACCTAATCCATAAAATAAACTTTAACTAATTTAATTAGAAATTAAAGCTTTTGCATTCAAAACATAATACACCTAATGTATACCCAACTTGCTCATGACCTTAACTTACTTCAACTCAACTTTTAATATGCTTATCTCAATGCCTAACCTATCTCCTTATGAAGCTTTATGCACGTTATAGTCCACAACTTAGGAAATTCCCAAATTCAACCACGGCATCCTTCAGTGCAACCTATACCAATTTACGTGTATCAAACTTCATGTATAAGTGCAATAAGATCAAAAGAAAATTTAGGGCTTACAAGAATCTTGTGTGCGACTGTTTTCTTTTTTCTTTCTTCTGATTTTTGCATTGACCCAAATGACATTCATGGCTGAAGGTAAATGGGTATCTTTTGAAACTTCAAAAAAAGGTCTAAAACTTGCACATGCTTTTTAATCCTTAGATTCTTTAGATGGACATTGGTAACATAACCACACTATAGGATTGACATTGTATTAGGGATATTACCAATTACCAATCCAACTTTCATTTGCAAATATCTGCTCCTTGCCTTTAACAAATGCTCAAATATTTCATTACCAAAGAAGGATGTAATAGTCTCTACTTTTGTTTTGGACATAAGTTGAAGGTATTCTGTATAACGCATTATGTTTGCATATGCTTTTTTTTTTTAAACTTATAACTAAAATGGGATTCCTTGATTACCCCTTGATCATCATAAATCAAAATCTTCTGAGATCATCTTGCAATGAGAACTATATGGTAGCTAGAGTTTTGCTCATTATATATTTTTGTATGAATACTACTAGAACATTAGTAACATCATCGTCTTCTTTTATCTTAATTATATGCCAATTTTAGGTTTCATTCCCTAAGGTCAGAGCAAAGCTTAAGTTAGAAAACGTGCAATAACATTTTCCACCATATACACAGGCAAGTTCTTCTTCATGCTGTGTTAACTTACAAAATGCCATGATGTATCTAAGTTTTTCATATTTAGGTTGGCCCTATGCTTGTCACACATTGGGGACTTAGTAATTCGGTAATTCTTCGATTATCTGCTTAGGGAGCTCGGGACCTATTTGCTTCAAATTATAAAGGTTTCTTAATTCCTTATTTGAAGATAATAATATTTTAATGTAGGACTGTTGATTGTGGATTTTACACCTGATTTGCATTTGGAAGATGTCAAATCAATCCTTAGCCGACACAAATCTCAGTTTATGGTATTTCTGGATCATATACTATTCATGCGAGTTCCTAGATTCTTCCATTCAAGTAATATCTAATCTTTGGTTTTCATTCAAACATCATTTTGTAATAGTGTCTTCTAAGTTGAATTAAAAATTTTAAAATTTTAAAATACGTATACTTCAAGGTGAAGAAACTTCTCATTTCGATGGCTCTCCTTTCTCTCATTTATTGTGTACTTCACCAATTATTTAACAAATATAATCTTTTTGTTAGAATGTCAGTGAAGAGTAGGAATATGAGCCTCTAATTTATGCACTTTGCATTTTCCATTTTGAATAGTATTCTGGTTGAATACGGATGAGTCAAGCAAATTGTTTTTGGACAATATTCAATCAACGAAAGGTGAAACATGTCACAAGCAATGGAGAACAAGTAAGCTTTCTCTTTAATTTGTTCTCTCTTGAAAATATGAATGAAGGGTATAGAAACAGTTTTTATGCTCACTCTGGCTGTTCTAATATGAATCTTTATCTCGGTTCATTGCAACCATCCTAAGGTTCTGCTTGAGCAAGGTCGTTAATATTTCTCTTTCATTCCAATTGGAAAAATATTTTCTTATTTGGTTGAGTGGATTAATATAATATAATATATAGGACATTGAAATGTATCTTCAGTTCATTTTCTATGTTCTTTTTTGCTTTTTTTCTTGGCTAATAATACACTAATAGTTGTTGGACTTATCATAGACCAAATATTGTACAATTCATTACTGCTGATTGGCATGTACACGAGTTTTTAATAATCTCTTAAAATAAAACAATTCTGAATTGTTTGGTAAAGTTTAAATTAGAAATAGATTTTTGTAAATTGTTTCTTTAACCATCATTTCATAATAATTCTTTTTTTTTTCATTTTTTTGTTTGAAGAGAATAAGGTCTAATAATTTCTTTTTAATTACTTAACTGTAATTACAAAATTGTAGCTAAATTTCAATAATTAAAAACATGTCTTAGAAGAAGTTGCTTTTGGTTGGGATTTTGAAAATAGTTTAGAAGAATTTTAGCAATGTAAATGCATTTGTCCCCACTCATGCATTTGTTATAAATTTTTCATCTGGTTATAAATTATACATGAGCTAGACTCGTGAGCTGGTTATTTTGAATTACCATCAGCTTATACATGGTATCTCGTGTTCGTGGGAGGAGCTCAATGTATAACAATAACGCTTTAATTGCTAAGAGGTATGTTTCTTAACTTTTTATTAGAAACAATTTATTTCCTCTGAGTGTCTACATAGTTGTGTGCTTGTGATTGTATTTATTGTTTCGTTTTCCTTTTCAAGGATTTAAACAACACTAGCTCTTGATGAAACATAAGAGTATGTATTGTGAGCTCACTCAAAGTTTTTTGTGCTTGTGGTCTTACTAGCCTCTCCAAATAGCAGCAACAACAACCTGCAACAGAAGTGTAAGTCTAAATTAAGGTTTTGACATTATTTTATATTGTTTTGTTAGTTTATTTTCAAGTTTTGTTCATTGCTTCATCATGTGAATTCCATACAACATTGTGTATTAGAGCAATTTGATGTCAATGATATGCTATCACATATGATTTGAAATTATGGTCACTTATTTATACTAGGCATTTATTCGTAGTGTTAACCAAAAATTGAACTGTATAGCTACTTAAAAACATAAGATTTAACTTCTTTTCACGAGAATGAATCAAAACATTTGGTTTATTAACTTTACTTGATGTATGTTTGTGCATTTATCATCATGGTTGTTGTATTCTCTCAAGAAAGAGCTTGAAAATTCTCTCCCAAACAGGAAAATCTCCATTGCATGCCCCATTTTCCCCTGGTGAATGCCTTTTTAATTTCCAGCAAAAATTTGGCTTTTGATTTAGAAATCAAATTGCAGTCAAGGCTTAAATAGTTTCATTTTGTTTTTGTTTTTTCTAAGGATAATTCTAGCAGTTGGAATGTCAATGTTTGTGATTAGGGCATTGGCGAACAACAAAATGAGAGCATTAACAACAATCAAGTCACGCACGATAAGTTGTTTTAATTGTCGAATGACTTATCTAGTTGCACATGTCTTTAGCTGATAGAGCATTCTAAGGCTCAAGACTGTTTAATCCATTTGGATTTTCATTTAAGTCAATTTTGTTTGATTCATTCCCATCTAAGTATTTTACCGTATTCTTTTATCAACTCCTCTTTAAACGTATTTCATTTCCGTTTTGCCTCTCAGTCAATGAAAAATGAAAAGTTGCAGATCTTCAATGGCCAATGTGGTTGCTGGGAAATTTTAATGAATGCCCACTAGCTCATAAATGATATCTGTAACTGCTCTACTTTTATTTCTCCATATTTGATTACTTGTTGTTGTTTTTCTTATTGGTTTTACTTTACATTCAAATCTTCGTTTCTTCTTTCATTTCTGTTTTTTGGTTTAAGGTTATATAAATAATGTGTTTGATTGCTTTTGATGTTTTTATAATCTGCATCACCTGTGGCATAATGGTTGAGTGTGGCATAGTGGTTGGTGCACATATCGAGATGATATTTGGATTCAATATAGCTAATTCTTACCTGGGCTCTCCATGCAATAAAATTTTTATTTGACATCAAATATTAAAGCATGAATGGCCAGCTAGATAGAGAAGCTTTATTTCAGATCTTGTTTCAGCAGCTAAAACTAGTGAAACAATTTGTCAGAACTGCATGGCGATTTTAAAAGTAGGTTTCTGAACTTTTGTTTATGTGACCATATGTTGTTCCATTTTACATGGATGACAGTCTTTTCTTTTATAATTTTTTTTTCAGCTCTTGAGTGAAGAGGTCTTTGATTTCTCAAAGGAGAGATGAACACAACAAAAAAAAATCCAAGGAGCTTAAACAATCTTTGAACATGTAAATTGCTTGTATTTTTCCTAATATGTTGGATCTGTGAATTTTGTTCTGAATCATTATGCGCAGTATATTTTATAAGAATTGTATTACATATAGAGAAATTTTATGTTCTTTGATTTTTTTGAGGTCAATATAAGAATTGTATTACATATTTTATATTTTATTAATTAAAGTTAAGTTTTTGTGAAGTTTCTTGTTGTATAAAAATGTAATACTATTGAGATTTTATTTTGTACATAAGTTAAGAAAGGGGAATATTGCTGGTTAGGCTCGTTTGCAACTAATTTTTTTTTATTAAATTATTGACAAAATGGTGACGATCATTGTCTGTCATTGAAAATCACTATTTTTGACATTTAATGACGGGCATACTTTTAATGACAGACTTTTAATGACGGGCATACTTTTAATGACGGACATTTAATGACAGACAGATTTTTAATGTCATACATTGACTGACATTAAAAGTTGTCTATCATTGTAGGCTACAATGACGGGCGACTTTTAATGACTGGCAAAGCCCGTCATTAAAAATCGCCCGTCATCGTAGCCTATAATGACATGCAAAAAGATGTCGGACGCTTTTCGTCATTGTTTTCCTATAATGACGGGCAATGCCCGTCATTAAATTCCAAATTTGTACTAGTGATAGGTTCATTTTTCAAATTGTTTGATTTTTATGCTAAAATTGAGTGGATAATTTTTTACATGATGTTAAATTATATATATATTTCAATATTATGTCAATTTCTCTCATAATTTTTAATTTTATTACTAATAAGTCAAAATTAAAAAATTTATTACTTGAAAAAACAACATTAACACTATAATGGCAGTGTAAAATTTTGAATTTATCTTTATTAAGAAATGTTCTTAAAACCTATTGCTAATGTTATTCGAATTGTTCGTGAAACACATGATTAATAAATCAAAAGTAAACGAGATAGCTTGTATGTATCTCTTAGTTGACATGTTAGATGTTAAGCTTAGAAGATAAAGAAAATAACAACATAATATGAAATGTTGAAGTCAACAGAAGCAAAATTTAGAAAATTGTCTAAATGATCTCGAAGATTAAATATTACAAAAATTCAAGAAAAGAGACCAAATGACTGAAGCTATATAAAAGTAAATAGTTCCTAAATTAGTCAGGATAGCCATAGTGAAGAATTTTTTAAATATCTCTCTGGGAAGAAAAATATGAATGAAAGTAAATTTGATTTATTAGTTTTTTTGTGGAATATAAATGCCACTTAGATAGTCGATATAAGATCTACTATCAAAATTTATTCTTTATTACATTTAATATTTAATTTTTGGAAAATACTTAACATGTAGCATAGTTTCTACAAGTTGGCACCAGAAAGCCTATCTCAGTTAACGTAGTGAAAGACATTAAGATGTCATTAAGTAATAATTGTTAATTAATGTTGAATGTGGTGTTTTATTACCATAAGAGAAATTCAATTTCTCAAACTTTATTACTAAAAGGTTCATATAGTATGAATTATTTTTTCAAAATTGTTTGAAAATACATTCAGCTAAAAATAAAAACAATTTGTATATGTTAAAATACTGAAATATTCAGGATTATTGAATCTAGAATAGAAAGACATTTTTTTTCCTAAGAAACAATACTTGACTTTGGCATTTAAGGTTGATTAACATCAACTTGAATAAAATGAAAAGACTAATAAGAGGTAATTTTCTAAAAGTTAGAATTAATTACTTTATGTAACGCCCGGCTTATTTACGGGCATTAATTTCAAATTATGGAATTAAGTGGAATGATTTTCATTTGGAAAGTTAAATTTGAAGGTTAATTTGAAATTTGGAATGAGAAGAAGGGTAAAATTGGAAATTTATTTTTATATATAACAATCCCCCATCTTTATCCATTCTTTTTTTTTTTTAATATTATTTTATTATTTTATTTTTATTTTTATTTTTATTATTATTTTTTTTTTTTCTCTTCTTCTTCCTCCCGCAGCCCTTCACCAATTTTTTTTCTTTCTCTCTCTCTCTCTCTTTCTCTTCCCGTCGTCCTCTCTCCCTCCCCGAAATCTCTCTCTCTCTCTCTCTCTCTCGCGTGAACGCCGGCTGCGCAGAGGCTGAACTGCCGCCATCCGCCTCTAACTTCAGATCGATCGCCGACCGCCATCGCAGTTGGTCGCCTCCTCAACCACGCGCCGTCCAGCCTCGCAATGACCGTCGGAGCTCCGAATCGAAGACCCACGCAATTCTGATCCCCGGTTTTGCTTCAGCACTGCCGCACGAGCCCCCAAGTCGTGTTCATCACGTCGCCGGACGCATCCTCGGCGGTTCTGCAACTCGTGAACCAACCCCAGCTGCCGGAAAACCCAGATCAGCGAGCCTCGCACGAAATCCGGCCTTCACGCGCCGCCGGAAGTTCCACGAGCCGCCGCACGCGCCGGCAACGCGCCGCCGTCCGCCGCCGCACTCGCCGCCGTCTCCGATTCCAATTTTCGAGCCCGAACAGTCTCCGTTACGATCGTGTTACGATTTGGGTAAATTTTGCCATTTGGTCCGTTTCGTCGAGTTATTAATGTTAGAATGTGTTTTAGCGTAATTCGGATGGTTTAAGACACGTTTAGGAAACTTTTTAGGTGATTTGTCGAGGACCTTAGATTGTACTTGGAGTGGGGACTCGAGAAGCTCATTACTAGTGGAGAAAGGGTATTTTAGTAAGTAAAGATTTAAGGTAAGGGATCTCACAACGAAAGAAGTTTTCGAAACCTAGAGCTAGCCCTATATTTATTTTGAAAGTTTATGTTTTTCGTGTTAAGTATTTAAGAAAGAAAGTGTTTTATATGTATATTCCTTTATACGCTAGTTCCATGAGTTCTATTTGAGTTTTCATGTTAAAAAGAATGGAAATGATATGTATGTCTTTGAAATGCGATTGCCTTGACTTATGCATTCATGAGTATGATCTAAAACGAGCGGGACCTCATGCATGTGTTGTGTGCTCATGAAAAGATTTATGTAAGGCCGTGACAATAATTCTCCTAAAAGTTTTATGTGGGTTATGAGGGAACCCGAGTCTTCGGATTCTCTATGCTCCCGGGGTTCGAGAGTGCCCCACGATGGTAGCCGACGGGCTTGAGTCTTCGGACTCCACGATGGTAGCCTTCGGGCTGAGTCTTCGGACTCCACGATGGTAGCCTTCGGGCTGAGTCTTCGGACTCCACGATGTATGTTAGCTTTCGAGCTCAACTCTCAGAGTTAGGGGAGGACTCTATTCAATGGAAAATTATGTCTTCAGACTATTCACGAGGCCCTCGGGAGAATTTAATCGTTCACGAGAGCCGCGAAGAAAAGTACATGGTTTATAAAACGAATTTTAGGTCCCCTACTAAAGCGATGGTTTACGATGGTTTTATGATTTAAAATGACATGTTGCATGCGAGTGAAACTTTTATTTTGAAACTATGAGTTACTTACTGAGTATTATTCGTTAATACTCACCCTTTTCCTTTTAAAAATGTTTTCAGGTAAGGCTAAGATCGGCCCTAGCGCGTGACCGGAGATCAGCTACTCGAGTCATGGGAGCCGAGCGATCGCTATTCCGCTTCTTTTATGTTTCTGGATGTACATAGAACTCATGTCGAGTTTTTAAATGTTTAGGAGGATGTTTCAAAGTCTTTTAACCTTTCTTTGTAAATCGTGCACGTGTATTTGGCTTTCTATGTTTGAATTCACTTGGTTTCTGCTGTTTGAACCCTAGCATCATATTGAGAAGTTTGTTGGATGCTAGGAGGTTGTTTGAAAATCTTAGAAGTGTGTTTTTCTATGTCTTATCAGGTAAGGGTCAAATTTTTGGTTTTCGCGTAGTTACGCCGTTATGCTGCCGAAATTTTCGGTAATATAGCGACGTGACTTAGTAATGACTCTTAGGTAGCGTGTTGAGCCTATAGGGTCGTTACACTTTACCTGTTTGTAAATCTTGCCTTTCATACAAGATAATCGTTAGGGCTTTATTAGATAAGGGTAGAACGCCAAAGAATACTTTGGGCTTACACATTATGACCCAAATAGTCTGATGAATGTAAAGGCCAAATAAAGTCATAAATATTTCGTCACTCTAGTTGATGATCATTCAAGATACAAATATCTTTACCTAATAAACATAAGTCTAAATTTTTTAAAAGTTTAATAAAATTAAGACTACAGTTAAAAATTGATTAGATAATTAAATCTATCAAGACATTATGATTAGACCATAATAGAAAGTATATGAACATTACGTACTAAAACTAATTGATAAAAAAATGAGTTTTTATCCCAATTATCTTAATACCAAGTACGATTTTGTAAAACTGTGTTGCAAGAGAAGAAACGTGACCTTGTTAGACATGAACACATCAATAATGAGTTACACCATTACCATACTCCAATTAGGAAATGCAATAAAGATTGCATGGTGAACATGATTCCTTCCAAAAGTGTCTATGAGACAATTTTAAGATTATAGAAAAGTAGTAAGCTGATTTACAACACTTCACCATTTGGGAATTTTAAGCTCACATGCTGAAACAAGCCTAAAAAGCTTACATATATTCAAATATAAGCTTAAGTGTAGACCACTCCTAAAGAGTATAAAATAGTCTTTTATGTAGTCCTAAAACGAATAAAGTATTTGTATGAAAAATATCATTTTTATAAGACGTGTCAAATAAAAGACTACAGACCTCTAATAAGGTGAGATAGTGTTAATAAATTGATTTCAAGTGAAGCCACTAAATAATTAACAAAACTTGTTAACAATTTAATTACATTTGAAAGTCAAATAGATCCTAATCATGAATTGGATAAGTCTCATTGTAGTGGGAGAGTTATGAGATGACTCAACCTTGACAATGACTTAATTGAAGCCCAAATTATCATGTTAGATGATAAAGTTGAAGGCTTATTACCTGCAAAGTGAGACAAATGGCAAATGATTAAATCTAATAAAAGAAAGTAGATTGCAAGTAAATTTTCTCACTTGTTGCCATATTGAAATCTGTAAGTATTATTTAATTTATTGTTGCATATGTGATATAAAAAAAATGAATATTTAGAATTTTTTTATGAAAAAAAAATCTTAGATAATGCATCTACACAAATCAATCAGATATGTTTATTTTCAAAGATAAAAAATAAAAGGTTTGCGAAATAGTAAAAGTTCATTTATGAAATGAATTTTAACATTAGATATGTGAATATAAGGTTTGATAAAAGTATCAAAACCTATGACTTTAAATAAATATTAATAAATCTTATATAAACAAGAAAGTCATTAATTACCTAGTAGATTTTTCTCATGTTTTATGTTGATGATACTCATTATGAATGATGTAAGATGTCTATCTAACATAAAAATTTGACTAAATAACCAATTCCAAATGAGTGATTTGGAATGACTTAATATATTTTACATGTCCAAAATGGAGATTTTAAAGACAAAATGTTAACTTTGTCTCAAACATTTTATATTGACAAAATTATTGTCAAATATTTGATATTTATATCTAAAGAAGTGTATCCTAAGACACCTCAAATGTTGAGAGTATATGATATGCATAAATGAGACTAAACATTTAATATACAATTGGTTAACATATATCAATTAAACGAATAGTATGACCATTGAGTAGAAAAATAAAAATTTTCTCAAATTATCTATGGATGATAAAAAAAAACTTTTGTGTATGGAGTTAGAGATTTGATCTTTACAAGATATGTTGGTTCTTGCAAAGATTTAGCAAATCTATGTAAAAATAAATTTTACCCTAGGTGGTGGAGTATGGTATACAAGTTAAATTATTTTACTTGTAAAGCAACAAAAGAACTTGTATGACTCAAATAGTTCCTTGAATATCTAAAATGTGTTTCAAATATGATTTAATCTATTCTCTTTATCATGATAATAGTGGTGCAAAGACTAATATTAAGGAAATTAGAAAATACCAATGTATAGGGAATCATATCGAGAGAGAGAAAGCATCATGGTAGTGATCAATATGACTTTTAACAGCAATCATTTGGATCTATATAAAGAGACTCTCAAGACTAAAGTGTTTGAGGATCACCTAAAATGTCTAAGATTACGAGTGTAACACCCCAAGCCCAGGATTCTGACCAGGGTTTGGAATCCAGATTCGACACCTAACGGCCCCAGCATTCCCCTGCATCCCCTGCAGCCTGACCACGCTACCTACTTATCTTGAGCTGCTTGCGAGAGTGAAGATTGTCCCTACAAACCAACACAGATCCTTTCAGCATGCTTTGTCCTCACTCACATGCTTCCTAGGAAAATTCCTAAGAGATCACCTAACATAAGATTGCTCCAAGCCAAGCACGTTTAACTTTGAAGTTCCTATGATTGAGCCACCGAAAAGGAAGGTGCACCTTGTTGATATAAGTAGTAGTTATCAATTCTTTTAAGCCTTTTCTTAACCATGTCTTGCATAGCCTCAAGATCCCTCTCATTCGAATGTGGTCTCAGTTCATTCATGTACCCCTCCTAACCTCGGGCGTTACATGCCCACCAGCTTTCACCTTGGTTCGTCCTCGAACCACATCTTATTGGGAGAGTTCCGCTCTGATACCATCTATAACGCCTCAGGCCCACGATTCGAACCAAGGTTTGGAATCTAGATTTGACACCCAACATTCCCCTGCATCCCCCGGGCCTAACCCTCTACCTACTTATCTTGAGCTACTTGCGAGAGTGAAGACTGTCCCCACAAACCAACACGAATCCTATCAGCATGCTTTGTCTCGAGGCGTTACAACGTGACATGTCTCATCTTTGCTAAGACAAGTGGGAGAATATGTTGGGTATAGAGTATGCCCTAAGATCATGTCTCGCCGGCTTTAGTGCAAGTGGGAGATTATTGGAATTTATGCCATAAAACCTCGTAATTAATAATTTATTTAATAATTAATAATAATTTTGAGGGGTTCGAACCTAGCTGAGCTTTGAGATAATGACCTATTTAAAGTAGCGACCCCTCAATACTCTATAAAGCATATTAGAAGGATTTTGCAATAAACGCCAACTATGTTTAGTGAGCATAGCTTGATTAAACAACAAAATGTCTCATAATCCTAACCCACCATAATCTTTTCCTTGACACATTTGCATCTAGCTGCGCCAATGGATGCTCTTCTTATCTTATTCTGAATCCCACCAAAAATTTGCACACGTTGAATTTAAATTCTAACATAAGGATTTTCGGAGTTGGAAACACATAATCGCATAGTTTGTGATTTCTTGGGCCATTGCTTTGATCAAAATTTCCTTTGATCAACTCTAGAGTGTCTTCCACACTCGTTCCTTGATTGATCTAAAAATTTCAAACCTATTTCGAGCTGTATGTGAGGGGAGCCCCAAGTATTTTCCCAACGTGTTCGTGGCTTGAACCTGTAATTCCCTTTGGATCTCCTCTATAATGATTAGATGGGTATTCTTACTAGAAACAAATATTGATTTATCGTGATTAATCGTTTGTCCAGAAGCCTTTTCGTAAGTGTTCATGACCCATTTTATCGTTCGACAATCATTTAGCAAAGCTTTGAAGAGAAGTATGTTGTCATCTGCATAAAAAAGGTGATTAATAATAGAACAATAACAATTAATTTTTAAGCCAGTAAAATTCAGAAGATATTCTTCCCTGTGTAAAAGCGCAAAAAGACCTTCAACACAAAATAAAAAGAAACAGGAAGAGAGGATCCCCTTGGTGAAGACCTCGAAGTGGCATAAACTCTTCTTGTTGGATGCCATTAGAAGAACCGAGAACTTGATTGACTCCATATATTTCATTATGAGGGAAACCCATCGTGCCTCAAAACCCATTCTTTCTATAATTCGACGAAGATAAATCTATTCCACCCAGTCATGAGCTTTACTCATGTCGAGTTTCATAACCACCACCCCATCCTTACCCAACCTTTTATTGTTGATAGCATGGAGACACTCGAACCACAACAACGCATTATCCATTATCAATCTTCTAGGAATAAAAGTTGATTGCATCGGGGAGATGATTTGATCCAGTACAATGTTTAGCATGATCACTAATGTTTTGGCTATAAGTTTATAAGCCACATTGCAAAGATTGATAGATCTAAAATTCGCTAGTTTTCAAGGATCATTCACTTTGGGATCAGAACTATTAGCGTTTGATTCAAGCTTTCCAAGTGACTATTGATTCAAGCTTTCCAAGTCGCTGTCCTCATTTAGGAAATCAAGGAAAATTTGAGTCAGATCATCCCCCTATCTCCCAGTAAGTCTGGTAAAACAGAGCATGAATTCCATCAGGGCTGCGTGCTTTTGTCGAATGCATGCTCTTTAAAGACTTCTCTACTTTATCTCGTGTGAAAGGTTTGATCAAATCTTTAATTATTCATGACTAAAACTATAGGTAAGCACATTCTAGAATTTTATCAATGTCCTCGTGATTGAGCTGTGAAGAAGCAAACAAAACTCTAAAATACGAAGTTGCTATTCGGCCAAGTTGATCTCCATTAGTAGTCCAAACCCCAGAGTTATCTGCAAGCCCAATTATTGTGTTTCAATTTTTACGTTGCATTGCTCGTAAATGAAACCAATACGTATTTCGATCTCTCCATGCTAACCAATCCTCATAGGACGTTTGCTTCCAGTACTTTTCATTTTCCTCTAGTAGCCTTTCCAAATCCACATTTGCATGTTTCCAAGGCTCAAGAGATTGAATAGTTGTCTTTGATTCTAGGTCTTGAACTTCTTTTTCTTCTCTCTATCGCTCCCTTAAGAAAGACATTGAGTCTGTTATGGTGATCTTCTAAGTTTCGAGTCGTAGGAATTCGCTACACATTGCCTATAATCTGTCGACAATCTTCAAATTGAACTCATCTTTCTTCAAAGCGAAGTAGCCTTTGGTGTGGGACATTGCCCAACGTGTGGTTATTTGTTGACCAAGTACCAAGGATAGTCTATGATCTAATGTATGGAAACAAGATGCATGACCTGAAAGTTCCTACATCTACACAACATCTCATAAACAAGAATCTATCCAATTATTCTCATACTGAGGTATCATTATAAAAATGGCAAACCCAAGTGAACGTATGACCTTTAAAACCAGGATCTATAAAACCACATTTATTAATAACTTCCTTAAAACTATCCATTTGGTTTGAATTTCGCATGGAACCTCCTTGTTTTTCAGTATAAGAGATAGGCTTGTTGAAATTTCCTCCTACTATCCAAGGTTGAAATCTCCTCCTATTATCCAAGGTAGATCACAAGTACTTTTTAGCTTTTCTAGAAGATTCCAAAAGTGACCTCATTGGTCCACTGTCGAATTTCTATAGAAACCTTAAAACGCCAATTACCATCTTTTTCCTTTATTAGAGCATCAATACGGCTTGAAGAAAAAGATAGTATATCAATGTTTAGATCTTGGTCCCCACAATAACATTAACCCTCTACTTTTACCCCTACTAGAAAAAAAAAATAATAATAATAATAAAAATAACTCTTTTTCTTTACTTCCCTTTTTTTATTACATTATTGAAAATTTATTAAAAACCACAGCAAACCAACAACCACCCTCAACCCCTTTCAAGAATGAGAGGAAGAATGTCTACTGGAAAGAGATCTTTCCATACCAAAGATTTTCTGGAAGAAGGTGCCAAAGCCGCTAAATCATGGGCAACTTTGTTCTCCTCTCTAAGAATCTTACAAAAATCACAAATATTCACAAAAGGAGCAAGATGAAGAGCTTCTTCAATAAAGAGATCCGCTACCATCAGATCCAAATCCAAGTTATTTAAAAGGTTAGTCACCTCAAGTGAATCAAATTCCACTTCCACAGGAGAATTACACCCCTTCCAATGATGCTCGATGATCACTTTGGCTTCAAGCACCTTCACCGACCACTTGTGATGAACGAAACTACTCCTCCTAGAATAGGATGACCGATCCAATCACAAACAGTCCACCCCATGCCTCCTTTGTTAAGCTTGTCTGACTAGGTTGAGTCCAAGTTGAGCGTCTAACGGCCAACAGTCAGCTTCTTCCAGCAGCTCTTGCCCGCATAGTAAGGTTTCGCCCACACGCCTAAGATCTTGCCTCTCCCATTTACGTGGATCTCCAAGATTCTTTTTGTGGATATCACAAGGAAGTTTGTATCCACACACTCATTGTTGAAACTAACTTGATTTCTCTTTTGCCAAAGATTCTACAACATGATAAGGATACAGCCCAAGACTTCCTTAGGATTGTTTCTCCTAATGCAGCCCCAATAATCGAAAGGATCCTATTTTCCTGTGCCAAAGCCAAAAACTTAACATTAGAAGGGAAGAAAAAGTTCCACAGATGTCTAGCGTACCTCCACTCCCACAATAAGTGGCTCATTGTTTCCACATAACACCTACAAAAAGTACAAAAGGAATTGATAACAATTCCTTTCTTTGCAAGATTGCTCGCAGTAGGGATGAGCTCATTAAGCATCCTCCAAACCATGATTTTGATCTTAGGCATCACATCAACACCCCATAAAGCCTTCACAGATCATTCAAACTCTTTTGTATTGGATTGGGACGTCGAACAAGCAAGAGCCAGGTTTATGCCTAGATGATAAGCGCTTTTAACAATGAACTTCCCTTTCTTATTAAAATTCAATACAATTTCATCCTCTCTAGCTCGATCACTCCGAAGAATGTTCAGGATATCTTCTGCATCATGATCCAGAAAGGCTCCCTTTTATGAGCCCTTTGTTCCACCGACCATCAAGACCCAAGAGATCTGCAACCCTCCCCAACTTGAAAGAATCAGGAGTCATACTCGTTAAAACTTGATGCATTTGGTTGGCACAAGAGATTTAAATCAAACTAAAACATCAAGACAGAACTAAAACATCAAGATAGAGCTATAAAACCATACAACCAATGAAATCACTGAAATTAGAGTTCAATCAAAAGAAAATTTTATTATTTTAGAGGTCAAACGACCACAACACTAATTTCTAATTATATATTATTTTAGAGAAGCAAATATTAAGTCACCAACTTTTGCTTACCACTTTATTATGCCTTCCATTAATTTATATGGTTGAATCTTAGAGAACCTTGATGGTTCCATTGAAAATACCATGAGTATTTGAACATGTAAGCCTGATAACATAAGCACATGGTAAACATTTTTTCCAAGTAGCTAGAACTTAACCATCAAGTATTAAATGGAAAAGAATTACACAAACCAACAAGACCTCATATAACTTTTGAGTCTCTTTCCATAACTTTCGTTGCCTTCTTTATAAAAAGCACAACAAAACCTAAATTTGGCACTCACTAAACCTTCTTTTTTTAAAACTACTTCATAGCCTTCTTTTTCTACAATTTCAAACTCAAACTCAACTCAAAATCCAAATCCAAACTTAAATGAGTGTATGAAGGCCACTCAAAAAGATCACGGTGATGAATTTAAAAGAAAAGACTCTTTATAAGGCCGCAAAGTTTTCTCAAAAAACTTCCAAATTAATCACCTTCAAAATCAACCTTTAGTGAGAAACAAAGTTTGAGAACAATATTAGACTAGCCATAGCTTTTATTCTCCAAGTCAAAATTTGTAACTACATAGCATAAAATTATAGAACATCTATGTTAGTAACATAGAAAATTGTATTTATTGACTTGCATCTCCGTGAAGTCCATCTCAAAAATATTCATCACTGTACAACATCTTCCAAGCATTACATGTCACATTGGATGAGACTTTGTACAAAACCACAATTGTTCATCAACCTTCTCTTCCACTTGTATTCCATTTTATGAAGGTCCAAAACATTCTGAGGTAAAGAAAAAATCCATCCAAAAGCTTCCAACATATGAGTCCAGTAACAATAACCAAAAGAACAACCACCAAATAGGCTTAAGTTTATAATGCCAACAACAAAATTGCGAGAATGAAAATTAGCACATGACAATGCCAATACTAGATAGAAAATGTGAAACTATATTAACATTATTCAAATTAATTCTGAAAAGAAAAAAAGTATATAATCAACTTTCAATCTCATAAAATTTGATATATTATTAGTTACCTTCTAAACCCTCTAAAACTAGGTAGGCATAAGGAGATAAATAATAGTTGCCTTGAGAGTTGAACCACCTAACTGCAATTCCATAATCAATCGGTGATAACATTGAGTACAAGCAATTACATAATCAATCTATGTGATCCATTTGGAATACTATGTGATCCATTTGGAATACTCCACCTTGAAAACAATATATTGCTCAGACTTATTTATAAGTTGTATCAATCATGAACTTTGCTTCAACTCAACTGGAGAAAGAAAGGGTGCACAACTTGTTAAAATAACACTTTAGGAAGTGAGTGCATAAACCATAAAAGTCTTTTTTCTTTTTTCTTTTTTTTTCCTTTGCACAACGTACATGCAGATACAAAACAGGTAGGGAGATTGAGATACTTTTAAATCTAAAACATTTATTTAACTAACAAGTAAATCTTATAGAACACTTTAACTTCACAGGTCAAGAAACGAACTCCCAGTAGCTAAATAATGCAAAAGATTTGGTCTTCTTTTTTCTTATTACAAGCTAGCACGTTTAAGCATAAGCTACAACTTAGTTCTAAATCAGGCCTACCAATATTTTACCTCGTGAATTAAGCCTCACTTTCATCTAAACCAATTTGAGGCTGTTAAAGTAGAAATACTATGCAAGTCAAATTCTGTTGTGGTCTCACTAGATTCTTGCCTGATAATATATAATTGGATGTTCACCATAAATTAGAACAAAATGTAAAAAGGAAAACAAAACTCTCATACTTACAATTGAATTTAAGTTCACCCAGTTGAATTTCAAAAAGCTCCATAGTCATGGCTCTACCCACTTAAGAAACGATCAACTTCTAAAAATGCCATTGCAAAAAAGAAGTTTAGTCATTCGAGCTAGAGGTAACTAAATAGTTGAATTGAACCAAGGAGGGAAATTTTCATAAAATAGTGAAAAAATATATATACTAACAAACTCCATTGATCTACTCATCCAAAAAGGGCAAAGTGAGGTAGTAAGAAAAGAATCACACTCCATGCATGATAATAAAACAATCACATCAGACAAACAAAACAACTCTTATGTTGACCAAAAGTACTGAAAAAACCATAATCTAGCATAAAATCAACAAATTAACAATAATTTCCAACAAGCAGAACAAATTGAAATCAATAAAGCAGCAAATTACAAAAATAAAAATCAAACACCACAACCAACTATCAAATAAACAAACCCAAAAACCAACTATCAAATAAACAAACCCAAAAACCAACTATCAAATAAACAAACCCCTAAACAAACCCAAATGGGTTACAACGGACAAGTACAATACTAACCCAGTTGAAGCTATTACAAGATTGAATTGGATGTTTGTCAAGCAAGCAGAGTAGAAGAAGGAGTGGATGATGAAGAGTTTGTTGGAGAGATCTGAGCTGAGGAGTAGTGGAAGAGAAGAATTGAGTGGAAATGGAAGTAGAGAAGGGGAGAAGAGAAAACAAATGAAAGATTTGAACGATTACATAAATCAATTACAATAACTGAAACAAAGGGCATGATAATTTTGCCATTATTGTGGCTATTTGTGACCTTCTTGTATTTTGACAAATTCATTCACAATTGTGAGATGAAATTGCTAGTTGTTTTATGATCAAATTTAACTACTCAGTAAAAAAATTATTGGCATGGTTTAGAAGAATAATAGGAATAAAAGAGTCGTTTATCAACCAAAGGAAGTCTAAGCTGAGGGTTACACCAACCAATTGGGAAAAATTCTTGTTTTTGTTTCTATGATTTCTTAGCAACATAACAACAACCTAAACTGTTCCCAACAAAATTATTAACAAAACATCCCTTATATTCTTGTTTGAAAGCAACAAAAGTTGACAAAACTAGCTTGCTTTGAATTTGTTCATTGTTAACAACAAAGTTTAAAACAATAATAGGGATGTGGAACAGATACTTAAATGCAAGCTTTCATTTGAGGGGAAAAAATAAAATAGATCAAGCTTCCCAATCCCACAACTTCAGTAAAGACTTCAAGATGCAAACAATACTAGATGGAGGTCACAATCACAAGAACCACACATTTGCATTTAAATTCCCAAAGATTATTACCTCATCATGCAAGCTTCAATTTCGTCACAGCATTGTAAGCAATAATAGAAAGTTGCTCCAAATCAGAGTGAGTTGAAACCATACATTGTACCTAATTTTCAACAATGATAAAATAAAATTTCATTATTCCACAACAAAAACTCCAAAATGCATTGCGAGGGAAGAGAGATAGCCAAAATGTTGCAGACAAGCTCTAAAAAACCATTGTGTGAAAACGGAAAATTACAAAACAACATAAAAAAAAAAAAATCGAAACCCCAAAACCAGCCTAATAAAGACCACCCAATTGTACTTTTTTCAAGTAAATATGGCAAGAACTTACATACCCATATATATCAGAACACTTGCCTCTTTTAGAAGCTATAAATGGCAAGATTTTCAGTAGTAGTAAAAAAAATTGGACATTGAGAATCATTTCCAACTTGTTTTTCTTTAATCATTCCATCCTCATTAGTCTGCTTAAGAACAACATGGATGAAACAGTAAACTAATCTACAACTAGTACCTAAGGAAAATTTTCATAATTTTCCCAACAAATCAACGAAGGAAGAATATCAGAAGCTTAAACTCATTTATTTTCAAATAACTCAGAAGAATTTCTCAACAATTTACATAACTTACCTATTGGTAACCTCATCAACAATGGGCAATCTAGGGATTTGGCCCAACAAGCAAGAAGAAGCCATAAATCAATCAAACAAAAAAAAAAACCGAAATACATTACTATCCAAATCATCACCAGATTCAACCACAATCTCTCGAATTAAATCTCTTCTTGAGAAGATTAGGGAAAATAAAAACACATAAAGAACAATGACTTTCATTATATTGAACACAGTATAAAGATTGAAATTAGGGTTTCTAATAACGAGGAAGTAAATGGTAAAAAACTCCAAAAATCTATTCAATGGAAAGCTCTTGAAAACTCTAATGGCGGGAACCAAGGGTTGAATCAAAACCTGAAAGGGAGTGTACTGGGTGATAACATACTTGTTATATGCAATGCCGTCAAATAAGGGGTAGAAGCGTAGTAGATGGCGGAGATGAGGCAATCTAGGCCGTTGGAGTTGTTGTTGTCGTCGGTGGGTCAAACGGTGAGGATGAAAAACCAGCGCTGCTTCTGGGAAAGAGATTTTTTGACCCGTGTGGTTACTCGATGAATGGAAGGTGTTGGATGTTGAAGAAGGTGGTGCAGGTTTTGGAAAAGTGAGAGAGAAGAAAAAGTGGATTGAGTAGCGCCTCTTCCGTAAAAGTGTGACAGAAGAACCGGCTCCTCTTCCATAACGTGAGGGTTTAAAGGGCGCTCCAATTTTTTTATTTACCGCCTTTTTTTTTTAAACTAGCGCCTCTTCTTTTCATAGCTAATTTAAGTTAATGCTATAATGAAATGCTATGGAATGTAATATTTCTTCTAGTCTAAAACTTATGTATGATACAAAATTAATAAGATTTCAAAGAAAATCAACATTAGAACAAAATTTTTGTTGAAATTTGTAAATTTTGACAAAGTTATTTAATGGTTAATTTGTGCTTTGTTCAAACTTAATTTTGTGCAAATCTTGATTTTATACAAGTTAATGAGTTTATAGAATTTTTTTACATTGCTTTTGTTAAAATTAGTGGGTGAACTAGTAGAAATTGAATATGGGGTAAAAATTGTAACACTCATCTAAATTTAGGGGTCAAATTTGATGAAATAAAAAGTTTATGGTAAAAATTGATACAACTTGACAAGTTTATGGGTAAAAATTAAAATATTTTTCCTATTTTTTTATAAATTAAAAATATTTTCCCACTCTCCCTCTTACTCATGTATTTTGGAGTAAACTGCAATAAAAAAAAAATTATAATCCCCACAATTAAGAGAAATTACTTTTTATTTTCAAATTTCAATTTTTTGACCATCAAAGTGTAAGTCATTATAAGTATAAAAACTAAATACTATTAATATTTAACTTTTGGACATTAGTCCTTCTATCTGTCGAAATATAAATATTCAATATTTTACACATATAAATCTTAAGTTTGAATCTCATTTTAATCCATGAAAATAAATCTTAACTAAGAAATAATCATTTTCATCATTGTTGTTATTTGGGAACCTAGTATCTATTTGTCTAAATACTCAACCAATTTATATAGTTTTAAGAACACATGCGTAGGTTAGCACATTAATTAATACACATACTCAAAGCTAAATTATGAATTTGTTACTAGCAAAATAAAAATAAGGAACAAAATGGTTTATCTTTTTAACATTTCGAGACTAAAATAGACATTATGAAGGTTTAGGAGCATAATAAAATAAACTTGAAAGTTAAGGGGACTAAAATGTAAACTTAAAAAATGAGACTATGAGAGTTTGATCAAGGACAAAAATGAGATCGATTATAAAAGTGTAAAGACTAAAATAGGTAACTTTTTTAAAATTTAGAGACTAACCTATAAATATTTTAAAAGTTTATGAAGCAAAATAAAATAGATGGAAAGTTTAAGGACAAAAAAGAATATTATAAGAATTATGAAACCTAAATCTTCAGTTTCGAAAACTCAAATCTAAAAGGGCAAACAAACATGTGAAATTTGTATCTGTTATTATTACCATCATTAATCTAAATACATTAATCTGCAACAAATGGTTGCACAAAAATCAGAATTACATATTACGTAATTCTAAAAAAAAAGAATTGAATTGTTCTTGTTCCTTGGAATCACTTATTCTTCTAATTTGCTTCTACACAAAGGACACGAATTGCTCATCTCAAGCCAATTGACAAGACAGGATTGGTGATACACATGACCACAGGGGATTCTGGTCACCTCCTTTTCACCGTTAAGTTCATCGTAACAAACACTGCAATCTCCCAGCTGTTCCAAGCCAAACACATCAAATTTTTGCTTCTTCAGCCTCTCAATCGCCGACGCCGGCGCACCATTCCTCGCCGGCGGAGAATCTTCTTGAAGAAACAGTGGGTCCAGGTCCACCCAGAGCATTTGGATGAAATCGACAGCGACCATGATGTGGAAGTTGATATCGACGTTGCCGGCGGCCAAGTGGAGGGCAAAGGAGGCGATCTTCTCAAAGATGGCATCGCAGACGGCGATGTGGAGGTTAAAGGAAGACAGAAAACGAACCACGTAGAAATGGGAGAGGAACGGTGGGTCTTCAAGCTCGCGCAGAGGCAAAGGAAACAGAGCATCAGCGATTAAAGTTGAGGGACTTTGTTGGAGGATTTGGTGAGAAGATCGAGAGATCAGATGGCTCGAATGTCCCAATCGGAGTTCCACAAATTGCATCGGTTGCTGGTCGGAAGCCAGGCTGCCGTTGCGGTTGCCGCGGATGGAAAATCCGAGGGGCAGAGTGTTGTCGAACTCGAAAGACATGATGAAAACAGAGGATCGATCAGAGCAACGCAACGGTTAGAATTATTAGAATTGCAATCGATGAAGGAGGGAGTTTGATTTTGTGCGAGGGGAAACGGGAGCGGGGTCTGATTTATAGGGAAGGAGAAGAAAGGAAGGAGGGTTTTGAATTTTGAAAAGTTTCTGACCGTTGGAATAAATTTTGAATACAGAGAAGGAAGCCATCCGCCGCGTCGGAAAACCCATCCACCAGATATTTTCAGATACGGCGATGACCAACGGCTCTTTTTTTGTTAATTAGGTTTCAGATACGGCGTCGCATATAGAATAAAAAACGGCTATTTTGTGCTTCTAGAAATTAGAATGAGGCTTCGACCGTGCCGGAAAATCAATCCACCAACGGCCGTACATCCGGTATCAAGTCTGCCCGCACGTGCGAAAATCTCTAACGGCTGATTTCTTTTCTTCTTCTTCTTTCTTAATCACACACTTCGCCGTCTTTTCGTCCAACGCTAACCCCCACCGTCTCGCGGCCTCTTTCATGTCCCTTCCCACTTCTGTTTTCTTTCTTCTGTTTTCTTTTTACTTTTACTAATTGCTTCCGTTTTCCTTTTTTTTAAAGGATAAAAATGTATATTAAGAAAATGAAAAATCAGTTCTTAAATTATTTTATTAATTTTAATTGTATCAAAATTAAAATAAACTAAGTTCCGTTCAATAAAACTCATAAAAAATATTGTTTATAAGCTTAATTTTAAAAAAGTAAAAATGAAACAAGACTTTAAAAAGTAGTTTTTATGATTATTATTAGGAAAAAAATCAATTTTAACCCTAAACTTGTTAGGTTATATCAATTTTAACTCTAAATTTTCAATTTCATCAATTTAAATCTCAAACTTGGCAAGTTGTATCAATTTTAATCTTGAAATATGACTATATGCTTTTTTTATTGAATAAATGACCAAGTGATTTTTTTGAATTTTTAAATATAATTTATCAAATGACAAAAATGTCCCCTTACAGAATATCTAATTGAAATACTAATCCTATCAAATCTAAAATTCAAATCAAAAAAACCAACCCCGCAAATCCCTTAAATCAAGAATTGTTGGCCAACAAAAAATAAAAATTATATAATAATTAAAAATATATCTAATTGATTAATTACAACATTTAAATTAATAGGCTTTCACCTAACAAGTTCTAAATGACTTTATAAAAACTTGTAATGCATAAACACAAATATTTGGTATTCACGAGCAATTGAAAAACCTCTTGGTTGAAAATCACCTAACATTTACCTTAAAAGATTAAAAAAATAATGTCAAATCCCAACATGCAACAATAAAATCAAAATTAAAAACTCTACCTCTTGCATGCAACATGGGAGATAAAATAAAATACCAGATATTTGGTTGAAAGTAAAACAAAAACAAAAGAAAAGAAAAGAAAGCATAAATCAAATAAAATAAAATACCAAAGAGATACAAGGACGACATCCTACTTAACAAAATCAATTAATGAGTAATATTGAAAATCTCATGTTATTGTAGTGCTTATTAATAATGGATATGTCAATGACTATTTAAATATAAAAAAAACATAATCTCAAATCAAATTTTCATAATTTAAACTTAAAGTGTTGAAATTAAGGTTAACATCAGTCATGCATTAAGTATAAGAAACTTAAAATTAATTCTAATGACTAGAAACACAAACGAGTTTAGACAAATCAGATTTAGCTTCCTAAGCAGTCTCCCCTCATAAATATCATTGGTAATACCCCAAAACAGATTTACTAAATCCTAATCAATAGCATAGAACGTCGAGCAAATCTTGTTATAACTTACCATTAAGCCACGACCCAGTCAATAAAAACAAAAGCAAATACAAAACATGAATGATCAACACAGTTACAACACAAAATCTCCCATTTTGGCCACCCCAAAAGCAGCAAGCCTCCAAATAACTAGAGTGCTTAGAACTATGAAAACTGGACATGCAAGGGGCAAAAAATTAACTTACAACACACACCCACCTACCAAGGTTTTGGTTGAAATATTTAGAGATAAACTCCATAATTAGAAAATTTTGATTTAAGAAATAAAATCTTGAAGTTTAAATTGAAATCACTAAATAGAAAAACTAATTGGGAGATAAATCTAGATTTCAATTTTAAATTTTAGATAAAGATAACTAATGAATTTTAAACTTTTAAACAACTTAGATAGGAGACACTACAATTAGTTTATAGGGGTAAAATTGAAAATTGATGGAAAGGATAGAGAATGATTTTCTCACGTGTGGCCATAAATAAGAGGGTTTTTCTTTTTGCTATTTTTCAAAATGATGCAATTTTGGTCTAGGATCCAATTTCCAAAACAAATTGAGTTTTCAAAACTGGCCTACTTTTAAAAAACAAGTTTTTTATAAAGCTGCTGACATCATCAAGATATGTCAAATTACTCGAATACCCATCTATATAAACAAGTATATAGATAATGACAACATGGGGCATGACACAATTATATAGATGAGGGTTGTTCGAGGTTTGATCGCGTGCATGACACAGACCGATTTGAAATGGAGACGGGTCATTTACCATTTGTAATGTCATTAGGTAATGACAACATGGGGCCGTCAAAGTTTTTTCCCCATCATAGCCCGAAGCAGATGACTGATTAGGAGCGTTTTCATATGATTGGGGTGATTATGCACAAGACTTTGAGGATGTGAAAAATGTACACACCGTGACTCAACCGGTGGATCCTGAACAACATGTCCTTGAGCATGGAACAATTCTACCAACTTGAGAGGATTAGGGGGCACGAGTGAGTGGGGTCAAAAGTAATCGTTCAACAGTACAAGTAGTGGGTCCCTCGTTTGTAATTAATATTAGAACCACAAGGATAGTTCTGCATGGGGGTGGGGCCGACGTTGAGGTAGGCCAAATTTTCTTTTGTAAAAAGGACCTAAAGACGAGAATTTTGGTGTTTTCCATGAACAAGAACTTCGAGTTTGGGGTTTTGAAATCAACAATGGATCTATACACAATGTGCGATTTATTAGCGAGAACTGCAAGTAAAGACTCCGAGCAATTAGGATGCAGGTGTGTGCAATCTTCAAGAGCTTGAAGTACGTAAAGGAGCACACATGCTCTTTATAGATGTTGAATCATGACCATAAGCAAGCAAGTGTCTAACTGATTTGACACTTGATCGAGAATAAGTTTGTTGGGGTTGGTCATACGTATAAGCCTAGACACATTATTAAGGATGTTAGGCAAGATTACGGTGTTAACATAAGCTATGGCAAGACATGGTGTACAAGAGAAATAACTCATGCAATAGTAAAAGGTACTCCAGAAGAATCTTACACTATGCTACATGCTTGACGAAGCTCTAAAGATTCAAAACCCAGGTACAATGTTCGAGATTGAGCTTGACAATCAATCCATGCACTTTAAGTATGTCTTCATGGCATTAGGTCATTCGATTAGGGGGTATGCAAATTGTCGGCCCGTGCTTATTATTGATGGGTCAAATTGGAAGGAGAAATACAAAGGTTGCATGTTGGTGGCTATTTCAATGGATGGCAATAAGCAATTATACCTTATCGCATATTCAATTGTGAACGGCGAGAACAATCGCTCTTTGAAGTAGGTTTTGTCAAATGTCAAGAAGGCGATAGAAGAGTGATAATTCTCATTTATGAGAATTATTTGGCCTTTATACTTAGTTATTCTTGTCATTTTATGTGTGTTATTAGATAAAAAGGCTAGCAAAAAGTTGGTTTAAATTGAACTATTGTTGGAAGCCTTTTAAATTAAGTAAGTGGTGAAAAGAAAGCAAAAGAAAATGAAAATCATACTTATTTGATGTTTTTGTGCAGGAATTTGAAGAATGCAATAGAAATGCAATTGCATTGCAATTGCAATTTTGGTAGATCTGGACTTTAAAGGAAAATTCGCAAATCTCCAAAAATCTAGGAATTTTGTGAGATCTTGTCTACACGATTTTAACTGTAATTTTGGCCATAATTGTGCATCGTTCAAGAAGGAAACCCTAGCTCAAATCCTCTATAAACATGGGAGGATAAGCCACAAGAAGGATCATCATTTTTCGGCCGTTTTCAGGCTCAAGTTCTGTCGTTTTCACAATTTTCTAATGTTTTTATTTCTTTCTGCTGCTGTTTTTTCTTTTATTTTCCAGCCCATTTCAACTTCGAAATTCAATCCTTTCTCAACGAAAGTTGAAGGAAGTGAAAGCTCAATTCCCTTTTAAAAAAGTGGAGTTGACTCGATTGAGAAAGAAGTGAAAAATGGGCAGCGTTCTTCCGTTTCTTAGAATTTATTTTTTGTCTTATTTAAGTTATTTTCTTCTGTTTTAGGAACTTAGTTGCTGCTGTATTTTCATTCATTTAATTATATTTCAAGATTCAAGTTATTTGTTTAAGTTTCATTATATTTTCGACGTTGAGTTCTTCGTTCTTAATAAAATTTTCAACTTGTTCGAATTAATTTTCTTTTACTAAAGTTTTATTCTAGTTTATGTTCTTTAAGTTTTTGTTAAGTTATTTTTATTTCTACATTCTAGAATTTTATCTATTCTTTCTTTCATTCACAGTTAGACATTTTTAGTACTTTAAGCTTTGTTTTTGCACTTTTGCAATGATGAGCTAATTTTCTTTAGGGGTTCAAGTTGGTGAATGCCCTAGAGAAAAAATGTAAAGCTTAAAAGCAACAACAATCTAGTTAACACTTGATACTTTGTTTGTTTTTGTTAAATTAACGTTGAGTAAACCTAGTCGGCCAACTAGTGTTGCTTGTCAAGCTTGAACTTAATACTGAAGGGGTTAAGGGAAGGCGGACGTTGCAAAAGAAATGGAGGAAAAGGCTTAGAAATAAATCCTGAACATCAACCCTAGACATAGGGCGAGACTCCAAAACCACTAGAATTGTGCGCGGAAATATCGAAGTTAGATTAGCCATAGAAATATAGGTTTAATCACTTAACCTTCCTAAAGATACTTCATAGAAGGCTGAATAGGAGTTGAATTTGGTTTACTTAGTTTCTTGTGTTAGCTATGATTGCAATTGCATTTTAGTTGCATTTTTCACCAAAGGGACATGAACAACTTGAATTTCCCTTTTTCACATTTATTATTTATTTTCTTTTACCAAAAATACCTCCCAACATTTTTATAACCTTGGTTATCGAAATTGCAATTTGAGAACAATTCTTGCTATCTTTTGAATTGTTGGGATTTATGCCCTAAAGCCTCGTAATTAATTAATTATTTAATAATTAATAATTATTTTAATTATTTTATTTGCAATATAATATTATCCATTATTTGAAAAATCTAAGGTTATTAGTGTAATCTTAAACAGTATATGGTTGACATACAGAATGATCATGTTCAAGAAATAACCTAAAGAGTCATAGTATATGGATAAGGTTGGGTGCCTTATCCTAGTAACACTATTGATACTACCCACTTTGTAATAGTTACAATGATTTGATCCAAATCCTTCATGTGGAGACATGTAAGTGTGAGTATCTTATACAATGAGTTTGTATAAGACTGGACCACGAAATATTTAATCTCTCCTTATAATTTCGTTAATTGAGAAGATTAATATTTCATCAGGATGATCATATGCGACTCGATCTTAATCCTGAGTGAGTTACAAACTCCTGCCTGTGAGAGCTTATCCTTTGATTTGCATGGGTGAGAGTGGCTTTTGTAGCCGATTCAATATGCCTATCATTTTGGGGACTTGACCAAATAGGGAGCTGGGAATATACTCTCACAAGATAGAATTCACTCATTCCCTTATACGGCAAGTAGATGAGTAGTTCCCTTAAGTGCTGATTTCGGGACTTGAACAATGGGGCCCCACCCTCTCACTGGCCCGAGAGGGACTTAGTTTATAATTAGATTATAAACATATTGTTCATTAGAGAATCAGTGGTACTTAAGGTGCAAGATGTAATTATAGGGGTAAAACGGACTTTTGACCCAGCTGTAATTGCGAACAACTCATGAAGGATCGACTTGCATGTAGTGATTATATCAATGGACACAACTTGTCCTACAGTGCATAAGAGTGCAACTTTAGGTCTATAGTGGAGTGACCCTAGAGTTAATGAATGAAAATTGATTAATTAAAGAGTTTAATTAATTAGTTTTGTATCATTGGAGCTTATAATATGTAGGTCCATAAGGTTCCATTGCTAGCTCATAGTAACACTAAAAGATCAATTTAGTTGAAAGAAAATTTTGAAATGTTCAAATTAATATTAATTTGAAGTGTTCAAATTAATATTTAATATAAAAGAGGAAAATATATTTATTGTATTTGATACATTAAATATTAAAATTTTGAAATGTTCAAATTAATATTAATTTGAAGTGTTCAAATTAATATATCAAATATAAAAGAGGAAAATATATTTATTGTATTTGATACATTAAATATTAAAATAATTAATGTATATTTGATATATTAAATAAAAGATATTTATAGAATTTGAATAAGATTCAAATAAATAAATATCGTATGAGACTTGAATAAGATTCAAATAAATATAAGATATATTTTAATATATTAGATATTAAAATATAATATTTTAATTATGACAAAGATTTTCCCTTGGTCTCTATAAATAGGACCCTTGGGTTGAGCTATTAGACACAACGCACATCTCCTCAATAGAGAGAATTAGAGAATTCTCTCTAGACCTCTTCTTCTCCAATCCCTTGGGGATTTTCTTTCAAGATGACTCCCACAAGCCTTAGTCTTGTGTGCAAGTCATAGTCAGGAAGACTTTGTGGAAGAGATAAAGATCCACCAAAAGATTCTCCATATTTAGAAGGTATTTATTGCTTAACCATAATATTATTATTAATTCTAAATAGACTCAAACCGATTCCTACGCTTCCTCTTGGGATTAATTAGATTATTCCCTTCATGAATTTTGTTGTATTCGTTCCCTGTGGGATTGATACTCTGGAATACTTCCAATTTTATATTACTTGCATCGACAGTGTGCACTTGCACTAGACTGGAGCTTTGTTTTGAATCAAAAATCTTTTCTTTAAGCCCCACATTTCAGTCCGATCAAGTTTTTGAGGAGATGATGATAACATGGTGATTGTTTCAGACCAACACATGAACATCGCCAATGCAGTCCAAGCTTTATTTTCTAAAGCATTTCATGAACTATGCACATATCACTTAGAGTTAAATCTCGTTACGCAATTCAAGGACAATGCAATACTTGAACTATTTAGGAATGTCGCTTAAGAGCCAGAGTTCAATAGGTATTGGGAATAGATTTCTCAATTTAAAGGTGGCATCGTAGCACGATACTTAAGGGAGGTTGGGGTGGAATAGTGGACACGATGTTTTCAACACCAAAGATGGTATGATAACATGACAAGCAAATCTGCAGAGTGTTTTAATGTCATAACTAAGGAAGTCAGAGTTTTACTAATCACTGGATTGCTTAAGCACATCAGGAACCACCTCCACAACTAGTATCATGATCAGTAAACCTATTAGGACTCTTGCAATTCAACTTTCTCAGACTAAGTGCGACGAGCGAATGGGCAAGGGGTGTGATAAGGGTAGACAACACCTAGTTGAACCCATAGACTATTATAGATTTAACGTCAAAGATGGACTGTTCAGCAACATTGTAGATCTGAACAAGCATACGTGCACATGCATGGAGTTTCAGTGTTTTGAGATACCATGTTCACATGCTATAATGGCAGCCAAACATCGGAATATCAACCCACATAATCTATGTAAACCTAAGTGTAGAATGAACGTTGTCCGATCGGTGTATGTAGAGCTTATCAACCCTATTGGCCATATAACCGAATGGAAGTTACCCTCGGGGTATGTTCAAATCAAGATTCTCCCACCAACCTGAGTACCGCAAGTTGGTCAGAAACAAGTGAATAAGATCCCAGCCAGTGGAGAACGGCGGCCAGCTCCCAAATGCGGCAAGTGTGGGAATTCTAGGCACAACAGAAAAACGTGTTGAAAGGAATAATCAAATTAAACCTACGGCGAAAGGGTTGGAATAGTCTTTGATTTTATTTTAGAATTAAATTAAAATAATTTAGGATAAGAAAAACATACCTTGAAAATAATATGAAGAATATTCTAGAGGGTCTTTTTCTCTTTGTGCTCCAACTCCAATGAGGTTGAATTCCAAGACTTCAACAAAGTCTTCCTTGCTATGACTCGAACAAAGGACCAAAGAGGTTTATGTGAACCTTCTTGAAAATAGGGAGAGGGAATGAGAGGAGAATTTTAAGAGTTCTTATCCTTATAGAATGCACACAATGGTTCACCACTAGGGTCCTATTTATAGTGGTCTAGGTCTAACCAGTTTGAATCTTATTCAAACTTTTTAAAATTCTCCTACGACATCTATTTCCTAATTTGAGTCTCATTAAAATTTAATAAATATCTTTTTTTTAATGTATCTTAATACATTAATAATTTCTTTGATATTTAATGTATCATATACAATAAATATGTTTTCCCTTATTTAATATATCAAAATATATTAAATTTTAATTTGAACATTTCAAAATTTTCTCTTAACGAAATTGATCCCTATTTGTTCATATGAGCTAGCAAAGGGATCTTATGGACCCACAGATTATAAGCTCTAATAATATAAAATCAATTAATTAAACTCTTTAATTTATTAATTAGTTTAATTAATTAATTTTCATTCATTAACTATAGGTCACTCTACTATAGACCTAGAGTTGCACTCTTATGCACTGTAGGACAAGTTGTGTCCATGGATATAATCACTACATGCAAGTTGATCCTTCACGAGTTATTCGTAATTATAGTTGGGTCAAAAGTTCGTTTTACCCCTGTAATTACATCTTACACTTTAAGTACTACTGATCATCGAATGAACAATTTGTTTATGATCCAACCATTAACTAAGTCCCTCTTGGGCCAATGAGAGGGTGAGACTCTATTGTTCAAGTCTCGAAATCAGCACTTAAGGGAACTACTCATCTACTTACCCTATAAGGGAAGTAGTGAATTCCATCTTGTGAGAGATTATGTTCCCAGCTCCCTATTTGGTCAAGTTCTCAAAATGGTAGGCATATTGAATCGCTACAAAAGCCACTCTCACCCATGCAAATCAAAGGACAAACTCTTATAGGCAGAAGTGCATAACTCACTCAGGATTAAGATCGAGTTGCATATGATCATCAGGATGAAATATTAATCTTCTCAATTAACGGATTTATAAAGAGAGATTAAATCTTTCGTGGTCCAGTCTTACACAAATTCATTGTATAAGATACCCCCACTCACATGTCTCCACATGAAGGATTTGGATCAAATCATTTGTAACTATTACAAAGTGGGTCGTATCAATAGTGATACCAGGATAAGACATCCAACCTTGTCCATATACCATGACCCTTTAGATTATTTCTTGAACATGATCCTCCCGTATGTCAACCACATACTGTTCAAGATTACACTAATAACCTTAGATTTTTCATATAATGGATGATATTATATTACAAATAAAATAATCAAAATTATTATTAATTATTAAATAAATCATTAATTACGAGGCTTTAGGGCATAAATGCCAACACGTGTAACCTTCCCCTCTCAACCAGACAATTCAACCCTCAATCATAATTTGTTTGTATGAATACTATTCATGTTTTCTATTTGTAAAATTCACGTGTACATTACTTAGTCTATACTCTATGTCCACAATCTCGTTTGGAAATTTCATGGTGTAAATTAAGTCAACATGGGGACAATCTCGGTGAGAATAACGTTTGTCGATATTCCTTGTCCATAATCTCGTTGGAAAATCTCATGGATTTAATAATGAAAATGATTAAGTCAAAGTGAGGTCAATCTCGGTAAGAATAAAGTTTCGTACACTCTCGATCTATAATCTCGATTGGAAATCTCATGGATTTAACAACAAAAGTGAGTAAGTCAAAGTGGGGGTCAATCTGGGTGAGAATAACGTTGCGTATGCTGTCGATCTATAATCTCGGTTGGAAATCTCATGAATTTAACAGAAGTGAGTAAGTTAAAGTGGGTCAATCTCTATGAGAATAACATTGCATACACTCTCGGTCAATATTCGAGTGGATTTAATATCCTGTCGGCGTGGATTAAATACATGGTTGGGAGTCGTAATTATTGTATATCAACCTTGGTCAAGCAATCCCATTCATTACGACCATTGATATTCCAAACAGTGCTTCCCTGAGTGCATCGTCTTAACTATGATGGCAGAGGAATGATCAATGAACTCTCCCTTTAAACCTCTTTATATACGAGGATTAATTCCTTCAACTCTATCACCAATCTTCATTAACCCTAATAGACCTTTCGACTTCTTCCTCTCATACTGAAATATGTCATCCTCAAACGACAGTTTCTTCAACCTCCCCAGACAACTGCCTTCTTATGACTACAGTGACGACGACGACTACCCCTATGTTGGGGTGCACGCGAAGCTGTCTTCCAACACAATAGAACTGATGAGTGAGGAAGATGGAGGGGAGTCCGTTTGTCAATAAGTGACCGACCCTTCGCTTGACTCATCTATATAGTCCCTGTCGAGGAAGAAGAAGAAACTCACAGTGGAGGAGGACGATGATGATGAAGATGACGATGAGGACGAAAATGAGGATGAGGATAAAGACAAAGATGATGAAAAATAGTCGGTGGCCGCCTCAAACACTGAGCCACCACCTACGAACTATGTCCGTAGTAGGGTAACCAGTGCACAAGGTCCAGTCTGACACTACGGTGAACCAAATACTTCATGCGTTGGATGAGGATGAGGTCTGAGGACCGCGAGTCGGAACAGGTTGACACTGGCCATTGAACAGTCATCCGGGTTAGATATTGACTGATCACACACGTGCAACCTTCTTCTCCAAAACATGAAATCAACCAACTTTTTTTTGTTTTTTTGTTTTTTTTTTTGTTTTAAGGTTGTTGTATTTTTTTAATTTTCTTTTGTTTTTCTTTTGTCTATAATATGTGTGTGTGTATCATTATTATTATTCTACCTGATGACTCTTGTTCTATTCTCTGTTTTTGTCTATGATATGTCTATGATGTATAAGAATGATAATGAAATCATTACACCATCCTCATTAATCCTAATCGAATATTGCACTCGCCACATTGGGTAAATAACTTAAATTCACTTAACATAACAATATTGCACTGCCTATAATGGGTAAACAACTTAAATTCACTTAACATAACAGAGTTCCTTCCTCATTAACCCCCTAATCGGATGTCTCATTTAAAATATTACTTCGGCTGGTGAAATGAATGAATGAAAGTGGAAGGTGAAAGATAATGGTATTATTTTTTTTTTTCCCTGTTGCAAAACTATCTATCCCATAAACCCTTGAAATTTGGCACAAGGATTTATTAGCGAGAGTTAATACTAGTCATCTTCCACTGAGAGTTACATACTTATTAAAAAATCCATTACACTTTTCCATCCTGTCTAGAGTGTTATTATAAGATTCACACCGAGAGTACATTTTCAAGAATTCCCACCGAGTGTAAATAAAAAAAGGATAATTAAAAGTCGTTGATTGCAAATGACCACATGTTACACATTTGAAAGTTAATCATAATTACAATTTCGATAGAATAACAAACAATTCGTCCACAGTTGGGTTGCATACTGACTTCTAAAAAGTTTGATGTTATCGTCTTTAAAAGATGATAAGTCATTCCTTGTGACTAGATACTCTAAAAATTTACAACAAAATATACTATAGTCCTTAGAGCGAGCACACTTTCGATCAAATTTGTGTGGTCAGGATATCACCCACGGTGCTTTAAGGAGCTTCGACCTTCCAGCATATATCTTACAGAACTCAAGCAGTGAGGGAACTGTGTTTGATAATGGCTCAAGTTCCTCTACCAGCTATTCCATACTGATGTATGACGACAAGGAATCATGTACAGCAAATTTTTCCTTATTCATATCTATTCCAAGTAGTATCCAGTGCTCGTGTATATTGAGAGGGGCATACAATAAATCCACTTTAGCCCAAGGGAGGTCGGTAGTCAGTGTACTCACCTAGCACGTACTCCATGAAGGTCTGGTCCTTCCACCATGTAGCTACTGCAACTTTTCTCGATTTATTTACAATCTTCTTAAACACTCTGTCGTGTCTTTTTAAATGATCCTACACACATTGTATAATAGAGCATCATATTGAAATAAAGGCATCAAAATGAAGCTAACGTTTACATCATTATGGTATAACACGTACCATAGTACTAGAGTTTAAAATTGTGAATTTATGCATGAGTAGACAATGGTGTGTTACCAACTTACGCTTCACCATCATCATTATAGTGTTTATCATATGAGGAAACAATATGGAACATAAACACAGTGCATCGTAAACACATGTATGTAACAAGTTGTTTGCATTGTAATCGAGATGATTTACATCATGCATAACCCATGTATTCTTTAGAGAGAGTGTTCGAATGAATGATCGATCCAATGGACCACATGTAGACCATTCACACTTTCTGACCTTTTTTATTTTAGCTTGTGACATGGCCTTCTTCTTCACATTGATACAAGCATTCATCAAGCCCTTCATCTCTGCGGGCACATTGTGTAGTGGGTTGTATGGATTGACACTGACCAAAACTATGACATCATGTGGTGGATCATGTAGTCTAGATGGGGGGATAATCGAGTCGGCCACTTTAGCTGCAACTGTGTCACAACATTGACTTTTTTCCAACGCGACATCTGCAAGTGGCATGGACACTCTATTCTCGACAAGCACCACCTTCTTTTTCATCGAACCCATGTTCAGACTAAACGGCTCCACAGCCTTCCTTTTCTGACAACCCTTCCCCATCTTCTCACCTACAACCTCAGTGGGGTCTACAACTGATGCTAATGGAGTCGTAGGATCCAGCAAATCAACGGTTGGAGTAGAAGATGAAATGTCTTGGTCATCAACAATGGGGGAGGAACGATGGAGAAGATCAATGAAAGTGGGCAGAGTAAGAGATCCTTGGCAGCTATATTTGATGAAGGGAGGTTTGTTCAACCATACCGGGTGGGGATGATCGAGCGATGGACTCAATGGGGGGTGATGCTCCTGTAGGGTGAACGGGTTCATTCTGGATGACTATATTGGATGGAAAGAGACTGAGTTCATCCTCATTGACTGTAGTGGACTTATCAGTCTAATCAAGTAGAAAGTAGGTAAGTGCCGAGGGTTCTACTGAATCACCAACAAGAGGAGGATCGATGTTCTTGACATCCACTTGTTTATCCATTGACCCTTGAACCGGATATCCACTCTATCTCCTTCAATCGGGCTCCTTATATCAGTGGACCCTTCAACTGGATGGTCCATTATGTCGCCTCCAATCGGGTTTCTTACATCATCCACTTGCCTACTCCCCAGCACAAACAGAAAGTATTATAAATGGACATGTGCATGCGAGTATATATGCATAGTAATCCATTCAAATGATGAATACCAGGCACATTGTATATAACAAAGACATAATTATATTCAGGTCACCTTTCACAATTCGTAGATCGTCCTTCACCTCCTTTAACCCAGCTTCTAGCATTCCAATTCGACCATCTAGCCACTACAAAGTAGTCAAAGTGACCATCTAGCCATAATGACTTCCACATGAAGTAGATGGTAGACGACGATCCATTGGATCTGATGATTTACTCTCCATTCCCATGTGACCCCATGCTCGGCAACGTTGCACTCAACCTCCAGTCGAGTTTAGGGGTCATCATCTTGCTAACCACCACTCCCCTATTGGAATGTGCATTGTCTTCACCGTCGTGATGCTGGATGCCATCGTGATTGTCATCACCATGGTCATCTCGATGTTCTTGATCTGTTTGTTATCGAGTAGGGGGTCGATTGCTCACCATCCATATAACTTAGTTGTCAATCCGCATTTGACATGTGTAGAACTTGTGTAACCACCGCCTGGAGTACACCACACAACAAACGTGAGAAAATTACATCATGTACACAATAAAGAAAACTAATATCTTTGATAACTTTCTAACCTTCCAACATTCAAATACGTTTAGCTTCAACCATTTAAACATAACTGATTGTTGGTACGACCATCAAAGCATGTGGGAGATTGCATCATTATTCAACTTGGTGGTAGCTTTCCCTTTTAATGTGGACAAAGTCTCGTAGATCCACACCTACAATGAAGCAAATTGTATCATCAAACTTGGTTGGTAACCATAAGCATAGTAAGCAGCAGAGTTACTAGAACATGTAGTACCTGGAAAGCATGTGGAAATCCTGTGAGACTATACTTCCCCGTAGTCTTTATTGGAAGCCACCTTCTACTTATAGACTTCAGCCTTGCCTCTCAAACCAGTCTGGAGGCCATTCAACGTCCTCTCCCAGATTGTTGTTCCTCAATCCAGACAGTTGAAATAGTCCAACTGCCCCATGTCCATGAACAGCAGCTTGTCAACGATCATCTTCTTTCTATCTTTCCCCAACATCGAAAACTCCATATAGTACACCAATATTACTTTCACTTCATTATCATTGTTCTCGAACACCATTTCCTTATACTTCTCATCAAACGTAGAAAGGTGCATCTCTTTGTTCATTCAGTCTTTCACAAAGTACTTAGTTCAAAGATCTTGGTCTTCCAACGATGCGTCCTTCTCAATCGTTCGACCAGGTGTATGCTACAATCTGGTCATGAGTAGAAACTCCTCCTTCGTAAACAATATAGTTGTACCCCTCAAATCGAAGCTCATCATATCTGGTCTATCGTCCACAACCTCTCTTAGCAAAATGTTGTGAACTAGAGGTGTTTAAGACCATATCCAGATCTACAAATGGCCCAAATATAATTATCCTCCTGAACAAATCTAACTGGGTGGCCGTCAACTTCTTTCACAATCTTGTTCGCATTCCGAATGTGCCATAGGCATGTACCCTGACCAGAAAAGTAATCAACAACATTGATCTTCAAAGGTGCCATTTCTAAAGTCCTGTATTAAAACATGCCAAAAATTTAGCTTCCTCATATATGCACATAAACAAATATTAACAACAAACATATATAAATGAACTCTCGGGGATCCATTTCTCCTCTACATTCATCCACCAACTCGAGGTTCTCTTGCTCACCAATCACTCCATTGCACTTTAACATTTCAAATTAACCACAAATCAGCTTCACAACCAGATGACTCATAACAAACCACTCACCATACCCTTCGAGGAACTAACCCTAACATTTTAAATTAACCACAAATCAACCTCATATCCATAGGACTCATAACAAATCGACCTTATTGGAGATGGGCACGCAACATTGAACCCATGATTTCATAAAAAAAAAATACAGGAAGTGAGAGAGATAGAGGTCTACAAACCGTTTCAGTCACTGTGAAGATGAAACCAGAAAATCCTATTGCAGTTGCTTGTGCAGCAAGGAAATCCAGAACTTCCCACGTATTTTGTGGGCAAAAATGTCACTCCAACGGACAAAAATAAGAAACCAAGAATGAATATAGAGAGTCAAGTGATACAAAGATTGCACGAAGAGACAGAGAGGTAACGATGATTTTGGGTTTAAAGGGAAGTGCATTTCAAATAAAGGTATAATTAACAGGTCGAAATGGACCAAGACCAAGAGGTTACGAAAGTCTATCAACCCACCCGAACAGAGAGTATGGTTATTAAAAAGAAAAAGAAAAAAATATAATCGCAATCGACACAATGGGTTGAAAAGGACTCAGACCAAGAGGCTACAAAAGTTTTCCAAATAACCCAGATTGAGAGTATTACTGGATTAAAAAATTAATAATAAGAAAAGGACCTAGACCAAGAGGCAAAAAAACTTTGCAAAACTAACCAGACGAGAGTATGGTTTAGATGGGGGTTTAACGAAAGTCCATGGAAAGCATTAAGAGATTGACAAGGACCTAAACCGAGAGTTGATTGGGATGCAAAACTTATCGGTCTAAATGGCCTAGATCAAAAGTGCTGACGATAGTAGAAGGTCGTCCATCGTTAAATTTAAAAAGCAGGCCATCCATTGATAATCCTGCTAAAAAGAAGTCATCCGTACACAAAACCCATGTTCCTTATGTTCCTTTTGTAAACGCAAAACAAGATCTCAAACGTCTATGGGAGGAGTGAAGAAACCACATAGATTCTGGTTAGTGGACGGTGGCATTGAGGGAGATTCAAAACGTACGAAAGAGCATCGAACTTTAGATTTAGAAGTTTCTATTCTAGAGAGATCACACAAGATTTCAAAATTGATATCTAGGTTTAAAGGAGTATTGTGCCAGCACTGTGGCTTGTTCTAGGTGACGAAGGTGTGCTTACTTAAGTATGTAGTGATTTGTGATTTCTGTGCAATTTATGCTAAAAGAGTTCTGAAGGCAAAGAATATTAACTGATGAGGCAAACCAGAGGCAAGAGAGCTTAGAAATACATTCAGTTAAGATTTATGTCAAAATACATCGTCCAACCCAAAGTATTAGTCAAAATTGTTCTTCACACTCGAACTATTCCTTGAAATACATTGTCTAACCCAAAAATATCTGTTGTAGCAATGAAATTACTCATCCTAAAAAATCTCTAAAACAGAGCAAGCAACTCAAAATAAAAGAAATGGCCACAACAAAATTGAAATAAAATATAGAGCTGCATTTGAATGACAATAAAGTAAGAAAAGTGAACGACCAAGGTGGAGAACCATAAGGAGAAGGAATAATTTGGGAGTTTTAAATGTGGTGGAGAGAGAGAAATGAGGGAGATGAAGAATGAAAGAATGGGGGAGAAAGAGAAAAGGGAGAAATGAGGAAAAGGGGAAAGGTGATGGGAAGAGAGAAAAACAGTCATTTGAATATTAAATTATTAAATAATTTCATGTCATTTAAAATTGTACACATCAACAAGGTCTTGACAACATTTCATTTCCACTTCATCTTTCCATTAAGTTAACTAACGCCAACTCACTTTGGGGACCGTTTAAAACTATTTATTAAACCTCGGGGACTAAAGTGTCACTTTTAAAACTTTAAGGACCAAATAGATAATAACCTTAAACTTCAAGAACCAAAAGTGTATTTTGCCTTTTTTTTTTTTTTTTTTTTTTAATTATAGGGAATGTTGTTGCTACAAAGGCAAATGTTATGGCTAGAGAGCATAATCTACGCATTTAGAGTGTTGAAGAGGTTTTCAAGGAGGTGCTAAATATGGGATTTTCACCTGAGATAACATTTAGGGCTTCAAGCTTTAGTTTATCTGATCCCATAGTCATAGAGACATTTTTTGGATGTCCAAAATATATGCGCAAATAATGGCTGCATTCAAAGGGCAGGGGGGGAATAATTGATGGATTTTGTTCAAATTCGGATGAGTTCAATCTTTTTTTTTTCTTCATTTGAATTAAGACATTTGCAATTTATTTATTTTCTTTTTTAATTAACAATAATGATGACATTTGTAAATTTTAATTTAACAAGTTGTTTTAGTTTGATTAATGGTATGTTTTCATGGTTATATATATTTGATATTGTTATTTTATATTAAAATATTTTGTTATTAATTAAAATAATTTCTTGCAAAATTATAAGAGCATAACTGTTAAAATGTTATACTTTCTTTCATTTCTCGTGAGCCTCTGAACAAGAAATTTTAATTTCAGTGATTTCAAATCAATTTGGTCCAAACGCAAATAGAAATTTGAAATCATTTCCATCTTTTAAAATCCTGAAATTTGTAATCATTTCTTACCAAATCCATATGCTAAACAGAGTACATGTTAACACGTATTTCAACTTATAATATGTTGTGTTATGGGTTAAATTGGATCAGAAGGATAGGCTGAGAAAAGGACTACAATTAAGGGCTATACAAAGCAAATAAGCCCAATATAGATCAAGACGAACCAAAACCACGCAAGAACCAGACCACAAAGAAAGGGGAAGGGGGCCGAGGCCAACCACATGACATTGGCCTTATCTTCGTCTCTCTTGGTCCATGCACCCCTGATCCAGCCCGATCCGATCCTTTCTATCTCAATTCCTTGAGGAAACCCACGAAGAACCCTAGGGATGAGGTATTTAAACTCTCCCTTTAGAGAAGATAGGGTAAGTTCATTCAATTTCATTCTAGCTACCTAAACACTCTCCAAACCCCACCTCTCTCTCAATTCTTTACTGACTTAAGCATCGGAGCCTGTGTGGCTTGCATCACACCAATGTGTAGGTTTTTCTTGTCTTGCATGCTGCATTCTTTTCCTTTCAAATAAATTTATTGCTGTGGTCACATGGAGGTAAGATGAGAATCTCCTGTTCAAAATTTAGCAACATCAATTAGCGACATCTAGGGGGAAGACTATACTCGCTTGAAAGATTTGTTAGCTTTTTTCAGTAAAAAGATGAGAATAGATATGGAAAAAAACACTGGAATGAAGATAGAGATGATTTGGATCAAAATCGTCACCCACAGCGAATGCAGGAAGCTACACATTCTCAGCCTCATACTGAGGTAGGCCGACTAGAGGAGGAGATAGGCGATAGCACTCATTTCTGAGTGTAATTAAACTATTTTATTAGAAAACGTGTGTTTAATGTTATATTTCATGTCATTTAGGGAAAATTTAAGTAAAAACAAGCTGTGGCATGTGTTTGAAGTCTTGATTTGGTAAAAATGAGTTCTCAGGTGTATTTAGAGTCATTTTTGTAAAGAAAAGTGTTAATTTTTGTTTGTTTTGTGTAGATGCTAAAAAAAGACCTAAATGCGCCCACATCTCGGTCACAATTGAAGCAAAGAAGGAATGATCCATGAGATATGCGATCAGGATGCTCTAGCATTTGAGAGCTGAAGCCAACATTCAAGTGTTGCATAAAAGAGCCAAAATGCACCTAGAAATGCACCCTAATTTAGGCCATTTCAACACAATACAAATGTGACCACAAACGCTCTCGCATCTGGACCTTTTCGACAGATTCTCCAAGATTTGCGAGATTTACAGATTTTATGGAAGATTCTCAACCAAATCTCCTCACATCAAGGGATATGATTGACCAACCTTCTTCACACTAATCTCGACAGCAAACTCTAGGCAAGAAGTTTATAAAAGGCGGCTCATATCTCCATTTGAAAGAGAGCTTGGAGTTGGAAATTCTTCTTCATCCAAAAAATTTGTCGTTTTCTTTTAGTTTTAGCCTCCATTCTGAGTCTCTTCTAAGTTTTGTTTGTATTCTATTCGGACTCAACCTTCGAAAGAAGGAAGAATAAATACTTGTTGTCCTTGAAAATGGTTGAACTGTTGGGATTTATGCCCTAAAGCCTCGTAATTAATTATTTATTTAATAATTAATAATAATTTTCATTATTTTATTTGAAATATAATATTATCCATTATATGAAAAATCCAAGGTTATTAGTGTAATTTTGAACAGTATGTGGTTGACATACAGGAGGATCATATTTATTGAGGATCCCACATCTGAAAGATGAAGAGTGACCTCACAATTTATAAGATATATGGGTTACTCCTCCCATTGCCAATTGGTTTTGAGAATCCGATTCAAGAATGGTGAACCCAAAGAGGCACCATCTTAACCCAAACGGGTATTCGGTCCAATAAAACCCAAACGGGTATTCAGTAGAAAAAAAAATTAAAAATTGGGATCCGATTCAAGAATGGTGAACTCAAAAGAGGCACCATCTTGAGGGGGCATATTGAGGATCCCACATCTGAAAGATGAAGAGTGACCTCACAATTTATAAGATATATGGGTTACTCCTCCCATTGTCAATTGGTTTTGAGATGGAACCCCATGTAATCTAAAAATATTTAAGAAATAATATAAAGGGTCATAATATATGGATAAGATTGGGTGTCTTATCCTGGTAACATCATTGATATGACCAACTTTGTAATAGTTACAAATGTTTTGATCCCAATTGTTCATGTGGAGACATGTGAGTGGGGCTATCTTATACAATGAGTTTGTGTAAAACTGGACCACAAAATATTTAAACTCTCTTTATAAATCAATTAATTGAGAAGATTAATATTTCATCAGGATGATCATATGCAACTCAATCTTAATCCTGAGTGAGTTATGAACTCTTGCCTGTGAGGGTTGTCCTTTGATTTGCATGGGTGAGAGTGACTTTTGTAGCCGATTCAATATGCCTACCATTTTGGGGACTTGACCAAATAGGGAGCTGGGAACATAATCTCACCAGATGGAATTCATTCCTTCCCATATAGGGTAAATAGATGAGTAGTTCCCTTAAGTGCTAATTTCGGGACTTGAACAATGGAGCCCCACCCTCTCACTTGGTCGAGGGGGACTTAGTTTATAATTAGATTATAAACAAATTCTTCATTAGAGGATCAGTGGTACTTAAGGTGCAAGATGTAATTATAGGGGTGAAACGAACTTTTGACCCAACTGTAATTACGAACAACTCATGAAAGATAGACTTGCATGTAATGGTTATATCTATAGACACAACTTGTCCTACATGCATAAGAGTGCAACTCTAGGTCTATAGTGAAGTGACCTATAGTTAATGAATAAAAATTAATTAATTAAAGAGTTTAATTAATTAATTTTGTATCATTGGAGCTTATAATCTATAGGCCCATAAGGTCCCTTTGCTAGCTCATAGTAACACTAAAAGATCAATTTAGTTGAAAGAAAAATTTGAAATGTTTAAATTAATATTTAATATATTAGATATATTAAATATATAAGAGAAAAATATATTTATTGTATTTGATACATTAAATATTATAATAATTAATGTATATTAGATACATTAAATAAAAGATATTTATAGAATTTGAATAAGATTCAAATAAATAAATATCGTAGGAGATTTTAATGAGATTCAAATAAATATAAGATATATTTGAATAAATTAGATATTAAAATATGATATTTTAATTATGGCAAAGATTTTCCCTTAGTCTCTATAAATAGGACCATTGGGTTGAGCCATTAGACACAACACATATATCCTCAATAGAGAATTAGAGAATTCTCTCTAGACATATTTCTTTTCAATCCCTTGTGGATTTTCTTTCAAGAGGCTCCAACAAGTCTTGGTTCTGTGTTCGAGTCATAGCCAATAAGATTTTATGGATGAGATAAAGATCTGCTAGAAACATCTCCATATTTACTCCAAGTAAGTTTGCTTAACCTTAATTTTTGGTTTAATTTTAAATAAAATCAAAGACGATCCAATGCTTCCGCTGCTGAATGAAACGTTCATTCCTTCATGAACAAGTAGTAGCTGTAATTCCGAGTCTCCTCTAATTTTTGTTCTTATCGCTTTTCATCTAAGTTCTATATTTCTTTTATTTTCGAGTGTTGTACTTGCTGTTTTATCTTTATTTCTAGCTTTGTAAGTTTTTGTTTTCCCTTTGAATTCAAGTAGTAGTTTCTTTTACTTCATTTTCATTTAGTTCTTCCTTTGTTTTCATACTTCAAAGTGTATTCAAATTTCTTATTTCAATGAATTGTGTTAGTTCTTCTACTTATTTTCTTTTTATTTTCTGCACTTTATTTTTCTCTTCGATGAGTAGCTAAACTCTTTGGAGGGGATTCAATCATGTGGATACCCTAAAAAAGAGATAAGCACCACCATAAATTTGCTCAACACTTAGCTAGGTTTACTTTTAGTGAGTTTAATTTTCATTGTTAGCTTAAACTGACCATTTTAGTTAGCATAGTTTTTTAAGATTTCAATACTGAAAGGGTTGGAGTCAATATGTGTTTTCCTAAAAGTAATATAGGAAAATAGTCTAGACAATAGAACTTTGCTTTTTGTACCTCAACATAGGACAAAAACCTTTAAAATCATGAAGTTATTTTTTTCATCATCTAAGCAAATTTAGCCATAGACATATGAGTTTTAAATTGTTCAGTCTCCTAAAGGTTCTTGGAAAAGGAGTTGAATAGCTGTTGAACTTGATTTACTTTGCTAAGTGTCAATTAGAGTAAGTTGCGGGCACAATTCGATAACATTCTGTTTGAACCATAATGAACTCGAAAGAGTCAGTATGAGGGCGCAAGAGGCAGCATCTCTAGCCATACTTAGTTGGGTAGTTTGCAGGCGCATGGTGGGTGCATTTCCTAGGGTTGAACCATAATTGAATCTCCTGCTTCTCATCATTATTTTTTCTACTATTTTTTCATTTGTTTTCACTTTTAATTGCATAAAAATCCCTAAATCAACTTTATTTTCTTGGTTACTTTCAGTTGCAACTTGTAACCACTTGTGTTGTAAACTAAAAAATACATGTGTTAATCTGTTCCCTTAGGTTCAATACTTGAAATACTCCATATGTTACTTGTTTATGATACCGTTCACTTGCGCTCTTTTGCATTAGCAGTCACCAAATCTTCTGTCCAAAATTTAGCAACAACAATTGGTGCCATTTGTGGAGAAGACTATACTTGCTTGAAAGATCTGTTAGCTTTTTTCAGTAGAAAGATGAGCAAAGATATTGAAAACAAACATTGGAATGAAGATGGAGACGATTCAGATTAAAATCGTCACTCGCGGCAAATGCAGGAAGCTACACCTCATTGGCCTCGTACTGAGGTAGGCCGACCAGAGGAGGAGATAGCCGAGCTAAAAAAAAAGGTGAGCAACATGGATAGATATCTGTTAAAGATAATGGAAAAGCTCGACAAATAAGTTCCTCAAAAGAAAAATTCAGAAGGGGCGCCACCACTGATTCGAGACCCAAGAAAAGACAAAGCAAAGATGGTTGAAGGTACTGGAGAATCAAAAATGTCATGCCCGAAAACCAATCGAAAAGTTAGTCCTTGGGGGAAACGAAAAGTCTCGTCAGCTCGAGCTGCGAGTAAGGCCTACAAATTGAAATCTGTTGTGCAGGTTATCTCAAAGACTGTTGGTCGAGGCCAACCAGATGGAGAAGAAGCTATGACATGCAAAAAAGTGAAACGACATCACACTTACGAAGTCTGATAAACTAGAAGACGAAGCTACAAGCCGAGGCTGAGGTGTGGAAGGTCGATCACCATGCCTTCCATCTATATCCTTTCTCGAAAAGCTCTCAACCCCATAGGATGCTCCTCCAGGTGGGAGAAAGGTTTGAGCAAAGCTCATGTTGGGATTTATGCCCTAAAGCCTCGTAATTAATTAATTATTTAATAATTAATAATAATTTTGATTATTTTATTTGCAATATAATATTATCTATTATATGAAAAATCCAAGGTTATTAGTGTAATCTTGAACAGTATGTGGTTGACATACAGGAGGATCGTGTTCAAGAAATAACCTAAAGAGTCATAATATATGGATAAGGTTGGGTGCCTTATCCTAGTAACACTATTGATACGACCCACTATGTAATAGTTACAAATGATTTGATCCAAATCATTCATGTGGAGACATGTGAGTGGGGTATCTTATACAATGAGTTTGTATAAGACTGGACCACGAAATATTTAGTCTCTCTTTATAAATTCGTTAATTGAGAAGATTAATATTTCATCAGGATGATCATATGCGACTCGATCTTAATCCTGAGTGAGTTATGAACTCCTTTCTGTGAGGGCTTGTCCTTTGATTTGCATGGGTGAGAATGGCTTTTATAGCCGATTCAATATGCCTACCATTTTGGGGACTTGACCAAATAAGGAAGTGGGAACATAATCTCACAAAATGGAATTCACTGATTCCCATATAGGGTAAGTAGATGAGTAGTTCCCTTAAGTACTGATTTCGAAACTTGAACAATGGGGCCCCACCCTCTCATTGGCCCGAGAGAGACTTAGTTTATAATTAGATTATAAACAGATTGTTCATTAGAGAATCAGTGGTACTTAAGGTGCAAGATGTAATTATAGGGGTAAAACGGACTTTTGGCCCAGCTGTAATTACGAACAACTCGTGAAGAATCGACTTGCATGTAATGATTATATCTATGGACACAACTTGTCCTACAGTACATAAGAGTACAACTCTAGGTCTATAGTGGAGTGACCCTAGAGTTAATGAATGAAAATTAATTAATTAAAGAGTTTAATTAATTAATTTTGTATCATTGGAGCTTATAATCTGTAGGTCCATAAGGTCCCTTTGCTAGCTCATAATAACACTAAAAGATCAATTTAGTTGAAAGAAAAATTTGAAATGTTCAAATTAATATTGAATTTGAAGTGTTCAAATTAATATTTAATTTGAAGTGTTCAAATTAATATTTAATATATTAGATATATTAAATATAAAAGAGAAAAATATATTTATTGTATTTGATACATTAAATATTAAAATTTGAAATGTTCAAATTAATATTTAATTTGAAGTGTTCAAATTAATATTTAATATATCAGATATATTAAATATAAAAGAGGAAAATATATTTATTGTATTTGATACATTAAATATTAAAATAATTAATGTATATTAGATACATTAAATAAAAGATATTTATTAAATTTGAATTGGATTCAAATTAGGAAATAGATGTCGTAGGAGAATATTAAACGGTTTGAATAAGATTCAAATTGGTTAGATAAATATATTTTAATATATTAGATATTAAAATATATTATTTAATTATTTTCCCTAGACCACTATAAATAGGACCCTAGGGGTGAGTCATTGTGTATTCTTCACAACACACATCTCCTCAATAGAGAGAATTAGAGAATTTTCTCTAGATCTTTTCCTCTTTAATCCCTTGTGGACTGTCTTTCAAGAGGCTCCCACAAGCCTTAGTCTTGTATTCGAGGCATAGCCAGGAAGACTTTGTGGAAGAGATAAAGATTCGCCAGAAGAATCTCCATATTTTCAAGGTATGTTATGCTTAACCATAATATTATTAATTAATTCTAAATAAACTCAAACCGATTCCTACGCTTCCGCTTGGGTTTAATTAGATTATTCCTTTCAGCTCAGCCTTGAAGAAATCGCCACTTCGAAAATATCTACCCTTGAGGACCTTGGCCAGAAGACTGGATGGGTTTTTTACAATGTTCCAACTGTGCTTTGCCAGCATAGCTTGATTAAGAATGTTGAAATCTCTAAAACCCATATCTCCATCCTTTTTGCTAATGTAAAGGCATTTCCAATCCCTCCAATGATTTTCTTTTTTTCATCAGTTCAGTCGTACCAAAATCTTTCGCACATAGCTTCTAACTCACTACAAAAACCCTCTGGGAGGTTGAAGCAACACATAATGCATCCTGGAATAGCTTGAGAGACTGCCTTAAGAAGGACCTCTTTCTCCCTAGTTGAGAAGAGTCTCTCCTTCCACCCTTGGATTACCTTCTAGACTCTGTTCCAAACTCTGTTTTTGTTTTCTTTCTTATTTTGTAGGAGAAAGAAAAAATAATTTCATTTTTCAAATTTACCAATACATACTAAATTCTAGTGAAACCACGATAATTATTCATTTTTGTGTTTAGTTTGGTAGGAGTGCCCAAGGGTTAAGGACCTATCCAAAGTGCTTTAATTGAGTTCGAAAGAGTCTAAACAGAGTCTTACCATCTATAGCTCACCTAAACAAGGCTGGTTACTTGATGAAAAGTGTTCGAGGTGACTCTGAATTGATTCGAAACTATAAGGATCAACTATCGGATGATTAAGATTCAATTAAAACACTTAAAAAGTATTCGAAAAGGACTAAAAAGTATTGGAACTTATCGATTAGCATCCAAACAAACCCATCTACGTGTTGGACAGTGTTCAAAGAAGTTCGATCCACCAAAATCAACCTCCGTTCTTGCTGGTTCAGGTTCAAAAGTGCGCCAATCGAGTCGAAAACTACAAACCAAGGCTCATATAAGTTAGAACATGAATTACAGAACTTAATGAACATTCATAAAGGAATTAAACACGTTAGCACCTACCAATCATAGCCAAACATTAAGAATCCTTGCTGGTTGGTGATCGAATGGCCTTGAAAATGTAGATCTGAAGTCATCAATCCATGGGTATTTAGATCCATGGCCAAAGAAAGTGTGGGTCACGAGTTTAAGGTGATTCGAGGTTCGAAATCAAGTGGGTAGGGTTGGAACTCACGAATTGACCACAATCGTCGTGAATCTAGATCCCAATGCCGAAGACATCAAATTCCATCAAGAGTCTCGCAGATCTAGTCACATACCACCGTGGGTGTGGGTCGGACGACGCCAAAAAAGCTCGATTTGCTCTGTGCACGCACGCTGGAGAATCGTCGCTCGCTGTCGAGATGAGACGTTGCATGAAGGAGAAGTCGTTGATGGTTCGGCTTAGGTGTCAAGTGGGTGAGTCTTGGAGACGAGGAAATCGAAAGGGAGGGGTGGCCTTGCTTCACAAAAAAGAGAGGGGAAAAGGAAGAAGAAGATGAAAATAGATAGGGCTTTCTCTTTTTTCTTTTTTTCTTTTTTTTATTTCCTTTTCTTTTTAATCAACCAAACCAAATGTGTTCCAATAAATAGAATGGAGGAGGGATTATGGTTTCAAAACAAAAACCCAACTTCTTTGACAAATTTAGAGAAAAATATTTTGGGTTTAATCTTTCAATCTTCAATTTAAATCTCAAAACTAAAAGAAAGCTAATTAACTCAATTCAGTTACATAATCTTCCAAATTATTGAACTTGGGACTTTAGAATAAACTTCATCTAATAACTCAAAAGAACTTAAGGGCCTATTTGGTATGCAATCCGGATTCTGTTTTATGTTTTCAGATTCACTGAGTTCAGTGAATATGCGTTTGGCAGACTTGTTTTCGAAAACTGTTTCCGGATTCTGTGATCCAAATAGTGAAAATTCTGAAAACAACTTTTTTATGTTTTCATTGTATCCAGATTTTGAATTTGAAAATTTAAAATGCAGAATTACATTAGAAAATACCAAAACTTTAATAAATATAGTTTTTGATGTTATAAACTCAATTTATTTTTGTTAAATTAAAATATGTATAATTTAATATATTATAAATTATATGATATTGTAAAATAATAATTGTACAAATTTTATAATAAAAATCATGTTCATAAATTAATTAATAATGGATTATATTCAATCTAATATATAGTTTTGCAACTACAACTAGTTAATGGTCTATAAATATATTATAGAACACATTTTGAACAATTGTTTAAATTGGAATCCAATTTCTAAATCTGCTACCAAACACATATCTGAAAACATGAAATACAACTCTGTTTTCATTGAATCCCTTGTTTTCAAAATTCTGTTTTCAGATTGCATACCAAACAGGCCCTAATTAACTCAATTCAGTTACATAATTCCAAAATCCAAAAATAACTCCAAATGACGAATTTAGTCGTACCTGAAAACACGAGGCGTTACATTCCCTCTTCCTCATGTATTTTGAAGGAAACTGTAATAAAAAAAAATTATAATCCCCACAATTAAGAGAAATTACTTTTTATTTTCCAATTTTTTGATCATCAAAGTGTAAGTCATTATAAGTATAAAAACTAAATACTATTAATATTTAACTTTTGGATATTAATCCTTCTATCTGTCAAAATATAAATATTCAATATTTTACACATATAAATCTTTAAGTTTGAATCTCATTTTAATCCATGAAAATAAATCTTAACTAAGAAATAATCATTTTCATCATTGTTGTTATTTGGGAACCTAGTATCTATTTATCCAAATACTCAACCAATTTATATAGTTTTTTGTTTTTTGAGAAACAGGAAATACATTAACAACAAAAGACCGGTCCAACTTCCTCTCTACAAGCTAGAGAGGTTAGCCGTGTAGGGAAAAACCTTTCCCACCTATCATGCAAGCCATTTTTAATGGCCATGCTAGCCAAAGAATGTGCCAGTAAATTGGCTTCTCTACCAATATGACAGTAGCTTTTCAATTTCGTACAATGTCCCAACTGAACAATCTCTTCCACAAATAAAGTTATCTCCGAGAGGTCCTCCCTGCCATTGTTGATCTTTTGAATCACTTCAAGGGAATCAGATTCCACCTCCAAAGGGGGATTCTCTCCTTCCCACCGAGATTTTATCACCTCCAGCCCTTTGCTAATTGCCAAGCATTCAAGTATACTAACCGACCAGCTACCATTAGCAGATTCGTAGTCTGCACAGATCAGCTTTCCCTCTCCGTTCCTCATAGCTCAGCCAACTCCGCTCAGCTTCCTACTTTCACATCGAGCAGCATCTGTATTAAGCTTCCAGGCTGCCGCAATAGGAGGGGACCAGATTGCAAAGCCCTACTGATGAGTTCTACTACTAATTCCCAAGTTAGCTCTGTCCACCCTGCTGCCATCAACCTTCCAACCGTCCATCCATATGTGTAGTTGTCGAGAATAAAAAATTCCTTTGGCTGAATTTATCTGATTCCTCATGAGCCAAATGCTCTAAAGAAAACAAAGGGCATGGTCGATCTCGTCTCTCGAAGCATGTTCGCTGACACGTTCCAATAATCCTTGATGCTCCACAATCCCCTACCCAACAACAGAACCATAGGATTAGAAGGGAAAAACTCTTTCCACAAAGGTTTTACAGCCTTGCACTCCCAAAAATGGTGCTCCAAGGACTCATTTCCAACCCTGCAAAAGAGATACCTAAGATTAGAAATGATGCATTTTTTAAACAGATTTTTAGCCGTAGGAACTAGATTGTTCAGAATTTTCCAGCTTCCGATCTTCACTTTAGGGATAACGTTCGCCCCCCAAATCTCCTTCCACATCTTCTTTATCTTAGCCCCATCCGAAGTAGACGCCTCATCTTTGGAAGAGGCTTGAACTATAAGGTTATAGGCACTTTTAACAGAAAATTCTCCATACTTTTCAAGATTCTAGATGATCTCATCATCGCGGTCCAATCTAGCGTTAGAAATTGGAATAGCAAGAATTTCTTCAGCTTCAGCTGGGATGAAAAGCTCTTTAACTCTTTCTTCGTTCCAGCTTCCCCCATTGGAGAGGAGATGGGAGACATATCTATCATGGCCTTCCTCTTGAATAAAGATCGGTTTCCCATCTCCTCTTCTAGGGATCCAAGGATCGTCTTTTTAATTTATTCTTCTTCCATTGCCTATTCTCCATCTATAACCTTTGGCAAACAACTCTCTTCCCCATAAAATGCTTCTCCAAGTGTACGAGGGGTTATTTTCGGAATGAGCTTTCATAAAGTTTCCATCTTTAAAATATCAGCCTTTGAGCACCTTTGCCACTAGGCTCTTCGGATGCTTTAAAATCCTCCAACTGAACTTCGCCAGCAATGCTTGATTAAAATTCATTAGATTTCTAAAACCCAACCCTCCATCATATTTAGAGACACATAACTTACTCCATTTTTTCCAATGTATTTTCCTCCCCTTCTATGAACTGCCCCACCAAAATCTGGCACACATGGCATCTATTTCTTTACAAAGCTTTTGATGTAACTTAAAATAGTTTATTGAATATACAGGAATCGCTTGAACCACGATTTTAAGGAGCACCTATTTTCCTCCCGCTGAAAGAAGCTTTTCTTTCCAGTTTTGGAGAACCTTCCAGACCTTTTCTTTGATAAAGTTAAACTGTAAACCCGGAATCCCTCCTTGAAAATTCTTAAGAAAAGGTATTGGTAAGCTTGTAAAAAAAAAGAAAGAAAAGAAGAAACTAAAACAAAAGAGAAATGGGAAGTGGAAGGTGTATGTTTTGGTTTAAAAAAAAAAAATAAATAAATAAATTGGAAAGGTGGGAATTTCCACCCACCGCCAAGAGTTTTTTTTATATATAACTCTCTCACACACTTACACCCAATTTAGAGTCTCATTTACCAAAGGAAAACAGAGGGGTTTAGAGGGAGAGAGTCTGAAAAGAAGAAGAAGGAGATTTTGAAGGTGGAATTGAAGAAGAAAAGAGGGAAACACAGTCCAAGTTGCATGGTAAATTCTGGTGTTCAATTCTGCCAACGTCTGGTTCTTTGATCATACCGAGCTCCACAGGAAGAATTAAGAGGTAAGGTTTGATTCTTCTGAAAGTTAATTCATTTTAGAACGATTTTCGTGAAGGAAGCTCGAGCAAAATCTGAATTTATGTTATGGGTTTTTGAAGGGGAAGTCAGAGGAGTGTTTTTACTGTCAAATCCGGGGAACCTCTGGTTTTTGGGATATGCTGATCTGTAGACTTCGAATTAGAATCTTTATTAGGTATGGATGGAAATCTGATTTAATTTCCTATAACTTTCATGAAGAAGTCGTGGTTAGAAATTGATTGGAAGTTGCTTTAAATTCCAGGTTAGTTTCGGGTTGCAGCAGGAAAACAGTTCTGGTTTAGCAGAAACGTGTTTGGGGAAAATGACTTTCAAGGTAGTTACAGACACATCCTATAGGAATTTAAATTTCACTCCTTCATATAAGTTTTAGAGGGATCAAAAAGGAAGAGTTTGGTATAAAGAACATCATTTTTGAGCAAGTAATGGAAAAGTTATAGGTGTGTGAGTTTAGGGTATAAAATCTGTAAAGTGCAGGAAATAGATGGGAGGGTTTTTGCAATCCTAAACCTTAAATTCATGAGGCCAAGATTCTAATGCTTGGTTTTGTTTATTTGGCAGGCCAAGAAGGAATAGGACAAATTTACGGACCGAGAATCTAATATTAACGCTGTGAGTGACAAAATGAATTCTGGAAATAAATTCTATGCTTGTACTTGTGTTCATGAAAAGAAAAGATTTCCTAAGAATGATGTAGCTTAAAGATTTATGGTCTCTTGAGCACGTATTCATAAGCGTATATGGTTTCCTAAAAATGATTTAAATTGTTCGTTGTGAGCATATGTTTACTGGTTTTTCCGAAACTAGAAGAAATACCTTCATTCCAAGTCTACATGTGTTAGCAAGAACTGTTAAAGGTTTTCATGTGTTTCTCTGAGACCTGAATGAGTTAATGGTTGAGATACTGAGCCCGAGGTTGTATAGTACCGTGTGCACACAGGTCATTTTCTGTTGTCGACGTTGAGTGTACTCCGTGACAACAATGCTGTCGTGAGTGCTGGGCGAGCCCCACTACGACAAAGACGATGGGAGTGCTGGGCGGGCCCCACTACATCGTAGAATGAACATTGATTGTACTGGGCGAGTCTTACACCACTAATTTGTCATATGTTTAAAATGGTTAATATTTTTGACACACTTGCTGGACTCCTGTAAAAGCTATTGATGTTATATGTTATGTTTTACGAGTTAATAGTTTTAAACTCAGTCACTCACTGAGCTTCCCAGCTCATTCTTTCAATGTTTTCCAACTTTTCAGGTAGAGATCGAGCTCCCGGTGCCTGAGATCCTGCCACAGCCTGCTGAACGCTCTACGAGTCTGATATTTTTGTATGTGGATGGTGTAGTATAGCAAGTCTGCTCGTATTGTACATAACTTAATAGGGATGTGTAGTTATGTTGTATATGGAACTAGTGGTCTTGGGTGTATAAAGCACGTCTGGTCGTGTTTGGCTTGTTCAAGTTAGGTTTAACCAGAACCGCTCCGTAGGTAGTGTAATAAGATTCCTAGTTCCTGCTGTGTGGTATGTATAGTATCTCGTATACAGGAATGGATTGTTTATCAGGTACAACGTGGGTCGTGGATGTCGTTAGGAAGATAGACGATGTCTGTCGGCTTCACGCCATCTTCCGAGTTAAGATAGCAGGTAGTTCGGGAGGGGGCGTGACATAAACATTTGAAATTTATTTCTCCCACTTTGCGAAGGCAAACCAAGATAATTTCCAAGAGATAGGGTATGTTTTATCCCAAGAGAGCTACTAATTTCCTACGCCCAGCTTGTGCTAACATTCTTACTTGTCATGAACATCGACTTATCCAAATTAACCATCTGTCCCGAAGCTCTTTCATACGTATCCAGCACCACCTTCACTGCATTATAGAGTTGTTTATTGGCCTTCAAGAACATTAGACTGTCATATGCATAAAAAAATGAGTTATAATAGGACAATGATTATTAATTTTTAAACCATATCAGTTTGAAATAGAAACTTCCTTGTCAATTAACGCTGACAACCCTTTTGCACAGATGAGGAAGAGATAAGGAGATAACGAATCCCCTTGTCTCAGACCTCTCTTTGGAAAGATATCTTCTTGGGGAGATCCATTGATAAGAACTCTGAAGGAGGGTGATTCGACACATCGCATCACCGTCTCGATCCATCTAACCGTAAAGCCTAGTTTTCCCATCATTTTCCTTAAAAAAATCCATTCAACCCGATCGTACGCTTTGCTCATGTCGAGCTTTAGTGCTGCCCATGCATCCTTACCTTTCCGCTTGCTATTCAGGGCATGAATACATTCGAATCTGGTCACAACATTATTAGAAATCAACCTCCCAGAAACGAAAGTCGATTGCGTTTGCGAAATAACCAAACCCAGCACCTTTTTAAATCTGTTTACTATATCTTTTGCTATAATTTTGTACACTGTGTTTCACAAACTTATCGGGCGATAATCACTAATACTTTTGGCTTCCTTTTTCTTAGGAATCAGAAAAATTAAAGTTTTGTTTAACAACTGAGGATCTTCACCGTCATTTAGGACTTTTGAACAAATTTTTGTAGTCTCATGACCCACAATGTCCCAATATTTTTGAAAGAAAAGAGCATGCATCCCATATGAACCAGGAGCTTTTGTAGGATGAAGACCTTTTAACGCCGCCTCGATCTCTTCTCTGGAAAACTCTTTGCACAACTCTCTGTTCTAGCTTACATTGACTCTTGGTTGAACACACGCCACGATCTCCGATATCGCTTCATTCCTAGGGTTGGAAGTTGATAAGAGATCTCTAAAATAGTTTATTGCTATCTGACTCATAGATCCCTCCCCCGAATTCCAGACACCCTGACTGTCATAAAGGCCTTCTATTGTATTCTTTTTTTTTCTCTGAGATGCCCGAATATGAAACCACTTGGTGTTTCTATCTCCCCAAGCCAGACATTCCTCTCTTGATCTACTTCGCCAATATCGTTCTTCTTCTTCATAGAGGAGTTCAAGATCTTTCTCAAGCACTAACAAGTTTCCTCTGTCCATTAACAGTCCCTCATTGATACAACCCTCCAATTCAGTTTGCTTCCTGACAATTGCCCCTTTCAAAGAGCCCTGATGTCTCTCTTTATTCCATTCGGATAGCTCCTTACGACAGGTCTCTACCTTCATTTGGAAAGCTTTCTGATCGGTATTCGTTTTCTCGGACCAAATATCAGAGACCATTTCTTTGCAAGAAGGGAAATTGATCCAGCTCTCCTCAGATCTAAGACATATCTTTCTATGAGAACGTTTAATATAATGTTGAGAAATCCCCCATTACGCGACAATTGGTCTGTGGTCTGAGCCATTCAAGTTTAAGTGCCTGATTTCCACCTCCCGTCCACTCTCAATGAACTCGGAATTAATGCAAAAGCGATCCAATCTTTCCCACACCATATCTCCTTTAGAATTTCTTATTGCCCACGTGAATCTGTCTCCTTTGAACCCCGAGTCAATCAAGTCTCAATCTCTAATAGTCTCTCTAAAAAGAGGCATCCGTCTTTCTCTTTTAACAACTTCTCCTAACTTCTCCGAGTCAAACATTTATTTGTTAAAATCTCCCCCAACTAACCAAGGAAGATTATTTACCTCACTCAAATGTCTTAACAGCTTCCAAGAATCTTCCCTTTTCTCCGTGATCGGATTTCCATAAAAGCCTGTAAACCTCTGTCGTTGATCACCTTCCTTAACAATAGCATCAATATGGCCGTATGAGTAGGACAAAATTTGTACATCTATCTCTTTCTACCACATCAACAGCAAACCCCCGCCCTTGCCAGAGCCAACCACACTTAAACCGCCCTCCATATTTAGAAGCTTTCTCAAACTTTCCACTAGATCCTTTTTGTTTTTTGTTTCCGCAATGAAAATAATATGGGGATTTTCGCTTTCGACCACACGTCTAAGCAATCGGAATGCCCGAGGATTTCCCAGACCTCGGACATTCCAACTTAAAGTTTTCATGGCGACTAGCGGGGCTACTCAACAGCCTCCGCCGATATATTTTTATCAATAACCAATCCCAAACAAACTTTTTTTCCCGAGCCTTCCCTCACTAACTCTAGCCCATGTTTACTTTTATCCAAGTTTTTAGTATCTAAGCTTTCCACAATCGCTTTATCCGTTTGAACAACCCAAGCCAAACGTTTCCATTTTTTCCCTGTTTCCCCCAAAAATGGAGGCCTACCAACCTTATCTTCATTGGCCCTTCCTTCAAATTGTTCCAAAAAGCTTCGTTTTAAAAAGGTCTTGTTTGTTCCCGGAGGGCCTTCCATCTTGGCCCAATCCACACTCTTTCCAATAGACTTTTTCTCCTTTATCTCAATGGCTTATGTGGCCATTAATACATTTAAATCCACCTCCTTGTTGTCTTTTCCTCTTGTCAGAAAATTTTCCTTATCCGTCTTAATCTCCATAATTTTCGCTCCTTTCTCTCTCATTCCTTCTGTTCTATCAACTTTTCTAATGATTACTTCCTCTTTCCTTGTCGGCGATTTCTTTGACAGGGATCCGATTGTTTCTCCATGACTCATCTTGTCGACGTTCGGCAAGACAGTTTTTCCAGCCGGCAACTGGATCTCCTCTTTTCTTTCTCTATTTGGTGAAACTGGATTCTCCTCTGTTCTCACTTTTTCAGCTTCCTCTTTCTGTTCAGGAAATACACTTGTATTTTTTCCCTCCTTTTTCTTTCCAGCCCCTGTTTTCCCATATCCTCATTCTCTAAGCCAAGCTCCAAATTGGTAATCATCGTCAGTAAGACTCTCCTTTGAAGTGCAGTCCTTCACACTATGTCCCATCAACCACATCCATAACAAAAATCTGGAAGTTTTTTATATGAAATTCTAAACCATTTGTCCTATGTCATTGATCCCACCTTCACTTTAACCCACATCTTAAGAGGACGGTTAATGTTTATTTTTACTCTAATCCTCAGCGATCTTCCTCCACATCTGCCTTCTTCATTCGGATCTACTTTCTCGAACACCTCAACCTTGTTTCCCAAAGTCATAGCCATCCTTCTGGAAAAACAAACCATGGGAAGTTTATGTAAATGTATCCAAAACGTGGCGTACCTGTACTCTAGGTTGCTTATGCTGCAGAGTCCTTTTGGTTCATCAAATATTAGAAGCGCCTTGTCAAAGATCCACGGACCCCCCTCCATAATCTTCTTTTTTTTCCAGTTCTTCATTAAACCAACACATATACAGATTCTTTCCCACGTTCTCAATTATGACTTTGTCCTCTGCATTCCATATCTTGGGTATGAGGGTTATAAAGGCCTCAACCTTAACATACTTAGCAGTTAAAATTTTACAAGCTAAAGCTTTCTGTAAACTCCGGTCCAATCTGCCGATTTCATCATCCTCTATCTCCAACTTGTCCTCTTCGTCTTCCAAAATCTTAGGTTTTGCCAGATGACTATCAATATTGTCATCTTCCATGGTCTCTACCCCTCAATAAAACCAAACAAAGAGAAGCAACTCTCCCTCTAAGACCACCGAAAGGTCCCCAGACGCGCCGCAAAGGCCCCGACATAACATCTACCAATTTATATAGTTTTAAGAATACATAGGTTAGCACATTAATTAAAACACATACTCAAAGCTAAATTATGAATTTGTTACCAGCAAAATAAAAATAAGGAACAAAATGGTTTATCTTTTTAACATTTCGAGACTACAATAGACATTATGAAGGTTTAGGAGCCATAATAAAATAAACTTGAAAGTTAAGGGGACTAAAATGTAAACTTAAAAAATGAGACTATGAGAGTTTGATCAAGGACAAAAATGAGATCGATTATAAAAGCGTAAAGACTAAAATAGGTAACTTTTATAAAATTTAGAGACTAACCTATAAATATTTTAAAAGTTTATGAAGCAAAATAGATTAGATGGAAAGTTTAAGGACAAAAAAGAATATTATAAGAATTCTAGAACCTAAATCTTCACTTTCGAAAACTCAAATCTAAAAGGGCAAACAAACATGTGAAATTTGTATCTGTTATTATTACCATCATTAATCTAAATACATTGATCTGCAACAAATGGTTGCACAAAAATCAGAATTACATATTACGTAATTCTAAAAAAAAAGAATTGAATTGTTCTTGTTCCTTGGAATCACTTATTCTTCTAATTTGCTTCTACACAAAGGACACGAATTGCTCATCTCAAGCCAATTGACAATACAGGAATGGTGATACACATGACCACAGGGGATTCTGGTCACCTCCTTTTCACCATTAAGTTCATCATAACAAACACTGCAATCTCCCAGCTCTTCCAAGCCAAACCCATCAAACTTTTGCTTCTTCAGCCTCTCAATCGCCGACGCCGGCGCCCCATTGCTCGCCGGCGGAAAATCTTCTTGAAGAAACACTGGGTCCAGGTCCACCCAGAGCATTTGGATGAAATCGACAGCGACCATGATGTGGAAGTTGATATTGACGTTGCCGGCGGCCAAGTGGAGGGCAAAGGAGGCGATCTTCACAAAGATGGCATCGCAGACGGCGATGGGGAGGTTAAAGGAAGACAGAAAACGAACCACGTAGAAGTGGGAGAGGAACGGTGGGTCTTCGAGCTCGCGCAGAGGCAAAGGAAACAGAGCATCGGCGATTGGAGTTGAGGGACTTTGTTGGAGAATTTGGTGAGAAGATCGAGAGATCAGATGGCTCGAATGTCCCAATCGGAGTTCCACAAATTGCATCGGTTGCTGGTCGGAAGCCAGGCTGCCGTTGCGGTTGCCGCGGATGGAATATCCGAGGGACAGAGTGTCGTCGAACTCGAAAGACATGATGAAAACAGAGGATCGATCAGAGCAACGCAACGGTTAGAATGATTAGAATTGCAATCGATGAAGGAGGGAGTTTGATTTTGCGCGAGGGGAAACGGGAGCGGGGTCTGATTTATATGGAAGGAGAAGAAAGGAAAGAGGGTTTTGAATTTTGAAAAGTTACTGACCGTTGGAATAAATTTTGAATACAGAGAAGGAAGCCCTCCGTCGCGTCGGGAAACCCATCCACCAGATATTTTCAGATACGGCGATGACCAACGGCTCTTTTTTTGTTAATTAGGTTTCAGATACGGCGTCGCATATAGAATAACAAACGGCTATTTTGTGGTTGTAGAAATTAGAATGAGGCTTCGACCGTGCCGGAAAATCAATCCACCAACGGCCGTACATCCGGTATCAAGTCTGTCCGCACGTGCGAAAATCTATAACGGCTGATTTCTTTTCTTCTTCTTCTTTCTTAATCACACGCTTCGCCGTCTTCTCGTCCGACGCTAACCCCCACCGTCTCGCGGCCTCTTTCATGTCCCTTCCCACTTCTGTTTTCTTTCTTCTGTTTTATTTTTACTTTTACTAATTGCTTCCGTTTTCCTTTTTTTTTTAAAGGAAAAAAATGGACTTAATATTAAGAAAATGAAAAATCAGTTCTTAAATTATTTTATTAATTTTAATTTTACCAAAATTTTAAAAAGAAAACTAAGTTTTCGTTTAATATCTATTTGTTTTTTTTTTTAAACTAATCTTGTAAACACTACTTTCACATATTATAATAAAACAAAGAAACTCTTAAGAAGTATTGTTTAAAAGCTTGATTAACATGACTTAAAAAAGTAGTTTTTATGATTATTATTAGGAAAAAATCAATTTTGACTTTAAACTTTTTAGGTTGTATATTTAACACTAAGTTTAAAGTTTAAATTGATGAAATTGAAAGTTCGAGGTTAAAATTGATACAACCTACTAAGTTTAGGATCAAAATGATTTTTCTCTCTATTATTTTATGTTACATGTAAAATTAAAAAATTAAAAATAATAATAAAAACAAAAACCCTCTTTCTCTCCTTTATCTCTCCTCTCTCCTCTTCTTCTTTCTCTCTTTCTCCTCCAGACACAACTCATTCCTCAAGTAGAAGTGATGGAGATTCTCGATTTCACTTCAAACATTGAAAATTCTTAAAAGGACTTTTAATAGAATTCAACTTGTGTGGAGCGAAATGGACCATTTTCAAAGTCCTTCAAGAATCCCCAAACTCAACAAAATGGACAATTTTCCTCTCTTCTCTTCACTTTCTCTCTCTTTCTTTAACCAACCAACCCACTGTAACTTTGAATTGTTGACCTTGGATATTCATGGAGAGGGAAAGAGTCTGCATCCCCCTTTGAATTTGTCTGAGACTTCCTCTTTTTTTTTTCTTTACCTTTGACTACTCCAAATTTCCTTTTCATTTTTTTATTTTGAAATTTTGAATCCTGTTAACTATTAAGAAAACCTTTCCATTAAAGATTGTTCAAAAACATTTTTAAAAAAACTTAAACGTGTGAATATTACTGATAACTAGTGTTTGAAACTACATTCGGTTGGACATTTTTATTTCTAGTCGGAGATTTGAACTTGCCACTTCTTGGTGGATGGTACATGTCAATTACTACTGAACTAAGCTCACTTTGATTTTTTTTTTCAAAGAAAAGCTCACTTTAACTTATAGCATTATTACAATTACTGAAGTAATTTCAATTGTTATTATTTTTCACTCATAAGTCATACATTTCATATACATGACCAAAAAACGTATTATTAACATATTTGTTTTTGGTAATGTATATGAAATTTACGTTAAAAATAATAACAATTAGCGCCATAAATTTTCAAATATTTTCTTTAAAAAAATAATTTGCAGGTGGAATTTTTCTTTTCCTTTTTAACGTAATATCTACTTAAAATCAATTCCAAGGGAAATTGCTAACTCAAAAAATTTGTGGATAACGGCATGAATGGCTAAATTTAAACGTGCATTTTGAAATATGGCTATATGACTTTTTTTATTGAATAAATGACAAAATGATTTTTTTGAATTTTTAAATATAATTTATCAAATGACAAAAATGCCCCTTACAAAATATCTAACCGAAATACTAATCATATCAAATCTAAAATTCAAATCAAAATAAACCAACCTACAAATCCCTTAAATCAAGAATTGTTGGTCAACAAAAAATCAAAATTACATAATAATTAAAAATATATCTAATTGATTATAAAAATGATTAATTACGACATAAATATTCTTAAATTAATAGGCTTTCACCTAACAAGTTCTAAATGAATTTATAAAAACGTGTAATGTATAAATATAAATATTTGGTATTCCTAAGCAATTGAAAAACCTCTAGGTTGAAAATCACGTAACATTTACCTTGAAAGATTAAAAAAATAATGTCAAATCCCAACCTGCAACAATCAAATCAAAATTAAAAAAAAAAACTCTACATCTTGCATGCAACGTGAGAGATAAAATAAAATACTAGATATTTGATTGAAAGTAAGACAAAATAAAAGAAAAGAATGCATAAATCAAAGAAAATAAAATACCAAAGAGATACGTACAAAGACGGCATCCTAATTAACAAAATGAATTAATGAGTAAATACAAAACATGAATGATCAACACAATGACAACTCAAAATCTCCCATTTTGGCCAAAAGCAACAACCATCCGAATTACTAGAGTGCTTAGAATTAAGAAAACTGGACATGCAGGCAAAAAATGAACTTAATGCACACCCACTATAACGCCCAACAAGTTTAGGTAATAATTAATTTCTCAATTTTGAAGTCAATGTCGGTTTAATTTCTCTTTCGATAGATTTTGGAGTTATTCGATTCTTGATTAGTCAGATTATGGTTGAGGTTTAATTTAAGAAATTTGGGGCCAAGCTAATTGACTTAAAGTTATCCAACAATTTAGAGTTTGAGTAAGAGTTTAAATTAGAAAGGAGATGGTAATTTTGAAAAAAAAAAAAAGTCTATTGTTGAATTTAGGGTTGATATTCAACTTAAGGGGCTATTTGGGGTAAGGAGTTGGAGAGAGTAGGAGTTAATAAGTCTAGAGAGTTAGAAAGTCTGGAGAGTTAGGAAGTTTGTGTTTGGGGCAAGAAGTTGTTTAGTCTGGAGTTCTGAAGTCTGTTTGGGGTGCAGATTTGTTAAACCTGAAGTTCTGAAATCTGAGTTGATTTTAGCCTTTTTTTTTTTGTACAGTTTTCTTTCTATAATTTTTCAAAATTTCATTATTAAAGATTTGTTCTCATGAATTCTAAGATTGAGATTTTTTTTTTGTATTTATTTATTCATGTATATTTTACAAATTTCTTTCTAGAAAAAAGAATTTTGAACAAAATACCCCACATTCTTTTTTCAATATCTCTCACATTAATTATTCATTTGCCTTGGATATTTTCAAATAAAAGAAAGTCTTACAATAATTTTTTAAATATTATATGTGATTTGAAAAGATTTCAATCTATTAATTTAAAGTTGTTCAAATAAACTTCAACATTTTTTATGTTTTTAGTTTCTCAATTCTAGAAATAATATAGATTTGTTTCTGTCAATCCTAAAGTTGAGATTTTAAATTATATTATTTTATGAATATTTTACAATTTTTTTAAAGACTTGTTTTTGTCAATTTTAAAAATTTAATTTAAGATTTGTTTTCCAAGCTTAATAAAAGTTATAATTTTTTTTGCATGATTTAAGATTTTATTTTTCTAACTAATCAATGTAATGAACTATCTAAAATTTGATTAATTTGAAAATAATATATTCTTTGAAGTTTTAAAATAACTAAGTAAAAAATAAAATATCAAATATTTATGCTATTTTAAAATTATTAAGTTCAAAATGAATATATATTTTTTAACACCATTCAAAATGAATATCATACATACTTTTGTTCAAAATACTAAATATTTATGTTATTTATTGTAATAATTTTATTTTATTAAGTTTGGATTGAGAAATTGTTTATCTTTTTACTTTGAATATGATTAGTTTGAAAATCAATTTTTTTAATACGTTAATCTTTTTAAATACTAATTTCTTAAATTGTAATACGGGTTAGTTTAAAATATATTTTTCTTATCTTCAAATCATAAAATTATATATATTTTTGAGCTATTAATTTAAAAAAAAAAAGCTTAAAAAAGATAAGATTGTTATTTGTTATAAGTAATTTTAGTTTAAACTTTAAAAAAAAATGTAGATGACATGTGGAGAAAGTGAGATAGGAAAATTTTTATCAATTAAAAAAAGTGTTATGTGGTACTCTAATTTATATTAAAATTTCAATTTAAATAATAGTATCTTATCTAAAACATTCTTATATAATTTATATTTAAAAAGAAAAATTATAGAATAAAAAGAAAATTAATATTGTTAAAAAAATTATTAAAATTATAGAATAAATAAAAAGAATTAATAAATATTTATATTTAATTATTAATTAGTAATAATGATGAGAAAATTTATATAAAAATAAAGAAAAATTTTTACATTAAGAAATTAAAAATATATATATGTAAAAAAAATAGAGAAAGGAGATGAGAGGAGAGAGAGAGCTTGGAGTGAGGTGAGGTGAAGAAAAAAAGAGATAGAAAAGTTGTAAAGCCCACAATGGGGAGTTAGAGGAAGAGTTAATAAGTTTGTGGGACCCACAAAAGGGATTTGGAGGAGGAGTTAATTAGTTTGTGGGTCCCACAATAGAAGTTAAAATACCTTTGGGCCAAATAAGGAGTTGGGGAGAGTTATTAACTTCTTCCAACTCCTAAGGGGGCGTTTGACACATGGTTTAGGGTTGGAATGGTTTTGGGTTCCAAACCCAAAACCATATTTGGCCCAAGGTGTTCAAAACTCTTCGTTTTGAAACACAACCCCATAGGTTATAATAGTGCAATCCTATGGGGTTTGTCCCACGTTTTCCTCTTCCATTTCTGGCGACCACTTCCATAATAACTCCGGTGACAACTCCGATGACCACCGACGACGACAACTCTGACGACCACACCGGCTGTTGGGTTTTGTGTCCTAAAACTCGTGGTTTTGTAAACTAAATGTATACTCTATTTTGGAATAAAGTTGTTATTGAATAAAGTGAATTGTGTATTCCATAACCCAAATCCAATGAACTAAGAACCCTTGACTATAAGATGTATACTTGAACGTTATGTATGACATCAAAGTGGATCAAGTTCGAGTAATAGCCAGAACGGTCTATAGTATAGGAATAGGGTTGGGTACCTTATCTTGGAGACACTATGGACGCGACCCACTTTGTATAGTACTAACGATGTGATCCTGAATCGTTCATGTGGAGACATGAAAGTGGGGGCGTCCTATGCAATGAGTTTGCATAAGACTGGACCGCGAAATAGTCACTTAGACTTTTTAACTCCGTTTACTGTTTTAACTGACTATTTTCATACGATGACCTAGATAACTCGATCTTAATCCTAAGTGTGCTATGAACTCCTGTTTATTCGGGATTATCCTTAGATTTGCATTGGTGAGAGTGGCATGAGATCGCCGACTCAATAAGCCTCTCATTTTGGGGATAAGACCAGGTAGATAGTTGGGAACATAGTCATGCGAGATGGAATTCACTCCTACCCACTAGTAGAGAGGTTGTTCCCTTAAGTACTGACTCCGGGTCTTGAATAATGGGCCCACCCTTTCATTGGCCCGAGAGGGATTTAGTTTGTTGGTTGGACCACAAACCAAATTGTTCATTAGAGGGTCAGTGGGACTTAAGGAACTAGAAGTAATTTCAAGGGTAAAACGGTTTATTTGACCCAGCTGTAATTACGAACAACCTGTGAATGATCGACTTACTAATCATGGTTATATCGAGTGTACATAAATATATCTACAGTAAGGAGAGTGCAGCCACTGGGCTTTAGTGGAGTGTCTCGGTGGTTAACGAATGTTGATTAGCTAGGCTAAAGAGTTTGGCCGGTTAATCTCGTATCGTTGGAGCTCATGATCTGTAGGTCCATTAGGTTCTCCTTACTAGCTCGGACTGAGCCTTGTAACAATTTGAGATAAGAGAATTTGAATTGTTCAAATTCGGATTTGGGAGAAAACGTTAATTATATGTGATATACTTAACGTTTCATAGCTTAATTATGAATTAAACTATGATAAATAAGAGGTAGACATATTTAAATTTGATTTAAATATTGGTTCGGTTTAAAACATGAATCCCTATTCATTTAGAAATGAATTTTGGACCAAATTCATAACTTAATGAACAAGCTTCTTGTTTATCCTTATCATCTATGTGTTAGCTTCTTCACTAAGCAAAAAGAAGCTTGTGGTTTGTTTTAAATAGAAGGAAACACCATGGGTAAGATAGATTTTGCAGAAAATTTTACATTTTCTCGGTTTTAGACATTTACCCATTCTTCTTCCAAATTCTTTTAATTAAGAATCCCACAATCCGTTCCAAGGCCTGAGGATAGTAGGGAAGACTCTAGAGGAGGTCCACAACTGGTTTGTGTTCAAATAAAGCCTACGGATTGCTTCAATTTTGAGCTTCAAAGGTAGTGTTTTTCCTTCTCTATTTTTCCAGCTTTGAGCATGTTTTTAGTTTGGTAAAATTGATCAAATTAGAGTGTTTAAGATCCAAAATTGCTTCCGCTTTCTTAATATTAACTCTTTCACCTGCGACCCGACCACCGTTGGCGATCGATCACTCCGATGACAACTCCAGAGACTAGTCTGATGACCACCCTAAAAACCCGACCACCCCGATGACCCAACCACCCCTGCAACCACACTTGCCCGCAACCACTACCAACGACCATCCAACAACAACTTCGACCACCCAACCACCCGGTAAGGTGATCCGACCATCCCAATGACTACTCTAGCGATCACCCCGACGACCCAACCACTCGACAACCACTGTTGACGACCATCGAGTGACCACCCTCATGATCTAACCACCTTACAACCCGACCACACTGATGACCACTCAGGCGATCACTCCATTGACCCGACCACCCCAATGACCCAACCACCCTAGCGACCCCACTTGCCCGCAACCACTGCCAACTACCATCTGACAACCACTCTAGCGACCAGACCACCCGGAAACTATCATTGACAACCACCCAAAAATTCGACCACCTGACAACCACTGTCGATGACCACCTAGTGACCACTTCGGTGACCCGACCACCCCGATGACTACTCCAATGATCACCCTGACGACCCAACCACCGCCAAACGACCATCTGACAACCACTTCGGCGACCCGACCACTCGACAACTACCGTTCACGACCACCCCAAAAATCTGACTACCTACCAACCACTGCCGGCAACCACATGGTGTCCACTTCAGTGACCCAACCACCCCGATGACTACTCTGACGATCACCCCGACGACCCAACCACCCAACCACCACTATTGATGCCACTCGGTGACCACTTCAATGACCACCTTGGCGACCCAACCATCTAGCAACCCCAACCACCCTGATGACCACTACGACGGCCACTCTAGTGACCCGACTGCCTGACAACCACCCAACGACCACTCCGGTGACCCGACCACCCTGCAACCATGTAAGGCCCCAGGCCTAGGATTCGGACCAGGATTAAGAATCCAGATTCGGCACCTGACGACCCCGACATTCCCCTACATCCCCTGCGACCTGGTCACGTCACCTTACTTATCTTGAACTGCTTCTAAGAGTGAAGATTGTCCCCACAAACCAACACGGATCCTTTCAGCATGCTTTGTCCTCACTCACATGCTTTCTAGGAAAATTCCCAGGAGGTCACCCAACATAGGATTGCTCCAAGCCAAGCATGCTTAACTTTGGAGTTCATATGATTAAGTCACCGAAAAGGAATGTGCACCTTGTTGGTATAGGTAGTAGCTACCAATTCTTCTAAGCCTTTCTTAACCATGCCTTGCATAGCCTCATGATCCCTCTCATTCGGATATGGTTTCAGTTCATTCATGTACCCCTCCTAACCTCGGGCGTTACATGCCCACCAGCTTCCACCTTAGTTTGTCCTCGAACCACATCTTACTGGGAGAGGAACCTGGCTCTGATACCATCTGTAACACCCCCGCGGCCTGACCACGCTACCTACTTGTCTTGAGCTGCTTGCGAGAGTGAAGACTGTCCCAACAAACCAACACGAGTCCTTTCAGCATGCTTTGTCCTCACTCACATGCATCCTAGGAATCCATATTTAGAGAAATCTTACTATGGGTAAATTAGAATTAAATTTTGACTAAGTTTATGGCTATGTTGGAATAGAGGGCTTAAAGATTTGGAGAATCATGTGTATTATCAAAAGGACTTACTTGAAATAATAGAGGAATGAAATTATGTTATCTTGGTAACTAGTTGGGGGTAAACTTAGCTACCTAGGTGGGTGAATATTCTTGTTGAAGAATTTAATGTAGTCAAATTCATGGTGGGTTCATGTGCGTATACAGTAATTTGAGTAGTTTGCCTAAGGTTCATGAGTTGAGTAGGTCAAGTAATAAGTTCTTTTAAATCATTATAGGTTGAGGTGAAAGAACTCCATAAAAGGAGAAAGCAAACTAATGGAGCCAAGGTAAGGGACTTTATGCCGGTATGCTTAAATGCAAGTTAGGAACTAAGTTGAAAAACTACATTTGAAATGAAAAGCTTTTATAAATGTTTTATTATGATTTTTGATTAATTTTAAAATGCTTTATTATATATGAAAATGGATTTTCACTTGTTGATTGCCAAATATTCTTGTGAATGTGATGCATGAGTTATGATTTATGATTTATGATGAATGATATGAGAATGTTGCCTTGTGTTGTATCATTGAATGAAAATTTAAAATGCTTTGGGACCTCATGCATACATGTGTATTTTCATGCTGAAATGATTTCGAAGGCTGTGGCAATTACCCTCCTAAAATTATAGATGTTCATCTAAATGAAAAGGAACCTGAAAATGTTAAATGAAAAGGAACCTGAAAATGTTAAATGAAAAGGAAAGGTTAGGTTGGGATAATTGTCCACATTAAGCCGAAGAGAAAAGTTAATGGGAAACGTTTCCACTATGAAAATGTTTTAGGTCCCACTAGAGGAAAAAAGTTTTAAAAATCAGTTTGTATGTGTTTGCATATCTTGACCTTGATAGTGAGGTCACTTACTGAGTATTTTAAATACTCACCATTTTCAAAAATGTTTTTCTTTTCAGGCAAAGATAAAGACATATCTTAGGCGATTGACAAGGCAGTTTGCTGAAATGGTCATGGGTGACTTTGAGAATCATGACTTCCGCATTTAGATAGTGTGTTAGTTAAAAACATATTTTGTTTTGTAAACAATGCGTTGTGAAACTATTTCAACTAATTGAACGTTATAATTCATATTATGTTTTGAAATGATTTTTAAAGGGATCCCAAGCATAAATATTTTTGATTGTTTAGCAAAAAGTTTAATTCTTTCTATCTTTTACCAAAGATTTTAAATCTCTTCAGCATGCATGTAGTAACCTCCCTAGAAAGTCTAATAGGAAAAGTCGGTCGTTACAGTTGGTATCAGAGCCCAGAGTTATGGGTTCTGTAGACTTGCTTACATCGTAAGCATTAAGTGTCTCCATGACCAAAGAGCAAACACCTCGTCGTCGCCAGGTATGTCATTATTACAAAGTGTTATTATTATTATTATTTAAAAAAATGTTTTGTTTTAAAAATAGAAATAAAAAGTTTTTTTTTAGATATGATTAATGTGATGTATGAAATGCTGGATTGAGATGCTTGTTGATGTTATGTTTTATTTTGAGAAATGAAAAGGACTGTGTTTAAAAGAAGCTTTCTTGGCATAAAACACTTGCTTAAATGTGAGATTGAAGTAGTCAAGTGTAGACAAGAGAAAGAAGATGAGATCTTAAGAGACTAAAGCTTTTCAAAAGTCATTGGTTGATGATGTCTCTTCAGTAAGACTTTAAAGGAATGATATGTTATGGTTAGGGTTACTCTTTGGAAGTTTAAGGTTTTGGTGTACTAAGGTATTTGTGGATTTTTTCATGTGTCATGTCCAAAGGAATGAAAAGGGTGAACAATTAAAGTGTATGGGATAATATGAGAAATTTCCTTTATAACATCTAACTTGATTAGTGTGGTTAATCAAAAAGGTTTAGTGGTTCGAAAAGGAACTTGAGACTTAAAGGAATAGTAAGTTGTTGGTTCGAATTGGAAGATCATTATCAAGGTACTCCAAACTATTTGGGTATAACCAATAAAAAGGGAATCTAGTCCACGTCGGGACCAAGAGAAGATTTAGTTTAAAGCAAGGTCAAATAGTTAAGGAAAAAAAAATCCCACCAGAGGTTCAATTTTGAACTAGACCTAAGGGAAGATTATAAATGGAGACATGCTTTTGGTTACTGAAGATAAACCTTCCTTGGAGAATTAAAAAGGGCATCATACTTATAATGACCTTATTAAAGACAAGTATGAGTTAGGAAAAATGAGGAGTAAAGGTTTTGGTTGTTGACAGTCAAAGGAAATCAAAGGTAGAGATATCAAGTATACAAACATGGTTTGACTTTTACATTATGACTTATGTTTGAGAGTCTTTAGATTGGCTAAAGAAATCTTGGTACTATTTGGGAGCTTAGAACTTTGGCGGGTATTGGTGGAATAAATTGTAGGATACTTTGACTACGAGATTCAACTTTAGTATGAGATTCCTTTTCCAAACAAAGGATTAAACAATGATATTTTGAACATTGGAAGAGTGCTTTGATGGGTCTCTTATTCGTTTTACATAGGAGTTGTAGAGAACGACCTTTAAATTGAAGTTGTTTGTTTTTAATGGTTGTCAAAGAACTATGGAAGTGAAACTTTGAAGCTTTAGTAGTAAATAGATGGATTGCTGGTCACATTAGCAAATTTGAGAGAAATTGTCTTTGGAAAAACAAAAGTAGTACAAGAAACTAATAAAGCCAGCAATAATCTTATTGAAATGAGGAATTAGGCCAACTTAAAGTGAATGAAAAAGTTATGTTAGTGTTGAAACAAGCAAGCTGGACATTTCAGGTTTGTCACTAGCACAGTACATAGACTTGAGCATAGAGCTCAAGTCAAGAACAATGCTCATTTTTGGCTTTGGGTAGAATGACCCTAACAGAGCTGTTGTAGCCCAAGTCACATATACATGAATTACTAGACCAAAACTTCATATGCCCTAGCGTTTTACCATGGGGCGCATTAATTTTGTTAGTTAAGAAGAAAGATTGGCGAATCAGACAGTTACGCATCGAGTGTCAGTAGTCATAGAGACCTATGAGTTTATTCGAAGACTAAAGGACAAAATGAGGAGTACCTTGGGCACATAACTACTACGGAAGGTATCATAGTGGACCCTTTTAAGATGGAAACAGTTCGTCATTAGCCTAATCCTAGAATTGGTAGCGATGGTCTTTGCCTTGAAAGTCTGGAGGCATTACTTGTATGGCGAAATGATCCAGATCTTCACAGACTTAAGAGCCCTAAATATTTCTTCACTAAAAAAAAAAAGAGTTGAATATGAGGCATCGCAGATGGTTGGAATTGGTAAATGACTATGATGTGGAAGTCCTGTACCATCCAGACAAGGCTAATGTTGTTGTCGATGCCCTCATTAGAAAGAAAGCTCATACCTCAGCATTGTTCACTGACCAAGCTGATATACGGGCTGATTTAGAGCGTGCAAAGATAGCAGTGTTAGTGGGGGAAGCTACAGCACAGTTAGCACAATTGACAGTTCAGCCAACCCTGAGGTAGCGTATTATAGATTCCCAACGGGGGAATCCTGGTCTAGAGGGCATGTTTGGTCAAGTGGAAACAGACCAGGCAAGTGAGTTTTCTCTAGCTTCTGATGGTGGTCTCCTGTGTCGGGGACGTTTGTGTGTGCTAGAGATTGATGAACTTAAGAATGAGATTTTGACTGAGGCGCATTGTTCTCCATTTTCGATTCATCCAGGCAGCACAAATATGTATCAAGATCTAAAATAGTTTTATTGGTGGCGTGGAATGAAGAGAGACGTGGCAGATTATGTTACCAAGTGTTTAGTTTGCCAGCAAGTGAAGGCACCGAGACATAAGCCAACATGCTTGTTACAATCGTTGAGCGTGCCATAGTGGAAGTGGGATGAAATCTCTATGGACTTTGTGGTAGGGCTACCCCGAACAGTTAGAGGCTACACAGTGATTTGGGTTATTGTGGATAGACTTACTAAGTCATCACACTTTCTTCCAAGGAAACCTACTTACTCCGCAGAGAAGTGGGCACAATTGTACATGGAGGAGATAGTTAGATTGCACGGAGTTCCTGCGAGGATTGTTTCGGACAGAGATTCTCAGTTTACATCTAACTTTTGGAGGAGTTTGCAGAAGGCCTTGGGTACTCAACTGGATTTCAGCACGTCTTTTCATCCCCAGACAGATGGACAGACAGAACGGTTAAGCTAGATATTGGAGGATATGCTACGAGCATGTGCGTTGGACTTTGTAGGTAGTTGGGATACCCACTTGCATCTGATGGAGTTCGCCTACAATAATAGTTACCAAGCAACCATCAGCATGGCACCATTTGAAGCGTTGTACGGTAAAAGATGCAGATTTCCTATTTACTGGAACGAAGTTGGTGAACGTCAGTTACTGGGACCCGAGTTAGTCCAACCACTGATGATGCAATTACAAAGATCAGAGCAAGGATGTAAACCGCACAGAGTAGACAGAAAAGCTATGTTGACTCGAGGCGAAGGGACTTGGAATTTGATGTGGGTGATCATGTGTTCTTGAAGGTGGCTCCAATGAAGGGAGTTCTAAGGTTAGGTCGGAAAAGAAAGCTAAGTCCCCGTTTTATAGGGCCGTTTGAAATTCTGGAGCGGATTGGCCCTGTAGCTTATAGTAGGGGTGAGCATCGGTCGGTCGGAGTCAGTTTTGGACTCGAACCGACACCTACCACCGACGTGTCGGTTTCCGGCGGTCGGTTCTAGTCGGTTTTGGAGAGGTTGCTTACACCGATCGACCGTCCACACCATCGGTCGGTCGATTTTAGTCGGCGAGAGAGAGAGGGCATCGTCGAACATCGTTTTGAAGAAAAAAGGAGAAATTGGTGCTGGATTTGGAGTTAAACGCGCAGAGCCATCGCTTGTTGCCGAAGTGGGATGCCTTTGCTCACTAAACTGGACCTACGGTCGTCGACTCGTCGTGAACCACGTGTTTCTTGCACAAGGGAGAAGAAAGGAGAAAATGGAGGCTTGAGGTGAGGCTTGAAAAAGATAAAGAGATGGGGAGTAGAAGAGAAATCGGACCAGATAAAAGAATAGAAGAAAAAAAAGAAAGAATGGAGAAAGAAGAAGATAGAAGATGAAAAAAAAAAGTTAAAATGAAAAAGAAAAAGCAAATATTTTTTTTTTATAAAAAGCATTAAACACCTTGGGAAGACCATTTGGTCTTCCCTATGAGTTGCCATTCACGAAAATGGTCTTCCCTATGAATTGTTATTCACGTTTTTCGGAGTAATGGTGAGATTTTAATTTTTTGTTTTTGTAAATATGATGGCACGCTTTTTGTTATTATTTTTATATATAAAGTAGTCGGTCGGTCGGTTTTGCCCTTTTCTGGGCTCACCGACCGACCGACGTCGGTTCGGTCTGTTTCGGTCGGCCGGCTCGGTTTATCGGTCTTGTTTGCTCACCCCTAGCTTATAGATTGGCTTTGCCGCCATCACTTCCTGCAGTACATAGTGTGTTCCATGTGTCCATGTTGGGGAAATACATACCGGACCCATCACATGTGATTGACTTTGAGCCCTTGCAGTTGAACGAGAACTTGAGCTATGAAGAAAGGCCTGTGCAAATTTTTGGCGATAGATCAGAAGACTCTTCGTAATCGAGAGATCAATCTTGTTAAGGTGCTTTGGCAAAACACCAGTCTGTGAGGCTACTTGGGAGCGAGAGGATGAGATGCGGGCTAGATACCCCGAGCTTTTTCAAGGCTAGAAACTTTCGAGGACGAAAGTTTTTAAAGAGGGAAGATTGTAATGACCAACATTTTCAGGTATTAATTAAAGTTTTAATTTTGAGATTTGAATTAATTGTAAGGCCAATTTCATGTTTAAAGTTGTGTTGAAAGTTAATTTTAGAGATTTGCATAATTGAAATTTGAGAAATTGGAGGGTGAATTGGGAAGAAAGAAGGGAAAAAGGGAATTAATTGGTTTGGGGGCAATTTTTGTTAATTAGGTGACTTTGAGCCAAGCCCAAGCCCAAGGAGAAGCCAAGCCCAAATATCCCTCTCTAGTATTTTTATAGAGCACACAGCCCTAGGTCAAGCCAAGCCGTCATCTTCTCCAACCTTCTCCTCTTCCTCCATGAAAAACAACCTCCACCATCAATCCCTCTCTCTCTCCCTTTCACTACCAAGAGACCCATCCATTCGAAAGCTTCTTCTTCTTCAACAAACATCCATCGCCGGATTTGTCCTTCATGCCGCGGGGTATTGTTCACGCTCGACACTGTTCACGCGCGATTACTGTTCATTTCGCGGAAGACTATCCCCATAAACCAACATGGGTCCTTTCAACATGCTTTGTCTTCACTCACATGCTTCCTAGGAAAATTTCCAGAAGGTCACCCAACATAGGATTGCTCCAAGCCAAGCACGCTTAACTTTGAAGTTCCTATGATTAAGCCACCGAAAAGGAAGGTGCACCTTGTGGGTATAGGTAGTAGCTATCAATTCTTTTAAGCTTTTCTTAACCATGCCTTGCATAGCCTCAAGACCCCTCTCATTCGGATGTGGTCTCAGTTCATTCATGTACCCCTCCTAACTTCGGGTGTTACAAACCACCACCGACGACCCAACTGCCCCAACGACCACTCCAATGATCACCCCAGCGACCCGACCACCTAGTCAATTTTTTAAAATGTTAAAATAAAACTAAAAATGGTTATTAAACAAATTTTTTAACCCATTATATTTGAAATAGGTTTCAAAATACTATACAAAATAGAGTTTCTAATATTTTAATTTCTAAAATAGAATTCAGATTTTATAACTCGTTTATTCTTGAAATAAGTTTCAAAATATGATGCGAAATTTTGTTTACATTTCCTAATTTCTTAAATAGACCTCCAATATTTTAATTTCTAAAATAGAATTCTAAAAATAGGTTTATGAATACTTTGGAAAATAGAATTTTAAATTCTCTAATTTTATGGAGGAGAAACATGTCATCGGGGTCCAACATGTCAGACATCCTGATCAATGGGTTCCACTTAACAATGGAACAGATTGGGAGGATTGCATCGCAGTCATCTGAGAATGACCACATTGAAAGAGCCCGCATGAACGAGCTATATGCAGAATTAAAGGCAATCCCTAGGATGACAAGGCAGGATTGCATGGTGTTACAAAGACCCTTTTGTCGAATAGTATGATGATGAATTCCTTCTTTGCATGCTCGTTAGGGAGAGCATCTAGAACCTGACCACCCATGGACGACAACTTGATGTCTTCATCACCTCCAACTACTACTTAGTTTTAATTCAGTTTGTGTTTTGGACAACTACTGCTATTTTTTTTCTTCATTCCTTTCAGCTTATGTATTATGATATTATGAACTTCAGACCCTCATTTGCATTGTGGATTTCCTTTACTCCAACAATATCATTCTTCTTTCCCACGTATTAATTATTTAAAATATATGTTCTTGCTAACGTTATTTAATTTTACATCATCATGAATAGAATGAATGAGATATTAATATACTTGTACAAACTACAAATTCATATTTAACTATGCTTGAAACAATTGATCCACATAATTGGTTAAAGTATTGATATGAAATTCAACAAACAATTATCAAGTAACAAAAATGGATTTGAAAAAAAAAACAGCCTAAACAAACTCAGCCTAACCCAACCTTGCACCCCAAACACATGTTTCAGCAAACCAACCAAACCCAACCCTGCACCCCAAACACAGTAATCAGGAACCCTAGGGTTTCTGCTTCCAGCCAAAGATTCCCAGGGTTTTTGATTCCAAATCAGCGCGCCAAACAACCCTTAAATCCAAACACCCCCTAAAGGGTTTGGGCTCAAATGAGTTTTGGTTGGGTTTTGGTTGTGAGATAAGGAAGGGGGTAAAGTTGGAAGAAAAAGTTGTGGGGTTTTGCTTATAAAAAAAAGAGAGAAAATAAACCCTATTTTTTTACGACATCTTCTTCTTCTTCTTCACCATTCATCTCACACTTTCCCACATTCTCGATTTCTTCTTTTTCTTCATCTTCTCCATCATTTGTCTTCTGCAGCTCCGGTCGACGACAGCTGGCACGATGGCAAGGAAGCAAGCATCAACGACACCTCTCTCTCATTCTACAGTGACAACATGTGAACCCACAAGCATTTGGTCTTCTTCCTCTCGTTTCTGGCCATGCTGCTCCAAAATCCGACGATGACAATGCATAAGTCTTCTTCCTGGGTTGCAAATCTGTGCGGCTGATGTTGATTCGCGATGAGAACGGCTTGTGAACGTCTCTATTTCTAGCGTGACCTATGTTAGACGAGAGGTTTTCGGTTTAGAAAGTGACCCACGCGGTTTCTGACGATTTTGGGCAATAAGGACACTTTTTTCGACGGCAGCTAGGTGAGTTTTTTTTAGGTTTAGTGAAGTTTCATGGTTGTTTCACGGTGGTTTAGTTGCGAATGAGTTAACCCATGAATCTTTAGACTCTATTCCAATATACCCACTCCATTTTGGGGTTAGATTCGCGAGGAATGCATTCAATCACTATCCAACACGAGTTTTGGACTTCATTTGTGGGTTTTCATAGGTAACAAACGTCCTTAAGCCTTTCTGATTTCGATTAAAGTTTTAAATTGAGTTCTAATTTATGGAATCTTTTATGGGCAATTGTAGATTAAGATTTATGAGCGACTTCGAATTAAATAATCATTTGGGTAAGTTTTAGCCTTTGAAACTTAAGTCCAAAGTATGTGAAGTTTGATTATTAATTTCTTAGAAATTATTGTAGGTTGGACAAAGGATCTCCTTGGTAGAAGTTATTTACTCTTTTGGCTTGAATTCAAAGCTAAGTTAAGTAGCCATATTGGATTAACTCCTTTAACTCTTAGATATGGAGCATGTGTGATTTGGAACGCATGTATGACTATGATTATGATTTCTCTTAAGTATGAATGTTTGGACAATTGATTTAAAATTGAATAAGCGTGATTGATTGGGATGTTTGAGATGTTTGTTTAGTTATAGAGTTCATGAGTATGTCGAGTTATATTTGATTGATTGATTGAATATAGTACCAGGAATGTTGGATTAGTTGATTTTGTGCAAAATGTTTGAATTGTTTGATTATTTAGAATGTGGGAGTTGTTTGACTGACTAGTTGACAGTTTAGAATACTTTTGGAGTATAGCATGTTCAGATTCATGTATGGCCTACTCAGAATAGCACTAAATGGCTTTTGGATGTTTAACATGTTTTTGAGGGGACTGATTATGGAATTGGGCTGATAATGACTGTTATGACCTCTAACATGTCTAGAGGGCCTTAGCAATATGTACGTTTAATCTTAAGTTCATGATGAGGTTTAGTGACAATTACCTTCCCCCTTATGTCATGTATGTTCCATGTTTTCAACTTGGGGATCGTTCCCTCATGTCTATAGTTTCGGGGTCACTCTTTTCATGTTTATAGTTTGAGAGTCACTCCCTCATGGTTAGAATGTATTGATTCCATGAGTATTGTGTTGTGAAAGATCTAGACCTACTAGGGGACTGCCAACTACCATTTAGTGGTGTTTCGCCTTATAGAACTGTCACTCACAGTATCGTAGTTGGTCTAGCTTGGGGATAGTTTAATTGTTCACTTAGACAGAAAGCTTCCATGTTTTTAGTTAAGGCCTTTATGTATCAGAACACTTTGTAGTGTAAATCAACCTGATAGAATGTCATGTTTCCAGCTATGGATTTTAAAGTAGCAGAACACGAAGGAGTATTTTATTTCCAGACCCGACATGTCTTAATATTATGCAGGATATATGAAAATGCAACTTAGCCCCTCAAGTGGGGCTACTTATTGAGTATTTTTATACTCACCCATACTACCCTTATTTTCTTTTCACATGGTATGTGAACTTATGTGGCGTGTGGTGTGAGCATTTCACCTTGGCGAGGCTATGGAGACAATGTCAGACCAGAGCTTCTTCGGATCATAGGATTTTTCCTAACTCATATTTTATGCTTCTTTCTTTAACTCTCTGGTTTTAAATATTTAGGTATTCTTTACTCAGTAAGTTTTGTTATTAAATATTTTCTCGAGATCCCGAATTCAAAGTACCTTGACTTTTGATCAATTTTAATAATGGAATGTTTTCGTTGAGTTTATCTGAGTTTCCACTTTATTTTCAAAAGTCCTTTTCACATGCATGTAGTAGTGACCTTTAGAAATCCAGTCTCAGAAGTTGGGTTGTTACACCCACCCACCAAGGTTTTGGTCGAAATATTTAGAGATAAACTCCATAATTAAATTAAAGACACCTTATGATCTAATAGCTTGAACTAAATCAAACATGGAATAAACGAAATGGGTTCATCGAAATCCCTTACTAACAGTCAGCGAAGGCAGTGAAGGTGAGTGTAAAGGCTGATTAACGATGAACGAAAGGAATCTACAAACGATTAATAGGAGGTAAGTTTGCCATAATTAGGAAATTTTGATTTAAGAAATAAAATCTTGATGTTTAAATTGAAATCATTAAATAGAAAGACTAATTAGAAGATAAATCTAGATTTCAAATTTAAATTTTAGATAAGATAACTAATGAATTTCAAACTTTTAAACTGTTTAGATAGGAGACGCTACAATTAATCTGTAGGGATAAAATTAGAAAATGATATAAAAAGTGGGGCATGCTTTTCTCACATGTGGCCATAAATCAGAGGGTTTTTCTTTTTGATGTTTTTTTGTAAACGATGCTTTTATTTTGGCCATACGGTCCAATTCTCAAAAAAATTGAGTTTTCAAAACTCGCCTATTTTTAAAAAATAAACAAGTATTTGGGTCAAATTACTCAAATGCAGATTTTTTTCCAAACTCACATTCTGGGTAATTCTAAAAAAATGGCCCAAATAGTTTTCAACTTTTTAAAGCAGGTCCATTTTCAAAACATAATATTTTTAGACTCCTTGCTGATGAATGTAATGTTGCATGAAAAAACTTAGATGTAAAATTACGTTTATGCTCTCAATTAAATACAATAGAAATAAATATTCATCAACTTTTTTTTACCTACTTTACCTATCAAAATTGACTGAGGAATTGTAAAACTGAATTTTTGTCCCACGCTTACGGTCAATGCAACCCCTTTTAATCAAATAATTCTTTTGGTCTGGATTAAAAAACTTCTTTAATGAGATTTATTAAAAGAATTATTTAAGATAATGATTTTTTTTCTTTAAGCATAAAAAAAATAAAATAATTTATTCAATATAAAAAAAGTTGAATTAAATTTAAAATAAATAAATTTAAAAAATGAAGCCTAGCCGAATTCTAACAAGGCTTCATGCCAACCAGTCAAGATTTAATGAATCCCGCTAATATTGAGCAGAACTCATGAATTCCAACTGGGCTTGGTTGAGATTTAGCCGGAATTCCAACCAAGATTCATGAAATCTCATCGGAATTGGCTAAATTTTGACTTCAATTTGGTCGAAAATTTTTAAATCTCGTCTAATTCCAATCGGGATTCATCTAATCTCATCGAAATTGGTCGAGTTTCCGGTCGGGAAACCCTAATCCAAATTGAAGAAAATGTGTACTTGGTATGCGATTCGAAGTGAAGATTGAGTTCCATAGTAGAAAAATTACGTTTTTTCACACACTCAGTTTTAAACATTGAATGTATAAACGTCTTTTCACATTCTTTGGAGGTTAAAAATACTTCTGTTTTAAAAATGGGCCCGTTTTAAAAAAGTGAAAACATTTTGGTCCATTTTTTGGAACTACCCCAACTTTTTTTTTTTTCTTAACGATTCATCTTCTTCCTTATAAAAGTAGTTTACTCACAAGTTTCTCTTAATTAAATTCTTTTACTACTAATCTAGTTTTAAACGTATATGGCTAATACGAGGATAGCTCAACTACATTATATCATCGACTAAAAGGTTTATTACAAGATTTGAATCCTCACCTTACCTGTCCAACAAAGTTTTAAATTTGTATAAAGAACCATTAGTTCTAAAGACCTTTCCTTCCCTCTCTAAAAATCAGTTAAAAACTAGGTATTTATAAAAAACAAGCGGACCTATATAGAAAATTTTTTAAAAAGAATTCAAGATATAGGTATGTATATTTGGTTGAAGTAATTAACGTATATGGGTTATTTATTATTATTTTTTTAGGAAAAAAAATTAATTTTTACTCTAAACTTTCAATTTCATCCAACTGCACTCTAAAGTTAGATAAGTTATTGCAATCTTAATCCTAAACTTAAAAAAGTGTTGCAATTTAACCCTCTAATTAATTTTCATTTGAAAGATCGTTAAAGAAAACCACTTTCATATGCATTCAGGGGGTGTTTGACGCGCAGAGTTGAGTTGAGTTGAGCAGAGTTGAGTTGAGTTATTCAGAGTTAAATTGTCTGTGAGTTAATATGTCTGTGTTTGGGGTGCAGAGTTGAGTTAAGTTGAGTCAGGAAGTCTGTGTTTGGGGTGCAGAGTTGAGTTATTAAGTCAGGGGTATATGATGCAGTTTTTTGTAAACTGAATAAGTCTGATTTCTTGTTAACACTTTTTGCTTACTTATTTTTTTTCCACCCATTCAATTGCAAATACATTTTTTCAATTTTTCAACACTCAATTATGATATCAACTTCAAAATGACAATACATTTTAACATTAGTGGAATGTATGAGTGGAATATTTAAATGAGGTATTTATTAAAAAAAATTTCAATTACTAATAAAATCTTCATTATGAAGGATATTTTCTTGTTAGCCCCCATGGACCATTACTTTTTTTTTTTTTTTTTTTTTTTGCAAGGGACCATTGTTTATCTACATTTGTTTAAACACATGCATTGAATTGAACATTTTGGAAAAAGAGAATGCTAATATTTTACTTTTTCAATATGTCAAGAAAATGACAATATATTTCAACATTGATGACATGTTTTAGTGGAATATTCACAAAATAATAGTAGGTCATCAAGGGCCTATTTACATGATTCACAAAAGTTCACAAAAAAATAATGATGGTTCACAAAAAATATGTAATGGCCAACACTGGGCCGAATTCATAAATACATAAAATGTTGTTGGAGCAAAGAGGGAGGCTATCAAGTCCTACCCAGGAGACGCATGCAATACCTCTTCCTCGACTGGGGTGGGACCTGCAAAAAGCAGTCTGTCTTCTGGATGTCAGTGACAAGTAGGTCTATAAGGAAGACTCGATCATCTTCAATCAACCCTTCTATCTGATACAAATGGTCGACCACTTCCTTCCGTCGTGCGGCCTCCAATTCATACTTCTCCTTCTGCCAAGATAGAAATCTATGCATGTGAGTCGTTTGCATATCCACGGCTGTCAACACAACATCGAAGATTTCATACTGGAAGGACGATCTTTTTCTCTTGCTGCCGCTTCCTCTAGAAGACATGTCAAATGGAGTACGCCTACTAGTTGGGGTATCTGGTAACTCTTCCTCCCCTCCATCCCTGATGCCTGGGTTTTCTATTGGTCGTTGCTTTGGGGCGAATAAGTCTTGTGATCCCAATCGGATCTCCTCCTCCATTTGTTCTGCAACATTGGAGGCCATCTCCATAGGGGTCCCTGGCCTATCCCCGTGGCTCTATCCTTTCCAAAGACAATTGCTAAATCATCATAGTGTAGGAATGACTTGTTCCTCATCCCCTTGGCATTTGGATGGCCCTGCATGTGAACGGAGAGTATATGAATATGCATAAAAGAATGATGACAATATGCTACAATGGTAAGATCTTACCTTAACCCATGCATCGAATTGAATACCAAGACAAAAGGACATTAGTGGAGAAAAAATTACAAAACAAAGGATTGGAATGCACTTTACCTTTGAACCAACTATGCTTCGTGTAATGAGAGGGACCTAAACCCCATCAACTTTGATTAGAAATATAAATGTAAAAAGGAATGGAAGAAAACACAAAATCAAATGAATGAAAGTACTCACACTTCGCAAAGGAGGATGCTGGTAGTGGAGTTGTTCTCAGAAAACCAGTGAAGCACAAGATATATGTATATATAGGAGAGTGGTAGTTGGATTTAGGAAGTGGGTGGACTTAAGTGCACCTACCTCCCATTAATTCACATGTAGTGGGTGTTTATTAAAGCCTTGGGTGGTTGGAAAAAGTTATATAATATTACTTGTAATAAAAATAGTAGTGTTGAAGAGAGTTCAACATTAAAGCCTCGGGTAGTTGAGCATTGAAAAGCACAATATTATATGGAGGTAGATGAACTGTAGTGATTATTATTATTTATTCAAAAATAATAATAATCACACATATCAACTCCCTCACCAGATAATTCATATTAAAACCGACCTCAAACATTCATAATAGGCATATATCCTTGTAAATCCGGCCTCAGAGATAATTCATATTCTTCATGAGAAAAGAATTGAGCATGAAATGGTTGTGAACAGAGAAGAAATGTGACACAAACAAATGGAAATAGAGAATGAAAATCCACGCGCAACTCAGTCCAATTCAAGGGGCCAAAGATCACAACCATAGTCAAACAGAGTAGAGGTCAGTGTAGAAGAACCGAAAACCAACATAAATTATGTTGAGGAAAGAATTTTTTTTTTTTTTTTTTGTAAACATAATCTTCCAAAAAAGGGAAAAAAATAGAGACCATCAAACAAAAAAATGACAGCCATGGTACAAATAAATGAGAATTTAGTATTAAATGACAAAATAAAAAACAACAGAAGCCACGATTAGGAAACTTCATAATTTTTTCCTGTAAACATACTATTCAAAATTTTGGAAAAACAAAATAGAAATCATCAAACAAACAATCACAACCTTGGTACAAATAAACCAGAAATCAGTATAGAAGGACCAAAGAACAACAAAAACCATGTCAAGATAATGCATAAATTTTGTGTAAACACTTTCGAAATTTGGGGGGAAAAAATCAAAGATCATGAAACAAAAAATTGACAGCCATGGTACAAACAGAGATGGGAATTAGGTAGGCATGGGTTAGATGCTCATCATTGGCCGGTGAGGGTTAGAGAACAAACCTGTGAGTATGCGAACACCCCGTCCCCCACCATGCTTCAATCCCCTCACCAAGTCCCTTACTAATTTCCTTCCTATTTCACTCAGCCCAGAATTGGATTCAACAGCACAAACCGAAAAAGTAAAAAGGTGTACGAGTAAATGAGGGAATGGTAAAAAAGGGTCAGAGACTGGCATGGGGTGTTGAAGCGGCGAGAGGTGGCTACAAGAAATTTGGAACCATCATTTACGGTTCTGGAAAAAAAAAAAGAGAAAGAGAGAAAACGAGGTCAGGGGTCACAGATCTGGTGAGATCGTGAACCATTAAAATTTTTTGGAGAGAAAAAACCAACAAGGAGACGATTCGAGGGTAAGAAAAAAGGTAGATGATAAGCCTTAGTATTAAGGCTTATTTAACTCCCAATTGCTTAAAATATTCTTGTTTTAACTTAAGATCATTTGAAAATAGTGGAAGATTGCTTGAATTTAAGGAAGAAATGAATGTGATGGCATTTGGAATATAATTCTAAGTAAATTGATCTTGTTTGCAGAAATTGTGGAAATTGCAAATTCGTGATTCTACAATTGTTTCTGGAGCAGGGAATGTAGAAATTGCAAAATCAAATTGCAAAATCGGATTCTGCAATTCTGGACAACAGAAAATTCAAGGAAGAACGAAAATTCATGCGAAAAACCCATATATGAAAACTTAATTACAGCATGATTTGGGGGATTTTGAGCATGAAATTTGGGCAATCTTCAACCCTAATGAAGGCCTATAAATTGGAAAGAATATGAGGAGCTAAGCAATTCGATTTTGGAGGGATTTGGAAGACGTTTTTGGAGTTGTTTTTCATGGGTTTTTTTTAGTTTTTCATCTCTATTTTGCAGTTTTTGTTTTTTTACCTCTGTTTTACTGAAAGTTGCTGCAAGTTATTTCTATTTGTCCTTCAATTTATCCAATCCAATTCAAGTTGAGGTTTGAATTCGTTTTTTGGAGACTTTTCGGAGTAAATTTTCATGGGTTTCATTGTTGGTTTTTGTACTCTGTTTTTCAGATCTTGCTGGAATTTTTTTTAGTCGAGGAGTGCAGCATTGTTTTCTAATTTCTTAGAGTTCTTCTTGTAATTCCGCTAGAGTTAGCAGTATCCAGTGGATGTTGTTTCGATTTCTTAGTTGTGCTACATTTTTGCTTAATTAAAATTCTGTTTTCGTAACATTCAATGGGTTGCTAAGGTTCTGTCATAATCTGAATTTTTACTGCATTTTGTTGAGTTAGTCCAATCCGATTCAAGTGTTTCTTGAATCGTTAAGACCAATCGTTCCCAAAAATTGTGGAGGTTGAGTCGATTGGAATGGAAAAGGTTGTGTTGAACAATTGATAATTGAATTTCTGAAATAGTTGATTCCATCCTCTGTTTTTATTCACGTTCAGTTCTGTAGGAATGTTGATTTTATTCAAGTTTGATCTATGTGGGTATGTTTAAGGCTGATTAGACTCAAGGGCAGAAGGAAAAAAAATTGGAAATTCATTTAGATGCCCCTGTATTCTTTGCCTTAAATCCCATTGAGAATTGTTTCTTTAATTCCTGGTAGTTTTGCCAAGAATAATATTACAAGTTATTGTTGTAATTTTCCAATTTACACATCTTCTAATATGAACTTTTCCTCAAAAATTAGTTGTAATATTTTTATTTTTGATATGAGCTAAACTTCTTAGGGGATTCAAGAATGTGAATTTCCTAAGAAGTAATTGTAGCCAAAATTTCAATAAAAACCAAGCCTACATCTCAATTGTTTGCTTGTGTTGAATAAATTTTCGTTGAGATCCTAGATTGATCAACTAGGGTAGCAACTCAAGCTTAGATCTAATACCGATAGGGTTAGTGATAAGCGGATTTCACACAAGTGATGGAGAAAAAGAGCTTAGACATAAGCCATTCCTTACCCTAGACATAGGGATTAAGGACTCCAAAACCCATAAAATTGTTGAACCAAATAATCTAAGATAGAGGGACTATAGACATATAAGTCACTTACTTAGCCTCCTAAAATCCTAAATTCAAGTTGAATAGGAGATGCAATTTTGGTTTACAATTGAGTGTGGAGTAGGTTGGAATTGTAATTTTGGCTTGCAATTACGACTTAGGGCAATGACATTCTTGAGCCCCATCTTTATCTAAATTCCTTTTGAAATTTTAGTTTACTATCCAATAGTGCTGTTTCTCAATTCTACAATTAGATTCTGCAATTCAATTCTGCAATTTTTGTTATTTCAATTATTGTCATTTTTAGATTCTGCAATTTTTCTTTTTCCAACACACCATCCCAACATTATTTTTGCATTTTTAGTTTTCAAAGTTGCAATTTTCCTTACATTTTGCTTTACAATAATTTTTGTTACATTGTTCCCTATGGGATCGATACTTGGTACTCACATACCATTTTATATTACTTCGATCGCGTGCGCTTGCGTGTACATCCGATCAATAGATCTAGTTGCATGGGAGATTAGGTTTTCATATTCAAAGAAGAAAAATTGAAGAACATGGAGATTAGAGGAGGGTTGAAGTCGAATAAGAGGAAAGAACGTGGAATACATACCTCGATGAAGAACAAAAAGGATGACCGAACGAAAGCTCACCTCAATCGAAGGAACGGATGGAGATCAGAAGATGAAGAGATCTGGGAGAAGGGGTTCCACCGTTTTGCGAGAGCGAGCGACGTACGAGAGAATGAAGATGAGAGAAGGTTGTTTGCTAAACCTAGACGAGTGGAGATAATATGTCGACACTGTTCAACTCAGTGGAGTTGGGCTAATTTATCCACACTTATTATCTCAGTGGGCCAAACGGGGAGTTGGGTTTAAATCCCAACTCAACCCAACCCAACTCTGGGGGACAAATAGTCCCTCAATGAATTCTAAAACTTATGTATGATACAAAATATCTTTCAAAGAAAAACAACATTAGAGCTAAATTTTTGTTGAAATTTGTGAATTTTGACAAAGTTATTTAATGGCTAATTTGTGCATTGTTCAAACTTAATTTTGTGCAAAGCTTGATTTTATTCAACTTAATGAATTTATATAATTTTTTACATTGCTTTTATTAAAATTAGTGGGTGAATTAATGAAAATTGAATATGGGGTAAAAATTGCAACACTTGTCTAAATTCAGGGTCAAATTTGATGAAATTAAAAGTTTATAGTAAAAATTGATACAAGTCGACAAGTTTATGGGTAAAAATTGAAATATTTTCCATATGTTTTTAATAAATTAAAAATCTTTTCCCACTCTCCCTCTTACTCATATATTTTGGAGGAAACTGCAATAAAAAAATTATAATCCCCACAATTAAGAGAAATTACTTTTTATTTTCAAATTTAATTTTTTTGACCATCAAAGTGTAAGTCATTATAAGTATAAAAACTAAATAGTATTAATATTTAACTTTTGGACATTAGTCCTTCTATCTGTCGAAATATAAATATTGAATATTTTACACATATAAATCTTAAGTTTGAATCTCATTTTAAACCATGAAAATAAATCTTAACTAAGAAATAATCATTTTCATCATTGTTGTTATTTGGGAACCTAGTATCTATTTATCCAAATACTCAACCAATTTATATAGTTTTAAGAATACATGCGTAGGTTAGCACATTAATTAATACACATACTCGAAGCTAAATTATGAATTTGTTACCAGCAAAATAAAAATAAGGAACAAAATGGTTTATCTTTTTAACATTTCGAGACTAAAATAGACATTATGAAGGTTTAGGAGCCATAATGAAATAAACTTGAAAGTTAAGGGGACTAAAATGTAAACTTAAAAAATGAGACTATGAGAGTTTGATCAAGGACAAAAATGAGATCGATTATAAAAGCATAAAGACTAAAATAGGTAACTTTTATAAAATTTAGAGACTAACCTATAAATATTTTAAAAGTTTATGAAGCAAAATAGATTAGATGGAAAGTTTAAGGACAAAAAAGAATATTATAAGAATTCTAGAACCTAAATCTTCACTTTCGAAAACTCAAATCTAAAAGGGCAAACAAACATGTGAAATTTGTATCTCTGATTATTACCATCATTAATCTAAATACATTGATCTGCAACAAATGGTTGCACAAAAATCAGAATTACATATTACGTAATTCTAAAAAAAAAGAATTGAATTGTTCTTGTTCCTTGGAATCACTTATTCTTCTAATTTGCTTCTACACAAAGGACACGAATTGCTCATCTCAAGCCAATTGACAATACAGGATTGGTGATACACATGACCACAGGGGATTCTGGTCACCTCCTTTTCACCATTAAGTTCATCGTAACAAACACTGCAATCTCCCAGCTCTTCCAAGCCAAACCCATCAAATTTTTGCTTCTTCAGCCTCTCAATCGCCGACGCCGGCGCACCATTCCTCGCCGGCGGAGAATCTTCTTGAAGAAACAGTGGGTCCAGGTCCACCCAGAGCATTTGGATGAAATCGACAGCGACCATGATGTGGAAGTTGATATCGACGTTGCCGGCGGCCAAGTGGAGGGCAAAGGAGGCGATCTTCTCAAAGATGGCATCGCAGACGGCGATGGGGAGGTTAAAGGAAGACAGAAAACGAACCACGTAGAAGTGGGAGAGGAACGGTGGGTCTTCAAGCTCGCGCAGAGGCAAAGGAAACAGAGCATCAGCGATTAAAGTTGAGGGACTTTGTTGGAGGATTTGGTGAGAAGATCGAGAGATCAGATGGCTCGAATGTCCCAATCGGAGTTCCACAAATTGCATCGGTTGCTGGTCGGAAGCCAGGCTGCCGTTGCGGTTGCCGCGGATGGAATATCCGAGGGACAGAGTGTCGTCGAACTCGAAAGACATGATGAAAACAGAGGATCGATCAGAGCAACGCAACGGTTAGAATGATTAGAATTGCAATCGATGAAGGAGGGAGTTTGATTTTGCGCGAGGGGAAACGGGAGCGGGGTCTGATTTATATGGATGGAGAAGAAAGGAAGGAGGGTTTTGAATTTTGAAAAGTTTCTGACCGTTGGAATAAATTTTGAATACAGAGAAGGAAGCCCTCCGCCGCGTCGGGAAACCCATCCACCAGATATTTTCAGATACGGTGATGACCAACGGCTCTTTTTTTGTTAATTAGGTTTCAGATACGGCGTCGCATATAGAATAACAAACGGCTATTTTGTGGTTGTAGAAATTAGAATGAGGCTTCGACCGTGCCGGAAAATCAATCCACCAACGGCCGTACATCCGGTATCAAGTCTGCCCGCACGTGCGAAAATCTCTAACGGCTGATTTTTTTTTCTTCTTCTTCTTTCTTTCTTAATCACACGCTTCGCCGTCTTCTCGTCCGACGCTAACCCCCACCGTCTCGCGGCCTCTATCATTTCCCTTCCTACTTCTTTTTTCTTTCTTCTGTTTTATTTTTACTTTTACTAATTGCTTCCGTTTTCCTTTTTTTTTTAAAGGAAAAAAATGGACTTAATATTAAGAAAATGAAAAATCAGTTCTTAAATTATTTTATTAATTTTAATTGTATCAAAATTAAAATAAACTAAGTTCCGTTCAATAAAACTCATAAAAAGTATGGTTTATAAGCTTAATTTTAAAAAAGTAAAAATGAAACAAGACTTTAAAAAGTAGTTTTTAGGATTATTATTAGGGAAAAAATCAATTTTAACCCTAAAGTTGCTTGGTTATATCAATTTTAACTATGAATTTTCAATTTCATCAATTTAAACCTCAAACTTGGCAAGTTGTATCATTTTTAGCCCTAAACTTTAAATTTAAACCTTAAACTTTAATAAGTGTATCAATTTACACCCTTAATTAAGTTTTCGTTTCAATCACCATTAGAAAGGTTTCCAACACATGCCCAAAGTCACATGTTGCTTTATGATATGTACTTGTGTGTTGTGTTTTTTTAAAAAATTATAAAAAAAATAATTAAATCATTCCAAATCGGGTCGCCACCATCATGAAAACCACGAACTTGACTCTCTAAAGTAAAACCCACACAAAAACAAATGGGCTATTGTGTTCCCCTCACCTTTGGTGTCGATACCAAAGACGACGAGTGTGAAGAAGATCCAGGCGATGACGTCATTGAAGGTAGCAACGACCATGGCAGTTTTGTCAATTTCGGTGGTGAGGAGTTTGAGCTCGGCTAAAATGCGAGAGAAAACAAGGAAGGTGGTGGTGTACAGAGTGACCCCCATGAACACAATGAACTGATCATAGCCGACCTTGTCGGCCCCGTCGACAGTATCTTATGGAGGATTAAAGTGACATCGATGCTGGAGAGGAAGGGACAAAGATTTCGATGGGGGCAAGTTCGAAAGGCATGCGTCAGTTGCAGCGGATGGAGGACAAATCGAGCTCGATGCCGACGAGAAAATAATATAAAAAAAAAAAAAAAAAAAAAAAAAAAAAAAAAACCAATATTGGCGATCAATTCAAGAATAAGAGGAGTCCATTGAGGAAAAATATGGTGCAAATAAGCTTTTTTCTACTAAAAGCTGATGGATGGAGTAGAATCCTGCCTTAAAATTGAAAAACTCTCCATTAATGAAATGAAAAAAATAGTAGAATCAGATAAGATAAGAAGTGAAAAAAAGCCACGGTCTGAAATTGAAAAACATTATGGCAAGTCTACTCCAATTTTCTTCAGCAATTTTATTTTTTGAAAAAAAAAATAACAAATACGTACATATTATAGAGCAACATGTAGCTTTGGACATGTGTGGGAAACCTTTCTAAAGGGGATTGAAACGAAAATTTAACCGATAAGCAAAAAGTTGAGTTGGTTTAATTCTATGTCTGGCCGTTTTTGTTGTATTAATGGCTGGAAAACAGTATTCCTTGATTACCAACTTTTTTAAAAAGCAAATTATTTCAAAAACATTATTCAGTTGTTAACACAAACATTTGCTCATCTTCTAAAATCTCTCCCTCACTTCATAATCCACAATTACAAGAATCAGAATTTAATATCCAAAAATTAAAAATTCTTAAATTTTATCTAATTTAATTTCCTTCTGCACAAAGGACATGAGTTGCTCCTTTGAAACCAAGTGAGAATGCAAATTTTGTGATAGACATGACCGCATGGGATTCTAGCCACGTCCTTCTCGCCGCCCTTCAAGTTCAATTCATCGTAAGATTCGTAACACACACTGCATTCTCCCAACTCTTCCCGCCCAAATCCCTCGAATTTATGCCTCGCCGGCGGCGGCGGAGCTTCGTCGAGAACCACCCTCTCCTCCACCAGTACATTTACACCACGCCCAACATTATTCTCCACACGAACAGAACTCCCCTGCTCCTCCATCCAAAACATTTGGATGTAATCAATGTCGGCGACCAACTGGAACTTCGCGTCGTAGTCTCCGGCGGCCAACTGAGCGACGAACGAAGCTACCTTCCGAGCAATGGGGTTGCAGGTGACGGGGCGGAGGTTGAAGGAGGACAGCAATTCAACCACGTAAGCATGGCAGAGTAAAGGATCTTCGAGCTCTCGAAGAGGGAGAGGGAACAGAGCATCCGCCATGGGACTCGAGGGAGTTTCTTGGAGGATGTCGTAGGGAAGTCCGGCGGATGGCGATCGGGAGATCAGACGGCTTGAATAACCCAACCGGACTTGGAGGAGTTGATCATCGGCGTCGTCGTTGCGGCGGAGAGAGTAGCGGAGGGTGGAGGTGTTTGCGAAAGGCATTATTATATTTGTGAGGTTGTTTGATTGAAACAGAGATTGAGGGTTTTGTTGTGATTTAATAATAATATTAATGGGGAAGGCGAAGGCGAAACAGAAGTAAGTTCCGATTAGGAAGTTTGAGAGTTCAGTGTCAATTTAGGAATCCTATTTGAAATCAGTCTGAACAATTCCTTTTCTGCGTCCTTTTTCTACCGCTTCGTTCATGGAAACTCTCCAAATCTTAACACCTTCTATATTTCGCCTTTTTTTTCCCAACATTTAATCTTCTCAAAATGATTTTGCATGATTAAATAAAGGGACATATTTAGTTTCTTCGATTTTTTTTTATTTATCAATGTATTAAGCTTCCAATCATATCGACATTTTCACCATATTTCCACATGCCAATAAATTTGACATAGACATTAAAAAAAATGATAAAATATAAACAAAATAACAATAAAATGTTAAATATAATATTAATAATAAGTAGTTGAACTTATTTTAAAAAGTGTAAAATATTTGTTTGATTTTTTTTGTTTAAATATTTCTCAAAGATATCAATATTTTCAGACAAGTCCACAAAATTGAAATCTCAACATTTTCGACGACATCAACATTTTAACTCTTGATTTTTATCTATTCAAAACTTTTAATCTTTTAAAATAAAATAATTTAAAATTAAATGTAATGTGAAATGTATTTAAGTTGAATTTTAAAATCTCTAACTTAGGCCCCGTTTGATAACCATTTGATTTTTTGTTTTTGGTTTTTGAAAATTAAGTCTATAAATACTACTCACATCCATGGATCTACTTGTTTTATTATCTACCTTTTACCTATGTTTTCAAAAACCAAGCTATGTTTTGGAAACTAAAAAAAATAGTTTTCAAAAATTTGTTTTTGTTTTTAGAATTTTGCTAAGAATTCAAATGCTTCCTTATGAGAGATGAAAACTATTGTACATAAATTAGGAGAAAACAAGTTTAATTTTCAAAAACCAAAAATCAAAAACCAAATGGTTATCAAACGGGGCCTTAATTACCACTTTACTCTTATCATATAAAACATCAAAATGGAAACTATTTAAAATTTGAAGATCTTGATTTTTTTTTCTCTTTTTTAAACCTACTATCTTCTCGAAATAATTTTACTATGTTTTGAAAATTAGTAAATATAATTATAAATTCTTTATTTAAAATAATAATAATAATAATAATAATAAAACTCTTAAGATGGAAATAAGATAAACGAGGTCGGAGGGGAGAAATACATTCTCCCTCGATCCTCATGTTATAAGGTTGTACTCAGTTACAACTTACAAAATAACACTGCTCTAGGATTGATAATAAAAACAAAATAAAAAGTACTGCTCTAGTTAATTTTTTTAATCATAAAATTCCTTTTTTCCCCTTAATTTTTTAAAATAAAATGATTTTCTATTTAGGTTGGATTTTAAAGTTGCAAATTTACTCATCACTTTAATTTTTTAGGTAAATGATCAAAATGTTAGATCAATGAAATCATTACGATGTAATTTTGATTTTGATTAAAATACTATTTTTGGTGTTTGTACTTTGAATTTTATTCTATTTTAGTTTATATACTTTCAAATGATCAAATTTAGTTCATGTACTTTCAATAAATCTTAAAATTATTTTCTATCGTTGGTTTGAAGTTAATTTTTTGATTGAAATTGGTTAAATAATAATAATAATTTTCATGCAAGAAAAGACACAATATAAAAATATTTCTAAATTTTTTAGAATGAAGGCTAAAAGAGACTATTTTTTTTTTATAAAAAAAATAACAATAAACTAACAATATAGATCAATTTTAAGTTTAATTGAAAATGCAAAGACTAAAATTGGACATTTGAAAGTACATTGACTAAAATAAAATGAAACACACAAAAATAGCATTTTTAACCTTTCGATGTTATTTGATATTTATAGAAACTAAAAAACTGGTTAGTACGAAGAAATGGGAAATTATCCAATACGCAGTTTTGGTTTTTCATTGAAAAAAATAAAATAATTTTTTTTTAGTTAAAAAAAAAACCTGCATAAAGAGAAGCCAAAAAAAAAAAAAAAAGAAAAACACAATAAAAATCGGGGAGACGAAACTCCTAGGTAAAAGAAAGGGATTTTTTTTTTCCCATAAACTTCAACTTGTATCTATTTTTCCTTTAACCTTTTAATTTCATCCCATTGAATTGTAAACTTAAATGTGTGTTGAAAGTCTATTCCATGCTTAACTTTTACTAAATTCACTCTAAGTTTGAATAAAATGTAAAGTAAAATCTCTTAAAACTCATTAATTTTAACAAAAAAAATTAAGCTTTCCACAAAATTAAGCATGATTAATGTGCAAAATCAATGATTGGATAAATTTCTCAAAACTCACAAATTTCAACAAAAAATCATTTCTAATGCAAGTTTTCTTTGAAACCTCATTCACTCCACATTAGACATATTTTTATGTTAATTTAATGCATATGATAATGTTTTCATTGACGATTTTTCAAATGAAAGTCTATTAGAAAAATTGCATTAATTATTCAAGTTGAACTTTGAGGTTGTAATACTTATCAAAATTTAAAATGTAATTTGATAAAATTAAAAGTTTATGGTAAAAATTGTACACTCTTTGCCAAGTTTAAGATTAAAATTGATATTTTCTCCAAATTAAAAATGGAAAGAAGAGAAATATTTTTAATGTGTCTGCCTCTTAATAATCATTAGATAGATGTGAGTTCAAAAATTTGCATGTCTTTTTTAATAATCACTAGATACAAATTTGAAATATTTTTTAAATTTCTCTCTCATATATCCAACAATGGAAAACTATCAACCATACATTGTGGTGACTTTTTGAAATAATTACTCTTAAATAGATCTAATGTCTCAATATGGAAAGAAGATAAACAGGTTATAAATAAATAAAATAAACATTTATTTTTTTAGTTCAACACAAGCTATAAGCTATGCTCATTTAATTTCAAATAAATATTCATAATTTCATGTGTTCCGCTCTGGGCTATAGGTGCACTCATGTTTTAGGTGGTTATTTTTACACTTGTAAATTAAAATCCTAAAGGATAACACAAACGTTTGGTCAAATATATTTTGAATTTTGTAGATCTTATTGTTATTATTAGACAAACAAAACTTATTTAAAGTGCTACAAAACTCTTGCACATGAAACCCACAAAAAGAATCAGAATTACATTACATAATTCTAAAAAAAAAAATAATAATCATTGCAATGGCGTTCTGCAGAGGGGATAGGAGTTGCTCCTGTGGAGCCAAGTGAGTATGCATGATTGGTGATACACATGACCGCACGGCATCCTTCTCACCTCCTTCCCGCGCTTGATAAGTTCATCGAGACACACACTACAATCTCCCATATTCTCTCCAACCCCAAACCCATCGAATTTCTCCTTCATCAGCCTCTCAATCGCTGATTCCGGTGCCGGCGCCGGGGCATTAGCTTCTTCAACAACCACAATCTCCTCGTCTCCGATGCTCTGGACTTAGATAGGCTCCGTCCAAAACATCTTTATGTTATCGATGTTGGCCTCTATTTCGAAATTCGCATTTCTGTCCCCGGCGGCCAAGTCTTGGGCAAAGGAGGAGATCTTCTGAAAGATGATGTCGCAGGCGGAGACATGGAGGTTGAAGGAGGACAAAAAATGAATCACCCAAAAGCGTGAGAGTAAGGGTATTTCTTCTTCAAGGTCCGGCAGAGAGAAAGGAAACACAGCCTCCCCCATGAGAGTCGAGGGAGTTTGTTGCAGGATTTGGTGTGGAATTCCGGCAGATGGAGATCCAGAAATCAGGCGGCTACAATACCCAAATCGGAGTTTCAGAGTTTGGCAAGGTTCATCGTCGGAGGCAACGGTGGCGTTTCGGCAGCCGCGGATATTGTAATGCAGGGAAGAAGTAGTGGAGAAAGACATTGTGATCCGAAACAGAGAATGATCAGAGTGTTTAGAATGATTTGTATCAGAATGGATGAAGGGAGTTTTGATTTTGCGTGGACGGAGGCAGGAGCGGGGTTTGATTTATAGGGAAAGGGAAGAAAGAGATTTTGAGAAGGGGAGTGTGTTGTTGTCAAATTTTAGCTAGGAAAAATAACCTTCACGTAATAGGAAGAAAGAATAAATCTTTAACCTAGATTTTCTATATATTCCTTTTAAGATAAAGATTTAAATAGATTTTTACCTATGTGTAAGAGCAAGAATGAGATTTAAAAAGGTTAATGTTATTTGGTAAGATTTCTTTATATTTCGAGTTTACCTTCTTTAATCTAAATTCATCCACAACAGAGAGAGCTTATGACTGTTAGAGTTTGATTTTGAATCCCTCAGGCTCAGGCTCAGGCTCAACCGCGTCGAAAAACCCAATTAAGTTTCAGACACGGAGACGACCAACGACTCTTTTCTTGTTCTTCTTCGATAATTAGGCTTCGTCGTCGCGTATACAATAACGGCTCTTTTCTTGTTGAACAATCAGGCCTCAATCGCGCCGGAAAACAAAAACCCATCCACCAAGGACCTCAACTCCGCTCCCACGTGTCTAAATCAGCCTCTTCTAATTTCATTGAATCATTTATTATTAACTGCTCTTTTTTCTTCTTCCCCTTCTTCTTTCACAATCACATGCTTCGCCGTCGCCTCATCCCCCGCTCACCCACCGTCTCCCAGCGCTCTTCTATTTCCGTAGTCACTTTTATTTTCTTCCTTCTGTTTTACTTTTACTGTTTATTTGAAATAGGAGTATTATAAGTTGAGTTATAATAAAGTTTGCAAATGAAAAATAAGGCCTGTTTGGTATGCAATCTGAATTTTGTTTTATGTTTTCAGATTCACTGAGTTCAGTAAATATGCGTTTGGCAGACTTGTTTTCGAAAATTGTTTCCGGATTCTGTGATTCAAATAGTGAAAATTCTGAAAACAACTTTTTTTATGTTTTCATTGTATCCAGATTTGAATTTGAAAATTTAAAATGCAGAATTACATTAGAAAATACCAAAACTTTAATAAATATAGTTTTTAATGTTATAAACTCAATTTATTTTTGTTAAATTAAAATATGTATAATTTAATATATTATAAATTATATGATATTGTAAAATAATAATTGTACAAATTTTATAATAAAAATCATGTTCATAAATTAATTAATAATTGATTATATTCAATCTAATATTTAGTTTTGCAACTACAACTAGTTAATGGTCTATAAATATATTATAGAACACATTTTGAACAATTGTTTAAATTGGAATCCAATTTCTAAATCTGCTACCAAACACATATCTGAAAACATGAAATACAACTCTGTTTTCATTGAATTCCTTGTTTTCAAAATTCTGTTTTCAGATTGCATACCAAACATGCCCTAAGTTGTTTGAAGGTTTTAAAATTTTTAGTATTTGTTACTGTACATAAGCAAATTAGAGTTGATTTTCTTAAAAGCTGGGTTTCATTCAAAAAAAGAAAAAATAAATCAGGGCTGGTTTGATAACGATTTTTTAGGGAAAAAATCAATTTTGACCCTAAACTTAGCAAGTTGTATCAATTTTAACTATAAACTTTCAATTTAATCAATTTAAATCTCAAACTTGGTAGATTGTATCAATTTTAACCTTAAACTTTCAATTTCGTCAATTTAAACCTCAAACTTGAATAAGTGTATCAATTTACACCCTCGATTAAGTTTCCATTTCAATAATCGTTAGAAATGTTTCCCACACATGCCCAAAGTCACGTGTTGCTCTATGTACTTGTTTGTTATTTTTTAATTAAATTTACCAAAAAAATAACTAAATCATTTTAGATCAAGTTGTCACTATCATGAAAACCACGAACTCGACTCTCGAAAGTAGGACCCACACAAAACAAATGGACTCTTGTGTTTCCCTTGCCTTTGGTGTCGATATTGACGACGACAAGTGTGAAGAAGATCCAGGCGTTGACGTCATTAAAGGCAGCAACGACACTGGTTTCGTCGACTTTAGTGGTGAGGAGTTGGAGCTCGACTAAAATGCAAGAAGAATAAAGAAGACGGTGGTGGATAGAGTGACACCCATGAACACAATGAACTGGTCGTAGCCAACCTTGTTAGCCCCATCGACAATCTTATGGAGAATTAAAGTGACATCGATGCTAGAGAGGAAGGGGCCAAAGATTCCAACGAGGGCAATTCCGAAAGTCCTACCTTCGATGCAGTAAATGGAGGACAATCGAGTTCGAGGCTGACGAAAAATTAAAAAAAAAACTAATATTGGTGACGGATTCAAGAATGAGAGTACTCCATTGAGGAAAAATATAGTGCAAATAAGTTTTGTTTCTACTGAAAGCTTATGGATCGAGTAGAATCCTGCCTTAAAATTAAAAAAACTCTCAAGTAATGAAATGAGAAAAACAACATAATCAGAGAATATAATAAGTAAAAAAAAAGTCATGCTTTGAAATTGAAAAATATTATGTCGAGTCTACTCCAATTTTCTTCAACAATTTTATTTTAAAAAAAAATAAAAAATACGTATATGTTATAAAGCAATACGTGGCTTTGAACATGTGTAGGAAACATTTTCTAACGGAGATTGAAACGGAAACTTAATCGAGAGTGTAAATTGATACATTTATTCAATTTGGGGTAAATTGATGAAATTGAAAGTTTAGGCTTAAAATTGATACAACTTGCTAAATTTGAGGTTTAAATTGATGGAATTGAAAGTTCAATTTAAATTAATACAACTTGCCAATTTAGGGTGAAAAATGATTTTTTTTTCGATTTTTTAAATCATTATTTGTTTACTTAAATTGAAAAAAGAATATGCTAATTAAATATTTCTTGTTTTCAAAATTTTAAATTTAAAAAATTAAGCTTTACTAAATAATTTTTTTTTTAAATTAAAAACTCTCAAGTAATGAAATGAGAAAAACAACATAATCAGAGAATATAATAAGTAAAAAAAAAAGTCATGCTTTGAAATTGAAAAACATTATGCCGAGTCTACTCCAATTTTCTTTAACAATTTTATTTTTTAAAAAAATAAAAAATACGTATTTGTTATAAAGCAACACGTGGCTTTGAACATGTGTAGGAAACCTTTTCTAATGGAAATTGAAACGGAAACTTAACCGAGAGTGTAAATTGATACATTTATTCAATTTGGGGTTTAAATTGATGAAATTGAAAGTTTAGGCTTAAAATTAATACAACTTGCTAAATTTGAGGTTTAAATTGATGGAATTGAAAGTTCAAGTTAAAATTAATACAACTTGCCAATTTAGGATGAAAAATGATTTTTTTTTCGATTTTTTAAAAATCATTATTTGTTTATTTAAATTGAAAAAAGAATATGCTAATTGTTGTAAAATTGAGAGGCGAAACCGGGCACCAAAACTTTACCAAAACATATCATAATAATAATAATAATAATAATAATAATAATAAGTGTTGGAATATAAAAGGAGTATATATATATATAATATAAACAAAAGAAAATGGAGATTTATGGCAAATTAAAAACAAATGAAATTAGAGAAAGTGGGAGAGAAAAAAAAAATGGAAAGGTTTCTATACCAAAAATGTCTAATTATTTATCCACCAAAAACCACTATTTATAGGCAATTGGGAGAGCATGATGTGGTACATTTGGACACCAATCTATGGCCTTTGTTGGACACATAGAAGACACTTTGGCTATGGAGAAAATGCCACTTGGCATGGATATCAAATGGCATTTGGAATGGGCATTTATATGTGCCATATTTATAATACTCCCCCTTAAATGCCCATTTATATAAAATATGCCTCGTTAAAACCTTACTAGGGAAAAACCCAATGGGAAGAAAAACCCTAGTGAAGGAAAAAGAGTACATATTTTATATAGTTTACTATAATACATTCACTCCCCCTCATGGAGACATCACATAAAGTCTTTGAGTCGCCGCATTCCAATGCTATATACTAATTTATCGAAGGTTGCAGTTGGTAATGCTTTTGTAAATAAGTCAGCCAGGTTATCTTTTGAACAAATTTGTTGTACAGTGATATCGCCATTTTCTTCAAGATCATGAGTATAGAAGAGCTTTGGTGAGATATGCTTCGTTCTATCTCCTTTGATATGTCCTCCCTTGATTTGAGCTATACATGCTGTGTTGTCTTCGTATAACATCGTTGGAAGAGGTTTACTTGAAGACAAGCCACATGTCTCATGAATGTGTTGTGTCATCGATCTTAGCCATACACATTCTCGACTTGCTTCATGAATAGCGAGGATTTCAGCATGATTTGAAGAAGTGGCCGTTATAGTCTGTTTCACTGATCGCCACGATATAACAGTTCCTCCACATGTGAATAGTTAACCTGTCTGAGATCTAGCTTTGTGTGGATCAGATAGATAACCAGAATCTGCATAACCAACTAAATCATACTTTGATTTGTTAGAATAAAATAAACCCATATCAATTGTCCCTCGAAGATATCGGAGTACATGCTTAACTCCGTTCCAATGTCTTTTTGTAGGACATGAACTATATCTAGCTAATAAATTTACTGAAAATGCAATATCTGGTCTTGTGTTATTAGCCAAATACATAAGTGCACCAATTGCACTAAGATATGGTACTTCAGGACCAAGTAGTTCTTCACTGTCATCTCGAGGTCGAAATATATCTTTCTTTATATCCAGTGAACGAACTTCCATTGGAATGTTCAATGGATGTGTTTTATCCATATAGAATCTTTTTAAGATTTTCTCTGTATAAGTTGATTGATGAACAAATATCCCATATGCTAAATGTTCAATTTGCAAACCAAGGCAAAATTTTGTTTTTCCAAGATCTTTCATCTCGAATTCTTTCTTAAGATATTCTATTGCCTTGGATAACTCTTCAGGAGTTCCAATTATATTTAAGTCATCAACATATACAGTTATAATAGCAAATCTTGACTAAGATTTCTTTATAAAAACGCACGGACATATTGGATTATTTTGGTATCCTTCTTTCAACAGATATTCACTTAGGCGATTATACCACATTCGTCCTGATTGTTTTAATCCATATAATGATCTCTGTAACTTTATTGAATACAATTCCCGAGAACTTGATTCATATGTTTCTGGTATTTTAAATCCTTCCGGGATTTTCATATAAATGTCATTATCCAGAGATCCATATAAATACGCCGTGACTACATCCATTAGATGCATATCAAGCTTTTCATATACAGTCAGACCAATCAAATATCTTAGCGTTATTGCATCCACCACGGAGAATATGTCTCCTCATAATCAATACCAGCCCTTTGCGAGAATCCTTGTGCAACAAGTCTCGCTTTATATCTTGTGACTTCATTCTTTTCATTTCTTTTCCTTACAAATACCCATTTATATCCCACAGGTTTGACATTTTCTGGTGTTGGGACTACTGGTCCAAAAACCTCACGTTTTGAAAGTGAGTTCAACTCTGCTTGGATTGCTTCTTTCCACTTCGGCCAATCCTTTCTACGTTGACATTCTTTGATAGATTTTGGGTCAAAATCGTCACTTTCATGAATAATATCGTGAGCAACATTATAAGAAAAAATGTTGTCAATAATGATATCATTTCGGTTCCATATCTTTCCTGTTGTAACATAGTTTATAGAAATTTCATTATTATCCTCAAGCGTTTGATTTTCACCAATATTCTTTTGAGTAGTTGTATTCTGGATTTCTTCTGGAACATCCATACCTTTTATTGAATCATTTTGATTCTCAACTACTTTTCTTTTCGAGGATTTTTATCTTTAGAACCTATTGGTCTACCACGCTTCTGGCGTGCTCCAGACTCATTATTGACAACTTGTTCCTTTAGGATATCAATTTTTGATGGAGCATTTGCAGCTGGTATATATGATTTAGTCACACTTTTAGTATCTGTGAATGCATCTGGTAGTTGATTTGCTATATTTTGCAAATGAATTATCTTTTGAACTTCAAGTTCACATTGATTTCTACGAGAATCTAAATGAGATAATAACGATGCATTCCATGTAATTTCTTTTTCCAACTTCTTAATTCCTCCCCCTAATGTTGGAAAATTTGTCTCATTAAAATGACAATCAGCAAATCGTGCAGTAAATACATCACCCGTCAGGGGTTCAAGATATTTAATAATTGATGGGGAATCAAAACCAACATATATTCCTAACCTCCTTTGAGGACCCATCTTAGTACGTTGTGGTGGAGCAATCGGTACATATACTGCACATCCAAAAATTCTTAGATGGGAAATATTTGGCTGCTGGCCATAAGCTAATTGCATTGGGGAGTATTTATTATAAGCTACTGGCCTAATACGTGCCAGTGATGCAGCATGCAAAATAGCATGACCCCATACCGATGTAGGAAGTTTAGCTCTCATAAGCAATGGTCTTGCAATTAGTTGCAGACGTTTTATAAATGATTCTGCTAGACCATTTTGTGTATGAACGTGAGCTACAGGATGTTCAACACTTATCCCAATTGACATACAATAATTTTTAAAAGTTTGAGATGTAAATTCACCAGCATTATCAAGTCGAATGGTTTTAATTGTATTATCAGGAAATTGTGCTTTTAACTTAATTATTTGAGCAAGTAATCTTGCAAATGCAAGATTTTGACTTGATAATAAGCATACATGTGACCATCTGCTGGATGGGTCAATTAATACCATAAAATATCTAAATGGACAACTTGGTGGGTTAATAGGTCCACAAATATCACCTTGAATTCGCTCTAAAAATGCAGGTGATTCAATCCCCACTTTAGCTGGTGATGGTCTAATAATTAATTTCCCTTGAGAACAAGCATCACATGACAACTCATTGGATTGAAGAATCTTCTGGCTCTTTAAAGGATGTCCATGTGAATTCTCAATAATTTTTCTCATCATTATTGACCCTGGATGACCCAATCGATCATGCCAAACACTGAATATTTCTGGATTCATGAACTTCGGGTTCATTATTGCATAACTTTCGATTACTCGTATATGAGTATAGTATAATCCAGAAGAAAAAGCAGGCAATGTTTCTAATATACGTTTTTCATGTGAAACAATAGATGTTATATAGAGACACTCTATATTATTTTTACAATCAGTTTCAACATGATAATCATTTTCACGTATATCTTTAAAACTTAATAAGTTTCTTTTTGATTTGCTAGAGAACAGAGCATTATTAATTGTAAATCTTGTTCCTCTAGGCAAAATAAAGTTTGCTTTTCCAAAACCTTCAATCAGATTTGCAGAACCTGATATAGTATTGACTTTTGCTTCCAGCATTGTCAATCTAGTAAAATATTTTCTATTTATGAGTATCGTGTGCGTAGTTGCGCAGTCTGCCAGACATAAATCCTCATTGCTCATTTTCGAGTTACTCAACATATTGAATTATTCATATTTCTTCATTGAAAAGAAAAGAAAAACGATTACAAAGAGTCTTAAATATATATACAAACAAAACAACAACAAAAACATACTAAACAGTATTTAATTATATATTTTCATACAAATCATCCTCTACTTGTTTGATTGTATCAATTCTCTCTCCAGGAGATTCAAAATAATCAGCTACATCAAGATGCATCATATTGGAGGCGTCAAACACATCATCTTCTTGAATGGCAAGATTTACCTCCACATTCTTTCCTTTTCCTTTTTCCTTCAGGGAAGCTTGATAGAGATCAACAAGGTGTTTTGACGTACGACAGGTACGTGACCAGTGCACAGTCATTCCGCACCGGAAACATTTATGTTCATCACCTTTCGAACTTCTATCTTGTGGAGCCTTTCCTTTATGATCATCACTTCGTGTGGGTTTCTTATAATTATAATGCCCACCACGAAAATAGGTATTTCTTCCTCTACCGCGGTCCCGACCTCGACCACGACCACGACCTCGACCACGGTTATTAAAATTCACAGCATTCACTTCAGGGAATGGTGTTGCTCCAGTTGGTCGGGATTCGTGATTTTTCATCAATAACTCGTTATTTTGTTCAGCAACGAGAAGACATGAGATAAGTTCAGAATATTTTGCAAAACCCTTCTCTCGATATTGTTGCTGCAGGAGCATATTCGAGACATGAAAAGTGGAAAATGTCTTCTCTAACATATCAACATCAGTAATCTTTTCTCCGCATAATTTTAATTTTGAACTAATTCTGAAAAGTGCGGAATTATACTCACTTACTGATTTAAAGTCCTGCAACCTCAGGTGCAGCCAATCATAACGAGCATTTAGAAGAATAACTGTTTTTTGATGATCGTACCTTTCTTTCAAACCTTGCCATAGAACGTAGGGATTTTTTATTGTAAGATACTCCATTTTCAATCCCTCGTGAAGATGATGGCGAAGTAAGATCAGGGATTTTGCTTTTTCTTGATTTGATGCATCATTTCCTTCTTTAATTGTTTCTCCAAGATTCATAGAATCTAAATGGATCTCAGCGTCAAGGACCCATGACAAGTAGTTATTTCCATTAATATCCAGGGCCGCAAATTCTAGCTTTGTAAGGTTTGCCATAATAACACTATCAAAAATAATAATATATTCATATTAGAAATTTAACATAAACCAAATGCGTAAAAATGACTTACCTATAAGACTTACCTTTAGCGGGAAAAATGACAGAGTTTCGTGCTGATAACGTGTTGTAAAATTGAGAGGCGAAACCGGGCACCAAAACTTTACCAAAACATATAATAATAATAATAATAATAATAATAATAAGTGTTGGAATATAAAAGGAGTATATATATATATATATAATATAAACAAAAGAAAATGGAGATTTATGGCAAATTAAAAACAAATGAAATTAGAGAAAGTGGGAGAGAAAAAAAAAATTGGAGAGGTTTCTATACCAAAAATGTCTAATTATTTATCCACCAAAAACCACTATTTATAGGCAATTGGGAGAGCATGATGTGGTACATTTGGACACCAATCTATGGCCTTTGTTGGACACATAGAAGACACTTTGGCTATGGAGAAAATGCCACTTGGCATGGATATCAAATGGGCATTTGGAATGGGCATTTATATGTGCCATATTTATAATACTAATTAAATATTTCTTGTTTTCAAAATTTTAAATTTAAAAAATTAAGCTTTACTAAATATATATTTTTTAAATTAAATTTTTTTATAAATTTTGAGATTAAAAAATAACTTTTTAAAAATAGAATACATACAAAAATTCAAGGGAAAGTCGTTTAACTTTAAACGCACTAAGAAAAGGGGGGGGGGGGGGGGGAACCCAAAGTTTAAACGCTTAAATTGACATCAAATTGCTGAAAATATTAGGTGACAGCTCCCCTAATCCTCCCAGTGTAACATTTAGGCTCTATCATAATCATTTGGTTTTTTATTTTTTATTTTTAAAAATTAAGACTATAAAGATTACTTCTACGGATGTGTTCACACGAGAATTTCAACAAAGAAATAAGAACACGTGCAAGTGAACCTTTGTATTTGTATAACTTTGAATGTGTGGAATACAATCTCTAATACTTGATCATCTGATTCTCTCTCTTGCTTGTATGTTTCACTCGAGGGCTGTAGAGCTTACTCTCGAGATTGAAGCTTCAATGGATTCTTGGAGTCTCGAAGAATTGTTCTTGATCTTCGAGGAAGTGTTCTTCGTTCAGGAGGGATTTGATCTTCAAGAGCTCAAGGAGTCTTCTGGCTTTTGTTTCTGAATTCTCTCTGAGTCTCAAATTTCTGAACCCTCAAAATGGAGGAGGGGCTCTCTATTTATAGAGTTTCTCAGGACCTCCAAATGGGCTTGGGCTTGACTATTGGACTGGGCCTGGTGGCCTTTGAGCCTGGTCCTTAGACTGAGCCTGATTAACCTTGGGCCTAGCCTTGTGTGCTAGGACTTATTGACTTTGGGCCTAAACTTTGCTGGATTAGGGCCTCCTATTTGGGCTTAGTCTAAAATTGACCCAAATTTCATATAACCCAATTGCATATTGGGATTTACTTTAATTTAATTTAGGGATACTTGCAAATTTAAATAATCTCTAATTAAATAAATAATTTTGCCACTAACTTTAATTAATGACATGGAAATTTCTTATTGGCCAAAATTTCTATTCCAACAAATGCCCCCTTTTCGAGATTTATGCACTAGTATATGTGAGTGAATCTCGAAAAAGATAATTTGGAATCAAAATTTAAGGTATTTGCTCCTAATTTGGACTCCATTTGATGTGCCAATTCATCAAAATATGAATTTTGGTCATAATTTTGATTTTCTTATTTGGCAGCCAACTTTGATTTGAATTTCGGTAAAAATTAATGTTCTACCTTAATTCTAATTTGAATTTTATTTGAATTTCAAGTGGTATTCAAATTATACCCATTTTTATTTAGGGCATAGTTTAGAATCTACCAATGAATTTTGATTTGAAGCTTGAATTTGGAGTGCCCAAGTTTCACTTTTTTGAGATAAAAGACTACCCAATTATATTTTAGAATTGGAATAGGACTTGAATTTGAACTTTAATCAAATTTTGATTTGGGATCAATTTTGGATTATGCCCTTTTTTTTTTTTTTTTTTTGAGATAAAATTCTACCAAATTTGAATTTTGGATTTGGAATAGAATTTTAATTTGGCTTCCAGTCAATTTTTAATTTGAGATAAGATATGCCAAAATTTAATTTGAGATGATATCCTGCTCGATTTCGATTTGAATTTTGGAATAGAACTTGGATTTGAGTTTGTAGTCAACTCATCCCAAAATTCAAACTTTAATATCCTAAAATTTGAATCCTGCATGATCTTTGGATTCAAATTAGATGTGATTTTATCTTTTCCTCCACTATAAATAGAGGAGATGAGTCTTCCATCAATTCACATCAACAAAGAGTGAGTGGAGCTTCACATTGAGGAATGAAGAATAAGCAAGTCCCAATTTTCTTTTTCTTTTTATATTTTTTTTTCTTTCTTTCTTTTTCCTTTTTTTTACGTTTTTTTTTTCATTTTTTTATTCTTTTTTTATTCTTTTTTTTTTTTTTTACGTTTTTTCTTTTTTTTTTTTTTTTTTTTAAGTTGTAAGACTTGCAAATACTTTCCTATAGAAGAGAATATCATAAGGTAAAACAGGTAGGTATTTTTTTAAAAACAATATATATGCCCCCTTGTTTTTTATTCTTGACTTGCAGCTAAGATGTCTCCTTCAACTTTGAGATGTCTTCTTTAACTCCGAAGGTGACCAACCCCTGATTCAGGCGGAATTAAGGATGGCACCTTTCGGTAGCTTCGACATATTCTTTAACTCCGAAGGTGACCAACCCCTGATTCAGGCGGAATTAAGGATGACACCTTTCGGCCGCTTCGACATCTTCTTCAATTTTGAAGGTGACCAACCCTTGATTCAGGCGGAATTAGGATGACACCTTTCGACGGCTTCGACGTCTTCTTCAATTTCGAAGGTGACCAACCCCTGATTCAGGCGGAATTAGGATGGCACCTTTCGACGGCTTCGACGTCTTCTTCAATTTCGAAGGTGACCAACCCCTGATTCAGGCGGAATTAGGATGGCACCTTTCGACGGCTTCGACGTCTTCTTCAATTTCAAAGGTGACCAACCCCTGATTCAGGCGGAATTAGGATGGCACCTTTCGACGGCTTCGACGTCTTCTTCAATTTCGAAGGTGACCAACCCCTGATTCAGGAGGAATTAGGATGGCACCTTTCGACGGCTTCGACGTCTTCTTCAATTTCGAAGGTGACCAACCCCTGATTCATGTGGAATTGAGGGTGACCAACCCTAACTCATGTGGAGTTGAGGGAGGTCTTGTTTCCCTTGTGGAAGACAAAACCCTAACTCAAGTGAAGTTGAGGGTTGTCTTCCCTTAGAAGACCCGCCCCTAACTCATGTGGAGTTGAGGGCAGCCTTGTTTCACTTTTGGAAGACAAAGCCCTAACTCAAGTGAAGTTGAGGGTTGTCTTCCCTTGGAAGACCGGACCCTGACTCATGTGGGGTTGGCGCGGTCTTTCTTTGGCTTCACCCATTTTTTTTTTCACTTTTTTTTTACCTTTTTTTTTTCTTTTTTTTTTTTTTGCAAATTTCTCTTGTTAACTTCTAACTTGCAGCGAGTAAAGATGCTTGAACCTTAAGAAGGTGAGCAATGAACTAAATTGAAGAGAACAAAACTCTATCGTATGCATCCAACTCATCGTCTTGCTTCATGAGGGAGAAAATGCTTTCTTTTTTTTTTAAGAGACTGAACTTAAAGTTTTTTTTTCTTTAAGCTGCCTACGTACCCTTTGAGTGGAAGGGATCAAGTCATAACGTAGTTCAAATGAATACATTTTTTTATTAAGGCCGTTCACCTTTTAAGCTCATGCGGGCCAGGAGCATCATGTAGTTTATACTCTTACGATTAGGAGTGTTTACATCTTATGCATAAAACTTTTTAAGAAACTTTCCGTTTATAGGACCGATCCTTAAGCCGTCATTATCCACGATCTTGTATTCTCCATTGGTGTAGACTTCTTTGACGATGTAGGGTCCATCCCATTTAGGTGTGATCTTGTTTCCTGTATGTCGCGTTGTGATGATAGGTCTTCGGACAGCAAGTACTAAATCACCAACTTGAAATGACGGGGGCCTGAGATTTTTATCGAAGGCTTTGGTCATTCGTGCTTGGTAACATTCCAGCGCCTGTTGAGCATCTAGTCTTCTCTCATCCAGCGCTTCTAGCTCTTGGAGACGCAGTTTTGCGTTGTCTTCTGTAGTCAACCCTTCTTGTACAGCCATCCTGAGTGATGGAATTTCTCTTTCTAATGGGAGCACAACCTCCACCCCATAGACAAGGGAATAAGGCGTGACCCCTGTAGGAGTGCGATGCGTAGTTCGGTAGGCCCATAACGCTTCACCAATCCTTTCTTGCCAGTCTCTTTTTTTCTTAGAGACTACTTTCTTCAACAAGTTGCACAATGTCTTGTTGAATGCCTCTGCCAGGCCATTTGCTGCGGCATTGTACATGGATGACTTGTACTGCTTGAACTTGAACTTCTTACACAACTTGTCCATTAAGCTGTTGGAAAACTGCCTTCCATTATCCGTCACGATACGATGCGGGATGCCGTATCGGTAGATAATATGAGTTCGAATGAAGTCCACGACATTTTCTTTCTTGGCCTCTCTTAATGCGATTGCTTCGGCCCATCTCGAGAAGTAATCTGTCGCTGCCAGAATATAGGAATGTCCTGCTGACGACTTAGGTGCTATTGGACCAACTAGGTCAAGCCCCCAAGCTTCAAAAGGCCATGAAGCAACAGTTGGATGGAGAGGTTCTGGCGGTTGATGTATGAAATTTGCATGAAACTGACAAGCTTCACACTTCTTTGCATATTCCATTGAATCATGGATCGTCGTGGGCCAGTAGTAGCCCATCCTCTTTAACTGGAAATGAAGTTTTGGACCTGACTGGTGAGCACCGCAAACGCCTGAATGAGCCTCCTCTAGTGCCTTGATCGACTCTTCTTTTCCAAGGCATCGAAGGAACAGTCCTTCATAAGAACGACGATAAAGAGTCTCCTTGTAATAGATGAATCGGGAGGCTCTTCTTCGTACATCAGCCTTACGTCGCTGATCTGTGGGAAGCTTCCCATGCTGAAGATATTCTATGATGGACTATCGCCAGTCTTCCTCTTCAATGGCATAAACAGAGATCATTTTTACTTCTTGATATTCACCATCGGTTGGTGGCACGATCCACTTCTGACAAAGTGAGATGTTTATAGTTACCTCATCTGAGATCGTTAGGGCGGTGGCCAAATTTGCTAGCGCATGTGCCTTCTTATTTTCTGACCTTGGAACATGCTCCAGCATAATGCTATCAAACTTTTCCATCAGCTGTCTTGCATAGTTAAAATAAGGCTTCAAATCCTCATGTTTCACATCATACTTAAGCAAGAGTTGATTGATAATCAACTTTGAATCGCCATAGATTTCTATGTACGTTATGTCGATCTCTATAGCCATTTGGAGGCCAATTATTAGCACTTGGTATTCAGCAACGTTGTTCGAGCATAACTCACGGAGTGTGAAGCTATAAGGGAGCATGTGTTTTTCAGGCGAGATAAAAACAATGCCTGCCCCCGCTCTGTTTCTTCGTGCCGCACCATCAAAATACATGGTCCAAGGCTCTGTGATTTCCACATAGAGGACTTCTTCATCAGGCAAATCCTCGCATAACTTCCAGTCTGATGGAATTGGGTGATTTGCCAAGAAATCTGCCAATGCTTGCCCTTTCACCGCCCTTTGAGGTACATAGACAATGTCATATTGCTGGAGTAAGATTGCCCATTTGGCTAAACGTCCAGAAATAATTGATCTTGACAAGATGTATTTTATAGGGTCAGCTTTCGCCACTAGGTGTACTGTAAAGGCTTGCATGTAGTGCCTTAGTTTGTCAATAGAGAAGAAAAGAGCAAGACACATCTTTTTGATTGGAGAGTAATTTACTTCAGCTCCATTCAGAGTCCTGCTCAAGTAATAAAGGGCTCGTTCCTTCCCTTTTTCTCCTTCTTGGGCCAGCAACGTTCCAAGCGACCTTTCTTGCGCAGCGATGTACAGTATCAACGGCTTTCCTACTATAGAGGGGCCTAAAACAGGGGGATTAAGCAAGTACTTTTTGATGCTGTCAAAAGCGTTTTGACATGCTTCATCCCATTCGAAGTCTTCTCATTTCTTCATTAACCTTTGAAAAGGCTGACATCGACCAACTAAGTTGGAGATGAATCTCCGGATGTAGGCCAAACGACCTTGAAGGCTTCTCAACTCGTGTAAGTTTCTTGGCCTTGGCATTTTTTGAATGGCGTCAATCTTTGACTGATCTATTTCAATCCCTCGATGTCTTACCACAAATCGGAGGAATTTTCCCGAGGTGACTCCAAATGCACACTTGAGAGGGTTCATCTTCAACTGATACTTCCTTAGTCGATCAAAGACCACTTTCAGATCTTCCAAATGATCTTGTCTTTTCTTGGACTTGACGACGAGATCATCGACATAGCACTCGACGTGTTTATGCAACATATCATCGAAAATCTTTTGCATGGCCCGTTGATAGGTTGCACCAGCATTCTTTAGTCCAAAGGGCATTACCTGTTGGGTTTTATGTCCTAAAACTCATGGTTTTGTAAACTGAATGTATATTATATTTTGCAATAAAGTTGTTATTGAGGTTTATTCAGTAAAGTTGTTATTGAATAAAGTGAATTGTGTATTCCATAACCCAAATCCAATGAACTAAAGAACCCTTGACTATAAGATGTAAACTTGAACTTTATGTATGACATAAAAGTGGATCAAGTTCAAGTAATAGTCAGAACGGTCTATAGTATAGAGATATGACTGGGTACCTTATCCTGGGGACACTATGGACGCGGCCCACTTTGTATAGTACTAACGATGTGATCCTGAATCATTCATGTGGAGACATGAAAGTGGGAGCGTCCTATGCAATGAGTTTGCATAAGACTGGACCGCGAAATAGTCACTTAGACTTTTTAACTCCGTTTACTGTTTTAACTGACTATTTTTCATACGATGACCTAGGTAACTCGATCTTAATCCTGAGTGTACTATGAACTCCTGTTTATTCGGGATTATCCTTAGATTTGCATGGGTGAGAGTGGCCCGAGATCGCCGACTCAATAAGCCTCCCATTTTGGGGATAAGACCGAGTAGATAGTTGGGAACATAGTCATGCGAGAAGGAATTCACTCCTACCCGCTTTAGGGTTTAGTAGAGAGGTTGTTCCCTTAAGTGCTGACTCCGGGTCTTGAACAATGGGCCCACCCTCTCATTGGCCCGAGAGGGATTCGGTTTGTTGGTCGGACCACAAACCAATTGTTCATTAGAGGATCAGTGAGACTTAAGGAACAAGAAGTAATTACAGGGGTAAAACGGTTTATTTGACCCAGCTGTAATTACGAACGACCTGTGAAGGATCGACTTACTAACCATGGTTATATCGAGTGGACATAAATATATCTACAGTGAGGAGAGTGCAGCCACTAGGCTTTAGTGGAGTGTCTCGGTGGTTAACGAATGTTGATTAGCTAGGCTAAAGAGTTTGGCCGGTTAATCTCGTATCGTTGGAGCTCATGATCTGTGGGTCCATTAGGTTCCCCTTACTAGCTCGGATTAAGCCTTGTAACATTTTGAGAGAAAAGAATTTGAATTGTTCAAATTCGGTTTTGGGAGAAAACGTTAATTATATTCGATATACTTAACGTTTCATAGCTTAATTATGAATTAAACTATGATAAAGAAGAGGTGGACATATTTAAATTGGATTTAAATATTTGTTCGGTTTAAAACATGAATAGGGATTCATGTTCGAACATTCGATTTGAGAAATCGGGATTGGTCCAATTATTTAATTTGATATTTGATATTAAATTAAATAATTATTTAAAATTAATTAAATTAATTAATTAATTAAAATTTGATTTTAATTTAAAATTAATTTTATATTAATTTTGAATTAAAATTAAAAGAGAAAATCAAATTCATTTTGGTATGAATTTTGGACCAAATTCATGATTTCATGAATAAGCTACTAGCTTTTTCAAATTCACCAAAATTCCCCACCTCCTTCTTGTTTTATCCTTCTCATCTATGTGTTGTCAACCTTAGCAAGCTTGATGAAGCTTGTTAATAGCTTTAAATAGCAAAGAAACACAATGGGAAGGAAGGATTTTGCAGAAAATTGAAGATTTTTTCGGTTTTAGACCTTTGCTTCCTCTCTCAAAAATTCTCTCAATTAAGGATCTCACAATCCGTTCCAAGGCCTGAGGATAGTAGGGAAGATCCTAAGGGAGGTCCACGAACTATTCGTGATCAGAAATTGGCCAAGGAGTAAGAGAATTTTGAGCATCAAAGGTAGTGTTCTTATTCTCTGTTTTTCCAGATTTGAGCATGTTATTTAATTGATCAAATTAGAGTGCTTAAGATCCAAAATTGCTTCCGCTTTCTTAATATTAACTCTTTCATTACCTTGTAACAATATATCCCTTTTGGAGTTCGAAAGGCCGTCATTTCATCATCTGCGAGAGCCATTCGAATTTGGTTATATCCTGATGATCCGTCCATAAAAGATAGAGCTTCGTGTCCTGTAGTGGCATCGACCATGATCTCAGTGATAGGCAGTGGGAAGTCGTCTTTTGGACATGCATTATTCAAATCGCGAAAATCAACGCAGACGCGAAGTTGCCCATTCTTCTTTCTAACAGGGACAATGTTGGATATCCACGTTGGATATTTTACCTCGCAAATGAATCCTGCTTCAATCAACTTATTGACCTCCGTGTCAATTTGGGGAATAAGCTCCGGCCGAAAATGCCATTGAGCTTGCTTGACTGGTCTATACCCCTGTTTGATGGCAAGATGATGGACAGCTACTTTTGGATCAAGTCCAGACATCTCTTTATAAGACCAAGCAAAGACATCTCTATACGACGTGAGCAAGCTCATATATTTGCTTTCTTCCTCACAAGTAAGCGATGCACTTATAAAAGTTGGACGCGGCTCTTCTGGCGTACCCAGATTCACCTCTTTAAGCTCGTCCACTGTAGATTGGCTCCCATCTTCAAACGAAAATGGTGCCTCGTCTGTATCTTCTTCAGACATTTCAGACTCTATTTCCTCTTCAACAGTGATATGGTGACAGGAGGTCTCACCCTCCTCTTGTTCCAAATCCTCTCTTGAGGGGTTGGTGATGACGACATCACGTCGCTTTACCCTCGACGAACCTTCTGTGTTGACTGCAACAAAAGTTTTTCTCTTCATTCGAGAGGGAAAGGCACTGCGAATTTTTCCATCATTCTTCGTTTCAACAAAGGACTTACCTTTTGAGGTCTCCACTGGGCAATCATGTTGAAGCCGGTCAAAGACTGATGATGGAGAGTCCCCACTTCTTGACGTGGTTACACTCAGCCTTTGAAAAGCTGATGGTCGCATCGCGGTTGAGGTTGAAAGTGCATCTTTTCTCTTCGTCGTAGGCACACTTAATCTTCGCAAAGCTAACGGCCGTGCCAAAGTTGGAGTCGATGAGGAACTCTCCCCTTCGCTTGTAGGCATACTTAACCTCTGAAGGACCGAAGGTCAAGTAGAATTAGAAGTTGGAGCTGATGAAGCATTTTCTTCCTTAGCAGGCATACTTATCCTCTGGAGGGCCGAAGGTCGAGTAGAATTAGAAGTTGGAGCTGATGAAGCATTTTCTTCCTTAGCAGGCATACTTATCCTCTGGAGGGCCGAAAGCCGAGTGGAACCAGAGGCAGGAAGTGACCCATCTTCTTCTATCGGAGTCACTCCTAATCGCTGAAGAGCTGAAGGTCGTGCTACTGACGACCCGACACGTCTAAAAACAGAAGTCCTTCTGCTGACGTCTTCCTTTACATCTGAATCATCAACCTCCTCTACTGTTATGTGGTTTGTGTCTGCCACCTTCGCCTTCCCTTTTCTCGTTATGCGAACTGGCTCAGGGGACTTATATCCAAGCCCTTTCTTTGACACTGGTAGAGCATAGCCCTCTTTCAGAAGTTTCTTCTGTGTTGAAGAGAGCTCAGGTCTTTCATCGAAGAATTTTAGACTTTTAAAATCGGTGTGAGTCGTAAAGTCATAGCCTGCTTTTGCTAAGAGTTTATACGCCTTCGGGTCGAATCCATCATTCGTTCATTTTTCAGGCAGAAACGTCTTTGTTGGGTCATCCATAGGCTTCTTGACCTCCTGTTTTGTTATTTTTGTGAGAGACGTGACAAAGTTTTCCTTCAGGATTTCAATGTCCCCGACTCTCAAATTCCTTGAACATTCGGCAAAGGTGATTCACCCTTCTTGCGTCGAGATAGAGGGACATAGCGCAAGACAGAAACACTTGAGGTTTTCTCATCTCTCAAAGCCTTGGACTTCGCAGAGCTTGTAGAGGCTTAATCTCTTTTTGGGGCAGGCCCGTCTGTTTCCTCAACAGTCTCTTTTCTCATATCGACTTGTGGTTCTTCTTTGGGCTTACTACCATTTTTAATCAAAGGGATCTTTGCTGGTACAGTTTCTCCTATGCCATCATTCTTCATGTAGAACTTTGCATCAGCAAAATGGGACTCAGCTTCCGAAAATGGATTAGTGTCTGCTTCCACTTTCTTAATGCCATCCTGGTAAAATTTGAAACACTGATGCAGCGTAGAAGTTATGACCCCATTTCCATGAATCCAAGGACGACCCAGAAGCAGCTTGTAAGTGGTCTTGGAGTCTATGACGTGGAACAGGGTATCAGCTTTTAGATCTCCAATGATGAGCTCTAAGCGTACCATGCCAATGGCTCGTTGCCCACCTTGGTTGAAGCCTTGGATCACCAGTTTGCTGTTTGACAGCTCTTCCGTCAAGATGCCTAACTGCTTCATTGTCGACTTAGGCATTATGTTGACAGCTGATCCATCGTCGATAAGGATTCGACCAACTTTCTGCTCTCGAATGTACCCCGAGACAAACAGAGGTCTATTGTGGGGCTTCGACCCCAGCAGCAGGTCTTCATCTGTAAAACCTATTGACATACAACACGACGCGCATGTATGTGCCGTAGAAGTTGGAGCACTTGCACTGTCAGAGTCTATCAACGCCTCAATAAGAGCGCTTTTAGCTGCTTGAGGGAGTGACAACAGGTCCTCTATACTGAAAGATGATTGGTTTTCCAGCTCAGTTGTCACCTCAGATGAGCTTGGAGGATCCTCACTTGTGCTGACAACATGACATGCAACCACATCAAGTGCTTCATCTTTTCCAACACTTAGAAAGTTCTTTGGAAAGAATTCCTCTAGAGTCACTGGCTGTCGAGGACAGAAGAAATCCTCATCGTTTTCCACAATGCAAGCGAACTTCCTTGCATTCTTTTTTCCTTTCTTCCTTTGTGACTTTCTTTTTCTCTTGTGCTCCCGAAATAGCCGAGATTCCTTTTGAGCATAGCTTTGTTGTCGCTTCTTGCGACAAGTCACAACAGTCCAGCCTTCGTCTTCATCTTTAGTATGTTCATCCTTTTCTTGGATGTACTTCTTTTGAAGGCCCTTCTCTTGGTAGTTCTTGATTTGGGGTTCTTCCTTTGACCAAACAGCAATAGGTTCAAAGGATCCGAACTGAATGAGGCTTCTTTTTCCCTCGTAAGACAATCTTGTAGGTGACTGGACTTTGGGCTGAGTCATTATAGCCGCATGATTTGTCTGAGCCACTTCATCAAGATCTAGCTCAATTTTCTTCTCGCGAGCTAATCTCATAATCACCCCTTTGAACACGAAGCATTTCTCCACGGGGTGGCTAACGACTCGGTGGTATTTGCAGTAGTTAGGATCATTTACCTTTCCTAACTCCTCGGGTCGTTTACATTCGGGCAGCTGAATAAGTTGTTTTTCCAGCAACTGTTCCAGCATGTCTGGAACATCAGAGTCTGGAAATGGATAAACTTTTTCCTGTCTCTCTTTTAAAGTTAGGCGACGTCTCTCGCCCCCATCTGGTTGTTTCTCCGTCTTGACTTCCTTTCCTTTCGGAGTTAATTTAAAAGGGGTCGTATTGACGACCATAGATTCTTTTGTAGTAGCACCCTTCAAAACCTTTTCTGTGCTTTTCACTTCCTTCTTTTCTTTTTTTACATCTGGGACTAGAAGGTCCCTACTTCCTCTGGCAGCAATGCTCAGCTCCATGTCATGAGCTCATGTTGCCAACTCTTCGAAGTTGCGAGGTTTTATCCCCTGCAAGATGTAGAGCAGTCCCCAGTGCATGCCTTGGATGCACATTTCCACAGCAGACATTTCGGTAAGTCGGTCTTTGCAGTCGAGACTTAGAGCTCTCCAGCGATTGATGTAATCGACGACAGGCTCGCCCTTTCGCTGTTTCGTATTTGTGAGCTCCATCATGCTAACAGTTCGCCTCGTACTGTAGAAACGATTAAGGAACTCTCTTTCAAATTGTTCCCAACTATCAATCGTCTCAGGCTCAAGATCAGTATACCAGTCGAAGGCATTCCCTTTCAAGGTGCGGACGAACTACTTGACCAGAAGGTCGCCGCGAGTTCCAGCATTCTCGCATGTCTCAACAAAGTGAGCAACATGCTGCTTAGGGTTACCCTTCCCATCGAACTGCTGAAATTTTGGAGGTTGGTATCCCACAGACATCCTTAAGTTGTCAATTCTCTTAGTGTACGGTTTAGAGTACATGAGAGAATTTTGGGTGGGCCCGCCATACTGAGCTCTAATAGAGCTCATAATCATATCCTGCAGCTGCTGGACGGACAAGGAAGCAACAGAAGCTGATTGTTGTGGTTGCTCTTCCTGGACAACAGTCTTCCCCTTGTCAGTCTTCTTCGCAGTAGGGGTCTGACTCGACTCAGCAACTTCTCGACTTTGCATCTGGTTCTTCAGGTAGGCAATCTCTTGGTCCCTTTCTTCGACTGCCTTCATCAGAAGATTGATCTTCCTTTCCATCTCCGCCATCCTTTCATCGGAGTCTACATCAGCCATCATTACAGACATCACATCTGGATTTGACGTCATCTTCGATTGACTGACAGCAGGAGTGGATTGATCGAACAGGGGTTGTCATTGACAACAACCTTATCCTTAGAGGATTCTTCGATCAGTTTGACAATTCTGCTTGCAACTGCATCAGGGGTTCGATCTTCGTTTATTTCAACCCCTTGAGATCGACTGCGAGTAACTGGTCCCATGTATGTGTTACTTGAAGCAGTAGATTTCGATGCAGCTTTCTTTGGTGCCATTGCGTTACTTGAAAGAGAAAGAGATGAGAGGTAGAGATTGTCCCACTGGGCGTGCCAATTTGTTCACACGAGAATTTCAACAAAGAAATAAGAACACGTGCAAGTGAACCTTTGTATTTGTATAACTTTGAATGTGAGGAATACAATCTCTAATACTTGATCATCTGATTCTCTCTGTTGCTTGTATGTTTCACTCGAGGGCTGTAGAGCTTACTCTCGAGATTGAAGCTTCAATGGATTCTTGGAGTCTCGAAGAATTGTTCTTGATCTTCGAGGAAGTGTTTTTCGTTCAGGAGGGATTTGATCTTCAAGAGCTCAAAGAGTCTTCTGACTTTTGTTTCTGAATTCTCTCTGAGGTCTCAAATTTCTGAACCCTCAAAATGGAGGAGGGGCTCTCTATTTATAGAGTTTCTCAGGACCTCCAGATGGGCTTGGGCATGACTATTGGACTGGGCCTGGTGGACTTTGAGCCTGGTCCTTAGACTGAGCCTGATTAACCTTGGGCCTAGCCTTGTGTGCTAGGACTTATTGACTTTGGGCCTAAACTTTGCTGGATTAGGGCCTCCTATTTGGGCTTAGTCTAAAATTGACCCAAATTTCATATAACCCAATTGCATATTGGGATTTACTTTTATTTAATTTAGGGATACTTGCAAATTTAAATAATCCCTAATTAAATAAATAATTTTGCCACTAACTTTAATTAATGACATGGAAATTTCTTATTGGCCAAAATTTCTATTCCAACAGGATGAATTTCCTTATTTTGATATCTACTTTTTACACGTGTTTTAAAAAATGAAGCCAAAATTTAAAAACTAAAAAAAGTAGTTTTCAAAAACTTGTTTTTGTTTTTGGAATTTGGCTAAGAATTCAAATATTTTTTTAAGAAATATGAAACTCATTGTAGAAAAATGATGAGAAAACAACCACAATTTTCAAAAACCAAAAACCAAAAACCAAATTGTTATCAAATGGAGCCTTAGTTGTTAGCTTCCAAGTTTTAAATGTTGATGTCAATAAAAATATCGAGATCTTAATTTTATGAAAATGTCGATAGAAATATCGATAAAATGTCAATGTCGGTGGACATCTTTAAAAAAATTATAAATATAAACAATTATAAAAAATATTTAAATTAACAAATAAGCATTTCACTCTTTTAAAATAAGTTTAAATTTCTTATTATTAATTTTATGTCCATATTAGTGATACTTTATTAATAATTTTATTATATTTCGTCAATTTTATTATGATATAATAGAAATGTCAATTCACCCTTCATGTATGATATCTACCCCATGAACATTAGAAATGTCGATGAAAATGTCGACATGTCGACAAAAATTTAAAATTCAGGCTAGCTTAGGATTTCAAGAGCACCTAATTATCAAACCCTTTTTCTAGCATATCATGCCGCTTTGACTTTCACAATTTTCACAACTTTTTACGAGGGCCAAGCCAACATTCTAACGAATTTCTACTCCAATGGTAGTTTTGAAACATTTATGAAAAGTCAAGGGTAATATTGCAACTTTTAAAAGAATAGAGGTATTTTTTTTTTCAAAGGTAAATATATTTATTGCAAAAAGGGGAACCTTATAACCTGTAGTCAAGGAAAAATGAGTGAGTACAACCAACGACGTACTAACCAAAGAAAAAAAAAACAAAGGAACCAAAGAAGCAAAAACTAAAACAAGCCAACACAAGCAAACTAAACAAGCAAACCAAAATTACGAGAACCAGTACCAAGAAGAATTAGGTGGAACAGACAAATGCCCTCCTGCCAAGTGGAGCATTGAGCAATCACTTATGCCTGAATAGTAAAAAAGATAGACTAGGGGATCGATCAGCCGATCCATGAAGCCGAAGATTACGCTCCCTCTAAATAGGGGCATTTTTGAAACAAAAGGCAAATTTCAGGTGTATTTTTTATAATTTAGCATAAAAATATATAATATTTTATCAATAATATAATATATTAATAATATTATTATTATAAATAATTATAATATATATTATTTATATTTTCAAGTTTGGCCTATGTTCTTTCAAAAGTTGGCCTCTATTATGGATAAAATTGGACCACAAGGACGAGTGAGAAAAACATGACAATTAAAGGTCCAACAGGGTAAAGAAGCCCAATATGGATCAAGATGGACTGAAACCAAATGAGAACCGAACCAGCAAGCAAGGGAGAAGGAGGACGGACTTGGGCCAAAGCACAAGTTCATAGTCACCCTTGGCCTAGGCCGAGGTCGACCACAATATAAGGTCCAATTAAGGGCCTTGTCTCCTTTCTCTTGACCCGTGTAGTCCCAGTCTAGGCTAATTCGGTCCTTTTGATCCCAATTCAACAAGGAAACCCAAAGAAACCCAAAGAAACTCAAGGAGGAGGTATTTAAGTTCTCTCGATGAGAGAGAAAAAGTAAGTTCATTCTAGCCACAAAAAATACTCATAAAACCCTAATTCTCTCTCAATTTTTTTACTGACTTAAGGATCGGAGCCTATGTGGTCTACACCACACTGGTGTGCAAGTTTTTCTTGTTTTGCAGATCGCGTACTTCCCTCCAAAATTACAAATCTATTGTTGTTGTCACATGGATGTCATGTGCATTCTCTTGTGCAAAAGTTGGCAAAGACAACCTCCATACTCGATCAAACTGGAGAATCCCACCTTGCAGGACCCGACCCCACAAATATTTTTGTCATTCCTAGAAAAAATGACAAAGATAACATTTTTCTTTTTGAATTCAGATCTCAATAAAAGAAAAAGAATATTAAACTTTTTTTTAAAAAATTACCTTTTTCATTTCGAAGTAGTACACTATGTCGTTAGCTATATTTACTTCCTTTCGAAAAAAAAAAGTTAGCTAAATTTACTTAAAAAGAAGAAAAGAAAAAACCATGAATAGAATTTTTTAGGGCCCGTTTGATAACGTTCATGTTTCCTGTTTCTTGTTCCTGTTTCTCATTTTCAAGAAACAGACATGTTTGATAAACGATCCTGTTTCTTGTTCTAATTTTTTTAGAAACGTTTCTAAAAAAAGGGCAGATTTTGAGAAACTTCAAAAAGTAGTTTCTCAAATTCTGTTTATGTTTCTTTTTTCAAGTTTCATGCATCTATTCATATTTCTCTTTTTACCCGTCTCTCCCCTCTCCCTTATTTCTCTCTTTTCCATTTTTTTTCTTTTAATACTTTTTAATCTTTTATTTTTTTTCTTATTTTTTATTTTTATTTTTTGATTTATTTCTTTCTATTCGTTCCATCTCTTTCATCATAATCTTTTTTTTATAGTTCATTATCTTTTTTTTCTCTTTTTTTCTTTTTACTTTTCTCTTTTCGTTTATGTTTTTTTCGTCTCTCTTATTTTCTTATTTTCTTTTACTTTACATTAACGAGCTTATAGTTATTATTTTCTATTTAATTCTCTATTATTTTTTTTGGTACGATTTTATTTTTTATTAAATAAATAAACTAATAATGTAATTCATTCTCTCTTTTTCTGACTTTACTTACTTGTATTATTGGCTAATGCATTTTTAAAGAAAAAATAAAAATAAAATTTATTATTAAATTAAAGAAATGTGAGTATGTTCGATTGTCTGACCTTAGACAATTTATAAATTTGTCTAATTGAACTAACTCTTGTAAGTCAAAATCGTTTAAAGTGAATTGATTGAAGTGAGAAATAACATTGAAAATCAAATTTGAACAACATTTGAAGGATAAAATTTATTATTATTATTATTATTATTATTATTATTAATTAGGTGTTGGACCTTAATAAAATACTATAACCTCTTTATAATTATTTTATATTTATTTTAATGCATGTTATATATATTTTATTTTTACCAAAAAACAAGAAACAAGAAACAGAAATAGTTATCAAACATGTTTCTGTTTTTAGTTTTTAAGAAACAAAAACAAGAAACGAGAAACAGAAATAGAAACAAGAAACAAGAAACAAGAAACAAGAACGTTATCAAACAGGGCCTTAGTACCCTACCAACTTGGGTAGAATTTCAAAACAAGAAAAAAAATAGAACAGAAAAAAAAAACACAGCAGGCAAAATTCCTCCGGCATACTCTCTTTGTTTACACCATATTTTAATATTAGTGGATTCCGTGACAATTCCTCCTGGCCTTGTCTCGACAAAGCAGCCTTGCCACCTTTACCGTCTGTTCAGGAAAGTATCTGCGAGCCTCAGAACAAAAACCATCCGATTATTCTTTTTCCACTTCTTCGATCCAGCAATAAATCATCAATCACTCATGGCTACTGACTTCACCTCCTTTCCTGTAATCGGTAATCGCACCCACAATTCCTTCCTCGCCTTTTCAGCTCTAATTTCAAGTTTTCTGAATCATGGGTTTGGTTTAGCCAGGTGCGAGAGATTCAAAATGGAGAGAAAGTGAAAGGGAAATTGAAATTGGGTTTCGAGCAATGCTTTCAGATTGCTTTTTGCATTTTTTGGGTAATGTCAATTCCAGTTTTAGTTCTGTTTCTAATTAATTCAAACCTTATTTTGTTCAGATGTCGGTCCTCTTATGGAAAAGAGAGATGACCCCCAAATGGGAGAGGATGCAAATGTGTGTGAAGTTGTGAAGCAATTAGATCAAGCTTGTAGAGAGACTGGCTTCTTCTACGCGGTACTTCTATTGATTTTGTCCTCTCCCTCTGTTTAGAAGTGATTGATTTTGTCACATTTGATATTTATTGTTAGCCATCTCTTCTTTGAAATGGATGTTCTAAGGAACTCATTCTACAAGTTGTTCGTACATGCTTGACTTGATGTGTCAAATTAATTCCTAAATCCGTTGACTCCACACAACAAACAGCATGTTTCTTCCAAAACCTAGCAATTACTTTTAATCTTTGATTTATCTAATCTCTGAATACAAGAAATCTATCCAAACGACTAAGGGCATATTTGGGAGTGTCTTTGGAATGACCAAAATCGCTTTTGTTATGTTCAAAATTACACTAAAATATGTCTTTGTTCATTCAAAATCAACTTAATGTTTGATTTTATACTTCGAAATGCATTTTCATACCATAAAAATTGATTTTGAATAATTAAAAGTATATTTTAGTGTGTTTTTGAATATGAAAAAAATGATTTTAATCATTCCAAAATCACTCTAGAATAGCATTAAGACCTCAGAATATTGGACAAAGGAACTCTTCCATGGACTAAAAGGGAGGTTAATGAGGTCACAATCTTCTATTTAATTTCCAGACAGCCTTAACTGACCTGTAACTCTGCCACCATTAGAATTTTCTGAGGGTTCATTAAAATCACCTGCTATGTGAGTCAATTTGGCATGGTCTACACCTACAAGCCTGGATAGGTTTTCACTTTTATAAGTTGAAATGACCTGGCCTATCATATTAAAAGCCCCTGTATTAACTTAGAAGAGATTGAAAAGTCTTGAAACTTTTTATTGTTTAAAGGACAATCGACTATAGTTATGAATGAAAATTTTATTTTATTTGACATATTTTTCAAGAAAAAAATTTGTGGCTAGCCTGGCTGTATCAAGAAATTTTTTTTATTTCAGTTCTAATACTTCTTGGTATTGATGATATCCCTTCTTTTTACTTTCCTCCCATTTCTTTATGCTTCTAACATAAATTTGTTTCTTTTTTTTTTTTTTAATAAAAGAAAAACATATATTTGACAAAAAATGTCTTGTGATTTACCAGAAGGGCCATGGTATTCCTGAATCCCTCCTTAGTGAGGTAAAGAAAGCGACACGGATGTTTTTCCAACTTCCTTATGAAGAAAAAGTCAAGATCAAGTTGACTCCAGCCAGTGGATACAGGTTTTTTTTTTTTTTTTTTTTTTTTTTGTAGAGAATAGCATGTTATTTCGCACACATTTAAGCAGCCAAATGAAACATTTTGTTAATAATATGAAGAAGCCAATGTGCATTTAAAATTTTATATGCAGAGGATATCAAAGAGTAGGAGAAAACATAACCAAAGGAGTACCAGATATGCATGAAGCTATAGACGTGAGTTTAACGAGTTATTCATATCACTTTTGAGAAGTCATCCATTCTTAGCTTGTATTTTGTATTGCTGAACTTCTGAGCCATCACGTTTGCAATTGGATACAGTGCTATAGGGAATTTAAAGCAGGGATGTATGGAACTCTTGGCAAAACTATGGAAGGTAGTAACCAATGGTAAGCATAATTTATGCATTTCAAACGGAGATTTAACCAATTTGTTATTAGTTACCTCTTTTAAGTATTTCATTGTAAAAAATGTAGGGAATGTTTGCAGTATTGAGATAAATTCAATCATGAAAGAAATTGTTCCTATTTGTGTACATACAGGCCACTTGATCCTCCCAACTTCAAGGAACTGATGGAAGAGTATATCAACCTCTGCACAGGCAAAGTTTCTTTATAAGCTCCCCCCTCCTCCAACCCAACAAAATGAAACTCAGATTTTTACTGGTCAAATTTAATGTGGTATCAGATGTTTCAAGAAATATTATGCGCGGAATTGCTTTAGCATTGGGTGGATCCCCATATGAATTTGAGGGAGATAGAGCTGGGAATTCGTTTTGGGTTATGCGTCTTATTGGTTATCCTGGTGTCTCCTCTTTGAAGGCTTCTGATATCTCAGAAAATGACATTGGATGGTAATTTACAGCTTTAGTGGTTTTCTATGCGTGTAATATTTCTGGCTCTAATGCTTTGTGTTTGTTTGGCTCTTGTTCTTCTTTCCTATCCCTTCGTTTTCAACTTTTCATCATTGAGCGACGTCCAGTGGGGCTCACACCGACTATGGTAAACAGAATAGTAAAAAGGAAAAAGTGTCTTTTAGATCATGAATGAGTAGAAAATATCTGTTTAATCGATTGCGTAGTTTACTAAATATCGGTCCTTGATAGGTCTGTTGACATTGGTTAATCAGGATGATGATATTACTGCACTTCAGGTAAAGGTTAAAACAAACATCAAAATGATTTTGGTGTTGCTTTGCTTCTTTCCTTTCCTCCATATCTTTTTGCTGCTTTAGTTTTTACTTCATAAATTGATGGATAAATCGGTGGAAGGTGAGAAACTTATCTGGAGAATGGATATTAGCTCCACCAATTCCTGGAACTTTTGTTTGTAACATTGGTGACATGCTCAAGGTACATGATCATGTCTGAATATCTTTCTTTAGATCAGTCGATTATTTTCATTGAAAAACTTATGGAATTTGTAGATCTACTCGAATGGGCTGTACGAGTCGACGTTACATCGAGTTATCAACAAATCTCTGAAATATAGAGTTTGTGTAGCATTTTTCTATGAGGTCTCTCTCTCTGTTTCTGCTATCCACTAATCTCTCTCTCTCTCTCTCTCTGATATGCATTAGTCTCTAATCAACTTGCTGTTGTCTGGAAGAACAGACGAATTTCGACACGGCTGTGGAGCCTTTGGAAATTTGCAAGAAGAGAACAGGTGGAGAATCAAAATTCAAGAGAGCTGTTTATGGGGAGCATCTGGTTGGCAAAGTCCTCACAAATTTTGTTTGAAAGTTCAAAACTGCAATCCTTTGATCTTTGTCTTTGTATTTTACATTTCTGTTTATTTTATGATGAGATGTGCAATTATAAGCTTGTAGTTGATTTATGTTGTAAACTTTCGTTTGTGTATTATAAGTCTCTTTCAGTTTCCTTTCCATTTATGGCTCCATGGGAGAACACTCACATTTTCTTCTTTTTGACAATATTCTTATTTTGGAAGACTAATAGTTGTGAAAATATTCTCTGATTTTGATCCATGGTTTAAAAAAACTTGGGAGTGTGTATATTTTGTAAGATTTATTTATGTAGCTTCTTTTTTTTTTTTTTTTTTTTTTTTTTGAGGGGGAGGGGGGGGGGGGGGGGGGGGGTGGGGGGGTTCAAAACAATACTTCATTTATAACTTGTAATATATGTTACATAAAAGTAAAAGAATTTAGAAATGATGTTAATTGTTTGAATGATTAGAATTGAGAAATGATGTTAGTTGTTTGAATGATTAGAATGCTTGTATTTAATAAAGTAATACAATGGAAAGGGGTTTTGTGGTGTGAAACAAAAAATAAGTTCCCTGATTTTGGACTTTGGTGCAATTTGGAGATATCATTCTATTTGGGTTGCGCACCTTAAAATGTACTTTGAAGGTTGATAAAAAATTAAAAGAAGAATACAATATTGTATCAATGCTGATCACAAGCATAGTTGAATCAATTAAAACTCTAGTTATGTAACGCCCCAGGTCTAGAATTTGGACCAGGATTCGGAATCCGGATTCGGCACCTGACGGCCCCGACATTCCCCTACATCCCCTGCGGCCTGACCATGCTACCTACTTGTCTTAAGCTACTTGCGAGAGTGAATACTGTCCCCACAAACTAACACGGGTCATTCTAGCATGTTTTGTCCTCACTCACATTCTTTCTAGAAAATTTCCTAGGAGGTCACCCAACATAGGATTGCTTCATGCCAAGCACGCTTAACTTTGAAGTTCTTATGATTGAGATACCGAAAAAGAATGTGCACCTTGTTAGTATAGGTAGTAGCTATCAATTCTTTTAAGCCTTTTCTTAACCATGTCTTGCATAGCCTCAGGATCAATCTCATTCGGATGTGATCTTGGTTCATTCATGTACCCCTCCTAAACTCGAGTGTTACAAGTTACCTCTCTAAAAGTTGGAGGTTCAAATTCTTCCACCTTTTTCTCGAACTCAAAAAAAGACAATCATAGGTGCAAGAGGTGACAATGAAAGATTTAAATGCATTTATATTCCTTTGAGAATTGAAAATTTATTGTTATTGTTAAAAAAACGTATAGGAAATCCAAAGTTATGCAACTCAATTTTTAAACACATAAATTGTAACATGGAGATAAATTATACCCAATCGTAGAACACTTTGCCAATTACTTTACTACATTTCTCTTTACTTTACTTCATTTCTCTTAAAACTCTTTCAAATGGTTACTAAACTTGAATATTTTACTTAGCGGTTTTTTTTTAATAAAAATAATATAGTTTTTAAAAAATACAAAAAAAATAGAGTAGTTTTGAAACTAATCCCAAAAATAGTGTAGGTAAATTGTACACGAGTACCTAAATGAATCGTGACTATGGGACGCAATTTAGGATAAACCAGTATGCAAAGGTTTATTTTTCTCCTGTGTTTTCTCTTTCTTTTGATACATGTGTGGCAGTTACGAATATTATGTGATAGTAGAAAATATATTTGGAATATCTACCATCATCCAACTCATGATTTTAGGAGTTTAGTTGCTTTAATTTGCATTCTTCAATTAGTGGGATATTTTCCCACAATACAACTATATACATTTATTCTTCAATATTTCTATTTTTGTAAATCTTCTATAAATTGACTATAAAATATTTTGGCCTACATGATTTAGATATAAATTGTGTACGTAGTACGCGATTTACATATGTCTGGCACACACCTTCCCATCCATGTGCACCATGAGAAAAAACCTATTGTATGCGAGTTCGCTAGTGGAAAAATTTACCCTACTTTTGTCAATAGTTTTGTAACGACCGGCACTTTCAGGTATTAATTAAGGCTTTAAAATTTTGATTTAAATTAATTGAAAGGCCAATTTTATGTTTAAGGTGTGTATTGATGTTTAATTTTGAAGATTTAGCATAATTGAAATTAGAGAATTGGAGGGTAGAATGGGAAGAAATAAGAGAAAAATGGGATTTAATTGATGTTTAGGGCAATTTGGTTATTTAAGGGACTTTAAGCCAAGCCCAAGCCCATGTTTAAGTCAAGCCCTAATATCCATCTCTATTATTTTATATTGCATGTAGCCCTAGGTCAAGCCAAGCCTTCAAGCCATCATCTTCTCCAAATTTATTCTCCTTCCTCTTTGATTTTCGACAGCCATTGAAGCAAGAAGACAATTTTTTCTTCAGATCTGCACCTGCCGTACGAGATCCGTCACCGCCGTCCACCGCTCGAGCCGCACACCACGCAGCTCGACCCGCTGAACCGCCGCCCTCGACCCGAACTGCTGCAGATCGACGAACACCCATGACCGATCTGCCATTCGCACAGCCGCTATAGGACCACGTGACCACCGTCGAATGCCACACGTCGCTGCTGATGCAAATCGGAGCATCGCTGACCACACTCGCTGACCGTCTCTCGCCCAAACTGCAGATCCGCGAACCCCGACCACCGCCCCTGTTTCACATGTCGCGCTGTCACCTGCAGGTTTGTGTACTCGATCCGATCAGTCCTCTTCTAGTCCAGCGAGCCTTCAATTGTGGGTAAGCAATTGGTTTCCACATAGTTCTATAATGATCTTGGTTGGGTAAGATTTAATTCATAAATCTTGATTTTTGTTTCAAGGATACCCACTCCGTTTCGGCATCAAAATCAGGAACGTGTCGTTGTCCAGTAGAATTTAAGACTGTTGGAGCGAAATTTTTGGTAAGTCACGAAGATCCTTGAGTTTTGGGCTATATGGTATATCAAATTAAAAATAAGATTAATCCATGGATCTTATGACTTAAATTCAGTTTTTACCCATCCATTTGAGATGGATGACTTTGATTAGGCTCCAAATCGTTTTGACTGAGGTTCAAGGCAGTTGGGATTCTTGAGCTTAGCCAAGGTAAGAGACTTTATGCCGGAATGCGTAAATGCAAGTTAGGAACTGAATTGAAAAAAAAAAATTAATTTGAAATGAAAAACTTTAGAAATATTTTATTAAGGATTTTTAATGAAAATTTTAAAATGCTTATTGTATGTAAAATAAATTTTCACTTGTTGATTGTCAAATATTATTGTGTATGTGATGCATGAGTTATGGTTATGATTTATGAGAATGTTACTTCGTGTTGCTTCATGGAATGAAAAGTTTAAAATACTTTGGGACCTCATGCATACATGTATGTTTTCATGATAAAAATGATTTCGAAGGTTGTGGCAATTACCCCCTAAGTTAAAGATGTACCTCTAAATGGAAAGGAACCTAAAAAGGTTAAATGAAAAGGAACCTGAAAAGGTTAAATGAAAAGGAAAGGTTAGGTTGGGTTAATTGCCCACATTAAGCTGAAGAGAAAAGTTAAAAGAAAAACGTTTCTGCTATGAAAATGTTTTAGGTCCCACTAGAGGAAAAAAGTTTTAAAAATCACGTTGTATGTGTTTGCATATCCTGACTGCGGTAGTGAGGCCACTTACTGAGTATTTTAAATACTCACCATTTTTCAAAATGTTTTTTTTTTCAGGTAAGTGCAAGGGCATCCTAGGCGAATGACAGGATAGTTGTTGCGAGAGGCCATGGGGGACCTATAGGAGTTTTCCTTCTGCAATTTCTTCATTTTAGCATTTTTAGAATATGTTTCCCTTTAGCAAACGTATTATGAAAGTTTACTCTTTTTTTTTTTTTTTTGTTTAAATCTATGCATATGTTTTGAGACAAGTTTTTAAACGGGATCCCGAGGTAAATGCTTTTGATTAATTAGCAACAGTTTATTTTTTTAAATATTATTATTAATAATAATATTGTTATTTTTTTCTTCCTTTAGCATGCATGTAGTAATGTCTCTAGAAAGTCCAATAGAAAAAGTAGGGTCCTTACAAGTTTGCACCTCTATCCCAAATTTGTAATTTGATTTTTTTTAAAAAAGATTATTTAAATTCATGTTTTAAAAACTACTCTAAATTTGTAATTTAATTTTGTACTTCAACAAAATTCTATTTTCACACCCATCACTAAAAAAGAAAAAAAGAATGATCTAAAAGTCTAAGAATATCAGTATTATGCCAACCTAAGATTAGAAGCTTCAAAGCTCGCGCTGAAATTCAATGAAAGTTTGCTCATGTCTATGCACGTACTTGGCTCCCAAATGACGAGCTCTATTTATTAAGTTTGAGCAAACGATTACTCTAAAAACATGAAACATTTGGGAGATTAATTTGAAGACATGAGACAATTGTGAAGTTTTCTTAAGGTTGAGCACTAATCATAAAAGTCAACTAGAGTAATGTACAATGTATGCCTTCCTTATTCATGTAGGATGAAGATAATTCGACTCTATAATGCTATTTTCGAAACCTAACAGTCGCGAGCATCCATAATCATACAACGATTAATATGAAATGAAAGTACGCATTTAGTTGAGATCAGTTGTCTCTAGACAACCTCATACCAAAATGAGACATGCTCAAGTTCCATTTTAATGAAAATCTAGGCTCTAATGGCGGTGAAACAATGCTTTCAGAAAGATTGACCTCGAACAATATGGTGAAATAAGTGGGCGACTTTGAGTTTCAACACGTGCATTTATGCAGAGTTAAAAGCACTGCTAACAATTGAACTCTATCAATACATGAAACGTTTCTACCCAAGAATGGCAAACAAGAAGATGGAAGATGAATAATATGAGCAAAGCCAAAAAGGTACAGTTGATTCTCTATTTCTTCCATAATCGAATCAATTAAGGCTAAAATTCGCAACAATAAATACAAAATCCTTTTTTCCTTCATCGTGCCTAAGCCGATTGAAGAATGACAATTTTATGTGAATATTAATGGTACAACAACAGAATGGATCTAATTTTTGCAAAGAATCTTTAAGTTGAGACCAGTAAGCCTATCAATCAATCTGTCAAGCAGTCAACCATTGGATGAAATTTCAGATGCAGGAGAATCCTTGATATAAAGAGGAATTTTTACCTGCAACTCTCTCAGCCGCTCCACCATACTGTAAAGAAATTCAAAGGTGAGCTTGGATTGTGCATTGAAATCTTCTCTAATGTGTGGATGAATCTTGAACCAATCTCCCAACAACTTGTGTACGTGCGAACGGATCATTCTCCAAGGGACAGGATGTTTTTCACAAAGCTTCAAGTAGTCTACCAGCAGATCAGCTTGATCCAGGTTTCCATCCCTGCTATTTTCTCCACAGCCCTCTATCCATTCTGCGGTTCGAAACCCAGCAAAAAGTGCAGGGTTCTCAAGAAGGGTTTCTGCTGAAAGAACACCCTCGACCCCGGTCTCTTGCAAACAGTTGTTAACATCTTCCATGTGCCTTATATTCCCATTGGCAAGAACTGGAATTTGTACAGCATTTTTTACAGCACTAATGGCACTCCAATTAGCCCGGAATTTCTTACCATCTTTTTCATCTCTTGTGCGGCCGTGAACAGCTAAAAGAGAGCAACCAGCATTCTCTAACATTCTTGCATAATTAATTGTATCCTGTAAATTTGGGAAGATTCGGATTTTGCATGATACAGGAACCTGAAGATTGGAAGCCAGCTTCTCTACTATTGCTTTCACAAGAGGTAAGTTATCCATTAAAAAAGCCCCATAATTTCCTCGCCTTGCAATACGCTGAGGACACCTGCATGAAATTAGTAGAGCACTCAATTCGAGTTCAGAAACTGTAATTAAAAAAATACGGATACCAGACAAAATATTTAGCATGCAACACATTTGGAAAACCACGTCAAATTAAATTATCCTTAATGTTGTTTTTGTCAGTTTCAGACGCAACTGAAATGGAGAACAATGCAGAAAATAGCACAAAAGGAATAAAATAAGCTGAATGAATTTCTTTAAGAGAAGTTTTCCAATTTTAATTTTTAGATAAGTTAGAAGTTATATGTAAAAGCTACTTTAATCATATTAAGAGTCTTCAGTGTCTTGAAATCTTAATATTAATTAGATTCTCAAATCTTGTTGGATTTCTATGCACTAGCTTAAGGACTTGTTAGGAATGACTTTTCAAATGCTTAAAAAAGGAGTTTTAAGTGTTAAAAAGGTGTTTTTCAAGCACTTGAAAAGTCATTCCAGACAGGTATTAAGCATGAAGGCTTGTTTGGAATGACTTTTCAAGTGCTTAAAAAAGGAGTTTAAGTGTTAAAAATGTGTTTTTTAAGCACTTGGAAAGTCATTCCAGACAGGTATTAAGCATGATAGTGATATAGTTAACTAAGTTATAGTTATACAGATGACAAGTACCATGAAAGATGTATTTTCTTTAACTTAATTGTATAAATACCAAAGTTTTATTTGTCGATCCTAAAACCTTTTTATGAGTTCTTGAGGTACTTCCAATGTTCCTTGAGATATCTACTAACATAGAAAATTTCTACCCTTTAATATCTATAAATTCAAAATATCATCAACATTGGTATATGCTTCCTTGCTCTTGTGTAGTGATTTGAGAGCAATGGAAAGAAACAAAAGGAGGGGAGTGCCTCTCAAATTAAGGGAGATTATAGAAATGAACTTAAAATATTAATCAAGTCTCAATAAATCCTCGTTGAAAATTTTTCTAGTCACGACCTTCCAAAGCTCCCAAAAAGTCTATTCTAATAACATTTTGCAAGGACTCCTCTAACCTCAAAGAAGCTTTTGATTGACTAAGGATGTCTTTAGTTAGGATTAAGTCTGTTCAAAACTTGATCCCCAAAGTTTAACATTCAAAATTATTTTGCAGAAGAGGCAATTCCTCAAACCTACAACCAAATCAACCATGACTCAACTTTCCTTCATGCTACTCTTCTATAGAAATTCCTCATCTTATTCCTTAGAACTCAAGAACACAGTTGTACAACCTACAAAACAGATCCTATTCAAGTACGGTCGTTAGAAATACCTCATCTTATTCGAAATTGGGCTAGACAAAGTCAATTGTTCACCATTAACACAGGCACAAACTTTTTCATTTTTTAATCTTTCTTCAATTGCTCTCCAAAACTACACTTTGCAAGGACCTTCAACCAAGAGCATGCCTTGCAGAAAAACAGGGAGGGTATATGTGTCTAGACTCAACATGGTATCCTCACTGCACCTAAGTAAAACTAATAACATCACTGAAACATTGACATGTCTAAACATCAAACCAATTATCAACCAAATGATTTTTAGGCTACCCCACGTAGTATAGAAACTGTCACTCAACCAACTATCAACTTTGCAGTCCATATATGATGTTAGTTCATGCATATTCCTGTCTCATTAGTTAACATGCAGAGTCAAGTTAAACCAAAACACCCAATAGTTTGCAAGCCTTATGCTATGCAACGAAGAGAGCATTTTTCCATTACCGGCTCAATCAACAGGACTTGAGAAACATATAATGGTTTATGAACACAATTTCAATAGTCAATTTGATTGATGTAACAAATCCAAGCATCTAAGTGAGTACTTGGGAACAGTTTCCACAATCTTAACCAACAAAAAATCTTTTGGAAATCAAATTCTTACTCCACCAACCCACGAGAAGCATAGCAGGTCAGCAGTTGGGATATAAGATCATAAGGAATGCAAACATTCGTATGAATTGCCCAATAGAATACGAATTAGAGAGATGATTAATAGAGATTACCCAAGGTTAAGATCGACGTAATCACAATATGGCTCCACTCTTCTAGCAGCTTCCAACAAAACATCGGGATCATTGGCACAAAATTGAACAAATAATGGGCGATCCTCCTACAAATCATTCCAAATTTAAAAAACAACGAAGAATAAAGATTGAGAGAAATACAGAAAGAATGATAACATAAAATTAGCTTTAACTTTTCATATACCTGACAAGTGGTAAATTCCATATTCCGGTACTTCTCGTTCTCGGTAAAGATCCGTGAATGCAGCATAGGCGTATACGCCGCCTCAGCACCATATTTCCTGCAGAGCAAACGGAACGGTAGCTCCGAATTATCAACCATCGGAGCTACAATCAACTTCGGCCGACCCAGCTTCGACCAATGAGCCCAGGCTCGCTCAATTCGCGACTCGCCATTCAAACATCTGCTCGGCGACCCCAAGAGAAGTGATGGGTCATCGGATTTGGTAAGAGACGAGCATTCCGCTTGTTGTTGTTGTTGTTGCTGTTTCTGTGGATCGGAGCAGAGAAGGTCGTCGAGGTCTTGAGGGAAAGCTGGTTTAAGGCTTTGTGTGAAAGAGGAAGCCATGAGAAACTTATGGAGAGAGAATATGGATTTCAGATGGAGGTGAGAAGTGGAAGGGGATCTCATAACCTAACGATGACGATGGTTGAGCAGCCCATCGCCGCCGCCGGCTCCGTTGAGGATTTGCCCTTTTGAGTTTTACGCAGCAAAAGAAATCTATTTTGGGGTTTAAGGATTAGGATTGGGTTTTTCACTCAAATATTCCCCTCCAAGATTTTACTTCTCGAAAAAATTTGATTTTTATCCCAATTTTTTTTTTATACTCATGCATTTTAGTTTCCACAGTTTCAAATAATAATAAGTACATATATATATAATTGCAAGATTAAATTACAAAATTTAGCCATTTTGGTAAAGTTTGAATTTAGTCTCTATGTTTTAAAATTTTGAAGCAAAAAATCAATTTTTACCTTGAGCTGGATCAAGTTTCACTCTAAATTTTTAATTTCATTAAATTAAACCCTAAACTAGCTTAAATAAGTGTTTTATCTATTGTTCAATTTTTTTAGGTCGTGGTTCAATTTCCATTAATTCACCAACTAATTTTAACGAAAAGCAATGTAAAAAACTCTATAAACTCTCTAATTTCAATAAAATTAAGTGTTGCACAAAATTAAGTTTGATTAATGCACAAATTAGCCATTGAATAATTTTGCCAAAACTCATAAGGTTCAACAAAAATTTAACTCTAATGTCATTTTCTTTGACATCCTATCAATTTTGTATTGCACGTGTGTTCAAGGTCTGGAGAATCCTTGAACATTAAGGGGCTGTTTGGGGCACTGAGTGGGTTATAATAACAGGGGGTTATAATAGTCTGTGAAATAATATAATATTGTTTAAAATGTAGAGTTGTTTAGTCTGGGTTATAATAGTCTGTGTTTGGGGTGCAGAGTATTCCACAGGTTATTATAACCCTTGCCCCAAACAGTCCCTAAAGGAACTTTGACATGTGGTGTCAAAACATAAACACTGAAATTAGTTTTCTTAATAGAAACCAAATGCAGGTACAACAAGGATAACATGATTATAATCGCATGTGGATACGTTGTTACCTATGTCTTCTTGGTAATGGTAATAGTTGTGGTCTTACGCTGTTATGGTCCCAAGAGATTAATGTTAACAATACGCCTTAATCCACATGATGTTATGAATCAAAGTAGCTCTTATACAAAATGTTATGAAGGTGAAATGTGATAACAAAGAATTGGGCTATTTTTCCCTTTGAATGTCAATCTTCATATGCACTCTAGATATTCTTTGGAACAACATTATGTGCATTATTGAAGTCAAATCATTGCTTAAAATATCAGTGCATTATCAAATAAATGACAATACAGTCACAGTCTGGAATTTACAGTAGTATATTCCTCATGACAGTAGCAGAACGTTAAATATTATTACCTTATTTGACCACCAATAACGCCTCATGCTATGATTAGAATATTGGTTCGACTCTCCAAGACTTTTCTTGTTTATTCTACAACCTTCAACATTTTGCTTTGTTCATATTCTAGTCATCGTGCAGTAATTATTTTCCATAGCAGATTCATTCGTCTAAGTAGTATATAGCAGAAATTCTTTGTATAATGAAATTTAGTAAGCGAAAGTTCATTTTCTTAATCAATTTATACGAATTTATTCATGGTATTATAGTTTATACTTGCACGAAAGAAATCCTAATCAATTGTTTTTAAAAATCTGCTATGGCTAAACCTGAAAGTTGTCTCACCATTCAACTTTTTCATCAATAATGCTACAGCTTAATCTCTATCAAATTGAACTCCAACAACTATTTTATTTGAAAATCTCAAATCTTGCCATTCATAAGAACTATGGGAATTGAAAGGCATTTCATTGAAGATAAACTACCAGAAGAATATATATGAAACAACAAAGGGGAACCACTAATCTTCAATATGCAATATGGAGAAACAATGACAGACTACTTGTATCTTGATTGTTAGCTAAGCATCATCACTGAAGAGGTCCTTAATACGTCGAGTATGGATCTCTTTAGAAGAACAACTACTCATCATAACTAATGAGAATGAAATCCATCTCAATGAACTCTTGGTTAGCCTAAAGAAAAGACATTCTTAATCTTGAAGATTATTCTAAAGAAATTTAAAGCTATTTGTGATAAGTTGGCAGCGATGAAGAAACCTTTAGATTAAACAACCAAAATCTTCATCTAGTAAGGAGATTAGGAAGTAAATACAAGGAATTTTGAGTAGCAATACTTTCCAAGGGCCATATCCAAGTTACAACCAATTTGTGCAGTCCTTAAAGAGCCATGTGATAAGTGTAATTTATAATGCACTTTAGGGATGTTTTATTGAACTTTTAAAAGCCTTATCGAATACTTTCATGCATTTAAGTGTTCATTTTGCAGGAATCGAACAATCGAGGGTATAATTCTCAAATGAGACAAAAATAGGGCAAAAGAGTCATGTTATAGGCTTAATTTGGCATTTGGGTGAGAGAAGAATTGAAGAGCAAAGCAGCAAACCCATGAGGGTAGCGTTGCAACGCCATTAGTAGCATTGCAACGCTACCATGATTTTTAAATATGGAAAAAGAGGGACATCGTTGCAATGCTGCCCCTAGCACTGCAACGCCGTCCCTTGTGTATAAATAGGAAGTTGTACATACGAGCAAAGGGAGTCGTTTGTGAGAGCCTAGAACTCTAATTTCGATAAGGAGCATTGTTATGGGACCTAAAGAGCACTTTGGAGAGTTAAGGAGGAGACTTGAGGCTTGAGAACGGGGGACATCATGTCGGGAACGAGTATTGGCACGCGTTGTCCAATTTTCTCTTTTCCCTTTCCTTTGTTTCCTTCAATTTTAGGATTCTTTAAGCTGTATTAATTTGAATATTTTTAGACTTTTGGATGGTTGTGATTGTAGAACTTAGATTTGATTTTGAGTTATTATATCGTAACGCTATTATGCATCCTTGTGTTTATGCTCGTAACTTTTGGCCAAAGTTAATTCATAGAATTTAAGTTTTAGCTTGAAAGAGTAGAACTTGAATTGAGATGTGATTGCATAACTAATAACGGAGTATTGCATGAGAATGAATATTTTGTTATTAGATGTTGTTATAGAATTCCGTTAATGCCATGCATGAGTAGTAAAAATAAACTGAAAGGGTGATTTATTACTTATGGATGAGTTCAATTGAGCTGAAAAAGTCAATTAGATAAATTAGAAATTCTTGACTTACAGTGTTGCATGTTATAACTTTTCATAGTCAAATTAAGTTTGTGCTTCATGTTAATTCAATCTCCAATGTCTCTCTAAATGGATTCCAACCTTGTAAATATTTAGCTTAGTTTTATATTCTTGTTTCAATCTAAGTTTAGGTTCTCTAAATAAAATTAGGTGTGAGTAACTATGGTACTTAATTATATCTAAGAACTCCAGTCCTTGTGAATGACCCTGACCACTATTATTGCAAAATATTTAGAGGTATATGGTTTATAAATTAATCTGATAAGAACCTTCGACACACTCTTTTTATCAAATTGGCGCCGTTGTCGGGGATTGGCATATTTTAATTTAATTAATATCATGGTGAAAGTGCTTGATCTTAATTTAGAGTGTAAATAATGTAAATTTGTATAAATCTTCTTCTTTTGTTCTTCCTTGTATATTTGTATAATTGTGTAGATTGTTTAGTTTTCTTCATTTTATGTAAATTATGTATAATTGTGTAGTAGTGTGATTTTTGGTTCTGATGTATATTATGTACATTCCTTGTTATATAGTAGCCTTGTTTACGTTCTGTTTTGTAAAATTTGCATGCTAGTGCAAAGTATGTAAATTGTTTTGTCAATTGTGTAAATTATGCAAGTTGCTTGTATTATATGCTTATTATTTTATTTTTCTATTTCATGTATCATATGTATAATTCGTGCCCTGTAAATTATTTTTGTCTATTTTTGTAAGTAATTTCTGCAAGTATTTTTGGTTATTTTTGTTTTCTCTTTTTAATCATTTGGTAATTGATAATTCTCATTCATGAGGATTATTTGGCCTTTAAACTTAGTTATATTTGTGATTTTTATTCATATTATTTGATGAAAAATAAAAAAATGCTTGAATTTAATCACATGATTGATGGAATACCTTTAATTTAAGTAAGTTGAGAAAAGAAAACAAAAGAAGAAAAAAATTCACACTTACTTAATGTTTTGATGTAGAATTTTCGTGGAATGCAACAGCAGTGCAATTGCTATGCAATTGCAATCTGGCATATGTGGAATTTAAGTAAAAAACGAAAATTTCGGGATTTTGAAGGAAATCTGACCCACGAATTCAGCAAGATGATTAGCCATGATTGTCCATCAACCAAGAGGGAAACCCTAGCATGAGATCCCTATAAATATTGAACAAAGAAGCCGAACAAAGGGAGCTCGATTGGAGAAGATTTTAGTTTATGTTTTTTTTGGGTTTTCTTACTTTATGCAATTTTTCATTTTTCATTTTTAGTTGCTGTTTTGTTTTATTTTCTTGTAGATCTCAGTCTGAATCTCTTTCTCAATCCCATCACAATAAGAGTTGGCATTGGTTATAAACAAATCCTTGTTGATTGAGCACGATTTTTGGGAGGAATTTTTGTTTCATTTTTTGGGTATTGTTTCCCCGACAGTAGCTTTCTTGTTTTTCATTTTCTGAATTTTATTTTTCTATTGTTCTTCCTCTTAACCTCCAGAATCCTTTTCTCAATCCCATTCACCTAAGAATTGGGGATGGTTATGAACAACGTCTTTGTTCGATTGAGATACGGGGAATGGGTTTTTAGGATGGTGGAAGTTTTAATTTCTGCACTTTGAATTTCTGTAATTGGGTTAGAATAGCCACTGGTCTATCTTTGTAATTTCAGCAACCTTACTTATGTTATTGAATTTTGATTACAGCTTTTCAATTTAAGTTTTGGTAATTTTATTCTCTGATATTTGAATTTTTGGAAGCCTACTGGAAATTGAATTTTGCCTACAAGTTTCTTTAATTTTGCCTATACATCTACTGGTTTCTTTAATAAGGTTTTTGTAATTGTGCACTTGCTTGTATAAATATAGGTTTATTTAAGTTGCTAATTTCTTCATTAAATGTTATAACAGAATCTGGGCAGCGAGTTGCATTTGTAATTTGTAGAACACCATTCTTGTTGTAACAATGCATTTTATCATTTGTGTCTGGCCTAATCTCTTTTAGTGGACTTAGACTAATTTGGGCTTTAGACCAAATTCCTCTTAGGGATAACAAGAAGAATGACAAAATTTAAATAGGCATTTTAAAAAATGTCCAATTTTTATTTTTACTTGAAAAATGGTCAAACGATTTTCATCTAATTTTTAATTGAATTAATTAATGTTAAAAATGCCCTCAACAGAAAATTTGAATAAAAAGATGATACAATTATCCTAGAATTAATCCAAATCTAAATTTTAAAATCACAACCATATGTTCTTTAAAATATCTTAAATCAACAACTAATTATGTATTCTGCAATATAAAAAAATACATACTAATTAAAATCTTATAAAAATAATAAATTAACAAAAATAATTTGATGGATTAAAACAAAATTACGAAGAAAAAGAAAACAATACCCTCAACCAAAAATCTGGATAAAAGATAATACAATTATCCTATGATTTATTCAAATCTAAAATTTAAAATCACAAAAACCATATCTTCTTCAAAATATGGGAAATCAACAACTAATTATGTATTCTATAATAAAAAATACGTACTAATTATAATCTTAGAAAATAATAAATTAACCTATCTAGAAAAATAATTTGATGGATGAAAACAAAGTTACGAAGAAAAAGAAAAAAAATGACCTCAACCGAAAATCTAAATAAAAGATAATATAACTATCCTATAATTAATCCAAATCTAAAATTTAAAATCACAACAACCATATCTTCTTTGAAATATTTTAAATCAACAACTAATTATGCATTCTATAATAAAATATATATATATACTAATTAAAATCTAAAAAAAAAACAATAAATTAACATACCGAGAAAAATAATTTGAAGATAAAAACACAATTACGAAGAAAAAGAACAAAAATTCCCTCAAACGAAAATATGAATAAAAGATAATACAATTATCTCATAATTAATCAAAGTCTAAATTTTAAAATCACAACAACCATATCTTCTTTAAAATAACTTAAATCAACGTCTAATTATGTATTCTAGAATAAAAATACATAGTAATTAAAATCTTAGAAAAATAATAAATTAACCTACGTAAGAAAATAATATGATGGATAAAAACACAATTACGAAGAAAAAGAATTTGAACCAAACAAAAATAAAAAAAATCTAATGGCAACGTAAATAACATAAATACAAGTATCGGTATTCATATATACTCAAACCAAACCTGAATTGACATTTGCATAGGATCCAAACTACTAAAAATCAAATCATACACTGCAAAAAAGAGATAGAAGTTAAATCAATAGGCATTGTATGCAAAATATAGGAAACACAAATAAACATTTCTTGAATACTTTTACTATTCCCAACCTGCAAAGACACAGTATTCGCACAAGTGTTATCAAACCTGGTCTGTTTTGAGCTTGCCCATGATGCCGATTTTGGTATCTTCCCATATCGTGATCGAATTGAGCAAAATCGAAAGAAATCTAGATTCTTCAGAGGGATGAAGCTACAGGAGATCTTGACTTCTTTACTAATAGGTCTTACGTTGGTTGTTTTTGTGTTTTGGTGCTTAGGAATCTGGCGGTTGATCTCTCTTTTGGTTTTGCCAGAGCCAGATCATTAGAAAGGTGGGCACTAATGACAGTTATGAAGTTCAGGTTAGTATTTTCATGTGATGGATATTGAAGAAACTTTATACTGTCATCTCATTTCTTTAGCTATAGATGCTGCCAAAATTTCAAGCATTAATATTCAAACCTATGAAACCTAACATAAGACACCTGGGGAAGAAAGTAAAAAAAAAAATTAAATAAATAATGTAGTCAATTTTAAAATGAAAAAATAAAATAAAATAATAAGAATCTATTTTAAAATTGAGAACACGATGTACGTATAAAAAAAAGTTAATTTAAAAATATCTAAACATTCAAAAATCAAATCTAAGTAAGCCAATAAAGTAGATTTTGAATAACCAAAAGATTCAAAGCAAAATTTAAACTCAGATACACCATATATAAAACATGGGTTACAGGGGCAAAATTAGAAAATACAAAAATTTCTTGCCACATGATCTGCACATGAGGACAATTTTCAGCTCATTCCAATTTTTGGACATTTTTTAAAACCACCTCTCCAATTTGGTGGTACGCTCCAATTGCCCTTCCTCTTATATGACTAGGGTTCATTCATATTTGCCCAAATTCTCTTTAGTAGACACTTGGGTTTAGTTGGGCTTCGAGCTCACTTACCAATTTAGTAGGCTTTAGAGATTCTTGATCTCGGGTCTAATCATTATATGGCTCAATTTGTAACATTTGCAATCAAATGGCCATAAAAGATATGTGCATTATTTGATTTTTTTTTATTTCTTATTTTAATTTAGAGATACTTGTCAAATGATAATTGGTATTGAATTTAATAATATATAATTTCATCATTAATTTAGAATAATGACATAAAAATGTGTGATCGGCCAAAATTAATGCTTTTATAGTCTATATGTTAAAAGTAGCTATTCTCAACTATGAATGACTTTATCAAGAAGGTACTCAATCTAAGTCCATGTAGTTCACTATAAGTTAAGCATATAAGTGAAGACTTAAGACATAGTTCGAAGTTGCTTTTTTAAAAATACTTTTTTAATTTCTAAATATTTTTTCTAATGATAATTATTGGATGGTTCATAAAGTTAAAGGTAATTATATAATTGAAAATTATTGTTCGTTAGTGTGTCACTCTTCCAATAAGTTGCTCTAAAAAAATAATTCACTAATACGAATAAAGGAAGTAAATATTAAAATTAAAAATTAACTTTTAAAGAGCATTATTAAAATTAAAAATTAACTTTTAAAGAGTATTCTTCCAAACATATTTTTACTGAAATTTCATTTTTTTTTTTTTTTGTAAAAAATCTTTCTAGAATGTGCTTGTTAAGGGTAGAATTTAACCATATGAAATAGAATTTTTTTAAGGAGGCCAAAGACGACAAGTTGGGCCACACGAATTAAGGAGGCCAAAGACGACTAGTTGGGCCATACGAATAGCTAATCAATCTCTTGGCTAGTATGGCTAGAATAGCTATCCAACCTTTTGCCTAGAATAGTTGGAATAGCTAGCATAATTATAATAACTAACCAATCTCTTGGTTGGTATGGTTGGAACAGCTGGCATAGCTAGAATAGCTGACCAACCTTTGGATGGTATAGCAAGAACAGCTAACTAAACTCTTGGTTAGCATAGCTAAAGTAGCCAACCCCTTGGTTAATATAGCTAGAATAGCTAACTAACCTCTTGGTTAGCATAGCTAAAGTGGCTAACAAACCCTTTATGTATAAGGAAGAAGTCGAGAGTGGCTGACCCCTTAAGTACAAGGAGGAGACCAATTCAGGTCGTTCTACGAGACACCAATTAAGCTTGCCCGATTGACTAGCATGGATGGGCTAGAGCCTCAACGAAGCTATGAGGCCTCAAGGATTCGGGAAAGGCTGAGGGTAGGTGAGAGGCTCGCTCTTTGGAACTCAAAAGACTTAAAATAAAGTAAAACGGAAAGATTAAGTAATCGTTCCTTTATTACTCCGATAGCTCAACGAGATTCTTGGAGGACTGTTATGGAACGTGTGTATACGTTACGATTTCACTGTTATAAAATATGTATGATGACAACATTGTAATGTATGCTATCACATTCTACTTTATACGATATAAGCTTTTGAGAGAATTTCGATTTCTGATAACTTGAGTGTCGGAGTTTAAGTGGCTTAGCACCACACCAGTGTGAGTTCTTTGTTTTGCAGGTACTATTTTCCTCGGTAATACAAATTGTACCGTTGATCCAAAGATCCAAATTCTGGCATCAACAGTGCTAAAAATCAAAGCCATAGGACCCTTGGGACAGACACAATGTTGTTTGATTAGAAAAATGTACCGAAAAAAAAAAAAGGAAAGACATAAAAGATTAGTTCTACATAGTACTCTAAATCGTAGATTCTAGAAAAATCTAGCAACCTGCGAAATGAAAATAATTATTTAATATGTTCGACTACTTCTTTAGTATGATATTGACTAAACATACTCCGACACTCAAGTTAAAGGCGAGTAATCAAGTCCAATAGAAAGATCATGCACAGGTAGAAAATATCATTAAGCCACTTTTGCTAACAAATACTTGTCTTGACTAGAACTTTATTATCTCAATAGAGGTAGGCGATGTAAGTCCAAACAATTTACTAAAAGGTAAGCATATTAACATATAACATTATATATTTTTTGAAATAATTATTTTTTTTCCAAATAATTATCTTGCAAGTTAAAAAAGTTAAAGTTTATTCCGCGACAACCAAAAGTTGTTTTCAAAGGCAGTTCACCAGTCAAAATAAACTAAAGGAACATAATAAAGAAAAGATTGCTAATCGCAGAAAATCAAAGCAATGTAGGGCCCTAAACGCCAAAAGTCAAAGTTGTCTGATTATAGATCATTGAAATGCATGCACCAATTTTGGACCATTTGGCAATAGAATTTGTAAGTTTCCTTCATCAAATCAAAAACTGAAAGAATCAAATTGTGAATTTTATGTATTAGGATCACAACATCCTCATATTTCCACAATGATCCGATATTTTTCATTTAGAACTAAGTCTATTCTAATAGAGATTTGACTTTCCTTACATATCATGAATTCTCTACTTCACTTCTGGTATCTCAAAAACTAGAGAAAATTAACTACTCTCTTTAAATTCTTAGATACATGATAAATTAAGATTTTTTCTTTCTCCTACATTCACCGATCTACATTCACCGATATAAAACCGTCAGCCATATTGCATCACCTTTCTTGAATAATTTCTAAAAAACTAGTGTGAACTAGTGATTCATTCTTCACACGAGAATCAAAACCCTCCATAAGTCGTCTCGTGAGTTGAGATTTTTCTCTTCTAGCTCACCATTTTTGACTTTGCTCCATTTCTTCTTCTGTGTGGCCTTCAACTCTTCTTCTCCATCCAACCATTCCTTTGAAAAGTTCAAACCTTTTCTTCAATACCAAACAAAACAAGATTCCTTTTCATTTCTCTATCTCTCTCTTAAACTGCCCAACCCACTTTCATTTTTCCTTTTCACAGTCAACCGTAATGAGTACGATAAGTTTGTTCCAATTTGTTTCTTAAAGCCATTGACCAAATCCTTGCCCTTTAATTTAATCTCTCTTTATCTCTCTTCTCAAGTTCCCTGTATTCAAATTAAAGAAAACGAACAGAGAAACTATTTGCAACCCAAATGGAAAATCACAAAGAAAATGGGAACCCCACAACTTTTCTAGGGAAAAAAAAAACCAAAATGAAATAATACTCGGCAAAAGCAAATCCACCATCTTCTTCATTTCCTTTTTCTTTCAAACTAAAAGCTCTAATTTTTTTTTTTCATTTTTGGAGAGTTTCCCACATCTGTATACATAAAAAAGAACAAAGATCTATGATGTAAATAAATGCCCTATTTCTGTATGAATCAAAAGACAACAGAGTGATTTTTTGGTTGAAAAACTCTGTTTTTTTTGTTTTCACCAAGATTCAAGGATGAGACTCGAGGCCTCTGCAACTGATTGAGAGTGATTATGGTCGCCTTCATAAGTCACTATTAACATAGATGGATCATCTGAGTCTCTCTCAACGTGTTTTCTAGCTGGACATCCTCTTAAACTGCTACACTTGTAGTAACCTCTGCAAATTACAAAATTCCCATTATCAATCTCCAAAAACTTGATTGATGATTTTTAACAACTTTGAGTGGTTTTGATGATTGTTTTATGATCATTACCTTGGATATGGAGAACCCTTTATTGGCTTCTGTCCATACTTCCTCCATGAATAATCATCAGGAGGAATATCAGCGTTCTTTGAGCTTATAGCTGGAACTCTCACCACCCTTTTCAACCTCATTTTTCTGCTATTCAATTCAAAACAAAACATGGGATTTGTTTGTTTAGTTCATATCCATGGAAGATGAAACAGAAACTTAAAACTCCCACAAAACCTAAAAACCTCAAGTTCTTGGTTATGTTATGCCATGATTCAACATATTAGTATCAGATCTGGAAAAGAGCGATAAATTTTCATCTATGTAACATCATTTCCTCTCCAATTAACATTGATAATCACTAGTTGAACCAGGCACTAATTACAAGTTTTCCAAACAATTTACTCCCTAAACTTTAGCACGTACTGATTTAGTCATAATAGTTTAAAACCGACGACAAACAGCAGAGATACTAGATCGTTACAAACTTTAAACTATAGAAACTAAATCCTTAGACACTAAAAATTCAGAACCCAAATCATGAAAAACTCTAAAGTAGAAAGAAGAACAAAGTTTTTGGGGGTTTAGTGGAAGTAGTTTACCTCTTCTTGGAGCAGTGGCATCGACCACCAGAGGATCCGCCGCACTTTCCAGAGCCCAAATTCTCAGAGCCACACTTCCTCTTGGGAGCAGAAGAAGGCTTAGAGACAACAGAGGAAACTCTGGAAAGATCAGTAATCTGAAAAGAAGAGGAAGAGGGTTGGTGTTGGAGCTTAATTTCAGAGTCGGCAGCGGCAAGGGAGGTCAAGAAGGAGCCGCTAGGCGCAGAGGAGTAAGAGAAATTAATGGTGGTGGCCGATTCGAGGCGGTCAAGGGGGGGAGGAATTTGTTGAATGGGGGTGGCGTTGTAAATCTTAGAGGAATCCAAAGGGGCACGGCGGAATCGAGCGTGGCCGGTTCGGGGGGAGCGGCCGAGGAGAGAAATGGCCTTCTTGAAGTGGGAGACGGCGGCGTTGGCGACGGCTTGGCAATCGGAGTCGAGGTTAGAAGGGGGAGAGTGAGAGAGTAATGTGATGAGCTTTTTGAGGGTGTCGAGGCCGGAGGCGGCTTCTTGGACGGCGGAGTCTTGGTCCATGGGGGCGGAGAGTTGGGCTTTGGTGTAGCCTGTGAGAAGCTCCACCGCCATGGAAGGAGGTTGAAGGAGAAGCAAAGGGTCAAAAGGGAAATAGAATTTAATAGAATTTAATAGAATTGAGGTTAGAATGTAGGAGGTAGATGTTAGGGCATTAATATAAACAAAAAGGAAAGAGGGTTCGTTCTTAAAAACAACACTTGATTGATCCTCTCTCTCTGGTCTTCTCATTTGACCATTGCTCTGCTGCCTCCTGGGCCCCTTTACTAAACTTTTTAATTTTTTTTTTTTCTTTTTCTTTTTCTTTTTTTTCTTTTTTCTTTTTTAAGTTTGTGTTTGTGGAGAATTAAATTTTAGACTTTGAAGAAAATAGAGTTAGTTCTGGATTAACGGTTTTTAACATGAGAAATTATTCAAGCAGCCAAAAATATAGTTGAAGATTCTGTATCTCTTAATGTTGGAGAAGATTTTAAAAAAATTATTTTAAACTTGGAGTCAACCGTTATTAAGGATTGAAAAAATTTTAAACTTGCATCGGATGGATTATTAAAAGGTTTAAAAGGTATTCAAGTGCTAAATTAAGAGCATGCCTTTTTTTTTTTTTTAAAATATATGTGTGTGTCTGTGTGCTTTTTTTTAATATTTTTTAATGCATTGTTTTTTGTTTTAAGAAATTTTATGAAATTTTAACCTATTTTCTTTAGGATTTCTTTTTTGAATTTAAATGGATAGCTTTATTTTAAATTTTGTATAAATATGTGTTTTTAAACTGATTACCAATATATGTATTTTTTGACAAAACTAATATAGCATTTTTTTAAAAAAAAAATTATAAATAAATGGTTATCTTAAATAATGGTCCTGGTATAATTTTATTTTGTACAATAGTTATTTAACCTACATTGATGATTAATTTCAATTTAAAATTAAATATAATAATGAGAGATGGTAATTCAATTATATATCTATTAATTGTAATCACTAAATTACGTTTTTCTGATCTATAATGTATTTGTAATTATTTGTAGTTATTACTTTTTGTAATATTTTATCTAAATTCTGCTAAAATTGCACCTAACTTTTGCTTACACACCTATATAGTTGGGATATCCTTGTGAGCTTGCTAATTTCTATTACATAATTGGTTGGCTCTTAAAATATTATTTAAGATCGGCCTCCCAAACTATATTATCTCCGACCATCCATATTTCTTGAGAGTAGTCAAATTGTAGGATATCATTGAATTATTTTTCCTTTTTAATACCCTAAACTAATTGAGTAAGTTCGGATTTAATTTTCATTTGGTCCATTAGAATAATATTTTAAAATTGATATTGAGATCTAGGAAATAGTTCTACTGGGCCACTCCATCAATTTTAACACTTTTGTGGCATGCTAACGGTATGTTTTAAAAGATTATCTATTGGAATTATTTCAAGTAGGATTTTTTTTAGTTCAACAATTGCGAGGTAGGGGGATTGAACCATCAACTTTTAGAATAGTAATTGGTGTCTCATCTACTGAACTATGCTCGGATTGACAGTAGGATCATGTATTTGATAACATAATATCATTACACATATGAAATTAACAATAAATACTTATTAGACATAAAATTAGAAGTTTAATGACTTATTAGACATAAAATTAGAAATTTAAAGACTTATTAAAAACTTTTTAAAATATAGATATTAAATAAATACAATTTTAAAATTTTATGGATCTAAATTACAAGGAAAAAATAGATATAAAAATTTTGAAAGTTCAAACATCAAACTTATAATTTAACTCAGTCATTATGTAGGTTGATCAATATGTTAATTAACAAGTGCTTAAATCAATATAGGCTGATTGCTTTTTTTTTCTTCTTTTTATTATATTATGTTAACCATTAAATTGCTATGATGAATATCTCTAATTTAAAACTCTTTTATGTTAATCAATGGCTACATATAAAATAAAAGCATATTGATTTATTATCATTTAAGTAATCAACAATTAATAAGTTTTTCTTTTAAAAAAAGATACTATGTTTATAATTATTTATTTAAATTATGCTAAATTTCTAAGTATTTTTATAAAGATACTGTTTACACGTAAATTTCAACAAAGAAAGAAAAATGAGACTGTTTACACATAGCTTGTTCTCGAATGTGAATCTGTATCGAGGGCTTTTGCAGCTTGTTCTCGAATGTAGATTTATTTCGAGGGCTTCATAGCTTGTTCTCGATCTTCAAAGTCTTCTAGTCTTCAAGGCTCTGGTTCAGAGAGTGTTTGATCTTCAAAGGTTTAGGGAGTTTTCTGGTATTTGTTTCTGAATTCTCTCAAAGTTCTCTGAGGAGTTTCAACTTCTGAACCTCCAAAATAGAGGAGGGAGCTCTCTATTTATAGAGTTTCCCAAGGCCCCCAAGTGGGCTTGGGCCTTACTATTGGATTGGATCTAGTGGACTTTGGGCCTGGTCCTTAGACTAAATCTGATTAACCTTAGGTCTAGCCTTGTGAGTTGTGACTTATTGACTTTGGGCCTAGACTTTGCTGGATTAGGGCTTTCTATTTAGGCTTGTCTAAAATTGGCCCAAATTTCATATAACCCAATTGCATATTGAGATTTACTTTAATTTAATTTAGGGATACTTGCAAATTTAAATAATCCATAATTAAATAAATAATTTTACCACTAATTTAAATTAATGACATGGCAATTTTTGATTGGCCAAAATTTCTATTCCAACATATACATATTCATAAATATTCTAGAGAGTTATGATTAAATGATTTCCATCATATTTGTAGAAATTTTTTATAATGAATAATTATAAATACTAACAAAATTGTAAATGTTTTATTCATAAAAGTTGTTTAAACTTTCTAACAATTTTTTATTTAAGAAAAACTATACCATCTCTCTTTTTTTTTTTTCTTTTTTTTTTAATTCTTTATTATCTTTTCAAAATTTCTCTCTTTTCTTCTTTCTCATCCATGCGTCTATTATTTGTTGAGAGGATTTAATTATCTTTCTATTCATGTGAAATGGTCTAAAACCCTTTTTTTCCAAACTTGTTATAAAAGTAAAACATTAATCCATGATTGGTCAGCCATTTGCCATAAATGTTAGAAGAAAAGAAAATTTAAACTCTTATCAAAATTAGTATTGAATCACTAACGGTTGAAAGTTTTAAAGAAAATGTCCTTATTGAAGATGAAAGCTTTCAACAAAAATGAATTAATACCCTTTATTTAATGGAAAGAAGCAGAACACGTGTAAGCAATATAATAGTTAAGAAATAACAAATTATTTTTCTGTAAGAATATGACATTACAATAAAAATATATCTATTTTTCTTTAGGAATATAACTTTAGAGAGGTGGCAATGGTGTTTAAAACTTTCAATCAATAAAAGAGCATATAATACCCTCACTAGTTAAAATATGTTTAATTAGATTTTTTAAACCCAGTTTGATAACTATTTGATTTTTAGTTTTTGAAAATTAAGCTTATGAATATTAATTTCTGATGCGAAAACCCTAGAATTAAAAAAAAAAAAGAAAAAGAATCCTTTGGTTATACGAACCCCTAATTCACAAACACTAAAACCCCCAAATCAACTGATTTCAATCCCAAGGGAAGAAATAGATACTGGATTACCTTAAGATCAAAACTCTTAAGACAAAGAACAAGTTCTTTGCCCAAGAGTCGAACACTCTACAAGATAGGATGATCAATCCTACTTAAATATTCTTGGCATGCAATTCAAGACATGAATTGCAAAGGGATCAAGAAGCTCTCTTAGTTAATCTTGAAAGAACAAGCTCAAGGCTAAAATTTAATTCATTGTAAAAACTATTTTGTACAACTTAATGGCCAAGCTTTAGGTAGCTTCCCTAAACCCTAAATGCCACATCAATGATCATAGTAAAATGACAAAAGTGCCCCTACTTAAAATGTCATAAAAAGGATAAAATTAGAAATTAATAAAATTACATAAAAATTATAAAATAAAAATTTGATGTCTCTGATGGTTCATATCACTTCCACCTATGAGTTTCCATGTTTTGTTATCTACTTTTTACACATATTTTTAAAAACCAAGGCAAGTTTTGAAAACTAAAAAAAATTAGTCACCGTTTGATAACCATTTATACCCCATTTGATAATCATTTGATTTTTAGTTTTTTGTTTTTGAACATTAAGCTTCTTTTCTATCATTTTTTCTACAATGGTTTTCATCTCTCTTAAGGAAACATTTGAATGTCTAGCCAAATTTCAAAAACAAAAACAAGTTTTTGAAAACCTTTCAAAAACAAAAAACTAAAAATCAAATGATTATCAAACGGGGCCTTAGTTTTTAGTTTTTAGTTTTTGGAAATTAAGCCTATAAATACTACTTCCACTTATGGGTTTCCATATTTTTTTATCTACTTTTTACATATGTTTTAAAAAACCAAGCCAATTCTCAAAAACCAAATAGTTATCAAACGGAGTCTCACATTAACTTTTTAGGTTTACAAATACAAAACTAATGTATAACATGCTAATTTAACCCTCTCAACTAGCTTTAGGAAGTCAACCTAAGTATAACTCAATTGGTTTAGATATATATTCTTAATTAAAAAGTTCAAATCTTTATTCTCAAATGTTATTGAACTAAAAAAATCTCTAAAAAATATGTTATGCGACAATAAGCCGTTGGAGTTACAATTCGTTGACATATTGGATTTAAGAAAAATAATAACTAATTAATGTACATCTAAAAACTCTTTAAAAAAAATGTACAGATCTAAAATTTTAAATCGTTAAATAATAGTATATTTCAAACTAACATATTTGGCATTGATTAATGGGTTAAAAAAATTTACCCTTTTTATTTATTTGTAATTATAAATAATTAAAAAAATTAGGAAAGAGAAAAAATATAGAGGGTATTTACCATAACTAGATGGCTTCAAAATAGGGATTCTAATGGACGGTTTCATTCCTCAAATCAAGGGATTCTAATCAATTTACATTCCCTCCTTCGATGGTTCCATTCTTCAAAGAGAGGGATTATAATCGATGGCTAGCAAGTTGTGTTGGGGGAATTACAAATAACAGAGGAAAATGGATTAAATATTGAGATAGATATTGAGAAAAAAAAAACGTAAACAATTAGGTTGAGGCGCGGGTATCTCTCTCTCTTTAAGGAGATTCAAGCCCTCTGTGGTGTATATTTATTTATCAACCACCGGTGCAGCAGTTCTTCCCTGGCCTGTCCCCTCCAGGATACAACAACCCAACTGAAACGTTGTGTAGCTCAAACCACTCTGCACTATGAGGTTGAGCTCAAAGCTCCACAACAAAGAACACCCTTCTTTTGGTCAATTGCTCTTAAAAGAGCAAAGTAGAGAAATATGAGAATTTAGAGAGAAATGAAGATTGAAAATGTTGTGTGTTGAAAGTGTGGTGAGATAGGTATTTATACTAGAATTTTAGATCTAGGAATTTAATACAAAATTAAGTAATTAATTTGTAAACTTTTTAACATCTTTACCAATACGTTTTTCTTCCTTAAAAAGGTGAAAAACTCTCACAAATTAAAAACTAAAAAGAAACTCATATTTAAAACTAATTAAATATGAAAATGTTACAACATTCCCCCACTCATTTTAATATTTAAAGTAATCAAAATCAATTGACCAAAAGAAAGATAATTATGCATCATAAAGGTGTGACTCTGCATTGAACCTTTACTAATGAAATAATAATCTATACTCCAGTGTTAGTAGTGGTCTCTGACTTGAACTCTAACACTTAAGGGAAAATAGAGAACTATTATCCATACATAATCATCCAGGTGTTGACATGAGCTTTATTGGTTAGCACATTATGGCCCTGTGCTGATCCCAGAATTTCATGAGTGTATTTGAGAATAAGCCCCATATCCTCATAGAGAGCAGTCCCACTCTCACACTCATATAGGTAAAATCTGTCAAGGGTTGCTCTTATAACAACGACACCCCACTCATAAGAGCTACAGATTTTATTAAGAGTTTATTGAAAAAACTCAACCCTCCACTACGTTATAGGATAAATGCACTTACATCATAGGGATGGATCAATATATAAAGATAGTGCATATTTACGGCCACCTTATAATTCGTTTTTCCCTTTGAACCTAATTCTCAGGATCTCTGATCACGTGGTGGGTATTCTTATATATGGCTCATGACAATTATAAGGGCTTCAACTTCATCCCCCTCGATGTATTCCAAACCCTTTCTCTATTCAAAGCCTTTGTCAATGGATCTGCAAGATTATCACAAGATTTAATGTAATTCACATTAATAATCCCATTACTCAAATAGGATCTCACAGTACTGTGTTTTCTTCTTATAGGTCTAGATTTACCGTTATAAAAACGATTTTTTACTCTACCAATTGTGGTAGTGCTATCACAATTTATCAAAATAGGAGGTATTGGTTTCTCCCACATTGGAATTTCATATAATAAATCTCTTAGCCAACTTGCTTCCTCGCTAGCTGAAGCTGAAGCAATAAGCTCTGCTTCCATAGTAGAGTTGGCAATAATTGTTTGTTTTTTAGATTTCCAACAAATAGCACAACCTCCCAAGGTAAAAATATACCATGTAGTAGATAAAGAATCACCTGACAATGTATTCCAGTCAGCATCAGAAAATCCTTCAACAACAGCAAGATATTTTTTATAAAGTAAGCCATAGTCTTTTGTTCCCAATAAATATTTCATAACACGATCTATGGCATGCCAATGTTCTTTACCTGACTTACTCGTAAACCTGCTAAGAACTCCTACTGCATATGCAATGTCGGGTCTAGTGCAATCAGTTGCATATCGTAGGCTACCAATCACGCTAGCATACTCCTTTTGATTAATTACATCACTTTCATTTTCAATGGGAAATAAGTGAACATTTGAATCAAATGGAGTAGACACATGTTTACAGTCAAAATAATTGTATTTTCTGAGTATTTTCTCAATATAATGTGATTGGTCAAGAAAAAACCCATATGAGGTTTTTGTTATTTTCATACCCATAATAAAATTAGCCTGAGCAAGATCTTTCATGTCAAAATGGTTTCTCAATAAATTTTTTGTTTCATTTATAACAAAAATATTCGAGCCAAAGATCAATAAATCATCAACATATAGGCTAATAATAACATGTGAATCTTCCCATGATTTATCATAGATGCATTTATCACATTCATTTGGTTTATAACCATTATTTACCATGCAAGAATCAAATTTCTCATGCCACTGCTTTGGGGCTTGTTTTAAGCCATATAGGAATTTAGTAAGCTTACACACTTTCTTCTCTTGCCCAGGTTCTATAAAACCTTTAGGTTGATCCTATAAATTTCTTCTTCTAAATCACCATTTAGAAAAGCTGTTTTCACATCCATTTGATGAATACTCATACCAAAAATTGCAGCAATTGCAATTAGCAATCTAATGGATGTGATTCTCGTAACTGGAGAAAATGTATCAAAGAAGTCTAAGTCTTCTTTTTGTTTAAAACCTTTTGCGACAAGTCGAGCTTTATACTTGTCTATACTACCATCCGGTTTCATCTTTTTTCTCAGGACCCATTTACACCCTATAGTTTTACAACCTGGCGGAAAATCAACTAATTTCCAAGTTTTATTAGAATATAGTGATTCCATTTCATCATTCACAGCCTCTTTCCAGAAAATTGCTTTTGGAGATGACAAAGCTTCTTACAAAGAAATTGGTGTTTCTTGAATGTTATAAACATAAAAATCATGACCAAAATCTTTTACAGTTCTAGCTCTTTTACTCCTCCTTAATTCAACTGGAGAGTTGTTTTTATTATTATCACTAGGAGTAGAAGAACCAAACTTAGAGGAAGTTTGTTCACAATTTTGACCCCCACTATTTCTTGAATTGAAAGGAAATTTTTTTTCATGAAAAATTGCTTCACTTGATTCAAAAATCACATTATGTTCAATGTCAAGAAATCTATAAGCTGTACTATGAACTGCATATCCAAGAAAAATACAAGTGGTAGCTTTAGACCCTAATTTAGGTCTTTTTGGATCTGTTAGTCTCACAAAAGCTAAACATCCCCAAACTCTTAAATATCCCAAATTTAGCTTATACCCTTTCCACAATTGAAAATGTGTAATTTTTGTCTTTTTATGTGGCACTCTATTTAACACATGACAAGCAGTCAAAACCGCTTCACCCCAAAGATTAAAAGATGCACCTGATTCTAATAGCATAGCATTAGTCAAACCAATTAAGGTTCTATTTTTTCTCTCAGCTACTCCATTAGAAGCAGATGAATATGGTGGAGTAGTCTCATGAATTATTCCCAGTGATTCAACATATGAATTGAATTCAAATGATTCATATTCTCGACCTCTATCACTTCTAATTCTTTTAATTTTTCTACCAAATTGATTTTCAACTTCGAGGAGATATTTTTTTAAAATTCTCAAAAGCATCACTTTTATTTTTCAATAAATAAACATGAGTATATTTTGAAAAATCATCAATAAAAGTGATAAAATATCTATTTCCTCCTCTAGTTAAAATTCCTTCAAATTCACACAAGTCTGTATGAATTAACTCTAGTAATTCGGTATTTCTTTCAACACTTTTATGAAGTCCTTTTGTAATTTTAGTTTTACTGCATATTTCACATTCTCAAAATTATTTTTTAAACTAGGAATTAATTCAAGACTACTCATCACCCCCACATATTTACTATTAATGTGACACAAACGAGCATGCCAAAAATTTAAAGAAGATAGCATATAAACCGAACTGGTAGATGCTTTATTAATATTCTCAATGTTCAATTTGAACATTCCATCACAAGCATAACCTTTTCCAACAAAAATTTCCTTTTTTGTTATCACATATTGATCAGATTCCATAGTTTGTTTAAAGCCAGCCTTATTAAGAAGATAACTCGACATTAAATTCTTCCTCATTGAGGGTGTATAAAGCACATCTTTTAAAATTAGAACCCTTCTAGAGGTGAATTTTAATTCAACCTCACCAATTCCCATAATTTGGGTAGTATGGGAATCACCAAACATTATTGTTTTAGGCTCCTTAAAAGGAGTATAAATTTTGAACCAATCTTTGTCATAACAGACATGTCTATTGGCTCCAGAATCAGCCCACCATCCTTCAACACTTTGAACCATATAAATATCAGTTATCATAGCCACAAATGGTTCTTCAGTAACATTAGCCTGAGGTACAGGCTCATGTTTCTGAAATTTACAAAATCGAGTAATATGCCCACTTTTGCCACAAACAAAGCAAACTGCTTTTGAGTGTTGAGGATATACTTGATTCTTATTCACTTGGCTTTGATTTTTCTTATTAGAAAAATGAGGTTTATTATTCTTTTTCATATAACTCTTCTTTGGCTTTAAATGACTAGCTTTAGGAATCTGACCCTTAGGTAAATTATCATTAGAAGAGATTAGATTCACCTTAGTGAAATTTTCATTGCCTTCTTGAATCAGTGCATCTTGCCCTCTTGCCTCTTCCTCCACACGAATGCGAGTAATTAGCACTTCTAGAGAAATTTCTTTTTGCTTATGACGCATATTTTTCTGAAATTCTCTCCATGATGGTGGAAGCTTGTCAATTATGCCAGCAACAATAAGATTGTCTCCAATCTTAATTCCTTCAGATGCTACTTCAGCTACTATCATCTGAAAGTCTTGTGCTTGCTCTACTATAGATTTTCCATCTACCATTTGGAAGCGAAAGAAGCGACTTGTAGCATATTTTTTCGCGCCTGCTTCTTTAGTATCATATTTATTCTGCAAAGCTTTCCATATTTTCTTGACTGATGTAAAAGTAGTATCATAATAATCATAAAAATGATCAGCAAGACAATTTAAAAGATAGTACCGACATTTGTACTCATCCTTCTCATACTTATCAATTTTCTCTTGGTGTTTCATGAACTCTTCAATGCCCATGTTTTCAGTATCAATCTTCTTTGGATTTTTTTTCTGTGAGGACATAAGCCACTTTGAGAAGATTAAGGTAGAACAACACTTTTCCCTTCCATCTCTTAAAGTGTGCTCCTTTAAATCGAAAAGGCTTGTTGAGATCTCCAACATTCTCATTAGACTTCTCAATTGTAGACTCCATGATGAATCTCCTTAAAATTGTTGGGGGAATTACAAATAACAGAGGAAAATGGAGTAAATATTGAGATAGATATTGAGAAAAAAACACGTAAACAATTAGGTTGAGGTGCGGGTATCTCGCTCTCTTTAAGGAGATTCAAGCCCTCTGCGGTGTATATTTATTTATCAACCACCGATGCAACAGTTCTTCCCTGGCCTGTCCCCTCCAGGATATAACAACCCAACTGAAACGTTGTGTAGCTCAAACCACTCTGCACTCTGAGGTTGAGCTCAAAGCTCCACAACAAAGAACACCCTTCTTTTGGTCAATTGCTCTTAAAAGAGCAAAGTAGAGAAATATGAGAATTTAGAGAGAAATGAAGATTGAAAATGTTGTGTGTTGAAAGTGTGGTGAGATAGGTATTTATACTAGAATTTTAGATCTAGGAATTTAATACAAAATTAAGTAATTAATTTGTAAACTTTTTAACATCTTTACCAATACGTTTTTCTTCCTTAAAAAGGTGAAAAGCTCTCACAAATTAAAAACTAAAAAGAAACTCATATTTAAAACTAATTAAATATTAAAATGTTACAACAAGTTGTAATCGACGACAAGGGATTCCTATCGATGGCGAGGGCTTCTAATCGACGTTGAGGGCTTCTAATCGAGGGCCTTTGAACTACGACAAGGGATTCTTATCGACGATGAGTGCTTCTAATCGACGATGACGATTTCTATTTAAGGGCTTCTGAACCACGACTAGCTTCTCATCAACGGCGAGCAGTTACTCTCAAATGACGACGGCAGTGTGGGTTTCACAACCACTAATTTTTGATTGAGCAGTGAACGGTTCCTCTCAAATGGCGACGATGTTTTTTCCCAGCTATATTTTGGGTTTTTTACGCTATTTTTTATTTTTATTTTATTATTACTATTTTTTTTTACTCTTGCTATATTTTGAGTTCATATAATATAATCCAAGAACACATATTATAATGTATTAAATTTGGTTGAAGACAAGCATAAACATTCTAGAAGTATATTTTGAGTTTATATGATATAATCGGAAAACATAAGTTTTTATCTAGGTATAAATTAATTCTTGACTAGGTATATAGAATTGATGCCTGAAAAAAATTTACTTTAATCTTTCATGTAATTCCTTTAAGATTAAAATATCCTTTAATCTCTGACTGGATATATATGAACTATGTAACTTAACATTTACATGGTATGAATTATAGTGCCTGTAATGAGAATTATATCAACTAGGTATATATTATATTAAATAAAATGTTAATATTATATTATAATTATTCATCTCATTCTAATGACCACTATGAACCATGGTTAGGTGAATATGATTATTACCTATGCAAAATACATGAGGATTATTTACCTATGTTTATATAGTATATGTTTGCTAATATAACTATAATTATTACCTATATAAAATGTAATAGGATTATATACAGATGTGTATATACTATATTTCTTTGTATATATTTATGCTTACAATATATTGAATAGTATATATTTGTCATCAAGTATTTTTAAGAAATGTTTCATATAACTAAAGATGTGTATAACACATAAACCAAGTACATTTTAATTAGTTGATATTATACCTAACCATAAAAATTTATACATAGTTTATATTTATCATTCGTTAATTTTCAAAGCATGTTCTATATAACTACTGACTTTTATAACACATATACCCACTAAACTTTATATAATTTATATTATATATCTACAAAAGTTTATATATAATAAGACTACTCATTATGAAAAAAAAAGGACGAAACATAACAATGAATATAATGCATGATGTAAATGATATATATGATAAAGTTTATGATAGAAAATACATATTAAAACTTGTGTTTTGAATAAATTGACCATAACATTAAAAAATAAACAGAAAATAAAAATCAATCAACAATGCAAAGCAATATCAATAATTAATCAAAGAACTAAAACAAATAAAATCCAATCAACAAATAAAGTATGTAGTATAATTTTTTTTAAAAACATAGGCAAAATAACAAACAAAGTCTGTAGTATAATTGAAAAAAACTATAGGCAAATTTGAAGGAGCAACATTACTCATATTGAGGAAATAGTGCGGTTGACGGCAATTGTTATTGGAGAAGAAGAAGATTTAATTCCGACGGCAATTTTTGTTGGACAACGGTAGCAAAAAAAAAAAACACAAACAAACAACATAATAGTTAACCTCTAATTTGTTAACCCTATATGTTATTAATGGTAAAAAATAGTTAACACCAAATTTGGATAATAAAATATTTAAAATTAATGGTATAAATGGAATAAAATAGTGGTAGAGATATGAGTCATGTTAGTGATATTTTTTTTTAAAATGTGTCATTTGTGAAATATAGGTTGAAAATGTGCTCTTTGACATCATTTCTCTTGATTAATTTGTTGGCTTTTTCTATTTCGGCATGCACTCCTAAAATTAATTATGAAATGTTAGATCAAGAAGGATTAAATAAAATTTAAAATTTTAATTATTTATTTAATTATAACATTAAATTAAACTATATTATCATAAAATTTTAAAATATTAAATCACAAATAGAGAAAAGAAATTCAAACATATGATCCAAATGTCGAACTACTTACATATGTCCTACATCAAATTGAATTGACACACTTGCGTATCAAATATTCATATGAGGATTTAATGAAAAATAAAAAGAAAAAAAATAATAAGTGAAGCAATGTTATTTTTTGAATAAAATATGTGGGGGAGAAATACCATGAAAACATAGCTCAAAAAGATGGGACATTGGATTGTGATTAGGTCAAAAGTTTGGACTTTTCCAAACGTCTCAACTACGGCAAAGGAAAAAAAAAATTGTAGAATAGGTTAAGCCAAGCCAGCATGATCCAGTTGACTTTCTTCTATTGAATTATTTCACATTTTGTCTGTCCCTTCCCCCTTTGTCTTGTTCTTATCCACCATTTTATCGTTCACTATTATTTTACTTTAAATTTACACCCAAAAAGAAAAAAAAATATTTATTGAATTATACTATTTGACGGTTTTATTTATCATTATTATTAAATAAAGGTGAAGGCAAAAAAGATTTGGTTTATATATATTTTTTAAATGGGTCAAGATTTTGAATGTCACACGAACATGACAAGTTGCAACATGAATAAATAAATTTGTATGTTAGCCCATAATTTAGGCACATTTTCATGGTTTAATTATAATTATTTAAAGTGATTTGATTGTATTTTTTAAAGTTATAGTTATTGATAAAAATTTAAGAAAAAAACTTAAAATTTATCATTGAATTTAATACCGTGAGTGTCAACATGAGCATATCTCAATTGACTAATGCATTACTTACCTCCTTAAAAGTAGATGGTTTGAATTCCTTTATCCCTCGTTAAAAAAAAGGACTTATACAATGAGTCAATATTTACTCTAAACTTTCAATTTCATCGAACTAAACTTTAGACTTGAATGAGTATTGTAATTTTTAATTGACTTCTATTTGAATAACGGTTAATAAAATATTATTGTGTGTGTGAACCAATGGACTACAAAGATTAGGTTGAATTTCGGTTGGAAATCGGTGAGTTTTGATAGTTTAATTAAGGGGCTTCTGTGATAAAATATTTTGTAAAAATTGCACAAATGTAAGGTGTACATCGATGGTGTACATATATCAATGATGTACTTTATATTAAATATATCAATGATATACGTGATTAATATACAAAAATATTATATCGATAATATATATAAAAACAATATATTAATGATACAAAAATAGTATATTAGTGATATATTTTATATTAGGTATATGAGTGAATACCTAATATATTATTAGTATTTATTTCAATCACTGGAAAAAAAAATGATATACAAGTGATATATTTTATATTAGTGATATTAGTGATTTCTTTTTGTTGAGAAAGTAACATTAGTGATATACTTTATCAATGAAATAAAAATAGAATATAAATTATATACAATGGAAAAAATTGTCATATTTGTAACTTTTTCCATCTAACGAATTTATAAATATGGCAACCAATTTTGCCACCCATTATAGTTTCTCTTGATTAATGATCCATCTTGTTCATTAAAGCACTAGAGCTTAATTTTATGCATTTATTTAATTGTTAGAGCTTGATTATTATTGAAATTAGTAGGCTCTTAGAGATTTTTATAAGGCTCTGCATCAAAATTAGTAAGTGAATGGAATTGAACTTCAAAAAATTGCTACATTTCTCCTAGTTTAAAATTAAATTTGATACAATGACTTGCAATCCAAGCTTTAGGCTAAAAATTGAAAGTTTCCATAATTTAAAAATGTTAATAAATACAATAAATTTTAAGATAAAGCAATTATAAACAAAAACATTAACAAATGGATCTTAAATAAATGAAAGCATAGGTATGATGTGTAAGCAGTATTTATAAATATAGGTGTAAAACCTTCTCTCGAGATTAGAAGTTCAAATCTCCTTACTCCATATTTGTTGTACTTAAAAAAAAAAGCGTTCAAGTAATATTGAAAATTTTATTTCTTTACAAATAGAATATATATATATATATATATATATATATATATATATATATATATATATATATATATATATATATATATATATATATATATATAGTCGAGTAGGACTTTATTAATAAAAATTGGAAAGCATAAGCAATGCAAGAACTATATAATTAGCTAATTCAAGGACGAGAAGTAAAGATGTCCACCAGGCGCGGCGGGGTCGGAGATGGTTTTCCCGTTCCCATCCTCCATTTCATTTCCTGTCTCCACGAAATTCTCCAAGAATTCTCGGGGATCGGATTCCCCGGGGAAAATTATTTTCCATTTATGATTTTTATTTTTTTTATTTTGATTAAATAAAATATTTTTTTTGAAAAAATTCTATTTAAGTTGTTAATTCCTAATGATATATTTCTATTTAAAGAGATTTTTTTTTTTAAAATAAAATAATATATCATAAAAGTTTAAATTTAGTATTTATTACATATATGTATGTATGTATGTATATTTAAAAAAATGTAATCGTGGCGGGGATGGAGAATAACTAATGGAGAAAATTTTTTCTCACTCCCTTCTCCATTTTCCACCTGATAGGGGCGAGTCCCCACGGGACCCGTCCCCACAAAAAAATGAATATCTAACGAAAAGGGGTTGAATTACATTTGAATACTTCATTTATATTTCTAATGAAGAATTATGTTTTAATCGGTCAAACTTTGAACGTTCCAGATGATTTAAATACGAAAGACAAAGGTTTCATCCAAATCAATGGACTTTGATCTTAACCTTTTTTTTTAATAAAATGAACTGGAATTTAATAAAATGAACTGGAATTTGGTTTTGACAAAAAAAAAAAAAAAAAAAAAAGGAAAGAGAAACAATAAGTTATGCGTTGATATATTTAATTTTTTAAAATATTATATTGTAAATGAGGGAGGATCATTTAGAGGTATATGCAGATGTCTAATCACTTGCATTAGGTTCAAATTGATGGTTGAATATATTTTCTTTAATTTGAAGTATATGTAGATGTCTAATCACTTGAGTTAGATCCAAATTCATGTTTGAATATATTTTCTTTAATTTTACCTGAGGTTATTTTTGTATGAACTATGACTATATGTTTGTAATGTTACAATCTCCCATTTAAGCATAGCTCAATTGGTTAAGAGATAATATCTTGAGCTAAGAAGTCAGATGTTCAAACCCCACCTTATATGTTGTTGAACTCAAAAAAAAAATTATATTATAAAAAAATACATGTTAAATTTTATACTTCTTTTTCTAAAAATATTATTTATATTTAATCCTTTAATAAATAATATGCTTCAAAATTATTATTTTAAAAAAAATATACTTTAAGGTTCACATAAATTCAAATCACAAAATGAATTAATATAAATTATAAATTTATAATTTATAATAAAATGAATATCCTTAATTTTTGACAGTTAAAAATAATATAATGACTGTAGACAATAATTTATTCGTACTAAAATTGAAAAATTGACAAGGAAAAATCAATCATTTACAAACTACAAATTAATTTGCTTAGGTTATGGTTTTATTGAATTCTCATATTCTAAAACATAATAATTTAACTCCTATAATGTTAAATAACGATTCTTATGGCTTTTTGACATTATATTAAAACAACGATTTAACTTTTTAATTAGTTTTCTGATATTATTTTTTCCATGTGACATCAGATTTTCTCTATCTATCTCTTCTTATTTGTAATTTTGTCTCTTTTGAATCCTGAACTATAGCTATGTATACAAACCATTTAGATTTATTTATGAAAATTTAAGATTTAAATTATAGTGAAAAATTCAAAGGCGAAATAGATGCAAACATGAAAAATTAAAAAATAATAGTAACAAATTTCCTTTAAAAAGACCGTTGAAATCTAATCAAACCTAAGTCACATGAGAATTTGTTTCTAATTTGTCAACTCATTGCTAGATAACACATCATTCATAAATTTAAAAATAGAATATAAGGATTGAGTTTCATTATTAATCAATGCTTTTTTAAAAAGAATAATACATTACAAATACAAATACAAAGACGAGAATTCAAACCTACAACATCTTAAGAGAGATAAATACCTAACTACTCACCTTGATTAACGTAATTGACCCATGAAAGTATTGACAATAAAAGATAAAAGACGAACATTATTCAAATGACTAGAAATGTAATAATTATTATTCTTAATATTTTTTTTCTGAGTTCATAAAGTAAATAGTTATGAACTGAAAAAGGTGTAAAAGGAATAATTTACTTGACCCATTACTTTAGGAAAAAACCAAAACGTGTAATGTTGTGCACAAATGGAAATGGTTCATACGCGGTATTAAGGAGGAAGACAAGCACTGACCTTAGTCTATTAGCTATCGAAGTCAATAATGAAGAAACTTTCACCAACTGAATCGTTGCAAAATTGTTGAAGAAACAAAGCGTGTGCTCTAGCAGTTCTACGTATGCCCCCAGTTTTTGTCTTTTACTAACCAAAAACCAATAATATGTTAATCTGAGTATAGTTTTGTAGATAGAGATATCAATTATTATATTAAAGGTTGATGGTTTGGTTTTTTACTTTTTTCATTGTTGAACTAAAAAAAAAATGGTTTTAACCGTGCATCCATTGGGTTTTTTTTTAATTTTTTTTTTAATTTTTCCACTAATTAATTAATTTTATATTATTATTTTAAAGTTTTTCTTGGTACAACAACATGTGAGTTTGAAAGGATTCGAATCTCTCACCTCTTGTTCGAGGGTATATGCCTTAATTAGTTGAGCGATGCTCAAGTTGACGATTATTATTTTAGATTTGTATCCTAATATTAAACGTCTTTAAAATGTATTATTTAATAGGTCTCTAAACTTCTAATTTTGTGTCTAATAGGTCTTTGACTAATTCGACATGGTTTAAAATTCGTAGACTTATTAAGTTAAATTACATGGTTTCTAAACTTTCAATTTTGTGTTTTAATAAAACTATGATATTGAAAATTCAAGAGATTATTAAACATAAAATTGGAAGTTGACCCCATTTGATAATCATTTGATTTTTCATTTTTCGTTTTTTTTTTTTAAAATTAAGCTTATAAACACTACTTCCACTTATGAATTTTTTTGTTTTGTTATCTTCTTTTTACCTATATTTTCAAAAACCAAGCTAAAATTTGAAAACTAAAAAAATTAGTTTTAAAAAACTTGTTTTTGTTTTTGGAATTTGGCTAAGAATTCACATGTTTTTTTAAGAAAGATTAAAATCATTGTAGAGAAATGGTGAGAAAACAATCACAATTAATTTTCAAAAACCAAAAACCAAAAATTGGCCCCGTTTGATAACCATTTGGTTTTTGAAAATTAAGCCTATAAATACTACTTCCACCCTTGGATTTACTTGTTTTGTTATCTACCTTTTACCTATGTTTTCAAAAACCAAGCCATGTTTTGAAAACTAAAAAAAGTAGTTTTCAAAAACTTGTTTTTGTGTTTAGAATTTAACTAAGAATTCAAATGCTTCCTTAAGGGAGATGAAAACCATTGTAGAGAAATTGAGAGAAAACAAGCTTAATTTTCAAAAACCAAAAACTAAAAACCAAATGGTTATCAAACGGGGCCTAAGGTCTCGTTTGATAATTATTTGGTTTTTGGTTTTTGGATTTTGAAAATTGTACTTGTTTTCTCACCATTTCTCTACAATTATTTTCATCTTCTCTACAATGGTTTCCATCTTTCTTAAAAAAATACTTGAATTCTTAGCTAAATTCTAAAAACAAAAACAAGTTTTTGAAAACTACTTTTTTTAGTTTTCAAAACTTGGCTTGGTTTTTGAAAACACATCTAAAAAGTAGATAATAAAACATAGAAAGCTATAGGTGGAAGTAGTATTTACAGGTTTAATTTTCAAAAACCAAAAACCAAAAATCAAATGGTTATCAAACGGGGTCTAAACTTGTTTTTGTTTTTGAAATTTGGCTAAGAATTTAATTTTTTTAAAGAAAGATGAAATCTATTGTAGAGAAATGATGAGAAAACAAGCACAATTTTCAAAAACTAAAAACCAAAAATCAAATAGTTATCAAACGGAGCACAAATACTTATCAAACAGGTTCTTAGAAACTTGTAATTTAACCTAAATTTAATTATTCATTTGTGACTATTACATTGAATGAACAATCTTTGACACCTGTATAGATGCATTAGTTTTTTTACCATTTGAATTATGCTCAAGTATGCTATATGCGTTGTCAGTTCTATTTCAATTTATATCTTGCAATGATAAATTTAATATATTTTAATTGATATCACTGTTGAATGAGAAATTTTGGCCAATCCCAAATCGCCACATCATTATTTCAAATTAATGGAAAAATTACAAATAATTAAATTTGGGATCAATGATAAATTGACATGTGTCCCAAATTTAATTTGAAGACAAAAATTGGTATATCCTAAATTAAAATGCCACATGTCTTCATTTGACCAAATAATTAAAGTTAATTTGGTCAAATATAGTCATATGAAATTTGGGTTAAGGTATATAAAATCCAATTTCAAATGGTCAGGCCCAAAACCAATAAAGCCTAAGTCCAATAGTTGGGCCCAAAAAAGTCATTATGGCCCAAGCCCACATGCCCATGAAAAGCTCTATAAATAGAAGAGTTCTCTTTCATCTGAAGGGTTCCAAAATTAAACTCTCTAGAAAATTCAGAGAGAATCCTTGAGATCCTTAGGTGCTGAATACTGCCTAAAGTCCGTAGATACCAAACACTCCTTGAAGTTCCTAGGTGTTGAACTCTCCTTGAAGACTAAAGACTCTTCAAGACTCTAAAGATTGATTGAAACTTCAACCTCGAGAACAAGTTGCAAAGCCCTCGAGATAAATTCACATTCGAGAATAAGCTGCAAAGTCTTCGAAACAAACCCACATTTGAGAACAAGCTATGAAGCCCTCGAATCAAATCTACATTCGAGAACAAACTGCAAAGCCCTCAGACAAATTACATTTGAGAGAAAGAAAGAATCAGGATTAATAGTAGAGATTCCATACCCACAAAATTAATATGAATTAAGTTTATTTACACATGACTCATTTATTTCCCTTTGTTGAAATCACATGTGAACAGTCACTTTGTGTTATCTATAATAGGTTAACAAGAAAGCATCTTTTAAAAACATTTTTAGACCATCTTACTCCTTCTATTTGTAGTGAATTGCAACCATACCTTTACCTCATTTACCTCCATTCAAATATACAACTCTATAAATTCCAAAATTGTCTTAAAATTAATTATTGAATAGGAAATATTTATCAATTTCAACATATATAAAAAGAAATAATAACAAATCAATTTATGTTTTTTTTATTCAACAAATCAATTAACATATGAATAATAGGAAACGTAACATTTAATTAGAATATAAATCAATTTGCCTATAAACTTTAACATATAATTAGAATATAAAAAGAAAAAAAAAACTAATTAATCACATTTGTGCTTATTTAACAAATCGTTATAATCAAAACAATTACATTTTTATAATAATGGTCATTGAAATAAAACAATTGTGTATTAAAATTGTTATTGATGAAATGTATAAATTTAGCCACAAGGGTACAAGTAGGGTAGTAACTTTTTCTCAAAAACGGAAAAAAAAAAGTCAGTATCAAACTAATTTTGGTGGAATCAAATTATTTGGAGATGAAGGAATCAGATGAGACGAAAATCACTTATTTCATTTCAAAGATTTGAGTCATAGCTGTAGTTTCAAGTGATGAAAGTGGAGGACTCTATATCAAAAGGACAGTGTGAATCTTGTTCAACGTGCATTCATAGAAAAGTTGAGGTTTGGAGAATACTTGATCCAAGGTGGATTGTTAGTTTGCTAAAGATTTTTTTTTGCCTAATTTTTCCTAATTTTGTATTTTTTTTATATATTAAAAAGACAAATTGTAGTGGCACATTGTACACTTGAGAAATCAAATGTTGTAGCATTATAAGATAGAAATAGATTGACTAAACGGAGATTGTGAACAACACACATGAAAGGAAAATGAAGCGTCGACACGCATGAGAGGAGAAAATAGCAGGTGGAGAATGCCACAAGTCATCATCACATATAGAAGTTTGCCACTTCTTGAAGACAAACACTAGGTTTAATTCTCCTTTTCTTTTTAAAGAAGTTTTACTTTTAGCTTTGTGATTATTGAATTCTCTATCATATGGAAGTAGTAATTCACTAATGCCTTAATAATTTAATATATGAGTATGTATGATGAACAAAGATAGAGATCAAAATGAGAGATTAACAACATAAATTATTGTTAGTCAGTGTAAAGTTATTTAAGATTGTTAATCATCATGTTGTTGTACTAAAAAAAAAAATAATAATCGTATTGCCACCTACCCAAAATAAATAACAACTTCAAGTCTGGTTAGACTCCAAGGCGCAATTCTGTTGCTACTTCTTTGACTTCTCTCATTTTTTAAATGTTTTTTTTCTTATCTTTGTTCTTCTCTATAACTACTTCTTCACCGTTTTCGGATTCCGAAATGAACTCAAATTTTCATTCTATCAAATATTTTCTATATTAAATAATATTGATTATGGGTAGTGTCTAGATTGATCTAATCAGTGTAATTTTTGTTGTTGTTGTTACAATTTGAAAGAACTTAAATCTCAATTATTTAAGTTGAGTAAAAGTTGATATATCAATTTAAGCTCGAATATGAAAAATCCTTCACTAATCTATTGAATTTCATTGGAAATTGGAAGGGAAAATTTGATCGGTTAGTTTCATTACTTAGTGTGATTTTTTTTTTTTTTTTTTTTTTTTTGCATAAATTTGCTTAAATTGATATTAAACATCAAACAGTAATAACTTTTTTGGGTTAAAATTAAAATTAGAAATATTATTTATATGGATGGCATATATATATATGTATTTAAAAAAAATTGAATATTGACTACTAGAAGTATCTTTAATAAATTGTCTTTAAATAACATACAAAAAAACGAAAGCATCAGTAGCAATAAAAACAAAAAATGTAGATAAGAGGAGACAAACAACAAAATGACAAATATATAGTAGTAAAGGGTAAGGTAAAGGTGAAATGAGATTCAAGAAGACAAATATGTGGTTAGGGTTTTGAACACAAATGAACTATATGATTTATAAAATCTTCCATTAAATGCAGTTGTGGCTTTCTTTCTTTCTTTTTTTAAGAAAACAAAAAGTTGCATCAAAACCACTTAAGCAACCACTGAATTTAACTTATTTTTATATTTTCTATTAAAATAATAATAAATAATTTGTTAAATTACAAGTTCGATCTCTAAACTTTCAAAATTGGGTTAATAAGTTTTGTCATTGAACTCTAAAAAATGTCCAATAGATCATAGCACTTTTAATTTTATGTTGTGTCTCTAATAGGTTTTTGAACTTCCAATTTTGTCTCTAATTAATTTCTTACACTGTTTAAAGTTTAGGGATTTATTAGTCACTAAATTGAAAGTTTAACGATTTATTAGACATAATCCTAAAATTTCAGATACTAAACTTATATCTAAATTATTAAATTGTTTTGGTCAATGCATCGTATATGTTCAACCTCTAACTGAACCATTACCCTTAATTGGTTTGGTTCAGTTTGAACTGGCGAGCATGATTAGCCAATAATATCAAAGGCCTCGTTTCATAATGATGTCATATTTTTTTAGTTTTCCATTTTTAAACATTATGTTTGTCTTACATTTTTTTTAGTTTGTTTTTCACTTTTCCTAAAAATAAATTTAAATTCTTAGTTAAACTTTAAAAAACAAAAACAAGATTTGAAGAACTATATATATATATATATATATATATATATATATATATATATTAATTTGGTTTAGAAATCATTTTTAAAAGTAGATTTTTTTATTAAAAAACCAAACAAACAAAGAAACACCTTGAAAATAATGTCTGTTGCAACATCTTAATATTTAATAGTTTTGTAAATATGAGTTGCTTTTAAGGTATTATTTATTGGAGTTTTTTTTTCTAATTCTTTTAAAGTGAAAAATGTATTTGTGAGAGATGTTAAAAGTTTAACAAATTAATTATGCATTAGTTTTCTAGATCTAAAAAAATCCTTTAAATACCTTTCTCACAAACACTTTCAATACACAACAATTTCCAATCTTCTCTTCTTTCTACTTTCTCATACTTATCTTCTTTGCTCTTTTAAGAGCAATTGGCTAAAAGAAGGGTGTTCTTTGTTGTGGAGCTTTCAACTCAACCTCATAGTGCAGAGTGGTTTGAGCTACATAACGTTTCAGTTGGGTTGTTGTATCCTGGAGGGGATAGGCCAGAGAAGAACTGTTGCACCGGTGGTTGATAAATAAATATACACCACAAAAGGCTTGAATCTCCTTAAAGAGAGCGAGATACCTGCGCCTTAATCTGATTCTTTACATGTTTGTTTCTCAATATTTACTCCATTTTCCTTTGTTATTTGTAATTCCCCTAACAATTTTAAGGAGATTCATCATGGAATCTACAATTGAGAAGTCTAATGAGAATGTTGGAGATCTCAACAAGCCTTTTCGATTTAAGGGAACATAATTTAAGAGATGGAAGGGAAAAGTGTTGTTTACCTTAATCTTCTCAAAGTGGCCTATGTTCTCACAGAAAAAAAATCCAAAGAAGATTGATACTGAAAACATAAGCATTGAAGAGTTCATGGAACACCAAGAGAAAATTGATAAGTATGTGAAAGATGAGTACAAATATCGGTACTATCTTTTAAATTGTCTTGTTGATCACTTTTATGATTATTATGATACTACTTTCACATCTGTCAAGAAAATATGGAAAGCTTTGTAGAATAAATATGATATTGAATGAGACACAAAAAAATTTGCTGCAAGTCACTTAATTAAAAATCTGTAGTAGAGCAAGCACAAGACTTTAAATGATAGTAGCTGAAGTAACATCTGAAGGAATTAAGATTGGAGACAATCTTATTGTTGCCGGCATAATTGACAAGCTTCCACCATCATGGGGAGAATTTTAGAAAAATATGTGTCATAAGCAAAAGAAAATTTATCTAGAAGTGCTAATTACTTGCATTAGTGTGGAGGAAGAGGTAAGAGGTCAAGATGCATCGATTCAAGAAGGCAATGGAAATTCCACCAAGGTAAATCTAATCTCTTCTAATGATAGTTTACCTAAGGGTCAGGTTCCTAAAAATAGTCATTTAAAGCCAAAGAAGAGTTATATGAAAAAGAATAACAGATGTCACTTTTGTAATAAGAAAAATCCAAGCCAAGTGAATAAGAATCAAGTATATCCTCAACACTCAAGAGAAGTTTGCTTTGTTTGTGGCAAAAGTGGGCATATTACTCGATTTTGCTAATTTCGAAAACATGAACCTGTACCTCAAGCTAATGTTACCGAAGAACCATTTGTGGCTATGATAACTGATATTTATATAGTTCAAATTGTTGAAGGATGACAGGTTGATTCTGGAGCCAATAGACATGTCTGCTATGACAAAGATTGGTTAAAAGCTTATACTCTTTTTAAGGAGCCTAAAATAATAATGCTTGGTGATTTCCATACTACCCAATTTATGGGAATTGGTGAGGTTGAATTAAAATTCACCTCTGGAAGAGTTCTAATTTTGAAAGATGAGCTTTATACACCTTCCATGAGGAAGAATTTAATGTCGAGTTATCTTTTTAATAAGGATGACTTTAAACAAACTATGGAATCTGATCAATATGTGATAACGAAAAATGAAATTTTTGTTGGAAAATGTTATGCTTGTGATGGAATGTTCAAATTGAACATTGAGAATATTAATAAAGCATCTACCATTTTGGTTTATATGTTCTCTTCTTTAAATTTTTGGCATGCTTGTTTGTGTCACATAAATAGTAAATATGTGGGGGTGATGAGTAGTCTTGGATTAATTCCTAGTTAACAAAATAATTTTGAGAAATGTGAAATATGCAGTAAAGCTAAAATTACAAAAGGACCTCATAAAAGTGTTGAGAGAAGTGCCGAATTACTAGAGTTAATTCATACAGACTTGTGTGAATTTGAAGGAATTTTAACTAAATGAGGAAATAGATATTTTATCACTTTTATTGATGATTTTTCAAAATATACTCATGTTTATTTATTGAAAAATAAAAGTGATGCTTTTGAGAATTTTAAAAGATTTATCCTCTAAGTTGAGAATCAATTCAGTAGAAAAAAAAATAAAAGAATTAGAAGTGATAGAGGTTGAGAATATGAATCAATTGAATTCAATTCATATGTTGAATCATTGGGAATAATTCATGAGACTATTCTACCATATTCACCTGCTTCTAATGGAGTAGCTGAGAGGAGAAATAGAACCTTAATTGGTTTGACTAATGCTATACTATTAAAATCAGGTGCATCTTTTAATCTTTGAGGTGAGGCAGTTTTGACTACTTGTCATGTGTTAAATAGAGTGCCACATAAAAAGACAAAAATTATACATTTGTAGTTGTGGAAAGGATATAAACCATATTTGGGATAGTTAAGAGTTTGGGGATGTTTAGCTTTTTGACACAAAGCTTGTCAGACTTGTCAAATAAAATTTATAAACTGAACCAACTAATATTTTTCAATATAGTGGCTAGGTCAATCCACAGGGAGGCGTGAGCGTAATTTTAGTAACTAGCTTGCTCAATTTGGATTCAGAGTAACCAAAAAGGGGGTTGTTGCTTCATAAAACAAATGGTACGAGGGAAAATAATATGCATGAAAGAGAATGAGAATAAAAACAGTGAGAATTAACAAACTAACCAAATACCGATTTGTAGGATCACGTCGGGATGAGATTTAGTAACACCAATCATAGTAACAAAAGATAAAGTAATTTCATGCTCGATTATACTCACACATTCCAATTAAGCACAAACGAACTTCTAATTAATCGTAGTGTAGTTTAGTCAATCAAGTGCTAATTAACCCCACAACCTAGAGCTAGGACAGTACTAATCCTAGCTTGAGATTGTCACGTGCCATACTTTAGACCAATCGTTTAAGCTCAAGAGTTAATTAGAAACAGTGAATTGCTCGTCCTAACCTAAGTTGGCAAGCATAGATTAGCTCTCACACTTACTACCTCTTTAGGCTATATAATCTTTTAGTCGTTCATGATTGCTCATAGCTCACAAACTCATCGATTCTAATGCCTAATGCTACTTAAACACATGCTAAGAGCTAATTCGACGCATTAAGGGTTGTCAATCCCAACTACAAATACGCTTAGGAATGAAATTAAAGAGGTAAAAGATAAACAAGCTAAAATGAAATTGCATTAATAACAAAACCTCATGGAGTTACAAGTAAATCTCGATGATCACCTACGAATCGGCGTTTTTGCTTAGTCGGGCCGGTTGCCTCGATACAAACGTCCATTATTTGCATTCACTAAACTAAACTAAGCTAAAACTAAGGATTAGGAATGAAAAAATATAGAGAAAAAGAGATGAGAAGATAGAAAATGGGGATGTTCATCAATGGCTTCCCCTTTTGCCCTAAATGGAAAAATATGCTTTTTATTGAATGAATGATTCACTCCGCAGTGGAAGTATTTGATCGTCTTTGATTTTATTTGAAATTAAACCAAAAAATAATAAGATTAAGCAAACTTACATGGAGTAAATATAGATATATTTTTGGCGAATCTATATCTCCTCCATAAAATCTTCCTAGCTATGACTCGAACATAGAATCAAAGCTTGTGGGAGCCTCTTGAAAAAAAATTCACAAGGGATTGGAGAGGAATAGGTCTATAAAGAATTCTCTAATTCTCTATTCAGGAGATATGTGTTATATCTAATGACTCAATCCATGGATCCTATTTATAGAGACCAAGGGCAAATCCTTGTCATAATTAAAATATTATATTTTAATATTTAATATATTAAAATATATTTTATACTGATTTGAATCTCATTCAAATATCCTACGATATCTATTTATTTGAATCTTATTCAAATTTTATAAATATCTTTTATTTAATGTATCTAATATACATTAATTTTTTTAATATTTAATGTATCAAATGCAATAAATATATTTTCCTATTTTATATTTAATATAAATATTAATTTGAACATTTCAAATTTTAATATTTAATGTATCAAGTACAATAAATATATTTTTCTCTTTTATATTTAATATATTAAATATTAATTTGAACATTTCAAATTAAATATTAATTTGAACATTTCAAAATTTTCTTTCAACTAAATTGATCTTTTTGTGTTACTATAAGCTAGCAAGGGTACCTTAGGGACCTATAGATTATAAGCTCCAATGATACAAAATTAATTAATTAAACTCTTCAATTAATTAATTTTCATTCATTAATTCTAAGGTCACTCCACTATAGACCTAGAGTTGCACTCTTATGCATTGTAGGATAAGTTGTGTCCATGGATATAATCACTACATGCAAGTCGATCCTTTATGAGTTGTTTGCAATTACAGCTAGGTCAAAAGTTTGTTTTACCCTTGTAATTACATCTTGCACCTTAAGTACCACTGATCCTCTAATGAACAATTTGTTTATGATTCAACCATAAACTAAGTCCCTCTTGGGCCAGTGAGAGGGTGGGGCCACATTGTTCAAGTCCCGAAATCAACACTTAAGAGAACTACTCATCTGATATGAATGAACTCTTCATCCCGCAGCGGAAGCATTATATCGTCTTTGATTTTATTTAAAATTAAACTAAAAATAATATTAATTAAGAAAACTTACTTTTGAGATAAATATGGAGAATATTCTGGCGGGTATTTATCTCCTCCACAAAGTCTTCCTAGCTATGACTCTAACTCAAGATCAAGGCTTGTGGGAACCTTTTGAAAGAAAAACCTCAATGGATTGGAGAGGAAAAAGTCTAGAGAGAATTTTCTAATTCTCTATTGATGAGATGTGTGTTCTATGAAGAATGCCTAATGGCTCACCCTTAGGGTCCTATTTATAGTGGTCTAGGGAAGATAATTAAATAATATATTTTAATATCTAATATATTAAAATATATTTATCTAACCAATTTGAATCTTATTCAAACGTTTTAAAATTCTCCTATGACATCTATTTCCTACTTTGAATCCAATTCAAATTTAATAAATATCTTTTCTTTAATGTATCTAATATACATTAATTATTTTAATATTTAATGTATCAAATACAATAAATATATTTTCCTCTTTTATATTTAATATATTTAATATATTAAATATTAATTTGAACATTTCAAAAAAAAATTTCAACTAAATTGATCTTTTAGTGTTACTATGAGCTAGCGAGGAGACCTTATGGACCTACAGATTATAAACTCTAATGATACAAAATTAATTAATTAAACTTTTTAATTAATCAATTTTCATTCATTAACTCTAGGGTCACTTCACTATAGACCTAAAGTTGCACTCTTATGCACTGTAGGAACAAGTTGTGTCCATTGATATAATCACTACATGCAAGTCGATTCTTCACGAGTTGTTCGTAATTACAGCTGGGTCAAAAGTTCGTTTTACCCCTATAATTACATCTTGCACCTTAAGTACCACTAATCTTCTAATGAACAATTTGTTTATGATCCAACCATAAACTAAGTTCCTCTCGGGCCAGTGAGAGGGTGGGGCCCCATTGTTCAAGTCCTAAAATCAGCACTTAAGGGAACTACTCATCTACTTACCCTATAAAGGAATGAGTGAATTTCATCTTGTGAGATTATGTTCCCAACTCCCTATTGGTCAAGTCCCCAAAATGGTAGGCTTATTGAATTGGCAACAAAAGTCATTCTCACCCATGCAAATCAAAGGACAAGCCCTCACAGGCAGGAGTTCATAACTCACTCAGGATTAAGATCGAGTCGCATATGATCATCCTGATGAAATATTAATCTTCTCAATTAATGGATTTATAAAGAGAGATTAAATATTTCGTGGTCCAGTTTTATACAAACTCATTGTATAAGATACCCTTACTCACATGTCTCCACATGAATGATTTGGATCAAATCATTTGTAAGTATTACAAAGTGGGTCGTATCAATAGTGTTACCAAGATAAGGCACCCAACCTTATCCATATACTATGACCCTTTAGGTTATTTCTTGAACATGATCCTCTTGTATGTCAACCACATACTGTTCAAGATTACACTAATAACCTTGGATTTTTCATATAATGGATAATATTATATTGCAAATAAAATAATCAAAATTATTATTAATTATTAAATAAATCATTAATTACGAGGCTTTAGGGCATAAATCCCAACATCATCTACTTACCCTATATGGGAATGAGTGAATTCCATCTTGTGAGATTATGTTCTCAACTCCCTATTTGGTTAAGTCTCTAAAATGGTAGGCATATTGAATCGGCTACAAAAGTCACTCTCACCCATGCAAATCAAAGGTCAAACCCTCCCAGGCAGGAGTTCATAATTCACTCAAGATTAAGATCGAGTCGCATATGATCATCCTGATGATATATTAATCTTCTTAATTAATGGATTTATAAAGAGAGATTAAATATTTCGTGGTCCAGTCTTATACAAACTCATTGTATAAGATACCCCCACTCACATGTCTCTACATGAATGATTTTGATCAAATCATTTGTAACCATTACAAAGTGGGTTGTATCAATATTGTTGCTAGGATAAGGCACCCAACCTTATCTATAAACTATGACCCTTTAGGTTATTTCTGGAACATGATCCTCATGTATGTCAACCACATACTGTTCAAGATTACACTAATAACCTTGGATTTTTTATATAGTGAATAATATTATATTGCAAATAAAATAATCAAAATTAGTATTAATTATTAAATAAATTATTAATTACGAGGCTTTAGGGCATAAATACCAACCTTTATAAAAGTCGAAGTAGCGTCGAGATGCTGTCTTTAATTAGACCAGCGTCTTTGGGGTCGCTGCAGCGTCGACCTGCACTCATTGGTCAAACGTCAAGACCTATGGATAGCGTGTCGATGCTACCCTGCATCCGCATGCTCTGGACTTGCAATAGCATCTCGACGCTTGGGATAGCTTCTCGACGCTACCCTGCACCTGGACGTTCCGTCTTTCAGCATCGATAGGGGCTCCGTGGAGTGTCTCGACGCTTCTCCTTGGGGCATCTTGGTCATTTCTCCTCCAAATCTTCAATTAGGGTTCTCATGACCTCCAGGTAAGCTGGAATCAATCCCGAACACTCCAAAAGTTTCAAAAACGTCTAATAAACTTCGTATTGCTCCTCGAACTAATTTACCTACAAAATAGGAAATTAAGCACGTTAAATCAATTAATACCACAAGATTAAGGCATAGAAATTTAGGACTTTTTGAGTCCTATCACTTTTGTGAGGCTAACAGATCCAAAAAGACATAAATTAGGGTCTAAAGCTACCACTTGCAATTCATAGTACAACCTATAGATTTCTTGACATTGAACATAATGTGGTTTTTTAATCAAGTAATGCAATTTTTCATGAAGAAAATTTCCTTTCAATTCAAGAAATGGTGGGGGTCAAAGTTGTGGACAAACTTTCTCTAAGTTTGGTTCATCTACTCCTAGTGATAATAATGAAAACAACTCTTAAGTTGAATTGAGGAGGAGAGAGCTAGAATTGTGAAAGATTTTGATCTTGATTTTTATGTTTATAATATTCAAGAAATACCAATTTTTTTTTGCAAGAAGCTTTATCATATCTAGATGCAATTTTCTGGAAAGAGGCTGTGAATGATAAAATGGAATCACTAATTTCTAATAAAACTTGGAAATAAGTGATTTTCCACCAGGTTGTAAAACTATGGGTGTAAATGGGTCCTGAGCAAAAAGTTGAAACCGGATGGTAGTATAGACAAGTATAAAGTTAGACTTGGCACGAAAGGCTTTAAACAGAATGAAGACTTAGACTTCTTTGATACATTTTCTCCAGTTACGAGAATCACATCTATTAGATTGCTAATTCTAATTGCTGCAATCTTTAATATGAATATTCATCAAATGAATATGAAAACAACTTTTCTAAAAATTGATTTAGAAGAAGAAATTTATATGGACTGACATGAAGGTTTCATAGAGCCTAGGCAAGAGAACAAAGTGTGTAAGCTTACTAAATCCCTATATGGCTTAAAACATGCCCCAAAGCAATGACATGAGAAATTTAATTATTGCATGCTAAATAATGGTTATAAACCAAATGAATGTGATAAATGCATCTATCATAAAATCATGAGAAGATTTACATGTTATTATTAGCCTATATGTTGATGATTTATTGATCTTTGGCTCAAATATTTTTGTTATAAATGAAACAAAAAATTTATTGAGAAGCCATTTTGACATGAAAGACCTTGATGAACCTAATTTTATTATGGGTATGAAAATAACAAAAACCTCATATGGGTTTTGTCCTTGACCAAGCACATTATATTGAGAAAATACTTAGAAAATACGTTTATTTTGATTGTAAACATGTATCTACTATTGGGATTTATGCCCTAAATCCTCGTAATTAATGATTTATTTAATAATTAATAATAATTTTGATTATTTTGTTTGTAATATAATATTATCCATTATATGAAAAATCCAGGGTTATTAGTGTAATCTTGAACAATATATGGTTGACATACGGGAGGATCATGTTCAAGAAATAACCTAAAGGGTCATAGTATATGGATAAGGTTGGGTGCCTTATTCTTATAACAACACTATTGATACGACCCACTTTGTAATAGTTACAAATGATTTGATCCAAATCATTCATGTGGAGACATGTGAGTGAGGGTATTTTATACAATGAGTTTGTATAAGACTGGACTACGAAATATTTAATCTCTCTTTATAAATCCGTTAATTGAGAAGATTAATATTTCATCAAGATGATCATATGCGACTCGATCTTAATCCTGAGTGAGTTATGAACTCCTATCTGTGAGGGCTTGTCCTTTGATTTGCATGGGTGAGAGTGGCTTTTGTAGCCGATTCAATATGCCTATCATTTTGGGTAGGGAGCTGGGAATATAATCTCACAAGATAGAATTCACTCATTTCCATATAGGATAAGTAGATGAGTAGTTCCCTTAAGTGCTGATTTCGGGACTTGAACAATGGGGCCCCACCCTCTTACTGGCCCGAGAGGGACTTAGTTTATAATTATATTATAAACATATTGTTCATTAAAGGATCAGTGGTACTTAAGGTGCAAGATGTAATTATATGGGTAAAACAGACTTTTGGCCTAGCTGTAATTACAAACAACTCGTGAAGGATCAACTTGCATGTAATGATTATATCTATGGACACAACTTGTCATACAGTGCATAATAGTGCAACTCTAGGTCTATAGTGGAGTGACCTAGTTAATGAATGAAAATTAATTAATTAAAGAGTTTAATTAATTGATTTTCTATCATTGGAGGTTTAATCTGTAGGTCCATAAGGTCCTCTTGCTAGCTCAAAGTAACACTAAAAGATCAATTTAGTTGAAAGAAAATTTTGAAATGTTCAAATTAATATTTAATATATTAGATATATTAAATATAAAAGAGGAAAATATATTTATTGTATTTGATACATTAAATATTAAAATAATTAATGTATATTTGATACATTAAATAAAAGATATTTATAGAATTTGAATAAAATTCAAATAAATAAATATCGTAGGAGAATTGAATAAGATTGAAATAAATATAAGATATATTTTAATATATTAGATATTAAAATGTAATATTTTAATTATGGCAAAGAATTTTCCATAGTCTCTATAAATAGGACCATTGGGTTGAGCTATTAGACACAACACATATCTCTTCAATAGAGAATTAGAAAATTCTCACTAGACCTCTTCCTCTCAAATCCCTTGGGAATTTTCTTTCAAGAGGCTCCTACAAGCTTTGATCCTGTGTCCGAGTCACAGCTAGGAAGACTTTGTAGAAAAGATAAAGACATGCCAGAAATATCTCCATATTTACTCCAAGTAAGTTTACTTAATTTTATTTTTTAGTATAATTAAATAAAATCAAAGACGGTCCAATGCTTCTGCTGCAGAGTGAAACATTCATTCCTTCATCTACTCCATTTGATTCAAGTGTTTACTTGTTTTCCCATTGAAAATGAAAGTGATGTAATTAATCAAAAGAAGTATGCTAGCATGATTGGTAGCCTACGATATGCAACTGATTGTACTAGACCTGATATTACATATGCAGTAGGAGTTCTTAACAGGTTTACGAGTAAGCTAGGTAAAGAACATTGGCATGCCATAGATCGTGTTATGAAATATTTATTGGGAACAAAAGATTATGACTTACTTTCTAAAAAATATCCTACTGTCATTGAATGATTTTTTTATGTTGACTGGAATACATTATCAGGTGATTATTTATCTACTACAAGGTATATTTTTTCCTTGGGAGGTAGTGCTATTTGTTGGAAATCTAAAAAACAAACAATTATTGCCAACTCTACCATTGAAACAAAACTTATTGCTTTAGCTTCAGCTAGTTAGGAAGCAAGTTATTATATGAAATTCTAATGTGGGAGAAACCAATATCTCCTATTTTGATAAATTGTGATAGCACTACCACAATTGGTAGAGTAAAAAATCGTTTTTATAATGGTAAATTCAGACCTATAAGAAGAAAACACAGTATTGTGAGATCCTACTTGAGTAATGTGATTATTAATGTGAAATACATTAAATCTTGTGATAATTTGGCACATCCATTAATAAAGACCTTGAATAGAGAAAGGGTATGAAACACATCGAGGGGGATGAAGTTGAAGCCCTTATAATTATCATGAGCCATATATAATGATACCCACCTAGTGATCAGATCCTGAAAACTAGGTCAACCAATATGCACTATCTTTATATATTGGTCCATCCCTATGATGTGAGTGCATTTATCCTATAACATAGTGGAAGGTTGAGTTTTTTTTAATAAACTCTTAATAGAATCTGTAGTTCTTATGAGTGGGGTGTCGTTGTTATAGGAGCAACCCTTGACAAATTTTACTTATATGAGTGTGAAAATGGGGTCTCTCTCTATGAGGATATGAGACTTATTCTCAAATACAATCATGAAATTCTAGAATAAGTACAAGGCCTTAACGTGCTAACCAATAAAGCTCATGTCAATACTTGGATAATTATGTGTGGATAATAGTTCTCTATTTCCCCTTAAGTGTTAGAGTTCAAGTCGGAGACCACTACTAACGCTGGAATAGAGATTATTATTTCACTAGTAAATGTTCAATGCAGAGTCACACCTTTATGATGCATAATTATCTTTCTTTTAGTCAATTGATTTTGATTATTTTAAATATTAAAATGAGTGGGGGAATGTTGTAACATATTAATATTTAATAGTTTTGTAAATATGAGTTGCTTTAAGTTATTATTTATTGGAGTTTTTTTTTATTCTTTTAAAGTGAAAAACATATTTGTGAGAGATGTTAAAAGTTTAACAAATTAATTATGTATTAATTTTCTAGATCTAAAAAATCCTATAAATACCACTCTCACAAACATTTTCAATACACAATAATTTCCAATCTTCTCTCCTTTCTACTTTCTCATATTTATCTTCTTTGTTATTTTAAGAGTAATTGGCCAAAAGAAGGGTGTTCTTTGTTGTAGAGCTTTGAGCTCAATCTCATAGTGCAAAATGGTTTGAGCTACACAACGTTTCAGTTGGGTTGTTGTATCTTGGAGGGGACATGCCAGAGAAGAATTGTTGCACCGGTGGTTAATAAATAAATATACACCACAGAGGGCTTGAATCTCCTTAAAGAGAGCGAAATACCCACGCCTCAACCTGATTGTTTACGTGTTTGTTTCTCAATATTTACTCCATTTTTCTCTGTTATTTGTAATTCCACCAACAATGTCTATAAGCTTAATTTTCAAAAAGGAAAAAAAACAAAATTATTATCGAACATGCCTAAAACTTCCTAAAAAAACATGCCTAAAACAATTACATAGATATAAATATAAGCAAAATTTTAAGAATTTCAAAACCTATTTGATTAAACTTATTTATAGAATAATGTTATATTTCAAAACTCCAACAAATATGTAAAACTAAACCATAGTTAACTTTTTTTCTTTTTTAAACCTAAGTCTCAAATATTTTTAAATCCAAACCAAAATTTATTTAATCAAACTCCACCTTATAGATATATATTTTTTTAGTTCAACAATTACAAATGTGGGGATTGAACTATCATCCTTAGGAATAATAGTGTATTATTCATTGAACTGTGGTTAGATTAGCAACTTAGCCCTAGATTAAACAATCAAATTAACTTTAATTTAATCAATAAACATAAAAACATTCAACCTACAAAATAAACTAAAAGACACAAAAACATAATAAAATAATTAATTTTTAAATAATAGTACTTAGTAACATCTTGCCCCAATCATTTAAAAGTTAATTTATTTTAAAATTTTAAAATTTTAAAATATACACATGCAATTGCACGTGATAGAACACTAGTATATTAAAAAGAAGAATTATAGAGCATCTTTTTTTTTTTTAAATTTTTTACCCCTATTACATTTTTTTAATTTCCAAACACATGCCTTATTTTTCAAATTAACTTTTTTTTTTAATGAAATATTTAAAATTAACCCTCTTGTTTTGTCCTTCCCTCTAATAGTAAATTAATTGAACTCAAACTCAAAGAAAAAAACAAAAATTAATTGAACTTGTTATAGGTGAAATTGGACAAAGAGAATAAACTCGAATTGCAAGAGAAATCAGAGGCCAAATAAGGCAAAAAGGTCCAACACAGGACAAAATTAGACCAACACAGAAGGACTGGCTCATGAAACAAAGAAGAAGAGGAGAAATTAGGCTTTACCCTCGGCCTCCATAATGTTGAGGCCGACCCTATGGTCAACCTTATAGGCCGAGGCCAGGGTCGGCCTCATAAGGGGCACACGCCCTACGTGCCCTCGGTTCCTGTGATACTGGTCCAACTTGGTTCGTTCCCTTTTTAACCTAATATAAAATATATATATATATATATATATATATATAGGAAAAACTCTAAAGGGGTCATATAAATACCTTTTTTCAACCTTTGAGAAGGTAAGTCCTAAGATCTTCCTAATTCCTAAATCTTTGCTACACAAAATTCCTCCTAGCTAACTTAATCATCGAAGTCTGTGTGGCAAGCACCACGCCGGTGTGTAGGTTTCTCTTATTTTGTAGGTCACGTTCTTTCCCCCTCAAATAAATTTGACCGTTGTTGTCACCTTAGGTGCATTATCCTATCTTGATTTTGGCAACAACAAAACTCAAACAAAATCTATACTATCTAAATTGCGATTGAGGGGAGAAACTTTTGATTTTCCCTTTTGCCCCTCCTTAATTTATAGACTTCCCATTTTACCTTTCTTAATTTAAAGATTTTTCCTTATGCAGGTCTTAATTTGAATAAAGATTCTAAAATCTCTACGCATGTGTTCTCTAATTTAAATAAAGGGTCTAAAATCTCTATGATCTCCAATTTTCTAACTAACTAATGCATATTTGAATAATTTGAATAATACAATGATAATTTAAACACATTTGAATAATAAAATGATAAAAATCTAATATTAAACAAATATTATACATATTTGAATAATAAAATGATAAAATAATACTTATATCCAATCTTCCAATTAACTAGTGCATATTTGAATAATTTGAATAATAAAATGATACCACAATATTTATTTATTTAAAATATATTAAATAATATTTACTGCATATTTAAAAAGATTTTTTTTTTAAAAAAACAAAGTAATATTTAAAGATTTTTTAACAAGTATATAAAAGATTAATAACAAAAAATAAAATAATATTTTAAAACCTTTGTGTTTTTGAGAATATGAAATTATTATGAAAGATTTTTTTTTTAAAAAAATAAACTAATATTTACAAAAAATTTTTAATGCATATTTAAAAAGTTAAGAACAAAAACTTAAAAAAATTTTGAACTATTGTTTTTCGAGAATATGAAATTAAAATAATACTGAAATACTCAAAATATTAGATTATGATATATTGTGATTAATTTACTTAAATTAAATGTCATACATCAACGGTCTATATATAGTACATCCCACAATTGAATTTTTCTATGTCTTCTAAAGTGATTCCAAAAACCACGTAGGGGAGAAATTTTGAGTTCTCCCATTTTCATTTGATGGCTATGACTATATAAGTCTAATATTTCTTTTCAATAAACCAGATCATTCATATAAAAATTTCCAATTTATTATTGAAAAGACTTCGTTCTGGTGATGTTAGAGGTCAACAAGTAAATGGGCTCTCCCTCTAATTTTTTTTGCAAATGATAGATAAAGAGAGGGAGTGATTTTTTACGTGTTTTTGTAATTTTTTTTTTGTTGCAAATGGCAGAGAAAGAGGGTAATTTAATGTAATTTGCAGCTTATATGCTTTTGTAGTTTTTTTTCTTTGATGAATGGAAAGGATATTGATTTAATGTAATTTACTATTTTTTAGTTTTCTTTTTCTCTTTTCAAATTTGTAAATACACACCAATTCATCTACTGATCCTTGGCATATTGAAGAGGGTGAAGAAGAAAATGATTGCAACTCTAGTGCCTTAAGGTAGAAGGAGAAGCAAAAAATGGAAGACAATGTGATTTAATTGTATTATTTTCTTCTAATTTCTTTTCGTTTCTTATTTCTTTTTTTTTTTTTTTTTGTTTTGGATAAATTGAAGTTTACTAGCATTGGATTTTGGGAGGTCTGATCACAATTTTGCATTTCTATTTATGTAATTTATTATATTTAAATATAATTACTAATAGTTATTAAAAATATATTATCATTGCAATTTCTAATATTATGGTAAAAGTTATTTTATTCTATGGAAGATTGAATTCTCTATCTTGAAATTTTATGATAAAAAAATAAACTAAATACTTCTTAATTTATTATTATTAAAGTTTGAAATAAAAAATAATATTTTTGTTTAAATTAGTTTATTAATAGATTTTCTCGATTCATTTAGTTTTTGTAAACAAAAATAAATTGACCAATAGATTTTCTCGAAACTTCTTTCATAGATTAGAAGAGTTTTAAAATTGAGAACTGCGTATCTAATTAATGATTCCCTTGGATTCTAAAGATCATTGCAAAAAATATTTTTTCAATTTCTAGATAATTAATACGACTTTTTTAAAAGACAACAATAATATTTAGGTTTAAATTAAAGTTTGAATTTAAATGTGGTAATCAAATGATGCAAATCAAATAAAAAATAATATTTTGGTTGAAATTAAACTTTTGTAAGCAAAAATAAATTTATTAACATATTTTCTCGATTTAATGAACTTTTGTAAATAAAAATAAATTAACCAATAGATCTCATTGAAATTTCTTTCAATAGATTCAAAGAGTTCTAAAATTGAGAACCACTATCTAATTAATGATTCCCTTGAATTCCAAAAATTCATTGCATTTTTTTTTTCAATTATTAGATACTATGAAATTTAAAAAGAATAGAAAAAGAATAATATTTTGGTTTAAATTAAAGTTTCAAATTAAGTAGGTAATCAAATGATGCAGATCAAAATAAAAAAATAATATTTTGATTTGATTTAAAGTCTTAAAATAAGGGGGTAATCAAATGATGCTACTCAAAATAAAAAAATAATGTTAAGAGAGTAATTCTTAATTTTTCATATGTATAAGACTCTACATTCAACTTTTATATATACATTTGCATTTTCAACATTATGAAACGCGTGCATCGCACTTAGTATCCAACTAGTATCAATAAGAGCTCGACATTTGTTGTATTATTATTGTTATTATTTTGGTTAAAGAAAAGAAGAAAAAGGTTTATATCCAAGTCCTTCACATATTTAAACATAGATTTAGACACATCATACATGTGATCTATTGTCCATTTTTACTCTTAAACAATAAAAATAAGGGACAAAAAAATCAATTTTGACCCTAAACTTGGCATGTTGTATCAATTTTACCATTGAACTTTCAATTTTATCAATTTAGACATCAAACTTGGCAGATTGTATTAATTTTAATCCTAAACTTTCAATTTCATCAATTTAAACCTCAAACTTGAATATGTGTATCAATTTACACCATCAATTAAATTTCTGTTTCAATCATCATTAGAAAGGTTTCCCACACATGCCCAAAGCCACTTGTTGCTCTATGATATGTACTTGTATGTTATTTTTATAAAAAAATTACCAAAAATATAATTAAATCATTTCAAATCGGGTTGCCACCATCATGAAAACTACAAACACGACTCTCGAAAGTAGGACCCATATGAAAACAAATGGACTCTTGTGTTCTCCATCGCCTTTGGTGTCAATACCAGCAATGGTGAGTGTGAAGAAGATCCAGGCAGTGACGTCATTAGAGGCAGTGACGACCATGGCGGTTTCGTCAACTTTGATGGTGAAGAGTTTGAGCTCAACTAAAATGCGAGAGAGAACATGAAAGGCGGTGATAGACAAAGTGGTACCATGAACACAATGAACTGGTCATAGCTGAGTTTGTTGGCCCTGTCGACAGTCTTACGTATGATTAAAGTGACATTGATGCTAGAGAGGAGGGGATAAAGATTCCGACAAGGGCAATTCCGAAAGCCCTGCGTTTGTTGAGCAAGATGGAGGACAAATCGAGCTCGAGACTTATGAGAAATAAAAAAAAATTCAATATTGGCGACCGATTCAAGAATGGGAGTACTCAATTGAGGAAAAATATAGTGCAAATAAGCTTTGTTTATACTAAAAGCCGATGGATCGAGTAGAATCCTATCTTAAAATTGGAAAACCCTCAATTAATAAAATGAAAAAAGCAGGAAAATCAAAGAAAATAAGAAGTGAAGAAAAATTCATGCTCTGAAATTGAAAAACATTATGGCGAGTCTACTCCAATTTTCTTTAGCAATTTTTTTTTAAAAAAATAGCAAATATGTATTTATTATAGAATAACACGTGGTTTTGGACATGTGTGAGAAACCTTTTTAATGGGGATTGGAATGAAAACTTAACCAAGAGTGTAAATTGATACAATTAGTGAAGTTTGAAGTTTAGATTGATGAAATTGAAGGTTTGGGGTTCAAATTGATGTAACCTACTAAGTTTGAGGTTTAAATTGATGAAATTGAAAGTTTAGGGTTAAAATTGATACAACATGAAAAGTTTAGGGTTAAAAATGATTTTTTCCCCTAAAAACAATTTCTTTGTATTTCGTTTTTATTTATTTATTTATTTTTCCAAAGGTAAAAAGGAGAAAACCAACTAAATAGATTTCCTCAGTTTTTTTTAATATATTTTTTAAAATAAATTTTTATGCACTTGATGGTTCCCTTAGGCCCATACTCGCGGGCCCATGGGCTCCAAGATTATTTTCGTTTTTTTTTTTTTTTTTGCAAAGGGTTATTTTCCCTCTTGATATAAGATAATAAATAAATGATAATAATAATAAAAGATAGAGAAACACCCCACATCAATATGAATGAGATCATTGTAATCATGCAACGTCAATAACTTGACTCTCAAACTAGTTCCACACCTTTGAAAACCACTATGATTTCCGTTAACAAAGCACTCTTGCAATTGACAATATGAAATCTTTAAACCGCAGCAAGGGAACAATTATGCAAAAAGATAAAGATTTCTAGTCCCCTTGGCCTAAAACGATGGTGATCGAGCAACATCTATCTGAATTGTGTCCTCACAATCCTAAAAAAAAAAAAAAAGGAGTAGGTAACATTGTTAGATTATATTATTCAAATTAGATTTACTTTAGATTTGCAATTTGAATTAGGTTTATTTCAAATTAAGTTATTTGGTTAGATTTACTTAGTATTTGAATTGTGTTATTAGATTTACTTTTGATTACTGGAAATAGGTCTCTTGAGTTTGTATTTAATAATGCAATCCTATGATTGAATCAACTGATATGCTTCAAAGAAGATACATCATGCCACATGGGTCAACCAAAAAGAAAGAGATCTTCACTTAGCTTTCTAAGGAAGAATAACAAGTGGAGAAAGAAGCTTCAAGGCAACATGAAGACATCAAATCTTAAAAGCTTCAATTTAGGGGTTATTTAAGGTTTAGGGGTTATTTGGTTATTCCTCTTGTAAAATATCCTTTCAATCTTACTTGTACTTTACTGACAATATGTTGTTAAGCTCTTAGGCCAAAAGTGGAGCTAAATGTGTTTAATTGGCTCATTTGGAAAACCCTCATACAACTTGTAACTAAATACTATTCATGTTAGGTTAGTTTTAGGGTTTAATTTATTTGTTTTTAGTTTCTTTAGTTTGCCAACCACATGAGGTTATTTAAAGCTTTTATTTGTAAATGTGAGAGGTTAGACATTTCGGTGAATGAAAATGGTGAGAGTTCCTCTCTTTGCTCCAAACCGAGAGCATGTTGTATCCTAGTTTAGGTTTGCATGTTCCTTAGAAACATTCAATCTTGATTGGTCATCAAACTTGTGGAGTGTATTGATTTTGGATTGAGAACGGGTTTTCCTTTCCAAAGACTTGACTATCAAGGTTAATAATTTCTTCTTTCCCCTGAATGATTCTTTGTGTGTACTAGGTGTGACTGTGTGTGTTTAGGAGGTGCTTGTTCATATAAGGGTTGTCTTAGCCACTTGTAGTAGGGTTAAATACATCATCAACCCTAACCTGTTTGCATGTTTATCTTTATCTCACTCCCTAAATTTAACGATATCTACCTTAGTTAATAATAGAATCAAGTTAATACTAATTATTAGAGTTGAAATGTCACATATACATGTCCTCGTTTCTCACTTTTTTCAAAGTTAAAAGACATAAAAGAGGATATATGTACCTAGAATAATCATCGTCATTAAAAATATTCCAGACAGATATCGTTTTAACTTTCATCTTTGTTGATAAGGTCAACCATAAGAGTTATGAAACTAATGGAGATTACTAATGACTTAGACGAAACCTATAAAAAAAATCTAAAACTATTGAATCTTCTACCCACCTCAACGACTTTCTAGAAAAACAATCTAAATTGCTCGAACTTTCTCCACTTTTCTTCCACTAAATGGAGGCAATCTTTTGTCATCACGATTTATCTTTTGGATATTTCCATTTTTTTTTCTTTTGTCAAATCCCATCACATACGCAATCCCTCTGCATGCAACGGATTCATGAAAATAAATTATATTTATTCTAAAATTTTCAAACGATAAATACATGATCAATATTAATCGAATCAAATAGCATTTTATAATTACTAATCATTTTAATCATGATTAGAATATATACATAAATTTTTTTCGTTAAATTTATTTTGCACAAGGTGGATATAAAAATAAATAAATAAAATAACATTTGTTTTGAGTCTTTATAATTATAAATATATTTAGGCTGAAAGTTATTATAAGTTATTTATAATTAAATGTGTGTTATTTAATTAATTAAATATGAATTATTTAATATTTTGAAAATCAGAGCCTTAAACACAAAACTGCAGGGTATGTAATCTCAAAATTAGGTTTTTGAGTAAGCGAGGATAAGTAGGTTCTGCAAAGAAAAGATTTTCTCCTCGTCCACAATATAGATAAAAATCTCCTCTCAAAACTCTCTCGATCTTTGCATCTTTGAATTGAAGAACTTAGGCTGTGATCAATAGGAATTCTCCATTCGTAATTATCCTCTAATCGTTGTATTGGATTTTCATGGATTTCGTTGTGCTACAAGAGGTTTAGTACATTTTTTAAAAAATCCCAACATAGACTAAATATATGTTTTAGTCCCAAATGTTTGAGTGCTTTTTCAATTTAGTCCATGTTATTTGAAAAGTTTCAATTCCATCACTTATATAAGTATATTTTAAATATATCAATTTTTTTTTTTACATATTATAGATGGTGGTAGTGGTACTCTTCCTCATGTTGAATGTTAAAATTGGTTGATGACAAACATAAAAAGAATTAGGTCGGAAAGAGAGAAATATTTCTAATTTTGTCTCCAAATTTCTAAGTTGGCAAGAATTTCAACTTTACTAATTTATGGTGGTCTAGTTCCCTTTCTAAATTTGACTAATTCACCAAGTATCATGTTATGTAAGATTATCATCACCCAATTTATAACATTCATTGACGAGAAGGGTATAATTAATAAGTTTTAAAATCTAAGGGGCTGTTTGGATGAAGGAGTTGAGTTGGGTTTAAAACCCAACTCCCTGTTTGGCCCACCAACATCCCAACTCCCCACTTCATAACTCAACTCAACGGAGTTGAGTTGTAATTTATAAACTCACCGCCCTTCCACAAATCTCACGCATCCTTTCTCTCTCAACTCCCCACTCTATGAAGTTCTCATGCGTTTGTCTTTTCTCTCTCATAATTGATGCTCTTTGATTTGGTCAATCCTCTCATTTTCCTCTCTTACATCCTCTATGCTATCTCTGGTCAAGTCAATTCTCTCATCTTCAATCTCTCCTCCCTCTTCTCTCAGTCGTTCGTCGATAGAGGTTTTAGGGTTTGATCTGCGAAATAGGGTTAAGGTTTCAATCTCTCATCCCTCTTCCCTCAGTCTTTCACATTCTCCCATCTTCCCCCTTCCTTTCTTCAATAATCGAACCCTAGCCCTTGGAAGAAGATGATTCATCTTTTTCTTTTCTAGATCTAACCCTTTTCCCCTTTCTGACCCTTGATTCAAGCTCATGCTCTTTGTTTTCTTATATGTTCTGTACTCCCTTCCAGATCCGTAACCCTAAACCACATATTTTTCCCTCACCGCACCAAACTAACCCTCTCCGTCAAGTCCCATGCCGGTTTCATGCTCTCCCTCATGCATCACACTACCCTTGATTCACTGTCTCCGTTTGGGTTTTGTGACTGAATGCATGTTCGACCTGGGGGTTTGATTGAGAAAATCTTTAGTAGGGGACTTCGTTAGCCCTTTGGCGTTTGGGGGGGATCGATTTGCAGTTTTGCTTCTTTTCCCTTTTGTCGGCCGATGATGTCTACAAAATTTGGACTGACCGTGTATGTATGTTTTTTGTGACCTTAGTGTGCTTTGTTTGCTGTTTTTACATTGATCTTCTTCATTTTTTTTGTTTGGTTCATCTCACAATCTCTTTGCATACTAATTTTAATTTGCATTGTTATGTCCATTTACTTACATACTAATTTTCTAATAGAATTCACTGTATTTGAACTTCATATATGGATAGTGTTTCGCATAAATCATTTCTATTTACTTCAATGCTGATTTTTTTTGGCATGAATGAGTCCACTTAATACATGAGGCTGGTTTCCCTGCTATGAGTTCTCTGATTATGGTTGGAGTGTTGAATTTGGACCTACTGTCCTCTCTATTTGGATGATCTTGCTAGGCATTAATTTATCGGTACTTGTACTATATTCGAATCAAATTTATCTTATGAATTTAACATTAATGTGTATCTCCATTTGATTTGCATATTGCTTTTTTCATTGCATGATTGAGTCCATTCTAAACCTTGGCATGAATTATCGGCCTTCCATTCTACTGTCCATTTACTTGCATATTTATTGCTTGATTAGATGATTGAGTTTGTTCTAAACTTGAGGCCAGATCGATTTTTGTTTTCCTTCTATATTATGTATATGTCAAACATCACTACAAGAATTTTGGCTTTTGGCGACGCCAAAAAGCGTGGGGAAAAGCCAAAAAAGGGTCGGCAAAGGCTTTCCCGACGCCAAATCTAGCGTCGGCAATTTGGTCGGCAATTCCCCGTCGGGAAAACTTTTACCACCCTTTTTGAGGTGGGGTCGGCCTTTCCAGGAAAGGCCGACGTAAGCTATTGTGGTCGGCCTTTCCTGGAAAGGCCGACGGAAGCTTCTTTGGTCGGCCTTTCTTGCAAAGGCCGACGGAAGCATATTTGGTCGGCCTTTCCTGGAAAGGCCGACAGAAGCTGATGTGGTCGGCCTTTCCGGGAAAGGCCGACGGTAGATGTTTCAGTCGGCCTTTACTGGAAAGGTCGACGGAAGTTGATGTGGTCGGTGTTTCCGGGAAAGGCCGACGGTAGCTGATTTGGTCGGCCTTTCCGGGGAAAGGCCGACCACAATGGCTTGCGTCGGCCTTTCCTCGAAATATTGACCAAAATGACGAACCAAACGTTGGCAAATGCTTTTATTAGTCATAATTTTAATATTTTATTATAATTTGAAAGTTGTCATATCTAAAACGAATTCTACACCAAATAAATCATATAAACCTTTGTATTAAACAAAAGTTGATTACACTGTTCATAAATTTGTACAAGATGAAAATAAATTTCAACACAAAATAAACCTAATTTAGAAATGAAATCTTCAGAAGTTTCCATCAGCTTCATGTAATCCATCTTCAAAATAATATTGACTACCCAACCTAAGAAAAACAAAGACAATAATGAACATAAGATCAAAACTAACACATAACAATCGAATTAAACTAACATTTCAAAATTAATGAAGAACACATCAAAACTCAAGTAATTAAGTTACCAATTTTACAACACACAACAACTAAAATTACTTAAATTTTGTCAAGACTTATAAACATTAGCTACTGAACCAATGGAATTATATATATCAACGAAATCAAATAACTTAGAACAAATTCTAACGAACTATAACAATCAAAGCAAAGATTTAAAAGTTATCGTATTCACAAATAAACTCATTAAAACTTAACACAAATGATTAAAACTTTAAACTAACTTTCTCAAGCAAACCAAAGTTACAAAACATTAATAAGTAACTTTTCCAAAATCAAAGTTAGAAAATATTTACCTAAACTTCTAAAAATTTATGGACATACATAGTATCTAAAACTCAAATCATGAACATAAGCTCAAATAAACCAAATAATAAATCCATCAAATTATAATGAACTACGTAAGTAATTTTTCCAAAACCAAAATTACAAATACATCAACCTAAAACTTAACTTATAACTTATGAACAAAAGTTACATAACAATAATCGTATTACCTAAAACTTCTCAAAGAAATGAACTACCAAAACTTAACTAAGTAACTAAACATGTTCAACCAAATTAACTAAACTTGAACTAAGCTCCTAAACGTAAACAAACTTAAACTTAACTCAACTTATGAACAATCAATAAGTACCATATCCACCCCCCCCCCCCCCCCTTCACACTCAAAAAAAAATTTCTCATCCACCCTTTATGTTCGAATCAATCTCTAAGCACTAACCTACGCTCAAACCAATCCATTGGCTACCATAACTGCAGAATAGCTACAACCATATCCAATAAACTCAAAGAAACCAAATAATCAATTAATCAAATTTATAACAAACTAAAAGAGTCAAAACTTTAAAAGCTAACCAAATTTAACAAGACACAACCAAGTCTAACTTTCTCAAGCAAACCAAAGTTACAAAATTACACAAGTAACTTTTCCAAGACAAGAATTACAAACACATGCATTTACCTAGCTAAGACTAGACAAAAAGGTTACAAAACATAAAAGAGTTTTACCTAAAACTTCTCAATGGATATAGATAGCATCTAAAACTGGCTCATAAATATAAATTCAAAGTAACCCAAACAATCAACCCATCAAATTTATAAGAAACTAAAAGAATCAAAACTTTATAAGCATAACACCAAATTTAACAAGATACAACCAAATCTAACTTTCTCAAGCAAACCAAAGTTACAAAATTACACAAGTAACTTTTCCAAGACAAGAATTACAAACACATGCACTTACCTAGCTAAGACTAGACAAAAAGGTTACAAAACATAAAAGAGTTTTACCTAAAACTTCTCAATGGATATAGATAGCATCTAAAACTGGCTCATAAATATAAATTCAAAGTAACCCAAACAATCAACCCATCAAATTTATAAGAAACTAAAAGAATCAAAACTTTATAAGCATAACACCAAAGTTAACAAGATACAACCAAATCTAACTTTCTCAAGCAAACCAAAGTTATAATATTACACAAATAGCTTTTCTAAAACAAAAATTACAAACACATTTACCTAAGACTTAACTTAGATTTGTCAAAAAAGCTACAAAACATAGATTGAGTTTTGCCAAACTTCTCAATAGACATTCATAGCATCTAAAACTCAACGATCGTAAACATAAACTCAAAGAAATTCATACAAACCAAATAAACTCAAATTATTGGCTACCATAACTGCAGGATAGCCATACACAACACGTATAAGCATGTTTTCAGGTTCTACCCTCCTAAACTCAATTCATTCTGGAAACATGCTACCCCCACCCCCCCCCCCCCCCCCCCCCCCGGGAAATCCAAACTTACAGTAGTAGAGAGATCATACCTATTTAGATTGTCCTCCTTGCGAATGCATGATTTGTGTAAGCATTGCTCGAAGGCTAGCCAACTCCATACCAGTTCGAGTCTCGACTTCTTCTAGTCTATTTCTAGTCTGAGTTTCATTTGTCTTAACTCGTTCCAACTCTTCTCTCGTTAAATCAATTTCGACTTTGGCACGACTCAAATCTTCCTTTATCCTATTCAACTCTTCCATTCGATGTGCATTTTCCGACCGTAGTTGAGCCAACTCCACACTCAAGTCATGCTCTCGTTCTGTTTCTCCAATAGATGATGAGCTGCTACACCTCCTCTTTTTTGGCTTTGGTCCCCAACCCATTCCTTTTATGTGGCCCGATCGACAACCCAAAACAGTTTCGACGATCTCATCTTCGGCAAGTGGTTGGGACCCTTCTGAAGAGGGTTTCTCCTGCAACTCTGTCATTTGACTCTGAAAGAAAAATTAAAATAAATATTATTCAAGTGATAAGTTCATAAACTAACTTTAGGAGTACAAAACTTACATGAGCAACACCGGCTGCCGGATTCACCCCCCCCTTTCCTTCTTTATATATAGTTTTCTCAAATAACTCAATTGGTCCTAGTTCAACACCTTCTTTTGTTTTCTGTAATTCAAAATTTTTAATATATTAGTAATATTGAAAAACCAGAAAATGATAGAACATTTTTCAACCCTACCTTTGCTTCTCGTATATGAATGAATGTCTTAGACCCAGCACGATGGTTAAAAGGTAGCTTCGATCGATTCTTTTTATTTGTCTCCGTAATTTCCTAACAAAATAAAATATTAGTAATGAAGCTAGAATTGTGAGTGTGAGACGACATATTTATTAAGAAATATAAACTAAGGTACCTTCCATATAGGAGTCTCCCACCTATCACATAGGAGATGCCAATCAGCTATATTAACCACTCGAGAATGTGGGTGTGCACGTGCCTCCTCAGGCGAATATTTTCTGTAATGTCTGACCAGCTCTGCCCTATACTCCTTGAACGTAGTCTGCATCTCACGCTCAATAAACTCGTGGACGACATACTTAGAGAAATCCAACTCAAAATGGTTCTGCATAAAAAAAATTTTAGTATTAATTTTAGATATAATTAGACATTATAAACACAAACAACAAAACAATAAACTTACCAAGAGTTTGGTTTTCACGTGGTCCTTAAGTTCGGTTGACACATCTTTCCAACTTGATAGACGTACTGGAAATGATTCCCTCACAATTGTGCCAATTTCACCACTAAACTTTGCAGCAAAATCGCATACAGGTTTCATCAACTCATCGGTTATTTGTATTGAAATTCTCCCATGTAGGTTAACATATTTGTCCAACTCTATGCCCCTCGAATATCCACGCACTCTACGTGCAGAATTATCTGAAACAGAAATAGTTAAGCTAATAAGTAAATACATAATTATCTACAAAATTTTATAAGAAGATTAACCTGAAGTCTCGCCCGTAGAAGACACTGTTGTGTTTCCACGGTTGGCGCTAGGGTCGCTATCGACAAAATGACTAGTTGCCTCGTTCTCCAGCCTAGCAGCATGCACCATTGTCTCTCTAAAAGCACACATAAGACATATGAGTGATACAAATCAAAGAATAACGATAAAAACTTCTAAAATAAGTAATGAAATACAATTACTCTAATTGTTAATCGCTATTATGATATGAGTCAGAATTCTCATCAGAGTTGGCAGTAATCTCAGTAGAAACTTCTACATCCTCATCTTCATCGTTTATGAAATCATCATCATTATTTACTGATACCCTTCTACTCAAGTGTTCTTCCACAATTGTGGGATCAACATCATTCCTGCATAATGCGTTCTCCTGAATTGATTCATCAACTCTGATTCCACCCTCAACTTCTATCAACTCAAGTTGGTCATTTGCAATATCTTCTACCTCTGGAACGTCCCACAAGCGTTTGTTCTGAACCACTTGCACCACCTTCCAATTATTACCATATTTTGGATCGTCGAGGTAAAATACCTGTTGTGCTTGAGTTGTAAGGATAAAAGGGTCGTCAACATACCAGTAGTGAGATGTATTAATCGATCTCAACCCTAAATGAAAGTGTGATCTATTCTTTTTTCTGTCTGTGTCGAACCATTTACATTTAAAGATCATAATACGTCTCCTCTTCAAATATTCTAAGTCCAAAACCTCAGTCAATACACCATAGAAATTCAATTCATCATCTTGACTTTCACTTTCTCCCGGCACCAAGACTCCACTATTCTGTGTAGCCCGACGATTATCACGCGTTATAGTGTGAAATCGTAATCTATTAACAATGCATCCACTATAAGAGCGCACTTGAGAACTAGGTCCCATCGCCATTGAATACAAATCATCAGACACGTTTGCACTTTCACGCAATGAAAGAACCTGCTAATTCATTCATATATGTTACAAGTCTTACTCGTGATTCAAATTACATTTATAAACTCTCGTAACTCTAAACTTACATGATTTTTGAACCAATCAGGAAATTTGAGTTGGTGTCTTTTATATAAATCTTTGGCGGACTGTGCTTCATGACGAATTAGTTGCAAATGTTGTCTATTAACACAAGAAAATAAAAGTTACGTCTCAGATTTATTTCAATTGCATATTAAAATTGAGATTGAAAATGAGAGTGTTGAAAATGTACGAACGATAAGACTTTATTTCATCACAATTGTTCAAAATATACCAATGTACTATATGTTTCTCTTCAGTGGATAAAGTCCTCGGGGTTGAGCCTCCCAATGGTCTTGCACTTTGTCTAAACACTTCAAATGAACCACAAATCGCATTCATGGAAATTTGGTCATCATTTCGTTCGTCTCTATTGAATCTCGTTTCAATCCCACTTAAATGGTGGAGTTAATATTAAGAAAGCGGAAGCAATTTCGGATCTCGAGCACTCAAAGTACATCAATTTAACCAAACAAAAACATGCTCTAAACTGGAAAAAACCAGAAAGTATGAACACATACCTTTGTAGCTCAAATTCTCCAAATTCTTTGCAAATCTTGGATCACCAACAATACTTGGACCACCACTAGAGTCTTCCCTACTATTCTCAGCCCTTGGAATGGATTGTGGGATCCTTTGTTAAGAGAATTTTTAGAGAGAAAGGAAGAGAGCTCAAGATAGTTTTTTAAAAAAAAACTATCAAAGAAAATTCATGCAATCCTTTTGTGTTTCATCCCATTTATAGGCACTAATGAAACCTCATTAGGCTTCCTATGGAAGACAACATTTGTCTTCCCATGGAAGACAATAATTGTCTTCCCATGGAAGACAACACTAGGTTGGATATATAGGATTAGTCAAGTTTCATTTAAATCAAAATTAATTTAAAAACTTGATTAATTAATTAAACCATTTAATTAATTTAATTATTTAATTTAATATCAAATATTAATTAAATAATTAGACCAATCCCTCTCTTTTATGACCAATCGTTTGTACATGAATCCCTATTCACGTATTAAACCGAACAAATATTTAAATCACATTTAAATATGTTCCTCTCTCTTTCTTGTGGTTTTAATACATAATTAAATTATAGTACGTTAAGTATATCGCATATAATTAACGTTTACTCCCAAAACTGAATTTGAACAATTCAAATTCTTTTCTCTCAAATTATTCCAAGGCTTAGTCTGAGCTAGTAAGGGGACCTAATGGACCTACAGATCATGAGCTCCAACGATACGAGATTAACCGGCCAAACTCTTTAGCCTAGCTAATCAACATTCGTTAACCACCGGGACACTCCACTAAAGCCCAGTGGCTGCACTCTCCTCACTGTAGATATATTTCTGTCCACTCGATATAACCATGATTAGTAAGTCGATCCTTCACAGGTCGTTCGTAATTACAGCTGGGTCAAATAAACCGTTTTACCCCTGTAATTACTTCTTGTTCCTTAAGTCCCACTGATCCTCTAATGAACAATTGGTTTGTGGTCCAACCAACAAACCGAATCCCTCTCGGGCCAATGAGAGGGTGGGCCCATTGTTCAAGACCCGGAGTCAGCACTTAAGGGAACAACCTCTCTACTAATCCTTAAAGCAGGTAGGAGTGAATTCCATCTCGCATGACTATGTTCCCAACTATCTATCCGGTCTTATCCCCAAAATGGGAGGCTTATTGAGTCGGCGATCTCGGGCCACTCTCACCCATGCAAATCTAAGGATAATCCCGAATAAACAGGAGTTCATAGCACGCTCAGGATTAAGATCGAGTTACCTAGGTCATCGTATGAATATAGTCAGTTAAAACAGTAAACGGAGTTATAAAGTCTAAGTGACTATTTCACGGTCCGGTCTTATGCAAACTCATTGCATAGGACGCCCCCACTCACATGTCTCCACATGAACGATTCTGGATCACATCGTTAGTACTATACAAAGTGGGCCGCGTCCATAGTGTCCCCAGAATAAGGTACCCAGCCTTATTCTTATACTATAGACCATTTTGGCTATTACTCGAACTTGATCCACTTTTATGTCATACATAAAGTTCAAGTATACATACTATAGCCAAGGGTTCTTTGTTCATTGGATTTGGGTTATAGAATACACAATTCACTTTATTCAATAACACATTTACTGAATAAACCTCAATAACATCTTTATAGTAAAATAGAATATACATTCAGTTTACAAAACCACGAGTTTTAGGACACAAAACCCAACATTAAATACAATGAACAAAAATTCAATGATTCATTCATTACAAATGCTTCTGCTATGGAACCCTCAGGACGTGCTTTGTTTCGCACCTATTGCTTCAATGTTCGTAAACTTCTCTCAATAGGATACATCCAAGGTTCGAAATGTCGATGTCGATGGAAATATCGAGGTCCAAATTTTATGGAAATGTCGATGGAAATGGAAATGTCGATGGAAATGGAAATGTCGATGGAAATTTCGGGGGAATTTACGGAAAATCGTGGAAATTGATAGAAATTGTTTGAATTAGCCAATGAAACTTTGATTGTGGCTTAATTAGACTATAATTGACCATTTCTAAGCATTACATCTAAAAACAAAGATAATATTTAGATATAAATATCAATTGAATATTTGAATTGTCAATGCGAGCAGGAATTTGAGAAAAAAAATATAGATATTGATTAAAATTATTTGAGTATATCATGAAACTTTAATTATGGCTTAATTATAACATATTGATTTATTTTAACATCATATAATATATGTAAATTATATGTAATATTTATATTCAATGAGACTTTAATTATGATGATTTAATCAAACTAAGTATAATTAACCATTCATAAATCCTAATTGACTACATAAAATAATATTAAATATTTGTAATTAGAGTAAATTATTTAATATAAAATGTACATGTCTAATACCAAAAAGATGATCTTGGAGCATCTAATCCAGAATCTTGATAATTCTGATAAAAATTACAATATTGCTCCCAAGTCATCCTATATTGAAAATGTTGAACATAGTTGCTTACATGAAAACGATATGACTCGTACGGCCAACATATAGACCCTATTCGTGGATACATCTCATCAGTCGATGGTCCTTGATTTTCAGATGGATGGAGTGTGTAAGTGGAGAATGTAGATAACTTTTTCCCTTTTTAAATTTGAATATTAATTTGTTTCATTGTTTATTGTTTATAAAAAAAAAATAATACATGAAAAACAAAAAAGTAATTTAGTAATCAGTATGCAAATTTGACCATCTTACATTTAAAAAAAAAAAAAAAAAAAAAAAAAAAAAAAAAAAAAAACGAAATTTCGCCGACACCTCGAAATTTCGAGGAAATTTGGACATGTCGGCGAAATTGGGGGGGAAACGACATCCCCCCCTGTACGGCATGTCGACCGAAATTTTATACTATGGATACATCCAACTGTAGCTAACAGGTCCCACAACCTTGGTTTCATATGGCAAGTGAACTGCAAGATGCACCATTACATCAAAAAATGCTGGTGGGAATATTTTTTCCAACTTACAAAGTATGACTATAATATCTGATTGTAATCGATCCAAATCACTTGTACGTATTGTTTTCGCGCATAGATCTCGAAAGAATGTACATAGCTCAACAACAGTAGTGGACACATCTTTAGGTAAATATCCTCAAATACCAATAGGGAGAAGTCGTTGAAGCAAAACATGGGAGTCGTGAGTTTTCAACCCCCATAGTTTTCCATCATTGACACTAACACATCGTGAAATATTCGACACAAACCCATCAGGAAATTTCACTGACTTAAGAAACTTACAGAAATTGATCCTTTCCTTCGTAGTCAGCGTGTATGCAGCATGTGGCTTTACAACCCTATTGCTTATCTTTTGCAAGTGTAGGTCTTTCCGTATATTCAAATCCTCTAGATCCAATCGAGCGTTAGTTGTGTCCTTGGTTTTTCCCTCAATATTTAACAATGTCCCAACCAAGTTGTCACATATATTTTTTTCAATGTGCATTACATCTAATTTATGTCTTAACAAAAGTTTTGACCAGTAAGGGAGTTCAAAGAAAATACTCTTTTTTTTCCAATTAAGATCAGCTCGTTTCCTTTTCTTATCTTGCTTAGCTGGATGTTTACTAAGCACAGGAAAATTTAGCATACAAATTTCTTGTAAGATTTCGTCTCCATCCATTACGACTGGAGGAGGTATAGGTTCTGACTTTCCGTCAAATTGCTTACTCTTACGCCAACTATGATTCTCTGAAAGATAACGTCAATGTCCCATGTAAGAAATTTTACCTCTTATCCTAAAGGACGATGTATCTTCTTTACAAATAGGACATGCTTGGTAACCCTTCGTACTCCACCCAGATAAGTCGCCATATGCAGGAAAGTCATTAATTGTCCACAACAAACTTGCATGCAGTTGAAAGTACTCGCCACTAACTGAGTCATAAGTGCGCACACCGTTATTCCATAACTCTTTCAACTCTTCAATCAATGGTTGCAAGTAAACATCAATTTCTTTTCCAGGAGATTTTGGCCCGGGAATAAGTAAAGACATGAAGAAATTGATTTCTTTCATGCATCTCCAAGGTGGCAAATTGTATGGAACTAGCACTACTGGCCACATACTGTACGAAGTGCTCATATTCCCGAATGGATTAAAACCATCTGAAGCTAACCCCAAACGAACATTCTGTGGTTCCAAAGCAAACTGAGGGAATTCACGATCAAAATGCTTCCACCCTTCTCCATCAGCTGGATGTCGTAACACACCAGCTTCTTCAACACGCTTATCTTTATGCCACCTCATCTCAGAAGCAAAATGTTTTGATGAAAACAACCGTTTCAACCTTGGTATCAGTGGAAAGTGACGTAAAACTTTATGAGGAATCTTTTTTCCTTTTCCATCGCTGACTTTATATCGAGATTCATCACATGTTGGACATTGTTCACAATCGGCAAATTCTTTCCAATATAATATACAATCATACTTGCAAGCATGAATTAACTCATAGCTTAGCCCTAAGTCACGCAACTTTCTCTTAGCTTCATAAAATGAACTAGGTATACATGCATCGATTGGAAATGCTTCCTTTAACAATTGTAGCAACATATCAAATGATTTATTACTCCAATTGTTAAGAACCTTAATATGCATCAACCTCACCAAAAAGTTTAATGACAAGAATTGAGTACAACCAGGGTACAATTGATTACACGCTTCGTTCATTAAATCCTCGAATAAGGTTGAAGTATCCTTTTCATGAACATTATGGGGCATCTCATTTTCAAAATTATTGTCTTCATCTACATCCGCTTCAACGATTGGGACTTGAAGGTCATTTAAAAGGTTGAACATCTCATTCGCTTCATTGAGATCACTAGACTCTATAGTACTTGATCTATCATCGTGTATTGACCCAAATGTATAACTTTCAAACCTAGGTAAGTTGGTTGGTTCTCCATGATATACCCATTGATGATAAGAGGGGGATATTCCATACGTGAATAGATGTCGCTCTACTCCATCTAAAGATTGCCACATTGCATTCATACAATTTTTACATGGACATCTTGTTTTTCCCGAGTCATTAACATGGAACTTTGCCATTTCTAAAAATTGGGTTACTCCTTCTATATACTCGGTTGACAACTTGTCTCTAAGTTTAATCCAATCTTTGTTCATCTTTATCCTTAATTATACACTTTTCAACTACCCTCCTGGTTCGTGAGAAGTTAAATCCTGTAGGATTTAGATAAAAAGTTAGGTTTAACTTCATCCCAAACTATTAAGGTATAAATTTTTTGGCTATCAAGTACAAATATACAATTTTTGGCTAGGAAGTTCAGCTACAAATTAAATTGAATATATTAGGCCCCATTTCATAATGATTTGGAATGATGTTTACATTTTTTGGATCTAGAATTTTTTTTTTTTTTTTTTTTTTTTTTTTTTTGGTTTTTGAAATAAATAAGCCACAATTATTCTAACATGGGCCTAATGGGTTTGTTAGAGTCAAGACAATACTTATGGTTTGTTAAAAATTATGGATTTGTGGCAAAGGTTTGTGATGTGTTGACAAATCAAATTACTTTCAAGTCAATTTCTCAATAACTTTTTGTTAAAGATAAGTTGTAAGCATTCAATTATCTTGAAATTTAGTTGAAGAAGTTTGACTATAAACATAACATTTAATACAATTAATGTTAGGAGTGAGGATATGAACCTAATTCAACCTCTAAGAAAGAAGTATTGTCTTAACCCTTCATAAGCTAAATAAGCTAAGTTAGAGTTGGATTCTTAACTTTTTCACACTAGCTTAGTTAAATTAAATTGAATATCTTGGGCCATGTTTGATAACCATTTGGTTTTTTAAAATTAAGCCTATAATAATTAAACTAATTTATAAGATCACTGATAATAAAAGCATATGATGAATATTTGCCATCTAATAACAGTTCAATGTAGTTTCAAAAGTCAAAAGCACTTTTCATTATTGAGAGTAACTTTATTATTTGGAATCTGAAAGCAATTAAAAGAAAAGTTCACCAAATCAAGCCTGAATAATAGGGAAAACCTTCAAATAAAACGAAAAAGATAGAGCAAAGCAAATCAAGCCAGAAAATTGTTGGAAAAAACCAGTAAGCCATCTCATTGTCTTTTCCCTCTTTTCTTGTAACAGTAGACTTCATTAAGAGGAAAGAAAGCTTATAAAAGAAAGGTGACAAGAGCATCAAGAATAGAAAAACAATGCTTCCAATTGGTATTAATTAAAAGTCTAAAATTACCTAAAATAAGGCCGATTCCATTACAAATTAAGAACAACATTTGGATGTTACAACCGGTTATTTTAATGAAATGTTTTTGAACCATTCGCCTTGATCATTCGAATTTTCAGACAAGTTCAAAGTTTGAATGTATATACACTTGGGAGTTTACAAAAGATGAACACCATAATGTGATAGATAAAAGAAAAATAACTTTTCAAATTGAATTCTATGGCTGCAAAATGAGTACATAATTCCAAAAAAAGTCTTATTAATCATTGTCATAAAATTCACAAGTCAAAGAGAAATGCATGTCTTCTATATAAGATGCACATCACACACAGTTAATTTAGTAGATGTTGCTTTCAGTTTCAAGCTTCCCCCCCCCCCCCCCCCTCGGCTGTTGCTTTTTGCTTAGCTCAATCCCTGTTTGATTTCTAGTATACTCCCTAATCCTGCTTCCAACCAACCTTTTATAAAAAAAAATCAAGCAAAACTCACACAGAGATAACAAATCTTTATCGGAATTTCAATGGCATTTTCACTGGAAGGCAAATTAAACTAGACATTTGCAGACCAAATGTTGCTTCCAACGGCAGTTGCAAGAACTTCTAAAGTCACTAATATGAATCTTGAACAATTAGAGCATTTTGGTATTTATTAAAAGTCTAAAATTATAAAATGCCTCTAATGTATGGTTGTAACATCCAAATGTTGTCCTTAACTTGTAATGGAAACAAAAATCTAAATGAAATTTCCTCCCAAATCAAATGAATTAAATTCAATTTGTATCATCCATCTAATTATTGCACAGAATCCACCAAAATTTGGGTGAAATTTTGGAAATTGAAGAAGAACCCAAAACATGAAAACATGGGAATCAACTTTGTAAAGTGAAAAATTGGAAGAAGAAAACAAAACCTGTGCTGAGAAGAAGAGATGAAAGCTTCAATTCTAGGAGCAGAAATGGTGGCACAAACGAGCAGAGCCCCCACCCAAAAGTTCGCCAATTCTCTGACTCGTTGTTATGTTCACACTTCCTTTTTTTTCTCTTCGGCATTGAAATGGGTTTTAATAGTCAGTATTTTCTATAATTCTTAGATTGAGCAAAAAAACCCAAACCATTTCGTAAGATTTGATGAAGAAGATGATGAGAGAAGAAGAAAACGCACCGATTGGAAGAGGAACTGCTGGCGGCGTTGTGGTCGGTCGACGGTAGCGCCCGACGGTGATTGGTCGAAGACAGCGTACGACGATGGTTGGTCGACAGCAGCGACCAAGTCTGGCGGTGGTGCAGTAGCGTGAAGGATTTGGAAGAGGAAGTTGGGAGAAGAGACTTGAGAGAGAATATTGAGAGAAATGGGGGGAAATGAAATGTTTGGAGGGGGGAAAGACAGATTTGGGGAAGAGGGAAAGGGGCTCATCGAGCCCCTCCAACCAACAAATCCCAACGGTCCGACCGGACCGTCGGGATTTCCAAGAGAAAGCCCAACGGTCAGATTGGACCATCGGCCTTTCTTTGGGAAATGCCAACGGTTCGGTTAGACCATCGGGAGTTCCAAAGAAATCCCAACGGTTCATCGAACCGTCGGGGTTTCTTGAGAATATACCGACGATTGTTTGTAGCGTCGACATTTCCTGTTTTTCCCTACCAAAAAGTCAGCATCGGGAAATATTTCGTCGAAAAATCTAAAAATTCTTGTAGTGCATCTACCTCACTTCATTTATTATGGTTCACTGTTTTTTTTTAGTTTAATAAATCTCATCTACCTCATTTATTTTGATGTTTGAATACTAAACCACCCTCTTTATTTCATTAATCCATACTTAAATAGAGGTAGGTGGGAACAACCCACATCTTCTTCCTATATATGACTTGCCCCCCACGTTGATTCTTTGAGAAATCTCCATTGCTAATACACCTCTAGCTGGGTGAGTGACTTCTACCTATTGAGATTTATGCCCCAAAGCCTCGTAATTAATTAATTATTTAATAATTAATAATAATTTTGATTATTTTATTTGCAATATGATATTATCCATTATATGAAAAATCCAAGGTTATTAGTGTAATCTTGAACAGTATGTGGTTGACATATAAGATGATCGTGTTCAAGAAATAACCTAAAGAGTCATAGTATATGGATAAGGTTGGGTGCCTTATCCTAGTAACACTATTGATACCGCCCACTTTGTAATAGTTACAAATGATTTGATCCAAATCGTTCATGTGGGGACATGTGAGTAGGGGTATCTTATACAATTAGTTTGTATAAGACTAGACCACAAAATATTTAATCTCTTTTTATAAATCCGTTAATTGAGAAGAGGATGATCATATGTGACTCTATCTTAATCCTGAGTGAGTTATGAACTCCTGCCTATGAGGGCTTGTCCTTTGATTTGAATGGGTGAGAGTGGCTTTTGTAGCCGATTCAATATGCCTACCATTTTGGGGACTTGACCAAATAGGGAGCTGGGAACATAATCTCACAAGATGGAATTCACTCATTCCCATATCAGGTAAGTAGATGAGTAGTTCCCTTAAGTGTTGATTTCGAGACTTGAACAATGGGGCCCTACCCTCTCACGACCCGAGAGGGACTTAGTTTATAATTATATTATAGAAAGATTATTCATTAGATGATTAGTAGTACTTACGGTGCAAGATGTAATTATAGGGGTAAAACAGACTTTTGACCCAACTGTAATTACGAACAACTCGTGAAGGATCGACTTGCATGTAATGATTATATCTATGGACACAACTTGTCCTACAGTGCATAAGAGTGCAACTCTAGGTCTGAAGTGGAGTGACCCTAGAGTTAAGAATGAAAATTGATTAATTAAAAAGTTTAATTAATTTATTTTGTATCATTGGAGCTTATAATCTATAGGTTCATAAGGTCCCCTTGCTAGCTCATAGTAACACTAAAAGATTAATTTAGTTGAAAGAAAAATTTGAAATGTTCAAATTAATATTTAATTTGAAGTGTTCAAATTAATATTTAATATATTAGATATATTAAATATAAAAGAGAAAAATATATTTATTGTATTTGATACATTGAATATTAAAATAATTAATGTATATTAGATACATTAAAGAAAAGATATTTATTAAATTTGAATTGGATTCAAATTAGGAAATAGATGTTGTAGGAGAATTTTAAAGGTTTGAATAAGATTCAAATTGGTTAGATAAATATATTTTAATATATTAGATATTAAAATATATTATTTAATTATTTTCCCTAGACCACTATAAATAGGACCCTAGGGGTGAGCCATTGGGCATTCTTCACAACACACATCTCCTCAATAGAGAGAATTAGAGAATTCTCTCTAGACCTCTTCCTCTTTAATCCTTTGTGGATTTTCTTTCAAGAGGCTCCTACAAGCCTTGGTCATGTGTTCGAGTCATAGCTAGGAAGACTTTGTGGAAGAGATAAAGATCCGCCAGAAGATTCTCTATATTTTCAAGGTATGTTATGCTTAACCATAATATTATTATTTAATTCTAAATAAACTCAAACTGATTTCTACGCTTCCGCTTAGGTTTAATTAGATTATTCCCTCCACTACCCTCCTTATTTCCTTTCAATTCCATCCAATGTTTTTGGTTCGTAATTCCTAACTTCTTGTATTTGTGTTAGGCACCCCTTTACTACAACAGTCCACGTGTGCACTTCAAGGACCAAAAGACTCCTCCCGACCCATTTCGATCCACTTAAGGTACTCTATTCTATTTTAAGTTTATCATTTTCTAGTATCGTGTTGTTTGTTCTCTTGTATCTAACTAGGAATGTGGAATTTGTGTGGGCCCAATCTAATTCGATCGTACACATTAGTTTGAGGTTCAGAATGACTTCTTTCTACCTTGTACACCATTGTTTTTTTTCTTTTTTTTTTCTTTTGTATGACACTGTCTTCAATTTACATATTGTGTTCATACACACATTTTGTTATGATTTGGAAATTAGTATGTGTATCTCTGTTTGAATTTTTTTAGTAATTGTTTAGTTTTTATTTTCCTTGGTTAAACTTTTTGTATACATTGGACTCAATTGTGGAAATGTTTATGTATTATGTTCTTATACCATGTTTGTGTACTTCGTTATTGATTTTCCTTGTTCGTAATTTGTAGTCCATAGTTTCATAAATACTATTTTTTTTTAAAAAAATTATGTTTTACAAAATAAGTTGAATAAAAAAAGTTCAATCTGATTTTTTAAAAAAAACAAAATCTCTCATAGTAAATAATACAAATTGTAATTGGTAGAATTAAAAGAGAGACCCGTCTTAATAATCTAATTCATACATGGAAGAAGAAAAAAGGGTGGACTTGTTCATTCAAAAAAAAAAAAGAAGTCACAAAGTGTTCCAAGAAATTGAATTTGTTCTAAAGGTTGGTAAAAAAAAAGTGGAAATGCATGGGTTTAAACGGTTGTTTAAAACTTATTACTTCAATTTGTTTAAAAAGTTGGAAATGCATTAGTTTTTCAAAAGAAAATATATTTTTACAAATATTACTTTATTTTAAATAATTTAGAACGTTGAACTTTGGGGTATTGTATGTGTGTTTTCTGAAAATATGAAGAAAATATAGGTATGTGGAATGTGCATAATAGTTTTGTTTTCTAAGAAAATATGAATGATGAAGGTTCATTTTTTTGGTAAATAAACAATTTTGTATATATTTGATATTTGTGTACTCAGAATTTCAAATCCTAATAACATCCTAATTTGTGTTTAAGAAAAAGATAAATCATAATGTCACATTAATAATACTCGGATAATGCTTCTTAACCAATTGATTTCATGCATAATAAACCCAAATGAGAAATTTGTTTTGAGCCCAATGGTCTAAGTTCATAACCCAAACACATGGGCTAATCCTAAATTTAAGCCCATTTCACTAAGCCAAAAATCCTAAACCGTAAACACTAAAACCTAAACCCCTAAACCCTAAAAACCTAAAACCTTAAACCCTAACCCTAAAACCCCAAAACCCTAAAACTCCTAAAATCATAAACCATAAAACCATAAACCCCTAAACCCTAAGACCCCTAAAATCAAAAACTCCAAAACGCCAAACCTCCAAAACCCTAAACCCTAAAACCCAAGTAATACTTGGATAATGTTTCTTAACCAATTGATTTCTTGCATAATAGACTCAAATGAACAATTTGTTTTGAGCCCAATGGTCTAAGTTCATAACCCATACACATGGAAACTAATTCTAAATTTAAGCCCATTTCACTAAGCCAAAAACCCTAAAGCCCGAAACCTTAAAGACCAAAACCCCTACACCCCTAAACCCCTAAACCCTAAACCCTAAAACCCCTAAACCTAAAACTTTAAACACCTAAACATTGAAAAGCTAAACCCCTAAATCATAAACCCTAAAACTCCAAATCCCCAAAATCTTAAAACCCCAAAACCCTAAAACTCCTAAACCATAAAACCATAAACTCCTAAACCCTAAAACCACCCCTAAACCCCCCAAAACTCCAAACCCCAAACCCCTAAAACTCCTAAACCCTAAACCCTTTAAACCCCCCAAAACCCTAAACCCTAAACCCCTTTAAACCCCTTTAAACCCTAAACCCTATAACACCTAAAATCCCAAAACTCCTAAACCATAAACTCTAAAAACCTAAAAACCTAAACTCCAAAACCCCTAAAATCCCAAAATTCTTAAACCATAAAACTCTAAAAACCTAAAAACCTAAACTCCAAAACCCCTAAACTCTAAAACCCTAAAAACTAAAAGCGTAAAAGAATAAAATCCTAAAATCCCAGAACCTTAAAAACGTAAACTCTTAACCACTCTTTGTAACCTTAGGAAAATTTGTAGGGTTGCTTGTTCCATGATATCACCATTAACTACATCACTTTGAATTTAGTAATATGGGTAGGACAAAGTTTTATATGGTCTTTGTTGGCAGTAACCTTGGTATTTACATGAGCTGGCATGAATGCCATAGACGAGTCCATGAATATAGGGTAGCAATTCACCAATTCTATGCAGCTTTTGCAGAAGCAGAGGCTGCATATACCCAATTTGTAGTCGAAACCAATGATCAACCCATTGCGGTCGTGCCTAGAAGAGTTCCATGGTGCACTTCTAGAATGAATAATGTTGATGTAGAACAGTGTAATAGTACTATGCTGATCTTATTGGGGTTCTTTGTTGGAATGATCGTTATGTATGTATGAATTAGCTTAGTCGAACATCGATGATACGCTTGATGTGCACTACAATTGATGTATCCAAAAATAAAAAATGACACATTTGTATTTTAGGAACAACTCTTATCCCCCCTTGTTCTTTCTCTAAGATGGAAACCATTGAAGAACTATTTAATGTCTTCACCATCATAACCACCTCCCAAAGACAGTTGTTATTGAGTCTAGCCTTCCTTTTGAACGATTATCGGAGGATAGATTACCAATTATAGTACGATAGACATCACATTAGGCAATTGAATTTCTTTCGCCTTATTTACGAGAATGATATATGTTGTTGTGAAAGCACGAGGATGGATAGAAGGACATTTGCAATCCCTGTGTAGTATGCTTAGGACGACCACAGTTTGCAAGTGACCCAATGTGTTGATATCGAGGAAATGGTTGTCATGTTCCTACAAATATTAGAGCACGACGTTAAGAATAGAGTAATTAGCAGGCAATTTGCGAGGTTTGGGGAGATGGTGTCTAGACACTTTAACTCCGTTCTCACAGCAGTCTTGCAGCTTCACGAGGTGTTGCTAAAAACCCCAGAGCCAATCACCAATGCATACACTGATGAGCGATGGAAATAGTTTGAGGTATAGAATGCGTTTCTGTACATTAATTGAAATAAATTACACGTTCATTAACGTCACTGCCATGTCTTGGATACAAAATTTTTTGGGTGAGTTAGATGGCACCTACATCAAAGTGAATGTCAGTACCACTGATTGGCCTTGATATAGGATGAGGAAAGGTGAAGTCGCGACAAACATACTTGGAGTTGTTTCTCTGAACGAAGAGTTCATATTCGTCATGCCAAGCTGGGAAGGGGTCCGCAATCGATTCTAAGGTTCTTAGGGACGCACTCTCTCGACCTAATGGCTTGAAGGTTTCTAAGAGTATACCCTAAATACTATCGTCTTTAATATTCATAGGTTAAAAGAAGCAGTAAGCTTATAAATTAACCATTGATACCTTCTATAGGATACTACTATCTGTGTGATGCTGGGTACCATAATGTAGAAGGATTCCTTATATCGTATAGAGGAAAACGGTAGCATCTTTCAGAATGGTGTGGAGCAAGAAATGCACCAACTACTCCAAGGAAAATTTTCAACATGAAACATTCTTCGGCAAGGAACATCATTGAGAGAGATTTCAGTGTGTTGAAGGGGAGGTGGGCCATTCTTCTAAGAAAGTCACTCTATCCGATTCAAGTACAATGCCAAACGATAACAACATGTTGCCTCCTTCACAACCTCATCACTAGGGAGATGGGGTCAGTTGCAATGTTGGATGAGGTCGAAGAAGATGACTTTGTGCCCAATGTTGTCAAATGGGATAATATACAATTCATCGAAACCTCCGACGAATGGACCGCATTTAGGGATGACTTAGCTGAGCGAATATTTGATGCTTGGGAATAATCTTGATGACTTTTCTACTTTGTATTTCTTTTGTACTCAATGGAACAGAATCTTATATTCACTTTTATGTTTTTAGAGGCTTTTATGATTTAAATGGGTAACTTTCTCATTTTTTTTCTTGCTTCTATATCAATCATATGGTAATATAATTATTTTACCTTGTACCATACACATTCTCTCGACCTAATTGTTTTTTTTATTGTATTCAATGTAACATTAGTTGACTATACGTACGCTTGCAGCATCATGGAAGGACATCAAAAGCTTTGAAACACACCTGGACATGGATGGAGGATGCAAAGTTGGTGGAGTCTTTAGCAGCGTTAGTAGAGGGTGGTTGGCGGTCTGACAATGGGACCTTCAAACCTGGGTATCTACAACTTCTCCACCGGATGCTTGCAGAGAAACTACCAAATTCTGGCATAAGCCAAAATACGATAGAATGCAAGATCAGATCTCTCAAAAAGCAGTACGGGGCAATCGTCGAGATGCTGCGTAGTACCTGCAACGGATTTGGTTGGAACAAAGAATTGAAATGTGTTGATGTGGATAAGTGGATTTTCGATGCTTGGGTTAGGGTATGATCGTACCATTATATCATATTCTCCTACATATTTTAAGCATATTAATATATTATCCTTGTCGATGTAAGGCCATCTTGCTGCCAAGGGGTTGCGAAACAAGTCAGTGTTCGAGAAGGACCGAGCCACAGGATTGGCCGTAGCGACGCCTATGGAGATGGTCTCCAATGCTGCAAAATAGATGGAGGAGGAGATTCGACTGGAATCACAAGACTGGAATCCATGAACAACGCCTAGGCGCTGTTCAAAAAAGCGTGAGAAAATTTCCGAAGCGCCTAGGCGCTGGCTCTCTGCCTTCCTGCACGGTTTTGGGCGCCTAGACGCTGGGATTTTTTTTTTTTTTTAATCTTCAACCGAAAAGTCCTCCTAAAAGTCCTCAAACTTGACCTTCAAAATACAATCTTTGATCACCTATAAAAATAAAAGAAAATGAAGAATTAAAATTCAAAAACTATATGAAAACTAACTAAAAACAATCTAAACAAGATAAAATATATATATGTAAAATGAACTTATCAAATACCCCCAACTTAGCCTTTTGCTCGTCCTCAAGCAAAGAATCATGAAAACAAAACTCAATAGCGCATATGTTGTGCAAAGTTAATAGTCTTATGCCTTAAAATAAAGTTCATCAATCTTTCAAAATAAAAGAATAGAAAATGCAAGAAATGTCAATCATATCTAATAGATAAGCTTCGTTGTCTTCATTGTAAATCCCTAGATGTGTGTGTGTGTACAATTATTGGTATTTTACCACCCTTCAACTCAAAGAAACTTTTTACCACAACAAAATTTGCCGAACTTCCAGTGGACTCTAAGATCTCACCTTTTGGCCAACCTTCACTCAAGCAAAACCATGTCAACTAGGATCATTTAGGAATCTCTAATAAATATGAATATTAGCAACATCATTTATTATTTATTTATTTTTTTACTTTGCTCCTCTTTTTTTTTTTTTTTATTATTAGAGAGGTTTATTAGTCACTTATACCTTCGTTCCAATGTACTAACACTTTGTGGTGAAAGCAGCTGACTACGAGCACAAGTCACTATTAAGATTGTATTCACATACTCACTTCCTACGTAAACTTTTCATGCAAAGAAAATCATGGGTTTCATGACCGCCCCTGATTACTCAATTCACTCTAGAAGTAGAAGTATCTCTCTTCTTTTTTTTCTTTTTTTTTCTTTCTTCTTTTTCCTTTCTTTTTTTTTTCGAAAGATATCAACAAGAAGTAAACAAGGCAATTCTTTTCCTAGCAAACAATTCATTTCGATTGATTCAGAAGGCCAGAGCAAGTTCTAAGGCAGCAAAAAGATTCCTTTAAACATCAAAGCAACAAAATACTTATAATTGAGTGCTCATAAGATTATCAAAGGGATAAAAATAAAGTTAACTACACTTCTCAGTCAGACAATAATCAATACACTTGCACTTATTTACCTTTTATTTCAAAAGAAGTCAGAACACTTTATTAATCAGCAAAAACCATTCAAACTCAAAGAAATCCCTCTACCCCCAACTCAAAAACCTGCATTGTCCTCAATGTCTAAAAGGAATAAAAAGGACAATAAGTAAACATCAAATGTAAGGGTTAACGAGACTTCCTTGAATGTGCTAAGTTTCAAAAATCCTAAGCTCCAATGACCTCATAGTTGCTTGTTGGGAGTTCTATTTCCTTCATTCAAAAAAAACTAGAGTAACAAAAAAATAAAGCTAGAAAATAAAAGTTGCAAAACAAACCTTTGGGTTGCCTCCCAATAGCGCTTGATTTATAGTCCTTAGCCTGACTTTTCTTCTCCTCTTCAAGGTGGTTTAAAGTAGTAGTATGAAGCATGTGACTCCAAAGAAGATTGGGATGATGGTGATCCACTCCTAAAGGTGCCTGAACAGTTCATATGATGTGGAGGATTGGGATCCTTGAAGACTTTGAATGTGACTGACTCATCATGAACTCGTAACTTCAGCTCTCCCAATTCTACATCAATCTTTGCTCTTCCTGTAGCCAAGAATGGTCTTCCCAAAATCATAGGCATGTTCTCATCTTCCTCCATATCCAACACTAAGAAATCTGCAGGAAATATAAATTTTCCTACCTTGACAAGAACATCCTCAATGATTCCCCATGGGTGCCTAATTGATCTATCAGCCAGTTGCAGAGAAACAGTTGTTGGTTTCACCTCTCCTATTCCTAATCTCTTAAAAATAGACAAAGGCATCAAGTTAATACTGGCTCCTAGATCACATAATGCATTAGCAAAGATAATATCACCAATCGAACAAGGAATAGAAAAACTCCCTGGATCTTTCAGTTTGGGTGGTAATTTCCTTTGCAATATAGCACTGCACTCCTCTGTGAGTGGAATCATTTCATAATCCTCCAATTTCCTTTTCTTCTTCAAGATGTCCTTCATGAATTTGACATAATGTGGCATTTGTGCAAGGGCATCTACAAAAGGAATGTTAATATGCAATTTCTTAAAAATATCAATAAACTTACTGTATTGCTTATCCTTTTTGTTCTTCTGGAGGCGTTGAGGAAATGGAATAGCTGACGAAGTAGCCAACTGTGGTTTATCCTCAACTCACTTAGTGGATGATTCTGGTGTAATCTTTTTTTCTTTTTCTTCTCTGGACTCCTTGTTTGGCATTGGCTCAACCAACTCTTTACCACTTCTCAAGGTAATTGACTTACAGTGCTCCACTGGATTCTTTTCTGTTGTGCTCGGTAAATTACCTAGAAGCCTGTCCACCATCATGTTGGCTAGCTGACCAACTTACACCTCTAAATTTCGAATGGATGCTGCTTGATTCTGAAAGGTGGTCTTTGTTTCAGTCATGAATTGATTCGTAGTGTTTGCCAACTGAATCATTGCCTCTTCAAGGCTGCTTTTCTTTTCAGGCTACTGAAATCCTGGTGGTGGTAGATTTTGAGTTTGATTTTGCTTCCATGAAAAGTTAAGGTGATTGCGCCAGCCAGGATTATATGTATTTGAATAGGGGTTATTTTGTGGACGATTAAAGTTCCCTACAAACTGAACTTGTTCACTGCACCCTGGCATAAGTGGATTTCCAACTTGACAGTCCTCACTTCTATGGGCCCCATGGCAGTATTCACAATATCCAAGAGGCGATTGAATAGCATTTACTGTCATTTGACTTGCTTGGAGTTGCTTCGTAAGTGAAGCCACCTGTGCAGTCAAATTTGCTATGGCATCAACCTCACTAACTCCCATTGCCTTCTTCTGAACTAATCTCTCGCTTGGCCATTCATAGTGATTCATAGTCATTTCTTCCAATAACTCAAAAGCCTCATTCTCAGTTTTGCTCATGAACGCTCCTCCTGAAGCTGCATTAATGGTGGTCCTCGTATTGCCATCATACCATTATAAAAATTTTGTACTTGCATCCATCGAGGCAATCCATGGTGAGGACACTTTCTTAAAAGCTCCTTGTATCGTTCCCAAGCTTCATATAAATTCTCTCCTTCATACTGAGAAAAGTTACTAATCTCACTTCGAATCTTAGCTGTTTTTGCTGGTGGAAAGAACTTGGCCAAAAACTTTTGAGCTAAATCATTCCAAGTTTTAATAGAAGCGGCCGGCAAAGAGTTTAACCACTGCTTAGCTCGAGCCTTTAGAGTAAAGGGAAAAAGTCTCAATCTAATGGCATCATCAGTTACTCCATTGTATTTGAATGTATCACATATTTCCAAGAAGTCAGAGATATGAGAATTTGGATCTTCATGTTGTAATCCACTAAAATTCACTGAAGTTTGGATCATCTGAAGCGTAGCCGGCTTAATCTCAAAGTTATTAACTTGAATTGCTAGCCTCCGAATAGCAGAATGTATCTCCGTTATGTTTGGCAACACATAGTCTCTCAAAGTTCTATTCTCATTCTGTCCTGCACCTTCTTCCATCCTTTCTTGTTCTTGTGCAGTACGCTCTCTCTTTTCTTTTCTGTTTTTTCTGCAAGTGCGTTCGATCTCAAAATCAAAAGGAAGTAGATTACTGCTTCCAAATTTTCGCATACACTTGCTTAAACTCCTGACAACAACAAAAACAAAAAGCAAAAATTAAAACAAATAAAATAAAACTCATATTAAGACTAAAGCAATTGATTTTGATATTGATAAATTAAACATTCATTCCCCGGCAACGACGCCAAAAACTTGTTGTTCGAATTCGCAAGTGTACGAATCGTTACAAGTAATATAGTAGTGTGAGTACTAGTATCATTCTCCACAATGAATGAATGCTATCAATTACCAAATTCGTAAGCTTCAATTTTATCTGAGGACCAAATAATTGATGATAAGTGAAATTAAAATTAACAGCAAAAGAATGAAATGCGACTCTAAAATTAACAATGTAAAACAGATGATTAAATTTAATTGCAATATGTTCTAGAGCTATGACTTCACCGTTATCTTCTCCTATTCTTCATCCATTAATAGTTGAAGCAAATTCTATTTCTAGATTGTTTGCAAGTTCTACCCTATAGACTCGATATTCTCTCTCAAGCAATAACGATATTCATTGAAAAGTAAATTGCCTATATCTCTATGACAATTCCAACAATTCAATTATGACGAACGTAGAACTTAAATTTCCACAAAACCCACAAGGATATCTCTATCTCAAGTGTAAATTAGGGAAAACTATTCAAATCTATCAACAATTATTGTCTCTCAACCTCGAATTATGACATGAAATTGATGCAAAGAGTGGCCAAATCTAAACATGCATTAAGCTCAGAAAAGTTTTCACAACCAAATACGAAATTGAAATATCAACTATTAACTATGAAGAATAGGATTCGAATAGCAATTACATCAAAGCTCTAGAAAGAAAAAAACTTAGTTCATAATGTAAAACTTAACAAGACTAGCTAAAAGTATCAATGGAGTCCTGAAAGGAAGAAAAAAAAGAAGGAAAAAGGGAAAAGAAACAAACCTGGGTGATTCCACGAGTTTCCAATCGTCCCTCTCACTTCGTTCGATTGCTCGGATCCTCCAAAATACTGTATAGTCGTCTTCCTTTCATACTCTCCCTTCTGTTCTCTATTTTCCGCCCCCAAGAACCTCAAAATCGACCCCCAAAACTGATAAAAGATGCCCATTTTAAGTTAGGGCAGTCGACGTAGCGCCTAGGCGCTGTTAAAAAAGCGTGAGAAAATTTTCGAAGCGCCTAGGTTCTAGCTCTCTGCCTTCCTGCATGGGTTTGGGCGCCTAGGCGCCGGGATTTTTTTATTTTTATTTTTATTTATTTATTTTTTTAATCTTCAATCGAAAAGTCTTGAAGCTTGACCTTCAAAATACAATCTTTGATCACCTATAAAAATAAAAGAAAATGAAGAATTAAAATTCAAAAAGTATATGAAAACTAACTAAAAACAATCTAAACAAGATAGAATATATATATATGTAAAATGAACTTATCAATGATAAAACAATAATTATAATCAATCTTTAGATGCTTTTACTACTTCTCTATCGACTTGTGACTTCCCATGTGTTTACACGACCAATTGAATTAGGTCTTTTATATAAATTTTCTAGTCCTTAATACATAATTATTTGATAGTAATTCAACTTCCTATTCAAGAAAAATTATAAACCTAATGAATCTATACATAAAAGAAAATCAAGTTCTTTCTTAAAAAAAATAGAAAAAAAGAAAAAAAAAAGGAAAGAAAATCAAGTGAAATAGAATTATCTAAAGACATAAATCTATATAATATTAAAAAGTGAGACTATTAGGAAAACATTTTTAGCCACTCAGGTCTTTTCTTTTGTTTATTAATTTACAAAGTATGCCATTAAAGATTATTTATAATTAATTAATTAATTAATTAGATGTACATAATCTAAAAGTTGAGATATAAAATGTTTTTTCTACCACTTAAAAGATTTTCTTCCTTTAATTATAATTTATAATAGAATTTCAAAAGTTCTAGAATTCCAAAAAAAAAATTAACTTCTTATTTTTTTACCACTATAAAAATGAGACATTTCTTCACCATTTTTAATCAAAACTTAGAGATATTTTTAAAAAAAAATAATTCTCTCAATTTTGGAAGCATCTCAAGATTGATCCATTCAAGTTACAAGATATGCATGTATTGAACCTATAGCTTGGAACCCAGACTTGCAATATTACAATTCCACTATGAAGAAGATGAAAAATAGTTTTTGTCGGCTAACAATTATCAAGTGAGTAAATATATTTTTTTACTATTTATTATTATTATTTTATATTTAGTGTATTTTTTTAAAAAAATTAAAATGGTTGAGAAAATAAAAACATTTGATTAATTACAAGTTTAGGAACGTTTTGTTAAAAAAAAAATCCACGTAAACTAATACGTTACAAATTTTTCATTTTTTTTCATTTAACTAGAAATAGTAAGTTAATCAATTAATTAATTATCAATGTAGTAAATTAAAAATTAATTATCAATAATAATTTGTAAAAAAGGAAAGAAAATCAAGTGAAATAGAATTATCTAAAGACATAAATCTATATAATATTAAAAAGTGAGAATATTAGGAAAACATTTTTAGCCACTCAGGTCTTTTCTTTTGTTTATTAATTTACAAAGTATGCCATTAAAGATTATTTATAATTAATTAATTAATTAATTAAATGTACATAATCTAAAAGTTGAGATATAAAATGTTTTTTCTACCACTTAAAAGATTTTCTTCCTTTAATTATAATTTATAATAGAATTTCAAAAGTTCTAGAATTCCAAAAAAAAATTAACTTCTTATTTTTTTACCACTATAAAAATGTGACCTTTCTTCACCATTTTTAATCAAAACTTAGAGATATTTTTAAAAAAAAATAATTCTCTCAATTTTGGAAGCATCTCAAGATTGATCCATTCAAGTTACAAGAGATGCATGCATTGAACCTATAGCTTGGAACACAGACTTGCAATATTACAATTCCACTATGAAGAAGATGAAAAATAGTTTTTGTCGGCTAACAATTATCAAGTGAGTAAATATATTTTTTTACTATTTTTTACTATTATTTTATATTTAGTGTATTTTTTTAAAAAAATTAAAATGGTTGAGAAAATAAAAACATTTGATTAATTACAAGTTTATGAACGTTTTGTTAAAAAAAAAATCCACGTAAACTAATACGTTACAAATTTTTCATTTTTTTCATTTAACTATAAATAGTAAGTTAATCAATTAATTAATTATCAATGTAGTAAATTAAAAATTAATTATCAATAATAATTTGTGTGGAGTTTAAAGGTTGGAATACAAGAGGTTTTGTTATTTCATTCCCCAATAATTTAAAGAATTTTTATTTAATTATAATATGAAATCAAATTAGTAAAATAATTATTTTTATTGAGGTTAAAAAGTTTTGGTTAAATTATTAGTTTAGTCCTTCAACTTTCAGGTTTGTGTATATTTGGTCTCTAGACTTTGAAAAGTCTCTAATAAGTCCTTGAACTTTCAATTTTGTGTCTAATAGGCCTCTGATGTTGAGGATCACACATTGGAAAAATGAAAAGACCTTACAATCTTATAAGATACATGAGTTACTCCTTTTATCGCCAATTGGTTTTGAAATGGAATTGTAACATCCGTTAATTTTAGGTGTTTTTGTCAATTTTCACCCTTGGAAATTATTTTAGAATTTAATTTGATCAATTCTTGTTGTTGGGTCTTTTTGAGTCATAACTGAAGGTTAATTGGAAGCAATTGGGCTCAAGGAGACTAATTTGAACTTGCCCAAACTTTTTTCCATTTTCAAAACTTTATTGGGTTTTGGAGTTAGAGAAAAGATGAAAAGGGAAAAGTTGGAAGATGGGTAAAAAGGGAAAGGGAGAAGAGTTAAGTTTAAAGAGGTTAAAAAAAACATAAAATTTCAACACTCAAAACCTTCGTTTTCATGCACGCACAGACCCCCCCCCCCCCCCCCCCCCCCCCCCCCAATCATTTTTTTCTTCTCATTCTTCTCACTCACGCCGCTGGCCACCTGGCTTTCATATCTTTTTCTTTTTCTTAAGCCTCACGCCAACAGTTCCTTGTAAACGAATCCCAACATCGACGACGAAAAAGCTACAGGCAAATGACTCTTATTTGTCGTACGCAACACCCACGAGATTTTCGGTCAGTCCACCCTCCGACCAATGCATAAGCGAATGACGACACAGTTCAGTGGCGGTGGTAACTCCAACATCGTCTCTTCTTCCTCGTCCTCGCGACTCTGGCGATGCTAAACTCTGTGGCTGACGCTCCCTTCGACCAACTATTTGCACTCAGTGTTTTGAGTCCTTAGGCAGTGAGGGCGGTAGTTCTCCAACGATCAATGGTAAGTTTACCTTCAATAGAGCTTTCAAGATGTTTTGGTTGATATTTGAATTGACCTATAGCTATTTGACCCTGTTGCAAATTATCCATAGGCTATTAAGTCTAGATCTGTGAAATTGGGCATGTTCTGAGTCAAACCAGTAAGTGTTTCGGCCTGTTTTGGTGAAGTTAGTAAGTTTCAGCACCTGCTTGAACTCGATCGAACTTGATTAAAGTGATTTAAATCAATCTATAACTATGTGATGCTCTCTATTTTAGGTTCTGATTAGTTTGAAGTGTTCGATTTGGTATAGGAAGAGACTTTTTGATAAGTCAAGCCATTGAGATTCAATTCTAGTTGCTATTAAAATTAAAGGTTTATTCGTTGTGGCTTTCGAATAGTGATTGCTTTGGAAATTGATTATAGGTCGGGCAAAGGATTCTTTAGGTGGGAATTTTATAAGTTCATCTCTTGAGTTCATAGCCAAGGTAAGTGACTTTTATGATTGCTTTATACATGTTGGGAACTGATTTTTTAAAATGCTGTGTTTTTAAATGAAAATGATTTTATATGTATGTTTGCCAAGTATGGTACTTATTATTGCGATGCATGATTTATGATATATATGTGAGAAAGAATGTTTCATGTTGCATCATTGAATGAAAGTTGAAAATGTTTTGGGACCTCATGCATATGTGTGACTGCATAACTGAAATGTTTACGAAGGTTGTGGCAATTACCTTATTCAAAATGTTGATGTACATCTAAATGAAAATGAAGGCATATGTCAGCCAAGGCTCGGCTCGACTGATTGGATGCCAACTAACCATCAACTGGGGTAAAGTCTCAAGAGGGGTCCACCAAGCATCAAGGAGTTGGAAAATAAAAAGGAAAGGTCATGAGAGGTTGGGTTAATTGTTCACATTAAGCCGAAGAGAAAAGGTTAAAAGGAAACGTTTCCATTATGAAAAGATTTTAGGTCCCACTAGAGGAAAGGTTTTTCTTAAAAAAAAATCATGTTGCATGTGTTTGCATATCCTGACCCTGGTAATGAGGTCACTTACTGAGTATTTTAAATACTCACATTTTTTCAAAAATGTTATTTTCCAAGTAAAGGCAAGGACTTCTTAGGCTATTGACAAGACAGTTTGTTGAGAAAAACTATGGGTGATTTAGAGGAGATTCTCGCATTTATATTGTCAATTTAAGACGTTGGGTTAGCAGATATTATATATGTCATGAAAGTATTTTAATTGATTTAATGTTTTATTTCATTTTATGTTTTGTAATGATTTTAAAGGGATATCGAAGAAAAAGATTTTGACTGCTTTAAAAAAAAGGTGTCATTCTTCTTGTCTTTTATTAAAGTATTTTTTTAAAAATTTTAGTAGCATGAAAGTACTAACGTCCCTAGGTAGTTAAAGTTAGAAAAGTCGAGTTGTTACAGTTGGTATCAGAGCCCAAGGTTATGGGTTCTATAGGCTTGCTTACATCCTAAGCACTAAGTGTCACCATGGCCAAGCAACAAACACCTTGTCATTGTCAGGTATGTCATTGTTACAAAATGTTTTGTTTAAAAATTGTTTCAAAATGTTTTGTTAAAAAAAATGTTTATGAACATATATGTTTAGTGTGATGTTTGGAATGCTTGTTGATGTTATACATTGTGGGTAATGGAAGTGATAGTGCTTAAAGGAAGCTTTTATAGCGTTAAACACTTGCTTAAGCGTGAGATTGAAGTAGCTAGTTTATACAAGAAAAAGAAGAGGAGATCTTAAGAGACTAAAGTTCTTCAAATTTCATTAGGTGAAACGATGTCTCTTATTAAAACTTTTAAAGGAATGATATATTATGGTTACTCTTGTGGAGTTTAAGGTTTAATGGGCTAAGTAAGGTATTTTAGTTTTGTATGTGTCATGCCCAAAAGAATGAAAAAGTTACAAGATAGAGTATAAGTGATAATATGAAGAACTTGAGGCTTGAGACTTAAATACCCTAGCTTAGTTTGTGTGATTAGCAAAGAAAGTCAAAGGTAGTTTAAAAAAGGACTTAGACTGAAAATGGAAAGGAAAGTTGTTGTTTTGAATTGAAAGGTCATTTTTCAAGGTATGTCAAATTATTTGGATTTATCCATACCATGGTTATTATAAAAAGACTTTAGTTCAATTGGACCAAGAGAAGGTTCTTTTTGAAGTTTAGAAGCAACACCAAATAGTTAAGAAAATCCTATGGAAGATTCAATTTGGAACTCCAACTGTGAAATCATGGTAAGAATTATAAGTGATAGGAATGAACATTTCATCCTGCAGCAGAAACATTAGATTGTTTTTTATTTTACTTAGAATTAAAAAAAAACTAAAGTTAAGCAATAAATATCTTTGTATATTATAGAGATATTTCTGGCGGGTCTTTAATTTTCTTGCTCTAACTCCAACGAGGTTGAAACTCCAATTCCATAAAGCCTACTTGCTATGACTCGAACAAATGACCAATGTGAAAGTCTCTTGAAAAAAAATCTACAAGGGATAGGAGAAGAAGAGGTCTAGAGAGAATTTTCTAATTCTCTATTGAGGAGATATGTGTGCTATAATGGCTCAACCCAAAGGTCCTACTTATAGAGATCTAGGGCAAATATTTGCTATAATTAAATAATATATATTTTAATATATAATATATTAAAATACATATATTTAATCTATTTGAATCTTATTCAATTCTTTTAAATTCTCCTACGATATTTATTTCTTTATTTGAATCTTATTCAAATTTTATAAATATACTTTCTTTAATTATCTAATATACATTAATTATTTTAATATTTAATGTATCAAATACAATAAATATATTTTACTCTTTTATATTTAATATATCTAATATATTAATTTGAACACTTCAAATTAAATATTAATTTGAACATTTCAAATTTTTCTTTCAACTAAATTGATCTTTTAGTGTTACTATGAGCTAGTAAGGGGACTTTATGGACCTACAAATTATAAGCTCCAATTATACAAAAAATTAGTTAAACTCTTTAATTAATCAATTTTCATTTCATTAACTTTAGGTCACTCCACTAAAGACCTAGAGTTGCATTCTTATGCACTGTAGGACAAGTTGTGTCCATGGATATAACCATTACATGCAAGTCAATCCTTCACGAGTTGTTTGTAATCACAGCTGGGTCAAAAGTCCGTTTTACCCCTATAATTACATATTGCACCTTAAGTACCACTGATCCTCTAATGAACAATTTTTTTATGATCCAACCATAAATTAAGTCCCTCTCAGGCCAATGAGAGAGTGGGGCACTATTGTTCAAGTCCCGAAATTAGCACTTAAGGAAACTACTCATCTACTTACCCTATATGGGAAGGAGTGAATTCCATCTTGTAAGATTATTCCCAACTCTTTATTTGGTCAAGTCTCCAAAATAATAGGCTTATTGAATCGGCTAAAAAAGCCACTCTCACCCATGCAAATCAAATGACAAGCCCTCACAAGCAGTAGTTCATAACTCACTCAAGATTAAGATCGAGTTCATATGATCATCCTGATGAAATATTAATCTTCTCAATTAACAGACTTATAAAGAGAGATTAAATATTTCGTGGTCCAATCTTATACACACTCATTTTATAAGATACCCCCACTCACATGTCTCCACATGAATGATTTAGATCAAATCATTTGTAACTATTATAAAGTGGGCAATATCAATAATGTTACCAGGATAAGGCACTCAATCTTATCCATATACTATGACCCTTTAGGTTATTTCTTAAACATGATCCTCCCGTAAGTCAATCACATACTGTTCAAGATTACATTAATAACCTTGGATTTTTCACATAATGGATAATATTGCATTGTAAATAAAATAATCAAAATTATTATTAATTATTAAATAAATCATTAATTACATGATTTTAGGCCATAAATCCAAACAATAAGTAGAGACAGGTTTTGTGGTTATTGAGGATAAGTCTTACATGGAGAATGAAAAGGAATACCTTGCATTTAATGGCCTTAATAAGGAAAAGTGTGAGAAAAAAGAAAAGTGATATAGAAAGTTTTGCAATATTGAGAAGGCAAAGGAAGTTAGAATGTTGAGATTCCAAGTACATGCCTATGGTTTGACTTTTTACAATATGATTTGCGTTTACAAGCCTTTAGAAGGGATACAAAAAAAAGAAAGAAAAGAAAATCTTGTTACTACTTTGGAACTTAGAATCTTGATAGGCTTTGGTTGTGAGAAATTGCATAATACTTTGACTTTAGTATAGAATTGTTCTCCCAATATGAATGATTAAGCAAGGATAATCCAAGTTTCGAAAGGGAGCTTTGATAAGCTTCTTTCTTAGAATTACAAAGGAGTTGGAGGAACCAAACTTTTAATTGGAGTTAGTTGTTGGTAATAGTTGCCAAGAACTATTGAAATGAAACTTTGAAGCTTTATTAGTGAGGAGTTGGATTGGCGGTTATTCAAATTTTGTGAGGATTGAATTTTGGGATTAAATTAGTTCAAGAAACTAATGAAGCCATTGATTCGATTGAAAGGATAAATTAAGTTAGCTTGAAGTAAATGGAAAAACTGTGCTAATATTAAATAAAGTAAGTTGGGCCTTCAGGTTTATCACAAGCACAGGATGTAGATTTCAGCAAAGAGCTCGAGCTGAGAACTATTTCCAATCTTAAAGCTCCATATAGAGTGGCCCCAACAAAGTTGAAGTAGCCTAGGTGACCGATATAAGAGCTATTAGGTTTAATATACCCTAGTGTTTTTGCCTTGGGGCACACCAGTTTGTTAAAAAAAAAAAGGAAATATGGATTTGTACGGCTATGTATCAATTGTCGGAAGCTACACAAGGTAACAGTGAAGAATAAGTACTCTCTCTTGCATTGATAACCTTTGAACCAACTTCAAGGAGAAAATGCATTCTCAAAGATAGATTTTCGAGTCAGGAAGGTTGATATCCCAAAGACTGCCTTCAAGATCATGTATAGTCATTATAAGTTTATTGTGATGTCTTTTGGACTCACCAATGTTCCGGAAACTTTCATGGATCTCATAAACTGAGTCTTCAAGAGCTTTTTGGACTCATTAGTGATTGATAATGCTCATTTATGAGTGTTATTTGACTCTAAAAACTAAGCTATTTGCTTAGAAAGCGAGTGTTTAATGTTATATATAATTCATGTCATTTAGGGAAAATTTAAGTAAAAACAAGTTTTGCATGTATTTGAAGTCTTGATTTGGTAAAAATAAGTTTTTAAGTGTATTTAGAGTCATTTTTGTTAAGAAAGTATTAATTTTTGTTGGTTTTGTGTAGAGGCTGAAAAATGACCAAAATGTGCCCACATTCTGGTCGCAATTGAGGCAAAAGAAAGATGATTCAAGAGATATGCGACCAGAATGCGCTAGCAATTGAGAGCAAAAGCCAAATTCCAAATGTTGCAGGAAGAGCTCAAAATGAGCCCAACTATGTGGCCACATTTAGGCTATTTCGACAACAGCACAATTTCGCTTAACTACACCACATCCGGACCTTTTTCAGCAAATTCTCCCAGATTTGTGAGATTTGCAGATAAAATCAAACATTCACAATTAAATCTCCGAGGATCAAGGGATATGATCTATCAAGCCTCTCCACACTAATATCGGCAGCAAACCTTAGGCCTTGAGGTCTATAAAAGAAGGCTCAAGCTTCAATTTCAAGAGAGCTTGGAGTTGGGAATTCTCTTCATTGCAAAATTCTATCATTTTCTCTGTAATTTAGCTGCCACTTCGAGTCTCTCCTAAGCTCTGTTCATATTCCATTCGGACTCCAATTTCGAAAGAATGAGGAGTAAGTACTTGATTCTCCTGGAAAAATGTAGAACAAGTTAGAAAGGAAGAACATCTTAGGGTTCTTTTTGTTCTTAGTTTTTCTATTCAGTTCTGTAAGTTTTTAGGAGTTGACTTGTTGTTTTATCTTTATGTTCTAGCTGTGTAAGTTTCTGTTTTTCATTTAAATTTAAGTAGTAGTTCCTTTTTAATTTAATTTAATTTAGTTCTTTCTTTGTTTTCATACTTCAAAGTGTATTCAATTTCATTCTTCAATGAAGTGTGTTATTTCTTATTCTCATTTATTCTTTATTTTCTGCACTTTAGTTTTCTTTTCGATGAGTAGCTAAACTCTTTAGAGGGGATTCAATGAAGTGGATACCCTAAAAATGAGATAAGCCCCACCATGTGATTCTAGTAACTTTGCTTAACATTTAGCATTGTTTGCTTTTATTGAGTTTAAGTTTCATTGTTACCTTAAACTAATCACTTAAGTTAGCATAGTTTGTGTGAGATTCAATACTGAAAGGGTAGGATCGAGCATACGTTTTTATAAAAGCAATCTAGGAGAAGAGTCTAGACATAGAACTTCACTTTTTGTACCTAGACATAAGACAAAAACTTTTAGAATCATTGAGTTGTGTTCTTTATTTATTTAAGTTAAAATTAGCCATAGACATGTTAAAATTAGTCATAGACATATGTGTTTAAATGCTTAGTCTCCTAAAAGCACTTAAAAAAGGGCTAAATAGGTGTTGAACTTGATTCATGGTGTTAAATGTCGGTTAGGGTAGGTTGCGGGCACATTTCAGTAGCATTTTTTCTGAATCGCACAGAACTCGAAAGAGGCAGCATGCCGGTGCAAGAGGCAGAATCTTTGAAATAGCCGAACCTAGTTAAGCAAGTTTGCTGGTGCATGGTGGACGCATTTCCTCATGGTTGAAACAGATTTGAACCCCCTGCTTCTCATTACTGTTTTCTTATTTGTTCTTTTAGTTTCCTTTATTTTCATTGCACAAAACATCAAAAAAAAATTTATTTATTTGGTTACCTTCGATTGCAACTTGAAAGTACTTGTGTTGTTAACTGAAAAGCTCTTTGTTAACCATTCCCTTGGGTTCGATACTTGGAATACTTCCATATATTACTTGTTGGATAACGTGCACTTGCGTTCTTTGCGTTAGCAGTCATTAGTGATAATGTTTATAGATGATGTATTGGTTTATTTCGAGACTAAGGAGCAACATGATGAACACTTTAGGCAAGTTTTGACGACCTTGAAAAGTAATAAGCTTTTTGCCAACTATTCTAAGTCTAAGTCTTGGTTGGACAAAGTTTATTTTCGCAAACACGTGGCTATTAAAGACGTTATTGTAGTGGACCCTTATGAAGTGAAAGTAGTTCGCAGTTGACCTAGACTCGATACAATGACAAAGATTTGTAGTTTCTTGGTTTGGTGCTACTATAAGAGGTTTGTATAGAATATATCAAGTTTGGTAGTACCTTTGACTCTATTGAAACGCGAACACAACTTCCAGTTAGAGTGAAGGCTTGCGAGAAGAATTTTCAAGAGTTAAAAGAATAATTGACTCCAACCCCAATATTAATTGTTCCTAATAGTGTAGGAGGTATAGTAGTTTATAGTGATGCTTCAGGGAAAGGACAAGATGTTGCACTAATGAGGTTGCTACTTATGTTTTCCGTCAAGAAAAGGGACCTCAACGTAATTACACCATTAATGACTTAGAACTCATGACAGATTGTTAATGCCCAACAAAATAACGCAAGTGAGATTTTATTCTCTCTAGTGACTCAACTGTGTTGTGTGAAGGGAGATTATGTGTGTCAAAAGATTGTCCTCTAGGAGCAAAGTTGTTAGAGCAGACATGCAAAATATCTTTTTTAGTGTGTCGTGGTAGTATAAAGATGTATAAGAATCTCAAAAAGCATTATTGGTGGCATATTATGAAGAAAAAAAATGAAGAGAGAGATTTATCAGTTTGATAGTAAGTGCTTGTCATGCAAACAAGTGAAAGCTATGAGGTAGAGGCATGTTGGTTTATTGCAACCCTTAAGTGGTTCGATTTGGAAATAAGAAATGTTGCTAACGAACTTTGTTATAAAGACTACCAAGGACTGGGAAAAGTTACAAAGTGGGTTTTGACAATGGTGGACTGACTAAAGAAGTTTTTACACTTTATTCCAGGTAAGGTCACTTATGTGGTGGAAAAGTAGGTGAAATTATACTTAAAGAAGATAGTTAGACTTTAGAATGTACCATTGTTGATAATGTCAGGTAGAGACCCTTGATTTACATTGACATACTTGAAAATTTATAGAAGGTACTTGGAATGAAGTTGGGTTTTGGTTTTTGATAATTCTCATTTGTGAGGATTATTTAACCCTTATACTTAAATTATTCTTGCTATTTTGTGTATTTTGATGTATAAAGAGCTAGCAAAAGCTGGTTTTATTAGAAATATTCATGAAAACTTGTTGAAATAATGAATAAGAAAAAAAGACGCTGAAAAGAGATAGAAAAGTGTTGATTTGGTGGTTTTTGTGCGAGATTTTGAACAGGGTAGACTTGCAATTGCAATCCAGAATGGAAATTGCAATTGCAATTCTTCACAAATTTGGAAAATGTAGGAAATTTGGAATCTACGAGTTATTTGAAAAAAATTTGAGATTATTCTCCACGATTTCAGCGAGATCAATTGGTCATATTTGTTCAAAGACAAAGAAGAAAACTCTAGCTTGTGAAGCCTACAAAAGGAGCAAAAAGTCGAAGTCCAAAAGGGGAGAAATTTTTGTTGGAATTTATGCCTTAAAGCCTCGTAATTAATAATGTATTTAATAATTAATAATAATTTTGATTATTTTATTTGTATTGTAATATTATCCATTATATGAAAAATCTAAGGTTATTAGTGTAATCTTGAACAGTAATACGGAAGGATCACGTTCAAGAAATAACCTAAAGGGTCATAGTATATAGATAAGGTTGGGTGCCTTATCCTGAAAACACTATTGATACAGCCCACTTTGTAATAGTTACAAATGGTTTGATCCAAATCGTTCATGTAGAGACATGTGAGTGGGGGTATCTTATACAATGAGTTTATATAAGACTGGACCACGAAATATTTAATCTCTCTTTATAAATCCGTTAATTGAGAAGATTAATATTTCATCAGGAAGATCATATGCGACTCGATCTTAATCCTGAGTGAGTTGTGAACTCCTGCCTGTGAGGGTTTGTCCTTTGATTTGCATGGGTGAGAGTGGCTTTTGTAGCCGATTCAATATGCCTACGATTTTGGAGACATGACCAAATAGGGAGCTGAGAACATAATATCATAAATATGGAATTCACTCATTCTCATATAGGGTAAGTAGACGAGTAGTTCCCTCAAGTGTTGATTTCGGGACTTGAACAATGGGACCCCACTCTCTCATAGGTCCGAGAGGGATTTAGTTTATGGTTGGATCATAAACAAATTGTTCATTAGAGGATAGTGGTACTTAAGGTACAAAATGTAATTACAGGGGTAAAACGGACTTTAGACCCAACTTTAATTACAAACAACCCGTGAAAGATGGACTTGCATGTAGTAATTATATCCATGAACACAACTTGTCATACAGTGCATAATAGTGCAACTCTAGGTCTATAGTGGAGAGACCCTAGAGTTAATGAATGAAAATTGATTAATTAAAGAGTTTAATTAATAAATTTTGTATCATTGGAGCTTATAATCTGTAGGTCCATAAGGTCTCCTTGCTAGCTCATAGTAACACTAAAAAATCAATATAGTTAAAAGAAAAATTTGAAATGCTCAAATTAATATTTAATTTGAAGTGTTCAAATTAATATTTAATATATTAGATATATTAAATTTAAAAGAGAAAAGTATATTTATTGTATTTGATACATTAAATATTAAAATAATTAATGTATATTAGTTACATTAAATAAAAGATATTTATAAAATTTGAATAAGATTCAAATAAATAAATATCGTAAGAAATTTGAATGAGATTCAAATAAGTATAAGATATATTTTAATATATTAGATATTAAAATATATTATTTTAATTATGGTAAAGATTTTCCTTTGTCTCTATAAATAGGACCCTTGGGTTGAGCCATTAGACATAACACACATCTCCTCAATAGAGAATTAGAAAATTCTCTCTAGATCTCTTCCTCTCCAATCCCTTGTAGATCTCTTCCTCTCCAATCCCTTGTAGATTTTCTTTGAAGAGGCTCCAACAAGCCTTGGTCCTGTGTTTCTAGTGATAGCCAAGAAGAATTTGTGGAGGAGATAAAGACTCTCCAGAAATATCTTCATATTTACTTCAAGTAAGTTTGCTTAATCTTAATTTTTTTGAGAAATTAATATTAATTTTTTTAGATTAATTTTAAATAAAATCAAAGACGATCCAATGTTTTCGCTGCTGAGTGAAACATTTATTCCTTCAATTGGTATCAGAGTCGTCTTTGAATTTTATTTAGAATTAAGGTCTTGTATGGTAGGTATTTTAATTTTATATATGTGATATATGTGGTTTGCAAATTGATTCTTTAGGCTATTTGACATTAGATTTATTCCTTTGATTAGATCCTTGTAAAACCCATGAAGCTTAGGATTTCATATATTTTACTTGAATGACTACGATTGCTGCAGATTTTGACCACATACGAAGCCGATGACGAAAAGGTACTCGAAAAAAAAAGAAGGAAAAATCGAAGTCAAACATATTCGGCTGGGGCTTATTAATAAGCGTTCCAACATCATAAAACATGTGTTTGGTTCTTTGGTGATGGAGTGCTTGTTATTAAACTCTAGGTGTTGGGCTCAACACCTAGGTAATGCAGATTTTTTTTTTTTAAATTTTTGTGGCAGCTGGTGCTATAGTTAGAAGACAAGATTTAGGTTTCTAAACCCTAAATTTGGAATGATTTAAACAAGGAAATACATTGAAGACCAAGATATGTCTTGGATTTAAATTGTTGTATTTTAATTTGTTTTCAATTTCTTAGGATATGCCAAATATGCCAGTCAATTTTGCTAGTTTTAATTTAATTATGCATGTGATGTATATTTTAAATTATTTGATTATTGCATAAAGTATGTCATTTAGTTTAAAATCACAGAATATGTTAAGCATTATCATGCATCTTAATTAATTTTGAATATAATTTGTTATATTTAAAAATTTGATTAGTTGTTTTCTAATAGAATTAAGATTATTTATTTAATATAATTGTTATATTGGAAAATTGATTAGGATGTTTCCTAATAGAATTGAGATATTTTTCTAATAAGTTTATATGTTCCATATCTTTGAATATAATTGTTATATTTGGAAAATTAAATTAGGATATTTTCTTTCATAAATGAAATCCATGTTTTCCTAATAGGATTAGAATATTTCCTAATGAGATTAGGAATTCCTTAAAATAAAGGTATTTCTAATTCATGCCTTAAATAGTTTAAATTTTGAATTTAATATATTTTTATTTGTTTCTAATAAGATTAGAATTTAGGATAATCTTTTAATTTAGTTTTGAATGGTAGAATTTCAAGAATATCTATAGTTTAAAATTTGAATTTAATTCATCTTTATTTGTTTCCTAATAAGATTATATTCTTCTAAAATAAGATTAGATCTTTTAATTTCACAATATGATGAGATCTTTTAATTTCCTAATAAGATTAGGCCTTCCATAAACAAGTTTTGAATTTAATTTATCTTTTATTTATTTATTTATTTTAATAGGATTGTAATAAAATATCCGGGATAATCTTTTAATTTGTTTTAAAGGGTTTAAAATGTTAGAATTATAAGATTATCCAAGTGAATTATTTTTTAATAGGATTAAAAATATTTATTTATAAATTTACTTAGGTTCATTAATCTAGTAATTAATAGTTAATTAAAAATTAATGATTTTTTTAAAATAAAAATTGACTATAAGGAAACTTTGTCTATAGAAGGTTTTGTCTAGACTAGGTATTTAAGCTGACTGAACGAGAACACATCTAACTGGGAATCGACCTGAGAGTTGAATTAGTCAAATTTTATTTAATTTCACTAAGCATGCTCATAATGTGATTAATTTTTTAAATAATTTTAAAACTTGGTAATTCACATTAAAATCAGTCTAACAACATAAAGGTTATGAAATGGTAGATTGAGGAACATAGATAAATGAGATTAGCCTAATTTGTCTATGTAGTAGAAAATCCTATTGTCAAAATACTTAGTGGGAGAAGGACATATGTCAAGATATCCTACGTTCTCTATCATTGATTCACAACGTGAGATTCATGCGGGGCCTCGTGACGACTTTTGGACCGTCCTCTCTACAGAAGGTGTTTACATGGGTCAATATCAAGGTGAATCCTTTAAGAAAGTATTATAGTAAGTGGGAGAAGGAGATGTGTCAACATATCTTACGGTCTCCATCATTAGTTCACAACGTGAGATCCATATGGGGCCTCGCGGTAGCTTTTGGACCGTCCCCCTACGAAAGGTGTTTGCATGGGTCAATATTAATGTGAACTCCTGAGAAAGATAGGATTGTAGTTTTGTTTCCAATACTTGACCTACCCTACGACGAAGCTTGTTGGGATAAAACTACGGGATCTAAAACTATGGATCGCACTTACAAATGACTTATTAAGATTGTTAATAATGTTCTTGACCAAACTAATGATAACTAAAAATTATAGGAATAAGAGTTATTTTGATATAATACTTGGTTGAGATTGTCTCAGTTTAGTGAAGGAACACTTGACCTATCCTACGACGACACTTGTTCTAACTCACTAAAGTACCATAGCATTATAAATAATTTATAGGGTTTATTTTTAAAATTGTTTGATTTCTATGCTAAAATTGAATGGATAATTGTTTGCATGATATTAAATTATATATTTTATATATTCAATATTATGTCAGTTTCTCTCATATTTTTTAATTTATTACTGATAAGTCAAAACTGAAATTTTTTATTACTTGGAATAGTAACATTAACACTATAATAGCAATGTAAAATATTTATTTGTCTTTATTAAGAAATGTTCTCAAAACCTGTTGTCAATGCTAATCGAATTGTTCGTGAAGCACATGATTAATGAACCAAGAGTAAACGAGATAGCTTGTACATGTCTTCTAGTTGACATGTTAGATGTCAAGATTAGAAGATAAAGAAAATGACAACATATGAGATGTTGAAGTCAATAGAAGCTAAATTTAGAAAATTGTCTAAATGATCTCATGATTAAGTATTACAAAAATCCAAAAAAAGAAACCAAATTACTAAAGCTATATAAAACAAAATAGTTCCTAAATTAGCCAGGACAGTCATAATGAGAGGAATTTTTGAAATATCCTATAGAAAGAATAATGTAGATGAAAGTAAATTTGATTTACTAGAGTTTTTTTTGTAGAGAATAAACAACACCTAGAACTGTTGATACAAGATCCACTATCAAAATTTATTCTTTATTACATTTAATATGTAATTCTTGGAAAATATCATGTAGAATAATTTCTACAGACTGGCACCAGGAAGCCCATCTCAGTTAGTATAGTGGGAGACTTTAAGATGTCATTAAATAATAATTGTTAATTAATGCTAAATGTGGTGTTTTATTACCACAAGAGAAATTCAATTTATCAAACTTATTGCTAAAAGGTTCATATAGTATGAATTATTTTTATATTTCAAAATTGTTTGAAAATACATTCAGTTGAAAATAAGAACAATTTGTATATGTTAAAATGTTGACATATATCATACTACAAAATATTGAGATATTCAAGATTATAGAATCCATAATGGAAAGAAAAATTGTTTTCTCCTAAAAGATACTTGACTTTGGCAGTTAAGGTTGATAAACATCAACTTGAATATAATGAAGACTAGTAAGAGGTAATTCTCTAAAAGTTAGAGTTAATTACTTTACTTGTTTATAGATCTTGTCTTTCATGCATGATACGCATTGGGCCATTATTGGATAAGGCTACAAGGCCAAAGAATACTTTGGGCATACACATTCTAACCCAAGTGGTCTGGTGAATGTAAATGCTAAATAAAGTCATGAATATTTCATCACTCTAGTTGACGATCATTCAAGTATCTTCACGTAATACAACATAAGTCTAAATTTTTTGAAAAGTTCAAGAAAATTAAGATTAAAATTAAAAATTAATTAGGTAAATCTATCAAGATATTACGATCAGATCATAATAGAGAGTATAAGAACCTTACGTACTAAGATTAACTGATAGAAAGTATAAGAACCTTACGTACTAAGATTAACTGATAGAAAGTATAAGAACCTTACGTACTAAGATTAACTGATAGAAAATGAGTTTTTATCTCAATTAACTTAATACCAAGTACAATTGAGTGACATTGTGCTGCAAGGGGAGAAACAAGACTTTGTTAGACATGGTCACATGAGTAATGAGTTACAAACCATTACCAAACTCTGGTTAGGAAATGCACTAGAGATTGCATGGTGAACATGATTCCCTCCAAAAGTGTGTACGAGGCAATTTTAAGATTATAGAAGAGTAGTAAAGCTGGTTTACAACACTTCACCATTTGGGAATATTAAGCTCACATGCTGAAACAAGCCTAAAAAACTTGTATATGTTCAAAGATACCCTAAGGAGTACAAAATGGTCTTTTATCTAGTCCTAAAACGAATAAGGTATTTGTATGACAAATATCATTTTTATAAGAAATGTCAAATAAAAGACTACAAACCTTTAATAAAGTAAGATAGTGTTAATAAATTGGTTCCAAGTGAAGCTACTAAATAGTTAATAAAAGTTGTTAACAATTTAATTACATTTGAAAGTCAAATGGATCTTAGTCATGAATTGAATAAGCCTCATCGTAGTGGGAGAGTTATGAGATGACTCAACCTTTACAAGGACTTAATTAAAGTCCAAATTGTTATGTTAGATGACAAAGTTGAAGGCTTATTGCCCGCAAAGTGAGACTAATGGCAAATGGTTAAGCCCAATAGGAGAAAGTAGACTGCGAGTAAATTTTCTCACTTGTTACCATACTGAAGTCTGTAAGCGTTATTTAATTCATTGTTGCATATGTGATACAAGAAATGAATGTTTAGAATTTTTTTATGAAAAGAAATCTTAAATAATGCATCTACACAAATCAATCAGAGATGTATATTTTCAAAGATCAAAAGCAAAAGATTTGAGAAATAGTAAATGTTCATTTATGAAATGAATTTTACCATTAGATCTGTGAATATAAGGTTTGATAAAAGTATCAAAACCTATGACTTTGGATAAATATTAATGAAGCTTGTATAGACAAGAAAATCATTAATTGCCTAGTGGATTTTTCTCATGTTTTATGTTGATGATATTTTACTCATTATGAATGATGTAAGATGTCTATTTAACATAAAAAGTTGACTAAGTAACCAATTCTAAATGAGTGATTTGGAATGATTCGGTATATTTTACATGTCCAAAATGAAGATTTTAAGGAAAAAATGTTAACTTTGTCTTGAACATCTTATATTGACAAATATTTGATATTTATGTCTAAGGAAGTGTATCCTAAGACAAATCATATGTTGAGAGTATATGATATGCATAAATGAGACTGAACATTTAATATACAATTGGTTAGCATGTATCAGTTAAACAAATGGTATGACCATTGAGTAGAAAATTAAAAACTTTATCAAATTATCTATGGACGATGAGAAATTTTTGTGTATGGAGTTAAAGGTTTTATCTTTACAAGATACACTGGTTCTTACAAAGATTTGAGAAATCTATGTGAAGATAATTTTTACCCTAAGTGGTGGAGTATGGTATACAAGTTAAATTGTTTTGCTTGTGAAGCAACAAAAGGACTTGTATGACTCAAATAGTTCCTTGAAGATCTGAAAGGTGTTTCAAATATGATTTAGTTTATCATGATAATAGTGGTGCAAAGACTAATATTAAGGATATTAGAAAACACCAATGTATAGGGAATCATATCGAGAGAGAGAAAACATGATGGTAGTTACCAAGATGGCTTTTAATGATAGTTCTTTGGATCTATATAAAGAGACTCTCCAGGCTAAGGTGTTTGAGGGTCACTTAGAATGTCTAGGATTACGAGACATGTCTCATCTTTGCTAGGGTAAATGGAAAAACATATTGGGTATAGAGTATGTCCTAGGAAAACATGTTAGTGCAAGTGGGATATTGTTGAGATTTATGCCCTAAAGCCTCGTAATTAATAATTTATTTAATAATTAATAATAATTTTGATTATTTTATTTGCAATATAATATTATCCATTATATGAAAAATCCAAGAAATCACCTAAAGGGTCATAGTATATGGATAAGGTTGGGTGCGTTATCCTGGTAACATTATTGATACGGCCGATTTTGTAATAGTTACAAATGATTTGATCTAAATCGTTCATGTGGAGACATGTGAATGGGGGTATCTTATATAATAAGTTTGTATAAGACTGGACCACGAAATATTCTTTATAAATCTGTTAATTGAAAAGATTAATATTTCATCATGATGATCATATACGACTCGATCTTAATCCTGAGTGAGTTATGAACTCCAGCCTGTGAGGGTTTGCCCTTTATTTTTCATGGTGAGAGTGGCTTTTGTAGCCAATTCAATATGCCTACCATTTTGGGGACTTGACCAAATAGAGAGCTGGGAACATAATCTCCCAAATATGGAGTTCACTCATTCCCATATAGGGTAAGTAGACGAATAGTTCCTTTAAGTGCTGATTTCGAGACTTGAACAATGGGGCTTCACCCTCTAATTGGTCCGAGAGGGACTTAGTTTATGGTTGGATCATAAACAAATTGTTCATTAGAGGATTAGTGGTACTTAAGGTGCAATATGTAATTACAGGGGTAAAATGGACTTTTGACCCAGCTTTAATTACGAACAACTCGTGAAGGATCGAATTGCATGTAGTGATTATATCCATGGACACAACTTATCCTACAGTGCATAAGAGTGCAACTCTAGGTCTATAGTTGAGGGACCCTAGAGTTATTGAATGAAAATTGATTAATTAAAGAGGTTAATTAATTAATTTTGTATCATTGGAGCTTATAATCTGTAGGTTCATAAGGTTCCCTTGCTAGCTCATGGTAACATTAAAAGATCAATCTAGTTGAAAGAAAAATTTGAAATGTTCAAATTAATATTTAATTTGAAGTGTTCAAATTAATATTTAATATTTAATATATTATATATATTAAATATAAAAGAGGAAAATATATTTATTGTATTTGATACATTAAATATTAAAATAATTAATGTATATTAGATACATTAAATAAAAGATATTTATAAAATTTGAATAAGATTCAAATAAATAAATATCATAGGAGATTTGAATGAGATTCAAATAAGTATAAGAAATATTTTAATATATTAGATATTAAAATATTATATTTTAATTATGGCAAAGATTTACCCTTAGTCTCTATAAATAGGACCTTTGGGTTGAGCCATTAGACATAACACACATCTCTTCAATAAAGAATTAGAGAATTGTCTCTAGTCCTCTTCCTCTCTAATCCATTGTAGATTTTATTTCGAGAGGCTCCCACAAGCCTTGGTCCTGTGTTCGATTCATAGCCAGGAAGACTTTGTGGAAAAGATAAAGACCCACTAGAAATATCTCCATGTTTACTCCGAGTAAGTTTGCTTAATCTTATTTTTTTTCAGTTTAATTTTAAATAAAATCAAAGATGATCCAATGCTTCCACAGTGGAGTGAAACGTTCATTCCTTCATTTTCAGGCAAAGTTTTTCTTTTTTTTCTTCTAGTTTAATCCTTCTGGTAGCTACTATTATTTTCTATTTTTCCATAACCTTGAAGCTTCGAATCTTAGTTCTTCCTCAACGAAAGTTGGAGGTTGTTACGAACCAATTCCTCGAAAAAAAGTGGAGTTGTGTTCGATTGAGCAAGAATTGAAAAGGTCGTTGTAGTTCCTTCTTCAAGTTTAAATTCTATTTTGTTAAGTTCATTTGTCATTCTGTTTTTAAGAAATTTTCAGCTAATGTACTTATCTTTTCAGTTGTAATTTTCTTCTTAAAGTTGAGTAGTTGTTGAAGTTTTGTTTTAGTCATTTGTATTTCGGTTGTTGTTCATAATAAGATTAAGTTTTTAGTTAGATTCTTGTGGTTTAAGTCTGGAAATTTTACCCCTACTTCTTCTCTGTTTAAGTCTTTCCTTAAGATTCAAGCATGTAAATACCTTAGAGAAAGGAATAAAGGCCTAAATGTAAGAGCAAAACCTTGATTGACTCTATAGCTATGTTTTCTTTTAATGATTTTTAATGCTCATTATTAGTCTAGATTGATCACCTAGATTAGCATACATCAATTGAATCTAATTATAAAAAGGTTAGATGAAGTTGGGAGTTCGTAAAAGCCATAAAGGAAAAAGCCTAGACATAGGTAATTGTTTTTGACCCTAGACATAGGGCAAAGCCTTTAAAACCAAAAAAGGATTGTGTTTCAAAATCAACTAAGTTCGTATTAAATCCAATTTACACTACTTAAGAGTAGAGTCAAGGATTGTAATTGGAATTAGGCTGCAATTCTAATCAAAAGGGCACAAGCATGTTTGAATCCCTTCATTTTATTCTTGACATTTCTTTCTTTTCCACAAAAAAAGTTCCAATCATTTTTATATTTGGTTACTAAAGTTACAATTTTTGAACATCTTTGTGCTATCTTTGAATTTTGTTGTATCTATTCTCTGTGGGATCAATACTTTGGAGTACTTCTAATTTTATTACTTGCATCGACAGTGTGCACATGCACTGGGCTGAAATCCTTTCTTTTATTTTTAATCCACAAGTTTCACCTGATCAGTGTTGTATTCCAACACCAAACTGATGGCCAAACAGAGCATTTGAATCAAGTTCTAGAGGGCATGCTCTGGTGCAAGAAGTTAGATTTTGATGTTAGTGATCATTCCTTGTGTCATGGTTAAGAAAGTGTAGGGGTGACCCTTTCTCTTGTGTTGAATATTGAACTTTGCAACTAAATGAGAATTAGTTACATGAGGATAAACCCTGGACTAAGGTATTGAGAAGCTGAGCATTTGTTTTAGTCATGGTATAATGGAAGAATTAGAGGACTAGAGAGGCAACTTGAGATAGATAAGATGAGATTAAAGCTAAGTATCTGGGATTGTTTGAATAGCAAACTTTTGGGGACGAAAGTTCTTAAGGTGGAAAAAGTGTAACGTCTGTAAATTTCAAGTTTTGTCAATTTTCACCCTTGGAATTTATTTTAGAATTTAATTTGGTCAATTCTTGTTGTTGAGTCTTTTCGAGTCATAACAGAAGATTAATTGGAAGCATTTGAGCTCAAGGAAACTAATTTGAACTTGTCCTTTTTCAAAACTTTGTTGGGTTTTGGAGTTAGAGAAAAGATGAAAAAGGAAAAAGTTAAAGGAGAGGCAAAAAATGAAATAAAAGAAGAGTTAAGTTTTGTTATTAAAGAGGTTAAAAAAAAAAAAATCCCAACACGCTAACCTTCGTTTTAACGCATGCACAAACCCCCCATCGTTTTCATCTTCTCCTACTTTTCACGCACGCCACCGGCCACCTGGCTTTCATATCTTCTTCTTTTTCTTTAGCCTCCGTCGATAGTTCCTTGTCAACGAATCTCAACATCGACGATGAAAAAGCTATAGGATGATGACTCTTATTTGTCGCGAGCAACACCCACGCAATTTTTTATAAGTCCACCCTCCGACCAACGTGCAAGCGAACCAATCCACATCAGTGGCGACAACTTCAGTATCATTTCTTCTTCCTCGTCTTTGCAACTCAGGCGACGCTCGACCTTATGGATGACGCTCCTTTTGATCAACTATTTGCATTCAGCGTTTTGAGTCCTTAAGCGGTGAGGGCAGAAATTCTTAGCGATCAATGGTAAGTTTAGCTTCAATAGAGTTTTCAAGATGTTTGGTTGAGATTTGAATTGACCTATAGTTATTTGACCCTGTTACAAAGTATCCATAGGCTATTAAGTCCAAATCTATGAAGTCGAGCATGTTCTGAGTCAAATCAACAAGTGTTCTGCCTTATTTTGGTGAAGTTAGTAAGTTTCGACACCTTCTTGAACTTGATAGAACTCAATTAAAGTGATTTAAATCAATCTTTGTCTATAGGATGCTATCTTTTTTAGGTTCTAATTAGTTTGAAGTGTTCGATTAGGTATAGGAGAAGACTTTTTGGTAAGTCAAGCCATTAAGATTAAGTTCTAGTTGCTATTAAAATTAAAGGTTTATTTGTTGTGGCTTTCAAATAGTGTTTGCTTTGGAAATTGATTATAGGTCGGGCAAAGGATTCCTTAGGTAGAAAATTTATAAGTTCATCTCTTGTGTTCATAGCCAAGGTAAGTGACTTTACGTCGGATTGCTTTATGCAAGTTGGGAACTAAATTTTTAAAATGTTATGTTTTTAAATGAAAATGATTTTTCATGTATGTTTTCCAAGTATGGTACATATTATTGTAATGCATGATTTATGATATATATGTGAGAAAGAATGTTTCATATTGCATAGTTGAATGAAAGTTGAAAATGTTTTGGGACCTCACGCATATGTGTGACTAAATAACATAAATATTTACGAAGGCTGTGGCAATTACTCTCTTAAAATTTTTTATGTACATCTAAATGAAAATGAGGGCTTGTCGGCCAAGGCTCGGCTTTGCTAAATGGATGCCAACTAACCATCAGCTAGGATAAAGTCTCAAGAGGAGCTCATTAAGCACTGAAGAGTTGGAAAATGAAAAGAAAAGGTGATCGCACTGAAACGTGGGGGCTTTTAAGAAAATATTTTTAATTCAAAACAAACTCCATTCTAGTGCAAGTGCACACTGTCGATGCAAATAATATAAAACTGGAAGTATTCCAAAGTATCGATCCCACAGAGAATGGACACAACAAAATTCAAAAGATAGCAAGAATTGTTCTCAAATTGCAATTTCGGTAACCAAGGTTATAAAAATGTTGGGAGGTATTTTTGGCAAAAGAGAATAATAATAAAAAATAATAAGTATGAAAATGAAAATTCAAGTTGCTCATGCCCATTTGGAAAGAAATGCTACTAAAATGCAATTGCAATCGTAACTAACAAAAGAAAACTAAGTAAACCGAATTCGACCTCTATTCAATTTTGCTTCAAAATCTTTAGGACACTAAGTGATTAAACCTATATTTCTATGGCTAATGTAACTTAGATTATTTCGTGCACAATTCTAGTGGTTTTGGAGTCTCATCCTATGTCTAGAGTCGATGTTCAGAACTTATTTCTAAGCCTTTTCCTCCATTGTTTTTGTGACATCTGCTTTCCCTTAATCCTTTCGGTATTAAGTTCAAGCTTGACAAGTAACACTAGTTGGCCAACTAGGTTTATCCAACGTTAATTCAACAAAAACAAACAAAGTTTCAAGTGTTAACTAGATTGATTATGCTTTTAAGCTTTCCATCTTTCCTCTAGGGCATTCACTAACTTGAATCCCTAAAGGGAAATTAGCTTATTATGGAAGAATTGAAAAACAACAATTTAATTGCTATAAAACTCATACTTAATAGCTGAAATAAGGGAAATAAAATCCAGAATAAAAGAAAGCAACTTGATTTGAAATTTCGTTAATAAAAGACTCGAGTAAAATAATTCCAACAACTCGTACACTCTTAAAGGAAAATAAAAAACAGTAGCAACAATTAAAGGAAATTCACAATCTTATGGAAAAAATACTCTCCAAGGACCACTGTCTTTTTACTAAAGAAAACGAAAATCAAAAGAACTCAACAACTAACTAAAATTCAAAGAACTTACAAGACTGAATTTTAAATAGCAACTAGCTAAAGAAATAAAACTAAACAAATAGAAGAACAATGGTGAACTAGTGTTTTCCGTGCTTTGATCGAACCAAGCGCACCTTCACAGGCGATTAGCTTTTCAACTCCTCCAAATTTTGTTGATGAGGGATTAATCTCGGAAATTATAGAGCAAATAGAAGAACAAGATGCTGGAATTTGATAGAAAATGAGGAACTATAGACTGTAGGCGAGTAGAAAAATCCAACCACTTTTTTTGGTTCATTCTTCCTTATTTTATAGGTATCAAGGGCTAGGGTTTCCATCTTTGCTCTTCTACAACCTTGGGTCAACTTGTAGGCATGAAATCAGGCTGACGAATCTCCCAAATCTCGCAAAAATCTCTATAAATCGTGTAATTTTCGTGATTTTAGCATTTTCCAGATTTTTGCAGAAATGCAATTGCATTTCTATTGCATTATTTTCCAGATCTGCTAGAATTTTCCAGAAATGTAATTGCATTTTCAAAATAGAATGCAATTGCATTTTTGTACTTGCTCCAAACCTACACAAAAATATCAAATTGGTGTAATTTCCAACCTCTTTTCAACTTCTTTCCCCTTTTTCATTACTCCAACGAGCTTTTATGAATTTAACTAATAAACACTAATTTTAGCTTGCTCGTCATACAACAAAACACAAAAATGACAAGAACAACCTAGTTTAGGGTCAAATAATCCTCATAAATGAGAGTTATCAAAAGGTCATGAGATGTTGGGTTAATTGTCCACATTAAGCCGAAGAAAAACTGTTAAAAGGAAATGTTTCCATTATGAAAAGGTTTTAGGTCCCACTAGAAGAAATATTTTTCTTAAAAAAAAATCATGTTGCATGTATTTGCATATTCTGACCCCATTAATGGGGTCACTTACTGAGTATTTTAGATACTCACCCTTTTTCAAAAATATTTTTTTTTAAGTAAAGGTAAGGACTTCCTAGGTGATTGACAAGACAAGTTGTTGAAAAGGGCTATGATTTAGAGGAGATTTCTGCATTTATATTTTCTTTTGTTTGAAACGTTTGGTTACCAGATGTTATGTCATGAAAGTATTTCGATTTATTTAATGTTTTATATCATTTTATGTTTTGCAATGATTTTAAAGGGATCTCGAAGAAAAAGATGTTGACTGCTTTAAAAAAAGGTGTCATTCTTCTTGTCTTTTATTAAAGTTTTTTTTTTTTAATTTTAGTAGCATGCAAGTAGTACTGTCCCTAGGTAGCCAAAGTTAGAAAAGTTGGGTCGTTACAGGAACTCATGTTTATCTAATATGGTATCAGAGCCTATGAAGCCCAAACGGGTATTCGGTCCAAAAATTGGGATTCAACCCAAGAATGGTAAACCCAAAAGAGGCACCATCTTGAGAGGGCATGTTGAGGATTCCACATTGAAAAGATGAAGAGAGACCTCACACATTATAAGATACATGAGCTACTCCTCTCATCGCCAATTTGTTTTGAGATGGAATCTCATGTTTCTCTAATATGGTATCAGAGCGCATAAAGCCCAAATGGGTATTCGATTCAACAAAATTGGAATACGACTCAAGAATGGTTAACCCAAAGAAGGGGGCATGTTGAGAATCCCACATCGGAAAGATAAAGAGACCTCACAATCTTATAAGATAAATAAGTTACTCCCCTCATTGTAAATGGGTTTTGAGATGGAACTCCATGTTCATCTAATACGATATCAAAACCCACAAAGCCCAAACGAGTATTAGGCCTAAAAACTGGGATCCGTCACCAGATCGAAAAGATAAAGCAAGACCTCACAATTTATAAGAAACATGTGTTATTCATTTCATTGCCAATTGGTTTTGAGATGAAACTCCATGTTTATCTAATACCTGAACTTTAAAAATGTCTAATGTTTAATAATAAGTTCCTGAACGTTCAATTTTGTGTCTAATAGATCCCTGAGATATTCAAAATTTTCAAAAATTAACTAATTTATTAGATATAAAATTGAATTTTATGTCTAATAGGATCCTAAATCTTCCTTATCTTCATTCTCTAGTGGTTCATCATCTTCCTCATTGTGGCGCCTTACATGTCCTCCCAATTTTTTTCCACTTCTCAGACTTATAACCTCACAATGCTCCCTAGGATTAACTTCTGTGTCACTGGAAAATTTCCCTTTATGAAGTGCATTTAGGGAGGTGGCTATTTGACTCATCTGAACCTCAAGGTTCTGTATAACTTTCCCATGTCCATAAGCAATGCCTTCCATATTCTCCTCCAACTAAGTCGTCCTCTTATTTGATTCAGCAATGAACGCTCCTATCATGTCCTCCAAAGATGGCTTTTTTTCTGCTGATTGAGATGTGGAAGCATAGCTCGAAAAGGGCTGCAAAACTTTCCTATTGTTAGCATACGAAAAATTCTCATGATTCCTCAAACTTGGTTGGTAATGTGTAGGTAATGAGTTGTGCATGTGATTACCACCCTGGTTGTACCCCCTGTTGTTTACATAGTTGACTTGCTCCATGCTTGAATCTCCTCCATATTGGGGATGTTGGGTAGTTGCTAATGATGCAATTGAAGAATTGTTGCCTAGACCTGATAATTGAGACAAAGCGTTAGTCAAAGAAGCCATCTGTGCTTTCAAAGCACTTACCTCATTGATTTCATAGATTCCAGCTACTGGCTTTGTAATTGAGCGCTCGGTGGGCCATTGATAGCTAGTGGCAGCCATCTCCTCAACCAGGTTCTTTGCCTCCGTGACTGTCTTTGACAAAATTGTCCCTCCAACTGCTGCATTTAAGATAGTTTTTGTATTTCCATTTAGTCCATTGTAGAACAACTGGACTTGGATCCAATTAGGGTAACCATGTTGTGGGCATCTTCTGAGCAATTCCTTATTCCTCTCCCAAGCCTCAAACATCTGCTTGCCCTCTAACTACTTGAATGTCTCAATTTTAGTTCCAGTCTGGCAGTCTTGGCTTATGGGAAAAATTTAGTAAGAAAGGCTTGGGTCAGCTCATCCCAAGTGGTGATACTCTGAGGCTCCAAACTCTCCAACCAATCCCTAGCTTTGTCCTGCAAGGTAAAGGGAAACAATCGTAAGCAAATGGAATCATTAGACACACCATTAATTTTAACAGTTCCACATAAGGCGAGAAAATATTTCAGATGTGAATTTAGATCCTCTATAAGGTGTCCTCGAAAAGCGCTATCCTTGCCATCTGAATTAGGCCAGTTTTCAGCTCGAAATTATTTGCAGCGATGGGTGCGTGGACTATCCCTAAGCTTTCAATAGGGAAAACAGGTTTGAAATAATCCTTGATGGCCTTATGCTCTTCTACTTGTTTATCCGCCATTTGTTGATTTTGAATTTCTCTTCGACTTTGGCAGTTTCTTCTGTAGGTACGCTCAATCTCTGGATCAAAGGGTCTAAATTCTCCCTAGCTCTAGGCATAAACCAAGTGAGCCTGAACAAAACACAACAAAACCAAAGTAAAAAGTGAATAGCCGACAAGACATAAAATAAAAAAATAAAATAAACAACTAATTCACACAAATGTACACTAATTACACTCTAAATTAAAATTCAGTACTTTCGCCATAATATTAATTAAACTAAAACATGCCAATCCCTGGCAATAGCGTCAATTTGATAAAGAGCTTGTCAAATGCTCTATCAAATATATATATAAACCTAGATCTCTAAAAATTGTAGGCAAGTCTGACTATTCTTGTAGAGGGCCACCTACTACCAATAGAAAGGAATTAGGAATGTGTGAATTGAAAACAAAGACAAAAATTAAAAGGAAAAAAGGGTTAGAACTTTCTCACCAAACTACACGTATAAAATAGGCAGTGGAGGATTCTCAAAGGATAGAACGTGAGGGGGCAAATGGTATATAGGAAGAGAGAGGTGGTTGTTCCCACCTACCTCTATTTTAATTCAAAGTGTGAATGATAGCACATAAAAGTGAGCTATTTCTAAGCTTGTATTTTCATTTACTTAATTCAGTCATTCTATAGAATACGATAAAATTAGGCAAATAGAGAAGATATTAGAGAAAGTAAAGCTTCAAGGCATGATTTGGAGCTTTAGAATTGAAGAGAAAACAATTTAAAGCTTCAACACTCGAGAGGATAGTGTTGGAAATAACATTGAGGAAACTTCAGAAGAATATATGGTTGTCAATACAACTCCTCTCAAGTTGTCTTCAAAAGACAGGAAGATTGAGAAGCGACAAGAAAATGAAAGACGTCGCTTAACATTGAAGGAAAGATAGGAAAAAATCTATCCTTTTCCAGGTTCTGACATTCTTGATATGTTGGAACAACTACTGGAAACACGACTGATCGAACTTCCAGAATGTAAACAGCCGGAAGAGATGGAAAATTTCGATGATCCCAAGTATTGCAAGTATCATCAAGTTATCAGTCATTTAGTGGAGAAGTGCTTCGTCCTAAAAGAGCTAATTCTATGATTAGCTAAAGAAGGAAAAATTGAGCTAGACCTGGATGAATTAGCTCAAACAAATCATGCTACAGTGACAACAAACACATGCAATCAAATACACTCTAGTCCGCTTCATGATCAGGAGGTGCACCTAGTCCAATTTAGAACCTTAGAACCTGTATCTATTTGGTTTCAACATGAGGTGCCAAGAAGCAAATTTCAAGACGTAGTCAAGCCTATCAAAGATCAAGATAAAGGCTGGATTATTATGTCTCGTCAGAAGAAACCAGGGCAACATGTTGTTCAGAATGAACATTGCCCATTTAGAAGAAAGGGCAAGTGTTAAAGGAAGAAGAATCCAAGGAAACCTAAATCTGAGAGGAAAGGAAATAAAAAGTGTTCTCAACCTCGTCAATCGGTGACCTTAAAGGAATTCTTCTCGAGAGATTTCCTTCCAATGGAAAAAAAGGAAGAAGATTTGGCAAGTTCATATTGCACCAATGTGGAAGAAATTAATGATTCAAAAGAAGTCGAGCAAAGCACTTCTGTCTTTGAACGCATCAAGCCTTCAACTACTCGACTTTTAGTCTTCCAAAGGATGAGTATGGCCACGACAAAAGAAGAAAACCAATGTCTAACTTATGTCTCAACTCGACCTTCAGTCTTCAAAAGGCTAAGTGTCTCCACATCGAAGAGAAATCAACCTTCAACATCTGTTTTTTATTGCCTCGAAGTAACAAACGATCAACATGAAAGGAAGATGAAATCCTTGAAGGCATAACTGTTTGATGAAGTGAACCATAACAAGATTCATAGTACCGTCCCTTCACGTATGAAAAGAAGTTCTCTGTTCTCATAAATATAGAGGGTTCCTTGAAGGTGAGGAAAAATATCATCGTTATAACGAATCCTACAAATGAAGAATCTGATCAAGACCATGGTGATGATAGGGGCCTTTTAAAATGTAAAAGCTCCTCGTCGCAAGAGCCTAAACTGCATGATGCTCTTGGCCCGTATGAGCTTAAAAGGTGAACGACCCAAAAAAAAAAGAAATTTTCATTGAACTACGTTATGACTTGATCCCTTTCACTAAAATGGTACGTAGGCAGCTTAAAAAAAAACTTTTAAGTTTAGTCTTAAAAAAAAAACATTTTCATCCCAAGAAACAAGACGTTGTAAGTTGGTTGCGTACGAGAGAGATTCAAAACCTTCAAGATTGGTTCGTCACTCACTCCACTAAAGTTCAAATTTTAGCCTCTTTAAGTTCGATTCGTCGCTCACTCTTTCTAAAGTTAGAGCTTCGTTTTCCTCAAGTTCGAGCTTCGTTTTCCTCAAGGTTGAAAGGCTTCATCGCTTCTTTTCCAAATTTGAAGGCTTTGTCATCATTTATGCTCCAAGTTCGAAGGCTTTGTCGTTGCTCCTTCTCCAGGTTCGAAGGATTCGTCGTCGCTCTGTCTCCTAGTTCGAAGGCTTCGTCGTCCGTTTTTCTCCAAAGTTTGAAGACTTCGTACTTGCTTCTTCTCCAAAGTTCGAAGGCTTCATCGTCGCTTCTTCTCCCAAGTTTGAATGCTTCGCCGTCGCTCCTTCTCCAAGTTCGGAGGTTTCGTCGTCGTTTCTTCTCCAAAGTTCGAAGGCTTCGTCGTTGCTTATTCTCCCAAGTCAGGAGGCTTCGTCTCCGCTTCACCATCTTCAAGTCAAGATGCTTCATCGTCGCTTCTCCATCTTCAAGTCTAGAGGTTTCATAACTACTCCACCATCTTCAAATCAAGAGACTTCGTCTTCGCTCCGCCATCTTCAAGTCAGGATACTTTGTCCCTTCTCTGCCATCATCTCAGGAGGTTTCGTTGCCGCTCCATCCCCAAGTTCACAGGCTACATTTCTTCATCTTCAAAGTCAATGTTGTAGCGTAGTCTTCAAAGTCTGGTGGCTTCACTTAGTCTTCAAAGTCTAGCGCATTCGCTTCATCTTCAAAGTCTGACGGCTCCACTCTGTGTTCAAAGTTTTGTGGCTTTGCTTCGTCTTCATCTTCCAAGTTAAGTTCAATGGCTTCGTTGCTTCATCTTCCAAGTTAAGTTCAATGGCTTCGTTGCTTCGTCCTCTAAGTTAAGTTCGATGGCTTCGTTGTTTCATCAACAGAGTTAAGTTTGACGGCTTTTGGCGTTGGCAGCTTTCGTCGGAGATAAGTTTGGCAGCTTTCATAGGAGATAAGTTCGGTGGCTTTCATCAGAGATATGTTCGACGACTTTCATTAGAGATAAGTTCGGAAGCTCTCCTCTTCGAGTTGGCGGCTTCATAATTTTCCGTTGCGAAGTAAGGGATGAACACTGAGGGCACAATCACTGTTACTCGTGTTGGCCCTACTAAAGTGTCACCCTTGTACTTGCTTCATTTCATATTCAAGTCGGAGGTGGCATAAGTTTTTGTTGCGAAGTAAGGGATGAACACTGAGGGCGCAATCACCGTTACTCGTGTTGGCCCTACTAAAGTGTCACTCATGTACTTCATTCCATATTCAAGTCGGAGGTGGCATAATTTTCTGTTAAGAAGTAAGAGATGAACACTGAGGGCACAATCACCGTTACTCGTGTTGACCCTACTAAAGTGTCACCCATGTACTTGCTTCATTCCATCTTCAAGTCGGAGGTGGCATAATGTTCTGTTGCGCATAATTTTCTGTTGCAAAGTAAGGGATGAACACTGAAGGACACAATCACCTTTACTCGTGTTGCCCTATATCAATGTCACCCATTTACTTGCTTTGTTGCGAAGTAAGAGATGAACACTGAGGGCGCAATCACCGTTACTCGTGTTGGCCCTACTAAAGCGTCACTCATGTACTTGCTTCATTCCATATTCAAGTCGGAGGTGGCATAATTTTCTGTTGCGAAGTAAGAGATGAACACTGAGGGCACAATCACCGTTACTCGTGTTGACCCTACTAAAGTGTCACCCCTTTACTTGCTTCATTACCTCATCAAGTCGGAGGTGGCATAATGTTCTGTTGCACATAATTTTCTGTTGCAAAGTAAAGGATGAACACTGAAGGACACAATCACCTTTACTCGTGGTGGCCCTATATCAATGTCACCCATTTACTTGCTTCGTTGTGGAGACTTCATAATCTGTTGCAAAGTAGAGGATGAACATTGAAGGACGCAATCACCTTTACTCGTGTTGGTCCTATATTAGTGTCACCCATATACTTGCTTCGTTGTTGGAGACTTCATAATCTGTTGAAAAGTAAGGAATGAACATTGAGAGACACAATCACCTTTACTCGTGTTGGCCCTATATCAGTGTCACTCATATACTTGCCTAGTTTCATTCATTGGGGGCATTGTAGTTGCAAACAAAGAACAAAATGGAAAGAAAAAAAAATCGCAAAGGAAAAAAAAAGTGAATTACCTCAAAAGTCTACCTATCTCACAAGTGAAGGTCAATGTTGAAGCAAAACTCCATAATAAAGTTGTTAATTGGACTCTGAAAAAAAATATATCATTTTATTAGCAAAGCAGAAAAAAAATGTTAAAGAAAAAAAGGTTAAAAAAAGAGCGAAGAAAATTTTAAAAAAAAGTGCAAGAAATAAAAAAAAAATACAAAGGAGTGCATTATATATATATATGTATGTACGTATGTACGTATGTATATGTATGTATGTATGTACGTATGTATGTACGTATGTATGTATGTATGTATGTGAAAAAAAAAAGTTCTCTCCCCCTGAATAAATGTGAAAGTGGGCCCATTAAAATGAAAAGAAAGGAAGAAAAGTCAAGTTCTCTGGGAAATTTGCACAGAAGACTCATTTTCACGCGCATCGATGCCATTTAAACCATGTTTTGAAATTAATGACATATGACCATTTCCGTACTCTGCATCCCGTCCAAATTACCGTGAGGGCATCGTACTCTCATTCTTGTTCTAACTCTAGCTCTTTAGTTCTCGCTCTCACTCTAGCTCATTTTCTCTCTTGCTCTAGCTTGTTCTCACTCTCGCTCAAGCTCGTTTCTCTCTTGCTCTAGCTTATTCTTGCTTTCGCTCTAGTTCGTTCTCGCTCTCACTCTAGCTCGTTTTCTCTCTTGCTCTAGCTTGCTCTCACTCTCGCTCTTGCTCATTCTCGCTCTAGCTCTAGCTTGTTCTCGCTCTCGCTCTCGCTCTACTACTCTAGCTCTTCTCTGACGTAATTTTTTCTTGTCTTTTTTTTCTCCATATTGTCAACCATTCATTTGAGCGAGAGCGAGAGCAAGAGAGTTAGAGCAAGAGTGTTTCTGCCTACAAGAGTGTGAACAAGCAAGACCGCCTCATACTACCCTCATGTGTAATTTTGCACGCTATGCCACGTCAGAATGAGTCATATTTCATTATTTTCAAAATGCGGGTCATCAGTCATTAAAGTGCTGGAAAATGGGTCATCCGTACAAAAACCCCAAGTTCTCTCCATGGATGCGCTTGCAAGCATTGCATTAATTTCTTCTCTCTCCATGGAATATTGTGTCTACAAGCATCCAAAAAGGCAAATAAAACTCTCTCTCTCCACCAATCTCTTCCTCTCCCCGAAAGTTGTCTTTTCAGTCTCTTTCCTCCTACCAAAAGCGCCCATCTCCTCCATTATCTACTTCCAGCGACTCCATGACCTCCATCGACGATGGTCCATGATCCCATATGGTAGCCACTGTTCCAGCGACCAGCGAGCCCACCAAGACAATCCCCTTCAGCAAATCTTCAAAATTCACAGCCTAAACTTTCAGATCTGAAAACAGCAATGTTTGGCCTACAACATTGAATGAGAATCTGAGAAGCTATCACGTTCGTTCTTCCATTAATAAGACGTGCGCGAACTAGGTTGTCGGTAGCGAAGTAGCGCAATTTCCTGACCACAATAGACGTTCGAAGAATTCTGGCCATTTATCTTCCTCTCTAAGTCGGAAAGGCTGTGAATTTCTTGAACAACTCTTCTCTATTTATAGGGAAGAAATATCAAATCTCGGCCAAACTGATGTAATTAAAATCCAAACTGAATCTTATCATTCAAATTTTCCCAACTGGATTCATTCAAACTATGCTGAAAATATGGGTGGTTATCAAATATTCTCCAAAAGAGAATATGCGGAAAAGTTCAAAGCTCAGTTGTAGTCCCAATTTTAACCAACGTGAATCAAAATTAAATGGTCAAGTTTTGCTCAAAATCCAAAGTTGATTTGGGTAGAATTCATTTCAAATTAGTTAAAAATTCTATTCGAAATCAAAATCACGGTGGAATGCTAAATTTAGGCATATTCTAAACTTTATTTCCATTGGAGTAAATTTCAAAGTCAAGCATAATTGAATTCAAATTCTATTTAAAATTAAAATTTGAAACTCTACCCTCAAATCAATATTTGGGGTCAATTCAAATTTTATCTTTCACTACAAAGTCAAAGTCTTGTAGAATTTTAATTTTGCCTCGCATGGAAATATAGGCATAATCCAAAATTTATCCCAAATTAAAATTTGACGGAGAATTTTAATTTTGCCTCAAAATCAAAATTTAGGCATAATCAAATTTTTATCTCAAGTCAAATTTGGGGTAAAATTCAAACTTTATTCCAAATTCAAACAAAAAATTGGGTAGAATTCTAAGTCCTAATCCAATTTCAAATAAAATTTGGGTAGAATTTTAACCTTGCCAAAAGTTTAGATTTTGAATTAAGGTAGAGCATAAGTGCTACTAAATTTAAGTCAAAATTTTATGCCAGAAAAGGAAATCAAAATAGCAACTCAAATTCATATTTTGATAAATTGGAATAAAAAAAATGTGTAAAAAAAAAATCAAAATTGTGAACCAAATTTCATATTTTGATTAAATTGACACGTCAAATGGAGTCCAAATTAGAAATATCTTAAGTTTTGATTCCAAAATAACTTTTTCAAGATTCACACACGCATACTTGTGTATAAATCTCGAAAAGAGGGCATTTGTTGGAATAGAAATTTCGACTAGCCCAAAATTGCTACGTCATTACCTAACATTGATGATAAAATTATATTTAATTAGGGATTAATTAAGTTTGCAACGATTCCTAAATTGAATTATGGAAAATCTAAGTACGCAATTGGGTTATTTGAAATTTGGAAGAAAAAAACCCGAATTGAAGGCCTTAATCAGCAAAATCCAGACCCAGTCCAAAAGGGTTGGCCTAAAGTCCAAACTCAGTCTGAAAGGTCAGGCTAAAAGTCAACCAAGCCTAGTCCAAAAGGGCTGACACAAATTCAACCAGACCCAGTCCAAATGGCTAGGCCCAAAGTCAATCAGGCCCACTCCAAAAGGGCTGGTCCAAAGCAACCAAGCCCAATCCAAATGGTTGGCCCAAAAATCAACTGGGCCCAGTCCAACAAGCCCGAGCCCACCTAGAGCCCTTGAGGAACTCTATAAATAAAGAGTTTCCTCCTTCATTTTGGGGGGGTTCAGATAAGAAGAAGCTCAGAGAGGATTCAGAAACGAAGCTGTGAAATCTCCAGAAGCTCCTGAAGATCAATTACTATCATAACAAAATTAACTCTTCTTGAAGATTGAAGTTCGAAGATCTGAAGACAGAGTTTAAATCTTCCTGAAGACTGAAGAACGAAATTAAATCTTCCTGAAGATTGAAGACTGAAACTAAAGCATCTAGAAGAACTGAAGACTTCAAAGATTAAAAGCTTCATGAAGACCTGAAGACTGAAACGAACTTAAATCTTCTTGAAGACTGAAACTAACTGAAATTCTTCTAGCAAGCTGAAGACCTTCTACAAGCTATAAGATGAAGATCTTCAATAAGCTACAAGCCGAAGACCTTCAACAAGCTCAAAGCTGAAGACTTTCTACTAGTTCAAAGTTGATGATTCACATTCGAGAACAAGCGTTTTAGCCTTCGAGTCATGTATGCATACGAGAGAAAGAATCATAGGACCATATATTAGAGATTGTACTCACTATATTGAAATCAATACAAAATCAAGTTATTTACACGTTGATCGGCTTTTACACGTAAGCGCACGCGATCGAAGTAATATAAAATGGTATATGAGTACCAAGTATCGAATCCCACAGGGAACGGAGTACCAAAAATATTGTAAAGCAAAGTGTAAGGAAAATTGCAAATTGAAAACTAAAAATGCAAAAATAATGTTGGGATGGTGAGTGTTGGAAAAAGAAAAATTGCAGAATCTAATTGCAGAATCTAATTGCAGAATCAAGAAATGACAATATTGGAATAAAGAAAAATTGCAGAATTGAATTGCAAAATCTAATTGCAGAATCGAGAAATGGCAATAATGGAAATAAAGAAATTGCAGAATTGAATTGCAGAATCTAGAATTGGCAAGATTGGATAGCAAATTAGATAAGTTTAGTAAATGAAATTGCAAAAGGAATTTGGATAAAGGATGGGGCTCGAGAATGTCATTGCCCTAAGTTGTAATTGCAAACCAAACTTACAATATCAACTTATTCTACACTCAATTGTAAACCAAAATTGCATCTCCTATTCACCTTGAATTTAGGTTTTTAGGAGGCTAAGTGAGAGACCTATATGTCAATAGTCCCTCTATCTTAGATAATTCGGCTCACAATTTTATGGGTTTTGGAGTCCTTAATCCCTATGTCTAGGGTAAGGATTGGCTTATGTCTAAGCTCTTTTCTCCATCACTTGTGTGAAATCCGCTTTCACTAACCCCGTTGGTATTAGATCTAAGCTTGAGTTGCTACCCTAGTTGATCAATCTAGGATCTCAACGGAATTTTGTTCAACACAAGCAAACAATTGAAATGTAGGCTTGGTTTTCATTGGAATTTTGGCTACAATTACTTCTTAGGGAATTCACATCCTTGAACCCCCTAAGAAGTTGTAGCTCAAATTAAATATAAAAATCCTACAACTAATTTTTGGGGAAAAGTTCATATTGAAAAATTGAGTAAAATGCTAATTAATAAAATTTCTACCCTAAGTGGTGTTGGAACAACTAAGACAAAACTTATGCAATTCTGAGCAATTAACTTCAACAACTTCTAAAATTCTCAAATTAAAAATTAAACAACAAAAATCAAGGGTTTCAATAGAAAATTTCCATCTTCTTTCTTTACCCTTGAATCTGATGGGTTTATAAGGATTTCAAGAATTACAGAAACTTGAATAAAATAAGAAGAAATTGGAGAAAATATATATAACAAAAAAAAGGAAAAAAAAAACAGAAGCTGAACTTCTTTGGCAAAAACAGAGTAAGTTCATACAAAACTTAATAATAATAAAGAAGAAATCAACTGAAGATCAAGGTTTCCTTCCACCCACTGTTTGTAATACAATACGTTGTTTTTGAATAACCCACACTTAAACTCCATGATGAATGTTCAACAAACAGAGAATTAAAAAAAAAGAAAAACAGAAGGGAAAAACTAAGAGAAACAGAGGAAAGTTTTGACTAAAACCCACGAAATTGAGATTGAATTAAAACTTAAAATGAATACAAGAAGAAATCGAAAGGAAGAACAACGATTATACTCTCCATAATACAAGTAGAAATTGAAGAAAAATATGACAGAATCGGCTAAAAATAGAAAGAAAAAAAAACGAAAAACAGAGCATGAACGTTGTGACAAAAACCCACGAAATTGACTTCTAAAATCGCCTCCCAATCGAATTTTGTTGCTCCTACTCTTCTTCCCCTTTTATAGGCCTTCATTAGGGTTGAAGAATACCCAAATTTCGTGCTTAAATTCCTCCAAATCGGGCTGTAATTGAAGATTTTCGGAATGGGTTTAATGTAGATTTTTTCCTTTTTTGAACTTTTCTACTGCTCTAGATTGCAGAATCCGATTTTGCAATTTTTACATTCCCTGCTCCAAAAACAATTGCAGAATCACTAATTTGCAATTTGATTTTGCAATTTCCACAATTTCTGCAAACAAGATCAATTTACTTAGAATTCTATTCCAAATTTCATCACATTCATTTCTTCCTTAAATTCAAGCAATCTTCCACTATTTTCAAATGATCTTAAGTCAAAACAAGAATATTTTAGGTAATTGGGAGTTAAATAAGCCTTAATACTAAGGTTTATCACACGTATTAAATTTCTTTGTTGAAATCTCGTGTGAACAAGGTCCACTACCGATTCTAGGGTTCTTAGGGATGCACTCTCTCGACTTAACGAATTGAAGGTTCATAGGGGTATATCCTAACTTTTAAACGTGTTTAACTATTCATAGGAAAAAGGCAATAAGCTTATGAATTAACCATCGGTCCCTCTACAAGATACTACTATCTGTGTGATGCTGGGTATCCTAATGCAAAAGGATTCCTTGCACCCTATAGAGGAGAACATTATCATCTTTCAGAATGGCATGGAACAGGGAATTAACACCTTATTCAAAGGAAATTTTTCAACATGAAACATTCTTCTACAAGGAACTCATCTTTGGTGTGTTGAAGGGGAGGTGGGCCATTCTTCAAGGAAAGTCATTCTACCCGGTTCAAGTACAATGTCGGACAATAAAAGTATGTTGCCTCATTCACAACCTCATCACTAGAGATGTGGTCAGCTGCAATTTTGGATGAGGTCGAGGAAGTGAACTCTGCTCTCAGTGGTGTCGAAGGGGACAATATACAATTCATTGAAAGCTTTGACGAATGGACCGAATTTAGGGATAACTTGGCTTCACAAATGTTTGATGCTTGGGAACAATCACGATGACTTTTCTGGTTATGTAATTAGTTTGTCCTTAATCGAACAGAAATTTACATGTACTTTATGTTTCTTGAGGCCGATTTTATGATGTAATTCAGTCATTGACAACTTTCTCAATTCTGCTTGTTTGTATATCTGAGTTATGTGGTAATATATTTTTTTTTTCTACCATACGTATTCTCGAACCTAAATTTTTTATTGTATTCAATGTAACATTACTTGGGTATACGTACACATGCAGCATAATGGAAGGTACATCGAAAGCTCCAAAACACACCTGGACGAAGGTGGAGGATGCGAAGTTGGTGGATTCGCTGGTGGCATTGGTAGAGGGTGGTTGGCAGTCTAACAACGGGACATTCAAACCCGAGTATCTACAGTATCTCCACCGGATGCTAGTAGAGAAATTACTAGATTTTCCACTAAGCCAAAATACGATAGATTGCAAGGTGGAACTCTGAAAAAGTAGTATGGGGCAATCGCAGAGATGTTGAGTAATACCTGCAGTGGATTTGGCTGGAACGAAGAGTTTAAATGCATTGATGTGGAGAAGGAGATTTTTGATGCCTGGGTCAGGGTAAGATCATAGCATTATAGCATGTTATCATCCTTGTTTTAAGCATATTAATATATTATCTTTTCACATGTAGGGCCATCCTGGCACCAAGGGGTTAGGAAACAAGTCATTCTCGAATTATGATGAATTGGCAATTGTGTTTGGCAAGGACCAAGCCACAAGGCTCGGCACAGAGACACCCATGGAGATGGCCTCCAATACCGCAGAACAAATGGGGGAATAGATCCAATTAGATCACAAGAGTTTAACGACCTAGAGCAACGACCTGTAGAGAATCCAACCACCAGAGATGTAGGAGATGAAGAGTTGTCAGAAACCCCTACAAGTAGGTGTACTCCATTTGACATGTCTACTAGAAGGAGCGGAAGCAAGAGGAAGAGATCGTCCTTCCAATCCGAGATGCTTGACGTTGTGCGGACCGCAATGGACATGCAAGCATCTCACATGCGTACACTTCTATCCTGGCAAAGGGAGAAATACGAATTAGAATCCGCACGACAAAAGGAAGTGGTCGACCAGTTGTATGCAATAGACGGATTGACGATGATCAGATCATCCTTATAGACCTACTTGTTACCGACCTCTAGAAGACTGATTGTTTCCTACAGGTCCCACCCCAATCAAGGAAGAGGTATTGCTTGCGTCTCTTGGGTAGGACCACCTGACTCTCTGCTCCAACCATCATCTTTCATTTGATTTAAGAACTCAGCCCAATTTCAGTCGTTACTTGATATCTTGTGAACCTTAATATCTTTTTGTGGATAATGTAAATGGGCAATTGATGGCCTACAAATATTTTTGTGAGTATTCCATGCATACATTCTAGTAATGTTGACTTATTTCCATGAATCAATTGACATTTGTTGCTATAAAGAATGCAACATTTGATTTCTATAAATTGAAAGAAGCTCAATGTGTAATGGAACATTTAATTTCTAAAAATTGAAAGAAGTTTAATGTGTAGCATAAAGCGAAACAAAACTACATTCCCTATAGTTTGTGAAAAGTCAATTTCTAATTTTAAAAAATGAATTTTTTTTTCCAAAAAGATGATATATCAATGCAATGAATCATTACTTTTATGAATATTTCACTCATAGATTCTACCAATGGTGAAATATATTGTCATTTCTCAGTTGACATCTCAATTGAGTGTTGGAAAGTTGGGAAAATATGTTTCTAATTGAATGATTGGAAAAAAAAAATTAAGAAAAACAAACAGCCTTGAAAAATATCAGGTCACTTCGGGTTACAAAAAACTGCATCATATACCCCTAATTTATTAACTCAACTCTGCACCCTAAATACATACTTTCTAACTTAACTCAACTCAACTTTGCACCCCAAACACAAACATATTAACTCACTGACAAATTAATTCTGCCCAATTCAACTCAATTCTTCGCGCCAAATGCCCCCTTAATGTTGTTGTTTTTTCCTTTTAAAAAAATAATAAGATGTATTTTTAGATTGTAGATCATCGTTGATATGTTACTGATAAATGTATAAAAAAATACACAATAAAGAAGATAGATCAAAATAAAGATTTTTAATATGATTTTGTATGGATTTATGACCCTAAATTCTTGGCCTAATTAACCAAAAAAACTCATGCTACAACTAAGTGAGAGAAATTAAGGTATATGTTGGCAGTAGGGATAGAAGAAAAACTGAAAAAAATATTATAGATATCAACAAAATATTGCAGATATTGGGTAAAATATCAATACATATCATTGATATTGGCGATATTTTGGAAAATCAATTCTCTCTCCTTGTATTTATTGAACCTCTAATTTTACCGATATATCGCCAATATTTCGTACAATATTGATGATATTTTCACCCCTGATTATGAGGGAGAAAAGACATGATAATTACATAAGATGTCTAATAGGGAAGTGTGCATATCATTTCATGGTATCCCTGACAAGATTTGTACCATAGCATTGCAAGTAACTTAGCAAGCTATAAATGCAAAGCACAAGGTCTAACTAGTGGCCACAAGGTTGAATGACGGATATAATCTATATTCAATTTCAGTGGCGGATTCAGGATTTTTGTTTAGAGGGGCTTCATTCAAAATTTCATAAAAATAATTTACAAGTAAGTGATTCAAAAAATTCATAAGTGAAACTTAACTATTAATTTAATACATTACAATGGTCTTCTATAAGTTTTCATACTATGAAATCGTTGCATAATTGTTTCATTATCTATCATATCAAATGATATTTTTTCAATGTATCTTATAACTTATAAGACTAGCATTATCTATTTTATTATCTCAAAAAAAAATCATTATCTATTTTATCAAATAATTTTTTTTTTCAGTATAAGCATTAAATAAAATATAGTAGGTATGTTTTAAATAGGTATATTTTAAATTTATTAAAATGAAGAGGTTGGCCCCTAGTGACATATATGGTGCATCTACCACCGGAGGAAAAACCAAAACTTCAGAGAAGTCATTCTATAAAGAGAATTTTGAATGGATTAATATATGTTGATATCTATTTATATATTATGATATTTATTAAGAAGTATAATTGATTTTTTAATATAAATATAAGAAAAATAATGAAACTTGAAATAATTAGTAAATGTTTTTTTGGTTAAAATGTTATTTTGGTCCATGTACTTTGAGTTTCATTTTATTTTAGTCTCTATACTTTCAAATGTTCAATTTTAGTCATTGTACTTTCAATAAAGCTTAAAATTGGTTTCCATTGTTAACATTCTTTAAAAAAAAAAACAGTCTCTATTGGCCATCATTCTATAAATTTTTGAAAATATGTTCACATTATGTATTTTCTTGCATGAAAATTATTATAATTATTTAACCAATCTGGAAAAAAAATTAACTTCAAATAACGGTAATGACCAATTTTAAGCTTTATTGAAAATACAGAACTAAAATTGAACATTTGAAAGTATATTGACTAAAATTGAATGAAACCCAAAGTACAGAGACCAAAATGATATTTTAATTTATAAAATATAAAAGTCTAATTTTTTTTTTTTTTGAAAGAGTCTTTGTATATATTTTTAAATGAATAAAGTTTAGTCTGGTAAGTTCAAACACGGTACTTGGGGAATGTTGTATGAATAACAAAAAGTATTTCTCAAAAACACCTCTAGTAAGATTCGAACTTGTCTCCTTCAGGAGGGGCTTGAAGCCAAATGCCACTAAACCAAATGCTCAAATTTGAACATGAAACTAACTTTGTTACTACTAATATATAAACTTTTAAAGTTGCTCGAGCCCTCAGGCCTATACTATCAAGCTTGTTTTGAGTGTTAGGATACAATTCACTTAGGCAAAGAGATTTCTCATATCACCTACTTTGCTTTATGATCTACTTGGACTAGGTGGTCTCTAGTCTCACTTTGACTAAGTTATATCCCATTTTGATACTGTAGCTCTAGTGTAGATTACAACTCACCTAAATGATGGCTTCTAGTCTCATCCCATCAAGCTACAACCCATCTAGCAATGTGTCTTCTCAGCCTCGCCATATCAAACTAATAAGTACTTTGACTTACCTAAACACATTTTAATATCCATTTAGCTCCTAGTACTCGGCTAATAAACTATTTCGAGCACACTATTATCATGAAATTATTTTTTAAATTAAAAATCACCAATAATACGTACATTTTTTAAAATAAGAATGAGATTAGACTCGTACTATCTAAATATAAAATTCCAACCAAGAAAATTTTCAATTCAAATAGTTGTCTTCTAGACATATAAATATATAATATATGAGAAAATGAAAGCCACAAATTCGTGGGAACATTCACGCAAGTTCAATTTTTTTCGTCAATGGTCCAAGTAAGCGAAGGCGTCTTTGCAAGACCAAGTCCTGGTTCTCACTGTGCCCCTTTTATTTTTTCCTCCTTTAATTGGTCTGGTCATCATCCTCACTTCCATTGTTTTTGTTTAAGACTTTCGCTTCTCAGCGCTGAATCGAAGACGAGGTAACACGCATCCCCTTTTGACGGGGCGTCGGCACCGCAATTCTCAATCCAAACCCCACAATCCCCTTTATATTTTTCCCTTTCCTACAAAACAAAAAACTCGAAATCCCCCTTTTATCTTCTCCAATTCTGTGCAATCTTCTCGTTCTTCAGGATTTAGAAACCCTCCTCTCTGATGGGTCAGTTTTATTCCTCTGCTGGAACCTCTCTACAGCTCAATTACCACCAACAATGGCCTCCAGGTTCTCTAATCGGTGGCCTTTCTTCCCCTTTGGCTCTTCCCTCGACGGACCAAAACGATGAGGGTTTGTTAGATTCTGTAGATTTTACTTTTTCACTTCCCGATGAATGTTTGGCCTCTATTTTCCGGTTCCTCAACTCCGGCGACCGGAAAAATTGCTCGTTGGTTTGTAAGCGGTGGTTTCAGGTGGAGGGTCAGAGCCGCCACCGTCTTTCTCTCAATGCTCAGGATGGGATTCTCTCTTTTCTTCCTTCTCTTTTTACTCGATTCGACTCTGTGAAGAAGCTCTCTCTTCGATGCAACCGGAAAATTTCCCGAATCAACGACGACGCCTTGATTCTGGTCTCGATCCGTTGCCGGAATCTGACCCGCATCAAGCTCTCCGGCCGATTTCAACTCACGGACGTAGGTATTGCCACTTTTGCAGCCAATTGCAAAACCCTGAAGAAATTCTCTTGTAGTTCATGTGCTTTGGGGGCCAATGCAATTAATGCCCTCCTCAAGCACTGCAACACTCTTGAGGAGCTCTCCCTGAAGGGCCTCCGCGGCGTCATCGCTGGTACTGAGCCTATCGTGCCCGGTGCAGCAGCAGCATCGCTGAAATCGATTCTGCTGAAGGAGCTTGTTGATGGGTTGAGCTTAATTCCCCTCATAATGGGGTCTAAAAATCTCAAAGCTCTGAAGATCATCCGCTGCCAGGGGAATTGGGATGACCTCTTCAAGTTGTTTGGCCATGGAAATGCAATGGCCAGTTTGATTGAAGTTCACATTGAGAGAATCCAGGTTAGTGATTGTGGGGTTTCAGCCATTTCTAACTGTTTGAATTTAGAGATATTGCATTTGATCAAAGTTTGGGATTGTTCGAATTTTGGGCTTGCTTGTATTGCTGAACACTGTAAACGGATAAGGAAGCTCCACATTGATGGGTGGAGAATCAATAGAATAGGAGATGAGGGGCTAATGGCCATAGCTAAACAATGCCTTGATTTACAAGAACTTGTTCTAATTGGGGTCAATCCAACTTGTTTGTCTTTGTCTTTGTTGGCTTCAAACTGTGTGAATTTGGAGAGATTGGCTCTGTGTGGGAGTAGAGTTGGGGATGAAGAGATTGCTTGCATTGCAGCCAAATGCAAGTCATTGAAGAAACTTTGCATCAAAGGGTGTCCAATTTCAAACATTGGGATTGAATCACTGGCTTGGGGGTGTCCCAATTTGGCTAAGATTAAGGTGAAGAAGTGCAGGGGGGTGACTGGTGAGATCAAGGAGTGGCTTGTCGAGAAGAGGAGATCATTGAGTGTGAATTGGGATGTTGAGGAGATTGATCACTTGGATGCGAGTAGTAGCGATGCCGGGAGTGCTCAGGAGGTCGTCGTCTCAGAGTCGAGACTGGTGGAAACCAGGGTCGAAGCTCCGGTTGGCGGGGACGGGCGATTGACGACATTGAAGACTATGTTGGGAGTTCTGGCTGGGAGGAGTTTGATGGCCTGCACATTTGGGAGGTGGTCTAATAGTACTGAATCAAGTAGCAGTTCATGAAATGATGTTTATAAGAATTGGAATGTTGTATGGTTTTGTAACTTACTATTATTATTATTATTATTATTGAGTTGATTGTGGGTGAGAATCAAACCATCCACCTCTGGCTCTAAGATGGTAATTGGTGCCTTAAGTGATGATTGATTTGTTGAAAGAATATGTTTATGAGATTTGCAGTTAACAAGAGCCAACATGGGGATACGCCCAGAGAATTAAAATATTTTGATGGATATATTGATAAAAATATTGATGTGGACGAATACAAACAAAAAAAATTATAAAAATCAATTTATAGTTAAATTCTTTTCACTTAACAAATAAGTTATAAATTTTATCATTGATATTTATATTCATACTTGTGACTAATTGATGATATATATATATATATATTTCATGGATATTTATGCGAGATATTGAAAATATCGATAGATACTTAATGTGATGTTGAATATTTGATTTGATATATGACCAATAGATATGGAATGTTTTTAGTTGATGGTTACACCCTTCAGAAATGAGCATAAGGTTATAAAGGAAGAGGGAAGCTCTCCAATGGGAAAGCAAAGAAGTAAGGAGGGGATTTGTCTTTTTTATTTTTCTTTTTTTAATTGTCTTGAATTCAAAATATATAAACATATATAAAGATTAATTTTTTTTTCTCCATAAAAAATAGGAAAAGTAAATTAAATATATATTTTAATCACAAATAGTTCTTTTTTTATATAAGATAATCACAAATAGTTGGGTCTTTTTTCAATTTGGTTTTTAATCATTTAAAAGTTTCAATTTGATTATTTTTTTAAAAAAAATTAAGACTCGTTGAAACAAAATGATAAAATTAACTAACAAAATGATTGTATAATTTCAAATATTATTTTTTTAATTGAATTGGAAATAATATATTTACTTATCAAATGACTCATAAAATAAATATATATATACTAAAAGATACACTCATTTCATAGAACATAACAAGTAGTAATTTGTCAAAGTAAACATAGTTCAGCAGTAATTGACATATACTTCTTTCTTTAAGGTCGAAGTTCTAAATTTTCATGTTAAAATGCTAATAGATAACCTCATAAACATTATGGTTTTAAAATTTATATATTGTAGTTCGTTTAAAGAAATTAATATATAAATTTTAAAAGATTGATAACCATTTATAAAAATAAAAAAAAAATAAAAAACCAACAAGACTAAAATATATGTTTAGCAAAAGAAAAACGAATATTTTCTCTAAAGATACCATCTCAAATATATGGTCACATAAAGAAAAAAGACAATTTCAATGCTTCAAAACTTTTTTCTCTTTTACTATTTTAGCTACTTACTACAATACTACCTAAGGGCTCTTTAGAAGTAATCACTTGAGTTCTACTCAATTTATTTTTCTTTCAAAAAATATAAATGAGAAAAACAAATTTCTCATTTCTAAACAAATATATTGTAAGCAACTTTAAATGAATCCAAAAATAGCCACAAACCACAAAACAAGAAAAACTAGAATGTATATAGTCATTTGATTAAACTTCTTAGATTTGAAGAAGGCTTTTGTGTAGTGTGAGGGCTTTATTTGCGAGAGATGGCTTCCTTAGCAGATTGGAGGGTGTTTGCAACCGCAGCTGCCGCGCCTGCCAAGACGCCGCCACTAGTGGAGAAATCTTCCGTCGAGGAATTGGTCTGATGAATAACTTGCACGGTCCTCTTTTCTACGCATTGTCCTGCCGATGCTCGATAGTCTACTGTCTCCACTATTTTCTCCAATTGACCTTGTGCATTTCTACGTTCTACCTCCTGAATAGGAAATATTAAAAATAATGTTTTCTTTCTTTGAGAATTCTAACTAAATACATGTAATTTAAAAATACTTTCACTATTCTAGTTCAAATGAACATAATAACTTTGAATGGACAAGCCAACTTGAACACAACTCAAATACAAAGCCAAGAAATAAATAAAGAGATTGAAAATGTAACTTTGGGACCCAAATGGATGTTTTGGACAAAAAAGACAGAAAATTCTATGACCATCATAGGTAGCAAGAGGAAGAGAAATACCTTGGTTACCTGCATATTCATCTTGATTTTCTCTGCAGAAAACACAAAATTAGCTGAGTGCTCTCTTGTAATGTGAAAAAATATGCTCTCTCAATCTCTTTGTCAAAGCATTTTAATATCGAGACACAAAAATTTTGGGTCAAAGTTAGTGGCATGTTTGTTAGTCGAATCACCACAAAATGTAATCCTCCAACCCATAAATTATGCCGAGTGACGAGAATAGCCTAGTGATCTCTTCAATAACATCTCCCTAAATTTGGTCCAACACCTTTAAAATATTAGCCATCCATTTTGTTTCTACAAAAATTTTGGTTAAATTACACTCTAAACTTAAAACTGGTTTAATAGGACGTTGGCATTTCAATATTATATTTAATAAATCCTTAAAATTTTAAAGCGGTCTAGTAGGTCTCTATACTATTAATTTTGTGTTTAATAGATGTCTTTTTTTTTAGTATAACAAATGTGGAATATGAGGAGAAAGGACTACATGTCAATCACCGTTGAGTTATGCTCATGTGTTTAATAGGTTCTTTATCTTTAAAAAATGTGTTAATATGAGCATAGTTCAGCTGTAATTGACATGTACTCATTTTCTTGAGGTTTGATGTTCAAATCTTTATACCTCACATTTGTTATACTAAAAAAAAATTAAGAAAATGTCTCATTGATTGGAGATTTATTATTATTTTTTTATATCTAAGCGCAAAGTTGGCCTAAGACAACTTGAGTCTTTAGGCGAATTTTTCAAACAAAATTTATATTTATTCTACTTATTGAATTCTAGATCAAGGTTATAATATTTTTATCAATTGAGTTAGGTTTAGGTTGACATCATTTTTAATATCTATATTTAATTTGAATTTCTTTATGAAATATTTGTCAATTCTATAATATATATATAGGGCTGGCTAACCTAAGGTAATTTAAGACTTTGGAAGATATGAGGCTTAAGGTGATGGACTCATTTGCCTATGCTTTAAACTAACCCATGTGTGATTGAGCTAGTTTGCCACACCTCTATTATCACCTAACAATCATTTGACTCTACTATATTTGGTTGGTAAGGAAACTCAACTATTTTTAGTAAACAACCGTTTGATTCTACTACATTTGGTTGAAGACTTGTAATGATGGTCATCATAATTTGAACTCACTCACTCTAATAGGGATGAGCAAACAAGGTCGATAAACCGAGCCGGCTAATCGAAACCGACCGAATCAACGTTGGTCGGTCGTTTTTATGTCATTATTGGTCGGAAGTCAATTTTGTACATAGAAGAACCGACCGTCGGTCGGTCGGTGAGCCCAAAAAGATGTCAAATGTGTCAAATGTGTGTTGCTGCTGCATCCTTGTCTTCCCAAGGGGTTGAATGATTTTTTTAAAAAAATTATTTTTTTTCTTTTTCATTTTACCTTATTTTCATCTTCTCTCTTCTTCTTTCCCATTCTTCTCCTTTTTTTCTTCTTCTTCTTTTCTCCATTTCTTACTTTCTTCTCTTCTTCTCCCTATCTCTTTATCTTCTTCCTCGATCTCGCGCGCAGCCCACAAGAAACTTTGACGCCGACAAGCTCCACCTCCAGCCCTCCCTCTTCGCCCCCTTCTCCCTCGTGCACCAAACCATGCGGCTAACGATGACGTCAAGTATAGTTTAGGGAGCAAAGGTGTCCCACTTTGACGATAAGTGGCGGCTCCTGTGCGATTAACTCCAAATCCGACACTCATTTTTCCTCTTTTCTTCGAAACAATGTCCGACAATGCCTTCTCTCTCTCGCCAACCAAAACCAACCGACCGATGGTGTGGATGGTCGGTTGGTGTAAACAACCTCTCCAAAACCAACTAGAACCAACCGTCGGAAACCAACATGTCGGTGATTGATGCCGGTTCGAGCCCAAAACCGACTCCAACCAACCGATGTTCACTCCTACTCTCTAAGTCTTTTACTATTTACATTGACTCTCATTTAAGCTAATCTATAGTGGCTACAAATTAGAGATATATTTGACACAAAATTAAAAGTTTAGAGACCTATGACTTAATTGAAAGTTCATAGACCTACCAAACATTTAAAGTTCAAAAGTAGACACAACATTCTAACTTTAAAGATTTCTTAGATACTTTTTAATGTGCTAAGAACTTACTACGCACGGGTTTAACTCTAAAAATTGAGGGAACAACTTTGCAATTTAACCTAAAATTTAACTCTAATCTCTTCCTACAACTACAAGTTTATCTATAACTGCATTTTAGTTCTTGTAATATCTCCATTTCAGGTATCTGATCTGTACTTTTAACTCGTCACCTAAAACCAAATATGTGTTCGAGGTAAAGAACTACATTCTCAGCCGTTCTCCAAGTTCAGAACAAGAATTGAGATATACCTTCTTAAGTGTTGAAAAAAAAAGTTTGACAAAGACCAGACTCATCGTCAGAATGGAATAGACAACTTTATAAGAACAGAATCGTCTAGAATGACCAAGTTTTGTATGTAAATCATCACCTAAGAGGGAATATACCTCATTCAGTAAACACAACATAACAAAGTATCTCTTGAAGAGACGATTTTTTACGTATACCTGCTAAAATTCCCATGAAAATATTCTTTCATTGTCTGAGTATACATTCTACAACAGTTTTAAATCATTTAAATAGACAGTTTCAGATTTCAGCACACAAGAGGAAAATGTGCTACTACAGTGGATGATATAATTGATTGGTTTTACACACTGTAAAATGCTGAATCTAATGCAAAGGATGTTGAATAGTACCATCCATTATCAGTAAGTCATGAGTGGTGAACCACTGCAATGAACATCAGAAACACCAGAAATTCTCTGCCTGGGAGACAATGTTGTAATCCCCACAGCATCGACATCAAGATTCTGGATATTTTTTCTCTTCTGAGTTTCCAAATATGCTCTCTCATCTGAATTCTCTTCAATTCTTGTCTCAGCTCCCTTTTGGGTGGCCATGGACACCATTGTTTGAGCTTCTGCTACGACTGATGCATCATCTTCTCCAGCATACAGAATCTTCTTTATTGCCCTTACAACCTGCAGAACAAAGTTTATCAACTCGAATTGAGCACAAGAAAGCAGAATTATGAACTGAAGAATCTCAGGATACTTTACACTAGAGTCTTGTATCTGATGACTTTGGCACAGAATCTCAATATCCCTCAATTTGGCAAAATAATAGTCTCTTTCCTTCTCAAGGCTGTCAATTGAAAGTTTCAACTCTGTGATCTGCAATGGAATTCTCATCATACAGTTCTGATATCCTAAAGAGAAAGAATTCAGATTCATACTTCAATCTCAAGAATTACCTGCTCATCATATACTGCTGTTCCACAACTAGAGGAAGGCCTTGAGGTTTTTCCTGATTGATTTGCAGGGTTGACAGTAAGAGTTACTTCATTTCTTCTTGCAGTTTGAGAGGTTTGAGACCTTGAGGTAGCCATTGAGTTCTTGGCTGAAGATTGAGAGGTTGCAAATTTCTTGCTGGCTTCTTTCCCACCCTTGCAGGCTTCTCTCCTTTCTAAAGCGTTATAACTGGAAAAGAAGCAGAGTGGTTAGATTCTAATGAAACCTCAAAATCTCTCCATGAAAATTTGAGGTTAAATTTATTTAACCCCCAACACACCATTTGATATGGTATTTGATTTTTGTTTTTTGAAAATTAAATCTATAAATACTACTTCCATCCATGAGTTTTCTTGTTTTGTTATCTACTTTTTACCTATATTTTCAAAAATTAAGCCAAATTTTGAAAACTAGAAAAAATAGTTTTCAAAAACTTGTTTTTGTTTTTGGAATTTAACTAAGAATTTAAACATTTTGTTAAGAAAGACGAAACTTTTAAGGTTATCGTTGTAGAGAATTGAGGAGAAAACAAGCACAATTTTCAAAAACCATGTTACCATGTTATCGAATGGGGCCTAAACTTTGAAGGTTGTGTCTAAGAAGTCTCTCAATTTTCAAAAATAACTAATAGGTCTCTTCTTTCAATTTTGTGTGTCTAAGTCCTTGACCTATTGAACATTTCTTAAAATCCATTAGCTTATTAGACACAAAATTGAAAGATCAAGATCCTAGTATACACAAAATTAATAGATACATGAATATTAAAAAACATCATATGTGAAGGTCCAATCACTCAAAATTGAAAGTTCAAAGATTTATAATTGTAAAGGTTAGGGATTTGAAAGATACAAGATTGGAAGAATAACCTATTAGATAGGAACTTATTGGACACAAAAAGAGACAAAACTTGTAATTTAACCAAAATTTTAAAAGTTCAATTTCAAGTCATTCATAATTCCCTGAATGTGAAAAAGAAAGAAAGCAGATGAAATTACTTGTGATGAACTCCTCCATTGATCGAATCACAGTACCACTTCATCCACTGCATGAACTCCAAATTATCAAGTGGCCTCCCTTTCACAAGCTTACTCACCTCGATATGCTAAAAAAAAACAGAAAGAAGAAGAAGAAAAATACACTTTCAGAATAACAGATCTTACAAAACAATAAGTCAAAAGCAAAATTGAACCAAACAAAAAAAAGGAACGCTGATCAGAATTGGGGGAAATCAAACCTTGGTGATCTTGAGCTTGTTAAATACATCCTGAAGAACCTTATAGTTCTGAATCATTTCGTACTCACTCTTCGCATCGAAATTAACCTTATGCATCGGCACCATCCCTGGATGAACCGCATCCATCAACTGGCACTGAACCGCACCAGAACAAGACTGTGCGACAACATAACGATTCGTGGTAAGAACAGTCAAACGCAGCAATATTATGAAATTGAGATCGAAAACGCAAAACTCAAGAGAAAATTCGAGGAAGAATTGGGGATTTGGGAGAGAATTGAATGAATACCTCTTCAACTTTGGAGAGATTGAGGTGGAGAGTACAGTTGATCCATGAAAGGATCTCAGACCTGCCAACGAAGTAAGCCGAATCCATGATTCCAATGCTTGAAGCCATTTTTTTTCCGGTTCCTCTTTGAACTCTTTTTTGGCGCAGTGAGATTGTTGAACTTGAAATTGATTTGTTACAAAGAGCTTTTGTTTTGTACGAAAAAGAAAGTGAAAAGCGTTGGGGTTTAATATGATTAAGCTTACAACGGCTATTTCTTGAGAAAGGTAGAGGGAGAATTCAAAATGAGAGAGCCGCGGGATCTTTCTCGTTTTAAAATTTTTGAATTTGTTCCAGGAATATTATAAATATCACCCTCAAATTTATTTACTTTTACGGAAACAAAAATCAGTTTTTACCTCTAAATTTGTCAAATTATATTAATTTTTATCCTAAATTTTTAATTTAATCAAATTGTCCCTCAAATTTAAATTAGTGTTGTAATCTTAACTTTAAACTTTAAAAATTGTTGCAACTTTTACCTTTGAATATGTTTGTTCAAAAAATCATTAAATTTTTTTTTTTTCATATACGTTCAATGGATTATAAAGCAGATTTTTTAAAAAAATAACAAAAATAGGGCAGTTTTCAAACTAATTTCAGATTTGGGGTAACTAACTCGTGTGCATGGGTTGCGAATTAACTAACTCGTGGCCCATGTACACATTTTCATTAATGAAACACAGCCCTGGATTGCGAGTAAGGATGTAATTCACGTACCATGTACGCGAATTACTTGACACGTCGCGCCACATAGGCGAAAATCGCCACAAGGAACGACACGAAAATTGTGTACACCGTACATGAGTTCCAAACATGAAAATCGTGTACACCGTACACGAATTCCATGTTGGTGGCCAACCCAACTTTCTCTCATTGACTCTCTCGCGTAGACACATGCCGCTACTACCAAACCTGGTCCCTTTCCTGCGTGCCACCCCTCCATTAGTCATCTTCCTCGCTGTCGGCCATGGTAAGTGTTCAATGTGTGTGTGTGTGTTTTTTTTTTTTCATTCTTTGACTAATATGTGAATGTTTTAAATGAGTTTATGTAGTTTCGAGTTTTTTAGACTAATTTATATAGTTTTAGGCTCTTTCTTTTGTCCAATCTATTCATTTTAGACTTATTTTAGACGGATCTATATGTTTTTTGAGTTATTATAGACCGATCTACATGTGTGTTTTGGACTGATGAAATTATTTGTGTTTTTAATTTGTCAAAGGTTCGGCGGACATTGCTTCAAGTTCTAGTCATCAACAAGAGTTATGCACAAGATTTATTGTCACCTATTGTACAATAAGATATTAATGATGTAATTTAGCATCATCACACTTTGATGTGCCTCGGCCTCGTCGTGGAGCCCGTTCGAGAAGATGACCATCATATGGTACACGATTTACCTACGACTCATGTACCATGTACACGATTTACACATTAAATGGCCACCTCACCAACTACACGTAAAACGTGTGCATGGTACATGATTTTGGTACTCTATTTTAAACATTATTTTTCTTTCTTATCCCAGATTTGTAATTTGTTTTTTTTAACATTATTAAAATTCTTTTTTTCAAAACTACTTCAATTTTGTCAATTTTTATTTACACTACATTATTCATAAAATTGCCCCTTATAAAGCATATGTAAAGTACAAATTTTCAGAAAAATTGACATTAGAGCTCAATTTTGTTAAATTTTGTGAATTTTGGTAAAATTATACAATTGTTAATTTATCCGTTGATCAAACTTAATTTTGTGAAAAACTCGTTTTTATTGAAAATAATGATATTATGTCTTTTTAAATTGCTTTTTTTTTTTTTTTTGTTGAAATTAGCGAGTGAAGGAGTGAAAATTGAATAGAGGGTAAAAATTTCAACACTTGTTTAAGTATAGGTTTCAATTTCATGAAATTAAAAATTTATGGTAAAAATTTAACAACTTTGACAAGTTTAGGGGTAAAAATTGAATTTTTTTCCTTTTTCCCTGATGCTTAAAAAAACTTGAAATTTGTATTTAATAAATATGTGAATTAAAATATATCTAATAGGTTTTAAACTCTCAATGTTGTATTTAATATGTTTTTAAACGTTCAATTATGTGTCTAGTCTTTAACTTATTCAACTTTTTTTTAAAATTAACAATATATTAAACATAAAATTAAAAATTTATTGTAAAATTCAAATTCGTGTTTTTGTGTCTAGTCTTTAATTTATTCAACCTTTTTTAAAATTTACAACATATTAAACATAAAATTGAAATTTTATTGTAAAATTCCAATTTGTGTCTAATAGGTATTTAAGTTATTCAATATTTTTAAAATTTATGACTTATTAGACACAAAATTGAAAGTTTAATATAAAATTTAAATTTGTGTCTAAAATAGGTATTTGATTTATTCAACATTTTTTAAAATTTATGGCTTATTAGAGACAAAATTGTAAGTTTAATATAAAATTCAAATTTGTGCTTAATAGATTTGTTAATTTTTAAAAATGTTGAATATGTCACAAACTTATTAAACATAAAATTAAAAATTTAAGTCATGTTTGATAACAATTTAGTTTTTGAAAATTAAGCTTGTTTTCTTCCAATTTCTCTATTATTGTTTTCATCTTTCTTAAGAAAACATTTGAATTCTTAGTCAATTCCAGAAACAAAAAAGGTTTTTAAAAATTACTCTTTTTAGTTTTCAAAACTTAACTTGAATTTTAAAAACATATATAAAAAGTAGATAACAAAACAAAGAAATCTATAGGTAAAGTAGTATTTATAAGCTTAATTTTCAAAAATAAAAAATCACAAACCAAAAACCAAATGATTATCTTAGGCCCCGTTGATAACCATTTAGATGTAGTATTTAGAGACTCAACTTGTAATTTAAACTTTTTTAACTATCTAATTTAACGGGCAACCTACTGATGAACATATATCCTATTGTAAATGTAACATGCTTCTGAAAAATAATTATAAACATAATATTTTTTTGACATAATGATAATATTTTGTTTATAATTATAAGTAATTATAAACATAATATCTTTCAACTAAGCACCACAACAATGACGCTAATGAGGTTATTTTGAAACAATTTCAAAGGTTAAGGGTCAAAATGAAAATTTTAAAAGAATAAGTGCATAATTGAAATCTCTCCTAAAAGTTCAAAGACATAATTAAAACATGCTCTAAAGTTCAAGAGCATAGTTGAAACCCATCATAATAACTTCAGAGGCATAATTGAAATTTGCCCATACGCTATGTGTACCACTATTTTACAAGTTACTGTCATGTCACTTATTTGTCTTCATTTTAACGTAAAAGTTGATGGAAGGGTGGGTTATTTTGAAACAAATTTAAAATTTAATGAAAGGTAAAATTTATGAAAGTTTAGGAGTATTTTTCAAACGTACCCTAAAGTTTAGGGGTATTGTGTATAATTTTACCTTTTTTCAACTATTCTATATATTGTTTATATTATATATGCATATATAGTATATACTTAATTTTTTTGTTTACATATATATATATATATATATATATATATATATATATATATATATATATATATATATATATCATGTTATATATACTAGATATATTCTATATTCTATACACAATACAACATACTAATTTACCTACAATTTTTAGAATTCATGTTTGGTATAAATATTAAATTTTTAATGTAAATACTTTTCTTTGTGATACTTTTACCATTGTAAATCTTACAAAATTAGAGTTTGTGCTTCTTGACATCAGTGGTAATAATTATTTCTCATTGGTGATTGATGCTAAAATTCATTTGGATGTCATGAATGTTAGAGATATAAGTAGAAAAGAAAATACAACTCTAATTAAGAAAAAAAAAAGTGATGATTTCCTTCAACATCATTTTCATGAGAGATTAAAAATTGAATATCTTACAGTAAAAAACTTAGATCTAATGGTAAAGTTTAAAATAAATGTATGATCATAAAAAAAAAAACAGTCATTCGTCCCAAAGCTCATTTGCAAGATTTTAAATTAGCAATATCAAGAGAGGGATTTTAAAAATTATTCTAAAGTTGTATCATTTGTTCTTGTGGTTGAACAAAATAATGACCTATTAATGAAAAATCATAAATCTCGACCAACTAGAACAACGCCTACAATATCCCAGGGCTAGGATTCAGATGGGTTCAAAATTAAATTTAAATGGCAATTATAAAAAAGTGGCAATATAGAAGGAAAAAAATATATATTTCCATTCAAAATCGTCCTCTTTTTAAGGCTAAAAAGTATTTGTTAAATGGTTTTTTTTTCAAAGGAAGTATTTGTTAAATAGTTGTAACATGTTTCAGTTAAAAACAATAATAATTATTGCTTTACATCCAAAATTGAAGAAGCGTTTTGGTAACTTTTAAACAAAGTTATTAATAATTTACATATTGATGAGGTGAATAATGGTACTTTCTAACTATTTTTGTTTTTAAATACTTTCATTTCAAATCTTTCACATTCCAAACAAAATACAAAATTTAAAATTATTTTTTGAATTTCAATCACAAAATTTAAAATCATTTATTAAATTTTCTTGGTTCCAAATGGAGAGTAATGCATATGATTTTCTAATATTTTTTTTCCTCACGTATACTTGGTTTGAGAGCTACAATGTTTGTTTTAAAAATTGAATCTTCAATTAAAGGAAAATCTAGAGAATATATTTTGGGGTGGAACTTAAATAGTATATTTAAAGTTAAAAAAATATAATATCAAAATTATTGGTAATTAAATCTTCACTCCTCGTTGTTGTTGAAATAAAAAAAAAAATACTACTTTACCATATAAATTCTAAAAAAATTAGAAGTAATTGCAAATTTAGAAAAATCTGGACCAAACAACAGTAAAATAGCAACTAAAAAATAATTTAAAAAATTATAGTAAAATTATAATAAGTAAATCAATTATTATTGTTTATCACGGTAATTAACTATTATAATCATATATTCAATCAATATCTAAATTAATTAGTAATTCATGTCACTCTATCATAAAATTACATTTGCTTGTTAGTGTTCAAGTTAACCAATTATTTTTAAATTTTAAAAAAATTGCTATATTCTTAATTAATTTTCTAAAATATATTATCTTTGTAATTACTTCTAATAAAACTCACATATATATAAAAAGGTTAAATTACAAGTTTAGTTTCTAAACCAAAATGTTTAATAGGGTTATGAACTTTTCAATTTTGTGTTTAATATGTCTTTAACCTATTAGAAATTTTCTAAAATTTAGGATCTTATTAGACACAAAATGAAAAGTTTTGGTCTTATTAGACACAAAATTGAAAAGTTGTGGTCTTATTAAAAACAAAACAAAATGTTAGTGTCTTATTACAGTATTGTGCATTTTTAAAAATGTTGAATAAGTCAAAAACCTATTAGACAAAAAAAATTGAAAATTAAGAGACATCTTAGAAATTTTTAAAGTTCAAGAATCTACTAGTCACAATTGAAATTTAAGAACCTATTAGATACAACTCTATAAGTTCAGAAACTAAAGTTGTAGTTTAACTTTTATTATAAAAAAAAATGAAGTTAACCTATTTAAACTTTTTAAAAATTCTTTAAAAAAATTGACAAATTTATATCTTTAAAAAAAAAAATGAAGTTAACCTAGTTTAACTTTTAACGTTTTCATAAAACAGTTTACAAATATAGAAGGTTAAAACGTTCTAATATATACAGTTAAAAGAAGTTATATATACAAAAATTGAAAAGTTCATCAAGATTGAATGTGTTAACGACCACGAGGTCTATGGTTCTCACTTTGATTCACCCGTCTTAAAGCTTCTCACTTTGATTTTCTTAGATCCACCTTCTGCAAAGAATTGCCAAAAAGAGCATAGCTCAACTAGCATATTGAATGTGTTAACGACCACGAGGTTTGTGGTTCGAATCCCCCCAACCCCCTATTGTACTCAAAAAAAAAAAAAAAAAAAAAACCTTCTGCAAAGAACATTATATTTGACTGTGTGTGGTTCAATACTTTTGCAAGCCCTCCAACCAAAGTGCTACGCATGTCATTACCCAAATTTAAAAACAAGAATTTGTATTTCTTATATTTTTTTTTCTTTCATTTTTTTTTCATATACAATATCTTTATTATTTTTATTTGACTTTGAATCCTAGGCCTTTTTTCTATACGATTTTCAAGGGTTGCATTGTTGTTTTTTTTTTTTTTTCCTTTCTTTTTCGTTTTTTTAAGTAATTTGATTTTGACACTTATTTTTTTGTGACATTTGTGGCTCTGAGGTATGTTTGTCTCTGCATTAGTGGAACATTTAATTTTTCCTATTTGTTTTGCCGACCATGACATTTCCAACACGTCTTTATTTTTATAGTTTGTTTATTTTAATATAATTGAGACAGAAGTACTGATACTTTGCTCTAACAGAGGTTTTATTTGTCGCAATTAATAAATTAGTTAGTAATATATGATTCACACAAATTTAATAGCTAATGAGTGATTTAAATATAGTCCATCTAATTGATTAACAAATATATCAATTAACATTGATTATAATTATAAATTATTTAAAAATTTTATAATTCTAAGTGATTTAAATATAGTCCATCTAATTGATTAACAAATATATCAATTAACATTGATTATAATTATAAATTATTTAAAAATTTTATAATTCTAAGTTCTAGTAAAAAAAGTTTTTTTTTCTTTTTTTAGATCAAGATCTAATAAAAAAAAAGTTATGGATTATAAATTTTCCAAAAGTAATACTAAATGTAGTAAACAATAGAATATATGTTAAATGATAATTATATTACAATAATTATAGTCATAATCTAGATTAATCAAGTCAACTTAAGTTGAGCATAGCTTGATTGGTTAAGAAACTATATCCTTAATCAAAAGGTTAGAGGTTCAAATTCTCACCTTCATATATAGTTGAACTAAAAAAAACCTAAATTCATTGTTATTACTATTATTTTTTTACGAGCAATAATTGTTATTATTATAATTAATCAATATTTACATTAATAATTAATTACGTAAACTATTGATTATCAATCATTTTTTTTAAAGATGGTACACTTGTTCTTTAAAAAACATTTTATAATTAGGATTATACATTATAAAAGTACATATTATAAATATTTGAAAAAGGGAACTTTTCAATCTATACCTCTAACGTGACACGGTTAATTAATTTTATACTAAACTTTTTATTTTCCATTAAATCGAGAATCTTGCAATTAAATAAGTATTACAATTTTTTTTCTCTTATTTGACATTTGTTAAGTTCATCGGGTAATTCAACGAAAAGTTACGAACTTAAGAATCTCTTACAATCCACTCATTTCATCAATGTGAGCACAACTCAAAACATTAGGATATCATAACTTTCTTTGAAGGTGCAAATATCTAATTATGCTCAGTAGATAAGACACTTATTATTATTTCAAAAATCGATAGTTTAATTCTTATATCTATAATTATTGAACTAAAAGAAAATTTTTCTTGAAGGTGCAAGGTTTAGATTGAATATACCCTACAATGATATATTCTTTAAAAAACTCATTAATTTCAACAAAAGTGAAGCATTAATCAATTAATGCACAAATTTAAACTTGAACAATTCAATGCAACTATTAAATCAATCTCTCAAAACTCAAAAGTTTAAATAAAAATCTAATCCAAATTATCATCTTGATCTAAAACATCATCAATTTCGTCCGTGACCTTTATTTTGTAGTTTATTGAACACATGATAGTATTTTTTTTCATGCTTCTTCGAACCAAAGTTCAACATAAAAATAAAATTACATACATTTATTGGATTCCAAAGTCCAATCTAATGAAATTAAAAATTTATGAGAAAATTGGCCCACCTCCAAAATTGAGGGATAAAAGTCGAAAATTTCTCTTTTGGAGGTCCATTTTTATCAATTATTTGGACACAGAAATATTTCCATCTCCCACAAAAGATTCTCCCTCTTCGCTAGCTCTCTTACCAATTATCAACCGTGGTTTGAAATGTGGTTTTTCCTTTGATCATAGAAAATTATATATTGCCAGTTAGGAGTCTCAAAGAAAATTTAAATTATTAAGCTCAAAACCAATCAATTCTGAAAGAATATTTTTTCAAAAAAAATGTTTCAAGTTCCAGCCTGTTTTGCTATTCATTGTGCTAAATATTTTTTATTTGTCAAATACCAAGAATGCAAACTATAAAAGGGACTTAGAACTTGCTCTTCATTGTGCAACACTAAATATACTTTTGCAACAAAATTGCTCTCTCTATCCATTAGAGAGAGAACTGTGGGTGAGAAATGGAGATTTTGCAACTTCAGCTCCCAATATTTTGGGTCCTTGTTTCAAGTCTTTTGGGCACAATTATAGTTGCTGATAAGCATTATATTTATATCTCGCCTTCATTGTCATATTATTATAGTTTACCACCTCCACAAAAGATAACACAACCACCATATTACAATAAATCTCCACCACCACATCCTTACATCTATAAATCTCCACCCCTGCCATCTACGTCACCACCTCGTCCTCCATATGTTTACAAATTCCCACCCCCACCATCTTTGTCAATACCTCCTTCATATATTTATAAATCTCCACCACCTCAATCTCTCTCACCTCCTCCTCTATACTACTATAAATCACCACACTAGTACAAATTTGGGTTTTAATGACGGGCATTGCCCGTCATTAAAGGGAAATGATGACGGACATGTGTCCGTCATCTTTTCGAGTGTCATTGTAGGCTACGATGACGCACGCTTTTTAATGACGGGCATTGCCCGTCATGAAAAGGTGTCCGTCATTGTAGCCTACAATGACGGTCAACTTTTAATGTCGGTCAATGTATGACATTAAAAGTCAATGTCTGTCATTAAATGACGCTTTTTAATGACGGACAATGCCCGTCATTAAAAGGTGTCCGTCATTGTAGCCTACAATGACGGTCAGCTTTTAATGTCAGTCAATGTCTGTCATTAAATGTCTGTTTTGAATGTTTTAATGACAGACAATGCCCGTCATCATTTCGTCAATAATTTAATAAAAAAAAAATATTCGTTGCACACATAACTAACAAGAATATTTATCTTTCTCAACCTATGCACAAAATAAAATATCAATAATATTATTATTTTTACAAAATAATTAACTCAATCAAAAACCTTAATTAATAAAATATACAATATGTAATACAATAAGGAAATTAACAAATCGTTTAACTAATAACATATCAATTAATTAAAAATATGTAGTTGCATCTCCATAAGTAGTTGCATTCTCTGATACTCCAAATCCTTCACGAAATGCATCTGTTGCATCTCCAATTCTACCTTGTGCCTCTGTTTTGCTACCTTCACTCTCTCATATATATCAGTAATCGTTCCTATTGCATTAGACAGTTTTTTGTACCCTACGTCTCTTTCCTTGAACCTCGGACTCGAGAGCGAATTCTTAGAATTCAAACCATCCTTTCCTTCATCTCTAACCAAGAGAAGCATTGATTTCATTCAATGCATTCACTGCAAAAACACAAAAATTTAGTCCCTTGAAATGCCAGAAAAAAAATATCACAGCAAAAAGTCATGATGTTGTAAATACTTGATCATAACTTTTTACCAATCTAACTCTCAATCTAACTGTTGAAACAAGCATATAGAAATTACCAATCTAACTCTCAATTCATTTCATTCAAAATGCATTAATGTAATTAAATTTTTCAAACGACCTAATCAAGTGTGTGTCACTTCATTTATTGAAACTATTACAACTCTTATCTACTATGGCAAATACCAAATGCACAATTAAAGTATTGAACATTTATCAAAAGTAAACTATTACAACTCCAGTCTACTATAGCAAATCCCACATAATAAAGTATTGAAAGAAGGATACAAATTAAACCCCAAAAGAACTATCGCAATACAAAAGAGAACAAATTTTAATCAAAGATATTAGCAACAAGAACATAATTTTAAAAGAATCCACAAAAGATACTCATGTTTTCTTCATCAAAGCCTTCTGTGCATATCGTTTCTTCGCGAACGTCTTACCCTTAAAACCCAAAGCCTATAACACATCCAAGTTCAATCAGAAACGAAAACGGAAATAATTTAAGAGCATCCGACTGAAGAAATAGTAGCCAAGGCCATCAGGCTCAGAAACGGAAATTTAAGGAGAAAGAAGAACAAATGATGAAGAAGAAAGGGAAAATTTAAGGAGAGTGAGACCTGTTGAGCATTATAACCAGGAGGCACAACAAAAACATCACTGTCAAGAGACATATCCATAGTTTTCTCAATCTTCCTCAGAAACCGACTTGTTTTACCTCTATTACGCACCTCCACTCCATTCAAAACCAGAACCAAAACAACAAAAAACAGCAAAAGAAGAAGAAAAAGAAAACCTCACAACTCTTATCTTCACCTCTCTATTCTAATGGCAAAAATCAAACATAAAAATAGAAAGTCTGAAAAATATAAAATATAGGATTGAAAATCAAACATAAGGTTAATATGTGTACTACTGATCAAAATACAATACATACCCAATCGTTAAGCTTCTTTAAATGGATGATAACTCTAGCTTCTCGCTCTTCCAAAGTCTGATTCGTCTTAGCACTGTGATGTTTAGCCACTTTTCGAGCAAAAATCTTGGTGCTTTCATCTTCTAAGAAGTCACACATCGCCTAGAAAATGAACTCCATAACGATTACAGTAATCAAGTTGGTATTTTGGTAAGCAAAATTCTGCTTTTGATTTATATTCTTGGAAAAAAGATGGTGAAAGACTAGGAAAACGTAACATGGCTTTCATATCTCATCAAGCTTGTATAATAAAGATTAAAGAGCACCAAGTAATAAAGATTAATGAGTTTTGATTCCACAAACGAAGTTTAGAAGAAAATTCAATCAAAGCCCCCAAAATTTTACCAGAAAAGGTATATGGCTCCACCTCAAAAGATTTTTCCCATTATTTGAAACATTTCCAACTGCTTTCACCTTTTACAAAGATGCAAGTTGTGTTGGTATGCTTCCACTGAGCTGATTATTACAAAGCTGAAAAATTGAAAATGCAGAGCAAAATAATACAAATATGAGAAAAAACAAAGTACAATCCACTAAAAATACCATACATGTAATTTCTTGTCTAAAGAACAAAATAATACTATGCTCTGCTCATGTTACTTTAGAGTCAGACACCAAAAATGTAAAACAACCTATAGAATATACACAGTGTCAACTCCATCTCCACCTCACTGTCAAACAGTTTGACACCTCAGCCACAACAAATCAACAACTTCAAATCAGCAGCCAAAGTCAATAAATCAACACATTAATGAAGAGAAGAATTTGGCTCCAAACAGCTAATGCACCAACTAACAAATAGACCCAAATCAATTATACATTACAACAGAAATTTCCCTTAATTTCTACTGTGATAAGTAGTTTTCTACTGTGTAGTGTGAAGTTAATAATATTGTAGCAATTCTATGTGTAGATATACAACATGAAGTGTTAAAGTATTGAGACAGCAACTCGAGAGAGTGTAGCTACACAGAGTGTGCCTTGTTGGACTTGTGACGGTCACCGTTTCCTTTTAAGAAGCAAGAAGGAGCAAAAAATCATAAAGCTACAAACAGTCCCCCCAATTGTTGCAAATATAAAACAAAAACAAAATTATCCAATCAAAAAATAAAGAAAAACAATAATTGAAACTTCTCAAAATCACCCCTAGGTGAAAGGGCACCTGTTAAAGATTCAAAATGAACCTCAAACAGGAACAAAGTAAACTGAATTATGATTACTTACAGAGTGCGGCCTTTCCAACCACATTTTGCACGAAAGCACATCCAAACAGCAACCCCCTTGGTCATTTGAAAGAAAAATTAGAAACCTAAAATACTCAATAAAGAAAAGGTTGCAGAATATGTGCATGTCAATGGAATTGAAGGGATAAGTCTAAAGGATGGAAAGGAAATCCAGCCACTTTTTGTACATAAGAAAAATAATAATTTCATTGAACACAAAGATAAAGGTAAGAAGTCAAACAAAGGTTAGTGGTGGACGATCTATGAGTTCAGGTCCTATCAACTGGTCTCCCATACATGTATATAAACTAAATATTTGTAGAATCAAATAAATGCAAAAGTAACTGACATGAAAATGATTTAAAAATTGGAACAACTTGACGTTAGAAGATTTAATGAAAATGCTATAAGGAAAACTGTTATCCTGATATAACAACCTAATACAAGGGACAAAAAAATGTGGAGAGGGGCTAGGCCAACCCTTGACTAGAATTCAAACTATATTATTCTAACATTCACATATGTGTCTAGGTTTGTCCATGTATAGCCAGACTTGAAGTTAAAAAAGTTGGGAGTTGTGGAGCCAAGCTTTCCTCACCTCATCAATGATTGGATTGAATACTGGTTGGAACTTTGCCAATAGTTAAACCAATTGAGACACAAATAAAGGGAAACCTATCAAAATTTTGGAAAGTTATTGGGATTTTATGAATAAGAAATGAGATTGGATAAACATAAAGTACAAATAAATTATCACCCATGAACAAATTTTAGCAGTTCAATCAAAACTTAACACAGAGTACAAATAAATAAGATCATAGACCACTCAAAATGAAAGAATTTTTCCAAGAAGAAACCGACTAAAAGTTAACCTTGTGCAATGGGAAATGTTACTTGAGATGATTGAATACGAGATCTTCACAAGCTTTGTCAGTTTCAGTGACCAAATCTACCTACATTCCAAGACAAATACTTAATAGAATCGAAGAAACCAAACAAGGCATTCAAATTTATCCAAATTATAATAAAAGGTACCTCACCTTTGTGTTCAACATGTTTGGTTTGGTAGAATTTCTCAAGTTTCAAATTTTTTTTCATCTAGTTAGCCACTATATATCAATTTTTCTAATCTTTCATCAATGTGATTGTTGCCACATTAGTACCCTCAATAACAACCACATCAACAAAGACTTGGGGTTCCTACAACTGTCAATTAGCCTAAAGCATTCTTAATGCAATTATCATCCAAATAGGTTTTGGACACTAATATAACATGGAGTGGAACTACCCTAATATTAAATTTTAAATTTCAACTATTACATTTTTTTTCCAATGTCTATAAATATATTTTGGGGAAAAAAAGGAAAGAACATTTTAATTTTCTCACTGTTGGGAGTATGAACTTACAAGTTCTTTCTTGGAACAACCATATTTGCTCTGCATCTGTAGCAAGTTAAACATTGCTGGTGTAAGTCTTCTTATGCCACAAACTAAAACTGAAATGAAAAGCTAGTGTAGATAAGATACCTTTAGAGAAAAGTCAGAAACATCTAACAACAGCAACTTCGACTCGAAGTGTTGTGCCAGAGCCTTGGCAAGCATTTGCTGGAAAAGTTCTTTATGGAAATAAACAAAAAATACAACCAGATTCCATCATATACTGTGCCCTGAGAAGTATTGTTTTGCTATAAGGTACTTGAGGTAGAAGCATCATAATTCATACCTGTTGGTCCTGAAAGCAAAATAGCCCGACTTGCTGGTGAAAGATTTCTAGTGTGCTTGGAGATGTCGCAGTGCTTCAAATGAACATATGCAGCACTCATCAAAAGCACCCGAGTCCTCTCACTGTGACTACCATTAGAGCAGAAAGATCAGTTCATAGTAGAACATGAAAATATGAGAAATAATATGAATTCAATAAATGAAACTGTGGGTATGTAATGTTGAAGTGTCATGGAGGAACCATAGAAAATTCTCACAATCAAGGTTTTTCACAATGATCGCATGATCAAGCTCTAAACAGTAAACAATTTTGCAGTTAACATTGCACTGAAAAGAAAAAAACAAGGATTTTCTTTCTAATCCATGGGCATAAAAACACTTAAGCTACAAAGATTCTCTTTTCATATATGGTACAACTACAAGAACATAGTTAAAAGACTGCAAAACCATAAAAGCATTGAAAACTAATGGATAAAAATGAAGTAAAGAACAAGAAGGAAGCTCAACAATATCCAAAAGCATAAACTGAAAAGTATGAATAAATTGACGTCAAAGTAGATTTAATATTGTACTTTTAATGAACTACTTCATTGTATTGATTTACTCTTATAACTTTGCTTATTGATCACTATAGATGCAACAAACACAGCAACTCTTCAATGTCTATAAATACAAGTCTAATTCATTCAGAGTAATGAGGATTGAAAATTACTTGTAAATTGAAAATTACCAATTTTTCTCCATCTTCCAATTCTGCTATTTCTGCAATTTTTCTTTGCGTTTGGCTTTTGCATGTGGTAATCTGAAAGCAGCACAAAGTTTAGTAAAGTTAATTGCTGAAAAAGAAAAAGAAAGACGTTTGGTCTGTGTCTTGCTACGTGGAAGTGTTTTCTTCTTGGGCTTTTTGGTGTTTACAAGCCCATCATAGTGGAATTGAGAATTTGATGAACATTTTCTTTTGCCAATAATAATCCTGGAAAAATAAACAAAAAAAGATAGAGAAGAAGAAGAAACAAACGCCAAAGAACTAATGGGCTCTGTTTTATTTATTTTGATTCTTTTCTTCATTCCCAATCCCCACCGTCGAAGGTGACCAGAATCGTACTCTGATCGAAAAACCCCTAAAGAAATCCGTTTCCGCCACCGAAAACAGCAGATTCCCCCACCAATCCACCGAGTCAACCAACTTGAACTCATTCCACGACTCAGCTCTGACTTCCTCTTCAATATTGGGCAATTTTATAATCATTCTTAATGCTCAGTTCGGTAAAGGCAAAAAACGAACAAAGGATGACTTTCTGTACCCTTCACTCAATCGAGGCTTGTTAATCGTACAGCTAGGTTTTTCTTTTCGTCTCACGACCTCCATGGCCACAAATGGTTACAACCCACTAAAAGATACAACGAACAACGTTCGATCTACTACCCACGACTTCCACGACCTTAGATCTACTACCCAGGACGACTGAACGACACGAGCAACCCAAGCTAATGGTGATGACAGACTGTGGACGAAAAACCCATGAGCAATTTGTAGAGAGTTTCAAGTCCTTAGTTTAGTATATTTTTCCCAGTTGAAAGAAACCATACCTTACTCATGATACTTGAGCCTAGCATCCAATTTGTAGAGAGTTTCAAGTCCTGATGACGGCGGTAGAAGCAAGCGGTGACGACGAATGGAGATGAAGGAGATGAGATTGAGGTTGTCGAATGATCTAGGGCTAGTGGAGAAAAGGGTTGTCGCGTAAAAGGGAAAGACCTTAATTCGAATTAAAAAAAAATTAAATACTATATCATGTCGGGCAATGCCCGACATTAAATCATTTTTTTTTTTTATTTTTTTAATTTTCGCACTTTTCTTCCATCCGTCATTGTATCCATGAGCGTTTTTTTCCTGTACGTCATTAATGGTATAATTTGTAGTAGTGCCACCTCCACATTCTCCTTTACGGTCACCTTCTCCATATGTCTACAAAACTCGACGACCATCATCTCCTCCATGTGTCTATAAATCTCCTCCACTCTCGTCTCCTTCACCTCCTCCACCATACTATTATAAGACACCACCTCCACCTTCTTCATCACCACCTCTTGCATATGACTACAAATCTCCCCCATCACCATCTCCACCACCCCTTTTCGTGTACAAGTCTCCACCCCTGCCATTCCTCTCACCACCTCTACCATATGTCTACAAATCTCCACCACCCCCATCTCCTTTACCTCCCCCACCTTATAATTATAAGTCACCTTCTCCACTTTCTCCCTCACCACTTCCCTCATATATGTATAAACCACCACCACCCTCACCATCCCCATGGCCGCCATACATCTACAAATCTCCACCACCACCCTCACCATCTCCACCGCCGCCATACATCTACAAATCACCACCACCACCCTCACCATCCCCACCGCCCCCATACATCTACATATCGTTGCCATACATCTACAAATCTCCACCACCAACCTCTCCATCCCCACCTCCTCCTTACATTTATAACCCTCCACCTTTGTCATCTCCTTCACCACCATTTCCTTAGGTCTACAAATCTTTGCCCCCTCCATCTGTTTTTCCTCCTCCACCTTATTATTATAAGTCACCATCTCCACCTTCTCTATTACCACCTTCTCTATATATTTATAAATCTCCACCTCCACCTTCAATATCTCCACCACCTCCTTACATTTATAAGTCACCACCTCCTCCATATTAAGATCTATCACCAATGAAATCTCTTTCTCCACCATACTACTACATTTCACATCCTCCTCCACTCCGCTATTAAAAATTTAATTTTAATTATTTATGATGGTGCGAAAACAATTTGAACGAAATATTAAAGACTTAACCAATGAGTTGAGTTAAGTATATTGTACCAGTTTTTATCCTTCAGTCATTGAGTTATCAAATATATATCTCATTGTATCTCTCTACATTGTGATTCTATATTTTAAGAATGAGACTTTTTTTTTTGTCCTCTTTCCTTCTCTATATATGTTATTTATTTATTTATTGTACTAGTTGAAGTCTTAATCAATAAATTAAAGTTTCAAGGAAATGATTAATTCAAGTTACTATAAATTGCAATTTCCTAAAAATGATTTAATTGTTGGATCGATATGACGATCCTAGAAGAAGGTAAATAGGGTTGAAGATGAATTTACTATTTTTTTTTATTAAAAACTCTAATTAAAAAATATTCAAACTTTTTATGTAAAAATAATTAATGCACAATTTATAATAATCAAAATATCACAAATTTAATTCATAAAATAAATATTCAAGATTAACATGACAATGATTTGCAATAAATTTTTTTCTAACTAAAACGACAATTTAATTTAAGCAATAAATGCGTAAAGAAATATTAAATATGCTTGAAAAATTAAATTGTAATAAATAAAGAAAGTATGAGGTAGGAGAAAACATTACACGATAGATTTATAGTGGCTTAGCCAACTTTCGACCAACTCCACCCTCCAAACATATCGGAATTTTTACTGAACACAATTCTTCTACGAATCATATTTTAAAATATAATAATAAAATAATATTATTTTCAACGACGTATTACAAAATGCCACTTGTTTATTAGAAAGGGCAAGAGTTGGAACTTGGAAGGCGCATATTTAATAGTGGCAAAAGAGGACAGAAAAAAGTCTACCAATACTCTTGTTTCACGTGTTTGGGTATAGAAAGTTAGAAACTTAGCTCTCTCACTTTCTACCATATAGTGCAATGTATGCTTCTCAAATTGGATGGTTTTTTTTTTTTGACAATATGTAGAGTGAATGGTTCTAATATCTGACTTCTTAATAAATAATACATGTTTGATGCAAGTTGAACTATATTCTTGTTGGCAAACTGGATGGTTGTAAGCGAGAATCTTTTTTTTTTTTTTTTTAACAATATGTGGTGTGAGTGATTCGAATCTTTAATTTCTTAGTCGATGATACATGTTTTATGCCAGTTAAACTATGTTCATATTGGCGATTATAAGCAAGAGTTTCCGACACTTGCAAGTGGGCTTCTACAATCTAAACATTGCAAAATTATTTTCTTTAAAATTAAGAATTTTACTAATCATGCTATAATATCTAGGCTATCCACAAGAAGATATTTAATTCAATCAGCTGGATGAGAAGAACACAGAAGTTATTATACTTGCCAATACCAAATCTTTTATTTCTTAATCTCAACCATTGATCTTACATGATTTAATTTAAGTCGTTCATCAAATACGAGCTTACAAAATTATGATACAAATGACGCATACAATTGGCTAAATATCCTGAATTAATAAAGTCCCGTTTCCTTCGTAACTTCTTTATTTTAACTTCAATAATTTGGACTATTTTACATCCATTGTGATCGTAATTTTACGTAATACAATCACAAAATTAAAATAGTAAAATTAACGATACCAAGTGTGTGTTATTATCACAACATAATCAATTTAAATCAATTTATTGAGATTTAAGGCCGAAAAAGTCTACATTAATAACTTACCTACTTCCAAAAAAAAAGGTGGAAAAAAAAAAGAAAATTGGGGCGCATAGTTGAATTATGAAGTTTGAAGTTGTTTAATATGTGAAGTTAATGAATCTGTGTTTGGAGTACAAAGTTGTTTAATTTAGATTTAGGAAATATATGTTTGGAGTGTAGAGTTATTTAACTTAGAGTTATCAAGTCTGCATTTGTGGTGTATGTTTGTTTAACCTGAAGTTTTGAAGTCTAGTTTTACATTGGCTATTTTTTTTCTTAATCTTTTTTCAACCATTTAATTAGAGATAGGTTTCCTCAAATTTTCAACATTTAATTGAGATTTCAACTTATATAATTTTAAAAATATTTTACAATTTTGTGTATCTAACCGTTTTAATTGAGATAGACAAAATAAATTTTCATTGATACCAACAAAACATTTACATTATGTATGAGTGGTATTGGTAGGATGAAACTTGTGGATTAAAAATAAAAGAAATAATTTAGTCCAGTGCAAGTGCACACTGTCGATGCAAATAATATAAAATTAGAAGTACTCCAAAGTATCGATCCTACAGGGAACATATACAACAAAATTCAAAGATAGTAAGATTGTGTTCAAAGTGCAACTTTGGTAACCAAAAATAAAAAGATTGTGGTGAGTTTTTGCTAGAAAGTAAAAATAAATTTAAAAAAAAAAAAAAGAGGGATTCAAGAATGATTATCCCTTTGGTGAGAATTGCAACTCAATTGCAGTTGCAATCTTGCCTTCACACAAAATAATTGTAAACTGAATCGACTCCTATTCAATTTTGATTTAAAATCCTTAGGAGGCTAAGTGATTTGACCTATATATCTATGGTCAATCGTACTTAGATGATTTTAGAAATCATTCTAGTGGTCTTGGGGGCTCATCCTATGTCTAGGATCAACCTTTGCTTATGTCTAAGCTTTTTATCCCATTGCTTTTGTGAGATCCACCTTCATCTAACCCTTTTAATATTAGATTCAGACTTGAAAGCAACTCTAGTTGATCAATCCAAGTCTACTACAACAAATAAATCAACAAAAACAATCTTTGTGTTAATTTGGATTGCACTTGCATAAAAACTTCACATTCTCACCTCTAGAGCATTCAAACAATTGAATCCCTAAAAGAGATTAGCTCAAGTTGAAAGAATAAAACAAAAAATTAATGAAACAAACTCTTGCGACACAATCATAAGGGAATGTAAGTAAAATTTGTCATAGAAGCTAATTATGATGTTGTAAAACCCTACTGACTTGCAAAAATAAAGAGGAAGAGAAAACCTAAATGAATTAACACTGAAATTTCGATCCAGAGGCTCTCGACCAGAACCAAAAAAAATACGAAAAATACAGTAAGTCAACCAATCAAAACAGAATACAACTTACGATTAAAACATCTAATACGACAGACTTTAAGAAAAACTTCTAATCATCTCTCTTTCGTCCTTTTTAATCAACTCTCCTCATTCTATTTCGAGCCGAGTCAAGTTTTTTACAACCCAAGAGACCCCTAGGTCGGATTAAGTTGGGTAAATTTTGAGATGGGTCGAGTAGTGGCAGAAAAGAAGAAAACAAAAGGCATAAAAAATGAGTTTTTCTTCCGTTTAATTGTTTCTCTTCAAGCATTTTCAAGTTTAGTTGAATCTTTACAACCAAAGACATCTTTTAAGTTGGATTAAACTGAATGAATTCGAGTTGGGCAGAAAGTTGTTACAAAACAAAATTGACAGTAAGATGAAGAAGAAGAAAAGTGCAAAAATGGATTTTCTTCTAAGGATGAATTCCATTTTTTTGCCTTCGTTTCCCTCCATTTTATATCCTTAAAGAATCTAGGGTTTTTTCACACTCCATATAGGGCTTGATGTATGAAATCGTTGCTTGATTTAAGCAGAAATAACTGCTGGGATCTTATAAATTTGGTCAATCCCAAAAATCTCATTTCTTGGTAGCAATTGCTGTTGCAATTGTACTGCAATCGTCTCCTTTTTGCTAATCTATCAATAACCAAATAAATTAGCCAAATCTCAATATTTTTATCTATTTCTCCTAATCTTAAGGGTTCTCATCATGCTCAAGGATTTCTTAACACTTTGTGAATTCAAGAGATTTTTGGAGTTCACAAAAGATGAAGTTACCATAATAACTTTTGTTTGTGAGCTAAATAATTCTCAAAAATGAGAGTTATCAAATATATATATACAAAATATAAAAAGACTAACAAGAGCCTAAGTAACATGGTTCACAAAATATATTGAATGCCCAACTAGGGGCCAAATACATTCTTCCAAAAATTAGCAAATGGCCAACAATGGGCCAAATTATCATCATTCCAAAAAAGAAAGGGTCGTTGAAGAAGGATCGGTTATTCATCATACCCAATAGACGCATGCAATATATTCTCTTCAATTGTGCGGAGATGGATAAGAAACTGTCAGTCTTCTAGATATCAGTGAATAAAACGTTCATAAGCAGCTAGATTGTCTTACAAAATAGGTAAATTTCATATTGGATTGATAAAGACAAAGGTAGATTGTTTAATTTCTAAATTTGAAAATGAATGTATTATGAAATTTTTTTTAAATAAATAATGTCATTGTTTCTTTTAACTACGCATATGTTTTCTATTATTTTGAAACATGCATGTATTACTTTAGTCAAGAAACAAACTTTTTATAAATATGTTAATGTCATAGTTATTTTTTTTAATTACATCTATTATTTTGCAAAACATGCATGTATTTATTTAGATAAGAATCAACCTTTTTGTAAATAGGTAATGTCATAGTTTTTTTTTTTATTACATGTATATTTGCTACCAATTTAAAAAATCGAATTATTATGTTGTAGAGTAAAAACTGCAAGTTCGAGTTCTCTATTTTTTTTACTAAGTTCACGTTTGAATGTATAACTGTTGGTAACTTTTTGCATGGGAATGGAATTTTCGCTGATAGAAGCTATAACAGAATTTTATTCAATGCCATGTTTAGTTATAAAAATAGACTGGAATGTTGATTTATCACTAAGCATGAGGTTTAGTTGGGCTTGGAAAAGTCAACTAATGAATTGGGTAATTTCTTGGCTTATAACTGTTATTGATGTAAATTCTCTCTTCTATAGGGTCAAGTTGGTTTATTGAAATTAAATATTTGTTTCAAGAAGGTTCCCTCTAAATGTCTCCAACCATGTAAACATAGTTAATTAGGTTTTAATCTGATTTTTCTTCTCTTGTTGGTTCTCTAAATAAAATTTGAGCATTAGTAATTATAATACTTAATTAAGCTAAGAAATTCAATCCCTGAGATCGACCCTGGCCATTACTACTGCAAATTGTAAAGGTATGGTTAATAATTTTATTTGATAGAGCCTTCGACAAGCTTTTTATCACTTGTTTCACCTTTGGAAGACCAAACCCTAACTTAGGTGGAGTTGAGAGCGGTCTTGTTTTACCTTTAGAAGACCAAACCCTAACTCAGGTGGAGTTGAGGGTGGTCTTGTTTGACCTTGGAAGACCAAACCCTAACTTAGGTGGAGTTGAGGGCAATGTTGTTTCACCTTGGAAGACTAAACCCTAACTCAGGTGGAGTTGAGAGCGGTATTATTTTACCTTTGGAAGACCAAACCCTAACTTAGGGGGAGTTTAGGGCTGTCTTGTTTTACCTTTGGAAGACCAAACCCTAACTCAGGTGGAGTTGAGGGCGGTCTTGTTTCACCTTGGAATACCAAACCCTAACTCAGGTAGAGTTGAGGGCGGTCTTGTTTTACCTGTGGAAGACAAAATCCTAACTCAGGTGGAGTTGAGGGCGGTCTTGTTTTATCTTTGGAAGACAAAACCCTAACTCGAGTGGAGTTAAGGGCAGTCTTCCTTTGGCTTCACCTTTTTCTTTTTTTTTTGTTTTCCTTTTTTTTTTACTTACTTTACTTTTTTTTTTTGGTTAACTAAAGGTTGATCTAACGATCAACAAGTCAAAGGTCAATCCAGAGATCAACAAGCCAAAGGCTGATCCAATAAAGTCAATAAGCCAAAGGTTGATCAGAAAAGACCAACATGTATGCTCGAGAACAAGCTTTCAGCCCTCGAGACATTTATATATGAGAGAGAAAGAATCAGATGAACAAATTAGAGATTGTACCACACCCACAAAATTAATACAAATATAAATTCATTTATACGTGTCTCATTTATTTTTCTTTGTTGAAATCACGTGTGAACACTGATTAAAAAGACTCTAAGTAAAATGCAGGAATTCAAGTCCATTCCTACCCGTTGGTAAGATTGTCAACCAATTGCTACAACAATCGGACATTTTGCAGCACCAATTACTAATCAATTGCTACAGCAATCAGACATGTCATAGGAACCGATTTCTATGTAATTCCTACAGTAATAGAACTTTTTACAGAAACGTGGTAAACAGGATCAACTCCCATTCAATTTTGATTCAAAACCTTTAGGAGACTAAGTGATTGAACCTATATGTTTATGGCCTATCATACTTAGGTGATTGAGATCGCATTCTTGGTTTTGATGGCCGTCCTATTTCTAGGATCATGCTAAGCTTATGTCTAAGCTCTTCCTCATTGCTTTTACAAAATGTGTCTTCTTCTAACCCTTTCGATATTAGATTGGACTTTAAAAGCAACCCAAGTTAATCATTCAAGGGTTCCACTAAGAAACAAATTCAGTAAAAACAACCCACATTAATTTAATGCTGATTACTTTGGTTTATTGGCTATGCATCCTTACCTTAGGGCATTCATGTTCTTGAATCCCATTGGCGTAGGATCGTATGGCAACACTAGAGAGGGTGAATAGGGTTACTTATAGGAATTTAAAACTTTTTCGAAAGAATTAAACTAAAATAGTTCAATAAAAACTAATCGAATAAGCACCCAAAAATTCTAGAAATATAGAATAATTTTTCTATGAATACAATCTACTCAAATAAATAATTAAATAGCAGAAATTAAAAGGGTAGAGAAAAGAAATGACATCGAAGATTTTTATAGTGGTTTGGAAATCCCTACTCCACTCTCCAAGACATCTTCTTGGGTATTTTACTACGACAGTCCTCTTATGGTTGAGAACCAAACCAATTTGCCACTCTTTTTAAGGGTTCAAGAGTTAACCCCCAACTGATCCTTTGCAGGTTCAGGATCGAACCTATATCGATCCTTTTAACGGGTTCAAGATCAAACTACTAGAAATCCTTTTTCAGGTTCAGGATAAAACCACTACAATCCATTTTCGGGTTCAGGATTAAACCACTCACTCAAAATCCCAAGATGTACTCACATCTTAATACAACCAATTGAAAGAAGAAATTAAAACCCCACAAAAATAAAAGCTTTCACAAGAGTAGATACACAAGTTTGAAACACTCAAAATTATCTAATCCTCACAAAAAGAAAATCTCTCACAAAAAGATTATAATAAAATGAAGCTTTGAAGAATGACTAACAATGGAGTATTGGGAGAGCCTTTCAATAAGTGTGAGAGAGAAGAGATTATGAAACGAGAAGGAAAAAGATGTTTAAATAAGGTTAAAATTAGGGTAAAATCTAGGCCATTGGCTAGGTTAAATAGATCAAAGATGAAGGAAATTTGGGAGGAAAATGACAAAAGAATGATTAAAAACAATTTTAAAAATGGTTCCAATGGTCTTTAAAAATGGCCACGTGTCGCAATGTTATTCGTCCGCGTGATTGCAAAACAACAGTTCTTCTCAATGCATTGACATCCGATTTAAGTGATTCAAAATGCGTTAGAATTGTCTTTTCGAGCTCTACACTGTGGATACTTTGAAATACCAAATCATTAGTAATTCAATTTATTATCATCAAAACATATAGTCGTATGATTGAAGCTCGTAAAGCTAACAATTGGACGGTTTAGCTCATGGTTAAGAATAAAAATAGTACTAAATTAAAGTAGAAAGTCATGAAAGAGATAAGAAAAATGATTACGTGCGGGAACGAAAAGGTAGAAACTAAAGAACGTCGAGAGGAATATTAATACTGAATCAAATACTTGTAAATAATAAAAGTTAAAACAGTACATGTGAAGAATTTCTCAAGAAAAAAAATTTAAACTAAGCTAGTGTTCTGGAAGTAGAGGACATAATAAAAAAAATGCAAAGTAGAAACAACTTCAAAAATCGAGACAGCCTGAATCGATTTCCTTCCCCTCTTTCGAGAAAAATCTTCACAACTCCAGGAGGAACCTTCAATTGGACTTTGGCTTTTCTCTAGAACCAAACTTAAAAACACAAACATGCAAACTGGAAAAAAAAAAATGTGGATGAACGAGGAAGGCAGGGCTCCCCCAAAAGAAGGAATCGCATGGTCTAAAAAACGATGCCCTTTCTCCCTCCTTTTTCTCCTTTTAACCTCTTTCCTTTTTAAGGTTTCCTTCTTGGCATCATTCTGACTTGAAAGCTCTATATTTTCACTTGATTTGATGGAAAGAATCCCCCTTTTAAGCAATCTGCTATTTTCTCGAAATCTTTTTTTTTCTATTTCTGATTGCTGCAGCAATCCATCAGCAATCTATCTTTTACATTAAAACTGCATTAAAAATACTTTAATTAGTGCAAATCTCATTCTTTTCTTCCATTTATTGATTTTTCCTTACTTTGAAGAGTTCATGATGTTTTTGTTGGAATTTGAAAGATTTTAATAAGAATTTTGCTAATGAATCTAAGCATAACTTCCATTTTTTGGGCTAAATAATTCTCAATTATGAGAATTATCACACCACCAAACTTGAGTTATTGCTTGTTCTCAAGCAATGTTGCACAAGAAAAATAGCAAGGCCTTCCTTTTTGAAAGAATTTTTTCTTCATGGGAGTCTTATACTCATAATGCTTCTAATCACTTAATATTTTTCTTTTACTCACAATTTCAATCTTTTTCCTCTCGAAATCCCTTACCCTTCATTACCAAACTCTTTCCTTAGTTAGTCTTTTCTTTTACTCCTATTATTGGCTATACCCCAAACTTATAACTTTCTTCTGCTTAAAAAGCTCTTTTTTTTTTTAAAGGAACTCTCTTTTGTCATTTGCATCTTCATTCCAACTTACTAACACTTTATGATGAAATTAGCTGACTACAAGCACAATTCACTTTCAAGAGTGGATTACATACTCACTTCTTTGAATTAATTTTTCGTGCAAAGGCAATCATGGGTGTCATGATCATCCTCTTACTACTTATTCATTACTAGAAAGAGGAGTATTTTTTTTTAAGCTGCTACAATTTGATCAACAAAAACATTTAACTCTCCCCCAAACTTAAAATCTGTCAATGTCCCCATTAACACTTATGACTAAAGAGGGGTGGTAAAAAGGGTGTTAATTTTTCATAAGGGGTACAAGAAATTCTAACCTAGGGGAGATGGTTGTGTTGGGTGATTTTTCAAATAGAAAAATTTTCGAAATTGAAGTTGAAAACTATTATTGTGATTTGTATGACATTTAATGAATTTAAGTTTTCTCCAATTTCATCATAGGGAGTTCCGTATCAAAAATAAAGGCATTGGTATTAATTAAGTAAGCAACACCACAGATCAAGTAATTAATAACATCACCAACAATTCAAAGGATTTGAAATAACTAATGAAGTTCAATAGACAAATAAGGGAAGAGTTAATGCAAGTAAAAATGAGAACTGATAAAAGAGAAACATAAGCAGAAGATACAAAAGCTTAAATAACTCCCTTGCTCCCAAAAGAAGTATCGCTCTCAGAAGCCTCTGAATATTCAAGCATGCAAGTTGGGAAGTCCGGAGAAGGGGCGCCCATTGGGTATGAGCATAATTTGTCCTTGATGCATTCATCTTTTTCCTTCATGTATGCCCAAAGGATTTTGTTTTGCATCTTCAGCTTTGCCATAGGATCTTGCTTCTTCTTCTTCTTCTTCTTTGCTACTGCATTCTGTCGTGAGTCAATTGTTGTGGCAATTGGGTCTTTCCCTTACTTTTTCTTCAGCCTAGCAGCCTTCCTTGTGTTGTGCCTCACAAGGTCCTTGATAGCATTTTGATCCATGGGCTTGGAAATTTGCTCCCTCTTACCTATTGGGATGCCTGTCTTCTTGCAGAGTTTTGTGATAAGAGATGGGAAAAAGAGTTTGTCGGCCCTTTTTTCGCTTCCACTCCAATCTCAGTCTTTATAATTCTTTCCACATTCAACTCCAGCACCTTATATATGTTTTATAACAACATCACCCTCTCTTGTGCAATAGTATATCCATGGGTGGTTGGATTGAGGTTGTTCCTGATGAAATACAACAAAATTGCAAGTTCATCTAACAGTTCTCCTGCTTTCAAATGTCGTTTTCGTTGTGTGGAGATTTTCCAAGTGGTTCCTGGCTTTGCTAGGAGTTCTAGAGCCTCCTTCAACTGCTCTTGCATTGGCCTATTTACTACTTCATTTCCTTCAGGGTTGCGCAAGGACTTGAGGTGATAGGCGTCGTTTATTTCCTTGGCCAATAACCTTACTTTCTTCCCATGGAGGTTGATCTCATTCACCTCCTCATCACCCAACTCTGTAAAAAAATCGAGGGCAAGGCTTATGCAGGGTGATTTTGGGTGCATGCATAGTTTCTCCCACCCCCCTTGGTTTATAATTTAAGTTATGAAATGGGGTGGGTTCCTTGCAAAACCTTTCTCTCCCTACATCCCCATCTTTTCGAAAATTTCTCTTCTTCTTCTTACATCATTTTTTTCTTTTCCCGTTGCTTCTCTTCTAGAATTTTGTTTTGTCTGCCTCATAGTCTTTTCATTTTCATTTCCTTATTCTTCCTCAATCTCTATTTCCTCCTCATAATCTTCTTCCTTCTCTTCTTCTATTTCAAATTCTTTATCATTGTCTTCCTTTTTTTTCCCTCTTCACTTCTTTCCTCAGCCTTACTGCCATGTTCTTCTTATGTTTCCTCTAATTTGTTCCCCATCTCAAATGATGGGGTACTAGAGATGGATTTTTCTCTAGGCTCCATATCAACAGAGTCAAAAGAAAGGTCAGGGAATAGAGTCACCTCTTGCTCCTTCAATTCTTCTTTCTTCTTCACTTTTCCCTCTTTTGCATCTTTTTCTTGGCAGGCTTCAACTTCTTCTTCTTCTTCAAGTATCAATTGTTCAGACCATCTAGATGGTCGTTTTAGGCTCTTGCCTGCTAGCATATGTTGTTGTTGGAACTTAGAGGCCAAGTATTGGGCATGGGCAACTGCCTCTGTTATTCAAATTTTCTACTTCACCCTTTTGGTGCTTTAAGTTTCCTCTCTCCGAGCCTTCTTTGTTTCTCTTCTCAAATTGTCAATTAGCTCATCCACCTTAGCCATTCTTTGATTTTCTCATTGTTCCACATGCATTGCCCTTATCATGCTCCACCATTCTAACGTTCTCTTCTTCAGCTTCTTCAGAGACTTCGGCATGGGTTTTTATTGCAACGGTCATTGATCGTCTAACAGGCTCTCCATTTCCGCGAGGAATCTCCTTTGTTCATCAAATCATCTTGAGAATTCCTCTCTTGTCTCCTTCAAACTAAAGTTCGAGGCCCAATCTTTCGGTAATTCGCTCCCAAGCTATTACACCTATTTCTACAATTTTGGAAAAACTATATAATTGGAAAGTATGAAATTTGAGAAATTAAGAATTTGGATATTTATGGTTTTGGTTGGAAGATAAGGATTGGTTTCTTTTTATTAATTAAATAATAGACATTAAAGAAAGAGAAAGTGGGATAAATATATTTGTTTATTAACTAAAAACATGTGGCTTTAATGGATATTGTTTTAAAAAAAAAGGGTATTGTTGGAGAAGTTATCACGTAATGAAGAGGAAGAGGAAGAAAGTGAAGAGAGGAGTGTGATTTTGGGATATTTTGAAGTGGAAAAGAAAAAAATAAACAAAGAGAACCTCTCACAACCTTGGATTGAAGCTTTTGGTAAGTTTTCTAACTTTTGATTCTTTCTCATGAGTTCTAGAACCTAATTTGGTGGGTTTCCTTATGGGTTTTCTTCCTTTAGTTGGAAACTCCATAAACTAGCTTGAAAACTAAGGTGGGGGTGATGATTGAGTAAAAGAAGGAAATTTGATGAAAGTCATGAGTTTTATCAAAGTATAGATTGAAGGGAATTAGTTGTATGTAGAAATTGCAAACTTTTTAGGGAAAGAAAACCAATGAATTTATTCATGGAGAAGAAGAAATGAAAAGAATGAGATTTCTTATGGAGAATGATTACAATGGAGTTTATTGCAAACTTTATTTTGGGTTATGGTCTCAATTTCTTGGTAATTTGAAGAGTAAGAAGATGAAAAGAATTGTTAATTCTTGGGTTAGGGAGAAATTTAAAGGCTTGGATAATTTAGTGTTGTTACACTTTAATTTTGGCATTAAGAGGTTAGTAATATGTTGACAAATTATGATTTCAGGGCAAGCGGAGATTGGAACCATTTACGACCCAAACAAACCTCGTTCGTAGTAGTTGTAAGTGGATTATTTTATAAAGTATTTTATTATTTTAGTAATTGATGTGATTTTTGTGAAATTTGAAATCAATTGCAATTTCTATTAATGCAAATGATTTAGTTATTTGAAAATTTGGAGGAAATTACGTGTATTTCACAAATTGTTTATTATTGAGATTGATGATTTACTAATTTGATAAGAAAGTGACATATGATCACTAAATTGAAATCATGATTTAGCATATTTGAATTTGAAGAGATTTGTGTTTATTGAAGTTTAGCTACAATGATTTAATTATTTGAATTAATTAAGCTTATGAAAGGTGAGTTTATGGAAATCTCTTGATTGTAGCCAATTGGCAAAAAGTTCAAATTATTTGAGGTAAAATCAAGTATTTGCGAGTTTTAGAAATGACTTGATTTTGAATCATGATTCTAGCTGATCTTTGAGTTATGGCTTAAAGTTATGAGACCTCACGATTGAGAATGTTTATGACTTAAACATGGGATGCATGTTTATCATTTATAAATTGTTTCAAAACCACTAAATGTTGTACCCAAGGTGATTACCCCGCATGCTGTGAGAATGTGTTTCTATAGTATGCTAGTGTGCTCAGGCCGCAGGGGATGCAGGGGAATGTCGGGGCCATTAGGTGCCGAATCCGGATTCTGAATCCTGGTCCAAATCTTGGTCCTGATGTATTACAGATGATAGAGTTTGCTCTACGTGCACGTATGACATAAATTTGCTCTGCTATGTATCTGGAGATTACTCGATGAATAGTATGACATGGATTTGGGTACAAGTTTGGTGATGAGTTTTGTTGGCCTATTATTTTGTGCTTTCTTTAAAGGGTTATTGCTGCAAATCTCTGTGATGTTTTACTTATCTTGTGTATTTAGATTGTGCTTCGTATATAAAGTTTTATTGAACTTTGAATTCCTTTTAATATAAAAGGTTTTTGTCGAGAGGTTATTTTTCCTATTAACTTACCACTCACTGGGCTCTATTAGCTCATTCTTTCTTCCTAAATTTTTCCTCTGGTAGCGACTGAGTTTCTAACGAGCCTACAGAAGTCGATATCTACCACCAGACTTGATAGTTTGCATATCATTTTGTATGTACATATTTACAAGTACTTCTTGTGTAACTGATGTGGCTAGTACCATTTTGAGATTTCCTTTGGTTTGTAATATAAAACCCACATGTTTATCTACTAATAAGTTTGTCAGATTGTGCTGAGTTTCTAAAATAGAAGTTGGAGTTTGAACAAGTTAATTTGGGAGTGTATATGTTTTCTTTTCAGGTGTGTTTTACTCAGTTTTCAGGGGAAACTCTGCCGAATTTTTTAACAAAATTAATTAATTTGGTATCAACAAGTTTTTGCTAGCCACTTGTAATTTTCAAAACTGAGATTTATTTTGCAAGTTTGATGTTGGGTTCCATAGTAGTAGTAGGGATCTAATGTCGGCATGCCTTATCCCAGGTTAGTTAGGATAATTTGGGGTGGGGTGTGTCACAAGCTCTTTCGCTTTTCCTTTGTCTTTCGATTTGGGTTGCGAACAAACCACGAGTTGTTCCCTAGGTTGCCTCTATGAAGAGTTTCGATCTTCTACCCTTGTGCTACTTCTTGTTCGCGACATGCATGATCGGCGGTAGTAGGTTTTGGACTTCGGTCAAAAGGACCTTTTAAATGATGTCTAATTCCCATTTTGCCCTCGTTAAGCCCATTTTCGAGCCCAGTTCTTTCAAACTCCCTATTGCCAATTTATTGCTATAGCAATATGTTTTGCATTTTCGCTCCTTCCTTGATTTCTTTCTTCTTGCAATTGCTATGGCAATGAAATGCAATTGTTGTGGCAATGCAGCATGCAATTGCCATAGCATTGCATTAGCAATACCTCCTGTTTTCTGTTACTCACATGTAGAAGATCAAAAATTTCATACCCTAGTCTAGAGAAAATGTTAACTCCAGTGTTTCCAACTTTGTAGAATTTGTAAGTAAAATCCCAGGTTGATCCCCAGGTAAAGGTGTTTCCTTCAGCGGTCAGCTTAAATACCTCAACCTTAGATAGGATATTTCTAGACAGATTTCGCTTACAAGTTTCTTCCACTCCATTATTTTTTTACTAGAATTAATAATTTTTTTTTTAGTTTTTTTTAATCAACAAAATCAAAACTTAAAATGACTATATACACATACCTGCTTACTGCTCAATCAAATTGTATCAAAGAAACAATGGCCCTAACCCGACTCATACTGCTTCCTCAGTAAGGCTACACTCTTTAGCCATTAACCTTAAAAATATTCCATTTTTCATCTATTAGGTTCACTGCCCCATGTTCATGCACCCTCTCAATCGTAAAAGGTCCAGACCATCTTGATTTCAGCTTTCCAGGGAACAATTTGAGTCTGGAATTAAATAATAAGACTTGTTGACCTCTTTCCAATTCTATTTCTCGAATTCTCTGGTCATGCTATTTTTTCATCTTTTCTTTGTAAATTTTCACGTTCTCGTAAGATGAATGTCTTAACTCTTCCAATTCATTAAGTTGCAACTTTCTTCTGATCCCAGCCTGATTCATATCCAAATTTAACTTCTTGATTGCCCAAAATGCCTTGCGTTTCAATTCTAGTGGTAGGTGGCAAACTTTTCCAAATATGATTCGATAAGGCGACATTCCCAGTGGTGCCTTATATGATGTTCTATGAGCCCATAATGCCTCGTCTAATCTTGCAGACCAGTCTTTCCTAGAAGGATCCACTATTTTCTCTAGAATTCTTTTAATTTCCCTATTCGAAAGTTTTGCTTGACCATTTGTTTGCGGATGATAGGTAGTTGCCACCTGATGATTTACATTGTACTTTGCTAATAGATTGGTCATGACTCTATTCACGAAATGTGTTCCTTCATCACTAATTAGCATTTTGTAAGTTCCATACCTAGTGAAATATTCTTTAGCAGAAATTTCCTAACAACCTTCGAATCATTTGTTGTTGTTGTTGTTGCAATGGCTTCTATCCATTTTGAGACATAATCTACAACCAACAAGATGTAATGATAACCAAACAAAGGAGGAAATGACCCCATAAAGTCAATTCCCCCTACGTCAAATATTTCCACCTCCAGCATGTACTTCATTGGCATTTCGTCTCTTGCAGTAAGGTTTCCAGTTCATTAGCATATGTCACATCCTTTTGCATAGCCTTGTGCATCCTTAAACATGTTTGGCCAAAAGTAACCACTTTGCAAAACCTTGGCTGCCGTTTTGGAGTCTGCAAAATGTCCTCCGTATGGTGCAGTGTGGCATGCCTCCAAAATCCTCTGCATGTCCTCTTCTGCTATGCATCTTCTCCATACTTTATCGAGACCTAACTTATAGAGGTATGGCTCATCCCAATAATAGTATCTTAGATCATGGAAGAATTTCTTCAACTGAAATGACATAGCATCTAGAGAGGTCAGATCACTTACTAGGTAATTAGCGATATATGTGTACCAAGGGTCTGAATATGCTTCTATTGCCAGCAGCTGTTCATCTACAGATTTTCCCTCTATGTCTCCTCCCTTTTCTTGTGCCTCTGTGTTTAATCTTGATAAGTGGTCAGCCACCTGACTTTTAGTGCCCTTTCTATCTTGGATCTCCAAATCAAATTCTTGTAACAGCAAGATCCATCTTATCAATCTAGGTTTTGCTTCTTTCTTTGATAACAAGTACTTTAGTGCAGAGTGATCCGTGTGTACAACGACTTTAGTCCCAACTACATATGACCTGAATTTGTCAAAAGCAAAGATTGTCGCTAGTGGTTCTTTCTCTATTGTTGTGTAGTTTATTTGTGAAGGAATGAACGTTTCACTTCGCAACGAAAGCATTGAATCGTCTTTTATTTTATTTAAAATTAACCTAAAAATAATAAGATTAAGCAAACTTACTTGGAGTAAATATGGAGATATTTCTGGGGTCTTTATCTCCTCCACAAAGTCTTCTTGGCTACGCCTCGAACCCAAGACCAAAGGATTGGAGAGGAAGAGATCTAGAGAGAATTCTCCAATTCTCTATTGAAGAGATGTGTGTTATATCTAATGGCTCAATCCAAGGGTTCTATTTATAGAGACAATGGACAAATCTTTACCATAATTAAAATATTATATTTTAATATCTAATATCTTATACTTATTTGAATCTCAGTCAAATCTCCTACGATATTTATTTATTTGAAAAATTTTATAAATATCTTTATTTAATGAATCTAATATACATTAGTTATTTTAATATTTAATGTATCAAATACAATAAATATATTTTTCTCTTTTTATTTAATATATTTAATATATTAAATATTAATTTAGACATTTCAAATTAAATATTAATTTGAACATTTCAAATTTTAATATTTAATGTATCAAATACAATAAATATATTTTTCTCTTTTATATTTAATATATATAATATATTAAATATTAATTTGAACACTTCTACTTAAATATTAATTTGAACTTTTCAAATTTTTCTTTCAACTAAATTGATCTTTTAGTGTTACTATGAGCTAGCAAGAGGACTTTATGACCTACAGATTATAAGCTCCAATGATACAAAATTAATTAATTAAACTCTTTAATTAATCAATTTTCATTCATTAACTCTAGGGTCACTCCACTAAAGACCTACAGTCGCATTCTTATATACTATAGGACAAATTGTGTCAATGGATATAATCACTGCATGCAAGTCAATCATTTACCGAGTTGTTCGTAATTACAGTTGGGTCAAAAGTCCATTTTACCCCTGTAATTACATTTGCACCTTAAGTACCACTAATTTTCTAATGAACAATTTGTTTATGATCCAACCATAAACTAAGTCTCTCTCGGGCCAGTGAAGGAGTGGGGCCCCATTGTTCAAGTCCCGAAATCAGCACTTAAGGGAACTACTCACCTACTTACCCTATATGAGAAGGAGTGAATTCCATTTTGTGAGATTATGTTTCTAGCTCCCTATTTGGTCAAGTCCCCAAAATGGTATGCTTCTTGAATCAGCTACAAAAGCCACTCTCACCCATGCAAATTAAAGGACAAGCCCACCAAGCAGGAGTTCATAACTCACTCGGGATTAAGATCAAGTCACATATGATCATCCTAATGAAATATTAATCTTCTCAATTAACAGATTTATAAAGAGAGATTAAATATTTCGCGGTCCAGTCTTATACAAACTCATTCTATAAGATACCCCCACTCACATGTCTCCACATGAACGATTTGGATCAAATCATTTGTAACTATTACAAAGTGAGTCGTATCAATAGTATTACCAGGATAAGGCACCAAACTTTATCCATATACTATGAACCTTTAGGTTATTTCTTGAACATGATCCTCCTGTATGTCAACCACATACTGTTCAAGATTGCACTAATAACCTTGGATTTTTCATATAATAGATAATATTATATTGCAAATAAAATAATCAAAATTATTATTAATTATTAAATAAATCATTAATTACGAGGCTTTATGGCATAAATCCCAAAAATTTGAGCCTTGTTAATTGTCTTGCTAGCGTAGTATATTGGGTGGATAATCTTATCTCTCCTCTGTGCCAAAACTGCTCCCACTACGAAGTAGCTTGCATCGAACATTAACTCAAAAGACTTAGACCAATTAGGCTCTATCATGATTGGTGCTGAGCTGAGGGCTTCCTTTAGTTTTTCAAAAACTTGGGGAAATCTTCATCGAAGTTGAATGTTCTATCATTTTCTAACAACCCACAAAGGGGTTTAGAAATTTGAGAGAAATTATTAATGAATCTCTTGTAGAATCCAGAATGTCCCAAGAAACTGCGTATATCCTTGACCGTTTTTTGCTGTGGCAGTTTAGCATGTTCTACCTTTGCCTTGTCGACCTCTATTCCCTTTTTTGAAATGTGATGGCCTAGTACTATTCCATCTTGTACCATAAAATGACATTTTTTCCAGTTTAGTACTAGGTTCGTCTCCTCACAAGTTTTTAGGACTTGCTCCAAATTCTTTAGGCATATCTTGTAGGTCTCTCTAAATAGTGAAAAGTCATCCATGAATATTTCCACTGCCTGTGGATAATTCTCATTTATGAGAATTATTTGGCCTTTATACTTAGTTATTCTTGTTATTTTATGTGTGTTATTAGATAAAAAGGCTAGCAAATAGTTGGTTTAAATTGAATTATTGTTGGAAGCCTTTTAAATTAAGTAAATGGAGAAAATAAAGCAAAAGAAAATGAAAACACACTTACTTGATGTTTTTGTGCAGGAATTTGAAGAATGCAATAGAAATGCAATTGCATTGCAATTGCAATTTTGATAGATCTGAAAATTAAAGGAAAATCTACAAATCTCCTAAAATCTAGGAATTTTGTGAGATATTGGCTCCATGATTTTAGCTGAGATTTTAGCCATAATTGTGCCTCATTCAAAAAGGAAACCCTAGCCCCATTCATCTATAAATATTGGAGAAGAAGCCTCAAGAGGGGAGGCAGTTTTCTGCCATTTTCGGCCACAGTTGCTACTGTCCACGATTTTCAGCGGTCAAATTTCGGCTGTCAAAATTTATGCTGTCAATTTTCTGCTGTTTTTATTTCTGTTTGCTACTGTTTTTCTTTTGTTTTCCAGCCCCTTTCAACTTCGGAATTCAATCCTTCCTCAATGAAAATTGAAGGAAGTGAAGGCTCAATTCCCTTTGAAAAAAGTGGAGTTGAGTTGATTGAATAAGAAGTGGAAAAGGGGCTGTGTTCTTCCCGTTCTTAGAATTTATTTTCTGTTTATTTGCTTCAGTTTTAGGAATTTAATTGTTGCTGTAATTTCAAGCTTTTAGCTACTGTTTTGTTCTTTCCTTTTGTTTACGAGACTAAATAGTTTCTGAATTTATTTCAATTAATGGAATTTTAGTTGTTCTTTCCTTATTATTAAGTTGTTATTCAATTATTTATTAACTCTGAAATTTTTATCACATATTGCTTCTATTTTAGTTATGCACTTTAATTCTTTTCATTCATTGTTTTTTGTTCTTTTAATTATGAGCTAAGTCTTTCTTTGGGATTCAAGCATGTGAATGCCCTAAAGAAAGGAATAAAGGCCTAATATGTAAGAGCAACTTTTCTTAATCTTATAGCATTGTTTGCTTTTATTGATTGAAATTTTCATTACTAGTTTAGATTGATCACCTAGATTAGTATACAACAATTTGAGTCTAATACTGAAAAGGTTAGATAAAAATTGGGTTTTCATAAAAGCAATAAAGGAAAATAGCCTAGACATAGGAATTTGTTTTTGACCCTAGACATAGGGCAAAACCTTTAAAACCAAAAGAATTGTGTTTCAAAATGAACTAAGTTCGTATTAGCCATAGAAATATCGGTTTAATTGCTTAGCCTCCTAAAGATACTTCATAGAAGGTCGAATAGGTGTTGAATTCGGTTTACAAAGCTTAAGTGTTGAGTCAAAGGATTGCAATTGCAATTAGGCCGCAATTTCTTTCAATAGAGCAAAAGCATATTTGAATCCCTCTTTTATCATTTTTATTTCTTCTTTTCGAAAACAACAAAAATCATCCAACTTATTTTTATAACATTGGTTACCGAAATTGCAATTTGAAAACCTCTTTGCTATCATTTGAATTTTGTTGTACCCATTCCCTGTGGGATCGATACTTTGGAATACTTCCAGTTTTATATTACTTGCATCGACAGTGTGCACTTGCACTGAATTGGAGCTTTGTTTTAATTTACAAATATTTTCTTTAAGCCCCACGTTTCAGTTCGATCATCTGTTCTACCATATCAAAAAAGATTGCTATCATACACCTCTTGAAAGTCGTTGGTGCGTTTCATAGTCCGAATGGCATTCTTTGAAATAGAAATGTCCCATATGGGCAGGTAGAAGTTGTCTTGTCTTGATCGTCGGGAGCAATTGTGATTTTGTTGTATCCTGAATACTCATCTAGTAAACAGTAGTATTCCTTTTTAGTAAGACGATCTAGCATATGATCAATGAATGGTAGAGGGAAGTGATCGTTTTTAGTTGCATTATTCAACTTTCGGTAGTCCATGCACACTCTCCAGCCTGAGACAGTTTAAGTGGGGATCAGCTCATTTTTCTCATTTTCTACCACTGTCATTCCTCCCTTTTTCGGCACGCACTGAACTGGACTTACCCATCTGCTGTCAGCAATTGGGTAAATCACTTCTGCATCTATGCACTTTATTATTTCCTTCCTCACTATTTTTTTCATGGCTGGATTTAATCTTCTCTGATTTTCTATTGAATTCCGTGCTTATTCTTCAAGATTTATTTTATGCATGCATAAGGATGGGATGATACCCTTTATGTCTGCTATTGTCCATCCAATTGCTCCTTTATGTTTGACAAGCACCTGCATTAGAGAATATTCACCTTCATCAGTAAGTGAGGCAGAGATAATTGCTGGCAATGTTTTATCTTTGCCTAAGAAAATGTATTTCAAGTAGGGGGGAGGGGGAGTGGTTTGAGTTCCAATTTAGGTGGCTCAATGATCGAGGGTTGAATGGGCACCATCTTCTAGATTTCTAAGTTGACTAATTCCTTCTAAGAATGTTGTAGCTTCCCACTGATTTTTGTTACTGCCTTCTTCTTCATCCCAGTTCTGTTCTTTTGAGCTTTTTTGGAAATCGTACAGGTGTATTGCTTCTACAATTTCTATCTTCGAACATTCCTCAAAGTCGTTAGGGTATCTCAATGCTTTCAATACATTAAATGTGATTTGTTGATCGTTGACGCACATTGTAAGTTCTCCCTGTTGAACATCAATTATGGTTCGTCCTGTTGCTAAGAATGGTCGTCCTAGGATGATTGGCACCTCGCGATCTACTTCACAATCTAGAATTATAAAGTTCGCTGGAAAAGCGAACTTATCGATCTTTACTAGCACATCTTCAATTTTTCCTATGGGTCAAGCTATGGATCTATCTGCCAACTGTAATGTGACTGTTGTGGGTCGTGCTTTCCCAATTTCTTATTTTATGAAAACTGAAAGGGGCATCAAATTGATGCTTGCTTTAAGGTCACACAAGGCCCACAACATTAGTTTCACCAATTATGCATGGGATGGTGAAACTCTAGGATCTTATAGCTTTGGTGGCATCTTGCTAGTCAATAGTGCACTGCAATTTTCAGTAAGAGCCACCGTCTCAAACTCCCCTAGCCTTCTTTTCTTGGTCAGGATATCTTTAAGAAACTTGACGTAGTTTGACATATGTTCCAGTGCTTCCACTAATGGAATGTTGATGTGAAGTTGTTTAAAAATGTCCAAAAATTTGCTAAACTGAGTATCCTGATTTTTCCTTTTGAATCTTTGTGGGAAATGAGGGGGTGGTTTACTGATATGTTCAGCGGTCTTTATGGAAAATGATGGGGTGGTCTACTGATCTGTTTAGCAGTCTTTGTTCTTGATGCTTCCTTATTTTTCTCTGATTGTTGGGTCTCAACTGTCCCTTTCTTTTCTATTGTGGATTCCTGTATCTGTGCTTCATCCTTCTTGTCTTCCTTTCTTCCTTCTTTTGTTCTTGCTAATTTCTCAGAGTTTTTCACATCTGTGGGCATTTCAAGTCCTTCATAATTTAATATGTTGCGAAGGGTGATGGCTTTACAATGCTCCTTGCCTTCTCTTTGCAAATTTTCCGTGGTACTTGGTAGTGTTGTTTAAGGCCTATTCTTTAGTTCTATAGCTAGTTGTCCCACTTGTATTTCTAAACTGCGTAGCGATGCCGCTTGACTTTGAATAATGGCTTCGTTCTTGATCATATATTCCTTCATCAGTGTTTTCAAAGATGAATTTTGTCCTACTGATTGAGATTGTCCTTGTGCAACATTCTTTTGTACGTAAGGTTGTTGTTGCTAATTGTTAAACCCTGGAGGTCTTCCTGGTTTAGCATACTGTGTTGCAGCAGATGTAGTTGCGCTCTATCCTCCCCATGAAAAGTTGGGGTGCTACCTCCAGCCTAAGTTGTACATATTCGAATAGGAGTTTACCCTGTTTTGTCCTACATAACATACAGATGCAAGATTGTAAGGACAACTATCAACATGGTGATTCTCATTACAGTGACTACAAATTGATGTTATTTGATTCAGAGTACCAATCGGGGCCTGATTCCTCATAGTGAGATTTTTCAATGTATTGTTCATTGCTGCTATTTGGGCGCTCAAGGCTACTATGGCATCGACATTATGCATTCCTACAACGCGTCGAATGTTGTGAGTTTCTTCTTCGTCCCATTGGTTGTTATTGGAGACCATGGCATCCAGGATCTCATTTGCTTCATCAACTATCTTCATGAGTAGCGATCCATTTGTAGATGCATTCACTAGGGTCTTTGAGGCTTAAGTGAGTCCATTATAGAATGTTCAATCAGGAGACACGTCGGCAAGCCGTGGTGAGGGAATTTTCTCGCTAGCTTTTTAAATCTTTCCCATGCAGTGTCTACTCCTTCATTGATGCCCTGTTGAATGTGATAATTTCTCCTCTGATCTGAGCGTTCTTTGTAGTAGGAAAGTATTTCAACTAGAATTTTTCTGCAAGGTCTTCCCATGTTGCTTTTTCAATTTGGAGGGAAAGAGTCAAGCCAGGCTACTGCGTTCCCCTGCAACGAGAAAGAGAATAGCTTCAGTCTCAAGGTATCACTAGGGACCCCTGTCAATTTAAAGGACTTGCATATTCTCAAGAATTCTTGATATGTTTATGCGGATCTTCATTTGGCAGCCCTACGAACTGCCCCATTGCGTTTAGCATCTGGAACATGACTGGTTTAAGTTCGAAATGATTCGCCTCAATGTTGGGTTCTACAATTCCAGCATTCATGTTCTAGAAGGTTGCTGCAGCATAGTCCTTGATTGCTCTATTTCGTGCTTTTGCAATGAAAATAGGGTTTTGTGATAGATTTGCTTGTTGCTGTGGCATATTATCAGGTACATTATGTTGTCTTCCATTGCCTTGAGGGTTAACTTGAGGTCCTTCCATGGGTGGATCCATTGGTGATTCCTGCAAAACAGTTTCAACAGAGGTGGAGCTCATTTCAAGATCTAACTCAAAGTGGTGGAGCTCATTTAGCATACATTGTCTCTATCCCTACAAGTTTGCAAGTTAAATTCAGCTTATCCTGCAATAGAGGAGATTCTTGCTGCAATTGTCTGGCAATCTGTATTACACAAAATTTTGTTAGCTTTGTCTTTCCCCGGCAACGGTGCCAAAAACTTAGTCGGGTGAAAATTGTGGGTAATTTAATGAGAATTAAGCTCAAACCTAAGTGCAAGTATACACTACCGATGCAAGTAAAAAGGAAAGTATTCCAAGTTGTCGAATCTCAAGGGAACGAACACTACAAATTAAAAATGTAGCAAGATTGCAAACAATGACAGCATAGGCCAAAATATATAAAAATGCAAATAATTATGGATTTGATGGTGAAGACAGAAATGAAAAACAAAACTTAAACTTATTAAAAAGACTCTAAGTAAAATGCAGGGATTCAAGTCCATTACTGCCCATTAGTAAGATTGTCAACCAATTGCTACAGTAATCGAACATTGATAACACTCATTTATGAGTGTTATTTGGCTCTAAAAACTAAGTTATTTGCTTAGAAAGCGAGTGTTTAATGTTATAATTCATGTCATTTAGGGAAATTTTAAGTAAAAACAAGTCTTGCATGTATCTGAAGTCTTGATTTGGTAAAAATAAGTTTTTAGGTGTATTTAGAGTCATTTTTGTTAAGAAAGTGTTAATTTTTGTTGATTTTGTGTAGAGGCTGAAAAAAGACTCAAATGCACCCACATTCTGGCCGCAACTGAGGCAAAAGAAAGATGATTCAAGAGATATGTGACCAGGATGCGCCAGCAATTGATAGCAGAAGCCAAATTCTAACTATTGCAGGAAAAACTCAAAATGTGTCCAACTATGCTGCCGCATTTAGGCCATTTCGACAACAGCACAATTGAGCTCAACTATGCGGCCGCATCTAAACCTTTTCGGTAGATTCTCCCAGATTCGCGAGATTTGCAGATAATATAAAATATTCTCAAACAAATCTCCGAGGATCAAGGGATATGATCGGTCAAGCCTCTCCACACTGATATCGAAAGCAAACCCTAGGCCTTGAGGTCTATAAAAGGTGACTCAATCTTCAGTTTCATGGGAGCTATGATTTCTACCTTGTTCTCCAAAATTCGGCAGTTTTTCTTCTTTTCAGTCGCCATACCGAGTCTCCCCCAAGTTCTGTTCATACTTCATTCAGACACAAACTTCGAAAGAATGGAGTGTAAGTACTTGTTCTCCTTGAAATAGGTTGAATGAAGTCAGAAAGAAGGAACAAACTTTGGGTTCTTTATCGCTTTCATTTAAGTTTTGCGTTCTGTTTTCCCTTAAAGTTTGTTGCTGTTTTATTCATCCATCAAGTTGTAAGTTTCTATTTTATCTATTACACTTCAATTCTTTAAGTTGTAATTCAAGTTTTGTTTCAAGTTATTATTGTTTCAATTCTGCACTTTTATTTCAATGAAGTTTATCTTTTCTCAATGAAGTTCTCTTTTTATTTTCTGCACTTTAGTTTTCTTTTCAATGAGTAGCTAAACTCCTTGGAGGGGATCCAATGAAGTGGATACCCTAAAAAGGAGATAAGCCCCACCATGTGATTCGAGTAACTTTGCTTAACATTTAACATCGTTTGCTTTTATTGAGTTGAAGTTTCATTGTTAGCTTAAACTGATCACTTGAGTTAGCATAGTTTGTGTGAGATTCAATACTGAAAGGGTTGGATCGAGCACGCGTTTTCATAAAAGCAATCTAGGAAAAGAGTCTAGACATAGAACTTAGCTTTTTGTACCTAGACATAAGACAAAAACCTTTAGAATCATTGAGTTGTGTTCCTTATTTATCTAAATTAAAATTAGCCATAGACATATGTGTTTAATTGCTTAGTCTCCTAAAAGCACTTAGAAAATGGCTGAATAGGTTTTGAACTCGATTCATGGTATTAAGTGTCTGTTAGGGTAGGTTGCGGGCACATTTCAGTAGCATTTTGTCTGAATCGCATAGAACTCGAAAGATGCAGTATGCGGGCGCAAGTGGCACAATCTCTGAAATAGCCAGACCTAGTTAAGCAAGTTTGCAGGCACATGGTGGGTACATTTCCTCAGGGTTGAAACAGATTTGAACTCCCTGCTTCTCATTACTATTTTCTTATAATTTCTTTTAGTTTACTTAATTTTCATTGCACAAAACTCCCAAAAACATCTTATTTAATTGGTTACCTTCGGTTGCAACTTGAAAGTACTTGTGTTGTTAACTGAAAAGCTCTTTGTTAACCGTTCCCTTGGGTTCGATACTTGGAATACTTCCATATATTACTTGTTGGGCAACATGCACTTGCGCTCTTTGCGTTTCCAACCATCAGACATTTTGCAGCATCAATTACCAATCAATTGCTACAGCAATCAGACATGTCACAGGAACCGATTGCTATGCAATTGCTACAGCAATAGGGTTTTTTTTATAGAAACGTGGTAAACGGAATCAACTCCCATTTAGTTTTGATTCAAAACCTTTAGGAGACTAAGTGATTGAACCTATATGTCTATGGCCAAGTGTACTTAGGTGATTGAGATCACATTCTTGGTTTTGAGGGTCGTCCTATTTCTAGGATCATGCTTGGCTTATGTCTAAGCTTTTACTCATTGCTTTTACAAAATCTGTCTTCTTCTAACCCTTTCGGTATTAGATTGGACTTAAAAAGAAACCCAAGTTGATCATTCAAGGGTTCCACTAAGAAATAAATTTAGTAAAAACAACCCACGTTAAGTTAATGTCGATTACTTCAGTTTATTGGCTATGCATTCTTACCTTAGGGCATTCATGTTCGTGAATACCATTGGAAGGTTTAGCTCATGGTTAAGAATAAAAAGGGTACTAAATTAAAGTAGAAAGTCATGAAAGCAATAAGAAAAACGATTACGTGGGGGAACCAAAAAGTAGAAACCGAAGAACGCCGAGGGAAATATTAATACTGAATCAAATACTTGTAAATAATAAAAGTTAAAATACTACAAGTGAAGAACTTCTCAAGAACAGAAATTTAAACTAAGCTAACATTCTGGAATTAGAGGACAAAATTAAAAATAAAAAAAAAAAAACAAAGTAGAAACAACTTCAAAAATCGAGACAGCCTTAATCAATTTCCCTCTCCTCTTTCGAGTTAGGTAAAATGTTCACAACTCCAGGAGGAACCTTCAATTGGACTTTGGCTTTACTCCAGAATTGACCTTAAAAACACAAACATACAGATTGGAAAAAAAAAACGTGGATGAATGAGGAAGGTAGGGCTCCCCCAAAAGAAGGAATTGCATGGTGTAAAAAACAATGCCCTTTCTCCCTCCTTTTTCTCATTATAACCTCTCTCCTTTTTAGGGTTTCCTTCTTGACATCCATCTGACTTGGAAGCTCTAGATTTTCGCTTGATTTGATGGAAAGAATCTCTTTTTTTACTCAATCTGCTATTTTCCCGAAATTTTTTTTTTCTATTTCTGATTGCTGTAGCAATCCATCAGCAATCTGTTTGGAAATCTGTCTTTTACATTAAAACTGCATTAAAAATACTTTAATTAGTGAAAATCTCATTTTTTTTTCTTCCATTTATTGATTTTGCCTTACTTTGAAGAGTTCATGATATTATTGTTGGAATTTGAAAGATTTTAATAAGAATTTTGCTAATGAATCCAAGCATAACTTCCATTTTTTGTGCTAAATAATTCTCAAGTATGAGAATTATCACAAAGTTATAGAAAATACCCCTAAACTATGGGAAATTGAGATAGATGACCCAAAATTTTGGGCTGTAATGATATATAACTTGGTTTCTAAAGATAAGGATATATAACTTTTTGCTTATGTCACAACCAGAGCGAGAGAATGAGAAAACCTGAAAGGGACGAAAACCTAACGAGAACGAGAGGGACAAGAAAAAAATCACCTTCTCCTTCTTCTCAAGAGCCCACACATTTTTCGGTTAATCTCTCACTCTCTCTTATGTTTCTGAAAAATCTCTCATCTCTCATGTTTCTGGTGACGACCAATAGCACCAGCAGCCTCTCTCGTGTTCAGAAGTCTAGATCGTGTGCTCGATGTTCTTCGGTTAGTTTTCTCATCATGCGTTGCTTTTGGAAATTGTAACCTCTCTGACTGGCGTGAGTGAGCGCGCGATTTTCCAACGTCATCATTTTTCCAAATTAATTCCAGATTTGATACCCACGCTCATGCATTTCGGCGACCTTCCTCCCTCCTTCTGACATGATTTTTAATGTCGTTATGTGGGTCTCCGTGGTTTTGGTATGTGTGAACTGTGAAGAGGTCGTGGGTCTCAGTGGTGTTATTCCTCTTGTCTCTCGCTCTCATTGGTTTTCTCTTCATCTCACTCAAGTTGTGACATCTCGCTCTAGTTGTGACATCTCACTCTAGTTGTGACGTAAGCAAAAGGTTATTGATCGTTATTTTGAGAAAGCTAGTCATATTTCATTTGAACTAGGAAATTTAGGTCATCCGTACGAAAAACCTCCTAAACTATGGGTTTTGTTTCAATAATGCCCCCGATCTTTCAAAAATGTTTAAAAATACCCTTACCGTTAAGTTTTGTATGAAAAACATTAAAGTTTCATTTCAATAATACCCTTGAATTTTCAAAAGTTTCAAAAAAACCTTAAAAAACGTTCAAAAAGACCTGTACCATTAAGTTTTGGATGGAAAACGTTAAAGTTTTGTTTCAATAATATCATTGACATTTCAAAAAAATTTTAAAATACTATTAGCATAAATGTTTCTTCTTCCTCCTCTCTCTACAAATTCTTCCTCCATGAAAACTAATGAGAATGAACGGATTATTAGCATTTGAAATGTCGTAGTAACAATTTGACCAAACAAGCTCCAAAAACCCAAAATCCATAACCTCTTCAAAGACAAAAAATAAATAAATAAACAACTAAACTAAATGGTTGTTGGGATGGATTTGGAAACTTAAATGGGCGGATTCAGGTAGGGATTTGTTCAATTCTTCGAAGTTGAAGGACAATTTGTTGTCGTCTTGCTTTGTGGGATCGATTTCTAGCTTGAATTCGTTTAAAATTCAGCTATCCAGATGCTTGAATTTGACATCAAATTGTGGGGATGAAAAATAAATTCTCGATGACCCACCTACCGCTTCTATCTCCAAGTTTGTTGTTTCATTGCATCAAGATTAATACTTGAATTTGAAGTTCATTTGTGACTCTATGTTTGCTTTAAACTTCTAGGTTTCCCTTTACAATAGTTAATGTAGCATTAAACTTGGAAATTTAAGACACATTACAACAAACAGAACAACCCACTGATAATGGCTTTCTCAGCGTTGGTGTTGCATAAAATTATTTGATGCAATACCGTAAGTGTACAGGTCAAGTTTTAATATAGTATAAGAATGTCAGAGTATTCGTCCACAGGATTGGTGTTCTAGTTCACTTAATTACCACGAATACAATCACCCAATTTTATTTAGATAAAGAAATAGAAAGATGAATAAGATTCAAAATAAAAACATTAATTAAAATATGGAGAACAATTAGTAGAGAGATATCTTAGAGAGTTGATTTCACCAATCAAACCAACAATTCAATTAATTAAACAATCAAGATTGACATGCAAATAATCCATAAGTCAAGAAGACAGGTAAAAACTACATCTTATGAGCACAATTAAATGTCAAGGGTATTAATGAAACTTTAACGTTTTCCATCCAAAACTTAAGGGTAGGGTATTTTTGAACTTTTTTAAATGGTCAAGGGTATTTTTTTTAACTTTTTAAAGTTCAGGGGTATTAATGAAACAAAACTTTAACATTTTCTATCTAAAACTTAATAGTAAGGGTATTTTTGAACATTTTTGAAAGATCATGGGTATTTTTTTTAACTTTTTAAAGTTTAGGAGTATTATTGAAACAAAACTCATAGTTCAGGGGTGTTTTCTATCATTTAGCCTTATTTTTATAATGTTTTAATGTTTTCCTCTTACTTTAAAGGAAAACTTAAAATTAAAAAGATACTATTAATTAAAAATTTCTGTCACATAACATAAATATGAAAAAAATTATTTTTAATACCACATTAGCATAATGAACATTAAAGTAATAATTTTTTTGTTAGTTCAACATTAAAATAATTATTATCATCAACTAAAATATTATAAATGTCAGATATTCGAATCCCTTCCCCACATATGATTGTACCAAAAAAGAAATTACAATAATAAAAAAAAACAACACATATACTTATGTCATATAATTTTGTTAAAAACTAGTGGCCTAAAATTATTTTCTAACCAATTTGAGTATAGCTTAATGGGCAAAGTACTTATTTACCATCCCAAAGTTGATGATTTGATCTTCCACATTTGCAATAATCATTGAACTAAAAACTAATCCACTTTCTAAGCTTCAATTAAACTATCAAATTCTAAACTTAAGGATAAAAAGTGTCTTTAAAAACATGTAGTTGATTAAATTATCTATTTGGTTATATAATTTTAGAAGTTTCAATTTAATTCTTATGATTTGAATTTAGTTTCAATTTAACTTCTAATGTCATTTTGATAACCATTTGATTTTTAATTTTTGGTTTTTGAAAATTAGGCTTATAAACACTACTTCCACTTTTGGATGTCTTTGTCTTGTTATCTACTTTTTACAAATGATTTCAAAATAAAAACCAAAATTTGAAAACTAAGGCCCCGTTTGATAACCATTTGGTTTTTGGTTTTTAAAAATTATATTTGTTTTCTCACAATTTCTTTACTATATTTTCATCTTCTCTACAATGGTTTCCATCTTCCTTAAGGAAACATTTGAGTTTCTAGCCAAATTCCAAAAACAAAAACAAGTTTTTGAAAACTAAAAACTTTTTTTAGTTTTCAAAACTTGGCTTGGTTTTTTAAAACATATGTAAGAACTAGATAAAAAACACATGGAAACCTATAGGTGGAAGTAGTATTTATAGGCTTAATTTTCAAAAACCAAAAACCAAATGGTTATCAAACGGGGCCTAAGGTCTCACTATTTGATTTTTGGTTTTTGGTTTTTAAAAATTGTGTTTGTTTTCTCATCATTTCTCTATATTAAGTTTCATGTCTCTTAAGAAAACATTAAAATTCTTAACCAAATTTCAAAAACAAAATCAAGTTTTTGAAAACTACTTTTTTTAGTTTTCAAAACTTGGCTTGGTTTTTGAAAACTTATGTAAAAAGTAGGTAACAAAGCAAAGAAATCCATAAGTGGAAGTAGTATTTATAAGCTTAATTTTAAAAAACCAAATGATTATCAAACTGGGCCTTGGCTTTAGGTTTTTGGTTTTTGGTTTTTAAAAATTAAGTCTATAAATACTACTTTCACTTATGAGTAGAGATGTCCACGGAGCGGGGCAGGGACGGGGATGGCTTCCCCGCCCCCCATTTGAATCTTCATCCCCGTGAAATTCTCCGTTAAATTTTGCATGGATCAGGGCGAGAAATTTGCAGGGATCGAGTTCCTCGCGGGGAATTATTCCTCGTTTAGTTTTTTTTTTCTTTTTTAAGAATCAAATAATTCTTTTAGCAAATTTCCAAATAGTTAACTTCTATGGAAAATATCCATTAATTTTCATTTACATTGTTAATTATTCACAAAAAAATCTTAATTTAAATAGTTAATTTTCTATTAAAAAATATCTATTTAAAGATAAAATTCTTGAACCTCCTAATAAAAACAAAACGATATAACATATCAAATTATCTAATTAATTTGTGACGCCCGGCTCAATCAGGGACGTTAATGTTGGAAATTTGGAGTTTCTAAGGCCTTAGGTCAGTTTATTATTATTTAATCAATTGGACTTTTCTTTTTAGAACGTTTGGTTAGTTTGGCAAGCCTGCAAATTCTTACCTTGGAGAAACTGTGAGAAAACCCTAATTTAGTCTTTTTAACGTGGACTATGTGCAGTTTTGTGGAATACACTTCTGGAACTCTCCCTCTTCCTCTTCTCTTTGAGTGTAGCAGGCCAAGGTGGGGCAACTTTCGTCTAGTGATAGGATGAGTGGCCTCCTCCTTCTCTTCTTTCTCTCCCTTTCTTTTTTTTTCTCTTCCTCCTTCCCTAAATCTTCTGCCTCCTCGTTCCCTCTCTCCCTCAGCAACACCCCCACCAAACCCTCTCTCCCTTTTTCGATACCCCTCATGTTCCCTCTCTCCCTCGGCAAAACTTCCCCCCACCGAACACTCATCTCCCTCCCCGATACCCCCCATCTTGTTCTATACCGTCCCCGTGCCCTCCTGCCCAACCACCTCCCTATTTCGCTTCCCCTCATCATAGACCCTCCTTTTCGTTTCTACCCCAACCCAAGACCCCCACTCCCTTCCTCTCTCCCTTCTCTCAGTTTAGTGAAGGAATACCTGACCTACCTTACAACGGCACTTGTTCTAACTCACTAAAGTACCATGGCATTAGAAATGATTTATAGGGTTAATTTTTTCAAATTGTTTGATTTCTATGCTAAAATTGAATGGATAATTGTTTGCATGATGTTAAATTATATATATATTTCAATATTATGTCAGTTTCTCTCATAATTTTTAATTTTATTACTAATAAGTCAAAATTGAGAAATTTTATTACTTGGAAAAATAACGTTAACACTATAATGGTAGTGTAAAATTTTGAATTTGTCTTTATTGAGAAATGTTCTCAAAAACCTGTTGCTAATGCTATTTGAATTGTTCGTGACGCACATGATTAATGAATCAGAAGTAAACGAGATAGCATGTACGTATTCTCCTAGTTGACATGTTAGATGTCAAGTTTAGAAGATAAAGAAAATGACAACAACATATGAGATGTTGAAGTCAACATAAGCTAAATTTAGAAAATTGTCTAAATGATCTCAAAATTAAGTATTACAAAAATCCAAGTAAAGAAACAAAATGATTGAAGCTATATAAAAGGAAATAGTTCCTAATTAGCTAGGATAGTCATAATAAGAGGAATTTTTGAAATGCCTCTAGGAAGAAAAATATAAATGAAAGTACATTTGATTTACTAGATTTTTGGTGGAATATAAATAATGCCACATAGATAGTCGATATAAGATCTACTATCAAGATGTATTCTTCATTACATTTAATATGCAATTCTTGGAAAATACTTAACATGTAGAATAGTTTCTACAAGTTAACACTAGGAAGCCTATCTCAGTTAGTATAGTGGGAGACATTACGATGTCATTAAGTAAAAATTGTTACATAATGCTGAATATGGTGTTTTTAGTAACCATAAGAGAAATTCAATTTCTCGAACTTTATTACAAAAATGTTCATATAGTATGAATTACTTTGAAGTATGAAAGTTTATATTTTCAAAATTGTTTGAAAATACATTTAGCTGAAAATAAGAACCATTTGTATATGTTAAAAATGTTGACATATACTATACTACAAAATACTGAGATATTTCGGATTATAAAATCAAAAATAGAAAGACATTGTTTTCTCCTAAAAGATGATACTTGACTTTGGCTGTTAAGGTTGATTAACTTCAACTTGAATAGAATGAAAAGACTAGTAAGAGGTAATTCTCTAAAAAATTAGTTAATTACTTTACTTGTCTATAGATCTTGCTTTTCATGCAAGATAACCATTAGCCCTTTATTAGATAGGGCTAGAACGCCAAAGAATATTTTGGGCTTACACATTCTGACCTAAGTGGTCTGGTGAATGTAAAAGTCAAATAAAGTCATGAATATTTCATCACTCTAGTTGATGATCATTCAAGGTACAAGTATCTTTACCTAATACAACATAAGTCTAAACTTTTGAAATGTTCAAGAAAATTAAGACTAAAGTTTAAAAATTGATTAGGTAATTAAATCTAACAAGATATTATGATCAGATCATAATCGAAAGTCCAGGAACCTTACGTACTAAAACTAATTGATAGAAAATGGGTTTTTATCCCAATTATCTTAATACCAAGTGCAATTTTTTGAAATTGTGCTGCAATAGGAGAAACATGACCTTGTTAGACATGGTCACATCAGTAATGAGTTACACACCATTACCATACTTCGGTTAGGAAATACAATAGAGATTGCATGGTGAACATGATTCCCTCCAAAAATGTCTATGAGACAATTTTAAGACTATAGAAGAGTAGTAAATCTAGTTTACAACACTTCACCATTTGGGAATGTTAAGCTCACGTGCTGAAACAAGCCTAAAAAGCTTGTATATGTTTAAAGATAAGCCTAAGTGTAGGCCACCCCTAAGGAGTATAAAGTGGTCTTTTATGTGGTCCTAAAACGAATAAGGTATTTGTATGACAAATATCATTTTTATAAGAAATGTCAAATAAAATACTACAAACCTTTAATAAGGTGAGAAAGTGTTAATAAATTGGTTCCAAGTGAAGCCACTAAATAGTTAACAAAAGTTGTTAACAATTTAATTATATTTGAAAGTCAAATGGATCCTAGTCAAGAATTGGATAAGTCTCATCGTAGTGGGAGAGTTATGAGATGATTCAACCCTTACAAGGACTTAATTGAAGCCCAAATTGTCATGTTAGGTGACAAAATTAAAGGCTTATTACCTGGAAAGTAAGACTAATGGCAAAGGGTAATAGGAGAAAGTAGACTGTGAGTAAATCTTCTCACTTGTTGTCATACTGAAGTCTGTAAGCATTATTTAATTCATTATTGTACATGTGATATTAAAAAAATGAATGTTTAGAATTCTTTTATGAAAAGAAATCTTAGATAATGCATTTACACAAATCAATCAGATATGTTTATTTTCAAAGATCAAAAGCCAAAAGTTTGCGAAATAGTAAAGGTTCATTTATGAAATGGATTTTACCATTAGATTTGTGAATATAAGGTTTGATAAAAGTATCAAAATCTATGACTTTGGATAAATATTAATGAAGCTTGTATAAACAAGAAAATTATTAATTGCTTAGTGGATTTTTCTCATGTTTTATGTTGGTGATATTTTTACCCATTATGAATGATGTAAGATGTCTAACATAAAACGTTGATTAAGTAACCAATTCCAAATAAGTGATTTGGAATGACTTACTATATTTTTTATGTCCAAAATGAAGATTTTAAGAACAAAATGTTAACTTTGTCTCAAACATTTTATATTGACAAAATTGTTGTCAAATATTTGATATTGATGTCTAAGGAAGTGTATCCTAAGACACCTCAAATGTTGAGAGTATATGATATCCATAAATGAGACTGAACATTTAATATACAATTTGTTAGCATATATCAGTTAAACGAATGGTATGACATTGAGTAGAAAATTAAAAACTTTCTCAAATTATCTATGAATGATGAGACATTGTTGTGTATGGAATTAAAGATTTGATCTTTACAAGATACACTGGTTCTTGCAAAGATTTAGGAAGTCTATGTAAAAATAAAATTTACCCTAGGTGGTGGAGTATGGTATATAAGTTAAATTGTTTTGCTTGTGAAGCAACAAAAGGACTTGTATGACTCAAATAGTTCCTTAAAGATCTGAAAAGTGTTTCAGATATGATTTAGTCTATCATCTTTATTATGATAATAGTGGTGCAAAGACTAATATTAAGGAAATTAGAAAACATCAATGTATAGGGAATCATATCGAGAGAGATAAAGCATCATGGTAGTGACCAAGATGGCTTTTAACGGCAGTTCTTTGGATTTATATAAAGAGACTCTCCAGGCTAAAGTGTTTGAGAGTCACCTAGAATGTCTAGGATTATGAGACATGTCTCATCTTTACTAGGGCAAGTGGGAGAACATGTTGGGTATAGAGTATGCCTTAGGATACATGTCTCGTTGGCTTTAGTGCAAGTGGGAGATTGTTGGGATTTATGCCCTAAAGACTCGTAATTATTTATTTATTTAATAATTAATAATAATTTTGATTATTTTATTTGCAATATAATATTATCCATTATATGAAAAATCCAAGGTTATTAGTGTAATCTTGAACAGTATGTGGTTGACATACAGGAGGATCGTGTTCAAGAAATAACCTAAAGAGGCATAGTATATAGATAAGGTTGGGTGTCTTATCCTAGTAACACTATTAATACGGCCCACTTTGTAATAGTTACAAATGATTTGATCCAAATCATTCATGTGGAGACATGTGAGTGGGGATATCTTATACAATGAGTTTATATAAGACTGGACCACGAAATATTTAATCTCTCTTTATAAATTCGTTAATTGAGAAGATTAATATTTCATCAGGATGATCATATGCGACTCGATCTTAATTTTGAGTGAGCTATGAACTCCTGCCTATGAGGGCTTGTCCTTTGATTTGCATGGGTGAGAGTGGCTTTTGTTGTTGATTCAATAAGCCTACCATTTTGGGGACTTGACCAAATAGGGAGCTGAGAATATAATCTCACAAGATGGAATTCACTCATTCTCTTATAGGGTAAGTAGATGAGTAGTTCCCTTAAGTGCTGATTTCGAGACTTGAACAATGGGCCCCACCCTCTTACTGGCCCGAGAGGGATTTAGTTTATGGTTGGATCATAAACAAATTGTTTATTAGAGGATCAGTGGTACTTAAGGTGTAATATGTAATTACAAGGGTAAAACGGACTTTTGACGCAGCTATAATTACGAACAACTCGTGCAGGATCGACTTGCATGTAGTGATTATATCAATGTACACAACTTGTCCTACAGTACATAGGAGTGCACCTTTAGGTCTATAGTGGAGTGACCCTTAGAGTTAATGAATGAAAATTGATTAATTAATTAATTTTGTATCATTGGAGCTTATAATCTGTAGGTCCATAAGGTCTCCTTGCTAGTTCATAGTAACACTAAAAGATCAATTTAGTTGAAAGAAAAATTTGAAATGTTCAAATTAATATTTAATATAGTATATATATTAAATATAAAAGATGAAAATATATTTATTGTATTTGATACATTAAATATTAAAATTTAAAATTTAAAATTAATATTTAATTTGAAGTGTTCAAATTAATATTTAATATATTAGATATATTAAACATAAAAGAGGAAAATATATTTATTGTATTTGATACATTAAATATTAAAATAATTAATGTATATTAGATACATTAAATAAAAGATATTTATTAAATTTGAATTAGATTCAAATTAGAAAATAAATGTCGTAGGAGAATTTTAAATGATTTGAATAAGATTCAAATTGGTTAGATAAATATATTTTCGTATATTAGATATTAAAATATATCATTTAATTATTTTACCTAGACCACTATAAATAGGACCCTAGGGGTGAGCCATTGTACATTCTTCACAACACACATCTCCTCAATAGAGAGAATTAGAGAGAATTAATTCTCTCTAGACCTCTTCCTCTTTAATCCCTTGTGGATTTTCTTTCAAGAGGCTTCCACAAGCCTCGATCATGTGTTTGAGTCATAGCGAGGAAGACTTTGTGAAAGAGATAAAGATCCGCCAGAAGAATCTCTATATTTTCAAGGTATTTTATACTTAACCATAATATTATTATTTAATTCTAAATAAACTCAAATCGATTCCTAAGCTTCCACTTGGGTTTAATTAGATTATTCCCTTCAGGTTTTATGTTGGCATTAAGGGCCTAGCATTTTGTGTGGTCTGTTTTCGTAGGTGAAGCTAGCATCGGTCTAAAGAAAATAGGAGATGCTCAACCTTGACATTTGGCATAGTGGTAAGTAGCTAGTTGGATTTGTGCATAAGATTTTATGTGCAAAGTGTGTGTATGCATGTTGGCGTGATTAACTGAGAAGCAAGGTTGCATGTGTGATATTGATATGTTGTGATATTTTTCGTTTGGACTGTTGTTGGTGTAGTGGTGTTCTAAGTCTGTTGTTGGATGTTGTTTGTGGATGGGTGATAAGCCTTAGAATTAAGGTTTATTTAACTCCCAATTGCTTAAAATATTCTTGTTTTGACTTAAGATCATTTGAAAATAGTGGAATATTGCTTGAATTTAAGGAAGAAATGAATGTGATGGCATTTGGAATAGAATTCTAAGAAAATTGATCTTGTTTGCCGAAATTGTGGAAATTGCAAAGTCAAATTGCAAATTTGTGATTCTGCAATTGTTTCTGGAGCAGGGAATGTAAAAATTGCAAAATTGGATTCTGCAATCTGGAGCAGTACAAAAGTTCAAAAAAACAAAAAATTTCTGCGCGAAACCCATTTATGGAAAACCAAATTACCGCCTGGTTTGGTGGAATTGGAGCACGATTTTTGGGCAATCTTCAACCCTAATGAAGGCCTATAAATGGGGAAGAAAATGAGGAGCTAAGAATTCGGATTTTTTAGGGCGATTTCAAGGATCCATTTTCGTCGGTTTTTGGAGTTTTTTCGAAACTCTGTTTTTCCAGAAATTCTTTGTTGTGTTGTTGTTTTAGCCGATGGAGTACAGCCTTGTTGATTTGTCTTCAATTTTCTATTTGTAATATGGAGAATTGTTTGAACAATCTCTATTCTTCATTCGATTTATTTTTGAATTAAGCTTAATTTGAATTTTTTTTGAGTTGGTGGGTTTCGTTGTTTTTCTGCACTCTGTTTTCTTTCACTTTGCTGGAAAGGAGTTGTAACTTTTGTTTTCTATATTTCTTCGAATTTTTCTTATAATACCAACTAGGATAACAATACCCATTCATTGTTAGTTTGATTCTTCATTTGTGCTACATTTTTTTTTGTTAATCAAAATTCTGTTTTTCATGTTGTTCAATGGGCTGTTATTGTTCTACCATAATCTTAAATTTTTCTGTATTTTTCAGTTTGTCCAATCCGATTCACGTGATTCTTGAGTCGTTAAGACCAATCGTCCCTAAATTTGGTGGAGGTTGAGTCGATTGGAATGAAAAAGGTTGTGTTGAACAATTGATAAGTGAATTTTGGTTAATGATTGATTCCATCCCCTGTTTTCATTCAAGTTCCATAACTGTGGAAGTATTTCTCTTAATATTCAAATTCAGTTCCTGTGGGAAAGTTACTTTCATAAAGTTTAATGGTAGAAGAAAAATTCAATTAGTAGCCTTGGAGTCCTTGCTTTAATTCCCATGGAAACCCTTTGTTTTTGGAATTCCTGGTAGTTTGCCGAGGAGATTAATCAGTTCTTGTTTTAATTTTTCAATTTCAGTCTTGCCTTTAGTCAAGTTTTAATCTTTACTGGAATGTTTAAAGCCATTGATTCTTTGTTCAATTGAGAATCTCTTGAATTCCTTGTAGTTTTATTGAGAATAGCACTATAATTATTTGCCTTAATTAATCAATTTACACATCTTCTAATATGAACTTTTCCTCAAAAATTAATTGTAATATTTATATTTTTACATGAGCTAAAACTTCTTAGGGGGTTCAAGAATGTGAATTCCCTAAGAAGTAATTGTAGCCAAAATTTCAATAAAAACCAAACCTACATCTCAATTGTTTGCTTGTGTTGAATAAATTTCCGTTGAGATCCTAGATTGATCAACTAGGATATCAACTCAAGCTTAGATCTAATACCGACGGGGTTAGTGATAAGCGGATTTCGCACAAGTGATGGAGAAAAAGAGCTTAGACATAAGCCAATCCTTACCCTAGACATAGGGATTAAGGACTCCAAGACCCATAAAATTGTGAGCCGAATTATATCTAAGATAGAGGGACTGTAGACATATAGGTCTCTCACTTAGCCTCCTAAAAACCTAAATTCAAGGTGAATAGGAGAAGCAATTTTGGTTTACAATTGAGTGTGGAGTAGGTTGGAATTGTAATTTTGGCTTGCAATTACAACTTAGGGCAATGACATTCTTGAGCCCCATCTTTATCTAATTTCCTTTTGAAATTTTAGTTACTATCCAATATTGCCATTTCTCAATTCTACAATTAGATTATGCAATTCAATTCTGCAATTTTTGTTATTTCAATTATTATCATTTTTAGATTTTGCAATTAGATTCTTCTGCAATTTTTCTTTTTCCAACACACCATCCCAACATTATTTTTGCAATTTTAGTTTACACTTTGCTTTACAATATTTTTGTTACACTGTTCCCTGTGGGATTCGATACTTGGTACTCACATACCATTTTATATTACTTCGATCGCGTGCGCTTGCGTGTAATACCCGATCAATGGGCTTGTGACATTACGTCCAGTTATGGTTGAGGTCCTGTGAGAACAAGGTAGTTTGGGGGTGGGTGAGTTACCCTAAAGATTTCAAGGTGTTGCGAATGAGCATAAGTCGTTAGTTTAGTGCCAGCTACCCTCGTGTCACCCCTGGGCGAGTTCGAAACTCTAGGTTGACGAGATGTGAGTTGGCATGAGGGTTGCTTTCCCTTTTGCTTGTATTAGTTTAGGGGGCGATTCCCGCACCGCTTCCAGATTGAGGGCTGCTTTCCTTCATCAACGTACTAGCTTAGGGGGTGATTCCACCACTGTGTGTAAGTTGAGGGTTGCTTTCCTACATTGCTCTGTGCTAACTAGAGGGGGCGATTCCCCCAAGAGGGTAGGTATGAGAGTTGCTTTCTTTCATGGCCTTAGTCAACCTAAGTTATGTGACTCGCAAGTAAAGCTCGAGACAATACCATACATGGATAGACTTGGGAGTAGGGTGTGTGAGTTTCGGCTAGTTGGATGGTGAGTGAGGTGGAGTGGGAGCCCGTGCGTGCTAGGGCAACTTTTGTGATGTGGTTATGAGTTTTGGACCCTTAAGTGGGCTACTTACTGAGTATGTTTATATTCACTCTGCTACCTTGTTTGTACCTTTACAAATGGCGCAAAACCACGAGGTGGGTGACAACGGCGACGATCTGACGAGGCTATGAAGGCTTTCTATTTTATGTACCTAGGCTCATCTTTTCCTGTCTTTTGTTTTCCATTGTCTTCCATTATGTTAGGCTGTAAACTCTGTTAGTGAATGTGAACGTGTTTCTGAACTTTAGTTCTTGAGAAGTTTGTGATTGGTTAGTCTGATATGTGTGGACTCAACCCTTGTTCTGGTAGTTTGGTGGGCGCTAAGCATTTCACTGTTATAAGAAGTGTTCTGTGTTTTTTATAGTGCACGAAAGTGTGCTATTTCTTGGATTTAGATTAATACTAGTTTATGGTTTTAAAATATGCTATTGATGTTTTTTTGTGTGTATTTTGTAGATTTTAAGCTAAAAAAGAAAGACCGAGCAAAAAGGAAGGCGTTAGGATGAAAAAAAAATAATTTGACTTCAATTGGAGCTAGCAAGTGAAGAATAGAAGAGAATTGAGGCAGAGGACTCGAGGCCAGAGCATCGAGACGCTCTGGAGAGCATTGAGATGCCTTATGTGCAGCCTCATAAGTTATAATTTCCACACGCATAGTGTCGAGACGCTACTTTATGGTGTTGAGACACTGTAAACACGCACACCAGGCTTTTTCCATCCGTAGAATGCTACCCGATTTTCCTTCTTTATTGTGCGAACTAGGGTAAAGCGTCGAGACGCTGTCCTGATTATTATAAAAATATCTTTTTGGCAGCAGATTGAGGGAGGCCATTTGGACAGAATTCACCCTAATTTCGATTTACAACACTTATTTGGGACTTAGAGAACACTTTAGAGAGCTAAGAAGGAATTCAAAGCTCAAGATCGCTGATCATCACGCGGGGATGAGGATTGGCACGCGTCTAAGAATTTCTCTCTCGTTCTTTTATGATGTGTTGTTGTTTATGAAATTTTTCTTAGAGTTTAAATGTTGTTATAGTGAATTTTGAATAATTGAACTCTTGTAGCTTGCAATTGTTGAGGCTTGGTTTTATTTTCTTGAATTATAATACTTTACAAAGTTATTCTTGCTTCTAATCTGAGTGTGTGGCTAAAGTTTAAATGCTTTTGAATTTGAGTTTGAGCTTGGAAAAGTAGAACTGAAATCTTAATATGGATGCATGACTAATAGTTCATTATTGCATGGGAATGAATAATTTATTATTAGAAGTCGTAAAAGAATTACCTTATTGGCATGCTTAATTGAAGAATTAGTCTGAAAGGTTAAGAAATCAATTTGGCATGAATTTACTTGGGCTTGGAAAAGCCCACTAACTAACTAAGTGATTCTCTTGGCTTATAATTGTTGCATATCTCTATTTCTCTTAATCAAACCAAGTGGTGCTTCATAGCTAAAATGTTGCTTGCATGTTTTCTCTCTAAAATTGTCTCCAACCTTCTAAATATTTATTTCTAGGATTTAATTTGACTCTATCTCAATTTTTGGTTCTCTAGATAAAATTGGGCAGTAGTAACAATGGTATTTAGTTAAATTAAGAAATCCAGTCCCTATGATCGATTCTGGCCACTATTACTACAAACTTTAGAGGTTTAGGTTTATAAATATATTTGATAGAACCTTCAACTAGCTACTCATTAGTTTTCTTCCATGATCTTGAAATTTTTGGATTTCTTGTAGTTACGCCATTATGCTGCCGAAATTTCGGGCATAAGCAGAGTAACCCTGTTGTATTTTCTAGGTAATCTACTCTGAGTTTTAGGGTTGTTACGTAATCCATACATATAATTAAAATGTTTAACTATATAATTCAAATATATCCAATTATTTAAATCATTAACAATAAAATTTTAAATGACATATATATACTTATACACATATACATATATATATTAAAAAATAAAATAAAAATATAAAAAAATTAAACGGGGTAGAGAACGGGGAATACATTCCTCATCCCCATCCCTGTTTAGCTCGCCGAGAATTTCCCCCCCCCCCCCCCCACTCCCTCCCCCATTCCCTGCCTAAACGGGGTCGATTGACATCTTTACTTATGAGTTTCCATGTTTTGTTATCTACTTTTTACCTATATTTTTAAAAATCAAGCCAAGTTTTGAAAACTAAAAAAAATTAGTTTTCAAAAACTTATTTTTATTTTTGAAATTTGACTAAGAATTCAAATATTTTCTTAACAAAGATGAAACTTATTGTAGAGAAATGATAAGAAAACAATCACAATTTTTAAAAACTAAAATAAAAAATCAAATAGTTATTAAACGGGACCTTAAAATTTTCAATTTAGTTTCTATAGTTCGGTGAAACCTCAACAAGTTGTTATTATCGTTAATGAGATATTTTTTGCATAGTAATTAGTTAATGTATTGTATGTTGTTTAGTTAATAAATTAAACATTTATTGTTAATGAGATATTTTTTGCATAGTAATTAGTTAATGTATTGTATGTTGTTTATTTAATAAATTAAACTTTTAAAATTATAGAAATGAAATTGAAACTCAAATTAAAATTAATTACAAGTCATAAAATTGAAACTTTAAAATTATAAGAAACTAAGGATAAAGCTCAAAAGCATAAGTATTTTTTTTTAACAATTTTATTAATGTAACAAGAGATTTATTTAAAGTTTTAGATATGTTATTAACTTAATTGTATATATTAAAAGGGTTTTTTTTTTCTTTGAAGTGTTGAGAAAAATTTGTCCACCCACGTGCCATACACAACGTACGCTGTCGTTTTCTATCGTTGTAAAACTTCATGAACGTTGGAATTTGAGCTCCCATAAATAATTGGTGTTATTTATTTATTACATTTTTACAGCTCCAGTCTGAAGCGTCCTATTTCACTTCATTTAATACATATATTAAGATTATTGGTTCCTTCTTACATCTCTTACAGTAAAGAGTGGTTGGATGTTCTTGAAAATCCCATTCTTATCTTCCAATTGTCAAACTCTTTGCCTTTCCCCATCTTATTTAATAATTGAGTCCCTCAAAATTGTCAATTGATTTGATTTCTCTCCTCCCCTTTTCTTTTCAATCAATTCGAAAACCAAATTAACAAAAATTAGTTAAAATTCCATTTAAATTTGTGTTTTTTAGTCCATCTACTAACCCCTAATCAGTCTCGATTGTATTAAAGCAAATTCATTTGTTTCATCCACGAATAATTCGTGACGTTGAAATGTTGTTAAAGTTTACTAGGTGTATGTTCGAAATGTCGATGTCGATGAAAATGTCGAGGTCTAGATTTTATGAAAATGTCAATGGAAATGGAAATGTTTGAATTAGTCAATGAAACTTTAATTATGGCTCATTTAGACTATAATTGATAATTTTTAATCACCATATCTAAAAATTAAGAAAATATGTAGATGTAAATGTCGATAAAAATGTTAATGCGCACAGGAATTTGGGAAAAAAAATATGAAAAATGATTAAAATTGTTTGAATTATTTAATGAAACTTTAATTGTGATTTAATTATACTATAATCAAGGTTCAAAATGTTGATGTAGACAAAAATTTAGGAGAAAATTATAGAAATCATGGAAATTGATGTAAATTATTTGAATTGGTAAATAAAATTTTAACTATGGAATTAGGCTATAATTGACCTTTATGATCATCATATATCTAAAAATATAAATAATATTTATATGAGGAATGCCGATGTGGGGGAAATTTTTGAAAAAAGTCATTAAAAACATGAAAATTGATGAGACTTACTTTAATTAATTAATGAGACTTTGATTATAATTTAATGATGATATAATTCATAATTTTTATTATTCATAATTATAAAACTACGAATTTAGTATTTATATATATGCCGACATTTTCTTAAAATCAGTATCTATACATTTCCGTCGACATCAACATTTTGAACTTGAACCTTGATTAAGAGAGATATCAAATGTTGATAAATGACAAATGATGGTAAAAAATATAATAAATTCATAAATATTAAAAAATTTTACAAAGATAGATATAAAAAACTTAATACAACACTTTTGTAGATGCATGCACAATTTTCACGATACTGTATTACACTTTTAAAAAATAACTATATAATTATAAAAGTATATGTTGAGAGGTTGGAAGAGACAAAAAAGGAATAATGGAAAGAGAAAGAGATGAGAGACCAAGAGATAGAGATAGAGAGAAATTATAAGAATTACCAAGATTTCCTCGACATTGGTCAACATTTTCTCAATATTTCTCGACATCTCGACATTTCCTCAACATTTTGGGAAAACGATATTTTACCCTTCATCGAGATGTCGAACCCTCCGATATTTAGAAATGTCGAACAACATTTTAAACTATGGGTGTAGGAACGTATATTGTAGGCTTTTAACGACATAATAGAGATAATATTGTGACTTGAAAAAGCATTAAGACTAACTTGATTGAAAGATTAGAATAGAAACAAAAATGTGATTTAACTAAAAAATTAGTGGGTCATAAGTTGATAACACAACAAATGCCAATCTATTCAATACATCAATCACACACACACAATTACAAACATTGGACTGTCAGTCAATAACACAAATACCTTCTTCACATTATTTGCACTTGTGTTTTTTCCCCTAGAGACCATAATAGTGTGATGACGTGGATATGGTTGTTGGAAATTTCTCCAAAACTTGCAAGGCTTCTTTCATGGATGGTCTCTTTTGTGGGCTAGGAGATGCACAACTATATCCTAATTTAAAGAAAGACAACAACGCTTCTTCTCTCCCCTCCACGTCAGCTCGAATTGCCATGTCAGCCATCCTCAGGGCTCGGCTCTTGTCTTCGACTGCAAGCCCAAGCCCTTGACCCAACTCATCCAACACAACGATCTTTCCCGTTAGTAACTCAAGCAATATCACCCCAAAAGAGTACACGTCCCACTTCGGGTTCGGCTTCAGGCTCCGAAGCGATTCTGGTGCCAAGTACGGCGACACCCCACTGATCGAGCTCGGGCTCGGGCTCGGGCCAGGGCTAGGTCCAGTGACATAGTCTTGGAAGCTGTCTCGCGACGCAGTGGACCTCTTGCTCCCGAAATTTCGAGTAGAGCCACCCGCTTTGTAGCTCAAGTCACCCAACAAGAGCTTCTCGAGGCCGAAATCGCCTATCTTGGGCTCCATATCGGAGCCCAAAAGAATGTTGCTGGGCCTCAAGTTGGCATGGACGTGTTTCTTGTCGTGGAGATAAGAAAGCCCACGGGCCACTCCTTTTGCTATTCTCAATCGGGCCTCCCATGGAAGATGACAAGGCGAAGAGCCCACTTTCCCTGAGAAAATTATCAAAAAGAAAAGGTAGAAGTTAGCCAAGTATACCGACAGAGCTCGTGAAATTTTCCGGGAAAATGAAATCTTTGCCGCTAATAAATAATGGGGGGTTTGTTTGGGTCATTATTTTCCCAGGAAAGTGACGGAAAGAAGGGGAAATAGATGGTCGTATTACGTGTCCTAATTTAATGGCGTTTCTAACAATGGTAAATGCAAAAGTCCAGAAAAATGGTTGACTTCCCAAAGTGCCATTAAAAACACACTTTCAGTTACACCTACTCCACCGTCAACTATTTACTGCCTTCATCCAATGCCGTAGACGCCAAGCTTCACAACAACAAAAAAAATAAAAATTCATGGGGAGTGCCAACAAGTTTCAATCCTAATTTTTTTTTTTTTTTGAGCGAATTAGAGAAAAAAAAACTTATGGTTTCACATTTTAAAGTCAAGAGTATTAATGCATCTATGTTGAAGTGGCAGGTTTAGGAAGCTTAAGTTAAGAAAAAGTATGAGGGAATAGGCATAGAGCTCTATTGAAACCTATAGACTTGTATAGCAAACACAAACTTGACAAATAAGTAAAGGCACATATAGATTGTACATTTTAAGCTAAACCCACCTGAGTTCAAACTCTTACTCCAAAAATTCCCTAACTTTTTTATATAAATTTGTAACATAAGACAAAACTAAGAGGAATACGAATAATTACCCTTCCTTCTTCTTCCAACTTTACAGCTGGCTACTATCCGTAAAGGTTTAAGAACTACGAGTTCAAGAAGCCTATGTTAGAGGCCATGTTTAGGAAGTCTAAGTTTGAAAACATTGTGTGACGAAATAATTTTAAGGCACTGTTCAAACCTACGAGCCAAACATAACCCAAATCCTCCTTCCTTCTTCCCTCCCGACCCATTGAACGTAAAACTAAGTAACAAAACTCAAAAGAGAAGGATTGAGGGAGAAAAAAAGGAGAAAGAAACTCACTGTAACGAGCATTGGCAAGGCTACCATTAGGAACAAAATCATAAATAATGAGCTTCTCATCAACGCCCCAATAAAATCCACGAACACGAACCAAATTTGGGTGAACCAATTTAGCCACAACTCGAATCTGGTTCTCGAAATCTTTATACTTCTCAACTCCACCGTCTCCGATTCTCCTCACCGCTAACGCCGTGCCGTCTTCCAGCACCGCCTTGTACGTTATGCTCGATCCGGTGGCGCCGAGAATGTACGCCGACGCCTTCAACAGCGTCTCCAGTTCCAGCTCCTTCTCTCCGCCGTCCACCGTCACCAAAGTCCCTCTCTTGTTCACCTCTCCGCCCTCCTCCACCGTCTCGCGGTGGCCGGACACGGACCCTATACTCACCTGATCGGAATTTCCCTCTTCCGGATCCTCTGTTTTTCTTAGGCAGGACCATCGCGAAAATCCTCTGGATTCCGATGTGGATGTGGACCAGCTGTCTTTAGCCAAATTGGCTTCGTTTTTCAAATGTGTTTCGACGGTTTTGTTTTTCTTCTTCAAATGGTAGACGTAGAAGAAGAGGAGGCACAGAATTGCCAACCCGACGACGTCGCCGAGTACAATGGCGACGATTGTAGAGGATTTGAACCCTGTTTCGCTTTGTTTTTCCGGCGAGGTGGTTTCTGGGGTACTTGGGTCTAGTGGAATGGCGGCGATCGCCGGCGGGAGCGACGCAGGCGATGAAGGAATTGGGCATGGGGATTTTGTTAACTCGCCGCAGAGTTGGCGGTTTCCTGTGAAGGAATTAGCTTCTTGGTTCATGAACACGTCGGAAACTGGGACTTCGCCAGTGAGGTTGTTGAAGGAGAGATCAATTGTTGCGTTGGCCGGAATTTTTTGGGCGAAATCCGACGGGATTTTGCCGGAAAGTCTGTTGTACGAGATGTTGAAGTAACGTAAACTGTCGCCACCAAAATCAGACGGCAAAGAGCCATTAATCAAATTGGAAGACAGATCCAAAACCTCCACCGTTTTGAACCCACCGGGAATCTCACCGGAAATGTAATTGTTCTTCAGAGACACAACCGTGAGATTCCCCAAATTCGCAAGATCACTCGGAAACTTCCCGAACAGAGCATTGCCGGAGAGGTTAAGAACTTGCAGATTCCCAAGTCGAGGCACCGCCGCTGGAACCTCGCCGGAGATCAAATTCTCGGACAAATCAAGAAACCGGAGCATGGTGGCGTTGAACAGAGACAAGGGGAGAGACCCATTAAAGGAATTGTTCGAAAGATCAACAGATTGAAGGTTTTCAATCAAACCCAGATCAGAAGAAACAGAGCCCATAAGCTGAGAATTCGGTAGAGATAAACCTGTAACTCTAGACCCACCGCCGCAGGTGACTCCCCGCCATAAACAAGGCGTCTCATCGGAGTAATTCCAGTTTTGGAGTACAAAAAGAGGGTCGTCCAAAACTCCATACTTAAACGAAAGCAAGAGAACCCCATCAAAATTCAGTCCATTGCAACAAGATTGAAGAAGAAGAAGAAGAAGAAGAAGAAGCAAAGCAAGAATTTTGCAGTTCCAATGGGAGCTCATAATTTGATAGTATAAACAAAATCCCACATCGCTGAAACCCAAACATAGAGAGAGAGAGAGAGAGAGAGAGAGAGAGAGATGGGATTTTTAAGAGGACATGTGAAGAAAGAATATTTAAGAGAAAGAAAAGAAAGAAAGGGAAAAAGGAAAGGGATTCACAGATCAGCTCACCAAGCAAGAAACCGAACTAGCTAACCAATATGCTCTCATTGGATCTCTGCAAGCTATAAATTCTTGTTTCACAATGATTCATAATGCACGTTATATGCTCCCAAATTAATAATTTTTATCAAAATTATATACCTAATTAATAAAATATAATTTAATTAACTTTTTTTCATCATCGTCACTCAGATTTAAGAATAGGCATCTTTTTGCTATGTGACATATGATAAAGGCCAAAGTTGCAGAGAAGCTATTTTTCTCTCTCTGTTTTGACTTGGACAACAAATTAAATTCTCTGTGTCTTCAAAATCATTAGTTAATTAGTGTTTACATTTAAGAAATTTGGGAGATTTTATTTTTGTTATAAAGAAATCTTTCTTTTCTTTTCTTTTTTTTTGGTTTCATTTTATGTTATACATCCGTAGGGATTCGGTCAGGGAGAAACAAGATCTGTGGCTGATGATTCTGTGAAAATATTTTAGAAATGACAAGACATCATGAAAATGCTCCCAATTCCTCCTTTTCATCATGGCTGGTCATTTGTACTTTTTTTTTTTTTTTTAACTTTAGAAAAGGAAAAAAAATGGTTTTTTTTTTAAAATTCAATTTTGTGTATTGTAGATGTGGGGAAATATTATTGTTTAGTTCCATCGAATTGTAAGGAAGAAGACATCAACAAGTGTTCAAATAACTCCCGACGTGTGGTGTTTGTAAGAAGAGATTCTTCAACAATTAAATTGAGACTCTTATGATAATTGAATAAATAATTCAACAAAATTATTATATGCTCTCAAATGTAGAAGATTAGTTAGCATACCTAAGATAGCTATTAAAGTGGTTTTTATAGGAGTCCAAGTAGGATATGATGGAGATTTAGAGACGGGTTGCTGCATCTAAATTGAGAGAACTAATAAAACGTGAATGGTACACCTCATTTTGGTAAGAAAACTAGCTTATGTCAAACCACACATTAATCATTTTTTTGTACTTAACTCTAATAGAGTTTATTATTTCTAGAGATTTCACATTGAAGATTAAGAATAAGTCGTATATTGCACATGAATTTTGACTATGGAATTAAAATATAGTTGATAGCAAAAATTTATGTTAGAACCAAATTTAATATAACATGGACAAATATTTCTCTTTGAACAAACTCATGGAATTATAATGATTTTTCATTATTATCCTCATGCAAAAAAAAAAAAATATATATATATATATATATATATATATATATATATAAGGTAGAAAATAAAAAGACGTAGAGACATTACATGTGATCTAAAAAACCATTCATATGATATATAGTTGAGCATTTGGATGCTTGATGATAATGCAAAATTATGATGTTTGTTTTGTAGTAATTGCTAATTAATTCAATGAAGATAATTGAAAAAAAAAGTTTGTTATTTATTTTGTTGTATTTGTACATGATGTAACAAATCCATCAATTATTTCAATAATATATTTGTCATAAGTTTATTATTAATTAATTCAATAAATCAAAGTATTAATCAACAATATTTTAGTATATCTTTCATCAACCAACTTATTTGAATTATTTTAGTACTTCAAATAACTTATATTAATCTGAGAATTTGTTTTTCAATATTAATTTAACAATAATTGATTTCAGATTAGAACATTTAATTGAATTGATGGACCCAATAATGATTCAACAAATCAATTTTAAATCCAAAATTTGCATCCCAAAAGGGTTAAAAATGTAATCATGTGTAAATGTGATAGTACTTTACATAATAAAGTACTCCATTACTTAAAAGAGGGTTACTATCTTGACTTTTGGGTCCATTTCAAAGTTCAATATTTGTTAACCCAAATCTAAAGTTACAAAAAGAAAAATAATTCTACTTCAAAAAAAAATCATTTAAGCTCTATTTGATAACTATTTGATTTTTTATTTTTAAAAATTAAGCTTATAAATACTACTTTTGTTTTATTGTTTTGTTATCTACTTTTTACATATATTTTCAAAAACCAAGCCAAGTTTTGAAAACTAAAAAAAATTAGTGTGTAAAATTGTTAGGAAGAGAATGTTATTTTGAATGTAAATTAATATAGTATTTTATAGCCTAAATATATCAAATCATCCCTATTTTTTTAAGGTAATTCTCAAAGCTTCTATGCAAAAAGTTAATGCATCATTATTAACAAATTAAAATTTTCTGTCAAATAACTTAATTGAAAATTTTTAATACAAAATTGAAAATGTTAAAAGAGAATGACTAAATTAAGAATTACTTAAAATAATTGAAACCGCATGATATATTTAGCCTATTTTATTAAAAGGGAATGAGCTATATTAATATAGCAGCTTACATTTAAATACAAGAAGTTGAAGAATAAAAAAAAATTATATGAGAATAGAATTACCTGCAAGGAGAATGCATGTGTTTAAGATTGTTTCTAAATGGAATTGGTAAAACCTAATTTCATGGATCCAATGCTTACTTATTAAGACTCCGATTGATTACCATTTGTTTTATTATTCACCTTTTTACATGTATTTTTAAAAATTAAACTAAAATTTGAAAACTAAAAATAATAATAATTTTCAAAACTTTTTTTTTTAAAAAAATTTGGCTAAGAATTTAAATATTTTGTTAAGAAAAATAAAATCCATTGTAGAGAATTGATGAGAAAACAAGAAAAATTTTCAAAAACCAAATAGTTATCAAACGGGACCTAAAGTTTTCATTTTCTAGCCTTATAAACCTACTAAGGGGGAAAAAGCTTGGTTCTCATTATTTTATAATTTTCAAATTAGGACTGCACTGAAGGGAACTAAAAACCTTGAAGCAACCCAGAACCTTGGACAAAAATTCTTACTTTTAATTTAATTAAAAAAATTTCTTTTGAAAACAAGGTTTGGGTAGAATATTTTAAGGAGAATTTCAATAGTTCTTTTAGAATCTCAAGAATAGTCAAAGTAAAGGGAAAATATAATAGTAGTGGATCTAAATATTCTAAGGTTAAAATATCATTTTGGTCTACTTTAGATTTTATTCTGTTTGAGTTCATGTACTTTCAAATGTTCAATTTTAGTCCCTGCATTTTAGAAGAAATGTATGAAAATTAGTCCCTACAGTAAGTTTATTGCTAAAATTTTCAAAAAATATTTAGTCTCTATTAATTTTTCCTTTATAAATTTTGAAAGCATAATTCACATGGTGTCTTTTATTACAAAGAAATTATTATTATTATTTAACTAATTTCATTAAAAATTAACATTGAAAGATTAATTTTAAGATTTATTGAAAGTACATTGACTAAAATTAGACATTTGAAAGTATATGAACCAAAATGGAATGAAATTCAAAGTACATGAACCAAAATGATATTTTAACCATATTTTAATATTTACTAATATGCCATGTTCATATAACATTTCTAAATAAAATTTGTTTATAACATTGTACAAGTACAATGATAATATATAGTAGTTATCCTCACAATAGTTGAACTCAAATATATATGTATGTATGTGGTAGTAGTTAGAGTACATTTGTTATCATATCAATGAGGTATAAATTTGGATCCCTATCTCAACATTTACAATATTAAAAAATATAACATATGCTTTGAATTAACAATATCAAGGCTAAATTCTAAACAATATTTTAGGATTATCAATTAAAAAAAGTATTTATAACAACTTAACAAATAATTTAAATATTAAACTTTATTTGCTTCATATCCATTTTCCTTTTTTTTTTTTTTTAATTTAAAAAATAAAAATATAAGGAAGACGATGACGTATGGTTGATATACTTATTTTCAAAAATAATTTTTAAAAAACTCCTAAAATAGACTATTTCCAAAAACAAGGTTGTCTTTGTTTTTAAATTTTGTTTTAAAAAACAATGAAAACAAGGGGTAGTTTTCGGAAATAAGTTTCCATCGGTCAACTTTTTCATTTTATCGGCTGGAAACATAAACAAGTTTCTTTGTTTTAAATTTGTTTTTACTTTTTTTTTTAAACGGACTTTTTTTTAATTAAAAAAATAAAAACTTTTCTTCTTACTCCTTTAGCGATACATAAAAATTTATCTCATTACTTATTTTTTATAAATTTTACTCTTCTTAATCCCTCCATCTCCATCAACAATTATAAAAAAAAAAAAGTAAAATTGATTCTTTTTCTAATAGTTGTAAAGTGGGCTGCACAACACTTGAGTGCAGTCCATGCTGCACCCAAGTTGTGCTCTCATAAAAATTTGTCAAATCTTCATTTTTGACAAAGAATTTCTTTTTCTTTCTCTAGTTGGAAATTATTTTTTATTCCTTTCTCATTATTCTAAAGTATAATTTATTTCTTTTTATTAGGTTATAATAAACTACAAATTTTGGCCCCGTTTGATAACCATTTGGTTTTTGAAAATTAAGCCTATAAATACTATTCTCACCTATAGTTTTACTTGTTTTGTCATCTACTTTTTACCTATGTTTTCAAAAACCAAGTCTTGTTTTGAAAACTAAAAAAAATAGTTTTCAAAAAGTAGTTTTTGTTTTTAGAATTTGGCTAAGAATTCAAATGTTTCTTTAATGGAGATGACAACTATTGTAGAGAAATTTGGAGAAAACAAGTTTAATTTTCAAAAACCAAAAACTAAATGGTTATCAAACGAGACTTTTGTTATTAGACTTCATTTAACCGTAGATCATTTACTCACTGTGTGTCAAGTATTTATTCATCTAGATTCTTAATAAGAAATAATTATATTGAATTGATTTTTCTTCTTAAAGAATAGATTTTACCAAATTCATATTAGTCTTTTCTTGCATTTTCAAAATTACAACTAATTTTCAAAATTTAAATTCAAATTAAAAATTTTTAAATTAGAACCAAACGTGTTTTCAAATATAATGAAAATAAAGAATTTGATTTTATTTACTATTGAATTCTTGTTTTCTAAAACAAATTTTCAGATCACAGACAAAACATGACCTTAAGTTTCGAAATATTTTCTATTCTAAAAATTACATTTATAATTATATCTAAATTATATAAAGAATTAAAAGCTATTTTCTGTTTCTCTACTTTTGTTGAGGTAATTAATAATATTGTCCATAAATTTTAATATGTAATAAACTTAATCTCCGTAATTTAAAATTTATAATGATTTAATTTTTGTAATTTTTAAGTTTGTAACAATGTAGTCCAACTTCTGATTTTTAGTTTATAACAAGTTGATCATAATAAAACACATACCACGTCCAGAAATTTTTAGAACTACATATACAAGAAAAAAAATACTATTACAAATTAATATTATTTTTATGCCAATTCGAGCATAGTTTAATGGATAAGATATCAATTATCATTTCAAATAATGGTGATGGTTTGAACCTCAGCTCCGCAACTATTGAGCCTAAAAAGAAAATGCTATTTATTTTACCCTAGGGACTAAATTGTACATAAATTAAATTGTTTTATATTAAAATTAAAAAATAAATCACTACTTCAATAATAATAAAAAAAAAAATACAAAGATTGCTCCAAATGTGACCTTAAGAGAGTAAAATGATAAAGCACATCAGCAGCAGTCGCAGAGAGCAGCACGAAGGCGACGGCTATGGACGGTAGCGAAGGCGATGGGACAACCAATATGAATTTCAGTGCATGGCTTTTGCTCAGACTCAGATAGAACAATTTTGATGATTTTGAGTTAGAAAAATAAAATAAGTTATGGATTTGATGGATTTCCCTTTTTTTTTTTTTTGCTAAACTCCAAAACACAGCGGTGGATTTGGCCTCAATTCCACTGGAGCTCACACCCAAATCTCAGTCTTTTTTGGTTTTCACTCACTGTGGATTTGGTCCTCCCACCACACCATTACCAACAACTTGTATTCACTTTATGTTGTTTTTTTTTTCACTTTTTTGAATGAGACCAAATTGAATTGGTGTAGTTTTGTGTGATTTATGTGATGTTGAGTTTGAGGCGAGTGAAATTTAACTACTTTTGGTTTTCAAGAACGCTTGATTTGTAGATTTGGTCCCTATTTAGATTCACTTATGAGACAAATTTAATTGCCCTTTTAAAACTGTTAGATGTAGATCTTAAAATTTGTCTACCTCTTAATAATTGATGGATACAAAATCGAGGTACTTTAACAATTTCTTCTCAATGGTGTAAAACTGTCAGCCACATTCTGTCGGTCTCATCGAATAATTTCTCAGGTTATTTCCTCATAATTTTTTTGAATTTTGAAAATTTAGTTTAAATTTCATTTTGGTTTTTTGAATGTTTAGAATTAATTTGCTTCGCACATTTGACCTTTTCAAGTAATTATTTTAATTTCTGAGGTTTTTTTTATAAAAAAAAATATTTTGGTCCTTGTTATGGGTCAACTCATGCTAAGCCCACATGACACCTACCGGTGAAGTCACGTGAAGACCAATTAAGAAACTTAAGATAGGTTGGATTGAGTAAAAAGTCACGAGCGGCATCAACTTAAGAAAGATTTACTCACCTAATTAACCTAATTAAGCAAGTAGCTAGTTAGGTTAAGTTTAGAAGTACGTAGTTGGATAAAACAACTAGTTTGGTGAGAGAGCTTGTCCTAGCTAATGTGGTTTAGCCTAGAAATGACACACATCTCAAGGAAATCAACCATCTTAGAAGAGGCAAGCTGTATGCATACAATATCGATGTGATTGCTTAGATCTACAAATTACTATAGAGCATGAGTTGAGTACCCCACGCTGTCAACTCTTGAACTTAGTTATGTTTTGCTCAACACAATTAAGCCTATGACCTTGCAAGTTGCAAGTAAATTAGAGGGTAGTGCTTAGTTTCTACCTTGCAAGTACACTAGTTTCTCCTTCCCTTTGCTTAGTAGCTCAACGAACCTTACCCACTTAGAGAGGTCAGCTGCACATACGATAGCCAGACCGTCTCATCTCAAAAATAAACAATAACATTTTCTAAATGGTTAGACCTCATTTGATAATATTTATTCTGTTTTTCGTTTTTATTTTTTAAAATTAAGCTTATAAATGCTACTTTCATTATATTTATGTGTTTCTTTGTTTTGCTAACTATTTTTTAAGAACTTTGACAAAATCTAAATTGAACTTAGAAACCTAAAAAAAGGAAGTTGTTAAGTGTGTGTTTTAAATATGGCTAAGAACCCAAATGTGTTTTTAAAAAAGAAGAAAATTAAACCAAATAAATTATAAGAAAGCAACATAATTTTTAAAAACATAAAATTAAAAGAAAAATCATTATTAAACGGAACGTTAACTTTTAAAAAATAACTATTTTGATCCTTCCGTTATTTTACCATCTAATACTTGTCCACTCAATACACCCACCTCAACCAACAATTATGGCTCTAATATGTTCATATATGTATGCTAATATTTACCTATTGGAAAGTTGCATTGTCTATCTATTAAAATTGATGACGTACTCACTGTGAGAAATAACATATATATATATATATATATATATATATATATATATATATATAAAATTTAAGAGACTGAAATAGATATTTTGAAATTTTAAGAAAAAAATGAAATAAATTTAAAATTTTAAAAATTAAGATAGATATCTTGAAAGTTAAATCTTGCGCTCTAACAAAAGCCAACTGCTAGTTCTTTGGTAAGTAGCTTTTATTTATGTATCATATTTCTCCCTCTACATACTTGATCTACAAATATTTTTATCTCTTCCAAGCATTATTCTCGAAAGTATCACTCTCTAACACATTTCTCTCCAACCATATATTAGATTTTATTTTATAATTAAAATGTAGTATTGAAAATAAATATATGACAACTAAGTCAAGTAAAACTCAAAATTTTAAATAGTATACTTCTCACCCCCTAAAAATAAGCACTTTCCAAAATAAAATTTTAAATTAGTTTCCATAATCCATCTCAACAATAAAATTTTATTTCAAAACGCTTGTTCAATAACTTAATTAATCTCATAAGAAAATAATTTTCAAAGAAAAATGGAATACGTAATTTTCTAAGAAAAAAACAACAATTGATCACATATTCTTTTCTTTAAAGGAAAATGAAAATGCTTTTTCTTTCTGAAAAAGGAATTGATTACAAATTCTAAAACTTTGACGAAAAGAAACTAAATATTTGTTCCATAACAAAATATATCAATTTCAACTAGATTAAAGGTGTAATGCTTTTGGCTAAGAGCACTCTAGCTAGTCATGGTAAAAAAAAAACCATTCTTTACCATCATTATGTTTGAAGAATATAAAAAGTGCTTTTGAAAAGTGTCGAAAGCACTTGACTAAAATATTTGATTGAGAAGCACTTCAAATACACTAGTACAAAAATACAAAATAATTTGTTATTAAGAATTTTTATTTGCAGAAGTGTTTATAAAATATTTTTACGTAAAAGTATTTATTCTGAAAGTTACCTTCAAACACCCTCAAACAAGTCAGATACCAACAATTCATTTTCCATGAAAATTAAAGATGGTTTGTTAGAAAATTAATAAGATAGATAGATCAAAATATTTAAACAATATATATCCGTTTCAAGGAAAATTTTAGTAACGTGTGGTGAAATGGATAAATCTGTATATATTACTCCTATTTTTTATAAGTATTGTCGGTAACATTTAAAAATGACTAGAATCCAACGATATTTAAAATTTATTTATGACTGAATTTTTTTTAATGTAAACAAAGGAAGTCAGTCCAATCAAAGTACTAGAGATTCTCCTCCAATTTTATTGCCAATATAGATAGATCATAATTCATACAAAAATATTATAAATATACATATGGTAATGTCAGTCATATCTCCATCATTATCATGCATGCACACCACCATTGACCTTTTGGTTTTATTAGTTTTTCCAACTTTCTCTGCATTCAAAATAAATAATAATAATAATAATTAATTTACCAACTTCATATTAAATTAACAAATCAACCAAAAAGTTGGTGAACTTCCCCCAATTAAATTCACCATTTTCATCATCATCTATTTAGAGATCTTTACCACTTTGAACTTTGAAGATCTTTACGTCCATTCATTTAATATGACGTCAATATTATAATTTTACAATTTAAAAATAAAGTTAGTACACGTAATATTTGTCCATAATTGAATTCATTTATTGTCAAAGTCTCATCTTTGGGTTCTATAATGCCACATCATCATTTCATTTCAGTTCTTATATTTTGGTTGATGTGAAATAAAATTACAAATAAGGAACATTATTAAAATATATTAATCAATGTATAGGGACAAAGTTGAGCAAATGCAAAAATATAGGAATAAAAAGTAAAGAGTAATAACTTCATCTTTGTCAAAAGAATAATAAAAAAAATCACTTAAAATTTTCGTGTAAATGGACCAAATAAAAATTCAAAACTAATTTTTCTGTGAATATTGAAACTGAAAATAGATTCGAACTCTATTTTGATTTATACATGAACTTCAATTTTTATTTTATTTTGATTTCTTAAATATTTAAGCTCCGTTTGATAACCATCTGATTTTTAGTTTTTGATTTTTGAAAACTATGCTTGTTTTTTCATCATTTCTCTACCACGAGTTTCATTTTTTTTAAGAAAATATTTGAATTTTTAGTTAAATTCTAAAAACAAAAATAAGTTTTGTGAAAACTACTTTTTTAAAATTTCAAAATTTAGCTTGATTTTTGAAAACATATATAAAAAGTAGATTACAAAACAAGGAAACTCATAGATAGAAATAGTATTTATAAGCTTAATTTTAAAAAATAAAAAACCAAATGATTATCAAAACGAGGCCTTAATTTTTTGTTTTTGAAAATTAAGCTTATGTTTACTACTTTTACCTATGAGATTCCTTGTTTTGTTATCTACTTTCTACACATATTTTAAAAAACCAAGCCAAGTTTTGAAAACTAAAAAAAAAATTAAAAACATGTTTGTATTTTTGAATTTTGATTTTGAGCAAGGTGAAAACTATGATGAAGAAATTGTAAAAAAAAAACAAACATAAATTTCAAAAACTAAAAACTAAAAACCAAATGGTTAACAAACGGAGCCTTAATCATTAATTTTCAATTCTTAAAATTTGCATAAAAATTCATTTTATTCATCCATATTAATTTTTTTGAACAAAAACTTGACATAGGTACATCTTTTATTTATTTCACCAGATCAAATAAATATTTGAAATCACAAATGGTTAAAAAAACTAGATTTCCAAACCAATTTGATCGAGTTTTCTTAAATGATTGATGAAAAATAAACAATAAAGATTAAAAATAATTTTTAAAAACGAAGTTTTAAAGATTAAAACACAACATTTAAAAGTTTAAGAACCAAACATAAAATAAAATAGGTATCATGAGTTAAAAATAAAAACAAGATTAATTTAAACCCCAACACTATTATTGATTACAAAATTGTATTTAAAATGTGGAATCCAGATCCCTTTTAACTTTCATATGTGTGTTTGAATATCCCTAATATATCCTCCCTTTGTACATTAAAAGAAGAGAAAAGAGTTTAAAAAGAGCATCTTTATTCTTCTTTTCTAGTAATTAAAAAGCTTCCAACAGCTACAAGAAATGGGTTGGAGCCATTTGGGGTTTATTTTTGTGAGGGAAGATGACCATAAAGCAAGCTGTTTTCTTTTCATTTTGACGGAGAAAAGTGGGAGCTTTGATGGCTAACCAAAACCAAAAGCTGAAAGATTAGCAAATGAAAAAGGGGGACAAGGTTAAAAATAAATATTGGAAATGTTTCTTCTTTTCTTTTCTTTTCTTTTTCCTTTTTTTTTTTAATAATAAGGTTAAAGTAGACTAAATGGGTTTTTATTATCCATAGGATTAAAAAAAGAAGTCAAGAATTGATCACAAAGATATACAAATTCTATATTGATGGCTCTTTATATGTATATAAAAATCTTCAAGAAAACAACAACCTCAAATTTATTGTTACAGGCATTACTTGATATCAGTCTTTAATGGCAGTGTACAAGTCTAAGTCAATATTATTAACAGAAAAAATTGAATAAACTTTATATTTTAAAGTCCATAACCTAATTAAGTTTTTTTTTTTTTTTTTTAAAATGAAAACAACCTAATTAAGTTTTTAAAAAGATTTAGGGATGAAAAGACAATATATAATATAGTATACTTTTATTAATGATTAGGTGGGTTATTGGTAACCTATTTAATTAAAAATTATTTTATTTTAGACATGGTATATTAAGTGATCTACTCTTTGGAAAACATATATTTCCAATGAGTGTGGTCGTTAGAGGAAATGCCAAATACGTATTTCTACTCTCTCTTTTTTTTCTTTTTTTCTTTTTTTTTGTTAAGAATAAAAGATAAATTAATAAAAAGGGGAATTAGATTAAGCCCAATAGTGGTTCAAGAATATCGTTCCATTTGTTGGAAATTATACAGCCCTTAAAATTTTAGATGACTTTTCTTTTCAATACTCTAAAAAATTTAAATTCTAACTGTAACGACCGGCACTTTCAGGTATTAATTAAGACTTTAATTTTGAATTTTTAAATTTATAGTAAGGTTAATTTTATGCTTAAGGTTGTATTGAATTTAATTTTGAGGATTAGCAAAAATTGAAATTGGAGAATTTGAGGGTAATTTGGGAAGATTTGAGGGAAAAATAGGATTTATTTAGTTTGGGGGCATTCTTGTAATTCAAGGGACTTTTAGCCAAGCCCAAGCCAAGAGAAGCTTAGCCCACAATTATCCCTCTCTATTACTTTATTATGCACGCAGCCCTAGGTCAGCCAAGCTCTTGAAGCAACTCCCAAGCCAGCCATCATTTTCATCTTCTTCCTTTTCCCTTTGTGTTTTTCGAAAACCACCATTGAAGCAAGGAAGAAGCAAGCTCCTCACTGCCACTGGTGCTCCGTCGTCCTGCCGTCTCACAACCACCACCGCCGAACCCCCACCTCGCGCCGCCGCGTTCCAGATCTACCGAACGCCGCCCGATCCGTGTTCGCCGTCGCGATTCTGACGTCCAGCTGCACAACCACGAACGCCATTTTGCCGATCTCGAACTGCCACACCGAACAACTCCACGCTGCTTGCCTGAACGCCCAGAAACCGCCGCTCGAACGCTGCCAGCCGCCGCGAACTCGCGATCGGCGGAGCCTCGTCAGGTCCGGACGATCCTCGTCGGTTTTCGCCAAAAATCCGCTCGAACCAACTCGCCAGGACCGGATCTGCCCAGATCCGGTGACAACGCTCCTCCACGCGCGCCCACGCGCCGCTGCCGGACGCCCACGCGCCGCCGCCTCCCGGTCAGTTGTTCAAAGCCGAACAACTCCGCTTTCGATCGTGTTCCGACTTGGGTAATTTCGATACTAAGCCAAATCTGATTTAAGATTTTTAAAACTGGTTTGATCGTTAAGGGAGAAATTCTAATTTTGAAACTTAGTTTGGTGGAATGAGCTATGGGATGAACTATGAATTTTAGAAATTTTTCTAACCTTAGGATGATTCGATTTAGGCTCTAAATTGGTTGGCCGAGATTCAAGGCGAAGGAACTTCTGGTGAGCAATTTGGGTGATTGGATTCTTGAGCTTAACCAAGGTAAGGGACTTTATGCCGGCATGCTTAAATGCAAGTCGGGAACTGAATTGAAAAAAAAAAGAATTTACTTTTGAAATAAAAGGATTTTCATAAATGTTTTAGTTATGATTGTTGATGAATTTTGAAATGCTATGTATGAAAAATAATTCTCACATGTATGTTCTTATGAGTGTGATGCATGTTATATGATTTATGATATGATGAATGACATGAGAACTTTGTTTTATGTTGCATCATGAAATGAAAAAATTGAAAATGCTTTGGGACCTCATGCATACATTATGTTTTCATAATAAAAATGATTTCGAAGGCTGTGGCAATTACTCCCTAACATTATTGATGTACATCTATATGAAAAGGAGCCTTACGAGGCTATATGAAAAGGAACCTGAAAAGGTTAAATGAAAAGGAACCTGAAAAGGTTAGATGAAAAGGAAAGGTGAGGTTGGGTTAATTGTCCACATTAAGCCGAAGAGAAAAGTTGAAAGAGAAACGTTTCTGCTATGAAAGGAATTTAGGTCCCACCAAAGGAAAGAAAGAAAATGTTTTTGAAAACTCATTGTGTGTGTGTATGCATATCCTGACCCGGTAGTGAGGTCACTTACTGAGTATTGTAAAATACTCACCCTTTTCAAAAATGTTTTTCTTTTCAGGCAAATACAAAGACATATCATAGGCGATTGACAAGGCAGTTTGCTGAGAGGGTCATGGGTGATTTTGAAGGTCATGACTTCCGCATTTAGATAGTGTTAGTTAAAACATATTTTGTTTAGTAAACAATGTGTTGTGAAACTATTTCAACTGATTGAACATTATAATTCATATTATGTTTTGAAATGATTTTTAAAGGGATCTCGAGCATAAAGATTTTTGGTTGTTTAGCAAAAAGTTTCATTCTTTCTGTCTTTTATCAAAGATTTTAAAATTTCTTCGGCATGCATGTAGTAACGTCCCTAGAAAGTCTAATAGGAAAAGTCGGGTCGTTACACTAACAACTATACCTTTGACGAATTGCAGGTAGAAATAACACATCTCTTGCTTTAACTAAGATTTTCAAGTAACTATATTTGTTTTTTTTAAATACAACAAATGTAAGGGTAAAAAATTGAACCTTTAACTTTGAAGGAATGAGTAGATCTTTTACTGTTAAACTATACTCATGTTGGTAAATAAATAGTTAACTTAGATATCTTACAATTAATAATTGTTTCCTTAAAACCCAATTTATGAAGTGGCTAAATCAAATTGTAATCCTAGTTAAAAAAGAAAAGAAAAAGGATTGCTTGATAAACTCATTAGTGTGAATAGTTTATACATTAAAAAATTTAGTTCACCACTTGGAAATCTAACACGTACAAGAAATCAAAATTTCGTACATGTGACACATCTCGAAATTTGCTACCTTTACACTTTGTACTTTATTCAAACACATGAACTTAAAGTGCGAGTAAACTTCATATTAGAAGAGCCTTATCAATTGACAATCATGCAAAGAGATTCATAAAGTCATCAATTTAATATGTGGTATGAATTAATTAATCTGACTTAATGCTTAAGTCATGGCCTAAGCACCAAAGCTAGCTAGGGTGCCCTGATCAATTCAAGAAGTTACTTCAAATAAATACACTAAGATATATATATATATATATGGATGAAGATTTGGACTTCCAATTTTTTTTTTTAAAAAAAGAATGATTTTGAAACAAAATCACTTCTATCGTACTTTTTTATATATATGACTTAAACGTTGAACTATGCTCATGTTGGTCGTAATATTTAATATTTCACATTTAATTATTTGAACTTCACATCTTAAAAACTTAAAAATTTACATAAAAGAGAAACACATCTCATTCAATTTATTCTTGTTTAAAGTTTTTTTTTTTAAGTGTTACTTCAAATGAAAATTTCAAATCCTACTTTTCTTTATATATCTAAACTTGTTAAATTATAAGTTCACTACTTAAACTTTTAAGTTTGTGTCAAATTAAGATCTCTAAACTTTAAAAAGTGTTTAATTGGTCCTTGATCATTAAAAAGCATCTAATCAATTCTTGACCTATTCGGCATTTTTTAAAGTTCACAGCTCTATTGGACAAAAAAGTTTGATATTTTAATGCCTTGCACACACAAAATTCAATTATATATCTAATAGATTCGTTAATTTTGACAAATGTTGAATATGCTAGGAATCTATTGGATATAAAATTAAAAGTTCAGGGATCTATTTGACATTTTTAAAATTTGAAAATCTATTAGACACAAAATTAAAAGTTCACAGATCTATTTAATACTTTTTAGAGACAAACATAAAAGTTCAAAAACTAAAATTGAAGCTTCTTCTCTCTCTTGGTTTTTTTTTTCCTTTCCTTTTTCTAAAAAAAAAAAAAAAAAAGAATCCTCTCTTGGTATTGGGAAAATGTTGATGATAGAATAAATCAGAAAGTGGTTTGAGTTGAGACGCGCATATATACTTACAATATACTAAAATTACTGAACCAGAAAAGTACCAAAAAGCTGAAGCCTTTTCCACTTTGGATCTTGTTTCCTTATTTAACTCTTAAATTTTCCATAACTTGTATATTTATTACTTGGGAGGGGACAGAAGGGCAAAACAAAACAACACAAGAAATATATGGACATAATACGGATTCTGAAAATAAATAAAAGGTTCAATTACAAGTTTGATTAGTTCATAAACTTTTAGATTTGTGTCTATTTGGTCTCTAAACTTTAAAAAATGTCTAATAAATCTTGAACTTTCAATTTTATGTCAAATAGGTCCCAAAACTTTAAAAAATCCCTAAACTTTCAATTTTGTGTTCAATAGGTCCTCGAATTTTCAATTTTGTGTCTAATAAGTCATTGACCTATTTGATATTTTTTTAAATCCACAAACTTACTAGATATATAATTGAAAGCTTAGGATCTTACTATTAGACATAAAATTCAATTTATTAAAATTAATTAATTAATTTTTTTTATAAATATGTCAGGGTCCTATTAAGCCTAAAATTGAAAGTTCAAGGTTTTAGGAGACATTTCTTAAGATTGAAATTTCATGAATTTATTAGACACTTTTTAAAATTTAGGGGCCAAATAGACACAAACTTAAAATTTCAGGAACTAAAATTTTCATTTAACCTAAATAAAATTTAGTCATCCAAATATACACTATCATTTTTACAATTTTTTATCGTGAATCTTTGAAACTCTTTGTCTTCTATAGTTTTATTTTGTTTTAAATCAGGTTTGTATTTTAAAATGTTTAAATCGAATAATGAAAATAATGACGTGATATTTAAAAATTTATTATCTTATATGAGTTTATTTTTTGAAAAATGTCCATTTGTATCCACCTAGCTCACTAGTGCTTTGATTTAAGAAAACTATATGTCCAACCCAAACTGTATTGTTATAAAATACTTCTTATTTTATATTATCGTTCTGTTATATTTCTTTTAACTTTGATATAATTACAAAAGTACTTTTTTTTAATGTGAGTATTACATTACAAATAAGGAGTATAGATTCAAACCTACAACTCATAAGAATAGACACTAGTACCAATTTAGGGTTTAGTGATTGACAGGCAAACGATGTTAGACAAGCGCCCGACATCATTACACGTGTCATTGTAGGTTACGATAACGGGCAACTTTTAATGATCGTATCCTTCAATGACAGACAACTTTTATATCTGTCAATGTATGACATTAAAAGTCAATGCTTATCATTAAAAGGGAAAGCGTCCGACATCGTTTCACGTGATATTTACTTAATTCGAAATATTCGTTCAAATCTTGGAATAGGAGAGAAATATCACAGGACTTTTGCTAGAATATTTTTCATCACATTCTTCGAATTTTTACAAAGCTTCCATCTTGATGTTCTGCAAGTGGGGCATACTTTTGCATCTGAAGGCTATTTTCTAAATAAACAACAATCGTTGCTACATGCATGAATCTTTTATACTTCATTCCAAGAGTACACAAGATCTTTTTTGCTTGATACGTAGAAATTGAAATTTCATTAAGACTTGGTAAGATGTGATGAACTAATACTAACAACTCAGTGAAACTTTTATTGAAACTTTTATTGCTCCATCCAAATTTTTCTTTCAAATTATATAACTTTACCAATGTAGATATTTTGGTAAAATTCTTATAATTTGAGTATAATAATTTATTGGCATCAGCTAATATACTTCCTAAAAAAATAGGGATTTGTCATTAAAATAACTATGTGCAGCCTCAAACATCCTTTTTGTGTCCTCAACATCTTCATCTTCATCTTCAACCTCAACTTCTTCTTTTCCACTAGTAAATACATTTTCATTGTTTCTCGTAATCAGTAGTGATTCACCTTGCTAAATCCATGTTTTATAGCTTTGATTGATACCATAAATAAATAAGTAGTCTCTTACTACAGTCACATCTTGAGACTTTGCATTCACACACTTCAAACATGGACAACAAATGACATTTGACCTATTTGAATGTCGTAGTCCATTCAATGAACATCTCAACGCCTAAACCATATTATGGTGACATTTTATTCGTTGACATCCACGACTTATCAAGACAATAACTATAAAACTTATGGCTTGAAAGTTCAATCTACAAAAAAGAAAAATGATTACTTAAACTTGTGTACTTACTATGTCTTTGAGAAGAAGCTGAGGAAAAATTGAACTATCAAAGAGTTTATCGTTCACTCAAGTTCATGATGTTGATACAAAAGTCAACATCATGATATTTTGGACTCTAATATCAAATGATATTAGAACCAAAGACTTACCAAACTCATCAAATTAAACCAACACAGAAACAAACTTATGAAGTCTAAAATCATCAAAAATTAACATAAACCAACAATTAAAATTAAGCAAAATTTAGGAAGTTCTCAACCCCACTCCCCCATCACATCATAATTCAAGTTCTCAACACCCTTCCTTCCCTCCCCTCACAACTATACACATTAAACTAATACAAAAACTAAACTTATCAAATCTAAACTCATCAAAATTAAGTAAAACTTAGGAATATAATAAAACTTACTAAACTTAATAACCAAAATTTTTCAATCTCTCCTCCATCACAACTAAACTCATCATATTAAACTAACACAAAGATAAATACTTATGAAATCTAAACTCATCAAAAAGTAAGATAAACCAACAATTAAAATTAAGCAAAACTTGGGAAGTTCTCAACTCCTCCTCTATCACATCATACTACAAGTTCTCAACCACTCTCCTCTCAACTATACTTATTAAATCAACACATAAATGTCTAAACTTATCAAATCGAAACTCATAAAAAATTAACATAAACCAACCATTAAAATTAATTATAACTTCCTAAACTTAATAACTAAAAATTTTCAACCCCTCCTCCATCACAACTAAACTCATCAAATTAAACTAACACAAAAATAAACTTATGAAATCTAAACTCATAAAAAATTAACATAAATCAACAATGACAATTAAGCAAAACTTAGGAAGTTCTCAACCCCTCCCCCATCACATCATAATTCAAGTTCTCAATTTCCCCCTCCCCCAACAACTATACTCATTAAACTAACACAAAAATTAAACTTATCAAATCTAAACTCATCAAAAATTAACATAAACCAACCATTAAATTAACCAAACTTAGGAAAATAACAAAACTTACTAAACTTAATAATCAAAAGTTTTCAACCCCTCCTCTATCACAACTAAACTCATCAAATTAAACTAACACAAAAATAAACTTATGAAATCTAAACTCATAAAAAAATAAGCAAAATTTAAGAATATAATAAACTTAATAACCAAAAGTTCTCAACCTCCAATCCACCCACCCTTCCCCATCACCACCACACACAACTATACTCATTAAACTAACACAAAAACTAAACCTATCAAATTTAAACTTATCAAAAATTAACATAAACAAACCATTAAAATTAAGCAAAATTTAGAAATATAACAAAACTTACCATTAAAATTAAGCATAATTCAGAAATACAACAAAAGCTTACCAAATTAATAACTAAAAGAGATACCAACAAACCACTTATTCAAATTTATAGTTTAATTGAAATCGCAAGCTTAAAGTAAAAGCTAGCTGAAATCAAATTCAAGAGGTAAAAAAGATTTTTTTTTTTTTTTCCAAAAGAACGAAAAGGGTTTTTGACACCTTGTGTCAAACTACCCAAGCCCATCATTGCTTAAAAAAAAAGTCCATATTAATAAAAAAAAAAAAATGACATTCGCATTCAAAATTTATAATATTCTTAACACATATTATGATTTTTTTGTAGGGAGTCCAGTGTATTTTATCCACACAATAACAAGCACATGGACAGTGAGCAAGGAGACTTGTTGCAGACATAAGGTGAAGATCAAGAACATATCAAGCCCATAACAAACCTAAAGGTACAACCCCATAATCTCTCAGTGAGTTGTAAAAACGATATGAAAAAATAAAATCAAACTCCTAAAACAAAATTGAATTTCCCATTAGCCAATCTAGTGCACATGATTTTCAAATCTACACAAAAACAGTTAATACCTGCAAAATCAAATTATAAAAAATGTTAAATTTTCTCTCCTTTTCCTTGGATTTTTTCAACAACAAAACAAATAGAAAAGGGAAACATAGTGTAAATGAGCAACTCACTAGAGAAGAAGAAACAATGTGTAGATCTGAATGAGCGTTGAGTGTAGATCTGAAAACTTCCAGTCAGAAATGATACCCACGGTGAACCTTTAGTGTAGATCTTCATGGCGAACCCACGGTGAGAATGAAACCCACGATGATAGAGAAATTGAGACGAACAGCGAACCCACTGCGGTGTAGATCTAGATGCCAACTCACAGCCATGACCAAAGCCACGAACGGAGGATGAATGACTACCATGAACGATGGCTAAAACACAGATGAACGAAAAATGGCGAATGGAAGACTGATGAGTGTGAGAGAGAGAGTGAGAGTAGAGAGAAGAAGTGTCAGGGAGAGAGTGTGTGAGAAATGAGAGAGTCGTGCTAATAGAGAAAAGGGAGAGAAAGCAAAAAATTAAAAAATAGGCCTATGATATCGAGCTTTGACCGCTATTAAAGTCTATGTACAATGTCAAGCAAGTGAATTTATTTTTTTTTTAATTTTTTCTCGTTTTCATTTGTCCGTCATCGTTTTCAGGCTTTTTTTTTTCTGACCGTCATTATTTCCTTCGTTTATTGTAGTGAGATATTGGTGTTTGACCATTTTTAACTATGTTGTCACCATTATGATATTCAATATGAATGATTTTTTTTTTTTGGAAAAGGAATTCATTAAACACCGAAGTTAGGTACACCAGTGAAGGGTTATTTAGCTCTAAAACTTAAATTTATTGTTGAAAAAGTATGTGTTTATTGTTGCAAATCATGTCATATAGAACAAGTTTAAGTAAAAACGAGCCAAACACGAGTTTTCAACCATGAGTTGTTAAAAGAAAGAATTAGGTGTAAGCACGATTGCAATTGCAATCTTAAAATGTGATTACAATTCTTTACAAACACAGAAAAAACAAGAATTCTAGATTTTGTGCGATTTTGAAGATATTTTTGAGATACTTTTCCTGATTCTTAGCATTAATAGCAAGGATCATTCCATATAATGAGGATGACAAAAACTCTAGCGTTTGGAGGCTATAAATGGCAGCTAGGGCTCTCAAATCATCATCTTTGATTCCTACAAAATCTTAGATCCTTGGAGGAAAATTCGACTTTTGTTATCATATTATTCATCCCATTTTCCAAAACCTCAAGTTATTGACTTGTGATTCGATCCAATCCAAACAAGAGTCTAGGATTGTTAAGACCCAATTTCGCTGTTAAAAAGTTGATTCGAGTAAGATTGAAGAAAGTCTAGAAAGTCCTTCAAGTTCCTTTGTTCCTTGTGTTTTCTGAATTTTTTTTCCCAGTTTAGTTATTGTACTTTCTTTGTTAAGTTTTTGTATTGTTTTTCTTTCTTTTCAGTTCATTAGTTTGGTTTTATGCCTCTAGTTCTCGTTTCCAGTTTATTCTTGCAAGTTTATTTCAATAAAGCTTTGAAGTAAACTTACTTGTTTATTAAGTTTTGTCTTCTCTCTTTTTCTTTTTTTTTTTCTTTTTTTTACAGCAACTTTAATTTCATTAAGCACGATGAAGTTTCTATTATTCAAATCCTTATTCTTTTCTTTTTTTAATTATGAGCTAAGCCTATCTTTGAAATTCAAATATGTGAATGCCCTAAAAAAAGGAATAAATGCCTAATATGCAAGAGCAATCTTGCGTAATCTTATAGCATTGATTAAAATTCTCATTGTGAGTCTAGTTTGATCACCTAGCTTCTTCGCATACAACGTAGATTGAGTCTAATGCTAAAAAGGTTAGATAAAGTTGGGTTTTCATAAACGAAATTGACGAAAAAGGCTTAGAAATAAGATTTTAATTTTGACCCTAGACATAGGGCAAAATCTCTAAAACCAATAGAATTGTTAACTCAGTTTGAATTAGCCATAAAAATATAGGTTTTATCACTTAGGCTTCTAAAGATGCTTTTAATTAAGGTCGAATAGAAGTTGAATCCGGTTTACAATGCTTAAGTATCGTTGAGTTAAGATTGCAATTACATTTAGGCCGCAATTCCATTCAAAGACGAGCATGTTTGGATCCCTTCTTTTTATCATTGTTATTTCTATTTTTCTTCAAGCAAACAACCTTCTCAATTATCTTCACACTGGTTATCGAGGTTGCATTTCTTTAGAAATTTTTGCTTATCTTTTGAATTTTGTTATATCCATTTCTTTGGGATTGGATACTTGTAATATTTTCACTTTATTACTTATTTGACAGTGTGCACTTGTACTAGACTGAGAACTTTTTCCATTTAAAAGTTTTCTATCAAAGCATACACGTTTTCAATCCATCAACCTGTAATTCTCCATTATAGCAGATATTATTGGAAACGTCAATGAGCCCATGATAATACTCACTCTAAATCTCACAAGTTTGAAGAGAATAAACTTGTTCTCTTACAAAACTCAAGAACGCACAAGAGAAGAATATTGTTCTCTTGAATAACTCTCTTTGAATTGCTCTGCTTCTCAATTGACTTGGTTACAAATGAGGGAAATGATCCCTTTATATAATACGGCAAAAGACACTTCTAAAAGACACAAATTAAATAAGTATATGTATACATAATATTCATGCATCTTAATAAAAGAACCTTCATGCATCAATGAATTCATGTATCTAGGAACTATAAATTCATGTATGTGTATCATGAATCTAGCTTAATTTCTAACACCCCACTCCCTTAATCTAGACTTCCATGACTCCAATCTTCTCCTTCATTTTCAGAAACATGTTAGCTTTTAATTCCTTTGCGAATATGTATGCAACCTGCTCTTGTGTTCTGCAATACTTGATGCATACTTCTCCATCTTTGATCAATTCTCTGATGAAATGATATTTGATCTTTATATGCTTACTTCTTCCATGAAAAACTGGATTTTTTGCAAGAGCAATTGATGAGCTATTGTCACAAAATATGATTGTCTCATTTTCTTGAGAACACTTAAGTTTTTGTAGCACCATTCTCAGCCAAAGTGTATGACAACTGGTTATAGACAAAGAAATATATTCAGCTTCTGTTGTTGACAAGGCTACAATGTTCTGCTTCTTTGATGCCCATGAAACTGCGCTTGAGCCAATATTGAACACATATACACATATCCAGAAGTGCTTTTATAATCATCAATATTTCCTCCCCAATAACTATCACTATAACCAACTAGAACATTGTCCATGTTCTTCTTATAGTGAATTCCATGATCAATAGTTCTAAGAATATATTGGAGAACTTTTTTTCCAGCTTCCCAATAACTTCTCATTGGTGATGCCATAAACCTGCTCAACAAGCTGACTGAGAACATAATATCAGGTCTAGTTGTAGTTAAATACATTAAACTCCCAACGAGACTTCTATAAATGGTGGCATCAAAATCTTCACTCTCATCATGTTTGCTCAATTTCAAACCTACTTCCACAGGAGTATTGGCAGGATAAGCATTCTCCATTTTGAACTTTACCATCAAATCTTTTGCATACTTCTTTTGGGAAATGTTGATCCCATGATCACCTTGCTTAACTTCACTACCAAGGAAGTAATGAAGTAAGCCCATATCAGTCATCTCAAATTCTTTCTTCATGCTCCCTTTGAATTCTTCAAGTATCATGGTTGAAGTTCCCGTAAAGATTAGATCATCAACATAGAGACAAATGATTAAGAAATTACCATTTTTGTTTTCTTTTGTGTAAAGAGCATGTTCATATGGACATCTTTTAAAACCATTCTCTAGGAAGAAACCGTCGATACGACTGTACCAGGCTCTTGGTGCTTACTTCAACCCATACAATGCTTTCTTCAGTCGACATACCTTATTTTCTTCTCCAATCTTGACATAGCCAGGTGGTTGTTCAACATATATTTCTTCCTCCAGATACCTATTTAAAAAAGCTAACTTGACATCCATTTGATGTACATTCCAGTCATTTTGAGTTGTAAAAGCTAGAAGAAAACGAACTATCTCTAAGCGAGTCACAAGTGCAAAAATTTCTTCATAATCTACACCATACTTTTGCTTATACCCTTTGACGACGAGTCTTGCCTTGTACTTCTCGACTTCTCCATTTTGCTTCAGGTTTGTTATGTACACCCATTTTACTCTAAGTGCTTTTCTACTCTCTGGTAGTTGTACTAGCTCCCATGTTTCATTTCTTCTTATTGCATCAATCTCTTGATCCATTGCTGCTTTCCATTTTTCATCTCCAATTGCCTCTTCAAAATGTACGGGAACTGCATTTACAAATAAAGCAAAATCAACATGATCATCTTCTGTCATTCTTCTTGAAGCATTATAAATATCTTGAATATTTCTCATCTTTCTTGGTGGAGTTTTTCCATCACTTGTGGAATGTGGATATGAAGATGAAGAAGCCATTGGCGGAGCCCCTTTAGGCTCCAAGTCTTGAGCAACTCTTTTATCATCCATGTCAACAAGTAATGGATTCTGGTATTCATTTGCTACATCCCATCTCCAAAATTCTGCTTCATTGAATTTGACATCTCGGCTAATAATGATTTTCAGGATTGTATAATCTATAAGCCTTGGAGTTCTCACTGTACCCAACAAAAATGCATTTCTCTAACTTATCATCTAGCTTACCTCTTTTCTCATCAGATATGTGAGAACAAGCAATGCAACCAAATACTCTTAGGTGACTAACAGCTGGCTTTAATCCACTCCATGCTTCTTGAGGTGTAAGGCCTTAGACACTTTTGGTTGAAGCCCGATTCAAGAGATAAACGGCACATGTCACTGCATCTCTCCAAAATTCATTCGAAAGTTTCTTGGCCTTAAACATACTTCTTGCAAGCTCCATTATTATCCTGTTCTTTATTTCTGCAACTCCGTTTTGTTGAGGAGTTCTTTGAACAGTCTCCTGGTGCTTGATTCCATTTTCCTTTAAGAAATCTTCAAAAGCAATATATTCATCTCCGCGATTAGAACACAATGTTTTCAACTTCAAGTTGCTTTCATTTTCAACCATTGCTTTGAATGTCTTAAAACACTAAAAAGCAGAACTTTTTTCTTTTAGCAGGTAAATCCATGTCTTCTTACTATAGTCATCAATAAATGTGAGAAAATAACGATTACCTCCAAGCGTAGTAGTTCGCATGGGTCCAAATAAATCTGTATGGACAAGCTCAAGCGGTTTTGATGCTCTCCAAGCCTTTCCTGTCGGAAATGGACTTCGATGATGCTTCCTCAAAATACATGCTTCACAAAATTGACCTTCCTTTTTAATATTTGGCATTCCTCTCACCATATGTTGTTGACACATGTGAGATAAAGTGTCAAAACTCAAGTGCCCATAACGATAATGCCAAAGCCATGACATATCTTTTACCAACATCTCGAAACATAAAAGCTTCTCATAAGACATTTTAATAGGAAACATCTTGTTGGTAGTCATATGTACCTTCATTATGAGACCTCCATTCTTGGTTCTGATCTCGCACATGTTGTCTTTGAAGATCACATCATGCTCTTTCAATAGAAGTTGCCCAACACTTAAGATATTATGTTTGAGATGTGGAACATAATACACATCAGTAATTCTTTTTTCTCCATTCTTTGTCTTGACAAGAATATCTCCTTTTCCTTTGACTTCGAGCTTCTTGTTGTCACTAGTCTTCACCTCATTATGTAGAGATTCGTCTAAAGTTACGAAAATATCCTTCCTTCCTGTCATATGGTTATTGCAACCACTATCAAGATACCATATATCTTCGATGCTTATTTCTTGGACATTGAAGGTGAGAAAAAGAAGACCTTGGTCATTATCCTGTTGTTCATGCATTAGGGTTGTCTCTGTATGATTGGCTTTTTTGGACCAACAATTTGCTTGAAAATGACCATAACGTCCACAATTGAAACATTTTATGTGAGAATAATCTCCACGACCTCTACCTCTGCTTCTTCCTCGACTTGAACTTCTTCCCCTTCCTCTATTTAAAGAAGCTTGATTATCACTTGTTTCAAAATCAGAATTTTTGAAGTCGTTGAATCTTCCATTTTCTCGCCCACCACGTCCACCTCTTCTTCCGCTAGATCTCCCTCTAGAAAAGGTTTGCATATGAAAAGATTCTTCTGAAGGAGTAGAATCAAATCGATTTAATCTAAGCTCATGAGATTGGAGAGATCCCATTAAGCTATTGATGGAGAGAGTTGACAAATCTTTGGATTCTTCAATTGCGACGACAATGTGTTCGTATCTTCTAGTCATGCTTCTAAGGATTTTTTCAACCACTCTTCGATCTTCAATTGTTTCTCCATTTGATCTCAGTTGATTAACAATTAAGAGAACACGATTGAAAAATTCTTCAATAGTTTCAGCTTCTTTCATTCTAATGGCATCAAATTCATCTCGAAGTGCTTGCAATCTTACCATTTTTACCTTGTCTTCTCCTTCGTATAGACTCTGTAATGCATCCCATGCTGTTTTAGCAATTGCGGCTCCTGAAATTCTTTCGAAAATATTTTCATCTACAGCTTGGTAAAAATAATGTCTTTTTGTCTTTCTTTCTAGCATCTTTCAACTCATTGAGTTGTTGTTGTAAAAGACCTTCCTCAGGTTCTTGCTCCACATATCCATTTTCAACAATGTCCTAAAGATCTTGAGATCCATAAAAATCCTTCATTGTTGACTCCAACGTCTATAATTCTTTCCTTCAAAATGAGGAAGCTGAGGTTGCAACATATTGTTGAATGACATCTTTTAACTTTCACTCTGATACCACTTTGTTGGAAACGTCAATGAGCCCACGATAACACTCACTCTAAATCTCACAAGTTTGAAGAGAAGAAACTTGTTCTCTTACAAAACTCAAGAACACACAAGAGAAGAATATTGTTCTCTTGAATAACTCTCTTTGAATTGCTTTGCTTCTCAATTGACTTGGTTACAAATGAGGGAAATGATCCCTTTATATAATACCTCAAAAGACACTTCTAAAAAACACAAATTAAATAAGTACATGTATACATAATATTCATGCATCTTAATAAAAGAACCTTCATGCATCAATGAATTCATGTATCTAGGAACTATAAATTCATGTATGTGTATTATGAATGTAGCTTAATTTCTAACAGATATAACCCAGGTAAAAACTAAACCAAAATGACAGTCTCTCTTCCAGTGAGAACACTACAAGAAATTTGTCATTTTCCGACGTTATTTATCCCGACGCTTTAAAAACGGTCAAAAAAAAGAGGCAATGCCGACGGTTTTGAAAACGGTCGGCAAAAGTGGGAGAAATGCTGACGGTTTTGAAAACGGTCGAAAAAAGTGGGAGAAATGTCGACGGTTTTGAAAACGGTCAACAAAAGTGAGGAGAAATGTCGTCAGTTTTGAAAAACGGTCATCAAAAGTGGGAGAATGCCGATAGTTTTGAAAAATGGTTGGCAAAAGTGGGAGAAATGCCGACGGTTTTGAAAACGGTCGTCAAAAGTGAAGAGAAATGCCAACGGTTTTGAAAATGGTCGGCAAATGTGATGAGAAATGCCGACTGTTTTCAAAACTGTCGGCATTTCTCTTCACTTTTTTCGACCGTTTTCAAAACCGTCGGCATTTCTCCCACTTTTGCCTACCATTTTTCAAAATCGTCGGCATTTCTCCCACTTTTGCCCACCGTTTTTCAAAACCGTCGGCATTTCCTCATTAATGGGGCTCGAAAATGAGCCCCCTTTTCCCTCCCATTTCCGAGGTCTTTTCCCCCCATTTTCCATCTCCTTCCCCCCATTTTCCCTCTCCTTTCAAAAATTTCCCCCCTTTCTCTTAACCCTTTGATCTTCTCCTCTTCCTTCCCTTCTCTACCATCCACCCACCTACCCTCTCACCGACCGCTGCCCCCTTCCTTTCTCTCCTCTCCCTTTCCTTCTCTCCCACCCACGCCCCCACGTCCCGCCGACACACTACCACCCACCATTTTCTTTGATTTTGGTAAGATTGTAAAGTTTTTTTTTTGACTAGTTAATATACTTAGATTCAAGATTATTTTGCAAATCCATTTAGGTTTATTGTGTTTTGGTTTGTATAATCTCATATTTGCGAGTTCAAACACTTGGAACTCAAACCAACAAAGTTTCTAACTTCTTTGGTGAACAAAGTATGTAGAAATCAACTTTTAAATCTTTTCGAAGTCAAACAAAGTATGTTATATCATTTTCTAACATTTGAGAAGTCTTTTTTTTTTTTTTTGTAGTTTCGAACTCATTCAAACACTTTTGCTAATATTTCGAACACTTTTAACCAAAGATTACGTGCGTTTTGGTAAATTTTAGGTGATAAATCTATGTTTAGGCTTTTTAGAACACAGTTAAAATAGTTTAAATTGGTATCTAACCTTTGAATTCTTTTGTTTTAGGATTTGGTTCCATCTCGAAAAATTAAGGTAGGTTTGGGTTGATTTCGAACACAGTTAAAATAGTTTAGATTGATATTTAAACTTTGGAACTCTTCCTTTCTATTCTCTATTTTGAATTTGTATTTTATAGTTTATTGTAAATAAGTAGATCTACATATGGTTAATTTGTACTTTAAATTTTATTTTTAGTTATTTTGTAATGTTAATTATTCTTATTCATGGGTATGGAGTTGAACATTACATATGGTTGGTTAGACATTTTACTACTAATTAGGTTTGTTGAGTTATGTAGACAACATAAGTTGGTTAGATTCTTTATGTTGTAGATGAGTTATATAATTATGTTGGTTATATAAGTATGACTTATGTTGATTATATATTTATGTTAGTTATATAATTATGACTTATGTTGATTATATCTTTATGTTGGTTATCAAGTAAACAACATAAGTTAGTAGATGTGTTGGTTATTATGACCTATGTTGGTTAGACTTTTTTTATGTTCGTTATCAAGTAATTAAACATGATAAATTCTAGATGAATTATATAATTATGTTGGTTATATAATTATGACTTAGGTTGGTTAGACTTTTTATGTTGTTTATTTATATTTTGAAGATAAGTAGAAATTCAAATGAGTTCTATTCATTTTGACTAAATTATATATGCTTTAAAACAGGGCATTTCTATTGAAGGATTAAAACAAAGTCTTCAAACGGACTACATATTCAAGGTCAATTCTCATCATCTCAAGCTTGCTTTTACCTAGTCTATACTTTTCCTACTTTTTTAGTTTAATTGTAACAATTTTATGTTGTTTACATTTACCTAGCATATACTTTTCACACTTTTTTTCCATACATATACTTTTCATACTTAAGTTTTGCTTTTGATAAGTAGAAATTGAAATGAAAATTTTAATAGGTAGCTACTTGATAAGTAGACTTGTGTAGCCTCCGAGCAATGCTTACACAATTCATCCACTCACAAGGATCATCTAAATAGGTATGATCTCTCTACAACTAATTTGTGTATGGCTATCCTGCAGTAAAGGTAGCCAATGATTTGAGCATTGGGGGGGAGGGGGGGTTAGTATGCTTTGATATTGAATTGAGATACTTATACATAATAAGACAAATTGTGTATGGCTATCATGCAGTAAAGGTAGCCAATAATTTGAGTTTATTTGGTTTGTATGTATGTTCATGATGTAGTTGAGTTTTAGATGCTATGTTTTGGTTAAATTGTGAGTATAAGTTCTTAAGTTTTGAATTTATTTGGTTTGTTTGAGTTTATGTTCATGGTAGTTGGTTTTCGAAATAGTTGCTTATTATGTTTAGTAACTTTTGATTTACTTGGTAATGTTAGTTTATTTGGTAAAATTTTGATTGTTTGAGTTCACAACGAAAGGGTTGATTATTTGGTTTCTTTGAGCTTATGTTCATGAAGTGGGAGTTTTAGATGCTATGTATGTCTATTGAAAGTTTTAGGTAATACTCATACTTTTTGATAAGTCCAAGTTAAGTTTTAAGTGCATTTGTAATTTTTGTTTTGAAAAAGTTACTTGTAATTTTGTAACTTTGGTTTTAGTTGGTTATAAATTTGATGTGTTGATTATTTGGTTTCTTTGAGCTTATGTTCATGAAGTGGGAGTTTTAGATTCCATGTATGTCTATTGAGAAGTTTTAGGCAATACTCATACTTTTTGATAAGTCCAAGTTAAGTTTTAAGTGCGTTTGTAATTTTTGTTTTGAAAAAGTTACTTGTAATTTTGTAACTTTGGTTTTAGTTGGTTATAAATTTGATGTGTTGATTATTTGGTTTCTTTGAGCTTATGTTCATGAAGTGAGAGTTTTAGATTCTATGTATGTCTATTGAGAAGTTTTAGGCAATACTCATACTTTTTGATAAATCCAAGTTAAGTTTCAAGTGTGCTTGTAATTTTTGTTTTGAAAAAGTTGTAATTTTGTAACTTTGTAACTTTGGTTTTAGTTGGTTATAAATTTGATGTGTTGATTATTTGGTTTCTTTGAGCTTATGTTCATGAAGTGGGAGTTTTAGATGCTATGTATGTCTATTGAGAAGTTTTAGGTAATACTAATACTTTTTGATAAGTCTAAGTTAAGTTTTAAGTGTGTTTGTAATTTTTGTTTTGAAAAAGTTACTTGTAATTTTGTAATTTGATGAGTTTATTATTAGTATACTTAGTAAGTTAGATTAATTTTGTTGTTTTGATCGTTTTACTTCGTTATATTCATGGGTTTTCTAACTTTAGAAGTTAGTTGAAAGTTTTGATTGTTTTTGTTAAATTTAATTTTTTTAGTTCCTTATAATTCGTTATAAGTTATATGATTTTGTTGGTATATATATTAGTATTAGATCTATATGTTAAATTATATGTAAATTTGTTTGTGCTTTTGGTTTAGAAAAAGTTATTTATATTGTACTCAAAAAAAAAAAAAAAAAAGTTATTTATATAGTTCTATAATTTGGTTTACTTAGTAAACTTAGATGAACTTGGTTGCTTTCTCAAATTTGGTATTTGGTATTTTGCTTATATAGTTTTGTAACTAATTAAATTTTGATATTTTTGAAATATTAGTTTAGTTGTTATGTGTTTATAGTTTTAATCTTATGTTCATGTCTTTGTTTTTCATAGGTGGGTTGAGTCGACATTATTCTAAAAGCAGGACAGAGATTTATCCTGAAGATGATGTGAACTTATATTTATTAAATTTTGTTTCTATATTAGATTTATTTGTGTAAAGTTTTATTTTTATCTATATGAATTTATGAACAACGTGTAATCAAATTTGATTTAATATAAAATATTATTTGACTTATTTTGTGTAAAATTTATTATAAGTACAACATGTTTAAATTATAGTGAAAATCTAGGCAAAAATATCTTGAAATTAATAAAATATCAAAGATAAAATAATAATTTGGTCGGCAAATCCCATAAAGGCCGACCAAACTTATAATTTGGTCGGCAATTCAAGGATTTGCCGACCAAATTGTATTTGGTCGGCAAATTCTTTAATTGCCAACCACAAAGTGGGAAATGCCAACGCCACCAAATTTTGGTCGGCAAAAGCTTCTCCGACGGGGATATGCCGACGATCGTCCCGACGCACTTTTTTCCGTCGGGTATGGTATTACCGACGATTTTTGAACTTTTCCCAACTATTTTTAGCGTCGGGAAAACCCAAAATTCTTGTAGTGGAAGGAAGGAGGCGTCTGAACAAAAAAAAATCCCCCGATGAACAGCCAAACGTGCAAGATTGGATCATAACATCAATTTGATTGATGTAAATTCAGCAGGGGAGTTGGTTGAGAAAATTTGAAACATTCAACGAAATTGAAACTTGTAAAATAGGAACAAAATTGGATCATATAATATATTTCTTTAATGAAAATAATAATGTTTGAAAATCGTCACTGCTTAATTTTATATTTTAAGAATCACTTGTAGTTTTACTTATGGAATTATATAAAAATTTAGGCTAGCTTACTATACATTTCACATATCTTAATGTGAATTATTGATTAGTAAACAGTTATCCTTCTTGGATCCAAATGCTATAAGTAGACTTATATGATAATATAATCTCAAGTCAACTACTTTGGGATTATATGCAGAGTCATGCAAAAGAAAATAACCAAATCCTTAAATAACAATAGATATTATTTGTATTTTACTCATTTAAAATTGAAAATAAAATTCATTCTTACATTCTTTTTTATTCTAAAAGAATCTTTCAATTAGAAAATAAGTTTACTTTTCTTAAAGAAGATTAACTTTGAATATTATATTAAATAGTTCCTTAACCACTCCCGACCCCCTTCCATTTAAAGTAATCTTAAGTTTCTTAGCAATTTATAAACTATTGTAGGAATCTTTATACAAGTGATAAAATCTTTGGAATTGCATTTTAAAATTATTATAAAATCGTAAGTTTATAAATAATTAGTAATTTTAATATGTAAAATGAAATTAACTTGTTCTAGCGATACAATCATAATTTTTTTCAAATAAAAAAGAAAAATATGTTTCCAAGATAGTTTCCAAACAACCCTTTAGATCAGTTATTATATAGTGATCATTTCAACCTTTTGCCTTTGACTTTAAAAGCTTTAAAGAACCATAATTTTCTTTGGTTACGAGCCTAGCTAAACTCTTGAAAAAGGAATAACAACTTGCTATTCTTTTCAAATATATATATTTCTAAATATAAAAACAAAAATATTAGTAGCCAAAAACATGATTTCCATGAAAATTTGTAGTATAACGTTTTTTAACCAAAAGAAAAAAAAAAAAGTGTCTATTTTCAAATGGCTTCCATATAGGGCCTAATATAATACAATATACAGACAATATGTGCTAAATTCAAGGTGAAAAAGATTTGGTGAAGGTTTGATGCTACTAAAAAAACACCTACTTGTTCTTCTATTTAATGAAAAGAGAGGAGATAAATTATGAGCAAGCTGAAGATTCTATTATCTTGTTTGGTCAAACTAAGAATGAATCAATAATTACGTTCCACTTTAATTTAATTTTTTCTATAAAAAAAAAAGAGCCAAATTGACTGATTCAGCTTAGGCATTAAGTTGTTGTTGAATCTCTAGAACAAAATATCTTGAACATTAAGAGATATGGAAAAAAAGTAAACAAATTTGTCATGGGAGACCTTTGAGTGATTGTGTGTGTGAATACTTGCCCATGGCTTTGCTTGGTGGGTGGGACAATGTATGACTTTTTAGCCCCTCTTTTTCTCTTATTTTCCTTTCTTATTTGTCATGTTCAGGTGAAGCTTTATGTGTTATTCACCAAACAAACATTTGACTCTACAATATGTAACCGACACAAATATGAATGGATTAAGTGGGATAAGTTGGAGATCGTAACTTTTTTATACGTTTGGTACTTAAACCACGACGTGCAAAGCCATAAATATTTTGGGAGGGGTAAAATTTTGCATTTCTTACTTTTTATATATTTATATAACCCTTCACTAAAGCGAAACAACAAGAAAAAAAGCTTCAAAATCTTAGATTTCATTTGATAAATATTTGGTTCTTTAAAATTGTTTTTGTTTTCTCACATTAATGATTTTCATCTTTCTTAAGAAAATATTTGAATTCTTAGCAAAATTCCAAAAACAAAAACAATTTTTTTTAAAACTATGTTTTTTAGTTTTCAAAACTTGACTTGAATTTTAAAAACATTTGTGAATGATAGATAACAAAACAAAGAAACACATCGGTAGAAATAATGTTTTATAAGTTTAATTTTTAAAAACCAAAACCAAATAGATACTTTAACTTTTTATTTTATTTTTTATTTTAAGACGTATTGGGGGGACAATCCACTCTCGGTCTTTCTCACTCCACCCATAGCCAAGAAATAATTCATAAAATTTTAATACCTCAAGTAGTTGAACACCATAGGATTTAAACTTATTTTATTACCATCCTTTTACTTCTTTTCACATATGTCTCAATAATCAGGGATAGGACGTAACCATATAGTTGTTATTATTAATCTTTTTTAGAGTTCAACAACAAAGGTGAAGGTTCAAACATCTTAAATACTTTTACGACAGATAGCATGTAACACCTTAATTGATTGAACTAAACTTTGGTCTCCAACTATAGTAGTTAATGATTACAATATGAATGAATAAAAAAAAAAGAAGATAAGATATGAAGGAGTTGACCAAAGACTCACTTCATCACGTGATATATGTAACCACTTTAACTTTACATTATCACAAATGATGAAGCAAAAAATAGTGTGCCTTAGGTGAACCGCCGTGAGGTTGAAGGTAAGTATCTATATATATATGATCATTTTTTAGGTTTTAAATTCAAAGCCAAATTGAAATACTTGAAGGGTTGGGTGTCCTCCCGTTTAGCGTCGTGTTGCCCTTTGTTTTGTAATACTTTGACTCTTTCTCCTCTATTTTGTACGCCACCCTCCCCCACCTGCCTCACTATAATATTTTTTCTACTTTTAGAATAGGACATCTAATATTTTTTTCCCCACACTTTTAGAATAGGCCAGGAATCATGATTGATGAATTTAGCCCGTTGATAATCATTTGGGCTCCATTTGATAAATATTTAGATTTCGTTTGATAACCATTTGGTTTTTAGTTTTTGAAAATTAAGCCTATAAATACTATTTCTACCTATGGATTTTCATGTTTTCTTATCTACTTTTAAATTATGTTTTCAAAAACCAAGCCAAGTTTTGAAAATTAAAAAAAGTAGTTTTCAAAAGCTTGTTTTTGGAATTTGGAATTTGGCTAGAAACTCAAATGCTTCCTTAAGAAAGATGGAAACCATCGTAGAGAAGATGAAAATTATTGTAGAGAAATTGTGAGAAAACAAGTACAATTTTTATAAACTAAATGGTTATCAAATGGGGCCTTAGTTTTTTGTTTTTGGTTTTCAAAAATCGTGTTTGTTTTCTCATCATTTTTTTACAATTCTCTACGATCACTTTCATTTTCCTTAAGAAAACATTTGAATTCTTAGCCAAATTCCAAAAACAAAAACTAATTTTTGAAAACTAATTTTTTTAGTTTTCAAAACCTGGGTTGATTTTTGAAAGCATATGTAAAAAGTGGATAACAAAAAAAAGAAACACGAAGTAGTATTTATAGGCTTAATTTTCAAAAACCAAAAACCAAGAAAATTAAGCCTATAAATACTACTTCTCCTAGGAATTTCCTTATTTTATTATCTACTTTTTACATATATGTTTTAAAAAACCAAGTTAAAATTTGAAAACTAAAAAAAATAGTTTTCAAAATTTTGATTTTGTTTTTGGATTTGGTTAAAAATTGAAATTTTTTCATAACAAAGATGAAATTCATTGTAGAGAAATAATGAGAAAATAAGCACAATTTTCAAAAACTAAAAACCAAATAATAGTTATGGCCTTGATTTTTTTTTTTTTTTTTTTTTGAAAATTAAGCTTATAAACACTATTTTCATGGTTTCACCTATGAGTTTTTTTATTATTTTTTATTATCTAATTTTTACCAATGTTTCAAAATTCAAGCCAAGTTTTGAAAACTTAAATAAGTAGTTTTTAAAAACTTATTTTTATTTTTGAAATTTGACTAAGAATTCAAATGTGTTTCAACATGGTGAAAAATATATGGGTAATTGCTGGAAATAACCCAAAATGTTTTGGCTCTTACATAAATAACCCTGTCTTGAAAAAAACTAGTTTCTATAGCACCTTTAACTTATTTTATTTTATATTTTAAATGTAGTTTTACTTTTACCTTTTTACCCTTATTCATTAATTGTGGCAAATACTACCAAATTAATGGTCTATAAATGTTTTACCAACAACTTAACTAGCTACCAAAACATTTTATTAATACGTTTTCACCATTTTTTGCAAAAGAAAAAAAGTACTTTATGTTTTTGTACTCTAAAATTTTAATACATATATAGGCATATTTTTTGGTACTCTAAAAATACTTTATGTTTTTGTGCAAAATTTTTATGCATATATGTACCTCTTTAAAACTAAAATTAAAAAAATAGATTGGGAAAAATCCAATATGCTAAAATTTAAAAGAAAAAGAAAAAAAAACAAAAATATTTTATAGGAGTACATTAACATGTACCTAAATAATTGTAAAAAAAAATACTTAAAACTTTTTTCTGGAAATGGTATAAAAACAAAAACAAAAACAATCTAACATGCTAGAAACATTCCTGGCTGGAATTTTTCATTTTCGGTTGTTAACCCAAAAATTATGTTTTTTCAATCGAAATTCAAGTTTTTTTGACGTCTAGTCAAAATTTAAGCCTTTTCAGTCGAAAAAAATGATGTTTCTAACTAGAATTCAAGCCATTTTAGGCGGTATTTGGATTATTTTTTGAAAAATTGTTTTGTTTTGACCAAAATTTTTTTAGTTTCAGAATATTTAATTTCTGGATTCATATTCTCAATTTTAGTTAATCTCGTAATGGATAAAATTGTGTTTATGAAATGTTTTGGTAGTTAAATGATTGGTAAAATATTTATAAACCATTCATTTGGTAGTATTTGTTACAATTAATGAATAAGAACAAAAATGTAAAACTACCTCTAAAATATAAAATAAAATAAATCAAAATGCTATAGAAATAAGTTTTTTGGAGAGGGAGTTATTTGTATAAAATCTAAAATATTTTGGGCTATTTATAGCAATTACCCAAAATATATACTATAGAAATTGAGAGGAAGTAGGCATAATTTAAAAAAAATAAAATAAAACTAGAATGGTTATAAAAAAAAAAAAAAAAAAAAAGAAACATATGGTATACTATGTTGAAGAACCAATACTTTAAAAAATAGTCTTGTTCAGTTATAAAGAGGTACATGACTAACTATTTTCTTTTAAAAAAAAAATTAAATTTACTAATGAAAAGTATTAATTTAGTCATTTATTCAAGTTCAATGTTCAATTTGATAAAAATGGAAATTAAGTTCAAAATTAAATTGACTTGTTGAGTTTCTATTTAAATTTATACATTATTCTTCTTTTATTAGTTAGTTGCAATAAAAACTCAATTGAAATTTTTCAAAAAAAAAAACTTAATTGAAATTAAATTCAATACAAATGAAATATGATTTTTTTTTTTTGGAGTTCGTCAAAACAGATGACTTAAACCTCTAACTTCTTGATCAAAAGTATATATTATATTCACTTTGGCATAAAAGATAAAATTGATATTTTAAAAGAGTGGACACCAAATAATACAAATACTGAAAACAAATTTATATAAAAAGAATTTTATTCTAAAACATTGAAAATACGATGTGACACCCTTCACTATCCATACACTCTGACTGACTGAGGGGGACATTTCATAACATTCCATTTCATGCTCCATGATTTTGTTGAAAATCAATTTAATAATTCATCTTCAATAATCGTAATTATTTTAGGTTAAATTATCAAAAATACCCCTAAAGTATGAGATTAGTTTCAATTATACCTATGAATTTTTAAATGTTTTATTTTAACCCTTAAATTTTGAAGTTGTTTTAAAATAACCCTTAAAAGTTTTTTTCGTTAAATTTATGGAAGAAAAATGACGTATTTGCATATGTTTTGATTTTTTTTTCAAAGTATATGTTCAACATAAGCAACAATACAAATGCAAAAACATCATTTTCCGACCATGAATTTAATGAAAAAAAAACCTTCAAGGGTATTTTTAAAACAAATATCAAAGTTCAAGGGTTAAAATGAAAATTTTCAAAGTTCGTGGGTATAATTGAAACCAACCCCATAGTTTAGGGGTATTTTTGATAATTTAACCATTATTTTAAGACTATTTAACAAGTGTGTTTAGTGATCTAAAATTAATGAACCCATGAACTCACTGAAGGTCTTCAACAAACTACAAGCTGAAGATATTGAAAGTCATCAACTCTTCCCATTAAACAGAGCAACCAATGACTTAATAACATCATGGATCATAATAATATTATGAAAACCTTAAAATCAACACTATATATATAAGCTTATTCGTCTACAATATACCGTCGATCATAAGAATATTATGAGTGTTTATTCGTGTTCCCATTAAAAAATGAGTGTCATTCTATAAGTTTATTATTCCTGTTAAAGATAAAGGGTCTTTCATTTGAAGTTCTGAAGTACTTAGTTGACGAAGACTTTCATTATTTGTGGTTGTTAGTCTTCCACTAAAGAGCAGAAAATCCACGCTAGCTACGGAATACGATTAGATTGTTTCTTTCTCCTATTTGTTTCTACTATTTTGATTCTAACAATTACAATATTTGTATAATCTTAGAGATTTTGACTTTACATTTTAAAAATACCTCATTGTTGCTTTTCTTTCTTTCTCTATTTCTTTTCTTTTTCTATTTTACTTTTTCCTTTTTTAAGTACATTGTCCTTTTCTTTCTAATTTAAAGAATTATTTTCTCAGATACATAATATATATTAAAAAAAAAACGACATAATAAATATGAATATAATTTTTTAAAAATTTTCTCATTAAATTTCATTCCAAAATTCACATTTCTTTTCCAATAAAAAATGAATATCAGGTATGTAGTTGTTTTTCTTTCTCAAGAACAAAAAGGAAAAATAAGCAAAAATTTAAAAAATATATATATAGTAAAAAGCCTATTGGATGGCTGGCCCTTTCATTAGCAGGAGAGGTATGCAATTGGTCAAGATCCTGAGGTTTTCCAAACTGTACTGTTTGTCTTAAAGTTATCCAATTAAATTTAAGATAAGATTGGGTTTTGCAAACTGAAATTTAATATAGTGAAGGGAATCTTACTATTTAATGCATGAAAAATTCTTTGCTGCATTAAAAAAGAATTATTGTTCTTTTTTCATGTATAAATAAAGTTTTGTGGCCAAACAATGTTGTAAGCTTTTCCATCATCTAAAGCCTTTTGCTTTAAATATTCCCAAATCTATCTTGCCACATATTTTTTAGACAATGATATGAGCTAGATGGACAATATTTCTCACATCAACATGTTTCAATTCTATTTAGCATCGTATTTTTCATATTTATTTTGTTTTTTTCTTAACCTTTAAAATGATCTCATATAGTCTCAACTTTCTTTTTTTTAAAAAAAAATTTTAAACTCTAAATTTTAGAAATTCAAATCTATTTAGGAAATCGAACAGTGATCCTTTTGTATGTAGCTCTCTAAACACTTATCTATGTAAAATAGTAAACATCTATGGATGATAAAAGATGTGTCTTTATCAAAATTCGATTTAATAATTTATTAAAATGATAACAAGTACTAAAATATTTTTTTATACAAAATTCAAAGACTAAAATATAATATTTAAAACTTTATCAAAATAATAATAATATTATTATTATTTAAAAATTTACGGAAGAAAGTACAATAAATATGAAAAGTGAAATTTAAACCCTCATTTTATTACATCACATTGAGTTGGATTTTCTATATTGTTTTCCTTTTCTTTTTGATAATTTTGTTACATCAATTAATATATCGGCCACTAAGAGAGAGGCTTGTAGTGATGGGCCGCCATCATTGATGTGTAATTGTATAGTGTAAATTACATTATATTAAAATTTGAGTATGGCTAAACTGGTTTAGACATGTATTCTCGATTAAAAGGTGGGGGATTCAAATTCTACCACTCGAAATATTATTGAAAAAAGAAAGAAAGAAAGAAAAAGACTAGAAGGGCCCTAATCCCGAAATTAACTATATATGTATCACCTCTAGTTGAAAAATCCGATATATATCTGTTTGCGTTTTTGTTGTAGGTGCACTTTCTATAGGCTTTTTTTTAAAAAAATAAAAAAAGATTGGATTTTAACTTACGTAAGTATGTATTTTAAAAAAAAAGACATTTTTTGAAAAAATTTAATGGATATGCTTATTTTCTAAAGTATATTAAATGTGAATCTTTTAAAGTGTAGTTATAAATTTGATTAAAAATGTAATTATAGATGCAATATTTGTAAAACATAATTACAAATCTGCTACTTTAAGAACTTATAAATCAGTGATTAATTATAATAATGACAACCAATTTACTTAAATTTTATGTAATAGTAATTGGTTAACACAAATAGATTATATTTACTTAAGCATCCATTAATTATAATCTTAACAGTTACTCATAAACTACATTTTCATTCATTTGCATTATTGATAGATGCATTTTAATTTTTGGTAGATTTGAAACTTTCCTAACTTTCTAAGATTTATGTAATAAAATATTACTGTAAAACCCTAAACTTAACACCAACATATCAATTTAGGTAGGATATTCCTATGCATCTATTGATTCTCATTACTAATAACATTGATTAAATTTTTTATTATATTTTTGTAACGTGGCTTGTTGCCCGCCTCTCAAAATACAGTTTCTGGATTCCGACCTGTATATTGAACACTTTTTCAACATTATGATCTATGTCCAAAATCTTCGTACTGTGAATAAATTAGATCCTTCAAATAAATAATTTGATGCATCGATAAATTAAGTGGAGAGAGCGTCCAAATTGTTGTTTAATGATGACGGCATTAATTAAAGCAAAAGAGACCCCCACAGCCATTTCAATTTGTAAACAAATGGCGCCCTCGCGGCAGTCAAAGCATCTTAATCTTCTAAAAAAAAAACAATTTTCTTTTTTAAAAAATAATACAAATGTAAAAATCCATATATCAATGATATACCCTATATTAATAATATATTTTATTGATGATACAATAATATATTTATTATATATTTTATATTAAAAATATTGGTGTTATGAGTGAAATTAGACGAACAAGAACGGACTGACTGAAAAGGCTACGATAAAGGGCCAAACAAGGAAAATAAGTCCAATACGAAGTCAAAACGGACTCAAATAGAAAGAGGACCGGCCTAGGACGCAAAGGGATGGAGAAAAGCCCAAACTCGTGGTCGGCCATGGAAAGGGCCACTTTTGGGCCTTGCCTTGGTCTCTCATGGCCCGGAGATCCCTAGTCTAGCCTCGTTCGGTCCTTTCGTTTCCAATCGAAGATGGAAACCCACGAAAACCCTAGGAATGAAGGTATTTAAGCTCTCTCTTGAGGGGAGAGCGAGGTAAGTTTATTCCAGCCTCTAAAACTCTCACAAAACTCTCTAACTCTCTTCAGATAACTCTCTCTAACTTAAGCATCGGAGCTTGTGTGGCCTACACCACACGGTGTCTAGGTTTTTCTTGTCTTGCAGGTCAGGTGAGATTTCTCCTGTTCAAAATTTGGCAACAACAATTAGTAATATATATAATCAATTATTCAAATATGGTATATTGATAATATAATTTCTAAACGATACATAAATGGTATATCAGTGATATACTTTATCAATGATACAAAAATGGTATATTAGTGATGTATGAATGAAGAAATTTCCATATTTGAAAATTATTTTTTCTTGTAACAAATTTGTAAGTATGGCCACCTTTTTTTTGTTTTGTGCGTGCAAAGGACAATAACTAATTTTACTATCCATTATAATTCTCTCTTTATATATATATATATATATATATATATATATATATATATATATATATATAGAGCAAGATGTTTAAAATTTTATAAGTACAACACAATAAAAATCGACTTATATTCAAATATAACACAAAGCAAAGTAATAAAAAAAATGAAAAAGTTAAGACATTTTTTAAAATATGTATTAAATTTGTGAAAATCTAATAAAATTTCTGTTTATCAATGTGATAGATACAAGATATTCTTCTAATTTTAGGACCAAGAAGTAGATTTAAAAAAAAAAATGTAACTTTCATTTTAGAAAAAAAGTAATTTCTTTTAGAGTATTGCAATTCATACAAAGGTATTAGTAACGGATATTAATACCTTGACTCGTGTACCCATAGTCAAGTTTGACATAGTCTTTTTCTTTCTTTTGGTGACTTTGGACTCTTGTAATTATTTTTTTGTAGGGGTCAATATGTTATATAGACCAAGTTAATTAAAACATGAACAAGAATATGGTGAAATGGGCCAGGCCACTCATTGCCATTCATATGTAAATGGGCCTTTTTGAGTCCAATCACTTACTTGGGCCCCTCACAATCATTCCCATTGTCAATTTCCCCCCCTTTTTTGACCATACTAAAAAGGAAACTCATTCCCTTTACATTGTATTCAATCCATGCTACTTTTTTTTTTTATTCACATTGCTTTTACTTCTTTCCTGTCAAAAGGCATTTACATTTTGTGCAAATTCTCATATATGACTACAATAAATATTTATTTAATCATTGGAGTTTGATTTTCTTTTTTTTCAAATTTAACCCTCTTTTTTAAAAATCTATGTTGTTTTTTAATCAGAAGGGTTCTCTTTTCATTTTGATTTCAAACTAAGTCCAACCATATTTCTATTTATTTGAAAACCAAAAAATAAAAAAATATAAAAAAATAAGTTAGGAATGAGGGATATAGACTCCCAACAAAATTTGAGAATACAATACAAAATTTTGACAATTTTGTAAATATTTTTCTAAAATTACAATAAATATATGTAAATCTGTAAATTTTTGCAGCCACGTAGCTGTGTTAATCTCTTCACAAGCTGACATATTGTCATAAGGGATTGATGTCTATGGTTTTGCTCCAATGAACAAATATATCTCGCCTAACAATGTTGTTACATTGTCTTGCTTAAGCAGAGGGGAACGAAGAAGGAAGGACTCTCCAACTTGGTTTATATTTTGATTAAGAAGTACATAAAAACTAAGATGTTAAAGTTTTTCTTATAATCTCTTCTTTAATTTATATATTACCTCTGACTTTTTAGTTGAGGGTACATACAAATTACCGTTGAGCTATGCTTAATTTGGCAGTAAAATTTTACCATTATTATAAAAAGTTTTTGTTTGTCCATTCTTGTGGTGAAGCAAGGAAATGAACAGCTTGCTTGAGGTGAATATGATGCCTACGCAAGAAAGCCCACAAGTTGAAGGTGGCCTAAACAACCAAATGAAGCAAGCCCAAGTAGCTTTTTTTTTTTAGTTCAACGACATTTTGGGGATGGGAGGATTTGAACTTTTGTTCTTTTAGTCGAGAGTACATGCCAATTACTTTTTTTTTTCTTTTGAGTTCAACAATATGCGAAGTGGGAGATTTGAACCTCCGACCTCTTAGTCGAAAGAACATGCTTTATGCCAGTTGAGCTATACTCATATTGTCAATTACTATTTATTGTAAGAGTTTTAACTTTTAAATGAGAGTCATTTTTATAAAATTAAGAACATATTTGTTTAATTGTAAAGAAAAATAACCTTTACTGACAACTTTGACTTTTTTTAGGAAAAAAATCACAACTTGGACTTTTTTTTTTAATAAAACCAAAATAACGTGATGAAAAACGTTTTTAAATCTAGGAAAATCTTGCAATATAGAGTTCTTTCCCTTAAATTTTCCAACATTTTGCTTATGATTATTACATAAAGTGGCTTCTCCTTGGCAACAAATTATTTGTTACCAGTCTTTAAAACTCCCACTATTAAAAAAATATATTTGTTTCCTGATATTGTTTTTACACAAGCAACGCAAAACTTCTCTCTTTCCTTATGAACACTGACGGAATATCTAGAATTTTTGTCGAGGATTTCACTCAAAATTTCGTAAAAATAATTTACAATTAATCAATCCAAAAAAATTATAAATAAAATCAAATTATTAATTAAGTACATGACAATTGTAAAAAAATATAAATCAAATCAAATTATTAATTTAGTACATGACAATTGTCTTCAGTTGCGAATCTAAAAATTTATGTTAGTAGGACACAAATTCGTATAAAAATAATTTTAAATACATTGATATATATTGATATCAATTCCTTTAATTAGAAAGAAGACTATCTTTTTCATATAAATATACAATAAAGTAAATGAAACTTGAAATTTTCATAATTTACTAAAAATTTCAAACTATTTTATTTACTTTAATTTATATTTGATAAAAGAAAAATAAACTAACGCAAATATATATATATATTTATTATTTCATATTTGTAAACATTTTAGGGATAGATTTGATTATAAAAAAGAAAAACAAATTCTGTAGCACCTCACACACACACACACGAGTTTTGATACAAGTGTAAAAATAATGAGTTATTTTTGTTGAAAATTGTATGTATTATTAATGAATAGAAGTTATTTACTTTAAATATAAAATTGACTTTGGGTACAATTTTTAAATAATGATTTCTAAGAAACGTGTACAAAACTGATATGCGCAGACTCGAACCCTAAGTTAAGGAGGGCTCGGGGATCTGCCACTGCATACGAACAAATGAAACAAAGCCTATCTTGGGACTCTTTCTTCTATATCTCTTATATGCCTAAGGGTTTTAGATTCTCCTTAAAAATATAGTCAAACATTTTATCATTTACCTAATCTGAGCATAGTTTAACTGGTTAAAACATATGTCTTTAACTAAAAGGTAAAACACAAACCCAAAAAAAAAAGCTATAGTTGCATGCTCCTTGCCCTTTCTCCTCCCGCTCCAAGCGGGGGAAATTTGCATAGATGACTCACTTTCACGCTTATCGATGCCATTTGACCCGTGTTTTGAAATTAATGACATATGACCCTTTCCGTACTTTGCATCCCGTCCAAATTACCGTGAGGGCATCGTTGCTCTAGCTTTTCTCGCTCTCGCTCTAGATCGTTCTCGCTCTCGCTCTAGCTCGTTCTCGCTCTCGCTCTAGCTTGTTTTCTCTCTTGCTCTAGATTGTTCTCGCTCTAGCTCGTTCTCGCTCTCGCTCTAGATTGTTCTCGCTCTAGCTCGTTCTCCCTCTCGCTCTCGCTCTAGCTTGTTTTCTCTCTTGCTCTAGATTGTTCTCACTCTCGCTCTAGTTCGTTCTCGCTCTCGCTCTAGCTCATTTTCTCTCTTACTCTAGCTTGTTCTCGCTCTCGCTCTCGCTCTAGCTCGTTCTCGCTCTAGCTCGTTCTCGCTCTCGCTCGTTCTCACTCTCGCTCTAGCTCGTTCTCGCTCTCGCTCTAGCTCTGCTGCTCTAGCTCTTCTCTGACGTAATTTTTTCTTGTCTTTTTTTTTTCTCCAGATTTTCAACCACTCATTTGAGCGAGAGCGAGAGCGAGAGAGCTAGAGCGAGAGCGTTTCCGCCTACGAGAGCGTGAACAAGCAAGACCACCTCATACTACCCTCATGTGTAATTTTGCGCACTATGTCACGTCAGAATGAGTCATATTTCATTATTTTCAGAATGCAGGTCATCAGTCATTAAAGCATTGGAAAACGAGTCATCCGTACAAAAACCCCTCCAAGCGGTGACTTGGATTTTAGAAAATGAAAAACGGTTTTTAAAAATATTTGTTTTCAAAATTTCTTGTTGAAAATGTATTTAATTTTTTTCATTTAAGTCCTTATTTTCATCCAACATTAAAATAAATATGTTAAAAGTATAAATACACTTTATCAATTGAGTTAAAAGTATTATGTTTGATTTGATGATTCAATTCCCTCACTCCACACGTTTTATATATAATCTTTTCTTGAATTTAAATTTGAAGAGATGCAGCCATCAGAGTGAATGTTAGCAATATGAAAGCTTTTTTTTTTCTTTGTCAATTTTTCATGTGGAGATTAGATTACAAGCTCGCTCTGATGAAAGAGGAAATGTTTTAATGCAATTAACATTATTTAAAATAATTATGCAACAATTTTAATTAGTTCTAATTTGATCATCCATAATTCTAATACTGCGATTATTAGAATAGAGTTTATAATTTATGAAAAAGAGAGACATCACTAGTTAACTATGTGATTAAAATCACTAGAATATATAATCTATTGACTCAACTTCTACTTTTAAAGTCAACATAAGTATAGCTCAGCGGTAATTGACATGTTTTTATTCTCTTATAAATTTAAATTCTCATACCTCATATTTGTTGTACTAAAAAAATGGAAAAAAAAAAACTTTAACCTTTAAAAAGCATTAATTTAGAATTACACTGCCTAATTGTAGGTTCTAGAGAAGCAATATCTTGTCAGGATTGGGATTGACCTCTAGTTGTGTTGGTTTATTAAGCCACCAATTTTTTTTTAATGTAGCTTGTCTAGTTATTATTTGGAGAAAGAGTTTTGTTTCACTCACTTTTTCCTAAATTATAGGAACAATTGTCTGAGCTTGGTTTCATAGCATACTTTAGAGTTTTGATGGAAATAACATTGGATGTAAAGTATGAAAACTAGAAAATAGAACATACTTATTCTAACAGTTTGTTTGAGAGTGACCATATAAGAATTACTTTTATATACCAAAATTACTTCTATTATAATTTTTTGGTTAAAATATCATTTTGGTTCTTGTACTTTAAGACTCATTTTATTTTAGTCTTTATATTTTTTATAAATCTTAAGATTAGTCTTCATTGTTAGTTTGAAATTACTTTTTGTCTAAATTGATAACATGATAATAATAATTTTCATTCAAGAAAAGATACAATGTGAATATGTTTCCAAAATTTATAGAGAGAATGTTAATAAAAACTAATTTGTTTTAGAAAAGTGAACCATAAACTAGGACTAAATTTAATATTTATTGAAAGTATAAGGGTTAAATTTGAATATTTAAAAATACAGAAACTAAAATAGAATAAGTACCAAATAACAAGGACCAAAATGATATTTTAACTTTTTTTAGTTATTATTCTATTATAATTATTATATTGAAAATGTATTTAGTAATTAGTAATGGAATACTTTCTTGTTTGGTTATATAATATTGTATTAAGTGTTCTGAATCTAATATGAAATATTTCTCGAACGATTCATTTTTACTTAACAAATATATTTAGAATTGATTCATTACTAAAATAAAAATTATAAAAATTATAAATAATAATAATAATAATAAATAGGTGTGAAAAGTGCAAATTAGCGAGGGAATATAGAGACGGTAAGAAAAAGTGTGCGAGAACAGAAAGGTTAGTGAGAAAAAGTTGGTTTAGTTCGCAAGCTTGGAAAGTTTGTTAATTCAGTGTTTGGATGATACATAAAATAGGTTTGTTAAACTAGAGTTTAGATTATGTTAAGTTTGAGTTTGTTGAGTGTGTATTTAAATTTTAATTTGTCAAACATGAATTTATTAAAAGTATGTTTGGTTGGTAAATTTGAAATTTGTAATAAATAATAGATAATTTATATATTAATTATTTAATTAAACTAATAAAAACTATATATTCAATTATATTTAAAATGTAACTTTTATTATGAAATTAGAGAGTATTATTTTAATAATAAATAAAAATAATAATACATTTGTCCACCCAATTTTCTTCCTATAATTATTTTATAGAATAAATATTTGATTGTTCATGAAAATATTTTTGGACTACCTATCAAAGTGTGAACAACTTATAAACAAAATCTTTTATGCAAATATATCCATTATAAAATTAACCATAAAGAAAATGTTATCAATTGTTTATTTAATTATTCATAACTTGCTATGCTAACTAACTTATTTACTACTTATCATCAAAATAACTATTGAGCTTGTAGATACAGTATTTTGATTGGGTAATTTTTATTTTTATCCCATAATTATTTCTTTTAAATGAAAGCTAAAATTGTTTTTTAATTTAAATCAAACATTTTTTAAAGAGTATTTAAAAAGAAATTTGTTTATTTATTTGTTTGTTTGTTTTATTTTATTTTATTTTTTCTTAAAATATCTCTTAGCTACTTTTTTATCCTAACGATTTTATTCTTCTCTGAAATATCCCCTCTTTTTTCTCACCCTCTTCCCACTCTCACGCCATTTTCTCTCCCACTTTCCATTTTCTCTCATTTTTTTTCTCCACTTTCTAGATCATCTGATCCTCTCTTTCATGTACTGTCTTAGGATTTTTTTTTGATGATTTTAAGGGGGGAAAGAGGTTTTCTTTGGATTCTAGAGAGAAAATAAAAAAAGGAGAAGAGAAGAATAAAAAGATTTTGAGAAAATCTTATCACCATCAATATGGCAAACAGGTCAGGTGTTAGGTTTCTTGTGTTTTTTTTTTTAAATTTTAATTTGACATTCTAATTTGTGTGTTTGTTATTTTAATTTGGCCTCTGTACTATGTTGTTATGGGTGAAATTGGACTCGAAGTCAAAACGGACCGAAATTGACAAGGGACCGACCCAGGATGAAAAGGAACGAAGAAGTGGGCTTGGGCCGAAGCCCAAGCCCGTGGTTAGCCTCGGCCAAGGCCGAGGCCGACCACATGGCAAAGCCCATGTTTGGGCCTTGCCTCGGTCCCTCATTGCCGTGTGCCTTCGGTCCAGCCCCTTTCGATCTTTCCTTTCCCCATTCAAAGATGGAAACCCACGAAAAATTCTAAGAAGGAAGCTATTTAAGCTCTCTCTTGAGGGGAGAGCAAGGTAAGTTCATTCCATCCTACAACGCTCTCCTAGAATTCCTAAATTCTCTCAAAACTCTCTCTGACTTAAGCATCGGAGCCTATGTGCCCTACACCACACCAGTGTCCAGGTTTTTCTTGTCTTGCAGGCCGTGTTCTTCCCCAAAGAATACAAATTCACCGTCATTGTCACGTGGAGGTCAGGTGAGATCTCTCCTGTCCAAAATTTGGTAACAACAATTGGCGTCGTTTGTGGGGAACGACAAAGCTTGCTTGGAAAACCTTGTGCTTGACATCAATCCTACGAGAAAATGAGTAGAATGCTGGAAAGAAAGGGCTGGAACGGGAAAGAAGACGATTTCGATTAGGACTGTCACCTGCGACGAACACAAAAGTAGGCCTGTTCGACCTCACACCGAGGCCGAGGCCGACCAGTCTCTGTTGGCTGAGGCCGAGGCCAACCAGTCCCTGTTGGCTGAGGTCAACCATGAGAAGGACGAGGCCGACTAGATCGTTCAAGCTACTTCGATTGAAAAACGACTAGATCAACACGACCAACAAGGAAGCCAGGTAAGCTGAACAAACGGAACAAAATCCGTTATATACTCGACATAAAAAAGCCAAGGTAAAAGGGGTCGAAATCGAGGCCAAGGCCGAGACAAGAATAAACCCTAACCTTGGAGCAATGTGAAGAAGGGACAAATTTAAGAAGCATAATCGAGGAAAAGAAGCAACAAAGAGCCTTGGCCAAGGTTGAGGCGAGCAATCTTCCAGGTACTGAAGCAACGGATCTGAGAAGTGTCATCGAATGGGAAAAAACAATAGAGAGCCAAGGCCGAGGCTAATTCTGGAGCCAAGGCCGAGGTTGAGGCCAATTTCGATACTAACGCCGAGGTCGAAGTTGAAGCAAATTCCATGACCAAAGATGAAGCGAACAGTCTGCCATGGAGGGCAGAATTATTGAAGATTCAAAGCGAGCTGGATCATATCCAAGGGAATATGCACAAGGCAAAGATCTAGGATTTGATATTGACACTTTGATAGAACAGGTAGATCCACCTTTCACTAATGAAATCATGAATGTGAAACTACCTCCCACATTCAAAGTTCCAAAGATCAAACCCTATGATGGAAACAATGACCCTGTAGTGCATCTAGATGTGTATAGATCATAGATGGAACTTCATGGAGTAGAAGATGCAATCAGATGCAGAGCCTTTTCATTCACTTTAGTGGGATCAGCAAGACATTGGTTTCGCAACATAAAAAGAGGATCTATTGGTTCGTTCAAGGAATTGGCTCGAGCATTCGTGACGCAATTCTTGGGAGGAAGAGATTAGCGCAAGCCAGCAACTCACCTATTTTCCATCAAACAAGGATCCAAAGAAATCCTACAGGAATATATTGCTCGATTCAATAGTGAAACTTTACGTGTTTAGGATTGCACTGATGGAGCAGTGTTAATACTCAAAGATCGAAGACTCATACGATCTTTCGGAAAGAGAAAACCCACATCGTATGTAGAGCTCATCACTCGAGCTCAAAAGTATGTACGTGTAGAAGAATTGCTTCGTACGAAGAAGAAAAATTATGAGCTTGAAAGAAGATCAGATCAATTAAATGATAGGAAAAGACCAAGTGAGATATTACACCAAGAGGCCAAGAGACAGAAGATGGATGACCATAAACCACTTCGACTTGGCCACCCATCCAGAAAGTTCAAAAATAGACAGAAGATGGATGACCATAAACCACTTCGACTTGGCCACCCATCCAGAAAGTTCAAAAATTACACTCCAACATCAGTTCCAATTGAGCAAATTCTAATGGAGGTATGCCATTCAAACTTATGAAAGCGACCTGAAAAGATGAAAACATGATCGAACAAGAGAGATAGACAAAAATATTATCTCTACCATGAAGATCATGGACATATGACTAGAGACTGCTTCTAACTAAAAGATGACATTGAGGCTCTAATTCGAAACGACTTCTTGAAGGAATACATCGGTGTACGTGCAGGTAAAAGGTCAAGGCCGACCTCATATTTAGCTGAGGCTGACCCTAAATCCTCTTCATGCATGGTTAGTTTAGCTTCTATTTTCTTTTATCAAACTATGTTTGTTGAGTTTAGATTCATTAAATTCAATTGATAGGTTAGCAAGTCTCATATAATAAGCTAGGTTTATTATTTCTCATTTTAAGTTGATCAATACAAGTTATGTTTTGAAAACGAATTTGTACTCAAGCAAAAAAGATCTTCCTACAAGTAATATCCTCCTTAAGTGGGGGCTACTTAGGAGATATGTCTCCCTATTAAACAAAAGGTAGAAAAGCTACTTAGGGGATATGCCTCCCTATTGAACAAAAGGCAGAAAAGCTACTTAGGGGATATGTCTCCCTATTGAACAAAAGGCACAGAAGCTACTTAGGGGATATGTCTCCCTATTAAACAAAAGGCACATAAGCTACTTAGGAGATATATCTCCCTATTAAACAAAAAGCACCGGAGTACAAAGACAACCCAGAAGCCAGAAAAATATAGAGGAGGCCGAGGCCGACCCTAACAAACAAGGTTGTATGGACTTCTTAAGTTAAGGCACATGAACAGGGGGCTTCCAGAAAGCTCAAAATATCTATTGTTGTCCCAATAAAGAAAGAAGTCGAAGCTCACTGAACTAGTCCTAGTAAGAGTCAGAGGAAGGAAAACAAAGTGATAAAAAGGTCGAGGTCGACCATGTCATAGGCCGAGGTCAACCATCCTCAAAGGAGAACGAAACAAAAAATACAAGAGAAAACTTTTTTCCTCTAATCAACCGTGACCGAGGCCGACCAGACCGGCTGAGCTCGAGGTCACCATTATGTTTTCTCCAGATTTCAAGCCCTGTCCATAGTTCCTTTGCCTCTCGTCGTGCCTGCCTGAAATGAAGCTACAATTGACAAAAGAATTATTTTTTTAAGCAAGAAGCTACAAAAAGTCATCCCCACGGGTTAGACAAGCTATCCTACCAATGATCCAAGGCTCACCTAGGAATCTTTAAACCTGAGAAAATCCAGAGTCAGACCATATTTTGGATCAATCCGACAACAAAAGAATGAATCAAGAATTGACTGAGGCTTAAAATGGACTACATAAAAAAGGAGATTGGGACCAAATTGTCCAACCTCCTCTCCTTGACCTCAGCTAGGGCAGAGGCCGAGGTGCCCAATGTTGCTCAGGGAGCATGTGTCATGCATACTCCAGGTCCTTGGTGTCATTGGTTCAGCTCAATTCAATATTCCTCCTGACCAAGATTTACAAGAAAGAATAAATGAAGAACCACAAGATCGACCATCAGAATGAGAAGGAAAAAATCTAGGTCTCGATCCAAATATGGTAAATTAGAGCCAAAATCTAAGAGTCTACTCTAAGATACGACTAATCATGTCATGCAATTAAAGCATGAAACACGCAAAACTCTTAAGCACTTAGGTGTAGAGGAAGCGGCCCAGAAGGTTGATTGAACCACAAAAGGGTTTGGTTGACTGATCTTGGTAACCCAAAAATCTGAGAAAAATCTTACGATGGGTCCCTATTGAGCACGACAAAGCATGCTTCATAAAGCTAAGTAGAGCGTGATGAATGCAAAACTCCGCTTAAGTGTGGAGGACGCAAGCCCAGAAGATTGATTGGGTCCCTAAAATGGACTTGATTGGTTAATCTGAGCAGCCTAAAAATCTGAGATGAGTCTCGTGATAGGTTTTTGAAAATAACAAATGAGAAGAATTTGGTTACATAAAACCAAGCGCATAAATTAAAGACAAGACAGGACTAAAAGGCCCAATATAGATCACAACAGGCTGAAACCAAACGAAGAAACTGACACTCTAGGAGACTGAATATTCTCACAAGGATGGACAACAATAATTAGAGATAATTCGAGGCAAATCTCGAAATGTCAACAATGACTCCAAAACCTAATAAGCTATTCCCAAGTCAGGCTCAATGCAATTATTTCACGCGCTCTTAATCTCGAATCATAACTAGGGAGTGGGGACTAATGTTATGGGTGAAATTGGACCATGAAGATTGGGTTGGCTAAAGGGCTACAACGAAGGGCCAAACAAGGAAAGAAACCCAATACGAAGTCAAAATAGACCGAAATCGACAGAGGACCGACCTAGGACGAGAAGGAACGAAGAAGCTGGCTTCGGTTGAAGCCCAAGCTCGTGGTCGGCCTCGGCCGAGGCCACTATTCGGGCCTTGCCTCGATCTATCATTGAAGGAACAAGAATTTGGGCTTGGGCCTCGTGGTCGGCCTCGGCCTCGGCTGAGGCCAACCACATGGAAAAGCCCATGTTTGGACCTTGCCTTGGTCCCTCATGGCCCGTGTGCCCTCGGTCTAGCCCAATTCTATCTTTTCTTTCCCCATTCGAAGACGGAAACCCACGAAAAACCCTAGGAATGAAGCTATTTAAGCTTTCTCTTGAGGGGAGAGCAAGGTAAGTTCATTCCAACCTACAACACTCTCCTAGAACTCCTAAATTCTCTCAAAACTCTCTGTGACTTAAGCATCGGAGCCTGTGTGGCCTACACCACACCGGTGTCCAGGTTTTTCTTGTCTTCCAGGCCGCGTTCTTCCCCAATGAATACAAATTCACCATCGTTGTCACATGGAGGTCAAGTGAGATTTCTCATGTCCAAAATTTGGCAACAACATGTGTGTTTGTTATTTTAATTTGGCCAAAATTGGTTTTAACTTGACCTTGTGCATTCTAACTTGTGTTTAATATGGCCTCTATACGTTCTAATTCGTGCATATCTTTTAATGGTTTTTGCATATTTTAATGTTTTAATGGTCACCGTATATTTTGATTTGGCCATTGCATATTTTGATTTGGCCATTAATTTGATCACTGCATTATTTTAATTTGGCCACTGATGTTTGTTTGGCCACTGATGTTTGTCTGACCACTATATGTTCGTATTTATATTTAATTGTCAATTTACATAACATGTTTGTTAAGTCCGTCAACAATAGGTTTTTTTTTTTTTGTTTTTTTTCCTTTTCATAACATGTTGGTTCAATTTCTGTTTTGGCCTAACATATTTGTTGGTTTTGAATTTGATCATATCATATCTGCTATCTCAAATTTGTCCATGATTGTCTAATTTTGATTTAAACCATGATTGTAAAATTTAGAATTTCAAGATGAATTTAGGTTCAATTTAGAAGTTCCAAATCAATTCAATTGGTATTAATTAGAATTTCCAAGTGATTATCAATTTGGTTTTGATGTGAATTCTCCCAAATGAGTTTGAAATTAGTTTTAATTTGGAAGTTCTAATAAAATTTCAATTTGGATTACTTTTCCTTTGGCAACAAATAAATTTGGATTTCTGAACCGTTTTTTTTTTCCTTTTAATAGTCTTAATTTGAAATGCTAAAATGAATTTTCAATTTTGTTTTAATTTTTTTTTGCAACAAATTAAATTTAATTTCCAAGTAGATGTCAAATTTCTCTTTGAATGGTTTTACACCACTCATAATTGTCAGATCATGTTTTATTTTAAAAATGTGAATTAATAAACATGGAAAATTTTAAAATAAGGAAAAATCTCTTTTTGTGCAAATAATTTTCAAGCTTGTTTAATAATTAGCTTTCAATATTTGAACTTTTGTAATTTGAAATAAAGCAATTGACAAAATTATTCCATTTAAAGCGAATTTATTTTTAGCGCTGAGTAATATGCTTTCGTGGAGTTTGACTCCCGTGCAGGTGTATGAAAATCCTCATTTCTTTTTTTTTTTATTATTTAAAAATAAATAAAATCATGTAAATCCTATAACAGAGTTGAGATAATAAAATTTCTCAAATTCTTGAGGTGAGAAATTTTCTTTAAATAAAAGGAAATTCCAACATGATAAAAATTGATGGGTATAATCCCACTCACCATATCGACCCTTACTTTATTGTTAAAGTTAAGATAAGATCAAGTGAGACATTTGACAGCGCTTAACTTTTATTTTTAACTAATACATAAAGTTATAAAGTTAAAATATTTTAAATAATTTCCTTTTAAATAATATTACTTTAAGAGATATGAACTTCAAGATAAACTAAAAAAATATTTTAATTAATCAATTTTATAAATATTATATCTTTAATTGACTCTGATAACATGATTTTTACATTTTTCACCATAAAAGGAGTTTAGAAAAATTGTGGATTTAGAGGAATTGACTTTTTTTTAAAAATAGAAATGGACGTATTAAATCTAGGTTTATATAACATGTGTGCTTTTGAATTTATAATAAAATAATTTTTGTTATAATTTACATGTTAATAAAAAATTTAAATATAACAATAATTTTCTTATAAATTAGTACCTATTACTTTTGTAAATGAATAATTTATTTTTAATACTATAGTTAAGCTGAACACTTTTTGAATAATTATTTTGTAAAATAAATATTAAGTTAGCTTTGTAATTATTTCTTTCTAATATTTATCAATGTGGGAACAAAATACAAAGAAATTCCTTCTTATAAATTTATCATTATAATTACTCTAAAACATGAAGTTTATACCAAAGCCGACATATCGGTTTATGAATTAATTATTACTATTTAAAATTTTAACTAATTTAATTTTTTTTATTATAAAATTATAATTATTTATTTATTTTTATTTAACTAATATATTTTATTAAAATTTAATGAATTTTAGAAGTGACTAAAGAAAAAATATGTACAGTAGCAAATTTGGAAAGTATGAATAAAGTATTGTAGCAAATCTGGTGAGTAAGGTAAAGTACTATAGCAAACACAGAGGTAGAATAGTATGTATTGTAGCAAACCTGAGTTTACAAAATTGCTAACCAAATGTGAGTTTCGTTAAGCTAACTCATACTCCCCACTTCCAAAGTAGGGAAACAAACACCTCCTTATATGCTTATAGAAATTTGTGAGAAAAATGTACAAGGGAGAATGTTTTTTTTTTTCTTTTTTAAATTATGTGAGGTGGGAGTTTCAAACTTTTAATCTCTTGGTTGAGGGTACATGTTTGATGCCAATTAAGTTATGTTCATGTTGATAATTCAAAGAGCTTATAAGAAAAGATGATGTGTTTGACACGAGAGATTAAAACTGGAATGCTTAAACCAAAATGCATGATAAAATACATATCAATTACTCTTTCTTGGTTCTTTTAATCTTTTTAAAAAGTGTTTTTTGTTATAAATACACTATTATATGGTAGATATTCATTGGAGTTTACTTACTTGGAGCTTACATTGGATTACTTGGAGCTCACATTGAATTACTTGGAGTCTACTCACATTGGAATACTTAGAGCTCACATTGAATTACTTAGAGCCTACTTTGATTGCTTGGAGCTTACTCATTTGGAAGATTATAAATATGTGTAGTATGAAGGTTTTAAACAAGAGTGAGATATACCAAAAGGAAAATTCACTTGACAATACCAATCTATCTACTTTGCTCTCATTTTCTACATTGTGTTCTTAAGTTTCTTAAGTTGTTCTTGTTCACAATAAGTTGTTCTTGTTCACAACACATTATCAGCACGAGCCTAATCTACCATTTTCTTTACTAAAGGTAAGTTTGAATTCATGGTTTATGATTCATCTCATTTTATATGTTGAGTTTGATGTGTAGTTCGATTCATAAAATTCAAACGCTTAACATAAAAATTGACTATAAGAAACACTCTGTCTATGGATAGTTCTGTCTAGGCTGAGATATTTAAGCTGACCGAAAGGGAACACCTCTACCTGGGAACTAACTTGGGAGTTGTATATTAGTCAATTTTGTGTTCTAGGTAATGTAGTAGTTAATTGGATTTCTTTTAAGAAGTTTAGTAATCTTTTCATAGAGAAAGCATGTTATATATATTGGATATATGTTTTATAAACATAATGCAGTATAACAATGCTACAATTTTTTTAGTATGCATGCATGGTGTACTTATTAAAATTCTAATATAAGTATACTTCTTCCTGATAGTTTTACAATGAAAAATCTTACAAAACTAGAGTTCGCAGCTCTTGATATTAATTGACATAACTACTTGTCATGGGTCCTTGATGTCGAGATTCATTTAGATGCCATGAATCTTGGAGAAACAATTAAAGAAGGAAATAACGTATCTATTCAAGAAAAGGCAAAAGCCATAATATTCCTTCGTCATCATCTTCATGAGGGATTAAAAATAGAATACCTTATGGTAAAAGATCCCTACAACTTATGGAAAAATTTGAAAGAAATGTATGATCATAAAAAAACTGTTATTCTTCCAAAAGCTCGTTATGACTGGATGCACCTGAGGTTGTAGGATTTTAAATCAGTAAGCGAGTATAATTCCGCATTATTCAAAATTAGTTCAAAATTGAAGTTATGTGGAGAGAAAATTATTGATGAAGATATGTTAGAGAAGACATTCTCTTCTTTCCATGTCTCGAATATGCTCCTGCTTATCGAGAGAAATGATTTAAAAAATATTTCGAACTTATTTCATGTCTTTTTGTGGCTGAACAAAATAATGAGCTATTGATGAAAAATCATGAATCTCGACCAACTGGAGCAACACCATTCCCTGAAGTGAATGTTGTAGTGTCCAATAGTCGTGGTTAAGGTCGTGGTCATGGTCGAGGTCGTGACCGTGGTAGAGGAAGAAATAATAATTCACTTCATGGTGGTCGTCATTCAAATTTTAAAAGGACCACAAATAATGATGATCATAAAGGAAAATTTTCTCAAGGAAAGAGTTCTAAAAGTGTCGAAAACCAATGCTTTCGATGTGGCATGAAAGGGCATTGGTCTCGTACATGTCGTACGTCTAAGCACTTAGTAGACCTCTATCAAGCATCATTGAAGGAGAAAGGAAAAAATGTAGAATCAAACTTCGCATTTCGAGAAGATGATGTATTTGACCCTTTCAACACGACGCATTTAGATGTTGCTGACTTCTTTGAATCTCCTGAAGAGAGAATTGATGCAATTGAAGAAGTAGGAAATACTTCATATGAAAATGTCCAATATTAGTACTGCTTTTAATTTCAGTATCTTTCTTGTTTGTATTTCTAGTGTAAGTTTTTTCAAGTTTAGTTCTAAGACTTACTGTAATCGTTTTTTTTAATGAAGAATCATGACCACTTCTCATATTTTAGCTTATCCAAAGATGAACAGTGAAGATTTATGCTTGGCAGATAGTGCAACTACGCACACCATACTTAAAAGCAGAAAATACTTTTCCAAATTGATAATGCTTGAAACAAATGTCAATACTATATCAGGTTCTACAAACTTGATTGAAGGTTTTGGAAAAGCAAATATTATCTTGCCTAGAGGAACAAAATTCACAATTAATAATGCTTTGTTCTCTAGCAAATCAAAAAGAAACTTATTGAGTTTCAAAGATATACGTGACAATGGTTATCATGTTGAGACTAATAGTAAAGATAATATAGAGTGTCTCTATATCACATCTATTATTTCACATGAAAAACGTATATTAGAAACACTGCCTACTTTTTCTTTTGGATTATATTATACTCATATACGAGTAATTGATACCTATGCAACAATGAACCTGAAGTTCATGGATCTAGATATATTCACTGTTTGGCATGATCGATTGGGTCATCCTGGGTCAATAATGATGAGAAAAATTATTGAAAATTCACATGGACGTCCATTAAAGAACTAGAAGATTCTTCAAACTAATGAGTTGTCATGTGCTGCTTGCTTTCAAGGAAAATTAATTATTAGACCATCACCAGCTAAAGTGGGAATTGAATCACCTACATTTTTGGAACGAATCCATGGTGATATATGTGGACCTATTAACCCACCAAGTGGACCATTTCGATATTTTATGGTTCTAATTGACGCATCTAGTAGATGGTCACATGTGTGTTTATTATCAAGTTGAAACTTTGCATTTGCAAGGTTACTTGCTCAATTAATCAAATTAAGAGCACAATTTCTTGATTATACAATTAAAAGTATTCGTCTTGATAATCCTGGTGAATTTATATCCAAAGCATTCAATAACAATTGTATGTCAATTGGGATAAATGTTGAACATCTTGTAGCTCATGTTCATACTCAAAATGGTTTAGCTGAATCATTTATAAAACGTTTGCAATTAATTACTAGATCAATGCTTATGAGAGCAAAGCTTCCAATATTTGTATGGGGTCATGCAATTTTGCATGCAGCATCACTTATACGCATTAGGCCAACAACGTATCATAAGTACTCCCCAATGCAATTGGCTTATGGGCAAGAGCCAAATATTTCTTATCTACGCATATTTGGATGTGCATTATATATTCCAATTGCTCCACCTCAGCGTACTAAGGTGGGTCCACAAAGGAGGTTAGGAATATACGTTGGATTTGATTCCCCATCAATTATTAGATATCTCAATCCCTGACGGGTGATATATTTACTACACGATTTGTTGATTGCCATTTCAATGAGACAAATTTTCCAACATTAGGGGGAGGAATGAAGAAGTTGGAAAATGAAATTAAATGGAATGCGTTGTCATTGTCTCATTTCAATCCACGAACAGATCAATGTGAACTAGAAGTTCAAAAGATAATTCATTTGCAAAATATTGCAAATCAAATGTCATATGCATTTACAGATATTAAGAAAGTGACCAAGTCACACATACCAGCTGCAAATGTTCCATCTGGAATTGAAATCCCAACACAACAAGTTGCTACAACTAATGAGTCTGTGGCACGCCAGAAGCGCCAATGGGTTCCAAAGACAAAAATCCTCGAAAAAGAAAAGTAGTCAATAATAAAAATGATCCAATTAAGGATATGGATATTCCAGAAGAAATCCTGAATACGACTACTCATAAAAATATTGAAGAAAGTCAAATACTTGAGGATAATAATTAAATTTCCATAAATTATGTCATAACAGGAAAAAGATGGAACCGAAATGATATAATTGTTGACAACATTTTTGCTTACAATGTTGCCCCGTAATATTATTCATGAAAATGATGATTCTGAACCAACATCTGTTAAAGAATGTCGACATAGAAATGATTGGCTTAAGTGAAAAGAAGCAATCCAGGTAGAATTAAACTCACTTTCAAAACTTGAGGTTTTTGGACCAATAGTCCATACACCAGAAGATGTCAAGCTTGTGGGATACAAATGGGTATTTGTAAGAAAAAGAAATGAAAAGAATAAGGTCACAAGATATAAAGCGAGACTTGTTGCACAAGGATTCTCGCAAAGATCTGGTATTGATTATAACGAGACATATTCTCCTGTGGTGGATGCAATAACATTGAGATATCTAATTAGCATGGTTGAATATGAACTTGACATGCATCTAATGGATGTAGTCACAGCATATTTATATGGATCTCTAGATAATGATATTTATATGAAAATTCCTCAAGGATTAAAGATACCAGAATCATATAATTCAAATGCTAGAGAATTATATTCGAACAAATTACAGAGATCCTTATATGGATTAAAACAATCCGGACGAATGTGGTATAATCGTCTTAGTGAATATTTGTTGAAAAAAAGGTATAAAAATAACCCCATTTGTCCATGTGTCTTTATAAAAAAATCACAGTTAGGATTTGTAATTATTGCTGTATATGTTGATGATCTGAATATAATTGGAGCTCCTGAAGAGCTTCCAAAGACAATAGAATATCTTAAGAAAGAATTTGAGATGAAAGATCTTGGAAAAACAAGTTTTTCCTTGGTATGCAAATTGAACATTTTGCAGATGGGATATTCATTCATCAGTCAACTTATGTAGAAAAGATTTTAAAAAGTTTTTACATGGACAAAGCACACTCATTGAACCTTCCAATGATAGTTCGATCACTGGAAATGAAAAAGGACATATTTCGGCCTCAAGAAGATAATGAATAACTACTTGGTCCTGAAGTACCATATCTTAGTGCGATAGGTGCACTTATATGGATCTCTAGATAATAATATGTATCTTGCTAATAATACACGACCTGATATAACATTTTCAGTAAATTTATTAGCTAGATATAGTTCTTCTCCCACAAAAAGACATTGGAATGAAATTAAGCATGTACTCCATAATCTTCGAGGGACGATTGATATGGGTTTATTTTATTCGAACAAATCGAACTTTGATCTAGTTGGTTATGCAGATGCTGGATATTTATCTGATCCACATAAAGCTAGATCTCAAATGGGTTATCTATTCACATGTGGAGGAACTGCTATATCATGGCGGTCTATAAAGCAGACCATTACAGCCACCTCCTCAAATCATGCTGAAGTTCTTGCAATTCATGAGGCTAGTCGAGAATGTGTATGGTTGAGATCAATGACTCAACACATTCGTGGAACATGTGGCTTGCCTTGTGGCAAAGATTGTCCAACAATATTATACGAAGATAATATAGCATGTATAGCACAAATCAAAGGAGGATATATTAAAGGAGATAAAACGAAACATATCTCACCAAAGCTCTTCTACACCCATGATCTTGAAGAAAATGATGAAATCACAGTTCAACAAATTTCTTCAAAAGATAACCTGACAGACTTATTTACGAAAACATTACCTACCGTAACATTCAAGAAGTTGGTGCACAACATTGGAATGAGACGGCTCAGAGATTTCAAGTGATGTTTCCATGAGGGGGAGTAAAAGTACTGCACTCTTTTTCCTTGACAATGGTTTTTTCCCACTGGGTTTTCCTAGCAAGGTTTTTTAATGAGGCAATTGTTGAAGTATATAAATAATGTACTCTTTTTCCTTAATTAGTTTTTTTTTCATTGGGTTTTTCCTAATAAGGTTTTAACGAGGCATACAATTTATATACAAATGAATATCTAAGGGGGAGTGTTATAAATACACTATTATATGGTAGATATTCATTGGAGCGTACTTACTTGGAGCTCACATTGGATTACTTGGAGCTCCCATTGAATTACTTGGAGCCTACTCACATTGCTTGGAGCTTACTCATTTGGAAGACTATAAATATGTGTAGTATGAAGGTTTTAAACAAGAGTGAGATATACAAAAAGGAAAATTCACTTGACAATACCAATCTATTTACTTTGCTCTCATTTTCTACATTGTGTTCTTAAGTTTCTTAAGTTGTTCTTGTTCACAATAAGTTGTTCTTGTTCACAACATTTTTTAAATTGTAACCAAACAGAAATATTTGAGTCAGCTTGTCATTTTCATGATATATATATACACACATGTACATATATATACATAAAAATGGTAAGAGAATAAAGTTTTTGTATTTTTCAAGAAAATTAATCATGGAAAGACAATGAATAAAATAATAAAAATAAATTGGAGGGTTATTTTGTAAATTTAAACAAACAAAAAAAATCTTCTGTTTGGCTTCCCTTAGCGGTGGATGGAAATTATTGAGCATCCATAAACTTTGATATTAGTTGATAAGGAATTAAAATGCACATTCTCTTCTCTAACTGCCAACCACTACTTTTCTACTTCACTCGCCCATTAAATTCTAAACCAGATATTTTACACACTACAAACATTACTTAAAGTTTTAAAATGAAAAGAAAATTATTTTCTTGCCTTTAATTTTGATTAAAAGACTCAATTTTTATCTTAAAATTTTAATTTTATCCAATCGAGACTTAAACTTAAATAAGTATTGCAATTTTTATATTTGGTGAGTTCTGTTTTATTTTCCACAAAGTTCATTTATTGACAGAAAGTAGGATAAAAAAATCTTTCAAAAAGTAATATTTTCAAATGAAAGTATAGCCTAACAAATTAATGCATAAAATCAAGTTTTATTAAACTAATATGCTCAAAAAGTTGAATTGCAAAAACATCTAAAAACTCACTAATTTCAACGTTAATATAGACCTAAATGTTATCTTTCTCTAAAATGCCACCAATTTTATAGTCAATTTGAAATGATTTTTCAAGTATTTAAAAAAGTATTTTTAAGTGCAAAAAAAAATATTTGTAAGCTCTTAAAAAACCATTTCAAGCAGGCTATTAGTATTTGTTTGTAATCCATTAAGCACAAATGAAGATTTCTTTTAAACTATTTTTCCACAAAAAACTCAATAAAAATAAAAATGGTAACCTTTATCAAAGTTTAAAATTCAATTTGATAAGCCAACATGAACGTAGCTCAATTGACATAAAGTCCTTGATCAAGAGGTTCGAATCCCCCACCCATTTACTGTAAAAAAAATTAAAAATTAGAAAAGTTCATTTTGATAAAGTAAAAAAAGAGAACTTAGGTAAAAATTGATTCACTTTGTGATTTATAAAGGTAAATATTAATTTTTTTTCAAAAATAAATAATCAATGAATTGGAAAAAACTAACATTTATACTCTGCATATATATGCGTGTGTGTATATATAATATAAACCTACATTAACATTTACTTCTTTTTTAATTGAGTCATTAACATTTACTTTAACATATTAACTTTTATGGATCAGAAGCCCAAAAATCAATAGAGATAATACAACTTTTCAAAAAAATGGAGATAATACAAACTTAAAAGAGTTTCAAAATATATACATATATACACATACAAACTTAAATTTCAACAGCCGAATATTCTTTTTACACAATTCAAACATAGATTATAAAAATCGAATTTAGAATTTAAAGATTGAGAAACACTTGACAATTCTTTCGGAATAAATTTCCAAAATGCTTAAATCGTGTAGCATTAGTAATAAAAAATTTTAATTTTAAATCAAATGAGAGAAATATAATCAGTTCCAAATATGAAATTGATATCAAAACTGAGCCATGGCCGGTGAATCTGCTTGACCCCAAACCCCTTCTCTTTCTCCTTCAATCTTTCATTTAAGTTTGAACTTTAAAAAATTCTCCATAAAAAAATAATAATAAATAAACCATTTTCCGTACTCCAAATATTTCTGGAATTGGAAAAAAGAAAAGTTGAAAGAATCACAAAGTTTTCGATTCAAATTCATCTATATTTTATTCTTTACTTTTTTTTTTTTCATTTTTTTTGTTTCCAAATTTATCTATGTTCAAAGGGGAAAACGAGAAACAGATTCAAAAGCTTCAGTTCCAAATGGTTTTTGAAACGCTCTCATCGATCGATGATCATTAGCTTCCCCATAATCCCACTGTTTTCTTCTTCATCATCATCCTTCAAAATCCCCCAAATTTTCTCAGCATCCAAACAGTCTCCTTAGATTCACAGACTACATCAACAAAAAAAAAAAAAAAAAAGAAAAAAAAACAAAACACTAATTATTGCCCATTATTAACCTCCTCCTCCTCTCGTTTTCTTTTTTTACTTACAATAATTTCCTCAGTCAATCTTGCTGACCCCAATCCGCTGAACGACGACGTTTCTAAATCCACTGGCGGCGGCCTGCTGAAAACAAACCCCGCCGCCACCGCCACCGCCACCGCCAACGTTCTGTTCCATTAATCCAGCCATGTAGTTTCTCACCTCCTTTCTAATCATCTCTTGCATCACCACCATTAAATCTGAGCTAAAAACCCCCAATCCATTACTATTCCTCTCCTCTTTCTCACCCATGATTCGTTCTTGCCCGCTCGCCGGCGCCGACGACCGCAGTGTCGAAATGGGAACCTCAGACGAGTCGGCACCAGGAAGCGACAACGACAATGATGTCAGCGGGTCATTCGAAGACGACACCGTTTCGCCGGGAGGCACAACGCCTCCGGTTCTGGCCAGGGGTCGGTAAACATGGGGGGACGACACGGCGGGGAAGAAACCAGAATCGCTCACATCGGATCCCGACGGACTGTTCGGGGCCATGTAAAGACCTGCAGAAACCGACCTCTTCAACGGCGGCGAGCTGGTATTACAACGCCCGCTGTCGTCGGCCATGGACAAGCACTTCCGTTTCAAGGTCGAGTTCCAGTGGTTCTTGATGGCGTTATCGGTCCGGCCGGAGAGGAGCCTAGCGATGGTGGCCCACTTGTTGCCGTGCAGAGCTTGAGCGTTAATGATCGTCTCGTCTTCCTCCGGCGTGAAGGCTCGGTGCTCCACCTGCGGGGAGAGCTGGTTGCACCACCGGAGGCGGCAGGACTTGCCGGAGCGGCCTGGAATGGATTTGCTAATCAAGGACCAGTTCCGAGGGCCGTGTTTATGAACCAATCTCTGAAGGGCTTCGTCCTCTTCGGGACTCCATGGGCCTTTGATTCGGTCCATTTCTTTGGCCATGGAAGAGAAATAGAAGCTCAGTTGATCGGAATCGGAGAGGACATGGAATGGAAGTTTTGAGAGGTGGGTTCTAATGGCGAACTGGAGACAGAGTGGGGATATATAAAAGGGCGGGGAAGGGTTACCGGAAGAGAAGGTGGAAGTTTGGGCGTTGGTGGTAGAGGGGGTTGGGGGATTGGTTACCGGGAGTTCCTGTAAAGCCGTTAGGAGGGGGTTGGGATACAGCTGGCGAGTGGACACGCGTCACATCTTAACTGCTCTGATTAACACAAGTCCACGCTCTCCATTTCAAAATCTATTCCTTCTCTGTCCTTTCTTCATCTCTCACTTTTCGTTAAATCATCCACGCGCTTATTCCAGCGCGTGTGTTACTCTTCATCTTTAACTCCTAATTTAAATTGTTTAAATTTAGCCCTTTCATCTATTATTATTTTTTTTTTGGAATCTAGGCTTCTAGCCTTCATCTATTAACATTAATGTTAAGTTACAATTTTGATATTTGTGGGTTAGACATAGTTTCCTCCATTTTTTAAGTTCAACAATATTTGGTAAATCGATGATTTGAACCTCTAACATTTGATTGAAGATACATGTCAATTTTTGTTAAGTTGTGCTCACTTTGGTCTTTCACTTAAATTTATATAATTTTAAAAGTTTTAATTTAGTCTCTACTTCGTGACTTGACTTTTGTTTCAATTTTATTTTCATATTTTTAAATATTTTAATTTAATTTTTATAGTTAGGTTAAATTTAATAAACCATGTTAACATGAGCATATCTTAATTGGCATAAAACATGTTCCATCGACCAAGAGGTCAGAGGTTCAAATCCTCTACCCTACATATTATTGAACTAAAAATAAATAAATATATAAATCACTCATAGCCTATCTTTTGTTTATTTGAAAAACCAACATTTAAAAAAAATATATGCAGTTCTTTTTTTTAATATAAACCATTATTAATTTATTTAAGAAACAAAAGGAATAGTCCAAGGGCTACAACATCAACAATACAATTATCCACTAAGTTCGGAAGTCAAAGTGGAAAAGGTTGAGTCCATAAGGCTACAGAGTCACTCCAACCCTTCCTAGCTAACATGTCTGAGATCTTATTATAGTATCTAGAAATAGGATGAAAAAACATGCATCGAAAATCAGAGCATAGCACCTTGATATCCCGTATAATTACAACAACATCACACAAGATACCAATTCGTCCATTAAGCATGTTTATGTTCAGTTGCGAGTCATGCCAAATTTGCAAATTCTAAATCCCCATTTGACTAGCAAGCCTTAAATTGTCAAGGATAGCATAGGCTTCTGTCGAAAGAGGTGAATTTGAATGTAACCTACAGCCTGTAAAGCTGTAGTCATATGCCTTTCTGGATTGTGAATAGCAACTCCTTTGTTCTTGGAATTAAGTCTGTCCAACATTGGCTAACACTCATGAAAGCACCTCCACACAAAATGCTGAACCTTTGAAGTGACTTTAGCCTTTCATGCCTTTTCCACTAATGATAACATAAATTATCACTCGCTGAACCACACTTTTGTTGTTGTAAAGAAAATGTTTTATATCTGCTTTTAACAGTATATAAACCATGTTTATCAAAATGCCAAATCCAAGTATTCTGAACATCAATACTACTAATAGGAATATGGAAGACACCACATCATCTGGACACAACATCTGACACAAATTTTGTACATCCCATTGATAAGATTGGCGTTATGGAATCTGCCACCAACACATTTGAAACAAAACGGGCAGGAGAAAGAACTTTAGAAGTCACCAGCCTAGAAATTCATGGATCATGAAACATGCCAAATAACATACCATTCTCCACTCTCTTCCTCAAACCCACTTTTAAAAGGTCCAATTCCCATGGAAAACTTTTCGAAAAGTAAGAACTTTATGAATTTATGCAGTTTTAAATTCTCTCCCACCTCACATATTGTTGTATTTAAAAAATAATAATAATTATGCAGTTCTAAATCTTAATATAGTCAACCAAGACAATTTGTTATGTAAAAAATATCACTTCATTACTACATTAATAAAAATGTCAATATAATAATAATTGATATGGTTTGTAAGATTTGACTAAACTATAAAGATCAAATTGAAATAAAACTAAATTATAGCCAAAGTGAACATAGTAATTGACATATACTACCTTCCTTAAAGTTGGAGATTTGAATCCCCGTTCTCCAAATTTATTGTACTAAAAAAAATAAAACTAAATTATAAAGATTAAATTGAAATTTTAAAATCACTTATGTCAAAATTATAGGACCGGTTGTAATTTAACCAAATTAGAATGTTAAACAAAGATTTTGTTTGAGTTTTTTTTAGTTCAACAATATTTAAGTTAGAGGGCTCGAACCTTTAATCTCTTTGTCAAAAGTACATGTTAATTACTACTGAGTTATGTTCATTTTGGCGAAGGTTTTGTTTGAGTTGATCGTGCATCTAAGGTGTGTATATATATATATATATATATATATATATATATATATATATATATATATATATATATATATATATATAGATTAAACTGGTGTATATCTAGATATATCAATCCAAAAATGGGTAATAACGTAAATAATTTTAAAATTATAAGCGGTTAATCTGCATTGATTACATCAATAATTAGAAACAGCAATGTATTGATTTATCTAAGTAAAATTTTGATTTTTTTTTTTTTGGAATACGTAAAATTTTGACCATGTAAAATAAGCAACTTATTGATTAGGTTATCCCAAAAAAAAAAAATTAAAACTTATTGATTTAGGTAAGTAAAATTATAATTAATTCATCGTAAAAAATTAAGGCCCCGTTTAGTTTGTGATCCAGAAATATTTTTCGAAAACAAAGAATTCATCCGAAAACAAAAACAAATTTCTTATTTTCATTATATCTGAAAACACGTTTGGTTCCAATTTAAAAACTTTAAATTTGAATTCAAAATTCGAAAATTGTATTTGGTTGAAATTTGAAAATGTAGGAAAAGATTAATGCATTTCATAGAATTAATTCTTTAAGAAAAAACTAATATAATTATTTCTTACTATAGTGAATTTGAACTTATTGTTGTCAAAAAGGAAAAGGAAGATTGTGGAGATAGCAAAAATAGCTGAAGGAGAGATGAAGTTCAAAAGATTTTTTGTTTCTTAAAATACAAGCAGTAAAATTTATAAAATGAATAAAACTTTTCCAACCAAAGAAAGGAAAATAATTTTTTTCCAGTAAGAGAGAGAAAAAAAATCATTTATCGAAAATGATTAATGTTTATACAACATTGTGCTAGTTAAATCAATAGTATACTCATCTATAAATATTTTCAATAACTTTGGTTTGTTGATCTTTATTTTTGTGTGATTTTTATAATAAAAAATTATTCATAAAAATTTAATGATAGATCCACTTTGTGGATAGAGGTACACTTATGAGTTTTGAAGAAAAAAGATAAATTGTAATATTCAATTTTGTTGTTTTGATGAAAACCGTATTTTATGAGGAATGTATCTATTGTTTTCATAATTTTTTAAAAAAAAGAAAACAACAATTTGTCGTTTCCGAAAATAGACCATTTTCGAAGTTGTTTTTGAAAACATTTTTTGAAAATAATTGTACCAAACGCATTTTCGTTGTTTTTCTTGTATTTTTTGTTTTTGAAAACATAAAAATAAAAACGGATCACGAACCAAACATGGCCTAAGAAACAAATATTTACTATGCGCAAATTTAGGCTTAAAATGTGCCTCGTATTTGTGCTGTTTCTACCCGTATAAGTCAAAAGAGAGATTCTATTTTGTTTTTTATTTTTTTTGTTTAAATTAGGTTAAATTACAAATTTAGTGGTGAACTTTGAGGGATGTATCTATTTAATTCCTAAACTTTCAAAATTACAAATTTAGTCCCTGAACTTTCAAATATTTTAAAATTGACAAATTGATTAAACATAAAATTAAAAATTTAGGGTGACATTAGATATAAAATTTAAATTTATATCTAATAAATCAATTAATTTTAAAAAAAAATTGAATTTATCAGTGACCTATTAAACACAAAATTGAAATTTTAGGGACCTATTAGACACTTTCGAAAGTTTAGGGACCAAATAGACATACACTTCAAAGTTTATGGATTAAACTTGTAATTTAATCTTCTATTTATATGCAATTTTATTTGGATTAAATTTACATTCCTAACAATTTGTTCCAAAGATTTATCAAATTGTTTTTTCTGCAAAGGTAGATATATAATTTACTGCAAAAGAGCGACTTCATAGCTTGAGGTCAAGGCACAAAATACAAGAACACTAACATCAACAACGAACATAACAAAAGTTGAAAAACCCAAACAAGCAGCAAACAAGAGAAACCATGAAATCAAGAGAATCAAAGCTAAGAAGAATGAGGATGAACTGACAAATGCCCCCCAACCATGAAAAGCACCAGGCAACAAGATCCACCTTAATAGCACAAAGGACAGATTGAGGCAACTGATCTACCGACCCATGAAGACCAAGATTACCTCCCTCCAAATATGATAAATAGACGCACACCAAGCAAGCCTCCAAACCTGACTTATGTGACAGTTGCCTCTACTCACATGACAAATCCACTCTAGCTCAAAGTCCCATGATGAAATTTTGTGGGTAGAATCTCACTAAGAAAGCATATTATTTCCTATAGTTCGACTAAAAGTGCACTCGAAAAATAAATGGTCACAGGTGATAACACCAAATTAGTGTTATCTTTTCATTCCTAATTTGAGCTTGTTAGTGTGAATTTTATGTGTTTTGTCTATTTTGTAGGTTTTTGAGCAATAGGAGCTCCATGGAGCATTGAGAACATTTCCTAGTTTAAACGAGCTAATCAGAAGGTCATTCGAGCGTCCAAGCGAAGCAAAAGTAGTAAAATGACCAAAATGCCCCAAGAGACAGTGTCGAAACGCTCACAAGAGGAAAAATGCACCATTTGACCCGAGGTCGAGTGCTTAGGTGCCAGTTTGGGCGCCTAAGTGCTGCAACGGGTTTTATTTAAAGCCCGTTTGCCGCCTAGGGTTCGGGCAGTCTGATTCCAGCCTTCATCTTGCAACTTTTCTCTCTTTTTTCTCTCTATTTCAGTCAAACTTAGGTAGATTTTTATTTCATGACTTGTAATCGGGCCATTTGTACCAATTTGGAGTTTCGTTGGGCGTAACATTGTAGCAATGTGAGATATGAACCTTGAGTTTGTATTTTTCTCTGTTTTATGGTGTTTTGAATTATGTTCTTATTACCAAAGGACTGACAAATTGGCCTTAATTTCTCATCTTTTTGCTATACGTTAGACTTGTAGGTGTCCTCGATCGTTAGACTTGTAGGTGTCCTCGATCTCTCATTTGATTTTATTAGCATATAGGTTGGGGGTCACATTAACGTCTAGAGCTAAAACCTTCATTCGTTTTGCATGTGATAGGCCTAGGATTCAAACACACAATTGAACTAGGTTAATTAGGTTAATTGAATTTAGTTTAATTGTTTTGTTCAATTCCACTGCTTAAGGTTGCTAGCTAGAATGCATGGAACGATCGTGCCCAACATAATAGTTAGTTTAAAACTGATTTAGATGTTGGAATTTTGGTTAAATTAGAGAAGACTAATATGGTGTTCCAAGTAGTCGAATGAGCTTAAAACATGAGTTAAAATGAATGGTTTAATTTTATCTATGATCATTGCTACATCAGTTAAACCCAACGATCTCCGATTTGGTATTTGGTAAGACTAATTTTTTCCCTCTCGTTTAAATTATCTGCTTAATTTAAAATTTATTTTTAATTAGCCTTTTGTTGCACAAACCCCCCTAGTGTGTTTGTTCGATCCATTAAAGAGAGCCAAAGTAACCAAATCACTGCCTCCCTGTGTTCGACCCGACCACCACTATGTACTACAAAATACTTGGTGTAAACTGGTACAAATTTATTTGACGTGTTTGACGAGCACACTCAACGGGACTCCTCCAAAGATAAACAAAGTAAGCAATCAGTTGGAATAGCCATATCCCACCTGTGAGGACGTTCTCTAGTGATCAACCTATCTCGCACTGCCAACTAGAAGATAAACAAATGCTTAGGAATATTCCCTCCAAACTAGAGGAGTTTATCCCAAAGGCACTTCCAATTTATGCGGTCTACTAACCTCCCAAGCATTGGTTATAGAAAACTGGGTAGAACGATCTGGGCACCAAATAGGACTATCCTCTCGAGTCATACAAGGTTGAACATCATGAACCAAATGTAAAAGCTCATGCAAAACACATGGCCAAACCTAAGATCTATCAAGGAGTAAAAAATCAACAACACGAGCAAAAAGGGTACCACCCGTAGTATAAACTACCCACTCGTGATAATTGGCCACAAGAGAACCCCTGACAGCCAAGGATCCAACCAAAAATCTATCAAATTGTTGCAATTCAATAAGTAGTACATACATTGATTTATAAACAATTAAGTATAGTTGGATAGTTAAAGTTTTTTTAGTAATGTAAGTGGTTATTCGCACATCTGACCTCTTGCTCTATTTACATCTAATAATTTTTTAAAGTTTTGTTCAAATCTTCACCAACCTAATAATAATTTTTTAAAACAAAAAGATACCTAATTGTTACATAATTTCACTCCAAAGTCTCCTATTTTTTTGCGTCGATTGGATATCATGTACAGATAAAGTATGAGATTATTATTCTTTTTATTTTTGGTGTTTTATTTGATCTGTGTGCCGTGATTTTTTCCCCTTGTTTGTGAATTTCTGTACAAAAATTTTGCCTTTATTTTTCTCTACAATTTCTACAATTTACTTGTTTATAAAATTGCTAATTAATTAGCATAGAATAAAAGGTTGACCAAATAAACAAAGCAATAAAAGGCTTACTTTAAAATGTAGCAAGGAAAATATAATAAATCGATTTGACCCATCAAGATAGCTATGTTTTAAAAATAGAAATATCTTTATTAGCCCTATAAATAGCATAGTTTAGCAAAAGTTTCCTAAAATATGATATATATATATTTTTCCCTATAAGCCTAAAATATGGTTTGAATAATATTCTTAAAAAAGTAAGTGACAAACAAAGACAAATTGAAGCTAAAAATATTTAATTAAATTCTAAATCTAGTTTGATATGATGTCTATACGGGTCTATTTATTTCTTCAATTTTAAATTCAAATTTATGTTTATTTAGGTCCTATTTAAAATCATTTAGATCCTGTTTGACAATGATTTTATTTTTTTTTTTAAAAATTAAGCATATAAATACTACTTCCACGTATGAATTTCTTTATTTTGTTATCTACTTCTTACATATGTTTTCAAAAATTAAGTCAAGTTTTGAAAACTAAAAAAAGTAGTTTTCAATTTTTTTTTTAATTTTTGGAATTTGACTAAGAATTCAATGTTTTCTTAAGAAATATGAAATTCATTGTAGAGAAATGATGAGAAAATAAACACAATTTTCAAAAACCATTGGTTATTAAATGAGACCTTAGTTTTTGGTTTTTGAATATTGAAAATCAAACCTATAAATACTACTTCCACCTATGAATTTTCTTGTTTTGTTATCTACTTTTTACATATGTTTTCAAAAACCAAGCTAAATTCCGAAAACTAAAAAAAGTAATTTTCAATTTTTTTTTTTTTTTTTTTGGAATTTAGCTAAGAATAAGAAAGATGAAATCCCTTGTATAGAAATGATGAGAAAACAAGCACAATTTGAAAAAAAAAACAAATAGTTATCAAAGGGGCCTTAGTTTCAATATTTTCAAATGATTTTAATTGGTTCATAAACTCTCAATTTTGTGTTATCTTGTCATTATGCTTTTAAAAAAAATCAAATAATCTAAACTTTTTAATTTGGGGTTGGATAAGTCTTTATTTTTAACTCTAGTATTTTAACACTTATACAAATACTAACTATATTATTTAAAGATAACTTAATGAACTGGTTTTGAGCATATTCAAGTATTTGGTAGTATAAGCCATTTAATTGAAACTTTTGTTGATACTATAATTTGGTTAGTCGAATCAACGGTGAATTTGTATTTCTGAGAAATATGATGTACCTACAAGACAAAAATAGGTGAACGGCAGGGTGATGCTAAGCCACTGACACTCTGACGCTCAAGTCAGCAATCGAGTTAGGAAGTGACTCAGCTAGTAGAAAAGTTTTCATATTTGGACGTATCTTCAAATGTTGTCTTCTCCTTATTTTATATTAATATAATCGTAACGTATACTTAAGTATTCTGACCCTTTCCAAGAATGTCGTCGGGCTGTTGGGATATCACCATTACGGAACAATTACTTAACCTCTTTCATTTGAACCTAACGAGACCTATCGAGTGTCGAGGATTGACTTTTCTCTCTCACTTAAGATTCGTTTCATTCTAGGTTCGTGAAATGTCTCTTAGTCATCCACTTGTGGGTTTAGGGGTTTGGCTAAACCGGCCTTGGGCCGACCAACTAGGCCATTTGAAGACCCCTTAATGATCATCAAGGGGTCAGCCAACTAGGCCATATGGAAGGCCCCTTGATGATCCTCAAGGGGTCGGCTAATTAGGCCATTTGGATGACCCTTTGATAATTGGCCGACCCCTTGAGGGGTCGACCAATCTAGGCCATTTGAAAGACCCATTGACCCTCAAGGGGTCGGCCAATTAGGCCATTTGGAAGATCCCTTGAGGAGTCGACCAACTAGGCCATTTGGGAGACAGCCGCCTGTACTTTTGGCCATGGTCCTTTTTTTTTTTTTTTTTTTTTTTTTTTGGGCCTCCATCCCTATTCTTGAAATCTACTCATCGACCTTGACATTCCTACAGTCAATTTTTCACCCTCAACAACTTTCAACACTATAAAGGACAAATTAGTCTTACATGTTATATATATATATATATATATATATATATATATAACATCATAAACAAGGAGTATATAAATATAACATCATGCAAATATGGAGAGTGGGGATTTAAACTTAATCATAGCCTTATAGAAGAAGTTGGGATGCTTTAATGTTTAGTTGATAATCTAAAAACATGAATTTGGAAAAGGAATTTACCGAAAAAAGTAGTTGTAACCCCATATTTTCACTATTTTTGAATATGTATTTGATAGCAAACTTAAAATTTAAAAACACTAAAAATATATAAAATGTTGTTTTAAAAAAAATCACTTTTTAAGTTAGAGAATCTAAATAAAATCATCACTATTTTTAAAAAAAAGAAAACAAATCTAAAAAAACAAAAAATCATCCAAAAATAAGGAACTGAAACTGAATTGGAATAAAATACTTATCACGTTATTAATTACATTGAACTATACTCGTGTTGACACGTACTATAAATGGGATGTTATGATGGGATGAAAAAGAGCTATTCATTAATATGGTAATTGATAGATACCTCATAGTCTTAAGTCAAAAAAAGGTGAAGCTGCCATTGGAACAGTGGAAAGACGCGTGAAGAGCACGTGCCAAGGACTGGAGAGTGGGACAAAAAACTGTAGTAATTGTTTGGTAGATGGTTAACAAAAAATCTGTTAAATTAAATGGGAGAGTGCAGTGTTGTTCAAGTAAACGGAGCCAAGGGAGAAGCAGAATAAATTATGATTTAATATAATAAAATTCAATTTCCTTTTTTTCATAAATAATAATAAAAATGTAAAAGGGATAAAGATGTGAGCGGTTGGCTATGATTTCCTAGTCATAGTTTTGACTCGAGAAGCAATGCCAGCCTGTTTGCCATTTTCAGTTGTGGGATCTTATCCTAAATCAAATTTCATTTCCTTTCTTTTTTTAAAAAAAAAAAAGAAAAACTAGAAAAAGAATACCTTAAATCTCATTTTTGTCCATTTAACTTTTAAGTTTATTAAAGTCGGTTAGGCATGTCATTCAGATTCAGATTCTGTTTTTATTTTTAGAATTATTCAATTAAATGGGTTTAATCAATTTGTTTTTAAAAACAGTCTTTGCAATTATGGATTTAATCAATATGTTCGGTGGATTTATCTTTAAAACAGTTTTTTAAATTTGTGATATATATTGTACAAATTCTAAAAACAATAATTTTTATATTTTTAAGGGTTTTGTATTCTATATTTGAAGACACATAATTATACTTTTAAAAAAGAAACTTTAATATATGTACTATTTCATATAAACTCATTTTATTTTAGTTAAAATTAAAAAAGAAAAAATCAATTTATACTCCTAAACTTCAAAAATTGTATCAATAAAAATCCTAAACTAATAAATAATGTATCAATTTACACCATTTGTTAGATTCTGTTTGAAAAGCTATAATTTACACGTGTGCAAACTTTAAATTGATTCACTTATAAAAGTTTAAGAATTTAATTGATATAATTATAAGTTTGTAAACTAACGTTTTTTAAATTGAATCTAACAGAAGATGCAAATTGATACACTTATGAAAATTAAAGATTTAAATTGATACAATGATTAGTTTAGTGTTTTTATTAATATAACTCCCAAAGTTTAGGGGTATAAATTGATTTTTGTCTAAATTAAAATAGGTTAAATATAATATTATATAAATGATATAATATTACAACTTAAAAAAAACAATACTATACGATTTTAATTATACAAATTTTATAACATAAAATATATAATTAAATTTATATTTTTAAAAAATATTATTAAATTGGTTAAATTACAAGTTTAGTCCATAAACTTTCAGGCTTGTGTCTATTTGTTCTCTAAACTTTAAAAAATCTCTTATAGGCCCTTGAACTTTCAATTTTGTGTATAATATATCATTGAACTTTGAAAATGTCTAATAGATCTCCAAAATTACAATTTTGTGTCTAATAGATCCTGACATATTCAAAAAATTTAAAAATTAATTGATTTATTAGATATAAAGTTGATTTTTATGTCTAATAGGATCCTACATTTCCAATTTTGTATCTAGTAAGTCCGTGAATTTTAAAAATGTTAAATTACAAGTTTAGTTTTTGAACTTTTAAGTTAGTGTCTAATAGGTCTCTGAATTTTTAATTTTGTATCAAATAAGTCCCTAAACTTTAGAAAGTGTCTAATAGGTCCTTAAACTTTTAATTTTATGTCCTATAGCTATTTGAATTTTAAATTTTGTATCCAATAGGTCCTTGATCTATTCAACATTTTTTAAAATTCTCACGTTTTTTAAAAGTTATGGACCTACTAGATGCAAAATTCCAAGTTAAGGGTCCATTAGACATAAAATTCTATTTTATATCCAATAGATCAGTTATTTTTTTAAAAAAATTAAATATATTAGGGACCTATTAGACATCAAATTGAAAGTTCAAGGACCTATTAGATGTTGGAAAAAAAATTGATCCCTACGTACCAAGCAAAAGAATGTGGCAAATAGTGGTTGGGGAGGGAGAGTAAAGGTAGAACTTTTCTTTAAAAAAATTATGTGAAGTGGGAAATTTGAACTTTTGACCTCTTAATCGAAGTTACGTACTTTATAGCAGTTGAGCTATGCTCATATTGAACAATTAGGATTTTTTTTTTTCTAATACTAATAAATAGACAATAAATGTATAGAAAAGAAAAGCCTAAGAGTGTTTATATATATATATATATATATGTAAAACAAACATATTGAAAATTTGAAAATGAAAGATGAAAATTGTTATTTTTTAATATACAAGGGTATATTTGTAAAAGCGTTATTTTCTTTTCATTTCTTTTAAGCATCCAAACAAGAAAAAAAAGAAATTTCTAATGATATGAAATCTATTAAAATCCATTATGTTCCAAACAAGATTAGGAGTTTAAAATCATTTTCATTTTTTAAAATTATAGAGTTTAAAAGCATTTCTTTCAATTGCAGATGCCAGAGCATTAAAGTCCATGGACCTATTTGACATGAAATTAAAAATCAAGGAAACTATTTGACACTTTGTAAAGTTCAAGGATGAAATAGACATAAACCTAAAAGTTTAGGGACTAAACTTGTAATTTAACATTTTAAAAATATCAAATTGGTCAATGACCTATTAGACACAAAATTGAAAATTCATGGACTTATTGGACACAAAATTGAAAGTTTAAGGACATTTTTTAAAGTTTAGGGATCTATTTGACACAAAATAAAAGTTCAAAAACTAAATAGACACAAATATGAAAGTTTAGAGACTAAACTTGTAATTTAACCTATTAAATTTATTAATAATATTTGAGATTTAACTAAATATTTAGTCTGTATTATTAATATTTTTTTCATTTATAAATATATTATTAAATAGATTAGGAACAACTTTTTAAATTGAGATTAAATTTCTAAATTTGTTACTAAACGCGTTAAAGATATGAAATACAATTTTGTTTTTGTTTTTGTTTTTGTTTTTATCAAATTCCTTGTTTTTAATTTTCTATTTTCATTGACTAAACACACTCTTATATGTTTGTTCCCGAGTTTTGAAATTCCTTGTTTTTTATTTTCTGTTTTCACTGACTAAACACACACTTATATCTTTGTTCCCGAGTATTCAGGCCAGTTTATGCCCCAATTGTTCTCATGGGACGGACCATCAAACTAATTTATTAACTATTATCCTAGGTATGTGACTACATGAGAGTTGAACCATGATAATTATCAAAATGTCTATTTTAATATGTTAAGTTTTTACAAGATAACTTGAATTAACAAAATACATTCATTTTATTTATTTATTTATTTGAGTACAATAGGGATTGGGGGATTCGAACCACCAACTTCGTTGTCGTTAACACATTCAATATGCCAATTAAACTATGTTTTCTTTGGCTACAAAATACATACATTTTAGTTTATGAACTTAAGAAAGATACTCATTTTAACTATAGCTATTATTTTGTCCCTAAATATTCGCTTACTTAATACTCGATTATTAATCATTTATTTGAGTTCAAACCATGCACATATTAGTATATTAATACACATAATAGAAATCAAAACAACATTATTTAATTATTAAAAGTAGAATAAAAGTAAATATCAATATTTTTCAAAAAAGTTTTAAACTAAAATAGAATTTAAACAAAAAAACAAAGAGGATTTGAAGAGAAACAAGGAGACGAAGAGGTGGAGAAAAACGACAGTAACTGTCGCGGAATAAGAGGACGTCAGCCTGTACACCGGACACTGCTTCTTAGTTCTTACCATATATTTTTCTTTAAAGCTTTTTTTCTTTTTCTTCAACTGCCACCTGTCGGTCACCCACTCTATTCTCATTTCCCAACTTCTCTAATTAGTTACTCAAAGCTTAGATGGGCCAATTTCAATGATTTTATCAATATATTCATAAAATTAAAATCTTTAAGATGTTCATAGAAATTAGGTGGAGAAATATTTTTAAAAATAATTGAATATAAATTGCACACGCTCCAAGAGTGAAAGGGCAAGCAACGAATTCTATCTTAAAAAATAAATTTTGTAAAAAGAAATAAACAAAATACAAAAAAAGTACAATTTATAATTAATTAAGGGCAGTGAAATGTGATTATATATTTTAAAAAAAAAAAAAAAGGTGCGTCCGTGGAGGGGAAAATTAGTTGAAGAATCACATTAAATGAAATAGAGAAAAACAAACAAACACAGAAAAAAGAAGGGGTCCGGTTCCCGTTTGAATACCGCATTAAAACGATTCGTATCAATTTTCTGTTACTCTTTGTACGTCCCCAACTACCATCTAATTATTTCAATTCTGCATTTTTTTTAAAAAAATTCTAAATAAGAATGGGTTGACTTTGACGTTTACCTAATAGGCTTGATTTGCTTCTTAAATACAACCCTATTTTTATACTTGTATCTCAAATTCTCTCTCTCTCTATATGTGTATGTGGGTGTCTCAATTTTACTCATTAATTAATTAATGAGATTTATATAGATTTTAATGAGATTTATATAGATTTTATGTGTGTGGATTTAGTATTTGAATACCCAATTAAAGATTATTTTTATGTGTTGTATATGGTTCTAATTTTTTCCATCATGCAATTTCGACATTTGAGTTATTTTTTACTCTTTGACAAATTTGTTCTCCACCTTAATTGTTTGATATTGAATCTTTTCTTCGTATTTCGATGATGATATTGATATTGTTTTAACCTAATTAATCTTCTTGATCTTGTTTTTAATTTCTTTAAAGGTTTTTTTTTGGGATGTGAACATAACTATTTTTCATCATATGCAAATAATTAATTATAAAAGTATATAGAGAATAAAAATGATTACAATAATAACTCTCCAACAGGCCCAGCCAATAAATTTAAGAGAAGACTATTTTACCTCTTGTCTCTTTTCTCTTTGGCATTAGAATTAGATTGAGAATGAGAAATAAAATAAACATATCACCTAAATTTTAAATATATTAGATCAAAGTGAAAACAAAATCAGATAATTATTAAAAAAAATCATTACATAAAATTTAAATTTAAAAACCAACCGTAAGGAAAAATTGAGAATATCTGAAAAAAAAGAGCAAAAAATTATGGCATGTTAGTCTTGAAAATAAAATAGATAATGCATATATTTTTGAAATTAACATTTACATTGAAAAGGTGAGACAATCTAAAAAGATTCATGCCATTTTAACAATACGAAGTGACCTGCTATCTAACATCGACATCATTTAACTTCATCTTAGTGGTAAGGCAATTGAAAAGTTACATAAACTCAAACTCGATAGGGCATACAAATGATCGGAATATATTCTATTATTAGAAGAAAGTCTTTTAAGTTGAATAGAGCTTGGAGCATGTGGCCTTTGAAGCTTCATAGATCAACAACCTTAAAGCATGATGATGCCAGCCTTTGAAAAATCTAAGATAATCTAATTTAGTCGCATGTCAAAAATGAATAGGTAATAAAAAGGAGTGTTTGTATATATGGACCTTAAAAAGGACCACAACAAACACTAGCCCTAGGTCGTGGACCCAAAGGGGACACCGCCTTGGTGGTTGGCCACAAATACATTGGCAAATGATGTAATCTTTTTGTCCCATATCTAATTCAATAGACCGACTTTTGTGACCGCTTTAAAAGCTATGATATGAATTAAAATTAAAACTATTTGGATATGTAAAAACTTGTCACTCAGAAAAAAAAAAAAAAAAAACCTCAACAAAAATGGTAATGGAAAGAAAAACTCAATTAACCATAGTATAAAAAAAAAAAAAAATCAAAACTCTTGAATAGTTTATGATTTGTAGCAAAGAAAGATGAACAAAGAACTTGAAGTTTTTTTTAGTTCAACAACTGTAGGGTGTGTGATTGGTACAACCCCAACTTTTTATAGGCACGACAAGAAAAAAAAAATATTCCATTATGCTATAGACTGAATCAAACAACTGTATAAATTTGTGCAGTTGGTAAATTACACAAGAAAACAAATAAATGAGGTTGACAGCAAGGGCAATAAATAAGAAAAGGATTTATCATTGATCTCTTATTAGTGGCCTTAGTTCTCTTTAAAAGAATTTCTCTCAATTTTTGGCAGCTTCTCCTTCCATATACATCTGTCATCCAACTAGAAATCCTTTTGTACTGTTTGCTTTTATTTCCCAAATGATCTGCATATTATATCCTTTCTTATTGTCAAGATGTTTTTCATATATTCTCAGCCTTGTAAACTTCTCATGCAGTAAGAAAATACACAACAATATACTACTTTCTTCAAAATTAAATGTTGGGTTGAGTCTTACACCAATTAATATTTTGGTCAGCAAATTAAACTAAGAATATCAGAGTTAAAGTATAAGTTTAATATAGTAGAGGATTATTATAAAGTTACAATAATCTTCTCACATTAATTACATCCTTTTTGTCAATTATACACATGAACTATACAAAGAACAAAGGAGGAGATACTGTATTATCTTGACAACTAAACAAGAAAAACAATCTCTAGTGAGTTCTTTTAGTTGGTTGCAATTGAACTACAATTATACTTTTTTGAGTTCTTGTGTGTGGTCTTTCAAAAACTATCATCAAAACAAATCAATATTCTTTTACTATAGCTAAAGACACATAAAAAATTGCTAGTTTACATTGGAAGAATGAATAATAAAAAATTACCTACTCTCAAAATAAATATATATACAATCGTAACAAGATCTTGTCTTAATCTAATGTACCATATAAAAATTATAAATTGATCGCCACTAATTACAATGTCATCTTTATATTACCATCGACTCAACATAATTTCTTCTTAAATTTCTAATAAGTTAGTTGAGGTACGTCGAAATCCATCTTTTTCATTATTACTTGAGCTATTCTACATATTGAAAAGGGTAATATTAAGACTTCATAAATCCAATTCTATTTTTTTAACCTAATTTGAATGGGATCCCAACAGACAAATCTTACATAAAAGTAAGAAAAAAAAAAGAAAGATAAATGAACACAAATTATCAAGATATTATTATTTTTAACATATGCTTAAAAGCAAATTAAAAATTGTATGGTACCAAAATAAATAAAATAATATACAAGTGGGGGAGGTGATTATATGATAGTGACCAGCCAAAAGGTGTTGGTATACATATGAAAGAAAGAAAGACAAAGCACTGTGAAACTAAGTTGAAAAGTGGTATAAATTTCTGCAAGTTCCATTTATTTGGAAATAATAATGCACTAACCCAACAAAACAAATCATATTGGATTTGTCAAAGGAGTGGAGCCATGCCATGCCATGCACATCTCCCAAAAAACTAAGCATTTTATTTTGCAGTTAGGTCACATGTCATTTTCTTTTACCACTCAAATAAAATCTTAGCTTACACCCATTTTCACATAAAAGTCATAACCTTGTGCATGGCAAATTTCTACACTTAATTCTTCAAGACATTAGTAACAGTCTTTTAAAAGTGTATATATATACTTTTTTTTTTTTTATTGTATCATTTGCAGGCTTTCAATATGCTCATACTCCATTTCTAAAAGTTGTAATAGACACTAGCCTCAAATCTCAGGGCCGAAAATATATTTTACTCTTAATCTTTTATACATACTCTTAACTTGGAGGTTACGATATAGACCATTTTATTAATGTTAAAAGGAAGTGCAATTTTCTCAAGAACCAAACAAAAAATGAAAAAAAAAAAAAAAAACAAGCTCAAAGTAGCAATCGATGTGGCAAACGGTGCCTAATTTTAAATCAGCGATTAGGAATGAGAAGTAAATTTTCAGACTTTACAGAAAAACATGTGGGAAAAATAGGTAGAAAACAAACAGAAAATTGGGTTCTCCTTTACACAAGGGTTTATAATTTCCTTATGGTTAGGTAAATTGATAGTTTATTTGTTTGATTGTGGCTGCTGTGGCTTTCTCATTAATTTATAATATGCTTTTACATTCACGTTTCTTTTTTCTTCTATGTCTTGAAAATGACCCAATTACTCTCTTGGCTTTTTCTACTTTCTTAAGTTCATAAAAAATATATTAATTATTGTTGAAGAGAGAGAGAGAGTAGAAGAATTTGTGTTGTTGTTGAATTTTGAGTTGAGAGAATTTGATGGGGCCCTAGGAGATGCTTTGTTTGGGTACAGAATATTTGAAATATCCCTCAAAATCATGAAGAAAAGTAAGAGAAATAGAACACATATTGGCATTATTTCAACTTGAATTTATTGACATCTACATTATTTAAGAGGAATTTTTTTCATACTACTTCCATTTATTACTACCTTAGTATAGAAAATTTTTCATACTACTTCCATTTATTACTTGCCACATCAACATCATTTTAAAAATTATGTGGGGTCCACTAGTATTAAAACATAGTGTGAACAAAGAGAATGTGGTACTCCAATAGTACTAGAAATTTTCCACTTGATTGGATGGAAAAATGAGCTATGTGATGGTAGATATCAAAAATCTATTGTTAAATTCCACAAATGGCAAAATAGAAAGGACTGTTTGAGGGTTTTGATTGGTACAATGTGGTATTTGTTGAAAATCTATTCTTGACAATCAAGAGGTTATAGTGGAGAGAGAGTATTGAAAAAAGTATACATAGGACCATTAGAAAGATATGATATTTAATTTATAAGCAACGAGGCTAAATGTGATGATTCTCGCTAGAGAAGTTAGTGAGAGTTTTGTGTTGCGATCAGACAAATATTGTGGTATGAAAGATGGGATCTAAGGATCAAGTTGGTTGGCTTATTGGGAGGTAGAGTCGTGTGACTGCACGATCTAATCTAAAAGAATTCATGCGATGCATGTATGAGCAATGACATGCCTCAATTTGGATTGGGCTACGGTTGTGTCAAACAATTGGTATAGTTGTAATTGACATTTAACTTTTACATGTAAAATTTAGTTTGAATGTGAATTATTGTTTCAAGTGGATTAGACTAAGAATAAAGTAAAATGGCTATAAAGTCATGTCATTATAATATATTTATTTATAACAAAAATGATAACATCATGACATTAGAAATTTGTTTATCTTGCCTTGAGAGATTTTGATGAACTAAAGTTAAAATATAATTGCACTATTTTAATCTCTAAAATCTAGAGAATGGTGCTTCTATTTGATTTAATTTGTAATTTAAAATGTGATATTTGAGCATTAAAAATTTAAAAATAATTCTAAATGATGATTTAAATTAGTTTGTTATCAATAGCTCAAATTGAGATATATATGATAAAGTAAGTTAGGATATAATATGAAAATTCATAGGATAGTCAAGTTTATACTAAACATAACTAAAAATTATGTTTTCTTGTATCCTTTTATTTGTCGTGTAGTTTAAATATACCAAATTTATTAGTAGGTCAAAAAGAAAAAAAGAATCATGCATAAGCTAAGCCATCACATCATCTTCTAACAATCAACTTAAGTCAAGCTTAATTAACTAAGACATTAGTAACATTTTTTATATGTTAAAGGTTCAAATCTTCTCCATTAATATTATAATATTTTTAAAAAAACAATCATATTTTAATAATTTTTTTTTAAAAAAACAATCAAATTCTAACTTATCAAGATATATTTTTATTTAGGGAAAATATCAATTTTGACCCTAAACTTGGCCGATTGTATCAACTTTAACCATGAACTTTCAATTTCATCAATTTAAACATCAAATTTGGCAGATTGTATCAATTTAACCATAAACTTTCAATTTCATTAATTTAAACCTCAAATTTGAATAAGTGTATCAATTTACCCATTCGGTTAAGTTTCTATTTCAATCACCGTTAGAAATGTTTCCCACATATGCCCAAAGGCATGTGTTGCTCTATGATATGTACTTGTTTGTTATTTTTAAAAACAATTACCAAAAAATAATTAAATCATTCCAGATTGGATCGCAACCATCATGAAAACTACGAACTCGACTCTCAAAAGTAGGGCCCACACGAAAACGAAAAAAAATTGATTCTTGTGTTCCTCTCGCCTTTGATGTTGATACCAGTGACAACGAGTGTGAAGAAGATCCAAGTGGTGACGTCATTGAAAGCGGCAACAACCATGGTAGTTTCATCAACTTCGGTGGTGATGAGTTTGAGCTCGACTAAAATGCGGGAAAGAATAGGGAAGGGAAGACAATGGTGGACAGAGGGACACTCATGAACACAATGAATTGGTCGTAGCCGATCTTGTCAGCCCCGTCGACAGTCTTACAGAGGATTAAAGTGACATCAATTCTGAAGAGGAAGGGACAAAGATTTCGACGAGGGCGATTCTGAAAGTCCTATGTTCATTGTGACAAACGGAGGACAAATCGAGCTCCGACGAGAAATTAAAAAAAATCAATATTGACCGATTTAAGAATAAGAGTACTCCACTGAGAAAAAATATGGTGCAAATAAGCTTTGTTTCTACTAAAAATTGATGGCGCCTAGGCTTTGTTTCAAGTTGAAGGCTAAAAAAAAAATAAAAAAATACAACGCCTAGGTGTCACAGACTATTTACAAAGGTAGAATGCTAGCACCTAGGCATTGTTTTCGATGCCTAGGTACTATGAACTTTGAAGCATGAATTTGGGACACGCGCCTAAGGTTTTTTAGCCTATAAATACATATCTTTATCCAAATTTAAGGGAGATTTTGGAGGGAGAACAAGTGGAAGATGGCATGACACTATTTTGGAGGATCCGAGTAACCGAACGGAGCGAGAGTGACGATTGGAAACTCGTGGAATTGCTGAGATTTGTTTCTTTTCTCTTTTTTCCTTCTTTTTTATTGTTTGTAATGACTTCAATGGTTTTAGTTAGGACTTTTGTTGAGATTTTCGTTATGAACTAATTTACTCTTTCTAGAGCTTTGATGTAATGGTTATTCGAATCTTACTCTTTCTTAGTTAACAGTTGATGTTTCTATTTCATTTGTGATTGTGAAAACTATTTAATGTGTGCTTAGATTTGACCAATCTTTACATTGATTTTGTGTCGTAATTTGAGGTTGTGAGACAAGAATTATTGATGAACTTGAATTATTCCCTCAACATCTCTAAAAGGACAAAAAGGATCAACAATACAACAAGTTTATTAATATTTTAAAGAAACCGCATATTAACATTCTTTTTGCAGATGCCCTTGCACAAATGCGACATCATGTCAAATTCATGAAGGATATCTTGAAGAAGAAAAAGAAATTGGAGGATTATGAAATGATCCCACTCATAGAGGAGTGCAGTGCCATACCACCCAAATTGAAAGATTTAGGGAGTAATTCCTTGTTCGATTGGTGATATTATCTTTGCTAATGCCTTATGTGATTTAGGAGCTAGTATTAACTTAATGTCTTTGTCTATTTTTTAAGAAACTAGGAATAGGAGAGGTGAGACCAACAATTCTATCTTTGCAACTGGCTGACAGATTAATTAGGCACCTATGGAGAATCAGTGAGCATGTTCTGGTCAAGGTAGAGAAGTTTATCTTTCCTGTAGATTTCTTGGTGTTGAATATGGAGGAAGATGAGAACATGCCAATAATTTTGAGAAGACCATTATTGGCCATGGGAAGACCAAAGATTGATGTAGAGTTAGGAAAGTTGAAGCTACGAGTTCAGGATGAGTTAGTCATATTCAAATTTTCAAGCATCCCAACCCTTCATATCATACGAATTGTACAAGCATCTTTGGGAGTGAATCACCATCATCCCAACCTGATTCAGAGTCACATGCATCATACTACTATTTTAAACCACCTTAAAGAGGAAAAGAAAAGTCAGGCTGAGGACTATAAATCAAACGTTGTTGGAAAGCAACCCAAAGGTTTCTTTTGCAACTTTTATTTTTTTTAGCTTCATTTTTTTGTTTCTTTGTTTTTTTTTTTTTAAAGAAAAAGAACTCCTAACAAGTAAATACGAGGTCATTGGAGCTTTGGATTCTTGAAAGTCAACACATTCAGGGAAGTCTCCTTAACCCTTACATTTGATATTTATTTATTGTTCTTTTTGTTCCTTTCATACACTAAGGATAGTGCATGTTTTTAAATTGGGGGTAGGGTGATTTCCTTGAGTGTGGATAGTTTTTGTTGATTAATAAAGTTTGTTATGATCTTTTGAAATAAAAGGCAAATAAGTACAAGTAGATTGATTGTGGTTTGATTGAGAAGCATATTTGACTTTATTTTTAGCCCTTTGATACTTTTTTGAGCACTCAAGTCTAAGTATTTTGTTGCTTTGATGCTTAGAAGATTTTTTTTGCTTTACAACTTGCTCCAGCCTTCTGAAACAATAGGAATGCAATGTTTTTTGGGAGACGATTTAGGTTGCTTGCCTTTTTGTGGTTCTTGTAAAAAAAAAAAAGAGAAAGAAAGAAAAAAAATTTGTGAAAAAAAAGAAGAAAAAGGGACAGAAAGAGCTTCCTCAATTGTGATAAGTTAAGCCACTCATTGAGCGAGTGCTTTGGGTAAGGGTCCCTACAGTGGGTGTGTGAAAGCTACTGTCTCGAGAAAAAAAAAATGTTGTTTGGTCTTTTATTTTATTAAAAACTCCTAATGATCCTAATTGATATGGTGTTGCTTGAGTGAAGGTTGGCTAAAAGGTGAGATTTTAAAGTCTACTAGAATTTGGGCAAGTTTTGTTGCATTTAAGAAGTTCTTTTGAGTTGAAGAGTGGTAAAACACTAAGAATTGTTCGCACACACACATCTAAGGCTTAAAATGAAGTCAACATAGCTCATTGGTTAGAAATGATTGACATTGCTTGCATCTTATGTTCTTTTATTTTGAAGGTTGATAAATTTTATTTTGAAGCTTGAGACTATCCACTTTGCATGACATTTGGGTTGTTGAGTTTAATTTTCTCGTTAATTGATTCTTTGCTCGAGGGTGAGCAAAAGGCTAAGGTGAGGGTATTTGATAAGTTCATTTTAAATTTATTTGTTATATCTTGTTTAGGTTGTTTTTAATTAGTCTTATAGTTTTTGGGTTTTTATTCATGCATTTCTTTTATTTTTATAGGTAATCAAATATTTCATTTTGAATGCCAAAGTTCGAAGATTTTCAAGTTGAAGGCTTAATAAAAAAAAAAATGCCTAGGCACCACAGATTGTTAGCGAAGGCAGAATGCTAGTGGTTAGGTGCTACGGAGTTTGTGAAGGGAATAATCAAATCAAACTCGCAATAAAAGTGTTGTAATCGACTTTTATTTTCTTTTAGAATTAAACGAAAAATAATTTTTAGGGTAAGCAAACATACCTTAGGATTATATGGAAAGATTTCTGGCAGGTTTTATCTCCCTCACAAAGTCTTCCTAGCTATGACTCGAACAAATGACCAAAGAGATTTGTGGGAACCTTCTTGAAAATAGAGAGAGGGAATGAGACGAGAATATCTAGAGTTCTTTTCTCTTGTTTAGAATCCACTCAATGACTCATTGATAACTCTTAAATTAAGAGTTATATGATAGTATTTCTAGACTAAATTGTCATATTTTATTTCATTATATCTTGGAAATTCCCTAACTTTGAGTCATTTTGCTCTATGATTAATTTTGATATAGTAACATTATTATTAGAGCAAAATTATCTTAATTAAGGTGCTTTATGTGATTAATTCAGGTTTGATTAAGGAGGATTCCAGAAGCCAAGAGCAGCAGTTTTACAAATGTTTGCTGGAGCAAACTTTGCGATTCAGGCTTATACGAATTTCGCACTTGGGAATTTTGATTCATTAATTGAGTTGGCAGCTGTCAGTCTAATCAGCGTGTTTTCAGCCATTAGGAGTCTTCCACGTCGCCAGTCTTGTCTAATATGCCCTTGTTTTCATAAAGAAGGGAATATATGTGTGGGCAGTCGTTTTCTTGGAGAAGAAGAAGCTGGAAATCCCGAAATAACAGAGAGAGAGAGAAGGAGGCGGATAACTCCGATTCTCGAGAGGCCATCAACGGAAGTTTACCCAAAAAGGAAGGTTTCTCCAGGGGATCAACGCCGATGCTGAGTCAAATATTTTGGGGCAGCTTTCCGATTTCTTCTGCTACATTTTCTGCTTTTGTTTAGTTTATTTTCTGCATTATTTTCATTATGTTTACATTTCGACTTTTCTGCTGTTGTTTTTACATTATGAACTAATCACCATAAGGTGAGGATTAGAGGATGATTGCTTTTGATTAAGGTTATAGAGGAGTATATTTCATTTCCATCGATTTGGTTTTTAAGAGGGCTTATTCATAGTTCATGTCCGTTTGGCCAGCCGATGTGAGCAGTGTCCCTTTGATTTCTGGGAAGAATAGGAGGGGCTGAGAACTTAAAAACCACGTTAGCCCCTTGTTAAGGTTAGTAGCTAGCTAAGTGAGTAGGTTAGGGATAATCACTTGCCTAACGCACACAAAATACAGTGGGTGCAATGTGCTGAAGTAATGGAAATGAAACAGTATACTTAGGTGATTCGGGAGAATACCGTGAAATCTGTAGTGGGTCGAATGGAATGAATATGTACTCAATTCGTAACTTAATTAAAGCATGATTTACCTCTAATCCAAGCCTTGTTTTAGCTAAAAGTATTTAGACCAGTTATTATTTGTTCAGTTGCGATTCCTCTGTTTTCCCTGCTTTAGCATTAATTTTGTTCCAGCAATAGTGACTTATTTTATTTCATTTTCTTGAAAAATTTGAGTGGTTACAATTTGAGTTACTAGGAATTGATTTAGTAAATAGAAGAATTAATAGTCCCTGTGGATTCGATAATTTACTTACTGCTTGCTACAGAAATATGTGTACACTTGCGCATAGACAACAGAATATCACATAATAATTCACATCACTCTAGCAAGTCATCACTCATCCTTAGGATCCTATTTATAGTGGTCTAGGGCAAATCTTTGTCATAATTAAATAATATATTTTAATATATATTTTATTAAAATATATTTATCTAACTAATTTGAATCTTATTCAAACCTTTTAAAATTCTCCTACGACATCTATTTCTTTATTTGAATCTTATTCAAATTTTATAAATATCTTTTCTTTAATGTATCTTAATACATTAATAATTTCTTTGATATTTAATGTATCATGTACAATAAACATGTTTTTCCTAATTTAATTTATCAAATATATTAAATATTAATTTGAATATTTCAAATTTTGTTTTAACGAAATTGATTCCTTATTGTTCGTATGAGCTAGCAAGGGGACCTTATGGACTTACAAATTATAAGCTCCAATGATACAAAATCAATTAATTAAACTCTTTAATTAATTAATTTTCATTTATTAACTATAGGTCACTCTACTATAGACTTAGAGTTGCATTCTTATGTACTATAGGACAAGTTGTGTCCATCGATCTAATCATTACATGCAAGTTGATCCTTCACAAGTTGTTCGTAATTATAGTTGGGTCAAAAGTCTGTTTTACCCCTGTAATTACATCTTATACCTTAAGTACCAATTTGTTTATGATCCAACCATAAACTAAGTCCCTCTCGGCCCAGTGAGAGGGTGAGACCCCATTGTTCAAGTCCCGAAATCACCACTTAAGGGAACTACTCATCTACTTACTCTATATAGAAAGAAGTGAATTCCATCTTGTGAGATTATGTTCCCAACTCCCTGTTTGGTCAAGTCCTCAAAATGGTAGACTTATTGAATCGACTACAAAAGCCAGCCTCACCCATGCAAATCAAAGGACAAGCTCTCACAGGCAGAAGTTCATAACTCACTCAAGATTAAGATTGAGTCGCATATGATTATTCTAATGAAATATTAATCTTCTCAATTAATGGATTTATAAAGAGAGATTAAATATTTCGTGATCCAGTTTTATACAAACTCATTGTATAAGATACCCCCGCTCACATGTTTCCACATGAACGATTTGGATTAAATCATTTGTAACTATAACAAAGTGGGCCGTATCAATAGTATTACCAATATAAGGCACCCAACCTTATCCATATACTATGACCCTTTAGGTTATTTTTTGAACACGATCCTCTTGTATGCCAACTACATACTGTTCAAGATTACACTAATAATCTTGGATTTTTTATATAATGGATAATATTATATTACAAATAAAATAATCAAAATTATTATTAATTATTAAATAAAATCATTAATTACGAGGCTTTAAGGCATAAATCCCAACACTTTGAAGTGTGAATTTGAGACGCTCGCCTAGGTTTTTTGGCCTATAAATAAATATCTTTATCAAATTTAAGGGAGTTTTTGTAACGCCCCAGGCCTAGGATTTGGAATCCAGATTCGACACCTAACGGCCCCGACATTCCCCTGCATCCCCTACGGCCTAACCACGCTACCTACTTGTCTTGAGCTGTTTGCGAGAGTGAAGACTGTCCCCACAAACCAACACGAGTCATTTCAGCATGCTTTGTCCTCACTCACATGCTTCCTAGGAAAATTCCTAGGAGGTCACTTAACATAAGATTGCTCCAAGCCAAACACGCTTAACTTTGGAGTTCCTATGATTGAGCCACTGAAAAGGAAGGTGCATCTTGTTGGTATAGGCAGTAGCTATTAATTCTTTTAAGCCTTTTCTTAACCATGCCTTACATAGCCTCAGGATCCCTCTCATTCGAATGTGGTCTTGATTCATTCATGTACTCCTCCTAACCTCGGGGGTTACAGTTTTGAAGGGAGAATGAGTGGAAGACGATAGGACACTATTTTGGAGGATCTGAGCAACCGAACGGAGCGAGAGCGATGATTGAAAACTCGTAGAACCTCCGAGATTTGTTTCTTTTCTCTTTTTTCTTCTCTTTTATTGTTTGTAATGACTTCAATGGTTCTAGTTAGGACTTTTGTTGAGATTTTCGTTATGAACTAACTTACTCTTTCTAGAGCGTTGGTGTAATTGTTATTCGAATCCTACTCTTTCTTAGTTAATAGTTGATGTTTCTATTTCATTTGTGATTGTGAAAACTCTTCTAAGCTTAATGCATGTTTAGATTTGGCCAATCTCTACATTGATTTTGTGTCGTAATTTGAGGTTGAGAGACAAGAATTATTGATGAACTCGAATTGTTTTCCCTAATTTGTACTTGAGATAGAGATATCCTTGTAGATTTTGTGGCAATTTTAGGTTCTACATGCTTAATATTTGATTTGTTGAAATTGTTATAGAGATATTGACAATTTACTTTTCAAAGAATATCATTATTACTTGAGAGAGAATATCGAGTCTATAGGGTAGAACTTGACAACAATCTAGAACTAGAAAACTGCATTAGCTATTAATGAATGAAGAGTAGTAGGAGGAAACGGTGAAGTCATTGCTCTAGAACCTTTAGAAATTAAATTTAATCCTTTTTTTACTTTGTTAATTTTAAAGTTTTATATCCTTCAATTGCAATCAAGTTTAAAATTCCATCCTTCTTTGATTAATTAGTGTTCATATAAAATCGAGGCTAACGAATTTGGTAATTGATAGCATTTATTCTCTGTGGAGAACGATACTAGTACTCACACTACTATGTTACTTGTAATGATTCGTATACTTACAAAATCGGGCAACGATTTTTTTTTACTTTGTTAATTTTAGAGTTTTATTTCCTTCAATTGCAATCAAGTTTAAAATTCCATCCTTCTTTGATTAATTAGTGTTCATATAAAACCGAGACTAACGAATTTGGTAATTGATAACATTTATTCTCTGTGGAGAACGATACTAGTACTCACACTACTATGTTAATTGTAATGATTCGTATACTTACAAAATCGAGCAACAATATCACACATTTAATGTGCAAAAATATAGGGAAAAAATCAATTTATACCCCTAAACTTTGGGGGTTTTATCAATAAAAATTATAAACTAATAATTGTATCAATTTAAATCCTAAACTTTCATAAGTGTATCAATTTACAGCAGTTATTAGATTTCGTTTGAAAACGTTAGTTTACACGTGTGCAAACTTATAATTATATCAATTAATAAACTCTTGAACTTTCATATCTAAATCAATTTAGACCAACCATTTCAAATAATTGACATTTTTCAAATGGAGTGTCTAGATTTTTTAAGAAGTCTATACACGTGTGAGAATTGATGCATGGGCGATTTTCAAATCGAGAGGCTAAATTGATTCACTTTTGACAATTTAGGAGTTTAATTGATAGAATTATTAGTTTGCATACGTGTCCAACTAAAGTTTTTCAAACGGAAGCTAACAGAGGGTGTAAATTGACACACTTATGAAAGTTCAATGTTTAAATTGATACAATAATTAGTTTAGGGTTTTTATTGATACAATCCCTAAAGTTTAGGAGTTTAAATTGATTTGTACTGTTGGGATAATCATAAATTCTGCAACCTTTTAAATAGCTTTTACATTATTAAATTTCCAAATGTTAATTAGGCTAAACATTAATTATTGATCACAATAATTGATGTATGAAAGAAAAGATATGTTAGCTTTAGAAATTGTCTTTGTTCAAAGGGAGTACTTGAAAAATCCAATCCTTTGATCATAAATCACCAAAAGACTATAGCCTCGGTATTTGCAAGTTGGTTTACTAATTAAAGAAAACAGCTAAATGGGCATGGACTTTGATTGACTACACAAAATTATGAAGACAGCTCACTCCCACTAACTGATTCATTTGGAATCATCTCATTCTTTCACCAAACTCCCAATTATATCCCAATCTTTTTTTTCCCATCTTGTTTCCTTCTCCAACAATTGTTAAAAAAAAATAATTAATGAGTTAGATTATAAATTTAATTTTGAACTAGAAAGGTAAAAAATTTCAATTACATTCTTGAATGTTGGATTATGCTTTTGTTTAGTCCTTGATATTAACACCACTAATCAAACGTTGACATAGTATGCTCATTGAATAAATTTTGACTGAGTTAGCGTAAAGTAACATAAAATATACTAATAGACATGTCACGTCAGTTTCATATTAGCAGTGTTAGCGTGAACTAAATAGACAGTATGATGCAAATGTTACTAATCAAAGTTGTAAGATTCGATCTCTCACTTTGATTTGATAAATTTATGTTGTAAGTTGAAGCATTTTTTAAAAGAGAGATATTGTGAATTGAAGTGAACCATTGGCTTTTAAAAGCGAATCCCTTTTGGATGCTTCTTTTTCTTGTTTTTCTGAGTAATTGTGTGATCCATGGTTGCAACTATGATTGCAGCTGGCTTCACCTTTCTTAGCTCATATCCAAGTTGCCCATGACCCATATTACGTGTGAATTGCCTAATACGGAAATTGAACTTTTTTTTTTAAACCAAAAAGCTAACGAGATCTAAGCCAAAAGACTATGAGGAAATTAAAAAGTTTGGAGAATCTTAAAATTTCTCTTTTACAGGTATGATGAATTCAATAATATGGGCAAACCAAGAAAAGTAAAGAAAAGAGAGAACTTTAATTACCAGTTACCGCATATTTATTATAAGTTGATAAAAATTAAAATTAGACAACAATAGATCTTACTATTTTCTCTCACATTAGAAGAGTTGATAAACTGTTATAACGAGTTACTCACAACTATTCTGGTTCGAAAGTTGATTGATTTTCTTTAGAATGCTCTTGAGAATTTGTGTCTAGCATATTATTTCTTAGTGATATTTGTCCAAAAGTCCTTTATTTGTATGCATCTAATTGCAAGAAGAAGAAATTGAAGTTAAGTTACAAACAACTTTTCCTGTTCGAATTTATGCTACACATTATAAACACCTTTCCTATTCTTTATTAAACGGTTTCTTGTTGTGCTTGGACCAAGCCTATTCGATAATTGGCCTCCACAATTCAACGAGACCACGTTGAAAAGTCTAAAGCTTGGCCTCATTGAAGCATGGTTAGTAATGTTGCACCATTGGTGAAGACTTGTGGGTCATGAATTCTCTTTCTACTACTTGTAGCTGGTTATAAATTTTGCAGTGACCTAGGGCATGTTAAAGAAGTTAATGTCAAGCCATTGATGAACTAGGCAAGTGCTATTTTTAACACCTTCAGGCTTGAGTTGAAGATGAGATAGATAGTTTATTAAAGGCTAAATTATAAAAAATACCCTTGAACTTTGCACTTTATTTTAAAAATACCTCTATTCTTTCAAAAGTTACAATATTACCTTTGACCTTTTATAATATTTCAAAACTACTCTTAGAATAGAAATCCATTAGAATGTTGGGCAGATTTGAAACGATGTAGCGGTGACTATGATGTTTGTCTGAATTAAGTCTGAAAGAATGAGATTCATACATGTTGACTTGTTGTTCAACATTCTAACGGTTTTTCTACTCCAAGGGTAGTTTTGAAATATTTAAGAAAGTTCAAGGGTAATATTACAACTTTTGAAAGAATATGGGTATTTTTTAAACAATGGGCAAAGTTTAGGGGTACTTTTTATAATTTAGCTTTTTTTAAACTAGTTTGTAACGATTTAGTCCTTATTATTGTTAAGATTTAATGAAATTCCTTACTTATGTAGATTGATAATTAAACTAATTAGAGTCCTAATGTGTTTGGTCATTACATAATAAAAGTTAGCACTTAATTTTGATGAAATTTTTAATGATAAAGATTAAATTATTACAAATTTCAAAATATATAGACTAATTTGTTACATACTAAAGTTTAGGGACTAAATTGTTACAAATTTTAAAATACATGAACTAAATTGTTACTTTTATGAAAATTCAGGAACCAAAAATATTTTTTAACCTTTATTAAATCTTATGTCCATACGAAATGCATATGGAATACATAAACTGAAAAGTCAAATTGATGGTTTCATAGGATCATCTAATCCAATAATAGGTCATCAATTCAAGTAGATTGTAGGAGTGATGGATGAAAATTTGTGAAATTTTCGTCACTAACTTACCTTTCTCTATTATATTGTTCAAGCATTTAGAAAAGCACACTAACTATCTAGAAGCTTCTTAGAGTCCCTACATATCTATCTTAAAAAGGACACTAATTATCTAGAAGCTTCTTAGAGTCCCTACTACATATCTATCTTAAATCTGTCATAATTCTTCTAGATTTATTTTGATTATTGTAAATAGATGTAAATAGATATTTAAAAAAGACTCTAAAAATATCTTAGTCTTTCCTTAAACTTTAAGGAATTTGAGAATTCCTTTAGATAAAGATAGACTTCAAAGAAATATCTAGAATATTTTAGATCCATGAAAGACAGAAAAATCTTTTTTCTTGGGTCCTAAGGATCTCATACCTATATATAGGAAGCATGTCCCCTTAAGTGAGCCAAGTGAGTAAAGTAAGTGAGTGGGGATTAAAAGAGTGAGAGATCCTTCTCTAATTAAAGTATCCGTTTCTGTACTTAATAAAAGTTTCTTTCTTCAAGTGTTTGTCTCTTTCATTTTGTACTAATTTCTTTAACATCAACATGTCAATTAATTAAAGTTGGGTTCGGTGATTCAATAGAATTTTGAATTTGAGAGTTAGCACCTCCTTCTCGATTGGAAGTGCTAGCTATGCTAATTTGTGAGCATTTTGATGGCTGAAAGCCTTGACATTTCTAGGTGGCATAGTCGTGAATGAAGAGATTAGCAAAAAAAAAACAATAAAGGTAAAATGAGCACCAGTGAACAAAAGACCAGAAATTTCCACAAACAATGTCAAATTCTAGATGGTTAAAATTGACTCTCACTGTTTTAGTCCCTTCGTAAAATAGAAAAATATTTGAAAAATTGAAATCACATTGTTTTAATATGATTGAGAAAGCTCTTATGCTCAATATAATCTTGAGAAAACAGAATAAGGAGAAGTCAACATTAGAATGTAGAAGCGTACATACTTATTGGGCTAAACGCGCTATTCTAAGTATCGATGATCTCTTTTCTGTGAACATAATAGGTAAAAGGAGAAGAAAAATATTATAAAGAAACACATGACAGCAACAATTTTAGCTGGAAAAACTTCTAAGATGAGGAGTAAAAAACCATGTGACTGTAGTAAAATAATCTCCATTATAATCAATAATGAACTACACAATATTGACAAATACGACGATCTTACAAGAAGAAAGATTAGAGAGATTTTCCTCAAAAGTGGTACCCAATTTTGCTTGTAATCTAATGTAGGCAGCTTCAAACGAAATCTTGTGCTATGAATATGCTACCAAAATTTCAGGTTGATTATTCCAAAAGTGCTGAAAAGTATTATGTAGAGATGCTTCTTTTCTTTTCTATTTTCTTTCTCTTGGTTCTCGCCTCAATCTCCCGCTCTGCTTAAGCCGGCGCCTGCAACAATAAAGCTAAAAATACCTAAGGCCACATGGGCCTATTCACAAAAGTGAAAAAACCAACAATAACTAGCCTCCAAAGGGCTATGCTTAAGGTGGACATAATATAATCACAATGATTGCTAAGGAACACTAATTGATTATTTGAAACTCTCAATTTGTGCTCATAGAAATGAACTTATGCCAAACCATAATTAGAGCTTCTTAATCGTTTGAATGAAGAGCATCAATCACAGTCGAGCCAGGCTCTTATTTAAGCTAAGAATTGAGCTGCAAAGTCCTTAAACATGCCAATGCAACATCCGACTCAAATGAATACAAAAGGGTGTACTTCGGCTAAATATTATAGCGTAGAAACATGCCACCTTACTAGCGGTATGAAGAATCCTAGCTGCACCACAACTCTTTTGATCACAAGTGGCTAAGTCAATTCAACCTATACAATAGAAAACAATAATTGTCTTTTGGATCTTATGAAGTGCAACTTGTTAATAACACAGCCAGAGTTGAATTAGCAAATAATTCATTTACGTAAAATAACTTACATTTAGAGCTTTTTACAGCTTAAATGCAGCTTTCTAAAAAAAATATATTCCTTCCTGGTTACTTATACCCATGAATTATTGAATTAAAATACACAATGAAGTTGTCAAGAGTTGACTTTCTGCTGTACTTCCTCACTGTTCAATTTACTGTTAAGGTTTCTTGTTTTCTTCTCTGTATTTTGAATTAATGAGGTATGTTTGTAATCTTGTATAATCTTACCTAGCCTCCCTTAAATCCCTCGGTAGGTAAGATAATCTTAGAGCTTTCTCTCTTCGTTTTTCTCCCTTATTTAAGGTGATTGTTTTCTCTCAAGTTTAATAAGAAAACAGAAGGTTATTACTCTCAAAACTCAATCTGGTATGACAGCCTTATACCATGGCCGACGCCTCCTCTGCTCCTTCAAATGATCCAACAAAAACATCCCCAACCTTCAACAAACAGCGAAAACAAATCCGAGTCCCAAAAAGAAGCTACCCCTGAGAAAAACACCTACCAGGTTCGGCATGGAACACAACCAGTTGGTAACCCAGCTTTCATAAACATCCAGGTGACCTCAATCAAATTGGATAGAGGTAATTTTCTCCTTTGGCAAAACATTGACCTTCCAATTCTCAAAAGCTACAAGCTCGATGGTCACCAGACAGGAAAAACCCCAGCCCCTGACATGTCCATCATTCTACCACCGTCCGAAGATGATCCTGAAGGGCTGATCACACCAAATCCTGAGTATGACATCAGGGCAACTGCTGATCAACTTTTAGTGGGATGGCTTTATAATTCCATGACTCTGTACAAGTGATGGGTCATGACAAAGCAAAGGGGTTGTGGGATGCTATCCAAGAATACTATGGAATCCAATCAAGGACTCATGAAGACTACAATAGGTTGATGCTCCAACAAACAAGGAAAGGGACCGTGAAGATGTATGAGTACCTAGAAATCATGAAGAAATACTTCGACAATCTTCAACTTGCGGGAATACCCATGGACATGAGGAGTTTTATCTCCCATGTTACTGCTGGCTTAGATGAAGAATACACCCAAATTGTAGTAGTGATAAGAAACAGCAACATGTTGTGGTATTCAGTTCAATTAGAGCTACTGTCATTTGAACAATTGAAGAACTCCATCTCAGTCAACCAAGCTTTAGCAAATTTCGCAAATGTAGAAAGGTTCAAGGGCAACCATCACAGTCCAAACTCTCCCAGCACACAGCAAAACAATCGTGGAGGTTACACTTCTTTAAATAGAGGAGTCAGACACAGAGGAAGGGGTCGATATTCACCTTACCCGCAAGTTAACAAACCTACTTGCCAAATCTGGGGCAAACTTGGCCACATTGCTACCGTTTGCTACCGTGGTATGAACAATCTGATAATACCTCTGTGACAGGATCCCAAAATGCCTCAGCTCAAGCCTCTACAACCCAAGAAGCTCACTCAGCCACTGCTATGATGGCCTTTCCTGAAACCATTCAAGATCCATCTTGGTACTTAGATAGTGGAGCTAGCAACCGCATGACTTTTGAGTTGGGAAAATTGTCTCTCAAAGGTAAGTGTTCTAACTTCAAACATATCATTGTAGGAGATGGCACCAAAGTTAATGTACTTGGTTTAGGAAGAGCTGTTATTAATACTCGTGTGATATTAAGAGATGTTCTTTTTGTTCCTTGAATGAAAAAGAATCTGATCAGCATCTCTAAATTGACCCAAGATAGTGGAGTAGTAGTTGAATTTGACAGTTTGTTTTGTTTTGTAAAGGAAAAGAGATCCAATGAGGTGTGCTTGGTAGGGAGACTTGAAAATGGGCTGTACAAAGTTTTGGATATTGAAGGAGCCTCGATGAAGACCTTGGGAAATGATGAAGCTAAAGATGGAGTCTGTATGGCAGTAACCTCTACCATAAAGATAAAGGACAGTGATGACCAAGAAGATTTGACCTCTTTTGATTATGTTTTGGTGTCTTGTACTATGAATATTTAGCACTAAAGATTGGGCCATCCATCTTCTAAAATTTTTAGTCAAATCTTACATCAATGTAAAGCTTCTACTAAAAATAATGACAATGTTTCATTTTGTGAGGCTTGTAAATTTGGTAAATCTCACAGACTTTCCTTTACTTTTTCTGAATCTCGAGCTGCAAAACCATTAGACCTTATCCATACCGACCTTTGGAGACCAACTCCAATCAAATCTACTAATGGTTTCATTTATTATATAGCCTTTCTTGATGATCATACAAGATATACATGGATTTTTCCATTAAAAGGCAAAGGTGAAGCCTTTTTAGTTTTCCAACAGTTCAAATTACAAGCAGAAAATCAATATGGGAACAACATTAAGACAATAAGGTGTGATGGTAGGGGTGAGTTCAGACCTTTTATTACCTTTGGTAAGGAGAAAGGGATTGAAATTCAACTGTCTTGCCCACACACATCAGCCCAAAAGGGAAGGGTTGAAAGGAAACATATGCACATCATTGAAACAGGGTTAGCCCTTTTAGCTCAAGCCAAGATGCCCCTTCATTATTGGGAGGCTTTTCACACTGCCATTTACCTCATCAACCGTATGCCTTCATCCACCATCGAAGAAAAAGTCTCCTTATCTACTATTAAAACAAAAGCAGCCTGATTACAAGCACTTAAGGGGCCGTTTGGCCCATGGGTTTGGGTTGGGATGGGTTTGGGTTCCAAACCCAAAACCATGTTTGGCACAAGGTGTTTCAAAACCCTTGGTTTTGAAACACAACCCCATGGGTTACAACAGTGCAACCCCATGGGGTTTGTGCCATGTTTTCCTCTTCCATTTGCCGTTTTTCATTTCCGGCGACCACTCCGACAACAAACTCCGGCGACCACTCCGATGACAACTCCGACGACCACTCCGACAACAACTCCGGCGACCACTTCGACAACAACTCCGGCGACCACTCTGACAACAACTCCGGCGACCACTCCGATGACAACTCCGGCGACCACATCGGCGACCCAACCACCGCTAACGATTACCTCCGACGACCACTGCGATGAGAACTCTAGAGACCAGTTCCATTTACCATTCTCCATTTCTAGCGACTACTTCGACAACAACTCTGATGACAACTCCGGCGACCACCCAACAACCACCGATAACAACAACTCTGACGACTACAACGGTGACCCGACCACCGCTGACGATTACCTCAGACAACCACTGCGATGAGAACTCGAGAGACCAGTCTGATGATTACCCCTGCGACTTGACTACCCCAACAACTAGACACCCCAATAACCCAACCACTCAAACAACCCGACTTGCCTGAACCACCGACAACAACTACTTCAATGACCCGATCACCCGACAACCATAGTTGACGATCACCTCGAAAACCTGACCACCTAGCAACCACCGTAGACAACCACCTAGTGACCACTCCGATGACCTGACCACCCTGATGACTACTTCGGCGATTACCCCGACGACCTGATAACCCAACCACCCAAAACCACTGTTGACGACCACCTAGTGACCACCCTGACGACTCCAACAACCCAACCACTGCCACAACCACCCAGCGACCACTCCGGCGACATGACCACCCTGATGACCACTCCAGCGACCCGACAACTACTGCTGAAAACCACCCAACGACCATTCCGGCGACCTGACCACCGTGCAATCACCACCGACGACCACCTCGGCATACCCAAACACCTCATCAATCCAACCACCCCAACGACCACTCCAACAATCACCCTAGCGACCCAACCACCTAGTCAATATTTTAAAAGGGCCAGCGTGGACGAGCTATATGCAAAACTAAAGGCGATCCCAGGGATGACAAGGCAAGACTGAATGGCTGTTGTAAAGACTATTCTCTCGGATAGTATGATGTTGAACTCCTTCTTTACATTCACCCCAGATTGGAAGTATGATTACTACGTGAAAATTTTGGGAAAAGCACCTAGAACCTGACTCTCTTTTCATCACTTTCATCTACCACTCTTATGACTTACATTTGTGTTTGGACAACTACTTCTACTTTCTTGTCATTTCATCTGGAATGTGTGTTATGATATTTTTAGAACTAGATCTTAGTTCTAATTTTTGGTTTTACTTTACCATTGGCAACACCATTCTTACATTGCACCTATTAATTATCTGTTGCTACGCATAATCTTCAATTTTATGTCATCATGAGTGGAGTGAATGAGATAGCATATAGTTATACAAACTACACATAGTATAATTCAAATTGAACTATAGTTGTAACAATTGCTCTACATAATTGGTTAAATAGTTGGTATGTAACACACCAAAAAAATTATGAAGTTAAAAAAATGGAGTAGGAAAAAAAAACAGTGTAAGATTTTTTTTTAAAATAATAAACAGTTTGAAAAATTATAAAAAAAAAAAAAAACTAACTAAACAAACCCCAGCCCAACCCAATCCTGCACCCCAAATACAGGTTTCAGCAAACCAGCCCAACACAACCCTGCACCCCAAACACAGGAATCAGAAACCCCAGGGTTTCTGATTCCAGCCAAGAAACCCCAGGGTTCCAGAACCCCAGGGTCTCTGATTCCAAACCAGCGCGCCAAACAGCCCCTAAAGGCTTTCGGATCAGCTTGTTATCCTTGCTTGAGGCTTTTCAAGCACATAAATTCGACTTCCACAGTGAAAAATGCATTTTTGTGGGGTATAGTGATCTTCACAAAGGATATAAATGCTTGAGCTCTTCAGGGAAAACCTACATCTCTCACCATGTTTGTTTCAATGAAACCGAGTTTCCTTATATGAATCTCTTTTCCAAGCGTGGCAGTGAGTCTACAACTTCTAACACCACAATCATTTCATGGCTGCCTATGTTAACTTCCTCACCAGCTGACAGTCATCTCACCCCTGCTCCTCACAAACCAGACTCTGCACACCCATTGCCTACCTCCCCATTGCCAATCTCCTCACCTTTACCACAAGCTACACCCTTTAATACCTCATCAGCCAGCTCCTCAGCCTCTGTTTCACCACTGCCTTTATCCTTTCCTTCTCCTATCCGTGATCCATCTTCACCATTGATCTCCTCCTCCTCAACATCTATCTTTCCCACCCTACCTACCCATAACCAACATTCCATGGTACCAGGTCCAAAGCTGGTATCACAAAACCCAAATATCCTTTCACTGGTCTGGCCACTTATTCCCTAGCTACTGATTGGCTTCATATTGAACCCACCATTTAAAAGATGCTGTCACTGTTCCAGTTGGGAAATCTGCCATGGATGATGAAATCACTGCCCTCCATCGCAATAACACTTGGGAGTTAGTACCTCCCTCTCCTCTTCAAAATTTAGTTGGTACCAAATGGATCTACAAGATCAAAAGGGATGCCGATGGTGGAGTTCAATGCTACAAAGCTCGTAGTGGCCAAGGGCTATCTCCAACAACCAGGCATTGACTATGGGGAGACTTTTAGCCCAGTCATTAAACCATCTACTATTTGCATAGTTCTTACTTTGGCAGGTACTTGGAATTGGCCCATTAAACAACTAGATGTTAGCAATGCTTTCTTAAATGGGTCTCTTCAAGAGGATGTCTATACTTCTCAACCTCAAGGCTATATAAATCCCTTACATCCTCAGTTTGTGTGCAAGCTCAACAAGGCTCTTTATGGCCTCAAACAAGCCCCGAGGGCTTGGTTTGACATGCTGTGGTCTGCCTTTATTGGCTGGCAGTTTCACCGATCTCAGACTGACATGTCTCTATTTATCCATCATTCGAACAAGGGTACAATTTTCTTACTAGTTTATGTTGATGATCTTTTCCTTACAAGTTCAAATTTGTGCCTCATTGATCAGTTCATCATCAAGCTCCAGTCCAAATTTGCAGTCAAAGACCTTGCCCAATTCATTACTTCGTCGGGATCCAATTGCATCACTCTCCAATAGGTCTAATCCTCTCTCAAAAAAAATACATTCAAGACCTCCTTACATGATTGCATCTTCAGCATCTCACGGCTCCTATGGTCTCCAGCAAGCAACTCCACTTGAATGACAGTCCCTTACTGATCCACACCTCTTTCGCAGTACTCTCAGCTCATTGCAGGACCTTCTTCACACTTGGCTCGACATCACGTTTGCTGTCAATAAATTGAGTCAATTCAACCATGCTCCTACACTCAATCATTGGCAGGTTCTCAAACACCTCCTACGGTATCTTCAAGGCACTCTTCACCTCAGATTGTCCCTTTCTTCGGCTCCTAATTTCAACATTGTTGGCTACACTGATGTAGACTGGGCAGCCTCACCTGATGATCGTAAATCCATTGGTGGTTATTGCATTTTCTTCAGGTGTAACCTCATCTCTTGGTCCTCCAAAAAGCATGCTATAGTTGCTTGCTCCAACACGAAATCAGAATACCGTGCTCTTTCTCAAGCCGCTTGTAAAATCATGTGGCTCCAATATGTCCTTCACGAGGTCCGTGTATCGCAATCCTTCACTCCTCTCATTTGGTGTGATAACCTAAATGCTACCGCTTTCGCATATAATTCGGTCTTCCATGCTCGAACTAAGCACATAGAACTTGACGCTCACTTCATCAGGGACCAAGTACTTGCTCAGCACATCCAAATCAGGCACATTCCTTCGCACGACCAAATTGATGACTGTCTGATAAAACCGTTATCTCAACATCTTCATCCATTTCTTCGGGACAAACTCACTCTTCAGTTTGCACCTACGTCTCATTTGCGGGGGGCTATCAAGAGTTGACTTTCTGCTGTACTTCCTTACTGTTCAATTTACTGTTAAGTTTTCTTGTTTTCTTCTCTGTATTTTGCATTTATGAGGTATGTTTGTAATCTTGTATAATCTTACCTAACCTCCCTTAAATCCCTCGGTAGGTAAGATAATCTTAGAGCTTTCTCTCTTCGTTTTTCTCCCTTATTTAAGGTGATTGTTTTCTCTCAAGTTTAATAAGAATACAGAAGGTTATTACTCTCAAAACTCAATCGAAGTTTCCAAGGCACCTCACACCAAATCAAAAGAGTAAAATTCATTAAGAACATGGTCAGACATTTTAGAGAGACAGAGAGAGACAGAGAGAGAGAACTATAAACGGGAAGCTTGTACAGTGGTAGAACAGACCTATACAGGGGAAGAAGATTGTACAGTGGTAGAGCTGGTATTAAGGCTTCGCTGTGAGCCCCTAAATTTGAGCTCCATTAGAAATTGACTCAAGTCCTGCCTCCAGGACCAACTGGGATTATTCAGAGCGCGTATGGAATTGAGACAAACGAGAAGAGTACCACCTTCATGCAGAAGTACCTGCATTTTTTTTAATCCCAAAAAGAAAAAAGTTCATTTACATTCTGGAGAGAATTTATGGATATAGCATTTTCTAGGCTCTTGTAAATGAACATCCATGAGAACATAAAAAAGAGCTGGATTTCATACTGTTAACCACAAGGGAAGGAACCCTAAAACTGCGGGAAGGGAGGCCATAAATATTGAAAATAAGGCAAGACTAGCATTCTGTTTAACCTGCAAGCAAATAAGTAGATAATAAGCACTAGTGACGATTTAATAGAAAGGATATCAGAGCACAGTGGTTGTTTTGTAATTACTAGGGCAGTCGTCTGGTGTGACTTGGCAATACAGAATGGTACACCAGAAATGTTATCCCGCAGCAACAGAACATCTGCCACAGCTATAGCAGTTGCACTAGCACGTTGAGCGAGCACTATTCCTACAGTAGCAGCAGCAAGAGCTGGTGCATCATTAATGCCTTCACCAACCATGATTAGCCCTCCTGTATGTTCAACAGCAAACGGGGAACAGAGAGCCTTAGCACACAAACAAATATATAGAAAGTAAAAATTCTGTCCGTCCACTGGGAACCATCTTGCCATTACCATGATAGTTCAGTAGTAGGAACGAGTATATGCTCTATTAACACTGAATAATTAAGTCAATCGATCATGAGGACCAAGAAAAAAAACCAACCATTCTCCCTAGAGATACTTTTCACGTGACTAAGCTTATCTTCAGGTTTTAGACTGAAGTGGACTTCCTTGATGCCCACTGCTTTGGCCACTCTCCTTGCACTTGATTCATGATCTCCAGTCAACATCATAACATGGAGTTTCGCTAGATCTGTTAATTCTGCAATTACACTTGAAACTCCAGGATGAGGTCGATCCTCAAGATGAATAAGTGTTACCTGTGTCCTCACAGCGGTAAAGTTGAAACAATAAGGCTATAATCATGGATTTAAGATGGCTATTTTAGGATGAATCATATGGTAATAAGAGTATGCGATTAAATTTAACTACCAACGACATATACACTAAAATTATCATTCAGTACTTAAAATAGATGTCATTTTTCAGTTGTCTCTAATATTCAAAGTATCAATTTTACCTCCAATGTATCAAAAATTTTCAACCAAGTCCCTACTAAATAACTGTTGAAATTGAATTACAAAATAGTGACGTGGCATTAAAAAAAAATATTTTCTATGAGCTGCCACTTCTTGAATACTAAATATCTACCACTCTATACACAGTTATAAAATTTAACCAGTCCTAACCAAATAAAAAATCAACCCAGTCCAATTACTAAATGTAAAGAAAGAAGGATTGCACAATCGTTTAGAGGCTACCAATTTTCAAAACATCACGAAAGAAGATTGAGTTGCAAGTTGCAACTATAAAGAAAATGGTTGGTTGTATCAATGGAGAAGGGTTGCACAAAGAAGAAAGTGCACATTCTTTAGGGAGGTCGACAACTTGAAAGGGTTGGGTTCTTTTTAACCAGGTGAGATGTGAAAAATGTATTAGATAATACATATTGGATGGGTCTTTTATTTGGGTGGGACCGGTTGTGTTTTTTAATTGGGTAGGGAAAGATGAATATTTCACATTCATAAAATATCATCTAAAAAAAAGTATATATATTTTAAAATGTCATGTCAACTATCTGTCATTCATTTTCAACAATATTCATTATTAGATACAAATTTGATTAAACTTTTTTTGGCTAAATTACAAGTTTGGTCCCTGGGTTTCAGAGTTGTGTTTCTCTGGCATTTATACTTTAAAAGATTTCTAATAGGTACATAAAACTTTCAATTGTGCCTTATCGGTCCTAGGCATTAACTCCGCTAATTTAATGCTTATATGACACAATTAATTCAGAATTATGTGACGGGTTAATTTTGGGTAGGTTCAGACATTTGTGGCATAAGCATTTAAATAAACAGAATTGATGACAAAGACCTATTAGACATAGAATTAAAAATTCAATGGGCTATTAGAATCCTTTTAAAATATAGGAACTAAATAGACATAACTTTAAACGTTTAGGAACCTATTTTAGAAACTTTTAAAGTACAGGGACTGAAGAGACATGACCTTGAAAGTTTAGGGACCAAACTTAGAATTTAACCCAATTTTTTATACGTTATTTTAAAGCATAAGGGATGGAAATGAAAAGTTATTTGAAATTTTCTGTACAACTATATACATCATGCAGTACTCTATGCACTAGTATTTTCTTTTTTTATTTTTTTGGAAAATATAAGCATCAGTATTGTCACAAGAGATCATGCAAAAAACGTTCCACTCTGAGAAATCCTCAATGAACAATCAGTATTGTCACTAGACTACCTTCACTAGATTAGTTAGTGATTCCCAGGGGTTCCTTGGTTAAGTTGGACGAACACAAAAATGGAAATCTTCTTTTTACATGAAATGGGAGCAATTTATTTGGGTGGAGCAAGCATTAGTGAAGCTTCTACAAGGTTCTTTGATTTAAAAATTCATCAAGGCCAATTTTGAAGATGCAACCATTTGGGTGAAAAAGTTATCAAATCAAAATGGTCGACTCATTGAAATCACCTCTCTCCTCCATTGAGATGAGAAAAGAGGTATTAGAGTTCCAGTAGGGGTTTACAAGGAAGACATGGGAGTTTCGAAGGAAGTTTGCCTGGGAATTTGCAAAGCTTTGGGGAAAAGAAGTGATGTAAGAACTGTTCAAGAATGTTGGTTGGGTGATCGTGGGGGATTTATATATCAAGCTTGAGACATGGTGTTCTTTCAAGCATAGAGTTGTTCAGTCTACTAGTTGAACCTTGGGGAGTTTGGATATTTTAAACGAGGAGAATAGCTCATCTGTACAAGTAGTCAAAGGTTACCGACAGATTAAAAATAAAAATAGTTTGTTGGGATTCAATGGGTTTAAGAAGGGAAAAAGCTGGAGAAAAAAGGGCAATTCTGTTCAAATTTATAGAAAAGGTATTATTGCTTTGCATCCCTGATAATTGGTTTGCCATCTTGAAAGCTTTAAGGTGATCCATGAAGATTGTATGCTTAACCCATGATATGGCCATGGTTAGAGAAGTTAATGAAGAAGTGATGTAAGAACTGTTCAAGAATATTGGTTGGTGACGGTGGGGGATGTATATATCAAGCTTGAGAGATGGTAGGGAATTGTTCAGTCTACCAGCTGAATTGTTTAAGCTTGAGAGTTCCCTTCCAGATTAACGCATTTGACTCTTCCACCTCCCCTTTGGCTGCCTAGTCTACTCTGGTTTTCCCTCACCAGAATCTGCTTGCATCAATCGTTCAGTAACTGTTCAGTCTAATTCCTCATGCTTTTTTCGAAATTGACTCATACCATCATCTTTTCTAGTAGCGCCAAATCAGTTTTTTCCATTATTTGAATTATTTGAACTTCATTGGAACTACTAATTGAGATTCAACGACCACAATCCTATCATCTATTTTGCTTCCTCGTGAAATGTCCATGAGAAAGCTATGACACCAAATGTTAGAGCTAGGAGAGACATATATATTGTTTGATTATAATGAAAAGATTACAAAATTCATAGATATTTGAGAGGTATAAATCTATTCCAAAATATGTTAGGTCTCCCTAACTTATCCCACTAACAACCTGGTTTTCATGTAGCACTCTTTTAATTCTCACCTTTCTCATACTAACAGATTCTATTCTTATCATTTATAAACCAAATTACATGAAAACTTACACCCTTCCCTCCCACAAAACTATTCCCACTGTCCATAATCAGCTTTACTTGCAGGACCCATGGATTTCTCTGCTAGCCATAAGTAGAATGGATCGGGGGCTTGGCATATCAATCGAGTCCATCCTCAAGCTAATGCATATAGATGAGATCTTGGTGCAAGATTGAATGGTTAAGAAAAATTGACTTCAAGTCTATAATAGAACCCCAATTATTAATGTGGAAACGTGTAGGTGGGGAACTAATTCACTTTGTAAGCAATATGATGTGTTCGCTGGGGTCCCTTATAACTAAGTGACTGAAGGGGGCACATATCTAGAGAGTATATAGGAAGCTCTTGTGGGTACTGATGATTAAAATGGTGATCAAAAGTCGTGGGGGAGGTGAATTATGTTTTTACGGTGGTAAGTCTGGCTTAGGGAGAGACCGGAAACCCTCAGAAATTTTCTTATAGGTTGTAGTTCTATAAAATTATTTTGAATCAAGCAGATTCTATGTCTGTTGATGCATTCTTGCATTAGAGTATGAAGAAATCAGAGACAATCACAGCACCAGAGCCAACTTACAACATTTTTAAATAATTTTTTTTTAAAAAATTAAACCTCAAGAAATATATTCAGTTGACAGCAACGTAACACGCAGGCTCATTGGGAAACCACGCCATAGGAACTATCCTTGTTTCAAATACATTAAACATTACTTCATGAGAAAAGAAAATCTAATAAGGCTACGATAGCTAATATCTTGCCATACTAGAAAGGTAAAGAATAAGCAGAAACCTGGCCCATTTATGAAATCTTAAATTCTACCTTCCCATCAACTGCAAGAGCAGCATGAACAAATTCACTTCCATACGAAGATGTGCTCGCAGCTTCTTTGATCTCTTTTGATTTGGTTTCTGATTCGTAGAGTGAAGTGATGAAATCCAAGGAACCAAGAGATGCTTTCAATAGTTTCCCACCTTCAGTTTCTGCCTATAATAAATCAAGATGAATGAAAAGTCATCTTGCCAGTTACTGACTATGCTATACGATAAAATCAGTTATAATTAAAAAACATTATGCATAAACATCTGGTCCCCTGTATTACTAGCTGATTTTCTGAATGATTTATGTTATATATGCTTTGTTTCTTTGCAGAATTGTTGCGTTTCAATTGATAAATCACAATATCATGCAAAGATAGATCAATGTCACAAACTTCTACAGAAGAAAGGATGGGCACAAGATACATGATTGTGTACAGAGAGTATCAAATATTAACTGTGTTTATTTAATGTAATGCATCCGACTCTACAACCTTATCATGAAGTCACAACTCACAACAGAATAACTCGTGGAAGGAATAATAGATGATGTTGGTTTTATGGATGGAAAAGAACCACATGACAAGCACATACTTATATGAATTGTAATCATCTCATTATTAACACCCCCACCCAAAAAAGAAAAAAAGAAGAAAGAAATCTAAAAATAGAAATAGAAAATATAACAAGTTAAAAAATTCAATTAGGAAAAGAGAATGTACGTATGAGAAATGAAAAAACACCCACCAACAGTATAGGTTTAACAGTAGACAAACCAATTATTTGGTATAGCAGAATCATTACCTCAATACCATGCAGAGTTGCAACGAGTCCTCTACCCGGAAAATATTCCAAATTTTGGACACAGAAGGAAGGAAGGTCTTTTCCCATACTATGGTCAACCACAGCTCTGAAAGGAAAATATCAGAAAAGGAATATGTGGGTTACTTGGAGCATAAAATAAATGTTTGCCTATCTATTATCCTTGGATTTTTTGTACCCAAATAAATACTTGTACAGTTAATTAATTTATGTAGACGAGAGCTTCCCTTTTCTTCATCTATTTTTAATATATTATAAGCACTAGAACACAAGTATAGTTGCACTTTTATGATCACGCAAAGGATGCCATCAGGTAAGACCAACTTGTTCCCTGGGGAAGCTAGGTGGCAAGGCATTTGGGAGAAATTTCAAGAGGTATATTAGTATTAAACCATACCATATTTATATCATCAGTATTTACCCAGCTCACTTATTTAATGCAGCATGCAGTGCACCAAATAGAACAGAAAAAGTCGTAAAGTGGCTAAATATAAGTTGCGGTCTACAATCGTAATTGAAAATTTCCCAGCATTTGGCATGCACATTTCAGACACCTAGATCTGGGAATCTGCACCTGCCACCCCCAAACTCACTAAACTAATAAATAAATATGTAAACAAAAAAACTGACAATTTCCAATTAAATCCAGTTAGACCTTTTTTGGCTAAAGGAATAAAACACAAAAAGTTCAAAAAGGATGACTATAATCGAGGAAATATTTTCTTCAAAAGTACCTTCCAATCGGGTGAGTAGTACCCTTCTCCATTGCAGCTGCTACAGCAAGAGCTTCTTCTTCACAGCAGGGAATGCAACAGGAACCAAAGTCTGATTTATTTTCTCTGACCTTATGTCCGTAAATTGGTTCAATTGCTTTGAAAATAAGGCCCCCAGTAGTCAACGTCCCAGTTTTATCAAATGCTATAGTGTGACAAGAAGCTAAAGCATCTAATACACGCCCACCTTTCAACAATATCCCCTGCATTGAAGTGAAACAAAAGAGATGGTCATCACAAATGCTCGTAACAAAAGGCTCTCATTTTACCTAACAGTAGAATCTATCTTCAAGAATTACTTGAGTTTTGAAAGCAAAAGTTGCATGTCATACTGCAAGGCAATAAGTTACTTGATTGTCTGAAGGAAAAAAATCCTCAGAAGACAGTTGCTTGAGTGAAGCAAGATGAAGTTTAATATATAAAATTATATTGCACTTCTGCAATACTTGGAAAAAGAACAATTCCATCCGCTACCTATAGTTAGCACATCTTAGCCGACAAAAGTGGGCCACAAAATCTTAAAGGCCTAGAAGGAAGGAGAAAAGTAAAATCGGATTTACCATCTGTGGTAATAACCAAGTTCACCATGTTTAACTAGAAGCCCAGTCGTTAGTCCCACCCAAACAACCTTACCAGTGAAACAAGATCCTAGACTTTTTTGACTGACAACTCTGGTTCCCAATGGTTATCAAAGAAGGGGTGGGCCCTATTATTGTGAGACCAAATATGAGAGAATTCTCTATCATTCTGTACAATAGAGCCGAATATATATAGGCACAAATGGAAGCCCTAAACTAGTAATAGTAAAATTACAATAAAGGACAAAAGACTAATAAGCTCTTAAATCTACATATATACTATAACAGTCCCCCTCAAACCGGAGTATATATGTTAATCATACCCAGCTTGTTACAAAGATAATCTATTCGAATTCCATTTAAAGCTTTCGTGAAAATATCTCCTAATTGTTCTCCAGTCTTCACATATCCAGTAGACACCAAACCTTGTTGTATTTTCTCACAAACAAAATGACAATCAATTTCGATATGTTTAGTTAGCTCATGAAATACTGGGTTGGATGCAATATAAAGGGCAGCTTTGTTGTCACATCACAACTTGGTCGAAACTATAGTATTGAAGCCTAGTTCGATCAAGAGTTGATGTACTCACATTATTTCACATACTGATCCATAGCTCTGTATTCTGATTCAGCACTTGATTGAGAGACTACATTTTGTTTCTTACTTTTCCATGAAACCAAATTACCTTCAACAAAAACACAATAGCCATAAGTCGATCTTCTATCTTCTCTTGAACTTGCCCAATCGGCGTCTGAAAAACATTCAATCTTCATATGACCATGATCTTTATATAAGATCCCACGTCCAGGTGCAGCCTTCAAATAACATAGAATTTGTTGTACTGCAGCCCAATGATCCACTGTAGGTGAAGACATAAGCTGACTCACAATGCTTACCGAATAAGCTATGTCTGGTCATGTCACTGTAAGATAATTCAACTTTCCAACAAATCTTCTATATCTCTCAGGATCTTTAAATGGTTCTCCATTTTTTGTAAGTTGCAAATTAGGCATCATTGGAGTACTACATGGCTTGGCTCCCAATTTTCCCGTCTCAGATAGCAAATCAAGCACATATTTCCTTTGTGAGATAAAGGTACCATTCTTGCTTCTCATTACTTCAAAACCTGCAAGAAGTACTATAATGTTCCCATGTCTTTAGTATGAAACTGACTTTGGAAGAAAGTTTTGAGAGATAAAATGCCTGATGTATCATTTCCAGTGATAACAATATCATCAACATATAGAATAAGTAGAATAATACCACTCTTAGTTCGTCGGTAGAAGACAGAGTGATCCGACTTGCTTTTCTTCATTCCAAATTGTTCAAATGCTTGACTAAATTTTCCAAACCATGCTCGTGGACTTTGTTTCAACCCATACAAAGGCGACAAACTTTATCATTCTCCCTTTGACCAACAAACCCAGGTGGTCGCTCCATATATACTTCCTCCTAAAGATCACCATGGAGAAATGCATTTTTAATGTCAATCTGATGTAAAGGCCAACATTAAGAAGCAACCATGAAAATGAATAACCTGACAGAAGTTAATTTAGTGATAGGAGAACATGTATCAAAGTAATCAATCCCATTGGTTTAAGCATAGCCTTTGGCAACCAGGCGGGCTTTTAATCGAGCAACTGAACCATCAGGATTGACCTTAACTGCAAACACCCATTTACATCCAATAGCTTTATTTCCTACAGGATGAGATACTAAATCTCAGGTACTATTATCATCTAAGGCATTCATCTCTTCTATCATTGCATTGCACCAACCAAGATGAGACAAGGCTTCATGAACAATTTTAGGGATCGAGATAGATTCAAGAGATGCAATAAAGGAACATGTAGAAGATGATAAGTGGTCATAAGAGACAAAAGAAGAAATAGGAAAGGTGCAAGAACATTTATCTTTACAAAGAGCAATAGGAAGCTCGTCACTTGGTCCTGGATCTGATGATGAAGAATCTTTTGGTACAAGACAATCGCTCGGAGGTTGTTGCCGTCTAGAGTAGACTTGAGTTATAGGTTGACAAGTAGGGACAAATGTCAAAGGAGATGGATCGAGAGAGGGTGCAGGAGACACAAGTGTATAGATAAAAAGATCATCATCCTCCCCCTGACTCGTACAAGACAAAGATGAACCGAAAGGTTTGTCCTCAAAGAAAGTAACATCGCAAGATACAAGATACCTATTCGAACTAGGACAAAAGCATTTATATCCTTTTTGAACATGAGAATAGCCTAAGAAAATGCACTTCAAAGATTTGGAGTCTAATTTTGTTAGATTAGGACGATCATCTCGAACAAAACAAGTACAACCAAATATTTTCAGCTTAAGAGGAAACAATGGTTTTGTTGGGAATAAAACATGATAGGGAATCTAACCTTTAAGAACAGATGAAGGCATGTGATTAATCAAGAAGCAGGTCGTGGAAATTGCATCAACCCAAAAATGCTTTGGAACACGCATTTGAAAGGATAATGCTCTTGCAGTTTCAAGAAGATGCCTATTCTTTCGTTCAGCAACTCTATTTTGAGATGGAATATCGGCACAAGATGATTGACGAAGAATTCCATGCTTACATAGGTATGACCTAAATGCTTCAGAAAGGTACTCACCAACATTTTCACTTCTCAAGGTTTTAAGGGAAACATCAAATTGAGTTCGAATTTCAACATGAAAGTTACAAAAATGAGAAAGTAACTCAGAACGATTCTTCATAAAATATAACCAAGTCATGCGAGAGTAATCATCAACAAAGGTAACGAAATATCGAAATCCAGATTTGGACACAATTGGACAAGGACCCCAAATCAGAATGAACTAATTCGAAAGGTGCACTTGCTCGCTTATCGATTATAGGGTTTGAACTAAGACGATGAAGTTTGGCAAACTGACATGAGTCACAATTTAATGAAGACAAGTTATAAAATTGAGGACAAAACTTTCTTAATACTGAAAGAGATGGATGACCTAGACTATAGTGAGCATCAAAAGGAGAAACAACTCTAGAACATACAACTTTTGGTACTTGATGATCAAAAATATAAAGTCCTCCAGATTCATATTCTCTACCAATAATCTTCTTTGTCACAAGATCATGAAACCAGCAATAGCCAGGATAGAATGAAACACAACAATTAAGGTCACGAATGAGTTTACTAATAAAGATCAAGTTAAAGAAAAGTTGAGGTAAATGTAGAACAGAGGACAAAGAAAGAGATGGAGTTAGATTTACTGTGCCAGATCCAAGGAGAGATGATTTTGATCCATCTACCAAAGTAACATTAGCAAGGGATGTAGATGAAGAAAGAGTGGAAAACAAATTGGAATTACCTGTCATATGATCAGCAGCACCAGAGTCTATGACCCATGTGGTGGAAGATGAAAGAAGACAATGATTCATGTTACCTGACCCAACAATGGTTGTAATAGGGGTAAGCGCAAATGAGGAAGAAGATGCTTTCGACGATTTCTAGTATTGTAGAAATTTAGCAAACTCAGTTATAGAATTAACAAATGGCTTCTTAGATGAACCATGGATGGATTGAGGCCGCGATTGAACCACTTTAGACATCACTGCGAGTTCTCGTTCGGCCATAGGTCAATGACGAATGTAAAGCCACAAAATCTAATCTAAAACCATGAAATCAGACCCAAATGGTCACAGAACTTCTGAAAATCTGCTGAAAAACTTATCTGAATGGAGTTCCCAATCAAAAGCTCTAATTCTTTTCCAAACAAACTTATAACACAAGCCAATTATGACCAAAATAACCACACAAACAAGTCGGGAGCAGGACGAAACAGCAAGCCACGAAATCAGAGTGGATTTCGGTGACTTGAGAGCCCACACACGCCGGTGTGTGGGACTAACGGCAGAACCTTCAGGAGGCGCATGAGGTCCACGAGCAAGGAGTTCGCAGGCCAGATTTCTCATACCTATTGATCAATGAGTGGGCTTTTGTTTGGGTTGGGCCGTGACGAAAAAATCCTCTGGTGACAAACATTGACGACGGCAGCGGTGGCAGTGGCGGATTCAGGCAATGACAGTAGTGGTGGAAGATCCTGACAGTGGCAGTGATGCACAAAACCCAAAGCAAAAGACTAAATACTCCAAGAAGATGCTTCAAACCTCAAACCCTAAGGGGGCATTTGGAGCACCGTTTCAAAATCATAACCCTTGGAATTGGAATCCTGGGAGGTTTGTTCTGAGGGGTTTGAAATCCTAGGAATCAGAAAATAGTGTTTGGGGTGCAGTGTTCTGAAGCCTAGGAATAAAAAAAACAGTTTTGGAGTGCATTGTTCAAAACCATAGGGTTGTGTTTCAAACTCATTAGGTTTTGAACACAGTAGCCCAAACAACATTTTGAGTTTGGATTCCAAAACCATCCAAACCCAACACAGTGTTCCAAACGCCCCCTAAGGGTTCACAAATCCCTAATGATACAAAACCCTAATTGCCCTAGAAAGACCTAGAGCTTTGATACCATGTTATTGTGAGATAAAATATGAGAAAATTCTATATCATTCTATACAATAGAGCCAAATATATATAGGCATACATGGAAGCCCTAAACTAGTAATAGTAAAATTACAATAAAGGAAAAAGACTAATAAGCTCTTAAATCTACATATATACTATAACAGGCCCTTCCGGGCCCCTAAATTGTTAGCAAAGTTGAGTTGACAAAAGCAGGTCACAAAAGTGTATCAGAAAATTATAAAGGCCCAGAATGAAGGAGAAAGGTAGAACAAGGTTACCTTCCTTGATAACAACCAAGTCTTCACTATTTTTAACCAAAAACCAATTCATCGTTCCAATCCAAAACTACCTACCAGCGAAACAAGAGCCCACACCTTTTTTGAACATATATTCAATGTTTTGATCCTTTGAAATCCCAATATTTAATGAATGGCTTATGAAAATGAAACAATTTCTAGGATAATGATAGAACCGGTCTAATATTATTGATATTCAGAGAGAAAGATCACTGGCCAAGGGAGAATTCAAGAGCTCTCTAATCTCTCCAGTCAACATTCACTCAAAAAACAGCTCAAAGAGATGTCTCTCTCTCTGTCCGCTAGCTATATACAAAAGATACCAAATACCAACTATGCCCATGATAACTCACTCGGACCCACCTTCTAACAAACTCTCATAGCACTCAATTTCCGTTATATGATTGCCCTCTCCCAAACCCACTTTCTTAATTGGAGGCCTATCAGATAACTATTATATTTTTAAAAACATGAAAACTGCTTTTTAAGCGCAACTGTATCAGTATGAATAAAACAGATTTCATATTTTTCTTTTTCTTATATGTCAATGGAAAAAAAATTTAATGCCACAAATTTTAAAATAAAACTTTAAGTGGACAGATTTCTTTTTCTTTTTCTTTTTCTTTTTTTAAAAAAATGGGTAAGTGGACAGAAGATTGAAAATCAAGAATATCGTATAGTATATGTTCAAGGGTAGATAATCTTTGTTGTAAGTAAGAAAACGAAACTTGGAGATTAAAGTAGTTTGTAGAACACCAGAAATATCAAAAAGCTATATCATTATTCAGAGAGGCGAAGGACATCTGCCACCTTATATATTATGGGGTAAAATTCATTGACTTATAGACTGCCACAACGAGTGTATCTTTATGACATAAAGTGCAAGTAATTAGGATCTTTCTATGATGATTGATTTATACCTTTCTTGCACAGGAACTAATTGCAATAGCATAAGCCAATGGTGCAACGGCCAAAGCACAAGGTGATGCTGCCACCATGAGGCCTAGAGCTCTGTAAACCGATCCTCTACAAGCTAAAGAAATAAATAGGCATGATACCAGATGTTCACCACAAAAATGAAGAACTACAAAAATGTTAGAGATTCACCTTCTGAACTTGAAACAAAACCTACAATTAAGGGTTAGAAGATGTTCACCACACGTTCTAAGTTAGGCTAGGTTAAGAGAATCTAAATGATATTCTTTGAATAATAATTCACTTAAATAACACTATCTGAACCACATACATACAATGACGGAAAGCTCCAAGTAGGAGATGTCACAAACTTTTTGATAAATGAGGGAAAATTGCAAAACTTGAGTTGTTATGTTCACTTTTGGGGATCATATTGAAGCTGATAATAATTTCGTCAAAAGTTGATGCTGGTATTTATGTTAGGAAAGTTCAAACAAATAGACATACTCGATCTCTTTCAAAAATGCTCTTCTTTCTCCCAGCCATAACTAGCCATTCCTTACCATCAGCCCATCGATCCAAAGAGCTTTAACATTGTCTTCAAACTTGGGAAATTAATCTTTGTTAAGTGGTATACCACTACGATAAAAATCAAAGATTGATAATAAAGAAAATTCAGAAAGATAACTCTTGGACCCTCCCTCTCTTGTGCACACTAAAGCCTAAACCAACTAAACTGATGTCTACCTTCATCCCACCCCACTCCTATTTATCGTCAAATTCTAGCTAATTACTAATATGCCCTTACTGTTCTAATAATATTTCTTACTATTCTAATAGTATGCAAAATTGAATTGTTTTAGGTAATTATTTTTATCGATATGATACAATACCAGAGATACTCTGACACCAAAATGACAGATGAGAGCGAAGGTTTTGCGCATGATTGGTCGGGGGAAAGGTTGGAACTCCCATGTTCACATCACAATAGCAATATTAAAAGGAAAATCCGTTTCTTTCTCCTTTTTTAAAATCTTGGCATCTTCTGGCAAGTTCGAATTTGAATTCATAACTAATACTTCTGATCCAATTTATAAACCATGTTTATTATTATTTTTAATTCTTTTATTTTACTTTTGTTTCATAAGGAACACCTTGAATTCAAAAGGAGTAAATGTGATTTTGAAACCGTATAACAATATATGACCTAGAAGGTACTGCCATCATATAGTATAAAATATTTATTTTGATTGTTACCTGATGTACCAATAAATGGCCACTTGAATAATATTGGACCAACAAGGGCAATAGCAATGGACAAAACTACAACTGCTTTGCTATAATGCTCGCCAAATTCATCCAGCCACCTTTGAAGTCTTGGTTTATTCAGTTGTGCCTCTTCAGTCAAGTTCACTATCCGACTAAGAGTTGACTCTTTCCAGGTCTTTGTGGCCTGAATCAAGTTTCAAACTTAACTGGGTGAGCTAGCAAAACCAATACGGAAGTCGAATCATTGGTAACTTTCAGATTTCAACCATTAGAAGGAAAAGAGTAACAAATAAATGTAGGTTATCTATCTATCTATAAACTTCTTTAAAAAATGTCTTCGAAAAAGCCTTTCGTGATTTCTTCTGAGCAGGTAAAGAACGGTAAAAGATTTCCTTTGCTTAACTGGAAATCACTTTCAAACCAGTAAGCTGCTTTTTTTTCTTTTTTTAATTTTATTTAATTTTTATGAGAAAACAGGCAACAAATATAAATAAATGTAGGTTATCCATCTATCTATAAACTTCTTTAAAAAATGTCTTCGAAAAAGCCTTTTGCGATTTCTACTGTGCAGCTAAAGAACGGTAAAAGATTTCATTTGCTTAACTGGAAATCAGTTTCAAACCAGTAAGCTGCTTTTTTTTTTTCTTTTTTTAATTTAATTTAATTTTTATGAGAAAACAGGCAACAAATATAAACTTCTTTCAAATATGTCTTCAAAAATTGAAAAAGCCTTTTGTGATTTCTTCTGAGCAGGTAATGAACGTAAAAGATTTTCTTTGTTTAACTGGAAATCAGTTTCAAATCAGTAAGCATTTAATAGCCAAACTTATATATCCTCAACATGTAAGCTTTTAATATTAAGAAGCAACATTAAGTTTAAAAAATTAAATTAAATCTAAGAAAAAATATGACCATACCTTAACGATTATCCTACCATCCAGGTTTCTTGCACCACCAGGAACTCTGTCTCCAACCGTAATCTCTAAAGGTTTGATTTCACCAGTTAGGTGCTCAATAGTGACTGTAGCACTTCCTTGGAAAACTTCACAATCTACAGGCACAGACTAGTAAAATACAAGTCTCCATTATGATCATGCCAACACTTCGTAACAAAATATATGAAATTTAGGCACTCAAACTGTGAGAGCTGCTACTCATAGAATCCGTGCATTGGACAATAACATTACTACAACTTCAAAAGCCAAGTGATATAACCAATGAAGTCTCAAGAAAGTAAGGTTATAGATAATACCATGTGCTAGAGGCTACTTACCTTTTTTGGAAGCTTTATCTTGGAGGTTGTGTTAAAAAATTATCTGGAAATTTCAAAAATAAATTACGCTTTCTGATCTCAAAAAATTCATTTAACATGATTTTTGAAACAACTTGTAGAAAAATAAAAATATTTTACTTGTTTTAGGTATCTTCATTATTGTTTTCGTATCATCTCTTTATTGTTCTCTAAAATGATTGACATTCAAGCATTTATCAATTAGTAAGGATACAATTACATCAAGAGATGACTGGATATTATAGTTATTTTTATATACAATATATTTAGGAGCCATGTAATCACTTGCAGAAGAGAAAAGTTCAACGCCTAGAGAAAGTAAAAAAAGAAAAAAGAAAAAAAAAAACTGTACTTCCAGTTAGAATACTTGGGGGTGGCAAGAATAATAATAGGCCTCAAGGTGGAAAACTTCAGTAATAGAAAATAGTACAAACAGTGTTCAAGAAAAAGTGAAAGAAGATTACAAACAGGGGAGTTTATGAAGAACTTCCACATTACCTCAAATCTAACATGACTACCAGAAAATTTCTACACTCTAACCCATGGTTGCTCCTTCTAAGACTATTTGCTTCCAGTTAACCATTTAAGTCCATTAGATTCCCTTCTTCGAACTAAGCTTCCCTATTTACAGCCTCTATATTCCTTGTTTGCCCGCTTTTCATCCTCCTTGCATAAGTAAACCGAATAAGGGGCCTATCCATACCCTGCCCCAATAAAGTCACCTTGTTCTCCAGATGAAAATGGGAAAATTGATGCATGATATGGTATGCTGGCTCCTATGTAGCTAGCACCAATAGCTGACATGCCCACACTTTGAATGAGTACCTTTGCAACCTTAAACCTTCTTCAGCAAAAAAAAATAATCCCAAAACCCGTTGTAGGTTTAAACTTTAAACTCAATCAGAAGACGTCATTCATCACTTCAACACCAATTGAAAAGTGGAAGGGGTGTTGATAAGTCCAAAGGACATGACTGCAATTTTCAATGTCCTTCATGTGGGTTTGTCTCGTAGATATCCTCTGACCATTCACTGATTTAGTAATAACCTGACTTGGGTTGATTTTGCAAAATACCATAGCCCAAACAACTTATGCAGCAGCTTTTGTACTACAAAGATAGGAAGTTTATTGGGTATGTTTCATGATTTTATGCATTGTAGACAACCAGCAATCGCAAGTTGTCATCCTTTTTTCTTTATCAAGATAAAAGGGCTGAAAAAGGACTAGTACTAGATGAATAACGCTAGATAGCTGCATTTCCTTCACCGAAGGACTAAAGTTGCTCGTCATTTGTGGGTATCTATAGTGTTGAACATTAATTGGTGAGACACCCAGCTTAAAGAGTAATGGCATAATCCTTGCATCTTTAAGGAGACAGAACACATAAAGGTTCAAATGTACCTAGAATATCTCCAGGTTTTGCTGCTTGGTAGTGATTACTTCCTTAGCAGCACAAATGGAGTTTAGCTCCACCAGTAACCCTTGTCCCCCATAGAGTCTTCGTCATCAACTTCGAGACAAGATTTTTCATTCAGAGGTCCCCTTTGAGGATTACCACCCCCTCCCCATCTTAAATTTTATAGTCAAGTTTTTTCAATTTATGCTCATAAACCCCAGCATGGATAGCCATTTGATGCAGTGTCGTGCCTATCCTCCTTCCCTTTCAACTTTCAATCTTGTTACTATGGTCTGGTTTTAAAGTTACTGCAACTTGTATTTTTAGTCTTTGGTTTTACTGCTGTAATTGGTATAATATGGTGGCTGTTATTTTTTATTAGTTTAGTTTTACTGCAGTCATTAGGTTTAATTACTGCTGTTATTAATTTAGGATGTTGGCAAAGGCCAGTCTGTAGCCTTTAAATAGGGTCCCTAGGTTGTAATTGAGGTATTATTGAATAAAGATTCATTCCAAGAAACCTCCAAGATTTGTGTTACACCAGTTTTGGTATCAGAGCAGCCCCGACGAAGGACCTGATGGCGGGTAAGAAGGCTCCCGCGACTTCTAGTGTTGACATAGCTAAGACCTTTGATGAAGTTGAAATCCTCTCACCAAAGTCGATTTCCGTACGCTTTCTCAGAATAGAAGAATCCATGGAAAGATTGAGAAATTAAACTTCAAGAAATGTTCAAGGCTATGATCGAAAGAATGGATCCAATGGCCATTTGACCAAATGACAACCCGCAGCAACACGAAGGCAGAAACAGAGCAGCACAACCATTTCAGCCAGAGAGAACCACCGATTGAGGGAGGAAGACTGCAAGATCCTGCAAGAAACAACCCCTCCTACAATTCAACACCATTTCCACGACTACTACAGGGAAGAAGAACAATTATTTCATCAAAGACCACCTCCAAACCTTGCAAGATTGCCTCCAGAAGTGCCAAGAAATGCATTCCCACCTATTCAAATTCCAGAACCATGGTTTGAGGACCCAAGATTTCAAGTTTATGATAGCTCGAGTGAGGATGAAGATCCACGTTGGAGAAGAAACTATGAATATCCCGAGCAAATGGGAAGAGGTCAAAATTATAAACCCCAACTGATTTTTTTTTTGTTTTTTTGATAACCGGGAGTCTTGCTCCCCTATACCGGTGGCACCTGCGCCCACCCATCATTTAGTGGATTACAAAATCAACCCCAACAGAATTATGATTACAAAATGAAAGTGGACCTCCCATCATTTAGTGGAAAAATTGACGTGGAAATGTTTTTAGATTGGGCCAAAGAAGTGGAATCTTTTTTTTATTACACCAATACTCTGGAAGACAAAAAGGTGAAATTGGTGACTTATAAGTTGAAGGGGGGAGATTCTGCATGGTGGGATCAATTACAAATCAATAGAAGGAGGCATGGTAAAGGAACTATTAAAATTTGGCCTAAGATGTTGAAGCTAATGGGGAAGCAATTCCTTCCGGTGAACTATGAACAGTTATTGTATAACCAATATCTACATTGTACCCAAGGAAATCAAATTGTTGCTGATTATTCTGAGGCGTTCCATAGACTAAGTGCACGAAATAACTTAGCCGAATCCGAGCAAGATCAAATCGCCCGTTTTGTTGATGGATTAAGGGAAGATATAAAAAAAAAAGGTGAATATACAGCCACTATACTATCTCACCGAGGCTGTATCTATGGCAAGAAAAGTCGAAGACAGTCGGACCTCAAAGCAAAAGGGGGTAAACACAAGAAAATCACCAAAGGCAATCAAGGCTATAAAAGAAACACCTCGGAAGCGCAATAGAATTGGCAACTTGGTGGACCATCCACAAGTAACACCAAAAAAGGGAAGGAAGACACCTCCCAAAGATCTACTGCAAACAAGAACAACGAAGGAACTAGTGCAAAGAAGACCAACATCTACGACCGCCAACATTGGGGAAGGGTTTTAGGTGTAGGCAAGAAGGACACTTGTCAAATGAATGTCCCCAAAGAAAAACCCTAGCTATCATGGACGGACCTTATGAAGAAGATCAAAATTTTTTTGAACCAGAAATGAAACTTTTCATTGATAAAATGAAAAGAGACTAATGCTCAAAAGATACAAACTCCACAAGGGAGTGAATACATAAAACAAAAATAAGAAAGCATCCCAAAAAAGACATAAAAACAGCCGAGGCCCGGAGAGAGAACACGATGATGAGAATTGAATTCTTGCGGAACCAAACCAAACAAACTAAGAGGAGAACTGTGCTAGAAACAACTCACCAACCACAAAATTGGCCATGTTGAGATAAAGCCTTCACTATCTTCAACTTCTTATATAAGATTCGCAAATGTAGGACTGAGACAACCAAAAAAGGAAACTCCAATGAACTTCAAAATTCTGGCATAATCCATAAAGATCACCTCAAAAAATTATGATCAAAAGGAATGACAACACCAAAACCGCTATCTGCCGCAATATAGTTCCCAATAAAACTTCTAATCTCTGACATTTGCATGACCTTTCCAAACAAATGCACCAGCAATAAGAATGAAGAAGATCAAGATTATGAAGAAGATGCTGAAGGAAAGGTTTCCTATGTGGAGGCCGATGATGGAGAACACTTGTCTTGTGTTGTACAACGAGTACTACTTACACCAACAAGTGGAACTCACCCACAATGGCATGCTCTCTTTAGAACGTGTTGCACTACCAATGGTAAGATTTGTAATGTGATCATTGATAGTGGGAGCAGTGAAAACATCATTGCATGTAAGGCCGTCCAACTTCTTCACTTGAAAACTGACCCACACCCGAACCCCTATAAGGTAAGTTGGATCCGAAAAGGTGGAGAACCTCGAGTTAATGAGACTTGCACTATTCCTTATCCATAGAGAATAATTACAAAGATCAAATCATTTGTGATGTTCTTGACATGGACGCATGTTATGTTCTTTCGGGATGCCCATGGCAATACAATGTTCAAGCTCTTCACAAAGGTCGAGAAAATACTTATGAGTTTCTTTGGATGGGCAAGAAAATAGTTCTTATGCCACTAACATCGCCCATTACAAAGAAAACCAAGTCTGAAAATCCATCTAATCTATTTACTGTAATAGGGCCTATGGAATTTGGCCAAAATTTTGGCAAAGAACTATGGCCCATTATGCAAACAGAAGAGAAAAAACCAGATTCAAAGGTTGCTTGACTTCTACGGTCTTTTCCAGATTTGGCCAAAAATCCAGACTCCTTGCCGATTGAGGGATATTCAGCGCCAAATCTATTTAATTCCATGTTCCACCTTGCCTAACTTACCTCATTACAGAATGAGCCCAAAGGAGCATAAGATCTTTCAAGATCTAATTCAAGAGCTCCTAGACAAAGGACATATACAGCCAAGTGTTAGCACATGTGCTGTCCCGGTTCTATTAACTCCAAAGAAGGATAGAACATGGAGAATGTGAGTGGATAGCAAGGACATCAACAAAATTACGATAAAGTATAGGTTTCCCATCCCTCGTTTATCTGATTTAATTGATCAATTGAGTGGTGGTAGAGTATTCTCGAAGGTAGATCTCCATAGTGGATACCATCAAATCCGAATAAAACCAGGAGATGAGTGGAAGACTGCTTTTAAGACAAACACCGGACTTTATGAATGGTTGGTTATATCATTCGGCCTTTCAAACGTTCCAAGTACATTCATGCGGTTGATGAATCAGGTTCTTCACCCTTTCCTTAATAAGTTTGTTGTGGTCTACTTTGATGAAATTTTGATTTATCAGAACAAAGATGAGTATCTAGAACACCTTAGGGCACTTTCTGACACTTTAGATGGGAACAAACTTTATATAAATTTAAAAAAATGTTCCTTTCTACAATCTAAGATTCATTTTTAAGTTTTATCATTAGCAGTAACACAATTTTAGTGGATCCTATTAAGGTTAAAGCTATTAAAGAATGGCCACAATTAAAAAATGAAAAAGACATTCAGTGATTTTTGGGATTAGCCTCTTTTTATAGAAAATTTATTAAAGATTTCAGCACAATAGCCGCCCCTTTGACTGAGTGTTTGAAGAAAGGAAAATTTTGTTGGACCACTAAACAAGATAAAAGTTTTGCCACATTAAAAAACAAACTTTGTGCAGCCCCTGTCCTAGCTTTACCTGACTTTAGTAAAGTTTTTGAGGTATCTGTAGATGCCTCAAGTGTAGGGATAGGTGCTGTCTTGTCCCAAGAAGGTCATCCCATTGAGTATTTTAGTGAGAAACTCAGTGATCCTAGACAAAAATGGAGCACCTACGAGGAAGAACTCTATTCCTTGGTAAGGGCACTTAAACAATGGGAGCACTACTTGTTAGGCAAATAGTTTATCTTGTTCACAAATCACTATTCTCAATTTTTGCAAACACAAAAGAATATTAACTGAATGCATGCTAGGTGGATAACTTTAATACAAAAATTTGATTTTCTTATCAAACACAAAGCTGAAAATACTAACAAAGTAGTTGATGCTCTTAGTAGGAAACATTCTCTACTTAGATTAAGAGGTGAGATTATTACCTTTGAGAATTACCATCTTTGTAAGAGTTTGATGTTGATTTTCATGAAATTTGGAAGAAATGTTGTCATCATGTTAGTCCAGGAGATTTTCACATTGTTGATGGGTATTTGTTTAGGACGAGATAAGACTCTTGAACTTATGTCAAGTAGATATTTTTGGCCACAATTAAGAAAGGATGTTATTAATTTTGTTCAAAGGTGTTTTGTATGTCAAACTTCTAAAGGTCAAGCACAAAATACTGGACTTTATTCCCATTTGCTGTCCACAATCTATTTGGGAAGATCTTTCGATGGATTTTGTTTTAGGATTGCCTAGGACACAAAGAGGCCATGATTATGTTTTAGTGATTATCGATCGATATAGCAAAATGACACTTTTTGGCTTGTAAAAAAACTTCTGATGCTATTGCAATTGCCAACTTGTTCTTTAAATAGATTGTTCAATTGCATGGTATTCCAAGTTTCAGGTCGTGATGTTAAATTTCTATGTCATTTTTAGAGAACTCTTTGGAAGAAGTTTGACACAAGTTTGAAGTTTAGTTTCACAAGTCACCCCCAGATTGATGGGCAAACCGAAGTGACAAATCATACATTTGGTAAATTGATTCGTTGTCTTTGTGGAGACAAACCACACCAATGGGACCTAGCTCTACCTCAAGCGGAATTTTCCTATAATCAAATGTGCAATAGGTCTACAGGAAAGTCACCATTTGAGATAGTTTATACTAAAATTCCTTGTTTAACTATGGATCTTGCTACATTACCTTCTTCTTTGGTTGTCCATCAGGAGGCTGAAGCAATGGCTGATCGTATTGCTAAGATGCACAAGGATGTGCATGACCATTTGGAAGCTGCTACATCTTCCTACAAGCTACAGGCAGATAAGCACCGTCGTTCACAGTCCTATGAGATTGGGGATCTTGTAATGATCCATTTGCGGAAGTCTAGGTCATGGCAAGCTCCATCCAAAAAAGATTGGGCCTTTTCTTATTGTTGAGCACTATCGTACTAATGTCAACAAGGTTGATCTCCCACCACACTTCAAGATCACTTCCACCTTCAATGTTTCGGATCTTACAGCTTACCATGCCCCCGATGATTTTCGCTTGGCAACTTAACTCAAGGATGAGTTATCTTTAGGGAGAAGGAATTGATGCAGTGTCATGTCTAATCCTCTTTCCCTATCAACTTTCAATCTTGTTACTGTGGTCTGGTTTTAAAGTTACTGCAAATTGTATTTTTAGTCTTTGGTTAGTTTAGTTTTACTGCAGTCATTAGGTTTAATTACTGCTGTTATTAATTTAGGAGGTTGACAAAGGCTGGTCTGTAGTCTTTAAATAGGGGTCCTAGGTTGTAATTGAGGTATTATTGAATAAAGATTCATTCCAAGAAACCTCCAAGATTTGTGTTACACCACCATTGCACTCCCAGGATAACATTAGCACTATGTAAGGGTAGAATAAAGAAATCTTCGATCAGTTGTTGTAGCATGAGGATCACCCCTTCGCACGTCCCCATCCCCTTTCTTGATACACCCATACCCATAATCACTCCACAGTACGAGGTTTCGGTCATTGGTAGGCTTAGCTCTCACTCAAATTAGCCCCAATGTCAATCTCAATCAGTATGACCAGCTCCGATATGCCTCTTCTCTCAAAGCAACATCCAATAACAAAGATTACAAGCCAGATTATCGGATTTGAGAACTCCCTCTTCCTCAAGCATATTCATAATCTTAAAAATAAGAACTAAAAAGAAAAATACAGCTTTTGTATCTTGTGAAGGCGTTATGCTTAATTGATTTTCTCTAAATAATTGTTTTACCGTAATGGAAAAAATTTGAAATCACATACCTCACCAGCTCCAACCAATATATAGGAGTCCACTTGTACATCATGGACAGGCACCTTCTGATAGGACAAATCTGTAAGATTTGGAAGTTTACCATCATTTGTATCTAAAACAAGGGCAGAGTCTGGATAGTTTTCCTTCAACTCTTTGACATCAATCATTGCACGACTTGTAAAATACTCTTCCGCTACAATCACCATTAAAATTGTCAAGTTAAAGTCGACAACAAGAATAGGTAATTCAGTTATGCTAGCATTAAATTTCTTACCAATGTGAGACAAATTAAACATGGCAAGCAGTAGTCCTCCTTCCAAGGCGTTCCCCATAAAGATTGATGCAAAGGCTGCAAGAGCCATAAGTACATGGATGTTTACTTTTCCACCACTAATATCAGTTAAAGCATCAAGGGATGAGGAGACCTAACAAGCAGTGGCGTAAATTAGATATATCACAAGTTTTTATAAAGAAATATCATAATATATATAGAAACAAAAAGGAAGGTAGGACATCTTTGGAGAGAGAAAGGAAGAAGGAGTGAAGAAAGAAAGCCTAGGAGATCAGGAAAAAGTTCTCAGTTATTATTTATAAAGAACTAAGAGTAATTACAAAGGTCTTAGCTAAAGAATTTCATATAGAAGCTAGGGGAAAAGAAAAATAAAACTAGGGCTTCATTTCCATCTTTATTCTTTTCTTCAACAATGATTTCGCTCAAGCGTCACAGTAGAAGAGAACTTGCACATGAATATTGATAATTTCTATCCTCTGGCTCCTGCTACAATTATTTATTCAAGCCAGTAAGTTTTTATTTCTAGCAATAGACATTAATTTAACTATAAGCCATCCATTACTTTCTTTCAGACACAGAGAACTATTAATATCTATGGATCAACGGGGTAGATTCCTCTTTAGGCATGGCAGTTGACATCGAGGAAGGAGTTAGGCCCCTTTTCAGCATGGGGGAGCACTGAGATGTTCTCATGATAAGTGGAGAAATATTGGAGACAAATACTTTGAAGGTCTACGTCAACCCTTATAAACTTAATGCTTCATTTACAAACAAAACTCTCTTAAAGTGAAACAATGGCAATGCATCGAGGGATTGATGCACCCTAGAAGGGTCCTTCTAAGGTCAGACATCAATTGTCAAATAGAGCTCTCCATGTGCTGGTCATTGATTATTATTGCTCTTACTTGTGTAGTGGTGGTAGCTCCCTTGGTGCCTTTCCTCTGTCCTATTAAATTTAAAACCTCTGACTGCAAAGTCATAATCAGCCAAAAAGTTCAAGTTCGACTAGAGCTCGCTTCAGGTTGAAACTGGTGTGGTTCAGTGTGTTTTGATGAACAGATGAGACCTTAGGCAATTTCCCCGTCGTTTAACTTTACCAAGCTAGAGATCCCTATTAGTCAAGTTGGTCCGCATAGTCAATTTAGGGACATTTGGCAAATAGCTTATATTTGAGCTAGTATTTTCAATTAGAATTCAGGAATGGGCGATAATTAGCTTCTGTTTGAGCTAGTTTTTCCATGTCCTCAAACACTTGTATATAATTGTGGGGTCCAGATGAAGAACTGTACCCTGTATGTTCTTCAACAGATCACAGACTCATAGTGAATGTATGCCCGTCTTTAGGTTCATTGAACAACTCTAACTTATAGTTGTCTACTAGTCCTTTACCAGACCCTTATTCTACTTCCTTGATTTGCTTATTAGAGAGGGTTAAGACTTGAGAGCAGAGCAGCTATTTTCTTTACATGCCAAGGAGGAGAGTTCAGACGATGAAGTATTCTCGAAACTTTACTGTACAACACCTATGGTTATCTTTAATGATGCAAACAAATTTCTGAGAAAAACTAAAACCAAGTCCTCGTAACATTTACTTTCATCTTAAATCATGTGAATCAATTTTTGATAAAAACCATCACCAGGTCAACACCCAAATTTTCGAGTTGAACTAAATCAAATCGAGCAGTTTATTATACCCTGACAACTCAGTAGTAGTTCCAGAATTATAAAAACCACATTAACTTCAAGAAGTTTTACATATATAAGGGAGTCAGGATTAAATTTACAACAATCACATTCATTCAAAAAATCACATTCAAGGTCAAGCAATTAAAAACAGAACAAAAATTGCCAGTGGAAGACATCCATACCCCGACTAAAGGAAAAGCAATGACAATGAAAGCACTTTGCAAAGGCTTCACAATGGGCTTCGGCACCAAATAAGGGCAAACAGCCGCAGCAACAAACAAGGCCATAGAGCAGCAACATAATTGCAAATGTTCCCTCAGATAATTCGCCAAGTCCGTCCACCTAATGGCTTTAGCGAATCCAATCACCGCTCTCTGAGGCCCAGTCAGCTCCACATCATGATCACAATGGTGGTGACCATGGTGATGATCATGAACATGGTGATGGTCGTCGTGATTCGAATGATCAGTTGCCGCAGCGGCGCAGAGAACAAGCCGCCGTAGGTGGAGATTAGGAAAAGTACGAAGGCGAAATGCAGAAGAAGGGAGGGATGGTTGAAGAAGAAAAGGGTTTGAAAATGCAATTCGGTTCCGAGTCGGTAACAGTCGGGATTTAGAGGATGAAATTGGGAAGGAGAGGGTTCCCATATGGTGAAGAGACGAGAAATCTTGCCTTCATGCGCAGTTGAATTCAGTTCATTTTGAGAGGGAACTGAGAGAAGAGAAACGAGTTCAGAGAATTGACCAAAGATTGAACTGAATAGCAATTGAATTGAATAAAGTAGTGTTTGGAAATTGAGACGATGGCATCATAATATTCACATCATGAATGCACCTTCGGCCCAAGTCACGTCAAATGCTCTTTCGTCTGATTGTCCTACTTAATTTTGTCGGTTTTTTTTTTTTTGAGCGAACTTAATTTTGTCTCTTTCCTTTTTATCAACCATACAAAATATATTCTCTTAATTTTTAATCTTGTATCAAATAGAACTTTAAACTTTAAAAAGTGTCTAATGGGTCATTAAACTTTCAATATTATGTTTGATGGGTCCTTGAATTTTCAATTTTATTTTTAATAGGTTCTCGATCTACTTGATATTTTTTTTAGAATTCACAAACCTAATAGACACAAAATTGAAAGTTTATGTTCTCATTAGATATAAAATTCAATTTAATATTTAATAGATCAGTTAATTTCTAAAAATTTTGAATATCACATAGACTTATTAAACCTTTTTTAAGTTGAAGGACTAAACTTATAATTTAGCTATATTTATATCTATATAATATATATATAAGCTGCTAAAGAGGAGAATCTTCATGTCTCACGTTTGCCCTTACAAATTTCTTATACGACAAGTTTGTCCTTCAATTTATTAATTTTCAATTTTTGCAAAAATTTAAGTTTCATAAATTGTTTCTGGACAATCTCTTCAACTTTAGTGGATCTTCATTCCTTCATTTATGACATTTCATTTTTTAACACAGTTTCTAAACAATCTATGAAAATATAAATCACATTAATGAGAGATACACTAATCAAGAAAAGTCCTAAAATTTTCTATGAAATGAACAAATTTGCCCATTCTTTATTAACTTTGTTCCAAGTTTACTCTTTTGAATTTAATTCTTAAGATTCATGAATGTGTCCTAGTAAAAAAAATTCATGTTCCAACAAGGGGATTGATTTGAGGTATTCCAATCAAGTTAATGCTAAAAAATTATGAAGGTTTCAAAATTGTGTCCATACTCAAGTTTTAAATTACTTTTTTTTAATTTTAAACTTCCATTGACGAAAATTTTAATTAGAGTTTCTTTGTGAATCGTAAAATATACCACATTACAAATAAGGATCTTTTCAAATCTTAAGTTTTAATATATGATAATTTTTATTAGGGAGAGAGAGAAAGATAGAAACAGAGAGAAAGAGAAAGAATGAAAGGAAAATAGTGCAATGATTGAATAAATGCATAAAAATCTCATCTTTTATTGATAACAAAAATGGGAAAATAGAAAGATGTTAACTTGGGAGGAAATAACTCCAAATGGGACATGGAGAAAGCATTCACACCTCTGAAACCCAAGCCAAGGACTTTGACTCTTATTGAAGAAAGAATTGATGGCAGTGTCCATATCAAATTCGAAGATGAAGGTCCTTCCAAGCCAAGGATAACTCACTTCGTTCCCTCCAAACATAGCGCCTCGTCTAACAGAGCAACGCCATCTTCGTCTGTTGGGATACAACGATCAAACTCTCTTAGAATAGAGAAGGTTGATCTACATCCAGATATTCCTGAGATTCATTATCAAAGGAATAATTCACTGACTCAAACCGACATGGAAGCAAATCAGCTCAATGTCATTACAAGCGACTTCCAAGTAGACTTGGAAGCTCTTAAAAAGGATTTCTTAGACCTAATATGGGGCGATCCCAGAAGAGCCTTTTTCGAAGTATATGAAAAGGAAGAAAGGGATCAAATGAAGAAAGAGTGGATCCATACTATGGAAACTCTTGAAGAAAATATACCATTCTTTGAGTGGTACAAAGATTGCGAAGAATTCGCAGAAAAAACGATCAACACCATCAATGAGGTCAAATGGAAGACGATGAAAGGAGAAATAATTAGCTCTAATCATCCTCCATTAGAAGCCATACAGTTTGAAAGCTTTAATCAAACTGTAGTTGCAGCATCTTTCAAGTTGATCGATCAGAAAGAAGAAGATATCAATCCCTCCAAAGGGATTAGAGGTATTCAGATTCAAAATAATGATACTAATAAGATCCTTTTCTACTATATCACAGCAGATGAACATAGTAGAAGAGAAGATCTTTGAAGACAACCCCAAAAAGGCGATTGACGAATCTAAGAAAATAGATTCGACAGCCCCATATTTCCGAACTGAAGTTGGAAGTTCTATTCCCAGAATGAAATCCGACTTTCAAATATTTATGGAGGAAGTCAACAATAGGTTGTCTAAGCTCACCATAAGAGAGCCGCCAATTCCATCATCTCAGATCAATGTCCTGAATGATGAAGAAATTGACCAAATGATTCATCACATGAGCCGATTGGCCCTAGAGGCTGAAAACCCTAAAGAACATATCACTACCAGGAGCTATAGCCCAAATGATATGTTAAAAATCCAAAATCAAAGAAATTATACGATGAGAAGATATCCTGCTAGCAATACACAATAGAGAAATTGGTATCCAAAACCAACTAGGTCATATCTTCAAATTGAAGAAAGAAATTTCATGACGTATAGGTCATTTGATGGTGACTCAATCTACGAATGAAATTTAGATGGCCTATCAGAATATCTTATTATAAGCGTCCTTCAAGAGATGTTAATGGCAAACACAGCCTATCTCTCTAAAGGACATTCAAACCATGAGTCAGCCAAACTCCTTTCTTCGGGATTCTCAGGCATCCTCAAAGGATGGTGGGATCATAAGTTCTCAGATAAGGAGCGAAAAGCTATTCTCATACACACCTCCAAGAAGCCAACAGGCACTATAGGTGTCCATGAAGTAACGGCGGAGTCCTCTACTGCAGCCTCATCAACAACCACAGTTCGATAAGTAATCGAAGAAGAGGTTGAAGATGTTGTAGTCACCCTTACTCATTCCATAGCAAAAAACTTTGTGGGAAAAACCGAAAGCTATAGAGCTCTGTCAAAAATATATTTGAATAATCTTAGATGCCCAAAGCTACAAGATTTCAGATGGTACAAAGATACTTTCTTGGCAGAAGTCTACAAAAGACCAGACTGCAACAATACAATCTGGAAGCAACGATTTATTACAGGTCTACCAAAATTATTTCAGTCTCAATTAATCCTTCATATGCAAAATTTAAATGGAGGAACAATCCCATGGGAAATAGTAACCTACGGAGATCTGATAGCAAATGTTATCAACTTTGACACTATTCAATGTCTTTAGCAAAAAGCGAATGACAAATCAAATACCAGTGCCAACAGGAAAAGAGAGCTAGGACAATTCTGCGATATGTATAATCTACATCCGCAAACCCAAGCTCCGACTCAACTTCAAAAGAAGAGAATAAGAAGAATCAAGAAGTTCTCTAAACCTCGCAGAGGATATACAAATCCTAATATATATCGTGAAAGCAGAGGTTATAAGAGGAAAGTGAAAAGGGAAGAACATTATCCCACACAATACAAAGCTGAAAGAAGACCGAAAAAGTTTGGCAGACAGATTCAATGCTACAAATGCAAGAAATATGGACATTATTCTAATAAGTGTCCACTAAAGGGAAAGATCAACGAGCTTCAGATAGATGAAGACCCTAAGCAGGAACTGCTCATGGCCTTCGGCTCAAAATCAAGTGACTTCTCAGAATTCGAAGAATACTCAAATGACGAGATTCTCGAATTAAATGAAGAAACAGATTCGGGATTCTTCTAGTAAAGGAGAAATCAGAATTAAGCATGAAGAAGACTGTGAAGGAGGAAGATTTTGTTGTTGCTTAAATTGCATAAACGTCATTAGCAGCGATCAAGAATTTCTTCTAGATCTGGTTGACGAAATCCAAGAGGAAGCAACCAAGGTCGCCATCTTGAAGCAACTTAAAGTGTCCTTAAAAGGGAAAGCTAAAGACACAAAAGAAGAAAAGAAGAACAGATTAAGTGACCTAGACATCGTTCCTATTACCATGGAGGATGTTATGGGAAGAGCCACAGAGGACAAAAAGGTCGCAATTCAAGATTTGCAATTTGAAATCAACAAGCTCAAAGAGGAAATCTCAAATCTGAAGCAGAGCTATAAAGCAGACTATATAAAGCTCACTTCAGAAATTGCTTCCCTGAAGAAGGGAAAGCTGAAAGCTGAGGAAACCCCAGCAGAGCTCAAAATTGAAGAAGAAAGTATTCGTAAATACAATCACCATAGTCCCATACCAAAAGTGGTATACTGAGGTAACTCTAAAGGTTAAAGATTTTATGATAACTCTGATCACTCTAATTGACTCAAGAGCATATCAGAACTGCATTCGAGAAGGACTTATACCCTCAAAATATTTTGAGAAGACAAAAGAAGTTCTTAAAGGAGCAAGCGGAGCCCCTTTACAGATCTTCCATAAGTTACCAGAAATACATATCTGTAAAGAAGGGATATGTTTCGTAACTTCATGTCTCCTGGTCCAAAACCTAAGCCAAGCTATGGTTTTAGGAACACCATTCCTTACACAGTTATACCCTTTAAGAGTTTCAGAAAAGGGTATACATACTCAACTATTGGGACGAAAGATCGTGTTCGAGTGGATAAAGCCAGTTCTTACTCATAAAGTCCAACTTATGAGTAGAGATAATCAGCTAAAGAAAAGCAAATTGCTTTCTTAAAGGAAGAAATTAGCTACAAGAGGATAGAAGAAAATCTTCAGCAGAAAGAATTGCAAGAGAAAATGCAAATCTTAAAACAAAGATTTGAAAATGAAGTTTGCTCAAATCATCCCAACGCATTTTGGGACAGAAAACAACATATGGTAGATTTGCCATATGTTAAAGATTTCAAAGAATCCCAAATTCCAACCAGGCGAGACCAATACAGATGAATTCTGAACTATTAGAGCATTGTCAAAAGGAGATAAATGACCTCCTTCAGAAGAAGCTGATCAGACCTTCCAAGAGCCCTTGGTCGTGTGCAGCATTCTATGTCAACAACTAGGCAGAAAAGGAGCGTGGTGTGTGATCGGTGGTTACACGCAAGCGCACGCGATCGAAGTAATATAAATTGGTATCTGAGTACCAAGTATCGAATCCCACAGGGAACGGAGTAACAAAAATATTGTAAAGCAAAAGTGTAAGGAAAATTGCAACTTGAAAACTAAATTGCGAAAATAATGTTGGGTTGGTGTGTTGATAAAGAGAAAAATTGCAAAATTTAATTTCAGAATCTAGAAATGACAATAATCGAAATAACAAAAATTGCAAAATTGAATTGCAGAATCGAAAAATGGCAATAATGGAAATAATCAGAAACTGCAGAATCTAGAATTGGCAAGATTGGATAGAAAATTAGATAAACTTAGAAAATGAAATTGCAAAATGAATTTGGATAAAGGATGTGGCTCAAGAATGTCATTGCCCTAAGTTGTATTTGCAAGCCAAAATTGCAATTCCAACCTACTCCACACTCAATTGTAAACTAAAATTGCTTCTCCTATTAGCCTTAAATTTAGGTTGTTAGGAGGCTAAGTGAGTGACTTATATGTCTATAGTCCCTCTATCTTAGATAATTTTGCTCAACAATTTTATGGGCTTTGGAGTCTTTAATCCCTATGTCTAGGGTAAGGATTGGCTTATGTCTAAGCTCTTTCCTCCATTACTTGTGCAAAATCCACTTATCACTAACCCCGTCGGTATTAGATCTAAGCTTGAGTTGCTACCCTAGTTGATCAAACTAGGATCTCAACGGAAATTTATTCAACACAAACAAACAATTGAGATGTAGGCTTGGTTTTTATTGAAATTTTGGCTACATTTACTTCTTAGGGAATTCACATCCTTGAACCCCCTTAGAAGTTTAGCTCAAATTGAAAGTAAAAATCTTACAATTAATTTTTGAAGAAAACATCATACTAAAGAAAATTGAGTAAAATTACTATTGATAACTAAAACTAAATGAGTTAAAAAAAATACTTGGGCAAAAATAGTCAACACAATTCTAGACAATAGCTAAATTAGACCACCAAAACTTCTCATTATAAATGGAAATAAAAAAGGCAACTTGATATTAATTTCCAATCAAGACATTAACTTATTGAAGGAAACCAAAAATTGTGAACAACAGTACATACATAAACTTGAAAGGAATTGGTAGTTGTTTTGGTACACTAAAAAGAAAAACCAAACCTTAAAAGACAGAGACAAAAAAAACCCATAATCAAAGTGTTTTTATTCAACATAAAGCATAATACAACTCATGAATAAAGCTTGAAAAGATCATCACTCCACTATATTAAAACAGAAACTAAACTTGCAAATGTAGATAACACAGAAATATCACTAAACTTGATAGCAAATAGAAAATTGAGGAAGAAAAATGGGCAGAAACAGAGAAAAAAATTGTCCAGAAAAATAGAGTACTTCGAATTGAAAACCCACAAATTTAACTTCTAAAAACGCCTTCAAAACCCCCCTCTTCTTCACTTGAATTGGATTGGATAAATTGAAGGAGAAGTTGAACTAAAAAAATGCAGCAGTCTTTAAGAAAACAGAAAATAAAATTTAAAAAAAAACTGCAGAAAATAGAGGAAGAAAACTTGAAAAAAAAGTCAAAAAACAACTCCAAAACGGCTCCCAATCGAATTGTGTTGCTCTTCCTCTTCTTCCCCTTTTATAGGCCTTCATTAGGGTTGAAGAATGCCCAAATTTCGTGCTTAAATTCCTCCAAATCGAGCTGTAATTGAAGATTTTCGGAATGGGTTTAATGCAGATTTTTTTCCTTTTTTGAACTTTTCTACTGCTCCAGATTGCAGAATCCGATTTTGCAATTTGATTTTGCAATTTTTACATTCCCTGCTCCAGAAACAATTGCAGAATCACGATTTTGCAATTTCCACAATTTCTGCAAACAAGATCAATTTACTTAGAATTCTATTCCAAATGCCATCACATTCATTTCTTCCTTAAATTCAAGCAATCTTCCACTATTTTCAAATGATCTTAAGTCAAAACAAGAATATTTTAAGCAATTGAGAGTTAAATAAGCCTTAATTCTAAGGCTTATCAGTGTGCCCCGTCTGGTAATAAACTATAAACCCTTAAACAAAGTTTTGGAATGGATTAGATATCCAATTCCCAACAAAACAGATTTGTTAAAAAGAATTTCAGGCTCAAATATATTTTCGAAATTTGATATGAAGTCAGGTTTCTGGTAGATTCAAATTTCAGAAAAGGATCGTTACAAGACTGCATTCAATGTTCCTTTTGGACAATATGAATGGAACGTTATGCCATTTGGCTTAAAAAACGCGCCATCTGAGTTTCAAAAGATCATGAATGATATTCTTGATCCAATTACGTAGTGTTCTACCATTTTCCTTTCTCTCTCTCTTAAATTTGTTTGCAAGTAGCTGTAAAAGAATGAAAGAACGTGGTGGGAGAGTGAGAAACATGATCATGGGTGGAAGTTTGGGGGAAAGAAAGAATAGCAGAGAGGAAGATTATTGGGAGAGAAAGAAAGAGGGAGAAATAAGAAAAAAGAAAAATTGACAGAAATAAAGAAGGGAGGTAGCTTTACTTCAGTTATTATTATTATTATTGTTTTGTTTATCTTTCTCTTCTTCTTCTCTCTTTTCCTTTTTAATATTTAACATGTAATACATGTTGGGATGCCCTAAAGCCTCGTAATTAATGATTTATTTAATAATTAATAATTATTTTAATTATTTTATTTGTAATATAATATTATCCATTATATAAAAAAATCCAAGGTTATTAGTGTAATCTTGAACAGTATGTGGTTGACATACGAGAGGATCATGTTCAAGAAATAATCTAAAGGGTCATAGGATATGGATAAGGTTGGGTGCCTTATCGGTAACACTATTGATACGACCCACTTTGTAATAGTTACAAACGATTTGATCCAAATCGTTCATGTGGAGACATGTGAGTGAGAGTATCTTATACAATAAGTTTGTATAAGACTGGACCACAAAATATTTAATCTCTCTTTATAAATCTGTTAATTGAGAAGATCGATATTTCATCAGGATGATCATATGCGACTCGATCTTAATCCTAAGTGAGTTATGAACAGACTGCCTGTGAGGACTTGTCTTTGATTTACATGGGTGAGAGTGGCTTTTGTAACCAATTCAATATGCCTACCATTTTGGAAACTTAACCAAATAGGGAGCTGGAAACATAATCTCACAAGATAGAATTCACTCCTTCCTTTATAGGGTAAGTAGATTAGTAGTTCACTTAAGTGTTGATTTTGGGACTTGAACAATGGAGCCCCTTCTCACAGGCCAAAGAGGGACTTAGTTTATGGTTGGATCATAAATAAATTGTTCATTAGAGGATCAATGGTACTTAAGGTGGAAGATATAATTACAAGGGTAAAATGGACTTTTGAACTAAATGTAATTACGAACAACTCGTGAATGATCAACTTGCATGTAGTGATTATATCCATGGACACAACTTGTCCTACAGTGCATAAGAGTGCAACTCTAGGTTTATAGTTGAGTAACCTCTAGTTAATGAATGAAAATTAATTAATTAAATAGTTTAATTAAGTGATTTTGCATCATTGGAGCTTATAATCTGTAGGTTCATAAAGTTCCATTGCTAGCTCATATGAATAAATAAAGATCAATTTCGTTGAAAGAAAATTTTGAAATGTTCAAATTAAAATTTAATATATTTTGATATATTAAATAAGGGAAAACATATTTATTGTATATGATATATTAAATATCAAAGAAATTATTAATGTATTAAGATACATTAAAGAAAAATATTTATTAAATTTGAATTAGATTCAAATAAGAAAATAGATGTCGTAGGAGAATTTGGAAATGTTTGAATAAGATTCAAACTAGTTAGATAAATATATTTTAATATATTAGATATTAAAATATATTATTTAATTATTTTCCCTAGACCACTATAAATAGGACCCTAGAAGTGAGTCATTGTGTGCATTATATATAAGAAAAAGAACTCTTGAAATTCTCCTCTCATTCCCTCTCTCTATTTTCAAGAAGGTTCCCACAAACATCTTAGGCCATTTGTTCGAGTCATAGCAAGAAAAACTTTATGAAAGTCTTGGAGTTCAACCTCATTGGAATTGGAATACAAGGAGAAAAAGACCAGCCAGAATATTTTCCATATTTATTTCATTGTAAGTTTGCTTAATCTTATTTTTTATAGTTTAATTTTAAATAAAATCAAAGACGGTCTAATGTTTTCGCTACAGAGTGAAACGTTCATTCCTTCAATACACATATATATGGTTAAAGGAAAAGTGGGAGGATAAACTTTTTTTTCTTTTTTCTTTAATTTTGCTAAATGACAATACAATTTTTTATAAGATGGCAAATTTATTGTTATTGTTGTTTTTTTTTTAATTAAAAAAATGGGATGGCCGATTTGTTGATATAAAGATGTAATTGTAAAACTTTTATTCTATTTTCATTTCTTTTAGAAATCAAAACAAGGTATCTTTTTTTCCTTTGAAATCATTAAAATCCATTAGTCACAACTTTAGGTAAATCTTCAACAAATAAATTAATTAATTTTTTAGGTTTGGATTTAGAAGAGTAAGTTTTACAAACAAAGAACATAATATTTTAAAACAAACAAATAGATCTAGGAAACATTTTAGATATGTTTTGAGGTTGATATGTATGAATTTTTTGTAAGGAGGGAAAGAGGTAGAACGTGTTAATTAAAGACTTTTATGTAAAAAAAAATGTGATCATTTATTTATTTAAAAATGTCATTATTAGGATGTTGGATAGCATCTTTTTCTTTTACAAATTAAAAGTAATTTTTGAACTTTAATGTCAACAGAGGTTTCAATTAAATTCAATTCTACTTTTTCTCTTTGTGATGTAGTTAGTTTCATAAAATTAAAAGTAACCAATTTTGTGTCAATTTCATATTCATTTTCTAAATTAAATCTAACACAATATATTATATTTTTAACTCAGGTTTTTGTGAAAAAAAAGTATAATATAACTCTTTATATAATTGCATGAGAAAAAGAGTTATAAAAACTTTTGAAATTATTAATGGTTTTTTTAATAGTTTGAAATTATTAATGTTAACTTATAGAAATAAGAGACAACTTTTCATATTCATATTCATGCATTTTATATTCTAACTCTTCAAATTTTCACTTTTCACATTATTAAATAATAAATAACTTGTTAACACTTCATTATTGCTCAATACTTAATTCTTCAAAAAATAGGTTTGTTTTTCTATGTGTGTGGTGTGAGAATTTTCTTCAAAAAGACGATATTATGAAAATAGTAAACTAAAAATTGTTGCATTGTCTAAATTACAAAACCAAAACAATAATATATTTATTTCATAAATTAATTATTAGTGTAACTCACTCAAGATTAAGATCGAGCCCATATGATTATCTTGTGAAATATTAATCTTCCCAATTAATGGACTTATAAAGAGAGATTAAATATTTCGTGGTCCAGTCTTATACAAACTTATTGTATGGAATACCCTCACTCACATGTCTCCACATGAATGATTTGGATCAAATCATTTGTAACAATTACAAAGTGGGTCATATCAATAATGTTACTAGGCTAAGACAGCCAACATTATTCATATACTATAGATCCTTTAGGTTATTACTTGAACATGATCCTCCTATATGTCAACTACATACTATTCAAAATTACCATAATAACCTTGGATTTCACATAATATTGGATAATGTTAAACACAATATAAAATAATAAATTATTTTATTTAATAAATGAGAAAATGTTTAATTATAAAACTATGAGCTTTAGGGCACAAATCCTAATAATCTCCTAATTGCACTAAAGTCAGTGGAACTTACAATATGTGATCTAGGTTATACCATATACCCAATATTTTCTCCCACTTGTCCTAGAGAAGAGGAGACATATTTCGTAGACCTAGACTCTCTAGATGACCCTCAAATATTTTAGCCTGGAGAGCCTTCGTAAACGAATCAGCACAGTTGTTTGCAGAAGCTATCTTCGAGTCAATCATATCTCCTCTTTGCACAATTTCTCTAATAAGATGATATTTTCTCCGTCTTTTGTGGCTTCTGGGTTCTTTGGAATTTGCCACAGTACCACTATTACCACAATAAAGTGTGATGGGCTTATCCATATTTGGAACTACTTCCAAATCAGTTAAGAATTTTCTCAGCCGCACAGCTTCCTTTGCTGCTTCACAAGCAACTACGTACTCAGCTTCATGGTAAAGTCTACAACACATCCCTGTTTGATGCTTTTCCACACTATTGCTCATCCACATAGGGTAAACACTGATCCTGATGTGGATTTCCTCGAATCCTTATAAGTTTGAAAATCAGATTTAGTGTATCCTATAAGGATCCAATCCGTATGTCACACCCTTCCCTTCCCCATATTACCCTGCTAAACCTAAGACAGGCCATGACAACAACATACTCCACATGTGTAGTGAAACCTATTGTCAACTCTCTCTCTTATCTCATGACTTAAGTTCCTCTATAGACATCACATATACTAGTGGCAGATATGATGAGATTTATGCCCTAAAGCCTCGTAATTAATGATTTATTTAAAAATTAATAATAATTTTGATTATTTCATTTGCAATATAATATTATCCATTATATCAAAAATCCAAGGTTATTAGTGTAATCTTGAACAGTATGTGGTTTGAAGGAATGAACGTTTCACTCCACAGCGGAAGCATTGGATAATCTTTGATTTTATTTAAAATTAAACTAAAAAATTAAGATTAAGCAAACTTACTTAGAGTAAATATGGAGATATTTCTGGCGGATTTTTATCTCCTCCATAAAATCTTCATGGCTATGACTCGAACACAGGACCAAGGCTTGTGGGAGCCTCTTGAAAAAAAATCCACAAGGGATTGGCGAGGAAAAGGTCTCGAGAGAATTTTCTAATTTTCTATTGAGAAGATATGTGTTATGTCTAATAGCTCAACCCAAAGGTCCTATTTATAGAGATCAAGGGAAAATCTTTGCCATAATTAAAATATTATATTTTAACATCTAATATATTAAAATATATCTTATAGTTATTTCAATCTCATTCAAATCTCCTACGATATTTATTTATTTGAATCTTATTCAAATTATATAAATATCTTTTATTTAATGTATCTAATATACATTAATTATTTTAATATTTAATGTATCAAATACAATAAATATATTTTTCTCTTATATATTTAATATATCTAATATATTAAATATTAATTTGAACATTTCAAATTTTTCTTTCAACTAAATTGATCTTTTAGTGTTACTATAAGCTAGCAAGGGGACCTTATGGACCTACAGATTATATGCTCCAATGATACAAAATCAATTAATTAAACTCTTTAATTAATTAATTTTCATTCATTAACTATAAGTCACTTCACTATAGACCTAGAGTTGCACTCTTATGCACTGTAGGATAAGTTGTGTCCACAGATATAATCATTACATGAAAGTCGATCATTCACGAGTTGTTCGTAATTACAGTTGGGTCAAAATATATTAGTTAAATTACAAGTTTAGTATCAACCTTTAAGTTGTGTCTATTTGGTCCCTAAACTTTAAAGAATGTCTAATAGTTCTCTTAATTTTCAATTTTGTATCAAATAGATCTTTGAACTTTAAAAAGTGTCTAATGGGTCTTTAAACTTTTAATTTTATGTATGATAAATCCTTGAATTTTCAATTTTGTTTTTAATAGGCTCTCAATCTATTTGATATTTTTTTAGAATTCACAGATCTACTAGACACAAATTTGGAAGTTTATGTTTTCATTAGATATAAAATTCAATTTAATATTTAATAGATCAGTTAATTTCTAAAAAAATTGAATATCTCAGAGACTTATTCAACATTTTTTAAAGTTGAAGGACTAAACTTATAATTTAGTTATATCTATATCTATAATATAGATATAAAAGCTGCTAAAGAGGAGAATCTTCATGTCTCTCATCTGCCCTTACAAATTTCTTATATGACAAGTTTGTCCTTCAATTTATTAATTTTCAATTTTCAAAAATTTAATTGTTTCTGGACAACCTCTTCAACTTCAGTGGATCTTCATTCCTTCATTTATGACATTTCATTTTTAACACAGTTTCTAAACAATCCATGAAAACATAAATCACATTAATGAAGGATACACTAATCAAGAAAAGCCCTAAAATTTTCAACAAATTTGCCCATTCTTTATTAACTTTGTTCCAAGTTTACTCTTTTGAATTTAATTCTTAAGAATCATGAATATGTCCTAGTACAAAAAATTCATGTTCCAACAAGAGGAAATATTGATTTGAGGTATTCCAATCAAGTTAATGCTAAAAAATTATGAAGGTTTCAAAATTGTGTCCATACTCAAGTTTTAAATTACTTTTTTTTTTTAATTTTAAACTTCCATCGACTAAAAATTTAATAAGAGTTTCTTTGTGAATTGTAAAATATAACACATTACAAATAAGGATCTTTTCAAATTTTAAGGTTTTAATATATGATAATTTTTATTAGGGAGAGAGAGAAAGATAGAAACGGAGAGAAAGAGAAAGAATGAAAGGAAAATAGTGCAATGATTGAATAAATGCATAAAAAATCTCATCTTTTATTGATAACAAAAATGGAAAAATAGAAAGACAAAAAGGAAAAGAGTGCAATGTATTCAATAAATGCCTCAAAACTCTATCTTTTACTTATACCATTTGCAAAACTCTTTCCAATCGAGTAGTGTTCTACCATATTCCTTTCTCTCTCTCTTAAATTTGTTTGCAAGTAGTGTAGAAGAATGAAAGAACGTGGTGGGAGAGTGAGAAACATGATCATGGGTGGAAGTTTGGGGGAAAGAAAGAATAACAGAGAGGAAGATTATTGGGAGAGAAAGAAAGAGGGAGAAATAAGAAAAAAGAAAAGTGGACAGAACTAAAAAAGGGAGGTAGCTTTACTTTAGTTATTATTATTATTTTTTGTTTTTGTTTATCTTTCTCTTCTTCTTCTCTCTTTTCCTTTTTAATATTTAACATGTAATACATGTTGAGATTTATGACATAAAACCTCGTAATTAATGATTTATTTAATAATTAATAATTATTTTAATTATTTTATTTGTAATATAATATTATCCATTATATAAAAAATTCAAGGTTATTAGTGTAATCTTGAACAGTATGTGGTTGACATTCAGGAGGATCGTGTTCAAGAAATAATCTAAAGGGTCATACGATATGGATAAGGTTGGGTCCCTTATCTTGGTAACATTATTGATACAACCCACTTTGTAATAGTTACAAATGATTTGATCCAAATCGTTCATGTGGAGACATATGAGTGAGGGTATCTTATACAACGAGTTTGTGTAAGACTGGACCACAAAATATTTAATCTCTTTTTATAAATCCGTTAATTAAGAAGATTAATATTTCATCAAGATGATCATATGCGACTCAATCTTAATTCTAAATGAGTTATGAACAGACTGCCTGTGAGAGCTTGTCCTTTGATTTGCATGAGTGAAAGTGGCTTTTGTAGCCAATTCAATATGTTTACCATTTTGGAGATTTGACCAAATAGGGAGTTGGAAACATAATCTCACGAGATGGAATTCACTCATTCCCTTATAGGGTAAATAGATGAGTAGTTCCCTTACGTGATGATTTCGGGACTTGAACAATGGGGCCCCACCCTCTCACTGGCTCGAGAGGGACTTAGTTTATGGTTAGATCATAAACAAATTATTCATTAGAGGATCGGTGGTACTTAAGGTGCAAGATGTAATTACAGGGGTAAAATAGACTTTTAAGCCAACTGTAATTACAAACAACTCATGAAGGATAGACTTGTATGTAGTGATTATATCCATGGACACAACTTGTCCTATAGTGCATAAGAGTGTAACTATAGGTCTATAGTGGAGTGACATATAGTTAATGAATGAAGATTAATTAATTAAAGAGTTTAATTAATTGATTTTATATCATTGGAGCTTGTAATCTGTAAGTTCATAAGGTTCCCTTGCTAGCTCGTATGAACAAATAATGATCAATTTCGTTGAGAGAAATTTTGAAATGTTCGAATTAAAATTTAATATATTTGATATGTTAAATGAGGAAAAACATATTTATTATATATGATGCATTAAATATTAAAGAAATTATTAATGTATTAAGATACATTAAAAAAAGATATTTATTAAATTTGAATTAGATTCAAATAAGGAATAGATGTTGTAGGAGAATTTGGAAAGGTTTGAATATGATTCAAATTAGTTAGATATATATTTTTTAATATATTAGATATTAAAATATATTATTTAATTATTTTCTCTTGGCCACTATAAATAAGACTCTAAGGATGAGCCATTTGTGTGCATTCCAAATAAGAGAAAGAAACTCTAGTGAATTCTCCCATTATTCTCTCATTCTATTTTCTAGAAGGTTTCCACTAACTTCTTTGGTCTTTTGTTCAAGTCATAGCAAAGAAGATTTTGTGGAAGTCTTGGAATTCAACCTCATTGGAGTTGGAGCACAAAGAGAAAAAAGGCCCTCCAAAATATTCTCAATATTATTTTCAAGGTATGTTTTGCATAACCTTAATTTTTATTGTTTAATTCTAAATAAAATCAAAGTCGATTCCAACGCTTCCGCTGTGGGTTTAATTCGATTATTCCCTTCAATTGGTATCAGAGCGATTTTTGAAAATTTATTTAGAATTAAAGTTAAGTGATGGTGGGTGTTTTAATTTTAATATATGTGATATATTGTGGTTTGTAAATTGAATGTTTAGGCTATTTGAAATTAGATTTATCGCTTTGATTAGATCAATTGTAAAACTCTAAAGGGTTTAGAATGTTATGTATTTTAAATTGTTATTGGAAGGAAGAGCATAAGCTTTGAAACTGAACGAATTTCAATGGAATGGAAATTCAAAGTAGCAAGCCCAACACCCATTGATGCTTATGGAAATTTTTGTCTTCATGCTATTATTGCATATATGTAAAGTGTTGTGATTTTAGGCCTTTATGGCTTCAATAAAACGCAGCCATGCTGTTATATATATATATATATATATATATATATATATATTAAGACACTGTGAGAATATCTCACTTTTGGTCAACAATATTGGCTGAAAATAGTATTAAAATAAAATAAAAAAAACAAATCTTGAATGTTGCCGCCAACTTGCAAAGACGAGCTTATGATCAAACACACCATTTGCTGGAGACGAGTTCAGAGATCAAAATATTCGGCTGGAGTTGTTTTTTTTTTTTTTCTGCAGTGAAAAGTTAAACATTTATTTTGTGAGTTGTTCATGTAATTCGCCAAAAGGAGATGAATTTGGGGTTTTCAAATCCTAAATTTGAATGATGCAAGATAAGAAAATATATTGAAGACCAAGATATGTCTTAGATTTAAATTATTATAATTTAAATTGCTTTTAATTTCTTAGGATATGTCAAATATACCGGTCAATTTTGCTATTTTTAATTTAATTATGCATGTTGATATATGTTTTAAATTAAATTGTTTGTTGCATCAAGTACGTCATTCAGATTAAAATTTCACCATAGGTTAAGCATGATAATGCATCTTAATTATTTTTTTAATATAATTATTATATTTGGAAAATTTGATTAGGTTGTTTCCTAATAGAATTAAGATGTTTTCCTAATAAGTTTATATTTTTATGTCTTTGAATGTAATTGTTATATTTGGAAATTGATTGGAAAATTGAATTAGGATATTTACTTTCTTAATTGGAATGCATGTTTTCTTAATATGATTAAGATTTTTCCTAATAGGATTAGGGTTTCCTTAAAACAAAGATAATTTAATTCATGCTTTAAATAATTTAAAATTTGAATTTAATTTATCTTTATTTGTTTCCTAGTAAGATTAGATTATTTTGAAATAAGATTAGATCTTTTAATTTCAAATATGATTAGATCTATTAATTTCCTAATAAGATTGGTCTTCCATAAATAAATTTAATTTAATTCAAAGAAACAATAGTTTAAGTTTTGAATTTAATTTATCTTTTATTTATTTTTTTTAATAGGATTAGAATAAAATATCCACGATGATCTTTTAATTTATTTTAAAGGATTTAAAATGATAGAATTTTAAGATTAATCAATAAGTGAATTAGTTTTTTTTAATAGGACTAAAAACAAGGCTTAATAATTCACTTGAGTTCATTAATCTAATAATCAATAGTTAATTAAAGATTAATGAATTTGAAATAAAAATTGACTATAAGGGAATTCTGTCTATGGAAGGTTCTGTCTAGACTTGGGTATTTAAGCTGACTGAAAGGAAACACCTCTAACTGGGAACTGACCTAGTAGTTGAATTAGTCAAATTTTATTTAATTTTACTAAGCATGTTCATAATGTGATTAATTTTTTTTAAATAGTTTAAAAACTTGGTAATACACATTAAAATCAATCTAACCAACATAAGGGTTATGAATGGTAGATTGAAGAACTTGTTAAATGAGATTAACCTAATTTGTCTAAGTAAGAGAAAATCATTTTTCAAAATAGTGAGTAGGAGAAGAAAATGTGTCAACATATCCTACGGTCTCCATCATTAGTTCACAACGTGAGATCCATGTGGGGCCTCGCGGCGGCTTTTGGACCGTCCCCCTACGGAAGATGTTTATATGAGTCAATATCAAGGTGAACTCTTGAGAAGGATATGATTGTAGTTTTGTTTCCAATATTTGACCTACTCTACGACGACACTTGTTGGTATAAAACTACGGGATTTAAAATTATGGATCACACTTACAAAAGGCTTATTAAGGTAATTAATAATGTTCTTGACCAAACTAATGGTAACTAAATATTATAGGAATAAGAGTTATTTTGGTATAATACTTGGTTGAGATTGTCTCAGTTTAGTGAAGGAACAATTGATCTACCCTACGACGTCACTTGTTCTAGTTCACTAAAGTACCATAGTATTAGATATGATTTATAGGGTTCATTTTTTAATTTATTTTATTTCTATGCTAAAATTGAATGGATAATTATTTGCATGATGTTAAATTATATATTTTATATATTTCAATATTATGTCAGTTTTTCTCATAATTTTTAATTTTATTACTGATAAGTTAAAATTGAGAAAATTTTATTACTTGGAAAAGTAACATTAACACTATAATGGCAGTGTAAAAATTTTGAATTTGTATTTATTGAGAAATGTTCTCAAAACGTGTTGTTGAATTTGTATTTATTGAGAAATGTTCTCAAAACGTGTTGCTAATGCTATTCAAATTGCTCATGTAGCACATGATTAATGAATCAAAAGTAAACGAGATAGGTTGTACATATCTCCTAATTGACATGTTAGATGTCAAGCTTAGAAGATAAAGAAAATGATAACAACATATGAGATGTTGAAATCAACAGAAGCTAAATTTAAAAAATTGTTTAAATGATCTTGAGATTAAGTATTAAAAAAATACAATAAAAGAAACCAAATGACTGAAGTTATATAAAAGGAAATAGTTAAAAAATTAGTCAGGACAATCATAGGGAGATAAATTTTTGAAATACCTCTATAGAAAGAAAATATAGATGAAAGTAAATTTGATTTACTAGATTTTTAGTGAATAATAAATAACACTACCTAGATAGTTGATACAAGATCCACTATCAAGATTTATTTTTTATTATATTTAATATGTAATTCTTGGAAAATACTTAACATGTAGAATAGTTTCTATAGATTGGCATCAGGAAGCCCATCTTAGTTAGTGTAGTGGGAGACATTAAGATGTCATTAAAGAATAATTGTTACTTAATGTTGTATGTGGTGTTTTATTACCACAAGAGAAATTCAATTTCTCAAACTTTACTGCTAAAATGTTCATATAGTATGAATTACTTTGAAGTATTAAAGTTTATATTTTCAAAATTGTTTGAAAATAAATTCAAGGTACAAGTATCTTTACCTAATACAACATAAGTCTAAATTTTTTTTGAAAAGTTCAAGAAAATTAAGACAAAAGTTGAAAATCGATTAGGCAAGTCTATCAAAACATTATGATTAGATCATAGTGTAAAGTACAAGAACCTTACGTATTAAGATTAATTGATAGAAAATGAATTTTTATCCAAATTATTTTAAATACCACGTACATTTATGTAAGAATTGTACTACAAGAAGAGAAATAAAACCGTGTTGGACATGGTCAGTGAGTTACACGCCATTACAAAACTCTGGTTAAGATATGCGATAAAGATTGTATAGTGAACATTATTCCCTCTAAAAGTATCTACAAGGCAATTTTGAGATTATAGAAGAGTAGTAAAGCTAGTTTACAACATTTCACTATTTGAGAATGTTAAACTTACATGCTGAAACAACCTTAAAAATGTTGTATATGTTCAAAGATATGCCTAAGTGTAGGCCATCACTAAGGAGTATAAAATGATCTTTTATCTAGTCCTATATCAAATAAGGTATGTGTATGACAAATATCATTTTTATAAGGAATGTTAAATAAAAGATTACAAACATTTAATAAGGTGAGATAGTGTTAATAAATTGGTTCTAAGTGAAGCCACTAATTCGTTAACAAAAGTTGTTAACAATTTAATTACATTTGAAAATCAAATGGATCCTAGTCATGAATTGGATAAGTCTCATCGTAGTGGGAGAGTTATGTGACTACTCAACCTTTACAATGACTTAATTGAAGCCCAAATTGTCATGTTAGATGACAAAGTTGAAGGTCTATTGCCCATAAAATGAGACTAATGGCAAATGGTTAAACCTAATAGGAGAAAGTAGACTGCGAGTAAACTTTCTCACTTGTTGTCATACTAGAGTTTGTAAGTATTATTTAATTCATTGTTGTATATGGGATATAAAAATGAATGTTTAGAATTCTTTTATGAAAAAAATCTTAGATAATGCTTCTACACAAATAAATCAGAGAGGTTTATTTTCAAAGATCAAAAGAATAAAAGTTTGCAAAATAATAAAGGTTCATTTATGAATGAATTTTACTATTAGATATTTGAATATAAGGTTTGATAAAAGTATCAAAATCTATGACTTTGGATAAATATTAATGAAGCTTGTATAGGCAAGAAAATCATTAAATGCTTAGTGGATTTTTCTCATGTTTTATGTTGATAATATTTTACTCATTATGAATGATGTAAGATGTCTATCTAACATAAAAAGTTGACTAAGTAATTAATTCCAAATGAGTGGTTTGGAATGACTCGGTATATTTTACATGTCCAAAATGAAGATTTTAAGGACAAAATGTTAACTTTGTCTTTGTTGGGATTTATGCCCTAAAACCTTGTAATTAATAATTTATTTAATAATTAATAATATTTTTTATTATTTTATTTGCAATATAACATTATCCATTATATGAAAAATCCAAGGTTATTAGTGTAATCTTGAACAACAAGTGGTTGACATATGGGAGAATCATGTTCAATAAATAACTTAAAAGATCATAGTATATGGATAAGGTTGGGTGCCTTATCTTGGTAACACTATTGATACGACCCACTTTGTAATAGTTACAAACGATTTGATCCAAATCGTTCATGTGGAGACATGTGAGTGAGGGTATCTTATACAATGAATTTGCATAAGACTAGACCACTAAATATTTAATCTTTTTTTATAAATTCGTTAATTAAGCAAGTTAATATTTCATCAGGATGATCATATGCAACTCGATCTTAATCCTGAGTGAGTTATGAACTTGTGAGGGCTTGTCCTTTTATTTGCATGGGTGAGAGTGACTTTTGTAGCCAATTCAATATGTCTACCATTTTAGGGACTTGACCAAATAGGGAGTGATAATGCTAATATTTTACATATTTCTAGCTCGTTTTACTTAAGCTATTTGCACGAATGTATGCTTTTATGTCTAATAAATATAGAAAATTAATGAGAAAATAGCCAAAATTAGTTAAGGGATTGTTTTGAGCTAATAAATATGAAATAAGAGGAAAATAGTTGATTTTTAATGAGTTTTAAGGTTTTATGTAGAAAAGTGCAAACTTCCAGAATTGCGACTCCAATTGCAACTCCAATTGCAATTACAATTTCTCCTGGGAGATAGAATTTTGAAAAATAAGGAAAAAATCTGGAAGTTCGATTTTATGCTGATATTTGAAGATATTCTCCACGAATCAAGCTCATAAAGATCCAATACTTGCCTTAAACGTCCATGGAGAAAATCCTAGCATTTGGAGGCTATAAATATGAAGATTCAAGCCACGAAAAAGGAGTACACGATCGGCCATACTTGATTGAAAACCATTATTTTTCTGCACCTTAGTTTTCTGTTTTCTCGACTAAAAGGGGAAGAAACACCACCCAATCTTCATTCTAGCCCTGTTGAAAGTCTAGGGTTGTGAAGATCTCACTCTCCTTGAAAGATGTTGAGTTTAGATTGGTTGAAGATGTGATAATTCTCTCATTGAAGTTCGACTTTTCTCTTGTAATCACAGTTTCTGTTTTTCTGTTTAGTCTTAATTTCCAGCAGCTTAGTTTTCTATTTTAGTTTAAGTTTCAACAGCTTTAATCCTATTACTTCGACTTCAGTTTACTTCTATTCTTTTGTCCTTAATTATTGTAGTCCTTTACTTTACAACAAGTTTACTTTTAATAAAGTTCAAAATTCTTTCTTCACAACATTCTTTAAGTTTACTGCTTATTTAATTTCCAGTTTCTGTTTTCCCTTCCTTCTAAATCAGTATGTATTTTCTTTCTTTTTATGTTTGTTTATTTATTTCACTTCAGTATGAGCTAATTCCATCCTTGGGATTTGAATATGTGGATGCCCTAAGGATTGGAAGCTTGGCCTAAGATGTAAAAGTAACTTTGCTCGATTCCATAACATTGTTTGCTTTTATTGATTATCATTCTTATTGTGAATCTAGCTTGATCACCTAGGTGAACATACAGAGATCGAGTTTAATACTGAAAGGGTTAAACAAGATTACGTGTTCATACAAAGCAATAGAGGAAATGAGCTTAGACATAAACACTTATTTTTTACCCTAAACATAGGGTGAAACCTCTATAACCAAGGGTTGCATTCTCATTAAACTAAGTTCGTATTAGCCATAGACATATGGTTTAATTACTTAGGCTTTTAAAGGTTTTTCCATTAAAATCGAATAGAAGTTAAACCTGGTTTACATTGCTTGGTGCTTGAATAAAGATTGCAATTGTATTTTAGGTCACAATTATTTTCTAAAGGGAAAAAGCATATTCGGATTCCATCTTTTTATCATTTGATTTTTAGTACACTCACAACCTTCCCGATTTATCTATATTGGTTACCAAGGTTGCTTTGTGTGAACATCTTTGCCTTCTTTTGGATTTTGTGGCATACATTCTTTGTGGGATTGGTACTTTGGAATATTTCCTTTACTACTTGTTTGACAGTATGCACTTGCACTAGACTGGAGACTTTTTCTATTCAAAAGTTTTCTTCTAGAAGCCCACACGTTTTCAGTCGATCAGGGAGCTAAGAACATAATCTCACAAGATAGAATTCACTCCTTCCCATATAGGGTAAGTAGATGAGTAGTTCCCTTAAGCACTGATTTCGGGACTTGAACAATGGGGCCCCACCCTCTCACTAGCTCGAGAGGGACTTAGTTTATGGTTGGATCATAAACAAATTGTTCATTAGAGGATTAGTGGTACTTAAGGTACAAGATGCAATTACAGGGGTAAAACGGACTTTTGACCCAACTGTAATTACGAACAACTCGTGAACGATCGACTTGCATGTAGTGATTATATCAATTGACACAACTTGTCCTACAATGCATAAGAGTACAACTCTATGTCTATAGTATAGTGACTTATAGTTAATGAATGATAATTAATTAATTAAAGAGTTTAGGCCCCGTTTGATAACCATTTGGTTTTTGGTTTTTGGTTTTTGAAAATTAAGCTTGTTTTCTCCAAATTTCTCTACAATAGTTTTCATCTCCCTTAAGGAAGCATTTGAATTATTAGCCAAATTCTAAAAACAAAAACAAGTTTTTGAAAACTACTTTTTTTAGTGTTCAAACACATGGCTTGGTTTTTGAAAACATAGGTAAAAAGTAGATGACAAAATAAGTAAAACCATAGATGGGAGTAGTATTTATAGGCTTAATTTTCAAAAACCAAAAACTAAAAACCAAATGGTTATCAAACGGGGCCTTAATTAATTGATTTTGTATTGACGGAGCTGTTGGGATTTATGCCCTAAAGCCTCGTAATTAATAATTTATTTAATAATTAATAATAATTTTGATTATTTTATTTGCAATATAATATTATCCATTATATGAAAAATCCAAGGTTATTAGTGTAATCTTGAACAGTATGTGGTTGACATACGAGAGGATCATGTTCAAGAAAAAACCTAAAGGGTCATAGTATATGGATAAGGTTGGGTGCCTTATCCTGGTAACACTATTGATACGGCCCACTTTGTAATAGTTACAAATGATTTGATCCAAATCATTCATGTGGAGACATGTGAGTGGGGGTATCTTATACAATGAGTTTGTATAAGACTGGACCACGGAATATTTAATCTCTCTTTATAAATCCGTTAATTGAGAAAATTAATATTTCATCAGGATGATCATATGTGACTCGATCTTAATCCTGAGTGAGTTATGAACTCCTGCCTGTGAGGGCTTGTCCTTTGATTTGCATGGGCGAGAGTGGCTTTTGTAGCCGATTCAATATGCCTACCATTTTGGGGACTTGATCAAATAGGGAGTTGGGAACATAATCTCACAAGATGGAATTCACTCCTTCCCATATAGGGTAAGTAGATGAGTAGTTCCCTTAAGTGCTGATTTCGGGACTTGAACAATGGGGCCCCACCCTCTCATTGGCCCGAGAGGGATTTAGTTTATAATTATATTATAAACAAATTGTTCATTAGAGGATCAGTGGTACTTAAGGTGCAAGATGTAATTATAGGGGTAAAACGGACTTTTGACCCAGCAGTAATTACGAACAACTCGTGAAAGATCGACTTGCATGTAGTGATTATATCGATGGACACAACTTGTCCTACAGTGCATAAGAGTGCAACTTTAGGTCTATAGTGGAGTGACCCTAGAGTTAATGAATGAAAATTGATTAATTAAAGAGTTTAATTAATTAATTTTGTATCATTGGAGCTTATAATCTGTAGGTCCATAAGGTCCCATTGCTAGCTCATAGTAACACTAAAAGATCAATTTAGTTGAAAGAAAAATTTGAAATGTTCAAATTAATATTTAATTTGAAGTGTTCAAATTAATATTTAATATATTAGATATATTAAACATAAAAGAGGAAAATATATTTATTGTATTTGATACATTAAATATTAATATAATTAATATATATTTGATATATTAAATAAAAGATATTTATAGAATTTGAATAAGATTCAAATAAATAAATATCGTAGGAGATTTGAATGAGATTCAAATAAATATAAGATATATTTTAATATATTAGATATTAAAATATTATATTTTAATTATGGCAAAGATTTTCCCTTGGTCTGTATAAATAGGACCCTTGGGTTGAGCCATTCTGAACAACACACATCTCCTCAAAGAGAGAATTAGAGAATTCTCTCTAAACCTCTTCCTCTTTAATCCCTTGAGGATTTTCTTTCAAGGGGCTCCCACAAGCCTTGATCTTTTGTTAGAGTCATAGCAAGGAAGACTTTGTGGAGGAGATAAAGACCCGCTAGAAGAATCTCCATATTTTCAAGGTATTTATTGCTTAACCCTTGTATTTTAGTTTCATTCTAAATAAATCAAAGACGATTCCTATGCTTCCGCTGTGGGTTTAATTCGATTATTCCCTTCAGGAGCATGTGCTATATGCCAAAAGCAAGCATAAGTGCACGCTGTCCAACAAGTAATATATGGAAGTATTCCAAGTATCGAACCCAAGGAAACGGTTAACAAAGAGCTTTTCAGTTAACAACACAAAGTACTTTCAAGTTGCCACCGAAGGTAACCAAATAAATAAGATGTTTTGGGGGGTTTTATGCAATGAAAATAAAGGAAACTAAAAGAACAGATAAAAAAATAGTAATGAGAAGTAGGGGGTTCAAATCTATTTCAACCCTGAATAAATGCACTCACCATGCGCTTGCAAACTTGCTTAACTAGGTCTCGCTATTTTAGAGATTCTGCCTCTTGCGCCCACATATTGCCTCTTTCGAGTTCTGTGCAATTCAGACAAAATGCTACTGAAATGCACCCGCAACCTACCCTAACCGACACTTAACACCATGAATCGAGTTCAACACCTATTCAACCCTTTTCTAAGTGCTTTTAGGAGACTAAACAATTAAACACATATGTCTATGGCTAATATTAACTTAGATAGATAAAAACGCAACTAAGTGATTCTAAAGGTTTTTGTCCTATGTCTAGGTACAAAAAGTGAAGTTCTATATCTAGACTCTTCTCCTAGATTGCTTTTATGAAAACGTGTGCTAAATCCAACTATTTCAGTATTGAATCTCACACAAACTATGCTAACTCAAGTGATCAGCTTAAGCTAACAATGAAACTTAAACTTAATAAAAGCAAATGATGCTAAATGTTAAGCAAAGTTACTAAAATCACATGGTAGGGCTTATCTCCTTTTTAGGGTATCCACTTCATTGAATCCCTTCTAAGGAGTTTAGCTACTCATTAAAAAGAAAACTAAAGTGCAGAAAATAAAAAGAAAACTTGATTGAGAAAAGATAAACTTCATTGAAATAAAAGTGCGGAATTGAACAATAATAACTTGAAACAAAACTTGAATTACAACTTAAAGAATTGAAATTTAATAAATAAAACAGAAACTTATAACTTGATGGAAGAATAAAATAGCAACAAAACTTTAAAGAAAAACAGAACGTACAAAACTTAAATGAAAGCTATAAAGAACCCGAAGTTTGTTCCTTCTTTCTAACTTTGTTCAACCTCTATCGAGGAGAATAAGTGCTTACACTCTCTTCTTTCGAAGTTCGTGTCCGAATGAAGTATGAACAGAACTTGGGAGAGACTCGGTATGACGGTTGAAAAGAAAAGAAAACTGCAAAATTTAGAGAATAAGATAGAAATCCGAGCTCCCTTGAAATTGAAACTTGAGTCGCCTTTTATAGACCTCAATGCCTAGAGTTTATTGCCGAGAGGGGCTTGACCGATTAGATCCCTTGATCCTCGAAGATTTGATTGAGAATATTTAATTTTAGATTATTTTATTTGCAAATCTCGTGAATTTGGGGGAATCTGCCGAAAAAGTCCAGATGCGGCCGCATAGTTGAGCGCAATTGTGCTGTTGTTGAAATGGCCTAAATGTGGCCACATAGTTGAGTGCATTTTAAGTTCTTCCTGCAACATTTGGAATTTGGCTTATGCTCTCAATTGCTGGTGCATCCTGGTCGCATATCTCTTGAATCATCTTTCTTTTGCCTCAGTTGCGGCTAAAATGTAGGTGCATTTGGGTCATTTTTTAGCCTCTACACAAAATCAACAAAAATTAACAATTTCTTAACAAAAATGACTCTAAATACACCTAAAAACTTATTTTTACCAAATCAAGACTTCAGACACATGCAAAACTTATTTTTACTTAAATTTTCCCTAAATGACATGAATTATAACATTAAACACTCGCTTTCTAAGCAAATAGCTTAGTTTTTAGAGCCAAATAACACTCATAAATGAGCGTTATCATGAATCATTGGAGCTTATAATATGTGGGTCCATAAGGTCCCTTTGCTAGCTTATATAAACAAATAGGGATCAATTTCGTTAAGAGAAATTTTGAAATGTTCGAATTAAAATTTAATAATTTGATATATTAAATGAGGAAAAACATATTTATTGTATATGATGCATTAAATATTAAAGAAACTATTAATGTATTAAGATACATTAAAGAAAAGATGTTTATTAAATTTGAATTAGATTCAAATAAGAAAATAGATGTCGTGAGAGAATTTGGGAAGGTTTGAATATGATTCAAATTGGTTAGATAAATATATTTTAATATATTAGATATTAAAATATATTATTTAATTATTTTTTCTAGGCTACTATAACAGGACCCTAGGGATGAGACATTTGTGTGCATTTCAAATAAGAGAAAGAAACTCTAGAGAATTCTCCCCTCATTCTCTCATTCTATTTTCTGGAAGGTTCCCATAAACCTCTTTGGTCCTTTGTTCGAGTCATAGCAAGGAAGACTTTGTGGAAGTCTTAGAATTCAACCTCATTGGAGTTGGAGCATAAGGAGAAAAGGACCCTCTAGAATATATTCTCCATAATATACAAAGGTATTTATTGCTTAACCCTTGTATTTTAGTTTAATTCTAAATAAATCAAAGACGATTCCAACGCTTCCACTGTGGGTTTAATTTGATTATTCCCATCAATTGGTATCAGAGTAATCTTTGAGTCTAAATTAAAGTTTTGTGATAGTGGGTATTTTAATTTATCATATATGTGATATATTGTGGTTTACAAATTGATTGTTTAGGCTATTTGACATGAGATTTATTGCTTTGATTAGATCATTGTAAAACTCATAAGAGTTCATTTTGTTTTTTTTTGTATTTATACTTCAATTGCTGCCAAAATTGACTTCAAAATACATGCTGGAGTTGTATGAATGTGGGGATATCGTTCTAAATGCACACAATAAATTGAATCGTAATTGTCGGCGGAAAAAAAAAGAAAAAATCGGCTGGAGTTTTATATTATTATTAAATGTTCCTGTTGGGATTTATGCCCAAAAGCCTCGTAATTAATGATTTATTTAATAATTAATAGTAATTTTGATGATTTTATTTGTAATATAATATTATCTATTATATGAAAAATCCAAGGTTATTAGTGTAATCTTGAACAGTATGTGGTTGACATACGAGAGGATCATGTTCAAGAAATAACCTAAAGGATCATAGTATATGGATAAGGTTAGGTGCCTTATCCTGGTAACACTATTGATACGACCCACTTTGTAATAGTTACAAATGATTTGATCCAAATCATTAATGTGGAGACATGTGAGTGGGGGTATCTTATTGATCGGTTGTACACGCAAGCGCACGCGATCGAAGTAATATAAAATGGTATGTGAGTACCAAGTATCGAATCTCAAGGGAACGGAGTAACAAAAATATAGCAAGCAAAGTGTGAGGAAAATTGCAACTTAAAAACTAAAATAGCAAAAATAAGGTTGGGTTGGTGTGTTGGAAAAATTGCAGAATCTAATTGCAGAATCAAGAAATGACAATATTGGAATAAAGAAAAATTGTAGAATTGAATTACAGAATCTAGAATTGGCAATATTGAATAGCAAATTAGATAAGCTTAGTAAATGAAATTGCAAAGGAAATTTTAGAATAAGATGAGGCTCAAGAGTGTCATTGCCCTAAGTTGTAATTGCAAGCCAAAATTACAATTCCAACCTACTCCACACTCAATTGTAAACCAAAATTGCATCTCCTATTCACCTTGAAATTAGGTTTTTAGGAGGCTAAGTGAGTGACTTATATGTCTATAGTCCCTCTATCTTAGATAATTTTGCTCAACAATTTTATGGGTTTTGAAGTCCTTAATCCCTATGTCTAGGGTAAGGATTAACTTATGTCTAAGCGTTTTTCTCCATTACTTGTGTGAAATCAGATTATCACTAACCCCGTCGGTATTAGATCAAAGCTTGAGTTGCTACCCTAGTTTATCAACCTAGGATCTCAACGAAAATTTATTCAACACAAGCAAACAATTGAGATGTAAGCTGGGTTTTTGTAGAATTTTGGCTACAATTACTTCTTAGGGAATTCCCATCCTTGAACCCCCTAAGAAGTTTTAGCTCATATTAAAGATAAAATTATTACAACTAATTTTTGAGAAAAAGTTCATATTAGAAAATTGAGCAAATTACTAATGATGATCAAAGTAAAATAATTGGAAACAAAAATTATCTTGGTAGCTTGCTTATAGAACCATAAGTTGTAATACAAATATGGGCAGTGGCCAATAAGACTTCAAGAAAAATCTCAATTGGAATTGAAACAAATAATTAAGGGCATTAGTGAGTTCTACTTCCTTCTCCCTTTAATTCCAATAGAAAAAATACTATGCAAATAAAAACTGAACTTTTATAAAGCAGTATCCAACTTAGTTAAAAGCATAGATAAAGATGATGAAGGTTCTATGGCTCATCACTCCATCTTAATCGACTAAATCGTCTCACCATTCCTAGGAGATGATTAATCTTAACAATTCAAGCTTGACTTGAATTGGATAGAAAAATTGAGCAGGAGCAGGTTAGAACTTTCGACAGAATGAGAGTAAAAAAAATGCAGAAAACAGAATTGCTTATAAGAAAACCCATGAATAATGATTGAATTAAAACTCAAACTTAATACAAGAAGAATTCCAACGAAGAACAACTATTGTACTGCAAATACTCTCCATAAGTCAAGTAGAAATCGAAGAAAAAATGAAACTGAAATTGAAGTTCTCGGCTAAGAACAAAAAAATAATTTCTGCAGTAAAAATAGAGGCTCGAAAAATTGAAAACCCACAAGCTAGATTCCTTTCCAAATCCAAATGTCTTTCCGTCTCTTCTTCCTCCATCTTTTGTAGATCTTCTTAGGGTTGAAATTTGCCAAAAATCGAGCTCCAATTCTCCCAATTCGTGCGGTAATTTAGCTTTCCATATATGGATTTCTGTCCTTCTTGCGCCAGAATTTTTGAAGTTCTTGAATTCTGCTGTCCCCAGATTGCAGAATCTGGAATTTGCAATTTCCATTTTCCTGCAAACAAGATTATTTTAATTAGAATTCTACCTTGAATACTATAATATTTATTTCTTTCTTAATTTTAGAACAATCTTTCCACTAAATTCAATTGGTCTTAAGTTAAAACAAGAATATTTTAAGAATTTGGGAATTAAATAAGCCTTAATACTAAGGCTTATCACTTATACAATGAGTTTGTATAAGACTGGACCACGAAATATTTAATCTCTCTTCATAAATCCGTTAATTGAGATGATCGATATTTCATCAGGATGATCATATCCGACTTGATCTGAATATTGAGTGAGTTATGAACTCCTGCCTGTGAGGTCTTGTCCTTTGATTTGCATGGGTGAGAGTGACTTTTGTAGCCGATTCATTATGCCTACCATTTTGGAGACTTGACCAGATAGGAAGTTGGAAACATAATCTCACAAGATGGAATTCACTCATTCCCATATAGGGTAAGTAGGTGAGTAGTTCCCTTAAGTGTTGATTTTGAGACTTGAACAATGGGGCCCCACCCTCTCATTGGCCCGAGAGGGACTTAGTTTATAATTTGATTATAAACAAATTGTTCATTAGAGGATCAGTGGTACTTAAGGTACAAGATGTAATTATAGGGGTAAAACAGACTTTTGACCCAGCTGTAATTACGAACAACTCGTGAAGGATCGACTTGCATGTAATGATTATATCTATGGACACAACTTGTCCTACAGTGCATAAGAGTGCAACTCTAGGTCTATAGTGGAGTGGCCTATAGTTAATGAATGAAAATTAATTAATTAAAAAGTTTAATTAATTAATTTTGTATCATTGGAGCTTATAATCTGTAGGTCCATAAGGTCTCCTTGCTAGCTCATAGTAACACTAAAAGATTAATTTAGTTGAAAGAAAATTTTGAAATATTCAAATTAATATTAATTTGAAGTGTTCAAATTAATATTTAATATATTAGATATATTAAATATAAAAGAGGAAAATATATTTATTGTATTTGATACATTAAATTTTAAAATAATTAATGTATATTTGATACATTAAATAAAATATATTTATAAAATTTGAATAGGATTCCAATAAATAAATATCGTAGGAGATTTGAATGAGATTCAAATAAGTATAAGATATATTTTAATATATTAGATATTAAAATATAATATTTTAATTCTGGCAAAGATTTACTCTTGGTCTGTATAAATAGGACCATTGGGTTGAGCTATTAGACACAACACATATCTCCTCAATAGAGAATTAGAGAATTTTCTCTAGACCTCTTCCTCTCCAATCCCTTGTGGATTTTCTTTCAAGAGGCTCTCACAAGCCTTAGTCTTGTGTTCGAGTCATAGTCAAGAAGATTTTATGGAGGAGATAAAGATCCGCCAGAAATATCTCCATATTTACTCCAAGTAAGTTTGCTTAACCTTAATTTTTAGTTTAATTTTAAATAAAATCAAAGACGCTCCAATGCTTCCGCTGCTGAGTGAAACGTTCATTCCTTCAATTGGTATCAGAGCAATCTTTGAGTTTTATTTAGAATTAAAGTTTTGTGATGGTGGGTATTTTAATTTATCATATATGTGATATATTGTGGTTTGCAAATTGATTGTTTGGGCTATTTGGCATTAGATTTATTGCTTTGATTAGATCATTGTAAAACCCATAAGGGTTAGGATTTCATGTATTTTACTTAAATGACTACAATTGTTGCAAATTTCGATTATATGGGCTGAAGAAGTCGACGGCGAAAAAGGTTCACGAAAAAAGAAACGTGAATCTAAGTCAATATTTATACTAAAAAGTTCATAACAAGATTCAAGAATTTGTGATGGTTCATTGGTAAAGGGATGCTTGCTGTTATACTCCAAGTCCAAAGTTTGAAACTTGGGTAATGTTGTTTCTTTTTTATTTTTTTTAATTTTTACGGTGGTTGGTGCTATATTTGAAAGACAAGATTTAGGTTTCTAAACTCTAAATTTGGATGGCCAAACAAGGAAGATATTGAAGACCAAGATATGTCTTGAATTTAAATTATTGTAATTTAAATTGTTTTCAATTTCTTAGGATATGCCAAATATGCCGGTCAATTTTGCTATTTTTAATTTAATTATGCATGAGATGTATGTTTTAAATTGTTTGATTGTTGCATAAAGTATGCCATTTAAATTTAAAATCGCACCATAGGTTAAGCATGATCATGCATCTTATCTATTTTTGAATATAATTGTTATATTTGAAAATTTTGATTAGGTTGTTTCCTAATAGAATTAAGATTAATTTTTTAATATAATTGTTATATTGAAATTTTTTATTAGGATGTTTCCTAATAAAATTGAGATATTTTCTTAATATGCTTATATTATCCGTATCTTTGAATATAATTGTTATATTTGGAACATTAAATTAGGATATTTTCTTTCGAAATCCATGTTTTCCTAATAGGATTAAGATATATCCTAATGAGATTAGGATTTTCTTAAAATAAAGATCTTTCGAGTTCATGCTTTAAATAGTTTAAAATTTAAATTTAATATATCTTTATTTGTTAGAATTTAGGATAATCTTTTTATTTAGTTTTAAATGGTTTAAAATTGTAGAATTTCAAGATTATCCATAGTTTAAGTTTTGAATTTAATTTATCTTCTATTTTTCTAATAGAATTAGAATAAAATATCCCGAATTATCTTTTAATTTGTTTTAAAGGGTTTACAATGATGGGTTTTTAAGACTATCCAAGTCAATTATTTTTTAATAGGATTAAAAATATTTATGTTCATTAATCTAATAATTAATAGTTAATTAAAGATGAATGAATTTGAAATAAAAATTGACTATAAGAGAACTCTGTCTATGGAAGGTTCTGTCTAGACTGGGGTATTTAAGCTGACCGAAAGGGAACACTTAGGAACCGACCTAGGAGTTGAATTAGTCAAATTTTATTTATTTTCACTAAGCATGCTCGTAATGTGATTTTTTTTTTTTAAAAAAAAACTTAGCAATTCATATTAAAATCTATCTAACAACATAAGGGTTATGAAAGGTAGATTGAGGAACTTAGATAAATGAGATTAGCCTAATTTGTCTAAGTAAGAGAAAACCCTATTTCAAAATAGTAAGTGGGAGAAGGAAATGTGTTAACATATCCTACGGTCTCCATCATTGGTTCATATCGTGAGATTCATGCGGGGCCTCGTGGCGGCTTTTGGACCGACCCCTCTACGGAAGGTGTTTGCATGGGTCAATATCAGGGTAAACTCCTGAGAAGGATAGGATTGTAGTTTTGTTTCCAATACTTGACCTACCGTACGACGACATTTGTTGGGATAAAACTACGAGATCTAAAATGATGGGTCACACTTACAAATGGCTTATTAAGAATGTTAATGATGTCCTTGACCAAACTAATGGTAACTAAATATTGTAGGAATAAGAGTTATTCTGATATAATACTTGGTTGAGATTGTCTCAGTTTAATAAATGAACATTTGACCTACCCTACGACGGCACTTATTCTAACTCACTAAAGTACCATAGCATTAGAAATGATTTATAGGGTTCATTTTTCAAATTGTTTGATTTCTATGCTAAAATTGAATAGATAATTGTTTGCATGATGTTAAATTATATATTTTATATATTTCAATATTATGTCAATTTCTCTCATAATTTTTAATTTTATTACTGATAAGTCAAAATTGAGAAATTTTATTATTTGGAAAAGTAACATTAACACTATAATGGTAGTGTAAAATTTTGAATTTGTCTTTATTGAGAAATGTTCTCACAACCTGTTGCTAATAATGCTATTTGAATCGTTCGTGAAACACATGATCAATGATTCAAAAGTAAACAAGATAGCTTGTATGTATTCTCCTAGTTGACATGTTAGATGTCAAGTTTAGAAGATAAAGAAAATGACAACAACATATGAGATGTTGAAGTCAACATAAGCTAAATTTAGAATATTGTCTAAATGATCTCAAAACTAAGTATTACAAAAATCCAAGTAAAGAAACCAAATGATTGAAGCTATATAAAAGGAAATAGTTCCTAAATTAGCTAGGACAGTCATAATGGGATGAATTTTTTGAAATACCTATATGGGAAGAAAAATATAAATAAAGTAAATTTGATTTACTAGATTTTGGTAGAATATAAATAATGCCACCTAGATAGTCGATATAAGATCTACTATCAAGATTTATTTTTAATTACATTTAATATGTAATTCTTGGAAAATACTTCACATGTAGAATAGTTTCTACAAGTTAGCACCAGGAAGCCTATCTCAGTTAATATAGTGGGAGACATTAAGAGGTCATTAAGTAAAAATTGTTACATAATGCTGAATATGGTGTTTTTAGTAACCATAAGGGAAACTCAATTTCTCAAACTTTATTACAAAAATGTTCATATAGTATGAATTACTTTGAAATATGAAAGTTTATATTTTCAAAATTGTTTGAAAATACATTCAGCTGAAAATAAGAACAATTTGTATATGTTAAAAATGTTGACATGTACTATGCTACAAAATACTGAGATATTCAGGATTATAAAATCCAAAATAAAAAGACATTGTTTTCTCCTAAAAGATGATACTTGACTTTGGTTGTTAAGGTTGATTAACATCAACTTGAATAGAATGAAAAGACTAGTAAGATGTAATTCTCTAAAAAGTTAGTTAATTACTTTACCTGTCTGTAGATCTTGCATTTCATGTAAGATAATCATTGGGTTTTTATTAGATAGAGCTAGAACGCCAAAGAATACTTTAGGCTTACACATTCTGACCCAAGTGGTCTGGTGAATGTAAAGGTCAAATAAAGTCATGAATATTTCGTCACTTTAGTTGATGATCATTCAAAGTACAAGTATCTTTACCTAATACAACATAAGTCTAAATTTTTGAAAAGTTCAAGAAGTTTAAGACTAAAGTTAAAAAAAATCGATTAGGTAATTAAATCTATCAAGATATTATGATTAGATCATAATAGAAAGTATAGGAACCTTACGTACTAAAACTAATTGATAGAAAATGTGTTTTTATCCCAATTATCTTAATACCAAGTAAATTTTTGTGAAATTGTGCTTCAAGAGGAGAAACAGCACCTTGTTAGACATGTCACATCAGTAATGAGTTACACACCATTACCATACTCTAGTTAGGAAATGCATTAGAGATTGCATGGTGAACATGATTCCCTCCAAAAGTGTCTACGAGACAATTTTAAGAATATAGAAGAGTAGTAAAACTGGTTTACAACACTTCACCATTTGGGAATGTTAAGCTCACGTGCTGAAACAAGCCTAAAAAGCTTGTATATGTTGAAAAATGAGCCTAAGTGTAGGCCACCCCTAAGGAGTATAAAATGGTCTTTTATGTTGTCCTAAAACGAATAAGGTATTTGTATGACAAATATCATTTTTATAAGAAATGTCAAATAAAAGACTACAAACCTTTAATAAGGTGAGATAGTGTTAATAAATTGGTTTCAAGAGAAGCCACTAAATAGTTAACAAAAGTTGTCAACAATTTATTTACATTTGAAAGTCAAATGGATCCTAGTTATGAATTGGATAAACCTCATCGTAGTGGGAGAGTTATGAGATGACTCAACCTTTACAAGACTTAATTGAAGCTCAAATTGTCATGTTAGATGACAAAGTTGAAGGCTTATTACCTACAAAGTGAGACTAATGGCAAAAGGGTTAAACCTAATAGGAGAAAGTAGACTACGAGTAAATTTTCTCACTTGTTGCCATACTGAAATCTATAAGCATTATTTAATTCATTGTTGTATATGTGATATAAAAAAATGAATGTTTAGAATTCGTTTATGAAAAGAAATCCTAGATCATGCATCTACACAAATCAATCAGATATGTTTATTTTCAAAGATCAAAAACAAAAAGTTTGTGAAATAGTAAATGTTCATTTATGAAATGAATTTTACCATTAGATCTATGAATATAAGGTTTGATAAAAGTATCAAAATCTATGACTTTAGATAAATATTAATGAAGCTTGTATAGACAAGAAAATCATTAATTGTTTAGTGGATTTTTCTCATGTTTTATGTTGGTGATATTTTTACCCATTATGAATGATGTAAGATGTCTAACATAAAACGTTGATTAAGTAACCAATTTCAAATAAGTGATTTGGAATGACTCAGTATATTTTACATGTCCAAAATGAAGATTTTAAGGACAAAATGTTAACTTTGCCTCAAACATCTTATATTGACAAAATTGTTGTCTAATATTTGATATTTTTGTCTAAGGAAGTGTATCATAAGACACCTCAAATGTTGAGAGTATATGATATGCATAAATGAGACTGAACATTTAATATACAATTAGTTAACATATATCAATTAAACGAATGGTATGACCATTGAGTAGAAAATTAAAAAATTTCTCAAATTATCTATGAATGATGAGAAATTTTTGTGCATGGAGTTAAAGATTTGATCTTTACAAGATACACTGGTTCTTACAAAGATTTGGGAAATCTATGTAAAGATAAATTTTACCCTAGGTGGTGGAATATGGTATACAAGTTAAATTGTTTTACTTGTGAAGCAACAAAAAGACTTGTCTGACTCAAATAGTTCCTTAAAGATCTGAAAGGTTTTCAGATATAATTTAGTCTATCCTCTTTATTATGATAATAATGGTGCAAAGACTAATATTAAGGAAATTAGAAAACACCAATGTATAGGGAATCATATCGAGAGAAAGAAAGCATCATGGTAGTAACTAAGATGGCTTTTAATGGCAGTCCTTTGAATCTATATAATTTATAATTTATTTAATAATTAATAATATTTTTGATTATTTTATTTGCAATATAATATTATCCATTATATGAAAAATCCAAGGTTATTAGTGTAATCTTGAACAATATGTGCTTGACATATGGGAGGATCATGTTCAAGAAATAACCTAAAGGATCATAGTATATGGATAAGGTTGGGTGCCTTATCTTGGTAACAATATTGATACGACCCACTTTGTAATAGTTACAAACGATTTTATCCAAATCGTTCATGTGGAGACATGTGAGTGGGGGTATCTTATACAATGAGTTTGTATAAGACTGGACCACTAAATATTTAATCCCTCTTTATAAATCCGTTAATTGAGAAGATTAATATTTCATCAAGATTATCATATGTGACTTGATCTTAATCTGGAGTGAGTTATGAATTCCTGTCTGTGAGGGATTGTCCTTTGATATGCATGGGTGAGAGTGGCTTTTGTAGCCGATTCAATATGTCTACCATTTTGGGGACTTGACCAAATAGGGAGCGAACAAAATCTCACAAGATGAAATTCACTCCTTCTCATATAGGGTAAATGGATGAGTAGTTCCCTTAAGTGCTGATTTTGGGACTTGAACAATGGGGCCCCACCTTCTCACTGGCCCGAGAGGGACTTAGTTTATGGTTGGATCATATACAAATTGTTCATTAGAGGATCAGTGGTACTTAAGGTACAAGATACAATTACAGTGGTAAAACGAACTTTTGACCCATATGTAATTACGAACAACTTGTGAACAATCGACTTGCATGTAGCGATTATATCTATGGACACAACTTATCCTACAGTGCATAAGAGTTCAACTCTAGGTCTATGGTGGAGTGACTTATAGTTAATGAATGAGAATTAACTAATTAAAAAGTTTAATTAATTGATTTTGTATCATTGGAGCTTATAATCTGTAGGTCCATAAGGTCCCCTTGCTAGCTCATATAAACAAATAGGGATCAATTTAGTTGAGAGAAATTTTGAAATTTTGAAATTAAAATTTAATATATTTGATATATTAAATGAGTAAAAACATATTTATTGTATATGATGCATTAAATATTAAGAAATTATTAATGTATTAATTTACATTAAAGAAAATATATATATTAAAGGGTAATTGTAATGGGTAGCAAATTAGAGTTTGTTATTAGCAAATATAGCAATTTTTAAAAAGATTTGCAAATATGGAAAATCTTTTAAATAAAATTTCATTAATCCCTTTTTACCCTTGATTGTTGTAGATGGGAGTGAAAAATGGCCATCAAAAGAAGTGAAGGCCAAGAAGCAACCAAAAGGATGTTTAATTTTAATTTTTAAATGCCTCCAAACACTTTCACGGGGACTTTTTTTTCCCTTTTTTTTCCAATTGTTTTCCTATAGTATTGTATATTTTTTGGGTAGATTTTCTTTTTGGATATTTGATTCTATGATTAGATGGAAGCATTTTTATAATGGATCTGGATGTTTCTAGCCTCAACCTTTATTATTTCATTCACTAGATTATATGTAAAATTTTATCAAACAATAATAGACTGTTTTATGATAATTTTTAATTTAATTTTGAGAAGGATATTAATCTCACTACTTTATTCAAAGTTGAATGTGAATGTTAAAAAAAATAATTGAAATTGAGTCCTACACTAAGCGAATTAAAGTTGAATGAGAAGCATTTTTATAATGTGAATGTTAAAGTCTATCAGTGATAGAAGTTTATCACCGATAGACTTCAATCACAATACATGTACTGTAGCTATCATTGATAGACTACAATATTGAAGTCTATCAGTGATAGAAGTATATCGCTGATAGACTTTAGCCACATTGGTAGTCTATCAGTGATAGACTTCAATCTATGATGGTACGTAGTCTATTAGTGATAGACTCCTATCACTGATATACTTTAATCACAATATATGTTGTCTATCAGTGATATGTTGCTATCACTAATAGATATGTACATCAACAACTAATCAACAATAATTGCAACGGTGATACATTCATAAGTTAGGTAAAGTACATTGTGCATTTCCAGTTGTTCTTTTTGTTATGTGCTTTTTTGGTCATCTTTGTTCTTCTTCCTCATTCTCATTTTCTATTTCTTTTTCATCTTCCTCCTCGTCATCATGCTTCTCATCACTTTTATTTATTAGTATATCAATGATAAATAAATAAATAAATGAAGTAGAAGGGTTGAATAATTTTAGCCTACTATTATTGATAAACTTCTATTCATTATTTTGAAGTCAATAAGTGATAGTCACCGATAGAATTTAAATAATTGAAGTCTATCAATGATAGACTTATCACTGATAGACTCTATCAGTGATAAGAGACTATTACTGAAAGACTCTGTCAGTGATAGAAGTTTATCACTAATAGACTTCAATTGTAGAAACAACAACTAATCAACGATTACGAAAAAAGAATCACTTCAATCTTCAATACTAAAAGTCAAAATTAAATCTAAGTGTTAAGTGCCTTCCCATGGACTCACGTTTGCACATTACATGGCCTCTCGCTGATTTGTATGTGATATGAAAGTCAAAAGTATATGATCTAATATTGAGTATGGAAATGGATTATCTTTAATTTGTATTACATGATATTACAGTGCTAAGTAGATTTTTAGAAGCAACTAAACATCAAACAAAATCAAATAGAATATTACATTTATTGCGATTACTTCATCAGTGATAGAAGCCTATTACTGATAGACTTCATTCATCACATATAGCCTATCTCTTGCACAAATCTATCAGTGATACCAAAATCTATTACTGATAAACTAGTACAAAAACACCCAAGCAATAATTGTCATTTTGATTGAAGTCTATCAGTGATAGGCTTCTATCGACTTCACTCACAATGGTAGTCTATCAACTAAACACCAATGATGCACCATTTTAATGTGATTAATCAACAACCAAACAAAGAAAAAACATAATCCAACCAAACAGGAAACCAAACATATTAGAAGAAGCATAATACAAAGAAAAAAAATCGCAAACTAAACCAATTAAACAATTTGGATGCATCTAAACATTAAACAATACCAAATAGAAGATTAAATATGAAAGGACTTAAGTTCATATGAAAGAAGTATATCACTATGGAGTTTATAAGTGCAAGGAGTCTATTAGCGATAGCTTACAATTATGGATAAACTTCTATTGATTATTTTGAAATCAATAAGTGATAGTCATTGATAGACTTTAAATAATTGAAGTCTATCAATGATGGACTTATATCACTGATAGACTACCAGTGATAGGAGTCTATCACTAATAGACTCTGTCAGTGATAAAAGTCTATCACTGAGGGGTTTTTAGTCTTTTGACGCAAGCTTGATTTAATTTTTGCCATATTTGCAAATAGTTTTAAGATTTGCTATTTTTGCTATTTTTTTAGCCAGTTTTGCTATCTGTGCAAGTATCCCTTTATTAAATTTGAATTAGATTCAAATAAGAAAATAGATGTCGTAGAATTTGAAAATGTTTGAATATGATTCAAATTGGTTAGATAAATATATTTTAATATATTAGATATGAAAATATATGATTTAATTATTTTCCCTAGGCCACTATAAATAGGGCCCTAGGGATGAGCCATTGGTGTGCATTCCAAATAAGAGAAAGAAACTCTAGAGAATTCTCCCCTCATTCTCTCATTCTATTTTCTAGAAGGTTCCCACAAACCTCTTTGGGTTTTTGTTCGAGTCATAGCAAGGAAGACTTTGTAGAAGTCTTAGAATTCAATCTCATTGGAGTTGGAGAACAAGAAGAAAAAGGCCCTCTAGAATATTCTCCATATTACTTTCAAAGTATGTTTTGCTTAACCTTAATTTTTATTGTTTAATTCTAAATAAAATCAAAGTCGATTTCAATGCTTCTGATCGACTGAAAATGTGTAGGTTTTTAGAAGAAAACTTTTGAATATTAAAAGTCTCCAGTCTAGTGCAAGTACACACTGTCAAACAAGTAGTAATAGGAAGTATTCCAGAGTATCGATCCCACAGAGAACGGATACCACAAAATCCAAAGTTAAGGCAAAGATACACACAAAGCAACCTCGGTAACCAATATTAATAAATTGGGAAGGTTGTCAGTGTACTAAAAATCAAAAGGTAAAAAGATGGAATTCAAACATGCTTTTGCCCCTTAGAAAATATTTGTGACCTAAAATGCAATTGCAATCTTTACTCAAGCACCAAACAATGTAAACCAGGTTCAACTTCTATACGATTTTAATAGAAAAACCTTTAGAAGTCTAAGTGATTAAACCATATGTCTATGGCTAATACAAACTTAGTTTAATGAGAACACAATCCTTGGTCTTAGAAGTTTCACCCTATGTCTAGGATAAAAAACAAGTGCTTATGTCTAAGCTCCTTTCCTCTATTGCTTTGTATTAACACGTAATCTCGTTTAACCCTTTCAGTATTAAACTCGATCTCTGTATGTTTACCTAGGTGATCAAGCTAGATTCACAATAAGAATTGATATGAATGCTACCATGCTATTCAAGACTAAAGAAAAGCTTAAAATGGAGTTGAATTAAATGTAGTCAAGTTTCATTTATGACGAGCTCAAGATGAATTTGATGAACTCGAGTGCAACTCATGCTTCATCAAAGACAAGTTAAGCTTCATTTATGCAACAAGGGCTTCAAGATACTTCAAGTGTGGCTTCATTTATGCATGATAGGTTACAAAGACTTTCAAGACTAACTAATGGACTTGAATTTCGGATTTATGGCTCAATTTGATGTAATTTCAGTTTTAAACCTTTCATTTATGTGTTTTAGGTTACTTTTGAGTTAGTGGTTGTTATGACATTCATGTACTTGGGAGTTACAACCCTTAAGTTGAAAATAGGTCACTTTAGGGTTTATTTGAAGTCTTTATATATAGCCAAGCTAACTCATTTGTAAAGGGGGAGAGAGATTTGGAGATGTAATCAAAATGAGCCTTTGAGGTTTATTATAGCCTAGAGCTATGTTTCTTTGCAATTCTATGTAGATTAGGTTGCATGCTTAGAATCATTCAAACTTGACTTGATCAATCTTGCTTGTGGAGTGGTTTGAATCTCAGACAAGTTTTCTTACCTTGAGATATTTGATCAACAAGGTAATCAGGTTCTTACTTTCCTTGAGTTGATTTTCAAAATTTATAAGGAGGTGTTAATTTCTTTGATTAAAGGATTCTTGCTTCAACATCAGCTTGGATCTTTGGACTGAGGATTAGGGTTGCCTTATCAATTTGGTATCAGAGCCTTAGGTATCTTTGATTTCATGTTGATTTGGGGGTTTTAGCATTTGTGATCTAGGGGTTTTCATAACCATAAGATGAGCTCTTTTTGTGGAACATGTTGCAAACCAAAGTGACATGAAATAGGACCTTTCCACACTCCCTCACATGTTTACACTCTAGAAAGTTTAAGCCATGAGTTTATGCTCAATTTCTGGAAAACACTATGATTCTCAATATCACCTCTCAAAATTCGAAATGGAAAAGCCAATATAATTTGCAATCCAATGAGTAGTAGCACACTTTGAATACCAAGTTAACTTGACTTATGGAAATATTCAAGAAATCAAACAAGTAACAAAATGAACATATGAATAAACAAGGACTGAACATTAAATAAGATAGTACCTTTATGCAAATTCAATGCTGGCCAATAAATGTAGGCACTAAGAATGAAACTCTTTTAGGACAGGTATAACCGTGTAAATGGAAAAGAAGCTTCAATGCTTTATTAAAAGCAATGTGGAGTTACAAGAAGAAGTTGAAAACAAAACAGCTCATTGCATTCAAAAGCAAAAGTGTAACTGATGAATAATTAATGCAAAATGGCTGGTTCTTAAAAAAAATATATTGTAACTTACATCTTTGAATTAAAAATGGCTAGATCTAAACAAAATTGAGCAATTTTAATCATGAAAATAGCATATCTAACATGTACTTTTTCCAAGAACTGAGCAAGAAAACATTTAGAACATTAGGAACAAGCTTTCGGGTTTGACAGTTTTTTTTAATAGATTATCAAAATTTGAAAATTAGACCATCAAACACATAGAATTCTGATAGCTCTTAGAATGAGAGCTATTTAGGGTGTTTTAGTGAAGATTTTGTGGCTTAAAAGCACTATTTTAGGTACTTTTGTACTTAGAAGCCTTTTTAAATTGATGACTTAGTAGTAAAGGAGTTCATTTTCATGTGAAAAGCACTTGTGAGCTTTTTAAGGCATAATATTACTTAAATGTGCTATTTGTGACTTATGCAGGCCAATTGCTGAAGGTAAAGATGACTAAGTCTGGAAAATTCAACCTGTAATGCTAGAGCTTTGTTGTTGATGGAAAGTCAAGCTTGCTGGAGCAATTGTTGTATTTTGATGAAGCATTATTAAAGCTGGAGCATTTACCTGAGATCAGTTACACAAAACGCACGTGGGAGTTATTTCATTAATTGACGTGGACAATTTATAACACCTGTACTGATTTGAGCGAATGAGGTGCTGCCATTAGTCTAAAAGTGTCCACTCAGCCCTGATTTCAAAGAAGATGAGAGGTATAAAGCCCTAGTTTTCCATTTTTGGAGAGGAGCTTGGAGATTAGATATTTTGGAGGGGAAGATTTCGAGAAGAAGAGAAGAAGCCCTTTTTGGGAGGTGATCCACTTTTGGAAAGGAGGGAAATATGCCATAAAGAAGCTGCCCAACATCCATTTCTTGTCAATTTCTCCTAGTTGCTACAATATTTCTTTATTTTTCAGCATTTTGATATTAAAGACAGTTTTCGAATGTTGTTTCAGATTTTTCTTACTGTTTTATTGCTGTCTTTTCTTGTAATTATGAACTAATCACCCCTTGGGTGAGGGATTAGGGGATTTATTGTTGATTCTTGCTGAATGAAATAGTAGACTTGCATAATCTTCACTCATATGCCTTGTGTGCTTAATTTTTAGCTTGGAATTGTCTGGCCAACTCATCTAGGCTGTGTTTATCTTGACTTTGGGAAGAGAAGGGATAAACTGAATGCATGGTATAGCATTAGTTCTGATTAAGAACATGCTCTAAGGTAATTGGGGACACTAGGGATGGTAACCCACCTAATGTTTGTAGTTAAGGGCTTAATTTCAGAGGTTAATGGGAGTTAATCACTGAATCTCGGGAATTCTGGAAAAAATCCACGAATTAACCTGCATTGAGTGTTGAAGCATGATCTATGTTGTAGCATTTAGTTTGATGAAGCAAGATTTACCCCTAATCCTGATCCCTTTTCACAGAATCTGTTTAGTCCCAGTTTATTTACTGTTTTTCTGTTATTCCAGCATTCCAACACCATTTTAATCTTGTTCCTTAGTTTCTCTTAATTTCATTGCACCAAATTGATGTTTATTTCTTGTTACCTAAATAAAATCAGCTTAGGCATTGCAAAACTCCATATAACTAGTCCCTGAGGAGAACGATATAAAAATACTTATCACTTGCTACATTTAGGCTGTGTATACTTGCACATTTAGGGTGTTTTCATTCTGAAATTGCATACACTCTTTAAAGTAACAAATTCATAGATCTTATAGAAGACAAAGATGTAGATAAGACCTTGATCTACAATATTGAAGAAGACGTCGAGATAAAAAGATTAACGAAATATGATATTTTTATACTTTTTAATAGACTACGAACTTGAACATATTGGAAAAAAAAACAAGACAATCAAAAGCAAATTAAAAAAAAAACGCAAAGGAAACATATATACAATCTTGAGCCTAAATCTCTAATACCAAAATGATAAGGCAACTTTTGGCAATTTGGATCTAAGAACCTTTATGATTATGCAAACCCCTAGATCACAAATGCTAAAACCCCCAAATCAACATGAAATCAAAGATACCTAAGGCTCTGATACCAAATTGATAAGGCAATCCTAATTCTCAGTCCAAAGATCCAAGCTTATGTTGAAGCAAGAATCCTTGAATGAAAAGAAATTAACACCTCCTTATAAATTTTGAAAATCAACTCAAGGAAAGTAAGAAAGATTACCTTGTTGATCAAATATCTCAAGGCAGAAAACTTGTTTGAGATTCGAACCACTCCACAAGCAAGATTGATCATGTCCAGCTTGAATGATTCTAAGCATGCAACCTAAACTACATAGAATTGCAAAGAAATATAGCCTAGGCTATAATAAACCTCAAAGGCTCATTTTGATTACATCTCCAAATCTCTCTCCCCCTTTATAAATGAGTTAGCTTGGCTATATATAAAGACTTCAAATAAACCCTAAAAGTAACCTATTTTCTACTTAAGGGTTGTAACTCCCAAGTACATGAATGTCATAACAACCACTAACTCAAAAGTAACCTAAAACACATAAATGAAAGGTTTAAAACTGAAATTACATCAAATTGAGCCATAAATCCGAGATTCAAGTCCATTGGTTAGTCTTGAAAGTCTTTGTAACCTATCATGCATAAATGAAGCCCCACTTGAAGTATCTTGAAGCCCTTGTTGCATAAATGAAGCTTAACTTGTCTTTGATGAAGCATGAGTTGCGCTCGAGTTCATCAAATGCATCTTGAACTCGTCATAAATGAAACTTGACTACATTTAATTCAACTCCATTTTAAGCTTTTCTTTAGTCTTGAATAGCATGGTAGGATTCATATCAAGAATGATAATTAATAAAAGCAAACAATGCTATGAAATCGAGCAAAGTTACTTTTACATCTTAGGCCAAGCTTCCAATCCTTAGGGCATCCACATATCTAAATCCCAAGGACGGAATTAGCTCATGATGGAGAAAATAAATAAGAAAACAGTAAAAGAAAGAAAACACATACTGACTTTAAAAGAAAGAAAAACAGAAACTGGAAAACAAAGTATTGAACTAAAAGGTAAATAACAACTTAAAGGAATAATGATGAACTTTACTAAAACCAAACTTGCTATAAATTAAAGAACTAAAATTAAAGACAAGGATTAGAAATAAACTGAATGTGAAATAACAAAAGTTAAAGTACTGGAATTTAAGACTAAAACAGAAAACTGAACTTGCGATTACAAGGGAAAAGTCGAACTTTAAGGAGATAACTTTCACCTTTCCAATCGATCTAAACTCAACCTTTGTCAAGGAGAGTAAGATCTTCACAACTCTAGACTTTCGACAGGGATGGATTGAAGTTTGGGCAACGTTCTTCCTCCTTTAATTCGAGAAAATAGAAAATAAAAAGTGCAGAAAGTAATAGGTGGTCTTCAAGTCGTGAAAACGATCTTGGACGACTTTTTCGTGGCTTGAATCTTCATATTTATAGCCTCCAAATGCTAGAGTTTGCTCCATGTATGTTTAAGGCAAGAATTGGATCTTTATGAGCTTGATTCGTGGAGAATATCTTCAAATATCAACACAAAATTGAATTTCTAGATTTTCTCTTGATTTTTAGGAATTCTGTCTCCAAGCAAAAATGTAGTTGCAATTGGAGTTGCAATTCTAACAGTTTACAATTTTCTGCATAAAAACATAAAAAATCAGTAAAATTCAACTCTTTTTCTCTCATTTTAGATTTTGCATCACAAAACAACAATTTTACTGATGGGTTTAATTCGATTATTCCCTTCAAGATATTGATAAGAAAACTGGATTGAAACCCAAGAGCAACCTGGTGGAAAAATAAAAATAAAGAATGAGCTAAAAAGCTTACTGAGTGGTGAGTTAATAATAAAATAACTGTAGAGAAAACTATTTTTATGTCAAACAGAAGTTCAAATCTCTGTGAATCCAATGCAAATCATGAATAATTTAATAACTCAAGATAATTTAAACACAGAGAAATCTATAGCAACTCTTGAAAACACAAATACAAGCTAAAATAAATATAGAGAAATATGCAATTACAGCTCATGAAAACTTAAGCATAAGCTAGTAAAACTTATTACCAAACTCGTACCCAAATCTCTATCATACTGGCGTAGAGTAATCTTCATACGCACAATAAAACAATCTCTGTCATACTATGCATCGAGTAATGTCCAGATACATAACAGAGCAAATCTTTGTCATACGTGCACGCAAAGCTGCCCCTAGAAAGCTAAGCACTCTAGCACACGACCCAAAGCCTATGTGTGTGCTAGAGTGGGTCCTAAAGACCTCTCTCTCTCTGGTATACTATGAAAACACATTCACATAGCATATGGGTAATCACCATGAGTACATAGATCTAGTGGTTTGAAAACCAATTTTAACATAAAACTCTTGATTCTCAAACTCTTTTTGAAAATCATGCTCTTCCTCTAAACAACATCTCATAAAATTGAGAAATTTCTCAAATAATACTAAATATGTATAAATTCTCAAATAATAATCAAATCTCTCAAATAGCTCTAAAATGGTAAATTTAGCTAAAATCGTAAAATTACTGAAAATTTATAACAAATTCTAAAATTTCCCCCAACAATTTCTCTCAAGCATCTATAAAACCACAACTTCAGTTAAAATCATAAAATATTGAAAATTGACAACAATTCTCTAAAAATCTTATAACAGTTTCTCTAAAATTATATATAGTTATAGAGTCCTTGAAAAATTCATAATAATAACTAAATGATAAAAACATTTTGTAAAATAAATCACTCACAGAGCTATTGGCATTGACACCTTGAATCGAAAGCTATTCAACATATTCTAATTTCTGTTCAACCAGTAATTTCAATAACCATACTCCAAATTACAATTATTTGCAATAAGAAAATATCACAAACTTCATCCTAACCCATAAACCAATTCTTCATCTTTAAATATCATCAATTAGTCAAATCTTCAAATTACTCATTCTCTCTCATCTATTTATTACCAATGTACTCTTGTCATTTTGTCCCACTATCCAATTTAATTCCCTTTCGTCTCTTTCCTCCTCCTAATTATTTCTTTTATTTTCTATAATAAATAATAATTTTTCCCTACCGCCAATCTACAATTTTCACATGAATACCCCAAGTTCTAATGGAGTATTTCTCTATCTTCATTTAATTCTAATTGTACCATTAATCTCTATTTTTTTTTAAAATTTTAATTATTTAATTTCTCATTTTCTTCTTCTTCCACTCTATCTCCTTCACGGTTTACACCATTCCTCTATTTGTTTCTTTTTTTTTTTTTTTTCAGAAGCCCAACTCCGTTTTCTCTTAGAACTCAATAAACTTTAAGCTTCCTCTTGAAATAAGTGTCCTAGCATTTTCCTTAAAAAAATCAATCTTCCATTAAAATCAACATAGGAAAAAAAACCCAAATTACATTCTCCATAATTAACTTAACCAATTAGCACCATAATCAAGTCTTAGTCCTACCCTTATCTAATTTTGAAACACCCATAACAGATTTACATTCAAGGGCTGTTTGGCCTCTTGTCTTGGAATCAGAAAGCCTGGGTTACAGAAACTTGTGTTTGGAGTGTAGTGTTTTGAAGTCTGGGAATCAGAAAACTGTGTTTGGGATGCAGGGTTCTGAAGCCTGGGAATTAGGAAGCTGTGTTTGGTGTGCAGTGTTCTGAACCCTTGGGTTTGTGCAGGATTTTTTCATCCCTTTTCCTGTAGCTGTTTTGTTAAATTATTTTCCTCTTACTTTTTAGTGGATGTTTTTTGAATTGTAGAAGACTTGGGCAACATGGATCAATTTTGTCAATGAACTTTTGAATGTAACTTCCAATTTATGTTCTAGTTGAAAGTAAAAAAATTGTTTCAAATTGTGAGAACATTTGTTATCATTCACCAAAAAATAGACCATGTCATGATAACATTTTTGGCCATGAGTTGGCACACATAACTAAACATATCACATTAGCTTTTCGTCAAATACCACAAAGCCTTACAAACAAAAACCCAACGAAGAAAATAAGTAAAGTGAAAGTAGTGTCTTCACCAAAATGATCCAACAAAAGTCAGTGCGATGATCCTAAAGAGGAGGGATCAGGTTGTCTTCTCAAGATCCGCATGCAACACTTGTATTTCCACTCTAGTGGGTAGTCAATGAAGGAGTGAAATTTAGAGGTATCGGCTAGCAAAGTCTCAGCTACGACTAAACAATCATCTATATCCATTCCAGGTATGGCCTGAAGTTTCCCATACAGTTGCTTACTTCGGGCAGACTCCATTTCATGTTTCTCTTTTGGCCAAAGGGCGATCTTCTCGATATGGGTCGATGCCCATCGCATCTCTGTGCGAAATACATCAGCGAGTTTCCCGTGCACCATGCGCCTCTTCTTGCTCACCATGGATCCTCCTGCCCCATCATTTCTCGAGTTAGGTGTGGTAGATACATCCTCCCCAAATGCAGTTTCACATACAAGTGGGTCAGGTACTGGGAGATCATGGAACTTTGGGCTGATGCCATCATCCACGTATGTGCATGTCACTGAGGCCATGTCAATCGGAGTCTTTGCCCTTGCAACAGTTGCCCTGTCTTTGTCGAACATAATTGCTAGGTCATCAAAGAATGGAAATGACTTGTTTTTGAGACCTCGGGCGTTGGGGTGTCCCTACATGTCACACGTAAGGACCATTAGGAATAACATGTTCATTTGTACATGTTTTTTTATGGCTCGAGCAGAAATCGTATTTGTGTTTTACCTTAACCCAATCATCAAAAATTGATTTCTCTACCTCAATACATTTTTGCTCGTCGTTCCACCCGAACCCACTGCATGCCGGGTCCATCATCTCAGCAATGGCGCCATATTGCTTCTTCAGAATCCTTACTCTTGATTCTAAGTTCGGTGACACCTGGATGTCGCTTCTTGGTAGCTTTTCCTTCATCATTTTTTTTACTTGTACCAGATATCCAGGCCTAAAGGTCCCATTATCACCTCTCCACCCACCTTGTTGAACAAGTTGCATCAAACACTGGACCAACATCTCATCCTCCATTACATTCCAAATATGTTTAGGGGCCTTTTCTTTAGAAGTTGCCATCTGCATGAATAAGATAATGGAAATACTTAAGTTAGGTGTATATACTACAACAGTTAACAAACCGGACATGCATATTATGTATATCATAAATCCAGAAGTAAGAAACATAATGGTACTTTATTTAAACACAAATATAGTTTCAAACTTACATACAGAATATAGGATTCAACCATGTTACAAATCAGCCAAGTACATTGTTCGTATTCAGATCTACGAAGCATAATAATTAGGAAATTCGATTTAAACACAAAACATAAGTGCAAATAGCTGATTTGATCATGTTACAAAAAATATTTCATGCATTGTTCCAAGAATCAAACATTTGGTTTGCAAGTGCATCCCTCCATTCATTCCATGCCCCAGTTGATTCAATGAAATTTATGTTGTTGGAGCCCATCCCATTAGAATCAACTTCACCCAAATACATCTCCTCATACGTTGGATCATGACCCATTTCTCTCAGTATCAAGTTATGTAGTAGGCAACAGGTGGTTATAGTCCTACACTGGATCTGGACAGGGTAATAGGACTTCCCTCGTAAAATGGCCCACCAACCCTTCAACATTCCAAAAGCCCTCTCAATAATATTTCCAGCCCTAGAATGCCTCATATAAATAGCTCTTTCAGACTTGTGGGTGGATTCCCTCCGCGCCACTCAGTGAGATGATAGTGTTGACCTCGGTAAGGGGCAAGGAATCCTTCTGCATTCGGGTATCCAGCGTCACACAAGTATTAATAACCTGACCATTGTGTTATTGTTACGAATGAGCAGACTTAGATTCCAATGTACACACATTAATACTGATGGAATAAGGAAAATAGAGTGAGTCATCTTACCCCTTGGGACTTGTAGACAGTTAGGTCGTGATACTGCATCTCTTAGCACTCTGGAGTTTGATGTAGAACCTTCCTACCCAGGAAGGACGAATATGAACTCAACATTCTATGAGCACACAGCTAGTACGTTCGTAGCAACCTCTCCTTTTCTGTTTCTATAACGAGGCCGATCGGCTGCACTTACGTTCACCTTAATGTGTGTGTCGTCCAGCGCACATAGACAATTCTATTAAGAGGTTACAAACTTCAGTGGTCTATTTAGGGTAGCATAACAGGAAGATAAGTTATGGGCGACACAACTTGTATACCTCGAACCACCGCCACCTCTCATCATAACAGTAATTCATTACTCAGTTGGGTGTCTTCAAAAGGACTTCATGAAGTTTGAGTACCGCATTGAGAACAGCGTTGAAGTGTCTAGACATTGTCTCACCAGAATGTGAAAATGTCCTCGAACAACTCTATTCTTTACATTGTGAGCTAAAATATGAAGGAAGATTGCAACCATCTCTTCCACATCAACACATTGAGTTGCTGATAAACCTCTGGTTGTTCTGAGTAATGTACACATAATGAAAAAACATCTCCTGTCCATTCGCATATGCTCATGACAAGCCAAGTCAGACTCGTGGATAAGGCAGAAAAAAATTAAGTTGCCTAATTTGGTGTAGAATATGGGATGATTGATTTTCTATTCTCCCTTCTCCAAGTCTCATAGCCATGTTGAATAATAGCATGCATTGTTGTTGTGTTGTGCATATGATAGTGAGTATTGCAATCAACTCATGCGGTTCAACTCCTAGACCATTCATTAATACTGGGGAAAAAGAACAAGAAAGAAGGATCCTAGGTACATCAGGTTGAATGCTTTATTCATGTACCTACTACTAGCATTATAAGTATTCACCTAAGTACAACCATTGCAGCGATTCCAAGTATCAACCCTATCATGACTGGGAAAAAAGAATAACATTGTCCTTCGAAGAGTCATACTTGAGTGTTTTGTGGGACATTGGTATGGCCATTGTAAACATGTTGTAACGAGCTGGATTGGCCACATGCGGCAACATTGTACGCATTATAGGCGTATTCAGCTTCAGTTAGTGTCGCATAGGACTTGTGTAGTGCCTCGCTAAAGGAATGCAGTTCTCTATGGCATTCATACCATGTCCTATAAATCCCTGGCCTACGACCGATAAAGACGACATATAACTTCTTTCCCCCCAATAGTCCTAATGTTGATATTAAATATGGTTTCAGGTGCGTTCGTAGAAGTACATGCTTGTAGTAAGAAACACATAAAATATATTTCTATTTCAATACAATAAGAATTAAAGTTATTTATCATGATCCAACAACAATCTAATATATAAAGACAAATTAAAATACAAATTTATTATTGGTTGTTAAAGAACGAGAAAAATTGTGCCCGCTTTATCATTTTGTAATCCTAGAAACAAAAATGTTTTCTTTTTAAGCATGAATTAAGAGAAATTAGAAATGAAAATAGTTTTTATTTTCTAATCAAAGGAATATGAACAATTTTTTTTTTTGTGAAAGCAAATTCAAAAAATCTACCAATGAAAATAAATTTGATTTTGTAAATGAAGGAAAAAACCACATTGTACTTTTAAAAGTAAATTAAACAAATCGATTTTCATGAAAGAAAAAATAAATTAGACGTGAAAAGGACGAAGCATAATTTATTTTTGAAAACATGAATTAAAATAAATTATAAGTGAAAAGAATATTTCTTTTCTAATCAAAGGAATAATGACCATTTATTTTTTGGTGAAAACGAATTCGAAAACTTTATGAGAAGAATTTTGATTTTGTAAATGAAGGAAAAAAACACATTCTACTCTTAAAAGTATACTAAAAAAATCAATTTCCATGGAAAAATTTGAAGTGATAAGAATATGTATTTTATAATCAAAGGAATAATGTCCATTTATTTTTTGGTGAAAATGAATTCGAAAAATTTAGAAATTAGAAGAATTTTTATTTTGTAAATGAAGGAAATACCACATTTTACTTTAACAAGTAAATTAAGAAAAAGTTATAAGTGAAAAAAAGAAAAACATCATTTTCTAATCAAGAAGGAAACATTATTTTTTAAAACATGACTTTGTAAAAAAAGTTGACCTTATAAAATTTTCCACATTCTACTTCTCTCATTGTCTAACTTTTATTCAATAAGAAATGAAAAGGGGAGAAAAATACAAGATAAAATTATTTATTTGATTTGAAAACACAAAAATGTTTTTGAAACAAAAAAAAAAAAAAAAAATACTATAACTGTACAATTTGTTGTATTTTTTTCAATTCATTGTCCAAATTCGTTCCCTACCGTTTTTTAACCATTAAACCATGAAATTTGGGTTGAATGTTAACATGCTCTTCATATTACTTTCAAAAAGTATTTCTGTTACACAAAATTTCTACTTTGCAGATGAAATTATTCTTATTTTAAAAACACATTTCTTGAAAAAAATTGTGAATCAACCAAGCGATCAAATGTGAGGTGGGTTTGTGCAAGTATAATATTAGATACAACAATGCAAAAAAAAAAAAGTATGATCATATTCATAACATAAAAATGCATACGCGATGTATGGTGAAGTTCATAATAAACAAATAAAAATAATTAAAAGTAGAATGAAGTTTTTAAAAACGAAATACAATAAAAAAAAATTATGTTCAAGTCCATAACAAACAAATACATGACAAAAATATGTTCAAGTTCTCAACAAATAAATACAGTAGGAAATCAAAAGACATTACGTAATGGTTTGTGTCTTTCTTTTTGAGATCCACAAGGTGTGCAAGTCAAAGAACGATCTACTATAACCCTACAAGTAAGAAGAATTAAAAAACTTAGCATAGGCAAAGGGAAAATGATACAAATGAAAGAAATTGTATGCAATGATTACCTTAGATATGGTTTGTGGATCGTTCACCTTATGGTACTTGAATGTAGAAACGAACGTGAATAGCATATGGAATGATCACCACGTGCATCGAATGGGGTATAATAATATAGAAAAAGAAAATAGATTAGTTCACGAGAATGGAGGTAAACAGACATAGAACATGAACTAAGTGCATAAATGAGAGAAAAAAAATGAGCATGCCAAGTGAAAAGAGAAGAGACAACTAACTCCCTCAAAGCAAATGGGCAGATAAGTATACAAATCAGAGGGGTGATGTTCTTGTGGAGAGGGGTGGCTTATTTATAACAAAATATGATTAGTGAAGGCATTAGTGAATGCATTTACTTAACTCAACCACCCATGAAAAGAAGGAATATCATCATTACAATGTATTGAATAGGAAGATTTAAATGAGATATAATGGTCACTTCTCAACTTACTACTGTCAAGTAGCAATTAATTTTGTTTAAATAAATTAATAATTAATAAAATATTAATTAGTGGTATAGAGGGTCAACTAACAACATCTAATAACATACTAAATACTGTTTAAAAATAATCAGGCGGGTGGGGTGAGATGACATGTAATCAATTGTGGGCTATAAATGCAAATACTACCAAAGATGATCAGCAACCTTAATCAAAACCCAATTTTGAAAATTTCAGATTGTCAACAAGATTAACCAGAACAAAGTAATTGTCAATCAGAAACAGAAACAGAAAATCACAATGGAGGATGTAAATTCAATGAGACCTCAGGCATGTTTGCGTCATTCCAAAACAAAGAAATTGTCAACAAGCAATAGAAATAGAAAATCACAATGGAGAATGTCAGTTCATGGAGGCGTTAGGCATGTTTGCTTCATTCTAGAACATAGAAAATATCAACAAGCAACAGAAATAGAAAATCACAATGAAAAATGTAAATTCAAGGAGGCCTCAAGCATGTTTGCTTCATCCCAGAACAAAGAAATTTTCAACAAGCAACCAAAATAGAAAATCACAATGGAGAATGTAAATTTAGGGAGACCTCAAGCATATTTGCTTCATCATTGACATATGAGACAGAAAACCATAGAACACGTTGATCATCATTGGCCATATAAGTAAAGAATAAACCTGTTAAATCGAATTGGAGAACCTCTCCTACCAAACTCCATTCAACCGAACCAAACCCCCTACCATGCCTCGTGGAATGATGATAATTGATATTGCCTCACATCCCAGAAACCAGAGAACATGGACGATTGTTCTATTGGGAGGAAGCCACATTACGAGACGGCAAGAGGCTGGATTATATTATTTGGAGTGGCAAGAGATGCTATTCGACAAGGACAAGCCAATTGACAAGTCCTCGCATAGAATCCTCAGCCCTCTCCTCTTGGTCCTCCACCAACCCACTCGAAGCCCGACCCGATCTGATACCCCACACCAAATTTGACGGTCCCTCGTCGGTGCCCGAAGATCATTTCATTCACAGATGAGGCTTCGCGTGGATCTAAGAGCAATCCATTGACATTTGTTAGCCCACTGGAGCAAACACAGAGGACATCGAACAGAGTGTTGGGATTTATGCCATAAAGCCTCGTAATTAATAATTTATTTAATAATGAATAATAATTTTGATTATTTTATTTGCAATATACTATTATCCATTATATGAAAAATCCAAGGTTATTAGTGTAATCTTGAACAGTATGTGGTTGACATACGAGAGGATCATGTTCAATAAATAACCTAAAGGGTCATAGTATATGGATAAGGTTGGGTGCCTTATCCTGGTAACGCTATTGATACGGCCCACTTTGTAATAGTTACAAATGATTTGATCCAAATCATTCATGTGGAGACATGTGAGTGGGGGTATCTTATACAATGAGTTTGTATCATACTGGACCACGAAATATTTAATCTCTCTTTATAAATCCGTTAATTGAGAAGATTAATATTTCATTAGGATGATTATATGCGACTCGATCTTAATTCTGAGTGAGTTATGAACTCCTGCCTGTGAGGGCTTGTCCTTTGATTTGCATGGGTGAGAGTGACTTTTGTAGCCGATTCAATATGCCTACCATTTTGGGGACTTGACCAACTAGGGAGCTGGGAACATAATCTCACAAGATGGAATTCACTCATTTCCATATAGGGTAAGTAGATGAGTAGTTCCCTTAAGTGCTGATTTCGGGACTTGAACAATGGGGCCCCACCCTCTCATTGGCCCGAGAGGGACTTAGTTTATAATTAGATTATAAACATATTGTTCATTAGAGAATTAGTGGTACTTAAGGTGAAAGATGTAATTATAGGCATAAAACGGACTTTTGATCTAGCTGTAATTACGAACAACTCGTGAAGAATCGACTTGCATGTAATGATTATATCTATGGACACAACTTGTCCTACAGTGCATAAGAGTGCAACTCTAGGTCTATAGTGGAGTGACCCTAGAGTTAATGAATGAAAATTGATTAATTAAAGAGCTTAATTAATTAATCTTGTATCATTGGAGCTTATAATCTGTAGGTTCATAAGGTCCCCTTGCTAGCTCATAGTAACACTAAAAGATCAATTTAGTTGAAAGAAAAATTTGAAATGTTCAAATTAATATTTAATTTGAAGTGTTCAAATTAATATTTAATATATTAGACATATTAAATATAAAAGAGAAAAATATATTTATTGTATTTGATACATTGAATATTAAAATAATTAATGTATATTAGATACATTAAAGAAAAGATATTTATTAAATTTGAATTGGATTCAAATTAGGAAATAGATGTCGTAGGAGAATTTTAAAGGTTTGAATAAGATTCAAATTGGTTAGATAAATATATTTTAATATATTAGATATTAAAATATATTATTTAATTATCTTCCCTAGACCACTATAAATAGGACCCTAAGGGTGAGCCATTGGGTATTCTTCACAACACACTCTTCAATAGAGAGAATTAGAGAATTCTCTCTAGACCACTTCCTCTCCAATCCCTTGTGGATTTTATTTCAAGAGACTTCGACAAACCTTGGTCCTGTGTTCGAGTCATAGCCAGGAAGACTTTGTGGAAGAGATAAAGATCCGCCAGAAGAATCTCCATATTTGGAAGGTATTTATTGTTTAACCCTTGTATTTTAGTTTAATTCTAAATAAATCAAAGACGATTCCTATGCTTCCACTGTGGGTTTAATTTGATTATTCCCTTCACAGAGGACATCGAAGGGACGATGAAAGTATGAGCGAACGAGGCAAAGAGAAAGAGACGATGAAAGTATGGGCGAACGAGGGAGGGAGAGAGACTAGACCATCAATGGCAAAAGGAGGAATTGAGGGTTAAGGTTTTGGTGGGAGGTGAGGAAGAGATGAGGGAGATAGGATAATTGATGAGAGATGACAGAAACCATCAATTGAGGAAACAACTCACGATCAGAGTGAAGGCAGAGGAAAAGACGTTGCATAAAAACGGGGGAGTAGGGTTTGTTTTACAGATGTGCAAAACGGTGGGCAAGGATTTGAAAACTATGGTTTTCAAACCCTTTAACCCAAACATGGGCTTGGCTTCAAAAGCCAAACCGGTCCAAACCCTACACAAGGGGCCAAACGGGCCCTCAATGGCAAGGAAACCCATACAAATCCTCTTGTAAAACCCATTTCTTTTCACGAATTTACTTGGAAAACTCACCAAATACAGCTCTAGTCTTTGATTAGTAATTTGCTCAACATTGAAATTAATTAAATCGAGCGTGAACTTCTTGAATCAAAGTGTTTGGATTGCACTGTTCAAAACCATGGGGTTGTGTTTCAAACCCATTGGGTTTTAAACATAGTGGCCCAAACAACGTTTTGGGTTTGGATTCCAAAACTATCCAAACCCAACACGGTGCTCCAAATGCCCTCTTAGAGTTTTTGGTTGTGTAAAATTAGAATTTAAGACCCCAAAGTTTCCTCAGCATTTTTCACACTCTCTCTATAGTAGTAGCTACCTTGCAAAGCCCACAAGCCCCAATTGAAATCATTTTCAGTAAGATAGGAAAAAAAAACAGCTCAGAAATCGATTTTGGCCCTCATTTGCTCTAGTTTGGTCGATCCCAAATTCACTCACAAATAGAGGTATTGGATTTTGTCCTCTCACTAGAAATTCAGCTCGGTCTTCAAATCCTTGGTTAACATTTGCACAAAATGTGTTTAATGGCTTTGATGTCTAAGACTCACCCTTGTTGTTTGTGAAGGCATACAAGTGAGCCTCATATACAAGTTTGTTGTCTAAGTTTAAGCCCAAAGATCTGTTATTCAAGAAGCTGAGATCGATGTCGTAGCTTAGCCCAAAAACCACCACTAGTGCATTTGGGTTGATTTGATGAATAAGCTTAGTTCCTTGGCTCATGTATTGAAATCTGTAGAAATGCCTTGAATCTATTATCTGGTGCTCCGAATGACCAAGTACGGGGGTATCACTGACCAGTCAGTGAGTCGGGGTCCAGGGGAGCAGCGCCCTAGTGGGGGTTCGGGGGCAACGCCCTCGAAACCTAAGTGATATGGAGATTAGTTTGTTTTTCTATAATTTTGGGCTTTTGGGCCTATTCTGTATTAGGGTTAAATGGATACCATATATATAAACCCTCTAAACTCTTATCTGAGATATCTCTGTATTCTGTATTCAGCTTTTTTTTCTCCTCAAGATAATAAAACTCTCTCTCCCTCTGCCTGTGGACGTAGCTAACACATCGTTAGTGAACCACGTAAATTTTTGTGTCGTTTTTCTTTTTGTATTTTCTTGTTTGTCTTTTGCTTCCGTTTTAACAAACTGGTATAAATTGTTGGGATTGTTGGGTTTGCAACCAAAGTCCCACATTGGCTAGATAAGGGGAAGATCATGAGTTTATAAGTGAGGGACACTATCTCCATTGGTATGAGGCCTTTTGGGTGAAACCAAAAATAAAGCCATGAGAGTTTATACTCAAAGTGGACAATATCATACCAATGTGGAGATCTGTCGAGGGTCGTTGTCCCTAACAAAACCACTTGTCCACATTCTAGTTTGGTCCTCGTGGTTCGTTTCTCAGGCTCATTGCTACCACCTTTTGCATATTTATTATCATGGAATCATTCAAAACATATTCTAGAATAATGATTAATTATATAAAATACTGTTGAACTAGACCGTTGGTTTCAATTATATTATGTGGTTTCAAAAGTTTAATTATATCTATTAGAAACATGATAAAAGTCTCCCATTTGTTAGGAATGGAGAAGATCCACACCCTTGATATATAAGTGACGACAAACTATCTCTATTAGTGTGAGACCTCTTGAATTTCAAAAAACAAGGACATTAGGACTTTATGCCCAAAGTGAGACAAATTATTTAATGAGACCGCCACAATGTGACTGTCTCTTTAAAACTGCCGGATGTAGATCTTAAAATTTGTCTGCCTCCTAATAATCGATAGATACAAAGTTGAGGTATTTTTACAATTTCTCTCTCTTACATCCAACGAGTGCAAAACTGTCAATCTCATTGTGACGGTCTCATCGAATAATTTCTCCCAAAGTGGACAATAATTATCCATACCATTGTGGAATAATGGAAAGAGAAAAGTTGTCCCCTAAAATAACCCTTAAGCTTGCTATGTTCTAGGATATCACCATGGAGAAGAAGCTTGTACTCTTTGTGGAGTATGGATGATGTTTGTGACCTCATGGACAAAACAACAAATGGTTTTTTGAGATAGAACTTAACGTTAAAATGAAAATTATATTTTTAAATAATAAGTGTATAATTGAAACCAACACCATGGTTTAGGAGCATGCATTTTATATAATTTGGCCAAAAAAACCTAAAACCAAAATTTAAAAATTGTGCAAGAACTATCATATATATGAATCTCTCTTTTTATAGTTTTAAAAGTTTCCAAAAGAACATACTTGGGATTTGTTCTTTAGGCTTTGATCTGCCAAACTGATTCCTTGTAGCCATTCTTGAGGATCGAAATAGCCATCTCCAAAGCAGCCATTGCCATCATCATCGCTACAACACCATCGTGGCTGACTTATATGGTTATCAGAAGCCACCATGACTCCATGTGCTTCAAGTGAGTCAACCACAGCTCCATACGCTTCAACCAAAGTCATGTTTAACATAGAAGGGTTGTTTTGGGTTACGCCTGCCATGGCATCTTTCATATCAAAATTCTCGAACGACTGCTGAACGGTCAAATTGGCATAGTGTGTGAACGTGTGGATTGAGTACGTCAAACATGTTGAGAATTCCACATCGGAAAGATGAAAAAAGGCCTCACAATGTATAAGATACATAGGCTACTCTTCTCATTACCAATTGGTTTTGAGATGGAACTCCATGTTTATCTAATAAAACGCATGCAATTGAACTACAAATTTGCTACCATAGCAGTGATGTTGTCGAGTGGTTGGAGGTGGAGACCCTCCGCCAGCATGTTGGATGGCCAGTTTACGCACACCAACTTCACGCGTTGGCCTGTTGGGGCATCAATGATCCATCTTCCATTGGTTGAAAGAGGCAAATGAATAGGCCTTAACAGTTAACAAGACAAAAACACAAGCTAAAGCAATATCTTTTCAATTGTTTTTCTGTCATTTTGGCCTTGCTTTGAAATTGAATGCTCTCAAGTTGGATGATGATACAAAACACACACTTCTTCAATATTTATAGTAGAGCCTATCAGTCTATATTAAAACAAAGGTAGCTAATAGGATATGAAAACTTGTAACGAAGCAAAAGATGAGATGTTCTAACTAAACTATGGTTTAAATTATAAATTAAGGATGATAATTCTATCAAAAATATCAAACTTTGTTAGATTAATCCTTAAACCAAACTGTAGGAAATGACTAGGATGCAAAGTAGTAAGTTTCCCTCTGTATTTTTTTAAGGATGTTCTATCTAGATTTTGGTTTAAAATCTAAATTAAGAACTATAATTCTATCAAAATTTCAAAATTTGCTAGATTAATCTAAAGTTTAGGAAACGATTAGGACGTACAGTAGAGTCTGTTTCGTAGGTAATATGGATTTTATTTTATGTTTTCGTATTCACTGAGTTTAGTGAATATATGTTTGACAGATGTGTTTTTGAAAGTTGTTTTCAAATTCTGTGATCCAAATAGTAGAAATTCTGAAAACAACATTTTTATATTCTCATTTTATCCAAACTTTTTTGAAATTTCAAAATGTAGAATTATATTAAAAAAAGATAAATTTTTTAATAAATATAGTATTTAATGATATAAACTCAATTTATATTTGTTAAATTAAAATAAGTATAATATAATAAATTATAAATTATATGATATTGTAAAATAATAATTATATAAAATTTATAACAAAAATCATGTTCATAAATTAATTAATAGTAGTTTATATTCAACCTAATATTAGTTTTGCAACTACAACTAGTTTCATGGTTTATAAATATATTATAGAACACATTTTGAAAATTGTTTAAATTAGAATTTAATTTCTAAATCTACTATCAAACACATATTTGAAACCATGAAATACAACTCTATTTTCATGAGTCCCTTATTTTCAAAATTCTATTTTCAAATTGTCTTAACAAACAGTTTCTAGCTTCCATGTGTATTTTTTTTTACTTACAAGTTGTAGGTACTGTGTCAACTTAGGATTTTTCTTTCCTCTCTTTCTTCTTTTTCATTCTAGAGTCAAGTAATAGGAGTATTGGATGATCACCGAGTTTTATTTTGCTTTCTGTTCTGGTCATTGAATTGGATTGTATTTATTTATCTATTGTTTTTTTGTAAGGAATAGTGATTTAAAATTGGGTTTCGTAAGCTCCGTTTGATAACAATTTGGTTTTTAGTTTTTAATTTTTGAAAATTAAGCCTATAAATACAATTTTTACATATGAATTTTCATGCATTCTTATCTACTTTTTACATATGTTTTCAGAAACCAAGTCAAGTTTTAAAAACTAAAAAAATTAGTTTTCAAAAATTAGTTTCGTTTTTAGAATTTGGCTATAAACTCAAATGTTTCCTTAAGAAAGATAAAAACAAATGTAGAGAAGATGACAATTATTGTAGAGAAATTGTGGGAAAACAAGCAAAATTTTCAAAAACTAAAAGTAAAAAATCAAATGGTTATCAAACAAGACCTTAATTATCAAGAAGATTCTGTGAAACTCAGTTGATGACTAATTTGAAGCTACATAATTGTTGGAGCATCAACAGTAAGCAGTCAAAGAGCACGACTTAGACATCATACTAGTTTAAGCTTCATAGTATATGGGGCCGAACACCACGAGGTTCAAGATTCTACTTGTAGGTTGACACATCAGCAAATGGGAGCTCACTTTAGACGACGCGTTAGCATAAATTATTATTTTTAGCCTGTCTGCCAAAAAGCATAACTTTTTTTAAGTCGGTTTGCAAAAATAACTTAAATTATTTTTTTTATATAAACTTAAGGCGGCGGGTTGTGTTTATATATATATATATATAACAAGTTGTTTTTTTAAATTTTTTTTTGTTATACTTGTAAAATGATATGGGTGTTCTTCGCGAGCTTCAAATGGGCCTCAACACTCCAGGTACCATATTTCTTCCTTCTGTGGATTTATGTTAGACTTAAGAGTACATTGGAGAGTCATAATTACTTATTTAGGGGAATATGGAGGGAATATTTTAAAATTTTATTTTTTATATTAGATTTTTATCTTATGTTATATGTTAGGGGTAACATTGGACCTAACTAAAGACTCTGAGATTCAAAAAGAATTAGAACAAAGAAGTGTAGACTAGAAGGTTGGGCCCAGGCCTTAGGCAAGACATCTCTTGAGCCAAAAGTCTAAGCGGCCTGGTCGGCCGATGACCAACCATGCCTAGGCTGACTCAGCCTAAACTCGATGATGACCTTGATGGGCTTGATTCCATGTTTTCTGGCCCGATTTCAAAGGTAAAACGAAAGATCTTAGGTCAACCTAATATAAATAGAGCATCTTGACTCTAATGGAGGTAAGTTCAAACAAAGTCTTCTTACTTTAACCCTAAATTAAGTTTGCTACACTTTTCTTTTCTGCTTCTAACTTAGGCATTAGAGCATGTGTGGCAATCACCACACCACTGTGCAAATTTTCTGGTTTTACAGGTCACCTCAGCTCCAAATTTACAAATTTATCGTTGAAGAGCGTGCAATTAAGGTGTGGTTTTTTCCTGCTAGATTTGCGCATCAACATAATAATTTTGATATAAAACAGATTGGTCCCCTCCCCTAATCTATAATTGGTAAATAAATTTTCCCTTTTATTTGTCTTGAATGATACTAGTTAAAACACTTCCATAATTAGGTCATAGATATTTTCAAGTATTATCTTACTTTATAAGTTCTTTTTTAGTTCAACAACATAGAAATGAGCATTTAAATATTTGATGTTTAAGATATATATACAAAATGTTAAGCCGAAGTATGCTCAAATTGACAAAATAGTTAAAAAAATTAACAAATTTTCTCGACATAAAAATACATTAAAAAAACATAATTGTACTAATAAACATAAGGTACATTCTTATTGGTCCTTCTCAACTTTCAAAATGTTAATTTTAATTCTTAAACTTTTAAAAGTAATTAATTATTTTGGTCTTCAGCACTACTATTTCGTCAACCTTCTTTCTCGTTTCTCCACTTTTCTTGCTACTATAGAAATGGTCTAATTCATGTAATAGAACCCTTCTTTAATTTTCGTCTTTAAACTCAATATCCATCCCACCTTACATCTATCATATTCATTTCATCTCAATCACAATCAGCCTATGCATGTAGTTACTAGTTTCGAAATATGTCCATACATCTTAATACACCTTTTCAAAATTACATCATCATAGATTCATAGCAATGAAAGTATCAAAATGTTATTTTTTAAATATATATTTAGAAAGTTCATGAACTAAAATAAATTTACCCGATACATATTGAAGTTAAAAGAATTAGTAATTGTAAATGTTGATACACAAATTCGGGCAAAGGAAACGCACCTGATTTGTATGTGAAGCCAACAGTGAATTTGTATTTTGGGGGAACGTGGTGGCCTGCAAAACAGAGAAAACCTGCACATTGGTGTGGTGCTTGCCACAACCACTCCAATGCTTAAGTCAGAGAGGAAAAGTGTAGCAAGCTAGTAGAGAGTGAAGACTGAGAATGAGTTACCTCAATTGAAATCATAACAAGGTATTTATATGATGAGTCTTTCCCTAAACCTAATTGGATTAGGTCTTTAGGAGGGAGATGAGGGCCAATCGTGCGGGGCATGCAGGAGCAAGTGGAGAGGGACCGAATCGGCCGGACCGATTCAGCTTGGCTTGGTTGGCTCGGGCCGATCTGGGTCGAGCCGAGCATTTGGGCCTTCTTGCCCGTTTCCTTGCTTTCTCCAGCCCGATTCTATTATGGATCTCAAATCTGACCCGTATTTGGCTCAATAGTCTTCTATTTTTTGGGTTTAACCCGGTTATGCAAATTTACACATAACATTAAGCCCCCACTCCCATGTTGGGATTTGTGGTTCAGCTCATTTTTGGGTTGGACATTCAAAGCCCAATTTGGGAGTATTGATTTGTAAATTTGTCCTCGAGGAATAATATTGAACCCAAGTACAAGACGTACCCTGTATTCTCTTGAGTTTTAGTTTTGGAATGACCTATCAAACCCTTTGGGCTTATTTTTTGGCTTTCTAATATTTATAAGGGAGAGATTTGGGGTTGGCCCCAAGTCTGATTTCGAAATAACCTATCAAGCCTATTGGGCTGATATTCTGATTTTCCAATATTTGTAATGAAAATATTTAGGGTGGGCCCCAAGTATGATTTTGGAATAACCTATCAAGCCTATTGGGCTGGTTTTCTGGTTTTCCAATATTTATAATGAAAAGATTTGGGGTTGGCCCAAGTCTGATTTTGGAATGACCTATCAAGTCCATTGCGCTGATTTTTTTGGCTTTCCAATATTTATAATGAAAAGATTCGGGGTTGGTCCCAAGTTTGATTTTGGAATGACCTATCAAGCCCATTGGGCTATTTTTTTTTTGCTTTCCAATATTTATAAAGAAAAGATTTGGGGTGGGCCCCAAGTCTGATTTTGGAATAATCTATCAAGCTTATTGGGCTGATTTTCTAGTTTTTCAATATTTATAATGAAAAGATTTGGGGTTGGCCCCAAGTTTGATTTTGGAATGACCTATCAAGCCCATTGGGCTGATTTTTTTAGCTTTCCAATATTTATAATGAAAATATTTCTAGTTGGCCCCAAGTCTGATTTTGGAATGACCTATCAAGCCCATTGGGCTGATTTTTTTGCTTTCCAATATTTATAAAAATTCCTAGGGTTGACCCCAGATTAAATTATGACTATTAAGATTTGTCTTGGATATTAAGTCATGCTTGGACCAATTAACCAAGCCCCTTTTGAGGACCCAATTAACCACCTCCAAGATTTGCATCCTCTGCATTTAAGGGGAGTTTGCACAATCGGGACACATCGTGAGGTGTACCTCAAATTTTTGGGCTGCCAAGAGTAATTAACCTACCCCTTTTGGGATCAATCAATTCTCAGGGCCGTTTCCTCTGCACCGTAGTGCTCAAGAGTTTCGCATATTCCATGCTTTAATTGCACGGCATAATTGACCATATCTTAAAGTTGGCTCTTAGATTTTGGCTCAGAGTTTACCATATCTAGAATTAATTCCAGATTTCGATATTTAAACTGATCCATTTGTCAAATTTGATCAAAAAGCAAGGGAAGGGTATGAAAAATACCTAAAGATTTTCCAAAGAATGTGTTTAAGACACATGGTGACTTATTAGTAGGCTGGGCGTGTGTTGGCATTTTCCTGACACAGATTGACACGTGGCAGCTCCTTCTTTGAGAGAGGCCGACCTGAGGTTGGCTCGACCTTTTTTTTTTTTTGCTCGGCCATGTGGCTCGACTCGACTAGCCCCTAGTCAACTGCTTATATTTTCTTGGTATTGACTTCTTGATCAATACTTGCTTTATGTTTTCCTATAATTGACTTCTTAATCAATACTTGCTTTTCATTTAATAAGGAAGCATATCCCATGTTGCTTTCTGCTTTAATAAGCTTCCAAGCCAGTAATCCTCATTTGTGATAGTTTATCACTATCTTTATCAACTGTTATGCATTTAAAGTATAATTTTTCATGAACATGATATTCTTCATGATATCAAAAGTCCAATGAAAATACTTTAAGTGATTTAATGCAGATGCTATATTGATTTAACTGAATAAAACATATTCACAATTACAATTTCACATACAAGGAATTAATGTATGTTAGGAATTTCATAAATGGGTCTGCATTCAACTAACTTATTATATCAAATAAACAATTGTATGACCTCTAGAATTCCACATGATAATTTTTTCTTCTAATACTTCTTGGCATTCCTAGTTTATTCATGATGTTCTATTCGTATTCATTATCTCACTAAGTCATACAAGGTTTTATCTTGAAAAATATAGAGCATGACATGCTAATTAGTGAAATCTAGAACGGAGTACAAGGAGGTGGCATTGTAAAGAAGACAAAAGATAAACAGTTATTTCATGATGATTGTATCATCTAGTTTTTAAATTTCTAATGTAGTATTTAGAAAGTTTTTGAGTTCGAAATAAACTTATCTGGGATTTTGCAGTTCTACATATATTTTTGATGTTGAGGCTTCAAAATTTTCTCTAATTGATGTATATCTTTTGGATTAAATATCAAGAAAAATGGTGAGCCATCTTGGCCACGACTCGACTTTGGTGGCCTCGACCAATTCTCAATGCTAAACTTGATTGTCTTACAACCATTCAAGATAACTCGAATGTTTTCCTTGAGGATGAGGTGAACTCTAACCTGTTTGAGGATGGAGCTCAAACCCTTTTAAGGATGAGGTGAGCTCTTCCCCGCCTGAGGATGAGGTGAACTCTAACCCATTTGAGGATAAGGCGAAGCTCAAACCCTTTTGAGGATGAGGTGAGCTCTAACCTATTTGAGAATGAGGCGAGCTCAAACCTATTTGACTGGTACGGCGCTATGGCCTCCTTATGAATTTTCTTGTTCGTTCCTACTTGGAATTAGTTTTTTCCATGGGATTATAACAATGAGCATATGATTTGCCCAAGTCTTTTTCCATCAGGGCTTTTCCTTGGTGAGATCAGGAACGAATTTTTCCTGATGGTGATCGAAAATCTGATCTAACTTATGTCGCTTCTTAGTCAAGATTGTCAGGTCGGCCTAGGGTCTTCCCTCTTTTGGAAGAGGCCGAGGTGAACTCATCCCTGGTGAACGGAGCATGATGATCTTCTTCTCCAGTGCTTTCGAGTTCTTCTGGTTGGCTTTCCCAAGTATGAGGTCGAGGTGGGCTCTTCCCTAATTGCATATCCGCTATTGTTTGGGAAGTGCCTTCCCTCATCTTCCTCAGGTGGCGTTCTTGATCGTAATTCTCTTCCATGGCATGGTTCGAATCCATGGCCCTCTTGTTCATTTTCGGTGTTGGTATGTAAGTTTCTTTGGTAAAACCCTCTCGATCCCCACAGACGGCGCCAACTATTGATGCACAAATTCGGGCAAAGGGAACACACCTGATTTGCACGTGAAGCCAACAATGAATTTGTATTTTGGGGGAGCGAGGTGGCCTGCAAAACAGAGAAAACCTACACACCGGTGTGGTGCTTGTCACAGCCACTTCGATGCTTAAGTCAGAGAGGAAAAGTGTAGCAAGCTAGTAGAGAGTAAAGACTAAGAATGAGTTACCTCAATTGGAATCATAACAAGGTATTTATATGATGGGCCTTTCCCTAAACCTAATTGGATTAGGTTTTTAGGAGGGAGTTGAGGTCCAATCGTGGCATGCAGGAGCAAGCGGAGAGGGACTGAACCTACTGGACTGGATCAGCTCTGCCCGGTCTGGGTTGAGCCGAGCATTTGGGTCTTCTTGCCCGTTTTCTTGCTTTCTCCAGCCCGATTCTATTATCAATCTCGAATCTGATCCGTATTTGGTCCAATAGTCTTCTATTTTCTGGGTTTAACCCGGTTATCCAAATTTACTCATAACAGTAAATATACCCAAAATTAGGAAACAAGGACGTCAATGATCGCTTAATTACATATTGTTATTATTAGCTAGTGATTCCTATCATTTATCAATATCTAAGTTAATAATTTATTTATATAAATGGCCAAAGTGATCATAGCTCAACAGTAATTGACATGTACTCTTTTCTTGAGGTCGAAAGTTCAAATCTCCCATATCTCCATTTGTTATACAAAAAAATAAATTATATAAATGGATGGTCTTTATTAACCATTATTTATGTTAGTAAGTAGTTAATAAATTACAAAAAAATAATAAATTATAAAGGCTGGCAAAACTGGTGGCGATTTTTGCAAATTGTTAAAAAAGAAAAATAGTTTGTAAAGATAACAATTTTTTATGTCGTATATCATCTATATACAATTTTGTAACATTGATAGAGTATATCAGTGATATATCTATTATAAAATATAGAAAAAAAAATGCTTTTGGTCCCTAAAGTTTCAAAAGAGATACTTTTAGTTCCAAAGATTTGAAAAATGGTTCTAAATAGTTTCTGAGCTTAGTTGACTATAGAATAAATGTGGTAGTTAATTGATGTCTAGGCTTGCTAATTTGACAAACTATATTAATTTTTTATGATAATGCGAAGTGGGATCTCCTCCCACCCTCTTTTTCCTTTTTTGCTTTTTTCTTCTTCCTTACTTCTTCTCCCTCTCTTATATTAAATTTTGATGATTGAACAATTTTATTTTAAAAGATTAAAAACAAAGAAATTTAGAATTACCTAAAAGATTAAAGTATCGTCTTACATATCTAGGTTATTAGCAAACATTTTAGAAAATAAACCTACCATTCCTCAATTCGAGTATAGCTTAGTGGATAAGACACTAATTACTATCTCAAAGGTTGATGATTCGATCATCCATCCCACAATTATTAAACTAAAAAAAAAAAAAAACCCTACCATTCAAAATTCATTAATGTCATCTATAATAGTTTTATTTCACATTTCCCATCTTTCATAAATGTTCATCATCCCATTTAATATCAAACCTTTGACATTGAGAAAACAAACACTGTTTTCAAGGATAGAGTTACAACAGATAAAAAAAACGCATGTTCATGCAATTTCACACAGCGCATTTGCATGAACTTTACTCGTCACCCTTTTGCCGACAATGTCAGCTATAAACATATCAAGATTCCGGTGAGAAGAACCACCGTCCTCCACCGCCCTTTTGGCCGCTTCCTTCAGCTCCGTCGCCCTTTTTGCCATTGCCTCTGCCGCCGGGCCGTCGGTGATCTCCCTTATGCATCTCTCCACCTCTTTTGAACTAACAACCCCGTCATCTCCCTTCCTCATCCTCACCCCCATCTTGAAAACATCCGTCAACAATTTGGCATTCGTCGGCTGATCCGTCCACTCTGGAAACGCTATCACTGGAACTCCCGTGACCACCGTCTCTAGCGTCGAGTTCCATCCACAATGAGTTAGGAAGCAAACCACAGCTTTGTGCTTGAGAACCTTGTTAAGAATTATATGCGTACAAAAGATTAAATATTCTACCTAACCTTTTGAATCAAGTGATAATTTAGGACTCATTTTCACCTCATTTCTCATTTTTCCTTATTTTTTCTTTTTCAAGAAACAAAATATATTTGGTAACTGTTATTTACTTTTGTTTTTTAAGGAAAAAACAAAAAACTATAGTTAGCAGGTTTTTTATTAATTTTTTTTTTTTGGAAACAAGAAACCTAAACGTGTTTGCTAGCTAACCTTGTTTTTACAAATTTTAAATCTAAAAAATCAAATGTTATACATGAAAATTAATTTTTAAAACAAATAATGAAATAATTATGTTAATTATAAGTAAAATTAATGATTAAAAATGATTTTATTTGTATATTTAAACTTGCCTACACCAATAAATAATAGAACTCCTATTTACTTTCTAATGTGGCTATTCTTATCCTTCTATTTCTATTGCATTTAATGGATCAGTAGATTTACTAAAATTTTGTAGTCAATAAAAATATACTAAATCAAGTAGGAGCTAGCTCTTACTTACCGGTGTGTAAGGAGTACTATTATAAATTCTTTTGAAAAATTGCTTATAATTATATATTAAAAAAAAATATTTCCTAATTGTTCTTCTTATTGACCACCCTTGAAGATTTGACAACTATGGATTGTTTTGAAGAAAAAAAGAAAGAAAAAAGAAAAAATTTCTCTACTTTTTCTTATTTATTTCCTCTAGCTGTCAAATTCTTAATAGTGATCAGAGTATGAGTGGGAAAGAAATATTATTCATAAAAAAAAATTTAGCAGTGTTCCCCTCTTCCATCAACAAGGATGTGTATTGTTCTCTTAAAAAAATAGAAGAATGAACACTTACCAACCACCAACATTTCTGAAAAAAGAAAAAAAAAAGTTAAACAAACCTGTTCTTGAGAGCACCAATTCACGACAAGCCCCCTCCCACTAACAGCCTCAAGAAACCCATTCGGCAGCTCAGCAGTACAACCCTCACCAAACTCTTTCTCAGACGACGGCCGCTTGAACACCCAAAGAAACGCCTTCCCACTCATCAACAACCCGTTAGCAATATTCTCAACTTGCTCTTGAGATAAAACAATAATACTCCCAAAAGACACATAAACAACCGACCCCAAATCCCGCCCATCAAGCCACCGCAGGCAAGACTCATCCGCCTTCCACATGTCCACGCTCAGCCCAGACTCCCCCCCTCCCTCCTCTTCCTTCCCAAGCAAAAATGGCGACACCAACGGCCCGACAGGGGAAATCATCGGCCGAACAACCCCGCTCGTCATCGACCCCAGAACCTCCTCCTCCAACTCCTGAAAGGAAGTCCCCAAAACCCATTTCACGTCGCCCAAGAAGGCAAAAAAATTCGAGAGGACTTTTTGGAAGCAGAGATGAGTACTGTTGGGGAGGATGAAGGAAGGGAGGTCTTCAAAGTTGAGTAATGGGAGGCCGGGTAATTGGAGGGGCTCGTTCGGGTTTTGGAAGATGGGGAAATGGTTGAGTTTGTTGAAGAAACGGTAGTAGATGGAGTAGAGGGCGCAGGGCTGGATCCAAAGCACAGCGCAAGGGAGGTTGTTTTCTTTGGCGACGGGTATGAACCAAGGCACGAATTGGTGGAGGATTAGGCAAGAGAATTTGGTGCGTTGGGATAATTTGGCAATGAGGTTTGAGAGGTTTTTCCTACCTTTGGTGCTTAGGGTGTCGAGCCAATAGTCGTAGTCGTTCTGGCGGTCGAAGTCGAGGTCGAGTCCGTCGGAGAAGAACTCGAGTTGGATAGATGGGTTGGTGGTGTCAGCAAGGGCATCGGCAGCAGTAGTGTGTTTGAGCATGCGGTGGCGGGCTAGGTCGGTGGTGGCTATGGTGACGTGAATGCCCTTTGAGATGAGGCATTTGGCGAACTTGAGAAGGGGGTTTAGATGGCCTTGCAAGGCGGCTGAGGCCATGAGAACATGGGTGTTTTGATCGAGCCCCATTGTTTTTGAAATTTCTATGTTTTGGAGTTGGAAGGTTTAGGAGAGATGATGGGTTTATATAGACCTAGCTAGCTTTTATTTTTTCTTTTTTTTTTGACAACAAATGTCAAAAAATATATATTTGGTAACTGTTATTTACTTTTGTTTTTAAGGAAAAAACAAAAAACTATAGTTAGCAGGTTTTTTTTAATTTTTTTTTTGGAAACAAGAAACCTAAATGTGTTTGCTAGCTAACCTTGTTTTTACAGATTTTAAATTTAAAAAATCAAATGTTATACATGAAAATTAATTTTTAAAACAAATAATGAAATAATTATGTTAATTATAAGTAAAATGAATGATAAAAAATGATTTTATTTGTATATTTAAACTTGCCTACACCAATAAATAATAGAACTCCTATTTACTTTCTAATGTGGCTATTCTTATCCTTCTATTTCTATTGCATTTAGTGGATCAATAGATTTACTAAAATTTTTAGTCAATAAAAATACACTAAATCAAGTAGTAGCTAGCTCTTATTTACCGGTGCGTAAGGAGTACTATTGTAAATTCTTTTGAAAAATTGCTTATAATTATATATTTAAAAAAAATACTTCCTAATTTTTCTTCTTATTGACCACCCTTCAAGATTTGACAACTATGGATTGTTTTAAAGAAAAAAAAAGAAAGAAAAAAGAAAATATTTCTCTGTTTTTTCTCATTTATTTCCTCTAGCTGTCAAATTCTTAATAGTGATCAGAGTATGAATGGGAAAGAAAACATTATTCATAAAAAAAAAAATAGCAGTGTTCCATTCTTCTATCAACAAGGATGTGTATTGTTCTCTTAAAAAACAAGAAGAATGAACACTTACCAATCACTAACATTTCTAAAAAAAGAAAAAAAAAAGTTAAACAAACCTGTTCTTGAGGGCACCAATTCACGACGAGCCCCCTCCCATCAGCAGCCTCAAGAAACCCATCCGGCAGCTCAGTAGTACAACCCTCACCAGACTCCTTCTCAGACAACGGCTGCTTGAACACCCAAAGAAACGCCTTCCCACTCATCAACAACCCGTTAGCAATATTCTCAACTTGCTCTTGAGACAAAATAATAAAACTCCCAAAAGAAACATAAACAACTGACCCCAAATCCCGCCCATCGAGCCACTGCAGGCAAGACTCATTTGCCCTCCACATGTCCACGCTCAGCTCAGACTCCCCCTCCCTCATTTTCCTTCACAAGCAAAAATGGTGACACCAACGGCCCGATAGAGGAAATCATCAACCGAACAACCCAACCCGTCATCGACCCTAGAACCTCATCCTCCAGCTCCTGAAAGGAAGTCCCCAAAACCCACTTCACGTCACCCAAGAAGGAGAAAAATTCCGAGAGGACTTTTTGGAAGCAGAGATGAGTACGTTGGGGAGGATGAAGGAAGGAAGATCTTCAAAGTTTAGTAATGGGAGGCCGGGTAATTGGAGGGGCTCGTTCGGGTTTTGGAAGATGGGGGAATGGTTGAGTTTGTTGCAGAAACGGTAGTAGATGAAGTAGAGGGCACAAGGCTGGATCCAAAGCACGGCGCAAGGGAGGTTGTTTTCTTTGGCGACGGGTATGAACCAAGGCACGAATTGGTGGAGGATTAGGCAGGAGAATTTGGTGCGTTGGGATAATTTGGCGATGAGGTTTGAGAGGTTTTTCCTACCTTTGGTGCTTAGGGTGTCGAGCCAATAGTCGTAGTAGTTCTGGCCGTTGAAGTCGAGGTCGAGTCCGTCGGAGAAGAGAAGAACTCAAGTTGGATAGATGGGTTGGTGGTGTCCGCGAGGGCATCGACGACAGTAGTGTGTTTGAGCATGCGGTGGCGGGCTAGTCGGTGGTGGCGGGCTAGCTCAGTGGTGGCGATGGTGACGTGAATGCCCTTTGAGATGAGGCTTTTGGCGAACTTGAGAAGGGGGTTTAGATGGCCTTGCAAGGCGGCTGAGGCCATGAGAACATGGGTGTTTTGATCGAGCACCATTGTTTTTGAAATTTCTATGTTTTGGAGTTGGAAGGTTTAGGAGAGATGATGGGTTTATATAGACCTAGCTAGCTTTTTTTTTTTTTTTTTGACAACATATTGTGGTTTTTAAACGTTCTAATGGGTTAGGTTGAAATTGAGATTTTAGTTTTTCAACTTTTAAAACCTATTATGATATTTGAAGTTTAAAAATGTTTATTTTTAAGGCCTATTTGATAATCATTTTAGTTTTTGGTTTTGAGTTTTTCTGTTCCTTAAAAACAAAAACTATATATGTTTGATAACTATTTTTTGTTTTCTATTTTTACAAAATTAGAGATGAAGAGATGTTTTAGAGAGAGAAAAATGTGTAGAGACATTGATATAAAAATTTAGAGACATAGATATAAATGTTTTCGAGAAGTTAAACATAGTAAATTTAAAGACATGAAAGAAAATATTTGGATAGAGAAAATTTAGAGAGAAATATGTTAGAGAGAATATTATAGTTAGATTTCATAAAACAAATATTAGTTAGAGAAAAAAAAAGTTAGAGGGGAAGAGATCTATTTTAGAGAGAAAAAAAAAACAAAAAGAGTAATTTTAGAGAGATATTAATGTTAAGAGTAAAAGATATGTTAGAGAAATAAAGACAAATGAGAAAATTAAAGAAATGTTGTTTCGAGAGAAAATTTAGGGAGATTGTTTTCTTTTTTTTTCAAAAGAAAAGTTAGAGATATATTTATTAGAGAGAGAAAAGTTAGAGAGAATTTTTAGAAACTAGTATTTTACCATGTACAATTGTACGTGTATATTTTTAATTTTTGAAATAAATTAACTTTTAAATGATTGGAGCAAAATGTTACTAAGTACGTACTATTATTTAAATCGTTAAAAAAAGTATTATTATTTAAAAATTAATTTTAGTATGTTTTTGTGTCATTTAGTTTATTTTGTAGGTTGAATGTTTTTATGTTTATTGATTAAATTAAAGTTTAGTTAATTGTTTCAATTAGGGTTAAGTTGTTATATAATCTAACCACACTTCAATGGATAATACACTATTATTTTCAAGGATGATGGTTCAATCCCCACCCTTGTAATTGTTGTACAGAAAAAATATATATATATATATATATATATATATGTATATATATAAAAGGTGGAGTTTGATTTTGAAAAAGTTACCTTTTTGTTATGAAAAATAAATAAAATTTGGTTTGGATTTCAAAACATTTTGAGATGTAAGTTTAAAAAAAAAGGGTTTAGTTTTAGATATTTATTGGAGTTTTGAAATTTAACATTATTCTATAAATAGGTTTAATCAAATAGGTTTTGAAATTCTTAAAATTTTGGCTTATATTTATATCTATATAATTGTTTTAGGCATGTCTTTTTTAGGAAGTTTTAGGTATGTTTGATAATTATTTTGTTTTTTGTTTTCCTTTTTGAAAATTAAGCTTATAGACATTATTTCCACCAGGTGTTTCTTTGTTTTTTTTTTTTTTTAATCTACTTTTTAAAATGATTTCAAAATCTAGCCATATTTTAAAAATCAAATTAGAAAATATATATATAGGCCTTGTTTGATAACCATTTTATTTTTGGTTTTTGGTTTTTGAAAAATTGTGTTTGTTTTCTCACAATTTCTCACAATGGTTTCCATCTTTCTTAAGGAAGCATTTGAGTTTGTAGCCAAATTCCAAAAACAAAAATAAGTTTTTGAAAACTACTTTTTTAGGTCCCGTTTGATAACCATTTGGTTTTTGAAAATTAAGCTTGTTTTCCCCCAATTTCTCTACAATGGTTTTCATCTCCTTTAAAGAAGTATTTGAATTCTTAGCCAAATTCTAAAAACAAAAACAAGTTTTTAAAAACTACTTTTTTTAGTTTTCAAAACATGGCTTGGTTTTTGAAAACATAGGCAAAAAGTATATGACAAAACAAGTAAAATCATAGGTGGGAGTAGTATTTATAGGCTTAATTTTTAAAAACCAAAAACTAAAAACCAAATGGTTATCAAACGGGGCCTTAGTATTCAAAATTTGGTTTGGTTTTTGAAAACATAGGTAAAAAGTAGGATAAGAAAACATGGAAACCCATAGGTGAAAGTAGTATTTATAGGCTTAATTTTTAAAAACTAAAAATAAAAAACTATGGCCCCGTTTGATAACCATTTGGTTTTTGATTTTTAGTTTTTAAAAATTAAGCCTATAAATACTATTCCCACCTATGGTTTTACTTGTTTTGTCATGTACTTTTTGCCTATATTTTCAAAAACCAAGCCATGTTTTGAAAACTAAAAAAAGTAGTTTTCAAAAACTTGTTTTTTCTTTTAGAATTTGGCTAAGAATTCAAATACTTCCTTGAGGGAGATGAAAACCATTGTAGAAAATTTGGGAGAAAACAAGCTTAATTTTCAAAAACCAAAAATCAAAAACCAAATGGTTATCAAACGGGGCCTTAGTTTTTCAAATCCTGTTTTTGTTTTTTAAAGTTTGACTAAGAATTCAAATTTATTTTTAAGAAAAGTGAAAAACAGACTAAAAATATGTGAGGCAAACATAATTTTAAAAAATGGAAAACTAAAAATATATAACATCGCTATGAACTGGGGCCTTTGATGTTCTTGGCTAATCATGTTGGCGAGTTCAAACTGAACCAAACCAATTAAGGGTAATGGTTCAGTTAGAAGTTGAACATATACTGTGTGTTGACCAAAACAATTTAATAATTTAGGTATAAGTTTAGTATATGAAATTTTAGGATTTTGTCTAATAAGTCATTAAACTTTCTATTTAGTGTCTAATAAATCCCTAAACTTTAAAAAGTGTAAAGAATTTATTAGAGACAAAATTAGAAGTTCAAAGACCTATTAGAGACACAACATAAAATTAAAAGTACTATGATCTATTGGACACTTTTTAGAGTTCAATGATGAAACTTATTAACACAATTTTGAAAGTTTAGAGACCGAACTTGTAATTTAACAAATTATTTATTATTATTTTAATAGAAAATGTAAAAATATAAGTTAAATTCAATGGTTGCTTAAGTGATTAACAATCTTAAATAGCTTTACATTGATTAGCAATAGTTTATGTGTTTCATCTCTCATTTTGATCTCTATCTTTGTTAATCATACATACTCATATGAAATTATTAAGGCATTAGTAAATTACTACTACTCCCATATGATGAGAATTTGATAATCACAAAGCTAAAAGTAAAACTTCTTTAAAAAAGGAGAATTAAACCTAGTGTTTGTCTTCAAGAAGTGGCAAACTTCTGCTTGTGACGACAACTTGTGGCATTCTCCACCTGCTACCTCTCATGTGTGTCGACGTTTCATTCTCCTTTCATGTGTGTTGTTCTCAATCTCCATTTTTTCAAATCTATTTCTATCTCATAACTCTACAATATTTGGTTTCTCAAGCGTACAACGTCACTACAATTTTTCTTTTTTATATATAAAAGCAAAATGCAAAATTAAGCAAAATTAAGCAAAAAAATAAATACAAATCTTTGGCAAGCTGACAATCCACCTTGGATCAAGTATCTCCCAAACCTCAAATGTCCTATGAATATGCATGTTGAATAGGATTCACACCGTCCTTTTGATAATGGAGTCCTCCACTTTCATCACTTGACGCTTCAACTATGACCCAAATCTCTAGAATGAAATAAGTGATTTTCTTCCCATCTATTCCTTCTTCTCCAAATAATTTGATTCCATCGAAATCGGTTTGATACTGACTGTTTTTTCCTTTTTTGAGAAAAAGCTACGGTCCTCCTTGTACCCTTGCCACTAAATTTATACATTTCATCTATAAGAAGTTTAATAGACAATTATTTTATTTCTGTAACGACCGACATTTTCAGGTATTAATTAAAGTTTAATTTTGAAATTTAAATTAATTATAAAGCCAATTTCATGTTTAAAGTTGTGTTGGAATTGAATTTTAGAGATTTGCATAATTGAAATTGGAGAAATTGGAGGGTGAATTGGGAAGAAAGAAGGAAAAAAAGAGAATTAATTGGTTTGGGGGCATTTTTGTTAATTAAGTGACTTTGAGCCAAGCCCAAGCCCAAGGAGAAGCCAAGCCCAATTACCCTCTCTATTATTTTATACTGCATGCAGCCCTAAGTCAAGCCAAGCCTTCAAGTCAAGCCTTCAAGCCACCATCTTCTCCAAACTTCTTCTTCTTCCCCTTGTTTTTCGACAGCCACATTAAGCAAGAGGGGATTTTTCTCTTTTTTTTTTCTTCTGTCTTCCAGCAGCTCCGGTCGCCGCGTACCACCACCCGCACCCACGAACACTGTTGCGCTGCCATGCACCGTCCCCCAGACCACTCCAATCCGCCTCCACGAACGCTGCACGCCACTCGCCCAAACCACTTGCGTAGATCGGCGAACCGTCGCCCGCCGCTCGGAACCGCAGATCTGCTGTATACCCTATCCAGAACGAGCGCCGCTCCGTGAGCTTTCGACTCATCGGATCTGCATGCTCACGCTGTTGCATTGCCGCCGCAAGCTGCCGAACGCCACCGCCTCTAGTTCCTCGTGCCGTCGCCTTCCCTGCAGATCCGCAAACTCGATCAGACCAACCCTCTTCTAGTCCGTCGAACGTCCATTTGTGGGTAAGCGTTAGTTTTTACACATTTTCCTTGATGTTCTTGGTTATGGGTAAGACTGACTCATGGAACTTGACTTTGTTTCAAGGATACCCACTCCGATCTGGCATCAAAATCAAGAGCATTGCGCCTTGAGTTGCTGTCCAGTTGGTAATTAGGACTTTTGGGTAAGATTTTTTCTGTAGTCTCGAAGGTCCTTAAGGTCCTTAAGTTTTGGGTAAAATTGAAAATAAGATTAACCCATGGATCTTGTGACTTAAATTCAATTTTTACCCACCAATTTAAGATTGAGTTAAATGCTAAAGAGTTAATTCTATTTTTTTTTTTTGGAATTTAGTTTGGTGGAAAAACTTTGGGTTCACTTAGGAATATTAAGAATTTTTCTAACCTTAAGGATGGCTTTGATTAGGCTCCAAATTGATTGACTGAGGTTCAAGGCAGTGGAATCTTGGTAAGCCTTTGGGTGATTTGGATTCTTGAGCTTAACCAAGGTAAGGGACTTTATGCCAGTATGCTTAAATGCAAGTTAGGAACTGAATTGGAAAAAAAAAGAAAATTTGATTTGAAATGAAAAGCTTTTATAAATATTTTATTATGGATTTTTGATGAATTTTAAAATGCTTATTATATATAAAAATGGATTTTCACTTGTTGATTGCCAAATATTCTCATGAATGTTATGCATGATTTATGATTTTGATTTATGATAAATGATATGAGAATGTTGCTTGTGTTGCATCAGGGAATGAAAAGTTTAAAATGCTTTGGGACCTCATGCATACATGTATGTTTTTCATGATAGAATGATTTCGAAGGCTGTGGCAATTACCCCCTAAATTATAGATGTATATCTAATTGAAAAGGAACTTGAGAAGGTTAATTGAAAAGGAACCTGAAAAAGGTTAAATGGAAAGGAAATGTTAGGTTGGGTTAATTGTCCACATTAAGTCGAAGAGAAAAGTAAAAGAGAAATATTTCCACTATGAAAGTATTTTAGGTCCCACTAGAGGAAAAAGTTTTAAAAATCACGTTAAATGTGTTTGCATATCCTGACCCCGGTAGTGAGGTCACTTACTGAGTATTTTAAATACTCACCATTTTTCAAAATGTTTTTCTTTTCAGGTAAGGGCAAGGGCATCCTAGGCAAATGACAGGATAGTTGCTGCAAGAGGCCATGGGTGACCTATAGAAGTTTTCCTTCTGCAATTTCTTCATTTTTAGAATATCTTTTTAGTAGACATGTTATGAAAATTAACTCAATTGTTAAAGGTTTTTTGTTTATTTTTATGCTTTAAAATAAAGGGATCCCGAGGTAAAGGTTTTTGATTGTTTTTATAAAGGTTTATTTCTTTTTTGAAGATGATTTAAGTTTAATTTTTATTTCATTAGCATGCATTTAGTAACGCCCCTAGAAAGTATAATAGGAAAGGTAGGGCTCTTACAATTTCAATCACCATTATTATAAAAATTAAATTTGTAACTGTTTTGATTATTAAATAAATTAAATTTGTAACTGTTTTGATTATTAAAATAAAATTGTAACGGTTTGTTAAATAAGTGCAAATGTGATTAATTAGTTTTTTCCTTTTTTTTAATATTCTAATTAAATGTTAAAGTTTAAAGGCAAATTGATTTATATTCTAATTAAATGTTACATTTCCTATTATTCATACGTAAATTGATTTGTTGAATAAAAAAAAACGTAAATTGATTTGTTATTATTTCTTTTATATATATTGAAATTGCTAAATATTTCCTATTTAATAATTAATATAAGGAAATTTTGGAATTTATAGAGTTTTTTTTTAGTTCATTGGAATTTATAGAGTTGTATATTTGAAATTAAGGTAAATGAGGTAAAGGTATATTTGCAATAGTTCACTACAAATAGAAGGGGTAAGATGGTCCAAAAATGTTTTTAAAAGATGCTTGCTTTTTAATAGATTATAGATTATAGATATAGATAATAGTAATAGATTATAGATTATAGATATAGATAATAAGTTACAGAGAAAGAAGAGTTTAGATTGAGAAAATTTTGGAAAAAGGAAAACATTTGATTTTTAGAGAGAGAAATTGGAGAGATATGTTTTTTATTTTTTAGAAATAAATTGGAGAGATATGTTAGAAGAGAAAGAGAAATGAATGTTAAATAAAGAAAAATATTTTAGGAAGAAAAAAAAATTATGTAGAGATGAAAATTTTAGTGAGAGAAATAAAAAATTATATTGAGATCAAAATTTTAGAGAGAGAAAATTTTTAGAAAGAAAATAAAAAAAATGATATCGAGATGAAAATTTTAGAGAGAGATAAATTTGTTGAGATAGAAATTTAAGGAGAAAAGTTTTAGAGAGAAAAAAAGTTAGAAAAGAATTGTTGGAGATCAGACCTATGTAAAAGAGGGAAGAAATGACAATTAGAAGAAAAATGAATTTTTGAAAAACAGAAATATGTTTTTAAAAACTATTTTTTTGGTTCTTTAAATTTGCTTCTAATTTCAAAAATGTTTTTAAAAAACAAAAAACAAAAACTAGAATTGGTTATCAAGCAATTCAGTTTTCTAAAAATGAAAAACAAAAAACAAAAAATAAAAAAATGAAATGGTTTTAAACGGCTCGTAAGTCATTGAATATTAAAGTTCGTTTATGAAAATAAGTATATCAAATGTATTTTCATAATTTTCCTTGTATTTTTTATTTTCCAACACATAAAACGACAAGGATCACAAACCAAAAACCAAATGTATTCAACATTTTTTTAAAAACTTATTGACTTGTTAGACACAAAATTGGGACCTAGGCCTTTCATTAATCAAATAGATCCTTGAATTTTTGAAAATGTCTAATAGATTAGATAATTATTAGACAAAAAATCTAGAGTCCCGAGGCTTATTAGATACTTTTTGAAGTCTAGAAACATAATAGATATATATATATTTTTAATTTTAATAGCTATTAGACACAACTTTAAAAGTTTAAAGACTAAATTTGTAATTTAACATAAGAGATTCACTTATTTATTAATTATGTTATATAAACTAGAGATGTCCACGGGGTGGGGCGGGGCCGGGGAATGGGTTATCCGTCCCTGATCCCGCCTCCCATTTCATTCCCCATCCCCGTGAAATTCCACATTTAATTCTGCGGGGATCGAGGCGGGGATTCCTCGCAGGGAATTCGTGGAGGTCGGGTTCCCCCGTGGAGAATTTTTCCCCGTTCTTTTTTTTTAATCTTTTATATTTTTTTAATTTATTCTCAACCATAATAAAAATTCTTTCTAAATGAATAATTTTCAATATAATTTCTATTTAAAGAAAATGTTATAAAATTTCCTAATAAAAATAATAATATATCATAAGTAAAAATATTATAATGTCGAAACAACTTAATTTCTAAAAATTCAAATTTCAATATTACAACATAGTATTTATTTATTTTTTTTATAAAAAAAATAGTCTTCAACTAATTCCTACTATAGTTTTTTTTTTTTTTTAACTTTTCTATTTATAGGTAAAAATTAGTATATATATATATATATATACACACACACTAATAATCGGAGCGGGGCGGGGAATTGGGGTGGGGTCGGGGACGGAGAATATATTCCCCGTCCCTGTTTAGCCAACAGAGAGAAAATTCTCCCCACTCCCTCCCCCATTCCCCGCCCCGAACAGGACCCCGGCCCCACGGATTAAATGAACATCTCTAATATTAACAAATTAATACTAAAGGAAAAACTATTTTTGAATTTTTTCTTGGAGTGAGCTGCAAAATGATAGGTGCAACCTAGGATGCACTACCCAAGTATTGCTCAATACAAAATGTAATATAAATAGACCAAAATATAAATAAGTCACATAGAAAAACAAGTAGTAGCTCATACTGATTGGCAAGTAGAACAATTTTATCCAAATTAGGATAGTTATAAAAGTTAATTGATGAAATAAGATTTAAAAGTAAAAGAATATAATATGTGAAATTCGTATCTCTAAAGATTGTTAATTTATATTTATACAAACTATCATATTTTACTATAAATTTCCAAAGCACCGTATCAATCCTCAGTTCTCAAATGTATTTTACGAGAAACCCATTTTTTTTAGTACAGAGAAACCTAAAATTTATTCTTCTTTCCTTTGATAAAATAATAATTATTATACATTAGTCAAAGTGAATATAGTTCTATGGTAATTGACATATAATCTCGATCAAGAAGTCAAAGATTCGACTCCCTCCCCTTCCAAATTGTTGTTGAACTCAAAAAAAGAAAAAATATTATTATACATTAGTATTGAATGAGGAATTTTGGACAATCTTAGATAGCCATGTCATTATTCTAAATTAATGAAAAAATTACAAATAATTGAATTTGGGACAAATTATAAATTGACACGTATCCCAAATTTAATTTGAAGACAAAAAATTGGCAAATCCTACAACCAAAAGGCCACATGTCTTCATTATGACTATTTTACTAAATAATTAAACTTAAGTTGAACAAATTGAGTCATATGGAATTTGGGTCAAAACTCTTTTATTTGGGTCAAAGTTAAACAAAATCCAAATCCAAATGGTTAGACCCAAAACCAACAAAGTCTAAATCCAATGGTTGGGCTCAAAGGCTATTAATGCCCAAGCCCATATGCCTTTGGAAAGCTCTATAAATAGAAGAGCTTTCCTTCATCTGAGGGGTTAGAAAAAAAAAATTCTCTAGAGAATTTAGAGCAAAGTAGATTAGAAAGGCCTTAGGTGCTAAATGTCACGGTCATGCTTGTCCAAGGCGTGTTGCCTATGGCCGCATGCCCATTCTAACCCATTTTTATCACGCTTTCATTGTATATATGTCTTATTGCTTTCTAATTAGCTTTCCTTGTATTTTTGTGGCCGTATGACTCCTCGCCATTTTCATGTGCAAGCTTGTCATAGGCATAAATCCTAGAATGTAGTATGGGGGTATGACTAGTTGTCCATCCTTCCTACCCTGAATTATATGCTAATCAAGCCGTTGTTTGTCCCTTACTTGCTTGCTTGTGTATAACAAAATTGTTTCTTAAATACTTTCAAAACACTTTCTCTCTCACATTTTCTAAAAAACCTTTTCTCCCTAGACGTGAGGGGAGGCTAGACCCTACGTGGAAGTTGTCCGCGACTTTCGATTTTCATACAGCTGACTTGCTTGTCGAGCTAGAGCAAGTGCCACACAATCGTCGTCCCGTCCCAAAGAGTGCAATTGTGACAAGTGGTATCAGAGCCAAGTCGGCTCCCGAAAGCAATCATGTCTACGACTAAGCAGTTGAGCAAGTCCCATGTTGACCGATTGACCGAAATCGAGGAGCAGATGCTCTTCTTATTAGAAGTCCCTGATAGTGTACGGTTCATGGAATCTCGGCTGGATGAGATTTCCGCAAAGACCGACAAAATTGATGCGTTGGCTAGACGCATAGACGGGATACCCGTCCAAGAATTGATGATGAAAGTTGAGACCCTTGAGGATAAAGTCACACGTCCTGGTGGCTTTGAACGCGGTGATAGCTCCACGGGCTCTGTCGCCCATATGGAAGAGCGTGTCAAAGGTTTAGACAGCTCCCAAAAAGTGTTAGTTCAGATGGTTTCTGACCTTTCTGAAGATGTTAAAGCAGCCCTCGATATTGTTAGGGGCAAGATGGCGGACCTGAGCGCTAGACTAAACCTCACCACGAGAGCGGTGGGAAACCAAGCCCCTGCAGGGGGTGCAGTCCAGATTAATAAGGTGAAAGTCCCCGAGCCTAAGCCCTTCTGTGGGGTTCGAGATGCCAAGGCTTTAGAGAATTTCATCTTTGACCTTGAACAATATTTTCGAGCCACGAATACGGTGGCGGAAGAAGCAAAAGTTACGTTAGCCACAATGCATCTAGCTGACGATGCGAAGTTGTGGTGAAGATCTAAATATAGAGATATCCAGGATGACCAGTGCACCATAAACACCTGGGAGAGTCTGAAGCAAGAGCTGCACTCACAGTTCTTCCCTAAAAATGTAGAGATATTAGCAAGACGGAAATTGAGAGACTTGAGGCACACGGGAAACATCCGTGACTACGTTCAACAGTTTTCGGGGCTAATGCTGGATATATGTGACATGTCCGAGAAGGATAAAGTTTTCTATTTTATCGAAGGCTTGAAGCAAAGGGCTAAGTCCAAGTTGTATGAGCAACGAATTCAAGATCTTTCATATGCCTATGTGGCAGCGGAACGGTAGTTTGACCTCAGTAGCGAGTCATCTCAAGATGTAAGGCGGTCCCAAGCTTCCTCAAGTGGAGGAAACAGGAATTACCGACCAACCTCTCCCAAGAGTGGCTGAGGAGACAGACCTGGATACGGAGGGGGAGATCGTAGACCTTTCCCACAGAGAAACGAAAATTCATGGCGAGGGCCATACCAACAAAACTACTACAACCGACCCCCGGTCTGTTTCATTTGCAAAGGGGCCCATCGGGTGTCTGATTGCCAAAAACGAGCAGCCCTCCATGCTTTTCAAGCTACATTAGAAACAAACACTGGAGCCAAACCCGAGATTTTGGGAGTCGAGGCACCGCAAGATGAAGGCAACGAAAACCCTAGCATGGGGGCCCTGAAATTCCTATCGGCCTTACAGAAGAAAGTGGGAGACACGAAAGATCCAATAGAATCGGGTCTTATGTATGTGGATGCGTGGGTCAACCACCGATCGGCCAAAAGCACTATGGTCGACTCTAGGGCCACCCACAACTTCATGACAGAGACCGAAGTGAAGCGACTAAATTTACCTTGGCATAGAGATGCAGGAAAGATGAAAGCTGTTAACTCGGCATCATTACCCATCATAGGGATAGCAAAGACAGCGGCAGTGAGATTTTGGGATTGGAGTGGACGGGCTGATTTTGTGATCGTTAATATGGATGACTTTGATGTGGTGTTAGGGATGGAATTCCTCTTGGAACACAAGGTGATACCAATGCCCCTTGCAAGATGTTTGGTGATTATGGGGTCCAACCCCATGGTTGTACAGGCCAGCATCAAGCAACCAAATGAGATACGAATGATATCAGCCCTCCAATTGAAGAAGCGCTCATGATGAACCCACGTTCATGGCCATCCCCATTGTAAGAAAGGAAGTTGAGGAGGAAATGGTCCCCACAAAGATTCAACGTGTTCTGAGGGAATATGTCGATGTCATGCCAGATAGTTTGCCAAAAGCCTTACCTCAGTGCAGAGGAATTGATCATGAAATTGAATTGTTACCTGGGGTGAAACCGCCCGCCAAGAATGCTTATCGTATGGCACCTCCCGAGTTAGCTGAGCTTGGAAAACAGCTCGATGAGCTCCTCAATGCTGGGTTTATTCAACCAGCAAAAGCTCCTTATGGAGCCCCAGTCCTGTTTCAGAAGAAGAAAGATGGTAGTCTATGTTATGTATCGACTACTGAGCACTGAATAAACTTACCGACCGAAACAAATACCCCCTGCCCATCATAACAGATCTGTTCGATCGGCTACATGGGGCAAAGTACTTTTCAAAGCTAGACTTGAGATCGGGGTATTATCAAGTCCGTATTGCGGAAGGTGATGTGCCTAAAACGACCTGTGTCACCAGATATGGGGCCTTCGAGTTCCTTGTAATGTCGTTCGGCCTCACCAATGCCCAACTACCTTCTGCACACTAATGAACCAAGTGTTCCATGAATACCTGGACAAGTTTGTGGTGGTCTATCTAAATGACATCGTGGTTTATAGTCCAACAATAGAGGAACATCAAGTCCACCTATAGCTTGTTTTTGAGAAATTGAGGACCAACCAATTATATGTTAAAAGAGAGAAATGCTCATTCGCGCAAGAGTGCATAAGCTTCTTGGGGCATGTAATCGAATGTGGAAGGGTCGGTATGGAAGACGGGAAGGTCGAAGCCATACGAGATTGGAAGGTGCAGGCTTCCGTCACAGAGTTACGTTCCTTCCTCGGATTAGCCATACTATCGCGATTCGTTGAAGGATTTTCGAAGCAAACAGGACCCTTAACGGACCTGTTGAAGAAGGGTATAAATTGGAGTTTGACTCCAAAATGTCAGCTTGCCTTTAAAGACTTGAAGAAGGCAATGATGGAAGGGCCAGTACTCGGAATTGCCGATGTGACCAAACCCTTTGAAGTGGAGACTGATGCGTCTGATTTTGCACTGGGTGGCATCCTTCTGCAAGATGGGCATCCAATTGCATACAAGAGTCAAGAGTTGAATGACTCAGAAAGAAAATATGTTGCCTCCGAGAAAGAAATGTTGGGAGTTGTTCATTGTTTGAGGGCTTGGAGGCAGTATCTCTTAGGGGCCAAGTTTGTGGTTAAGACTGACAACAGCTCTATTTGTCACTTTTTCAACCAACCGAGATTGTCGTCTAAACAAGCTCGATGGCAAGAATACCTTGTCGAGTTTGACTTTCAGTTCGAGCATAAGCCAGGTCGAGCCAATCAAGTGGCTGATGCCCTTAGTCGTAAGAGCGAGCATGCGACCCTGTGCATGTTAGCTCACTTGAAAGCCAGTAGATTGAATGGAACAGTCCAAGAGAACATAAAAGAACACCTGTTGAATGACCCTGCTACACAGGCCATCATTCAACTCGCTAAAGAAGGAAAGACCCGACAATTCTGGGTGGAAGACGGTCTTCTTCTCACTAAAGGAAATCTATTGTATGTGCCACGTTCAGGAAATTTGAGGAAGCTGTTGCTGGAAGAATGCCACGATACATTATGGGCAGGCCACACTAGGTGGCAGAGAACCTACGCCCTGTTGAAGCAGGGGTACTACTGGCCAAACCTCCTGGATGATGTCATGCAATTTACCAAAAGCTGTCTGATTTGCCAGCAAGACAAGGTCGAAAGAGCCAAGATTGCTGGGTTGCTGGAACCCCTGTCAGTACCCACATGGCCGTGGGAGAGTGTCTCCCTCGATTTCATCACCCATCTCCCAAAAGTTGGAGAATTTGAAGCGATCCTAGTCGTGGTTGACAGATTCTCAAAATATGCATCATTCATCCCGACTCTGAAGATGTGATCAGCCGAGATGACGGCTCAGTTGTTCCTTAAAAATGTTGTTAAGTTCTGGGGTGTTCCCAGAAGTATAGTTAGTGACCGCGACGACCGATTCACAGGGACTTTTTGGACAGGGTTGTTCAGGCTGCTAGGCTCAAATATGAACATCTCTTCCAGCTACCATCCCCAAACCGACGGACAGACCGAACGCTTCAATAGCATGCTGGAAGAGTATATGCGCCATTTTATAGATGCAAGACAGAAGAATTGGGTGGATATGCTCGATATGGCGCAGTTCAGCTTCAACTGTCAGAAGAGTTCCTCCACAGGGAAGACTCCCTTTGAAATAGTATGCGAGAGGTAGCCACTTATGCCACATGTTGTGGACCCCTTTTATGTGGGAAAGAGTCCTCAAGCATACAACTTCACGAAAGAGTGGAAGCAGACGTCAGAAATAGCCAGCGCTTATCTAGAAAAGGTGTCAAAACGTATGAAAAAGTGGGCTGACCAGAAACGTCGTCCCTTGGAGTTCCAAGCAAGGGACCAAGTATTTATCAAGCTGAGGCCGGAACAACTCCGATTTCGGGGAAGTAAAGACCAACGCCTTGTGAGGAAATACGAAGGCCCCGTTGAAATGATCTAGAAAGTCGGCAAAACCTCCTATCGGGTTCAACTTCCTTCATGGATGAAGATCCACCCTGTGATCCATGTAAGTAATTTGAAGCCCTATCATCCAGACCCTGAGGATGTTGTTCGCAACGAGGTATTCAGGCCTCCTGTTACGATGAAGAACACCGACGAGAAGCAAGTCGAAGAGATCCTAGCTGAGCGGACTCGACGAACTGGAAAACCAAGACGAGACATACAAGAATTCCTAGTGAAGTGGAAGGGACTCCCTGACGCAGAGATAAGTTGGCAGCGCGTCGAAGACTTGAAGTCAGTTGCTCTTCAAATTGCTAACTTTGAACATAGGCGGTTGACGGGGACGTCAACCAATTAAGTGGGGGAGGATGTCACAGTCATGCTTGTCCAAGGCATGTTGCCTATGGCCGCATGCCCATTCCAACCCTTTTTTATCATGCTTTCATTGTATATATGTCTTATTGCTTTCTAGTTAGCTTTCCTTGTATTTTTGTGGCCGTATGACTCCTCGCCATTTTCATGTGCAAGCTTGTCATAGGTATAAATCCTAGAATGTACTATAGGGGGGTATGACTAGTTGTCCATCCTTCCTACCCGAAGTTATTTGCTAATCAAGCCGTTGTTTGTCCCTTACTTGCTTGCTTGTGTATAACAAAATTCTTTCTCAAATACTTTCAAAACACTTTCTCTCTCACGTTTTCTAAAAAACCTTTTCTCCCTAGACGTGAGGGGAGGCTAGACCCTATGTGGAAGTTGTCCGCGACTTCTGATTTTCATACGCCTGACTTGCTTGTCGAGCTAGAGCAAGTGCCGCACAATCATCGTCCTGTCCTGAAGAGTGCGATTGTGACACTAAACACTCTCTAAAGTCCTTAGGTGCTAAACACTCTTGGAAGTCCTAGGATGCTAAACACTTCTTGAAGATCAAAGCTCTTCAAGACTTGAAGACTTCAAGTTCCTAAACATTGATTGAAGCTTCAACCTCGAGAACAAACTACAAAGTCCTCAAGACAAATTCTACACTAAAAAAACAAACTGCAAAACTCTCGAGACAAATCCACATTTGAGAACAAGTTGCAAAGCCCTCGAGATGAATTCACATTCAAGAACAAGTTGCAAAGCCCTCGAGACAAATTCACATTTGCGAACAAGCTGTGAAGCCCTCGAGACAAATTTATGTTCGAGAATAAGCTGTAAAGCCCTCAAGACATTTGTACATGAGAGAGAAAGAATCTAAGGATAAATATTAGAGATTGTACTCCACTAAACACAAATCAATATAAATACAAATTCTTTACACGTGTCTCATCTCTTTCCATTTGAAATCTCGTGTGAACAATTAGCTTTGTACTCCCTAAGTTTTAATATGTAACAATTTAGGCCCTGGTTGATAATGTTTCCATTTCTTGTTTCTTGTTTTTTAAGAACTAGAAACAAGAATATATTTGGTAACTAGTTTTATTTCTTGTTTCTTGGAGAAAAGAAACAAAAACAAAAACTTGTTTGATAACTATTTCTTGTTTCTTGTTTTTTTTTCCTTATTTTTTTTTTCATTTTTATAGTTTAAATAGAATTTAGTTATATAATATAAAAAAATATATAACATGCATTAAAACATATCAAAAGCAATTATTAAAAGTTTACATTATTTAAATACAAATAAGTTTCAATGCAAAAATTAACAACAATAACAAAATTATTTCTATCCTTCAAAATTTCAAATGTTACCCAAATTTGATCTGCAATGTTATCTCTCACTCAAGTCATTTGCCTTAAATGATGTCTGTTTACATGTGATTCAACAAAGAAAGATAAATGAGACACGTGTAAATGAATTTAATTTATATTAATTCCAATTTAGTGGATTACAATCTCTAATGTTTATCCTTTGATTCTTTCTCTCTTATGTACAATGTCTCGAGAGCTTTGCAGCTTGTTCTCGAATGTATACTTGTCTCGAGGGCTTCATAGCTTGTTCTCGAGTGTAGATTTGTCTCGAGGGCTTCACAGCTTGTTCTCGAATGTAGATTTGTCTCGAGGGCTTTGCAACTTGTTCTCGAGGTTGAAGCTTCGATCAATCTTTAGAGCCTTCAAGTCTTCAAGAAACATTTAGCACCTAAGGACTTGTCTTGAAGTGTTTAGTACCTAAGGACTTCAGGGAGCATTCAGCACCTAAGGACTTTGGCCTTCCTTGCTCTCAATTCTCTCTGAGTTCTCTGGATAATAAAATTTCCGAACCCCTCAAATGAAGGAGAGCTATTCTATTTATAGAACTTTCCATGGCATGTGGGTTTTGTTGGGATTTATGCCCTAAAGCCTCGTAATTAATAATTTATTTAATAATTAATAATAATTTTGATTATTTTATTTTCAATATAATATTATCCATTATATGAAAAATCCAAGGTTATTAGTGTAATCTTGAACAGTATGTGGTTGACATACGAGAGGATCATGTTCAAGAAATAACCTAAAGGGTCATAGTATATGGATAAGGTTGGGTGCCTTATCCTGGTAACACTATTGATACGGCCCACTTTGTAATAGTTACAAATGATTTGATCCAAATCATTCATGTGGAGACATGTGAGTGGGGGTATCTTATACAATGAGTTTGTATAAGACTGGACCACGAAATATTTAATCTCTCTTTATAAATCCGTTAATTGAGAAGATTAATATTTCATCAGGATGATCATATGAGACTCGATCTTAATCCTGAGTGAGTTATGAACTCCTGCCTGTGAGGGCTTGTCCTTTGATTTGCATGGGTGAGAGTGGCTTTTGTAGCCGATTCAATATGCCTACCATTTTGGGGACTTGACCAAATAGGGAGCTGGGAACATAATCTCACAAGATGGAATTCACTCCTTCCCATATAGGGTAAGTAGATGAGTAGTTCCCTTAAATGCTGATTTCGGGACTTGAACAATGGGGCCCCACCCTCTCATTGGCCCGAGAGGGACTTAGTTTATAATTAGATTATAAACATATTGTTCATTAGAGAATCAGTGGTACTTAAGGTGCAAGATGTAATTATAGGGGTAAAACGGACTTTTGACCCAGCTGTAATTACGAACAACTCGTGAAGGATCGACTTGCATGTAATGATTATATCTATGGACACAACTTGTCCTACAGTGCATAAGAGTGCAACTCTAGGTCTATAGTGGAGTGACCTATAGTTAATGAATGAAAATTAATTAATTAAAGAGTTTAATTAATTAATTTTGTATCATTGAAGCTTATAATCTGTAGGTCCATAAGGTCCCCTTGCTAGCTCATAGTAACACTAAAAGATCAATTTAGTTGAAAGAAAAATTTGAAATGTTCAAATTAATATTTAATTTGAAGTGTTCAAATTAATATTTAATATATTAGATATATTAAATATAAAAGAGGAAAATATATTTATTGTATTTGATACATTAAATATTAAAATTTGAAAGGTTCAAATTTAATATTTAATTTGAAGTGTTCAAATTAATATTTAATATATTATATATATTAAATATAAAAGAGGAAAATATATTTATTGTATTTGATACATTAAATATTAAAATAATTAATATATATTTGATATATTAAATAAAAGATATTTATAGAATTTGAATAAGATTCAAATAAATAAATATCGTAGGAGATTTGAATGAGATTCAAATAAATAAAAGATATATTTTAATATATTAGATATTAAAATATAATATTTTAATAATGGCAAAGATCTTCCCTTGGTCTGTATAAATAGAACCCTTGGGTTGAAGCATTCTGAACAACACACATCTCCTCAAAGAGAGAATTAGAGAATTCTCTCTAAACCTCTTCCTCTTTAATCCCTTGAGGATTTTCTTTCAAGAGGCTCCCACAAGCCTTGATCTTTTGTTAGAGTTATAGCAAGGAAGACTTTGTGGAGGAGATAAAGACCCGCCAGAAGAATCTCCATATTTTCAAGGTATTTATTGCTTAACTCTTGTATTTTAGTTTAATTCTAAATAAATCAAAGACGATTCCTATGCTTCCGCTGTGGGTTTAATTTGATTATTCCTTTCAGGTTTGGGCTTTAGTGGCCTTTGGGCCCAACCATGAACTTGGGCTTTGGTTGGCTTTGGGCTTAACCATTTGGATTTGGATCTTATTTAACTTTGACCCAAATTCCCTATAACTCATTTGACCAAATTAAATTTAATTGTTTGGTCAAATTGTCATAATGAAGACATGTGACCTTTTAATTTTTAGAACTTGTCAATTTTTGTCTTCAAATTAAATTTGGGACACATGTCAATTTATAACTGATCCCAAATTTAATTATTTGTAGTTTCTTCATTAATTTGTTTATATCCTTCAAAATTTCAAATGTTACCCAAATTTGATATGCAATGTTATCTCTCACTCAAGTCATTTGCCTTAAATGATGTCGACTCAAATTCAACTCAATTATATTGCTCTGTAAATGTCGTGGTTGTAAAGTATTAAAGTGAGGTTAAATGAGCTTTGTAAATGTCGTGGTTGTAAAATATTAAAGTGAGGTTAAATGTATGTTTTAGTGAGCAAAATTTATATATTGCAAAATTCTAATTGGTTCCAAGTGTACTAAAAATTAAAATAATATGTAAATACATAAATTGCAAAATTCAAAATTTAAAATTAAAATAATACATACATATACCTATTGGAAAATTTGAAATTCAAAATTCAAAATTAAAAAAAAAATATAAATACATATATTGCAAAATTTTAAATTCAAAATTAAACAATATATAATATACATATTGCAAAATTAAGAAATAAATTAAAATAATACATATTGTAAAGTTAAGAAATAAAATAAAAAATCAAAATAAATTAGAGAATACATATGGTAAGGTTAAGAAATAAAATAAAAAAAAATAAGATGCATCACCCAAGATTCAAACTTGGGATCAAGAAAGCAAAGAACAACTCTAGGCACCTCCTTATCAATGAACCAATGAACAACTTTTGGAAATTTAGAGGAACGTATTATATAAAAAATAGAAATAGAACATACAGAAACTTTTAGCAGATTCTAAAATTCAGCCCCAATTTTATAAATGTTTCTCAAATTTTAAAAACAAGAAACGCTGTTGATTGTCAAACAAGTCTGTTTCTTAAAAAATGAGAAATGAAAACAAGAAATAGGAAACATGAACGTTATCAAACAAGCCTTTAGTTTCTGTACTTCAACATTTATACCAATTTAGTCCCTATAAAAAAATATTGTTAAGATTTAATGAGATTTATTGCATATATAGATCTATAAATTGATTAGAGATCAAATATATTTATAAATTACAAAGACTATGTTGATATATAATAAAAATGAACACTTAATTTTTATAAATTTTTTCATGTTAGTGATTAAATTGTTACAAATTTTAAAGTATATGGATGCATGCCTATTATCTTCTCTAAAGTCAAAGGTTTTATTCACATTTGTGGACCTCAGTTGAAAAATTATTAATTGTAGTCGCTACAATCTGATGTTTTTAGGACAATAAATGTGAGGATGAAAATTTGACTATCTAATTTTAAGAGAAGAAGAATATGTTTTAACTGCTAAACTGCGGCGTTAATATTGGGAATCAAGATAATATGATTGCCTTGATAATATGATTGTCTCTCAAATAACTGTAAGATGCATGATACTCAATTTCTTTTATTTACAAAACTAGCGGTATAAAATTTTCGGTCATATTACTCCGATCTTCCAATCATATTTTTGGGGAAGTAAGACAAACTAGGTGGTTTCTCCAATTCTCGATAGGGCAGTTAAATCAAGCGCTCTGGCATGGTGTACCTGTGTACCATAAAGAAAATTTTGCCACGTAGTTTTTCATTTTCTTTTCAGTTACTTTTCCTTTCACAATAAATAAAATGTTTCCGTTACTTTTTCTTTCGCAATAAAAAGTTTAATAAACATTTTTTTTCTTCTTTTTAGTGCGGGAATAGGGACGGTTATAGGAGTAGTTTTTTCTAAGGCCGAAAATTAAACAAATGGCAGAGTTAATTCCTTTTCATTTAATTATTATTATTATTATTTTGCAAAGTAATAAATGACATTTTTTTTAGTTCAACAACAATTGAGGTGGAGATTCGAACATCTGACCTCTTTGTCGAGAGTGCATGCCAATTACTATTAAACTATACGTATTTTGACAACAAATGATAGACTCATGAAGTCATGATGTAGTTGTAATAAATGGAATTTGTAACACCAAATATTCTCAAGTTTTTTTTTTTTTTTTTTAAAGTGGGACAATTGGTTATTGAATCATTAGTTGAGTTATTGGGTATTAGTTGGGTTAAATTGAAGTTTAGGAAAGTAAAAAGGGAAAAATAGAAGGAAAAATTGGTTTGAGGGCATTATTGGTTTTGGATTAAAATGAAAAAAACAAAAGAAAAGAAGAAATTCTCTCATCTCTCTCCCCAGAATTTTCTTTTTCTTTCTCTTCTTCTTCTTCTTTTCTCTCTCAATCGAACTCCATCTTCCCCGAACTCTCTCTCTCTCTCATAGAAACGAAACCCCCCCGTCTTCCATTTTCTTTTTCCCTCACGCGCAGGAAGCAGATCCTCGTCAGAGTCGTGCAGTTGTTGCGCCAGACTGATTTGCGAACGTCTCTGCACCGCACGTCAGCTGGTCGTTCCCGGTATCACGTCGCAGCAAGTTCATATCTGTCAGAATTCGCCGCCCAGACTAGCTGCTCGCTGCAGCCCTTGCTCGTTTGGTTCAGATCCACCACCTCCGAACACTTTTCTGATCCTCTCGCGAACGGACAACAACGTGGGTGGTGTTGAGGTCGTTTTCCGACAAGCCCATTATTCATACAGCCGCTCTTGGTCTCGATTTGGCATGGGTAAGTGTTCCAATAACGATTCGAAGTGACTTATGGGTTTAAAACTGAATTGAATGGCTGATTTGGTGATTCAAAACTAACCCACAATGTTTTGGATCTTATTCTAGTTTTCTCTTTGCGATTGAAGGTTGTTTTAGGCGATTTTAGATTGTTCGAGCTACTATCCAGTGAGCGTTGATCAGGGTTTTGAGGTGAGCTCTCTTTGGGTGCTATAGTTTTCATCTTAATTGAAGCTATGCTTGAGATTAGAGTTACCCGACACTTGTTTTAGGATTTTTATTGCATTTAGGGGTTGTTTTAGTGTTTTAAAACGTACCCATAATGCGTTGGACTTTATTCAAGGTTACCCATTGATAACACTAATTTAGTGCTATATTTATACCTTTATTTATCTAGCTTTACGGTTTAAATGTGAGCTTTCACATTGATTATTTGCTTATTTCAGGAAACTGAGCAATTCCAAAAGAAATGGATGAAGTTGGAGCAAGATGTTGAAGATGGTGCTAATTTAGAGCCATTTGAGGAGATAAGGAGTGGAAGAGATGAAGTACTAGCTGTTGGGGCCGTGAGGACGGCGTTGCAACGCTTGAAATGGTGTTGTAACGCCTCAATTTAAAAGGCAAATCCGAGAGCTAGCATTGCAACGCTACTCTGTGGCATTGCAACACTAGAATCACTCGAGGAGGATGCATTCCGTCCGTAGCGTTGCAACGTTGCCTTCATATGCACAGTGATTACAACATCGTTTTGGACAACGTTGCAATACTGTCTCTAACGTTGCAACGCTGTCGCAATAGCAGCTTGAAGTATTTTGCTTTTTTACTCGATTTCGGGGAACTCTTAGGGTTTTAGACCCCTTTTACGGAAACATATCAAATTGGGAGAGTTGGGGAGCTTTTGGAGGCTGTTCGATGGAGGATCGAGGTTCGGGATCATGGAGATCGAGGCAAAAGTTGTGGACCAACGTGGTTTTAGCTTTTTTCTTCTCTTTTTCCCTTTTAGTTGCAGTAATTGGGTTGAAATGATTGCTATTGGGACTATTTTGATTATGTTTAGTGGCTAGTTACATTAGTTTGGGGAATTAATGTAGCTAATGGATCTTTGTAGTTAATTAATTGACATTTATTGATATTATATCTCTTCTTAATAGCTTTGTACATTGGGTTCTTAATGCCTTTAACAAGTAAGGAATAGGGTTAGTTGATCGTTAATTTAATTGAGCTCGAAAAAGTAGATTAAACTTAGAAAAACAATGCATGACATTTAAATTTCGCCTAAGTGACATAGGAACAATGAAAATTAATATAGGCTTAAAACGAAGGTTCGTAATGCCAGGTGAGGATTAATTAATGAGACGGATATGAGATTTAATTAATTACACCCGAGATTAGGATGAGCTCGATAGAGGATTCCTTGAATTTAGACTTCTAGGCCTAATCAATTAAATGAGTTAATAATATCAATTGCTCAATTAGTTAATTGCAAGGTTCAATTAGTTAAATTAATTCCTTAAACGTCTTTAACCTTGCTGTTCTCGATCATTAACTTTCCTTGCATGTTTTTATTTGTTTTAATCACTTGCTACTCGCTTTATTTCTCCAAACATAATCAATTGCAATTATTTTCAGTATTCAACCAACCATAACAATTTCCTGTGGATACAATATCTGGTACACTCATACTACTTTATTACTTGGGCCTGTGCACTTGCTGTAACGCATAATTGTGCTAGCATCGCCCATTGCGTTTGGAGGCTGGGTTGTCGAGTTCGGATCAATTCGACGTCAAATTCAGCAAGTGAAGGTGTTGTTTGGGTAAGTTTTCTTGCGTGATTTTTATCTCAACTTGTTTGAACACATGCTTGGTCTTAGAATTGTTTGTTAATTATTGTTAGGACTTTGTTTGGCTATTTGGGATGCTTTGGAAGTGTCTATTATTGTTACTTAAAAAGGTAAGTGGTCATTTGGATTTAAGCCCTTTAAGTTATTATTTGATTTGGTTGATGTTTGTAAATTGGTGAACTGTGTAAGCATGTTTGAATTTGTGTTTATGAAGCATGTGCTGGTTAGTGGATATGAGCGGAAGTTGTTTGAGTTAAGAATGGCCTTAGTATGTGGCTAATATGGAAATATGAGCTTAAAGTTTCGAGTTAATTGTGGTTAGCTTGTGTGGCACCTTAATAAATTGCCTAAGGGAGTGATTGGGTAAGTTTGGTTTATGTTTGTGGAGAATTGTGAAGAACATGCGTGCTTAAATATGTGTATGTGGGACATGGTGTGGTTTGCTGAATTAATCTGAGAATTACTGTGATGGGCTTAAGGTTGACTAAACATGTAATTATTCTTGTTAAAGGATACAAAGTTGTAAACTAATTGTTGGTGTATGTGATTTATGTGTAAAACCTTGGATGAGTTTGTGCCCGAGGTTTATGAATGGTATTTGTGCTTTGTGTGTAGAATCTTGGATGGGTTTGTGCCCGAGGTTTATGAATGACTTTGATTATAGTTTCTCTATAAGCCTAAATGTATGGATAATTGTTTTAAATTGAATAAACATAAGTGTTTGGGCCATTTGAGATGTTTGGTTAGCTGTAGAATGCATAATAGTTGAGCTATTAGACTGAATGGACAAGTGGGGTCTACTTGAGATGTTGAGGTGTTTAACTGAGTACAGAATATTTGAAACACTTGAATGGTTGGCTGGGGTTTAGTTTTCTTGGGATGTTGGATGAGTTGACTGCGTGCAGGATGCTCGACTTGTTGGATTTGGCTAGTTGGCTACTTAGAATACCTTAGAAGTATACAATGTTCATGTTTCGTGTGTTCAAAATGGTACAGATGATTGGGCATGTTTAACATATTTAGATGGGTCTGAATGTGAGTGGAGGGATAATGTAACGCCCGGCTTATTTACAGGCATTAATTTCAAATTATGGAAATTAATTTGGAATGATTTTCATTGGGTAATTTAAATTTTAAGGTTAATTTGCAATTTGGAATGAGAAAAAAAGGGCAAATTTGGAAAGCAATGATTGGTCAAGGGACATTTTTGGAAATTGGAAAGTTGTTTTTAAAAAAAAAAAAAAAAAAAAAAATCCATCCTTATCCTTATATATATTTTTTATTATTTTTATTATTAATTTTTCTTTTTCTCTTCTTCTTCCCCGATACTCTCTCTCTCTCTCTCTCTCTCTCTCTCTCTCTCTCGCGTGAACGCCGGCTGCGCAGAGGCTGAACTGCCGCCGTCTGCCTCTCGCTTCAGATCGATCGCCGACCGCCATCGCAGTTGGTCGCCGCCTCAACCACTCGCCGTCCAGCCTCGCAACGACCGCCGCAGCTCGTCCTTCACCGCCGGCTTCTTCCCCTTCGTTTTGCTGCAACCCACGATGACCGGCTGGATCTGAAGCTCCCTCGAGCACGGAGTGGAGCTCAACTCAAGCCTCGCCGGTGCCGTTTCGCCGCAGCTTCGCCAGAGCCCCGAAATCGTTGGTGTTGCAGTTTCTGCCTCGCCGGGGTTCGTTTATTTCAGGAAATCGTCGGTTTGCGAGTAGATCCGACCGGAAAGGGGCTGGATCTGTCTAAATCCGAAGACAACGCGCCGATTGGAAGTTCCACGCGCCGGCCACGCGCCGATCGGAGTCCTCACGCGCCGGCCACGCGCGCCCACGCGCCGCCGTCCGTCGCCCCACGCGCCGCCGTTCGCCGGAGTTGGGTAAAAATTGCCATTTGGTCCGTTTCGTCGAGTTATTAATGTTAGAATGTGTTTTAGCGTAATTCGGATGGTTTAAGACACGTTTAGGAAACTTTTTAGGTGATTTGTCGAGGACCTTGGATTGTACTTGGAGTGGGGACTCGAGAAGCTCATTACTAGTGAAGAAAGGGTATTTTAGTAAGTAAAGATTTAAGGTAAGGGATCTCACAACGAAAGAAGTTTTCGAAACCTAGAGCTAGCCCTATATTTACTTTGAAGTTTATGTTTCCGTGTTAAGTATTTAAGAAAGAAAGTGTTTTACATGTATATTCCTTTTACACTAGTTCCATGAGTTCTATTTGAGTTTTCATGTTAAAAAGAATGGAAATGATATGTATGTCTTTGAAATGCGATTGCCTTGACTTATGCATTCATGAGTATGATCTAAAACGAGCGGGACCTCATGCATGTGTTGTGTGCTCATGAAAAGATTTATGTAAGGCCGTGACGATAATTCTCCCAAAAGTTTTATGTGGGTTATGAGGGAACCCGAGTCTTCGGATTCTCTATGCTCCTGGGGTTCGAGAGTGCCCCACGATGGTAGCCTTCGGGCTGAGTCTTCAGACTCCACGATGGTAGCCTTCGGGCTGAGTCTTCGGACTCCACGATGGTAGCCTTCGGGCTGAGTCTTCGGACTCCACGATGTATGTTAGCTTTCGAGCTCAACTCTCAGAGTTAGGGGAGGACTCTATTCGATGGAAAAATTATGTCTTCGGACTATTCACGAGGCCCTCGGGAGAATTTAATCGTTCACGAGAGCCGCGAGGAAAAGTACATGGTTTATAAAACGAATTTTAGGTCCCCTACTAAAGCGATGGTTTACGATGGTTTTATGATTTAAAATGACATGTTGCATGCGAGTGAAACTCTTATTTTGAAACTATGAGTTACTTACTGAGTATTATTCGTTAATACTCACCCTTTTCCTTTTAAAAAATGTTTTCAGGAAAGGCTAAGATCGGCCCTAGCGCGTGACCGGAGATCAGCTACTCGAGTCATGGGAGCCGAGCGATCGCTATTCCGCTTCTTTTATGTTTCTGGATGTACATAGAACTCATGTCGAGTTTTTAAATGTTTAGGAGGATGTTTCAAAGTCTTTTAACCTTTCTTTGTAAATCGTGCACGTGTATTTGGCTTTCTGCTGTTTGAACCCTAGCATCATATTGAGAAGTTTGTTGGATGCTAGGAGGTTGTTTGAAAATCTTAGAAGTGTGTTTTTCTATGTCTTATCAGGTAAGGGTCAAACTTTTGGTTTTCGCGTAGTTACGCCGTTATGCTGCCGAAATTTTTGGTAATATAACGACGTGACTTAGTAATGACTCTTAGGTAGCGTGTTGAGCCTATTGGGTCGTTACAGGTAGTGGTCGTCATGATTTCTAACATGCTTAGGGGTTGAATTTTGGGTTAAATGGTTTGAGGGCTATATGCCGCTAGCACACGTATGAGCTACGGTTAAGTGAAGTTCTTGTTTAGGAATGTCGTTGAACGAGAGAATGAGTCTATACTTAAGATTCGTGTTTGTGGTCAGCAGGAAAGGGTCACAATGTTGTGATTGTTGTTGTCTGTTAATGTGTGGCCCTGGGTTATATGCCACTAGTAACTTTCTAAAAGAGAGAGAAGTTGGTTGCTTTGGTGCTAGTCTAGAAAGTAAGTAGTCATTCAGACTTACCTGTTAAGGTCTTGTGTATAAAGAATGTATGTGGGGCACGTTTAGCGTGATTTGATGAGAAGTGAATTTTCTTGATTGTTGGTGATTGGTGTTTTTGCTTGAATATGTATGAGGCATTGGTGTTGAGAAATAAGATGGGCATGAGGGTTGTTTTCCCTCTTTGCTTGTGCTGATTAGGGTGCGTTTCCCCCATTGTATGTGTTTGGAAACCTCGGGCTAGGTTGTGAGTGTAGTGGTGGGTGGTTTTGGCATAGTGAGTTACCCTAGAGGTTTCAAGAGTATTGCAAATAAACAAAAGTCCGTTAGGCTAGTGCTACCTATCCTTTCATTTCTCCCAGTGCGAGCATGTATTCCTAGGACGTTGTGAGATATGATGGGCATGAGAGTTGTTTTTCCTTTTTGCTTGTGCTAGCTTAGGGGGTGATTCCCCCAGAGTGTTTAGAATGAGGGTTGCTTTCCTTCATTCAGTGTGATAGCTTATGGGGTGATTCCTCTAGAGTGTTTAGAATGAAGGTTGCTTTCCTTTATTTGGTGTGCTAGCTTAGGGGTGATTCCTCCAAGATTGTAGGCGTAAGGGTTACTTTCCTTCATTGTTTGGGCCTAAGTTACAACACGAGGCAATACTAGAGAGGGGTGGGTTTGGGGGTAGGTGAGTGGGCACTTAGCTAATTGAAGTGAATGTTTGAGACTGAGCAAGAGCCTGTGAGTTAGAGCAAAGCCCTTTATTGTATAGTTTTGAACTTTGGACCCTTAAGTGGACTGCTTACTAACTATGTTTATACTCACTCTTGCTACGTTGTTTGTTTTTTTTTTTTTTGCAGATGATGTACAACCTTGAGGTGGGTGACGGAGGTGATGACTTGACGAGGCTATAGAGACACCGCCAGAAGTTTCATTCCTTGTGTTTAGTGTTTAGTTTTGTGTCATTATTATGTATTATGTGGTTGGGTTGTAAATTCGTAGTTTCTCCTATTTTCATGTGTCTAATAGAGTTTCTTAGTTGTAATACTTGGTTTATTATTATTGGTATTTTATTGTTATTTGTTTAGAAATAAATAAGTAAATAAATAAAGTAATATTATTAATAAAATGAAAAAAAACCCATCCAGCCTTATCTATCCAACCGACCCCCTCCTCTGTTTTTCCGTCTTTCCTTCCTCCCGATTTCCCCCTCCGTTTTCCGTCTCCCCTTTCTCCCCCGATTCCCTCGATTCCCCTCCCTCTCCCCGTCTCCCCGTTTCTGATTCCCCTCCCTCTGTTTTCCGTCTCCCCACTTCCTCCTTTTTCCCTTTCTCCCCGATTCCCCTCCCTCTGTTTTTCGTTTCCCCGTCTCCTTTCTTGTCCCTCATCCCCGACTTCCCTCTCTCTCTCTCTTGTAAGCGTCTCCCTTTCTCTTTGTTAGTCTCTCTTTCACTAAGGATGGGTGATGGAAGTTTTTCTGGAAATTGCATGCATGAACAGCGGTCTTGAAGTCATCTCTGGGCATTTTAGAATTCGTTCCAGTGGGAATTTGGCTCGTTGGGTAGTAGGTAAGCGTTTTGATTACGAAAATTAGGAATTTAAGGAGTCACTTGCTTATTTAAGTACTTTTGGAATGGTTGGGTTGATCTTAGCTTGTGGAATTCACTTTAGGGTAACCAATTATGGTTGGAGGCTGAATTATCCAATTTGGGTCGCACCGGGTTTAAATCCAGCAACGTTTGGTTTCGGAGGTAGGTAGGCTTTGTGGCTTAAGGCATTTGGAACTGGTTTTTAGGGCTAAGTAAGTTTTAGGAAGTTGATTGTTGGTTTATTTGACTTCTTATTGTGTAATTGGATACTTGTTATTCATGCTAGAAGTGGACCTTGGGAGGTTGTGGGTACTTGAGCACTCTCTCTTCGGATCAGTTTATAATTGGCGTTGTCCTAGGAAGTAAAAGCTTGTGCGACTTTGAGTCGATTAAAAGGTAAGTAGCCGTTGGGTTTAATTGTCAAGCTCTCGATTTTGGTTGCTTGAATGTGGTACGAATGGATTGTTGATGGGGAAAACCGCTTGTTTGCCTGTGTGGTAGCTTAGGGGAAATTCCTCATCGCGTTAAGTCTGGGGGATGTGTACCCTCATTGCCTGTGTGGTAGCTTAGGGGGAATTCCCCGCTGTGTTGTGTTTGGGGGATATGTTCCCTTATTGCCCGTGAGGTAGCTCTAGGAAAGTTTTATTTGGTTGTTCCATTATTTACGTGGTTTCTTGAGTAGGCTGCTTATTGAGTGTACCTAATACTCACTCGTGCTACTTTGCTCATCTCTTTCAGGTGAGGCCCCTTAGCGAGGTGGATGACGAATCGACGACTTGGCGAGGCTGCGGAGATACCTGTGGATTTGCTTTAGGTTCCTTTTGTTGTATAACCTTAGTATAAATGGTGTTATGTTAGTCTAGGGGTTTTTGGTCAAAACCGGTGTTTTGTTTCCTTGTATATTGTCATCTTGGATCTGAAAAGTTTTGTTTGCGAAGCCATGTGTGCAGACTCAGCATGTTGGGTAGTTTGGAGGACGCTGAGTACTTTACCTTGAAATCTTAGAAGTGTTTATGCCTTATACAGGTTTCTCTAAATTTTGATTTTACACCAGTTACGTCGTTATGCTGCCAAAATCTCGATATGAACGAGGTAATCAGGTCGTACTTCCACGTCATAGAGTCGTAGTAGGTTTGGAGTGTTACATTAGTACTCTTGTCTGTTGGTTGAACTCAACACGTTTTATCGTAGTCTGGTGGATGTTGAGTGGTTCCTCTAGGTCCTAGAAGTGTTTGTATGTTTCTCTCCAAGTTCTTGAAAATTTTCGTTTTCTCACAGTTATGTCGTCATGCTGCTGAAATTTCGGGCATGAGTGAGATAACGTAGTTGTGCTTCCGCTTTAGCTTGTCTTGATTTTAGGGCCGTTACAGAATTAGAAAAAAAAAGATAAAAATAACTTTCATTTAATTAATTTAATGTTTGATACGTAATTGAACTCAATTACTTAATTAATATTTGAAATAATTTTATATTTTTTTAGATAAAATAAATAATTTTATATTTGATATACACAATAAGTCATTTATGTTTTTTTTATATTTTTTTAGTTTAACAACATTTGAGAGTGGGGGATATGTACCTTTAACCTTTTGATAGATGATACAGGCCAATTATTGTTGAGCTATGCTCACTTTGGCAATAAGTCATTTATATTTAATATACATGTTTAGTATATCGTATATGTTTAATAGAGTTAATTCTAACCCATATATATATATATATATATATATATATATATATATATATATATATATGGCATTGATTAACTGATTAACATTGATATAATGGACAATTTATATTTCACATAATTAATAACGGTCATCAATCACCCATCCCTTGATGATCAACAACAAATAATTTTATTACGAATGAATTTGGTGTTCTTTTGCTTCAAAGCTAAAAAGAGATGAGGATCCTATCGAGAGAAAAGAGAAAGATCACAAATCATTGGGCCAACTTACACTAGTGTAGTGTTTGGTAAGACGACCCTAAGGGCTGTTTGGATTGAGGGCATGGAGATGGAAGTAAGGGTGAGAATCAACAAGGATACAAAATTTCTTGTTTGGTACAAGGTTTTGAGGATTGACCATGGGAATAAGCTATTCCAAATGGGTTTTGTATGTCCATGAGTAAAGGTGTTTGATACCTTTACAAAAGCATGAATTTTCTTCATACCTTTCTCTTTCTCTCTTTTATTTTTGTTAATATCCATCTTTTTTTTTTTAAATACATTTATTTATTCTATTAAAATTAATTAATTTAAAATTAATTATATTATTTTAATTAACTATTATAATCAACCAAATTATAGGTATTGAATTAACCTAATTAATCATTCAATTATAATAAATTAATCATAATTAATTAATTGATTAAAAATATACCCAATGAATTCTCACTTATAAAAAGGAAAAAAATAATTTTTACCCCTAAGTTTGTTAAGTTGTTTCAAATTCTATACTAAACTTTTAATTTCATCAAATTGTACCTCAAACTTAGATAAATATAGCAATTTTAACCTTAAACTTAGAAAAGTGTTGCAATTTCTATCATCCAATAAGTTTTTTTTTTAAAAAAAAATTCATTAAGAAAATGTACTCTCATATGCTTTCAATGTTATAAAATATATATATGGTACAAAATTGATAAGATTTCAAAGAAAAACAACGTTAGAGCTACATTTTGTTAAAATTTGAGTTTGATAAAGTTATTCATTAGTGAATTTGTGGACTAATCAAACTTAACATTTTGAAAATCTTGATATGTTGCAATTAGTGAGTTTATGGAGATGCTTACACTATCTTTTGTCAAAATTAGTGAAGATTGAATAGATGGTAGAAATTGCAACATTTAACTAAATCTAGGGTCTAATTTGATGAAATCAAAAGTTAAGTGAAAATTGATACACGGTAACATGTTTATAGGTAAAAATTGAATTTTTTTTCCATTATAAAAATAAACTAAATTAATGTAAACTAAATTAATTATGTATATATTGAAACTGTTAATAAATTAGTAATCTATTAAATATATTTAGTTAATTGAAATAATTTAGTATAAAAAATTTAAATTTTTATAATTATTTAATCAATTAAAATTATACCACTATTATAATCAATTAATTTACATCTATTTGTTGAAGAGTTTATTAATTAATGCATTTCTTCTTTTTGCCGACCATTTTTAAAGCGTCGGGATAAATAACGTTGGAAATGGCAAAATTCTTGTTCCCTTTCCTTTCCTTCTTTCCCACCCAAGCCCCCACCGCTCGCCGCCCAATCCGCCGACACGTCGCCGCCCACCATTTTCTTTGATTTTTTTGTCTTCTCTTCCACGCACCCAACTCTCCTCCACTGCCCAACCAACCACCAACCACCTCACGTTGTTGCCGCTACTAGATTTTGGTAATATCATAAAGTTTTTGATTTTTTGAGTAGTTAATATACTTAGATTCAAGATTATTTTGCAAATCTATTTAAGTTTATTGTGTTTTGGTTTGTGTAATCTCAGATTTGCGAATTCGAACACTTGGAACTCAATCCAACAAAGTTTCTAACTTCTTTGGTGGAGAAAGTATGTAGAAATCTACTTTTAAACCTTCTCAAAGTCAAACAAAGTATATTAGATCATTTTCTAACATTTGAAAAGTCTTTTTTTTTTTTTTTTTTTTTTGTAATTTCGAACTCATTCGAACACTTTCAAACTCATTCGAACAATTTCACTAATATTTCGAACACTTTTAAGCAAATATTAATTATGTTTCGTTAAATTTTAGGTGATAAATCTATGTTTAGGCTTTTTTGAACACAGTTAAAATAGTTTAAATTTGTATCTAACCTTTGAATTCTTTTGTTTTAGGATTTGGTTCCGTCTCGGAGTGTTGAAATAAATTTTAAGGTAGGTTTGGGTTGATTTCGAATACAGTTAAAATAGTTTAGATTGATATCTAATCTTTGGAACTCTTCCTTTCTTTCTCTATTTTGAATTTGTATTTTATAGTTTATTGTAAATAAGTAGATCTATTTGTATTTAGTTTATTTGTACTTTATAATTTATTTTTAGTTATTTTGTAATGTTAATTATTCTTATTCATGGGTATGGAGTTGAACATTACATATGGTTGGCTAGACATTTTAGTACTAATTAGGTTAGTTGGGTTATGTAGACAACATAAGTTGGTTAGACTTTTTATGTTGTAGATGAGTTATATAATTGTGACTTATGTTAATTATATATTTATGTTGGTTATCAAGTAAACAACATAAGTTAGTAGATGTGTTGGTTATTATGACTTATGTTGGTTAGACTTTTTTATGTTCGTTGTCAAGTAATTAAACAAGATAAATTATAGATGAGTTATATAATTATGTTGGTTATATAATTATGACTTAGGTTGGTTAGACTTTTTATGTTGTTTATTTAAGTTTTGAAGATAAGTAGAAATTCAAATGAGTTATATTCACTCTAACAAAGGAAAAAAAAAAGAGTTAAATTGTAATACTCTTGTAGTTTGAGTGTAAGATTGTAACAATCCTGATAATTAAGGAGTAGTTTGTGCAATTTTTAATTTTTCACTATCAAATTAGCCATGGTTATAATATTAGAGTTTAATTGTACCAATTGCATAATGGCCAAATTATATATGCTTTAAAACAAGGCATTTCTGTTGAAGGATTAAAAAAAAATCTTCAAACGGACCACATACTTGTAACGACCCGACTTTTCCTATTAGACTTTCTAGGGACGTTACTACATGCATGCTGAAGAAATTTAAAAATCTTTGGTAAAAGACAGAAAGAATTAAACTTTTTGCTAAACAATAAAAAATCTTTATGCTCGGGATCCTTTTAAAAATCATTTCAAAACATAATATGAATTATAACGTTCAATCAGTTGAAATAGTTTCACAACACATTGTTTACTAAACAAAATATGTTTTAACTAACACACTATCGAAATGCGAAAGTCATGATCCTCAAAGTCACCCATGACCCTTTCAGCAAAATGCTTTGTCAATTGCCTAAGATATGTCTTTGTCTTTGCCTGAAAAGAAAACATTTTTGAAAAAGGTGAGTATTTAAAGTACTCAGTAAGTGACCTCACTACCGGGGTCAGGATATGCAAACACATACAAAGTGATTTTTTTTAAAACATTTTTCCTTTAGTGGGACCTAAAACATTTTCATAGTAGAAACATTTCCCTTTAACTTTTCTCTTCGGCTTAATGTGGACAATTATCCCAACCTAACCTTTCCTTTTCATTTAACCTTTTCAGGTTCCTTTTCATTTAACCTTTTCAGGTTCCTTTTCATCTAACTCTTTCAGGTTCTTTTTCATTTAACCCTTTCAGGTTCCTTTTCATTTAGATGAACATCTATAATTTTAGGAGGGTAATTGCCACAGCCTTCGAAATTATTTCAGCATGAAAATACACATGTATGCATGAGGTCCCAAAGTATTTTAAATTTTCATTCAATGATGTAACACAAGGCAACATTCTCATATCATTCATCATAAATCATAAACCATAACTCATGCATCACATTCACAAGAATATTTGGCAATCAACAAGTGAAAATCCATTTTCATATATAATAAAGCATTTTAAAATTCATCAAAAATCATAATAAAGCATTTATAAAAGCTTTTCATTTCAAATGTAGTTTTTCGATTCAGTTCCTAACTTGCATTTAAGCATACTGGCATAAAGTCCCTTACCTTGGCTCAAATAGCTCGCTTCCTCCTTTTATGGAGATATTTTCTCAGCCTATAATGATTTCAAAAAAACTTATTACTTAACCAACTCAACTTATGAACCTTAGGCAAACTTACTCAAATTACTGTATATTCACATGAATCCACCATGGGTTTACTACATTAAATTCTTCAACAAGAATATTCACCTGCTTAGGTAACTAAGTTTTACCCACAAATAGTTACCATGATAACATAATTTCATCCCTCTACTATTTTAGGTAAGTTCTTTTAATAAAACACATGTTCCTCATAATAACTCCAATCCTTAAGCCTTCTATTCCAACATAGCCACAAACTTAGTCCAAATTTAATTTCAAATTGCCCATGGTAAGATTTTCCTAAACATAGCATGCTTCATAATTATGAATTCCATGCTTACCTTCTAAAGTTCATAATAATAACCAAGTCACAAGTAACTTAAAGGGCTTAATCCGAATAATTACTTACCTCAAACAGAATAATTATTCTTATTTTGGGCAGCAAAGTCTTCTCCAACTCTGGCTTCCTACTTATCCCAAATCAGAATGCAATTGGGAGACGGCGGCGCGAACAGTACCGTGGAGTGAACAGTGCCCCTGCGGTGTGGGCGTTCATGCGGTTTGCTGTCTGTAGTAGATCGGGTGCGGTGTGGCATCTGTGCGGCGGTTCTGGTCTGAAGCGCTGCGACGGCGGCGACTCGACGGAGGTCACGGTGTGCGGCGGAGGTGGTGTGGGAGGCGGATGAGCTGCAGAAAAGAAGGAGAAAAAAAATTTCTGCTATGAAGGGGTGGTCGTCGAACAAGGGAAGAAGAAGAAGAAGAATTGGGGAAGATGATGGCTTGGCTTGAGATTTGGCTTGAAAGCTTGACTCGTAACCAATTAATTCTCTTTTTCCCTTCTTTCTTCCCAATTCACCCTCCAATTTCTCAAATTTCAATTATGCAAATCTCTAAAATTAACTTTCAACACAACTTTAAACATGAAATTGGCCTTACAATTAATTCAAATCTTAAAATTTAAACTTTAATTAATACCTGAATATGTCAGTCGTTACAATACTCAAGGTCAATTCTCATCCTCTCAAGTTGGCTTTTACCTAGTCTATACTTTTCCTACTTTTTTTAGTTTAATTGTAACAATTTTATGTTGTTTGCATTTACCTAGCTTATACTTTTCATACATCTTTTGTTCATACACATACTTTTCATACTTAAGTTTTGCTTTTGATAAGTAGAAATTGAAATGAGAATTTTAATAGGTAGCTACTTGATAAGTAGACTTGTGTTGCCTCCGAGCAATGCTTACACAATTCATCAACTCACACGGATTATCTAAATAGGTATGATCTCTGTACAACTGCTTCGTGTATGGCTATCCTATAGTAAAGGTAGCCAATGATTTGAGCATTGAATTGAGATGCTTATACATAGTAAGACAAGTTGTGTATGGCTATCCTGCAGTAAAGGTAGCCAATAATTTCAGTTTATTTGGTTTGTATGTATGATCATGATATAGTTGAGTTTTAGATGCTATGCATATATGTTCGTAAATTTTGAAACACTTTAGGTAAAACTATTATGTGATCTACACTTTTATTTGTCGAAAGTTTTAGTTAAATTGTAATTTTAAGTTCTTAAGTTTTGAGTTTATTTGGTTTGTTTGAGTTTATGTTCATGATAGTTGGATTTCAAAAAAGTTACTTATTATGTTTAGTAACTTTTCGTTTATTTGGTAAAGTTAGTTTATTTGGTAAAATTTTGATTGTTTGAGCTCGTTATACAATGAAGGGTTAATTATTTAGTTTCTTTGAGTTTATGTTCATGATCATTGAGTTTTAGATGCTATGTATGTCTATTGATAAGTTTAGGCAAAACTCATATATATGTTTTGTAACTTTTGTGACAAATCTAAGTAAAGTTAAGTGTGTTTGTAATTTTTGTTTTGAAAAAGTTACTTGTAATTTTTATTTTGAAAAAGTTACTTGTAATTTTGTAACTTTAGTTTAGCTAGGGAAAGTTAGATTTGGTTGTGTATTGTTAAATTTGGTGTTATAAGTTTTCATTCTCTTAGTTTGTTATAAATTTGATGTGTTGATTATTTGGTTTCTTTGAGCTTATGTTCATGATGATTGAGTTTTAGATGTTATGTATATCTATTGAAAAGTGTTAGGTAATACTCATATATGTTTTGTAACTTTTTTTGACAAGTCTAAATTAAGTTTTAAGTAAATTTGTTTGTAATTTTGATTTTGGAAAAGTTACTTACATAGTTTTATAACTTTTGTTTACTTGATAAAGTTAAATTAATTTGGTAGGTTTTGATAAATTTGGTGTTATACTTATAAAGATTTGTTTTATAGTACGATGAGTTTATTATTTGTTTACTTAGTAAAGTTAGATTAATTTAGTTGTTTTGATTGTTTTAGTTCGTTATAGTAATTTGATTAGTTTATTATTAGTTTACTTAGTAAGTTAGATTAATTTAGTTTTTTTGATTGTTTTACTTCGTTTTATTCATGGGTTTTGTAACTTTGAAAGTTAGTAGAAAGTTTTGATTGTTTTTGTTAAATTTAATTTTTTTAGTTCCTTATAATTCGTTATAAGTTAGATGATTTTATTGGTATGTATATACTTAAATGTACATGTTTGTGCTTTTGGTTTAGAAAAAGTTACTTATATAGTTTTGTAATTTGGTTTACTTAGTTAAGTTAAATTAACTTGGTTGCTTTCTTAAATTTCGTGTTTTGCTTATATAGTTTTGTAACTTAATTAGTTAAATTTTGATACTTTTGAAATGTTAGTTTAGTTGTTGTGTTCATAGTTTTGATCTTATGTTCATGTCTTTTTTTGTCTTAGGTGGGTTGAGTCGACATTATTCTGAAAGCAAGACAAAGATTTACCATGAAGATGATGAGAACTTATATTCATTAAACTTTTGTTTCTAGATTACGTTTATTTGTGTAAAAGTTTTATTTTTATCTTGTATGAATTTATGAACAAAGTGTAATCAAATTTGGTTTAATATAAAATATTATTTGACTTATTTTGTGTACAATTTATTTTAAGTACAACATGTTCAAGTTATAGTGAAAATCTAGACAAAAATATATTGAAATTAATAAAATATCAAACGTAAGCAATGCCGACCAAATTCGTGGTTTGGTTGGCCTTTCAAGTAATTGCCGACTAAATTGCATTTGGTTGACAATTCTTTAAATTGTCGACCAAATTTGTGGTTTGATCGGCCTTTAGGAGAATTGCCGACTAAACAAATTTTTGTCGACCTTTTCAAGAATTGTCAAACAAAATTTGTTTAGTTGGCATTTTCAAGGAAAAGTCAACTAAACAAAGTTTGGTCAACAGTTCAAGTAAATGCCGACCAAACCAAAAATTTGGTTGGCAATTCTTGTAAAGGCCAACCACAAAATTTTGGTCGGCAATTCTTTTGCATTGTTGACCAAACGCAATTTGGTCTGCATTGCCAAGAAATGTCGACACCACCAAAATTTGGTCGGCAAAAGCTTCCCTGATGGGGATATGCTGACGACCATGTCGACACACTTTTTTTCGTTGGGAATATCTCTCCCGACGGTTTTTGGACTTTTCCTGACCAATTTTGGCATCGAAAAAACCCAAATTCTTGTAGTGGTAATCCTTATCTAATCATTCCCTTCAGATTGAAATCAGTTGATTTAGGGGTATAGTATTTATTAATTAAGGGTTCACATAACCAAAGAGTTCCTAATTACAAATCACTAGGGTTTTCACATCATTTTTGTATTAGAGCTCTAGCTCTAGATCGAACCTATCATTCTTCTATTTCTATTTTATTCTCATCTAGTAATCTGAATTTATTTACTTCCTAAATTCTTGTCTCTTTTATTTTTATTTTTTTGATTGCAATTAGCTTGATTTGTGTGCCTAAATTCATATATTTGTAAAATTTTCTTTTATTGTTTCATGCTTACATTTTTATTAAATTTTACTGAAATTGATCATATTGATAAGAGCTTTCTCACAAGCCCGAGTTCATCTAATTCAGAGTCTTGTAGTAGATACATTGTTTTCTTTGAATTTTTCGATATATGGAAATTTCTGTTGCATTACTCAGAATTATGGTTTGTTTGGTAATATTTTTCTCTATGATCTGAATACCAAATTGTACCAAATTTGAGCCTAAATTGTAGAAATTTTAATACGCTTTGTGGACATAATTTTTTCGTTATGAAATATCGTATATTCTGGGAGATGTCCTTACTTGAATATAAGGTGCTCGATTTGAAAATTTTCTAAAATTCTGTTAATATTTTAAACGATTATGCATAAACCATCTGATGAAGTTTTGATCCCAAATACCTCTTGAGAAGCAAATTCTAAAATGTTGTTCACAAAAAGGCTAAAAAGGCTTTGAATTGCACGTTTACATCTGATTGTCCGAGAGTTAATTTTCTACAGTAGTTTTTTCTTTTTGTAATTTTTCTTTACTGACCCTTTTTCGATTTAAAGTTTAATTTTATAGTAGTGTTCTACACTTTTTCAGCTTTGATTTGACACCAAGTTCACTCAATTCCGAGACTATTATAAATTTTGCCAAAATTCTAAGTGAGTTATGAACTTCTGCTTGTGAGAGCTTGTCCTTTGATTTGCATGGGTGAGAGTGACTTTTGTAGCCAATTCAATATGCCTACCATTTTGGGGACATGACCAAATAGGGAGTTGGAAATATAATCTCATGAGTTGGAATTCACTCATTTCCATATATGGTAAGTAGACAAATAGTTCCCTTAAGTGTTGATTTCGAGATTTAAACAATGGGGCCCCACCCTCTCATTGGCCCAAGAGGGACTTCGTTTATGGTTGGATCATAAACAAATTATTCATTAGAGGATCAGTGGTACTTAAGGTGCAAGATGTAATTACAAGGGTAAAACGAACTTTTGACATAACTGTAATTACGCACAACTCATGAAGGATCGACTTGCATGTAGTGATTATATCCATGGACACAACTTGTCCTACAGTGCATAAGAGTGCAACTCTAGGTCTATAGTGGAGGATCCCTAGAGTTAATTAATGAAAATTGATTAATTAAAGAGTTTAATTAATTAATTTTGTATCATTGGAGCTTATAATTTATAGGTTCATAAGGTCCCTTTGCTAGCTCATAGTAACACTAAAAGATCAATCTAGTTGAAAGAAAATTTTGAAATGATCAAATTAATATTTAATATATTAAATATAAAAAAGAAAAATATATTTATTGTATTTGACACATTAAATATTAAAATAATTAATGTATATTAGATACATTAGATAAAAGATATTTATAAAATTTGAATAAGATTCAAATAAATAAATATCATAGGAGATTGAAATGAGATTCAAATAAGTATAAGATATATTTTAATATATTAGATATTAAAATATAATATTTTAAATATGGTAAAGATTTACCCTTGATCTCTATAAATAGAACCATTGGGTTAAGCTATTAGACATAACACACATCTCCTGAATAGAGAATTAGAGAATTCTCTCTAGACCTCTTCCTCTCCAATCCCTTATGGATTTTATTTTAAGAGGCTCCCACAAGCCTTAGTCCCGTGTTCGAGTCTTAGCCAAAAAGACTTTGTAGAGGAGATAAAGACCCGTCAGAAATATCTCCATATTTACTCCAAGTAAGTTTGCTTAATTTTTTTTTAGTTTAATTTTAAATAAAATCAAAGATGATCCAATGCTTCCGCTGCGGAGTGAAATGTTCATTCCTTCAAACACAACCTAATCTAAAAAATAAATGAAACAACCTAGTCTAACAAAATAAATGAAAGGAAAGATGAATGATAGAAAACTTGGGTTGCCTCCCAATTGTCGCACTTCATCCCTAAAATAGTGTTTCAAATATTGGTCATTGACCTTGAAAGCCCATCCATCATTAGCTTGCAACTGTATAGCTCCATGTAGAGACACCTCTTTGATAATGAATGAACCAGACCATCGCTTTCTTAGCTTTCCTAGAAACAAACGCAAACAAGAACTAAAAAAAGTACCTGTTGTCTAGGTGAGAAAGATTTTTTTTAAATTTGTTGGTCATGCCATCTTGCAGTTCTTTCTTTGTACACCTTGGCATTCTCATATGGTTGGCCACAAAATTCCATTTCATTTAGTTGCAACAATCGTTGTTCGCCGACTTTTTTTAGATCAAAGTTAAACTTCTTGATTGCCCAGTAAGCTTTATGCTCTAGCTCCACAGGTAGATGACATGTCTTTCTAAATACCAAACGGTACGGAGATATACCAACTGGAGTTTTGAAGGTCGTGCGATACGTCCACAGTGCTTCATCCAATTTCAAGGACCAATCCTCTATGTTTGAAATCTTAGCTTGACCATTAGTTTGAGGATGATATACTAAGAAAATTTTGTGCTTAACTCCATATTGGCAAGTATTGAATTAAATAGTTTGTTACAAAAGTGTGAACCTTCATTACCAATAATAGCTCATGGAGTCCCAAATCTTGTGCAAAATATTTTTGTGCAAGAAACTTAAGACAACACGAGCATCATTTTTCTTAGTGGCAATGACCTCTACCCATTTAGATACATAGTCTACAACAACTAAGATGTACACATATCCATAGGAAGAAGGACCCATAAAATCTATACCCCAAACATCAAATAACTCTACCTCAAGAATAGCAGTTAAAGAAAGTTCATGGTGTTTAGAAATATTACCTGTCCTTTGGCACTTGTCACAAGTCTTGACAAAAGTATAACAATCCCTAAAAAGATTAGGCCAATAAAAACCTGATTTCACTACCTTTGAAGTTGTACGAGTAGGTCCAAAGTGCCTACCATATAGAGAAGAATGACAGTCATGTATAATCTTAAGCTATATCCTCAAGGGGTACTGATTGAGCTTGTCAGACTCGTCAAATGATGTTTATAAACTGGACCAACTAATATTTTGCAATATAATGGCTAGGTTGATCCACAGGGAGGCGTGAGCGTAATTTTATTAGCTAGCTTGCTAAATTTAGATTCAGTGTAACCAAAAAGGGGGGTTGGTGCTTCATAAAATAAATGGTGTGAGGAAAAATAAAATGCATAAAAGAGAATGAGAATAAAAGCAGTGAAAATTAACAAGCTAACCAGATATCGATTCATTGGATCATGTTGGGATGGGATTCAATAACACCAATCATGAGTAACAAGAGATAAGGTAACTTCATGCTTGATTATACTTACACGTCCAAATTAAGCACAAACGAACTTCTAATTAATCCTAGTGCAGTTTAATTAACCAAGAGCTAATTAAACCTAAAATCAATCTAGAGCTGGGGACAGTATTAATCCTAGCATGAAATTGTCACGTGCCATACTTTAGATCAATCGTTTAAGCTCTAGAGTTAATTAGAAATAGTGAATTGCTCGTACTAACCTAAGTGGCAAGTTTAGATTAGCTCTTACACTTACTACCTCTTTAGGCTACATAATCTTTTAGTCGTTCATGACCGCTCAGAGCTCACAAACTCACCGATTCTAATGCCTACTACTACTTAAACACATGCTAAAATAAAGGCAAAACATGCATAGCAAGGCTAAGCTCATTCAACGCGTTAAAGGTTGTCAATCCCAACTATAAATAAGCTTAGGAATGAAAACAAAGAAACAAAAGATAAACAAGCTAACATTAAATTGCATTAATAACAAAACCTCATGGCGTTACAAGTAAATCCCGATGATCACCTCTAAATCGACGTTCCCGCTTAGTTAGAGCCAGTTGCCTCAATACAAACGTCCATTATTTGCATTCACTAAACTAAACTAAGCTAAACTAAGGATTATGAATGAAAATACAGAGGAAAAGAGGTGAGAAGAGAGAAAATGGGGGCTATTCATCAATGGCTTCCTTTGCCCTAAATGGAAAAGATACTTTTATAAAAGTCGAAGCAGCGTCTCGACGCTATCCTTAATTAGACTAGAGTCTTTGGGGCTCACCGCAGCGTTGACTTGCTCTCACTGTTCAGATGTCGAGACACTTGGGATAACGTCTCAACGATACCCTGCATCTGCGCGCTCTAGACTTGCGACAGCGTCGAGACACTTAGGAGAGCATCTCGCGCTACCCTGCACCTTGACATTCTGTGTTTCAGCGTTGAACAGGGCTTCGTAGAGCGTCTCGACGCTGCTCTCTAGGACATCTTGGCCATTTCTTCTCCCAATCTTCAATTAGGGTTGTCATGACCTCTGGGGTAAGCGTGAATCAATGTCGAACACTCCAAAAAGCTCCAAAAATGCCCAATAAATTACGGATTGCTCCTCGAACTAATTTATCTACAAAATAGGGAATTAAGCATGTTAAATCAGTTAATAACACAAGATTTTTGCATAGAAAATTAGGACTAGTTTAGTCCTATCAGATACGCACCTCTTGATTAACTGATCTGAGCAAACTTTAAATAGAAGAGGGGTCATCCCAAAGGTACAATTTCACATCACAGAGGAATATCTTCTTTTGCTGAGAGTTCAAGTTTGGTGGCATTACTCCTCTTATAAAAAAGTTCACATAATCAGCAAACCTTAGTAATTTAGCCTCTACCTAATACAATTTTTCATCAAGAAATTCTTCTGTAATGGGGAAGGTTTATTGATTGCTTTTATGCTCTATTGTAGACAGGTGGTCAGCTACTACATTCTCACATTCTTTCCTGTCTTTTATGTCAAAATCGAACTCCTGTAGAACAAGAATCCCTCTAATCAATTGAGGTTTAGCATTCTTCTTATTAAATAAATACCTAAGAGTTGCATGGTCAGTATGAACAATAATTTTAGTCCCTAACAGATAAGGCCTAAATTTGTCAAAAGAAAATATAACTGCAAGCATCTCTTTCTTAGTGGTAGTATAGTTTTGTTGTGCATTATCTAAAGTTCTTCTTGCATAATAAATGGCCCTAAAGATTTTATCACAATGGCCTAAAACTGCTCCTAAAGCATAATCACTAGCATCACACATGGTTTCAAAAGGCTGACTCCAATTAGGTATAACAATAATAGGACCAGAAGCCAACTCTTCTTTCAATAAATTAAATGCTAGCATGGAATCATAAGAAAATACAAAAGCAGAGTCCTTCTCGAGAAAATTACTCAGAGGTTTCACAATTTTACAAAAGTCCTTTATAAAACGCCTATAAAACCACGCATTTCCTAAAAAACTACGGACTCTCTTTACATTTACTGGAGGTGGAAGTTGTTCAATAGTAGAAATCTTTGCTCGATCCACCTCCAGTATCTTTTCAAAAACTTTATGCCCTAAAACTATACCTTCCTTGACCATGAAATTAGGTTTCTCTCTATTTAGTATAAGGTTAGTTTCTTGGCGCCTTTGTAACACAAGAGAAATATTTTGTAAACAATAATCAAAAGAGGATCCAAAAACTGAAAAATCATCCATAAAAACCTCCATAGTCTCCTCTATCATGTTGTGAACGAGGGCCATCATGCAACGTTGAAAGGTGGCAGGGGTGTTGCACAATCCAAAGGGCATTCTTCTGGAAGCATATGTCTCGTACGGACATGTGAATGTCATCTTTTCTTGATCCTCAAGAGCAATGACAATCTGAATATAACCTGAATAGCCATCAAGAAAGTAATGATAAGGATAACCAGCTAGTCTATCAAGTATCTGATCAATTAAAAGAAGAGAAAAATGATCTTTTCTAGTAGCCTTATTCAATTTCCTATAATCGATGCAAACGTGCCATCTAGTTACCGTCCTAGTAGAAATAAACTCATTGTTATCATTTTTAACAACAATCATCCCCCCTTTCTTAGGAACAACCTGCACAAGACTCACCTAAGAACCGTTAGATATAGCCTAAATAATTATTGCATTTAGAAGTTTGAATACCTCAACTTTGACCACATCTTTCATGGCAGGATTCAATCTCCTTTGGTGCTCTACTAATGGATTAAAGGTATCCTCCATCAAGATTTTATGCATGACAATCGATGGACTAATACCCTTAATGTCACTAATAGACCATCTTAATGCAGAATGATGACTACGCTCTTATCAATTTTTCTTCTTTTAATTTATTCAATTCATCATATATAATTATAGGAAAAGTTGAAGAATTTTCTAGAAAAGCATAACGAAGTTGTGCAGACAATTGTTTCAATTCTAATGCATGAAGTTTAACTTCTTTAATTTTATTGACAGATAATGGCAATAATTTTTCACTCTTATCCTGACCTATGGGAAAATGATCTAATGCATTGTAGTAAAAAGAAAATTCTTGATCCAAAATTCTCAAGTTCTCACAAACTAAATTTAACATTGTTTGATTTAAATTTAACTCCTTACTTTGGTCATACAACAAGTGAGCCTAAAAAGAAAATAAAAACAAAAAATGAGAAAACAATAAAAATAAAGAGAAAACTAAGAAAAATAGAGAAAATAAACACAAACAGAAAATACAAAATAACACAGACTATACAAAATATATACTATTTACACTCTAAATTAAGATCAAATGCATTCTCCATATTATAAATCAAATTGAATAATTGTCAATCCCCAGTAACACCACCAAAAACTTGTTGCGTGATTTTAAGTGCATGCAAAGCTGCAAGTGTAAAGTGTTAAGTTTTAGTATAGTGAGTTGAGTGAGAGTGTGGTGATAAGCGCCCAAGATGCTGGATTTACAAAGCTAGAGGTCCTTCTAGGATCTTTGCAAACATTCGCGAATAAGGCTAACTTAACGAATTGATTCTAACCAAGAGTTTGGTTAGAGATGAATCACTCTAAGATCAAACTTAGAATCTATGATGGTCACTCTTAGATCCTAAGACAACTCACTCCAGAATTAGCTTGATCAAGACTAATCCAATGAATTGGTTTAACATCAAACCTAAAGCAAGATTTGAAAGAAAATAACACCAAATGGGTTTCAAGAAAACACAAGTTTTGATATTCAATGTTGTTCCTCTCACTAGCAATACAAATTTCTTTTATAGACAAGGAATTAGCAAATGAACTCTTCCCCAACTACTTCATTAAATGAGCTTCCCAACCACCTCATTTAATGAACTTCCCAACTACCAACTACCTCATTAATTAACTTCCCAACTACCAACTACCTCATTAATTAATATATGTCTAAACTTTAAACTTAAAATTACAATGTCAAAGTTCATGAGACTTAAAATTACAAGGAATTCTATTCAAATAGCTTGCCCTACTTAAGTGAACTCCATGGTTAACTTTAACCTTGACTTGTTGAACTAACATTATAAAGAAATTTGTGCTCAAAAATCTTTGTCTCTTCTTGTGCATTAGCTAGCTTTTGTAGATGTAATGTGAAAGTCTCTTGAATCTTCTTTGCCTTGCTCCTTGTTATTGCTCCTTCAGGTACATGCAATGGATTAGAGGTTGGATTCACATCATGTGGTCCTCAGGATTGAGTTTCCAATTTAATTGTTTATCACAATTACTAACATTTAATTTTATCTAGAAAACCAAAAAGAAAGAATGAAGTAACTAAAACAAAGTCTAAATATTTACAGATTGGAAACAACCAGAGGGAATATTCTTAGAACATACATTGCATCTATTAAACTCTAGCTTAATCAACTGTACAATTTAACTTTAGCATGCACCAAATTATAAGCCAAGAAGATGATTAATAATAATTGACTTTTTCGGGCTCAATTAATTCTCCTACTTAATTGGAAAATTAACATGTTTGTCTAAATTTCCAAATCATGTAAAAGATTGACAAACTTCTTTTAATGGCTTCTAATAAAGAGCTTGTCGAAGGCTCTATCAAATATATTTATAAACCGAACCTTTAAAATTTGCAGTAATAGTGGCCATGGTCGATCATAGGGATTAAAGTTCTTAGATTAATTAAGTACCATAGTTACTTGCACCTACTTTTATTTAGGGAACCTAACTTTGGATTGAAACAAGAATAGACTAAATTAACTATTTACAAAGGTTGGAGTCTATTTAAAGAGACAAGTGAAGATTGCATTACATGAAGTGCAACTACGAATTTGATTAAAGAATTGTCGAACATGCAACAACCCTAAGCCAAAAATTACTAAAATATGAAATTGACTCTCTCAAGCCCAATTGAACTCATACAAAGTAGAAAATCAACCTCTCGATCTATTTCTACACTAAACATGGCATTATGAAATTCTTTTAATGGCTTCTAGTATTAACTTATTCATTCTCATGCAATAGATTAATCATAGTCATGCATCTAAGTTCCTTAGTTAAATTTACATTCTCAAGTTAAATTTAACTTAACATGCAAAGCTATGGCCAAAAGCTTAGAAAATTTATTCGAGATGCATTAAAGGAGTTACGATATAATACAAATCAAAAAAATCAAACATAGTTCATAAGTACAATCATCCAAGAGTCTAAAAATTACATCAAATACTCAGTACAATAAATCCTAATGTTCAAGAAACAAAGTAAAGGAAAAAGAGAAAAAACTGGACGCGTGTGCTAACACTCGTTCCCATCGTGATGTCCTGCGATCTGAAGCCTTGAGTTTCCTCCCTAGCTCTCCAACGTATCTTCTAGGTCCCAAAACTTGCTCCAATCAAAATTAGAGTTCTTGTCTATAAAAAACAGCTCTCATTGCATGAAATAAAAGTTTCCATTTATAGTGTCGAGATAGCGTTGCAACACTGTCTCTTTGAATCGAATAAAATAGGAAAAGATTTTTGGTCTGGCGTTGCAACGCTATACTTTAGCATTGCAACACTATCCTTCAATGTTGCAACGCTATCATTCAGTGTTGTAATGCTCTGTGTGCGGATTTCATTATTTGGAAGGTTGCACATATGGCGTTGCAACGCTATGCTCTCGGGTCTCTTTGCTTATGCAATTCTTCTCTTTGTCTCTTTAGCCCAAAAGTTCTCCTTTAAGCTCCTTTTTATCTACAAACTGCTCCAAACCATTAGTTTGGTTCCAAATGCTCAAATTCTGCAAATCATAAGATAAAAGCATCAAAGCTCACTAAAAATAGCATAAAACTAACCTAAATCTAAGCCTAGAAATAGCACACTTTTGCATGCTATCAACTTCCAAGAAAACTCTTCATTGTCATACAATAATTTATAAATGGTCATGCATTCAAATCTAGATTTAAATCTTACTTTTCCAAGCTAAAACTTAAATAATTCAGAACTACACCTTGGCCAAAAGTATAGAATTACGCACAAGAACACATGAATAACCTTCTTGCAATATAAAGGAAATCTGCTTATTAAATTAAACATTCAAGAGTTCAACAAATAACAACAAATTCTAAGAATAGAGTTTAGTCACTCAACATTCACAAAATAAAACCTAAACTCTCATCTTAAAAGTCCATAAAAGAAACTACAAAGACAATGGAAAAAGATTAAATCTCTTTGACGCATGCTGGTCCTCGTTTCCGACGTGATGTGTTGTGATCTCGAGTCTTGAATTCCTTTCTTGACTCTCAAGAGTGTCCTCTAGGTCCCAAAAACTTAGTAGAAATCGAAAATAGGCTTTTTTTTCCTCCAATTGGTCTCCCCCAATCTGTAGCAAAACGTTCCTTTTATAATATCGAGGCAGTGTTGAGACGCTAGGGATAAAGTCTTCACTCTGTATCCAAATACCTTTTCGAATTCAAAAAAGTCGAGTAGTGTCGAGATGCTACGGAAGAAAAAGTGGAAGCACATGCTTCTTCACTACAGGAGACTTGCGACATGAGAATTCAAAGCATCTCAACGCTATTCTTATGGATTGAAAGACTTTGAATGTTGTGTTCAAAGCATCTTGACGCTCTAGATGGCATCTAGACGTTGTCCTCTTAAGAATCCTGGCTGTAACTCTTCATGTCTCAACTTGAATGCACCAAATTGTGTCTTTCAGCTCAAAATACTCCATTTCTCTTCCAAATCACTGATTTTGCTGTAATTGCTCGAACCCTATAAAAAAACCAAACAAATACATGAAAGCCCTGAAATACAACACAAACTAGCAATAAAATAAGTCATAAGGATAGCAATTTTTGTGTGCTATCAATGCAATATGTTTGGACCAACTCAAATGGTCATAAGATAGACATGTGATGTTATTTAATTAGCCAAATTTTAATGTCTTGTAATGACATATAATTTGTTCATTATTACGTGACAATTTGTGATTGGCCAAAATTTATCTTTCTATACCCCTAATGCCTAATTAACAATCAATGTATGATACGATCATAAACTAGTCTCTCTTAATTATTATTATTATTATTTTTTGTGTTGAACAACATGTAGGAGTGAGAATTCAAACTTTTGATTGATGATATAGTACTACTATGCTAAAGTTGGAAACTAATCTCTCTCAAGTTAATAAATAGGTGGCGCCCCAATATTATTCAAGTCTTTTAGTAATACTTAAGAAAATATTCTATCTATTTTTCTACGGTTAAAATACTATTTTGATCATTTTACTTTGAGTTTTATTCAATTTTAGTCTCCGTACTTTCAATAAAGTTAAAAATTGGTCCTACTTGCTAGTTTGGAGATAATTTTTATTGAAATTGATTAAATAATAATAATAATAATTTTAATGCCAGAAAAGACACAATGTAAACAAATTCCCAAAATTTATAAAGGGAAGACTAATCGAGACAACGTTTTTAGAAAAGTTAACAATAAACTAACAATAGAAACCAATTTTAAGCTTTCTATCGAAAGTATAAGGACTAAATTTGAACATTTGAAAGTACATGGACTAAAATAGAAGGAAACTCAAAGTACAAGGATGAAAATGGTATTTTAACCTTAATTTTCTAATGTGGAAAGGAGCGAACTTTATTTTATGACATTATGTTTCTAACTTCCTATTTGGTCATGTCTTAAAATAGGAGGCTTATTGAATCGACAGACTATCAAGTGATACTTATGTAAATTATATGTTGTGACCTCAAAGGTTAGTGTCATAATTCAACTCAAGATCATCAAGTTGTGTATGATCTATACACAACTTCTTTGTGATCATACACAAGTCTATTGACAACTTTTTTGTTTTGATCCTATACTACAAGTCTAGGCTCGGTTCAAGCTAAAGCTGAAGTTCTGTTGCAGCACAACTGAAGGGGAACTTGCAGGTGTATGATGTTGGAAATTTTAATGTATTCTCCAGAAGTATCAAAAGTTATTCAAGTTAGGTGAGTTGTGAGCAACTTGTAAGGCTTATGTAACTTGAGTTGAGAGAAAATTGGGCAAAAAAAAAAAAAAATCCTTTGAGGGGTTTTTTCAAAAGTGAAATTAATTCTTAATGGAGTGTACATGATCTCTATTGTTCTACTCATTGTATATGACCTTTTATCTTAGTAGAACACGTAGAGTCTATAGAAGATAAGACATAACTCAATTAATAGTGAAGCTATACAAATGTCATGTAATGCAATCACTCTTTTTGAACTTCTTTTGCTTTTATTTTCAAAAGTGAAATTAATTCTTAATGGAGTGTACATGATCTCTATTGTTCTACTCATTGTATATGACCTTTTATCTTAGTAGAACACGTAGAGTCTATAGAAGATAAGACATAACTCAATTAATAGTGAAGCTATACAAATGTCATGTAATGCAATCACTCTTTTTGAACTTCTTTTGCTTTTATTATTAATGATGGTCAGAAGGAAACTTAAATATCTTCTATAGCCTTAAATTCCTAACAAGATTGATGAAAGATAGAGAATGTATAAGAAAGGCTTAATGCACAAAACTAATATTCAATATTAATAAATAAGCTACGTCACTCCATCACTACTTAAAACTCACCCATCATGTTTGTTTAAAATCATCAATAAATAAGCTAATGACACGGATCAATTTGATGGTTTTTGAAATCATAAAGATAAAAAGATGTAGAGTTTAAAACCAAGAAAATCAAAATAAAAGTTAACCCAAATGACCATTAAAATTTGTATTACAAAACTCTAAAACCTATACTTTTCAGTTTGACCTCTCTCTCCCAACAAAAATATTGGATCCCTTTTGTCCAAAGATTCCCTTGGCTCCTTAGCCCCTAATGTCTTATGTTTTCATCATCTATGCACCATTACCAACTTCTGCATGTTGTCCTTCCACTCAATTAATTTCATCTTCCTCGAATATTAATTCTTCCTCAATTTGGATCTGTCCCAAGAAGTTACCTACAAGTAATTTCTACACTCCTTGTCCAAGTGGCATATTCTCAAATTTTGTGCCAATTTTTTTTTTATCAATGTGATTTTGACAAAGTATGAAATTTCTGTTTTGGGATTTGTATCTTATGTTACTGTCTTTTTTTTTTTTTTCCTTTGAGATTGTTGATAGAATTAGAAATACCAACATGCTTTAGAAAAATAAACTTATGGAATTTATTTGAATTAAAAAGTAAAAACATTGCTAAATAAACTTATTAAATTTAAATTTTGCAATTAAAAAAAAAACTACCTATTTATATGGAGTTAGCCAATTTATAGAAAATATTAACATCAATGAAAATATTAAAATTAGAGATTCAAATCTAAATTATTATAGAATAGGTAGAGTTATCGTAACCTCTGAAGTATACAAAAATTAACGGGGTGCTCATAGTCTTATTTTGATAGTAAGTATTAAGATCCATAGCATGTAAGTATAAGGACAAAAACTTCATCGATATGTTATGTTTTGGTTGAATCCAAAAATGAAACTGTGGCCTTAAACTTAAACAGTAGACCGTACCATACCATTACAGAAACACATAAAGGAATTTTTTGTTTAGAATATATAGCATTTACTAACATAAATATATAGAGATTCCAATCTTCTATCTATAAGAAAGCGTAGTACTAGTGTGCGTGCTATAATTGGCAATGAGAATTTTTTTTCCTAACATGGGATTTTTTTTAGTGGACGAAAGAAAAATAAAATATAATGCATGAATTATTTGAAGGGATGCAGTATAAAACCAAGGAATTGACTATATACCTTCAAATTTAAAGCTTTTGTTTTCTATCACAAACATCGGAATAAAAATTATTCATTTTGTGCGTCTAATGCATATGGACGAAACTCCTTGCGATTCTTCAATAATCAAAACCAGATTCCTTCCACAACCATTGGCTTTTTTACTTTTCCAAAAGAAATAAATAATATCCACAATGATACTGACACCAAAAAAACTTCTTTTAAACGCTACTCTACATTCCTTTATCCTCACCATCAAGAAAGAAAAAAAAGCAAAAAGAAAAAAAAAAAACAATCTACTCTAGAATTTAATGATTAACAGATTGTTGCATAAAAGCCACAAAAAGATATGTGAAAGAATAGGAATTTTAAAAGTGAGGCATGCATAATGCATACAATTTTTTAAGATAAATTTTGACCATTTCAAAGGTATTAAAATATAACAAGCGACTATCTTCTAAGATATTACATTTTTTCAAGATTAATATGACCAAATTTTGACATAATATTACTTCTAAGATCAATACAATACCAACTTTGATGAGTGAATGAACATTTCTTTGAAACCTTGCAAAAGGAGGTAGAGTATTAATTAGCCAGAAATTCTATAATTTTTTCTTTTTTCTTTTTTAATCTAATGAATCTTAGGATGATTTATTTATATGCACTAAGGTGTTTATTTGTAAATGGATGTGTTAGTCTATACATACTCCTCTCAATTTTTCCCATAGCTATTAAATCTCAAGCAATTAAAAATGGATGTTTTTTTTTTCTTTTTGGTCTCTTTGTTTGTGTTTGTTAGTAATTAGCAGAAGATTAAAATGGTTTTCAATTACGATGAAGGAGTGGTGAAAGAAGAGAGGTGTATTTTTTTTTTTTTTTTTTTTTTGTCTTTGGAGAGTTACGAGGAAGGATTCTGGTAATGGATTTTTGGTTTTTGGAGTTTATTTGGTGAAATTGTTACTATGACCTTTCAAATGCTAATAAACTTGAAGAAGGTTGGCTTTGTCCAATTTACAATGTTAATTAGTTAATCAAAAGTTTGATACGTGATTATTTTTTTAACATTTAAGAAGTGTTAGAACTGTATATGACAATATTTTCATTTATTTTGCTTAAAATGAATTTAGGGAAGGTTGGTGGGTAGTGGCTGGTGAAGAAATAACAACGAAAAGACTATGAATAAAATAAAATCAAGGACATGAAGAATTCAAGAATGAAGCCAAAGTCATCTTAAAGCTTCAACATAAGAATCTGGTCAGACTGTTGCCTGTTGGGATGCTGGGTTGAAGGAGAAGAAAAACTTATGGTCTATGAATGCATGACAAATAAGCAAAGTTTCCCATTAATTTTTTTGGAGGAAGAATTTACAAAGAGAGGAAGAAGAAGAATCGTTTTCCAATAAGGGTATTTTTGAAATTTTTTGAAAGGTTAAGGGTATTAATGAGGATTTTTTTTAATATTGTATTTTTTAAAACTTATTTTTAAAATATATTAATTTTCAAACTATTTATTTAAATATTGTAGTTTTAAATAGCTGGATGAAGTTCGTCTCTTCAAGAGACCACCTCTGTATGTATTTCATGCGTTACATCTATTATAGCTATGGAGTTAGGTAAAATTTCATGTAATTCAATAAACATAATATAAATTCTATCATTCCTAGATCGATCCATTTCACGGTGAATAAGCAACTAATGAGATTTTTTTTTATAAATGGGAAATAAATGAAATGCTTGGGGTGGAAATGATATAACGTTTACAATACCTGGGTTTAATTCACATACAATTTGAAGGGTTTTGTAGGTTCATTGATCATGGCTTAACAGAAAAACTTTTTAAGTTTTCAAAAATTAAAGATACAGATCAAGAAATTGAATTTCAATTATTTTTAGAAACATATAAATTGGTAGAACCATTGATAAAAGAAAGAGATGCTATATATGAATCACTCACATATTCTTCATCTGTCATAATTTTTTTTAAAAAAAAATGCATGTAGGTCGTCTCTTATTAAGTATCCTAGTTGGTATGTTGGTCACTTAACTACACTAGCAAACTATTGGGTGTGGGTTCTCGAGCCTTGGGAGAGCAAATATGGTTCCCCCCCTTTTTTAACTTATGTTTGTTCTCTTTTCTTTTTCTTTCTTTTATTTGTTTTTTACAAATCAAATAAACTAGCAGCAGTTTTTTTAAGGTAATCGGTGTTGTAAAATTGAGAGGCGAAACCGGGCACCAATCTATGGCCTTTAGAAGACACTTTGGCTATGGAGAAAATGCCACTTGGCATGGATAACAAATGGGCATGTGGAATGGGCATTTACATATGCCATATTCACAATACTCTCCCTTAAATGCCCATTTATATAAAATATGCCTCGTTAAAACCTTACTAGGGAAAAACCCAATGGGAAGAAAAACCCTAGTGAAGGAAAAAGAGTACATATTTTATATAGTTACTATAATACATTCACTCCCCCTCATGGAGACATCACTTAAAGTCTTTGAGTCGCCGCATTCCAATGCTATATACTAATTTATCGAAGGTTGCAGTTGGTAATGCCTTTGTAAATAAGTCAGCCAGGTTATCTTTTGAACAAATTTGTTGTACAGTGATATCGCCATTTTCTTCAAGATCATGAGTATAGAAGAGCTTTGGTGAGATATGCTTTGTTCTATCTCCTTTGACATATCCTCCCTTGATTTGAGCTATACATGTTGTGTTGTCTTCGTATAACATCGTTGGAAGAGGTTTACTTGAAGACAAGCCACATGTCTGATGAATGTGTTGTGTCATCGATCTTAGCCATACACATTCTCGACTTGCTTCATGAATAGCGAGGATTTCAGCATGATTTGAAGAAGTGGCTGCTATAGTCTGTTTCACTGATCGCCACGATATAGCAGTTCCTCCACATGTGAATAGATAACCTGTCTGAGATCTAGCTTTGTGTGGGTCAGATAGATAACCAGAATCTGCATAACCAACTAGATCATACTTTGATTTGTTAGAATAAAATAAACCCATATCAATTGTCCCTCGAAGATATAGGAGTACATGCTTAACTCCGTTCCAATGTCTTTTTGTAGGACATGAACTATATCTAGCTAATAAATTTACTGAAAATGCAATATCTGGTCTTGTGTTATTAGCCAAATACATAAGTGCACCAATTGCACTAAGATATGGTACTTCAGGACCAAGTAGTTCTTCATTGTCATCTCGAGGTCGAAATATATCTTTCTTTATATCCAGTGAACGAACTTCCATTGGAATGTTCAATGGATGTGCTTTATCCATATAGAATCTTTTTAAGATTTTCTCTGTATAAGTTGATTGATGAACAAATATCCCATCTGCTAAATGTTCAATTTGCAAACCAAGGCAAAATTTTGTTTTTCCAAGATCTTTCATCTCAAATTCTTTCTTAAGATATTCTATTGCCTTGGATAACTCTTCAGGAGTTCCAATTATATTTAAGTCATCAACATATACAGTTATAATAGCAAATCTTGACTGAGATTTCTTTATAAAAACGCACGGACATATTGGATTATTTTGATATCCTTCTTTCAACAGATATTCACTCAGGCGATTATACCACATTCGTCCTGATTGTTTTAATCCATATAATGATCTCTGTAACTTTATTGAATACAATTCCCGAGAACTTGATTCATATGTTTCTGGTATTTTAAATCCTTCCGGGATTTTCATATAAATGTCATTATCCAGAGATCCATATAAATACGCCGTGACTACATCCATTAGATGCATATCAAGCTTTTCATATACAGTTAGACCAATCAAATATCTTAGCGTTATTGCATCAACCACAGGAGAATATGTCTCCTCATAATCAATACCAGGCCTTTGCGAGAATCCTTGTGCAACAAGTCTCGCTTTATATCTTGTGACTTCATTCTTTTCATTTCTTTTCCTTACAAATACCCATTTATATCCTACAGGTTTGACGTTTTCCGGTGTTGGGACTACTGGTCCAAAAACCTCACGTTTTGAAAGTGAGTTCAACTCTGCTTGGATTGCTTCTTTCCACTTCGGCCAATCCTTTCTACGTTGACATTCTACGATAGATTTTGGGTCAAAATCGTCACTTTCATGAATAATATCGTGAGCAACATTATAAGAAAAAATGTTGTCAATAATGATATCATTTCGGTTCCATCTCTTTCCTGTTGTAACATAGTTTATAGAAATTTCATTATTATCCTCAAGCGTTTGATTTTCACCAATACTCTTTTGAGTAGTTGTATTCTGGATTTCTTCTGGAACATCCATACCTTTTATTGAATCATTTTGATTCTCAACTACTTTTCTTTTTCGAGGATTTTTATCTTTAGAACCTATTGGTCTACCACGCTTCTGGCGTGCTCCAGACTCATTATTGACAACTTGTTCCTTTGGGATATCAACTTTTGATGGAGCATATGCAGCTGGTATATATGATTTAGTCACACTTTTAGTATCTGTGAATGCATCTGGTAGTTGATTTGCTATATTTTGCAAATGAATTATCTTTTGAACTTCAAGTTCACATTGATTTCTACGCGAATCTAAATGAGATAATAACGATGCATTCCATGTAATTTCTTTTTCCAACTTCTTAATTCCTCCCCCTAATGTTGGAAAATTTGTCTCATTAAAATGACAATCAGCAAATCGTGCAGTAAATACATCACCCGTTAGGGGTTCAAGATATTTAATAATTGATGGGGAATCAAAACCAACATATATTCCTAACCTCCTTTGAGGACCCATCTTAGTACGTTGTGGTGGAGCAATCGGTACATATACTGCACATCCAAAAATTCTTAGATGGGAAATATTTGGCTGCTGGCCATAAGCTAATTGCATTGGGGAGTATTTATTATAAGCTACTGGCCTAATACGTGCCAGTGATGCAGCATGCAAAATAGCATGACCCCATACCGATGTAGGAAGTTTAGCTCTCATAAGCAATGGTCTTGCAATTAGTTGCAGACGTTTTATAAATGATTATGCTAGACCATTTTGTGTATGAACGTGAGCTACAGGCTGTTCAACACTTATCCCAATTGACATACAATAATTATAAAAAGTTTGGGATGTAAATTCACCAGCATTATCAAGTCGAATGGTCTTAATTGTATTATCAGGAAATTGTGCTTTTAACTTAATTATTTGAGCAAGTAATCTTGCAAATGCAAGATTTCGACTTGATAATAAGCATACATGTGACCATCTGCTGGATGCATCAATTAATACCATAAAATATCTAAATGGACCACTTGGTGGGTTAATAGGTCCACAAATATCACCTTGAATTCGCTCTAAAAATGCAGGTGATTCAATCCCCACTTTAGCTGGTGATGGTCTAATAATTAATTTCCCTTGAGAACAAGCATCACATGACAACTCATTGGATTGAAGAATCTTCTGGCTCTTTAAAGGATGTCCATGTGAATTCTTAATAATTTTTCTCATCATTATCGACCCTGGATGACCCAATCGATCATGCCAAACACTGAATATTTCTGGATTCATGAACTTCGGGTTCATTATTGCATAACTTTCGATTACTCGTATATGAGTATAGTATAATCCAGAAGAAAAAGCAGGCAGTGTTTCTAATATACGTTTTTCATGTGAAACAATAGATGTTATATAGAGACACTCTATATTATTTTTACAATCAGTTTCAACATGATAATTATTTTCACGTATATCTTTAAAACTTAATAAGTTTCTTTTTGATTTGCTAGAGAACAGAGCATTATTAATTGTAAATCTTGTTCCTCTAGGCAAAATAAAGTTTGCATTTCCAAAACCTTCAATCAGATTTGCAGAACCTGATATAGTATTGACTTTTGCTTCCAGCATTGTCAATCTAGTAAAATATTTTCTATTTATGAGTATCGTGTGCGTAGTTGCGCAGTCTGCCAGACATAAATCCTCATTGCTCATTTTTGAGTTACTCAACATATTGAAATTGTTCATATTTCTTCATTGAAAAGAAAAGAAAAACGATTACAAAGAGTCTTAAATATATATACAAACAAAACAACAACAAAAACATACTAAACAGTATTTAATTATATATTTTCATACAAATCATCCTCTACTTGTTTGATTGCATCAATTCTCTCTCCAGGAGATTCAAAATAATCAGCTACATCAAGATGCATCATATTGGAGGGGTCAAACACATCATCTTCTTGAATGGCAAGATTTACCTCCACATTCTTTCCTTTTCCTTTTTCCTTCAGGGAAGCTTGATAGAGATCAACAAGGTGTTTTGACGTACGACAGGTACGTGACCAGTGCCCAGTCATTCCTCACCGGAAACATTTATGTTCATCACCTTTCGAACTTCTATCTTGTGGAGCCTTTCCTTTATGATCATCACTTCGTGTGGGTTTCTTAAAATTATAATGCCCACCACGAAAATAGGTATTTCTTCCTCTACCGCGGTCCCGACCTCGACCACGACCACGACCTCGACCACGACCACGGTTATTAAAATTCACAGCATTCACTTCAGGGAATGGTGTTGCTCCAGTTGGTCGGGATTCGTGATTTTTCATCAATAACTCGTTATTTTGTTCAGCAACGAGAAGACATGAGATAAGTTCAGAATATTTTGCAAAACCCTTCTCTCGATATTGCTGCTGCAGGAGCATATTCGAGACATGAAAAGTGGAAAATGTCTTCTCTAACATATCAACATCAGTAATCTTTTCTCCGCATAATTTTAATTTTGAACTAATTCTGTAGAGTGCGGAATTATACTCACTTACTGATTTAAAGTCCTGCAACCTCAGGTGCATCCAATCATAACGAGCTTTTGGAAGAATAACTGTTTTTTGATGATCGTACCTTTTTTTCAAACCTTGCCATAGAACGTAGGGATTTTTTATTGTAAGATACTCCATTTTCAATCCCTCGTGAAGATGATGGCGAAGGAAGATCAGGGCTTTTGCTTTTTCTTGATTTGATGCATCATTTCCTTCTTTAATTGTTTCTCCAAGATTCATAGAATCTAAATGGACCTCAGCATCAAGGATCCATGACAAGTAGTTATTTCCATTAATATCCAGGGCCGCAAATTCTAGCTTTGTAAGGTTTGCCATAATAACACTATCAAAATAATAATATATATTTATATTAGAAATTTAACATAAACCAAATGCGTAAAAATGGCTTACCTATAAGACTTACCTTTAGCGGGAAAAATGACAGAGATTCGTGCTGATAACGTGTTGTAAAATTGAGAGGCGAAACCGGGCACCAATCTATGGCCTTTAGAAGACACTTTGGCTATGGAGAAAATGCCACTTGGCATGGATAACAAATGGGCATGTGGAATGGGCATTTACATATGCCATATTCACAATAATCGGATATTAATTGCAATTTATTCCTTTTTTCTAAAAGAAATTGAAATTTGATTCAGTATTAAATAATTAAAAACTATTTTTCCATTTTTTTCTCCCTTTTTTTTTTAACTTCTGTTTTTTTCTTTCTTTTATTTGTTTTTTACAAATCAAATAAAATAACTGGTTTTTTTTAATATTTTAAGTCAATTAGATATTAATTCCAATTTATTCTCTTTTTCTTAAAGAAATTGAAATTTAATCAAGTATTAGTTATTTAAAAATTTTCTTTTTCTAATATGAGCGGTTTTTCATTCTCACTTCTTTATCTATTTATTTAGAAAGAATTACGTGATAATTTTTCTTACTGCTTTGATAGGATTTTGGGAGAAGAATAACGTTATTGATGATTTTGAGTTGATTTTAAATGAAATAAAATGAAAATAGCTATAAATTGATTTTTTTTCCCTCAAAACCTAACTATTATAGTTTTGAAAAAAAAAAAAAAAATTCATGATTTGCACTCTCAAAGCTCAAACCCAAACCCAACAGTATGCTAGTACGTACAACCAAGTGGCCAACATACCAACTGAGATATTCAATAGAATTTGTATATAGGTCGTCTCATGAAGAGACGACCTACATGCAATTTTTATAAAAAAAACTTTATGGCAACCTGTCGTCTCTTCAACAAACGACATGTTGCCATGTAGTGGAGGTCGTCTCTTGAAGAGACGAACTCCATATAGCTATTTAAAACTACAATATTTAAATAAATAGTTTAAAAATTAATATATTTTAATAATAGGTTTTAAAAAATACAATATTAAAAAAATCTCCTATTAATGAAGCTTTAACGTTTGCCATCCAAAATTTAACAGTAAGAGAATTTTTTAACTATTTTGAAAGGTCAGAAATATTTTTGAAACTTTTTAAAGTTTAGGAGTATTATTGAAACGAGACCCATGATTTAGGGTACGTTCTATAATTTAGCCTTCTACAAATAAAAACATTGACTATAAACCTCCATCTTATTAACAACTCTAAACAAAAAGCTCAAATCCTAAGAGCACACTTAGAAACTATATCAAGCTTCATATAGTTCAATACAAGATCAAACAAAATATAACAAATAATCAAAACATCATTCAATTAAATATCGTCAACGACTCAAAGATATAGTCACACCACACACCCCCCTATCGCGTCTCAGCCCATCATATTCTATAGCCCTCCCAAAAAAGAAAAAGAAAAGAAAAAAAAAAAAAAAAGAACCCAAATGCTTACAAGTGATTCGTATTTGGCTGGTGAGAATTAATCCATGGCACAGAAAGTGCTTATCAAAAGGAATATAGGGAAGCCTAACACATTTTGGACATTTTGGTTGGATATATGTTGGTTTGAAAGTCTAATTTTATACCAAAAGCTCACCAACATGTGAACTCTGAAAGTGCCATCCATAACTTTCTTTCTTTCTTTCGTTCTTTCATTCAGTCTCCATAAGCCTATGAACAAAAAGTACCAAATTAGTCAGTCAGTCAAAATGACAACTTTAAAAAAAGGAAAAAAAAAAACCCTTAATTTTTGGTCCCACATTCCACAACCTTAGAAAGCTCTTCACCGTCCAGTGCTTCAACACAAGGCGATTTTAACACCAACCCCCCCTTTTCCCTTTCCTCCTTCCCAGTAGCTCAATTTGAGATGCCATTTCTAGATACTATCTTTTCTGCTCCATTCTTTTTGCTCTCACAGAATCTTTTAATCTTTTTTCAACAACACACTTAAAAACATTTACAAACAAACCCCACCACCACAACAACAACACCACCACCAACAAAAATATGAGGCATCTTTGCCTGCTCTCTCTGCTCCTCCTGCCCTTGCTTCTTCCCGCGACTTCTAATTTTCTAGTCCATGGGAGAGCGCTCCGGGTCGATGGGGCAGCTGAGATCGGGCGGCGGGACGGCTCCGATGCCGGTGACTTGGAATTGAAACCCAAGGCTGGTGGTGGTGGTGGTGGTTCCGACATGTCGAATCAGAGGGAGTTGTTGGATGAGCGGGTGTTCACGTTGGCGTCAGGACCCAGCAGGAGGGGAGATGGGCACAAGTGAAGTTGGGAAAAGTGTCGACTTGTCGGATTTCGTTTGTTGGTGGTTTCATTTGGTTGGTCTCTTTTAATTATTACTCTGCGGTTGTAATCTGTAAGAAAGAGTACTCTTTTCACAGATTGTACAAAAATTCTTTTCACGGATTATAAGTTACTGTCCTAATATTGTGTTATAATATCATCGTGGGTTTAGTTTGTTTGTGATTTGCAGCATTTGGATTTGGGATTTGAGTCTTTGCTCTGTTTTTCTTCTTTTTGATAATTATATATTTAGTTCTCAGTTTTTATCTTTATGGTAATTCCAATACCTTTCTAAAATAGAATGTTTCAATTACATTTTTAGACTTTTGATTGTAAAAGATAATAGGGGGAGAGTTCTAGACTTTTGATTGTAAAAGATAATAGGGGGAGTGGAGCTAAGGATGATGTCTTTTGGTCCTATACCTATGGAAGATTTTAATTCTCATCCCTACCCTAAATCCCTATCGTATCCCAAATTTTGAGGAATTGGAGTGAGTTTGGAGATTCCCAAGAACAAAATTTCCAACGGGTTTGTTTTCCATAATCTTTTTCGAATTAAATGTTAAATAAATTATAAAGAAATCTAAGCCAAATTTATAGAAAGATTTTTATTATTTATTTTTTTAGTGCAACAATATTTGGGAGTGGGAGATTCGAACTTCTGACCTATTGGTCGAAAGTACATGTCAATTACCACTAAGCTAAACTCACTAAGAAAATTTACTAGATCATTTATTATTTTTTAATCATTAATTTATACAAATACAAATGTCCTACCATTTGATTGAAGATACGTTACTTTTGAACCTTCGGTGGTCTTCTGATGAAATTGTCCACTTTATCAAAGAATCTTGTTCTCCAGAATGTCAAGCCTCTAACTTATGATGCTTGTCAATGCCATCACATCATTGAACATTGCCTTCGGTCGATCATCCCCTTGATTCATGGACTCCTTCCATGAAGGCTTCTTTGTCTCTCGATCCATGATCACTGAGAAGTTCTACATTGTACGAGACATGAGTCACAAACAAAGTTTGCGAGTGATGTTACTAACCTCTTGAACTACCTTGGTAATCCACCAACCCCTTTTGCAAAGTATTAGCACCAGTTGATTTCCACACGATCCTGGTACCTGTGGGTCATAGTCCACCAACTTCTGGACTCTCCCTTTGATACCAATTACCATAATTGCATCAAAAAAATGTGTAAGGTCTTCAAAACTTGGTTCCACACTTTTGAACAAATTTGGGCCCTCTCTGAACGGAACCTTGCTTTCCCTTTGAATCCAACCTAGTTCTTCTTTAAACGGAACCAAGCTCTCCCCAATCAAACCTAGTTCTTCTTTAAACGGAACCAAGCTCACCCCAATGAATATAACCTGACTCTCCCAATGGAAGTAACCTGGATCTCCCCAATGGATGTAACCTGGCTTTCCCCAAAAGAAGTAACCTAGATCTCCCCAATAGATGTAACCTTTCTCTAATACCAGTACTTGTCATAGTGCCTAAACTCAAACTCAAATTTTTTCGCACTTTACAACGCTAAGAGGCTATCTATCCCGCCCACCCATATACATGGATAGCAAGGCTAGCTAGTATGACCCCCTTTTAGCCAGCCTCCCTTACACTCGTATGGTTCTTCACATCTAGTTAGTGCAGAAATAACCACTCATAACAAGCTCCCACAAGGTTACTTGTACCGACACACACAAAACCCACGCAAAGCCAATCTTTACAAGAAATTCTTTCCCAACCTCTATATACAATATTGTATACAGGAAATATTGTTACCACGCATGCTACTATGCATTGACACACAATAAGGTACCGACCTTCGGTTATGCGACCTCCCTTGACCTAACACTATGGCTTGGATAAGCCATCGATAGCTTCACTTCAACAACCTTGTTGATGTCCTTCATCAAGATAAACTTGTTATGAACATTGTTCTTTTTCAAAGGAACTTGGCCCTCTCTCATAGGAACTTGACTACACAACCCGTAGCCTAAGCCATTTTTCATATAGAAGACCCTCTCCTATGGAATCCCTCAATTACATGTTGACTAAGATTCGATGATTTCTACCACTTGGACTTCTCCTTTTATAGCTCAATGGTGCAAGCTTGTCGAGGGCTCATCAAATTACAATTTATAAACCGATCCTAAGCTAATTGTAGCACTTAATTAGTGGACCAGGTCGATCTCAGAGAACCAAATATCAATTTCTCAAATTAAGTTTACAAAATAAAATAAAAGGGGGTTTTGTGTTTTTTGTAAATAAAATAAAACATAAATAGATAAAAACAAAGATAGATTAAATCTTACCAATATCCAATCCATAGGTGCGGTTCATTCAATTGCAATATCGATCATAAACTTACACAAATAAATTAATCCTTTTAATCTAAGTACTTAGTCAACCTAATTCGAAGAGCCAAAAAAGATTTTATTCCCCTAAATCTATTAATTCCAACAAAGCATTGCAATTAAACTTATTACTTAATTTATTGGGTACAATAGCGTTCCATACAAATCAAGCAATAGCATTAAGAATGATGGAATGACTAAAACTGATTAACCAATTGAGATAGCACAAACCAGTTAATCAATCTTTCTTGTTTCCTAGGATCTATCATGCAAGCTACGTACTTTGGGAAAAGCCTTAATACACACATACGAGCCAATCCTATTGCTACTTTAATTAAGGAATCAATCACAACAATTACGGATTGTAATTTTCATGCATAGAAAACTTGTAAATAAACACATGCAATCGAGTCGTCAATTCGATAAATGCATACATACAAGGATTAAAACAGGAAACAAGAATACTTAAATTAAGAGAATAAAATTCAATACAACTCAAAGTCTCACAACATTACAACTGAACTAAATCGACCTATGAATTGGAACACTTACCTTAACAGCTCATCGTGATGATGTAGCCAAGGTTCGTCATTGGTTCGATATAGTGTTGGGATTTATGCCCTAAAGCCTTGTAATTGATTATTTATTTAATAATTAATAATAATTTGATTATTTTATTTGTAATATAATATCATCCATTATATGAAAAATTCAAGGTTATTAGTGTAATCTTGAACAGTATGTGGTTGACATACGGGAGAATCATGTTCAAGAAATAACGTAAAGAGTCATAGTATATGGATAAGGTTTGGTGTCTTATCTTGGTAACACTATTGATACGACCCACTTTGTAATAATTACAAATGATTTGATCCAAATCGTTCATGTGGAGACATGTGAGTGAGGGTATCTTATACAATGAGTTTGCATAATACTGGCCACGAAATATTTAATCTCTCTTTATAATTCTGTTAATTGAGAAGAATTCCTATTTCATTAGGATGATCATATGAGACTCGATCTTCATCCTGAGTGAGTTATGAACTCTTGTCTGTGAGGGCTTGTTCTTTGATTTGCATGGGTGAAAGTGGCTTTTGTAGCCAATTCAATAAGCCTACAATTTTGATGAAATAGGAAGTTGGGAACATAATCTCACAAGATGGAATTCACTCATTCCCATATAGGATAATTAATTGAGTAGTTCCCTTAAGTGCTGATTTTGAGACTTGAACAATGTGGCTCCACCCTCTCACTGGCCCAAGAGGGACTTAGTTTATAGTTGGATCATAAACAAATTGTTCATTAGAGGATTAGTGGTACTTAAAGTGCAAGATGTAATTACAGGGGTAAAACGGACTTTTGACCCGGCTGTAATTACGAACAACTCATGAATGATTGACTTGCATGTAGTGATTATATCTATGGACACAACTTGTCCTACAGTGCATAAGAGTGCAACTCTAGGTCTATAGTAGAGTGACTATAGAGTTAATGAATGAAAATTGATTAATTAAAGAGTTTAATTAATTATTTTTGCATCATTGAAGCTTATAATATGTAGGTGTATAAGGTCCCCTTGCTAGCTCATATGAATAAATAGAGATCAATTTCGTTGATAGAAAAATTTGAAATGTTCAAATTAAAATTTAATATATTTGATATATTAAATGAGGGAAACATATTTAATGTATATGATACATTAAATATCAAAAAAATTATTAATGTACTAAGATACATTAAAGAAAAGATAGTTATTAAAATCTAATTAGATTCAAATTAGGAAATAGATGTCATAGGAGAATTTAGAAATATTCGAATAAGATTCAAATTGGTTAGATAAATATATTTTGATATATTAGATATTAAAATATATTTTTTAATTATTTTCCCTAGGCCACTATAAATAGGACCCTTGGGGGTGAGCCATTGTGCATTCTGAATAAGAGAAAGAAACATTAGAAAATTCTCCTCTCATTCTCTCTCTATATTTTCAAGAAGGTTCCCACAAACTTCTTTGGTTCTTTGTTCGAGCCATAGCAAGGAAGACTTTGTGAAAGTCTTGGAGAGTTGGAACATAAGGAGAAAAAGACCTGCTAGAATATTCTTTATATTATCTCAAATGTATGTTTTGCTTAGCCTAAAGTCAATTTTTGTTTAATTCTAAAATAAAATCAAAGTCGATTCTAATGCTTCCACTGTGAGTTTAATTTGATTATTCTCTTTATATAGTGCCAAAAGAAAAGTAAAGGAAAAGGAAGAAAAACTCTAAAAACTATTGTCTAGAAAGATTATACTAGAAGGCTCCCTTTTGTAGTTGTCCAAAAGAAGGCTTAAATAACCTTGAAGTAGACAACTTGCACAAGTAAGAAACCCTAAATTCTAGAAATATATTTTTCCACAATAATTAGGGAATAATATTCAAAATAAAATAAAATAAAGTAAATAATTTTCTATATTGAAAAATGATTGAAAATACATCCAAAAATTGAAATTTTTTTATGAAATTCTCAGAACAAACATAGAAGGTTGCAAATAAGAAAAGTTTCTAGATTGCATAGTCTTCAGTATTTTATCAATAACTTATTCTTCAAAACTTGGATCAATGTGATATTTATATGGTTGGAAAGCTCTTTCAGAGAGATTTAAAATGGTATCTAATTTGGCTATATTTCCAAACATGATCAGCAAGATAATGGGAATGAAAAGTGGCACAAAGTATGCTCGAGTATAGCAGTTTTCCAGGAGGAGCAGTGATCACTCAAAATGTCATAATTTTCGTAGTACTAAGTGGAATACAATGAATCTTATACCATTGGAAAGATAATTTAAGGAGCTTCTATTTGATACTAAATATATTTGAATCTCAACATGGCATGATATGATTGGTCAAATTTGGTATAGGAATTTGAAACCACAACAAATGATTTCAATAGTTGAGATTTTGAAGAAAGTTTGGCTTCCAACTGGAGCGTTTTGGTTATTTTCATCCTTTTTTTGCTCGATTTCTCGAATGACCTTTGATTTGGTTTGAATTAACCTGAAATGCTGCAAACTCTCCAAAATACATCAATTTCTCGAATCCTTATAGAATAATAATAAAACACATAAAATCCTTCTAACTAACAAGAAATAAGTGTGATTAAATAGGATTTTATAAGTCCTATCATTTATTGTTTCTTGTTCAACACTCTCCCATTTTAGGGAGGTTGAGAAACTTTAGGCTCACTTTGTCTATTTTTAGTAAGCTCTAAACAACTTACGTACTCTTTAGGCACAAGATTCTCATTTGCTATATTTAGGCTCCATTATTTTTAGTGTCTCATATTTTTAGCACATCGTCTTGGGAACAAGCTTACTTGCTCTCCAGTCCAAAATATTCCTATAAAAGCTCCTCACTTGCTCTTACCAATACTTTTACTTTCCCACGTCATTGAGAAAAGGAGAGCGTCATGCACACCTGTCCCCGTGCACCACCCACGCACGCCCATAGGGCTGCATGTGCGCTACTAGTGTGCTGCATACACGTGTGCACTGCATGTACGTTTGGACGGACCCATGCATGCACTTATGAGGTTCCTCGTGCATGCACACGGCTGCTTGCGTGAGCTTGCTTGCGTGTTCCCATTGCTTGTGTTACGTCCGATTGGGCATGCACCCTTCTGTGTGCATGCTACGTTGCTGCCCACCAGCATGAGTGTGCCGCCTACCCATTCGACCTCAACCCTTCTAGCCAAATCCTATGCCTCGAGACTAGGGTCCATTTTGCCACTTGGCAAAAAAATAAAGGCGACAAAAATAATCTTGAAAGTGCTCGTCACACATAGTTAAATAAATTTATAAATTGACTACACTAAGAATTGTAGTACTTAGTGGTGACCAAGTCGAACGCAGGGAGGCAAGTGATTGGGTATCTTAATCTTCTCTCTCTGGACTTTAAAAAAATCGAACGGGGGTGTTTTCATGCAAGGAATTTAAAATTGTAAAAAAATAAAATCATGCAAGAATTAAAATAAGTAAAATCAAAAGGGCATGCAAATGAAATTAAAATCAGGAGAAACAAATAGGGGGCTCAAAAATTAATTAAAGCGCGAATTCAAGGTAAATTGAGTTTCACTTTGTGACACTAATCATCAAATTACTCTAATCATGCATTATTACAAGAATTTAAGACCGACCGACCTCCTCGAGACACTGTAGGAGCCTCCTAAAAGAATTAAAATTCTAAGACTTGGGATAGGTTAGAATGCAATGGATTAAAACGACAGACCCTTCAAATTAAACTAGTGCATGCAAATTGACTCTAAGGCCTACCATGTACATGCAATTAAGCAAATCTACTTAACTGACCGATGTAGCCACCGGCCCCTTTACTACTCTAATTAAGCTAGAGATTGATAACACCTATGAGTACTTCTAGTATAGCTAAGCAAACTCTAAATCTATTGAGTTGTCAGGTCAATTAAAGAAGAGTAAGCTAGGATTAAACACAAGAATCAATAAGCCAAGAACCCACTGTAATAAACTAAAATTAATACAAAATTCTCACAAATATTGTAAAACTAGTCCCTAATTACCTCAAATTAGTCGACAATCCAATCGAGCTCTAGGCCATAATACAAGCCCAAAATGAACTAAGGAACTAAAAAATTTCTAAAACAGTGAAAATAGAGGGAATAAATCGTAAAATGAGGGCTGGAATCGGGAGAGTTTAACCCTAAATCGAAAAATGATGCATTTATAGTTGTTGCGATAACGTCAAGATGCTGGTAGTGTTGAAAACGATTTACGTAGTATCGCACACCGCTGGGTGCGGAGGGACTTGCGATAGCGTTGAGATGTTGCAGACAGCGTCTCAATGCTGTCTTGCATCTAAACCTTCTGTATTACAGGATCGAGCAGGGGCTCCATGTAGGGTCTTGATGCTCTTTAAGGGTATTTTAGTCAATTTTTCCATATTTGTTCACTCAGGTGTTTGATTGACTTCTAGTTTGGCTTGATTTCAACCTAATTTCGCATATTACTCCTAAATATGTCTTGAACCCAATTTCCTACAAAATATGCAATTAATCTTATAAAATCCATGAAATTAGCATAATTTTGACACGATAAAATACAGACTTTCTGAGTCCTATCAAAGCTCTTCCGACGTCAAATTTCATCAGAACCATGATTCAATAAAACGTAACATTCAACTTTTAAGTGATGATTTTAGAACTTCACTCGACAAAAATGTGTCATTGGGAGAATTAGTTCATCTTCGACCTTTGCCCTCCCCTTCTTTTACGTCATTTTTTTCTTTGACACCATTTTTGTTCCCTGTCGATTATCTCTCGTTCGCTCCATTGTCATCTTTATGTTTTCCCTTCCTCCTCTGGTGTGTTGTCTACCCTATTTGATGTTGTCTCTCCCCTCTTCAGCAGAGTGTGTCCCCTCTCCACTGTACGATTTCTCCTATCCAAAGTGGTAGAATTTTCTTGGTTAAAATCACTTTAGTCCCTAAACTTTTATAGAAGTAACAATTTATAAGTCCATAAACTTTGGTTTGTTACGATTTAGTCCATGCACTTTCAATTTTGTAATGATTTAGTCCCTCAACTTTAATATGTAACAATTTAGTCCCATACTTTAAAATTTGTAACGATCTACTCTCTATCGTGAAAATTGTTATTAAGATTTAATGGAATTTCTTACGTGCGTAGGTCAACAAACTAATTAGGAACTCAATATGTATTTAAAGCTACAAAGTTTAAATTATTAAATAATAATAATCAACATTTAATTTTGATGGAATTTTTTTATAACAGAGATGAAATTGTTACAAATTTGAAAGTACAAGGACTAAATTGTTACATACTAAAGTTCAGGAACTAAATTGTTATTTTCATGAAAGATCAAGGACCAATAACCCAAATACTCTAAAATAGCCTAATTTATAAAACAGGGTGTTACACTGTTCTTAATGCCTCTAATTATTTGGCCATTAATTAGTTGATTCTAGTCTTAAATTGAGTTCGACGGAGGAAATTTAGGACCAAACTAATCCAATTAACACCCTAAAATTTCCTAAGTGACATAGGATTAAAAATTGATAGGTGAGATTTAATATGAGTGAACTCAATTCTAATGATTAGCGCTAAGGACACTTAGGCAAGCGATTAATTAGCGTGTTCGAACGAAACCGACAGGAGATTTCGACCGGTTTAGCTCTTGGTCTATGAAATTGTCAAGATTAATTAAATTAGTTCTCGATCCCTTAAACTACCCCTTAATTTGGTATCTCCAGCCTTTTTATCTGCTGTCTAGTTTAGAATTTCATTTAAAACATCTTTTACTCTAGCTTTTGCCTTAAATAATTCCAAGTGTGAGTACTCTTAGTAATTAATTAACTAAAGAAAAAGCTTCCATTTCTGCTTCCTTGTGGGATACGATACTCGGTACTCTAGTGCCGTTTTATTATTACTTCAATTACGTGCACTTGCATGTACATCCGATCAAATTTTTAGTGCCGTTGCCAAGGAAGTGGCAAATTTTTTTTTTAGTTGATTAAAATTAGGAATAAAATAGGATGAATTAACTTATGAGTTTTGTGATTTTCTTGTATATATTTGTTTGTGTTTGCTTGTTTTTATTTTTTTTCCTGAGTTTCATTATGATTGTTGCTTTTTATTGTCATTTTTGTTGGTTTTGTTCTCTGAGGAGGCCATTGGTTTATGCATAGTGATAAGGGGGCTGATCTTTTGCCTTTAGATCTTCAGATTGACAGGACTTGCAGGAGGCCAAAGAAAGAAACTCAAGTCACTATAGTAGAACAGTGCAACGAGGAGGAACGAAAGCCGATATGCGAGTACTTTTAGCTCGTATTCTCAATGGACCATTTCGGGATTGTGCACGCACCCATTCAGGCGAATAACTTTAAGTTGAAGGAAGGGTTAATTCAAATGGCGCAGGACAACTCTTTCAAGGGGTATCCATATGAAGACCCACATTCGCATCTCAGATTTTTTCTTGAGATCTATGGCACGGTAAAGTTAAATGGAATTTATCCTTATGCTATTAAACGAGATTATTTCCTTTCTCGTTGCAGGACAAAGCAAAGGACTGCCTTGAATCTAAAGTCGGCTAGAATATCTTCATGGGATGAGTTAGCTCAGGCTTTCCTAACCAAGTTTTTCCTCCAACAAAGACTACGAAGCTGAGAACAGATATTGGGACATTCCGCTAGCACGATGGAGAGCAATTGTATGAAAGTTGGGAGCGTTACAAGGAGATGTTGAAGAAGTGTCCTCAGCACGACTATCCAAATTGGCTACAGGTACAATTATTTTATAATAGTTATTTGCGAGTATTAAGATGATCTTGGATACGAGTGCAATGGGAGCTTCCTTGCAAAGACATATGACGAGGCACATGCTTTGTTGGAGGAAATGGTTGCTATGAGCTACCAGTGGCCATCAGATTGTTCATCCACATCGAGATCATCTGCAGGCATCTACAAAATAGATGAGGTATAATAACCTGTGTTATAATAACCTGTAGAATACTCTGCACCCCAAACACAGACTATTATAACCCCAGACTAAACAACTCTGCATTTTAAACAATATTATATTATTTCACAGACTATTATAACCCACAGACTATTATAACCCCCTGTTATTATAACCCACTCAGTGCCCCAAACAGCCCCTTAAGGCACAAATGGCATCCTCAACTAATGCTTTGAACAAATTGTCTACTACAGGAGCCAATCAGTCTATCGCCTCATTTTCAGCGTTGAACTCGAAGAATGTGGAGGAATAGTCTGTTGAGCAGTGCCAGTACGTGCATAACAGAAGCTATGGATACCAAGGCAGTCAAAATCAAAATCTTCTAAATTTCTATCACTTAGGTATGGGTAATTATGAAAACTTCTCTTATGCTAACCAGAAAAATGTTTTGCAACCACCTGGGTTTGCAAGAACATCGAGCTAAGAGAATAAATCAAACCTGGAGGAGATGATAGAAACCTTTGTTCACACGAGATTTCGACAAAGAAATTTAATACGTGTAAATAAACTTGATTTTGTATTGATTTGTGTATAATGGAGTACAATCTCTAATATATGGTCCTCTGATTCTTTCTCGTATGTATACTTGACTCGAGGGCTGAAACACTTGTTCTCGAGGTTGAATCGTCAACTTTGAACAAGTAGAAAGTCTTCAACTTTGAGCTTGTTGAAGGTCTTCGGCTTGTAGCTTATTGAAGGTATTCAACTTGTAGCTTATTGAAGGTCTTCGACTTGTAGCTTATTGAGGGTCTTTGACTTGTAGCTTGTAGAAGGTCTTCAGCTTGTAGCTTGTTGAAGGTCTTCGGCTTGTAGCTTATTGATCTTCTTGATGATCGACTTCTGGCTTGTTGATTTTCTTGAATCGTTCTTGATCTTCGAGAAGTGTTCTTTGTTCAGAAGGTATTTGATTTTCAGGAGCTTCTGGAGACTTCACAGTTTTATTTTTGAATTCTCTCTAAGCTTCCTTAGTTCTCCCCTCCGAATCAAGGAGGAAGCTCTCTATTTATAGAGTTCCTCAATGACTCCAAGTGGGCTTGGGCTTGTTGGACTGGGCCCAGTTGATTTTGGGCCAACCCTTTGGATTGGGCTTGGTTGACTTTGGGCCAACCCTTTTGGACTGGGCTTGGTTGACTTTTAGCCTGACCTTTTAGACTGGGTTTGGACTTTAGGCCAGCCCTTTTGGACTGGGCCTGGACTTTACTGATTAGGGCCTTCAATTCGGGCTTTTGTCTTCCAATTTTCAAATAACCCAATTGCGTATTTGGATTTTCCATAATTCAATTTAGGATTCTTTGCAAACTTAATTAATCCCTAATTAAATATAAATTTGTCATCAATGTTAGGTAATGACGTAGCACTTTTAGGTTGGTCGAAATTTCTATTCCAACAACCTTCATTAAGGAGCAGAGAGAAGTGAACCAGCATTTACAAACGACCATCACGACCCTAGCCATGACACTATGCTGAAAAACGTAAAGGTTTAGATTGGGCAGATTGCTAATGTAGTCAATGCCCTTCAAAAGGGTAAGTTCCCAGTGATACTAAGGTGAATCCACAGGAGCAGTGAAAAACCATCACACTGAGGAGTTGGACATAGGAAAAGGGTGTGGGTGATGAGGAGATTGAGAGTCCAGGGGTTGTGGCAGAAAAAATCACAAAAAGTAAGCTTTCTAGTCTATCTGCTCATTTTAATTATGCTAATGGGTGCTTTGGTTTAAAGAAAGAAAAAAGTGATGAAGGTGAAGAAAAAAGCTGTGAGAAGGAATCAGAGAAGAAAGAAAATAAGGTGTTTCAAGAGTCAGTAAGAAGAGAAAAGCATGAGCTATCAAGGTGTAGGCTAGTAGATAAGGGTGCACACATCAGTCCTCTTAGGAGGCGTTGTGAATGCCTTATATTTGACTACATGGAGTTACCTTAGCCTCACAGGTTTAAGGATGTTAAGTTAGATGTCCAGTTTGCTGACTTTTAGATATGTTTGAGAAATTACATATTAACATCCCTCTTGCAAATACTCTAGAGAAGATGCCTTACTACTGGAGGTTTATGAAGGAAATGCTCTCGAAGAAGAGGAAGTTCGAGGTGAATGCAGTGCTCAACTTGTCAGAGAATAGCACTATGATCCTGAAACAGAAAATGCCCCCAAAACAGAAGGATCCAGGGAGTATTTCTATCCCCTATGAAATTGGTAATTTAACAATATATAGGGTATTATGTGATTTAGGAGCAAGTATTAACCTCATGTCATATTCTTTGTTTAGGAAACTTGGACTGCAGGAAATTCAGCCCACTGATATTACCTTCCAGCTTGCTGATCGATCGATTACAAGACTAAAAGGTATTATGTGGATGTGCTTGTTAGAGTTAACAAGTTAATTTTTCCTGTAGACTTCGTGGTCCTAGATATGGAGGAGGATGGAGAGATCCCGATCATTTTGGGAAGGTCATTTTCAGCCACGAGCAGGGCAGAGGTGAGCATGCATCTAGGTAAGTTAACCTTGCAAGTGGATGATGAGAAGATAGTTTTCCAGATCTTTGACCCTATTAATGCTTTTAGTTCTGAGGATAAGAGATTTAAGGTTGATTTAATGGAAGTTAGATCTTTAGGACATAGAGATAGAAATTGGGATTTTGAGATGTTGGATGCTCTTGGTTGTTCTTTTGATGGATCTCCGGTTGTTTCTTTTTCTGTCGCTAAGAATTTGATTAATGTGGTTCCTATGTGATTGAGGATGCCTCTGTGTCTGTTGGAAAAAACAATTTGTCTAATAATAGTCTTTTGTTTTTGAGAAAAAATTAAGGAGGAAGTTGTTGTGTCTGATCATCCTAACTGTATGTTGACTGAATGTGCTGTTAGTGATTCTATTTTTTATGCTAATCATTTGGGTGAGGGTGTTCAAAAAGTCATGAATATCGAGCATGTGTTAGATGACTTTCTTGAGAATAGTGATTTCTTTGCTTGTAATAATTCTACCATGCTTGATAATAAATTGAATTTTGTGAAAATAGAATTTAAAATTTGTTGAAAAATAATGTGTTTGTTGAGAATGTGGAGCATGATTTTGTTGTGCCTCCTCATTCGAGTTCTGTCCTGGACAGAAATCACTAGGAGATGATTTCTTTAGGTGCTCAAAATTTTTTTGTCCCCTCTCCTATTAACCATATGATTCTTTCTCTCCATGTTTGACCAATTCTTTTTCTAATCAAAATGCTATGGGAGATTGTATTTCTAACCTTCAAAATGTAGGAAAGACGGAGGATGTTAACTTCTTTATCTTTGAGCCACCTTGATAAGTGTTTAGGGAACGTCGAGCTAATGACTCTAAACAAGCACTTCTTGAAACATTTGTTTCTGTTGATAAGGGTTTTTTCAGTTGTTTAGTTTTTAGTTGCTTTTGTTTCTGTTGAATAAATAGCCCTTGTTTGTTTTGCAGCTCCCTTTAGCGCTAGTAATCGATCATGCTCATTAGTGGAGGTCTCTTCAATTCAAGGAAGTATCGTTACCCCTTTTATCTATTTAGCTGTCCTTTTTGTTGATTGAGTGCTTTATTTAAACATTGAGGACAATGTTTGATTGTAGTGTGGGGGGAGTAGTGCTACACTTGGATGAGAGAGAATTTTGATTTGAATGATGGTATTTGTTGATTTTTTAGCTTAATTGAAACATTTTGTTGATTATTGAGATTGTGTGCTGTAGTGTTGTTTTAGGATTTTGCATGGTAAAGTGGATCATGGGATTCTGTGATTTGTGTTCCTCAGTGGATTGTGTTTGCATATGTTTTCTGGAATTTAGCCTACTGAAATCTGGGTTAATTTAAAATTTTTGCTTTAGATTCTTTGCAAATGTTGAGCACTTAGCCTACTTTTGATAAGTTGAATATTTAGAGGAGCTTTATGCCTTCTAGAAGTTTGTTGTCACTTCGATAGGCTTAAGGCTTGGTTTGTAAGTGAATTTGCAAGATAGTTTGTAAGATTAAGCTTAGGAGTAAGAAAAAATGTTAAATTGCCTGCGATAAAAAATAAAAGAGAAAAAGTTGAGCTTAGCAAATTTTATCAGTGAGTAAAGAAAAGAAAAAAGTATTTTGCATGAGCTTTAGGTGATTAAGGGTAAAAAAAGATGCCTCAATCATGATTAGTTAGGTCATCCATCGAGTAAGTGCTCTGGATAAGGGTCCCTACGACAGTTGTGTGAAAGCTAGTGCCCCTGATTATGGTAAAAGGTAAGTGTGGGGAAGTACTACCCCATAGTGAGTTCAGGCATCTAGTTTCTTATTACTTTCTTAGTTGTGAGGGAGCTAAATTGAGTCTTTCAAGCCAGTGTAGGGAGAAGATGAAAGGAAGAATGCATAAAATTACTTTGAATTAGTAAACAAGTCATCATTAGGCTATGCACACACACACGCAAAGAGTTTAGAGTTCCTTTTAAAATCACTCGTGATTTAGGCATGTTCTAATTCCATTGTTCGTGTTCTCTAATTCCACTTTTGAGTACATTGAGAATGGAGTCATTTTTGTATGCAATTTTCTTAAGCATTTATCATTTAGTGGGAGTTTAATTTTGTTTTGCTCGGGACTAGAAAAATGTTAAGTGTGGGGGTATTTTATAGCACTAATTTAGTGCTATATTTAGCCCAATTAATAGCTAGTTCTGCATATAATTGTGAGCTTTTATGTCGATATTTTGCATATTTCAGGAAACCTAGCATTTGAGACAGAAATTGATGATTTTGGAGCATCGGGTGATTTGTGGAGTTTAAAAGGACCCAAAATGTTGCTAAGTATGGACAAGAGGAGCTTCACAAGCGTTTTTGGCTGATGGAACGGTGTCTTGACACTCAAAATAGCATTGAGACGTTGTCCATTATGTTGAAAACCTAAGAGCCAGCGTCGAGACTCTGTCATGTGGCATCTCGACACTAGTGAGAGGCGCGCGTGAAGAATTTCATCCGGAGGTCTCGACATTGCCTTCACTTCTCGATGTTAAAGACGCACGCATTAGTTAAACGGTGCGTTCTGCACAATGTCGAGACGTTGTGTCGAAACCTACTATAAATTCATCGTTTTGGGACTGATTTAGGAGAGACCATTTTAGGGTTTTTGACCTAAACTTCGATAACTTACCTTCTTGGGACTATGGAGCATGAGACGGAGTGTTTGGGAGGGTTGTTTGAGGCCCGAGATTGCGGAATTCGAGGTGGAAGTTGAGAATTCGACAATGACGATCTTCTCTACTATTTTCTATCCTCTGTTTTATGTATCTTAGGGCTTTAGGATTGTTTGTATTGTGCTGTTTAATTGCATTTATAGGCTAATTCTAGTTGTTTACAGGTTAAGAGCACTTTAGGTTTGTAATTATGGATTAATTGTGTTTATTGACATTTAATTACTTGTTTAATTTCATTTGATTCCATTGTTCTTAATGCCTCTAATTATTTGACCATTAATTAGTTGATTCTAGTCTTAAATTCAACCCGACGAAGGAAATTTAGGATCGAACTAATCCAATTAACACCCTAAAATTGCCTAAGTGACATAGGATTAACAATTGACAAGTGAGACTTAATAGAAGTGGACTCAATCCTAATTAATTAATCAATTAGAGCTAAGGACACATTAGCGTGTTCGAATGAGACCGATAGGAGATTTCAACCGGTTTAGCTCTATTGGAAGATTAATTAAATGTAACATCCAATTCTCATAATTACAACCTAATTAGTGCTCGATCCCCTAAACTACCCCTTAATTTGGTATCTCCAACCTTTTTATCTACAATCTAGTTTAGAATTTCATTTAAAGCATCTTTTATTTTAGCTTTTGCCTTAAATAATTCCAAGTGTTAGTACTCTTAGTAGTTAATTAACTAAAGAAAAAGCTTCCATTTCTACTTCCTCTCGTGGGATACAATACTCAGTACTCTAGTGCCATTTTATTATTACTTCGATCACATGCGCTTGTGTGTACGTCCAATCATGTACTTTTAGAAAGTTTTTAATTTCTAACTCAATGGTCATGCCATTGGTTTAACTTATATATGCTACCAACTTTATACTATATATTAAATGTTAAGCCACGTTTATACACTAGATTGTCTCCTACTCAAGGTAGATGATCAATCTTATGTTCTCATTGTTTGAGGAGTCTTATAATACTCTTCCTTAGACAAAATTAAGTTCATGTTGGAATGATACATTATCATTCTTTGAAGTTTTGTATCAAATAATTGACAACAATTTTGTCAATATAAGATGTCTAAGACAAAATTAGCATTTTGTCCTTGAAATTTCTATTTGGATTTATAGGACATGTTGATAGATGATGAGACTTAATTCGAACATGCTCATTCATGCCTAAATTGTCCTTTTTCCTCTATTTTTATGGAATTAATTGAATATTTTGTAGGAAATTGGGAGCAATGCTTATTTTTGGGAAGAATGCAGAATCAGGATAAAAACGGGTCAAATTGGAGGTTAATCGAACACTTGAGCGAAAAGATATGAAGGATTGACGATTATACCCTTGAGGAGCATCGAGATGCTAGGCAGAGGCCTCGCTCAACACTGCAAGGCAGTAGCCTCGGATGTAGGGCAGTATCTAGACACTGCCTAGCTGCGTTGATACGTTGTTGCAAGTCCAGAACTCGCGAATGCAAGACAACGTCTCGACGCTGTAATAGTAAGTGTCCCAAGATGCTGCGTTGAGCCCCCATCGACGCTGATCTAATTAAGGGTAGCAAGCAGAGTCTCGACATTACTTCGATTTCTATAAATATGTTTCTTTCGTTTTAGGTTAAGAGAGTTCCAAATCCCAGCCCCCAATTCTCGATTTCTCCTATCCTTAGTCAGTTTTGAGACACTTTGCTTCATATTTTGAGTATTTTGGGCTTGTATTTTGACCACGGAGTTGATGGAAGCACTTTTCAGCTAGGATTTCTCAACTAGTTTGTGGTAATTAGGGAGAAGTTTTGCAACATTTATGAGGATTTTGTAACTATTTTTAGTATTAATGTAGGTTTTTATGCTATATTAACTCTAGGGTATAAGTCTTAGCATACTCTTTATTAATAAAATTGACGACTCGTATTAATTTAGAGTTTTGCTTTGCTATGCTAGTATTTTGTGGGAAACTTGAAGCTCTAGCTTAATTTTAGTAGTAAAGAGGCCGGTAGCTATTGTTAGTTAAGTTAAGTAGGACTACTTAATTGCGAGAACGAGGTAGGCTCTAGAGTTAGTATGCATGTGGTAGTTTAATTCGAAGGATCCGTCGTGTTAACCTAATGCATTCTGGCGTTTCCTGTATCTTAGAACTCCAGTTCTTTGGAGAGCTCCTTCGAGGCTTTGGGGAGCTGGTCGATTTTAAAACCATGCGTTAATTTACATTTTAAGTAGTCATGTGATTAATGTTGTAAAACAGATCCCAATTTACCTTGAGCTAGCATTCCCTTTAATTTGTGAGTTTCCTTTGTCCCTAATTTCGATTGCAGGTTTAGTTTTAACAAGTTTAATCTTCGCTCTTGTTTTATTTAATTTTCTCGCCATTTATTTTTCCTTGCATGAAAATCTCCCCTTTCAGTTCTCAAAATCAAAGAAAGAAAGAAAAATAACAAAGTTTCACCTCCCTGTGTTTCACACGGCCAATAGAAATCTTACATCGTTCATAACGAGTAAAATGTCATCAACATAAAACATGAGAAAAATCCACTAAGCAATTAATGATTTTCTTGTCTATTCAGGTTTCATTAATATTTATTCAAAGTCATAGGTTTCGATACTTTTATCAAATCTTATATTCAAAGATCTAAAGGTCAATTCATTTCATAAATGAACTTTTACAATTTGCAAACTTTTTGCTTTTGATCTTAAAAATAAATCCCTCTGATTGATTTGTGTGGATGCACTCTTTAAAATTTCTTTTCAAAAAAGAAGTCCAAATATCCATTTGTCATATCTCATATGAAACAATGGATTAATGCTTATAAACTTTAGTATGGAAACATGGAAAAAAATTTACTGATAGTGTACTTTCTTACATTAGGCTTAACCCTTTGTCGCCAATCTCACTTTAATGGTCTATAACTTTCTTTTCTATACACTTTTTCCTTTGGTAGAACCACTTATAACCTATGGGTTTGATCCCATCAAGATCTACAAGTTCCAAACAGAGATGAAGTACATGGAGTCTATCTCGAGAATCATGACTTTTATCTATTGGTCTTTATTACTATCCCCATTGTTACTTTGAGTTCAATAAGCCCTCAATTTGGTCCTCTAACATGGCAACTTAGGCTTCAATTAAGCCCTTATAATGGTTGAGTCATTTCATAACTCTTCCACTTAGAATATATGGAGGTTCAAGTAAAATAATCATATAAATCATAATATAACGAAATTTGGCACACAACATGCTAGCACACAAGCAAACAGACCCCACAGGAAGAATTCTACTTACCACATTCCCAAGATATTCCAAGGTATTCATACACGATAAGTTAAAGATTTAGAAGTTAGAAAACAACTCCAAAGCCTAGATTGAAACTAAAGGAGTGTTTGGAAGGACTTTCTTACCTAAAGAGAACCTTGAGCCTTACTCGAATACTCCAAATTAAGCCCAATCTACGAACGCAAGTTTACAAGAATTAGAAATTAATCTAACGCATCTTATTTTAGTTCGAAGGATTTAAAGACTTGCTGAAACTTATTGGAACTTACTGAACTAATCCAAACAAGCTCGAATTATTGTTGGTTGGTGTTCGAGAGTGTTCGAATGTGCCAAACCGACTGAAACTCTACTATAAATCCCATTTTTTGACAGTAAATGGCTCCGAATGTGGACTATTCGGAGTCCAAACAAGCTAAAATCGCAAATAAGAGATGTTTAAGGCATGGGTAATCCAAAACTAAAGTCGTCGTCAAACAAGAAGGAACTCACATTGGTCTGCTGAAATTCCCATTTTTTTTGCAGAAAATAGCTTCGAATGTGGGATGTTTTGAGTCCAAACAAGATAAAATCGCAAATAAGAGATGTTTAAGGCATGGGTAATTCAAAACTAAAGTCGATTAGGCATGGGTAAGAGACAAACCTAGTCAAACAAGAAGGGGTTCGCGTTGGTCTACTGTAAATCCCGTTTTTTTGCAGAAAACTGCTTCGAATGTGGACTGTTTTGAGTCCAAACAAGCTAGAATTACAAATCAAAGGTGTTTAGGGTATGGGTAATCCAAAACTAAAGTTTATTTAGCAAGGGTATGAGTTATACCTCGTCAAATTGAAGGAGAACGCGTGGCTTTCGTGCTGCTGCTGCAAAACAGATATGCTTGAGCCGCCGCCGTCGCGTGGAAGATCGTTGGAGAGGAAGTGTTGGTCGAAGAAGGAGAAAAGAAAAGGAGAGGTGGCCAGCAACTTCTGTAACGACCCTATAGGCTCAACGCGCTACCTAAGAGTCATTACTAAGTCACGTCGCTATATTACCAATAATTTCGGCAGCATAACGACGTAACTACGCGAAAACCAAAAATTTGACCCTTACCTGATAAGACATAGGAAAACACACTTCTAAGATTTTCAAACAACCTCCTAGCATCCAACAAACTTCTCAATATGATGCTAGGGTTCAAACAGCAGAAAACCAAATATACGTGCACGATTTACAAAGAAAAGTTAAAAGACCTTGAATCATTCTCCTAAACATTTAAAAACTCGACATGAGTTCTATGTACATCTAGAAACATAAAAGAAGCGGAATAGCGATCGGTCGGCTCCCATGACTCGAGTAGCTGATCTCCGGTCACGCGCTAGGGCCGATCTTAGCCTTACCTGAAAACATTTTTAAAAGGAAAAGGGTGAGTATTAACGAATAATACTCAGTAAGTCAATCATAGTTTCAAAATAAGAGTTTCAATCACATGCAACATGTCATTTTAAATCATAAAACCATCGTAAACCATTGCTTTAGTTGGGGAGCTAAAATTCATTTTATAAACCATGTACTTTTCCTCGCGGCTCTCGTGAACGATTAAATTCTTCCGAGGGCCTCGTGAACAGTCCGAAGACAGTTTTTCCATCGAATAGAGTCCTCCCTAACTCTGAGAGTTGAGCTCGAAAGCTAACATACATCGTGGAGTCCGAAGACTCAGCCCGAAGGCTACCATCGTGGAGTCCGAAGACTCAAGCCCGTCGGCTACCATCGTGGGGGCACTCTCGAACCCCGGGAGCATAGAGAGTCCGAAGACTCGGGTTCCCTCAAAACCCACATAAAACTTTTGGGAGAATTATCGTCACGGCCTTACATAAATCTTTTCATGAGCACACAACACATGCATGAGGTCCCATTCGTTTTAGAACATAGTCATGAATGCATAAATCAAGACAATCGCATTTCAAAGACATACATATCATTTCCATTCTTTTTAACATGAAAACTCAAATAGAACTCATGGAAATAGCGTATAAAGGAATATACATATAAAACACTTTCTTTCTTAAATACTTAACATGAAAACATAAACTTTCAAAGTAAACATAGAGCTAGCTCAAGGTTTTGAAAACTTCTTTCGTTGTGAGATCCCTTACCTTAAATCTTTACTTACTAAAATACCCTTTCTCCACTAGTAATGAGCTTCTCGAGTTCCCACTCCAAGTACGAACCAAGGTCCTCGACAATTCACCTAAAAAGTGTTCTAAACGTGTCTTAAACCATCCGAATTACGCTAAAACACATTCTATCATTAATAACTCGACGAAACGGACCAAATGGCAAATTTTACCCAACTCCGGCGAACGGCGGCGCGTGACCGGAGCACGGCGGCGCGTACGGCGGCGGACGGCGGCTCGTGGGGATTCTGATCGGCGCGTGAGGGCGCATTTTAAGCAGATCTGGTGCGATCGGGACTTCGGTGAGGCATTTGCAACAGATCCGGCGCGATTTGAGTTCTGTTAGATGAAGGAGAAGAAGAAGAAGTCCGGCGAAGCTACTGTCGTCCGGCGAAGAAGCTCACGGCGAGGTTGGGTGTTCGGTTCAAAGCTTCTCCGGCGATCAAGACTGCGTGGGTCCTCGATTTGGAGCTCCGACGGTCGTTGCTCGCGAGTTTCCGGCGAGGCGTTGGAGACTCGCGTGATGTAGCTCTCCGTCGAGCTTCCGTGCGGTCGGCGGCCTGGAATCGGGTATGGCGTACAGCGGCAACAACCCGAGGAAGAAGAAGACGCAGCCGGCGACTGGTCGGAGAAAAAGATGAAGAGGAAGAAGCAGACGGCGGCAGTTCAGCCTCTGAGCAGCCGGCAGTTCAGGCGGATGGCGGACGGCGAGGGCGCGAAGGATTGGCCGGCGGCGTGCTGCACAGCGTCCGGCGATGACCTTTGTACTTTGCCGTCGGAGAGAGAGAGAGAGAGAGAGAGAGAGAAATCGGAAGGGAGAAGCCATCGTGAGGAAGAAGAAGAAGAAAAAATAAAATAAATAATAAAATAAATAAAAATAATAAAATAAAAATAAAATAATAAAATAATAAAATAATAATTATATATATATATATAATGGATAAGGATGGGAATTTGTTTAAAAAAATAACTTCCAATTTTGCCCTTCTAACCAAATAAATCTTCAAATTAGCCCTTTTTCTCATTCCAAATTGCAAATTAACCTTAAGATTTAATTTACCCAATGAAAATCATTCCAAATTAATTTCCATAATTTGAAATTAATGCCTATAAATAAGTCGGGCGTTACAACTTCAAAGTGAGGGAGAGGGGAGGAAGAAAGAAGAAGATGAAGATGAAGGTCTTAGGGCTTTTTTTTTTTTTTTTTCCCTCTTTGTTTTGATTTTTAATTCCTTCTCTCTTTTAATTCCCCAAAAAGTAAAAAGATAATAAGTAAAAGGAAACATTCTAGAATTTAGGAATTCCTAATTTTAAACTCTTAAAGATTTGAAAAAGATCCTAAATGATTGAGGATTTGGGTTTCTCTTGAATTTTATAGATAGAATCTAAAATTAAACTTCCAAACTTTAGGAATTAAAGATTTAACTAAAAATCTCTTTTCCCTAAAACTATTAGAAATTTTAATTTACCAACTTAAAGGATAAAGTAATAAAATTCTAATTTTCAAAATTAGAACTGTAACGAATAACTGAGGCTAAATATTCTAGAATAGCCTAATTTTATAACGTGGAGCGTTATAGATTTGAACATATTTCAACCTTTTTGGGTCCATTCTAGCATGTATGCTGAACATTCCCAGATTCTGAAGTGTTGTAAACTAGCTTTACTATTATTCTATAATTCCAAAGTTGTCTTAGAGACACTTTTGAAGGGAATCATGTTCACTATGCAATTTCCATTGCATAGCCTAACTAGAGCCTGGTAATAGTGTGTAACTCATTATTGATGTGACCATATCTAACAAGGTCTTATTTCTCCTCTCACAGCACAATTTCACACAATTGTACTTGGCATTGAGACTTAAGATAAAATTCCACTAATTTCTATCAATTGTCTCTTAGTACGTATGTTTATGTACTTTCACTATATGTTCTGATCATAGTATCTTAATAGACTTACCTAATTGATTTTCAACTTCAGTCTTACTTTTCTTGAACTTTTAAAAAATCTAGACTTATCATCAGGTAAAGATATTAATACCTTGAATAATCATCAATTAGAGTGATGAAATATTCATAATTAACCACATTTGGCTTTTACATTCACTAGACCACTTGGGTTCGAACATATAAGCTCAAAGTGTTCTTTGGCCTTGTAGCCTTTTTCAATAAAAGCCTATTGACTATATTGCATGAAAGACAAGATCTACAGACAAGTAAAGTAATTACCTCTAACTTTTAGAGAATCATCTCTTACTAATCTTTTCGTTATATTCAAGTTGATGTTAATTGACCTTAAGTGCCAAATTTAAGTATCATTGTTAGAAGAAAACATATGTCTTTCTATTCTGGACACTATAGTATTGAATATCTCATTATTGTGTAGCATTGTATATGTTAACATTTTAACACGTATAAATTGTTCTTGTTGCGTGATTTTAATTTGCTCACAAAAATAACCGCAAGTGTATGGTGTCAAGTCTTAATATAGTCGTAAGTATAATTTATCGTCTCTACAGGGATTAGTTTTCTTTAGACCTTAATTAAGTACCGTAGTTACTTTTACCCAATTTTATTTAGAGAACCAAACTTTGGAATCAAGGAAAAATAAAATCTAAATTAATATGTATATGCTTTGGAGTCCAATTTTGAGAAACATGAATGGTTGATTAAATTAAGCCCAATTTTGATTGATTAGAGAATTGAGTTATAAACCAACAATTCTAAGCCAAGAATTTCTATTGTAATCAATTGACTCACTCAAGCCCAATTGAACTCATGCAAAGAAATAAATCAACCTCTTGGTCTATTTCTATTACTAAGCATGGCATTAAGTCATTCTCTTAAGGCCTCTAGAATTAACCTACTCACTTTTATGCAATAGATTAACCCTAGTCATGCATCTAATGTTCTTTAACTAAATTTACTCTCTCGAGCTAAATCTAGTCTAACAAGCAAAACCATGGCCAAAGGTTAAGACAATGATAGCAAGATGCATAAAAGGCGTCAATACATAAACTACAACTAGAAATCAACTAAATGTTCAACAATACAATCAAACTAATGTCTAAAACACAGATTTACAACATTAATACAATCCATAAAAACTTCTAAATCCAAAAGAAAAGAATAGGAAATAGATCATAAACTTAGGTCGCGTGCCAACACTCGTTTCCAACGTGATGTCCACGATCTCGAGCTTTGAGTCTCCTCTTTAGCTCTTCAAAGGTCTCCTCTAGGTCCTTAGATAGTGTTTGAATAAAAAATAGGGTTTTTGGTCTCTTAAAATGGCTCCCATTTGATGAATGAAAAACTTTCTTTTATAGACATCGAAACATCGTTGCAACGCTATGGGCAACGTTGCAACGCTGTCCTTTCAAATTTCATGAAAAAGGAAAAAATAAATTTGGTTAGCGTTGCAACGTTATGCCTATTGGATTCCAAGGCTGAAGGGCTGCTTCTATAGCGTTGCAACGCTATCCCTTCGAATTTCATAAAAAAAGAAAAATTAAATTTGGCTAGCATTGCAACGTTATGCCTACTGGATTCCAAGGTTGGAAGGCTGCTTGTATAGCGTTGCAACATTATAGGTGGCGTTGCAATACTATACTCTCGAGCTTAAATGCTTGATTACTTCTCTTCAACACTTGGATATTCAAGTATAGCTCAATTATGCTCCAAATTCGTCCAAATAATCTTCAAAGCTCCGGTTTTGTTCCAATTGCTGGATTTTACAAAATATACATAAAAACACATCAAAGCTCACACATTCATAGCAAAACTAGCAATAACCTAAGCCTAGAAATAGCACTATTTTGTGTTCTATCAATTCTCATTTTCAGTTGAACATATTTTCAAACAATTTTGAAAATATAAGCTTTATTAATTGAAAAAATTATATTATATAAACTTTCTAGTAATAAAATCACAGAAATATAATTTCTCTTATTAGTACTAAAAGCATCATGTTCAGCATTAAGTAACTTAATAACATCTTAATATCTCTCCCTAAACTAATTGAGATGGGCTTCTTAGTGCCGTCGTGTAGAAACCATTCTACATCATTATGTATTTTTCAAACATTACACATTAAATGTAATGAAAAAAATCTAGATAGTAGATCTTGAACCAACTATCTAGGTGGTGTTGTTTATTCTCCACCAAAAATTTAGTAAATCAAATTTACTTTTATTTACATTTTGCTTCCCATTGAGATATTTAAAAAATTCCTCTTATTACGACTGTTCTGGCTAATTTAGAAACTATTTTCTCTTATAGCTTTAGTCATTTTTGTTTTTTTCTTGGATTTTTGTAATACTTAATCCCGAGATTATTTAAAAAATTATATAAATTTAGCATCTATTAACTTCAACATCCCAAATGTTATTGTCATTTTCTTTATCTTCTTAGCTTAACATCTAATATGTCAACTAAGAGAAACCAAGTTGGGAGATCAACTTTAAATTATTTAGAATTAAACAAAAATTATGGTTAAGCAAACATATCTTTGATGAAACAATGGAGATAGTTACGGCTGGTCTTTAAGGCTTCTTGTGTTCCAGCTAGTCGAGTCTCCCAGACTTTTATAAAGTCTTCCTTGCTATGACTCGAAAACAAAACCAAGGCATCTAAATTTTCTCTATAGAGGAGATGTCTCTTTTGGCTCAATCCAAAGGTCTTATTTATAGGACCTAGGATAGAATCTTTCCCAAACCAAATAATATATATTGATAGCACACAAAATGTGCTATTTCTAGGCTTTATTTTTGTTCGTCTTCATAGCCTACTTGGTGTTTTTCACGAGTTTATTTATTGAAATTTCAGTTATCGAGCAATCGGAGCGAAATCGGAGAATTTGGAGATATCATGACAAGTTTGGAGCTTATGGAACATAAATTTCGAGGCCATGTGAAGCAATGCAAGGAATTGATCAAGAATGCCCGAGAGCATAGCGTTGAGATACTATGTATAGCGTCTCAACGCTATAGGTGCAGCCTTGAAAAGCAGGATTTCCGTACACATAGCGTCGAGACGCTGCTTTATAGCGTTGAGACGTTGAAAACACGCGCACTAGGTCCCTTCCGTCCGTAGCATTGAGACGCTGTCCACAGCGTCTCAACGCTGCCCCGATTTTCCTTCTTTACTGTGCGAATTAGGGTACAGCGACGAGACACTGTCCCTAGCTTCTCGACGCTGCCCCGATTTCTATAAAAGAATCCTTACTTGCTTGCGAAAAGGGGAGTTGCTTTTGGAGAAAATTAAGCCCTAGCTCGATTTCTACTCTAATTTTGGAGACAAGGAACATTCTTGAGAGCGGAGAACGAGAGTTCAAAGTTCGAGATCGTGACGTGCATCGGGAACAAGGATCGACACGTGAAATAGAGTTTTTCCTTTCCCTTTTTGTTGTAGTTCTTGTTATGGATTTTTGTTTAAGTTTAGAATTGTTTTTCGTGATTATGAGTGACTAAACTTTAGCTAGGGAATTGATGTAGCCATTGAATTCTTTATTTAGTTGTTAATCCATGCTTGATTATGTTTTTTAACTATTTGTGTTTGAATGCACTTAATGCTTGTGAATTTTTGGCCAAGGTTTGCATGAGTTATTGATCTAAATCTGTGCTTGAAAGAGTGGTGTTTAGATTAGAATAAATTCGAACACAACTAATTGTAAATTCTTGCATGTAAATGAGGAATTCTCTTAGAATCATAAAAAAACAATCTTAATTCCTTGTAAGCTATTAAAATCTAGACAGATACGTTAGGTTTATAGTCTTGCATGAGGTCAATTGGGCTTGGAAGGGTCTTTTGATAACTGTGTGTCTTGCTTATAGTTTTGCATAATCATACATTAGATTAATCAATTTAAATATTGATTCAATTGGTGAAGTCAATTCCCTAGGTTTTTATCTCTTTGGCATTCCTTTATTTTGACTTAATTTTGTTAATCAAGAAACTCCTAAAATTACTTCTCTAAATAAAATTGGATGTTATTATTTATGGTAATCAATTGATCTAAAAAACCATTCCTGAGGACGATACTTTACACCCATTAATCACTATACTAAAACTTGACACCGTACACTTGCAGCTTTGCATGGTTAATAAATCATGCAACAAATATATATATTTAACATAATTGAATCTCATTCAAATCTCTTAAAAAATTCTACAACATATATTTACCTATTTGAATCCCATTCAAATTTCAAATGTATTGTTTCTTTAATGTATCTAATACATCAATATATTATTCCCTTTAATATTTAATGAATCAAATACACTAAATATATTTTCTTCATTTAATATATTAAATTTTAATTTGAACATTTCAAATTTTCTTTCAACGAATTTGATCCCTTGATGTTCTTAAGAGCTAGCAATGGGAGCTTATGGACCTACATGCTCTAGGCTCCAATGATACAAAATTAATTAATTAAACTTTTTAATTAATTCATTAACTATAGGTCACTCAACTATAGACTTAGAGTTGCACTCTTATGCACTATAGAACAAGTTGTATCCATGGATATAGTCACTTCATGCAAGTCAATCCTTTACAAGTCATTCATAATTAAAATTGGTTCAAAAGCCTGTTTTATCCTGTAATTACATATTATACCTTAAGTACCATTGATCATCTAATGAACAATATGTTTATAATCCAATTATAAACTAAGATCCTCTCGGGCCAACAAGAGGGTGGGGTATTCAAGTCCCAAAATCAACAATTAAGGGTACTAATCATCTACTTACCCTATATGAGTAGGAACGAATTCCATCTTGTGAAACTTATATTCCCAACTCCATATTTGGTCAAGTCCTTAAAATGAAAGGCTAGTTGAATCGGCTATAAAAGTCACTCTCACCCATGCAAATCAAAGGACAAGCCCTCACAAGTAGGAGTTCATAACTCACTCAAGATTAAGATCAAGTCACATATGATCATTCAGTGAAATATTAATCTTCTAAGTAATGGATTTATAAAGAGAGATTAAATATTCTGCGGTCCAGACTTATACAAACTCATTGTATATGATACACACACTCACATGTCTTCATATGAATGATTTGTATCAAATCATTGTAACTGTTACAAAGTGTGTCATATCAATAGTGTTACTAGGATAAGAGACCCAACCTTATCCATATACTATAGATTTTTTAGGTTATTTCTTGAACATGATCATCCCATATGAAAACTACTGTTCAATACTATACTCATAAACCTATGATTTTTCATATAATGGATAATGTAATATTGCAAATAAAAATAATCAAAATTATTAAATAATAAAATATTAATTACAGGTATAAATGTCAACATAAGTTACAACATAATAGAAAATATGGAGGAATCCTAACTGATCTATGATTTAGGCGAATCCTAACCAATATAGAATTTGGAAGAATCTTAACTGACCTATAATTTAAGAGATAGTTATACATTATTCTCTAATAGGCCCCTGCAAGATGGAGCTCCGAGAGAAGAGATGAATCTTGGAGAGTAAGTAGTTGAACTACATTTGAGGTAGTGGTTTGGTCAACACATCTGCCAGCTGATTTGTAGATGAGGCATGAGTGACACAAAGAATGTCATCCCAAACTTGTTTATAAATAAAGTGGTAATCAAGTGCCACATGTATCATATGAGAAAATGGAAGACTAGGTTATTGCATGACAGCTATGCCGTTTAGAAAAACCATTAAGTTATAGGGTATGTGGAGGTGATGTGAGGTGCGAGATGCCATTTGTAGATAAATAAGTCACAAGTCCAGTATATCACCCCCCTCCCCCAAGTTATATAAGTAGAGAGTCACAATTTTTTTTTGAAAGAAGTTTTCAACAAGTGCTTTAAAATGAGAAAAAATTGTTGAAACCTCAAATTTGTATTTGATAGGGTAACATCAAATATAGTGTATGAAGTGATCCACAAAAATGACATAGTATTTGAACCCATCAATGGAATAAATAGGAAAAGTCCACAAGTTAGATAATATTATTTGGAGTGGAGAGTGAGACAAAAGAGATAGATTGAAAGAAAGGTAATCTATAACTTTTATCGCTAAGACGATCATTACAATGTGATGACTTGCTAGAATGATGTGAATTATTATGCGATATTCGGTTGTCTATGCGCAAGTGTACACATATTTTTGTAGCAAGCAGTAAGTAAATTATCGAATCCACGGGGACTATTAATTCTTCTAATTATCCTAAATTAATTCTTAGTAACTCAGTTGGTAACCATTCAAAATTATCAATGGAAATGAAATAAGAGAAATCACAAATGCTGGAACAAAATTAATGCTAAAGCATGCAACAACAGAGTAAAGATTCAGAAAACAGAGAATGATTAACTTGTGCTTTAATTAAACGAAAGGCTCGGATTAGACGTAAGTCATGCATTAGTTAAGTTACGAACTGAGTACACATTCATTCCATTCGATTCACTACAGACTACACGGTATTCTCCCGAATCACCGAATATATGCTGTCGCAATTAAATTACTTCAGCACAATAAACCCACTGTACTTTATGTGCGTTAGGCGAGTGGCTATCCCTAACCTACCCACTTAGTTAGCTACTAACCTTAACAAGAGGCTAACGTGGTTTTCAAGTTTTCAGCCCCTCCTATTCTTCCCAGAAATCAGAGGGACGATGTTCATAACGGCTGGCCAAGCGGAAACAAACTAAGAATAAAACCCCTTAAAAACCAAATCGAAGGAGATGAAGTCTACTCAACTATAACATTAGCTAAAAACAATCATCCTCTAATCCTCACCTTATGGTGATTAGTTCATGCTACAGGAAAAACGGAAAAACAGTAGAAATGTAGACATAATGAAAGTAAATACAGAAAACGACTAAATGACAGAAGAAAATATAGCAGGAGAAGTCGAAATGCTGACCCAAGTTTCTTGACCCAGCATCGGCGTCTTTTCGACTGGAAACCTTCCGTTTTGGGCAAAACTCCGGTGGTAGCTCTCTGGTCGACACCCTTCTCATCCTCTACTTCCTCTCTTCTGTTATTTCGGGAACCTCACTTCTCCTCCCCTCTTTTTCAATCAAAAAACGGCTGCCCCATTATAAAAGTCACCCTTTATGAAAACGAGGGCTGATTAGACTTGTCCTTGTGACGTGGCGGGCTCTGGTTGGCTGAAAACACGTGACTAGACTGACAAATTCCAGCTCAATTAATGAATAACAGCTCCCACGTGCTAATTTCATATAAGCCTGAATCACGAAATTTGCTCCAGCAATTAGTTGTAAAACTGCTGTTCGTGGCTTCTTGAGTCCTCATTAATCCAACCTAATTTAATCACATAAAAGACCTTAATTAGGATAACTTTGCTCTAATAAAAATATTACTATATCAAAATCAGTCCTAGAGCAAAATGACTCCAAGCTAGGGAATTTCCAAGATATAATGAGATAAAATATGGCAATTTAGTCCAAAAAATACAAGCATATAACTCTTAATTTAAGAGTTATCACAATGAGAGGTTTTTTTTACTAGAGAAATGCATTAGATGCTAGTTAGAATATGGAGATAATGTGGCATAGGATTGACTCAAACAAATGACCCAAATAATGATGCCAGTCATGGTGAGACACTTTGACACTAGTGAAAAGAAATGGATGAGATGTGGAGAGAGAGATAGGCCATTCATACACACCATCTTTAATTTGTCCTTCCATTAATTACCCTCGTCAACAGATCCTTCACAAGAAACGGGGAGGGTAAGAACTCAACGGAAGTGTAATTAGATTTGGAAAAATTGAGATATGAAAATAAGATTTCTTTTCATGTTGGGAACACATAGGACATCACATAATCGAAAATTCTAAGGGTTAGAAGAGAAGTGGAGCCAATGTGTGGAATATGTAATTAGTACTATCATCAATAACAATATCATCAAGACCCTCATAAGAAGTGTGGAGAGAGAGATTGTCGAGGTCAACAATTATATGCTGAGAGGCACCACTATCAAAAAAGCCAATTAGGTGTGTGCTTTCGGTTCCTATGGAGAGGCAATTACCTTATTGGTTATTGGGAGAATTTGTCAAGGGGTGGATAACATGGAGAAGGGTACCATGGCCATAGATAATAGAGTTTTTCCTCAGACGCGATAATCAAACCATGGCCATGGATAACATTGTTGCCCTCCAAGCAGCCATCACCCCCAACACAAAAAATCTCACATTTCCTTTCCAACGCATCAACATCCCTCAAAACATATCTTAAAACTCACCTCCACAAACTACCTTGCCTGGAAACTTCAATTTGAAACTATCCTAATCGGCTATGACCACAAATACATTGATAGATCCCATCCATGCCCACCTAAAACCATCTCCACCGACACAGCTCATCTCCAAACTCAACCTTTCTTCCATAGATTTGACAAGACAAGCTTCTCTTTGGTGCACTTGTCAAATTCATCTTTTCTCCCCCTATACTCCTTATCCAATAAGCTGCCACCTCCTGTGGTGCATGGAAAATTCTTGCCAACACCTATGTTTGTCCGGCTCTTGGCCACATTAAGCAATTAAAGGATCAACTCAAACGAGCCACCAATTTCTGAATACATGCAGCTCATCAAATGTCAATCCGATCACCTAGCTACTCTAGGAAAACCTCTAGATCATAAAGACCTCATTGAGAAAATTCTTGAGGGCCATAATGATGACTATTGCCATATTATCAACATTGTTGAAGGTCAAGAAAGACCCATCTTATTTGATGAGCTCCATGGAAAACTCATCAACCAAAAATTGTTTGTTCAGTAGTCACAACAGGCATCCTCTCTACATCCAATCACAGTGAATGTTACCTTAACATGACACGGTGATCAACATCGCTTCTCAACACCTCAACTCGAATAATCCTTTCAATCTCCTCAATTGTCATCAACCTGTCACAAGTAGCAACCATATTTCAATAAGTGTCAAGGTTGCCAAAATGTGAGCATATTGTTGTAAATTGTCCAATTTACCAACTTGTTCCCCTTTTCTCTTCCACCACCTATTTCAGACACCTCTTCCCCTTCACCCTCACCACTAGTTCTCACAATCCTACCTTCTCAAGACCACCATACAACCTCAAGCCGGCCACCTAAACTAACTACCTCCTCCTGAACCTCGTTTATAATCACACACTCAATAAACAACATTTTTAAACCAATAACCGAACTTAGTCTCTCAGCCCAACTTTCCCAAGATATTAATCTGACTTGTTTCACTCACGCCATCATGACAATAGGTGGCGATAGACGATGCCCGATGAGTTTGATGCCTTGGTCAATAATGGCACTTGGGAGTTAGATCCTCTTACAACAATGTAAAATTTAGTGGGTGTGTAAATAAATTTTTTTAATAAAACACTCACCTTATGGCTTTGTTAACAGTTACAGGCTTGGTTGGTTGCTAAAGGGTTACATCAACGCCCTAGTGTTGACTATCATGAGGCATTCAATCCAGTTGTCAAACCCATTATAATTTGACTTGTTCTTTCTATGACGAGCAATAATGATTGGGATCTTTGTCAGCTAGATGTCCACAATGCATTTCTTCAAAGCACCCTTACTGATGATGTTTTTATGACTCAACCTCAAGGACTTGTTAACTTAGATTAACCTTACCACGCAACCTACGAATTCGACATCTATGGCTTGAAGTAGGCCCCTAGAGCTTGGTACAATGAGCTTTACCACTTTCTTCTTGCATCTTTATTATCGAACTCAATCGCTGACACCTCCATGTTCATACAAATAAGTTACAGTGTTATACTTTGATCTTACTTGTCTATATGATGATATCATTGTCATAGGTAACAACACTCTATCAGTCTTGAACTTCATATCCGTTCTTGCCCATCGCTTCTCAGAAGAATTTTGGTCATCTTTACTACTTCCTTCGAGTTGAGGCAGTACCTCATTCTCAAGGCCTACTCCTCTCTCAGTGATGACACAACAATGACTTATTTGCTTGAACAAATATGACTAATGCTCGCCCTATCACCACACCTCTGGCTACCTCACTAGTCCCTTCTCCTAACTCTAGCACAACATCGTCTTACCTAACCGTGTTTCAAATTATTGTTGGCAGTCTTCAATTAATTTCTCACCCTTACTCATTTATACATCACTTATGTAATCAATAAGTTGTCGCAATTCATGCATTGCCAACTATTGATCATTAAAATGTTGTTAAGCGGATTTTCCGCTACCTATGTGGCACACTTGATCTTGGTGTCCTTCATCGCCAACCACCTCTTGTCCTTCATGCTACTTTGTTGCTGATTGGGCGGGAAACAAAAATGACTTCACCCCCACCAGTGCATGTATCATAAATTTGGGCCATAATCCAATCTTCTAATGCTAGAAGAAACAATGTATGGTGGCTTGCTCATCCATAAAAGTAGAAAATTTCTTTGATACCATATAAAGTTATATAAATGATGAAATAATCATTTGACCTTTTTATTGATAAGTGTGAGTATTTATAAGTCACAAATGCAAGTTACAACAAAATAGTAAATATGGAGGAATTCTAACTAATCTATGATTTAGGAGAATCCTAACCAATCTACAATTTTAGGAGATAGCTATACATTATTCTCTCTAATATTAAGTTTGAGGCAGAGTCGATTCTTATCCCTATCCCTAAAATTAACACAGAAAAAATTTTCTCCTTTCAACTTTGCTCCCCAACCAAAACAAAGAATGACTACCCTATTTTGAGCGGACTCCATACTTTGAGTTGAATGGTTATCGTGAAATAGAATGACCAAATTTTGGTACATTTGTTATTGGGCCTTTGGAGCCTGCAAGTTGAATGCTAAAAATGAAGCTTTGAAAGATAAAAACATTGATGAATTATCATAGAACTAACAAGTCAAAAGATGTTTAAAAAAAACTCAAAATGATAATGTTAATCAAGCAGCAATGTCTCTCTCTCAAGGTCATAAGAAACCCTTTTTTACATATATTAAAAAACAGGACGCTTGCAAGACTGGCAAATATATTTGGGCTAATTGCAGTCGTGTCACCTTTTCTGAGATTGCAAACATGGCAAAAAAAATTCTGCCTAGCCCAAACAACGACTCAAAAAGTCCAAAATAGCCTTACCATCATTTTACTATTATAAAATATATCAACAGTATATCAAATATACCTAAAACGAAATATATCACCGATATACTATTGAGATAATTTATTTAGGTATTTAGGTATATCAATGAAATGATATTCCTAATATGAAGTATATCAACAATATATCAATACTTCATATTCAGTATATCAAATATACCTAAAATGAGGTATATCACTGATTTATTACTGATATACTTTATTTTTGCCAAGCATTTCTGTTTTTTTCAATTCAATCACATTTATTTCTCTTTGTTTTGCTTCATTACACTTAAACATGCAGGAATTTGAAAAAGAAGATTCATAGCTTAAACCACTGATAGACACACGATACACAAATATCACCTTCACCGTTTCTCCTTGGCTTTGTTTCTCCTTTAATCTCACATTCTCCTTTATGTATTTCAGATTGTGATGAGATCAAATTGTGAACCCATTTTTAGTTCTTAACTTTATCCATGGTTTTTTGTCACTAGTTTTTTGTTGATACACTGGTTTTTAGTTGATACATTTGTTTAGAAGTATATCAATAGTAAATCAATGATATAGTATCAATATACTTCATTTTAGGTATATCATTTCACTGATATACCTAATATGAAGTATATCAACATTATATCAGTACTTCATATTCAGTATATCGATATACCAAAATAAAGTATATCAATGATATAGTACTAATATACTTCATTTTCAATACCCACTCAAAAATGCAATTTCAAGTATTGACTACCATTGATACATCAATATTATACTTGAAATGAATTTTGAATCAATATTGATATACTATTGGGTATATCAGTTGACTTATATAAAAATTATAAATTATATGAGATATACTATTGATATACGACTGATATACGAAATATAAAGTATATCAAATATACTATTGATATACAAAATATAAAATATATCAGGTATACTATTGATATATGAAATATAAAGTATATCAGATATATTGTCAATACACCAACAAGGATAAAAAATTGGTGTAGTTAAAAAACGAAAATTAAATTAAATTTTTTTGCTATATTTGCAAATTTGAAAAAAAACATTGCTAGATTTGTAAATATTCTAATTTTTCTTTTTTTTTGCTGCCCATTGCAATTCCCCTTAAAAAAAATTAGTATAACAAGTTGAATCAATATCTAAATCAATATCAATAAACAAAGTACAAAACAAATTTGTTACTATTATTAAATTAATTAATTATTAATATATTTAAAGCATTATAGGTGCTTACTAATTAAGTTATCAGGTGAAATTAGGAAGCTTGGAGTGAAGTAAAGCTACCAAGTCGTGGCTTGATGGATGAGACTGTAAGTTATCAGAAAAGTTACCCAACCTAAGTGAAGTGTAGCCCAACTAGATGAGACCCAGGTGGGTTGTGGCTCGATCAAGTAGATGAGCTCTACAAATTGGGATATGGCTCAATTGAGTAAGATGAGAGAAGTTAGGGTACATAGCTCAATTTAAGTGAAGCCACGATTTATATGGTCCAATCGTGTCATATAGCTACGTGATGAGATCAACAGGTGGACATAGTCCAGCCAAATGAGGTGGCTATATCTCAATACTCAAAATAAGATCATTTGATAATGGATATGAGGCTCAATAAGGTCATATCAAAAGTCTATGTTCCCATATTCACTCACCAGTAACAACAATCTAATCCTGCATCTGGCTTGACCCAAGTAACAACTACGAAGTCTTTTTCTCTTGCGATATATAGAGATGAGCATGTGTAGAGTTCTTTTACCCAGCATCAAAGTGACTAGCACATCAAATACTGCCTTATTTGGCTAACACACCAACTTTTAGCGTAGCACTCTTTGTTCTGCATGCAATCCTTTATCAAGTGCTCTATGTGACATTTGACATTGGCTTCGTTTGAGATTGTTGTGGCTATTAAAATAATTGATGTCTACTGTACTTGTAGAAAAATTAGTTGTAATAAGAAGTAAATTAGCATTTGGTAAATTTCAATTTTAAACGTCAAAAAGCAGGTTAGAGTGTTTGGTAAAATTAATATTATGTTACTGTGATTTAGCTATAATTACTAAAATAGACATTATTTCAATTATTTTATATTAATTTTTAGGCTATATTACATAAAATACTCCTGAACTTTGTACTTTGTTTCAAAAATACCTCTAAACTTTCAAAAGTTTCATTAATACCCTTAAACTTTCAAAAAACATTTAAAAATACTCTTATCGTTAGTTTTGGATGGAAACCGTTAGTACTTTGTTTCAAAAATACTCCTGAACTTTCAAAAGTTTCATTAATGCCCTTCAACTTTCAAAAAAAGTTCAAAAATTATCTTACCGTTAGTATATGAACTGAAATCGTTAGTACCTCGTTTTAAAATACCACTGAACTTTCAAAAGTTGTATTAATAACCTTAACCTTAAAAATAAAAAATAAAAAATGCCCTTACCGTTAGTATATGGATGAAAACCATTTATTTACACTCCATTACCTCCATCTTCTATTTCATCTCTCTCCTGATTTGCTTCAATCTATGCCTAACACTTCTCTATTTTTTTTCTTTTTTTTTCCTTTCTTTTTCAATACCCTTTTACTCTTTTCTTCCATTTTTCAATCTCTAAAATTTCTCTCATTTCTCCCATCTTCTTAAATATTAGAACTTTAAATAAACAAGAAGTTATTGAAGTTATCTTCTATCCCATTTCTAAACATGCCCAAACATATATATAAGAAATTTCAACGCCCAAAATAGTCAATGTCTTTGAAGTTATCTTGAGTTGGAAAAGAACCAATTTGAAAACAACTCATATTGATACCCTCATTTGTTTTTTATATAGATACTCTTATTTTTCCTCCATTTGTCCAATTCTCAACCATGGGGAACCTTCTTAACTGACCACAACAAATAGACTAATTTGAACTAAAAAAAATTAATAAAATATTCATCTGCTACAAATTTGATAATGCATATGTTTTCTTTCTTTTTTTCCTTCCATGAGATGCTCTCAAAATTATGACCCAAATTCTCAACATGTCTCTCTTTTTGTGTATTAAACCCAAATATACTAACTCAAATTACTAACGTGCAACCTTGTTAATTAATGCATTTACGTTCTAAAGCCTCTTGGTGGATCCATTATTCTCCTTTCTTCTTGCTATAGTCTATATTACCATGTTTGAAGGGGGTAGTTTTAGAGATTGAAAAATGGAAGAAGAGAGTAAAGAGGGTATTGAAAAAAAAAAAGGAAAAATAGAGGAAAAATAAAGAAGTGATAGGCCATAGATTAAAGAAAATCAAGAGAGAGAAGAAATGGAAGAGGGAGGTAATGGGGGTGTAGGTAAATGTTTTTCGTCCATATACTAACTGTAACAACATTTTTTAATTTTAATTTTTAAGGTTAAGGGTATTAATACAACTTTTGAAAGTTCATAGGTACTTTAAAATGAGGTACTAATGATTTCTATCTATATACTAACAGTAAGGGTATTTTTGAACTTTTTTTGAAAGTTTAAGGGTAGTATTAATGAAATTTTGAAACTTCAGGGGTATTTTTGAAACAAAGTACTAACGGTTTCCATCCAAAACTAATGGTATGAGTATTTTTTTGTAACGACCGGCTTATTTAGGAGTTTAAATTTTAATTTTTGAATTTAGTGGAATGATTTTTTCATTTGGAAAGTAAATATGAAGGTTAAATTGAAATTTGGAATGAGAAAAAGGGTATTATGGTCTTATAGAGAAGAAGATATTTTTGATTTTCTAATATTATTTTTTTATTATTTTTATTATTTATTATTATTTTTATTTTATTTTTATTTATTTTTATTTTATTTTTTATTTTATTTTCTTTTTCCTTCTTCTTTCCCGAAAATCCCTCCCTCACCGTGCTCTCTCTCTCTCTCTCTCTCGCTCTCTCCGACCGAACAACCATCCATCGCCAGCTGCTTCTTCTTCTTCCTCGGGATGTCGCCGCCGCACGCCTAGCCTCGCCGAACAGAGCAGCTTGCCGCCGCCGGTGAAGCAACACGCCGCCGGTGCAGCTCGTTCGCCCAGCCGTCCGCCTCTCGCTTCTGCTCAACCGCCGACCGCCATCGCAGCTGGTCGCCGCCGCAACCACTCGCCGTCTAGCCTCGCAACGACCGCCGAAGCTCACGAACGCCGGCCGCGCAGAGGCTGAACTGCCGCCGTCCAGCCAACGACCGCCGGATCTGCCGCATCACCGCCGCGTAAGCTCCCAAGACGCGGTCTTTGCCTTGCCGGACGCCTCCTCGACGGTTTTGCATCTCGTGAACCACCGATCAGCTCACCGGAGTCCCGAGCGCACTAGATCTGCTCAAAACGCGCCCTCACGCGTCGTTTGGAATCCCCACGCGCCGCCGTCCGCCGCTGCACGCGCCGCCGTGCTTCGGTCACGCGCCGCCACTCGCCGGAGTTGGGTAAAAATTGCCATTTGGTCCGTTTCGTCGAGTTATTAATGATAGAATGTGTTTTAGCGTAATTCGGATGGTTTAAGACACGTTTAGAACACTTTTTAGGTGAATTGTCGAGGACCTTGGTTTGTACTCGGAGTGGGGACTCGAGAAGCTCATTACTAAGTGAAGAAAGGGTATTTTAGTAAGTAAAGTTTTAAGGTAAGGGATCTCACAACGAAAGAAGTTTTCGAAACCTAAAGCTAGCTCTATATTTACTTTGAAAGTTTATGTTTTTCATGTTAAGTATTTAAGAAAGAAATTGTATTATATGTATGTCTTTGAAATGCGATTGCTTTGACTTATGCATTCATGAGTATGATCTAAAACGAATGGGACCTCATGCATGTGTTGTGTGCTCATGAAAAGATTTATGTAGGTCGTGACGATAATTCTCCCAAAAGTTTTATGTGGGTTTTGAGGGAACCCAAGTCTTCGAACTCTCTATGCTCCCGGGGTTCGAGAGTGCCCCCACGATGGTAGCCGACGGGCTTGAGTCTTCGGACTCCACGATGGTAGCCTTCGGGCTGAGTCTTCGGACTCCACGATGTATGTTAGCTTTCGAGCTTAACTCTCAGAGTTAGGGAGGACTCTATTCGATGGAAAAACTGTCTTCGGACTGTTCACGAGGCCCTCGGGAGAATTTAATCGTTCACGAGAGCCGCGAGGAAAAGTACATGGTTTATAAAAGGAATTTTAGGTCCCCTACTAAAGCGATGGTTTACGATGGTTTTATGATTTAAAATGACATGTTGCATGTGATTGAAACTCTTATTTTGAAACTATGATTGACTTACTGAGTATTATTCGTTAATACTCACCCTTTTCCTTATTAAAATGTTTTCAGGTAAGGCTAAGATCGGCCCTAGCGCGTGACTGGAGATCAGCTACTCGAGTCATGGGAGCCGACCGATCGCTATTCCGCTTCTTTTATGTTTCTAGATGTACATAGAACTCATGACGAGTTATTAAATGTTTAGGAGGATGTTTCAAAGTCTTTTAACCTTTCTTTGTAAATCGTGCACGTGTATTTGGTTTTCTGCTGTTTGAACCCTAGCATCATATTGAGAAGTTTGTTGGATGCTAGGAGGTTGTTTGAAAATCTTAGAAGTGTGTTTTCCTATGTCTTATCAGGTAAGGGTCAAATTTTTGGTTTTCGCGTAGTTACGTCGTTATGCTGCCGAAATTATTGGTAATATAGCGACGTGACTTAGTAATGACTCTTAGGTAGCGTGTTGAGCCTATAGGGTCGTTACAGTTGGTATCAGAGCACTAGGTTATAGGTTCTGTAGACTAGTTTACTTCGTAAGCATCAGGTATCCCATGACTAAGTAGTGATTTCCAGTCATCGCGCAGGTACGCCTCTGAAGTAAACCTTTAAATTCGTTTGTTGAAAAGCATGTTATTTTTATGAAATGATTCATATGTGAAATGTAATTTTAAGTTAAGGAAAGTTTAAGAAAAGTTGAAAAGTGTGATCCCTTTTGACGTGGAGGTTAAATTTGTTTGTGTTTGATTGTTAAGTATGCCGCCAAGAAGGAGAGGCAGAGGACGGGGTAGAGGACGTGGTGCTGGTAGAACACATGATTTACCTCCTGAGATGCCAGTGGAACAGGAGGTGAATTCTGGGGCAAATTCCCCTGTTGCTCAGGATCAACCTGAACCAGTTATCGAGCCTGCAAATCCTACGGTTGCGTCATTGATGTTAGAGGCGATGCAGAACTTAGTACAAGCGACCGTGACGACCAAGTTAGCGCAGATGGGTCAAGTTTCTACGCCAGCTTCACTACAAGCCCGTCACTTGAAAGACTTTAGAAAGTATGATCCAAGGGCGTTTGACGGATCCTCTGGGGATCCTACAGTGGCGGAGTTATGGTTGTTCTCTATGGAGAACATTTTTCAGTTGATGAGTTGCCCGGATGAATATAAAGTTTCTTGCGCCACATTTATGCTGAGGGATGATGCGTACCTATGGTGGGAATCTGCTCAGAGGACCATAGGTACAAGAGGAGGAGTAGTGACGTGGCCGATGTTCAGAGAGGCTTTCTGGAACAAATATTATCCTGCGACTGCACGATACAAGAAACAAGAAGAATTTCTACAACTTAAATAGAATCGACGTCCAGTGGACGTCTACGAGAGGGAATTCACAAGGTTATCTCGTTTTGCTCCCGAGCTGGTAGATACTGAGGCCAAGAAAACGGAGCGTTTTGTAATGGGTTTGGATCCTCAGGTTAAAGGCGTGGTGCAGGCTGTAGCACTTCACGACTATGCTGCTGCGGTAAGGACAACAGAGTTTATTGTTGCAGGCCAACAGAGTGAGATTCCTATGGTCCAAAACCCGAGTCAGTCATCCTCTGATCACAAGAGGAGATGGAGTCAGGCGAACTCGAATCCCCAGCGTTCTCAACAGTCTTCACAGTCGTCCATGAGATCACAGGCCGCTTCTAGCCAGAGGCAGCAAGTAAATAGGTCGGGACCTAACATTGGGGAGAAACCTCGTTGTAATGAATGTGGAAAGTTTCATTGGGGTCAGTGCCTGATGCGGTCTGGGTTGTGCTTTCGATGTAAAAAGGAGGGACACAGAGCTGAAAATTGCCCTACCCTCCCAGACAGGAGAGGTCAGTCTTCGGGTTCAGGTGGAGTAGGACTTAATAGGCCCGCACCGTAGCAAGGGAGAGTTTTTGCTAGTACCAGCAGGGAGGCTGGTAACTCAGATGCTGTAGTTACAGGTACGCTTCCCGTTTTGGGATATCTTGCGTTTATGTTATTTGATTCAGGTTCTACACATTCCTTTATTTCTGCGTCTTTTGTGAGACAAGCTGAGTTAGAACTTGAGCCATTACCCTCTGCTTTGTCTGATGCTACTCCGATGGGGTCGAGTCTATTAGCTATTAAGGGGATTAAGAATGGTAAGATGATAGTTTCCGACCATGAGCTGGATGTGAATTTGATAGTCCTCGAGATGGAAGGGTTCGATGTTATTCTAGGCATGGATTGGCTGGCTTTGAACCATGGTAATATTGATTGTTTTCGTAAAGAAGTGGTGTTCACGCCACCAAAACAGGCCAGTTATAAGTTTAAGGGGACTAGAACTGAATTAATCCAAGAGTGGATTAGTGACGAACGAGGAACCCCAAATGAGGAAGCTATGAAGGAATGGAAAATAAGAACAAAAGAGAATATGATTGATGATTAGTGGGGTCATTTGAGACTTTGGGGAGGATTAGCCCCGTACTCGTGGTTTAACTTGTTCACCTTTCTCTCTATAGTCATGATGTGCTTTATGTTCCTCTCGTTGAGGAAAGGTGTTGCTCGGTGATGGAAAAGAGACTAAATGGATTTAGTAAAGGAAGAGAAAGGTGATATAGAAAAGATATGTTTGTCTCAAGAAATAAAAAGGAAACGGTTAGGTTGAGGTGCCTAATACTCAAGTATGGTGTGCTTTGAGGATAGAAATTCTTAAATGTGGTGAAAGAAATTTGGTTAGTGTTTGAAACTCAGAACTTCGTAAGCTTTGGCTGAAGGTAAGAACTTGAGACTTTGGTTATGGAGCCTAGCTTAACATGTGAGATCTTACTCCTAAGGTAAGAGTTTAAACTTGTGAAACTCAAGAATTGGAAGAGAATTTCGTTAAGACTTTATCTTAGGCTTGTAAAGGAATTGGAGGAAAACAATCTCTTAGTTGGACTTCATTATTGGCCTTAATTACTAAAGAACTAAAGGTGGAACCGAAAAGAGTGGTTCGAATATTACTCACTCCAGTGGATGAAGTTGGCAAGGCAATAGTGGAAGTCTAGATCAGATAGAATTGAATTTGGAGGTCGAGGCCGTGTGAGGTGAAACCCAGAAAGCGATTCAAATGATGGTGACAATGCGGATAAACTTGCAAGCTGGAGTTCGAGTTTGGATGAGAATAGAGTTAGGAGTAGTGGTGGTTGTGCAAGGTCCTAGAATCGAGAAAGTGAATGGAATAGCCAACGACGGAGTTGGAAAGCGAGCAATGATGATGGTGATAAGTTGAATGTTCAGGAATCAGGTTGGAAGGTGACATCAAGAGAAATGAGCACAATAATTGGAAAGTACTAAGTCGTCCTTGAGGCTTGAATCAAACCTATGGTTGGAATGGAGGAACTGAGAAGCAAACAACAAAGAAGGATAAAAATGCAAGTGCTAGTAATGTTGCAAATTGGGGTAAAAGTAGCCCTGCAAATAGAGAAAAGTTGTCATTTGATTAGGAACAATGATCGATGGTAATGTCTCAGTTCAAATACGAGCCCTAGTTTCGATAAATGAAATTCCTAAGACATGTGGTATCAAGGGATCGGTTTCGGTGATTCCAGCAAGGTCAGAATCATTGACCAGGTGGCCTTGACAAGTTTCAATCAGTGAGATGTGTGGTTTATTAAAGGTTGTAGATTGCTTTCTATGTCAGAACTTCTCCAGTATAGTAACGCCTCGAACTTAGTGGACTCAATGGTGTAGTTGTTCGTTTTGAGTGAGGCTTATGAAGTGAGCTTTTAAGAGCTCAAGCAAGATGGATATTTAGTATTAGTGCTCGTTGTGGAGCTGGAAAGTGGTTATTCATGGTATTGTTCTCGAGAAAGGGTTGGTTGAGAGTCGATATAGCTTGGTAAGGTGATCTTTGCTCTATGCTAGTTGAAGATTTACAAATGCAACTACCCGACCTATGGTTTGGTAGGGATAGCTAAGGACTTTGCTTTGGAGGATTTCGAGGTACTATTGGTTTGAGGAGAAAAATTCAAATTTTTATAGCCCTGGTGAGCCTAAAGTACTTTTTGTTCAAGAGTTGAGCATGTGTCAGCTTGGATTGTTTAAGTTATTAAGAGTTTATGATGACAAGTTATGCTGCCACAAGATGGAAAAGGGGAATGGAGTTCGAAGATGGTGGTTTAGTATCCTTAATGGTAGCATGATGAAAGGAGTTTTGAGGTTAAGACAAAAGGAAAGGTAACTGATGTTTGGTGGGGTCGTTTGAGATGCGGACAAGTTATTTAGAGCTTTTGTAAGACTAGCCACTTTCGAGGACGAAAGTTCTTTTAAGGTGGGTAGAATGTAACGACCGGCTTATTTAGGAGTTTAAATTTTAATTTTTGAATTTAGTGGAATGATTTTTTCATTTGGAAAGTAAATATGAATGTTAAATTGAAATTTGGAATGAGAAAAAGGGTATTATGGTCTTATAGAGAAGAAGATATTTTTGATTTTCTAATATTATTTTATTATTATTTTTATTATTTATTATTATTTTTATTTTATTTTTATTTATTTATATTTTCTTTTTTTTTTTATTTTCTTTTTCCTTCTTCTTTCCCGAAAATCCCTCCCTCACCGTGCTCTCTCTCTCTCTCTCTCTCGCTCTCTCCGACCGAACAACCATCCATCGCCAGCTGCTTCTTCTTCTTCCTCAGGATGTCGCCGCCGCACGCCTAGCCTCGCCGAACAGAGCAGCTTGCCGCCGCCGGTGAAGCAACACGCCGCCGGTGCAGCTCGTTCGCCCAGCCGTCCGCCTCTCGCTTCTGCTCAACCGCCGACCGCCATCGCAGCTGGTCGCTGCGGCAACCACTCGCCGTCCAGCCTCGCAACGACCGCCGAAGCTCACGAACGCCGGCCGCGCAGAGGCTGAACTACCGCCGTCCAGCCAACGACCGCCGGATCTGCCGCATCACCGCCGCGTAAGCTCCCAAGACGCGGTCTTTGCCTTGCCGGACGCCTCCTCGACGGTTTTGCATCTCGTGAACCACCGATCAGCTCACCGGAGTCCCGAGCGCACTAGATCTGCTCAAAACGCGCCCTCACGCGTCGTTTGGAATCCCCACGCGCCGCCGTCCGCCGCTGCACGCGCCGCCGTGCTCCGGTCACGCGCCGCCGCTCGCCGGAGTTGGGTAAAAATTGCCATTTGGTCCGTTTCGTCGAGTTATTAATGATAGAATGTGTTTTAGCGTAATTCAGATGGTTTAAGACACGTTTAGAACACTTTTTAGGTGAATTGTCGAGGACCTTGGTTTGTACTCGGAGTGGGGACTCGAGAAGCTCATTACTAAGTGAAGAAAGGGTATTTTAGTAAGTAAAGTTTTAAGGTAAGGGATCTCACAACGAAAGAAGTTTTCGAAACCTAAAGCTAGCTCTATATTTACTTTGAAAGTTTATGTTTTTCATGTTAAGTATTTAAGAAAGAAATTGTATTATATGTATGTCTTTGAAATGCGATTGCTTTGACTTATGCATTCATGAGTATGATCTAAAACGAATGGGACCTCATGCATGTGTTGTGTGCTCATGAAAAGATTTATGTAGGCCGTGACGATAATTCTCCCAAAAGTTTTATGTGGGTTTTGAGGGAACCCGAGTCTTCGGACTCTCTATGCTCCCGGGGTTCGAGAGTGCCCCCACGATGGTAGCCGACGGGCTTGAGTCTTCGGACTCCACGATGGTAGCCTTCGGGCTGAGTCTTCGGACTCCACGATGTATGTTAGCTTTCGAGCTTAACTCTCAGAGTTAGGGAGGACTCTATTCGATGGAAAAACTGTCTTCGGACTGTTCACGAGGCCCTCGGGAGAATTTAATCGTTCACGAGAGCCGCGAGGAAAAGTACATGGTTTATAAAAGGAATTTTAGGTCCCCTACTAAAGCGATGGTTTACGATGGTTTTATGATTTAAAATGACATGTTGCATGTGATTGAAACTCTTATTTTGAAACTATGATTGACTTACTGAGTATTATTCGTTAATACTCACCCTTTTCCTTATTAAAATGTTTTCAGGTAAGGCTAAGATCGGCCCTAGCGCGTGACCGGAGATCAGCTACTCGAGTCATGGGAGCCGACCGATCGCTATTCCGCTTCTTTTATGTTTCTAGATGTACATAGAACTCATGACGAGTTATTAAATGTTTAGGAGGATGTTTCAAAGTCTTTTAACCTTTCTTTGTAAATCGTGCACGTGTATTTGGTTTTCTGCTGTTTGAACCCTAGCATCATATTGAGAAGTTTGTTGGATGCTAGGAGGTTGTTTGAAAATCTTAGAAGTGTGTTTTCCTATGTCTTATCAGGTAAGGGTCAAATTTTTGGTTTTCGCGTAGTTACGTCGTTATGCTGCCGAAATTATTGGTAATATAGCGACGTGACTTAGTAATGACTCTTAGGTAGCGTGTTGAGCCTATAGGGTCGTTACATTTTTAACATTTTTTTGAAAGTTTAAGGGTAACTTTTGAAAGTTTAGGGGTCTTTTTGAAATAAAGTACAAAGTTTAGGGATATTTTCTATAATTTAGCCTAATGTTTAATATCTAAATTTGTTAGAAGGACAATTATTTAAAATTTTATATGATTTCAATTATGAAATTATATTCAAATTAATCTAAATTATTTGAGAAAAAAAGAGTTGTAAAGATAAATTTGATATAACATAAAATATTGGATTATTTAATAGACTAAAACATAAAACATATTTATAAAATTATTTAATAAAATAAAAATAAAAAATCCTAATAAATTAATGATATAACTTGTTTCCCAAAATAATAAATATTAAACTCAAAACTTACTAATTGAATAATAAAAAAATTTGTTTGTGATTATGACTTGAAAATAATGAAAAGTACATATAACACTTCGTTCCAAGAAAGAAAAAAAAAAGAGGAAATTTTCTGCCAAATTGCCAATAATGACAAATGCATTACCAAATAAGTTAAATAGGTAGGATACAAAAGTAATTTTTTTAAATCTGAGGAAGGAGGTGACATATTATTCCAGAAGTTAATTTCAAAAGTAACTCTTTAATAAATTCTACAAATCAAAGTAACATAAAAGTGATTCTATTTAAATTAATAAATAACCAGTTTTATCAAGTACTCAAAATGATTATAATTCTTCAAAAAATTGCACAGAAGACCTAAAATTCTGGAGGGGTAATGGCGATTGACCCTGACTTTCAAAATAAGGATATCTATCCTTTTGCATACGTCACCAAACACTATTCACACATGTGAATACCCCATTCTGCCCTTGTATTGATTTATTACCTTCTGACGATCGCGCACATTGTGGATTAACCGTGAGTGGTACATTCAGCGCGATTGATGGGCAAAGACGCGAGCATGAACGGGAACACGAAGAAAACTAGAATCACGGTACGAACGCGATGACAATTGCGATAATGATCGCGACCATGGTTTTAGATCGCGAAATCGACATGAAAATCCATATCAAACTTCTTTTAAGGTTTTTGGCATCATTTTTTCTTTTTTCATTTCTACAAACACACACATTGAAGAGGATTTTTTGGTTCATTCTAAATGATGTACTAAATTTCAAATTTTGTGAATTTACTTGAATTTTCTTTGTGTAGAAGTCAACCTTCTTGTAATGATGATCAAACCTAAAACATATAATGACGAGAAAAATCACATGCAACTCGAACGCAACAAAAACAAACCAACAATTCAAATGCTCCAGTTCTCAAGAGGAGGATATGTTGTTGATTACCTCTAGCTCCCTCATTCATTTAATCTAATAGTCGTTATGGGTTGGCTGCATGTTGTTATATTATGTCCCACGTTTCCACACTGACCACATCTGGGTGATGGACGATGTTCACCAGCAGATGGGATCCTTTGTACCCTACGCCTACCAACTCGAGGCATTGTTCATGGTGGAAGGATGGTCATGTCCACATATCTAGGTGGTCTCCTCCATTCTGACACGTGACCAAGTGGATTTATAAGCTCAGCATATGCAGCCAACAAGGATTCGATCTTGTACTAATTACTGCAAATAGTGAATGGATCAATGTTGTAATGTCCAGCTGCGACAATACCATGTGAACATGGGATCTCCAAAGTTTGAAACTCTTTGCAAGTGCACTCACGTGTGTTCAGGTCAACGATACCATTGAACCGACCATCTCTCACATTGAATCTATAACAGTCGATTGGGTCGACTAGGTATCGTTTGCCCACATCACACTCGCTCTCCATTTGCGTCAGCACGTAATTTGAGTAAGCTGTAGTAGATGATGACCAATGGTTTCGCCTATCATGAAACCATTGTTGGAGATTGTTCCATATGAACTCAAGTACGGCTGTGACAGGCAAGAGTCTTGCTTTTGCTGTTAAGGAATTGAATGACTCAGCAACGTTGTTGGTCATATTGTCATATCGTCGTGTTTGATGACATTTTGCCCATCTATCTAAACCAATTGCTTCCAAATATTGTGTCATTGTACCACTTCAGAAGGCACGAAGTTGTTCCCACTAAATATTGAACTTTGTCTCCCGAAATGCACGAGCTGCCTTATCAAACAAATTAAGCGCTTGTTGTTTTTGAAGTGTGTGATTAAATTTTTCCAGAGATGGTAGGTGCAAAGTCCAGGGAATGTTGTTCGGAAGTCAACATGAGTTGCATTGGCAATAGTGACATGATCATTAGAAACAATGGTGAGGTTAGACTCATCTCGAACGATATTATCTTTCAAGATGATCATGAACCACATCCATGACTCATTTGTCTCGTTGTCGACGATCACATGTGCAAATGGGAATAATTGCTGGTTTTCGTCCGTAGCTACAGCAACCAAAATGCAGTCTTTGTACTTTCCTTTCAAGTGGGCCCATCGACAATTATTACATTACGGTAGTTTGCATACCCTCTAATGCAAGGCCCTAAAGCCATGAACACATACTTGAAATAAATTGAATCCTCAAGTTTTATCTCAAATATACTACTTGGATTCTCCATCTTCAGTGCTTCTCCATAAGCATGTGACATTGCGTATGAGTCCTTAGGTAACCCCCTGCAAGAGCGTATGTCGTTTTCCATGCACGCCACGTCTTGTCATAGCTTATATTCACACCATAATCTCTCATAACATCTTCAATTATGTGCTTGGGTTTGTAAACACGACCAACACTTGCAAACTTATCATTTATTATGTTCCCAATAACTGAAGCAGATGCATGCCTATGGTTGTGATTTGATACCTCGATTAAGTATGTATGCGTATCAACATACTTTGTGATTTTGAAGATCTAGCAACCCTCCAATTTAATTGCACTAAGCCTCCACGTACATGTCTCGCCGATGCATCGGACAGTGTATAGATCTTTGGATGATTTCTTCACTCATAACTCAAAATGTTTATTGATGGCAAACATTGACAGTTGATGCTTCAAGTCCTCCTTGCATAGGAAGACTTGACCTTCTTCAATCAGAGTCTAACCTTGTAATATAATGTTGTCCCTATGTACAGACGAACCAACTGATGTTGTAGGTATATTTAACGTAGGATCGACTGATGTTGTAGGTATATTTACGGTGGAATCGACTGATGTTGTAAGTATATTTATAGTGTGACCAAAAGATGTAGGTATATTTACAGTGGGATCGACTGATGTTGTAGGTATATTTACAATGGGATCGACTGATGCTGTAGGTATATTTACAGTGGGACCAAAAGATGTTATAGGTATATTTATAGTAGGATTGATTGATGTTGTAGGTATATTCTCAGTGGGACGAATAGATGCATTTACATCAACAGATGGCCAAGCCATTTAATGTACATTTGATGTCTCACCTGTATGATAGTCGTCGTTGTAATTAACATCTGACCAATATGCATAATTTGAACCCCATGCAGCAAGATCACTCCATTGGTGTCCAGTGGTATTCCATGTGGTCAGATGTGTTTCCCAAGGGTTGTTGTTATCGTTTTCCAGTGAGACAGCGCATGGTATGTTGTTGGTTGGAGTTGGATAGTACTTATCATCCAGCACATTATCATACACGAGGGTTGAAGATTGGGTTTGATCAACAAATGCATGGTTCTCATCCAAGTTTTGCGTTGGTTTAATCGTCACACAAATCTGCAATTTCGATAGTTCTAGTTGAGAGAGTATGAATTCAACATCCTCATCGTCCATAATGTATACTGGAGGTGATTCATTTGCCAAACTGTATTTTACTCCAATAGTAAGGTCAAACTCTAATGGGCTAACTTTTGTAATATTATACATTTGTTGATTTAGTTGGTCGTATGTTATGGTGCTCAACACCATAATCCCGTTCATTCTACCACCTACGTACTGCTTCTCCTCTACATCCCAAGAACCTCTGTATCGAATGAAAATACTTTTATGAAAAACAATATCGAGATACTATTACAATGAGATACGTATCGTACCTAGATTTCAAAATACAATAACAAAATGATAAAAGATATGTACCTTATCCATGATATTGAAATGTAAGAAACTGGTTAACGGTTTGTAACGTTCTAGAGAGTTGGCTAAAGAAGAACAAACTAAAAAACTTTGTTTGTTGCTTTTGAACTTTGCCGCCCTGGTTTGTTAATTTTTACAGTTGGTCAAAAAAGCAAAAAGGTTTGATTTTTGAGTGGTAGTTGAACACTCAGATTAATTAACATTAAAACTGATTCAATGTTGCGATGATATAGGTCAAATTTTCAAGATTGCAAAATCTAGATTCTGTCATTTTTTTTATTTATTCATTGTGACAACTTTCATTATCTTTTTTTATTTATTCGCACTCGTGCTCACTCTCTCTCACAGTTGGCAATTAATTTCGTGATCGTGCAAATATTTGGAAACTCGCGCTAATGAATGAGTGCATGTAGGTTCGATTTCAAAAGCTTGGTGGCTGATGTCATGTCAGATCGTAATTCCTCGTGATCGCGACTACATAAAGTGTGTATTATTCACATTCTAGCTGACTCGATACAATGCACCATCATCACGATTCCATATGTTCGTTGTGACGACTTTCTTTGTCTTTTTTTATTTATTCGCGCTTGTGCTCACTCTCTCTTGCGGTTGGCAATTAATTTCGTGATCCATGTAAATATTTGGAAACTCGCGCTAATGAATGAGTGCATGTAGGTTCGATTTCAAAAAGTTGGTGGTTGATGTCATGTTAGATCATAATTCCTCGCGATCACGACTACCTAAAGTGTGTATTATTCGCATTCTAACTGACTCGAGACAATGCAACATCATCATGATTCGATACGTTCGTTGTGACAACTTTCTCTGTCTTTTGTTATTTATGAGCGCTCGTGCTCACTCTCTCTCGCAGTTGACAATTAATTTCGTGATCCATGAAAATATTTGATAACTCGCGCTAATGAATGAGTGCAGGTTCGATTTCAAAAGGTTTAATGAAAGTGCAAGTATTATTCACTTTATTGCTGACTCGCAATCGGGATAGCTCGCGATCATATGAAAACATAGTTGCGACCACACAAGGAAATGCACTCGTGTCAACTTGGTATAAGAATATTGGGAGTATGGTACTTGTACTAAATATTTTTACTTTTTTCATTTTATTTAGATTGCATGGCTTGCATGTTTCATGCATGCGTGTAGTAGCAGATCCATAATTCTATTCTAGGTGGGCACTAGTTTATATTAAGGTTAAATTATAACTTTAGTCCCTAAACTTTTAATTTTGTGTCTAATAGATTCCAGAAGTTTCAATTTTGTATTCAATAGGTCTACGATATATACTAAAATTTTAAAAGTGAAAGTGGGTGAGGCTGGTGTACAAAATCAAAAGAGGATATATGAAATGCAGATGATCTGCCCCTGCATGCATGGAATTGTACGATAAAAAATACAGATGAGTCAAAATATTTATTCATTTCATTAAAAATAGTAGTAAGGGAAATATAGTCAGGGGGTGGTAGGAATATATAGTAAGGGGTTAGGTATGTCGGGATATTGTAACAAAGAAAAGGGAAAAACTAGACATGGAGAGTTACTACTGATTGGGACTAATTTTATTTTTTTTATAATATCACCGCACACCTCCTCCCTGACTCTCCATCCCTACTCCACCTGATACATGCGGGGGAGAAGGTATGCTGAGATATTATATAAAAAAATTAAACTAGTCAAACTCCGATCCTGAAAAAGACATCAACGAGTGGGAAATATTCATTTTCCCACTCGGCTCTGAAGGAGCCATAACTTCCTTAGAATCCAATGAGATGTTGATGATGTTTGGCATCCCAGTGTCACGTTCATAATACTCACAGTCAGATGGATTGCTTGGGGAATGAGGAAGGCTAGGGGTCGGAGTGTAGTATGTTGATGGTGTAGACCATGAAATAGGAAGGGAATAGTCGGAGGAGTGAGTAGGAGATTGAGAGTCGGGAGGAAGAAGGAGATAGAGAGTCGGGCGGAGAAGGAGCTAGAGAGTCAGGAGGAGAAGAAGTGGGGGATAAGCGGAGAATGATAGGACTGATAGACATTTGGAAGATATGGGATTCTCTTGGTTTGAATCGTGGGTTGGATGGCCTCATTTATGTATGTTATTGGATATAAAGGGTGAAAAGTATGGGAACCGGCGATATATCATAAATGATCTGTTAAAGTGGTAAATAGTGCACCGATTGTGTGCATTAACTCAGAGTAAATCAATCTTGTCACCTACAAAGCATAATTCTCGCATACTTTACCTATCCATATCAAATTGAATTGTCAGTCACGATGACAGATGCGTTCATGCTCGCAATTACCATCGGTACTATCACGAGCACGATCACAAATACTTTGTAGATTGTATTGCCTTGTCAAGACCTTGGTGACCATTGCGTTCGTGGTCGCGATTACCATCATTACTATCACGAGCACAATCAAAAAACACTTTTTGAAGTTTTACATTGGATTGCGTTGTCAGTCGCAATGACTATTGCATTCGTTCTCGTGATTATCATTGATATTATTGTGAGTGTAGATACCGTATTTGGTCCGGTAATTTTTATAATTTGATTTGATTTTCATTTTTGGTTTGTGTTTAATTTGGTTTAATATATATATATATATATATATATATATATATATATATATATATAGATATATAGATATATAGATATATAGATATATAGATATAGATATAGATATATATCTTTTTTTTTAATTTTTTTAAAGCTTTATTTAAAGCTTTTGTGTTTTATTTTATTTTTATCATTTTAGATTAGATTAGATTAGATTAGATTGTATTTTTATTTTATTTTATTTTTTGTTTTGATTTGATTTTTATTTTTGTTTATTTATTTATTCATTTTTGTTTATTATTATTATTATTATTACCACGTCATTTTTTTTCTTTCTTTTCTCTTTTTCGTAAGCTTAGTCTTCTTCTTCCCCACAAGAATAGGTCCTACACGTCCTCATTCTTCCTCAAAAAGAGGATTTGCAACAGTTCCATGACTGAAAAAATTGATCCTGTTTTAGTAAATTTGATGGTTTTAAAAGGGGAACTAGAGAGAAGAAAGTGGGGCTTTTTGGTGAGTAGAGAGAGATCTGGAAATCAGTTTAGAAACACAGAGAGATTGTGAGAAGAATAAGATTTAGGCCACCCACTGATCCAATCCTTACCGGCAACGTGAAGCTTTCCGGCGGCAAACCGACGAGCTAGATCCGACGCCCACATACTTCCCAATCAACGCGAACTGCCTACAGCTCATTGACCAAGCAGCAGCTCTCCCCGGTGCGATATACACGTGTCCGATGACGAACACCACGATTCCGGTAACGTGCAGCTACAAACGTCGATCCTGATTCCGGCGACTTGAAACCGGCAAGTGCAGAGACCGATTTCCCTCGTTTTTACCCTTATGTCATTATGTCAAATCTCCATTTTACCCTTAATGGTTTGTTTAATAGCCAGATTGTCCATAACATATGCTTAACTCCCTTTTTAACCCTTCATGTAATTGTTTAATTCCTATTTTACCCTTAATTCATTTGTTTAATTTAAAATTGACCCTAGCATGTGCTTAAATTTTAAATTGGTCCATATTTATCGTTTTAATTGCAATTTAACCCATGGCTTGTTCATTAAATTTCAATTGACCAATTAGCATGTTGTTTAATTTGTAAATTGACTCATTATTTGTTGTTTAATTTGTAAATTGACTAATGGTTTGTGGTTTAATTTGCAAATGGATTTATGGCATGTTACTTAATTTACTATTTGATTTGAATAGGAAATTGATTGTTTCATTTTGATTTGAATTAAATTGCAAATTGCTTAATTTGTTTAATTTACAAATTGCTTAAATTTTACTATTTGATTGTTTCATTTTGATTTGAATTAAATTGCAAATTGCTTAAGTTGTTTAATTTGCAAATTGCTTAAATTTTGCTATTTGATTGTTTCATTTTGATTTGAATTAAATTGCAAATTGCTTAATTTTCTTAATTTGCGAATTACTTGAATTTTGCTATTTGCTTGTCTTAATTTAAATTAAATTACTAATTGTTTAATTCGTTAAATTGCTTAGTTTGCTTAATTTGCAAATTGCTCGAATTTTGCTATTTGCTTGTTTTGATTTGAATTAAATTGCAAAATGTTTAATTCGTTAAATTGCTTAATTTGTTTAATTTGCAATTGCTTGAATTTTGCTATTTGCTTGTTTTGATTTGAATTAATTTGTAAATTGTTTAATTCGTTAAATTTCTTAATTTGCTTAATTTGCAAATAGCTTGAATTTTGATATTTGCTTGTTTTGATTTGAATTAATTTGAAAATTGTTTAATTCGTTAAATTGCTTAATTTGCAAATTGCTTGAATTTTGCTATTTGCTTGTTTTGATTTGAATTAAATTGTAAATTGTTTAATTCATTAAATTGCTTAATTTGCTTAATTTGCAAATTGCTTAAATTTTGCTATTTGATGATTTCATTCAAATTTGATTTGATTTGGAATTTTCTAAACACAAGTTCAATTTAGTTTCAATTGATTTATTTCTAATTTGATTCCTACTAAAATAAAGTTTTAACCTGGTTTAATTTAGATTTTCTAAATGAGCTCTCAAGTTGTAACTAATTAATGAGTTTGGAATAAAATTTGATTATACGGGATTCAATGTTTTGTCGAAGCCGAAGTATTTAAGCTAACGAAATAGAACACCTCTACCTAGAAACTGCCCAATTAGTCAAATTTTATTTAATCTCATTGAAACCATCTCAAAATTATATTTTGGCAACAAAAGTTTGAAATAAAACAAGTTTGCCCTTTTAAAATTGGATTTCTGAAATAAGAACCTTCCAATTTCTCAAAATTGCTTTTTGGCAACAAAAGTTTGAAATAAAACAAGTTTGCCCTTTTAAAATTGGATTTCTGAAATAAGAACGTTCCAATTTCTCAAAATTGCTTTTTGGCAACAAAAGTTTGAAATAAAACAAGTTTGCCCTTTTAAAATTGGATTTTTGAAATAAGAACCTTACAATTTCTCAAAATTGCTTTTTGGCAACAAAAGTTTGAAATAAAACAAGTTTGCCCTTTTAAAATTGGATTTCTAAAATAAGAACCTTCCAATTTCTCAAAATAGCTTTTTGGCAACAAAAGTTTGAAATAAAACAAGTTTGCCCCTTTCAAAATTGGATTTTTGAAATAAGAACCCTCCAATTTTTCAAAATTTAATTTTGGTAATGAAGTTTGAAATAAAATAAATTGCCTCCTTTTAAAAATGGATTTTCTGAAATAAGAACCCTCCGTTTTTAAAAGTTCTTTTCATAAATAATTTTTTTTTATAAAATAAGAAATTTGTTTTGAAATATCAAAATAAATTCCAAGTCTTTCTAATGGCCTTGAGCTACTCATAGTTATTATTTCATATTTTATTTTTAAAATGTGAATTAATAAATTTTGGGACATTCAAAATAAAACATAAAAATATTTTCTTTGGACTAAACAATAAAAGGATAATTTTGAAATAAAATATGGTAACCATTTTTCTAAAACAGGTGTTGTAGGGGTGCTAACACCTTACCTACACTCAATCGACTCCTGGGCCTAATTTCTGGTTTCATAGACTACCATTTTCCTCTAAAATGAGTGACCAATCACACTCTACGATGATTGGTGGCGACTCCAAACATTTTACCTCGAAAGAGACCTACGGAGAGGACGTCGGTCGCTCCACGTCGCGATGACGTTGCGACAGCTTGGCAACTCCACTGAGGAGATCTAGAGAGTTAGGCCACTTAAATTATTTTTTTTTCTATTATCCTTTTATTAGATTATTTGGTCCATTATTGATTTTATTTTGCAATTTATTTCTGTAATCGCATTTTGTATATATTTATGTTATCAATCATGCATTTCACACACATTCACGAGCCTCCTACCCGGGTTGTACCCTTTAGGACTAGATTCAGAGACAAAGTAGTGTGACCTTCGTGGAATTTTGATTCCTGTGCAAGCGCATGAAATTCTCCACTCAAGCTAGCCATGTTGTTTAATCAGTAGGAAGGCTTGGGGACCATTTTCCTCTAGGAAGCATTAGAACTCAACCGTACACTCATACTTGCTGTAGAATTGAGAGATTAATTTATAGGTGTATGCTTTAGTTGCTACAATTTTATTTTTATTTTTATTTTTGTTTTTGTTTTAGTTTTGTTCTCTTTCCTCGTAAATACTTTCTTAGATTTTGAAGTGATATGAGAAAGCAAGGTTTGAAAAACTTTTAATAATTGGTTTTGGTAGTAAACTAAAGCATGAGTTCAATAAAATCTCCCCCTTTAACACCAATTCCCCAAGAATCGGGCATAGAAGATCAAGCAACGGTGCTGCAATGGTCAGAAGGCCTACAACAAGCTCATGGGGATTGTTTATCATCCAATGTGATTATGCAGTTTAAGGATGTCAGTTTCCCAAAAAGTCAGTTTGATGCTTTGAAGCTAGCATGGGAAAGTTTAACTGCAGACAGAAAAACAAGTTCATGAACAAGTATGGTTACATAGCTCAACTCATGTATGTACAAGTCAATTTATCAGTATTAAAAGCATTAATTCAACATTGGGATCCAGCCTACCGATGTTTCACATTTAATTCAATAGATATGACCCCTGCTGTTGAAGAATACCAATCACTATTGCATATGCCAACACAAACAAAAGTTCAAGTCTATTCCTACGATGAAGAACTCACAATGAAAAGGGCGTCATCTGCATTTCTAGGCAGGATTCGTACAAATGAAATTAGAAAACAAGTGAACATAAAAGGAGAAAATACATGTTTGCCTATGGAATATGTACTCAACCTTCAACAGAAATTTGCATATGAAGACAAGGGACTAGCATTGCTAGCATTATGAATTTTCAATGCAGTTCTATTCCCGAAAGTAAGCAGGTATGTCGAGGAAAGAGTAGTTAAGCTATTTGTCAAGATAGAGGCAAGTGTTGATCCCACCATACCTGTATTGGCAGGAACATTCCAGACTCTAAATCATTGCAGGCTAAAAGGAATCGAAAAGTTCATAGGATGCGCTCCGCTATTATACATTTGGATTCTCAGTCATGTGAAGTGTCCATCAGAATTCAATTGTCCTCAGGTCAAATTTTATAATTTGTGGAACAAGCTGCAAAATCCAGTATTGGAATTCATACAATTGGGTTGGAGCTCGACCTTTCCCGGAAAGGATACTTGGAAGATTTTCTTTGCCGAATTAAAAGATGAAGATGTGTTATGGAGAGCTCCTTGGATGTCTACTAGGCCGTTGATGTACAAATGTGGTAAATTCCAAAATCTACCCCTTATAGATCCATGGGGCTGTATAGCTTATGCTCCTTTGTTGGTGTTACGCCAAATTTGGGTACGCTAGTTCATCCCTACTATGCATGAGCTGAGAGATTCAGAATTTGCTTATGATAAGAAATTCTACAAAAATAAGGTTTAAGAGATTGTAAATGCATGGAAGGTAGTCACTAAAATCAAAAGTGATCAATTTGACGATGATACCTCAAATGTGTACAAAACATGGCATTCAAATAGAACCAAAACCGTGGTAGCATCACCGAACATTGAAGTCAAGGTAGAACCTAAGGTAGAAGTGATACCGGACCAATTGGCAGAGCAAAAAGCGCGTGAGAAGGAATGTGATGAGTTGTGAAAAATAAATTCATCATTAGTCCAAGAAAATGAAAGGTTGAAAATAGAGATAAAACAAGGTTTAGTACTCAATACTAGGCTGGAAAAAGAGTTAAACCAAATAAGAGGCAGTGTCAACAAGCAAGAAAAATTAGAAAAAGAGCTGTCAATATTAGATATGGAGGCTCGTGACCTAAATAGGAAGATGCATCGGCTAAGAAGAGATAAAGAGACTTCAGAAGCAACTCTTAAATCGCAGCGATCCGATATCACCTTGCTTCATGAATTAATAAAAGAGTTGGAAGAAGGCATTGATATGAGAAATAAAGAAATTGCCAAGATAGGAGAGAAAAATAGATCACTGCACCGAACAGTCGATGATTTGCAGCTAATACTCAATACAAAAGAAGAGTAATTAAATGAGATCAACAATGAAAATGCAGCTCTGAGAGAATCTACTCAATCCCTCAATGTTCGCCTCAATAAGTATCAGAATGCTGCCGAAGGGTTAATGAGAGATTACACCCACTTAAAAAGACCATCACGATAGATTAAGGGAGGATTTTGGCCTTTTAAGACATGATAATACGATATTGCGTAACAAGTCGGAGCATGTACTCACCCAAATTAAAAGAGTTACTAGGAGAGCAGATCAATTGGCGGAAGATGCACGCACCATGACTGCAGTCATTGCACCCACACAGCCGAATGGCAAGAATATGCTCAATTTCTTTGGGGAAACTGCATAAAAGTTTAGAATATTTGGGGCAATTTTATTGATTTTCTACTTTAGTGTTTTTTTTGTCTATCCTGATTTTATTTGAAATTTTTTGTAATTCATGCTTTTACATTTCTTCATTTTGGATTTCATGGAAAAGAGATGGGTAATAAAGTTTTTTTTTTTTATTTCATAGGTTTACCTGTCTGCTCTATATTCTTCCTAATAAGAGTTTCTTTTTTCTTTTTTTTCTTTCTTTTTTCATTCATTCATCATACGTTGCTTCCTATCATTGCACTAAATTTTTTCTATATATAAAAAAATAGTCATAAAATAGCTCGATCACCACGAATCCGTCGTACTTACATCACTAGATACAGAAGAAGGATCATGGAAGAGCAAAGTACAGAAATGGAAAAAACAAGGAAAGATATTGAAGAATTGCGAGGAAAGCTAGTTGCCATTCTCATCGCCTTGGAAAAGGGCAAAACAGTGGCTGATGGTGCTCAACCTAGCAATGTAGTTAATGATCCTCTTGAGATTAGTTCTCATTCTCGTCAGATAACAGACAACTTTACTCCACAGTATACGACATACAATCTTCTGTACAACATTCCGATAGAGCAAGTTCCATTTCCATTCCTCAATAAGTCGGAGCATGTTCCTGTAAATGGCCAAGCTGGAATTTCGATCTCTAAGGAAGGACCATCAAGGGTAACTGTTACTGTTCCCAATCTTGATGACCTAGAGGTTAGGAAGGGATTGAGTGGGGGTGAGAAAGCCCCATCTAGCGAAAAGCTCAAGGTCCTAGAGAAGAGATTGAGAGTAGTAGAAGGTACGGATGTGTTTGGAAACATAGATGCTACTCAATTATGTCTAGTGTCAGATGTGGTACTCCCACCAAAGTTTAAAGTACCAGAATTTGAGAAATACGACGGAACATCTTGCCCAAAAAATCATCTCATCATGTATTGCAGGGAAATGGCGGCATATGTTCAAAATGACAAATTGCTAATTCACTGCATCCAGGATAGTTTAACTGGCCCAGTATCTCATTGGTATATGCAATTAGATAGTGCACATGTCTGTTCTTGAAAAAATTTGGCTGATTCTTTTTTGAAGCAATATAAACACAACATAGACATGGCTCCTGACCGACTAGATTTACAAAGGATGGAAAAAAGAAATAGTGAAAATTTTAAAGAATATGACCCAAGATGGAGAGATACTACTGCTCAAGTACAACCTCCTTTGACTGATAAGGAGTTGTCAGCTATGTTTATCAACACTCTCAAGTCTCCTTTTTACGATAGAATGATTAGGAGTGCCTTAACCAATTTTTTTGACATCATGACCATTGGTGAGAGGATTGAATATGAAATTAAGCATGGCAAAATAGCTGACACATTTGAATTGTCAGTGGTGAAGAAAGGGATGCCCTCAAAGAAAGTGGGGAACGTTCTGCTATAAAATTATGATGTTTGGACTTAAAAAGGCTGGAGCAACTTACCAACGAGCCATGGTCACATTGTTCCATGATTTTATGCACAAAGAAGTTGAGGTTTATGTGGATGATATGATTGCTAAGTCAAAGAAAGAAGGAGACCATACAAAGGTTCTCCGCAAGTTATTTGATCGATTGAAAAAGTTCAAACTTAAACTCAATGCAAACAAATGTATATTTGGGGCAACCTCAGGCAAACTGCTAGGTTCGTGGTTAGTCAGGAAAGCATTAAGGTAGACCCCGATAAAGTCAAAACAATTATAGAAATGCCACCCCTGCAAACCCAAAAGGAAGTGAGAGGATTTCTAGGTCAAATAAATTACATTGCGAGATTCATAGCACAATTAACCACAACATGTGAACCTATCTTCAAGCTACTTCGCAAAAACAATGATGGGATTTGGAATGAGGATTGTCAAACTGCATTTGATAAAATTAAACAGTATTTACAGAACCTGCCAGTTCTTGTACCTCCAGTTCCAGGACGTCCTCTCATCTTATATCTCACAGTAATAGAAAATGCATTGGGTTGTGTACTCGGGCAGCACGATGACTCTAGTAGAAAAGACCAAGCTATATATTATTTAAGCAAGAAGTTCGCTAGTTGTGAAACAAGGTATTCCTCCATGGAAAAAACATGTTGTGCTTTAGCTTGGGCTGCACGTCGTTTAAGACAATATATGTTGTATCACACAACATGGCTCATCTAAAAAATGGATCCTGTAAAATATATCTTCGAGAAGCCATCTTATCAAGACGAATTTCTAGGTGGCAAGTTCTTTTATCTGAATATGACATCACCTACGTGACTCAAAAATCAATAAAAGGAAGTTCCCTTGCTGATTACTTGGCACAATAGCCTATAGAAGACTATGAGCCAATGAAGTTTGACTTCCCTGATGAGTATGTTTTCACTATAACAATGAAAGAAGAAGGATCAAATTCAGAGATGTGGACCATGTTCTTCGATGGAGCTTCAAACGAGTTGGGCCATGGAATAGGGGCAATATTAATATCACCCAATGGAAAATTGTTCCCTCTCATTGCCAAGCTATGTTTTGACTGTACACACAACATGGCTGAATATGAAGCATGTTCAATGGGCATATAGGCAGCTTTAGATATGAAAATTAAGAAACTTCAAATCTTAGGGGATTCTTTGTTGGTAATCCATCAATTAAGGAGAGAATGGGAGACTAGAGATGATAAGTTACTATTGTACAAGCAACTTATAACAAAGCTGTCTCAGGAATTTGATCAAATTTCTATTGATTACTCGTCAAGAGAAAATAATCGAATAGTAGATGCATTAGCTACACTAGCAGTCATGTTCAATGTGAATTTTGATGAAGAAGTCCAACCAATCAAAGTTGAGAAGCGAGATGCTCCAGCCTCTTGTATGAATATTGAGGGAGAGACAGATGGAAAGTCGTGGTAACAAGACATCAAGTAGTATCTAAAATGTGGAGAATATCATCCTTGTGCGTCATAAAATGACAAGCGAACTCTTAGAAGGTTGGTAATGAAATTTTTCTTAAATGGAGAAATACTGTACAAAAGAAACCATGACATGGTACTACTTAGATGTGTGAATGCAACAAAGGCCTACCAGATTATGTGTAACGACCCTATAGGCTCAACACGCTACCTAAGAGTCATTACTAAGTCACGTCGCTATATTACCGAAAATTTCGGCAGCATAACGGCGTAACTACGCGAAAACCAAAAATTTGACCCTTACCTGATAAGACATAGAAAAACACACTTCTAAGATTTTCAAACAACCTCCTAGCATCCAACAAACTTCTCAATACGATGCTAGGGTTCAAACAGCAGAAAGCCAAATACACGTGCACGATTTACAAAAAAAAAGGTTAAAAGACTTTGAAACATCCTCCCAAACATTTAAAAACTCGACATGAGTTCTATGTACATCCAGAAACATAAAAGAAGCGGAATAGCGATCGCTCGGCTCCCATGACTCGAGTAGCTGATCTCCGGTCACGCGCTAGGGCCGATCTTAGCCTTACCTGAAAACATTTTAAAAGGAAAAGGGTGAGTATTAACGAATAATACTCAGTAAGTAACTCATAGTTTCAAAGCAAGAGTTTCAATCGCATGCAACATGTCATTTTAAATCATAAAACCATCGTAAACCATCGCTTTAGTAGGGGACCTAAAATTCGTTTTATAAACCATGTACTTTTCCTCGCGGCTCTCGTGAACGATTAAATTCTCCAGAGGGCCTCGTAAATAGTCCGAAGACATAATTTTCCATCGAATAGAGTCCTCCCCTAACTCTGAGAGTTGAGCTCGAAAGCTAACATACATCGTGGAGTCCGAAGACTCAGCCCGAAGGCTACCATCGTGGAGTCCGAAGACTCAGCCCGAAGGCTACCATCGTGGAGTCCGAAGACTCAAGCCCGTCGGCTACCATCGTGGAGCACTCTCAAACCCCGGTAGCATAGAGAGTCCGAAGACTCGGGTTCCCTCATAACCCACATAAAACTTTTGGGAGAATTATCGTCACGGCCTTACATAAATCTTTTTCATGAGCACACAACACATGCATGAGGTCCCACTCGTTTTAGAACATACTCATGAATGCATAGTCAAGGCAATCGCATTTCAAAGACATACATATTATTTCCATTCTTTTTAACATGAAAACATAAACTTCAAAGTAAATATAGGGCTAGCTCTAGGTTTCGAAAACTTCTTTCGTTGTGAGATCCCTTACCTTAAATCTTTACTTACTAAAATACCCTTTCTCCACTAGTAATGAGCTTCTCGAGTCCCCACTCCAAGTACAATCCAAGGTCCTAGAAAAATCACCTAAAAAGTGTCCTAAACAGGTCTTAAACCATCCGAATTACGCTAAAACGCATTCTAACATTAATAACTCGACGAAAAGGACCAAATGGCAAAATTTACCCAAATCGTAACACGATCGTAACGGGGACTGTTCGGGCTCGAAAATTGGAATCGGAGACGGCGGCGCGTGCGGCGGCGGATGGCGGCGCGTTGCCGGCGCGTGAGGCGGGGCGTGGAACTTCCGGCGGCTCGTGAACCGCGCGTGAAGGCCGGATTTCGTGCGAGGCTCGAGGATCTGGGTTTTCCGACAGCTGGGGTTGGTTCACGAGTTGCAGAACCGCCGAGGATGCGTCCGGCGACGTGATGAACACGACTTGGGGCTCGTGCGGCAGTGCTGAAGCAAAACCGGCGATCGGAATCGGTGGGTCTTCGATTTTGAGCTCCGACGGTCTGCGTTTGGAGGAACGGCACCGCTGCGACGATCGGAACAAGACTGGCGGTTGGTCGGAAAGGAAGGAAGGAAGAAGAAGAAGAAGAAGAAGAAGAAGAAGCCGCCGGTGAAGGACGAGCTCCAGCGAGCTACTGTCGTTCGACGAAGACGAGGAAGAAAGAGGAGAAGGTCGGCGACTGGTCGGAGAAGAAGAGTAAGACGACTATGGATGGGTGTTCGGTCGAGGGAGAGAGAGAGAGAGAGAGAAAGAAAGAAGAAAAAAAAAATAAAAATAAATCGGTGAGGGAGAGGGGCTGCGGGAGGAAGAAGAAGAGAGGAAAAAAAGAGAAAATAAAATAATAAATATAAATATAAATAATAAAATAAAATAATAAATAAAAATAATAAAATAAAATAAAATAATAAAAATAATAAAAAATATATATAAGGATAAGGATGGATTTTATTTTCTTTTTTTCTTTTCTTTTTTCTTTAAAACAACTTTCCAATTTCAAAATTAAAAAAAAAAATGTCCCTTGACCAATCATTGCTTTCCAAATTTGCCCTCCTAACCTTCCAAAATTTCAAATTAACTCTAAAATCAATATACTTAAGAAATTTTATCCAACTTGATTTCCATAATTCAAAATTAATGTTTCTAAATAAACCGGTCGTTACATTATGAAAGAAATTCACAACGAAATTTGTGGGGCTCACACCAATTGACATATGATGGCCATACAAGTCTCGAGGGCTGGATGTTATTGGTTGACTATGGAAATGGATTGCATCAAGTATGCAAGAGAATGTCATAAGTGTCAAATTTATGCAGACAAGGCCCATGCTCCCACGTCTGAACTACATGTCTTAACAGCTCCTTGGCCTTTCTCCATGTGGGGAATGGGCGTTATTGGTCCTATTGATCCTAAGGCTTCAAACGAACATCGCTTTATTTTGGTAGCCATAGATTACTTTACCAAATGGGTAGAGACAGTTTCTTATCGTTATGTGACAAAGGGAGTTGTGATCAAATTCATTAAGAAAGAGATCATTTGCCGCTATTGCCTCCTCAAAACCATAATCTCTGATAATGCCAGAAACTTAAATAACAAGATGATGAGTGAGTTGTGCGAGTAGTTCAAGATCAAACATCTCAATTCAACCCCCTACAGACTGAAAATGAATGGTGCAGTTGAGGTTGCCAACAAAAATATAAAGAGAATTGTTGAAAAGATGACAGTAACATATAGAGACTGGCATGAAATTCTTCCATTTGCTATGCATGGCTATCGTACTTCGGTTAGTACCTCAACTGGGGCAACGCCATTCTCTCTAGTTTATGGTATGGAGGCAGTCCTTCCAATTGAAGTAGAAATTCCTTCGTTGAGAGTTCTTATGGAAGCTCAGTTAGAAGAGGCTGAATGGGTCTAAAATCATTATGAACAACTCAATTTTGTCGAGGAAAAAAGACTAATAGCATTGAGTAGAGGTAAACTCTACCAGAGAAGGATGATGAAAGCCTACGATAAGAAAGTCCGTCCAAGAGGGTTCAGAGAAGGGGATTTTGTGCTAAAAATGATTTTTCCTTTCCAAAAGGATCATTGAGGCAAGTGGACTCCAAATTATGAAGGAACGTTTGTAGTGAAAAAGGCTTTCTCGAGAAGAACTCTAATCTTGACCAATATGGATGATCATGAATTATCAAGCCCAGTTAATTCAGATTATGTTCGTAAATATTATGCATAGACCCTCGGATCACTTTCTTTGAAGGCTAGACAAAGTTGCAGGAAATTTAACAAGTGTTTAGGAAAGTTACACGTCAATTTCAGTATTTTGTTCAATAAGTTTTTCTCTTTGACCTTGGGCTGGAAATTTTTCCATTTGTAGAAAATCTTCTTACTCAATAAATCTTTTCTTTCCTTTCTATTTCTCTTTTCTAATGTTATGGTTGCCTTAATTACTATTGCAATTACGAATGAAATTGGGCATGCCTGAGACTTTTAAAAGCAATGACGTCTGTTCCACAGAATTCAAGTCAAGCTAGAAAGTCGTGGCGAAGGAAACGGAGTATATATGTTTCGTCCAAAAAGGAGAATGGTTAGAAAGGTAATGGGACCCTTTAAGAGGAGTTGGGGCAAAACTGTTATTGTCAGTTTGGTGGCAAATCAAGATAAAGCTATCCTCGTTACAAAGGAAGTTTTAAACTAAGGCAAAACTCTTATTGTTAGTTTGGTGGCAAATCAGGATAAAGCTATCCTCGTTACGAAAGAAGTTTTAAACTAGGATAAGGCCGTTATCGTCATTTTGGTGGCAAATCAGGTTAAAGTCTCTCAGAGTAAAGGAAATTTATGAACTGGGGCAAAACTGTGAAGCTTTTTCTTTTCTTGATACGGTGGTCGAGCTGTATTGATTTTAAATTCTCCCAGCATGGTGGATTTGTGTTTTGCATTTGGCATTTTGCATTTTTACATCATTTATATGTTGCATGCATTTAAATAGCCCCACTCTTGAAAGTTTCAAATGCGTGAGGGTAATCTTGGATTAAGGGTGAAACCTCTGCATAAATTGAGTTCAATCCTTTTTCAAGGTTGAGTTCTTTTAGTCAAGCAAAAAATTATCAAGTATTAACACTTTCATTTCATGCATGTAAACATTCTCTATTCAAGAGAATTTCCAATTTGTTCAATAGAACTCTTTCATTTTAAGACTTGTTTTTGGAAGGTTTGAAATAAAATCGTTGTCCTTTTTAAAACATATTTATGAAATAAGAAATCTTTGTTTTCTGTTTGATTTTTGGCAATAAAGTTTTGAATAAAAACCGTTGTCTTTTAAAACAAGTCCCTGTTTTGTTTTGGTTAAATCAAACCCTACTGTTTAGTAAAGGTCGAGGCCTGTGTCAAGCCAAGCCCCTTCGTTCCTCTTTTTGGTTAAATCGAACTATACTATTTGGTCGAGGTCAATGTCTTTGCCAGCTCAATTCCATCACTCTCTCAATATGAAAATTCACCATCCAAATACTCTATCTTTCCTTTGTCTAACCTTTCAATCCTTCAAGTATACACAAAGGGGGGCAAACTATAGATATCATATTTGGTATGGTAATTTTTATAATTTGATTTGGTCTAGTAATTTTTATAATTTGATTTGATTTTCATTTTTGGTTTGTGTTTACTTTGGCTATATATATATATATATATATATATATATATATATATATATATATATATATCTTTTTTTTTAAAGCTTTATTTTAAGCCTTTGTGTTTTATTTTACTTTTATCATTTTAGATTAGATTGTATTTTGATTTTTTTTGTTTATTTTTTTATTCATTTTCTTTTATTATTATTATTTTTTTTAATTTTTACGTTTAGATATCACATTTATTTTTTTTTACGTTTAGCTACCACGTCATTTTTTTCTTTCTTTTCTCTTTTTCGTAAGCTTAGTCTTCTTCTTCCCCACGAGAATAGGTCCTACACGTCCACGTTCTTCCTCAAAAAGAGGATTTGCAGTAGTTCCATGACTGAAAAAATTGATCCTTTTTTAGTAGATTTGATGGTTTTAAAATGGGAACTAGAGAGAAGAAAGGAGGGCTTTTTGGTGAGTAGAGAGAGATCTGGAAATCAGTTTAAAAGACAGAGAGATTTTGTTTCTAATTGGATTAGAATTTAGGATAATCTTTTATTTTGTTTTAAAGGGTTTAAAATGGTAGAATTTCAAGGTTATCCATGAAATGAATTAATTTTTAATAGGATTAAAAATAGTGCATAAATTCACTTAAGTTCATTAATTTAGTAATTAATAGTTAATTAAATATTAATGAATTTTGAAATAAAAATTGACTATAAGGAAACTCTGTCTATGGAAGATTCTGTCTAGACTGGGGTATTTAAGCTGACCGAAAGGGAACACCTTTAATTGGGAACCGACCTGGGAGTTAAATTAGTCAAATTTTATTTAATTTCATTAAGCATGGTCATAATGTGTTTTTTTTTAATAGTTTATAAACTTGGTAATTCACATTAAAATCAATCTAACCAACATAAGAGTTGTGAATGGTAGATTGAGGAACTTAGATAAATGAGATTAGCCTAATTTGTCTAAGTAATAGAAAACCCTATTTAAAATACTTAGTGGGAAAATGACACATGTCAAAAATCTAATGGTCTCTATTATTGATTCACAACGTGAGATTCATGTGGGGCCTCGTGGCGGCTTTTGGACCGTCCTCCCTACGAAAGGTGTTTGCATGGATCAATATCATGGTGAATCTTTTGAGAAAGTATTATAGTAAGTGGGAGAAGGAAATGTGTCAACATATCCTACGGTCTCCATCATTAGTTTACATCATGAGATTCATGCGGGGCCTCGTGGCGGCTTTTGGACCGTCCCCCTACGGAAGGTGTTTGCATGAGTCAATATCAGGGTGAACTCCTGAGAAGGATAGGATTGTAGTTTTGTTTCCAATACTTGACCTACCCTACGGTGACACTTGTTGGGATAAAACTACGGGATCTGAAATTATGGGTCACACTTACAAATAGCTCATTAAAGTTGTTAATGATGTCATTGACCAAACTAATGGTAACTAAATATTATAAGAATAAGAGTTATTCTGGTGTAATACTTGGTTGAGATTGTCTCATTTTAGTGAATGAATACTTGACCTACCCTACGGCGGCACTTGTTCTAACTCACTAAAGTACCATAGCATTATTTTTCAAATTGTTTGATTTCTATGCTAAAATTGACTGGATAATTGTTTGCATGATGTTAAATTATATATATATTTCAATATTATGTCAGTTTCTCTCATAATTTTTAATTTTATTACTGATAAGTCAAAATTGAGATATTTTATTACTTGGAAAAATAATGTTAACACTATAATGGTAGTGTAAAATTTTAAATTTGTCTTTATTGAGAAATGTTCTCAAAACCTGTTGCTAATGCTATTCGAATTGTTCGTGAAGCTCATGATTAATGAATCAAAAGTAAACGAGATAGCTTGTACGTATTCTCCTAGTTGACATTTTAGATGTCAAGTTTAGAAGATAAAGAAAATGACAACAACATATGAGATGTTGAAGTTAACATAAGCTAAATTTAGAAAATTGTCTAGATGATCTCGAATTTAAGTATTACAAAATTCCAAGAAAAGAAACCAAAAGATTGAAGCTATATAAAAGGAAATAGTTCCTAAATTAGCTGGGACAATCATAATAAGAGGAATTTTTGAAATACCTCTAAAAAGAAAAATATAAATGAAAGTAAAATTGATTTACTAGATTTTTGTTGGAATATAAATAATGCCACATAGATAGTCGATATAAGATCTACTATCAAGATTTATTCTTCATTACATTTAATATGTAATTCTTGGAAAATACTTAACATGTAGAATAGTTTCTACAAGTTAGCACCAGAAGCCTATCTCAATTAGTGTAGTGGGAGACATTAAGAGGTCATGAAGTAAAAATTGTTACATAATGCTGAATATGGTGTTTTTAGTAACCATAAGAGAAATTCAATTTCTCGAACTTTATTACAAAAATGTTCATATAGTATGAATTACTTTGAAGTATTAAAGTTTATATTTTCAAAATTGTTTGAAGATACATTCAGCTGAAAATAAGAACAATTTGTATATGTTAAAAATGTTGGCATATACTATACTACAAAATACTGAGATATTCAGAATTATAGAATCAAAAATAGAAAGACATTATTTTCTCCTAAAAGATGATACTTGATTTTGGTTGTTAAGGTTAATTAACATCAACTTGAATAGAATGAAAAGACAGTAAGAGGTAATTCTCTAAAAAGTTAGTTAATTACTTTACGTGTCTGTAGATCTTGCCTTTCATGCAAGATAATCATTGGGCCTTTATTAGATAGGGCTAGAATGCCAAATAATACTTTGGGCTTACACATTCTGACCCAAGTGGTCTGGTGAATGTAAAGGTCAAATAAAGTCATGAATATTTCGTCACTCTAGTTGATAATCATTCAAGGTACAAGTATCTTTACCTAGTACAACATAAGTCTAAATTTGTGAAATGTTCAAGAAAATTAAGACTAAAGTTTAAAAATCAATTAGGTAATTAAATCTATCAAGACATTATGATCAGATCATAATTGAAAGTACAGGAACCTTGCGTACTAAAACTAATTGATAGAAAATGGGTTTTTATCCCAATTATCTTAATACCAAGTGCAATTTTGTGAAATTGTGCTGCAAGAGGAGAAACAGGACCCTGTTAGACATGGTCATATCAGTAATGAGTTACACACCATTACCATACTCAGGTTAGGAAATGCAATAGAGATTGCATGGTGAACATGATTCCCTCTAAAAGTGTCTATGAGACATTTTTAAAGATTATAGAAGAGTAGTAAAACTAGTTTACAACACTTCACCATTTGGGAATGTTAAGCTCACATGCTGAACATAAGCCTAAAAAGCTTGTATACGTTCAAAGATAATCCTAAGTGTAGGTCACCCCTAAGGAGTATAAAGTGGTCTTTTATATAGTCCTAAAACGAATAAGGTATTTGTATGACAAATATCATTTTTATAAGAAATGTCAAATAAAAGACTACAAACCTTTAATAAGGTGAGATAGTGTTAATAAATTGGTTCCAAGTGAAGCCACTAAATTGTTAACAAAAGTTGTTAACAATTTAATTACATTTGAAAGTCAAATGGATCCTAGTCATGAATTGGATAAGCCTCATCATAGTGGGAGAGTTATGAGATGACTCAACCTTTACAAGGACTTAATTAAAGCCGAAATTGTCATGTTAGATGACAAAGTTGAAGGCTTATTACCTGCAAAGTAAGACTAATGGTAAAGTGTTAAACCTAATAAGAGAAAGTAGACTGCGAGTAAATTTTCCCACCTGTTGCCATACTGAAGTCTGTAAGCATTATTTAATTCATTGTTGTATATGTGATATAAAAAAAATGAATGTTTAGAATTCTTTTATGAAAAGAAATCTTAGATAATGCATCTACACAAATAAATCAGATATGTTTATTTTCAAAGATCAAAAGTAAAAAGTTTGCGAAATAGTAAAGGTTCATTTATGAAATGAATTTTACCATTAGATCTGTGAATATCAGGTTTGATAAAAATATCAAAATCTATGACTTTGGATAAATATTAATGAAGCTTGTATAGACAAGAAAGTCATTAATTGCTTAGTGGATTTTTCTCATGTTTTATGTTGGTGATATTTTTACCCATTATGAATGATGTAAGATGTCTAACATAAAACGTTGATTAAGTAACCAATTCCAAATAAGTGATTTGGAATGACTCAGTATATTTTACATGTCCAAAATGGAGATTTTAAGGACAAAATGTTAACTTTGTCTCAAACATCTTATATTGACAAAATTGTTGTCAAATATTTGATATTTATGTCTAAGGAAGAGTATCCTAAGACACCTCAAATGTTGAGAGTATATGATATTCATAAATGAGACTGAACATTTAATATACAATTGGTTAGCATATATCAGTTAAACGAATGGTATGACCATTGAGTAGAAATTAAAAACTTTCTCAAATTATCTATGGATGAAGAGAAATTTTTGTGTATGGAGTTAAAGATTTGATCTTTACAAGATACACTGATTCTTGCAAAGATTTAGGAAATCTATGTAAAAATAAATTTTACCCTAGGTGGTGGAGTATGTAAAAATAAATTTTACAAGATACACTGATGTTTTCTCTCTCTCGATATGATTCCCTATACAAGTTAAATTGTTTTGCTTGTGAAGCAACAAAAAGACTTGTATGACTCAAATAGTTCCTTGAATATCTGAAAGGTGTTTCAGATATGATTTAGTCTATCCTCTTTATTATGATAATAGTGGTGCAAAGACTAATATTAAGGAAATTAGAAAACACCAATGTATAGGGAATCATATCGAGAGAGAGAAAGCATCATGGTAGTGATCAAGATGGCTTTTAACGGCAATCCTTTGGATCTATATAAAGAGACTCTCAAGGCTAAAGTGTTTGAGGGTCACCTAGAATGTCTAGGATTACGAGACATGTCTCATCTTTGCTAGGGCAAGTGGGAGAACATGTTGGGTATAGAGTATGCCCTAGGATATATGTCTCACCGGCTTTAGTGCAAGTGGGAGATTGTTGGGATTTATGCCCTAAAGCCTCGTAATTAATAATTTATTTAATAATTAATAATAATTTTGATTATTTTATTTGCAATATAATATTATCCATTATATGAAAAATCCAAAGTTATTATTGTAATCTTGAACAGTATGTAGTTGACATACGGGAGGATCATGTTCAAGAAATAACCTAAAGGGTCATAGTATATGGATAAGGTTGGGTGTCTTATCCTAGTAACACTATTGATATGACCCACTTTGTAATAGTTACAAATGATTTGATCCAAATCATTCATGTGGAGACATGTGAGTGGGGGTATCTTATACTATGAGTTTGTATAAGACTGGACCACGAAATATTTAATCTCTCTTTATAAATCCGTTAATTGAGAAGATTAATATTTCATCAGGATGATCATATGTGACTCGATCTTAATCCTAAGTGAGTTATGAACTCCTGCCTGTGAGGGCTTGTCCTTTGATTTGCATGGGTGAAAGTGGCTTTTGTAGCAGATTCAATATGCCTACCATTTTGGGGACTTGACCAAATAGGGAGCTGGGGACATAATCTCATAAGATGGAATTCACTCATTCCCATATAGAGTAAGTAGATGAGTAGTTCCCTTAAGTGTTGATTTCGGGACTTGAACAATGGGACCCCACCCTCTCACTGGCCCGAGAGGGACTTAGTTTATAATTAGATTATAAACAGATTGTTCATTAGAGAATCAGTGGAACTTAAGGTGCAAGATGTAATTATAGGGGTAAAACGGACTTTTGACCCAACTGTAATTACGAACAACTCGTTAATGATCGACTTGTATGTAATGATTATATCTATGGACATAACTTGTCCTACAGTGCATAAGAGTGCAACTCTAGGTCTATAGTGGAGTGACTCTAGAGTTAATGAATGAAAATTGATTAATTAAAGAGTTTAATTAATTAATTTTGTATAATTGGAGCTTATAATCTGTAGGTCCATAAGGTCCCCTTGCTAGCTCATAGTAATACTAAAAGATCAATTTAGTTGAAAGAAAATTTTGAAATGTTCAAATTAATATTTAATTTGAAGTGTTCAAATTAATATTTAATATATTAGATATATTAAATATAAAAGAGGAAAATATATTTATTGTATTTGAATACATTGAATATTAAAATAATTAATGTATATTAGATACATTAAAGAAAAGATATTTATTAAATTTGAATTGGATTCAAATTAGGAAATAGATGTCGTAGGAGAATTTTAAAGGTTTGAATAAGATTCAAATTGGTTAGATAAAAATATTTTAATATATTAGTTATTAAAATATATTATTTAATTATCCTCCCTAGACCACTATAAATAGGACTCTAGGGGTGAGCCATTGGGCATTCTGAACAACACATATCTCCTCAAAGAGAGAATTAGAGAATTATCTCTAAACCTCTTCCTCTTTAATCCCTTGAGGATTTTTTTTCAAGAGGCTCCCACAAGCCTTGATCTTTTGTTAGAGTCATAGCCAGGAAGACTTTGTGGAGGAGATAGAGACCCGCCAGAAGAATCTCCATATTTTGAAGGTATTTATTGCTTAACCCTTGTATTTTAGTTTAATTCTAAATAAATCAAAGACGATTCCTATGTTTCTGCTGTGGGTTTAATTCGATTATTCCCTTCATCTAGTACAACCAAAGGCTCTGAACATGCATAATGGAGGGTTACCGAGTCGCAACAAACAACATTACAATCTTTGTGTTAAGCCCTAGTACTAACAAATCCGATTACACACAGAACATACATGCATACCAGACAATTACCCTATTCACCTTACAAGAACATTTGTTTCAACCCTCATAATCGCAAGAAGACGTGTAGACTCTATTTTATTTATGACGATTGAAGGAGTGAAAAAACATACTGTTCTGAGAGATGACAAAAGTTCTGAAGTTCTGGTCGGACGAAAGTGTACAAGACCAAGGGTTGAGTAGGTCGAAAGTTCAAAGTACCGTAGAAGCCAAAGCACAGTTGGGAGCACTGAGTATCTATTATGAGTTTAAGTTTGAAGGCAAACGGACAAGCAAGACGAAAAACAAAAATAATCGTGGGGGAAGACGAATAAAGTATTTTAAATACCACACGCGTGTGTGTCATTTTATTCTTTTCGCTTGCGATGTCACCAATTGTCGCGATTGGGACCATTTACTTCTTCGCGCTCGCGAGCTCTAGTTAAGCCTTTCTTCAGGTTCGGGATCAATGTAACCTTCGCGTTCGACATCTGCGTTATACCTGCGAACACGAAAGGATATTAATGAGTATTCATGCTCTGAATAGTGTTTGTTGACATCAGCAAAAGGATATCCTTCATTATTTTCAAATCTGGGTCAATAGCCATTTTTTTAATAGAATTCAGGGCATCCGTACAAAAACCCCAAAATTCTTCTATAATAACTTTTTATTCTTGTAAAATCAACTTCAATTGCACCAACTGTCATCTCGCCTCACCTCCAATTAGGTTGACATGCATCATAATTAATTATTTGTCTAACATCACACAATAATATATATATATATATATTTGAGTTCTCTAGAGTCACACAATAATATTGCAAGTATAACAAAAATATTAATTAATTTTTTACATACATGTCAAACCCTTGGATACATTTTAAAAAGTAGTTAGAAATTATCAAAGGGTTTGACAAGTACACAAAAGAAAGTGAGGAACGTGGGTGCTAAATCCATCACATGTCAATTTATCTCATTGAATCAAAACATCATTCACCAAATATCAAGATCAACTAATATAGTAAAATAAAGGCTAGTTATAAAAAATACAATTTGACTCTTAATTTCAAAAATATCTCTATTCTTTTCAAAGTTGCAATAATACTTTTGACCTTTTATAAATGTTTCAAAACTACAGTTGTAATAGAAATTTATTAGCATTTGGGATGAAAAATCGACATGACGGTGACCTGAAACGATGCGATATTGATTGAGATGCCTGCCTGGATTAAGTTTGAAAAAATGACGTTTGTTTTAAAACGTTTATAAAGGTCAAGACTAATATTGGAACTTTTAAAAGAATGAGGGTATTTTTAAAACAAAGAGAAAAGTTGAGGGATATTTTGTATAATTTAGTCTGAAAAAAAAGGCCCTATATCTATTTTCAAATCAGACCAAAAGAGTAAAATGGAGTCTCTCTATCTTCTACTTCTCGTTCCTATAATCCTTTTTTTACAACAATTCAGAACCCGTCGGAGAAATCTGTCGCCATGTCCGCCACTGTTCTGATCGTTAGCCACCTCCACCTATTGAAAACACTCAATCCACGAAATTTCAACAACATATTAGGTCATTGTAGTATGGTTTATAGTTGGAACTTTATAGAATTTATGAATATACATTGTGTATACGCACATACCAAATCCATCACACAATTTTGAGTTGAAATTAAGGAAAAGTAATTCTGGTGACTCGGCATGAAGTCTAAGAGATATCATATGTGGATTTGAGTATGCCATTTTCTTTTAACAAGAATATTCATGATTTTAGATGAATCTTGGTTGTATGAACTTATATTTCTTTTACAATTTCAATTGAGCATTGATAAGATGTCGCAAGGTCGTATCTCATAAGTTAATAATAATTATTTTAGTGGAGGATTGTGCCACCATACAACATTTGATAAGCTTAAAAGACACTACAAGAATTTTGCCATTTTTCGACGTTATTTATCCCGACCCTTTAAAAATGGTCAGAAAAAAGAGGTACTGTCGACGGTTTAGCAAACGGTCAGAAAAAGTGAAGAGAAATCCAACTGTTTATTAAATAGTCGGCAAATGGGAGGAGAAAATCCGACTAATTTATATTCAATCGAAAAAAAGAGGATAAATGCCGACCGGTTTATAATTAGTTGGCAAAAAGGAGGAGAAATGTCGACTATTTTTTATTCGCTCGACAAAGAGGAGGATAAATGCTGACAATTTTATAATTGGTCAGTAAAAAGTAGTAGAAATACAGACTGTTTATTAAACGGTCAGCAATGAAAAGAGAAAGGCCAACCATTTGTTAAATGGTCAGCAAAAGGGAGGAGAAATGCTGATCGTTTTATAAATGATTGACAAAATGGAGGAGAAAGGTCGATCGTTTATTAAACAGTTGGAAAAAAAGGAAAAGAACCGCTGACAGTTCGAGAACTACCGGCATTTGTTGGTTGAACTGTCGATGATTCTTCGAACCGTTGGCATTTCTGGGCCAAACCACCAACGGTTCTTCAAACTGTCAGCATTTATGGGTCTAACCGCCGACCGTTCAAAGAACCATCGGCATTGTTGGGCCAAACCACCGAGGCAGTTCCTTATTATAGGGGGCTCGCAATTGAGCCCCCATTTTCCCCCAAATTTCCCTCTCTCTCTCCTTTTCTCTCCTCCCTTCTTTCCCACCATCTCCACACCACTACCAAGACCCAACCATTGCCCTCCAGCCGACCACCCTCATCGTTGTCTACCGCTACCAACTCTAAAGTCGCCGCCGCTCATTTCTTCTCTTTTCTTTTCTTTTTTCATTTTTTCTTCTCTTCTACACTCACCCACGCTCTCCAGCGCCGCCCACCCTACCACCGACTACCCCTGCCCTCTGACGTCACCGCCCCACAGGTCGCCTTCATCGTTGGACCTTACAACCTTGCTGCTACTTTTAGATTTTGATAATTTTGTAAAGTTTTTTCTTTTTTGAGTAGTCGATATACTTACATTGAAGGTTATTTTGAAAATCTATTCAAGTAAATTGTGTTTGTATTTTTGTAAACTCAGATTTGCAAGTTTGAACATTTTTTAACCAACTCCAACAAAGTTTCTAGCTTCTTTTGTTAAGATAAGTATGTAGAAACCCACTTTTTAACATTTTTTAACTTGATAAAGTATGTTAGATCATTCTCTAACGTTTGAAAATTATTTTTTTGTAGTTTCAAACACATTCAAACACTTTTCGAACTCATTCGAATACTTTTCATCAAATCTTAAGTATGTTTTGGTGAATTTTAGGTAATAAATCTATGTTTACGCTTTTCAAACTCACTTAAAATAGTTTAGATTGGTATATAACCTTTTAGTTATTTTGTTTTATGATTTGGTTTGGTTTCAGAGTAGTTTCCAATACATTCGAACACTTTCAAACACTTTTTATCAAGTATTAAGTATGTTTCGGTGAATTTTAGGTGATAATCTATGTTTAGGCTTTTGTTGAACTCAGTTAAAATAGTTTAGATTTGTATCGAACCTTTGAATTATTTTTTTTAGGATTTAGTTTCGTTTCAGAGTAGTTTCGAACACTTTCGAACTCATTTGAATACTTTTCATCAAGTATTAAGTATGTTTCAGTGAATTTTAGGTGATAATTCTATGTTTAGACTTTTGTCAAACTCAGTTAAAATATTTTAGATTGGTACTTAACCTTTGAATTATTTTGTTTTATGATTTGGTATTGTTTCGGAGTAGTTTTGAATACTTTCGAACTCATTTGAACACTTTTGATCAAGTATTAAGTATGTTTCGGTGAATTTTAGGTGATAAATCTATGTCTAGGTTTTTGCTGAACTTAGTTAAAATAATTTTGATTGGTATCGAACCTTTGAATTATTTTTTTTAGGATATGTTTCAGAATAGTTTTGAACACTTTCGAACTCATTCGAATACTTTTCATCAAGAATTAAGTATGTTTCAGTGAATTTTAGGTGATAAATCTATGTTTAGGCTTTTATCGAACTCAGTTAAAATAGTTTAGATTGATATCTAACCTTACATTTTTTTTAAGGATTTAGTTTCGTTTTGGAGTAGTTTCGAACACTTTTCGAACTCTTTCAATCACTTTTCATCAAGTAATAAGTATGTTTTCGTGAATTTTAGGTGATAAATCTATGTTTAGGCTTTTTCAAATACAATTAAAATAGTTTAGATTGGTATCTAACATTGATTTTGGTGGTGAATTCTTTTTTGAGGTGAGAATAACTCTTACTTTGAGTTTGTACTTTATAGTTTATTGTAAAGAAGTAGATATATATGTATTTGGTTTATTTGTACTTTAAAATTTATTTTTAGTTAATTTGTAATGTTGATTATTCTTATTTATGGGTATACAGTTAAAAATTACATGGTATTGGTTAGACTTTTTAGTACTAATTAGGTTGGTTAAACTATGTATATTAAGTTCTAGATGTGTTATATAATTATGACTTATGTTAGTTAGACTTTTTATGTTGTTTGCATTTACCTAGCCTATACTTTTTATGGAATACATGGTGATGGATTGATTAAATTATGCAATAGTCAATGATTAATTAGCATAAATCAATAACTAACCTATATATTGATGGATGAATGGTAGGTCATAATAAATCATTGATGCACCAACATATTAACTCGTTGTTTACTTGAAGCTTCATTTTTCTATATTTGTAGTTGTATTTTTAGTTGCTAGCTTTTAATAAATTATTAAACTATATGAGTTTGTTTGTTTTGGTTTTTAGCTTATTATGATTGAAATCTTAGCTTATTAAGCTTATTAAGTATGTTTCGGTGAATTTTAGGTGATAAATCTATGTTGAGACTTTTTTGAACTCAATTAAAATAATTTAGATTGGTATCTATACTTTGAATTATTTTGTTTTAGGATTTGGTTTTGTTTCAAAGTGTTGAAACAAAATTTAAGGTAGGTTTGGGTTGATTTCAGTGGTGAATTATTTTTTGAGGTGAGAATAACTTTTACTTTGAGTTTGTACTTTATAGTTTATTGTAAAGAAGCAGATATATATGTATTTGGTTTATTTGTACTTTAAAATTTATTTTTAGTTAATTTGTAATGTTGATTATTCTTATTCATGGGTATGAAGTTAAAAATTACATGGTATTGGCTAGACCTTTTAGTACTAATTAGGTTGGTTAGACTCTTTAATTAGTTCTAATTGGGTTGTGTGTAGACTAAGTTCTAGATGAGTTATATAATTTGTTGGTTATATAATTATGACTTATGTTGGTTAGACTTGTTTGTTGTTTGCATTTACCTAGCCTATACTTTTGATGGATTACATGGTGATAGATTGATTAAATTATGCAATAGTCAATGATTAATTAGCATAAATCAATAACTAACCTATATATTGATGGGTGTAATGGTGGGTCATAATAAATCATTGATGCACCAACATATTAACTCATGGTTTACTTAGAGCTTCAGTTTTTCTATATTTGTAGTTGTATTTTTAGTTGCTAGCTTTTAATAAATTATTAAATTATATGAGTTTGTGATAGGACCAAAATAGTCCTATATTTTTATTCCTAAATCATGTTAGTTTGGAGGTTTTAATGTACTTAATTGATCATTTTGTAGGGATTTGAGCATAAGGCACATTTCAAGAGATTCTATGTTGAATCACGGTTCCAACGCATGAAACCGGAGGTCATTCGGACACCTGAGCAAAGAGTTAGAGCAAAAATGACCAGTGTTGTGCGTTGGGTAGCGTATAAATGTTGTCGCTATTGGCAGTCCCCTAAAGCCTCACTCGACGCTATGGCGAGCCCTTGTGATGCTGGGAAGCGTCTAGATGTTGTCCAGAGCGTCTAGACGCTTCATCTATTTGTATAAATAGATTCTTTTGCGATTTAGGTTATTTGGTCTCGATTTTTGGCTGCCAAGAGACCGTGTTAAGGTCGTTTCTCTCTGTTTTTCAGTATAATAGGATAGTTTAGGAGTTTTTGGTTAATCTTTGGTGTCAATAAACATTGTAACGATGTTTGGCTAGGCTATCGATGTCGTTTCAGGTTGTAAACAAGGTACTATGTATTTTTGTGAGATTTATTCCATATTTCCAGTATTTTCTAGCATGTTCTATTGTTTCTTGATTCTTTCTTGAATGCTCATAGCATGTATTCTTTCGTAGATAGATTGACAACCTATTCGCATCGATTGAATACGTGATCGTTAGTTTAGCTAACACTAGGACCTGCTCATGCTTGCATCGTAGGGGCTAGTCTCTCATGTAGATTACATGATAGGACTTAAGAATCAAGAGAGCTAATTAATTAAATTAGGAATGCATGCTTAGTTTAATTAATTGTTCATAATCAATCCCTAGAATTAGCATTGTACCAAGTTTTAGGCTAATTAGGGCTAATTAGGCTATTGTGCCCAACTAATTAGGCTAATTAACTTGATGCTAGGTTGGGTTAATTGGGATTTAGGGGACCTAAGTTTGCTTAGGAGCTTAGTCGGCTTTACTGGTGAGTCGATTAGGTAATAGTAGGCTAGGAAATAGATTGCATTTAGGCGTTCAATGATCAAAAATAGCATTGTACCGAGTTTTATCCTGAAATGGTGCTCGAGGTTAACCATTAGTGTTTATCTTACTGCTTCTAGTCCTTCTGTCTATTTTCATGATTATTCCCTCCAGTCGTGTCAATGGGAAAACCATTTAATAGAAATTAATTTTAGTTCCGTTCCCTGTGGTTCGACCTGGTCCATTATTAATTACTACAAGTAATTAATTTTAGATCGGTATTATAAATTGTATTTGATAGAGCCTTCGACAAGCTCACTATCAGTTTGTTTGTTTTGGTTTTTAGCTTATTATGATTGAAATCTTAGCTTATTAAGCTTATTAATTTAATTTAGCTTATTAAGATATTGTGAAAACTTAAGAATCCAAATTTAACTTAGCTTATTTAAGATATATTTCTTTATTTGAGGTGGAAGGATCATATTCTCACTCTGAACATATTAATTGTACTAAAAAAAACATAATTGAAAAGACACCTACTACCATAAATACATCGTCCTTGAGACTAATATAGAATATAGAAATTTTTTTCATACCTAACCCATATTTAAACCAAACTTTCTCATTTGTTACACAACTTAGCATTAACTTTTAAAATAGATAAAAGTTTGGCATAGAGTGGTGGGCTTGGATCATGTGCTATATTTTAACAAACCATAATTTTTTTATTGTATTAGACTCTTTCTCCACTTTAAGCCCAAAAGTATTGTCTTTAGAGACTTTTACAAACCCATTAGGCCTCTGTATGAATAATTGTGACTTGTTTATCCCAAAAACCAACAAACATTTCTAAATCCAAAAACTATAAACATAATTCCAAATGGTTATGAAATGGGACCTACGATATTCAATTTAATATATCCATCTTTTTTTTGCCTAAGTCCTACAGGATTATTACTCACGAACAAGAAATGGAGTTCACCAGTGTATAATTAAGGATAAAAATGAATAAAGATTGGATTAAACTTAAAGGCAAGTTGTCAACCGAGTATATAGAAGGAGTAACTCAATTTCTAGAAATGACAAAGCTTCATGTTAATGACTCAGACAAAACAAGATGCCCATGTAGAAATTGTATGAATGCAATGTGACAATCTTTAGATGGAGTAGAGCGACATCTATTCACGAATGGAATATCTCCCTTTTATAGTCAATGAGTATATCATGGAGAACCTACCAACCTACTGAGGTTTGAAAGTTATACAGTTGGGTCAGTACACGATGATAAATCAAGTACTATAGAGTCTAATGATTTCAATGAAGAAAATGAGATGTTTAACCTTTTAAATGACCTTCAAGTCCCAATTGTCGAAGCAAATGTAGATGAAGAAAATAATTTTGAAAATGAGATGCCCCTTAATGTCCATGATAAAGATACTTATTGAATGAATGAACGTTTCACTCCACAGCGGAAGCATTGGATCGTCTTTGATTTTATTTAGAATTAAACAATAAAAATTAAGGTTAAGCAAACTTACTTGGAGTAAATATGGAGATATTTCTGGCAGATCTTTATCTCTTCCATAAAGTCTTCCTAGATATGACTCGAACATAGGACCAAGGTTTGTGGGAGCCTCTTGAAAGAAAATTCACAACGGATTGGAGAAGAAGAGGTCTAGAGAGAATTCTCTAATTCTCTCTATTGAGGAGATATGTGTTGTAAAGAATGCCCAATGGCTGACCCCTAGGGTCCTATTTATAGTGGTCTATGAAAGATAATTAAATAATATATTTTAATATCTAATATATTAAAATATATTTATCTAACCGAATTTTATTCAAACCTTTTAAAATTCTCCTACGACATCTATTTCGTAACTTGAATTCAATTCAAATTTAATAAATATCTTTTCTTTAATGTATCTAATATACATTAATTATTTTAATATTTAATGTATCAAATACAATAAATATATTTTTTTCTTTTATATTTAATATATCTAATATATTAAATATTAATTTGAACATTTCAAATTAAATATTAATTTGCACATTTCAAATTTTTTCTTTCAACTAAATTGATCTTTTAGTGTTACTATGAGCTAGCAAAGGGAACTTATGTACCTACAGATTATAAGCTCCAATGATACAAAATTAATTAATTAAACTCTTTAATTAATCAATTTTCATTCATTAACTCTAAGGTCCCTCCACTATAGACCTAGAGTTGCATTCTTATGCACTGTAGGACAAGTTGTGTCCATTGATATAATCACTACATGCAAGTCGATCCTTCATGAGTTGTTCGTAATTACAGCTGGGTCAAAAGTTCGTTTTACCCCTATAATTATATCTTGCACCTTAAGTACCACTGATCCTCTAATGAACAATTTATTTATGATCCAACCATAAACTAAGTCCCACTCGGGCCAGTGAGAGAGTGGGGCCCCATTATTCAAGTCCCGAAATCAACACTTAAAGGAACTACTCATCTACTTACCATATAAGGGAATGAGTGAATTCCATCTTGTGAGATTATGTTCCCAGCTCCCTATTTAGCCAAGTTCCCAAAATTGTAGGCTTATTGAATCGGCAACAAAAGCCACTCTCACTCATGTAAACCAAAGGACAACCCCTCACAGGCAAGAGTTCATAACTCACTCAGGATTAAGATAGAGTCGCATATGATTATCTTGATGAAATATTAATCTTCTCAATTAACGGATTTATAAAGAGATATTAAATATTTCGTGGTCCAGTCTTATACAAACTCATTGTATAAGATACTCTCACTCACATGTCTCTACATGAACGATTTGGATCAAATCATTTGTAACTATTACAAAGTGGGCCATATCAATAGTGTTACCAGGATAAAGCACTTAACCTTATCCATATACTGTGACTCTTTAGGTTATTTCTTGAACATGATTCTCTTGTATGTCAACCACATACTGTTCAAGATTACACTAATAATCTTAGATTTTTCATATAATAGATAATATTATATTGCAAATAAAATAATCAAAATAATTATTAATTAATTACGAGGCTTTAGGGCATAAATCCCAACAACTTCAACCTTATTCGAGGATTTAATGGCCGAAGTATGTAATCAATTGTACCCTGGTTGTATGTGATTCTCGTCATTAAACTTTTTGGTGAGATTGATGCATATTAAGGTTCTTAAAAATTGGAGTAATAAATCATTTGATATGTTATTACAATTGTTAAAAGAAGCATTTCCAATCAGTGCACGTATACCTGGTTCATTCTATGAAGCTAAAAGGAAATTGCGTGACGTAGGGCTAGGCTATGAGTAAATCCATGCTTGCAAGTACGATTGCATATTATATTGGAAACAATTTGTCGATTGCCAACAATGTCCAACATGTGGTGAGTCTTGGTATAAAGTCAACAATGGAAAATGGAAGAAGATTCTGCATAAAATTTTACGTCACTTTCCATTGATACCAAGATTGAAGCGATTGTTTTCATCGAAACATTTTGCCTCTGAAATGAGGTGGCATAAAGATAAGCGTGTTAGAGAAGATGACGTGCTACGACATCCAGCTGATAGTGAATGGTTGAAGCATTTTGATCAAGAATTCCCTCAGTTTGCTCTGGAAGCACGAAATGTTCGTTTGAGATTAGCTTTCGATGAATTTAATCCATTCGGGAATATCAGAACTTCATAAAGTATGTGAGCAGTGGTGTTAGTTCCATACAATTTTCCACCTTGGAAATACATGAAAGAAACTAATTTCTTCATTTCTTTACTTATTCTTGGGCCAAAATCTCTTGGAAAAGAAATTGATGTTTACTTGCAACCATTGATTGAAGAGTTAAAAGAGTTATGGAATAATGATGTGCACATTTATGACTCAGTTAGTGACAAGTACTTTCGACTGCACGCAAGTTTGTTATGAACTATTAATGACCTTCTTGCGTATGACAACTTATCTGGGTGGAGTACAAAGGGTTACCAAGCATGTCCCATTTGTAAAGAAGATACATCATCTTTTAGGATAAGAAGTAAAATTTCTTACATGGGACATCGACGTTATCTTTCCGAAAGTCACAGTTAGCGTAGGAGTAAGCAATTTTACAAAAAGTCAGAACCCAGACCTCCTCCCGTCATAATGGTGAAAGGAATAATCTAATTAAACCCAAGCGGAAGCGTAGGAATCGATTTGAGTTTATTTAGAATTAAATAATAATATTATGGTTAAGCATAACATACATTGAAAATATGGAGATTCTTTTGGCGGATCTTTATCTCTTCCACAAAGTCTTCCTGGCTATGACTCGAACACATGACCAAGGCTTATGGGAGCCTCTTGAAAGAAAATCCACAAGGGATTGGAGATGAAAAGATCTAGAGAGAATTTCTAATTCTCTCTATTGAGGAGATGTGTGTTGTGTAGAATAGCTCAACCCAAAGGTTATATTTATAGTGACCAAGGGAAAATCTTTGCCATAATTAAAATATTATATTTTAATATCTAATATATTAAAATATATATTGTATTTATTTGAATCTCATTCAAATATCCTACGATATTTATTTATTTGAATATTATTCAAATTCTATAAATATCTTTTATTTAATATATCCAATATACATTAATTATTTTAATATTTAATGTATCAAATACAATAAATATATTTTCCTCTTTTATATTTAATATATCTAATATATTAAATATAATTTGAACACTTCAAATTAAATATTAAATTTGAACATTTCAAATTTTAATATTTAATGTATCAAATACAATAAATATATTTTCCTCTTTTATATGAAATATTAATTTGAACACTTCAAATTAATATTAATTTGAACATTTCAAAATTTTTCTTTCAACTAAATTGATCTTTTAGTGTTACTATGAGTTAGCAAGGGGACATTATGGACCTACAGATTATGAACTCCAATGATACAAAATTAATTAATTAAACTCTTTAATTAATTAATTTTCATTCATTAACTATAGGTCACTCCACTATAGACCTAGAGTTGCACTCCTATGCACTGTAGAACAAGTTGTGTCCATAGATATAATCATTACATGCAAGTCGATCCTTCACGAATTATTCGTAATTACAGCTGGGTCAAAAGTCCGTTTTACCCCTATAATTATATTTTGCACCTTAAGTACCACTGATCCTCTAATGAACAATCTGTTTATAATCTAATTATAAACTAAGTTCCTCTCGGGCTAATGAGAGGGTGGGGCCCCATTGTTCAAGTCCCGAAATCAGCACTTAAGGGAACTACTCATCTACTTACCCTATATGGGAAGGAGTGAATTCCATCTTGTGAGATTATGTTCCTAGCTCCCTATTTGGTCAAGTCCCCAAAATGGTAGGCATATTGAATCGGCTACAAAAGCCACTCTCACCCATGCAAATCAAAAGACAAGCCCTCACAGGCAGGAGTTCATAACTCACTCAGGATTAAGATCGAGTCGCATATGATCATCCTGATGAAATATTAATCTTCTCAATTAATGGATTTATAAAGAGAGATTAAATATTTCGTGGTCCAGTCTTATACAAACTCATTGTATAAGATACCCCCATTCACATGTCTCCACATGAATGATTTGGATCAAATCATTTGTAACTATTACAAAGTGGGTCGTATCAATAGTGTTACCAAGATAAGGCACCCAACCTTATCCATATACTATGACCCTTTAGGTTATTTCTTGAACATGATTCTCTTGTATGTCAACCACATACTGTTCAAGATTACACTAATAACCTTAGATTTTTCATATAATGGATAATATTATATTGCAAATAAAATAATCAAAATTATTATTCATTATTAAATAAATTATTAATTACGAGGCTTTAGGGCATAAATCCCAACAAATGGATGGAGATGAGATCTTACAAGAAGTTTGTATGCTAAACTTTCATGTGCTCAATAAACATCCAGCGAAGAAAGATAAGAAAAGGAAACAAACTGATCTTAATTGGAAGAAAAAAAGTATTTTTTTAACTCTCTTATTGGTCAAAACTTATGTTAAGACATAAATTGAATGTAATGCAACATTGAAAAAAACATATGTGATAACTTGGTTGGCCCATTCTTAAATATTGAGGGAAAAATCAAGGACACAACAAACGCTCGATTGGATCTAGAGTATTTGAATATACGGAAAAATCTACACTTGCAAAAGTTAGGCAACAGGGTTGTAAAGCCACATGCTGCGTACACGCTGACTACTCGGAAAAAGGTCGATTTCTGTAAATTTTTGAAATCAGTGAAATTTCTCGATGGATTTGTGTCGAATATATCACGATGTGTAAATGTCAACGATGGAAAACTATGAGGGTTGAAAACTCACGTCTTTTATGTTTTGCTTCAGCAACTTCTCCCTATTGGTGTTTGAGGGTATTTACCTAAAGATATGTCCACTACTGTTGTTGAGCTATGTACATTCTTTCGTGATTTATGCGCGAAAACAATATGCACAAGTGATTTTGATCGATTACAATTAGATATTATAGTCATACTTTGTAAGTTGGAAAAAATATTCCCACCAGCATTTTTCGATGTAATGGTGCATCTTGCAGTTCACTTGCCATATGAAACCAAGGTTGTGGGTCCTGTTAGCTATAGTTGGATGTACCCTATTGAGCAAAGTTTACGAACATTGAAACAGTACGTGCAAAACAAAGCACGTCATGAGGGTTCCATAGTAGAAGCGTTCGTAATGAATGAATCATTGAATTTTTGTTCCTTGTATCTAAGTGGAATTGAAACGAGATTCAATAGAGAGGAACGAAATGATGACTAAATTTCCATGAACGAGATTTGTGGTGACTTTGAAGTGTTTAGACAAAGTGTAAGACCATTGGGAGACGTAACCTCAAGGACCTTATCAACTGAGGAGAAATGGATAGTACATTGGTATATTTTGAACAATTGTGATGAAATAAAGTCTTATCGTATGTACGTTTTGCACACTCAAAGTCTCAATCTCAATTTTAGTATGCAATTTAGATAAATCTGATGTGTAACTTTTTGTTTCTTGTGTTAATAGACAATATTTACAACTGATTCGTCCTGAAGCACAAACTGCCAAAGATTTATATAAAAGACACCAACTCCAATTTTCTGGTTGGTTTAAATCTCATGTAAGTTCAGAGTTATGAGAGTTTATATATTTAATTTTCAATCATGATTAATATTTGTAACGTATATGAATGAATTGGCAAGTTCTCTCATTGCGTGAGAGTGGGATTATGTCTTATGTTTTGTACTCAATGGCAATAGGCACTAGTACAAAATTGGGTTTTAATGACGGGCAATGCCCGTCATTAAAGAGAAACGATGACTGACATGTGTGCGTCATCTTTTCGAGTGTCATCGTAGGCTACAATGACGGACGCTTTTTAATGACGGGCATTGCCCGTCATTAAAAATTGTCTGTCATTGTAGCCTATAATGACAGTCAACTTTTAATATCGGTCAATGTATGTCATTAAAAGTCAACGTCTGTCATTAAATGTCTGTTTTGAATGTTTTAATGATAGGCAATGTCCGTCATCGTTTCCTTAATAATTTAATTAAAAAAAATTGTTGGTTGTCCAACAATATTTTTCTTTCTCGACCTATGCCCGAAATAAAATCTCAATAATATTTTTACATAACAATCAATTCAACAAATATAATTTTAATTAACAAAACGTAATATATATAAATATACTTCGTCTTTGATTGTTGTTATATATATTAAACATGAGAACCCGACAACAACATTAAGAATAATAAATGCAAAATTAGTCAAAATAAAGTGAAGTTTGAAGCCGGTTCAAATGAGAAACTCGATGAATCGAATGAGAAAATTCGACTTGAGTTGATATCCATCCAAGGCTTCGTAAGCCCTTTATATATCTATTCAAAATCTCCCCCTTCGAGTAGTTGATCACGCCAACTTCTCACCTAATACCCCATATCTGTAACAAGTTCCACAACATATTAGAAAATTGAACAACTTGCAACACAAAACTTACATAAACATGAAAAAACAAGCTTAGTTGAGATAATTACACAAACTCCCATCTAAGTATAAAAACAAACAATAAGAAACACATCAAACAAAGTAAAACCAACCCTTCAAATTTCATAGGTACTCTAGAAGCTAAGATAGAAAAATATTTAGTAAAAATTGCAAGTTATCTCCTATGACAATTTCATCCTTCAACTGCAACTTACTTCAAGACAAATTTCTATGGCAAACAAACACATACCCAATCAAAAGGAAATGCAGTACTAAACAACCTTTATTAAAGTGATATTCTCAAGTTTCAAATGCAAGTAAAGTTGCTCCACTATGTTTAAAGTTGACAACACATAATCCATTACAAAGACGAGTTTAACATTGCACAGTAAGAAAAGTTAATTCATGGATTAGGATAACAACTTATCGCACAACATCAGTTGCAATTCAAACAACAGTAGCAAATATTCAACTAAGATTAAAGAAACCAAAGAAAAAAAAACATCATACAAGACCAAAACAGAAGCTCCAATTCTATTCATTCCTTGAGTGTTCCCAGGCATTTTTTTTATCTCCTTTGTTAATTACCATACTAATCCATTAAAAACTCAACTACTTGATGATAGAATGTTCTTGGTCTATTTATCATTAGTTGGTTATGTAATATTGTGTTGTCATATAATTATGACATTAGGCTTATGACAATTGGATTGCTATATGACATTGGGCTTATGACAGTTGGATTGAAGAAACGTAGGATGTCTAATTTCTTATTAGTACTAGTTCACACCCTATGTTCTTGCATAGAAATACCTTCTTTCTTTTTATCAAGGATTAATAAGCAAATCACTCATAATATAGACAAATGCCATTTAATAAATATGCATTTTTTTATCTTTTCGTTTCCTTAACAATTAATAAGCAAACAAACACATAATACCCAACAATTAAGAGACCACTTACAATAAATATAGAATCAAACATTAAACATACAAAATACACAATACTCCATAAGTGAGGAACCATTTACCTAGAATCTTCACAGCACTAAAAATCATCCACTGTAAGGTGTCTTGCTCTTCCTCTTCTCATCGTCGGATATAACCTCAAAAGATAAATCATACAACCAAATTAATAAATCTAGAAGCTAAAAAATAGTATCACAATCTTTAAAAAAAGAATCAAATGGGGAACAAAATTAACGTCAATCCCACGTTTTCTAATGTCCGTCATTATTTCTATGTATGAAATTTTGAGACCGTCATTAAAGGTCTAATTTGTTGTAGTAGCAAATTGACTAGTGGAGGTATTAACCCATCATCAATGAGTAATGACAATATAATAATATTCAAGTACTTCAATATGACATATACAAATATAAAAAAGCTGAAGTCATTAACAACTAAATTAAAGAAGATAAGCTAACTAAACAAAATAACATTGAAGGAAGAGATGAAATTACAATTAAACCTTTTCCAATTAGCAAAGCAACCCTATCGAGCAAAATTAAAGGTGCATTAGAAGATAGATAGATACCAAAAAGATTGAAAGAACCAAAAAAGCGCCAAGGAAGGGAGATGTTTGCCATGTATCTCGAAAATTAACAGTAAGTGCACAATATATTTCAATTCCTACAAACATGAACATAAATATATGTCAGTTTGTAGTAGTTGAAACAAAACCATAAAACAAAAGAGTTGTACATATAATCATTAACCAAATAAGATTTACTACATTATGAGAACAAAAACTGAAAAATAAAACCATAAAACAAGTTGATGTAGTTGAAACAAAACCAAAAAATCAAAAGAGTTGTACATATAATCATTAACCAAATAAGATTTACTACATTATGAGAACGAAAACTGAAAAATAAATATAATAGACCATGTCCGTAAAATAGTCTAGAATTGACCTTAGAAACAAAATCATTCCAATCTTATTATACTGGTCCAGAAACTAACAATGCAGCAAGACTCTCATAGGCGAGTTTATTATTTCCATGGAATAACCTACCTTTGGTATACATAGTTATTCTTAAGAGTGGCATTCTGTTTTCCCAACAAATGGCAGCACCTAACTTATCTTTCCAATTAAAGTATAAAAAATGGAGATTGTTTATCCATCACCAAATCCCCAGATTATCCACTCCTGGCATCACTTTCCATTGCTTACTTATAGTAAAAAGATGTATGACTAAAAAATTATCTTCAGTACTAATCAATGAATGTAATAAATGGTAAATAGAACCTAAAGGAAAATGAAAAGAAGCAGGTAAAAATTACAAAAGAGTTGGATAATAAAAAATGCTTACCTATCATTTAATCTCTCCCCCCGCAACAAAACTATAATTGATTCAAATTATGAGAAAGGGATATTGTGTTTTTTAATAAAAAAAAAAAAAGCGTCATTTACAAACAAAACAAAAAGTTGAGTGTAAAAATGGAGGGATAAGATGGGACCATTGGATCCAAAATCTCCATGCTCAGCACCCAAAACTCTTCCTTGTCTCTCTGGAACTTTAAAAAAAACCTTATCTGCTACAAAATCTCTGCTCATTATCTGCTGCAAATTTAGAAGTGGAACAAAATGAGATTGTCATAGCCATAAAAAGTTACTTTCAAAATGGAAAACAAGAACTTTCTACATAGACAAACATAAGGGATAAAATCAAAATTTACATACCCTGTAGAAATGCAAAAGTTGAAATAGTAGAAATAGAAAAATCTAAAAGGCATAAGGCACCTGTGGCTGGAACAATCACATTAACCCACGCCAGATCTAGGTGAGAAACGCAGATCTACTACCTCACGACAATAACGAGAGATTTGTAAATTGAAATGCATGTGAGAAACGACCTCCATGGCCTCACAACAGCCAGAACAGCTTAGATCTACCACCTCACGAACACATGGCTTTAGATCTACCACCTCACGAACACCCAGCCTCAGATCTACCACCTCACGAACACTCAGCCTCAGATCTACCACCTCACGAACACCCAGCCTCAGATCTACAACCCACAAACAACTACAACCTCCACTGCCTCAGATCTACAACCCACGATGAACAAGGTAGCTAACCCACGACAAATAGCAGCCTCTACGGTGCACGACAGACGCATAGCAACCCACGCGACAAAAATGCATGGCGAACGGTGTTTGGGAAACGGTGAGAGAGTGCTGGTAAGAGTGAAAAAGAAGAAGATGTCGGGGAGAGAGAGTGAATTGTCGGTGAGGGAGAAGAAGCTGCGAAGTGGCTGGTAGAGAGAAGATGCAAATGCATATATGAGAGAGAGAAGAAGCTAAAAAAGTGAAATATAAAACAATGTCGGTCACATTGTACTTATTTTTTTTTTGTTTTAAATTTCACCCATTTTTCTTTTGACTGTCATCGTTTATACGCGCATTTTTCTTTTGACTGTCATTATATGTCACATTTGTACTAGTGAGGACCTAGTTCTCAAGTGTTCTCTTATAGTGGATGCATTGTTAATAGAATACGCTTTCACACTATAACGCATGATAATCGTCGGGCTACACAGAATAATGGAGTCCTAATGTCTGGAAGAAAGTGAAAGTCAAGGCGATGAGTTGAATTTCAATGGAGTGTTGACTAAGGTGTTGGACTTAGAATAGGTGAAGAGAAGACGTGTTATTATATTTAAATGTAAATGGTTTGACACAGACAGTAAAATGAAAAGATCACACTTTGATTTAGGGTTGAGATCAATTAATACATCTCACTACTGGTATGCTGATGACACTTTTATCCTTACTACTCAAGCACAACAAGTATTTTACCTCGACAATCTGAAATATGGTAATAACTAGAAGGTAGTACAAGTGGTTCAGAATAAACGCTTGTGGGACGTTCCAAAGGTAGAAGATATTGGAAATGACCAACTTGAGTTGATAGAAGTTGAGGGTGGAATAAGAGCTGAATTAATTCAGGAGAACGCATTATGCAGGGATAATGTTGATCCCACAATTGTGGAAGGACACCTAAGTAGAGGGGTGTTATCAAATCATGATGATGATTTCATAAACGATGAAAAGGAGGATGTAGAACTTTCTCCTGAGATTACTTCGAGCCCCGATGAGAATTCTGAATCAGATCATGATAGCGATTAATATTTGGAGTAACAATGTTTTTCATTTCTTATTTTAGAAGCTTTTATCGTGTGTTTCATCACTTATTTTAGAAGCTTTTATCCTTATTATTTTATTTGTATCGCTCATATGTTTCATGTGTGCTTGTATAAAGACAATGGTGAGCTCTGTTCAGTTGGAGGACAAGGCGGCTAATATTTTTGACAATATCGTCCCTAATGCCAACCCTAGCGCCGCTGCAGTGTCTTCTACAGGCGAGACTTCAGGTTAATCTTCTTATTGATAGGAATGAACTCTTCATCCTGCAGTGGAAGCATTGGATCTTCTTTGATTTTATTTAGAATTAAACAATAAATTAAGGTTAAAAAATAAATACCTTGAAAATAATATTATGGAGAATATTCTGGCGGATCTTTATCTCTTCCACAAAGTCTTCCTGGCTATGACTCGAACACAGGACCAAGGCTTGTGAGAGCCTCTTGAAAGAAAATCCCCAAGGGATTGGAGAGGAAGAGGTATAAAGAGAATTCTCTAATTCTCTCTATTGAGGAGATGTGTGTTGTGTAGAATGGCTCAACCCAAAGGTCCTATTTATAGTGACCAAGGGAAAATCTTTGCCATAATTAAAATATTATATTTTAATATCTAATATATTAAAATATATCTTGTATTTATTTGAATCTCATTCAAATCTCCTACGATATTTATTTATTTGAATCTTATTCAAATTCTATAAATATCTTTTATTTAATATATCAAATATACATTAATTATTTTAATATTTAATGTATCAAATACAATAAATATATTTTTTTCTTTTATATTTAATATATCTAATATATTAAATATTAATTTGAACACTTCAAATTAAATATTTAATTTGAACACTTCAAATTTTGAGCATTTCAACTTTTAATATTTAATGTATCAAATACAATAAATATATTTTCCTCTTTTATATTAAATATTAATTTCAACACTTCAAATTAATATTAATTTATTAATTTGAACATTTCAAAATTTTCTTTCAACTAAATTGATTTTTTAGTGTTACTGTGAGCTAGCAAGGAGACCTTATGGACTTACAGATTATAAGCTCCAATGATACAAAATTAATTAATTAAACTCTTTAATTAATCAATTTTCATTCATTAACTCTAGGGTCACTCCACTATAGACCTAAAGTTGCACTCTTATGCACTGTAAGACAATATGTGTCCATTGATATAATCACTACATGCAAGTGGATCCTTCACGAGTTGTTCGTAATTACAGCTGGGTCAAAAGTTTGTTTTACTCCTATAATTACATCTTGCACCTTAAGTACCACTGATCCTCTAATGAACAATTTGTTTATAATATAATTATAAACTAAGTCCCTCTCGGGCCAATGAGAGGGTGGGGCCCCATTATTCAAGTCCCGAAATCAGCACTTAAGGGAACTACTCATCTACTTACCCTATATGGGAAGGAGTAAATTCCTTCTTGTGAGATTATGTTCCCAGCTCCCTATTTGGTCAAGTCCCCAAAATGGTAGGCATATTGAATCGGCTACAAAAGCCACTCTCACCCATGCAAATCAAAGGACAAGCCCTCACAGGCAGGAGTTCATAACTCACTCAGGATTAAGATCGAGTCGCATATGATAATTCTGATGAAATATTAATCTTCTCAATTAACGGATTTATAAAGAGAGATTAAATATTTCGTGGTCCAGTCTTATACAAACTCATTGTATAAGATACCCCCACTCACATGTCTCCACATGAATGATTTGGATCAAATCATTTGTAACTATTACAAAGTGGGCCGTATCAATAGTGTTACCAGGATAAGGCACCCAACCTTATCCATATACTATGACCCTTTAGGTTATTTTTTGAACATGATCCTCTCGTATGTCAACCACATACTGTTCAAGATTACACTAATAACCTTGGATTTTTCATGTAATGGATAATATTATATTGCAAATAAAATAATTAAAATAATTATTAATTATTAAATAAATTATTAATTACGATGCTTTAGGGCATAAATCCCAACAATCTCTCACTTGCACTAAAGCCGGCGAGACATGTATCCTAGGGCATACTCTATACCCAACATGTTCTCCCACTTGCCCTAGCAAAGATGAGACATGTCTCGTAATCCTAGACATTCTAGGTGACCCTCAAACACTTTAGCCTGGAGAGTTTCTTTATATAAATCCAAATGACTGGCATTAAAAAACCATCTTAGTCACTACCATGATGCTTTCTCTCTCTCGATATGATTCCCTATACATTGGTGTTTTGTAATTTCCTTAATATTAGTGTTTGCACTGCTATTATCATAATAAAGAGGATAGACTAAATCATATCTGAAACACTTTTCAGATATTCAAGGAACTATTTGAGTCAGACAAGTCTTTTTGTTGCTTCACAAGCAAAACAATTTAACTTGTATACCATACTCCACCACTTAGGGTAAAATTTATCCTTATATAGATTTCCTAAATCTTTGTAAGAACCAGTGTATCTTGTAAAGATCAAATCTTTAACTCTATACACAAAAATTTCTCATCATCCATAGATAATTTGAGAAAGTTTTTAATTTTCTACTCAATGGTCATACCATTCGTGTAACTGATATATGCTAACCAATTGTATATTAAATGTTTAGTCTCATTTATGCATATCATATACTCTCAACATTTGAGGTGTCCGAGGATACACTTCCTTAGACATAAATATCAAATATTTGACAAACAATTTTGTCAATTTAAGATGTTTGAGACAAAGTTAACATTTTGTCCTTAAAATCTTCATTTTGGACATTTAAAATATACTGAGTCATTCAAATCACTTATTTGAAATTGGTTACTTAATCAACGTTTTATGTTATACATCTTATATCATTCATAATGGGTAAAAATATTACCAACATAAAACATGAGAACAATCCACTAAGCAATTAATGATTTTCTTATCTATACAAGCTTCATTAATATTTATCCAAAGTCATAGATTTTGATACTTTTATCAAACCTTATATTCACAGATCTAATAGTAAAATTCATTTCATAAATGAACCTTTACTATTTCGCAAACCTTTTGCTTTTGATCTGTGAAAATAAACATATCTGATTGATTTGTGTAGAAGCATTACCTAAGATTTCTTTTCATAAAACTAAACATTTTTTTTATATCACATATGCAACAGTGAATTATATAATGCTTACAGACTTCAGTATGGCAACAAGTGAGAAAATTTACTCGCAGTCTACTTTCTCTTATTAGGTTTAACCATTTGTCATTAGTCTCACTTTGCAGGTAATAAGCCTTCAACTTTGTCATCTAACATGACAATTTGGGCTTCAATTAAGTCCTTGTAAAGGTTGAGTCATCTCATAACTCTCCCACTACGATGAGACTTATCCAATTCATGACTAGGATCCATTTGACTTTCAAATGTAATAAAATTGTTAAACAACTTCTGTTAACTATTTAGTGGCTTCACTTGGAACCAATTTATTAACACTATCTCACCTTATTAAAGGTTTGTAGTCTTTTATTTGACATTTCTTATAAAAATGATATTTGTCATACAAATACCTTATTCGTTTTAGGACTACATAAAAGACCACTTTATACTCCTTAGGGGTGGCCTACACTAAGGCTTATCTTTGAACATATACAAGCTTTTTAGGCTTGTTTCAACACGTGAGCTTGACATTCCCAAATGGTGAAGTGTTGTAAACCAGCTTTACTACTCTTCTATAATCTTTAAAATTGTCTCGTAGACACTTTTAGAGGGAATCATGTTCACCATGCAATCTCTATTGCATTTCCTAACTGGAGTATGGTAATGGTGTGTAACTCATTACTGATGTGATCATGTCTAACAAGGTCTCGTTTCTCCTCTTGCAGCACAATTTCACAAAATTGCACTTGGTATTAAGATAATTTGGATAAAAACCCTTTTTCTATCAATTAGTTTTAGTACGTAAGGTTCATGTACTTTCTATTATGATCTGATCATAATATCTTGATAGATTTAATTACCTAATCGATTTTTAAACCTTAGTCTTAATTTTCTTGAACATTTCAAAAATTTAGACTTATGTTGTATTAGGTAAAGATACTCGTACCTTGAATGATCATCAACTAGAGTGACGAAATATTCATGACTTTTACATTCACCAGACCACTTGGGTCAGAATGTGTAAACCCAAAGTATTCTTTGGTGTTCTAACCCTATCTAATAAAGGCTCAATGATTATCTTGCATGAAAGGCAAGATCTACAGACATGTAAAGTAATTAACTAACTTTTTAGAGAATTACCTCTTACTAGTCTTTTCATTCTATTCAAGTTGATGTTAATCAACCTTAACAGCCAAAGTCAAGTATCATCGTTTAGGAGAAAATAATGTCTTTCTATTTTGGATTCTATAATCCTAAATATCTCAGTATTTTGTAGTATAGTATATGTCAACATTTTTTACATATACAAATTGTTCTTATTTTCAGCTGAATGTATTTTCAAACAATTTTGAAAATATAAACTTTCATTTTTGTAATAAAGTTCGAGAAATTGAATTTCTCTTATGGTTACTAAAAACACCATATTCAGCATTATGTAACAATTTTTACTTAATGACATCTTAATGTCTCCCACTACACTAATTGAGATAGGCTTCCTGGTGCTAACTTGTAGAAACTATTCTACATGTTAAGTATTTTCCAAGAATTACATATTAAATATAATGAAGAACAAATCTTGATAGTAGATCTTATATCGACTATCTAGGTGGCATTATTTATATTCCACCAAAAATCTAGTAAATCAAATTTATTTTCATTTATATTTTTCTTCTTAGAGGTATTTCAAAAATTCCTCTTATTATGATTGTCCCAGCTAATTTAGGAACTATTTTCTTTTATATAGCTTCAATCATTTGGTTTCTTTTCTTGGAATTTTGTAATACTTAAATTCGAGATCATTTAGACAATTTTCTAAATTTAGCTTATGTTAACTTCAACATCTCATATGTTGTTGTCATTTTCTTTATCTTCTAATCTTGACATCTAAAATGTCAACTAGGAGAATACGTACAAGCTATCTCGTTTACTTTTGATTCATTAATCATGAGCTTCACGAACAATTCGAATAACATTAACAACAGGTTTTGAGAACATTTCTCAATAAAGACAAATTCAAAATTTTACACTACCATTATAGTGTTAATGTTACTTTTCCAAGTAATAAAATTTCTCAATTTTAACTTATCAGTAATAAAATTAAAAATTATGAGAGAAACTGACATAATATTGAAATATATAAAATATATAATTTAACATCATGCAAATAATTATTCATTCAATTTTAGCATAGAAATCAAGCAATTTGAAAAAATGAACCCTATAAATAATTTCTAATGCTATGGTACTTTAGTGAGTTAGAACAAGTGCCGTCGTAGGGTAGGTCAAGTATTCCTTCACTAAACTGAGACAATCTCAACCAAGTATTATACCAGAATAACTCTTATTCCTATAATATTTAGTTACCATTAGTTTGGTCAATGACATCATTAACAACTTTAATGAGTCATTTGTAAGTGTGATCCATAATTTTAGATCCCGTAGTTTTATCCCAACAAGTGCTGTCGTAGGGTAGGTCAAGTATTGGAAACAAAACTACAATCTTATCCTTCTCAGGAGTTCACCCTGATATTGACTCATGCAAACACCTTCCGTAGGGGGACGGCCCAAAAGCCGCCACGAGGCCCCGCATGAATCTCACGATGTAAACTAATGATGGAGACCGTATGATATGTTGACACATTTCCTTCTCCCACTTACTATAATACTTTTCTCAAAAGATTCACCCTGATATTGATCCATGCAAACACCTTCCGTAGGGAGGACGGTCCAAAAGCCGCCACGAGGCCCCACATGAATCTCACGTTGTGAATCAATAATAGAGACAATTAGATTTTTGACATGTGTCATTCTCCCACTAAGTATTTTGAAATAGGGTTTTCTATTACTTAGACAAATTAGGCTAATCTCTTTTATCTAAGTTCCTCAATCTACCATTCACAACTTTTATGTTGGTTCGATTGATTTTAATGTGAATTACCCAGTTTTTAAACTATTTAAAAAAAAATTAATCACATTATGAGCATGCTTAATGAAATTAAATAAAATTTGACTAATTCAACTCTAAAGTCGGTTCCCAGTTAGAGGTGTTTCCTTTCGATCAGCTTAAATACCCCAGTCTAGACAGAACCTTCCATAGACAAAGTTCCCTTATAGTCAATTTTTATTTCAAATTCATTAATATTTAATTAACTATTAATTATTAGATTAATGAACCTAAGTGAATTTAATCAATGTTTTTAATCTCATTCAAATCTAATTCACTTGGATAATCTTAATATTATACCATTTTAAACCCTTTTAAAACAAAAATTAAAAGATTATCTTAAATTCTAATTCAATTAGAAACAAAAGAAGATAATCTAAATTTAAACTATTTTAAACAATAATCAAGAATATCATCAATAAAAGGTAAAACCCTAATCTCATTAGGAAAAACATGCATCCTAATTAAGAAAGCAAATATCCTAATTTAATTTTTCAAATATAACAATTATATTCAAAATTAATTAAGATGCATGATAATGCTTAACCTATGGTGGGATTTTAAATTTAAATGGCATACTTTATGCAACAATCAAACAATTTAAAACATACATATCATGCATAATTACATTAAAAATAACAAAATTGACTGGCATATTTGGCATATCCTAAGAAATTGAAAATAATTTAAATTACAATAATTTAAATCCAAGTCATATCTTGGTCTTCAATATATTTCTTGTTTGGCCATCCAAATTTAGAGTTTAAAAATCCGAAATTTATCTTCTCCACGTCAGCCGCCGCCATTGACTTCAAATTTTTCTTTTTCCTTTTTTTTTTAATTGAGCATACATGGCCGCCAAAATATCTTGAAGACAAAATCACGCTAATGGTGAGAGTTGAGGACCCACCGTCAACTAACTAAGCATATCTTGACTATTCAAAGTTTGAATGGGCTTGGGCTTGTGTTTAACTAATTATAAACACTCACAATTTTTCTGCAAGCTTGAAATTTCAACCTGCCGCCGATTATACAAGCTTTAACTTCCAATTGAAACTTTCAAGGGATAATTCTAGATATAGCAAAAAAAAATGGGCAGTTTTGGTTAATGGCCATCTGCATTTGTTTTTTTAATTATGGCCACATGTGAAGTGCACATGTGGTGTACTGTTTTAAAAATGCCAGATTTGCCCCTATGTATCTACACATTCTCGATTTTTTTTTTAAAAAAAATCATTCTCTCTCCTATTTTATTTAAGGTGTATCTAAACTGAAATTTCAAATATTTACATTGCAGTTAGTATCTTTATAACTATTTAAAATCGTTTAAAATTCGAGATTTATAAAGATTTTATTTTACAAGATTCATTTTTTTAATCCGATTTTCTTATTTTCAAGTCCTTATCGACATACAAATTGTTTAATTTACTTTCTTTTATTATTTTTCGTATCTTTACTTTCTGTTTTTCGGTTTCTTCCTTCCAATTTTCAAGTTTGTTTATGTTTTTTTCCACTGTTTTTGGTTTTCCTCTTCTTCTTTACGTTATTTTCCAGGTTGTAGCTTGATACATTTTTTTTAGATTCAGATGTCTTTCCAATTTGTAAGTATATTGTATGACGGGATCTGTGATGCAGCTAATCGATACCAGAATTTTAAGGTTGCTAATATATTGGTTCATTTGGATTCTAGTTTTCTGCATTTTACTGATTGTATTCGTAACAAACTTCATCTTTCGAGTCATCAAATTATTACTCGGTTGACTATTTATAGGGATGGTTCGAATAAATCCAGTATAATTAGAATTACTGAGGACAAGGATGTTATGTGGGTCCTTTCTATTATTTCAAAGAGTGTTGCTAATAATCTTCATGTTGTTGTTGATTATTCAGAAATTTCTGAATTAGACTGTTCAAATACGGCTACCTCTAATTACAGTGCAGGTAAAAATTTGGATCATTCTAAGAACAATTACAGTATACTTATTCTTTCTAAAATTCTCTATTTATCTCTTACAAATACATAGTATTTCCTCATCCTTTGCTTCCTAACTCAATTCAGCTTTTGTTTTTTTATGTATGCATGATTTAGTTACTATATAATTTATATTCATTGTTGTGTACTAATATTATATGTTGAAATTTCAAATTCATAGGGAGTACTTTGTTATTTTTATATAATTCAAATACATTGTATTTCTATGTTTTTTTCTTAACTCAATTCAGCTTCTATCTTTCTATGTATGCATGATCTAGCAACTGTATAATTTATATTTTTTGTTGTGTACTAATATTATATGTTGAAATTCAAATTTATAGGAAGTACTTTGTAATTTTTATATAATTTAAATACACTGTATTTTCATGTTCTTTTGTTTAACTCAATTCAGCTTTTGTATATCTATGTATGCATGATCTAGCTACTGTATAGTTTATATTTTTTGTTGTGTACTATTATTATATGTTGAAATTTCAAAATTGTAGGAAGTACTTTGTATTTTTTTTATATAATTCATAGTAATAGCTGCTCTATAATTTAGATTCTTTGTATTTTCTGAATACTTTAGGTTGACATATACTACTTATTTAAATTGTATGTTTCACAAGTTGGAAACTTTCAGAAGTTTATATCACTTCAAAACATTAACTAGCAAAATAAGTTAAAGACACAAAATTTATCAACAACAATTCATATTATAAACTAGCTTGTCAATAATCCCAAAATACTATAAGATTCAGTCTATAAATTTAACAAAAGTATACTAAAAGCAATTCAGTCTAAATATTTAACAACAGTCTAATTTTGTGATCAAAAGTGAAATTCTTAAAGAGTCTTGAGTTTCCTGAATTTTTTCATTAATTTTTTGTTTGGCTGAGGTGGAGGTCGAATGTAGGACCATATGTCAAGGATGTGCCCTGTGCATCATCAGTTGATTTATACGTTCCACGTAAAGCATCAATATATATCCTAGTTGGCTTTAGACCACTGGATGCAGCCTTTTGTATGTTGTGGTTGATCTAAACATTTAAAACAAAATTAATTAACATAAAATTTGGTTATTTTGTAAAAAATTGAGCAATGGAATTACACTTTAAATAATAGAAGATAACATTACATAATATAACACGAATAATGAACATAATATGTAGTTTGCATCGTTCCTTTTACCATACCTTCAAATGTTTATTCAAAATCTTTTAATCTCAGTACATTAGGCATAGCAAACTAGCTAAATTAAAGTATAGAATAAAAAAGTATAATCTATTTATATTTTAATATATTTTTACCTTGTATATTCTCTAAAGATCGGAGAATATTTTAAAATTATTTTTTGTAAATACCTTAATCTTCGGTCTCAAAGGTCTTACTTTTCTTATACCTGAGTTTCATGATTTCCCAATGGAGGCAAGATTTTGAGTTTTAAAGGAAGAAATAGTGAGTATTTGTTACCTTTTTTGCCGGATAAGCCTAGGAATCACCTTGCTGAACGAGATTTCAAGCTTTGCCAAAGAAGGAGATCAATGATCTAAGGAGCTTTGAAGCTTTGAAACTCGATTGAAATTGTGTGAAGAAACGCAAAAAAAGAAAAAACCCTAGAATCACTCATTCGATTTGCAATGAAAGGTAAATCTGTCTCCAAATGTTGTTTTCAATTTTAATTAGTATTGTACGGAGAAATGTGTAAATGATGATTTACTTTGATTTTGGGTTTAAACTATATTTCAGATTGCATGTGATTTTATTGGTTGTTTAATCTATTATTTTAAGTAGTTTTTTTAATCTTTTTGTTACGTAATCAATTATTAATTGTTGTGTTTTTTTCTATATTATATCCATTTTTTTAATTTATCGTTAAGAATTTTTTAATTTTTGTTTAGATTTTAGATAATGAATCCTAACATCTTTTGTTGTTTAGATAATACGTTTTATTTTAGATTTGGTTTTTAAATTTATTACAATTACATGATAATTAGGAAATCTTAGATATGGAAGTTGTTAGGGGTAGTCTGGTCATTTAATAATTAATATTTAAAATTATGAATAATGATTTGACCATTTTTAAAAACCTTGGATCGCTTGGCTATTTTTCAAAACAGGAAATAAAAAATGGCTATTTGTGTAGTCGGCCCAACTTTCAAATTCCAATTGAAGTTTTTGATTGTAGCTAACTTAGTACAATGATTATATGTTCAGCACCTACTTCATTTGGGCTTTGAGAATTTTGGGCCTTCATTGTTAATTGATTTAATGCATGAACTGTTGAGTTAAATTCCAGTGGCATGTGTATTCATTGTAATTAGAAAAAAAATATATATATATAAATCCTATACCCAATGGGTTTTTACAATTTGATCTAATCAAAATGTAAATCTAATGCCAAATATGCCTCAATAGTCAATTTGCAAGCCAAATATATCAAACTAAAATACCCACCATCACAAAACTTTAATTCTAAATAAAATTCGAAGACCGCGCTCTGATACCAATTGATAGGAATGAACTCTTCATCCTACAGCGGAAGCATTGGATCTTCTTTGATTTTATTTAGAATTAAACAATAAATTAAAGTTAAGCAATAAATACCTTGAAAATAATATTATGGAGAATATTCTGGCGGATCTTTATATTTTCCACAAAGTCTTCCTGGCTATGACTCGAACACAGAACCAAGGCTTGTGGGAGCCTCTTGAAAGAAAATCCCCAAGGGATTGGAGAGGAAGAGGTCTAGAGAGAATTAGGGGACTGGAGAGGAAGAGGTCTAGAGAGAATTCTCTAATTCTCTCTATTGAGGAGATGTGTGTTGTGTAGAATGGCTCAACCCAAGGGTCCTATTTATAGTGACCAAGGGAAAATCTTTGCCATAATTAAAATATTATATTTTAATATCTAATATATTAAAATATATCTTGTATTTATTTGAATCTTATTCAAATCTCCTACGATATTTATTTATTTGAATCTTATTCAAATTCTATAAATATCTTTTATTTAATATATCAAATATACATTAATTATTTTAATATTTAATGTATCAAATACAATAAATATATTTTTCTCTTTTATATTTAATATATCTAATATATTAAATATTAATTTGAACACTTCAAATTAAATATTAAATTTGAACATTTCAACTTTTAATATTTAATGTATCAACTACAATAAATATATTTTCCTCTTTTATATTAAATATTAATTTGAACACTTCAAATTAATATTAATTTGAACATTTCAAAATTTTCTTTCAACTAAATTGATCTTTTAGTGTTACTGTGAACTAGCAAGGGGACCTTATGGACCTACAGATTATAAGCTCCAATGATACAAAATTAATTAATTAAACTCTTTAATTAATCAATTTTCATTCATTAACTCTAGGGTCACTCCACTATAGACCTAAAGTTGCACTCTTATGCACTGTAGGACAAGTTGTGTCCATTGATATAATCACTACATGCAAGTCGATTCTTCACGAGTTGTTCGTAATTACAGCTGGGTCAAAAGTCCGTTTTACTCCTATAATTACATCTTGCACCTTAAGTACCACTGATCCTCTAATGAACAATTTGTTTATAATATAATTATAAACTAAGTCCCTCTCGGGCCAATGAGAGGGTGGGGCCCCATTGTTCAAGTCCCGAAATCAGCACTTAAGGGAACTACTCATCTACTTACCCTATATGGGAAGAAGTGAATTCCTTCTTGTGAGATTATGTTTCCAGCTCCCTATTTGGTCAAGTCCCCAAAATGGTAGGCATATTGAATCGGCTACAAAAGCCACTCTCACCCATGTAAATCAAAGGACAAGACCTCACAGGCAGGAGTTCATAACTCACTCAGGATTAAGATCGAGTCGCATATGATCATTCTGATAAATATTAATCTTCTCAATTAACGGATTTATAAAGAGAGATTAAATATTTCGTGGTCCAGTCTTATACAAACTCATTATATAAGATACCCCCACTCAATGTCTCCACATGAATGATTTCGATCAAATCATTTGTAACTATTACAAAGTGGGTCGTATCAATAGTGTTACCAGGATAAGGCATCCAACCTTATCCATATACTATGACCCTTTAGGTTATTTCTTGAACATGATCCTCTCGTATGTCAACCACATACTATTCAAGATTACACTAATAACCTTGGATTTTTCATATAATGGATAATATTATATTGCAAATAAAATAATTAAAATTATTATTAATTATTAAATAAATTATTAATTACGAGGCTTTAGGGCATAAATCCCAACAATCTCCCACTTGCACTAAAGCCGGCGAGACATGTATCCTAGGGCATACTCTATACCCAACACTTATAAACTTTTGTAAATAATTTTGTATTTACTTATTACCTTAATTATTTGTGTTTCAGATAATTCTGCACGTAGAGTAAGGGAATATTCAAGGAACATAGAGTTGGATAGATATGTTAACTTCCATGGGAGAATTCCAATACAAATAACCGATGATTTGAAGAAACCTGTGTGCGAGTTTGCCACAAAGTTTAGCAATTCGATGGGCACAATTGTCCGAGAATCATTTCTAGTATGTATATCAAAGTGGAAAGATATGCCTACAGAACTAAAGGACCACGTGAAAAACAAACTCTTGGTAAGTTTATCATTTAGTTCTTTGTGTTTATCATGTCGAATTTTATCTAAAATTAATGCTATATATATATATATCTTTTATGATGAACCATTTCGAGTTGGATTTGTCTAAGTACGTCGTCCATGAGTTTATTGATCATGAGATACAAACTACTTTTAAGGAGTATAGGGCGAACTTGGTCAAACAATATAGAAAATATTTCCCTAAGGAAGGACGTGCACACCTACATCCGCGAGTGGTTGATATGGTTGATTGGTGTCTCCTATGTGATATGGTTGATTGTCGTCTCACAGGCATAATTCTAGATTCATTTACTAATACTCTATTTTGTTAGAAAACTATAGAGACAAATAAAAAAATCGATCGAAGCTATCATTCAACCATTGCGTTGGGTTTAAGATGTTCATGCACATACTGCAAACACAGGTAGATGATCGGTATGTACACGCAAGCGCACGCGATCGAAGTAATAATAAAACGACATTCCTACCGAGTATCGTATCCATTGGGATTGGTTTTTAATTCAATCTGCGAATAATCTCACTTTACTTTATTTAGAGAATAAAAAGTAAGAGCAAAATAACAACTAATCCTAAAAAGCAAAATAAATGGGAGACACAAATCAAAAGGTAATTTTATGAGTGTTGATTGCATTCATGGACCTTAATTTACTTAATTAAGCTAGCAATTAGGCATAACAAAGTGTTCAATTCATAAGTCTAGAAGCCTAAGGTCATGGAATCTCCTGTCGTCTCCACCAAATCTCGAATGTAATTAATTAAATCACATGTCCATCTCATTAATTAATTCTCACCTGGTATTAACGAACCTTCATCACTGACCTTTATAGGTTAATTATTACTCCTACTGTCACTCAGGTAATTAATCTGTAGTCATGCATCCAGTTCTAGTCTAAGCTTGTCTCTATCGAGCCTCCACTTAGTAACTAATCAATTAGACGGTGCCCAATTAATTAATTTTCAGCAACTAATTACAATTAATTAACTAGTTATCTCGCTGTCACTCAAGTAGGTAACTAATCGTGCATTAAACTAACTAGGAATCTTCTGTCGGTCTCCTCCTAGTCCTACCTCAATTAATTAACAAACACAATCTAAGGGCATTAAGCCTAAAACGCATAAATGAACATAAACACTTAATCAAACCAAAATCACAAACTAAGTTAAGTAAAATTAAGTGCAATGATCCAGGAATTACAACAACCCATAGAATTTAGGGATTTAACTAAACATATTCAACAATTACAAATAAAAAATCCCTAAGTACAGCCACTAAAATAACTATAAATGAAAGGAAAAGGAAAAGAAAGTGCAAACAAAGGACGATCCCGCATTCTCGAGGTGATCAATCTTGAACCCAAGCTCCAAGGTCTTTAATTCCACTCCAAAATGGTCACAAATCCTCCCAAATACCCTTAAATATGGTATGGAATTGAGATTATGGCTAAAATTCTCGAATTGGCCTCCATTTGGACGAAGAAGAAACGATGAACATATACTGCCTATTGAGACAATGTTGCAACGTTGTCCAAACCACTGTCGTTTTGATGCTACATGCAGTGGTGCAAGGGTAGCATTGCAATGCTGTAAGTAGCGTTGCAATGCTACGGACAGAACATTTCCTCTCTGCGTGTTTCTAGCGTTGCAACGCCACAGGGCAACGTTGTAATGCTAGCTCTCAAGTTTGCACATCAATTTGTGGCATTGCAATGCCATTTTGAGCGTTGCAACACCATCCTCATGGCCCTAATTGCTTGTTCAACATCTCTTATCTTCTTCGCTTTCCAAAATGGCTCGAAATAGCTCCAAAATGACTCAAATACCCCTGAACACTCTGAGTTTGCTCCTTAAGCTCGGTTTCTACAAAATATACACAAATAGGCATCAAAGCACACACAATCATAGAAAAACTAGCTAAAATAATAGGAAATAAGATAGCATAATTGCATGCTATCAAATTCCCCCACACTTAAACCTTTGCTAGTCCCGAGAAAAGCAAATAAAACTCCCTCTAAAATGATAAATGTTTCAGAAAATTGTATGGGAAAGTAACTCAATTCTCAATGTACTCAATAGTGAAATTAGAAACAGGAATAATGGAATCAAAATATATGTTTTGTAACTTTTTTGACATGTCTAAGTCAAGTCTTAGGTAAATGTGTTGAAATTTTTGTTTTGAAGCAGTTGCTTGTGTAATTTTGTAACTTTGGTTTGCTTGGAATGCTTAGATTTGGTTGTGTTTTGTTAAATTTTGTGTTATGCTTATAAAGTTTTGAATCTTTTAGTTTGTTGTAAATATAAATTTGATGGGTTGACTATTTGGCTTCTTTGAGTTTATGTCTATATAGTCGTTGAGTTTTAGATGCTATGTATGTATATTGATAAGTTTTAGTCAAAACTCATATATGTTTTGTAACTTTTTTGACATGTCTAAGTCAAGTCTTAGGTAAATGTTTTTGTAATTTTTGTTTTGAGATAGTTGCTTGTGTAATTTTGCAACTTTGGTTTGCTTGGAAAACATAGATTAATTTATAAAGTTTTGATTGTGTTAGTTGTTGGAAAATGTTACTTATTATGATAGACACATAGGTTTAGCCTTTGCAAGTTAGTTTAAAATTTTGATTGTTTTTACTAAGTTTGAATGAGTTTAGGTGTGAATATGATAATTTTTAAGTATAAGGTTGGATTGCTTTAGTTCCTTATAATTCGTTATAAGTTAGATGATTTCATTGGTATATATATAGTTCATTAATTTCAATATTGGACGTTTATAAGTTTTTAATAGTTTTAAGTAATTTGAGTTGTTATGTGCATTTTGAATTTGGTAACTTAATTAATAATTTTGATATTATTGTTTATTACTTTTGAAATGTTAGTTGAATTCGGTTGTTACATGTTTATAGTTTTGATCATTCATATTATTGTCTTTGTTTTTCTTAGGTGGGTTGAGTCGATAATATTATTCTGAAAGCAGGCCGACGATTGCATGAAGATGATGGAAGCTTGAGAAGATTTCACTCCTAGAATATGTTTTATTTGTGTTAAAGTTATACTTCTATCATGTACGAATTTATGAGAACAAAGTGTAATTGAACTTGGTTTGTTTAATATAAAGGTTTTATTTACGTTATTTTGTGTACAATTTGTTTTAGGTACAATATAATTGAAATTATAGTGAAATTAATAAAAATAAATATTGAAAATAGAAAAATGGCCAACACAAAATTTATCCAATGCTTTAAGGTGTTTTGGTATGCATTTCCTAGAAACGTCGACCAAAAAAGTATCGTTGGCCTTTCGTAGAGAGGCCGACCAAACCTCTGACCTCTTGATCGTTGAGCTATGCTCATTTTGGCCCCACTTGTGATATTCTAGCATTTCGATATATATACAACATACTGGTAATTTATTGTAACGACCCTATAGGCTCAACACGCTACCTAAGAGTCATTACTAAGTCACGTCGCTATATTACCGAAAATTTCGACAGCATAACGACGTAACTACGTGAAAACCAAAAATTAGACCCTTACCTGATAAGACATAGAAAAACACACTTCTAAGATTTTCAAACAACCTCCTAGCATCCAACAAACTTCTCAATATGATGCTAGGGTTCAAACAGCAGAGACCAAGTGAATTCAAAGATAGAAAGCCAAATACACGTGCACGATTTACAAAGAAAGGTTAAAAGACCTTGAAACATCCTCCTAAACATTAAAAAAACTCGACATGAGTTCTATGTACATCCAGAAACATAAAAGAAGCGGAATAGCGATCGCTCGGCTCCCATGACTCGAGTAGCTGATCTCCGGTCACGCGCTAGGGCCGATCTTAGCCTTACCTGAAAACATTTTTAAAAAAAAGAAAAGGGTGAGTATTAACGAATAATACTCAGTAAGTAACTCATAGTTTCAAAGCAAGAGTTTCAATCGCATGCAACATGTCATTTTAAATCATAAAACCATCGTAAACCATCGCTTTAGTAGGGGACCTAAAATTCGTTTTATAAACCATGTACTTTTCCTCGCGGCTCTCGTGAACGATTAAATTCTCCCGAGGGCCTCGTGAATAGTCCGAAGACATAGTTTTTCCATCGAATAGAGTCCTCCCCTAACTCTGAGAGTTGAGCTCGAAAGCTAATATACATCGTGGAGTCCGAAGACTCAGCCCGAAGGCTACCATCGTGGAGTCCGAAGACTCAGCCCTAAGGCTACCATCGTGGAGTCCGAAGACTCAAGCCCGTCGGCTACCATCGTGGAGCACTCTCGAACCCCGGGAGCATAGAGAGTCCGAAGACTCGGGTTCCCTCATAACCCACATAAAACTTTTGGGAGAATTATCGTCACGGCCTTACATAAATCTTTTCATGAGCACACAACACATGCATGAGGTCCCATTCGTTTTAGAACATAGTTATGAATGCATGAATCAAGACAATCGCATTTCAAAGACATACATATCATTTCCATTCCTTTTTAACATGAAAACTCAAATAGAACTCATGGAACTAGCGTATAAAGGAATATACATATAAAACACTTTCTTTCTTAAATACTTAACATGAAAACATAAACTTCAAAGTAAATATAGAGCTAGCTTTAGGTTTCGAAAACTTCTTTCGTTGTGAGATCTCTTACCTTAAATCTTTACTTACTAAAATACCCTTTCTTCACTAGTAATGAGCTTCTCGATTTCCCACTCCAAGTACAATCCAAGGTCCTCGACAAATCACCTAAAAAGTTTCCTAAACGTGTCTTAAACCATCCGAATTATGCTAAAACACATTCTAACATTAATAACTCGACGAAACGGACCAAATGGCAAATTTTACCCAACTCCGGCGAACGGCTGCGCGTGACCGGAGCACGGCGGCGCGTGCGGCGGCGGACGGCGGCGCTTGGCCAGCGCGTGAGAGCGCGTGACGATCCGTTTTGCTCAAATTTGGTGCGCTCGAGACTCCGGTGAGCTCCGGTGAGGCATTTGCAAACAGATCCGGCGCGATCTGAGTTCTGTTAGATGAAGGAGAATAAGAAGAAGTCCGGCGAAGCTACTGTCGTCCGGCGAAGAAGCTCACGGCGAGGTTGGGTGTTCGGTTCAAAGCTTCTCCGGCGATCGGCGGTGACTGGCTTCGAATTTCCGGCAGCCAAACGAGGACGAAGGTGAGCGTGCAGGTCGGCGGGGCTGGAGCTTCGTTCGGCGGCTGCACTCGCCGGTGGTTGGTCAACGATCGGCTGTGACGGCGGCGATATCCCGAGGAAGAAGAAGAAGCAGCCGGCGACTGGTCGGAGAAGAAGACCAAGGATGGATGTTCGGCCGAGAGAGAGAGAGAGAGAGAGAGATTTTCGGGAGAGAGGGGGCTGCGGGAGGAAGAAGAAGAGAAAAGAAAAAAAAATAATAAAAATAAATAAAAATAATAATAAATAATAATAAAAAATAATAATAAAATAATATTATAAAAATCAAAAATATCTTCTTCTCTATAAATGACCATAATACCCTTTCCTTTTCTAAAAATCACCAAATTACCCTCAAAATAATTAAATTCATAATAAAACTTTACCAAAACAACATTTTAAACTTACCCAAAACGTCTCGGGTGTTACATTTATTTTTAGATATTTTGATGGAGAAGAAAGTTTGAATTTAAAAAAATGGCCATGATGGAATACAACTTGTTTAAGAAGATAATCTAAAAAATAAGTGAAAAGAAATTAGATTTTTTATAAGTTGGAAAAGAAGTTTTTGAAAAAAAAAACTTTTAGTAAAAGTTTAACTTTTTTTAAAAAAAGGTGTGGCTCAATGGAAGCCACATAATAAAGATTTTTTAATAATAATAAAAAGAGGAAAGAAATGGGGAAATATCAAGATCAAGTAATCTGTTCAAATAAACAAGGCCAAATTTCCTTTCAAATCACACCAAAAAAAGTAAAATGGAGTTTCTCTCTGCTTACCTCCTACTTCTCGTCACTATAGTCATTATTCTGCAACAATTCAGAATCCGCCGGAGAAATCTACCGCCAAGTCCACCGTCTGTCCCGATCATCGGCCATCTCCACCTATTGAAACGGCCAATCCACCGCAATTTCCACAACATCACCGCCAAATACGGCCCCATTTTCACACTCAGATTCGGATCTCGCCTTGCCCTTATAGTAGTTAAGACATAACTTGTGATTGCACGTGCTTGTCACTGTTTGGGGTGTTGTTCACTCCTTGTTTTTACTTAGTTGACTTGTCTTATTTATGAGCTTAGGTAGGGCCAGATATGTAAATCTTTTTGCCTACCTAATCTTCTTTTTCTCTACTGTTCTGTCTTGTCCTTTCTTCTCTTCTCGATTGTATCTCCTTCTATAAAAGGGATCTTTCCCTTTGGGGTATTCTAAGGAAAACAGACAGTGCTTATACCATTATTCTTCTTAATTTCTCAGTCAAGCTTTGTTTATTTTTCATCTTGGTATTAGAGCAGCGATATGGCTGAATCCTCCACATCCAAAACTGAAACTGAGCTATCTCAGGAGAACCCCACAATCGAAACACCAAAAACACCCACTGCGTTTACAACCCAGAACTATCCAAGAGTTTATGTTGAACCTAACAAAGATGCCTATTCAGTTAAATCCGGTAACTGTCCGGTTGGAAATCCACCCTTCGCCAATCTCTTGAATCATGTCACCTCCATCAAGCTTGACAGAAACAATTTTCTACTGTGGCAAAGTATTGTTCTACCAATACTTAGGAGTTATAAAATCGATGGGCATCTGAATGGGAAAAGCCCCTGCCCCGATCATTCAATCGTATTGCCTCCGTCAAATGAAGAACCTAATGGGCTGCTTTTACCCAATCCGGAGCATGACATATGGGACCGAGCAGACCAATTGTTGGTAGGATGGCTCTATAACTCTATGACACCCGAGATGGCTGCCCAAGTTATGGGACACGATACCGCTCAACCTCTGTGGGAAGCAATCCAAGAATACTATGGTGTTCAATCTCGATCTCAAGAAGATCACAATCGCCAAATGCTGCAGCAAACTCGAAAAGGAGGTATGAGAATGGAGGAATATCTCACAATGATGAAAAGGTACTTCGATAACCTTCATTTAGCTGGATCTCCAATGGACATGAAAAGTTTTATTTCCTTTGTCTTTGCTGGTTTGGATGAAGAGTATAATGCTCTAGTATGTGTGTTGAGATGTCAAAATCTGTCTTGGGGGCAAATTCATTATCAACTCCTAACTTTTGAACAAAGACAGGACAAGCTTAATGCTCTCAAAGGCAGTATCTCTATTAATCAAGCATCTGTGAATTTTGCAAACATGGAAAAACCAAAAACCACCATACCTCAAGGCAGTCGAGGATTCTATAACAACACAGGAAGAGGAGGTAAATTTAGAGGAAGGGGAAGATATTCACTCCATCCACAGAATAGTCGACCTTCTTGTCAAATTTGTGAAAAGATTGGACATGTTGCTACTGTATGCTATCACAGATATGAAAGAAATGACTCTCAAGCTACTGCAAATGTAGCTATAACTCAACCACACCAGAATGTAACCACTACCTTAACTCCTACTGCTCTCATGGCTTATCCGGAGACTCTTCAAGACAATGCTTGGTACTTAGACAGCGGGGTAGCAACCATGTGACATCTGAAATGAGCAAACTCAATCTAAAAGGTCAGTATTCTGGTATGCTCTCTATAATGGTTGGTGATGGAACTAGATTACCTATTGAAAATATTGGTACAACTTACTTAAAGAACGGAGAAATGGAATTAGTCTTGAAGGATGTTCTACATGTACCTCTTATGAAAAAGAACTTGATTAGCATCTCTAAGCTAACTAAGGATAATGAAGTATCCATTGAGTTTCTCGATTTGTTTTGTTTCGTAAAGGAAAGGAAATCCAAGGCGGTTCATCTAATAGGGAAGCTTAACAATGGTCTCTATCGGGTGGAAGATATAAAAGCCTCAACAAGTACTATAAGAGATAAAGAAGCTGGAGTAGGAGCGCTCGGTGTGAAACCATTCATCCCGAAGACTCTTGTTTTGAAGGACAAGGAAGACTTGAACAATTTAGGAGAATGTGCTTTTGTAGTTTGTACAAAGAATGTGTGGCACCAACATTTGGGCCACCCATCTAGTAGAATTTTGAGTCAAGTCTTGAATCAATGTAAAGCTTCTACCAAACGAAATGAAAAATCTGTTTTTTGTGAGGCATGCAAATTTGGTAAGGTTCATAGATTACCTTTCCCTTTATCCGAATCCAGAGCATCAAAATGTCTGGACTTGATTCACATGGACCTATGGGGACCGGCACCAATCCCATCCATAAATGGACATAAATTCTATGTTGCATTCTTAGATGATCACAGTAGGTATGTTTGGATATATCCTCTCAAACACAAAGGTGAAGCTAGCAATGTTTTCCAGCAATTCAAAGTACTTATTGAGAACCAATATGACACCACAATCAAAGTTATTAGATGTGATGGGGGAGGAGAGTTTAAACCAATAATTCAACTTGCAAAGGACAAGGGAATTGAAGTTCAAATATCATGCCCATACACCTCAGTTCAAAATGGAAGAGTTGAAAGAAAACATAGGCATATAGTGGAAACTGGTCTTGCACTCCTAGCTCAAGCTAAAATGCCTTTACATTATTGGTGGGAAGCCTTCCACACTGCCACCTACCTTATTAACAGACTTCCATCTCCAGTCCTTGACAACCAAACACCATTTTTCATTCTCAAAGGGCAGATTCCTGATTACAAGCATTTCAGGGCTTTTGGTGCAGCTTGTTACCCCTATACTCGACCATTTCAGCAACATAAATTTGATTTTCATACTGAAAAATGTGTGTTTATCGGATATAGTAACCACTACAAGGGCTATAGGTGTCTCAACTCTTCTGGACGTGTGTTTATATCAAGACATGTGTACTTTAATGAACAGGAATTTCCTTATGCTCACTTGTTTACCTCAGTTCTCACTCATTCCAATCCCATCCCTACTTCAACTTCTTCTTGGCTACCTATCACACCAAATTATCACCCTCTCTGGCTAAATAATCCAGCTTCCTCAACCCAACCTGCGTTACCACTTTCCCCACTTATACACTCGGCCAGCACCCCCCTCTCTACACCTTGTTTTCGTTCCTCACTACTATTCCTCCTAATCACACTACTCTACCCTTGCCTCAGCTTCCCACTCCTCCACCAACCTTAAACTCACTCACCACACCTTCCCCACCGCCTGCAAATGTACATGCTATGACTACCCGAGCCAAAGCTGGCATTTACAAACCCAAACACCTTTTTAGTGGTCTTACTCAAGTAGATCCTTCTATTGACTGGACCATCTTGGAACCTGTTCGTTTTCATGATGTTGTCTGCTTTCAGGTTTGGCAACAGGCAATGGACACAGAATTTGCTGCTCTACAACACAACAAGACTTGGTCTTTAGTTCCTGCTCTTCCTTCTCAACACTTAGTCGGTACTAAGTGGGTTTACAAAATCAAGCGTGCGGCTGATGGGTCCATTGACCGCTACAAAGCTCGTTTGGTGGCTCAAGGATACTTGCAAACGCCCGGAGTGGACTATGGTGAAACTTACAGTCCAGTTATTAAGCCGTCCTCTATTCGGGTCATACTCACTTTGGCTTTAACTTGGAAATGGCAGATTAAACAGCTCGATGTGAGCAATGCTTTCCTTCATGGCACACTCAAAGAGGAGGTATACGTCTCTCAGCCTCCTGGTTATATAGATCCTCTTAGGCCTCATCACGTTTGCAAGCTCCATAAGGCCCTATATGGCCTTAAACAGGCTCCTCGGGCTTGGTATGAAGCGTTACGATCCTCCTTACTGGCTTGGAAGTTTGTTCAGTCCACTGCTGATCACTCTTTGTTTCATTATCACTCAGATCAAGGTACTGTGTTTATTCTCATCTATGTGGATGATTTAATACTCACCGGTTCCTCCCACTGCCTCTTGGCTCATATCATCAAACTTCTTCATACCGTGTTTGCCATCAAAGATCTCGGGACTCTTCATTATTTTCTTGGTGTCCAAGTGCAGTTCACAGATCATGGTTTGCATCTGTCTCAAACCAAGTACATCCAAGATCTACTCTCCAAGCTCCAGCTTCAACATCTCAAGCCAGCTCCTTCACCGATGTTGTCTGGCAAACAGTTGTCTCAATTTGATGGTGAACTCCTGCAAGATCCACAGCTCTATCGTAGCACCTTGGGCTCCCTTCAATATCTTCAGCACACTCGGCCAGACATCGCCTTCTCTGTCAACAAACTCAGCCAGTTTAGTCAGTCCCCTCGGCTACCCCATTGGCAAGCTTTAAAGCGGGTGTTGCGCTACCTTCAGGGGTCTCTTCATGTTGGTCTTGTCTTATCTCCAACTAGCTCCCTTACACTCACAGGTTTCTCGGATGCAGATTGGGCATCTTCCCCCGATGACCGCAAGTCTATCACAGGGTATTGTGTTTATTTAGGCTCCTCTCTTGTGTCTTGGTCATCTAGGAAGCAATCTGTTGTTCCTCGTTCTAGCACTGAGTCGGAGTATCGGGCTCTTTCTCACTTAGCCTGTGAATTACAATGGCTGCGTATGCTCCTCGCTGATCTTCATATTTCCTTACCTTCTCCTCTAATTGCTTGGTGTGATAATATCTCTGCCATGGCCCTTGCCAGAAATTCGGTGTTTCATGCTCGCACTAAGCATATCGAAATCGATGCTCATTTTATTCGCGACCAGGTGCTTTCTCAACAATTGGACCTTCGCCACGTTCGCTCTCAAGATCAGCTTGCTGACAGTTTGACCAAACCGTTATCACCCCAACCTTTTTTGGCTCTTCGTGACAAACTCGGCCTCCAACTCTCTCCGTTGCCTCGTTTGAGGGGGACAGTTAAGACATAACTTGTGATTGCACGTGCTTCTCACTGTTTGGGGTGTTGTTCACTCCTTGTTTTTACTTAGTTGACTTGTCTTATTTATGACCTTAGGTAGGGCCAGATATGTAAATCTTTTTGCCTACCTAATCTTCTTTTTCTCTATTGTTCTGTCTTGTCCTTTCTTCTCTTCTCGATTGTATCTCCTTCTATAAAAGGGATCTTTCCCTTTGGGGTATTCTAAGGAAAACAGACAGTGCTTATACCATTCTTCTTCTTAATTTCTCAGTCAAGCTTTGTTTATTTTTCATCTATAGTCTCTTCACTCCAAGTAGCCGAAGAATGCTTCACCAAAAACGACATCGTCTTCGCCAACCGCCCGCGTTTGCTCCTCGGCAAACACCTCGGCTACAACCACACCACGATCGCCAACGCACCGTACGGCGACTATTGGCGGAACCTCCGCCGCTTCGCCGCCTTCGAGTTCTTCTCCACGGCGTGGCAAAATTCATCTCTCAGCATCTGTAAAGACGAAATCCGACGCCTGTTACTCAAACTCCATTCCGAATCGTTCGCCAAGGTCGAGTTGAAATCGATGTTTTCAGAACTGACTTTCAACGTCATGATGAGAATCGTGGCCGGAAAGTGGTACTACGGCGAGGAGGTTTCCGATGAGGCGGAGGCGAGAGAGTTCAGAGAGGTTATGGCGGAGATTTCGGCTCATGGAGGAGCTTCGCATTGGGTTGATTTCATGCCGATTGTTCTGAAATGGATTGTGGGTTTTGGATTTGAGAAGCGTTTGGTGAGGCTGAGGAAGAGGACAGATCGATTTCTGCAGGCGTTGATTGAAGAACGGCGCAACAAGAAAGATTTAGACAAACGGAGTACTCTGCTTGATCGTGTTCTGAAATTGCAGGCCTCCGAACCGGAAAATCACTCTGATCAGATCATCAAAGGGCTCGTTATGGTTAGCGATTCAATATCCATCTCTAGTTATGATCATTAGGAGTTAAGAATGGAGTATTCAAAAGCTTAAATTATGCACAACACAACTTTGGGGTGGGTTTTAATTTTGCTCTCACGCTTGAAAATTTTCAATTGCTTTTTTTTTTTTTTTTGAAAAAAATTGAAAATTTTCATTTTAACCTTTTAAATTTGAAATTGTTAAAAAAAGCCCTTTTTCCTTAAAATAAAGGACAAAGCATAGGTAAGTTACATAATTTATTACTTAAATTTCAGCTATATAAAATATTAACATCATCATTACTATTATATCACCTCAAAAATATATGGAGATCAAATTGTTACCAATTAAACTTAAGTTCATGGACTAAATTATTATTTAAAGGTTAAATTACAAATTTGGTCCCTATAGTTTAAAGAAAGATAGAATTTAGTCTCTAAAAGTTAAAGTTAGAATTTTGTGTTTATGGTTTGATAAAATCTCATAAATAGTCCCCATAGATTGATAAAACTTCATAAATAGTCATTATAATTTGATAATTCTAACATTTAAAACCATAGATAACTTTCTCCAAACCATAAAGACCAAATTTGTAATTTAACCTTACTTCAATAAAAGTACAAAGACTAAAAGTGTTTTTTTTAAACATTTCTTTTTAATATGGTTATTTAGGTTAAAAAAAATTGACAACAATTATATTGAGTCTAAAAAGTATCCCAATCCGACCCAACTCAACTCATAAACGTAATACCCCTACTTTTTTAACTAATTGATTTTTTTTTATAAAAAAATAAGATTAAAAAAATGTATGGTTGATATAGTCCAAGTGATTTTCAAAATTTTAGAAACACTTAATTTAGTAGTGTTTTTTCCGAAAAAATATTCAAAACACTATTTTCAAGAGTCTTCCCCGTTTGATAACCGTTTTTGTTTTTCTTCTTACTACTTTTGGTTTTCAAACATGTTTGATAACTATTTTTCATTTTTTATTCTTTAAAAAGTTAGAGAGATGGAGAAATGTGTTATAGAGATAAAAATATGTAGAGGCATAGAAATAAAAGTTTAGAAACATAAAGATAAATTTTTAGAGAGAAAAGATATAGAGATATGTTAGAGAGAATATTAGTTACGGGGAAAGAGATGAATTTTAGAGAGAAAAATGTGGAGAGATAGGTTGTTTAGAATAAAAAAATATGTTAGAAAAATAAAGATAAATTATAAAAAAAATTTAAAAAAAAAGTTGAAGTGAGAAAATTTAGAGAGGAAATTTTTTTAGATTGAACTAAGTTACAATATATTTATTAGGAGACAAATAATGCGAGAGAAAGAAAAGTCATGGAGATATTTTAGAGATAGATAAGTTAAAGAGAAATATTAAGTTTAGAGTGAGAAAAGTTTGGAGAAAATATTAAATTATGAAAATTTTAAAATGAGAAGGAGAGAAGAAAAAGTAGACAAATTTTAGAAGACAAATAAATGGGAGAGAAAGAAAAGTCATGGAGATATTTTAGAGATAAATAAGTTAAAGAGAAATATTAAGTTTAGAGTGAGAAAAGTTTGGAGAAAATATTAAATTATGAAAATTTTAAAATGAGAAAGAGAGAAGGAAAAGTAGACAAATTTTAGAGAGAGGATAGTCAAATTTTTTTGTAAGAGAAATATGTTAAAGAGGAAAAAAATTATCATTACAAGAAAAAATGAGTTAAAAGATAGAAATGATCTGTTTTTACAAACTACGTTTTTTGACTTTTGAAATTTACTAGAATTTCAAAAACACCTTTGAAAAACAAAAAATGAAAATCTGAATTGGTTGCCAAAACATCCTATTTTTTAAAAACAAATTATTATTAATTATATTTAAAGGGCACCTTATAGATTACTTTAAAAGAACGTTTGGCCCATGGTTTTGGGTTTGGATGATTTTTAGGTTCCAAACTAAAAACCATATTTGGCCCGAGGTATTCAAAACCTTTGGTTTTGAAACATAACCCCAAGTTACAATAGTGAAATTCTGTGGGGTTTGTGCCACGTTTTTCTCTTCTATTTGCCATCATCTATTTTTGGTGACCACTCGACAACAACTTCGGTGACCACCCAACGACTGCCGACGACAACAAATCTGACGACCTCATCGGTGATCCGACCACAGCTGACGACTACCTTCGGCAACCACTCCAAAGACTAGTATGACGACCACTCCTGCGACCCGACCACTTTAACAACCCAACACCTCGATGACCCAACCACACCGACGATCTGACTTGCTTGCAACTACCGCCAACGACCATCTGACAACCACTCCAATGACCCAACCACCCAGCAACCATTGTTGTCGACCACTTCAAAAATCTGATCACCTGGCAACCACGACCGACGATCACCTGGTGACCACTTTGGTGACCCGACCACCCAACAACCCGACCAACCTGATGATTACTCCAACGATCACCCTAATGACCTGACCACCCGATAATTACCGTTGGCGACCACCTAGTGACCACTCTGGCGACTCGCCTGCGCAGTGTCACGATCATGCTTGTCCAGGGCGTGTTGCCCGTGGCCGCATGCCCATCTCAACCCTTTTTTTATCATGCTTTCATTGTATGTATGTCTTATTGCTTTCTAGTTAGCTTTACTTGTAATTTTGTGGCCATATGACTCATCGCCATTTTCATGTGCAAGCCTGTCATAGGCATAAATCCTAGAATGTAATATAGGGGGGTATGACTAGTTGTCCATCCTTCCTACCCGGAGTTATATGCTATCTAAGCTGTTGTTGACCCTTCTCTTGCTTATAGCCTATAACATTTATATGCACAAACGCTTTCTCAAAACGCTTTCAAAACACTTTCTCTCTCCCGTTTTCTAAAACATTTTCTCCCGAGACCCGAGGGGAGGCTAGACCATATACGGAAGCCATCCGCAACTTTCGTTTTTCGTACGGCTGACTTGCTTGTCGAGCTAAAGCAAGTGCCGCACAATCGTTGACCTGTTGCCAAAGAGTCCGATTGTGATAAGTGGTATCAGAGCCTAGTTGGCTCCTCGAATCGAAAAGTTGCGATCATGTCCGTGACCGAAGAGTTGGGCAAGGCCCATGTCGACCGACTGTCCGAAATTGAAGAGCAAATGCTCTTCCTAAGAGAAGTCCCTGATAGTGTGCGGTTCTTGGAATCTCGCCTGGATGAGATTGCCACAAAGGCCGACACGATTGACGCGGTAGCTGGCCGCCTAGACGGGATGCCCGTCAAAGAATTGATGGTGAGGGTTGAGGCCCTGGAAGACAAAGCCACAAGACCTGTTGGCTTCGAGCGTGGGGATAGCTCGTCGGGCTCTGTTGCCCATTTAGAAGAGCGCGTCGAGAGTTTAGACAGCGCGCAAAGGGCGATAGTTCAGATGATGTCTGACCTATCCGAGGATGTAAGAGCTACCATCGATGTTGTGAGGGCAGAAGTAGCAGACTTGAGCGCCTGTGTGAATCTCAGCATGAGAGCGGTGGGAAATCAAGCCTCAACTGGGGGCGTAATTCAGTTGAACAAGGTGAAAGTGCCTGAGCCAAAGCCCTTCTGTGGGGCTCGAGATGCAAAAGCCCTGGAAAACTTCATTTTTGACTTGGAACAATACTTTAGGGCCACGAGTACAACGCCCGAAGAATCAAAAGTTACTTTAGCGACGATGCACTTGACGGATGATGCCAAGTTGTGGTGGAGGTTCCGATACATGGATATTCAGGAAGGACGATGCGTCATAGATACATGGGAAAGGCTTAAAGAAGAACTTCGTTCTCAGTTCTTTCCAGAGAACGTTGAAATCCTTGCAAGGCGTAAGCTACGAGAATTGAACCACACAGGGACAATTCGAGAATATGTCAAACAGTTCACTGGAATAATGTTGGACATCCGAGATATGTCAGAGAAAGACAAGGTATTTTGCTTTGTGGAAGGATTGAAACCTTGAGCAAAAGCCAAGCTTTACGAACAGAAGGTGCAGAGTTTATCAGAAGCTTATGGGGCCGCAGAACGTTTGTTTGATCTCACCACCAAAACATACAGCGAGCAATCTCAAGGTGTGAGACAAAGCCAAACTTCTCCAAGTAGAAGAAATAGAAATGCTCGGCCTAACTCTCCAAAGAGTGGGGGAGGGGGCCAAATTACAAATGAGGAGAGAGATCGACGACCGGTCCAACAGAATGGGGGAAATTCATGGCAAAGGCCACATTATCAGAATAACTACAACCAAAAGCCCCCATTCTGCTACATATGTAAAGGGACCCATCGGGCGTATGAATGTCCAAATCGAGCATCCTTCAATGCCTTCCAAGCTGCGTTGGCGAGTTCATCAGGAACAAAGGGCAAAACCTCTGAAGAAGATGGGGGCGACACCCGAATCGGAGCATTGAAATATTTGTCTGCCTTACATAAGGTGGAAGGAAGCAAAGAAACCACTCCACGTGGTCTTATGTATGTCGACGCGTGGATTAATGGGAAACCCACAAGAAATACCATGGTCGACTCAGGAGCGACCCACAACTTCATGATCGAAGCAGAAGCACGTCGGTTGAACCTACATTGGGTCAGAGACGTGGGAAAGATCAAAGCTGTGAATTCCGCAGCCCTACCCATTTTGGGTGTCGCGCGAAGAGCGACAGTGAAACTAGATGCTTGGACTGGGCAAGCAGATTTCGTGGTCGTCAAGATGGACGATTTTGATATTGTGTTGGGGATGGAGTTTCTCCTCGAACACAAAGTAATACCTATGCCGCTGGCAGAAAGTTTAGTCATCACGGGATCTAACCCCACCGTGGTCCCTGCGAAGCTAAGACAACCGAATGGGGCGAAATTATTATCCGCCCTCCAACTGAACAAGGGCCAAAACAAACGTTGCGACGTCAAGGGCCACGTCGATAATCAAGTTAGTTATCCTCCCACGGAGTGGAGGCCAAAGACAGAAGTTGCTCAGAAGCATGCAAAGGAAGCACCAATGAGCACAAGGGAATGGGTCGAACAAAAATGGTACAATTCAAAGAGAAAGCCAGAAGCGTCGATTCCGTCGATCACACTACATAATGCTTTTGAGGCATTGGCCGAGAGGGCACCTCAAAAAGCCAACCAAAGTGAAAATATGAAGAAGTTCTTGGTAGACTGGAAGAGAAGCCAAGAGGTAGAGGTCCGCTGGGACCGTTTGAAGATCTGAAGTCAAGATGCTCGTGCGACTACTGAGTTCGAGCGGAGACGGTTGACGAGGACGTCAACCATTTAAGTGGGGGAGAATGTCACGGTCATGCTTGCCCAGGGCGTGTTGCCTGCGGCCGCATGCCCATCTCAACCCCTTTTTATCATGCTTTCATTGTATGTATGTCTTATTGCTTTCTAGTTAGCTTTACTTGTAATTTTGTGGCCGTATGACTCATCGCCATTTTCATGTGCAAGCCTGTCATAGGCATAAATCCTAGAATGTACTATAGGGGGGTATGACTAGTTGTCCATCCTTCCTACCCGGAGTTATATGCTATCTAAGCTGTTGTTGACCCTTCTCTCGCTTATAGCCTATAACATTTATATGCACAAACGCTTTCTCAAAACGCTTTCAAAACACTTTCTCTCTCCCGTTTTCTAAAACATTTTCTCCCGAGACCCGAGGGGAGGCTAGACCATATACGGAAGCCGTCCGCAACTTCCATTTTTCGTACGGCTGACTTGCTTGTCGAGCTAAAGCAAGTGTCGCACAATCGTTGACCCGTTGCCAAAGAGTCCGATTGTGATACGCAGCGACCCGACTACCCTAATGATCACTCCAGCAATCCGATCACCCAACAACCACCCAGCGGCTTGACCACCATGATGACCACTTTGGCGACCACTCCAACGACCCGACCACTTGTCAACCACTACCGACAACCACCTAGCGACTCGACCACCCTGCAACCACCACCGACGACCACCCTGACGATCCAACCACCCCATCAACATGACCACTCTAATGACCACTCCAAAATTACTCCAGCGACCCAACCACCAGTCAATTTTTTAAATGGTTAAAATAAAATTAAAAATGACTACTAAACAAATTTTTTTAACCCATTACGTTTGAAATAGGTTTCAAAATATTGAGCAAAATAGAATTTCTATTATTTTAATTTCTAAAATAGAATTCGAATTTTATAACTCATTTATTCTTGAAATATGTTTCAAAATATGGTGCGAAATTTTGTTTAAATTTTCTAATTTCTTAAATAGACTTCCAATATTTTAATTTCTAAAATAGAGTTTCAAAAATAGATTTCTGAATATTTTGTAAATTAGAGTTTTGAATTACCTAATTTCTTAGACAAACTTCAATTTTTTATTTATTTCTAAAGTTGAGTTCTAAACATAGGTTTATGAATATTCTGTAAAATAGAATTTTAGATTATCCAATTTATTAAATAGACTTCTAACTTTTTAATTTCTAAAATAGAGTTTCAAAAATAATTTTCTTAATACTTTGTGAAATAAAGTTTTAAATTCTCTAATTTCTTAAATAGACTTTCAATTTTTTATTTTTTAAAATAGAGTTTTAAAAATAAGTTTTTGAATACTTTGTGAAATAGAGTTTTAAATTCCTTAATTCCTTAAATGAACTTCCATTTTTTTTAATTTTTAAAATTGAGTTTCACTTTTGCTCTAACGAACCAAAAAACTGAACAAGCTGATGCAGAAGTACAACTGATTTATCTCGTTATGCTCGTTAGTTCTTCTCATCACTTCCTTGGTTCCAGGACCCTGCACTGCCACCACTGCTCCAACCTCCATTGTTACCTAAACCTGCACTCTAGTTTGCAAGTTTATCATTATTGTCAGCATCATTTGAATCACCATCTGAGTTCCTCCTCCCACAGCCTCAGTCTCCAAATTTGTTTCTATCTGATTCAGACTTCCAACTGTCGCTGCCTCCACCCAATCCACCAAAATCACTATTATTCGAACGACTTTTTTTGTTCCACTTCTAGCTCTTTAGCAACTAAGGCCAATACTTGATGTCAATCAAAAGATTGTTTCAATCAACTCTTTTGTAAACTAAGATGGAGTCTTATCAAAGCCCTCTTCCAAGATTTGAGTTTCGCAAGGTTAATCGCTCACCTTAGAAGAAAGATCTCACATACTAAGCTACGTTTCATAACCAAAGTCTCATACACTTGCTTGTAGCCAAAACTTACAAAGTTTTGAGTGTTAAATACTAACAAAATTTCTTTCACCACATCTAACGACTTCTAAATGTAAGTCATGTCATACTTGAGTATTTGGAATCTCAACATATCAATTCCCTTTCTGTCTCTCGACACAAACAAAACTTTTATATATCACATTTCTTTTCCTCATTTTTCCCTTTATTAAGACCGTTAAGCCTCTTTTTATCTCCAAGAACGTATCCTCTACGAGATAAAACATCTCTATGTTCCCCTGCTCTTCCTAGTTCTTTTATTTGAGGTTCCACATTCCCTACCAAATCACTCTTAGTTTGGTTACTCTCAAGCTTCATCATTCTTGTAGCCTGATAGGTAAGGAACGACAAAATATCTTTCTTGGTTCACAAACCTTAAACTCTGAAGGAATGAATTCGAAAGGTAGTTTCCTCTAAACTACCATCTTCAATGTCCAAAGACATTTGAGAACTTCACCTTACTTAAATCATCCTCTACATAAAGTCACAACCTAACACACATAAATCAACTTAAGGGTTACTTCATAACTCACATGCTAAGAAATAGTGAACCAAAATAAAGACATTAACCCTACGCTACTAATTTTCACATTTGGTAGAAGACAAACCTAGCAGTGACGAGACGACCTTCTTGCACGTGGCTATGGAGAAACCGATACTTACGATGTAAGCGAGTCTACATAACCTAGAACCTAGGGCTTTGATACCAACTGTGACGACCCTAAAAACTGAACAAGCTAATGCGGAAGCACAATTGAGTTATCCTGTTATGTCCAAAAATTTCGACAGCATAACGACGAATTACAAGGAAACCAAAATTTTTCAAAGACCTAAAAGAGATATAAACACTTCTATATTTAAGAGAGACTGCTCAGCATCCACCAAACTACGAATAACATGCTGAGTTCAAATACAGCAGACACGAGAACTAAGAAATTCTACCTAAACACATGGAAACAAGAGAAACTAAAAATTTACAACCGAATCACATAATACAAAACAATGATACAGAACTAGATACTAAATACAGGAGGGACTCGGTGGTGTCTTAATAGCCTTGTCAAGTCATCGCCTCTGTCACCCGCCTCGTGGTTGTGCACCATCTGCAAAAACACAAACAAAGTAGCAAGAGTGAGTATAAACATACACAGTAAGCAGCCCGCTTAAGGGTCCAAAGTTCAAAACCATACACAAAGCCCTAACTCACAAGCTCTTGCTCAAACTCAAACATTCACTCCAGTTAGCTAAGTGCCCACTCACCTTACCCCAAGCCTCACCCCTCTCTAGTATAGCCTCATGCCATACCTACAAGTCATGAGACTGGTTTAATGTACTGAAGGAAAGCAACCCTCACGCCTACAATCTTGGGGGAATCGCCCCCTTTGGCTAGTTCAATGTAATGAAGGAAAGCAACCCTTATGTTCGAAACAGTGGGGAATCGCCCCTAGGCTAGCACATCGAAAGAAGGAAAGCAACCCTCATTCTAAACACCGTGGGAGAATCACCCCCTAAGATAGCACAAGCAAAAAGAGAAAGCAACCCTCATACCATACCCATCCTATGTCACAACCTCCTAGGAATATATGCTTGCACAGGGAAAAAGAAAGGGTAGGTGGCACTAGCCTAGCAAACTTTTGTTCATTCGCAACACTCTTGAAACCTTCAGGGTAACTCACCATGCCAAACCACCCACCGTGTCAGAACCACCACAACCTGGCCCGAGGTTTCCAAACACATATAATGGGGGAAATTGCCTCCTAAGCTAGCACACTGAATGAAGGAACAACCCTCATTCTAAACACTGTGGGGGAATTAACCCCTTAAGCTAGCAAGAGCAAAAAGGAAAAGCAACCCTCATGCCCTGCATATCTCACAATATCTATGCCTCATACATATTTAAGTGAAACACAAGTCACCAACATTCGAGCAAACTTGCTTCTCATAAATTCAAGCTAACCATGCCCCACGTACCTTCTTCATACACAATATCTTAGCAAGTAAATCTGAATGGCTACTTACTTTCTAGGCCATCACCAAGGCAACCAACTTCTCTTTCTTTTAGGAAGTTACTAACGACGTATAACCCAGGGCCGCACATCAACGAACAACAACAATCGCAACACTGTGACCCTTTTTCCACTAACCACAAACATAAATCTCGAGTATAGACTTATGCCCTAGTTCATCGACATTCCTAAACATGAACTTTACTTCACCGTAGCCCATGCGTGTGCTAGCAGCATATAGCCCACAAACCATTTAACCCAAAATTCAGCCCCCAAAACACGCTAGAAATCATGACGGCCATTATCCTTCCACTCACATTCAGACCTGTCTAAAATATGTGAAGTACAACAAGTCGTTTTGAACCATTCTAACACAAGATTCATGGATAATGTCTCGAAATATTAAATACCTTTAGGGTGTTCTAACTTGCCAAATCCAACAAGTCAAGAAAACTAAACCTTGGCAACCATTCAAGTGTTTCGGGCATGCTGCACTTAGTAAAAAATCCAAGCAGTTCAAGTAGACACTACTTAGCCACTCAGTCCAATAGCTCGACATTCTGAATTCCACTAAATCATCCTAGACAGTCCAAACCTTTATGCTATTTCAGGTTAAATCAACTACCCATACGTTCATACTTAAAGAGAAAAACAAACATAGCTACACACGCGTTCCAAAATTCAATTCCATAACCAAGCTCTAACAAGCCCTTCCAAATTGACTACCTACAGAAATATACCCATGGTTTCGACCCCTCTGAAAACTATAATAAGATCCTTGGATATTGAAACTAACCACAACCAGTCATCAAACCTCTTAAACGCCATGCTAAAATGTAATAGAGTAAGCCTCTTACTTGAGAAATTTACTAAGCATACCATTTATGTCAACCATGCTCAAGCACATACGAAAAAGAATCATACTCATTAGTGCTCAATCACATATGCATATAGAATCCATGAACTCCATGTTCAAAGCATTAAAGGGCCATCCAATTAGGCTACTTCCTCAATAGTGAGTACAAGAAAATTAAAACTCATTCACCTAGAAACTACTTTGCACCACCTAAAGCAATTTCAAAGAAACCAAAGTAGCGAAAATCATAACTCTTGTACCTTTAGTTTCAAAGGCAACCTTGAACATTAACTTAAATAACTTAAACTTACCAAGAGGTATTTAGAAAAGATTTCTCACTTGGTACAAACCCAATTGTCGCCTTTGAAACTTAATTTGTCCAAAGTATAAACTTACTCCTTGTTAGTTTGACTCCGAATGGAACCAAAACTACACACAATAAGGTTCCAAAAAAATTAGTGTTTAATCTCTAGCATTCAAACACGAGTTCGATTAGTTTAAAAAGGACTTTACCCACAATCTCTTACCGAAACGAAACCAAAAGCTTGCTGGGTTGATGTCGAATTGACTTTACTTTCGACGATCTAGCCTCCAAAAACAATGGGTAACCTTGAACAAAGTCCAACACATTATGGGTAAGTTTTAAAACATCAAAACAATCCTTCAATTTAGTTTTAACACCATAAATCACCTGTAATAATTGTTGGAACACTTACCCATGACAATCTGAGCGTTACCCATGTCGAAACAAACTGAAAGCTTGTTGGTTTGACCTCAAATAAGTTGAGTTTCACAAATTCAGGCCCCAACTGCTATGGGTATCCTAAAATAGAGTCCAACTTTTAGTTGGTCACTCTCGAAACATAAAAACAACCACTAACCAAACTAAAAATGAGCTCATCTCACAGAACTAGCATTAATGGGTTGTGGATCAAATGTAGAAACACTGATTGAAGGCTACTATCGTCACTTGGTCGGAGCCGTTGTTGCGAACATCACTAAGAATGTAGCTGTTGGCTGCTGGCCAGAGGAAAATTGCTGCCCACTGCCTGTTGACACCAGAAAAACGCAAAGGAAAAGAGGAAATCATCGCAATTTTTTACGCGCACTTGAGGTCGAAGAAGCACAGTGCTGCTGCAGTCTCGTTGGAGTTCATTCACATGGCCTACCCATCGCCGGAAACGCTCGGGAGAAGAGAAACCGTTGGACGTTGTCGGAGACGTGTTCGCACTGCTACGTGCAATGGAAAGAAAGACAGAGCCGCCACGAACACCTATTGCTAGTGGCTGTGGTTTGCTGGTCGTGCGTGTGACGTGGGGGAAGGGTGATCGTCGGCGTGAAGGGAAAGAGATGAAGGAGAAGAAGATGTTGAAGAAGAAGGGGAAGGGGGAAAATCGGGGAGAGAGGAAAGAGATTTTTTTTTTATTTTTTTTATTTCCCCTTTCTTTTAAAAACCAAAAGGCCATCTTTACCTACCATTACCTTCCAATTTTGCACTTTTAACCTCCCTAAATTTCAATTTAACCCAAGTCAAAAAAAAAAAAAAAAACAATAACTCATAAATGATCAAAATTGACTCCAAAATTAGAAATCGATCATTACCAAAAATTGTTGGGCGTAACATTTCTAACCCATTTATGTTATACAAGGGTTTCTATGATTCAAAAAACATTCACTAAAAAATAAGAGGAAAATAAGATAACAAAATAACTAAAAAAAAGGAGAAAAAAAATCCTGTACAAACACAAGATTCAAAACACTGCATCCCAAACACAAAATTGTAATTCCCAGGCTCCAGAATGTTGCACCCCAAACACAACTTTTTGATTCTCAAGCTTTAGAACCCCAGAACAAACTCTCTAGGATTTTAATTCCTAAAGTTCTGATTTTGAACATGTGCCCAAGTAGCTCCTAAGTATTTAATTTAGTAGTGTGATTCCAAGATGATATAAATGGTAGTCAAATATCATCATTTTGAAATATGAAGTACTTTTAATCATTTATTCAAGACATTCTCAATTCTCAAATATACCATTTGAATAATGGGAAGGGGATTGAAATTTCTGATGGGCCGGGGAAGACATCTTGGATGGTGTAGAAAGTTGCCTAAATTATTAATCTCGTCTACTTACGCCATGAGGTCGATCTTTTCCTCTCGTGTAACAAAAATGTGCAGGTTCTATTATTTGCCGGAACGGATTCATCATCTGCAACCGTAGAATGGGCAATGACTGAACTACTCAACAATCCGGAGGTGCTAACTAAAGCCATAGTCGAGTTGGACACAATAGTTGGTCAAGATCGCCCAATCAACGAAGTAGATCTCACCAATCTCAATTATCTTCAAGCTGTTGTTTTCGAGACACTTCGCTTGCACCCACCTGCTCCGATGCTCCTCCCACATTATTCTTCCGAAAATTGTACCGTCGTTGGCTACGACATTCCGTGTGGCACATTGTTATTAGTCAATGCATGGACGATACATAGAGACCCGAAGCTTTGGGACGACCCAATGAGCTTTCGACCCGAAAGGTTTTTGGGATCAAGAAATGAGTGGCAATTGAATAAACTAATTGCATTTGGGCTTGGAAGGAGGGCTTGTCCTGGTGCAAGTATGGCTAAAAATTTTGTGGGATTGACTTTAGGGCTATTGATTCAGTGTTATGAGTGGAAAAAGACTGGAGATGAAGAGATGGATATGAGTGAAAGTGGGGGTATTACTGGTTACAAAGTGGAGCCTTTGGAAGCCATGTGTAAAGCTCGCCCCATCATGAACAAAGTTCTGTTAAATGCTTGATGAAATTCGACCAGGGTTTTGCGCAACTTTTCTTCTTCATTGTATTTTACAAATAATGACACTTGTTTAGATGTATTAACTAGATTAACATATTTCTATATATATGTATTGGTTGAAAGTACAACTAAAGTTTCACGTCAGTTAATCAAGGAAAAAATCATAGGAATATACGTAAAACAATAACTAATTATGCTAGGTAGCCAAAATATGGCATTGCTTTAATAATGGATCCACTTTTTATGAGTTTTGTCCCAATTTTGTCCTCTCTAGTAATTAAAATTAAATAGATGTAAAATTTATGACAAAATCCAACATATCTGGAAACTTAATATTTAATTATTATTCAAATTTAAAGTTTTCTTTTTTTCTTTTTCTTTCATTGGACTTCTAATTCATGTCAAATATCATAGAATGTATTTGTTTGCATAAATGCTCGTAAATCATTAACAATATATTATATTTATTTTTTGTTGGACTCGTAATTTTAGAAATACATTATATGATAATATTAATTGTTACGATAAATTATATAGTGTTGCTATTTTTGTGCCATATATTCATATAATTTATATTATTATAATAATATTTCTAACTTGATAGTAATATTAATGAAGTGAAGTAATATGACGTATAGAATTTACATGTATATTTATTTTATTTATTATAATTTTAAATATTTTAATTCCATATCGTGTGTGTGGATGTGGATGTGCGTATTAATTTGTCACACCTATAAAATTATAATAAATTGACAACAATATTAAGTGAAATGACATGGTACAATTGATCACATAAGATTTTTTAGGAAATTTACTTTTTAGAAAATCAACTCGATTTTATTGATTTTTATATAAGTGTTACAATTTCTAATAATGTATAATCCTTTTATACTTTTTCTTGAACATAGACTTTAATTTGAGGGTTGGTGAGTTTGTTCTCAAATCAGGGAAGCTTGAATTTTCAACTTTTAGCTCATGAAGAGATGATTAATTTCTTGAAGTCTTTCTAGTCTTTGAATTCTTCAAGTCTTCATAAATTATTCTACTCTTTAGAGAGTCTTTAATCTCTCAGGAGTTTTCTCTAAAGTCCGAATCTTATGAGTCTTCTGAATGTCTTGAATGAAGATTGTCTTGAATGAAGATTTGCCTCTCTATTTATGGAGTTTTAATTTGATGGGTCTGATATGAAATTGAGCTTAGTTGACTTTGGACCTAACTTTTGGGCTTGGGGTTTGTTTGGACATAGCTTAATCCTTTTTTGTAGGTTTGTATTGATTTAAGTTCGACTCAATCCCCTTTTACTGAGCTCGGGCTTAATTTGAGTACACATGTAAATTTACAATTGGTCATTAATTTAAATTAATGATGTGATAACTTGTGATTAACTGAAATTTATTATTTAACAATAATTTTTATGAACACATATCTTATTTATTAGAAGTATATATATATATATTATATGTTGTATGTTACGAAGTCCTTGAAAATTGGATCTAAAAATCTTGTTAACAAACAAGACCCATATAACGCAGTCTCAAAAACTCCAAAAAATAAATTTGAAATCAACTCAAAGAAAGTAAAAATCGAATTACCTTGTTGATCTAATATCTAAGGCAAAAAATTAACTCGTTCCTTATTTAAAATTCGAACAACAGCACAAGCAAGATGAATCAAATCTCACTTGAATGATTTTAAACATGCAAACTATTGCAGGAATGCAAAGGAACCTAGCTCTTGGCTAAAATAAAGCTCTATGGTTCATTTTACTACATTTCCAAAACTTATTTGTAAAGAAACAACTGATAGCACACACTGTGAGCTATTTCTCAAGGAATGCTTCATTGGCTATTTTCACGCACACACATGTATTTATTCTGTAAGAATTGAGCAAATGGAGTAAAATGGAGAATATTCAAAGGATTTATTGAGCAAATCATGAGTAGTTGGGCAAGAATAGTAGAAATCAAGATTTTAGATGAAGGAGAAACTAAAAAGCAAGCCGGAGGGGTTATAAAAGGCAAGGGTATAGCATGGTTGATCTCCAGTATGATGCCACAACAATTCTATAGCATTGTTTATCAATGTTTATTTTATCAACAAGCCACAAATTCTGCAAGGGCAGCGTTGAGATGGTATGTTGCGTCTCAATGCTACGGATACATCACGCAAACACTCAACGCTTGACAAAGAGATGTGTGTGATGTGCGGACATTTGCCTAATTGCAAAGTATGAGTCAGGTTTTAATATAGTGTAAATAATTACGGATATCGCCCTACAAATTGGGTTTCTAGCTCACTTAAGTACCACAAATACTAACGTTCAATTTTATTTAGAGATAAATATCAAATGATTGATTGAATAAAAAAATCAAACTAAAATAAGTGAGAAAAATATATAGGAAAATTATCTTAGGGAGTTGATTTCACCGATTAAATTTATGAATGAATGAAATTGAATGCAAATAACAAACATGCAATATTTCATAAGGTAAGAACTCTAAGGTTGTCTCTCCCAAGTACAATTAATTCTCAAGCATGTTAACAACGCAATATTCCTATCTAGATTCATTAAATAATAACATTGCAAGGCCTTAAGTCTAAATCCTTTTTCAACTTATAAAACAATCTTAAATTTCTCAATCGTCAAACTACTTTAGTCATGCATTTAATTTCTAATCTAATTTTCCTCTCCTAAGCGTAAAATTTAGATACAAAAACATTGGTCAGTAGATCAAAAGTATTAAACAAATAAATACATGAATGAAATCAAGCATAAATATGCATTCAACTAATTAAATCATAAAAATCCAATAACTACGTCAATCCCTAAGACTTGAACTAAGGATTTAGATACACATGTTTGCAAAATAACCACAAAATCTCAAGCTAGAATCCATCAAAAAATACAAAAAGTAAAGTTAAGACGATAAATCAGGTCCAACGTGTTGATATCCCGTTCCCAATGCTATCTCCATCATATCAAGTTTGAAAATTCCATTCCTAGGCTTCAAAATTGTCTTCCAAACTCCACAAGTCGTCAGTTTACTTTAGGTTAAATTTTTTCAAAAGAATTATAAAAGAATCCCTCAAAACAATGCTTATATAGAGAAAATCAGAGCAACGTTGAGACGCTAAGTGCGGCGTCTCAAGGTTACACTACAAGAATATTTAGATATGCCGACGTTATTATTCCCGACGCTTTAAATTTAGTCGGCCTAAGTAACAAATCCCGACGGTTATGTTTACCGTCGGTAAAAGAGAAGGTAATTGCCGACGGTTTACAAAACCGTCGGCGGTTCGTAAACAATGTCGACAGTTTTGAAAAACCGTCGGCGGTGGGTGAAGAAAAACCCGACGATTTTTAAAAACCGTCGGCAGTTTGCACAAAATCGCAGACGGTTTGCCAAACCGTCGGCGGTTTTGGGCCAAACCGCCCACGATGCCGACGGTTTTGGAAACGGTCGGCGGTTTCGCCCAAAAACGCCGACAATTTTGCAAACGGTCGGCGGTTTCGACCAAAACCGCCGACGGTTTTGTAAACGGTCGGCGGTTTCGTCCAAAACCGCGGACGGTTTTGGAAACGGTCGGCGGTTTGGCCCAAAACCGCTGACGATTTTGCAAACCGTCGGCGGTTTCGCCCAAAACCGCAGACGGTTTTGGAAACGATCGGCGGTTTCGACCAAAACGGCCGACGGTTTTGTAAACGGTCGGCGGATTCGCCCAAAACCGCCGACGGTTTACAAAACGGTCGGCGGTTTTGGGCGAAACCGCCGGGTTTTTTGTCAAAACTGGGGGCTCGAAAAAGAGCCCCCATTTTCTTCTTTTCCCCCCAATTATTTCCCCTCTTTCCTCTCTTCCCCCTCTTTCTCTTCTCTCTTCCCACACACCCACACCTCCCCGCGCCGCCGCCTCCCTCCGCGTTCGCCGCCCAGTCCGCCGCTGCCGCCCAGTCCACCGCCGCCGCCCAGTCCGCCGCCGCCGCCGCCCATCTCTTCTTCTCTTCTTTCCATTTCTCTTCTTTCCTTTTTTCCTCTTTCATTTCTTTCTCTTCCAACCCCATACCCCCACCCCGCCGCCCACCACTCCCGCCGCCACCCACTTCCGCCGGCGCCGGCCACTTGTGGTAATATTGTAAGTTTTTTTAGTTATTAAATAGTATTTTGCAAATCAATTTTAGTTTTTTGTACTTTTGTTTGTGTAATCATGGATTTGTGAGTTCAAACAATTTGGATCTCAAACCAACAAAACTTCTAGCTCTTTTGGTGAAAAAAGTATGTAAAAATCTAATTTTAAACTTTTTTGAACTCAAACAAAGTATGTTTATTTTGCCAAATAGAATTAAGTTTATTGTGATTTGGTTTGTATAATCATATATTTGCGAGTTTGAACACTTTGGAGCTCAAACAAACAAATTTCTAGATTTTTTGGTGAAAAAAAGTATGTAAAAATCCACTTTTAAACTTTTTCTAACTCAAACAAACTATGTTAGATAATTTTCTAAAGTTAATTTTATTTTTTTTAAGTTAATTATTGTAAAGTATGCTAGTTATTGTAAATAAATAAAACTACATGTATTTGGTTTATTTGTACTTTAAAGTTAATTTTAGTTATTTTTTAGTTCTTTATTCTCATTCATGGATATGAAGTTGAATATTAAATATAGTTGGTTGGACTTTAGTATTGTGTAGACAACATAAGTTGGTTAGACTTTTTATGTGTAGATGAGTTATATAATTATGTTGGTTATATAATTTTGACTTATGTTGATTATCAAATAAATATAAGTTAGTAGATGTGTTTGTTATTATGTCTTATGTTGGTTAGACTTTTTTATGTTTGTTATCAAGTAAACAAGATAAGTTCTAAATTTGTTATATAATTATGTTGGTTTTATAATTATGACTTAGGTTGGTTAGACTTGTGTATGATTGTTACAATCCTCATATAATTGAGAAGTGATTTGTTCATTTTTGTTGAAGGATTAAAACAAAGTCTTCAAACGGGCTACATACTCAAGGTCAATACTTTTTTGAGTTTAATTGTAACTATTTTATGTTGTTTACATTTACCTAGCTAGCCTATACTTTTCATACTTTTTTTTCATACATATAATTTTCATACTTAAGTTTTGCTTTTGATAAGTAGAAATTGAAATGAGACTTGTGTTACTTCTTTTTTTTTCTTTAATACATTATGCAATAGTCAATGATTCAATTGCCTATATATTAACGCATGTTCTTACTTTGAACTTCATTTATATGTATTTGTAGTTGCATTTTCAATTGTTAGCTTTTAATATATTATTAAACTATATGAACTTGCTAGATATTAAGATTGAAATTTTAGCTTATTAAGATATTCAATTTAATTTAGCTTATTAAGATATTGTAAAAACTTAAGTATCTAATTAAGTATTGAATTAACAAACCCATTACGCCTCCGTATGAATAATTGTGGTTGTTTATCCCTAAAAATCAAAAACATTTATAAATCAAAAAATTATAAACATCATTCAGAATGATTATGAAATGGGCCTTAAGTTATTAAATTTAATTTGTAGCTCAATTTGCTTGCCGAAAACTATATAATTAAACTTGATAGTCAAAAAATTTCTACATTAAGGGTTTGGGACAAAGTTAAATCTATCTTCCTTTGTCTAAATCCTACAGGATTGAACTTCTCACAGACTAGAATTGGACTTGGAAGGTGTATAAAATTAAGGATAAGGATGAATAGAGATTGGATTAAAATTAGAGACAAGTTGTCAACCGAGTATATAGAAGGAGTATCGATCTAAATAGGTATGATCTCTCTACAACTACTTTTGTATGGCTATCCTGCAGTAAAGGTAGCCAATGATTTAAGCATTGGATCGGGGGGGGGGGGTGTTAGTATGCTTTTAGATTGAATTGAGATGCTTATACGTAGTAAGACAAAGTGTGTATGGCTATCATGCAGTAAAGGTAGCCAATAATTTGAGTTTATTTGGTTTGTATGTATGTTCCTGATATAGTTGAATTTTAGATGCTATATGTAAATATGTTCATAAATTTTGAAACGTTTTAGGTAAAACTACACTTTTATTTGTCAAAGTTTTAGTTAAATTGTGAGTTTAAGTTCTTAAGGTTTGAGTTTATTTATGGTTTGTTTGAGTTCATGTTCATGTTAGTTGGTTTTCGAAATAGTTACTTATTATGTTTAGTAACTTTTGGTTTACTTGGTAAAGTTAGTTTATTTGGTAGAATTTTGATTGTTTGAGTTCGTTATACAACAAAAGGGTTAATTAGTTGGTTTCTTTGAGCTTATGTTCATGATGGTTGAGTTTTGGATCATATGTATGTGTATCGAGAAGTTTGGGAAAAACTCATATATATATATATATATATATATATATATATATATATGTATGTATATTTTGTAACTTTTTTGACAAAGTAAAGTGTTTTTGTAATTTTTTGTTTTGAAAAAGTTACTTGCAACTTTGTAACTTTGGTTTACTTGGAACAAGATAGCTTTGGTTGTGTATTGTTAAATTTGGTGTTATACTTATAAAGTTTTCATTTTCTTAGTTGGTTATGAATTTCATGTGTTGATTAGTTGGTTTCTTGGAGCTTATGTTCATGATGTGGTTGAGTTTTAGAGAATATGGATGCCTATTGAAAAGTTTAGGTAATACTCATATTTTTTGATAAGTCTAAGTTAGGTTTAAGTGTGTTCGTAATTTTTGTTTCGAAAAAGTTACTTGTAGTTTTGTAACTTTGGTTTACTTGGAAAAAGTTGGATTTGATTGTGTATTGTTAAATTTGGTGTTATACTTATAGAGTTAGATTAATTTAGTTGTTTTGATTGTTTTAGTTCAATATAATAATTTGATGAGTTTATAAAGTTTACTTAGTAAGTTATATTAATTTAGTTGTTTTGATGGTTTTACTTTGTTATATTCATGGGTTTTAATTTTTTAGTTCTTTATAATTCGTTATATATATACTTCATTAGTATTAGGTTTATATGTTAAATTATATGTAAATGTACATGTTTGTGCTTTTGGTTTAGAAAAAGTTATTTATATAGTTCTGTAATTTGGTTTACTTATATGAACTTGGTTGGTTTCTTAATTTTGGTGTGTTTTGCTTATATAGTTTTGTAACTTAATTAAATTTTGATACTTTTGAAATGTTAGTTTAGTTATGTTTCTAGTTGCTTTCTTAAATTTTGTGTTTTGCATAAGTTCATGTTTTTATTTTTTATAGGTGGATTGAGTCGACATTATTCTGAGAGGAGGACAAAGATTTACCATGAAGATGGAAGATGATGAGAACTTAGGTTTATTTGTGTCGACATTAAATTACTTTTGTTTCTAGATTAAGTTTATTTGTGTAAAAGTTTTATTTTTATCTTGTATGAATTTATGAACAAGGTGTAATCAAATTTGGTTTAATATAAAGTATTATTTGACTTATTATTTGTATATTTTATTTTAAGTGCAATATGTTTAAATTATAGTGAAAATTTAGGTAAAAATATATTAAAATTAATAAAATAACAAAATCAAGCAATGCCGACCAATTTGAGATTTAGTCGCCCTTTATGAGAAATGCCGACCAAAACATAATTGGTCGGCAATTGTAGGAAATGCCGACCAATTCACGGTTTGGTCGGCATTTCCTACAATTGTCGACCAATTAAGTTTTGGTCGGCAAATATAGGCAATGCCCACCAAATCGTGAATTGGTCGGCATTTCCTACAATTGCCGACCAATTATGTTTTGGTCGGCAATGATAGGTAATGCCGACCATATCGTGAATTGGTCGGCATTTCCTACAATTGCCGACCAATTATGTTTTGGTCGGCAATGATAGGTAATGCCGACCAAATCGTGAATTGGTCGGCATTTCCTACAATTGCCGACCAATTATGTTTTGGTCGGTAATGATAGGCAATGCCGACCAAACCGTAAATTGGTCGGCATTGCATACAATTGCCGACCAATTTAGTTTTGGTCGGCAATTGTAGGAAATGTCGACCAATTCACGATTTGGTCGACATTTCCTACAATTGCCGACCAAATAGTGGCGTCGGCAGTTTTAGGAAATGCCGACGCCACTAAATTTTCTTCGGCAAAAGAGTCCCCGACGGGGAAATGCCGACGGTCGTGCCGACCAAATTTTTTACGTCGGGAATACATTTGCCGACGGTTTTTGGACATTTGCAGACCATTTTTAGCGTCGGAAAAACTCAAAACTCTTGTAGTGTTACCCTAAAAAACGTTTGTTATTCAAATAAGGAAGGGTAGCATCTCAACTCCAGGTGTAGCGTTGAGACACTATGGACTGAAAGTGTTAAAAAGGAGGCGCATGTGTGTTTCTTTGAACGGACAAGGGCGTTGTGTGCAAAATTCATAGTGTTATGACGCTATATGAAGCATCTCAACAGCATTAGGACGGTATATGTAGCATCTCAACGCTACTCTTATTAGAAAATTGGTCCGTGCATCAATGTTATAACATTATTGTAGCATTATAGCAGAGATCATTAATGCTATAACATTGCGAACTCTTCGGACTTGCTTCTCCATTTCTTCTTTTTCTAAAACCTTGATTCCTTCCATTCTTGCTGAATTGCGCATGATTTTCTCAATATATTCTTCAAAAGCTCTGTTTCGCTCTAAATGCTTGATTTCCACAAAATAAACAATTATGTACATAAAAATAGTCATTTAAGCTTCAAAACTACCAATAACTAAGCCTTAGAAATTGTTCACTTTGTGTGATATCAGTGCATGCCTCCCTCTTTTATTATTTTCGTTTGTAGTGTCTCAATGTTACACACGACATTGAGACACTACACCATTTTCCTTTTATCCCACATATGTTTTTGACTAGTGTGGAGACCCTGACCCTAGCATCTCAACGTTGCCCCATATTTTCCTATATAAACATCGTCTTGCAACTATTTTTTGGGAGACTGCCTTTGAGATTTTGACCTAAAAAATAAAATTACGACTTGAGAGACTAAGGAGATGACATTGAATCCTCGGAAGGGGATTTTGAAAGTTCGAGATCATGGAGAGAGGGCCAAGAACAGGATATCGCCAAGTCGAATATGATTTGTCTGTTGGGATTTACGTCCTAAAGCCTCGTAATTAATTAATTATTTAATAATTAATAATAATTTTGATTATTTTATTTGTAATATAATATTATCCATTATATGAAAAATCCAAGGTTATTAGTGTAATCTTGAACAGTATGTGGTTGACATACAGGAGGATCGCGTTCAAGAAATAACCTAAAGAGTCATAGTATATGGATAAGGTTGGGTGCCTTATCCTAGTTTGATACGACCCACTTTGTAATAGTTACAAATGATTTGATCCAAATCATTCATGTGGAGACATGTGAGTGGGGGTATCTTATACAATGAGTTTGTATAAGACTGGACCACGAAATATTTAATCTCTCTTTATAAAACCGTTAATTGAGAAGATTAATATTTCATCAGGATGATCATATGCGACATGACCTTAATCCTGAGTGAGTTATGAACTCCTGCTTGTGAGGGCTTGTCCTTTGATTTGCATGGGTGAGAGTGGCTTTTGTAGCCGATTCAATATGCTTACCATTTTGGGGACTTGACCAAATAGGGAACTGGGAACATAATCTCACAAAATGGAATTCACTCCTTCCCATATAGAGTAAGTAGATGAGTAATTCCCTTAAGTGCTGATTTCGGGAATTGAACAATGGGGCCCCACCCTCTCACTAGCCCGAGAGAGACTTAGTTTATAATTAGATTATAAATAGATTGTTCATTAGAGGATTAGTGGTACTTAAGGTATAAGATGTAATTATAGGGGTAAAACGGACTTTTGACCCAGCTGAAATTACGAACAACTCATGAAAGATCGACTTGCATGTAATGATTATATCTATGGACACAACTTGTTCTACAGTGCATAAGAGTGCAACTCTAGGTCTATAGTGGAGTGACCTATAGTTAATGAATGAAAATTAATTAATTAAAGAGTTTAATTAATTAATTCTATATCATTGGAGCTTATAATCTGTAGGTCCATAAGATCCCCTTGCTAGCTCATAGTACACTAAAAGATCAATTTAGTTGAAAGAAAATTTTGAAATGTTCAAATTTAATATTTAATTTGAAGTGTTCAAATTAATATTTAATATATTAGATATATTAAATATAAAAGAGGAAAATATATTTATTGTATTGATACATTAAATATTAAAATAATTAATGTATATTAGATACATTAAATAAAAGATATTTATTAAATTTGAATTGTATTCAAAGTAGGAAATAAATGTCGTAGGAGAATTTTAAAAAGTTTGAATAAGATTCAAATTCGTTAGATAAATATATTTTAATATATTAGATATTAAAATATATTATTTAATTATTTTCCCTAGACCACTATAAATAGGACCCTAGGGGTGAGCCATTGTGCATTCTTTATAGCACACATCTCCTTAATAGAGAGAATTAAAGAATTCTCTCTAGACCTCTTCCTCTCCAATCCATTGTGGATTTTCTTTCAAGAGGCTTCTACAAGCCTTGGTCCTGTGTTCAAGTCATAGCTAGGAAGACTTTGTGGAAGAATAAAAATCTGCCAGAATATTCTCTATAATATTATTTTCAAGGTATATTTTTCTTAACCTTAATTTTTATTGTTTAATTCTAAATAAATCAAAGATGATCCAATGCTTCCGCTGCGGGATGAAGAGTTCATTCCTTCATTGTCTTCTTACACTCTTAATTTTGTAGTTTTGTTATGGATTTTAGCATGAGGTATTGTTTTTCTTTTTTGAATATGCAAAGCTAAACCTTTTGTTCTTTTGTTCTTAGGGATTGATGTAGTCATTGGCTTTTATGATTTAATTAATTGAATACTTTTTTATTGTTTGATTCCATTCATGTATTTATTTGCTTAATGCTTTTGATCTCTTGGCCATAGATTGATTGCTTTTGTATTTGAATCTTATGCTCAAGAGAGGAGATTTAGAGTAGAACTTAAATGCAAGCCTAAAGTGAATCTAAAATTAGGAGATTTAGGGCCAATTTAGAAGTTGTTAAATTTTTAAATATAAAACAAAAAATAAAATAAGGTTCATATAGTAAAACTAAAACACAAAAGACTCTAAGTATCATTTTGACTCTCAAAGAAATTTAGAAAGCGCTTAAAGTGAAACTTAAGCACACAACCAACCCCTCGATGCTACAAAAGTGTCTTAAAAGTGCTTAAGCATACTTTGAGGCAAAAAAAAACTCAAAACGACCTAAAAGTATCTACTTCGCCCCTTAGAACCTATAACGTGGTCAAAAAAAGTGACTAAAAAGAGTTTAAGTGTCATTTTGATTCTTAAATAAACGTAGAAAATGTTGTAACCACACAACTAACTCTCTGATGTTACAAAAGTGTCTTAAAGATGATTAAGCATACTTTAAGGCAAAAAGCTAACTCAAAACAACCTAAAAGTGTCTACTCCGCCCTTCGAAACCTACAAATTGGCCAAAAATTGCTTAAAAATAGTATAAGTCTCATTTTAACTCTCAAAAGGAACCTAAAAATTAAAGTGAACCTAAAGCACACAACCCACCCCAATATGCTACAAAATGTCTTAAAGGTGCTTAAGCGTATTTCGAGGTAAAAAAAAAAACTCAAAATGACCTAAAAGAGTCTACTATGCTCCTTAAAACCTACAAAGTTATCAAAAAGTGTATGAAAAGAGTCTAAGTATCATTTTGACCCTTAAAGAAAGCTAGAAAAATGTCTAAAGTGAACTTAAAGTACACAACACACCCTCCAATACTATAAAAGTGTCTTAAACGTGCCTAAGCATATTTTAAAAACCAACAAACATTCCTAACTCATTGAAACTCTTACTTCAAATATCACAAACTCACTCAAACAACTTTCTTACACATCTCACTAACTCACCCAAACTAAACCTAAAAAAATGTATAACTTATCTATTCTTACTTAAAATCACTAACTTATCCAATATATAACCCTTAAAAAAATGTGTCTAACTCACTGAAACTAACTCTCTATTTAAATGTCTACCATAACTGTAGGATAGTCATATAACCAAGCAAAAACTTTGACAGTAAATGAAGAACTTTAATTCACTTAAGCTAATAATTAAACGTATAATACAATATAAAATACAACCAAACATATAAAAGACAATAAATTTTATAATAATTTTATGACATCAAATAAATTATCCATACCTAGTTAGAAGAGACCATCTTGTGTGTATGCCATTGTACGATCAAAATAAGCCTACTTCAAAAAATTGACAAACTTTTACTAATTATAGATAGAAAATTATAAAACAAAGTTTATTAATGACGTTAAAAATCAAAAGTCGAAACTATTATTAATTATAGATAAAATTTAATGCAAGTTTAGTGTCTAATTCACTAAAAAGTGTCTAATGTACAAATTTTAGATGATTAACTCACTCCAAAATCTTCTAAAAGTGTCTAATGTACAAATTTCATTCTAACCATCCAAGGATATATTAAAGAAATGTGTCATTGAGTATAACATTTTGTGCACCAACCTAGTTCCAAGTACATATATATACAAGGCACTTAGGAATTTTAAGAGAATAAAATCTCAATAAAATCTTCACTAAGCTCAAAAGAAGCACTCTAACTCAATATATAACCTTAAAGTAAGCTAAAAATTAACACTTACATTTTAATGTTCAATAGGCTCAATAGGATAAAAATCACAAAAAAGCCTACAAATCAAATTATACAATAAGATTAGAATCAAACTTTAATCACACACAATATGCTCAAAATCAAATAAACACACACTTGGACTCAATGTCATAATTTAATCACACAAATATAGGCTCAAAACCACATGTCTAATCCCACAATAAGCTTCAAATCAAACTTTAATCACATAAAGAGCCTATAAATCACAATTTAATCAAATAATTACGCTACAAATCACATTTCGAACACACGATAAATTCAAAATCACGATTTAATCATACTTTAATCCAACAATAAGCTCCAAACTAAACACCAATCACATAAATAGCCTCCAAATCACACAAGTATTCTCCAAATTACACTTTGATTACATAATACATTCAAAGGAAAATTTTTTAACTTCAAAAGGCTTAATAACTAAGTTTAAATCTTAAATAAACTAAAAAAACATAATGTAAAAATTCTATATACCTCCAAAGTAGCAAACTCCATAAATCTTCTCCCTCAAAAAGCCCAAAATCGGACTTCCTCCTCATGCCGTCAAAACCTACAAGAAAAACACCGAAAATAGAAGATAGAGGGCATGGGTGAAGGAAAATGGAAGAAAATGGAGAAGAAAACTTTGATTACATAATACATTCAAAGTAAAATTTTAAACTTCAAAAGACTTAATAACTAAGTTTAAATCTTAAATAAACTAAAAAAAAAACATAATGTAAAAATTGTATATACCTCCAAAGTAGCAAACTCCATAAATCTTTTCCCTCAAAAAGCCCAAAATCGGACTTCCACCTCATGCCGTCAAAACCTACAAGAAGAACACTGAAAATAGAAGATAGAGAGCATGAGTGAAGGAAAATGGAAGAAAAATGGAAGAAAATGGAGAAGAATATGAAGAAATGAGGTAGACATATGGAGTTTTAGATGTAGACGGCGGAGAGAAAAGGAAGAAGAAAAAGAGGGAAAAAGAAAAGAAAAAGAATAGGAGAAGAAGAAGAAGAAAGGGCTAGGGTTTTATTTTTTCGCCGATTTTTCCCGACGCAAAAAAGCGTCGGCATAGGTCACAAAAGCGTCGGGAAAAGTCAAAACGCGCGTTTCACTTAATTGACGAGCTATAGCGCGCAAATACATATCCCGACGCAACACTTTGCGTCGGGAAAAGTATACTTTTCCCGACGAATATGGCAAGCGTCGGCAAAAATAATTTCCCGACGCAAAAAAGCGTCGGCAGAGGTCAAAAAAGCGTCGGGAAAAGTCAAAACGCGCGTTTCACTTAATACATATCCCGACGCAACACTTTGCGTCGGGAAAAGCGTACTTTTCCCGACGAATATGGCAAGCGTCGGGAAAAGTCTGTAATTTTTCCGACGCTTGCCATTTTCGTCGGGAAAAGTATGCTTTTCCCGACGCAAAGTGTTGCGTCGGAAAAAAGTTCGTCGGCAAATCTAAAAATTCTTGTAGTGCTACATGCTAACAAAACTAGATACAATTATTGGTTTCTTAATCTGCTTGATAATTAATTGTGCTTGGGAGAGTCAGTTATAGCTTTAGAGTTCTTAACTTATGGAATATTGCATGTTTGTTGTTGCATTAAATTTAATTAAACCACGAACCCAATAATTGGTTTCAACTCCCTCAGACACGTTTCCTACAAATATTTATTGCTTACTTTAGTTTTTATTATTTTTAATTCAGCCATTCGTCGAGTTTCTTTCTCTAAATAAAATCTAATGCTAGTATTTATGGGTACTTAAGTGAACTAGAAATTCAATCTAGATGACCACATCTTTATTTACACACTATATTAAAGCTTGACTTGTACACTTGCAGTAGGAAAATTTTTGCGCATCAACAACATAGATGTGGCTATATATAGCTTTCAAAAGAAACTCTAAAACAACCTATGGTCAATTGAAGGGCTATAGCTCTCATGCGTATCAATACTATAATGGCCACTAGCTAAAACGTAACTTAAAACATAGAAAAGAAAGATTTAAAACTAAAATTTCAATAAAACATCTATAAATCTAAGCATTAAAGTCCAATCAACCAATTCAAAAGTTTGTAATCATCCATTAGTAATTGAAGCTCCACTTGAAGTAGCTTGAATTAGCTTGAAGCCCTAGTTCCATAATTGAAGCTTGACTTGTCTTTAACAAAGCATGAGTTGCACTTAAGTTCATTAAATGCAACTTCAGTTCAACTTAAGTTTATTTGATGCAACTTGAGTTGAACTTAAGCTCATTAAATGCTTTTTGACTCCAATAACTCTTAGTTGCATAAATGAAACTACACTTCATATTGATTTCGTTAGAAATGAAGTTAAAGTACATCCAATGCAACTTATTTTTGTTGACAATTTGGACAGCATGTAGGGAACAATCTTGATCATCTTTCTTGAAGTCCTTATGGCATGAATAACACACCTTAGTTTATATCACTCTAGATATGTAATAGAGAAATAGATATATAAGTTATAGGGCTAAATACATATCATTAGAATTTAAATAAAAAAAAAGAAATATAGTTTATTTAGACCAAGGAATCATAAAAATATACCAAGAGGGGAGTTTTTTGAAGATTAAGATGGATTGGCAAAATTTAAGGAATCATCCCTATTTTGTTTCTTTTAAAATACATATAATTAAAATAATATATTTTCTATTAATATAGTCAATTATATGTCATTTTATACAATGACATGACAAGCTATTTGACTAGTTTAGATATTATGAAATAGATGAGTCTTTTTTTTTTAGAATAAACAAATACTGCCTTATTGGTGTTATCTACATAATTAACTCTAAGAACAACTATCTCTATTACGGTTCGTTTGGATCGTCGATATTGTTTCATGAGTATGGATATTAAATATCTGAAATTTAAATGTTTGAGATAATAAATATCTATGTTTGGATGTGTAGGATAAATAATGTCTGGGAATTAAGGTCCCATTTGATAATCATTTGATTTTTTAAAATTGTACTTGTTTTATAACCATTTCTCTGCAACGAGTTTCATTTTTTTTAAGAAAACATTTGAATTCTTAGCTAAATTCTAAAAACAAAAATAAGCTTTTGAAAACTACTTTTTTTAATTTCCAAAACTTGGCTTGGTTTTTTAAAACATATGTAAAAAGTAGATAACAAAATAAGAAAACCATGGGTGGAAGTAGTATTTATAGGTTGAATTTTCAAAAATCAAATGGTTATCAAACGTAACCTAAATGTCTGTGTTTATTTTATAAGTTTTGTTCTTAGGATTTAAATAATATGTTTATGAACTAATCAAAGTTTATAAAAAAAAAAAAAAAAGATTGGAAAATTGTAAAAAATCTTATTTGAGCAGCAGGCAATTTGAGATCTTGTGGTGTGGGAAGCTCGCGCACAGGCGCTTGTAACGCTCCCAGTAGTCATGTAGCAACTCCTCATCTCCTTGCATAATCCCACATATTTCCTTCTTAATGTTCCTAGCCTTAGAAGCTGGGAAATACATCTCTAAAAATACCTTTTTCATCGCGTTTCAAGTAGTGATGGAATTCGATGGAAGGTAGTGCAACCAATCTCTGGTCTAGTCTTTTAACGTGAAAGGGAACACCCTCAAACTAATTTGCTCCTCTGTCACACTCTGGGGCTTCATTTCCAAACAAACCACAGAGATGTCCTTAAGGTGCTTGTGTGAGTCATCCTCTACATTACCATGAAAGATAGGTAATAAGTGAATTAAACCAGATTGAAGTTCGAAGTCATCTTGGGTTTCAGGATAAACCATGCACCGTGGTTGTTGACTCCAATCTAGAGCTGCAAGTTCCTTAAGAGTACGCTCGGCCATAGTGTTTCTTTGTTAAGCTCTGCCAAGGTTCGTAGATGATGTTTACGTTGAGCTCTCCTTCACTTTCTTTTTGCTTCCTTCGTTTGGCATGTCTCTTCTTTGTGAAAATTAAAGGAAATAACGAAATGCTCCTGCGAAGAAAGAGTAAATATACAAAGCAAAAAGAGAGGAGATTAGGAATTCAAATTAAAAGAGAAAATGAATTTTGAATGTCGGACATATGAATTCAAATTTATAAACAAAGCAATCGAAACGACGAATTCTAATTACAAGTATAGTGGTAAACATAATCAACATACAAGAGTCATCAATTCAAATATGTTTAAACGTTCTATAAGTTGTACAAGAGATCTAAGCATGTTAAACATTGTAATTAAGCTTGAATTAAGTTCAAAACCTCACGAAGTATAGATTGACTCGACTTAGTCTCGAATCGGCATCATAATCTAGTTAGAAACCTCGAACAATGCTCACGAAACCATTATTTGGTACAAAATCATTCCAAAAAGGGTAAAAGGCTAAAAATGGGTATTATACAGAAGAAGAAAGTCTAAGAGTCGGCTGAGAAAGGTTGAAGATAAATTGCCCTAAAAGGAAATTTGCTTTTATATTTCTCGAAGTACCATCTCGACGCGATTGCCAATTAGACCAGCGTCTTTGGGGCTCGCCGTAGCATCGACTTGCTCTCACTATTACAACGTCGAGACTTTGTCCTATTCTCCAACTACTGCCTTTGTGTGCCTTTTGGGCATCTAGATGCTTCTCCTGGGGTAAAATGGTCATTTTGCTTCAAAACTTCACTTGGGTGCCCAAATGACCTCCGATTTGCTTCAAATTAACCCCAAACGAGTGTGCATACTCCCAAAAGATCCTAATGCTCGATTCCTTACAATATGGACAATAAAGTCATGAAATCATAAAAACTAACATGAATTAGGTAGAGAAAGATAAGACTTTTCTTGTCCTATCAGTTAGTTTTTAGTTTTCTGCACTTTTCTTTAGCTCAAGTATGCACTTTTTTTCCCTCTTTTCAAGAGTCTAAAGTTCAGTATGTTACTTTCATTCTTTATCCAGCAGTTTGTACTTCCAGTTTTGTTTAATAGTTTGTTCTTTCAAGAGTCTTAGGTATTTTACGTTTTAGTTTTGTTACAGAAAGTTTACTTATTGCTTCTTAGTTAGTTTTACATTCTCTTTATAATGTAGTTTTACATTCCATTGGCTGAAGTTCATTAAGAAGTTTAATTCTTTTCGAGCTTTGTTCTTTATTTCTTTACTTATGAGCTAAACCTATCTTTGGGATTTGAATATGTGAATGCCCTAGAGAAAGGAAGCATGACTTATTATGTGAAAAGTAACTTTGCTTAGTGCCCAAGCATTGTTTGCTTTTATTGATTTAGTTTATCATTGTTAATCTAGATTGATCACCTACATTAATATACAAAGATTGAATTTGATACTGAAAAGGTTAGACGATATTTGGTTTTCAAAAAAGAAATTGAGGAAAACAACTTAGAAATAAGACTTTGTTTTTTACCCTAGGCATAGGGCAAAGCCGTTAAAATCAAAAGGATTGTGTTTGAAATAACTAAGTTTGAATTAGCCATAGAAATATAGGTTTAACTGCTTAGGCTTCTAAAGATTCTTTTAATTAAGGTCAAATAGAAGTTGAATTCGGTTTACATTACTTCGGTATTGAGTCAAAATTACAATTGCATATTGGGCCACAGTTCCTTTCAGAGGGGCAAAAGTATGTTTGAATCCCTCCTGTATAATTTTTATTCTTCTTTTCAACCACAACAACAATCTCAACTATTGTTTTACACTAATTACCTAGGTTGCACTCTTGGAAAAATCTTTGCTTTGCATTGAATTTTGTTATATCCACTTTATTACTTGTTTGACAATGTGCTCTTATACTAGACTGAGAACTTTTTCCATTTAAAAGTTTTCTTCTAAAGCATATTGATGAGACCTAATTCAAACATGCCCATTCATGCCTAAATTATGCTTGATCATCTCCTTTCATGGAATTAATTGAATATTTTGTAGAAAATTGGGAGCAAGACTTATTTTTGGAAAGTACGTGGAATTAGGTTGAAAATGAGCCAAACTGGAGGTCAATCAGACACCCGAGCGAAACGATATGAAGGATTGATGATTATGCCCTTGAGGAGCTTCGAGACGCCAGACAAAGGCCTCGCTCGATGCTGCAAGATAGTAGTTTTGAGTGCAGGACAACGTTGAGATGCTGCCCAACGGCGTCAAGTTGCTGTCGCAAGTCCCGCGAGTGAGCCTCGCTCGATGCTGTGGTGAGCCTTGCTCAACTCTACCAGCATCTCAACACTCTCACGAATTCTATAAAAGCATTTTTTCGTTTTTAGGGTAGAGAGTTTCGAATCCTAGCCCTCATTGTCGATTTCTTCTCCCCCTTAGTTTTGAGACACTTTGCTTCACATATTGAGTATTTTGGGCTTGTATTTTGGCCCCAGGATTGATGGAAGCGCTTTCTGGCTAGGAATTCTCAGCTAATTCAAGATAATTAGGGAGAAGCTTTGCAAAATTTATGAGGATTTTGTAATTATTTTCAGTATTAATGCATGACTTTTATGGTTTATTAGCTCTTAGGTATAAGTCTTAGCATGCTCTTTATTAATGAAATTGACAACTTGTATTAATTTAGAGTTTTTCTTTGCTATGCTAGTATTTTGTGGGAAACTTAAATTTCTAGCTTAATTTTAGTAGTAAAAGTGTCGGTAGCTTTCGTCACTCAAGTTACGTAGGACTACTTAATTGCGAGAACGAGGTAGGCTCTAGAGATAGTATACATGTGGTAGTTTAATTCGAAGGGCCCGTTGTGTAAACCTATTACATTTTAACCTTTCCCGTGCCTTAAAACCCCAATTCTCTTGGAAGCTCCTTCGAGGCTTCGGAGAGCCGGTCAATCTTAAAACCATGCGTTAATTTACATTTTGAGTAATCATGTGATTATTGTTGCAAAACGGATCCCGATTTACCTTGAGCATTCTTTTTAATTTGTGAGTTTTCATTTTATTTTCTCTGCCCCTAATTTTGACTGCATGTTTAGTTTAAACCAGTTTAATTTTCACTCCTATTTTATTTAATTTCCTCAAAAGTTTCTTTTACTTGCATGAAAACCCCCCTCTCGGTTCTCAAAACCAAAGAAAGAAAGAAAAATAACCAAAGTTTTTCCTCCCTATGTTCGACCAGACCACTATTGCTACAAATTAGTGGTTCTTTTATAAATTTATTTGACTATACCTTAGACAAACACTTTCAAATTGGCGCTGTTGTCGGGGAGGCAACTTTTGGTTATTTTTTCTTTTGTTTGTGTGTTCGACTGATCCCTTTCTTTTTGTGCATGTTTACTCGCGCCTCGCGGGAAGTTGGACTTCAATTTTTTGCAGATATTGAGAGAGAAGAACGACTGATTAGAAGGGAGACAAGAGAGAGGAAGTGAGAACTTGGCGGCGATTTCTTCATTGATCTAGGAGAGCTTTCAAATTTGGAAGGATCATCTGAAGAATAAGAGATGGTGGAATAGACGCTTAAGCATATAGCCGCCCCGAACCTAGACCAACAACCTTTGTGTATCACATATCTAGAGACTCAAGGTGAGTTCGAGCTGAAACTCGACCTTATACACTTATTCCCTACTTTTTGTGGTAGTGCAGGTGAGGACCTGCACAAACATCTTAAGGAGTTCTACATAGTGTGCTCTGAGATGAAGCCGAACAGAGTCACTGATGAGCAGATAAATCTGAGAGTGTTTCCTTTCTCCTTGAAGGATCAGGCAAAAAACTGGCTCTATTTCCTCTCGTCGAGTTCAATCACGACATGGAACAAGCTGAAGAAACTTTTTCTGGAAAAGTTCTTCCCAGCATCTCGAGCCACCCACTTGAGGAAGGAGATTTATGAGATAAATCAAATGATAGGAAAGACACTGCATGAGTATTGGAAGCGGTTTAAAAGGTTATGTGCTAGTTTTCCTAACCATCAAATTTCTAATCAATTGCTAATCACTTATTTCTATGAAGGTCTGCTTCCCACAGATAGGTCTATGATCGATGCCGCTTCTAGTGGAGCTTTAGTGAATAAGACGCCCACAAAGGCCCAACAATTGATAGCGAATATGGTAGAGAATGGCCAGCAATTTGGGACTCGAGGCCGTGCACCTACATCCCTTGCCTAGATAAAAGAGGTTAGTGATCTCAAATCACAAATGTCTAAACTTACTAACCTAGTTAAATAGATTGTTGTAGGTCAGTCAGGAGTAGTGAAAGTGTGTGACCTTTACTCTACAGTAGGCCATACTACAGACGTTTGTCTCGAGTTTCAGAAAGGAGGATCCCATGAGGTGAATGCTATTGGAGGGTAAGCGAGCAACCCTCAGCATAGATATGACTCTTACAGCAACACCTACAACCCAGGCTAGTAAGATCGTCCCAACTTTTCTTACAACCAGAACCAGAATCAGAATTTCCATAGACCCCCACAACAATCCAATTTAAACGAGGCTTCGAGCTCAGGTATGTCTCTTGAAGACATAGTCAAAAGTTTAGCTGACAGTACGCATAAGCTTTCATAGGATACAGTTCAATTCCAAAAGGAGACGCACGCTGGGATGCAAAACCTTGGCAACCAGATTACCCAATTAGCCACCACGGTGAGTAGACTGGAGGCGAGCCAGAGCTCTGGTAAGTTGCCTGTGGAAAGAAAATGTGAGCATTGTTGTGCTGCGAAGTAGCAAGTTGGTTGCTAAATCACCTAACCCCGAGATTAAGAAAAATGTTGAGAAGAAGGTTGAGGAAACCACCCCTAAAACACCAATAGGTAATGTATCTGACCCCCTTGCTGATTTTCTTATTGACTCACCTCGTGCACCATTCCCTTCTAGATTAGCTCCTCGAGAGAAGATAAGATTTTGAGAGAAGATGAGCAAGATAAAGAGGTGCTCGAGCTTTTAAGTAAGGTGGAGGCCAACATACCACTTCTAGAGGCAGTAACGAAGATTCCAAAATTCGCGAAGTTCCTGAAGAAGTGATGTACGACCAAGAGGACTCAGGGAGGTAAGAAGAAAAATGTTAATAAAAACGTTTCAGCATAGCTTTAAAATCAATGCTTGAGAAATGTCCTGACCCTGGAATGTTCACTTTATCGTGTATGATTAGAGGAAAAGAGATTAAGCATGCCATGTTACACTTAGATGCATCTATTAATGTTATGCCTTTGTCTGTATATAGAAAATTGAGATTGATTGGTTTGCATGACTCAAACATTATAATTAAATCAACTGATCGTTCTATTGTTCAACCTTTAGGCATAGTCGAGAATTTGCTTGTTAAGGTTAATGATTTCTTGTTTCCTGCTGATTTTTATGTCATAGACATGGGCGATTGGCCTAAGCATGCATTGGCTTCCATCTTATTAGGTAGGCCTTTCATAAAAACAGGAAAAACTACCATTGATGTTGATAATGGGACTTTGTCTGTTGGATGCAATGAAAGGGTGATTGAATTTAAAGTCGTTAATTTGGTGGAAAGTTTTGATTATGTTGATTTTTTCTGCGAAAAAGATGATGTCATGCAGGAAGAGTCGTTCGCGATGTCTGGAATAGAGGATGGCCCAAGATTAAGTCTGAAGGATTCTGGTTGAGAGGAGAGTCGCAAGGCCCGTTGAGCAACCGCCGATAAAAATTTGCACTTCCTAGATGCAGTCAGGCGTTCAAATTTTTACTTGTTTTCTCTTGTTTTGTGTTTACTGTTTAGTTAGTCTGCTTCTTTAAGTTTTTGGCTGAATTTGCTGATGAGGATGCTTGGACCTAAAAACGTGGAAAGGATTTTTCTTGAGAGGAGGAGTTGCATCACCGCCCTGCCTACGTGCTTGGAATGTCAAAGGAGTACATTTATTCCATTATTTGTCTTTATTCTTCAATTTTTCGTACATTGGGGATAATGTATGGATTAAGTTGGGGGTGGAGGTTAGTTGATTGAGTTGTGAATGAAGAGTTGTTTAGCATAGTTGATCGAGTCCTTGAGCACCTGAGCTCGGACTTATCGTTAGGGTTGATAGTTGTGCGTTATTGTGTTGTCCTTGAGTACCTAAGCTCAAACTCTTGATTGATTGTGCTAAGCATGATCTTGTTGATTTGATATTTTCTATGCTTGTTGAAAATCTGTTGAAAATATTTGGAAATTTTTGGAAAAGTGTGTGCTTCAGTGTGGGATGATGTAGGAGCTTCATGTTTGACCATGATGTCTTAGGATGTGCTTGTTTTGCATACTAGTTGCATGTTATGAGGAGTTTAGCTTACTTTCCTAACTTGAGCTTCTTAAAAAAATTTCTTGCAATTTTTGAATTCCCTAAGCACGAGTTAGCCCATCTAGCATGTTTTCGAAGGACTAGGACAACTTTATAGGGGCTAGATATATGTTGTCAACTTGATAGGCCTACGCTAGCTTTAGGGTGGTTTTGTGCAATAGAACTTGTGATGTTTTGCTTAGGAGAAGAAAAAATATTTATGTGCCTAGTAAAAAGAATGAAGCATGAAAAGGAAAGGGCTTAAAAGAAAAATCTAGTAAAAAAAAAATTGTTGTGTGCTTATGGATCATTCGTGAAAAGCCCCTGTCATGATCAATTAGACCATCCATGGAGCAAGTGCTCTGGATAAGGGTCCCTGCGATATGTGTGTGAAAGCTAGCACTTTTGAGGTAAAAGGAAGCATGTCTAGTTTGGGTTGTTTTAATTTTAGGTGCCTAAGCTTTGCACTATTTGTTCGATTGTTATTTTCCCTTTCTGTTAGTTCTTTGGCCAGTGTAGATGGAAGATAGATTTAAGCCCTTATAAACCTATCCCGCGCTTGTAGGAAGCATGTTAGGTTGGCTAATTGCACACTCACTCGAGAATTGCCAAGAATTGTTTTTAAGTTTGCTCGTGGATGGATAGTGCATTGTTCATTGCTCCTCACTGATGCATTCTTAGTTAGTTTAACAAGCATTGAAGATTAAGTTGTGTATGATGCTTCCACTAAGTCTTAATTGTTGTACATGTGCGTTTTTGCCTTGCTTGAGAGCTAGCAAAGTTTAGGTTGGGGATATTTTGATGAGACCTAATTCGAACATGCCCATTCATGCCTAAATTATAATTTTTCCTCTCCTTTTCGTGGAATTAATTGAATATTTTGTAGGAAATTGGGATCAATGCGTATTTTTAGAAAGTCTGCGAAATCAGGGTGAAAATGAACTAAACCGGAGGTCAATCGGACACTTGAGCAAAAAGATATGAAGGATTGACGATTGTGCCTCTGAGGAGCGTCGAGATGCTAGACAGAGGACTCGCTCGACGCTGCAAGATAGTAGCCTTGGATGCAGGACAACGTCGAGACGCTGTCGCAAGTCCCACGTGCAACCCTCGCTCGATGCTACGGCGAGCCCTGCTCAACCCTACCAGAGTTGAGACGCTGTTAGTAGCGTCTCGATGCTCTCGCGAATTCTATAAAAGCCTTTTTTTTTTCATTTTTAGGGTAGAGAGTTCTGAACCCAGCCCCTATTCTCGATTTCTCTTCCCCCTTAGTCAGTTTGAGACACTTTGCTTCACATATTGAGTATTTTGGGCTTGTATTTTGGCACTGGGATTGATGGAAGCGCTTTCTGGCTAAGAGTTCTCGACTAGTTCAAGGTAATTAGGGAGAAGTTTTGCAACATTTATGAAGATTTTTTAAAATTATTTTCAGTATTAATGCATGACTTTTATGGTTTATTAGCTCTTGGGTATAAGTCTTATATGCTTTTCATTAATGGAATTGACGACTCATATTAATTTAAAGTTTCACTTTGCGATGCTAGTATTTTGTGGGAAACTTCAATTTCTAGCTTAATTTTAGTAGTAAAGGGGCCAATAGTTGTCGTCAGTAAAGTTAAATAGGACTACTTAATTGCGAGAAAGAGGTAAGCTCTAGAGTTAGTATGCATTTGATAGTTTAATTGAAGGGCCCGTTGTGTTAACCTATTGCATTTTGACCTTTCCTATGTCTTAGAATCCCAGTTCTTTGGGGAGCTCCTTCGAGGCTTCGGGGAGCCGGTCAATCTTAAAACCATGCGTTAATTTACATTTTGAGTAATCCTATAATTATTGTTGCAAACTAGATCTCGATTTACCTTGAGCTTGCATTCTTTTTAGTTTGTGAGTTTTCATTGCATTTCCTCTGCCCCTAATTTTGACTGCATGATTAGTTTAAACCAGTTTAATTTTCACTCCTGTTTTATTTAATTTCCTTGCAGTTTTCTTTTTCATGCATGAAAACCTTCCCTCTAGGTTCTTAAAATCAAAGAAAGAAAGCAAAATAACCAAAGTTTCGCCTCCCTGTGTTTGTCCCGGCCATTATTGCTACAAATTAGTGGTTGGTTTATAAATTTATGTGATTGTGCCTTCGACAAGCACTTTCACATACATGTTTTTAGTCGATCAAGATTTCAAATTGAAAACCCGACCAACCATTCAACTTATAAGATAAGTTGCAATGAGAATGGCTTCGATCTACCAAAAAATGTTTAGGAACTTGATGGGCAAACATAATAGGAGTTACCTCAAGGAGATATCTATTTTTTCTGTTGGAAATCCCATTTTGTTGAGTATTCACACATGAACTAGTGTGAACAATACCATGGGATGAAAGAATGGTCCAAGAGTTGAATTGAAATAGTCTTAGGCATTGTCTGTTTTGAGAACTTGAATTTTATTTTGAAATGGAGTAGAAATAATAGAATGGAAGAATTGAAAAATATTTGATGTTTCAAATTTATCCTTCATGAGATATGTCCATGTCAATCTTGTATGGTCATCAATAAAAGTTATAAACCAACGTGCCCTTGATATACTTTTAACTCTAAAGGGCCCCAAATATCGCTATGGAACAGTGCATAAGTTGAAGATTTGTAGGGCACACTTGGATAAATATTTCTAGTATGTTTGGAGAGTTGACAAATTTCACACCGGAAATGACTCGATTTTTTATTGGTGAATAAATGAAGAAACAATTTTTAAAGATATATAAAATTAGGATGAGCAAGATGAAAATGCACTACAAGAGTTTTGAGTTTTTCCGACGCTAAAAATGGTCGGCAAATGTACAAAAACTGTCGGCAAATGTATTCCCGGAGTAAAAAATTGCGTCGGCACGACCGTCGGCATTTCCCCGTCGGGGACTCTTTTGCCGACGAAAATTTAGTGGCATCGACATTTCCTAAAACTGCCGACGCCACTATTTGGTCGGCAATTGTATGCAATGCCGACCAATTTACGGTTTGGTCGGCATTGCCTATCATTACCGACCAAAACATAATTGGTCGGCAATTGTAGGAAATGCCGACCAATTCACGATTTGGTCGGCATTACCTATCATTGCCGACTAAAACATAATTGGTCGGCAATTGTATGAAATGCCGACCAATTCACGATTTGGTGGGCATTGCCTATATTTGCCGACCAATTATGTTTTGGTCGGCATTTCTCATAAAGGGCGACTAAATCTCAAATTGGTCGGCATTGCTTGATTTTGTTATTTTATTAATTTTAATATATTTTTACCTAAATTTTCACTATAATTTAAACATATTGCACTTAAAATAAAATATACAAATAATAAGTCAAATAATACTTTATATTAAACCAAATTTGATTACACCTTGTTCATAAATTCATACAAGATAAAAATAAAACTTTTACACAAATAAACTTAATCTAGAAACAAAAGTAATTTAATGTCGACACAAATAAACCTAAATTCTCATCATCTTCCATCTTCATGGTAAATCTTTGTCCTCCTCTCAGAATAATGTCGACTCAATCCACCTATAAAAAATAAAAACATGAACTTATGCAAAACACAAAATTTAAGAAAGCAACTAGAAACATAACTAAACTAACATTTCAAAAGTATCAAAATTTAATTAAGTTACAAAACTATATAAGCAAAACACACCAAAATTAAGAAACCAACCAAGTTCATATAAGTAAACCAAATTACCGAACTATATAAGTAACTTTTTCTAAACCAAAAGCACAAACATGTACATTTACATATAATTTAACATATAAACCTAATACTAATGAAGTATATATAACGAATTATAAAGAACTAAAAAATTAAAACCCATGAATATAACAAAGTAGAACCATCAAAACAACTAAATTAATATAACTTACTAAGTAAACTTTATAAACTCATCAAATTATTATATTGAACTAAAACAATCAAAACAACTAAATTAATCTAACTCTATAAGTATAACACCAAATTTAACAATACACAATCAAATCCAACTTTTTCCAAGTAAACCAAAGTTACAAAACTACAAATAACTTTTTCGAAACAAAAATTACGAACACACTTAAACCTAACTTAGACTTATCAAAAAATATGAGTATTACCTAAACTTTTCAATAGGCATCCATATTCTCTAAAACTTAACCACATCATGAACATAAGCTCCAAGAAACCAACTAATCAACACATGAAATTCATAACCAACTAAGAAAATGAAAACTTTATAAGTATAACACCAAATTTAACAATACACAACCAAAGCTATCTTGTTCCAAGTAAACCAAAGTTACAAAGTTGCAAGTAACTTTTTCAAAACAAAAAATTACAAACACACTTTACTTTGTCACAAAAGTTACAAAACATATATATATATATATAAATATATGAGGTTTGCCCAAACTTCTCAATATACATACATTGATCTAAAACTCAACCATCATGGACACAATGGGTTAGAAACCAACTAATCAACACACATGAAATTCATAACCAACTAAGAAAATGAAAACTTTATAAGTATAACACCAAATTTAACAATACACAACCAAAACTATCTTGTTCCAAGTAAACCAAAGTTACAAAGTTGCAAGTAACTTTTTCAAAACAAAAAATTACAAACACACTTTACTTTGTCAAAAAAGTTACAAAACATATATATATATATATATATGAGTTTTTCCCAAACTTCTCGATACACATACATATGATCTTACTCAACCATCATGAACATAAGCTCAAAGAAACCAACTAATTAACCCTTTTGTTGTATAACGAACTCAAACAATCAAAATTCTACCAAATAAACTAACTTTACCAAGTAAACCAAAAGTTACTAAACATAATAAGTAACTATTTCGAAAACCAACTAACATGAACATGAACTCAAACAAACCATAAATAAACTCAAACCTTAAGAACTTAAACTCACAATTTAACTAAAACTTTTGACAAATAAAAGTGTAGTTTTACCTAAAACGTTTCAAAATTTATGAACATATTTACATATAGCATCTAAAATTCAACTATATCAGGAACATACATACAAACCAAATAAACTCAAATTATTGGCTACCTTTACTGCAGGATAGCCATACACACTTTGTCTTACTACGTATAAGCATCTCAATTCAATCTAAAAGCATACTAACACCCCCCCCCCCCCCGATCCAATGCTTAAATCATTGGCTACCTTTACTGCAGGATAGCCATACAAAAGTAGTTGTAGAGAGATCATACCTATTTAGATGATCCTTGTGAGCGGATGAATTGTGTAAGCATTGATCGGAGGCTAGCCAACTCATCTGAAGTTCGATTCTCAACTTCTTCCAATCTATGTCTAGTCTCAGTCAACTCATCTCTCGTGCTCACAATTTCGGCTTTGGCACGATTCAATTCCCCTTTAGTCTCGTTCAATTCTTCTACTCGATGTGTATTTTCTGACCGTAGTTGAGCCAATTCAACGCTCAACTCATGCTCCCGTTGTGTTTCACCACCAGATGTTGAGCTGCTATACTGCCTCTGTCTTGGCTTTGGTCCCCAACCCATGCCTTTAACGTGGCCCGATCGATGGCCCAAAATAGTTTCAACGATCTCAGCTTGGGTAAGTGGTTGGGACCCTTCTGAAGTTGGTGCCTCTTGCAACTCTATCATTAGACTCTACGAGAAAAGTTAAAATAAGTATTATTTGAGTAATAAGATTATAAACACACGTTAAGAGTATGAAACTTACATGAGCAACACTGGCTGCTGGATTCACCACCCTTTTCCTTCTTTGTATCTTGTTTTTTCGAATAACTGAATTGGTCCAAGTTCAACACCGTCTTTTGTTTTCTGTAACTCAAAGTTTTTAATATATTAGTAATATTGAAAAATAAGAAAATAATAGAAGAAACATTTTTCAACCTTACCTGTGCTTCTCGTATATGAATGAAAGTCTTAGACCCAGCACGATGGTTGAAAGGTAGCTTTGATCGGTTCTTTTTATTTGTGTCCGTAGTTTGCTAACGAAATAAAATATTAGTAAATGGATCTAGAATTGTGCATGTAAAAAGTGATATTAATTAAGAAATGTAAGTAACATACCTTCCATTTAGTTGAATCCCACCTATCGCATAGCATATGCCAATCGACTATATCAACCACCCTAGGATGTGGGTGTGCACGTCCTTCCTCAGGAGAATATTTTCTGTAATGTTTGAACAATTCCGCCCTATACTCCTTGAATGTACTTTGCATCTCACGTTCAATAAACGCGTGGACGACATACTTAGACATATCCAACTCGAAATGATTCTACAAAAAATATATAATATTAATTTTAGAGAAAATTAGACATCATAATCACAAAGAACAAAAAAATAAACTTACCAGAAGTTTGTTTTTTACACATCTTTCCACTTTAATAGACGGACTGGAAATGATGCTCTTACAATTGTGCCAATCTGGCTGCTAAACTTTGTAGCAAAATTACACACAGGCTTCTTCAACTCATCAGTTATATGTATTGGAATTCTCCCATGCAAGTGAACGTATTTGTCTAGCTCTATGCCCCTCGAATATCCCCTTGATCTACGTGCAGAATTATCTAAAACACAAATAATTAAGTTAGTATGTAAATGAAAAATTATGTACAAAAGTTTATAAGAGGACTAACCTGAAGTCTTGCCTGTAGAAGACACTGCAACATTTCCAACGTTTGCAGTAGAGTCGGCATCGGCAAAATGATTAGTCGCCTCAGTTTCCAAGTGAATAGGATGCACCATTGTCTCTCTAAAAGCACACATGAAACGAATGAATGATACAAATAATATAATAAGGATAAAAAATTTCTAAAATAAGTAATGAAATACAGTTACTTCAATTGTTAATCGCTACCATCATCTGAGTCAGAATTGTCATCGAGGCTGGAAGTAATCTCAGGAGAAACTTCTACATCCTCTTCTTCGTCGTTTATGAAATCATTATCATTATTTGATGATACTCTTATACTCAGGTGCTCTTCCACGATGGTGGGATCAACATCATCCCTGCATAATGCGTTCTCTTGAATTGATTCATTAACTCTAATTCCATCCTCAACTTCTATCAACTCAAGTTGGTTATTTCCAAGATCTTCTACCTCTGGAACATCCCACAAGCGTTTGTTTTGAACCACTTGCACCACCTTCCAATTATTGCCATATTTCGGATCATCGAGGTAAAATACTTGTTGTGCTTGAGTAGCAAGGATGAAAGGGTCATCCACATACCAATAGTGAGATGTATTGATTGATCTCAACCCTAAATGAAAGTGTGATCTATTCTTTTTACTGTCTGTGTCGAACCATTTACATTTAAACATCATAACACGTCTTCTCTTCACATATTCTAAGTCCAACACCTCAGTCAATACACCATAGAAATTCAATTCATCACCTTGACTTTCACTTTCTCCAGGCACTAGAACTCCACAATTCTGTGTAGCTCGACGATTATCAAGCGTTATAGTGTGAAAACGTACTCTATTAACAATGCATCCACTATAAGAGCGCACTTGAAAACTAGGTCCCATCGCCATTGAGTACAAATCATCAGACATATTTCCACTTTCACGCAATGAGAGAACCTGTTAATTCATTAATATACATTACAAATCTTACTCATGATTTAAATTACATTTATATACTCTCATAACTCTCAACTTACATGAGCCTTAAACCAATCAAGAAATTGGAGTTGATGTCTTTTACATAAATCTTTGGCAGTCTGTGCTTCTGGACGAATTAGTCGCAAATGTTGTCTATTAAGACAATAAACCAAATGTTCAGTCTCAAATTTATTTCAATTTTATATTGAGATTGAGAATGAGAATTATAGTGTTCAATACGTACGTGCGATAAGACTTTATTTCATCACAATTATTCAAAATATACCAATGTATTATTTGTTTCTCCTCAGTGGATAAGGTCCTTGCAGTTGAACCCCCCAATGGTCTTGCACTTTGTCTGAACACTTCAAAGTCACCACAAATCTCGTTCATGGAAATTTGATCATCATTTCGTTCATCTCTATTGAATCTTGTTTCAATCCCAGTCAAATACAAAGAGCAAAAATTCAATGATTCATTCATTACAAATGCTTCTGCTATGGAACCCTCAGGACGTGCTTTTTTTCGCACATATTGTTTAAATGTTCGTAAACTTCTCTCAATAGGATACATCCAACTGTAGCTAACAGGACCCACAACTCTGGTTTCATATGGCAAGTGAACTGCAAGATGCACCATTACATCGAAAAATGCAGGTGGGAATATTTTTTCCAACTTACAAAGTATGATTATAATATCTGATTGCAATCGATCCAAATCACTTGTGCGTATTGTTTTAGCACATAGATCACGAAAGAATGTACATAGCTCAACAACAGTAATGGACACATCCTTAGGTAAATATCCTCGAACACCAATAGGAAGAAGTCGTTGAAGCAGAACATGAGAGTCATGAGTTTTCAACCCCCATAGTTTTCCATCGTTGACACTAACACATCGTGATATATTCGATACAAACCCATCTGGGAACTTCACTGATTTTAGAAACTTACAGAAATCAACCCTTTCTTTGGCAGTCAGCGTGTATGCAGCATGTGGCTTTACAACCCTATTGCCTATCTTCTTCAAGTGTAGATCTTTTCGTGTATTCAAATCCTCTAGATCCAATCGAGCGTTTGTTGTGTCCTTGGTTTTTCCATCAATATTTAGCAATGTACCAACCAAGTTGTCACATATGTTTTTTTCAATGTGCATCACATCCAATTTATGTCTTAACATAAGTTTTGACCAGTGCGGGAGTTCAAAGAAAATACTTTTCTTCTTCCAATTAAGATCAGTTCGTTTCCTTTTCTTACCTTGCTTCGCTGGATGTTTACTGAGCACGGGAAAGTTTAACATACAAACTTCTTGCAAGATCTCATCTCCATCTAGTACTGCTGAAGGAGGTCTAGACTCATTCTTTCCGTCAAATTGCTTACTCTTACGCCAACTGTGACTCTCTGGAAGATAGCGTCGATGTCCCATGTAAGAAATTTTACCTCTTATCCTAAAAGATGAAGTATCTTCTTTACAAATGGGACATGCTTGGTAACCTTTCATACTCCACCCAGATAAGTCGCCGTAGGCAGGAAAGTCATTAATAGTCCACAACAAACTTGCGTGCAGTTGAAAGTACTCGCCATTAACTGAATCATAAGTGCGCACACCATTATTCCATAACTCTTTCAACTCTTCAATCAATGGTTGCAAGTAAACATCAATTTCTTTCCCATGAGATTTTGGCCCGGGAATAAGTAAAGACATGAAAAAGTTGGTTTCTCTCATGCATTTCCAAGGTGGCAAATTGTATGGAACTAGCACCACCGGCCACATATTGTATGAAGTGCCCATATTTCCGAATGGATTAAATCCATCTGATGCTAATCCCAACCGAACATTCCGTGGTTCCAAAGCAAACTGAGGGAATTCACGATCAAAATGCTTCCACCCTTCACCATCAGCTGGATGTCGTAATACACCAACTTCCTCAACACGTTTATCTTTGTGCCATCTCATTTCAGAAGCAAAATGTTTGGATGAAAACATTCGTTTCAATCTTGGTATCAATGGAAAAATGACGTAAAACTTTGTGTGGAATCTTTTTCCCTTTGCCATCGTTCACTTTATACCGAGACTCACCACATGTTGGACACTATTCACAATCAACAAATTCTTTCCAATATAATATACAATCGTACTTGCAAGCATGAATTAACTCATAGCCGAGCCCTAAGTCACGCAACTTCCTCTTAGCTTTATAGAATGAACTAGGTATACATGTATCGATTGGCAATGCTTCCTTTAACAATTGTAGTAACATATCAAACGATTTATTACTCCAATTGTTAAGAACCTTAATATGCATCAATCTTACCAAAAAGTTTAATGACGAGAATCGTGTACAACCAGGGTATAGTTGATTACATGCTTCAGTCATTAAATCCTCAAATACGGTTGAAGTATCCTTCTCATGGACATTAGGGAGCATCTCATTTTCAAAATTATTGTCTTCCTCTATATCTACTTCGGCAATTGGGACTTGAAGGTCATTCAAAAGGTTGAACATCTCATTCTCTCCATTGAAATCATTAGACTCTGTAGTACTTGTTCTATCATCGTGTACTGACCCAGTTGTATAACTTTCGAACCTAGGTAAGTTGGTAGGTTCTCCATGATATACCCATTGGCTATAAGAGGGGGATATTCCATATGTGAATAGATGTCGCTCTACTCCGTCTAACGATTGCCACATTGCATTCATACAATTTTTACATGGGTATCTTGTTTTTCCTGAGTTATTAACATGAAACTTTGCCTTTGCTAAAAATTGGGTTACTCCTTCTATATACTCGGTTGACAACTTGTCTCTAATTTTAATCCAATCTCTATTCATCCTTATCCTTAATTTTATACACCTTCCAAGTCCAATTCTAGTTTGTGAGAAGTTCAATCCTGTAGGATTTAGACAAAGGAAGATAGATTTAACTTGTCCCAAACCCTTAATGTAGAAATTTTTTGACTATCAAGTTTAATTATACAGTTTTCGGCAAGCAAATTGAGCTACAAATTAAATTTAATAACTTAAGGCCCATTTCATAATCATTCTGAATGATGTTTATAATTTTTTGATTTATAAATGTTTTTAAAATGTTTTTGATTTTTTGGGATAAACAACCACAATTATTCATACGGAGGCGTAATGGGTTTGTTAATTCAATACTTAATTAGATACTTAAGTTTTTACAATATCTTAATAAGCTAAATTAAATTGAATATCTTAATAAGCTAAAATTTCAATCTTAATATGCTAGCAAGTTCATATAGTTTAATAATATATTAAAAGCTAACAATTGAAAATGCAACTACAAATACATATAAATGAAGTTCAAAGTAAGAACATGCGTTAATATATAGGCAATTGAATCATTGACTATTGCATAATGTATTAAAGAAAAAAAAAGAAGTAACACAAGTCTCATTTCAATTTCTACTTATCAAAAGCAAAACTTAAGTATGAAAATTATATGTATGAAAAAAAAGTATGAAAAGTATAGGCTAGCTAGGTAAATGTAAACAACATAAAATAGTTACAATTAAACTCAAAAAAGTATTGACCTTGAGTATGTAGCCCGTTTGAAGACTTTGTTTTAATCCTTCAACAGAAATGAACAAATCACTTCTCAATTATATGAGGATTGTAACAATCATACACAAGTCTAACCAACCTAAGTCATAATTATAAAACCAACATAATTATATAACAAATTTAGAACTTATCTTGTTTACTTGATAACAAACATAAAAAAGTCTAACCAACATAAGACATAATAACAAACACATCTACTAACTTATATTTATTTGATAATCAACATAAGTCAAAATTATATAACCAACATAATTATATAACTCATCTACACATAAAAAGTCTAACCAACTTATGTTGTCTACACAATACTAAAGTCCAACCAACTATATTTAATATTCAACTTCATATCCATGAATGAGAATAAAGAACTAAAAAATAACTAAAATTAACTTTAAAGTACAAATAAACCAAATACATGTAGTTTTATTTATTTACAATAACTAGCATACTTTACAATAATTAACTTAAAAAAAATAAAATTAACTTTAGAAAATTATCTAACATACTTTGTTTGAGTTAGAAAAAGTTTAAAAGTGGATTTTTACATACTTTTTTTCACCAAAAAATCTAGAAATTTGTTTGTTTGAGCTCCAAAGTGTTCGAACTCGCAAATATATGATTATACAAACCAAATCACAATAAACTTAATTCTATTTGGCAAAATAAACATACTTTGTTTTAGTTCAAAAAAGTTTAAAATTAGATTTTTACATACTTTTTTCACCAAAAGAGCTAGAAGCTTTGTTGGTTTGAGATCCAAATTGTTTGAACTCACAAATCCATGATTACACAAACAAAAGTACAAAAAACTAAAATTGATTTGTAAAATACTATTTAATAACTAAAAAAAATTACAATATTACCACAAGTGGCCAGGGGGCCGGCGGCCGGCGGAAGTGGGTGGCGGCGGGAGTGGTTGACGGTGGGGTGGGGGTATGGGGTTGGAAGAGAAAGAAATGAAAGAGGAAAAATGGAAAGAAGAGAAATGGAAAGAAGGGAAGAAGAGAGGGGCGGCGGCGGCAGACTGGGCGGCGACGGAGGAGGGGGGCGGCGGCGCGGGGAGGTGTGGGTGTGTGGGAAGAGAGAAGAGAAAGAGGGGGAAGAGAGGAAAGAGGGGAAATAATTGGGGGGAAAAGAAGAAAATGGGGGCTCTTTTTCGAGCCCCCAGTTTTGACAAAAAAACCGGTGGTTTTCGCGCTAAACCGCCTACGGTTTTGCAAACCGTCGGCGGTTTGGCCCAAAACAGCCGACGGTTTCGCAAACCGTCGGCAGTTTTGTGCAGACTGCCGACGGTTTTTAAAAATCGTCGGGTTTTTCTTCACCAACCGCCTACGGTTTCCAAAACCGTCGACATTGTTTACGAACCGCCGACGGTTTTGTAAACCGTCGGCAATTACCTTCTCTTTTACCGACGGTAAACATAACCGTCGGGAATTGTTACTTAGGCCGACTAAATTTAAAGCGTCGGGAATAATAACGTCGGCATATTTAAATATTCTTGTAGTGATGTCATAACCTGACTTGGCTTTCGCTTGACAAAGACCTAGAATAGGAAGAGGACTTAGAACTAAAACTGACAGAATTGGAAGAGAATAGAAAAATGTTTTTCCTAAAAGAGATAGAGGCCATCATACTGCTTAGCACTGCCAATCGCATTTCTTGAGCCAACCATCTGAAATTCACATAGGTTTAAATAAATTTAGATATGTAGTTCAAGTCACCCATAAGTTTGTTGATTGACATCAGATTACAATCCAAATTAAGAACATAAAGGACAATATAGAGTAGGAGATCACTTGACAATTTCATTGACCCTATTCCGATGACTTTCGAAAGGGATCCATATGCTATTCAAACATATAAGTGACTAGAGTGTGATTTGAATTAATGAAAAACACCGATTCGCCAGTCATGTGGTCTGACTCTCCAGAATCTACAATCCATGGTTTTTGTTTGTTATGTTGCGCATAAAAACAAAGAAAGACAGTAACTTGATGAGCATGATGACGGAAAGATATAGCAGTTTGATTCATCATGGTGAGGGATGACAGAAGACTGATCTATTGAGATTAAGTCGACCACGAACAAATTGGCAGCAGCAGCGAGGGCAGAAGCGACGACGACACCCTAACAAAGGTGGTGGTGATGCGAACAGAGGCAGTGGTAGTGACGCTTGTTAACTCGTGAATAAATAGTTAAGAAGACCAAGATTTACGTCATTCTCGTTCTAAAGTAGAAAGAATGAATATTTTAATCTATTTTTGAATTTAATTGCTCAACTAAGACTGCCACAACATAATAGCATGGTATTTTTCACATGTGTTGGTTGTTAATGAATTATGCTTTCTTTGAGAGAATATTTTCTTAATTCCTACTTGCTGTAGCAATAGCTAACTTAAGGTATATGCAGAAATTGAAGATCTCACCATGCGCAAGAAATGACTGCACTGCATTGCGCTGAGCTGTATTGAATTGCGTTCAACTATGTATGGAGGCTGGGCTTGAGCACTGCCCTGCATTGCAGTATGATGCGCTGGAGCACTGCTCTACGATGCACAGGATTGTGCAAACTTGCATTGGAATGTGCTAGAAGACTATCGCTGCAACAAGAAATATTTGATAAAAAACGGACCATGCGCCAGGAGATAAACATGGGATCCTGCGATAGAGTGGATTCCCTCAAGTGCAGCAAACTATGTTTGGCGCATGAGAGAAATGAGTACGGACAAATGATTTGGGACCACTAACATTCGTTAGTGGAACGAAAAAAAAAGCTGCAGCAGGCGAGTGGGATGTGAAAAAGTAGATGGGACACACGGCCCAAAACCTATGACTGTACCGAAGTGGGTCCCAAAGACCTCATATATATTATACATATACTACGGAAATACATTCACGTAAGTGTATTGAGAAATCACCATGGATACTGAATTTAGTGGTTTGTAAATAATTTCTATATAATCATAAGTTCTCAAACCACGCTAAAGTCATAAACAGTTTTAGATCTAGGTCTCACAACTCAAAGTCATAACTCAATGATCAATTACCATAACTGAAATTACTATAGTGATAATTTGGCTTTCATAAATCCATAAACTCATATATCAACTAAAGTCATAATTCAAAAATTTAGATTCTAAATTCTACAACATTTGAAATGTTTTAACAACTAGAGCCTTGTTAAAAAGACTAATTCATAAAGTTTTCAAATTTCAACACTTTGCAAACTCTAATCATAAAATCCAACATCATACCTAGTCTTAAATCTTTTGAAACCTCATGTAACTCTATCACAAAGTCAAGTAACAACCCTAAATCACTTTTTCACAATTTGACAAAAATTTCATTTCATTCAAAATAGGACCATTTACAAAATAAGCATAATTTCCTTGAAATCTCAAATACCCAAATCATTTGTATCAGCATAAATCATAATTGATCTCAAAATTTCACAAATCCCATCAAATACTAAAATAATTGAAATATTTTTAAAATTAACCACTCACAACGCTATTGGTGAGAATTTCATGTTGTAATTATCCATCTCGATCTCCGCTCATCCTGAAATTAATTTGAACATAATATGAGCAATTCCTCACTTACCCATTAAAATATAATGCTCATCAACTCCAAGGGTCCAAGCTAATATCCATCATATGAAATCAATTTTATTATCTTCCCAATTTCAATATTCACTGTGTCGAATAATCTTTGCCATCAATGCCGAGAATCATGAGAATATCTTCAAAAAAATATCTTCAAAAAAATATCTTCAAAATTGACCAATTCTAAGATTTCCGTCATTCTGTCACTAGTAAAATTGCAATCACAATCTAGGCAACTTGATAGTTTCTATACAAAACCATAAAAATACATGAATTCTTTCAACAATGACTCTTTTTACACCTTTTTAAGTTCATTTCACAACTCAAGGTTAAAAATACATGCTCAGCTTAAATTTTCTCCTTATGACATGATTTGCAACAATAAACACATATTTTCTAAACAATAAAGTTAGGTTTTAGAGCTAACTAACCCTCATAAATGAGAGTTATATACCATCATTTGTGATCTTATAAGCTCATCAAATATTGTTTGATATGACAAATTTCAAACTGAAATAGTAATCTTTAACATGTTAGATAGCAGCCTTCAACATCTCAGGAACGTCTAATACAATCAAAATTGTAAAAGGGATGTAGAGTGTACAAAGCCAAGATTCATCTAAAATCACAAGCATTCTTACCAGAAGTAAATAACATATCCAAGTGGACGTATGGTCTCTGTTGAACTTCTTGTCAAGTCATTACAGTCATTTTTTGTAAGGACTCATCGGTCATTAGCCTTTTGTTTGGAAATTTTTATTTTAAAAAAAAATGAATTGGTTATGGAAAAGGAAAGAAAAAAAAAAGAAGAAGAAAAGTAGCCAAATTTTAAGAGTTTGGGATTTGTTGGCACGTGTCTGTGTGTTGTGTTGGGTTTGTGGGTTGACATGCGAAGTAAAAGAAAGTTAGGAGGAAAGGGACTAGAATGGGAGGAGGAAAAAAAGAATGAAGGTAAAAGAAGAGAGAGAGAGGAGGAATTGCAGAGAGATAGGAAAGAGCTCAAGGGGACGGAGATGGAACTCATGTTTTGCTACTGAGAACCAAGCGAGGGTTTGTCCACGATTAGAGAAAGCAAAATTGGTAAGTTGTTAAGGATTCATTAAGAAAAACTATGGAAAAACGTAAGCTTAATAGTGAAATTTCATGGATTTTCCCTCATAAACTCAAGAAATTATTAATGGTTGGTAGAGATTTTAACAATAATTAAAAAGGAAAAGGAGAGGGTGCTATTACAGTAGAGTAAGAAAATGAAAGGAATTGTTGGAGTGTGGAAATGGAACCAAAAATAAAAGATAGAAGAAGTGTGGGGTGGAAGCCAGAGGGTTGGTTAAAAAGAAGAAGGAGAAGAAAGAAAAGGGAGAAGACTAATGAGGGAGGAAGGAGATTTGATAAGTATGAAAAAGAGGAGTTGTGGTACCATGAGTTTAATGAAGAGAGAGGAATGACCTTTCTTTTGGAGACTTCACATGTGGGTAGTAATTTAGGGAGAAAGGAAATGTTATTTTTTTTATTAAGGAAAAAAAAGTGATGGCTTATGAGGAGAGAGGCAACTTGAGGAAAGAAATAATATTTTGTTAATTAGTATGACAAATTGTGATGTAAAAGGTGGAGATGTGAAAGAGAAGAGAGAAATAATATTTTGGGAAAAAAAATATTTTTGACCCCTAAACTTTGCATGTTGTATCAATTTTAACCATGAACTTTCAATTTCATCAATTTAAACCTCAAACTTTGCAAATTGTATCAATTTTAACCCTCAACTTTTAATTTCATCAATTTAAACCTCAAACTTTGCAAATTGTATCAATTTTTACCCTAAACTTTTAATTTCATCATTTAAACCTCAAACTTGAATAAATATATCAATTTACACATTCGTTTAAGTTTTCGTTTCAATCACCATTAGAAAAATTTCTCACATATGTCCAAAGTCACATGTTGCTCTATGATAGGTACTTATTTGTTATTTTAAAAAAAATAAATTTACTAAAAGAATAATTAAACAATTCTAGATCGAATCGCCACCATCATGAAACCACGAACTCGACTTTCGAAAGTAGGACTCACACAAAATGAACACTTGTGTGTCTCCCTCGCCATTGGTGTCGATACCAATGACGACAAATACAAAGAAGATTGAGCTCAGATAAAATGCGGGAGAGAACAGGAAAGGCGATGGCAGACAAAATGACACCCATGAATACAATGAACTGGTCTAGCCAACCTTGTCGGTCTCGTCGATGATCTTTCTGGGGATTAAAGTGACATTGATGCTAGAGAGAAAAAAGGCAAAAATTCTAACAAGGGTGATGATTTTGAAAGTCCCACATCCATTGCAGTGGATGGAGGACAAATCAAGCTAAATGTCAATGAGAAATTAAAAAAAATATTGGCAAACTATTCAAAAATGAGAGCACTCCATTAAGAAAAAATATGGTGCAAATAAGCTTTGTTTCTACTAAAAACCGGTGGATTGAGTAGAATCATGCCTTACAATTGAAATACCCTCAATTAATTAAATGAAAAAAAGTAGCATAATCAAAGATAAGAAATTTAAAAAAAATGAAAAAAGAGTCATGCTCTAAATTGAAGACATTATGGAGAGTCTACTCCAATTTTAATTTTTTTAAAAAAAATAACAAATACGTACCTATTATAGAGTAACACATGACTTTGGACATGTGTGGAAAACTTTTCTAATAAGGATTGAATAGAAACTTAACCCATGGTGTAAATTGATACACTTATTCAAGTTTGAGGTTTAAATTAATGAAATTAAAAGTTTAGGGTTAAAATTGATATAGTTTGTAAAGTTTGAGGTTTAAATTGATGAAATTGAAAGTGCAAGGTTAAAATTGATACAACATGCAAAGTTTAAGGGTCAAAAATGCTTTTTTCTCTAATATTTTAATTAGGAAAAATACAAAATGTATTTGGTTATAATTGGATGAAAGAGAAAGGAAAAATGTGATTGGGACTGGGGAAAAAATAGAAATTGGTTTTATTATTGTTTTAGTTTTTCAATTTGAAGAATTAATATTGATATGATTATTGGTATTTCAGATTCGACAGGAATCGAAGTGGTGCTTACGATCTAAGATGTCAATGATAATAGTTCTGTGAGTGGTTTATGATAAGCCTTAGAATTAAGGCTTATTTAACTCTCAATTGCTTAAAATATTCTTGTTTTGATTTAAGACCATTTGAAAATAGTGGAAGATTGCTTGAATTTAAGGAAGAAATGAATGTGATGGCATTTGGAATAGAATTTTAAGTAAATTGATCTTGTTTGCAAAAATTGAGGAAATTGCAACATCAAATTGCAAATTCGTGATTCTGTAATTGTTTCTGGAGCAGGGAATGTAAAAATTGCAAAATCAAGTTGCAAAATTGAATTCTGCAATCTGGAGCAGTAGAAGAGTTCAAAAAAGGAAAAAAATTTGCATTAAACCCATTCCGAAAATCTTCTATTACAACCTGATTTGGAGGAATTTAAGCACGAAATTTGGGCATTCTTCAACCCTAATGAAGGCCTATAAAAGGGGAAGAATAGGAGGAGCAACACAATTCAATTTCGGAGCCGTTTTGGAGTTGTTTTTCGACTTTTTTTCCTATGTTTTCTGCAGTTTTTTTTTTGTGTTTTTTTTTTTTCTGTTTTCTTAAAGACTGCTGCATTTTTTTAGTTCTACCTCTCCTTCAATTTATCCAATCCAATTCAAATGAAGAAGAGGGGGTTTTTGGAGTCAATTTTCGTGGGTTTCATTTTCGTTTTCTCCTTTGTTTTCTGCATTTTGTTTTTCTGTTTTTTTTGCCGAGAACTTCAAGTTTCTGTCTTTATTTTTCTGCTTTTACTTTTCTTCGATTTCTTCTTGTATTATCAAAGACGTTGTTGGCAATACAGCCCTTGTTCTTCATTCGATTTCTAGTTGGCATTAAGTCTCTATTTTAGTTCAACTTTTGCTTTGCGGGTTTTCATAATTTTCTCTTCATCCAATCTTTATAATTCTGTTATTAGTTGAGTATGTCTTCTAATTTTATTCAAGTTTTTGTATTTGTTTAAATTTTTATAAACCCACCAGATCCAAGCCTTAGAATTAAGGCTTATTTAACTCTCAATTGCTTAAAATATTCTTGTTTTGATTTAAGACCATTTGAAAATAGTGGAAGATTGCTTGAATTTAAGGAAGAAATGAATGTGATGGCATTTGGAATAGAATTTTAAGTAAATTGATCTAGTTTGCAAAAATTGTGGAAATTGCAAAATCAAATTGCAAATTCGTGATTCTGCAATTGTTTATGGAGCAGGGAATGTAAAAATTGCAAAATCAAGTTGCAAAATCGAATTCTGCAATCTGGAGCAGTAGAAGAGTTCAAAAAAGGAAAAAAATTTGCATTAAACCCATTCCGAAAATCTTCTATTACAGCCCGATTTGGAGGAATTTAAGCACGAAATTTGGGCATTCTTCAACCTTAATGAAGGCCTATAAAAGGGGAAGAATAGGAGGAGCAACACAATTCAATTTCGGAGTCGTTTTGGAGTTGTTTTTCGACTTTTTTTCCTCTGTTTTCTGCAGTTTTTTTTTTTTTTTTTTTTTTTTTCTGTTTTCTTAAAGACTGCTGCATTTTTTTTAGTTCTACTTCTCCTTCAATTTATCCAATCCAATTCAAATGAAGAAGAGGGGGTTTTTGGAGGCAATTTTGGAGTCAATTTTCGTGGGTTTCATTTTCATTTTCTCCTTTGTTTTCTGCATTTTGTTTTTCTGTTTTTTTTGCCGAGAACTTCAAGTTTCTGTCTTTATTTTTCTGTTTTTACTTTTCTTCGATTTCTTCTTGTATTATCAAGACGTTGTTGGCAATACAGACCTTGTTCTTCATTCGATTTCTAGTTGGCATTAAGTCTTTATTTTAGTTCAACTTCTGCTTTGCGGGTTTTCATAATTTTCTCTTCATCCAATCTTTATAATTCTATTATTAGTTGAGTACGTCTTCTAATTTTATTCAAGTTTTTGTATTTGTTTAAATTTTTATAAACCCACCAGATTCAAGGGTAAAAGAAAGAAGATGGAAAATTTCTATTGAAGCCCTTGATTCTTGGTGTTTAATTTCTAATTTGAGAATTTTAGAAGCTTGTGAGATTAATTGCCCAGATTTGCGTTAATGTTTAATACCATAGTTGGTCTATCAAGCATTACTAATTAGAATAAAATTTTGTGTTAATTGGTAATTTACTCAATTTTCCAATATGAAAATTTCTTCAAAATTTAGTTGTAAGATTTTTATATTTAATTTGAGCTAAAACTTCTAAGGGGGTTCAAGAATGTGAATTCCCTAAGAAGTAATTGTAGCCTAAATTTCAATAAAAACCAAGCCTACATCTCAATTTTTTGCTTGTGTTGATCAAATTTTTGTTGAGATCCTAGATCAATCAACTAGGGTATCAACTCAAGCTTAGATCTAATACCGACGGGGTTAGTGATAAGTGGATTTCGCACAAGTAATGGAGAAAAGAGCTTAGACATAAGCCAATCCTAACCCTAGATATAGGGATTAAGGACTCCAAAACCCATAAAATTGTGAGCCGAATTACTAAGATAGAGGGACTATAGACATATAGGTCTCTCACTTAGCCTCCTAAAAACCTAAATTCAAGGTAAATAGGAGAAGCAATTTTGGTTTACAATTGAGTGTGGAGTAGGTTGAAATTGTAATTTTGGCTTGCAATTACAACTTAGGGCAATGACATTCTTTAGCCCCATCTTATTCTAAAATTTTCTTTGCAATTTCATTTACTAAGCTTATCTAATTTTCTATCCAATATTGCCAATTTTAGATTCTGCAATTCAATTATGCAATTTTTCTTTATTTCCATTATTGCCATTTCTTGATTCTGCAATTAGATTATGCAATTTAATTCTGCAATTTTCATTATTCCAACATTGCAATTTCTTGATTCAACAATTAGATTTTGCAAAATTTTTCCAACACACCAACCCAACTTTATTTTTGCAATTTAGTTTTCAAAGTTGCAATTTTTCTTACACTTTGCTTTTCAACATTTTTGTTACTCTGTTCCCTGTGGGATTCGATACTTGGTACTCAGATACCATTTTATATTACTTCGATCGCGTACGCTTGCGTGTAACAGCCGATCAAGTTTATTTTACGAATTGTTTTCATTATTTGATTATTATTATCAATTTTCAAGAATTTTATAATCATATGTGATTTTAGAGGAATTGCTAAGAAATTTTTAGAGGATTGCTATGAATTTTTAGAAACTATATCGAAAGTCAAATATGTCATGTTTTTAGCTGAAATTATTATTTGAGGAACATTTTAGATATTTGATGATTATTTGAAAATTTATAAATGTTTAAGATTATCTGAGAAATCTCGTGATGTTATGAAATGTTGTTTTAGAGAAAGAACATGATTTTCAGAAAGAGTTTGAAAATTAAGAGTTTTATGTTAAAAAGCGGTTTCCAATCCACTAGTGCTATGTACCCATGGTGATTACCCATAAGCTATGAGAATGTGTTTCCATAGTATACCAAATAGAGAGAGGTCTTTGGGACCCACTCTAGCCCACACATAGGCTTTGGGTTGTGTGTTAAGGTGCTTAGCCCTTTAAGGGTAGCTCTGTGTGCACATATGACAAAATTTGTTCTGCTATGTGCCTGGAGATTACTCAATGCATAATATGACAGAGATTTGCTCTGCCATGTATCTAAAGATTACTCTATGCATAGTATGATGGAGATCGCTCTGCTGTGTGTATGGAGATTACTCTATGCCAGTATGACAGAGATTTGGGTACAGGTTTGGTGATGTGTTTTACTAGCTTTGCTTACGTTTTCAAAAGTTGTAACCTTTGTTGCACTGTTTGTGTTTTCAAGAGTTATTGTTACAGATTTATCTATGTTTTTATTAACTCGAGAGTTGCTAAATTGTTCATAATTTATGTTATTTTTCAAATCTTTGAATTTTTGTTTAGTACGAGAAGAGTTTATTGGGAGTTATTTCCTTATGAAGTTAACACTCACTGAGCTTTTTAGCTCATTCTTGTATCTTTATTTTTCCACAAAGTTTCTCTTGAGTTTCTTCCAGAATTACTCAATCAAAAAATGCCACCAATCCCATCTATTATAAGTAAGAGTGTAATCTTTGCTGTGTTGAATATGAGATGTCTATAGATGAAGTTGAGTTATAAATAAGAGAGACTTGACAATAGATTCCAAGTCATAGCTCGTCCTAGTTTATAAAGTAACCTGGGGTCAGGTGTGACTTTTCCTTGGTTTCAACTCAAAATCGTGTGATGGGTTTGGTACGACTTACACAACGTATAAAAATGATATATATTCATGAAGGCTAGAAGTTCTATCGATAAGACCAAACAATATACTATTGATCCAATACGATTGAGATCTCTCAATGATCTATATATCCATAGCTCAATTTCTTTCCCTTCCTATCAAATTGCAACATTGATATCTAATGATAATTTTGACATAAATCCTTTCACTAATTTCAACTATATACGCCTTTGATATTTATTTACCTAACTCCATTTATCAATCTATGGTAAATTTCAACTTTTTGCTAATCAATATCACCCCACTACAATTGATTTGAGAAAGTTCATGCCTATTGATTCCTTCTCACTAACTTTATCACAACAAGTGGAGTTTTCACACTTTCCATACCAAGCTTTAACTAAAACCTTCTCTATACATGAACAATGACCATTATTATAAGCAAACTTCACAAAAACCAATAAGTATCTCATCTTCCCTTAAACTATAGATAGGCATTGATGTTAAGCATGTGGAAGGTTCATCAAATACCTTTATAATTATCGATCTAAAATTAAATAGTTGAAGTACTTAATAGTGGACCGAGTCGAACCACAGGGAATGGAATGAATTAATTTCTAGTAATTGGAATTCTTATTTACACGGACTGACACAGACTAGAGGGATTGGGATAAAGCATAAAAAGACAGAAGGACTAAATTGAAAGCAATAAAGATAATGATCTCACCTCAGTCACTGAATTGGAATAAATAGGTATTATGCAATAATCGATCATTGAAAACCAACCTAACAGGTAAATTATAGCATTTTAAGACCGATCAAACTCCTCAGAATCCCGTGGGAGCCTGATAAGCCTTAGAATTAAGGCTTATTTAACTTTTAATTGCTTAAAATATTCGTGTTTTGACTTAAGCCCATTTGAAAATAGTTGAAAGATTGCTTCAATTTAAGAAAAAAATAAGTATGATGACATTTGGGCTAGAGTTCTAAATAAATTAATATTGTTTGCAAGAAATATGGAAATTGCAAAATCAAATAGCAAATTTGAGATTCTGCAATTGTTAGCAGTAGAGGAATTCAAGGTAAACAATTCATGTGCAAAACCCATATATGAAAAGCTTAATTACCGCATGAATTAAGGGAATTGGAGTGCAATCTCGAGATAATTCAACCCCAAGGAGTATCTACAAAAGATGGATGAAGAGAGGCGACAAGGATTCATTCAATTGGAGAGATTTTAGCCCAAGGGTTTTCAATTTTTCGAAGCTCTGTTTTCAAAAAGAAAAATTTCTGCTGGTTTTGCCGAAAGAACTTCAGTTTCTATTTTTTTTTTTAATTCTCTTCAATTTCTTCTTGTATTACTGACCAATGTTGGCAGTACAACTTAGATATTCATTCGAATTATGCTTTCATATTAAGTTTCAGTTTGGTTCAATTTTTGTTTGATGAGTTTCAAACGGTTTCTCCCTCATTCAATCATTATATTTCTATAGCAAGTTGTTTAATTTTGAGTCGTATTCCAGTATTCCAATTCGATTCAAGTGGTACTTGGATCATTAAGATTGATCATCTCCTAGGAATAGCAAGAAGATTTGGTCAATTGGAATAACATGAGAACTCATATAACATTTATCTTTTTTTTTTTTTTGGTACTTCTATTTAAGTTAAGTCTGTCTCTCCTTTATTAAGTTTCAATTTTTATTTGTATAGTTATAAGTTTATTGGAATTGAAGAATGAAGAAGAACTAATTTCCTAATAGTTGCTGTTGATTTTCTGTTTTTCATTTAAATTGAGAATTTTCGGAATTCCTTATGGGTATTGCCCAGGATTGCACTACAAATTATTGTCCTAACTATTCAATTACGCAATTTTCTAACATGAGTTTTTCTTTAGAAAATAGTTGCAAGATTTTTATCTGTAATATGAGCTAAAACTTCTCAAAGGGTCCAAGGATGTGAATTCCCTAAGAAGTAATTATAGTCTAAATTTCAATAAAAACCAAGCCTACATCTCAATTGTTTGCTTGTGTTTAACAATTGTCCGTTGAGATACTAGATTGATCAACTAGGGTAACAAATCAAACTTAGATCTAATACCGACGGGGTTGGTGATAAACGGATTTCGCACAAGTGATGGAAAAAAAGAGCTTAGACATAAGCGAATCCTTACCCTAGACATAGGGATTAAAGACTCCAAAACCCATAAAATTGTTGAGCCGAATTATCTAAGATAGAGGGACTATAGGCATATAAGTCACTCATTTAGCCTCCTAAAACCTAAATTCAAGGTAAATAGGCGAAGCAATTTTGGTTTACAATTGAGTGTAGAGTAGGTTGGAATTGCAAACTAGGCTTGCAATTACAACTTAGGGCAATGACATTCTTGAGCCCCATCTTTATCTAAATTTTCCTGAAATTTTTAGTTTGCTACCCATAATTGCCATTTCTTAATTCTGCAATTAGATTATGCAATCTTTGTCATCTTAATATTGCAATTTCTTGATTCTGCAATTAGATTTTGTAATTATTTGTTTTACCAACACATCATCCCAACATTTTTTTTGCAATTTAGTTTTCAAGGTTGCAATTTGCCTTACACTTTGCTCTACAGTATTTTTGATTACACCGTTCCCTTGGGATTCGATACTTGGTACTCACATACCATTTTTAGTTTGCTACCCATAATTGCCATTTCTTAATTCTGCAATTAGATTCTGCAATCTTTGTCATCTTAATATTGCAATTTCTTGATTCTGCAATTGGATTTTGTAATTATTTGTTTTACCAACACATCATCCCAACATTTTTTTTGCAATTTAGTTTTCAAGGTTGCAATTTGCCTTACACTTTGCTCTACAATATTTTTGATTACACCGTTCCCTTGGGATTCGATACTTGGTACTCACATACCATTTTATATTACTTTGATCGCATGTGCTTGCGTGTACACCATCGTTCAGAGCCTCCCTTATAGCAGTCAAGATTTCCATGCCTAAATCGACTATAAACTAACTCACTACCTGGAGGCGAATATTCTATACTAGCTAATTAGAAGTGTTGAACACTTGGGACAGATTGGAACAAAATAATTAAACTCAACAAGCCTATCAAATTTAACCACTACGTGCAATTAACTCTAAAGCCTACCACATGCGAAGTAATGAAGGACAATACTACTAATTACTGATGTGGTTGTCAGCTTAGTGCTACTAAAATTAAGCAAGAGATTAAAGACTCCAACAGTTACTCAAGCATAGCTATGAACTTGCTAACTTAGCCAATTTGTTTGATCAACCAAATTAGAAGATTACTAAGTATAAAACAAGAGTTAACAACCATAAAACATACTATAATATAAGGAAATAATACTTAAAATCTCACAAGAATTGCATAAATATTGTGTTTACAATCCGAAATGTCGTTGAAAGTCTAGTCAAACATCAAACTGATGTAGCCCAACACTGAGAATCGATCAAAAACACTATTCTAAGCCTAAAACTATGAAGAATAGAGAGAAATCGCCTAAACAGGTCTCATAGCGGTGGACAAAAATGAGATAAAATGACCTAAGGGTCAAAATTAAACTTTTATATAAATCGTAGTACTGTCGAGATGCTACAGGCAGCATCTCGATGCTATCCAGCGTCAGGGGGAGCTCGTCGCAGTATTGAGTGAGGCTTCAAGCGTGAACACTTGCGACAACATTAAGATGCTATCCTGAAAATTTAGCTACTATTTGCAGCATCATTTAAGTGTCGTAGTGGTATCTAGACGCTTCCTTTAGAGGCAAAAAGGTAATTTTCATGGTTCTTCTTGCTCGGTTGCTCAAATGACCTTTGATTTGGTTTAAATTAACCTCGAATCGCTGCAAACTCGAACATCTACAAAATGAACAATAAAGCACATAAAAACTAACGAACAAACACAAATTAGGATAAGTAAAATAAGACTGTTTTTGTCCTATCAGGCATGTAACATATATATCCTCCATAATTTAGATAGTTCTTCCAATACTATCCATCTATTCGGAGGTGGAACATTGTACTAAGATGTAGCTTAGTACCCAACGCATGCTATATACTAGGCCATAATTGAGAAGTACCTGATAAGCCTTAGAATTAAGGCTTATATAACTCCTAATTACTTAAAATATTCTTGTTTTGACTTAAGATCATTTGAAAATAGTTGAAAGTTGCTTGAAAATAAGAAAGGAATAATAATGAATGCAATTAGATAAGATTCTAAAAAAGTTAAGTTTGTTTGCAAGGAATGTGGAAATTGCAAAATAAAATTGCAAAATCGAATTCTGCAATTCTAGACAGCAAAAAATTCAAGGAAGAACGAAAAATTTATGAGCGAAACCCATTTATGGAAAACCAAATTACCGTCTGATTTGGTGGAATTGGATCACGATTTTTGGGCAATCTTCAACCCTAATGAAGGCCTATAAATGGGGAAGAAAAGCAGGAGCTAAGAATTTGGTTTTGGAGGCGTTTTGGGAGCTTATTTCGTGGGTTTTTCCTCTGTTTTTCTGCAACTTTTTTCTCTATTTTTTTTTAGTTTTTGCTCTCTGTTTTGCACGAATTTCAGCTTCTGTATTTTTTTTTTAACTTTCTTCTTGTATTACCAAGAGTGCTGGTAGTATCATTTTGTTCATCATTCGAATTCGTTTTGGAGACATTTTAGAGTTGTTTTCATGGTTTTCTTCAAGTTTTCTTCCTCTTTTTTTTTTTTAGTTTTTCTGCTCTGTTTTGCTGTTTTTTTTTTCTGTTTTAACCAAGAACTACTGCAGTTTATTTTCTGGTTTTGTTTCTTTATTCTTACCCCCATATCATTTTGTCTGATTCGAAGGTAAAAGGAAGTAGACTAATTTTCCATTTATGCTTTTAACTCTCTATTTTTAAATTAAATTGAGTATTCTTGAAGTTCTTGTTTATTATTTGCCCAGATTTGCAATAAATAAAAAAATTGTCTTAATTGTTCCAATAAGCAAGTTGTTTAGGATAGAAATTTTGCATTAATTCCATCAATTTCACTTTTCACTAGCAATTTATTTCACTCTCTAAGATGAACTTTTCTTCAAAAATTAGTTTAAAGATTTTTATTTTCAATTTGAGCTAAACTCTTAGGGGGTTCAAGGATGTGAATTCCCTAAGAAGTAATTGTAGCCAAAATTTCAATAAAAACCAAGCCTACATCTCAATTGTTTGCTTGTGTTAAATAAATTTCCGTTGAGATCCTAGATTGATCAACTAGGGTATCAACTCAAGCTTAGATCTAATACCGATGGGGTTAGTGATAAGTGGATTTCGCACAAGTGAGGGAGAAAAAGAGCTTAGACATAAGCCAATTCCTTACCCTAGACATAGGGATTAAGGACTCCAAAACCCATAAAATTGTTGAGCCGAATTATCTAAGATAGAGGGACTATAGACATATAAGTTGCTCACTTAGCCTCCTAAAACCCTAAATTCAAGGTGAATAGGAGATGCAATTTTAGTTTACAATTGAGTGTAGAATTGGTTGGAATTGTAATTTTGGTTTGCAATTACAACTTAGGGCAATGACATTCTTGAGCCCCATCCTTTATCCAAATTCCTTTTGCAATTTCATTTACTAAGTTTATCTAATTTGCTATCCAATCTTGCCAATTCTAAATTCTGCAATTTTTCGTTATTTCCATTATTGCCATTTCTCGATTCTAAGATTAGATTCTGCAATTTTTTTTCAACACACAATCCAACCTTATTTTTGCATTTTTAGTTTTCAAAGTTGCAATTTTCCTTACATTTTGTTTTACAATAATTTTTGTTACACCATTCCCTGTGGGATCGATACTTGGTACTCACATACCATTTTATATTACTTTGATCGCGTGCGCTTGAGTGAACACACCGATCAGTACCCTCGAAGCTCTATCCAATACTTTTTTAAACTCTAAAATTCTGTATAAACTGATTATCTCATCCATATATACAACTTTAGCCGATTTATCTAAGGGACTCGTAAGCATGATCAATAATGTTTAGCAATCTTGACCAACATACTAACCATTAACTAAATACCATCATAACCACTTTGAGTACGAAGAAAACTAATTCATAAGTCCATTCTGTGGTGCTTCCATTTCCATTAAGGACTTGGTATGGAAGTAAGTTTCAGTAACAAGTCTAGCATTAGAACATATTTGCTATTTCTCTTTCCATACATTGCTACCAATAATGTTTTTTCAACCTTTGGTACATTTTTTACTTCTTTGGTGCATATTAAGTCAAATTATGAGCTTCTTCAAGTATCTCATTCCTTAGACTTAGGTGATTAGGTACACATAACCAAACCTAGTCACATCCTCATTATCTCTTAGTGCATAAGTTGATCTTTCATAATTACTCCTCACTTCTCTTATCTTATCCAAATTGAATCACCAGTTAAGCATCTATAATTCTATCCATCAGAACAAGTTTTACTCAATTTGCAATTAGCGCTTCTAATTTATCTACTAACAATTTTACATTCAAGTGATTGAACTCACCCATTAGAGAAAATTTAATAGCATTAAGTAAAGCTCTTGAACTACTTGTCTCCTTGCTTAAGAAACCTACAACCATTTTACTCTTTTATGGATAACAACAAATGGTACAATCATAATATCTTTCCAATTCAAGTCATCTTCTCTCACATAAATTTCATACTTTCTACTTAAAAATGTACAAGAAATTCTTTTAGTTTGCACACATACAACACTGCTTTCCATATAATTAATGTCGTCAAACCTTTATGGTCAATACCACTGTAGTGGGTTCTAGAGCATGAGTTTGACAATCATACTCAGGTTTCTTCAGTCACCTCGATCCATGGATTATTACCTTTCTCACTTCTATCAAAACACATCTCAAAATCGATAAGAGTGTCACTATAGATAACAAACTCTTTGCTAAGGAAGTATAAACATCTAATGAAAACTACTCTTTTCTTCAATTCTGAAAAACTTGGTTGTACTTATTCGTCCATACAAATTTAAAATTCTTTCAAGTTCAACTAGGTAATAGAGGTTTGATCTTGAATAATCCTTTAATAAAATTGACCAACTTATCACAAAAAGCTTAAAACCTTTATCAAAATTATGGATCATGCTCATTTAACTACTATCTCCAACCTTTGAGCGTTAACAAATGTGTCCTTGAATAAATCATAGTCCAAAAACACAACTTGATCAAGTTAGAACTACACTTGCTAAATGTAGAATACAAGTCTTTATCTTGTAATGTATATAACCTTATTCTAGGATATTTGTGTGATCTTCCTCACTTCTAGAAGATGTTGACTTTTTGTTAATAGATACAATCACAATCGTATAAATAAGAATTGGCCACCTTGTTTCCAAGACTTATAACATTGTTGGGCTATTAGTCAACAAGAATTGGCATAACCAAAAACTCTTAAGTGCTCAAATCGAATTCTAAAGTAATCTCCGTACACTTGTTCCTCAAATTGGTGATATCCCAATCACATAATAGTTTTAGCATATGTTGAAGCATCCTTGAGCTAATCCACAAGTTCTTTATTAAGGTAAGGAATACTTAATATACTTACAATCACCTTATTTAAATGATTATAAACAATGCATGCACCACCTCATAATATTATCATTTTCCCATAAAATAGTATCGTTGTACCTCATGATAAGACACTTTTAATGCAATTTGCTTATCTCCTAAAATATTGATTGTTCTGGCTAAAGGGTCACGTACATTCTCTAATAATAGTTCTCCTAGACCTCTTCATTTTGAACCTACTCTTTTCAACTCCCATAGCTTTATTTCTCTACAAACTTTCTATCAATTTCACTTCATTATCAGGACAGGAGTTCATCCTTGACCTTCTATATTCTTGCACTTAATAATCTACTCATTGATGATGATGGCACACTTAGAATGTTCCAAGCATATCTTCTAATACTTTAGAGAATGATAAATTGATCTTTGTACTGAAATTAAAAAAAAAAAAAAACTATTTTTCTCTAACCTCTCTATATGATCACAAACAATACTTTTTCATTGAAGACTTTCTTGAAATCATTCAAATCTCTTACTTTGAAGTCTGATCCCTTACATATTATCAATCACAACCAATCATCGACTCTTTCTTTGAAATGAAAGTGACAATCCCCACTTCTTATCTTTAGGCATCTTAGTAAATGATCGAACTGAAACGTGGGGCTTAAAGAAAATATTTGTAAATTAAAACAAAGCTCCAGTTCAGTGCAAGTGCACACTGTCGATGCCAGTAATATAAAACTGGAAGTATTCCAGAGTATCGATCCCACAGGGAATGGTTACAACAAAATTCAAGAAAATAAGCAAAGACGTTTTCAAATTGCAACCGTGGGTTACCAATGTAAAACAATAAGTGAGATGATTTTTGTTGTTTTTGAAAAGAAGAAATAAAAATGATAAAAGAGGGATTCAAACGTGTTTTTGCCTTATTGAAAGAAATTGCAGCCTAATTACAATTGCAATCCTTTGACTCAACACTTAAGCGTTGTAAACCAAATTCAACACCTATTCGACCTTCTATGAAGTATTTTTAGGAGGCTAAGCGATTAAACCGATATTTCTATGGCTAATACGAACTTAGTTAATTTTGAATACAATTCTTTTGGTTTTAAAGGTTTTGCCCTATGTTTAGGGTCAAAAACAAATTCCTATGTCTAGGCTATTTTCCTTTATTGCTTTTATGAAAACCAAATTTTTATCTAACCTTTTCAGAATTAGACTCAATTTTTGTATACTAATCTAGGTGATCGATTTAGACTAATAATAAGCATTAAAATCAATAAAAGAAAACAAGCTATAGAGGAAGCAAGGTTGCTCTCACAATTTGGCCTCTATTCTTATCTTTAGGGCATTCACATGCTTGAATCCCAAAGAAAGAATTAGCTCATTGTGATGGGAATGAAAAATAGGAATTTAAAGTGTTGGAAATTCATAGTAAAATTGAATATAAAAAACTGAAGGCTTCACTCAAGTATATAAAAATTCAAAGGATAAAAATTCTATTGATGAAATCAAGTCTAAAACTCCAGAATTAAAAGAACCTTTAACACTTAACCAAACACTAGAATTCAAATGAGCTTAATAAAGAAAGAATAACATAACTGAAATTGAAGAACATTTAGTAATATAGAACTTGAAGCAATAAAATTTTCAAACAAAGAAATAAAAGAGGTGAAGAACTAGAAAATAAATAATCAAAAAGATTAAAATAAAATGAAACTAAACCCAAAACAGAGTAACAATGCCAACGAAAAATCCTTGCTTTGATCGAACCAAAAACTCCTTCAAGGGCAATTGGATCTTTACCTCCTCAAACTTTCGTTGAGGAATGACCAACGTCGGAAATTACAGAGCAAAAATGAAGAACAAAATGCTGTAAAATGACAGAAAAAATGATGAATTACAAACTGTGGGCGAGCAGAAGAAAACCCAGCCACGTTTTGGATAGTTTTCCCCATTTTTATAGGTATTGAGGGCTAGGGTTTCCATCTTTGTGCTCCTTCAATCATGAGTCAATGTTTGGGCATAAGATTAGGCTGAATATTCTCCAAAAATCGAGCAAATCCCGTGGATTTTGGTGAATTTTCATGATTTCTGTAATAAATGATAAGAGCCAGAAAATGCAATTGCATTTTTTTCTCTTGTTCACCAACTTGCTTTTTTAAAGGAGATGCAATTGCATTTCATTTGCATTTTTTCCATTGCTTCAAATCTGCACAAAAACAACAATTTAGCCAACTTTCCATTATCTTTTCAACTTATTTCTTCTTTTTCCATACTCCGACAGGCTTACATTAATTTATCTTATAAATTCTATTTTCAGCTTGCTCGCTATTCAACAAAACACACAAAAATGACAAGAACAACCTAGTTTAAGGCTAAATAATCATCATAAATGAGAATTGTCAGTAAAACTAACATTTTTCTAACTTGTTCATTCATATCTTTGGTTTAATAGGATTCGTCATCCTAAGTAATTGTGTTAGCGCCTTCAACTTTCACTTGCTAAACTTTGAAATTCTCTCAAGTCTTTGAGCCTTTCCATTCCAAATGTTACTTACAAGGCAATTCTATTCACCAACTATTTACTTCCTCATTCACATAATTTCTTTCGTGTTCTATTTATACTCATTGATGATTAGAGATTCATCAATCAATTCTTCTTCCATTGTACTTTTTCTTATTGGTAGCCTATTAAGTTCCACTCCTTTTGGCCTACGAGTTCTGCCACTTTGATGCATGATCTAACTATGATGCAATGCAATGCAAATCACATATTCATTTTAACAAAAGTCAATTCTTACTAAAATTTTGAAGGATCTTAATGCTTGGATACCAAACTGTCATGCCCTGCCCCATAAACCATTACAAAATACTTAACAATGTAAATGAGTACAAGTAGGTAAAATAGGAAGAAAACATAATAAAGAAGGATAGAAATAGAAGCTTTTTCCTCTACTTTCTTGGCCTTTTAGCTATTTCCCAAAGTAGCTTGCCTTGGATTCAGCTCCTTTCTCTCAAGTTCTTTTCTTATGTAAACATTTCTTTTCCCCCCAAGAACTACTCTCCTTTCATAATACGATTGTCTCTCCTTATAATCCTCTCGATGAAAATTAAGGCTAATTGAGGGCATGGAAGTTCTAAAAGATGGCTTTCTATTAGCTTATTCCAGATGAATCAGCTGGAAATTGGACAGCTCAATTAATGACATCTCTTCTCATGTGTTGTTCAGGAGGATTTATGTGTCCCTTGAAATGCTTGACCAAGCTCCAAAAACTCAGCAGCTTGTTGTTCTTCACTTTCTTGAATGGCTAACATTATGCTCATGCAATTTCTTTGCTATAATAGTTCTCCCTCAAAACCTGTGATATTGAGCAAAAAGATAGCAAAAAGATAGCAAAAATCAAAATCTAAAGCCTAAGATGACTAAGTGCTAAATTCAGAGTTGAAGTAGCACAACTACACACAACATGCATGAAATAGGGGCTTCCTTTCATAAAATGAGATTAAAGTAATCAAAGTTTTACTCTTCTAAAGCTAGAATTCATTATAAATAACTCTTATATATTCTGAGAGTTATCAACCTGTTCCTTAAATATTGGTGATATCCTAATAACATAATAAATTTAGAACATGTTGAAACATCCTTGAGTTGAGCCACAAGTTCTTTATTAAGGTAAGGAATACTTATTATACTTACAATCACTTGATGCAATTGACTATAATTGATGCACCACCTCATAATGACGTCCTTTTTCCAACAATTAATGCAATTGTTCCCCATGATAAGTTGCTAAGTCCAATAATGTAGTTCGTTTATCGCCTGAAATATTAATTATTATACTTGTGCGAGAGTGGACTAAATAAGGGCAAAGAGAACTACCTTTATTGGAATTAGTTAGAGACACACCCTTGAGGAATTCAAATTATGAATTTAAGGGAGATTTGTTGAAAGTTCAAATTTTTAGTCGTGTATTACTTATCATGAGTGGAAGGAGACTTGAAGGTTGGGACTTCAAGCATTTAGAGGTCAAGTTGGTTTTCAATCTATAAGATTTCTCTGAGTTAAAGGATGCTAGAATAGGTGATGTTACAATAATAAATCAAGCTTCATCAAACTCAGTTCACTCACTCAAGCTTTTAGCTTAATCAATCTATAACAGACAGCTAGGATAACTCAAATAAGTTGGCTAGTGAATATTGGAGCATATAGCCTTAAGCAATCGGTGAATTAATTGCATCTTCAACAGTCAAATACACCTCCAACGGTTTGCTCTTTCTATCCATATTCAGCACCTCAAATTATCTCAATCATTCATGATTGAATCAAATTATCCAGGTTCCTCTCATGATGTCAATTTAGTTTCCTTTATTTAAAATTCTCTTGTATTTGAGACAATGGAAGAAAATTGTAGAAATCTTTAAAAGAAAACTGTTAAAGGGCGATAAAAATATAAAAATCTAAATTCTCAACCATATTCAAACAACATATATTCTATTTAAATCCCAGATCAGGTTTTGGTTCCAAATATTTTGTGCACTAAACAATTTGGAACTCACAAGCTTAAAAGAATAGATAAACCAACATAAACTTTTAAGCAAATAGGAACGATAATAAGACAAGTTTAAGGGAAGAGGAATTGACATCGGAATTATACTAGTTCACTCAATGTGGGCTACGTCCAATTCTCTGCTACTAATGCAGGTTCTACTAAACGTCAGGGAGAAAATTAAAAGAGTTTACACGCTCAAGAATGATTTCTCTCACTTTTCTTTCAAGGAAAAGACTAATGAATCACTCTACAATAGCTCTCAAACTCTTTAATAGAGAAAAAAAAACTCTTGTGAAAACAACCAAGAAAAAGCTCACCTCTCGGATTCTTCTTTTCGAAAAACACATAGCACCCACATTGGTTTTTTTCTTCTCTTTTTTCGTAAAACAAAACCCATAGCCTCTGCTTTTTTCCTTCCGTCATAATCACACTTTGCTGCCAACACACATAAATAGCTAGATTAAATGTGAAACATAAATGTGGAATAATGTCAAATGGACTTACGGAAGTTTTGGGCTCCACTTTTTCTAACAATCTCCCACTTTGAGACAAACAAGCAACATGCATGTCTCCCCTGCAACGGTAGCGACTCCTCTTTACTCATGCAAAAGTCCAACTAAAGTTGCACATAACTTCAGTTTGTCAACAGAAACTACCTTGGTAAACATATAGTTGGATTCTGGCTTTCTGGAATCTTTTCAAGCACCAATGCTCCATCTTCCTAAGCTGATATGATAAAATGGTACCTCACCTATCTGTGTTTCATTCTCGAATGAAACACTGGATTTTTTACTAAATGAATAGCACTCTAACTATCACAATGCAAAGTCCCCTTTCCTAATTTCAGGCTAAGTTCTTCTAAAAAGGACTAAAGCCATATCATCTCCTTACTTGCTTCAGTAACTGCAACATACTCATCCTATGTAGTAGAAAGAGCTAATATCTTCTACAGTCTAGAAACCCTGCTAATTGCAGTATTACCCAAAGTAAAAACATACACGGTAGACTTTTCCTGCCATCTGTATCACCTGCCATATCTGCATCCACATAACCTTACAGTTTAAAATCTGACTTTTTAAAATGAAGAGCACAATTAGTTATCCCTCTCAGATATCTGAAAATTCACTTCACAACCTTCCATGCTACTTCCTTGGATTACTAATATACCTACTAACAACTCCCACTGCATGTGCAATGTTCGGTCTTGTGCAAACCATGGTGTACATATAACATTTAGCACTCTAGCCATGTGATCTTTTTTCTACTCAGTAGTGGGTGAGTGCTCCTTATATAATCTAAAATGACAAGCTAAAGGAGTACTCACAGGTTTTGCATATTCCATGTGAAATTTGTTCAACACCTTTTTCACATACTTTTCCTATGACAATGTAAATGTACCATCTTTTCTTTCAATCCTCATGCCTAAGATTTGTTTGGCAACTCCCAAATCTTTCATTTCAAATGCTTCAAATAATTCAGCCTTGATCTTTAGAATTTTTTGTTTGTTTGCCTCTGCTATCAACATGTCATCAACATATAGCAGTAAAATAATGTATGAGTTACCTTGAGATCTTGTGTAGCAACATTGATCTGCTTGACACCTCTGAAATTCACTGTTGGACATAAAACTGTCAAACTTCTTATACTACTGTTTGGGAGCTTTTTTTAGACCATATAGGCTTCTCTGAAATTTGCAAACTATTTTCTCATGCCCCAGTATTGTGAACCCCTATGCTTGTAGCATGTAAATTTATTCCTTCAAATCACCATGAAGAAAAGCTATCTTTACATCCATCTATTCCATGAATAGATCCTTTTCTGCCACTATCGATCATAGAGTTCAAATAGTAGTTAATTTGACTCAGAAGAAAATATTTCTTTAAAGTCAATACCTTCCTTTTGTTGAAAGCCTTTGACTACAAGCCTTGCTTTGGACCTCTTGGTACCATCTGGCTCTATCTTGATTCTATAAACTCATTTGTTCTACAAAGCTTTCTTACTTCTTGGTAACTCAGCCAATTATCATGTCTAATTCGTCCTAAGAGAATTCATCTCATCCTTCATGGTCAACTCCCACTTGATATAATCTTTCAGTTGAACCGCTTCATCATAACATTTAGGTTCACCTTTGTCAATCAATAATATGTAATTCTAAGTAGAAAAATACCTCTGTGGTGGTTTGATAGTCTTGCTAGATCTCCTAACTGTTGTAGGTGGCGTTCTCTAAACTTCATCAGGTTCCATAGTTTGATCATTATGTTCCACTACTAGTTCCTCAGCTTCTACAACCGTTTCCTCAAGAGTAACTGCATTCTGATCTCCAATTTTCATATAACTCTAATTCAACTATTGTTCTATTTTTGTACAAACTTTCTCATTGAAGATCACATTCTTGCTTCTGAGAATCTCCCTGTTTTGGTCATCCTAAAACCTGTAGCTCATCTCAGCTCCATCATACCCAAGAAAATAACACTTCTTGGATTCAGCATCTAGTTTACTCCTTTTTGGAGCATCAATGTGAAGGTAAAACATACAACCAAAAACCTTTAAATGAGAAAGGTTTACCTATTTACTGCTCTAGACTTCTTCGACATGTTGATTGCCTCTACCCATAACATCTTAGGAAATCCTGCATGTAATCTCATGCTCCTGGCATGCTCATTCAGCGTCCTATTCATTTTTTCAACCACACCATTCTGCTGTAGTGTCCCTAGAATAGCCTTTACCTTGGCAATCTCATTGTCTGCACAGTATCTTTTGAATTTTTCATCAACATATTCACCATCGTTGTCTGACCTCAAGCTTTTAACTTTTAGACCAATCTCATTCTCAACGATAGCCTTTTAAGTTTTGAAAACAGAAAATACATCAAATTTATGTTTGAGAAAATAAGTCGATACCTTCCTGATTGAGTCATCTATGAAAGTCACATAGTATCTGGAACAACCAAGAGAAGATACTTCAAAAGGCCCCACATATTAGTTTGAACTAACCCCACTTCATAAGTTTTAGCCTTACTCCTGTCTTTGAGAAACTAACATGCTTCTGCTTCTCATATACACAGCCCTTACACAACTTGTGTTCAACTATCTTTAGTCCCTATAACTTTTCTACAGAGTGAAGAATTTTCATACAGCCTTTTTCACTCATATGTTCCAACATGTTGTGCCACAAATCAGTCTGACTCGAATGATCTACAACAACCACCATGCCCTTGTTATTGCTGTTGACATACAAAGTCTCTGACTTGTTTCCTCGAGCGACTACCATGGCACTTTTTGTAACCTTCCAGTTTCCTTGGTCAAAGCAAACCTCGCATCTTTCACTGTCTAATTGCCTTACAAAATGAAGGGAATAATCTAATTAAACCTAAGCGGAAGCGTAGGTGTCGGTTTGAGTTTATTTAGAATTAAATAATAATATTATGGTTAAGCATAACATACCTTGAAAATATGGAGATTCTTCTGGCGGATCTTTATCTCTTTCACAATGTCTTCCTCGCTATGACTCGAACACAAGACCAAGGCTTGCGGGAGCCTCTTGAAAAAAAAATCTACAAGGAATTAAAGAGGAAGAGGTCTAGAGAGAATTCTCTCTATTGAGGAGATGTGTGCTATGAAGAATGGCTCAACTCAAATGTCTTATTTATAGAGACCAAGGGAAATCTTTGCCATAATTAAAATATTATATTTTAATATCTAATATATTAAAATATATCTTATATTTATTTGAATCTCATTCAAATCTCCTACGATATTTATTTATTTGAATCTTATTCAAATTCTATAAATATCTTTTATTTAATATATCAAAAATACATTAATTATTTTAATATTTAATGTATCAAATACAATAAATATATTTTTCTCTTTTATATTTAATATATCTAATATATTAAATATTAATTTGAACACTTCAAATTAAATATTAAATTTGAACATTTCAAATTTTAATATTTAATGTATCAAATACAATAAATATATTTTTCTCTTTTATATTTAATATATCTAATATATTAAATATTAATTTGAACACTTCAAATTAATATTAATTTGTAACGAACCGACTTTTCCTGTTAGACTTTCTAGGGACGTTACTACATGTATGCTAGTAGAATTTAGAAATCTTTGGTAAAAGACAAAAAAAATTAAACTTTTTTTTTGCTAAACAATCAAAATCTTTTAGTTCGGGATCCCTTTAAAAACCATTGCAAAACATAATGTGAATCAAAACGTTAAATCAAATGAAATAGTTCACTTCAATTAAGTTTACTTAACAAAATAATTTGAGTTAAAACATAAACTAGATGCGGAAGCTATACTCCTCATGACACCCATGACCCTTTCAGCAAACTACCTTGCCACTCGCCTAAAATATGTTCTTGCCTTTACCTGAAAAGAAAAACATTTTGAAAAGGGATGAGTATTTAAAATACTTAGTAAGTGACCTTACTACCGAGTCAGGATATGCATACACATACATAATGAGTTTTCGAAAACATTTTCTTTCTTTCCTTTGGTGGGACCTAAATTCCTTTCATAGCGGAAACGTTTCTCTGTCAACTTTTCTCTTCGGCTTAATGTGGACAATTAACCCAACCTAACTTTTCCTTTTCATTTAACCTTTTCAGGTTCCTTTTCATTTAACATTTTAAGGTTCCTTTTCATATAGCCTCGTAAGGCTCCTTTTCATATAGATGTACATCAATAAATTTAGGAGGGTAATTGCCACAACCTTCGAAATCAATTTTATCATGAAAACATAATGTATGCATGAGGTCCCAAAGCATTTTAAACTTTTCATTCCATGATGCAACACAAGCAACATTCTCACATCATTTATCATAAATCATAAATCATAAATCATGCATAACATTCATGAGAAGATTTGGCAAAACAAGTGAAAATCCATAATAAAATATTTATAAAAACTTTTTATTTCAAATAATTTTTTTTTCCAATTCAGTTCCTGACTTGCATTCAAGCATACCGGCATAAAGTCCCTTACCTTGGCTAAGCTCAAGAATCCAAATCACCCAATTGCTCACCAAAATTCCTTTGCCTTGAACCTCAGTCAAACAATTTGGAGCCTAATTCAAACCATTCCAAAGGTTAGAAACAATTCCTAAAATTCATAATTAAATCCAAGGTTCCTTCCACCAACTAAATTCCAAAATTAGAAATAATTCCTTAGCATTTAACTTAATCTCTCACAAGATCCATGGGTTAATCTTATTTCAATTTTAATCCACCATACAACCTCAAACTTAAGGACCTTTGTGACTTACCGAAAAATTTCGCTCCAACAGTCCAAATCCTACTGGACCGCAACATGCTCGTGATTTTGATGCCGGAACGGAATGGGTATCCTTGAAACAAAGTCAAGATTCATGAATTAAATCTTACCCAACCAAGATCATCAAAGAACTATGTAGAAACTAATTGCTTACCCACAATTGAAGGCTCGCCGGACTGAAAGAGGCTGATCGGAACGGCAGCTGCGTGAACAGTGACGACGTCGTGAACAGTACCCGCGATATGAACAGTACCCGCGGGTATGAACAGTCCCGCGATATGAACAGTACTCGCGGTATGAACAGTACGCTCCGTGAACAATCGCGATGAAACAGTACCGCGCGTGAACAATCCCTCGATGAACAGTACCCCCCCGGCAGTGAACAGTATCGCGCGATGGATGTTTGTTGAAGAAGAAAAAAAACTTTCGAATGGATGGGTCTCTTGGTAGTTAAAGGGATAGAGAGAAAGATGGATTGATGGTGGATGTTGTTTTTCATGGAGGAAGAGGAGAAGGTTGAAGAAGATGACGGCTTGGCTTGACCTAGGGCTGTGTGCTCTATAAAAATAATAGAGAGGGATATTTGGGCTTGACTTCTCCTTGGGCTTGGGCTTGGCTCAAAGTCACCTAATTAACAAGGAATTAAAGAGGAAGAGGTCTAGAGAGAATTCTCTAATTCTCTCTATTGAGGAGATGTGTGCTATGAAGAATGGCTCAACTCAAATGTCTTATTTATAGAGACCAAGGGAAAATCTTTGCCATAATTAAAATATTATATTTTAATATCTAATATATTAAAATATATCTTATATTTATTTGAATCTCATTCAAATCTCCTACGATATTTATTTATTTGAATCTTATTCAAATTCTATAAATATCTTTTATTTAATATATCAAATATACATTAATTATTTTAATATTTAATGTATCAAATACAATAAATATATTTTTCTCTTTTATATTTAATATATCTAATATATTAAATATTAATTTGAACACTTCAAATTAAATATTAAATTTAAACATTTCAAATTTTAATATTTAATGTATCAAATACAATAAATATATTTTTCTCTTTTATATTTAATATATCTAATATATTAAATATTAATTTGAACACTTCAAATTAATATTAATTTGAACATTTCAAAATTTTCTTTCAACTAAATTGATCTTTTAGTGTTACTATGAGCTAACATGGGGACCTTATGGACCTTGATAATTCTCATTTATGAGAATTATTTGGCCTTTATACTTAGTTATTCTTGTTATTTTATATGTGTTATTAGATAAAAAGGCTAGCAAATAGTTGGTTTAAATGGAATTATTGTTTGAAGCCTTTTAAATTAAGTAAATGGAGAAAATAAAGCAAAAGAAAATGAAAACACACTTACTTGATGTTTTTGTGCAGGAATTTGAAGAATGCAATAGAAATGCAATTGCATTGCAATTGCAATTTTGATAGATCTGAAAATTAAAGGAAAATCTGCAAATCTCCTAAAATCTAGGAATTTTGTGAGATATTGGCTCCACGATTTTAGCTGAGATTTTAGCCATAATTGTGCCTCATTCAAGAAGGAAACCCTAGCCCCATTCATCTATAAATATTGGAGAAGAAGCCTCAAGAGGAGAAGGAGTTTTCTGCCATTTTCGGCCACAGTTGCTGCTGTCCACGATTTTCAGCTGTCAAATTTCTGCTGTCAAAATTTCTGCTGTCAATTTTCTGCTGTTTTTATTTCTGTTTGCTACTGTTTTTCTTCTGTTTTCCAGCCCTTTTCAACTTCGAAATTCAATCCTTCCTCAATGAAAATTGAAGGAAGTGAAGGCTCAATTCCCTTTGAAAAAAGTGGAGTTGAGTCGATTGAATAAGATGTGGAAAAGGGGCTGTGTTCTTCCCGTTCTTAAATTTTATTTTCTGTTTATTTGCTTCAGTTTTAGGAATTTAATTGTTGCTGTAATTTCAAGCTTTTAGCTACTGTTTTGTTCTTTCCTTTTGTTTACGAGACTAAATAGTTTCTGAATTTATTTCGATTAATGAAATTTTAGTTGTTCTTTCCTTATTATTAAGTTGTTATTCAATTATTTATTAACTCTGAAATTTTTATCACATATTGCTTCTATTTTAGTTATGCACTTTAATTCTTTTCATTCATTGTTTTTCGTTCTTTTAATTATGAGCTAAGTCTTTCTTTGGGATTCAAGCATGTGAATGCCCTAGAGAAAGGAATAAAGGCCTAATATGTAAGAGCAACTTTGCTTAATCTTATAGCATTGTTTGCTTTTATTGATTGAAATTTTCATTACTAGTTTAGATTGATCACCTAGATTAGTATACAACAATTTGAGTCTAATACTAAAAAGGTTAGATAAAAATTGGGTTTTCATAAAAGCAATAAAAGAAAATAGCCTAGACATAGGAATTTGTTTTTGACCCTAGACATAGGGCAAAACCTTTAAAACCAAAAGAATTGTGTTTGAAAATTAACTAAGTTCGTATTAGCCATAGAAAGATAGGTTTAATCGCTTAGCCTCCTAAAGATACTTCATAGAAGGTCGAATAGGTGTTGAATTTGGTTTACAAAGCTTAAGTGTTGAGTCAAATGATTGCAATTGCAATTAGGCCGCAATTTCTTTCCATAGAACAAAAGCATATTTGAATCCCTCTTTTAGCATATTTATTTCTTCTTTTCAAAAACAACAAAAACCATCCCACTTATTATTTTACATCGGCTACCCACAATTGCAATTTGAAAACATCTTTGCTTATTCTCTTGAATTTTGTTGTATCCGTTCCCTATGGGATCGATACTCTGGAATACTTCTAGTTTTATATTACTTCCATCGACAGTGTACACTTGCACTAGACTGAAGCGTGTTTTAATTTACAAATATTTTCTTTAAGCCCCACGTTTTAGTTCGATCAGACCTACAGATTATAAGCTCCAATGATACAAAATTTACTAATTAAACTCTTTAATTAATTAATTTTCATTCATTAACTATAGATCACTCCACTATAGACCTAAAGTTGCACTCTTATGCACTGTAGGACAAGTTGTGTTCATAGATATAATCATTACATGCAAGTCGATCCTTCACAGGTTGTTCATAATTACAGTTGGGTCAAAAGTCCATTTTACCCCTATAATTACATCTTGCACCTTAAGTACCACTGATTCTCTAATGAACAATCTATTTATAATCTAATTATAAACTAAGTCCCTCTCTAGCCAATGAGAGGGTGAGGCCCCATTGTTCAAGTCCCGAAACCAGCACTTAAGGGAACTACTCATCTACTTACCCTATATGGGAATGAGTTAATTCCATCTTGTGAGATTATGTTCCCAGCTCCCCATTTGGTCAAGTCCTCAAAATGGTAAGCATATTGAATCGGCTATAAAAGTCACTCTCACCCATGCAAATCAAAAGACAAGCCCTCATAGGCAGGAGTTCATAACTCACTCAAGATTAAGATCGAGTCACATATGATCATCCTGATGAAATATTAATCTTCTCAATTAATGGATTTATAAAGAGAGATTAAATATTTTGTGGTGCAGTTTTATACAAACTCATTGTATAAGATACCCCTACTCACATGTCTCCACATGAATGATTTGGATCAAATCATTTGTAACTATTACAAAGTGGGTCGTATCAATAGTGTTACCAGGATAAGGCACCCAACCTTATCCATATACTATGACTCTTTTGATTATTTCTTGAACACGATCCTTCTGTATGTCAACCACATACTATTCAAGATTACACTAATAACCTTGAATTTTTCATATAATGGATAATATTATATTGCAAATAAAATAATCTAAATTATTATTAATTATTAATTAATTAATTAATCACGAGGTTTTAGGGCATAAATCCCAACACAAAAATCAATTTCTTCATCATATTTTGAACATGATGTACCTTGCGAATTTTTTAGACTAAACCATTCACCATTTTTAATTTAACATCACCAATTCTAATGATGTCCAAAGGCTCTCCATCAGCTAGATACACCTTTCCACGATTTCCTGCGATACAGTTTTCAAGAATCTCACATTGTCCTGTAGTATGAAATGACGCGCCTGAATCTATCACTCATGGGTCATTAGCACTTTCCACTGCCAGAACTAGAGAATCATGCATCTCATTAACAACAACATTTGCACCTTCTTCATTACCCTCAAATTGCTTTGGGGCCATGCAATTTCTTTTCAGGTGTCCAGTCTTACCACAATTCCAATACTCTAATATGTCGTTTCTAGACTTGCTTCTATTGTTTTTCAATTTACCTCGATTCCCATGACTTTTGTTATTACTCCTACCTCTATCCACATTCAACGTTGAATCAGAAGTTGAAGCAATACTTGAGCCCTTTTTGCGAATCTCTTCTACAACAGTAGAATCTCTAACTTGTGAAAACTGCAATTTCTCTTTTCCACATGAATTAGAAAGTGTCACCTTCATGGTTTTCCCACTATCAAGCAAAGATCTCAACAATAAAATTGCATTTACTTCATCGGTAAATTCTAACTCAACAGCAACTCATTTGTTCATCGACAAATCAAACTCATTTATATGGACAGTAACATATGCACCTTTAGCCATTTTCAAATTAAAGAATTTAGTTGCGAGATATACCTTGTTGTTTACAAATGATTTTTCATACATGTTAGACAAAGCTATCATTATCTCTACTATGGTTGTTGCCTTTGCCGCACTGCTTTGCACATTCTTTGTCAAAGTCAGGCAAACAGTCTCTAGCACCTTTGTATCCAACTTTTTCCATTCAGCTTCTCCCATATCATCGGACTTTCTTTCCAATAGAAAATCAAATTCTTTAGAATGCAAATAATCCAATATCTGACACTTCCAAAATGAAAAGTTTGTTCCATTAAAAGTAACCAACTTCTCATCTCCTTCTGACATCGTTCCCGAAATCTTTGATACCACTTGTTAGAGGGCGATAAAAATATAAACAATCTAAATTCTCCACTAGATTCAGACAATATATATTCTATCTAAATCCTAGATCAGATTATGGTTCCAAATATTTTGCGCACTAAACAATTCGGAACTCACAAGCTTAAAAGAATAGATAAACCAACCTAAACTTCTAAACAACAAGAACAATAATAAAACAAGTTTAAGGGAAGAGAAATTGACATTGAATTTATACTGGTTCACCTAATGTGGGCTACATCCAGTTCTCTGCTATAGATGCAAATTCTACTAAAACGTCAAGGAGAAAGTTACAAGAGTTTACAATGCTCAAGAATTATTTATCTCACTTTTCTTTCAAGGAAAAGACTCACGAATCACTCTACAATAGCGCTCAAACTTAGGGGTGTAAAAATGGTGGGTTGGTTTGATTCTGCAGGAAAACCGAACCGAACCGAACCGGGTCGGTTTGGCATTGAATAAAATCGAACCGAACCAAGCCAAACCTGTTCGATTCGATTCAGATGCGGTTTTTTTTTTTTTTTTTTATAATATTGCCTTCCAAAACTTCTCTCCCTCTAATACTTTATTGCGAAATTTAAGTGTTTGTTTCTTTTGTTCAAGATGACCTTAACACATGATAGGTAGACTCAAACTTCGATTATGTTCACGATGACTTTAAACTCTTAAATTTTCATCAATACTACTGACATTTTTAAATCGCATCAACAAAATTTCAAATAGCTAACTAATAGCAACAAAATTTCAAATAGCTAACTAATAGTCTAATATTAAAAATATACACAAAGTTTCAAATATCAAAGTTTACACAATGAAAATTAAATGAACTTCCAACTCCAACGAATTCTATTGCCACTTCTCGACTGCTTTTGATTCCCAACGTAACTTCAATCTCATTGTTTAGACTTCAAGACTCTAAAAAAAATGACAAAAACAAGAATCATTAGCATATATAAAATAAAATTTATATAAATAAAATATAAGTGAATGTAAATGAGTTAAGAGTAAAATAAAATATGCATTGCTAAGAACTAAAAAAAATAACAAATATGATATTTACCATAGAATCGGTTTTCAAATTCTCAGAGGCAACTTCCATTTCCTTTCGTATGCTTACAAATTCTAGATAAGAAAGAAAAACAATTAACTGATTAAATGCAAATAATGACATAAATAATTAGCTCATTAGCTCATTACCTTCATCAATTTCTCCAGCTCCTTCAATTTCTTCACTCATATCATCCAGAGGTTTAAATTGAAGCCAATTTTGGGCACAAATGAGGGCTTCTGCAGTTTGAGGAGTTAATGAACTTCGAAAAGAATCTAGCACTCGTCCTCCAGTGCTAAAAAATGATTCAGATGGCACAGTAGATATAGGAATACTGTAGATATCCCTGGCTACTTGACTAATAATCTTAAATCAAGCTGAATTTAACTTCCACCAATTTAGCAAATCAAAATTTTCATCTTCTGCACAAGCCTCATCTAGATAACGAGCCACCTCCGTTTTACCATCATCTGGATCTTTTTTCTTACTTAGTTCTTTATATCTATCATGGACAGCAGCACGTACTTTATAAGATCCAATTCCACTCGGTGCATTAGAGGAGATAGATGATATTTCACTCTGACTTTGACAACTTGATGCTTCTATGGACGTGGATGATTGTGTTTGTGGATATTGTTCCACTAATATTCTTAAATAATATGCATCACACAATCGGCGCAATGCTTCTTCAACCTTATTTGTCCACGTATTTGCACTTTCTTCCTCCAAAAATTCATGAAAGCAATAACTCACATAATTCAACTTATATCTAGGGTCAAGAACAACAGCTACACACAACAACAAATTAGTTCTCTCACTTGAAGTTATACCCCAATACTTGTTGAATTTTGTTTGCATGTTTGATGTCATCTGACTTAACAGCTTATGCTTATACAACGAGTATTCTCGAATTATTTCTTGAACCAAACACATCTCATGAAAAAATATGTTTGAAGTTACAGACATAGATGCAGAAAAATTTAAAGTAACATCTAAAAAAAGTCTTCAAAAACTCCACAAACACCTTAGCATTATCCCAATCGTCAATAGTAGGTTTCTCACCTTTTGGCAAATATTTTGGCTCATGTTCCTCTAATCTTTCAAAGGTCTTTCGAAACTTAATTGCTCCATCCAACATAGTGAAAGTCGAATTCCATCGTGTTGGAACATCCATACTAAGACAACTTTTTGTTGAAATGTTATCTTCTTTAGCAAACTCTTTAAATGTTTGCAATCTCGAAGGAGATGACCTAACATACTTCACAGCATTCCTAATGCGAATGATATACTCATGCAAATCTTTTAAACCATCACTAACAATCAAATTAAGGATATGAGCACAACATCGAACATGGATAAATTCACCATTCAATACCAACTCATTTCTTCCTTTAAACTTTTTAACCAAATATGCTATTGCTACATCATTTGAGCTAGCATTATCAACTGTGACGGTAAAAAGTCTATTAATACCCCAACTTCGCAAGCATTTTTCAATTGCTCTTCCTATCGTATCTCCTTTATGATTAGTAATTTGACAAAAGTTTAGAATTCTTTTGTGCAAGTTCCAATTACCATCAATAAAATGAGCAGTTATAACCATGTAGTTAATATTTTGAATAGAAGTCCATGTATCGGTTGTTAAACAAACTCTTTGGCCACTTTGAGCTAAGACACTCTTCAACCTCTTTTTCTCCCCCATGTATAATTGAAAATAATCTTTTGCAACAGTGACTCGTGATGGAATTACAAACTTTGGATTTAATGCCTTGCAAAATTTGTGAAATCCTTCACTTTCTACAAACTTAAATGGCAATTCATCCAATATGACCATACAAGCAAGCATCATTCTACAATTCTCTTGAGTGAATGATGTAGCCATCAAATTACATTCAGAATCTCCCTCTTCTTCAACATAATCCTCTGACTTACTAGGATACTTCTTACATTTATCTAAGTGCCTTTTCAAATTTGTTGTTCCATTTCTCTTAGAATCACATGCATATGTTATCCCACAATATTTACAAGCAGCCTTAGGAAATCCAGGATCACATCCCTCTACTTTAATATAATGCTCCCAAACATCTGAAGCTTGTTTAGCAGGTTTTCTTTTCCCTAACAATCCTACTTTATTACTCGCACCAAGATTAGGATTATCACTTTCAACTGAACAAAGAGATTGACTAGAATGACTTTGTTTAGAAGTCTCATTTGTAAAAGACAAAGTCATCCTGTAACATAAATTAAATCAAGTAAAGCTTACGAGTACTCAATTTCTAGAGTCCCTAAAGTTTCTCTCTCCCTGTGGAAGGTTGGAGACGACAGCAAAGGCAGCTAGCAACCAACAAGAAGGGAGGTGGCTATAGCAAAGTTTGCTAGAAGAGGAGGGAAAGGAAGGTCACCTCACTGTCTTGTTAGTAAAAAAGAGTATTAAATTAGTATATTTTAGCTAGTATACAAATGACAATCAACAACTCATCGCCACATCATCTTCGTGTGGTCTACTAAAGGTGAAATGAGTTTAAAGAACATTTTAGAACTATTTACCAAACTTTAGGTTTCCAATCGCTTCATTTTCTTTCCTCTTACGGAACCCCCCCTTCATATCTTGCTTCTCTATCTTGCTTTTTCCACTTTCCCATTTCCTAGTTCTTCTTCAATATCTTCTTTACCAAACCAAATTTAAACTAATTCCCTTTCACTATTTACTAAACAAAATTAAACGATATTCTAGTTTGTAAAATATTATATATATATATATATATATATATATATATATATATATATATATATATGAATTTTAGAGAAATTAAAAAGAAACATTCTTATTTATGGGTTAACTATTTTCATTTTACAAAACCATTGACATAAAGTCATCATTTCATTACTTTTTTACTCATATTTTAACAAATTTCATTGACTCAAGTCTAGAGAGAGAGGAAAATTAGTGTGCATTAATAAAAAAATTCTGCAATGAGAGTTGCTTTTTTATCAGCTTTAAAAGAAAAAAAGGAAAAAAAAAGAAAAAAAAATAGAGGCAACAAAGATTCAAAACCTGAGTAATAAAACTGTGTTTGGATCTCTTTTTTCAACATTTTTAAGGAACAACAAGTCATAAGTTGAGACTGAGAAGAGTGTGATTTTTTTTTTTTCGTTGTTGTCATTTTTTCTGTTCACAAACTTCCCTTATTTATCATCTTCACCTCCAACATTGAGACATATACCCAAATCCCCTTTTTCCCTTTTCTTGCTTGCTTGTCTTTCAAATATTCCCCTTAAAGATTGGAAACCTGAGTTTGGTAAATAGTTCTAAAATGTTCTTTAAAACAGGCATAGCAACAAAACAAAGCCTGAGACTAGTTCTACAATGAACCTTAAAGAAAATTCAGCAAAACTAATGATGTTTGCAAAGGTCAGTCCAATTCGACATCATATTAGCAGAAACTCGCATGGAAACTAGTTCATTAACTTAAACTACATATACTAACTTCAAATCAATCAATCATTCCATGAGAGATGAGCTGACTATGCATATATACATGTGACTTAACATCTCCCAAGATACCAGCAAAACCAAATCTCTGAATAGAATGGAAGATTAGGCTTTTAAAGAAGACGTTGCTTAGTTCAAAACTGCAGACCATTTTAAGCAAATGGAAAAGAATATGGTTTTTTCTTCTCAAGCATCATCTACCCAGAAAAATTGATTCAGAGGAAACAAACTTGAACCCAGAAAAATCAAACCGCAAATGAGAAGTCCCAGAAATCCAAAAATCGAAATCGAAAGCAAAATTTTCACAAAAAAAAAGAGATATAAAACCTGCTCTGTTCCAATAGCCTGTGATTTGATGAAACCTTTCTCCTTGACGGCGACTACACAGAGTTTCTACCCACAGAAGCTATACTCGGCGACACTACTCACAAACAGAAGCTATACTCGACGAAGAGCCAAGAAGCTGTCCAGATCTGCTACATGCTACCCACGAACGAAAAGAAGACCCAAGGTGAATGGGCAGAATGAAAACCCTTAACGAACCCTCTGGATGAAATCCTCAGCTCCTTTGATGAAACCCTCGTGACGAACAGCCGAAGAGACGAAGCGAAGAGGCAAAAAGATTATCTGAGATTCTGAGGGAATGAAATGATGTTTGGCTACGTGCAAAATTAGGGCAAATGAAACCGAGGACCGAACCGACCCTATCGGTTCGGGTCGGTTCACTCTGAATCAATATTGAAGATCGAACAAAATCGAACCAAACCGAACCGGTTCGGTTCGGTTCCTTACACCCCTACTCAAACTTTTCAATTGAGAAAAAAAAAAACTCTTGCGAAAACACCCAACAAAAAGCTCACCTCTCGAATTCTTCTTTTCGAAAAATACACAGCACCCACACTGGTTTTTTTCTTCTCTGTTTCCGTAAAACAAAACTCACGGCCTCTGCTTTTTTTCTTCTGTCATAATCACACTTTGCCGCCAACACACTTAAATAGCTAGGTTAAATGTGAAACATAAATGTGTGGGCCAATGTCAAATGGGCTTTAAGGAGGTTTTGGGCACTACTTTTCCCAACAGGAACAAGCTTGAAAATTCTTAAGGTGAGACTACGCACACTCCCCCATCGACACATCAAATGATTATTTATTTGACAACTTGTCTAAAACTTTTCTTTTATATATATCTATAAAACGGTAAACAACTAATTTCCTTCGATAAATTATAGAAACCATCCACTTAAGATGAACAAAAGTGTTCACTCAATCACACATACAGTCTAAACTACATACCATACAATACGACCATAACTTCAACTTTCATAATCTAACACATACAGTCTAAACTACATACCATACAATACACACAACAATCCAAACTACTATATAGGCAACTTGATCAATAACCACTATCCACACGAGATCGAGCCAATTAACTCTCACATATTCTATCAAATCATCTAGCACAATCAATCTTGAACTCTGCAACCAATGCTCTCGCATTCATAGTCGTGCTATCCTCATATACCATGACTGAATCATCAAGCCCTCTCGAAGGAATCCGGTCAAGAATCCCTGAATCAATCTCCCATGGAGCATCAACAATGGTGGTGCTTCCCTCATACCCCTTCCCGCCCCCGACAGGAGTGAACTGAAATTGCAAAGCCAGTTCCAAATCATACACCACGTCGTGCATTGAAGGCCTATTCGCCCCAACTTCATCCACACACTTCTCTGCAACTTCAACAAATTTCCTCAATGAGTTCGCTTCGATGGTACCTACAAGAAAGGGATCAACCAGCTTTTCAATCTCTCCTCTCCTTTTGCACAGAACTGCCCATTCTGCTAAATTGATCTCTTCAATTGGAAGAGACTTGGCAATCGGAGGTCTGGCGGAGAGAACTTCAAAAAGCACAACGCCGAAGGCATACACATCGGATTTCTCAGTCAACTGGCAGGTGTTGAAGTATTCTGGGTCGAGATACCCGTAAGTGCCTCTAATGGTGGTGTCCAATTCGTTTGCATTTGGTAGTCCAGTTTTTGATATCCCGAAATCGGCAACCTTTGCATTGGAGTCTTTGTCGAGCAAGATGTTCGTGGTTTTAATGTCTCGGTGAATGATGACGCCGAAGGTGGAACCGGTGTGTAAATAATCAAGCCCTTTTGCTGCATCGATGCAGATTTCGAGCCTTTGTTTCCATGACAATGGAAGATGATCATGGGTCTCTGAACCATATAAATACTCTCTTAAAGTTCTCCCCTCCATGTATTCATAAACCAAGATCATCTCTTGGTTTTCGTCACAATACCTGCCAACAATATGTACAAAAGATTAAATATATTATTAGCAGGTAAAAGTATCTTGGGAAAAACAAGGTTAAATGACAATTTTGTCTATATAGTTTGAAGAAAGTTAGAATTTAGTCTCTATATTTTTTAAAGTTAGAATTTCATCTTTATGATTTGATAAAACTCTAACTTTCTCAATACCATAAAATCACCAAATTTATAATTTAACCGAAAAAGAACTATTTTGGTCTATTAACTTTCAAATGTCTATTCTAGTCTCTTTTAATTAACTTTTAACAATAACTTATGTCGGTATTTACAACTTAATAGTTGCTCATCTAATACTCGCTTGCATGGGGACTACGTGGCTCCAATGCATGAACACACATAACAAAGGTTAATATACATACTCAAGTGTCATGTAATCTATGTGTTAGAAACTAAATAAATTAAAGCTAACAACCAAAAGGAATTTTTAAAGTTCAAAGACTAATTAAAATATACGTTAACCAAAATGAAATTTACTCAAAAGTTAAAAATAAAAGACGAAGACTAATTAAAATATACATTAACCAAAATGAAATTTACTCAAAAGTTAAAAATAATAGACGAAAAGGAACATTTTAAAGTTGAAAAACCAAAATGGAACAAACTTGAAAGAAAATAAGGGAGCCATATTTTTTATTGAAGTTTAGTGGTGGTTTGACATACCCATATAAAGAAACCAGATAACGATGTCGAATTTGAGATAGTATAATGACCTCCGTCTGAAACTCCTTGATACCTTGTCCATGTCCAGGCTGACTTCGTTTCACAGCCACCTCCTTGCCACCAATAGTCCCAACATAAACCCTTCCAAATCCTCCCTCACCAATCATTTTCTTCTCATCAAAATCATTAGTTGCGGCAGTTATTTCGGCAAACGGAATCTTCAATTCGAGGTTCAAATTAGGAGCAAGATCTGCAATGGACATATTTTTCTCCGACGGGTCAGTTTGAGGAAGAGGGAAAGGACGATGCTTTTTGGATTTCCCACTTCGAATAAAATAACACAAAGCCAACCCAATTATTAAAGCTACAATCACAACACCACCAACACAAACCCCAATAATAACCCACTTTTGATTTTGTTTCTCTTCTTTCGAACTCAAAACAACAGGACCCACAGTCGATTTCTCAACCAACTCCATAATCTCAAGTCCATTCAAGAAGGCTTTTGACGATGGATCATCTTTATTGTGGGCTATGCCAACATCGAAATTTCCTGAACCGTCTGTAACAATGATAAATTCATACCTGAATGGCTTTGCAAAACCACTTATATCTATTTCTTCTTGAGAATCAACGACAGTTCGATTAACTCCAAGGAAGTAATCAAAACGGAAAGGCGTGCCTGATGGGTCGATGATGTCGCAGAAGTGGAAACGAACAAAATACTTGGTTCTCTTCTTGACCTTAAAAACCCAAGTTATATTTGAATCTCTTGAGCTTCCAGTGGCGTTGATATCCAATAATGCTTTTGCATGACTGTACACATAACTTGGGGCTGTGTAAATTGTTGTTACTTGAATGTATTTTATATCTTGGTTGAAGGTGACGTTTTTTGCAGGCGATGGAATAGTCATAAATCCATCATCTGGCAACCAAGTTCTCCATAATGTGTCGTTGTCTGGAGTGATCAAGGAACCACCCATCGAGAGCCTGTTGTTGAGAATATAAATAAGATTAAAACCAAATGCATCAATGTGACCATAGTTTTACGGTTAAGACATTACTCGGTTTCTAAACGTCTGTGGTTCAAATCTTCATCCCCACACATTTGTTATTCTAAAAAACGAATATACCTAGTCTTTGACCTTAACCTTTTAGGTTTATGAGTGGTTTAACTTGAAAGTACTAAATTATGGGGTGTGATTTTAACATCTTAAATTTTGAGAACGCTAAGGTTGAGAGTTTAAGTGAAGGTGGTTTAAAAGGCCTAGGTTTTGGAAGCTTACCATTTAAAAAAGGTTGGGTTGAAGAAACCGCGAGGGATTGTAGGTTTGGAGTAAAATTCCAAGTTCGAGAAATTCACAGGGCAAACATGTTAACATACATCTAAAGTGAAACCTGTACAAATCCAAACTCCTACCTCAAACGCCTCACAAAAGAATTTTTATCTGATTTTGGTTGTTCTTGAACTCGAAAGAAATAACTAATTCAGTCTATGAAATAGAGTATGACGATTTGAATCTTTGATCTCAAGGTTCACTTTGGCCGTCCATGAAACTTTTAAAATATGCATTTTATTTTTCAGAATTTTTTAAAAAGTAACTTTTTGTTAGTCCTCCGTACTTGATATTATTTGGGACCAAAACAAAATTGAAAATAAAACATCATTCGGAACCCAAACAAAATTTAAATCTAATTTTGGTTTTCCTTGGACTTTAAAAAAAAAAAAAAAAAAACTTCTTTTTGTTCAGTAACATGTGCGTGGGAATTCAAATCTGAAACATATATGACTTGATTATTTGCTATGCTCAAGTTAAAGAAAAAAAAACAGAGGAAACTTTTAAAATGTGTTTTATTGTCCAAATTTTTTAAAAAGTAACTTTCTTTTGCACCTAGTCGACATTATTCGAGACCAAAATGAGCATGAGAAAGTTTAAAATCCAAAATGAAATATAAACAAAACTTAAACGAAGATTAAATTTACCGTCTTCCCAAACATATAAAGATTGAGTGGGATTTAACACCTGTAAACAGCTTGAAATGCCTGGGAAGTCATCATATAAGTGTAGTTGCCTTTGAATCTTACTTCTGGAGAAACAGCATAAGCCGACTCTGATTTGAAATCTTCAGGAGCAAGAAAGAGTTCAATGGCGTTCACAAAAGCCAGAGACGATTCCAGAGGAGAAAATTGGATGCCAAATAACCCACTTTTAAGCTCAAAAGCGAACTCCTTAACAACTGGTGTGTTAAGATTGGTGTTTTGGAGTGAGAAATTGGATAACAACTGAAACTCAGAACTCGCAGAGACATTAAACCGAGCTTGAGGGAAGTTTTGAGATGTAAGTGCAAAGAAATGGAGACGAAGCACATAGGTGCCGTTTTGATTGATGCTCTCAAAACCATACCATGTTGGTTGATTGTAAACTCTTGCTGTGTGGTATATTTCATTTATGGATTTTGGGATGCTGTCGTTTCTAACGACTTTGCTTTTTCCGGGGTTGATCGACCAAGGACTGGGCTGGGCATCACCGATGAACTTCCGTTTGTCTCCGAAGAAAGCGTTGGAGTCCGATCCGCAGTTCAGAAAATACTTATCAGGAAGAAAGTAAGCTGAAGAGATGAGAAAAGAGGAAGAGAATTGAAGAAGTAGAAGAGGAAGGAAGTAGGGGAGTAAAGGCATTATCGCCATTGATTGGGGAAGAAAATCTTGGCAGAGTTGCTTTTTTTAAAGGATGGCGGAGGACAAAAACAAAATGATTAAAGCTTTTTTATGGGGTAATATATCTTTAGGTGTTTTTTCAATTTAGTTTCCATTATTTAAAAAGTTTTAATTTAGTTCTTTGAGACTAAAAATTCATGTGCATGATATTAGTTGGCAGAAATTTAAAGGTCGAATTAAGCGATCTCTAAATTTAAGCAATTTTTCTAACAAGTTAGCAAAAATTTCAATTTCTTCTACGCTGGCTTAATTCCTCATCTAAATTTCTTTTAACTCACTAAATATTATATGCTCATCAATCAATTTAGTCATTTACTCATAGAACGGGAATAATTGAAAATTCTTAAAATATTAACAAAAAATTGAAACTTTTTTTTTACACCAAAATTAAATTTTTTTAAACAATAACAAATAAATTGAAAAAAAACTAAATATTAGAGACTAAAATATATATTTATCTTTTTTCTAAATTTCTTTAGAAGGGTGGAATTTAAATGTCGCAAGCTTATTTTTGTCAATGAGCTTAAATATGCTTTAAATTGGCATATGAATGATCAAAGTTGGTACAAGCATTCAGATTAAAGTTGCTAAAACGAAAGGCTTTGCTTTTCTAATTATTAATAAAGAAAGACTTGCTTTACGACTTGATTTAAAATCTACCAATATAAAAGCTACCAATAGAAGATAAGAGTGGGAAAGGAGAAAGTATATCCCAAAAGCTTTTTGGTAGAAAAGAGATATTCAATAAAACAAGCCCATCTCTTTAACTTTAAAAAAGATGTTTGAACTGTCCTACATCATACATTTTAACAAACATCACTTGTATATATGTTGGGCCCCAAGTGTGAATTCACTTATATAGTGGAAGTAAGTTTAACTAAAGTTTAATGTAAAAAAACTCACAAAACTTAGAGAGGTAAATAAGTTGTGTTTATGGATTTAGAACTTAATTCAACTTCATTGACTATTTTGCTTCAAAAACTTACTTTTTTCAATTGATTGTGACTTTGCGGTTAGAAGAAAAATAGAATATACGTACAAAGACATAGCTAAGACTTACATATCTCGAGTGCATAAGACCAACAAATAAGAAGTTATGTAGCCTTTACTTCAAATTTGGTTTTAGAAAAATCATGTCGCTATTATGAGAAGCGACATTGATACTAGGAAGAATAACAATAAATAGTGGCACTTTCAAAATTTTATTTTAGAGGAGTATAAATTCATATAAATATATTTATGTAAATAATATTATAACAAACCATTATGTTAAATATTAGTTTGTTTATAAAATATGACTTTATATATCTTTTTGTTTGTTCTTAATTTGTTCAATATAATGCTTGACTTGATAGATTTAAAGAAAGATAATAATAGAGACTTTGAAACTCACAATATTGAGTGGGGGTTCTGTTTCTTCTTTATTAGAATTGTAGTTTATTCATACCGTTAAAGAAAAACTAAATATTTTCTAAATGAAAATTAATGATAAACAATAAGAGAAATAATAACAGCAATTAGATAACAAACTAGAGAGAAGGAAAACTAAAAGCAAATGTATTCTCGATGATGTTATATGTGTATTTTAAAGAGTCCAACAACCACTATTTATAGGACTTATAAGATCTACACAATTCCTAAGAAGGAAGAGAAATCGTCTTTAAAATCACAATTTAAAAGGAAAACTTAAGATAATGAGATGGATAATGGGAGAACATAATCTATGGAAATTATGGGCATTTAATTAGAATATTTAAATATAATTTAGGATATTCATAATAATCAATATATGTTTAGTTCTGTTTACATGATATCAAGAAAAAAAAAAATCAAATCTAGAGGAGAAACTAAAATAAAAAGGGGAAATTGCAAGAATAGCAAAAAATATTAGTATATTTGCAAACCTAGCCATAGTTTTTGAAATTGGCAAATATAGTAAAAATATTTAAATATGATTTTCATTTTTTTATTATTCCAATTTTACCCTCAATGGTATATCAGCATGTATATCAGAGTATATCTGATATACTTTATATTTCGTATATCAGTCAACTGATATATTAAATTATAATGACCATACTTATCCTATTAGACTTCATAGGGACGTTACTACATGCATTCTAATAGAATTTAGAAATCTTTAATAAAAACACAAAAAGATTTAAACATTTGTTAAAACAATCAAAAAAAACTTTTAGCTTGGGATCCCTTTATTTCAAAGCATAAGGATAAACTAAAACATTTAAAATCTGAAATAATTTGTAGAACTCAATAGTTAAAAGGTCATAAAAAAAAGAAATGCTAGCCTATAAGAGATTTGCAGAAATACAATTTCTCTACGTCACCCATGGCCCCTTGCAACAACTATCCTATCATTCGCCTAGCATGCCCTTGCCCTTACCTGAAAAGAAAAACATTTTGAAAAAGGGTGAGTGTATTTAAAATACCCAGTAAGTGACCTGACTACAGTGGTCAGGATATGCAAACACATACAACGTGATTTTTAAAACTTTTTCCTCTAGTGGGACCTATAATACTTCCATAGTGGAAATATTTAACTTTTACTTTTCTCTTTGGCTTAATGTGGACAACTAACCCAACCTAACATTTCCTTTCTATTTAACCCTTTCAGGTTCCTTTTCAATTAACCTTTTCAGGTTCTTTTCAATTAGGTGTACATCTATAATTTAGGGGGTAATTGCCACAACCTTCGAAATCATTCTATCATGAAAAACATACATGTATGCATGAGGTCCCAAAGCATTTTAAACTTTTCATTCCATGATGCAACACGAAGTAACATTCTCATAAATCATAAACCATAACTCATGCATCACATACACAATAATATTTGGCAATCCACAAGTAAAAATTCATTTTATATACCCCAAGTATTTTAAAATTTTCATTAAAAATCCTTAATAAAATATTTCTAAAATCTTTTCATTTCAAATTAATTTTTTTTTTCAATTCAGTTCCTAACTTGCATTTAAGCATACCGGCGTAAAGTTCCTTACCTTGGCTAAGCTTAAGATTCCAAATCACCCAATTGCTCACCAAAATTCCTTCGCCTTGAACCTCAGTCAAACAATTTGGAGCCTAATTCAAACTATCCCTAAGATTAGAAACAATTCCTAAAATTCATAATTAAATCCAAGGTTCTTGATTTAATTGTACTCTCAAGTTTAATCTACCAAAAATCCAAAACTCCAAAACTCCAAGGACCTTTGAGACTACAAAAAAATCTTACCCAAAAGTTCTAATTACCAACTGAACAGCAACTCAAGGGGCAATGCTCGTGACTTCAACGCCGGATCAGAGTGGGTATCCTTAAAACACATCAAGGTCCATAAATCAGTCTTACCCATAACCAAAAACATCAAGAAAACACGTAAAACTACTGCTTACCCATGTGAAAACGGGGCCGAAACGGTGTTGTGCAGTACCGAAAATCTCCCAAAAATCGATCTGCAACAGTGACGGGGTTCGGGTTCGCGGCCGGCAGCGGTTTGTGACTGAGGCACGGCGTGCAGCGGCGGATCCTAGAAGCTCGGTCCGGTTTGCAATTCTGCGCGAGCAGCAGTTCACGGACAGAGAGGTGGTTTGGGGCGGTCTGTGGTTCGGGCGAGCGGCTGTCTGCACGTGTGGTGGCTGCGTGAGGTGGGCGATCGGGCGGTTGGGTCTGCGGCGGCGGTCGGAGCTGCTGGGAAGACAGAAAAAAAAAAAAACAAAAGCTTCTTGCTTCAATGGGGGTGGTTGTCGAAAACAAGGAGGAAGAAGAAGAGATTTAGAGAAGATGAAGGCTCAGCTTGGCTTGGCTTGGCTTAAAACTCACCTAGGGCTACGTGTAGATTAAAATATTAGAGATGGATATTAGGGCTTGGCTTAAAGTCTCTTAAATAACCAAATTGCCCTAAACATCAATTAAATCCCATTGTTCCTTCTTTCTTCCCATTCTACCCTCCAATTCTCTAATTTCAATTATGTTGAATCTTCAAAATTAATCATCAATACACACCTTAAACATAAAATTGGCCTTTCAATTAATTTAAATCAAAAATTTAAAGCCTTAATTAATACCTGAAAGTGTCGGTCGTTACAATCTTCCCTCCTTAAAAACTTTCGTCCTCGAAAGTTTCTAGCCTTGAAAAAGCTCAGGGTATCTAGCCCGCATCCATCCTCTCGCTCCCAAGTAGCCTCCTTGGACTGGTGGTTTTTCCATAGCACCTTAACAAGGTTAATCTCTCGATTACGAAAAGTCTTCTGATCTCTCACAAGAATTTGCACAGACTTTTCTTCATAGCTCAAATTCTAGTTCAACTGCAAGGGCTTAAAATCAATCACATGTGATGGATCCGACATGTATTTCCTCAACATGGACACATGGAACACACTGTGTACTACAGAAAGTGATGGCGGTAAAGCCAATCTATAAGCTACAGGGCCAATCTGCTCCAGAACTTCAAATGGCCCTATAAAACGTGGACTTAACTTTCCTTTTCGACCGAACCTCAAAACTCCCTTCATTGGAGCCACCTTCAAGAACACATGATTACCCACATCAAATTCCAAGTCCCTGCGCCTCGAATCAGCATAGCTCTTTTGTCTACTCTGTGCGGTTTGCATCCTTGCTCTAATATTTTCAATCGCATCATTAGTGGCTTGGACTAACTCGGATCCCAGCAACTGACGTTCACCAACTTCGTCCCGACAAATAGGAGACCTGCATCTTTTACCGTTCAAAGCTTCAAACGGTGCCATGCCGATGGTTGCTTGGTAACTATTATTGTAGGCGAACTCCATCAGATGCAAGTGGGTATCCCAACTACCTGCAAAGTCCAACGCACAGGCTCGTAGCATATCCTCTAATATCTGGTTTAACCGTTCTGTTTGACCATCTGTCTGGGGATGAAAAGTGATAGCACTCAAAAGTGTGCTATTTCTAGGCTTAGATTTGTGTTGGTTTTATATGTTTACAGTGAGCTTTCATGCATTTTTATCTATTTTGTAGATTTTGAGCAATTGGAGCTAACCGGGCTTTTTGGAGCATAATTAAAGCTTAAAGACATACTTTGGAGCAAAGAAGATAAGTAGAAGAAGTGTTAAAAGTGAGAAAGCTCGAAAGGACAGCGTTGAGACGCTGTCCATAGCGTTTCAACCCTATCCTTGCAGCTTTCCAATTTCAATTTCCAGCAGAAGCAGCGTCGAGACGCCAGAAACGCGCGCGCCTCTGGATTTCCGTCCGTAGCGTTGAGACGCTGAGCACAGTGTCTCAACGCTACTCCGTGTTGCCTTCTGTATTTCGTGAATTAGGGTACAGCGTTGAGACGCTGTCCCTAGCGTCTCGACGCTGCCCCGAGAATTATAAAAAGAACACTTTAGCTACGGATTTGGGGGGCCGTTTTGGAGATCCTAGAACCCTATTTCGACAAGGAGCATTATTTTGGGACATAGAGAGCACCTTGGAGAGCTAAGGAGGAGACTCAAAGCTCGAGATCGCGGGACATCACGACGGGAACGAGTGTTGGCACGCGACGTCCAGTTTTTTTCTCTTTTCCCTTTACTTTGTTTCTTGAACTTAGGATTTGTTGGACTAAATGTTGAATGTAATTTTTAGTATCCTAGACTCTTAGAGGATTGTACTTTTAAACTTTGTTTGGTTTTTGAATTCTATTATATCGTAACGCCTTTTATGCATCTTGAATCAATTGTCTAAGTTTTTGGCCATAGCTTTGCATGTTAGGTTAAATTTAGCTTGAGAAAGCGAATTTAACTAAAGAACTTAGATGCATGACTAAAATTAATCTATTGCATGAGAATGAATAGGTTAATATTAGAAGTCATTAAAAGAGTTTCTTAATGCCATGTTTAGGTGTAGAAATAGACCGAGAGGTTGATTTACTACTTTATATGAGTTCAATTGGGCTTGAGAGAGTCAATTGCATATTTTAGTAATTCTTGGCTTAAGGTCGTTGCATATTCTACGATTCTTCAACCAAATTCATAGTTGCACTTCATGTAATGCAATCTTCACTAGTTTCTCTAAACGGTCTCCAATCTTTGTAAATAATTAATTTAGTTTAATCTTGTTTAAATCTAAAGTTAGGTTCTGTAGATAAAATTGAGCATTGGTAATTGTAGTACTTAATTAATCTAAGAAATCCAATCCCTGAGATCGACCCTGGCCATTACTACTACAAATTGTAAAGGTCTGGTTAATAATTTTATTTGATAGAGCCTTCGACAAGTTCTTTATCAAAAAGACGTGCTGAAATGCAACTGAGTACCTAGAGCCTTTTGCAAACTTTTCCAGAAGTTAGATGTAAATCGAGAATCTCTGTCCGAAACAATCCTCATAGGAACTCCGTGCAATCTAACTATCTCCTCCATGTACAATTGTGCCAACTTCTCTGCGGAGTAAGTAGGCTTCCCTGGAAGAAAGTGTGCTGACTTAGTAAGTCTATCCACAATAACCCATATCACTGTGTAGCCTCTAATTGTCCGGGGTAGCCCTACCACAAAGTCCATAGAGATCTCATCCCACTTCTACTGTGGAACGCTTAACGGTTGTAACAAGCCTGCTAGCTTCTGTCGTGGGGCTTTCACTTGCTGGCAGACTAAACACCTGTTAACATAGTCCGCCACGTCCTTTTTCATTCCACGCCACCAGTAAAACTGTTTTAGATCTTGATACATCTTTATACTACCTGGATGCATTCAAAAATGGAGAACAGTGCGCCTCAGTCAAAATCTCATTCTTAAGTTCATCAATCTCTGGCACACACAAACGTCCCCGACACAGGAGACCACCATCAGAAGCTAGAGAAAACTCACTCGCCTGGTCTATTCCTACTTGTTGTAACATGCCCATTAGACTAGGATCCCCCTGTTGGGAATCTATAATACGTTGTCTCAGGGTTGGCTGAACTGTCAACTGGGCTAACTGTGCTGTAGCTTCCCCCACTAACACTGCTATCTCTGCACGCTCTAAATCGGCCCGTATATCAGCTTGGTCAGTAATCAGAGCCGAAGTGTGCATTGTCTTTCTGCTAAGAGCATTAGCAACTATGTTTGCTTTGCCTGGGTGATACAAAATCTCAACATCGTAATCCTTTACTAACTCCAGCCATCTGCGTTGCCTCATATTTAACTCCTTCTAGGTGAAGAAGTATTTTAAGCTCTTGTGGTCTGTGAAGATCTGGATTTTCTCTCCATACAGATAATGTCTCCAAATCTTCAAGGCAAAAACCACTGTTGCCAACTCCAAATCATGGGTCGGATAGTTGCGCTCGTAGTCTTTCAACTGGCGGGAGGCATAGGCGATAACCTGTCCATGCTGCATTAGAACAAATCCCAAGCCCTTCTTTGAGGCATCACTATAGACAACAAAACCTACTGTTTCATCAGGCACGGTGAGTACTGGGGCCGTGACTAACTTCTGCTTCAACTTTTGGAAACTTGCTTCACAATCATCACTCCACATAAACGAGCTACCCTTTTGTGTCAACTGAGTCAAGGGCCCAGCTATCTTAGAGAAATCCTACACGAATCGTCAATAGTAGCCTGCCAAACCCAAGAAACTACGCACTTCGATGACCGTGGTTGGGCAAGGCCACTTAGTCACTGCCTCTATCTTTGCGAGGTCCACTAATACTCCGTCCCTTGACACCACGTGCCCTAGAAATGACACTTGCTGAAGCCAGAATTCACACTTAGAGAACTTTGCATACAGCTTATTCTCCCTCAAAATTGTTAAAACTCTCCTAAGATGTTGCTCGTGTTCCTCGTCAGACTTGGAATAGACCGAATATCATCAATAAATACAATCACAAAAGTATCTAGGAATTCCTTGAATACTCTATTCATCAAGCCCATAAAGACTGCAGGCGCATTTGTCAATCCAAACGACATCACAGTGAACTCATAATGTCCGTACCTGGACCTGAAAGCTGTTTTAGGAATATCTTCATCCCAAATTCTCAACTGGTGATAACCTGACCGCAGGTCAATCTTAGAGAACACTGTTGCCCCCTGTAACTGGTCAAAGAGGTCATCTATACGAGAGAGAGGGTACTTGTTCTTGATAGTTACCTTGTTTAGCTCTCTATAGTCTATGCACAGAAGCATAGATTCATCTTTCTTTTTCATGAACAACACAGGTGCCCCTCACGGTGACACCGCTGGGACGTATGAGTCCTTTATTCAAAAGATCCCGCAATTGTGACTTGAGTTCCTTTAACTCTGTTGTGGCCATTCTGTAAGGAGCTTTAGAGATAGGAGTTGTCCCTAGCTCGAGCTCTATGCTGAAGTCTACCTCCCATGTTGGAGGTAACCCTGGAAGGTCTTAAGGAAAAACATCTAGAAACTCATTTACCACTGGTACTGATGATGCTAAAATCTCAGTACATCTGGTGTCGGCCACACACGCCAACACACCCCATGCCCCTTGGTTGATCAACTTCCTTGCCTTCAGGGCAGAAATCACCTTAGGGGCAGTCTCAGTTTTGGACCCTTTAAACTTGTAGTTTGCCTACAACGGTGGCATAAATACCACCTCCTTATGGAAACAATCAATACTGGCGTGATTCTCTGCTAGCCAGTCCATGCCTAGGATTACATCAAACTCTTGCATATCTAAGACTACCAAGGTCACATCTAACTCACGATCTAAAACTAACACTTTACATGCTTTTACTTTTTCAGTAGCTAACAAACTCACCCCTGCCGGGGTGGCAACAAACATAACATATAGCAATGGTTCCAGTTATAATTTAACTTGACTCACAAAAGATGCAGAGATAAATGAATAAGTAGAACCTGAATCAAAGAGCACGAAAGCAAGGTGCCCAAGTATCGGGAGTGTACCTATTACCACAGAATCTGAATTTCCAGCACCCCGACTCATAGTAGCATAAGCTTTCCCTTGTTTGATCGTGGGTTTAGAAGAACCAGCACCACTAGAACTCGGAGGCTGAATCCCAGTACCTCTGTTGGGGCAACTTTCAGCTCGGTGACCCTTCTGTCCACACCTGAAGCATGCTCTCGTCCTGGCCAAACATTTACCCCAATGTTGTCTCCCACATTCGCTACACTGTGGCTTATAGCCACTATTACCTCCTGGCTTATGTGACTGCTGCCTATGTCCTAGAGTTGAACATGATTTCCCAAACGAGTACTGAGGGCGCTGGGAGTGCTGAGGGCCAGAGGTCATCTGTCCCCACTTTCTTTTCTGACTTGTGGAGGGACCTGGATTTGCAGGCACATGAGGCTCACTCTGCTGACGAACGCCTATCAATTCAGCTGCCCTCACTGCCGTGGCATAATCAGGAGGTGTCAAGGCCTGAACGAGGCCTCGAATATCCTCATCCAGACCCATCATAAAGCGCTCTGCTTTCTTGGCCTCAGTGTCGACCAGCTCAGGGACGAAGCGTATGAGCCTCATGAACTCTCTCTCGTACACCTCCACTGACCGCTTATTCTGGCCAAGTTGCAAAAACTCTGCTTGCTTCCTATAACAGGCGGCCGCTGGGTAAAACAACCTCCAAAAGGCTTCTTACCAGCTCACCGTTGGTGCCCACAGTTCTCATCACAGACTCCCACCACATGAACACGTCATCTCTCAACATGAACGCCGCACAGGACACCTTCTGCTCCTCCAGACAATTCATGAGCCGAAAAATGGTTTCTATGGAAGACAACCACACCTCTGCCACTGTCGGGTCCCCTGAGGATCCATCAAACGTACGAGGGTCGTATTTCCCAAAATCTTTCAGGTATCTCGCCTCCAGAGATGCACTTCCGTGATTCTTACCCAATTGTGCTAGCTGGTTTGCCTCTGTGGTCTGCGCCAGGGTCTACATGGCCTCTAACAACATTGCTGTCATAGTAGGGTTTGCCTGGCCAATAGGAGGCACTACTAGAGGGTTCACACCCTGAAAGGCTGGTTGCTTCAGTAGTGGGTCCTGCACCCCTACGTTCCCTTGTCCCCTACCTCATCGAACCCTTCCTCCTCTTCGTGGTGGCATCTCTACAGAACACTACACCACAACTAATCTATTTAAGTCTACCAATTCCATAACCAATCAATTTAAACAACATGCAAGCATCTATTGTAAACTCGAAAGCATAGCATAGGCAACCCTTTTTCAAAAGATAAATAAATTATAAAGAATGAGTAACTGAGGCAATCTTTAGTACATGGGCATACCTGGCGATGACTGGGTATTTGCTGCTTGGCCATGGGATACTTAATGCTTACGATGTAAGCAAGTCTACAGAACCCATAACCTTGGGCTCTGATACCAACTATAACGACCCTACTTATCCTATTAGACTTCCTAGGGACGTTACTACATGCATTCTAATAGAATTTAAACATCTTTAATAAAAACACAAAAGATTTCAACATTTGTTAAAACAATCAAAAAAACTTTTAGCTCGGGATCCATTTATTTCAAAGCATAAGGATAAACTAAAACATTTAAAATCTGAAATAATTTGTAGAACTTGACAGTTAAAAGGTCATGAAAAAAAGAAATGCTAGCCTATAAGAGATTTGCGGAAATACAACTTCTCTACGTCACCCATGGCCCCTTGCAGCAACTATCCTATCATTCGCCTAGGATGCCCTTGCCCTTACCTGAAAAGAAAAACATTTTGAAAAAGGGTGAGTATTTAAAATACCCAGTAAGTGACCTGACTACAGTGGTCAGGATATGCAAACACATACAACGTGATTTTTAAAACTGTTTCCTCTAGTGGGACCTATAATACTTCCATAGTGGAAATATTTAACTTTTACTTTTCTCTTTGGCTTAATGTGGACAATTAACCCAACCTAACATTTCCTTTCTATTTAACCCTTTCAGGTTCCTTTTCAATTAACCTTTTCAGGTTCCTTTTCAATTAACTTTTTCAGGTTCCTTTTCAATTAGATGTACATCTATAATTTAGGGGGTAATTGCCATAGCCTTCGAAATCATTCTATCATGAAAAACATACATGTATGCATGAGGTCCCAAAGCATTTTAAACTTTTCATTCCATGATGCAACACGAAGCAACATTCTCATAAATCATAAACCATAACTCATGCATCACATACACAATAATATTTGGCAATCCACAAGTAAAAATTCATTTTATATACCCCAAGTATTTTAAAATTTTCATTAAAAATCCTTAATAAAATATTTCTAAAAGCTTTTCATGTCAAATTATTTTTTTTTTCAATTCAGCTCCTAACTTGCATTTAAGCATACCGGCATAAAGTCCCTTACCTTAGCTAAGCTCAAGATTCCAAATCACCCAATTGCTCACCAAAATTCCTTCGCCTTGAACCTCAGTCAAACAATTTGGAGCCTAATTCAAACCATCACTAAGATTAGAAACAATTCCTAAAATTCATAATTAAATCCAAGGTTCTTGATTTAATTGTACTCTCAAGTTTAATCTACCAAAAATCCAAAACTCCAAAACTCCAAGGACCTTTGAGACTACAAAAAAATCTTACCCAAAAGTTCTAATTACCAACTGAATAGTAACTCAAGGCGCAATGCTCGTGACTTCAACGCCGGATCGAAGTGGGTATCCTAAAAACACATCAGGGTCCATAAATCAGTCTTACCCATAACCAAAAACATCAAGAAAACACGTAAAACTACTGCTTACCCACGTGAAAACGGGGTCGAAACAGTGCTGTGCAGTATTGAAAATCGCCCAAAAATTGATCTGCAACAGTGACGGGGTTTGGGTTCGCGGCCGGCAGCTGTTTGCGACTGAGGCACGACGTGCAGCGGCGGATCCGAGAAGCTTGGTCTAGTTTGCAGTTCTGCGCGAGCAGCAGTTCACGGATAGAGCGACAGTTTGGGGCGGTCTGCGATTCGGGCTAGCGGCTGTCTGCACGTGTGGGGGTGGCATGAGGTGGACGATCGGGCTGTTGGGTCTGCGGCGGCGGTCGGAGCTGCTGGGAAGACAGAAAAAAAAAAAACAAAAGCTTCTTGCTTTAATGGGGGTGGTTGTCAAAAACAAGGAGGAAGAAGAAGAGATTTGGAGAAGATGAAGGCTCGGCTCGGCTTGGCTTGGCTTAAAACTCACCTAGGGCTGCGTGCAGATTAAAATCCCATTTTAATTCTATTAAATAACCAAATTTCCCTAACACATAAATTAAATCTTTCTTCCCATTCTACCCTCCAATTCTCTAATTTCAATTATGCTGAATCTTCAAAATTAATCATCAATACACACCTTAAACATAAAATTGGCCTTTCAATTAATTTAAATCAAAAATTTAAAGCCTTAATTAATACCTGAAAGTGCCGGTCGCTACATAAATATAATGTATATTAGTTATACGATTGATATACTAAGTTATGCCACTGAAATACCAAATTTATCAGTCAACATGTGCATGTGCACTTGTTGTTATAATGGACTTAATTTGAATCCTTATTCATATGTTTCAAAATATTATTTTGCTAGTACATTGTCATCAACTCTACAATGGTTCACTTCGTCCTGTTGGTAACCATTTTGATTAGAGTATTGTAGATATTGATAATAACGTATTACCTCCAATTGTTAAACGTCAGATGGGGCAACCTAAAAAACAAAGGATACCTTCACAGTTGGTGAGTTGAAAAGCTCAGACATGACTAAATTGCATTTTTAGTGCTTAAGTAATCAAAAACGTGTTTAAAGTGAACTAAACATGTCTAAATCACCTCCAAACGCTCACAAAGTCGATCTCAACTCAATTTCTAAATTGTTTAAAAACCACAGTCTTCCATTATGGGGTGAATAGTTTATTTCCATCACACTCATGTTAAATGTTATTTAATAATAACATCAGTGTATTAGTAGTATATCATCACTCATTCAAAATTCATTTCAAGTATAACATTGATGTATCAATAGTATATCATTACTCATTAAAAATGCATTTCAAGTATACCTCATTGATTTGACAGTAATATATCAACACTCATTGAAAATGCAATTTCAAGCTTTTGGTATATTGGCAGTTTATCAGAAATCATTCAAAATTCATTTAAAGTATAATATTGGTGTATCAATAGTATATCAATACTCATTCAAAATGCATTTCAAGTATATCATTAGTATATCAATAGACTATATTGGCACTTATTCAAAAATATAATTCAATTTCAAGTATATGTATATGATTAGTGTATCAATAGTTTATCAACACTCATTCAAAAGTTTATCAATATAGGTGTTTCAATAGTATATCAATATTCATTCAAAATGCATTTCAAGTATATCATTAGTGTATCAAATGGTATATCAAATTAGGTAGATATATCATATATCACTGGTATATCAAATATATCGTTGGTATATCAACACTCATAATCAAGTATATCAATGTTATTAACTCCTTTTGAGTAATGTAACAAATGAGGTATATCAATAGTATATCAGCTTTCATATCAGGTATAGAAGACAAACATTTAGGTTATAAAAGACAAACGTTTCATTTAAAATCTGTAAATAACACAACACAATTCAATAAGAGAAAGAGAACACAATAAAGAGAAGTAAAGAGAAGTAATATATCAGGTATATCATTGATATATCAACATTTGTAATTAGGTATATCAATGGTTATATCAAATTAGGTATATCAATGATATACCAAATCGGGTATATATCAGGTATATCATTGTATTCATTTGAGGTAAAACAATATGATTGTATCATTTTAGTAGTATTTTGAGTATAATATCAGTATATCATATATCAATCAACATTCACTTTGTTGGGATTTATGCCCTAAAGCCTCGTAATTAATAATTTATTTAATAATTAATAATAATTTTGATTATTTTATTTGCAATATAATATTATCCATTATATGAAAAATCCAAGGTTATTAGTGTAATCTTGAACAGTATGTGGTTGACATACAGGAGGATCGTGTTCAAGAAATAACCTAAAGGGTCATAGTATATGGATAAGGTTGAGTGCCTTATCCTGGTAACACTATTGATACGGCCCACTTTGTAATAGTTACAAATGATTTGATCCAAATCATTCATGTGGAGACATGTGAGTGGGGGTATATTATACAATGATTTTGTATAAGACTGGACCACGAAATATTTAATCTCTCTTTACAAATCCGTTAATTGAGAAGATTAATATTTCATCAGGATGATCATATGTGACTCGATCTTAATCTTGAGTGAGTTATGAACTCCTGCATGTGAGGGCTTGTCCTTTGATTTGCATGGGCGAGAGTGGCTTTTGTAGCCGATTCAATATGCCTACCATTTTGGGGACTTGACCAAATAGGGAGCTGGGAACATAATCTCACAAGATGAAATTCACTCCTTCCCATATAGGGTAAGTAGATGAGTAGTTCCCTTAAGTGCTGCTTTCGGGACTTAAACAATGGGGCCCCACCCTCTCATTGGCCCGAGAGGGACTTAGTTTATAATTAGATTATAAACATATTGTTCATTAGAGAATCAGTGGTACTTAAGGTGCAAGATGTAATTATAGGGGTAAAACGGACTTTTGACCCAGCTGTAATTACGAACAACTCGTGAATGATCGACTTGCATGTAGTGATTATATCAATGGACACAACTTGTCCTACAGTGCATAAGAGTGTAACTTTAGGTCTATAGTGGAGTGACCCTAGAGTTAATGAATGAAAATTGATTAATTAAAAAGTTTAATTAATTAATTTTGTATCATTTGAGCTTATAATCTGTAGGTCCATAAGGTCCCATTGCTAGCTCATAGTAACACTAAAAGATCAATTTAGTTGAAAGAAAAATTTGAAATGTTCAAATTAATATTTAATTTGAAGTGTTCAAATTAATATTTAATATATTAGATATATTAAATATAAAAGAGGAAAATATATTTATTGTATTTGATACATTAAATATTAAAATTTGAAATGTTCAAATTTAATATTTAATTTGAAGTGTTCAAATTAATATTTAATATATTAGATATATTAAATATAAAAGAGGAAAATATATTTATTGTATTTGATACATTAAATATTAAAATAATTAATATATATTTTAATTATTAAATAAAAGATATTTATAGAATTTGAATAAGATTCAAATAAATAAATATTGTAGAAGATTTGAATGAGATTCAAATAAATATAAGATATATTTTAATATATTAGATATTAAAATATAATATTTTAATTATGGCAAAGATTTTCCCTTGGTCTCTATAAATAGGACCCTTGGCTTGAGCCATTCTACACAACAAATATCTCCTCAATAGAGAGAATTAGAGAATTCTCTCTAGACTTCTTCCTCTCCAATCCCTTGTGGATTTTCTTTCAAGAGGCTCCCACAAGCCTTGGTCCTATGTTTGAGTCATAGCCAAGAAGACTTTGTGAAAGAGATAAAGATCCGCCAGAAGAATCTCCATATTTTCAAGGTATGTTATGCTTAACCCTTGTATTTTAGTTTAATTCTAAATAAATCAAAGACGATTCCTATGCTTCCGCTGTGGGTTTAATTCGATTATTCCCTTCACACTTAAGGTAAAACATGAGTGAGAATACAGTGAGTGTCACATAAATACAGTGAGTGTTCTTTGAAGTGGCAGTGACTTTTGTTCGATATATATATATATACATACTTATTTGACTTTTGTCACATAAATATATTGAATGACCTTGCAGCTAGAATTTTGGGACAAGATTCTGAAGCTTTGTCTTTGAAGTGGCAGTGAGCATTTATTAAGTGAGAATACAGTGAATGTTCTCTTGGGATTGGGTATTTTTTCTTTGTTGTTTATCCCAAGCTATCGGGTTGTGATACTTGGAAGTCGATAGCCATTGTTAGGCTATTGAGGGTTAGTTTATAGCACGATTTTGAGGGCTTCTTGTAATCTCTCATTTAGTAGAACCTACAGTTGCAAAAGACTGGACGTAGTCCCGAGTTTGGGGTGAACTAGTATAGATTCCGGTGTCGTTCTCTTTTTCCCTATCTCTTTAAATTATTATTTGTGACTCTTGTTTGATTGGCTTATCCTGAGGATTGGGAGAATTAATATTGTAGTAATTTTGTTGTTATTATATTATTATTTTTCTCCCAACAAATCAAAGTCATGAGGGCTTATGCTTAAAGTGGACAATATTATACTATTGTGGAGATTGTGGAGATAAGTGGAGGTTCCCTTGTCCTTAATATTAGTTCTCTATTTGTTCACTTGATTGCATCTCTAGTTTCTTAAAATCTCTTCCCTCAATGCTTAAGGAATTGAGCGTTTTTACCCTTGCATTTCCATCAGTTTTCTTCTTTTCATTGAATTTCATATTTTCTTTGTTAGGCGTTTCTCCAAAATTTACTCAAGAGTGCTTCTATATATATAAATGTATATATATATAGCTTGGAATAGATGATTCTTGGCTTTAAAATCCTTCAACATCAATTCTTTTAATTCTTTTTGTTGCACTTCTGGCAATATCAATCCTTCTTCAGGTTCTTTATGTTAAATCACCAATCAATCTAAAAGTTTAAGTTGGTAGGTTATGGTAAATTTAATTATATATCAATACTTTCACACTCCCCTCATTTGTAGGCTTGAAAATTTGTGAAAGACTCAACAAGTGGAATTAGGGAGAAAACTACTTTACAAAGGTTCGAAAACAGGACTTCCTACTCTGATACCATGTTAAATTACCAATCAATCTAAAAGCTTAAACTGATAGGTTATGGTAAATTTAATTATATATCAACACTTTCACACTTTATAACTGTCTTGATAAGATGCTAATAACCTTTGTTTTTTAGTAGATTTTTCATGAGCTCCAATGGTCATCGTGACCATAAAAAATTGGAATGGTTGGCTGCATGAAATTCCTATTCTCACTCACCTACTCTAAAAATCACTAAAACAAAAAGATTGAGATGTTTTCTTCTTAGACCTTAGTGGGTGGCTCAATAATTCCCATTTTAACAAAATTACAAATATAAAAGAATTTAGGCATATTGGATGAATGATCTGCTTTATTGAATAGCAAGATTATGCTTATAAAGCCATTACAACAAACAACAACTGTCACACCCCGCCCCAAATTACCCTACCAACCTAGGACGAGTTGTGGCGACAATAGACTCCGAGTGCATAATGGAATCTATTGTCAATTCTCGCTTGTCATAACTCGACTTCCTCTTTAGTCATCCAATATCCAACACAACAACGATTTTACTTTTTACTTACAAAATATGAGACTGGTGGCAGATTCGATCAACTAACTCTAGTTGAAACTCAAGAGCAACTTGGTGAAAAATTAAGAATAAAAGAATGAGCTATAAAGCTTAGTGAGTGGTAATTTCATAATAAAATAACTTTCTATTAAATTCTCTTTGTACTAATCATAATTCAAAACTCCGTAAATCAATGCAAATCATGAACAATTTATAACTCTCAAGATAAATAAAACTCAGTAAAATCTATAACAATAACTCTTGAAAACATAAGCATAAACTAAGATTACTATTTTTGAAACAATAACGCTTGAAAACATAAGCATAAACTAGTAAAACTCACCACCAAACTTGTACCCAAATCTCTATCATACTGGCGTAGAGTAATCTTCATACGCACAACAGAGCAATCTCTGTCATACTATGCATCGAGTAATCTCCAAATACATAGCAGAGTCATCTCTATCATACGTGCACGCAGAGCTTCCCCCATAGGGCTAAGCATCCTAACACACGGCCCAAAGCCTATGTGTGTGCTAGAGTGGGTCCCAAAGACCTTTCTCTCTCTTATATACTATGGAAACACATTCACATAGTATACAGGTAATCATCATGGGTACATAGATCTAGTGGTTTGAAATCCACTTCCAGCATAAAAACTTTTAATTCTCAAGCTCTCTCTAAAAATCATATTCTTTCTCTAAAACAACATTTCATAACCTTGAGAGATTTTTAAAATAATACTAGATATTTATAATTTCTCAAATAATCATCAAATCTCTCAAATAATATAAATCATTTCCAAAGTCATATTTTCTCTAAAACCACATCTCATAAATCTCATACATTTTTCAATAAACACTAAAATTCTTCCAACTTCTCAATAATTATAAAATATTTCAAATATTTCTCAAATGATACTTCCAGCCAAAAACATAAATTATTGGAATTTCAATACCATTTCTAGAAATTTCATTACAATTCTCTTAAAATCTCTTAGCAATTTCTCTAAAATCACACATGACTATAAAATTTTTGAAAATCCATAATAATAATCAAATAAGGAAAACAATTTATAAAATAAACCACTCACTTAACTATTATCGTCGATACCTTGGATTGTAAGCTATTCTAATTATTGTCGAGCCTGAAATTTCAATAATCATATCAATAATTATTCTCCAAACAAGTAGTTGAAATACTATAACACCAACTAAATATCAATTAACCCAAATCTTATCTTTAAATACTCCCCATTAGTTAAACCATCAAGTTATACTTTATGTTTCAACCAATTAAATGCACTTGTACTTTTCAATCAATTTTCTTAAATTTTGAACCAAAAATTTCTCCTCAAGTAGGGATAAGTAGATGACCACAACTCCATGACCATTTTCCATCCTTCCTTTAATTTTGAAGTGACTCCTCTTTGGTACTTTTTACCTAAATGTATTTTCTTTAATAACCATTTCTCTAATTAAAAACTAATATATTTTCTTCCTCCTCCATTTTCTTCCACGAATTAAGCTTGTATTTGAGAACACCTTCTCTTTCTACTTAACCAATTGTACCACACCATTACTTTTATATTTTATTATTACACTAATACCTTATTTTTTCCCTTTAATTTATTCTTTTTTTGTCCCACTTCTTCTTCTTCTTCTTCTTCTTCTTCTTCTTCTTCTTCTTCTTCTGTTAGCTCCGCCTATTGTTTGTTTTGTTTTTTCTTTATTGTTCTTAAGCACTTGATACCACTTAATCCAAATTCTACTTATTTTCCTTGTTTTATACACCCCAATTAACACTATAATCAACTCTAATGTCCACCCCCCATGACTTGAAACAACCACATCAGATTCACAAGCAAGGAAAAGTCAAAATCATAAAATCCTCTCTTTAAAAACCTATTTCATTTCATGATTTCCTTGGAAAAACTTACCAAAAGCAATATTTGTGTTCGCCACATCTACTAAAATGCTCATGCTTGACCTTCCAAGTTTCAAGGCTATCTTTCTCCTCCAGCTCTTTCAAGGCTAAATGGATTATCAAACGGGGATTTTATTCTAACCAAATAACAAACAACTTAACATTCTTTTATACTCATATCAATAACAAATTAAAAATGTAAAATTTTAAAGCAAAATAAATGAAAAAATTAAATTAAGTTCTAAATCCATAAACACAATCTATCTGCATGCCAACATAAGTATAAATGAGTGGTTAAGATATCTCTAGTTCTTCTAAGAAGTTGTATACTCGAATCCTCCACCTCACATATAATGTAATATTCTTTTAAAAAAATTATACCTATTTACATGTTCTAAGTTTTTCTTTTTTCTTTTTTTTGGGGGAGGGGGGGGGGGGGGGGTTCTAAACTCTAGTTCGACAATATATGGAAAAAGGGAATTTGAACTTTTAGGTTAAAATACCATTTTGGTTCCTGTACTTTGAGCTTTATTCCATTTTGGTCCATGTACTTTCAAATGTCCAATTTTAGTCCCTATACTTTCAATAAAGCTCAAAATTGGTTCCTACTATTAGTTTATGGTTAATTTTTCTTAAAAAAAATTAGTTTCTATTAGCTTTTCCTCTATAAATTTTGGAAGTATGTTCACATGGTGTATTTTCTTGTATTAAAATTATTATTATTTTTTAACCAATTTTGATAAAAATTAACTTCAAACTTGTCATAGGGACCAATTTTAAGCTTTATTGAAAGTACAGGACTAAAATTGGACATTTAAAGTACAGAGACCAAAATGGAACAAAGCCCAAAGTACAGAGACCAAAATGGTATTTTAACCAATTTTCTATCTCTTGGTTAAAGGTATACGCCTTAACCACTAGTTGAGCTATGTTTTTGTAGCGACATCTAGATTAATTGACACCTAGGTGCCATGGGTCCCACCATAGGTGGTGTATGTGAATTGTGAAAATGTCTATGAGATCAAAGTTCAAACATATTCTTTTTTAAAGTTAAAGAGAGGGCTTTTTTATAGGATTGGCATACTTTCTTTTCCACTCTTTGGGGGCGTTTGGAGCATCGTGTTGGATTTGGATGGTTTTGGAATCCAAATCCAAAACATTGTTTGAGCCATTGTGTCAAAATCCAATGAGTTTGAAATACAACCCCATGGTTTTAAACAGTGCACTTCAAACACTATTTTTTTGATTTTCAGGCTTCAGAACACTGCACCCTAAACACTATTTTCTGATTCCTAAGGTTTCAAACCCCCCAGAACAAATCCACCAGGGTTTCGATTCCAAGAGTTTTGATTACGAAACGATGCTCTAAATGCCCCCTTTATGTTTTTAGTCCACGATACACTGTCATCTTTTACTTGTACGCTTGCAAATGGCAGATCAAAGTTAAATCACAATAGCAAAGTGTTCCCTTTATCAACATTTTAGGACAAAAATTATTGAATCATTGCATTAACTTTAGATTTTTCGAAAATGCACTAACTTTAATCCTTTATACATCAGTTTAAATCTCATTTTAGTCTATGAACTTTTAATTTTATTTTTTTTACCATAAATTTTCTAAATGTTTACCTAAACCTTCAGATTTATTTTGTTTTGATCTATAAAGTTTAAACATATTTGTTTTAGTCCATAGACTCAAAAAAAAAAAAAAAACAAATACAATTTTGGTCTGCCACTATATTTCCGTTAAATTTAATGGATTTATGAAGTGGCTTTTTTTTTTTTTTAATGTGTATTAATATGCTAAGATGACTTGTTTTTATCATGTGTAAAGTGGCTTCTTTTTATCATGTGTAAAGTGGCTTCTTTTTAAAAGGGAAAATTATATTGGGTGCAAAAGTTGTTGTATTTGCAAATATGACTCATAAAAATAATTTGCAAATATGGTTTTATTTTTAAAAATTCTTTACCTATTTATTTAAACATTTTTTTTCCTAATTTTCTTTTTACCTCATATATGTTATATACTTATCATTGAATAAATAAAAATCGATGATAGACGTACAGAGTTGAGATATGTTGATGGGTCTTATCGGCTTTTCAAACTTTAATTTGGATTCGACACAAAATTATGTCATATTTACCATTTTTTTTTTGTTAGATGTTTAGCTTAAATTGCTACCTATGCAATTGCCCATGTAAAAGCTATTATCTAAAATAGACGTATTAAAACTTTACCATTTGAATCTTTTTATACCTGCAAAAGTACAAGTAACTCAGCCATGCGTTTCTTCTCCAGTCAATGGCGATAATGCCTTCCCTCCTTCACCTGTTTCCTATTTTACTTATTTTCCCTTCCCTCGTCTCTTCAGCTTCTTACGCTCCTCTGATCAAGAATTTCCTCAACTGCGGATCGGATTCCGACGTCAGATTCGGGCTCGAACGGAAGTTCATCGGTGACGCCAAGCCTGGACCTTGGCCGATTGACCCTGGACAAAGCAAAGTCGTTAAAAACGACACTATCCCAAAATCCATTAATGAAATATACCACACAGCAAGAGTTTACAATCGGCCAAGATGGTACGTTTTTGGCAGCATCACTCAAAATGGCACGTACGTGGTTCGTCTTCATTTCTTTCCAGTTTCATCTAAATCCCATCCAAATCTCTCTCAAGCTCGGTTTAATGTCTTTGCGAGTTGTGGGTTTTCGTTGTTATCAAACTTCTCTTTCCATAACAGAGATCTTGAGACACCAATTGTTGAAGAGTTCATTTTCGAGCCTCAAAATGGGCTTTTTGGCATCCAATTTTCCCCTTTGGAATCCTCTCTGGCTTTTGTGAACGCCATCGAACTCTTTCTTGCTCCTCAACTTTCCAAACCAGAATCTGCTAATGCTGTTTCTCCACAAGCAATAATCCATGGCAACTTCACGTATGAGATGGCTTCCAAGGCATTTCAAGCTATTTACAGGTGTTAAATTACAAAAGCTTAGCTGTGTTTGATAACGATTTTGTTTTAAGATTTCTAGTAATGCTTGTTTCTTAACAATTTCTTTACTAGGTTTTCACATTTATTAAACAAACATTTGAATTTTTAACCAAATTCTAAAAAAAAAAAACTTAAAATTATTTTTTTTTTAGTTTACAAAACTGGATTTGAATTTTGAAAACAGTTTTAGAAAATAAAATAACAAAACAAATAATTTCATGGATGGAAGTAGTGTTTATAAACTTTGATTTTCAAAAACCAAATGGTTATTAAACTAGACAAACCTTTTATCTTTTATTTTATTTTTTGCACTCTTCCCCACTTGGATTTGGAAATTAGCTATTTAGAACAAGGCCGGTAACCTATACTTAGGTTTGATACTATGTATGATTTCTGAAGTCTATTTAGTCTTTCAAAAAAAATTTAAATCTTAAATATTGTGTCGAATAAATCTCTTTCTCATGAGTTCATTTAATATTTATATGCCATGCCCCAACTATCATAGCATGTTGGTAAAGATTAAACTAATAGAGTTAACAATAAAAGATTACTCATTAGACAAATAATTGAAAGTTTAGAAAATCTATTGGTACTACAGAGACTAAAATAGATAGACATAACTTTGAAGTTTCGTACACATGCCTATTAAAACTTTTTTAATGCTCCGTTTGATAACTATTTAATTTTTGATTTTTGATTTTTGAAAATTATGCTTGTTTTCTCATCATTTCTCTATAATAAGTTTCATCTTTCTTAAGCAAATATTTGAATTCTTAGCCAAACTCTAAAAAAAAAAAAGTTTTTGAAAACTACTTTTTTTAGTTTTCAAAATTTGGCTTAGTTTTTTAAAACAAATGTAGAAGGTAGATAACAAACTAAGAAAAATCATAGGTGGAAGTAGTATTTATAGACTTAATTTTCAAAAATTAAAAGTAAAAAATCAAATGGTTATCAAACGGGGTCTAAATTACATTGATACACAATTATAAAATTATTATTTAACGTTTTTTTTACAACAATTATTATTTATCTTATTAATGGAGAAGAAAATGACATTTACAAGAGTGTTCAATCTCCCACGTTGTTTTGATACTATGTTAAAATACCATTAAAACCAAAAGGTTAAGTACCATCTTTCATCTTTCTTTTTCTAATAGGGTTTCGATGGGTGGTCCCTTGGTCACTCCAGATAACGATACTTTATGGAGAACTTGGTTGCCAGATGATGGGTTTCTGGCTTTTCCATCGGCTGCAAAAAACGATACGTACGACGGAAACATAAAATATGAAATAGTGACATCATTTTTTACAGCCCCATCTTATGTGTATAGTCATGCGAAGGAATTGAATATGGACGGCAGCGGACACTCGAGAGTTTCAAATCTAACTTGGGTTTTTAAGGTGAAGAAGAACACCGAGTATTTTGTTCGGTTTCACTGGTGCAACATTATCAAACAGCCCACTGTTGAGGATCCCACATTGGAAAAATGTAGAGATACCTCACAATTTATAAGATACATGAGTTACTCCTCTCATTGCCAATTGGTTTTGAGATGGAGCCCCATGTAATCTTAATATGGTATCAGAGCCCATTAAACCCAAACGGGTATTCGGTCCAAAAAATTATTGGAAAAATGTAGAGATACCTCATAATTTATAAGATACATGAGCTACTCCTCTTTCCGTTTCGATTTCTTCCTTGACGTTAACCGAACTTGGGTTGATTCTAGCGAAGTAACTGACCTAAATGGAAAACCATTTAGGTCTGAGTATATCATTGTTACAGACGGTTCGGGATATTTCAATGTCGGAATAGCCCGTAATAAAGATGCTCCATTCTCAAGAGCTTTCTTGAATGGAGTACAGATTATGAAGTTGATTGAAAAATCGTTTCTGGGTCCTATTTTGACGTTGAAAGAGAAGAAAAATTACAACTTGCTAATTATTATTGGGGCTTCTGTTGGTGGTGTTGTGATTATAGATCTAATGATTGTGCTAGTTTTGTGTTATTTTATTAGAGGTCGAAAATCCAAAAATCCTCATCCTCGTCCTTTGCTTCTTCCTTGATAAGTATTAATTGATCACATTTATTATGTCTAATTTCCTTACATTTTAATTAAATATTGTGCTTAATTGTTAAAATTGTGTTTAATTTAGTTTAGGTGGTAAATTACCAAATATTTGGTAGAATTAGTCTAAAAAGCATATTTTAGATTAAATTCATAAATTGAAATGAAATTGAAAATTTGAATATTTAAAGAAAAAAAAAAGATAAAAAATAAATAAATAAGAAAAGAGTTAGAAAATGAAAAAGGGTTTATACATAATTAATAAATATATATCTTAAATATCTATATATATATGTAGATATATTTGCAAGTGGCTGGAATTGAAATTGGGCTCAATTTGAGCCCAATTAACCATAACCAAAATAATTGCTTCATTGCAGAGGGGTTAGTCTTCAACAGAAACGAAAATGGCACTCTTTAAGGGTCAAGCCTCTTCCTTGCAGCAAAAAATAAGGAAGTCAGCATAGAAGAAAAGTTCTTCTCAGCCATTCTAGCATCATTCAAGGTTATTTTTAGTAAAAAAATCTCTCTCCTTCAACTATAAAAGGAGCATTGAAGCAGCAGTGATGGACACACAAAAAAAAAGGAGTTCTAGCTTCCTTTGTAAAAGGTTTAGAGAGTGAAAAAAAAAGTGTTTTCCATTTCTTTAGTTCTTTGAGTTTTTATTTTATTTTGTTTTATTTTATTTTTATTTATGTTGCTTCCCCTCTACAGTTTTTATTGCTTTTCCACCATGTGTGGCTAAGTTTTAATTTCTGGTTCAAGGGTGATTTAATTTCCAATTGTAATTTTGTGAGGCTTTGGGCCAAATTGAAATTTTATCTTTAATTCATGAATTCTTTGTTTCTTGTTATTTTTATGATTGATTGTTATTGAATTAAATTGACGCCTTAATTTAGTATCAATTGATTTATTGCTATCTATGATTTTGTGATCCGTAATTGTCACAATTGATTAAATTATGTAGCAAGGGGTTGGCTTATGTGTGTGTAATTATGGCTTTTCCATTTTACATAGCTTGCATAATAGACTCTAGGGAAACAAAGAAACAAAAATTAATTAATTTGTAGCTATCTCAATTAGTTAAGTTTTGGTTTAGTCATTCTCATTGTTTTTAATGCTATTATTTAATCGATATGGAACGCTATCGTGCCCAATTGATTAAATGGTAAGGTTTGATTTTGATGCTTGGTCAGAGTCAGTTAAAATAGGAGAATTTACACTTGTTATGGCTTTTCCAAATAAGTAGACTAAGTTCTTGAATTTGATAAATTGAAATTGATTTTATTTATTTATTTATATAAAGCCTATGATCAAAATTACAGTTGGATGAAATTTATACCCTTGAATTGGAAGTTTCATAAAATTGATTTTTTATTTGTTTTTTTTATTGATTATTTAATTAATTGCAATTTTTGTTCAACAATTCAAACCCCCCTCCATTTATTATTATTATTATTTTTTTTTTTCTTTTACTTTGAGAAATTAATTCAATTGGTTCCTTTGGGATTCGACCTGGTCCACTATTTCTACAAGTTAGATCTAGAGAATCAGTAAATATTTTGGAGGGCTTCGACAACCCGACCAAAATTTGGCGCCGTTGCCGGGGAACTATTTTAGTTTCTCATTGTTTAATTTGTTTGTTTATTTTACAGTGTATGAGTCGTTCTTCTCGAAATATTGAATTGCAGTACAATCCTGAAATCGAGAAGACAGCACGTAGATTGAGAAAGGAGACTAAAGAAAGAAAACGTCGTCTTAGAGAGGAAGCCAATAGAGATTTTGATAGTGGTGACACATCTACATTTCAAGGTCAACTTCAAGAGGAAATGGCAGACAACACGGCAGAGAGAACTCTCAAGCAGCTGGCAGCACCTGATTTAAATCAACAACCTTTATGCATTACTTTTCCTACAATTGCATGTGATTTTGAACTTAAATCAGGCTTAATTCACTTACTCCCTTCTTTTCGTGGATGTGCAGGTGAAGATCCTCATAAGCACTTGAAGGAATTCCACATCGTATGCTCTGGAATGAAACCCCATGGTGTCACAGAAGAGCAAATCAATCTTAGAGCTTTTCCTTTTTCTTTAAAGGATCAAGCAAAAGATTGGCTCTATTACCTACCTTCCGGTTCGATTAGGACGTGGAATGAGATGAAGAGATTGTTCTTGGAGAAATTCTTCCCAGCATCAAGAGCTGCAAACATCAGGAAGGAGATTTATGGCATAACACAGATCACTGGGGAGACATTGTATGAATATTGGGAGAGATTCAATAGATTGTGTGCTAGTTTTCCCCACCACCAAATTTCTGACCAACTCCTAATCCAATACTTTTACGAGGGATTGTTGCCAATGGATAGGAGCATGATTGATGCAGCAAGTGGTGGAGCATTAGTAAACAAGACACCTGAAGCAGCCAAACAATTAATTTCAAACATGGCAGAGAATTCCCAACAATTTGGGACCAGAGCTGGTGGAGCTGTTCAGCAAGTTAAAGAGGTAAGTGAACTTAAAAATCAAATTTCTGATCTAACTGCCCTGGTTCGTCAAATGGCTGTAGGGCAATTGCAGACAGCAAAGGTGTGTGGAATATGCTATCTTCCAGGACATCCTACAGAAACGTGCTCTCAACTGCAACAAGATTCCTTTCAAGAAGCCAATGCCATAGGAGGATTTTCTGGTCAACCTCAAAGGAAGTATGATCCCTACTCTAACCATTTCAATCCTGGATGGAGAGATCACCCGAACTTCAGCTACGGAAATCAAGGAGGACAACAAAGACAACCTCCTTAGAATTTTGGTAGACCACCACAAGCTCCTATGCAAGCTCAAACTTCAAACTCAGGTATGTCTTTGGAAGATGTTGTTAAGACTTTAGCTAACAGTACTCTTCAATTTCAACAGGAGACAAGGGCAGGCATGCAGAATTTGGGCAACCAAATTACGCAATTGGCTACGTCAGTTAGTAAATTGGAAGCCCAAAATTCCGGAAAGTTACCTTCACAACCAGAGGTGAATCCAAGGGAGAATGTCAGTGCAATTATGCTGAGAAGTGGGAAAGAGATTCCCTCAGGAGAGATTCCACCAAAGGAGAAAGAATTAAGCAAGGAAAAAGAAGGAGAAGAAGCTTATTCTAAGGCACCAAATAGGGTAAAACTTGATCATCCTCTATCTTTTCCTTCACATACTTCACTACCTCCTTTTCCTAGCAGGTTAGCAAAGCCAAAAGAAGATGAACATGAAAAGGAGATCCTTGATACATTTAGGAAGGTAGAGATTAATATCCCATTGTTGGATGCTGTCAAGCAAATTCCCAGGTATGCAAAGTTCTTGAAGGAGTTGTGCACAAGGAAGAGAAAAACAAAAGAAAAAGAAAAAGTTGTGGTAAGTAAGAATGTGTCGGCTATCTTGCAAAAGAATATGCCAGAAAAGTGTAAGGATCCAGGTATGTTTTCGTTACCTTGTATTATTGGTAATAAGAAAATAGAGCGTGCCATGTTAGATTTAGGAGCTTCCATTAATGTCATGCCATTTTCTATTTATCAAGAATTAAAATTAAATGACTTACAAGAAACTGGTGTAGTAATACAATTAGCTGACCGTTCTTATATTCACCCTCTAGGAGTTGTTGAAGATGTCCTAGTGCAAGTTAATGAACTCATATTCCCTGTTGACTTTTACATCTTAGAAATGGATAGTAATTCACATTCAAAATCTGCTTCAATTTTGTTAGGGCGACCATTCATGAAAACAGCTAAGACAAAGATTGATGTAGATGAGGGTACTCTCTCGGTAGAGTTTGATGGAGAGATTGTTAAATTTAATATTTTCGATGCCATGAAATATCCTAATGATGAGCATTCTCTTTGTCATATTGATGTGATTGATTCAATTGTACAAGATGTATTCATAGAGGAAAATATTGAGCATGAGCATGAATCAAATGGACAATCTAGTTTAGAAGAAATGGATGATAAAATTGGTGTAGAAAAGTTGTTTTTATCAGAACCAGTAAATTCAAATGCTGAAATTTCTACTTCAACTAACAAAATGTTATCTTCTATCATGCAGGCACCAAAACTGGAGTTGAAAGCTTTGCCAGATCACCTTAAATACGTGTATTTGGGTGAAGTTGATACATTGCCTGTCATCATCTCGAAAGAACTCACAACGGAACAAGAAGAAAAGTTGGTTAGAACCTTGAAAGAATACAAGCTTGCAATTGGATGGACTTTGGCCGACATAAAAGGCATTAGTCCATCAATTTGCATGCACCGAATTCTACTTGAGGACAATACCAAAACATCAAGAGAGCCACAAAGAAGGTTGAATCCAACTATGAAAGAAGTAGTAATGAAAGAGATACTCAAGTTGTTGGATGCAGGTATCATCTATCCAATCTCAGATAGTGAGTGGGTAAGTCCAATTCATGTAGTTCCGAAGAAAACTGGAATTACTGTAGTAAGGAATCAAAATAATGAACTTGTACCCATGCGTGTGCAAAATGGTTGGAGAATGTGTATTGATTTTAGGAAACTTAATCAAGTGACTAGAAAAGATCATTTTCCTTTACCTTTCATTGACCAGATGGTAGAACGATTAGCTGGCAAACCCTTCTTTTGTTTCCTTGATGGCTTTTCAGGTTTCTATCAAATCCCTATTGCACAAGAAGACCAGGAAAAGACGACATTCACTTGTCCCTTTGGGACCTATGCTTATCGGCGAATGCCTTTTGGTCTCTGTAATGCTCCAGGTACGTTTCAGAGATGCATGATGAGTATTTTTTCTGAATATATTGAGAAATGCATTGAAGTATTTATGGATGATTTTACTGTATATGGAGATTCATTTGATGAATGCCTGGATAATTTGACCAAAATTATGAAAAGATGCATTGAAACTAACTTGGTCTTAAATTATGAGAAATGTCATTTTATGGCCACTCAAGGCATTGTACTAGGGCATGTTGTATCTTCTAGGGGTATAGAGGTCGATAAAGCGAAGGTGGATATTATTGCAAACTTACCTTACCCTACCAATGTTAGGGGAGTGCGTTCTTTTCTTGGACATGCAGGATTTTATCGCAGGTTTATCAAGGATTTCTCAAAAATTGCTTTGCCAATGACGAATTTACTGCAGAAGGAAGTTCAATTCGAGTTTGGAAAAGAGTGCAAAGAGGCGTTTGATAAGCTAAAAGAGTTGTTGACAAGCGCACCTATTATTCAGCCACCTCGATGGGACTTGCCCTTTGAAATCATGTGTGATGCAAGCAACTATGCAGTGGGAGCAGTTCTAGGCCAACGAGTTGACAAGAAAAGTCATGTCATCTATTATGCTTCCAGAACCTTGAATCCTGCTCAGTGCAATTATTCCACTACGGAAAAGGAGCTTTTGTCAATTGTTTTTGCTTTAGATAAATTTCGATCTTATGTACTTGGTTCTGAAGTTGTTGTGTTTTCTGATCATGCAGCTTTGAAGTATCTTTTGGCAAAGAAAGAATCAAAACCGAGGTTGCTTCGGTGGATTTTGCTTCTTCAAGAGTTCAACATGAAAATCAAAGACCGAAAAGGAGTGGAGAATTCTGTTGCAGACCACCTGAGTAGATTGGTAAGAGAAGAAGATGATTTACCATTCAATGATGACTTTCCAGATGAGCATTTATTTCAACTCAAAGGTATGATTCCTTGGTATGCTGATATGGTCAATTATTTGGTTACACGAAATCTACCTCATTGTCTTAGTAAGTCTAGAAAAGCAAAAATAATAAGTGAGTCAAAATATTATGTTTGGGATGAGCCTTTCCTATGGAAATTTTGTTCTGATCAAGTGATTAGGAGATGTGTGCCTGAAAATGAATTCCAGTCTATTTTAGCTTTTTGTCATGATTATGCATGTGGAGGGCACTTTGGGCCTAGACGAACTGCTAGAAAAATCTTAGATAGTGGTTTGTATTGGGAATCCATGTTTAAAGATGCATATCAATTTTGTAAGAGTTGTGAGAGATGCCAAAAAGTAGGTGCAATAACACGTAGGAATGAAATGCCTCAAGTTCCAATTCTTATTTGTGAAATATTTGATGTATGGGGTATTGATTTCATGGGCCCTTTACCGTCTTCTTGTGGCTTTTCTTATATACTTTTGGCTGTGGATTATGTGTCAAAATGGGTGGAAGCAAAAGCCACCAAAACTGATGACTCTCAAGCTGTTGTAGGTTTTATCAAAGCTAACATCTTTAATAGGTTTGGAATTCCAAGAGCCATTATTAGTGATCAAGGAACTCATTTTTGCAATAGAACGGTCGAAGCTTTGATGAGGAAGTATGGAGTGAATCACCGAGTGGCCACTGCCTACCACCCTCAAACCAACGGACAAGCTGAAGTTTCCAATAGAGAAGTTAAAACCATCTTGGAGAAAACGGTGAATTCAGGAAGAAAAGATTGGAGCCTTCGTTTGGATGATGCACTGTGGGCTTATCGAACGGCCTACAAGACTCCTATAGGGATGTCTCCTTATCGGTTGGTTTTTGGCAAGGCATGTCATTTACCAGTGGAGATTGAGCATAAAGCTTATTGGGCGGTTCGGCGATGCAACATGGACCTAGACAAAGCTGGAGCATCAAGGTTATTGCAATTGCAAGAATTGGACGAGTTGCGGCTGGATGCTTATGAGAATTCGAGAATTTATAAAGAGAAATCCAAATTGTTTCATGATAACATGCTTGTTCGAAAACAATTTGAGATTGGCCAAAGAGTTTTGTTATATAATTCTCGATTGAAGTTTATGCCTGGTAAGTTTCGTTCTCGATGGATTGGCCCATTTGTTATTACTAATTTATTTCCTTATGGTGCAGTGGAAATAAAAAGCTTGGATTCAGATAAAATTTTCAAGGTGAATGGTCATAGATTGAAAATTTTCCATGGGGGTGAAATTGCTCCATGTCTCATTAGCTTCCGGTTGGATCGCCCCACTTATTTGGATGAATGAAACCTTTCTTGGCTCCGTCGAGCAAAACGACGTTAAACAAAAGCGCTTATTGGGAGGCAACCCAAATGTTTTCTTTACTTTTCCAACTCTTTATTCTCTTTCTCTTGGTTTATTTTATTTTTAGTTTTTATTTTTTTGGGTTTTTTTTATTATTATTTAATTTTGTTTTCAGGGCATTAATTTCTAATAAGGCGTGACCACCCATTCTCTCAACACCACAAACTATCCAGTCCGAGTTGTTCACTAATCAGGGGAGTTTAATTTCCTTCTCCTTTTTGTCATTTCTTTTGTGAACAATCTGCTTAGTTATACATTGAGGACAATGTATAGTTTAGGTGTGGGGGAGGTTTTTGTTATACAATTTCTTTTCTTAAAAAAAAAAAAAAAAAAAAAATTGCTTTGAATTTAGCATGTTTTAATTCGTACATGTTGATTTTTCTTTTGAAACCTTGAGTCTTTATTGATATCTTTGAATGCCTTGTAAGTTAATGATGCATCTTTGGTTTGAATTTTAATGCATGAGAGAGATGAGCATGATTAGTGTTTTCTTTAAAAATTATATGATAGTGTCTTATTGATTTATTGATTGAAAAGTGCACAAGGCTTGATGCAAATTACACCTCCCAGTGAGTTTTTGGGCCTATGAGCAACTCATTATATTTTGCTCCATTTATTTCATGATGAGTGTTGTCAAACTTAGTGTGCTTATTCTAGAACTTGCTTGTGAATGCATTTTGAGACCACATTTTTTTGGATTGATGCTTTAATATGATAAGGGCAAATTAGGATTAACCAATTTTCTAGACTCTCTCAAAATACCTACCTTTATGTTTTTCCTTCAGTTAACCACTTTGAGCCTATTTTCCATTTTTTTTTCTTGCTTCAAACACATTATGTTCAGCCTAAGACCTTTTCATTTGTTATCCTCAACAATTGTACCTTTGCCAAGACAAGAGAAAATTTTGCATGGTAGTTAATGTTTGAGTGAGAAAAAAAAAAATCAAAAAGAGAAAATTTGTGAAAAAATATATATATATATATATATATATATAAGGAAAAAAAAAAAAAAAAAAAAAAGTGCCTTAACATCAGAAAAAAAAAGAAAAACAGAGAAAAAAAATTAAGGGTGAAGTTCTCAAGAAAAAAAAAAAAGGAAAAAATATATATTTGGAGAAAATTTTGCCAAAAACATTTGAATTATTAAATGTTGCTTCTCCAAAGTTCTTAGTGCTTGACATGGAAATAAAATTCAAAGTCTTGGGTAGTGTGTTTTGTGATTGTTATGCATTAATATCATGCAATTACACAACTCTTGTCTTGATTGTGAAACACCTAAAAATTTTCCTCCTACCATACCCTTACCTAAGCCCCATTACAACCCTTGTTAAGTCCCTTTGATTTTTGCATTCAATTCATCTATAGTGGTAGAAATTTGATTCATTTGCAAGCCTATGGTAATAACATGCTATGTTTTGATTTTGAGAGTAAAAAAAAAAGCACCCAAAATACTTTGAGAGTATTGAGTGAAATCATGTGAGGGTGTTAAGTCTTGTTGCATTTGATTTTGGTGAATTGATGAGATGCTTGAGTTTTTGTATAAAATGTATCCTATGAGTGCTCATTCTCTTGATTGTCACTACAATTCAATTCATTGATGTGTAATTGGCTTTATTGGAATCCTTGGATATTGAGAGAGATGAAAAGGGAGTAGAGGGGAGAATTGGTATGTTGAGTTAAGGTATGCTTGAGGACAAGCATAAATTAGGTGTGGGGGAATTTGATAAGTATTAATTGATCACATTTATTATGTCTAATTTCCTTACATTTTAATTAAATATTGTGCTTAATTGTTAAAATTGTGTTTAATTTAGTTTAGGTGGTAAATTACCAAATATTTGGTAGAATTAGTCTAAAAAGCATATTTTAGATTAAATTCATAAATTGAAATGAAATTGAAAATTTGAATATTTAAAGAAAAAAAAAAGATAAAAAATAAATAAATAAGAAAAGAGTTAGAAAATGAAAAAGGGTTTATACATAATTAATAAATATATATCTTAAATATCTATATATATATGTAGATATATTTGCAAGTGGCTGGAATTGAAATTGGGCTCAATTTGAGCCCAATTAACCATAACCAAAATAATTGCTTCATTGCAGAGGGGTTAGTCTTCAACAGAAACGAAAATGGCACTCTTTAAGGGTCAAGCCTCTTCCTTGCAGCAAAAAATAAGGAAGTCAGCATAGAAGAAAAGTTCTTCTCAGCCATTCTAGCATCATTCAAGGTTATTTTTAGTAAAAAAATCTCTCTCCTTCAACTATAAAAGGAGCAATGAAGCAGCAGTGATGGACACACAAAAAAAAAGGAGTTCTAGCTTCCTTTGTAAAAGGTTTAGAGAGTGAAAAAAAAAGTGTTTTCCATTTCTTTAGTTCTTTGAGTTTTTATTTTATTTTGTTTTATTTTATTTTTATTTATGTTGCTTCCCCTCTACAGTTTTTATTGCTTTTCCACCATGTGTGGCTAAGTTTTAATTTCTGGTTCAAGGGTGATTTAATTTCCAATTGTAATTTTGTGAGGCTTTGGGCCAAATTGAAATTTTATCTTTAATTCATGAATTCTTTGTTTCTTGTTATTTTTATGATTGATTGTTATTGAATTAAATTGACGCCTTAATTTAGTATCAATTGATTTATTGCTATCTATGATTTTGTGATCCGTAATTGTCACAATTGATTAAATTATGTAGCAAGGGGTTGGCTTATGTGTGTGTAATTATGGCTTTTCCATTTTACATAGCTTGCATAATAGACTCTAGGGAAACAAAGAAACAAAAATTAATTAATTTGTAGCTATCTCAATTAGTTAAGTTTTGGTTTAGTCATTCTCATTGTTTTTAATGCTATTATTTAATCGATATGGAACGCTATCGTGCCCAATTGATTAAATGGTAAGGTTTGATTTTGATGCTTGGTCAGAGTCAGTTAAAATAGGAGAATTTACACTTGTTATGGCTTTTCCAAATAAGTAGACTAAGTTCTTGAATTTGATAAATTGAAATTGATTTTATTTATTTATTTATATAAAGCCTATGATCAAAATTACAGTTGGATGAAATTTATACCCTTGAATTGGAAGTTTCATAAAATTGATTTTTTATTTGTTTTTTTTATTGATTATTTAATTAATTGCAATTTTTGTTCAACAATTCAAACCCCCCTCCATTTATTATTATTATTATTTTTTTTTTCTTTTACTTTGAGAAATTAATTCAATTGGTTCCTTTGGGATTCGACCTGGTCCACTATTTCTACAAGTTAGATCTAGAGAATCAGTAAATATTTTGGAGGGCTTCGACAACCCGACCATTCCTCAAGATGAACCATGGGAGAAAATTATATCCATAACGGATCTTGCTCCTAATCTAAACCTTGAACTGAAGATCTCGTTTGCTGAAATAACTGCTGCAACTGATGGTTTTGATGAGAAGAGAGCGATTGGTGTTGGAGGATTTGGAAAGGTTTATCATGGCACTCTACGGGACAAGGAGGTGGCTGTGAAACGAAGCAGGCCTGGATTCGGACAAGGTTTTAAGGAATTTCGGACAGAGATCGTTGTACTCTCTCAAATTCGACATCGCCATCTTGTTTCCTTATATGGGTAAGTGTATTGTTAAACTATCACTTTAACCTACATTGAGTATTGAAGCATGATCTATGCTATAGCATTTAGTTTGATGAAGCAAGATTTTACCCCTAATCCTGATCCCTTTTCACATAATTTGTTTAGTCCCAGTTTATTTACTGTTTTTCTGTTATTCCAGCAGTCCAGCACCATTTTACTCTTGTTCCTTAGTTCTTTTAATTTCATTGCACCATTTGATGTTTAATTCTTGTTACCTAACTAAAATTAGCTTAGGCATTGCAAAAATCCACATAACTAGTCCCTGAGGAGAACGATATAAAAATACTTATCACTTGCTGCATTTAGGCTGTGTATACTTGCACATTTAGGGTGTTTTCATTCTGAAATTGCATACACTCTTTAAAGCAACAATTTGCTCTAAGGATTTCAATTTCATCAAAACTTCTACTGTGTAAATTACTTGTCTGTAGCTTTTTCTTAACGCTCTGTTCAAGCTTGCCTTCTAATTCCTTTTCCTTTGCATGTGCCATTCTTCATATCCTGAAAATTCAAATACTACAAGCTCTTTGGCAGTGTTAGTAGTGTCACATCTTTCAAAGGAGAAAATAGTTTCATCAACGACTACTACCTAGAGATGTACACTTTATTGTTTGAAGAGTATAAACACCTATATCCTTTGTGTATTGAACTATATCCAATGAAAGTGATTAGATAGGTTCTTTTTTAGAGTTTATCTTTGATGTAGCTTCTTAGATACGAAAAATATTTGCATCCAAAACTTTTCACCCACTATAATCCGGATCTTTTCTAAAGAGTTTGGAGTAGGGAGTTTTCATGTCAATAGATTTACTAGACATTCTATTAATAAGAAAAACAACAGTTAGGAAAGCATTCACCCAATATTTTAGGGGCACTTTGGATTGAAAAAGGAGAGTTAGCCTGGTTTCTACAATGTGCCTATATTTTCTTTCAACAACAACATTTTGTTGGGGTATATGTTGACAAGAGAATTGGTGAAAGATTCCTTGTTGTTCAATAATTTATTTAAGGTCTAAAGAACTAAATTCTCCTCCTTCATCACTTTGAAATGTCTTGATTTTTCTATCAAAATGGTTTTCCATGAGTTTTTGAAATTTGGTAAAAACATGATAAGAAGTTTGATTTCCTTTTAAGAGTATATGTCCAACAAAACCTTGAGAAATCATCTATGAAACTCACATAATACTTAAAGTTTTGACACGAGGGAATAGGTAAAGGGCCTCATAAGTCACAATGGATCTTTTGTAAAGGTTTAGAGGAAATTTCATTACTTAATTTAAAAGGAAGCTTACAAACTCTTACTCATTTGACATGTATCACAAATAGAACTATTATCTTTCCAACTAGAGATATTGAGGAAATGAGAGTTACTTAAAGAACATAAAGCTAAATCATTTGGATGCCCCATTCTTTTGTGCAAAATGGAGTATAAGGGGCTTTATTAGAACTTGAAATAGTAGTAAAGGCCTTGAAAGCTTCTTGATTTTGCTCTAGAAGTGCATACAATCCTTCTCCTTTTGTTCCCTTGCCCAAGGTTTGTCCCTGTTTGTTCTTAATAACAAAACCATCAACATTAAAGGTGATAGAACAATCATTATCACAAATTAATTTACTAATAGACATACGTTTTTCTTTATTTCGGGAACAACAAGAACATTCCCAATTTTAAGCTCATTAGATCTAAGACTAGAAAGCTTACTAGTGATGCTTACTACATGTGCAGAGGCTCCAGAGTCAGCATACATTGTCGAGTTCGTGGCAGCCATTTCATTAAAGGTAAGAGCAGCAAGTGCTTGTGGTATTTCTTTACCTTGATAAGAATGATGGAATCGTTTCTAGCATTGCAAGGCAATATGGCTGTATTTTCCACAAATCTTACATTGGACACTTGGTTCCTTTAGTTTGGAGTGTCCTCCTTGCTGCTGTGAGTATCCGTGAATGGTTTCTGCTTTGTTTATAGCAGATTGGTTTGATGTATCTTGGTTTAAGGGCAATGTTTTGTTTTGAGATCTTCCTCTTCCCCTTGAATTTATGTACCTACCTCTGCCTCTAAATTTTCCACGTTGGGCATGGAAGGCCTAAGGTTGTTGAAAGACTTCATTTTGTTGGGCCTAAGAAGTAGTCAATTGTTCAGCAAAGAAGGCTTGGTTCTGATGTGTATAATTGTTACCTTCCTCCTCCATTTCATTTAATTGCTATAGTTTATAATTATTCAAGGCCATCACGAATTGATTGTATGTGGGATAGGGAGCTTTGGATAACATTGCCACTCTAAAGTTTTTGTATTGTTTCCTAGTGATAAAGGTAGCTTGTCAAAGGCTCCTATCAGATAAATTTATAACTGGACCTCTAAATATTTTGCAATAGTAGTGGCCAGGGTCGATCATAGAGATTGGAGTTCTTAGATTAATTAACTACCATAGCTAATTATGCCCAATTTTATTTAAAGAAATAAAACTTTAAAGTGATAAAAAAGACAAATAAAATCTAAACTACTATGTACATGCTTTGGAGTCCAATTTTGAGAAACATGCATGGTTTATTACTTTAAGCCCAACTTGAATTGATTAATAACTTGATTTTATATTAACAATCTTAAACCAAGAATTACTAAGTTATCAATATCCTCTCTCAAGCTTAATTAAACTCATGCCTAGCAATAAATCAACCTCTCGGTTTATTTCTATTACTAAACAGGGCATTAGGCGATTCTCTTAAGGCTTCCAGAATTAATCTACTCACTTTCGTGCAATAGATTAAACCTAGTCATGTATCTAGTGTTCTACAACTAAACTTGCTCTGTCAAGCTAAATTTAGTTAAACATGCAAAACCATGGCCAAAGGTTAAGACAATATACAAAGATGCATAAAAGACGACAATATATAAATTAAACTAAAAATCAACCAAATGTTCAACAACTACAACCAAGCAAGGGTCTAAACACATAGTTACAACATAAGTACAGCCTACAAAACTCCTAAATTCAAGAGAAAAGGAAAAGAAATAGAGAAGAAACTTAGGCCACGTGCCACACTTGTCTTCGACGTGATGTCCACGATCTCGACCTTTGAGTCTCCTCCCCGGCTCTCCAAAGGTCTCCTCCATGTCCTTAGACAGTGCTTGAATCCAGTTTAGGGTTTTTGGTCTCTCAAAACGGCTCCCTTTTTTGAATAGCAAAACTTCCTTTTTATAGAGTCGAGACAGCACTACAACGTTGTCCCTTCAAATTTTAAACAAAAGGAAAGAATATGTTTGAATAGCGTTGCAACAGTATGTCTGCGATTTTTCAAGGTTGAAAAGCTTCTCAAATGGCGTTGCTAAGCTATAAGGAGCGTTGCAACAATATGTCCTCGAGTCCAAATGCCTTGTTGTTGTTCTTCAACACTTGAATCCTCAAATATAGCCTTAAGTTGCTCAAATTTGTCCAAATAACTCTCAATTCTCTAGTTTTGCTTCAAATGCTCGATTTCTGAGAAATATACATAAAAACACATGAAAGCACACGTGATCGTAGCAAAACTATCGTAAAATCAAGCCTATAAATAGCACACTTATTCATGCTATCACCTAGCCCCCCTTGCCAGGTGAAATACCTTGGTTGTGTCATCTAAAGACTTCTTCATTGCTGCCAATTTGTCACAAAGAGGCTTGACTTTCTTCAAGAAAATTTCTAAGTTGAGGTTGCCTTTCCTCAAGCTAACAAGTGCTTCATTGAGATGCAATTCATTATCTTTGTTCATTGAGATGCAATTCATTATCTTTGTTCATTGAAAGCAATTGATCTTCTAGTGATTTCCACACATGATGTGATGTGTTTGAATCTTCAATCATACTCAAAACTTCTTGTTTAATGGTACCAAGCAAACCATGATGTCAATAATCCATCATTGTTCACCCAATTAATGTATATTGGATTTATGGTTGCTTCTCTCTTGTTGTCCTTGATGTGTTCTTCAGGGGGCTGTTCATGGTATAGGTGATGCTCTATCCCCATGGTTCGAATAAGTGGTAAAATTTGAGATTTCCACATAAGATAATTGTTGGCATTCAATTTTATGGAGATTAGGCTAGAACACTGATGAAATGTTTGAATGGTAAGGATGCTCTCAGTCTTGGACATGTTTTTGGTTGAAAAGATCAAGTAAAACAGATGAAGAAATTTTTGTGCAACTATGCTCTGATACCATGAAAGATTTCAAGCTATTTTGGAAGAAATTGCCTATTGTATTACTGAAGTTTTTGATAATCTACAACTCTAGGAATAATCCCCTTAAAAGAAAGTTGCACGAAGAAGAAGAACCATAGCAAAAAAAAGGAAAAAAATAAAATAGCAGCTAATTACATTTAATAAAGAATAATTAACCTAGAGTGAGGTCCTGATTGTCGCCTTGCAATAAAAGAGAATTGGCTATTAATGGGCGTGAGGATTTGCTGAAAATGGAAAGAACAGCTTGCTATCAATCAGAGGAATTCACTATTTTTCTTGGCAAAAAAATAAGGTTGTCGTGGAATCCCTTTTGAATTTACATAGATTTTACCTTCAGCTGTCTTGGCTATATACTAGCGTGAAATTTGGGAATTAGGGAGTAGCTATACACAAGCAGACTGTTGGAGTCTATGTAATTAACTAGTTTGCTGATTGACAGTAGGGTAATTTACTAAGCTGTGTTCATTTTCTATTTCAACAAGTTTCATTAAATGTTCGTTTGATGAGTTTATTTTTTTGTTTATTTGATTTGTTTTGATAAATTTAGTTGTTATGTTCAAAAGTTTAGTTTTGATGTTATGTTCATGTTTTGTTAAGTTTTACTTGTGTTGGGATTTATGTTTTAAAGCCTCGTAATTATTGATTTAATATTTAATAATTATTTGATTATTATTTGATTATTTACAATTTGTAATTTATATTATCTATTACATAAAACTGCAAGGTTATTATTGTAGTCTTGAACAGTATGTGGTTGACATACGAGAAAATCATGTTCAAGAAATAACTTAAAAGGTCTATAGTATATGGATAATGTTTGGGTGTCTTATTCAGGTAACACTATTGATACGACTCACTTTGTAACAGTTACATATGATTTGATCCAAATCGTTCATGTAGAGACATATGTGTAGGATCGGTATGGCAACCCTAGAGGGGGGTGAATAGGGTTTATTCAAATTTTATAAAACGTTTTCCTAATATGGGCTCAAATAAACAAATTAATACATTTTTTGCTATAATTAATTTAAACAATAAATCATGTAAATAAGTTCACTTAAATTAAAACCAACAATTTTGAGCACCCTATTCAATTCTAAGAACAAGATTGGTAAAGAATAAGAACAATTTAAAAAACTACCAATTTAAACAAACAGAATAGAGTAAATAATTTTATGCTAGAAAATAATAACAACTTAATTGCAAAAATGAAATAAGATAGTGATAGAGAAATTGACATCGAAAATTTTATAGTGGTTTGGCACAACCTGGCTTACTCTACTCCTCAAGCTTCTCTTGAGTATTTCAGTAGAACAACGACCCTTTCCACGACTCAGAGTCCAATCGTTACAACGTTTCTTTTGCGAGCAAGAACAAACTTGATCCTTTCCACGGTTCAGGATCAAACCGTTACAACCTCTCTTTTTCAGGATCAAGAGAAACCCTTACAAAGTTTTAGAAATTGAAAGAACAAGATGGAGAAACTCTCTCAAATAGTGGATACACAAATTTAAGCTCGCACACTTTGTAAGAAAGAATTCTTACAAATTAAAAGCCCTAAAATGGCTAAGAGAAATTAAAAATGGAAGCTCAAAAATTGCTCAAAAATGATGGAAGTGCTTACCAAGAAGAATAGAATTTTTTCCCATTTTTTTCAATTCTTTTTCGACCCTTAAATAGGGAGAAGACAAAAATTAGCCATTTTTACCACTTGTCAAATTCTGATTGGCTGCAAAAAAAAAATTCAAAATTAATAAAATTATAAAATTAAAATATTATTATAATAATAAACTAATATTAAAATATTAAAACATTTGACTGTTTGACCAATTATATATATATTATTTTAATTAAAAAGTCCACGTATCGCCCTTTCATTGGTCGAACTAAAATAATAATAAATTTTTGAATTTTGACCGTTGGACTTTTTAATTATTAAAAAAATTCAATATGCCACGTGTTGAATCTATTGGTCCACATTTTTCTATGTCATCCGACATGTCATCATTTTCGACCATTTGAAGGTTCCATGTTGGCGCCACATCTTCAATGTTGATTGACCTTCAACATTATCAATATATACCATGTGTCACACCATGTGGATTTTCTCCTTCAATTTTATTTTTCCTATAACTTATGAGCTCCGATTTGAACGATTTAGGATGCGTTGGAATCGTTATTCCGAGCTCTACGCTATGGATACTTCAAAACACTAAAATTTTTACTAAACAAAATTAGGTTTCTTATCATCAAAACATTAATGAATTAATTAATTTGAGATTAAGGGCCAAAAAGCCAACAATGTGAGTGGGGGTATCATATACAATGAATTTGTATAAGACTGGACCATGAAATATTTAATTTCTCTTTATAAATCCATTAATTGAGAAGATTAATATTTCAACATGATGATCATATGCGACTTGATCTTAATCCTGAGTAAGTTATGAACTCCTTTCTAAGAGGACTTTCCCTTTGATTTGCATGTGTGAGAATGACTTTTGTAGTCGATTCAATAAACCTACCATTTTGGAGACTTGACCAAAGAGGGAGTTGGAAACATATGTTTCACATGTTGGAATCCATTTTTTCCCATATAGAGAAAGTAGATGAGTAGTTCCCTTATGTGCTGATTTCGGGACTTAAACAATGGGGCTATACCCTATCACTGGCCCTAAAAGAACTTAGTTTATAATTGAATTATAAACATATTATTCATTAGAGGATCGGTGGTACTTAAGATATAAGATGTAATTACAGTGATAAAACAATTGTTCATTAGATGATCAGTGGTAATTAAGGTGTAAAATGTAATTATAGGGGTAAAATGAACTTTTGATCTAGTTGTAATTACGAACAACTCGTGAATGGGCCCAATATTCGAGACCTGATGACTTTGGAATTCTTGCATCCCCTACGACCTGCCCACGCGATATACTTATCTTGAACTTCGTGAGAGAGTGAAAACTATCCCTACAAACTAACACACGTCCTTTTAGTATGCTTTGTCCTCATTCACATATTTTCTAAGAAAAATTCCAAGAGGTCACCCAACATAAGATTGCTCCAAGTTAAGCATGCTTAACTCTGAAGTTCCTACGATTGGACCCTCAAAAGAGAATGTGCACCTTTTACACAACCTGCCTAGGTTACTTTAACTAGCCTAAAACGAAGTGTGCCGACAATGAATCTTATTAAGCAACAAAAACCCATTGTCAACGTTCATTCACCCAACAATTCTCAAAAAATACAAGGTGGCAAGCAAAACATGTTTACAAAATTGTTTAAAAGAAATTTGGCTGGCTTCCCTTGAAAAGCGATCTAAAGACACTGTTATATAAATGAATGCACACTCCCAAACAGGAAATATATTTAACTGCAACATCCCTTTACATTCTTTTCCAGCAAATTATCCAACACACCAGAAATTTATACCTAACTTGGGAAAAACACTTATGACGATTTACAAACTAGTTTTTCCAAGCCAACATAAACACACAAATTGTGACATGTCACCCACTAGAGCTAGCCACTTCAACTACAAAAGATTCATCTAAAGGTAAATGTACATACAAAATGGTATGCAATCAAACACTACTTGATAGGAAAATGTAGGAAGAAAGAGTGAGCTAATAAGCCTAGTGAGTGGTATTAGTTGTTAAAAGAAGATTTTGAAAGAAGATTTCCCTTTGTTAAACCAAAATCAACACTCTGAAAAAAAAAATAGTGTGTATCGTAACGAATTTAATAACCCAAGATAATTGAAGAATAAGGAAAGTGCATAATAATAACTCTAAAGGCATAGTATAATTTTTTATACTCATCACCCAACTTGTAACTAAATCTCTATTATACTAGTGTATAGTGATCTCAATACGCTCAATAGGGCAATCTCTGTCATACTATGCATCAAGTAGCCACCAGATACATAGCAGAGAAAAATTATGTCATCTCTGTCGTACTATGCACCTTGTAATCTCTAGGTACATAGCAGAGTAAATCTCTATTATCTCTGTCATACCATGCACCTCGTAATCTTCAGGTACATAGAAGAGAAAATCATTTGTCATCTCTATCATACTATGCACTGCGTAATCTCCAGATACATAGCAAGGAAAATCTTTGTCATCTCTATCATACATGCACGCAAAGTTGCCCCAAAAATGTTAGGCACCATAACACAAGACCCAAAGCCTATGTGCATGCTAGAGTGGGTCCCAAAGACCTCTTTCTCTGTTATTATGTGGAAATGAATTTATATGGTATATAGGTAAATACCATAGGTACATAGATCTAGTGGTTTAAAACCACTTTACACACAAAACTCTTTAAATCTCGAACTCTTTCTAGAAATCATGCTCTATTTCTAAAACAATATTTCATCAACTCAATAGATTTCTCAAATAACATTAAATATTTATAAACTCTCAATAATCATCAATCTCTCAAATATTTCTAAAACGATAAGTTCAGCTATCACATAAAATGTTGGAATTTCAACACCATTTCTGAAAATTCAGAATAATTTCTCAAAAGTCATAAATCATTTCTAACATCTCTAAAAGCATAACTAAGATAATAAATTACTGACGATTCATAACGATCCTATGCAAATCTCTTAGCAATTTCTCTAAAATAACACATGATCATAAATCTCTTGGAGCTTCTCAATAATAATTAAATAGTAAAACTATATCATAAATTAACCACTCACAGCTACTATGGGGTTGATATGTTTGGGTGGTAAAATTTTCCAATCTCCACGTGACCTGAAATATTAATTAAAACACCATGTGAGCACATACTCACTTAATCATTAGCTTAAATAACATAATTCTTCAAACTTAAATCAATATAAACTATTTTCTTTCTTAATTCCAAATAAAAAATTTGTCATTTTCTTTTTATTTACATACTTCCTTATCCATAAACCACTCCTTATCCAAAACTATTATCTCTCCACTTGAGTGCATTTGTACTATTTCCATTTATTTCTTTTTAATTTCCAATCTCCAAAATTACTCACTCCCCTCTTTCTACGTGAATAGCCATATCTCAAGCAAATCCTTACTTTTCTCCTTGATTTGACTTCCATTAATGCTATTTTTCTATCTTTCTTTTATTTTAAAAAAGAAAAACGCACTTTCCCTCTCATGCTTCCCAACTTCACGCCTCTCTCTTCTTCTTTTTCTTCTATGTCTCAGTTTCTTTTTTTCCAACTTCTCTGCTTTCTTTTTCATTCAAGCCCCCAATTAATAGAGACTTAGTGAGGTAAATCATTCCTCTCAGTCCCTTTTGATTAGCTCCACCATAACTACCCTTTAATTTTTATCAAGGCCCAAACCCATGAATTTTCAAAACCAAATCTTCAACTCTTTTTTTTTTCTGACCCTTTAATTTTCCCCAAAAATTCAACATACTGAACTTTTATTTGCTTCTAATAGGCCTCTCAATCGCTTCAATTACCTAATGATTTACAAGAAAGCTCCCTAAAAACTCCCTAATAAGGTTTCAGCAACCCAATTTCTCTTAAAAGAAATCCACTTACTAAGATAAGATCTTCCCCAAACTCTGAGTAGAACTTCTGTCCATGGTCTCCACCTCTCCACTCTGAGTACCCCTCTTCAACTCGGGCGTTACATGCCCACCAGCTTCGGCTTTGGTTTGTCCCTGAACCATATCTTACAGGGAGAGGTTTCGCTCTGATACCATCTATAATGCCCTAAGCCTAAGATTCATACCAAGATTTAGAATCCAGATTCGAAACCTGATGGTCTCGGCATTCTCCTGTATCCCCTACAACCTGGCTATGCTACCTACTTGTCTTGAGCTGCTTGTGAGAGTGAAGATCGTCCCCACAAACTAACACGAGTCCTTTCAGCATGTTTTATTTTCACTCACATGCTTCCTAGAAAAAATTCTAAGAGGTCACCCAACTTCAATGCATAAGAGTGCAACTCTAGGTTTATAGTGGAGTGACCTAGAGTTAAAGAATGTAAATTAATTGATTAAAGAGTTTAATTAATTAATTTTGTATCATTGGAGTTTATGAAACGCCCCAGGCCCAAGATTCAAAATCTGGATTCGGCACCTGACGGCCCCAGCATTCCCCTACGACCTGGCCATGCCACCTTACTTATCTTAAACTGCTTCTAAGAGTGAAGACTATCACCACATACCAACACAGGTCCTTTCAACATGTTTTGTACTCACATGCTTCTTAGGAAAATTCCTAGGAGGTCACCCAACATAAGATTGCTCCAAGCCAAGCATGCTTATTTTGGAGTTCCTACGGTTGGGCCACCAAAAAGAAAGGTGCACCTTGTTGGTATAGGTAGTAACTATCAATCGTTTTAAGCCTTTCTTAACCATATTTGCATATCCTCAGGATCCCTCTCATTCGGATATGGTCACAGTTTATTCATGCACCCCTCCTAAACTCGAGCATTACATACCCACCAGCTTCCACCTTGGTTTGTCCCTGAACCACATCTTACTGGGAGAGGTTCTGCTCTAATACCAACTGTAAAGACCTGACTTATTAAACTAGAATTCTGAGAGTCACTACCACGTGCATTCAAAACATGGACTTTTGAAAGTATGGCCAAAGCTCAAGTAAACCAAACAAAACATTACTTTAATTTAAAAACTGATTGAAATTTAATATACTTTGAATTTGAGATCCCATTAAACATTTATTTACAAAACTCAACGAATAAGGAGCTTTTAAAATAATTACAAATAAATGAATAAATAAAGGTATAAAACATGAAACTAGGAATTTCTAAGATCCTAAGAAGTTATGATCTGACATTGTCTCCATAGCCTGGTGAAACTGAATGCTCTTGCCATGCACGGTTGAGTACAAAAATACTCAGTAAGTAGCCCCACTTGAGGGTTTGAATTGCATTATGAGAATATTCGTAATACTAAAACATGACATTCTGTCAAGCTGATTTACGCTACAAAGTGTTATGATATATAAGGCCCTCATTGAAAACATGGAAACTTTATGCCTGAGTGAACAATTAACCTATCCCCAAGCTGAACAAAATATGATACGGTGCGTGTCTGTCCTATAAGGCAAAGCACTACTAAAGGCTAGTTAGCGACCCTCTAGTAGAGCTAGACCTCTCACAACACAGTACCTTTGAAAACATTCTAATAAACATGAGGGAGTGACCCCCAAACTGTAAGCATGAGGGAACGACCCCCAAACTGAAAACATGAAGCATACATGACATGAGGGAATGACCCCCAAGTTAAAAACATGAAACATACATGAAATGAGGGGAAGGTAATTGTCACTAAACATCATCATGAACTTAAGATTAAACATGCATATCATTGAGGCCCTCTAGACATGCTAGAGATCATAACAGTCATTATCAGCCCATTCCATAATCAGTCCCCTCTAAAACATGCTAAATATCTAAAAGTCATTTGGTGCCATTATGAGGAAGCCATACATCAATTTGAACATGCTATACTTTAAAAGTATTCTAAATTGCCAACTAGTTAGCCAATCAACTTAAACATTTTGCACAAGATTGACTAATCCAACATTCTTGGTATTATCTTCAGTCAAGCAATCAAATATAACTTAACATTTTGAACTCTATAACTAAACAAACATCTCAAACCTCCCAATTATTCACACTTATTCAATTTTAAAACATCTATCCCAAACATTCGTATTTATGAGAAACTCATAGTCATAACATACATGCATTCCAAAACTCATACTCCATATTCAAGACTTAAAGGAGTTGTTCCAATTTGGCTAATTACCATGTCTATGGAATCCAAGAACAAGTACTATCAACTCCTACTGAAGAGGTATGTTGCCTAACCTAAACAATAATAATTTCCAAAGAGATCAAAACTTGACATACACAACATTTAAACTTTAATTTTGAAAACAACTTGTGGCCCTAGCTTTTACTGGCTCAACTTACCCACAATACTTAAAAGGGAAAAAAAAAAAAAACTCAAATGGCTCCCAACTCAAGGCCGCATGCGAAACTTAATCAAATCAATTCGAACTACATCAACGAGGCATCTAAGCATTAGGGTCTACATTAAATCTCCTTAATTAAGTCAAAAAGTGTGAATTAGAGAATTACCCACTGATTTTACCAACATAACATGTCTAAACTTCACAAAATTTGACCTACAATCTATGGGTAATCTGCAATAGGGTCAAAAACTTCATGGGTCACACCCAAAACACAAAAACAACCACGGACCAAACTGAAAATGAACTTGAAACAAAAAAATCAACATAACTCTTTGGTGAAAAAGGAACCCACATGTTTGCTACCTAAAAATGCTGTCGGAAAGTGCTGCCAAAGGGGATGGAGAATGGTCACAGTGTTGTTTGTGAAGAAACCCATACTTTAAAATAAAATCATGGATTGGGGGCGATGGCTTTGTTGTTGCTGAGGGGAGATGGGCTGAAAAGGAATCGTCGCACCGTTGTACTAGTCAAAAGTTGCTAGATCGGATAAAAATGTCGTCGAATGCCCCAATATAAATATAAAGGAGACCCTTGTCGCTCGCTTGCACCTTGCGAAGCTTCAGCCACTACCACTCATTGAAAAATGCTCACTGGAGTGGGCTCATGAAGAAGAAGATGATGAAGAGTGGGGGTTTTCTATCATGAAACTGAACAAGAAGGAGGTGGTGAGGTGTTACTTGGGTGAAGAAGAGGAGGAAGAAAAAGGCTCTTAGGCTGCATGCAGCTCCACCTTTTCAGAACAATAAGTTAGGGTTTTGGTTTCTTTGTTCTTTTCCAATTTTGCCCCCAACCTCCTCTTTTAATCCCTCCCTTTTCCCTTCCTTTTCCAAACCCTCTAAATTTCCATTAAGCCCCAAAATTGAAACAAACTAGACAATGGCCCAAACTAACTTCAAAATTGAGAAATTAGTTATTACCTAAAATTGTTGGCACTACAACCTTCCCACCTTAAAAAATTTCATCCTCAAAAGTTTCTAGTACCGAAGAAGCTCTTGATACTTGGCTCTCATGTCCCCCTCTCATTCTATGTTGCTTCTTCAAACTGATGGTTCTGCCAACGAACCTTGATAAGAGTTGTCTCTCGATTATGAAGATTCCTCCAATCCCTTGCAAGAAGTTGCTTGGGCTTTTCTTCATAACTCAAGTTCTCGTTCAAGTGCAAAGGCTCATAATCAAGTATACGTGATGGATCTGACATATACTTTCACAACATGGAGACAAGAAAAACAATATGAACTGCAAAGAGAGATGGTGGCAAAGTCAAACGATAAGCTACTAAGCCAATCCACTACAAAATCTCAAATGGTCGGATGAACCTGGGACCCAATTTTCCTTTCTTTCCAAACATCAACACTCCCTTCAACGGTGCTACCTTTAGGAACACATGATTGTCAGTAGCAAACCCTAAGTTCCTTTACCTCGTGTCAATGTATGTCTTTTGCTCACTCTGTGTTATTTGCATCATTGCTCTAAACTTTTGGATTGCCTCACTAGTGACTTAGACCAATTCAGGTCCTAGCAACTTGCATCTAACAACCTCATCCCAATAAACCCGGGGCCTGCCTTTCTTTCCATAAATAGCTTCAAATGGAATCACACCCATGGTTGTTTGATAACTATTATTGTAGGCAAATTCTATGAAATGCAAGCAGTGTCCAAACCACCTACAAAAATAAAAGAAAAAGCTCGTAACATGTCGTCCAAGGTCTTTCAAGCATTTTGTCTGGCCATTGGTCTGTGGATGAAAGGTCGTGCTGAAATCTAACTTCATTCCTAAAACCCTCTGTAACTCCTTTAGAAAAATTGGTGTAAAGGGGGGTCTCTATCTGAAACAATCTTGATAGGAATCCCGAGTAGTCTGACTACCTAATCCATGAACAATTGTGCCTACTTTTCATTGGCATGAGTAAACCTTCGGGGAAGGAACTGTGCTAACTTGGTGAGTCTGTCAATGATGTCTCAAATCATTGTACAACCCTTAGCTGTCCTAGGATACCTTGTGATGGAGTCCATAGATACTTCTTCTCATTTCCACTATGACAAACTCAAAGGTTTCCACAAACTTGTTAGTTTTAGTCTCGGTGCCTTTACTTGCTGCAAAGTAAACACTTACTGACCTACTCTACTGTAACGCTTTTTATGTTACGCCACCAATAGTACTGTGGTAAGTCCTAATACATCTTCATGCCACCTAGATGTATTGAAATGAAGAATTGCGCGTCTCAACTAATATCTCATTTCTGAGCATGACGTTTCAAGGCATACACAAATGCCTCTAGTAAAGGAGACCATTACCTAAGGATATAGATAACTTTTTTCTTTGTCCTGACACTATCTGGAACAAGACATCAACGAGGCTAAGATCCTCTTGCTGGGAATCTATGATGTGTTGTCTCCAAGCTAGCTAAACTTGCAATTGGGCCAACAGTGAAGTAACTTCTCCCACTATTATTGTTATTGTAACTCGCTCCAGATTAGTACGTATATGGCCTTAATTCATAATCCAAGCTGAAGTGTGAGTCGTCTTCCTTCTGAGATCATCTGAAACTACATTCACTTTACCCGGATGGTACCGTATCTCAACATCATAATCTTTCACCAACTCAAGTCATCTGCATTGCCTCACATTTAACTCCTTCAAGTGAAAACTATTTCAAGCTCCATGGTTTGTGAAGATTTGAAATTTCCTCCTCATACGAATAGTGCCTTCAAATCTTCAAAGGAAAGACCATAACTGCTAGCACCAAATCATAGGTCGGGTAGTTGCTTTCGTAGTCTTTCAATTGACAAGAAGAAAATCCAATTACCTTACCATGTTGCATTAGGACACAACCAACCCTTCTTCGATGCATCACTATAGATAAAAAATCTCCAGGTCCATTGATATGAAATTCCGGAGAAATTAGATCTAACAACCTTGCCAATAAACAACACTTTTAGATCTAAGACCCAAAAACGCAAATCAAGATGATTTCATCCTAAGGAAGAAGATAGAAATGGATTTACCTTGATGATCAATATCAAGATTAGAGAAAACTTGTTTCTAAACTCAAGATTCGAATCACTCCACAAGTAGCTCGATCAATGCTACTTGAATGATCCTTGCATGCAAATCTAAACACAAGATATGCAAAGAAAGTTGCTCATCTCCTTTAGGCTCAAAAGACTCAATTTCATTGAAACATCATCAAAGTTGTCCTTCTTACAAGCAATACAACTTCCTTTTATAGGCAAGGAACCCAACTATCTCATTAAATGGGCTTCCCAACTACCCTCATTAATTAAACTTCCCAACCACCTAATTAATGAGCTTCCCAACTACCCACATTAATTGAACTTTCCAACCACCTAATTCATGAACTTTCCAACTAATTAGTGTCTAAACTTTGAAATTAAAATTACAATTCAAGAGTTTATGAAAATAACAAATGAATTACTCAAATAGGTTGCCCCACTTAAGTGAACTTGGCAACTCCATGGTCAACTTCAATATGCATAGTTGACCTTCAAAGCTCCAAATGGTCCTTTATCCCTCAAAATAGTTTTTAGCACATTAAATGGAGGTTGAACCGTGATCCTTATCATTCTCCCCTTCTTCGAGAAGATTCGTCCTCGAATCCAAAAGATCCCTTTTAATGCAGACTTGAAATCATTTGCATCTCGTGTTCTTGCTTTCTTCAAGTTTTTCACTTTTGACCCTTGCCCATGAATGCATGTATAAGTGAAATAGGAGTGTTGCTTCTTATGTAACACTTTGGCATTGTACTTCCCACGAGGATGCTTTGAATCTTGCTTTTCAATAAGCATTTTAATTTCCTGCAAGAATTCAATGAAAAAAGTAGGGACACTTGGTTTAAGTGCACCCGTTAGAAAGCAAGTCTTTTCGGTTACAAGTTCTTGTATGTGTCATTTTGAATACAAAACAATGTTCTCCTCAAATACTCTATTAACCGAATCTTCTTTCTCTTTTTTAATTTCCTCACTTTTTGTTTCTAATGGACATAGATCAACATATATTTGCACACTTTCTTTGCTGGATGTCGTGTCATCAATAACAACATCATCATTTGAAACGTCGTCTCGAGGCATGAGACAATCTTCGCCTTTTTGAACTGATTGTGCAATTTGTCTCTCCATTTCTCGGTCCCGAAAATTCAACTCTTGACATAATTCAAACATGTATTTCATGGATCGATGCATTTCAGCCAAATCTTCTCAGAAAGCCTTCCAAAATGAATCATCATTAATGTGGTCCTCACAATGTATTTGTGCTTGATGAAACATGAAATTGGTTGAACTCCTTCTATGATACATGCTTGAAAAGGAATACAAGGTGATAAGAAAGTGACCTTTCCTCATGTTCTTCTGTGATGCACAATCTCGGTTTTCTCGATTTTCCAGAATCTACTTTCAAAGGCAAATTTTCGACAGGAAATAGACCGAATCTCAAGATCTCATAAAAGACAAAGGTAAAGAACATATCAAGATCTAAAGGATTGTAGAAGATGTCAACACGAAACGAAGAATGAAAATGACACTTTTTTTGTATTTTAATTTTTGGACAGAATTTTAAAGATGAAATTAGCTCTCGGGTTTGCAATTTTCTTTTGACAGATTTTCAAAATACAAATATTGCACCCTAAAGACAACCGATTTTGAAGACCTCAAAGAAGAGAGAATTGTAGATCAGACACGGATCTAAATACTTGTAGAAAACGTTAAAATGAAATAAGGAACGAAAATGATATTGTTTTTGAGTTTTATATCAATGGACAGAATGTGACGAGATGAACAAAAACAACAAAATTTCATAATGAAAATGAAGATAAGAACAGCAACAACGGAAACATATATTTGATCTAGAGCCTAAAGCTTTGATACCAAATGATACGAAATTTCGGAGATATTAGATCTAACAACCTTGCCAATAAACAACACCTTTAGATCTAAGACCCAAAAACCCCAAATCAAGATGATTTCATCCCAAGGAAGAAGATAGAAACGGATTTACCCTGATGATCAATATCAAGAGTAGAGAAAACGTGTTTCTAAACTCAAGATTCGAATCACTCCACAAGTAGTTCGATCAACGCTACTTGAATGATCCTTGCATGCAAATCTAAACACAAGATATGCAAAGAAAGTTGCACATGGCGTTTAGGCTCAAAAGACTCAATTTCATTAAAACATCATCAAAGTTGTCCTTCTTACAAGTAATACAACTTCCTTTTATAGGCAAGGAACCCAACTACCTCATTAAATGGGCTTCCCAACTATCCTCATTAATTGAACTTCCCAACCACCTAATTAATGAGCTTCCCAACTACCCACATTAATTGAACTTCCCAACCACCTAATTCATGAACTTCCCAACTAATTAGTGTCTAAACTTTGAAATTAAAATTACAATTCAAGAGTTTATGAAAATAACAAATGAATTACTCAAATAGGTTGCCCCACTTAAGTGAACTTGGCAACTCCATGGTCAACTTCAATATGCACAGTTGACCTTCAAAGCTCCAAATGGTCCTTTATCCCTCAAAATAGTTTTTAGCACATTAAATGGATGTTGAACCGTGATCCTTATCATCCATCTAGCATAGTGAACACTAGTACTGAAACCAACTTCTACTTGAGTTTTTGGAAGCTCGCTTTACAAGCCTCACTCCATACAAACAAATTCTCTTTCGAGTTAAAGGAGTTAGTGGTGTTTCTATACTGAGGAAGTTCTACCACAATACTTTGAAAATAACATGCAACCCCTAACAAACTATGCACCTCATTGACTGCAACAGGACGAGGCCAATCAATTGTTATTCTACCTTTGTTGACTAAAATCTATCTCTCGACACCACGTGTCCTAGGAAGGACATCTGTTATAGCCAAAACTCGCATTTGAGAACTTGGCATTAAGTCTGTACATCCTTATCAAACTCTCCTAAGGTGTTCCTCATGTTCTACATCTGACTTGAAATAAACCAAGATATCATAAATGAATATGATCATGAAGGTGTCAAGAAACTCCTTAGATACTCTACTCATCAACACCATGAAAACTGCAGATGCATTCATTAGTCTAAAAGACACCACTGTGAGCTCATTATGTTAATCTTTGGACCTAAATGTGTCTTGGAAAAATCCTCATCTTTTATCCTCATTTGATGGTAGCCTGATCGTAGGCTAATCATAGTAAGTGATATTGGTCTATATAATTGGTCAAACTTGCCATCTATTCGAGGGAGTGAGTACTCGATCTTTATAGTTACTTTCTTTTTACAACAACTGGCGTTCCTCAAGGCGAGACACTAGGGCTTAACCCTTGGCTAGTAATTGCTAGATCTACAACTTGTGCTTCTTCAACACTCTCCTGCATGGGACCTTAGGAATGGGAATTTTCCCAGCTTGAACTTTTTATTTTGAAATCTACCTCTCGTGCTAGTGGTAAACCTAAAAGGTCCAATTTACTTTATTTAACACTAGTACAACCCTTTTTCATTTACTTCAACCACCTTAATTTCTCTTTTCAATCATATTAAGGGCTCCATTAGTTCCATGTACTGATTTAATCCTATAGTCAAATCTCTAAAACTTTGCTGGTGAGACCGACAATGTACGTCTTTACTAATAAGGCCTCAAAGTTTCCTTTTTTTTTATCTTCGGCAACTATTGTCAATAATCATCACCACTTAAAAGGTTGTTTCCTTCAACGCTTTTGTAAATCTAAGACGGAAGCTTATCAAAGCTCTCTCCAAGATTTGGATTGTACAAGGTTAATCATTGGTTTTAGGAGAAATATTTCTCATACTAAAGATAAGTTCCATAACCAAAGTCTCATGCACTTACTTTCACCCTAGAGCATACCAAAGTTCTGGGTTCTAAATAGTTCAATATTTCTTGTACCAATTCTAAAGACTTCATCTAATCACACATAAATCGTAATAGTCATGTAATGCTCGAGATCTTGGAATCCCATATTAATTTTTTTTTGTCTTTCAAGATACCAAAGCTTTCCATAACACTGCTCTTTTTCTCATATTTTCCTTTATTAAGGCCATTAAACTTAAGGTCTCTTTTCATCTACAAACAAGACTTATTCTCATTAAGAGAAAACATGTCTCTATTTCCAATCCTTTCATGTATCTTTCTTTTGGGGTTCCACATTGAGTCTTTAGTTGGATTTTTTTTTATTTTTAAAAAAACTTGCCTTGCTTTTAACCACAAAGAAATTTCTCTTAGTTTGTTTTCACTTGAGCCTTTTTATTCTTTGAGAACAAAAATGACTTACTTGGTTCATGAAACCTTAAACTTTGAAAATATGATCCTGGAAGGTATTTTTCTCAAAACTAACATCCTCAATGCCCAAAGACATTTAAAAACTTCAACCTATAAGGTCATTTTCTACAACAAGTCATAATCTATCATATATAAATCAGCATAAGTTTATAAACCCACATGCCATGACCCCATGAACATAATTATATGATCACATAATCCAGCTACCAAAACTAAAGCCGATACTTTCGTTTATATCATGAAAGTAATATTATGGTACATTTCATGTTTGGTAACTAACATACCTGAGGTGACGAGGCGATTTTCTTGTGCTTGGCTATGGAGAAAACTGATGCTTATGATGTAAACGAGTCTACAGAACCTAAAACCTAGGGCTCTGATACCAACTGTAATGCCCCAGGCCCAACATTTAGATCAGGATTCATAATCCAGATTCGGCACCTGACTGCCCCGACATTCTCTTGCATCCCCTGCGACATGGTCACGCCACCTTACTTGTCTTGAATTGCTTCTAAGAGTGAAGACTATCCCCACAGACCAACGCAGCTCCTAATTTCAACATGCTTTGTCCTCATTACATCCTTTTTAGGAAAATTCTCAAAAGTTCACCCAACATAGATTGCTCCAAGCCAAGCACACTTAACTTTGGAGTTCCTACGATTGGGCCACCGAAAAGGAAGTTGCACCTTGTTGGTATAGGTAGTAACTATCAATTCTTTTAGCCTTTTCTTAACCATACTTGCATATCCTCAGGATCCCTCTCATTCGGATGTGGTCACAGTTCATTCATGTACCCCTCCTAAACTGGGGCGTTATAGCTTATAATCTGTAGGTCTATAAGCTCCTCTTGCTTGCTCATAAGAACATAAAAGGATTAGGTTAGTTGAAATAAAAATTTGAAATGTTCAAATTATTATTAATATATTAGATATATTGAATAAGGAAAATATCTATTTATTCTATTTGATACATTAATATTGAAGAGAATAATATATTATTAGATACATTATATATTAAATTTGAATGAGATTAAAATAGATGATATATGTTGTAGGAGATATTTGAATGAGCTTTAAATATATTAAATATATATGATGATATATTCGATATTATTATATTTTACTTAAGTCCCTATAAATACGACCCTTGGGTTGAGCCAAAACTAAGATCTCTAAAGAGAAAATTTAGAATTCTCTCTACGAATTTTCCTCCCTATGGATTTTCTTTCAAGATATTCCCACAAGCCTTGGTCATGTGTTCAAGTCATAGCAAGGAAGATCTTATGGAGATTCAAGATTCGTTAGAACACATGAAGTAAAGACCTGTCAGATATTTTCTCCATTATTTCATCAAGGTATCTATTGCTTAACCTTAATTATATTGTTTAATTCTAAATAAAATCAAAGCCTATCCAAAATTTGATTTCTAAATTGGTTAGAAACCATGTCTTTCGCTGCGGGGTGAAGTGTTCATTCCTATCAACTTGTTCATAAGTTTTGAAAAGTTTTAGTTAAATTTAGTTGTTATGTTTTAAATTTTTGATAACTTAGTTAAGTTGTGATGATGTTATGTTCATTAGTTTTGGCATACAAAGTGTTAGTTTTGAATGGTTTAGAATGTTGGTATTTATGCCCTAAAGCTTCGTAATTGATGTTGTATTATTTAATAAATATTTGATCATTTTTATTGCAATTTATATTATCCATTACATAAAAAATCCAAAGTTATTAGTGTAATCTTGAACAATATATATTTGACATACGGGAGGATCATATTCAAGAAATAACCTAAAGGGTCTATAGTATTTGGATAAGGTTAGGTGTCTTATTCTGGTAACACTATTGATACGACCCATTTTGTAATAGTTTCAAATTATTTGATCCAAATCACTCATGTGGAGACATGTGAATGAGGGTATCATATACAATGAGTTTGTATAAGACTGGACCACGAAATATTTAACCTCTCTTTATAAATCCGTTAATTGAAAAGATTAATATTCCACAAGATGATCATATGCAACTCGATTTTGAACCTGAGTAAATTATGAACTCTTGCCTGTGAGGGTTTATCCTTTGATTTGCATGGATGAGAGTGGCTTTTGCAATCGATTTAATAAGCACTATTTTGGGAACTTGACCAAATAGGGAGTTAGGAGCATGAGTTTTACAAGATGAAATTCACGCCTTCCTATATAGGAAAAGTATATAAGTTTAAGTACTAATTTCGGGACTTGAACAATAGGGCCCCACCCTCTCACTGGTCCGAAAGGGACTCGGTTTATAATTTGAATATAAACAAATTGTTCATTAGAGGATCAATGGTACTTAAGATATAAGATGTAATTATAGGGGTAAAACAAACTTTTCGCCCAACTATAATTACGAACAACTCGTGAGGGTCATCTTGCATATAATGATTATATCCATGGATGCAACTTGTCCTACAGTGCATAAGAGTGCAACTCTAAGCCTATAGTGGTCGATCAAGGTCAATGAATGAAAGTTGATTGATTGAAGAGTTTAATTAATTAATTTTGTATCATTGGAGCTTATAATTTGTAGGTCCATAAGGTTTTCTTACTAGCTCATAGTAACACTAAAAGGATCAATTTAGTTTAAAGAAAATTTTGAAATGTTGATATTCATTTAATATTCTAAATAATATATTATGTATTGGATACAGTATATTAAAGGAAACAATGTATATTAAAGTTGAATGAGATTCAAATAGGTAAATTTATGTTGTAGTAGATTTTATAAGATTTGAATAAGATTAAATATGTTAAATATATATATTATAATATATTAGATATTATCATATATTATTTGATTTTGACAAAGATTTGGGGTTGAGCAAAAACGCACTCACTTTTCTATAGAGAAAATTCAAAATTCTCTCTGAATTTTCTCTCTTTCTTTCAAGAGGTTCTTAAAAACTTTGGTCTTATATTTGAATCATAGCTAGCCAAAAATATTCTCCATATATTCTTCAAGGTAATTATAGCTTAACATTTAATTATTTTGTTTAATTCTAAATAAATCAAAGCCAATCCCAAAATTGGTTTCAAAATTGTTTAGAAACCATAGACTTCCGCTGCAAGATGAAGTGTTCTTTTATCAATTGGTATCAAAGCAGTTTTTGAATTTTTAATTTAGAATTAAAATTTTTCCATGGTAGGTATTTTAATTTCATATATGTGATGTATGTGGTTTGCAATTTGACTATTTAAGAATATTTTTACATTAGATTTAACGCTTTGATTATATCAAATGTAAAACATATAAGGACTAAGGTTCTGTAACGACCTGACTTTTTAGACTTAGATTGACTAGGTTCGTTACTACTAGGGGTGATATCGGTTCTGTTTTCTTCGATTTTAGGCCAAACCGAGAATCGAACTGATCAGTTTGGCTAAAAGAGGAATCGAGCTAATGTCCAATAAAGGACAAAACTGTCAGTTTGGTTCTTCTGCGGTTCGATTTTCAAATTTTTTTTTTTATTTACAAACTTCATGCTTTACTTATGCCCACTTGCCTATTTTACTTCCAACCCCTATTTTTGGCCCCAAAATTTCTTCACAATCACCACGGTAATTGTCTAACCTCTCTTCTTCTTCATTCCTGTCACTGTCATTCACAGACTTTTGGGAAGGGTGATTGAGAGACAACTGAACTCCTTTTTCCTTTTTAGACCTTTGTATTTGTATTTTGTAAGGCTTCGAAGTTATCAAGTAGTAGACAATGATTTTTGTTGTAAAAAACAATGAACAAAATTACAAAATTACAAAGCCTAACCAATCTGATTCAATTTATCTACAAATTACCAAGTAGTAGACAATGAATTTCATTGCCAAATCATGATTCTACATTTCTACAAATTAAAAAAAAAAATCTTTATAATTAGAGACCACCCACACAAATTTAACAAACATTCAAAATTTGAAGAAAGAGTAACCAATCAGATTCAAATAGATTTGAAGCAACCAAAACAAAACTACAAATTAGAAATTACAATGCCCACATCATTCTCACCTAAACAAAGAATCAAGATGACTGAACTGGAAAGTGGTTGGGGACTCGAAGAACAATGGCGAGGTGGTGTTGTCTACCATGGTGGTCGTTGAAGAACGTCGATAGGAGATAGATGATTGAGAGAGAGGTCATCGGATTGTGATGACTTAGAGTGAGAGAGAAGTCGTCAACTCGCTCGATGCAGATGGGGATGACTGGAGAGAGGTTGCCATAATCCCAAATGGTGATGACTGAGAGGGGTAACAAAGGTCGAAGGGAACGAAGACTAAAGGATGAGGATGGTGATGACTGGAGAAAATCCAAAGATCAGGTCATTGGAAGAGCTTGAAGATTAAGTCGATTGGTCGAAGATGACTGAAAAAAGAATCAAGAGATTAGGTCGAAGATGAGGAGAAGAATGGAGGAAGGAAAATCAATGGGACTTTGCACTTAGGGTTAGTTTATAAAGGAATATATCTAGCTCAGTTTAGTTCAGTTTTTTACTGGTTTTTTCGAACAAAAACCGAACCAAACCGAATTTTTTTTGTTTCTCCAAAATGCAAATCGACATGTCCAAAAGTTTGCTAAAAAACTGAACCAATCCACAGGACCAGTTTGGTTTCCTCAGTTTTTGATTATTTGCATCACCCCTAGTTACTACATGCATGCTAATAGCTTGTGGAAACTCTTGAGGAATAATATGGAAAGTGATTAGGGATCCCTATGAAAACATTATAAAATATTAAATAACTTAAATTGTTAACTAGTTGGAGTAACTTCATAACATAACCTCTAAACATAAGACTATAAAAAACATTAAATTTCATTGATGCGAAAGACGTGCTGACACTGACCCCATGGCACAACCAACAAACATCTCGTTACTCGCCTTGTATATCTTTGCATTTACCAGAAAAAAAAGGTTTTGAAAAAGGTTGAGTATTAAAAATACCCTGTAAGAACCCTACTACCAGGGTCAGTCATGCAAACACATACAAATCATGAATCTTGAAACTTAAACATGTGGAACTTATAGCTTTTAAAACTTTTCTCGTTAACTGGTGTGGACAATTAACTCCTCTCTATAAACTACACTAACTTATGGTGGTGCATATGCAAGTTCATGCTTTGAGATCGAACCCCATCAGAAGATAGTTAGCGATCATTCAGAGTGCAAGGCCTCACCTAACATAGCACCTCATAGAAAATATGTACATGATACTTAATTATATGATGTGTCAACTCGTGGTGGAGCCAAGTAGGTTTAAGTGAAAGCAAACCCCAATAGACAATAATTGACAATCAATCTGCAGTGCAGGACCTCCCCAAAAAGCTCCTCATAAAAGTACTCAACATGGAATCGAGTGTAAATCCCACAATCTTTTCTTGAAAATTCTTAAACATACTCATGGAAAACATATTTGTGATCACACACATGCATGAGGTCCCATCAATATTACATGTTTTCTATATGAGTGCAACACGAGAACATACATAACAATCATACTAGCATTTATATACATCACAGATCAATTTAGTCATCACAGAATACTCCCAACCTAGCCTAAGGCGTTCCGATAGCAGAGCATTTACCTTGATAACAATTTGAAAACTAGTTTGGCTCGATTTAAAGGTTCTTGTGTCGACTGACTAGTCTTTGCCCAACGATATCCTTAAAGCTTGATTGGTTAATACGAAACTCATATGAAACTATAAACATAAGGGTTTTGAAGGTTAGTGCCTAATTCGTAGTACTAAAACGACTCTGAAAAGGTTTAAAATGTGTTGATTCTCACTGAAACTTACCAAAAAGGCTCAAGCACTTGTTGGTTCATGTTCGAACTCATAGATCTGACCTCTATAAGCTATGGGGCATTTAGATCTGAGGTTGTTCGAGGTATGAGTCATCACCAAAAGTCATCTCCTTGCCTGAAAACCTTTGTTGGTCGTCACTATCATGCTTGGGCTCGTGGAAACCTACCACTGAAGGCAAGTTGCTGGCCAGATTTGTACATGCTACCGTCAAAGAAAAAGCTGATGTTGTGCAGGTTCATTCACGTTGTGCAGAGGGGTTGTTTGCTCATGGGTCATGGTCGTTTGATAGGAATGAATGTTTCACTCCGCAGTGGAAGCATTGGATCGTCTTTGATTTATTTCGAATTATACATAAACATACAAGGCTAAGAAAACTTACATAGGATTAAATAGGGAGAAAGTTCTGGCGAGTTAAATCTTCTTGCTCCAACTTCAACGAGGTCGAATCTCCAAGGCTTCCACAAAATCTTCTATGTTATGACTCGAACATATGACCCAAGTTGTTGGGAACCTCTTGAAAGAAAATCCACAAAGGATTGTAGATAGAGAGGTCTAGGAAAGGATTTTTCAATTCTCTATAGATGAGAGATGTATCTCATGGCTCAACCTAAGGGTCCTATTTATAGAGACCGAGAGCAAATCATTTTTCATAATTAAAATATTATATTTTAATATCTACTATAAATAATATATTATACATGTTCAAATCTCATATAATATATATTTAACCTATTTGGATTTCATTCAAATTTCAAAATATATATTTTTATTTAATATGTCTAGGATAAAGAATTGGCTTATATCTAAGCTCTTGTCTCCATCACTTGTGCGAAATCCTCTTATCACTAACCCTGTTGGTATTAGATTCAAGCTTAAGTTGCTACCCTAGTTGATCAACCTAGGATCTCAACGACATTTTATTCAACACAAGTAAACAATTGAAATGTAGGCTCAGTTTTCAATGTACTTTTGGCTAGATTTACTTCTTAGGGAATTCACATCCTTGAACCCCCTAAGAAGTTTAGCTCATAATTAACTCAAAAAATTCTAGAAATAAAATCCATGCTAGAATAATTACATAAAAGCCTAGTTGCAACAACAACAACAAAATAATAATAATAATAAAGGAGATAAAGATAGCTTGCTGTTGTACTCAAAATGAAGGTGAAGAATGAATAACATCAATTAACAACCCTTCATTTAACAACAAGCCTCTAGACAAAAACCTATTAAAAAACTTCTAAAAAAAATATCATTCAATTGCTTCAACAATTTAAACTCAATTCAAAAGCTTAATACATAGGTGAGGAACAAAAAACATGAAAAATTACAACCCAAAGGACTAATAAACAGAAATCGAATTCAAACTAAACTAAGAACAAGCTGGAATGAAGAAAACTTGAACAAAACTCGTTGTTTCCCTTAGATTTCAATCAATTCGATCCCAACTATTTCTAGGAAAGAATGAATCATTACAAACCAAACTTTCATTTGGATTGGATTGAAAAAATCAAGGAAGATCATAACAAAAATTCTCAGCAAACCTCGGCCAAAATGGAGGGAAAACAGAAGAACACCAAGAACAAAAACACACGAAAAAAAAAGCTTTCGTTAAGCTCCAAAAAATCCCCCTTTTTGTATTGCCTTTGCTCTCCTTTGATGATCTTCCATTAGGGTTGACAACCCAATCAATTTCGTCCATAATCCATCAATTTTGTGCAAGAATCAAGAGCTTTTCAAATTTGGGTTTCGTTGATTTTTTCCTCATACCAGTGCATATTGCGAAACCAATTATGCAATAGCCTTGCGTTTCCTTCCAAACTATTGTATATTGCAAAATCGATTCTGCAATTTTCGCCCTTTCTTGCACAAAAAGACTTATTTTATAGTTTCTTTTCCTACTTTCTTCAATTCCTCTTTCATAATCAATTCTTACATATTCTAGGACTATTTCTCATTATTTTCAAAGCAAAATAAGCATATTTTAAGCATATAGAAATTAAATAAGCCTTAATGCTAAGGCTTATTGATAATTCTCATTTATGAGGATTATTTGACCATAAACTAGGTTGTTCTTATCATTTTTGTGTGTTTTGTTGTATGACGAGCAAGCTAAAAATGGTGTTTATTAGTTAAATTCATAAAAGCTCATTGGAGTAATGGAAAAAAGGAAAGAAGTTGAAAGGAGATTGAAAATTACACTAATTTGTTATTTTTGTGTAGGTTTGGAGAAAGTACAAAAAATGTAATTGCATTCCATTTTGGAAATGCAATTGCATTTCTTCGAAAAAAAAAGTTTGTGAACAAGCCCAAAATGAAATTGCATTCCATTTTCGAAATGCAATTGCATTCCTTCGAAAAAAACAAGTCTGAAAAACAAGCACAAAATGCAATTGCATTTCTGGAAAATTTTGGCAGATCTGAAAAATAATGCAACAGAAATGCAATTGCTGGAAAATCTGAAAACTGCGGAAATCACAGGAAAATGCCAAAATTCATGGAGTTTATTCGATTTTTAAGAGATTTTTCAGCCGGAACTCATGCCCAAACCTTGACACATGATTGAAGGAGCACAAAGATGGAAACTCTAGCCCTCAATGCCTATAAAAATGAGAAAAATGAAGCGAAACGTGGCTGAATTTTTTCTTCTCACCACAGTTTGTAGTTCAGCGTTTTTTCTTTTTTTTTTTACAACAGCTCTTCATCCTAGCTCTGTAATTTCCAAGGTTGATCCCTCCTCAACGAAAGTTAGAGGAGGTGAAGATCTATTTTCCTTTGTATGGATATTTGGATCGATCAAGCAAGGAAGCTACTAGTTTAAGGATGTGTTCAATTCCAAAATTGATCTTCTGTTTTATTTTCATTCATGTTATTTTTATAGCCAGCTTTTGTGTAATTCTTATTTTACAAGTTGTTGAATTTGAGTTAGTTTCTTATTCCTTTGATTCAATTCTCTTCTTTAATAAGAACAATTTGCACTTGAGATTTATATTTTTACAAAATCTGAATTTCATTTGAAGGTTGTTTCTGTCCTTGAATTTTTGTGAGTACTTTTGAAGTTGTTGGATTAATCTTATTCAAGTATTTTCTCAATAAAAATCAGTTGGGTTGTTTAGTTTTTAAAATTTTCTTCCCTTTTTAGTCATTTGTGAATTATGAGTTTTATAACAATTAAATTGTTGATTTTCATTTCTTCCATAATGAGCTAATTCCTTTTTTGGGATTCAAGCATGTGAATGCCCTAAAGATAGAAATAAAGGCCTAATTGTGAGAGCAACCTTGCTTCCTCTATAACTTGTTTGCTTTTATTGATTTTAATGCTTATTATTAGTCTAGATTAATCACCTAGATTAGTATACAAAAATTGAGTCTAATTCTTAAAAGGTTAGATAAAAATTTAGTTTTCATAAAAGCAATAAAGGAAAATAGCCTAGACATAGGAATTTGTTTTTAACCCTAAAAATAGGAATTTGTTTTTGACCCTAGACATAGGGAAAAACCTTTAAAACCAAAAGAATTATATTTCAAAATTAACTAAGTTCGTATTAGCCATAGAAATATCGATTTAATCACTTAGCCTCCTAAAGATACTTCATAGAAGGTTGAATAGGTGTTGAATTTGGTTTACAAAGCTTAAGTGTTGAGTCAAAGGATTGCAATTGCAATCAGGCTGCAATTTCTTTTAATGGAGCAAAAACACGTTTGAATCCTTCTTTTATCATTTTTATTTCTTCTTTTGAAAAACAACAAAAACCATCACACTTATTGTTTTACATATTGGTTACCCACAATTGCAATTTGAAAACGTCTTTGCTTATTCTTTTGAATTTTGTTGTATCTGTTCCCGGTGGGATTGATACTCTGGAATACTCCAAATTTATATTACTTGCATTGACAGTGTGCACTTGCACTAGACTGGAGCTTTGTTTTGAATCAAAAATGTTTTCTTTAAGCCCCACATTTTAGTCTGATCACTTATCAAGAACGCTTGCTTTAAAAACTTTGTGCTTGAGATCAATCCTACGAAAGAGATGAGTAAAATGCCGAAAAACAAGCACTGGAATGAGGATGAAGACTATTTTGATCAAGACCGTTGTCTGCAACGAATGCGAATGAACACACCTCCTCGCCCTCATAGGCCAACAAAAAAAAGTTCGAGGCCGACCAAATCGTTCAAGCTACATGGAAGCGAGGACTAGAAAGATTGCTTGAAGAAGCTGACTTGTGCCTGTTGGTCGAGGCCGACTAGCATATGAAGACTTAGGTCGACCAGATCGTTCAAGCTATGTGGCAGTGCATACCTAAAGGATTACAAGAAGAAGCGACAAAGAAGGCAGCTGACCAGCTCTTCACCCCCGAAGAGACTGAGGCCGACCAAAATGGACAACCCACCAAGGAACTAAAATCTGTCCCGCTCACATCAGAGGACAGGAAAATAAACATTGCAACAAACCTAAGGGCTGAATAGAAAGAAAAATTGATCAGTTTCTTTAGGAACAAAGCATATTTATTTGTCTAGTCTAATGAGGACATGCTAGGGATAGATCCCGACATCATGGTACATCGACTGAACGTGGACAAAGATTTAAAGCCCGTGAAACAGAAATGATGCACATTCAATCAGGAGCAGAACGAGATCATAGCTAGCTAAGTAGATGATTTACTAAAAGCCAATTTCATTAGGGAAGTCAATTATCCTCAATGGCTATCTAATGTGGTTTTAGAAAAAAGTCTAATGGCAAATGGCGAATGTGTATCGACTTCACTGATCTAAATAAGGTCTGTCCTAAAGACAATTACCTTTTGTCTATGATAGATGAGTTAGTAGATGCAATAGCAAACCATGAATTAGTAAGCTTCATGGATGCTTACTCTAGATATAATCAAATCAAGATGTATGGACCTAATCAAGAAAAGACCTCTTTCATTACTGAAAGGGGCTTTACTGTTACAAAGTCATGTCATTTGGCCTCATGAATACATGAGCAACCTACCAAAGAATGGTAAATCAAATGTTTTCCCCATTGCTATGGAAGAATATGGAGGTGTATGTGGATGATATGCTAAGGATAGCACTAATTTAGTGCTATATTTATGCTCATTTATTGGCTAGTTTTGTATTGAATTAGTGAACTTTGATGTGTATTTCTCTTGATTTTGTAGAAATCTAGTTAATGGAGCAAAATCAAGTGTTCGAGATTATTTTGATGGATATTGGAGTCTTTTAGAGTCTTATTGAAGATTTAAGAAGAAAATAGATGAATAATAAAGTTTTGAACAAAAGGCAAAGTTTGGGGAGATCAAGGATTTCATTTTCAAGGCCAAAGTTCAAAACTTTTCAAGTTGAAAGCTAAAAAAAAAATTACGACACTCAGGCGCCACAGACAGAGAGGACGAGTAGAGTGGTAGCGCCTAGGCGTTGTTTTGGGCACCTAGGCACTATGGTACTAACTTTTATGATTTTTAGGCAGCACCTAGGCGCTACGATACCAGCAAAACACGTTTTTTTTAGACGTTGCTCAATCTCTACTATATAAACTACATATTCTCTTCAATTTGAGGAGGCCAAATCGAGGGATTGGAGTTGTATTGAAGATTTAGATCTCGAGGACCAAGGAGATCAACTCGAGAACGTGGGATCGACCTTTCATTTGCATTTTTTTCCTTTTTCTTTCACTCTTTGCTACTGTATAGGCTGGAAGATTAGGGATTTATGTGTTGTTTGGATTGAATTTATATTTCATTGTCCCTAATCACTTGGGTTTATTGTATTTAATTGTTTATATACTTAATTGTTGGAATTGTTGGACTAATTGCACAGTTTATGGATTTTTATAACTATTAGCGATTTAAATCATTTGTGCTTTTGTTGCTCAATGCCTTTAATCATTGATTCTCTAATTAATTGAGGTATTCCTAAGTAGAGCTCGATAGAGAATACTTAGTTTAGCTTAATGCACGATTAATTAGCTACTGGAGTGACAGCGAGATTAATAGTTAATTAATTGTAATTGGTGATGAAGGTTAATTAGTTGGACATTGGTAAATTGACTAGTTTTCTAAGTGGAAACTCGACAGAGAGAAGCTTAGACAATAACCCAATTTCATAACTAGAGTTTATTTACCTAAGTGACAGTCGAGGTTAATAAATAGACATTAGAAGTTCGTAATGAACAGTCTTAACGCCTTGTATGAGTTAGCTAGCGCTATGGAGACCTAGGTTAATTAATTAGTACTTGAGAGTGAAGGAGACCGAAAGGAGATTCCACGTCTTTAGAGCTTCCAGACTTATGAGTTCATTGTCCATTGGGTTATAATTGTCTGTTAGCTTAGTAATTGATCCTTTCCTAAGTTATTCCTCGTGTTTGTGTCTCCCAATTATTTTCCCTTTTTCATATTCTTGTCGTTAGTTTAGCTTATCTTCATTTAGTCATTTTCTCTAAATAAAGTTAAGTGAGAGTATTCATAATAATTAATTGAATTAAAAAACTAATCTCTGTGGATTCGATACTCAGTAGGAATACCGTTTTATATTACTTGACCTGCGCCCTTGCGGAAATGTAAAAGTATGTGCATCAGCTAGTAAAAAGCATTAAAGCACATCAACATGAAATTAACCTCCATAAAGCACTCCAAATACTTCGAAAGTACAAGATGAAATTGAATCCAAGCAAATGTGCTTTTTGAGTAACATCAAAAAAATTCCTCGTATTCATGGTACACCAAAAAGGAATTGAGGCAAATCCTGATAAGATAAAGGTCATCTTAGAGATGTCATCTCCAACCAATCTCAAGCAACTTCAGAGTTTCAATGGGAGAATTGCAGCACAAAACATGTTTGTTAGTAGAGCTCCTGACAGATGTCAACATTTCTTTAAAATTTTGAACAAAGGTCTTCAATTTGAATGGTCTAAAGAATGTGAACAAGCTTTTCAAGAATTGAAGGTTTATCTAAGTTCAACTCTCCTCCTAGCCAAACTAATTAAGGGAGATGAATTACTACTTTATGTAGCACCTTCTAACACAACTGTAAGTTCTGCACTAAGCAAAGAAGAGACCATCCAAAGACCATTCTACTACATTGGTAGAGCAATGGTGGGGCCTAAAACTAGATACCCTCAAGTAGAAAAGTTTGCACTTGCCTTAGTTACCTCAGCTAGAAGATTACGTCTTTACTTCCAAGCACACAAGGTCACTGCCCTCACACACTTCCCTCTCAAGCAAATGCTGCAAAAACCAGAAGCTTCAAGACGCCTCATGAAGTGGGCAGTAGAGCTTAGTGAATATGATATTCACTACAAATCGAGGACATCAATCAAAGGACAAGTAGTGGCAAATTTCATTGCTGAGCTCACTCCACTACAGGTTAAGGCCGACCACCTTCAATGCGTAATGGAGGTGGAGGCATCTCATCTAGAAGATCCTAACATGCCCTAGGGACTCTTCGTTGATGGATCCTCCAACATCAAAGGATGCAGAGCAGGAATTCTACTTGAATCTCCTGAAGGGGAAGGATATGAATATGCTCTTAGATTCAACTTTAGAACCTCAAATAATGAGGCAAAATATGAAGTACTCGTAGCAGGATTAAAGGTCGCCAGGGGAATAGGGATCTCCAATCTCTTAGTCCTGAGTGATTCTCAATTGATAGTGAAACAAGTAACTGAAGAATATTGTCAAAGGTCAAGGAACTGCTTACCTCATTCCCCAAACATGAGTTCAGGCAAATTCCAAGATCACAAAATGTCAATGCTGATTCTTTAGCTCAATTAGTAACCACCTATGAAACTGAATTGAGTAGAACAGTTTTAGTTGAAATCCTATTTGAGCCAACCATATGTAGAGAAGAGATATTGGCAACTGACGCAACGATTTCCAGAAAGGAAAAGGACGAAGCTAGAAACAAGCCAGTCGAAGACGAGGACGACCCAACCGAGGATGAGGCTTAGGAAAATTCTTCGTGGATGGATCCCATATTGGAATACCTGAAAGAAGAAAAATTGCCTTCATAAAGAGCAAAAGCCAAACGAATACATAGGCGATCAGCTCATTACTTACTCAGAGAAGGTAAACTCTATAAGAGAGACTATTTAATGCCGCCTCTAAGGTGTCTCATACCTACTGAGGCGGAATATATAATGAAGAAAATCCATGAAAGAATATGTGGCAGCCATTCTGGAGGAAGATCCTTATGTCATAAAATTGTAAGACAAGGATATTATTGGCCAATGATACTTCAAGATGCTGGAAGCTTCACAAGATCATGTAACCAATGCTAATTTTCTTCGGTACTAAGGCGACCACTTGAACCACTAACAAATATAGTAAGTCCCTGGCCTTTTGCACAATGGGGAATAGACCTTATTGGACCTCTTCCCCAAGGAAAAGGACAAACTAAGTTTGCAGTGGTGGCAGTGGATTACTTCACAAAATGGGCTGAAGCAGAAGCATTGACAACAATTACAGAAAAGAAGATAACTGACTTTGTATGGAGAAACATAGCATGTCTTTTTGGAATTCCTTATGTCATTATTTCAAACAATGGAAAACAATTCGATAATGCAGCATTTAGAAAGTTTTTTTAAGATCTCAACATCGATCATCGATGTTCATCTCCATCACATCCTCAAGCCAATGGGCAAGTGAAAGCAGTGAACAAGATTATCAAGTTAAATCTCAAGACAAAGTTAGAAAATATGAAAGGAGCATGGACAGAGGAGTTGCCCAACGTGCTATGGGCATACAGAATAACTACAAGATCTACCACAGATGAGATTCCTTTCTCACTTACTTATGGGTGACAAGTGCTAGAATAATGTGAAGAAATCAACAATAATATGATTGTTTATGCGTAAGTGTACACATGTAAATGTAGCAAGTGCTAAGTAAATTATCGAATCCACAGAGACCAGTAATAATATTCTATTTTGCCACAAATTAACTCTCGGTAAACTCAATTCCTAACTAATAAAATTCATCAAGGAACCAAAATAAAATAAAATAACAATGTTGGAACAAAATACTTGCTAAAACATAGCACAACAGGGGAATCGTAAATGAACAAATAACAACTGGATGTAGAACTATGAGCTAATACAAATAACAACTTGGATTAGAGGTAATTCATGCTTTAATTAATTTAAAACTTGAGTACATAATCATTCCACTCAACCCACTACAGTTCACACAACATTCTTCCGAATTACCTAAAATATATTGTTTCATTTCTATTACTACAGCATAGTTTAACCCACTATATTGTGTGTGCATTAGGTGAGTGATTATCCCTAATTTCCTCACTTAGCTAGTTATTAACCCTAACAAGGAGCTAATGTGGTTTTTAAGCTTTCAGCCCTTCCTATTCTTAGAGAAACAATGCTACAAATCGATTGGATAAAATATGAAATAAAACCTCCTAAAAACCAGATTGAGATAATAAAATATACTCAGCTATAAGTTTAACCAAAAGCAATCATCCTCTAATCCTCACCTTAAGGTGATTAGTTCCTAATGTAAAAAATATAGCAAAGAAATCGAAATACACACATGAAGTAAAACAGTGCAAGAAAACTAAATGGAAGAAGAAGAATAATAAGAAGAAAGTGAAATGTTGCCCCAAAAAGCTCGATTCATCCATTTCAACCCCACAGGAGGAAACCTTCCTTATTTAGAAAAGCAATTGCCATGGCCTCCAAAATCAAGAGTTCTTCTCCTTTTCTCTCTATCTCTTTTTTCAGATCTCTCTCTCCTCTTCCTCCAAATTGGCTGCCCAACAAATATACCTCCTCCTTTATGCAAATCAAGGCTGATTAGACAAGACCCATGAAATGGCGAGCTCCTATTGGCCGAAATAAGCTGACTATTCTGACATCTTCCAGGTCATTTAATGAGATGCCTTTTCTCATGTGCGAAATTCGTGTTATCTTGAACTATCAGATTTGCTCCAGCAAAACGTTATAAAATTGCTACGCTTTGCTCCAAAATTCTTTATTCCTCAATAATTATTCAACCTTTAAGCATACCCTGAATTAATCAAATCAAGCTCATTAATTATTTAAATCATGCTCTAATAAGAATTTTACTAAATCAAAAATAACCAAGAGCAAAATAAATCAAAGCTAGTGGATTTTCAAGATAAAATGAGGTAAAATATAGCAAACCACTCCTAAAATGATAACCTATAACTCTTATTTTAAGAGTTATCAATGGGGCAAAGGCAGTCATTCTTGTGGAGATTGGTTTGCCCTCACCAAGAGTATGAGGAATTTGACCCTCAACAGAATGAGGAGTCAATGAGACTATGCTTAGACCTGTTAGAAGAGCATAGGAAAAAAGCTCATCTTTGATCAACAGAATTGCAAGATATTACAGTGCAACAGTTAAAAGACGAAGCTTCAAAGAAGGAGATCTTGTGCTAAGAAGAGTCATGCAAAACACCAAAGATCCATCAACAAGTGCACTAGGTCCAACATGGGAAGGCCATACCAAATTGCAAAAATTGTCAAACTTGGCACGACACTCTAATTGATTATAAAGGAAAGATTCTTTCCCATCCTTCGAACACAGAACACCTGAAGATCTATTATCAATAGATTACTTTTCTATGATTACTATTATTGTGTTTCTTGAAGACTGATTACCATGAATAAAATATTATTTCAATCTTCCTCGAAATTATCATAAACTTTGTGAATAAAGTATAGACTCAACATAGCAAAATTTCCTCATCAAAAGAGAAGCTACATAGGAGATATGTCTCTCTATTAAACAAAAGGCAGAAACTACTAATGGAGATATGCCTCTCTAATTGAACAAAAGGCAGAAGCTACGCGAAATGATCCAGAAAAGTTAGTAACTTCAGAGAAACCGAGGCTGAGCAAGTTGCAAAGTTCATCTCAGTTGTAAAATCATCTGACTCTGGGAAGACACATGGATCTTTCTTAAAGGAAGCAGATCGTGGAGGCATATTTGAAAAATATAAGCAAAAAAATCACGAGTTATAAAAAACACACGAAGTAGAAGCTGAAATAGAGGGGCCGAGGCAGACTAGGGTGGCCGAGGCCGAGCTCTTTCCAGCACAGAAACTAAGGAAGAATCTGAGTTAAATCCAACTTTCTAGAAGAGGGGGTGGAGTAAAACCAATTCTAATTAAATTTTCTTGACTAACGAGGGAAAGACCAGGACAAGCTGACTCCCATAAAAAATGAAGAAGAGGATGGTAAGGTCGAGGAGAACTTCGTATCAGCGCGCAAGGAGCTGCAAGCATGCACCTAGCAGAAGCGCAAAGGAGGCTTGGGCCGAGGCCAACCAAACAGGCTGAGGTCGACCAGTCCAACCCCTAATTCTGGCTCCATTGCTTATTTCCTCTTCTCCTTTCACGGTATCAGCTTGGAATGAAGCTACATTTGTTTAGAAAAACGCTTATGAAAAGTGAAAAGCTACCAGGTTATTAGATAGCTAAGAAATTCCTCCTACGGGAGGTCCTGAAGCTACACGGCTACTAGATGACTAAAATTTCCTACTAGGGGAGGTCAGGAAGTCCAGACACTAGTACAAATTTGACTTTTAATGACGGGCAATGCGCGTCATTAAAAGGAAACGATGACGGGCGCGCGTCCGACATCTTTTCGAGTGTCATCGTAAGCTACGATGACGGACACCTTTTAATGACGGGCATTGCCCGTCATTAAAAGGTGTGCGTCACCATAGCCTATAATGACGGTCAACTTTTAATGACGGTCAATGTATGACATTAAAAGTCAATGTGCGTCATTAAATAAATGTTTTAATGACGGTCATTGCCCGTCATTGTTTCATTAATAATTTAATAAAAAAAATATTGTTGGTTGCAAGCATGACTAACCAACAATATTTCTCTCTCAATTTAATAAAAAAAGTCAAAATAGTATTATTTTTTTATACAACAATTAACTCAAAAACAAAACTTCAATTAATTAAACAAAACTCCTAAGTTTTAAAATGTTAGGCATTACCCTTAACAAAAATTAATTAACAATTTACAATATAGAAAGTAATAAATTGTTTAGCTTGTAACCTATCAACAAGGTACATCAATCAATATATATGTAGAGCTTCGAAGTCTCAAGAATGAGAACTTGTTGCGTCTACCTCCCCCATCGATCTATTTCAAACTCTTTATCAAACTCTTCCAAAACCTAAGAAACTCTTCTTATCTGATTAACAAAGAAAGACAACAAAATCAGCCAAAATTAATTTAAAGTTCAGCTACAAGGCATATACTAGTATATCCAAAAGGATATATAGTCTAACAAGCCAAGGTATAAATTATTCTCTCTCACAAATGAAGTTTCAAAGAAGATGTCAAGCTTTTTACTCAGGAACAAAATTAGGCATACATGAAATAGCACGAACAATTAAAGTTATCAAAATTTATGAACATAACAACAATACTTAACTAAGCATAATTCCAAGAAGACAATCAAAATCTGAACAAAACAAAGGCAAGAAACGACCGAATCGACTAAGCAAAACTCTCAGATCTACAACTCGAAAAAATAAGAAAACCTGAATCAAATACAATATCACAGTACAGAAACAAACCTCCAGTACAATAGCTAAAACCTCTATTTACAGAGAAATAATAAGCTAACTATAGTAAACTAAAACAATTCTACCAAAAACGATAATACTAAGCTGAATTAGAACTACATACAAGTGCCTAATAGCAGATAAAAATTTAAAACATTTTGGGAGAGTACATACATTATGAACAAACATTTGATCATGAGTTTATAATCATAAATCTACACCGATTTACTAGGATAAACACAGAATGCTTGAAAAAAAATTATAAAATGATCAGTAAGGTTTTCATATATGAAATTGACTACACAGCACTAAATAATCAACAAATAATTCCTACCAAACAACTCTCAAGCAATGACAACAAACAATCAATCAAGACAGCAACAAATAATCTCAAGTGATTCACGACAGTAGGGCAACACATCAACAGATTGACTAAAACAAATACCTGTAGAAAATACAGCAATTACAACTCATAATTGAGTAATCAAATCCCTGTAATCAAACATTTTTATTACCATGAGTATTTTCAAGCATTTTCATAATTGAGTAATCAAGTCCCAACCTTTCAATCTAAACAGGTTTTCCTTCTTTGTCCACACCATGATAACCCTGAGGTAATACTTCAAGACTTCGTCCAACTCATAGAAATCAAAATTTTGGAGTAAAATATAAAAACAATAAATAATAGCAAGACACTAACCACATAATTAATAGAATAATGCTCATGAAAAGCATATAAATAAATCAATTTACCTCCATAATTTTTGTCAATACAAAATTCTTTCCTCCATTGCAGCATCTCTATCCACATGGGGAAGGTGATGAAGCTATTTGGCACTCCAGTTTTAATAAAGCCTTTGAATTTGATATCTTTATTTTTGGCTTTGTATATTTGTAAAATATTTGTTTTGTACTATCAACACAAATTAATGCTCACAAGCCCCCATCTGCCCAAATTTTGCTTATTCAATATTACATGCCAGTGGCTGTTGATTAATTTAAATGGCTTTCACCCTTTCCTGTTGAAGGAGAAAAAGGACACAAACTTTTTATAGAATTATCTCTCCAAAATAGAAAAATTATCCCTTAACAACTCTCCTCATTTAGTCGTTATTGCAAGACTAATTTGGGACAAAATCTTCCTTATTTAGCTACACCATAATCTCCAACCAAGACTCACGATGTTAATCTTAACCAAAATTAGTAGATTGGTTTATAGAATTTCTGCTATGCATTAATATTGGAGGATCTCACTCCAATTAGAAGAGTATTGCCATTTACTGATTTTTTTTCCTTTATTTTCATTCCCTTTCAAGCTAGAATAATAAAACATTTTCTTTTATTCATCACAGTGGCTGAAATATCTATAAAACATACCATAGTTCCACATTTAACATATTGATTCAAGAGCCACAGTAGCTTCAAAATGTCATTCTAGTAAACTGAACAATTATTTTCTCACATTAGATTTCCCAATGACATGAGTTTAGACCTTTGAAATAGCATATAGGAGTAACATAGATTTGATGCATCAATCATAACAAATTTTAGCACAGCAAGTTTTTTAGATTTTATCAGATTTGCAATTAATTCCAAGAAGATAAAATAACAAAGAAAGCAAGTCACTGAAAAAGAGAGGGGAATCATCCAGCTAAAATGGACGTTACAAATAGAAGGCAAAACAAACCTGGAACTTAGAGCAAGATCATATAGCAACTGAAAATGAGAGACCATAGGAGGATAATTGATTGAAGCTCTACGAATTGCAGCATCTTTAGCAACCCTTAACCATTCTGGAGTTGCAATATTGGCTGCCTCCCCACAGTTAAATCCATGGCTGAAACCTGTATGATAAGCTCGAGGAAAAGTGACAACAAATTCACCTGCATTTTGCACTAACCTGCAACATGGCCTGCATTTTGCACTAACCTGCAACATGGCATTTTGCACTAACCTGCAACATGTAGCTTCAAAATGTGTTCAATATAGAAACAGAGATGTAAAAAACTTATAACATTTAGAGAATATACAATCTTACTCGGTAACTCTTATAAACTAAACCCAAGTGAGAACAGAAAATTGGAGATTGAAAAGAAATAAATTCTTTAATCCTCAGAAAACAAATATTTCCTAGAAAATAATTAGGCTGCATGATCTCAAAACAAAGGATCCAAAAGGGCAATCATACACTAAAAGCAACGGCAACTATACATAGAATATCTGCCACCATTTTTGGTCTGGACAATGGAGCTTTGAACATCCAAAACGCTGAGAGGATTTTGACCTCTAAGAAAGACAGAGATTAGAGTGTTTGGGCATAACGTCATTCAGCCACTTTGCCCTCCATAACTACCCAAATCTCGCCGCTTGTGGCATGAATTAACTTCAATAAAGAATTATATCCGTAGGACACAAGAAAGAACAAATGATCTGCAACATAACATCGTTTCACATCATCTTCTCTAGCGCTTGGAACATGTATAAAACATATACAATCTTCTGATTTCTAAGGTTGAAACGATAAAAACTCTAATTCGAACAACCAACTGTTAAAATCGAAAGGAAAGCGAGAAAGAGAAAGATGAATGAAAAAGGAAATTGTAAAAAAAAAAGAGAAAGATGATACTTGAAGGCTGAGAGAGAAAGATGATACTATAAAAAGACCTTTCTCTTGTAGTGTACAACCATGAAGCTTCAGATCTGCAATCAACAGCACCATATATGCTACCCACGACCTCCACGACTTCAGATCTGCTATGAAATGCACCAGATCTACTACCTAGGACCTCCACGACTTCAGATCTGCTATGAAATGCACCAGATTTGCTACCTACGACCTCTACGACTTCAAATCTGCTACCCATGAGCAACCCACGATGAATAGTGGCTCAAATGACGAACTACGACAAAAAACCCACAGTGAACCAACCATGACGAACGACGATAGTGAGAGAGATGAAGGTCGGGAGGGAGAAGAAGCTACAAAGTGCCTGGTAGAGAGAAGATGTTAATGTGTATGTGAGAGAAAAGAAGTTAAAAAGTGAAAAATAAAAATGGTATAAGGCTTTTAATGTGGCTCATTAAAAATATATATTCAATGTCGGTCATTGACCGACATTGTAACTTATTATTTAAAATAAAAAAAATCACGCGTTTTTCCTTGGACCGTCATGGTTTCTAGTGCTTTTTTTTTATGGACTGTCATTATATGTCAAATCTGTTGTAGTGAGAATATCCCTACGAAGCCCCTACAGAGTTTGTGGCAATCCCACTTAAATTTGAGGATGCCCTCAAATTTACATATTCTCTCCATGAAAACAACACATATCGCAAATCTAGATGAGAGTCTTAGCCCCCAAGAAAGATCGAAATGTTCCCTACAAGGTTGGACAACAATCTTGGGGAGATTCAAGGAGAACCTTGGAGACCTAAATTTTCTCTAGAATGTGGACGAACACACATTTAGAGGAGAATCTTACCTACCAGGAAGAGATCGACCTATGAGGTTAGACAACAATCTTGGGGATGATCTGAGATGCAAAATAAGCATCATGGAACCCTAAAATTCCTATGGAAAAATGGAGAAACCAACACTTTAGGAGACTAAATATCCTCATAAGGATAGACAACAATAACTAGAGAAAATTCAAGGCAGACCTTGAAATGTCACAAATGACTCCAAAACTTAATAGGCTACTTCCAAGTTAGGCTCCATGCAATTACTTCACACGCTCCTAATCTCGAATCCTAACTAAGGAGTGGGGGCTAATGTTATGGTTGAAATTGGACCAACAAGAATGGGCTGGCTAAAAGGCTACAACAAAGTACCAAACAAGGAAAGAAGCCCAACACGAAGTCAAAACAGGTCAAAACTGAAAGAGGATGGACCCAGAATGCAAAGGGAAGAAGAAATGGGCTTGGGCTGAAGCCCAAGCCCATGGTCAGCCTCGGCCGAGGTCAAGGCCGACCACATGACAAGGCCTACTTTTGAGCCTTGCCTGGATTCCTCATGGCCTGAAGATCCCCAGTCCAACCTCGTTTGGTCTTGTAGTTCTCAATCGAAAATGGAAACCAAGAAATCCCTATGAATCTTATTTTAGCTCTCTCTGGAGGGGAGAGCAAAGTAAGTTAATTCCAGCATACAACACTCTCCTAAAACTCATAATTCTCTCTAAAGAACCCTCTTTGACTTAAGCATCAGAGCCTGTGTGGCCTACATCACACTGGTATCTAAGTTTTTCTTGTCTTGTCGATCGCGTTCTTCCTCCAAGAATACAAATTCATCGTCATTGTCACGTGGAGGTCAGATGAGATTTCTTCTGTCCAAAAATTGGCAACAACACAAAGTATCAGAAATTATGTTTCGTGCTGGAATGTCCTTCATTCCTTCAAGTGTAAAATGCTATAAATTATGAGAGGGATAATGATATATACTAGGAATATATTTTTTATCATCATATATACTAAATCAAACATCAAAATGAATGTAAAATTAAAAGCATAATATAATCAATTTTCCATTAGAAATTACAAATCATAAACCAAACATCAAACTAATATCTAGTACTCACAACTAAGTTGCTTACTGAATATACTGTTGCATATAGGGAATATAAATATGATATGAAAGCATATGAAAACCATATGAAATACAATCAAGAAATATGTGTCCAGAGAAGAAGATTTGTGGTAGACATAAACATATGAAATAAAGATACACACAATCGAAATAATATATCAAACGTATGAAATACATATAACCATGATATATCGAAATAATATATCAAAATATTATTTGGGCATACACTATCATTTCAATGTTGAATCCAAATTAATTAGGACATATATTTAGTCTACAAATTTAAAAAAGAGAAAAAAAAACAAGATTGTCGATAATTTAGAGATAATGAAACTTCAGTTTGATGTACACCAGAGTTTATCATTAAGCATGTAAATCATACCCGAAATAAAAAATATGTACTATACAAAAATCACAATTATGAAAAATCTCCAATTTTATTTTTTCCTTTTTTTAATTTTAAAATTTACATTAATTACAAAATAACCTAATCAATGCTACCAACAATTATGGAAAATCTCTCCTTTTATTTTTATTTTAATTTTTGAATTTACATAATTACAAATTAACCTAATGGGCACATATGTAAATTCAAGCCTGTTTTGGACTTCAATTGACTGAGTCATTGACAAAGCTGAAAATTTTATGAAATATGAAAAATTGTGCTTGTTTTCTACAATTTCTCTACAATAGTTTTCATCTTCTCTACACTGGTTTTCATCTTTGTTAAGGAAACTGATAGCACTAAATTAGTGCTATATTTATGCCCTATTTTAGCTAGTTTTACGCTATAATTGTAAGCTTTTACGTGGATTATTTGCTAATTTCAGGAAACTGGGCATTTGTGAGCTGAAATACAAAATTGGAGCCTTATGATGAATATGGAGCTATTTAAGAGCTTTTGGAGGAGCTAAGGAGAAGAAGAGATGAACTGCAAGTTGTTGGGGTTGAGAGAACGACGTTGAAAACACTTGAAATGGCATTGCAACGCCATTATTTGGTGTTCGAACTTGAGAACTAGCGTTGCAACGTTGCCCTGTGGTGTTGCAATGCTAGAAATGTGCTAAAAAGAAAAGCTTCGTCTGTAGCGTTGCAATGCTACTTTTAGAGTTGCAACACTACCTCTATACACTCAAAGAGAATGACGCCATTTTGGACAGTGTTGCAACGTTGTCGCGATGCAACCTTTATATTCTTCGTTTTGTTTCCTAATTAGGGGAGACCATTTTAGGGTTTTAGCCCCCTTTTACGACTTTTTACCCTCTTGGGACCTGTGGAGCACGAAACAAAGTGTTTGGGAGCGAAAATTGAGGTTTGGGATCGCAAAATTCAAAGCTAGAGTGGAGATTTCGACGACAACAATCTCTTTTATCTTTTCCTTCCTCTGTTTTATGTATTCTAGGGTTGTAGGGATGAATTCCTTGTGCTTTACAATGAGAATTATGAGCTAATTTCGATTGTTTAGGGGTTAAGAGCACGATTAGGTTTGAAATTATAGTTTAATTGTGGTTATTGACATTTAATTACTTGTTTAATTGCATTTGATTGGATTGTTCTTAATGCCTCTAATTATTTGGCCATTATTTAGTTGATTCTAGTCTTAAATTGAGATCGATAGAGGACCGAACTAATCCTATTAACACCCTAAAATTGCCTAAGTGACATATGATTAACAATTGACAGGTGAGACTTAATATGAGCATACTTAAACCTAATTAATTAATCAATTAGCACTAAGGAAACTTAGGCAAATGATCAGTTAAGCATGTAAGAATGAGACCGATAGGAGATTTCAACCGGTTTTGCTATAGGTTTATGTAATTAGCAGGATTAATTAAATGTTGGGTCCAATTGCCATAATTGCAACCTAATTCGTGCTTGGTCCCCTAAACTACCCCTTTAATTGGTATCTCCATCATTTTAATTGCTTTCTAGTGTAGATTTAATTTGCAAGCCTCGTTTATTTTAGTTTTTACCCTAAATAATTCCAATTGTGATTACTCCTAGTAATTAATCAATTAAAGAAAAAAAAAACTTCCATATTTGCTTCCCTGAGGATTCGATACTCGGTAATATTTACCGTTTTATATTACTTGATCGCATGCGCTTGCGTGACCACAAACAGAAACGTTTGAGTTTCTAGCCAAATTCCAAAAACAACAACAAGTTTTAAAAAACTACTTTTTCTAGTTTTCAAAACTTGGCTTGGTTTTTGAAAACATATAGAAAAAGTAGATAAGAAACACATGGAAACTCATAGGTGAAGGTAGTATTTATAGGCTTAATTTTCAAAAACTAAATGGTTATCAAACGGGGCCATAGTTACCTATTTTTCAAAATATCTAGAGACAACTGCATAAATAGATCTTTTTATATCCCTAATTTCATTTATTGTCTAGATCTATGTAATTTTCATAAATGTCTAGTAGTGGCCCACATATATGCTCAAACCCATCCTAATTTTACTAATTTGCCCATAAGTGAACATTTTATATTTAAAATAATAAAAGAAACGTAAAAGGAAAATTAGCAATTAAAGCATATATTTTGCAATTTTCCATCATTATCATTTCCTTCCAAACAAGGCAAATTAACAATTAAAGAATATGTTTTGCAATTCTCCATCATTATTGTACAACCCCATATGAAAATATTTTTGCAACCTCATTCTCAAAATTCCTCTAAAAAACTCCTTGTGGCAATATTGCTTCCTTTTTGGACACCATTGTTTTCAGTGATTGGAAAAACGTAAGAGGTTTATCTATACAACGCCATTTTAGTTTATTTTAGACATTCGTATAGGTAAGCATAAATCTCGAAGGTATTACTTTTTATAGTTCAATTGGGGGAGTGAGGAATCTAACCATCGACCGTTGGGATGGTAATTGGTACTTGAAGATACTACCTACAGAGATAGAATATATGAGGTATATATTTGTGGAATTATTAAACACCTAAAATAACTTTTTCTATATGATATAAAAATATAGGGTATGTATAATGAGAGTTACAAACTATAGTATGTTCCCAAAAAAAAAGTTACAAACATTACCAAATTAAAATTAGTATGATATAAAAATATGAGGTATATATTATGTAATAGTTACAAACTACAGTGTACATTATCAATTAGAATCGGTATGATATACAAATATGAGGTATATATTACATAATAGTTACAAACTATACTAAACACTATCAAATTAGAATCGGTATGATATAAAAATATAAGGTTTATATTTCGTAACAGTTACAAACTACAATAAACACTATTAGATTTGAATCGGTATGATATAAAAATACGAGGTTTATATTATTAACAATTACAAACTACAATAAACACTATTAGATTTGAATCAGTATGATAGAAAAATATGAGGTTCACATTACGCAAATATAGGTATATATGCTAAAATACATAATTGTGTCTATTAACCCCAATTACTTATGCAATCCGTAAAGTTTAAATATTATATTCTGTAAAACAAATGAATATATATACATAATATATTTATATTACACATCATATTCCCGAAATGAAATGAGAAAATAACAAGAAAATAAAAAATAGAAATCAACACCATCAATTTGGGATACAATTGATTGAAAAAATATAAATGACATTAATTGTACCATGAAACTTTCTTAATTGAAATCAAAACCTTAAATAATAAAACAAAATATTATATTAAATGTGATTTTATTAATTATATGCAAGGGTATTTGGGTAAGAGAAAAAGGGTAACGTACGAGTAAAAACTTAGCTATGATAATTATATTACTTTTGAGTATTTGTGAAATTATGCTGTTAAAATGACCCCTGTGCTATAATTATATCTGAAATATCTAAGTAGTCGAACTTTAACTTTAAATCAGGTTTGGACCGGCATTTGAAACCATCTCTAGACGAGGCTATTCACAAGTAGTAACGAATTAGAGCCCAATCCTAAAAGTCCACTTCAAATCCAAGATAGTCGAAGAGCTCATGACATCCCCACACCAAAAATCAAAGCCCACCAAAACGTCACATCCCTTGTCCATAACAAAGTCCTATTCAAATCCAAAGACAGCGACTTTCAAACTTTCGACGCCCATGGTTTCCGGGTCTGCCTTTGTCTCCATTTAAACCACCGCGAAAACAAATCAACGACCGAAATCACAGATCAAGAAACTACCAAACCAAACCAGAGCAGACCAGAGCCTTCATGGCGGCGCGGCGGTGCACGGCGAACAAGCCGAGCCGGAGCGACGACGTGTTGGGCGACGAGGAGCAGATGCGAATCACTGATCAGATCAGAGCTCAGTTCGATTCCATCGCCCCCAAGCGGCAAATGAAACCGAGCCGAAGCGAATCCGATTCGACGCCACAAACCCCATCTGGAATCACCTCGGAAGAGGCGATTCCCGAGCTCGACAAGCTCCGAAATCTCCAGTCTCGATCTCATGTATTCGTCGATTTTTTGCTCTTTTTTTTTTTTTTTTTGTTCTGGATTTTGGGTGAATATAATTGTGATGTGGATATGAACCTTTGAGAAATCTTTACAGGGTTTACGCTTGGGAGTTGGGGATTCGTTGGTGCAGGAGGAGTATGTGGAGACAGAGTATTACAAGGAGTTGGATTCGATTGAAAAACGCCATCATAAGGTTTCTTTTTGTTTGAGAATTTTTTTGGGTGTTTGATGAGAATGGTTGTTTGTTTTAAGTTTAAATTACAACTCTAGTCGCTGAATTTTTTAAGGTTGTATATAATTGGGCCGTGAACTTTTAAAATCGTTCAAATTTTGTTGTTTAACAGGTGGATGAAATTTTGTAAATTAAAAATCCAGAAAGTGTTTAGAAACCTATTAATAACTTTTAAACTTGGTAGAGTTATTGAACATAAAGTTTAGAAACTCTTCCAAAAAGACATTTAAAAGTCTTAATTTTGTGTTTATTAGGTTGATGAGGTTGAAAGTTTTCCAAGAGGTCATCTCCTGAACTTTCAATTATTTGTCGAACAATTTTGTAAATTTTAAAAAATATTGAATATGTAGGAAAAGTTTAGAAACCTATCCAAACTTCTTTCTAGAGTTATTAGACACAAAATTAAAAGTTTAGAAACTCATCGAAATAAATACAAATTTAAAACTTGACCCTGTTTGATAATCTTTTGGTTTTTTGTTTTTGAAAATTGTGCTTGTTTTCTTATCATTTATTTGCAATTGGTAAAACATTTGAATTCTTAGCTAAATTCCAAAAACAAGCTTTTGAAAACTACGGCCCCGTTTGATAACCATTTGTTCTTTGGTTTTTGGGTTTTGAAAATTAAACTTGTTTTTCCCCAATTTCTCTACAATGGTTTTCATCTCCTTAAGAAAGTATTTGAATTCTTAGCCAAATTCTAAAAACAAAAACAAGTTTTTGAAAACTATTTTTTTTTAGTTTTCAAAAGATGGCTTGATTTTTGAAAACATAGGCAAAAAGTATATGACAAAACAAGTAAAATCATAGGTGGAAGTAGTATTTATAGGTTTAATTTTTAAAAACCAAAAACTAAATGGTTATCAAACGGAGTCTACATTTTTTAGTTTTCAGAACTTGGCTTGATTTTTGAAACATAGGTAAAAAGTAGATAACAAACAAAGAAACTTACGGGTGGAAGTAGTATTTATAGGTTTAATCTTCAAAAACCAATGAGTTATCAAATGATACCTTAGAAACTCATTGAAATAGACACAAATTTAAAAGTTTAAAAACTCATTGAAATAGACACATTTAAAAGATTTAATTTTGTGTTTGATGGGTTGAAGAGATTTAAAAGTTTCAACTTTCAATTCTATATCGAATAATTTTGTGAATTTAAAAAAATGTTGAAATGTAGGGAAAATTTAGAAAACCTATTAGAAACTTGGTAGAGTAATTGACATAGAATTAAAAGTTTAGAGAGTGATCGGAAATAGACAAAAATTTAAAAGTTTAGGAAATAAAATGGTAAGTTGATCTTTCATTATTATTATTATTGATTTTGGTGATGATTTTGGAGGAAACAGACGGGAAGTGGGTTCATACAGGTGGGGAATGGAAGAGAAAATGGAAGCCATGTTCAGATTGAAAGTGAGTTTATTGATGGTGCAAATGGGAGGGTTCATCTTCATGGTGTCTATAAAAGCAATCCTGCAACTAATGACTGGCTACCTAAATTTGATGATCATACTCTGACCTTCAGATCCCAGAAGCCTAATCGAAGTGAGGGTTCTGCACTCTGACTATGGAGAAATGAAATAATGTGGCTGGCGATTCTGTACACTCTGAACATACGAACGAGGATTTAAAAACTGTATTTCGAATTTGATTTTGAACTTTGATGTTAGAGTAGAGGTGGCAGGCACAGTCTGCCTGTACTGCTGTTACGAATTGAAGTAGCATTGGTAGTTCGATTTTAATTGGATTTCATATTGAAATCTACCTCGAAACCAAATAGTAGGAAATATTTTGAATGTTATGGATTAATGTGTAAGCTGATTTGCTTGGGCCAAAGTATGCTTAGCTCAGCGATAATTAATATGTATTATCTACTCCAAATGTTGTTGAACTCAAAACAAAATTTTAATTTGCTTGAGATTTTTCTCTTAATGAAAATAAACTTTGAGTGGGTTTTTGGCATCTCGTGGGGTGTTTTTGGGCATTTTATTTTATTTTATTTCATGTTTTCTCTTAAATGATTAGTTTTTGAAATAGGTGGAACATTTATTTGATAGATGATTTTAGATGAAAATTTATTAAAAAGATGAATGGTTCTTAATAATTTCTATTTCTTTTGGGAGATTTTAGGAATAAATCATTTCTTAATAAATTATCTCTGGGATGATTTATCTTAGGTTAAATTACACATTTAATCTCTATGATTTGGAAAAAGTTAGAATTTAGTCGTTATGATTTTAAATGTTATAATTACAAAATTCTAACTTTTAAAATCATATGGACTAAATTTTAATTTTTTTCCCAACCATAGAGACCGAATTTGTAATTTAACCTGATAAAGCAATCCTAATTCTTAGCCCAATGATCCAAGCTTTTGATGCAAGAACCTTTAAATCAAAGAGTTTAACACCTCATGCAAATTTTGTATCAACCATGAGAGAAGGCTAGAATTTGATTATCTCTTAAGATCCAAGATCTAGAAGCAAGACAGGGAAATCTTATTCTAGATTGAGTCACTCCACAATCAAACTATATCAAGACTCAATTGAATGGCTCGGTTGCAATCTATCACAAAAATTGCAAGAACACTTAGATATGGCAAAGGCATGTTGCTGGATTTCTAAGAAAGGATCTCAAACATGAGAGTTTTGTTTTCATTCATCCATCTTGTTTTTTCATTAGTCAAGACAAATTCCTTTTATAGACAAGGAATTTTAGTACATGCAAATTAACACTTCTCCAACAACCTAACTTTAATGAACTCTCCAACAACCTACCTCAAATGAACTCCCCAACTACCTCATTAAAGAAACTATCCAACAACCTAATTAAATGGTTTCTAGGATTTGGTTGTACTTGTAATGAATACAAAATGGAAACCAAATTTGAATACTACAACCATAAATAATTAGTCTTCATGATAATGGTTTGATCTCCATGATCTCCTTCTTTGATATGATCTTGATTGTCAAGGGAATTCATATCATCCATGGTCAACTTTAATCTTACACACATTGACCTCCAAATTTCCAAATGGTACTTCCACACTCGAATGAGCTTGTAACACATGAAATTGAGGTTGAGCCAAGCCTATCCAATTTTGTAGATGAAGAATGAATGTTTGCTGAAGCTTATTGGCCTTGGATTGTGTAATAGGTTCGGTTGGAACTTGTGAAACACCATGATTTTTCTCATCTTCCCCCTCTTCAAAAAGATTCGTCCACGAATCAGGAAAGTCATAACCTACATCAAAAGGACTTACATCAGCAACATTGAAAGTTGAACTTACTGAAATGCTCCTGGAAGGTCAATCTTGTAGGCATTATTGCTAATTCGTTCAAGCACTTGATAAGGTCCATCCCTTAGTGGATGTAACTTTGTTTTCCTTTGAGATGAGAATCGCTCGTTGTGAAAATGTACCCAAACCCAATCACCCCGCTGAAAAATGAGTTCCTTTCGTCATTTGTTAATTCTTGAAGCAACCTTGGAGTTTTGTTTCTCAATCCTCTCGTTGACCTCCTTGTGCAAGGTTTTGATTAAATTTGCCTTATTTGTGGTTGCATCAATCACAAAAACATTATAGGGAATAGGAAGCAAATCAAGAGGTGTAAGTGGATTGAATCCATAAACAGCTTCAAATGGGGAACAATGAGTTGTACTATGAATTGCTCTATTATATGCAAACTCTACAAATGACAAACATTCTTCCCAAGATTTAATATTCTTAGAAATAATAGCTCTAAGCAAAGCTCCCAATTTTCTATTAACCACCTTGGTTTGCCCATCAGTTTGAGGATGACATGTAGTTGAAAACAACAATTTAGTACCCAACTTCCCCCATAAGACCTTACAAAAGTGGCTTAAAAATTTAACATCCCTATCACTAACAATAGTTCTAGGAATTCCATGTAACCTTAACACTTCCCTAAGGAATAAGTTAGCCACATGCTTTGCATCATCCGTTTTGTTACATGCTATAAAATGAGCCATTTTACTAAATCTGTCCACAACAACAAAAATACTATCTCTACCTTTTTTACTCCTAGGCAAACCAATAACAAAATCCATAGAGATATTAGTCCAAGGTTTGTTAGGCACATTTCAGGGAGTATACAATCCATTTGGTTGTGATCTAGATTTAGCCTCTTTTCATTTAAAACATTGGCTACAAACTTTATGCACATCATGCTTCAACGTAAGCCAGAAGAAGTGTTCATGCAACATGTCATAAGTTTTATGAATCTCAAAATGTCCCATCAATCCACCCCCATTGGCTTCTTTCACGAGAAAATCTCTTATAGAGCATTTAGGAACAAAGCTCACTTTTCTTAAACAAAAATTCATGAAACACATAATAATCATCCACAACTTTTCCAACAAGACAAGATGCATAAATGGTTCCAAAATCTTGGTCTTCTCTATATAACTCTGTAATATGCTCAAATCCAATAATTTTTGCACTAAGAGAAGTAAAGAGATTGTACCTTCTTGATAATGCATCAATCACCACATTGTCCTTACCTTGCTTATATTTGATGACATAGGGAAATGGTTCAATAAACTCTACCCACTTTGCATGCCTACGATTTAGTTTGCTTTGACCCTTAAGATGCTTCAAGCTTTCATGATCAGAATGGATTACAAACTCTTTCGACCACAAGTAATGTTGCCATACCTGCAATGTACGAACTAAAGCAAACATTTCTTCATCATAAATAGGATAATTCAATGCTGCCCCATTTAGTTTTTCACTAAAATACATTAAGGGTTTCCCATCTTGCATCAAAGCAGCACCTATGCCCAAACCATTCGCATCACACTCAAATTTAAAGGTTTTATCAAAGTTAGGTAAGACAAGTAATGGTGCATTGTTTAATTTTCCCTTAAGTTCATTGAAGGATCTCTCTTGCATTTCCACCCATTCAAAAACAACGCATTCTTTTTCACTAAATCATGCAATGGTACAACTATGGTACTAAAGTCTTTTATAAACCTCTTATAGAAGCTAGCTAAACCATGAAAACTCCTAACCTCACTTGCATTTTTTGGTGTTGGCCAATCCCTAATTGCCTTAACTTTCTCTTCATCTACTTCCACTTCATCTTTACCAACTATGAAGGCAAGAAAGTTAACATTTTCCATACAAAAACTACACTTACTAAAATTAGCATAAAGTCTCTCTCTTTTCTAAGTGTAATCAAAACTGACCTAACATTCTCTACATGGTCAAGGAAAGTCTTTAAATAAATCAAAATATCATCAAAATACACAAAAACATACTTTCCCAAATATTCTCTCCAAACATGATTCATTAAACGCATAAATGTACTAGGAGCATTGGTTAACCCCCAAAAGGCATAACAAACCATTCATACAATCCAAACTTTGTTTTGAAAGCCATTTTCCATTCATCTCCTACATGCATTCTAATTGGATGATATCACGATTTCAAATCAATCTTTGTAAATAGACACGAACCATGCAATTCATCAAGCATATCATCTAACCTAGAAATAGGATGACAATACTTTATAGTGATTTTGTTGATGGCTCTACAGTCTACACACATGCGCCAAGTTCCATCCTTCCTTGGCACCAATATAGCATGTACAGAACATGGACTTAAACTCTCTCGTACATAACCCTTCTCCATGAGCTCCTCCAGTTGCCTCTGAATTTCTTTGGTCTCAGTTGGATTTGCTCTATATGCATGCCTATTAGGAATGACAGCCCTCGGAATGAAGTCTATTTTATGTTCAATACCTCAAATCAGAGGTAATCCTTTAAGTACTTCATCTTGGAACACATCCTCAAATTCCTACAAAAGAGATTGAAACAAACTAGGCAAAGACAAGTTGTTATCGTTAGAAGCCAAATATCCTTCCTTGTATATAAGTACAAATATTGGTTTTCGGGAAAACATTGCCCTGTTCACCTCTCCCACTCTAGCAAAACAACTCACTTTCTTTCCTTTTTTTTTTTTTTCAATTTCATCTATTTTTTCACTCTTCTCTCCACTCTTTTTTTCTCTCTGATTTTTCTCTAATTTTCACTCACCTCTTTCTTTTCTATTAATTCTTTTTCTTCAAACTTTTTCCTTTTTTTCTCCAACTTCAATTGATCAGCACATACATCTTCAGAACTCAAAGGTACAAGAGTTATGTTTCTTCCATCTTTTGTAAAAGAATACATATTCAAATATCCATCATACAAGACCTTCTTATCAAATTGCCAAGACCGGCCAAGTAATATATCTCCAACATGCATAAGTAACACATCACATAGAATCTCATCTTTATACTTTCCCAAGGTAAAAGAAATCAAAGCTTGAGAAACTACCTTCATTGTTCCACTATCATTGAGCCATTGAAGCTTGTAAGGTTTAGGATGGTGTTGAGTTGAAATTTGCAACCTTTTAAATAAAAATGTACTTACTACATTGGTGCAACTTCCACTATCAATAACAAGACTACAAGGAGTCTCATTAACCAAACACCTTTTATGGAATAGGTTGTCTCTTTGGTCATCAACACCATTCTCCTTAACTTGGGTGTTAAGAAGTCTCCTTGTAACAACATCTTCTAACTCTTCCTCATCCTCTTGGACTTCTTCTTCAACTAGCTCATCTTGGTCACTTTCCTCTCCATCCGATGCAACTTCTCCATTCTTAACAATCATTACTGTCTTGTTGGGATAATCATGGCTAATATGGTTGATAGTTCTCAGTTATGAGGATTATTTAACCCTAAATTAAGTTGTTCTTGTCATTTTTTGCATAGTTTTTCGAATAACGAGCAAGCTAAAAATAACATTTATAAGATAAATTCATGCAAGCTTGTCAGCGTATGGAAAAAGAAGAATTAAGTTGAAAAGATAAAGGAAAGTTGGCTAAAATTGTTGTTTTTGTGCATATTTGAAGCAATGAAGAAAATGCAAATGAAATGCAATTGCATTTCCTTGAGTAGGCAAGGTGGTCAATAGGAGGGAAAATGCAATTGCAATGCAATTGCATTTCTTGGACTTATCGTTCATTACGGAAAATACGGAAATATTCCAAGACCGACAGGATTTGCTCGATTTTTAGTAGATTTTCAGCCCAAACTCATGCCCAAACCTTGACCCATGATTGAAGGAGCACAAAGATGGAAACCCTAGCCCTCAATGCCTATAAAAATGGAGAAAACTAAGCAAAACGTAGCTGGATTTTGCTCTGCTTGCCCACAGTCCGAAGTTCTCGATTTTTCTGTCAATTTCTTTAGTAGTTCATCTTCATCTTGCCCTGTAATTTCTGAGGTTGATCCCTCCTCAACGAAAGTTCGAGGAGGTAAGGATCCAATTGCCCTTGAAGGAATTTTGGGTCGATCAAAGCAAGGAATTTCTGTTAGCGTTTGTACTCTGTTTTTGTAGTTTTATCCCTCTATTTTTCTGCTCGATTTTACTCATTTAGTGGGTCTCTGTTTACTCAAATTTTTGTATGTTATAGAAGTTGAATCAATTAATGAATTATGGGTTTTGTTCTCCTTCATTCTGTCAATTTGATGAAATTATAGTTCCAAAGTTCTAAATTTTTTTTCATTTAGTTTATTCATTGCCTTGAAGATTTATTTGAATTTAGTTAAAGGTTACTAAAGGTGCTGACTTAAATTCCATTATTGAATATAAATCGCCTTTGTGAGTACTTTGGGTTATTGATTTAGATTCACAAATTCTTAGTAATTTTTAGTTTGTTTTACTCTATTATTAGGAATTTAATTTCAGTATTTGGGTTATTAACTATGAGCTTTATAGCAATTAAATTTTGGGTTTTCATCTCTTTCATAATGAGCTAATTTCTCCTTAGGGATTCAAGTTAGTGAGTGCCCTAGAGGAGAGATGTGAAGCTTAAAAGCATGTTCAATCTAGTTAATAATTGAGACCTTGTTTGCTTTTGTTGAATTAACATGGGTAAACCTAGTCGGCCAACTAGTGATTGCTTGTTGAGCTTGAACTTAATACCGAAAGGGTTAAGAGAAAGCGGATGTCACAAAAGCAATTGAGGAAAAGGCTTAGAAATAAGTCCTGAACATCGACCTTAGACATAGGGCGAGACTCCAAAATCGCTAGAATTGTGTGTGAATTTATCTTAGTTAGATTAGCCATAGAAATATAAGTTTAATCACTTAGTCTCCTAAAGATTTTTAAGCAAAATCGAATAGGAATTAAATTCGGCTTACTTAGTTCTCGTGTATTAACTATGATTGCAATTGCATTTTAAGTAACATTTCTTTCCAAAGGGGCATAAGCAACTTGGATCCCATTCTTTTTAATTTTTGACTTTTCGCTTATTTTCTTTAGCAAAAATAACCACTCAAGCATTTTTACACCATTGGTTACCGCAATTGCATTTTGCCAACAAATTTTGTGTCATCCTAGTAGATTTTGTTAAAACTCGTTCCCTTGGGTACGATACTATGGAGTACTTTCAGTTTTCTTTATTACTTCGATCACGTGCACTTGCGTGTAGCAAACGTCGATCAATGACCAATCCCTTGACATTTCCAACATTTGATGTCTCTATTTCGCTCTCGGACCTCCATTTTTTTCTTGCCTTTGGAACTCTCGGCCTTGTCATTCTTGTCAAACTCAGACTTTCCTCTAGGCTTGAAATCTACCTTCTCACTATTTGCATACTTTTTCCAAGTGTTAGTAGAAAAGAAGTAGATTTAGAAGAAGTATACCTCTTGGAGTTCTCCTTCTCCCAATCTAACTGGCCTTCAAATTTGACAACAAGGTGTAGCAATTCTTTCATATTAGAGTAAGGTGGCCTATCCACTTGATGAACCAATTGCCAGTTCAATCCTCCAAGGAATCTATCCATTGTATCCTCTTTATCTTCATCAATGCATGCTCTATTCATAAGGGCCTCCATTTCTTTATAATAGTCTTTCACACTTTTTTATCCTTGTTGCAAAGAATAGAGCTTTTGCTTGAGTGCTCGAGAATAGTGCTTAGGAATGTACCTCTTCCTCATTAAGACCTTCAATTCCTCCCAAGTTTCAATTGGTTCTTCATAATTTCTCCTCCATTATGATTTCAACAACGTCCACCAAATATTGGCATAATCAATAAATTCAGCAATGTCAAGCTTCAACTTCTTTTCTTCACTAAAATTGTTGCAATAAAAAACGTTCTCAATTTTGCTCTCATATTGCAAATACTCCTCTAGATCTTATCTCCCATGAAAGGTAGGAATTTAGATTCACTCTCCCGACTCCTCATTCTCCTCTCTCATGTTGGTACTCCATCTCAACCCTTCTTGGTGGTAACATTTCTCTTCCCCCTCGTCTTCCTCTTCCTCTCCCTTGGCCTACATCTTTCCCTCCCCTTGGATTGTGTCCAGCTACAAGGGTTACATTGTTATCTTCTTCTTCATTTTCAACTCTTTCATTATTGAATATAACTTCTATTCCTTGAAGATTACCTAAAGCTACTTCAATTCGCTCCATCTAGTCTGCCAAGGGTTCAAACGAGTAATGGCCCCAGTTTGTGACTCTCTCCACCTAGCTTCGCCAATCTCCCCTCCATTTCCCTCTTCTTGATTCATGGTTGTACAAACAGTAGCTAAATATATTTAGGACCTCACACACTCAACTCACTGATTTTACACTCGGGACACTTGTGTTTACACACAAAGGTAGGCTATTTGAGAAAAGTGGCTAAATGATGAATTTGGGTAGGCTAATATGGATCAAGCAATTCTTGAAAAAGTATGCTATTCAAGGCAACCAAGACAAGCAAATTATGAAATAACAACAATTTAGAACAAAGAAAACAAAGAGGACAAAGAAAGGAACAAATAAGAAAGTTGCTGGAATTATTCTGGTAAAACTGCACACATAATTGGAATTCCAAGAATGAACGTACTACATTACGAATTTGACAAAACTCCCTTCTTAACTTTGAAAGATAACAGTCAGATATAACTTTTCACTTCAGCATTAGGAGCATTAACTGCAACTTACAAAATTGGACAGTTTCAGCAAAATGTGTTTGAAAGCTAATTAGACCTTCAAATAAATGTGCAATTGGTCTAATAATTGCTATAATGATAACTGATGTTATATCACTATTATCTCATATTGGTTTAGATTTCAAAGTTCAAATACCAAATTTGCACGAACAATTCTAAATCTCAACATGAACAATTTATGGATGCTTCTTTTTGGTTTTTTTTTTTCCAAGATCAAAATATGAACTTTAAGATGGAAATGAGATCAGAATCAAAAGATGAAGAACAATGGATGAAATGGAAGGAATGAAATGAATGGACAAAATTTCAAGAAAAGATGAACAATTGCTTAAACGTAAGATAAAATCAATTCTAGAGTAGACCACAAAGATGTAACCTAGGCTCTGATACCAAATTAATAAGGCAATCCTAATTCTTAGCCCAAAGAACCAAGCTTTTGAAGCAAGAACCTTTGAATCAAAGAGTTTAACACCTCTTTGTTCAAATTTTGTATCAACCAAGAGAGAAGGCTATAATTTGATTACCTATTAAGATCCAAGATCTAGAAGCAAGATTGAGAAATTTTGTTCTAGATTGAGTCACTCTACAATCAAACTTGATCAAGGCTCGATTGAATGGCTTGGTTGCAATCTATCATAATAATTGCAAGAACACTTAGAAATGGCAAAGGCATGTTGCTGGATTTCTAAGAAAGGATCAAAAACATGAGAGTTTTGTTTTCATTCATCCATCTTGTTTTTTCATTAGTCAAGACAAATTCCTTTTATAGACAAGGAATTTTAGTACATGCAAATTAACACTTCCCCAACTACCTAACTTTAATGAACTCTCCAACAACCTACGTTAAATGAACTCCCCAACTACCTCATTAAAGAAACTATCCAACAACCTAATTAAATGGTTTCTAGGATTTGGTTGCACTTATAATGAATACAAAATGGAAACCAAATTTGATTACTATAACAATAAATAATTAGTCTTCATGATAATGGTTTGATCTCCATGATCTCCTTCTTTGATATGATCTTGATTGTCAAGAGAATTCATATCATCTATGGTCAACTTCAATCTTGCACACATTGACCTCCAAATCTCCAATTGGTACTTCCACACTCGAATGAGCTTGTAACACATGAAATTGAGGTTGAGCCAAGCCTATCCAATTTTGTAGATGAAGAATGAATGCTTGCTGAAGCTTCTTGGCCTTGGATCGTGTAATAGGTTCGGTTGGAACTTGTGGATCACCATGATTCTTATCATAACCTTTAAGTGGCTATCACGAATGAGAGTTCACTCACATAAAAGGATCTCCAAAAGTTATAAGATTGAAGGTGGCTTTTTTAGATGGGAGCTTTATTTAGAGTTAAAACAATCATTAACAAGATGAGTAACATTGGAAGCATAAATACTTCAAATCAAAAGGGTGTAGAATCATATGGCCACCTACCATCTTAGTTTAATTCTCAAACCACTGTAAATATTTTTTCGGGTGTAGGATTAAACCACTACAAATTATTTTTCGGGGTTCAGGATTAAACCACTACAAATCCTTTTTCGGGTTCAGAATTAAACCACTCACTCAAACTCAAGGTGCAGCCACACTTTATTGCAAATTTCCAATTGAAAAATATGAAAATGAAATTCCCACAAAAAGAAAACTCTCATAAGAGTAAATACACAAGTTTGAGCACTAGAAAACACTCCAAGATTTTCCTCACAAAATATAATAATCAAAATTCAAAGAAAGTGTGAGTGATTTGAAATTTTGAGCACTTTTTGGAGAAAGAAGAGATGACAATGCTTGCTAGAAAATTTGTTTTAGGAGAGGTGTTGATGAAAAGAGAGAGAAAAAAATGTTTAAATAAGGTTCAAAATTAATGTAAAATTTGAGTCATTGGATCTAGGTTAAATAGATCAAGGTGGAAGACATTTGGGAGAAAATGTCAAAAGAATGATTAAAAACAATTTTAAAAATGACTCCACGGGTTTTTAAAAAAGAGTCAAGTGTCGCAATGTTATTCGTCCACACCATTGCAAAATAACAGTTTTTCTCAATCTTTTGTTGGCCATAACTTTTTCATTTTTCCATCTAATTTGAGGGATTCAAAATGCGTTGGAATTGTCATTTCAAGATCTACAATGTGAATACTTTAAAACACTAAAATAATTAGTAATTTAAAGGTTTGTTATCATCGAAACATATGGTCGTATGATTGAAGCTTGTAAAGCTAAAATTAGGAGCACTCCCAAAATGTGTCAAAAAAGGGTTATTCTGACATGAGTGTCTAACTTCCTCCAAACCATAAGAATCAAATTCGTAATTTAACCTTGATTTTATTTATAAGTTAACAAATGCATACTCGTTTATTTCTCCTCGAATAGAAAAAAGTTATTCATATGTGATCAGGGTTGTACCACTCCTTATTTGTTTTACCATTGCTCCTTTATAGTGTCTTCAAACATAAAAAAGTCAGTCAGTTATGACCAATTCATAAATATATATATCCTTGAAGCATCAAAATATATAGAGATCAAAGCTCTAAAACAAACATATACAAAGTAGAAGAGATTTGGTAGAAATCACTTTTATTTAGTTAAGCCTTGCATCCAACAAGAGTAGAGGTCTAACCAAACCTTGTCCAAATTTAGACCAAACCATTGGATAGAACTTTATCCATAATTGGGCGAGCTTTAGACATGGTTTCCAAAGGCTTTACTTTGTGAATGGTAATGCCCCCGCCTTCAGCCATGTCCACCTTTTCTTCTCCAGCCTTTTTCCACTCATAACACTGAATCAATAGCCCCAAAGTCAATCCTATAAAACGTTGAGCCATAGTTTCCCCAGGACAAGCCCTCCTTCCAATCCCAAAAGGAATTAGTTTGTTCGATTGCAACTCATTTCCTGTCCCCAAAAACCGCTCTGGTCGGAAGCTCGTCGGGTTGTCCCATAGCTTCGGGTCTCTATGAACTGCCCATGCATTGACCAACAATGTTGTCCCACGAGGAATGTTGTAGCCTGCGACGATGCAATCGTCGGAGGAATAGTGTGTGAGGAGCATTGGAGCAGCAGGGTACAAGCGGAAAGTCTCGAAAATAATGGCTTGGAGGTAGTTGAGGTTGGCAAGATCCGCTTCGTCAATGGGGCGATCTTGACCGATCTTGGTATCTATCTCCGCTTTGGCTTTGGCTAACACCTCCGGGTTGTTGAGTAGTTGAGTCATTGCCCAGTTCAAGGTCACAGATGATGTATCCGTTCCCGCACGCAACAAAACCTGTCCAAGAATTTGATTGACAGTGTGATATACAAGAGGGAAATTTTTTTTTTGGTTTGACCTTGTATTTAATAGTTAAAATGAAGCACCAACATTTAAAATTTAGAGACTTACAAGACACAATCCAAACCAAACCAAACTCTTAATTTAGGCTTAGTCGGATAACAATTTTATTTTTTATTTTTTTATCTTTAAAAATTATGCCTGTTTCTTCAATTTTTTTTAAGCTTTTCAAAAACAAAATGTATTTTTTAAAAACTATTCTTTTTGTTTTTCAAAATTTGAACTGGTTTTTTAAAATGTTTTTTAAAAGTAATAATATGACAAGAAAATTATATATATATATATATATATATATATATATATATATATATATATATATATGTGAAAAAAACTATTCTTTTTGTTTTTCAAAATTTGAACTGGTTTTTTAAAATGTTTTTTAAAAGTAATAATATGACAAGAAAATTATATATATATATATATATATATATATATATATATATATATATGTGTGAAAGTAGTATTTTGTAGTATTTTTAGACTTAATTTCAAAAATATATAACTTAACGTCGGCAAAATTTGGCACTAAAAAAAAATTGGCAAAAATTGACTTCCAAGTTTAGAATAGAAGTGAGTTAAGTCAACCATATTCTTCCCTTCCCTTTCGGCTTTCTGTAATTAGTAGTTCATAAAGCCGCTAACAAAATTCAACCAAGAAACAAAAAACAAAAATCGATTAGATTGAATGGTTCGATTGCTAACCAGAACGATCCCTTTGATGATCTGATCGGTGTAATATTCCGGTTCAGACACCTGCAATTCCAGAAGCCGATCAAGCAGAGACCTCTGTTTTTCTCTTTCTAATACTTTCTGATTCCGGCGTTCTTCAATCAATTCCTGCATAAATCGATCGGTCCTCTTCCCCAATTTCGCCAAAATCTTCTCATATCCATCACATCCAATCCATTTCAAAACCGGCATAAAATCGATCCAGTGCGAAGCTCCTCCATGAACCGAAATCTCATCCATAAGCTCTCTGAACTCCCTCGCCTCCGCCTCATCGGAAACCTCATCGCCGTAGTACCGTTTTCCGGCGACGACCCTCATCAAGACGTTGAAACTCAGTTCCGAAAACATCGATTTCAACTCCACCTTAGCGAACGATTGGGAATGGAGTTTGACCAACAATCGCCGGATTTCATCCTTCCGGATGTTGAGAGACGCGTTGAGCCTCGCCGTGGAGAAGATCTCGACGGCGGACAGGCGGCGGAGGTTCCGCCAGTGGTCGCCGTAAGGGGCGGTGGCGATGGTGGTGCAGTTGTAGCTGAGGTATTTGCTGATGAGCAAGCGGGGGCGGTTGGCGAAGACGACGTCGTTTTTGGTGAAGCATTCTTCGGCTATTTGGAGTGAAGAGACTACAAGGGCAAGGCGAGATCCGAATCGGAGAGTGAAAATGGGGCCGTATTTGGCGGCGATGTTTTGGAAATTCCGGTGGAGTGGGGGTTTCAGGAGGTGGAGGTGGCCGATGATCGGAATAGACGGTGGAGTTGGCGGCAGATTTCTCCGGCGGGTTTTGAATTGTTGCAGAATAAGGGAGGCAAGAAGGAGCAGAAGGAAAGCAGAGAGATAATCCATTTGGTTTATTTGATAGTTTCAATGGAATTTGGCCATTTTTCTGGATTGATTGATATAATATGCTATATGCTATACCTTTTGCCTACATGTGGGCTCCACTCCACCACCCAATGTTTTAATTATTGAGAACAACTTCGGTGCAGTACTCTGTGCATCCACTTTAATTGAGTTTTTTTTTAGAAAAAATTTGGGTGCTACCTGGACAGCACCCAAGTCTGTGCAGTCCACTTTCTTACTATTGAATTTGAAAATTTTTTGTTTTTATTTTTGTTTTTTTTATTTTTATTTTTTTTAGAAAAATGTGTAGCTTAGATGTGGATTGCACAGATTTTGGGTGCTTTGAGTCCATATTGATTAAGAAACTATGTAATTATTTTACATGTTTCATATGTTAATTTTCGTGCATGATTTCTATTTGTTTGAAATTTAAATGTCCAAATTAGTAGAAGGTTGCTCTCCATTCCAGGTTCTCCTATAGCTAAATTCTTCGAAACCTACAAGTATTTGTAACTGAGCTTCCTAAGGATAAATGCAAACAGCTCGTTGCTTTGTTGCAAGAATATAATTGTTCTAAAGGAATATTGCAGCATTATAACCCAAGAGAAAGGTGTGGCAGTTCATAAATGAGTTGGTGGGTTGCATTGCACTATTACGAAAACGACGCTGTTTAACCTTAAAAAACATGGACATCTAGAGGAATCTCGGAAGCTGAGCTATGAGCTATTTTAAGGAAAGGATGTTGAAATAAAAAGTAGAGGAAGTGTAGGACAGAAGAATTGGTGAAAGGACAGAAAGGAGAGGAAGAGATTGGAAGGACAGGTAGAAAAACTCTAAAAGTTGTGATATGAATCCTACCGCGCCAATTGAGGATTAAAAATGAGCTTCAAAATAAAGTTGTTTTTAATGCACTTAAAACTTTATTTACGACGAAACTCAAGTTACATTAAATAAAGTCGATCAAGTGTCATTAAAGTTGAGCCAAGTTGCATTGAAGGAACTAAAGTTACATTAATTGAACTCAACTACATCTCAAGCTTGTCTAAAAGAGCTTATGATGTTAAATCTATTTTTTTTTTTTAAATAATTTTTATCTTTTATATACAAAGGAACTTGTTTTTTAATGGGTTAGCTCAAACTATGTTTTTCTAGTGTTTCTTTTGAGTTCTTACAGGAAGCCAAAACACTCATTGAGAAACTAGATTCAAAGTTTCATTTTAAAGTCAACAATACCAACACATTTATTGAGAGGTAAAATTCCAAATTTTCTTCTAAGTCATTCATGGCAGCAAGCATGAGATGTTTAAACTGGGTGATTGGGTTGGAAGATACGATTGGAAAGATCAATCTACTTTTTGGAAAGAAGTTCAAAAGGAACCCACGAAGAGCTAGATGTTTAACTTTAAATGATTTTAAGAGTGTTCTACAAGGCAAGGGAGATGTCAAATACATTTTCAATGCCGTTGATGTTCGTCCAATTGATGTCGTAGGAGATCTTTTGATTCGAGGACGAATCCTCTTGAAGAAGGGAAGGATGATATGAATCCTCTACCACACTAATCGAGGACTAAAAAAGAGTTTCAAAATGGATTTGCATTAAATGCACTTGAGCTTCATTTACGACAAACTCAAGTTACATTAACTGAAGTCAAGTGTCATTAAAGTTGAAGTCAAGTTGCATTGAAGGAATCAAGTTTCATTTAGTGCATGTCAAGTATCAACTAATTTGAAATTTTACCTCTCAAGCTTGAGTTTCATTTAGTTGCACTAAATCAAGATTTACAAGAAAAGTAAGTAGCGGCAGATTGCATTGGCTGAGAGAAGATGGTTGCTGCGTATTGACAGCTATAAGAGAAACCATATTTCGAAAATGGTAGCAATCGAACCCCATCTAATATGGAGAAGAAAGTAGTAAAAAGTCCTAAAGGAAAATGCTCAAATCGGCTTGAGGTAATATTACTCCATTATTTGTTTCCTTTCTTGATGAATGACAGATGTTGTCGAAGTTGGCAACTTCTGAGGGTTCTGAAGTTGCGATTGTTGGACTGATACAAAATATTTGATTTGTTTGATTCTTATCAAGCTCTTTTTAGTCTTACTTTCTCCAGGGCTCTCTTTTGTTTTTATTCTCATTTTCTTGCAATGGATTTCTCAGCTAAACTTTAGTAATTCGGCTAGCAACGAGCTCTCTATATATTGTAATTTGAATTTCCTACGACTATTTCCTTCAATGAATATTCTCTTGAATGTTTTCTTACTTGTTTAAATTCTATACTGCTTGTTCCGACTAGCCATCCATTATGAGTATACAAGTTTAGTTTAATTATGGGAGAGTTGAGTCTAGCAGAGAGAAGTAAGCAACATAAGAGTGAGTGTTTTTATTATTCTTACATTGTACTGAGGCTAGGAATAGTCAAAAACATTTATGATTTGGATTATTAATAATAAGAATTTTTTTTTTTTTAAGTCAACAACATTTAAAAATGAACAATTTAAACTTCTAACTTTTTTGTTCTCATGTCAATTATGAGTTGCTTTTGCAAGAATATTAATTAATAGCTTGTGAAAATTGCGCCGGATGAATTGTTTAAGTTTGCCGAGACAGTCCGTTTGGTTTATTTGACAATTTTGAAGGAAATTTGGCCTTTGTCTCGGATTCACAGATATATGCTATGCTATTTCCCTACATGTGGGTTCCACTCCACCCAAGGTTTTAAGTATTAATATCCATTTTCGATAGAAAAAAGCATTAATGTCCAAGAAATAATTATAAAATATTAGATGTTGTCTACATATGGGATATGTTTGAAAAAATCATATTAATAAAAATTTATATCCCTTTTCAAAAGAAAAAAAAAGTATTAATATCCAAAAACTATTTATAAAATATTAAATGTTGTCTAGATATGGGATATGTTTGAGAAAAAATCATATTAATAAAAAATTATATCCCTTTTCAAAAGAAAAAAAAAAGTATTACTATCTAAGAGCTATTTATAAAATATTAGATGTTGTTTGAAAAATATCATATTAATAAAAAATGGGGAAAAATCAATTAAAACCTCAAACCTACTGGGTTTAGTTGATTAATATCCTGAATTAATAATTTTACCAATTTATACTAATAATTATCAATTAAAATTTTAAATCTGTCTCAATCTCTGGCCTTCATTAAATTGTGTTAGGATACAATTGGTTAGATTTGGGTGCTTGTATGAAGGTTGGCATTTTATATTTTCTATTAAATAAAGAGGAAAGAATATAGTAAAATATATATGACAATAATAAGGATGATCAATTGTAGGGGTGATACAAATAACCGAAAACTGAAGAAACCGAATCGAACCGAACCGAACCGAACCAGTGAATTGGTTCGGTTTTTTAGCAAACATTTGGACACGTTGGTTTGTATTTTTCAAAAATCGAAAATTTTCGGTTTGGTTTGGTTTTCTTTCGAAAAAACCAATAAAAACTGAACCGAACCGAAGTATATATATATATACCTTTTATAAAGAACCCTAAGTGACAAAGCCCATCGATTTTACTCCTCTCCATCTCTCTTTCTCTCTCTCTCTCTCTAGCTCTTCAAACAAACATTCCATTCGGCTCTGCCATTTCTGAAATCCCATAACACCAACAAATAATCTCTGCAATTTTCCTTTTCATCAGATCGTTAAGCCCTTCATCTTCATCTTCATCTTCATCATCATCATCATCATTAGATTTTGCCAGATTTTACAAGAATCGTAGTAGTGATGAGGAGAGGGAGAGGGGCGGCGGCGACGTGTGAGGCAGCAACAACCGGATCGGAGCGAAGATACAGAGGAGTTCACAAAAAGGCCATGGGGGAGATTCGCGACGGAGATCAGAGACCCTTGGAAGAAGACCAAAGTTTGGTTGGGCACCTTTGATTCCGACGAGGACGCCGCCCGTGCTTACGACAACGCCACTGATAGCACAGTAATAGTGCTCTTTTATCAGTTTATATCACGCTAGTTTGGTTGCCCTCATGTGTTTATTTGTCTATTTTGTAGGTAATTGAGCAATTCAGAGCCAATAGGAAGACTTTGGATGAATCGGCGTTAAAAGGAAGTCATTCGAATATGTTTTGAGCATTAGAATGGAGAAGAGAGACCAATCAAGCCAAAAGAGTCGGGTGCAGAGCGTCTAGACGCTGTTTTGGGCGTCGAGACGCTGCTGCAAAATCATATCAAGCTTGAAGATCCGCAGGAACAGCGTCTAGACGCTATTCCAAGCGTCTAGACGCCGCTGAAAGACCATGTCCAGTTTGAAGATCCGCAGGAACAGCGTCTAGACGCCGCTGGCTTGAAGACCGAAGGCTCGCTCGACGCTGCGGGGAGGCTACCCAAGACGCTGGTAGCGTCGAGACGCTACTATCAAGCGTCGAGACGCTACCCTGATCCCGCCAGATTCTTTCCTTATTTGCGAGGATAGCGTCTAGACGCTATTCCAAGCGTCTAGACGCTAATCTGCATTATTTAAAGGAATTTTCTCTTTAGGGTTAGGTACTTTAGCCTCCATAGCATACACGATTTAGAGTGAATTTTTAGCCTTTTCCCTTTTTCTTTTAGAGAGTCTATGATATCAAAGGGAGCTCGTGTGAACTTGATGTTTGGGATGAAGATGCTCGGCTAGAGACCGTGATTCTGGTTCAGAGGTTGGTTGTAAACAATTGTTACATTGTGAGGCTTGTACCTTAACGTTATTTTCTTTGATTGCAAGTGTTCTTTAATTCCCGCTTTGATTTTATAAGCATGTATCTTGATTGAATTGACGCCTTAATCCTTTTACGTGTTTTATTGCTAATCACGATGCATGATCCGTAATTGTCATGACGCGTGAACCGGTAGCATTAGAATAATCACATGTGTATGTTTGTGGGTTTCCATGATACATAGCTTGCATGTTTAATTCTAGGAATTAAAGAAGCATATCTATTAGGTGAAAGTTGTTTTGCCTGATTAATTGTCTCGGTCGTTCCACTGTTCGTAATGCCTTTGCCTAAATAAATTGAAGCGGTTTCGTAAAACTTGTTTAGGTAATTAGAATTAACTCGGCGTTCGTTAGAGTTGATGATTTTAGGGAACATGCACTTTTTGGGGTTTCCTAATAAGTTGACCGAGCACTTGCATGATTAAAACTAAATACATCGAATGCCTATGATCAATGTTTACAATTGTATATAACCAAACCTCTGAACTGGAATTTGGTAAGAGTTAATTTTTACCCCTTTTAGCAATTGTTTATTTTTGTCAATTTTTATTTCCATTGAGTAAAAAAATATTTTCCAAACCCCCCCCCCCCCGTTTCATTTTGCTACTGGAGTTTAATACTGAGAATATAAAATTTCTGGCTCCTTTGGGAAATCGACCTGGTCCACTATTTCTACAAGCTAGAGTAGGAAACCAGTTTAATTTTGGTAGGCTTCGACAACCTCACCAGCCACCATAACCCTCCGCGGTTCTAAAGCTAAAACCAATTTCCTCCTCCCCAATCCGCCATAACCCTCCTTACCCTCACACCGTCAACGCTCCAGATCCCTTCCTCGATCATCGATTCCAGATTAACCCTCAGAGACCCACCTCCAGCACCTCAGCTAAACCGCCGAGTCCTTTAGCGGGCCCCGCCCCCCTCTGCGACGGCTACTCTACTACCACTTCTGCCTCCCGCCGATACCCAAGCACTCCACCGGTCGTCCCTAAGGATTGCCATTGGACATTAGTTTGACGGGAAACAAAGAAGGAAATTTGTAAAAAAAAAGAACCAAACCGAATCGACAGGAAATCGAACCGAGAGAAAACTGAACCGACGGTTTTTACCTTTATTGGACATCGGTTCGGTTTCTCTTTCAGACAAACCGATTGGTTCGGTTCGGTTCTTAGTTTGGCCAAAAACCGAGCAAAATCGAACCGATATCACCCCTAATCAATTGTATAAAGCAACGCTTGAATTTAAAAAAAAAAAAAAATTGTATAAAGCAACGCTCAACGCTCGTTGCTTGGGGCGAGAATAACCAAACACACTTATCACATGATCACATTATTCATATCTCCTCCTTTTTTAATTATCTCCTCTATTTTGGATTCGTTGGGCTTAATTTGTCTTGGCTAGATTAATAGTTGGTTAGTTTATCTATTTTAAATAATGATTTAGTTTAAGATGTATCAAGCCATGTTTGGAAGGTCAAAATCACTTATCACATTAAAATCAATTTAGAGGGATTCTCGGACAATCACTTCAATCACATCATTGATTTTCAAAATAGCAATCATCTCTTAGTATTGAGTAAAATAGACATCTTTATCACTTATAAGATGATGGAAGGTGCATGAAAGAGAGTAGACTCACATGGATGTGTTGTCTATAAGGGGCTGTTTGGGGCAAGAGTTATAATAACATGTGTTATAATAACCCGTGGAGTACTATGCACCCCAAACACAGACTATTATAACCTCAGACTAAACAACTCTGCATTTTAAACAATATTATATTATTTCACAGACTATTATAACCCACAGACTATTATAACCTATGTTATTATAACCCACTCAGTGCCCCAAACAGCCCCTAAAGGAATTACCTCGTAAAGTTTTGAGTGAGATTGTAGGTGATATAAACCAATAAAGAACTTCAAATTATGATCCACATTGTTATTTAGGAGTTTTGGTTGTTTTCCATTTTTATCCTTCCAAGCATGTTTTAGTTAGGTATTTTAGTTTTTTTTGTTTGTTTAGAGAGATCATTTAGTCAACAAATTAGAGTTTCATTTCTAGCCACCATTATTAGGGTTAGTTGAGGCATAAATTTGGTTATTTAATGCCTAAGTTATTTCAATGTAAGCAAGTTCAATTTTGAATAAAACAATAGTGATTCTCCAGTTGAGAGCCATGAGCTTCATCACTTTGCAATTCTTGCTCTAGGGTCACTTGCCTTAACATTCAAGTAAGTTTGATCAACTTGCATATGGAGTATTCAAACTTTGACCATTGCAACCTTTGCCACATTTTTATTTTGGAGTTTTGGTTGGTTTACCATTTTTACCCTTCTATGCATGTTTAAGTAAGGGTATTTTAGCCTTTTTTTATTCAGAGTGATGATTTAAGCATCAATGAGGGTTTCATTTGTAGTGACCATTATTAGAATTAGACGAGCTATTAAATTGGCTATTTAAAGCCCTTATTATTTCCATGCAAGCATGTTCAATTTTGAATAAAAGCAATAGTTATTCTACAGTTGAGAGCTATGAGCCTTGCCACTTTGCAATTCCTGTTCTAGGGTTGTGTGTACCTTAACATTCAAGTAAGTCTGATCAACTTGCTTTGTGGAGTGTTCAAACTTTAAGTAGGGAATTAGTTCTCCTTACCTCTTGGTCTATGATCAACACAAGATAATCCTTATCTAATCCTTCCTTCGGTATTGAAAATGAATTGATATGGGAGGAGTGTTGATAATTAAGGGTTCACATAACCAAAGGTTCATAATTTCAAACCAGTAGGTACTGTACTCCTCGAGTGGTAGGAGTTATCTAGAGCTAAGATGATTGTTACCGTGATAATTGTTGAAGACATAAACTCATTATTGAAACATCTTTATCCGTTAGAAAATAAACTTTAAAAACTTTTTATAGGACCTAAGCATGAGAGTAAGTCAAAATCAATAGTGATATACGAATTACCTGAATCCATATAAGACGAAATTATTTAACCTTCTATATAGTAGAGTTTTCTTGTTTGGGTCTTCCTTAACTATTGATTAGGATGATCTATGAAATATTTGCTATAGCTTGTTGTTTGCATTTATTCAAGCATAGAGCATGTTGTCCTAATTTGAGCATATTTAAAAAAAGTTCCTTGATTTTCTTGCATGTTTCGAGCACATTAACATACCTTTTGTTTTTATGAAGACCTAGGGTAGTTTTACAAAGTCTATATGTCTGTTGTCACTCCGATAGGCTTAAAGGGGTAGGTTGATGATCTGTTTTTGCATGAAAGTCTATAATGTCTTACTTAGGAGAAAAGATTATGTATTTTCCTACAAGAAAAGAAATGAAGAAAATTGAGCTTAGAAAGAAAAAATCATTCTTGAGAAAAGGAAAAAAAAAAAAGAAGAAAAATAAACTTATAATGTGTATAAGTGATCAAGAGTAAAAAGAGTTACATCTGTCATGATCAGTTAGGCCACCTATTGAGCGAGTGCTCTAGGTAAGGGTTCCTGCGATAGATGTGTGAAAGCTAGTGCCCTTGAGTCAAAAGAATGAAAGTTTATCGCGTGGGTTGTTTATTTTTAGGCACCTAAGTAATACATTACTTTCATGATTGTTTTATGGCTTAATAGCTAGTTCTTAGGGCCAGTGTAGGGAGAAAATAGATTGAGGACATTATAAACCTATCCCGAGTTTGTAAGGATTACATTAGGGAAGATAAACGCACTCACACACGCAAGAGATGATAGGAAGAGTTTTTAAGTTTCTCATTAGAGACCGGCCTTAACGAGGTGGAAAATTCCCATTTAGGCGGGAAATGGGGGAGGGAATGGGAATTTTTTTTTCAAGAGCTAAACGGGGACAGGGACGAGGAATGTATTCCCCGTCCCCATTCCCCGCCCCGTTTAATTTTTTATATTTTTAATTTTAATTGTTAATGATTTAGATAATTGGATATGTTTGAATTATATAGTTAAACATTTGAATTATATGTATGGATTAATTAAATAATTTGATATGAAATGTTGTTTTGTTTTTATTAGGAGGTTTAAGAATTTTATCTTTAAATAGAGATTTTTTTATAGAAAATTAACTATTTAAATAAATATTTTTCGTGAATTATTAACAATGCAATTGAAATTTAATAGATACTTCCCATGGAAGTTAACTATTTGAAAATTTATCGAAAAAATTATTTGATTCTTAAAAAAAGAAAAAAAAAACTAAATGGAGAATAATTCCTTGCGAGGAACCCGATCCCCGCGAATTCTCTGCGAGAAATTCCCACCCTATCCCCGCAAAATTTAACGGAAAATTTCGCGGAGATGGGGATTTAAATGGGAGGCGAGGGCCGGGATGGGGAAGCCATCTCGTCCCGCCTCGCCCCGTGGACATCTATACTTGCATGTGTTGTGTTTCCTCTTTTTGTAAATAATTTGTTATCTTAAACTTTGAGATTAGAGTCAAGAAGTATGTCACTAATAAATCCCATATTTACTATGTTTATGTCTTGCTCGAGGACTAGCAAGATTTAGGTTGGAGGTATTTGATGAGACCAAAATAGTCCTCCATATTATTATGCCTAAATCATGTTAGTTTGTTAGGTTTGTATGTGTTTATTTGATTATTTTGTAGGCAATCGAGCAAGAGAAGCATTTTGGAGCATTTGCGTCCAATCGGGGTTAATTCAAGCTCATTTGGAGGTTATTTAAGCAACAAAGGAAGAAGTAGAAGTGAAATGACCAAATTTCCCCTGTCAAGAGTGTCGCAAAGCTGGAGCATCAAGCAAAGAGGCAGTATGTCAAAGAACAGGGCAGTGTTGCAATGCTGTCTACAACATTGCGATGTTGTCGCAAGTCCTAGTGTGCGCTTGATGCTGTAGCATTGCAACGCATATAAATCAAAAGTTCGAGCTCAGGTGCTCAAGGACGACTCAACTAATATGCAAAACAATCAATATAAGCTCAAAATTTTAAAAAAGTTATTTCAAAATTTCGCTCAAAAGCTAATAGCCCAAACTCAGATGCTCAGGACTCAACATTAAACTCAAACCATAAACTTCCACCCCCAACCTAAATTCTACATTGTCCTCAATGTAAAAAAATCAGTGAAAATTAAAGGACAAAAAGAAAGGGGAACATAAAAATTCTCCTGAAAACTCAGTACATAAGCGGGTGGTGGTGCGTCTCTGCCCTTTAAGAATGATCATCTTATTTCCCAAAGGTCATTTATTAACTACAAAAATAAAAAAAATAAAAATAAAACAAGCTAAGCTAGGAAAAATAAAAACAGAAAGCAATAAAGAAAGTAATTAAATTTTTTCGCTTAGCTGCCTCTAGGAAGAGTAAATTTTTATAGTCGATTGCTAGACTTGCCTTGTGGCATGTGTCAATGCACATAAAAGTTCTCCCATTTCTTCGGCCCTTTCTTCCTCGAATCCACGAACCCCACTGCATCAAGCAAGCTCTTCAACATTTGATAGGCTCCAAAAATGCAAGTATTTTTGTATTTTATAGACTCTGAAGATAAAAAATAAGAAAAATCAAAGGAAACTGACTCTGATTCTAACTCGTAAGACAAAGAAGAACACTCGCATAATAAGGAAGAACTAAAGGATAGAACAGACGGAGGTCCTTTGACCTCCAACTCTATCACCTAGACCTCATCGAATTGAAGCTCGACTTCTTCCTTTTCCTTACATACCTGTTCCTCAAATGACAAACAAACTTCATAATTTCTGAAATCATCAGCCATAACTAGAAACAAGGTATTGACTCTTTTTTTAAAATATTTTTTTAAATTTTATTTAAAATAAGAAAACCAAAATCAAGAAATCAATTTAATTGACAGTTCCTTGGCAATGACACAAATTTGAAAGTGCTCATCACGCACAATCAAATACATTTATAAACCAGACCAAGAATAATTTGCAGTATAAGTGACCAAGGTTGATCACAGGGAACCGAACTAAAATTGATTTCTTGGGATTCTTATTGACACGGACTAGAGTGGGGTTAAATAAAACATAAAAAGACAAAAAACTTAATTGAAAGTGAATAGATAGGATCTCACCTAGGTATCGATTCGAAAGGGTCATGTCAGGGTTCAATGTAATAATGCCATGTCAGGGTTCAATGTAATAATGCCAACCACATGTAATTCTTGTTGGGTTTTATGTCCTAAAACTCGTGGTTTTATAAACTGAATGTATATTCTATTTTGCAATAAAGATGTTATTGAGGTTTATTCAGTAAAGGTGTTATTGGATAAAGTGAATTGTGTCCTTTTAACTCAAATCCAATGAACTAAGAACCTTTGACTATAAGATGTAAACTTGAACTTTATGTATGACATAAAAGTGGATCAAGTTCGAGTAATAGTCAGAACGGTCTATAGTATAGGGATAGGGATGGGTACCTTATCCTGGGGACACTATGGACGCGGCCCACTTTGTATAGTACTAACGATGTGATCCTGAATCGTTCATGTGGAGACATGAAAGTGGGGGCGTCCTATGCAATGAGTTTGCATAAGACTGGATCGCGAAATAGTCACTTAGATTTTTTAACTCCGTTTATTGTTTTAACTGACTATTTTCATACGATGACCTAGGTAACTCGATCTTAATCCTGAGTGTGCTATGAACTCCTGTTTATTCGGGATTATCCTTAGATTTGCATGGGTGAGAGTGGCCCGAGATCGCCGACTCAATAAGCCTCCCATTTTGGGGATAAGACCGAGTAGATAGTTGGGAACATAGTCATGCGAGATGGAATTCACTCCTACCCGCTTTAGGGTTTAGTAGAGAGGTTGTTCCCTTAAGTGCTGACTCCGGGTCTTGAACAATGGGCCCACCCTCTCATTGGCCCGAGAGGGATTCGGTTTGTTGGTCGGACCACAAACCAATTGTTCATTAGAGGATCAGTGGGACTTAAGGAACAAGAAGTAATTACAGGGGTAAAATGGTTTATTTGACCCAGCTGTAATAACGAACGACCTGTGAAGGATCGACTTACTAATCATGGTTATATCGAGTGGACATAAATATATCTACAGTGAGGAGAGTGCAGCCACTGGGCTTTAGTGGAGTGTCCCGGTGGTTAACGAATGTTGATTAGCTAGGCTAAAGAGTTTGGCCGGTTAATCTCGTATCGTTGGAGCTCATGATCTGTAGGTCCATTAGGTTCCCCTTACTAGCTCGGATTAAGCCTTGTAACAATTTGAGAGAAAAGAATTTGAATTGTTCAAATTCGGTTTTGGGAGAAAACATTAATTATATACGATATACTTAACGTTTCATAGCTTAATTATGAATTAAACTATGATAAAGAAGAGGTGGACATATTTAAATTTGATTTAAATATTGGTTTGGTTTAAAACATGAATAGGGATTCATATTCGAACGTTCGATTTGAGAAATCGGGATTGGTCCAATTATTTAATTTGATATTTGATATTAAATTAAATAATTATTTAAAATTAATTAAAAAAATTGATTTTAATTTAAAATTAATTTTATATTAATTTTTGAATTAAAATTAAAAATAAATTCAAATTCATTTTGGAATGGGTTTTGGACCAAATTCATCAATTGATGAATAACCTACTTGCTTTTTCAAATTCACCAAAATTTCCCACCTCCTTCTTGATTTATCCTCATCACTCATGTGTTGGCAACTTCACAAAGCTTAAGGAAGCTTATGATTTGTTTTAAATAAGAAGAAACACCATGGGTAAGGGAATTTTGCAGAAAATTGGAGAAATTTTCGGTTTTAGACCTTTGCTCTCTCTCTCAAAAATTCTCTCAATTTAGGATCCCACAATCAATTAAAAGGCCTGAGGATAGTAGGGAAGATCCTAAGGGTGATCCACGAAGTGTTCGTGATCAGAAATTGGCCAAGGATTAGGAGAATTTTGAGCATCAAAGGTAGTGTTCTTATTCTCTGTTTTTCCAGTTTTGAGCATGTTTTTTGTATGATAAAATTGATCAAATTAGAGTGCTTAAGATCCAAAATTGCTTCCGCTTTCTTAATATTAACTCTTTCAATTCTAAGATGAATTTCTTGCTTTGAATGCACCCACAAGCCCAATGGGACACCCTAGAGAGCTTCTAACAATTTCTAGTCCGATTTAATTAATCAAGAGGCCAATTAAACCCAAAACTAATCCTAAACTAGAGACGATAATAACCCAAGCCACAGGGCATTTCGTGCCATGCTCAAGACTAATTGTTTAAGCCCTAGGAATTACTAGATTTAGTAGGATGCTCAAACTAATCTAAGTGGCGAGTTCAGATTAACCCTTACAGTTTTACTTCTTTAGAACTAGATTCCTTAAGTCGTTCATGATCGCATTAAGCTCACAAACTCACCGAACCTAAGTCCTATCGCTACTCAAATTAAGCGCTCTCTCGATATGTTCAAACGAACTCAAGATTACATATAGCTAGACTAAGCATGCTCAATGCATATAGGGTTGTTAGGCCTAGCTACGAATATTCTTAGGGAAGAAAATAAAGAAGCAAAAGACATTCATTGCAAGAAATTTCAAATATATTAAGTAGTGAACCTCATGGCGTTACGTTGAAAATCCTGACGATCTCTTTCGAATCGGCATTTCCATTCAACCGGAGACCAAAATATCGACCCATAGATCGCTCAAAAATACCTAATATAGCCTAAAACTAAGAAAAATAGAGAGAAACTATCTAAGAAAGTTTCATTTTGGTGGACCAAATAAGAACTTATGACCTAGGGCACGAAAAAAAACGTTTTATACTCTAGAAGTGTTGCAACTCTACAGCTCAAGCGCGCACTTGGACTTGCGATAGCATTGCAACGCTGCCTTGTTCTTTGACATACTGCCTCTTTGCTTGATGCTGCAGCGTTCCAACACTCCTTTGGGTGTTACGACGCTCTTGGCATGGGCAATTTGGTCATTTCACTTTTGCTTGTCCCTCGGTTGCTCAAATGACCTCCAAATTAGCTCAAATTAACCTTGGTTGGATGCAAATGCTCCAATTCTCTTGCACAATTACCTACAAAATAATCAAATAAACACATAAAAACCTAACAAACTTATGGGATTTAGGCATAATAATATGAGACTATTTTGGTCTCATCAACTATGCGCTTAGACCAAGGATAGGAAGCAACACAATGTATCGTGGACCATAATTTTGTATTTATAAGTTGATTATGGGGTTTTACATAATCTTTTAGGATTAACACGTTGGTATCTGCTCAGCGAGCCACACCACTAACTAGAAGCTTATCCACTTATTTTACTCATGAATAGTAATACATATAATTTATCATTTAAATTTTTGCTACCTATTTAAAGAATTAATTTAATTAATTCCAACACTATTTTAATTTTTTGACGGTTTATAAGAATGAATGGATCCCCAAGAAAACAGAAGTTTCCAAAATCACAAATATTGCTAATTATATATTAGACAAAGGTGGGGATGACGTCAAGTTCACATGGCCCTCGTGGGCTGAGCCACACATGTGTTACAATGGCAATTAAAATGGGAAGCAAGGTTGTAAGGTAGAGTGAATTTGGAAAGATTGCCTTAGTTCGAATTGTTCTCTACAACTCAGGAACATGAAGTTGGAATTGCTAGTAATCACGAATCAGCATGTGTCGCGGTAAATATGTACTCGGACCCTATTCAATAAACTCATTGTTGGTAGAAGTTTTGAAATCACATGAAGTTTTGTTACACACTTGATCTTCCACTTCTTTTATACGTTAGCCTTCTATAGAGTATCATCTCAAATTACACCATTATCACCAAAGATACGATCCGATCAATTCTGGCAATGTAGACAAGCTTTCATACACAACCTTTACTAACTTTCATAACTAGAAATCTGCTCATTAGATGATTTTTCGCTAATGAGGTTTCATGATAATATTGTCATATGTGTAATGAAAATGAAGAGAATAACATAGTGGGAACTGCTAGAAATTAAGCTAGATTCATGATATACATACATGAATTTATAATTCCTAGATACATGAATCCATAGATGCATGAAGGCTCTTTTTGTTAAGGTATATGAATAGTATGTATACATGTACTTATTTAATTTGTGTCTTTTAGAAGTGTCTTTTGGGGTATTATATAAAGGGATCATTTCCCTCATTTGTAACCAAGTCAATTGAAAAGACAAGCGAAGCAATTCAAATAAGAGTTATTCAAGAGAACAAGTTTCTTCTCTTCAAAATTGTAAGATTTAGAGTGAGTATTATCGTGGGCTCATTGATGTTTCCAAAAAAGTGGTATCAGAGCGAAAGTTAAAAGATGTCATCAAACAATATGCTACAATCTCAACTTCCTCATCTTGAAGGAAAGAATTATAGATGTTGGAGCCAACAAATGAAGGTTCTTTATGGATCTCAAGATCTTTGGGACATTGTTGAAAATAGATATGTGGAACAAGAACGTGAGGAAGGTCTTTCACAACAACTCAATGAATTGAAAGATGCTAGAAAGAAAGACAAAAAGATATTATTTTTTATCTATCAAGCTATAAATGAAAATATTTTTGAAAGAATTTCAGAATCTGCAACTGCTAGAGCAACATGGGATTCATTACAGAGTCTATACGAAGAAGAAGACAAGGTAAAAATGGTAAGATTACAAGCACTTCGAGCTGAATTTGATACCATTAGAATGAAAGATGCTAAAACTATTGAAGAATTTTTCAATCGTGTTCTCTTAATTGTTAATTAATTGAAATCAGATGGAGAAACAATTGAAGATCAAAGAGTAGTTGAAAAGATCCTTAGAAGCATGACTAGAAGATATGAACACATTGTCGTTGCAATTGAAGAATCCAAAAAATTGTCAACTCTCTTCATCAATAGCTTAATGGGATCTCTCCAATCTCATGAGCTTAGATTGAAGCGATTTGATTCTACTCCTTTAGAAGAAGATTTTCATATGCAAACCTCTTATAAAGGAAGATCTAGTGGAAGAAGGAGTGGATGGGTGGCCGAGGAAATGGAAGATCCAACGACTTCAAAATTTCTAATTTTGAAACAAATGATAATCAAGCTTCTTTAAATAGAGAAAGGAGAAGAAGTTCAAGTCAAGGAAGAAGCAGAGGTAGAGGTCGTGGAGATTATTCTCACATAAAATGTTTCAATTGTGGACGTTATGGTCATTTTCAAGCAAATTGTTGGTCCAAAAAGGCTAAAGTAAGACCCAATTTTGGCTTTCTAGCATTTGCCTATATGCATTTGGTATATGGGTTAGGTGTTTTTGAAATTTTTGAAGGAGAAGAATGTTTGGATTAATAGAAGGGAAAAAAAAAAATATTGGAAATGATAGAATACAACTTGTTTAAGAAATTAATTAGGAAAATAAGTGAAAGAAAATTTGATACATATGTTGAAAAAGATAAAGGCCCAAGCCCAAGCTAAGAATAGAATAAAGAAAAGATGAAGGCCCAAACCCAAACTTCTTAGTTAGTAAAAAAAAAAAAAATGAAAAGAAAGAGAAAGAGAAGTCTAGAAGAGTCCATGGAAAAAAATATATTTATAGAATAAAAAAAAATGGATGAAGCTTCGGTGAGAAGCTTTTGGTTTAAAAAGAAAACAGAAAAGAAGAGAAATAAAGGAGGTAAGGGGAACGAAAATGTGAAGGAAAGGGAAGGCGAGAAAATAACGTAAAGTGGTATTCCATTTTAGGTGTTCTTCTGAAGAGTTTTTCCTCGAGTTGAGCTAAAGAGAATTGGTGATGCTCCTTAAACGATTTGGAAGTGAAGTTTGGTAAGTTTCTTTTAAGAAAAGTGATTTTATGGATTTATCTTTCTTTTGTTACTTAATTTGTAATGTTATAGTGTTAGTTACTTGATGGAAAGGGAAGAATGTAATTTGGGTTCCTGGGATGTTGAATTTTTTTAGGGAAGGTGAAAGAAAGAGGGGTTTACCCAAGAGAAAAGCTTTCAATACTAATACAAGGAGGATATTGTTTGGAATTCACTTAAAGGAAGCTTAATGATTTGAGTTAAAAGAAAATAGAAAAAAAAAAAAAAAAAAGAGAAGAGATTAAAAATAAAAACAGAGTGTTGGACTGGAAGAAGCAAAAGACAGAGAGTTAGTAGGAGAGGAAGAAGAAGGAGGAAACGGAAAATAATTAATAAATAAATAAAAAAAAAAGGTGAAGGATTAATGATGAGAGAGAAAAATGGAGACTTGTTTGGAAGTGTTCACGTGAGAGAGTGGTAAATTGAGGAAATGAGGTATTATTTTATATTGACAAAAATTGTGATAAAGGGAGATGTGATAGTGGAGAGAGAAATATTATTTAATGGAAAAAAAAAAAAAGACAAATTGCACCTTTGTAATAAAATAATGAAAACAAAGTGAAATTTGGAGCTTTGACAATTGGGTTTTGTTCAAGTATGAAATTGGTTTAGTTGATGTTTAATTGAAAACTACTTGTTTGGAGAATTATTATTGATATAGTTATTGGAATTTTAGGTTGGATAGAAATTGGAATAGCTTATGATTTGGGGTGCCATCGACAAGCATTCTGTGAGTAGTTTATTCTACGAATTATTTTTATTATTTGATTAGTATTATGAATTTACAAGAATTCTATAATCATGTGTGATTTTAGAGAAAATACTAAGAGATTTTCAGAGAATTGTTATGAATTTCCAAAAATGGTATTGAAATTTCAATATTTTACGATTCTAGCTGAAATTATTATTTGAGAAATATTTGAGATATTTTATGATCATTGAGAAATGTATGAGATTTTGAGATGTGGTCTCAGAGAAATTATGACTTTGAAAATGTTTTATATTATTGAGAGATTTGATTATTATTTGAGAATTTATCCATGTTTAGTGTAATTTGAAAATCTCTCAAGTTTATGAGATGTGGTTTAGAGAGAGAGCATGGTTTTCAGAAGAGCATGAGAATCAAAAGTTTTATGTTAAAGGTGGTTTTCAAACCATTAAATCTATGTACCCATGGTGATTACCCGTATACTGTGTGAATGTGTTTCCATAGTATACTAGAGAGAGAGGTCTTTGGGACCCACTCTAGCACACACATAGGCTTTGGGCCGTGTGTTAGGGTGCTTAGCCTTTTGGAGGCAGTTCTACGTGCACGTATGACAGAGATTGGCTCTGCTATGTACCTTGAGATTACTCGGTACATAATATGACAGAGATATGTTCTGCTATGTATCTGGAGATTACTCGATACATAGTATGACAGAGATTGCTCTGCTGTGCGTATTGAGATTACTCTGCGCCAGTATGACAGAGATTTGGGTACAGATTTGGTGATGAATTATACTAGCTTATGCTTATGATTTTTAGAGCTATAATTGCAGATTTCTCTATCTATGCTTTTACGAAATTGTGCTTATGTTTTCAAGAATTGCTGACTTAAGAGTTGTTGTTTTCAAGAGTGATTTTATTTACAGATTTTAATGTATTTAAATGATCCTGAGAGTTTCTGAATTGTTCGTGATTTACATTATTTCACAGAGTTATGAACTTCTGTTTAGTAAGAGAATAATTATTTTTTTGAAAATTTATTTTCTTATGGAATCACCACTCACTGGGCTTTTTAGCTCATTCTTTTGTTTTTAACTTTTCCATCAGGTTACTCTTGAGTTTCAACCAGAGTTAGCTAATCAGAATCTGCCGCTAGTCTGGTCAAGTCATTGCATATCATCTATTGTAAGTAAAGAGAGAATTTTTGACTGCGTTGTTTATGGGATATCAAAAGATTAAGTTAGATAATGAGAGAAGAGATAAAGACTTGACAATAGATTCTATTTCTCCTTTGAGGTATATTGTCGTCACAGCTCATCCTAGATTTGGTAGAGTAATTTGGGGCGGGGTGTGACAGCTAATTAGGTAGAGTCAACCCTAATGCATGAACGACAGGATAATAACCAAGGTCTTCTTTTCCTCACCTTCAATGTCCAAGAAACAAGCACCAAAGATATATGGTATCTTGATAATGGTTGCAGTAGCCATATGATAGGAAGGAATGATATTTTCGTAACTTTGGATGAATCTCTACATAATGAGGTGAAAAATGGTGACAACAAGAAACTTGAAGTCAAAGGAAAATGAGATATTCTTGTCAAGACAAAGAATGGAGCAAAAATAATTACTGATGTGTATTGTGTTTTAGGTCTCAAACACAATCTCTTAAATGTTGGGCAACTTCTATTGATAGAGCATGATGTAATATTCAAAGACAACATGTGCGAGATCAGAACCAAAAATGGAGGTCTCATAACAAAGGTACGTATGACTACCAACAAGATGTTTCCTATTAAAATGTCTTATGAGAAGCTGACGAGGGGTCTGCTATACGCCAAAAGCAAGTGCAAGTGCACGCTGTCCAACAAGTAATATATGGAAGTATTCCAAGTATCGAACCCTAGGGAACGATTAACAAAGAGCTTTTAAGTTAACAACACAAGTACTTTCAAGTTGCAACCAAAGGTAACCAAATAAATAAGATGTTTTGGGGGTTTTGTGCAATAAAAATAAAGGAAACTAAAGAAAAGATAAGAAAACAATAATGAGAAGCATGGCGTTCAAATCTATTTCAACCCTGAGTAAATGCACCCACAAACTTGCTTAACTAGGTTCGGCTATTTCAGAGATTTTGCCTCTTGCGCTCGCATACTGACTCTTTCGAGTTATGTGCAATTTAGACAAAATGCTATTGAAATGCCCCCGCAACCTACCCTAATCGACACTTAACACCATGAATTGAGTTCAACACTTATTCAACCCTTATCTGATAAGGCAATCCTAATTCTCAGCCCAAAGATCCAAGCTTTTGAAGCAAGAACCCTTGAACCAAAGAAATCAACACCTCCTTATACAAATTTTAGATCAACCAAGAGACAAGGCTAGAAATAGATTACCTCTTATGATCAAAGATCTAGAAGCAAGATTTGGAAATCTTGTTCTAGATTGAGTCACTCTACAATCAAACTTGACCAAAGCTTGATTGAATGGCTCACATGCATTCTACCACAAGAATTGCAAGAAAAAAGGGTCTCAAACTTGAGGGTTCATTTCATTCAATCATCATCATCTATCTTTACAAGACAAATTCCGTAGGTATCTATAGCCTCCTCACAAAAGTAACCCAAAACCGTTCAAATGCCCATAAAATAGTTACAAAAGTAGTGGCCATGATTAACTTGTATAGTAACTCCCTTTCTTAACTATCTAAACTTGAAATTTAAATTTAAAAGCTCAAAATTAGACTCAAGAGTTTATGAAACTAAAATGACAAATGAAGTCTTCAAAATGATTGCCAAATGCAAATGCCATTTATGGCAACTTCATGCTGAACTTCAACCTTGCAACTGTTGACCTCCAAAGCTCCAAATGGTCCATCCTCACTTGATTCGGCTTGTAACACATGAAATTGAGGTTGAACCAAGCCTATCCAATTTTGTAGATGAAAAATGAATGGTTGTTGAAGCTTCTTAGCCTTGGATCTTGTAATAGGTCCGGTTGGAACTTGAGGAACACTATGATTCTTATCATTTTCTAAGTGCTTTTAGGAGACTAAGCAATTAAACACATATGTCTATGACTAATTTTAACTTAGATAAATAAGGAACACAACTCAATGATTCTAAAGGTTTTTGTCCTATGTCTAGGTACAAAAAGTAAAATTCTATTTCTAGACTCTTCTCCTAGATTGTTTTTACGAACATGCATACTCGATCCAACCCTTTAAGTATTGAATTTCACACAAACTATGCTAACTCAAGTGATTAGTTTAAGCTAACAATGGAACTTAAACCCAATAAAAGAAAATTATGCTAAATGTTAAGCAAAGTTACTAGAATCACATGGTGGGGCTTATCTCCTTTTTAGAGTATTCACTTTATTGAATCCCGTCCAAGGAGTTTAGCTACTCATTGAAAAGAAAACTAAAATGCAGAAAATAAAGAAGAAACAAGAATAAGAAATAACACAGGTCATTGAATAATGAAATTGAATACACTTTGGAGTATGAAAACAAAGTAAGAACTAAATGAAATTAAATTAAAAAGGAACTACTACTTTAATTCAAATAAAAAATATAAACTTACAAGCTGGAAATAAAGATAAAACAACAAGTACAACTTCTAAAAACTTACAGAACTTAATAGAAAAAATTAAAAGCAAAAAGAACCATAAGATGTTCTTCCTTTCTAACTTGTTATACCTTTTTCAATGAAAATCAAGTACTTACTCCTCTTTCTTTCGAATTTGGAGTCCGAATGGAATATGAACAGAGCTTAGGGAGACTCGGAGTGGCGGCTAAAACTAAAAAGAAAATGACATAATTTAGGGATGAAAAGAATTCCCAACTTAGAGCTCCCTTGAACTGAAGCTTGAGCCACCTTTTATAAACCTGAAGGCCTAGGGTTTGCTGCCGAGATTAGTATGGAGAGGCTTGGCCAATCATATTCCTTGATCCTCGGAGATTTGATGGAGAATAATTGATTTTATCTACAAATCTTGCGAATCTGGGAGAATCTGCCGAAAAGGTCCAGATGCTGCCGCATAGTGACCGCAATTGTGTTGTTGTCGAAATGGCCTAAATGCGACCACATAGTTAGGTACATTTTGAGTTCTTTCTGCAACAGTTAGAATTTGGCTTCTGCTCTCAATTGTTGGTGCATCATGGTCACATATCTCTTGGATCATCTTTCACTTGCCTCAGTTGCGACCAAAATATGGGCGCATTTGGGTCCTTTTTCAGGCTCTACACAAAACCAACAAAAATTAGCACTTTCTTAACAAAAATGACTCTAAATACACCTAAAAACTTATTTTTATAAAATCAAGATTTCAAACACAAGCAAAACTTTTTTTTTAATTAAATTTACTCTAAATGACATGAAATATAACATTAAACACTCGCTTTTCAAGCAAATAGCTTAGTTTTTAGAGTTAAATAACGCTCATAAATGAGCGTTATCAGAAGCTTTTATGTTTCAAGATGTTGGTAAAAGATACGTCATGGCTTTGACTTTATCGTTATGGGCACTTGAGTTTTGAAACTTTATCTCACATGTGTCAACAACATATGATGAGAGGAATGCCAAATATTAAAAAGGAAGATAAATTGTGTGAAGCATGTATTTTGGGGAAGCATCAATGAAATCCATTTCGGACAGAAATGCTTGAAGAGCATCAAAACGTCTTGAGCTTATCCATAAAGATTTATGTGGACCCATATGAACTACTACGCTTGGAGGTAATCGTTTTTTTCTCACATTTATTGATGACTATAGTAGAAAGACATGGATTTACTTGCTAAAGGAAAAAAGTTTTGCTTTTGAGTGTTTTAAGACATTACAAGCAATGGCTGAAAATGAAAGCAACTTGAAGTTGAAAACATTGCGTTCTGATCGCAGAGGTGAATATATTTCCTTTGAAGATTTCTTGAAGGAAAATGAAATCAAGCATCAGAAGACCGTTCAAAGAACTCCTCAACAACATAGAGTTGCAGAAAGAAAGAACATGATAATAATGGAGCTTGAAAGAAGTATGTTGAAGGCCAAGAAACTTTAGGATGAATTTTGGGGAGATGCAGTGATATGTGCCATTTATCTCTTGAATCTGGCTTCAACCAAAAGTGTCCAAGGCCTTACACCTCAAGAAGCGTGCAGTGGATTTAAAGCCAACTATTGGTCACTAAGAATATTTGGCTGCATTGCTTATTCTCAAATATATGATGAGAAAAGAGGTAAGCTAGATGATAAGTCAGAGAAATGCATTTTTGTTGGGTACAGTAAGAACTCCAAGGCTTATAGATTATAGAATCCTATAAGCAAGAAAATTAATATTAGCCAAGATGTCAAATTCAATGAAACAGGATTTTGGAGATCAGATGTAGTAAATGAAGACCTGAATCCATTACTTATTGACTTGGATGACAAAAGAGTTGCTTAAGACTTGGAGCCTGAAGGGACTCAGCTAGTGGCTTCATCTTCATCTTCATCTCCATATTACACAAGTGATGAAGAAACTCCACCAAGGAAGACGAGAAATATTCAAGAGTTCTATGATGCTTCAAGAAGAATGACAGACGATGATAATGTTGATTTTTCTTTATTTGCAGATACAGATCCCGTACATTTTGAAGAGGTGATTGAAGATGAAAAATGGAAAGCAGCAATGGAGCAAGAGATTGATACAATAAAAAGAAATGAAACATGAGAGCTAGTACAACTACCAAAGAGTAGAAATGCTCTTGGAGTAAAATGGGTGTACAGAACAAAGCTGAAACAAAATGGTGAAGTCGAGAAGTACAAGGCAAGACTCGTTGTCAAAGGGTATAAGCAAAAGTATGTTGTGGATTATGAAGAAATTTTTGCACCTGCGACTCGCTTAGAGACAGCTCACTTGCTTCTAGCTCTTGCAGCTCAAAATGACTGGAAAGTAAATCAAATGGATATCAAGTCAGCTTTTCTAAATGGGTATCTGGAGAAAGAAATATATGTTGAACAGCCACCTAGTTATATCAAGATTGGAGAAGAAAATAAGGTGTGTCGACTGAAAAAAGCATTGTATGGTCTGAAGCAAGCACCAAGAGCCTGGTATAATTGTATCGACAGTTTATTCCTAGAGTATGGTATTAAAAGATGTGCATATGAACATGCTCTTGCACAAAATAAGATAGAAATGGTAATTTCTTAATCATTTGTCTCTATGTTGATGATCTAATCTTTACGGGAACTTCAACCATGATGCTTGAAGAGTTCAAAGGGAGCATGAAGAGAGACTTTGAGATGGCTGATATGGGCTTACTTCATTACTTCCTTGGTATTGAAGTTAAGCAAGGTGATCATGGAATCAACATTTCTCAAAAGAAGTATGCAAAAGATTTGATGGTAAAGTTCAAAATGGAGAATGTTTATCCTGTTAATACTCCTATGGAAATCGATTTGAAATTGAGCAAACATGAATGAGAGTGAAGATTTTGATGCCACCATTTATAGAAGTCTTGTTGGGAGTTTAATGTATATAACTACAACTAGACTTGATCTTATATTCTCAGTCAACTTGTTGAGCAGGTTTATGGCATCACCAAGTAGAAGTCATTGGGAAGCTGGAAAAATAGTTATATGATATATTCTTGGAACTATTGATCATGGAATTCACTATAAGAAGAACATGGACAATGATCTAGTTGGTTATAGTGATAGTGATTGAGGAGGAAGCATTGATGATTACAAAAGCATTTCTGGATATGTGTTCAATATTGGTTCAGACGCAGTTTCATGGGCATCAAAGAAGCAAGACACTGTAGCCTTGTCAATAACAAAAGCTGAATATATTTCTTTGTCTACAGCCATTTGTCAAGCACTTTAGTTGAGAATGGTGCTACAAGAACTTAAGTATTCTCAAGAAAATGAGACAGTCATGTTTTGTGACAATAGCTCATCAATTGCTCTTGCGAAAAATCCAGTTTTTCATGAAAGGCATAAACATATAAAGATCAAATATCATTTCATCAGAGAATTGATCAAAGATGGAGAAGTATGCATCAAGTATTGCAGAACACAAGAGCAGGTTGCAGACATATTCACAAAGGCATTAAAAGCTAACTTGTTTCTAAAAATGAAGGAGAAGCTTGGAGTCATGGAAGTCTAGCTTAAGGGGGGGATGTTAGAAATTAAGCTAGATTCATGATATACATACATGAATTTATAATTCCTAGATACATGAATTCATAGATGCATGAAGGCTCTTTTGTTAAGGTACATGAATAGTATGTATATATGTACTTATTTAATTTGTGTCTTTTAGAAGTGTCTTTTGGGGTATTATATAAAGGGATCATTTCCCTCATTTGTAACTAAGTCAATTGAGAAGCCAAGCAAAGTAATTCAACGAAGAGTTATTCAAGAGAACAAATTTTCTTCTCTTGTGTGTTCTTGAGTTTTGTAAGAGAATAAGTTTCTTCTCTTCAAAATTGCGAGATTTAGAGTGAGTATTATTGTGGGCTCATTGATGTTTCCAACAGGAACAAAAGAGAAATTGTATGAAGGATAACTTCTATTGATTGATGAATGTAAAGAACGTTACACATAGTTGTAGGCAAAGAAAAGATTAAGGTTTAAATTCCATTTTGGTGCCTAAACTTTCAAAATGCCTATTTTTTGGGACTTGATTCTATGGACAAGAAAACCTCTAAGTACCTCCACAATTGTATGATATTATCCGCTTTGGACATAAGCCCTCATGACTTTATTTTTTTCTTCCCCTTATTTACCCCATGTGGGACTTTGGTTCGCACTCCCAGCACTTAAACTTTCAAGTTTCTTCCATTTTGATCTCTAAACTTTCAAAATATCTTTAATTTAGTCCTTGAATTTAAGAGAAATAATCATTTTGGTCTAATCCATACCGTTATTTTCTTTTAACAAATGGATATAATGTGGTTTCAAGTATGTATATTAACATATTAGCTGAACATGTATAAAAACTAGATATGTTGAAGACAAGTATTAATAGAATAAGGAACATTTTGAAAGTTTTGAGACTAAAACGTTTTTTCCTTTTAAGTTTAAAGACTAAAATGAAAATTTTGAAAGTTTAAAAACCAAAATGAAACAAGCCAAGTTTGAAGTCTTAAATGAGGTTTAAACTAATAATCATCTACATTAACTCACTTAGCTACTAACTAAGACCACTCCCCCTAAAAATATCTCTAACCAACACCACTACTCAACTAACTCACATTCTTCCTGAAGCAACATTATCGTAAGAATTTTTGGTAAAAGTAAGAATGCTTGATTTAAAGAAAAGAATGCTTGATTTAAAGAACACTTAACCTACAAAACCCTAAACTCTCACGCAATTGAGATCAACCACAAAGCTAAGTTAGATGAATTGGGTGACCTTAGGATCAAAAACTTTTATGAGAACTTAGTTCATTATTCAAGGACAAACACTCCACGAGCAAATTTATCACACTTACCCAAATGTTCAAAGTTTTGAACCTAAGAGTCCATTTGGTATACCTTCTAGTTTAAACAATTTTCAAAAGGATATTTTTAATGAAAATGTTATTATATCTTCCATTTCTTCAAAAATATTTTAAATAACAAATTTTTTAAGTTGCACTATATTCAAAAGTGATTTTATTAATTATAAATTTTATTTTATTTTTATTACATATTTTGAATATTTTTTTATTAATCACTTTAAAGTAATTTTTGGACAATCCATCTATCAACATTCAAAAAAGATTTTTAAATTAATTCAATTTTTTAAAGTACTTTTTATTTATTAATATTTTTTTACAAAAATCACTCAATAGGCTATACTAAACACACTTTTAAATTATTAATTTTTTCAAAGGTGCTTATAGAAAAATCGATTTTGTTCAAAAAATTAATTTTTTGACAAGTTATTCCAAACACACTATAAATTTGAATTACAAAGGAGGTGAATGAACTCTCATCATTGTGATGCAAACAAACATAAATCTTATTATTGAGATTTATACTCTAAAGTCTGGTAATTTAAGAATATATTATTCTTTATACGTATAATAATTGTTTAATTATTTTGATTGTCTGCAATATTTACTATCCATTTTATGAAAATGTTTAAATTAATAATGTAATATTGAACAATATATAATTGGCATCTATGAGGATCAGGTTAAAAAAGTAACTTAAAGAATCTACGGTATATGGATACAATTGGGTGCTCTGTCTCAATAACACTGTTAATATATGGCTTACTTTGTAAGAGTTACAAATTTTTAATAGTTACAAATGTTTAATCATAATTGTTCATATAGAGACCTGCGAGTGGAAGTATTATATACAATGTGAGTTTGTATAAAATTGATCAACTATGAAATATTTAATCTTTCTTTTTAAATTTCTTAAAAAAAAGACTAAACATTCACAAACTAATTATATTTGCAACTCGATCTCAATCATGAATGAGCTATGGACTTCTGCTTATGTGGTGGTTTGCAAATATAATATTATTTTAATCCCTTATTTTGCTATTTTTTTTAAAACTATTTTGGATTACTTTAATATTTCTTTTCCTCTCATTTGCGAATATTTAAAAACCTTACAGAAATTTGCATATATTTGAAAGATTTTGAATAAATAGAAAAGGAATAAAAAAATATTAAAAATAAAAAAGAAAAATAGTTTCTAATTTGATTAGGTTATGGAGAGTAGGTCTATTATACATACACCTACTTTCTCCATTCAAAAGGAGAATCAATTGAAGGACAAAGAAAAGACCTTAGAGGCTGATGATTGAAACGTGTGTGAGTTGTTTGAAAAATTAAAATATTTTGAAAGAGAGTTCAGCCAAGTGTAAGTGCACACTATCAACAAGCAATATATGGAAATATTCCAAGTATCTATCCCACATTGTCAACAAGTAATATATGAAAAGGTTGGTTAAGCATTCACTTGAACACTCGAATTTATAATTAGTCTCTGAGGAATAGATTCTTGGAGTACTTCCATATATTACTTGTTTGTTGTGTAAGTGCATTTGGCTAATTTCTTTCAAAGATTGCAACCGATCAGAGACACATAAAAAGTATATTCTTAATCAATTTCTAATTTTTAATACTATGAAGGGATATTGGAATTAAATTAGAGATTAAGCCTACTTTTACTTAGGAGAGATAGTTAGGTAGATTAGAATTATTGCCTACAAATCACGAGGAAGAGTAATTGAGAATTAATTGACATGATTGTTAGGGACAACCAACCATCCACATATCTCCAAGCCCTCATGGCTTTGCTTTTGGTTCTACCCAAAAGGTCTAATACTAATGAAGATATTGTCCCTTCAAACAAAGGACCATTAAGCCTCCCCTCAAATAGTCATCCATCTGTGTTTACAATATGACTATATCATCGAGGCACACCGACACAGCTAAGTCAGAGAGATGGCTATGATACCACTTGTTAGGGATAACAGACCATCCACATATCTCCATAATGGTATGATATTGTCCACTTTGGGCATAAGCCCTCATAGTTTTCTTTTTTAAAATGTTGGGATTTATGCCCTAAAGCCTCGTAATTAATAATTTATTTAATAATTAATAATAGTTTTGATTATTTTATTTGCAATATAATATTATCTATTATATGAAAAATTCAAGGTTATTAGTGTAATCTTGAACAGTATGCGGTTGACATACGGGAGGATCATATTCAAGAAATAACCTAAAAGGTCATAATATATGGATAAGGTTGGATGTCTTATCTTGGTAACACTATTGATACAGCCCAATTTGTAATAGTTACAAATGATTTGATCCAAATCGTTCATGTGGAGACATGTGAGTGGGGGTATCTTATATAATGAGTTTGTATAAAACTGGACTACGAAATATTTAATCACTCTTTATAAATACGTTAATTGAGAATATTAATATTTCATTAGGATGATCATATTCGACTCAATCTTAATCTTGAGTGAGTTATAAACTCCTGCCTATGAGGGCTTGTCCTTTGATTTGCATGGGTGAGAGTGACTTTTGTAGCTGATTCAATATGCCTACCATTTTGTGCACTTGACCAAATAGGGAGCTATGAACATAATCTCACATGATGGAATTCACTCCTTTACATATAGGGAAGTAGATAAGTAGTTCCCTTAAGTGCTGATTTCGGGACTTGAACAATGGGATCCCACCCTCTCACTGGCTCGAGAGGAACTTCGTTTATGGTTGAATTATAAACAAATTGTTCATTAGAGGATCAGTGGTACTTAAGCTGCAAGGTGTAATTACAGGGCTAAAACAAACTTTTGACTTAGCTGTAATTATGAACAACTTGTGAAGGATCGACTTACATGTAGTTATTATATTCATGGACACAACTTGTCCTACAGTGCATAAGAGTGCAACTATAGGTCTATAGTGGAGTGACCCTAGAGTTAATGAATGAAAATTGATTAATTAAAGAGTTTAATTAATTTATTTTGTATCATTGGAGCTTATAATCTGTAGGTCCATAAGGTCCCTTTGCTAGCTCATAGTAACACTAAAAGATCAATTTAGTAGAAAGAAAATTTTGAAAAGTTCAAATTAATATTTAATTTGAATTGTTCAAATTAATATTTAATATATTAGATATATTAAATATAAAAGAGAAAAATATATTTATTGTATTTGATACATTAAATATTAAAATAATTAATGTATATTAGATACATTAAATAAATATATTTATAAATTTTGAATAAGATTCAAATAAATAAATAGCGTAGGAGATTTGAATGAGATTCAAATAAGTATAAGATATATTTTAATATATTATATATTAAAATATAATATTTTAATTATGACAAGGATTTGCCTTTGGTCTCTATAAATAGGACCCTTCGATTGAACCATTAGACATAACACACATCTCCTCAATAAAGAATTAAAGAATTCTCTCTAGACCCCTTCCTTTCTATTCCCTTGTGGATTTTCTTTCAAGAGGCTCCCACAAGCCTTGATCTTGTGTTCGAGTCATAACCAGGAAGACTTTGTAGAGAAGATGAAGACCCATAACTATCTCCATATTTACTCCAAGTAAGTTTGCTTAATCTTATTTCTTAGTTTAATTTTAAATAAAATCAAAGATGATCCAATGCTTCCACTGCAGAGTGAAATGTTCATTCCTTAATCAAAAAGGCCTTATACTAATGGAGATACTATCCTTCACTTATGTACCCACGATCTTCCCATTTTCTAGCCAATTTGAGACTTTGGTCGTATTCCTAAAAATAATTTATAAATTAATTAGGTGAAATCAATTCTCTAGAATTATTTTTATCTTTTTTATTTTATTTTATCTTTCTAGTTCAAATTTCTAAATTTTATTCAATTGATTTATCTAAATAAAATTTGGGCCAATCAATTACAATACTTATAAATAATTAAAGAATTCTCTCTAGACCCCTTCCTCTCCAATCCCTTGTAGATTTTCTTTCAAGAGGCTCCCACAAGCCTTGATCTTGTGTTCGAGTCATAGCCAGAAAGACTTTGTAGAGAAGATAAAGACTCATCAGAAGTATCTCCATATTTACTCCAAGTAAGTTTGCTTAATCTTATTTCTTAGTTTAATTTTAAATAAAATCAAAGATGATCCAATGCTTCCACTGCAGAGTGAAATGTTAATTCCTTCATCAAAAAGGCCTCATGCTAATGGAGATATTATCATTCACTTATGTACCCACGATCTTCCCATTTTCTAGCCAATTTGAGACTTTGGTCGTATTCCTAAAAATAATTTATAAATTAATTAGGTGAAATCAATTCTCTAGAATTATTTTTATCTTTTTTATTTTATTTTATCTTTCTAGATCAAATTTCTAAATTCTATTCAATTGATTTATCTATATAAAATTTGGGCCAATCAATTACAATACTTATAGAGAGATTTTTATCCAATCCCTAGAGGGCAATAACTTTTTTCTCATCATCTATATTAAAACTTGACATTGTATACTTTAAGTAAGCAATTCTTGCTACATATTTTTTGGCGCCTACTATAGCATGTACAAAAAACATGTTGTCAATGATATATATAAGTTTAGAGATATCACAATAGAGTTTTTGTACTTCTTTCCAAACAATGCTTTAGCTAACACCATCTGATCTATAATCATATAATAACCATTATAATAAGCGAACTCCATAAGAGACTAATTAGTGTCCCATCTCCCTTTGAATTACAAATAGTCTGTGACATAACTTCTAAAATCTTGATAGTTCTTTCCAATTACCCATCTAGTTGGGTGAAAAACTGTACTAAAATGTAACTTAGTATCCAATACTTGTAATACACTACGCCATAATTGAGAAGTACTCTCAAAGCTTTGCCCAATACTTTTAACTCTAGAATTCCATATAAACTAATATCTCATCCATATACAAGTTAACCAATTTATCTAAGGAATGCAAAATCTTGATTAATAATAATTAGCAATCTTGGTGAACATATCCCCCCTCAACCAAATACCATCGCAACCGCTCTAAGCACAAAGAAGACCGAATAACAAGGTCACCTTGATGTGCTTCAATTCCCATTAAGGACTTGGTAGAGAAATAAAAGTCTCGGTGACAAAACTAGCCTTTAGAAACATATTTGTTATTTCTCTTTCCATACCTTGCTACCAATAATGTATCTTCAACCTTTGGTATATTTTGTACTTCTTGGGTGCATAGAATAAGCCGAAATATGAGTTCCTTCAAATATCTCATTCCTTATACTTAGGTGATTAGGTACACATAATTAATTAAACCTAGTCAAATCTTCCTCATCTCTTAGTCCTTAATTTGATATTTGATAATTATTACTCCTGACTTCCCTTAGCCTATCTAGACTGAATCACCACTTAAGCATTTATACTTTCATCAATCAGAGCAAGTCTTACTCACAATTTGCAAATAGAGCTTTGAATTCATCCACTGGAAATTATGCATTCAAGTGATAATTAAAATCTTCCACCAAAGAAAATCCTATCGCATTAAGTAAAGCTCTTGAACTACTTGTCTTCTTTCTCAAGGCACCCACAATTAACATTACTCTTTCTTAGAGATTAGTCAATGGTACAATCATAATGTTCTTCCAACTTTAGTCATCTTCTCTTACATACATTCTATTCTTTCTAATTAAAGTTGTACTTTAAGCCCTTGTGATTTATACATATGTCAAACTTATTTTCATATAGAGAACGTTACTAATCTTTAAGTATCTAATCCCTCAAGACTAATACCATTATAGTTAGTCATCAATCATGAGTTGGATAATTAGGTTCGTTCTTCTACAAATACCTTGAAGCATACTGATGTGAAATCAAAGGCACCGAGAAAGCTCTGATACCAAATGTGTACTCAACTCTACCACAAGTGGCTTAGGCAACCCTTGTATGAACAAGCACCTCCTAAACACACACGGCAATACCTAGTACACACAAAAAGAATCACTCAAGGGGAAGAAGAAATGACTAACCTGATGGTCAAGCTTTGAATAGAGAACTTGTTCTCGATCCAAAGTCGAAACCTCCACAAGTTTGAGGACCAATCAAGCTTGAAGGTTTCTAGGGCGTGCAAGATCTAATGTAAGAAAATGCACAAAAAACATGCTCACAATTTGGAAATCTCCACCCCTCAAATGTACAAGTATGACTTTTAAATAAGCCTTGGAAAGTATAGCCAACTAAAGGTAAAAGACAATCCTAAACTAACCTAACTATAATAATATTTAAAACAAGTTAAGTTAAGTTACAACCAATACTCTAACTAATGGGTATGGCCTTTCAACCTGAGCCTTGGACTTACAAATATGTTTTACAAGTAAAGTCCAAAAGAATGTTGCATTAAAATTACATGAAAACACTACTTTAAGGATCTAAATAACCCTTACATTAATGCCCTTGGGTTTAGTGTTTTCATGATGCCTTGAAGCTTTTTTCTTCACTTATTCTCTTTCCTCATAAAGCTTGATACTCTAATATGGAAATGGAGATCCCCTTCATCATCAGTTGGCTCTCATGGCATGATGTGGCTTGCTTGAAACATATCACATACACTACTAATTCGTTATTTTGCATCAATTACACTCAAACTTTGATGAGAAAGTCACAATAGATAACAACTATGCATTGATAGTGTAAATATTGAGTAGCAAGTGAGAGCGTGGGCCCCATTGTTCAAGTCTCGAAATCAGCACTTAAGGTAACTACTCATGTACTTACCATATATGCGAAGGATTGAATTCTATATTGTGAGATTATGTTCCCAACTCCCTATTTGGTCAGGTACCCAAAATGGTAGGTTTATTGAATCGGCTACAAAAGGCACTCTCACCCTGCAAATCAAAGGACAACCCCTCACATGCAGGAGTTCATAACTCACTCAGGATTAAGATCGAGTCGCATATGACCATTCTGATGAAATATTAATCTTCTCAATTAACAGATTTATAAATAGGGATTCAATATTTCGTGGTCCAGTCTTATACAAATTCATTGTATAAGATACCCCACTCACATGTCTCCACATGAACGATTTGGATCAAATCATTTGTAACTATTACAAAGTGAGCCGTATCAATAGTGTTGCCAGGATAAGGCACCCAACCTTATCTATATACTATGACCCTTTAGGTTATTTCTTGAACATGATCCTCCTGTATGTCAACCACATACTGTTCAAGATTACACTAATAACCTTGAATTTTTCATATAATGGATAATATTATATTACAAATAAAATAATCAAAATTATAATTAATTATTAAATAATTTATTAATTACGAGGCTTTAGGGCATAAATCCCAACAATATGTTCACTCTCACTCCTCTTGAGTTTTTCACACACCTTGACCCTTCCGGTACCTAAAGCATGCTCCTACTTCTTATCGATTTGCCAAACAGACACAAGAAATTTAAACAAGCACCCTCAAGAAGAAGATTCAAAAATATGTTTCATTAAATAATATGTATAAGACATGAAAATAAGTGCAACAAAAGGGCCTAAGCCAAGTCTTGAGAAGAAATTTAGCTCATGCTTGAAATAGAAGAAGATAGAACTTGAATAAAAGCCATAATGTAAAGAAATACAATAAACAACAAAAACTAAAGCAATACAGTAAAAAAACTAAGTTGGAAATGGATGACGCAACAAACGGAGCTCCTTTTCAGCTTCCTTGGGATTTCCAATGGTAGTCTGTCAGTCCACTCGTCTGGGACCTTCAGAGGTTGAAGAAGAAGATGAAGTGCTTTGAGAGAGTGATGAAGGAGAATGATCGAGAAGATGGAAAACTTTCCAAGATGCCCTAAAATGCACATAGGGAGCTTTTATATAGAGAGGTGCTCACACAGTTAGCTGGGACCACACCCATTAGACATGTCATTTTCGTTGAGGTAAGGCTAGGTGCGCCACTCAGTGGTTTCCGTCCTTTGTTTGCTTTTTGGTCGACTTTAACCCCTCATTTTGTACTATTTGGGTTGGTCCACTACGCTTTTCTGACAAAGGTGATATACATCACTTCACACAACTTTATCCTATTTTCTACATTGCGTTAAGTCTTTAGCACGCGAAATTGACTTCACCTGCTGCAACATGTGTTAAGAATGACACATTTATAAATAGATTTTGAGAATTTGCAAGAAATTCAATGCGTTAAACACACAATGCATCCATCGCACACATTTATACTAATACTACTATATTTTCTCCCATTCAAGCTTTCTTTCACTGCATTGAGGTCAATAATAGTCAGATTAAGGCACCCAAATAACTTGTTATTACAAGTTATCAACTTCTATTTTGAATAATCTTTCAATAAAATTGGCTAACTTATCCCAGAAGCTATGTATTTCAATAACAGTTCTAGGTCATCCCATTTAACTATTGCCTAAATCTTTTGAGGATTGAGAATTGTGTCATTTACATGAATCATTTTTCCTAGAAACATAACTTGCTCAAGCCCAAGACTCAACTTTCTAAATTTAACAAACAACTCTCTATCATCTAATGTCTATAACCTTATTTATGAATGTGTTCTATGTATTCTTCCTTGCTTCTAGAATATATATGCCTACTTTTCTTGACAAACACGAGTATAATTTGTTCATTAGTATATATATATATATATATATGCCTACTTTTCTTGACAAACACGAATATATATGCCTACTTTTCTAGAATATGGTTCAGTATTCATAGTATTGTCCTAGTGTTGGTTAACCTGAATAGCATAAACAAAAACTCATAAGTGCTCAAATCGAGTTTTAAAGTAATCTTCGTACACCTATTTCTCAAATATTGGTGATATCCTAATTACATAACAGTTTTAGAACATGTTGAAATATCCTTGAGTTGATCCACAAGTTCTTTATCAAGGTAAGGAATACTTGCTATACTTACAATCACTTGATGCAATTGACTATAATTGATGCACCACCTCATAATAACATCATTTTTTCAAAATATTAATATAATCGTTCCTTGTGGTATGGTGCTCAGTTTAATGCAATCCACTAATCGGCTGAAATATTAATTACATAAGTTAAGAGCCTCGTACATTCTCCGATGGTCCTCTAGACTTCTTTATTTTGAACATACTCTTTTTCACTCTCATAGTTTTTTTTTTCTACTTACTTTCTATCCATCACATTTTGTTATCAAAATAGGAGTCAACCTTTCCTACCATAGCCCATCTGCAATTCTCTTGCACTTAATGTTAGGGACAACTGACTCTCTACAGATCTCCACATTGGTATGATGTTGTCCACTTTGGGCATGAGCCCTCATGACTTTGTTTTTGGTTTCACCCAAAAGGCCTCATACCAATGGAGATAGTGTCACTCACTTATAAACCCATGATCTTCCCCTTATCTAGCCAATGTGAGACTTTGATTGCACTCCCAACAATCCCAACAATCCTCCCCTCAAACAAAGTACCACCTTGAGCCTCCCCTCAAATAGTCATCCCTCTGAATTATACTCGAGCAAATTACTGACAACTCCTCACTAGAGTATACTGTGGTGTCAACTCCTCACTGGAGTACACTGCATCTGAATGCTCAACCAAGAATTCACTATGACTATGCATTTGAAGCTAGCCATCCCTCCGAATTACACTTGAGCAAATTACTGACAACTCTCACTAGAGTAAATTGTGGTGTCAACTCCTCACTAGAGTACACCGCATCTGAATGCTCAACCACGGATTCACTATGGCTATGCCTTTGAGGCTCACATTCTTTTGTTTGATACCCGAGGATTCTACCGACATTGCTAAGTCAGGGGCTTAGCTCTGATACCACTTGTTAGGGACAACCGACTCTCGACATATCTCCACGTTGGTATGATATTGTCCACTTTGGGCATGATCCCTCATGACTTTGTTTTTGGTTTCACCCAAAAGGCCTCATACCAACGGAGATAATGTCCCTCACTTATAAACCCATGATCTTCCCCTTATCTAGCCAATGTGGGACTTTGATTGCACTCCCAACAATCCCAACACTTAATAATCTTACCCTCACTAATGAAGGTGATGACTGAAATGTGTGTGAGTTATTTGGAAAAAGATTTGTAAAAGTATTTTTAGCCATGTGCAAGTGCACACTATCAACAAGTAATATATCGAAACATTCCAAATTATCGATCTCACAGAGACTAGTTATAAATTTGAGTGTTTAAAGTGAAAAGCTTTATCAAATTGCAGCAAAGGTAACCAAGAAAAATAGTTGGAAGATGGTTATTGTGAGTGACTAAGTAAAAGTAAAGATAACAATCGAAATGCGGGGATTTAATCATGTTTTTGCCATAAGTGAGTAAACTATATGCTATGCGTCCGCATGTCTGTCACATTATCATGTGCATGTGAATCAGATTCGTCTCCTATTCAGCCTTGATTTTTTTTCATAGGATTATTTTAGTACTTTTCATGGCTTTTTATGAGACAAAGTAGGAGTGCTTTTTTTTTCTGTGTTTTGCCCCTATTCTAGTGTTTTCAAGAAGGGTTATCTTATCATTTATTTTTCTTTTGAAGGTGGAAAATAGAATGTTGATGATAACATTTTACTATGGGATTGTTGTAGTAAAGCTGTAGCATTGTGACTTGGAAAAAGTTGGGTAAATTTGGCATATGACTCAGCGCTACCTAGTTTAAATTGGACAAATCAACCCTTAAATGTGCCACTTAGCCCTCCATATAAATAGAAAATGTAAAGAGAAGCAAAGAGCTGTGAGAAGAGAGGAGGAGTAGTCAAGTTCTGGAGGAATGAGAAGAAAGCTTGCAAAGGGTTCGTGAGAAGAAGAAGCTCAAAATGGAACAACTTTGCTGCAACATTTCCTACCTCAAAACTTTTCTTCCTTCTATTTTTAGTTCTATCTCTTCTTACATTTCACTCTAGGTTGTAGTTTTTGATAGATTGGTTTGTCAAATTGTTTTATGGATTATTGTAGCTTTGATTTTCTGTATCTAAGGTTTAATTTTAGCTTGAACTAATTTCCTTTAAAGTTGGGATTTATGAAACCCTAACATTTTGTGGAAGCCCTTTTGTTATAGCTATTGCAAGTGTTGAGTATTTCATTTGTGGGTGTTTATTTATCTCTCTTTCTTGCTTAAGATTGATCACCTTAGGTAGGATTCTAGCTAGTCTTTGATACCCGAAGGGTTGAAAACTAGTGGAAAGGCACAAATGATGCAAGTTCATTCGTTATTATTTTGATAATGAATTTAAGAGTATAGACATATATTCGTAGCTTGTAAAACAAGTGAATAGGGGCTTAATTGTGTTTATATGGCTGGGTTTTCATAGGAGTATGCTGAACTTAGTTTATAAACTGTAGCTCGTGATTTTGGAAGAAGTTTCGGGCACAAATTAGTCATTTTCGTTTACTACTTGAACTTTATTATGACTTTGCTATATCAAACTGGGCTAAAACAGAATTTAAGTTAGGAGTTCATAAATCCTAACTCGCTTCTTTTTATGGTGTTTAGTTTCATTTAACTTGCCATTTAGAGTCCTTAATTATAGTGTTAAGTTGTTAGTATTACTTACTTGTCGTTTGTTGCCTAATCTTTTCTTGAGTTTCTTTACCTCCTTTGCTTTAGCATTAGTTTTTAGTGAGTCTCAATTTTATAAAATTTGCTTACTTTAGTCCTCGTGGGATCGACCTTGTCCACCAATTACTACCTACGATTGTGTATGTTTGCGTAGTGAGTTTTTGCACAACAATTTCAAGCACCCTTAAGAGTCTAACTAATTGCTCCTATATGTCTATGGGATATTTATCTTAGATAATGAAGCATGCAATCAATTTGATCCTATTAGGCATGCCCTAAGTTTAAGGTCAAACGACATCCATTTACTACTCAACTCTTTCAATATTCAGTTCAACTTTGCATGTAAAGCATAGGTGATCAAGCTAGACAAACAATAAACATTTACAATCAATAAAACCAAACTACAGTAAGGATAACAAATACGGAAATGATGGAACAAGCTTAGCTCATCTTCTAGGGCATCCACATAATTGAATCCCAAAAGAAACTTATCTCACAATAAAATGAATAGAAATGAAATACTTCATTGAACTAAACATCATAAATACAGAATTCATATGAAAACAACAAAACAATGTAAAAAAAAAAGTAAAAGGTGACAATCTCTTGGCCGAACCAGTACACACTTAAGGAAGATCACTCTATGGCTTAATTTAATCCTCTTTCGAGGTGAATTAAGTCGTACAAGCTAACTCTCGGGTTAGGTTAAGACTAGACTTTCGGCTAGGTCTAGAATTCTTTGTAGGTGTGATGGTTAATTCTTCCTAAAGGATTCCCCTCAAATCATTGAATGCTCCTTTATAGAGGCTTGAGGGTGGTTATTTGTTGCTAAAATCAAGGAGAAAGTCTTGCTCAGACCAACTTTGAGTGAGACTAGGAAGTGGTTGCCATGAAAAGCTCATTTGGTTTTTGACTTTTTAACAAATTTCTACAAAACAACCAAAAGTAGTTAATTCTCAAACAAAATCACTCTTTTACTCTCAAATTAATTTAATTAGCACAATATGACTTAAAGCACATGACTTTCTTACTTTTTCTCATTTATGACAAATTAAGTGCAAATATTCATTAGAATATATTTAATTTTCCAAAGAATAATTTAGGGACAAATATGCTATGTAAGTGATATTCATCAGAAGGTAGCACACTTAGAAGGTTCCAAGAATATTTTCTAATACTTCAGAATGGTGACTAATCATTGTACTAATCATTGTACTGAATTTAAAAACTCCTTTTGTGTCACATCTCTAAATGAGCACAAACAATACTTTTCATAGAAGACTTTCTTGAAAATCTCTTTAACTAACTACTTTAGAGTCTGACCTTTACTTATTGTCAATTCAACTAATCATTAGCTCTTTCTTAAAAAACATAAATGTTTCAATTTCAAACCATCATAAAATTTCAAATGATACAATGCCATCAAAATGTTCTAGCCACCCTAGTTACGAAAATACAAAAGATACATCTAAAGTAATGTAAATACAAAATAGTATGCAACCTATAGATACTCGTGGCAAATATCATCTCTAGTAGCTGTTAGAAACTCAAATTCCACCTGCTAAAAGAATTAAGGAAAGAGAATAAGCTAAAAAACTTGGTGAGTGGTGAGAGTCTATAAGAAAACAATTTTAAGAAAACTATTAACATAAACATTCATAAATGGTTGTTCGTAAATACTATAAAAACTATTGCACATAAAACTATTGAAATACTTGTAAATTCTAATGCAATTAAAGCAACTCAAAATTTTTTAAGACTACAAAATCTTTAAAATATAATCCTTGAAGCATAGTCTTTTAAAAACATAATATTCACAACATAATCTTTAAAATATGGTCACATTGCTAGAAAAATTTGTCACTACATTTGTACCTGAAACTAGTCATCACTACAGGAAAAAAGATCTACGATAGCTTAAAAAAAACACTATTATAGTCCTTTTATATCATTTTCGCAAGTCCTGACAGCCCATGCTATAAAAAGTCTACTTTTATAGCGTTTTATAGAAGCTATAAAAAGTCCAACTTTTTATAACGTTTTATAAAGGTTATAAAATTGCTATAATAAAAGTCTTTCAATATCATAGTTTTCCCTTTGTAAAATATATAATAGCATTTTATAAAAGCTATAAAAAACTTTCTATAGCAAAAATAAAAGGCTATTTTTTGTCAATGATAACATTTATTAACAACTATAAACATTTATTTGTACCTTTAAATAAAGCTATAATAAGTCTTTCTATGGTATTTTTTCTATTTATAGTATTTGATGAATGTTGTTATCAAATTTATTTATAACTTTTCTAATATGTTCATAGTGTTATTATTCATGTGTAATACCAATCAAATTGTGTTTTTATTTAAATAAGCATTCATACAAAATTCAAATTGCCTAAAAAATATGTGGTAATGAATACCATCAATTTGGAGATAATAAAAAATGTAAACTTTATCAATCTATCATTCTTTAATTGCAAAATATGTTATTATAAAAGTTCGAATAACTCTAGCTAGTTGTGTTGTGGCCAAGACATTTCATTGTTGTGGAGTAATTCTTTCATCAACCTGCAAAAAGTTATCAAAAAAGAATTAAATGAATATAAATATTCAAATAAAATATGATCCAAGACCAGGAACTTTACTTATTGCATCATTGGCTACATTAGTTAGACAAGTATTTGCCTCTTCATTACATAAATTAACAAGTATCTTCAAAATTGATAACTACGCACGGTAAAATTATCCTATGAATTTAATATGTATGCATTTCTTTTTGTAAGTCCATAGTTACAAATGCAATGGTGATTGATGAAAAGCTAATACTTAAAGAAAGCTTGCCTATACTTTGATGAACTATGTAGATTCAATAACCCCCTTCAGCAAATTAGTAACTGAGGTAGAATAACAATGTGTGCAAATAATACAACCTTTTCAAATGTAGGGATAAAAGAACACCTACATTATATATTACTAGTAGAATATTAAAGCTATTTAACTCATGGCTTCCAGGTTTGTCAAGTAACTACAATTGCAATAAAATTGCTACTTTGAGACTTATGACTCATCTAAGGAAACTTATTCTTAAGAACGGGCTTATGCATTAAAGAAAATATTTAAATAAAGCAACAAAATCAAAAAGGAAACTAACTGCAACCAATAAATTAGAAAAAAAAAAAAACTAAACTAACCAACTCAACTCCAACTTGACATTATGGATTTAAGAACTTAGCCTTATTTTCATGGAAATACTTTAACTCCAATTTTGAAGATGAAGGCACCTATATCCTACATACATATAAAAGGAAAAGGGAAAGTAAAAAACTTGAGAGTATGGTTTAACTTCATTAGAGTAATTTCATGAAATCTTTTATTTTTAGTTTACCTTAGAAGTCATGAAAGGATTAAGACAATTGTAACATTCTAAATCCAAATCTAAAATAGTTGATGAACAAAATATATGGTTAGTAAGCATAAAAACTATAATGATTTGAATAGAATACTAAAAGCAAAAATAAAAATAAAAATAAAAAGAATAAAATATAAAAGGAAGAAAGGAATTCAATATCTCTCTCTCTCTCCCCTCAGAAAAAATTTGAAATCAACAAAGATTGAGACCGAATAGGATAATTTTATTTGCTCTTTAGGCTCTGATACCAATCGGGGGAAGGATCTTTACAACCTAAGAGACTTTCACAATTTTTGAAGGCTTAGAAAAATCTTTCAAGAAAAGCTTAAGAAGATTTTCTGATGCCTTGTTACAATTACTCGGATGTCTTTTATAGACTCCGGATTTGAAACAGAAATTAAAACTAACTAACTAAGAGATAAGATTCGAATCGACAGGACATTTTTATGACTGGTTCCATCTTTCTGAATGGAGACAAACTACTTTTTAAAAAGTAAATAAAACAAACAACTTTAATACAGTAAAGACAGAAAGCATAAAGTAAAAGTAAGACTAAATTACAAAATGACAAAAATAAAGTAAATATTTACAAAAGATGCGATAAGGACGAATCTTCATCATGGCAATCTTTAATCATTTCAGCTTTCTCTTCTTTCGAAAAACTCTTCGATTATCGTAGAGGCAAGGAGGCAAGTAGGCAAGGTCAAGGCTAAACCAACAGACTTACGCCTTCTGCCGGGACCACCAAACGACCGCAACAGTCCTCCGCAGCAGGTCCTCTAAGATAAACTCCAAATTCTTCGAACAAAGTTGGAACTTCGTAATCTCTGAAAACCTTGATGAATGACTTATACAAGACAAAATCAAGAACTATACAAGGAATTCTATATACCTAAAACTATACATTAAAAAAAAAAAAAAAAAAAAAACTTTACAAAGATAATCAGAAACTAATTTCCTGATTATTAAAAAGAAAGAAGATGGAAATCATGAAATATAATTTACAAATTTACAATAGTTTACCCTCATTTCGGAGGTTTAACTTTTTTTTTTTTTTTTAAAGATTCACGGTGGTTGTGAATCGAGGAAAGGATCATCTAGATCATATGGAGACGATTCTTCTTCATCATTAGCTTCACTGTGATGAGAAGGAGTTCTGCTATTGGCTTCTTCTAGAATTCTCTGATATTCATCTTCTGAGGTTGCTTAGGCAAGCCTTGAAATCAAAGGAGACCGAGTATTCAGAAATTCTGAATTACTCCTTGATTGATCGAGTAGTTTTTGATTATTTGAGAACCATTCTTTCATAGCTTCTTGAGAGAGGTGAGTAATATCAAATTTATCCCACCACTTTATCTTCACCGTCTTGGCGAGTTCTTTAATATTATCTTTTACTCTAGACTGGAAATTCCAGCTGAGTATCCATGAGACTTTAAAATATAAGCGGAATCGAAATAGATTTGGGAATTTGTTCTTGCCTATACTTTGTTGGAATGAATGGTAAGCTTCTTGAACTTCTATTGGAAATATTTCTTCAGTAAGTCCAAAAATCTTCCACCAATTGATAAACCAGTATGGATATTCCATACGGTGTGTTCTCTGGCAAAATTGAATAAACCAAGAGTGATCAAATTTAATATACCACAAAACATAATACCATGCCTGGACGTAGTCTCTGTAGGTATATGTTTGAGGTTTGAAATTTTGAGACAGAGTTTTTGGAGTGAAAATACTCTGATTCCAATGAGTTGGAGTCAGGACTTTAAAGATTTTGAATTTTGAAAATGCGACTTTATTTGGGTTGTCGTGATCTGCAATATGAGTAATTTCGACAGACTTTGTGTCTACCAAAATAAACTCATAAAATCTTCAAGTTTTGAAAATCTCCTCTGGCATGAAATAAAAATCGGTAGGGTAATATTTTTGGATAACATCCGTAATAGAGGCTCCGTCGCACTCTGGCTCTATTACTGTTTCTTCAACAGCAATAGGTTTTTGGAAGTAGGCTTTTACCTGGGGTTTAGGAATAAACCTACTGTTTGGATCTACTACCTGAGAAAAGGTAGTAGGTCGGGATGATGACAACATAGGTCTTGGAGACTAACTAGATCCCTGTAGAGAGGGAGCCAGAACAGATGTTCTTCTAGAACTTTGAGAAAGGGTCGGAGAGACTGGTCGTCTATTTGGACAAGTTAAGTTGGCTAATGGCCTTGGTGGCGGAGTGGAAGACTCCAAGGAATCGCGAATCACAATTCCTGTAGAACGTTGCCTAGGTCTGACCACCATTGTGAAATTAGAATCTAATGCATATCGTTCTGCAGTCATCGGACTTGCAGTTTGAGACGAAGAAGAGGCTTTTTCTTTGCCTTTTGAGACGGGAGTAGCTGGGCTTTTGCCCTTTCTACTAGACATTTTCTTTCCCATCAGGGTTAAGAGAGGAAGAAAATGGCTTGGAGAGAGAGTTTTAGGAAAGGTTTTTGTTTAAGAACTCTCTCGATAGATAATCTGCAAGAGGGTTATTCACCCCTTTTATAGGCAGGATTTTAAGATCGAAACACGATAAAATGGCCTGCCATCTTGCGAAAATCTGTTTTGAGACTAAATTCTCGACAGCCCTTTTATAGGCAGGATTTTAAGCGGTTTACAAATGGGCTTTAGATTTTTAATAAAATCTGAGACGTAATTGAGACAGCCCAAAAATCTTTGCAATTGGGTTTTGTTCAAAATTTGGTCTGGAAAGTTTTCTATCAACGTCCTCGAAGACGAAGATATATCCAAGATGATTCAACACATGAGTCATCTGGCTATAGACGAAAAAGATGATCAAGTTATGAAGGTACAAAGAAAAAGTACTGGAGTAGTTGTCCCTTATACAAGGAACTATTACTTTAGACCCTCTCGACCTGATCAAGGCTATGAAGAAAGGTCTACGATGACCTATAGAATTTTGCAGAAAACTTTCCTGACCAAATTTTGAACAAAACCCATGCAAAGATTTTTGGGCTGTCTCAATTACGTCTCAGATTTTATTAAAAATCTAAGGCCCATTTGTAAACCGCGTCCGATATCGGATATGGTGGGATCCTCAAACAAGCTTTGGATAAGAAATAACAAATAGTGAGATACTATTATGGTGTATGGAACGATACCCAGAAAAACTATTCCACTGTAAAAAAAGAGATTTTAGCAATTGTGCTATGTGTTCAAAAGTTTCAAGGAGATTTGATAAATAAAGAATTTATCATTAAAACAGATTCTCGCGCATCAAAATTTGTTTTGGAAAAAGATGTCAAGAATTTAGTCTCAAAACAGATTTTCACAAGATGGCAGGCCATTTTATCGTGTTTCGATCTTAAAATCCTGCCTATAAAAGGAGTGAATAACCCTCTTGCAGATTATCTATCGAGAGAGTGCTTAAACAAAAACCTTTCCCAAAACTCTCTCTCCAAGCCATCTTCTTCCTCTCTTAACCCTGATAGGAAAGAAAATGTCTAGTAGAAAGGGCAAAAGCCCAGCTACTCCTGTCTCAAAAGGCAAAGAAAAAGTCTCTTCTTCGTCTCAAACTGCAAGTCCGATGACTGCAGAACGATATGCTTTAGATTCTGATTTCACACTGGTGGTCAGACCTAGGCAACGTTCTACAGGAATTGTGATTCGTGATTCCTTGGAGTTTTCCACTCCGCCACCAAGGCCATCAGCCAACTTAACTTGTCCGAATAGATGACCAGTCTCTCCGACCCTTTCTCAAAGTTCTAGAAGAACCTCTGTTCCGGATCCCTCTCTACAGGGATCCAGTTCGTCTCCAAGACCTATGTTGTCATCATCCCGACCTACTACCTTTTCTTAGGCAGTAGATCCAAACAGTAGGTTTATTCCTAAACCCCAGGTAAAAGCCTACTTCCAAAAACCTATTGCTGTTGAAGAAACATTAATAGAGCCAGAGTGCGACGAAGCCTCTATTACGGATGTTATCCAAAAATATTACCCTACCGGTTTTTATTTCATGTCGGAGGAGATTTTCAAAACCAGAAGATTTTATGAGTTTATTTTGGTAGACACAAAGTCTGTCGAAATTACTCATATTACAGATTGCGACAACTCAAATAAAGTCGCATTTTCAAAATTCAAAATCTTCAAAGTCCTGACTCCAACTCATTGGAATCAGAGTATTTTCACTCCAAAAAATCTGTCTCAAAATTTCAAACCACAAACATATACCTACAGAGACTACGTCCAGGCATGGTATTATGTTTTGTGGTATATTAAATTTTATCACTCCTGGTTTATGCAATTTTGCCAGAGAGCTCACCGTATGGAATATCCATACTGGTTTATCAATTGGTGGAAGATTTTTGGACTTACTGAAGAAATATTTCCAATAGAAGTTCAAGAAGCTTACCATTCATTCCAACAAAGTATAGGCAAGAACGAATTCCCAAATCTATTTCGATTCTGCTTATATTTTAAAGTCTCATGGATACTCAGCTGGAATTTTCAGTCTAAAGTAAAAGATAATATTAAAGAACTAGCCAAGACGGTGAAGATAAAGTGGTGGGATAAATTTGATATTACTCACCTCTCTCAAGAAGCTATGAAAGAATGGTTCTCAAATAATCAAGAACTACTCGATCAATCAAGGAGTATTTCAGAATTTCTGAATACTCGGTCTCATTTGATTTCAAGGCTTGCCCAAGCAACCTCAGAAGATGAATATCAGAGAATTCTAGAAGAAGCCAAGAGCAGAACTCCTTCTCATCACAGTGAAGCTGATGATGAAGAAGAATCGTCTCCATATGATCTAGATGATCCTTTCCTAGATTCACAACCATCGTGAATCTTTAAAAAAAAATAAAAGTTAAACCTCCGAAATGAGGGTAAACTATTGCAAATTTGTAAATTATATTTAATGATTTCCATCTTCTTTCTTTTTAATAATCAGGAAATTAGTTTCTGATTATCTTTGTAAAGTTTTTTTATTTTTTTTTATTTTTATGTATAGTTTTAGGTATACAGAATTCCTTGTATAGTTCTGGATTCTGTCTTATATAAGTCATTCATCAAGGTTTTCAGAGATTACGAAGTTCCAACTTTGTTCAAAGAATTTGGAGTTTATCTTAGAGGACCTGCTGCGGAGGACTGTTGCGGAGGACTGTTGCGGTCGTTTGGTGGTCCCGGCAGAAGGAGTAAGTCTGTTGGTTTAGCCTTGACCTTGCCTCCTTGCCTCCTTGCCTCTACGATAATCGAAGAGTTTTTCGAAAGAAGAGAAAGCTGAAATGATTAAAGATTGCCATGATGAAGATTCGTCCTTATCGCATCTTTGTAAAGATTTACTTTATTTTTGTCATTTTGTAATGTAGTCTTACTTTTACTTTATGCTTTCCGTCTTTACTTTATTAAAGTTGTTTGTTTTATTTACTTTTTAAAAAGTAGCTTGTCTCCATTCAGAAAGATGGAACTAGTCAGAAACATGTCTTGTCAGTTTCAAATCTTATCTCTTAGTTAGTTAGTTTTAATTTCTATTTCAAATCTGGAGTCTATAAAAGACATCCGAGTAATTGTAACAAGGCATCGGAAAATCTTCTTAAGCTTTTCTTGAAAGATTTTTCTAAGCCTTCAAAAATTGTGAAAGTCTCTTAGGTTGTAAAGATCCTTCCCCAGATTAAGTTCTAAACAAAGATGCATTTACAAGGAAAAAAGAACAAAAACTAACAACAACAACCACAAGAATTCAAGTATCTTGAATGTGATAACTACCCTCCCTCCCTCCCCCCAAACTCCACTTCAATTTAAAGCCTCTTAGTTTGAAATTTCTAACTTCAAGAATCTCAACACTACAATTAAAACCCTCGAAATCAAACTTACACATATCAATAGCTATAGCTAGATGCATGAGTTTAATATGTATGCATATCTAAATGCATAAGTCAATCATCAAACACAATAGATCTAGATGGACTATTTAATTACGCAATATAAAATTATCTTATGAGTTTAACATGTATGCATACCTTTTTGCAAGTCCACAATTACAAATGCAATGGTAAAAAACTTAAGAAAGCTTAAGAAAGCTTTCTCTAGCCAAATCAGAAAAAGTACATGAACTTATGAACCAAAAGAAGGGGGCAAAAAGTCTAAATTAAAAATTGGTCACTAATATGACAAAAAGAATAAATAAATGAATTTTACCATCAAATTTAAAATCTTGAACCATAAGTTCAAATAAAGGTTGTAGAAAGCTGCAACCAAAATTTTTCAACAAAAAAGGGTATAAAAACAGAGAAAGAGAGAAACATTACCATAAAGAGAAATGTAAATCACTATGCCAGCTGAATGTCGGCTTGGAGAGTCCTTAATAAATGACCTACATAGTGGTAGCAGTACGTTAGCACCCAAAATAAAAAAAATAAAAAAACACTTGATCGTGTTTTTTTTTTTTTTTTTTGAGGTAGATATAAATAACTGCAGGCAAGCCTTTAATGAGACTGATTTTTCATCATTTGGATGAAAAGTTAAACTCAAGATATATCTTAAAAAAAACATTTGCGTTAATTACAATTTACAAAGGAGGTATAGTTACAAAACAAATTAATAAACACCAAAAAGAGCATTGGACTTTGGCCAAACCAATAAAAACATAATTTAAAAAACAAAGATTATGGAATAAATATTTGAGACGAAAAAAAGTCACCAAAGATTAATAACCACTAGAAGTCATTTACTGAAGCAGATCAAGACAAGCCAAAGAGGCAAACAATTATTAAGAAGTAGCCAAAACTTCAACAAGAATTTTAAACTAAAATTGAAGCCAATGGAAGGATAATTCAATGCTCTAAAAAGAGTCAAGGATTAATTCATCTTCTAGCCCAAGCAAAAAGCTTACATAGTAATAAAGCATGCATCATATGTAAATTTCAGATAATTTTCCCCAACTAAAGTAACTCTGTCCTTTATTATTCTTCCTTTCCCTTCTTTTTTTCATTCATTTACTAGTCAATTATTGATGCAACAAGTTTCCTTCATATAATTATGGCATTTTAATTTTTCCAAATGAGATAAACTAGAACTACTTTATGCATAACTTATGGGTAGGAGGTAGATACTCTTCAAACCAATGTGTGTATGAAAGGAAATTTTCATGGTTTTGTATTATATGGTTGGTTACTTTGTAACATCAAATTCAGAACACTTGTTTTGAGTTCAACAACATTTGGGAGATGGAGGATTTGAATCTTAAATCTCTTAGTCGAGAGTACATGCCAATTACCGTTGAGCTATGCTCACTTTGACAAATCCAACACACTTGTTTTATAGGTTTGATAAGAGAACTATTGTGCTGAAGAAAAATGTCAAAGAGATGGGATTAATTTAAAAACTAGATTCATAGTTGTAAAAGTAACTGATAAGGAAATCTCCATCAAAGAATTTGAGTTTGTTCTTTATGGAATGGTTGTAAAAATAATATGATGAGCTAAAATAGGAATCAAACAAGGAAAATAAGCCTAATTCATCAAACCAAGTAAGATAATATACACTTCCTAAATTCCCAAGTCCCCGAAAACCAACATTTTGGCACTAAATTATGCTAGCAAAACTCCCACCAAACAAAGAAGAACTATAATAGGAGAAATCGCCAAAGAATCCAAACAAATAAGAACGATAAGGAAAAATAATTCAAACAAGGTTTACAAACACTTTTGGCTTTACAACTTCTCAGAAATGAAAAGGAAAAACAAAGACAGCTGCAGGGCGTGCGACGGAGCTGGGCGGCTCATGGATCTGGTGCGACGAGCAAGGGCGAGCGGCTGGGTTGTTTTCGCGGATCGGGGCGACTGGCTGAGCGATCGTTAAGCTACAGCGGGATTGCAATCCGGCAGCGTGGGTGCTACTGTCGACGAAAGGGAGGGAGGAGAAGAAGAAGTAGAAGAAGAGGAGGAGGAAGAAGAAGAAAGTGAGAATCTGGGAGAGATGAGAGAATTTCTTCTTTTTCTTTTTTTTTCCTCCAACAATGTCCTTAAACCACAATTTCCTTCTAAAATTGCCCATTTCAAACCATCTAAATTCCAAATTTAGTCCAACAACCAATTAAACCAAATTTTAATTTCAAAATTTTGACATTAACTCCCTTGAATAACCCAGGCGTTACAAGGGGATTAGATTGAAAATTTTGAAAGTTTTACATTTTCATTTTATTATCCAATTGAAAATACGGATTTCATTAAAAAGTTTGATTAAAATACTATTTTAGTCAATGTACTTTGGGTTTCATTCTATTTTAGTCACTATATTTTCAAATGTTAACTTTCAATAAATCTTAAAAATAGTCCTTATTGTTAGTTTGAAGTTAATTTTTATCGAAAGGGTATGACGAGTTATTTTGAAATTTTGATTTTTTAGGGTTATGAGAGAATACCACTTTAGTATCGAATTTGAGCTATGGCTCCTATGAAGGTCTCCTCTTCTTCGATATGGTCTTCTTCTAGAGTTTCTTCTTTGGATCTTTTGATATCAGATATATCCAGACGAGGTTGAGCTACTTTCTATTTGTCTCTGCGTTTAATTGAATAACCTCTCTTTTGCAATAAGCAATATAGGGGAATTGGTATCAAAGCCATTCAATTCAATAGAATCCATATTTCTCATATTCTCTTCTTGATTTCAAATTCCTAGAGGTGGAAGACATTATTGGTCTTTTATTACAAAGGAGTCCGACTTTAGACAAGATACAAGAAGAGAACTTTGTATGTTTTTCGATGCCTAATGAATACAATTTGGAAGACTTTTATAGACTCAGAATTCAAAATTAAAATTGAAATTAACAAAATAAAAAATAAGAATAATTCGACAGGACAAGACTCTGACTGATCCGATTTGACAAAAGCAAAAGTAAGCGCAATAATTAAAGTAAAGAAAAAAGTATAAAATAATTACAAATGAAAAAAAAAAGAAAAAAGAATCTTTACACATTTTTATCCAATTTTTAGTTGGTCTTCCAGTACTTTAATAAAGAAATTTTATCAAAGTAGCTTTAGTACGTCTTTGTCATCTTTGTCTTTAAAGAATTTTCCTTATTTGACCAATCGTCAAGCTTTCCAATAATGGATTCACTGTACCTCTCGCGACTTACTATCGAAAACACAAGAGTTAAGACAACTGGTGAATAACAATTAAACAATATCTTTAAATGTTGAAACGAGTTAGATGATGACGATTTGGCTCAAGACTTCTAAAAGTTGAGAATTAAGAAAATATACAAAAGGATTCTAGAACACTTACGAGAATTCTTTGCAAGTTTAAACATGAAGGAATTTACAGGAAAATTTTAATTTTACAAGAAGAGAGAATCTACATGCACATTTAAAAAAAAAAAAAATTCACATAGGTTGTCAATCTAGAAAAAAGTCATTAAGATCATAGTCTTCTTCTTCATTCACAGTAAAGATAGAGAGAGAAGATGACATTTAAAAATAATAATAAGAAGACGGCGACGAAGACTATGATCTCAATGACCCTTTCCTAAATTCACAACCTATGTGATTTTTTTTTAAAAAAAAAACGTGTATGTAAATTCTGTCTTCTTGCAAATTAAATTTTCCCTCTAAAGTCCTTTAATAAACTTGCAAAGAATTGGTTTTTATATTTTCTTCATCCTCAACTTTCAAAAGTCTAGAGCCAGATTGCCATCATCTGACTCGTTTCAAGATTTAAAGATATTATTTTAACAGTTGTTCACCAGTTGTCTTAACTCTTGTGTTCTAGCCAAAGAGAGCATAGCTCAACTGGCATATTGAATGTGTTAACGACCACGAGGTCTGTGGTTCGAATCCCCCCAACCCCTATTGTACTCAAAAAAAAAAAAAACTCTTGTGTTCTCAGGAGTAAGTCACGAGAGGCACAGTGAATTTGTTTGCAAGCTTGAGGACTGGTGTAGGTAAGGCAAAATCTTCAAAAGACAAACGACGAAGATGTACTAAAGCTACTTTGATAAAGTTTCTTTATTAAAGTACTAAACGATAAATGATAGCTGGATGAAGATGTCTGAAGATTCTTTTCTTCTTCATTTTTAATTATTGTAATTTTTTGCTTTACTTCAATTATTGCCCTTACTTTTGCTTTTGTCAAATCGGATCAAACAGGGTCTTGTCTTGTTGATCAATCTTATCTTTTATTTTGTTAGTTTTAATTTCAGTTTAAAATTCAAAGTCCATAAAAGACTTCCAAGTTTTATTCATTTAGGCATTAAAAAAAAATCCAAGCTCTATTCTTGTATCTTTTCTAAAGCCTACTTCCTTAATCTTGTAATCTCCCAAACAATCTTAATTCTCTTTTGTAATAAGCAATTGATCAATTGGTCCCAAAGACCTCATATATATCATACATACACACTAGAAAATACATTCACGTAAGTGTATCGGAAAATCACTATGGTACAACATCTAATGGATTGAAAACAATATCTATATAATAATTCTAAGTTCTCAAATCATGCTAACATCACGATGTTTTTAAAACAAGGCCTCAAAACAAAATTATACTTGAGAAATTCCATGCCAAGTTCTCTTTTTCTCCAGAGGCAAAATTTCAAAACAACTTTCTCCATATTGTGTCAGTGCCTGCAAGTAATATTACCTGTAGGAATATCACTTAAAAAATTGATAGAGTACGCATCAAATTAATAATTGAGAGAGAGATTCAGCTCACCATTATAAGACCTTCGATAACTTGGTCACTTTTACAATTATGTTGGGATTCTTGAAAGGAAAGTAAATGATCAATCATAGTATTTCTACCTTCTTCCTTTTGATTCCTATGCTCATCAATCAACCCTTGCAAAAATTCATCATTTCGTTGTCCAAGTTTTATTATCCTCTTCTCATAGTGAGTTATGTCAATCCAATTTAACAAGGGTATAAAACTTCTTGAATTGTAAGTCCCACAATTTTCCATAACTTGCTTCACAATATCTCTAAATTGCCTCGCTTGTTCCACATCCGCCACTTCCTCTCCATAAAACCTCTTCCCCACCACCATTCTCATCACAATATTGGACGTCAACCCAGAAAACATAGATTCCATCTCCACTCTCGCAAAATGGTCACTTGAGATGCAACACACAATTTACCTAATAAGCGTTTGATTTCGTCCTTCCTAACCTCCAAAAACATATTAAGACGAGTCGCTGAGAACATTTCGATGGTGCCCATTCGGCAGAGGTCTCGCCAATGGTCCCCGTAAGGAGACGCCGAAAAGATATTGTTGTTGTAAGTCAAGTGCTTTGTAATGTTCAAGAGCGGCCGATTTGCCAGCAGAAGGAGACGAAACTATGACAACGAGACGTGAACCAAAGCGAAGAGAGAAGATATGGCCATACTTCTTAGAGAGCTTTTGAAGGGTTTGATGAATAGGGCGTTGTATGAGATAGAGATTTCCTATTGGAAGTGAAAAAAGGGGACTTGGTGGAAGGTTTCTGGGAGGTCGCATCAGAAATATGAAAGCTGATATGATTGTGATTAGAGAGAGAGATAATTTCAACTTCAAATATATAGAGTAATCGTAATAGGCAGCAAATTTTAAAAGAATTTACAAATATGGCAAAACTTCAAAATAATATTCAATTATTCCTTTTTTGCCCTTATTTTAAAGGAGAAATTTGTTGTGTGTACATTCTTCTTCTTCCTCAATTTTTCTGTGTTTTTTTCCTTTCGTTCTTCATCTTCTTCTTCAATTCAAATGGATTCTTCTCCCTCAGTATTTTTCTCATTGTTTCTGTGTTTTGCTCCATTTTTCATTGTGATTGAGTGTGCTATTACGTTTTTCTTCTTCTTGTTCTTCACTCTGACCTACCTTTTCTGATCGAGGATGTAGTGTTTGGTTTTTCGATCTTGGACTTTGACCTACATTTTCTGATAGTTAGCAAGGAAATAAAGGAAATAAACATATCGTGATAGAAGTCTATCACTAATAGACTTTAATCACAACATATGCAGTCTATATGGGATATCAGTATATCATTGATAGATTTCACTCAAAATGGTTGAAATAAGTTAATAAGCAAACAGACTACAATTGTGATTACAGTCTATCAGTGATAGACTTCTATCAATATATGTAGCTTGTTTGTTTTTTTAATTGAAGTCTATTAGTAATAGACTTCAATCACAACACGTAGCTTGTCTCTTGTGATTGAAGACTATCAGTGATAGACTTCAATCACAACACATGTGACTTGTCTTTTGTGATTAAAGTCTACCATTAATAGACTTCAATCACAACCATGTGTTGTTATTGAAGCCAATCAGTAAGTAGAGCTTTTTGTTGGCAATTAAGTTAAGAAACACATTATGACTAAGAAAAAACAACAAAACAGAGCATATAAACATAACTACAACAATGGCATAAACAATGACGCATTCATTAACAGAAGATATCAAAATCAAATGTACATGTAGATCAGAACCCTAAACGCATCCAAACATTAGAACACAAAAATAATTCAAAAAAAAAATCATAAAAGAATTGAAAAACCCATCGTTCTGTAGGAGAAGAAACTCTGAGAGACCCCAAAGATAAAGAACAACGAGAAATGGAGATGAATGGTAACTTTGACATGAAAATTTTGCCTTTGAATAAATAAAATGCCCTGAAAAACTGAAATTATAATAGTGTCTAAAGATTTGGTGGAATTTACAATGGAGAGAGAAACGTTGGAAATTTCTAGAGAGAGAGGAAGGTGTGAGTAAATGATCTATTTGGTGGTCTGGAGAATTGCCCAGTGAAAGCAAATTATAGAGAAAGAAAAGAGAGAGATGCGTTAGTTATTTACAATGTGGAGTATTAGTGGGCTATGGGCTTTTTAGTCATTTATAGGGGTTGAGTAATTAGATTTGTTATATTTACAAATAGTTTAATGTTTTACTATATTTGCTAATATTTAGGCCCATTTTTCTATATGCCCAAATGCCCCAATATTTAATTTTGTATCTAATAGTTATTAGATGTCATTTATATTTTTGAATCTACCTCCAACCATTATTAAGAGGCAACCACATTATGGCACATTGAATTGACAATTTTTAAATGAAGTGTCAAAACTTATATTATTTTAAGATTATGTAGTTTTTTTTTAAATTTTATTTTCCTTTTCTGTTCATCTCCTCTTTTCCGTTCTCCTTCCTCTCTCTATTCCTTCTTGTACTCCTCTGGTGGGGTTTACTTTGATCACAACAAAATGAAAGGAACCATTCAATTTCCTTATTCAACCTCCTAATAACACAACACTACATCAAACTCAAAATCAAAAGCTAGTTTAAGCTTAAACCCTAGTCCTGTCGCCAGCGGTCTTCACACAGTCTCCGACGACAGTTCGCTTTCTTAGTCTTCCATTAATAGTGAAAATCTTGATTCTTATTTTTTTCTTCCCGATGAAAATCTTCGAGCCCATTCTTCTCTTTTCAATCTTTTATTGCTTGGACGACTGATCGGCTACGTCAGGGCTATCAAATACATTTATAGTCCAAACCACAATTATTTGTAGTAAAAGTGGTCGGGTTGAACTCAAGAAAGCAACTGATTATTTTCTAATTTATTTTTAATATGTCAAACCTAAACCATAACATGGGGGGGTTTTGATGCTTAAAGGTAAAATTGTGAGAAATTAAAAAACTAAAGTTAAAGGCAAAATTAATTAACTAAGGGGATTGAAATTACGTTACCAAATACCAGATCGGGTGTTGTCGGATCTCTTTTGTACTTTGTTCACTAGTTTTCACAGCATAGCTCAATTTCAGAATTTAACAACTAACTGGCCCATCTAGTAAAGCTGGATGAGCCCCTATAAGACTCCCTAGGGCTGGCTACCTCGACCTATCATCAAAATAACCTTTAATTCAATCTGAGGATGACAACATTCCATACTCGTTAAGCCAAACGCATTAAGCACAGGAGTTGGTTAGACCTCAACAATTAATTTAGAAAGCCTAATTTAATCAATGAGTTGCTCGAATCCCAAAACCTATCATGCAAACTACACGAAGAGGAAAAACTCCTTTCTATGCAAGCACGAGCCGACTCTTTCGCTACTAAATTAAGCTAGGGAATGAAACAACGAGATTCAGTCACATGCATAACAATGAATGGATTAGACATACCAGATTCGTCACTTCTAATATGCATAAGCGTTCTTAAGAAGGAGAACAAAGAATCAAGCATGCTAAACTAAAATTAAACTTCAAATTAAACACAAAACCTCCCAAAGTACATATTTGATCCAATTTTTCCGTGAAACGGCGTTACGAACTAGCAAACAATCATGAAATCCACTCCAATCTCCATAATTGAAGCAAAATCATCCCAAAGTACAAAGAACCCAAGAGTACAGAGAAAACTCAAGGGGAGAGTCTAAAATTGTGACCAAAAGTGTAAGAGAGAGTTTACCCTAAAGAGGAAATTCCTTTTGTATTTCTCGAAGTAGTTTCGAGACGCTATAGGCAATTGGACCAGCATTCCGTAGCGTCTCATGACAGCGTTTGGATGCTTTTCCTCACAGCATCTCGACGCTGTCCTCAAATCAATGCTACTACCTTTCAGCGACACGACAAGCGTCATGGTGGCGTCGCGACGCTACCTTCAAGGGTAAAATGGTCATTTTGAGTCTCTTGTCTCACTTGAATGCCCTAATGACTGCTGGTTATGCTTGTTTTAACTCCGAATAGCTACAAACTCACTCTAAAGCTCCAAATGCTCTATTTTCTACAAAATAGGCAATAAACACATAAAAATCACACGAACAAGCACGAGTTAGACAAGAATAGATAGGACTATTTGAGTCCTATCAAATTACCCCCAACCTAAATCTTACTAGTCCTCGAGCAAGGAACACAACAGATAAAAGAATCAATGATTGCAAATATGTGACTCTAATCTCGATGGTTCAAAATATCACAACAATTGCACAAGAGTAGCATGCATAACACTATCCATCTATCAGACACCTTAAAACGTACTTTTATCCTTTCTCGTGTGTGTGTGTGTGTGAAACCCCCTAAAGCAATCCTTATAAGCCCGGGATAGGTTTATAGAGCCCTTGACCCACTTTCTCCCGACACTGGCACTAAGGACAAGCTATCAAGCTTCCAAGCAATCAAGAAAGTAATAGGTTACTAGGTGATAATTCTCAATTATGAGAATTATTCAACTCTAAAACCAAGTTGTTCTTGCTAATTTTGAGGATTTTGTTGATTACCGAGCAAGCTAAAAGTAACATTTTGTATAAATTCATGAAAGCTTGTTAAAACTTGATGAATAAAAGAATTTTAAGAAAAGATAAAGAAAGTAGCTTAAGTTGTTGTCTTTTGTGCAGAATTGGAGACTTTGCAAAAGAAATGCAATTGCATTCCATTTGCAATGTAACCAGATGAACAGAGGAAGGGAGATTGCGATTGCAAACCAATTGCATTCTAAGGCACGACAAGGAAAGCTCGAAATTCACGAAAATCTCCATGATTCTCGCGATTCACATCAATTATGTAGAAATTCCAGCAAGATTATCTTGTCCAGATTTTACCCACAAATCAGGGATCCAATTTTGGAAGGAGATGAACTCGAATTCGACTTTAAAAAGGAGGAGAAGCCGAGGAGGAAGCCAAGTCTGTTTTAGGGTTTTTAGATTCTATTCTTTTTCTTTTCTTTTCTCCCGAGCACAAGCGTCTGGGTGTTGTTTTTTTTTCTTTTCGAAGACAGTAGCCTCTGACTTCAATTTGTTATTCGTTCAATCCATTTTACTTCTTCGTTATTTTCGAATTTCTTCTCTACATTGTAGCTCAAGCAGTTTCGATTTAATTTCAATCAGCAATTAACCAGTTTCTGCAAATTCATTTACTGCTGTCCATTATTTTCCAGATCAGTTTTCAGCATTCTGCAATTTTATGATTCTGTTCTTGACATCTTCTTTTCTTTTGGGTATTGTTTTGCCACTCTTCGAATTTCTAGCAGGTTTCCATTGAAATAGAAATTTAATTCCAGTTTGTTTCTTCTTTGTACTCCTGTGGGTTTTCATTTTCTTTTAAAACATAAGTTTGCTTCCAGTATTTCTTTTTCCCTTCCCGTGGGTATTCTTTTTCTTTTTAAAACTGAATTTTTTTATTTACAGTAGCTCTTTATTTTTCTTCGTGGGTTTCCTTTTCTTTTAAATTAGAAATTGAAGTATGGTATTTCTATTATTCACCTATAGGGTTTCCTTATTCCTTTTATAAAAAAAAACACAAATTGATTTCAGTAGCTAAATTAGGAGAAATTGGTTTTTAGAATATATTTTTATTGTTGGAAATTTAATTAGGTTTTCTTTAGAGTTATTTTTCTCATCTTTAAAACTATGAATTTTTCAATCAATTATTTTAGGATTTTTGTTTTATCTACAATGAGCTAAATTTCCTCTAGGGGTTCAAGTTGGTGAATGCCCTAAGGAAAAATGTAAAGCTCTAAAGCATAAACAATCTAGTTAGCATGTGTACTTTGTTTGTTTTTGTTGAATTTAATTTTGGGTAAACCTAGCCGGCCAACTAGTGCTTGCTCATCTAGCTCGAACTTAATATCAAAAGAGTTAAGGGAAAGCCGATGTCACAAAAGCAATGGAGGAAAAGGCTTAGAAATAAGTCCTAAACATCGACCCTAGACATAGGGCGAGACTCCAAGACCACTAGGGTTGTGTGCGAAGTATCTAAGTTAGATTAGCCATAGACGTATAGGTTTAATCACCTAGTCTCCTAAAGGTTTTGAATCAAAATCGAATAGGAGTTGAACCCGGTTTACTTACTCTCACATGTTAACTATGATTGCAATTGCAAAGTGAGTTGCATTCTTCCAAAGGTGCTCGCATCACTTGAATCCCTATTTTATTCTTTGAATTTTCACTCCCTTGTTAAAACCAAACTCTCGCATTTTGAACTTTCGATTACCCCATTGCGATTTGCAAACATACTTTGTGGCGTTCAAAATAGATTTTGTTAAACCCGTTCCCTTGGGTTCGATACTCTGGAATACTTCCAGTTCTTTATTACTTCGATCACTTGCACTTGCGTGTTAGCGGATCACTAGGTGTTTGACAACTATTATGAGGCGCACCTAAACTTGCATCACTAGCTTTCACATAACTGTTGCAGGGACTTGTACCCAGAGGACTCGCTCGATGGGTGGCCTAATTGATCACAACAGCGACAGCCCTTTTTACCCAACGATTTCTTTTAACACATTACAAGTTTGTTTTTCTTTTTCACTTTTTTTTTTCTTCTTCACTTGATTTTTTTTTCTTTAAAGTACATTTTTTCTTTTCTTTCTTTCACGGGCAAATAAGCATAAATTTTTCCTAAGCAACTCATTAGACCCTTTCGAGCAAGTCGACTATCCAACTAGCCCCTACACCTATCAAGGTGACAACGAGAGTATGGACCTTATAACCCTACCCTAAGCTTTCAAGACTACAAAAGGGAAGTCAACGTGCTAGGAAAGTGCATTAAAGTCAAGAAATTTTGAAAAATTAGGCTAAAAAAGTGACTCATTTTTTAATGGCATCTACATACTTCAACAAATCCAATCAAGGTGATATAATAAGCATCTCATTAAATTTCCTCATCATATAATAAACAATCAAATTAGCAACAATCAAGCTCAAAAAATTTTAAAACAAGGTTCGAACTTAAATGCTCAAGACTCAACAACACATGCATATCCCACCCCCCAACCTAATTAATACATTGTCCTCGATGTATGCTAGAAATCAATGAATAAGGACAAATGAAAGGGGAACAAGAATACTCCCCTGGATTTGTTCACATGCAGGTGGTGGTGCGGCCTCTTTTCCAAGAATGATATTTCCTACCAGGACAACAACTCCTACCAAAGAAAGCAAAAAAAAAAATAATAATAATAAAGAGAAAGCAAGTAAAATTTTGTCGCCTGATTGCCTTTAGGAAGCACAAATGTTTATAGTCGATTGTTGATTTTCCGTATGGCACCTTCAACCTAGCTCCCAATAAATTGGGCGTTCCATAGACATGCAAAGAGAATAAAAGCGAGATCGCCCTCATTGTAGTCTTTGAGCCTATGCCCATTCACCTTAAATGTCTTACCATAATCAAGACTATGAATCTCCATTGCGCCATAGGGGTACATGTTAGTTATAACGAAAGGACCCAACCACTTGGAGAGAAACTTACATGGCATTAGCTTGAGGTGAGAATTGTATAAAAGGACCTTCTGATCGATGTCAGAATTCTTCTTGACATCCATGTTGTCATGAAATGATTTTGACTTCTCCTTGCAGATCATGGTGTTCTCATAAACCTCAAGTTTCATCTCCTCGAGCTCTTGTAACTGAATAAGCCTCTGCTCACCAGCTTAGTCACAGTTGTAGTTGCATCTCTTCACCGCCAAATATGCCTTATGCTTGATCTCAATCGGCAGGTGGCACGCTTTGCCAAACACCAACCTATAGGGAGATATCTTTGTGTCTTATAAGTCGTGTGATAGGCCCCAAGGTGTCTTCTAATCTAAGGCTCCAATCTTTTCTTCCAGGATTTACTTTCTTCTCAAGAATGGACTTCACCTCACGATTATAAATCTTTGCTTGCCCATTCATCTAAGGGTGGTAAGAAGTAGCAACCTTGTGATTAACTCCATACTTCTTCATCAGGCTCTCAATCATCTTGTTGCAAAAGTGGGTGCCCTGGTCACTAATGATGGCTCGTGGGACTCCAAACTTGCTAAAAATATTAGACTTCAAGAAACTTGCAACAGTCTTAGAATCATCAGTAACGGTGGCTTTTGCTTCCACTCATTTCGAAACATAATCTACAGTCAAAATTATATACTTGAAACCACATGATGAAGGAAAAAGACCCATAAAATCCATTCTCCAGACATCAAAAATTTCACATAAATAATAATGGGTGTTTGGGGCATCTGGATTCTACGTGTTATGGTGCCTATTATTTGACAATGCTCACAAGTTTTGCAGAAAACATAGACATCCCTAAACAATTTCTCCCAATAAAGCCTTGAAATAAAGTACTTTCTTAGTAGTATGCCTACGGCAAAAGTGGCATCCACATGCATATTCATGACAAAATCCTAGGACAGACTGCATTTAATTATCATCTTCTAACAACTTGATCAGAACAAAATTTCCACAGATGAGGCCTCCCACACGTAATATTTTGGCCCACTCCTAAGTTTACTCTTCCTAGACTTATTAAGCATGTCAGGAAGACTCCTAGTGACTAAATAATTAACCAAATCAACGTACTAGGGAATCGTACCTTGTATGTGAATAGGAATTCATCAGGAAAGGAGTCATTCAATCGTACCTCTCTTCTTCCCTTACAAGGCGACTTAGGTGATCTACCACTGAATTTTCTGATCCCTTGCGGTCCTTGATCTTCAAGTCAAACTCCTGAAGGAGTAGAATCCACCTCAATAGGCGTGGTTTTGACTCATTCTTCATCATTAAATACTGCAACGCTGCATGATCAAAATAAACAATCACTTCAAAGCCAATAATGTAAGACCTAAAATTTTCAAGTGTAAATCTAGTGAAAGAAACTCTTTTTCCCTCATGGTGTAGTTGCACCTCTCAAGGTTGAGGGTTCTAGATGCGTAATAGATGACATGGTTTTGTTATTGATCTTTTAGCCAAGGACAGCTCCCACAACAAAGTCGCTGGCGTCGCACATGATCTCGAATGGAAGATCCCATTAGGGAGGGGGGATGATAGGCGTGCTGGTCAACAATTCCTTAAGAAGGTTGAACTCAAAGGGGCACTACTACAAATTTTATATTACTTGACACTTGGCATTTTTAATTACTTGAGATTTTTCTGAAAATACGTCATGTAACATGCATTTTTTTTAAAAAACGTCAAGTAAAATGAGAAAAAAGCGGAGGTTAGTAAATTTTTGGATTTTTTCATGCTAACAAAAAAAACTTGACACTTTTAAAAGGTCAGGTTTATTTTAATTTACATGACACCTTTTAAATATCAGGTATAGTATTTTAAAGGGAAAAATCAATTTTGAGCCTAAACTTTACATGTTGTATCAATTTTAACCATGAACTTTCAATTTCATCAATTTAAACCTCAAACTTTGCAAATTGTATCAATTTTAACCCTAAACTTTTAATTGCATCAATTTAAACCTCAAACTTTGCAAATTGTATCAATTTTAACCCTAAACTTTTAATTTCGTCAATTTAAACCTCAAATTTGAATAAGTGTATCAATTTACACCTTCGTTTAAGTTTTCTTTTCAATCACTATTAGAAAGATTTTCCACATATATCCAAAGCCACATGTTGCTCTATGATAGGTACTTATTCGTTATTTTTAAAAAAATAAATTTACTAAAAGAATAATTAAACAATTCCAAATCGAATCGCCACCATCATGAAAACCACAAACTCGACTTTTGAAAGTAGGACTCACACAAAATGAACACGTGTATGTCTCCCTCGCCATTGGTGTCGATACCAATGACGACAAGTATAAAGAAGATTGAGCTTAGCTAAAATGCAGAAGAGAACAGGAAAGGCGATGACAGAGAAAATGACGCCTATGAACACAATGAACTAGTCTAGCCGACCTTGTCGGCCCTGTCGATAATCTTACAGAGAATTAAAGTGACATCAATGCTGGAGAGAAAAAAGACAAAAATTCTAACGAGGATGATGATTCTGAAAGTTCCACGTCCATTGCAGTGGATGGAGGACAAATCAAGCTAAAGGCCGATGAGAAATTAAAAAAAATATTGGCAAACGATTCAAGAAGGAGAGTACTCTATTGAGAAAAAATATGGTGCAAATAAGCTTTGTTTTTACTAAAAGTCGGTGGATCAAGTAGAATCATGCTTTACAATTGAAATACCCTCAATTAATTAAATGAAAAAAAAACAGTAGAATCAGATAAGATAAGAAGTAAAAAAAAAAAAAGAAACAAAGTCATGCTTTAAATTGAAAGACATTATGGAGAGTCTACTCCAATTTTCTTCAGCAATTTTAATTTTTTTTAAAAAAATAAGAAATACGTATCTATTATAGAGCAACACATGACTTTGGATATGTATGGAAAACTTTTCTAATAGGGATTGAAATGGAAACTTAATCGAAGGTGTAAATTGATACACTTATTCAAGTTTGAGGTTTAAATTGATGCAATTAAAAGTTTAGGGTTAAAATTGATACAATTTATAAAGTTGATGAAATTGAAAGTTTAGAGTTAAAATTGATACAACATGCATAGTTTATGATCAAAAATGATTTTTTCCCTATTTTAAATTTACCAAAATTTTGTACCGCGCTCATTTCCAAAACTTTTTTTTTTTACTTAAAATGAAAAGCCCTAACTTTTTCGCACGCATTTTTTCACCCTCTCTTACCTTGCCTGCCGTCTGCATCCCTTTCGTGAGTGGTTCGTACTTCAATCAGTGCCGGCCGTTTGTGGTCGATCATCGCCGGTATTCGTGGTGGTCAGTCGCTGGTCTTCGTGGTTGGTCGTGGTTGATTTGGTTTGTTTCATGGTGGTCAATCTACTTTGTTTCTTGCATGGGTCGTGCTGAATCATCGCCAGTGGTTCGTGATCAGTATTCACGTGTCATCCGTCTCTTTTAATTTTCGTTGGTCTGTTTTGATTTTCCCCCAAAATTCCACCACCAAAGGAGTGCGTAATGAGGATCAAACCGTTTATGAAACCTTCCGCCGTCTGATCACCGAGGTTTTGTTCCTCGATGAAATTAAGGGTTCTTCATTGTTTCACTGTGTTAAGGTCTCCGTCGTCGAGAATGGCCCTGCCGTTAGATAGGCCTGCAGAAATTTTGGTCGCGATGTTCTTTGCTGGACTCGCAGGGGAAGTCCTCTTCGAGCGCTCCTTGTTATTTTCATGAGTATTACTGATAATTCCAAAAACGGTGGTTGTCTTAACTTGTTTATTGTGTTTGAGATGCTTTTTGTTCATTAATTAATGGATTGTATGCTTTGACTGTTGGAGATTTTGGTTGCTTGCTTTGCAGAGGGCTTTGTGCACAACATTTATAAAAAAAAAGCTATTAAAAGTTGACTCGATAGGTACGTCGATATCCTAACCCCTTGAAAGAAAATCTCCATAGAAATTGCTTAATTTATAATGTCGATTTTTGATTTCGGTAGTGCTTCTGCCTTCTTTCAAGAGATGGAAGAACAGTTATATCCTAAATTTACCAACCGAGTAGTGAGGTTTTTGAGTTTTTTGATCAATTTTACTTGCTTTCAAGAGGTAAAACTGTGTATTTTGTTCAAGCTTCAGAAGCTCATGAGGTGATAATTCTTCTATTTCTTAGGTAATGCAAGTTGCAGAGTTTTGAGATATTTTCACCATTGTTGCAGGTTTTATATTGAATTGTTGATCGATGCAGTTTGCTCAAGATGGCTTTCCCTGCCCTATTTTGATGAACCCTTCTGATCATTTTCTTTTCTCAAGAGTTTGTCTGTTTTAGTACAATTTCTTGTTAAATAAAGGAAGTTTAATGTTAGGATTTGAAGTAACAGTAAGACTATTGGTTTTTATATGAATATTTTAGAGCAAAACTATCGAATACATTACTTTGAGATCATCATTCTATTTTCAATCTTGGAAAAAAGGGGATAATTTGTGTTTTACGTGACTTTTATTGTGTAGGGAGAAAGTTTACCCTAATTTCTAACTATTTTTAGTCTATCTATTAAGTATTGAAAGTTTTATGTCATTCATGTTTAATAAGTTGAAAAGTCGAGAAAGAGTATGTATTAGTAATGAGTTGCTAAAACCCTTGATGTTGCCAAGAGCAGAAGAGATGAAACAAATACTTTTTTGTCAAGCTCAAAACATGTTGCATTATTGAAGTTTGTGTTTGGGAAAAAAAATTCATATGTAGGTTCAATGGGCATTATATCTAATTGTGCAAATTTATTAATAATTGCTATTGTTTTGTTATACTTTACTTGTTTTGACTGCTTGATGAATGTTCTTCTACTCTCCTCTAGGGGATGCACTCTTTCCATTGAAGAACGCATCGAATGCAACAGAAAACTAGCTCATAGATTGGAACCCAAATCAAGTCAATCCATGTACTTGGACCAGTGTTATATGTAATGGAAACAATACGATCTCTGTGTAAGATGTACTTACATGTACTCATTTCCATATTTTTCTTTTCCATGTTGCTTTATCATACTTTTTACTTGCCAATATAAAAGTTTCCAAATCTAGTATTTGCTTATATTGCATCTAACTTTCTCAGATCCTTGTCAACAATGGGATTTAGTGGGATCTTGTCTGAGAAAATTGGAGTTCTTAAATCATTCAGTCCTGTGAGTAGTGTGTTCTCTTGTGTGTACAAGAACTTGCAGCCCTGAATACTTCATGTTGCATGATTTAAGCTGGATGTCTGATCATCCTTTATTGGATTTTATCTTCTTGTGTAATTTCTCTGTTATTTATTTATTTATTTTTCATGAAAGTACGTTTCAATTCTTCAAATAAGGTGCTTTGTCTTACCAAAGGTCATCTTGGATAAAAACTTTGTTTTGTTTGAGAAACAGAGTTTTGTGTTGCAATTATGTAACAGTATTAAAATTTCATAATTGGAACTTGCTTTTTATCATTGATTTACCAAAGAAATTGTAATGTAAAAGATCAAAAGTCACAGCTGCAGAATTGTATTCTTATTATTGAAGTTTCTGAAATTTACAAAGCCTAATATTTTACTCTCTAGAAAGGTATAATTGCTTGCGTCACTTTGTCTGACAGTTTCGTTTATGTTTATTGGCCGTGCAATTTGTAAACTGGTTTTTGAAGTAATGGAGTCAATGTATTATTGAATATTTGCTACGGTGTTTGTCCTGTGAGAAGTTGTTCTTACTCATGTTTTCTTGTCATTTAAGGTTTAACTTGCTTCTTGGAAAGTTTAACTTGTTCCTTTAATTATGTTATTCATACCTCAAATCTTAATTCTCTTGCTTAGATTATTTGCATTTTTTCTTATGTGTTAGGTATGATCCTATGCATCAATGGCTTTAAGTACAAATCGCACCATGTTCGACCAATCTTCAAAGAGTTATTTGAGGTTTTTAATTTTTTTTTGTTTGCAATTGACAATATTGTACTTGATAAACACCATAATGTTATTGAAATTATATGTGGCCTGTTATACTTACTTTATGAGGTTGATAGTTTTTGTAATTTTTTGAATTGTTCATATGGATTCTTGTAATTTTGGAATTGTCCATGAGGTTGATACTTTGGTAATGTTGAAGATATGAACTTTGTTAAAGTTATTGGTGGAAATTTGATTGATGGATTTTGAATGTATATTATTTATTTGGCTGATGAAATTATGGCTTTTTCAATATATCAAATTGTTGGAACACAATGTAGGAGATTCAAAATAATAGGGAACAACATTTATTAGAATTGAAAAAAATAAAAATAAAAACAAACCTGACATGCCAAATGCATCAATAATTAATTAAATTGACATTCCGTCAACGTCAAGACAAAACTACATTTGACACATCAAAACTGTCAAGTTTTAGCAGAAATGATACATAATACATGTCAAGAATTTATATACATGACGCTTTAGAAATGTCAATGAGTTTAATATTCTTGACACTTGAAAAATATCAAGGAACGTATATCTTGACGCTCCTCTTTTGTCACATTTTAGACACCTTATTCTTGACGGTGGCTTTGTTGATGCTTTTAAAAGCGTCAAGAGTATTGGAATTTGACATTCCAAAAGTATCAAGTAATACAGTTTTTGTAGTAGTGGGGACATCCTTGTGTAGTAAGTTCGTCATTAACGGGGTGACTTTGCTCCTTAATGAACCTGCGATAAAATTTTGCATGTCTAAGAAAGGAACGAACTTCCCTAACATTTGTAGGATAAAGAAGGCTAGCCACAACATCTATTTTAGCTTTATCGACCTCGATCCCTTTAGATGAGACTACATGACCTAAACTTATGCCCTGACTAGCCATGAAATGACACTTTTCGAAGTTCAACACCAAATTACACTTTATGCATCTTTTCATGACCTTGGCTAAGTTTAACAGACACTCATCAAAAGAATTACCATAAACTGTGAAGTCATCCATAAATACTTCAATGCAATTCTCTATAAACTAAGAAAATATGCTCATCATGCATCGCTGGAACATACATGGAGCATTACATAGTCCGAAAGGCATCCTTCAACAAGCAAATGTACCGTATGGACAAGTAAATGTAGTCTTTTCCTGATCCTTCTGCGCTATGGGTATTTAACTTGAAAAACCATATAAGAAGTAAAAGAAAGGTTTCCCAACTAGACGTTCAAATATTTGTTCAATGAAAGGAATAAGGAAATGATCTTTTCTTGTTACCGTGTTAAGCTTCCTAATGTCTATACACATCCTCCATCCATTTTGCACTCTCATGGGCACCAATTCATTATTCTGATTCTTAACTACGGTTATTCCTATCTTTTTAGTAACCACATGAATTGGACTGACCTAATGACTATCATATATAGATGATACCTGAATCAAGAAGCTTGTATATCTCTTTCATTGTCAGGTTAAGGCGTCTTTGGGATTCTTTGGACGGCTTCGCTTCTCCCTCCAGCAGGATCTGGTGTATGCACAATGCTGGGCTTATGCCTTTGATATCTACTACTGTCCAACCCATAGCTAGCTTATGCTTCTTCAACATGCTCACAAGTTTTTCCTCTTGTTCTGACGTAAGGTGCTTGGAGATGATGGCTAGTAAGGTCTCCTGATCACCCGAGTATGTATACGTCAAGTGGTTAGGAAGAGCCTTCAGCTCCAACTGTGGCGCCTGCACAACAGAAGGAAGCATCTTATCACTTTGAGCAAAGATTTTAGCATTAAAGTTCATAAGTTTAGGGGGAGAGACTGAGGATAACTCCTCCAAACCAGTATCATCAAACAAATCAGAAAAATCCCTCATAACCTCCTCATCATAAACAAAAATATCATGTACTACATAGTCACCTACATCAATAGTGCACAAAGAATGAGCTTCCTCATTGGGTACTTCATGGCATCAAAGATATTGAACCTATCAATCTCATCGCCAATTCAACAGACAATGTACCTTCATAAACAGATATTATGGTTTTAACAGTTTTCATGAATGGTCTTCCTAATAGTATGGATGCAGACGAAGCATGGGAACTACCTTCCATTTTCATGATACAAAAATTAGCATGGAATATTAGCTCATTTACTTTAACCAAAACATCCTTCACTACTCCTAACCAATGTATATGCGACATATGAGCCAATTGGATTACTATGTCTATCTCATGCATATCCTTCAAATTCAGCTCCTTATAAATAGAGTATGGCATGACATTGATGGATGTACCTAAGTCTAACATGACATTCTCTATTTCCTTATCTCCTATGACACAAGGTAAAGTGAACATACCCAGGTCCTTGCATTTTTCAGGCGTATTCTTTCAGAGGGTGAGAGGTGAGATGTTCTTACTTACCAATACACTATCTTTGTCCTTGGTTTTCCTCATGTTGGTGTAAACTTCCTTCAGAAACTTCACGTACCTCAAGATCTCCTTGATGGCATCCAATAAGGGTATGTTAATCTCTAGCTTCCTGAAAGTTTCTAAAATACCCTTTTCCTTCTCTTCAGCATTGTCCTTGGGCTTAGCTAACCTGCTAGGAAAGGAAGCTTTAGGCACATAAGCATTCAAGTTCAATGGTGGATTGAAAATGACCTCTCTTTCAGGCGATGGAGCACTCATTTCTTCCTCAACCACTAAAGTTAGGTTCTCTACCTCAAGTGGAGTCTCTACAGGTGGGGTTTTGGAGGGAATTTCCTACTCGCCCCTCAAATTTATGGCACTGATGTCCTTGTTCAAGTTCGTTTCAGGTTGCTTGTTTAAACTCATCACCGTTATCTCAACATCGAGCTAGTTGAACATGTCCTTCAACTCCCTCAATTCAGCTCGTGTTTCCTTAGCCTCCTATTGAAGTTGAACAGAGTTAATAGCTAAAGTCTTAACCAACTCTTTGAGTATACCTGAACCTGATGCTCGTGTTTCTAGAAGTGCCCTCTATTCTATGGCATCTACTCTGATGAAAGTGTTCGTCACACACAATCAAATAAATTTACAAACTGGCTACACTAAGAATTGTAGTACTCAGTGGTGACCGAGTGGAACGCAGGGAGGCAGGTGATTGGTTATCCTAATTTTCTCTCTCTTGACTTAGAAACCGAACGAGGGGGGATTTTCATGCAAAGAATTTAAAATAGTAGGAAATTAAAATCATGCAAGAATTAAAATAAACTGAATTTAAAGGCATGCATGAAAATTAAAAATAGAGAAAAATTAAAAGTTGTCTAAAACAGTGAAAACACAGGGAAGAAATCAAAAAATGAGGGCTGGAATTGGAGAGCTTATCCCTAAATCGAAAATTGGGGTTTTATAGTTGTCACAATAGCGTCAAGACACTGTCGGCATCGAGCAGAGCTTTTCGTGGCGTTGCGCAACGCTGCGTGCAGAGGTACTTGCGACAACGTTGAGATGCTGCCTACACCTTCTCAATGTTGTCTTGCGTCCGAGCCTTCTATAATGCAGCGTCAAGCAAGGGCACCATGCAGGGTCTTAACGCGCTTTAGTGGTATTTTGGTCAATTTTGCCATATCTTTTCGCTCGGGTATCCGATTGATCTCTAGTTTGACTCATTTTCACCCTGATTTCACGTATTATTCTGAAATACGCCTTGAACTCATTTTTCCTACAAAATACATAATCAATCTCATAGAATCCACGAAACTAGCATGATTAGGCACAATAAAATACGAACTTTCTGAGTCCTATCAAATACCTCCAACCTAAATCTTGCTAGTCCTCGAGTAAGGAAAAAACACAAACATAAGAAAATAGGAATAAACAGAAGACAATATGCACGACTCAATCCTCAATGCTCATAAAGCTAACTAGTGAAAGAGAAGCACTAAACAACGCACTATCCACCTATGAGCAAATTTAAAAATTCTCTTGACATTTCTTGAGTGTGTGTGTGCGATTAGCCATTCTAGCATGCTTCCTATAAGCGCAAAATAGGCTTATAAAAGCCTCAAATCCATCTTCCCTCTACACTTGGCAAAGAACTAACATCAGAGCGAAGAACAATCAAACAAGTAATGCTAAGGTTAGGTGCCTAAAACTCAAACATGGGCTAAACTTGTAATCTTTTACCTCAAAGGTGCTAGCTTTCACACACCTATCGTAGGGACCCTTATCCAAAGCACTCGCTCAATGGATGGCCTAACTGATCACGACAGGGGTAGCTCTTTTCACCAATGATCCATTAAGCACACAACAAATTTATTTTCTTCTTTTTTTTCTTCTTTCAACAAGATTTTTTTTTCCTTTAAGCCCTTTTCTTTCTTTTTCATTCACCTTTTTTTTACTATGAAAATAAACACTTCTTTTTCCTCCAAAGTAATGCATTACAAGCCTTCATGCAAAAACCACCTTAAAGCTAGCCTAAGGCCTATCAAGGTGACAACGGACATCTGGCTCCTATAAAGCTACTCTAGGCCTTCAAAAATAGGCAAGGAAGGCTAATACGTGCTCAAAAGTGTTCAAGAAATACAAGGATATTTTTAAAAGAGGCTCAATTTAGGAAAACAAGCTCAAGTTCTCAAAAGATGCAAATAGCTAGCAAAATGAGCAAATCCTAAGATGTCATAGACATGCACAAACAATAACGCCCAACCATTAAACCTAAAGAAAAGGTTGGAGCTCAGATGCTCAAGGACTCAATCAAACAAGCTAAAATATTTCAACAACATTCAAAACACAAAGATAAACCTCCATCCCTAACCTAATTCATACATTGTCCCCAATGTATCAAAAAAAATTAAAATGGAGACAAGCAAGGGAATAAAAATACTCCTATGGCGTTCCAAAGCACGTAGGTGAGGCGAGGTAAGCAACTCCTCTTTTCTAAAGACAATCTTCTCGACTTATGGTCAAACCATCCATCTACAAAATTAGCCAACAACTTAAGAAAGCAATAAAGTAAGTAAGAAGCAAACAAACTAAAGAGAACACAAGAAATCAAGTAAGATTTTGAACGTCTGGTTGCCTCTAGGAAACAAAATTTTTTACCGTCAATCGCTCGACGGGCCTTATGGCACTCCACTCGACCAGGATCCTCCAAACTCGATCCTGTGCCATCTTCTATCCTAGACACAACGGACGACTCATCCTACAACCCTACATCACTTTTACATAAAGAATCAAAGGAATCAAAACATCGAGCTAGTTGTCGTTTAAAGATTGACAACCTTAAATTCAACAACCCTCTCATTGAACCCAACAAACACAGTCCCACCATCTACATCAATGTTAATTTTTGTCGTTTTCATGAAAGGCCAACCTAACAAAAGGAAAGTCGATGCATGGTTGGGCCTATCGCCCATATCAATTACATAGAAATCTGTAGGAAACATCAAGTCATTAACTTTAACAAGAAAATTCTCAACTATGCCTAGAGGTTGAATAGTAGAACGATCAACTAATTGAATTATGATGCTAGATGCATGCAAAACATTCAGCTCCAATCCCCGATAAGCAGACAAAGGCATTACATTTATAGACGCACCTAAGTCTAACATGACATGTTTTATCTCTTTTCCTCCGATCATACACGGTAATGTAAACATGCTAGGGTTGGGACATTTCTCAGGCATTGATTTTAAAGCAGTAGCTAAAATATGCTTACTAACTTCTTTTCTCTTACCTCCCTGAGTCCTCTTTCATGGTAGACCACTTCTTTAAAAATTTGGAAAATTTAGGGATCTCCTTCACAGCTTCCAAATGTTGTATGTTGACCTTCACTTTGCTGAAGAGCTCGAGCACCTCTTTTTCCTACTCCTCTTCTCTCTAAATCATCTCTTCTCTAGAAGAAGCTAACCTAGAAGGAAAAAGTGCACGAGGTAAATCATAATGGGGGTCACATATATTACATCTTGAAAAGCTCGGGGGAGGGTTCATCAATCTTATTCTCAACATTCTTTTTAATCTCGGGGTCGGGTGGTCTAGCAACCAACTTACCACTGCACAGCTCAATAGCACTCACATTCTCTTTCCTCTGAACTTCTAGTTGCGCAGGCAACTTACCATAGCTCTTCCTTGCCTCCAGTCTACTCATTGTGGTGGCCAATTGGATAATCTAGTTGCCAAGGTTCTGCATCCCAACACGTGTCTCTTTTTGGAACTGCATCAAATCCTACGAAAGTTTGTGTGTACTGTTAGCTAAACTCTTGAGTATGTCCTCAATTATGCTTGAGAACTATCTCAATAATGCTTGAGAACTCCCCTTATTCAAGGTAACAATAATAAGTAAAACCCCATTAACGAATTGATAAGTAACACCAAGAAAGCTAAACAAATTTTTACTTGGAAAAGTTGATCGATGATCAAGAAGAAAGGAGAACATGTTCCTATCTTCGAGATTTCGAACTCTCCACAATCTAATGGATCAAACTAGATTGAAAGTTCTAGACATGCATTATAAACACAAGAATACAAAGAAAGCATAAAGCTTGAGAGATACTAAACTCAAATATGAGATTTCATTCAACTTCAACTTGTTTACAAATGACAAAATGGCATGCCTATTTATACTACTTGTTTAGATACCATGAAAGGACACAACCCTTCACCAATGTGGTCTAAATTCAATCCCTAACCCTTGAAATCCATACATGAACAATATTAAATGAAAAAATTAAATAGGTACATAATGTATTAAATATGTGAATGAATCGGAATTTTTAGATTCATTCTATCTCTTGGATGAATAGATGACTCTTCAAGCTTGAAAGGATGCAACTCTTCATAATGTGTAGACACCTTAGTTTGGAGGTGAGCATTTAAGGCTCTTTGTAGTCCTTTAGCTCTAATGATTTAACTTTGTAGCATAATGATTGGCTCATCATTGGTTGGAATTTGAGTTGATTTCCATTGACTTTGATTGAGCTAGATTGAGCTGGTTGAGCTTGGTGTTCATCTTGTCGGCTTCTCTTGTCATCTCTTCGGTCATTTATTTCCTTATCATTGTGGGCTTCTCTCGTCATCTCTTCTATCATTTATTTCCTTATCATACATACCTGAACTCAAAGCTTGATTTTGGTTGAATTGCTGTGGGGATCTTTGAAAATTTTGATTCTAGTTCTAGCTGTAGGAAAAGTTGGGATGATCACGCTAGCCTAGGTTGTAAGTGTTGCTAGATGAGTCATATATGCGCTGAGAGTTTGATAGCATGCAATTATGCTATCTTATAACCTATTATTTATGCTAGTTTTGTTATGATTTTGTGAGCTTTTATGCCTATTTCTCTTGATTTTGTAGAAATCGAGCTTAAGAAGCAAAATCGAGTGTTCAAGGGTAATTTGGATGATTTTGGACCTTTTTCGAACTAATTTGAAGATCTAGTGAAGAAGAGAAGAAAATTAAAAGACGAAGCCCGAGCGATTGGCAATGCTACAGAATGCTAAAGCAATGCTACAACATTGCATAATGTTGTAGCAATGCTATAACATTACTACACTGGGCAGTTTTCCAACAAGGGTAGTGTTTCAACACTACGAAAAAAATGTTGTTTTTAACTCAAAAACACTCTCGGGCCACTTTTCTTGTAGCGTCTCGACGCTGTGATTTCCTATATAACATCATTTTGGGGCTCCATTTTGAGAGGCCAATCTGAGGGGTTTAGCCCTAATCTCGATTCTAAGCTAAAATTGAGGGTTTAAAGAGCAATTGAGAGCGTTTATGGAGCATTTTTTAAGATCAGGAACTCAAGGGACATGGAGATCACTATCGACCATCATTTGCTAATTTCTTCCTCTTCCTTTACTTTTAGTTTATGTTTGATGGCTGTAAATTAGGAACTTAAAGGTTTAATTGTATGAATTTGAGTATCTTTGTTCCTAATACTTGGGATTTTTGTATTAATTGAATTAATTTCTTAATTGTTGGATATTTTGGGTTAATTGCTTAATGAATGAATGGTTATTGCTAATTGTCTTTTGATTTCATTTATGCATTGGTTGTTTAATGCCTTTAATTCCTCTGACAAAAGAATTAATTGTTGTGATGATTTGAGTTTAGCACCGACGGAGGGAACTTGAATTAGATCTATTGTGCAAAACTCACTATGCAAGCATACACAATCGTAGGTAGTAAATGGTAAACAAGGTCGATCCCACGAGGACTAAAGTAAGTAAAGTTGTTGAAATTAAGCACAAACTTACCAATGCAAAACTAAACTAAAAATGCAACTAAACGTGTAAATTGACTGAAAACAAGCACAAAAGTGGCTAACAAACTAGAAGGGACTTAAAAATGCAGAAACTAACTTTAAGCAAAGACTTGAGAGGTTAAAAATGTACTAAAATGATAAAAACATGGGGCTGGAATTTAGAAAGGCAGTGGTTGTTTTTGCCCAGTTGAGGTAAGCAATGCTATAGCATTAGACTCCACAATATTATACATAAGGGAATTTTCACCTGAAACCAACCCGAAAACCTCTCGAACTCGATTTTCTTATCTTTAACACTGAGTTATGCATATGTCTATGAAAACCCAATGCTAAAGAACACTAATGAGACCCCAATTCTCCAAATTCACAAGTTTAGAATGTATGTCTACACCCTATAATTTCTACCCCTTAAGGAGAAATTACTTGCTCCATTTGTGTGAACCCACCCATTCCTAACCCTTTAAGTATTAAGAACTATTTTGTGCCTTACCCAAGGTGATCAAACTCAAATAAGGACTTGCAATAAACACCACAAATGGAAGTATAACTTCATAAAAAAAATGCATTAATTCAATAGGGTTCAAACAACCACATAAATCCTTAAATTCCAGCACTAAAACACTTAGCCCATAACTTTAAAACTGAAAATAAAACTTAAGAAATGAGAAATCAACAACATAATGGGATTAATCTAAGAGTTATACCCAAAATGGCCACAAAAGTATACTAACCTAGCTAAAAGATTAAAAAAAAACTTAGGGCAATACAAAAATCAACAACTAGAAGATAAAACTAGAAAGAGAAAGAGGAAGAAAGACTATAAGATGATGAAGCTTTTCCTTCTTCTGAAAATCTCGTTCAAAATCGAAGCTCCTCCTCTTCTATCTTCTATTTTTTGGGTATTTTTTTTTCTATTTTTTCAGCTTTTCCCCTCATTTTTACGAAGGCTTCTCTTTTATTTTCCCTAAAAGGGCTGAATTGGCTCTCCCCTTCCACATGGCAGTAGGTTACTGGTTTATTTTTAATTAATGATAACTCCCATGCTGATGTAAGCTGTAAATTTTTCGTAAAATTCTGCGTCTTGATGTGGCTTACGATGCTGTAGCATTGCGGCCCTCATTAGAAATGTGGCTTGCAATGGTGTAGCATTGGTAACCACATTTCAGCTTCCAGCCCATAAAATTAGTCCATAGACCTGAGATAAACCTGACCAAATGAGAGAAAATTCACCGAGAGCAAAGGAATAATGAATAATTTTTCAAAACACACACTTCCTTAATAAAGCACCTACATAAAAGCCTAAAACTAACTATGGAATTCAAATAACTCGAGTTTTAGTGAGGTCTAAGGCTGAAAATTGTGATAATTTAATCCCATTTCATGGGATTATCAAGATCATGAATGCATAACTGGTAATCGCTTGGACATGACAGTGATAAGAGCGATTATTAGAGGTCCATAATGAAGAGTCTGAATGCTTTGTATTAATTAGCTAAGGTTACTGAAACCTAGGTTAGCTAGTTGGTGCTTGAGATTGGTTGAGACCGACAGGAGATTTCATGCTTTTAGAACTTCTAAACTTATGAATTCATTGTTAATTTGGTTTTAATTGTCTATTTAATTAAGTAATTGGTCCTCTTCCTAAGTTTTTCCCAAAGGATTGTGTCTCCCATTTAGTTTCTGTTGTTTAGGTTAGTTTATCTCTCTCATTAGTTGTTTCTTCTAATTAAAGTTAATTGAGAGTAATCACGATAATTAATTGAATTAAAATCAATCTCAGTGGATACAATACTTGGTAGAAATACCGTATTATTATTACTTCGATCTCGTGCGCTTGGGTGTACACTGATCAGGGTTACCGCGTACCCTTCAATAGCATTCACCTCTTAGGATTCTCCTTTCTGAAGCTCGGGACAAGCATCTATAGTATGACCCACGGTAGAACATAGGTCACACTCCTTCACTGCACCTGATTGACCTATAACAATCTGCTTAACAAGGTTAGTAAGTTCAGACATTTATGATTTGAGATCACTAACCTCTTTCATATGGGCGAGGGATGTAGGTGTAGGGCCTTGAGTCCCGAATTGCTGGTCATTCTCTGCCACGTTCGCAATCAATTGCTTGGCCTCCATGGGAATCTTGTTCACTAGGGCTCCGCCAGATGCGACATCGATCATTGATCTGTCTGTAAGAAGCAAGCCCTCATAGAAATAGGTGATTAACAATTGATAAGAAATTTGGAAAAACTAGCACATAACCTTTTAAACCTTTTCCAGTACTCGTGTAGTGTTTCCCCGATCATCTGTGTAATCCCGTATATCTCCTTTCTCAAGTTAGTGGCTCGAGATGCTGGTAAGAACTTCTCCAGGAAAAGTCTCTTCAGCTCGTTCCACGTTTAATCGAGCTAGGTAGAAGGAAGTAGAGCCAGTTTTTGAAGTAGAGCCAATCTTTCGCATGATCCTTTAGGGAGAAATGGAATGCCCTCAAGTTGATTTGCTCATCGGTCACCCCATGCGATTTCTTCCTTGAACACACTATGTAGAACTCCTTAAGATGCTTGTGCGAGTCTTCACCTGCATTACCATGGAAAATATGAAGTGTATAAGACCGAGTTTGAGCTTGAACTCATTTTGAGTCTTTGGATACGTGATACACATGGGTTGTTGGTCCAAGTTCGGGGGTGGCTAACTGTTTAAGCATTTGTTCTGCCATTTCTTCTTCTTCAGACGATTCTTCTATATTTGAAAGCTCTCCTAGATCAATGAAGAAATCGTCGTCTACCTCACGCAAACTCTCTCTTGCTTCTTTTCAAATTCGCCTCTCTTCTCGCATAATTTATTAAAAACATTGAAGCCCAACTTCTCATGAGAAGCGAGTAAACATGTACAAACAAGCAAGAGAGAGATCAGTCAAACACACAAGTCCAAGGAAAGAAAAGAAAAATAAGTAAAAGTTGCCTCCCCAGGAACAACGCCAATATGAAAGTGCTCGTCACACACAATCAAATAAATTTATAAACTGGTTACACTAAGAATTGTAGTACTTAGTGGTGACTGGGTGGAACATAGGTAGGCAGGTGATTGGTTATCCTAATTTTCTCTCTCTGGAGTTAGAAACCGAACGAGGGGGAATTTTCATGCAAAGAATTTAAAACAGCAGGAAATTAAAATCACGCAAAAATTAAAATAAACTTAATTTAAATGCAAGCAAGGAAATTAAAAACAGAGGAATAAAGTGCTAATTCATAGTAAATTGGGATTCGCTTTACAACACTGATCATCAAATTACTCTAAACATGCATTATTACTGGAATTTAAGATCGACCGGCCTCCTCGGGACACCGTAGGAGCCTCCCCAAAGAATTGAGATTCTAAGACTCGGATAGGTCATAATGCAACGCATTAAAATGACGGGCCCTTCGAATTAACTATTGCATACGAATTGACTCTAGGGCCTACAATGTACACGCAATTAAGCAATTCTACTTAACTGACCAACGTGGCCAACGACCCATTTGCTACTCTAATTGAGCTAGAGACTGAGGACACCTACAATGAGTTGTCAGGTCAATTAAAGAAGAGCAAGCTAGGATTAAACTCAAGAATCAATAAGCCAAGAACCCAGTGTAATTAACTGAAATTAATACAAAATTCTCTTCAATGTTGCAAAACTATTCCCTAATTACCTCGAATTAGTCGAGAATCCTAGCCAAACATAGTTCCAATTGAGCTTTGGGCCATAATACAAGCCCAAAATGAAATATGAAACCAAAAGCTGTCTAAAACAATGAAAATAGATGGGAGAAATCATAAAACGAGGGCTGGAATCGAGAGAGCTTAACCCTAAATCAAAAGTGAGGTTTTTATAGTTTTTGCGATAGCGTCGAGAGGTTGTCAGAGTTGATCAGAGATTTCCATGGCGTCGCACAATGCTGCGTGCGGAGGGACTTGCGAAGCGTTGAGATGCTGTAGGCAGCTTTGAGACGCTATCCTGCATCCAAGCCTTCTGTGTTGCAGCATCGAGCAAGTGCTCCATGCAGGGTCTTGATGCTCTTTAGGGGTATTTTGGTCAATTTTTCCATATCTTTTCACTCAGATATTCGATTGACCTTTGTTTAGCTCGTTTTCACCCTGATTTCATGTACTGTTCTAAAATACGCCTTGAACTAAATTTTCCTACAAAATAAATAATTAATCTCATAGAACCCATGAAACTAGCATGATTAGGCACAATTAGATACAAACTTTTTGAGTCCTATCATTTGCTCGCCATCTAAGTTTGCCCCTTAAAGAACTTTTGCACAAGAAAAGTAAGGTTAGTTACCCGAGACTTCGATTCACTTATCTCCTTGTCTACATTCGATCGCCATGTTGGAGATAACCCTTCTCGCCTTTGCAGCTATTTTTTCATTTAAATATCCTCCATTGGCTACGGCTATTGGGCTTCTGTTAGTTGAAAGAAGGCCCTCGTACAAGTATTGGGCATCTGATGATCTGAGAACTAGTGATGGAGGAAACTCATAGACAAACACTTGTATTGACCTCAATGATCATGTAAATTCTCCTCATCTCCCTGCATAATGCCATAAATCTCCTTTTCGATCCTTATCGCTTTAGAAGCTGGGAAGTACTTCTCCAAGAATACCCTTTTCATCTCATTACAAATAGTAATAGAACGTAAGGGTAGGTAGTGAAGCCAGTCTCGGGTATGAATGGAAATGCCCTTAAACTAATCTGCTCTTCTGTGACATTATTAGGATTCATTCCCACACAAACTACACGGACGTCATTGTGGTGTTTATGAGGGTCGTCACCTACATTGCCATGGAAAACAGGTAGTAAGTTAATTAAGTTAGATTTCAGTTCAAAGTCACCTTATGTTTCTGGATAAACTATGCAAAGAGGTGGTTCACTCCAATTAAGAATTGAAGTTGTTTCAATGTTCGCTCGGCCATAGTGTTTCTTCGTTAAACTTCATCGAGGTTCGTGGGCGATATCTACGTTGAGCTCTTCCTCACTCTCCTTTTGCTTCCTTAGTTGGGTATGTCTTTTGTTTGCAAATTAAAAGAAATAATGTAAATCCAAGCTCTTGCAAAGAAAGAGTAAAAAAAACATAGCAAAAAAAGAGGGGATTAAGAGTTCAAATAAAAGGAAAATAATCAATATTGACTCCCTAACAATGGCGCCAATTTGATCAGCTACGTCAGGGCAGTCAAATAAATTTATAGTCCAAACCACAACTATTTGTAGTAAAAGTGATCAGGTTGAACTTAGGGAGGCAATTGAGTATTTTCTAATTTAATTTTGAACTATCGAACCTAAACTGTAGCATGACAGGGGGGTTATGCTTAAAAGTAAAATTGCGAGAAATTAAAGAACTAAAATGAAAGGAAGAATTAATTAACTAAGGGGATTGAAATTACGTTACCAAACACCGGATCAAGGGTTGTCGGATCTCTTTTGTACTTTGTTCACTGGTTTTCACAGCATAGCTGAATTTTAGAGTTTAACAACTAACTGGCCCATCCAGTAAAGCCGGATGAGCCACTAGAAGGCTCTCTAAGGCTGGCTACCTCGATCTATCATCTAAATAACCTCTACTTAGCTCTCCGAGCTGGGCATGATAGGTTCCATACTCATTAAGCCAAACGCATTAAGCACGAGATTTGGTTAGACCTCAACAATTAATTTAGAAAGCCTAATTTAATAAATGCATTACTCGAATCCCAAAACCTATCATGCAAACTACATGAAAAGGAAAAACTCTGTTTTATGCAAGCACGAGCTGGCTCTTTCGCTACTAAATTTAGCTAGGGAATAAAACGACGAGATTCAGTCACATGCATAGCAATGAACAGATTAGACATACAAGATTTGTCACTTCTAATATGCATAAGTGTTCTTAAGAAGCAAAATAGAGAATCAAGCATGCTAAATTGAAATTAAACTTCAAATTAAACACAAAACTTCCCAAAGTACAAATTCGATCCTATTTTGCCCCAAAACGACATTACGAACTAGCTGACAGTCTTGAAATCCGCTCCAATCTCCATGAATTAAAGAAAAATCATCCCAAAGTACAAAAAACCTAAAAGTACAGAGAAAACTCAAGGGGAGAGTCTAAAATGGCAGCCAAAGATGTAAGAGAGAGTTTACCCTAAAGAGGAAATTGCTTTTGTATTTCTCAAAGTAGAGTCGAGACGCTACAGGCAGCCTTTCGACGCTACCAGCAATTGGACCAACATTTCGTAGCATCTCGCGACAGCATCTGGACGCTCTTCCTCACAGTTTCTCGACGTTGTCCTCAAATCAATGTTACTGCCTTTCAGCGTCACGGCCAGCATTATGGCGACGTTGCGATGCTACCTTCAAGGGCAAAATAATAATTTTGAGTCTCTTGTCTCACTTGAATACCCTAATGACCTCCGGTTACACTCGTTTTAACCTTGAACAGCTACAAACTCACTCCAAAGCTCCAAATGCTCGATTTCCTACAAAATAGCCAATAAACACATAAAAATCACACGAACAAGCACGAGTTAGAATAAATAGGACTATTTGAGTCCTATGAAAGACGATAATTAAACTATTTTGATTTGAAATTTTTATTGAGCTTGGTGTAATTTTTGTCAAGTTATCGAGTATTTAGGAAAATTGAACTTGTGAATCGATCAATGTTGGACGAAAGAAAATTCGATGTGCATTTGAAACTTTGGGCCCTAAGAATTCCCAAGGTACTTTGTAAAGCCGCCATTAAAATACTGAACGGGTACGTCTTGTTTTGTGTTGTTTTGTTACTTAATTGTATTTTGCTAATTGTTCGATTTCACTGTCCCAATCATTTGGTTATTGGCATTTAGTATTAGTATTACTCATACATTGTTCTTAGTGAACTGTTCATCTTTGTCATCCAAGTTCGCCATTCTCTATTTATGTTGAAAACTTATTAGTATTTTCTTGATAGTTTTAGTTTATTTTCTTGAAAATATTGTTTCGATATTGCCATTTGTTTGATGTAGTGTTTGGGTTATTAGGAGGTTGAATGAAGAAATTGAATGGTTCCTTTCATTTTGATGTGATCCGAGTAGACCCCACTAGAGGAGTAGAGAGATGAAGGAGAAGAAGGGTTGGAAGAAGATGAAGGGAAAAAGAAAAAATAAATTTTAAAAGAAAATCTACATAATCTTAAAATAATATAAATTTTGACACCTCATTTAAAAATTGCAACTTTAACATGGCACATCATTTTTCTGTTAGTCAACTAACAATCAACTTACCTCTAGAAATCATTTGGAACCATTTTCTAAACGTCAGGGACTAAAGTCCCTTTTGAAACCTCAATGACCAAATAGACATCAACTACAAACTTCAGGGGCTAAAAATGTATTTTGACCTAAATTAAAAAAAAAAAAAACCTTAATATTACATACTATTGCTTGTTGTCTTGTCCAATTCAAAACATAGAGGAAAAATTGAGGGAAAAGATCAATTTTAAATTTTGATCTTGAAAGTTGTATCAACTTTTATCTCAAAATTTTAATTTCATCCAATTCGATATTAAACTTAGATAAGTGTTGCAATTTCATCAAAGAATTTGACAAAAGTATGATCACATATAAGTCCAATAAATTATTAAATATATTTGGTATGAAATTGATAGGATTCAAGACAAAAACGATATTAGAAAGTAATATCATATACGTCCAATAAATTATTAAATACATATTTGGTATGAAATTGATAATTAGATTCAAGACAAAAATGATATTAAAGCTAGTTTTTGTTGAAATTTATAAGTTTTGGCAGAGATTTTTAATGGTCACTTTTGATCATTAATCAAATTTAATTTTGTGCAAAGTTTAATTTTCCTTAAATCAGTGAGTTTTTTTTTCCTTTTTTTAATTGTATATTTAATCACATGCACCTTCAATTGGGACCTAATCTTTGCTTAGCATACCCCAATTGAGACCAAACTTTTCTAGGTGTAGCATCTTTTTTTTTTTTTTTTTAAGTACAACAAATGTGGGGTAATGGGGCTTTACCACTTAACAATGCTCACTTTGGCAAGTTTATCATCTTGTGTGTATTTAAAATATGCATCTAAAGATTGAGATCATGGACCTTGAGTTATTTGGGGAGAACTTAGTTGACATTTTGTCACACCTCGCCCTAGATTACCCTACTGAACCTAGGACGAGCTGTGACGACAAGTAGACCCCGAGTGTGCAATGGAATCTATTATCAAAAGTCTTTCTTTGATCTCATGACTTAACTTCACTTATAGGCATCACATGTATAGCGCAGCAAACTTACACTCTTACATACATTAGATGATATGCAATAACTTAATGAGACTGGTGGCAAATTCTGATTAGCTAACTCTAGTTAAAAGTCATGAGCAACCTGGTGGAAAAACAAGGATAAAAGAATGAGCTATAAAGCCTAATGTGTGGTAATTTCATAAGAAATAAAATTTCAAGGAAAAATGTCCCATACTAAATAGAAATTCAATGTTCTATAAAATAATGTTAATCGTGAACAAACTAGAACTCTCGAGATAACTAAAACACGGAAAAATTTGTAACAATAACTCTTAATAAAATAGTCCAACAAAGATTACAGCTCTTGAAACCATAACTCTGGAGATATAAATACAGACTAGTAAAACATAGGGAAATACGCAATGATAGGACCAAAAGAGTCCTATATTCTTGTGCCTAATTCGTGCTAGTTTGATAGATTTTATGTGTTTATTTGATTATTTTGTAGATAATCGAGCAAGAGAAATATTTTAAAGTGTTTGCATCCAATTGAGGTTAATTCTAGTCAATTTGGAGGTCATTTGAGCTATCGAACTAGAAGAACAAGCAAAATGAAGATTTTGTCTCTGATGAGAGAGTCAAGGCGTTGATTGAAGGCAGTAGCTAGAAATGCAGAATAGTGTCTCGACATTGCCACAATGTCTCAACGCTGTAATAGTGAGCCAAGGTCAACGTTGCAGCAAGCTCCAAAGACCATGGTCTAATTGAGGGTAGCGTCGAGACACTACTGCGATTTGTATAAAAAGAAACTTTCAACCCCGTTTTGAGAAATCGTCGGGATATTTCAGTGTAACGCCATGAGGTTCAGCTTTTAATAAATTTAAAATTCTACTTTCAATGTCTTTTGTTTCTTTTCATTCCTAAGCATGTTCGTAGTTAGGCCTAACAAACCTATACGCGTCGAATGTGTTTAACTTAGTTATGTTTAATCTTGAGTTTGTTCAACATATCGAGAGAGCACTTAATTTGAGTAGTGATAGGTCCAAACTAGTCCTATATTTTTATGCCTAAATCATGTTAGTTCGGAGGTTTTAATGTAATTAATTATCCATTTTGTAGGTATTTGAGCAAGAGAAGTAATTTGGAGCATTTGCATCCAAACGGGGTTAAAAAAAGCAAAATCGGAGGTCATTTGAGCAACCAAGTAAGGAATAGAAGCAAAATAACTGAAATGCCCTTGACGAGAGCTTCTCAACACTGGTTTAAGCGCCAGACACTACTAAAAGATAGAACGTGCTAATGCAGGACAGGGTCGAGACGCTGTCCATAGCATCTCGACACTGCAATAGTGAGCGTCGCGCGACGAGCCCCCCTCGACGCTGGTCTGATTAAGGGTAGCGTCAAGATGCTGCCTTTAGCGTCTAGACGCTACTTCTATTTCTATAAAAGTAATTTTTCGCTATTTAGGTCATTTAGCTCTCGTTTTTCTGACGAAATAGGGCTCCTATAACTAGTTCCTCTCTATTTTTCATAGTTTTAGGCTAGGATAGTTGTTTTAGATCAAATCTTGGTGTCGGACAACGTCGGTGCGATGTATTGCTAGACTTTCAATGTCGTTTCAGGATGTAAACTTGGTAATTATGCATTTTATTGTGAGATTTTTGTTATTAATTTCATTTTCCAACACGTTTTATGGCTTTCAATTCTTGTGTTTATTCCTAGCATACTCTTTATTAATGGAACTGACAACTCGTATTAATTTAGAGTTATGCATAGCTATGCTCGTGTCTTTGTAGGAAACTTCAATCTCTAGCTTAATTTTAGTAGTTAATAGGTCGGTTGCACATCGGTTAGATTAAGTAGAATTGATGAATCAAGTGTACATGGTAGGCCTTAGTTAATAGTCGGTTGCACATCGGTTAGATTAAGAAGAATTGATGAATCACGTGTACATGGTAGGCCTTAGAATTGTTAGCATGGGCTTAGTTAAGTTAGATCGACCAAGTCTTAATTAATTAACTCGTTTCGACTTATCCTCTGTGTTTAATGCTTTTAATTAATTTGTTTGTTATTGATCGTGCCAAATTAGTTAATTAAATTAGAACCAATTAGGTATTTCTAAATTGGTTTAATTAGGGGAGGCTCCTACAGGGTCCGAGGAGTTCGATTGGTCTAAAAACATCGGAAATTACCTGTTAGTTTAGTTTCAATAATCGATAAATTGCATAATTGCCTATTTACCCCCGATCCGATGCATGAGGTGAGATCTTTATCTTTATTGCTTTTTAGTCATTCTCTCCTTTTATTTTATGTTTAACTCTCTCTTTCTCCCCCCTTTTTGTCCGTGTCAAATAAGAAATCTAAAATCTATAAATTAATTTTAGTTCGATTCCTTGTGATCGACCCTGGCCACTTATATTGTAAATTATTTGTGGTCCGATATTATAAATGATTTTGATGGAGCCTTCGACAAGCTCACCATCAAATTGGTGTCGTTGCAGGGGAACTGCCAATTAAATTGATTTCTTTATCTTAGGTTTCTTATTTCAAGTAAGGCTATATTTATTGTTTTAGAATTTAATTTGAGTTTATTTAGATTCAACTAGATTTTTTTTTGGATTATGGTGTGAAGGTTAATTTGAGCAAAATTAGGCCTCTATGGATTAAGTTAAGATAATTAAATTTTCAAATTATGAATGAAAAATTTATTATTCATAATTTTGAGAATTTAATTTCTCTTATGATTTTTGGTTTAAGTTTGAAAATGCCCAAAATTTTAGTATGTGGCAAATTGAAGCTAATTTGGAGTTTAACCAAACCCAAATCAAAATTTAGCAAGTGAGCAAATTTGCATTGTTTAAATTTTGTTAGTGTTACTTGAGATAGAGAATGGGTAAAATAGGAAAGGAGAAATGGAGCTAGGTTTGAAAAAAATTTATTAAATAATTATATTTTGTCCTTTAGTGTGCACGTAGCCTGAGGCAAGCCTTCGTCTCAAACCATCTTCTTCTTTCACGATTAGAGTAGCCTCTCCCTCACCTTGTTTTGGCTTTTTGGCCAGAAACCATTCCTCCTCCGATGACCTCTCTCCGATCGAATGCAGCCACAACCAGCAGAGGATTCCAGCGGCAGCGGTAGTAGGTTGCACGGGCAGCGGTCTCTCTCTCTTTCTGGTGTGATTTCCAGTTAGCGGTCTTTGCACTGCAACCTCGAGCAGACCTACAACGAGCTGGAACTGATGCGCTACCTGCTCGTTGTTGTAGTGGTGACGCCTCCCGTGCAACGTGACGACATGACTGCAGCTCCGGCGAATGACAACTGCAAATGTGGGGCTCCGCTCTTTGCATTTTTTTGGTGATTTTGGGGCTTCCTCCAATGGCAGCATAGGCGTTTGGTGGAGGTTTCAACCCGGACATATTCGAGTTGCGACTGTTGTGTCTCTGGCTATAGTGTGAGGTAAGATTTGTTCCTATAGAGTTTGGTGGTAACTTTTGGTTGCGATTTGGGTTTAATCCATGAATTTTTGGCCTCGTTTCATTTTACCCATAAGCAATAAAGTCTGGATTAGCAAGATCAAACCTGTTCAGAGTTGAAAAAGAAAGCATTCTAGCTTGTTTGGCGGAGTTTAGTAAGTTTCAACACCCCTTAACTTGTGCGAACTCGGTTAAAGTGATTTAGAGTGATCTCTAACCATTGGACCTTTCCTGTACATAGTTTGAATTGATTATTTAATACCCAATGGCTGCTTTGAGTTAAGAACCAGTTTGGGTAATTGTCCTCTAAGTATTTTGGATTAAGTTAAGTCATTAATTAAACTAAAGTCATAAGTTGATTTTCAGAATTTATGTTTAAAGGTTTTGAATGACAAGCATGGTCTCTTGCAAATTGTTATAGGTTGGCTAAGGGATTTCTTAAATAGGAGTTTGATGGTTGTTTTTGCAATCGAGGCCAACGTATGTAACTTACTGTTGCATTGTCTCAAGACTTGGTTGGGCGTTCTTTGTTGTATTGAATGCTTTATGTGAAAATGTAAACATAGTCATGTTTTATGAAAGTCTCATTGGTTAATGAAAGTCATGAACTACTTTATGAAAGTCATGAATTTTCTTCTAAAAGACATGAATCGTTTTATGAAAATCATGAATGTTATGTGATGTGAGTGAGATAGCTTGTATGTCATGTATGTGAGAGTTGATGTTGTTTGTTAATGAACAATCTCTTATATTACATCATGTTATGAAACCGATGTTTCTATATGGGACCTCATGCATGTGTGTATGCTTATAAAAGTCATGTAATGTTAAACAAATTCCCTCCTTTTTCGATATCATTGGACTACATGAAAGTGATGCATGTCCAGGGGCTCTATGTACATGAAAAGGATGTGCTTAGGGTCGGTGTGTATGAAAGTGATGCATGCCTAGAGAGGTCTGGGGTGTATGAAAGTGATACATGACCAATGGGTTATGTGTATATGAAAGTGATGTACGTATGACCATGTGTATGAAAGTGATGCACATCCCGATAAAACAAAGGAAATGAGTGAAATCTAAAAAGGCAAAGTTTTAAGTCCCATTATAGTCATGAAAGCATAGTCATGTTGTATGTGATTGCATATCCTTACCCCAGCAGTAGGATCACTTATTGGGTATTTTTAATACTCATTCTTTTCAAAAATTATTTTTTTTTCAGGTAAAGCACTGACATAAAGGGCGAGTGGCAAGATCGTTTATTGCCGGTGCCATGGAGTTTGAGTCAGTCTATTTTCCGCATTTAGAATGTTTTATGTTTAAAATGTTTTATTTTTAAAAGTTATGTCATGAGACTCTTTGAGTTGGTTTGTACTTGAATTTATTTTATATTTTAAATGTTTCCGTTGAGATCCCAAATAAAGTTTTTTTTTTTGTGGATTTAAAGAAAAGTATTTCTTTTAGATTGCTTTTCAAGGTTTCTTTTTTCCAAATGTCATGCATGTAGTAACGTCCCTAGTGAGTTGAAGTATAAAAAGTCGGGTCGTTACAATAATACTGATTAATTCCAATGTCCAAGACTAGTATCCACCATAAAATTAAATTCATAATATCTTATTCTCTATGCATCATCTTCTTCTTTTTTATATCCATAAAGTTTACTTTTTCCCCTCTTTCCCCTTTTTTTTATTCTTTCATTCCAATAATTTCATTCTTTATAATTATTTTCATATTAACTTCAAGAAAGGACATACCAAATTTAACAACCTTATGCAGTAATTGAAAGACGACATACAAAACCAGAAGACCCATTCTCTTGTTGTCGATAAAACCTATACTTGCCCCATCACTTAATATCCTTATTCTTTTCCTCTTTATTTTTCCTTCACACTAACAATCGGGTTGTCTATTTCCTTTTCTTTCTTTTACTTGAGTCAATCCCAAGAAAAGAATATGTACAAGGATCCATAAAATGTCTTAAACAATAGAGAAAAATCCATAAGAATTATTGAACATAAAGGAAGAAAACCCATGAACTATCAACTAAGTTTTTTTCCATATTTCCAAACTTTTCTAAAAAAAATAGCTTACCAAGTTGAATCCTTACCACGTTGTTCCCAAAGACTTCTAGCAACTACCCCTCTTCTTTCTCCTTTTTCCTCTTTCTCTTCTTTCTTTCTCTCTCTTTCCATTTCTTTCTTCTCACTTTCTCTCTTTGGCTTTCGCCAGGCCATTCCTTTTTTCCCCTCTTTTTTTTTTTTTAATTTTTTAAAATTTTTTAATCTTCTCTTTCAGAAGCCAAACAAAATTCTTTTAAAAAAAAAAAAAAACCAAAAGCTTCCCACCAAAACTTCATTTCATTTATTTTCTTTTCTTAATAAAAAAGATTACTTCCTTTTCAATTTCAACATATACAAAATCTAATTTACTTTTATTTATTTTCCAAATTACTTTTTTTAAAACAAGTTATACTCCACCATCTCCAATTTGATTTCTATTTTACATCGAGCTTTCTCCTCCAACAAAATATTTCAAAGTCGAATAACCCATATATAATATGTATATCCGAATGCTAGAAGACCAAAAAATGGTCTTACAAATTATTACCTCCTTTTGAGAATTTCATCCTCGAAATTCAATTAAGAAGTCATTTGAACTTCACTTTTCCAATCATGTAGTTTGTGGAGGGATGGATGGTCTCATTGTTTGTTGTGTAAACCCATGTATAATGAAAGTTGTTGTTTAGATGTACATATTCATTCTTCTAAAAGTTCTTTTTGATATTATTGGATGTAGTTTGTGACAGGTGGTCCCATACGTACCATGTGTATGATATAAAAGTATGTTATATGTGCATTTCAGGTTAGTTTTGGATTGTTTTAGTATAAGTCATGACGAAATTTTCACTTTTTTGTTTGATTTAGTTTTGGTGAATGAGTGTTAAAGAATCTTTGTAGTAAAGTAGACATATTAGTTAATTTTATCTTAGAGAGAGATGAGTGGTATATTAGTTAGATTTGTTAAGTTTTAGCAAATATCAACTAATGGTCTATTGTTTGTTGTATAAATACATGTATAAAGAAAGTTGTTTAGACATACATATGCATTCTTCTTAAACTTCTTATGGATATTGTTGGATGTAGTTTGTCGAGGGAAAGGTGGTCCCATACATATTATGTGTATGATATTGTTGGGATTTATGCCCTAAAGCCTTGTAATTAATGATTTATTTATAATTAATAATAATTTTGATTATTTTATTTACAATATAATATTATCCATTATATGAAAAATCTAAAGTTATTAGTGTAATCTTGAACAATATGTGGTCGACATACGACAAGATCATGTTCAAGATATAACCTAAAAGGTCATAGTATATGGACAAGATTTGGTGTCTTATCCTGGTAACACTATTGATACGGCTCACTTTGTAATAGTTATAAATGATTTTATCCAAATCGTTCATGTGGAGACATGTGAGTGGAGGTATCTTATACAATGAGTTTGTATAAGACTGGACCACGAAATATTTAATCTCTCTTTATAAATCTGTTAATTTAGAAGATTAATATTTCATCAGGATGATCATATGTGACGCGATCTTAATCCTGAGTGAGTTATGAACTCCTTCCTGTGAGAGCTTATCCTTTGATTTGCATGGGTGAAAGTGGCTTTTGTAGCTGATTCAATAAGCTTACCATTTTGGGAACTTGACCAAATAGGGAGCTGGGAACATAATTTTACAAGATGTAATTCACTACTTCCCATATAGGGTAAGTATATGAGTAGTTCCCTTAAGTGTTGATTTTAAGACTTGAACAATAGGGCCCCACCCTTTCACTGGAGAGAGGGACTTAGTTTATGGTTAGATCATAAACAAATTGTTCATTAGAGGATCAGTGGTACTTAAGTGCAAGATATAAATACAGGGGTAAAACGGACTTTTGACCCAACTGTAATTACGAACAACTCGTGAAAGATCGACTTGCATATAATGGTTATACCCATGGACACAACTTGTCCTACATTGCATAAGAGTGCAACTCTATGTCTATAGTAGAATGACCTAAAGTTAATGTATGAAAATTGATTAATTAAAGAGTTTAATTAATTGTTTTTGTATCATTTGAGCTTATAATATGTAGGTTCATAAGGTTCCCTTGCTAGCTCATAGTAATAGTAAAAGATCAATTTAGTTGAAAGAAAAATTTGAAATGTTCAAATTAATATTTAATATATTAGATATATTAAATATAAAAGAGGAAAATATATTTATTGTATTTGATACATTAAATATTAAAATAACTAATGTATATTAGATACATTAAAGAAAAAATATTTATAAAATTTGAATAAGATTCAAATAAATAAATATCGTAGGAGAATTTAAAATATTTGAATAAGATTCAAATATATTAAATATATGTATTTTAATATATTAGATATTAAAAAATATATTATATAATTATGACAAATATTTACCCCAAGTCTCTACAAATAGGACATTTTGGTTGAATCATTATAGTACACATCTTCTCAATAGAGAATTAGATAATTCTCTAGACCTCTTCCTCTCCAATCACTTGTGGATTTTCTTTTAGGAGGCTCTCACAAGCGTTGGTCATGTATTCGAGTCATAGCCATGAAGACTTTGTGGAGGAGATAAAGACCCGCCTAAAATATCTCCATAATATTTATGTCAAAGTATTTATTGCTTAACCTTAGTTTTTGTTTAATTCTAAGTAAAATCAAAGACAATCCAATGCTTTCGCTGCAAGATGAAGTGTTCATTTCTTTCAAATATAGAAGTGTGTTATATGTGCATTTCATGTTAGTTTTTGATTGCTTTAGTAGAAGTCATGCCAAAATTATATTTTCACTTTTTTGTTTGTAGTTTTGGTGAATGAGTGTTAATGAGTCTTTATAGTGAATTAGATATATTAGTTTTATCTTAGAGAGGGATGAGTGGTTTAAATAGATTACTCGATGCATAGTATGACTAGTTGCTCTGTTATGTATGGGAATTCAGTCTATGCATGGTATGACTAGTTGGCTCTGCTATATATGTTGAGATCCTCTGTATATAGTATGACCAGTTTTTCTCTATCATCCGTATTGAGATTACTCTATGCTAGTATGACCAGTTTCAGGTACACGTTTAGTGATGAATTTTCTCAATCATGTGACCATTATGTTTTAAAGACTATTTTAAAAAGTATGTGAAAATTACGTTTATAGGGATTTTATAGTCTTAAATATTCCAAGTTTCTTATTTTGTAATAAATTTTACAAGCTTTTCAAGATTTCTTCATTAAGAGTATTTATAATGTTTATGAAGTACCATTTATAATTGTTTATGATAATCATTTTCTTAAATTTATTTATTTATGAACCATTGCTACAACTGAGCTTGTTAGTACACTCTTTTTCTAATTTTTCTACTAGGTATCATTTGAGTTTCTGATAAGGCTATTGAGGTCAACATCTGGCACTAGGCTTATCTAGATTACATATCACTTTGCATGTAAATGTCGTATTGATGCTTTGCTTTTACAACTAGGTGGGAAGCATGTTGTGATGACATTACACCAATTTAAGTTTTTATGTTGATCCATAAATTGGAATTAAACTTTTCCATTAATAGTTTGTTATGTTGTGGTTTGGAATTCTAAACTAATTTCCAGAACATAGAGTAAATGAAAAAGTTCTTCGGAGTCTTCCTCCAAAATTTAATCATGTTGTTGCAGCCATTAAAGAGTCCAAAGATGTGTCTAAATTGACAATCTTTGAACTTACAAATTCATTTCAAACTCATGAAGAAAGATTGAACAAGTCTCCAAGATAGTTTGTAGAGCAAGCTTTTCATACCAAGCTCGATTTTGAAGAAAATAAGACCAACGAGTCTAATTATAAAAAAACAGTAGAATCCAAAGCAAAACAAAGAGAAGGAGAATCATGATCAAAGAAGTAAAGGAAAATGGCAAAGTAAAAAATCTTGTAATTCTGACTCTTTGATAATTCTCATTCATGAGGATTATTTGGCCTTTAAACTTAGTTATATTTGTGATTTTTATTCATATTATTTGATAAAAAAAATAAAAAGTGGTTGAATTTAATCACATGATTGATGAAAGAACTTTAAATTAAGTAAGTTGAGAAAAGAAAACAAAAGAAGAAAAAAATTCACACATAATGTTTTGATGCAGGATTTTTACGGAATGCAACAGCATTGCAATTACTATGCAATTGCAATCTGGACAGATCTGGAATTTAAGGAAAAAATGCAAATTTCAAATTTTGAGCGAGAATTACCCACGATTTCAGCTAGATTATGAGTTGTGATTGTCCATCAACCAAAAGGAGAACCCTAGCATGAAGTCCCTATATATTTGGAGGAGAAATCCGTGAGAGGAGAGCTCGATTTTGGAAGATTTTCGTTTATATTTTTTTGGGTTTTCTTCACTGATTGTAGCAGCCTGTTATTTTCATTTTTTTTAGTTGTTGTTCTGCAATTTTCTTATACATCTTCATCTCTAAACTCTCTTCAATCCCACAACAACGAATATTGGTAGTGGTTAAGAGAAACTCTCTGTTCGATTGAGCCGAGAGGGAAGGGTTTTTATTGTAATTTCGTTTCTGTTCTTCAATTACTACAATTTTCCATTCTATTCTTTAATTTTCATAACATTTAGCCACTGTTTATCTCATTCTTTCCTTGTGATTTCTTATGGAAATTAGTTGGACTTTGAACAATTGAATCCAACATTAGTTTAGCCATAGAAATTAGTTTAGCATTAGTTTAGCATTAGTTGGATTTTGAAATTTTGAATTTAGTTTAGCTTGGTTCTTGAATCCAGTATTAATTTTTATTTTGAAAAATTGGTTGTTCTCTTCATTTTCTTTTGTTCCAATGAATTCCTACAATTTCAAGCTTATTGTTTTTGTTAATTTAATTATGAAGAGTAAAATTTCCTTAGGGATTCAAGTTTGTGAATACCCTAGAAGAAAGATGTAAAGCTCGAAAGCAAAAACAATCTAGCTAATTCTTGAACTATTGTTTGCTTTTGGTGAGTTCAATATTGGGTAAACCCTAGTTGGCCATCTAGTGTTGCTTGTCAAGCTAAACTTAATACTGAAAGGGTTAAGGCAAGCGGATATCGCAAAGCAATGGAGGAAAAGACTTAGACATAAGACCTGAAACATCGACCCTAGACATATGGCGAGACTCCAAAACCACTAGAGTTATGTGCAAAAATATCTAAGTTAGATTAGCCATAAAAATATAGGTTTAATCACTTAGTCTCCTAAAGATACTTCATAGAAGGTCGAATAGGAGTTAAATTCAGTTTACTTAGTTCTTGAGTTAGCTACGATTGCAATTGCCTTCTTGTTGTATTTTCTTTTTAAAGGGGCATTAGCATCTTGAATCCCGTTTTTTTTATTTTCATTGTTTTTCAAATAATTTTTCTTTTAGTCAAAACACCTCATAAATCATTTTCACCCACGGTTACTTTAAGTTGCAATTTGTCAACGATTTTTTGCCATCTAAAATTCATTTTATTAAAACTCGTTCCCTTGGGTACGATACTCTAGAATACTTCTAGTTTCTTATTACTTCGATCACGTGCACTTGCGTGTGGCATATCCGATCACTCTTCGTGTATTATTTATAAAAGTCAAACGATCAGTCTAAAGATTGTTACTTTAGATGCACTACATGTTAGATTCCAAATCATTCTAAAAAAGATTGTTGGTTTCAAAATAAATAAAAAAAAAAAACAAGAAGAAGTAAATTTTACAAAAGAAGATGAAGGGAAGCAATTATTTTCATGTACAATTGACCAAATTGAATCTCAAAGTATTTGGTACTTGGATAGTGGTTGCAGTAATCACATGATAGGAAATAAAGACTATTTTGTCAAGCTTGATCATAGTTTTAGCTCTTAAGTAAAGCTTGGTGATGGCAAGAGTCAAAAAGCTAAAAGAAAAGTTGTCATTGTTGTTCACATCAAGAAAGGAGATTCGAGGTATATCTTATATGTTCTTTATGTTCCTGACATAACCCAAAATTTGTTGAGTGTTGGTCAATTGCTTCAAAAAGGATATGCAGTTAAATTTGATGATGACAAATGTATTATTCTGGATAAGAAAAATAATCAAATAATTACAGAAGTTGATATGTCACAGTTTCTAAAGTTTTCTACTTTTGATGTCAATGGAAGATAATTTTGCTTTGAAAAGTGAAAGTCCAGATATTTCTCACTTATGGCATTTAAGGTATGGTCATCTATTTTGCAAAGGTCTTTTCTTGCTTTAAAGCAGAAAAATATGGTGATTGGTCTCTCCAAAATTGAAGATAACAAAAAGGTATGTGAAGGATGCATTTATAGAAAAATTCATAGACTTCCTTTCCCTAAAACTTCTTGGAGTGCTAAAGCCCCATTAAAGTTGGTGCATGCAGACATATGCGGTCCTATAAGGACTTCCTCTCTTACTGGCAAAATATATTTCAGATTATTTGTTGATGACTTTTCAAGAATGATGTGGATTTATTTTCTTAATGAAAAATTAGAAGCATTTCCTACATTTCTCCAATTCAAGGCTCTTGTAGAAAATCAAAGTTTTGAGAACAAATCGTGGAGGAGAGTTCATCTACAAATCATTCATGGACTACTGTAAAGAAAATGACATATGAGACAACTCATGGTTCGACATAGCCCCCACAACAAAATGGCGTTGCTGAAAGGAAGAATCAAACTATGTGGAAATGGGAAGAAGCATATTGAAGCCTAAAGGTCTTCCAAATAATTTTTAGGCAGAAGTTGCTAATACGACCGTGGAAATCCTCAATCGGTGTCCTACTAAAGCAGTCCAAGATAACACTCCTTTTGAAGCACGGAGTAAAAAGAAGCATGTAGTTGATCATTTGAAAGTTTTTGGTTGTCCAACTTATACTCTAGTTCTTTCGCAGGAAAGAGAGAAATTTGATAAAAAAAAAAAGGAGCTAAATATTTATTCATCGGTTATAATGATGAATCAAAGGAATATCTGATAACTTGTAATAACAAGTTATTTCGGTGTCTTAATTTGGCTACACTTGGCCTCAACATGATAAAAGAAAGCATAAATGAAGGAAAATAAAGCAAGAATTGTATAAGGATGTGGGATGGGCGCATTACATGTCTAACACAGTAAATTTATTGAAAACCTTTGGATTTCTTCTACTATTGTGTCATTCTTAACAAGTGTTTGTGCAAATGAATTCAAATCCAAGGCACTGAAGTTTGAACGCGTGAATTACGTAAAGAGTAGGCATGGCATGCTGAAAATAATGCGTGAAAATGATGCATTGAAAGTTTGTTGATGCGTTGAAAAAGTCTTGACACAGCTAAAAAGTTTTCACCTACGTTGGATGATAAAAGAAGCTTGTCGAAGGTTCTATCAAATAAATTTATGAACTGGACCTCTAAAAATTTTCAGTAATAGTGGCCAAGGTCGATCACGGAGATTGGAGTTCTTAGATTGATTATGTCCAATTTTATTTAGAAAAATAAACTTTAGAGTGATAAAAAAGACAAATAGAATCTAAACTATTATATACAAGGTTGGAGTCCAATTTTTGAGAAACATGATGGTTGATAAAATTAAGCACAACTTTGTAGATAAAGAATTGATTTCATGCTTAATCTTAAGCCAAGAATTACTAAGTGATCAATATCCTCTCTCGAGCACAATTGAACTCATGTCTAGCAATAAATCAACCTCTTGGTCTATTTCTATTACTAAACATGGCATTAGGCAATTCTCCAAAGGCTTCTAGAATTAATCTACTCACTCTCGTGCAATAAATTAAATCTAGTCATCCATCTATTGTTCTAAGGATAAATTTAGTCTCTCGAGCTAAATCTAGCCTAACATGCAAAACCATGGCCAAAAGTTTAGACAATAATAACAAGATGTATAAAAGATGTAAAAAACATTCATTCAGTTACAAAATCAACAAATATTCAAATACACAACCATTCTTGTCTAAATACTAAAATAAACAAAATTAAAGTTTATGACAAATCCTAAAACCAAAAGAAAAACAAGAGAGAGAGATTAGACTAAGGTCGCGTGCAAACACTCATTCCCAACATGATGTCCACGATCTCGAGCTTTGAGTTTCCTCCTTGGCTCTCCATAAAACTCTCCTCCAAGCCTTTAGACAATGTAGAAATCGAGATTAGCGTTTTGGTCTCTCAAAAATGGCTCCCTTTGAAAGAATGAGAAGCATTCCTTAAATAGTGTTGAGACAGTGTTGCAACACTAGAGGCAGCGTTGCAACACTGTCCTTAGAATTTTACAAAAAAGGAAAAAATCTTCTTCGGCCAACATTGCAACACTATAAGCAGCGTTGCAACGCTGTGCCCTCGGGTCTTTCATGTTGAAAGGCAACTTCATTGGCATTGCAGCGCCATTTATGGCGTTGCAATGCCATCCTCTCTGGTCCAATTGCCTTGTCTTCCTCTTCAACCCTTGGATCCTTAATTTTGGCTACAAATTGCTTCAAATTCGTCCAAATATCTATCAGTTCATCAGTCTTTCCCCAAATGCTCGATTTCTGCAAAAGATACATAAAAACACATTAAAGTACACGAAACCATAGTAAAACTAGCATAAAACTAAGCCAAGAAATAACACTATTTTGCATGCTATCAAATACCCCCAAACTTAGATTTTTTCTAGTCCTCGAGCAAAACAAAAACATAAAAAATTCACAAGATTTCAATAAAAGATTCATGATTCAAGCCTGAGTTGTCTAATTGATGTGAAACAATAGAATAAGGTCTTAACACATCCTTCTTCAAACAATTTAAATTCTATCTATTACTTCCTTGCGCACGTGTATGTTTAACTTTCCTTTCTATCCTTTTCTACTAACGTGAGACACTTTTACCAAGACTTTCCTTCCTTTTCCCCCTACAGTAGCCCTAAGTTCCAATTTCAAGCCTTCTCACACTACAGAGAACAATTTACTTAAGCATTCATTCTTTTTCTTTTCTTTCTCTTCACAAGGGTTACTAACCCCCAAACTTTTCTTTTTGCCTTCTTACAAAGACCCTAGCTTTCACACTTCCACTGTAGGGACCCTTATCCAGGGCACTCACTCAATGGATGGCCTAACTGATCACAATGGAGGTAGCTTTTTTGATCCCCACACATTAAGCATACAATTATTGATAGAACATGCTTTCAATTTCTTTCCATCAAACATGCAAAAAATCAATAAAGATAAAATTTTCTCTTTTTTTTTTTTTCATATTTCAATTGCTAACTTTCCTACAAATCAACTATTGATCAGTTCTTAAGCCTATCAAGGTGACAAGAACCTCTAGACTCAACAAAAGCATCTTAGTATTTGAACGTAATAGAAAGTAAGTTATGTGCTCGTGTGTTGCAAGGAAGTCATAGATAAGATTCAAATAAACTCAATTCAAGACATGCTTCAGAGGTCATTCTATTGCAAAAAAATTCAACTAGATTACTTCCTAGGCTATCTTAATCAGTCTTCATGCATTATAAATCATTCAATCATTCTTAAGATCAAAAAAAATTTACTCAGAATTCTCAGGACTGCAAAGCACTATCCAACCCCAAACTTCAAACTTACATTACTCTTAATGTGACATGCTCGATAAAATAAATAAAGACAAAGATAGAATGAGTGAGTGATATTGGCCTGATAAGATGAGAGACTGTTCCATGAGAATTCCTTGAATTGGCTAGGAGGTTACTCCATACGATCAAGGTCCTACAAAATGGGAATGAGGTTTACTTGGCACTCTTTTTTTTTTTTCAAAAACAACCTACACTAGAAAGGAAAAAACAACAAATAAAGTAAATAGGCTAGGGAAAGAAAAAACTTGGGTTGCCTCCCAAGAAGCGCTTTCTTTAGCTCGACTAGACTCATGTGGTCTTTCAAGGTACATAGAAATTCTTTCATTTCTTCAAGCCCTTTTTTCCTAGAATCTATAAAACAGACCAAAGCTAGTAGAAACACTAGCTTCTCGTGAGACCCTGAAGTAGAAATATTTTTGGTATTTTTGAATAAGAAAAACATAAATTGAGAAAGATCAAAATATAAAGATTCAGACACGAACTCGTGAGAATAAGAAGAACACTCAAGGATAAGAGACGAATCAGAAGATAAAACAGATAAAATCCTTATAGCCTCAAACTCTACCTCTGAACCTCCTCAACTAAGATATGATTATCCTCTCTCTCATCCTCACTGACTTGGTAATGGAGTGTGTCTAAATACTCTAGCTCTTCCCTAATATCAATAATTCACTCCCTCAATTGCCCAACCTCAATAGAATCGGAAGAAGTATGCTCTTGGAAGGCTATTATTGAATCAATGATCAAGTGACTCGTTGGATATCCAACAGAAGTGGTTTGCACTTCACTAACCTCCCTAGGGGTCTGGAGACTCTTAAACCTCTCATCAAACTGTAATAAGTCTTCTCTCCTCTATAAATTCTCACAACATTCTCTCTAAGGAGGATTATTCCTCTAATTGGACTTCTTGATAGAAATTAGGATATGGTTCATAGGTCCAAATGCATTCATCATTACCATACATGGGATTTCCATAACTCATAGATTCAGTATGATAATAAATAGGCATTTGATAACCATGAAACACATAATCTGTACTGACAGGCTCATGATCAAAAGAATGATAACTAATAGAAAAAGAACTAGAAAGTGGTGTTGGTTCTTCTGGCTTAGATTCCTTAAAGGGCCACCCAAATCTATCCAAAGCCATTAAACAAAACAACAAATAATCACAAGCTCTCAAGCAACACCAAATAATCACACAACCAGAAACAATGGACCAGAACTTAAAAGAAAACAAAAACAAGCAAGATAAAAAACCAAAACAAAGATAAATCTCTAATTAAAGCAAAAAGAAGGAAATTATAAATATACACTATTTACACTCCAAAATAAAATCAAGCACTTTCACCACGATATTAATTAAACTAAAATATGTCAATCCCTAACAACGACACCAATTTGATAAAAAGAAGCTTGTCGAAGGCTCTATCAAATAAATTTATAAATTGGACCTCTAAAAATTTCCAGTAATAGTGACCACTGTTGATCACATGCATCGAAGTTCTTAGATTAATTAAGTACCATAATTAATTGTGCCCAATTTTATTTAGAGAAACAAACTTTAGAGTGATCAAAAAGACAAATAAAATATAAACTACCATTTACAAGGTTGGAGTCCAATTTTGAGAAAATAATGGTTGATTAAATTAAGCACAACTTTATAGATAAAGAATTGATTTCATGCAACTAATCTTAAGCCAAGGATTACTAAGTGATCAATATCCTCTCTGGAGCTCAATTGAACTCATGTCTAGCAATAAATCAACCTCTTGGTCTATTTCTATTACTAAACATGGCATTAGGCGATTTTCCTAAGGCTTCTAGGAGTAATCTACTCATTCTCGTGCAATAAATTAAATCTACTCATGCATCTATTGTTCTAAGGATAAATTACTCTCTCGAGCTAAATCTAGCCTAACATGCAAAACCATGGCCAGATGCATAAAAGATGTAAAAAACATGCATTCAATTACAAAATCAACAAATATTCAAATACACAACCATTCTTGTCTAAATACAGAGATAAACAACATTAAAGTCCATAACAAAACTCCTAAAACCAAAAGAAAAGCAAGAGAAAGAGATTAGACTAAGGTCGCGTGCTAACACTTGTTCTCGACGTGATGTCCACGATCTTGAGCTTTGAGTTTTTTGGCTCTCCAAAACTCTCCTCCAAGCCTTTAGACAGTGTAGAAATCGAGATTAGGGTTTTGGACTCTAAAAAATGGCTCAATTTGCATGAATGAGAAGCATTCCTTAAATAGTGTCAAGACAACATTGCAACGTTGTCCTTAGCATTTTGCAAAAAAGGAAAAAATCTTCTTCGGCCAGCGTTGCACAGCATTGCAACGTTGTGCCCTCGGGTCTTCCATGTTGAAATGAAACTTCACTGGCATTGCAATGCTATAAATGGCGTTGCATCGCCATCCTCTCAGGTCCAATTACCTTGTCTTTCTCTTCAACACTTGGATTCTAAATTTTGGCCACAAATTACTTCAACTTCATGCAAATATCTATCAAATCATTAGGTTTGCCTCGAATTCTTGGTTTTTACAAAATATACATAAAAATACATAAAAGTACACAAAACCATAGCAAAACCAGCATAAAACTGAGCCAAGAAATAACACTATTTTGCATGCTATCACTGGAGAAATTTCGTCTGTTATAAAGCAATTTCACTACATCAATGTAGTTTTGTCTAAGGAGTTGAAGCGCTTGCAGACAGGAATGAGTTGACGCGCTGAAAATGAGGCACCAGAAAGGGTAGTGGGACCACTGTCGTACTGTTGGGATTTATGCCCTAAAGCGGCGTAATTAATAATTTATTTAATAATTAATAATAATTTCGATTATTTTATTTGCAATAAAATATCATCCATTATATGAAAAATTCAAGGTTATTAGTGTAATCTTAAACAATATGTGGTTGATACACGGGAGGATCATGTTCAAGAAATAACCTAAAGGGTCATGGTATATGAATAAGGTTGGGTGCCTTATCTTGGTAACACTATTGATACAACCCACTTTGTAATAGTTACAAATTATTTGATCCAAATCGTTCATGTGGAGACATGTGAGTGGGGGTATCTTATACAATGAGTTTGTATAAGACTAGACCACGAAATATTTAATCTCTCTTTATAAATCTATTAATGGAGAAGATTAATATTTCATCAAGATGATCATATACGACTCGATCTTAATCCTGAGTGAGTTATGAACTCCTGCCTGTGAGGGCTTGTCATTTGATTTGCATGGGTGAGAGTGGATTTTGTAGTCGATTCAATATGCCTACCATTTTGGGAACTTGCCCAAATAGGGAGCTGGAAACATAATCTCACAAGATGAAATTCACTCATTCTCTTATAGGGTAAGTCGATAAATAGTTCCCTTAAGTGCTTATTTCGAGATTTGAACAATGGGGCCCCACCCTCTCACTAGCTCGAAAGGAACTTAGTTTATGGTTAGATCATAAACAAATTGTTCAGTAAAGGATCAGTGATACTTAAGGTGCAAGATGTAATTACAGGGGTAAAACGGACTTTTGACCCATCTGTAATGACGGACAACTCGTGAAGAATTGACTTGCATGTAGTAATTATATTCATGGACACAACTTGTCCTACAGTGCATAAGAGTGCAACTCTAGGTCTATAGTGGAGTGACCTATAGTTAATAAATGAAAATTAATTAATTAAAGAGTTTAATTAATTGATTATATCATTGGAGCTTATAATCTATAGGTCCATAAGGCCCACTTGTTAGCTCATATAAACAAATAGGGATAAATTTCGTTGATAGAAATTTTGAAATGTTCGAATTAAAATTTAATATATTTGATATATTAAATGAGAAAAAATATATTTATTGTATATGATGCATTAAATATTAAAGAAATTATTAATGTATTAAGATACATTAAAGAAAATATATTTATTAAATTCGAATTAGATTCAAATAAGGGAATAGATGTCGTATGAGAATTTGGAAAGGTTTGAATATGATTCAAATTGATTAGATAAATATATTAAAATATATTAGATATTAAAATATAATATTTAATTATTTTTTTTAGGCCACTATAAATAGGGTCCTAGAGGTGAGCCATTTGTGTGCATTCCAAATAAGAGAAAGAAACTCTAGAGAATTCTCTCATTCTATTTTCTAGAAGGTTCCCATAAAACTCTTTGATCATTTGTTCGAGTCATAGCAAGGAAGACTTTGTGGAAGTCTTGAAATTCAACTTCATTGGAGTTAGAGCACAAGGAGAAAAAGACCCTCCAGAATATTCTCCATATTATTTTCAAGGTATGTTTTGCTTAGCCTAAAATATTTTTTTGGTTTAATTCTAAAATAAAATCAAAGTCAATTCCAACGCTTCCACTGTGGGTTTAATTTGATTATTCCCTTCACGTACAACACTCTGTTCAAGGTCGACCAAAAGGACGCTCCAGAGGAGGACCACTGTACCTGCCTGCAGCATCTTCACAACATCTGTTGTACCTGCAGCACCTACATAAAGCATTTTTGTCGACTGCCACAATCTAATTAGTTGGAGCATAGTATAAATACAGCCTTCCATATCATTTTTAGGGCATCTAGGAGAGCCTCATCCCCATGATCACTTCCTCCATCCACTATCCTTTCAATTTCATCTTCAACCTCCAGAAGCTCACATGGTGGAGTGACAGACACCATTGAAGAGTTGAAGAGTTGAAGAAGGCCTAGAGGCAGCTCCAGTTGACCGACCTCAATTCTTCATCTTCCTTCGTTTTTCATCTACCTTAGTATTTTTACAATTTTAGATTATTTCTATCATCATGTTTCATTTGTAGTTTTAGTTTCTTTACTTTCAAGCATGAGTTAGTTTTCTTGTAAGGGTTGGTTAAAAGCCCTATGTTGTAATCTCTCCTTTTTTAACTGAAATTTCTATGAAACTTCTTGGTATTCTCTTACTTGAGAGTTCTTTTGTTGAAATCGCTCTTGTCCGCTGTTTGGGGTACACGCAAGCACACGCAATCAAGTAATATAAAACGGTAAGAATTACCGAGTATCAAATCCTCAGGGAAGCGGAAATGGAAGTTTTTTTCTTTAATTGATTAATTATTAAGAAAACTCACAATTGGAATTATTTAGGGTAAAAGCTAAAATAACCGTGGCTTGCAAATTAAATCTAAACTAGATTAAACAAAATTAGATTAAAGATTTGGTACAAACATATAGATTATTTTATTTACAAAAAAACAAATGTATGAATAAGTTCATATTCAACCAAATGTATGGATAGAAATAAATCAAACATTAATTTAAAAAATATATATATAATTTGATGCTCATTATTTTATAAACGAAAATTGTTTATAAAACTAATTTGATTCCACACATATTCTATTGAATTAAATAAAGGAAGAAAGGAAATACCTGACAAGGTAATTGATCAGCGGTTGTTTGAAAACCTACACATTTTTATTAAATTAAAAAAGAAATTGAATCATTTTATAGAATAATAGTAAAAAAAATCGCAATAGATGATTGTATATTAGCTAATAACAACAACCATTAACACAATAGAAGATCAAAATATAATTGTATAAAATTCTTCAAACGATTAATACCACAATTTTACACAATTTAGCATGAACATGGAAGATAAAAAAAACATAGAAAGCTAGTATTCACTATTCACATGGCATAAGACAAAATATGAAAAAAAAAAATAAAACAATCACATTAAAAAATGCAAGATGAAATACAATAAGCGAGTAAAGAAGGTAAAAACCTAAAAGCATAATTAGTTGATTATTTACCTTAGATGAAGAAGAAACGTTGGCCTAAATAGTGTTGGGTCCGATGAAAAACGAGAACAAACAAAAACAAAAATAGAGCCACTGAAATCAAAACACTTACTTTTGGAAGGATACCTTATAACACACCCTACATATAAAGCAGTAGGTGTAGGTCTTCCAAGAAGACAACTCAAATGCATAAGAACAATTATAAATTAAATAAAAAATTTTAAAAAAAATCATAGATGACACCATATATCAAGATAATTTTTTTTTAAAAAAAAAACTTAAACGAGAAGGTATTCTTTTTTTTTTCTTTGAAGTACAACAACATTTGGGGTGGGAGATTCAAACATCTAACCTCTTAATTAAGAGTACATGCTAATTATTGCTCAGCAAAATTCACTTTGGCTAAACGAGAAAGTATTCCAGATGGACCCTTGGATGACCAATAATTCACTTTAGATGGTGAATGCACTTATGCCCAATAGAAACATCAGTTTTATTTTGAGCAGTAAAGAATTATTGTTATAAAAGGCCGTGACTTGAGATGCGGTCCCTTCAAGTCTATAAAGTCCTCAACTTAGATTTCTTTTGCAACGATGGTCCACTACTCGTTCTTTACTATTACACATGGTAATTTAGAGCTGTATATTTTATTAATTTCAATATGAATTAAAGACAACCAACTTAGATATAGCTCAATTCGTTAAGATATATATTTCGATCAAAATGTTAGAGGTTCGAATCTCTCACACAACACATGTTGTTATGAACTCAAAAAATAAGTAAATAAAGACAAAAGATGCATTCACATACTAAAAAAATAGTCATTTTATTTATATTCAAACTCATCAACAATTCATAATATTCAACAAGAAATAATGAGTACCATAATAATAAAAACAAACATTGTTTTAATATAACAACAATTTATTCTATTTACAGATATAGACGAATTCATTGTGTAGTAAATATAGAACATTAAGTACAAGTCTTTAATAAATTGTGCTGACAAGAATATTCATACTCACATTCTTTTGCTAAGTTTTAGAAGTCCATTTTCAGATATTGTGATCAATTGCATCGCTAAGAATAGCTGTCATGATGGGGCGTGGTTTACATTTGGCTACCAATGGTTGAGCTTTCGGCATAGTAATCCCTTCACCTTCACTCATATCAACCAATGAAGTGCCCTCTCTTTTCCACTCAAAGCATTGAATCAACGATGCCAAAGTCAAGCTAGCCACTCGTTGAGCTATTCCCATTCCAGGGCATGCTCTTCTCCCCAATCCAAATGGTAATAGTTTATATGAATCAACTCCGATCGGATTTAAATGTCTTTCAGGCTTAAAACTGGTGGCATCTTCCCATAGGTTGGGATCTCTATGAATAGCCCAAGCATTAATCAATACAATTGTGTCACGTGGTACATCATAGCCTCCAATTTTACAATCTTCAAAAGGGCAATGTGGCACAAGCAAAGGAGCTGCTGGGTTCAGTCGTAGAGTCTCAGTAATGATTCCTTGCAGATAATTCAAACTCGACAAATCAGCTTCATTGACCAAGCGCTCTTGTCCAACGAAACTGTCAATCTCAGCTTTTGCTTTCTCTAACACATCTGGGTTGTTGAGTAGGTGAGAGAGCGCCCATTCTAAAGTTATTGCAGTTGTGTCGATCCCTGCTATTAATATGATCTGACAGAATTAAGCACTTTTTAGAAAGAGAGAAAAAGAGAGAGAGATGATAAAGAAGAGAGTAATTAATAGAGGGAGATACTTGTATAAGGCCTTTGATAATTTGGTCGCTATGATTTTCAGGCTCAGTTTTCTGCAAATGAAGCAAACGATCAATCATAGTGTTCTCTTCACCTTTCTGATTCCTTATCCCATCAACCAATTCTTGGAGGAGTTCATCCATTGTGCGTCCAAGCTTCATTATCTTCTTCTCGAAACCACTCGGATCAATCCAATTCCATATGGGTATGAAATCTCCTGGATTTGTTGCTCCACCATTCGCCATAATCTGTGTAACCACCTCTCTAAATTCCCTCGATTTTCCCTTCTCATCTTCATAGAGCTTTTTCCCAGCCACCATTCTCATAATAACATTGTACATAAGATCTAAAAACATCGACTCCGGCTCCACTAGCGTGAATTCTTCCAAAGAACTCCCACATAATCTACGCATCAAACGCTTAACTTCATCCTCTCGAACTCCCAAGAACAGATTAAGTCGACTCGTAGAGAAAATCTCGAGGGCGCCAATTCGACGAAGGTTTCGCCAATGTTCGCCATAAGGGGCGACCGCCATGGTTGTATGGTTGTATGCTAAGTGCTTTCCAGTGCCCAACAATGGCCGATTTGCAAGAACAATATCGTTCTTTGTAAAGCATTCTTGGACAACAGAAGGAGATGATACAACTACGACGAGACGTGAACCAAATCGCAGAGAGAAGACATCACCATACTTTTTGGAGAGGTTGTGAAGGATTCGATGGACGGGATGTTTGATGAGATGGAGATGGCCAATAATTGGAAGAGAAAAAAGTGAGGTTGGTGGAAGGTTTTGGCGATGAGGTCGAAGAAGAAAGGTGAAGGCAATAAGGAGAGAGAATAGAGAGAGAGAAATGGAAAGGAAGAGAATATCCATGGCTGTGTATTTGGCTTTGGTTTCTCCTTCTTGGCGTTGCTAATCATGGAAGTTTGATCTATAATATAGAAAAAGCCAAAGGGTACTGTGGTTTGAAAATAACGAAGAAAGCAATGAGAACTCATATATCTCGCAATGGTTATGTCAAAGTGGAACATTGAGGGGCAGCCAAGTTTGATTTGATTTTATTTTATTTATGTTTAAACTTGAGGTGAAAGATATCTAATATGAGATATTTCTCCAATTCAACGCGCTTAGCTAGCATAATATTGGGATGTAAGGACGTTTATGTCTTTTTGTTTTAAAAAGAATAAATAAAGATAAAAATATAAATAAATAAATAACAACAAAAACTTGTTGCATTAAGTGAAGGCCACAGTGGGAGTTGAAGTTAAAGTAAATTGTTGTGGAGGTATGCCAACACGTGTGAAGTGTTCAATTTTTTTTTATTAACAAAAAAAGAAAAAGGAATGGGAAGAGAGAGATGAATTCAGAAAGTGGTTTGTTCCTAAATTTCCAGCCATGGCCGTGAAACTCATAAAAAGGGATGAAAGAAGAGCTGATTCTAGAGAAACAAGGGAATGGTATTGGGGAGGCCAAAATCAACCAGAAATTTAACAAAGGTACGAAACCTCGCAAATCTTTAGAACTCATTGGTTTGGTTTATGTACAAAACAGGTGGGGGCTAAGACTATGTTAAAATTTGTTAGTTCAGATTAAATTTCGGTGCTATAGAAGAAGTTAGCTTCGTCTTTCATGGCGAATGCATTGTTGGAATGAAAAGGGATAAAGTTGGAGCGAGGAAATGAATGAAAGGAAGTAGAAGATGTTGTAATGGGAGAATAAGATAACTAATTGATAATAACAAGTTTTGGGAAAGGAAAGAAGTTGAGGCATGAAAGAAGAAGAAAAAGAGGAAGGAGAATGTGTGATCAATGGTGTTTTTCTTTTCTCTTTCATTAAAACAAAAAGGAGAAAGAGGAAAAAAGCATTAGTAGGGTCAAATCAAGGAGAAAAGTTGCTTGAGAAGGCTATTCACGTTGAGAAAAGGAAGTGGGCTATTTTGGGAAGTTGGAAATTAAAAAGAAATAATGAAAATAGTACAATGCATTCAAGTGGAGAGAGAATAGTTTTACCTAAAATAGTATGTAAACAGTGAGAAAATGACAAATTTGTAGTTGGAATCAAGAAAAGAAATAATTTATATTGATTTAAGTTTGGAAAATTATATTATTTAAACTACAGATTTAGTGGGTATGTGTTCACATAGTGTTTAATCAATATTTTAGGTCAAGCAAAGATTGGAAAAATTTACAACCCGAACATATCAACCCCACTATAGTTTGTGAGTGGTTTATTTTATTAAATATTTTATTATTTAACTAATATTGTGAAATTTATGAATACATAGTTATGCATGAGTTGGAGCAATTATTGTGAAATTTCCAGAGGAAAGATTGGGAATTCTAATATTATATAATTTTTAACTGAAATTATGATTTTAGAGATGTTCGAGAGCAATTGTCATGAGATTTTCAAATTTTGATATCAATTTCCAGTATATTTACGATTTTAGCTAAAGTTAACATTTTAGAGATATTTGGGAGATTTTGGTTATTACTTGAGAAGTATACATGTTTAATTTTATGCGAAAAATCTCTCAAGTTTATGAACTGTTGTTTTAGAAAAAGAGTATGATTTTCAAAAAGCGTTTGAGAATTAAGGAATTTATGTTAAAAGTGGGTTTTAAACCGTTAGATCTATGTACCCATGGTGATTACCCATATGCTATGTGAATGTGTTTCCATAGTATACTAGAGAGAGAAAGGTCTTTGGGACCCACTTTAGCACATACATAGGCTTTGGGTCGTGTGTTAGGGTGCATAGCCCTTTGGGGGATAGCTCTGCGTGCATGTATGACAGAGATTTACTCTGCTATATACCTTGAGATGACTCGGTGCATAGTATGATAGATATTGTCTTGTTGTGCGTAGGGAGATTACTCTACGCCAGTAGGATAGAAATTTGGGTACAGATTTAGTGATGAGTTTTACAGGCATATGCATACGTTTTTAGGAGTTGAAACTACATATTCTCTCTTTATATATATATACATATATATATAATATATTTATATATTGTTATTGGCAAATGCTATGTTTCATGAGGTATGGTTTCTAGAGTTATAATTTCTATGTGCACTGTTAGGATTTAAGAGATATCATTATAGATTTTACTGTACTTTTGGGATCTTGAGAACTTATAAATTTTCTTGATTATCTTACTATATTTTGTTTTATTTATATAGAGTTTTGAATTATGTGTATTGTGAAATTGGGTTTTTCCTGGAAGTTATCTTCTTACGAACTTACCACTCACTGAGCCTTTTAGCTTATTCTTTCTTTCTACATTTTCTTACCAGGTAGCGTTTGAGTTTATGGCAAGCCTACTGAAGTTGACATCTGCCACCAGTCTTGTTAGATTGCATACTATTTTTTGTATGTACATGTGCTTTGAATGCATCTTTTGTAGCTAGAGTGATTAATACTAGCTTAAGGACATCACGTTTTGTGCTTCACGATTGGCTTGAGTTTGGTACTTGTAAATTGTTAATGATGTCTTTGGTTTTTTTTAAAATTATGTTTAAATTGTTGGTGTGATGTTGAATCGCGTGTTTGGAAAGGATTTGGATAAGGAGATGAATCTATATATGTGTATATATATTCCATTTGGGAGTGTATTGTTTCAAATTTCAGGTGTGTTTCACCCGTTTTTCAATGGAAACTCTGCCGAAATTTTGTGAACTTTGTTTCAACAAAACCTTTGCTAGCCACCTATTATTTTCAAAGCGTGTTTTATTTTGCTAAGTCGGACGGTGGGTACCAGCTTTAATTGAGATTGATTGTCAACATGTCACGTCTTAGGTTGGTTAGGGGGGATCTGGGACGGGGTGTGTTATGGGAATAGTTGAAACTCACGGAAATTTAAAAAGTTTATCAAGAATGATGACTTTTTAAATTTTTTTTTACTGTGTGAAAATTTGTATATATTCTTGAGTTTAAAAAATATCAAGTACCCAAAATTTATCTCTTCTCTTTCATCTTTTTCTTCTTCTTCTTATCTTTCCTCTGTGTTCTTTTTCTTCTCCCTCTTCTCTCTCATCTCACCATGGCTTGAGCACCGATGATTCATCTTCAACATCCTCTTTGTTGTTCATCTAGAATCAACCACAACAATTTTTAGGTAGAATGTTCAAACAAGATACCTTCCAGCAATGTAGATCTCGGACAGTTACACGAAATTAAAAAAAAAAATCATCTAATTTAGCCAATTAAGCTCAAAGCTATGAGCCTTCAAAGTTTAAATGAGATTATTTCAAATTTTGGAGGCATTAAAAGTCAAAATCTTTTAAAATTTTGCTAAGTTTATAAGCATGGTTGTAAGGAACATGAAAAAATGTATAAAAAACAAGTGGTCATTAATTAGCTCAAACAAACTTGTATCGAGGAAGATATGACCAAAAAAAAATTGTACTATGCGATCTCGTAGTTGTACTATGTGATCTCATACTGATCTTCCTTAATACAAATTCATTTGAGCTAAATGACAACTCTATTTTATACATTTTTTCATATGTTCTTTATGACCATGCTTATAAACTAAACAATTTTTGAAGGATCTTGATTTTTAATGTCTTTGGACATTGAAATAATGTAATTTAAACTTTGAAGGGTCATAACTTTGAGCTCAGTTGACTAAATTGGTTTTTTTTTTTATTTCATGTAACTTTTCGAGATCTACGTGCTGGAAGTTGCTTGTTTGACCTTTCCACTCAAAAATGGTCGTAACTAATTCTAGATGAATGAGACAAGAGTGTTGAAGAAGGGTCGTCGGTGCTCAAGCTATGGTGGGATGAGAGGAGAGGGAGAAGAAAAAGAACACCATGTTCAACCCTTCCACTAAACAATTGTCGTAATTGATCAAGATGAACGACGAAGACGGTCTTGAAGATGGATCATCAGTGCTCAAGACATGGTGGGATGAGAGATGAGAAGGAGAAGAAAAAGAACACCTTGTTCAACCCTTCCACTAAAAAATTGTCGTAACTTTTCAAGTTTGTAATCTAATCTTTTGCCTCAAAATATTGAAATAAAAAAATAAAAAAAAAACTCTTGACAGTGATATATGTTGTATATGTAAATCCTAGATGTGAAAATATGCAGAATTTCTATGGAAAAAAAAGAAAAGAAAGGGTGTAGGTAGAAAAAAGAAAAAACTAATAGATTAAACCTAAATCGATATGCTGAAATAAGAAATAAGGACCAATGAAATGAAAAAAAATGACTCATAAATAGAGTTCGGGTTCGAATTCCATAGATAATACGGATGGTAATGTATATAATGATAGGCAAATGAAAGACTTTCTAAAGATTTTTATCCATCCACTTGATATTTTGAAAATGGGTTGGTTGAACTTGAAAATTGACTCATTCAAATGGCATAAGTCAACAATGGAATGTTGAAGATAGGATCATCGGTGCTCAAGCCATGGTGAATGAGAGAGGAGAGGATGAAGAAAAAGAACACAATGGAGAGAAAAGAAGAAGAAAGAGATGAGAGAGAAGAGATAAATTCTAGGTATTTGACGTTTCTTTTAACTCAATGGTACATACAAAATTTCACAAAGTAAAAAAGTCAAAAACTATATATTTCAAAAAGTCAGGTCATTTGATAAACTTTTTAAATTTGGGTCAGTTTTAGCAATTTTCTCGTAATATCCACATTCTTTTTTATTGGATTTGTAATATTCGTTTTTTTTTTTTCCATTTCATCTCTAGTCTCTTAAAATTTTTGATTTCATTGTTTACATTTTAAATTTGTTAATCGAATATTTACTATAAATAAATATCTAAAAAAAATACATGATGTGCGAATTAAAAGAAAGTATCTCTTGTGTATTGGTTAGTATTTTCATAAATTCATATTTTATATCATCAACCCATTTTAGGATGTTAGATGTAATCATATCATCAATTTATTAATGAATTTTCATTTCAAAAAAAATTATTAATGAATTTTAATATTTTGAGATACTCAAAACTTGATTAATTAAGTAATACATGAATAATAAAATTATTTTTTTAAAAAAGATTAGAGATAAACTTTAATAAATAATTAAACTAAATGTTAGTGATAAAATTATATAGTTAGCCTTTTAGTCGTTTGTATCGGTACATGTCTGTCTCCCATTCAATGCATGCATTAGTCAAGCAATGTAGCTTAATGTACTCTTATAAAAGTAATTATGAATGTAATATTTTATAAAAATTCATTATATATAGTCAAATTAACTTTGATTATAATAATGATTATGTTTTGTTTTATTGTTCAATTATATAATGGAAATGACTCTACATTAATTTATTATAACCATCTTAATTATTAATTCATTTATATATTGATCCATTATGTTGTTGTCATCAAATTTTGGACAGGAGAAATCTCACCTGATCTCCACGTGACAACGACGGTGAATTTGTATTCTTGGGAGAAGAACGCGGCTTGCAAGACAAGAAAAACCTGGACACCGGTGTGGTGTAGGCCACATAGGCTCCGATGCTTAAGTTAGTGATGGTTTTGAGAGAATTTAGGTGTTCTAGGAGAGAGTTGTAGGGTGGAATGAACTTACCTTACTCTCCCTTCAATGGAGAGCTTAAATAGCTTCATTCCTATGATTTTTCGTGGGTTTCCGTCTTCAAATGGGGAAAGGAAAGATCGAATTGGGTTGAACAGAGGGCACACGGGCCATAAAGCACCGAGGCAAGGCCCAAAATTGGGCCTTTCCAAACTGGTCGGCCTCTTCCGGGCCGACCACGAGCTTGGGTTTAAGCCCAAGTCCGTTTCTTCTCCCTTTCATCTTGGCCAGTCCTCTGTCGGTTTCGGTCCGTTTTGACTTCGTATTGGACTTTTTTCCTCGTCTGGCCCTTCGTTGCAACCCTTTAGCCAACCCATTTTTGTTGGTCCAATTTTACCCATAACATTAGCCCCCACTCCCTAGTTAGGATTTGAGATTATGAGCGTGTGGGGTAATTACATGGAGCCTGACTTGGGAGTAGCTTATTAAGTTTTGGAGTTATTGTTGACATTTCGAGGTCTGCCTCGAATTATCTCTAGTTATTGTTGTCCATCCTTGTGAGGATTTTCAGTCTCCTAGAATGTCGATTTCTCCGTTTTCCAATAGGAATTTTAGAGTTCCATGACCCTTATTTCGCGTCTTGGTTTCTCCATTTCCTATGGGAATTTTAAGGTTCCGTGATGCTTATTTTGCGTCTCAAATCATCCCTAGGATTGCTTCTAACCCCGTAGGTGGGTAAGATTCTCCTCTAGATGTGTGTTCGTCCACATCCTGGAGAAAATTTAGGGCTTCAAGGTTCTCCTTGGATCTCCCCAAGTTTGTCGTCCAACCCCGTAGGGAACATTTTGATCTTTCTTGGGGGCTAAGACTCTCCTCTAGATTCGCAATCTATGCCGTTTTCTTGGAGAGAATATATAAATTCGAGGGCGTCCTCAAATTTAAGTGGGATTGCCATCAAACCCCGTAGGGGCCTCGTAGGGACTATTTTGGACTTCCCGACCTCTTGTAGGAGGGAATTTTGGCCATCTTGTAGCCGTGTAGCTTCATGACCTCCTGCTGGAGGGAATTCTTGGCTGTTTAGTAGCCTCATAGCTTCCCGTTTTTCATAAGCGTTTTCTGAACAACTGTAGCTTCATTTCAGGTGGATACCGAGAGAGAAGAGGAGGAAATTAGTCGCGAAGTGGAGATTGGGGGAGCAAAAAGGAATTCGGATACGTTTGACACGTGTCCGGTTCAGGCGTGCCAGGCCGGTTCGGTCAAACTGTAACAGCCCGAATTTTTCAATATGGTCATTCTAACAATAATGCGGAAGCGTAACAATCAAAACTAAAATAGACTTAAACAAATTCAGCTGAAGTAATTTCTTACAAAGGTTTTCTAAAAGAAACTATTGAATCCATAACAACAACTTTCTAAGTCTTGTGCCAGAGTGCTAACCTTCACTTCTTTCGAGACTATCACTTGATCCTTCGTAGGAAAACATTTTGGAAAAACAAAAATGAGTACAGAAATACTCAATAAGTGATCCGCTAACACGCAAGTGCACGTGATCGAAGTAATAAAGAAACTGGAAGTATTCCAGAGTATCGTACCCAAGGGAACAGGTTTTAACAAAATCTACTTAGACGACACAAAATATGTTTGCAAATTGCAAATTAAGGTAACCAATGGTGTGAAACAGATTGAGTGGTTGTTTTTGCTAAAGAAACTAAATAAAAATGATAAAAGAGGGATTCAAACGAGTTTTTGCTCCATTGAAAGAAATTGCGGCCAAATTGCAATTGCATTCCTATGACTTCAACATTTAAGCTTTGTAAACCGAATTCAACACCTATTCGACCTTCTATGAAGTATCTTTAGGAGGCTAAGCGATTAAACCGATATTTCTATGGCTAATACGAACTTAGTTAATTTTGAAACACAATTCTTTTGGTTTTAAAGGTTTTGCCCTATGTCTAAGGTCAAAAACAAATTCCTATGTCTAGGCTATTTTCCTTTATTGCTTTTATGAAATCTAAATTTTTATCTAACCTTTTCAGAATTAGACTCAATTTTTGTATACTAATCTAGGTGATCAATCTAGACTAATAATAAGCATTAAAATCAATAAAAGCAAACAAGCTATGGATGAAACAAGGTTGCTCTCACAATTAGGCCTTTATTCCTATCTTTAGGGCATCCACATGCTTGAATCCCAAAGAAGAAATTAGCTCATCATAATTAAATTAACAAAAACAGTAAGCTAAAATTAAAGTAATTCATTGGTAGAAAAGAAAATTTAGAAAATAAACTAAAGAATTCTAGCAATGGAAATTTTATTATGCCAAAAGAAGCTTTCAAGCAAAATGGAAGAATTTATAATTTTATTAAAATGCAAAAAAAAAAGAAGATACAATTAGTAACTATATTTAAATTAAAACAAAACAGCAATTAAAAATAATAAAAACAAAACAGAAATTAAAAACAGAAAATAAAGATGAAGAAAACAGTATCGTTCGTGAAAGAAACCCACAAAAAAAAGTGAAGATCTTCCTCCCAAATCGAGCTCAATCGAATAAGGTTTTGCTACTTACCAACATTAACTTCGTTGAGATCGAATTAAGGAAGAGATTCGAACTAAAATGACGAAGAATTGAATAGAAAAACAGAAACTACAAGCAAACTGAAAATTGCAGAAAATGGGCGAGCAGCAGAAAAACCTAGCCACCATTTGCTTCGTTTTCCACCATTTTTATAGGCGTTGAGGGCTAGGGTTTCCATATAAATCATCCTCAATCCATGGGCTAACTTCTAGGAATCAAATCGGGATGAAAATCTTCCAAAATCGTGCACAAAATCCATGATTTGCGTGATTTTCGAACTTGGTCTGTAATTCCAGAGAATGCAATTAGATTGCAATTGCATTCTCCTTCCTCTGTTCTTCTGGTTACATTGCAAATGGAATGCAATTGCATTCCTTTTGCAAAGTCTTCAATTCTGCACAAAAGACAACAACTTAAGCTACTTTCTTTATCTTTTCACTTAATTCCTTCTCTTATCATATTCCAACAAGCTTGCATGAATTTATTTAAAAATGTTATTTTTAGCTTGCTCGGTAATCAATAAAGCATGCAAAAATGGCAAGAACAACTTAGTTTTAGGGTTAAATAATCCTCATAAATGAGAATTATCAATAAGCAATTTCAACATCAAGTTCAGAAATTCATTTTCTTCAAAACAAAACATAAAAATTCAGTTTAACAAATCATTTCAATAGTTGAATAAAAAATCAAATATTCATTCGGTCATTTTCTTTTAAAACAATCATAAACAAAATACAAATATCCTTGTAAAACTTTTAATACAACTATTAAAACATTTAGTCAAAACTTTCGAAAAACAAAAATCTTTCAATTGAACAAAACTTTCATTTAACCAAACTTTCAAATATCGAAACTTTCAATTCAAACAGTACTGTCATTCAATCATTATTTTCAAATATCAAAGTGGGAATATACATTATTTGGGTAGCCTTCAGAACATATATGATGGTTACTCGTCGGTAACACCAATCAATCAATCAGAATATTCAATCAAAGTTGTCGATAAAAATCGACCAGAACATTCAATTCAATTACTTAAGTGTGGGGCCATGTGAGTGAAACACACACATGAATCTTCATTCCAAAGGAATGCCAAACCACAAATTGTGTCTTCCCACAAATAAGCTTCAATCAGTCAGAGATGTCGATAAAATCGACCAGAACAATCAATATAATTACTTAAGTGTGAGGCCACGTGAGTGAATAACACACATATGAATCTTCATTCCAAAGGAATGCCAAACCACAAATGTGTCTTCCCACAAATGTGTCTTCTCACAAATAAGCCAGAACAATTCCAATTTAGGCTACTACCACAAATAAGCAAAGTATTCCCAAAACATAAAATTGGCATATCTGGATAGCCGTTATCAAATCAATCAAAAATTCTTTTGTAAACATTTGAAACAAAACATGTAGTTTCAAATAATAATTTCAATAAAGATTCATCAAATCAACCATTCAAACTCAAAACCAAAACAAACTTACTTTCACTTTGAAATCAATCAAAATACCTTTATTTCAAATTATCCAAAATGGAAAAAAAAAAATACTTTCAAATAGAAAAAAATACTTTAAAGCATATAAAAACAATTTCGACCAATTTCAAATCATACAAAACATTCTTTCGAACATTTTTCAAATAAACAATATTAAAAACATAATTGTACCAAAATTGCTATTTTGGAAGGGATGTGGAAACTACTTACCTCTATCGATAATCCTACAATTCTCAATCTCAATCTCAATACCAAATCTTCTCCACTTTCATGAACAATCATCAACTTTTCCTAGAAGTCCAAACATATCCATTACTACACTGATCAAAAACCAAAATTCTATCTTAAAGATCCAAAAGCTTATCTAAAATATAGACAATCTTATCTACCCAATTTTTCCCATTCAAAACAATTGTCTGCATAAAAAGTTAGGGAAAGTAGGGTTCTTAGACCAAAAAAAACAGCACTGAAAAATTGGGTTAAAAGCAATTTAAACCCCAATTAAAAACGTATTAAAATCTATAAGATCAATACTTTTCAATACGATATAAAATACCAAACAAATTTTCAATCCTAAAACTTTTAAAACCTTCAAAACTATTATGAATTATAGACAAATAACCCAGAAAATTTTATGTTTCATAAAACAAAATTCTTCAAGATTTTAGCATTAAAAGAATCAAGATTTGCCACTTTTTAACACCAAAATCAGATCTGAAAAATCTAGATAAAACTGCTGTAAAAACCTTTAAAATATACTCTTTTCATGTAGAAATCAAAGGTATAAATTACACTTTAAAGAAACAATCATTTGGTAAACTTTCTTGTACAAAAAAAAAAACCCAAAAACATTACAAAAACAGTCCCAAATTTGAAGAAAATAGAGGCTGGAAAATTCTGGAAAATTTTTCTTTATCAAACCTTCAGTTTAATCCAAAATCCATAAGATGAAAAACTTTGATAAAGAATTAAGCAAACCAAAAACCTAAAAACTTTTTAGGGCAAAAGATTTTAAGAATCTTTTCATTCTAAACAATCAAGAATGAAAACAAAACCCAAAATTTTCCAAAAAGATTCAATCAAGAAAGAAAACAAACTTGAAAATAGAAGGGAAGAAAACTTACTGCTTTTTCTTTAGAGAGGAAACTGCAAAACTGACTTCTTCTTTTCTCTTTTTTTGCCGTCAAAACTTTTGATAAAAAAAAAGGTTAGGGCTTAAAAGACCATTTTTAAAAGAACCATGATCAAAACCCTTAAAAGATTATCTTCTTTTTTTAAAAAAAAAATAAATAAATATTATCTCCTAATTTAAAAAGAAGATGAAATCCTAATTCAAAAAGGTTTTAAAAAAAACTAATAAAATAAAAAATTCTTTATTTTTCTTCGGTTGTTACAAAATTGACCTGGTCGGCCTCGGCCTGCAAAACCTGGTGCTCGCCAAGCGCAGGCCTGTAGCCTCTGGCTCGAGTAGGTGGGCCTGCCGTGCGCAGGCCCTCCTCGACCTTGGTACTTTTCTCTTTTTTTTTTTTATTTTTTGAATTCAAAATTTGAATTTCAAATTCAGATATTCCCTCCAATTTCTCTTCCTCCTTCTCCTATAAATAGGAGCTCATTTCTTCACATATTCACACCATTCCCATCTTCTTCTTCTCTCTTTTAAGGTAGCCTGTGTTCTACTACTCTTCTATTTTTTTCTCTTTTTTTTTTTTGCTTATTGAGATGGCTAGTGAATGCTCTGCTACTTCTCCTGAGGTTGAAGGGTCTTCCTTTGGTGATGAGTTTCTTAGTACTAGTTATTATGAGGCTCAATCATCTTCTGATCATCTTTTCAGTGAGCCTTCTGTATATTCTGAGGCTATATCATCTATGGTGACCGAGACTCATCTTGAGCAACTGCGGTACAAGTATGATATTCCCATCGATGTACAATTGAGGATTCTTGGACCTGATGATCGTATTAAGGATCATTCTCTTGGAGAAGTTGCTTTTTATTCTGCTATGTTTAAATTTGGAGATAGTTTTCCCTTGCCTTTATTTTTACAAAGCTTTTTTATGTTAGTTGGGTTGGCTCCCACTCAGCTTGTCCCAAACAGCTGGAGTTATCTCATAAGCTGTTATGTATTATGGACAACATATGGCGATAGTAGTCCACTCACACCACATGTTTTCATGTCTCTCTACATTTAAGCCATAACCCCTCTTTTGGTCGTTTCTTTTATTATATGAGTTCTTCTTGTGGTAAACTGATTGATGGACCAAGTTCTGTTCATGGATGGAAAAATAAATGGTTCTTTGTAAGTGGAAATTGGTTAGTCCGTGGGCCCCAAAATTCCACCTACGCAGTTTCCATGAAGTTTGGAGATTATGGTGAGTTACTCTCTTTATTCTCCATTTCTTCTTGGAAACTACTTATATAAACCTTTATCTAACCATACTATACCTTCTCTTTTTCAGTTCCCTTTGAGTTCCATCGTTCCAATGCTGCTCAAGCATTTGTGAGAGCTGTGAGGAGTTTGGAAGCTCCAGCTCGTCTACGTCTTTCTCTTGTGAGTCAAGAGAATATCGTCGGAATCGAATTTTCTCCTCCCCCTCTTCCTGAAGGTAGGATTTGGACTCAGATTTTTCTTATAATTTTTTCTCTTAAAAAGCATTTGGTGCTGACCAAAGTGGTCGGCCTCGGCCTCCTTGGTCAGATATCAGTTCCTCTGCTTTAGCTTTTGTCTCATGTGTTTTCATTAACTCATGATTTTGTTACGTCTGTTTTTCAGATATGCCTCCACGGTCTACTTTTTTGTTTGAGGCTCAAAGGCAAAAGAAGAAGAAGAAGGCCACAGGAGGAGCTATGCCCTCGAAGGCCTGTGGCTCTAGCTCAGATGTGGGAGGTGTTTCTACTTTTGAGACTTCAAATCTTCCTCATCGACCTTCTGGAGTGAGTACTCATCGTACTAGAAGGGGTGCTCATTCCTTTCCTGAAGAGGATATTCCTTCTAATCTTACCACTTTCTCCCTTCCTGAAGATTTCTCTCTAGTACGTAATGAGATTGACATTCTGGGAAGAAGTTTTGAGCTTTGGAGGGGTGTTGGACATGACCATCCTCTAGGTTATAAAATGGAAGATCCTAGGGAGGCTGTCGTTGAAGGAGTTCGTGAGTTGCGCCATGTAAGTTTTTTAGTAGTTATTTGTCTTCTTTTATCTTGCATTCGCTTCTTTATAACTGACTGCTTCATTGTTTTGTCCTTAGGCTTTTGGTCGGCTTACTATGTCTATCATGACCATGGCTGAGAAGATCTCCTCTCTCCAACAGACCAGTGTTCCTAGGGCAAAGCTGGTTCAGGCTCAAGTTAGCTTGACTCAAGCCAATCGTCTTTTGGCTGAGGTTAGGATTGAGCTTGATTTTACAAGGGTTGAGCTCCAATCAATTCGTACCCAATTGGATGAAGCCAAGGCCCATTTGTCCAATGCAGAATATCTGGCTGAAGAGTTCAAGAAGACAGAGGAATATATTGTGATGCAGGATGAAATCTTTGACTGCGGATTTAACTGAACCGTCAAGCGCTTTTCCAAGCATAACAAGAACTTAGATTGTGAGATCATTCGAGAAGATTATGCTTCTTTCAAGAAAGATATCTTTGTCTTCCCTGATTCAGATGACGACTCTAATGGTAGTGGAGGAGTAGACATGAATGAGGGCTAAATCTTATGTGCTTTCCCTTTACTTTCTTTTTATCTTATTGTAAGACTTTTATCAATGAGAATATCTTTTCTATCCATCATCTTTGTTTCTCTTTAATGAATTTTGTTCTTAAAGAGGTAAACTCCATTGAACAGAATTATCTAAGTCTTACTAAACAAGATAAATTGATAAAAGGGGTCCTCATACATGCATCCAAACCACATACCATAGAAAATCACTTACTTGGACATGTTCGGCCTCGGCCTTGGAGGTTGGCCTCAGCCTAGATCTTTCTTCAATTAATGACTTTTCTACCTCGTTTGGTGTAGCTTCTGCCTCTTGTTCAATTAGAGAGGCATATCTCTTTAGTAGCTTCATTGCCTTTTGTTTCATAGAGAGACATATCTCCTATGTAGCTTCTTTGCTTTTTGTTTAATAGGGAAGCATATCCCTTTAGTAGCCCCCTACTCAAGTAGGAGTTTTTTGATTGAAAGTCATGCTTGAGTGACAAAATGTGTAGCTTGAGAATAGAATTTTATTGCTAATAAAATTTAAATCTTACATGAACTTTTAGAAGTTGACAAAAGAAATCCTAACTAGAGAAGAAGTAAACATAAAAAAATCCCCCTAGTAGTCTATAGGGGTGTGGTCGGCCTCGACCTCGGCCTTGGGCTTGCCGAGGTATGCTTTCTACTCGTTTCTTGATATTTTTACCTCTTTGAGTGATGTGAAGTAACACTCTCTTGAAGTTTTCTGCTCCCCTTTTACTATTCCCACTTCATTCAAAGTAGGAAATTTTAGTAGCTGATGATAGGTGGAAGCTACTGCCTTCAGTTGATGGAGTGTTGGTCTTCCTAATATGGCATTTTAAGCTGACGTGCACTCTACTGCCAATAAGTTAATCATTTTAGTAGTTGTATTCAGTCCATCCCCAAAGGTGGCTGGAAGTTCGATGATGCCTTCAAAAGTAACTCTTTCTCCCCTAAATCCAACCAAGGGAGTCAGATTCTCCTTTAATAGCCCCCTCTCTAACCCCATTGCTTTAAAGGCAGTCAGAGAGAGAACATCAGCTGAACTTCCTCCATCTATGAGAATTTTGTGAACCTTCACATTAGCCATAGTCAGGGTAACCACCAGAGCATCATTATGGGGTTGATGGATGACACTAGCTTCAGCCTCTGTGAATTCTAAGGCTTGGTTCATAGTTTCAGAATAGACTGAATACATACCTCGATAATCTGAGTCGTGTCTGGCCTCGCGAGAGATTGCCTTCCTTTTTCTGTCAGATTCACCTCCTGCAGGTCCCCCAAGTATGGTTCTGATCTCACATGGTGGTTTTTCGTTAGGTTAGCCTCGACCTCCTTCTGGTCAGCCTCAACCATCCTCTGGTCGGCCTCGGCCCTCTTTGACATATTCTTTCAGATACCCTTCTCTGATCAAGGTTTCGATTTCGTCTCGTAGCTGATAGCAATCGTGAGTTGCATGCCCATGATCTCAGTGAAAGAAACAATATTTGTCTTTGTCTATTTTTCCAGCTGGAGTTCGCATATTGTCTGGAAATTTCACCAAATTCAAGTGGCGATTTTCCATCAAGATCTGCTCAGAAGGAAGAGTTGTGGAAGTATACCTATCAAATTGTTGACCGGGGACTACCTTGGGTTTGGTCGGCCTCGGCCTCTTTCCTCGACCCTCCTTCTCATTGAAGTGGAAAAATTCTTGTCCCGAGATTTATCTTGCTCTGCGTGTCTGTTGCTTCTTTCATGCTCAAATGTAGCTTCTTTCAATCGTATCAGCTCCTCAGCACTCATATACTTTTGAGCTCTGGTTATGAACTCAACATAGGAGGTCAGTTCTTTCTTGCCAATCGATCTAAGCAAGCCTTTATCTTGTAAGCCTGCAACAATGGCGATTAGGGCAGTCATGTTTGTGAATCTTTCAACTTGCAACGCTTCCTTGTTGAAGCACGAGACATAATCACGTAAGGTCTCTTTTGGCCCTTGCTTTATGGTGAGCAAGTGCATTTGAGGCTTACGTTAATCTCAGCCTCCCAAGAACTGCGTCACAAATGCTCTTGCTAGCTCTTTGAAGGAACCAATGGACTTTCTCTTTAGCTTCCTATACCATTCTCTGGCTGGTCCTATGAGGTTAGAAGAGAATGCCCTGCATTTGATTTCCTATGAAACTCCATGAAGTTCCATCTGCGCTCGATATGTATCCAGATGTTCAGCAGGATCAGTATTATCATTGTATGGGGTGATGGTTGGCACTTTGAACTTCTTAGGAACCTTCTGTCTCATGATCTCATCAGTGAAAGGGGGATCGACTTGCTCGATGAGAGCTTCGAGATCCCACCTCTCGATTTCACGAGTTTTGAGAACATTCCATTGAAGGTCTCCAAACTCCTTTTGGATTTTCAGAATGTCTGCTTTCCATGGAGGACTTTGGTTTTGTGCATCATACCTCAATTTGATCTCCTTGGCCTCGGCCTCGGCTTGCAGCTTCCGCTTCAAGTCGATCAGACTTCGTAAGTCTGATGTCGCTTCAGTATTCTCATTGATCGTCGCTTGAACTTTTCATGGTCGGCCTCAGCCATTAGTCTACGAGACGACTTGCACAACATATTTTAATTTACCTTCCTTGCTCGCCTGACTTTTGATCGAGGGCTGACGTGGCTTGTCGTTTCCTCCAAGGATCAGCTTCTCGATTGGTTTTTGGGTATGAGATTTTGATTCTCTCATCCCCTCAACCACCTTCGCTTTTCCTTTTCTTGGGTCTCGTACGAGAGGTGGTTCCTCCTCTTGTTTTTCTTTCTTCTGATGATCTTGTTTTTTCAGTTTTTCCAAGATTTTTAAAAGATATTTATCCATGTTGTCGACCTTTCTTTTCAGCTCGACAATCTCCTCTTCTGGTCGGCCTGTGTCAGTATGAGGCCGAGGAGGAGAAACTTCTCTCGTGTGTCTTTGGTGACGATCCTGATCAGAATCATCTCCGTCTTCATTCCAGTTCTTGTTTCCCAGCATTTTGCTCATCTTTTCTGGAGAATTGAACTCAAATAAGGTTTCCCAAGCAAGCGTTGTCATTCCCCACAGACGACGCCAACTGTTGTTGCCAAATTTTGGAGAGGAGAAATCTCATATGACCTCCATGTGACAACAATGGTGAATTTGTATTCTTGGGAGAAGAACGCAGCTTGCAAGACAAGGAAAACCTGGACACCGATGTGGTGTAGGCCACACAGGCTCTGATGCTTAAGTCAGTGATGGTTTTGAGAGAATTTAGGAGTTCTAAGAGAGAGTTGTAGGCTGGAATGAACTTACCTTGCTCTCCCCTCAAGGGAGAGCTTAAATAGCTTCCTTCCTAGGGTTTTTCGTGGGTTTCCGTCTTTGAATGGAGAAAGGAAAGATCGAATTGGATTGAACCGACGGCACACAAGCCATGAGGGACCGAGGCAAGGCCCAATTTGGTTAGCCTCGGCCTGGCCGACCACGGGCTTGGGCCGAAGCCCAAGCCCATTTCTTCTACCTCTCATCTTGGGTCAATCCTCTGTCGGTTTCGATCCATTTTGACTTCGTATTGGGCTTCTTTCCTCGTCTGGCCCTTCGTTGCAGCCCTTTAGCCAACTCATTCTTGTTGGTCCAATTTTACCCATAACATATGTAATTGCTAATTATCATGTACTCTACTATTATTATATTTACACAATTATTTGTAACTTTTATTTTTGTAATGTTTGATGGACACTAAATAAACTTTATTTTCTTTTCATTATACTATAGTTGGTAACTGTGAAGATATCCACTATGAAAGTTTTCTATTGGGAGACAAGTCATCCTGGTTTACCACTCATCGAAAATTAATATAAAGAAATATTTTATCTTTTTCAAAATAAATTAAATAAAGAAGACAGAGAAAAAAAAAAAAAAAAAAAACCCCTGTAGTTTCCAGGAAAAGTAATGTTGCGTGTAATTATTAATGATCTCCTACCAGAAGATAGATATTTTATATTTCAAAAAAAAAACAAAAGATATATATATATAGTGAAAACAAAGACATTTTAGTTAAGACGTACCGTGCAACTAAAAAGTTTTCAAGGCGATGAACTCAAAAATATATATATATTAATAATAAATTTCAAGGATAACCATTTTTCTTTTTAAAAGTAAGGTCTAAGGATGACTATTCAGCGCTGAAGAGTTTTTCTTTCTTTCTTTTTTTGTCTGTTTTTTGAAAGTAGTTAAAAAAGTTTATAGGACTGCTGAATAATCAAAGGAAGAAAAATCATGATGTATGACCTACATTTTTTTGTTTTTTTTTTAAATGCATTTTTTAGTGTTGATGATTAAAAGTACTTTTTAAAAAATTTATATCATTTAGTTGAAATTTGAAATAAGAATAAAAAAGTGTTTTTGACCAATTTTGAACTTTTGAGAAATTTTAAAAATAGTTTAAAAAAGAAACACTTAAACTACTTCTAAAGGGAGTATTTAATTAATTTTCTTTAAGTACTTATTTATTAATTAAGTGTTGGGTTAAATTACAAGTTTAACTTTAAAACTTTTAGAGTTGTGTCGACAGGTCTCTAAATTTTTAAAAGTATTAATATGTTTCTAAACTTTAAATTTTGTGTTTAGTAGGTTCTTGAAGTTTTAAAAAGTCATTTAGTAAATCCTTGTACTTTTAATTTTGTATCTAATACGTTCTTGACCTATTCAACAACTTTTAAATTTCACGGACCTATTAAATAGTAAATTGAAAGGTTGTTGTCCTAATTTATTAGGCACAAAATTAATTTTGTGTCTAATAGGTCCATAAATTTTTAAAATATATCGAATAAAATCAAAGACCTACTAAACATAAAATCAAAAGTTTAAGAAACTATTAAAAACTTTAAAATTTCAAAGATGTGTTAGTTACAAAATTAAAAGTTTAAAGACCTATTAGAGACTTTTTAAAATTCAAAAACCTAATAGGCACAACCTTAATCGAAGTGTTTTATTTAAAAACACTTCATTGTTCAAAAGCATCCCAAACACAAATCCACTCTATCTTCATTTTTCTTTGTGTGCATGTCTTTGTCTTTACTCTTGAATTGTTCAAATCATTCGTTTCCAAAAAAAAAAAGTTCAAATAATTTATTTAGTACTTAATTAAGATTTAATCGTTATGCATTTAATAACCAAAAGTTTTAAATGTTGATATGAATGGTAATGTTAAAACCTCAGGCACATTTGATAACCATTTGATTTTTGAAAATTAAACTTATAAATACTACTTTCACTTATGAATTTCTTTACTTTGCTATCTACTTTTTACATATGTTTTCAAAAACCATGCCAAGTTTTGAAAACTAAAAAAAAAATATTTTTCAAAATCTTGTTTTTGTTTTTGGAATCTTGCTAATAATTCAAATGTTTCCTTAAGAAAGATAGCAACCAATTGTAGATAAATTGGGAGAAAACAAACTTAATTTTCGAAAACCAAAAACAAAAAACTAAGGTCCCGTTTGATAACCATTTGGGTTTTGGTTTTTGGTTTTTAAAAATTAAGCTTGTTTTCTCCCAATTTCTCTACAATGGTTTTCATCTCCCTTAAGGAAGTATTTGAATTCTTAGCCAAATTCTAAAAACAAAAACAAGTTTTTGAAAACTATTTTTTTTAGTTTTCAAAACATGGCTTGGTTTTTGAAAACATAGGCAAAAAGTATATGACAAAACAAGTAAAACCATAGGTGAGAGTATTATTTATAGGCTTAATTTTTAAAAACCAAAAACCAAAAATCAAATGGTTATCAAACGGGGCATAAATGATTATCCAACGAGACCTCAAATTTATAGAAATGTCTATAAAAATATCAATAAAGTGTTGATATTGATGGATATTTCTAGAAAAATTATAAAAAAATAAAAATAAAAAATATTTAAATTAACAGATAAGAATTTTACCCTTTATGAGTAAGTGTACAGTTGGGATTGCTTTATGAAGGATAAAAGCAATTATAGGAAAATCTTAACCGTTTTACTTGTTTGGTAAAACTGATTATTCAATAATCTATCTAAAATGAATTCTCAATTCCTTCTTACCTGTAAAATCACCCAATTAGTAGCTTTTTGAAGTAGCTTTCCTAAAAATTTGTTGTATTCTCTAACTAATTTATCAAAATTCCAATCTCATCCTTCTATATATATTATTTTGTCTTTCACACCTATTTCATCTTATTTCAATAAAATTTTGATTAATTCCATTTTTATTACATTTTTTTCTAAACTTTTTTCAAATGATTTAGATTAAGTAAAATAACTTGTCATTTAAATCATATAAATTTTTAAACAATTAACTTAGGGTAAAATATATATAAAACATCAACCTAAAAATAATTGAAACTATATGTCTACTTTGGTCATTATAGCTAAATCACAACAATTTTGTATTATTTTGCCAAACACTATAATCTGTTTTTTCAAGTTTAAAAGTTAAAATTTACCAAACACTAATTTGCCTCATGCAACAGCTGATTTTTCTAAAAGCAAAATTTCAGCAATTATTTTAAAAACTACAACAATCCCAAACTAAGTCTAAGTTAAGACTTTGTATTATTAATATAATATTATATTGGCGATATTTTGCTAATAATTTTTTTTGTTGTACTAAAAAAAAAGTAATAAATAAAATTTTTTCTTCTATTTCATTAATTTTTATATATGATATAATGAAAATATTCATTCACTCCTTATATGGATATCAAACTCTTAGACATATAAAAATGTTGATGGAAATATTACATGTGGATAGAACTTCAATATCTTGTTAATAATTAATTCAATTGCTATTATTAAAATTTTTGGAAAAACAATATATAATTTTATTTCCCGAGGTTCAATTTAGGTATCACTTTGGTTCTGAGTTTTAAAACCCCACATTTTTATTCTAAAATTTAATCCTTGCTGCTTTCAAGTGTCTTTTATTCTTTTGTAAAAAAAGAAAGAAAAAAACGTGTCATTTAGTCAATGTTTTTAACTTTTTTGTTAGTAAAGTAACCAAAAAAATACAAATACAAATAACAATAAACTAATAGTGGATATATATATATATATATATATATATATATATATATATATATATATATATATATATATATATATATATATTTGCAAATATGTGATTTTCTAAAAAAAATTGTAAATATATCATTTAAAAAATATAGTTGGAAATATAACAATTTGAATTCAAATTACTCCCCCCTTCAAATTTTGCAAATTGTTGGGGCATGCTCTTGGTTTTTAGGTTCACGACCATCTCTCCCCTCCAATTTTGATTCCAATTGGCACAATCCTTTTATCATCCCTTTCTAAGTATTTTCTTTTTTTTTTCTTTTTTAATACAAAACACAAATAACAAGAAGAAAAGTATATGAATTAACAATGACAGGAAAAAAAAAGTTATGATGTTTTTGTTTCTTATTTATTTGATTAATTAGTAACAAATTTAGAAAATAGAAGCGTAAATTTTTTTTTCCTGATAAGCAACATACTAAATTAATGTCTCGTGAGTCTAAAAAAAATTGATCCAATTAACTTTCCATTAATTAATTTGTAGAAAAATGACAAGGACAAGAATGAAACTCAAGTCAAACTTTTTAGGGGTTAAAAATGTTAACTCTCTCATCATGGAGTTTAGAAATAAGCCCTTGTTTTTTACCATAGGCATAGGGCCAAAGCCTCTAAGACCAAAGGATTATGTTTTTATTTAACTAAGTTCGTATTAGCCATAGACATATCAGTTTAATCGGTTACTCTTCTAAAGATCTTTCCATTAAGGTCGAATAGGTGTTGAACCTGGTTTTCATTGCTTCGAAATTCCGTTCAAGGGGCAAAAGCATGTTTGAATCCCATCTTTTTCTTATTGATTTTTAGTATGCATACAACCTTCCCAATTTATTTATATTGGTTATTGAGGTTGCTTTGTGTGAACATCTTTGCTACTTTTTGAGTTTTGTTGTATTCATTCTCTGTGGGATCGATACTTTGGAGTATTTCTAATTTACTTCTTGTTTGACAGTGTGCACTTTCACTAGAATGAGAGTTTTTCTATTCAAAAGTTTTCTTTTAAAGCCCACTTGTTTTCAATCGATCAGTAGGCCCTAAAATTTAATTCTAGAATGACCCATCAAGCCCATTAGGCTAATTCTTGGGGCTTTTCAAGATTTAAAATAATAAGCTCAAAGGTTAAGCCCATTGAGCTGATTTTTGGGATTTCCAAGATTTGAAATAATAAGCTTCAGGGTTGGCCTCAGATTTAATTTTAGAATCCCTTCAAGCCCATTGGCTGATTTTGGGCTTTCCAAGATTTAAAATAATAAGCTCCAAGGCTGGCCTCAAATTTAATTTTTGAATGACCGTTCAAGCCCATTGGGTTGATTTTTAAGCTTTCCAAATTTTGAAATAATAAGCTCCAGAGTTGGCCCCAGATTTAATTTTGGAATGATCCATCGCGAGATCTTTCTCAGATTTCTGGGTGGCGCTTGGGTTAACTAACCAATCCCCTTTTGAGGACCCAATTAATTCTCCAAGTTTTGTGTCCTCCGCACCTAAGTGGAGTTTTGCATATCATGCTATGTAAAGCTTTATTAAACTTGCTTAGTCATGCTCAATTGGGACCCATCATAAGGCGTACTCGTGGATGCTAATGCAAAAAGCGCAAGTGCACGCTGTCCAACAAGTAATATAAGGAAGTATTCCAAGTATCGAACCCAAGGGAACGGTTAACAAAGAGCTTTTCTGTTAACAACACAAGTACTTTCAAGTTGCAATCGAAGGTAACCAATTAAATAAGATGTTTTGGGGGGTTTTATGCAATGAAAATAAAGGAAACTAAAAGAACAGATAAGAAAATAGTAATGAGAAGCATGGAGTTAAAATCTGTTTCAACCCTGAGGAAATGCGGCCACCATGCACCCGCAAACTTGCTTAACTAAGTCCAGCTATTTTAGAGATTTTTCCTTTTGCTCCCACATACTACCTCTTTCAAGTTATGTGCGATTCATAAAAATGCTACTAAAATGCGCCTGCAACCTACCCTAACCGACACTTAACACCATGAATCGAGTTCAACACCTATTCAACCCTTTTCTAAGTGCTTTTAGGAGACTAAGAAATTAAACACATATGTCTATGGATAATTTTAACTTAGATAAATAAAGAATGCAACTCAATGATTCTAAAGGTTTTTGTCCTATGTCTAAGTACAAAAAGCGAAGTTCTATGTCTAGACTATTCTTCTAGATTGCTTTTATGAAAACGCGTGCTCGATCAAATACTTTCAGTATTGAATCTCACACAAGCTATGTTAACTCAAGTGATCAGTTTAAGCTAACAATGAAACTTAAACTCAATAAAAGCAAACGATGCTAAATGTTAAACAAAGTTACTCGAATCAAATGGTGGGGCTTATCTCCTTTTTAGGGTATCCACTTCATTGAATCCCCTCCAAGTATTTAGCTACTCATTGAAAAGAAAATAAAGTGCAGAAAATAAAGAGAAAACTGATTGAGAAAAGATAAACTTCATTAAAATAAAAGTGTAAAATTAAACAAACTTGAATTACAACTTAAAGAATTGAAATTTAATAGATAAACAGAAACTTACAACTTGATGAAAGAATAAAAACAGTAACTAAACTTGAAAGAAAAACAAAACGTACAAAACTTAAAAGAAAGCGATAAAGAACTCGAAGTTGTTCCTTCTTTCTGACTTTGTTCAACCTCTTTCGAGGAGAACAAGTGCTTACACTCCCTTCTTTCGAAGTTCGTGTCCGAATGAAGTATGAAATTATCTTGGGGGAGACTCGGTATGGCGGCTGAAAAGAAAACTGCAAATTTGGAGAAGAAGATAGAAATCTGAGCTCTCTTGAAACTGAAGCTTGAACTGCCTTTAATAGACCTCAAGGTCTAAGGTTTGCTGCAGAAATCAGTGTGGAGAGGCTTGGCCGATCATATCCTTTGATCCTCAGAGATTTGATTGAGAATATTTGATTTTATCTGCAAATCACTAGAATTTGAGAGAATCTGCCGAAAAGGTCCAAATGTGGCCACATAGTAAACGCAATTGTGCTGTTGTCAAAATAGCCTAAATGCAACTGCATAGTTAGGCGCATTTTGAGATTTTTCTACAACAATTGGAATTTGGCTTCTGCTCTCAATTGCTAGCGCATCCTGGTCGCATATCTCTTGCATCATCTTTCTTTTGCCTCAGTTGCGGCTAGAATGTGGGCACATTTGAGTCCTTTTTCAACTTCTACACAAAATCAACAAAAATTAACACTTTCTTAACAAAAATGACTCTAAATACACCTAAAAACGTATTTTTATCAAATCAAGACTTTAGACACATGTAAAACTTGTTTTTACTTAAATTTGCTCTAAATGACATGAATTATAACATTAAACACTCACTTTCTAAGCAAATAGCTTAGTTTTTAGAGCCAAATAACACTCATAAATGAGCGTTATCACGTACCTCAGATTTTTGGGTTGCCAAGATCAGTTAACCAAACCCTTTTATGGTTTAATCAACACTTCGGATTGCTTCCTCTGCAATTGAGTGCTCAAGAGTTTTGTGTGTTTCGTGCTTTATTGGCACGACATACTCGACTGTATCTCTAAGTGAACTCTTAGATTTTGGCTCCAATTTATCATATTTGGAGAGGTCTCTAGATTTTTGGCTTTAAATTTAGACTCAACTATAGGATAGTTAATCTTAGTATGTTGATCTTGACCAATCTCAGTTTCTTACCAAATTTCTCAATCAGAAAATTGTTTGAGTTCCAATTGGGTTCCCCAATGACAATTTTCTTTTATGTGAATAGCTAAGTCTTTGTTTCGTAGTTCGTCAGCTAATTTTCTTTTTATTTAAAAAGGGTGGCGTATCCCCTGTCTTGCTTTATGTCTGATAGGGAGGCATATCCCTTTTTTCTTTTTGTTTGGGAGGAAGACATATCTTCTATTTAGTCCCCTAATCAATGAGGACTTTCCTTACAAGGAAAACTTGTATGATTATATATTTAAAATCTTACAACCTTCAGCTTTGTCTTTTCTATGTTCGGCCCATTTGGGGTAGCTCTAAATTTTAGGCTTTTGTTTGTAATAACTATTTAGGCTCATTGAGCTGTAATTAGCCTCCAAGATAGTATTCTTCATTTGTGACAAGTGAAATTTATAGTTTATTATGCTAATTGAAGGAAATAATTGAATTAAACCCATAGTGAAAGCGTTGGAATCGATTTTTATTTCATTTTAGAATTAAAGGAAAAACAATTTTAGGCTAAGTAAAATATACCTTGAATGAAATATGGAGAAAGTTCTGGCGGTCCTTTACTTCTTGTGTTCCAAGATTTCCATAAAGTCTTCCTTACTATGATTCGAACACAAGATCAAGGTTTGTGAGAGCATCTTGAAAGAAAATTCAAGGGATTGGAGAGTAAGAGGTTTAGAGAGAATTCTCTAATTCTCTATTAAGGAGACGTGTGTTATAATGACTCAAAAGGCCCTATTTATAGGGATTTGGGGCAAATCTTTGCCATAATTAAATAATATATATTTGAATATCTAATATAATAAAATACATATATTTAATCTATTTGAATCTTATTCAAATCTTTTAAATTCTCCTGCGATATTTATTTCTTTATTTGAATCTTATTCAAATTTTATAAATATCTTTTCTTTAATGTATCTAATATACATTAATTATTTTAATATTTAATGTATCAAATACAATAAATATATTTTTCTCTTTTATATTTAATATATTTAATATATTAAATATTAATTTGAACACTTCAAATTAAATATTAATTTGAACATTTCAAATTTTTCTTTCAACTAAGTTGATCTTTTAGTGTTACTATGAGCTAGCAAGGGGACCTTATGGACCCATAGATTATAAGCTCCAATGATACAAAATTAATTAATTAAACTCTTTAATTGATCAAGTTTCTTTCATTAACTCGAAGGTCACTCTACTATAGACCTGGAGTTGCACTCTTATGCACTGTGGACAAGTTGTGTCAATGGATATAATCACTAGTTGTTTGTAATTACAACTGGGTCAAAAGTATGTTTTACCCCTATAATTACATCTTGCACCTTAAGTACCACCGATCCTCTAATGAATAATTTGTTTATGATCCAACCATAAATTAAGTCCCTCTCGGGTCAATGAGAGTGTGGGGCCCCATCGTTCAAGTCTCGAAATCAACACTTAAGGGAACTACTCATCTACTTACCCTATAAGGGAAGGAGTAAATTCCATATTGTGAGATTATGTTCCCAACTCCCTATTTGGTCAAGTCTCCAAAATGGTAAGCATATTGAATCAATTGCAAAAGTCACTCTCACCCATGCAAATCAAAGGACAAGCCCTCATAGGCAGCATAACTCACTTAGAATTAACTGATTTATGAAGAGGGATTAAATATTTCGTGGTCCAGTCTTATTCAAACTCATTGTATAAGATACTCTCACTCACATGTCTCCACATGAATGATTTGGATCAAATCATTTATAACTATTACAAAGTGGGCCGTATCAATAGTGCTACCAAGATAATGCACCAAACCTTATCCATATACTATGACTCTTTAGGTTATTTCTTGAACATGATCCTCCCGTATGTTAACCACATAATGTTCAAAATTACACTAATAACCTTGTATTTTTCATATAATAGATAATATTATATTGCAAGTAATTAAAATAATTATTAATTATTAAATAAATCATTAATTACGAGGCTTTAGAGCATAAATCCCAACACTAACAAACTACTTTTATCAACTATTCTACATTTAAAGTATAATTTTTTATGAACATGATATTTCTCATATGATATCAAAAGTTCAATGAAAATACTTTTAAGCGATTTAAAGAAGAAGCTATGTTGATTTAATTTCATATATGAGGAATTAATGTATGTTAAGAATTTCATAAAATAGGTCTGCATTCAACTAACTTATTATATCAAATAAGTAATTGCATGACCTCCAGAATTCCACATGAAATTTTTTTTCTTCTAATACATTAGTTTATTCATGTTATACTCATATTCATTATATCACTAAGTCATACAAGAGTTTATTTTAAAAAAAAAAATACAGAGCATGACATGCTAATTAGTGAATTCTATAACAAAATACAAGGAGATGCCATTTTAAAAAAGACAAAAGATTAAAAAAAAAACTATTTTATAATCGTTGTATCATCTAGTTTTTTAATTTTTAATGTAGTATCAAGAAGGTATCAAGTTCGAAATAAACTTATTTGGAATTTTGTAGTTTTGTAAAGATCTTTGATGTTGAGGCTTCGAAATTTGCTCCTATGGATCTCCACAATTATCTTCTAGATTAATGTCATGGAAAATGATAAGTGGTCTTGGCCCGGCTCAATCATTGTGGCTTTAGCTCGACCATTGTGGCCTCAGCCATCCATCAGTCAACTGCTATAAATTCATTAAATGGCCTCCTAAATTGATGTAAGGGAGGATCATGAATCCTCTTAGCCTTGACTAGCCCCCCATATGTTGTTTTAACTTTATCTTAATTGCCTTATGGGTTGATATAAGGAGTAATGGTGAATCCTCTTGGCCTCGGCTAGCCGCCAGTTAATTGCTTTTTTTTTTCTTGGAATTGTCATCTAGATTGATTGAGGTTGTCGCTAATTCCTTTGTAATTGTGTTTGCTTTTTGTTTAAAAGGGAGATATATCCCCTTTTGATTGTGTTTTGTTTAATAGGGAAACAAGGAGAATGTTACTTGTAAGAAGATCTTGCCTGAGTACAACTTAATTGCTATTCACGAAAAAAAAAATCTATCTTACCAAATGAAACTTTCTAACCTACTAAGCAAAACTTTCAATGGTTCCATATATTATAAATACAAAGAAAATAAAGGAACTAGAAAAAGCCTAAAAGGATGAGGTGACCTTAGGTTGGCCTCAGCTCGACCTTGGCTCGGCTTTAGCTCAGCCTCAGGTCAATATGTGTTTTCTCTGTAATGTATTGCCGGGGAACACTTGTTCTGGTTTTGCTTCTTTCAAAGAAGTACAATAACATTCTCTCGACATTTCCTGTTCTTCTCTAACTACTCCAATCCCATTTGGTGTTGGAAACTTCATGGTTTGATGATAAGTGGAGGGCACCGCTTTTAACTCATGAAAAGTTAATCTCTCTAAAATTGAAATGCAATTTGACTTGGTGAGATCGTGAAACCATTTGATTTGGTTTCGAGGGAGGTCGGCCTTGGCCTCAGTCACAAGAGGTTCATAAATGACTCCCCACCTCGGCCTTGGCCAGGGCATGCTCAATCAAGCTATGTTGATTCATGTCCAAGGTGTTCTTAAACCAAATGCTCGAGTTGGCCTTGGCTTGGCTCGGCTCGACCTCATCCCGACATCTTATATATATTTTATGAAGCCATTACATATCAAGGCTTCAATATCATCTTTCAGGCCACTTTAATAAATTTAATTGACATACCTCCACAAAGATCTGTTTAGGTGGGACCGTTGTCAAAGTGTTATTCTAAAATTGATTGGCTGGGTGACCAAGGCGAGGTGACCTTGGGTCATCCATCTTCTGTCTTTTTGGCAACCTTGAGCATCCCTTTAGATACACATTGGTCTTCAAAGAAAATACCTAGGTTGACCTCAACTCGTGTCGGTTTCGACCTTTTCATCGAATATTAGGGTTTGACCTCGTCCTCGGCTGGTGCAACTACTATGGCTTACTTGCGGCATCTCTCTTTTGTTCCTACCTAAGATTAGCTTTTCCTTTGGTTTCTAACAACGAGTATATGATTTGCTCAAGTCTTCTTCCATTGGGGCTTTTCCTTTTGCAGGATCGCAAATGAGTTCTTCCTAGTGGTGATTGAGGATCTGATCAATTTTGTCTCCAGTAAAGTCAGTGATATCTCTAGATTTGTATCGCTTCTCAACCATGAAGGTTGGGTCGGCCTTAACCACATTAGGTAGGCCAACTTGAGTTTTTCCTACAATGCCTTTTATTTTGTTCGTCGTTCCCTGAATCTCCATGAGCATCACTTCATTCTTCTCTGGTCTTCCTTCCATTGGAAGAGGTCGGGTGAGCTCATCCATGATGAACAGGACATGGTGATTTGAGGGATTATTCCCCTAACTCGAACTCTTCGCTAATAGCAATTCTTGTCTATTTTGTCAATCTGCTTCTTTAATGCATCGAATTCCTCGGGTCGACTCTTCCAAGGCCGAGGCCAAGGTGAGCTCATCCCTAATGGTGGATTCACCATCATTTTAGAAGTCTTTTCCCTAATGGTGAATTTGCCATTATTTGAGAAGTCTCTTCACTTGTCCTTTGCGAATGGTGTTTTTTATCTGAATTATCTACATCCATGGCACAGTTTGGATCCATGATCTTCTTGCTCATCCTTGATGTTGGTGTGCAAGTTTTTTGGTAGAACACTCTAGATCCCCACAGATGGTACCAATTGTTGATGCACAGATCTGGACAAAGGGAATGCACTTGATCTGCACGTATTCAACAGTGAAATTTCTATTTTTGAGGGGAAAGAGGTGGCCTACAAAGGTGTAGTAAGCTTAAGAGTTTGAGGGTTGAGTAGAAGTTACCTCCAATGGAGTTATAATGATGTATTTATATGAGGATGACCTAGGTTTTCACTCTTCCTTTTTCGAATTGGGTTAGGAGAGAGTTAAATTTGGGCTTCCCCCAAATTTATTGGATTGTGGCTGTGAAAAGTGCATGCCCACATGCATTCAGGTCAGGTTGGCTTGGCTCGAGCTGAAGTGGGCTCCAGGGCCTGTTGGCCCACTTGCTTTTCCACTTGGGCCCAATCTCACTGCAAGTTCTAGATGAATCTCTATTCGACCTTAGTTGTCCTCAATCCCTTTGGGTTTGATCCTATTATCTAAAATCACCCATAATAGCTTGCATATATGGCTTTCAAAGTGGATCTTTCAAAATAAAGAAAGACAATTGACTATGAATAGTCGTTTTTGGTTTAGAATGTCTCTCTCCATATGCCCCAGTGCCCCACTGATAGCTCTTAGAATGAGAGCTATTCAGGGTGTTTTAGTAAAGATTTTGTGGCTTAAAAGCACTATCTTATGTACTTTTGTACTGAAAGGCCTCTTTGAATTGATGTTTTAGTAGTAAAGGAGTCCATTTTCATGTGAAAAGCACTTTTGAGCTTTTTAATGCATAATATTACTTAATTGTGCTATTTGTGACTTGTGTAGGCCATTGTTGAAGGTAAAAATGGCTAAGTGTGGAAAATTCAATCTGCTATGCTAGAGCTTTGTTGTTGATGGAAGGTCAAGCTTACTGGAGCAATTGTTGTGTTTTGATGAAGCATCATTAAAGCTAGAGCATTTACCTGGGATTAGTTACGCAAAATGCACGTGGGAGTTATTTCATTAATTGACGTGGACAATTTATAACACCTGTACTGATTTAAACCAATGAGGGGCTGCCATTAGTTTTAAAATGTCCACTTAGCCCTGATTTCAAAGAAGGGGAGAGGTTTAAAGCCCTAGCTTGCCATTTTTAGAGGAAAGCTAGGAGGAGCTTGGAGATTAGACAAAGGAGGGGCAGAATTTCGAGAAGAAGAAGAAAAACCCTTTTTGGGAGGTGATCCACTTTTGGAAAGGAGGGAATTATGCCATAAAGGAGCTGCCCAACATCGTTTCTTGTCCATTTTCTCCTAGTTTCTACAGTATTTCTTTATTTTTCAGCATTTTGATATTAAAGACAAGTTTAAGAATGTTATTTCAGACTTTTCTTACTGTTATGTTGCTGTCTTTTCTTTTAAGTATGAACTAATCACCCCTTGGGTGAGGGATTAGGGGAATTATTGTTGATTCTTGCTGAATGAAATAGTAGACTTGCATATTCTTCACTCTTATGCCTTGTGTGCTTCATTTCTAGCTTAGATTTGTCTGGCCAACTCATCTAGGCTGTGTTTATCTTGACTTTGGGAAGAGAAGGGATAAACTGAATGCATAGTATAGCATTAGTTCTGATTAGGAGCATGCTCTAAGGTAATTGAGGACACTAGGGATGGTAACCCACCTAATGTTTGTAGTTAAGGGCTTAATTTCAAAGGTTAATGGGAGTTAATCACTGATTCTTCGGGAATTCTGGAAAGAATCCGCGAATTAACCTGTATTGAGTGTTGAAGCATGATCTATGTTGTAGCATTTAGTTTGATGAAGCAAAAATTTTACCCCTAATCCTGATCCCTTTTCACAGAATCTGTTTAATTCCAGTTTATTTACTGTTTTCCTGTTATTCCAGCATTCCAGCACCAATTTAATCTTGTTCCTTAGTTTCTTTTAATTTCATTGCACCAATTGATGTTTATTTCTTGTTACCTACCTAAAATCAACTTAGGCATTGCAAAAATCCACATAACTAGTCCCTGAGGAGAACAATATAAAAATACTTATCACTTGCTGCATTTAGGCTGTGTATACTTGCACATTTAGGGTGTTTCCATTCTGAAATTGCATACACTCTTTTAAGCAACACCCACTGAGATGTTTCCACCATTTTAATTTTCAAAATGTTTAACCACCAATTGAACGGTTTTTTTCATGAAAATATAAAGATCTTAAATATTTTTTTAATGTATTCATAATCTTTTTAAAAAATAATTAAACATCTTAAAGTATAAATATATTAAATATATTATTTAAAAAGATTTATCCCATATATTTGTCTTAGTTAGTAGATTGATTATTTGATTTTTTTTAAAGAAATTTTTTATTTAGTTTTACCTTCCACAACTATTTTCTATTCTATTACAACATTTTTATTAACACCATAATTTGAACCCTTCAATAAAATTAATAGTTTCATATCCAAAATAAATTGAATATCTTATCTCAGCACATTTTCATGCCGATTAGGGGTGTTCATTGTGAGACTAAAAACCGATCCGACCGACCGAAACCGACAGAACCGACGTAGGTCGGTCGGATTTCATTCATAGTCGGTCGGAGTCGATTTTGCCCATTGATAAAATCGACCGTCGGTCGGTCGGAGAGCTCAATAAGAACCCAAACCGACCGACCGATCGATTTTTACAATTTAAAAAAAATAATATAATACTAGCCAACTTTCCTCTCTTGGGAAGAGGAAGACCAATTGGTTTTCCTCTTCCCGAGGAGGTAATTATTATAAAAAATATATATATTTTTTTTATTTTTTTTCTCTCTCCTTTCTCGATTTCTCTTATTTTTCCAATTTCCACCATACTCCATTCTTCTCTCTTCTCTCTTCAACCTCTTCTTCTTCTTAAACTTCTTCTTCTTCTTTCTTCTTTCTTCTTCTTCTTCTCTTTCACCAACAACACTTCAAACTTGTGATCTCCAGATTTGTGCACATCCACAAAGCCAACAATCAATAAAAAGAGTCATTCTTCTTCCTTCTTCTTTCTTATTTTCTTTTTTTTTTCAAGATTTCTTCTTTCGTCTCATTCTTCTCCATCTCTTATTCATTTCTTGTTTTTTTTTTCTCTATTGCTTCTCTCTTCTCCCTTTTTTTTCCTCTTTTCTTATCCTTTTCTCACGTATTTTTGTTCAGTTTGCCAGAGTTACAAAAACATACAAGAACCGATCGAAGAAAACTAATGTGTCGGTGGTCGGCGTCGGTTTTCACCCAAAACCGACACTGACTGACCGATGAACACCCCTAATGCCGATTGTCGCAACGTCATCACGACGCGGAGCGGCCGACGTCCTCTCCTAGGAGTCTCTTTAGAGGTAAAAGGTTTGGAGTCGCCACCAATCATTATAGGGTGTGATTGGTCACCTATTTTAGAGGAAAGGGGATAGTCTATGAAACCAGAAATTAGGCTCGGGAGTCGATTGAGTGTAGAGAAGGTGTTAGCACCCCTACAACACCCGTTTTAGAAAAACGGTTACCACATTTTATTTCAAAATTATCCTTTTATTTAATAGTCCGAAAAAAATATTTTTATGTTTTATTTTGAATGTCCCAAAATTTATTAATTCACATTTAAAAATAAAATATGAATTAACAACTATGAGTGGCTCAAGGCCATTAGAAAAACTTGGAATTTATTTTGATATTTCAAAACAAATTCCTTATTTTATAAAAACAAATTACTTACGAAAGAATTTAAAACAAATGGTTCTTATTTCAGAAATCCAATTTTAAAGGAGGCAATTTATTTTATTTCAAACTTTTATTGCAAAAATGTAATTTTGATGAATTGGAAGGTTCTTATTTCAAAAATCCAATTTTAAAGGGGCAAATTTGTTTTATTTCAAACTTTTGTTGCCAAAATATAATTTTAATAAATTGGAATGTTCTTATTTCAGAAATCCAATTTTAAAGGGGCAAATTTGTTTTATTTCAAACTTTTGTTGCCAAAATGTAATTTTGATAAATTGGAATGTTCTTATTTCAGAAATCCAATTTTAAAGGGGCAAATTTGTTTTATTTCAAACTTTTGTTGCCAAAATGTAATTTTGATAAATTGGAAGGTTCTTATTTCAGAAATCCAATTTTAAAGGGGCAAATTTGTTTTATTTCAAACTTTGTTGCCAAAATGTAATTTTGATCAATTGGAAGGTTCTTATTTCAGAAATCCAATTTTAAAGGGGCAAATTTGTTTTATTTCAAACTTTTGTTGCCAAAATGTAATTTTGATAAATTGGAAGGTTCTTATTTCAGAAATCCAATTTTAAAAGGGAAAATTTGTTTTATTTCAAACTTTGTTGCCAAAATTTAATTTTGATAAATTGGAAGGTTCTTATTTAAGAAATCCAATTTTAAAAGGGCAAATTTGTTTTATTTCAAACTTTGCTGCCAAAATTTAATTTTGATAAATTGGAAGGTTCTTATTTCAGAAATCCAATTTTAAAAGGGCAAATTTGTTTTATTTCAAACTTTGTTGCCAAAATTTAATTTTGAAAAAAGTTTCAATGAGATTGAACAAATTTTGACTAATTGGGTAGTTCCCAGGTAGAGGTGTTCCCTTTGGTCAGCTTAAATACCTCAGCCTAGACAGAACAAGTCCCGCATAATCAAATTTTATTCCAAACTTTTGTTTTATTTCAAATTTTCGTTGCCGAAATGCCATTTTGAGAAATTGGAAGGTTCTTATTTCAGAAATCCAATTTTAAAAGGAGCAATTTTTGTTTTGTTTCAAACTTTGTTGCCAAAACTTAATTTTAAAAAATTTTCCATGAGATTAAATAAATTTTGACTAATTAAGTTCCCAGGTAGAGGTGTTCCCTTTGGTCAGCTTAAATACCTCGGCCTAGACAGAACAAGTCCCGCATAATCAAATTTTATTCCAAACTCATTAATTAATTACAACTGGAGAGCTCAACTAGAAAATCTAAATTAAGACCAAATTAAAATTTTACTTTAGTTGGAATCAATTTAGAAATAAATCAATTGAAACTAAAGTGAAATTGTACTTAGAAAATTCCAAATCGAATCAAATTTGAATGAAATCATCAAATAGCAAAATTTAAGTAATTTGAAAATTAAGCAAATTAAGCAATTTAACGAATTAAACAATTTACCAATTAATTCAAATCAAAACAAGCAAATATCAACATTCAAGCAATTTGCAAATTAAGAAAATTAAGCAATTTACAAATTAAGCAAATTAAACCGTTTGCAATTTAATTCAAATTAAAATGAAATAAATCAATTTTCCAATCGAATGAAATAACGAATTAAACAACATGTCATAAATCAATTGAAAAATAAATCGTCAAATGATGGAATGACCCATTCAAAAATTAATTGAAATTTAAATAACATTTAAAGCTAATTGACATTTAAACAACAATTAAGACCAAAATGAAATTAAACCATTCAAGGACTATTTGACATTAAACCAACATATTATGGAAAAATTGAACACACAATTAATTGGTCAATTAACAACCTAATTGTAATTTAAACAACAATTCAAGTTAATTGTAATTTAAATGATAATTAAAGTTTGAGTATGGTCCGTTTGACGAATAAATATAAAAATTTAAAACAAATCAAATCGAAGTATAAAAATTAACGGACCAAATACGGTATCTACACTGATCATATTATGATCTTAATAATAATGAAAAAAAAAACTCTAAGGTATGATATTCAATTTATTTTGAATTCAAAAACCATTAAAAAAATTTAAAAATAAATCAAATAATTATCTTAAATAAAATTGTGAATTAAAAAACCATTAAACATTTTTTAAAAATAAATCAAATAATTATCTCAAATAAAATTTTAAATTATTGAAATTATGATCTCCATGGAAATACTCTAAGCTAAGATATTCAATTTATTTTCGATTCGAATCATTAATTTTTTTAAAAAATAAAACATTGAATGGTTTAAATTATGATCTTAATAGAAATGCTCTAACTGAAGACAAAGCAAAGCAACCATTGAAAGTAAAATTATAAATCTAATTAATTATTTGAGACAGCAGAAGTTAAATAATTATGAGTTAAATGATGTATTAAATTTATTTATACTTAAAATTATTAATTGTCTTTTTTAAAAAATTATGAATACATAAAAAAAGTAAAGAGAAACTTTAAGATCTTTAAGTGATGATTTTGAGGGAAAAAAATCTTAGGGCTTGTTTGGATGGAGGTGTTGTGGGGTGGGAATAGGCTGGGGATCCCCAAGCCCATGTTTGGTTTAATTTTTTGAATCACATGCCTGGAAATATGCTTTTCTCAGGCATCATTAACAAGACATTGCATGAGTTTTTTAAACCCATCCGAAATCATGGGTTTCAAAAACCTTTTTTTTTTTTTTTTTTTTTTTTTTTTTTTTTTTTTTTAAATTCTGTTATACTTTATTATTCTCTCTCTCTCTCTCTTTTTTAAATTTTTATTAGCTTCTATTATTCATTTTTTCTTCTTTTTCTTTATTTTCCATTATTTTTTTCTTCAACTTTCCTCCATATTTACTTTTCCTTCTAATCTTTCTTTTCCTTTCTATGTCTTTCTTTTTCCTATTTTTCTCTTCTCATTTTTCCCTCTATCTAACATTCTCTCTCTCTCTTTTTTTTTTTTTTTTACTTTCTATTATTAATTTTCTTCTCTTTCTTATTTCTTTCTCTGTGTCATTTTTCTTCTTTTTCTTTATTTTTCTACATCAATTTTCTTCTTTTTTCTTTTTATATTTCTTTTCTAGTTTTGTTCTTTTCGTTTTCTATCATTTTTCTAAAACTATAGTGAAAATGACTAATTAATATTGGCATAATATAAATTTTTATTTTGTCTATGTTTAGTGGTCACTTTTAGATAGATTATATTTGATTTTTGAAATATAACAATCATAATTAATTTTTCAACTTGATTATTGTATTAATTAATTATAATTAAAAATTTATATAATTTTATTAATTACATTTCTTTGAAGATAATTATTAAGATTGATGACTACATAAAATTATGAACCTAAAATTTAAGATATATTATTTATAATACTAATGAATAAAAATTTAATTAAAATTTAATTGCTTAAAATTATTTTAATAAATTGACTTAATAAAAATAAATTAATAAGAATAATTATTTTAAAAGTAACTCATGTAAATTTGACAACATTCTCATGTAATACTAAATACATAAATCATTTATTTCTATGAAAATCTGTTAACATTTCCATGCACAACCAAACACAGTTATCTTTAATTCCCAGACATCTTTTATTCCCAGGCATCTAGAAAACCTTAAACCAAACGGCCCTTTAGGGTAGTTAAACATTTAAAAAAAACTGGTGGAAATATCTTTTAGTAGTGGGCCTAAGATATGTCATATAATGCATAAGAGACGCCTTCAATTGTCTTTCATTGGAAGATGCATTCAAAAACAGACAGAAAGTACTCTATTTTAATAAATTGTTTCAAATCTACTCAATCTATCCATTTTTTCATAAAACTACATTAATTAATCTTCCGATTAGCCATGAATTATCTCAGCCAATTATCGTTCCCAATCAATTATCTCAGACAATTGTCTTTTCCATTCATTTTTTTCATAAAACTACATTAATCTTTTCTCAGTCAATTATCTCAGGCATATTCCGATTAGCTCTGAAATATGCATTAAATCAGCCGGTCTAAGGTTTAAATTGATAAAATTACAAGCTAACCCAAGTATAGTTCAACTGATTAAGGCATATGTGCTTGATCAAGAGGTTCAAATTCTCTTACCCATAGATTGTTGAATTACTATTGTACCAAAACTTATCTTTTAATCACGACTCAATATTTTAAAAAGTTTAAATTCATGTACACAAACATGAAATATGCATTAAATTAGCTGGTCTATATGCAAAGTATAAATTGATAAAACTAAAAGTTAACCTCAATATAGTTCAACTGGTTATGATCAAGAGGTTAGAGATTCGAATTCTCCTACCCATAGATTGTTGAATTATTATTTTACCAATTTATAACTTTTAATCATGACCCAATATTTTAAAAAGTTTAAATTCATGTACGCAAACATGAAGATTTTGCTTGGAGCCCTCAAACGTCTCAACCTAAGTGGAATCTACGCTCTACGACACAAATTTTAAATAAAATAGTAATAGTTCTACACAAGCGATAAACTAATAGAGTCAATGGTAGTGATTTTCCATACAAAAATCATATAGCCACAACTTTGAAATTTTTTAAAATATAAAGACTAAACATATACTATATTAAAAGTTAAAACGACCTACTATGTAATTTTATTTTTTTTTTGAGTTCAACAATATTTGGAAGTGGAAGGATTCAAATTTTTAACTTCTTGATTGAATGTACATGTCGATTACTGCTGAGATATGTTCATTTCAGCACAAACTATATAATTCAATCCCCAATAAATGAGCTAGTGTGTAGTTTGAAAATTCAACAATATTTGGGAGAAACATATGGAATACACGTCAACAATTGTTACGAAAAGTCTTTGCTTCAAGAAAGAAACTAAAAAACAATTGACAAGTTGTGCTCGTTTAAGTCTCTAGACAATAGTTTCACTTTCATCGTTGCTTTCAACTTTCTCTGCTTGGAGCAAAAAAAGCCACAAACGTCTCCATCACCTTGTCCAAAATATCTTCCTTCTTTTTTCCCAACAAAAGACTTTGGACAAAAAACTTGACTTTCACTCGCAATGTCGAGTCAAGAAAAATCCCTGATTACAAGAACCAAGAAAAGAAAGACGATGAAATAGATCAACAAACAGCCATGGAAGATATTTTCCTTTACATTTTTCTCTTTCTGATCTCTCTCCTTTTTGCCCACAAATTTTTGCTACGCCATGGCAGAAACCTCCCACCAAGCCCACTTTTTTCCCTTCCATTAATAGGTCATCTCCATCTCCTAAGACATCCAATCCACCGAAATCTTCACGAGCTCTCAAAGAAATATGGCCATGTCTTCTCTCTCTGGTTCGGTTCCCGTCTCGTTGTAGTCGTATCATCTCCTTCTGCAGTTCGTGAATGCTTCACAAAAAACGACACCGTTCTAGCAAATCGGCCATTTTTGAACACTGGAAAGCACTTGGCGTATAACTTTACAGTATTAGCCGTCGCCCCTTATGGCGAGCTTTGGCGTAACCTTCGCCGCATTAGTACTTGCGAGATTTTCTCTGCGAGCCGGCTTAATTTGTTCTCGGGAATTCGACAAGATGAAGTCAAGCGGTTGTTGAGTAAATTATGTGGCGATTCGTCGGTGGAAGAGTTGTCTGTTGTCGAGCTTGAGCCGATGTTTTTGGATCTTACGTCAAATATTGTCATGAGGATGGTTGCGGGGAAGAGGTATTTTGGAGATGATGTGTCGGATGAAGGAAAAGCGAGGCAATTTAGAGATGTTGTGAAGCGAGTTATGTCGTATGCTGGGGCAACAAATCCAGGAGATTTTATACCCATATGGAATTGGATTGATCCAACTGGTTTAGAGAAGAAGATAATGAAAGTTGGACAGGAAGCTGATGCAATTTTTCAGGGTTTAATTGATGACATTCGAAACCAAAAGGAAAGTGGAAATACGATGATTGATCATTTACTTCACTTGCAGAGTACTCAGCCTGAATACTTCAGTGACCAAATTATAAAAGGCCTCATACATGTATGTTCTAAGCTTTTTTTTTCCCATCCATTTATTGTCTCTCTCTCTAAGATGTTGAATTCTTGCAGGTTATACTCTTTGCAGGAATCGATACAACAGCCGTGACATTAGAATGGGCACTCTCTCACCTGCTCAACAATCCGGAGGTGATAAAGAAAGCGAGATTTGAGATAGAGTGTTTTACTGGACAAGAACGTCTAGTCAACGAAGACGATTTGTCGAGTTTGAGTTATCTGCAAGGAATAATCTTGGAGACTTTGCGGCTGACCCCGGCTGCCCCTATGCTTGTGCCACACTGCGCAGCCGAAGATTGCAAAATAGAAGGCTATGATGTACCACGTGACACAATTGTATTTGTTAACGCTTGGGCAATACATAGAGATCCAAATCTATGGGAAGATGTCACTAGTTTTAAGCCGGAAAGGCATGAAAATGCAATCGAATCTGATTTATACAAACTATTGCCATTCGGGTTGGGGAGGAGGGCATGCCCTGGTGTAGGGATGGCACAGCGTGTGGTTGGCTTGACTTTGGCATCATTAATTCAATGCTTTGATTGGGAACGTATGAATAGCTCATTAGTTGACATGACTGAAGGCCATGGGATCACTATGCCGAAAGCTCAGCCGCTGGTAGCTAAGTGTAAACGACGCCCTATTATGAGAGCTCTTGTCAGTGAAAGTAATTAACCCTCTTTAAAGAATATAGTCCATCACTGGAAATTTGAGAAGATGTTGTTATCATTCTTGAGAATGTATTTGCTATTAATTTACAGTAAACATATTATATGTAACCTTTCAAAAATAATGAAAATCATTACCATGAGTATATATATGTATCTATAAAACTTAGTTAGAAGTGTATTGAATATGAGTGAATTATTTCAATTAGTCGACAATAGTAACTTTAGTTAGTAGGTTCAAATTGAAAAACACCGAACACATAAGATGATCACAAGCCCCAATAATTAATAAAAAAAATTTATATAACAACATCACGACCACATATCATACTCGAGCTACTGTTGAAGATCAAAACATTTAGCCCAACATTGTGCTCACAAACTATAGTTCAAGCTAGCCAATATCAATAAATGCATTGATTCAAAAGGAACTTGAAGAAGGATGATCAAGAGACAGATTGAAGCTAATTGATCCTTTGTAAATTAAGCTGCAACTTAATAGATTGGAGACCTCTCCACCACAAGGCAAATACCATATTAGAAGGCCTTGCATTTGCAGATGGAATCCCCCGAGAAGGGTTAGAATGGCGGTGTTCCTACTCCTTAGGCGAAGTACACGATGAGACCTAAAAAGTCACTATTATTTCATGCCTAAATCATGCTTGTTCCATTAATTTTATATGTATATTGCGTATTTTATAGGTAAATTAAGTGCAAGACTCATTTTTTAAATAATATGTTGAATTGGGGTTTTTATGTGATTAATTGATTATTTTGTAGGAATTTGAGCATAAGGCACGTTTCGAGAGATTCTACGTTGAATTAGGTTCTAACGCATCAAACCGAAGGTCATTTGGATACCCGAGCGAAGAGTTAGAGCAAAATGACTAGTGCTGTCCAAAGAGTAGCGTCGCGATGCTACCTATAGCGTTGCGACGCTGTCGCAAGCCCTAAATGCGTGCGCCTAATGCTAGCAGTGTTGCAACGCTGTGCAACACTGCCACTTGGAGCATATAATGCTATTTTTGGACTCTAGGTGTAACGCCCAATTTATGTAGGGGCGTTAATTTCAAAATTTTAGAATTTAATTGGAATAATTCTCAAATAAGCCTTTTGATTTTGGGGTTAATTGGAATTTGAGAGGTTGAAAGGGGCATAATGGGAAGGAAAAGGTTGGTGTGAGGGTAATTTTAGAAGTTGGTTGAGGGCAAAATTGGTTTTGTTTTAAATAAATAAATAAATAAATATATATATATATGAAATAAACATCTCTTTCCTCTCCCTTATCTTCTTCTTCTTCCTTATCTTCACCCTTTCCTTTTCGATCTCTCTCTCCCTTCCGTCGACATGTAGCCGCCCAGCCGTAGCCTGCGCTGCCTCACGCCTAGCTTGAATCTTCGGCCAGCTGTTCGCAATCACCAAATTCGAGCTCACCACGCTTGCCTTTGCCCGAAGCTCGCTGGAACGCCTCAGCTCGCTGCACGCCATCAACTGTCGGCCTTCGCACCTCCCTCTCTCCTTCTCGATTTTGTACGAACAATAGTGGGGTTGCGTTTAGGTTGTATTTCGGCAAGCCAACGCTAGGACAACCACTATTTGACTTCGTTTCCATTTGGGTAAGCCTTCCGACGTTGTTACAAGGTCGATATATGGTTTATTTAGGGCTGGTTTAGTTATTAAGTGGCCATTTAAAGTGACTCATTGATCGTTAGACTCGATTACAGGTTACCCATTGCGTTAAAGGTCGTTTTGGGCAAATTTGAGACGATTCGAGCTATTGATCAGAAATTTTCAGCATTATTTTGGGATACCGATTGCACGTGGAGGCCGGAATTTTGTATTTGGGTTGTTTTGTTGCAAAAATCAGCAACCCATTTTACTGTTTGGGTGGTGCTAAGTGTTTTAAAGAATTTTTGGTTCACTTGGAAGTAATATTCATTTTCGCCTAAGAGGTACGTAGTCATTTGGATTTAAGCCCTTTAAGTTATTATTTGAATTTAGGTTATGTTTGGAAACTTATGACTTGTGAAAGCATGTCTAAAAATTGTGTATATGAAGCATGAACTGTTTAGTGGATCGGTGTGGAGGTTGTTTGAGCTGAAAATGGCCTAATTATGTGGCTATAATGGAAATAGGGGCTTAAAGTTTCAAGTTGATTATAATTAGCATGTATAGTACTTTAAGAGTTGCCTAAGCTTGAGATTGGTTGAGTTTGGTGTATGCTTAAGTGGTCATAGATGTAATTCTTTTAAGTATGAAATATGCGTGTAACCGTGTTGGTCATTGGATGTTTGCTTAGTAAATCTCTCAAGAACAAGATTTACCTTGTAGTACCTCAACCCGAGATTTAAAGGAACTTGTCGACCTAGTTGAGTGGTTTTGCAAAAGTCATGATTGCTGGCGGGGCATTCATAGGGACTTGGCCTTATACTAATAAGGGATTGATTATGGAATAACGCTCTGAAAAGCCTGGATGACTGTGATCGTGGCTTCTCTATGAAGTATGGACGGTGGGAAATTGATTTAAATTGTATAAACACGTATGTTTGGATTGTCTGTGATGTGTGGTTTGTGGTGGAATCCATAGTGGCTGTGGAACCCCGAGCGTTTGAGTTAATGAACTAAATGGTTAAGTAATGCTTGTTTGCGATGGTTGGATGTTGTCCGAGTACAGTAGCCATTGGACTTACTTGTTAAGACCTTGTATATAAAGAATGTATGTGGGACATGTTTAGCGTGCTTGATGATGGCAATTTTTGCTTGATTGTTGGAAAATTGTGTTTTGCTTAATATGAATGGGATTTGGGCGAAGTGGGATCCATTGAACCTATACCTAAGCAATGTCTACCTACTCGTGTTTGATGTTAAATTTGTATCTTTGGTGGTATTGGTGAACATCGGTTCAGGAAGTAGGTGTGATTTTGACACGATGAGTGGTAATGGAGCTTGTAACCCATATGGGGGCTTTAAAGTGGTTGGATGTTGGTTCAGCCCATCGGGTAGGATCTTTGGAGGGCCTCATCGCTCCGCCCATTCTAAGTAGGGAGTTGGGCCTTGGGCTCTAGGCGAAGACCCAAAGTTCATTGTTTCTTGAGTTGTTTTGGCATGGTGAGTTATCACAGGGGTTTTCAGGAGTGTTGTGAATGAATAAAAGCTCGTTAGATCAGTGCTTCCTACCCTTTTCTTTTTCTCCCATGCGAGCATGTGTTCCTAGGATGTTGTGTGATATGATGAGCATAAAGGTTGCTTTCCCTTATTGCTTATGCTAGCTTAGGGGGCGATTCCCCCACAGTGTTTAGAATGAAGGTTGCTTTCCTTCATTCAGTATGCTAGCTTAGGAGCGATTCCCCCATTGTGATTAGAGTGAAGGTTTCTTTCCTTCACTGAGTTGTGCTAGCTTAGGGGGCGATTCCCCCACAGTGTTTAGAATGAGGGTTGCTTTCCTTCATTCAGTATGCTAGCTTAGGGGGTGATTCTCCCATTGTGATTAGTGTGAGAGTTGCTTTCCTTCACCGAGTTGTGCTAGCTTAAGGGGCGATTCCCCCACAATGTTTAGAATGAGGATTGCTTTCCTTTATTCAGTATGCTAGCTTAGGGAGCGATTCCCCCATTGTGATTATTGCGAGGGTTGCTTTCCTTCACCGAGTTGTGCTAGCTTAGGGGGAGATTCCCCCATTGTGATTAGTGTGAGGGTTGCTTTCCTTCATCAAGTTGTGCTATCTTAAAGGGCAATTCTCCCATTGTGATTAGAGTGAGGGTTGCTTTCCTTCACTGAGTTGTCCTAGCTTAGGGGGCGATTCCCCCATTGTGATTAGAGTGAGGGTTGGTTTCCTTCACTGAGTTGTGCTAGCTTAGGGGGCGATTCCTCCACTGTGATTAGAGTGAGAGTTGCTTTCCTTCACTGAGTTGTGCTAGCTTAGGGGGCAATTCTCCCACTGTGATTAGAGTGAGGGTTGCTTTCCTTCATTGAGTTGTGCTAGCTTAGGGGGCGATTCCCCCATAGTGTTTAGAATGAGGGTTGCTTTCCTTCATTCAATGTGCTAGCTTAGGGGAGATTACCAACCGTTTCGAGCATGAGGGTTACTTTCCTTCATTGCGTTGCGCTAGCCAGAGGGGGCGATTCTCCCGAGATTGTAGGCGTGAGGGCTTCTTTCCTTCATTATTTTGGTCCGAGGATACATGACTCTCAGGTATAGAACTAGGCAATACCAGAGAGAGGTGAGCTTAGGAAAAGGTGAGTAAGCACTTAGTTAATTGAAGCGAATGTTGAGTTTGGCTTTGAGCAGGAGCTTGTGAATTAAGGCTGAACTCATCGGTTTTTGGTTTTTGAAACTTTGGACCCTTAAGTGGGCTACTTACTGAGTATGTTTATACTCACTCGTGCTACTTTTTTTGTGTCTTTGTAGATGATGCACAACCACGAGGCAGGTGGTAGAGGCAAGGACTTGACGAGGCTATGGAGACACCACCAAAGTTTCTGTTCCTGTGTTTAGAATGTAGTTTTTATATCTTTGTTCTTTATCGTGATGTTGGTCTGTAAATTTGAAATTTCTTTTGTTTCATGTGTTTGGTTAGAGTTTCTTAGATTCTCGTGTCTGTTGGCTGAGCTTAGCATATTTTATCATAGTCTGGTGGATGCTGAGTGTTTTCTCTGAGATATAGAAGTGCTTTTATTCCTATCATGTCTTTGTATATTTTGGTTTCCTCGTAATCACGTCGTTGAACAGAGTAACTCAGTTGTGCTTTTGCTTTAGAGTGCAGTTTTTAAGGTCGTTACACTAGGTCAATTAGCTCTCATTTTTCCGCTGAAATGGGGTTCTTTTAGATAAATTCTCTATGTTTTTCATAGTTTTAGGCTAGTTTAGGTGTTTTGGATCGATTCTTGGTGTCAGACAACGTCAGTGCGATTGGTTGCTAAACTTTCAATGCCGTTTTGGGTTGTAAATACTGTATTATGCATTTTATTGTGAGATTTAGTTGTTACTTTCATTTTCCAACATTATTTTATGGCTTGCAAATTCTTGTGCTTATTCCTAGTTATTTCTACTTTGATTGAACTGAAAAATCAATTAATTTAGAAATTTCTTAGCTATGCTAGATGTACTCATAAGTGTCCTCGGTCTCTAGCTTAATTTGAGCAGTAAATAGGTTGGTTGCTACGTCAGTTAAATTAAGTAGAATTACTTAATTACGAGTACATGGTAGGCCTTACAATTGTTAGCACGGGCTTAGTTAATTTAGATTAACCAGTCTTAATTAATTAACTCATTTCGGCCTATCCCTTGGGTGTAATGCATTTAATTATTCTTTTAGTATTGGTCGTGCCAAATTAATTAATTAAATTATAACCAATTAGGCGTTTGTAAATTGGTTTAATTAAGGGATGCTCCTACAGTGTCTTGAGGAGTTTAGTCGGTCTTAAAACATTGGGAATTGCCTGTTAGACTAGTTTCAATGATCGATAAATTTGCATAATTACTTGTTTACTCCTGATTCGGTTTTCGAGGTGAGATCTTTAACTTTATTGCTTTATGTTTTAGTCCTTCTGTCTCTGTTTTATGTTTAAATCCCCCCCCTCGCAGTCCGTGTCAAATAAGAAATCTAAAATTTAGAAATCAATTTGTTCGGTTCTCTGTGATCGACTCTGGACACTTATACTGCAAATTATTCGTGGTCCAGTTTATAAATGTATTTGATTGTGTGTGACGAGCAATACCAAATAAATGATTATCTGAATCGAGGTTTTGAGCATAAAGATTTCACTTGCTACTTGATAACTCTTGAATAATGGGTTGTATATGTAAGAGTTAAGAACTTAAATCCTTGTAATTACGCTAAATAATATAAGAAAACTACTTTAAAAGGTTAACTTTCCTTATGATGTCTGGATCTAGTAGTGTGAATGCATTTGAAAACCAAAATAGGGAGTAAAAATATGTAATAACAGGTTACATTACATCCATTAAATTACATGATGTACTTAGGTTTTGAAATATTGTGTAGAAAATTATGGACAACAAATTTTGTGGACACAACAATTTGGATAAAAAATGGAAAATTATTACAAAATCACTCACAATCATGTGACATGCGAAAGAATTCAAATTTTAGTTATCTTTATTAAGAGAGCACATTCGTTTTTTAATTTTTTGTCACAACTGACCTTTATTATTAATCATTTTCTTTTCAGTTGTATTGTTAATTATTTGTATTCACAGTATTCTATAAATAGGGATTGCGGGCTATTGATCACATAACTCAATATTCATAGTCCCTGATTAGAAATCTTTTATGGTATCAAACCGATAATTACACAAACAATAGCTAATCAATCCACTTTGAAAACATCAATGGCCAAAGTTGAAAATCCCCTTGTAATTCAACTTTTTCACCAATACTCCAGCTTGATTTCTATCAAAGTTGAATTCAAATAACTATCGTCTATAGAAATCTCGAGGACTCTTGCCCCTCATTAGAACCATGAGAATCGAAGCGCACCTCACTAACGATATGTCACTAGAAGAAAAGATTGCAAACAACAAAGGAGAACAACAATAATGATGAACTCCTAGCATCTTGGTTGTTAGGAACCATCACTTAAGAAGTTCTTAGTATGATTGAAAACACATAAATGACTCATTATGTGTGAATTTATGTTGCCTCAACATATGTGCTTACTCAATTTAAATGCATCTCATAGGATAGTGTGTGCAAGTGCACACAATCAATAATCAATGCAGCAAGTGATAAGTAAAATTATCATTCTCCATAGGGATTAGCACAAAGATTTTTGCCAATTCAAGCTTAAGTTAAGTGAATTAAGGGTAACATAAAATTTGTGAGATCATTAACTAGATGCTAAGAAGTAAAAGATAATTAGAGAACAAGAAGATAAAGCTAAATTAACAAGGGTAGGGTTTAAAAAGTAGGGTAATTTGATAAAACAAATAAGCTTAGATTAGGGGTAATTGTTGTCACACCCCACCCCAGGTTACCCTAACCAACCTAGGACGTGGAGTGCCGACAATAGATACCAAGTTATGAAATCTAACCAATTTGGATCTTATTCAAACTTTTTAAAATTCTCCTACGACATCTATTTCCTAATTTGAATCTAATTAAAATTTAATAAATATCTTTTCTTTAATGTATCTTAATACATTAATAATTTCTTTGATATTTAATGTATCATTCACATTAAATATGTTTTCCCTCATTTAATATATCAAATATATTAAATTTTAATTTGAACATTTCAAAATTTTCTCTCAACGAAATTGATCCCTATTTAATCATATTAGCTAGCAAGGGTACCTTATGGACCTACAAATTATAAGCTCCAATGATACAAAATTAATTAATTAAACTCTTTAATTAATCAAATTTCATTCATTAATTCTAGAGTCACTTCACTATAGACCTAGACTTGCACTCTTATGCACTGTAGGACAAGTTATGTCCATGGATATAACCACTACATGCAAGTCGATCATTCACGAGTTGTTCGTAATTACAGTTGGGTCAAAAGTTCGTTTTACCCCTGTAATTACATCTTGCACCTTAAGTAACATTGATCTTCTAATGAACAATTTGTTTATGATCCAACCATAAACTAAGTCCCTCTCAAGCCAGTGAGAGGGTGGGGCCCCATTGTTTAAGTCTTGAAATCAGCACTTAAGGAAACTACTCATCTACTTACCTTATATGAGAATTAGTGAATTCCATCTTGTAAGATTATGTTCCCAGCTCTCTATTTGGTCAAGTCCCCAAAATGGTAGGCTTATTGAATCGGCTACAAAAGCCACTCTCACCCATTCAAATCAAATGACAAACTCTCACAGGCAGGAGTTCATAACTCACTCAGGATTAAGGTCAAGTCGCACATAATCATCCGATGAAATATTAATCTTCTTAATTAACGAATTTATAAAGAGAGATTAAATATTTCGTAGTCCAGTCTTATACAAACTCATTCTATGAGATACCCCCACTCACATGTCTCCACATGAACGATTTAGATAAAGTCATTTGTAACTAATACAAAGATGGTCGTATCAATAGTGTTACCAGGATAAGGCACCCAACCTTACCCATATACTATGATCATTTAGGTTATTTCTTGAACACGACCCTCCCATATGTCAACCACATATTGTTCAAGATTATACTAATAACCTTAGATTTTTCATATAATAGATAATATTATATTGCAAATAAAATAATCAAAATTATTATTAATTATTAAATAAATCATTAATTACGAGGCTTTAGGGCATAAATCCCAACAATCTCCCATATGCACTAAAGCCAGCGAGACATGTATCCTAGGACATACTCTATACCCAACATATTCTCCCAGTTGCCTTAGCAAAGATGAGACATGTCTCGTAATCCTAGACATTCTAGATGACCCTCAAACACTTTAGCCTAGAGAGTCTTTTTATATAGATCCAATGGACTACCGTTAAAAGCCATCTTGGCCACACCATGATGCTTTCTCTCTCTCGATATGATTCCCTATACGTTGGTATTTTCTAATTTCCTTAATATTAGTCTTTGTACCACTATTATCATAATAAAAAGGATAGACTAAATCTTATCTGAAACACCTTTCAGATCTTCAAGGAACTATTTGACACATAAAAGTTCCTTTGTTGCTTCACAAGCAAAACAATTTAATTTGTATACCATACTCTACCACCTAGGGTAAAAATTATGTTAACAAGATTTTCTAAATATTTGTAAGAACCAGTGTATCTCGTAAAGATCAAATCTTTTACTCCATATACAAAAATTTCTCATCATCCATAGATAATTTGAGAAAGTTTTTAATTTTCTACTCAATGGTCATACCATTCGTTTAACTGATATATGCTAACCAACTGTATATTAATTGTTAAGTTTCATTTATGCATTAATTGTCTCCCACTTAGAGTAGATAATTCATCATATGCTCTTAACATTTGAGATGTCTTAGGATACTCTTCCTTAGACATAAATATCCAATATTTGACAACAATTTTGTCAATGTAAGATGTTTGAGACAAAGTTAATATTTTGTCCTAAAAATCTTCATTTTGGACATGTAAAATATATTGAATCATTCCAAATCACTCATTTGGAATTGGTTACTTAGTCAACTTTTTATGTTAGATAGACATCTTACATCATTCATAATGAGTAAAATATCATCAACATAAAACATGAGAAGAATCCACTAAAGAATTAATGATTTTCTTGTCTATACAAGCTTCATTAATATTTATCCAAAGTCATAAATTTTGATACTTTTATCAAACCTTATATTCAAAGATCTAATGGTATAATTCATTTCATAAATGAAACTTTATTATTTTACAAACCTTTTTGCTTTTGATCTTTGGATATAAACCTATTTGATTGATTTGTATAGATACATTATCTAAGATTTCTTTTCATAAAAGAATTCCAAATATTCATTTTTCATATCTCATATGCAACAATGAATTAAATAATGCTTACAAACTCTAGTATGGCAATAAGTGAGAAAGTTTACTCACAATCTACTTTCTCCTATTAGGTTTAACCATTTTCCATTAGTCTCACTTTTAGGGCAATAAGCCTTTCTACTTTATCATCTAATATGACAACTTGGGCTTCAATTAAGTCCTTGTAAGGGTTGAGTCATCTCATAACTCTCCCACTATGATGAGGCTTATCCAATTCATGACTGTGATTCATTTGACTTTCAATTGTAATTAAATTGTTAACAACTTTTGTTAACTATTTAGTAGCTTCACTTGGGATCAATTTATTAACATTATCTCACCTTATTAATGGTTTGTAATCTTTTATTTGAAATTTCTTATAGAAAAATGATATTTGTTATACAAATACCTTATTCTTTTTACGACTAGATAAAAGACCATTTTGACTCCTTAGGGGTGGCCTACACTTAGGCATATCTTTGAACATATACAACATTTTTAAACTTTTTTTAGCATGTAAGCTTAACATTCCCAAATTGTGAAGTGTTGTAAACATACTGTACTACTCTTCTATAATCTCAAAATTGTCTTGTAGACACTTTTGAAGGAAATAATGTTCACTATGCAATCTCTATTGCATATCCTAACCAGAGTCTTGTAATGACATGAAACTCATAAACCATGTCCAACATGGTTTTATTTCTCTTCTAGTAGTACAATTTTCACATAAATGTACTTGGTATTTAAAATAATTGGGATAAAAATCCATTTTTCATCAATTAGTCTTAGTACGCAAGGTTTCTGTACTTTTTATTATGATCTGATCATAATGTATTGATAGACTTACCTAATCGATTTTCAAGTTTAGCCTTAATTTTCTTGACCTTTTCAAAAAAAATTTAAACATATGTTGTATTAGGTAAATATACTTGTACCTTGAATGATCATCAACTAGAGTGATAAAATATTCATGACATTATTTGGCCTTTACATTCACTAGACCACTTAGGTCAAAATGTCTAAGCCCAAAGTATTATTTGATCTTGTAGCCTTATCCAATAAACGCCCAATGATTATTTTGCATGAAAGGCAAGATCTACAAACAGGTAAAGTAATCAACTAACTTTCAGAGAATTACCTCTTACTAGTCTTTTCATTCTATTCAAGTTGATGTTAATCAACCTTAATTGCCAAAGTCAAGTATCATCTTTTAGGAGAAAATAATGTCATTCTATTTTGGATTCTATAATCCTGAATATCTCAGTATTTTGTAGTATAGTATATGTCAATATTTTAACACATACAAATTGTTCTTATTCTTAACTGAATGTATTTTCAAACAATTTTGAAAATATAAACTTCAATACTTCAAATTAATTCATACTATATGAACTTTTTAGTAATAAAGTTCAAGAAATTGAATTTCTCATATGATTACTAAAAACACCATATTCAGCATTAAGTGACAGTCTTAATGGCATCTTAATGTCTCCCACTACACTAATTGAGATGGGTTTCCTGGTGCCAACTTGTATAAACTATTCTACATGTTAAGTATATTTCAATAATTGTATATTAAATGTAATAAAGAATAAATCTTGATAGTGGATCTTATATCAACTATCTAGGTGACATTATTTATTCTCCACCAAAAATCTAGTAAATCAAATTTACTTTTATCTATATTATTCTCCCCATAGAGGTATTTCAAAAATTCATCTCATTGTGACTATCCTATCTAATTTAGGAATTATTTCCTTTTATATAGCTTCAGTTATTTGATTTCTTTTTTTGGATTTTGGTAATACTTAATTTGAGATCATTTAGACAATTATCTAAATTTAGCTTCTATTGACTTCAACATCTCATATGTTGTTGTCATTTTCTTTATCTTCTAAGCTTGACATCTAACATGTCAACTAGGAGATACGTACAAGCTATCTCATTTACTTTTGATTCATTAATCATGTGTTTCACGAACAATTCGAATAACATTATCAACAGGTTTTTTAGAACATTTCTCAATAATGACAAATTCAAAATTTTACACTGCCATTATAGTGTTCACGTTACTTTTTTAAGTAATAAAATTTCTCAATTTTGACTTATCGGTAATAAAATTAAAAATTATGAGACAAACTGACATAATATTAAAATATATAAAATATATAATTTAACTTCATGAAAACAATTATCCATTCAATTTTAGCATAGAAATTAAACAATTTGAAAACTGAACCCTATAAATCATTTATAATGCTATGGTACTTTAGTGAGTTAGAAGAAGTACTGTTGTAGGGTAGGTCAAGTGTTCCTTCACTAAATTGAGACAATCTCAACCAAGTATTATACCAGAATAACTCTTATTCCTATAATATTTAGTTAAAATTAGTTTGGTCAAAGACAATATTAACAACCTTAATAAGCCCTTTTAAGTGTGACCCATCATTTTAGATCCCGTAGTTTTATCCCAACAAGTATCGTCGTAGGGTAGGTCAAATATTGGAAACAAAACTACAATCCTACCCTTCTCAAGAGTTCAATCAGATATTGACCCATGCAAACATCTTCCGTAGGAGGACAATCCAAAAGCCGCCACGAGCCCCCACATGAATCTCACAATATGAACCGATGATGCAGACGGTAAGATATGTTGACACATTTCTTTCTCCCACTTACTATTTTGAAATAGGGTTTTCTCTTAGACAAATTAGGCTAATCTCATTTATCTAAATTCCTCAATATACCCTTCATAACACTTATGTTGGTTAGGTTGATTTTAATGTGAATTACCAAGTTTTAACTCTATTTCAAAAAAAAAAAAAAAAATCACATTATGAGCATGCTTAGTGAAATTAAATAAAATTTGACTAATTTAACTTCCAGGTCAGTTCCCAGTTAGAGGTGTTCCCTTTCGGTTAGCTTAAATACCCCAGTCTAGATAGAACCTTCGACAAAGTTCCCTTGTAGTCAATTTTTATTTCAAATTCTTTAATCTTTAATTAACTATTAATTACTAGATTAATGAACCTAAGTGAAGCAATGTTTTTAATCCTATTAAAAAACTAATTCACTTATTGGATAATCTTAAAATTCTATCATTTTGAACCCTTTAAAACAAATTAAACGATCATCCAGGATATTTTATTCTAATTCTATTGGAAAAAATAAAAGATCAATTAAATTCAAAATTTAAACTATTTTATCTTTGAATTAAATTATCTTTATTTATGGAAGACCTAATCTTATTAAGAAATTAAAAGATCTAATCTTATTTCGAAAGAATCTAATCTTATTAGGAAATAAATAAAGATAAATTAAATTCAAATTTTAAACTATTTCAAACATGAATAAAAAAATCTCTATTTTAAGGAAATCCTAATCTCATTAGGAAATATCCTAATCCTATTAGGAAAACATGGATTTCATTTATGAAAAAAAAATATCCTAATTTAATTTTCCAAATATAACAATTATATTCAAAAGATCTGGAAAATATGAACTTATTAGGAAAATATCTTAATTCTATTAGGAAACATCCTAATCAAAATTTTCAAATATAACAATTATATTAAAAAATAATTAAGATGCATGATCATGCTTAACCTTTGGTGGGATTTTAATCTAAATGACATAATTTATGCAACAATCAAATACTTTAAAACATACATCACATGCATAATTAAATTTGAAAAAGTAGCAAAATTGACGGGCATATTTGGCATATCCTATGAAATTGAAGACAATTTAAATTACAATTATTTAAATCCGAGACATATATTGGTCTTCAATATCTTTTTTCTATCTTGTGTCATTCAAATTTACTTTTAGAAACCTAAATCTTGTCTTCTAACTACAACACCAGTCGTCACAAAAATTAAAAATAAAAATTGCATTACCTTGGTGTTGAACCCAGGAGACGTGGAGTTTAATAACAAGCACTCCATTACCAAAGAACCAAACACATGTTTTATGATGTTAGAATGCTATAAGATAAAGCTTCAACCAAATATGTTTGACTTTGATTTTTTTTTTCGTGCACCTTTTCGCCGTCAGCTTCTTCAGCGCAGGTGGTTGAAATTTGCAGCAATCGTAGTCATTCAAGTAAACTACATGAAATCCTAGCTCTCATGGGTTTTACAAGGATCTAATTAAAGCAATAAATCTAATGCCCAATAGCCTAAACAATCAATTTGCAAACCACATATATCACATATATAAAATTAAAATACCCACCATACACAATTTTAATTCTAAATAAAATTCAAAGACTTCTCTGATACTAATTGAAGGGAATGATCGAATTAAACCCACAGCAGAAGCGTTGAAATCGACTTTGATTTTATTTTAGAATTAAACAAAAAAACATTTTAAGCTAAGCAAAACATACGTTTGAGATAAATATAGAGATATTTCAGGCGGATCTTTAATCTTCTTGCTCCAACTCCAACAAATTTGAAACCTCAATTCCATAAAGCCTACTTGCTATGACTCAAACATAGAATCAAGGCTTGTGGGAGCCTCTTGAAAGAAAATGAGAGAGAAGAAGTTTAAAAAGAATTCCACAATTCTCTGTAAAGAAGATGTGTTTCTTATGAAAAATACACACAATGGCTCACCCCTAGGGTCCTATTTATAGTGGCCTAGGAAAAATAATTAAATAATACATCTTAATATATACTATATTAAAATATATTTATCTAACAAATTTGAATTCTATTCAAATCTTTTAAAATTATCCTACGACATCTATTTCCTAATTTAAATTTAATTCAAATTTAATAAATATCTTTTCTTTAATGTATCTTAAAACATTAATAATTTCTTTGATATTTAATGTATCATATACATTAAATATGTTTTCCCTCATTTAATATATCAAATATATTAAATTTTAATTTGAACATTTCAAAATTTTTTCTCAATGAAATTGATCCCTATTTGTTCATATGAGCTAGCAAGGGGACTTTATGGACCTACAAATTATAAGCTCTAATAATACAAAATTAATTAACTAAACTCTTTAATTATTCAATTTTCATTCATTAACTCTAGGGTCACTCTACTATAGACCTAGAGTTGCACTTTTAGGCACTGTAGAACAAGTTATGTTTGAAGGGAATAATCTAATTAAACCCAAGCAGAAGCGTAGAAATCGATTTGAGTTTATTTATAATTAAATAATAATATTATGGTTAGGCAAAACATACCTTAAAAATAAGGAGATTCTTCTGGCAGATCTTTATCTCTTCCACAAAGTCTTCCTGGCTATGACTCGAACACAGGATCAAGGCTTGTGGGAGACTCTTGAAAGAAAATCCACAAGAGATTGGAGAGGAAGAGGTTTGGAGATAATTCTCTAATTCTCTCTATTGAGAAGATGTGTGTTGTGTCTAATGGCTCAACCCAAGGGTTCTATTTATAAAGACCAAGGAAAAATCTTTGTCATAATTAAAATATTATATTTTAATATCTAATATATTAAAATATATCTTTTATTTATTTGAATCTCATTCAAATCTCCTATGATATTTATTTATTTGAACCTTATTCAAATTCTATAAATATCTTTTATTTAATATATCAAATATACATTAATTATTTTAATATTTAATGTATCAAATACAATAAATATATTTTCCTCTTTTATATTTAATATATCTAATATATTAAATAGTAATTTGAACACTTCAAATTAAATATTAAATTTGAACATTTCAAATTTTAATATTTAATGTATCAAATACAATAAATATATTTTCCTCTTTTATATTTAATATATTAAATATTAATTTGAACACTTCAAATTAATATTAATTTGAACATTTCAAAATTTTCTTTCAACTAAATTGATCTTTTAGTGTTACTATGAGCTAGGAAGGGGACCTTATGGACCTACAGATTATAAGCTCCAATTATACAAAATTAATTAATTAAACTCTTTAATTAATTAATTTTCATTCATTAACTATAGGTCATTCCACTATAGACCTAGAGTTGCACTCTTATGCACTGTAGGACAAGTTGTGTTCATAGATATAATCATTATATACAAGTCGATCCTTCACGAGTTGTTCGTAATTACAGCTAGGTCAAAAAGTCCGTTTTACCCCTATAATTACATCTCGTACCTTAAGTACCACTGATTCTCTAATAAACAATATGTTTATAATCTAATTATAAATTAAGTCCCTCTCGGGCCAATGAGAGGGTGGGACCCCATTGTTCAAGTCCCGAAATCAGCACGTAAAGGAACTACTCATCTACTTACCCTATATGAGAAGGCGTGAATTCCGTCTTATGAGATTATGTTCCCAACTCCCTATTTAGTCAAGTCCCTGAAATTGTAGGCATATTGAATCGGCTATAAAAGCCACTCTCACCCATGAAAATCAAGGACAAACCTTCACAGGCAGGAGTTCATAACTCACTCAGGATTAAGATTGAGTCGCATATGATCATCCTGATGAAATATTAATCTTCTCAATTAACGAATTTATAAGGAGAGATTAAATATTTCGTGGTCCAGTCTTATACAAATTCATTGTATAAGATACCCCCACTCACATGTCTCCACATGAATGATTTGGATCAAATCATTTGTAACTATTACAAAGTGGGTCGTATCAATAGTGTTACCAGGATAAGACACCCAACCTTATCCATATACTATGACCCTTTAGGTTATTTCTTGAACATGATCCTCTCGTATGTCAACCACATACTGTTCAAGATTACAATAATAACCTTGGATTTTTCATATAATGGATAATATTATATTGCAAATAAAATAATCAAAATTATTAATAATTATTAAATAAATTATTAATTACGAAGCTTTAGGGCATAAATCCCAACAATGTCCATGGATATAACCACTACATGCAAGTCGATCATTCACGAGGTGTTCGTAATTACAACTGGGTCAAAAGTCCGTTTTACCCCTATAATTACATCTTGAACCTTAAGTAGCATTGATAATCTAATGAACAATTTTGTAACTCCCTGACCCACATGACTCTCTAAACGCAAAAGCATGACTGAGTTACCTCACTCATGCCCGAAATTCCGACAGCATGACGACGTAACTACAAGAAAATCAAAATTTACGATGACCTGATGATGACTTGCTAGAGTGATGTGAATAATTATGCAATATTATGTTGTCTATGCGCAAGTGTACACATACTTTGTAGCAAGGGATAAGTAAATTATCGAATCCACAGGGACTATTAATTCTTCTATTTACTAAATTAATTCTTAATAACTCAGTTTGTAACCATTCAAATTCATCAAGGGAAATGAAATAAAAGAAATCACAATTGCTGGAACAAAATTAATGCTAAAGCAGGAAAACAGAGTAAAAATTTCAGAAAACAGAGAATGACTAACTTGTACTTTTAGTTAAATGGAAGGCTCGGATTAGAGGTAAATCATGCTTTAATTAAGTTACGAATTGAGTACATATTCTTTCCATTCGATTCACTACAAATTTTACGGTATTCTCCCGAATCACCGAATATATGCTGTTTCATTTCTATTACTTCAGCACATTAAACCCACTGTACTTTATGTGCGTTAGGTGAGTGATTATCCCTAACCTACCCACTTAGTTAGCTACTAACCCTAACAAGGGGCTAACGTGGTTTTCAAGTTTTCAGCCCCTCCTATTCTTCCCAGAAATCAAAGGAACACTGCTCATACCGGCTGGCCAAGCGGATAAGAACTAATAAATACAACCTCTTAAAAACCAAATCGATGGAAATGAAATATACTCATCTACAACATTAAATAAAAACAATCATCCTCTAATCCTCAACTTATGGTGATTAGTTCATACTACAGGAAAAACAACAACAGAAAAGAAATCGAAATGTAGACATAATAAACAATGCAAAAAACTACTAAATGAAAGCAGAAAACATAGCAGAAGAAATCGGAAAGCTGCCCCAAAATATTTGACTCAGCATCGGCGTTGATCCCCTGGAGAAACCTTCCGTTTTGGGTAAACTTCCGTTGATGGCCTTCCAATCGGAGCTCTCCGCCTCCTTCTCTCTCTCTCTGTTATTTTCGGGATTTTCAGCTTCTTCTTCCCCAAGAAAACGGTTGCCCACACATATATTCCTTTCTTTATGAAAACAAGGGCTGATTAGACAAGACTGACGACGTGGCAGGCTCTGGATGGTTGAAAACACGCTGACTGGACTGACAGATGCCAACTCATTTAATGAATAACAGCTCCCACGTGCGAAATTCGTATAGGTCTGAATCGCAAAGTTTGCTCTAGCAAACAGTTGTAAAACTGCTGCTCTTGGCTTCTGGAATTCTCCTTAATCAAACCTGAATTAATCGCATAAAGCACCTTAATTAAGACAATTTTTGCTCTAATAATAATATTACTATATCAAAATTAATCATAGAGCAAAATACATCAAAGCTTGGAGTTTTCTAAAATATAATGAGATAAAAATCTACAATTTAGTCCGAAAATACTAGCATATAACTCTTAATTTAAGAGTTATCAAACCCCCAAACTTGAATCATTACTCGTCCTCGAGTGATGCTTCCTTCACCTGTACATGTCAACCGCTACTTCTACTTGACCACTAAATTCTTATATGCATTACCACCATTGTAGCAATGCTCTATCATCAAACCTGCTCCTTCAACTCAATACATGTTGTCCTGCTTCAAGATTTCAAATTATGGTCTTTTGCACATGCCTAAGAATTAACTAGACACCTTTTAGCTCCAAACCTTTTATCACTTAAGAATTCTAATCCTCAAGCTCATTGTGCAATCCCAAAACCAAACTTACACAAGAGTGCTTCCTTTCTAAGACTAATCTTCTAAGCTAGCACCAAACTTGCACTTTTCTTTTCTTTTTTTTTTTTTCCTACTACTCTCTCGGAGATCCTTGAATTCATAACCCTATTTCTTGGAATGACAACATTTTATGATGTCGTTCACCCTAGCTTTCAGGCTCATCACCTCATAGGCATAACACTCATTCCACTTATTTTCTAAGATTGGCCCTCATGTCACTCCCCTCTTGCTTCTGAGAATGGCAACATTTTATGATGAAGCTCACCTAAGCTCTAGGAGAGTTGTGACTATTAGGCTAACACTCATCCCTTGCTTCCTTTTTCTTTTTCTTTTTTTTTCAAAGCTTCTTCATGCAGCTTATACCTTCGTTCCAGAATGCTAACACTTTTTGGTGAAAACATCTAGCTACGAGCACAAGCTACATAGAGATTGCTTTTAGCAAAACCCCTTTTTCTAAGCTAACTTTTTTTTTTTTTAAACCCGCAAAACAGGTTGGGTTTGCTTGCAAGGGAGATGAGTGCATCTTAGGAGTGGAAGAGGAGTACTCCCTAAGAGTAGATCCTAAAAAAAATTATAACAAGCAAAATCTTCAAAAATGCTCTAGAACCTTTAACACGGCCCCCCAAACTTAAATCGCTCATTGTCCCCAATGAAAGAAAGTAAAGGGAAGACCCCCAAACTTATTACAAGCTGGCTAAAAAAACTAGAATTAGTCAGTGAAGTAAACTTGGTATCACATGGTTGGGAATGAGCATTCCTAGACTTCTAAGCTCTAAAAGGGATGGTTCTATAAGAATCTATTTAAAGCTTAGGACTTCTTGTGCAAAAGAGTCAATAACCTAAAATGCTAAATCATCAGCAATCATCCAGCTGTCTTGAATATAGGAACTAATTTGATTCAGCATAAGAATTTAAGGAACAATCAGAGCACAGCTTAATTGACATGCAATTTCTAATTATGCTACAACAATTTAATTGCTTTTACAACAGGCTTAGGCAAGAAGCACTTCATTCAGCATTTAATTTAAGGGCAAGGAGGCTGAAACAAAATATGCATTCAATTTAACTACGAGCTCAGGAGATCATTACTACAAAATTAAAACTTGGGGCAGCTTTTCTTCTTTTCATTCTAGGGTCCTAACTTCTAAAAACTTAAACAACACAGCAACAACTCATAAAGCAGATATAAACATAAGCAACAACTAAACAAAGACAAATAAAGGCAGACATATAAGCAAGTAACTAAGGGAAATCAGACTACATCCCTTCTCATTCTTCTTCGTTTGATGTTGTAATTCATTATGCCCTAACCTTTGCATTATCAGCCTTTGTCATTTCAACAGAATAAGAATACCTACAACAGAAAAATAGACTCAAAGCAAACATGTAGAAAATAAAAATAACTAAAATGAAAATAAACCAAAATGCAACAAACCATCGGTGGGAGCATTACTGATTTTCAAATTAAAGTACCAATGCTCCCTCAAAATTTATGTTTCATCCACCCTCAAACAGTTGGAAAGAGGCACAATTTCGTTGCAACTCCTCCTCCCAATAATATTTGATTCGCTGCCCATTCACCTTAAACTCTCTCCCATCCTTATCAGCAAATTGTCTAAACATAAATAGATCATCCCAAAAATAAAACTTTACCTCATGGAAAAACTTTTTCAACTGTTGTTTTGATAAACCAGGGGGCAAAATTCCATAATCAAGATAGTTGGCAAGATCAACACACCAAGGTGTTTCTACTTCCTTGATGTGGGCTACTGTCAATAATTGTTCGTCAGGGAAAGAATTTTTAATCTCAGGTTGCTGAAGCATTTGTTTTTGCTGCTCTAATTTTGGGAAGTGATCTGCAACTTGGTTCTTAGACTCCTTTTTGTCTTGCATCTCCAAATTGAACTCTTAGATTAATGGTTGAGTGGGTGGTGACTTTCTATCTACTAACTCCAAATATTTGAAAACTCTTTTATTGCTAGAAATTTCATCGACGCTTTCTAACTCATGTGCTACATTGCACAATTCTAATTCCTCATTCATAACTTCTCCAAACTTTTGAGTATGTTGCTCTTACATTTCCAGTTCAAAACTCTCTTCAATAAGCCCATCCAAAACATTAATAACTGCACAATCTGCGATTTCTGAAGGGTATTTCACAACATCAAACATATTAAACTTGACCTCTTGATCGCCCACATTCAGTGTAATAATCCCTTTTCCAACATCCACCATTATTCCTCCAGTAGCTAAGAAAGGTCTTCCTAGAATTATAGGGACATCTTTATCTGCCTCATAATCCAGTATAATGAAATCGGCTGGAAATATGAATTTGTCCACTTGCACCAAAATGTCCTCAATCTTCCCTTCAGGATATGTGATTGACCTATCAGCTAACTGTAAAGTCACAGTGGTCGGTCTTGCCTCTCCAATGCCTAATTTTCGAAAGATGGACAGTGGCATGAGGTTTATGCTAGCTCCTAGATCACAGAGAGCTCTTCCTACTTCTTTTCCTCCAATCGACACTGGTATTGTAAATGATCCATGGTCTCAAAGTTTTGGAGGGATAAGATTTGCAACGATAGAGCTACGTTCTCCTAATAAAGGTACAATTTCATACTCAATTGGCCTCTTCTTTTTGGTGAGCATATCCTTAAGGAACTTCGCATACTTTGGCATTTGCTCAAGAGCTTCTACCAAAGGGATGTTTATATGAAGTTGTTTAAAGATATCGAAGAATTTCTTGAACTGCTGATCTTGATTTTTCTTCTTTAATCGCTGAGGAAATGGTGGTGGTGGTGGCACAAATGCTGGACTCGCAGTAGCTGTCTTCTGTGTTACTGCTGGACGTTTTGCTCTAGCACTGTCTTCTACTTCAGCATTCTCAGTATCCTTTGTATTCTCAACATCCTCTGTACTCCCAGCATTCTCTTCTTCTTGCGACACTGAAATCTCTAATTCAGCTGCCATTCTTTCCTCTGTTTGCACCGCAGACTCTATAAACTTCTGCTTTTGCTTGCTCAATTTTTCTGCTGGAACAAGAGGTCTTCCACTCTCAATCGCTTGTACTTGCTCTTTACCTTCTCTTTTTGGAGTCTCAGTGTCTGAAGGAAGTTTTCCTTGAGGTCTGGCCTTCAACTCACTTGCTAATTGTCTTATTTGAATTTCTAAATTCCTCAAAGAGGCTTGTTGGCTTTGAATTACAGCATCATTCTTGGCCATATACTCCTTCATGAGGCTCTCCAAAGAGGTTCCAGGAATTGATTGATTAACAGGCTTTTGATGTGGAAACTGTTGATTTTGCTGCTGTGAAAATCCGGGAGGATACTGCATTCTTTGATGACTTTGATTTGCTGCAGCATTACTTCCTTGACCACTCCAAGAAAAATTTGGGTGGCTTCTCCATCCTGGGTTATACGTGTTGGAATATGGATTGTTCTGCCGCATGTTTTGGTTTCCAACATAATTTATCGAAGCTGGGTTTCCAGGACAGAATTCAAAAGTATGCGCTTCCCCACAGTAAACACATGATTCTGCTGTGACTTGATTAACTGAGGCAGCATTTTGTGACACATTCCCCATTGACATATTCTTCCAAATATTCGCCATGGAAGCAATTTGGGCACTTAATGATGATAATGCATCAACTTCCAACACTCCCTGCTTCTTTTTCCCAGGGTTGCTTCTTACATCTGCCCACTGAGAACTATTGGTAGAAATTCTCTCCAAAATCTCATAGGCTTCATTAAAAGTCTTTGAAAGCAGAGCTCCATTTGCTGAAGCATTTACCATGTTCTGAGTATCCAAATTCAACCCATTGTATAGTGTCTCCATTTGGATGCAATGTGGTAGACCATGGTGCGGGCACTTTCTTAGTAATTCTTTAAACCGTTCCCATGCTTCACTAAATGTCTCATCATCATACTGCCTGAATGCTACTATTTCAGCTCTATACTTGGCATTCTTCGTTGGTGGAAAATACTTTATCAAGAATTTCTCTGCCAAATCGTTCCACGAAGTGATAGATCCAGGTGGAAAAGTATTCAACCATGCCTTTGCTGCATCTCTAAGAGAATATGGAAATAATATCATCCTAAGTGCGTCTTTTGATACTCCTTGCTTCTTAAACGAATCACTCACACTTAGAAAGACTTAAGATGCAAATGTGGATCTTCAGAAGGTAAGCCATGGAATTGTCCCACCGTTTGCAACATTTGAAACATAACTGGCTTCATCTCAAAATTTACTTCTTCAATTTCTGGTCCAGCAATTCCAGGATATAATTCATCAAATGTGGGTACTGCATAAGCCCTAATAGCTCTTTCCCTGTCATTGTCTAAAAAAACAGGGTTCTTAGCCATATTTCCTTGATTAACTGGTCGATTTCCTCTCAATTCAGGTTGTGGTTGATTCTCATCGATAGCAGGTCCTACTCAGGGTCCAGGCGGTATAAGTGGATCTTGTCTTTCCATTAGATATCACCTATCTCTTTGACCAGCTCTTTGAGCTCTTCTCCTTAAATGAAATGTTCTCTCAATTTCTGGATCAATTCGAAATTCCAAGTCAGAAGACTTGTTCATACACCACTAACACACCTGAAAATGAAACCAAACAGCTAATTCAGATTCAATAAAGCACCAGTTACCAAAAATAAATTTAAGTAAAAGAAAAATTGATTAGTCCCCGGCAATGGCGCCAAAAACTTGATGACTTGCTAGAGTGATGTGAATAATTATGCAATATTATGTTGTCTATGCGCAAGTGTACACATACTTTGTAGCAAGCGATAAGTAAATTATCGAATCCACAGGGACTATTAATTCTTCTATTTACTAAATTAATTCTTAGTAACTCAGTTTGTAACCATTCAAATTCATCAAGGGAAATGAAATAAAAGAAATCACAATTGCTGGAACAAAATTAATGCTAAAGCAGGAAAAACATAGTAAAAATTTCAGAAAATAGAGAATGACTAACTTGTACTTTTAGTTAAATGGAAGGCTCGGATTAGAGGTAAATCATGCTTTAATTAAGTTACGAATTGAGTACATATTCATTCCATTCAATTCACTACAGATTTCACGGTATTCTCCCGAATCACCGAATATATGCTGTTTCATTTCTATTACTTCAGCACATTAAACCCACTGTACTTTATGTGCGTTAGGTGAGTGATTATCCCTAACCTATACACTTAGTTAGCTACTAACCCTAACAAGGGGCTAACGTGGTTTTCAAGTTTTCAGCCCCTCCTATTCTTCCCAGAAATCAAAGGAACACTGCTCATACCGGCTGGCCAAGCGGATACGAACTAATAAATACAACCTCTTAAAAACCAAATCGATGGAAATGAAATATACTCATCTACAACATTAACTAAAAACAATAATCCTCTAATCCTCACCTTATGGTGATTAGTTCATACTACAGGAAAAACAACAACAAAAGAGAAATCGAAATGTAGACATAATAAACAATGCAGAAAACTACTAAATGAAAGCAGAAAACATAGCAGAAGAAATCGGAAAGCTGCCCCAAAATATTTGACTCAGCATCGGCGTTGATCCCCTGGAGAAACCTTCCGTTTTGGGTAAACTTCCGTTGATGGCCTTCCAATTGGAGCTCTCCGCCTCCTTCTCTCTCTCTCTGTTATTTTCGGGATTTTCAGCTTCTTCTTCCCCAAGAAAACGGCTGCCCACACATATATTCCTTTCTTTATGAAAACAAGGGCTGATTAGACAAGACTGACGACGTGGTAGGCTCTGGATGGTTGAAAACACGCTGACTGGACTGACAGATGCCAACTCATTTAATGAATAACAGCTCCCACGTGCGAAATTCGTATAGGTCTGAATCACAAAGTTTGCTCCAGCAAACAGTTGTAAAACTGCTGCTCTTGGCTTCTGGAATTCTCCTTAATCAAACCTGAATTAATCGCATAAAGCACCTTAATTAAGACAATTTTTGCTCTAATAATAATATTACTATATCAAAATTAATCATAGAGCAAAATACATCAAAGCTTGGAGTTTTCTAAAATATAATGAGATAAAAATCTACAATTTAAAATACTAGCATATAACTCTTAATTTAAGAGTTATCACCTGATAAGAATGAAAACACTTCTATATCTCAGATATAACACTCAACATCCAACAAACTACGACAAGACATGTGGAGCTCAACCATCAACACAAGAATCTATGAAACTCTAACCAAATACACGAAAACTAAAGAATATTTAGAATTTACAGATCAACACACTATAAGCACTAAGATACACAACTGAAAGCTAACATCAGGAAATAAACGGTGGTGGAGTCTCCATAGCCTCGTCAAGTCATCGCCTTCGTCACCCTCCTCGAGAATGTGCACAATCTACAAAGGCAAACAAAGTAGTACGAGTGAGTATAAACATGCTCAGTAAGTAGCCCACTTAAGGGTCCAAAGTCTGAAACCATAAACAGCCGAGTTCCACCCTAACTCATAGACTCGTGCTAAATTCAAACTCAATATTCACTTCAGTTAGCTATGTGCCTACTTACCTTACTTCAAGCTCAATCCCCTATGGTAATACACGTGCTATACCTACGAGCCATGTATCCTAGGCTGGTCTAATGCAAAGAAGGAGAAAAACTCTCACGCTCATCACTATGGGGAAATTGCCCCTTGACTCATCACTCTGGGGGAATCACCCCTATCTCATCACTCTGTGCGAATCGCCCCCTATGCTAGCATCATCGATGAGGCATCACAGCCCTCACGCTCATCACTCAGGGGAAATTGCCCCCTATGCTAGCATCATCGGTGAGACATCACAGCCCTCACGCTCATCACTTTGGGGAATCGCCCTTTATGGTAGCATGAACATCACTCTGGCTCATGCTCACTACTCTGCCTCAAGCCCACCTCTCTATCTCAACCTCCTAAGAATACATGTTCGCATGGGGAAAAGTAAGTGGCACTAGCCTCACGGGCTCTTGCCTAGCCACAACGCACTTAAATTGTCAAGGGATATACCAGTCGAGAGATCATAAACCTCATTCTCACCTTGACCCATAAATCTTATGCATAATAACAAACACGAACTCAACACCACGCATGTTTGGGTAGACAAGGCTCGAACATATGTTTAGAGCAAATCCCTCATCACCAAAGCCTCATACCTATTCAAGCAAAGCACAAATTACTGATTACACCTCCTGCTTATTCAAGCCAACAAGTTGCTAAGCATTTAGGTAATCACGTTCCAATCACACTTATACCAAGGTTCGAACATAAAGTTGTCACGAGCACAAATCTCGAGTATGGACTTATACCTTAGTTCAATGGCATTCCTAAACAAGAACTTCACTTAACTGCAACTCATACGTGTGCTAGTGGCATAAAGCCCTCAAACCATTTAACCCAGAATTCAGCCCCCTAACACGCTAGAAATCATGGCGACCAATATCCTTCCACTCACATTCGGCATCTCAAACATGCTAAACACAACCTTCCATCCCAACTACTCTAAACCCAAGGATTACTTGACCATTTAGTCCTTTAGCTCAAGCGTTCGGGGTTCTACAGCCATTCTGGATTCCACCACATACCACAGATCACAAACAATTCAAACATGCGTGTTTATACAATTTAAACTAACTTCTCACACGTCCATACTTCATAAAGAAACCACAATCACATTCATCCATGCATTCCTGAGCATTCTTACATAATCGAACCCTTACTAGTTCATAAGGCCAAGTCCCTATGAATACTCCACTAGCAATCATGACTTATGCAAAGTCACTCGACTAAGTCGACAAGTCCCTTTTTAAAATCTCAAGTTAAGGTACAACAAGGCAAATCTCATCCTTGAGATATTTACTAAGCGAAACATCCAACGACCAACATGATGACACGCATACTTCATAATTAAAAGAATTACTCCCATGACCCCTTAAACATACACCAACTCAATTATTCACAACTTTAGGCAACTCTTAAATTACTACACATGCTAAATGCAATCAACTTGAAACTCTAAGCCCCTATTTCCCATATAGCCACAACTTAAGCCATTTTTAGCTCAAACAACCTCCACATCGATCCACTAAATAAAACATGCTTCATAAACACAAATTTTCAAACATGCATCAAATTCAAATAGGAACTTAAAGGGGCTTAAATCCAAATGACTACTTACAATTTACTCCAAGATTCAAGGTAGCCCATAAATTGAATACGTGATCCTAGAACGCCAAACAAAGTCTTGAGAAATAATTAACAAACCATTCTAACCTCCAACCATGAGCTCAATCAAGTTGGGACAAAGTTACCCAATAACACTTACTCAAAACAACATCTTCACTTGCTGAATTTAATGTCAAATAGGTTCGAACTCAACAACCCGGCCTCCTAACACAATGGGTAACCTTGAACAAAGTCCAACGCATTATGGGTAAATTTTAAAACACCAAAACAGTCCCTAAACTCATAGAAAAATCCTAATATATGGGCCACTTTAAATCCAACTCAAACTTAGCCTTAATCATGTTACAAAATTACCACAATTCCAATAAATCTTACCCAAATCAACGTCCCCACTTGCTGGACAGCAGCTCAAACAATCCAAATACATCCAAAATGACCTTCAATCGCAATGGGTATTCTATATTAAAATCCAAAACATTGTGGGTTAGTTTCAAATCACTAAATTAGCCCTTCAATTCAATCTTACAACCCATAAATCACTTTGAATTGTTGTTGGAACACTTACCCACTTCAAATTGGAGTTGTTCAATGCTTTACAACGTCGGGCTTGTCAGAAATTCAACCCCTAATAAACAACACCCTTGCTGTTTGAATAAAATCGAGAGGGATAGAGGGAAGAACGGTGGTCGACGACGATCTGGTGTGCGGTCTATGACGGAGGTGCTACGATGGCAGATTGAGTTTGAAGAGTGGCGGGCGGCGAAGCTCGGGTTCAGCATGAACCACGAGCAACGTTCGGTGGTAGGGGCGTGCTTCAAACTCCAGCGATGGCGAGCGACTTGGCGTATCGTGTAGAGTGACAACGCGGACAAAGGTGGCTGTTTGTGGCATTTGCTGGCACATCAGTAACTTGGAATTGGAGTGTACATCAACAACTTGGAGTGCGTTAACAACGTTGAATGGTGCATCAGTGGGCTGTTTATGTGCATCAAGAACTTGGATGTGGTTGTTTGTGTCATTGGAATGCACATCAGCAACCTGGATAAATGCATTAGTGCCTTGGATTTGTGTAGCAGTAAATAATGGTTACTGATTATTGTGTTTGTCTACATCTATGAGATGTTGGAGTCTGTTTTCATCTCTTGAGCAAGATGGACTTTCTATATTTGTTGTAGGTTAAAAAATGATCTCTTCCTCAGTCCTATAGGCATTTGGTGTGAATGTAATTGTATCCTTGTGTATGAGAGGATCATCATCTGTGCTAGGCAACATGGAGTTGGTTGTGTCTGTATAGTTAGGAACATGTTCTTCTGTGATGGACAGCCTATGAACCAAATCTCCTGATGTGGTTGGGTGGTGCTGTAGTGAGTTTTCTAGCTTGCAGTCTTCTGATTTCTGGTTGTTGGTCTACTCCTCATAACCTAAAAATTCACAAACAACAATGTCCCTACTACTATTTATGCTATTGTTGTTACCAAAAGGATAAGTGCATTCATCAAAAATCACATGCCTTGATATGTAGATCCTATTTGTTGATGCATCCAAACATCTATATCCTTTATGAATGGGGCCATATCCTAAAAACACACAAGAGTAGGTTCTCTTTGAAAACTTATCTTTATTATAACTTCTTAGGTAAGGGAAACATTTGCAACCAAACACTTTTAAGGAGCTATAGTCAGGATCTTTTCCAAAAAGTTTATGATAGGGAGTTTTCATGTCAAGAACTTTACTAGCCATTCTATTTATAAGATATACAACAGTTAAAAAAGCATCCATCCAGTATTTTAATAGAACTTTAGACTGAAATAAAAGAGTCAAACTTGTTTCTACTATGTGTTGATGTTTTCTTTCCACTACACCATTTTGTTGTAGGGTGTGAGGGCAAGAAAATTGATGCAATATTCCTTATTTTTCGAATAACTGTTGATGCAAGCACAACTATGCGCTACCGCAAGTGCACAGATCGAAATAATAATAAAAAGGTATTCCTAGCTACCGAGTATCATATCCACAGAGATTGGTTTTTAATTCAATTAAGTATTGCGAATAGTTTCACTTTACTTTATTTAGAGAATAGAATGCCATAGCATATAGGAAAATTAAACAACTAAACCTAAAAAGCAAAATAAATGGGAGACACAAATCGCTAAGTAATCTATGGGTGCTGATTGCATTCTTGGACCTTAATTTACTTAATTAAGCTAGCAATTAGGCATAACTAAGTGTTCGATTCATAAGTCTAGAAGCCTAAAATTATGGAATCTCCTGTCGGTCTCCTCCAAACCTCAGGTCTAATTAGTTAAATCTCGTGTCCGTCTCATTAATTAATCCTCACCCGGGATTAACGAACCTTCATTTTAAACCTCAATTAATTTTCGTTGCTCCATGTCACTTAGGCGGAATTTAATTGTCATGCATTGTTTTTCTAAGTTTAATCTACTCTATCGAGTTCAATTAAACTAACGATCATTTAACCCCTATGCCTTGCTTTGTTAAAGGCATTAAGAACGCAATGTATAATTGAACAAAAACACTTAATCAAGCCACAAGTACTAATTAATAAGGAAAATTAAGTGCAATGGTCCAAAAATTACAACAACCCATAGAATTTAAGGATTTAACTAAACATGTTTAGCAATTACACACAGAAAATCGCTACTTATAGCCACTAAAATAACTATAAATGAAAGGAAAAGGGAAAGAAAGTGCAAACGAAGGACGATCCTGCATTCTTGAGGTGATCAATCTCGAACCCGAGCTCCACAGTTTTCAATTTCGCTCTAAAACGCTCATAAATCCTCCCAAATACCCTCAAGTATGGTCTGGAATCGAGATTAAGGCTTCAATCCTTGAAATGGCCTTCCCTTTGCACAAAGAGAAAAGGATGAATAAATACCCTCTGTCATGATAGCGTTACAATGCTAGGGGCAACGTTGCAACACTGTCACAAAACGTAATCGTTTTGCCTTCAGTGCAGGGGTAGTGTTGCAATGCCATACGTAGCATTCTACGGACGAAACTTCAATTCTCCGCACATTTCTAGCATTGCAATGCCACAAGGCAGCGTAGCAACGCTAGTTCTCGGGTTTTCTCAATACAAATAGGCGTTGAAACACCATTTCAAGCGTTGCAACGCCGTCCTCTTGGCCCCAAACGCTAAATTCTTCAACTCTTCTCTTCTTGACTCTCCAAATTGGCCTAAAATAGCTCCAAAATGACTATATTACCCTCGAACACTCTGATTTTGCACTTTAGTTCAGTTTCTGCAAATTAAACACAAATAGGCATCAAGGCACACAAAATCATAGCAAAACTAGCTAAAATAATAGGAAAAAAGATAGCATAATTGCATGCTATCAAATACCCCCACACTTAAACCTTTGCTAGTCCCGAGCAAAGCAAAACAAAACCACATATATGAATTAACCAATTGCATAAGCATGACTCAAACCTCAAAGTTCTAAAAAGCGAAATTATCACAATTAAAGGAAAAATTCAAACATATCTATTCATCAAGCAAATTTAAACTCAAAATTTTCAACTCTTGTGTGTGTGTGTGCATAGCCCTCTTAAAGTAGTCTTTACAAGCCCAAAATAGGTTTATAGAGTCCTCCATTCATCTTCCCCTACACTAGCCCTAAGTACCAATTCTCTAGCATTCTTACACTTAAGAAAGTAATAAGCTACTAGATGCCTGAAAATAAACATATCGGCCAACTAAACATTCATCAGTTTAATGTCAAGGGCACTAACTTTCACTCACCCATCGTAGGGACCCTTACCTAGAGCACTCGCTCGATAGGTGGCCTAACTGATCACGACAGGGGCAGCTCTTTTTACCCTCGACTCTTTTCAATACATTACAAGCTTATTATTATTATTTTTTTCACTAAAATGATTTTTCTTTAGAGCTCATTTTCTTTTCTTTTTCTTGTAGGCAAATCAACATACTTTTTCTTTCTCCTAAGTAACACATTACACCCTATCATGCGAGTCAACCATCAAACCAGAGCTTAAGCCTATCAGAGTGACAACAAACTTCTGGACAATATAAAACTGCTCTAAGCCTTCAAAACTAACCAAAAGATAGGCTACGTGCTCATAACTTGCAAGAAAATCAAAGTAAAAATTTTAAATTTACTTGAATCCCAGACATGCTCTCATATTTCACAAAAATTGCAAAAATACTCACTATTCAGAACACATCACAGGTTGTCCTCATCACACAATGCAACAGAATCATCATATAATGCACAAAAAAATTTCAATAACAACTCAAATTCAGATCAGAACAGCACACATCCCCCCACACTTAAAGCATACATTGTCCTCAATGTATAAACTAACCAACCATATTAAGCATGCTTAAGGAAAATTTAAAAAAGCAAGGGAGGAACAATACTGCCCTGGAGTGGGAGAGCAACCTCGATTCAGCCTGATAACTCCACTTGGGTGTAATGTGAGAGATATAATTCCTGAGCTCCTAAAAAGTAATCAACCACGGGAACAAGAGATCAATACAAATCTAAAAGAAAAAACAACAAACAAAAGCAAGAAAACTAAAAAGAAAGAAGACAAGGGAAAGAAGCTTGGGTTGCCTTCCAAGTAGCGCTTATTTAACGTATTTAGCTAGACGAGACTCGTGTGGGCTCTCATGGTACATAAAAATTCTCCCATTTCTTACGGCCCCTCTTCCTAGAGTCAACGAAACAGACCAGAGCTAGCAAGATCACTAGCTTCTCGTGGGACCCTGAAGCAGAAATATTTTTGGTATTTTTAATTAAAAAAGCATAAAAAGAGAAAGATCAAAAAACAAAGACTCTAACACAGACTCGTGAGAAAAAGAAGACGAACACTCAGGATATAGAGAAGAATCAACAGATAAAATAGGCTCATTCTCTATCCCCTGAACCTCCTCAACTAAGAAAGGCTCTTTCTCTCTCTCATCCTCACTGACTTGATCCTGAAATGTGCTAAAACTCTCTAATTCTTCCCCTATATCTATAATCCACTCCCTTGACTGCCCAACCTTAGTAGAATCGAAATAATTATACTCTTGAAGGGATTCAAATAAATCAGCAGTCAGCTGATTCACTACCCTACCCATTCTACTAATGCTCTCCCCTTTGGTTTGAAGGCTCTCTTTCAAATTTTTATGCTAGCATGAAGATCAATAGAGTCCTCCAAACACTTCTTCATCATTCTTTTCAGGGAAGATTCTTCCTCTACTTGGGCTTTCTGAAAATAATTAGGATATGGTTATGGGTCCAACTGCACTCATTATTATCATACATAGGATATCCATAACTCATAGATTTAGTATGATAATAATTAGGCATTTGATAGCCATGAAACACATAACCCTCACAGAAAGGCACAAAATCTAAAGAGGGATAACTATAAGAAAAATAACTAGAAGGTGGTGTTTGATCATCGGGCTTAGATTCCCTAAAGGGCCACCCAAATCTATCAGAAGCCATCTAAATAAAATCAAACGAATAACCACAAGCTCTCAATCAAACACCAGATAACAGCACAATCAGAAACAACATACCAGGACTCAAACAAAAAAAAAAAAAAAACAAGATAAAGCAAGAACAAAACAGCAAAACAAAGATAAACCTCTAAATTAAAGCAAGCAATTTCTTCACAATATCAATCGAATTAAAATAAATGGGAGACACAAATCGATAAGTAATTCTATGGGTGTTGATTGCATTCTTGGACCTTAATTTACTTAATTAGGCTAACAATTAGGCATAACTAAGTGTTCGATTCATAAGTCTAGAAGCCTAAAATTATGGAATCTCCTGTCGGTCTCCTCCAAACCTTAGGTCTAATTAGTTAAATCTCATGTCCGTCTCATTAATTAATCCTCACCCGGCATAAACAAACTTTCATTTTAAACCTCAATTAATTTTCGTTGCTCCATGTCACTTAGGTGGAATTTAATTGTCATGCATTGTTTTTCTAAGTTTAATCTACTCTGTCGAGTTCAATTAAACTAACGATCATTTAACCCCTATTCCTTGCTTTGTTAAAGGCATTAAGAACGCAATGCATAAATGAACAAAAGCACTTAATCAAGCCCAATTAATAATTAATAAGGAAAATTAAGTGCAATGGTCCAAAAATTACAACAACCCATAATATTTAGGGATTTAACTAAACATGTTTAGCATTTACACACAGAAAACCGCTAATTACAGCCACTAAAATAACTATAAATGAAAGGGAAAGGGAAAGAAAGTGCAAACGAAGGACGATCCCGCATTCCCGAGTTGATCAATCTCAAACCCGAGCTCCAAGGTCTTCAATTCCGCTCCAAAACACTCACAAATCCTCCCAAATACCCTTAAGTATGGTATGGAATTGAGATTAGGGCTTCAACCCTCGAAATGACCTCCCCTTTGGACGAAGAGAAAAGGATGAATAAATACCCTCTGTCGTGACAACGTTGCAGCTCTAGGGACAGCGTTGCAACACTGTCACATAACGCAGTCGTTTTGCCTTCAGCGTGGGGTAGTGTTGCAACGCTATAAGTAGTGTTGCAACGCTACGGATGGAACTTCAATTCTCCGCGCGTTTCTAGTGTTGCAATGCCACAAGGCAGCGTTGCAACGCTAGCTCTTGGGTTTGCTCAATACAAATGGGCGTTGTAATGCTATTTCAAGCATTGCAACGCCGCCTCTCGACCCCAAATGCTAAAGTCTTCAACTCTTCTCTTCTTGACTCTTCAAATTGGCCCAAAATAGCTCTAAAATGACTATATTACCCTCGAACACTCTGATTTTTCTCTTTAGTTCGGTTTCTGCAAATTAAACACAAATAGGCATCAAAGCACACAAAATCATAGCAAAACTAGCTAAAATAATAGGAAATAAGATAGCATAATTGCATGCTATCAACTGTTTGAGAGCATTTGAGGTAAACTCTCTACGTCCATCACTTTGAAAGATTTTGATTCTCCTATCCAAATGGTTCTCAACAAGTCTTTGAAACTTAATGAAACAAGAAGTAAAATCTTTTTTTTTTTCTTTAAAGGATAAATCCAACAATATCTAGAGAAGTCATCTACAAAACTAAGATAATATCTAAAGTCTTGACAAGAGACAATAGGGGAAGGACCTCATAATAACAGTATATCTTTTGTAAGGGAAATAAAGAAATATCTTTGTTAGGATTGAAGGGAAGTTTACAACTTTTGCTCATTTGACAAGAGACACAAACTAATTCACTTTCTTTTCAACTAGTTATATCTAAAAGATGAGATTTATTCAAAAATTTCAAAGTTAAGTCATGAGGATGTCCCATTCTCTTATACCATATAGTGTATGGGGCCTTATTAGAACTTAAGACATCAGTGAATACCTTGAATGCATCATGGTTTTGCTCAACTAAGCATACAATCCCTCTCTTTTAGTTCCCTAGCCCAAGATCACACCCTGTCTGTCCTTTATCAAAAAACCAGCAGCATTAAAATATATAGAGTTATCATTTTCAGCTGTTAATTTTCTAATAGAGAGCAAATTTTTTATTAATCCAGGTACAACTAACACATTATTAAGTTTCAAGTCATTTGAACCAGTTTTAAAGTGTGTTTGCCTATATGTGTGATCTCTAGTCCTTTCCCATCTCCTATGTATAATTTTTCATTTCCATCATAAGGCTTAACACAACTTAATTTACCTGGATTGCTCACATCATGAGCTGAAGCACCTGAATCAGCAAATAAAGTTAAATCAATTGCTGTGTGTTCGTTTAGAGACATTGTCGCCAATGCTTGAGGAATATCTCCAGCTTGATATGAGCGATCAAACCTATTCCAATATTGGAGTGCAGTGTGGTTTAATTTGCCACAAATCTAACATTGAACATTCATCTCTTCGAGATTGGTTGCAGTGTATTGCTTGGCCAATTGAGAATTCTGCTTTTGTGTGTTGAAATTAGTGTACTGCTTCACCGAAGGTTGAAAATTTTGCTTCTGATTTGAAGATACTGCAATAGTAAATTGTGACGGAAAAAAGCATTTTTCCTAGTTTCCTCCTCTTCCTCGAGAGTTGTATATGTGTCCTCTTCCTCTAGGTCCATTTTTATGACTAAAAAAATGCTTGATTATTTGATCAACTTGAGATAGATTTTCCTCTTCATTTTCGACTACAAGTTGCACTTCATGGTTCCTTAAGGCTTGAATAAATTGATTATAGCTAGGATAAGGAACCTTGGACAACATAGCGACTCAAAAATCCTTATATTTATTTCCTAGTCCCCTTGCCAAATGGAATACTTTGGTGATTTTCTTCATTGTCGCTAACCCGTCACAAATAGATTTGAAAGTTTTTAGAAATTATAAGTATAGTTATATTTACAGACATATATTATATAAATATAGGTAAATAATCATCATATATTTTGTATTGGTAATAATCCTATTAATTTTGAGATAACATTACAATATATAACTATAATGTCATAACATAATCTATCCATTTTATACATACTGTATGTAATATATAGTGTTCAATGGGTTCCTAAATATATAATGTGTTGTATATTGTACCCATACATATATATGTTGAGGTATATAATATATACATCAGCATGTAATCATTTTATATATTTGGGATGACATGATACTCCTATTATATTCTCAGATATATATTATATATACCTCTACTATATTCTCATATATATAATATATATACCCCTACGTATGAAGAATGGAACCGTTGATATTGGAAAGGGTTGTCTAGTTTTTAAAATCCCTAGATTTTAGGAGGAAAATGTAAAAATCTTTCATCTATTTTATTTCTTATACAAAATTAATGGTGTTTGGAGGGAATGATATAGGTTTCAACGTTTATAGAAAGTATCCATATATTTTTTTTTATTATATATATATATATATATATATATATATATATGGAGCAATAAATAGAGGGGTAAATGAGTAATGTTCCTCTAGATTTGGCTTCTATTTGGCTTGAAAAGTGACAAAGCCAATATTAATAACAAAACGTGTCATTTGTGTAAAATTTGGTTCCAAATATGTCATTCATGTAGTTAACCCAAAGAATAAGTAGAGGGCTTCATACATAAAGAATAGCCAACGGTAATAGCAGAATTCTGGAGAAATTATGTTCTGTCAAGGCAGATTTGATCTTGCCAAGTAAGGGAAGAAATATAAGGCTTGATTGAAGCTTTGATTGAATATTCACCACAATTGTTGGATCTTGAAAAGCTGTACAACTGTTGTCAAAGGAGAGTTTTCATATTATTATGACAGTTGAATAAAGCTAGATATAAAATCATACTTTAATTCTCATAAATATGTCCAATAATTTTGGTTTGTTGATCTTTGTTATTTGTGGTTTTTATAATAAACATTTCTTCATAAAAATTTACTTTGAGAAGTGAGCTTATGAGTTTTGAAGAAAAAAGAAAAATCAAAATATTCAATTTGTTATTTGACGAAAATGTATTTTCTGAAGAGTGTATCCCTAGTTTTCATTCATAATTTTTGAAAACAAAATTTAAAAACAAAGAAAATAACTATTTGCAGTTTATGAAAATAAGCTATTTTAGGAGTTATTTTTAAAACTGTTTTTGAAAATAAGTGTGCCAAACATATTTTCATCAATTTTCTTGTATTCTTTATTTTCAAAAACAGAAAAACTAAAATGGATTACCAACCAAACAGGGTCTTAGTGTTTTTAGTTTTCTGGATTAATTGCAGCTGCTTTGATTAAACTATAATTTTTATGATCTTCCAATTTTCGACGTTGGTTATTTTAATAACAAAAATAATTCACATATTTTTGAGTTGACCAATATTTATCTTGATGAGCACAATTCATGCTTTAACTTGAACCTATTCATGACATATATTTTAGGATTAAAAGAAGTAGACACTGTTTATATAATTTATTCAAAAATAATTTTAAATTTAACTCCAATAAAGCATATAGAATATTGTATGTGTGTTCTTTTCTAAATATAATTTTTGGGTTGATATTTATTATATATAGAGGGAGACTATCTTATTGATTTTTTTAGACAAAAATATTACATCATAGATATGGAAGGGAGATTGGAACCTGGAATGTTTAGGTCTAGATTTGCTAATTCTGTTTGATGTGAAAATATGAAATGCTTAATGAATTAATATTTAGAATTTAATATATGTATAGTCTCTAAAAAAAATGGATTAAATTACAAATTTAATTTAGTCTCCATGGTATGGAGAAAATTAGAATTTAGTCTCTATGATTTTAAAAGTCAGAATTTAGTCCCTATGATTAGATAAAACCTAATAAATAGTCACTGTCATTAGTAATCACTGACGAATTATGTACGTGGCAATTAGTTATCTATGTGTAAATGAGGTGGTCTTTTGTATTTTGATGACGGTATGAGTTAAATAGTTGATTGGATAAAATTTGAGTTGTCAATTTTCAAAGAAGCTGCATTAAATTGCCAATTTTCAACCCATTTTTTATCCAATCATTTACATAGATAAGTAGATTTTAAAAACAAGCCATTTAGGCTGTATTTAGTTACCATAATTGGAATGGACGATAATGAAAATCAATCATAATGAAATTAATCAGAATAGGAATGGTATTCCTTTAATGCTATTTACTAGAAGTTGTCTGGAACCGTAATCATAAACTCATTGATGTTCTTTACTTTCATCCAGAAGCAAAATGAAATATAGATGATTACTAGAATGCCTTTTTATATTTTGTATCAATTAAAATGCATTAACTAAAGAATATGCTACCATAATTAAAATATCATTATTTTTATTTTTATTTACTTATTCAAAATTTATTTTCCTTTACTTATCCAAATTTTTATACTTGAAGATTTTTTAATACCTAAATCAAAATTTTAAAAAAGGTGGAATTTTTAAAAAAATAAAATAGATTCTTTTTAAATAATTTTTTATATAAAAAAGATAATATTAGTTTATTCATAAAATAGATACTTTTAACAAAAAAAAAAATCAAATTCCAACTTTGTTTTTTTCAAAATACTTAATCTTGATATAAATACTTTTAAAATATTTTTTTCGAAAAAGATATAATTATTTTATTTGATTTTTTTAAATGATATTACTTGTATTTTAGAACAAATTATTTTATTTACTTTTTTTGGATTTTCAAAAGGGGGATTAGTATTTTAAATATTTTTTTCTTCCCGCTCTGGCTCTAGTTCTGGATCTGACTCTTACTTTGGCTCTGGCTCTAACTTTAGCTTTGGCTTTACTAGCTCTGGCTTTTGCTATGACTATAGCTCAGGATTTGGCTTTGGTCTGTTGTGTTTTGTAAAATGTAAAAAAAAATGGTGTCAGAGAGAGAGAAAGGGCAAATGGCGAAGAGTAAATAAAAAAGATGGTGTGGGTCCCATGTAATAGAAATGAGAATGAGATTAATCACTTTTGGGCATAATCAGAAATGGTAAACAATAAAGTAGGTCTCACAATGTTCATTTCCATTAACTGATTACGATTGTTGTTATGTAAACGCACTCTTAGATTAAAAAACCTCATACTAGTGGAGATAGTTATCTTTACTTATAAACACATGTCGCACATGCAACACTAATAAATTATTGTCTCTCTTTCTATAATAAAATCCATTACCTAAAAATCCATTACCTAAGCACTTAGAGAAATTATGAAAGTTGCCGGCTACTATAGAAATTAAATAATGTACTAAGGGCCATTTGGAGCATGGAAATGGGAGAATGGGAATATGTTTCAAATTATTTGTTTGATTTGAGTTTTGTAAGCTGGAGAATGGAAATAACTCATGAACGAGAGTATCCTATACCCTTCTAAAAGTATAGGTTTTCTCCCTTTTTTTGAGTTTCATCTCCTTCTTTTTATTTCATTTTTCTATTTTTAAGTATATTTCTTTTTGGCACATTAGTTTATATTATTTAATATTAATTTATGTCCATACACACTCTCTCTTTTTCTCTCTCTTCTTATTCTTCTTTATTAATATTTAATATATATATTCATTTTCAATAATTATAATTATTTATAATCAATTAATTTATTTCTACTTGATAAATTAATTTTGATTAATTCATTAAATAATGTATCAAAATAATATTCTTAGGATTAATTTCATAACACCATAATAAACATCCATTAATTAATAATATATTTAATCAATTAATTACAAAGATAATTAACTTATGGTAAGAATTTACTTTTAATCATTATAATTAATTATTCATGGTTTATTTCTAATCAATTAACTATTATTTATTATTTAAAAAAAATATATTCTTTTTTAGAATTAATTTTGATTTTTTATTAATAATATATCATAATTATATAAGATTTATAAAATCAATCTCATAAAACAATCTTGCACATTATTTGTGGAGCGTAATTGTCTACTTGAGCATTGTTTCATGGTTGAGACATTCTTACCTCTCATAAAATAAACTTGCAAAATATTGATGTAACATATTTATAGTACTTCATCTATTACTTATAATTAATTAAACTATATTGTTAGTACAGTAATTAAATTATATAATTAATTGAATTGTATTTATTTATTGAAATATTAATTCATTATTTAATGTATCACAATTACATAAAATTTATATATTGATCTCATCAAACAAATATAAAATATCATTTGTTTATAAAAAAAAATATGATAACATTCTCATGTAGAACCAAACATAGTCATCTTATTTCCAGACATTTTATTCTCGGACATCCATTACTCATGCACATCCACTAAAACTTTAAGCCAAACGGCCTCTAAGTAGCTATCAATTCGTACAAAAAAAAAAAAAAGTTATCAATTCTTAAATGTCATGCCTTAATTGATTCAATGAATGTGAACATCATTAATCTATGCTGAACATAACAGCATGTTTCATGTCTGAAAACAACACGGTTAGGCTTGACAAAATAGATACTAACGACAATGAAGAGCCTTCCTTCTAACACCCATGCCACTAATCTTCACTCATAGGTTCGAATAAACATCATACAATCTATAAAGGAGTCGTCTTTCTCTTGATCAGTTTTTAGGATTAAGTATCCATTAGCAGAGTTCTCAATCTTAAATATTTGTCTGAAATTATTTAAGCCCCATTTTATAACTATTTGATTTTTGAAAATTAAGCTTATAAACACTACTTTTAACTATGAGATTCTTTGTTTTGTTATCTTCTTTCTACCCATGTTTTCAAAAATCAAGCTAAGTTTTGAAAACTAAAAAAAAAGTTTTTAAAAACTTGTTTTTATTTTTGGAATTTTGACTAAGAATTCTAAGTATTTTTTTTTAAGAAAGGTGAAAACCATGATAAAGAAATTGTAGGAAAACAAACATAAATTTTAAAACTAAAAACCAAATAGTTATTAAAGGCAGACTTAGGCTTTTAACTTTATGGATGAATGGTATTTTGATTAAACTTAAAACATTATATATTAAATTTTAAATTTTTGTTATCAATTTCGAATTGTATCACTCTTTTGTCTTAGTGGAAAAAACTAGGTACGTAAATCTACTGTAATCATCTAAAAAATCAACATAATATTTGTAACCATCATCTGAAGAAAGAATTGGTGCTGGAATACCCCAACGATTAGTATGGACTAAATAAATAAATTGTAGCATGAGAAGTTGAATCAGTGAAAGAAAGAGCATGGGACTTGCCGAATTAACTTGCATCACAAAAACTCAATGGTTTGTTAACTTTGCATGACAAATTACATTCTCTAATAATTCAGAATTTTGACTGATGTGTGTCCAAGCCGTTTATGCATAAGAACTTGGATACAGCTACATTGACATTGGAAACTGCCGATAATAAAATTGAACCTAATTTATTATCACATTGTTGTTGCCAAATTTTGGACAGGAGAATCTTATCTGATCTCCACGTGACAACAACAGTAAATTTGTTTAAAAAAACGCGGCCTGCAAGACAAGAAAAACCTGCACATCGGTGTGGTACTGTACCACACAGGCTCTGATACTTGAGTTAGTGAGAGTTGAGAGAGAATTAGGGTTTGGAAAGTGTTTAGGTGGCCAAAATGAACTTACCCCCCTCTCTCTATAGGAGAGAGCTTAAATACTTCCTTCCTAGGGTTTTCGTGGGTTTCCCTGTGGAATTGGGTAAAAGAGGACAGTTCAGGCTGGAGCAAGGTTGCACGGGCTAAGGAAAAATGGAGACAAGACCCTAAATTGGGCCTCACCATAGACCGAGGCTGACCCTGGACTTGGGCTTCGACCCAAGTCCCTTTCGTCTTCCTTTTGCTCGTTGGTCTATCCTCATTCATTTTCGGTCAATCTTGATCCGTAATAGGCTTCTTTACCTCATTTGGCCTTTAACTGTAGTGCTTTTCTCAGCCTGTTCTGGTGGTCCAATTTTACCCATAACAACCATGAACATAGTTATTAGACAAAAAGGCTACTGGTTAAGCAGAAAAAGAAGCAAGAAGTTTTTTTATGAGTACTCTCCAACTAATTTTTTCCATCAAGACAATAGGTTGAATCCTTCCACAAATATATTATTATCCTTAGTTAATCTTGACACACTTACATTGTTGGGATTTATGCCCTAAAGCCTCGTAATTAATGATTTGTTTAATAATTAATAATTATTTTAAATATTTGACTTGTAATATAATATTATCCATTATATGAAAAATCCAAGGTTATTAGTGTAATCTTGAACAGTATGTGGTTGACATATGGGAGGATCATGTTCAAGAAATAACTTAAATGGTCATAGTATATGGATAAGGTTGGGTGCCTTATCCTGGTAACACTATTGATACGACCCACTTTGTAATAGTTACAAATGATTTGATCCAAATCGTTCATGTGGAGACATGTAAGTAGGGGTATCTTATACAATGATTTTGTATAAGACTGGACCACGAAATATTCAATCTCTCTTTATAAATCCGTTAATTGAGAAGATTAATATTTCATAAGAATGATCATATGCGACTCGATCTTAATCTTGAGTGAGTTATGAACTTCTGCTTGTGAGGGCATGTCCTTTGATTTGCATGGGTGAGAGTGACTTTTGTAGCCAATTTAATAAGCCTACCATTTTAGGGACTTGACCAAATAGGGAGCTGGGAACATAACTCACATGATGGAATTCACTCCATATCATATATGATAAGTAGATGAGTAGTGATCGGGCGTACATGCAAGCGCACGTGATCGAAGTAATAATAAAACGGTAGATATTACCGAGTATCGAATCCTAAGGAATTGGGAAGGTTTAGTCAATTAATTGTCGTTCTTAATCACATCTAATTTTATATAGGAAAATAAACTGCCAGAAGAACATTGATCGGAATGCTACACGCAAGTGCATGTATTCGAAGTAATAAGAAACTGGAGTACTCCAGATTATCGTACCCAAGGGAACGGGTTTTAATGAAATATATTAAATTAGCACACAATCGTTGACAAATTACAACTGAAAGTAACCGTGGGTTTAAAAAGTTTGTGAGGTGTTTTAGCTAAAGGAAAAGTGTTTGAAAAATCAATGGAAATGAAAAAGGGATTCAAGAATGCTAATGCCCCTTTGAAAAGAAATCCATTAGAAAGGCAATTGCAATCGTAGCTAACTCAAGAACTACGTAAACCAAGTTTTGAAGGGAATAATCGAATTAAACCCACAGCGAAAGCATAGGAATCGTCTTTGATTTATTTAGAATTAAACTAAAATATTATGGTTAAGCAATAAATACCTTGAAAATAATATTATGGAGAATATTTTGGCGGATCTCTATCTCTTCCACAAAGTCTTCCTGGCTATGACTCGAACACATGATTAAGGCTTGTGGGAGCCTCTTGAAAGAAAATCCACAAGGGATTGGAGAGGAAGAGGTCTAGAGAGAATTATCTAGTTCTCTCTATTTGAGGAGATGTGTATTGTGAAGAATGCTTCAACCCAAGGGTTCTATTTATAGAGACCAAGGGAAGATCTTTGCCATTATTAAAATATTATATTTTAATATCTAATATATTAAAATATATCTTTTATTTATTTGAATCTCATTCAAATCTCCTACGATATTTATTTATTTGAATCTTATTCAAATTCTATAAATATCTTTCATTTAATATATCAAATGTACATTAATTATTTTAATATTTAATGTATCAAATACAATAAATATATTTTCCTCTTTTATATATAATATATCTAATATATAAAATAATAATTTGAACAATTCAAATTAAATATTAAATTTGAACATTTCAAAATTTTCTTTCAACTAAATTGATCTTTTAGTGTTACTATGAGCTAGCAAGGGGACCTTATGGACCTACAGATTATAAGCTCCAATGATACAAAATTAATTAATTAAACTCTTTAATTAATTAATTTTCATTCATTAACTATAGGTCACTCAACTATAAACCTAGAGTTGCACTCTTATGCACTGTAGGACAAGTTGTGTCCATAGATATAATCATTACATGCAAGTCGATTCTTCACGAGTTGTTCGTAATTACAGCTGGGTTAAAAGTCCGTTTTACCCCTATAATTACATCTTGCACCTTAAGTATCACTGATCCTCTAATGAACAATCTGTTTATAATCTAATTATAAACTAAGTCCCTCTCGGGCCAGTGAGAGGGTGGGGCCCCATTGTTCAAGTCCCGAAATCAACACTTAAGGGAACTACTCATTTACTTACCCTATATGGGAAGGAGTGAATTCCATCTTGTGAGATTATGTTCCCAGCTCCCTATTTGGTAAAGTCCCCAAAATGGTAGACATATTGAATCGGCTACAAAAGCCACTCTCACTCATGCAAATCAAAGGACAAGCCCTCACAGGCAGGAGTTCATAACTCACTCAGGATTAAGATCGAGTGGCATATGATCATCCTGATGAAATATTAATCTTCTCAATTAACGGATTTATAAAGAGAGATTAAATATTTCGTGGTCCAGTCTTATACAAACTCATTGTATAAGATACCCTCACTCACATGTCTCCACATGAATGATTTGGATCAAATCATTTGTATCTTTTACAAAGTGGGTCGTATCAATAGTGTTACCAGGATAAGGCACCCAACCTTATCTATATACTATGAGCCTTTAGGTTATTTCTTGAACATGATCCTCTCGTATGTCAACCACATACTGTTCAAGATTACACTAATAACCTTAGATTTTTCATATAATGGATAATATTATATTGCAAATAAAATAATCAAAATTATTATATTATTAAATAAATTATTTATTACGAGGTTTTAGGGCATAAATCCCAACAAGTTTAACTCCTATTCGACCTTCTATGAAGTATCTTTAGGAGACTAAGTGATTAAACCTATATTTCTATGGCTAATCTAACTTAGATATAGCCGCACACAACTCTAGTGGTTTTGGAGTCTCGCCCTATGTCTACGGTTGATTTTTCATGACTTATGTCTAAGCCTTTTCCTCCATTGTTTTTGCGATATCCACTTCCCTTAACCCCTTCGGTATTAAGTTTAGCTTGGCAAGCAACACTAGATGACCAACTAGGGTTTACCCAACATTAAACTCACAAAAAGCAAACAATAGTTCAAAAATTAGCTAGATTGTTTTTGCTATCATGCTACATCTTTCCTTTACAGCATTCACAAACTTGAATCCCAAAGGAAATTTAGCTCATCATAATAAAATTAACAAAAAACAATAAATTAAAATTGTAGAAATTCATTGGAACAAAAGAAAATGAAGAGAACAACCAATTTTTCAAAATTAAAATATCTATATATATATATATATATATATATATATATATATATATATATACATACATATAAATATAAAAATAAAAAAAAAAACTAAATCTGGATTCAAGAACTAAGAAATTCCAAAGTTTAATTAATTTCAACAAGAATTCACAAGGCAAGGGTGAGGAGTATAGTAGCTAAATGTTCTTAACTTAAATAACATAATGCAAAAAATTACAATGATTGAAGAAACATAAACAACATTATACTTAAAAACTCATTCCTCTCGGCTCAATTGAACAAGATTTTCTCTTAACCGCTACCAACATTCGTTGTTGTGGGATTGAAGAGAGTTTAGAGATGGAGATGTATAAGAAATTACAACAAAACAGCAACTAAAATGAAAGTAAAAAAAAACTGCAGTCGGTGAAGAAAACCCATAAACTAAAACGAAAAACTTCTTCCAAAATCGAGCTCCCATCTCACGACTTTCTCCTCCAAATATATAGGGACTTCATGCTAGGGTTTCTCTTTTGGTTGATGGACAATCACAGTTCATAATCTAGCTGAAATCGTGGGTAATTCTTGCTCAAAATCTGAAATCTGCATTTTTTCCTTAAATTTTAGATCTGTCCAAATTGCAATTGCATAGCAATTGCAATGCTGTTACATTCCGTAAAAATCCTTCATCAAAACATTAAGTAAGTGTGAATTTTTTCTTCTTTTGTTTTCTTTTCTCAACTTACTTAATTTAAAGGTCTTCCATCAATTATGTGATTAAATTCAACCACTTTTTATTTTTTTATCAAATAATATGAATAAAAATCACAAATATAACTAAGTTTAAAGGCCAAATAATCCTCATGAATGAGAATTATCACACCCTCAAACTTGAGTTATTGCTTGTCCTCAAGCAATCAAATCACAGTTATTCAGGTTTGAAATTCAACAACTAACCCAAATTCTTGACAAAACAAATATCCTCTCAGGAGACATCTCAAGCTCATAACACATGTTTATCACAACCAACTTTAATCCCACCTTAGTCTTGACCTTAGCACTTTTCACCCAACTTCCCTAGAATTGTATCCCAATTCTTCTAGTTTCATCTTGCTTGCTTCCTACATAAGCAATCTTTTGAGAAACAACTTGACTAAACAAAAGAAAAACTCCCCCAAACTTATTTCTTTTTACTTCCAAGCTATTCAAGTTTTTTTTTTGGAGGGGGTTCCTTAGTCAATTGTACCTTCGTTCCAACTTACCGACACTTTGTGGTGAAGGTAGTTGACTATGAGCACACATCACCATTTGAAACCGTTTTTAACCTACTCATTTCTTGAATCAACCTTTCATGCAGAAGCAGTCATGGGTGTCATGACTTTCCTTGATTACTCGGTTAAGTCTTGGAAAGAGGAGTATCCCTCTGTTTATTTTTTTTGGGTACCATTTTTTTTTAACTTGGCAGCCTTTATACAACAACTCACAACATGTTTACATTTCATGAATTGCAAAAAATGAATATATTTTGATGTGGGGTCAACAAAAGTAATGTAAGATGTCTATCCCCCCCAAACTTAATATGCAGCAATGTCCACATTGACTAGTTTTGCTCTTGGGTGGTTGAGATGAACATACATATTAACAAGCTTAATAACCCTCGAATTATAGAAACACAAGCTAGGGTGTATGGGTGGTGGAGTGCTAAGGAAAGTAAAGAAGTCATAAAGTTGGGTGGATAATTGAGGAGTGTTTAATGAACCGAGCCTATTCCAAATATCATCATCAAGGATTTTTAAACTTTTAGACATATTTGGGATACATACAAAAACAAGAGCTCAAACATAATTGATACTGAACTTCAAACAATTTGGATGTTAATCAAATCGTCATGACAAAATGCAAGGGACAAAGACGAGTACAAAAATTGAAGACAACAACATCACAATCTAAACTTTTAAGACTTAAGAAGTAGAATTTAAGGTGCAAAGAATAACTCCCCTAATCATTAGAGACTGAATCATCATCTTCTTGGCGTGTTGGATGTTTTGCTTCGTTTTGCAATTGCATTCCATTTGCATTCTTATCCCTTAGCTTTGCCTCATTTTTAGCAAATGCAATTGCCTTTTGATTGCGATTTTCCTTCTTTGTGCATCCTGTTTTTCCTTTCTCCTTTTCACCTGAACTCAAAGGTAAATCATTAAAAAGTTCTCGCAAGCTCGAAAAGGAATTATGGCGCTTTTTTTTTAAAAAAATATATTTTTTTTCCTCTCATTTCTTTTTGAATTTTCAAGTTCTTAAGCAATTTCCCAAGTAGGTCCCCAGGTAAAGGTGTTCCCTAAACGGTCAACTTAAATACCTCATCTTAGACAGGATTCTTCCTTAGACAGAATTTGCTTAATCAACTGATTGATTCACAGAAATAAGATTTTTTTTTTTTTAGGATCTCTTACTCAAATTTGATCAGGGAGATTGACCTTTTCCTCCTTAGGTCTTCTCCCCAATAAGACTCAATGATTTAACCAATGACTTTGAAAGTGCTTTCTGTTCCATCTTGTAAATCCACAGCTCCATATTGAATCATAACAGGTCCTGTCCATCTCAACTTTAGTTTTGCCGGGAAGATCATCCATTGGGGGTCGAACAATAACACTTGTTGTCTTTCTACTAAATTCTTTATTCAGATTCTCTAATAGTGCTATTTCTTCATCTTCTTTGTCAGAATCTCCTTCCTCTTTTGATTACTCTTGAAACTCATGCAATTGCGAAGATTCTTCAATATCAACCCTTGAACACTCTTCCATCTCCCCTGGGTACCTCAATGCATTGAGTACATTAAATTTGATTTCTTGATCACTTACTCGCATTGTGAGTTCGTCTTTCTGCACATCGATCAATGTTCTACCAGTGGCTAAGAATGGCCTTCCTAGAATGATTGGGACATCTTTATCAACTTCACAGTCGAGGATGATGAAATCAGCAGGGAAAACAAATTTATCTACTTTAACCAACACATCTTCTATCTTCCTTATTGGATGAGCTATCGACTTGTCTGCCAATTGCAATATTACCGTCTTAGGTCTTGCGTCACCAATTCCTAACTTTCTAAAAATAGATAATGGCATCAGATTGATGCTTGCTCCTAGATTGCATAGTGCCCTTCCTACATCCGTGTTTCCAATCATGCAAGGGATTGTGAAACTCCCTGGATCTCTCAACTTTGGTGGCAATTTACTTGTGATTAGAGCGCTGCAATTTTCTGTTAGGGCCGCAGTTTCAAACTCTCCCAATCTGCATTTTCTTTGTTAAGATATCCTTAAGAAATTTAACATAATTAGGCATTTGCTCGAACACCTCCACTAACGGAATGTTAATATGGAGTTGCTTGAGAATGTCTAAAAACTTGTTAAATTGTGTGTCTTGATTCTTCTTCTTGAATCTTTGGGGAAAATGAGGTGGTGGTCGAGATTGAACTCTTTGTTGTTGGAGTTTTATTTTCCTGTTCTGGGTGCTTAGCGATCACTTTTTCTTTCGCTTCACCTAATTTTTCTTCAATTGGTTCCTAAGCTTTTTCTTCTATGGATTCCTTCTTTTCCTCTTCAAAACTCTTGGCTTTCTTTGAACTTTCTTGCTCCTTACACATTTCTAGGCCTTCATAATTGAGTCCACTTCGTAATGTGATCGCCTTGCAATGCTCCTTGCCCTCGCGTTGTGGATTTTCTGTAGTGCTTGGTAGTGCCCCTTGTGGCCTATGCTTCATCTCATTTGCCAGTTGTCCAACCTGTATTTCAAGATTACGCAGAGATGCAGCTTAACTCTGAATGATGGCAGCTTGGCTATGCATGATGGAATTATTTTTTCTCATGACGACCTCATTTTTAGCCATAAATTCCTTCATCAAATTCTCCAAGGATGGACATGTACTGCCGATTGTTGTTGCATTGGATTTGCATTCCTCTGTGTGTATTGCTGTTGTGGCTGATTGTTGAACTCTGGTGGCGTTCCCTATTTCAAATATTGATTCTGACTTGAGTTTCTTGCATTTTGTCCACTCCAGAAGAAGTTAGGGTGCTGCTGCCAGCCCAAATTGTATGTATTCGAGTACGGGTTCGATCTGTGTTGCCCTATATAATACACATAAGCAGGATTGTAAGGACAGTTTTCAAAGATATGATTGTCATTACAATAAACACAAGTAGGGTTAAGAGTGTGATTTATGGCTACAATTGGAGCTTGATTTCCCAATGCAAGGTTCTTTAATGTGTTGTTCATTGCAGATATTTGTGCGCTTAACGCTGCTATTGAGTCTACTTCATGCATTCCTGCAACGTTTCTGGTGTTGTGAGACTCATCCTCTCCCAATTGGCTGTTGTTTGAGACCATAGCATCCAGAATTTCATTGGCCTCATTCACCGTCTTCTTTAACAAGGATCCATTGACTGATGCATTCACTAGAGTCTTTGATGTCTGTGTTAATCCATTGTAGAAATGCTCTATAAGGAGACAGGCAGGTAAGCCATGGTGTGGACATTTCCTCACCAACTTCTTTAAGCATCCCAAGCTGCATCTACCCTTCATTTATTCCCTGTTTGAAGGTAATAATTTTCCCTCTGATTTGAGCATTCTTAGTGGGTGGGAAATACTTCAAAAGAAACTTCTCTACAAGTTCATCCCATGTGGTGATTGAATCTAGAGGAAAAGAGTCGAGCCATACTTCGGCATTTCCCTATAAAGAAAAATGGAAAAGTTTGAGCTTTAGAGTGTCATTGCAGACTCCGTTAATTTGAAGGAATTGCATATCCTGAGAAACGTTTTTATATGCTTAACGGGTCTTCATTTTTTAGTCCTGCAAATTGACTCATTGCATTAAGCATCGGGAACATCACTGGTTTTAGCTCAAAGTGATTGGCTTCGATGTTTGGTTATGCAATTCCTGTATTCAAATTCTGAAAAGTGGTGGCTGCATAGTATCTGATTGCCCTGTCCCTCTCTTCTGCAATGAAGATGAGATTTGCTGGAGGAATTCCCCTTTGCTATTGCATATTGTTTGCATTTTGTTGATTTCCTCCATTTGCTAGATTTGCTTGAGGATCAGCTACATGCGGATCCATTTGTACTTCCTATAAGGTAGTTTTTCTCACGAACTTCTTGTGCGATCAATCCTGCAATTCCTTTTTCTTCTTCCTCTTCTGTCTACGACGTTGGTGGAAGGTTTTCTCTATTTCAGGATCAAGCTCCAAGAGACAAATCTCTTTTTGCATGCACCAAACTCAACTTGCAAGTACCTACAAATCTAGTTCGGACTTCCTGCAATAGAAGGATTGCAATTGCAATTCAATTGCAATCTGCTCACAAATTATGGCTAAAATAAATTTTATTGAAAATGTCGTTCCCCGACAATGACACCAAAAACTTGATCGAAATGCTACACGCAAGTGCACGTGATCAAAGTAATAAGAAACTGGAGTACTCCAGAGTATCGTACCCAAGGGAACGAGTTTTAATTTATTAAATTAGCACACAATCGTTGACAAATTACAACTAAAAGTAACCGTGTGTTTAAAAAGTTTGTGAGGTGTTTTAGCTAAAGGAAAAGTGTTTGAAAAAATCAATGGAAATGAAAAAGGGATTCAAGAATGCTAATGGCCCTTTGGAAAGAAATGCAACAGAAAGACAATTGCAATCGTAGCTAACTCAAGAACTAAGTAAACCGAGTTCAACTCCTATTCGAACTTCTATGAAGTATCTTTAGGAGACTAAGTGATTAAATCTATATTTCTATGGCTAATCTAACTTAGATATATCCACACACAACTCTAGTGGTTTTGGAGTCTCGCCCTATGTCTAGGGTCTATGTTTCAGGACTTATGTCTAAACCTTTTCCTCCATTGCTTTTGCGATATCCACTTCCCTTTTGGTATTAAGTTTAGCTTGGCAAGCAACACTAGATGGCCAACTAGGGTTTACCCAACATTAAACTCACAAAAAGCAAACAATAGTTCAAAAATTAGCTATATTGTTTTTGCTATCGAGCTACATCTTTCCTTTAGGGCATTCACAAACTTGAATCCCAAAGGAAATTTAGCTCATCTTAATAAAATTAACAAAAAAACAGTAAATTAAAATTGTTGGAATTCATTGGAACAAAAGAAAATGAAGAGAACAACCAATTTTTCAAAATAAAAAAAAAAAAAAACTAAATCTGGATTCAAGAAGACAAGAACAAAGAAATTCCAAATTTTAATTAATTTCAATAAGAATTCACAAGGCAAGGGTGAGGAGTACAGTAGCTAAATGTCCTAAACTTAAATAACAGCATGCAAAAAATTACAATAATTGAAAAAACAGAAACAACATTACACCACTACCAAGATTTGCTCTTAACCACTACCAACATTCGTTGTTGTGGGATTGAAGAGAGTTTAGAGATGGAATGTATAAGAAATTACAACAAAATAGCAACTAAAATGAAAGTAAAAAAAAAAAACTGCAGTTGGTGAAGAAAACCCATAAACTAAAACAAAAAAAATTCTTCCAAAATCGAGCTCCCATCTCACGGCTTTCTCCTCCAAATATATAGGGACTTCATGCTAGGGTTTCCCTTTTGGTTGATGGACAATCACAACTCATAATCTAGCTGAAATCGTGGGTAATTCTCGCTCAAAATCTGAACTCTGCGTTTTTTCCTTAAATTCCAGATCTGTCCAGATTTCAATTGCTAGATTGCAATTGCATAGCAATTGTCATGCTGTTACATTCCGTAAAAATCCTGCATCAAAACATTAAGTGTGAATTTTTTTCTTCTTTTGTTTTCTTTTCTCAACTTACTTAATTTAAAGGTCTTCCATCAATCATGTGATTAAATTCAACTACTTTTTTTTTTATCAAATAATATGAATAAAAATCACAAATATAACTAAGTTTAAAGGCCAAATAATCCTCATGAATGAGAATTATCAAACATGCAATGAAAACAACTAAAATTAAGTAATAAAAAGGATAAACGGATGGAGTGCAAATTTAAGGGCTGAATTTAGGACATTAACCTCACCAATGACCATTAATTCAGTCTAACGAGCATTTGTTATTAATTAATTAATTTAATTGAATCTAATGGTAGTGTATCATGGAATCCTCTATCGAGCTCTTCCAATTCTTGGGTATAATTAATTAAATCATGTGTCCGTCTCATTGATTAATTTTCACCCGGCATTAATGAACCCTATCATTGACCCTAATTGATGTTCTTATCACTGTCGTGTCCAAATATCAATTATCATGCAATTAAAGCTCTAATTTATGCACTCTTTGTTGTCAAGCAATAACATAAATCAACAGTTCATTAGATCCTTGATCAGGGGTTTTAAAGCATTAAGAATATTGCATAAAATTAAGTACGAATAATCAATCAAAAATCCCCAATTAAGTTCAATTACATGGTCCAAATGCTTAATTAAGCCCTAAACTCTATAATCTAATCAAAGTACATCATAACTCAGTGCAATACAACTAGAATCAATCTAAAAACACTCAATCATAGCAGAAAAATACAGGAAAAATAGAGAGAAAAACCTGTTATGCATCGATCCATCGCTCCCACTACGATCTCCACGAACCTCGGCGTCAGATCTTCAAGAATTTTGCTCTAATTTAGTCCCAAACTTCTCTAAACTCTCTCCAATCGTGGATTAGGGTGTAAAACCTTCAAATTGGCTCTTCCTTTCCATAATGAAATTGCTAATTTCAATTTGAAAATCGACACAATGTCGAGATGCTAGGAACAACGTCTCGACGCTGTCCAAAATGGTAGCGTTTCTATTAGGCGCGTGCAGGTAGCGTCTCAACACTACGAACAAAAATGAACTCCTCTGTATTTTTGTAGTGTCGAGACGCTGGCTCTCGAATTGGACACTATTTGCTTAGCGTCTATACACCATTTTCAGGGTTTAAATGTTGTCCTCTCGAGGTAGCATGCCCACTTTGAGTCCATTTCCATCCTTAGCCTCAATTTGCACCACTTTTTGTCCCAATTTCATTATAGTTGCTCTAGGATTATAATATTCGCTCCATTCACTCGATTTCCTAAAATATAGAAAAGATCCACGTAAAGGCTCACAATTACAGACAAAACTAGCAATTAATTGGGCATAAATATAGCGCTAAATTAGTGCTATCAAGTAGTTCCCTTGAGTGTTGATTTCGAGACTTGAACAATGGCGCCCCACCCCTCTCACTGGCCCAAGAGGGACTTAGTTTATGGTTTGATCATAAACAAATTGTTCATTAGAGGATCAGTGGTACTTAAGATGCAATATGTAATTACAGGGGTAAAATGGACTTTTGACCCAACTGTAATTACGAACAACTCATGTAGTGATTATATCCATGGACACAACTTGTCCTACAATTCATAAGAGTGCAACTCTAGGTCTATAGTGAAGTGACTCTAGAGTTAATGAATAAAAATTGATTAATTAAAAAGTTTAATTAATTAATTTTATATCATTGGAACTTATAATCTGTAGGTCCATAAGATCCCCTTGCTAGCTCATACGAACAATTAAGGATCTCCTTTGTTGAAAGAAAATTTGAAACATTCAAATTAATATTTAATATATTTGATATATTAAATGAGGGAAAATTTATTTATTGTATTTTATACATTAAATATCAAATAAAATTATTAATGTATTAAGATACAGATATATATAAAATTTGAATGGGATTCAAATAAGAAAATATATATTAGGAGAATTTGAAATATTTGAATGAGATTCAAATAGTTTAAATATATTTTTTAATATTAGATATTAAAATATATATTATTTAATTAAGGCAAAGTTTTGCTTTAGTGGTCACTATAAATAAGTCCTTTATGGGTTAAGCAAATGAGTGCTTCCTGCCTTGAGAGAAAAGAGTTCTCTCAATTCTCCCACCACTCACTTTCTCTTTCAAGAGGCTCCACAAGTCGCCTTGGTCCTATTGTTCGAGTCATAACAAGTAGGCATTGTGGAATTGGGTTTTGAACCTCATTGGAGTTTGAGCAAGGAGATTAAAGACCCGCCAGAATATTCTCCATAATATTTCAAGGTATGCTTTGTTTAGCATAATGTTTTTGTTTAATTCTAAAATAAAATCAAAGTTGATTACAACGTTTCCACTGTGGGTTTAATTCGATTATTCCCTACATTACAAGATTCTTAGCAATATCAGAGTACACACAAAATATCTTCTAATTTTAAAGAACCATTCACACACATGAAGACTCTATGTACCAACATGAAAAAAGAACAACCTATTGCCATTAGCAACAACCATGTGTTTCTTTACTGTTATATATATTTGATCAAACAGTTAATTGGTTTTACATATGTTATTAGTTAGGGACTAATATTTTGTTATTTGGAGAAGTTGATTGTTAGTCTGTTAGTAGCCTTCATTCTCTATTTAAAGGCTTGTATCATTTGTAAAAAAATGGTGGAGCTCATTGTGAATAAAGTGAATCTTTTTCAGCCTATTATTGTTTTGCTTTATGGTATCAGAGCAACAGAGACACACGTCCGAAACGACTTCTTCCTCTTCCATTGCTTCGCAAAATACACCTTTTGGTTAATTCTTCCTCTCTCCCCATTCTTTTACTCTCAAACATCTGTAATCTTGTATCAATCAAGCTCGATTCTAGAAATTACTCCCTCTGGAAGCATCAGATCATATTGATTCTTCTTGCCCACAAGTTGGTTTGGGTTTGTTGACAGCACGATCACATTGCTCCAGAAAAAATTCTTTTTAATGATCAAGGAAATGTTACAACTGAGGCTAATCCTCAATACTGTGATTGGATCGCGCAAGATCAAGCCATTGTTTCTCTGATTAACTCCACGCCCTTTGCTCATGCACTATCACTTGTTGTTGGATGCACCACTTCTCATGAAACTTGGGTCTGCATCAAGAATAGGTTCTCTTCTTTGTCTTGCTCTCATGTTATTCAATTACGCACTTCTTTGCAAAGTATTTCCATGAAATTTGATGTTGTTATAGATGATGAAGATATGCCAATTTGTGCTCCTAGTGGATTACCCGCAAACTATCATGCCTTTAAAATCTCTATTCGAACTCGATCTGACACTGTATCTTTTGAAAGTCTTTATGTTTACTCAAATTAGAAAAGCAATCTCTTGAAACCTAGCATAAGTCCACTAAAAATCTTGTAAATGCAAATTGTTCCTCTTTCTTTAAATCGAACCCAAGGTTCTTTTCAGGAGGACAAAATTCTTCTAATCGAGGAAGATGTGGTCGATTCAATGGTGGTGGTCGAAATTTTAATACTGGAAGAGGTGGCAAAAGTTTTAATGGAAATCTAGTTCCAACTTAAAATGGCAATATCAATCCTCCTGCTACAAACACTCGGTGTCACACCCCCTCCAGGCTCACTTGCCTAAACTAGGAAGGAATGTGAAGACAGAGAATACCAGCCCTCTTACTAGCACTCCCAGCCCAACCTAACATCCACCTGGAAATGTACACAACGCAATATGTATGACAAATAAAATTGAGCACACAACTGCACACCTAAGCAAGATACATTCAGTCCCTCATACTAGGTCTGCATACTAAGTCATAACATACTTAAGTCTATTACAACCCAACTAGAATGCTTTTATTTCAAAACTATATACATGTAGAAGTATATATACAAGGAGCTAAAGAGGCGTGGTGGCAAACAGGTCTTGATGAGGCTAAGCACCGGGAACTCGTTTGCTACCTGAGAAGAGAAAACATGTTGAAAACGTGAGCTGGGAAGCCCAGTGAGTGACTACTTTAATAGATTATGCGCTCAAAGATAAAGCATCAAAAGTATTTCAATAAGGCCACCAATTTACAAGATTTAAGCACCCCGAAAAGAAATGCATAAGAACTCATAATAAAGAAAATTTGTAGTATGGTACTCTTCCAAACCCTAGCTGTGGCAGAGTCCTTTCTAAACCAACAGCTTCAATACCTCTCTCACGTGCACGTGGAATGCCATTTAAGCTCACTGGCCTCCTCTAATACCTTCTCCATGTCCTTCAGTATTGGGGCCAGACCAATTACCACCCGAATACCTTCTCATTGTCCTTCAGTATCGGGGGTCAGGTTTTCTCTCTCCCCCAGGTACCTTCTCCGTGTCCTTCAGTACCGGGGGTTAATAATATACAAGGCATGCTTTAAATATTTAGAAACATAGTTTGGAATCCCATTCAGAAAGTTCTCAACATAAACACAAACTTTCATTTTAAACAAGCTTCCAAACGTCGAGTGTCATGCTTGAACGCGGAGTAACAACTAGTTACAAATATGCTTAAGTTTCAACATCGCTATTTATTAATAGAGTTCAATGAAACATGAATATAAATTAGCTTAAGCATGCTTCAATATCCATCACTAGTAAGCTTTTGAATAAAGATCAAAGCATAGGTTTTCAAACAAAGTCACTCACAATCACCGGAAGTCTCCCAAGGCTTATAAGCTTCGCCTATCTTCGTTTGCCCTGAAAATGAATTCCATAACATTAATCCCTTTTTCTACTTGGCCCAAAATTAGATCTAATTCAGTCACATAACTTATAGCATAGTAACTGAACACACTTGGCTGTAAGGTATAACAAATTGGAAGCACATCTTCCTTACTCTTTCTCTAGCCCTTTCTCTTTTGAACCAACAATAACAGATTCAACTTCCAGCATTTCTCAACATTTAGCAAAACAACCACCACATTTTATTTGATAACCCTCAAATACAATGTCTAAACTTACGTACCTCAAAATTTGAGCTTCTAATTCGTTCTTATGAGCTCGAAATCTTCAGATTTCTACACCTTGTTCTGCTGGCCGAGAAACTGGAACACCTCTCGGTTTTCTTAAGTTTTCACGACCTTCCTCATCGTATTTTCTCACAAACTTTTCCAGACCTATTCTTCATTAAATTTATGAGATTTTGGCACAAGAATCATCGAATTTGCTCAAGTGGATTGAGAGATATGACCATTTGAAGTTGACCCATTTCCTAGAGCTTCCAGCTGCCTATTGAATTCACAAGGAATGGACAGCTCCTACTTCATCAATCCATGAATCATACACATTGACCAGCTCCTACTTCATCAATCCATGAGTCATACACATTGGCCAGCTCCTACTTCCTCCTTTAGACCTTAAGTCCTATTAAATTCTCCTAATCCATAAAACAAACTTTAGCTAATTTAATAAGAAATTAAAGCTTTTGCATTCAACACATAATACTCCCAATGTATACCCAACTTGCTCATTACCTTAACTTACTTCAACTCAACTCTTAATATGATCATCTCAATGCCTAACTTGTCTCCTTATGAAGCTTTGTGCACGTTATAATCCACAACTTAGAAAATTTCCAAATTCAACCACTGCATCATTCAGTGCAACAATTTTAAGTGTATCAATCTTCATGTATAAATGCAATAAGATTAAAAGAGAGTTTAAGGCTTACACTCGGCCTATTTGTCAAATTTGCCAATGACCAGTGCACAATGCTCTTGACTATTTTCATAGAATGGATTATGCTTATCAAGGGAGATATCCTCCTGCACAATTAGCAGGAATGGCTACTTCTTATTCCTCTTCTAGTGATAATAATTCTTCTAACTCTATTTGGCTTGCTGATTCGGGTTGTAATGCCCATGTTGCTCAAAATATGTCATTGCTTGGTATTGCTACTCCATGTCATAATGATGAGCAAATAGCTGTGGGTGATGGTCAGAGCATTCTAGTTCAACATACTAGTAAAGGCATTCTCCCTACCCCTTCTTTTGTTTTCAATCTTCCTTATTCTTCATGTACCAATCATGTCTGCAAATTTAGTTTTTGTTCATCAATTATGTACAGATAATCAATTTTTAGTTCTCTTTGATGTGGATTCTTTCCTTATACGAGACAAACGTACTCACAAGATCTTATTTCAGGGTACATCTAAGAATGGTTTATATTGTAACGACCCTATAGGCTCAACACGCTACCTAAGAGTCATCACTAAGTCACGTCGCTATATTACCAAAAATTTCGGCAACATAACGGCGTAACTACACGAAAACCAAAATTCTGACCCTGATAAGACATAGAAAAACACACTTCTAAGATTTCAAACAACCTCCTAGCATCCAACAAACTTCTCAATATGATGCTAGGGTTCAACAGCAGAAATCAAATGCACGTGCACGATTTACAAAGAAAGGTTTAAAAGCTTTTGAAACATTCTCCTAACATTTAGAAACTTAACATGAGTTCTATATACATCTAGAAACATAAGAGAAGCGGAATAGCGATCGGTCGACTCCCATGACTCGAGTAGCTGATCTCCGGTCACGCGCTAGGGCCGATCTTAGCCTTACCTGAAAACATTTTAAAAAGGAAAAGGGTGAGTATTAACGAATAATACTCAGTAAGTCCATCATAGTTTTAAAATAAGAGTTTCAATCACATGCAACATGTCATTTTAAATCATAAAACCATCGCTTTAGTGGGGGACCTAAAATTCCTTTTATAAACCATATACTTTTCCTCGCAGCTCTTGTGAACGATTAAATTCTCCCGAGGGCCTCTGAATAGTCCGAAGACATAGTTTTTCTGTCTAATAGAGTCCTCCCTACCTCTGAGAGTTAAGCTCGAAAGCTAACATATATCATGGAGTCCGAAGACTCAGCCCAAAGGCTACCATCGTGGAGTCCGAAGACTCAAGCCCGTCGGCTACAGTCTGGGGGCACTCTCGAACCCCGGGAGCATATAGAGTCCGAAGACTCGGGTTCCCTCAAAACCCACATAAAACTTTTGGGAGAATTATCGCCACAGCCTATATAAATCTTTTCATGAACACAACACATGCATGAGGTCCCATTCGTTTTAGAACATAGTTATGAATGCATCAGTCATAGCAATCGCATTTCAAAGACATACATATAATATACTTTCTTTCTTAAATACTTAACATGAAAACATAAACTTTCAAAGAAATCATAGAGCTAGCTCAAGTTTTGAAAACTTCTTTCGTTGTGAGATCCCTTACCTTAAGTCTTTACTTACTAAAATACCCTTTCTTCACTTAGTAATTAAGCTTCTTGAATTTCCACTCCAAGTACGATCCTCGGTCCTCGACAATTCACCTAAAAAGTGTTCTAAACGTGTCTTAAACCATCCAAATTACGTTAAAACACATTCTATCATTTATAACTCGACGAAACGGACTTAATGGCAAATTTTACCCAACTCCGGTGAACGGCGGCGCGTGGCCGGAGCACGGCGGCGCGTGCAGCGGCGGACGGCGGCGCGTGGCCGGCGCGTGGAGATTCCGATCGGCGCGTGAGGGCGCGTGGAGGCTCGTTTTCGCGCGAAACTCACGGATCTGGACTTTCCGGCAAGTTTCGAGGCGTTCAGGCTGTAATTCCGGCGAGCTTATGGCGTTCACTGGCGTGGGTTGTGAGTTGAAACTTCCGGCGAAGCTGCGGCGGTTGGAGTGAGGTTCACGAGCTGCAGAACCGTCGAGGGGGCGCTCGCTCGGCGGCGTTCGGCAGCGAGCTGCAGTAGGCTTCACCGGCGATCGACAACGGAGGTGCGTGGGTCTTCGTGCGAGCGGATCTGGGCAGTCGGAGAGAGGCTCCGGCGAAGCTACTCGCGAGCAGCGGCGGGGAAGAAGAAGAGGAAGACCGGCGTGCGGCGGCGAGAATCCGAGGAAGAAGAAGAAGCAGCCGGCGGTGGAGGTTGTTCAGTCGGAGGGAGCTGCTCGTTTGCCGTGAGGGAGACGATCGAGTGAGAGAGAGAGATCGGAGAGAGAGCGATCGGGAAGGAGACCGGCGACGTGAGGAGCTCCGGAGAGAGAGTTCGGGAGGGAGGGGAGAGTGCGCGCGAGAGAGAGGTCTCGGGAAGAAGAAGAAGATATTTTTTTTTTTTTTTTTTTTTTTTTTTTATAAATAATAATAATAATAATAATAAAATCAAAATATCTTCTCCATAAATGACCAAAATGCCCTTTTTCTCTTTCTAAAATTCAAATTTACCCTTTTTCTCATTCCAAATTTCAATTTAACCTTCATATTTACTTTCCAAATAAGCCGGGCGTTACATTCTACTTCCATCAACTTCTTTGCTTTCCTCCAAAAGTTCTACTCACACTACCTTTGTCAGCACGAAAGTCTCCTCCTCACCATGGCATACCCGTCTAGGTCATCCTTCTGATAATGTTTTACGTACTATATTGTCCAAAGCTAATATTTCCCTTCCCCACACTATATGTACTTGTATTAGTTGTTTACAAGGAAAAATGCATAAACTTCCTTTGTCATTGTCTAAATCTCTTTCTTTCTCTCCTTTACACTTAATACATAGTGATGTTTGGGGACCTTGTTCTGAGTTGTCTTACTCTGGTTATTGTTATTATGTTTCTTTCATTGATGACATGTCTCATTATACTTGGATTTTTCCATTGACTAATACGTCTCAGGTATTTACTATTTTTCAAATCTTTAAAGCTTTTATTAAAAAACATCTTTCTTGTTCAATTAAAATTCTACGAACTGAATAGGGGTGGTGAAGGGAATAATCGAATTAAACCCACAGCGGAAGCGTTGGAATCGACTTTGAATGGTTTAGAATTAAACATAAACATACAAGGTTAAGCAAACTTACATTGAAATATATGGAGATATTTCTGGTGAGTCTTTAATCTTCTTGCTCCAATTCCATCGAGGTTAAAACTCCAATTCCATAAAGCCTACTTGCTAGGACTCGAACACAGGACCAAGGTTTGTGGGAGCCTCTTGAAAGAAAATCCAAGGGATTGGGGAGAAAAAGGTCTAGAAAGCATTCGGTCTAGAGAAAATTCTCTAATTCTTTATTGAGGAGATGTGTGTTCTAATGACTCAACCTAAAGGTTCTAGTTATAGAGACCTGAGGTAAATCTTTGTCATAATAAATAATACATATTTTAATATCTAATATATTAAAATAAATATATTTAATCTATATGAATCTTATTCAAATCTTTTAAATTCTCCTTATATTTATTTCTTTATTTGAATCTTATTCAAATTTTATAAATATCTTTTCTTTAATGTATCTAATATAAATTAATCATTTTAATATTTAATGTATCAAATACAATAAATATATTTTCCTCTTTTATATTTCATATATCTAATATATTAAATATTAATTTGAACACTTCAAATTAAATATTAATTTGAACATTTCATATTTTTCTTTCAACTAAATTGATCTTTTAGTATTACTATGAGCTAGCAAGGGGTTATGGACCTACAAATTATAAGCTCCAATAATATAAAATTAATTAATTAATTAAACTCTTTAATTAATCAATTTCCATTCATTAACTTTAGGGTCACTCCACTATAAACCTAGAGTTGCACTCTTATGTACTGTAGGACAAAAGTTGTGTCCAAGTCGAACCTTCATGAGTTGTTCGTAATTACAGCTGGGTCAAAAGTCCATTTTACCCATGTAATTACATCTTGCACCTTAAGTGCCACTGATCCTCTAATGAACAATTTGTTTATGATCCAACCATTGTTCAAGTCCCAAAATCAACACTTAAGAGAACTGTTTATCAACTTATCCTATATGGAAATGAGTGAATTCCATCTTGTGAGATTATGTTCTCAGCTCCCTATTTAGTCAAGTCTCCAAAATGGTAGGCTTATTGAATAGGCTAAAAAAGCCACTCTCATCCATGCAATTCAAAGGACAAGCCCTCACAGGCAGGAGTTCACAACTCACTTAGGATTAAGATCGAGTCGCATATGATCATCCTGATGAAATATTAATCTTCTCAATTAATGGATTTATAAAGAGAGATTAAATATTTTGTGGTCCAGACTTATACAAACTCATTGTATAAAATACCCCCACTCACATGTCTCCACATGAACGATTTGGATCAAATCATTTATAACAATTGCTAAGTGAGTCGTATCAATAGTGTTACCAAGATAACGCACCCAACCTTATCCATATACTATGACCCTTTAGGTTATTTCTTGAACATGATCATTCCGTATGTCAACCACATACTGTTCAAGATTACACTAATAACCTTGAATTTTTCATATAATGGATAATATTATTGAAAATACAATAATCAAAATTATTATTAATTATTAAATAAATCGTTAATTATGAGGCTTTAGGGCATAAATCCCAACAGGTGGAGATTATACTAATACTTCTTTTAAATCTTTTCTTTCAAAACAAGGTATTCTTCACCAAACTAGTTGTCTCTATACTCCTCAACAAAATGGGGTGGTTGAACGTAAGCATCGTCATCTATCTGAAACTGCCCTTACCTTGCTTACACATGCTTCTTTGCCTCTTAAATTTTGATTTCATGCCTTTTCTGCTGCTACTTACCTTATTAATAAATTAACTTCTCTAGTTCTTAATACTCTTTCACCATTTGAAAATCTATTTCATTCCTCTCCTGACATTTCTCATCTCAAAGTCTCTGGGTGTGCCTATTATCCTCTCTTAAAATCTTATAATGACCACATACTTCAACCTAAAACAATTCAACATGTTTTATTAGGATATACCCAAACTACCAAAGACTATATTTGTTATAACCCTGAGACTGATCGTTTTATGACAACAAGACATGTTATCTTTGATGAAATACTTTTTCCTTTTGCCACATAAACTTCTTCTTCTCAATCTAATTCTTCATCCTCTACTATCTCATCCTCCATTTCTTCAATCCTTTCTTTGTTATCCTTAACATCAGCATCTTCATCTTCATCCTCTATTTCTTCTTTGTCTCTATCTTGCCCAATTCTTTACAAAAGCCTTTACCTTGTGTTGAATCGGTTGCTCCTCCAATCACTAACACACACTCAATGACCACTCAATCCAAGTCTGAAATATCCAAGGAGAAACAAGTATTTATTGCTACTGAGAATTAACCAAGTTTAGCTTCAGAAAATCCTCCTAATGATGAACCCATTTACTTTTCTAAAGCCACCAAGTTCAAGGAATGGCGTTTAGCCATGACTGATGAGTTCACAACTTTACAAAAATCAACTACTTGGAACTTAGTTCCTCTTCCTCCTTGCAAGAATCTTATTAAAAATAAATGGGTCTACCAAATTAAAAGAAATCCTGATAGATTTATTTCTCGTTGCAAAGCAAGATTAGTAGCTAAAGGTTTTCGTTAAGAGGGTGACATTGATTATGATGAAACCTTTAGTCTGGTTGTGAAGCATACAACTGTCCATATTCTTTTCTCTCTATATGCTCATCATAATTGACCTTTATGACAAATGGATGTTAAGAATGCGTTCCTGCATGGTATATTAAAGGAGGAGGTTTACATGTCACAACCTCAAGGATTCATTGATCATGATCATCCTGGTTATGTTTGCAAGCTTAATAAATATTTCTATGGACTTAAGCAAGCACCATAAGCGTGGTTCGAATGCTTCACAACTCATCTCTTAACTCTTGGATTTGAAGCATCTATGGTAGATACCTCTTTATTATGTAAAACCACTGCTTTAACTATTGTCTTCCTATTACTGTACGTGGATGACATTATTATTTCAAGCAATAATTTTGAGTTTATTGAATCTCTTATTGCTTATTTGAAGTATGAGTTCAAGATGACTGATCTGAGAAACTTAAAGTACTTTCTTGGGTTAGAGATATCTTGCTCAGCATCAACAATTATTGTTTGCCAAACTAAGTATACTAATGATTTTCTTAAGCAAGCTAGAATGTTAAATTGCAAGCCTTGTCTCACTCCTTTTGCTACAAAAGAAAGTGTTGTATAAAATAATTCTACTCCTTTGCGAGATCCTCATCTTTTTCGAAGCCTTGTTGGTGCCTTACAATATCTAAATTTTACAAGGCTTGATATCTCATGTGCAGTTAATAAGGCTTGTCAAAAGATGCATTCTCCAACAGAGGGTGATTTTATTGCTGTTAAAATAATTTTAAGATATCTCAAGGGATTTTCTCATGTTGGCCTCTTCTTTAAAGCTAGTTCTATTGATCTCAAGGTCTTTTGTGATGTTGAATGGGCAGGGGATCACATTGATAGACGTTTCACCACTGGCTTTATTATCTTTTTGGAACATAATCCTATCTCTTGGAGCGTTAAAAAGCAACCTATTGTTGCTAGATCATCAACAGTAGCAGAGTATAGATTACTAGCTTCAACAACTGCTGAATTATGTTAGATCAGATAGGTTATTTGTGATTTTCGGATTCCTATATGTGTTGTTCCAACTCTACTATGTGACAATACTTCAACAATTTCCTTAGCTAATAATCCACTCTTCCATGTGATAACCAAACATATTGAAATCGATTACCATTTTATACAAGAAAAGGCTACTCGGAAGGATATTCAAATTAATTACATCTCAATTGTTGATCAATTGTGTGATCTCTTCACCAAACCATTGTCCCACTCCTGTTTTCTCTATCTTTGGTCTAAACTGAGTCTCTTTAAGTCATCAGTTTAAGGGAGGCTGTTATGTATATTTGATCAATCAGTTTATTGGTTTTACATTTGTTATTAGTTAGGACTAATATTCTGTTATTTGGAAAAGTTGATTGTTAGTCTGTTAGTAGCCTTCGTTCTCTATTTAAAGGCTTGTATCATTTGTAAAAAAGGGGTGGAACTCATTGTGAATAAAATGAATCTTTTCTAGCCTATTATTGTTTTGCTTTATTTACCGGTATATGTAGCATTATTTGTTCCACATTGTTCGGATTGGATGTTACATGACTCCTAGCACCACTATCAACATACCAACTAGGATCATTAACACTTTGAGGGGTAGAATTTTAAGCAACAAACACATTTGGTCTATTAGAGGGAATAGCATACTGCCTTGTGTTGATTAGGCTAGGGCTTACAAATTGGTCTGCTACCACTAGAGTTGTTCTTTCCACCCCAACGACCTTTGCCTCTATCCATTTGATCACCATATCTACCTCTTTGATTACCATTACCACATGGACTGTTGGACCTATTATGATTATTAGAAAACCATTGATTATTAGGACCATTGAACCCATTCGGGACACACTTTCCAGTGAATTATAATATTCTAATCACTTCTCAAAAGTAAGCAACTCAGCTTGCATTTTAGGCCAAAGATATGTCTACCTCTTCCCTTATATGAGGACTATAAATGGGATTATAATCTTCATCTAGGCTAGCCATAACCTAAGACACAAAAGTTCGAATAAGAATAAGAATACCAACTAAGGATAAGTTATTAGCATGACTCTTCATTAAATGTAAATATTCAGACATTTTTAAGGACCCCTTTTGAGTTTTTTGAAAAACTTACCTTAGATAATCGTCTTTTTCTTAAGATTGAATGCCAAACAACTTTTGGACTGCATCCCATAAATCTTGCCAAAAACTTGATCGGGCTGTAACACGCAAGCACACGCGATCGAAGTAACATAAAATGGTATCTGAGTACCAAGTATCGAATCCCACAGGGAACGGAGTAACAAAAATATTGTAAAGCAAAAGTGTAAGGAAAATTGCAAATGGAAAACTAAAATGCAAAAATGATGTTGGGTTGGTGTGTTGGTCAAAAACAAAAATTGCAGAATCTAATTGCAGACTCTAGAAATGGCAATGATCGAAATAAGAAAAATTACAGAATTGAATTGCAGAATCTAAAATTGGCAAGATTGGATAGCAAATTAGATAAACTTAGAAAATGAAATGATAAAGGATGGGGCTCAAGAATGTCATTGCCCTAAGTCGTAATTGCAAACCAAAATTGCAATTCCAACCTACTCCACACTCAATTGTAAACCAAAATTGCATCTCCTATTTACCTTGAATTTAGGTTTTTAGGAGGCTAAGTGAGAGACCTATATGTCTATAGTCCCTCTATCTTAGATAATTTGGCTCACAATTTTATGGGTTTTGGAGTCCTTAATCCCTATGTCTAGGGTAAGGAATTGGCTTATGTCTAAGCTCTTTTTTCTCCATCACTTGTGTGAAATCCGCTTGTCACTAACCCCGTCGGTATTAGATCTAAGCTTGAGTTGATACCCTAGTTGATCAATCTAGGATCTCAACGGAATTTTAATCAACACAAGCAAACAATTGAGATGTAGGCTTGGGTTTCATTAGAATTTTGGCTACATTTACTTCTTAGGGAATTCACATCCTTGAACCCCCTAAGAAGCCTTAGCTCATATTAAAAATAAAAATCCTAAAACTAATTTTTGAGAAAAAGTTCATAGTAAAAAATGTGTAAATTGAATAATTACAACAATAATTTGTGAAATTATTTTCGGCAACTTCTAGGAAGAAAGGGATGCTTAATGGGAATTAAGGAAAACTTCAAGGGCAATTAAGTAAAATGTTAATCTTCTTCCTCATTTCTCTTAGAAAGCTTTGACATTAAATGTGCAGAAAAAAAAAAAACAGAGGACAAACTTAAAAACAAAACCCACCAACTAAACCTTGAAATTAAACTCCCACTTAATTCAAAATACATCAAATGAGAATAGAAAAAGTTCAAGCCACCTTCTGTAATACAAACTGAAGAAAAACCAAGATTAAACTTGAATATCTTGGCCAAAAACAGAAGAAAAACGAAAAATAGAGGTTTCGGAAAAAAAACGTAAAACCCACAAAATTCAATCTAAATTCGCCTCCAAATCCCGATTTGATTCTTCTTGCTTCTTCCCTCCTCTTTTATAGATCTTTCTAGGGTTGAAATTTGCCAAAAATCGTGCTCCAATCCCTCAATTCGTGCGGAAATGGATTTTCCCATATATGGGTTTCTTCGCACAAAACCCACGAAATTGATGTCTAAAATTGCTCCCAAAAATCCAATGCTTAGCTCCAATTCTTCTTCCCCATTTATAGGCCTCCATTAAGGTTGAAGATTGTCCAAATTTCGTGCTCCAATTCCACCAAATCAGGCAGAAATTGATCTTCCCATATATGGGTTTCTTCGTCCACGCGAATATGAAGTTTCCATAAATTCTCTGCCCAGGATTGCAAAATCGGATTTTGCAATCTGATTTAGCAATTTTCACATTCCCTGCTCCAGAAACAATTGCAAAATCAGATTTTGCAATCTGATTTAGCAATTTCCATAATTTCTGCAAAAAGAATCAATTTATTTAGAATTCTATTCCAAATGCTATCACATTTAATTCTTCCTTAAATTTCAAACAATCTTCCACTATTTTCAATTAATCTTAAGACAAACAAGAATATTTTGAGCACTTGGGAATTAAATAAGCCTTAATTCTAAGGCTTATCACTTGCGAAATTTGAAAACCCATGACCTAGGTTGCAATCTCTGTTGCATTGAGTTATATAGTACCCATCCCTAACGATAACTAATCAATAGCAATTCACGACTCATAGGTCATATTAAGTGTCTCAGTTGAGTTTCCTCTCCTATGGCACTGGTACCTTCTTCTGACTAAGAAATAAACACATCAACAGGCATGGTTTTGCTCCTGCGAGATAGTCGAATATCTTGTAGTCTTGTAAAATCAGTAGAGCTAGATTATGCCATTGAAGAAAATTGCTCTTATCCATTTTGATAGAATTATATATGGTTTAGTATGGAGTTGGCGAAGTTGACTCCTATTACTGTTATCATCCAAGAATTTGTAGCTGAAAATTTAATGTCCAAAATAGTGGTGTTAGCTTAGTTGCCAATACTGGAAACACGTACCACACGATCTAAAGAATAAAATAATTAAAAATGCGGGAGAGAGAAAAGTTATTAGATATAATAACAATGGACAACTTGTTGGAAAAAACGCCAAGCGATGCAAAGTTATATTGAGGTTTGTGTGAGGAATCAAATCCCCATAACATATAATCACTAGAAACACATACCATGCAATCTAATGAATAAAATAATTGAATGTGTCGAGGTATATTGTTTATACTACTTTATATCCATAGAATTTTGTAGATTAAGTCGTTTATATTATATTATGTCATTCTGACTTTGTTTTTTTTAAATATGATTATAGATGTCATTTCAGATCGATGCTTGTTTGAAGCACGCTATCTTACAATCAGCTGGAATGAAGTTCAAGACATTTAAATACAAGTTGACCAAAAAGTACATCATACCATTCAAAGACCAACCAGCTCGCATGGCCAAACCTCCATCAATCTATAGTCGCATTGAACAAGTTCATTGGGATGCATTTGCTAGAGCCAAATTATCTTAAGAGTTTTAGGTAAACTAATACGATGTACATGTCATAAGTTAGAAGCTAGGAACTTTGAACTATTTGTATGATGCACTATTCTATTTTTTTTTTAATTTTTTCTAGAAACTTAGTCAAGCTCAACATGAAAGGAGAGCACAAAACAAATATAATCATCATATCTCGCGTAAAGGGTACGCGAATTTGGCGGATGAGTTGGTAAATTTTAACGTCATTATTGTGCAATACTATGTACGTATAAGTGATTTACTATATAGATAATATAATTAACATGTACATTTGAATAGAGAAATCTAATGGGGATTACTCACCTAATCGTGCGACTTTATGGAAGAGGGCAAGAGTCAACAAAGAAACAAATGATTATGACGATGATTCAACGCGGAAGTTGCACGTCGAATTGTAAGTTTATTATATAATACTAATGTATGTTTTGTGACGATTATAAATATTGAATGTAATTATATTACTTTATTTGTGGTAGGATGAGTTACAAAACGAACATGAAAGTGAAAATATTCTAACTAAAGCATTGGGGACACTTGAACATGCTAGTTTAGTATTGTTTCGCCGTTAATGTATTTTAATATTATGCAACCAAAGACAAAGAGAGCAAGCATTTCATCGACTGAACCAAGTTGCACGGTTACACCTCTGACTACTATAAATACTCAGGATACCAAAGAAGGTTCAAAGGTAGTTGAAAGTAAATCGACGAGTATGGGTGTCAAAGTGCGACTCAAGTCAAAACTAGCTCGTGTTTCATCAACTGAATCAATTTACATGGGTACACCTCTAAGTACTCCGAAAATTAGAGACACCAAAGAAAGTCCGAAGGTAGTTGAATGTAAATCAGATATTAAGGGTGTCGAAGCGCAACCCAAGTCAAAGTTAGGCACGTTGATAGGAACAACATAGTTCTATATTTTCATACTTAAATCATGTTAGTTTGGAGGTTTTAATGTAATTAATTGATCATTTTGTAGGGATTTGAGCATAAGGCATGTTTCGAGAGATTCTACGTTGAATCACGATTCCAACGCATCAAACCGAAGGTCATTCGGACACCTGAGCAAAAAGTTAGAGCAAAAATAAGCAGTGCTGCGCGCTGGGTAGCGTCTAGACGTTGTCCAGAGCGTCTAGACGCTATCGGCAGTTCCCTGAAGCCTCCCTCGACGCTGCGGAGAGCCCCTGTGACGCTGGGAGCGTCTAGACGCTGTCCAGAGCGTCTAGACGCTCCGTCGATTCCTATATATAGATTTTTTCGTCCTCTAGGTCATTTGTCTCCGATTTTTAGCCGTCATGAGACCAATTTAGGCTTTCTCCTCTCTATTTTTCAGTAGTTTAGGATAGATTAGGAGTTTTTTTTCATCAAACCTTGATGTCGAATCGAGCTTGTTTGAACTCGATGTTTTCTATGGATATGCTCAGCTAGATTCTACGTTTCCAGTTCAAAGGTTGGTTGTAATCAATTGCAATATTGTGAGGCTTGAACCTTAACTTAGTTTTCTTTCAATTGCAAGTGTTCTTTAATTCCCGTGTTAATTTTATAAGTATGTATTTTGATTAAATTGACGCCTTAATCCCTTTACATGCTTTATTGCTAATCACGATCATGATCCGTAATTGTCATGTTGAATGAACCGGTAGCATTAGGATTATCACATGTGTATGTTTTGTGGGTTTCCATATTACATGGCTTGCATGTTTAATTCTAGGAATTAAAGAAGCTTCTTAATTAGGTGAAAGTTGTTTTACCTGATTGGTTGTCTTGGTCGTTCCAAAGTTCGTAATGCCTTTATCTAAATAAATTGAAGCGGTTTCGTAAAGATTTGTTTAGGTAATTAGCGTTAACTTGACGTTCGTTAGAGTTAATGATTTTAGGAAATTTGCACTTTTTGGGGTTTCCTAATAAGTTGACCGAGTACTTGCATTGTTAAGATTAAATATTTTGAATGCCTATGATCAATGTTTGCAATTGAATATAACTGCACCTCTGAACTGGAACTTGGTAAGAATTGATTTTTATCCTTTTCAGCAATTGTATTATTTTTGTCAATTTTTTTTTCCATTTAGTTTGAAAATATTTTCTAAAACCCCCCCTTTTTAATTGCTTTCTCATTTGCAAATTTAACTTAAGAAATTAATATTCGGTTCCCTGAGATAGACCCGGTCCACTCAATGCTACAAATAGCTTAGGATCGGTTTATAAATTTTAATTTGACGAGCCCTCGACAAGCTCGCATCACACGTTTCATCAGCCGAACCAAGTTGCACAGTTACACCTTCAGTACTCCGAAAACTGAAGACACCCAAGAAACGACTCCGAAGGTGGTTGAAACTAGATTGAATAATCAAAGTAGAAGCTTGAGGTTGTAGATGAGCAGCCTATAGTGGTAAGCATGATTTATATTATTTTGCATATTAATATAATATTTATTTTACCACGTTAATGATTTTATTTGAGTCTTTTCAAGGGTAAATCTTATAAGTTAGTAATAGGCTCGATTCCCAACCATGTTGTAGTGGCCACAATGTTCGAAAGTGATGAGGAGGAAATAGTAAATGGAGTGCTTTTAGAAAAAGACAATGTCAACGTCTTTATTGATGTTGTTCAAGTTGAAAAAGGCAACCTTCGTATTCCTATTCCGATGATGGGGAAGATGGAGACTTTTTGCCAAGCTTAGAGTTGTGTAGTTGCTTGGCCTCATAGCCTTGTTATTTTTTAAAACGACAAGGTATGTTGCTCAATCAAACTGTTTAAATGTAGTTATGTATAATATACATTAAATTTTAATTATGTTGTGTTTTTTTATAGAATTCTAAACAAAAATCACCCATTAAACATAGTTTTCCTAGTCGTACGACTGTTCCTTCATGCATCAAGATTCTTTATCAATATGCTGAAAAGCATGACAAGGATGATCCAGTGGTTTTGCTTATAAGTGATAAAGTATTTGGAAAATGAAAAACCCTTTATCTTATGCTAGAAGATATCATGAAATTTTATGCAATGGTAGAGATATCAAATAGCTGCATATTAGTCTATATCGCGTAAGTAAATATTTTTTTAATAATATTATAATTTTATTTATAGATATTAAATTATATATAATCTAATGCATCTGTGAAAAAATGTGATACATGTTTCTTTAGAAATACTTTCAAGAGACATAAAGACTAAATATGTTCAGAGTAGTAGACTCGAACGATATTGCACTATGTTTTGGTACTCTGGAAGATCGCGTAAGAAAAGTGGCACATGTTTTTTCACTACAAAAATCACGACAGATAGTACTAATTCCATATAATTCTGGGTAAGAGTCTAAATAATTAACTTAGTTGGATTTAAGATTGCTTTAATTTGATAGTAATAATTACACATATATTAGTTGGTTTTGACAGGTGTCATTGGGTATTGTGTGTTATGGATGTACATGCGAATAACGGTTATCTTTTCGACTCCCTACATCCTAGCATGACAGACGACCTCCAAAACATTGTGAATACGTAAGTTTGTTTAGTATTGGAAGTTAAGTTAGTATGTGAATATTTATAACTTGTTAAACATTATGTGTATATTTTTATACATTTTTCAATATTATTTAAGGCAATGAGGATTTGTCTGACCCAAAGCACCATTCGAATTCAAAGAAAGACTAACACTGTTAATTGGATACCCGTAAAGGTAAATTAAATGAGTTATATCAATTGTGTCATATGTTTTCTAGTGTTTTAAATATTGTTATTTATTTATATATTTTGTAGTGTCCACACCAACAAGGTAGCGTGGAATGTGGATATTATGTTTTGAAATTCATGCGAGAGATTTTTCATAATCCAGATGCCCCTATTAAAACTCTTGTATGTAACATACCTCCTCCCTTTTAAATTTTGATATATACATTGTACATTTTCACATATAATTACAATAATTTATTTACATAATTTTTGTTTTCATGTAGTTTAATACTAAGAAGGCTTTTACACAAGCACAACTAGACGAGTTACAAGCTAAATGGGCAAATTATGTTTCAAATTTCATTGCTTGAGTGTCGTATGCTTGCTAGTACTTATCATATGTTACTTTTTTGAAACTTTGATAGCTTTTTAGCCAATTTTGTAAATACAGAATTTGGTTGCTCTTTATGACAATTGTTTAGCTAAACAACTCTGTTACGGGAGTTTTGGCTGTATTTAGCGATGGACTGAAATATATTAGATTTGGTTTCTATGAAAGCATTGTGTACTTTTCGACTGAATTGAATGAAATGGAATATATATAGTTTGTTTTGCATATGTTTCTTTGATTTGTCTTTTTGGTTTCAATTGAACAAAATTAGTATTGTGTTTGGAACTATTTTTATGTAAATCTGTTTTAGAATTGTGTTTCATTGAAGCGTATTTGTGTGATAGAACTGAAATTAGTTGTACTAGGAGCTGAGAATTATTGTAAAAGCATTGCTACAAATTTTTTGCAAGTTTCAGGTTCCAATTATGCTAATAAATATATTGTTGGTGGTATAAGAAACAATGTCGGTGTAAACTTGCCATCATATATTCTAATAATGACGGTTGTAAAATGACATTAAAACAAACTAACATCGTAGCATATTTATTTAGGTGAATATACAATGTCGATTTCAAACCGTTATCAATACTGCCTTCTATGTCAGTGTCCAACTGACATCGTACTAACTGTCATCGTATGGGTATCCCGACATAGACTTCAATGGCAGTTTCTCACTGACATTGTATGCAACCGGCATCATATGGGTATGATGACACTAGGTTTGATGTCGGTTTACAACCGACATAGCGAATCATCATTGTATAGGTAAGATGACATTGGGTTTGATGACGGTTTACAACCGATATCGAACAAAACCGCCATCGTACCCATACAATAACGGTTCGTTTGATGTCAGTTTTAAACCGACATCGTACCTACGATGTCACTCGAAAAGATGTCAGTTTTCCAAAACGACATCATATGGGTTCAATGTCAGTGCAGAATTGACATTGAAGCCCGAATTTGTTGTAGTGTGAATAACGTCTTGATATGATATGACTATCTAAAAAATATGTTGAGCCACGTCACTATTATGAGATTCATCTTTCTCATCGAATTGTCTTACACTTGTTCACTTCGAATTATTAGTTTTGTTTGATGTGCTGAGATATGAAATCTCTATTTTTTTTTAATTCAACAATTGTAGAGGTGGATAATCAAATCATCGACCTTTGCAATAATAATTGATGCCTAATCCACTTAGCTATGTTCGAATTGACAAGATATGAAATCTCTGATTAATATTTATATTAAAATTTAAATAAATGAGATGTTAAATATTTATGTTTCAATATGGAGGGGAAATAATTGTCTAGGCTTGATATAGAGATTTTGCTCATAAAAATTAGAATTTTTGAAAAAATATATATATTGAGTTAGTAAAATATATTTATTTTTCTAGTTCTAAATACTACTGTTTAAAATTGTAAAAGTAGATTATAAAATGAATAATATTGGCCTACACATGGAGACCTATTTATTAGCATATATCCATCCATTATTCCTGCGCAATTTTATGCCTCAAATCCTACCTAATTTTATGCCTCAAATTGTGTACACTTTCTTTATATTTTTCATTATAAGAATCATTTTCGTAATGAAAGTATAAAGCAAATCATTTGCATTTGAACTTCTCTCTGTTTTTTATATAGTATCAGTATATCAGTATAGTATCAGAGCATAGCTTTCAATCTCTGTCTTTATAGTCGAGATAGCCGGATTTGGCCATTTCCGGCGATTTTGCAGGGTCTGCGCCGGCGAGAGTTTTGGAGAAGAAACTGAAAAGGGCTTGTTGGAGAGGGATTCGGTAGCTGGTGATACGAATTTCCAGATAATTAGATCTAACAACCTTGCCAATAAACAACACCTTTAGATCTAAGATCTAAAAACCCTAAATCAAGATGATTTCATCCAAAGGAAAAAGATAGAAACGAATTTACCTTGATGATCAATATCAAGAGTAGAGAAAACTCGTTTCTAAACTCAAGATTCGAATCACTCCACAAGTAGTTTGATCAACGCTACTTGAATGATCCTTGCATGCAAATCTAAACACAAGATATGCAAAGAAAGTTTCTCATGGCCTTTAAGCTCAAAAGACTCAATTTATTTGAAACATCATCAAAGTTGTATCTTTTTTCTAGCAATACAAATTCTTTTTATAGGCAAGGAATTCTTGTACATTACACTTCCCCAACTACCTCATTAAATGAGCTTCCCAACTACCTCATTAATTGAACTTCCCAACCACCTTATTAAATGAACTTCACAACTACCTAATTAAAGTAACTATCTAACAACCTAATTATATGGAATTCTCCAACTATCTAATTAAATGTTTTCTAGGATATGGTTGCACTTTTAATGAATACAAAATGGAAACAAATTTGAATACTAAAACCATAAATAATTAAGTCTTCATGATAATTGTTTGATCTCCATGATCCTTATCATTCTCCCCTTCTTCGAGAAGATTCGTCCTCGAATCTAAAGGATCTCCTTGCAAAGCAGATTTGTAGTCATCATCTCGAGCTCGTTCTTACACTTGGATTGCAACATCTTCTCTTGGATCATATGTGATCTTTTTTTGTAGATTAATCTTCTTTTCACATCCACTCTTTTCTTTTTCTCCATAATTGTTTTTCTCACCCTCACTAGAATTCTTCTCTTTTTCTTTCAAATTCTTTTCTTGTTTGCTTTTCTCAATCAAAATATTTTTACCCTCTTTCTCATTTTTCTTGGCCTCTACTCTCATTTTTTCTATTTTGTTACTCTCCTCACTGTTTACACATTTGATAAGAGATTTTGTCTTCACATCATTCTCAACACATACTTCAAGTATCTCTTTGTCTTCTATTATCTCACCATTTGTCTCTTCCTCTTTTGAATGTTGATGATCACCTTCAATTTGAATTTGTTGGTCATCCTCTTGAGGCATTGGACAATCTTCACCATTTTGACTGGATTGTGCAACTTGAACCTTCATGGCTTGGTCTATCAAAGTCATTTCTTTATTTAATTCAACCATGTGATTTACGGATTGCCGCATCTCAGCCAAATTATTTCGAAAATTCTTCCAAAATGGATCATCATTGACGTGGTGCTCACAACGTCTTTGTGCTTGATGAAACATGGATTTGCTTGAACTCCTTCTTTGATGCATGATTTAGATTTCACCAAGAACACTCAAGAACATAAAAACTGTAAATTGACTAGTTTGGCACTTTTGACATATAACTTTTTGACACTTTTTTTTTTAAAAAAAATATTGATGTAAAGGATAGATAGATGTAATTTGATTTAAACAATAGAATATTGAAAAAATCAATATTACAGAATTGAAGCCAAAAAAAAAAATTTAGACAGACAAAATTTTAAAGATGAAATTAGCTCTCGGGTTTGCAGTTTTCTTATGACAGATTTTTAAAATACGAATATTTCACCCTAAAGCAAGCTGATTTTGAAGACCTCAAAGAAGAAATAATTGTAGACCAGACAACAATCTAAAAACTTGTAGAAGACGTCAAAATCAAATAAAGAACAAAAATAGTATTTTTTTTGAGTTTTATATGAATGGATAGAATGTGACGAGATGAACAAAACAACAAAATTTTCAGAATGAAAATGAAGATAAGAATAGAAACAATGAAAACATATATCCGATCTAGAGCCTAAAGCTCTGATACCAAATGATATGAATTTCCAGATAATTAGATCTAACAACCTTGCCAATAAACAACACCTTTAGATCTAAGATCTAAAAACCCTAAATCAAGATGATTTCATCCCAAGGAAGAAGATAGAAACGAATTTACCTTGATGATCAATATCAAGAGTAGAGAAAACTCGTTTCTAAACTCAAGATTCGAATCACTCCACAAGTAGTTTGATCAACGCTACTTGAATGATCCTTGCATGCAAATCTAAACACAAGATATGCAAAGAAAGTTTCTCATGGCCTTTAAGCTCAAAAGACTCAATTTCATTGAAACATCATCAAAGTTGTATCTTTTTTCTAGCAATACAAATTCCTTTTGTAGGCAAGGAATTCTTGTACATTACACTTCCCCAACTACCTCATTAAATGAGCTTCCCAACTACCTCATTAATTGAACTTCCCAACCACCTTATTAAATGAACTTCCCAACTACCTAATTAAAGTAACTATCTAACAACCTAATTACATGGAATTCTCCAACTATCTAATTAAATGTTTTCTAGGATATGGTTGCAATTTTAATGAATACAAAATGGAAACAAATTTGAATACTAAAACCATAAATAATTAAGTCTTCATGATAATTGTTTGATCTCCATGATCCTTATCAGCTGGGTTTTGCGTTCTTCGCAATTTCAGATTCAACGCTGCCACACCCATCTTCTTCTTCTTCTTCCTCGTTAAATTCCATCGAGGAGCAACCAAAAATTAAAAATTCACCTAGATCTCCCTATATATAACCTCTGCAATGCATCCCTTTTCTCAGATCTCCCTACTTTTCTTCTTCTTCTCGTCCAGATCCGCCGGCACAGTGTCAACAGAGAGCTCCAGTGATCGCTCGTCGGTTTCATCCATTTAAGTGAATGGCCTCGTCGATGTCGTGAAGGTCTTCTTGTTCCTCATCTAGAAGTGAATAAGGCGTGTGGGCGGTCTGTTTCTTCTTCGTTCAAGACAAAAATCCTCTTCAAACACCAAAAAAAAAATAACAAAAATCCATTATTCTCCCTTCTCTTTCCATCAAATTACAAGTCACCTTTATCTTAAAGGCTCACTCTCTCTATGGCCATATCAACAACACTCTCCCAAAACCCGAACAATTTGTTCGTTCATCTACAAGAACAACAACAAGAGAGATTAGTACCCATTATATTCAATGGGTATCTGGCGATCAAGCTCTAGTACCATATAAAAAATAGAGAGAAGTTCAAATGGGAATGATTTGCTTTATACTTTCATTACGAAAATGATTCTTATTTATACACCAATGAACGAAAATGATTTGCTTTATACTTCTTACTTCACCTCAATGATCACAGTTTGAGGGGGCATATATTAGCATATATCCATCCATTATTCCTGCCCAATTTTATGCCTCAAATTGTGTACACTTTCTTTATATTTTTCATTCATTGGTGTATAAATAAGAATCATTTTGGTAATGAAAGTATAAAGTAAATCATTCATATTTCATCTTCTCTCTGCTTTTTATACTGTTAACTTTTCTATCTGGTTTATTTCTATTGTATTTAATATAAAATTAGATCTAAAAAACAAACCATAAAGATTAAAATGGTAATTCAAGAAAGGGAAAATTTCAGGTTTTACCTCTGAGCTCGGTAAAGTTATCAATTTCTATCCTAAATTTTTAATTTCATCAAATTTTATTTGTAAATTTGGATAAAGGTTCCAATTTTTACATTCTTTGCAACTTCCCCTATGAATCCCCCCCCACCAATTATTTTTTAAAAAAAACCTTTAAAATCGCTTACACCTCACTAATTTTGAAGAAAATCAATCCCTTAAAAATCAATGCAGAAAATTAAGCCCAAGCAAATCTACACAAGATCAACCCTTGAAACCAAATTTTACAAATTTCAACAAAAAAAAAAAAAAAAGATTACATTTGGTTGGTTATCTGAAAACAGAAATTTGAAAAGATTAATAAAAACAATGTTGAATTTTATGTTTTCATATCTGTATTTAGTAGCAAATTCAAAAATTGGATTCCAATTCAAACAATTATTCAAAATGTGTTTGATAATATATTAATATATTTATAAACTATAAAACTAGTTGTAGTTACCAACTAAATATTAGGTTGAATATAAACTATTATTAATTAATTTATGAACATGTTTTATATCATAAATTTTGTATAATTATTATTTTACAATATCATATAATTTATAATATATTATATTATACATATTTAATTGAACAAAAATGAATTGATTTTTTAACATGAAATACTATAGTTATTAATTTTTTTTTAATATAATTCTACATTTTAGATTTTCAAATTTAAAATATGGATACACATAAAACATAAAAAAGTTTATGTTTTCAGAAGTTCCACTATTTTGATCACAGAATATGAAAACAGTTTTAAAAAATACATCTGTCAAATGTGAACTTATGAATTTGAAAACATAAAACAAAATTCAAATTGCCTACCAAATAGACCCTTAACTTCTAATGTCGTATTTCTCTAAGGCTTGATTAATTTTCGTATCAAGCCTCTATTTTGTAATTCACGTAAAGCAATATAAAGAACAAATATATTTTTTAAAACAATTCTTAGAATTAAGGCCTAATAGATCTTAAAAACTTAAAAATCGTAAAACACTCCTCCAAATCTAAAGTAAATATTGCAACACTTATCCAATTCTAAAATAAAATCAAATGAAATTAAAAGTTTCAAGCATAAATTTACTTGTTGATGCATTGTTGGCGTAATGTAGTCCAATGTAGTCCAACATATACTTTAAAATTCTAAGACTTCATTTTGATAACGATTTTATATATTAGTCAATTCAAAAAACAAAACAAGATATAAAATTTTAAAACTATTTCTAAAAACAAAACTATTTCTTTATTATTTTATAAATTCAGTTAAAATTTAAACAACCTTTTTAATTTATCATGATTCAATTTAACTATAGAAAATAAATACCATTTTTAATTTTAATAAAAATAATAAATAAATAAATAATGGTTAAAATACACTTTTATTCTCGAGAACTTGAACTTAATTTCTATTTGGTGTCTAGATTTTAAAACTAAGAGTTTTAGTTATTGAGATTTGAATTTAGTTTATATTTGGTCCTTGAAGTTTCAAAAGTGATATGTTTGGTTCTCAAAGATTGAATTTGACTTCAAATTGGTCCTAAAAGTTGAATTTGATTTCAAATTGGTCCATAAAGTTTGAAATTAGTTTCTAAATGGTCACGTAGTAGAGGTAATCGTTAGTTGATCTATCGAAAATGATAACGTGATAGTTAACATATACTAAATATATTTTGTTGATATGCTTTTTTAAATGAGTTTTATTTTTTATTTTTATACTCAGGGACCAATTAGAAAAAAAATTCAAAGGATTAATTGGAAATCATTTAAACCTCGGATACCAAACATATCACTTTTGAAACCTCAAGTACCTAATAGAAAATAAATTTAAATTTCAAGAACAAAAAATGTTAGTTTTGAAAACTTAGGGGTTGTTTGGGGTGTGAGTTATAATATCTAGGTTATAATAGTCTATGGAGTACTCTTCACCCCAAACACATACTATTATAACCCAGACTAAATAACTCTGCATCCTTAACACAAATTATTTAACTCCACAGACTATTATAACTCACAGACTATTATAACCACTCAATGTCCCAAACAACCGCTTAGAGGGCGTTTGGCCCTCTTGAGTTTAGTTGAGTTGAGTTGGGTTTTAAACCCAACTCACTATTTGGCCCATGTAGAAATTAACTCCCCATAAAAAACTCAACTCTACCAACTTGCTACAGTGTTAGGATATTAACTCTACCAACTTGTACAGTAACCTTATTAACATATTTTATCATCACTTCTCCAATGACCGATGGCCACTGCCGGCAACCTTCTCAGGTCACCGGCAACCACCTCCGGCAACCTTCTTCGATGACTGACGGTCACTACCGACTACCTTCTCCGACAATCGACGACAATTGTTGGTGACCATATCCGACAACTGGCAGTATCGTCTCCGGCAATAATTTCCAGCCACCGACGACACTCCTATAGTTCAAAATAATATGAAATGCACATGTACTTAGTTGGTCTAACTCTCTGCTCCAACAATCTTTCTTCGGACTTACGAACTCGACCCATTGTTGGCCATTACTTATATTTTGTGAACCATAATTATGTTTTGTGAATCATGTAAATAAGTCCTTGATGAGCTACAAATATTTTGTGAATATTCCACTCCTACATGACACTGATGTTGAAATATATTGTCGTTTTCTTGTCATCTTGAAAAAGAAAAATGCTGGCATTCTCTTTTCCAAAAATGTTCAATTTAGTGTATGTGTTTAAACAAAACGTAAACAAATTAACAATGTTCCTTTGCAAAAAAAAAAGAAAAAAGAAAAAAAGAAAATGTAATGGTCAATGTGTTTTTTTTTTTAAAAAAAAACCTCCCTCATAATGAAGACCCTATTAGTAATTGAAAAAGGTCATAATACGGTCCTCATTTATAAATTTCAAAGAAGTTCAATGTGTGTTTAGAAAATGAAACCTTAGATTTCTATATTTTGATAGAAGTTTAATTTGTGTTTAAAGAAAAAAAATACAGGTATATTGCCTATTTTCCATTCATCAATTGTTATTTGTTGTTATAAAGAATGCAACATTTGATTTCTATAAATTAAAAGAAGTTCAATGTGTAATGCAAATATTTGATTTCTGTAAATTGAAGAAGTTCAATGTGTAACAGAAAGAGAAAACAAGGCTAGATTGCCTATAGTTTGGAAGAAGTCAATTTCTAAAAAAAGAAAGATAGATAATGATGTTTTTTTAAAAAAAGATCAATGTTGAAATATATTATTTTTTTGGAGTGAACATCTAAATTCAGTATTGGAAAGTTGGGAAAATATGTTTCTAGATGAATGATTGGAAAAAATAAAAATAAAGGAAATAAAAAATAGTTAACTAAAAATCAGTCTACTTTGGATTACAAAAAACTGCACCAAATATCATTGACAACTCAACTTTACATCCCAAACACAGACTTTCTGACTCAACTTAACCCAAACTTTACACCTTAAACACAGACTATTGAATTCACTGACAAACTAACTCTGTCCAACTCCATTCAATTCTGTCCAACTTAACTCAACTTTGCACACCAAACGCCTCCTTAGAGACCAAATATATGGTAACATTAATAAAGCATAAAAAAATAAAAGATAAAAGAAAAGCACGTGGAATGCACGTGCGGGTTAGCATGGTAGATTCCACGAGGGCACAGGCGGAGCGTTCACGGACACGTTCTGTCCACACACTTGGCATCATCAAACTCGTCGATGCCGCGCGCTCGCCTTCTTCCATCGCCCAATTTTTATTCCAATAACCAAAAAATATCTCCCCATTTAGCCATTACCGTTATTCCCATCTCCACGTCCCTTTCGCTTTATCTCCACGCTGTCGTCCCACCTCATTCTTCACCCCATAATCCCACTGCCCTCACGGACCCATATTCCCTCATACGCTGCCGTTTCGCCTCGAGCTAGCAGCCCCCTTTTGGCTTTTCCTCAGGATTTTAATCCAGGACGCAAATCTTGGACGGCGAGACTTTGATTCCAACCCCTTTGTTGGGCTCTGTGAAAGTTTTTTTTTCTGTGGATCAGTCAAATTTCATCTTGGTGACGACCGAGCTGAGTTCTTATTCTTTTCACACTTGGTGTTCTGTTGTTTGCGGCTTTTATAATAGTGTCCTCAAATTTGTACGATTACCATACAAATTCTCTAACATTCTGAAAAGGAAAAGTGAAAGAAAGAAAAGCAAAGTAGCCATGGCCACTGACGGTTTCTTTCTTTTTCTTCCTTGCTTCGCTTCACGATAAAGTTTCAGAGCACGATTTGCGGGCATATCTCTGATTTTTCTTTTTCCCCTCATAGCCAAAGCTCTGTAATCCACTCTGTACTTTGGTTTTTTTCGACACCCATATCGGTTAATTGGCCAATCATGCATCCCGATGATCACCACCAGCAGCCGTTGTTAGAGGACGAAGATGTAGAAACTGCTTACGACTTAACGGAGAAGGTTGTGGTAATTGGAATCGACGAAGGGGAGTCCGATTCCGACGTGGGTGTGCCGCCGTTTTCATGGAGGAAGCTCTGGCTGTTCACAGGGCCTGGGTTTTTGATGAGCATAGCGTTTTTAGACCCTGGGAATTTGGAGTCCAATCTTCAGGCGGGTGCTATTGCTGGGTATTCTCTGTTGTGGCTTCTGTTTTGGGCAACAGCCATGGGGCTTTTGATCCAGTTGCTTTCGGCCAGGCTTGGCGTTGCCACAGGCAGGCACTTGGCCGAGCTGTGTAGAGAAGAGTACCCAACTTGGGCGAGAATTGTGCTGTGGGTTATGGCGGAATTGGCCCTCATTGGGGCTGATATACAGGAAGTTATTGGGAGTGCTATTGCTATTAAGATTCTGAGTAACGGGGCTTTGCCTCTTTGGGCTGGAGTCATCATCACTGCTTTTGATTGGTAATTTTGATTCTAACCCAGTTCTTAAATTGAGTTTGTTGTGTATGATTATGTGTTTCCCCAATTGAAAGCGTTTTTGTTGATTCTTGTCAGTTTTATCTTCCTGTTTCTTGAGAATTATGGTGTGAGGAAATTGGAGGCTGTTTTTGCTGTTCTTATTGCTACTATGGCACTCTCGTTTGCTTGGATGTTTGGTGAAACTAAGCCAAATGGGAAAGAGCTTCTATTGGGTGAGGACTGAGGACTTTTTTCTTTTGGGGTCTTTAATTATGTTTGATATGTTTGTTTTTTTTTGTCATTATTGTCTTTGCTACTTGTACAATGGCTAATATTGGATCTTCTTTACAGGTATTTTGATTCCAAAACTTAGCTCCAAGACAATTAAACAGGCTGTTGCTGTTGTGGGCTGTATCATTATGCCTCATAATGTGTTTCTGCACTCTGCTCTTGTGCAGTCGCGAGATGTTGATCCAAGCAAGAAAGGGCGGGTCCGAGAAGCTCTCAGATACTACTCCATTGAGTCCACACTTGCCCTTCTTGTCTCATTCGTCATCAACTTGTTTGTTACAACTGTGTTTGCTAAAGCTTTCTATGGCACAGACATAGCGAACAGCATTGGTCTCGTAAACGCAGGTGAATATCTTCAAGGTAAATATGGTGGAGGGCTTTTCCCCATTTTGTATATCTGGGCTATTGGTTTGTTAGCTGCTGGCCAAAGTAGCACCATTACTGGTACCTATGCAGGACAGTTTATAATGGGAGGCTTCCTGAACTTAAAGTTGAAAAAATGGCTAAGAGCTTTGATTACTCGAAGCTTTGCGATTGTGCCAACTATGATTGTCGCTCTTTTGTTCGAAACTTCCGATGGGATGGTTGATGTTCTCAATGAATGGCTCAATGTCCTCCAGTCAATTCAAATTCCCTTTGCTCTGATTCCTCTTCTTTGTTTGGCTTCTAAGGAACATCTAATGGGCACTTTCAGAATTGGCCCCGTTTTAAAGGTATGTGTACGATATTCACTATTCTACGTTTATGCTATACAGTCCATTGCAATCAAATGATTTAACAATTACTTGGTCACAACTTTGTTTTTCTTTTGATTTGTGGAGAATAATTAGTTTAGTTCCTAGGAACCTTGCATATTAGTTTCATGTTTTAGGATCATCAATGATAGCCATGTTGCTTTTGTTAAATCAACCTTAAATCCAAAAGCTTAAGCAGATAAGTGAAGATAATTCTGTTCGCTTGTAGATTAGGACAAAAGACCTCACAAGTGACTACTGATAATGCAGAGGTTTGAACATAAGAATTCTGATTTCACATTAAATTTTCGCTACACGAAAAAGCTTTAGTTGATAATTTAGGACATATCTAGCAACTTGAAATTCTAGCCATATTATAATGTAATACTTCCCTATAGATTTGGAAGTCCTTGGCCTTTGAATCAGTAAATAGCATTATTGGGTTAAGATGCTTTCATGCTTTTTTCCATAAACACCAAAAACACCATGCTATTGTTAGTGTTTTAGGTCTAAGATCACTTCAAAACCTCCATACCTTGTAATTCTCTTGTTTCTCAATGAATAGTTTGGAAACAAAACATCAATTGTAGTTCAAGAACTCACATGTCCTTCTGCCCCTTCAGATGTGCTCTTGGCTGGTGGCAGTCTTGGTGATGGCCATCAATGGGTATCTTTTGGTGAGCTTCTTCTCATCGGAAGTGAACGGAGTGCTTGTTGCCATTTTCGTGTTCGTCTTCATTGCTGCGTATCTTGCCTTTGTTGTTTACCTCGTCTATCGAAGCATTTCGTTTTCAAGTTGGCACAACTTCATTAACTGGAAGACTTCCACGGTCGCCGAAAACTGAGTGGTCATCTTCAACGTCAACTCCACCTATTTAGACTGCAGATCGATAATTGTCAAATAATTGCCTTTTCCTCGATCATCTGTTAAAATGCAGTCGGAGAACACTTCCCAGGAGTAACATATCAGTTTGTTTCAAGATATATGAGTTATGATTTGACATGTTTTTCCTTGAGAAAAGCTGTTGTGGTTAATTTTGTATCATAATTGTTCATTTTTCTGTTTTCATACAGTCAAATGAAGGGGATTGTAGGCTAGAGCCTGAAATCTGGTGGGTGGTTTCAAGTTCTGTAGTTATAGTAGCCTTAGGTTATATTAATGTTATTCAAGTGTTCTGAAGTTGCTTCATGCTTGGCACAGTTAATTCAGATTTGACTGAAAAAATCGACAGTAAATCATGAAATTATGTTCTAGACAGTCAATTCAAACATGGGATGATGTGATTTGATACTATGATTTTTCAAAGGAGGTTACTGATAAGTTCAGGTAATGATCAAGTTCGTTATCAGATAATGAAGTTCTCTATCAGATAATCTTCATGAATGTAATTAATGAAAGCTAAGACAAGTCTTATCAATCTTGTCTTTGATTAATTACATTCATGAGTAAATGATTAAACATTCCGTGTTTCGATTTGGTAGTGCAAATCATTATGTTTCATGTTTGTTTAATAACTATTATTTAAAAAAAAAAAAAATCTTGAATTGAGTATGTTGGTGACTTATTAGCGGTAGTATGGATAATTTTGTATATCAAAAAATATATGTGGATAATTTTGGGTTCTTTTAACAACTATTCGATCTATATTTTGTACTTTTTTTCAAAAATAAATTATAAAATTTATGAAAACAGTCATATCATATATATATTGAAAAAATAACTTTTTAAATTTTTTTTTTTTTTAAAGATTTGTAATTAGCTTTCAGTGTTCTTATAATGGGAGATTATGTCCACTTGTGGAGGATTTTTTTAATTAGTTGGATTTGAGTATTTGATTGCTAAGTTTGAATGCTTTTTATCTGTTTTGTTTCTTTGGCTAGGTTCAAGTATTTTCACGATAAGATTTAGGCATTTTCATGATATGATTTTAGGTGTTTTGTTAGTTCGTTCTTGAGTAATTTTTTACTTTAGTTTTGAGGATATATTAATTGTAAAATTTTATTTTCAAATCGAAAGTTTAATTTGATAAGATTAAAAGTTGACTTAAGTAAATGGAAAAAAGTTAAATTTTTCTACTCTTTTTTCTCTTGTTGAGTACGGAGATCCGGGTAACACGTTGTTCCACTTTTTTCATCAAATATATAATTTAATCATTAAAAATATATATAATCTTTCTATTGTTTTTTTATTTTAAAAATACAAATTAACAAACAAAAAAATATGTAATTAAAAAATAAAAGACCAAAAAAAAAAAAACTAAAGGAAAAAATAGATTTGATTTATCAACAGTGACACGTGCTGTTAATGAATATAATAGTTGTATAATAAACAATTTTTTAGTTAAATATAATTTAATCCTGATTTTTTTAATTATATTTAAAATTTTAAAAAATAAATGAGTTATCAACTAATATATTTTTTTTTCAGAAAATTGAAGAACTAAAGCCAAGTCAGGAATTGAATTAATATGTTAATAGATGAATCTTATATGCCAAAACTGATGATTTGAATGAGTAATGGAGAATTTTGCACTAAAAGGAAACTAACGTAGAGTATCACGACTTTTTTGTTTTTTTTCAACAATTGTAGGGTGAGGGATTTGAACTTCTACCTCTTTATTGGACTTCTTTAGTAATTTTGAAGTTAAAAAGCCATCTAAAGCTCACTAATCATATAATGTCTCAATCTTTAATTTTTTTTTATTTTTTGAAACCAAACAAATCCACCAAACAACATGGATTTGTTTAATTAATAATGTTGTCTCAATCAGGAAAAAATAATGTTGTCTCAAATCTTTAATTAATATCTAGCTTGTCCACTCATAAATATACCTCTAAATTAGTTGGGTTTTAATGAATTTTCTTTTCAAGAAAAAAAATTCATAAATATACCTTAGAAAGAAAAACTGAAAAGTACACACAACATTTTATCAAAAAAGAAAAGAAAAGAAAAGTACACGCAACATTATTTTTTCCTTGGGTCTAATGAGGAGATTAGAGTTGAACTAAAACAATAATAATCATACTCATAATGACAATGACACTAATAACAATAATAATTGTTGTTACATAAATTCGGTCAAGGTTGTTCACCTCCTACGTGGTTACGAAAATATGCTCCTGTTCGAAAACTTTTAACCACAAGGAGAGAGGACAATGTGCATCGGTGTGCAACAATGGATCTACGTTGGATTCGGGGGTTCGAGCCTTTATGAGCTTTCCAACCTTTGTAAATTAGTATGGTATGTTGTAAGTTGATTAGTATCTGTTAATGGTATTTAAATTACCTTTATGTTATCTTGTTACTGTTAAGAGGTTAACTCCACATGTATATATACTTGGATGATTTTATTAATAAAGTTGAGTATATATCACTTTTCGTCCACATCACTTGTAATATGGTATCAGAGCGGTAAGAGGCCCTTCGCTGCGTTTGCTTTTTCGCCATGGAATTGGAAGCTCAACAACAAGCAACTAATTCTTCCACTTCTCGTTAAGACCAGTTATCGAACAGTGCAAATACACAGAGCCCTTACTACTTGCATCATAGTGATACTTCCAATCTAGTTCTTGTCTTAGAACTCCTCACAGATGACAACTATGTTACTTGGAGCAGGTAGATGCTAATTGCTCCTTCAATCAGGAACACATTAGGCTTCATTGACAGCGCGATTCCAGAACCGAAAGTTGATCTTCTTCCTCTTTGGAAGCGTAATAGCCATATGGTGATAGCTTGGATTCTGAATCTTGTATCGAAAGGAATATCTTTCAACATAATCTTCACATAATCAGCACGAGCGATCTGGATAGACCTTAAAGATCGGTTTCAAAGGTGCAATGGACCAAGAATCTTTCATCTGAAGCGAGGTTTGGCTACTCTAAAACAAGATCAAGACTTAGTGACAGCATATTTTTCGAAATTAAAGAGTCTTTGGGATGAATACATTTCGTATAAGCTTGGATGTACTTGCGGTTGTTGCAATTGTGGAGGATTAAAGGCGATTGAAGTCTTCGTCCATTTTTGGAATGAATGCATATTGACTGCAGTGTATCTTATGAATCGGACCCCTTCTCATGTGCTTAAATGGAAAACTCCTTATGTACTACTCCATGGTACTCTTGCCGATTATTCATTGTTGAAAGTTTTCGGCTGTCTTTGCTGTGCTACCTTGCCTGCTCATCGCACAAAGTTCTCTCCTAGAGCTACTCCTGCTGTGTTTGCTGGATATCCTCCAGGATGAAAGCTTTATAGTTCTCAAAATTTTCAAATCAGATATAATTGGAAGGTTTACTGCAATAATATTATAACTTCAAGAAACTGAACATGCTAGAATATATTTCATTTCTTTTTGTTGCCTTAAACATTTTTGCAGGTTACTCTTTGCATCTTTTGCGTCATAAATTCCTTATTTACTTTGCTGAGAGCATTCTCATTTGCATTTGGTGGCTTACAAGCTGCAGTTAAGGTGCATGATACATTATTGAATAAGCTTATTCATGCACCTATTCATTTTTTTTTTCAAACACTAGGTGGACGAATCATGAACAGGTTAGTAGTTGAGGACAACGAGAAACATAGAACTCCTCCCTTCTCCCCATGCCTTGAATAATTGTTTCTTTTTGCAGGTTGTCTTCTGATCTCTATGCTATTGACGATTCTCTTCCATTCATCCTCAACATTCTCCTAGCAAATTTTGTTGGCTTGTTGGGAATCGCAATAGTCCTATACAGGTGCCTACCAAATTTGGTTAGATTCCTTTTACTTTGTTATATGTGAACTTTTTTCTTTAAAAAACCATTATTAGGTAAAAATTGTTTCAACGCTTATATTTATTCGTTTAGGTGTTCTTCTTGTTCTTGCTACTGCCATTCTAGTATATCTACAGTACGCTTCAGGTATGCATCAAATATTATTTTAGCTTAATTACATTATAACCCAATACTCAAATATTAATTTTGATGGTTGTCTTTAATCTTTTTGTAGAAGTGTATACACATTAGCAAAATAGAAAAATATTGGGTCTACTTAGGGATTTTTCGTTCCAAAGCTTCGCAAAGAAAGGAGAACAAAGAGGAGTAGGATGGTTAATATGGTTAATAAGAAGAGACTTACAAGGGGCTAACCTCCAGAGGATCTAGGGTCCACATCCTATAATCGTTCAAATTTAGGAAGAGACAAATTTTGTGTTAAGGATAGTAAATATGATAAATCTAGCTGCTGCTGCTGCTTCTTCTTCTTTTTTTTAAAAAAAAAATTATAATGATTAGAAGAGGAATCTTTTGAAATGAAAATTGTGAGTGTTAATGTTAAAATAGAATATCAAGTTAACAAATGCATATTTCAAAAAATAGTTTAAATAGGTTAGGGAATAAATTACACAAGTTTAGGATTGCCATTGTAATTGATCAAGGAGGGTGGTACTATGACAAATAAGATGTATTGTATGAGTTGGAGATGTTCAATCTAAGTGATAGATCAACAACGAACATAAGCATTGGAACCAACTCTTTTAACTACTTGATAGGAATGGGACCTATTTCCTACTTCTGTAACTTACTGTACTGCCAACCAGAAATTTGCCTTTCCTTAAAATGAATAAGAACAAGGTCCTGTTCCTCAAATTCTTTATATCTTTATCTTTGTTAACTCTTCCACATACCATTCATTGGCTGGAGTCAAGTGTTCTATTACAAGGTGTACATGTGAGTTTGGTGGGCATTGTCTGGTAGCCATCCTTCTCTAATACCTTCAGATAATTGCACTGGTGAAGCCTGATGTGCTTGTTGGATTGTTTGCAGTTGGTGGATTCTGGCAACACTATTCGTTTGTTGCCTTAGCTTTTCGAGAAATCTTAGAATGAACCCCCCACCCCAACACACACACACACCAAAATAATGAAGAGATATAGTTTAAGTATTAAGAAATAGATAATACCAATTTACTCAATTGTGAAATTTTTGCAATTTACCAATTCAGTATCCGATGTTTACGAAGCCATTTTTCTGTTGCATTCTTCTCCTTGCTATGTATCCTCTGATTCAAGGAGTCACATCTTCATTAATCTTGATTGTTATGATGAAGATGAGACAGTAGATTACTATCATACTGAACAGCACATTGAGGTTCACCCATTTTGATTGGTTCAAGTCGATTTGGAACACCGCTTGTAGAATGTACTCGCCTGATAGCTTTGGGAGAATTGGTGACTGGTTGTTGAACATCAAGCCTAGTAGATCATTCTGGTACTGACCCTGAAAATTCATTGGGTTCATATATCAATCATGAAGCTTTATTCTAAAGACAACAGATTAGTGATGATGTGTTTGTTTATTGTTCTACCTGTCAAGCCCAGAAATGGAATCAGATATATGACATTGGATAGCGTCAGACGGGTTTCAGGATGTTGTTTGGTAGCCTAGAGTATCCTGAAACTAGCGTGAAAATACCCTGCCGATATGGATGTTGGGGACAGCACTGGTAATGGCCATCATCAAGCTTTCGACTACGATGACACTAGCGTAAAGGTGCAGCACGAAGAACAAGTAATGCTCGAAGCTGGGATGAAGGCGAACCATGAAGTAACATATAGTTCCAGAAAGGAAGGTGATTAGTATAAGGAATGGCATGGGTGAGATTGTGTTTCTGATGACAAATGAACGAACACTATAATGACCATTCAATCTCTCCCTATGGAAAACCTGGGGAAAAAAACTTCATGTAGAAAATTTGAATATCATTCTCTTTTAATCAAAAGATTATACAGAATTACAATTATGATTAAAAAAATTCATGTAGATTATAAGTGTACATCCATCTAAATTACTCAAGTAGTAACTCCCATATCTTTATCTATTCTTTTTGTGAGAGGTTTTTTTTTGAAGGATTTACAAACGTCGATGAAGAAGTATTTCTGAAGGCTTTAAAATCTTTGAAAATAGTCTTATAAACCTTTAAAAATAACAATAACCTTCGAAAAAGATAATTGATAACAAATAATTATCGATAAATAGTTTGGCAATTTTCGAAGGCATGCGACCTTTAAAAAATAATAATTTTTGAAGGTTAATGTATCTTTGAAAAAAGCTTTTTTGATGGGATCTATTTCGACACTTATTAAGGTTTTGTTTACCTTCGAAAAATGAATTATTGAAAGTTTGTTGAATACTTTTTCGAAGATTGTTACCTTCGAAAATAGTCAAATTTCTTGTAGTGATCTTCAACACCAACTGTAATTAATTAATCATCAATTCCATTGTCACTCGGGTAATTAATTAATTGCGGTATTAAGCTAAACTAAGTTTCCTCTGTCAAGCTCAATTTAGATAAACCTCAATTAATAAAAGAACACTAATTAAAAGCATTAAACACTAAATGCACAAATGATTCAAAGGGTAAAATAGCCATAAACATCCATTAATCAAGCAATTAATTTAAAATAACCAACAATTAAGCATTTAATCCAACATAAAACAATTAATCCCAAGTAATTAAGGACAAAGCTACTCAAAATTAGTCAATTCAACCTCTAAGTCCCTAATTTGTAGCCTCTACAGTAGCTAAAAGTAAAGGAAAAGAGAAGAAAATTGCAAATAGGAGTCGACCCTGTACTAATCTTTTACCGTGTGTGAAATTCTTCTTATTTCTAAAAGAAGACTTACAATGGGTATTTATAGATTGAAAGAGCTAAAACTATAAACTAAAATAACAGAAGAATAACAAATTATACAGCTGTACAATATATTAGTAACATCGCCCCTCAAACAAATGCCTAAATAGGCATTAGTTTGTCTCTAAGAAATTTCAATCAAATAGCTGTGAGAGGCTTTGTTAGTAGATCAACTGATTGGTTGTTTGTAGAAACATAGTGAAGATTAATATCCTTTCTTACAACACGCTCTTTGACAAAGTGAAAATCTATCTCCACGTGTTTCGTATGTCCATGAAATACCGGATTATGGGCTAATTGGATAGCAGAGATGTTGTCACAAAACAGAGCAGGAGGTGTAGTTCCGCAAACATGAAGATCTTTTAAGATCTGTCTGATCCAAGATTCTTCAGCTGCAGTAGTTGCTAGTGCTCTATACCGTTGTTTGTTTCTTAGCAGCCCAAGATATAGGATTTGGATCGAAGAATATAACGAAATCGGTAGTGGACCGTCTATTAGTGTGATCACCTGCCCAATTAGAACCTAAAAAAGTTGAAATTTGAAAGGGGTTACTTGAGGAGCAAAAAAAGTAGTCCTTTGTTTAGTGTTCCTCCAAGGTAACAGAGAACACGTTTAGCAGCTATAAGATATGAGAGACAAGGTGAGTGCATAGCCTGAGATAACTTGCTGACTGGAAAGGCTATGTCTGGTCTACTAAATGTGAGATAGTGTAGGGCGCCAACTATTACTCGAAAAGACTGAGCATCTTCAACTGAGTAGGGCGGATCTTTGCCATGATAAGGCTGTAAAGCAACATGACTGTTACATATTTTAGCTCCAACCATTCCATATTTAAGCAATAGGTCACAGGTGTATTTACTCTGAGTAACCGAAATACCCCAGTTTGATATGTTAATTTCTAGGCCCAAAAGTAATGAAGTTGTACAAGGTCAGTCATATCAAAACGAGCCTTCAACTAAGTTATCAAATCAATGATATCAGAAGACTGATTTCCAGTGACAATTATGTCATCAACATACAACAAGAGGTATGTAATTGAGTTTCCAATAATTCGTATAAAGAGGGAAGAATTAGCTTTTGAAGCAACGAACCCAAGTGTCAGCAGGTGAGACATGAAGCATTCAAACCAAGCTCTAGGAGCTTGTTTGAGTCCATATAGAGACTTTATAAGCTTACAAACAAGATGAGGTTTCGAAGGATCAACAAATCTCTGTGGTTGTTGCATGAACACTTCTTCATTAAGCTCCCCGTGTAAGAATGCATTTTTTACATTGAGTTATTGAAGTTCCCACTTAAACTGAACTACTAAAGAAAGGATGATGCCAATTGTTGGTTTCTTAACAACAGGGCTGAATGTCTCATCATAGTCAAGCCTTCTTCTTGATAATATCCTTTCGCCACTAAACGTGCCTTGTATCTAGCAACACTTCCATTTAGGATTCGTTTAATTCGGTATACCCACTTGCATCCTATAGTAGTCTTTCTAGTAGGTAATGGGGATAGAACCTAAGTCCCTTGTAGTACAAGAGCATCATGTTCATCTATCATAGCTTTTTGCCAAACAGAAAATCGAGAGGCCTTAGTAAAGGATGTTGGTTCAACATCATCTGAGGTTTAACAGTGGCTACAAAAATTTTCTTCTTGTTAATACCCAACTTACTGCGAGTCTACATTGGATGTATATTTTGTGCTGAAGCAATCGATATAGCAATAGTTAAAGGATCAACATCAGTAGATGATGTAATAACTTCAGAATTAGTATTAAAGATTTCAATGCTATCTATAGAAGAACAAGTGTTAGTAGTGAGTAACTCGGAAGATGTAACACCAGGTTGGGATGAGGATTTTTGAGGAAAAAATAGAGGATAGGGAAGGTGATAGGTAGCAGAGGGAGAAGGCTTTTGAGAGGGGATAGCTTGATGTTTAGAGGTTTGAAAAGGGTAAAGACTTTCATAAAAAATGACATGCCTAGAAATATAGATTCACTTACTGCTTAAGTTGTATCACATATATCATTTCGAGTCCTTTGAATAACCAAGAAAGAAATAACGAGTGATTTTTGGCTGTAATTTATGAGTAGTGTAAGGTTTGAGAAGCGGGTAACAAGCACAACCAAATGACTTAAGGAAGGAGTAGTCAGGTGTTTTATGAAAGAGGATTTCAAGGGGTGATTTATTGTTCAGGTTTGGTGATGGTAGGCGATTGATTAGATAAACCGTAGTATCGAAGGCAAAAGTCCATAGATTAATAGGTAAAGAGGATTAGATCATTAAAGTAAGAGCTACTTCTATAATGTGTCTGTGTTTTCACTCGACAACTCCATTTATTTCAGGGGTATAGGCACAGGACTTTTGATTAGAAATGCCATTAGTCTTAAGAAAAGATCCAAAGGAATGATTTATAAATTCACCTCCACCATTGGTCCTAAGGATTTTAATTTGGGAAGATAGTAGGTTTTCAACTATAGATTTGAAAGATTTAAAACCATTGGTAACATCAAATTTATGCACAATAGGATACAACCAGGTGAATTTAGACATATCGTTAACAAAGGACACGTAAAAATTGAATCCATTGATAGAAACTTTAGGGGAGGAACCCATACATCAGTGTGAATTAGTTCTAAAGGATACAGAGAAGTAGAAGTAGAGTATGAAAAGGGTAGTTTATGTATTTTTCCTGGTAACCAAGGATAACATATGCATTTGGAAGTTTTAAGAGGTAAACGTAAAGACTTAAGAACTGAATGAAGAATAGGGTCACTTGGGTGGCTTAACCGGTTGTGCTAGATGGAATTGGATGTTTTTTTTCCAACATGAGCAGTAAGAGAATCTTGAGAAGGGCTTTCTGACTTTGAGGTAATAGGGTGAAGTCCATTAATGCTGGGGCCTTGGAAGAGAATCCTCACTGAAGACTTGTCCTATTCATAATCGATACAATTGTTACCAGTGCATAATCGATTGACAGAGATTAAATTTGATGAAATGGATGGAACATGGAGTAAATCAAAAAGTTTAAGGGATGAAGAAGAAGTGGAAAGGGAGCCACAACCTGAATGTGTTATTGGAATTGATTGCCCACTACCAACAGTGATTTGTTCATCACCATTATGTTCATTTGATGCATAGAAATTACTCAATTCAGAGGTTATGTGTGAATTACAAACTAAATCCGCAAGCCAAGAGGAGGTTGGAGAGTGGTTACAACCTGAAGATGAATTTGCAATGACGTTGTAGTTCTGTGTGGCTACCATGGCAGTAAGTTGGGCTGGTGGGTGACGCCCTTGATAATTGTAATTCATGCGGTTGTAATAGTCAATAGCACTGTGCCCAAAACAATGCAAAATTTGACAGTTAACTCTAGTGGTAGATTGTCCTAAAGCAGTCTTGGTGTTCGCAGATTCTCCTCGACCTCTGCCAACATTTTCGGAAGGAAACTGTCCACCATTGTTACTTGGAGTCCTGCCACAACCACTGTTTCGTCACCCTCGAGGAATGTTAGGATTGAAATTTTGATTTTGAAAAGGGCCGCTCTGTGCGATTAGGCCTATTGGTTGAGAAAAAGATTCACCATGTTTGACTGACCTCTCAATCGCAGATTCTTCAGATACAAGAAGCACATGAAGTTCTTGAAAAGAAATCAGTTGAGACCGAGTGGGCATTGAAGTTTGAAATATGTTGAAATCCGATGGAAGACCATTGAGGGTGTATGTGATCAAGTCTTCATTATCGATTGTGACAGAAACGTTTGCTAGTTTGTCCTTCAACTCTTTGATCTGTTGAACATACTGATTGACTGATTCTCCTGGTTTCTTGACAATCAATTGAAGTTCTGATTTCAGATTGACAATATTTACGTGTGATGATGACGAATAGTGGTTCTCAAGAGTCTCCCACATCTCCTTGACGGTATTACAACTGACGACATAAGCAAGTGCCATTGATGAGAGAGTTGCACTGAGTAAGGTCACGAGAGCATGATCCATGGCGACCCATTCATCATACTGAGGATTTGGTTGAAGAACTGAAGAAGATGATGAGTCTGAAGACGAGCCTGTTTCAAAGAGTAGATACTGAGATGGTTGCGGAAAACTCCCATCAATGAAGCAAAACAGCTTATGTCCTCTCAGAATTTTGTGCAGTTGGAATTTTCAGAGGACATAGTTTGATGAATCAAGTCGTATGGATACAAGATTACAGATGTTTGATAGCAAGAAAATCTGTGAATGAATATCACCATTATCAGAGGTGACCATGGTGAAAGATAGCAACAATTGCTGTTAGGAGAACAGTGAGACACGTATGAAGAATTGCAGACGCGTGGGATCAATAAGGACGTTGGTCCAACATGAAGGAATTTGATACCATGTAATAATCTTTCATAGTGTTTGAAAGAGTTCTTATTTCTAAAAGAAGACTTACAATGGGTATTTATAGATTGAAAGAGCTAAAACTATAAACTAAAATAACAGAAGAATAACAAATTATACAATTGTACATGATAAGACCAAAATAGTCCTATATTATTGTGTCTAATTTGTGCTAGTTCAATAGTTTTTATGCATTTAATTGATCATTTTGTAGGAATTTGAGCAAGAGAAGTCTTTTGGAGCAATTGCATCCAATTGGGGTTAAAACGAGCCAATTTGGAGGTGATTTGAGCAATCGAGTAAAGAATATAAGCAAAATGACCGAAATGTCCCTGATGAGAGCGTCTCAACGTTACATTAAGCGCAAGCAAGGTTCGAAATGTCGATGTCGATGGAAATGTCGAGGTCTAAATTTCATGGAAATGTCGATGGAAATTTCGGGAAAATTTACGAAAATTGATGGAAATTGTTTGAATTATCCAATGAAACTTTGATTGTGGCTTAATTAGACTATAATTGACCATCTTTAAGCATCACATCTAAAAACTAAGATAATATTTAGATATAAATATCGATTGAAATGTTGATGCCAGGCTTACTAGCAGGAATTTGAGAAAAAATATATAGAAATTGATTAAAATTATTTGAAGTATTTCATGAAACTTTAATTATGGCTTAATTATATTTATACCATAATTGATTTATTTATTTTAATATAAAATTTACATGTCTAATACCAAAAAGATGACCTTGGAGCATCTAATCCAGAATCTTGATAATTCTGATAGAAATTACAATATTGCTCCCAAGTCATCCTATATTGAAAATGTTGAACATAGTTGCTTACATGAAAACGATATGACTCATACGGCCAACATATAGACCCTATTCGTGGATACATCTCATCAGTCGATGGTCCTTGATTTTCATATGGATGATAACTTTGTGGTGGAAAGTTAGGTTGGACATTGCTATAACCAGGACTTGAAAAATCATCATAATTTGAGTAAGAATAATTACCTTGACCATAGCCTTGTTGTGTGTTATTGCTGCTAATGCTCATCATTTCCATACTTGAAAGTAAGGAATTCTCATCTGAATTTGTCGAATAAAAATATCCTGCATCTCTATGTCGATAGAATGGTTTACCAATAGCAGCAATTCCCTCACCACCCTCTCGAGATCCGTGGTCCTCGTCTTGGGTGACATGGTCGAATCCAGGCTCACAGGTAAAAGGACTTATTCCTGGTTCATTAGATTGCCCTTCTCTAGCTTGGTAAGCACTTGAAGTCCCAACATTTGTATCACCTCCTCCACCATATGTACTATCATCATCATTGCCATCGTACTGTCATCGTCTTCGTTATTTGCCGACTTACCTGTACGAAGCTTTTTTCTCACTTTTTGAAGTTTTGCTTTAGAATAACTAGCTTCTAAACATACATTAAATTGATAGTCATTTAATTGGTCGTCAGACATCCTAACTTCTTTATTTATTACTTGCTCCACATTAACACCGATCTCTGCAGCCTCGTTGGCAATCTCGGGGTCTGGATTGCCAGACTCATCATCCAAATGTGCTAGTCGGACCCATTGAAAAAGTGGGTCATCACCATCATCATCTGGATCTGCCACGACATCCACCAAATCGATGTAATCTTTTTCTGCTACTTTTTCACTTTTGGCCCCCATATCTCTAAGCTTCAATTTCATGTTGTAATAGCAAAAAACAAGTTTGTGGAGTTTTTCGTAAGCTAACCGATTACGTTGCTTTGTATGGACTAAAGCAAACGTACTCCAGTTCCGCTCACATGCAGATGATGAAGCCGTTTGAGACAAAACCCGCATAGCTAGCTTCTGTACTGTAGGAGCACTTTTACCATACATGCTCCACCAATGGGCTGCACAAACACAAAAAAATAATAATAGATAAAAAATTAGTATTTTTTTTTAATCTTTACTTTAATTTAATTAGTAGTAGTAGTAGATGATCATAATTTTAAATGCTACTTACATGGTTGCAATTTGTCTCTTGATTTTACCGCACCTCGTTCTCCAAAACTCATTTTGGCATCTCTAAAATATATAAGCAGCATTAAAAGATTATGTATTAGCTGAATTTATATGAATTTAAATTTAGATAATTATCTATTGATTTCTTTTCTATAATTACCTCCATTCCAAAATCCCCGGCATTTGGGCAATCTGGAAATAATTTATAATATACTGTATGTACAACCTCAAGCAAATTGAAATCCATTCAAATACCATGAGTGTATTGATATTTTGGATTCAAATAATGAGCTACAAATGATATCATATAACAATTTGGTTAGTAATATTAGAAAATTCATAATTGATGTGATGAATAAAATTGACAAATTCAATTTCCAAATTAGTTCCCGATAGGGGTGTTCCCTTATGGTCAACTTAAATACTCCAACCTAGACAGAACTATCTTTAGAAAAAATCATTTAGCCAATTTGTTCATGCTCAGCCAATTATAGTCAATTTATTCAAATTTATTAGTCTAATAATACAATTAATGAAAATAAAAACACACTTAATTTTAATTTAATAATTAATTTTACCTGCAGCATGAAGAGGATGATAAAGTTTCTTGTCCCATCGAGTTTCAATTATTTTGTTGACCCAACCTCTGCCTTTGATCTGGTTGATTCTAGATTTCAAATTTTCAACCAAGCTATAGATAACAGGCATCGTTGGAACAACCTCAGAGTCCACAATTCAAAGAGCAGTGTACATTGGCTCAAAAATATTGACAATGCTCTCCACTTGATCCCAAAATAAGTGATTCAATACGCGAGATTCAATTTCTTTTCCAATCTTCGTTCGACTCAACTTGTCATTAAACCATGCATCATTAGTGAATAGCCGTTTTAATCCAGCTTTCTTCTTCAGCATGCTACTTAATGCAAGATAATTTGTTGCAAATCTAGTTCCACCAGGTCGGACAATATCACCTTCACATATCTAGCGCATTTTACTCAATAACCATCCATGATTATATATATAATTGGTCACCCCTCGTGCAGCTCTAATAATATTATCTACTGAGGCATTTTTACCTATATCCTCAAACATTAAATCTATGCAATGGGCTGCACAAGGGGTCCAATAAATATTAAATATTGTCATTATCAATTCTCCAGCTTTTTTAAAAGCAGAGCCATTGTCTGTCACAATTTGGACTACGTACTCACTCCCTATTCTCGTACGACATTCTTCAAGAGATTATAAATATATTTATGGTCTTTAACTTGTTTAGAAGCATCAACTGACCTTAAGAAGACAGTAGTACCATCAGAATAGACCATAAAATTGATGATGGATAATTTTGTTGGTCCTGTCCATCCATTAGACATGATCGTGCAGCCAAAAGTTTTCCACTTTTTTTTCTGTTCCTGAACATATTTTTCCATATCTTCATACTCCATATCCAAATATTTATTGCGAGCTTCATACGGTGAGGGTACTTCAACTCCCATACCTACAAAATGAAAACTCATTTGAATTAGGATTTATGTAAGTACAATTGTATTACAAAAAACAAACATGCTTGAAAATAGTTAATAAGCACACTTACCAGCTTTTTGTATTCCCACAACCATATTTTTAAAATGATGCGACTATAGTTTATTGGGTGCGATATTGTCATAAATAAAAAAACGAGAGATTAGTCGTCCAACATTTTGTCTAATTGCTCCTCCTGACAACATATCCTTTAAATTTTTTTATTTAGCTCCTTCAGACTTGTAGTATGAGAGCTCCTTCATACTACTAGACTGTTGGAATTGACTAGAGCCTTGACCTCGCTCAAGTCCACTTCGTCGCATATCTTCCTCCTCTTCGGTCGTCTTTCTTGAGTTACGTAGAACTTCACGATACTGTTTTCTTTCTGAGTAACTCATATTCATATCAAAGACTTCAATATCCTCATCACTACTGTCATCAACTTGATGACCTTTCATATTGGATTGTAAATCCTTTTGAATTTCTTTCATTTTTTTTGCATCTCTCATTTTTTTCGTCTCCTTCATCTTTAGTTGTTCTGCAATTTGTTTTTTCACCTCTGGTGGCACATTCAAACAAGGTTTGGTGTTCTTTTTGGGATCATTTCCAGTTAAATGATGTTTGAATCTGGTGATGCCACCGCTTTTAATCACTAACTGGCAAAAGTTGCATACAATTCCAGATTTATTTCCATCCAATGGAATGCAATAAGCCCAAGCTGGATCTGAACGTCCTCCTTCCATCTATGAAACCCAAAAATAATAATAAATATACAATCTATACGTTTTAAAAACTAATATAAAATTATCACCATTAACAGAATATATTATTTACTTCACAAACATATAATTTCACAAACATTAAAAAAAAAAGATTGAATAAAAATAACTAGCTTCATTTCCAATTTAGTTCCCAGGTAGAGGCATTCCCTTATGGTCAACTTAAATACCTCAGCCTAAACAGAACGGTGTGTTGGAGAATAAAGTATAGTCAATTTATTCAAATTACAATAAACTAGTATATAAATGAAATATCTAATTCATAAACAATATTATATAACTAATAAGAAAATTATAAAATTAAAAAATATAAGAACAATCACTTCAATATCAATCCATAATAACAACAATTATAACAAAAAGAAAAAGGATAGATTACGCAATGAAGATAATAATAACAATTAAATAATGAACATTGATTAAACAAAAAATAATAACAATTATATAACAAATAATAATAATAAACAACAATTAACTAACAAAGATAATTTAAATGAACTAAAAAATCATCTATATTATTAATAAAACAAAAGTTAAATAATAATATAAAGAGATAATTACCTTGAAAGTTGAAAACTTGATAACTTAAAAGTAATGTAGATAGATTAAAAAGTAAATTAGAAGCTAAAACTCCTAATTTAAGAAGGAAATTTGAGAGAATTAGATGGAAATTGAGAGAATTGGAATTGGAGATTGAGAATTGGAGAGAATTGAGAATTGGAGATTGAGTTGTTGTGTTGTGGTGAAGAAGAAAGTGAAATGAAGTGGGTATTTATAGATGGTAAAAAATAATAAAAAAATAAAAATGTACAAAAACAAAAAACAAAAGGAAAAGATTGTGTAAGTTGAAGTGAAGTTTGAGTGTGTAAGTAAGTTGAAGTGAAGTTGGAGTGTGTAAGTAAGTTGAAGTGAAATTGGAGTGTGTAAGTAAGTTGAAGTGAAGTTGAAGTGAAGTTGGAGTGTGTAAGAAGTTAGAGTGTGTAAGTAAGTTGAAGTGAAGTTGGAGTGTGTAAGTAAGTTAGAAGTGTGTAAGTAAGGTAAGGTAAGGAAAATTAGACCAAAAAAAAAAAAAAAAAAACGAAATGTCGACGACATGTCGACGAAATGGGGGAAAAACGAACTCCCCCCCCCCCCCCACCGACATGTCGAGCGAAATTTTATACACTGGCGTCAAGATGCTACTGAAGGACAGAACGCGCGAATGGAAGACAACGTTGAAACACTGTCCACAGCGTCGAAACGTTGTAATAGTGAGTGTGCGCGACGCTGTGGCGAACCCCCCCTCGACGCTAGTCTAATTAAGGGTAGCGTTGAGATGTTGTCTGTAGCATCTCGATGCTATGTTGATTTCTATAAAAGAAATCTTCTCCTTCTAGGTCATTAAGTTTGCTTTGGTACAACCGCCATGGGGTTCTCTCCCTCCATTCTTTACTGTTTTTCTTAGTTTTAGGATAGATCGATCCTTGGCATCGAGCTACATCGGTTCGATGTTTGGGTAGGCTTATGATGCCGATTCGGGTTGTAAACAACGGTACAACGTAATTTTTGTAAGATTTATGCTTAAGTTATTTATGCTTTACAGTAGCGTGCTGTTTCTTTATCTTAGTTTAACATCTTGCATGCTCGTAGTTAGATTGCGTTGTATACGCATCAAGTATGTACGTTAGGCTAGTTTAAGGTAACGGGTAGCTCGAATATCAATTAGCATGTTTATTTTCTCTAGATTCTTGCTTTAATGATTATGGTATGAGCATATTTGTAGATAGCCTGACAACCTATTCACATCGAATGTGTTTGTAATCGCTAGTTTAGGGTAGTAATAGGACCGACTTGTGTTTGCATAGTAGGGAGCTTCCTCCCCATGTAGTTTGCATGGTAAGACCTAAGAATCAAGAGAACAAATTAGTTTTAAATTAGGAATGCATGCCTAGTTTAATTAATTTGTCTTCAATCCCTAGAACTTAAAGTGGCTAGCAACGTTAGTATGGAATGCTATCGTGCCTAGCTAATTAAGGCTAGTTAGGTCGTTAACTCGATGCTAGGTTGGGTTAATTCATTTAGGGAAAGAATTGTTGATTGGATTTCGTGTTGGTTATCTGTGATCAAAAATTACATTGTTGCCTAGTTTTATCTCGATTCGGTGCTCAATGTGAGATCGTTTATCTTATTTGCTTTAAGTTCTTTTGACCTTTTATGCTTTATTTCCAAACTCCCCTTTGTCCATGTCAATAAGAAATCCAAATAATAGAAATTCAATTTTTTTGATTCCCTGTGGCTCGATCTGGTCCACTATTAGTTACCACAAGTCGTTAATTTTAGATCGGTAATTATAAATTGTATTTGATTGAGCCTTCAATGAGCTCACTATCAAATTGGCGGCGTTGTCGGGGAACCGCCAATTAAATTGATTTCTTGATTTTGGTTTTCTTATTTTTATAAAAATAAAAATACAAAAAGAGTCTATACCTTATTTCTTTTGATGGCTAATAATTTATGAAATTTTAATGGAGTTGTCCCGCACGATGAAGAGGTTAGTGATTTAAATTCTAAAATTTCTAAATTAGCCTATTCAGTTTCTCTATTGCTTGAAAAGCAGGAGCAAATGCGACATGCCTCTAGTCTTGGAGGAGTTCCTTGCCAACACGACACGAGCCACGATCGTCATGGTCATGAGTGGGATCGATCATATGGATGCTATGAGGAGCAACAGAACCTGAGCCCCAAATCTTTAGTTTCAGGTATGTCTTTAGAAGATTTAATAAATCAAATTTCTATTAATAATCTTCGAATTCAGCAGCACAATCTCCAACTCTGAGAGGAGATGACTAGGATATTGGGTGACTTCGCCATTCAGCTAGCTGATTCAGTGGAAAACATTCAAGAGCAACTACCTATCGACATCCTTGAGGTACGAGAATCTGATTTGGTTGGATTAGAGCTCAATGATGAAATTTGTTTGCCATATGAAGAATAGGTTTGTGAGGTTGAGGAGACCAAGCTTCAATGTGAGGAAGTCCAGGTGATAGGGTTGGAGGCTGAAAGGCCTGTGTCTGTTTTGTACCTTGATTCCCCTTTTTTTGTGTGTGTGTTCCTCTAGTTCTCACGAGTCGGAGTCAATTTCTTTTGATTTTTCTTATTTTTCTTTTTTAGACTCGAAAAATCTCAAAAAGACCTGCATTTCTAGAGCCCATTAGGATGTTGAAGAGCTTGCTTAATGCAATGAGCTTCATGGATTTGAGGAAGAAATGGCCGAAGAAATGAGAGAATTTTTATATGCCTTGACGCCTGCCACACAGCGAGTCGAGCAATCAACTATAAAAATTTGCACTTCCTCGAGGCAGCCAGGCGTTTAAATTTACTTGCTTTCCTTTATTGCTTTATGTTTTTGCTTTTTCGTAGCTTAGTTCATTTTTATTTTGTAGGTAATAAATTGACATTTGATCAGAAGAATTATCATTATTGGAGGTTTCCGTTGTGCCACCACCCACCTACATGCTAAGATTTCAGGGGAGGTTTTTTGTTCCCCTTTCTTTTTGTCCTTTAATTTTCACTGATTTTTGTACATTGAGGATAATGTAGAATTTAGGTTGGGGGTGGAGGTTATTATTGTGCTTTGATGATGTGTTTAGCATGATTGGTTGAGTCCTTGAGCATCTGAGCTCTGACTTTTGATTGATTGTGCTAAGCATGTAATTTTTGATTGATTGAGTGAAATTTCAGCTTTTGTTGAAAATCTTTAGAAATTTTGAAATTTATGAAAATCTTGAGCTTTTTTGTTGGATGAAGTGGTTGCTTTGTGCATGATCATGACATCCTAAGATTTGTTCATTTTGTTAATTGTATGCATCTTTTGAGAAGTTGAGCAAGTTGTTCTAATTTGAGCCTCTTTAAAAAATTTTCTTGCATTTCTTGAACACTTTAGAGAACGTATTAGCCCTTCTTGCATAGTTTCGAAGGCCTAGAGTAGCTTTTTAGGGGTTACATGTATGTTGTCACCTTGATAGGCCTTGGGCTAGCTTTAGGGTGGTTTTTGCATGAGAACTTGTAATGCATTGCTTAGGAGGAAAAGATGAGCCTATTTGCCTAGATAAAAAAATGAATGAAAACAAAGAAAATGGCTTAAAAGAGAAAATTCTTGTTGAGAAGCGTAAAGAAGAAAAAGAGAAATATAAACTTGTTGTGTGCTTATGGATCATTGGTGAAAAGAGCTACCCCTGTCGTGATTAGTTAGGCCATCCATTGAGTGAGTGCTCTGGATAAGGGTCCCTACGATGGGTGTGTGAAAGCTAGTGCATTTGATGTAAAGAATGTAATTTTAGCCCGGGTTTGTTTGAGTTTAAGCACCTAAGCTTAGCATTACTTGTTTGATTGTTTTACGCTCTTTTGTTAGTTTTTTGGCTAGTGTAGAGAGAAGATGGATTTGAGGTCCTTATAAATCTATTTAGTGCTCGTAGGAAGCATGTTATAATGGCTAATTACACACACACACTCAAGGATTGTCAAGAATGTTTTTAAATTGGCTCATAGGTGGATAGTGCGTTGTTCAGTACTTCTCATTCATGCATTTTCAATTAGCTTAATGAGCATTGAGGATTGAGTTATGCATGTTGTTTCCACTGATTCCTATTTGCTTATATTTTTGTTTTGGGTATTGCTCGAGGACTAGCAAAATTTAGGTTGGAGGTTGTTTGATAGGACGAAAATAGTCCTATATTATTGTGCCTAATTCGTTCTAGTTCAATAGTTTTTATGTGTTTAATTGATCATTTTGTAGGAATTTGAGCAAGAAAATTATTTTGGAGCAATTGCATCCAATTGAGGTTAAAATGAGCCAATTTGGAGATGATTTGAGCAACCGTATAAAGAATAGAAGAAAAATGACCGAAATACCCCTGACGAGAGCGTCTCAACGCTGCATGAAGCGTCAAGATGCTGCTGAAGGACAGAACGTGCAGATGCAGGACAACGTCTCAACATTGTAATAGTAAGCGTCGCAAGACGTTGTGGCGAGCCCCCCTCAACGCTGGTCTGATTAAGGGTAGTGTCTCGACGCTACGTCGATTTCTATGAAAGAAATCTTTTTCTTCTAGGTCATTAAGTCCGCTTTTGTACAACAGCCATATGCATCGAGTATGTACATTAGGCTAGTTTAAGGTAACGGGTAACTCGAATATCAATTAGCATGTTTATTATCTCTTGATTCTTTCTTTAATGATTATGGTATGAGCATGTTCATAGATAGTCTGACAACCTATTCCCATCGAATGTGTTTGTAATTGCTAGTTTAAGGTAGCAATAGGACCGGCTCGTGTTTGCATAGTAGGGAGCTTCCCCCCCGTGTAGTTTGCACAATAGGGCCTAAGAATCAAGAGAACAAATTAGTTACATTAGGAATGGATGCCTAGTCTAATTAATTTGTCTTAATCAATCCCTAGAACTTAAAGCACCTAGCAACGTTAGCATGAAATGTTATCGTGCCCATCTAATTAGGGCTAATTAGGTTGTTAACTTGATGCTAGGTTGGGTTAATTGATTTAGGGGATCTAAGCTTACTTAGAGGCTTGTCCGGTTGTTCCAGCAAGTCGATTAGGTAATGAATTGTTGATTAGATTTTGTGTTGGTTATTTGTGATCAAAAATTACATTGTTGCCTGTTTTACCCCCAAATCAGTGCATGAGGTGAGATCATTGTCTTTATCTTTACTGCTTTCAGCCCCCTATCTCTATTTTATGTTTAACTCCCCCTCAGTCCGTGTCAGTCCATGTCAGTCCATGTCATTAAGAAACCCAATTAATAGAAATCAGTTATTCGATTCCCTATGGTTTGACCTAGTCCACTATTAATTACTAAAAGTAGTTAATTTTAGATCATCATTATAAATTGTATATGATTGAACCCTATAAATTAGTTCTAACACTATGGTATTTTAGTGAGTTAGAACAAGTGCCGTTGTAGGGTATGTCAAGTGTTCCTTCACTAAACTGAGACAATCTCAACCAAGTATTATACTAGAATAACTCTTATTCCTATAATTTTTAGTTACTATTAGTTTGGTCAAGAACATTATTAACAATCTTAATAAGCCCTTTGTAAGTGTGATCCATAATTTTAGATCCCGTAGTTTTATCCCAACAAGTACCGCCATAGGGTAGGTCAAGTATTTGAAACAAAACCACAATTCTATCATTCTCAGGAGTTCACCCTGATATTGACCCATGCAAACACCTTCCATAGGGGACGGTCCAAAAGCCGTTGCGAGGCCCCACATGGATCTCACGTTGTGAATTAATGATGAAGACTGTAGGATATGTTGACACATTTTCTTCTCCCACTTACTATAATACTTTCTCAAAAGATTCACCCTGATATTGACCAATGCAAACACCTTTCGTATGGAGGACGGTCCAAAATCCACCACGAGGCCTCGCATGAATCTCACGTTGTGAATCAATGATAGAGACTGTAGGATATCTTGACATATGTCGTTCTCTCATTAAGTATTTTGAAAATAGGGTTTTCTACTACTTAGAAAAATTAGGCTACTATCATTTATCTAAGTTTCTCAATCTACCATTTCATAACCTTTATGTTGTTAGACTGATTTTAATGTGAATTACCAAGTTTTAAAACTATTTAAAAAATTAATCACATTATGAGCATGCTTAGTGAAATTAAATAAAATTTGACTAATTCAACTCCCAGATTGGTTCCCAATTAGAGGTGTTTCTTTCCAGTCAGCTTAAATACTCCAGTCTAGGCAGAACCTTTCATAGACAGAGTTCCCTTATAGTCAATTTTTATTTCAAATTCATTAATCTTTAATTAACTATTAATTACTAGATTAATGAACCTAAGTGAATTTATGCAATGTTTTTAGTCCTATTAAAAAATTAATTCATTGATTGAATAATCTTAAAATTCTATCATTTTAAACCCTTTAAAACAAATTAAAAGATCATCCTGAGTATTTTATTCTAATTCTATTAGAAAAAAATAAAAGATAAATTAAATTCAAAACTTAAGCTATTTTATCTTTGAATTAAATTATCTTTATTTATGGAAGACCTAATCTTATTAGGAAATTAAAAGATCTCATCTTATTTTGAAATTAAAAGATCTAATCTTATTTTAAAAGAATCTAATCTTATTAGGAAACAAATAAAGATGAATTAAATTCAAATTTTAAACTATGGATAATCTTGGAATTCTACCATTTTAAACCATTTAAAACTAAATTAAAAGATTATCCTAAATTCTAATCTTATTAAAAATAAATAAAGATATATTAAATTCAAATTTTAAACTATTTAAAGCATGAATTAGAAATATCTTTATTTTAAGGAAATCCTAATCTTGTTAGGAAATATCCTAATCCTATTAGGAAAACATGGATTTCATTTATGAAAGAAAATATCTTAATTTAATTTTCAAATATAACAATTATATTCAAAGAAATGAAAAATATAAACTTATTAGGAAAATATCTCAATTCTATTAAGAAACATCATAATCAAATTTTCCAATATAACAATTATATTAAAAAAATTAATCTTAATTCTATTAGGAAACAACCTAATCAAATTTTTAAATATAACAACTATATTCAAAATTAATTAAGATGGATGATAATGTTTAACCTATGGTGAGATTTTAAACTAAATGGAATACCTTATGCAATAATCAAATAATTTAAAACATACATCACGTGCTTAATTAAATTAAAACTAGCAAAATTGACCGGCATATTTGGCATATCTTAAGAAATTGAAAATAATTTAAATCCAAGACATATCTTGGTCTTTAGTATCTTTCCTCGTTTGAACCATTCAAAATTTAGGATTTAGAAATCCTAAATTTTCAATTGTAGCATCTAGCTTCAAGAAACACATTTGAATTGAAAGATATTTTCAACAATTACAACAAATCCTAACCCTTTTGGGTTTTCTTTTCAACAATTACAACAAATCCTAACCCTTTTGGGTTTTACAATTAATCTAATCAAATCAATAAAGCTAATGCCAAATAGCCTAAACAATCACTTTGCAAATCACATATATCACATATATGAAATTAAAATACCCACCATACAAAACCTTAATTCTAAATAAAATTCAAAGACCGCTCTGATACCAATTGAAGGAATGAACGTTTCACTCCACAACGGAAGCATTGGATTGTCTTTGATTTTACTTAAAATTAAACTTAAAAAAATAAGATTAAGCAAACTTACTTAGAGTAAATCTGAAGATATTTCTGGCAGATCTTTATCTCCTCCATAATGGTTATGACTCGAACACAAGACCAACGCTTGTGGAAGCATCTTGAAAGAAAATCCACAAGAAATTGGAGATGAAGAGGTCTAGAGAGAATTCTCTATTTCTCTATTGAGGAGATGTGTGTGATATCTAATGGCTCAACCCAAGGGTCCTATTTATAGAGACCAAGGGAAAATCTTTGCTATAATTAAAATATTATATTTTAATATCTAATATATTAAAATATATCTTATCCTTATTTGAATCTCATTCAAATCTCCTATGATATTTATGTATTTGAATCTTATTCAAATTTTATAAATATCTTTTATTTAATGTATCTAATATACATTAATCATTTTAATATTTAATGTATCAAATACAATAAATATATTTTCCTCTTTTATATTTAATATATCTAATATATTAAATATTAATTTGAACACTTCAAATTAAATATTAATTTGAACATTTCAAAATTTTCTTTCAACAAGATTGATCTTTTAGTGTTACTATGAGCTAGCAAAATGACCTTATGAACCTATAGATTATAAGCTCCAATGATACAAAATTAATTAATTAAACTCTTTAATTAATCAATTTTCATTCATTAACTCCAGGGTCCCTCCACTATAGACCTAGAGTTGCACTCTTACGCACTATAAGACAAGTTGTGTCCGTGGGTATAATCACTACATGCAAGTTGATCATTCATGAGTTGTTCGTAATTACAACTAGGTCAAAAGTATGTTTTACCCCTGTAATTACATCTTGCACCTTAAGTACCACTGATCCTCTAATGAACAATTTGTTTATGATCCAACCATAAACTAAGTCCCTCTCGGGCCAGTGAGAGGGTGGGGCCCTCTTGTTCAAGTCCCAAATTAGCACTTAAGGGAACTACTCATCTACTTACCTATATGGGAATGAGTGAATTCCATCTTGTGAGATTATGTTTCCACCTCCCTATTTGGTCAAGTTTCAAAAATGGTAGGCATATTGAATCGGTTACAAAAGCCACTCTCACCCATGAAAATCAAGGGACAAACCCTCATAGGCAGGAGTTCATAACTCACTCAGGATTAAGATCGAGTCGCATATGATCATCCTGATGAAATATTAATCATCCCAATTAACGAATTTATAAAGAGAGATTAAGTATTTTGTGGTCGAGTCATATACAAACTCATTGTATAAGATACCCCCACTCATATATATCCACATGAACGATTTGGATCAAATCCTTTATAACTATTACAAAGTGAGCCGTATCAATAGTGTTGCCAGAATAAGGCACCTAACCTTATCCATATACTATGACACTTTAGGTTATTTCTTGAACATGATCCTCCCGTATGTCAACCACATACTGTTCAAAATTAATCTTCTCAATTAACGGATTTATAAAGAGAGATTAAATATTTCGTGGTTCAGTCTTATACAAACTCATTGTATATGATACTCTCACTCACATGTCTCAACATGAACAATTTGGATCAAATGATTTGTAACTATTACAAAGTGGGTCGTATCAATAGTGTTACCAAGATACGGCACCCAACCTTATCCATATACTATGACCCCTTAGGTTATTTCTTAAACATGATTCTTCCGTATCTCAACTACATATTGTTCAAGATTACACTAATAACCTTGGATTTTTCATATAATGGATAATATTATATTACAAATAAAATAATTAAAATAATTATTAATTATTAATTACGAGGCTTTAGGGCATAAGTCCCAACACTTCAGTCATGCATTTAAGTTCTAATCTAAATCCACTATCCCAAACGTAAAATTCATATATAAAAACATTCAATCTATGGCGAGTAGATCAAAAGCATTAAGCAAAAAAAATACATAAATGGAATCAAGTATAAATACACATTCAACTAATTAAATGATAAAAATCCAATGGCTACATCAATCCCTAAGAACTAAGGATTTAGCTACACATGTTTGCAAAATAACCACAAAATCTAAAGCTAGAATCCATGACAAAATATAAAAAAGTAGGGATAAGAAGACAAATAATGTCCAACGTGTCAATAGCTCGTTTCCTGCGCTATCTCCACGATCTCAATCTTCAAAAATCCCTTTCCTAGGCTCCAAAATCTTCCTCCAAGCTCCACAAGTCATAAGTTTGCTTTAGGTTATTTTTTTTCCAAAAGAATTTTCCAAAAACTACCTCAAAATAATGTTTATATAGAAAAATCGGGACAACGTTGAGACACTAGGGGTGGCGTCTCAATGATGCCCTAAAAAACACTTGTTATTGAAATACGGAATTGTAGCATCTCAAGCCAAGTAAAGCGTTGAGATGCTATGGATAGAAAGAGCTAAAGAGGACACGTGCGTGTGTTTTTAGACATGATGTTGAAAATTCATAGCTTTGAGACACTATATGTAGCATCTCAACGCTACTCCTATCGAAAAATTGACCTGCCTAATAATGTTGTAGCATCATGCAGAGATCATTAATGTTATAACATTGCAAATGCCTCGGGCTTGCTTCTAAATTTTTTCTTCTTCTAAAACTTGATTACTTCCATTCTTGCCCAATTGCTCATGATTTTCTCAATATTTTCTTCAAAACCTCTGTTTCACTCCAAATGCTTTATTTCTACAAAATAAACAATTATGCACATAAAAATAGCCATTTAAACTTCACAACTAGCAATAAATAAGCCTTAGAAATAACTCACTTTGTGCTTTATTGTGATGCTCGAGTATAGAAGGGGTACATGAATGAACCGACACTATATCTGAATGAGAGGGGTTCCTGAGGCTATGCAAGCATGGTTAAGATAAGCTTAAAAGAATTGATATTTACTACCTACAACAACAAAGTGAACTTTCCTTTTTGGTTGCTCAATGGTAGAGACTTCAAAGTTAAGCGTGCTTGGCTTGGAGGAATCCTATATTAGGTGACCTCCTGTAAATTTTCCTAGGAAGCATGTGAGTGAGGAAAAAGCATGATGAGATGACTCGTGTTGGTTTGTGGGGATAGTCTTCACTCTCAAAAGCAGTTCAAGGCAAGTAGGTAGCGTGACCAAGTCGCAGGAGATGTACAGGAATGTCGGGGTCGTTAGGTGTTGAATGTAGATTCTAAATCCTCGTCTGAATCTTGGGCTTGGAGCGTTACATATGGTATCAGAGCGGAAACTCTCCTAGTACGATGTGGTTTGAGGATGAACCAAGCAGAAGTTGGTAGGCAGGCGACGCTTGAGTATAGGAGAAGGGTACATGAATGAACTGACACCATATCCAAATACGAGGGGATACTAAGGTTATTGATGTGAGCTTGTCAAGGGCTCCTCAAATTACAATTTATAATACCGATTCTAAGCTAACTATTTGTAGTAATTAATAGTGGATTGGGTCGAACCATAGGAAACCAATTATCGATTTCTTTTAATTGGATTTCTTATTGACATGGGTTGTGGGGATTTAACATTCAGCAATACAAGACTGAAACTAAAGACAAGGAAAGATAGAATAATATTACCACTGGCACTAATTCAGGGTATGTCGGTTAACAATGTACAATTTGATCATAGAAAACAACATGAGATTCAATTGCGCAGTTTATTGCCTAATCGACTTACTAGAAAAGCCAGAGAAGCCCCTAACCTAACTGAGGTCCCCTAAACAAATTAATTCAATCTAGCATCGAATTAAATTCTAAACTAGCCCTAATTAGCTGGGCACGATAGCATTCCATACTAATGTAACTAGTAGCATTATGCTCTAAAGATGTGTTGCTTAGCAGAGTGTATGCAATTTCAGAATGGAAACACCCTAAATGTGCAAGTATACACAGCCTAATGCAGCAAGTGATAAGTATTTTTATATCGTTCTCCTCAGGGACTAATTAAGTGGATTTTTGCAATGCCTAAGCTGATTTTAGTTAGGTAACAAGAAATCAACATCAATTGGTGCAATGAAATTAAAAGAAACTAAGGAACAAGATTAAAATGGTGCTGGAATGTGGAACAACAGGAAAATAGTGAATAAAATTGGGACTAAACATATTCTGTAAAAAGGGATCAAGATTAGGGGTAAAATTTTGCTTCATCAAACTAAATGCTACAACATAGATCATGCTTCAACACTCAATGCAACTAATTTGCGGATTCTTTCCAAAATTCCCAAAGAATCAGTGATTAACTCCCATTAACCTCTGAAATTAAGTCGTTAACTGCAAACATTAGGTGGGTTACTATCCCTAGTGTCCCCAATTACCTTAGAGCATGCTCCTAATCAGAACTAATGCTATGCCATGCATTCGGTTTATCCCTCCCTTGCCCAAAGTCAAGATAAACACAACCTAGACAAGCTGGCCAGACAAATCCAAGTTAAAAATTAAGCACACAAGGCATAGGAATGAAGAATATGCAAGTCTACTATTTCATTCAGCAAAAATCAACAATAAATCCCCTAATCCCTCACCCAAGGGGTGATTAGTTCATAATTAAAAAGAAAGACAACAACATAACAGTAAGAAAAGTCTCAAATAACATTCTAAGAAAAGTCTCAAATAACATTCTAAAACTTGTCTTTAATATCAAAATGCTGAAAAATAAAGAAATACTGTAGAAATTAGGAGAAGTGGACAAGAAAGGGATGTTGGGCAGCTTCTTTATGGCAGATTTCCCTCCTTTCTAGAAGTTGATCACCTCCCAAAAGGGGTTATTCTTCTTCTTCTCGAAATCGTCCCCCTCAAATGTCTAATCTCCAAGCTCTCTCACTAAAAACGGCAAGCAAGGGCTTTAAACCTCTCCCTTTCTTTAAAATCAGGACTGAGTGGACATTTGAAGACTAATGGCAGCCCCTCATTGGTTTAAATAAGTACAGGTGTCATAAATTGTCCACCTCGATTAATGAAATAACTCCCACGTGCTCATTGTGTAACTAATCCCAGATAAATGCTCTAGCTTTGATAATGCTTCATAAAAAACACAACAATTGCTCCAGCAAGCTTGACCTTCTATCAACAACAAAGCTCTAGCATTTCAGGTTGGATTTTTCACACTTAGCCATTTTTACCTTCAGCAATGGCCTACACAAGTCATAAATAGCACAATTAAGTAATATTATGTATTAAAAAGCTCACAAGTGCTTTTCACATGAAAAAGGACTCATTTACTACTAAAACATCAATTCAAAGAGGCCTCTTAGTACAAAAGTACCTAAGATAGTGTTTTTAAGCCACAAAATCTTCACTAAAGCACCCTAAATAGCTCTCATTCTAAGAGCTATCAAGATGATTAAGACATGTTCATTAAACAGGATAGTCGTATTTAACTAGAACATTCTCCTAATTCTTAGGCCTATCATGCAAAAAAAGAAAAGGGACGATCATCCACCTAACGTAAACATGAGCCAACCTACTTTCTACTCTAGTTAGCATAATGAACACAATCAACACGATTAAGTCGTCAAGTTAATGTATGTTCATTTGCTCGATTACCTACAAAATCGACAATTAAATTGATAAAAACCAACGAAATAGCATGAAATTAGTGAGATAAAATAGGACTTTTTAGGTCCTATCACAACCCCCAACCTAAATCTTGCTAGTTCTTGAGCAATGCCCAAACAAAACAGTAAATATGTGATTCGTTGGATGCAAGCTCATGACTCTAACCTCCATGCTTAAGATAAAAACCATTCACATAACAAGAAGCAAAGCTCATGCACAGTCCATTCATGAGTAGTTTAAATACTTTTCTTGTCATTTCTTACATGTATGTGTGCTTAGCTTCCTTAATGTAATCTTTAAAAGCATAGGGTAGGTTTACAGGGTCCTCAATTTATCTTCCCCCTACACTGGCTCTAAGAATTAGATATCAAGCAATAGAACATTCAAGAGTGCAATGCTTTACTAGGTGCTTGAAAAACAACTAATACGAGCCCTAAACTTGCATCATTTTGACTCAAGGGTACTAGCTTTCACACCACTATTGTAGGGACCCTTATCCAGAGCACTTGCACAATGGATGGCCTAATTGATCACAACAGGGGTAACTCTTTTCACCCTTGATCACTAAACGCATTATAATTTTATTTTATTTTATTTTTCTTCTCTTCTCTTTTCTTTTCAAAAAATACTTTTTTTCTTTCTAAGCTCAAATTTCTTTTCTTTTTCTTTCTTATCTTGCAGGAAAATACACATTCTTTTTCCCTAAGTAAGGCATTATAGACTATCATGCAAAAAAATTAACTTTCAAGCTAGTTTTTATACTTATCGGGGTGATAACAAATATATGAACCCCATAATGCTTCCCTAGGCCTTTAAGACAACGCAAGGTAAGCTAATGTGCTCAATACATGCAAGAAAAATAGTGAAGATCTTTTAAAGTATGCTTAAATTAGGACAACATGCTCAAGTTCAACAAATTCGCAAACAACAAGCTATAGAAAGCATCTCATAGATTGTCCTAATCATGAAACATACATCCAACTCATCAGACAAATCAAGTTCAGAATTCTAAAAAATTTTCAAAATTTTCAAAATTTGCTCAAAAGCTAAATAGTCTGATGCATAGATGCTAAAAAAAATAATAAACTCCACCGCTAACCTAAAATGATACATTGTCCTCTATGTATAAATACGTGAAAGCATGCAAGGAAAAATAGATAAGGGAACTAATATGTTCGCACGTAGGTGGTGGTGTGACGCCTCCAAGAATGATAATCTTTTTCTCAAAGGTCAATTTATTACCTACAAAAGAAACAAACAAGCTAAGCTACGAAAAATAAAAACTGAAAGCAATAAAGGAAAGCAATTAAATTTTTTTGCCTGACTACCTCGAGAAGCACAAATTATTATAGTCAATTTTTTGACTCGTTGTGTGGCACTTGTCAGAGCACATAATAATTATCGTATTTTTTTGGCCCTTTTTTTCTTGAATCTACAAAGCCTACTAAACAAAGCAAGCTCATTAGCATCTTATGGGCTCTAGAAAGGTAGGTCTTTTTGGTATTTTCTAACAATAAAAGCATAAAAGGAGAACGATCAAAATAAAAAGACTCTAACTCAAAAATTGACTCGAACTCGTAAGAACAAGGAAAAGAAAATTCACAAAATAGAGATGACTCAAGAGATTAAACAAACGCAGGCTTTTCAACCTTCAACTTTATCACCTAGTCCTTCTCTTCAAATTGAGGCTCAACGTCCGTCCTTGACTCGCATACCTAGACTTCACATGGCTGATAAACCTCCTCACCACTATCTAAGTCCACCTCATCAAAATAACTTCTTACCTTAGCGGTGTCGATAGGTGGTTACTCTTGTGGAATCTCTTGCCTCGCCACTGAATCAGTCAATTGGAAAACTTGGTCACCTAGGCTTTGCATCCTAGCTTGAGTCTCCTCTTGGAATTGAAGTTCTTTTTATTGAAACTGGAGATTTGCCTATTGAAACTGGAGAGTGCTATTAGCAAGTTCATTCACTAAAGCCTTTAAAGACATACCTGAATCTGATGTCTGAAGGCACAGACTCTACTTCCCACTCAATGACGTATGGATCGTAATGCGTGTATTGATCGCAAGGAAATCCTCCAATGATGCAAGCATTTGGCATGAAATCTCGATGCAACTAGGGGTATGCTTCAGTGGGGTGTCCATGAAATGAACATATTCTTCATACTTGATAGCACTAATTTAGTGCTATATTTAGGCCCATTTAATTGCTAGTTTTGGACGTAATTGTGAGCTTTTACACGGATATGTTATTTATTTCAGATAATCGGGCGATTTAGGCTAAAGATGGTGAATTTGGAGCATCGAGTATGTTGTGGAGCCTAAAATTACTCAAAATGGATCTAAGTATGGAGAAGAAGGGTTCACAAGTGCATTTGGCCGAGAGGATGGTGTCTCAATGCTCAAAATAGCGTTGAGACGCTGTATTTTATCATTTAAACCCAAGGGCTAACGTTAAGACGCTTAAAATGCGTAGAGAAAAGGGATTTCGTCCGTAGCATTGAGACGTTGCCTTCAGCGTCTCAACACTAAAGGAGCGTGGGCTTAGTGAAGCACTGCGTTTTGGATAGTGTTGAGACGCTATCCGTAGCATCTCGATGCTGCTTCGATAGACAGTATAAAATCAATCTTTTTATCTTCAAAAAGAGGAGACCAATTTAGGTTTTTTTGGCACTAACTTCGGTAACTTACCTTCTTAAGACTTGTGGAGCATGAGACGAAGTGTTCAGGAGCAGTGTTCGAGGCTCGAGATTGCAGAATTCTAGGTAGTTAGGGAAACGATTAATTAGCGTGGACTTAATCCTAATTAATTAATCAATTAGCAATGAGGACACTTAGGGAAGTGATTAATTAGAGTGTTCGAATGAGGCTGAAAGAAAATTTCGACCGATTTGGCTCTAGGTTTATGTAATTGACAAAATTAATTAAATATTGAGTCCAATTTCCATATTTGTACCCTAATTTGTGCTCAATCCCCTAAATGCCCCCTTAATTTTGTATCTCCAACTTTTTAACTGCATTCTTAATTTAGATTTGATTTTCAAGCTTTCGTTTAGTTTAGCTTTTGCCTTAAATATTTCCAAATATGAGTTTTCTTAATAATTAACCTGCTTAAGAAAAAGCTTCCATTACGCTTCCCTAAGGATTCGATACTCGGTTATATTTACCGTTTTATATTACTTGATTGCATGCACTTGTGTGACCACAAACAATTTTGGCACCTTTGCTGGATATCGGTGTCTTTTAATTCATTTAATATTGTGGAGAAATTGCTTCCTTTAATTTAGAGGTTTATCTTTGCTTTGTTTTGCTTGCTTTTGTTTTTTGTTTTGAGTCTGTTCCTTTGTTTTTTGTTGTGTTGCATCGTGTGTTTGATTGAGCCTATTTGTATTTTTTTTAATTATTTTTAGATGGGTTCTGATAGATTTGGGTGGCCCTTAAGGGAGTCCGAGCTCGAAGAATAAACCCTAGCTTTCTTTCCTTTAGTTTCTTGCTTTCTTGTTTATGTTTTTCCTGTTTTTCTTTTAGTTTGTTTTGTGTTGATCTCATGTTCCTGTGGTTGATTGATTTAGGAGCTCGAGTTTCAGATTATCGTTTCCATCATGCACTCTAGATGATCAAATTGAATCGAGGATTTTCTCGCATTCCAAGGCAGTATTATTCTTCCCTTTATTTTTGTTAAATTCTTCACTTTGCATGCTTAATTAGTTGGGTAGTTTATACATTGAAGACAATGTATGCTTTAAGTATAGGGGGGATGTTTGCTGTTCTGATTTGAATTTAATTGAAATTTTTTTGTGAATTATATGATGATTCAATTGCATTGTGTATGATGAGGACGACCTGTGATGTGTTCTAAATAGTGTAATTTTTGCAATTTTTGTTAAATATGAGAGCATGTCTAGGATTCAAGTAAATTTAAAATTTTTCTTGGAATTCCTTGCACTTATGGAACACCTAGCCTACTTATTAATGGTTTTGAACGCTTAGAATAGATTTATTTTGTCTAGAAGTTCATTGTCACTCCGATAGGCTTAAGTTCTGGTTTGAAGGTTGTCTTGCATGGTAGTCTGTAATGTTGAGCTTAGGAGTGAAAATCATGTTTATCTGCTTGTTAGAAAGAAAGAAAAGAGGAGAGAAATAAGAGAAAAACAAAAAAGTGAATAAAATAGCTTGTTGTGTGTATTGTTCAAAGGAAAAAAGAGTTGCCTCTGTTGTGATAAGTTATTGAGCGAGTGCTCTAGGTAAGGATCCCTGAAACAGTTGTGTGAAAGCTAGTGTCCTTAAGTGTTTAAAGAAAAATGTAAATTTGGGAGAGTGTTACCTCATAGTTTTAAGACATCCTAGTTAGATATTACTTTCTTGAGTGTTGGATGCTGGATAATTGGTACTAGGGCTAGTGTAGGGGAAAGATGAACGAAGGATTCTATAAATCTTTCTAGGCTAGTAGAGATCGAAATAAGGATGGCTATACACATATTTCAGAGGAATGAAAAGCTTACATTTTAATTTTCTTGATAAATTGATGTGTTTAAGTACTTCCATTAATTGTTATTATTGTGCTAATTAGAACATTGAGGTTTGAGTCATTATGATGCAATTGTTGATTCATATGGGAGTTTTGTTTTAGCTTTGCTTGGGACTAGCAAAGGTTTAAGTGTAGGGGTATTTGATAGCACTCATTTAGTGCTTTCTATTTCTTATTATTTATGCTAGTTTTATTATAATTTAATGAGCTTTTACACCTATTTCTCTTGATTTTGTAGAAACCATGCTAAAGGAGAAAAGTCGGGTGTTCGAGGATATTTGAGTAATATTGAGCCTCATTGAAGCCATTTTGAAGATCTAAGAAGAGAAAAATAGAGTTTTGGCAAAAGAACCCAAGGGGAGGGCATTTAGACACTGAAAATGGCATCTAGATGCCTCATTTGAAGTGCCAAACCCGAGAGTAAGCATTGAGATGCTGTCTTGTAGCATCTCGATGCTCAAAACGTACGTAGAAGTGGAGTTCCATTTGGAGTGTCGAGGCATTGCCTTTAGTATCTCGACGCTGGAGGCATGCTCGCCTAGGTAAAAGTAGGGCGTTTAGGTGCAACGTCTGGATGCTGTCCCTAGCATCTCGACGCTGCTTCAATAGAGGTATAAAAATGTAATTTTCTCTTCGTCGAAAAGGAGGCCAAACTGATTGGGAAAGCCCTAATCTCGATTCAAGACTATTTTTGGAGGTTTTGGGGAGCATTTGTGAGCAAAATTGAGCGAAATTGAAGACTTGGAGCTTGGGTTCGCGGTAGATTTCCTCGAAATTGTGGGATCGACCTTCCATTTTCACTTCTTTCTCTTTTCCTTTCAATTTTGCTACTGTATAGGCTTTTATGTAGGGACTTTGGTGCCGTAATCACTGTTATTATATTGATTAGTCCTTAAATTACTTGGGATTTATTGGATTGTATGGATTTATGCTTAATTGTTGAATGATTTTGTTTAATTGCTTGTTTAATAGATGCTTGTGATTAATTAGGCTTTGAATCATTCATGCATTTCATGCTTAATGCTTTTAATTAATTGAGGTATGACTATGTTGCGCTCGACAGAGGATAATTTGTTAGCTTAATGCACGATTAGTTAGCTATCCGAGTGATGGTGGGAATCGAGGTTAATTAATTATAGATTGTGCTGAAGATTAGTTGATTAGGCACTAATTAATTGAGTTATTACTCAGTGGAGACTCGACAGAGAGAAGCTTAGGCGAGAACCGAATGCATGTCTGTTGGTTAATTACCTAAGTTACAACAGGGCTAATAATTAATCAATTGAGGTCTGTACTGAAGGATCCTAATACCTTGTACAATTTAGCTAGCGCTAGGAACACCTAGGTTAGTTAATTAGTACTTGAGAGTGGAGGAGACCGATAGGAGAGTCCATGTCTTTAGATCTTTTAGACTTATGAGTTCTTTGTCTAATTAGTCGTAGTTGTCTGTTTAATTGAGTAGTTAATCCTATGCCCAAGTCTATCCCTTAGGTTTGTGTCTCCCATTTATCTTTCTTGCAATTATTTTCTGTTGTTTAGGTTAGTTTATCTTTTTTCTTGTGGTTGTTTTCTCCAAATAAAGCTAAGCGAGAGTATTTACGATAATTGAATTAAAGTCAATCTTTGTGGATACGATACTCGGTAGGAATATCATTTTATTATTACTCTGATCACGTGTGCTTGTGTGTACGCTTCCTTCTCCTTCTTTTCCTTGTATTACTGCCTTTGATACTAACCCCTAGGAATCAGAGAAGAAAGAAGAGAAGAAAGAAAAGAAGGCATTCCAAGAGCCTTTGAGAAGAGAAGAGTAAGAGGCTTCGAGGTGTAGGCCAGTAGATAGGGGCGCACACATCAATCCTCCTAGGAGGCGGAGAGAGTGCCCGACATTTGACTACAGGGAGTTGCCTTACCCTCATAGATTTAAAGATGTTAAGTTAGATGCCCCGTTTGCTGATTTTCTTGATATGTTTAAGAAATTCCAAATTAACATCCCTCTTGTAGATGCTTTGGAGAAAATGCCTAATTATGGAAGATTCATGAAAGAGATGCTCTCAAAGAAGAGAATATTTGAGGTGAATGCAGTGCTCAGTCTATTTGAGACAAGCACGAAGATTTTGAAGCAGAATATACCCCCAAAACAAAAAGATCCAGGAAGTATTACTATTCCTTGTAAAATTGGTAATCTAACTATAGATAGGGTATTATGTGACTTAGGTGCCAGTATTAGCCTCATGCCTTATTCTTTGTGTAGGAAACTTGGGCTGCAGGAAATTTAGCCTAATGATATTACCCTCCAGCTAGCTGATTGATCGATTATGAGATCGAAAGTTATAGTGGTGGATGTGCTTGTTAGAGTTAACAAGTTCTTTTTTCCTATAGACTTCATGGTCATGGATATGGAGGAGGATGAGGATATCCCAATCATTTTAGGAAGGCCGTTTTTAGCCACGAGCAGGGTCGAGGTGAGCATGCATCGAGGTAAGTTAACCTTGCAATTGGATGATGATAAGGTAATTTTTTACATTTTAGACCCTATTAATACTTTTGGTACTGAGGATAAGAGGTTTAGAGTTGATTTAGTAGAAATTAGACCTTCTGAGCATAATGGCCTCGGGACTTTGACATGTTGGATGTGCCTAGTTCTTCTTTTGATGTATCTCATGTTGTTTCTTTTTCTGATTTTAAGAATATGAAGAATGTTGGTTCTGATGATATAATTGTCGATCCTATTTCTGTTCTGAAAAATGATTTGATTGATGAGAGCTTTTTATTTTTGAAAAATGATGTTGAGGTTGTTATGTCTGATCACCCTGACTGCATGTTGACTGAATGTTCTGTTAGTGAATCTATTTTTTATGCCAATAGATTAAGTAAGAGTGTTCAGAAGGTGTTGAATATTGAGCATGTGTTAGAAGATTTTCTTGAGAATAATGATTTCTTTACCTGTCATAATACCATGCTTAATAAAAAATTGACTTTGGAGAAAGATGAATTTGAGAAATTTTTTGTGAACAATTTTCCTGAGTTGGAGGTTGAGCATGAATCTGTTGTGTCTCCTTGTTCGAGTCCTGTTTTTGATGGGAATCACGAGGAGAGGTTTGCTTTAGGTGCTTAAGACTTTTCTGTTCTATTTCACATTAATCATAGTTCTTTCTCCCCATGTTTGAGTAACATTTCGAGTGAAAATTCTGTGGGAGAATGTGTTGCTAGCCTTCAGAATGTAGGGAAGAGGGAGGATGTTCAGTTCTTTATTTTTGAGCCACCTTGAAAGAAGCACGTAAGAAACGTTGAGCTAATGGCGTTAAACAAGCGCTTCTTGGGAGGCAACCCAAGGGTTCTTTACTTGCTTTGTTTAGTTGCTTGTGTTTTATTTTTATTTGAATAAACGACCCTTTTGTGTTTTGTAGTTCATGAGAAGTGTTTGAGGTCGTGTGTACTTATTATGGGAGGTCTCAGAATTTCATGAAAGTACTGTTAATCTTAATCTTTTAGTTGTCTTTTTTGCATTTTAAGTTTCTTTGGGGTAAACATTGAGGACAATGTTTGGTTTAAGTGTGGGGGGAGTGATGCTTATGCTTAGATGAGGGATAATTTGATGAATTGGTTGGAATTTGATGATTTGTGTTTTTGGGCTTAATTTGAAAATTTTGAAAATTTGATGAATGTTGAGTATGTGTGTTGTAATTAGTTTTAAGATCTTGCATGCTCTTGTGATGAAGAAATTCTCTGATTTGTACTCCTGAATGGATTGCTTTTGCATTCGTATTGTGGAATCTGAAGCATGTTGAGATTGGGGTAAATTTAATTTTTTTGCTTTGAATTCTTTGCATATGTTGAGCACTCAGCCTAGTTTTGATAAGTTGAGCATTTAGAGGAGTTTTATGATTTCTAGAAGTTTGTTGTCACTCTGATAGGCTTAAGGCTTGGTTTGTAAGTGAACTTGCAAGATAGTTTATAACGCTAAGCTTAGGAGTAAGAAAAAGTGTGAAGTTTCCTGTGAAAAAGAAATTTTAAGGTTAGAAAAAAAATGTGTTTGTGAGAAGAGAAAAGAAAAGTACCTTGCAAGAGTTTAAGTGTTCGAAGGTAAAAAGAGCTACCTTTATTGTTATCAGTTAGGCCATCCATTGAGCGAGTGCTCTTATTGTGAAAGCTAGTGCCCCTGATTGTGGTAAAAAGCAAGTGTGGGGGAGTACTACCTCTGAGTGAGTTCAGGCACCTAGTTTTGTTATTACTTTCTTGATTGTGAGGGAGCTGAATTGAGTCTTTCGAGCCAGTGTAGGGGGAAGATGAATGGAGGGAAGCATAAAGTTACTACGAATTAGTAAACGAGTCAATTTTAGGTTATGCACACACACACACACAAAGAGTTCAGAGTTATTTTTAAAGTGCTCATAATTTAAGCATGCTCTCATTCCATTGTTCTTGTTATCTTATTCCACTTTTGAGTACTTTGAGAATGGAGTTACTTGTGCATGCATTTTTCTGAAACATTTATATTTTCAATGGGAGTTTGATGTTGTTTTGCTCAGGACTATCAAAAGTTAAAGTGTGAGGGTATTTGATGGCACTAATTTAGGCCCATTTGATTGCTAGTTTTGGACATACTTGTGAGCTTTTACACGAATATTTTCTATATTTCAAATAACTAGACAATTCAGGTTAAAGACGGCGAATTTGGAGCATCAAGTATGTTGTGGAACCTAAAAGTACTCAAAATGGAGCTAAGTATGGAGAAGAGGGGCTTCACAAGTAGATTTGGCTAAGAGGATGATGTCTCAACACTCAAAATAACTTTGAAATGCTGTATTTTATCATTCAAACTCGAGGGCTAGCATCGAGATGCTACCCTGTAGTGTCTCGCTGCTCAAAACTCGTGGAGAAGAAACATTCCATTGATTAGGGTACACGCAAGCGCACTCGATCGAAGTAATAATAAAATGGCATTCCTACTGAGTATTGTATCTATAGAGATTGATTTTTAATTCAATTAAGTATCGTAAATAATCTCACTTAGCTTTATTTAGAGAACATAACCAAAGGAAGAAATAAACTAACCTAAACGACACAAATAAAGTGCAGAAAAATAAATGGGAGACATAAACCTAAGGGATAACTTAGGTATATGATTAATTACTAATTAAACAGACAAATATGACTAACTTGACAACGAACTCATATGTCTAGAAGCCTAGGGACGTGGAATCTCCTGTCGGTCTCCTCCACTCTCAAGTACTAATTAACTAACCTAGGCGTCCCTAGTACGAGCTAACTCATACAAGGCATTATGACTCTTCATTAAAGACCTCTGTTGATTAATTATTACTCATGCTGTCACTCAGGTAATTAATCAACAGTCATGTATTCGGTTTTAGCCTAAGCTTCTCTTCGATGAGTTTCCGCTTAATAACAATTCAATTAACTAGTGTCCAATTAATTAAACTTTAACACCAACTATAATTAATTAACCAATTAACTTCGCTGTCACTCGGATAGCTAATTATTTGTGCATTAAGCTAACTAAGTATCCTCCGTAGAGCTCAACCTAGTTCTACCTCAATTAATTAACGAACACTAATTAAAAGCACTAGGCCCTAAATGCATGAATGAATCAAAGTTTAATTAATCACATACCTCCTTCAAACATGCAATTAATCTAACATAATCCAACAATTAAGTAATAAGCAATATTCAACAATTAAATTTCCAAGAATTTAAGGACTAATTAGTATAAGTCCATCTATTACAGCACAAGAGTCCCTAAATTAAAGCTTATACAATAGCAAAATTGAAAGAAAAAGAGAAATAAATGCAAACGGAAGGTCAATCCCGTGTTCTCAAGGCCATCTACAGCAAACCCGAGCTTTAAGTCTTCAATTCTGTTCACTTCTGCTCATAAATCCTCTCCAAAACCTCCAAAAGCAACCTTGAATCGAGATTAGGACTTTTCCAATCGGTTTGGCCTCCTTTTGGACGAAGAGAAAATGAAGAATAAATATTGTCCATAGTCGCAGTGTTGAGACGCTATACACAACGTCTCAACACTGGCAAAATGACTGCCTTTTCTTTATGCCTGTAGGAGTAGCGTCAAGACTCTACGAACGAAAAACAACTCCTCCGTGTTTTGAGCGTTGAGTGCGACGTTGTGATGTTATTTGATGGCGTTGAGACGCTATAGACAACGTTTCAATGTTGTCCCCTCATATTTGGCTTTTAATTTGAGTTGTAGCACGACATTGAGACGCTATAGGCAATGTCTCAGCGCTTTGCCCTCCTCTCAACATTTCATACATCAACTCTTCTCTTCTTGGCTCTCCAAAATGACTAAAATACCCTCAAACACTCGGTTTTGCTCCTTTAGCTCGATTTCTACAAAATCAAGAGAAATACACATCAAAGTTCACTAATTCAACACAAAACTAGCTAATAAATGGGCATAAATATAGCACTAAATTAGTGCTATCATCCATCTGTACATTGAGACGCTGCCTTTAGCGTCTCAACACTAGAGGAGAGCGCGCTGAGTGAAACGCTGCGTTTTGGAAGCGTCGACGTTGTCCCTAGCATCTCGGCGATACGTTACAGACAGTATAAAATCATCATTTTCTTTTCGAAAAAAGGGTGATCAATTTAGGATTTTTGCCTTAACTTCGATAACTTACCTTCTTGGGACCTGTGGAGCATGAGATAGAGTGTTCAGGAGCGGTGTTCGAGGCTCGAATTGTAGAATTCGAGGCTGGAGTCAAGAATTCAACAACGACAATCTTCTTTAGTGTTTTCTTTCCTTTATTTTATGTATGTTAGGGCTTTAGAATATTTGTACTGTGCTATTTAATGACAATTATGGGCTGATTTTAGTTGTTTAGGGGCTAAGAGTACAATTAGGAGTAGAATTATGGTTTAATTGTTGTTTAAGACATTCAATTGAGTTTTGCTTACTGCTTCTAATTAATTGGCCATTAATTAGTTGATTCTAGTCTTAAATTGATCTCGATGTAGGAAGTTTAGGACTGAACAAATTCAATTGAGGCCCTAAAATTGCCTAAGTGACATAGGATTATTAATTGACGGGTGAGACTAATTATGAGTAGACTTAATCCCAATTAATTAATCAGTTAGCTATAAAGACACTTAGGCAAGTGATTAATTAGTGTGTTCGAATGAGACTGAAAGGGGATTTCGACCGGTAGGGGATTTCGATCGGTTTGGCTCTAGGTTTATGTAATTGACAAAATTAATTAAATGTCGGGTCCAATTGCCATATTTGTATCCTAATTCGTGGTCGATCCCCTAAACGGCCCTTACTTTGGTATCTCCACCTTTTTAACTGCTTTCTTAATTTAGATTTGATATTCAAGCTTTTGTTCAGTTTAGCTTTTGCCCTAAATATTTCCAAATATGAGTTTTCTTAATAATTAATCAGCTTAAGAAAAAGCTTCCATTACGCTTCTCTGAGGATTCCATACTCGGTAATATTTACCATTTTATATTTCTGGATCGCGTGCTCTTGCGTGACCATGAACAATACCTCCAGTGATCGCCTCTGCTCCACAAGCATTTGAGAAACTAAAGAGGTTAATTCATAAATTTGAGATTTGAGCTCACTAACCTCATCGACATGAGAGCAGCTCCTCCAAATGCCCAAAAATTCTCTGCCATTAAAAAAATAGGTATTTATTTGACTCTTTTTAAAAAAAAAAAAAAAGAAACCCAACGTAGAGAAATCAATTGAATGATTCCCCAGCAACGCCGCCAAATTTGATGCAATCTTGTCGAGGGCTCGTCAAATTACAATTTATAATATTGATTCTAAGCTAATTATTTGTAGTAATTAATAATGGACTGGGTCGAACCACAAGGAACTGATTATCGATTTCTTTTAATTAGATTTCTTATTTGGGAGATTTAATACTAAGCAATAAAAGACTAAAACTGAAGACAAGGAAAGATAGAACAATCTTACCACGGGAAAAAAATTCAAGGTATGTCGGCTAATAATGTAAAATTTGATCATAGAAACCAACATGAGATTCCATTTTGTAGTTTATTGCATAATCGACTTAACCGAAAAAGCCAGAGAAGCCCTAATTAATTCAACTTTGCATCAAATTAACTTCTAAACTAGCCCTAATTAGTTGGGATGATAACGTTCCATGCTAACGTAACTAGTAGCATTATGCACTAGGGATTGATTAGGACGTGTTCATTAAACAAGATAGTTGTATTTAACTAGAACATTCTCCTAATCTTAAGCCTATCATGCAATATACGAAAAGGGACGATCATCCACCTAATGCAAACATGAGCCAACCTACTTGCTACTCTAATTAGAACAATGAACACAGTCAACCCGATTAAGTCGTCAATTTAATCTACGAACATACTCATAATTAAAGCAAGAATTAAGAGACAATAAAATTACATAAATTGATATGGAAATATAATACAAATCTCACAAAAATACAAAGTTACTAACAATACACTTGAATTGGCGTAGAAAGTCTAGCCGGCTGTTGAAACGGAAAAGTTTGACATCGAGGCTCAATCAAAACTCCTAAAACTAGCCTAAAACTAATGAAAACAGTAAGGATGACAGAGAAAAGGTCTCAAAGCGGTAGAAAATTGAGAGACAATTGACCTAGAGGGAAAAAAACATTTTTATACATATCGAAGTAGCGTCAAGACACTATGGGTAGAGCCGAGACGTTTCGGACGAAATTATATGAGCATGCCCCTACAGTGTCGAGACACTGCCAGGGCGAACCAGCCTTCCCACAACGTCGAGTATAGTAGCATCGAGATGCTACCATGCATTCACAACATTTTATCTTTTTCAGCGTCTTAATGGTGTCTTGGGCATTGAGACACTCTCTTTTGGGACATTTTGGTCATTTCACTCCTTCTTCATGCTCTGTTGCTCAAATTACCTCTAAATATATATGAATTGACTTCGAACTAATGCAAACGCTTCAAAACACGCCATTTGCTTGATTACCTACAAAATCAACAAATAAATTCATAAAAACCAACAAACTAGCATGAATTAGTGAGATAAAATAGGACTTTTTAGGGTCTATCAGGTATGCATGTATGGTTAAGATAAGCTTAAAAGAATTGATAGTTACTACCTATACCAAGAAGGTGCACCTTCCTTTTCGGAGTCTCAATCATTGGAACTTTAAAGTACGCATGCTTACCTTGGTGCAATCCTATGTTGGGCGACCTCCAATGAATTTTTCTAGGAAGCATGTGAGTGAGGACAAAGCATGCTAAAAGGATCCATGTTGGTCTGTGGGGACAATCTTCAATTTTAGAAGTAGTTGAAGACAGGTAGGTAGTGTGACCAAGTTGCAGGGGATGTAAGGGAATACCGGTGTTGTCAGGTGCTGAATCTAGATTCCAAATCCTGGTTCGAATCCTAAACCTTGAGAATAACGGTTATCATCATCATCAAATGGATTGTGTTGAAGCAATTGAAAATTCAACCTATATTTAAGGTCCATAAAAGTAGTGGGCTTTGACTTCTCTATAAACTGAAGCCTTTTTCTTAGGCTTGTATTAAGCACATATTCCGTGATAATTGTGACCGTTTATGCACTTATAAATACATATCCTTTCCAGTTGTAAACATACTGGAAGATTACATTAAATTCCCACTTCTCAATTTTGTTCTGTTGGTATTAGAGCCTCAACGACATAGAGTTTCTTCTTTGTTAATTTACCATAGATACACTAGCCGAAAGCTCCAGCACAGCAGGTGATGATGGAAAGAAAAGCCAACTTCTTTCCAGTCTTGAAGTCATAGCTGATCGGAGCGTACATGCAAGCACACATGATTGAAGTAATAATAAAACGGTATTCCTACCGAGTATCGTATCTATTGGGATTGGTTTTTAATTTAATTAATTATCATGAATAGTCTCACTTTACTTTATATAGAGAACACAAAGCAAAAGGAAACAGAGAAAATAAACATATAATCCTAAAAAGAAAGATAAAAGGGAGGATGTACCAATTAAGAGAATTTAGGAAAATCAAGCACTCTTAGGTTGCTTTTATGAGAATTTTAACTCGCCATTTAATTATGCCATGCTAATTTCATAGACCTAGAGCTAAACTGGTCGAAATCTCCTGTCGGTCTCATTCAAACACGCTTAACTAATTACTTACCTAAGTGTCTTTAGCGTTAATTGATTAGCTAATTAAGATTAAGCATGCTCATGTTAAGCCTCACCCTTCGATTGTTGTTCCTATGTCACTTTGGCAATTGAGGGGCGTTAATTGGACTTAGTCTACCCTAAACATCCTCTGTTGGCCCATCTCCTCTCTCATCCTCACTGACTCGATCCTGGTGTGTATCTAAATAGTCTAGTTCCTTCCCAAAATCTATGATCCACTCCCTCGACTGTCCAAACTCAGTACTGTTGGAAGAATTAGGCTCAGGTAAGGCTATCAGTGAATCAATGATCAAGTGACTCACTAGGCACCCTTACGAAGTGGATTACACTTCACTAACCTCCCTAGGTGTCGGGAGACTCTTCATCAATTCATCTAATTGCATCCTCTCAAATTTAATATCCTCTATATACTCTCTCATCATTCTTTCTAGAGAAATTCTTCCTATACTTGGACTTCTTAAAAAAGATTAGGATATGGTTCATGGGTCCAAATTCATTCATCATTACCATACATCGGATTTCCATAAATCATAGATTCAGTATGATAATAATTAGGCATTTGATAACCATGAAATGCATAATCCTCACTAAATGGCTCATAATTTACAGAGGTATAACTATAAGAAAAAAAACTAGAAGGTGGTATTTGATAAAAGGAGCTTGTCGAAGGCTCTATCAGATAAATTTATAAACTAGACCTCTAAAATTTGCAATAATAGTGGCCAGGGTCATCCATAAGGATTGGAGTTCTTAGATTTAATTAAGTACCATAGTTAATTATGCCCAATTTTATTAGGAGAAACAAACTCTTGGAATCAAGGAGAAATAAAATCTAAAATAATATGTACATGCTGTGGAGTCCAATTTTGAGAAACATGCATGGTAATCACCTTAAGCTCAACTTGAATTGATTAGTGACTCAATTTTATACTAACAATCTTAAGCCAAGAATTTCTAAATAATCAATTGACTCTCTCAAGCCCAATTAAACTCATGCATAGCAACAAATCAACCTCTTGGTCTATTTCTATCACCAAACATGACATTAAGTTATTCTTTAAGGCTTCTAAAATTAATCTACTCACTCTCGTGTAGTAGATTAAACCTAGTCATGCATCTAATGTTCTATAACCAAACTTACTCTCTCAAGCTAAATTCAGTTAAACATGCAAAACCATGGCCAAAGGTTCAGACAATATAAAGAGATGCATAAAAGACGTCAATATATAAACCAAACTAAAACCAACCAAGTCTTACACAAACACAACCATACAAGTGTCTAAAAACACAGATTTACAACCTTAGTACAGTCCACAAAAAACTCCTAAATTCAAAAGAAAAGAAAAAAGAAATAAAGAATAAACTTAGGTTGCGTGCCAACACTCGTCCCCGACATGATGTCCACGATCTCGAGCTTTGAGTCTCTTCCTCGACTCTCCAAAGGTTTCCTCTAAGTCCTTAGACAATGCTTGAATCGAGTTTAGGATTTTTTGTCTCCCAAAACGACTCCCTTTGGATGAAATATAAACTTCCCTTTTATAGTGTTGAGACAGCACCCCTTCAAATAAAATAAAAAAGGAAAATATTAATTGGGCTGGCGTTGCAACGCTATGTCTACTTCACTCCAAGGTTGAAAGGCTGGTTGTATGATGTTGCAACACTATAGGTGGCGTTGCAATGCTATACTCTCGGGCTCACAAGCTTGTATCATTCTCTTCAACACTTGGATTGTCAAATATAGCTCCAATTTGCTCCAAATTCATCCAAATACTTCTCAAAACTCCAGTTTTGTTCCAATTACTCGATTTCTATAAAATATACATAAAAATACATGAAAGTACACACAATCATAACAAAACTAGCATAAAACTAAGCCAAGAAATAACACTATTTTGCCTACTATCAGTGTTTGTTCTTCGGGCTCAAATTCCCTAAAGGGCTACCCTAATCTATCAAAACCCATCAAAATCAAATAAAACAACTAAAAACAAGCTCAATCAAAAACCAAATTACCACACAACCATAAACAAAGGACCAGGACTCAAACAAAAACAAAAACAAGAAAGATAAAGCAAAGATAAGCCTCTAAATTAAAGTAAGCAATTTTTCTACCATATTAATTAAATTAAAAGACACCAATCCTCGATAACAATGCCAAAAATTTGATCGGAGTGTACACGCAAGAGCACGCGATCGAAGTAATAATAAAACTGTATTTCTATTGAGTATCGTATCCACTGGGATTGGTTTTTAATTTAATTCATTATCATGAATAGCCTCACTTTACTTTATTTAGAGAACCCAAAGCAAGAGGAAACAAAGAAAATAAACATCTAATCCTAAAAAGCAAGATAAATGGGAGGAGGTACCAATTAAAGGAATTTAGGGAAATCGAGCACTCTTAGGTTGCTTTTATGAGAATTTTAACTCACCATTTAATTATGTCATGCCAATTTCATAAACCTAGAGCTAAACCGGTCGAAACCTTTTGTCGGTCTCATTTGAGCACGCTTAACTAATCACTTACCTAAGTGTCATTAGCGTTAGATTAGCTAATTAAGATTAAGCTCACTCATGTTAAGCCTCACCCTTCGATTGTTGTTCCTATGTCACTTCGGCAATCTAGGGGCGTTAATTGGACTAAGTCTACCCTAAACATCCTCTATCGAGCTCAATTTAGGACTAATTCAGCATATTGATGGCCAGTTAATATGAAGCATTAAGCACGACCCAGCTAAATGAAATATAACACGTGAATTAAATGACTAAAGTGTCCATTACAACATAAAACCAAACCTAATTGTGCTCTAACTCTGTAAATAAAAATTTAGCCCAACATATTCAGATAGCAACACAAAATCCTCTGTATTACAACAAGTAAATACATGAAAAGAGGGAAAGAAACTGATACAAGACCCGTTGACCCCAAAATCCCAGCTTCCTCCTCGAAACCCATGCTCCCGAGCCTCAAGATTAGCTCTTAAGTACTTCTAATCAACATCTACAGGTCCCAAAAGGGTAAAGAAACGAGAATGGGGATCTAAAACCCTTAATGGCCTCCTCTAATTCGTAAAGAAAATGATGAAATTAAAGGCTATAGTCACGACAACGTTGCAATGTTGTCCAAAACGCTATCGTTTTGACATGTGCACTGGGGTAGCATTGCAATGCTACAGACGGAGCTTTCCTCTTGCGAGCATTTCTAGCGTTGCAACACCATAGGGTAGCATTGCAATGCTAGCTCTCAGGTCCAAATGCTTAATTCTTCATCTCTACTCTACTTGGCTTTCCAAAATGACCCAAAATAGCTCCAAAATGACCAAAATACCCTCAAACACTCTGATTTTGCTCTTTTAGTTCAATCTTTGCAATTTATACGAAAATAGGCGTCAAAGCACAAAAAATCATAGAAAAACTAGCTAAAATAATAGGAAATAAGATAGCATACTTGCATACTATCAGTAGCAAACCAAGGCAGATACTTCTCAAGTATTCCAACAACCAAATATTAATCTTATCAATAGGAGGTTTGTTTCTTTTGACAACGAGTTAAATTCAGTACTTACTGTGAAATTGAGCATTAACAATTTTTTGTTGTGGAAGTCTATGGTTCTTGCTATCCTCAAAGGCAAAAGACTTGACTATTACATTCTTGGAACCAAAGCATGCCTAGCTGATGATTATTTGATAAATTATAAATGTTTAATGTTATTTCAGAAATCTCTCAAGTTAATGAACGGTTGTTTTAGAGAAAGAATATAATTTTCAGAAAGAGTTTGAGAAGTTAAGAGTTTTTATGATTTAAACTAATTTGTGATTTTAAGAGTTTTATGTTAAAAGTGGCTTTCAAACCACTAAAGCTTTGTACCCATGATGATTACCCGGTATGCAATGAGAATGCGTTTCCATAGTATGCTCGTGTGCTCAGGCTGCGGGAATGCAGAGGAATGCTGGAACCATTAGCTGTCGAATCCGGATTCCGAATCCTGGTCCAAATCCTGGTCCTGAGGCACTACTTATGACAGATGATAGCATACATAAATGTGCTATTTTTAGACTTAGTTTTTGGCTAGTTTTGCTATGATTTCGTGTGCTTTCATATTTTTTTATGTTTATTTCTCAGAAACCGAACAATTAGAGTAAAATTGGAGAATCGTGAGATAATTGGACAAATTTGAGCAACTTAAGGCAATAATTAAAGATTCAAGCATTGAAGAAAAGGAACAAGGCTTTTGGACCTGAGGGCATAACATTGCAATGTCATTCGAGAAGCCTTTTTGCCTTGAAGAATCGCAAGCATAGCGTTGCAACGCTACTCGACTAGATTTTTTCTTTCTTTATAAAATTCGAAGGGACAGCGTTGCAACGCTGCCCCTAGCATTTCAACACTGTCTAGATTCTATAAAGGGAAAGTTGTATTTCGAGCAAAGAGAGTCATTTTTGGGAGACCTAAATCCTAATTTCGATAGAGGCAGTGTTTGAGAGGTTTAGAGAGCACATTGGAGAGATAAGGCGAAAACTCAAGGCTCGGGATCGTGGGACATCACATTGGGAATGAGTGTTGGCATGCGTTATCTAGTTTTTCTCTTTTTCCTTTCTCTTGCTTTCTAAATTTTAGGATTTAGTGAACTGAATATGCATGTAATTGAGTACTTTTTAGACTTTCTAGTTAATTGTAAGATTGTATGAACTATGTTTGATTGTTGAATGTGATTGTGATGTTTTTTATGCATCTTGATTTAGTATTCTTAGATATTGGCCATAGCTTTGTATGTTAGGTTAGATTTAGCTTGAGAAAGTAAATTTAACCAAGAACTTGGATGCATAACTAGGTTTAATCTATTTCATGAGAATGAATAGGTTAAAACTAAAAGTTGATAAAAGAATTTCATAATGTCGTGCTTAGTTGTAGAAATAGACCGATAGGTTGATTTATCTCTTGCATGATTTTAATTGGGCTCGAGAGAGTCAATTGAATACTTTAGTAATTCTTGACTTAGAACGGTTGCATGATTCACAATTCAATAATCAATTTCATAATCGGGCTTCATGAATATCAATTAACGAATGTCTCTCTAAAATTGGACTCCAACTTTGTAAATAATAGGATAGATTTTATGTTTTCAAACCAAATCCATATTAGTTTTTCTCTAAATAAAATTAGGCATAATTAATTGCGGTACTTAATTAAATCTAAAGAACTCCAATCCCTGTGGATGACCTCGGCCACTAATATTGCAAAATACTTAGAGGTCTGGTTTTATAAATTTAATCTTGATACGACCTTCGACAAGCCGTCCTATCAAATTTGGCGCCGTTGCTGGGGATTGACATATTTTTAGTTTAATTAATATCATGGTGAAATTGCTCGATTTTAATTTAGAGTGTAAATAGTGTAAAATTGTATAAATTTTTCTGCTCTTGTTTTTCCTTGTATAATTGTGCAATTGTTGAGCTTTCTTTAGTTTTTATTCCTTTTGTAAATCATGTGTATGTTGTGTATTAGTGTAATTTGTTGGTTCTGATGTATGCTTATGTATGCTTCCTTTGTGGTATTTTCATGTTGTGATAGTTCTGTGTACTATATGTAAAATATTTTTCCTTGTTGCTTGTGACTTATGGTTGTCTTTTTGTTTTCAGCTTGTTTGAGTAGTTTGTTTAGTTTTGCTCTTTACTTGTGTTTCTTTTATTTTGTTGTTGATTAGGCCTCCGCAGTATATGCTCAGAAATCGAGACACTTTGGTGCCTTTCGACCCTGAGATTGAGTGCACTTGTATTCAAAATCGTCGAGCTCGGAGAGAGAAACTAAAATTACCAATGGCAGAGGAGCAGATCGATGAGCAGAAGGCAATTAGGGACTACTTTAAACCTATATTTCCTGCGGAGAGTTCAGGGATAGTTCATGCACCTATAGCAGCAAACAACTTCGAACTAAAAATTGGTCTCATTAAGATGGCCAGAGACAACCCATTTAGAGGATATCCCACAGAAGACCCCAACTCTAATTTGAAATCCTTTCTTTCTCTTTGTGTAACTATTAAAATTAATGGTGTTTCATGTGATGCTATTCGCTTATGTTTGTTCCTTTCACTTTACAGGATAAAGCGAGAGATTGGTTGGATAGCTTAGAGAAACAAAGCACCTCCATCTGGGAGGAACTTGCTCAAGCATTCCTATCAAAATTCTTCCCACATGCTAAAACCGCCAGGCTCAAAATGGAAATTGGAACATTTAGACAACTCGAAGGAGAACAGATGTTTGAGGCATGGGAGAGATATAAGGACCTCTTGAGGAAGTTCCCACAACATGGATATCCTGATTGGCTGCAAATCCAGTTGTTCTACAATGGATTGAATGGAAACACCAAGACTATACTAGATGCAGCAGCTGGAGGGACAATTTTGTCAAAAACCATAGCTGAAGCAAAGACTTTGCTGGAAGAGATAGCAACTACGAGCTATCAATGGCCCACAGAATGATTAATGGCAAAGCCAGTAGCAGGCATCTATGAAGTCAATGAGGTAAGTGCCTTAAAGGCACAAATGGCTTCTCTAACCAATGTTTTATCTCAATTGACAGGTGTAGGAAGCAGTACCGCTATTGCATCATTGACAGCATCTCAACAACCACAGTTTGGGTGAGAGTCGAATATGGAGCAAGGGAATTATGTGAACAACAGAGGATATAACGAAGGGAGCAAATACATGCACGATGCAATTCCTACGCACTACCATCCAGGTTTGAGATATCATGAAAATTTTTCATATGCTAATAATAGGAATGTTTTGCAGCCTTCTTTAGGTTTACCCTCGAGTTCACAGCAAGCTGAGAAGAAATCCTCCCTTGAGGATCTGATTGGGAGCTTCATTACTGAATCAAATAAAAGGACCAATCAACTGGAACAAAGAATTAAGGGTATTGTTTCTGGACAAGGAAATGCAATTAAAAGTCTGGAAGTGCAGATGAGTTAGTTAGCCACCTCCCTAAATTCTTTGCATAAAGGGAAGTTCCCAAGTGATACTGAAGTCAATCCTAGAGAACAATGTAAAGTGATAAGTCTGAGAAGTGGGAGACAACTGGAAGGACAGGTGAGACAACTATATTATGAAGATGAGGAAACCATAGAGATCGGAGATAAAGAAGCTGAAACTATATCTGAGGTCGAGAAGTTTTCTACTCCAACCATACTTGTTGTGCTGAACCAAATCCCGTATCCTCAGAGATTTAAGAAGAAAAGTCTCAGCAGTGAGTTCTCTAAATTCTTGGATATGTTTAAAAAGCTTAATGTTACTATTAAGAGATGGTTCCTAGTTATGCAAAGTTCATGAAGGACATTTTAACTCACAAGAAGAAATTTGGGACTCTAGAAACAGTACACATGACGAAATAGTGCAGTGATGCACTACACAAAAAGTTGCCAACCAAAATAAAAGATCCAGGGAGTTTTATTGTTCCCTGCACTATTGGCAACTCTTATTTTCACAAGGCTTTATGTGATTTAGGTGCTTCTATTAATTTGATGCCTTTCTGTGTGTACAGGACCTTGGGTCTGAAGGAGCTCCAACCCACCAACATATCTTTACAACTCGCAGATCGTTCATTGGTCTTCCCTAGAGGTATAGTAGAAGATGTTATAGTCAAGGTTGACAAATTCTTTATTCTTGTAGACTTTATGGTGCTTGACATGGAAGGAGATGATGATATCCCCATCATCCTTGGACGTCCTTTCCTAGCTACAGGGGAAGCTTCTATCAGTGTGAAAGACGGTAAGTTATCCTTCAAAGTCAACGATGAGAAGGTAACTTTTAACATGCACAACACAATGAGGTATCCTCTAGAGGTAAATCAAGTTATGGGCGTCGGCGCTGATTCGATTGATTGTTTGGCTAATGAATCTTTTGAATTAAGGATGAAGACAGATCCAATAGAAGAGATATTAACAAAGAAATGCAGTATTGAAGACTCTGATCCAAAAGAATGAACAACAACATGAGTCCAGTCTAGCTAAAGACGTTAAAGAAAGCGCTTCTTGGGAGGCAATCCAAGTTTTCTTTCTTTCATTTACGTTTCTTGCTTGTTTTTCTTTCCTAGTATAGGTTATTTTGAAAAAGAGTGCCAAGTAAATCTCATTCCCATTTTTGCACGACCTCGACCGCATTGAGACACCTCCTAGCCAATTCAAAGAATTCTCCTAGAACAGTCTCTCATTTTATCAGGCTAATATCATTCACTCACTCTATCTTTGTCCTTATATACTTTATTAAGCACATTACATTGAGGGCAATGTAAGTTTTAAGTTTCGGGGTGGGCAATATTGTGTAGTCCTAATAATTCTAAGCGAATTCTGGGTAAAAAAATTTCGAGCATGCTTGAATGATTGATAATACATAATGATTGATTAGGAAAGCCTAGGAAGTAATCTAATAGATTTTTTTTTAGAATAGAATGATTTCTGAACCCTGTCCTAAATCAAGTATATTTAAACATTATCTTTGATTTCCTTGCAACACCAAAAGCACATACCTGACTTTCTATTATGTTCGAACACTAGGATGCCTTTGTTAAGTCTAGAGGTTGTTGTCACCCCGATAGGCTTAAGAACTAATTGATAGTCAACTTACATGAAAGATAGTGATTGAAAACTGTTGAAATAAGAAAATCTTTTATAGTTATTGATTTTTTTGCATGTTTAATGATAACCAAAGCATGTTTTATCAATATGATGTGCTTAATGTGTGAGGATCAAAAGAGCTACCTCCATTGTGATCAGTTAGGCCATCCATTGAGCGAGTGCTTTGGATAAGGGTTCCTATAGTGGATGTGTGAAAGCTAGGGTCTCCATAAGAAGGAAAAAGATAAGTTTGGGGGTTAGTAATCTTTCGAATGCTTAAGAAAATGAATGTTTAGGTAGATTTCTCTTTGTAGTGTGAGAAAGCTTGAAAATTGGAACTTAGGGCCAGTGTAGGGGGAAAACGAAGGAAAGCCTTGGTAAAAGTGTCTTAAGCTAGTAGAAACTAATAGAAAGGAAGTTAAACACACACACACGCAAGGAATGAGAGAGATAGAATTTAATTTGCTTAGTGAAAAGCATGTTAAGACCTTATTCTGTTGTTTTATATCAATTAGATCACTTAGGCTTGAGTCATGAATCTTGTATTAGAAATCTGGTGAAACTGTTATTTTGGTTTTGTTTTTCTCGAGGACTAGCAAAAATCTAAGTTTGGGGGTATTTGATAGCATACATAAATGTGCTATTTTTAGACTTAGTTTTTGGCTAGTTTTTCTATGTTTTCATGTGCTTTCATATATTTTTATGTTTATTTCTCAGAAATCGAGCAATTGGAGCAAAATCGGAGAATCGTGAGATAATTGGACAAATTTGAGCAACTTAAGGCTATAGTTTAATATTCAAGCATTGAAGAAGAGGAACAAGGGTTTTGGACCCGAGGTCATAGCGTTGCAATGCTCCTTATAGTGTTGCAATGCCATTCGAGAAGCCTTTCTGCCTTGAAGAACTGCAAGCATAGCGTTGCAACGCTACTTGAATAGAATTTTTCCTTCTTTATAAAATTCAAAGGGACAGCGTTGCAACATTGCCCCTAGCATTGCAATACTATCTCGATTCTATAAAAGGAAAAGTTGTATTTCGAGGAAAGAGAGCCATTTTGGGGAGTCCTAAACCCTAATTTTGATAGAGGCAGTGTTTGAGAGGTTTAGAGAGCACATTGGAGAGCTAAAGAGGAGACTCGAGGCTCGAGATCGCAGGACATCACGTCGGGAACGAGTGTTGGCACATGTCATCCAATTTTCCTTTTTCCCTTTCTCTTGCTTTCTCAATTTTAGGATTTAGTGAACTGAATTTGCATGTAATTGAGTACTTTTTAGACTTTCTAGTTAATTGTAAGATTGTATGAACTATGTTTGATTTTTTAATGTGATTGTGACGTTTTTTATGCATCCTAATTTAGTATTCTTAGCTATTGGCCAACTTTGTATGTTAGGTTAGATTTAGCTTGAGAAAATAAATTTAACCAAGAACTTGGATGCATAACTAGGTTTAATCTATTGCATGACAATGAATAGGTTAAAACTAAAAGTTGATAAAAGAATTTCATAATGCCGTTCTTAGTTGTAGAAATAGACCTATAGGTTGATTTATCTCTTGCTTGAGTTCAATTGGGCTCGAGAGAGTCAATTGAATACTTTAGTAATTCTTGACTTAGAACGGTTACATGATTCACAATTCAATAATCAATTTCATAGTCGGTCTTCATGAATAGCAATTAACGAATGTCTCTCTAAAATTGGACTCCAACTTTGTAAATAATAGGATAGATTTTATGTTTTCAAACCAAATCCAAATTAGTTTTTCTCTAAATAAAATTAGGCACAATTAACTACGGTACTTAATTAAATCTAAAGAACTCCAATCCCTGTGGATGACCCCGGCCACTAATATTGCAAAATACTTAGAGGTATGGTTTTATAAATTTAATCTTGATATGACATTCGACAAGTCATCCCATCAACAGAGATTGACTCTGCTATGTACCTTGAGATTACTCGGTGCATAGTATAATTGAGATATGCTTTGTTATGTATTTGGAGATTACTCGATACATAGTATATATGTTTCAAGAAATGTTTCAAGAAATCCATTTTTTTCTAAATCAAAGGTTTCAATTTTCAACCTCAAATAAAATTTTTTCAAAATAAATTAATGAAATGAAAAAAAAAACACACACACAATACAACGAAAAAAAAACAAAGGTTTCACGGTTTGAAAAAAGTTAGTTCCCAGGATTTATTGGTCAAATTCCAACTAAGATTTCTTGATCAGGAGACTGGGAAATCCCAATTGGAATTTAACTAAGAATTTTTTCTAGAAGTCCAGATTTAACATTTGAACGAGGTATGTAATAAACTGACATATTTTCTACATGTTAATCTTATTTTTAACATTTTGATTAGTCTTCCTTCCCTCTAGTCCCAACAATTTGAGCTTTAATTTCAAGGTCGACGGCGACTGGTTTGACTCTGTCAACCGAAGTCTTTCGGCAGTTGGATCTCCTCAAATCTATTCCCATCAAAATCCATTTTTACCCAAATCATTTAAAATTAAAAAAAATGCAAAATCAAATGCTCTAAAACGTACCTTCAACGATGATTGCCGCCTTTTGCTTGTATTATTTATGAGGTTTTATCAAACCATGAGGAAAGAATTCTAATTTTTAAAACTATAAGGACTAAATTATAACTTTCTCCAAACCATAGAGACAAAATTTGCAATTTAATGAAAAGAATAATGTGCATCTATATTAGTTAAGAGGAGATTTAGCTGAGGTGTATAAGTGTGAACAACTAGTTGACACATGTACATCCGAAAGGAGGGTCAATTGACAACAACTTCATCTTCTTCCATAGGTGATTATGTTTCTTCCACAACGTTAGCAATTTTTTGGTACAGTTCTGTAGAGGATTTGGCAATATATTGAAGAGTAGTTGTCCCACATCGAAAAGGTGTAAGGAAGTGATGGGCTCCAAATACTATAAAATGAGTCTATGGCTTTGGCTTCAAATCATCCCAATTCGAAATAGTTTAAGCATGGTATACTAACTCTAGCTAATTGAGTAGTATAAAGCTGTGAGAGAGTGTTTCTTTGTAATTGGGGTTGAGGAGAGAATTTTGTGTGATTGTAGGAATTTTTCACATAGTGGATTTTCTTTCTGTTCGTGGTTTTTTTCTCCAGTTTTGGAGTTTTTCCACGTAAATTCTCGTGTTTCTTATTTTGTTGCTTTTTTTTTTTAATTTCTCAGTTATTTCTCTACTTATTCATGTTGTAGTAGTGGGAGGTTTTTTCCCAACAAGTGGTATCAGAGCTTTAGATTCATAGTTTCTTGAATTTCTGAGTATGCTCTGTGGTTGCAACATTTTCGTATGAACTTCTGCATCAGAAAAGATTTCTTGAAACGAGCTATAGCTGATATTGTGAATAGTGTGAGTTGTTCACTATTTGCAGGTTCATTAGGAGTGAAGCAAATATGTCAAGCTTTATGAGTCTAGTAAAGATTGACGTGGAGAAATTTGATGGAAGGATGAACTTCGGCTTGTGGCAAGTGCAAGTCAAAGATGTGATAATACAATCTGGGTTACACAAGGATTTGAAAGGAAGATCGAGTGGTGGTGCTTCTGAAAAGTTAAGCGATGATTGTGGTCCAATGGAGTCTAGTGGTGGTTCCAGCAGAGGTTTTAAGAAGTCCAACATGAGTGATGAAGAATAGGATAAATTGGATTAGAGTTCGGCAAGTGCAATCCGACTAAATTTGGCTAAGAATATTCTTGCAAATGTGCATGGAATTTCAACAGCCAAAGAGTTTTGGGAGAAGCTTGAAGCGATGTATCAGGCAAAGAGCATCTCAAATTGGTGGTACCTAAAGGAGCAATTTCACATGCTACGAATGGAGGAAGGTACGAAAATATCAGATCATCTATGTGTTCTCAATGGCATCGTCTCTAAGCTAGAGGTGATCGAAGTGAATATAGAGGATGAGGATAAGGCACTCAGGCTTATCTTGTCACTTTCGCCTTCTTATGAACACATGAAGCCAATCTTGATGTACAAAAATGAGACTTTAAATTTTGTTGAGGCTACTAGTAAATTTCTATCAAAGGAAAGAAGGCTGAAGAGTGGCGGGCGCACTTCACAGGAAGATTCAGCACTGGTAGCAATTGGGAGAAGAAGAAAGACTTCATGCAAAAAAAGGTTGTTGGGAATGCGGACAATCTAGACACATGAGAAAGAATTGTCCTAACAGAGAAAGTTCGCCAAAAGGCTTTGGGTCGAATGCTGATGTGGTTTCTCTCGTTAAGGGAGATGGTGACTTCCTCTGAAGAAAGACAAAATTCATCCTCATGGTATGTTCACTTTACCATGATAGAGGATGTGATGTTAGCGGTTCTATGGGTTTGCACACGAGCATTGGCTGTCAGTTATGCAAGATGTGTGTGGTGGAAGTTATGTTGATGGCTGAAGAACTTCCGAGTGAGCCAAGTAGGTGGAAATTGCACCATAAATTTCAGTAGGGTTTATCAACATGTGACGAAGAAGAAAAGTCTTGGAAGGTGACATTCCATGCGGTCTACTTTTATAGCGGAGTAGGTCATAGTTCTTTGACTTGAGGATTATGATTGTTGGTAAAGATAATAATGCAGCAAGAGTTGTGGATTCTTCAAATATCTTGCCAAGGTGGAATTTGTAGGGTTTTTGGAAATATATTAGAAGAGTAACTATCCCACATCGGAAAGGTGCAAGGAAGTGATGGGTTGCAAGTACTATAAAAGAAGTCTATGGCTTTGGTTTCAAATCATCCCAATTCGAAATACTTTAAGCCTTGAATAATAACTCTAGTTAAATGAGTGGTATAAAGCTTTGAGAGAGTATTTCTTTGTAATTGGGCTTGGGGAGAGAATTTTGTGTGATTGTAATATTCATTCACATAGTGGTTTTTTTCTTCGATTTTGGAGTTTTTCCACGTAAATTATTGTGTTTATTATTTTTTTGCTTTCTTTTAATTTCTCAGTTATTTTTCTGCTTATTCCTGTTGTAGTAGTGAGAGATTTTTTCCCAATAAGTTCAACCCGAACCAAACAGAAAATCATATATATATACATATATATATATATATATATATATATATATATATATATATACATATTATAATAGAAGATGAAGGAAGCCCGAGTAGACAGTAGTTACGCCACTTGTTCTCTCGTGCAGTTCCCTTCATCTGCTCGCACCGTTCCCTTCTAATTCGTCTGCTCATCCTCTCGTGTTGTTCATCCTCATCCGTTCGATTCTCCACTACTCATTTGTGACTTAATCTTTCCCGACGTCATCCCCAACTTTAACCTCATCTTCTCGATTCTCCTTTGCCTTATGCCATGGTCCTCTTCAGTCTTCCTGTCGCTCACTGTCTCAATGAAGAGCATAGCATAGTGCGTGTGTGTGTGTGTGTGCGTGTGTGTGCGTGTGTGTGTGTGTGTGTATTGAAACAAAGAGCATAGTGCCTCCCCTTTATCATTCGTGTGGAGTTTGCTAGTGTGTGTTGCGTTCATCCTTGTCCAGACCCTTGTGCCTAGGAAGGGTGAAGGCTGACTAAGAGGGGCAATCTTAGGCCGCAAGGTGCAAAAAATTCTTTAGTGAGTTTCAACCCTGTGCCACCATGATAATACCCATTTTTCTTTCTTTTTTTCCGAATTACTTTTTTTCAAACATATACGAAATTGAATTTCCTTTTACTCTATTTTACTTCATGCTTTCTCCTCCATCAGAATATTTCAAAATCAAAGAACCAATATGTCGTATACATTCAAATATTAGAAGATCAAAATTGGGTCTTACAAAGAATCCTTCCAAAATGACGCAAGGACATAAGAAACAGTGAGACGCTAGGATAGTTTCTAAACGCTACCCAATAACGCATGAATTATAAAAGGAAACAAGTCGTAGCATCTCAACGTCATTGGTAGCATCAAGATTGCAATAGATGGAAGACAAGGGGGGCACGCGTATTGTTCGACTCCGAGGCATTGTGTCTTCATAAATTCTAATTTTCTTCATTTGTATCCAATTGCTCTAATTTTCTTCATAGTTTCTTTAAATTCTCTATTTTACTCCAATTATTCAATTCCTACAAAATAAACAAATATGTACATAAAATAGTCCATTGATTACCAAAACTAGCATTAATTAAGCCCTAGAAATAGGCGCTATCTTTGTTCAAAAGAGTTCTGATAAGACCTATAAAGTCCTATTTAATCACACTTATTTCTTGTTAGTTAGAAGAATTTTATGTGTTTTATTATTATTTTTTAGGGATTCGAGAAATTTGCGTGTTTTGGAGAGTTTGCAACATTTCGGAGTTAATTCAGACCAATTCGGAGGTGATTCAAGCAACATAATTTTTATACCAACTTTGACCGATCATATCATGATATTTTGAGAAGACAATATATTCAAATTTGGTGTCAAATCGAAGCTTATTCAATTATCTTTCCAAGAGTATAAGACTCATTGCATTCCACCAAGTATTATGAAAGTCATGACATTTTGATTGATTACTGATCCTACTGAAAAACTGCCGTACCCGAGAATGCTTTGTGCCAAATTCTGTTCCTATTATCTTACTGGTCACATTTGGAAATATATCCAAATTAGATACCACTTTAAATATCTTTGAAAGATCTTTCCATCCATATAAAGATCACGTCGACCCAAGATTTGGAGAAGAAGTTATTGACAAAATACTGGAAACTGTGCAATCTAGAAACTTTCCTTATTTGCAACCTTCTATGTTTGTTTGAAAATTTAGGAAATGATTTTTGATTTTTGGATGTATTTTCTAGCATTTTGCAAGATAGAAAATTATTTACTTTATTTTATTTTATTTTGAATATTATTCCCTATTTTGGAAAAATATTTTTCTAGAATTTAGGGTTTCTTACTTGTGCAAGTTGTCTACTTCAAGGCTATTTAAGCCTTCTTTTGGACAGCTGCATGGCGTTTCCGAGTGTAATCTTTCTAGACAATAGTTTTTAGAGTTTTTCTCCCTTTTCCTTTACTTTTCTTTTGGCACTATATCGAACCAATTACGAACCTTGGCTACATCATCACGATGAGCGGCTAAGGTAAGTGTTTCAATTCATAGGTTGGTGTAGCCAATTGCAATGTTGTGAGGCTCGAACTTTAATGTAGTTTTCTTATAATTGCAAGTGTTCTTCGATTCCTATATTTATTTTATGAGCATGTATTTTTTATTGAATTGACACCTCGATCGCTTTATATGCTTGATTTCTATTCATGATGCATGATCTATAATTGTCGTGCTGATTGAACCTTGTAGCGTTAGGATTATTACATGTGTGTTTTATGGGTTTCCATAATTGCATAGCTTGCATGTTTAATTCTAGGAATTAAAGGAGCATCTTGGTTAGGTTGAAGTTATTTTATCTAACTAGTTTGTCTTGGTCTTTCTAAAGTACTTAATGCTTTTATCTAAATAATTTTGAACGATTTCGTGCCAAATTGCTTAGGTAATTAGCATTAACTTTGGCATTTGTTAGAGTTGATGATTTTAGGGGATTTGTTGCTTTCTGGGGTTTCCTAATAGTTGACCGAGTGCTTACATGATTAAGTTAAAACGTTTTATATGCCTATGATCGATTTTGCAATTGGATAAATTGTACATGTGAATTCGATTTTGGTAAGATTTGATCTATCTTTATTTTTATTTGCTTATGTTTTATTTTATTTATAAAAATCCCCCCTTTTTAATTGTTTTCACCTTTGCAAATTTAATTTGAGAAATTGATATTTGGTTCCCTGAGATTGACTCGGTCCATTCAATGCTACAAGTAGCTTAGGATTGGTTTATAAATTGTAATTTGACGAGCCCTCGACAAGCTCGCGTCAAGTTCTTATTATAGAACCACTTCGATCTTTGATCAACATCGACGAGGCGATTGAAAATTGACCTGAACATTGAACAAAAAGAGATGGCAACCTCTTGTGAGGCCAAGGTTAGCGGTTGGAGGGTGCATTGAGTGTGATTACGGTGAAGGGAAGAAAAAGTTTGGGAGTTTGCAATTGATGAAGGAGAGAAGCAAAGATGTTGAGGTTGTTAGTTGAGGAAGAAAGAGGAAAAAAATGGAGATGGGTGTAGCTGGACAAAAAAAACGTTCAAGAAGGAAAAAAATTGTGGAGGAAAAAAATGGAGAAAAAAAAAGATAGGGAAGAGGGAGAAGACATGAGAGAGAAAGAAGGAAAGAAAGGGAGTGTCTTTTGTGGAAGAAAGTGGTTCTTGGAGAAAGAAAGGCGATTGGCATGGGAGAGAAGGAAGAGAGAGTTTTTGTTTTAGAAAATGAAGGAGAAGATCACGAGTTTGCCTTGAAACCCAAAACAACACTTTGACATCTAAGAAAAGATTCTAGATTTTTTAATTTAAAAAGATAATAATTACATTTTAATACTTTTAACCATAAAAAACATTTGAAGTTGATAGTCCATTAGCATGCATGTTTGTTTCATACTAATAGGGCTTAGGTTCAAATCCTCTTTATTTATATATATATATATATATATATATATATATATATATATATATTATGGCTAATGTTCATTTTCGGCTAATTCCTTTTTTATACAAAAAAGTCACAAAAAGTCAAATCCATTTAGACCAAATATGAGATTTACATTTAATTTTCACTAAGATTTTTAAGAATATTTATGAAAATTGGAAAAAAAATGTAAGGATATGTAGTTTTTATTTTTTTTTAAATGGTAAAGTGAAAATAAATATCGAAGGACGTAAATTATTTTCTTTTTTAGGATAAAGAACACAAATTATTTTGAATATGAATTTTCATAATATTTTAATTAGATGTAACCATTAAAGAATGGTTGTATACCAAAGCATAAATTTTTATTATAGCTACAATTTTTTTTAACGTAAAAATATGAATTAATATGGTTAGTACTCCCCCTTAAGATAGGCGCAACACATTGAGAACTCCCATCTTGCCTATTAGAGACTTAAAAGCAGAAAAAGGCAAAGCCGTGGTAAATATATCAGCCAACTGAAGCACTAAACAAATAGGCATCAATTTGACTTCTCCTCATACGATCTTCTCTTGCACGAAATGGCAATTGAGCTCAATGTGCTTTTGTACGCTCATGAAAAATGGGGTTAGAAGAAAAATGTATAGCAGACATATTGCCACAAAAAATTAGAGCATGAGAAGGAGTATGTAAGTCTTTTAATAACTATAGTATCCAAACCAATTCACTGGTTGTAGCAGTGAGCGCTCGATATTCAGCTTCGGCTGAAGAACAAGATATAGTACTCCGCTCTTTAGCCTTCCACGATATGAATGGGTCCCCTAAAAAGATACAAAAGCCAGTCGTGGACTCATGAGAGTCCAAACAGGATACTGAATTGGCAACTATAAAGCCCGAAGCTGGAATGATAAAGAAGCTAATAGGAAAATACCTTAGCCAGGACCATGAACGTGCTCGCTAGATACATCAAATAAATTTATACTGGTTGGCACCGAGTATTTGTAGTACTTAGTGGTGATCACTTCTATAAAGCCTCGCGTTATAAAATCAGGCTATTTTAGAATATTTAGACTCAGTTATTTGTTACAGTTCTAATTTGAAATATTAGAATTTTAAAGTTTAACCCTTAAGTTGTTAAATTAAATTTCTAACAAATTTAGGGAAAAGAGATTTTTAGTTAAATCTTTAATTCCTAAAGGTTGGAAGTTTAATTTTAGATTCTATCTCCAAAATTCAAGAGAAACCCAAATCCTCAATCCTTTAGAATTTTTCAAATCTTTTAGAATTTAAATTAGGACTTTATAAAGGTCTAAAATGTTTCCTTCTACTTATTGGCTTTTTACTTTTGGGGAAATTAAAAAAGATAGAAGGAATTAAAAACAAAAAAAGAGTAAAAGCCCTAGGATTCTTCTTCTTTCTTCTTCCCCTCTCCCACACGTTGAACAAGCCGCCTAACCCTTTTTCTTCTTCTTCTTTGACCACGCTGGCACCATCTCCTCCCTCTTTCGTCCCCTTCTCAGGCGAGTCTCCCTTGGCGAGCGAAGCCCTCTAGTAGTGGCGAGCATCACAATGGCGTGTTGACTCCTCTCCCCTCACCGTTTTGTGAGCAATTGCCGACACCCACGAGATTTTCTTCTCTCTAACGGCATGCACTAAGCCAGCATCCACGGAACCACGACCCACTCTGGCGTGTCCCTTTAGCACGTTTTAGGCATTCGTAACTTACAGATCAGTGATTTGATGATTGGGTATTCGCGGATGCAGCAGTTTGGAGAGTTTTTCAATAGGTTTGGTTGTTTTGTGTGATTTCCTGGCTTTTCAACGAGGTTTGGTTGTCCCACAGTTCTTTAGTGTTAGATTTGCAATACCCATACCTTAAACATCTGTGATTTGTGATTTTAAGTTCGTTCAAACATCAACCAGCAAGCCTTCCAGTCTTTTTAGCGCTGATAGGTAAGTTTCACCACAATTTAAACCTTTCGTAAATCTATTTAAGTATTTTAGCTTTGGTTCAGATATGTAAGAACCTTCAATTTGCAGTTTAGGATCGATTCAATCACATTCGAAGAACAAACAACAAGAGTAGGAGCTCTTTCGGTAAGTTTCAGTACGTTTTTTTTCGCAAATCACTTAAAGTGCTGTGATTTAGTTTTTAACTTTTGGAAGTGTCTTCGTAGTGGTTCGAACTAATTTAGAGTCCCTTTGAACACTTTTCATCAAGGGTCGAGCTATTTTGGTGAGCTTAAGATGGTAAGGTTGTGTCTAAACCTTTTGAATTTTCTTTAGGTGCTTTAATGTAGGTTCTAACTTGTAGAAGCTTTCTGTCTGCAATTTCGAATAAACTCGAACATCTTCAAACTCTAACCAGCAAGGTTTTGAGGCCACTTAGCAGTGTTCGGTAGGTGATACCACGTTCTAGACCTTTTCGAACTCCACTAGAGTACTTTAGATAGGTCTATAATCTTGAATACTCTTTGTTATAGGATTTAGTTCAGTTTTAGAGTGTTCAAACTCAGCTTAAGAGTGATTTTGGGTAAGAAAATTTCTCTCGAACACTCATTCTATTTCGGATAAGGTTATTGAACTCAATTTTGATCTCTAAACCTTGTCTACCTTGTCTTGGAAATCACTTGGACTATCTTAGGATCGCATTAGGTAAGTAGAATTCTTCCTGTGGGGTATGTTTGCTTGTTTGTAAGCATGTTGTATACTTTAACTGCTTAATTATGAATATTTGCATGAGTTGTACTACTCTTTGATATATTTGGACTTATTGAGCATGCTTTTGTGAATATGTGTTGTTGAGAAAATTGTTACAGTGGTTGTGGTTTCATGTTTGATGGCCATGGTGTTGTTCTATGATCTTGTGATATTAAGCATGTTGGTTGTATGTTGAGCACGTTTATGAGTTTTAGCATAATGTGTTTTCATGTGGGTTTGGCATAGAGCATGACTTAGAATCCTGCTTAGGACTTACATATGCTAGTGAAAAAGAAGTCTGAGGATCGTGTATAGAAAAAATAAATGGATGAATATCAGGTGCCTTGATCAAGTGATTGAAGGGTGGAATGTCACTAGTGGATTAAGTAGCACCGATGGCCTTGTCTTAAGATAGTTAGGGTCGGTGTGCTGTGTCCAGAAGGACAAGTGTTGGAGATTCTTGAGAACGTTGATGGCCTTTGATGAAAACATAGTTGGGGTCGACGGTGAGCGTCAGTGGCCCTGGATGCAAATAGTTGGGATCGGCAGAGAATGTCAGTGGCCTTAAATAAAATCAATGAGGATCAACGTGTCTCGTAGGAGTCGGTTTTAGAAAGCCTTGTGCGAGTTATAGTGTGAACATTGAGTGTGCTTGAGGTTTGAGATTAGGTGAGTTGATTTTATATGAGATGTTAATTCATGGGTCAAGCATGTTGTGATCGTTATCTACTTCCCATGTATGATGGAAATGTCTAATTTCGTAATTGTTGTGTATAGCATGATGTTTGCCTTGTATTTTTGTTGGTGGCTCCTCATATGTGAGCTACTTACTTGTACGTGTTATGTACTGACCCACCCACATATTTTGTAGGTGATGATTATGATGAGCCTAGTGGTGCTGAGAAGGAGACTTGAGAAGAGAAAGACCATAACTAGCTGGTTTTTTTTTTATTTAGTAGTTGTCTTTGTTAAGCTTTGTTTAGTTGAATTACTTTTCTAGTTGATTGTATTCTGTTGCAGACTATGGCATTTCATTTTCTTAGTTGGTTTTGTTAGTCTAACTTCTGTTGTGACATCTAGTTTGTGGACTTTGTGTCGTTGCTTCATTCTTTTAGTTAGAGTTTTATTTTTATCGTAATTGATTAGATATGAAGGCAATTTTGTTACCATTAGTGAGTTGGTTTAAGTTGTGAATTTTGTCTCATGTGGAAGGTTGGTAATAGGCCTTTGCTAGGATATTTTACCTTTATGGAATGAGTTTGCTTGAACTTAATAAAGTAGTCATGTTCTTTACATACTTAACATGATGGTTTGTTTCTGGTTCCCTAATAGTCGTTCGAGTTGGAGTTGGGATGTTGTTTTGTTCTAACTCTCTAGTGGTTATTGAATTGAAGTTAGAATGGTTGTTGGGTGATTCTGAATATAGAAGTGTGTTTTGTTATCTAACATGTATTACACAAATTTTGGTATTGTTGTAGTTACGTCGTTATGCTGTCGAAATTTTTGGGGCATAATGGTTATTGGTTTAGTAGCGTTCCCAAAGTTAGGTTAACATTTGTGGGCGTTACAGTTGGTATCAGAGTAGAGTTGCTCATGTAGACTGACCTAGTAAAACAAGGTTGTTAAGTTGTTTTAGGCTTAATGGTCTTTCTCAGTCTCCTCTCCATCACCAGGTATGATTACTTACTGTCTACGACATTTCCTAACTTACTTGGATTACTTGTGTTGTATGAGCATTGTTTGATTTGTTTCCTTACTTTATATGATTATACTTTGAATTGATTGTGCTTTCATGTATGAATAGCTAGGCCTAAGATGTTCCCTTTAGCTAACTAGTTAGATGTGTGTTTATCTTGTGCTTATTGCTTGCTAGTAGGCTTAGGATGCTCTCGTAGTTGGCTAGATAGTTTGTGTTTTGTTTTTGTGCTTGTTGTGTGCTAATAGGGTTAGAATGTTGCTTTAAGATTAACTTTAGTACTTTGAATCCTATTTTGTTTGCTAGTAAGTTGGATATGTGACTCTAGTGCTCTTTACATAGACCATGCCTCCACGAAGAGGTCGACCGAGGGTTCTGAAAGAGTTAATATTAAGAAAGCAGAAGTAATTTTGGATCTTAAGCACTCTAATTACATCAATTTGATCAAATAAATAGCATGCTCAAAAACGGAAAAACAGAGAATAAGAACACTACCTTTGATGCTCAAAATTCTCCTAATCCTTGGCCAATTTCTGATCACGAACACTTCGTGGACCTCCCTTAGGATCTTCCCTACTATCCTCAGGCCTTGGAACGGATTGTGGGATCCTTAATTGAGAGAATTTATGAGAGAGAGAGCAAAGGTCTAAAAACCGAAAATTCTCCAATTTTCTGCAAAATTCTTCTCACCCATGGTGTTTCTTCTTATTTAAAACAAGTCATAAGCTTCCTTAAGCTTTGTGAAGATGACAACACATGAGTGATGAGGATTAAACAAGAAGGAGGTGGCCAATTTTGGTTGATTTTAAAAAGCAAGAAGCTTATTCATGGAAAAATGGATTTGGTCCTAAATTCATTCTAAAATGAATTTGATTTTTCTTTTAATTTTAATTCAAAATTAATATTAAATTAATTTTAAATTAAAATCAAATTTTAATTAATTAAACAATTTAATTAATTTTAAATAATTATTTAATTTAATATCAAATATCAAATTAAATAATTGGACCAATCCCGATTTCTCAAATCGAATGTTCGAACATGAATCCCTATTCATGTTTTAAACCGAACTAATATTTAAATCAAATTTAAATATGTCCACCTCTTCTTTATCATAGTTTAATTCATAATTAAGCTATGAAACGATAAGTATATCGCATATAATTAACGTTTTCTCCCAAAATCGAATTTGAACAATTCAAATTCTTTTCTCTCAAAATGTTACAAGGCTTAATCCGAGCTAGTAAGGAGAACCTAATGGACCTACAGATCATGAGCTCCAACGATACGAGATTAACCGGCCAAACTCTTTAGCCTAGCTAATCAACATTCGTTAACCACCGGGACACTCCACTAAAGCCCAGTGGCTGCACTCTCCTCACTATAGATATATTTATGTCCACTCGATATAACCATGGTTAGTAAGTCGATCCTTCACAGGTCGATCGTAATTACAGCTGGGTCAAATAAACCGTTTTACCCCTGTAATTACTTCTTGTTCCTTAAGTCCCACTGATCCTCTAATGAACAATTGGTTTGTGGTCCAACCAACAAACCGAATCCCTCTCGGGCCAATGAGAGGGTGGGCCCATTGTTCAAGACCCGGAGTCAGCACTTAAGGGAACAACCTCTCTACGAAACCCTAAAGCGGGTAGGAGTGAATTCCATCTCGCATGACTATGTTCCCAACTATCTACTCGGTCTTATCCCCAAAATGGGAGGCTTATTGAGTTGGCGATCTCGGGCCACTCTCACCCATGCAAATCTAAGGATAATCCCGAATAAACAGGAGTTCATAGCACACTCAGGATTAAGATCGAGTTACCTAGGTCATCGTATGAAAATAGTCAGTTAAAACAGTAAACGGAGTTAAAAAGTCTAAGTGACTATTTCGCGGTCCAGTCTTATGCAAACTCATTGTATAGGACACCCTCACTTTCATGTCTCCACATGAACGATTCAGGATCACGTCGTTAGTACTATACAAAGTGGGCCGCATCCATAGTGTCCCCAGGATAAGGTACCCAGCCCTATCCCTATACTATAGACCGTTCTGACTATTACTCGAACTTGATCCACTTTTATGTCATACATAAAGTTCAAGTTTACATCTTATAGTCAAGGGTTCTTAGTTCATTGGATTTGAGTTAAAATGACGCAATTCACTTTATCCAATAACACCTGTACTGAATAAACCTCAATAACATCTTTATTGCAAAATGGAATATACATTGAGTTTACAAAACCACGAGTTTTAGGACACAAAACCCAACAGGTTCGAGGACGAAGCAAGCATTGCAGAGGGAGTCAATCCACCTACCCCAGAAGAAGTCGATCCGCCTACCCCAGAGGAAGTCAATCCACCTGCCCCAGAGGGAGCGAACCCACTTGTCCCTCTTGCAACCCCGCCTGTACTCCTCACGGCGAAAACCCTCCAAACTCTATTCGACAACATGACCCAGAGGAATGATAGGCAACCTCACAACAAAAACTAGGCTTCGAGTGCACAGGATAAAGCCCAATTCATTAGAGACTTCAAGAGATATGGACCTCTTACCTTCGACGAATGGTCAGAGGATGCCATAACAGTGGTACGATGGGTTGCTGAACTAGAAGCAATGTTCGACTATCTTAATTATTGCAATCACCTAGAGGTTTAAGGTGCAGTCTTTATGCTTCAAGATGAGTCGCGAGTATGGTGGAAGTCCATTGAGGCTTCCGAGGATCATGCGAATGAGCCCGTCGCTTGGATGAGGTTCAAAGATCTCCTTTATGAGTACTATTTCCCTGACACCGTGAAAAATGACAAGGAAACTAAGTTCCTCCACCAACACAGGAAGCCATGTTAGTGAGTCCAGTACGAGAGGAAGTTCATCGAGCTCTCGCACTTTGCTCTAGACATGGTCAACACCCCAGAGAAAAAAATTAAGAAGTTCATCAAGGGGTTACGAGAGGAAATTAAAGGTGCAATGGCCTTAAAGGAACCTACCACTTTCGCCGCAGCACTCAGAGGTGTGTTGATTATGGACAAGAATGTGATGAAAAAAGTACAACCACCTCGTTGGGAAACTAGTTCCACATCCGGTTTCAAGAGGAAGTCTTTTCTTTCGTCATTCAGCCAGCCTCCAGAAGTGCAATGTCAGCAAACACAAGGTCAAGCTAATCTTCCTCTACTATGCAACTCTCGCAATCGACGCCATATCGGTAAATGTTGGGGTGTTTAGAGGACTTGCTTCAATGTGGCAAAAATGGTCACTATGCAAAGGTGTGCCCGACTAATGACAAGGCTAACGCTGAAAAGATGGCCCCAAAGGCTGTCTCAGCACTTGGGCTAGAAGAAAAGAAAAAAGCATGAGTCTTCGCTCTCACAAAGGAAAAAGTGGAGGATACTCATGCAATTGCAGTAGGTACACTACTCTAACTCGAATATTATGTATAATGCCTTTTTATCCATCTTGTTCTTAGTAAATTCTTTACTTAGTAGCTATCTTGGTCCTTAGTGTTCTTTTTTTTTATGTTGTTAGATTTTTGACAGAAGTTATTCTTTGCTTCCTTGGCAATTGTTGTCAAGTGACCCTCGGGCTAATAGGTTAACTACTTTAGTGCCCCTACCATTGGCCAAAGTTTCAAGGCTAGGAAGTACCAAGACCTTCAAGGAATCAAGAACTTTTACTTGGAAAAAGGAGCTATAGATCCAAATCCTCTAGGAAAGAGTGTCTTGCTACAAAGAGGGTAGAACGAAGGCGAAGTATCCTAAAGCTACTAGACCAGCAACTTTCGAGGACAAAAGTTTTTAAGGTGGGGAGTCTATAATGCTCTGCGTTATAAAATCAGGCTATTTTAGAATATTTAGACTCAGTTATTCGTTACAGTTCTAATTTGAAATATTAGAATTTTAAAGTTTTTAGCCCTTAAGTTGGTAAATTAAATTTCTAAAAATTTTAGGAAAAATAGATTTTTAGTTAAATCTTTAATTCCTAAAGGTTGGAAGTTTAATTTTAGATTCTATCTCCAAAATTCAAGAGAAACCCAAATCCCCAATCCTTTAGGAGTTTTCAAATATTTTAGAATTTAAATTATGACTTTATAAAGGTCTAAAATGTTTCCCTCTAGTTATTGACTTTTTACTTTTGGGGAATTAAAAAAAAAAAAGAGAGAAGGAATTAAAAACAAAAAAAGAGTAAAAGCCCTAGGATTTTTCTTCTTTCTTCTTCCCTTATCACGTTGAACAAGCTATCTAACCCTTCTTCTTCAACCATGATGGTGCCATCTCCTCCCTCTTTCGTCTCTTTCTCCAGTGAGTCTACCTTGGAGAGCAAAGTTCTGTAGCAATGGCAAGCATTACAGTGGCGCTACAACTCGTCTCCCTTCACCGTTTCACGAGCAATTGCCAACACCCATGCGATTTTCTTCTCTCTAACGACATGCACTAAGCCATCATCCATGGATGCATGACCCACTCTGGCGTGTCCCTTCAGCGCGTGTTAGGCATTCGTAACTTGCATATCAGTGCGTCGATGATTGGGTATTCGCAGATTGCAGCAGTTTGGGCGTTTTTCGGTAGGTTTGGCTGTTCTGCGCGATTTCCTGGATTTTCAACGAGGTTTGATTGTCCCACACTTCTTTAGTGTTAGATTTTCAATACCCTACCTTAAACATCTGTGATTTGTAATTTTAAGTTCGTTTGAACATCAACCAGCAAGCCTTCCAGTCCTTTTAGCGCTGATCGATAAGTTTCACCACAATTTAGACCTTTCACAAATCTATTTAAGTATTGTAGCTTTGGTTCTAACATGTAGGAACCTTCAATTTGTAGTTTCGGATCGATTCGAACACATTCGAACAACAAACACCAAGGGTAGGAGCTCTTTCGATAAGTTTTAGCACGTTTTATTCTTTTCGCAAATCACTTAAAGTGCTGTGATTTAGTTTCTAACCTTTGGAAGTGTCTTCGTAGTGGTTCAAACTAATTCAGAGTCCCTTCGAACACTTTTCGTCAAGGGTCGAGCTATTTTGGTTAGTTTAAGGTGGTAAGACTGTGTCTAAACCCTTTCGAAATCTATTTAGGTGCTTTAATGTAGGTTCTAACTTGTAGAAGCTTTCAGTTTGCAGTTTCGAATAAACTTGAACATCTTCAAACTTCGACCAACAAGGTTTCAACGTCATTTGGCAGTGCTCGGTAGGTGATAACGCGTTCTAGACCTTTTCGAACTCCACTATAGCAGTTTAGATAGGTCTCTAATCTTTAATACTCTTTGTTATAGGATTTAGTTCAATATTGAAGTGTTCAAACTCAGCTTAAAAGTGATTTTGGGTAAGAACGTTCCTCTCGAACACTCTTATTTCGAATAAGGTTATTGAACTTAGTTTTGATCTCTAAACCTTGTCTACCTTGTCTAGGAAATCTCTTGGACTATCTTAGGATCGCATTAGGTAAGTAGAATTCTTCCTGTGGGGTCTGTTTGCTTGTTTGTTAGCATGTTGTATACTTTAACAGCTTAATTATGAATATTTGCATGAGTTGTACTACTCTTTGATATATTTGGACTTGTTGAGCATGCTTTTGTGAATATGTGTTGTTGAGCAAATTGTTATGGTGGTTGTGGTTTCATGTTTGATGAGCATGATGTGGTTCTATGATCTTGTGATATTAAGCATGTTGGTTGTAGGTTGAGCACGTTTATGAGTTTTAGCATAATGTGTTTTCATGTGGGTTTGGCATAGAGCATGACTTAGAATCATGCGTAGGACTTACGTATGCTGGTGAGAAAGAGGTCTGAGGATCGTGTATAGAAAAAATAGATGGATGAATATCAGGTGCCTTGATCAATTGATTGAGGGGTGGTATGTCACTAGTAGATTTAAAAGTAGCACCTAGATGTCACTAGTGCTGAGTCCAAAAGGACAAGTGTTGGAGATTCTTGAGAACGTTGATGGCCTTTGATGAAAACTCAGTTGGGGTCGAAGGAAAGCGTCGGTGGCCCTAGATGCAAATAGTTGAGACCGGCAGAGAATGTCAGTGGCCCTAAATAAAATCAATGAGGATCAATGTGTCTGGAAGGAGTTGGTCTTAGAAAGTCTTGTGCAAGTTATAGTATGAGCATTAAGTGAGCTCGAGGTTTGAGATTAGGTGAGTTGACTTTACATGAGATGTTGATTCATGGGTCTAGCATGTTGTGATCGTTATCTACTTCCCATGTATGTTGAGCATGTCTAATTTCATAATTATTGTGTATAGCATGATGTTTGCCTTGTATGTTGGTTGGCAGCTCCTCAAGTGTGAGCTACTTACCAGTACATGTTATGTACTGACCCAACCACAGATTTTGTAGGTTATTATTATGACGAGCCTGGTTGTGCTGAGAAGGAGAATTGAGAAAAGAAAGACCATAGCTAGCTGATTTTTTAAATTTAGTAATTGTCTTTGTTAAGCTTTGTTTAGTTTAATTACTTTTATATTTGATTGTATTCTGTTGCAAACTAGTTGTTGGTGTTTCATTTACATATTTAGCATGATGGTTTGTTTCTGGTTCCCTAATAGTTGTCCGTGTTGGAGTTGGGATGTTGTTTTGTTTTTAGTCTCTAGTGGTTATTGAATTGAAGTTAGAACAGTTGTTGGGTAATTCTGAATATAGAAGTGCGTTTTATTGTCTAACAGGTATTAGAAAATTTTTGGTATTGTTGTAGTTACGCTGTTATGCTGCTGAAATTTTTGTGGCATAATGGTTGTTGGTTTAGTAGCATTCCCTAAGTTAGGTTAAAATTTGGGGGCGTTACAGCTTCGAATGCAGAGAGGCGATGTTTTAGTTATTCAGTCTTTCTTAAATTGGATTGAGGAATCACTCTATGGGGGGGAAGGGGGTTATGCAACAAAAGCCAAATGAAAATAAATTCAATTAAACTGAGAATTAAGCGAAGAGAAAATTTAACCTTGCTAAATACCACGCCGGGGAGTGTTGGGTTCAAGTCATGTAGCAATGATCATCGAAAGTTAAACAAACAATATTTAACCCATATTTTAAGCTCATCTGACTACTTGGAACTGTTGGAATTTATTCTCTAAAGCCTCGTAATTAATGATTTATTTAATAATCAATAATAATTTTGATTATTTTATTTGTAATATAATATTATCCATTATATGAAAAATCTAAGGTTATTAGTGAAATTTTGAACAGTATGTGGTTGACATACGAGAGGATCATGTTCAAGAAATAACCTAAAGGGCCATAGTATATGAATAAGTTTGGGTTGCCTTATCTTGGTAACACTATTGATACGGCCATAGTTTGTAATAGTTACAAATGATTTGATCCAAATCGTTCATGCGGAGACATGTGAGTGGGGATATCTTATACAAAGAATTTGTATAAGACTGGACCACGAAATATTTAATCACTCTTTATAAATTCGTTAATTGAGAAGATTAATATTTGATCCAAACAATCACTGATGGAGTGTTTAACACTCTAGCGGAAGCAATTCGGATCTCAGGCCTCTTACTTTACACAAATTTCATGAACAAAGCATGTTGACAAAACTAGGAAAAACAAAGCGTGAAGAAAACTAACCTTTGAAGATCTATAATCAGCAAACCGTTAGCTTGATTGAATAACAAACACGTCGTGGACCACCGTTAGTGTCTTCCTTGCTATTCTCCGGCCTTAGAACGGTTTGTGAGAACCAATTGTGATAGAAAATGAAGGGAAAAGAGAGAAAGCAAGTTGCTGTTTTTTTTTTTTTTAATGGAAATTTTCAGCAAGTTCTTCCAACAATTTTAGCAAGTTTTTCCATCAACTACACCAATTTCTTCTATCAATTCTTAAAAAAAAAAAAAAAAAAAGACATGCAAACAAGCTTATATAATCAAAGATAAGAGAAGGTGGGATGGATTAGTCATGAGATTTGGTGTCAAAGCCATGGATTATGCATGAAAAACATCACCGAAAATGAACCTCATTTTGACATGAAATAATCCACTCAAATGAAATTAATTTTCATAAAATATAAATTCAAAAAAAAATTTAGGAAAGAAAGAAAAAAAAGTTTAATAAATTTTATTTATTTATTTAATTTGATATCTTATATCAAATTAAAAAAAAAAAAAACAAATCCCAACCTTTCTCAAAAAACAAATGTTTGAACCAAAATATGTATCAGATACATATTAGGAATATTTAAACCATATTTAAATATTTTTCAACTCTCTCTATAATATAGTTTAATTCACAATTAAACTATATGTATAATAGGTCAATTATATCGTATATAATTAACACTTACTCCCTAAACCTAATTTGAACAATTCAAATTCTCTCATCACACTGTTATGAGGTTTAGTCCAATATGAGCTAGTAGGGGGACCTAATGGACTACAGATCATGAGCTCCAACGATCCGAGATCAACCGGCTAAACTCTTTAACCTAGCTAACCAACATTCGTTAACTGCCGGGACACTCCACTATAGCCCAGCAGTTGCACTTTCCTCACTGTAGATATATTTCTATCCACTCGATATAACCATGATTAGTAAGTCGATCCTTCACAGGTTGTTCGTAATTACAGCTAGGTCAAATTTATCGTTTTACCCCTGTAATTACCTCTTGTTCCTTAAGTCCCACTGATCCTCTAATGAACAATTGGTTTGTGGTCCAACCACCAAACCGAGTCCCTCTCGAGCCAATGAGAGGGTGGGACCCCTTGTTCAAGACCTAGAGTCAGTACTTAAGGGAACAACCTTATCTACTAACCCTAAAACGAGTAGGAGTGGATTCCTTCTTGCAGGACTATGTCCCCAGCTATTTACCCGGTCTTATCCCCAAAATGGTATGCTTATTGAGTCGGCATCTCGGGCCACTCTCACCCATGCAAATAAAAGGATAATCCCGAATAAATAGGAGTTCATAGTTAGCTCAGGATTAAGATCAAGTTACCTAGGTCATCGTATGAAATAATCAGTCTTAACAGTAAACGACGTTAAAAAGTAAAAGTGACTATTTCGCGATCTGGTCTTATGCAAACTCATTGCACAGGATGCCCCCACTCATGTCTTTACACGAACGATTTAGGATCACACCGTTTGTACTGTATACAAAGTGGGTTGCATCCATAGTGTCCCCAAGATAAGGTACCCAACCCTATCCCTATACTATAGATCGTTCTGGCTCTTTCTCGAACTTGATCCACGTTTATGTCTCCACATAAAGTTCAAGTATACATACTATAGCTTGGGGTTCTTAGTTTATTGGATTTGGATTACATAATGGACAATTCACTTATTATTCAATAACATCTTTACTGAATAAACATTAATAACAACTTCATTGATAATAGGATTTGTTTACAGTTTACAAACTACGAGTTTTAGGACATAAAACCCAACAAACTCCCACTTGGACTAAAACTCTAGTGGGGTTAAACATAATGTTGAGCGATAGAGAAAATACATATAAATTCAATAAACTAGGGCATCACATACCCATGCCTTTTCTCCCACTTGCCCTATATTACATAGCTCGTAGTCCTAAGCTCAGTAGGTGTCCCTCAAACACTTTAGCCGTGAGAGCCTTTGTAAACCGATCAGCGATGTTGTGCTCCGACGCAATTTGTGTGACGATCACATCTCCTCGTTGCACTATCTCCCTAATGAGATGGTATTTGCTCTCAATGTGCTTCCCTCGCTTATGGCTTCTAGGTTCTTTAGAATTCTCCACTGCTCCACTATTATCACAATAAAGGGTGATAGGTAAATGAATATTTTGAACAACTTCCAAATCCGTTAAGAACTTCCTAAGCCCCACAGCCTCCTTTGCTACTTCACAAGTAGCTACATATTCAACCTCCATGGATGACTCAGCAATACAATCTTGCTTTATACTCCTCTAAACTATTGCTCCTCCGTCAAGAGTGAACACTGATCCCGATGTAGATTTCCTCGAATCCTTATCGGTCTGAAAATCATAGTCAGTGTATCCTGTAAGGGTCAAATCCTTAGAGCCATACACAAGCATATAGTCCCTCGTTCTCCTAAGATACTTGAGGATGTTTTTAACTGCAGTCCAGTGATCATATCCCGGATTTGACTGTTACCTGCTGACAATTCCCACAGCATAGCAAATGTTAGGTCGAGTACATAACATGACATACATCAGACTACCAACTGCTGATGCATAGGGAATGCGTCTCATGTCCTCAACTTCATGAGGTGTCTTAGGACATTGCTCCTTAGATAAATGAACTCCATGCTGGCAAGGTAACAAACCCTTCTTGGAATTATGCATCGAATATCATATCAACATCTTGTCGGTATAAGATGCCTGAGACAGTGCTAGCGTTTTATTTTTTCGATTCCTAATGATCTGAATCCCTATAACAAATTGAGCCTCTCCCAAATCTTTCATTTGGAATTGGGTTGCTAGCCATCACTTAATGTCAGTCAAGAATCCTACATCATTCCCAATGAGTAGGATATCATCTACATACAACACTAAGAAAGCTATAATGGTGTTGATAATCTTCTTGTAAACACAAGGTTCATCAACATTCTATTCAAAGCCATATGATTTCATCGCAGTATCAAACCCTATATTCCAAGATCTGGATGCTTGTTTCAACCCATAAATTGATCGTTTAAGCTTGCAAACTTTTTGCTCTTGACCTTGTACAACGAACCCCTCTGGTTGAGCTATATAGATACTCTCTTCAAGATTGCCATTCAGAAAGGCTGTCTTGACATCCATTTGCCAAATTTCATAATCATAAAACGTGGCAATGGATAAAAGTATTCTAATCAATTTAAACATGGCAACAGGGGAGAAGGTTTCTTCATAGTCCACCCCCTCCTTCATGGTAAAACCTTTTGCCACAAGTCGAGTCGTAAAGGTTTGTACCTTACCGACTTGGTCTCGTTTCCTCTTGTAGATCCACTTACAACCAATAGGTTTTACCCCATCCGCTGTTCTACTAGTTCCCAGACAGAATTATAGTACATCAACTCCATTTCGAGGTCCATGGCTTTAATCCATTGGTTTCTGTCCACATTATTCATTGCCTGTTTATAGAACAATGGATCCTCAACGCCATCATTAGGTATGACAACTTGGGCTTCTGTCAAACCCGTGTAACGGTCGGGCTGAGTGACAACCCTCCCACTACCTCGAGGCATTCTCAACTCTTGAGAAGAATGTGACTAACTTGAGATGCCAGCTCTATCAACACCTCTTGTTGAAGGACTAGCCTGATCAACAACTCTTGTTTATTCATCTGTAGCTTATCTAAAAATTTCACTCAGTACTAATTTACTGCTTGGTCGATGATCTCTCATGTGGTCTTCTTCCAAGAATGTAGCGTTTGTCGACACAAACACTTTATTTTCTTGAGCATCGTAAAACATACCACCTTTCGTTTTCCCATATCCCACGAATAGGCATAATTTCGAACGGCATTCCAATTTCTTTGGATTTGCTACCAACACGTGTGCAGGGCATCCCCAAATCCTGAAGTGACGTAAACTACCTTTACATCCTCTCCATAACTCATAAGGTGTTTCAAAAATACTTTTAGAGGCAACCATGTTCAAAATATATACTGCAGTCTCTGCTGCATGTCCCCAAAACGAATCAGGCAATTGAGCATAGCTCATCATAGAACGAACCATGTCTAACAGGGTTCTATTCCTCCTTTATGATACACCGTTCTATTGAGGTGTACCCGGTGCTGAGAGTTGGGATGTGATTCCATGTTCTATCATATAGTCTTGGAATCTCGAGACCATATACTATCCACCTCGATCATATCGAAGTGTCTTAATCGTCTTACCTAATAAGTTCTCAACCTCAGCCTTGTACTCCTTTAACTTTTCAAGGGCTTTGGACTTATGATGTATTAGGTAGAGATAGTCGTACCTTGAATAATTATAAATAAAACTGATGAACTATTCATACCCTCCTCGAGCTTTGACATTCATTGGACCACAAAGATCTGAATGCACGAGCTCTAAGGGTTCTTTGGCCCTATAACCTTTTCCAGAAAAAGGTCGTTTGGTCATTTTACCCTTAAGACAAAACTCACATGGAGGTAAAGAGTCATCTTCTATCTGACTTAGAAGCTCACTCTTGACCAATCTCCCAATCCTGTTGAGATTAATGTGGCCAACTCTCAAGTGCCAAAGATAAGTACTAGGAGAAAATTTTTGCCTTGTAGTTTGAGTTTCTACTGTTCTAAACATCTCGGTATTTAAAATAGCTTTTGTCTCGATTGGTCTTAACACGTACAAGTTGTTTTCAAGCTTTGCATAACATATTTCAACACCTCTTTTATTAATGAACACTTCATTAACATCAAAAGATATTGAATACATATGTTCTAACAAACAAGAGATAGAAACAAGGTTCCTTTTTATCCTAAGAACCATATATACATTTTCAAGCAAAATGAATCTATATTTAAAAAAACAACTTGATTGCTCCTACTGCTGTAGCTGAGACGACCTCTCCTATTCCAATCTTGAGAGTCATCTCACCTGTCTCAAGCTGCCTCCAGGAACTAGTTTCCTGAAAAGAAGAACATATATGATTAGTGGCCCCTGAATCAAGTATCTAGGCAGAGTAATCGTTTTCCACTAAAGATGTTTCCATAACGAGTAAATCATATTTACCTTATTTCGCTTTCTCAGCTTTCTTCCCTGCAAGGTACTTGGGGCAGTTACGCTTCCAGTGCCCCTCTTCATTGCAGTGGAAACACTTTCCTTTATCTGTAACTTTTCCCTTGCTTTTGCGAGTAGCAGGAATCTGTACTTTTCCCTTCCCTTTGTCGTTTTTCTTTTGAATACCCTTATTCTTAGAAACGGAAGGTCCAGACTTTGTTCCTGAGGACGATCTTCTTTGGAACTTCTTTGAAGTGGCAACATTTGCCTCTCCCTCTTGTTCCGACTCCCATGTTACGACCTTCCGAATGGATGGTGTTCCTAGGGCAACCTATAGGCAGAACATGGGAATCTCGCGGTGCAATCTAATGGAGGAGATCATAGGATGTGTTGACACACTTCCTTCTCCCACTTACTATAAATACTTTCTCCATTCATCTTGTTATTGACTTATGCAAACAACTTCCAAATGGAGGCCGCTCCTAGGGCGACATGAGGCCGAGCATGATTCTCACGGTGTGAACTTCCCGGAGAGCGTGAAAAGAAAATGATATATCATATATACATTTTCCCTCCCACTAAGTATTTTAGACAGTTGGGTATATTTTTACTTAGGTATATTCTGGCTAATTAAACATATCCTAAGTTTATGTAATTTGTCCAAAAATGGACTTTACCTGCGATGTGTAGGTGATAAACACTTTAAAACCTCACATATCACACGTGCATGCTCATAAAACCATGTTAACCTAACTCAAGTACCAGATTGATCCCCAGGTAGGAGGTGTTCGGTAAACTGTCAGCTTAAATACCCCCAACCTTAGACAGGATCTCACCGGGTGAGTTATCTTGTAACCTTAGCTTTTACAAGTCTCATTCGATGTCTTTAACCCTAAATGAGCATGCATTTATCTTTGTTATAGATTTTAAATGTCTATTTCATTTTATAATGCTTATAAAAAAAAACTATAACATTCTTCTAAAAACGAATATAACGCTTATATTCCACTAAGGTAATTTTATGCAGCATGCATCGTTTATTTTCATTTAATTAATATAACGCTTATACTAATCACGCTTACCAAAAAATAAAACATACAACATTCATTTCATGAATTAATATAACTCCTTATACTAATAGTCATGAAATCCTATGCATGCATACTATATATTATAACACTTATAACATACTTTCAATTCATGAAACATGCTTTTCCTATGGTGGGACTTTAATCTATATGGCATACATTATGCACATACAACTCAATTTAATTAAATCCTACATTCACAATGCATAAATAATTAAACATGCTAACATGGACCGTTTTTGGCATCCTAGGCAAAGAAACATTATAAATATTACAATAATATTCATAAAACAGCGCCAGATCGTCATGGAATGCTTCGAACCTGCCCGAACCGAGTTAAAACCACCTGAACTTGACCAAGATGCACCGAACTGGACCGCTAGCCAACTTCCCGCCCCAATTACATCCTAATCTCAACTCTAACGACTCCAACAAATTACAGACACTTTATCAAGCAATAATGCCCAAAACAAATGGGCCTTTACAACATTTGCAACGAAATAAAGCTTGAAAGAAAGAAAAAATGCCAAAACCGAAAATCCATTTTAGCAAAACATTCATTCAACTTATGAATAATGCACCCACCATTTGAAATTTATGTAATTAAAGAGCCCAAAACTTGCTCTGATACCAATTGATGGAGTGTTTAACACTCTAGCGGAAGCAATTCAAATCTCAGGCCTCTTACTTTACACAAATTTCATGAACAAAACATGTTAACAAAACTAGGAAAAACAAAGCTTGAAGAAAACTAACCTTTGAAGATCTATAATCAGCAAACCGTTAGCTTGATTAAATCACAAACACGTCGTGGACTACCGTTAGTGTCTTCCTTGCTATTCTCCGGCCTTAGAACGGTTTGTGGGAACCAATTGTGATAGAAAATGAAGGGAAAAGAGAGAAAGCAAGATGCTGTTTTTTTTTTTTTAATGGAAAATTTCGGCAAGTTCTTCCAACAATTTTAGCAAGTTCTTCCATCAACTACACCAATTTCTCCTATCAATTCTTAAAAAAAAAAAAAACATGCAAACAAGCTTATATAATCAAAGATAAGAGAAAGTGGGATGGATTAGTCCTGAGATTTGGTGTCAAAGCCAAGGATTCTGCATGAAAAACACCACCAAGAATGAGTTACACACCATTGCCAAACTCCGGTTAGGATATGAAATAGAGATTGCACGGTGACATGATTCCTTCTAAAAATATTTCCAATACAATTATTTGAGATTATAGAAGAGTAGTAAAGCTAGTATATAACACTTCACCATTTGGAAATTTTAGGCTTACATGCTGAAACAAGCCCAAAAAGTCTGTATATGTCCAAGGATATGCCTAACCCCTAAGGAGTACAAAATAGTATTTTATCTAGTCCTAAAAAGAATAAGGTATTTGTACGACACATATCATTTTTCTATAAAGAATGTCAAATAAAAGAATACAAACCTTTAATAAGGTGAGATAGTGTTAATAAATTTGTCCCAAGTGAAGTCACTACATAGTTAACAAAAGTTGTTAACAATTTAATTACATTTGAAAGTCAAATGGATCCTAGTCATGAATTGGATAAGTCTCATCATAATGGGAGAGTTATGAGATGACTCAACCTTTACAAGGACTTAATTGAAGCCCAGGTTGTCAGTTAGATGACAAAGTAGAAAGCCTTATTGTCCTCAAAGTGAGATTAATGGCGAAAGGTTAAACTTAATAGGAGAAAGTGGACTACGAGTAAACTTTCTCACTTGTTGCCATACTGGAGTCTGTAAGTATTATTTAATTCATTGTTGTATATGAGATATGAAAAATGAATGTTTAGAATTCTTTTATGAAAAGAAATCTTAGATAATGGATCTACACAAATCAATCATAGAGGTTTATTTCGAAAGATCTAAAGCAAAAAGGTTTGCAAAATAGCAAAAATCCATTTATGAAATGAATTTTACCATTAGATCTTTGAATATAAGGTTTGATAAAAGTATCAAAACCTATGACTTTGGATAAATATTAATGAAGCTTGCATAGACAAGAAAATCATTAATTGCTTAGTAGATTTTTCTCATATTTTATGTTGATGATATTTTACTCATTATGAATGATGTAAGATTTCTATCTAACATAAAAAGTTTACTAAGTAACCAATTCCAAATGAGTGATTTGGAATGACTCGGTATATTTTATAAGTCCAAAATGGAGTTTTTACGGACAAACTGTTAACTTTGTCTCAATTATCTTATATTGACAAAGTTGTTGTCAAATATTTGATATTTATGTCTAAGGAAGAGTATTCTAAGACACCTCAAATATTGAGAGCACATGATTAATTATCTATTCTAAGTGGGAGACAATTAATGCATAAATGAGACTTAACATTTAATAACAGTTGATTAGCATATATCAGTTAAACGAATGGTATGACCATCGAGTAGAAAATTAAAAACTTACTCAAATCATCTGGGGATAATGAGAATTTTTTGTGTATGGAGTTAAAAATTTGATCTTTACAAGATTCACTAGTTCTTACAAAGATTTAGGAAAATCTATGTTAAGATAAATTTTTCCCTAAGTGGTGGAGTTAGGTATACAAGTTTAATGTTTTTGCTTCTGAAGCAACAAAATGACTTGTATAACTATAATAGTTCCTTAAAGATCTGAAAGGTGTTTTAGATATAATTTAGTTTATCCTCTTTATTACGATAATAGTGGTGCAAAGACTAATATTAAAGAAATTAGAAAATACCAATGTATAGGAAATCATATCGAGCGAGAGAAAGCAACATGGTAACAACCAAGATGGCTTTTAATGACAGTTGTTTGGATTTATATAAAAAGACTCTCCAGGCTAAAGTGTTTGAGGGTCACTTAGAGTGTCTTGGATTACAAGACATGTCTCCTCTTTGCTAGGGCAAGTGGGAGAACATGTTGGGTATAGAGTATGCCCTAGGATACATGTCTCATCGGCTTTAGTGCAAGTGGGAGATTGTTGGGATTTATGCCCTAAAGCCTCATAATTAATGATTTATTTGATAATTAATAATAACTCTGATTATTTTATTTACAATATAATATTATCCATTATATGAAAAATTCAAGGTTATTAGTGTAATTTTGAATAGTATGTGGTTGACATACGAAATTATCATGTTCAAGAAATAACCTAAAGGGTCATAGTATAAGGATAAGGTTGGGTGCCTTATCCTCGTAACACCATTGATACAACCCACTTTGTAATAGTTACAAATGATTTGATCCAAATCGTTCATGTGGAGATATGTGAGTGGGAGTATCTTATACAATAAGTATGTATAAGACTTGACGATAAAATATTTAATCTCTCTTTATAAATCTGTTAATTGAGAATATTAATATTTCACCAGGATGATCATATGCGACTCGATCTTAATCTTGAGTTAATTATGAACTCCTGCCTGTGAGCTCTTATCCTTTGATTTGCATGGATGAGCGAGGCTTTTGTAGCCGATTCAATAAGCCTACCATTTTGGGGACTTGACCAAATAGAGAGCTGGAAACAAAATCTCACAAGATGGAATTCACTCATTTCTATATAGAGTAAGTAGATGAGTAGTTCCCTTAAATGCTGATTTCACGACTTGAACAATGGGGCCCTACCCTCTCACTAGCTCGAGAGGGACTTAATTTATGATTAGACAATAAACAAATTGTTCATTAGATGATTAGTGGTACTTCAGGTATAAGATGTAATTATAGGGTAAAATGGACTTTTGACTCAGCTGTAATTATGAACAACTCGTGAAGGATTGACTTACATGTAATGGTTATATCCATGGACACAACTTGTCCTACAGTGCATAAGAGTGCAACTCTAGGTCTATAGTAGAGTGACCTAGAGTTAGGGGTGTTCGTGGGTTGGGTTGGGTCGGGTTAAGGTACGTTTTAGACCCAACCCAATTATTCAGGTTGAAAATTTCTTCAACCCAAACAACCCTTATTAAATAATGAACCCAACCCAACCCAACCATGAAATATTTGGGTTGGGTTGGTTCGGGTTGGTCGGGTTATAAACTCAAATTTTTATTTTAAGAAAAAGTTAAGTATTGATATATAAAATATATATTTATTTATTTTTAAATATTGAATTAAGATTAGCAATTCAATTTCAATTTATATCATGAATTTTTACCTTCCAAATACTCAAAAACTTATTTTAAAAAGTTGTTGAATAATAAATAATCTAAAAATAATTATAAAATTAAAATAAATATATGTACATATAGTTGTAATATAATAAATTAATAAGAAGTTTGGGTTGGTTCGGTTCAACCCAAACTCTTTTTTGGTGAACCCACGAACCAACCCAACCCATAAAGTTTCCATTTGTTTGAACCCAACCCAACCCAAACAAGTTGATAACCCAACACAAACCGTTGAATTGGGTTGTATTGATCGGGTTTTTCGGGTCATCGGGTCATCGGGTTAATGAATGAAAATTAATTGATTAAGGAGTTTAATTAATTAATTTTGTATCATTGGAGCTTATAATCTGTAGGTCTATAATGTCTCCTTACTTGCTCATAATAACACTAAAAATAATCAATTTAGTTAAAAGAAAATTTTGAATTGTTCAAATTAATATTTAATATATTAGATATATTAAATATAAAAGAGGAAAATATATTTATTGTATTTGATACATTAAATATTAAAATGATTAGAGTATATTAGATACAATAAAGATAAACATATATATTTAAAATTTGAATGAGATTCAAATAGGTATAAGATATATTTTAATACATTAGATATTAAAATATAATATTATAATTATGGCAAAGATTTGCCCTAGGTCTCTAAAAATAGGATCTTTGGGTTGAGCCATAAGACAACACATCTTCTCATTAGAGATAGAGAATTCTCTCTATTCCTCATCCCATCCAATCCTTTGTGGATTTTTTTTCAGGAGGCTCCCACAAGCCTTGATCCTGTGTTCGAGCCATAGTTAGGAAGACTTTGTGGATAAGGTAAAGACCCAGCATAAATATGTCCATATTTACTCCTAATAAGTTTGCTTAATCTTATCTTTTTTGTTTAATTTTAAATAAAATCAAAGACGATCCAATACTTCCACTGCGGAGTAAAACATTCATTCCTTCACGAACACCATAGTAACCTTCCCTAAATTAACTAAAATTTCAACGTGTGAAATTGGATGAAACAAATCAGCTAGATTAAATAAAATAAAATCAAAGACGATCCAATACTTCCACTGCAGCTTTTAGTAGTGGAATTGGATGAAACAAATCAACTAGATTCAATTGGCTTATCGAACCTAATTCAAATGTGTGCTTGAATCCTTGGCTTATCACATGCAAAACAAAGGAAGTGTACATTTCTTAGACCCTAATGTGACCCCTAGCCTATATGCTACTAAAATCAAACGTAAGACCGAGGGCAACCTGCAAGTCTATACGTATAGTAGCAAGTAGAGAGATTAAAGCCAATTTGTCAGATTAGCCATAAAACATGCCTGAAAAATATGAATAGGAATCAAACATCATAAAGTAAAGGAGAAACAACATATTCAAGTATAAATCTCACAGTGCTACCTGGTTTACCCAACATAACTCTGAATTGGTACAAGAATCGTCTAGCCGGACATGGAAAAATCAAAGCTAATGGCCATAATACAAGCCATCCAATGTAAATCTAAGCTAAAAGTGTCTAAAAGAAGGTGAAATGTAGAGGAAAATCGAGTTTCTGGGGCTGGAGAGATGGAGAGAGTGACATATAATCGCGAAAGAACAAATTTATACTGATGGTCGCTCGTGCAAAAAATGCTGCAGCACCTAGGTGATAGCACACAAAAGTGTGCAATTTCTAGGCTTAGATTTAGGTTAGTTTTATGTTATTTTTAGTGGACTTTGATGCTTTTATTATGTGATTTGTAGAATTCAAGTAATCGGAGCCAAACCGGTGAATTGGAGTGCATTGTAGAGAAAAATGAGCTTAAAGGAGAGCTTTTGGACAAAAGAGACAAGGAGAAGAGTTGCAAAAGTCTAGAGACCCGAGAGCATAGCGTTGCAATGCTATAAATGGAATTGCAAAGCCATATGTGCAACACTCCAAAACCCAATGTTTGCATGCAGTGCGTTACAACGCTGAAGGATAGCGTTGCAACGCTAGACTCATGATTTTTTCCTATTTTATCTAATTCGAAGGTACATCGTTGCAACGTTGTCTCGATAATATAAAAGAGAATTTTCATTCATAAAAGGAGAACCGTTTTTTAAAGACAAAAACCCTAATTTCGATTGGAGCATAGTTTTGGGACCTAGATGATACTTTGGAGAGCTAAGGAGTAGACTCAAGGCTCGAGACTGCGGGACATCACGATGGAAACGAGTGTTGACAAGCGTCATCTAGTTTTTCTCTTTTCCCTTTACTTTCTTTTCTTCAATTTTAGGATTCTTTGAGCTGAACCTCTTATATTAATTTGAGTATTTTAGACTCTTGGATGGTTGTTATGAAGGAATGAACGCTTCACTCCGCAGCAGAAGCATTGGATCATCTTTGACTTTATTTAAAATTAAACTAAAAAGTAAGATTAAGCAAATTTACTTGGAGTAAATATGGAGATATTTCTGGCAGGTCTTTATCTCATCCAAAGAGTCTTCCTACTTATGACTCGAACAAATAACTAAGGCTTGTGGGAGCTTCTTGAAAGAAAACCCACAAGGGAGAGGTTTAGCGAGAAATCTCTAATTCTCTATTGAGAAGATGTGTGTTATCTCTAATGGCTCAACTCAAGGGTCTTATTTATAGAGACCAATGACAAATCTTTTCCATAATTAAAATATTATATTTTAATATCTAATATATTAAAATATATCTTATACTTATTTGAATCTCATTCAAATTCCCTACGATATTTATTTATTTGAATCTTATTCAAATTTTATAAATATCTTTTCTTTAATGTATCTAATATACATTAATTATTTTAATATTTAATGTATTAAATACAATAAATATATTTTCCTCTTTTATATTTAATATATTAAATATTAATTTGAACACTACAGATTAAATATTAATTTGAACATTTCAAAATTTTCTTTCAACTAAATTGATCTTTTAGTGTTACTATGAGCTAGCAATGGGACCTTATGGACCTACAAATTATAAGCTCCAATGATACAAAATTAATTAATTAAACTCTTTAATGAATTAATTTTCATTCATTAACTCTAAGGTCACTCCACCATAGACCTAGAGTTGCAGTCTCACTACAACAAATTAGACTTTTAATGACAGTCATAAAATTTCAAGCGTGGAAACGATGACGGGCAGTAGAAAAAACGCGCAAATTACACAAAATTTCAGAATTTTGACTCTATAATGACGGGCACTTGTTTATCACTTTTAATGTCAGTCATTTACAATCGCTTTTTTTAAAGGTTTTTTTAGAAGACACGCGGGCGGTCAAATTTTCATTTAGCGCCTTCTCTGATTTCCGTAAAACCCACTTGCCCTTGCCCTTTTCACTTGAAGACTTCTTCTCTTAGTACAAAATTTTCAAAACCTAACTCCCTTCATCGCCGCTCTCCTCCTTCACATCAACCTAAAATCCACGATTCTCACTACGTTTGACTCTGAGAGTCACCGAATAGCTAGATGCGCTCACTCGCAAGCCCTTCACCATCACTCTTTGCTACCCCACCACGCCAGAACAACTACGACGGCAGTTTATTCATCTCAAATTCCTGAAATTGAAGGGCAAACCCAGGGCGGCGATGTTATTTGATACCGGAGGATTGGGGAGGCTTCGTGACCCCTTAGGTGAGAGATATTGTTGATTCTTTCAATTGCTCGAAGTCTTTCCACTTCCAACGTATGATTGCCATCGATTCAGATCTGGAGCTTCTTGCTCGTGCTCAGGGCTTTGTTCTTCATTTGCTTAAACTCAATAAATGATCCAGATTCTCCACTTATGGGTTATTCCATATCGGACGGTCCTGCAGGTATCTGATTTTGAAACTATCTTGAAGGTTTTAAATCAAGATTTCGTTCTTTTTCGTTCAGGCTCAGTATCAATTTCACTATACTAAGGAGAATTTTTAGGTAGTTTTTTACCTTATGTTCTGGGATTGATCATTTTAGGTTTTTTATTGTTGTTTTGTTAAAGCTAAAATTTCACAGACATGGAAGCGGGTCGTTCTATAAAGTTCACGAGCTTCATTTTGCTGCTTTTTATCTGTTTATTCTTCACTTCTGTTCAATCTATTCCTTCACTCATTGAAGTCCATTCCCTTGGTATTCTCTCTCTCTTTGACTCTGTGTTGAATGCTAGCCCTAGATTTGATCTTGCGAAGCTTAAAAATGGGATTTTTAGTGTTATTTCACTAACTGATCCCTTTTGGAGTGTACCCATAATGTCAATTAATGTTAAATTCTTGAAACCTCTATCCAATGCTTTTCTTGATATATGTTCAAATTTTATTACTGGTGACTTGATTCATTTGTCTTTAATCTTCTTGCTTCTTTTTCCTGAGGATAAGCATCGATTTTATCATTTTAACAACATCCCTGCTTTTTCTCTTGCTAATTATGTTGATCTTTTGTATTCTTAACTCGTGGATGCATACAAAAAAGATTTCAATATAGTCTAGTATCGTGGAATCATTAAAGAAAAGATTTTTCAGCCATGGATGGACTCTTTGGAGTGTAAAGGCTCTAGATTTTTTAGGGGAACAAAATCATAGATGTAATTGTCGATGACAATACAAATTGTCTCTTGAACATTCTTTATGACAGAGAAAGATAGTAGACCAATGCAGTTGTATTTGTTGTTGAAATTTCTGCACTCCAAGTACTCATTAGTTATTCTATGGTTTTATCTCCTTCCAAAGCTCTAATAACAGTACAAATAGGTTATATATTCATTCTTGTTAACTGTTTTTGGTTTGTGTATATAACTCTGTTGGTATTGCTGGTCATTTGATCTGTTTAGTGCTGCATTATACACAAAAGAGGAGTTTGTCAAGATTTTAAACTTGAGAAGTGTTGATATGCTTATGTTAAGCTTTGGTTTGAGAGAAAAAGTAAGTAAAATGATAAGAAACTAGTTTCATTTAATAAAGTATATGAAAAGTAGCATTGCACTCTTTTGAAGGATTTCATCTGATGGAACTCTTTTACTACAATTTTAAACAGGTTAATATTCCAATTACAAGTAATTCTTGTTGATGCCAATAATTAATTTTGGTGGAGTTTTTTCAAATTAAATGCCATTCAAGATAAACTTAGAGATGAAGCAGTTACCGTCTTACAAGCTAATTTCGTGAGTATAAGAACATCCTCTCCTTCCATTAGTTGATAAAATTTTCCTTTTTATGTAGTTCAATACAAAGATAACATATACACAAGCACAGCTTGACAAAGTACAAGTTGAATGGGTCAAATTTGTTGTGAACTTCACATTGATAGTAGATTAGTTCATGTAGTAATAAACTACTTATTTTGTACACTTTAACCATTTGTAGTAACGAGAACTACTTACCATTCAACTTGTTTAGCTGAATGAATCTAATTTCCTTGATTAAATGTTGTAGTTAGTAAAAATTAGGTAGAAATGTTGTGATTACTAAATTAGTGGTGGTATGGATTGTGTTGTGATTATTGAGTTGTTGGTTGGGTAAGTTATGTTGTGATTACTGAATTGTTGGTTGTGAATGGCTAAAATAAAGTGGTTCAACTCTTTCTGTTTCTTTCCAACTCTTTCACTATTGTTTGAAGAAGTGATAAAACATTAGATGGAATTCACTTGTTCTTACTAACAAGTACCTTCTAGGTTTTTGGACTAAAGCTAAACTGTTTTTTGACCATTTATGTTTATTTTGCTACCGTTTAAAAACTGGAACATTTAGTAGTTAAATTTAATAGTTATATTTCCACATTGTGTGTCATATCACTCAGAATATATGTTATATTTGCTCTATTGGAAATAAATCCTTAAACGTCTTATCTTTTCGACTTATCTTTTTTAGAATACGATTTATCTTTTCAATTCACATATGATGAGCTACGGTCTGTTTATACATCCTTTTGATGATCATTTTTCAGTACTTTGGTCAAGCAAGTGGTGATGGTTGGAAGAGCCTTGATGGTTTTAGATTTTTTGCAACTTCCTTCATGCGAGTGAGTGCCTTTTAACAATGATGCAAATATTTTCATTTCATATTCCCCACCTTTATTTTCATGCTTGTTTCTCTCAATTTTTTTTTTTGCCAGATGTTAGTTGTAAAGGAGATTATTTTCTAAGTTTTTTCCTTGTATTTTTTTTTTGTTTTGGTGATTGATGAATGCCTTTTTTTTTTTTATTTTGCCAGATACTTATTCATTCAGCTTACTAAGGAGCACCTTTCACCAAGTCGAGTTGCCACACCTTTCACCACTTGTCTACTTCAGTCATCACTACAACAAATCTTAGTTTTAATGACGGTATGGGATTTTTCACGCTCAACAATAATGGCGGACATGGAAAATTGCACTAAAAATGCACCCGTAAGCTGATTTTCGAAAAGGAATCTATTAAAGGACCGTCATCAAAGTAAAAAATAATAAAAAAAATGTGGATTTATAATCTTCATTGTATCTGATTCTTTCTCTCTCAAACCCTAACGAAAGAGCTGCTCAGCCTCTCTCTCTCAAAGCCTAACGAAAGGGAGGCTACTCTGAATGTAATGATGAACTTCTTTAAATATTTAGTTGCATTGCATACTTACTTGGACTTCTTATTCTAGATTATTCTCTAGACATTGGAAAGCAGCATGTCAATCGCATTGATGAAACATTAGAAAAATTAATATATAGTTGCCAACTAGATGATAAGAAACTTGACAAGTAACTAGTTACTTTGTTTGGCTTAATTTTGGTTCGTTGATTGTTGGTTTTTTTGTTATATATGGTTGAACTCACTATACAATTTGTTCACTCTGGAATAAATAGGCCTATTCATAGAAGTGGACACTGGGACATCGTATCCGAGGTTCTTGCCAGTGCCAATGTTACCGTAAGCAGAATCTATGCCCCTTCAAAAGAAACTCGTCAGTGACAGACTTTATCATATCAGCATTCCGAATATAAACTATGATTCTAACAATCGAGTGGAGGACGTCAAAAAGCAGTAGGAGGAACAAAATTTCTTCACTTCAGGTATAAAATTATACGCTTATATATTTTGTGGTGATGCTGCTTATAATTGTTGAAGGAAGGCAAAAGAGTGTTTCTGCCAAATCTATTGTACTTTCATTGTCCTCTTTGATGTTGATATTTATGTAACATTCTCTGTGAACTGAATTATTTCCTGTGTGGTCTATTCTTTGTGCAATTAGTTATTACATGAAGCTAGGACTTTAAAAGATCTAATTTTTAATGGCCCTTAGATGAAGTTTGAACTCTACTGTATCAGTTAAATTTGATGGTCATAATTGAGAGAGAACCATCTTGATAAATCTAGACGGGCTTTGAATTATTAATTCTAGAAAGATCCATAACTGTAGATGCATACACAAATAACTATTAAGTCCATTGAACTATACAATATTGTTCCACAAACTCACTAAGTTTTCATTCTATGAGTCATCTTCGTCAACTCCAAACCATTAATTAAAGTAGAAGAAGATATCAATGTTTCACACACATGACTATCAATGTCTTAATTGAATACCTATTGTTCCTATAGTTTTTCTACTTAAACCTTTACTTCAAATTTGAGACTATTTATATAATTGAATTTTATGCAGCAACTGACTAGTCTGTTTTGACATAGTGTATTTGCCGACTATGAGCAATTTGTGATCATAAGCTACGTTTGTGAATTTGTGATCATGATCATGATTTTGTAAAACATTAAGAAAAAAAATTTAGAGTTCTTTGTGATAGGTATATTATATAAAGAATCAAACTTGCATGTTTAAAAGACATTGTGTGTTGAGATATCTTTGTGATTGAGTTGAGTAGTAAATATTTGGCCGTTGATTTCAATTCTTTGTTGAAATTTATATGTTATGCAATCAATCATTTCTGAAATTTTTTTTCCTTTGGGCAATCTTTTGGGTTGCCCAAAGATTGGGGTTGTGTTGTTTATTTTCCTTTAGATTGGATATGTGTTTGTTTGCCATAGAAATTTATCTTGAAGTAAGTTGCCGCTAAAGGATGAAATTGTCATAGGAGATAACTTGCAATTTTTACTAAATATTTTTCTATCTTAGCTTTCGAGTACCTTTGAAATTAGAAGGGTTGGTTTTACTTTGTTTGATGTGTTTCTTATTGTTTGTTTTTATACTTAGATGGGAGTTTGTGTTAATTAGCTATGCTTTCTGTTAAAATTGTAGAGTTTGTAGGGTCCTACAAACAAGTGTTAAATTCTCTCTCAACTAAGCTTGTTTTTTTTTCATGTTTATGTAAGTTTTGTGTTGCAATTTGTTCAATTTTCTAATATGTTGTGGAACTTGTTACAGATATGAGGTATTAGTTGAGAAATTGGCGTGATCGAACTACTCGAAGGGGGAGATTTTGAATAGACATATAAAGGGCTTACGAAGCCTTGGGTGGATATCAACTCAAGTCAAATTTTCTCATTCGATTCATCGAGTTTCTCATTTGAACAAGCTTCAAACTTCAGTTTATTATGACTAATTTCGCATTTATTATCCTTAATGTTGTCGGATTCTCGTGTTGTTTAATATATATAACAATCAAAGATGAAGTGTATTTATATATATTACATTTTATTAATTAAAGTTATGTTTGTTGAGTTGATTGTTGTGTAAAAATATTATTGAGATTTTATTTCGTGTATAGGTCAAGAAAGAAAAATATTGTTGGATAACCAACAATTTTTTTTATTAAATTATTAAGGAAAAGATGACGGACATTGCCTGTCATTAAAACAGACATTTAATGACAGATATTGACTTTAAATGACATACATTGACCGACATTAAAAGCTGACCGTCATTATAGGCTATGATGACGGACGACTTTTAATGACGGGCAACGTCCGTCATTGTAGCCTACGATGACACTCGAAAAGATGACGAACACACGCCCGTCATTGTTTCCTTTTAATGACGGACAATGCCCGTCATTAAAACCCAAATTTGTACTAGTGTCTTATGTACTGTAGGACAAATTGTGTCCATGGATATAATCACTACATGCAAGTCGATCCTTCACTAGTTGTTCGTAATTACAACTGGGTCAAAAGTCCGTTTTACCCCTGTAACTACATCTTGCACCTTAAGTACCACTGATTCTCTAATAAACTATTTGTTTATGGTCCAACCATAAACTAAGTCACTCTCAAGCCAGTGAGAGGGTGGGGCCCCATTGTTCAAGTCCCGAAATCAGCACTTAAGGGAACTACTCATCTACCTACCCTGTATGGGAAGGAGTGAATTCCATCTTGTGAGATTATGTTCCCAGCTCCCTATTTGGTCAAGTCCCCAAAATGGTAGGCTTATTGAATCGGCTACAAAAACCACTCTCACCCATGCAAATCAAAGGACAAGCCCTCACAAGCAAAAGTTCATAACTCACTCAAGATTAAGATCGAGTCGCATATGATCATCTTGATGAAATAATAATCTTCTCAATTAACGAATTTATAATGAGAGATTAAATATTTTGTGGTCCAGTCTTATACAAACTCATTGTATAAGATAGCCCCACTCGCATGTCTCCACATGAACGATTTGGATCAAATCATTTGTAACGATTATAAAATGGGCCGTATCAATAGTGTTACCAGGATAAGACACCCAACCTTATTAATATACTATGACCCACTTAGGTTATTTCTTGAACATGATCCTCTTGTATGTCAATCACATACTGTTCAAGATTACACTAATAACCTTGGATTTTTCATATAATGGATAATATTATATTGCAAATAAAATAATCAAATTTATTATTAATTATTAAATAAATTATTAATTATGAGGTTTTAGGGCATAAATATCAACATGTTATTATTAGAGTTGTTTTGATTTCGAATTATAGTATATCGTAATGAGGATTTATGCATATTGTGTGTTTTGTTCAACTTTTGGCTGTCACTTATATTTGTTAAATTGAGTTTAGCTTGAGAAAGTAAACTTAGTTTTAGAACTTTGATGCATGACTAATAATAATCGATCTATTGCATGAGAATGAATAGGTCATTGTTAGAAGCTGTTGAAAGAATACCTTTAATGCCATGCTTGGTTGTAGAAATAGACCGAGAGATTGATTTATATGTATGCATGAGTTTGTTTGAGCTCGAGAGAGTCAAACAGATAATCTAGTAATTCTTGGCTTATGTTTGCTATATTTCAATACAGTTGTTTGAACAATTCAAGTTGTGGTTCATGTTAATTCTCTCCAATCTTCTCTCTAAATGGACTCCAACCTTGTAAATAATAGTTTAGTTTACTTTTGTTTCTCTATGAGTTATGTTCTCTAGATAAAATCAGGTGTGAGTAACTATGGTACTTAATTAATCTAAGAAACTCAATCCCTGCGATCAACACTAGCCACTATTACTACAAATTTTAGAGGTCCAATTTATAAATATATTTGATAGAGCCTTCGACAAGCTCTTTATCAAAATTGGCGCTGTTGTCTGAGATTGGCATATTTTAGTTTAATTAATATTATGGTGAAAATATCTGATTTTAATTTAGAGTGTAAATAGTGTATATTTGTATAGTTTCCTTCTTTTTGCTTTCTTGTATAGTTGTTTTGCTTGTATAGTTGTTTAGTTTTCTTCTTTTTGTTGGCGTAGTTCTCTTGTTTTAGTTCTTCCTCTTTTTGTTCTTGTTACTGTTGTTGTACTTTAGTAGCTTAGTTTTCTCTTTTGTTTGAGTTCTTGTGTAGTTCTTTTCTTTATTGTTTCTTTTTGTCTTTAGTTTTTGTCCTTTATTTGCTCTCTACTTTGGTTCGAGTTCATTCTTAATCATTTGACTAATGAATTCTCTCAGTTGTTATTGAATAGGACCTGTTGGAGTGTGTGCTTACAGAGGATTGCAATGTGGGCTCGAACTCAAATTGATCTACCACACGAGTCTCATCTAGCTAAAGATGTTAAAGAAAGCGCTTCTTGAGAGGCAACCCAAGTTTTCTTTCCTTTTTGTTTCTTATTTGTTTTTCTTTCCTAGTATAGGTTGTTTAGAATGCCAATTAAATTTCGTTCCCACTTTACAAGACCTCAATTGTATTGGTGATCTCTTCGTCCCATCTTAGGAATCTCTCATGGAGCAACTTCTCCCTATTATCAGGCCAGTATTGTTCACTCATTTTTTTTCTTTTGTCCTTATATACTTTAATGCTCAAAATCTAGTAATTCTTGGCTTATGTAAATTTTATTTTAATACATATTGCAATGCCATATGTGCAGCCCTCCAAAATCATATTTCTGCATGTCGAGCGTTGCAATGCTGAATGATAGCGTTGCAATGCCAAACTCAAGATTTTTCCTATTTTATCTGATTTGAAGGGACAACGTTCCAACACTACCCCTAGTGTTAAAACGCTGTGTCGATAATATAAAAGAAAAAATTTTCATTTGTAAAAGGGGAGTCATTTTTTAGAGACAAAAATTCTAATTTGAGCATAGTTTTGGGACCAAAAGGACACTTTGGAGAGCTAAGGAGAAGACTCAAGGCTCGAGATCACAGGACATCACTATGGAAACGAGTGTTGGCACACGTCATCTAGTTTTTTCTTTTTCGTTTACTTTGTTTTCTTCAATTTTAGGATTCTTTGAGTTGAACCTCTTGTATTAATTTGAGTATTTTAGACTCTTGGATGGTTGTTATTGTTAGGCTTGTTTTGATTTCAAATCGTAGTATATCGTAACAAGGATTTATGCATCTTGTGTGCTTTATTTAAGCTTTTGGTCGTGGCTTATATTTGTTAAATTGAGGTTAGCTTGAGAAAGTAAACTTAGTTTTAGAACTTGGATGCATGACTAATAAAAATCTATTGAGTGAGAATGAATAGGTCATTATTAGAAGCCGTGAAAAGAATACCGTTAATGTCATGCTTAGTTGTAGAAATAGACTGAGAGGTTGATTTATATCTATGCATGAGTTTGTTTGAGCTCAAGTGTGTCAAACAAATAATCTAGTAATTTTTGGCTTATGTTCGCTACATGTTAATACAATTTCTTATTCAATTCAAGTTGTGTTTCATGTTAATTCTCTCAAATCTTCTCTCTAAATGGACTCCAACCTTGTAAATAATAGTTTAGTTTACTTTTGTTTCTCTCTGAGTTAGGCTCTCTACATAAACTCAGGTGTGAGTAATTATGATACTTATTTAATCTATGAAACCCAATCCCTATGATCGATCCTGGCCACTATTACTGCTAATTTTAGAGATCTGGTTTATAAATATATTTGATAGAACCTTCGACAAGCTCTTTATCACTAGGCACCCAGCCTCGGGTCTAATTTGTTAAATATTCAATTTTTTTGCATTTCGATGCCCTGATGGCCATCTTGACACTGTCTCTTGGGGCATTTTTGTCATTTTGCTCCTTTTACTTCACTTGGGTGCTCAAACGACCTTCAGATTAGCTTGTTTAAACCTCAAAATGCTCCCAATGCTCCACGGAGCTCCTATTGCTCAAATACCTATAAAACAAGCATAAAATACGTGAAACTCATACTAGCAAGCATAAATTAGGAACAAAAAGATAGCACTAATTTGGTGCTATCAGTCTACCCTTCAAGTATCGTAACAAATAATGTGCAGTGTTGTGCAAAAACTCACTACGCAAGCATACACAATCATAGGTAGTAATTGGTGGACAAAGTTGATCCCACGAGGACTAAAGTAAGCAAAATAAGGACCAATAAAGCTAAAAACAACCTTAACTTAACTTCTAAGATAACACCAAACAAACCACACAAAACACGAGAAAAAAATACAAATCACTTCTACTTTGTCCCATAAAAAGATATAAAAGTGCTAAAATAATATTGTTTCATAGGATTATCATTCAGTGGATAAATGTGGATGTCGAGGCTGAGCAACAAACTGGCTGGGCTTATGAACAATAAATGTGATATCTAGTCTAGAAATTGTCAAGTACAATAATCGACCAACTGACCTTCGATAAACAGAAGGATCAGTATGCAAGTCTCCTTGATCAGATCATAGCTTAAGATTAGGATCCATTGGTAAGGAACAAAACTTGCAAGAAAGGAAACTGATATCCTCAACTATTTGCAAAGTGTAATTTCTTTGGGATAAAAGACCACCCTTGGCAGATCGAGCTAACTCCAATCCCAAAAAATATCTTAAAGATCCCAAATCCTTTAGCTTGAAAACAACATTAAGATGAGTCTTTAAGACAATAATATGATCTAAAGAAGCATCGGTTATTATTATATCGTCCACATATATAAGTAGGGTAATAAAATGTGATCCAGAACCACAAACAAATATTGAGTAATCAAACTTTGATTGATTGAACCCAAGAAGCAACAAAGCATGAGAAAATTTGTCAAACCACTGCCTAGACGCTTGTTTGAGATGATAAATGGATTTGTGAAGTTTACACACTAAACGCTCCCCCTTAGGTACAACAATATTATGCTTATAATCAAGTGAAAGATGCATATAAACTTCCTCATGCAAATCTCTATGCAAGAACACATTATTAACATCAAGTTGAGGGCCAATGTAGAGAAACAACGACAGAAAGCAATACCTTCACAGTAGGAAGCTTTTCCATAGGCGAAAAAGTCTTAATATAATTGAGCCCTTCTTGTTGAGTGTACCCTTTCGCCACCAATATTGCTTTATACCGTTCAATTGATCCATCAGACTTGTGTTTGACTTTGTATACCTACTTACAGCTAATCGAATGGTGCCCTGGTTAGTCTCCATGGCCAATAATTCAGCATTCATGGCATCCCTCCAATGAGAATATGGAATGGCTTGGTGATAAAACTATGGCTCATAAGAAAGAACGAATTTCTTAAATCCCAGAGACAATTTATCATAAGACAAAACACGTTGTAAAGGGTGCTGCGACATAAGAGATGTCAGTGTAACGACCCTATAGGCTCAACACGCTACCTAAATAAAAATAAAATAAAAATAATAATAAATGATAAAAAAAATAATAATAAAATAATATTATAAAATCAAAAATATCTTCTTCTCTATAAATGACCATAATACCCTTTTCTTTTCTAAAAATCACCAAAATACCCTCAAAGCAATTTAATTCTTAATAAATCTTTACCAAAACAACATTTTAAACTTACCCAAAGAGTCTCGGGTGTTACATTCTTCCCCCCTTAAGAACTTTCGTCCCCGAAAGTTCCTAGTCTTGGAATAGTTCAGGATACTTGGCTTGCATTTCGTTTTCACGCTCCCAAGTAGCCTCTTCCATCCGATGGTTCTGCCATAGCACTTTAACCAAATTAATCTCTCGGTTACGAAGGGTTTTACGATCTCTTGCTAGAATTCGAGTCGGCCGTTCTTCATAACTCATATTTTCATTCAACTGTAATGGCTCGTAGTCAATCACATGCGAAGGGTCCGGCACGTACTTTCTTAACATCGAGACATGGAATACATCATGGACCGCAGAGAGAGATGGCGGTAATGCTAATCTATAAGCCACAGGGCCTATTCGCTCAAGAATCTCGAACGGCCCTATAAACCGCGGACTTAACTTTCCTTTCCGGCCGAACCTCAACACTCCTTTCATCGGAGCCACTTTAAGAAACACATGGTCGCCTACTTTGAATTCTAGATCCCTTCGTCTTGTGTCAGCGTAGCTCTTCTGTCTACTCTGTGCAGTCTGCATTCTTACCCTGATTTTCTGAATAGCATTGTTCGTGACTTGAACTAACTCTGGCCCCAAAAGCTGTCGTTCACCGACCTCATCCCAATATATTGGGGTCCTACATCTTTTACCATACAAAGCTTCAAACGGTGTCATTCCTATAGTAGCCTGATAACTATTGTTATAGGCGAACTCCATCAGGTGCAAGTAATCACCTGAATACAAGGACGTCATCAATGAATACAATCACGAAAGTATCTAGGAACTCCTTGAATACTCTATTCATCAAGTCCATAAAAACTGCAGGGGCGTTAGTCAAACCAAAAGACATCACCGTGAATTCAAAATGTCCATATCGTGATCTAAATGCCGTCTTAGGGATGTCTCTTTCTCTGACCCTCAACTGATGGTACCCTGACCTCAGATCAATCTTTGAAAACACCGACGCTCCCTGTAACTGATCAAAGAGGTCGTCGATACGAGGAAGAGGGTACTTATTCTTAATCGTAACTTTGTTCAACTCCCTGTAATCAATGCACAGTCGCATGGTTCCATCTTTCTTCTTTACAAACAAGACCGGTGCTCCCCAAGGAGACACGCTAGGTCGAATAAAACCTTTATCCAATAGGTCCTGCAGTTGCAACTTCAGCTCCTTCAATTCCGCTGGTGCCATTCTATAAGGAGCTTTAGAAATATGAGCGGTTCCTGGTTCAAGTTCTATGGTGAAGTCTATTTCTCTCACGGGAGGCAACCCTGAAAGATCTTCAGGAAACACATCTAGAAATTCATTCACCACAGGCACAGACGATGCGTGAACCTCGGTGTGTCTTACTTCCACAACGCTAGCTAAGATACCCCATGATCCCTTAAAAACTAGCTTTCTCGCTTTAAGAGCATATATCACTCTTGGATTAACTCCAGTTCTAGTCCCCTTAAACTTATAACTGGCCTGTTTTGGTGGCTTGAACACCACTTCTTTACGAAAACAATCAATATTAGCATGGTTCAAAGCCAGCCAATCCATGCCTAGAATAACATCGAACCCTTCCATCTCGAGGACTATCAAATTCACATCCAGCTCGTGGTCGGAAACTATCATCTTACCATTCTTAATCCCCTCAGTAGCTAATAGATTCAACCCCATCGGAGTAGCAACAGACAAAGCAGAGGGTAATGGCTCAAGTTCTAACTCAGCTTGTCTCACAAAAGACGCAGAAATAAAGGAATGTGTAGAACCTGAATCAAATAACACAAACGCAAGATATCCCAAAACGGGAAGCGTACCTGTAACTACAGCATCTGAGTTACCAGCCTCCCTGCTGGTACTAGCAAAAACTCTCCCTTGCTGAAGTGTGGGCCTATTAAGTCCTACTCCACCCGAACCCGAAGACTGGCCTCTCCTGTTTGGGAAGGTAGGACAATTTTCAGCTCTGTGTCCCTCCTTTTTACATCGAAAGCACAACCCAGACCGCATCAGGCACTGACCCCAATGAAACTTTCCACATTCATTACAACGAGGTTTCTCCCCAGTGTTAGGTCCCGGCCTATTCACTTGCTGCCTCTGGCTAGAAGCGGCCTGCGATCTCATGGACGACTGTGAAGACTGTTGAGAACGCTGGGGATTCGAGTTTGCCTGACTCCATCTCCTCTTGTGACCAGAGGATGACTGACTCGGGTTTTGGGCCATAGGAATCTCACTCTGTTGCCCTGCAACAATAAACTCTGCTGTCCTTACAGCAGCAGCATAATCGTGAAGTGCTACAGCCTGCACCACACCTTTAACCTGAGGATCCAAACCCATTACAAAACGCTCCGCTTTCTTGGCCTCAGTATCTACCAGCTCAGGAGCAAAACGAGATAACCTTGTGAATTCCCTCTCGTAGACGTCCACTGGACGTCGATTCTGTTTAAGTTGTAGAAATTCTTCTTGTTTCTTATATCGTGCAGTCGCAGGATAATATTTGTTCCAGAAAGCCTCTCTGAACATCGGCCACGTCACTACTCCCCCTCCTGTACCTATGGTCCTCTGAGCAGATTCCCACCATAGGTACGCATCATCCCTCAGCATAAATGTGGCGCAAGAAACTTTATATTCATCCGGGCAACTCATCAACTGAAAAATGTTCTCCATAGAGGACAACCATAACTCCGCCACTGTAGGATCCCCAGAGGATCCATCAAACGCCCTTGGATCATACTTTCTAAAGTCTTTCAAGTGACGGGCTTGTAATGAAGCTGGCGTAGAAACTTGACCCATCTGCGCTAACTGGGTCGTCACAGTCGCTTGTACTAAGTTCTGCATCGCCTCTAACATCAACGACGCAACCGTAGGATTTGCAGGCTCCATAACTGGATCAGGTTGATCCTGAGCAACAGGAGAATTTGCCCCAGAATTCACCTCCTGTTCCACTGGTATCTCAGGAGGTAAGTCATGTGTTCTACCAGCACCACGTCCTCTACCCCGTCCTCTGCCTCTCCTTCTGGGCGGCATACTTAACAAACAAACACAAACAAGTTTAACCTTCACATCAAAAGGGATCACACTTTTCAACTTTTCTTAAACTTTAAAAATACATTTCACATATGAATCATTTCATAAAAAAAAAATAACATGCTTTTCAACAAACGAATTAAAAGTTTACTTCAGAGGCGTACCTGCGCGATGACTGGAAATCACTACTTAGTCATGGGATACCTGATGCTTACGAAGTAAGCTAGTCTACAGAACCTATAACCTAGAGCTCTGATACCAACTGTAACGACCCTATAGGCTCAACACGCTACCTAAGAGTCATTACTAAGTCACGTCGCTATATTACCGAAAATTTCGGTAGCATAACGACGTAACTACGCGAAAACCAAAAATTGGACCCTTACCTGATAAGACATAGAAAAACACACTTCTAAGATTTTCTAACAACCTCCTAGCATCCAACAAACTTCTCAATATGATGCTAGGGTTCAGACAGCATAGACCAAGTGAATTCAAACATAGAAAGCCAAATATACGTGCACGATTTACAAAGAAAGGTTAAAAGACTTTGAAACATCCTCCTAAACATTTAAAAACTCGACATGAGTTCTATGTACATCCAGAAACATAAAAGAAGCGGAATAGCGATCGGTCGGCTCCCATGACTTGAGTAGCTGATCTCCGGTCACGCGCTAGGGCGGATCTTAGCCTTACCTGAAAACATTTTTTTTAAAAGGAAAAGGGTGAGTATTAACGAATAATACTCAGTAAGTAACTCATAGTTTCAAAGCAAGAGTTTCAATCGCATGCAACATGTCATTTTAAATCATAAAACCATCGTAAACCATCGTTTTAGTAGGGGACCTAAAATTCGTTTTATAAACCATGTACTTTTCCTCGCGGCTCTCGTGAACGATTAAATTCTCCCGAGGGCCTCGTGAATAGTCCGAAGACATAGTTTTTCCATCGAATAGAGTCCTCCCATAACTCTGAGAGTTGAGCTCGAAAGCTAACATACATCGTGGAGTCCGAAGACTCAGCCCGAAGGCTACCATCGTGGAGTCCGAAGACTCAAGCCCGTCGGCTACCACCGTGGGGGCACTCTCGAACCCCGGAAGCATAGAGAGTCCGAAGACTCGGGTTCCCTCATAACCCACATAAAACTTTTGGGAGAATTATCGTCACGGCCTTACATAAATCTTTTCATGAGCACACAACACATGCATGAGGTCCCATTCGTTTTAGAACAAAGTTATGAATGCATAAATCAAGACAATCACATTTCAAAGACATACATATCATTTCCATTCTTTTTAACATGAAAACTCAAATAGAACTCATGAAACTAGCGTATAAAGGAATATACATATAAAACACTTTCTTTCTTAAATACTTAACATGAAAACATAAACTTCAAAGTAAATATAGAGCTAGCTCTCGGTTTCGAAAACTTCTTTCGTTGTGAGATCCCTTACCTTAAGTCCTTACTTACTAAAATACCCTTTCTTCACTAGTAATGAGCTTCTCGAGTCCCCACTCCAAGTACAATCCAAGGTCCTCGACAAATCACCTAAAAAGTTTCCTAAACGTGTCTTAAACCATCCGAATTACGCTGAAACACATTCTAACATTAATAACTCGACAAACGGACCAAATGGCAAATTTTACCCAACTCCGGCGAACGGCGGCGCGTGACCGGAGCACGGCGGCGCGTGCAGCGGCGGACGGCGGCGCGTGGGGCTTCCAAACGGCGCGTGGACTTCGAATTTAGACAGATCCAGCCCCTTTTCGGTCGGATCTACTCGCAAACCGACGATTTCCTGTAATAAACGAACTCCGGCGAGGCAGAAACCGCAACACCGGCGCGTTCAAGGACTCCGGCGAAGCTACGGCGGTTGCGAATTGAAGCTTCCGGCGAGCTGATCGATGGTTAAATATACAGATCCGGCGAGTTGGGGTGACTGGTTTAGCTCAACCGGACGAAAACGCGGCTTCCGGAGAGATGACACCTACGGATCCGACACCGGCAAGGCTGACGCAGACGACGTAGACCGTCGTTCGTGAGCTCCGGCGAGGCTGAAGAAGAAGAAGAAGAAGAAGACCGGCGATGATTGGGGCTGATCGGCGCTGGAGCTACGCAGCTGCCGGTGAGACGGAGAGAGAGACGATCGAGAGGAAGAGAGACGAGAAGGCCGGCGGCGAAGTTGGGCGGCACCGCGGCGGACGAGCTGCGCGTAGTTGCTCGGCGGAAGGGAGAGAAAGAGAGAGAATTTCGTGAGGGAGAGGGATTTTCGGGAAGAAGAAGAAGGAGAAGAAAAAAATAATAATAAAAAAAATAATAATAATAATAAATGATAAAAAAAATAATAATAAAATAATATTATAAAATCAAAAATATCTTCTTCTCTATAAATGACCATAATACCCTTTTCTTTTCTAAAAATCACCAAAATACCCTCAAAGCAATTTAATTCTTAATAAATCTTTACCAAAACAACATTTTAAACTTACCCAAAGAGTCTCGGGTGTTACAGTCAGTGGTGTTGATTGTAAAAGACTACAATGGTAGTTAGTAGATATGAAGGCTTCATAGATGTCCCGCAAGAAAGCTGAGGTAAAACAGTAGGTTGATTGTGAATGGAACAATCAATAGACTGAGGATCATTACTTTCACAAGAACACTCAGTAGGTTATGAATCACCAAGACCATTAGGCTGACATACATCTCAAATAAGCGGATTCATAACAGATTGAACACCAATATCACCACAAACAGCATCAGAATGTACAACATAATCAACATTGGATGTAGAGTGGCTAAGAGATGTTAATAATCTTGAATAAACAAAAGATTTAGGTAACACTAAATCAGGAAAATAATCTACTACTTTATGCTAAGATGTATTAGAATGAAATGGAAAAACATGTTCATCGAACACAACATCACGTGAAACAAAAAACCTCTTATGCTCAATGTCATACAATCGATACCCTTTCATGCCAGAAGGATATCTAAGAAAAACGGAGGGTAGGGCACAAGGATGAAGTTTTGTTTGCTATAATGGAAGTGTAGATGCAAAACACAAACACCTGAACACACAGATAAAGGAGTAATTAACATGCTTTCCATTCAATTGATAATAAGGTGTTAACCACTGTAATAAAGGAGAAGGTGTGCAATTTATAAGAAAACAAGTTGTGAGCATGCATTCCCCCCAAAACTGAATAGTAATTCGTGATTGAAAAAGTAAAGGTCGGGCTACATTTAGTAAATGCTGGTGTTTTCTTTCAACCATCGAATCTTGTTCAGGACGTTCGATACAGGAAAACTGATGTATAACTGCTTTGGAGGAAAAAAAAATCAGTAAATGCCAACTTTGGAGCATTATCAGACCGAATTAGTTGGAAAAACCTTGGCACAAGAAATAAAGCATCCGACTTCCATTCATTAAAAAAAAAACCAAGTATAACGAGAATAATCATCCACAATCATAAGAAAATAGTGATGACCAACATGAGTAGGAAAAGATAAACAATGCTGCTTAGTAAAAGGGCATATCAAACAAGGATCAGCTAAAATATTTACTTGAGATTTAATATGTATAACATCCTTTACTTCATACAAGTGTTTAGAGGAAGGATGTCCTAATCTATCATGCCACTTATTCAAAGAGACGGAAGAAGAGACGTAATAAGATGTATTATTGGAAAAACAAACAGATTACTTGAGCGAAAAAATGTGTAGCAGATATAAGCCATGCCAAAAATCACCCCTCCAAGTCATCTTCAAAGAGTACTTGGCTTGAATAAGACAGGACTCCCAGCAAAGTTAACAACAAGTGGCTGATTAGTAGTTAAAGAGCTGATAGAGATCAAATTAAAACAAAAGGAAGGAATGAACATGACATTTCGTAGGACAGTATGTGAAGTACGCTGAATATCACCAGCATAATGCACATCGAGGCAAGATTGATTGGGTAAAGTAACAGACGTACCAAAAACATGCGTCAAATTAGTAAAAAAAAATCTCGCATATAGCATATATGTGTCGAAGCTCTAGAATCAAGTATCTAATGATTTGAAGAAGGGTCAAAGTCAGTTGAGGAAGAACATGTACCTGCGACATGAGTACTAGTAGAAGCTGAATCAGGATTATCCTTTGCTTTAGCGAGATCAGACTGGAGTAAGGCCAATAAACCCTAACATTATTCAGTATTGACCAGATAACACCTAACAAGACTCAACTTTTGAAGAAGAGAGAAGGGAAAAATCAGATTTCTTCGAGTTAGAATTCTGATTACGATAACCTGGTGGATAACCATATAATTTATAACATCGGTCAACAATGTGATATTGAATACCACAATGTGTACATATGGACCTCTCCTTCTTCTTTGTAGTATTAGCAGATGTACGAGAGTGATAGCACACAAAATGTGTTATCTCTAGGCTTACTTTTGTTAGTCTTTATAGTTTATTTAGTGTTTTTCGTGAGCTTATTTATTTAAATTTCAGTTATTGAGCTATAGGAGATTTTGGAGATACCATGGCCAGTACGGAGCTAATGGAACATAAATTGAGGAGCCATGTGAAGCAAAGGAAGGAATTGGGCAAGGATACCAGAGAGCATAGTGTTGAGCGCTATGTATAGCATCTCAATGCTATAGGAGCAACCCAACAAGCCACAGAATCCGCACAGGCAGCTAGTGTCTCAACGCTACCTTGTCTTATTCGAAAACGTGTGTTTTTGGAATGATAGCATCGAGACGCTGCAACCTAGCGTCTCGACGCTGTCACGATTTCTATATAAGGTTTGTTATTTGCTTGTGGAAAGGGGGGCTGTTTTTAGAGCGCACTAACCCTAAAATTGATTTTCACTTTATCTTAGGAGTTGGAGGACACTTCTGGGAGTGGAGAAAGAGAGTTCGAAGCTTGAGATCGTGGCGTGCATCGGGAGCGAGGATCGACACGAGATTTAGAGTTCTTCCTTTCCCCTTTTTAGTTTGTATTTCATGTTATGGATTTTGTATTAAGTCTAGATTTTAGTTTTGTGGTAATGAGTGGCTAGACTTTGATCTAAGGGATTGATGTAGCCACTAAACTCAATGTTTTAGTTTAATTTCTTGAATTGATTTTGCATCCCATTGTATGCTTTTATGCTCTTAATGCTAGTATTCTTTTGGTCAAAGTTTACTTGCTTTTAGTGGTTTTGATTGTTGCTTGTGAAAGATTCAATTAAAACTAGACCAATTAATTGCATATCTAGCTGTAAATCCTTGCATGAGAATGGAGAGTTCTTTTAGAAGCATCATAGAAAGTAGCTTAATTCCATGTTCTTTTATTAAAGTTCAGACAAACATGTTAGACTTATAAAATTGCATCACTAGTACAATTTCGGGATTTCATGACATTGAAAAATTGTCATAAACACATTTCATGACTTTTTTTTTCAGTCCTAGAATCCACCCTCATAGAAACTCTGTCATAAATTTATGTCCTTAATAAACTATCATAAATTTTCGGAAATACGTAAAACTCCATTTTTTCCCGCCAAAAAGGCGCTTCCAACCATTTATGACATTTTTTTTTCTCCCTTCCCTGTTTTTGCTTTGTCCTTGGTGTCATGAAATGTCAAATTTGTAGTAGTGCATGAATTCCAATTGGGCTTGAGAAAGTCTTTTGGTCTTTTAAACTTCTTGCTCAATGTGTTGTATGATCAATGTTGAGTTAATTAACCAAAACATTAGTTTATTTGGTGAAGTCAATTCTCTAGATTTTCTCTCATTGCAAATCAACCCTTTTAATTAATATTTTTTTTGTTTGACACTCTTCTTTAAAATAATTATTTTCTAAATAAATTTGGATGTTAGTAACTATAATAGTCAATTGATCTAGAAAAACCATTCATGTGAACGATACTTGCACTTAACCACTATATTAAAACTTGACACCGTACACTTGCGACTTTGCATGGTCACAAAATCATGCAACGGAGAGCTCAAAGAAGTTGGAGAGGAATTCTAGACTAACAGTGCAGTAGAACTTGGAGTAGAAGCAATAGATGTTGCATGTTGCTCGACCTTTTGTGCAATTAGAGAAAAGGCACTCTGAATAGTCAGTTGAAGCTCCATGAGGAGAAGTTGAGTTTGAATCTAGCTGAAGGATTCATCCAATCCCATGAGAAAAGCCATAACAAATTCCATCTAAAAATAGTCTATCAGATCTCTAACACCACGACACGAGCATCGTCTGCAGTTGCACGAAGGGTGATATGAAGCAAGCTCATTCCATATATAAGGTCTTCAATTTTGCAAAGTAGGCGGTGACAGAGTATTGATCCTAAACCAAATTTGAAAGTTCACTACACAACTGGAAAATCCACGGCCGATTCTTGCGTTGATAACGCTGTTGAAGATTTAGCCAAATGTCTCGAGCAAAATCCATGAAATTGACACTAGTAGTGATTTCTTTCGATAAGGAATTGAGAATCCAAACTGTGACGACACTGTTGCAAATAATCCACAATTTTGTCAAATCACTAAAGGCTGAGGAAGAGTACCATCAACAAATCCTAATTTGTTCTTGACAGTAAGCCCTAAAATCATAGCTAGACTCCAGGACGTATAATTTGTCTCAGTCAATAAATTAGAAACAAGAATCAAATTCATACCATCAGAGTGATGAAGTATGGATTCTCATATTTCTCAACAAGCAACTGACTTGTCGGTTGAGCGGTATAAGAAGCATCGACAGATACAGATGTGTTGGTTTCAGCCATGGAAACCGAAGAAGATGCATGAAGCTCTCTGTGAAAGAAAAACTCCTAATACCATATTACAACTTGAGAGTAAATAATCTTGCACAACGTTTCATTAATGACAAGGCTTAATAAATAGCCAACTGTAGTACTGTCACAGAGGAACTAACTCAATAACAGAAAGAGTTAAAAGAGTAAAAACCAAATAACTAATACAAGAATATGAACTAATATGATTAATAAGCTGGTTTTGGAAGCAGGTTTCAGATATTGTCAATTGCAACCTTCATAATAACTTTCATGATTGGACGTGGTTTACACTTAGCTACCAACGGTTGAGCTTTGGGCATAGTGAGCCCTTTACCTTCACTCATGTCAATTAGTGAACTACTCACTCTTTTCCATTCGAAGCCTTGTATTAATGATGCTAAAGTTAAGCCAACCACACGTTGCGCCATTCCCACACCAGGACAAGCTCTTCTCCCCAACCCAAAAGGTATTAGTTTGTATGAGTCAGCTCCAATCACACTTGCATGTCTTTCTGGCTTAAAACTGGTGGCATCTTCCCATAGATTTGGATCTCTGTGTAAAGCCCAAGCATTAACCAATATCATTGTGTCACGTGGAATATCATATCCTTCTATTTTGCAGTCTTCAAATGCACAGTGTGGCACAAGGAGCGGAGCTGCCGGGTTCAGCCGCAAAGTCTCAGAGATTATTCCTTGAAGGTAACTCAAATTTGGAAGATCAGCTTCATTAACTAGACGCTCTTGTCCAATCAAAGCGTCTATCTCAGCTTTTGCTTTTGTTAACACCTCTGGATTGTTGAGCAATCGAGATAGTGCCCATTCTAAAGTCACAGCTGCAGTGTCAATCCCAGCTAATAATATAACCTACAACAACCAAACAACTTTTAAGAGAGAGAATGACAACAAATGGAGAAAAAATCATAAAAAAAAATTGGGTAGAAATTTCCATCGTTCACATTGAAGTAGAGAGAGAAATATACTTGAATGAGTCCTTTGATAATTTGGTCGCTGTAATATTCAGGCTCAGTTTTCTGCAAGCAAAGTAAATGGTCAATCATAGTGTTCCCTCCATCTTTTTTATTCCGAATCTCGTCAATTAATCCTTGAAGAAGTACATCTCCTCTTCGTCCAAGATTCATTATCTTCTTCTTAAAACCAGTTGGATCAATCCAATTCCACAAGGGTATGAAGTCACCTGGATTTGTCGCCCCACCATGTGCCATAATTTGTGTCACCAACTCTCTAAACTTCTTAGAATGTTCCTCATCCAACACATCCTCTTCATAAAACTTCTTTCCAGCCACCATTCTCATAATAATATTGAACATAAGATCTAACAACATCGGCTCCAATTCCACAACCCCAAACTCTTCCAACGAATCACCACATAATTTTCGCAGCAAACGTTTGACTTCATCTTCTCGAATTCCCAAGAACAAATTGAGGCGGCTCATTGAGAAAATCTCGAGGGAGCCAATCCGGCGGAGGTTTCGCCAATGTTCGCCATAAGGGGAGACTGCCATGGTTGTATGGTTGAATGCTAAGTACTTTCCAGTGTCCAACAATGGTCGATTTGCAAGAATAATATCGTTCTTTGTAAAGCATTCTTGAACAGCAGATGGAGATGATACAACTACAACAAGACGTGAACCAAATCGAAGAGAGAAGACATGGCCGTATTTTTGCGAGAGCTCGTGAAGTGTTCGATGGACAGGGTGTTTGAGGAGATGAAGATGGCCTATTAGTGGAAGAGAAAAAAGTGGGCTTGGTGGGAGGTTCAGACGATGAGGTCGCAGCAGAAAGATGAAGGCAAGGAGGAGAGATAATAGAGAGAGAGAAATGGAGAGAGAGAGAATATCCATGTGATGATCGGATCACCTACTTAGTTTAATTTTGATTTCTCCTTTCTGGTGTTGCTGATGAGGGAAGTTCGAGCTTCAGATATGGGTAAGGTTCAATGTTATATGCACAAATTTTAAAGGCAGCAAACGAAGAAACTTTTTCAATGGCTCATTCGAGGATTAAAATAGATTAATTACAAGTTTAGTCTCTAAACTTTAAAAAGTATGTAATAAGTTTCTTAACTTTCAATTTTGTGTCTAATAAGTTCCTACATATTTGAAACTTTTAAAAAGTATTTGGTCCTTGACTTTGAATTTTATGTCTAGCTAATAGGATCAAAATTTTAAATTGTGTCTAGTAAATCTGTGAATAAAAATGTCAAAAAATGTCATAAATTTAAAATTGAAAATTGAGGGACCTATTAACATAAAGTTATGAAAATTTTAGAAACTATTAAACACTTTTTAAAATTAAAGGGATCAAATAGACATAAATTTAAAAGTTCATAAATTATTACATACTTTTTAAAGTTTAAGGACCAGATAGACAAAAACAAAGTTCACGCAATAAACTTATAATTTAAATATAGATGGGAGATGTCAAGATTGAAATTTTACAGGAATAGTTAAGGACATATTGGTAAAATATCGATATTGTTAGATATTTTTGTAAACCAATAAATTTATAAAAGTTATTTTAATTAATAGACAGGCTCTTTTCACTTTTATTATTAGAATTTATATTCATATTGGTGACGAATGATAGATATTTATTTTATGTTTTATTGATATTTATATTAAATGATGAGTCTAGGAATTGATCCTTTAATATAATACATGTTGAACTCTTGAGTTTAGAGATATGTTTTCCTTTTTGACAATATGTAGAGTGAGAGTTTAGTCGAGGTACGAACTTTATGTCAGTTGAGCTATGCTCGTGTTGGCGAGTTTAGAGACATATTATTGATACATATATTAGATATTTTAATTCGTTGGCTTATTTGACTGAAGAAAATTTTGCAGCGACTCATATTTAAAACTTATCTCTTTGTCTATCTTGGATTCTTGACAATGGTTGGTGCAAAAGAAAAGGAAAAGAATAAAATAAGATTTATGTATTTTAACCTTGTCCTTTTCTATTATGGCTTATCTAAGGAGAAAATTTGCAGCCTCACTTCAATATTCACGGACACACTATATTGTCTCTAAATTTAATATAATTGTCCTTTTTAAAGTCTTACCAACTATAAAATTAGTTAAATAATTAGTTTTCAACAATCTCATACTTAAAATAATGATTATCTTAGTAGAAATTAAATCATATTAGTTTATTCTTTGTCTAAAAAATATTTTTATTTTAAAAGAATTAATGATATTTTGTTTGTTCAATCACTCATTTTAATGTAGAAAATTTGGATGCAGCTAAGTTTGATTTAATAAAGTTGCAAGTTGAGAAAAAGAGTCATTTGAGAGATGATATTTCTCCAATTCATTGCACAAAGTTGACTTGACTAAGCAAACAGACATGTTGGACATTTCTTTTATTTAAGGGAAAAAAATCAATATTTTTTATCCTAAACTTTCAATTTCATCAAATTATACTCCAAACTTAGACAAGTGTTACAATCTTAACCCTAAATTTTAGTAAGTGTTGAAATTTTAACTCTCTAATAAGTTTTCGTTTGAAATATCATTAAAAAAAAGTTTTCTCATATGTATTTCAATGGATTCTAAAATATATATTTGGTACAAATTGATAAGATTTCAAAGAAAAACGATATTATAACCAAACTTTTGTTGAACTTTGTGAATTTTGATAAGGTTATTCAATGATTAATTTATGCATTGATCAAATTTTATTTTACACAAAACTTGATTTAATTGAAATTAGTATGTTTTTTTGGAGATTTTTACATTGTTTTTTGTTAAAATTATTGGGTGAATTAGAATATAAATTGAATAGAGGCCGATAAAGATCGCAATACTTGTCTAAGTTTAAGGGTCCAATTTGATTAAATTGAAAGACTTCAAGGTGAAAAGATACAACTTGACAATTTTAGGTGTAGAAATTAAAATTTTCCCTTTCTTTAATTATTTATTTGCTTGTTTGTTTTTTTACACGTGTACTTAAAATTTAAATGGCTTTTACCAGTCCACATGCACTCGCAGCTTCCAACGATAGAAGAAGGGTAATAGCAAATTGATGCAAAGATTTTGCACACTAGTTTAGATGGTAAAGACATACTCCAATTGTAAAGACAGATAACATGTAACGCCACGAAAATTTCGGCAATATAACGGTCTAATTACAAGAACTACCCATTTTTCTAGCACTTGGAAACAAGAATTTCACTTCTATAACCAGAATAACCAAGCAGATAGTTTTTCACACCACTTGTTAACAGCACAACCACCTCAAACTCCAAGCAAAAACCAATCAAAATAGTGTCTCAACCCAACCACCAACATACTTCAGCAAGAACAACAATGACAACGTCACATGGCTTCCCTCATCCAAACATCAAAGTAAAGAACGAGTCGGGTCTTGTAACTAGTACCACCTAATAAGGCCAGTTAGACACATCTAATAAGGAAAGGAAAATCAAGCTTAAGACAATACTTTAGAAAGAAAGATACCATCTTCAATAAGCCACTAAGAACAAATTAACTCAACAATAGAGTAAAAAAAACCTCTAACTCTAACCCTCCAACACAAAACAAACTCTAGCCAACTCTAAACTCTGCTCAAAACACTTAAAGAGTTAAAGGAACAAAGTACAATTAGTCAGAAAGCAAACTAGACCTAGCAGAAACTCTTACTAAAAGTGAAAATAATGACTAGCTAACTAACGATCTTCTTTCGTCATGCCCCCTCCGCATCACCAACCTTATAGAGACTTTAAACCCTGTAAAACTGTTGTTTGGGGGGAGGGGTTCAGTACAAAAATACTCAATGTATAAGTAGCTCAAATCTGGTGAGCCACCAAACAACAAACATGCTTCTCACACACATCCAAACATGCCCAGCAAAAGCTAGTAACAAAAGCATCATGCTCAACATTTGCAACCAAGTAGAAACATGAAACTAGCTTGACACGTGAATTAACGCACCATACTATGCACTCAATACATGAATTCCGCATCATGCAATGCACACTTTTATCACATGAATTACGCATCATGCTATGCACACTCAACAAATGATTTACACGTCATGCTCCACACTCACCCTAATACATGATTTTCGTGTCATGCTCTGCACTAAACTACACAATCACACAAGAATGCATGTTTCCTAGGCATGCTACTAGACTATGCTTTATGCCCATAAACTACAACACGCTCACAACATACATATAAGCTTGTTGGACAAACCAAAGAATACAACATGCTAAACATCACACAGCTATAGTGCAACATCATACAATTCAACATGCTCATCATAAACACAACAGATCATGGAGAGAGATACATATCGCATAATAGAATCAACTAAGGAAACATAAAACATGCTTACATAGTCAAATAAACACAACAAGTACTAGAAACTACTTACAATCGTCCTAAGTTGCTCCCATGATTGTCCAAAATAAGGTCCTAAACAACAAGTACAAGTTTAGAGGTTAGGAGTGAGTTCGATATTCTTAGTTGAAATAGAAATAGTGTTCAAAGGAACTTCTGAAGGAACGAACGTTTCACTCCGCATCGGAAGCATTGGATCGTCTTTGATTTTATTTAAAATTAAACTAAAATGAATAAGATTAAGCAAACTTACTTGGAGTAAATATGGAGATATTTCTGGCGGGTCTTTATCTCATTCACAAAGTTTTTCTGGCTATGACTCGAACACAGGACCAACGTTTGTGGGAGTCTCTTGAAAGAAAATCCACAAGGGATTGGAAAGGAAGAGGTCTAGAGAGAATTATCTAATTCTCTATTGAGAAGATGTGTGTTACTTTTAATAGCTCAACCCAAGGGTCCTATTTATAGATACCAAGGAAAAACCTTTGCCATAATTAAAATATTATATTTTAATATCTAATATATTAAAATATATCTTATACTAATTTGAATCTCATTCAAATCTCCTACCATATTTATTTATTTGAATCTTATTCAAATTTTATAAATATCTTTTATTTAATGTATCTAATATACATTAATTGTTTTAATATTTAATGTATCAAATACAATAAATATATTTTCATCTTTTATATTTAATATATCTAATATATTAAATATTAATTTGAACACTTCAAATTAAATATTAATTTGAACATTTCAAATTTTTCTTTCAACTAAATTGATCTTTTAGTGCTACTATGAGCTAGCAAGGGGATCTTATGGGCCTAACGATTATAAGCTCCAAGGATACAAAATTAATTAATTAAACTCTTTAATTAATGAATTTTCATTCATTAACTCTAGAGTCATTCTACTATAGACTTAGAGTTGCACTCTTATGCACTGTAGGACAAGTTGTGTCCATGGATATAATCACTACATGCAAGTCGATCTTTCACGAATTGTTCGTAACTACAGCTAGATCAAAAGTCTGTTTTACCCCTATAATTACATCTTGCACATTAAGTACCACTGATCCTCTAATGAACAATTTGTTTATGATCCAACCATAAACTAAGTCCCTCTCTGGCCAGTGAGACGGTGGTGCCCCATTGTTCAAGTCTCGAAATCAGCACTTAAGGGAACTACTCATCTACTTACCCTATATGGGAAGAAGTGAATTCCATCTTGTGAGATTATGTTTCCAACTCTCTATTTGGTCAAGTCTCCAAAATGGTAGACTTATTAAATTGGCTACAAAAGCTACTCTCACCCATGCAAATCAAAGGACAAGCCCTCACAGGAAGGAGTTCATAACTCACTCAGGATTAAGATCGAGTCGCATATGATCATCCTGATGAAATATTAATCTTCTCAATTAACAGATTTATAAAGATAGATTAAATATTTCGTGGTTCAGTCTTATATAAAACTCATTGTCTAAGATACCCCCACTCACATGTCTCCACATGAACGATTTGGATCAAATCATTAGTAACTATTACAAAGTGGGTCGTATCAATAGTGTTTCCAAGATAAGGCACCCAACCTTATCCATATAATATGACCCTTTAGGTTATTTCTTGAACATGATCCTCCTGTATGTCAACCACATAACTGTTCAAGATTACACTAATAACCTAGATTTTTTCATATAATGGATAATATTATATTGTAAATAAAATAATCAAAATTATTATTAATTATTAAATAAATTATTTATTACGAGGCTTTAGGGCATAAATCCCAACAATCTCCCACTTGCACTAAAGCCGGTGAGACATGTATCCTAGGGCATACTCTATACCCAACATGTTCTACCACTTGCCCTAGCAAAGATGAGACATGTCTCGTAATCCTAGAAATTCTAGGTGACCCTCAAACACTTTAGCCTAAAGAGTCTCTTTATATAGATCCAAAAGACTGTCGTTAAAAGTCATTATGGTCACTACCATGATGCTTTCTCTCTCTCGATATCATTCCTTATACATTAGTGTTTTCTAATTTCCTTAATATTGGTCTTTGCACCACTATTATCGTAATAAAGAGGATAGACTAAATCATATCTGAAACATCTTTCAGATCTTTAATGAACTATTTGAGTCATACAAGTCTTTATGTTGCTTCACAAGAAAAAAAATTAAACTTGTATATCATACTCCCACTACAAAAAAATTGGCCTATTTCAACCACTTTTTATCAAAGGTTATAAAAAAACCTTTGAAAAATATAAGCATTTATCGAAGGTATTTAAAAAACCTTTGAAAAAGATCTACTTTTCATCAAAGGTTGTTAAAAACCTTTGAAAAAGATATGTATTTATCGGAGGGTTTTTAAATTCCTTTGAAAAATTTATTATCATTTATTGAAGGTATTTAAAAAACCTTTGAAAAATATATTATCATTTATCGAAGGTATTTAAAAAACCTTTGAAAAATATCTACTTTTTATCAAAGGTTTTTAAAAATCTTTGAAAAAAGATATATATTTTTCAAAGGAACTCAAAAAGCCTTTGAAAAATATCTACTTTTTATCGAAGGTTATTAAAAACCTTTGAAAAAAATATTATATTTATCGAAGGTATTTAAAAAACCTTTGATAAATATCTACTATTTATCGAAGATTATTAAAAACTTTTGAAAAAGATGTTGCATTTATCAAAGGAAATTAAAATCCTTCGAAAATTATATTAGCTTTTATCAAAGGGGTTTAAAAAGCCTTTGAAAAATATATACTCTTTATCGAAGGTTCTTAAAAACCTTTGAAAAAAATATTATATTTATCAAAGGACATTAAAAACCTTTGAAAATTATATTATCCTTTATCGAAGGTATTTAAAAAACCTTTGAAAAAGATATTACACTTATCAAAGGACATTAAAATCCTTCGAAAATTATATTATAATATATACTCTTTATCGAAGGTTCTTAAAAAACTTTGAAAAATATATTATATTTATCAAAGAACATTAAGGACCTTTGAAAATTATGTTATCATTTATCGAAGGCATTTAAACAACCTTTGATAAATATCTACTCTTTATCAGTTCTTAAAAACCTTTGAAAATGATATTACATTTATCAAAGGACATTAAAATCCTTCGAAAATTATATTATCCTTTATCAAAGGTATTTAAAAACCTTTGATAAATATCTACTATTTATGGAAGGTTATTAAAAACCTTTGAAAAAGATATTACATTTATCAAAGGACATTAATTAAAATCCTTCGAAAATTATATTATCTTTTTATTGAAGATGTTTAAAAACTCTTTTTCTTAGAAGAAGAATTTCATTAATCATTGAACAAAGCCCATCGGGCTACAATAAAAAAAAATATATGACTCTAAAGTACTAATCAACCAGTCCGGTTTCTAATCCATCCAACCCATTGTATCCTCATTCAATAAAGCCCAATTTGTAAACATGTTGAAAAATATCTAATATTTATCGAAGGTTCTTAAAAACCTTTGAAAAAGATATTACATTTATCAAAGGACATTTAAATCCTTCGAAAATTATATTATCTTTTATCAAAGGTGTTTAAAAAACCTTTGAAAAATATATACTATTTATCGAAGGTTCTTAAAAACCTTTGAAAAAGATATTATATTTATCAAAGGACTTTAAGAACCTTTGATAAATATCTACTCTTTATTGAAGGTTATTAAAAACCTTTGAAAAAAATATTACATTTATCAAAGGACATTAAAATCATTCGAAAATTATATTAAGGTGTTTAAAAGGCCCATTGAGCTACAATCCAAAATATCTAACTCTAAAATACTAATCAATCAGTCTGGTTTGTAATCCGTCCAACCCATTGTATCCTCATTCGATAAAGCCCAATTTGAAAAGATTTTGATAAATATCTACTCTTTATCGAAGGTTCTTAAAAACCTTTGAAAGATATATTATATTTATCAAAGGACATTAAAATCCTTTGAAAATTATATTATTCTTTATCGAAGGTATTTAAAAACCTTTGATAAATATCTAGTCTTTAAAAATAAACAGAACAAGGAAAAAAATAAAAATAAAAATGTTAAATTAAATAGTGAAATGATGAATTAAACATTAAACAGCCCTAAAAAAGAAAAGTGAACAACGAAAAAGAAATAAAATGCAAAATAAAGCATAAAAAAAGTAGAGGAACGATAAATTTAGTCAGTGGGGAGATGGAAAATGGTGACTCTACAAAAAACCTTTTAGGGATTTTGTTGATCAATTCGAAGACACAAACATCGCCTTCCTGCAGCTGATTATCCACCGCAAATCTCTTCCAACCGTTTTTCAACTTCGTTCGCTGCTGTGTGAATGCCCACCGTACACCGCACCAGACGCTCCAAATCCTCCCGTCGGCGAGTTCCAGCTTCACATCCACCGATTCCTTCAGGTACCTCTCCACAAAGTTCCTTGGCAAGCTCTGGATCAGATAAATCAGTGTTTCAAATTGAAAACCATTCGATTTCATTTCAGTGTTTCTTTCTCTTACCAAGTAATTTCCTGTTTGGATGTACGAAGGCCTCATTGTTAGGGGTGTGCAAAAACCGACGAACCGAACCGAACCGATCCGAACCGACTGGTTCGGTCCGGTTTCTATAAAATTTTTAATTTTCTCGGTTTAAACTTTTAAAAAACCAAAATTTTCGGTTCGGTCTTCGGTTCATCCTTTTAAAAAACTTGAAAAAACCGAACCGAACCAAACTTTATAATTAACTTAAAAATCCTTTAGTCCAACCCACCATCCAATGATTAATATCCAAAGCCCAAAGTCCAAGATGTCACTTTCAAATATTAATTACACTATTCCTTTCAATCAATCATCAATCACCCTCACTTCTTCTCTTTCCCTCTCTTCTCTTTCCCATATACGAACTCTTCCCTTTCTCACTTTCTCTTCCTCTTTTTTTTCTATCATTTTTTTCTCATACAACTTAATCTCTTCTTCTTCTTCTTTTCCTATTATTTTTTCTCTCTTATAACTTAATCTCTTCTTCTTCTTCTTTTCCTATCATTTTTTCTCTCTTACAACTTAATCTCTTCTTCTTCTTCTCCTTTCATTTTTTTTCTCTTCTTCTTCTTCTTTACCTATTATTTTTTTCTCTTACAACTTAATCTCTTCTTCTTCTTCATTTCCTATCATTTTTTTTCTCTTACAACTTAATCTATTCTTCTTCTTCTCCTTTCATTTTTTTTCTCTCCAACTTAATCTCATATTCTTCTTTTCCTTTCATTTTCTTATCTCCAACTTAATCTCATCTTCTGTTTTTTCCTCTCCATCTTTGCCCCTACCACCGCCAACGTCTCACTCCCACAACCACCTACAACTGCCGGCTATGCTATTTATTTTCTTTGTTTCTCACCGTCGTTAACCTCATCTTTCCCTTGCCCTCATCTCTCGTCGGACGTGTAAGCAAACATCGGTTAAAAACCGAACCGAACCGGTTGAAACCGAAACTGATTGGTTCGGTTTTTAACCGAAACTGAGGATAACATCGGTTTCCTCGGTTTATGATATCTCAGAACCGATACGTTCGGTTCGGCCATCGGTCCAGGTCAAAATCGGACCAAACCGAACCGTGCACACCCCTACTCATTGTCACCATGAAGGAAGGATTCTTCGTCCTCAATTTGAACGAACTCGCTGTCCTCAGAACTCGCTCTTGATTCTCTGTTAATGGCTGCGGCGTCCTTGGACGATGCATTGGTCTCATCGTTTCCAGACTGAATTGCCCGCCGTCTCCGTAATTATACGCTGAAATCGGTGAGAATTCATCCAATTTTGGTACTGATTTCTGAAATTGAAATTGAAATTTGAAGGAATTTGGCGAACGAACCTGTTCCTCTGCAATTGCTCTGTCTCTGTGCGTAATTCGTTTCCGGATCTTATTTTTCTTCATTGCTTTGTCTCCGTGCAATAGCAGTGTTATCTCCTGCGAAGTTCAAGTATGTGACATCTTCTTATTCCATGATTTAGTATACAAATATCTTGTTATGTGCAAGAAAGGACACATTGATATCTAATCTAATGACATGAATCATGAATGTTCATGAAGTTGGATGTGAAGAGTTTAAAGAATAATGTAAGAAGTCAAAATTTACTCTCTGTCATTACTATTTAATATTGATATGTCTCTTCCCCTAATCTTATCAATAAAGCAAAATGTGTCATGTAAGAAGTCAAAATTTACTCTTTGTCATTACCTTCATTTTTAAGGGCATTTTTCAAACAATTGATTAAGTTTCAATGCATTATCAGAAGTATTTTTTAGTTGCTGACTCGTCCTAAGTACACTTCTGAAGAAACAGTTTCTAAACACAATTGGTAGAAAGAAAACATTCATCAGCTATGGCTTTCACATGTTTTGGCTTTATATGCCACACAATGTGTTGTGAATGAAGAAGCACATGATTTATTGAACAATTCAGTGCAAACTAATCTTGATAACTAAAGCATATCCTCTTGGTCTTTCCTACTGTCTATTTTTTGTCCAAAATAATAATGAAAAAAACAAACTTAATATATTATTCTTTTTTCTAGGCTCTCTTTTGGCAGCAACAAAACTATTATGGTGTTGATTTGACTGCCTTGCACGGATCGGCATTTCAAGGCTATTTTTCTCAAGTGTGCATCACTTTCATTTATCTGAAAATGAATTTGCTCTCTTTTGGAATTTGCAGCTGCATCTCATTTTCTGTTTCTGTTATTTAAACTGTGTATCCGTAATATTATGTTTTATATTTCATACAGTCGGTGGTGGATGCTTTTGATCTAAGATTATTGGTGGCCCCTTCAATGTCTCATGTTTTGGACTTCACAAATATTAAGGTAGTATTACCCTATTGAACAAGAACTTTGTTTCTTTGGTGGCAGTTCATTTTTTGTTCACTATGTTTATATGTTATGATGGTGTTTTTATCTTCTAGTCTAAACTTTGTGGAGTAATCGAATATGCAGCCCAAAATTATTGCTGTTTCAAATTCCTTAATTTCTCAAAAAATATCACGAAGTAACATATAATTTGGTTATAAGCACTTTATGATAAATTAATTTGATGTTTGGTTTTATACTCTAAGAATGCGTTCTCATAAAAGATTTAAATATTTTTTACTTTTTCCATTAGCACTTATAAAACACTTCAATGCTTATCTAAGACAAGTTGTTCTTTTAGTTTAACCTGGTTCTAGAATACTAGTGCAAGGTTTTGTTGACGAAGCTCTGGTCTTTTAAGACTTAGTGAATGAATCATGGTCAAGTCAAGGTTCTATGTAGAGAATCTGAGTGTAAATTTTTCCTTATGATCAAGTATTTGATTGCCTAATTACTTATAGTTACTCCATTCAATCATATAATATATGCCTGATCGTGCAGTTATGATGTATGATATGCTAGCTTACGTCTTTTTTCTTTCCTTTTATGACGTTTGATCAGTCGCCTTGGGTTTGCTATTGGATCCTGCATTCTATTGCTCTATTGGGAGACTCTATAGATGCTAAGCTGGAGGCTAGGCCATCGACTTTTTAAATCATTGTCAAGTATGGTCATTTTACCTCTTCTTGTTTTGCACCATTGATGAACAAATCTTTCTTACATTTGAAATCCTTCTGATTTATTTTTTTCTTATTAACATTGCACTTATTGCGTGTCAATTAAGCCATTCTATAAAAAAAGAACAAAACTTTCTTACTGTGTTCATTTTTTCTTCAAGAAATGAGAAAGACAACTTCAGTACTCCATTTTTAAAATTTATTTATTTATTATCATATCAACTTAGGCTAGCCTCTGCCTGCCTAACTTATACTCTCTAAAAAATAACCCACATGTAAAATTAATATAAACAAAAATCAAATTTGTTTTTTACAGTAGCATTATATTCATGGTAGTGACTAGCATGATAGTGAGATGATTGATAGCAAGAGCCCCACACGCAACCATAAAGATTTTCTTTTATACATTTGTCGCGGTCGCTTGGTTTTAAGCATTTTACTAATACCAACTTGTCTGATTGATCAATTGACATGTTGGTTTTATATATCGACATGATTTGGGGTCGATTTTTCACATTTTTGTTTTTCCACCCTAAAACGCAACACAAATATTTTTACTCTCTAGAATAAACCTTTCTCACTAAACATTCAAATCTCAAAATTCAACTTTTGTCCTGTTGATTTTGTTTTTTGTTTCTAATTCTTTCATTTCAATTCTGAGTTCTGGGTTCTATACTGTATTATTTTGGTATTTGTCTGGTTTGGTATTTGTTTTTAATGGTACCGATGGTTTTGATAACCTTCTTTTAGTTTTTGAGGCTTCCCTAGGGATGGGAGGGTTGTTTTTTGCATGAGAGTTTTATTACAAGGAGAATTTTCTGTCCTTGATGTTGGATTTGACCCAAGTTTTGGTTTTAATGGCTTTATAGTTTCGTTTCTTTTACTTCTATACCTAGAACTTCCATGTTATCTATCTTTATGTTCATCTGAGTTAGGGAAAGTGTATGTTATCTAGTGGTAGAGAGAGGCATGGGCTTGTATGCTATGTTTAAAGAAAATATGTGATATAAGAAAACCATCGATATTTGATGATAGCATAGGGGATTGTGAATACTAAATAACCTTTGTCCCTAAATTTTCTCAACCTCTTGTTTGATATTTGACCAATTTTGCTATTCCTCAATATCTCTTTATGAACAAGTATAATAATAAATAATATTTCCAGTACTTGATGTCTTCTTTTCTTTGAAACTCTATTTATACTTGTGCTAGCTTTGAATTCTAAATTTTGAATTTGTATTTGTAGTCGGAAACTCAAATCATACGCTTCTCAAGTACACTTGACATGAATGAGAATGAGATTTTTGTGCAAGTTTTTGGACCAGAGAAACATGGACGTGTTCGTAGTTATGGGGTAGGTGTTACTCCTTCCGAGTTGTTTGGATCATCTTCTAATGTATTAATTTATTTATGTAATTGCAGGTTGGTGATAATAGATGGTTATCGATATTCTCTGTTAGTATTTATGCTGTTAAAATAACTATTTTGAGTAGGATGTTTACTTATTTTATGTGATGGCTGAGTTGTGGGGACGTGTGATGGTTTATGTTTTGTTATGGGATTTTTCAATCAGGTAAATTCCAAAAGGTTTGTTCATTTGATTCTGACTCTTCAATCTAAATTTTGTGATTTATGATGTGGTTTTGTTGGTGTTGTGGCTGTTGTTAACAATTTTCGAACTCATTTGAGTGCGGATTGGATGTTATTTATGTAATTGCATGTTTTGTATTCAAGTGCTAAAGATGTTTGGAAAAGGTTTTTTTTGAAGGATTTACAACTGTCAATAAAAAATTATTTCTGAAGGCTTTAAAATTTTTGAAATTAGTATTATAAGCCTTTAAAAATAATAAAAACCTTCGAAAAAGATAATTGACAATAAATAATTATCGATAAATAATTTGACAATTTTTGAAGACATGTGACCTTTAAAAAATAATAATTTTCGAAGGTTAACGTGACCTTTGAAAAATAATAATTTTCGAAGGTTAATGTGACCTTTGAAAAATATTAATTTTTGAAGGTTAACAAATCTTTGAAAAAAACTTTTTCGACGGGATCTATTTCAACACTTTTCAAAGGTTGAATTAACCTTTGAAAAAAGATTTATCGAATGTCTATTAACTGTTTTTTCGAAGGTTGTGACCTTCGAAAATAGTCAACTTTCTTGTAGTGTCCACCACCTAGGGTAAAATTTATCTTTACATAGATTTCCTAAATCTTTGTAAAAACTAGTATATCTTGTAAAGATCAAATCTTCAACTCTATACACAAATTTCTCATCATCCATAGGTAATTTGAGAAAGTTTTTAATTTTCTACTCAATGGTCATACTATTCATTTAATTGATATATGCTAACCAATTGTATATTAAATGTTCAGTCTCATTTATGCATATCATATACACTCAACATTTGAGTTGTCTTAGGATACACTTCCTTAGATATAAATATCAAATATTTGACAACAAAATTTTCAATATAAGATGTTTGATACAAAGTTAACATTTTGTCTTTAAAATCTCACGTAAAATATATCGAGTCATTCGAAAACACTCATTTGGAATTGGTTAGTCAACTTTTTATGTTAGATAGACATCTTACGTCATTCATAATGAGTAAAATATCAACATAAAACATGAGAAAAATCCACTAGGCAATTAATGAGTCTATATAAGCTTCATTAATATTTATCCAAAGTCATAGGTTGTGATACTTTTATCAAACCTTATATTCACATATCTAATGGTAAAATTCATTTCATAAATGAACTTTTACTATTTTTCAAACCTTTTGCTTTTGATCTTTGAAAATAAAGTTCTCTAATTGATTTGTGTAAATGCATTATCTAAGATTTCTTTTCATATGAAAAATGAATGTTTAGATTTCTTTTCATAAAAGAATTCTAAACATTCATTTTTCACATCCCATATGCAACAACGAATTAAAAAATGCTTACAAACTTCAGTATGGCAACAAGTGAGAAAGTTTACTCCCAATCTACTTTCTCCTATTAGGTTTAACGCTTTGCCATTAGTCTCAATTTGAGGACAATAAGCCTTCAACTTTGTCATCTAACATGACAATTTGGGTTTCAATTAAGTTCTTGTAAAGGTTAAGTCATAACTCTTCCACTACTATGAAGCTTATCCAATTCCCGACTAGTCTAAGTCATCGGTTAGATTCTCCACTCTACAATTCATATAGAAAATAAATTCAATACTTGTTGGAGAAATTATAGATGATATAAAAAATTGGAGTAACTTTTTTTTTTTATCAATAACCGATGTATTAAAGCCTTCTCTTAGTCTCTCCCCTCCAAGATGTAACAAGCCAATTTAAAATGTTGTATAGCCCGAACCATTAAGTATTAATAGGTCTGGAGTTGAGCTCAAAACTCCACTACAAAAAATCTTTATATGGCCACTTGCTGGAGGGATGAGAAAGCAGAGGAAATAGATAAAATTATTGTTGTAGGATTTTTTTTTCTTAAGCTGGGGGGAGGGGGATGTGAAAGCAGATGAAATAGATAAAATTGTTGTGAGTGTGCTAGGGGAGTTTTTTTCTTCTTTTTTTTGGTAAGCTTTATCTTGAATTGATGTTTTTTTTTTCAAATTATCTTGAATTGATGTTATAAGCTTTTATCTTGTAAAATCATATCTAATTTTTAATTTTTTTAAATAAAGATAAAAATCTATATCAATGTTTTTTTTAATCCCTCTCACTTCAAATTCAAAAATACTTAAAAAAGATTTTATTATACTCCACCCATATTTTTTAAGCTTTAGGTTCTCCAACTCCACAGATTTCAACAATTCCAAAAAGGTTTTCCTTTCATCTACCAATTTTTGGTAGAAAGCTACGATAATAATTCTAATGCTTCCTTAAAGGATGATGGAAGATAATAGGTTTGGTGTCGTTCAAGTAAAAAATAATCCTGGAGAGGCAAAAAGGATAAGAATATGGCTAAAGAGATGGAAGATCAAAGAGCTCGATCAAGAAAAAAAAAGTATTTTTTAAAAATAATTGTGAATGTCATTTACACAAATTGAAAATTAAAATTAAAAAATACATCGGTTAGAATCTGAAATTGTTAAGCACAAGAATCAAATATCCAGCCTTGGTAAAATTGACTTCACCGCCCGTGAATCCTCTGGTAATAAAATCACTGAAGCAGTACAAGTTTCCAAAATCTTCTCAAAGAAAATTCGAGGTGCAACGTTCCACTAATATTGGGCTCCAATGATATTGCAACACCTTTTTAGTTTGTTACAAAAACTTCTTGTGTCTTTTTATTTATTTAATTTTTTTTTTGTTATTCTTTTAAACCCTAATTGTTGTATTATATATTATGAGCTTTGCTCCTTTAATAAGATATGACAAGTCGGCTTCAATTTTTTCAATTCCTTAAGCATCGCCATTTAGTATCAGAGCTCCTCGAAATGGCCAATGCCTCATCCTCAACATGCTTCTGTCACTTCCTCTCGAAATTCAACCTTCACATGTTCTCCTCTTATCCAAATAGTAAACTAAATCACCTATATCAAATTAGATAAAGGTAACTTTTTACTCTGAAAAAACTTGACACTATCGATTTTGAGTTATAAAATAGAAGGTCATCTCTCAGCAGAGATAACATGGACATCGGTCTTTGGGCACTATCGATTTAGGTTAGACTTAGTCCAATTAACACCCCTAGGTTGCTGATGTGGCATAGGAACAACAATCGAAGGGTGAGGCTTAATATGAGCTGACTTAATATAAATTAACTAATCAATTAACACTAACGACGCTTAAGTAAGCGATTAGTTAAGTGTGTTCGAATGAGACCGAGAGGAGATTTCAATTGATTTAGATCTAGTTCTATGAAATTGGCAAGGTGTAATTAAATGGCGGGTTAAGATTCTCATAAAATCAACCTAAGAGTGCTCGATTTTCCTAAATTCCCCTAATTGGTATCTCCCTTTTGTTTTATTGCATTTTAGTTCAGTTTATTTTTTTAAGCATCTTTTGTTCACTTTATTCCCTAAATAATTCCAATTTTGATTAATTTCAGTACTTATTTAGTTAAAAAGAACTTCAATCACACTTCCCTTGGGACATGATACTCAGTACTCAAATATCGTTTTACTATTACTTCGGTCACGTGCGCTTGCTTGGCAACATCTTATCAATTATGTTGCTTGATATTAAGTTACCTGGATTGTTTGTTGTTTGAATATCTTATGCCTTGACTACTTAATATGATTTTTATGCTTTGACTTGCCTATTGACTGAAGCTTGCTTGTTAGTAGGCATTGGATGCTCCCATAGTAAGCTAGATAGTTTATGCTTACCTTGTGTGTGATGTTTGCTAGCAGGCATAGGATGCTCTTGTAACTGACTAAGTAGTTGTTAATCGTGTGTTTGTGGTGTGTTTTGTGCCTTTACCTAGAGCATGCCTCCAAGACGAGGTCGACCGAGGACTCGAGTAGGCAGGCCCGAGGATGAAGCAAGCATCAAAGAAGAATCCAATCCACCTACTCCAGAGGAAGCAAACCCACCTGTTTCTCCTGCAGCCCTGCCCGTACTCCTCACGGCAGAGGCCCTCCAAACTCTATTCGACAACATGGCTCAGAGGAACGATAGACAACCTCGCAACAAAAATCGAGCTCTGGGTCTGCAAGATGAAGCCCAGTTCATCAGAGACTTTAAGAGATATGGGCCTCCTACCTTTGACGGTCGGTCAGAGGATGCCATAATAGTCGAACGATGGGTTACTGAACTGGAAGTGATGTTTAATTATCTTAATTGTGACGACCACTAAAAGGTTCAAGGTGCAGTCTTCATGCTTCGTGATGAGGCGCGAGTTTGGTGGAAGTCCATCAAGGCTTTTGAGGAATATGCAAATGAGCTTGTCACCTGGATGAGGTTCAAGGATCTTCTTTTCGAATACTACTTTCTCGACACCATGAAGGACGACAAGGAAATCGAGTTCCTCCACCTGACATAGGGAGGCATGTCGGTGGTCCATTATGAAAAAAAGTTCACAGAGCTCTTACACTTTGCGCCGGACTTGGTTAGTACCCAAAGTGGAAGATAAAGAGATTTATAAGAGACTTACGCAAAGAAATCAGACATTCTATAGCTTTAAAGGAACCCATGACTTTCACAGCAGCACTTAGGGGCGCACTAATAATGGACAAGCATGTAGCTAAGAAGGTGCAACCTCGTTGGGAGGTTGGTTCAACCTCAGGAGTTATGAGGAAGCCTCCTCCTTCATTAGCTAGTCATCCCCCAAAGCCTTCTGTTAGCAACCTCGAAAGCCAATTCCTAGCCACCCTTTGTGCATCTCATGCGGCAAGCGCCACAACGGACAGTACTAAACAGGCGATAAGGTGTGTTTTAAGTGTGGCAAGAAGGGCCACCATGCTAGAGAATGCCCAACCAAGGAGGTGTTCAATGCTCATAAGCCAGCTCTTAAGGCTCCTCCAGCCCCAACACAGAAGGCTAAGCAGAGGGCCCGTGTTTTTGCCCTCACTAGAGAATATGCTGAAGAGACCGAGATGATTGTTACAGGTATGCTTACTCCTGACTTAGATCTTTTATTTGTTGTCTTCTGTCCACCTTATGTCTTGTAATTCGTTAATTCAAGAACTATTTTTGTGTTGTTTGACTCGGGGTCGAGTCACTGCTTTATTTCGTCGGCTTTTGCTCTGCAAGCGAGCCTAGAGCTAGAGCCATTAGGTTTCCTTTTGTCGGTGTCTACACTCATTGTTACTTGTTGAGCAAGTAGTGAAGTTAGGAGAAGTTTCTGTTGCAGGTCAGACCCTTGAAGACAGGTTAATTAAGGTGGACATGCAAGACTTCAATGTAACCTTGGGAATGGATTGGTTGGCTACTAACCAAGCCACCATTGACTGTGCCAAGAAGGAGGTTCACCTCAAGCTACCATCCAGCCAGGGTTTCAAGTTCAAAGGTGTGAATAATGGAAGTCAGAAGGTGGTATTTGCCCTAAAAGTCAAATGCCTCTTGTTGCACGGTGTGTGGGCATATTTGGCCAGTGTGGTGGATACCAGTAAGGAATATCCAAGCATTAACTCAGAGCCCATGTGAAAGAGTTTGTAGATGTTTTTCCAGAGGATCTCCTTGGGTTGCCTCCAGCGCAAGAAGTTGATTTATGCATAAATCTTTTACCTGAGCATTATTTAGAGCGTCGTACCGAATGGCACCAGTTGAGTTGAAAGAACTCAAGTTGCAGTTGGAAGGACTCTTGGATAAAGGATTTATTCGCCCAAGTGTGTCTCCATGGGGTGCCACAGTGTTGTTCGTGAAGAAAAAGGATAGGTCATTGAGACTGTGCATTGACTACCGTGAGTTGAATAAGGTGACAGTGAAGAATAAGTACCCCCTCCCTCGTATTGACGACCTATTTGATCAGCTTCAAGGAGCAAAGGTGTTCTCGAAGATAGATTTGTACTCAGGTTATCATCAGTTAAGGATCAAGGAGGTCGATATCCCAAAGACCACCTTCAGGACCAGGTATAGACATTATGAGTTTACTGTGATGTCTTTTGGACTTACCAATGCTCCTACGGCTTTTATGGACCTCATGAATCGAGTCTTCAAGAGCTTTCTAGACTCGTATGTGATAGTGTTCATAGATGACATACTGGTTTATTGTAAGACTAAGTAGCAACATGAGGAGCACCTTGAGCGACAACTTTGAGGAACAATGAGCATTACGCTAAATTCTCGAAGTGCGAATTTTGGTTGGATAAAGTTGCATTTATCGAGCACATAGTTACAAAGGATGGCATCGCGGTGGACCCTGCTAAGGTAGAAGCGGTTCGTGATTGGCCTAGGCCTACTACAGTGATTGAGATTCGAACTTTTCTAGGCTTGGTAGGCTACTACAGAAAGTTTGTGTAGGATTTCTCCAGTGTGGCAGCACCCCCGACTTAGTTGATGTACCGCAAGAATTCCACTTGGAGTGAGGACTGCGAGAAGAGTTTTCTAGAGTTAAAGGATGGCTGACTACTGCCCCAGTGTTAACTATTCTAGATAGAACTGGAGGATTAGTGGTGGACAACGATGCTTCTAGGAAAGGGTTGGGCTGCGTGCTTATGCAACATGGGAAGGTTGTTGCTTATGCTTCACGTCAACTAAAGGTGCATGAGCTTAACTATCCCACTCAGGACCTGGAGCTTGCAGTTGTGGTGTTCACCTTGAAGATTTGGAGGCACTACCTTTATGGAGAAAAGATCCAAATCTTCACCGATCACTAGAGTTTGAAGTACTTCTTCACGCAGAAAGAACTTAACCTAAGACAAAGGAGATGGTTGGAACTGGTGAAGGATTAAGAGTGTGAGACACACTATCATCCCGACAAAGCTAATGTGGTGGCAGATGCTCTTTGTAAGAGAGATGTAAGTGTGGCATCTTTGGTGGCATCTCAGAGTTTGTTACTAAAGGAGTTTGATCTTTTAGAGGTGGAGCTGGTGGTGGAAGATGTCTCAGCATTGTTGGCTTGACTTTCAGCGGTGCCAAGTCTAAGACAGTGAATTGCAAATGCCCAGCAAGAGGATCTAGGTTTGATCTCAAGCATAAGTAAGGTTGGACAAGGAAATTTTACTCTTTCCAATGACTTCGCCTTGTTATACTAAGATAGATTGTGTGTGCCTAGAGACTACCCTTTGAGGTGGGAGTTGTTGAATGAAGCACATAATACACTTTTTTCAGTGCATCTTGGTAAAAAGCACTACTAGAGGCATAATATGAAGAGAGAGAATGCTCATTTTGTCAGTAAGTATTTGACGTGTCAACAAGTGAAGGCTACAAGGCAGAGGCCTACTGGTTTATTGCAACCATTAAGTATCCCTGTTTGAAAGTGGGAAGAAGTTGCAATGGATTTCATTACCAGACTACCAAGGACAGTGAAAGGGTTCGTAGTGATTTGGGTGGTAGTGGACTGTTTGACGAAGTCTGCCTATTTCATTCCAAGCAAAGCCACTTATCCGATGGGCGAATCTATACTTGAAGGAAATAGTAAGACTTCATGGGGAACCGGTGTCGATTGTGTCTGACAGAGACTCTCACTTTACTTCAACATTTTGGAAAAGTTTACAAAAGGCACTTGGCACTCAATTAGATTTCAGTACTGCATTTCAGCCACAAACTGATGGCTAGATTGAACGGCTGAACCACGTTCTTGAAGATATGTTCAGGGTATGTGTGCTGGACTTTGGAGGTAGTTGGGATGCATATTTACACTTGGTAGAGTTCGCACGACCATTGGAATGGCTCATTATGAAGCCATGTATGGTAAAAAGTGCAGATCACCAGTCCATTGGGATGAGGTTGGTGAAAAGGTCTTGTTGGGTCATGAGTTGGTGCAGATGACGAATGATGTTGTTCAAAAAATAAGGGTAAAAATGCAGACTACTCATAGTAGACAAAAAAGTTATGCTGACAGCAGGCGCAAAAAGTTAGAGTTTAGTGTTAGCGACCATGTTTTTCTTCGAGTGGCGCCAATGAAAGGAGCTCTACATTTTGGTACGAAGGGAAAACTTGGCCCCCTATTTATCGAACCCTATAAGGTCTGGAGTGCATAGGTCAAGTTGCTTGTTGACTAGCATTTCCACCGACCTTGTCAGCAGTGCACAATGTGTTCCATGTGTCGTTATTAAGGAAATATGTTAGCGACCCTTCACATGTGTTAAGTCCAAAGTCTTTACAGTTGAACGAGGATTTTTCGTTTGAAGAAAAGCCTGTAAGGATCTTGGCCAAAGAGATGAAAGTCCTAAGGAACTGACATACCACATTGGTAAAAGTGCTATGGAGGAATCAAAAGATTGAAGAAGCAACCTGGGAAAGAGAAGACGAGATTAGGGCCAAGTACCCTGAGTTGTTCAAACAACAGACTTTTAAGGACGAAAGTTCATAAGGTGGGGAGATTGTGATGCCCCACGTTTTCAGGTATAAAAAAAGTTTGAAGTTTTTGATTGACTTTCGTTCGTTGTGTCTGTTTGATTATCTTACTTGGATCGGGTAATTTGGGATTTATTTATTTATTTTATTTTTGTTTTAATTTTGATTGATAGTTTAGCTTTTGAGTTAAAATGCCTAAAAGATTTGTCCTAAGATTTGCCGTAAGATTTGGAAAATTTTTAAGAGTTACATTTGAGTTTTAAGATGGAGGAAAAAAGGAGAATCTTGATATGATATTCTAGATTTCTCCTTTCTTATTTATTGTGAGTCAATTGGGTTTTTGTTTAGTTAAAAGAAAATGAAAAGAAAGGCTAAAAGAGAAAAAAAAGAAAAAGAAAAAAAATCCTAAAGCTTTATTCTCTTCTCCTTTTTCCTCATGCAGCCCTCCCCATTCGTCATCATCATCTTTTTCTTCCTCTTCTTCATGAGAAGACCACCCCCGACCAACTCTCTCCCTAATAAAGGAGCTTGTCAAAGGTCCTATCAAGATTAAATGTATAAAAATTGGACCTCTAAGTATTTTGCAATAATAGTGGCCAGGGTCCATCCACAGGGATTGGAGTTCTTAGGTCAATTAAGTATCGTAGTTAATGATGCCTAATTTTATTTAGAGAAACAAATTTTTTTAGTGATAAAAAAGACAAATAAAATCTAAACTACTATTTACAATGTTGGAGTCCAATTTTTGAGAAATGTAATGGTTGATTAAACTAAGCACAACTCTTTAGATAAAGAATTGATTTCATGCAATTAATCTTAAGCCAAGAATTACTAAGTGATCAATACCCTCTCTCAAGCTCAATTGAACTCATGCCTAGCAACAAATCAACTTCTCTGTCTATTTTCATTGCTAAACATGACATTAGGCTATTCTCTTAAGACTTCTAGAATTAATCTACTCACTCTCGTGCAATAAATTAAATCTAGTCATGCATCTATTGTTCTAAGGATAAATTTACTCTCTCGAGCTAAACCTAGCCTAACATGCAAAACCATGGGCAAAGGTTTGGACAATAATAACGAGATACATAAAAGATGTAAAAAAACATGCAATCAATTACAAAATCAGCAAAAGTCTAAAACATACAACCATTACTTGTCTAAATACAGAGATAAACAGTAATTGAGTCCATAACAAAACTCCTAAAAACCAAAAGAAAAGTAAGGAGAAAAGAGAATAAACTAAGGTCGGGTGCCAACACTAGTTCCTGACATGAAGTCCACGATCTCGAGCCTTGAGTCTTCTCCTTAGACAGTATATGAATCAATTTTAGGGTTTGGTCTTTCAAAAATGGCTCCCTTTTTTAAATAACAAAACTTCCTTTTTATAGAGTCGAGACAACATTGCAACGCTAGGGGCAGCATTGCAACGTTGTCCCTTCGAATTTCATAAATAAGGAAAATATAAACTTGGATGGCATTGCAACGCTGCAAGTAGCATTGTAACGCTATGTCTTCTGGTTTTCAATGCTGAATGGTTGTTGATGTAGCATTGCAACGCTACAAGTGGTGTTACAACGCTATGCTATAAGGTTCTAATGCTTTATTCTTCCTCTTCAACACTTGGATACTCAATTATGGACTTAATTTGCTCCAAATTCATCCAAATACTTCTCAAAACTCCAGTTTTACTCCAATTGCTCGATTTCTACAAAATATACATAAAAATTCATGAAAACACACACAATCATAGCAAAATTAGCATAAAACTAAGTCTAGAAATAGCACACTTATGCATGCTATCACTCCTTCGCCCCAATGAGCCTCCGTGGGCATGAGGCATCCTGCAGTAGTAGAAAAATCCCGCACAGCAATGTCTTCTCTCTTTTTTGGTAAGGTTCAACATTGACCCATACTTCATGAGCCATAGATCTGCAATATCCATTCCTTAGATGACTTTGTTTTGCAGTTTTAGGCTTGTTTGGACATAAATCAGCCATTGTTTGTGGTTGTTTGAAGTTGATTTGTGAGTTTTGAGTCTCATTCTCGGTGACCCATGGGAGGATTCACGTTTTCCAGCATAGATCCATTCGAATCGGACCTCGAACCACTCCAATTTCAAGACCCACACTCCAATTGACCTTAAATTGGATTACCCACGTACCGTTAGGCCTTTTTTGGTGAATTCGAATCCCTTCAAACATCGGACAACAGTTATTAGAGGCCTTTTGATATTGATCGGTAATTTCCAACACACTTTTAGTATTTTTTGAATACTTATTGAGTGCTTTATTTTGATCTTAACCATTAGATAATCACTCCTTGTAGTTTAAAATCAATTTAGAGTCAGTTCGAACACTAGCGAACTCGACCAACAAGGGCAAGGCTTGTTTCAGTAAGTTTTAATGCGTTTTAGACCTTACGCAAATTACTTTAGGTGTTATAGGTTAGGTTCTAATGTGTGGGAGCCTTCTATTTACAATTTCAAACCAATTCGATCCTATTCAAACACTCTTGAACTAGAAAAGTAGGGTGTTGGACTTGTTTTGGTAAGCTCGGTGCACTTTAAACTCACTCGAACCTGATTAAAGCACTTTGGGTAAATCTCTAACCCTTGGATAGTTTCTACTTGTAGTTTCGAACTAATTCGGAGTCCCTTCAGACATCTTGCAGCAAGTATTTGAGTTCGTTTTGGTGAGTTTAAGTGGTAAAACCTAGTTTAGGCCCTTTTAAATCAAGTGTTAGGTGTTGTCCAATTAGTTGTTAACCATTTGATACTTCCGTTTGTAGTTTGGGTGAATTATGGGGTGTTTGTTTTAGCTCTTAAGGTTTTACTCAAGTAAGTTAACTTTTCCTTGAGCCCATTGTAGTTGTTTAAGGGATTCTTAAACTAAGTATAGCCTCTAAAGATTATTCTCTTAGTTTAGGAACTCTTAGAATAATTTTAGGAGCCCTCTAGGTAAGTAGTTTCTACCCTTTTAGTTTCTTTGACTGTGTGATGCATGCTCTATGTTCTCTTGTTTGATTTATGCACGATATATTTATTCTATACTTTTATGTCTTTTGATGAGCATGCTTGGTTGTTGACTTGTGAAAATTTTGTGAAGTTAGCATGATGATTTATTGGGTTTGAAACATATGTATTAGCATGTTTTGTTTGGGCATGAAACATGGTCTACTAGCATGCTTAGGTAACATGCATTTGGTGAGTTCGTGAGGAGGTTAGCGAACCTTGTGAGCTTACCAAGGTTTGTTGGGTGAGTACCAATGCACCTCAAATACAAATGGTCGAGGGGTGGTATTGTCACCATTGGAATAAGAGGAGCATCAAGGCCTTGGGTACATATGGTCAAGGGTCAGTGTGATGAGTCTAAAAAGCATCCGTTGGGCGTCTGGCAAAGGACTAATGCATTGCTAAGTCATCGGTGCACCTTGAGTACAAATGGTCAATGGGCGATGCACAGTTCGAGGCCTTGGTAACATTGGTCAAGGGTCGAAAATCGAGCTTCGTAGAGAGGTATCGAAGACATGATAATGGTGGTCAGCTTCTTGAAGGATTGGTCTTGGAGTGCCTTTGGTGAGGACTAAACATGAGTGTTGAGTAAAAACTAAGCAAGCATGGCATAATGCGAGAATCATGCACTAGTTGCACAACATGGTGCATGAATTCATGTGTTAAGCAAGTCTTATGCATAATCTACTTGTTTATGTATGCATAGTATAATGTTGGTGATATTACTTTGAATAAGCATGTTTGGGTACGTGTGAATAACATGATGTTTAGTGTTTGATGTTTGGTGGCTCACTAGGTATGAGCTACTTACTGAGTACTTTTGTACTAACTGCCCCCCCCCCCCTAACCAAAACATTTTATAGGTGATTAAGAGCTCTACGAAACTGGTGATGCAGACGAGGAGACATGATGGGAGGAGACCATTAGTATTATGTGCTTTCTTAGTAGAGGCTTTCTTTGAATTGCATAGATAGGATTCAGTTTGTTTTGAATAGGAGCTTAGTGTAGGCTTTCTCATTCTTTATTGTTTCCTTCATTTGTTTTCTGAAGTGTATGTTGGCTTTTTGTCCCTTATTAAGGGGGAGTGTTAAATTGATTTCAAAAGGGGGAGAATTTTTTGAAGTTTGAATTAAAGTGCTAATATTTATTTTTCTTATTAGTCTTTTTGATGATTCCAAATGGGGAAAAGTTTAAGAAAAATATGTTCTAAATTTTGTATCATGTTTTAGTGTTGCATTAATTTAGGAGGAGAATTAATTTAATTGTTTTTGAGTGAATTTTCAAGTATGAGCTTTATGGCGGTATATTGTCTTTATATTAAAATTATTACTTGGACACATGTAGTACCTTGATTTTTATGAGCTTCAAGTTATTTTTCTTTAGTGGTTTGTCATCATAAAAAAGGGGGAGATTGTTGGCTTTTTTGCCCTTAATCTTAAATTAATTAATTTTAATTAATTAATTAATTAATATTTTGATGATAACAAACTTGATTTTATTTACTAATAATTTTAGTGTTTTGAAGTGTCCATTTCATAGAGCTCGAAATAACGATTTCAACGCTTGAATTATTCAAATCGGAGCTAAAACGAAGAAGTTATGGTCAAAACAAATCTGAACAGAAAATTCCCGACGCGATGACGTGGCAGCCAAATCAGCAATATTGACCAATTAGAAGATGACATGTGGAGCTATGGAAAAATGACATGTGGGTGGATGTTGAGTTGTTTTTAAAATAAAAGAAAAATATTATATTATATTATTATATAAGTTACCTTTTAACTTATTTATAAAAATTAAAAATTAAAAAAAATTATTATTATATATATATAAATGCATATAGCCGTTGGCCTTTAAAAAAAATAAAAGAAAAAAAAATCCTTTAATGACCGTTGGTCATTTTGGCATTAAAAAAAAATTATTAAAAAAAAAAAGAAAAGGACCATTGGTCCTCCTTTCTCTCTCACACTCACACACACATTTTTCAAAAACATCTTCTTACACCCCACTATCTCTTACTTTATTATTATTATTATAATATTAATATTTACTTTCTCTTTTAATCTCCACCATTCAATCCTCTTTTACCAATCCAATGGTTCAAATTAATGTTGATTTTTTTATTCATTTCCCTCTCTATAAATATCATCTTCTTCTCCCATTTTCATATACAAGCATTCCATAATTTTCATCCTCCATATTCTAAAAGTTTCCATTGTTGCTCTCTCCAAGCTCTCAATCTTTTTTATCTTTTTATTGAGAGAGAATTATTGTATTGTGAGGATTCTTTTTGTGTGAGAAATTTGTAAATCCACTCTATTGAGAGAGTTGTAAGTGTGATTCCATAAACTATTCAATCTTTGTAATGGTTTGATCCTAATCCGTGGAAATGATTGAGTTTGCTCTTGAACTCGAAAAAGGAGCAGTGTAACAGTTTGATCCAAACCCATGGAAAGGATCGAGTTGGCTCTTGAACTCGTAAAAAGAGCGATGTAGCGGTTGGGCTCTAATCCGTGGAAAGGGTCGGTGAAATTTTTATCCAAATTCCCAAGAGGCGCTTGGGGAGTGGAGTAGGCCGGGTTGTGCCGAACCACTATAAATTTACTGTGTCAATTTCTCTATCCCTATCTTATTTCATTTTTGCAATTAATTTGTTGTTATATTATATTGCATAAAATTAATTGTTCTTGTATGTCTATTTTGGTTGGTACAATTTTATCTTTACATATTTTTTACCAATCTTGCTTTTAGAATTAAATAGGGTGTTTGAAATTGTTAGATTTAATTTCTTGTTTAATTTGAGGTGAATTTATTTGCATGATTTCTTGTTTAAATTAATTATTGCAAAAAGTGTGTTAATTTGTTTAATTGGGCCCACTTCAGTACAAAGTTTTATAAGTTTTAAATAAACCCTATTCACCCCCTCTAGGGTTGCCATACCGATTCTACAGTGTAGATAGGTTCTTTTGGTAGAAGTTAAGTTAAGAAATAAAAGCCTTGAGGTTAGAAACTTATTTTTTCTCCTACTAATTTATTTGAATTATTTTTCTTTGTGTGGACGTGACTCTGTTTATTATGGGTGTTTGGGAGTGTTGTGTTACTGCCAGGACTGTGTGGTATTTTTTGTTGTGTTGTTACTTATTATAGAAGTGTGATCCTTTGCTTATCAGGTGTTAGGAAATTTTTAGTTAGCTTGTAGTTGTGTCGTTATGCTGTCTAAATTTTCAGGACATATTGGTTGTAAGTTTAGTAATGTCCTTAAGTTTACTAATTTAGTGATATGTTTATGCATTTTTAATTGCTAGTTTTGCATATAATTGTGAGCTTTTATGTCAAATATTTTGCATATTTCTAGAAATCGAGCATTTGAGATCAAAATTGGTGATTTTAGAGCATTGGGTGTTTTGTGGAGCTTAAAAGGACTCAAAATGGAGCTAAGTGTAGAGAAGAGGAGCTTTACAAGCGTTTTTGGCCGAGGGCCGGTCTTGACGCTCAAAATAGCGTTGAGACGATATTCATATTGTTGAAAACCTAAGAGCTAGAGTCGAGACGCTGCCCTATGGCACCTCGACGTTAGGAAGAGTCGCGTTCAAGGATTTCCATATGAGCATTCAGACGTTGTCCTCAGTGTCTCGATGCTGAAAGATGCGCGTGACGCTGTGCCTGTTGGGATTTATGCCCTAAAGCCTCGTAATTTATAATTTATTTAATAATTAATAATAATTTTGATTATTTTATTTGCAATATAATATTATCCATTATATGAAAAATCAAATGCTATTAGTGTAATCTTGAACAGTATGTGGTTGACATACGAGAAGATCGTGTTCAAGAAATAACCTAAAGGGTTATAGTATATGGATAAGGTTGGGTGCCTTATCCTGGTAACACTATTGATACGGCCCACTTTGTAATACTTACAAATGATTTGATCCAAATCATTCATGTGAGTGGGGGTATCTTATACAATGAGTTTGTATAAGACTAGACCACTAAATATGTAATCTCTCTTTATAAATTCGTTAATTGAGAAGATTAATATTTAATCAGGATGATCATATGCGACTCGATCTTAATCCTGAGTGAGTTATGAACTCCTGCCTGTGAGGACCTATCCTTTGATTTGCATGGGTGAGAGTGGCTTTTGTAACCGATTCATTATGCCTACCATTTTGGGGACTTGACCAAATAGGGAGCTGGGAACATAATCTAACAAGATGGAATTCACTCATTCCCATATAGGGTAAGTAGATGAGTAGTTCCCTTAAGTGCTGATTTCCAGACTTGAATAATGGGGTCCCACCCTCTCACTGGCCCGAGAGGGACTTAGTTTATAATTAGATTATAAATAGATTGTTCATTAGAGGATCAGTGGTACTTAAGGTGCAATATGTAATTATAGGGGTAAAACGGACTTTTGACTCAGCTGTAAGTACGAACAACTCATGAAGGATCGACTTGCATGTAATGATTATATCTATGGACACAACTTGTCCTACAGTGCATAAGAGTGAAACTCTAGGTCTATAGTTAATTAATGAAAATTAATTAATTAAAGAGTTTAATTAATTAATTCTGAATCATTGGAGCTTATAATATGTAGGTCCATAAGGTCCCCTTGCTAGCTCATAGTAACACTAAAAGATCAATTTAGTTGAAAGAAAATTTTGAAATCTTCAAATTTAATATTTAATTTGAAGTGTTCAAATTAATATTTAATATATTAAATATATTAAATATAAGAGAGGAAAATATATTTATTGTATTTGATACATTAAATATTAAAATAATTAATGTATATTATATACATTAAATAAAAGATATTTATTAAATTTCAATTGGATTCAAATTAGGAAATAGATGTCATAGGAGAATTTTAAACAGTTTGAATAAGATTCAAATTGGTTAGATAAATATATTTTAATATATTAGATATTAAAATATATTATTTAATTATTTTCCCTAAACCACTATAAATAGGACCCTAGGGGTGAGCCATTGTGCATTATTCAAAACACACATCTCCTCAATAGAGAGAATCAGAGAATTCTCTCTAAACCTCTTCCTTTTTAATCCCTTGTGGATTTTCTTTCAAGAGGCTCCCATAAGCTTTGGTCATGTGTTCGAGTCATAGCTAGGAAAACTTTGTCAAAGAAATAAAGATCCGCGAGAAGATTCTCCATATTTTCAAGGTATATTTTTCTTAACATTAATTTTTATTGTTTAATTCTAAATAAATCAAAGACGATCCAATGCTTCCGCTGCGGGATGAAGAGTTCATTCCTTCAGTGCCTAGCGTCTCGATTCTGTATCAAGGATTGCCTTAAATTCATCGTTTTGGGATTTTTTTGAGGAGGCCATTAAGGGTTTAGACCCCCATTCTTGATTCCCTCCCATTTTGGGACCTTTAGATGCTGATTGAAGCTGTTTGGGAGCTGAGTTCGAGGCTCGAGAGTGCATATTTCAAGGAAAAAGTGGGATTTCGACGTCAACCGGTCTTATATCTATTTTGTTCCCTCTTTTCATGTATCTATTTGTTGTATTACATAGGGTCTTGCTCTGTTTTAAGACTATGTTGGGCTAATTTTGTATTTAGGAATTAGGGCATGTTTAGGTTTGCTTTTATGTTGTAAGAATTTTGATTATTTTATTTGCAATATAATATTATCCATTATATGAAAAATCCAAGGTTATTAGTGTAATCTTGAACAGTATGTAGTTGACATACGAGAGGATCATGTTCAAGAAATAACCTAAAGGGTCATAGTATATGGATAAGGTTGGGTGCCTTATCCTGGTAACACTATTGATACGGTCCACTTTGTAATAGTTACAAATGATTTGATCCAAATCATTCATGTGAAGACATGTGAGTGGAGGTATCTTATACAATGAGTTTGTATAAGACTGGACCACGAAATATTTAATCTCTCTTTATAAATCCGTTAATTGAGAAGATTAGTATTTCATCAGGATGATCATATGCGACTCGATCTTAATCCTGAGTGAGTTATGAACTCCTGCTTGTGAGAGCTTGTCCTTTGATTTGCATAGGTGAGAGTGGCTTTTGTAGCCGATTCAATATGCCTACCATTTGGGAGACTTGACCAAATAGGGAGCTGGGAACATAATCTCACAAGATGGAATTCACTCATTCCCATATAGGGTAAGTACATGAGTAGTTCCCTTAAGTGCTGATTTCGGGACTTGAACAATGGGGCCCCACCCTCTCATTGGCCCGAGAGCGACTTAGTTTATAATTAGATTATAAACATATTGTTCATTAGAGAATCAGTGGTACTTAAGGTGCAAGATGTAATTATATGAGTAAAACGGACTTTTGACCCAGCTGTAATTACGAACAACTCGTGAAGGATTGACTTGCATGTAATGATTATATCTATGGACACAACTTGTCCTACAGTGCATAAAAGTGCAACTCTAGGTCTATAGTGGAGTGACCTATAGTTAATGAATGAAAATTAATTGATTAAAGAGTTTAATTAATTAATTTTGTATCATTGGAGCTTATAATCTGTAGGTCCATAAGGTCCCATTGCTAGCTCATAGTAACACTAAAAGATCAATTTAGTTGAAAGAAAAAGTTGAAATGTTCAAATTAATATTTAATTTGAAATGTTCAAATTAATATTTAATATATTAGATATATTAAATATAAAAGAGAAAAATATATTTATTGTATTTGATACATTAAATATTAAAATTTGAAATGTTCAAATTAATATTTAATTTGAAGTGTTCAAATTAATATTTAATATATTAGATATATTAAATAAAAGAGGAAAATATATTTATTGTATTTGATACATTAAATATTAAAATAATTAATGTATATTAGATACATTAAATAAAAGATATTTATTAAATTTGAATTGGATTCAAATTAGGAAATAAATGTCGTAGGAGAATTTTAAACGGTTCGAATAAGATTCAAATTGGTTAGATAAATATATTTTAATATATTAGATATTAAATTATATTATTTAATTATTTTCCCTAGACCATTATAAATAGGACCCTAGGGGTGAGCCATTGTGCATTATTCACAACACACATCTCCTCAATAGAGAGAATTAGAGAATTCTCTCTAGACCTCTTCCTCTCCAATCCCTTGTGGATGTTCTTTCAAGAGGCTCCTACAAGCCTTGGTCCTGTGTTCGAGTCGTAGCTAGGAAGACTTTGTGGAGGAGATAAAGACTCGCCAGAATATTCTCCATATTTTGAAGGTATTTATTGCTTAACCCTTATATTTTGTATTTAATTCTAAATAAATCAAAGACGATCCAACGCTTCCGCTTGGGTTTAATTAGATTATTCCCTTCATATATATCAATCAATGAGCCTCATCTAACTAAAGACGTTAAAGAAAGTGCTTCTTGGGAGGCAAACCAAGTTTTCTTTCCCTTGTTATTTCTTGTTTGTTTCTCTTTCCGAGTCAGTGCCAAAACTTGTTGTGCAAAACTCACTAAGCAAGCATACGCAATCATAGGTAGAAATTAGTAGACAAGGTTGATCCCATGAGGACTAATTAATGCAAATTCTATAGATTTGAGTACCACTAATAACTAATTCTAATGTAATTAAGCGATCTAAAACTAACAAAATGCAAACCTGATACAAGAAAATTAAATTCTAGCAATCTAAAGGAAATACGCACTAAAAATCAACTAACTAAAGTGCTAGAATTTATAGAACTTCACTTCTAATTTTAGTTCCCATATGCTGGGTGATGCTATAACGTTGTGCACTATTACTGCATTGTGTAGTAATGGAAAAAATTGAGAATAAATTCCAAAATTATTTCTAATCCTTGAATTTCAGTTTTAAAGCAAAGTTTAACACATATGCCAATGAAAGCCCACCTTTCAAACACTTGAATAACCAAAACTCCCTAAGTTTACAAGCCAAAAGTATATGTCTATACCCTTGAATTCATCCCTAATTAAAGACATGGACCTACTTGCAATGCTTATGATATTTTCACTCATTCTAACCTTTTTAGAAATAAAATAAGCTAGTATTCTTTACTAAGTTGATCACTCTTAAGAAGAACAATAAGAAATAAAAATCCATAAGCAAACTACATTTCTATAGCAATTCCAAAGCATGAGGGTTCTAAAATATAGAGCTATGACTCCATAAATTCCAGCCTAAAGAAATTAGTTTATGACTTTTATACAATGAAAATAACCAGAAACATGTCATTACTCATAAACATCATAGATTCAAATGAAGATTCACAAAATAACAACAGTAGAAACAGCTTAGCCTAACTAAAACTTCAAGAAAAATTAAAGAGCAAGATACATAAGTTCTAAAACAAGAAGAAGAGAATGAGAATGGGTGGCAGCAGAAAATTCCAGAAGAAGCTTCTTCTCCTTACTGCATTTTTCTTCTTTCTCTCTTCCTTTTTTTTTCCTTTTGGTGATCGATTCCTCTCATTCCCCTTTTCCCTACGTCACAAAAAAACCCCCAAATTAGGGCTTCTTCTCTTCTTTTTACCCAACAACCCCTCATCTTCTTTTTCTTTTTATTTTCAGCCCATTAGAATGGGCACAATCACTACTTGAATAAACTCTTCTTGCGACATCAAAAGTGGGCCCCAAACTTCATTTTTTGCCAAAAAGTCAATGCTGCACAATGAAGAACAGTGATGCACAATGCTGCAGCATTAGCACCTCAACAAACATTTTTCACTCCGTAGGCTGCAAAACAAAGGGTACACGAAACACACTCAACCAACTATTCTAAAAGACTAAGAAATGAAGAAAAGAAAACAAGAAAACAACCAACTAAACAAGAAACTCGACTCTGAACTAAACTTAACAAGGAACTAACTAAAACAAGACTAAAACGTGCACTCGACTCAACTTTGACTGAGAATAAGCAAGAGCAGATGCTAAATTAATCTCATTTCATGGGATTATCACTAGTCTAGGTTGTTTAGGGTGCCAAGTAAATTCCATTCCCATTTTGCAGGACCTTGATCGCTTTGATGCTCTTTTCATCCTATTTCAGGAACTTCTCGTGGAGCAGTTTCTCCTTACTATCAGGCCAATATTGTTCACTCACTTTATTTTTGTCCTTAGATACTTTAATTTTTATCTTACATTGAGGCACTGTAAATTTCAAGTTTTGGGGTGGGTAGTACGTTGCAGTCCTCATTTTTTAACATTAATTTTTTTGATTTTGAGCATGTTTGGAGTGAATAGTAATGCATGATGATTGATTAGGATAGCCTAGGAAGTAATCTAAGTGATTTTTTTCCCAATAGAATGAACTCTGAAACCATACCTAGAATCAAGAACATTTGAATTTTTTTCTTACATTTCCTTGCAACACATTAAGATCATAACTAACTTTCTATTATGTTCAAATGCTTAGGATAGCTTTATTGATCAATCTAGAAGTTGTTGTCACCCCGATAGGCTTAAGAACTAATTAATAGTTGAACTGCATGAAAGTTTATGATTGAAATATGTTGAAGTAAGAAAAATATTTTATCTTTATTGATTTTTTCTCATGTTTAAAGAAACTTAAAGCATGTTTCATCAATAATGTGTGCTTAAAGTGTGGAGATCAAAAGAGCTACCTTCATTGTGATCAGTTAGGCCATCCATTGAGCGAGTGCCTTGGATAAGGGTCCCTACAGTGGAAGTGTAAAAGCTAGGGTCTCAGAAAGAAAGAAAAAGCTAAGTTTGGAGGTTAGTAACTCCAGTGGAAAAAATATCAATGCTTAAGTAGATTTTCAATTGTAATGTGGGGAGATTGTAACTTAGGGCCAATGTAAGGGGAAAATGAAGGAATGACTCAATAAAACTATCTAAAGCTAGTACATACTGATAGAAAGAAGGTTAGATACACACACACGCAAGGAAAGAAATAGTTAGAATTTAAAATTGCTTGAAAATGGATGTGCCAAGGTTTTCTTTTATTGTTCTATGTCAGTTAGATCCTTGAGGCTTGAGTCATTAATCATACATTGAATTTCTAAGAATATTATCTTGCATTGTTTTGCTCGAGGACTAGCAAAAATCTAAGTTTGAGGGTGTTTGATAGCATACAAAAGGGTGTTATTTCTAGGCTTAGATTTAGGTTAGTTTTATGTATTTTTAGTGGACTTTGATGCTTTTACGGCATGAATTGTAGGAATCGAGCATTGAAAGCCAAATTGAGGATTTGGAGTGGTTTGGAGACAAAAAGAAGCTTAAAGGAAAGCTTTTGGGCGAAAGAGACAAGGAGAAGAAGTGCACAAGCAACTAGGCCCAAAAGCTTAGTGTTTCAACGCTATACAAAGCATTGCAACACCATACATGTAGCCCTTCAAACCCAGTAGATAGCACATAAAGCATTGCAACACCAACCTCGAAAATCGTTTCCTTATTTATTTGATTCGAAGCACCGCTGTCTCAATAATATAAGGGAAAGGTTTTAGTTTCGTACAAAGAGAGTCATTTTTTAGGGAAAAAAAACCCTATTTTCGATTCATACATTGTCTTGGGACTTAGAGGACACTTTGGAGAGCTAAGAAGGAGACTCAAGGCTCGAGATCGCGAGACATCACGACAAAAACGAGTGCTGGCATGCATTGTTCAGTTTCTTCTCTTTTCCCTTCGCTTTGTTTCTTGAATTTAGAATTTTTTTGTAATGAATATGTGTTGTAATTCTAAGTATTTTAGACTCATCAATGGTTGTATTTTTTTAACTATGTTTGATTGTTGATTTATATTATTTTGTTACGCCTTTTATGTATCCCAAATCAATTTTATAATATTTTGGCCATAGCTTTGCATGTTAGATTAAATTTAGCTTGAGAAAGTGAATTTAATTAAGGAACTTAGATGAATGACTAGGATTGATCTATTGCATGAGAATGAATAGCTTAATACTAGAAGCCATTAAAAGAATGTCTTAATATCATGTTTAGTGTAGAAATGGACCGAGAGGTTGATCTAGTACTTTGCATGAGTTCAATTGGGCTTGAGAGAGTCAATTGCATAGTTTTATAATTCTTGGCTTAGGGTTATTGCATGTTAATTAATTCTCCAATCAATTTCATAGTTTGACTTAATGTAATTCAATCATCAATGTCTCTCTAAATGGACTCCAAAGTATGTAAATACTTAGTTGAGTTTTACTCATATTCCAATCTAAGTTTAGGCTCTCTAAATAAAATTTGGCATGAGTAATCATGTTACTTAATTGAACTAAAGAAAATCAATCTTTGTGGAGATGGTAACTCGATACTTGTATCACTATATTAGAACTTGACATCGTACACTTGCGGTTAATTGTGAGCACTTAAAATCACACACCAAGTTTTTGGTGTTGTTGCTAGAGATTGGTGTATTTTTAGTTTAATTAATATTGTTGTGAAATTGCTTGATTTTAATTTAGAGTATAAATTACTGTAATTATTGTATATTGTCGTTTTTGTTTTCTTTGTATTTTTGTGTAAATTTCCTTTCCTTTTATTTTCATGTGTAGGTAGTTTTTGTTCTTAGTTTAGTTTTTTTTTTACAAGTGTTTTTTTTGTGTTAGGCCCATTTGGTTTATGTCCAAAGTAACAAATATGACTTACACATCAGATGATCTAGATATGGGTATTGTAAACTAAGATGTAACCATCTTTTATAATGCATTAGATCAATTACCCATAAAAAATGATAATAATGTGATTGATGCCCCATTAGAAGCCAATGAAATTGAAAAATTAGAGTCACCTGCATTATAACTGAAACAGTTGCCTGCACACCTTCATTATGCTTTTTTAGGTGAGTCTTCTACCTTTTCAGTCATTATTTCTTCTAAATTAAGTAAAGAAGAAGAAAAAAATTTATAAAAGTCTAGAGTAATCATTGTTCTACATTAGGGTGGTCCATTAGTGACATTAAAGGTATTAGTCCGTCCATAGTTATGCATAAAATCGTAATGGAAGATATCTTTAGTCCATCAGTGGAACACCAAAGGAGACTTAATCCCGTAATGAAAGATGTGGTGAAGGCTGAGGTATTGAAACTTTTAAATGTAGGAATTGTTTATGTAATATCTGACAGTTCTTGGGTGAGTCCTGTGCAAGTAGTTCCTAAGAAAGGATGAATGACAACGGTGAAAAATAAAAAAGATGAATTTCTCCACAAGGACAGTTACAGATTGGCGTGTATGCATCGATTACTAGAAGTTAAATAAAGCTAGGAGAAAAGATCACTTTCGTCTTCTTTTTATTGATCAAATGCTTAATAAATTAGTTGGCTTTCCTAATATTGTTTTCTTGATGGTTACTCAAGGTATAATCGGATTCCTATTACTCCAAATGACCAAGAGAAGACCACATTTGCATGCCCTTATGGGACATAAACGTTCAAGAGAATGCCCTTCAAACTATGAAATGCTCCTGTTGCTTTCTACCGCTGCATGATGGCCATCTTCCATGACATGATAGAAGCGATTATTGAGGTTTTTATGGATGATTTTTCAGTTTTTGGATCTTCTGTCGATTCTTGTTTGCATAATCTCTCTCTTGCGTTGTAGAGGTGCCAAGAAACTAACCTTGTACTAAATTGGGAGAAATGCCATTATATGGTCAAATAAGGTATTATTTTGGGGCATAAAGTGTCCGAAAAAGGGGCTAGAGGTGATCAAACTACAATTTCTGCAATTAAGCAACTTCCACCTCCAGTTAATGTAAAGTGTGTCTGTAGTTTTCTAGGCCATACAGGATTTCATAGGTGCTTTATAAAAGATTTTTCAAAAATTGTGAAACCCTTATGTAATTTACTTGAGAAGGATTCTGCCTTTATATTTTCTGATGAATGCATGCTAGCTTTTAATTTACTGAAATAAAAATTAACTTCGGCACCCATTATTGTTACACTTGATTAGATTTAGCCTTCTGAAGTTATGTGTGATGATAGTGATTACGTAGTAGAGGTGGTTTTAGGCTAGCATCAGGATAAGATTTTTAGGGCCACCTATTATGCAAGTAGGACTTTAGATATTGCACAACAAAATTACACTACCATTGAAAAGGAAATGCTTGCAGTTGTGTTCTCTTTTGACAAATTTTGACCGTACCTATTAGGAACTAAAGTGATTGTTCATACTGAAAATGTAGTTGTTGACCACCTGTCCAGAATGAAGCATGAAGGAAATCAACAAACCCCTTCCATCATAGAGGATTTCCCTGATGAAAAGCTGTATCAAGTAGAAGTTGTAATACCATGGTTTGCTGATTATGTAAATTTTCTTGTAGGAGGAGTGATGCCACCTGATTTGAATTCTCAACAAAAGAAAATATTCCTCCATGATGTGAAATTATACCTTTGGAATGACCCCTTACTATTCAAGGTTTGTTCAGACCAAATAATTAGAAGATGCGTACCCCTTGAGGAAATATCTAAGATTGTACATGATTGTCATTCTTCTCGATATGGTGGGCACTTTGGACCTACTCGTACAGCTACAAAGGTATTACAATCTGGTTTTTACTGGCGAATTTTATTTAAAGATTGTTATACTTTTGTAAGGACATGTGATAGGTGCCAAAGGACTGGTAATCTATCTAAGGACCATGAACCCCTTTTAACTGCTATTCTTGAGGTAGAGTTATTTGATATTTGGGGTATTGATTTTATGGGTCCTTTTCCCTCTTCCCATTATTATTTATACATCTTGGTTGTTGTAGATTATGTTTCTAAATGGGTTAAGGCAGTTGCCACTAAAAAGAATGATGCACGTGTTGTCTTAAAGTTTTTGCACAAAAATATTTTCACACAGTGTGGCACTCCTAGGGCTATAATTAGGGATGGGGTTCACACTTTTGCAATAAACTGTTTGAGTCAATGCTTGCTAGGTATGATGTTAAGCATAAGATTTCTTTAGCATATTTTGGAGAAATCAAGCCTATTTTGGCGAAAATAGTTAGAACAAACAAGAAAGATTGGGCCCTAAAATTAGACGAAGTACTATGGGCATATCGCACAACATTCAAACTCCAAATTGGTACATCACCTTATCGATTGGTGTTTGGAAAGGCGTGTCGCCTTCCTGTGGAGTTAGAACATAAAGCTTATTGGGCCATCAAGAAGTTAAACTTCGATTTCCAAAAGGTAGGGGAACAATGGTTCTTGCAACTAAACGAAATGGAGAGTTTCGAGCTCAAGCATATGGGAACTCTAAACTATACAAATAAAGAATAGCTCACTGGCACGATCAATAAATCCACAAACGAACATTTTTACCTGGTCAACAAGTACTTTTTAACTCACGCTTGTGGCTGTTTCTAGGTAAGTTAAGACTCGATGGTCATGCCCATTTATAATCAACGAACTTTTTCCACATGGAGCATTAGAATTACAAACTAATGATGGACAAACCTTCAAAGTAAATGGCCAACGATTAAAACATTACTTTAGGGATATGGAACGACAAATGGAAAGCATTTTCTTGAATGAACCAAGAAAAATGACCCACCATATGAGCCTCGTCTAGCTAAAGACCTTAAAGAAAGTGCTTCTTGAGAGGCAACCCATGTTTTATTTCCCTTGTTATTTCTTGTTTGTTTCTCTTTCCTAGTCTAGGTTGTTTACAGTGCCAAGTAAATCTTGTTCCCATTTTGCAAGACCTCAATCGTTTTGGTGCTCTCTTCGTCCCATTTCAGGAACCTCTCATGGAGCAGTTTCTCCCTACTACCAAGCTAGTATTGTTCACTCACTTTATTTTTATCCTAAGATACTTTAATTTTTATTTTACATTGAGGGCAATGTAAATTTCAAATTTGGAAGTGGGCAGTACTTTGCAGTCCTGATTTTTGAACATTAATTTTTTCGATTTTGAGCATGTTTGGCATGAATAGTAATACACGATGACCGAGTAGGACAACCTAGTAAGTAATCGAAGTGATTTTTTTTCAATAGAATGAACTTTGAAACATGCCCTGAATCGAGAACATTTGAATTTTGTCTTACATTTCCTAGCAACACATTGAGCACATATTTGATTTTCCATCATATTCGAATGCATAGGATAGCTTTATTGATCAATCTAGAGGTTGTTGACACCCAGATAGGCTTAAGAACTGATTAATAGTTGAATTGGAAAGTTTGTGATTCAAATACGTTGAAGTAAGAAAAATATTTTATCTTTATTGATTTTTCTCATGTTTAAAGAAACTTAAAGCATGTTATATCAATAATGTGTACTTATAGTGTGGGGATCAAAAGAGCTACCTCTATTGTGATCAGTAAGACCATCCATTGAGCGAGTTCTCTAGATAAGGGTCCCTACAGTTGAAGTGTGAAAGCTAGAGTCTTAGAAAGAAAAAATAAGATAAGATTGGGGGTTATTAACTCCAGTGAAAAAAATGTCAATGCTTAAATTGATTGCCGACTGTAGTATAAGGAGGCTAGAGATTGGAACTTAGGGCTAGTGTAGGCGTAACTAAGCCCGAGGCGTAATTACATGCAACCCTTTAATCCCAGCAGATAACACACAAAATACGTTGCAACGTTGTGTACAGCGTTGCGATCCCAACCTCAAAAATCTTTTCCTTATTTATTTGATTAAAAGGGACAGCGTTGCAATGCTACCCGTAGCGTTGCAATGCTTTCTCGATAAGTTGATAGTTGATGACGAGTATAGTCCCAATCACGTTAGAGCAGTGAGCAGAGGGTGTGTTGGTTGCAAGTGTGTTCAAACTACAATGCCTAGCCAGTTAAGGATGGCTTGCTCAGGTGTAAAGCACGCAAGCGCACATGATTGAAGTAATAATAAAATGGCACAAGAGTACCGAGTATTGTGTCCCAAAGGAAGTGAGATTGAAGTTCTTTTTAGCTAATTAACTACCGATAATAGTCAAAATTGAAATTATTTAGGGAAAACGACTAACTAAAGATGCTTGGAAAATAAATTGAACTAAAAAGCAATTAAAAGCTAGGAAGATACCAATTAAGGACAATTTAGGGGAATCGAGCACTCCTAGGGTTCTTTTATAAGAATTTTAACCCGTCATTTAATTACGCCTCGCCAATTTCATAGACCTAGAGCTAAACTAGTTGAAATCTCCTGTCGATCTCATTCAAACATGCTTAACTAATCAATTACCTAAGTGTCCTTAGCGTTAATTGATTAGTTAATTGGATTATGCCCGCACATATTAAGCCTCACCCTTCGATTGTTGTTCGTATGTCACTTCGGCAATCTAAGGGCGTTAATTGGACTAAGTCTACCCTAAACACCCTCTGTAGAGCTCAATTTATGACTAATTCAGCTTATTGATGGCCAATTAATAATGAGCATTAAGCACGATCCAACTAAATGAAATATAACAAGTAAATTAAATGGCTAAAGTCCTAATTACAACATAAAAGAAAACCTAAACATGCTCTAATCCGATAAATACGAAATTAGCCCAACATTGTCTTTAAACAGAGCAAAACCTCTGTAATACAACAAATAGATACATGAAAAGAAGGAAATAAATTGATACGAGATCTGTTAACACCAAAATCAGACTTTTTCCTTGAAATTCATGCTCTTGAGCCTCGAGATCCATTCCCGAACACCTGCAATAAACATCTACAGGTCCCGAAAGGGCAGGGAATCGAGAATGGGGATCCTAAACCCTAAATGGCTTTGCCAAAATCAGTTCCAATGAATTTAAGGCAGTCTTCGACACAGTGTCGAGACGTTAGGCACAATGTCTCGACACCGTTCCAATAATGAGCGCGTTCTTCATCGTTGCTACACTGAGGACAGCGTCAAGACGCTTTGGACAAAAATCCTTGTGCACACCTCTTCCTAACATCGAGACAGCACAGGACAGCGTCTCGATGCTAATTCTCAGGATTTCAACATAATAGATAGCATCTTAATGCCATTTTGAGCATCAATATGTTGTCCCCTCAGCCAAAAACGCTTGTGAAGCTCTTCTTCTCCATACTTAGCTCCATTTTGAGTTCTTTTAAGGTCCACAAATCACTAAATGCTCCAAAATCACCACTTTCGATCTCAAGTGCTCGGTTTCCTAAAATATGCAAAATATTGACATAAAAGCTCAGAATTATATGCAAAACTAGCAATTAAACAAGCATAAATATAGCACTAAATTAGTGCTATCACCGCTCAGGTAAGAAAAGTCAAAGTGATTTCCTATTGTGTTACTAATGAGAGTGTAATGCAACTTATTTCAAGAGTAGCACCTTAGTTGCATCAAGAGAAGAGGAACCCACTTGAAGATATTTTGGGGAGATTTATCGATGAGACAAGGAGTTTTTCTTACACGTTGAGTGATTCGGTGATTATAGTACAGGTTAGGGCAGAAAGCTAAGATGCTGTGATCAAAGACATGGGCAATAATATCAACTAGTTGACAATCTTGGACAACCTATAGAGAGGTAAAAGTAATTTACGGGTGATTCTTGTTGACCCACATGTGGAGTGCACAACTATATCACTTAGAAGTGGAAAGAAACTGAAGACACCTGAATAGAAGTTGGATGACGTGCCCTAGAGGAGCAAGGAACAAGATATTGATGAAAAGGTGGCTGATAGCACACTATATGTGCTATCTTTAGGCTTCATTTTATGCTAGTTTTGAGACTTAAAAATATGCTTTTTACGTTCATATTTATTTATTTGTAGAAATTAAGCATTTGGAGCAAAATGAAGAATTTAGAAGAAATATGGTGATAAATGTGCTAATTAAGCAACCAATTTTGGGGACAATTTTTGGAGAAGAAAAATATTCCTAATTTAATTAGGTTATGAATTCCTAATTTAATTAGGTTATGGATTCCTAATTTGATTAGATTTTGGATTCTTAATTTAATTAAATAATGAATTCCTAATTAGATTAGGATATGGATTAACCCATTATAAATACCCACATTCTCTTCACTTCAAGGCATTCAACTTTGGAGAGCACAACTCTAAATTTCTACATACAAGAGTGAGAAGAGACCTGAGGGAAATATTCAAGGCCAAGTTGTGGAGATCATACGGAGACGGAAAATCGACACACCAGCATAGTTTTTCTTTTCCTTTTTTTTATTTAGTATTTAAATGTTGTTTAAGAGTTTAGATTTTGTGATAGTGAACATGAGTGGCTAAACTCTTTTCTTATTCTAGGGATTGATGTAGCCATTAGACCTTATGTTTTAATTATTTAAATTCCATGATTGATTGTCATTAATTTCATTCATGCTTTTATATTCTTAATGCTTTTAATCTTTTGATCACGGATTAAATGTTATGTTGGTCTAAATTCAGGCTTGAGAAAGGTAATTTAGATTAGATCCTAATTGCATGACTAAAGATAGTTCTAACTTGATAATGATTAGGGCTCCTTTCGAAGTTGTTAATGAAGAAACTTAATGCTATGCATAACGTTAAAAATCACCAGAGATGTAGGTTTTGCCTTATTGCATAAGAATTGTTTGTCCTCGAAAGAGTCATTCATGATAAAAGACTTCTAGACTTATGAAATATTTGTTTGATCAATCTTGAATGTTTAAGTAATTTATTTATTTAAGTCTAATAGGTGAAATCAACTCCCTAGGATATTCTCTCCTCTGATTGTTTCAATTTTTATTATAATTGTTTTATTTAATCTTGCATCCATCATTCAATTCTATTCTCTAAATAAAATTGGGCGATAATATTCATAGTATTTAAGTGAATTAGAAAACCAATCCTGAGGACGATACTCGAACACTCTTTCACTATATTAAAACTTAACCCGTACACTTGCGGTATTGCGCAAAAATTACGCAACAGTGGCTGAAGAGGAAAAAGCACATCAGAAGCTTGCTTCAGGGAAGTTTTTTGATTTTGTACCTTTTATCCTTAATAGAATCCTGTATCCTATGAGATTTCAAAAGAATAAATTAAATGATGAGTTTGTTAAGTTTCTTCAAATGAAATTTCTTGAGCATTTCAAGAAACTTTACATTAATATACCTTTTGCTGATGTGCTTGATCATGTACCAAAATATGCAAAGTTCATGAAAGTGGTTTTAGAAAACAAGATGAAATTTGGTAAGGATGAGAGAGTGCAAATGAACACAAAGTGCAATGCCATTATTTAAAGGAAATTACCAGTTTTAATATGCCTTGCGTTCTTGGTAGTGTTTGTATTAAAAAGGCACTATGTGATCAAGGAGCGAGCATTAACTTGATGCCTCTCAGTGTTTTCAAGAAATTAGGAGCTTAAATCGACTAGTATTGTGCTTCAATTGGAGGATCATTCTTTGACGTATCAAAAGGTATTTTAGAGGATGTTTTAGTTAAGATTGATCGATTTATCTTTCCTGTAGATTTTGTGATTCTGGACATTGAGGAGGATGCCGAGGTCCCTATCATCCTAGGGAGGCCATTCTTGGCGACAAGATGCACTTTGATCCAGGTAAACACAGGAACTCTGACTCTATGAGCGGACGATGAATAGGTAGTGTTCAACATGTTTAAGCATTGAAACACCCTTAGGAGGCTAGTACATGACATATGACAGATTTTGTGGACACTATTGTTAATGAATGTGTAGAGTTAGTATCTCCTGTTGATAAATATGAGATTGGTATGCCTGATGTTTGTGGTGAATTGTCCGAGGATTTGGATATTGAGCATGCTTATTTTTGTGGTGATATTGTTGAGTGATAGCATGCAATTATGCTATTTTATTTCCTATTATTTTGGCTAGTTTTGCTATGATTTTGTGTGTTTTGATGGCTTTTTATGGTTAAATTGCATAAACGGAGCTAAAGAGCAAAAACGGAGTGGTCGAGGGTATGTTGGACATTATGGAGCTATTTCGGGCCATTTTGGAGAACTAAGAAGAGAAGAGTTGAAGAATTTAGCATTTGGGACTAAGAAGACGGCGTTGCAACGCTTGAAATGGCATTGCAAAGCCCAATTATATGGTGCAAACCCGAGAGCTAGCATTGCAACGCTGCCATATGGCGTTGCAATGCTAAGCGTTGCAATGCTAGAAATGCGTGGAGAATTGAAGTTCCGTCCATAGCGTTGCAACGATACTTATAGCGTTGCAACACTACCCCTGCGTTAAAGGCAAAACGACTGCGTTTTGTTGTGGCGTTGCAATGTTGTCACGACAGAGGGTATTTATTCATCCTTTTCTCTTCGTCCAAATGGAGGCCATTTCGAGGGTTGAAGCCCTAATCTCGATTCCATACCATACTTGAGGGTATTTGGGAGGATTTGTGAGCGTTTTGGAGCGAAATTGAAAACCTTGGAGCTCGGGTTTGAGATTGATCACCTCGGGAATGCGGGATCGTCCTTCGTTTGCACTTTCTTTCCCTTTTCCTTTCATTTATAGTTGTTTTAGTAGCTGTAATTAGGGTTTTTTTGTGTGTAATTGCTAAACATGTTTAGTTAAATCCCTAAATTCTATGGGTTGTTGTAATTTTTGGACCATTGCACTTAATTTGCTCTATTAATTAGTAATTGTGGCTTGATTAAGTGTTTTTGTTCATTTATGCATTGTGTTCTTAATGCCTTCAACAAAGCACAAAATAGGGGTTAAATGATCGTTAGTTTAATTGAGCTCGACAAAGTGGATTAAACTTAGAAAAACAATGCATGACAATTAAATTCCGCCTAAGTGACATGGTAACAGCGGAAATTAATTGAGGTTTAAAATGAAGGTTCATTAATGTTGTGTGAGAATTAATTAATGAGAAGGACACATGATTTAATTAATTACACCCAAGGTTTAGAGGAGACCGACAGGAGAGTCCATAATTTTAGGCTTCTAGACTTATGAATCAAACACTTAGTTTTGCCTCATTGATAGCTTAATTAAGTAAATTAAGGTCCAAGAATGCAATCAACACCCGTAGAATTACCTTTCAACTTGTGTCTCTTATTTATTTGGTTTCTAGGATTAGAATTTATTTTCCTATCTGCTCTTGCATTCTGTTCTCTAAATAAAGTAAAGTGAGATTATTCACGGTAATTAATTGAATTAAAAACCAATCCCAGTGGATATGATACTCGGTAGGAATATTGTTTTATTATTACTTCGATTGTGTGCGCTTGTGTGTGCATCGATCAAGTTTTTGGTGTCGTTGTCGGCGATTTGTGTCTTTTATTTCAATTAATATTGTGGAGAAATTGCTTGCTTTAATTTAGAGGTTTGTCTTTATTTTGTTCTTGCTTTATCTTGTTTATTTTTGTTTTTGTTTAAGTCTTGGTCCGTTGTTTCTGGTTGTGCTATTATCTAGTGTTTGATTGAGAGCCTGTAGTTATTTGTTTGATTTTATTTAGATGACTTTTGATAGATTTGGGTGGACCTTTAGGGAATCTGAGCCCGATGATCAAACACCATCTTCTAATTGTTTTTCTTATAGTTATCCCTCTTTTGATTATGTGCCGTTTAGTGAGGCTTATGCATTTCATGGCTATCAAATGCCTAATTATTATCATATTGAATCTATGAGTTATGGAGATCATATGTATGATAATAATGAGTGCACCCATTAACCATATCCTAATTATTTTCAAGAAGCCCAAGTAAAGGAAGAATTTTCCCTGGAAAAAATAATGAAGAAGTGTTTGGAGGACTCTATAGATCTTGATGCGAGCATAAAAAATTTGAAAGAGAGTCTTCAAACCAAAGGGGAGAGCATTAGTAGAATGGGTAGGGCAGTGAATCAGCTGACTGCTGATTTACTTGAATCCCTTCAGGAACATAATTCTTTCGATTCTACTGAGTTTGGGCAACTGATGGAGTGTAATTTAGAGATAGGAGATGAACGAGAGAGTTTTAGCACACGCCAGGATCGAGTCAGTGAGGATGAGAGAGAGGAAGAGCCTATCTTAGTTAAGGAGGTTCAGGGGATAGAGTTTGAGGTTGTAGGGCCTTTGTCTATTTTATCAGCTGATCCTTCTCTTTATCCTGAGTGTTCTTCTTCTTGTTCTCACGAGTCCGTGTCAGAGTCGTTTTATTTTGATATTTCTCCTTTCAATTTATTAATCAAAAATAGCAAAAATAATTATGCTTCAGGATCCCATGAGAAGCTAGTGTCCTGCTAGCACTAGTCTGTTTTGTTGACTCTAGGAAGAGGGGCCCAAAGAAATGGGAGAATTTTTACGTACCTTGAGAACCCACACGAGTCCCGTCTAGCTAAAGACGTTAAATATGCGCTTCTTGGGAGACAACCCAAGCTTCTTTCCATTGTCTTCTTTCTTTATAGTTTTCTTGCTTTTGTTTGTTGTTTTTTTCTGTTAGTTTTGTATTGATCTTTTGTTCATGTGGTTGATTACTTTTTAGGAGCTTAGGAATTATATCTCTCACATTACACCCAAATGGATTTATCAGGCTGAATCGAGGTTGCTCTCGCACCCCAGGGTAGTATTGTTCCTCCCTTATTTTTTTAATTTGTCCTTAAGCATGATTAATTAGGCTGATTATTTTATACATTGAGGACAATGTATGCTTTAAGTGTGGGGGGTTGTGTGCTGTTCTGATCTGAATTTGAGCTGTTATTAATTTATTTTTTTTTTTGTGAATTATATGATGATTCTGTTGCATTTGTGTGATGAGGATAGCCTGTGATGTGTTCTGAATAGTGTGTACTTTTGTAATTTTTTGTGAAATATGAGAGCATGTCTGGAATTCAAGTAAATTTAAAATTTTTACTTTGATTTTCTTGCAAGTTATGAGCACCTAGCCTATCTTTTGGTTAGTTTTGAAGGCTTAGAGTAGTTTTATATTGTTCAGAAGTTTGTTGTAACTCCGATAGGCTTAAGCTCTGGTTTGATGGTTGACTTGCATGATAGGGTGTAATGTGTTACTTAGGAGAAAGAAAAAGCATGTTGTTTTGCCTGCAAGAAAAAGAAAAGAAAATGAGCTCCAAAGAAAAATCTCTTTAGTGAAAGAAAAAAATAATAATAATAAGCTTGTAATGTTTTAAAAAGAGTCGAGGGTAAAAAGAGCTGCCCCTGCCATGATCAGTTAGGCCACCTATCGAGCAAGTGCTCTAGGTAAGGGCCCCTACTATGGGTGAGTGAAAGCTAGTGCCCTTGACATTTAGGTGATGCAAGTTTAGCTGGTCGATTTGCTTACTTTTAAGCACCTAATAGCTTATTACTTTCTTGAGTGAGAATGCTAGAGAATTGGTACTTAGGTCCAGTGTAGGGGGAAGATGAATGGAGGACTCTATAAACCTATTTTGTGCTTGTAAAGACAACTTTAAGAGGGCTATGCACACACACATGAAAGAGATGAAAAGTTCGAGTTTAAATTTGCTTGATGAATTGATATGTTTGAATTTTTCCTTTAATTGTGATAATTTTTCTTTTAGAATGTTGAGGTTTGAGTCATGCTTATGTGATTGGTTAATTCATATATGTGATTTTTTTTACTTTGCTCGGGACTAGCAAAGGTTTAAGTGTGGGAGTATTTGATAGCATGTAATTATGCTATCTTATTTCCTATTATTTTGGCTAGTTTTGTTATGATTTTGTGTGCTTTGATGCCTTTTTGAGGTTAAATTGCAGAAACTGAGCTAAAGAGCAAAAACGGAGTGTTCGAGTGTATGTTGGACATTATGGAGCTATTTCAGGCCATTTTGGAGAACCAAGAAGAGAAGAGTTGAAGAATTTAGCATTTGGGATCAAGAGGACGGCGTTGCAATGCCCAATTATATGGTGCAAACTCGAGAGCTAGCATTGCAATGCTGCCTTGTCACGTTGCAATGCTAGAAACGCGCGGAGAATTGAAGTTTCGTCCGTAGCGTTGCAACGCTACCCCTGCGCTGAAGGCAAAATGATTGCGTTTTGTGACAGCGTTGCAACGCTAGCGCAACGCTGTCCCTAGCGTTGCAACACTGTCACGACAGAGGGTATTTATTCATCCTTTTCTCTTCTTCCAAATGGAGGTCATTTCAAGAATTGAAGCCCTAATCTCGATTCTATACCATACTTGAGGGTATTTGGGAGGATTTGTGAGCTTTTTGAAGAAGAATTGAAGACCTTGGAGCTCGGGTTCGAGATTGATCACCTCGGGAACGCGGGATCGTCCTTCATTTGCACTTTCTTTTCTTTTTCCTTTCATATATAATTAGGGGTTTTTTGTTTGTAATTGCTAAACATGTTTAGTTAAATCCCTAAATTCTATGGGTTGTTGTAATTTTTGGACCATTGCACTTAATTTGCTTTATTAATTAGTAATCGTGGCTTGATTAAGTGTTTTTGTTCATTTATGCATTGTGTTCTTAATGCCTTTAACAAAGCAAAGAATAGGGGTTAAATGATCGTTAGTTTAATTGAGCTCGACAGAGTAGATTAAACTTAGAAAAATAATGCATGACAATTAAATTCCGCCTAAGTGACATAGGAACAACGAAAATTAATTGAGGTTTAAAATGAAGGTTCATTAATGCCGGGTGAGGATTAATTAATGAGACGGACACGAGATTTAATTAATTACACCCGAGGTTTGGAGGAGACCGACAGGAGAGTCCATAATTTTAGGCTTCTAGACTAATGAATCAAACACTTAGTTTTGCCTAGCTTAATTAAGTAAATTAAGGTCCAAGAATGAAATCAACACCCGTAGAATTACCTTTCGACTTGTGTCTCCCATTTATTTGGTGTCTAGGATTAGAATTTATTTTCCTATCTGCTCTTGCATTCTGTTCTCTAAATAAAGTAAAGTGAGATTATTCGTAGTAATTAATTGAATTATAAACCAATCCCAATGGATACTATACTCGATAGGAATACCGTTTTATTATTACTTCGATCGCGTGCACTTGTATATACATCACCCATTGAGGCACCCTTAGATTTTAGATTTTAATTCATGCATTTCTTTTATTTTTGTAGGCGATTAAGGATTTCATTTTGAAGGCCAAAGTTCAAAGATTTTAAAGTTTAAAGCTTAAAAAAAAAAAAAATTACAGCACCTAGGTGCCACAGACAGTGCATGAGGATAGAATGCTAGCGCCTAGAAGCTACGAACTTTGAAGTGTGAATCTGAGATGCACGCCTAGGGTTTTTTGGCCTATAAATACGTCTCTTTATCTAATTTGAAGAGGATTGAAGGGGGAGAACGAAAGGAAGATGACTGGACACTATTTTGGAGGATTTGAACAGTCAAACGGAGCAAGAGCAATGATTGGAAACTCGTTGAATTGAAAGATTTGTTTCTTTTCCCTTTTTCCTTCTCTTTTTCTGCTTGTCATGACTCCATTGATACCTTTAGCTAGTCTTGTTAAGTTTTACATTATGAACTAAGTTGTTCTTTCTAGAGCTTTGATGTAACTAATACTCGAATCCTATTATTTCTTAGTTAATAGACGATGTTTCTATTTCAATTACGGTTGTGAAAATTCTTCTGAACTTAATGCATGTTTAGATCTTGTCATTCTTTACATTGTTTTTGTGTTAATAATTTGAGGTTGAGAGACAAGAATTGTTGATGACATGAATTGTTTTCCCAAATTTATACTTGAGATAGAGATATCCATGTAGATTTTGTGGCAATATTAGGTTCTACAAGCTTAATAGTTAAATTGTTTTAATTGTCATAGAGATATAGGCAATTTACTGTTTAACGAATATCGTTATTGCTTGAGAAAGAATATCGAGTCTATAGGGTAGAACTTTCCAACACTCTAGAAATAGAAGAACACATTAGCTATTAATGAACAAAGAGTAGGAGGAGAGAACGGTGAAGTCAATGCTTTAGAGCTCTTAACTAAATAAATCTAATCCTCTGTTTGTAGTCACATTTATTTTTTAAGCAAGTTCAATTTTATTCATCTTTGATAATTCGGTGCTTAGATAAAATTGAGGCTAGAGAACTTGGTAATTGGTAGAATCCACTCCCTGTGGAGAATAATCGTGGTATTCAATCACTATATTACTTGTAACGATTCGTACACTTGCGAATTTGACCAATACTAATAGTCCTTGGGTGAGCCCTATACAGGTCGTACCTAAAAAAGGAGGGATGGCAGTCATGAAGAATGAGAAGGATGAAGCCATATCAACTCGAACAGTGACTAGATGGCGTGTATGCATCGAGTACCGAAAGCTCAACAAAGCCACTAAAAAGGATCATTTTTCCCTATCTTTCATCGATCAGATGCTGGACACGTTAGCATGTTATCCATATTATTGTTTTCTTAATGGTTACTTAGGTTAAAATCAGATCACAATAGCACCTGGGGACTAGGAGAAGACGACATTCACGTGTCCCTATGGTACGTATGCCTTCAGGCGAATGCTATTTGGGTTGTGTAATGCACCTGCCATTTTTCAGCGATGTTTGATTGCCATCTTTGAGGACTTTGTCGAGGAGATTATGGAGGTTTTTATGGATGATTTCAATGTTTTGGTACTTCTTTCAATTCTTGTTTGCATAATCTACCTTGTGTGTTGCAGTAGTGTCAAGAAACTAACCTTGTCCTTAAATGGGAGAAATGTCATTTCATTGTAAAGGTAGGTATAGTTCTCGATCATAAAGTTTCTGCAAAGGGATTGTAGGTGGATCTAGCTAAGATCTCATCCATCTAGCAACTACCACCTTCAACGAATGTAAAAGGAGTTCGTAGCTTCCTAAGACACGCAGTGTTTTTTCTTCATTTTATTAAAGACCTTTCTAAGATTACTAAAATCCTGTGTAATCTACTTGAGAAAGATGTTCCATTTATTTCAATGATGATTGCATGCTAGCATTTAATGATCTTAAAGAAAAGTTGATTTCTGCACATCTGATAGATGTACCTGATTGGAGTCAACCTTTTGAGATTATGTGTGATGTTAGTGATTATGCATTAGGAGCAGTCCTAGGCAGTGTACATATAAGTTTTTTAAGGCCATTTACTATACAAGTAAAGCTCTTGATAGTGCACAACATAACTACACTACCACTGAAAAAGAAATGTTTGTTGTTGTTTTCGCATTTGATAAGTTTAAGCTTAATTTTCTTAGTTCAAAAAATATAGTGCATACTGATCATGTTGTCATTCGTTATCTGTGTAGTAAAAAGGATTAGAAACCTCGTTTGATTAAGTGGATTCTCTTGTTGTAGAATTTAGATTACGAGATCAGGGGTAGGAAACGCTGTGAGAATGTGGTGGCAGATCATCTGTCTAGACTTGAGTATGAGCCTGATATTCAGACCTTTTCTATGAAAGAAGAATTTCCCGATGAACACTTGTATGCAATTAAATCTTCTTTTCCTTGGTATGTTGATATTGTGAATTATCTTGCTATCGGGGAATCTTTCACCTGATTTGAATGTCTAAAGAAGAAATAAATTTTTGCATGACACGAAGTCTTACATGTTGTTTGACTCGTTGCTGTTCAAGGTATGTTTCAATCAGATCATTATGAGATGTGTGTCTATGGAGGAAGTGGGAAAAATCTTACATGGCTACCACTCTTCTCCTTATGGTGGGCATTTCGGTCCTACGAGAACATCTGCAAAGGTACTTCAGTCTGGTTTTTATTGGTCTAGTTTATTTAAAGACTGTTATACCTTTGTGAAAACGTGTGATAGGTGTTAGACAACAAGTAATATCTCTCGTCGTCTTGAAATGCCCCTAACCCCTATTCTCGAAGTTGAGTTCTTTGATGTATGGGGTATAGATTTTATAGGTCCCTTTTTGTCCTCTAATGGTTATCTATACATCTTGGTTGCCGTAGATTATATATCTAAATGGGCAGAGGCTATAGCAACTAAGACTAATGATGCTCGTGTTGTATTAAGATTCTTACCCAAGCACATATTCACTAGATTTGGTACACCGCAGACTATTATTAGTGATGAAGGGTCTCATTTTTGTAATAAACTATTTGATTAATTGCTTATTAAGTATGGTGTTAAACACAATATATCTTTAGCTCATCATCCTCAGACTAATGGACAGCTAGAATTTCTAACAGGGAGATTAAGCAGATCTTGGAGAAGACAGTAAAAAGAAATAGGAAAGACTAGGCATTAAAGCTTGATGATGCTCTATGGGTGTACAGGACGACCTACAAGACTCTGATAGGTACTTCATCGTATCGGTTGGTGTTCAAGAAGGCTTGTCACTTACCATTGGAGTTGGAGCACAAAGCGTATTAGGCAATCAAGAAGTTGAACCTTGACCCAAAGAAACCTGGAAAGCAATGTCTACTTCAATTGAATGAACTGGAAGAGTTCAGAACCTAGGCATATGGGAATGCTTAGTTGTACAAGGAAAGGATGGCGAGATGGCACAAAAAGAAGATTCAAAATCGTTCCTTTGTATTGGGTCAGAAAGTCCTTTTGTTTAACTAACGGTTGCATTTATTTCCAGGTAAGCTTAAATTGAGGAGATCAGGGCCTTTCACAATTAAAAAGGTATTCTCTCATGGTGCAGTAGAACTGATGGATAGCAAAGGCAAAACGTTCAAAGCGAATGCTAAGATAGTCAAGCATTACTGTGGCGTGGAAGAAAGGCGATTAGAAGATCATTTTGTAATATGTGTGAGATGTGCTAACGCACCGTCAAGCAATCAACGTTAAAAAATTATGCTTCCTGGAGGCAGTCAGGCATCAAATTTCCTTTATTTGCTTTCTTTATTACTTTAGTAGTTAGTCAGCTTGGGAGTTGTGTGTTGATCTATTGCTCCTGCTGATCAATCCTTATGTTAGTGCTCATGATTCAGCCTTGCTTCCTCATGTTTTCATATTGGAGTATTGGCCGACAGTGGGTTACTTCATTTTTAGGGTAGTATCGTTCTCCTTTTATAGTTTGTTGTCCTTTAGAATGTCTATTTTGTGGTGTTTGGTACACTGAGGACAATGTATAATTTAAGTATGGGGGGATGTGCTCTGATGTTCTGTTGAGAATTTAATGATGGAGGAGTGTTTTGAATGTTTGATTATTGATTGTTTGAGTAATTTGGGATATCGAGGTGATTGCAAGTTGTGATAAGGACAACCTAGGATATTTGTTTAAATAGCTTGTTGATCAAACTATTGATTCTTGTGAGTATGTTCTGGATTTTGAGGAAATTTTAAAATTTTTCTGATCATCTCATGCAATTGTGGAGTACTTCATGCCTACCTATGTTGGGTTGTGAAAGCTTAGAATAGAGTTATAATCTTTAGAAGTTCGTTGTCAGCCCGATAGGCTTAAGGTTTGATTAGAAGGTGATCTTGCATGATTGTGGGTAATGTTGTACCTTGGACTTTAATGCTTATTTTTCTGTAGTGGAAAAATTGAAAAATCATGAGAAAAAGAAAGTGAAAAAATAAATGAAAAGAAAGGAAAGAAATGTTTGTAGTTGTGTTAAATGTCCTCAAGGGTAAAAAAAGTTGCCTCTACTATGATCAGTTAGGCCACCATTAAGCGATTGCTCTGGGTAAGGATCCTTGCAGTAGCTGTTTGAAAGCTAGTGCCTTTGGGTGGAAGAAAAAATTTGTATTCTAGTATGGAGGACGTTCGTTAAATTCAGGCATGCTAGTTAAGCTTTATCTTCAATTTGTGTGATTAAACTGGATGATTGAATCTTAGGGCCAATATAGGGAAAGATGAGTGGAGGAGTCTATAACGTTTTTTGGGTTAGTAGGAACCTAGATAGGGAAGGTCATACACATATGTTGCAAGGGATGAATGAATAATTTTATGTTTTCCTGATTGAAAGTATATGCTTGTCTTGATTCGTTAGTTTATTTTTTAGGCTATTTAAGAGATTGAGGTTTGAATTGTCGCTTGTTATTACTGATTCGGTAATATTTTAATTTTGTTTTGCTCGAGACTAGCAAAAGCTTAAGTGTGGGGGTATTTGAGAGTACTCATTTGATACTATTTATTTCCTATTAATTTGGCTAGTTTTGCTATGATTTTGTAAGCTTTTATGTGAATTTTTTCTTGTATTTCAGGAAACCGAGCAATTGAGAGCATATGATGTGATTTTGGACATACATATGAAATTTGGAGCTTAAAGTTGTGCAATTCGAGGCTAAGGATGGAGATGAACTCAATTTGGACCAACAATCCTGAGAGGATAGCGTCTAGACCCTTAAAATGGCGTTTAGACGTTAAGCAATTAGTGTCCAATTCGAGAGCTAGTGTCTCGACGCTGTCCTGTGGCGTTTTAACACTATAAAAACACGGAGGTAGCATTTTGACACTACATACGTGCGCACAAGTAGAACGACGGCATTTTGAGGCAGCATCTCGACGCTGTGTCAATTTGCAAACTTAAATTAAGACTATTCATTACTGAAAAGGGAGCCAATTTAGGAGTTTTAGGTCTAATCCATGAAATTAGAGAGAATGAGAAGGATCAAGGATGAATTAGAATGGGTTGATTGAAGATCCACGCTTGGGGTTCGTGGAGAACCTAGTGGGAGCAAATGATCGACGGACAATGAGTTTTTCCTCTGTTTTTTTTTTTTTTTTTTTTTTGAATTCTCTGCTATTTTTGGTTAGATTAGGGTGGGCTATGGTTGTATTGAACTGAATTATATGATTCTTATTGATTAGATTGAGGAGTTTAAGGCTTAATAAAGCCATTGGATCTTGTAATTGAGATCGATTGGATTTTTGTATTTGATTAATCATTTTTACTTTTGTGCAATGCGATCAAAGTTTTGAATCCCTTGATCAAGGATTGAATGATCTGCTGGTTTATGTTATTTCTTGACAAAGAATGCATGAATTTGAGCTTAGATTGAATAATAGTTGGTGTTTAGACACGAAAGTGATAAGAACATCGATATGGGTCATTGATAAGGTCCATTAATGCAAGTTTAATTAATTAATGGGACGGACACGTGATCTAATTAATTATACTCAAGAATTTGATGAGCTTGACGGAGGATTCTATGATAAATTTACCTTTAGACCCAAGTGAATTGCCTAATTAATTGCCAGAATCTGTTAATTTCAGTGATTGATCCAACTGGCGAGATTAACGTCCTAAGTTCAGTCCCATTTTAATTGTGCTCCCATTTGTTACATTCTTTTATTGCTTTAATTTCGTTATTTTGTTGCATGATTCCTGTAGTGTATTTTTCCTAAATAAAATTATATGCAAGTAAGTATAGTAGTTAATGGAATCCCAATTCCCTAAGGATTTGATACTCAGTAGTATTTACCGTTTTATTATTACTTCGATCACGTGTGCTTCTGATACCATTATGTTTGGGCAGTTAAGGGAGTGGGTTATGAATATTGGGGAGGAATTAGAGTGTTTAGACACATTCTAGGATCGAGTCAAGGAGGAAGAAAAAGAGGATGAGTCTAATTTGTTAAAAGAGTTAGTTCAGGGGATAGAGTTAGAGGCCATAAGGCCTTTGTCTGTTTGATCTTCTAATTCTTCTCTTTATCATGAGTGTTCTTTTTCTTATTCTCACAAGTCCGTATCTGAGTCTTCTTTTTTTTTTTTTTTTTTAATGTTTCACCTTTTATGTTTTTCTTATTTAAAAACATCATAAAATGTTTGTTTTAAGGTCCCACAATAAGCTAGTATTTCTGCTAGCTTTGGTATGCTTCATTCATTCTAGGAAGAGGGGTCCAAATAAATGAGAGAATTTTTATGTGCCTTGAAAATCCACATGAGCCCTGTCTAGCTAAAGACGTTAAATAAGCACTTCTTAGGAGGCAACCCAAGCTTTCTTTCTTTTAGTGTCCTGTTTTGTTGCTTTTGTTTGTTTTTTTCTTTTAATTGTTTTGTGTTGATCTCGTGTTCCTATTAGGTGATATTTTTAGGAGCTCGAGATTAATTCCTCCACAATTGATGGGACTGCTACGCAAACGCCAAAAGAAAGTGCAAGTGCACGCTGTCAAGCAAGTAATATATGGAGTATTCCAAGTCGAACCCAAGGGAACGGTTAACAAAAACTCTCCAGTTAACAACACAATTGCTCATAAGTTGCAACCGATGGTAACCAAGAAAACAAATATATTTTGGGAGGTTTTGTGAAAACAAGTAAAAATAGCTAAAACTAAAAAATGCAAGAAAACAATGATGAGAAAGTAAGGGATTCAAATTTGGTTCAACCCTAAGAAATGCTCCCACCATTGTCCTTCAAATTGCTCAACTAAGTCTGGCTACTTCAGAGATCCTGCTTCTTACACTCGCATACTGACTCTGTCGAGTTCTGTATCGTTTAGATAAAATGCTATGCAATTTAAAACACAACTATTCGGCTCCTTTTCAAAGAACCTTTAGGAGGCTAAGCAATTTAAAACTCATATGTCTATGGCTAAATACGCTTAGATAATAAAAAACACAACTTCATGACTTTAAAGGTTTTTGTCCTATGTCTAGGTACAAAAAGCAAAGTTCTATGTCTAGACTCTTTCCCTAGATTACTTTTAAGAAAACACGTATTGACTCCAACCCTTTCAGTATTAAAATCTTCACAAACTATGCTAATTCAAATGGTCAATTTAGGCTAACAATGAAACTTAAACTCACTAAAAGTAGACTTAGATAAATGTTGAGCAAATCTACGAGAAACACATGGTGGTTGCTTATCTCCATTTTAGGGTATCCACATGATTGAATCCCCTCAAAGAAGTTTAGTTACTCATTGGAGAAATAAATAAAGTGCAGAAAGTAAAAAGATAACAAATGGAAGAAAGAACATAATTCATTGAAATAAATAAACTTGAATACACTTTGAAGTATGAATCCAAGAAAGAACTAAATGGAATTGAAACAAAAGAACTTATAACTCAAATTAAAAGAAGACAGAAATGGAAAATAAGGATAAAACAACAAGTACAACTCCTAAAAACTTACAGAACTTGAATGAAAAAACTAAGAACAAAAAGAACCCTAAGATGTTCTTCCTTTGTAACTTGTTCAAACTTTTTCAAGGAGAATCAAGTACTTACTCCTCCTTCTTTCGAAGTTAGAGTCCGAATGGAATATGAACAGAGCTTAGGGGAGACTCGAAGTGGCGCTAAAACTTAGAAATAAAAATGACAAAATTTTTGGATGAAGAGAATTTCCAACTCTGAGCTCTCTTTCAAATGGAGGATTGAGCTGTCTTTTATAGACTTCATGCCTAGGGTTTTCTACCAGATCATTGTGGAGAAGCTCGGTCAATCATATCCCTTGATTTGAGGAGAATTGATTGAGAATATTTGATAAGATCTACAAATCCTGCAAATCTTAGAGAATCTGTCGAAAAGGACCAGATGCGAGTGCGTTTGTGGGTGCATTTGTATTGTTGTCGAAATGGTCTTAATGGTTAAATTCAACCAAAAATTGATCTTTTACCCATAAACTCACTCAATTAACACCAAATGTCTATAACCATGAGCCTTACTCAGTTATACATGCTTAGAACAATAAAATCACATAAATCATTTAAACATACTCTTCCAAGAAAGAAAACTAACTTTCGAGGCTAAATAACCGTGATAAACATAGTTCATCAAGTCTCCAAAATTGTAGGCTTATTGAATCAACTATAAAGGTCATTCTCACCCATGCAAGTCAAAGGACATGTCTTCACAAGTAGGCGTTCATAACTCACTCAAGATTAAGATCGAGTTGTATATGATCATCCTATAAAATATTTATCTTCTTAATTAACAGATTTATAAAGTGAGATAAAATATTTGGGGATCTTGTCCTATACAAACTCATTGTTTATAATACCCCCAATCAAACATCTCCACATTAACGATTTAGATCAAATCATTTGTAACTATTGCCAAGCAAGTCGTATCAATAGTGTTATCATATTAAGGCACCCAATCTTATCCATATACTATAGAATTTTTAGGTTGTTTCTTACACATGATCCTCCCGTATATGAACCACGTATTGTTCAAGATTATACTAATAATCTAGGATTTTTCAAGTAATTGATAATTTAATTTATAGATGAAAATAATCAAATAATTACTATAATAAATCCTAATTTACGAGGCTTTAGGGCATAAATCCAAACAATATTTTCTCCTGCAGGATTTATCAGTCCCCTCATTGGGGCAGCTGCAAAAGGATGAGAGTGACAAAATACAATCTCGATGAGGCAAGGAAAAGGGTCAAAGCTTTCCAGGATGACTCTTAGTTGGTTCGAGATCCTCCGACGGTGAAATGATGGTGCTGGACATTGTTGTTTTGGTTTATGAATCGAAAAGTGTATTCCTTGTGGTAAAGTAAATTTTGTCAAAAACTTGTTGCCACATCATGCAAGCGTATGTGTTCAAGTAATATAAAATGGTATTCTTACAGAGTATCAAATCCACAGGGAGTTGTACTTATGATGGATTGATTATTGAAATTAATTACGCTAAAAAATTATTTAGGGAAAGAAATAAAACATCACTTTTCAAATAATTTAAACTAAGAAGTGATAGCATACAAAATCGTACTATTTCTTGGCTTAGTTTTATGCTAGTTTTGCTACGATTATGTAAGCTTGCATGTGTTTTTATGTATATTTTGTAGAAATCGAGTAGTTGGAGCAAAATCGAAGAATTCAAGAGTATTGAGATGAATTTGAAGAAATTTGAGGCCAAAAATTGAGGATCCAAGTGTTGAAGAGGAAGACGAGGCATTTGGACCCGAGTAGATGGCATTGCAATGCCATTTAAAGCATTGTAACTCCAATGAAGCTGCCTTTCAACATGGAAGACCTGAGGGCACATCGTTGCAATGTTGGTTATAGCGTTGCAACACTGACCGAATGAGATTTTATCATTTTTTTGCAAAATGCTAATGATAGCGTTGCAATGATGCCCTAGCATTGCAACGAAACGTTGTAACGCTGTCTCGACACTATTTAATGAAACTTTTTATTCATGCAAAGGGAGCCGTTTTTTAGAGATCAAAACCCTAAATCGATTCATACATTGTCTAAGGGCCTTAAGGATACTTTTGGAGAGCCAAGGAGGAGACTTAAAGCTCGAAATCATGGACGTCATGTTGGAAACGAGTGTTGGCATGCGACCTTAGTCTAATCTCTTTCCCTTTAACTTTTCTTTTGGTTTTTAGGAGTTTTATTATGGATTTTTATAAAGAGCTTATCGAATGCTCTATCAAATATATTTATAAACCTAAACCTCTAAAATTTGCTATAAAAGTAGCCAGGGTCGATCACAGGGATTAGATTTCTAAGTTCATTTATGTACTGCAATTACTCTCACTTAACTTTATTTAGAGAAGAAATCAGATGTAAACCAAAGAGTTAACCTAGAAAGCAAAAGATAATTGGAGACAGAATATGAGAGAAATATCTTAGGGAATCAATTTCACTAACTAGACTTATAGTGAAAACTACCAAGATTTGTCATGCAAATATTCCATAAGCCAATAAGTGAGGGTATTAACTGACTCTTTCAAGCACGATTAACTTTCATGCAATGTTATAAACCTAATATCTCTATCTAGATTTTAATAGCATGCAAGGCATTAAGCAACTTCTTTTAAGGGCTTCTAAGAGAATTCTCCACTTTCATGCAAGAATTTACAAATAGTCATGCAATTAAATTCTAGCCTAAACCATACTTTTCCAAGCGCAAATTCAGACCAATAAAACAAATAATCCGTGATCAAGAGATTATAAACATTAAATACATAAAAGCAAGAATGAAACAAAAGCATTCAATCAAGATATTTAATAAATTAAAACCTCAAGTCTAACAGCTACATCAAAACTCTAAGATAAAAATATTTTAATCCAAAGTTTCCAACAATTAAGCAATTAATTCAATTAATATAAAAATCTCAAGTATTAGGAACAAAGATACTTAAATTCATACAATTAAATCTCTAAGTTCCTCATTTACAGCCACAAAACATAAACTAAAACTAAAGGAAAGGGAAGAAATTAGCAAACGATGGTCGATCCCACGTTTCCATCGTGATCTCCACGTCCCAGGAGCTCCGGATCTTCAAAAATACTCCACAAACGCTCTCAATTGCTCCATAAACACTCAATTTTACCTTGGAATCGAGATTAGGGCTAAAGCTCTCAGATTGGCCTCCCAAAACGGCACCCCAAAATGATGTTTATATAGAAAATTATGAGGTAGCGTTGAGACGCTGTAAGTAGTAGCGTCTCGACACTACAAAAAAGATGAGGTGTACATGTTTCTGAGCGAAAAATAACGTTTTTGAGTTTTTCGTAGCGTTGAGACGTTGCCTTGTAGACAACATTGGCCATTTTTGCTATATCTCTTCACTCGGGTGTCCAAATGACCTCCGATTTGATGTGTTGGAATCGTGATTCGATGTAGAATCTCTTGAAATATTCCTTATGCTCAAATAATATCTTTAATCTTCTTGAATCTTCAATTAAGCTTCACAAGCCTCAAATATCCACCAAAATACTCCCAAACACTCGATTTTGCTCCTCAAGCTCGATTTCTACGAAATTAAGAGAAATAGGCATAAAAAATCACAAAATCATCACAAATCTAGCATAAATAATAGGAAATAAGATAGCATAATTACATGGTATCAGATTTTAATGTTGTTTATCTCTGTATTTAGAAAAGAATGGTTGTGTATTTAAATATTTGTTGATTTTGTAATTGAATGCATATTTTTCCATCTTTTGTGCTTCTCGTTATTATTGTCTAAACCTTTGGCCATGGTTTTGCATGTTAGGCTAGATTTAGATCGAGAGAGCAAATTTATCCTTAGAATAATATATGCATGACTAGATTTAATTTGTTACACGAGAATGAGTAAATTAATTCTAGAAGCCTTAAGAGATATGCCTAATGCCATGTTTAGTAATAAAAATAGACCGAGAGATTAATTTATTGCTAGACATGAGTTCAATTGAGCTCTAGAGAGGATATTGATCACTTAGTAATTCTTGGCTTAAGATTAATTGCATGAAATCAATTCTTTATCTACAAAGTTGTGCTTAATTTAATCAACCATTATGTTTCTCAAGAATTGGACTCCAACTTTGTAAATAGTAGTTTTAAATTTTATTTTATTTTTGACCTCATCTAAAGTTTTGTTTCTCTAAATAAAATTGAGTAAAAGTAACTATAGTACTTAATTAAGGGCTAATGAATTCTAATCCCTGTAAAGACAATACTCAACTCACTACTATATTAAAACTTGACACCGTACACTTGCGGGTATTTGCGAGCACTTAAAAATCACACAACAAGAAGCATGCAAATAATGTGAGAAGAATAAGGGAAAAGGGCGTTTAGGGGTTTTTTTCACTATTTGGATCATGATAGTACTAATTAATTACACCAATTGTCGACTCTTCTAATTCATAAGCCTAGAGTTACTAAAAATATGAATTCTCCTTTTGGACTCCTTAAATTGCCCTAATTCATCCAATTAACCTAGGTGTCTCTAGTGTTAATTATTTAAACTAGGTTATTAAGCAGACTCATTATTATCCTCGCTTGGAACCCGTTTATCCTATGTCATTTAGGCGAATTCTAAAAGTCATGCAAGATTAATTCTACACCTAATCATTCTCTTTCAAGTTTCGATTAAGCAATTGATCAACTAAATTATGGCTGGTAATTTAGAAGCATTAAACACATCAAGCACGAATGAATACCCAACAGTGACAATACGATAATATATTCAAATAAACAATAACAATGGTCAAAATAGGTTCACCACCTAAACTAATTGGTTTAGCCTTTAATTCACATTACAACAGTACAATAACCCAACATGGCACCCCTAATGCAGATCCTAAAATGGAGATAAAGTAGAAAAGATACCATCAGTGTCGAAATCGTGACTTTCACCTCGAACTCTATGCTCCGCAAACCTTGTCCACGCTCCAAAGCACCTCAAATGGCCTTCCCAGCTCCCAAAATGGCTAGAATCCGCAAAAGAGACCTCCAAAACCCTAATTGCCCCCCCCTTTTCAAACAAGAGAGCGAATCTTTTATACCTGTTATCAACGCAGTGTCTTGACGCAGTCGAAATGCTCCATTTCACTAATGCACGCGCGAGGGTAGTGTCAAGATGCTAGGCAAGGGTCTCGATAATATGGACGAAATGACGTCTCTCTGTGTTTTTCTGGCATTAAGACACTGCAAGGTAGTTTCTTTAACACTTACTCTCAGGTCTAACACAAATTTTAGGGTGTTTAAACACCTAAAATGGCGTCTAGATACTCTAGCTCAGGTCCAATTTCCCCAAATGGCTTCTATCCCATCCTTAGCTCCAAAATGTCTTCTTTCTTGCTCCAACTTGACTTTTTTCTCTCAATTGCACTAATTCTCCTTAAAATGCTTGGTTTCCTGAAAATCAACACAAATAACATCAAAGCTCATGATTTAAGTACAAAACTAGCCTAAAAAAAAGTATAAATATAGCACTAAATTAGTGCTATCAAATACCCTCAAACTTTAACTTTTGTTAGTCCCTAGCAAAACATAACAAAACACATAAACCAAACAAATAAATGACTCAGATGTTGCATAATAGGTGACTCAATCTTCAACGTTCTCAATAGAGGATTTAGAAATACACAAAAATTATATAAGGAACATATCCAAACCGCAAGCAATTTAAACAGAACAAATCCCTTGCATGAGTATGGTGTAGCCTAACTGTTGATGATTTTGCTAATCCAGAATAGGTTTATGAATGTAACGCCCCAAGCCCAAGATTCGGATCAGGATTTGGAATCCAAATTCGGCACCTAACGGCCCCGACATTCCCCTGTATCCCCCGCGTCCTGACCACACTACCTACTTGTCTTGAGCTACTTGCGAGAGTGAGGACTATCCCCACAAACCAACATGGGTCCTTTTAGCATGCTTTGTCCTCACTCACATGCTTCTTAGGAAAATTTCTAAGAGGTCACCCAATATAGGATTGTTCTAAGCCAAGCATGCTTAACTTTGGAGTTCCTATGATTAAGCCACAGAAAAGGAAGGTGCATCTTGTTGGTATAGGTAGTAGCTATCAATTCTTTTAAGCCTTTTCTTAACCATGCCTTGCATAGCCTCAGGATCCCTCTCATTCGGATGTGGTCTTAGTTCATTCATGTACCCCTCTTAACCTCGAGCGTTACATGCCCACCCGCTTCCGCCTTGGTTCATCCCCAAACCACATCTTACTGAGAAAGGTTCCTCTCTGATACCATCTGTAATGCCACAAGCCCAGGATTCGGATCATGATTTGGAATCCGGATTCGGCACCTAATGGCCCCGGCATTCCCCTGTATTCCATTTTTCCCCTACATTGGCCCTAAGACTCAATTTAGCTCCCTCACACTCAAGCAGGTAATATTTAGCTAGGCGTCTAAATAACTACATTGTCATAGGGACCCTTATCCAGAGCATTTACTTAATGGATGGCTTAACTTATTACGACAAAGGTAGCTCTTTTTACCCCCATTATCTTTACACATTACAAGTTTCTCACTTTTCTTTTCTTTTCTATTTTTTTTCTATTTATGAGCTCAATTATTATTATTATTATTATTATTATTTTGCAGGCATATAACATGCTTTTTCTTTCTCCTAAACTTAACATTACAAACTCTCATGCAAGTTCACTTACAAACTTAGCCTTAAGCCTATCAAAGTGACAAAAAACATCTAGAAATCATAACTCCACTTTAAACATTAATAAAAGGCTATGTGCTCAGCATATGCAAGGATTTCAGAACAAAAATTTTAGATTATCTCAAATCTAGACATGCTTCTGATTTCACAAAAGTCAGGCAAAAATAGATCCATCATCAGATCATATCACAAGATTTCCTCATCACCAACTAAATGCAACACTCATCATCAACACAATTCAGCACACAACTCAAACAAACAACCAAAAAATTTCAAAATTATCCTAAAACAGGCGTAACATACATTTCCCTCAAACTTAAACTAAACATTGTCCTCGATGTTTAAACCAATATCTAACTCTCCTAAATATGAAAAGGGACAATCAAAAAGATAAAGGGAAATGATATGGCCGAATGCAAGAGATAGACAACAACTCTAAATAGACAGTAACCTTGGAAAATGTGAAGAGCGTAGTGGATCTCGAGCTCCTAAAACACAGAAACCAAAGAAGAAAGCCACAATTACCCACCTAAAAAAACCAAACAACTAAGCTTGGGTTGCTTCCCAAGAAGCGTTTGTTTATAGTCACTAGCTCGACGGGGTTCTCAACACTCTTCAAGGTGGCTCAAAAATTAAGAACCTGCAATCCCTCCTGTTTTCTTCATCCTCACAAATCATATCATATTTTCCCACGTGATTCCCATCAAGCATAGGATTTGAATGTGGGGGGAAAATATCATTAGGCACAACAGAGGAAAACAAAACTTATTCTCAAACTCATTCTCAACATTCATATTTTCATCTCTCCTAAGCATGCTACTATGTGAATATTCAATAGAAGCTCTATAATTCAAAATATCATCCAAAACATTCTCGATACTCAGAACTCTATTCACACCCTCATGTAACCTATCAGCATAAAACATCTTTTCACTAACAAAACACTTATGAAGCATGATGTCAGGGTGATTCACAACATTCTCATCTCTACTTAAATTCTTAAAATAAACAATGACATCCATCATCAAATCATAAAAAAAAAAATCAGAAGAACCAACCGAATTAATAGAATTAACAAAAGAACGTTAGAATTCAAAGGATCACCAGGGAAAAATGTATGCCCACATCCTCAGACTCAACAGACATACACTCATAAATAGAAGGAAAAGACTCGATACTATCAACCTATAACAACTATTCACACTCTCAAAAGCATCAATAGGGTAAAAAATGTCAAACCTTACCTTCTCATCATCCAACTACAAAGTACGCTTACCTTTATCATGAAAATCTCAGCTTTGCTCATAGCTAGAAACGACATTCCTTGGATTATGGGGATCTCCTCATCCTCTTCCAGCTCAAGAACAACAAAACCTATAGGAAAAATAAACTTGTTAACTTTAATAAGAACTTCTTCAACTATACCTTTCGATCGAGCAACTGAACGATCAACTAGTTGAAGAGAGATACTCGTGGGCTGGATTTCCTGTAAACCAAGTCTCTTATACATAGAAAAAGGCACTAAATTAATGCTTGCTCCTAGGTCATACAATGCCCTATCTATATGTTGGAATTTATACCTTAAAGCCTCGTAATTAATGATTTGCAATATAATATTATTCATTATATGAAAAATCCAAGGTTATTAGTGTAATCTTGAACAGTATGTGGTTGACATACGGAAGGATCATGTTCAAAAATAACTTAAAGGGTCATACTATATAGATAATGTTGGGTGCCTTATCCTGGTAACACTATTGATACGACCCACTTTGAAATAGTTAAAAAAGATTTGATCCAAATTGTTTATGTGGAGATATGTGAGTGAGGGTATCTTATACAATGAGTTTGTATAAGACTGGACCATGAAATATTTAATCTTTCTTTATAAATCTGTTAATTGAGAATATTAATATTTCATCAGGATGATCATATGTGACTCGATCTTAATCCTGAGTGAGTTATGAACTCCTGCCTATGAGGGCATGTCATTTGATTTACATGGGTGAAAGTGGCCTTTGTAGCAGATTCAATAAGCCTGCTATTTTGAAGACTTGACCAAATAGGGAGCTGGGAACATAATCTCACAAGATGAAATTCACTCATGCCCATATAGGGTAAGTAGATGAGTAGTTTCCTTAAGTGCTGATTTGGGACTTAGATTATGGTCGAATCATAAACAAATATTTCATTAGAGGATCAATGGTACTTAAGGTGCAAGATGTAATTATAGGGATAAGACGAACTTTTGATCTAGCTGTAATTACGAAGAGCTTCTGAAGGATCGACTTTCATGTAATGGTTATATCTATGGACACAACTTGTCCTACAGTGCATAAGAGTGCAACTCTAGGTCTATGGTGAAGTAACCTACAGTTAATGAATAAAAATTGATTAATTAAAGAGTTCAATTAATTAATTTTATATCATTGGAGCTTATAATTTGTAGGTCCATAAGGTCTCATTACTAGCTCATATTAACACTAAAAGATCAATTTAGTTGAAAGAAAATTTTGAAATGTTCAAATTAATATTTAATATATTAGATATATTAAATATAAAAGAGAAAAATATATTTAGTTTATTTAATACATTAAATATTAAAATAATTAATGTATATTAGATACATTAAAGAAAAGATATTTATAAAATTTGAATAAGATTCAAATAAATAAATATCGTAGGAGATTTGAATGAGATTCAAATAAGTATAAGATATATTTTAATATATTAGATATTAAAATATACTATTTTAATTATGGCAAAGATTTGTCATTGGTCTCTATAACTAAGACCCTTGGGTTGAGCCATTACACATGACACACATCTCTTCAATAGAAAATTAGAGAATTCTCTCTAGACCTCTTCCTCTCCAATCCCTTATGGATTTTCTTTCAAGAGGCTCCCACAAGCCTTGGTCCTATGTTCGAGTCATAGCAAGTAGGCTTTATGGAATTGGAGTTTCAACCTCTTTGGAATTTGAGCATGAAGATTAAAGACCCACTAGAAATATCTCCATAATAACGTATTTATTGCTTAACCTTAGTTTTTTGTTTAATTCTAAGTAAAATTAAAGACGATCCAATGCTTCCGCTGCGGGATGAAGTGTTCATTCCTTCAATTGGTATCATAGCAATCTTTGACTTTTATTTAAAATTGACTGTTTAGGCTATTTGATGCATAGATTTATTACTTTGATTATATCATTTATAAAACCTACAAGGGTTAGGGTATGCTTTAATTTCTTTAATTTCTTTTTTATAATTGAAAATAACTGGTTTTCAACACTTTGATGAACTTCAATGGGTAAAAGAACTAGGCGGCATAAGGAACTTCAAATCCCCTTGTTTGGTGACACACACACACATATATATAATCAAAGTTGATTCCAGCATGCATGCCCAATATATAATATGTATCATGCGTCAGTTTTGAGTTCTTCTTCTAAAGATTCAATTGTTGGAGCATGTGATTTGGCGGTGAAGTATATATATTTTCCAATCAGTGTTCAAGCAAAAGTAATGAGCACGTGTAACAGTCGGCCGATGGTGCATTTTTTTTTGTCAGTAGATCTTTGTTCCATGCATGAGATGTGCGGCGAATTTTTTTATTCAAAAGAAAATATTTAGGGTTTTCTTAGAACCTAAATTTGGATTGTCCAACAAATGAAGGAAATTGAAGACCAAAATATGTCTTGGAAATTCAAAATTTATCATTTTGAAAGTCTTTAATTTCTAAGATATGCCAAATATGCCGGTCAATTTTACTTTATTTTAATTTAATTATGAATGAGATGTATATTTTAAATTAATTGATTCTTGCATAAAGTATGCAATTTAGAATAAAATCCCACCATAGGTTAAGCATGATCATGCAACTTAATTAATTTTGAATATAATTGTTATATTTGATAATTTAATTAGGTTGTTTCCTAATAGAATTGAGATTAATTTTTGAATGTAATTGTTATATTTGAAATCTGATTAGGTTGTTTCCTAATACAATTGAGATTACTTTTTAAATATAATTGTTATATTTGGGCATTTCGATTAGGATGTTTTTCCTAATAGAATTAAGATGCTTTCCTAATAAGTTTATATTTTCCATATTTTTTAATATAATTGTTATATTTAAAAATTGATTGGATAATTAAATTATGATATTTTTTAGGATGCATGTTTTCCTAATTAGACTAGTGTTTCCTTTTATTCAAGATATTCTTGATAATTGTTTAAAATAGTTTAAATTTAGTTTATCTTCTTTTTCTAATAAGATTAGAATTTAGGATAATCTTTTAATTTTGTTTTAAAAACAATGGTAGAATTTTAAGATTATCCAAGTGAATTAGTTTTTAATATGATTAAAAACATTTATTTATAAATTCACTTAGCTTCATTAATATAGTAATGAATTAAATATTAATGAATTTTTGAAATAAAAATTGACTATGAGGGAACTCTGTTCATGGAAAGTTATGTCTAGATTGGGCTATTTATGCTGACCGAAAGGGAGCACCTCTAACTGAAAACTGACCTGGGAGTTGAATTAGTCAATTTTTATTAAGCATATTCATAATGTGATTTTTTAAAATAGTTTAATAAAACTTGGTAATTCATATTAAATCAATCCAACAAACATAAGAGTTATGAATGATAGATTGTGAACTTAGATAAATGAGATTAGCCTAATTTTTCTAAGTAAGAGAAAACTCTATTTTAAAATAGTAAGTGGGAGAAGGATATGCGACAATATATCCTACGGTCTCCATCATTAGTTCACAACGTCAGATCCATGTGAGGCCTCGTAGCGGCTTTTGGACAGTCCCCTACAGAAGGTGTTTGCATGGGTCAATATCAGGGTGAACTCCTGAGAATGATAGGATTGTAGTTTTATTTTCAATACTTGACCTACCCTATGACAGTACTTGTTGGGATAAAACTACGAGATCTAAAATTATGGATCACACTTACAAGGGGCTTATTAAGGTTGTTAATAATGTTCTTGACCAAACTAATGGTAACTAAATATTATAGGAATAAGACTTATTCTGGTATAATACTTGGTTGAGATTGTCTCAGGTTAGTGAAGGAACACTTGACCTACCCTATGGCTACACTTGTTCTAACTAGCTAAAGTACCATAGCATTAGAAATGATTTATAGGGTTCCTTTTTTAAATTATTTTATTTCTATGATAAAATTTAATGAATAATTGTTTGCATGATGTTAAATTATATATATTTCAATATTATGTCAGTTTCTCTCATAATTTTTAATTTTATTACGATAAGTCAAAATTGAGAAAATTTTATTGCTTGAAAAAGTAACATTAACACTATAATGGTGGTGTAAATTATTTATTTGTCTTTATTGAGAAATGTTCTCAAAACCTGTTGTCAGTGCTAATCGAATTGTTTGTGAAGTACATGACTAATGAATCAAAAGTAAACGAGATAGCTTGTACGTATCTCATAATTGACATGTTAGATGTCAAGCTTAGAAGGTTAAAAAAAATGACAACAACATATGAGTTGTTGAAGTCAATAGAAGCTAAATTTAGATAATTTTCTAAATGATCTCGAATTTAACTATTACAAAAATCCAAGAAAATAAACCAAATGACTAAAGCTATATATAAGGAAATAGTTCATAAATTAGCCAGGACAGTGATAATGAGATGAATTTTTGAAATACCTCTTTGAGAAGAAAAATATAAATCAAAGTAACTTTGATTAAATAGATTTTTGGTGGAAAATAAATAACGCCACCTAGATAGTCGATATAAGATCTACTATCAATATTTATTCTTCATTACATTCAATATGTAATTCTTAGAAAATACTTAACATGTAGAAGAGTTTCTACAAGTTGGCACCAGGAAGCCCATCTCAATTAGTGTAGTAGGAGACATTAAGATGTCATTAAATAATAATTGTTACTTAATGCTGAATATGGTGTTTTTAGTAACCATAAGAGAAATTCAATTTCTCGAACTTTATTACTAAAAAGATCATATAGTATGAATTACTTTGAAGTATTAAAGGTTATATTTTCAAAATTATTTGAAAATACATTCAGCTGAAAATAAAGAAATTTTGTATATGTTTTATATATATTATACTACAAAATATTAAGATATTATGGATTATAGAATCTAGAATAGAAAGAAATATTGTTTTCTCCTAAAAGATGATACTTGACTTTGGCTTTTAGGATGATTAACATCAACTTTAATCAAATGAAAAGACTAGTAAGAGGTAATTCCCTAAAAGTTAGAGTTAATTACTTTACTTGTCTGTAAATTTTGCCTTTCATGTAAGATAATCATTGTGACTTTATTAGATAAGGCTACAAGGCGAAAGAATACTTTGGGTTTACACATTTTGAACCAAGTGGTCTGGTTAATGTAAAGGCCAAATAAAGTCATGAATATTTTATCACTCTAGTTGATGATCATTCAAGGTACAAGTATCTTTACTTAATACAACATAAGACTAAATTTTTGAAAAGTTCAAGAAAATTAAGGCTAAAGTTGAAAATTGATTAGGTAAATCTATCAAGACATTATGATCAGATCGTAATGGAAAGTACAACAACGTTACATACTAAGATTAGTTGATAGAAAGTGGGATTGTATCCCAACTCTTAATGCCAAGTACAATTGTGTGCAATTGTACTGCAAGAGGAGAAATAAAACCTTGTTGACATGGTCTATGAGTTACACGTCATTACAAGACTATGGTTAGGATATGCAATAGAGATTGCATAGTGAACATTATTGCCTCCAAAAGTGTGTACGAGACAATTTTGAGATTATAAAAGAGTAGTAAAGCTAGTTTACAACACTTCACTAATTGGGAATATTCAGCTTACATGCTGAAACAAGCCTAAAAAGGCTTTATATGTTCAAAGATATGCCTAAGTGTAGGTCACCCCTAAGGAATACAAAATGGTCTTTTATCTAGTCTTAAAAAGAATAAGGTATTTGTATGACAAATATCATTTTTCTATAAGGGATGTCAAATAAAAGACTACAAACCTTTCATAAGGTGAGATAGTGTTAATAAATTGATCCCATGTGAAGCCATTAAATAATTAACAAAAGTTGTTAACAATTTAATTACAGTTAAAAATAAAATGGATCTCAGTCATGAATTGGATAAGCCTCATCATAGTGGGAGAGTTATGAGATGACTCAAACCTTACAAGGACTTAATTGAAGCATACGTTGTCATATTAAATGACAAAGTAGAAAGGCTTATTGCCCTAAAAGTGAGACTAATGGCAAAGGGTTAAACCTAATAGGAGAAAGTAGATTGTGAGTAAGCTTTCTCATTTATTACCATACTAGAGTTTGTAAGCATTATTTAATTCATTGTTGCATATGTGCTATGAAAAATGAATATTTGGAATTCTTTTATGGAAAGAAGTCTTAGATAATGCTTCTATACAAATCAATCAGAGAGGTTTACATCCAAAGATCAAAAGCAAAAAGATTTGCAAAATAATAAAGGTTCATTTATGAAATGAATTTTACCATTAGATCTTTGAATATAAGGTTTGATAAAATTATCAAAATTTATGACTTTGGATAAATATTAATAGACAAGAAAATCATTAATTGCTTAGTGGATTTTTCTCATGTTTTATGTTGATGATATTTTACTCAGTATGAATGATGTAAGATGTCTATCTAACATAAGAATTTGACTAAGTAACCAATTTCAAATGAGTGACTTGGAATGATTCGATATATTTTACATGTCCAAAATGGAGATTTTTAGGAAAAAATGTTAACTTTGTCTCAAAAATTTTATATTGACAAAATTGTTGTCAAATATTTGATATTTATGTCTAAGGAAGAGTATCCTAAGACACCTCAAATGTTGAGAGCATATGATTAATTATCTACTCTTAGTAGGAAGCAATTAATGCTTACATGAGACTTAACAATTAATATACAATTGGTTAGCATATATCAGTTAAATGAATGGTATGACCATTGAGTAGAAAATTAAAAGCTTTCTCAAATTATCTATGGATGATGAGAATTTTTTGTGTATGGAGTAAAATATTTGATCTTTATAAGATACATTGGTTCTTACAAAGATTTAGGAAATCTATGTTAAGATAATTTTTACCCTAGGTGGTGGAGTATGCTATACAAGTTAAATTCTTTTGCTTGTGAGGCAACAAAAGGATTTGTATGACTCAAATAGTTTCTTGAAGATCTAAAAGGTGTTTCAGATATGATTTAGTCTATCCTCTTTATTATGATAATAGTGGTGCAAAGACTAATATTAAGAAAATTAAAAAACACCAACGTATAGGAAATCATATCGAGAGAGAGAAAGCATCATAGCAGTGACCAAGATGGATTGTAATGGCAAACGTTTGGATCTATATAAAAAGACTCTCTGGGCTAAAGTGTTTGAGGGTTACCTAGAATATCTAAGATTATGAGACATGTCTCATCTTTGCTAGGGCAAGTGGGAGAACATGTTGGGTATAGAGTATGCTCTAGGATACATAGCTCACCGACTTTAGTGATTATTGAGATTTATGCCCCAAAGCCTCGTAATTAATGATTTATTTAATAATTAATAATTATTTTAATTATTTTATTTGCAATATAATATTATCCATTATATGAAAAATCCAAGGTTATTATTGTAATCTTGAACAATATGTGGTTGACATATGAGAGGATCATGTTCAGAAAATAACTTAAAGAGTCATAGTATATGGATAAGGTTGGGTGTCTTATCCTAGTAACACTATTGATATGACCCACTTTGTAATAGTTCATGTGGAGACATATGAGTGGGGGTATCTTATACAATGAGTTTGTATAAGATTGGACCACGAAATATTTAATCTCTCTTTATAAATCCGTTAAGTGAAAAGATTAATATTTCATCAAGATGATCATATGCAACTCGATCTTAATCCTGAGTGAGTTATGAACTCCTGCCTATGAGGGCTTGTCCTTTGATTTGCATGGGTGAGAGTGACTTTGTAGCCTATTCAATAAGCCTATCATTTTGGGGACTTGACCAAATAGAGAGCTGGGAACATAATCTCACAAGATGGAACTCTTTCCTTCCCATATATGGTAAGTAGATGAGTAGTTCCCTTAAGTGCTGATTTCGAGACTTGAACAATGGGGCTCCACCCTCTCACTGGCTCAAGAGGGACTTAGTTTATAGTTGGATCATAAACAAATTGTTAATTAGAGGATTAGTGGTACTGAAGGTGCAAGATGTCATTATAGGGGTAAAACGGACTTTTGACCCAGCTATAATTACGAACAACTCGTGAAGGATCGACTTGCATGTAATGATTTTATCTATAGACACAACTTGTCCTACAGTGCATAAAAGTGCAACTCTAAGTCTATAGTGGAGTGACATATAGTTAATGAATGAAAATTAATTAATTAAATAGTTTAATTAATTAATTTTGTATCATTAGAGCTTATAATCTGTAGGTCCATAAGGTCCCCTTGCTAGCTCATAGTAACACTAAAAGATCAATTTAGTTGAAAGAAAATTTTGAAATGTTCAAATTAATATTTAATATATTAGATATATTAAATATAAAAGAGGAAAATATATTTATTGTATTTGATACATTAAATATTAAAATAATTAATGTATATTTGATATATTAAATAAAAGATATTTATAGAATTTGAATAAGATTCAAATAAATAAATATAGTAGGAGATTTGAATGAGATTCAAATAAATACAAGGTATATTTTAATATATTAGATATTAAAATATAATATTTTAATTATGGCAAAGATTTTCCCTTGGTCACTATAAATAGGACCCTTGGGTTGAGCCATTATGATATACAACAGACATCTCCTCAATAGAGAGAATTAGAGAATTCTCTTTAGACCTCTTCCTCTCCAATCCCTTGGGGATTTTCTTTCAAGAGGCTCCCACAAGCCTTGGTCCTGTGTTCGAGTCATAGCTAGGAAGACTTTGTGGAAGAGATAAAGAACCGCTAGAATATTCTCCATAATATTATTTTCAAGGTATGTTATGTTTAACCATAATATTTTTAGTTTAATTCTAAATAAATCAAAGACGATTCCTATGCTTCCGTTGTGGGTTTAATTTGATTATTCCCTTCAAGTTTGGGGGTTAGTAACTTATGAAAAAAATGTGTTAATGCATAAGTAGATGATAGCATGTAATAATGCTATCTTATTTCCTATGATTTATGCTAGTTTTGTGATTATTTTGTGAGCTTTTATGACTATTTCTCTTAATTTTGTAGAAACCAAGCTTGAGGAGCAAAACCAAGTGTTTAGGAGTATTTTGGTAGATATTGGAGCTTTTTGAAGCTTAATTGAAATTTTAAGTAGATTAAAGATGTTATTTGAGTATAAGCCACATTCCAGGAGATTCAACATCGAATCACGATTCCAACGCATCGAACCGGAGGTCATTCAAATACCCGAGCGAAGAGATATAGCAAAAATGGCCAGTTCTGTCTGCAAGGTAGCGTCGCGACTCGTCTCGACACTACGAAAACGCAAAAATGCTATTTTTCTTACAGAAACGCGTGGAAATGTTTTTTCTTGTAGTGTTGCCTCGCAATTTACTATATAATCATCATTTTGGGGTGTTGTTTAGGAGGTCAATCCAAGAGTTTCAGCCATAACGTCGATTCCAAGCTAAAATTGAGGGTTTAAGGAGCAATTGGGAGCATTTGCGGAGCATTTTTGAAGATCCAAAGCTCGAGGGACATGGAGATCACGATGGGAACGCGGGATCGACCATCATTTGCTAATTTCTTCCTTTTCCTTTAGCTTTAGTTTATGTTTTGTGGTTGTAAATTAGGCACTTAGAGGTTTAATTGTATGAATTTAAGTATCTTTGTTCCTAATACTTGGAATTTTGATGTAGCCATTAGACTTGGGATTTTAATTGATTAAGTACCTTGATTGAATGCTTTTGTTTCATTCATGATTTTATGTATTTAATGCTTATAATCTATTGATCACAAATTATTTGTTTTATTGGTATGAATTTGTGCTTGAAAAAGTCTTATTTAGGCTAGAACTTAATTGCATGACTATTTGTAAATTCTTGCATGAAAGTGGAGAATTCTCTTAGAAGCCCTTAAAAGAAGTTGTTTAATGCCTTGCATGCTATTAAAATCCAGATAAGGATATTAGATTTATAACATTGCATGAGAGTTAATTGTGCTTGAAAGAGCCAGTTAATACCCTAACTTCTTGGCTTATGGAATATTTGCATGAAAAATCTTGGTAGTTTTTGCTATAAATCTAATTGGTGAAATTGATTTCCTAAGATATTTCTCTCCTATTGTGTCTCCATATATATTTTTCTTTCTAGATTAACTCTTTAGTTTAGCTTGTTTTCATTTGACTTCTTTCTCTAAATAAAGTTAAATAAGAGTAATTATGGTACTTAAATGAATTAAGAAATTCAATCCCTGTGATTGACCCTGGCCACTATTATTACAAATTTTAGAGGTTAAGGTTTATAAATATATTTGATAGAGCCTTCAACAAGCTCATTATCAGTAGATTGCTGACTATAGTGTGGGGAGACTAAAGATTGGAATTTAGGACAAGTGTTGGGGAAAACGAAGGAATGACTCTATAGAACTATCTAAAGCTAGTAGAAACTGGTAAAAAGAAGGTTAGACACAAACACACGCAATAAAAGAAATAGCTATAATTTAAATTTGTTTGACAAAAGGGTGTGCCAAGGTTTTCTTTTATTGTTTTATGTTAGTTAGATCATTGGGACTTTAATCATTAATCTTGCATTGAAATTTTAGAATAGTATCTTGCTCTATTTTGCTCGAGGACTAGCAAAAATCTAAGAAAATTAATTGTGCCCGAAATTACATAGGGAAAGAAATATAATAGCACTTTTCAAATACTTAAAACTAAGAAGCATTTAATGACGGGAGAACAATCGGGGACAAGGGCATTTAGGGGGTTGGTTTCACTATTTGGACCATGACAGTGCTCTAATTGATTACACCAATTGTCAACTCTTCTAATTCTTAAGCCTAGAGTTACTAAAAACATGAATTCTCCTTTTGAATTCCTTCAATTGCCCTAATTAATCCAATTAACCTAGATGTCTCTAACGCTAATTAATTAAACTAGGTTACTAAGCCCACTCATTATTAGCCTCGCTTAGAACCCGTTTATCCTATGTTACTTGGGTGAATTCTAAACGTCATGCAAGATTAATTCTACACCTAATCATTCTCTTTCAAATTTCGATTAAGAAATTGATCAGCTAAATTATGGCTGGTAATTTAGAAGCATTAAACACATCAAGCAAGAATAAATACCCAAGAGTGACCATATGGTAATATATTCAATTAAACGTTCACAACGGTCCAAATAGGTTCACCAAACCCCTAAATTAATGGATTCAGCCTTTAATTGGCATTAAAACAATACAATAACCCAACATGGAAGCCCTAATACATATCTAAAATGGAAATAAAGTAGAAAAGAGACTATTATTGCCAAAATCGTGACTTTTACCTCAGACTCGTGCTCTACGAACCTCAATCCACACACCAAAGCACCTCAAATGGTCTTCTCATCTCCCAAAATGGCTAGAATCCGCAAAAGAGACCTCCAAAACCCTAATTGGCTCTCCTTTTTCGAACAAGAAAACGAAGATTTTATACATGTTATTGACGCAGCATCGAGACGTCATCGAAACGCTCTGTTTCACTAGTGTGCATGTGAGGGTAATGTCGAGACGCTAGACGCTACGGACGGAATGACGTGATGTAAGCTTGTCGAAGGCTCATCAAATATATTTATAATAATCGATCTAAAATTAACTACTTGTAGTAATTAACAGTGGACTGGGTCGAACCATAAGGAACTGAATAAATGATTTTTATTAATTGGATTCCTCATTGACACGAACTAGTGGGTTAAACATAAAATAGAGATAGAAGGAACTAAAACTTAAAGCGATAAAGATAATGATCTCGTCTAAGGAACTGAATCGGGATAAACAGGCATTATGCAATAATCGATCATTGACAACTAACCAAACAAAGAAAATTCTAGCGTTTTAAGACCAACTGACTCCTTATAACACTGTGGGATCCTCCCCTAAACAAGTCGAGATTTCAAATGCTTAAATCGACTCTAAACTAATTATTAAGCTGGACACGAACGTTCCATGCTCCCTAATTAGAAGCGTGAAGTGCTTGGAATAGGTGATAACGTAACAATTAAACCCATAGACCTATTAAATTTAACCATTACGTGAAATTAACTCTAAAGTCTACCACATGCAAAGTAAATTAAGTAATAACACCTACTTACTAATGTGGTTGTCAACCTATTGCTACTCAAATTAAGCAAGAAAACTGAGGACCATTACAAGTGAACGTGCATAGCTATGAGCCCGCTAATTCAGTCAATTTGTCAGACCAACTAAACTAGAAAGCTTCTAATAATAAAACAAGAATTAACCATAAAACTTGCTGGAATATAAAGAAATAATACTCAAAAACTCACAATAATTGCATAAGTACCGTGTTTACAACACAAAATGGCGTCTAAAGTCCAGCCAAACATCGAACCTAATAGGGAGTTGGGAACATAATCTCACAAGATGAAATTCACTCCTTCCCATATAGGGTAAGTAGATGAGTAGTTCCCTTAAGTGCTGATTTCGGGACTTGAACAATGGGGCCCCACCCTCTCATTGGCCCGAGAGGGACTTAGTTTATAATTAGATTATAAACATATTGTTCATTAGAGAATCAGTTGTACTTAAGGTGCAAGATGTAATTATAGGGGTAAAACGGACTTTTGACCCAACTGTAATTACGAACAACTCGTGAAGAATTGACTTGCATGTAATGATTTTATCTATGGACACAACTTGTCCTACAGTGCATAAGAGTGCAACTCTAGGTCTATAGTGGAATGACCTATAGTTAATGAATGAAAATTAATTAATTAAAGAGTTTAATTAATTAATTTTGTATCATTGGAGCTTATAATCTGTAGGTCCATAAGGTCCCCTTGCTAGCTTATAGTAACACTAAAAGATCAATTTAGTTGAAAGAAAAATTTGAAATGTTCAAATTAATATTTAATTTGAAGTGTTCAAATTAATATTTAATATATTAGATATATTAAATAAAAGAGAAAAATATATTTATTGTATTTGATACATTAAATATTAAAATAATTAATGTATATTAGATACATTAAATAAAAGATATTTATTAAATTTGAATTTGATTCAAATTAGGAAATAAATGTCGTAGGAGAATTTTAAACGGTTTGAATAAGATTCAAATTGGTTAGATAAATATATTTTAATTTATTAGATATTAAAATATATTATTTAATTATTTTCCCTAGACCACTATAAATAGGACTCTAGGGGTGAGCCATTGTGCATTCTTCACAACACACATCTCCTCAATAGAGAGAATTGAGAATTCTCTCTAGACCTTTTCCTTTCCAATCCCTTGTGGATGTTCTTTCAAGAGGCTCCCACAAGCCTTGGTCTTCTGTTCGAGTCATAGCCAGGAAGACTTTGTGGAAGAGATAAAGATCCGCCAGAAGAATCTCCATATTTGGAAGGTATTTATTGCTTAACCCTTGTATTTTAGTTTAATTCTAAATAAATCAAAGACGATTCCTATGCTTCCGCTGTGGGTTTAATTCAATTATTCCTTTCAACATGAACACGATCGACGCGAATAAGTTGTCAGTTTATTCTATGAACATCCTCATAAATTTAAGCGAGAATTAAGAGATAATAACATACTTAAATTGATAGAGAAAATTAAGTACAAATCTCATAAAAATATATTGTTACCGTCAATACACAAAAATTGGAGTCGAAAGTCTAGCTGGCCATCAAAACAACGAATCTTGACACCAAGGCTTGATAAAAAAAAAAACACCTAAACTATCCTAAAAGTATTGAGAAAGAGAGAAAATGACTAAAATGGTTTCATAGCAGCAGAAAGTTACAAGATAAATGACCTAATGAGAAAAAAATTCCTTTTATTCAAATCGAAGTAGCATTGAGACGCTACAAGCGTTGAGGTGAGGCTCGCCACAGTGTCGAGCAAGGCTTATGCACACATACTCTTGAGAGCGTCTCGACGCTTTTCTGATCCAAGGCATTCTGTCTTTGTAGCATCTTGACGCTTCTAGTGGCATTGAGACACTCTCGTCAGGGACATTTTGGTCATTTCACTTCTTATTCATGCTCGGTTGCTCAACTGACCTCCAAATTGAACCGAATTAACCCCATTTTGGTGAAAAGCTCCTAAGTACACCTTATGCTCGAATTCCTACAAAAACAACAATAAAGCACATAAAAACTAACGAACTAGCATTATATTAGCAAGATAAAATAGGACTTTTCTGGTCCTATCAACAATCCAAACAAACAGATGGCCGGACCACATCCCTAAGGATATTGAGCATTGAGAATTAGTTGTCCTCTACTGACATGTTACAATGAACCTTCCTCCAACTCCTCACTTGTGACAAGCTTAAATGATTCCTCCACCATCTGTCTTTTGAAATGGTCAATAGTTAGAGCCTTATCTTCGCAAGGATCATTGTAGTCATCCATGGATCATTCCAGTCATCCCTCAAACTACATGGCATCACATTCTCATTGAGCGCAAACATTGATCAAATATTTTACCATAACATAGTAGGTTCTAGAACATTCCATGCAGGTGCAAAGGTATTATTGTTATCGTATACCGTTGGCATTGATCAAATACCTTGTGCCGGCAATGGATTTGTATAATTGTTATTTTTCACTCCACATGCTTCCTTTGGCGTGATTGATACCAACAACGACATTTGAAATACATCGGAACCCTCCAAAAAGATACGAGGTCCTAATCATAGGCAATATCAAATAGGAGGAGGTAGAACAAGCAAGTTTGTAACAAATGTACTTCAAACTCACCGGGATCTATATTCAGACGTTGGTGTAAAACATCCAATAATTCACTTCATGTTATATCATTTGCAACCTTTAGCCCTTTTATTGCATTTGCAATGTAATTGTTTCCACTCTTGTCCCATTCGCCACCATAGCGCACAAATATCCAAAGGAGAGGCATCGGGATTGTAGTGAAAAAAGAATTGCGGTCAACGATCATACGAGAGAGGTACGCTGTAACGCCTTAGGCTCAGGATTTGGATCAGGATTTAAAATCCAAATTCGGAACCTAATAGCCTAGCATTCCCCTGCATTCTTTACAACCTAGCCACGTTACCTTGTTGGTATAGGTAGTAACTATCAATTCTTTTAAGACAAGTTGATAATATGGCCAGGTGCATGATAAGTTGCACTTTGTTGGTGTGAATAGTAACTATCAATTCTTTTAAGTATTTCCCAACAATACTTGCATACCCTCAAGATCTCTCTCATTCGAATGTTGTCTCAGTTCATTCATGTACCCTTCCTACTCATGCTTCACATATGTGATCTCTTGGGTGGGGTACACAATCATCTGATTACAGTAAATGCTTGGGTGTGTACTCGATCATTTGGGCAAGTACGCAATTGTACTACTCGATTTGGTCCCTTATGCGATCACAATACGCGAACTTCGGGCTTTCTATGCAATTGTGATAAACGATCTAGGTCCAACTTCAATGGAGTTGTGCATTTTTAAAATCAACGACGAAGAAAATCTATAGACGACTTTCCGGCGTTGCTTTCCTTCCTATTCTAAATGAAAATTGTTGAAACTTAGTTATATGCAAAGTAAACTCTACCATTCAATCGACTGGACCCACAAAAATAAATGTATAAACGTACATTAAAAGTTTGTTGCTACTTACCTCTGCATGTTCAAAATCAATTGGATTCACGATAAGCTTTGTTTGTAACACATATAAAGAATATTCTTGAACTATTTTAGAGATGAAAACGACAAAGGAGTGAAAAGTAAGAAGTTTTCATGGAGAAGAATAATAAATATCATTGGTTGTTGATAACATTTAGGTGGGGACAACTGAATATACTAAAGCTTACACTTAGGCTCTGTTTGTTTCATTAGTTTTGAGATGGGTTTTAGCAATGGTAGAGAAAACTAATGTTTATTTTATTGTTATTTACTTTTTAAAACCCAAATAATTATTACCCATAGATAAAAACAACCCATGAACCATGAGATTTTATTACCATGTAGGAATGGGTTTTTTTTACTTGAGACTTTTTTCCTAGGGAAATGGAGAAAAGAGAAGAGAGAGAAAAGTAATAATTACACTCTCAAATATTAATTTCCATCTATATCTAAACGCATATATTTATTACTCATGTATTTAAATCATAGGTTTTTAACTCCTAGATATTCTATATTTGCAATCCAAACGAGCCGTTAATGAGCTATAGGAGTATCTTGGTAAAATTATGTAGGAAAGAGATTAGAAAAATCTTTTTAAAAATTTTAGGTAATTTGTGTAGAAGTTCGTGCTAAATGGGTCCATTCTAGCAATTTCCCTGATAATATCATATTACTTTTAAAAATATTATCATACTACAATATTTTCTTAATTATTTTATATCATAAGTCAACATAGGAATATTTTGGTTGTTGAACCTCATTATCAAATAGGATTGCCAAGTTCAATATAAGGTTTAAAAAAAAGAAACAAAACAAAAAAAACTCTCCTACCACACACTCCCAATATTTTTCAATCTCCCCTAAGGGCAAGTGGCCAAAGAATGGATATTCTGTAGTGCAATTTTTAGCTCAACCCCAAACAGTATTTAGTGGTTCGAGCTATATACAACATTTTCAATGACAAATTAAGAGAAAACTTAATACATCGATTATTGATAAAGAAGTTTCCATTGCAAAAGGCTTAAATCTTCTTAAAGAGAGTGAAATGTTTGCACCTCATCCTTACGGTTTAGGTCTTGTTTCTCAATACTTTAATTTTATGTTAACTATAATTTCTCTAATCAGTATTAAATTTATTTTCTTCTACAAATTATAGACTGAAAAATCGAACCATCAACTTTTAGAATGGTAATAGCTTTATTCACTAAGTTATGCTTGAATTGGCATAAATGTGTTAATTGATACTTAACACTCAAGTATTTGATTATTAAAAGTTGTAAGTTAAATATTCAAAAATAATTTTTTGGAAAAACATTGACTAAGATGATTAATAAATTAACCAATCAGCAAAGTGATTGATGAATTTAAATATTATTCTCAAGTCTGACTAATATAATTAATAACAATTTTGTTTAATTTATTTGTAATAAACTGCCATGACTTGTCGCCCAATTAATAAAAATTGTTTATTATGGATATGCCTTCACCAACAAGGAATTAGATAAATTTATATTGTATGACAAATAAATGCACTGAGTGGAAAACATGTAAAATGAGAAAACAAAATGTCCAACAAGAGATAAATTTATATTGCATTTCAAACTTGGCTGCACCTAAATTTCCTCCCCCATTCTTTCTCGGTTAAATTCCAAGGTCAAGTCCCTTCAACTTGGCTGCACCTAGTAAGTCTTCAGATTTTTAATTTGGTATCTAATAAATTCAAATTTAAAAAATATCTAATAAATCTCTAAATTTTTTTATATGTCTAATTGGATCTAAACGTATTATAAATTTTTTAATTTTATAGACCCATTAAACACAAATTTAAAAAGTAAAGGTGTTATTGAACACAAACTTGAAAGTTAAAGGTCTATTGGGTAACGTTCTTGTTTCTCGTTTCTTATTTCTTGTTTCTTGTTTCTTGGTTTTTCATTTCTATTTTTTAATAAAGAAAAATAGAGATACATTTGGTAATTGTTTCTTTTTCTTTTTTTTCTTTTTTTTTGTTTTTGAAAAGGTAAATGTATTCGATAGAAAAATTGAGGGAACCTCATAGCCCGAGGTCAAGGCACAAAGAAGCTAAGTAAACAGGTTCACAGCTTGAGCAAGGCAAACAAAAAGATAACTACCCCCAAACAACCTAGACCAAAATAACTTAAGAAAACCAATTCCAAGGGGAAACAGAGGGAAGAATTGATTGCCCCCTCCTCCAGCCAGGAAGAGCAACGAGTAGTCATCTCCACCTGAATAATATAAAGGACAACCTGAGGGTAACGAGCAGCTGACCCATGAAGCTGAAGATTCTGCTCCCTCCAAATGTAGCAAATAGATACACACGATACTAGCCTCCAAACACGACGCGACGACGTTTACCCCTACACGCCTGACAGATCCAGGTTAACTCAATGTCCTAGGAAGAAACCAGATGGAAAAATCTTCCCAAGATAGAACACTACCTCAAATTGCTCGATTTAAGGGGCAATTAAAGAATAAATGATTCGGGACTTCGCTGCAATCGAGCAAAGCAAACAATCTAATGGAGTAAAATCAACCCAACTATAAAGACGATCTAAAGTGAATAACCTATCACGAACTGCCAACCAGGCAATGAAAAAATTCTTGGGGATATTGCACCCAAACCAAAGAGGCCTATCCTAAGAAACTAACAATTGCCTTAGCCTAATAGCCTCCCAGGCACTTCCCAAAGAAAAATGACCAGAGTGCTTTGGAATTCACATAGGCCTATCCTCTCGAGTCAAGCATGGTTGTACGGAATGTACCAAAGGCAAAAGCTCCATCAACACACACGACCAAGCTCAAGACCCATATGGGAGAAAAACATATTAGCAACAAGAGCATAAAGGGAACTCCACACAGCACAAACTACTCAATCACTATACTAAGGCAAAATAGGGCCAATTGACAGCCAAAGGTCCAACCAAACATGACATCCTTGTTCATTATCAGTAGAATATTGAAGCAAGGGCCAAAATTGATATTGCAAGCGAAGAATAGATCTCTAACACTAGGAAACCAGTTTAGAAGGTCAAACCATCCATAACAAATGACCACAAAGAATATATGAATCCCTAATGGGTCGTTAGTTTCCTGGTGTTGGTAACTGTTTCTTGCCTCTTGTTTTTTTTTTTTATTGAGAAATAAACAAAACATGTTTGATAATCATTTCTTGTTTCTTGTTTTCTAAAATTTTAGATTTAAAATGTATAAATTATATATGAAAATTAGTTTTTAAAATTAAATATTCAAAATTTTTATGTTATATTTATTTTAAATATTTATTATCTATTTTATAAGTCAAGAATGATAAAATAATATTTTTATTTATTAAAAATAGAAACAAGAACAAGATTTTGTTGTTTCCAAAATTTCAACACAATTTTGTAAACGTTTTTGAAAAATGAGAAACGAGAAAGAGAAACAATTACCGAACACATTTGTTTCTCAAAAACTAAAAACAAGACAACAAACGAGAAACAATAACGTTACCAAACGACGATCCTTTAGGGTCTAACTAAACATTTTTAAAGTTCAATAACCTATTAAACCTCGAAAAAATTAAAAGTTTGGAGAAGTATTAGACACATTTTAGAGCGGAGCAATATATTAAGCACAAAAGCCAAAACAGTTCTAACACAAACTTGATAATTTGACTTTTTTTTTCTTTCTTCGTTGCCAGCTTGAAAACCGAGAGTGTACCCTTTGCAAGACCTATATTTGAGGATTGAATTTCCCTGCTCAGCAAGAAAGGAGAAATCAAAATTAAACCAAGTAGGTAATCATCACAATGGATATTCTTTTTCTCTCCATTTCTCTCTCTCTATTATCTCTCCTCCTTGCCTTCAACTTTCTGCTGCGACCTCATCGCCAAAACCTTCCACCCAGCCCACCTTTTTCTCTTCCACTAATCGGCCATCTCCATCTCCTCAAACATCCTGCCCACCGAACACTTCACAAGCTCTCACAAAAACATGGCCATGTCTTTTCTCTCCGATTTGGTTCACGTCTCGTCGTCGTCGTATCGTCTCCTTCTATTGTTCAAGAATGCTTCACAAAGAACGATATCGTTCTTGCCAATCGGCCATTGTTGAAGACTGCAAAGCACTTAACGTACAACTATACCAACTTGGTCATCTCCCCTTATGGTGAACATTGGCGAAACCTCCGCCGAATCAGCACCCTTGAGATTTTCTCAACAAGCAGCCTTAATCTTTTCTTAGGAATTCGAGAAGATGAAGTCAAACGCTTGCTGTGTAAATTGTGCGGTGATTCGTTTGAAGAATTTAGGGTAGTGGAGATGGAGTCAATGTTTATGGATCTCACGTTCAATATTGTTATGAGAATGATGGCTGGAAAGAAGTATTGTGGATATGATTTGGAGGATGAGGGACGAACGAAGAAATTTAGAGAGATGGTGACACAAATTCTTGCAAATAGTGGAGCGGGGAATCCAGGAGACTTCGTACCCATATGGAATTGGATTGATCCAACCGGTTATGAGAAGAGGGTAAAGAAGCTTGCACAAACATCAGATGAACTTCTTCAAGAATTAATTAATGAGATTCGGAATCAAGAAGATGGAGGAAACACTGTGATTGACCATTTACTTGGCTCGCAGAAAAACCAACCTGAATATTTTAGTGACCAAATTATCAAAGGGCTTATACAAGTATGTTTCTCTTGCTAAATTATGGAAAATATAGTCTTTCCTTTATCAATTTCAACCAATTTTATTATTTCTTTCAGGTAGTATTATTAGCAGGAATCGACACGACAGCCGTGACCTTAGAATGGGCACTATCTCAACTGCTCAACAATCCAGAGGTGTTGAAGAAGGCTAGAGAGGAGATGGATTGTTCCATTGGGCAAGAGCGTCAAGTTAACGAAGCTGATTTGTCGAGTTTGAGTTACTTGCAAGGAATAATCTCTGAGACCTTACGATTGAACCCAGCGGTTCCTCTGCTTGTGCCACACTGTGCCTTCGAAGACTGCAAAATAGGAGGCTATGATGTGCCACGTGATACGATCGTATTGATTAATGCTTGGGCCATACATAGAGACTCAAATCTATGGGAAGATGCCACCAATTTTAAGCCTGAAAGACATGAAAATGCGATTGGAGTTGATCCATACAAACTATTACCATTTGGGTTGGGGAGGAGAGGTTGCCCTGGAATGGGGATGGCTCAACGTGTGGTTGGCTTGACTTTGGCATCGTTGATTCAATGCTTTGAGTGGGAAAGAGTTAGCAGCTCATTAGTTGACATGACTGAAGGTGAAGGGCTCACTATGCCCAAAGCTCAACCGTTGATAGTCAAGTGTAGACCACGTCCAATCATGAAAGCTATTTTTAGTGGAATGATCGATAATATTTGAAAATCAACTTACCACATCTAGAGAATAATGTATATGTGAATGTCCTGGTTTTAAATCATGGAAACTCTATTGCTCGTTGCTTAAAAAAAAAATTAATATACATTAAAAATTCGTCCATTTATGTAAAATGTAACAAGGCATTAGCTATAATAGAATTCAATTTGTTTGTCGTTTGGGTTTACATTTCATCCTTGAATTAACAGCTCAGAGCAAAACTTACGTGCGCCACGTGACATATATATATATTTTTATATAATTTTTATAAAGGCCTTTCTTCCTTTTTTTATTTTTCTTTTAAGTTTTTTCCATTCCTTTTTTTTCCTACTTTTTATTTTTATTTTTTCCCTCTTTTACATTATTCATATTTTAAATTTATGCATGAAAGCAATTCAGAATTATTTTTTAATCAATTGTACACCCAATTACACATAATTATATATTTGGTGTAATTATTTTCTTCATGACTTTGATCAATTGTACACCTAATTACATATGTTTATATATTTTCACTATTATCATCAAAAGCCAAATCTAGCAAACAATTATTCAAAATCTAACATCAATCGGTCAATCTATTCTACAAAAATCAAAGGTTTGAATCTACACACCCTAAATTACAAGACATTTCATAACTAGTCAATTGAAATTAAGAACTATATCGATATTTATGAATTCCAAAGTAAATATATTTAGTTATTCAAATGATTATTTTTTCAATTAGGAAAATATTGTTATGGTTATTTTAAGCCTTCAATTTTCAATTGACTAGTTATGGAAATTTAGGGTGTGTAGGCCAATTGACGTTAGATTTTGAATAATTGTTGCTAGATTTGGCTTTTGATAATAATAGTCAAAATATATAAATATATGTAATTATGTATACAATTGATTGAAAATATAATTGTAGATTGATCTCATGCACAAATTAAAATTTTGAAAAAAATAAAATAGGATAAAAAAAACTAAAAAGGAAAAAAAAGTAGAGGAAAAAATTAAAGAAATTAAAAAAATGGCACGTGGCACAATTAGATTGTACCACGTGGATGGGCTGCAAAACTTATGTGCAGACCAGCCCTACGTAAATTTTTCTCTTACAACTAATTCAAATATTTCTAGAGAATTCATAAATTTGAAATAATTTATGTTGGATGGATATAATTAATTGTATTGTTATTTGTTAAACTACTTTTAGATAGATAGATGAAATTACAAGTTCAGTCCTTGAACTTTCAGATTTGTGTCAATTTAGTCCTTAAACGTTAAACAATATCTAATAAGTACTTGAACTTTCAATTTTATGTCTAATAGGTCTTTGAATTTTAAAAAATGTCTAATAAGTCCCAAAGTTTCCAATTTTGTGTGAAAGTCTCTAAACTTTCAATTTTCGTCTTAGTCCTGGAATTATTTGACATTTTTTTTTTAATTTACGAACCTAATGGACAAAAAATTAATGATGTTCTATTAGACACAAAATAGAAAGATATTTAACATTTTTAAAGTTCAAAGATCTATTAGATACAAATTTGAAATTCAGAGATATGTTAGATACTTTTTAAAGTTCAATTTATTAGACACAAACATGAAAGTTTATAGACTAAACTTGAAATTTAATATAGGTTAAAATACCATGTTGGTCCCTGTACTTTAATATGAAAGTTGTTCCATTTTAGTCCATGTACTTTCAAATGTCAAAATTTAAGCCCCGTTTGATAACCATTTGGTTTTTGGTTTTTGATTTTTGAAAAGTAAGCTTGTTTTCTCCCAATTTCTCTACAATGGTTTTCATCTCCCTTAAGGAAGTATTTGAATTCTTAGCCAAATTCTAAAAACAAAAACAAGTTTTTGAAAACTACTTTTTTTAGTTTTCAAAACATGGCTTGGTTTTTGAAAACATAGGCAAAAAGTATATGACAAAACAAGTAAAATCATAGGTGTGAGTAGTATTTATAGGTTTAATTTTTAAAAACCAAAAACCAAATGGTTATCAAATGGGGCCTTAGTCTTTGTGCTTTCAATAAATGTTAAAATTAGTCTTTGTTCTATTAGTTTTTTGTTAACTTTTCAAAAACACCTTTCCTCTATAAATTTTTTAAAGATAGTCATATTGAGTAATTTCCTATATTCATATTGAGTATTTTCTTAAATGGAAATTATAATTTTTATTTTACCAAAATCAATAAAATTAACATCAAACTAATGATAGGGACTAATTTTAAGATTTATTAAAAGTATAGTGACTAAATTTGGACATTTGAAACTACAGAGACCAAAATGGAATGAATCTCAAAGTACATGGACCAAAATGATATTTTAACATGTACTTTATTTTAAATTTATGAATGATATAGTTATAATTGATATACTTACTATGTTACATCAATTATATCAAAACTGCCCCTTTTAAGGTTAGAACCTACTTTTCTGCATTTTCTTTTGGGCTGGACCTCTGTTTTTTGCAATATTTGTAATTAACTATTAATTTTTTTGCTATATTTGCGAGTGCTCCTAAGAAATTTGTTGATTACATTGCATTTAAGTTGTTTTTTACTACATACTTTAGACAATCACTTTAAAATCCCTTTTTAGATAATGTCTTTCAAGTGTTTTTCCAAAAAGAGTTCTTAAATCAATTTGATTTTGTAAAAATATTTTTTATTTATTATTAAAGTTTGTAGATTTTTTTTAATAAAAAAAACAATACTTTTAATCATCTAAAATTAATTAGGAGACTATACATACATACATATATATGTATACACACACTGAGATAGGAAGAAATACAAGAAACATTAACTAAAGCTCTGACAACCCATTAAATAAAGCAGCCCTTCTGGAAATTCTCTCTCCCTATCGTCTATTTCCCTTGCCGCTAGTGCCCTCCCGTCCGTTGCCGCCGCTCGCATTTTCCACCACTGCTCAGGTTCACTGCCACCGCCGCTCAAGGTGCGTCTCTCTCTCTCTTAGCCATATATTTTTTCTGTTTGCTGCGCTAAGTCTGTGTATAAAAACGCCATGTCATCGCCACAACCAACATTCTAAATTGAATTAGCATACAAGTGTAATATATATTCTCCATTTTCAAAATTTTTAAGAGCAACGATTTTACAGAAAATGAACGTATATTAATTCATGCAATTTCTCTATTTAGTCTTCGTTCATATGCTGTTTCCTCCAAAAAAGTATTGTGCTGTTTAATGAGATTTTGTTCTTATTGGTTTTTTTTTTAATTGTCATTTTCAACTTTAAGCAAAGTTGTTAATTAGTTTTGTATTTGTGGGGGTACCCTACAACATGAAATTTCTCATTTGTTTGTTTTCCCAATTATTGTTCATTTGTAGAAGGGGAGGAACAAATTTTTGAATTTGTGTTGTCCGGTCTGATTTGTTTTCGATTTCAAGCCTTTGTTGAGATGTCTTCCATCCATCTCTCTTTGAGGGTAAAAGACGGTGTCATTTTCGCAAGTTCATGCGCAACCTTGTTAGAAGCTCGATTACACCATAGGAAGGAACATTGCTACAATTGGTAAGAAATGCCTTTAATTTCATCAATAATTCTTTCCTACTTTGAATGATCGGAGTTATTTAATTTGTTGCAGAAGTCGCACAACCCTAGCATAATCGATTTCTACCTCTAATCGATGATGCCCCATCTCAAGTGCTACAACCATTTCGTCCTTAATAGCAATGGCTTCCTCCGTGACCCAATCAATTGGTTTCACCACTGTAAGCATTGCTTCTCCCTTTTCATTTCTTAGAATCACATCATACCTATTTCTATTGATTTATTTTCGGATCGTTGCATCTGTGTTGAGCTTGAAATTTTGGTAGTTTAGGGGGTTTCCATCTCGAATTAGAGTCTCTCCCTACAGTATTACGACTTCCTTTGCCCCTTTTATTGAACTCTTGGTAGTGAATTAGGTACAAAAGAAAACCAGTCTAATCTACATGAATCTCCTCAGTACTTCTACCCTTCATCACCTCGTTATTTTTGGCATTCCACACACACCAACGCATAACCATGAATTCCTCAAACTTTTCATGTGAAAGGGCCTTCTGAAACTCCATAACAAGTCACTAAAATGATTCAAACTCTTCAGCCAATCCATTTGAAAGAAATTAGGTGTTTCTTTCTAGCTCTATTTCGAGGAATGACATCCCCACAATGCATGATAAGTAGTTTTCAAACCTCTTTTGCACTGAGGACACAACTCTTCTACCTCCATCCCTCTACACTTAAGATTGGTTGTGGTAGGAACAAAATTATGATAGAGCCTCCATACAAACACTTTAGTTTTATTAGGAATATTAGAATTTCATAGAAATTTTCACCACCTACCCATCCTTGTACCATTGGAACCCAATGCAACCTCCCTCTTTGAGCAAGCTAAGTGATACCTTGACTTGACTGTATATATGACGTGAGCTTGTCGAGGGCTCGTTAAATTACAATTTATAAACCGATCCTAAGTTACTTGTAGCATTGAGTGGACCGAGTCGATCTTAGGGAACCGAATATTAATTTCTCAAGTTAAATTTGCAAAGGAGAAAACAATTAAAAAGGGGGGGTTTTTGTATTCTTTTTTTTAATTTTTGTTAAAATAATAATAATAGTAAACAAGCAATTAAAATGAGGAAAAAGTCAAATCTTACCAAATTCCAATTCAAATGTGTGGTTTTACTCAATTGCAAATCTGATCATAGGCATTCAAAATATTTGAGTCTAACAATACAAGCACTTGGTCGACTTATCAGGAAACCCCAAAAGTAACAAATTCCCTAAGATCATTAATTATAACAAACGTCAAATTAACGCTAATTACCTAAATAATTTTCGACGAAACCGTACCAAATTATTTAGATAAAGGCATTAAGTGCACTGGAAGGATCAAGACAACTAATTAGATGAAATAACTTAAATCTAATTAAGATGTTCCTTCAATTCCTAGAACTAAACATGCAAGCTATGTAACATGGAAACCCACAAAACACACACATGTAATAGTCCTAATGCCTACTTATTCAATCAACATGACAATTACGGATCATGCATCATGATTAGCATTCAAACATGTAAAGTGATCGAGGTGTCAATTCAACCAAAAATACATGCTTATAAAATTTACACAGGAATTAAAGATTACTTGCAATTGAAAGAAAATGAAACTAAGGTTCAAGCCTCACAATTTGCAATTGATTTCAACCGACTTCTGAACTGGAAATCGCGGAATTAGCCGAGCATCTCCATAAAATTCAACATGTTCCTCGAAGCTTAATTTCAATACAATAACTCTCTAAGAAGAAAAGGGAAAAAGTCTATAACTCTCTCTCCAAACGTATGTATCTAGAGGCAAAAAAAAAATCCTTAACCCTAAAGGGAAAAGTTGGTTAAATAAGGCAGGCAAGCGTCTAGACGCTGCCCCCGCAAATAAGGAAGAAATCTGGCAGAATCAGGGTAGCATCTTGACGCTCGATAGTAGCGTCTCGATGCTGACAGAGTCAAAGGCAGCCTCTCCACAGCGTCGAGCGAGCCTTACTTCTTCAAATTTCTGGCATCTAGACGCTTAGAATAGCGTCTAGATGCTATTCCTGCGGATCTCCAAGCTTGATATGATTGTGCAGTGGCGTCTTGACGCCCAAAACAGCGTCTAGACGCTCTGCACTTGGCTTCCTTGACTTGAATGGTCTATCTTCTCCGTTCTTATGCTCAAAATAGGTTCGATTGGCTTCCTTTTAAGCCTGATTCATCCAAAGTCTTCTAATTGGCTCTGAATTGCTCAATTCCCTACAAAATAGACAAATAAACACATGAGGGCAACTAAACTAGCATGAAATAAGCTGATAAAAGAGCACTATTACCGTGCTATCAATATACCTCATTCCTTTCATAGTGCCAAATCAACTTGTCCTCTCTCAAAATTCTAGGCCTTGGAAGACTAAGAATGTATTACACATCATCTTCATAAAACATATTTGTAATAACTTCTTCCTTCCACACCCCCACACTATTCAAGAAAATTTCTACCTTTATTTCCTTGTTTACCAAATGTTTATGAGTGATTTCTAAGGAAGGTTTTTGACACAATCAATTATCGTGGGTGATATTCACTTTCCAGCCTTCACCAATTCTCCATCTAAGACCATCTTTAAGCAAATATCTACCCCACAAAATGCTTCGCCACACATAAGAAGCATTGCTCTTAGGCTTACATTCAAGGAAACTAGAATTATTAAACTATTTTCCTTCAAAACCTGAGCGAGTAAGGAATTTGGGAACTCAAGTAACCTACACCCCTGTTTTGCTAAAAGTTCTTGGTTAAAGAGCCCCAAATCTCTAAAGCCCAATCCCCCACCAAGTTTCAAAGTACATACCTTATTCCACCTAGCCCAATGAATGCGCTACATGGAATCATCATCACCCCACCAAAAATGAGCCATTAGATGGTGACAATCCTTTATGAGTGCTTTTGGTAGTTTAAAGCAATTCATGGAGTAACTCAGTATGGCATGTAGCATCGCTTCAATTAACACCTCTTTCACACATGCTAAAAAGAGTTTCTACTTCCACGTCATTAGATAGCCTCAAATCTTATCCTTTATAAACATAAAGGACAACCCCTTTGAATTTGAAAATGCCATGGGGATGCTAAAGTATCTATCATGAGATTCTACCCTTGTTACCTTCAGATGTGAGATAAAACCTGGCTTTGGATAACATGATTAATATTAGGGCTGAAACAGATAACCAATTTGGCATAATTTATCTCTTGACCCGTTAGGATGGTACACTATGAGAGAATCGAAGCGATCCTAGTGGCCTCCACAATGTTATCCCTGAAAAAGAGTAAACAATCGTTAGCAAAAAAAGATATGATAGATTAGGGGCCATGTCTCATGATCTTTAGTCCTTGTATCTCTCCTTTTGATTACATACTTCCCAACAGCCTCGAGAGACCTTTTGCACATAATAAGAACAAATGAGAAATTGAGTCCTCTTGTATCAAGCCCCACGATGGTTTCACTCAAACTTTTCTCCTTCCATTGATTATGAATGTATATGTTACTGATGTAACACATCTCATAATCAGCTGCACAAAATTACCATCCAAGCCTAGGGTCACCATGAACCTTTATAGGAAATACCATTCGACTCTATCATAGGCTTTACTCATACTGAGTTTCAACATTGCCTGACCTCTCTCCCGTTCCTGTTCTTAATGATATCCATACATTAAAACTCCAAGATAGCATTATAAAAATTATTCCACCCTGGTACAAATGCACTTTGTGTAGGAGAAATAATAAATTTTAGAATCTCCTTTAGTCTATTCGCAATCGTCTTAGAAATTAGTTTATACAACACATTACATAAACTAATTGGACGATAATCCTTCACATATGATGCCGATTTTGGCTTAGACAGTAGAGAATAGCAATAATATTAATATCATCAATTGATTTACCATTGTTAAGAACCTCAAGGAAATATTTCGTCACCTCTTTCCCTACTATTGGCCAATTTTTTTTATAAAACATAAACTAAAAACCATTCACACTAGGAGCCTTTGATGGCGCCATCTGCTTTCTGGCTTCAACAATTTCATCTTCTACAAACGGTCTCTACATCATAATTTGAAGATCATTAGGAACTCCATACGCAATCTTGGACAAAAAATTGTCCATTACTAACTATCTTGTTAAGCATTAGTAGTAAAATGCTTCTTAAAGTAATTGGAAATCTCCTTTTCAATCCATCTTTCTTCTCGAATCCATTCTCCTGCACTATTACGAATTTGATCAAACATATTAGTCCTTCTCCTCTGTGAAGCATAATGACGGAACCATTTTGCATTACGATTACCCCATTTGAACCAGTCCACTCTTGCTTGTTGTCGCCAATATATTTCTTCCTCAGTCAAAAGATTTTCCATCCTTTGACCACCCTTTTGTTGGGATTTATGCCCTAAAGCCTCGTAATTAATAATTTATTTAATAATGAATAATAATTTTGATTATTTTATTTGCAATATAATATTATCCATTATATGAAAAATCCAAGGTTATTGATGTAATCTTGAACAGTATGTGGTTGACATACGAGAGGATCATGTTCAAGAAATAACCTAAATGGTCATAGTATATGGATAAGGTTGGGTGCCTTATCCTGGTAATACTATTGATACGGCCCACTTTGTAATAGTTACAAATGATTTGATCCAAATCATTCATGTGGAGACATGTGAGTGAGGGTATCTTATACAATGAGTTTGTATAAAACTGGACCATGAAATATTTAATCTCTCTTTATAAATCCATTAATTGAGAAGATTAATATTTCATCAGGATGATCATATGCGACTCGATCTTAATCTTGAGTGAGTTATGAACTCCTGCCTGTGAGGGCTTGTCCTTTGATTTGCATGGGTGAGAGTGGCTTTTATCGCCGATTCAATATGCCTACCATTTTGGAGACTTGACCAAATAGGGAGCTGGGAACATAATCTCACAAGATGGAATTCACTCTTTCCCATATAGGGTAAGTAGATGAGTAGTTCCCTTAAGTGCTGATTTCGGGACTTGAACAATGGGGCCCCACCTTCTCATTGGCCTGAGAGGGACTTAGTTTATAATTAGATTATAAACATATTGTTCATTAGAGAATCAGTGGTACTTAAGGTGCAAGATGTAATTATAGGGGTAAAACGGACTTTTGACCCAATTGTAATTACGAACAACTCGTGAAAGATCGACTTGCATGTAATGATTATATCTATGGACACATTTTGTCCTACAGTGCATAAGAGTGAAACTCTAGGTCTATAGTGGAGTGACTTATAGTTAATGAATGAAAATTGATTAATTAAAGAGTTTAATTAATTAATTTTGTATCATTGGAGCTTATAATCTGTAGGTCCATAAGGTCTCCTTGCTAGCTCATAGAAACACTAAAAGATCAATTTAGTTAAAAGAAAAATTTGAAATGTTCAAATTAATATTTAATTTGAAGCGTTCAAATTAATATTTAATACATTAGATATATTAAATATAAAATAGGAAAATATATTTATTGTATTTGATACATTAAATATTAAAATTTGAAATGTTCAAATTAATATTTAATTTTAAGTGTTCAAATTAATATTTAATATATTAGATATATTAAATAAAAGAGGAAAATATATTTATTGTATTTGATACATTAAATATTAAAATAATTAATGTATATTAGATGCATTAAATAAAAGATATTTATTAAATTTGAATTGGATTCAAATTAGGAAATAAATGTCGTAGGAGAATTTAAAACGGTTTGAATAAGATTCAAATTGGTTAGATAAATATATTTTAATATATTAGATATTAAAATATATTATTTAATTATTTTCCCTAGACCACTATAAATAGGACTCTATGGGTGAGCCATTGTGCATTATATACAACACACATCTCCTCAATAGAAAAAATTATAGAATTCTCTCTAGACCTCTTTCTCTCCAATCCCTTGGGGATTTTCTTTCAAGAGGCTCCCACAAGCCTTGGTCCTGTGTTCGAGTCATAGCCAGAAAGACTTTGTGGAAGAGATAAAGATCCGCCAGAAGATTCTTCATATTTTCAAGGTATGTTTTGCTTAACCTTAATTTTTATTGTTTAATTCTAAATAAATCAAAGACGATCCAATGCTTCCGTTGCGGGATGAAGAGTTCATTCCTTCACCTTTCACATCTTTATTCAGCTGAATTTCTTTTTGAACCTCCTCATTAGCAAAGCTTATCATCTGAGCATAACTCCCTATTTTTCGTTTTCCCCACTTGCTTAAATTTGAAGCACATATGTCCAGTTTATTTTGCACACTCCGATTTAAACTATGCTTTCTTTGACAAGCAGAATTTCGAATCCTTTCCATCACTTCATACCAGTCCTTTTGAATAGCCCAAACCTCTTCAAATTTAAAAATTAGTTTTCTTCCTCTCCCACCATTATACGTAGCATCTCGTAAATCAATCTTCAATGGGAAATGGTCAGACACCATGAACTCCAAATAGCGAGCCATAGCATATGGAAATAGGTGCCATAAGGACTAAGAACACATTCTTTGATCTAAACATTCCATAATATGCAGAATACCATCTCGAAGTTGATCTAGGTGAAATGATACTATTTAAATCTCATATCAAATAAACCACATTGTTGAATTGCTTATTTGAATTCATCCACTTGACATTAAAGTCTACTTCTTCTCTCCCTCCTCCCTCCAATTTTTTCTCTCCATCCACAACTTCATTAAAATCCCTGTTATCAACCAAGGTAGGAATGATAACAAGTGTAAACGACGAAGGAGCTCTCAAGAAAACTTTCTTTTCGTAACATCAAGGTCCTTATACAACCCCATAAATATTATTTAATCTCCCAGTCTAGAACGTACAATAATATGAATATGGAATTTATTTTAAGAACACAACAAAACATCATTATTATTATTCCAAAAAAGACACAAACGACCACTCTTCCAGCACGATCTTTACAGAAAACATTATCAAATCCTAATTCCCACTTAATAGAATTTGCTCATAAACTCATAATTCTCTGTTAAGAAAAAAAATATGGGGCTTAGACAAGTGCACCACCTTTTGCATCGTCCAAAATGTCCAAGGGTTTTCACATTCTTCAGACATTCCAACATAAGATTTTCATTGCAATCGGTGACACTGATTCTTAGGCTACGCCGTTAAAGAACACGATACAAAATCCAAATCATTAAGCTTATATTTTTGGAAATTGGAAAGAAAAAGTGAAGTTTCGTGCCAAAAATCCAGAGAGTACAAAATTGATGCACTGGAAAGCAACGCCTAGGCGCTATATGGTGGAAATTTGTGCAAGAAGAGAAAAAATTCCAGACGGCTTAGCGCCTAGCTTGTAGAGCGTAGGTGCTATGACGTGACATGGAACAAGCAGTGGTATGGTGGCTAGGCGCTGATCTAGGCACTACAACGAGAGGCATGAAGGTAGAAACATGGTGCCTAGGCGCTGGATGAAAGTCCTAGGTATAAAAACTTCCATTTGATTCGTGTTAAACAGCTTCCAAGGGGGGTTTTGAGACAAAAACCGGAGAACAAGGTTGAGACACTATTTTTAGGACCAGAGCCATCGAACGGAGCTTGTGCAATGTTTGGAAACTCATGGAATCGCTCAAATTTGTTTTCTTTTCCCTTTTTACTTTTTTCTACTTGTAATGACTCTAATTAATGTTGTTTTTGGAGAGTTTGTTGAGATTTTCATTATGAACTAATTTTTCCTTTCTAGACCTTTGATGTAATCGTTTATTGAATCATACTCTTTCTTAGTTAATAGCTGATATTTCCATTTCATTTGTTGTGAAATCTATTCTGAGCTTTGTTGGTGCTAGATTCTAGTCCCCACATCTGGACAATCCTGAGCAGGTGCGCAGCAGACAAGTGGAGTGACTGATAACTTATAGAAATACAAGTTATTTGTCTTAAAATTACATCATTATGCTTTGAGAGATAAGAGGAAGCATGTGTTTGACTTCATCTTTTCTATCTTTATGATCAAACTCCATCTTATAACGAAAATGCATTGAAAGAATCATAACAATGATTGAAAACCATTCTTAAGTATTAATAATGTGCATTGGTTATGTAGGGTTGAGTTCCCTGAGCAAGAAGGGCATGTGTTGAACGCATCAAAGAGATGTTCTCAGCGCAAGGTGCCATTTGAGCTAGATTCAGTACGCGATCACAAACAGTCACATCAACTAATCATTGGTTGAGCTCAGATCAGATTGGGGCTCAACGAGTTGACGTGGCATGCGCTCAGACCCTCACTCAAAGGACTATCATGGCTGAAGCTTATTGGACAAAGATTTCAACTTGCATTCAAAAAGGTTATGGGCTGAAGTAAACATCGCATACGTGGCAAATTTCCATTGGCTGAACGCATCTAATTATATGTATGGAGAAGCTTCATTTTTTCTTCTTTGAGGGAGGTTGCTTATTCATCCCCTCGTTCTTTTACTATGAAGCCATTGTTCATCTTTCTTTCAGTATATTTTTCATAAAAGCTCAAGGATATTCGCCATTGTAGCTACTAGAGATTGCAGAGGCAACCTATTCTACTTCCTCACCGATGGAAGCTACATATTTCTTATTTTCTCCTAAGTCTTAGAATTATTTTGGGAACTTACATTGTTTTCATTTAGTGTTTCAACTGTGTTGTAATTCGAATTTGTTAAAGATATTTCAATGGAATCTTCATCACTTCTTTCATTTTCTTATTTTCATCTAAGCATGAATTACTAATTCTTAAAAAGGGGAAGGCTTAAGGAAGAGCTCAACATGTATTAGTGTTAATCTTCTTTAGAACACTATTCTAAATGTTTAATATTCTCTTGGTTGGTTGTATTCTTCCATTATCTTTTTTCGCTTGGCCAACTGAAGTAAGGTATTAGCAAATTCATGCATCGAAAGGGTTAGGATATATAAAATTTCCAAGACAAGCAAGACTAAAATTTTTACAGAGGGGCTTTAGGAATAAAGCAACCACTTGCAAGCCAAAATTGGGTCGGGAAAGAACTTGCTATATTGAGCATAGATATATGACCTTATAGTATGCTTAACATCCTTCTTGAAAGACGTAGGATAAGTAGGAACCCATGCTTTGTTGAACAGAAGAATAGTGAATTATTGAAAATTAAGAATATGCATGTTGTGAGATTCACATCCAAACCCTTGTTTTTTTACCATTGTTAATCCTTTGCATTTAGTTCTTTTCATTGTGTATCATTTGAGTAGAACTAGTGGCGTCTTTACATTCATTTTATCCCCACTATTTTTATTCGTCACTTCATCTGCCTTCATTTTGATAGAAAGATCAATTGTGTAAAAGCATCAAGTCTTTGAGGATGCGATCTTGGAATACCCGAAGTACTACTTGCTCGCGTTGAGTGTATACTTGTGCTCAACGCAAGGTGGACAGTAATACACTTGCATGATTGAAGCGATTATTTTATTTAAATCTTGACGCATATCATTGTATTTGTGTACATCTATACATATTCATTTACCCCTCAACGCAAGCGAGCAAGTTTTTGGCGCCGTTGTCGGGGGGACTTGATTTCCTTGCATATTTAATTTTTCTTAATTTTTTATTACAGAACCCTTTCAATTTTTGGAAATCACGTGGGAGTTATGCACATTCAAGTGAATCAAGTGTATGAGCAAAAGTGAGGAACTAAAGATTGAAAGAACCTTCAGACAACGAAGAAGAGCTAACAAATGTCGTGCTCGAGAAGAAAATATGGCAGATAGAAATGAAGCTCGCGTTCAAAGACAAAGAGAGGCCAGTAATGAACAAGCAACACAAAACCAATAGCCCAATCCTCTTGCAATAATGAATATGATCTTCATGGATGATGACAGAAACCGTGCCATCAGAGAATATGCCACCCCTACATTTATAGATTTAAGTCTAGGGATTGTAACACCGTTAATAACTGCTCCAAGTTTTAAGCTTAAACTTGTTATGTTCCAGATGATTGCCACTGGTGGACAATTTCATGGAGATCCAAGAGAAGACCTACACTCACATTTGAAGAGTTTCCCAGAAACGTGCGAAAAAATCATTTATCTAGGAATGGATAAGGAAGAGTTTAGACTTATACAATTTCCATATTCATTACACGATGAAGCAAAAAACTAGTTAAATTCATTCCCTGCAGGCTTAATTCGTACATGGAATGAGTTAAGTGAGCAATTTTTGAGTATTTTCCACCCACTGTGAACGCACGCTTTAGGAAGGAGATATTAACATTTGAACAGGGCGAAAATGAATCACTCAGTGATGCCTAGGTGAGGTTCAAGAATTTATTGAGAAAATGCCCACACAATGGAGTCCTTAGCTGCGTTCAACTAAAGACATTCTATGGCAGTTTAAACAGCGCGTCTCAGAACGTGGTGGACGCATTAGCCAATGGAGATTAATGTCCAAAAAATTTAATGAGGCCTACGAGATTTTGGAAAAGATAACAAGAAATAATTGTGAATGATCTGACGATGGTTTTGGATCTAGAGCAACAAGTAAGAAAAAGAATGGGATAATAGAAACAAATGCCTTGTCAGCACAAGTGGCAACAATATCTAACATGCTTAAGACGCTGACCATTATTAGCATCAACCAAACAACATAGGTGCAATCAGTTAATCAAGCGCATAACCTTAACACATGTATAGGAGGTGGTGAAAATCACACTTTTCATTTTTGCCCACTGAACCTAGCCTCAATATGTTATGTTGGGTAGTAACAAGGACCTGCTAAAAATAACACTTGTTGGAGAAACCACCCTAACTTTTTGTGGGAGTAGCAGCAAAACAACAACCCTAGTGTAAGTAAACCCTACAATCCCCTAGGATTCCAGATTAATCAAAATATTTCTAATGTACAGAACCAAAATTACTATCAACGCAACAAGAACAATGCTAACACACAAGCTTCTAGCTCGATGGAGGCATTGATAAAAGAATAAATGTCGAAAAATGTTGCATTGATTCAGAGCTAGACATCTTCAATTAGAAATCTAGAAGTTCAACTGGTCCAATTAGCTATAGAGCTCAAGAATAAGCTACTCGGTGCATTGTCGAGTATGACCGAATTCCCCAAGTAAGAAGGCAAGGAGAAATGTCAAGCAACCACTCTAAGGAGTGGTAAAGCCTTGAACTCAGAACTCGCCCAAGAGCCCACTATATCCGCAAGAAGAGAAGAAGATGACCAAGCTTCTGCACAATCAAAAGACGGGAATAGGGGATGCATTGAGAAATATGCTGAATAAGAAAAAAGGAATAAAGATGCATTGAAAAGTTCAGGAATTAACAAAGATGCACCCAAACATCAACTACACCAGCAACAACAGATTAATAAGCCAAACCACCTTTCCCACAAAGACTAGGGAAGAAGAACAATGATGAAGTCCAGTTTAGAAGTTTCATGGACAAATTAAAGCAATTGCATATCAATATTCTACTTGTAGAAGCACTGCAACAAATGCCCAACTACGTTAAGTTTTTTAAGGACATAATCATAAACAGACGTCAACTTGGGAATTTGAAATAGTGGTGCTCATTGAAAAGTGCAGCATCGTTGTGAAAAGTAAGATTCCTCGAAAGTTAAAAGACCCCAGGAGCTTTACTATTCCTGCTTTAATTAAAGGCATAGCAGTTGGATACGCCCATGTGATTTAGGTGCAAACATCAATTTGATTCCATTATTCCTATTAAAAAAGTTAGGAATAGGTGAAGTAAGACCCATTGTCGTGACCCTTCAACTAGCAGATAGATCAATTTCTCATCCAGAAGGCAAGATAGAAGATGTCTTAGTTCAAGTTGATAAATTCATCTTCCCTGCTCATTTTATCATCTTTGACTGTGAAGCTAACAAGGACGCCCCTATCATACTTGGACGCCCATTTTTAGCAACTGGAGGGACAATGATCAATGTGCCCCAAGGAATCCTAACTCTACAAGTTGATGAGGAAAAAGTTGAGTTCAACATGTTTGATGCGATCAAGTTCCCTGACAAGGAGCATTGCAATTTCATTGAAAGCTTGAATTTGAGAAATATTCTAGGGGAAAGTGAAGAAGAATCGTTAGAAGAATTTGAAGAAAAAGAAGAAGACTTAACGCAAGGCATGGAGCGAGCAGTCAACACAATCATGCTCGAGTGCTTCAAAGCATTAAATTTATCTGAAAGAACCATTCCAGTTCTCAATTCATCATTAGAAGAAGCATCATGCTTCGAAATGAAACCATTACCATAACATTTGAAATATGTTTTTCTTGGAAAAGACAAACCCTACCTTTTATTATTTAAGCTAATTTAAAGATTTATCATGAACTCTCTCTTGTGCATGTGCTTCAAAGCCACAAAAGGGCTATAGGTTGGATGCTAGGAGACATTAGAGGGATTAGTCCATTTTATTGCATACACAAGATAAGGCTTAAAGAAGGAAAAAAAATAGGCTCTATGGAGATGAGCACAGATTGAATCTGATCATGAAGGAAGTTGTGAAGAAAGATATTATTAAATGGTTGGACACAAGTGTAATCTACCCTATCTCTGATAGCAGCTGGGTAAGTCTAGTGTAGTGTGTGTCTAAAAAGGGAGGTATGGCCATGGTTGCTAACAATAAAAATGAATTGATACCTACACACATAGTTACAGGTTGGCATGTATGTATGGACTAAAGAAAGTTGAATGTAGCAACTAAGAAAGATCATTTCTCATTGCCCTTCATTGATCAAATGCTAGATCGTTTGGCTGGCAAGGCATTTTTCTGCTTCTTGGACAGGTACTTATGGTATAACCAAATTACAATTGTACTAGAAGACTGAGACAAAACGACCTTCACATGTCCATATGGAATATACGTGTTCAGGAGGATGCCATTTTGAATTATGCAATGCACCAGACACCTTCCAAAGGTGTAAGATGACGATATTTTCAGACATCCTAGAACAATGCATTGAAGTCTTTATGGATGACTTTTCTATATTTGGCGACTCCTATGAAGATTGTTTGAAAAACTTACAAGATGTACTCAAAAGATGCAAAGAAACCAACCTGGTCTTGAATTGGGAAAAGTGTCACTTTATGGTCGAAGAAGGAATTGTATTGGGGCACTGAATCTCAAAGGCAGGTTTGGAGGTGGATAGAACAAAAATTGAAGTAATATATAAACTTCCTCCTTCAACAAGTGTGAAGACTGTTAGAAGTTTCCTCGAACATGCAGTCTTCTACAGGAAATTCATCAAAGGTTTTTCTCAAATCACAAAGCCATTATGCAGCTTATTTGAGCAAAACAAAGTGTTTAAGTTTGATCAAGTATGCTTGGATGCGTTTGCGACATTAAAAAAAGCATTGATAACTTCTTCCATCTTGATTGCGTCGGACTGGAACTTACCATTTGAATTAATATGTCATGCAAGTAACATTTCAGTGGCCACAGTCTTAGGACAAAGGAAGGAGAAGATTCTGCATCCAATCTACTACGCAAGCAAAACTCTGAATGAGGCCCAAGGCAATTATATTGTCACTGAAAAGGAGTTGTGGGAAAAAAGTAGAGTCTATACGGATCATGCGGCGATCAAATAGCTTATTACTAAGAGTGATACAAAACTCAGACTAATCAGGTAGATTCTGATACTACAAGAGTTTGATTCAGAAGTGAAAGGTTGTACGGGCATAGAAAGTCAAGTAGTTGATCACCTCTCTCGTTTGGAGAGCCTTGCGATTACCAAAAAAAACTCGAAAATTAAAGAAAGTTTCCCTAATGAGCATATTTTTGTGTTGAATGTGTCTGAACCTTGGTTTGTAGATATAGTGAATTATTTGGTATGCGGCGAGTATCCATCCAACTTTACAGCTCAACAAAGTTTTACTATTGGGACGAACCCTTCTTATATAAACTAGGACCTGATCATATATTCAGAAGATGCGTCCGAGAAGATGAAATTTCAGATATCCTGACATAGTGTTATGATATTGCTAGCCCACTCTTTTCAAGGATGCAAGGGATTATGCAATGAGATGTGATGTCAACGCATAGAGAACATTTCCAAACGTGATGTTATGCCCTTAACCAACATTTTTTAGGTTGAACTATTTGATGTTTGGGACATAGACTTCATGGGCCCTTTTCCTCCTTTGAATGGACATCGATACATTCTTTTGGCAGTGGACTATGATTCGAAGTGGGTGGAAGCAATCTCCTGCCCAAATAATGATGCGTTGACTATCTCAAAAAGAACATCTTCATGCGATTTGGAACTCCACGAGCCCTGATGATGAGAGGAGCCACTTCATCAACATAATCATGGAGAAATTATTGCTAAAATATAATGCCAAGCACAAAATACAAACAACTTACCATCCACAATCTAATGGTCAAGATGAAGTTTCTAATCGAGAAATCAAAGGTATCCTAGAAAAGATTGTCAATGTCAATCATAGGGATTGGGTGTAGCTAATGGACGGGCCACTGTGGACCTATAGAACAGCGTTCAAAACACCCATAGGGATGTCCCCTTACTCTAGTTTTTGGTAAGGCATGTCATCTTCCCTTGGAATTGGAGTATAAGGCCTAATGGACATTGAAAAGGCTGAATTTGGACTTGAAACCAATATGCTTGGAAAGGAAAATCCAGTTGAATGGGCTTGAAGAAATGAAGCTCAGCGCATATGAAAATGCAAAAATTTACAAGGAGACGACCAAAAGATGGCATGATCAGAAGATAAAACTTAAGGTATTGTATGAAGGCCAAAAGGTATTATTATTTAACTCACACCTTCGTCTTTTTCTAGGAAAATTAAAATCAAAATGGTCCAGACCATTCATAGTGCTCACAGTGTTTCCTCATGGAGCTGTAGAATTACAAACCGAAGATGGAAAGAGCAACTTCAAAGTGAATGGTCAGTGCTTAAAGTCATATTATGGAGGAGAAGTAGAAAGACTAAAAACCTCCATAAATCTGCAAGATGCATAGAAGTTGAGAAAAGACGGCCATGCGCTTAAACTTTCATCAAACGACTGTTGAATCAGGAATGCACTCTTATCCTTTTTAAACTATTTTCTCGCTTGTTTTTGTTTAACCTTGGTTATTTCTTGATTTCTGCTTATTTCGTTAGTTTGATTTCTTGCCTAGTATCCTTTGTTTTTCTTTCTTTGAGATTAATTGAGTTTGAATTAGAATAAAGGTCATAGGGAGTATGTGTTAGAACCTAACCTGCGCCGAACTTATCATGCGCTGAAACTACATGCATTGACGACGATTCGTATCTAGAAGTGCATAGGTGATAGCACACAAAATAGTGCTATTTATAGGCTTAGTTTGATGCTATTTTTGCTATGATTACGTGTGCTTTCATGTGTTTTTATGTATATTTTGTAGAAACCGAGCAATTGGAGCAAAACCAGAGCATTGTGGAGTATTTAAAAAATATGAAGCAAAAAGAAGCTATATTTGAGGATCCAAGTGTTGAAGAGAAAGAACAAAGCTTGTGAACCTGAGAGCATAGCGTTGCAACGCCCTATCAGTAGCCATTCAACCTTAAAGACCAGCATGCATAGCGTCACAACGTTATCCAGAGCATTGCAACACCAGCCAAATTGAATTTTTTTTCCTTTTTTATGAAATTCGAAGGGACAACGTTGCAATGTTGCTGGTAGCATACATAAATGTGCTATTTTTAGGCTTAGTTTTTGGCTAATTTTTCTATGATTTCGTGTGCTTTCATGTATTTTTATGTTTATTTCTCAGAAACCGAGCAATTGGAGCAAAACTGAAGAATTGTGAGATAATTTAACAAAATTGAGAAACTTAAGGCTATATTTGAAGATTCAAGCATTGAAGAAGAAGAATAAGGCTTTTGGACTCGAGGGCATAACGTTGCAATGCTACTTATAGCGTAAGAACCACAGGCATAGCGTTGCAACGGTACACAAACAGATCTTTTCCTTCTCAAAAAAATTTGAAGGCGCTGTCCCTAGCGTTGCAACGCTGTCTCGATTCTATAAAAGGGAAAGTTTGTATTTCGAGCAAAGGGAGCCGTTTTGGAGAGACCTAAACCCTAATCTCTCTACAACTCGCAGATCATTCATTGGCTTTTCCTAAAGGTATAGTAGAAGATGTTATAGTTAATGTTGACAAATTCCTTATTCCTGTAGACTTTGTGATACTTGACATCGAAGGGGATGATGATATCCCCATCATCCTTGGATGTCCTTTCCTCGCTACGGGGGAAGCTTCTATCAGTGTGAAAGACGGTAAGTTATCATTCAAAGTCAACGATGAGAAGGTAACTTTTAACATGCACAATGCAATGAGGTATCCTCTAGAGGTAAATCAAGTTATGGGCACTGATTCTATTGATTGTTTGGCTAACGAATTTTCTGAATTAAGGATGAAGACAGATCCATTATAAGAGATATTAACAATGAAGTACAGTATTGAAGACTCTAATCCAAACTGAACCACAACATGAGTCCAGTCTAGCTAAAGACGTTAAAGAAAGCGCTTATTGGGAGGCAACCCAAGTTTTCTTTCCTTCATTTACTTTTCTTGTGCGTTTTCTTTCCTAGTATAGGCTATTTTGAAAAAGAGTGCCAAGTAAATCTTGTTCCCATTTTGCAGGACCTCGATGTAACGCCCGGCTTATTTACAGACGTTAATTTCGAATTATGGAAATCAAGATGGATAAATTATTTTAAGTAAATTGATTTATGAGTAAATTTGAAATTTTGGAAGGTCAAAGAGGGCAAAAATGGAAAGAAATAGTGGTAAAAAGGGCATAATTGGAAGTTGGAATTTTTTATATATATAAAATAACTTTCCCTCATCCTTATCCATTATATATATATATTTTTTTATTATTTTATTATTTTTATTATTTTTATTTTATTTTTTTTCTTTTCTCTTCTTCTTCTTCCTCCCGATGGTTTTTTTTTCTCTCTCTCTCTCTCTCTCTCTCTCTTCCTTCTTTCCGCCGAACAGAGCAGACGCCGCCGGCCACCCTCCCGTCGCAGCGTCCTCGCCGAAGACATCCACCTTCTGCTCCTTCCTCTTCGTCTTCTTCCTCCGAGCGATCGTCGACCAACCACCCGCGAGTGCAGCCGCCGAACGAAGCTCCAGCCCCGCCGACCTGCACGCTCACCTTCGTCCTCGTTTGGCTGCCGGAAATTCGAAGCCAGTCACCGCCGGTCGACGAGGCCCTTACGCTTACAACCGTCGGTGGTTTTGAACTCTAAGCTCGCCGGAAAACACCATTTCAGCCGCGATTTCAAGGTGGGTTTTCGTTTTCGTGAGATGTTTGGCATTTTGAGCTCGAGTTTGATTGATTTTCAGCAAAACGACCTCGGATTCTTGTAGATCGGGCTGCAACACACCAGAAACGAACCTCCACGCACCGATAGGTTGACTCACGCTCCGCCGCCGTGAAGCCCACGCGCCGTCGCCGGAGTTCCACGCGCCGCCGCTCGCCGGAGTTGGGTAAAAATTGCCATTTGGTCCGTTTCGTCGAGTTATTAATGTTAGAATGTGTTTTAGCGTAATTCGGATGGTTTAAGACACGTTTAGAAAACTTTTTAGGTGATTTGTCGAGGACCTTGGATTGTACTTGGAGCGGGGACTCGAGAAGCTCATCACTAGTGAAGAAAGGGTATTTTAGTAAGTAAAGATTTAAGGTAAGGGATCTCACAACGAAAGAAGTTTTCGAAACCGAGAGCTAGCTCTATATTTACTTTGAAGTTTATGTTTTCATGTTAAGTATTTAAGAAAGAAAGTGTTTTATATGTATATTCTTTTATACTCTAGTTCCATGAGTACTATTTGAGTTTTCATGTTAAAAAGAATGGAAATGATATGTATGTCTTTGAAATGCGATTGCCTTGAATCATGCATTCATAACTATGTTCTAAAACGAGTGGGACCTCATGCATGTGTTGTGTGCTCATGAAAAGATTTATGTAAGGCCGTGACGATAATTCTCCCAAAAGTTTTATGTGGGTTATGAGGGAACCCGAGTCTTCGGACTCTCTATGCTCCCGGAGTTCGAGAGTGCTCCACGATGGTAGCCGACGGGCTTGAGTCTTCGGACTCCACGATGGTAGCCTTCGGGGCTGAGTCTTCGGACTCCACGATGGTAGCCGACGGGCTTGAGTCTTCGGACTCCACGATGTATATTAGCTTTCGAGCTCAACTCTCAGAGTTAGGGGAGGACTCTATTCGATGGAAAAACTATGTCTTCGGACTATTCACGAGGCCCTCGGGAGAATTTAATCGTTCACGAGAGCCGCGAGGAAAAGTACATGGTTTATAAAACGAATTTTAGGTCCCCTACTAAAGCGATGGTTTACGATGGTTTTATGATTTAAAATGACATGTTGCATGCGATTGAAACTCTTACTTTGAAACTATGAGTTACTTACTGAGTATTATTCGTTAATACTCACCCTTTTCCTTTTAAAAATGTTTTCAGGTAAGGCTAAGATCGGCCCTAGCGCGTGACCGGAGATCAGCTACTCGAGTCATGGGAGCCGAGCGATCGCTATTCCGCTTCTTTTATGTTTCTAGATGTACATAGAACTCATGTCGAGTTTTTAAATGTTTAGGAGGATGTTTCAAAGTCTTTTAGCCTTTCTTTGTAAATCGTGCACGTGTATTTGGCTTTCTGCTGTTTGAACCCTAGCATCATATTGAGAAGTTTGTTGGATGCTAGGAGGTTGTTTGAAAATCTTAGAAGTGTGTTTCTCTATGTCTTATCAGGTAAGGGTCAAATTTTTGGTTTTCGCGTAGTTACGTCGTTATGCTGTCGAAATTTTCGGTAATATAGCGACGTGACTTAGTAATGACTCTTAGGTAGCGTGTTGAGCCTATAGGGTCGTTACAGTTGGTATCAGAGCAATAGGTTATAGGTTCTGTAGACTAGCTTACTTCGTAAGCATCAGGTATCCCATGACTAAGTAGTGATTTTCAGTCATCGCGCATGTACGCCTTTGAAGTAAACTTTTAATTCGTTTGTTGAAAAGCATGTTATTTTTTTTTATGAAATGATTCATATGTGAAATGTATTTTTAAGTTAAGGAAAGTTTAAGAAAAGTGAAAAGTGTGATCCCTTTTGATGTGGAGGTTAAACTTGTTTGTGTTTGTTTGTTAAGTATGCCGCTTAGAATGAGAGGCAGAGGACGGGGTAGAGGACGTGGTGCTGGTAGAACACATGACTTACCTCCTGAGATGCCAGTGGAACAGGAGGTGAATTATGGGGCAAATTCCCCTGTTGCTCAGGATCAACCTGATCCAGTTATGGAGCCTGCAAATCCTACGGTTGCATCGTTGATGTTAGAGGCGATGCAGAACTTAGTACAAGCGACCGTGACGATCCAGTTAGCGCAGATGGGTCAAGTTTCTACGCCAGCTTCATTACAAGCCCGTCACTTGAAAGACTTTAGAAAGTATGATCCAAGGGCGTTTGACGGATCCTCTGGGGATCCTACAGTGGCGGAGTTATGGTTGTCCTCTATGGAGAACATTTTTCAGTTGATGAGCTGCCCGAATGAATATAAAGTTTCTTGCGCCACATTTATGCTGAGGGATGATGCGTACCTATGGTGGGAATCTGCTCAGAGGACCATAGGTACAGGAGGGGGAGTAGTGACGTGGCCGATGTTCAGAGAGGCTTTCTGGAACAAATATTATCCTGCGACTGCACGATACAAGAAACAAGAAGAATTTCTACAACTTAAACAGAATCGACGTCCAGTGGACGTCTACGAGAGGGAATTCACAAGGTTATCTCGTTTTGCTCCCGAGCTGGTAGATACTGAGGCCAAGAAAGCGGAGCCTTTTGTAATGGGTTTGGATCCTCAGGTTAAAGGTGTGGTGCAGGCTGTAGCACTTCACGACTATGCTGCTGCGGTAAGGACAGCAGAGTTTATTGTTGCAGGCCAACAGAGTGAGATTCCTATGGCTCAAAACCCGAGTCAGTCATCCTCTGGTCACAAGAGGAGATGGAGTCAGGCGAACTCGAATCCCCAGCGTTCTCAACAGTCTTCACAGTCGTCCATGAGGTCGCAGGCCGCTTCTAGCCAGAGGCAGCAAGTAAATAGGCCGGGACCTAACACTGGGGAGAAACCTCGATGTAATGAATGTGGAAGGTTTCATTGGGGTCAGTGCCTGATGCGGTCTGGGTTGTGCTTCCGATGTAAAAAGGAGGGACACAGAGCTGAAAATTGTCCTACCCTCCCAGACAGGAGAGGCCAGTCTTCGGGCTCAGGTGGAGTAGGACTTAATAGGCCCGCACTGTAGCAAGGGAGAGTTTTTGCTAGTACCAGCAGGGAGGCTGGTAACTTAGATGCTGTAGTTACAGGTACGCTTCCCATTTTGGGATATCTTGCGTTTGTGTTATTTGATTCAGGTTCTACACATTCCTTTATTTCTGCGTCTTTTGTGAGACAAGCTGAGTTAGAACTTGAGCCATTACCCTCTGCTTTGTCTGTTGCTACTCCGATGGGGTTGAGTCTATTAGCTACTGAGGGGATTAAGAATGGTAAGATGATAGTTTCCGACCACGAGCTGGATGTGAATTTGATAGTCCTCGAGATGGAAGGGTTCGATGTTATTCTAGGCATGGATTGGCTGGCTTTGAACCATGCTAATATTGATTGTTTTCGTAAAGAAATGGTGTTCACGCCACCAAAACAGGCCAGTTATAAGTTTAAGGGGACTAGAACTGAATTAATCCAAGAGTGGATTAGTGACGAACGAGGAACCCCAAATGAGGGAGCTATGAAGGAATGGAAAATAAGAACAAAAGAGAATATGATTGATGATTCGTGGGGTCATTTGAGACTTTGGGAAGGATTAGCCCCGTACTCGTGGTTTAACTTGTTCACCTTTCTCTCTATAGTCATGATGTGCTTTATGTTCCTCTCGTTGAGGAAAGGTGTTGCTCGGTGATGGAAAAGAGACTTAATGGATTTAGTAAAGGAAGAAAAAAAAAGGTGATATAGAAAAGATATGTTTGTCTCAAGAAATAAAAAGGGAAACGGTTATGTTGAGGTGCCTAATACTCAAGTATGGTGTGCTTTGAGGATAGAAATCCTTAAATGTGGTGAAAGAAATTTGGTTAGTATTTGAAACTCAGAACTTCGTGAGCTTTGGCTGAAGGTAAGAACTTGAGACTTTGGTTATGGAGCCTAGCTTAACATGTGAGATCTTACTCCTAAGGTAAGAGTTTAAACTTGTGAAACTCAAGAATTGGAAGAGAATTTCGTTAAGACTTTGTCTTAGGCTTGCAAAGGAATTGAAGGAAAACAATCTCTTAGTTGGACTTCATTATTGGCCTTAATTACTAAAGAACTAAAGGTGGAACCGAAAAGAGTGGTTCGAATATTAGTGCCTCCAGTAGATGAATTTGGCAAGACAATAGTGGAAGTCTGGATCAGATAGAAATGAATTTAGAAGCCGAGGCCGTGGGAGGTGAAACCCAGAAAGCGATTCAAATGATGGTGACAATGCGGATAAACTTGCAAGCTGGAGTTCGGGTTTGGATGAGAATAGAGTTTGGAGTAGTGGTGGTTATGCAAGGTCCTAGAATCGAGAAAGTGAATGGAATAGCCAACGACGGAGTTGGAAATCGAGCAATGATGGTGGTGATAAGTTGAGTGTTCAGGAATCAGGTTGGGAGGCGACATCAAGAGAAATGAGCACAATAATGGGAAAGTACTAAGTCGCCCTTGTGGCTTGGATTAAAATTTTGGTTGGAATGGAGGAACTGAGAATCAAACAACAAAGAAGAATGTAAATGCAGGTGCTAGTAATGTTGCAGGTTGGGGTTATAGCCAGCCCTGCAGATAGAGGGAAGTTATTATCAAATTGGAGTTAGTGATTGATAGTAATATCTCAGTTCAAATACGAGCCCTAGTTTCGATAAATGAAATTCTTAAGACATGTGGTATCAAGGGATCGGTTTCGGTGATTCCAGCAAGGTCAGAATCATTAATCAGGTGGCCTTGACTAGTTTCAATCAGTGAGATGTGTGGTTTATTAAAGGTTGTAGATTGTTTTCTATGTCAGAACTTCTCCAGTATAGTAACGCCTCGAACTTAGTGGACTCAATTGTGTGGTTGTTCGTTTTGAGTGAGGCTTATGAAGTGAGCTTTAAGAGCTCAAGCATGGATGGATATTCAGTATTAGTGCTCGTGTGGAGCTGGAGAGTTGTTGTTCATGGTAATGCTCTTGGAAAGTGGTTGGTTGAGCTTTAGTGTAGCTGGGTAAGGTGATTGTTTACTTCATGATCGATTAAAGGGGTACGCATGCAACTACCCGACCTATGGTTTAGTATGGGTAGCTATAGACTTTGCTTTGAAGGATTTCAAGGCACTATAGGTGTCAGAAGAAGGTTTGAAACCTTTCGAAACCTTGTGAGCCTAAAGTATTGTTCATCCATGAGTTGAACATGTGGCAGCTTATATCGTTTGAGTTATTAAGAGTTTATGATGACAAGTTATGCTGCCACAAGATGGAAAGGGTCATAGAGTTTGTAATTGGTGGTTTTGTATCCTTGATGATAGCACGATGAAAGGAGCTTTGAGGTTCGAACATAAGGAAAGGTAACTGATGTTTGGCTGGGTCACTTGAAATGCAGACAAGTTACTCAGAATTTTCCTAAGACTAGCCACTTTCGAGGACGAAAGTTTTCTTAAGGTGGGTAGAATGTAACGCCCGGCTTATTTACAGACGTTAATTTCGAATTATGGAAATCAAGATGGATAAATTATTTTAAGTAAATTGATTTATGAGTAAATTTGAAATTTTGGAAGGTCAAAGAGGGCAAAAATGGAAAGAAATAGTGGTAAAAAGGGCATAATTGGAAGTTGGAATTTTTTATATATATAAAATAATTTTCCCTCATCCTTATCCATTATATATATATTTTTTTTTATTATTTTTATTATTTTTATTATTTCTATTTTATTTTTTTTCTTTTCTCTTCTTCTTCTTCCTCCCGATGGTTTTTTTCTCTCTCTCTCTCTCTCTCTCTCTTCCTTCTTTCCGCCGAACAGAGCAGACGCCGCCGGCCACCCTCCCGTCGCAGCGTCCTCGCCGAAGACATCCACCTTCTGCTCCTTCCTCTTCGTCTTCTTCCTCCGAGCGATCGTCGACCAACCACCCGCGAGTGCAGCCGCCGAACGAAGCTCCAGCCCCGCCGACCTGCACGCTCACCTTCGTCCTCGTTTGGCTGCCGGAAATTCGAAGCCAGTCACCGCCGGTCGACGAGGCCCTTACGCTTACAACCGTCGGTGGTTTTGAACTCTAAGCTCGCCGGAAAACACCATTTCAGCCGCGATTTCAAGGTGGGTTTTTGTTTTCGTGAGATGTTTGGCATTTTGAGCTCGAGTTTGATTGATTTTCAGCAAAACGACCTCGGATTCTTGTAGATCGGGCTGCAACACACCAGAAACGAACCTCCACGCACCGATAGGTTGACTCACGCGCCGCCGCCGTGAAGCCCACGCGCCGTCGCCGGAGTTCCACGCGCCGCCGCTCGCCGGAGTTGGGTAAAAATTGCCATTTGGTCCGTTTCGTCGAGTTATTAATGTTAGAATGTGTTTTAGCGTAATTCGGATGGTTTAAGACACGTTTAGAAAACTTTTTAGGTGATTTGTCGAGGACCTTGGATTGTACTTGGAGCGGGGACTCGAGAAGCTCATCACTAGTGAAGAAAGGGTATTTTAGTAAGTAAAGATTTAAGGTAAGGGATCTCACAACGAAAGAAGTTTTCGAAACCGAGAGCTAGCTCTATATTTACTTTGAAGTTTATGTTTTCATGTTAAGTATTTAAGAAAGAAAGTGTTTTATATGTATATTCTTTTATACGCTAGTTCCATGAGTTCTATTTGAGTTTTCATGTTAAAAAGAATGGAAATGATATGTATGTCTTTGAAATGCGATTGCCTTGAATCATGCATTCATAACTATGTTCTAAAACGAGTGGGACCTCATGCATGTGTTGTGTGCTCATGAAAAGATTTATGTAAGGCCGTGACGATAATTCTCCCAAAAGTTTTATGTGGGTTATGAGGGAACCAGAGTCTTCGGACTCTCTATGCTCCCGGAGTTCGAGAGTGCTCCACGATGGTAGCCGACGGGCTTGAGTCTTCGGACTCCACGATGGTAGCCTTCGGGGCTGAGTCTTCGGACTCCACATTGGTAGCCGACGGGCTTGAGTCTTCGGACTCCACGATGTATATTAGCTTTCGAGCTCAACTCTCAGAGTTAGGGGAGGACTCTATTCGATGGAAAAACTATGTCTTCGGACTATTCACGAGGCCCTCGGGAGAATTTAATCGTTCACGAGAGCCGCGAGGAAAAGTACATGGTTTATAAAACGAATTTTAGGTCCCCTACTAAAGCGATGGTTTACGATGGTTTTATGATTTAAAATGACATGTTGCATGCGATTGAAACTCTTACTTTGAAACTATGAGTTACTTACTGAGTATTATTCGTTAATACTCACCCTTTTCCTTTTAAAAATGTTTTCAGGTAAGGCTAAGATCGGCCCAGCGCGTGACCGGAGATCAGCTACTCGAGTCATGGGAGCAGAGCGATCGCTATTCCGCTTCTTTTATGTTTCTAGATGTACATAGAACTCATGTCGAGTTTTTAAATGTTTAGGAGGATGTTTCAAAGTCTTTTAACCTTTCTTTGTAAATCGTGCACGTGTATTTGGCTTTCTGCTGTTTGAACCCTAGCATCATATTGAGAAGTTTGTTGGATGCTAGGAGGTTGTTTGAAAATCTTAGAAGTGTGTTTCTCTATGTCTTATCAGGTAAGGGTCAAATTTTTGGTTTTCGCGTAGTTACGTCGTTATGCTGTCGAAATTTTCGGTAATATAGCGACGTGACTTAGTAATGACTCTTAGGTAGCGTGTTGAGCCTATAGGGTCGTTACACTCGACCACATTGAGATACCTCCTAGCCAATTCAAAGAATTCTCTTGGAACAATCTCTCATTTTATCAGGCTAGTATCATTCACTCAATTTATCTTTGTCCTTATTTATTTTATTGAGCACATTACATTGAGAGCAATGTAAGTTTTAAGTTTGGGGGTGCGTAACACTGTGCAGCTCTGATAATTCTGAGTAAAATTTTTTCGATCTTAAGCATGCTTGATTGATTTATAATACATGATGATTGATTAGGATAACCTAGGAAGTAATCTAATTGATTTTTTTTTTTACAATAGAATTATTATAATGATTTCTGAAGCATGCCCTGAATCAAGTATATTTAAAGTCTATCTTTGATTTTCTTGCAACACCACGAGCACATAACCGACTTTCTATTATGTTTGAACACTAGGATGCTTTTGTTGAGTCTAGAGGTTGTTGTCACCCTGATAGGCTTAAGAACTGATTGATAGTTAACTTACCTGAAAGTCAGTAATTGAAATTTGTTTCAATAAGAAAACTTTTATCTTTATTGACTTTTTTTAGCATGTTTGACGGAAACCGAATGCATGTTCCATCAATAATTTTGTGCTTAATGTGTGGGGATCAAAAGAGCTACCTCCATTGTGATCAGTTAGGTCATCCATTGAGCGAGTGCTCTAGATAAAGGTCCCTACAGTGGAAGTGTGAAAGCTAGGATCTCCGTAATAAGGTAAAAGATAAGTTTGGGGGTTAGTAACCCTTGTAAAATGAGAAAGAAAATGAATGCTTAAGTAGATTGCTCTCTGTAGTGTGAGAAAGCTTGAAAATTGGAACTTAGGGCCAGTATAGGGGGAAAACGAAGGAAAATCTTGGTAAAAGTGTCTTAAGCTAGTAAAAACTAATAAAAGGGAAGTTAAACACACACACACACGCAAGGAATGAGAGAGATATAATTTAAATTTCTTAGTGAAGAGCATGTTAAGACTTTATTTTGTTGTTTTATATCAATCAAATCACTGAGGCTTGAGTCATGATTCTTGTATTAAAATCTTGTGAAATTGTTGTTTTGGTTTTGTTTTGCTCGAGGACTAGCAAAAATCTATGTTTGGGGGTATTTGATAGCATAAATGTTCTATTTGTAGCTTAGTTTTTGGCTAGTTTTGCAATGATTTCATGTGCTTTCATGTATTTTTATGTTTATTTCTCAGAAATCGAGCAATTGGAGCAAAATCGAAGAATTGTGAGATAATTGAACAAATTTGAGCAACTTAAGGTTATATTTGAAGATTCAAGCATTGAAGAAGAAGAACAAGGCTTTTGAACACGAGGGCATAACGTTGCAACGCCATTTGAGAAGCCTTTCTACCTTGAAGAACTGCAGGCATAGCGTTGCAACGCTGTCTAAAGCATTGCAATGCTACTCCAACAGATTTTTTCCTTCTTAAAAAAATTCGAAGGGACAGCATTGCAACGCTGCCCCTAGCATTGCAACACTGTCCAATTCTATAAAAGGGAAAGTTTGTATTTCGAGCAAGGGGAGCCGTTTTGGAGAGACCTAAACCCCAATTTCGATAAAAGCAGTGTTTAAGAGGTTTAGAGAGCACATTGGAGAGCTAAGGAAGAGACTCAAGGCTTGGGATCGCGATACATCACGTCGGGAACGAGTGCTGGCACGTGTCGTACAGTTTTTCTCTTTTTCCTTTCTTTTGCTTTCTTAATTTTAGGATTTAATGGACTGAAATTGCATGTATTTGAGTGTTTTAGACTTTTTAGTTAACTGTAAGATTGTATGGAACCATGTTTGATTGTTTGAATGTGATTGCAACGTTTTTTATGTATCTTAATTTAATATTCTTAGCTCTTGGCCATTTCGTTTTGTATGTTGGGTTAAATTTAGCTTGAAAAAGTACGTTTAACTAAGAACTTGGATGCATAACTAGGAGTAATCTATTGCATAAAAATGAATAGGTTAAAACTAGAAGTTAATAAAAGAATTTCATAATGTCATGTTTAGTTGTAAAAATAGATTGAAAGGTTGATTTACCTCTTGCACAAGTTCAGTTGGGCTTGAGAGAGTCAATTGAATATTTTAGTAATTCTTGACTTAGAATGTTTGCATGATTCACAATTCAGTAGACAATTTCATAGTCAGACTTCATGAATAGCAATTAACGAATGTCTCTCTAAAATTGGACTCCAACTTTGTACATAATAAGATAGATTTTATATGTGTGTCAGAAGAACAAATCCAAAGTTAGTTTCTCTCTAAATAAAATTAGGCATAATTAACTGTGGTACTTAACTAATCTAAGAACTCCAATCCTTGTGGATGACCTCGACCACTATTATTGCAAAATACTTAGAGGTCTAGTTTTATAAATTTAATCTTGATACAACCTTCGACAAGTCGTCTATCAACTGCCCTTAGTGTTGCAATGTTGTCTCAATGCCTATAAAAGGAAGTTTTTCATTCATTAAATGGGAGTTGTTTTGAGAGACCAAAAACCCTAAACTCGATTCAAGCATTGTCTAAGGACCTAGAGGAGACCTTTGGAGAGTCAAGGAGGAGACTCAAAGCTCCAGATCATAGACATCACGTTGGGAACGAGTGTTGGCAAGGGCGGATTTAGTTAAGGCCCAGGGGGGGTTGAGCCCCCCCTTAATTTTTTTACTTTAAATATTATATAGAGGTGAAACCAATGTTGAAACCAAAAAATCCCAATGGCATAGTGGTTTATTTACCTCCAAACCCCCTTGGTGACCTGAGTTCAAGCCCCATTATGTTCATTTTGTTTTTTTTTCTTTTTAAAATCGTGTTTTCCACTTTTCCTATACATTTTATTATTTTTTTTTTAAAAAAAAACTGTGTTTTACATGTTTGGCCTTACTTTCCTTACATGTGGCTCAATTGAAAAAAAGTCAATATGTTCATTTTTTTTAAAACTGTGTTTTCTACTTTTCCTATACATATTTTTTTTTAATTTTTTTTTAAAAAACTGTGTGTTTTACATGTTTGACCTTACTTTCCTTACATGTGGCTCAATTAAAAAAAGTATATTCATTTTTTTTAAAACCGTGTTTTGCTATACATTTTGTTTGTTTGTTTTTTATTTTTTTAAATTGTGTGTTTCACATTTTTGGCCTTTCTTTCCTTACATGGGGCTCAATTAAAAAAAGTTTTCCTATACATAATACATGTGGCTCAATTAAAGTTTTCTAAATTTTTTTATATATAATAAGTTCAAATGCTCTTTTTTCCTTTTAGATTGAAATAGTATCTCTTTTGTAATATATTCAAGTTTTATTTTTATAAAATTACTTTATATAAATATCTCAATTAGGAAAAAAATAGAAAAAGAGAAGAAAATATATTGGTGGGATATTCAAACCATAATTCTCTAAACCTAATATTGTTTTTTTCACCACTTTCAAATGATGTAGCCACCGCCTATCAGGTTTTAAACCTAAAAGAAACCTTTTCAATTGCATACATGTACATTTGTCATCTCTCAAATCTAATTGTTACTGACAATTTTAAGACGTTGAGGATTTGGAGAATAATTTTCTAAGGTACGCTTAGTTTTCATACTTCAATTACTCATATACATTTAGTTTTCATGTTTCAATTATTCGTATAAATTATACATTTAATTCTATATTTCTTATTTTATGTATAGTTTCTTTATTTTCTATATTTTTATTATTGTATTGTAGATTTAATTTGAAATCTAAATGGAGAGGTATTACAAAAGAAAATCGATGGAGTCATCATCTCCATTGAAGAAAAGTAATAGTAGTTCTGATAGATATTTCACAGATGTAAATTTAGAAGATTTACCGGCAGATCCTGGACTAAGAACTAGAATTCTTGATTACAATTGTAATATTCGAGACCAAGTTCGTAGAGCATATTTACATAAAGGACCTTGCTAGCCTCAAAATCATATTTTTCCATTGAAGAAATTTGGGTTCCAATCAAGACGATTCAATCCAGCCTGGTTTGCTGAATATCCTAATTGGTTGGAATATAGTATTTCAAAAGATGCTGCATTTTGTTTATGTTGTTATTTATTCAAACCAGAAGTTGGAGAACAATCTGGAGGTGACCATTTTGTTGGTGAAGGATTTTCAAATTGGAAGAAAAAAGAGAAATTACAAACTCATGTTGGAGGACCAAATAGTGCACATAATCAAGCTTAGGGTAAATGTGAAGCTCTTTTGAAGCAAAAACAACAAATTGAAACATTTTTTAATAAGATGTCTGGCCAAGCAAGAATTGAATATCAAACTCGATTAGGTGCAACCATTGATTGTGATCGATTTCTATTAAGACAAGGTCTTCCATTTCGTGGACACGATGAAACTGGAGATTCAAAGAACCAAGGTAATTTTCTTGAGCTCTTACGATGGTTATGCAACCATAATAAGGATATTGAAGGTGTTTCTTTGAGAAATGCTCCTGAAAATTTGAAACTGATTGCACCAGATATCCAAAAAGATGTTGTGAATTGTATTGCAATAGAAATTGTTGACGGAATCATAAGAGATATATTGGTGATAAGTTATTTTCAATTTTAATTGATGAATCAAAGGATATATCTTCAAAGGAGCAAATGGCAACTATGTTGAGATATGTGGACAAAGGACATGAATTGAACGATTTATAGGTATTGTACATGTTACTAACGCAAGTTCTCTATCACTCAAGGAAACTATCGATGGATTCTTTTCTAAACATGGATTATGCATAGCTGATTTACGAGGACAAGGATATGATGGAGCAAGCAATATGCAGGGAGAATTCAATGGATTGAAAGCATTAATTTTGAGAGAAAATGAATGTGCATTTTACATTCATTGTTTTTCTCATCAGCTTCAATTAGCTTTAGTAGCTATTGCAAAAAATCATGTAGAGATTACTGGTCTTTTTTTTTTTAGTTGCAAATGTGGTCAATGTTATTGGAGCATCAGCAAAACGTCGAGATATTTTAAGAGAAAAACATAGAACTATAACTTTTGAAGCTTTGAATCATGGTGAATTGTCAAGTGGGCGAGGATTAAATCAGGAAACAATGATTAAACGTCCAGGAGATACACGATGGGGATCACATTATAATACTCTACTGAGTTTTATTTTAATGTTCTCATCAATTTGTGAAGTGCTTGAGACAATTGTGGATGATGGGTCAAATTCTGAACAAAAATATGAAGCAAAGGTTCTAATAAATTCAATTCAGTCGTTTGACTTTGTTTTTCATATGCATCTTATGAGAACTATCTTGGGAATCACAAATGATTTGTCTCAAGCACTACAAAGAAAAGATCAAGATATTGTGAATGCGATGAATTTGGTCAAAATTTGTAAAGAAAGATTACAATCAATGAGGGAATCAGGTTGGAATTCATTGCTAGATGAAGTTTCAAAATTTTGTGATAAGCATGATATTCTAATACTTAAGATGGATGATGTGTTTTTTATTCGAGGGAGGCAAAGGAAAAAATCTCAAGAAATCACAAATATGCACCATTACCGTGTTGAGGTTTTTTATACAGTTATTGATATGCAACTTTGATAGCATGTATTTATGCTATCTTATTTCATATTATTTATGCTAGTTTTGTGATTATTTTGTAAACTTTTATGCCTATTTCTCTTAATTTTATAGAAATCGAGTTTGAGGAGAAAAACCAAGTATTTGAGAATATTTTGGTGGATATTGGAGCCTTTTGAAGCTTAATTGAAAATTTAAGAAGATTAAAGATGTTATTTGAGCATAAGGCACGTTCTGAGAGATTCTACATCGAATCATGGTTCCAACGCATCGAACCGGAGGTCATTCGGACACTCGAGCGAAGAGATATAGCAAAAATAGTCAGTGCTGTGTGTCTGCAGGGTAGCGTCGAGACGCTGTCTATAGCGTCGCGACGCTACGAAAATACAAAAAATGCTGTTTTTCGCTAAAACACGCGCGGAAAAGAATTTTCTTGCAGCATTGAGACGCTGCCTCGAAATTTTCTATAAAACCTCATTTTTTGCGCCATTTTGGGAGGCCAATTCGAGAGTTGGAGCCCTAATCTCAATTCCAAGCTAAAATTGAAGGTTTATGGAGCAATTTGGAGCATTTGTGGAGTATTTTTTAAGATCCAAAGCTCGAGGGACATGGAGATCACGACGGAAACGTGAGATCAACCATTGTTTGCTAATTTCTTCCTTTTTCTTTAGTTTTAGTTTCTGTTTTGTGGCTGTAAATTAAGAACTTAGAGGTTTAATTGTATGAATATTATTAGTATCTTTGTTCCTAATACTTGGAGTTTTTATGTAGCCATTAGACTTGAGTTTTTTAATTGATTAAATACCTTGATTGAATGCTTTTTGTTTCATTCATGCTTTTATGTATTTAATGCTTATAATTTCTTGATCAAAGATTATTTGCTTTATTGGTCTGAATTTATGCTTGAAAAAGTATGGTTTAGGCTAGAACTTAATTGCATGACTATTTGTAAATTCTTGCATGAAAGAGGAGAATTCTCTTAGAAGCCCTTAAAAGAAGTTGCTTAAAGCCTTGCATGTTATTAAAATCTAGATAGAGATATTAGGTTTATAACATTGCATGAGTTAATTGTGCTTGAAAGAGTCAGTTAATACCCTCACTTCTTGGCTTATGGAATATTTGCATGACAAACTTGGTAGTTTTTGCTGTAAGTCTAATTGGTGAAATTGACTCCCTAGGATATCTCTCTCCTATTGTGTCTCCATTTATCTTTTGCTTTCTAGGTTAGCTTTTTAGTTTAGCTTGTTTGCATTTGATTTCTTTCTCTAAATAAAGTTAAGTGAGAGTAATTACGGTACTTAAATGAACTAAGAAATTCAATCCCTGTGATCGACCCTGGCCACTATTATTACAAATTTTAGAGGTTTAGGTTTATAAATATATTTGATAGAGCCTTCGACAAGCTCTTTATCAAACTTCAGGAGTTGAATAATCATTTTATTGAAACAAGTACTGAACTACTTCTTTGTGTGGCATGCCTAAATCCGAGCAATTCATTTGTTGCTTTTGACAGACAAAAACTTATATGTCTTGCCCAATTTTATCCTAGAGATTTTTCAACTATTGAACTTGTTGTTCTTGAGGACCAACTTCAAAATTACATCATTGATGTGCGTTCAGATAGTATGTTTGTTGAACTAACAAGTATTGGTGATCTTGCACTCAAAATGGTGATGACAGCTAAAGATAAAGTCTACCCATTAGTTTATCGATTGCTCACCCTAGCATTGATCTTACCAGTTGCAAACAGCTACTGTAGAGAGGACATTTTCTGCTATGAGTATTGTAAAGACTCAACTGCGTAATCGGATGGGAGACCAATGGATGAATGATAGTCTTATAGCATATGTTGAGAAAGATTTATTTGATAAGATAGATAATGAAGTTATTATGCAACGATTTCATAATATGAAATCTCGTAGAGGACAATTGTGATGTATGAAATTAATAGTGCAGTTCATTTACGAATTTTTATGAATTTTCGGAATTGTTTACTTATAAATTAGTTTTATTGAATTTTATATTAAGCCCCCCCTGAATAAAAATTCTTGATCCGCCACTGAGTGTTGGCACGCGACCTAAGTTTATTCTTTATTTCCTTTCCTTTTCTTTTGAATTTAGGAGTTTTTGTGGATTGTTTATATGTTGTAAAGCTATGTTAAGACACTTTTTATGGTTGTATTGGTTGAATACTTGGTTGGGTTTAATTGTTGTTTATATATATTTACATCTTTTATGTATCGTCTCTTTCAATTGTCTTAACCTTTGGCCATGGTTTTGCATGTTTAACTAAATTTAGCTTGAGAAAGTACCTTTAGTTATAGAACACTAGATGCACGACTAGGTTTAATCTATTGCATGCGAGTGAGTAGATTAATTCTAAAAGCCTTAAGAGAATAACTTAATGCCATGTTTAGTAATAGAAATAGACCGAGAGGTTGATTTGTTGCTTTGAATGAGTTTAATTTATTAATCAATTCAAGTTGGGCTTAATATAATAAACTATGTATGTTTCTCAAAATTGGACTCCAAAGCATGTATATATTAGTGTGGATTTTATTTTTCCTTAATTCTAAAGTTTGGTTCTCTAAATAAAATTGGGTAAAATTAACTACGGTACTTAATTAAGGTCTAATGAAAACTAATCCCTATGGAGACAATATTCTATATTTATAACTATATGAAAACTTGACATTGTATACTTGCAGTTATTTGCGAGCACAAAAATACACACAACAATAGGGTAATCATTAAGACTGATTGATCTAATGGTGCATTTAATGCACCCTTTCAGTTCCCCAATGTGTGTCTCTCTCTCCTCTCACTTTTCCACTTTAAAAATAGAATGAAATAACTGTCCTCCATTTTCAATCCTTTGAACAGCATCTTCTTCCTCGAGAATTCTCTGGAACTCAAAGCTCCAACCACCATAATTCGCCATTATCACAATCAAACCTTAATCAATATGTCTTTCGATTCTCAAAATTGTCCAAATGACTTAGGGCATGCATTTGGAGTCCCCTCACCTCCATCTTCTTCCTTAGATTCTCCACTGTCGCCACCCCCTCGTTCGTCGGAAACCACCATAGAAAACTCGAACAACACCTTCCTCTTCCAAAGCTCTGGCGAAGCCCTCAACTAAATGCAAACCCAAACCATCAAAAAAGTCCAAACCCTCCAAGCCTTCATCTTCTGACCAAGGGTAATGACCAAGAAACCCTCTAAATGCACGACAACCATTTTTAAACCATTACCAGCAGAGTCTCTGACCACTTCGAAATCTCCCTAGCCACCACTTATCCGTCGTCACCGTCCACCACCACCTAAACCACAGCCCTTGATCCTTTCTTCCCGCCCCATCATTAAACCCTCATTTCCACCTTGATAGGACCAAAATAGTTCAACATTTTTATTCCTAAATCATGTTAGTTTGTAGGTTTTAATGTAATTAATTGATACATTTTTAGGGATTTGAGCACAAGCCATATTCAGAGAGATTCTACGTTGAATCACGGTTTCAACGCATCAATCTGAAGATCATTCGAACACTCGAGCCAAAAGATATAACAAAAATGGCTAATGTTGCGCACTGGGTAGTGTCTAGACATTGTCCAGAGCGTCTAGACTCTGTCGGCAGTCTCTTGAAGCCTCGCTCGACACTACGGCGAGCCTTTATGATGCTGGAAAGCATCTAGATGCTCTGACGATTTGTATAAATAGATTTTTTTGCGATTTAGGTCATTTTGTCTCTATTTTTGGCCGCCAAAAGACCATGTTAAGGCCATTTCTCTTTGTTTTTCATTAGAATAGGATAGTTTAGGAGTTTTTTTTATTAATATTTGGTGTTGGTCAACATTGTAATGATGTTCGGCTAGACTATCGACACCGTTTGGGGTTGTAAATAAGGTACTATGTTATTTTTGTGAGATTTATTCCATATTTCCATTATTTTCCAGCATGTTTTATTGTTTCTTGATTCTTGCTTGAATTCTCATGGCATGTATTCTTTCAAAGAAAGATTGACAACCTATTTGCGTCAATTAAATACATGATCGTTAGTTTAGTTAACACTAGGATCGGCTTATGCTTGCATTATAGGGGCTAGTCTTTTTAGATTGCATGATAGGACTGGTCGAATTGAAACATGGGGGCTTTAAGAAAATATTTTTAGTTTTAAAACAAAGCTCCAGTTCAGTGAAAGTGCACACTGTCAATGCAAGTAATATAAAACTGGAAGTATTCCAGAGTATCGGCCCCATAAGGAACGGACACAACAAAATTCAAAAGATAGCAAAAATTGTTCTCAAATTGCAATTTTGGTAACCAGGGTTATAAAAATGTAGCGAGGTGGTGTTGCTAAAGAAATAAATTTAAAAAAAACAATAAGTATGAAAGGGTATTCAAGTTGTTTATGCCCATTTGGAAAGAAATGCTACTAAAATGTAATTGCGATCGTAGCTAACACAAGAAAACTAAGTAAATAGAATTCGACTCCTATTCAACTTTGCTTTAAAATCTTTAGGAGGCTAAGTGATTAAACCTATATTTCTATGGCTAATCTAACTTAATATTTTTGTGCACAATTCTAGTGGTTTTGGAGTCTCGCCTTATGTCTAGGGTCGATGTTCAGAACTTATTTCTAAGTCTTTTCCTCCATTGCTTTTGTGACATCTACCGTCCCTTAACCCCTTCGATATAAAGATCAAGCTTGACAAGCAACACTAGTTGGCCGACTAGGTTTACCCATTGTTAAACTCAGCAAAAACAAATAAAGCATCAACTGTTAACTAGGCTGTTGTTACTTTTAAGCTTTACATATTGCCTCTAGGGCATTCACTAACTTGAATCCCTAAGGGAAGTTTAGCTCATCATGGAGGGAATGAAAAACAACAAATGAATGGATACAAAACTCATAATTAAATAGCCGAATAAAAGGGAATAAAATTTCATAATATAAAGGCAACCCAAATTGAAATTTTATTAAAACTTGAAGAAAAACACTCCCACAACTCACACAACAATCTCAAAATAAAAGCAGTAATGAACTTTAGAAATTTTCAACTTATTAAGGAAATAGAATTCAAGAGAGCAAACTGTCTTATGAATAAAAATGGGAATAACTAAACCTCAACACAAACTAAAATTCAATGAACTTACAAGAAAGAAATGACAAAACAACAACTAGAAGTAAATGAACAGAACATAAAACAAAATGGGCTCGTGTATTCCTTGCTTCAATCGATTCAAATACCCATTTAAAAACAAATGGATATTCACCTCCTCTAACCTTCATTGAGGAGGGATCAAGTTTGGATTTTCACAGAGCAAAAACAAAGACAAATCGCTGGAAAAATGACAGAAAAATGATGAACTAAGCTACTATCCAAAGAAGAAAAATCCATTCTCTTTTTTGCTTTGTTCTTCCCGTTTTTATAGGCATCAAGGGCTAGGGTTTCCATCTTTGCTCTTCTACAACATTCGGTCAACTTGTAGGCATGAAATCGGGCTGAAGAATCTCCCAAATCACACAAAAATCTCCATAAATCTCGTAATTTCCATGATTCTCGCGTTTTCCAGATTTTCCAGAAAATGCAATTGCATTTCAAAAGTGGAATGCAATTGCATTTTTTCCTTTGTTCACCATCTTGTTTTCCTACGAAAATGCAATTTCATTTCAAAAGTATAATGCAATTGCATTTTCGTACTTGCTCCAAATCTACACAAAAACAACAAATTAGCTTAATTTTCATTCTCTTTTCAACTTCTTTCCTCTTTTTCAATACTCCAACGAGCTTTTATGAATTTAACTAATAAACACCATTGTTAGCTTGCCCGTCATACAACAAAACACACAAAAATGACAAGAACAACCTAGTTTAGGGTCAAATAATTCTCATAAATGAGAATTATCAAGGACTTAAGAATCAAGAGAGCTAATTTATTAAATTAGGAATGCATGCTTAGTTTAATTAATTGGTCTTAATCAATCCATAGAACTTAAGGCGATTAGATACGTTAGTATGGAACGCTATCGTGCCCAGCTAATTAGGGTTGATTAGGCTAATTAAATTGGCTAGGTTGGGTTAATTGAGATTTAGTGAATCTAAATTTGCTTAGGGGCTTAGCCGGCTTTACCGATGAGTCAATTAGGTAATAACGGGCTAGAAAATAGCCTGCATTTAGGCATTATGTGATCAGAAATAGCATTGTACCAAGTTTTATCCCGAAATGATGCTCTAGGTTAACCACTAGTGTTTATCTTACTACTTTCAGTCCTTCTGTCGGTTTTCATGTATAATCCTCCCAGTCAGTGTCAGTTCATGTGAATAAGAAATCCAAATAATAGAAGTTCAATTTATTCGATTCTCTGTGGTTCGACCCAGTTCACTATTAATTACTACAATTAGTTAATTTTAGATCGGTAATTATAAATTGTATTTGATTAAGCCTTCGACAAGCTCACTATCAAATTGGTGTCGTTGCTGGGCATTTCATTTATTTGATTTCTCTTGCTCACACCAACTTTGAAACTATCACACCTCATGTCATCTCCTTCCAAGATTGGAAAATTCTTATTCCTCACAACCAAAATCTCAAATTAACCCTTCAAATTCTTGCCTTTCACCCACTGCCCAAAAATCTTCAAACCAAAAACCCTTACTTCTGACGTCACATCAACCACCACGATTACCACCTCCAAAACCTGTCCCTGCGCCGAACTCTATTCCCCCACGCGTTGAGGAATTCACCCCGTGACCACTCAATTTAAGCCAAGCCTAAACATGCCTTCACCAGCCATTGACCCGTCCACCATTCCACCACTCCTTGCTTCTGAAAACCTTACCCCTTCAGCGCTTGCAATCTTAAGACTACAAGTCTTGCTTCTGCCAAGACCAAAAGATTTTGCACTGGAGATCATTCCAATGGACGTGAGTCTTCTAAGGGAAACAATGCCTTCTAAACTCATGGGAGGAGAACCTACCCAAGCTGCCAGGACTGAAGAGGTTGGAAAGCAGCCTTACGCCCAAACTAACCCCTCAATAGAATGACAATTAATCCTCGTGGGATTAAGGACAAAATTATGCGCTTAGCATAAGCATCGACGCATTGTGCCCAGTTCAGAGCAGAATGAAGAATTCAATGAAGACTTGGACAAATTAGTTGAGGATTTGGGCACTTCAGCGCAAACACCCAGTACAGTTGAAAGTAAAAGAAGAAGGTTGAGCGCATGGAGGGAAAGAGCAGCTGAGCTTAAAAGGGCTCAACAAGTTAAGGACCAAGAGGATATCTTTGGAGACATCGTAGAGGATATTGATAATAATGAGCCTACGACGAATAAGGAAGGAGTATCAACTTCATTGCAAGTAGGGCCTTCAACGCTAGAATAAATTGGATTTATTAAAATATATCTTATATTTATTTAAATCTCATTCAAATCTCCTACGATATTTATTTATTTGAATATTATTCAAATTCTATAAATATCTTTTATTTAATGAATCTAATATACATTAATTATTTTAATATTTAATGTATCAAATACAATAAATATATTTTCCTCCTATATATTTAATATATCTAATATATTAAATATTAATTTGAACATTTCAAATTTTTCTTTCAACTAAATTGATCTTTTAGTGTTACTATGAGCTAGCAGGGGACCTTATGGACCTACAGATTATAAGTTCCAATGATACAAAATCAATTAATCAAACTCTTTAATTAATTATTTTTCATTCATTAACTATAGGTCACTCCACTATAAACCTAGAGTTGCACTCTTATGCACTGTAGGACAGGTCGTGTCCATAGATATAATCATTACATGCAAGTCGATCCTTCACGAGTTGTTCGTAATTATAGCTAGGTCAAAAGTTAGTTTTACCCCTATAATTACATCTTGCACCTTAAGTACCACTGATCCTCTAATGAACAATCTGTTTATAATCTAGTTATAAACTAAGTCCCTCTCAAGCAAGTGAGAGGGTGGGGCCCTATTGTTCAAGTCCCGAAATCAACACTTAAGGGAACTACTCATCTACTTACCCTATATGGGAATGAGTGAATTCCATCTTTTGAGATTATGTTCTCAACTCCCTATTTGGTCAAGTTCCCAAAATGGTAGGCATATTGAATCGGCTACAAAAGTCACTCTCACCCATGCAAATAAAGGACAAGCCCTCACAGGCAGGAGTTTATAACTCACTCAGGATTAAGATCGAGTCGCATATGATCATCCTGATGAAATATTAATCTTCTCAATTAACGGATTTTTAAAGAGATTAAATATTTCGTGGTCCAGTCTTATACAAACTCATTGTATAAGATACCCCCACTCACATGTCTCCACATGAATGATTTGGATCAAATCATTTGTAACTATTACAAAGTGTGTTGTATCAATAGTGTTACCAGGATAAGGCACCCAACCTTATCCATATACTATGACCCTTTAAGTTATTTCTTGAACATAATCCTCTCGTATGTCAACCACATACTGTTCAAGATTACACTAATAACCTTTGATTTTTCATATAATGGATAATATTATATTGCAAATAAAATAATCAAAATTATTATTAATTATTAAATAAATCATTAATTACGAGGCTTTAGGGCATAAATCCCAACAGCAACGCTATAAAGAGCGTTGCAGCGCTTTGCCCTTGGATCCAAATGCCTTGTTCTTCTTCTTCAACACTTGAATATTCAAATATAGCCTTAAGTCGCTCAAATTTGTCCAATTATCTCACAATTCTTCAGTTTTGCTCAAAATGCTCGATTTCTGAGAAATAAATATAAAAATACATGAAAGCACACAAAATTATAGCGAAACTAGCATAAAAATAAGCCTAGAAATAGAAAATTTATGCATGCTATCAATATACTATGACCCTTTAGGTTATTTCTTGAATATGATCCTATCGTATGTTAACCACATATTGTTCAAGATTATACTAATAACCTTAGATTTTTCATATAATTGATAATATTATATTGCAAATAAAATAATCAAAATTATTATTAATTATTAAATAAATCATTAATTACGGTTGTTAAGTGATCCGCTAACACGCAAGTGCACGTGATCGAAGTAATAAAGAAACTAGAAGTATTCCAGAGTATCGTACCCAAGGGAACGGATTTTAATAAAATGAATTTTAGTTGGCACAAATAGTTGACAAATTGCAATTTAAAGTAACCGTGGGTGAAAAATGGTTTGAGAGGTGTTTTGACTAAAAGAAACTTTGGTTGAAAAATCAATGGAAATGAAAAGGGATTCAAGAATGCTAATGCCCCTTTGGAAAGAAAATGCAACAAGAAAGCAATTGCAATCGTAGCTAATTCAAGAACTAAGTAAACCGAATTCAACTCCTATTCGACCTTCTATGAAGTATCTTTAGGAGACTAAGTGATTAAACCTATATTTCTATGGCTAATCTAACTTAGATATTTTTGTGCACAATTCTAGTGGTTTTGGAGTCTCGCCCTATGTCTAGGGTCGATGTTTCAGACTTATGTCTAAGCCTTTTCCTCCATTGCTTTTGCGACATCTGCTTCCCTTAACCCTTTCGGTATTAAGTTATAGCTTGGCAAGCAACACTAGATGGCCGACTAAAGTTACCCAACAATTAACTCACCAAAAGCAAACTAGAGTTCAAGAATTAGCTAGATTGTTTTTACTTTCGAGCTTTACATCTTTCCTCTAGGGCATTCACAAACTTGAATCCCAAAGGAAATTTAGCTCTTCATGATGGAATAATTTGAAAATGGTAAATTAGAATTGTAGGAGATCATTAAAAGAAACTCAAAGGAAATAATGCAATTAAATTGCAAATGCAATGCAAGTAAGTATTTTAAAGAAACAACCCAAGGATTCAAAATGCCGATTAACCCACAGAAAAATGGTATTAACTTCACTGAGTAAGGAAATTGATCTTTTGAAATACCAAAGGCAGAAGCTAAATGCTAAAATTGAAAACCACAGTAGCTTAGAACTAAGAAATTCGTAGGAAAAAATTTCATATTCCAATAGACTTCCAAAAATTCCATTATCAGAAAGTAAGATTGCCAAAAACTTAATTGAGAAACTGAAATTGAGATTTCATAACAGAAGGTAAAGATGCTGAAATTAAAAGATACAACAGTGGCTATTCTAACCCAAAATACAGAAAATCCAAGTGCAGAAATTTAGACTCCATCGTAAAAACCCATCCTTCTTCGGCTCAATCGAACAAATTAGCCCTTAACCACTACCAACTTTCGTTGTTGTGGGATTGAGAGAAGGGATTCTGGGTTTTTAGAGAAGAACAACAAAGAAATAAAACCCTAAGATGAAACTGCTGCTGTCGGTGGAAAATAAACCCAAAAACGAACAAAATTTCTTCTCCCAAAAATCTCCACCGTCTTCGGCTTTTCCTTAATCTTTTATAGGCGTTTTTGAGCTAGGGCTTCATCTTTGTAATCAATGATCAATCACAGCATATGAATCCCTGAAATCATGGTTAATTTGCTCAAAATTTTCCCGAGAATCTCGTTCTTTCTTTTGCTTCCAAGTCTGCCGAAAATGCAATTGCCTTGCAATTGCAATGTTGTTGCATTTCATCAAAAATCTGCAATAAGACATTAAATAAGTGAGATTTTTCCTTCTTTTGTTTTCTTTTCTCAACTTACTTAATTTAGAGGACCTCCATCAATCAAGTGATTAAATTCAATCAAATATTTTTATTTTCATCAATTAATATGAGTAAAATCACGGATATAACTAAGTTTAAAGGCCAAATAATCCTCATGAATGAGGATTATCATTAAGGCATAAATCCCAACAGTAAAAACATGCATTCAATTACCAAATTAACAAAAGTCTAAAATATACAACCATTACTTGTCTAAATACTGAGATAAACAACAATTGAGTCCATAACAAAACTCCTAAAAATCAAACAAAAAGTAAAGGGAAAAGAGAATAATCTAAGGTCGCGTGCCAACACTCGTTCCAGACGTGAAGTCTACGATCTCGCGCCTTGAGTCTCCTCATTAGCTCTCCAAAGGTCTCCTATAAGCCCTTAGACATTGTATGAATCGATTTAGGGTTTTGGTCTCTTAAAAACGGTTCCCATTGCCCGAATGAAAAGTTCTCTTTTATAGAGTCAAGACAATGTTGCAATGCTAGGGGCAATGTTGCAACGTTGCCCTTAGCATTTTGCAAAATAGAAAAAAATCTTCTTCGGCAAGCATTGCAACGTTGTATACAGCGTTGCAATATTGTGCCCTCGAGTCTTCAAAGTTGATCTTATAATGTTGCAACGTTATACCCTCGGGTCCAATTTCCTTATCCTTTCTCTTCAACACTTGAATCCTCAAAGATAGCCACACATTGCTTCAAATTCGTCCAAATATCTATCAATTCATCAGCTTTTCCTCAAATGCTCAATTTTTGCAAAATATATGTAGAAACACATAAAAGTACACAAAACCATAGTAAAACTAAGCCAATAGATAGCACTATTTTGCATGTTATCACTGAAAAGGAAAATATACAAAAAAAAAAGGAAAATTTACAGTATAATCACTATTATGTGAATATACTCTGGTATATACGATATTATATGAATGTACGTTCCAATATACAAAAGCGATACTTACATCATATATGTAGATATGAATGTAACTTAAGGAAGATTACACGACATATTTAAATATCAATATATATTACCATAACGAAAACAAGAATAGTGAATTGTTGGGGAGAAGATGGGATACCATATCAAAGAAAAATATAAATTAGGATTCAATAGTGAATAAAACACATATAAAACACAATTTCATACCCATTGTTAGAAACGTTGACAAAGATAGAAGTTGTGCGAAGGTATAATCAACAGTATAACTTGCTGGGAAGAAGATGATGTTGACTAATGGAAAAAAATGGTGGCTGCAGGTTGGGAGTCGAAATTAGAAATGGGGCATAAGGAATAAAGGACTGGAAACGAGAAATGGAAAAAAAAAATGGCTCTTGAAAGTTGACAAATATGGCAATGCTAAAATCATGGTAAATTGAGGAAGACAAATCACTATAATTATGGAATTAGGAATAAAATAAAATATAAAATAAAAAAATACATAATTACTATAAGTTTTAATTGAAGAGAGAGAAACGAAAATAAAAAGGGAATAATAGATCGAAATTGCACATTATATCTAGATGTGAAAATATTCAAATATTTGTACATTTATGTAAATACCTATTTTATAATATTATGTTCTATTTACCATGTTTATATATACTAGCTAATATATTTTGATATAAATGTATAGGTAGATGTGTTATACCAATGTTATATGACAGATCCTGGAACAATTCTAATAATTATGTTGGTTACCAAGTATCAGAAATTGCTTTGCATGATGAAATGACCTTCATTGAGTTACAACAATCTATCATGCAAAAATTGGGCAGTATAGGCAATATCGATTCACCTGATATATTTGTTTGTATAGGATCCCAAACTTTCATTAAGAAGGATGCAGAAGTTACTAAAGATAATGATGTTAAGTGGTTGTTTAGCATAATGTCATCTGGTATTGAACAATACTGTACACTAATTATTATTTCAAAGAATACTCTATCAGTTGTCTTGGATAATATACACCAAATAGGTTCAACTAGTAATGATAATCTACGAGAAAGACGTTTTTATCGTTCTATTGATGTTACAAAGATGTCATCTAACTTTTAAATTCAGTTGGATGAATTTTTTTTCTGGGAAGCATGTATTACAAAATGCTTTGCGATCTATTGCCATTAGAGACAGTTTTCTGTATAAAATTGTAAAATCAAACCATGATTTTTTAGTTGTTCAATGTGTCATTCAAAATTGTCAATGGTTTCTTCGAGCTTGTCGTTTTGGAGATCATGGTAGTGACTCCAGGATTGTTAGGAGGTTTGACCACAAACATACATGTTCTATCGATATAGTCTTAACTGATCATAAGCAAGCAACATCCTCTGTTATAAAGGTTTGTATCAAGAAATTGATTAGCATAGATGGTAGTCAATTGCACACTCCTAAAGAGATTATATCTTATGTTCTTTCTGAACATGGTCTGAGAATAAGTTATCAGAAAGCTTGGCGTGCACGAGAATTTACATTGAATGAAATAAGACGATCTCCAGAAGATTCTTATAAAAAAATTCCATCTTTTGCTCATATGTTGAAGATCAAGAATCCATGTATTTTTTAATATTTATTTATAACAATATATATGTTAGTTATTTGTTATGTCAAAAATATATACATAATAAACTATGTATATATTTAACATGTTTGTAGGTTCCATTACTGAGCTTAAAGTTGATGATGATGGAAGGTTTCGATATTTTTTCATGGCATTTTCTGCTTGTATTTCTGGTTGGAAACATTGTCGTCTAGTCATTTTAGTTGATGGCACACATATGAAGTATAAATATGCTGGCACTTTGATAATAGCTTCTACGACTGATGCTAATGATCAAATCTTCCCTTTGGCCTTTTGCGTTGTTGATTCAGAGAATGATATTGCATGGCAGTGGTTTTTCAATCAATTGAAACAAATAATTGGAGAACAGAGAGACCTTGTTATTGTATCTGATAGACACAAGAGCATTGGTAAAGCCATTCAGACAGTACTTCCTAATGCATACCATTGTTTCTACATGGTGCATCTGTTGAAGAACTTGAAGTTGATGTTCAAGTCGAAGATTACTGATACCATATTTTTTGCTTGTGCCAAAGCTTATAATGTTGTTGATTTTGAATTTCAAATGTGTCAGTTGGAGGTAGGTGCACAAGGTCTTCGAAATGAATTGCAAATGATAGGATTGTCAAAATGGTGTCTTGTTTTTCACCTTCTAGGAGATATAAGATGATGACCACTAACATATCTGAAAGTCTTAATTCTGCCATAAAAAAGCATGAGAGTTACCTGTTGCATCGATGTTGGAAGTTCTAAGGATTCGCTTCAAAGATGGTTTTACGAAAGAAGGAACGAGGCAACTTTTCAAGCAACTGATTTTACGAAAGCCAATGAACTACATTTAAGGGATCAAATAGACATGGGGCGTTCAATGCAGGTTAGAGTTTATTTTCAATTTCATAATATATTGAATATATTATATATTATATTTTTCTTTTTATCAGGTTAATCTGGTTGACAATATGCAATATCAAGTGATAGATGAAACCAATCAATATGATGTGCATTTATTAAGCAAACAGTGCAATTGTAGAATGTGGGACATATTGTAGATTTCGTGTTCCCATGCATGCGCAGTTTTAACAATGAAGCACATATCTATCAAGGAGTATATCTCACCATACTACTTAAATAAGACTCTTTCTTCAATTTACAGTGGCTTGATACATCCATTAGGGCATGAGGCTATTTGGAACATTCCTGAAAAAGTAAGGAACATCAACATTCTCCCACCCAATGTGAAGCGTTCAGTTGGTAGGCCTAAGAAGATTAGAATTCTGTCACAAATAGAATTTAAGAGACGTGTCAAATGTGGTCGTTGTGGAAGAGTTGGTCATAATTAAAAGTCATGCAAATATGCTTTTATACAATAGAGTTGTTGTTTTTCATTAGTACTTTTTCTTCAATTTTTTCATAAACTCGAAATAAAATATTTAGTACCTATTATTTTGTAAGTATATTGACATTTTGAATATTTTGGTTTGAAGTTTTCTAAGAAATTTTACTTTCATTTCCATTATTATGTTTGTTCATCTACCATATGTGTATGAAATTTATATATTGTATCATATATCCATGATATAATTCTAACATATATTAATTAAGTAACATTGTTTTTTTTGTTCAGAATTTTTAATATTCCTTATTTATTTTCATTATACTACAATTTTATTTGGAGTAACATAGTTCATATAGTATCGGGTATATATTCCTTTATATATTATAATTAAATTTATATTCTCTACTGTATATGATAAGTAACAATTATATACACTCAGTAACAATTCATATCTAAATATTAAACATTTATTCAATTATATACATGTATATATTCTTGTATATTCTGGAGCTTTTATCTAAACACCATTAATCAATATGCAAATTAAGATAATATATTTTAGTATATACGATAAATTTACAATTATATATACATTAAGTAACATTCATTAAAAACTACAATCTACCATATTCAAACCCTAGTATAATTAACATAAACTTTCACATATCATTTATGTATACGCATGTTATTTCAAGATGTAGTATTGCACATCTCAAATTAACTTTGCTATATAAACCTGTCTCCTTGTAACTTTCTGAAAGTCTATATCAATTTGTACATAACCAAGTCAAAACAATATACATACCAAATCAAAAGTCTTGTTCATATCGAAGTCACCTTTGATATAATCTGATATCCGTTAAATTTATATTCATGTGTACATTTTTGTTTATCGACCAAATGAAATAAAGATCAAAACACGGTAGAACATCAAATCACACTAAAACATCAGTGTCTTAAACATCCCACCATTATCATCATACTAAAAAAGTAGTCCACTGTCAAACAAAAGATAAAATAACAAATGAAAAAACAAAAGAAACAACAGTGTCTTAAACATAAGTCATAAACAAAAACAGAATGTAGTATTCCTCCTATCAAATTTGGAACATTAAGTTGAACGACGGTGCATTAAAGTCTTGTGATTTGAAGATTTTGTCGCCCTTTTTTTCCTCAGCGGATCCAAACTTCGAAGTTAATGGCGATCTCATTATCAATGACGGAACTACCGTCCTACGTTCACGTCTTCTCACTATCTGATTTTCCGCAAATGGTCCAGTTCCTTTCAACTGAATATAATCAATGCAAATTCATTAGTACTTTTTTCTAAACAATATATCTATATCGCTATAAAGACACAAACTTATAGCATGTTAGTATGCTGAACTCGCTTCCAATCGCTCATCTTTCTTCTTTCGAATCACATTTTTTCCCTACAACATATAACCGTCTAAGATTCTATCGTCATATTGCAAACAACTATAATTAGTTCAATTATACATATATACCTTAACAGCCATTGCAGTTTTTTCAATTTCTTTGACCTCGACTAGGAAGTTTTTGTTAATAACATCGTCTTCCGTTAACATATGTTGTATACTCTATATTACCAATGATAACACAAAATCACATTAGCTAACTAAGATATGTTAATATGAAAAACATGCTCATTGAATATATATACCTTATCCTGCCTATGAAATTCATGTTTGCCACTATTTTCCTTTTGTCCATCGTTACCTCTAGTTGCTTCATTCATGTTGTCTCCATTATCACCTCCAGAACCCGACCTTCCATGTTCACTATTCCCTCCATTATCTTCCTCATCATCCCCTCCATCATCTTCTTTATCTTCCCCCCTTCCATCATTCCTTGCGTTGTCATCCACATGTATATTTTTTCCCTATTTCTCAATTCATTTTTCAAATTTTCAATTTCACCAAACAACAACTCCATCTTCGTGTTCAGATCTTGAAGACTATTAAGAACCATGTCCTTAAATTCCATTAAAAAATCTTGATGTCCACTAGGTATCTTGTCCCATGTATGCTTTGAGATGTTGATGAATGAGTACGTTGCCTTCCTTCAACTTGTTCATTTGCATTACGTATGACAACACCTTCGTTATCATCAACCATCTCGTAGAATTGGAATGGAGAAAATTTTTAGTGTTTATATAAATATTATGAAGACATTAAATAAAAACCGAAGTATATATAGTATAAATAAAAAATGATTACTTACATTCTCATGTTCAAACACCTTAATGGCCAAGTCTTTCCATTCCAGATGAACACTTGCAACCCAATTGGTCATTTTCAGCATTCCCGAACAAACCTTTTGTGCACAAACAATGGTTGGACCAGACAACATACGAATGCACTCATACGCCCAAACAAGCAAGGCATGTGGGAATCCAACAATCCCTACCACTAATGCATCAGGATTTTTTATAGCTTTCTTAATGGAATCTATTATGGTATTGTATGTTATCCATCCCCATGGGTATGAATCAAATTGGTTATCATCGTCCAATAGCTTGATATAATCTATTTCTACCCCTGTGCGCACTCGTTTTCCTAGTAGGAAGTTCGACAAGAAGTATAATTTTGCCAACTTCACCTTATCCTTTTTTTTCACTCCATCCATACTTAAGAAAAGATCACTCACCATTGTTCTTTTTATTGGTTTTTTGGAATCAAAGTATTTGTTCAAAAATCTACCATTAAGATTTTGCACGTTCATTTTTGGTAGTTCTCCACAGTTCAACCCTGTTATTCTTTCAAAATCCTTCAAACAGAACTTAACAACTTTACCCTCAAAATTAAAGCAATATTAATCATATTGAACATACATAGACATCTAACAACATTCATATGTACACAAACAAAAATAAATGTATATATACTTTTATATATCTTTGAAATACAAAAACATCCAAACAATTGAAATTCACAATAATGTATATACCGAGGTTTAAATTAATAGCAGTATATATAAACCTCTACATGCACGACATTGTATATCCCTCTATCATTTTTATTTTAAAATTGAAAACGACTTAGTGTTTAACATATCAAAGATAAAATACAGTTCTGGTTTACAAAATAAGTAGGTATATTACAGCAAACCAATACTTGAAAAAGTACATATGTCATTCCTTCCATCTTTTTCATCAGTTTATCAATAAACACTTCATAATAGACAAAATTTTCATAAACCGAAGTAGGATAGAAAAAAAAACTAGGGTATACTACATGTATACATGATTTATGTAAAATAGATATTCCGAAAAAATGGAAATACCAATGTGAGAGTCTGATGAAGAAGTCAAGTGAAATATTCAACTTCTTCTTCTTCCATTGATTGTTTCTTCTTCTGTCGAGTGTTTCTTCTTCTGTCAAGTGTTTTTGAGATGAGGGAAGGGTTTCAACAAAATCACGCAAATGATTTTGAAAATTCCCTATTTCCAAAAATGCCGTTTGAGTTTTTTTGGAAAAAGAAAATTGAAAACCGTATTCTTACCTTAATTGAATTCTTTTTTTTTATTAATTTTTTTCTTTTTTATATTTAATAGAATGCAAGATGGGCTTTGTAGTAATTGTAACCCATCTTTTTTATAAAAACCCATGGACCGTTGGCTACTTCTGTAAAATATGATAAATATGGGCTACTAGTGAAATATGGGCTCCTAGTAAGGAGGAGAAAGGCACAAAGCCCATGAATCCAGAACTTATAGGTCCTTCTCCTCTAGGGAATCAAGGTCCTGCCTTGGCCGAGAAAATTCCTCCCCACCTTTAGCCCAAGAAGCCTCTCTCCCTTCACTGCCCAAATCAAGTGAGGATGAAGTCTTGCCCCCTCTACGTCGAACGAATGAAGATGAACTGCCTCCTCCCCCCACTTAACAAAGACTTCAAAGTTCACTTTCAGCCAGCCACTATCACCTTTAATTCTCAAGTTGGCCCATCCAATCCAAGTTCTTCGCAAGATGAATTCAAAGAGGAACCTCCTCACGCAGAACCTTTTCAGCAAAGGCCATTTGATGATAATCCTATCAACTATCAAACCTTTGCTTATTTCTGTGAAAGCATCCTCGATGTCTTCAGAATCATAGCTCAAATAGACATTGACCTCATAGAAATCATATAGCCAACGCACTGGGCAATCATGTGTCCATTGTTAACATATTTGGAGGTTATCTACAGAAGATTGGACGTGTTAATGCTTTACAGTCTACAAAGGGGCAAGAAACTAAAAAGATTTCATCTCAAGCTCGCCGCAACATATCCTCCCTTTCCTAAAGAACTTAGGAGGCAACTCATTAGATTTCCCCCACCAAGTCCCATTAAGACTCTTGCGCCCAAGACAGACAAAAGACCAAAGGATCCTCCTCTTCCTCCTCCTACTAAATAGGCTTCTTTTGTACTTCAATGTATTTGTTCTTATTGTATATCACTTTTGTATCATTAACTGAAGCATTTAATATAAGCTTATGAGATTCAACGCATTTTGTGTTGTCTATATAATTTGATTACTACTTCTGTTTAGAATGTTTTTTAAGTCTAAAGGTTATGAGTTTACTTCTTTTATGCTTTGTAATGTTGTTACCTTTTTTTGGGTTAAACTAAGCACCTATGAGGAAGCAAAACACATCAACTCACACCCTTGATTCTTTTATTCCTTTCACACCTTAACAATTGACCCTAAGACCATCTAGTTTCCCTATATCATTTGAATAAAAACTAGTTCAACACTTTATCTTTTTTAGCAAACTTCACCACTGTAATAGGCAAAGCTTAGGAATTAACATTCACCACATGTCTTTCCCTAGTGGCTAGTAGCCAACCTTAAGTTTGGGGGGATCCATCAATGGGAACATTGCTAATCTGAAGTTGAGAAAGTGGGGGGAGTTTACTTTTACGTCGAATATTTAAAATAAATTATGTTTTAAAGACCTTGTAAGCATTAGTTGAAATAAATTCAAAAACAAAATTGAGAATACTCTCCTCTATCAATGCAAACTTGAGTAACCATAGGCATTCATGACACCCATCATTTTCCTTTGTATGAAAGGGATGCAAGAAATGAGTATGCATTAACAACCCAACATTGGATCTTACCCATGGTTGGATATCTTCATCACAAAATTTTGATAAGCCAAAACAAAAGTAAAACTACCAATAGGGTATCTCAGGAAAAAAAAAAGAAAAAAGAAAAAAATAATTGCATTATGCCAGCCCTAAGTTCTAAATACAAGCAAAAGGTTCATGAAATCTAAGTTTAGAGTAAGTGAGTGCGTTGAAAGGGTTAAGTAAGAAATAGTTCTGAAAGGAAGGTATAGGCTAAGCTAGAAGATCTAAGGGTTGAAAGGAATAGGTGGGTGAGAATAAAAGAACTAGAGGTATGAACACAAGCGTTGATGAGGTAAACGCCAAGCTTGATCCAATGGAGACAATAATTTTGCAAAGTAAGGCGCAAATGTTTTATTAAGACATTACTCGATGACGAGCAATTATTTAATTTCAGAGGTTTAATAACTTGTAGAAATACAAGTTATTTGTCTTCAAATTAGATCATTATGCTTTGAGAGTTAAGAGGAAGCACGCATTTAACTTCATCTTTTCTATCTTTATGATCAAACTCCATCTTATAACGAAAATGCATTGAAAGAATCATAACAAGGATTGAAAACAATTCCTAATTATTAATAATGTGCATTGTATATGTAGGCATGAGTTCGTTGAGAAAGAAGGGCATGCATCGAACGCATCAGAGAGATGTTCTCAGCGTAAGGTGCTATTTGAGCCAAATTCAGTACACGACACAAACAGTCACATCAACTAATCATTGCCTGAGTTCAGATCAGATTGGGACTCAAAGAGTTGATGTGGCATGCGGTCATTAGACCCTCACTCAAAGGACTATTGTGGGTAAATCTTATTGAACCAAGATTTCAACTTGCGTTTAAAAAGGATATGGGCTGAAATCAACATCGCATATGTGTCAAATTCCCATTGGCTGAACGCATCTATTCATATGTATGGAGAAGCTTCATTTTTTCTTTTTCGAGTGAGGTTGCTTGCTCACCCTCCATGTTCTTCTGCTACGAAGCCATTATTCATCTTTCTTTCAACATAATTCTCATAAAAGCTTAAGGATTTCCGCCACTGTAGCCACCGAAGATTGCAGCCGCAACCACCTATTCTACTTCCTCACCGATGGAAGCTTTTGATTTCTTATTTTCACCTAAGTGTTAGAATTATTTTGGAAAATTACATTGTTTTTGTTCAGTGTTTCAACCATGTTGTAATTTGAATTTGTTAAAGTTATTTCAATGGAATTTTCATCACTTCTTTCATTCTCATATTTTGATTAGGTTAAGCATGATCATGCATCTTATCTATTTTTTAATATAATTGTTATATTTTAAATTTTTGATTAGGTTGTTTCCTAATAGAATTAAGATTAATTTTTTAATATAATTGTTATATTGGAAACTTTGATTAAGATGTTTCCTAATAGAATTGAGATATTTTCTTAATATGCTTATATTTTCCATATCTTTGAATATAATTGTTATATTTGGAAAATTAAATTAGGATATTTTCTTTCATAAATGAAAGTCATGTTTTCCTAATAGAATTAGGATATATCCTAATGAGATTAGGATTTTCTTAAAATAAAGATATTTTGAATTCATGCTTTAAATAGTTTAAAATTTGAATTTAATATATCTTTATTTGTTAGAATTTAGGATTATCTTTTAATTTAGTTTTAAAGAGTTTAAAATGGTAGAATTTCAAGATTATCCATAGTTTAAAAATTGAATTTAATTCATAATTTAAGATTAAATTCTTTTAAAATAAGATTAAATCTTTTAATTTCAAAATAAGATGAGATCTTTTAATTTCAAGATAAGATGAGATATTTTAATTTCCTAATAAGATTAGGTCTTCCATAAATAAAGATAATTTAATTCAAATATAAAATAGTTTAAGTTTTGAATTTAATTTATTTTTTTTTCTAATAGAATTAGAATAAAATGTCCATGATTATCTTTTAATTTGTTTTAAAGGGTTTAAAATGATGGATTTTTAAGACTATCCAAGTGAATTATTTTTTAATAGGATTAAAAATATTTATGTTCATTAATCTAATAATTAATAGTTAATTAAAGATTAATTAATTTGAAATAAAAATTGACTATAAAGGAACTCTATCTATGGAAGTTTCTGTCTTGACTAGGGTATTTAAGTTGATCGAAAGGGACACCTCTAACTGGGAACCGACCTGGGAGTTGAATTAGTCAAATTTTATTTAATTTCACTAAGCATTGTCATAATGTGATTATTTATTAATATTATTTTTAAAAATAGTTTAAAAACTTAGTAATTCACATTAAAATCAATCTAACAACATAAGAGTTATGAAAGGTAGATTGAGGAATTTAGATAAATGAGATTAGCTTAATTTGTCTAAGTAAGAGAAAACCCTATTTCAAAATAGTAAGTGGGAGAAGGAAATGTGTCAACATATCCTACGGTCTCTATCATTGGTTCACATCGTGAGATTCATGCGGGGACTCGTGGCGGCTTTTGGACCGTCCCCCTACGAAAGGTGTTTGCATGGGTCAATATCAGGGTGAACTCCTGAGTAGGATATGATTGTAGTTTGTTTTCAATACTTGACATACCCTACGACAGCACTTGTTGGGATAAAACTACGGGATCTAAAATGATGGGTCACACTTACAAAAGGCTTATTAAAGTTGTTAATGATGTCATTGACCAAACTAATGGTAACTAAATATTATAGAAATAAGAGTTATTCTGGTATAATATTTGGTTGAGATTGTCTCAGTTTAGTGAACGAACACTTGACCTACCCTACAACGGCACTTGTTCTAACTCACTAAAGTACCATAGCATTAGAAACGATTTATAGGGTTCATTTTTCAAATTGTTTGATTTCTATGCTAAAATTGAATGGATAATTGTTTGCATGATGTTAAATTATATATTTTATATATTTCAATATTATGTCAGTTTCTCTCATAATTTTTAATTTTATTACTGATAAGTCAAAATTGAGAAATTTTATTACTTGGAAAAGTAACATTAACACTATAATGGTAGTGTAAAATTCTAAATTTGTCTTTATTGAGAAATGTTCTCAAAACCTGTTGCTAATGCTATTCGAATTGTTCGTGAAACATATGATTAATGAATCAAAAGTAAACGAGATAGCTTGTACGTATTCTCCTAGTTGACATGTTAGATGTCAAATTTATAAGATAAAGAAAATGACAACAACATATGAGATGTTGAAGTCAACATAAGCTAAATTTAGAAAATTATCTAAATGATCTCGAATTTAAATATTACAAAATTCCAAGAAAACAAACCAAATGACTGCAGCTATATACAAGAAAATAGTTTCTAAGTTAGTTAGGACAATCACAATGAGAGGAATTTTTGAAATACCTCTACAGGAAGAATAATATAGATGAAAGTAAATTTGATTTACTAGATTTTTGGTGGAGAATAAATAACGCCACCTAGATAGTTGATACAAGATCCACTATCAAGATTTATTCTTCATTACATTTAACATGTAATTCTTGGAAAATACTTAACATGTAGAATAGTTTCTACAAGTTAGCACCAGGAAGCCTATCTTAGTTAGTGTAGTGGGAGATATTAAGATGTCATTAAGTAAAATTTGTTAAATAATGCTGAATATGGTGTTTTTAGTAACCATAAGAGAAATTCAATTTCTCGAACTTTATTACAAAAATGTTCATATAGTATGAATTACTTTGAAGTATGAAAGTTTATATTTTCAAAATTGTTTGAAAATACATTCAGCTGAAAATAAGAACAATTTGTATATGTTAAAAATGTTGGCATATACTATACTATAAAATACTGAGATATTCAGGATTATAAAATCCAAAATAGAAAGACATTGTTTTCTCCTAAAAGATGATACTTGACTTTGGCTGTTAAGGTTGATTAATATCAACTTGAATAGAATGAAAAGACTAGTAAGAGATAATTCTCTAAAAAGTTAGTTAATTACTTTACCTGTCTGTAGATCTTGCCTTTCATGCAAGATAATCATTGGGCCTTTATTAGATAGGGTTAAAACGCCAAAGAATATTTTGGGCTTACACATTCTGACCCAAGTGGTCTGGTGAATGTAAAGATCAAATAAAGTCATGAATATTTCGTCACTCTAGTTGATGATACTTCAAGGTACAGTATCTTTACCTAATACAACATAAGTCTAAATTTTTGAAATGTTCAAGAAAACTAAGACTAAAGTTAAAAAAATCGATTAGGTAATTAAATCTATTAAGATATTATGATCAGATCATAATAGAAAGTACAAGAATCTTAACTAATTGATAGAAAATGGATTTTTATCCCAATTATCTTAATACCAAGTGCAATTTTGTGAAATTGTGCTGCAAGAGGAGAAATGGGACCTTGTTAGACATGGTCACATAAGTAATGAGTTACACACCATTATCATACTCCGGTTAGGAAATGCAATAGAGATTTGCATGGTGAATATGATTCCCTCCAAAAGTGTCTATGAGACAATTTTAAGACTATAGAAGAGTAGTAAAGCTGGTTACAACACTTCACCATTTGGGAATGTTAAGCTCATGTGCTGAAACAAGCCTAAAAAGCCTATATATGTTCAAAGATAAGCCTAAGTGTAGGCCACCCCTAAGGAGTATAAAATGGTCTTTTATGTAGTCCTAAAACGAATAAGGTATTTGTATGAAAAATATCATTTTTATAAGAAATGTCAAATAAAGACTACAAACCTTTAATAAAGTGAGATAGTGTTAATAAATTGGTTCCAAGTGAAGCCACTAAATAGTTAACAAAAGTTGTTAACAATTTAATTACATTTGAAAGTTAAATGGATCCTAGTCATGAATTGGATAAGACTCATCGTAGTGGGAGAGTTATGAGATGACTCAATCTTTACAAGAACTTAATTGAAGCCCAAATTGTCATGTTAGATGACAAAATTGAAGGCATATTTCCCTCAAAGTGAGACTAATGACAAAGGGTTAAACCTAATAGGAGAAAGTAGATTGTGAGTAAACTTTCTCACTTATTGCCATATTATAGTCTGTAAGCATTATTTAATTCATTGTTATATATGTGATATATATATATATATAAAAAGAATGTTTAGAATTCTTTTATGAAAAAGAAATCTTAGATATTGCATTTACACAAATCAATCAGATATGTTTATTTTCAAAGATCAAAAGCAAAAAGTTTGCGAAATAGTAAAGGTTCATTTATGAAATGAATTTTACCATTAGATCTGTGAATATAAGGTTTGATAAATGTATCAAAATCTATGACTTTGGATAAATATTAATGAAGCTTGTATAGACAAGAAAATCATTAATTACTTAGTGGATTTTTCTCATGTTTTATGTTGGTGATATTTTTACCCATTATGAATGATGTAAGATGTCTAACATAAAACGTTGATTAAGTAACCAATTTCAAATAAGTGATTTGGAATGACTCAGTATATTTTACATGTCCAAAATGAAGATTTTAAGGACAAAATGTTAACTTTGTCTCAAACATCTTATATTGACAAAATTGTTGTCAAATATTTGATGTTGATGTCTAAGTGTATCCTAAGACACCTCAAAAGTTGAGAGTAAATGATATGCATAAATGAGACTGAACATTTAATATACAATTGGTTAACATATATCAGTTAAAAGAATGGTATGACCATTGAGTAGAAAATTAAAAACTTTCTCAAATTATCTATCGATGATGAGAAATTTAGGTGTATGGAGTTAAAGATTTGATCTTTACAAGATACAATGATTCTTACAAAGATTTAAGAAATCTATGTAAAGATAAATTTTACCCTAGGTGGTGGAGTATGATATACAAGTTAAATTGTTTTGCCTCTGAAGCAACAAAAAGACTTGTCTGATTCAAATAGTTCCTTGAAAATCTGAAAAGTGTTTCAGATATGATTTAGTCTATCATCTTTATTATGATAATAATGGTGCAAAGACTAATATTAAGGAAATTAGAAAACACCAATCTATAGGGAATCATATCGAGAGAAAGAAAGCATCATGGTATTGACTAAGATGGCTTTTAATGGTAGTCTTTTGATATAAAGAGACTCTCCAGGCTAAAGTGTTTGAGGGTCATCTAGAATGTCTAGAATTACGAGACATGCCTCTTTTTGCTAGGGCAAGTGGGAGAGCATGTTGGGTATAGAGTATGCCCTAGGATACATGTATACCTATTTCTACATTTTGGAAAAATATATATATATAATTGGAAAGTATGAAAATTGAGAAATTAGGAATTTGGATAATTATGGTTTTAGTTTGGAAGATAAGGATTGGTTTCAATTTATTAATTAAATAATAGAAATTAAAGAAAGAGAAAGTGGGATAAATATATTTATTTATTAAATAAAAACATGTGGCTTTAATAAATACATATTGTTTAATAAAACAAAAAGGAGGGGTTTTGTTGGACAATATACCACGTAAAGAGAGGAAGAGGAGGAAAGTGAAGAGGGGATTTCTTGATTTTGGACTATTTTGGAGTGTGAAAATCAAGAAGAGGATCTCACAACATTAGATTGAAGTTTTAGGTAAGTTCTCTAACTTTTGATTGAAAATTTTCATGAGTTTTAGAACCACTTAGTGAGTTTTCTTTATGGGTTTTCTTCCTTTAGTTGGAAAATCCATAAAATAGCTTGAAAACAAAGATGATGGTGTTGTTTGAGTAAAAGAGGGAAAAATGATGAAAGTCATGAGTTTTATCAAAGTATAGATTGAAGTGTTGGGATTTATGCCCTAAAGCCTCGTAATTAATAATTTATTTAATAATGAATAATAATTTTGATTATTTTATTTGCAATATAATATTATCCATTATATGAAAAATCCAAGGTTATTAGTGTAATCTTGAACAGTATGTGGTTGACATACGAGAGGATCATGTTCAAGAAATAACCTAAAGGGTCATAGTATATGGATAAGGTTGGGTGCCTTATCTTGGTAACACTATTGATACGGCCCACTTTGTAATAGTTACAAATGATTTGATCCAAATCATTCATGTGGAGACATGTGAGTGGGGGTATCTTATACAATGAGTTTGTATACGACTGGACTACGAAATATTTAATCTCTCTTTATAAATCCGTTAATTGAGAAGATTAATATTTCATCAGGATGATCATATGCGACTCGATCTTAATCCTGAGTGAGTTATGAACTCCTGCCTGTGAGGGCTTGTCCTTTGATTTGCATGGGTGAGAGTGGCTTTTGTAGCCGATTCAATATGCCTACCATTTTGGGGACTTGACCAAATAGGGAGCTGGGAACATAATCTCACAAGATGGAATTCACTCATTCCCATATAGGGTAAGTAGATAAGTAGTTCCCTTAAATGCTGATTTCGGGACTTGAACAATGGGGCTCCACCCTCTCACTGGCCCGAGAGGGACTTAGTTTATAATTAGATTATAAACAAATTGTTCATTAGAGGATCAGTGGTACTTAAGGTGCAAGATGTAATTACAGGGGTAAAACGGACTTTTGACCCAACTGTAATTACGAACAACTCGTGAATGATCGACTTGCATGTAGTGATTATATCAACGGACACAACTTGTCCTACAGTGCATAAGAGTGCAACTTTAGGTCTATAGTGGAGTGACCCTAAAGTTAATGAATGAAAATTGATTAATTAAAGAGTTTAATTAATTAATTTTGTATCATTGGAGCTTATAATCTGTAGGTCCATAAGGTCCCCTTGCTAGCTCATAGAAACACTAAAAAGATCAATTTAGTTGAAAGAAAAATTTGAAATGTTCAAATTAATATTTAATTTGAAGTATTCAAATTAATATTTAATATATAAGATATATTAAATATAAAAGAGGAAAATATATTTATTGTATTTGATACATTAAATATTAAAATAATTAATGTATATTAGATACACTAAATAAAAGATATTTATTAAATTTGAATTGGATTCTAATAAATGTCGTAGGAGAATTTTAAACGGTTTGAATAAGATTCAAATTGATTAGATAAATGTATTTTAATATATTATATATTAAAATATATTATTTAATTATTTTCCCTAGACCACTATAAATAGGACCCTAGGGGTGAGCCATTGTGCATTCTTCACAACACACATCTCTTCAATAGAGAGAATTAGAGAATTCTCTCTAGACCTCTTCCTCTCCAATCCCTTGGGGATTTTCTTTCAAGAGGCTCCCACAAGCCTTGATCTTGTGTTCGAGTCATAGCCAGGAAGACTTTGTGGAAGTGATAAAGATCCGCCAGAATATTCTCCATAATATTATTTTCAAGGTATTTATTGCTTAACCCTTGTATTTTAGTTTTATTCTAAATAAATCAAAGACGATCCTATGCTTCCGTTGTGGGTTTAATTCGATTATTCCCTTCATGAAGGGGATTAGTTGTATGTAGAAATTTCAAGCTTTTATGGAAAAGAAAACCAATGATTGTGTTCATGGAGAAGAAGGAATGGGAAGGATGAGATTTCTTATGGAGAGAGGATACAATAGAGTTTATTGGAAACTTTATTTCTAGTTTATGGTCTTAAGTTCTTGGTAATTTAAGAATAGGATCATGAAAATTTTGGTTAACACATGAGTTAAGGAGAAAATAAAGATTTGGGTTATTTTTCGTTGTTGTGCTTTAATTTTGGCATTAAGAGGTTAATAATGCATTGACAAATTATGATTTCAGGATAAGCGGAGATTGGAACCATTTATGACCCCGAACAAACCTCGCTCATAGTGGTTGTGAGTGGTTATTTTATAAAGTATTTCAATTATTTTAGTAATTGATGAGACTTTATGAGATTTGAAATCAATTGCAATTAATATTAATGCAAATGATTTAGTTATTTGAAAATTTGGAGGAAATTACGTGTATTTCACAAATTGTTTATTATTGAGATTGATGATTTACTAATTTGATAAGAAAGTGACATATGATCACTAAATTGAATTCATGATTTAGTATATTTGAATTTGAAGAGATTTATGTTTATTGAAATTTAGCTACAATGACTTAATTATTTGAATTAATTAAGCTTATGAAAGGTGAATTTATGGAAATCTCTTGATTGTAGCCAATTGGCAAAAAGTTCAAATTATTTGAGGTGAAATCAAGTATTTATGAGTTTTAGAAATAACTTGATTTTTGAATCATGATTTTAGTTGATCTTTGACTTATGGCTTAAAGTTATGAAACCACAATTTGAGAATGTGTGGGGTTTGAGAACTTACGATGATTATTATATAGAAATTGTTTTCAAACCACTAGAGCTTGTACCCATGGTTATTACCTGTATGCTATGAGAATGTGTTTCTATAGTATGCTAGTGTGCTCAGGCTGCAGGGGATGCAGGGGAATGCCGGGGCCATTAGGTGCCAAATCCGGATTCTGAATCCTGGTCCAAATCCTGGACCTGAGGCATTACAGATGTTAGACTTTGTTTTACGTGCATGTATGACATAATTTGCTCTGCTATGTATCTGGAGATTACTCGATGCATAGTATGACAGGGATTTGGGTACGAGTTTGGTGATGAGTTTTGTTGGCCTATTATTTTGTGCTTTCTTTTAAGAGTTATTACTGCAAATCTCTGTAATGTTTTACTTATCTTGTGTATTTAGATTGTGCTTAGTTGATAAAGTTTTATTGAACTTTGAATTCCTTTTTAATATAAAAGTTTTTTTGTCGAGAGATTATTTTTCCTATTAACTTACCACTCACTGGGCTCTATTAGCTCATTCTTTCTTCCTAAATTTTTCCTCCAGGTAGCGACTAAGTTTCTAACGAGCCTACAGAAGTCGATATCTGCCACCAGACTTGATAGTTTGCATATCATTTTGTATGTACATATTTACAAGCACTTCTTGTGTAACTGATGTGGCTAGTACCATTTTGGGATTTCCTTTGGTTTGTAATATAAAACCCACATGTTTATCTACTAATAAGTTTGTCGAATTGTGCTGAGTTTCTAAAATAGAAGTTGGAGTTTGAACAGGTTAATTTGGGAGTGTATATGTTTTCTTTTCAGGAGTGTTTTACTCAGTTTTCAGGGGAAACTCTGCCGATTTTTTTTTAACAAAATTAATTAATTTTGTATCAACAAGTTTTTGCTAGCCACTTGTGATTTTCAAAACTAAGATTTATTTTGCAAAGTTTGACGTTGGGTTCTATAGTAGTAGTAGGGATCTAATGTTGGCATGCCTCATCCTAGGTTAGTTAAGATAATTTTGGGTGGGGTGTATCAATACATGTCTTGCTGGCTTTAGTGCAAGTGGGAGATTGTTGGGATTTATGTCCTAAATCCTAGTAATTAATTAATTATTTAATAATTAATAATAATTTTGATTATTTTATTTGCAATATAATATTATCCATTATATGAAAAATCCAAGGTTATTAGTGTAATCTTGAACAGTATGTGTTTGACATATAGGAGAATCGTGTTCAAGAAATAACCTAAAGAGTCATAGTATATGGATAAGGTTGGGTGCCTTATCCTGGTAACACTATTGATACGGCCCACTTTGTAATAGTTACAAATGATTTGATCCAAATCATTCATGTGGAGATATGTGAGTGGGGGTATCTTATACAATGAGTTTGTATAAGACTGGACCACGAAATATTTAATTTCTCTTTATAAATCCGTTAATTGAGAAGATTAATATTTCATCAGGATGATCATATGCGACTCGATCTTAATCCTGAGTGAGTTATGAGCTTATGAGGGCTTGTCCTTTGATTTGCATGGGTGAAAGTGGCTTTTGTAGCCGATTCAATATGCCTACCATTTTGGGGACTTGACCAAATAGGGAGCTGGGAACATAATCTCACAAGATGGAATTCACTCATTCCCATATTGGGTAAGTAGATGAGTAGTTTCCTTAAATGTTGATTTCGGGACTTGAACAATGGGGCCCCACCCTCTCACTGGCCCGGAAGGGACTTAGTTTATAATTAGATTATAAACAAATTGTTCATTAGAGGATCAGTGGTACTTAAGGTGCAAGATCTAACTATAGGGGTAAAACAGACTTTTGACCCAGCTGTAATTACGAACAACTCGTGAAGGATCGACTTGTATGTAATGATTATATCTATGGACACAACTTGTCCTACAGTGCATAAGAGTGCAACTCTAGGTCTATAATGGAGTGGCCCTAGAGTTAATGAATGAAAATTAATTAATTAAAGAGTTTAATTAATTAATTTTGTATCATTAGAGCTTATAATCTGTAGGTCCATAAGGTCTCCTTGCTAGCTCATAGTAACACTAAAATATCAATATAGTTGAAAGAAAATTTTGAAATGTTCAAATTAATATTGAATTTGATGTGTTCAAATTAATATTTAATACATAAGATATATTAAATATAAAAGAGGAAAATATATATATTGTATTTGATACATTAAATATTAAATTTTGAAGTGTTCAAATTAATATTTAATTTGAAGTGTTCAAATTAATATTTAATTTGAAGTGTTCAAATTAATATTTAATATATTAGATATATTAAATATAAAAGAGGAAAATATATTTATTGGATTTGATACATTAAATATTAAAATAATTAATGTATATTAGATACATTAAATAAAAGATATTTATTAAATTTGAATTGGATTCAAATTAGGAAATAGATGTCGTAGGAGAATTTTAAACGGTTTGAATAAGATTCAAATTGGTTAGATAAATATATTTTAATATATTAGATATTAAAATATATTATTTAATTATCTTCCCTAGACCACTATAAGTAGGACCCTAGGAGTGAGCCATTGTGCATTCTTAATAACACACGTCTCCTCAATAGAGAGAATTAGAGAATTCTCTCTAGACCTCTTCCTCTCCAATCCCTTGTGGATTTTCTTTCAAGAGGCTCCCACAAGCCTTGGTCTTGTGTTCGAGTTAGAGCTAAGAAGACTTTGTGGAAGAGATAAAGATCCGCCAGAATATTCTCCATAATATTATTTTCAAGGTATATTTTGCTTAACCTTAATATTATTATTTAATTCTAAATAAACTCAAATTGATTCCTACACTTCCGCTTGGGTTTAATTAGATTATTCCATTCACAAATAAGGAGCTGGGAACATAATCTCACAAGATGAAATTCACTTCTTCCCTTATAGGGTAAGTAGATGAGTAGTTCCCTTAAGTGCTGATTTCAGGACTTGAACAATGGGGCCCCACCCTCTCACTGGCCCGAGAGGGGCTTAGTTTATGATTGGATCATAAACAAATTGTTCACTAGAGGATCAGTGGTACTTAAGATATAAGATGTAATTATAAGGGTAAATGGACTTTTGACCCAGCTATAATTACGAACAACTTGTGAAGGATCGACTTGCATGTAATGATTAGATCGGTGGATACAACTTGTCCTACAATGCATAAGAGTGCAACCATAGGTCTATAGTGTAGTGACCTACAGTTAATGAATGAAAATTAATTAATTAAAGAGTTTAATTAATTGATTTTATATCATTGGAGCTTATAATCTATAGGTCCATAAGGTCCCCTTGCTAGCTCATATGAATAAATATGGATCAATTTCGTTGAGAGAAAATTTTGAAACATTCAAATTAAAATTTAATATATGTGATATATTAAATGAGGAAAAATATATTTATTGTATATGATACATTAAATATCAAATAAATTATTAATGTATTAAGATATATTAAAGAAAATATATTTATTAAATTTGAATTAGATTCAAATAAATAGATGTCGTAGAAGAATTTGGAAAGGTTTGAATTTGATTCAAATCGGTTAGATAAATATATTTTAATATATTAGATATTAAAATATATTATTTAATTATTTGTCCTAAGCCACTATAAATAGGACCCTAGTGGTGAGCCATTGGATAAATTTCCAAAAAAAGGAGAAAGAGACTCTAGAAAAATTATCCCCTCATTCTCTCATTATATTTTCAAGAAGGTTCCCACAAAACCTTTTGATCTTTTATTTGAGACATAGCAGGGAAGGCTTTTGTGGAAGAGACCAACTATACAAGAATAACTTCTTTCATTCAAGGTATGTTTATGCTTAACTCTAATATTATTATTTTGTTCTAAATAAACTCAAATCGATTTCAATTCTTCCGCTTAGGTTTAATTTGATTATTCCTTACAGGTAAATGGAAGAGGAAAACATGACACAAATCTCATGGGGTTGCACTGTTGTAACCCATGAGGTTGTGTTTCAAAACCAAGGGTTTTGAACACCTTGGGCCAAACGCCCCTATATGTTTGATAATTGTTTTTGCTTTAAAAAAAAACTATTTTTTTTGTTTTCTAATATTTAAAAAAAAACAAACAAATTGCTTTTTCATTTCAGTTTTTAAAAAATTAGAGAGATGAACAGGTGTGTTAGAGAAAGAAAAATATGTAGAGACATAGAGACATAAAGATAAATATTTTAGAGAAAAAAAGTTAAAGAGCAAATTTAGAGAGATAGAAAAAAAATATTTAGAGAGATATATGTTAGAGAGAATATTAGTTAGACTTCATAAAAAAATATTAAAAGAAAAAAAAAGTTAGAGGAAAAGTGATAAATTTTAGAGAAAAAAGTTAAATAAAAAGAAAAATTTTAGAGAGAGAGTATACTTAAGAGTAAAAATATATATTAGAGAAATAAAGATAAATGACAAAAAATGAAGAAAAGTTGTAGTGAGAGGAAATCTAGAGAGAAATTTTTTTTATAGAGAAAACTTATAGATACATTTATTAGAGAGAGAAAAGTTATGGAGAAATTTTAGAGATAGATAAGTTAGAGAAAGAAAATTTAGAGAGAGAAAATGGAAAGGTATGTTACAAAGTAGGGGTGAGAAAATTGGGCCGACTGACCGAATTGACTTTGGTCGGTTAATTTATAATATTCGGGTTGGTTGCAAAAGTGACTTGTCGGTTGATCGGCGAGCCCATAAAAAGTTCAAACTGACCAAACCAATTGATTGTAATAATAATAATTATAATGGTGTGAGCATAGGCTTTCGTAGTTGCTATAGCAGCATTTAATGTTCTTGCAGCAACTCGATGGTCTTCCCACGTATGAATATAATTTAAAAGAATTAATTTTTTTAAAATTTTTTCTTTTCCCTCCATCTTTTCTCGTTCTCTTTGTCTCTTTCTCTTCTCTCTCTTCTTCCTTCTTTTTTTTCTCTCTTTATTCTCCCTTTATTCTTTACTTCTTCTTCATTTCTTCTTTTCTCTCCTTCTCCCTATCATTTTTTTTCTCCCTTTCTTAATCAGTTTGTGAGAGTCACAATTTTTCTTCTTCACCATTTCTTTTTTCTTTTCTTTTCTTCTCCCTTTCCTTTTTTTTCTTCCTTTCTCATTCAATTCATCAGAGTCAAAAAATCGACCAATTACTAGTGTGGTCGGTGGCACCAATCTCTCTGAAACTGACCAATCCAGTTGACGTAAATCGACATGTTAGTGGTGGGTGCCAGTTTGAGTCCAAAACTAACGTTGCTCGACTGATGATCATCCTAGTTATAAGAGTAAAAGAAATGAAAGTTATATTAAGATAAACATTTTAGAGAGATTAAAGAATATATTTAGAAATGAAAATTTTAGGGAGAGAGATAAACAAAAATTATACAGAGATAAAAATGGCAGAGAGAGGGAAATTTAGAGGACAATAGTTAGAAAAAGAAATTTGTTTGAGAGAGAGATCTCAAAAGAAGGGAAAATGAGCATTATTAGAAGAAAAAGGAGTTTTAAAAAACATAAATTCGTTTTTGGAAACTTTTTTTTAAATTTTTAATTTTGAAAACCTTTTTTAAAATCTATAATTTTGAAAACTTTTTTTAAAATTTATAATTTTAAAAACATTTTGAAAAACCAGAAAATAGAAACCAGAATGGATTACGAAACAACTCTGTTTTTTTAACAAACAATTCCTTCTTTTTTCCTGTGTTTAAATATATGCTTGCTTTCTCATAATTTCTTTGTCTTTCACCATTCTTAAAAATATATTTGAAATCTTAGCCAACTTTTTAAAAACATAAACAAGTTTTAAAACTATTTTTATGGTTATTAAAATTTAGCCTAGATTTTTAAAATGTTTTTATAAGCTTAATTTCAAAAAAAGAAAATATAAATATAAATAGTGGTCTAAATTTTTTTCTATTTTCAAATTTTTGTTGAATGAGAAATTTTGGTCAATCACAAATTGCCACATCATTATTTGTAAATTAATGACAAAATCACATTTTATTAAATTTGGGACCAATTATAAATTGACATTTATCCCAAAATAAATTTGAAGACAAAAAATAGACAAATCCCAAATAATGTCAATGTCGTCATTGTGGTCATTTGATCAAGTACGTTTAGCTTAGTCAAATTGAGTCATATTGCAATTGCGCTTAAGATCAAATAAGTCAAAGAAGAATTTTGCCCAAAACTAAAAGGATTAGGTTCAAAGTCAACAAAGTCAAAGCCCAAAGAGTTAAACCAAATGCCAACAAAACCCAAATCCAAATAGTTAGGCCTCAAAGTCATCCAAGTCCAAGTTCACAATATACCCATTGAAAGTTCTATAAATAGTAAAGTTATTCTTGATTTCAAAAGGTTCAGAAAATTTAGAATTCAAAGTACTCAGAAAACTTCTAGAATATCAGAAGATTCTCTAAACCTCTTAAAGACCAAAGACTCTGATATCTTTGAAGACTAAAGAACGGAAGACCTCAAAACACCGATTGACTCTTCAAGAAGTTGAATATTTAATCTCGAGAACATGCTGTAAAGCTATCGAGACAAATTCACATTCGAGAACAAGTTGTAAGGCCCTCGAAACAAATTTGCATTTGAGAGAAAAAATCATGGGATAAATATTAGAGATTGTATTTCACTACACAAATTAATACAAATACAAATTTACTTCCACAAATCAAATTTCTTTACTGAAATCTCGTGTGAACAGTTATCAAACAAGCTTATTTTTTTAAAAACTAAAAATAAAAAATAGAATAAACCAGCTTATAGAATGAAGAATATCTGGCTACTTGTATATTAATGAATGAGTACAAGAGTATTTATAATGCTGGAATACAACTAGCAGACTAAACAAAATAATAAATTGCATAACAACCACAGAGACAATTAACCTCTTAATTAATTATCTAACTAAACATAACTACTACTAATATGCCTCCTCAAACTGATGCTACCAAAGGTGGCAAAAGTTTGGAGCAAAGATCAGCAAACAAAACTGAAGACAGCAGTTTGGTCAATAAATCAGCTAACTGAGCAGTGGTAATAATGTACCGAACATTCAAATCACCTTGAATGACCTTTTTTCGAACAAGATGATAGTCAATCTCGATATGTTTTGTTATGACATTAAAAAAAAAAAAGGATTACGAGCTAAAGCAAGAGCTGAGACATTATCACAGTAAATAACAGATAGAGATGAAAGATAAGCATGTAAATCTTGTAGTAATTGCTGCAACTATTAGAGCTCAGCAGAGGTGACAGCAAGAAAATCAATGAGGTAACAGATGGCTCTGAATAAAATTATTTATTTCATTTACATCATGATTATAAATGTAATCTTCTTCTTCCTTTTTTTTCTTTTTCTTTTTTTTTTTTTAATAAATTACTTCATTGATAAAATAATTCGGATCATGCGATCTACAATATTGAAAGGGATTCCTACTTTATACTGTTTGTCCTACCACAGTTTTTTTTTTTTTTCGGAACTAGCCACAGAGTAATCAATTTTTATAATCAAGATGATTCATGAATTTAAATGTTTTTTACTGTTTCAAAAGTTATACAATTTTATAATCGAGATGGTTCTTGAATTTAATAATTTTCATGTTTCTTAAAGTCTTTTAAGAAACCATTTTTTAACTTATTCCTTTTTTTTTTCTAATTTTTTAAACTTATTCTAGTAACTTAAATAACTTGTCTCTCAATCAAAGATTATTTATTATGAATGCTTTCACCAACCGAGTATTGTATAAATTTATATACTTAGTCCAATGTGTGGGATGAATATCTAAGATAGGATTCTTTTTATCAATTTGCAAATTATATTAAATTTAATCAAACTTGTAGGTTCCACCCAAATTTTCTTGATTCAAATAAGCCGTTCAAGATTTTTTTTTTTTTTGAAAAAAAAAAAAACTGAAATCAAGGAGGTTTCCTACAAGTTTCTTGACAAATAGTAAAAAATGCTCCAACTGCTGATGACATTTGAATGGATAGGAAATTTTAAACTTGCAATGAACAAAGATTATTGCTAATAAGATAATTGATTAAACAAAGTCAGTCATGAAAACAACGTTGAGTTGTGGACGAAAGAACAAAAGTAACATAATTAATAGTATAATATTTGTTCTTCAAGCCGGATCAGATCGTTGAAATTAATTTATTAAACCATTCTAGGGTAAGATAACCATTTATAGAACATTTCCTTCCATAAAAAGTCAAAAGTTCAAAATTCCAACATCATCCCTAATTTGAACAACCAAAAAATAAAAGTAATTGTGTATTAAAGGCATTTAACAGACATTAATTATTTTCACCACTTTTCTTGTCTCTCCTGTTATTCCCATCAAACTGTGAAAGTCATTCATTCCACCCATTTTCTCTCGTATGTAGATGTAAATCTTAATCATATGACGACAATCTGAGCGTAGTTGAGTCGATAAGGTATCAATTATCATTCCAATGGTCCATATTGTTTGATCCTCACCCTTGCAATTATTGAACTCAAAATAAAATATAATAAAATATTCGTTATATGATATAGGTCAATTATTTTTCCTACCACACATAAGCATAACTCATGGGTACGTTAAGATATCTATACAAAAATTTGTTTTTGAAAACAAAGAATTCAACCGAAAACAAAAAACAAAACTCTTATTTTCACTATATTTGAAATAGTTGTAAATTTGAAGAATGCAAAAAAAAAATTAATATGTGCTTGGTAAAATATATAGAAAGGTTAAACGTTTGCCAGAAAGGAAAATATGACAATTTTTTATGACTAATGTTGATGGGAGCAATGAAGAAAAGTAAAATTTATCAGAGGAAGTGGTAATACAAATTTTTATCAATCACTAAGGGAGTAAGAAAGAAAAAATCGATTATCTTAGAAAAAAATCAATTTAAAAAAACAAGAATAAAAGTGAAAACAAAATTAAAACAAAGAAACTTGTAGTTTGAAATAAACTTGTTTTCTGAAAATTATACCCTTATTTTCTTAGTTTTTGAAAAAATAAATATAAAACACCAAGAAAACAACCATTTTTTTAATATGTGGTATGGAGATTTTTTTATTGTATCAAACCGGCCAAATTTTTTTTTTTTTTAGCTATAGTCCAAAAACAATAAAAGAATCATTTTTTCGCTTCTATTTCTTTCCTCGTTGCCTTTGGACATTGCCTATATTAGAAGAATGAACTTCGATATCAAAACCAAGTAGATGAACATGGATTTTGATCTTTTGCTTTGTATTTTGCTCTCCCTTGTCTCTCTCCTTCTTGGCTACACCTTTCTACTGCAACCTCATCGCCGGAATCTCCCACCAACCCCACCTTTTTCTCTTCCATTAATAGGCCATCTCCATCTTCTCAAACATCCAGTCCACCAAACATTTCACAAGCTCTCGCAAAAATATGGCCATGTCTTCTCTCTCAAATTTGGTTCACGTCTTGTTGTAGTTGTATCTTCTCCTTCTGCTGTTCAAGAATGCTTCACAAAGAACGATATCATTCTTGCAAATCGGCCATTGTTGAACACTGGAAAATACTTAACATACAACAATACCACCATGGTGGTCACTCCTTATGGTGAACATTGGCGAAACCTCCGCCGAATTAGCACCATCGAGATTTTCTCAACGAGCCGCCTTAATTCGTTCTTGGGAATTCGAGATGATGAAGTCAAACGTTTACTGCGTAAATTACGTGGCGATTCGTTGCAAGAGTTTAGGGTAGTGGAATTGGAGCCGATGTTGTTAGATCTTACGTTCAATATTGTTATGAGAATGGTGGCTGGAAAGAAGTTTTATGAAGAGAATGTGCTGGATGAGGGATATTCTAAAAGATTTAGAGACTTGGTGACACAAATTATGGCTCATGGTGGGTCAACGAATCCAGGTGATTTCATACCCTTATGGAATTGGATTGATCCAACTGGTTTCGAGAAGAGGGTAATGAAGCTTGGAAACAGGTTTGATGTACTTCTTCAAAAATTAATTGATGAGATTCGAAGTAAAAAAGATGGAGGAAACGCTATGATTGACCATTTACTTCGCTTGCAAAACACCGAGCCTGAAGTTTTTAGTGACCAAGTTATCAAAGGTCTAATACAAGTACGTTGCTCTATCTAATTAGGAGATCTAAGTCAGATTTTTCCATTTTTATTCTTTATTCTGCATTTGTGACTCTCTAAAACGGCTCAATTCTCGCAGGATATATTAATAGCAGGGATTGACTCGACCGCCGTGACTTTAGAATGGGCTCTATCTCATTTACTTAACAACCCAGACGTCTTAAAGAGGGCCACAACTGAGATAGATTGTTCCATTGGACAAGAGCGTATGGTTAATGAAGTTGATTTGTCGAGTTTGAGTTACTTGCAAGGAATAATCTCTGAGACTCTACGGCTAAGCCCGGCTGGCCCTTTGCTTGTGCCACACTGCGCATCTGAAGACTGCAAAATAGAAGGTTATGATGTTCCACGTGACACAATCGTATTGATTAATGCTTGGGCTATACATAGAGATCCAAATCTATGGGAAGATGCTACTAGTTTTAAGCCTGAAAGACATATCAACGTGGTTGGATTTGACTCATACAAACTGTTACCATTTGGTATGGGGAGAAGAGCATGCCCTGGTATGGGAATGGCGCAACGTATGATTGGCTTGACTTTGGCATCGTTGATTCAATGTTTTGAGTGGAAAAGAGCGAGCAACTTATTGGTTGACATGACGGAAGGTAAAGGGCTCACTATGCCCAAAGCCGAGTCATTAGTGGCCAAGTGTAGACCGCGTCCAATCATAAAAGCTATTTTTAGCAAAGCAATTGGCCAAACTTGAAAGTAAATTTTCAATACTAGCAAAGAATGTAATTAACTAAATATATTTTGGTTTGAAACAATGGAAACACTTACTATGTATTACGAAATGAATTCATCTATATATGTAAAACCAATGGATAAGTAATCACACCCCATCCCAAATTACCCTCAACAATTTAGAATGAGCTATGACGACTGTTCACACCTAATTTCAAAAGATAAATGAGATACATGGAATGAACTTGTATTTGTATTAGATTAGAGTGTAGTAGAGTACAATGTGATGCATGTGACGCCCATGTTTAGGAGAGGTACATGAATGAACTGACACCATATCGGAATGAGAGGGATCTTGAGGTTATGCAAGACATGGTTAAGAAAAGGCTTAAAATAATTGATAGCTACTACCTATACCAACAAGGTGCACATTCCTTTTCGGTGGCTCAATCATAGGAACTTCAAAGTTAAGTGTGCTTAGCTTGGAGCAATGCTATGTTGGGTGACCTTCTAGGAATTGTCCTAAGAAGCATGTGAGTGAGGACAAAACATGCTGAAAGGACTCGTGTTGGTTTGTGGGGACAGTCTTCACTCTCGCAAGCAACTCAAGGCAAGTAGGTAGCGAGGCCAAGTTGCAGAGGATGCAGGGGAAAGCCGAGGTCGTTAGGCGCCGAATTCGAATTTAGAATCCTGAGCTTGAGGCGTTACATACAATCTCTAATGATTATTCTTTGATTCTTTCTCTCTTTCTTGTACAAATGTCTTGAGGGCTAAACAACTTATTCTCGAGCACGTTTGTCTTTTCTGATCGGCCTGCCGGCTTATTGATTTTGTTGGATTGACCCTTGACTTGTTGATCGTTAGATCGACTCTTGGTGTGTTGATCGTTGGATCAGCCCTTGGCTTGTTGATCTGCTTGGATCAGTTCTTGCTTTGTTGTTCAACTTGGAGGATCGGCCTTTAGCTTGTTAATCCTTGAAGAATTTGTCGAAGTCTTGAAGTTTTCTGATCTTCAAAGCATGTTCAGGACCCAAGGACTTCAGGAAGTCTTCTCTTGAAGAGTCTTCGGCTTCAAAGAGTGTTCAGTACTTTAGGACTTCAGAATGGGTTCGATATTCAGGAGCTTCTAGAGTCTTCTAAGCTTTGTTTCTGAATTCTCTCTGAACTCTTCTTCTGAAGTCTTCCACATCTAACCTCCTAAAAGAGAGAGGGGAACTCTCTATTTATATAGTTTCCCAAGGCCCAAAGTGGGCTTGAGGCTTATTAACTTTGGGCCTAGCCCTTTAGACTGGTCCTGGTTGACTTTGGACCTTACCCTTTTAGGTTGGACTAACACACCCCGTCTCAGGTTACTCTAGTCAACCTAAAATGAAGTGTACTGACAATGAATCCTATTAAGCACAGTAACCCTTTCAGTGATCAATCACTCAGCAATTCCCAAGAAATACAAGGTTAGCTAGTGCAACTTATCTACGAAATTGTTTACAATGAATTTGGCAGAGCCTCCCCTGAAAACGATCTAAAGATGCCTATTATATAAATGAATGCACAGTTCCAAACATGAAAAACACTTTTGACGATCTACAACCTACTTTTCCTAGACCAACATAACCACATACTAGAGCTAGCTACTTAAGTTATAAAATATGCATCAAAAAGTACATGTACATACAAAATGGTATGCAATCCAGTAAGATTGGTGGCAGGTTTATACTCTCGTAGGTTCGTTGGAAACTCAAACGCTACCTGATAGGAAAATGTAGGAAGAAAGAGTGAGCTAATAAGCCTAGTGAGTGGTATTACCTGATAGAAGAAGATTTTAGAAGAAGATTTCCTCATATTAAACTAAAACCAACATCCTGAGAAAATAATATATATCACAATGAATTTAACATCCCAGGATAATTAAAGCATAAGGAAGTTGCATAATAATAACTCTAAAGGCATAGCATAATTATGTATACTCATCACCCAACTTGTAACTAAAACTCTATTATACTAGCGTAAAGTGATCTCTATACGCCTAACATGCAGTCTCTACCATCTTTGTCGTACTATGCACTGCGTAATTTTTAGGTACATAGCAGAGCAAATCTCTGTCATACTATGCACTCTGCAATCTCCAGGTACATAGCAGAGCAAATCTCTGTCATCTCTATCATACTATGCACCTCGTAATCTCCAGGTACAAAGTAGAGCAAATCTCTGTCATCTCTGTCATACTATGCGCCCTGTAATCTCCAGGTACAAAGCATAGTGAATTTCTTTAAATCTCAAACTCTTCCTAAAAATCATGCTCTACTTCTAAACAACATTTCACAAACTCAATAGGTTTCTCAAATAATATTAAATATTTATAAACTCTTAATAAACATCCATCTCTCAAATATTTCTAAACCATAAGTTCAGTTATAATGTAAAATACTGGAATTACAACACCATTTCTAGATATTCAGAATAATTTCTCAAAGGTCATAAGACATTTCAACATCTCTAAAATCATAACTGAGATAACAAATTACTGAAAATTCATGACAAACCTCTACAAATCTCTTAGCAATTCCTCTAAAATAACGCATGATCATAAATCTCTTGGAGCTACACAATAGTAATTAAATAGTAGAACCATGTCATAAATTAACCATTCACAACTATAGTGAGGTTGATATGTTCGGGTCGTAAAATTTTCCAATCTCTGCTTGACCTAAATATTAATTAAACACTATGTGAACACAGACCCACTTAATCATTAGCTTAAATAATATAATTTTTCAAACTTAAATCAATATAAATTATTTCCTTTCTTAATTCTAACTACAAATTTTGTCATTTTCTCTCTTTTTATATACTACCTTATCCAAAACTATTCTCTCTCCACTTGAATGCATTTGTACTCTTTCCATTATTTCTTTTTAATTTATAATTTTCCAAAATAGCCCACTTCCCTCTCTCTACATGAGTAACCATATCTCAAGCAACTTTTCTCCTTGATTTGACCTCCATTAATGCTATTTTTCCCTCTTTCTCTTTTTATTTTAAAGAAAGAGAAAGGAAAAACACCCTTTCCCTCTCATACTTCCCAACTTCAGGCCTCCCCCTTCCTCTTTTTCTTCTTCTTCTATGCTTATGTTTCTTTCTTTTCGCAACTTTTCTGCTTTCTTCTTCAGTCAAGCTCCCCAATTAATAAAGACTTAAACCCATGAATTTTTAAAACCAAATCTTTAACTCCTTTTCTTTTTTCCCTTCTAACCCTCTAATTTTTCTCAAAAACTCAACATACCAACCTTCTATTTGCTTCTAATAGGCCTCTCCATCTCTTCAAATACACTAACATTTATAAGACAGTCCTAAAACTCTCTAATAAGGTTTCAGCAATCCAGTTTCTTCTAAAAGAAATCCACTTACCAAAAAATAAGATATTCCCCAAACTCTGAGTAGAACTTCTATTCATGATCTCCACATTCTCCACCTTCCCTTTCCAATACTTCCTCTTTTCTCCCCCTTCTCCCAACTATTTTCTCTTTTTTTTATTATATATTTTTTTATATAATTTGAACACTTCACACGTGTAGGCATACCTCCACAACATCTTACACTACACTCCACCCCCACGTGGCCTTCATTTAATGAAACAAAATTTTGTTGTTATTTATTTATTTATTTTTATACTTTTATCTTTATTTTTTAAAAAACAAAAAGACATATAAGTCCTTACAAAATATTACCCCATTTTGAGAATTTCGTCCTTGAAATTCAACAATTCTGATCAAGGAACAAGTGAGGGTATTGGGCACACATTTGTCCTTCATTTTCCCATGTTGCCTCTTCTATTGCATGATTCTTCCATAAAACCTTAACTAGAGAAATAGTTTTACTTCGTAAGACTTGATCTTTTTTATCCAGGATTCGCGCCAGCTCCTCCTCATAAGAAAGGTTCTCCTTCAATTCTACTGGTTGGAATTTGAGGATATGTGTTGGGTCTGGCACATACTTGCGCAACATAGAGACATGAAATACATTGTGAATTCTACAAAGCTCCACCGATAATGCGAGATGATACGATACTGGTTCAATGCACTAAAGGATCTCATATGGACCAATATATCTCGGGTTCAACTTACCCTTTCTACCAAACCTTAGCACCCCCTTCCAAGGCAATAACTTGAAGAAAACTTTATCACCAACTTCAAATTTCAAGTCTCTTTGACGTTTATTAGCATAGCTCTTTTGTCGGTCTTATGCCTCTTTCAACTTTTCCCTAATTACCTTCACCTTCTCAGCTGTGATTTGCACAAGCTCGAGTCCCATCAACCTTCTCTCTCCAACTTCATCCCAACAAATCGGAGTTCTACACTTCCTGCCATTCAATACCTCAAAGGGTGCCATTCCAATTCTGGAATGATAACTATTATTGTAAGCGAACTCTATCAAAGATAAATGGGGAATCCCAACTTCCTTTGAATTGTAAGATACAAGCTTGCAACATATCCTCCAAGTTTGTATAGTTCCCTCTGACTGTCCGTCTATCTATGGATGGAAAGCTGTACTAAAATGTAATTTAGTACCTATAGCTCATTGTAGACTTGGCCAAAATTTGGAAGTAAATCTAGAGTCCCTATCTGAGACTATAGATACAGGAGCTCCATACAATCTGATTATTTCATCCACGTATAGTTTAGCCAACTTATCAAGGGTGTAAGAAATTTTGATTAGTAAAAATCGAGCAGTCTTAGTCAGCTTGTCAACTATCACCCAGATTTCGTGATGGCCATTCTACACACGAGGAAGTCCAAACAGAAAATCCATGGTGATATGCTCCCATTTCCATTACGCATTTGGAAGTGAGTTTAGAAGTCCAGCAACCTTCTGACGCTCTGGTTTTACTTGCTGACAAATTAAACATTTGGAAACATATTCTGCAATCTCCCTCCTCATTCCAGGCCACCAATAATGTTCTCTCAAAGTTCTGTACATCTTAGTAATCCCTGGATGCATAGCATAAGCTAAATTGTGTGCCTCTTCCAAGATCTCATTCTTCAAATCTAGCTTATTCGGTACATATAAGCAATCACACTTAAGTATAGCTCCATCACTTCTCAATGCATAGTCCGCTTACTGACCATTCCTCATTTTGTCTATTAACTTACCTAAAATAGAATCATCCAATTGAGCCCTTAAAAGTTTACCAACTAAGGTAGGTCTTACTTGGAAATGAGCAAGTGAACCTCCAAAATCATCATATCGTTATTTTAGCATTCAAGTTTTCCAATTCACCCAACAAAGAAAAACTAATTGCATTGAGCTAAGCTTTGTACTAGCAAGCCTTCTGCTTAAAGCATCAACTACCACAATAGCTTTCCCGGGATGATATTCAATTATGCAATCATAATATTTTATCAACTCGAGCCACCTTCTCCAACATAGATTCAGTTCTTTCTGGTCACAGATATACTTAAGGCTTTTGTGATCAGTGTAAATATGACACCTTTCACTGAAAAGATAATGTCGCCAAACTTTCAATGTCAAAACCACTTCAACTAACTCTAAGTCATAGGTTGGATAATTACATTCATGTTGCTTCAATTGTCTTGACGGGTAAGCAATCACCTTCTCCTTTTGCACCAATACACACCCAAAACCTTGATGAGAAGCATCACTATAAATATCAAACTCTACACCAATCAATGGAAGTGATAGTATTGGAGTATAAACTAACCATCTCTTCAATTCCTAAAAGCTTTTCTCTCAATTCTTTGTCCACACAAACTTTACATTATTCTTAGTTAGGTTAGTTAATGGAAGTGCTAACTTAGAAAATCCTTCCACAAATCGACGATAATAGCTAGCCAAACCAAGAAAAATGCTAACTTCTGTAACTGTGGTAGGTTGCTCCCACCCAACCACTACCTCAATATTTTGTGGATCAACATAAAGGCCTTCTGCATAAATTACATGACTCAAGAATACCACTCCATCCAGCCAAAACTCACATTTACTGAACTTCATACAACTTCTTATCACGTAACGTCAGTAACACAGTTCTAAGATGCTCGACATGTTCATCATTACTACCAGAATATACCAGTATATCGTCAATAAACACAATCACAAACTGATCCAAAAAAGAATGAAATTCTTTATTCATAAGGTCCATAAACGCAGTGGTGCATTGGTCAAACCAAATGACATGACCAAGAACTCATAATGCCCATAGCATGTTCTGAATGCACTCTTTGGCACATCATCTTCTTTTATTTTAATTTGATGGTATCTTGAACACAAATCAATCTTAGAGAATACTGAAGCACCCCTAAGCTGATGAAATAAATCATCTATTCGAGGCAATGGATACTTATTCAGTATCATTACTTTGTTCAACTGCCTGTAATCAATGCATAATCTCAATGTACCATCCTTCTTTTTAACAAACAACAGCGGTGCACCCCAAGGTGATACACTAGGCCTGATGTAGCCTTTATCTACGAACTCTTGAAACTATGTCTTCAATTTCTTCAACTCCTTGGGTGCCATTCTATATGGAGCTTGTGATATGGGTGTAGTACCAGGTATCAAATCGATGGTAAACTCAATCTCTCTATCAGGTGGTAAGTCAGATAAGTCATATGGGAACACATTTGGAAAATCTTGCACAACTAGTATATCTTCAAGTTTCAGGTTACTAACTTGTGTGTCTACCACATGCGCTAAATACGATGTACATCCTTTTCTTAGCAACTTATTAGCCTTCAACACTGAGATCATAGTTGATGTCTGATAGCATGCAATTATGCTATCTTATTTCCTATTATTTTAGCTAGTTTTGTATGATTTTGTGCGCTTTGAGCCTATTTGTGTATATTTGTAGAAACCGAGCTAAAGGAGCAAAACGAAGTGTTCAGGGTATTTTAGTCATTATGGAGCCATTTCGGGCCATTTTAGAGAGCCAAGAAGAGAAGAAATGATGCATAAGCAATTTGAACCGAGAGGACGACGTTGCAATGCTAGAAATGGTGTTGCAATGCCCAAATACATTATGCAAACCCGAGAACTAGCGTTGCAACACTGCCCTGTGGTGTTGCAACGCTAGAATCACGCTGAAGAGGAAGTTTTCGTCCATAGTGTTGCAACAATACCCTTGCGTGCAACATGATACGCTGCCATTTTGGACAGCGTTGCAATACTGTCTAGATAGACAGTATTTAGCCTTTTCTTTCTCTTCGCCCCAAAGGAGGCCAATTCGAGAGTTTTAGCCATAATCTCGCTTCCATACCATATTTGAGGGTATTTGGAAGGATTTGTGAGCGTTTTGGAGTAGAATTGATGCCCTTGGAGCTCAGGTTCGAAATTTATCACCTCAAGAACACGGGATCGTCCTTCGTTTGCACTTTCTTTTCCTTTTCATTTCCTTTATAATTATTTTAGTGGCTGTAATTAGGGGTTTCTATTGTCTAATTGCTGAATATGTTTAACTAATTCCTAATTTCTATGGGTTGTTGTAATTTTTGGACCATTGCATTTAATTTTAATTAATTTAGTTTGTGATTGTTGTTTAATTAGTTTTTATGTTCATTTATGCATTTTAAGTTTAATGCCCTTAGATTGTGTCCATTAATTAATTGAGGTAGGACTAGGAGGAGACCGACAAGAGATTCCTAGTTAGCTTAATGCACGATTAGTTAGCTATCCAAGTGACAGCGGGATAACTGGTTAATTAATTTAGTACTGAAGATTAATTAATTGGGCACCGTCTAATTGATTAGTTACTAAGTGGAGGCTCGATAGAGATAAGCTTAGACTAGAACTGGATGCATGACTATAGATTAATTACCTGAGTGACAGCATGAGTAATAATTAATCTATAGAGGTCATTGATGAAAGGTCGTAATATCGGGTCAGAATTAATTAATGAGACAGACACAAGATTTAATTAATTATACTCGAGATTTGGATGAGACTGACAGGAGATTCCATGACCTTCGGCTTCTAGATTTATGAATCGAACACTTGGTTATGCCTAATTGCTAGCTTAATTAAGTAAATTAAGGTCCATGAATGCAATCAACACCCCTAGAATTACCTTTCGATTTGTGTCTCCCATTTATTTTGCTTTCTAGGTTTAGAGTTTATTTTCCTATTTTCTCATGCTTTCTGTTCTCTAAATAAAGTAAAGTGAGATTGTAACGACCGGCTTATTTAGGAGTTTAATTTCAAATTATGGAATTAAGTGGAATGATTTTCATTTGGAAAGTTAAATTTGAAGGTTAATTTGAATTTTAGAAAGAGAAAAAGGGCATATTTGGAATTTAATAAGTTGTTAAGGGCAATTTTGAAAATTTTTGTTGGTCAAGGGGCAATATGGGAATTTTATGTTTAAAAAAAAAAAAAAAAGAATTACCATCCTTATCCCTCCATTTTCTTCTTCCTCTCCCTCACCGACAGCTCTCTCTCTCTTTCTCTCTCTCTCTCTCTCTCTCTCTCCCTCCGACCGAACACCCATCTCCATCGCCGGCTGCTTCTTCTTCTTCCTCGGGATGCCGCCGGCCGCACGAAAGCTCGACGGAGAGCTACATCACGCGAGTCTCCAACGCCTCGCCGGAAACTCGCGAGCAACGACCGTCGGAGCTCCAAATCGAGGACCCACGCAGTCCCGATCGCCGGAGAAGCTTTGAACCGAACACCCACCCTCTGCCGGTTTTCTTCTTCTTCTTCTTCTTCCCCAATCCGACCGAAGCTTCAGCTTTGTCTTCCTCTTCTTTCGTTGCCCAGCTCGCCGGAAGACGCCAAAGAAGCTCGGTTCGGCTCAGATCTACCAAAAGAAAACCGAGGACCCACGCATTTGAAACACCTCGCCGGAGTTTATTCTCGCAGCAAGTCGCTGGTTTAAGCACGAATCTGACCGGAAGGGGCCGATTCTGTCCAAATTCGAAGTCCACGTGCTGTTTGGAAGCCCCACGCGCCGACCAGAGTCCTCACGCGCCGGCCACGCGCGCCCACGCGCCCCGTGAAGCCCACGCTCCGTCGTCGGAGTTTCACGCGCCGCCGCTCGCCGGAGTTGGGTAAAAATTGCCATTTGGTCCGTTTCGTCGAGTTATTAATGTTAGAATGTGTTTTAGCGTAATTCGGATGGTTTAAGACACGTTTAGGAAACTTTTTAGGTGATTTGTCGAGGACCTTGGATTGTACTTGGAGTGGGGACTCGAGAAGCTCATTACTAGTGAAGAAAGGGTATTTTAGTAAGTAAAGATTTAAGGTAAGGGATCTCACAACGAAAGAAGTTTTCGAAACCTAGAGCTAGCTCTATATTTATTTTGAAGTTTATGTTTTCGTGTTAAGTATTTAAGAAAGAAAGTGTTTTACATGTATATTCCTTTTACACTAGTTCCATGAGTTCTATTTGAGTTTTCATGTTAAAAAGAATGGAAATGATATGTACGTTTTTGAAATGCGATTGCCTTGACTTATGCATTCATGAGTATGTTCTAAAACGAGCGGGACCTCATGCATGTGTTGTGTGCTCATGAAAAGATTTATGTAAGGCCGTGACGATAATTCTCCCAAAAGTTTTATGTGGGTTATGAGGGAACCTGAGTCTTCGGACTCTTTATGCTCCCGGGGTTCGAGAGTGCCCCACGATGGTAGCCGACGGGCTTGAGTCTTCGGACTCCACGATGGTAGCCTTCGGGCTGAGTCTTCGGACTCCACGATGGTAGCCTTCGGGCTGAGTCTTCGGACTCCACGATGGTAGCCTTCGGGCTGAGTCTTCGGACTCCACGATGTATGTTAGCTTTCGAGCTCAACTCTCAGAGTTAGGGGAGGACTCTATTCGATGGAAAAACTATGTCTTCGGACTATTCACGAGGCCCTCGAGAGAATTTAATCGTTCACGAGAGCCGCGAGGAAAAGTACATGGTTTATAAAACGAATTTTAGGTCCCCTACTAAAGCGATGGTTTACGATGGTTTTATGATTTAAAATGACATGTTGCATGCGAGTGAAAATCTTATTTTGAAACTATGAGTTACTTACTGAGTATTATTCGTTAATACTCACCCTTTTCCTTTTAAAATGTTTTCAGGTAAGGCTAAGATCGGCCCTAGCGCGTGACCGGAGATCAGTTACCCGAGTCATGGGAGCCGACCGATCGCTATTCCGCTTCTTTTATGTTTCAGGATGTACATAGAACTCATGTCGAGTTTTTAAATGTTTAGGAGAATGTTTCAAAGTCTTTTAACCTTTCTTTGTAAATCGTGCACGTGTATTGGGCTTTCTGCTGTTTGAACCCTAGCATCATATTGAGAAGTTTGTTGGATGCTAGGAGGTTGTTTGAAAATCTTAGAAGTGTGTTTTTCTATGTCTTATCAGGTAAGGGTCAAATTTTTGGTTTCCACGTAGTTACGCCGTTATGTTGCCGAAATTTTCGGTAATATAGCGACGTGACTTAGTAATGACTCTTAGGTAGCGTGTTGAGCCTATAGGGTCGTTACAGTTGGTATCAGAGCAATAGGTTATAGGTTCTGTAGACTAGCTTACTTCGTAAGCATCAGGTATCCCATGACTAAGTAGTGATTTCCAGTCATCGCGCAGGTACGCCTCTGAAGTAAACTTTTAATTCGTTTGTTGAAAAGCATGTTATTTTTTTTATGAAATGATTCATATGTGAAATGTATTTTTAAGTTAAGGAAAGTTTAAGAAAAGTTGAAAAGTGTGATCCCTTTTGATGTGGAGGTTAAACTTGTTTGTGTTTGTTTGTTAAGTATGCCGCCTAGAAGGAGAGGCAGAGAACGGGGTAGAGGACGTGGTGCTGGTAGAACACATGACTTACCTCCTGAGATGCCAGTGGAACAGGAGGTGAATTCTGGGGCAAATTCCCCTGTTGCTCAGGATCAACCTGATCCAGTTATGGAGCCTGCAAATCCTACGGTTGCGTCATTGATGTTAGAGGCGATGCAGAACTTAGTACAAGCGACCGTGACGACCCAGTTAGCGCAGATGGGTCAAATTTCTACGCCAGCTTCATTACAAGCCCGTCACTTGAAAGACTTTAGAAAGTATGATCCAAGGGCGTTTGACGGATCCTCTGGGGATCCTACAGTGGCGGAGTTATGGTTGTCCTCTATGGAGAACATTTTTCAGTTGATGAGTTGCCTGGATGAATATAAAGTTTCTTGCGCCACATTTATGCTGAGGGATGATGCGTACCTATGGTGGGAATCTGCTCAGAGGACCATAGGTACAGGAGGGGGAGTAGTGACGTGGCCGATGTTCAGAGAGGCTTTCTGGAACAAATATTATCCTGCGACTGCACGATATAAGAAACAAGAAGAATTTCTACAACTTAAACAGAATCGACGTCCAGTGGACGTCTACGAGAGGGAATTCACAAGGTTATCTCGTTTTGCTCCCGAGCTGGTAGATACTGAGGCCAAGAAAGCGGAGCGTTTTGTAATGGGTTTGGATCCTCAGGTTAAAGGTGTGGTGCAGGCTGTAGCACTTCACGACTATGCTGCTGCGGTAAGGACAGCAGAGTTTATTGTTGCAGGCCAACAGATTGAGATTCCTATGGTCCAAAACCCGAGTCAGTCATCCTCTTTTCACAAGAGGAGATGGAGTCAGGCAAACTCGAATCCCCAGCGTTCTCAACAGTCTTCACAGTCGTCCATGAGATCGCAGGCCGCTTTTAGCCAGAGCCAGCAAGTAAATAGGCCGGGACCTAACATTGGGGAGAAACCTCGTTGTAATGAATGCGGAAGGTTTCATTGGGGTCAGTGCCTGATGCGGTTTGGGTTGTGCTTTCGATGTAAAAAGGAGGGACACAGAGCTGAAATTTGTCCTACCCTCCCAGACAGGAGAGGCCAGTCTTCGGGTTCAGGTGGAGTAGGACTTAATAGGCCCGCACTGTAGCAAGGGAGAGTTTTTGCTAGTACCAGCAGGGAGGCTGGTAACTCAGATGCTGTAGTTACAGGTATGCTTCCCGTTTTGGGATATCTTGCGTTTGTGTTATTTGATTCAGGTTCTACACATTCCTTTATTTCTGCGTCTTTTGTGAGACAAGCTGAGTTAGAACTTGAGCCATTACCCTCTGCTTTGTCTGTTGCTACTCCGATGGGGTTGAGTCTATTAGCTACTGAGGGGATTAAGAATGGTAAGATGATAGTTTCCGACCACGAGCTGGATGTGAATTTGATAGTCCTCGAGATGGAAGGGTTCGATGTTATTCTAGGCATGGATTGGCTGGCTTTGAACCATGCTAATATTGATTGTTTTCGTAAATAAGTGGTGTTCACGCCACCAAAACAGGCCAGTTATAAGTTTAAGGGGACTAGAACTGAATTAATCCAAGAGTGGATTAGTGACGAACGAGGAACCCCAAATGAGGGAGCTATGAAGGAATGGAAAATAAGAACAAAAGAGAATATGATTGATGATTCGTGGGGTCATTTGAGACTTTGGAGAGGATTAGCCCCGTACTCGTGGTTTAACTTGTTCACCTTTCTCTCTATAGTCATGATGTGCTTTATGTTCCTCTCGTTGAGGAAAGGTGTTGCTCGGTGATGGAAAAGAGACTTAATGGATTTAGTAAAGGAAGAGAAAGGTGATATAGAAAAGATATGTTTGTCTCAAGAAAAAAAAAAGGAAACGGTTATGTTGAGGTGCCTAATACTCAAGTATGGTGTGCTTTGAGGATAGAAATCCTTAAATGTGGTGAAAGAAATTTGGTTAGTATTTGAAACTCAGAACTTTGTAAGCTTTGGCTGAAGGTAAGAACTTGAGACTTTGGTTATGGAGCCTAGCTTAACATGTGAGATCTTACTCCTAAGGTAAGAGTTTAAACTTGTGAAACTCAAGAATTGGAAGAGAATTTCGTTAAGATTTTGTCTTAGGCTTGCAAAGGAATTGAAGGAAAACAATCTCTTAGTTGGACTTCATTATTGGCCTTAATTACTAAAGAACTAAAGGTGGAACCGAAAAGAGTGGTTCGAATATTACTCACTCCAGTGGATGAAGTTGGCAAGGCAATAGTGGAAGTCTGGATCAGATAGAATTGAATTTGGAGGCCGAGGACGTGGGAGGTGAAACCCAGAAAGCGATTCAAATGATGGTGACAATGCGGATAAACTTGCTAGCTGGAGTTCGGGTTTGGATGAGAATAGAGTTTGGAGTAGTGGTGGTTGTGCAAGGTCCTAGAACCGAGAAAGTGAATGGAAGAGCCAACGCCAGAGTTGGAAATCGAGCAATGATGGTGGTGATAAGTTGAATATTCAAGGGTCAGATTGGAAGGCGACATCAAGAGAAATGAGCACACTAATTGAAAAGTATTAAGTCGCCCTTGAGGCGTAAATCAAACCTATGGTTGGAATGGAGGAACTGAGAAGCAAACAACAAAGAAGAATGCGAATGCAGGTGCTAGTAACGTTGCAGGTTGGGGTATAGCCAGCCCTGCAGATAGAGGGAAGTTATTATCAAATTGGAGTTAGTGATTGATAGTAATATCTCAGTTCAAATACGAGCCCTAGTTTCGGAAGATGGTTTTCTTAGGACTCGTGGTATCAAAGGATCGGTTTCGGTGATTCTAGCAAGGTCAGAATCATTAACCAGGTGGCCTTGACTAGTTTCAATTAGTGAGATTTCAGGAGCTCAAGCAGGATGGATATTTAGTATTAGTGCTCGTTGTGGAGCTGGCAAGTGGTTATTCATGGTATTGTTCTCGAGAAAGGATTGGTTGAGAGTCGATATAGCTTGGTAAGGTGATCTTTGCTCTATGCTAGTTGAAGGTTTACAAATGCAACTACTTGACCTATGGTTTGGTAGGGGCAGCTAAGGACTTTGCTTTGAAAGATTTCAAGGCACTATTGGTGTCAGAAGAAGGTTTCAAACCTTTCGTAGCCTTATAAACCTAAAGTATTGTTTATCCAGGAATTGAGCATGTGGCAGCTTGGATGGTTCGAGTTAGTAAGAGTTTATGATGTCGAGTTATGCTATCGCAAGATTGAAGGGAAGTGAAGTTCGTAGTTGGTTGTCTTGTACCCTTGATCGTGGCACAATAATAGGAGCTTTAAGATTTGAACAAATAAAAGATAACTGGTGTTTGGTTAGGTCGTTGATAGGCGAACAAGTATTCAAAGTTTTTTTAAGACTAGCCACTTTCGAGGACGAAAGTTCTTTTAAGGTGGGTAGAATGTAACGACCGGCTTATTTAGGAGTTTAATTTCAAATTATGGAATTAAGTGGAATGATTTTCATTTGGAAAGTTAAATTTGAAGGTTAATTTGAATTTTAGAAAGAGAAAAATGGCATATTTGGAATTTAATAAGTTGTTAAGGGCAATTTTGAAAATTTTTGTTGGTCAAGGGGCAATATCGGAATTTTATGTTTTAAAAAAAAAAAAAAAAAGAATTACCATCCTTATCCCTCCATTTTCTTCTTCCTCTCCCTCACCGACAGCTCTCTCTCTCTTTCTTTCTCTCTCTCTCTCTCTCTCTCTCCCTCCGACCGAACACCCATCTCCATCGCCGGCTGCTTCTTCTTCTTCCTCGGGATGCCGCCGGCCTCACGAAAGCTCGACGGAGAGCTACATCACGCGAGTCTCCAACGCCTCGCCGGAAACTCGCGAGCAACGACCGTCGGAGCTCCAAATCGAGGACCCACGCAGTCCCGATCGCCGGAGAAGCTTTGAACCGAACACCCACCCTCTGTCGATTTTCTTCTTCTTCTTCTTCTTCCCCAATCCGACCGAAGCTTCAGCTTCGTCTTCCTCTTCTTTCGTTGCCCAGCTCGCCGGAAGAAGCCAAAGAAGCTCGGTTCGGCTCAGATCTACCAAAAGAAAACCGAGGACCCACTCGTTTGAAACACCTCGCCGGAGTTTATTCTCGCAGCAAGTCGCTGGTTTAAGCACGAATCTGACCGGAAGGGGCCGATTCTGTCCAAATTCGAAGTCCACGTGCTGTTTGGAAGCCCCACGCGTCGACCAGAGTCCTCACGCGCCGGCCACGCGCTCCTACGCGCCGCATTGAAGCCCACGCGCCGTCGCCGGAGTTTCACGCGCCGCGGCTCGCAGGAGTTGGGTAAAAATTGCCATTTGGTCCGTTTCGTCGAGTTATTAATGTTAGAATGTGTTTTAGCGTAATTCGGATGGTTTAAGACACGTTTAGGAAACTTTTTAGGTGATTTGTCGAGGACCTTGGATTGTACTTGGAGTGGGGACTCGAGAAGCTCATTACTAGTGAAGAAAGGGTATTTTAGTAAGTAAAGATTTAAGGTAAGGGATCTCACAACGAAAGAAGTTTTCGAAACCTAGAGCTAGCTCTATATTTATTTTGAAGTTTATGTTTTCGTGTTAAGTATTTAAGAAAGAAAGTGTTTTACATGTATATTCCTTTTACACTAGTTCCATGAGTTCTATTTGAGTTTTCATGTTAAAAAGAATGGAAATGATATGTACGTTTTTGAAATGCGATTGCCTTGACTTATGCATTCATGAGTATGTTCTAAAACGAGCGGGACCTCATGCATGTGTTGTGTGCTCATGAAAAGATTTATGTAAGGCCGTGACAATAATTCTCCCAAAAGTTTTATGTGGGTTATGAGGGAACCCGAGTCTTCGGACTCTCTATGCTCCCGGGGTTCGAGAGTGCCCCACGATGGTAGCCGACGGGCTTGAGTCTTCAGACTCCACGATGGTAGCCTTCGGGCTGAGTCTTCAGACTCCACGATGTATGTTAGCTTTCGAGCTCAACTCTCAGAGTTAGGGGAGGACTCTATTCGATGGAAAAACTATGTCTTCGGACTATTCACGAGGCCCTCGGGAGAATTTAATCGTTCACGAGAGCCGCGAGGAAAAGTACATGGTTTATAAAACGAATTTTAGGTCCCCTACTAAAGCGATGGTTTACGATGGTTTTATGATTTAAAATGACATGTTGCATGCGAGTGAAAATCTTATTTTGAAACTATGAGTTACTTACTGAGTATTATTCGTTAATACTCACCCTTTTCCTTTTAAAATGTTTTCAGGTAAGGCTAAGATCGGCCCTAGCGCGTGACCGGAGATCAGTTACTCGAGTCATGGGAGCCGACCGATCGCTATTCCGCTTCTTTTATGTTTCAGGATGTACATAGAACTCATGTCGAGTTTTTAAATGTTTAGGAGAATGTTTCAAAGTCTTTTAACCTTTCTTTGTAAATCGTGCACGTGTATTGGGCTTTCTGCTGTTTGAACCCTAGCATCATATTGAGAAGTTTGTTGGATGCTAGGAGGTTGTTTGAAAATCTTAGAAGTGTGTTTTTCTATGTCTTATCAGGTAAGGGTCAAATTTTTGGTTTCCACGTAGTTACGCCGTTATGTTGCCGAAATTTTCGGTAATATAGCGACGTGACTTAGTAATGACTCTTAGGTAGCGTGTTGAGCCTATAGGGTCGTTACAGAGATTATTCACGGTACTTAATTGAATAAAAAACCAATCCTAGTGAATACAATACTTGATTGGAATACTGTTTTATTATTACTTCTATCGAGTGTGCTTGCGTGTACACCCTGATCAATGCCAAGGTTCTCCTCTCACCCCTAAACCTAATCTTAGCTTCATCGGGACGTTTAATTACAACCTCTTTTTTATAGCAATCAATCGATGCGTGTTGTGGATAAGAAATCCATTCTCATAATAATATCAAACTCATGGATATCTAGTTGTATCAGGTCAACAATCAATTCCTTATCTTCTATCTAGATTGCACAACCACGATAAACATTGTTCGCTACTAAAGCTTCTCCCATAGGTGTAGCTATTAATAACTCACCAGGCGATAATTCTAACTTTTTATCTACCCCAATCGTAAACGCAAAAGAAATAAATGAATGCGTAGCACCAGGATCTATTAAAATGTGAGCATTCTTACCAAAAATAGGCAACCTACCCATAACAACATCAGATGACTCTCGAGCCTCCTGTTGCGTCATAGTAAAAATCCTCCCCTTACCACAAGGCCAGATCACATGCCCCTTTTGCTTCGTTCCACTAGAGATTCCTGCATTACCTTGACCCTTTTCACCCATCATAATAGGCTTTGCCTATACACCAGAATGCCTCTGACCAACTGGTTTAGACGAGCCACCCTGTGAAACACTTCTCTCTTGTAATAGTTGAGGACACTCTCTCCTTAAATGTCCCAGTTACCCACAATTATAGCAAACTCTAGTTTCCCACATACACTGGCCTTAATGGAATTTGCCACAATTTTGACATGCAGAATTCTTATTTGACGGAATGCTTACTCTCCTTGCTGCTCGATTCGCTGAGTTCCAAAAGGTCTTAAAAATTTACCTGAACCACTACTAGCCGATTGGCTAACATTTGGATTTGCTCTGAAGTTTGTTGCTCCATGAGACCTCAGTTTAAAATTTCAATGACCTGTTACTCCTGGTACAAAACCCATGTTGCCACTCCTAGATGATCTATTTCCTGAAGTATTTGTGGTACTAAATGCAGGACCACATACATTTTTGAATGCTTCTTTCTGATTCTTCTTCTCTGCCAAACTCTTTTCAACTCTCATGGCCATCTCCACTAATTTTCCAAACTTTCTCCTTTGGAACTGGCTGTAATAGGAGTTCAAATTTCTTCTCGCAACCCATCTTCAAATCTCTTGCATCTATCCATTTCATCCTCAATTACACTGGTGGCATACTTAGACAGCTCTGCATACCTCTTCTAGTATTCAGTGACTAACATTGACCCCTACACAAGCCTTAGAAATTCATCTTGCTTTGCATCTTTATAAGATCGCGGGTAATATTCATCATAGAAAACCTTCTTGAACTCATTCCATCCAAGTACCTCTAATTTTGGTCGATTACTTCTCAACAATCTCCACCAATCATTTGCCCTTCCTTGGAGTAGGAAGGTAGCAAGCGTCACTTTTCTGTCTTCAGGATACACCATCATATTAAAGCATTTATCTAACATGTGTACCCACTCTTCAGCATTAGTTCGGACTGTTGTTCTAGCAAATGTAGTTGAGCCCAAGGCTTTAAGTCTTTCAATTCCAAAATTCTTCTTTGGGATCACTTCTGAGTGCTTGAATCCCCTCTGCTACCCCTTGAGACATCCTCACCCTCAGTCGTTCATCCTCATTGCTTACATTCTCTAGTTGATCTACCTGTTGGTGACTAGATTCACCAATTGTTTCTTCCCTCACATTTTGTTCCTCAGGTGCCTATTGAGTTTCCAAGTCTCGTAGCCTACGCACTTGATAACTCTCATTTATGAGTGTTATTTGACTCTAAAAACTAAGTTATTTGCTTAGAAAGCGAGTGTTTAACGTTATAATTCATGTCATTTAGGGAAAATTTAAGTAAAAACAAGTTTTGCATGTGTTTGAAGTGTTGATTTTGTAAAAATAAGTTTTTAGGTGTATTTAGAGTCATTTTTGTTAAGAAAGTGTTGATTTTTGTTGATTTTGTGTAGAGCTTGAAAAATGACCCAAATGCGCCCACATTCTGGCTGCAACTGAGGCAAAAGAAAGATGATACAAGAGATATGCGACCAGGATGCGCCAGCAATTGAAAGCAGAAGGCAAATTCCAATTGTTGCATGAAAAACTCAAAATGCGCCCAACTATGCGGCCGTATTTAGGCCATTTAGACAACAATACAATTGCGCTCAACTATGTGGTCGCATCTGGACCTTTTCGATAGATTCTCCCATATTCGCGAGATTTGCAGAAAAAATCTGATAAAATCAAATATTCTCAATCAAATCTCCGAGGATCAAGGGATATGATCGATCAAGCCTCTCCACACTGATCTCGGCAGCAAACCCTAGACCTTGAGGTCTATAAAAGGCAGTTCAAGCTTAGTTTTAGGAGAGCTCAGATTTCTATCTTCTTCTCCAAATTTGCAGTTTTCTTTTCAGCCGCCATACCGAGTCTCCCCCAAGTTCTATTCATACTTCATTCGGACACGAACTTTGAAAGAAGGGAGTGTAAGCACTTGTTCTCCTTGAGATAGGTTGAATAAAGTCAGAAAGAAGGAATAAACTTTGGGTTCTTTATCGCTTTCCTTTAAGTTTTGTACGTTATGTTTTTCTTTCAAGTTCCGTTACTGTTTTTATCAAGTTGTAAGTTTCTATTTCTTTATTACATTTCAAGTCTTTAAGTTGCAATTCAAGTTTTGTTTAATTTTGCACGTTAATTCAATGAAGTTCATCTTTTCTTATTTAAGTTTTCTTTTTATTTTCTGCACTTTAGTTTTCTTTTTAATGAGTAGCTAAACCCTTGGAAGGGATTCAATGAAGTGGATACCCTAAAAAGGAGATAAGCCCCGCCATGTGATTCAAGTAACTTTGCTTAACATTTAGCACCGTTTGCTTTTATCGAGTTTAAGTTTCATTGTTAGCTTAAACTGATCACTTGAGTTAACATAGTTTGTGTGAGATTCAATACTAAAAGGGTTGGATCGAGCACGCATTTTCATAAAAGCAATCTAAGAGAAGAGTCTAGACATAGAACTTCGCTTTTTGTACCTAGACATAGGACAAAAACCTTAAAATCATTTAGTTGCGTTCCTTAATTATCTAGTTAAAATTAGCCATAGACATGTGTGTTTCATTGCTTAGTCTCCTAAAAGCACTTAGAAAATGGTTGAATAGGTGTTGAACTCGATTCATGGTGTTAAGTGTCGGTTAGGGTAAGTTGCGGGTGCATTTTAGTAGCATTTTGTCTGAATCGCACATAACTCGAAAGATGCAGTATGCAGGCGCAAGAGGCAAAATCTCTGAAATAACCAAACCTAGTTAAGAAAGTATGCAGGCGCATGGTGGACACATTTCCTCAGGGTTGAAACAGATTTGAACTCCCTGCTTCTCATTACTGTTTTTTAATCTTTTCTTTTAGTTTACTTTATTTTCATTGCACAAAAAAAAAACCCAAAATATTTTGTTTACTTGGTTATCTTCGGTTGCAACTTGAAAGCACTTGTATTGTAAATTGAAAAGCTCTTTGTTCACCATTCCCTTGGGTTTGATACTTGGAATACTTCCATATATTACTTGTTGGACAGTGTGCACTTGTGCTCTTTGCGTGGGAACCACCAGCACTCTACCACCTCAGGGCATGATTTCCTATAATGTAATGCATGTCACACAATCATTATGTTAAAATGCAATTACAACTAGACTAATGCTACCTGATAGAAAAATGTAGGAAGCAACAGTGAGCTAATAAGCCCAATGAGTGGTATTAGCTGCTAGAAGAAGATTTTGAAAGAAAATTTCCTCGCATTAAACTAAAATCAACATCCTGAGAAAATAATGTATATCAAAATGAATTTAACATCCCAGGATAATTAAAGCATAAGGAAGGTGCATAATAATAACTCTAAAGGCATAGCATAATATGTATACTCATCACCCAACTTGTAACTAAATCTCTATTATACTAGCGTAAAGTGATCTTAATACGCCTAATAGGCAGTCTCTGTCATCTCTATTGTACTATGCACTACGTAATTTTTAGGTACATAGCAGAGTAAATCTTTGTCGTCTTTGTCATACTATGCACCACATAATCTCCAAGTACAAAGCAGAACAAATCTCTGTCATCTCTGTCATACTATGCACCCCATAACTCCAGGTACAAAGCATAGCGAATTTCTTTAAATCTCAAACTCTTCCTAGAAATCATGCTCTACTTCTAAACAACATTGCACAAACTCAATAGGTTTCTCAAATAACATTAAATATTTATAAACTCTCAATAATCATCAATCTCTCAAATATTTCTAAACCATAAGTTCAGTTATAACGTAAAATACTGAAATTACAACACCATTCCTAGATGTTCAGAATAATTTCTCAAAGGTCATAAGACATTTCAACATCTCAAAAATAATAGCTGAGATAACAAATTACTGAAAATTCATGACAAACCTCTACAAATCTTTTAGCAATTCCACTAAAATAACACATGATCATAGATCTCTTGGAGCTACACAATAGTAATTAAATAGTAGAACCATGTCATAAATTAATCACTCACAACTACAGTGAGGTTGATATTTTCAGGTCGTAAATTTTTTCAAGCTCCGCTTGACCTGAAATATTAATTAAACACTATGTGAACAGATACCCACTTAATCATTAGCTTAAATAATATAATTTTTCAAACTTAAATCAATATAAATTATTTCCTTTCTTAATTCCAACTACAAATTTTGTCCTTTTCTCTCTTTTTACATACTACCTTATCCAAAACTATTTGCTCTCCACTTGAATGCATTTGTACTATTTCCATTATTTATTTTTTATTTCTAATTTCCTAAAATAGCCCACTTCCCTCTTTCTACGTGAGTAGCCATATCTCAAGCAACTTTTCTCCTTGATTTGACCTCCATTAATGCTATTTTTCCCTCTTTCTCTTTTTACTTTAAAGAAAGAGAAAAGAAAAACACCATTTCCCTCTCATGCTTCCCAACTTCACGCCTCCCCCTTCCTCTTCTTCTTCTTCTTCTATGCCTTTGTTTCTTTCTTTTCCCAACTTTTCTGCTTTCTTCTTCAGCCAAGCCCCCCAATTAATAGAGACTTAAACCCTTGAATTTTTAAAACCAAATCTTTAACTCTTTTTTTTTTCCTTCTAACCCTCTAATTTTCTCCAAAGACTGAACATACCAACCTTCTATTTGCTTCTAATAGCCTCTCCATGTTCTCAAATACACCAAAATTTACAAGACAACAATAAACTCTCTAATAAGGTTTCAGCAATCCAGTTTCTTCTAAAAGAAATCCACTTACCAAAAATAATATCTTCCCCAAACTCTAAGTAGAACTTCTATTCACGATCTACACAGTCTCCACCTTCCCTTTCCCAACATTTCCTCTGTTCTCTCCCTTCTCCCCACTCTTTTCTCTTCTTTTTTTTTTTTATTATATTTTGTTTATATAGTTTGAACACTTCACATGTGTAGGCATACCTCCACAACGTCTTACACTACACTCCACCCCCACGTGACCTTCACTTAATGAAACAAATTTTTTTTGTTATTTATTTGTTTATTTGTTTATACTTTTATCTTTATGTTTTTTAAAACAAAAAGACATATAAGTCCTTACATGGACTTTGTTAATTGGGGCCTCCAATTCAAGCTTTGACCCGAATTTTATACAACCTAATTTCATATTTGGATTTTCCATAATTTAAGTTAGGGATCCTTACAAATTTAATTAATCCCTAATTAAATATAATTTCGTCATCAATGTTGGGTAATGACATGACAATCTTTGGTTGGTCGAAATTTCTATTCCAACAGCTGGATTTAGCCTATTTTATCTTAAATTCATTTATGCCCCACTAACTTCGATTCTATGGTGAGACAACATGACTGCTCTATCACTTGTAGCTAACCCTGTTTTACATTCACCATGTAATCATGTTGAAATTGATCTCCATTTATTTCGAGATAAAGTGATTCCAAAGGAATTGGATGTAAGATGCGTACCAATTGGAAGCCAAACTATCGATGGTCTCACAAAGAATCTTTCTAAGCTGAAATTCTATGAAATGAGACACAAACTTGACGTTGTTGCTAGACCCCTTCGTTTGAGGCAGGAGTCAAAAAAATAGCATGATTTTGAAAAACAACCAAAAAGAACTGTTGGAATATATCTACACGTGATATGAACATGCCATAACCTTTCACTCTTTTCCCACTTTACCCGTAGATGCGTGATTTAAACGCCCTCTATTTAGTTATATTTATGGTGTATCTAAGTACTCATCCCCCTAAATCTCTTCGAATTTCAAATTTAAATCAGAGTTTGTTATCATGTGTTAATTTTAAATTTGAAATCTCAATTTTTCAATCTATTTAATTTTCGGTATATAGATCTTAACTTCTTTTTATGTATTTTAATTTTTAGATTGTATCTTTCAAAGTTTTAAACACATATTTATATATTTTTTTATTTTTCACATTTTTATATGATAGCATGCAATTATGCTATCTTATTTCCTATTATTCTAGCTAGTTTTGTTATGATTTTGTGCGCTTTGATGCCTATTTGTGTATGTTTTGTAGAAATCGAGCTTAAGGAGCAAAACGGAGTGTTTGGGGGTATTTTAGTCATTATGGAGCTATTTGGGCCATTTTTGAGAGCCATGAAGAGAAGAAATGATGCACAAGAAATGGGGCCGTGAGGACAGCTTTGCAATGCTTGAAATGGTGTTGCAATGCCCATTTGTATTGAGCAAACCCGAGAGCTAGCGTTGCAATGCTGCCTTGTGGCGTTGCAATGCTAGAATCACGCTGAAATGAAGCTCTCCCTCCGTAGCATTGCAACGGTACTTATAGTGTTGCAACACTACCCCTACGAGCAACATGATATGCTGTCGTTTTGGATAGTGTTGCAACGTTGTCTCGATAGACAACATAAGTTCTTCACATTCTCTTCGTCCAAAAGGAGGCCAATTCGAGGGTTTTAGCCCTCATCTTGATTCCATGCCATATTTGAGGGTATTTGGGAGGATTTGTGAGCGTTTGGAGCGGAATTAAAGACCTTGGAACTCTGGTACGAGATTGATGAAAGGGAGCTTGTTGAAGGCTCTATTAAATACAAGTAACTGCTTGTAGTAATTAATAGTTGACCGGTTCGAACCACAGAGAACTGAATAAATTAAATTTCTATTATTTGGATTTTTTATTGACATAGACTAACACTGACTAGGGGAATTAAGCATAAAATAGACAGAATGACTGAAAGCAGTAAGATAAACGCTAATGGTTAACCTCGGGTACCGTTTTAGGATAAAACTCAGTACAATGCTATTTCTAATCACATAATGCCTAAATACAAGCTATTTCCTAGCCCTCTATTACCTAATCGACTCACTGGTAAAGCCGACTAAGCCCCTAAGCAAACTTAGGTCCCCTAAATCCCAATTAACCCAACCTAGCATCAAGTTAATTAGCCTAATTAGCCCCAATTAGCTGGGCATGTTAGCATTCCATACTAATGTAGCTAATAGCCTTAAGTTCTAGGGATTGATTAAGATCAATTAATTAAACTAAGCATGCATTCCTAATTTAATTAATTAGCTCTCTTGATTCCTAGGTCCTATCATGCAATCTACATGATAGACTAGCCTCTACGATGCAAGCATGAGCCGATCCTAGTATTAGCTAAACCAACGATCACGTATTCAATCGACGCGAATAGGTTGTCAATCTATCTACGAAAGAATACATGCAATGGGCATTCAGGCAAGAATCAAGAAACAATAGAACATGCTGGAAAATACTGAAAATATGGAATAAATCTCACAAAATAACATAGTACCTTATTTACAACCTAAAACAACGTTGATAATCTAGTCGAATATCGTTACAATATTTTTCGACACCAAAGATTAATAAAAAAAACTCCTAAGCTATCCTATTTTACTGAAAACAAAGAGAAATGGCCTTAACTTGGTCTCTTGGCGGCCAAAAAATGGAGACAAAATGACCTAAATCGCAAAAGAATCTATTTATACAAATCGACGGAGCGTCTAGACACTCTGGACAATATCTAAACGCTTCCTAGCATCACAGGGGCTTGCCGTAGCATCGAGTGAGGCTTCATGGGACTGCCGACAGCGTCTAGACGCTACCTAGTGTGTAGCACTGATAAAGGACTTATCGAAGGTCCTATCAAGATTAAATTTATAAAAACTAGACCTCTAAATATTTTGCAATAATAGTGGCCAAGGTCATCCACATGGATTGGAGTTCTTGGATTTAATTAAGTACCACAGTTAATTATGCTAATTTTATTTAGAGAACAAACTTTAATTTGATTCTTTTGACAAATACATAAAACCTAAACTATTATGTACAAAGTTGGAGTCCAATTTTAGAGAGACATTCGTTAATTGCAATTCATGAAGCACAACTATGAAATTGACTAAAGAATTATGAAACATGCAACGATCCTAAGCCAATAATTAGTAAAATATCCAATTGAACTCATGCAAGAAGTAAATCAACCTCTCAGGCTATTTCTACAACTAGACATGGCATTATGAAATTCTCTTAATGACTTCTAGTATTAACCTAATCATTCTCATGCAATAAATTAATCATAGTTATGCATCTAAGTTCTTAGTTAAATTTACTTTCTCAAGCTAAACTTAACTTAACATACAAAGCTATGGTCGGGAGCTTAGAAGATTAATTCAAGATGCATAAAAGACGTTACAAATACATTCAATAAATCAAACATAGTCTTATAACAATAATGCAATCAACTATGAGTCTATAATACTTAAATACATTCAAATACAGGCCACTAAATCCTAAAATTAAAGTAAAGGGAATAGAGAAAAAATGGACGACGTGTGCCAACACTCATTCCTGACGTGATGTCCCACGATTCTGAGCCTTGAGTCTCCTCGTTAGCTCTCCAATATGCTCTCTAGACCTCCAAACAGTGTTTCTATCGAAAATGGGGTTTGGGTCTCTCTAAAATGACTCCCATTGCTTGAATGAAAAGTTTCCTTTTATAGAGTCGAGACAGCGTTGCAACGCTAGGGGCAGCGTTGACGCTGCCCCTTCGAATTTTGTAAAAAAGGGAAATATCTATTTGAGTAGCATTGAACGTTATACCTGCGGATTTTCAAGGTTGAAAAGCTTCTCAAATGGCGTTGCAACGCTGTAAGGAGCATTGCAATGCTCTGCCCTCGGGTCCAAATGCTTTGTTCTTCTTCATCAACACTTGAATATTCAAATATAGCCTCAAGTCACTCAAATTTGTCCAATTATCTCACAATTCTTCGGTTTTGCTCAAAATGCTTGATTTTTGAGAAATAAACATAAAAATACATGAAAGCACACAAAATCATAACGAAACTAGCATAAAAATAAGCCTAGAAATAGCACACTTATGCATGCTACAAGCACTGGTCATTTTTGCTCTAACTCTTCGCTCGTGTGTCCGAATGACCTCTGATTTGGTACATTGGAATCGTGATTCAACGTAAAATCTTCCGAAATGTGCCTTGTGCTCAAATCCATACAAAATGATCAATTAATTAAATTAAAATCTCCAAACTAACATGATTTAGGCATAAAAATATAGGACTATTTTGGTCCTATCAAATAACCCCCAACCTAAATCTTGCTATTCCTCAAGCAAGACATAAATAAAAACATAAGCAATTAGGAATCAATAGAAGCAACATGCATGACTCAATCCTCAATGCTCATTTGGCTAACTAAAAATGCATGATGAGATGCACTGAACAACGCACTATCCACCTATGAGCAAATTTAATAACATTCTCGACAGTCCTTGAGTGTGTGTGTGCAATTAGCCATACAAGCACGGAATAAATTTACACGGACCCCAAATCCATCTTCCCTCTACACTAGCCAAAGAACTAACAAAAGAGCATAAAACAATCAAACAAGTAATGTTAAGCTTAGATGCCTAAACTTAAACAAACCCAGGCTAAACTTGCATTCTTTTACCTCCAAGGCGCTAGCTCTCACACCCATCGTAGGGACCCTTATCTAGAGCACTCGCTCAATGGATGGCCTAACTGGTCACGACAGGGGTAGCTCTTTTCACCAATGATCCATAAGCACACAACAAGTTTATTTTTCTCTTTTTCTTATTTTCTCTTCTAAACAAGAATTTTCTCTTTTAAGCCCTTTTCTTGTTTTTTTTTTACTAGGCAAATAAGCACATCTTTTCCTCCTAAGCAATGCATCACAAGTCTTCATGCAAAAACTATCCTAAAGCTAGCCCAAGGCCTATCGAGGTGACAACGAACATCTAGCCCATATAAAGCTACTCTAGGCCTTCGAAAACATGCAAGAAAGGCTATTAAATGCTCAAAAGTGTTCAAGAAATGCAAGAAATTTTTGTAAAGAGGCTCAAATTAGAACAACATGCTCAACTTTTCATAAGATGCATACAATTAGCAAAATGAGCAAATCCTAGGATGTCATGATCATGCACAGAGCAACCACTTCATCCAAAAATAAAGATCAAAATTTTCAAAATTTCTAAAGATTTTCAACAAAAGTGCACATTTCACTGAATCAATCAAAAATTACATGCTTAACACGATCAATCAAAAGTACGAGCTCAAGTGCTCAAGGACTCCACATCAAAACACAACAACAACTCGAAAGATAGGCCTGAGCTCAAATGCTCAAGGACTCAACCAATCATGCTAAACACATCATCAAAGCACAATAATAACCTCCATCCCCAACCTAAATTCTACATTGTCCTCAATGTACAAAAGTCAGTGAAAATTAAAGGACAAAAAGAAAGGGAACAAAAAATCTCCCCTAAAATTTTAGCATGTAGGTGGGTGGTAGCACGGCGGAAACATCCAAGAATGATAATTCTTCTACCCAAAGGTCATTTTATTACCTAAAAAAGAAAAAAAAACAAAGCTAAAACTACGAAAAGGAAAAACAAAAAGCAATAAAGAAAGTAAGTAAATTTTTTTCTCCTGGCTACCTCCAGGAAGCCTAAATTTTTAAAGTCAATTGCTCGACTCACCGTGTGAGATGTGTCAGAGCACATAAAAATTCTCCCATTTCTTCGGTCCTTCCTTCCTTGAATCTACAAAGCCCACCACATTAAGTAAGCTTCTCAGCATCTGATGAGCTCCAGAAATGCAGGTCTTTTTGTATTTTATCGACTCTGAAAAAGAAAAACAATAAAGATCAAAGAAACAAGACTCTGACTCGTGAAAGCAAAAAGAAAAACATTCGCATAGTAAGGAAAAACTAAATGATAGAACATATGCAGGCCTTTCGACCTCCAACTCTATCACCTGGACCTCCTCAAATTGAAGCTCGACTTCTTTTGCCTCGCATACATGTTCCTTAATTGACAAACAAACTTCATAATATCTGAAATCGTTAGCCATAACTAGAAAACAAGGTATTGACTCTTTTTGTTTACTTTTTTTTTATTAAAATAAGAAAACTAAAATCAAGAAATCAATTTAATTGGCGGTTCCCCGGCAATGGCGCCAATTTGAAATAGAGCTTGTCGAAGGCTCTATCAAATACAATTTATAATACCAATCTAAAATTAACTATTTGTAGTAATTAATAGTGGACCAGGTTGAACCACAAGGAATCGAATAAATTAAATTTCTATTATTTAGATTTCTTATTGACACGGACTGACATAGACTAAGGGGAATTAAGCATAAAATAGACAAAATGACTGAAAGCAGTAAGATAAACACTAATGGTTAACCTCAGGCACCGTTTCAGGATAAAACTCGGTATAATGTTATTTTTTATAACAGAACGCCTAAATGCAAGCTATTTTCTAACCCTCTATTACCTAATTGACTCACTGGTAAAGCCGGCTAAGCCCCTAAGAAAACTTAGGTCCCCTAAATCCTAATTAGCCTAACCTAGCATCAAGTTAATTAGCCTAATTAGCCCCAATTAGCTGGGCACGATAATGTTTCATACTAACGTAGCTAATCGCCTTAAGTTCTAAGGATTGATGAAAATCAATTAATTAAATTAAGCATGCATTTCTAAATTAATTAGTTCTCTTGATTCTTAGGACCTATCATGCAATCTACATGAGAGACTAGCCTCTACGATGCAAGCATGAGTCAGTCCTAGTGTTAGCTAAACTAACGATCACGTATTCAATCGACGCGAATAGGTTGTCAATCTTTCTACAAAAGAATACATGCTATGGGCATCCAGGCAAGAATCAAGAAACATAGAACATGATGGAAAATAGTGGAAATATGGAATAAATCTCACAAAAATAACATAGTACCTTATTTACAACCCGAAACGACATCAATAGTCTAGCTGAACATCGTTACAATGTTTCCCAACACCAAAGATTAACCAAAACTCCTAAACTATCTTATTATACTGAAAAACATAGAGAAATGGCCTTAACATGGTCTCTTGGCAGCCAAAAACGGAGACAAAATGACCTAAATCGCAAAATAATCTATTTATACAAATCGACAGAGCATCTAGACACTCTGGACAGCATCTAGACGCTTCCCAACGTCACAGGGGCTCGCCGCAGAGTTAAGAGAGGCTTTAGGGGGATGCCGATAGCGTCTAGACGCTACCTAGCGCGCAACACTGGTCATTTTTACTCTAACTCTTCCCTCGGGTGTTCGAATGACCTCTGATTTGATGTGTTGGAACCGTGATTCAATGTAAAATCTCCTGGAACATGCTTTGTGCTCAAATCCATACAAAATGATGAATAAATTACATTAAAACCTCCAAGCTAACATGATTTAGGCATAAAAATATAGGACTATTTTGATCCTATCAATTGATCACCTCGAGAACACGGGATCATCCTTCTTTTTCACTTTCTTTCCCTTTTCCTTTCATATATAGTTATTTTAGTTGCTGTAATTAGTGGTTTCTATTTTCAAATTGCTTAATATGTATAATTAATTCTTCATTTTTATGGGTTGTTGTAATTCTTGGACCATTGCACTTAATTTTACTTAATTTAGTTTGTGATTGTGGTTTAATTAGTGTTTATACTCATTTATGCATTTTAGGCTTAATGCCCTTACATTGTGTTGGTTAATTAATTCAGGTAGGACTAGGAGGAGACCAACAGGAGATTCCTAGTTAGCTTAATGCACGATTAGTTAGCTACCCAAGTGATAGCGGGATAAATGGTTAAGTAATTGTAGTTAGTGCTGAAGATTAATTAATTGGGAACCATCTAATTAATCAGTTACTAAGTGGAGGCTCGACAGAAATAAGCTTAGACTAGAACTGGATGCATGACTATAGATTAATTACCTGAGTGATAACAGAAGTAATAATTAATCTATAGTGGTCAGTGATGAAGGGTCGTAATGCCGAGTGAGAATTAATTAATGAGACGGACACGAGATTTAATTAATTACACTCGAGATTTGGAGACCGACAGGAGATTCCATGACCTTAGGCTTTTAGATTTATAAATCGAACACTTGGTTATGCCTAATTTCTAGCTTAATTAAGTAAATTAAGGTCTATAAATGCAATTAACACCCATAGAATTACCTTTCGATTTGTGTCTCCCATTTATTTTGCTCTCTAGGTTTAGAGTTTTTTCCTATTTGCTCGTGCTTTTTGTTCTCTAAATAAAGTAAAGTGAGATTATTCGTGATACTTAATTGAATTAAAACCAATTCCAGTGGATACGATACTCGGTAGGAATACCATTTTATTATTACTTCGATCGCGTGTGCTTGCGTGTACACCCCGATCATTATACTATTCATTAGATAACTAATTAACCTTTTTTGTTGCCCACTGATCACGACTCACAGACATTTTCTATCGATCTGCTTTACCTCCATTAATCGAGGTTTACCATCATCTTCCATTACTTGACCATCTTCTCCAGTTTTAATAGAATTGGAATACAAATTTAGTCTGAATATCAGGTATGTTCCACGTCTAGTACTATTTCAGTTTCAAACACTCCCCCTCATACATGAAATATAACACGCTTGCTTCACTTCTCCTCTTACACTAAATTTAAGATTCTTGTTTTTCTTTCTTTCAGTTGAGATGTGTCCTGCAATAGATCACTATATTATACGATAGGAGGTGGGACGTTGACCTTGTGTCATTAATTTAATCTGTTAGTGAAACTTTTGTAGTTCTAGACATTTATTTTATTATCTTGTAGAAGTTTGTTGTGTTAGTATTCCCTTTCTAGTTTGAATAATTATAGTTTTCTTCCAATTTTATATATTGAGTTTTTGTGTTACTTGAAGTTTAGTTTTCCACATATTTATCAACCAATATTTATCAACCAATATAATATAAATCAATATTCGTTAAATACCTTGTATTTGCATTTATAATTTTAATATTTGATAGCACCTAGAATGTGCTATCTTTAGGCTTCATTTGGTGCTAGTTCCATTACTTTCATGCTCTTATTTTCCTTTTTTGTAGGGATCAACTAATTAGAGCATACCGAAGCTCTTAGAAGGTTCGAGACCAAAAAGGAGCTATTTATACATAAATTCAAGCAACCAAGTCAAGAGGAGATGAAACTCAAGCCAAAATTCCCAATGAGGCAGCGTTGAGACGCCACTTTCGGCGTCTCAATACTGTGGATGCAGGCTTTCAAGCCAATGAACCAACACAGGTAGCGTCGAGACACTACGAACTTGCACAATCTTACTTCGCTCAACTCTACGTGTTATGACATAAACAAACGACAAGCAAAAAATCAAACAAGAAAAATTGACTCATAGATTTATGTGGTTTACTAATGGTGTGTCAGCTACATGATAGGACCAACATAGTTCTATATTTTATGCTTAAATCATGTTAGTTTTGAGGTTTTAATGTAATTAATTGATCATTTTGTAGGGATTTGAGTATAAGGAATGTTTCAAGAGATTCTACGTCGAATTATGATTCCAACGCATCAAACCAAAGGTCATTCGGACACCTGAACGAAAAGTTAGAGCAAAAATAACCAGTAATGCGCGTTGGGTAACGTCTAAACGTTGTCTAGAGCGTCTAGCCGCTATCGGTAGTTCCCTAAAAGCTCCCTCGACACTGCCGCGAGCCCCTGTGATGCTGGGAGTGTCTAGACGCTGTCCAGAGCGTCTAGATGCTCCGTCGATTCCTATAAATAGATTTTTTTCGTCCTCTAGGTCATTTTGTCTCTAATTTTCAGCCGTCATGAAACCATTTTAAGCTTTCTCCTCTCTGTTTTTCAGTACTTTATGTATTTTCTTCCAATTCATAGGTTGGTGTAGCCAATTGCAATGTTGTGAAGCTTGTATTTTAATGTAGTTTTCTTACAATTGCAAGTATTCTTTGATTCCTATGTTTATTCCATAAGCATGTATTTTTGATTGAATTGACACATCGATCACTTTATATGTTTGATTGCTAGTCATGATACACGATTCGTAATTGTCATGTTGATTGAACCGGTAGTGTTAGGATTATTACATGTGTATGTTTTATGGGTTTCAATATCACATGACTTGCATGTTTAATTCTAGGAATTAAAGAAGCATTTTGATTAGATTAAAGTTATTTTATCTAATTAGTTGTCTTAGTCCTTCCAAAACACTTAATGCCTTTACCCAAATAATTTGGAACGGTTTAGTCAGAATTGTTTAGGTAATTAGCGTTAACCTTGACGTTTGTTAGAGTTAATGACTTTAGGAAATTTGTTACTTTTGGGGTTTCCTAAAAAGTTGACTAAGTGCTTGCATAATTAAGTTACATGTTTTGTGTGCCTATGATCAATTTTGCAATTGGATAAAACCGTACCTATGAATTGGATTTTGGTAAGATTTGATCTATCTCTATCTTTATTGTTTATGTTTTATTTTATTTATAAAAACACAAAACCTACATTTTTAATTGCTTTCTCCTTTGCAAATTTAACTTGAGAAATTAATATTCAATTCCCTGAGATCGACCTGGTCCACTCAATGCTACAAGTAGCTTAGGATCGGTTTATAAATTTTAATTTGACGAGCCCTCGAGAAGCTCGCTTCACTACATCCACGAGCAGAGAGAGAAACCTTATTAGGGCAACAGCCCTCCACATATCTCTACATTGGTATGATATTGTCCACTTTGGGCATAAGCCCTCATGACTTTATTTTTGGTTTCACCCAAAAGGCCTCATATTAATAGAGATAGTGTCACTCACTTATAAACCCATGATCTTCCCCTCATCTTGAAAATGTGGGACTTTGATCGCACTCCCAACAACCCTCAAACAAAGTACCATCGAGTCTTCCCTCAAATAGTCATTCCATCTACCCAACTCTCTAGCTTCACCAAGAATTTGCTCTTATCTAGGACCACTCCTCTTTTACAGAGTGCACCGCCTATCTGATAGAGCTCCATTGCAAACCACATTGTGGGTTACATGGTGCCGACCAGTCCTTATTGCACCATTAGCAACCCTCCCCTCGAACCACACTTGTTCGATGAGGACTCATCAAAAATTCTACATGACTATGCCTTTGAGACGACTCACTCATTCTTTGTTTGGCACTTGAGGATTTTATCGACACAGTGAAGTCGGGGGCATGGCTCTAATACCACGTGATAAGGACAACGACCCTTGACATATCTCCACAATGGTATAATATTGTCCACTTTGGGCATAAGCCCTCATGGCTTTGCTTTTGGTTCCCCCCAAAAGGTCTCATGCCAATGGAGATAATTGTCCTCACTTATATACTCATGATCTTCCCCTTATCAAGCGACTCCATCTCATCTCTCATTGCAACAAGCCGTTGAGCAGACTCACTACATGAAACGACTTCTTTGTAGGTGGATGGCTCATGAGGATCCACCCCTTCAGCAACCTGCAGTGCATAAGCCACCATATCCTCAAAACCATACCTCTTTGGAGGTCCAACACCAACACTCCTAGCTCTATCAAGAGCTATACTTGGTTGACGTGCTTGTGAACTAGAGAATTCTGGCATATCAGTCTCTACAGCAACAACTAGCACATCAGTTTCTATAGCAACATGTTGATCTTCTCCACCATGGTGTTGTGATTCACTCCCATATGAAGTAAATTGCAACTCCACCTCTAAAACCCACAAATACAACCTTTTTAGATCTAGATTCTAATTTACCCTCACTTACATGATAGAAAATGGTACAGCCAAAAATTCTCAATAAAGAATAATCTGCAAGCTTACTAGATCACACCTCATAAGGTGTTTTACAATCAATACCTGTGTGAGGTCCACGGTTAATCAGATAACATGTTGTGCTTATCGCTTCTGCCAAAAATCTTCTAGCTAACCTAGCATTAGAAAGCATGCATCTTGCTCTATCAACCAGTGTCTGATTCATGCGTTCTACCTCCCATTTTGCTGTGGTGTATCTCTAATAGTACGATGACGGGCAATCCCTTCATTTTTGCAGAATTCATTGAATTCAGACCCACAAAATTCCAAACATTATCAGTTTGTAGCCTTTTGATCTTCTTCCCAATTTGATTTTCCACTAAGGCATTCCACTACTTAAAAATTTTGAAGACTTCACTTTTATGCTTCACAAAATTTTGAAGGCTTCACTTTTATGATTTATTATAATTACCCAAGTCATTATTAAGTAGTCATCAATCATAGACACAAAGTACCTGCTACCTCAAATAGATTCAACTCAAGGACCCCAACAATTAGAATGGATGTAATCGAGTGTTCCCTTTGTACTGTAAACATCCTTTGAAAACTTGTTGCGATGTAGCTTTCCAAACATACAATGTTCGAAAAATTCAAAATCCTGCATCTTGTGCCCACAAAGAAGATTCCTTTTTGACAGAATCTACATCCCTTTTTCACTCATATGGCCAAGCCTCATATGTCATAGCTTGGTCATATCCTCCTTGTAAACTGCAGATGATGCAACAACAACACAACCTGTTAATGTAGAACCTGCCAAAAAATACAAAGTTTCACACTTCACACCTTTCAAAAACATCTTGAAACCCTTACAAACATTCATAACTTCACATTCACCTTTGAAACTGAAACCCTTACTATCTAGTACACTCAAGAATATCATAATCTTTGTCATTAGTGAAACGTGCCTAACTTCATTTAAGGTGCAAAAAAGACCATCACATGTCTGTATCCTAATTAAGCCTATTCCAACTACCTTGCAGACATCATTATTGGCCATAAAAACATTTCCTCCATCTATCTACTCATAAGTGGAAAACCACTCCCTATTTGGACATATATGATATGCCCCAAAATCAAGAACCCACACATCTTTATAATGTGACTGTTCGTTTACAACTAAGGGTAACTCTTATTTAGAATCGATGTCAATTTTTGCCATGGCGGCATAATCTTCCTTCATTTTTTGTTGCTCATTTTTCTTAAGACATTCATTTTTCTAATGCCTTTTTTCCTTACAGTAATTACAAATATCGTTAGTTTTAGGACCCTTAGACTTTAAATTTTTATAGTTTGACTTTTTTTCCAAGATTTTTCCTATCCCTTATTTCCTGTAACAACTAACCTAGATGCCTGATTTTCTGTAACTGAAGTAGCTACCTTATGACTGACCTCTCTAGTATGAAGAGCAGTTTTACTTCTTCCATAGACAAAGTATCTTTCCCACCAATAAATGAATCCACAAAATTCTCATATGATGAGGTCAAAGACACTAACAGAATTAAGGTAGCATCCTCATCATCTATTTTAACATCAATATTACGCAGATCTAACAAGATTGTATTTAATTGATTTAGATGATCCCTAAGAGGCGTACCTTTCTGCATATGCAGGCTGAATGGACGTTGCTTCAGAAGTAACTTCTTGATTAAAGACTTCATCATGTTGAAACTTCGGGCTTCAACTAGAGACCAGCGACAATTTCTTCATTAGCGACCTCAATGATGACATCATCAGCAAGACATATAGCAGGATTGTTGAATGAGCCTTCTCCTCCAGACTATTCCACTCATCGTCATCTGCATTCGCTTTCTTCGATTTCCCAAACAGCAGGGCCTATAGCCCTTGATCTTCCAACCAGAGATCGCATCTTGATCTTCCATAGACCAAAATTGTTTCTTCCTGTGAATTTATCAATCTTCATGTTCACGGCAAACATCTTTGTTTGTCGAAAACAAAAACCCTAACAACCTTGCTCTTATACCAGTTTGTTATGACAGAAACAAACAACAAGCAAAGAATCAAATAAGAAAAATCGGTACGGATTTATGTGGTTCACTAACGATGTGTTAGCTACATTCACGGGCAGAGAGAGAAACAATTTTATTCTCTTGATGAGCAATAGAGTACATAATACAGAGATATTTGCAGATAAGAGTTAGAGAGTTTATATATAGCACCCCTCTTAAACTCTAAACATAATAGGCTCCAAAAAAAAGCCCAAAAAATGAAAGACTAAAAAAATATCTTCATATAACTTAAGTTTTGGAGCGCCAGATAACAGATTCAAAGCATTTCTACACTACATATTGGTCCTTGACACCATGCTTAATGCTGACGGCGTCATGACGCCACTCGATGCTTGAAACACAAGCATACCTACTTCTGTTCGAAGCGTCTCAACGCTGCTAGTAGCGTCTCGATGTTGTCACGCCTAACTTACAAATTTCCTTATTTTGAAGAGCAATGTCTTGACTCTACCTTTGGGCATCTTGACACTGCCACGTGTACTATAAATACATCACTTCTCTAGGACAAACATGTGTTATCTTTGGACTTTAATTTTCTAGGCACTTTAAAGAGTTTTTCTTTGTATTTTTCCATCTGTAAGATCGAACCAATGTTAGAGTTTAGTTATCTCGTCATGATGAGCAGCTAAATTCTATGTTTGGTCGGTTCAAGTCCAATTGTAAGATTTTAAGGCTTTGGGCGAAGTTGTAATTTCTTTTATCTATCCAAGTATTCTTTATTTCTTGTTTTTATTTTATGAGCATTTGATATTGATTGAACTGACACCTTGATTGATATTAATTACTTGATTGCTATGCATGAATTTATGATCTGTAATTGTCATGAATGAGTGAATTAAGTAGCAATAGAGTTGGCTCACATGTGTGTGATTATGGTTTTTCCATGTTATATAGCTTGCATGATAGACTCTGGAAAATAAAGAAACGAAATTGATTAGGTTGTAGCTATCTCACCTAATTGTTCTTGTCTTAGACTTTCCCATTGTTCTTAATGCTTATGTTGATTTAATATGGAATGTTATCGTACCCAGCTAATTAGATAACAAAGTTTGATTTTGATGCTTTGTTTGAATCATTGAATTAGGAGAACTAAATCTTATCACGACTTTTTAGAATAAGTAAACTATGTGCTTGGATAGGAAAATTGATTTGTTTTTTAAGCCCATAATCAATATTACAATTGGATGAGAACTGTACCTTGAATTGGAAACCTTGGTAAGATTGAATTTTTCCCTTTGCTTTATTTTCTTTTGGTTTATTTTTAGTTTTTTTTTCCAAACCAATACCTCCCTTTTTATTTTCTATTTCAATTTAACTCTGAAAAATTAATTATTTGGTTTCCTTGAGGTTCGACTCGATTTCACTATTTCTACAAGTTAGAGTAGTTTAATCAGTTTTTAATTTGGCGAGCTCGACAACTTGGCCAAAACTTTAGTGCTGTTGTCGAAACCATATTTAGTTTCTCACTGTTAAATTTTATTTTCTTTCTTTCTCTCTGTTTATGACCCGTTCTTCTCACAATATTGATTTGCAGTATATCCCAAAAATTTGAAATAAAGCTCATGAGGAAAGAGGTGAAAGAAAAAAACTATGGGCTAACCAAAGAACGAACATCGAATCAGCTGGTGGCACCAAATTTGAACAAACAACCTACTTGCATTACTTTTCCTAATCTTACAAGTGACTTGGAATTGAAATTTGGATTAATTCATTTACTTCCTATTTTTCTCTGATCTACAGGTGAGGATCCACATAAGCACTTAAAGGAATTCCACATCATCGATTCTGGGATGAAGTCTCATGGGGTGACAGAAGGTAGATCAATCTTAGAGCCTTTCCTTTTTTTTTGAAGGATCAGGCGAATGATTGGCTATATTATCTACCATCAAAGTATTGTATTTATGCCCATTTATTAGCTAGTTTTGTGTTGAATTAGTGAACTTCGATGTGTATTTCTCTTGATTTTGTAGAAATCGAGCTTAGGGAGCAAAACTGAGTGTTCAGGAGTATTTTGGTGATTAATGGAGCTAAATTGGGCCATTTTGGAGAGCCAAGAAGAGAAAACATGATTTATGAAGTGTTGAGAATAGGGAAGAGCGTTGCGATACTGTCTAGAGTGTCTCAACGCTCTGTTGCAGCTCAATTTGGAAGCCAAAGTCGAGGGGACAGAGCGTCTCAACGCTCTGTCTATAGCGTCACAACGTTGGCCTCAACGCTCAAAACACGGAAGAGAGCTTTTCCATTTGTAGCGTTGCAACACTAATTACAACATTGTAACGCTACGTCTGCGTGCACAATAAAACGATTGCGTTTTGGGACAGCGTTGACGCTATCCCTAGCCTTGCAATGCTATCGCAATAGGCATAATAAAAACATCACATTCTCTTTGTCCAAAAGGAGGCTAAATCGATAGGAAATGTCCTATTCTCGATTTGAAGCTGATTTTGGAAGTTTTGGGAGTAATTGGAGAGAGAAATTGAGCGTAATTGATGATTCAAAGCTCGAGAGATGTGGAGATCGCGACAGGAACGTAGGATCGACCTACGTTTGCAAATTTCTTTCCCTTTCCTTTATTTTCAGTACTGTAGAGGCTTTAATTTAGGGATTATTGAGCTGTATTGACTGATTAAGTAGTGTTTATTCCTTAAATACTTGGGATTTATTTGTTTGTATTGGGTTTATGCTTAATTGTTGACTGATTTCGTTAATTACTTGGTTGTATGGACATTCAGGACTATTGAGGGTGTGATTTATTCTTGCATTTAAGGCTTAATGCTTTTAAATAGTGTTCTTTAATTAATTGAGGTAGGACTAAGTTGAGCTCGATGGAGGATACTTAGTTAGCTTAATGCACGTTTAGTTAACTACCCAAGTGACAGAGGGATTAGAGATTAATTAATTGTAGTTGGTGCTGAAGATTAATTAATTAGACACTAGTTAATTGAGTTGTTACTAAGTGAAAACTCGACAGAGAGAAACTTAGGCGAGAACCGAATGCATTACTGTTGGTTAATTACTTGAGTGACAACAAGGTCAATAATTAATCAATAGAGGCCCTTAATGATGAGTCTTAATGACTTGTATGAGTTAACTAGTGTTAGGGACATCTAGGTTAATTAATTATTACTTGAGAATTAGAGGAGATTGATAGGAGATTCCCTAATCACAGGCTTCTAGACTTATGAGTTCACTACTGATTTAGTCTTATATGTTTAATTAGTAGTTAATCCTAAACTCGAATCTATCCTTTAGGTTTGTGTCTCCTATTTATTTTCCTGTTTTTATTTTTGTTGCTTAGTTTATTTTCTTCTGGTTGTGTTCTCTAAATAAAGCTAAGTGAGATTATTCATGGTAATTAATTGAATCAAAACTAATCTTTGTGGATATGATACTCGGTAGGAATATCATTTTGTTATTACTTCGATCGCCTAAGCTTGTGTGTACCTTGATCAATCACTACGTGGACTGAGATGAAAAGACCTTTTCTATAAAATTTATTTCTTGCATCGCGAGCTACCAACAATAGGAAGGAGATATATGTTACACGCAGATCACTAGAGAGACACTGTACGAGTGCTATGAGTGTTTCAAGCAATTATGTGCCAATTTTCCCACCATTAGATTTCTGACAAACTCTGATCCAATACTTCTACGAGGGATTGTTGCCAATGGATAGGACCAACGCAGCAAGCGGAGGAACGTTAATAAAACTCCTACTGAGGCCAAACAACCGATCTCAAACATGGTAGATAACTCCCAACAATTTGGGATAAGAACTGGAGCAATCAAGCAAGTCAATGAGGTAAGTGATTTAAAAAGCCAAATTTATGATCTAACTACTTTAGTTCGTCAATTGGCTGTAAGGAAATTGCAAACAGTTAAAGCATAACTCCAGGACACCCCACAGAGGTGTGCCCACAATTGCAACAATAGCCCATTAGAGGATTTCTTGGCCAACCACAGAGGAAATATGATCCTGATGTTAAGCTTGTCGAGGGCTCAATTAAATACAATTTTTAATATCGATCTAAAATTAAATACTTGTAGTACTTATAAGTGGACCGGGTCGAACCATAAGGAACCGAATAATTGATTTCTATTAAATGGATTTCTTATTGACACAAACTAAGGGGAGATTAAAGAATAAAAGAGACAGAAGGACTGAAAGCAATAAAGATAAAGATCTCACCTCAGGCACCAATTTGGGATAAAAACAAGTAACAATGTATATTTTGATCATCGAAAACCAACACAAGAATCCAAACAACAGTTTATCACCAAATTGACCTTATTAGAAAAGCTGACCAAAGCCACTAAGCTGACTTAGGTCCCCTAAACCAATTAACCCAACCTAGTATTGAGTTAACAACCTAACTATCTCTAATTAGCTGGGCACGATAGTGTTCCATACTAATGTTGCAAGCAGCATTATGCTCTAGGGATTGATTAAGATGAATTGATTAAACTAGATTGGTCTATCTAATTTAACTAACCCGCACTCTTAATTCTAAGGTTCTATCGTGCAAACTACATGAGAGACACGTCTCTACTATGCAAACACGAGACGAACCTAGCGCTACTTAAACTAGCAATCATAAACTTATTCGACGCGAATAGGTTGTCAGGTTATCTACAAATAAATTAATGCTTTAAATGTTAAAGCAAGAATCAAGAAATAATAAGCATGCTGGAAAGGTAAATAAATTCATTCTATAATCTCACAAAACTACAAGGTTACCATTGTTTACACCCGAATCAGCATCAAAAGTCTGACCGACCATTGAAAGGACGTAGCCCAACACCAAGTATTGATCAAAATGCCCTAAAATAAGCTAAAACTACTGAAAATAGAGAGAAAACGCCTAACATGATCCCTTGGCAACAGAAAAATGAGAGACAAAAGACCTAGAGGGAAAAATAAGCTATTTATAATAATCAGGATAGCACCAACGTCTAGCAATGGCTCGCTGCAACGTCACGTGAGGGTAGCTCGACCCTCCATTATGACTCTGCCTTGATGTTGTCCTGTTCTCGTGCATTTTATCTTCTACCAGAGTCTTAACGCATTCAGCTGAGTTGAGAAGCTCTTGTCAAGGGCATTTTGGTCATTTCACTTGTTTTTTGTGTTTGGTTGCTCAAATGACCTCCAAATTAATCCTAATAAACTCTGATTGGATGAAAATGGTCCAAAACACTTCTCTTGCTCAAATACCTACAAAATCAACAATAAAACACATAAAAACTATCGAACTAGCATAAATTAACATGAATAAAATAGGACTATTTTGGTCCTATCAAATTACCCTCAACCTAAATCTTGCTAGTCCTCTAGCAAGGCACAAACAAAACAATAAATGAATCAATGATTGCAAGTACGTGACTTAAATTTCGATGCATAAGAATATCACCATAATCACAAAAAAGAAATATGCAAAACACTATCCATAATTTGAGACACTCTTTAAGACTCTTTCTATCCTTTCTCGTGTGTGTGTACAGCCTCCCTAAAGCAGTCTTCACAAACCCAGGGAAGGTTTATAAGGCTTTCAATCCATCTTCCCCCCCCCCCCCCCCCCCACACTGGCAATAAAACTAGTCACCAAGCTTCCAAACCATCAAACAAGTAATAGGTTACTAGGTGCCTAAACTCAAACCCACAAGATAAACTTGCATCACTTAGAAACCAAAGGGCACTAGCTTTCACACATCTTTTGCAAGGACTCGTATCTAGAGCACACCCTTAATAGATGGTCTAACTGATCACAACAGAGACAACTATTTTTACCCATTGATTCGTCTTTAACTATTAGAAGCTTCCTTTCCTTTTCACTCTTTTTCTTTTCTTTTCAAGAATAATTTTCTTTTTAAGCTTGACTTTTATTTATTTCTTTCTCAATAAGCAAATACCACATTTTTTCTCCTCCTAAGCAACTTATTACAAGCTATCAAGCACTTCTACTTAACAACTAGTCCAACGCCTATCGGGGTGACAACAGACATACAAGCCCTATAACTCAACCCTAAGCCTTCAAGACTACCAAGGATAGGCTAACATGCTCAAAACGTGCAGGAAAGTCAAGAAAATTTTTTAAAACTAGGCATAGAAAGGGCTTAAAAGCATATAGCATTCACACACTTCAACTAATGCAATTAAACCAACATACCAAGTATGTTATCAATTTTCCTCATCAAGCAACAAGCAATCAAATCATCAACCATTCAAGCTCAGAAATATCAAATTTTCGATAAAAACATGCTCAACATATCAATCAGAAGTCTGACGCTCGGGTGCTTAGAACTCAACCAAGATGCAGTAGTCAATATAAGCTCAAATTTTTTTAAAAATTTCAATTTTTTTGAACTCATGTGCTTTTGACTCAACATTATGCTCAAATCATAAAACCCACCTCCGACCTAAACTTTACATTGTCCTCAATGTATAAATATCTAAAAAAACATGGAATGACAAAAGATAAAGGGAACATAATAACTCCCCTGAAAATTCAGCATGTAGGTGAGCGGTGGTTGTCTCCAGCCTCCAAGAATGATAAAATTCTTCCCTCAAGGTCAACTTATTACCTACAAAAATAAAAGAAACTAAGCTACGAAAAAAAACTAAAAGTAGTAAAGGAAAGTAAGTAAATTTTTCGCTTGGCTACCTACAAAAAGGGTAAATTTTTATAGTCAATTACTCGACTCGTCATGTTGCTCTCGTCAGGGCACGTAGAAGTTCTGCTATTTCTTTGGCTCTTTCTTCTTTGAATCCACAAAGCCCACTGCATAAAGCAAGCTCTTCAACACCTGATGGGCTCCAAAAATGCAGATCTTTTTGGAATTTTTAAACTCTAAAAGAATAAAAATAAAAAATAAAAATAACAGACTCTGACTCTAACTCGTAAGACAAAGAAGAAGAGCATTTACAAAGTAAAGAAGAACCGAAGGACAGAACAACGCAAGCCTTTCGACATCCAACTCTATCACCTAGACCTCCTCGTTGAACTAAAGCTCAACGTCCTCTCTTGACTCACATCTTGTTCCTCAAATGGCAGAAAAATCTCATTATTAAATTCAAAATAAGCCTCATAACTTCATACCTCAGGAACGTCAATAGACGATTGCTCTTGAACGCTCTCCAATCTTGCCACTGGATTAATCAACTAGATAGTTTTATCACCCAGCCATTACATTATCGCTCGAGTATCCTCACAGAACTGGAGATTTTCCTGCTGAAACTGAAAAATAGGGGTACAGGCTCTGTTGATCCTCAAGGCATCCATAGGATTGATCCCACTCAGAACATGAGGATCGTGGTTCATCTCATGCTGACCAAGAACTCCAGTGGTGTATGCATAAATGTGCTATTTTTAGGCTTAGTTTTTGGCTAGTTTTGCTATGATTTTGTGTGCTTTCATGTATTTTTATGTTTATTTATCAGAAACCGAGCATTTGTAGTAAAACCGAAGAATTGTGAGATAACTAGAAATATTTGAGCAACTCAAGGCTATATTTGAAGATTCAAGTGTTGAAGAAGAAGAAGAAGGCATTTAGACCCGAAGGCATAGCGTTGCAGTGCTCCTTATAGCGTTGCAACGCTCCTTATAGCGTTGCAACTGAAAGGAATGAATGTTTCACTCCACAGTGGAAGCATTGGATCGTCTTTGATTTTATTTAGAATTAAGTAATAAAAATTAAGGTTAAGCAAAACATACCTTGAAAATAATATTATGGAGAATATAATGGCGGATCTTTATCTCTTCCACAAAGTCTTCCTGACTATGACTCGAACACAAGACCAAGGCTTGTGGGAGCTTCTTGAAAGAAAATCTACAAGGGATTAGAGAGGAAGAGGTCTAGAGAGAATTCTCTAATTCTCTCTATTTAGGACATGTGTGTTGTGTCTAATGGCTCAACCCAAGGGTCCTATTTATAGAGACGAAGGGTAAATATTTGCCATAATTAAAATATTATATTTTAATATCTAATATATAAAAATATATCTTATACTTATTTGAATTTCATTCAAATCTCCTACGATATTTATTTATTTGAATCTTATTCAAATTTTATAAATATCTTTTAATATTTAATGCATCAAATACAATAAATATATTTTTCTTTTTTAAATTTAATATATCTAATATATTAAATATTAATTTGAACACTTCAAATTAAATATAAAATTTGAACATTTCAAATTTTAATATTTAATGTATCAAATATAATAAATATATTTTCCTTTTTTATATTTAATATATATAATAGATTAAATATTAATTTGAACATTTCAAAATTTTCTTTCAACTAAATTGATCTTTTAGTGTTACTATGAGCTAGCAATGGACCTTATGGACCTAAAGATTATAAGCTCCAATGATACAAAATTAATTAATTAAACACTTTAATTAATCAATTTTCATTCATTAATTAACTAAATTGATCTTTTAGTGTTACTATGAGCTCCAACGATAGGTCACTCCACTATAGACCTAGAGTTGCACTCTTATCTATTGTAGGACAAGTTGTGTCCATGGATATAATCACTACATGCAAGTCGATTCTTCACGAGTTGTTCATAATTATAGCTGGGTCAAAAGTCCGTCCCCTGTAATTACATCTTGCACCTTAAGTACCATTGATCGTCTAATGAACAATCTATTTATAATCTAATTATAAAATAAGTCCCTCTCGGGACAGTGAGAAGGTGGGGCCCCATTGTTCAATTTTCGAAATCAGCACTTAAGGGAACTACTCATCTACTTACCCTATATGGGAATGAGTGAATTACATCTTGTGAGATTATGTTCCCAACTTCATATTTGGTCAAGTCCCCAAAATGGTAGGCATATTGAATCGGCTACAAAAGCCACTCTCACCCATGCAAATCAAAGGACAAACCCTCACAAGCAGGAGTTCATAACTCACTCAGGTTTAAGATCGAGTCGCATATGATCATTCTGATGAAATATTAATCTTCTCAATTAACGGATTTATAAAAATAGATTAAATATTTTGTGATCCAGTCTTACACAAAGTCATTCTATAAGATACCCCACTCACATGTCTCCACATGAACGATTTGGATCAAATCATTTGTAACTATTACAAAGTGGGTCATATCAATAGTGTTACCAGGATAAGGCACCCAACCTTATCCATATACTATGACTCTTTCGATTATTTCTTGAACATGATCCTCTCGTATGTCAACCACATACTATTCAAGATTACACTAATAACCTTGGATTTTTCATATAATCGATAATATTATATTGCAAATAAAATAATCAAAATTATTATAAATTATTAAATAAATCATTAATTACGAGGCTTTAGGGCATAAATCCCGACAATATCCCACTTGCACTAAAGCCGGTGAGACATTTATCTTAGGGCATACTCTATACCCAACATGTTCTCCCACTTGCCCTAGCAAAGATGAGACATGTCTAGTAATCCTAGACATTCTAGTTGACCCTCAAACACTTTAGCCTGGAGAATCTTTTTATATAGATCCAAATGACTGCCATTAAAAGCCATCTTGGTCACTACCATGATGCTTTCTCTCTCTCGATATGATTCCCTATACGTTGGTGTTTTCTAATTTCCTTAATATTAGTCTTTGTACCACTATTATCATAACAAATAGGATAGACTAAATCATATTTGAAACACCTTTCAGATCTTCATGGAACTATTTGAGTCATACAAGTCCTTTTGTTGCTTCACAAGCAAAACAATTTAACTTGTATACCATACTCCACCACCTAGGGTAAAATTCATCTTAACATAGATTTCTTAGATTTTTGCAAGAACTAGTGTATCTTGTAAAGATCAAATCTTTTACTCCATACACAAAATTTCTCATTATCCATAGATAATTTGAGAAAGTTTTCAATTTTCTACTCAATGGTCATACCATTCGTTTAACTGATATATGCTAACCAACTGTATACTAATTGTTAAGTCTCATTTATCCATTAATTGTTTCCTACTTAGAGTAGATAATTAATCATATGCTCTCAACATTTGAGGTTGTCTTAGGATACTATTCCTTAGGCATAAATATCAAATATTTGACAACAATTTTGTCAATATAAGATGTTTGAGACAAAGTTAACATTTTGTCCTTAAAATCTCCATTTTGGACATATAGAATAGACCGAGTCATTCCAAATCACTCATTTGAAATTTGTTACGTAGTCAACCTTTTATGTTAAATAAAAATCTTACATCATTCATATTGAGTAAAATATCATCAATATAAAACATGAGAACAAATCCACTAGGCAATTAATGATTTTCTTGTCTATACAAGCTTCATTAATATTTATCCAAAGTCATAAATTTTGATACTTTTATCAAACCTTATATTCAAAGATCTAATTGTAAAAAATATTTCATAAATGAACCTTTACTATTTTGCAAACTTTTTGCTTTTGATCTTTGAAAATAAACCTCTCTGATTGATTTGTGTAGATACATTATCTAATATTTCTTTTCATAAAAGAATTCTAAACATTCATTTTTTATATCTCATATGCAACAATGAATTAAAAAAATGCTTACAGACTTCAGTATGGCAACAAGTGAGAAAGTTTACTCGCATTATATTTTCTCCTATTAGGTTTGACCATTTGCCATTGATCTCACTTTGAGGGCAATAAGCCTTCAACTTTATCATCTAACATGATAAATTGGGCTTCAATTAAGTCCTTGTAAATGTTGAGTCTTCTCATAACTCTCCCACTACGATGAGGCTTATCCAATTCATGACTAGGATCCATTTGACTTTCAAATGTAATTAAATTATTAACAACTTTTGTTAACTATTTAATGGCTTCACTTAGGACCAATTTATTAACACTATCTCACCTTATTAAAGGTTTGTGGTCTTGTATTTGACATTCCTTATAAAAATGATATTTGTCATACAAATACCTTATTCGTTTTAGGACTAGATAAAAGACCATTTTGTACTCCTTAGGGGTGGCCTACACTTAGGTATATCTTTGAAAATATACTGCCTTTTTAGGCTTGTTTCAGCATGTAAGTTTAACATTCCCAAATAGTGAAGTGTTGTAAACTAGTTTTACTACTCTTCTATAATCTCAAAATTGTCTCATAGACTTTTTGGAGGGAATAATGTTTACTATGCAATCTCTATTGCATATCCTAACCAGAGTTTTGTAATGTTGTGTAACTCATTATTGATGTGACCATATCTAACAAGGTCTTATTTTTTTCTCTTGCAACACAGTTTCATACAATTGTACTCGGTATTAAGAGTTGGGATACAATCCCACTTTCTATCAACTAATCTTAGTACGTAAGGTTCATGTACTTTCCACTATGATCTGATCATAATGTCTTGATAGACTTACCTAATCGATTTTCAACTTTAGCCTTAATTTTCTTGAACTTTTTTAAAATTTAGACTTTTGTTGTATTAAGTAAATATACTTATACCTTGAATGATCATCAACTAGAGTGATGAAATATTCATGACTTTATTTGGCCTTTACATTCACCAGACTACTTGGGTCAGAATGTGTAAGCCCAAAGTATTATTTGGCCTTGTAGCCTTATCTAATAAAGTCTCAATGATTATCTTGCTTGAAAGGCAAGATCTACAGACATGTAAAGTAATTAGTTCTAACTTTTAGAGAATTATCTCTTACTAGTCTTTTTATTCTATTCAAGTTGATGTTAATCAACCTTAAATGCCAAAGTCAAGTATCGTCTTTAGGAGAATACAAAATGTCTTTCTATTATGGATTATATAATCCTAAATATCTCAGTATTTTGTAGTATGATATATGTCAACATTTTAACATATACAAACTGTTCTTATTTTCAGTTGAATGTATTTTCAAACAATTTTGAAAATATGAAAACTATTTCATACTATATGAACCTTTTAGTAATAAAGTTTGAAAATTTGAATTTCTCTTGTGGTAATAAAATACCACATTCAGCATTAATTAACAATTATTACTTAATGACATCTTAATGTCTCCCACTACGCTAACTGAGATAGGCTTCTTGGTGCCAATCTGTAGAAACTATTCTACATGTTAAGTGTTTTCCAAGAATTACATATTAAATGTAATAAAAAAAATAAATTTTGATAGTGGATCTTGTATCAACTATCCAAGTGTCGTTATTTATTCTCCACCAAAAATCTAGTAAATCAAATTTACTTTCATTCATATTTTTCTTCCCAAAGAGATATTTCAAAAATTCCTCTCATTATAACTGTCCTGGCTAATTTAGGAACTATTTACTTTTATATAGCTCTAGTCATTTGGTTTCTTTTCTTGAATTTTTGTAATACGTAATCTTCGAGATCATTTAGACAATTTTCTAAGTTTAGCTTCTGTTGACTTCAACATCTCATATGTTGTTGTCATTTTCTTTATCTTCTAAGCTTGACATCTACCATGTCAACTAGGAGATATGTACAAGCTATCTCGTTTACTTTTGATTTGTTAATCATGTGTTTCACGAACAATTCGATTAGCATTAGCAACAGGTTTTGAGAACATTTCTCAATAAAGACAAATAAATATTTTACACCGTCATTATAGTGTTAATGTTACTTTTTCCAACTAATAAAATTTTCTCAATTTTGACTTATTAGTAATAAAATTAAAAATTATGAGAGAAACAAACATAATATTGAAATATATATATATATATATATATATATATATATAAAATTTAACATCATGCAAACAATTATCCATTCAATTTTAGCATAAAAATCAAACAATTTGAAAAATGAACCCTATAAATCATTTCTAATGCTATGGTACTTTAGTGAGTTAGAACAAGTGTCGTTGTAAGGTAGGTCAAGTATTCCTTCACTAAACTGTGACAATCTCAACCAAGTATTATACCAGAATAACTCTTATTCCTATAATATTTAGTTACCATTAATTTGGTCAAGGATATCATTAACAACTTTAATAAGTCATTTGTAAGTGTGACCCATAATTTTAGATCCCGTAGTTTTATCCCAACAAGTGCCGCCGTAGGGTAGGTCAAGTATTGGAAACAAAACTACAATTCTATCCTTCTCAGGAGTTCACCCTGATATTGACTCATGCAAACACCCTTCGTAGAGGGATGGTCCAAAAGCCACCACAAGGCCCAACATGAATCTCACGATGTGAACCAATGATGGAGACCGTAGGATATGCTGACACATTTCCTTCTCCCACTTACTATTTTGAAATAGGGTTTTTCTTAATTAGATAAATTAGGCTAATCTCATTTATCTAAGTTCCTCAATCTACCTTTCATAACCCTTATGTTGTTAGATTGATTTTAATGTGAATTACTAAGTTTTTAAACTATTTAAAAAAACAAAAAACTAATCACATTATGAGCATGCTTAGTGAAATTAAATAAAATTGGATTAATTCAACTCTCAGGTTAGTTTCCAGTTAGAGGTGTTCCCTTTCGGTTGGCTTAAATACCCAAGTCTTAGACAGAACCTTCCATAGACAGAGTTCCCTTATAGTCAATTTTTATTTCCAATTCATTAATCTTTAATTAACTGTTAATTATTAGATTAATGAACATAAATATTTTTAATCCTATTAAAAAAATTCACTTGGATAGTTTTAAAAATCTATCATTTTAAACCCTTTAAAACAAATTAAAAGATAATCCTGGATATTTTATTCTAATTCTATTAGAAAAAAATAAAAGATAAATTAAATTCAAAACTGAAACTATTTTATCTTTGAATTAAATTATCTTTAATTATGGAAGACCTAATCTTATTTTGAAATTAAAAGATCTCATCTTATTTTGAAATTAAAAGATCTAATCTTATTTTAAAAGAATTTAATCTTATTAGGAAGCAAATAAAGATGAATTAAATTCAATTTTTAAACTATGGATAATCTTGAAATTCTACCATTTAAACCCTTTAAAACTAAATTAAAAGACTGTCCTAAATTCTAATCTTATTAGAAACAAATAAAGACATAATAAATTCAAATTTTAAACTATGTAAAGCATGAATTAGAAATATCTTTATTTTAACGAAATCCTAATCCTATTAGGAAAACACGGATTTCATTTATGAAAGAAAATATCCTAATTTAATTTTCCAAATATAACAATTATATTCAAAGATATGGAAAATATAAACGTATTAATAAATTATCTCAATTCTATTAGGAAACATCCTAATCAAATTTTTCAATATAACAATTATATTAAAAAAAAATAATATTAATTATATTAGAAAACAACCTAATCAAAATTTTTAAATATAACAATTATATTCAAAAATAGATAAGATGCATGATCATGTTTAACCTATGGTGGGATTTTAAATTTAAATGACATACTTTATGCAACAATCAAACAATTTAAAACATACATCTCATGCATAATTAAATTAAAAATAGCAAAATTGACCGGCATATTTGGCATATCCTAAGAAATTGAAAATAATTTAAATTACAATAATTTAAATCCAAGACATATCTTGGTTTTCAATATCTTCATTGTTTGGTCATTCAAATTTAGAGTTTAGAAATCTAAATCTTGTCTTCCAATTATAGCACCAGCCACCGCAAAAATAAATAAAAATAAAAAATAAAAAAGAAATTTCATTACCCAAGTTTTAAACCTTGGACCTGGAGTATAACAACAAGCATCCCTTCACCAATGAACCATCACAGATTCTTAAATCTTGTTATGAACTTTTTAGCAGAAATATTGACTTCGATTCACGTTTGTTTTTGTGAACCTTTTTCGCCATCGACTTCTTCAGCCCATATAATCGAAATTTGTAGCAATCGTAGTCATTCAAGTAAAATACATGAAATCCTAACCTTTATGGGTTTTATAATGATCTAATCAAAGCGATAAATCTAATGTCAAATAGCCTAAACAATCAATTTGCAAACCGCAATATATCACATATATGATAAATTAAAATACCCACCATCACAAAACTTTAATTCTAAATAAAACTCAAAGATTGCTCTGATACCAATTGAAAGGAATGAACGTTTCACTCCACAATGGAAGCATTTGATCGTCTTTGATTTTATTTAGAATTAAATAATAAAAATTAAGGTTAAGCAAAACATACCTTGAAAATAATATTATGGAGAATATTCTAGCGAATCTTTATCTCTTCCACAAAGTCTTTGTAACGACCGGTTTATTTAGAAACAGTAATTTTGAATTATGGAAATCAAGTTGGATAAAATTTCTTAAGTATATTGATTTTAGAGTGAATTTGAAATTTTGGAAGGTTAGGAGGGCAAAAATGGAAAGAAATAATGGTCAAAAAGGGTATTATGGTCTTTTAGAGAAGATATTTTTGATTTTTTTTAATATAATATTATTTTATTATTTTATTATTATTTTAATTATTTTTTATTTTTTTTTTATTTTTATTTTTCATTTTTTTTCTTTCTTCTTCTTCCTCGCGACACCCTTCCCTCCCGATCTCTCTCTCTCTCTCTCCCGAACCCCTCACCGCCGATCACCCATCTCCATCGCCGAACGAAGCTTCTTCTTCTTCCTCGCCGTGAGTTTCTCCGCCGAACGACTCCTTCTTCGCGCGAACGCCGGTCGCCGTCGTCCGAGAGCTCCAGCTCCGTTTTTTTTTCTCCGATCAGCTTCGCGAACGCCGGCTCTTCCTTCTTCTTTCTTTTTCGGCCGACCGTTTCCTTCTCCTTCTTCTTCGTCTTCACCGAACGACTACCCAGATCGCGCCGGATCTGTTTGCAAATACCCTCACCGGAGTTCACCAAATTTTCGAGCGCAGGTTCTGCAAGCTGTCGCTCACCGTACGAAGCCCAGTTTGAACAGCGAGTCTTCGCCGGAACCAAATCTGCTTAAAACGCGCCCTCACGCGCCAATCGGAAGCCCCACGCGCCGCCGTCCGCCGCCGCACGCGCCGCCGTGCTCCGGTCACGGGCCGCCGTTCGCCGGAGTTGGGTAAAATTTGCCATTTGGTCCGTTTCGTCAAGTTATTAATGTTAGAATGTGTTTTAGCGTAATTCGGATGGTTTAAGACACGTTTAGGAAACTTTTTAGGTGATTTGTCGAGGACCTTGGATCGTACTTGGAGTGGGAACTCGAGGAGCTCATTACTAGTGAAGAAAGGGTATTTTAGTAAGTAAAGACTTAAGGTAAGGGATCTCACAACGAAAGAAGTTTTCAAAACCTTGAGCTAGCTCTATATTTACTTTGAAAGTTTATGTTTTTCATGTTAAGTATTTAAGAAAGAAAGTGTATTATATGTATGTTTTTGAAATGCGATTGCTATGACTTATGCATTCATAACTATGTTCTAAAACGAATGGGACCTCATGCATGTGTTGTGTGCTCATGAAAAGATTTATGTAGGCCGTGACGATAATTCTCCCAAAAGTTTTATGTGGGTTTTGAGGGAACCTGAGTCTTCGGACTCTCTATGCTCCCGGGGTTCGAGAGTGCCCCCACGATGGTAGCCGACGGGCTTGAGTCTTCGGACTCCACGATGGTAGCCTTCGGGCTTGAGTCTTCGGACTCTACGATGGTAGCCTTCGGGCTGAGTCTTCGGACTCCATGATGTATGTTAGCTTTCGAGCTTAACTCTCAGAGGTAGGGAGGACTCTATTCGATGGAAAAACTGTCTTCGGACTGTTCACGAGGCCCTCGGGAGAATTTAATCGTTCACGAGAGCCGCGAGGAAAAGTACATGGTTTATAAAAGGAATTTTAGGTCCCCTACTAAAGCGAATGGTTTACGATGGTTTTATGATTTAAAATGACATATTGCATGTGATTGAAACTCTTATTTTGAAACTATGATGGACTTACTGAGTATTATTCGTTAATACTCACCCTTTTCCTTTTTAAAATGTTTTCAGGTAAGGCTAAGATCGGCCCTAGCGCGTGACCGGAGATCAGCTACTCGAGTCATGGGAGCCGACCGATCGCTATTCCGCTTCTTTTATGTTTCTAGATGTACATAGATCTCATGTCAAGTTTTTAAATGGTTAGGAGAATGTTTCAAAATCTTTTAACCTTTCTTTGTAAATCGTGCACGTGTATTTGACTTTCTATGTTTGAATTCACCTGGTTTCTGCTGTTTGAACCCTAGCATCATATTGAGAAGTTTGTTGGATGCTAGGAGGTTGTTTGAAAATCTTAGAAGTGTGTTTTCTATGTCTTATTAGGTAAGGGTCAGATTTTTGGTTTTCGTGTAGTTACGCCGTTATGTTGCCGAAATTTTTGGTAATATAGCGACGTGACTTAGTAATGACTCTTAGGTAGCGTGTTGAGCCTATAGGGTCGGTACAGTTGGTATCAGAGCACTAGGTTATAGGTTCTGTAGACTAGCTTACTTCGTAAGCATCAGGTATCCCATGACTAAGTAGTGATTTCCAGTCATCGCGCAGGTACGCCTCTGAAGTAAACTTTTAATTCGTTTGTTGAAAAGCATGTTATTTTTATGAAATGATTCATATGTGAAATGTATTTTTAAGTAAAGGAAAGTTTAAGAAAAGTTGAAAAGTGTGATCCCTTTTGATGTGAAGGTTAAACTTGTTTATGTTTGTTTGTTAAGTATGCCGCCTAGAAGGAGAGGCAGAGGACGGGGTAGAGGACGCGGTGTTGGTAGAACACATGACTTACCTCCTGAGATGCCAGTGGAACAGGAGGTGAATTCTGGGGCAAATTCCCCTGTTGCTCAGGATCAACCTGATTCAGTTATGGAGCCTGCAAATCCTACGGTTGCGTCATTGATGTTAGAGGCGATGCAGAACTTAGTACAAGCGACCGTGACGACCCAGTTAGCACAGATGGGTCAAGTTTCTACGCCAGCTTCATTACAAGCCCGTCACTTGAAAGACTTTAGAAAGTATGATCCAAGGGCGTTTGATGGATCCTCTGGGGATCCTACAGTGGCGGAGTTATGGTTGTTCTCTATGGAGAACATTTTTCAGTTGATGAGTTGCCCGGATGAATATAAAGTTTCTTGCGCCACATTTATGCTGAGGGATGATGCGTACCTATGGTGGGAATCTGCTCAGAGGACCATAGGTACAGGAGGAGGAGTAGTGACGTGGCCGATGTTCAGAGAGGCTTTCTGGAACAAATATTATCCTGCGACTGCACGATACAAGAAACAAGAAGAATTTCTACAATGAGTTTGTATAAGACTGGACCACGAAATATTTAATCTCTCTTTATGAATCCGTTAATTGAGAAAATTAATATTTCATCAGGATGATCATATGTGACTCGATCTTAATCCTGAGTGAGTTATGAACTCCTGCCTGTGAGGGCTTGTCCTTTGATTTGCATGGGTGAGAGTGGCTTTTGTAGCCGATTCAATATGCCTACAATTTTGGGGACTTGACCAAATAGGGAGCTGAGAACATAATCTCACAAGATGGAATTCACTTCTTTCCTTATAGGGTAAGTAGATGAGTAGTTCCCTTAAGTGCTGATTTCGGGACTTGAGCAATGGGGCCCCCACCCTCTCATTGGCCCGAGAGGGACTTAGTTTATAATTAGATTATAAACATATTGTTCATTAGAGAATCAGTGGTACTTAAGGTGCAAGATGTAATTATAGGGGTAAAACGGACTTTTGACACAGCTGTAATTACGAACAACTCGTGAAGGATCGACTTGCATGTAATGATTATATCTATGGACATAACTTGTCCTACAGTGCATACGAGTGCAACTCTAGGTCTACAGTGGAGTGACATATAGTTAATGAATGAAAATTAATTAATTAAACTCTTTAATTAATTAATTTTCATTGGAGCTTATAATCTGTAGGTCCATAAGGTCCCCTTACTAGCTCATAATAACATGAAAAGATCAATTTAGTTGAAAGAAAAATTTGAAATGTTCAAATTAATATTTAATTTGAAGTGTTCAAATTAATATTTAATATATTAGATATATTAAATATAAAAGAGGAAAATATATTTATTGTATTTGATACATTAAATATTAAAATTTGAAATATTCAAATTTAATATTTAATTTGAAGTGTTCAAATTAATATTTAATATATTAGATATATTAAATATAAAAGAGGAAAATATATTTATTGTATTTGATACATTAAATATTAAAATAATTAATATATATTTTATATATTAAATAAAAGATATTTATAGAATTTGAATAAGATTCAAATAAATAAATATCGTAGGAGATTTGAATGAGATTCAAATAAATATGAGATATATTTTAATATATTAGATATTAAAATATAATATTTTAATTATGGCAAAGATTTTCCCTTGGTCTCTATAAATAGGACCCTTGGGTTGAGCCATTCTTCACAACACACATCTCCTCAATAGAAAGAATTAGAGAATTCTCTCTAGACCTCTTCCTCTCCAATCCCTTGAGGATTTTCTTTCAAGAGGCTCCCACAAGCCTTGGTCCTGTGTTCGAGTCATAGCCAGGAAGACTTTGTGGAAAAGATAAAGATCCGCCAGAATATTCTCCATAATATTATTTTCAAGGTATTTATTACTTAACCTTTGTATTTTAGTTTAATTCTAAATAAATCAAAGACGATTCCTATGCTTCCACTGTGGGTTTAATTCGATTATTCCCTTCAATTGGTATCAGAGCGATCTTTGAGTTTTATTTAGAATTAAAGTTTTGTGATGGTGGGTATTTTAATTTGTCATATATGTGATATATTGCGGTTTGCAAATTGATTGTTTAGGCTATTTGACATTAGATTTATTGCTTTGATTAGATCGTTGTAAAACCCATAAGGATTAGGATTTTATGTATTTTACTTGAATGACTACGATAGCTGAAAATTTTGATTTTATGGACTGAAGAAGTCAAAGTGAAAAACGTTTGCGGAAAAAAAAATTAGGATTCCTAAATCCTAGATTTGGAATGGTCAAAACAAGGAAGATATTGAAGACCAAGATATGTCTTGGATTTAAATTATTGTAATTTAAATTATTTTCAATTTCTTAGGATATGCCAAATATGCCGGTCAATTTTGCTATTTTTAATTTAATTATGCATGAGATGTATGTTTTAAATTGTTTGATTGTTGCATAAAGTATGCCATTTAAATTTAAAATCCCACCATAGGTTAAGCATGATCATGCATCTTATCTTATTTTTGAATATAATTGTTATATTTGAAAATTATGATTAGGTTGTTTCCTAATAGAATTAAGATTAATTTTTTAACATAATTGTTATATTGGAAAATTTGATTAGGATGATTCCTAATAGAATTGAGATATTGTCTTAATATGCTTATATTTTCCATATCTTTGAATATAATTGTTATATTTGAAAATTATGATTAGGTTATTTTTTAATAGAATTAAGATTAATTTTTTAATATAATTGTTATATTGGAAAATTTGATTAGGATGATTCCTAATAGAATTGAGATATTTTCTTAATATGCTTATATTTTCCATATCTTTGAATATAATTGTTATATTTGAAAATTAAATTAGGATATTTTCTTTCATAAATGAAATCCATGTTTTCCTAATAGGATTAGGATACATCCTAATGAGATTAGGATTTTCTTAAAATAAAGATATTTCGAATTCATGCTTTAAATAGTTTAAAATTTGAATTTAATATATCTTTATTTGTTAGAATTTAGGATAATCTTTTAATTTAGTTTTAAATGGTTAAAAATGGTAGAATTTCAAGATTATCCATAATTTAAGTTTTGAATTTAATTTATCTTCTATTTTTCTAATAGAATTAAAATAAAATATCCAGAATTATCTTTTAATTTAAAGGGTTTAAAATGATGAATTTTTAAGACTATCCAAGTGAATTTTTTTTTTAATAGGATTAAAAATATTTATGTTCATTAATCTAATAATTAATAGTTAATTAAAGATTAATAAATTTGAAAATAAAAATTGACTATAAGGGAACTCTGTCTATGGAAGGTTCTGTCTAGACTGAGGTATTTAAGCTGACCGAAAGGGAACACCTCTAACTGGGAACCGACCTGGGAGTTGAATTAGTCAAATTTTATTTATTTTCACTAAGCATGCTCATAATGTTATTATTATTTTTTAAATAGTTTAAAAACTTATTAATTCACATTAAAATCAATCTAACAACATAAGGGTTATGAAAGGTAGATTGAGGAACTTAGATAAATGAGATTAGCCTAATTTTTCTAAGTAATAGAAAACCCTATTTCAAAATACTTAGTGGGAGAAGGACACATGTCAAAAATCCAACGGTCTCTATTATTGATTCACAACGTGAGATTCATGTGGGGCCTCGTGGCGGCTTTTGGACCGTCCTCCTACGGAAGGTGTTTGCATGGATCAATATCAGGGTGAATCTTTTGAGAAAGTATTATAGTAAGTGGGAGAAGGAAATGTGTCAACATATCCTACGGTCTCCATCATTAGTTTACATCGTGAGATTCATGCGGGGCCTCGTGGCGGCTTTTGGACCGTCCCCCTACAGAAGGTGTTTGCATAAGTCAATATCAGGGTGAACTCCTGAGAAGGATAGGATTGTAGTTTTGTTTCCAATACTTGACCTACCCTACTGCGGCACTTGTTGGGACAAAACTACGAGATCTAAAATTATGGGTCACACTTACAAAGGGCTCATTAAAGTTGTTAATGATGTCTTTGACCAAACTAATGGTAACTAAATATTATAGGAATAAGAGTTATTCTGGTATAATATTTGGTTGAGATTGTCTCAGTTTAGTGAATGAATACTTGACCTACCCTACGGCGGCACTTGTTCTAACTCACTAAAGTACCATAGCATTCGAAATGATTTATAGGGTTCTTTTTTTTTTTCAAAATTGTTTGATTTCTATGCTAAAATTGAATGGATAATTATTTGCATGATGTTAAATTATATATTTTATATATTTCAATATTATGTCAGTTTCTCTCATAATTTTTAATTTTATTACTGATAAGTTAAAATTGAGAAATTTTACTACTTGGAAAAGTAACATTAACACTATAATGGTAGTGTAAAATTTTGAATTTTTCTTTATTAAGAAATGTTCTCAAAACCTGTTGCTAATGCTATTCGAATTGTTCGTGAAACACATGATTAATGAATCAAAAGTAAACGAGATAGCATGTACGTATTCTCTTAGTTGACATGTTAGATGTCAAGTTTAGAAGATAAAGAAAATGACAACAACATATGAGATGTTGAAGTCAACATAAGCTAAATTTAGAAAATTGTTTAAATGATCTCAAAATTAAGTATTACAAAAATCCAAGTAAAGAAATCAAATGATTGAAGCTATATAAAATGAAATAGTTCCTAAATTAGCTAGGACAGTCATAATAAGAAGAATTTTTGAAATGCCTCTAGGAAGAACGATATAAATGAAAGTAAATTTGATTTACTAGATTTTTGGTGGAATATAAATGCCACCTAGATAGTCGATATAAGATCTACTATCAAGATTTATTCTTCATTACATTTAATATGTAATTCTTGGAAAATACTTAACATGTAGAATAATTTCTACAAGTTAGCACCAGGAAGCCTATCTCAGTTAGTGTAGTGGGAGACATTAAGATGTCATTAAGTAAAAATTGTTACATAATGCTGAATATGATGTTTTTAGTAACCATAAGAGAAATTCAATTTCTCGAACTTTATTACAAATATGTTCATATAGTATGAATTACTTTGAAGTATGAAAGTTTATATTTTCAAAATTGTTTGAAAATACATTCAGCTGAAAATAAGAACAATTTGTATATGTTAAAAATGTTAGCATATACTATACTACAAAATACTAAGATATGCAGGATTATAGAATCTAAAATAGAAAGACATTGTTTTCTCCTAAAAGATGATACTTGACTTTGGTTGTTAAGGTTGATTAACATCAACTTGAATAGAATGAAAAGACTAGTAAAAGGTAATTCTCTAAAAAGTTAGTTAATTACTTTACTTGTCTGTAAATCTTGCCTTTCATGCAAGATAATCATTGGGCCTTTATTAGATAGGGCTAGAACGCCAAAGAATACTTTGGGCTTACATATTCTGACCCATGTGGTCTGGTGAATGTAAATGTCAAATAAAGTCATGAATATTTTGTCACTCTAGTTGATGATCATTCAAGGTACAATTATCTTTACCTAATACAACATAAGTCTAAATTTTTGAAATGTTCAAGAAAATTAAGACTAAAGTTAAAAAATCGATTAGGTAATTAAATCTATCAAAATATTATGATCAGATCATAATAGAAAGTACAGGAACCTTACGTACTAAAACTAATTAATAGAAAATGGGTTTTTATCCCAATTATCTTAATACCAAGTGCAATTTTGTGAAATTGTGCTACAAGAGGAGAAACATGACCTTGTTAGGCATGGTCACATCAGTAATGAGTTACACACTATTACCATACTCCAGTTAGGAAATACAATAGAGATTGCATGGTGAACATGATTTCCTCTAAAAGTGTCTACGAGACAATTTTAAAGATTATAGAAGAGTAGTAAAGCTGGTGTACAATACTTCACCATTTGGGAATGTTAAGCTCACGTGTTGAAACAAGCCTAAAAAGCTTGTATATGTTCAAAGATACGCCTAAGTGTAGGCCACTCCTAAGGAGTACAAAGTGGTATTTTATGTAGTTCTAAAATGAATAAGGTATTTGTATGACAAATATCAATTTTATAAGAAATGTCAAATAAAAGACTACAAACCTTTAATAAGGTGAGATAGTGTTAATAAATTGGTTCCAAGTGAAGCCACTAAATAGTTAACAAAAGTTGTTAACAATTTAATTATATTTGAAAGTCGAATGGATCCTAGTCATGAATTGGATAAGCCTCATCGTAGTGGGAGAGTTATGAGATGACTCAACCTTTACAATGACTTAATTGAAGCCCAAACTGTCATGTTAGATGACAAAGTTGAAGGTTTATTACTCTTAAAGTAAGACTAATGACAAAGGGTTAGACCTAATAGGAGAAAGTAGACTAAGAGTAAACTTTCTCACTTGTTGTCATACTAAAGTCTGTAAGTATTATTTAATTCATTGTTGCATATGGGATATGAAAATGAATGTTTAGAATTCTTTTATGAAAAGAAATCTTAGATAATGCATCTACACAAATCAATCAGATGTGTTTATTTTCAAAGATCAAAAGCAAAAAGTTTGTGAAATAGTAAAGGTTCATTTATGAAATGAATTTTACCATTAGATCTGTGAATATAAGGTTTGATAAAAGTATCAAAATCTATGACTTTTGATAAATATTAATGAAGCTTGTATAGACAAGAAAATCATTAATTACTTAGTGGATTTTTCTCATGTTTTATGTTGGTGATATTTTTACCCATTATGAATGATGTAAGATGTCTAACATAAAACGTTGATTAAGTAACCAATTCCAAATAAGTGATTTGGAATGACTCAGTATATTTTAAATGTCCAAAATGAAGATTTTAAGGACAAAATGTTAACTTTGTCTCAAACATTTTATATTGACAAAATTGTTGTCAAATATTTGATATTTATGTCTAAGGAAATGTATCATAAGACACCTCAAATGTTGAGAGTATATGATATGCATAAATGAGACTGAACATTTAATATACAATTGGTTAGCATATATCAGTTAAACGAATGGTATGACCATTGAGTAGAAAATTAAAAACTTTCTCAAATTATCTATGGATGATGAGAAATTTTTGTGTATGGAGTTAAAGATTTGATCTTTACAAGATACAATGGTTCTTGCAAAGATTTAGGAATCTATGTAAAAATAAATCTTACCCTAGGTGGTGGAGTATGGTACATAAGTTAAATTGTTTTGCTTGTGAAGCAAGAAAATGACTTGTATGACTCAAATAGTTCCTTAAAGATCTGAAAGGTGTTTCAGATATGATTTAGTCTATCATCCTTATTATGATAATATTGGTGCAAAGACTAATATTAAGGAAATTAGAAAACACCAATGTATAGGGAATCATATCGAGAGAAAGAAAGCATCATGGTAGTGACCAAGATGGCTTTTAACGGCAGTTCTTTGGATCTATATAAAGAGACTCTCCAGGCTAAAGTGTTTGAGGGTCACCTAGAATGTCTAGGATTACGAGACATGTCTTATCTTTGCTAGGGCAAGTGGGAGAACATGTTGGGTATAGAGTATGCCCTAGGATACATGTCTCGCCGACTTTAGTGCAATTGGGAAATTGTTGGGATTTATGTCCTAAAGCATCGTAATTAATAATTTATTTAATAATGAATAATAATTTTGATTATTTTATTTGCAATATAATATTATCCAATCCAAGGTTATTAGTGTAATCTTGAACAGTATGTGGTTGACATACGAGAGGATCATGTTCAAAAAATAACCTAAAGGGTCATAGTATATGGATAAGGTTGGGTGCCTTATCCTGGTAACGCTATTGATACGGCCCACTTTGTAATAGTTACAAATGATTTGATCCAAATCATTCATGTGGAGACATGTGAGTGGGGGTATCTAATACAATGAGTTTGTATAAGACTGGACCACGAAATATTTAATCTCTCTTTATAAATCCGTTAATTGAGAAGATTAATATTTCATCAGGATGATCATATGTGACTCAATCTTAATCCTGAGTGAGTTATGAACTCCTGCCTGTGAGGGCTTGTCCTTTGATTTGCATGGGTGAGAGTGGCTTTTGTAGCCGATTCAATATGCCTACCATTTTGGGGACTTGACCAAATAGGGAGCTGGGAACATAATCTCACAAGATGGAATTCACTCCTTCCCATATAGGGTAAGTAGATGAGTAGTTCCCTTAAGTGTTGATTTCGGGACTTGAACAATGGGGCCCCCACCCTCTCATTGGCCCAAGAGGGACTTAGTTTATAATTAGATTATAAACATATTGTTCATTAGAGAATCAGTGATACTTAAGGTGCAAGATGTAATTATAGGGGTAAAACGAACTTTTGACCCAGCTGTAATTACGAACAACTCGTGAAGGATCGACTTGCATGTAATGATTATATCTATGGACATAACTTGTCCTACAGTGCATAAGAGTGCAACTCTAGGTCTATAGTGGAGTGACCTATAGTTAATGAATGAAAATTAATTAATTAAAGAGTTTAATTAATTAATTTTGTTTCATTGGAGCTTATAATCTGTAGATCCATAAGGTCCTCTTGCTAGCTCATATAACACTAAAAGATCAATTTAGTTGAAAGAAAAATTTGAAATGTTCAAATTAATATTTAATTTGAAGTGTTCAAATTAATATTTAATTTGAAGTGTTCAAATTAATATTTAATATATTAGATATATTAAATATAAAAGAGGAAAATATATTTATTGTATTTGATACATTAAATATTAAAATTTGAAATGTTCAAATTTAATATTTAATTTGAAGTGTTCAAATTAATATTTAATATATTAGATATATTAAATATAAAAGAGGAAAATATATTTATTGTATTTGATACATTAAATATTAAAATAATTAATATATATTTGATATATTAAATAAAAGATATTTATAGAATTTGAATAAGATTCAAATAAATAAATATCGTAGGAGATTTGAATGAGATTCAAATAAATATGAGATATATTTTAATATATTAGATATTAAAATATAATATTTTAATTATGGCAAAGATTTTCCCTGGGTCTCTATAAATAGGACCCTTGGGTTGAGCCATTCTTCACAACACACATCTCCTCAATAGAAAGAATTAGAGAATTCTCTCTAGACCTCTTCCTCTCCAATCCCTTGAGGATTTTCTTTCAAGAGGCTCCCACAAGCCTTGGTCCTGTGTTCGAGTCATAGCCAGGAAGATTTTGTGGAAAAGATAAAGATCCGCCAAAATATTCTCCATAATATTATTTTCAAGGTATTTATTGCTTAACCTTTGTATTTTAGTTTAATTCTAAATAAATCAAAGACGATTCCTATGCTTCCGCTGTGGGTTTAATTCGATTATTCCCTTCATGCATGTTGTCTTATCCATAGTCTTATAAGAATGGAAATGACAATTGATCAATTAGAAGAGGAAATGAATGATACTTTTGAAACTAATGTGGACGCTGATCATGAGTCAATAGCTTTTGTTAAGAGATCAAGTGAATGGACAAATTAGAGGAATAGTTTGGCTATAGAAATGTTCGAAGAATGGAGATCTAATAACAACATTCTTAGTTTTTTCTTTCTTCTTTTTTTTTTTCTGTGTTATATGTGATATCAAATATGTAGGTTGTGAACTTTTTTTGCACCCATGTGTACTTTTAAATATAGATGAACATATATAACTTTTTGATTGATTTATGGTGAACATGAAATATTTTTACTCTTTTTGTCATGATCAATTTTATAATTTGATTGTTTGGATTAATATAATGTATTATTGGAGAACTTTTGTTTTTATTTTTTTCTATATATATATTTATAAAAAAAATACATCATAGATATGGATGATAGCGAACATTTAAAGGGACCTACTAGAGCAAAATGAACATTGAGTAAGCAAGAAGATACGCAAGTAAATGGCATGCTGATAATGGCATGTTCAAGTATGGTTACTTGCAATATCTTCATAAATGGATGGAACAAAAAAATTCCAACTGTGATTTGAAGGCTCAACCACATATTGAGTCAAAGGTGAGATTATTGAAAAAACAATACAATGCAATAGTTGAGATGTAGGACCGAATTGTTCTGAATTTGGATGGAATGATATTCACAAATGCATAAAAGTTGAAAAACACATTTTTGACGATCGGGTTAAGGTACGTATCAGTTTATTGTCACTTTTGGTACTTTGCAAACAATTACCCTTTAAAATATATATATTATTTTCATTTGTAATTATCTTTCTGTTGTAGAGTCATCCAATAGCCAAAGGCCTTCACAATAAACATTTTCCACACTTTGAAGATTTAAAATTCGTGATCAAACTAATGGGCTTGGAGCTGAAAGCCCTAAGGATATAGTTGGAGCAATGAATAGAGAAACTCAAGAAAATTTATTTGTTGGAGTTGATTGCTATATCCCTCAACCATTTGAAAACAATAACAACTTTGAGGTTGCAACATCTTATAGTAAAACACATCCAATTGCACCTTCAGATGCTGCTCACCCTAGGAGAACTGGAAAGAAAAGAAAAAGTGGAAGGCATTAGTTGACACAACAAGCACAACCATGGGTGAGTTAAAATCTATGTATTCTGATGCAATTGAACATATATTGCCAAGCTTGCTTCATGTTTTCAACACGAAGTTGATAGTGCTGAAAGAAGACAAAGGTCATTGTATGATGAGATAATGTCAATGGATGGCTTATCAAAATTGGAGCATGCTCAAGCCTTAAGGCTAATAGTGAAGGATAAAGATTTGATTGATTATATTTTCACTAGTCGAGATTGTTGGATTTTATAGTAAAATTTTGTGAAAGAAAGTGTTGGTTTGAAACATCAAAAATGAATTGATGTTTCATTTATGTTGTTGTTACTTGACTTGAAATTCAAAGTTTCAAAATGGTTTGAAACATCAAAATGTGTTGATGTTTCTTTTACAAATTTAACTTAAAAGTTAAATTTGTGAGTTATGTTTGAATTTTTACAAGTAACTACACAATTGAGTTAATTTTGATGTATATTTCATATTGTTTATTAATTGTATTTTTGGAGAGTTACTAAGTTGCTAGCCTATAAATAGCAACTTGTTTCTTCATTTGGAGTATCTCATTCCATTTTGGAGTATCTCATTCCAATTGAAGAGTTTTTCTCTCCTCTCTTTCTTCTCTTTAATCTTGAGTTAAGTTGAGAGCAAGTGTCCAAGAGTTCTGCCAGATCCGAGTAGTTCAAGGTTACTGTTCTATCAGAGTTAGTCGTTGTATCCTGCTAAGACGATCAATGTACTCTGCTTGCAACCCGAGCAGAGCAAATAATTGCCTTTAGGACAACGCTTTGTAAGCGTGCCTCGACTGCTTATTATCTTTTGTTCTTGAGTTTTGAAATTGTTTTTACATACAGTGTTTGTACTATTGTTTACACTGTAATTGTTTATTTCCAGTTAAGTTGTAATCAAATTTGCTAGTGTTACTCAGTTCTTATACATAACAAATTATTATTTCCAACAATCTGAAGACGATTATCTGAACTAATGGCTGCAAACTCATCCACTAATGGTACTGTTTCTACCATGATGGGATCGACCATCATCAAAACTCACACTGAAAAACTAGAGAAATTCAAGGGAGAAAACTTCAAAAGATGGCAACAAAAGATGATATTTTATCTCACTACGTTGAACCTTGCTCACATCTTGAAGGAAGAATGTCCAATTACCCCACCAGAAGCTGTCACTCCTAAAACTGAAGCTGCCAAGCAATCATGGATGCATTCAGACTTCTTATGTTGCAATTATATACTTAGTGGTCTTGAAGACACCTTGTATAATGTCTATTGCAATGCCTACAATACTTCAAGGCAATTGTGGGAGGCATTAAACAAAAAGTATAAGCTAGAAGATGATGGTACTAAGAAATTCCTTGTAGGAAAATTCTTAGATTATAAGATGATTGACAAATTGGTAATCAATCAGATGGAAGAATTGCAAATTATCATTAGTGATTTGCAAAGTGAAGAATTGAACATCAGTGAACCATTCCAAGTTGCTGCTATGATTAAGAAGTTGCCTTCTTCCTAGAAGGACTTCAAATGTTATCTCAAACACAAGCAAAAGAAATTGTCCATGGAGAATCTTATTGTTAAACTCTACATAGAAGAGGATAATAGAAAATGAGAAAAAGCTCCACTAGAAGTTGAAGCCAAAGCTTATGTTGCTGAAGCTTTAAGGCATGAACCCAAGAAGCAACAATCCAAAAAGAAAAATGTGAATCTTGGACCAAGGAATGACGTCAACAAATGCATTCGTAGAAACCGTTGGGTTTGTGGTAAGAGTGGCCATACAACTGCAACTTTTCAACACAAGAAGGGACAAAGCTCCAATCATCTAGCCAATGTTGTGGAAAATGACGATTTAGTTGCTATCATTTATGAGGTAAATGTGGTTTCTGACACCAAAGGTTGGTGGATTGATACTGGTGCTACTAGGCACATTTGTAAGGACAAGTCATTGTTCACCTCATATGAGAAGCTAGATGGTAGCGATAAGCTATACCTAGGAAATGCTTCAACGACCTCTAGAAGGAAAAGGGAATATCCTGCTGAAATGGACTTCTGGAAAGATACTTACTCTCAATGATGTGTGGCATGTGCCAGAGATTCAAAAGAATCTAGTGTCAGGAATTCTACTTAATAAGAATGGGTTCAAGCTTGTATTTGAGTCAGATAAATTTATTCTGACCAAGGGGGGTATGTATGTGGGAAAAGGCTATCTGAATTATGGCATGTTCAAACTGAATGTATTGGCACTAATGCCCAAGAATAATAATAATAGTGGCTCTTCTGCTTATATTGTTGAGTTGTGTGATGTATGACATTCTAGGCTGGGGCATGTCAATTATCATTTTTTACATAGAATGGTAAATTTAAGACTATTGCCTAATTTCAACATTGATAATAGACATAAATGCGAAGTTTGTGTTGAATCAAAGTTTGCTAGAAAGTCATTTTCATCTGTAGAAAGAAATAATGAGGTTCTTGATTTAATCCACAGTGATGTATGTGACATGAAAAGTACCCCTACAAGAGACAGTAAAAAGTATTTTGTCACATTCAGTATATGTATATTTATTACATAGTAAAGATGAAACTTTAGATGTTTTTAAAGCATATAAGGCAGAAGTTAAAAATCAACTTGAGAAGAAAATAAAGGTGCTTAGATCAGATAGAGGTGATGAATATAAATCATCATCACTTTATCAATTTTGTGAAGTTAATGGTATAATCCATCAAACTACAGCACCTTATACACCACAGTAAAATGGTATAGCTGAAAGAAAGAACCGAACTTTAAAGGACATAGTTAATTGCATGTTAAATAGTTCAGGTTTACCCCATAATTTTTGGGGAGAGGCTTTGCTTACAGCAAATTTTATTCTAAACAAAATTCCACATAAGAAGACTGATAAGTCACCTTATGAAGTGTGGAATAGAAAGTTACCTTCATATAAAATGTTGAAAGTGTGGGGGTGTTTGGCAAAGGTACAAGTTTCTTTACCAAAAAGGACCAAACTGGGACCTAAGACAATTGATTGTATTTTTATAGGCTATACAATGCATAGTGCTGCTTATAGATTCCTAGTAGTTAAATCAAAAATACTGGATATTAACAGTAATACTATTATGGAATCTATTGAAGCTGAATTCTTCGAGGATATATTTCCTTTGAAAGAGGAAAGACATAGAAGTAATGGTGTCAAAAGAAATTATGAGGCTAACTCTTCGAAAGGTCAAGACAATCAGAAAACTGAGTGAATAATTATCTTCAAGATAGCACTTTGTAAGCGTGCATCGACTACTTATTATCTTTTGTTCTTGAGTTTTTAAATTGTTGTTACATACAGTGTCTGTACTATTGTTTACATTGTAATTGTTTGTTCTCAGTTAAGTTATAATCAAATTTTCTAGTGTTACTCAGTTCTTATACACAGCGAATTATTATTTCTAATAGAGATCCTACTTTTAAAATGAATTCATCATGGATGCGTAAGAAGTGATGCAAATGCTTAAATTATGGAAGGGATGGATATATGTTAGACGATCTATGACTGTTGTTTAAGCTCACATAACATCTATGGGAATTGTGACATTGTATGGTTCACTCATTTTGTAATGGTTGTTAGCAATGGGTGTTTGACATTTTGTATAGTACAATTCCCATTCAAGTTGTATATGATATGTTAGTGCTTAGTGCTTGACATTTGTAAAAATTTCCTCATTTTGTTAATAGAAAAGGAAATGAAAGATAGTAGTTACTCGATAACATATTATATAAATGTTTCTTTTTATATATGTTAGCAGAAGTCATGAACAATTCGCATGAGTGGATCTTAAATTGCAAAACAATGTCCTTAGGGATCTTATTAAACTTTGAAAAACTTTCATGGCTTTGATATGTTTATTATGTAATTATTATTATTATTATTATTATATATAAAGATTTATATATATATAAAGATTTATGTGTTTATTTTACCTCAATCCCAAAAGATAACGTCAGATTTCTATTGATAATTGAATAAAAAAAATATATAGAGTGAGATTTATATGTTGATTTTAAACTATTTTAATATAAGTTTAATACCCATTGATAAAAGCCAAAAAGGTAGAGATAAAAGAGGAAGGAAAATTAAGTGGAAAATTGATAGTTGAAACTTTTTTTAAAAAACATGATTGAATTTTAATACTTTTATTTGTATACAATCCATATAATAATAATTTAATTTTGGTTTTATTTGGTTATTAAAAAAACAAAGAAAACTTCCACTCAAATAAGATTTTTGACAAAAAAATTTTATATTTTTAATTTTGGTTAGTTCATAAACATGTTCTTTAAATCCCAAAAAAAAAAATGCAAATCAAACACAGATATTTAATTTTCATATATTAATTCCACTAATGATCCAACACAGATATTTATTATTTTCATATATTTAAATTTCATGTGTTTTAACTCTCAGATATTAAATACAAAAATTATGTCAAATAGGTTGTTTCAAGATCATATTTTCACAAATGTCCAAATTTTTTAAATTTTACAGATTTAGATTTACTATATCTTTTTTGTATAATTTCTTACTATTTTACACTCATTTATGTGTATCTCTCCACAATTATTAAGTTGATTTATTTTAATTTATTCCATATTATACTTCAATCTTATATGGTAAGTAATATTAATATTTAATATAAAAGATAACATTCAAAAATTTTATTTCTATTTCAATTTGTAATACACTTGCTTAATAATTAAAAGATTTCAATTTGTAATATTGTTTTCTTTATTATCTTATTTTTCATTCAACACATTTTTTTCTCATTTTGACCGGTCATTACCATCTCCACCTTTTTTTTTTCTCCATTTTTTCATGTGTTTTTTTGTAACTTTACATCATTATATCCTCTCTAATTTTTCAGCTATTTTTTTCGCCTTTTTTCTTCTGAAATTTTCTCTCGTTAACTATTTACATTTTTTGTTGTAAACTCTGTTCAACGACTACAAAAAAGATGAGTACTTCTTCCTATTATATTCATTAAATATTATATTTAAACTTGATATAAACAATGAATATATGGTTCATATAAGAATTAAACGTGATTTAGTCTAACATATATTTTTTGTCGATGGTTATATATATATTGGATATATATTCTTACTTAAAAGGTGAACCTAATGTAATATATTCATCTCATATTTTTTGATCAAATCTTGATATATACTAAGAATATATTTCAAAATCCAACATTGTCAAAATAAATGTATAATCAAAATCATACTATAATAGAATTTTTATTAGTATGAAAATGAAAAAACACAACCAATATTCATAACATAAGATTAAACTGTATTCCAATATTCAATAATCGTTATGATTAGTCAGTAACAAGGTATCCTCACTACTACATCTGTGATAAAAGATTGAATGTTGGTCCATTAAAATCTTAGCTATTAAAAATTTTCTCGCTCTTCTTTTCTTCTGCAAAACCAAACTTCGAAGCAAAGAGCGATTTCAATATCTTCAACAGCATGACAACTTTATGTTTGGTCTTTCTCAATGGTTGTCCTATATTAACAAGTTGCATATCTTTCACCTGATTTTGTTTCTTCTCAAATGAACCCGTATCCGTTAGCTGAACAATAATATGCATAGATATATTATACATCCATGTGTATGTTACATAGTATATAAAATAAAATAAAACATAAAGATGTTATATATAATGAACAACATAAAGACTTACAATTAAATATACAAGTGCACATATCAAATATACCTCAAAACAAAGCAAATACTAAAAATTGCATATCTTTCACCTGATTTTGTTTCTTCTCAAGTGCACATTGCCTAGTATATTAAATATATAGCCATGAATATATATATATATATATATCTATAAACTGTAATATATTATAAACATGATGTGGTATATATCATCCCAAACAAAGCAAATACTGATATGTCTTGTCGAAACCAAAAATCACTATTTTCATGCTTAAACCTCAATTTCACTACATTCTAATTCCACATGCAACGCAATAATAATTGCAATTCCTAGCCAAATTCAAAATCCAAATGTCACATGTATCAAGAAGTAAGAATCAACGAAAAATGTATTCAAGGTATAATTCTTAAAGAGTACAAAGCATTTTCAATTGGGGTGCCGTGAAAACATAAAGAAAACCAAATGGACACAAAAATTGATAAAGGGCAACAACATTACACCCCAAAAAGAATACCAAATTCCACGATCTGAAAACGTAAACATGAGTTTTCTTTAAAAAAAGAAAAAAGTCTCAAACGAACCTTGAAATTAATGACAAAGGGATTGGAGCACAAACAATCAAATCACCCCATTAGTGTCATCGTCGCCGCCCCTTACCCCATTAGTGCCACCGTCACTCTCCCTCTTTTGCCACTATCATTGTCACTCCTCCTTCGTCATCATTGTCAGTGCTCTTCCTTCACCATTAGCGTTGTTCACCATTGTCGTTCTCGTTGTCTCACCATAGACAGTTTGCCTCACTCAATGTGAAGAGAATAATCAATTTAAACCCACAGTGAAAGTATTGAAATCGTCTTTGATTTATTTAGAATTAAACTAAAATACAAGGGTTAAGCAATAAATACATTTGTATATTATGGAGAATATTCAGGAGGGTCTTTTTCTCCTTGTGCTCCAATACCAATGAGGTTGAATTCCAAGACTTCCACAAAGTCTTCCTTACTATGACTCAAACAAAGGACCAAAGAGGTTTGTGGGAACCTTCTAGAAAATAGAATGAGAAAATGATGGGAGAATTCTCTAGAGTTTCTTTCTCTTATTTGGAATGCACACAAATGGCCCACCCCTAGGGCTCTATTTATAGTGGCCTAAGAAAAATAATTAAATAATATATTTTAATATCTAATATATTAAAATATATTTATCTAACCAATTTGAATCATATTCAAACCTTTCCAAATTCTCCTACGACATCTATTTCCTTATTTGAATCTAATTAAAATTTAATAAATATCTTTTCTTTAATGTATCTTAATACATTAATAATTTCTTTAATATTTAATGCATCATATACAATAAATATGTTTTTCCTCATTTAATAGATCAAATATATTACATTTTAATTTGAACATTTCAAAATTTCTCTCAACGAAATTGATCCTTATTTGTTTATATGAGCTAATAATGGGACCTTATGGACCTACAGATTATAATAAGCTCCAATGGTACAAATCAATTAATTAAACTCTTTAATTAGTTAATTAATTCTCATTCATTAACTATAGGTCACTCCACTATAGACCTAGAGTTGCACGCTTATGAACTGTAGGACAAGTTGTGTCCATGGATGTAATCACTACATGCAAGTCGATCCTTCACAAATTGTTCGTAATTACAACTGGGTCAAAAGTCCTTTTTACCCTTGTAATTACATCTTGTGCATTAAGTACCAATGATCCTCTAATGAACAATTTGTTTATCATCCAACCATAAACTAAGTCCCTCTCAGGCCAGTGAGAGGGTGGGGCCCCATTGTTCAAGTCCCGAAATCAGCACTTAAGGGAACTACTCATCTACTTACCCTATATGGGAATGAATGAATTCCATCTTGTAAGATTATGTTCCCAGCTCCCTATTTGGTCAAGTCCCCAAAATGATAGGCATATTGAATCGGGTACAAAAGTCACCCTCACCCATGCAAATCAAAGGACAAGCCCTCACGGAAAGGAGTTCATAACTCACTCGGGATTAAGATCGAGTCGCATATGATCATTCTAATGAAATATTAATCTTCTCAATTAACGGATTTATAAAGAAATATTAAATATTTCATGGTCCAGTCTTATACAAACTCATTGTATAAGATACTCTCCCTCACAAGTCTCCACATGAATGATTTGGATCAAATCGTTTGTAACTATTACAAAGTGAGCCGTATCAATAGTGTTACCAAGATAAGACACCCAACATTATCCATATACTATGACCCTTTAGGTTATTTCTCTGAACATGATCCTCCCATATGTCAATGTTGCTTAACAGAGTGTATGCAATTTCAGAATGAAAACACCCTAAATGTGCAAGTATACACAGCCTAATGCAGCAAGTGATAAGTATTTTTATATCGTTCTCCTCAGGGACTAGTCAGGTGGATTTTTGCAATGCGTAAGCTGAATTTAGTTAGGTAACATGTAATCAACATCAATTGGTGCAATGAACTAAAAAGAAATTAAGAAACAAGATTAAAATGGTGCTAGAATGCTTGAACAACAAAAAAACAGTGAGTAAAATTGGACTAAACATATTCTGTGAAAAGGGATCAGGATTAGGGGTAAAATTTTGCTTCATCAAACTAAATCTACAACATAGATCATGTCTCAACACTCAATGCAACTAATTCGCAGATTCTTTCCAGAATTCTCAAAGAATCAGTGGTTAACTCCCATTAACCTCTGAAATTAAGCCCTTAACTGCAAACATTAGGTGAGTTACTATCCCTAGTGTCCCCAATTACGTTAGAGCATGCTCCTAATCAGAACTAATGTTATGTCATGCATTCAGTTTATCCCTCCCTTTCCTATCCCTCCCTTTCCCAAAGTCAAGATAAACACAACCTAGACAAGTTGGCCAAACAAATCCAAGCTAAAAATTAAGCACACAAGGCATAAGAGTGAAGAATATGCAAGTATGCTATTTCATTCAGCAAAAATCAACAATAAATCCCCTAATCCCTCACCCAAGGGGTGATTAGTTCATAATTAAAAGAAAGGACAACTACAAAATAGTAAGAAAAGTCTTAAACAACATTATAAAACTTGTCTTTAATATCAAAATGCTCAAAAATAAAGAAATATTGTAGAAACTAAGAGAAATGGACAAGAAATGGATGTTGGGTAGCTTCTTTATGGCAGATTTCCCTTTTTTCCAGAAGTGGATCACCTCCCAAAAAGGGTTCTCTTCTTCTTCTCGAAATCCTCCCCCTCAAATGTCTAATCTCCAGGCTCTCTACCAAAAACGGAAAGCAAGGGCTTTAAACCTGTTCCCTTCTTTGAAATCAGGGTTGAGTGAACGTTTGAAGACCAATGGCAGCCTCTCATTGGTTTAAATCAGTACAAGTGTCATAAATTGTCCACCTCAATTAATGAAATAACTCCCACGTGCTTCTTGTGTAACTGATCCCAGATAAATGCTCTAGTCTTGCTAATGCTTCATCAAAAGTACAACAATTGCTCCAGCAAGCTTGACCCTTTATCAACAACAAAGCTCTAGCATAGCAGGTTGGATTTTTCACACTTAGCCATTTTTACCTTCAGCAATGGCCTACACAAGTCACAAATAGCACAATTACTAATATTATGCATTAAAAAGCTCACAAGTGCTTTTCACATAACAAGGGACTCTTTCACTACTAAAACATCAATTCAAATAGGCTTCTCAGTACAAAAGTACCTAAGATCGTATTTTTAAGCCACAAAAACTTCACTAAAACACCCTAAATAGCTCTCATTCTAAGAGCTATCAGTCAACCACATACTGTTCAAGATTACTCTAATAACCTTGGATTTTTCATATAATGGATAATATTATATTACAAATAAAATAATCAAAAATATTATTAATTATTAAATAAATTATTAATTACGAGGCTTTAGGCCATAAATTCCAACACAATGTTCCTCTCTCCCCCTCACACTTTCCCTCTCATGCATCTCTGAATAGGCTATGAACTTTTTTTTTAATTTAAGAAGAAGATATATACTAAATAATTTCTATTGAAATAAAATTGGTTTAAAATTGAAACGAACCATCTAAAACCGAAATCGGGTGGTTTGGTTTTAAACCAAAACTTTAAAAAAAAAATTGTTTGCTTGGTTTGCAACTCTTCAAAACCTAAGGGTTTGGCTTGGTCATCGATTTCGATCAAAATTGGACCGAACCAAACCGTGCACACCCCTAGTCATTCCTTCTAAAACCATTTTTGGAGAGGGGTTTCTATCAAAGGAGCATTAATAGGTTGTCCTTATGGGAATTTTGTAATTTTTTATATATCATATTAGATGTGAGTTTTATAGTAATTGTGCTAGGACTTTTGTGTTAGAGGATAGAGTAACTAGACTTTTATGTACATTATAGTGATTTTGAATAGAATTAAAATATGGGTCCATTGTGAAACCTATATATGAAGTTATCCCTATTTAATATTAAATAAAACTCATGATCCAAATGGGCGTAAAAGATTAGATACCATTTGGTATATTATGTCAAAAGTTTGACCAAAAAGCGAGTAAAAAATCATATATTATTTATTGACTATTTGTGGACATTTATATAATCATATCTCTTCATATAATACAAGGTCGTGTTTACTTTTCAAAAAATAAAAACATGAGGTTGTGTTTTTTAATTTAAAGAACACATTTCCCCTTGTAATATAAGGTTGTGTCTCTTGATTTAGAGGACACATTTCCCCTGATAACATAAAGGATATACTTTTTCATTTAAGGTTACTTCTTTTCCAAAGCCACACTCTCTCCTAAAGAGGATGAGTTGTGATTTTTAACCTGTATCAATTACTTTTCAGTTAGATTACAAATTTAGTCAGTGAACTTTGAGGTTTGTGTCTATTTAGTTCTTAAACTTTCAAAATTACAAATTTAGTCCCTAAACTTTCAAATTTTTTAAAATTTACGGATCTACTAAACACAAAATTGAAATTTTTGGATTCTATTAGACATAAAACTCGAATTTATATCTAATAGATCAATTAGTTTTTAAAAATCTTGAATTTGTCACGGACCTATTAAGTACAATGAAAATGGATATGTAATGCTTTCTTCTCTCTTATTTGAGCTTTAGCAGAGAATATAGACTTATATATCAACACAACCCAAGAATTAGGGTTTCAAAGAATAACAAATGCTAAAACAAAAAATACATGTGTCAACTTTTAACTAGAGGATAAATTTGAATTTGTTGAAGGAAGGTTCTGGAACTTTGGTGAGGTGTCCTTTGATGAGTTTTCCTCTATATCAATCAACCGATGTGTTTTGTATTTCTTCTTTTCATCCCCCCTCAAACGAGATGGAAGTTCGATGACCCCAAGTTTGGACTGAAGATAAGCAAACTATGAATGCATAAGTGATTTGGTCAAGCAATCAGCAAGTTGATCAAGTGACGAGATATACATGATCTCAAGATTTCTACATAAAACTTGATCTCAAACAAAATGAACATCAATTTCTATATGCTTTGTCCGGGCATGGAATACCGAATTGGCAGCCAAGGCACCGGCACTTAGGTTGTCACACCAAATCACTCGATCGAGGACACTAAAACACCAAGTTCTCCTAATAGCTAACAAAGCCAAATCACCTCTACATATGTATGGCTAAAGCTCTATACTTATATACTGTGCTAGAACGAGCAACGGCAGTCTGTGGTAGGGTTGTCGAAGCCTGCCAAAATAAATTGATCTCACAAACTTGTAGACTAAGTTGTACTGAGTTGATTTTCCAAGAGAGCCAATGAAGAATTAATTCTTCAAAAGTAATTTGCAAAGAGAAAACAAGTAAAAATGGGGGTTTTGGTTTAGTGAATGAATCAGGGAGAAAACAAATAACATAAAGAGAAAACGATCTTACCAAAATCCAATTCTTAGACAAGGTTCATTCAATTGCGATATTAATCATGGACTTAATCAAACAAATTATTCCTTTTAATCTAAATGCTTAGTTAACCTAATTGAAAAAGCCAAATTAGATTCTATTCCCCTAAGTCTATTAATTCCAACAAAGCATTACAATTAAACTTATTATTTAATTTACTAAGTACGATAGCTTTCCATACAAATCAACCAACAGCCTTAAGAACTAAAATTAATTTACTAGTTGGGATAGCACAAACCAATTAATTAACTTTGTTTGTTTCTTAGGATCTATCTTATAGCACTAATTTAGTGCTATATTTATGCTCATTTATTAGCTAGTTTTGTGTTGAATTAGTGAACGTTGATGTGTATTTCTCTTGATTTTGTAGAAACCGAGCTTGAAGAGTAAATTCTAGTGTTCATGAGCATTTAGATTATTTTGGAGCTTAAATATATGATGATATTTTGGAGATTCAAGGATGACGAGATAGAGTTTTGGCAAAAGAACCCGAGAGGAGAGCGTCTAGACCCTGAAAATGGCGTATAGACATCACATTTGAAGTGTCAAACCCAAGAGCAAGCGTTGAGACGTTGTCCTATTGTGTCAAGACACTCAAAAGGCAAGCCCTAGCAATTTCTGTTTGGAGCGTCGAGACACTACTTAGCCCTGCGGACGTAAAACGTAGTCGTTTGTGTTAGGAATAATCTAATTAAACCCAAACGAAAGCATAGGAATCGGTTTGAGTTTATATAGAATTAAATAATAATATTAGAGTTAAGCATAAACATACCTTGAAAAAAAAGAAGTTCTTCTTGTATACTTGGTCTCTACCACAAAAGTCTTCCTTACTATGTCTAGAACAAAAGATCAAAAGACTTTGTGGGAACCTTCTTGAAAATATAATGAGAGAATGAGGGGAGAATTCTTCTAGAGTCTCTTTTTCTTATTTTGAATGCTCTTAATGGCTTACCCCTAGAGTTCTATTTATAGTAGCCTAGAGCAAATAATTAAATAATATATTTTAATATCTAATATATTAAAATATATTTATCTAACCGATTTGAATCAAATTCAAACCTTTCCAAATTCTCCTACAACATCTATTTCCTTATTTGAATATAATTCAAATTTAATAAATATCTTTTCTTTAATGTATCTTAATACAGTAATAATTTCTTTGATATTTAATGTATCATATACAATAAATATATTTTCCCTCATTTAATATATCACATATATTAAATTTTAATTTGAACATTTCAAAAATTTCTCTCAACGAAATTGATCCCTATTTGTTCATATGAGCTAGCAAGAGGATTTTATGGACCTACAGATTATAAGCTCCAATGATATCAAATCAATTAATTAAACTCTTTAATCAATTAATTTTCATTCATTAACTATAAGTCACTCCACTATAGACCTAGAGTTGCATGCACTCTTATACACTATAGGACAAGTTGTGTCTATTAATCTAATCATTACATACAAATCGATCCTTCACAAGTTGTCCGTAATTATAGCTGGATCAAAAGTCCGTTTTACCCCTACAATTACACCTTATACCTTAAGTACCACCAATCCTCTAATGAACAATTTGTTTATGATCCAACCATAAACTAAGTCCCTCTTAAGCAAATGATAGGGTGGGGCCCCATTGTTCAAGTCCCGAAATCAACACTTGAGAGAACTACTCATCTACTTTCGCTATATGGGAAGAAGTGAATTCCATCTTGTGAAATCATGTTCCCAGCTCCCTATTTGGTTAAGTCCCAAAATGGTAGGCTTATTGAATCTGCTAAAAAAGTCATGCTCACCCATGCAAATCAAAGGACGAGCCCTCGTAGGCAGGAGTTCATAACTCACTCAGGATTAAGATCGAGTCGCATATGATCATCCTGTGAAATATTAATCTTCTCAATTAACGGATTTATAAAGAGAGATCATATATTCCGTGGTCCAGTCTTATACAAACTCATTGTATAGGATACCCCCACTCACATGTCTCCACATGAATAATTTGGATCAAATCATTTGTAATAATTACAAAGTGATCAGTATCAATAGTGTTACCAGGATAAGACACCCAATCTTATCCATATACTATAGACTCTTTAGGTTATTACTTGAACACGATCCTCATGTATGTCAACTAGATAATGTTCAAGATTACAATAATAACCTAGGATTTTATAGAATATTGGATAATGTTATACACAATATAAAATAATAAATTATTTTATTAATAAATGAGAAAATGTTTAATTTAAAAAAAACGAGCTTTAGGTCACAAATCCTAATAATCTCCTAATTGCACTAAAGCTAGTGGGACTTACAATGTGTGATCTAGGGCATACCATATACCCAACATTTTCTCCCACTTTCCCTAGAAAAGGTTAAACACATCTCGTAGACCTAGACTCTCTAGACGACCCTTAAACACTTTAGCCTAGAGAGCCTTCATAAACAGATCAGCACAGTTGTCTCCAGAAGCTATCTTCGTGACAATCACATCTCCTCTTTGCACAATTTCTCTAATAAGATGATATTGTCTTTCTATATGCTTCCCTCTTTTGTGGCTTTTAGGTTCTTTGGAGTTTGCCACAGCACCACTATTATCACAATAAAGTGTGATGGGCTTATCCATGCTCGGAACTACTTCCAGATCAATTAAGAACTTTCTCAACCATACAACTTCTTTTGCTGCTTCACAAGCAGCTACATACTCAGCTTCCATGGTAGAGTCTACAACACATCTTTGTTTGATGCTTCTCCACACTATTGCTCCTCCATATAGGGTGAACACTGATCCTGATGTGGATTTCCTTGAATCCTTATCAGTTTGGAAATCAGAGTCAGTGTATCCTGTAAGAATCAAATCCTTAACTCTATACACAAGCATATAATTCCTCGTTTTTCGTAGATACTTGAGGATTATTTTGACTGCAATCCAATGATCATGTTCTAGATTTAACTGATATCTACTGACAATCCCTACTGTATAACATATATCAAGTCTTGTACACAACATGGCATACATCAGACTGCCTACAACTGAGGCATAGGGAATCCGTCTCATATCTTCAACTTCTTAAGGTGTCTTAGGACACTGTTCCTTAGACAATGTAATTCCATGTCTGAAAGACAAATTTCCCTTCTTGGAATTTTGCATCGAATACTTGATAAGAATCTTGTCAATATAAGATGCCTGAGGCAAGGATAGCATTTTGTTCTTACCATCATCCCTTATAATTTGGATTCTTAGAACAAACTGTGTTTCTCCCAAATCTTTCATTTGGAATTGATTAGCTAACCAACTTTTAATGTCAGTAAGAAAGCCTACATCATTCCCAATGAGTAAGATATCATCCACATATAAGATGAGAAAAGCTATTGTTTTCTTGCTAATTTTCTTGTATACTCAAGGTTCATCAACATTTTGTCAAAGCCATATGATTTGATTATATTGTCAAATCTAATATTCCAAGATCTTGATGCTTGTTTTAATCCATAAATGGATCTTTTAACCTTGCAAACCTTTTGCTCCTGACCTTGGTTTACATACCCCTCTAGTTGATTCATGTAGATGCTCTCTTCAAGATTGTCATTCAAAAAAGTAGTCTTAACATCCATTTTCCATATCTCATAGTCAAAATATGTGGCAATAGATAAGAGAACGCGAATAGACTTCAACATGGCAACAGGAGAGAAAGTGTCCTCATAGTCCACTCTCGTCCTTTGAGTATAACCTTTTGCCACCTATCTTGCTTTAAAGGTCTGTACATTTCCATCTACTCCTCGTTTCCTCTTGTAGATCCATTTGCAACCTATAGGTTTTACCCCATCAGGATGATCTATAAGTTCCTAGACTGAATTTGAGTACATTTACTCCATTTTGAGGTTCATGACTTTAATCCATTCATCCTTGTCAACATCATTCATTGCTCCTTTAAAAGTCAATGGATCCTTGATGTCATCATTAGTTATCATCTTTTGAGCTTCAATTAAGCCCATGTAACGGTTAGGTTGTTTTAAAACCCTCCCACTACGACGAGGCGTTCCCAATTCTTGACATGGATGTATCTGACTTTTAGATGTAATGGAATTATCAACAACTCTTGTTGATGTGTGAGCAGTTTCATTGGAAATTAATTCGTTTAACATTATTTTACTACGAGGTTTATGATCACTCATATGGTCTTCTTTTTAAAAAAATTGCATTTGTCAATACAAATACTTTATTCTCTTCAGGACTGTAGAAATTACCACCTCTAGTCTCTTTGGGATAACCTACAAATTGGCATAATTTAGAACAAGATTCCAATTTCTTTGGACTTATTTTCAGTATATGTGCTAGACATCCCCAAATCCTGAAGTGTTGTAAACTAGCTTTACGACCCTTCCACAGTTCTAATGATGTCTTGGAGACACTTTTGGATGGAACTACATTCAGTATGTATAATGCAGTCTCCACTGCATATCCCCAAAAAGAATCTGGTAGTGGAGCATAGCTCATCATAGATCGAACCATGTCTAACAAGGTTCTGTTTCTCCTTTCTGAACACCATTTTGTTGAGGTGTTCTAGGAGTTGAGGGTTGGGATGTTATTCCATTTTCTATCAAATAGTCTTGAATCCTAAATCCATGTACTCTCCACCACGATCTGATCAAAGTGTTTTGAGAGATTTACCTAATAAATTTTCAACTTCAATCTTGTATTCCTTACTTTTCAAGGGTTTCAGACTTATGTTGCATTAGGTAAAAATACCCATATCTAGAATAATCATCTACACATGAGATGAAGTATTCATACCCTCCTCTAGCTTTAAAATTCATCGAACTGCATAGGTCTGAATGTATAAGTTCTAAAGGTTCATTGGCTTTATATCCTTTTCTAGTAAAAGGCCTTTTAGTCATTTTCCCTTCTAAGCAGGATTCACAGACTAGTAAAGTGTCTAACTCTAACTTGCTTAGAGGACCCCTCTTCACTAATCTTTCAATTCTATCTAAATTGATGTGACCCAATCTTAGATGCCAAAGGTAGGTATCATCTTTTGGAGAAACTTTTTGTCTTTTCGTTCTGGATTTAGTCGTCTTAAATAATTCAGTGCTTACAAGCGTTTTACATGCTAACAGTCTTAGCACATATAAGTTATTTTCAATAAAAGCAGAACAAATTTCAAGTCCATTTTTCGAAATAGAAACTTTGTTATTATAAACATTTAAAGAATGAAATTGTTCAACAAGACAAGAAACTGAAATGAGATTCCTCTTTATCTTAGGAAGCAAATACAAGTTTTCTAAAAGTAAATAAAAACTATTGAAAAATAATTTAACGCTTCCAATGGCTATTGCTGACACGGCCTCCCCGGTGCCTACTCTCATGATCATTTCTCCATCCTCTAACTGCTCCCACGAGTCACTTGCCTGAAAAGAAGAACAAACATGATTAGTGGCTCCCGAATCAATTATCCAAGTAGATTTAGCTTCTTCCACTAAGCAGGATTCAAGGACAAGTAAATCATATTTACCTTCTTTTGATTTCTTCTTTTCGTCTAGATATTTAAGGCAGTTTCTCTTCCAGTGCCCATCTTCATTGTGGTGGAAAGTTTTTCCTTTCGTAGCTTTGTTTACCTTGACTCTTTTTCCTTTTGAAGCAGCTTTTGTTTTATTCATCTTCTCACTAGATTTTCTCTTCCAATTCTTAGTTCCAAAAGTTGAAGCTTCGGACTTAGTTCCAGAGGTTGAACCTCAAGCGGCAACATTTGCCTCTCCACTTTTTTCTTTGTTTTTCATTAAGGACTCAAAAGTCTGCAATTCATTTAGAAGAGTTGTGAGATTGTAAGTAATTTTGTTCATAACAGCATTACTTTGGAATTGAAGAAACTTTTAGGAAGAGTTTCCAGAATAAAATTGACCTAGCTAGATTCATCAATAATAGCTCCATTCATTTCATCAACATTAAAGTGGGTCATCATGTCGAGAACATGTTCCTGCACGGACGACCTTTCTTTCATGCGAGAGTTATGAATAAACTTGAGAGCATCATGCTTAATTTGATTGGAAGGTGATCGAGTGAACTTTGAGTGAAGAAAAGTAAGAAAATACGTTCAACCCCAGTGCAAGTGCACACTGTCGATGCAAGTGATAAAAACAGGAGTATTCTTGAGTATCGATCCCACAGGAAACGGTGTAACAAAAATATTGTAAAGCAAAGTGTAAGAAAAAATGCAACTTGAAAACTAAAATTGCAAAAACAAGGTTGGGATGGTGGGTTGGTATAAAAAGAATAATTGCATAATCAAATTGCAAGTTAAAGTGGCAAAAATTGCATAACTAAATTGCAGAATCAAAAATTGTAAAATAAAGTGATAACGATTGCATAATTGAATTGCATAATCGAAAAATTGCAATATTGAATAACAAACTAGATAGACTTGGTAAATGAAATCGCAAAAGAAATTTTAGATAAAGGAGGGGCTCAAGAATGTCATTGCCCTAAGTTGTAATTGCAAACAAAAATTATAATTCCAACCTATTCTACACTCAATTGTAAACCAAAATTGCTACTCTTATTCACCTTGTAATTAGGTTTTTAGGAGGCTAGGTGAGTGACTTATATGTCTATAGTCCCTCTATCTTAAATAATTCGGCTCAACAATTTTATGGGTTTTGGAGTCTTTAATCCCTATGTCTAGGGTAAATAATTGGCTTATGTCTAAGCTCTTTTCTCCATCACTTGTGCGAAATCCGCTTATCACTAACCCCGTTAGTATTAGATCTAAGCTTGAGTTGTTACTCTAGTTGATCATTCTAGGATCTCAACGAAAATTTATTCAACACAAGCAAACAATTGAAATGCAAGCTTTGTTTTTGTTGGAATTTTGCCTACAATTACTTCTTAGGGATTTCATATCCTTGAACCCCCTAAGAAGTTTAGCTCATATTAATTATATAAGAAACTAAGCTACAAGTTAAAACAAACTCCATGTAAAAATGAAAATTGTTTTGCTAAACCTTAAGGAAAATGACAATTGCTTGCTTCATTTAAGGAGAAAAGAACACCAAATAACAAAACCAAAAAAAAACACACTAATTAAGCTTCATGAAGAGAATAAATCAAAACAAAATTATTACAACAGAATCAAAATGGAACCAATAAGTGTGTGAATCAAAAGCTTATGAATCAATAAACAGAACCAATAAGTGTATACTTCAAAATAGAAATACAAGACTAAACAAAGAAGAAAACCACAGAAACCCACAAACATAGACTGAACTAAAACATAAACTTAATACAAGAAGAATTGAATGAAAAACATAGACTAGATTTGCTAGCAACTCTCGGTAATATAAGAAGAAATTGAAGAAAAATAAAGCAGTAACTTGCAGTAAAACAGGAGAAGAAAAAAACTGGAAAAACTGGAAAAAATAGAGGATCTTTTGGAAGAAAACTCACGAAAATTCTTCAAGAAAATGCCTCCAAAACCGATCTGCTTTCTTCACTCATCTTCTCTCCTTTTATAGGCCTTCATTAGGGTTGAATAATGCCCAAATTTCGTGCTCAAAATCCCCCAAATCGTGCAAGAATTGATGATTTTCGGATATGAGTAAATGCATTTTTTTTCCTTTTTTGAGTTCTTCTACTGCTCCAGAAAAACTTGCAAAATCACGAAATTGCAATTTTAGTTTTGCAATTTCCACATTCTCTGCAAACAAGATTAACTTTTTTAGAATCTTATCCTAATTGCCTTCATTCTTATTTCTTTCTTATTTTGAAGCAACTTTCAACTATTTTCAAATGATCTTAAGACAAAACAATAATATTTTAAGTAATTGGGAGTTAAGTAAGCCTTAATTCTAAGGCTTATCAGAAGACTGTCAAAACATTTCATGCAATGACTTCATCATCTCATATGTTGTCATCATGCTTTCCAGCTTTTTGGCCAAAACATCAGTTATGCTAGCAAAAATATAAACTCTTGCCTTTTCATTGGCATTGATCCAACGATCATATGCTTCACAAACATTTCATGCATCACTAGCAGCGGGTTCTTTAGGACATTCCTCAGTCAGAACGAATTTCATATCATCCACAACCAGTATAGTGTTGATATTATTTTTCTAAGTTGTATTATTTTCACCAATCAATTTTTCAGCAGCCAAAATAGAGATTCAAAAGCTAGATATTTTGTTGGAAAATTAAAAATAATAATCAGGAAACATGCAAACATTACCCAATCATTTTTAGCATAGAAATCAAACATTTTGTTAAACCCTAAAATTATTTCTAATGCTATGGTAATTTAGTGATTTAGAACAAGTGCGGCCGTAGGGTAGGTCAAGTATTCTTTCACTAAATTAAGACAATCTCAACCACACATTATACCAGAATAACTCTTATTCCTATAAGATTCAATTACCATTAATTTGGTCAATGACATTATTAACAACCTTATTTAGCCCTTTGTAAGTGTGACCCATCATTTCAAATCCTATAATTTTATCCCAACAAGTGCTTCCGTAGGGTAGGTAAAGTATTGGTATAAAATTACAATCTTATCCTTCTCAGGAAATTTACCATGATATTGACCCATGCAAACACCTTCGTAGGGGGGCGGTCCAAAAGTTGCCACGAGGCCCCACATGGATCTCACATTGTAAATCAATGATGGAGACCGTAGGATGTGTTGTCACATATCCTTCTCCCACTTAATATTTTAAAATAGGGTTTTCTCTTATTTAGACAAATTAGGCTAATCTCATTTATCTAAGTTCCCAATCTATCCTCATAACCCTTATGATAGTTGGATGGATTTTAATGTGAATTATCAAGTTTATTAAATTTTAAAAGAAACTAATCACATTATGAACATATTTAAATAAAATTTGACTAATTCAACTCCTAAGTCAATTTCCAGTTAGAGGTGTTCCCTTTCGATCAACTTAAATACCCCAGTCTAGACAGAACTTTCCATAGTCAAAGTTCCCTTATAGTCAATTTTTATTTCAGATTCATTAATCTTTAATTAACTAGATTAATGAACTTAAGTGAATTAATAAATGTTTTAATCTTATTAAAAACTAACTCACTTGGATAATCTTAAATAACTACCATTTTAAACTCTTTTAAAACAAAAATTAAAAGATTATCCTAAATTCTAATCTTATTAGAAAAAGAAGATAAACTAAATTTAAATTATTTTAAATAATTATTAAGAATATCTTTAATAAAAAGATATTCAAATCTCATTAGGAAAATATGCATTCTAATTAAGAAAACAAATATCTTAATTTTAATTTTCCAATCAAATTTTAAATATAACAATTATAGTAAAAAAATATAAACTAATTAGGAAAACAACCTAATCAAAATTTTCAATATAACAATTATATTAAAAAATAAGATAAGATGCATGATCATGATTAACCTATGGTGTGATTTTAAATCTAAATGGCTTGCTTTATGCAACAATCAAACAATTTAAAACATACATCACATGCATAATTAAATTAAAACTAGCAAAATTGACCGGCATATTTAGCATATCCTAAGAAATTGAAAACAATTTAAATCCAAGACATATCTTGGTCTTCAATATCTTTTCCTTTTTTTTTTTTTGGATCATCCAAAATTAGAGTTTAGAAACCCTAAAATTATCTCCCTTCTTTGCATTAGCCGCCACCCATTATCGTTGGTAACTTTGAAGCAAACACACAGATCCATTCGAGAGTAGGTTGAATAAAAGTTTGAAAAGAAAAAAAAATTATATATATATTAAAACAAAACACCCAACCAAATTAATTGACGAATACTGTGTACACTCGCCAGAATTGTTAACTCAGAACTTCGCCAGCGTGGTGTAGCATGTGACTTCATCCACCGGAGTTGTTAACCGAGGAAGAGAGTTTGATTGAAACATTCTGGACTTGAATAATGATGTTTAATCCTTGAATGTGATGGCAATAATTAAAGTACATAAAATCCTAACCCTTATGAGTTCTAATCAAACGAATAAATCTAATGCCAAATAGCCTAAATAGTCAATTTGCAAACCATCACATAACACATATATGGTCATTAAAATACACACCATGGATAATTTTAATTCTAAATAAATCTCAAACATGTCTCTGATACCAATTGTTGGGAATAATCTAATTAAACACAAACATAAGCGTAGGAATCGGTTTGAGTTTATTTAGAATTAAATAATAATATTAGAGTTAAGCATAAACATACCTTGAATAAAAGAAGTTCTTCTTGTATACTTGGTCTCTTCCACAAAAGCCTTCCTTGCTATGTCTCAAACAAAAGATCAAAAGGGTTTGTGGGAACCTTCTTGAAAATATAATGAGAGAATGAGGGGAGAATTCTTCTAGAGTCTCTTTCTCTTATTTTGAATGCTCTCAATGGCTTACCCCTATAGTTCTATTTATAGTGGCCTAGAGAAAATAATTAAATAATATATTTTAATATCTAATATATTAAAATATATTTATCTAACCGATTTGAATCAAATTCTAACATTTTCAAATTCTCCTACGACATCTATTTCCTTATTTGAATCTAATTCAAAATTAATAAATATCTTTTCTTTAATGTATCTTAATACATTAATAATTTCTTTGATATTTAATGTATCATATATAATAAATATATTTTTCCTCATTTAATATATCACATATATTAAATTTTAATTTGAACATTTTAAAAATTTCTCTCAACGAAATTGATCCTTATTTGTTCATATGAGCTAGCAATGAGACCTTATGGACCTACAGATTATAAGCTCCAATGATATAAAATCAATTAATTAAACTATTTAATCAATTAATTTTCATTCATTAACTATAGGTCACTCTACTATAAACCTAGAGTTGCATGCACTCTTATGCATTGTAGGACAAGTTGTGTCCATCGATCTAATCATGAAATGCAAGTCGATCCTTCACAAGTTGTTCGTACTTATAGCTAGATCAAAAGTCCGTTTTACCCCTATAATTACACCTTATACCTTAAGTACCACTGATCCTCTAATAAAAAAATTGTTTATGATCCAACCATAAACTAAGTCCTTCTCGGGCCAGTGAGAGGGTGGGGCCCCATTGTTCAAGTCCCAAAATCAGCACTTGAGAGAACTACTCATCTACTTTCCCTATATGGGAATGAGTGAATTTCATCTTGTGAAATCATGTCCCAGCTCCCTATTTGGTCATGTCTCCAAAATGGTAGGCTTATTGAATCTGCTACAAAAGTCATTCTCACCCATGCAAATCAAAGGACGAGCCCTCGTAGGCAAGAGTTTATAACTCACTCAAGATTAAGATCGAGTCGCATATGATCATCCTATGAAATATTAATCTTCTCAATTAACGAATTTATAAAGAGAGATTATATATTTCGTGGTCCAGTCTTATACAAACCCATTGTATAGGATACCCCCACTCACATGTCTCTACATGAATAATTTGGATCAAATCATTTGTAATAATTACAAAGTGGGCAGTATCAATAATGTTACCAGGATAAGACACCCAATCTTATCCATATACTATAGACTCGTTAGGTTATTACTTGAACACAATCCTCATGTATTTCAACTACATACTGTTCAAGATTACAATAATAACCTTGAATTTTACAAAATATTGGATAATGTTATACACAATATTAAATAATAAATTATTTTATTAATAAATGAGAAAGTGTTTAATTACAAAAAAAAAAACGAGCTTTAAGGCACAAATCCTAACAATTTGGTGCAGCATTGAGACGTTGTCCCTAGCGTCTTAACACTGCGATGAGAGCAATATAAGTTCTTTGTTTTCTCTTCATCAAAGGAGAGGCAAAACCGATTGGGAAAGCTCTAATCTCGATTCAAAGTTGTTCTTGAGGGTTTTAGGGAGCATTTATGAGCGGAAGTGAGCAGAATTGAAGACTTGGAGTTTGGGTTCATGGTAGATTGCCTCAAAAATATGGGATCGACCTTCCGTTTGCATTTCTTTCTCTTTCCCTTTTAATTTAGCTACTGTGTAGGCTTTAACTTAGGGACTTTTGTGCTGTAATAGTTGGATATATATGAATTAGTCTTTAAGGGGCTGTTTGGCGAGCTGGTTTGGAATCAGAAACCCTGGGGTTCTGGAACCCTGGGGTTTCTTGGCTGGAATCAGAAACCCTAGGGTTTCTGATTCCTGTGTTTGGGGTGCAGGGTTAGGTTGGGCTGGGTTTGTTTAGTTTGTTTTTTTTATAATTTTTCAAACTGTTTATTATTTTTTTAAAAAAATCTTACACTATTTTTTTTTCCTACTCCATTTTTTTAACTTCATAATTTTTTTGGTGTGTTACATACCAACTATTTAACCAATTATGTAGAGCAATTGTTACGATTATAGTTCAATTTGAATTATACTATGTGTAGTTTGTATAACTATATGTTATCTCATTCACTCCACTCATGATGACATAAAATTGAAGATTATGCGTAGCAACAGATAATTAATAGGTGCAATGTAAGAATGGTGTTGCCAATGGTAAAGTAAAACCAAAAATTAGAACTAAGATCTAGTTCTAAAAATATCATAACACACATTCCAGATGAAATGACAAGAAAGTAGAAGTAGTTGTCCAAACACAAATGTAAGTCATAAGAGTGGTAGATGAAAGTGATGAAAAGAGAGTCAGGTTCTAGGTGCTTTCCCCAAAATTTTCACGTAGTAATCATACTTCCAATCTGGGGTGAATGTAAAGAAGGAGTTCAACATCATACTATCCGAGAGAATAGTCTTTGCAACAGCCATTCAGTCTTGCCTTGTCATCCCTAGGATTGCCTTTAGTTTTGCATATAGCTCGTCCACGCTAGCCCTTTTAAAATATTGACTAGGTGGTTGGGTCGCTAGGGTGATTGTTGGAGTGGTCGTTGGGGTGGTTGGATTGATGGGGTGTTTGGGTATGCCGAGGTGGTCGCCGGTGGTGATTGCACGGTGGTCAGGTCACCGGAATGGTCGTTGGGTGGTTTTCAGCAGTAGTTGTCAGGTCGCTGGAGTGGTCATCAGGGTGGTTATGTCGCCGGAGTGGTCGCTGGGTGGTTGTGGCAGTGGTTGGGTTGTTGGAGTCGCCAGGGTGGTCACCAGGTGGTCGTCAACAGTGGTTTTGGGTGGTTGGGTTACCAGGTCGTCGGGGTAATCGCCGAAGTAGTCATCAGGGTGGTCAGGTCATCGGAGTGGTCACTAGGTGGTTGTCTACGGTGGTTGCTAGGTGGTTAGGTTTTCAAGGTGATCGTCAACTATGGTTGTCGGGTGATCGGGTCATTGAAGTGGTTGTTGTCGGTGGTTCAGGCAAGTCGGGTTGTTTGAGTGGTTGGGTTATTGGGGTGTCTAGTTGTTGGGGTGGTCGAGTCACAGGGGTAATCGTCAAACTGGTCTCTCGAGTTCTCATCGCAGTGGTTGTCTGAGGTAATTGTCAGCGGTGGTCGGGTCACCGTTGTAGTCGTCAGAGTTGTTGTTATCGATGGTTGTTGGGTGGTCACCGGAGTTGTCATCAGAGTTGTTGTCGAAGTAGTAGCTAGAAATGGAGAATGTTAAATGGAACTGGTCTCTAGAGTTCTCATCGCAGTGGTCGTCGGAGGTAATCGTTAGCGGTGGTCGGGTCGCCGATGTGGTCGCCGGAGTTGTCATCGGAGTGGTCGCCGGAGTTGTTTGTCGGAGTGGTCGCCAGAGTTGTCATCGGAGTGGTCACCTGAGTTGTTGTCAGAGTGGTCGTCGGAAATGGAAAACGGAAAATGGAAGAGGAAAACATGGCACAAACCCCATGGGGTTGCACTGTTGTAACCCATGGGGTTGTGTTTCAAAACCAAGGGTTTTGAAACACCTTGTGCCAAACATGGTTTTGGGTTTGGAACCCAAACCCATCCCAACCCAAACCCATGGGCCAAACGGCCCCTAAATTCTTGGGAACTTGATTTGTGAATATTGAATTTATACTTAATTGTTGATTTACTTGGATTAATTGCTTGTTACTATGAATGTGTATGGCTTTTTGACTTTGATTCATTTTTGCATTTTAGGCTTAATGCTTTTAATTAGTGTTCATTAATTAATTGAGGTAGAACTAGGTTGAGCTCGATGGAGGATACTTAATTAGCTTAATGCGCAATTAATTAGCTACCCGAGTGACAACGAAATTAGAGGTTAATTAATTTAGTTGATGCTAAAGCTTAATTAATTGGACACTAGTTAATTGAGTTGTTACTAAGTGGAGACTCAATGGAGAGAAATTTAGGCTAGAACCAAATGCATGACTGTTGGTTAATTACTTGAGTGACAGTCGAAGTAATAATTAATCAATAGAGGTCAGTAATGAAGGGTCTTAATGCCTTGTATGGGTTAGCTAGGGCACCTAGGTTAGGTAATTAATACTTGAGAATTGGAGGAGACCAACAGGAGATTCTATGTCCATAGGCTTCTAGACTCATGAGTTCACTGTCGAGTTAGTCATATTTTTTTGTTTAATTAGTAATTAATCTTAAACCCAAGTTTATCCATTAGGTTTGTGTCTCCTATTTATTTTCTTGTATTTATTTTCCTATCTTTAGTTTAGCTTATCCTCTTTTGGGTTATGTTCTCTGAATAAAGCTAAGTGAGAGTATTTACGGCAATTAAATGAATTAAAACCAATCTTTATGGATACGATACTCGGTAGGAATACCGTTTTATTATTACTTCAATCACGTGCGCTTGTATATACACCGATCACTATCATGCAGGCTATGTATTTTGGAAAAAGTCTTCGATACACACATGAGACAATCCTATTACTACTTTAATTAAGCAATCAATCAATACAATTACGTATTGTAAATTTTCATGCATACCAAACTCATTAGTAAACATATGCAATCGAGTCATCAATTCGATAAATGCATACTTACAAGAATTCAAAGCAGAAAATAAGGATACTTAGATAAAAAGGAAGAAATTCAATGCAATCCAAAGTCTCACAACATCGCAATAGAACTACACCTACCTAAGAATCGAAACACTTACATTAGCCATTCATCATGATGATGTAGCCAAGATTTGTCATTGGTTCGCTATATTGCAAAGAAAGGAAAAGGGGAAAAAAACTCTTAAAGCTATTTGTCTAACAATAGTACACAAAGGAGGCCTACTTGACCTAGAGATAAAGAGGTATTTATATGAAGGAAAGTTGGGTTGAGATGCTATGCTTTAAAATAAGGAAAAAATCAAGATTTTCGGGGGAGTGTCGAGCAAAGCATTCGTAGCATTGAGCAGCATCGAGGTTAGCATTGAGACACTGGTAGAATTGAGCAAGGTGAACCATAGCATAGTGAGGCATCGAGGAGATCAGAATCATAGCATTCCATAGTGTCAAGCACAGCGTCTAGACGCTGCTCCCTAGGCAAACTTGGTAATTTTGCTCTAACTTTTCGCTCAGGTGTCCGAATGACCTCCGATTTGGCTCATTTAAATTGTGATTTGACGTAGAGTCTCCAAACACAGCTTTTGCTCAAATTTGTATAAAATAAACATAAAAACACATAAAAACTATCTAACTAACAAAAATTAAGCATGATTAAATAGGACTTTATCGGTCTTATCGTTTGTTTCTTAGATGACCACGACACAAGTGTATTCCCAAAAACCGCACAATAGGCTACAATAGACTTTCTATCATCAATAATAGACGCCCAATCGACATTAGAGAAAGCAAAGATTGAATATTCATCACTTGGTTGAATTAACAAATCATCATTTTTGTACCACTAAGATAGCAAAGAACTCATTTAACACCCTTCCAATTTATATCCGTTGGTTGTTTTAAAAACTAACTCAAATGATTCACAATGTAAGCAATGTCAAGGCAAGTATTAGTAAGATACTGCAGAGCTCCTAGCATACTTCAATAAATAAAAGGATCAAACAAGGGATGGCCATCATTTAAAGATAAATGTTTTCCTACTACTGAAAGGGAAGGTGCAGCTTTTAAAGTGAGATTTAATTTAGTCAACAGTACTAAATATACTTTGTTTGAGTTAAAAACAACCCAGATTCTAACTTTGACACCTAGATGCCAAGAAAATAACTCAATACGCCTAAGTCTTTGAGTGCAAACTTTTGATTAAAAGCAGCAACCAACTTACTAATGAAAGCATTGTCATTACCAATCACAATTGCATCATCAACGTAGACAAGAAGAAGAACCATTGTGGTACCTTGATTGTACATGAACATGTTGGGATATATGCCCTAAAGTCTCGTAATTAATGATTTATTTACTAATTAATAATAATTTTGATTATTTTATTTGTAATATAATATTATCCATTATATGAAAATTCCAAGTTTATTAGTGTAATCTTGAACAGTATGTGGTTGACATAGGGGAGGATCATGTTCAGAGAAATAACCTAAAGGGTCATAGTATATTGATAAGGTTGGGTGCCTTATCTGGGTAACACTATGGATATGGCTCACTTTGTAATAGTTACAAACGATTTTATCCAAATCTTTATTGTGGAGACATGTGAGGGAGGGTATCTTATACAATGAGTTTGTATAAGACTGGACCACGAAATATTTAATCTCTCTTTATAAATCCGTTAATTGAGAAGATTAATATTTCATTAGGATGATCATAAGCGACTCAATATTAATCCTAAATGAGTTATGAACAGCATGTGAGGGCTTGTCCTTTGATTTGAATGGGTGAGAGTGGCTTTTATAGCCGATTCAATATGCCTACCATTTTGGAGACTTGACCAAATAGGGAGCTGGGAACATAATGTCACAAGATGGAATTCACTCATTCTCATACAGGATAAGTAGATAAGTAGTTCCCTTAAGTGCTAATTTCGAGACTTGAACAATGGGGCCCCACCCTCTCACTGGCCTGAGAGGGAATTAGTTTATGGTTGGATCATATACAAATTGTTCATTAGAGGATCAATGGTACTTAAGGTGCAAGATGTAATTATATGGATAAAATAGACTTTTGACTCAACTGTAATTACGAACAACTCATGAAGGATCGACTTGCATGTAGTGATTATATCCATGGACCAACTTAACCTACAATGCATAACAGTTCAACTCTATGTCTATAGTGGAGTGACCCTTGAGTTAATAAATGTAGATTGATTAATTAAAGAGTTTAATTAATTAATTTTGTATCATTAGAGCTTATAATCTATAGGTCCATAAGGTTCTCTTAATAGCTCATAGTAACACCAAAAGATCAATTTAGTTGAAAGAAAAATTTTAAATATTTAAATTAATATTTAATTTGAAGTGTTTAAATTAATATTAAATATATTAAATATAAAAGAGGGAAATATATTTAATGTATTTGATACATTAAATATTAAAATAATTAATGTATATTAGATACATTAAAGAAAAGATATTTATTAAATTTGAATAAGATTCAAATAATGAAATAAATATCGTAGAAGAATTTAAAAGATTTGAATAAGATTCAAATAAATTAAATATATTTATTCTAATATATTAGATATTCAAATATATATTATTTAATTATGGCAAAGATTTTCCCCATATCTATATACTAGACCATTGGGTTGAGTCATTATAACACACATCTCCTTAATAGAGAATTACAGAATTCTCTCTAGATTTCTTCCTCTTCAATCCTTTGTGGATTTTCTTTCAAGAGGCTCCCACAAGCCTTGGTCATGTGTTCCAGTCATAGCAAGGAAGACGTTATGGAATTCTTGGAACACAAGAAGTAAAGAACTGCCATAATTTTATCTTCATATTTAAGTCAATGTATGTTTTGCTTAACCTAAATTATTTTTCATTTAATTCTAAAATAAAATCAAAGTTAATTCCAACGCTTCTGCTATGGGTATAATTCGATTATTCCCTTCAATTGGTATCAGAGAGGTCTTTGAATTTTATTTAGAATTAAGATTTTGTATGGTGGGTATTTTAATTTCATATATGTGATATATGTGGTTTGCAAATTGATTGTTTAGGCTATTTGGCATTAGCTTTATTGCTTTGATTAGATCAATTGTAAAACCCAAACGGGTTAGGATTTGTTGTAATTGCTTAAAAGATCCTTCAATTCAAATATTTCTTGAAGCCGGCTGCTGCAATTGAAAATTTAGGATTTCTAAATCCTAAATTTGGAATGGTTCAAACAAGGAAAGATATTGAAGACCAAGATATGTCTTGGATTTAAATTATTGTAATTTAAATTGTTTTCAATTTCTTAGGATATGCCAAATATGCCGTCAATTTTGCTAAGTTTAATTTAATTATGCATCTGATGTATTTTTTAAATTAATTGATTGTTGCATAAAGTATGTCATTTAGATTAAAATCCCACCATAGGTTAAGCATGATCATGCATCTTCATTAATTTTTTAATATAATTGTTACATTTGAAAATTTGATTAGGTTGTTTCCTAATAGAATTGACATGTTTTACTAAAATAATTAATGTATATTAGATACATTAAATAAAAGATATTTATAAAATTTGAATAAGATTCAAATAAATAAATATCATAGGAGATTTGAATGAGATTCAAATAAATATAAGATATATTTTAATATATTAGATATTAAATTATAATATTTTAATTATGGCAAAGACTTTCCCTTGGTCTCTATAAATAAGACCCTTGGGTTGAGCCATTAGACATAACACATATCTCCTCAATAGAGAATTAAAGAATTCTCTCTAGACCTCTTCCTCTCCAATCCCTTGTAGATTTTCTTTCAAGAGACTCCCACAAGCTTTGGTCCTGTGTTCGAGTCATAGCCAGTAAGATTTTATAGAGGAGATAAAGATCTACCAAAAATATCTCCATTTTTACTTGATAGGGCCAACATAGTCCTATATTTTTATGCCTAAATCATGTTGGTTTAGAGGTTTTAATGTAATTAATTGACAATTTTGTAGGGATTTGAGCATAAGGCACATTTCGAGAGATTCTACGTTGAATCATGATTCCAACGCATCAAACCGGAGGTCATTTGGACACCTGAGCGAAAAATTAGAGCAAAAATAAGCAGTGTTGCGCGCTGGGTAGTGTCTGGACGTTGTCCAGAGCGTCTAGACGCTATCGGCAGTTCCCTGAAGCCTCCCTCGACGCTGCGGAGAGCCCCTGTGACGCTGTCCAGAGCGTCTAGACGCTCCGTCGATTCCTATATATAGATTTTTTCGTGCTCTAGGTCATTTTCTCCGATTTTCAGCCGTCAAGAGACCAATTTAGGCTTTCTCCTCTCTGTTTTTCAGTAGTTTAGGATAGATTAGGAGTTTTTCATCAAACCTCGGTGTCGGGCTACATCGTTTCGATGGATTGCTAGACTTTTGTCGCCGTTTTGGGGTTGTAAATACGGTATTATGCATTTTATTGTGAGATGTGGTTGTTCAATTTCCAACACTGTTTTATGGCTTGCAAATTCTTGTGCTTATTCCTAGTTATTTCTACTTTGCTTGAACTGACAAATCAATTAATTTAGAGATTTCTTAGCTATGCTAGATGTATTCGTAAGGGTCCTTGGTCTCTAGCTTAATTTGAGTAGTAAATAGGCCGGTAGCCACGTCGGTTAAATTAAGTAGAATTGCTTAATTACGAGTACATGGTAGGCCTTAGAATTGTTAGCGCGGGCTTAGTTAATTTAGATCTACCAGTCTTAATTAATTAACTCGTTTCGGCTTATCCCTTGAGTGTAATGCGTTTAATTAATTCTTTTGGTATTGGTCGTGCCAAATTAGTTGATTAAATTAGAACCAATTAAGCGTTTGTAAATTGGTTTAATTAAGGGAGGCTCCTACGGTGTCCCGAGGAGTTCAGACAGTCTTAAAACATAGGAAATTGTCTGTTAGGTTAGTTTCAATGATCGATAATTTGCATAACTACCTGTTTACCCCTGATCGGTGCCCAAGGTGAGATCTTTATTTTTACTACTCTTTGTTTAGTCCTTCTGTCTCTATTTTATGCCTAACTCCCCCCCAGTTCGTGTCAGTCTGTGTCATTAAGAAAACCAATTAATTGAAACCAATTTATTCGGTTCCCTGTGGTTCAACCCGGTCCACTATTAATTACTACAAGTAGTTAATTTTAGATTGGTATTATAAATTGTATTTGATTGAGCCCTCGACAAGCTCACTTCACATATTTACTCCAAGTAAGGTTGCTTAATCTTAATTTTTAGTTTAATTTTAAATAAAATCAAAGACGATCCAATGCTTCCGTTGCGGAGTGAAACGTTCATTCCTCCAAAAACACAATTGATTTTAATAGTTCCACAAAGAGAAAGAAAAGATTACAAATGACAGTTGGGGTCTTCTATAGGATGCCCTCTAAAGGGGTTGTCTCTGGCAATCTAAATGAGACTAGTTTTTAGCTCAAAATTGTTTGCTGCTATAGGTGCATGGACTACCTAAGCTCTTTGCGGGGAACATAGGTTGATAGTAGTCCCTATTTGCCTTATGCTCATCAGTTTGCTCTTTTTCCATTGGCAAGTCTAACTTTTCTCTCTGAGCTCGACAGTTTCAAATACAAGTACGCTCAATCTCATGATCGAAAGGCGCTAGAGTATCTCGAATTCTGGGCATGCACTACGGAAGCCTAAACAAAAGAAGAACAAAACACGACTAAAGAGCAAAACTAAACTAACTAACTAAGCAAACTAAAAAAAAAACAAAACAAAACAGAGAAACATACATAAAGTACACGAAACAAGGCTACAAAGTATTTTATATATAGTACACTAAACTTAACATAAATACAACAATAAGGAAAAACACAAGAAATAATTTACATATTTTACACTAAAGTACATAATCTACAAAGAATTATACAAGGAAATACAACACAAGAAGTATACATAATTTACAACAAAACCAAAAAGTACACTAATACACAAAATATACATAATTTACAAACAGAAGAAAAACTAAAATAAGAGAAGAAAAACTAAGGCCCCTTTTGATAACCATTTGGTTTTTGGTTTTTGGTTTTTGGTTTTTGAAAATTAAGCCTATAAATATTATTATCACCTATGGTTTTACTTGTTTTGTCATCTACTTTTTACCTATGTTTTCAAAAACCAAGCCTTGTTTTGAAAACTAAAAAAAGTAGTTTTCAAAAACTTGTTTTTGTTTTTAGAATTTGGCTAAGAATTCAAATGTTTCTTTAATGGAGATGAAAACCATTGTAGAGAAATTGAGAGAAAACAAGTTTAATTTTCAAAAACCAAAAACCAAAAACTAAATGGTTATCAAACGGGACCTAAACAATTACACAATTATACAAATATACAAGGACAAACAAAAGAGGAAAATTTATACAAATTTACACTATTTACACTCTAAATTAAGATCAAACACTTTCACCATGATATTAATTAAACTAAAATACGACAATCCCCTGCAACAACGCCAATTTGATAAGAGGGCTTGTCGAAGGCCTATCAAATGAAGATTTATAAATCGGACCTCTAAAATTTGCAATAATAGTGGCCATAGTCGATCACAAGGATTGGAGTTCTTAGATTAATTAAGTACCGTAGTTAATTATGTCCAATTTTATTAGAGAACCAAACATTGGAAACAAGGGAAAATAAAATCTACTAATATTTACATGCTTGGAGTCCTATTTTGAGAAACATGAATGGTTGATTGAATTAAGCCCTACTTAAATTGATTAATTAATTAATTTATATTAACATTCTTAAGCCAAGAATTTCTAAGGTAATCAATTGACTCTTTCAAGCCCAATTGAACTCATGCAAAAGAATAAATCAACCTCTCGGTCTATTTCTATTTCTCTAAACATGGCAGTAAGTCATTCTTTTAAGGCTTCTAGAATTAACCTACTCACTATCATGCAATAGATTAACCTAGTCATACATCTAATGTTCTTTAACTACATTTACTCTCTCCAGCTAAATCTAGTTTAACAAGTAAAACCATGGCCAAAGGTTAAGACAATAAAGACAAGATGCATAAAAGACGTCAATATATCAAATAAACTAGAAATCAACCAAGTGTTCGACAATACAACCAAACTAATGTCTAAAACACAGATAAACAGTACATAAGCAGTCCACAAAAATCCCAAAGTCAAAAGATAAAGCAAAGGGAAAAAGAGAGAAAACTGAGGGACGCGTGCCAACACTCGTTCCCATCGTAATGTGGTGCGATCTCGAGCTTCAAGTCTCCTCCTTAGCTCTCCAAAGGTCTCCTCTAGGTCACAAGACAAAGATTGAATCGAGTTTAGGGTTTTTGGTCTCTCAAAACGGCTCTCTTTGCACGAAACACAAACTTCCTATTTATAGACAGCGGACAACATTGCAACGTTGTCCATTTTTCCTATTTTACAAATCGTTGTAGCGCTGCAACACTATGCATGCTGCACTCAAAGGTTGAATGGCTGCTGATGTAGCGTTGCAACGCTACAAGTGGCATTGCAATGCTATGCTCTCAGGTTCACATGCTTTTATTCTTCCTCTTCAACACTTGGATCCTCAATTATAGCCTCTAATTGCTCCAAATTCGTCCAAATACTCCACAGTTCTCTGGTTTTGCTCCAATTGCTCGATTTATGAGAAATATACATAAAAACACATGAAACCATATATAATCATAACAAAACTAGCATAAAACTAAGCCTAGAAATAGCATTATTTTGCCCACTATCATATAGCTAGCAAGTGAAATGAAAAATACGCCATAAGGGACGTTACCAAGCACTACAGAGAATCCACAATGTAAAGGAAAGGATCATTGCAAAGCAAGTGAACTCAATTATGAAGGCCCAAAATTTCCAAAGGAGCAAGAAAGCGCAACAACTACCAAAACAACAAATGAAGGAAAGAAGGAATGCGTAGATGAAGAAAAAGAAGAAATAATCAAAGACAAATCAAGTGAAGCAACCAAGGAAATAATTGCAAAGCACCCAGAACCAGAAAGAAAACTACAACAACAAAGATTCTAGAACCAATAACCCAGAATTACAGACTACCACCCCATTTTCCCCAAAGATTCAAGAAAAAAAACCAACACACGCAATTTAACAAGTTTTTAGACATTCTCAAGCAACTCCACATCAACGTTCCATTAGTGAAAGCACTTGAGCAAATACCTAACTATGTTAAATTCTTGAAGGATATTTTAACGAAGAAGCATAGGCTAGGGGAGTTTGAAACAGTGGCACTTAATAAGAATTGCAGCGCGATATTAAAAAGCAAAGTACCACCAAAGCTGCAAGACCCAAGAAGTTTAACAATCCCCTGCATGATCGGAGGAATGGATGTTGGACGTGCACTATGTGATCTTGAAGCATGCATCAACTCGATGCCCTTGTTAGTTTTAAAACAATTAGGAATTGGCGAGACTAGACCTACCACAGTGACATAGCAATTAGCAGACAAGTCCATAGCTCGACCAATAGGGAAGATTGAAGATGTGCTAGTCAAAGTAGACAAATTTGTCTTCCCTGCAGATTTCATCATTCTAGACTGTGAAGTTGACCAAGAAGTTCCCATCATTCTGGGAAAACCGTTCCTAGCGACAAGCATAACCTTAATTGATGTCCAAAAATGGGAACCCACCATGCAAGTAAATGATCAAGAAATCAAATTCAATGTACTCAATGCATTAAGGTACCCAAGGGAGGTGGAAGAATGTTCATGGATCGAATTATAGAATCTTTGCAATTGCATAAGCTCCAAAAACAATCAGAAGAAGAAGAAGACTTTGAAGGAGAAGAGACATCAGAGAATGACCAATTGGAAGAAACTGCATACATTAGTCCCTTAAGGACTATAAAAGATAAGATGGCACATATACAACCATATATAGTAGAACCAGTCGAGCTAAAGCTTAAACCACTACCCCCACACTTAAAGTATATCTTTCTTGGAAAAGATTAAACCTTACATGTAATCATATCAGCTACTCTCACTTACCAAGATGAATCTTCTTTGTTGCAAGTCTTTGAAAGGCACAAAAAAGCAATTGGATGGACAATAGCAGATATTCAAGGAATCGGCTCATCATTTTGTATGCAAAAAATCAACTGAGAAGGAGGATCAAAGAATTCAATAGAAGGTCAACAGAGGCTAAACTAGTAATGAAAGAGGTAGTGCGAAAAGAGATTATCAAGTGGATTCATGTAGGGGTAATCTATCCCATAGCAAACAGCAGCTGGGTGAGTTCTGTGCAGTGTGTACAAATCAAATGCTTGATCGACTTGCAGGAAAAGAATACTATTATTTTATAGATGGATACTGGAGATATATTTAAATAACAATCGCTCCAGAAGACCAAGACAAAACGATATTCACCTACCCATATGGAACTTTCGCGTTCAAAAAAATGTCATTCGGATTATGCAACGAACCAACTACATTCCAGAGATGTATGATGGACATCTTCTCAGACATGGGAGAGAATCGTGGAGATCTTTATGGGTGATTTCTTTGTATTTGGGGAAACCTACCAATATTGCCTGAAAAATCTTGAACAGTTCCTACGACGATGCGAGGAAACTAACTTGGTGCTCAACTGGAACAAATGTCATTTTATGGTACAAAAAGGGATAGTGCTCGATTATCGAATCTCCAAGAAAGGCATTGAAGTTAACAAAGCTAAGGTGGAACTAATTTCAAAATTACCTCGCCCCACATCAGTCAAGGAGATTCGCGGTTTCCTAGGACATGCAGGATTCTATCGACAGTTTATCAAAACTTTTCATAGAAATCCAAACCCTTGTGCATACTGTTGGAGAATGACAAACAATTCATAATCAATGAAGATTGCTTAGAAGCCTTTGAAAGGCTCAAGGAAGCATTAACTCAACCTCTATAATGATAGAACCAGATTGGACCAAGCCATTTAAGCTCATGTCCAATGCAAGCAACTTTGTAGTAGGAGCAGTGCTGGCTTAGAAAAGAGACAAGATTATACACCCAATTTATTATGCCTACAGGACAATGAACGAAGCACAAGTCAACTACACTACTACAAAAAAAGAACTACTTGCAGTAGTCTTTGCCTTTGATAAGTTCAAATCTTACTTGGTCGAAACTAAAATAATTGTCTACACAGATCATTCCGCCCTGAAATATCTTCTGTCGAAAAAGGATGTTAAGCCCTGGTTAGACAGATGGATATTACTTCTTCAAGAGTTTGACTTGGAGATTCAAGATAGAAAAGGAACTGAAAACAAAGTTGTCGATCACATGTCCATATCGGGACAAGAAACCCACAAGGAAGAACCCAAAGAGATAAAATAAGCATTTGCAGATGAACAATTGGTGCAGTAGAGATAGTGTCAACCCCATGGTATGTAGATGTAGCAAATTATCTGGTCAGTGGATTAACCTCTCCAGATGCAACATCACATAAGTTGAAGAAATTCATGTACGACATTAGGCACTACTACTGGGATGAGCCATACCTTTATAAAATAGGACTAGACCAACTATGAAAAAGATGTATGGCAGAAGAAGATATGATAAAAGTGTTAGAAGCATGTCATACGACTCCCTATGGAAGACACTTTGTAGGGACCAAGACAGCAGCAAAAGTACTATAGAGCGAGTACTTTTGGCCAACATTATTCAAGGACACACAAGACTTTGCAAAGAGATGAGATAAATGCCAAAGGATAGGAAATCTAACAACAAGGAATGAGATGCCTATGAATTACATGTTGGAGGTAGAGATTTTAGATGTATGAGGGATTGATTTTATAGGACCATTTCCTGCATCATTTGGAAATATCTACATTCTATTGGCAGTTGATTAAGTGTCTAAATGGATAAAAGCAGTAGCAACCACAACGACGATGCAAAAGTAATGAAGATAATTCTGCAAAAGACCATCTTTACCATGTACGAAACCCTAGAATGCTAGTGAATGATGAAGGTACGCACTTCGTGAACAAAACAATGGCTAGTTTGTTGGCAAAATACAATATAAATCACAAAGTTGCAACTGCATATCACCCAAAGACAAATGGGTAAGTAGAGTTGTCCAATAGAGAAATCAAAGTAATCTTGGATAAGACAGTTGATCCCTCCAGAAAAGATTGGTCGCTAAAGTTGGACGATGCTTTAATAGCCCACAGGACTGCATTTCAAAGCACCCTTAGAAATGTCCCCGTATAGAATAATATTTGGGAAGGCAAGTCATCTACCATTAGAATTAGAATACAATGCTTACTAGGCAATCAAAAGAGTGAATCTGGAAATGAATCAAGCAAGAATCAAAAGGAAACTTCAACTAAATGAACTAGAATAACTTAGACACCATCTTATGAGAATGCTAAGCTCTACAAAGAAAATATGAAGAAATGCGAATCAAAGGATCAGAGAAAAAGATTTACAAAAAGGACAAAGAGTGCTATTATTCAACTCAAGATTGAAGCTTTTCCTTAGAAAGCTAAAATCCAAATGGCCAGGACATTTTGTGATTGAAAAAGTATATTAACACAGAGTTGTAGACTTGGAAGATGACAAAGGAAATATCTTTAAAGTAAATGGTCAGAGAGTGAAACCATATTAGGGAGAAAGGCTGAGCAGGAATAAGGCTTTTGTCTCCTTGATAGAAATAGAGTGAAGCAATATCATGTATTCTTTAAATAGTTTAAAGAAAGAGTGAGAGAGAGAAACTTGACTTTGAAAATTTTTAATATGAATGAAGAAATTGATTAAGAAAAACTTTGTCTAAGGAAGAATCTTGTCTAGGTTGAGGTATTTAAGCTAGCCGCTAAAGGAACACCTCTACCTAGGGACCTACTTGAGAGTTTGCTTAAGAATTTCTAAAATTTAGAGTGAAATTTATTGAGATCATTTATACCTAAGAAGGGAAGTGTGTGAACTTTTTAATAATTTACTTGTGAGTTTTAGGTGGAACAAGAAAAATGAAATTTTTGAAGAATAAAAAGCGGAGAAGCGGCCAAAACAAGAGAAATTGCAATTGCAATCGTAATGAGAAGAAAAGGCCAAGAAAACGATATTGCAACCGCAGTGCAATTATAATTTCAAAAGGAAAAGAGGAAGCCGAGGAAGGAATTGCAAATGAATTACAATTGCAATTTTAAGAGGCTAACGTTGAAAATGGGTGACATCAGTTAAAAAGGGGAAGGCAAAGCTGACTTTTCGCAAACCTTTAAATACCAAACTTTTTTCATTGGTTTGACCTAAAGTCAAAACCACCTCCTCTTTTGTCTTCTCTCTGCCTCGATAGTCAAATCACCTTCTTCCTTGACATTCAAGAGCAAGCACCAACATCCCAACTATCACAATGAAGCCTTCAACCAAAACTTACTAGTGTCGATCACTCAAGTTGTTGACAAAGGAAAATATGGCAACCCAAGCATCGCAAACCCCTCTGACAATGGAAAGTTTGCAAAAAGCTCCCTCTAACCCTCTACCAAACCCCCAACCCGAGACCTCCATTAAACAAAACACACCCCCATCTTTGTCGTTTACATCAGGAAAGGGCATTTTAGAAGGAGGGCAGACGAGCACTGGGAACGTTTGTTCGAGTTGGAAATGCCACTTGCGACCCATAGGCCATTAAAATCATCTTCGCTACCCATAACTTCAACACCCAAAAAATTGAAGAAAGGTTTAAAAGAGTGGATGGAGATGGTTCGAAAGATGAATGCGGGGAGACGGGCGGCCATGGCAGAACATCATAGACTAAGGCTCAAGAGCACCAATGAAGAAGCCAAATCGAAATTTCCTTCAACTCCAAAAGCTCAATCGGCCAATGAGTAGCTAAATAAAGGAGATGGGAGCATTAAGGCATCTGAAAATTTAAACCTAACAACAAAGGTACAAATCCAACATTCTTCTACTTCTAAACCTGTTAGGCATAAGATGTTGGCAAGAAAACAGGTTTCAAAGCTAAAAAGGAAGAGAGAAACAAGATGAACCATTGGGAAGAATGTAAACAAGATGCCACCTCCAAAGACAAATTTCAATTCATAAGCTCAACCCTTAGAATAAGACATTTGGGCAAAGAAAGAGACAGATCACGCTAGGAACTTGGCCACCACTTTCCATGAGAAACATGTGACCTCAGAAATAGTACATAAATACCAACCAGGTGGTCTCAACCACTACCTGGGGATTAAACAATGGGGAATAAAGAACCCTCATAGCCAACACCAACTTAGAAAATGGAGAACAGAGGATTGATGAAGGTGTTGTCTAAGAAAAAGATACATCAAACCAAGGGGTTGAACCTAAACTTGAGGAACAAGAGGTAGAAGAAAGGCACAATGAGCAACCTGCCCAAGAAGAACATCGAAAGAATGAAGAGGAGAAAAATCCAAATGATGAGGGTATTATGTAGGAGGTTAGCTCATAGGATTATGAGCCATTGTCTAAACAAAGAAGAACAAGAGGAAGTGAAAACAGGGAAGAAAGAAGAATGGTGGATGTACAAGCAAGAATAAAGGTCTTTCAGAAGATGAGATTTAGAGGAGAAAAGGGATTTCACTCCAAGTTGGGCCACTTCCACAATTTATCACCTCAATGATTGAGAAATACAAATGGGAGAGGTTTTGCAAGCATCCCAAGCCAGCCAACATATCCTTAGCGCTTGATTATTATGCCAACATGGGCGATGATAGGCTAAATGAACTGAGCACTCAAGGAAAAAGGGTGCAATATTCTACAAGGGACATCAATAGAGCCTACAAACTCAATGCTTTAATAAACCCAAAGGGCAATGAGGCAATTGAAAACCTAACAGAAGAATAACTTAATGAAGCATTAAAGTTGTTGGCTACGGAGGGAACTCAATGGAGAGTAGCTTTCAAAGGAAAACGCCACCTAGTGGTAGAAGACCTAAAGAACGAGCCCTCGGTTGGTTGAACTTCATCAGAAATAAGATGATTCCAACTACGCACGACTCAACCATCTCACTGGATCGGGTGATGCTGCTATACAGCATCTATAAGGGTTTAAAGCTGAATGTGGGAAGAATCATAAAGAACGAGCTCATCCTCTTTGAAAAACAAAAGGCAGGAAAGTTATTCTTTCTCTCTCTCATCACCAAGTTGTGTAAGAAGGTCAGCCTTCCAATTCAAGGTAAGGAGTTAGAACCCAAGCCCCTAGATGTAGTTAAGATATCTTTTTTAATGCTGCATAATGCAAGGAAGACCAATCGCCAAGCCAAAAATAATCATCAGCAAGGAATTCCTTCATAATCTACCAAACTAGAGTAAGTGAAAGCTGATTGGCCTCTATCAGGGAGCAAAACAAAATATATTGGCAATATGTGAAAGAATGGGATAAAGCCAGCAAGCAAGCACTCTCCTCAATCTCCAAAGGAAAATGACTGCCATTCCCCGACTTCCCCGAAAGCCTTTTGGATAACCCAAGGACTCTAGAACCCAATGATGACCTGTCTTCCTCTAAATAGGAGAGACTTTTGTCTTTACGTTACTAGTACTTGTCTTATTTTTTTTCTATCTAGTTTTATTTTGCAATTTTGTTGTTTAGTTTACTGTGAACTTTGCTAAAATTATACTGTGATGCATTTGACTCGCTTTTGATGAACATGATTGCTTTATACATGGTTTTCTTTAAAAAAAAAATTGTTATAAAACCACAATGATGATACTTGGAATAACCTCTACTCATTAAATGCCTAGTTACCCCACTTGCATGATCCTTATACCAAACAACTTCACAATTCATCTTTCTTTGAATAAACCACTCAAACTTCCGCCTCACTTAAGTTTATGTTCTTTTAAATCTTAGGAGAGTCTAGCTTGTTTGAAATGAAAAGCCATTCTAGACACCTCTATTATATTTCAGTCAATAGGAACATTGATACATCTCAAATTTGGAAGGGGGGAGAATATTCTACTTCTACTTTGTACTTTGAGCATTATTATTCATAAGTGCCCTACTTATCTGTTGTACTATTGTTGCTGCTAGTTTCATAGAAAAAAAAAAAGAAAGAAAGAGGGATACTCCACCTTCAAAGGGTAATTGAGTAACCAAGGGAAGTCATGATACCCATGATTTTCTTTGCAAGAAATGTTAAACTCTGGAAGTGAGTATGTAAAAGCGGTCTCAATAATGACTTGTGCCCGTAGTCAACTACTTTCACCACAAAGTGTTAGTATATTGGAACGAAGGCACAAGTGACAATGACACTTTCTCTAGAAGAAAAATAGGATGTCCTAGCAGCAAGGAAATAAGTTTTTTTTTTTTTTTTTTTTTTTGGGGGGGGGGGGGGGGGTAGTTCAAGTAGAGGAATGGTTATAACTAGAGCTTCTATAGCAAATGAGTGAAGCTTAACTAAGATAATAGGGAATATGAACTTAGTAGGAGACGATGAGTGAAAGATGTGTTGTTCTAGTAGAGTAAGAGTGAAGTTGCATGTGATACGAAGTAGCAAGTGGAGTTAAGGTGTTATAAGCTTGAGAATCCCCTAAGAAGTGCATACCTCTAAACATCCTTTTGGAAACCTTGTTGTGAGCTGCTTTGTGTTGTTTTGATTTGAAATTGCTTGAGGACAAGCAATAATTTAAGTTTGCGAGTGTGATAATTCTCAATTTTTAGAATTATTTAGCCTCTAAATGCAAGTTATTCTTAACAAATCATTTATGTAGGTCCACAAAGTTTAGCAAAATGAAGCAAGTTTGAGCAAAATCACTTGGGCATGCTATGAATATCTCAAAATGATAGAAAATAGGTAAAAAATATAAAAATCTGGTTGATTTCCTTGTTGTTGGTGCAAATTTGAGCAAAATGAAAAAGTTGCAACTCGATTGCAATTGCAATTTTGGGGCAGTAGCAAAAAAAGCGAGAAAACTCAAATTTCACTCAAATTGGGAGATTTTGTGATAGCATGCATAAGTTTGTTATTTCTAGGCTTAGTTTTATGCTAGTTTTTTTATGATTTTTGTGTACTTTCATGTATAATTTATAGAAACTGAGCAATTGAAGCAAAAACGGAGTTTTGAGAAGTATTTGGATGAATATGGAGCAAATCGAAGCTATAATTGAAGATATAAGTGTCAAAGAGAAGGAAACAAGCTTGTGAACCTGAGAGTATAGCGTTGCAAAGCCATCTGTAGCGTTGCAACGCCACTTCAGCAGCCTTTCAGCCTTGGAAACCAACAGACATAGCATTGCAACGCTACCTACAGCGTTGCAACACCAGCCAAATTTATTTTTTTTCCTTTTTTATAAAATTCGAGGGACAACGTTGCAACGCTGTCTCGACTCTATAAAAGGAAACTTCTTCATTCAACCTAGGTGAGCCATTTTGAGAACCCAGAACCCTAATTTCGATAAGGAGCATTGTTTTGGGACCTATAGAGCACTTTGGAAAGCTAAGGAGGAGACTCGAGGCTCGAGATCGTGGGACATCACGTCGGAAACGAGTGTTGGCATGCGTCATCAAGTTTTTCTCTTTTCCTTTTCCTTTGTTTCCTTCAATTTTAGGATTCTTTGAGTTGTATTAATTTGAATATTTTTTAGACTCTTGGATGGTTGTGATTGTAGAACTTATTTTGGATTTTGAGTTGTTATATATCGTAACGCTATTTATGTATCCTTGTGTTTATGCTCATAACTTTTGGCCAAAGTTAATTCTTAGAATTTGAGTTTTAGCTTGAAAGAGTAAAACTTGAATTGAGATGTGGTTGCATAACTAATAACAAAGTATTGCATGAGAGTGAATATTTTGTTATTAGATGTCGTTACAGAATTCCGTTAATGCCAGGCATGAATCTAATACTGAAAGGGTTAGACGAAATTGGTTTTCATAAAACCAATGGAGGAAAAAGCTTAGAAATAAGACTTACTTAACTTTGACCCTAGACATAGGACAAGACTCCAAAATCAATAGGATTGTGTTTCTATTTATCTAAGTTAGAATTAGCTATAGAAATATAGGTTTAATCGTTTAGTCTTCTAAAGATGCTTGTGATCAATGTCGAATAGAAGTTGAATCCGATTTGTATCTTTTACCTGTTAAGTCAATAATTGCAATTGCAATTAGGCCGCAATTCCAATCAAAGGGGCATGATCATATTTGAATCCCTCTTTTTATTATCCTTGTTAATTCATTTTTACTTTCTAGCAAACAACCTTCCCAATTATTTCATATTGATTACCGAGGTTGCGTTGTGAATACTTTCTTACTATTTCCTTGAATTTTGTTTCTACCTATTCCCTTGGGACACGATATCCATAATATTTCCATTTACTAATTGCTTGATAGTGTGCACATGCACTGGATTGAAGCTTTCCTAACCCAAAAAGTTACTACCAAAGCCCACACGTTTCAGTCGATTAGAAGGTTTGTCGAATTAGGTCCAAATGCAGTCGCATGTCTAACACAATTTTATTACTTCAGCACTTAGCCAAATTTCTACGTTGGTCTTCAATTGCAGTCGCAACCCTAGCACATCTGGGTCCATTTCTAACTTCTACACAAAACCAACAAAACTTAATACTTTCTTAATACATATGACTCTATTTACACCTATTTTACTACTTTTCACAAATCATGCTTCAAACACATGCAAAGCTTGTTTTTACTTAAAATCACTCTAAATAGCATAAAATATAACAATAAGCACTTTCTTTATTAACAAGAAGCTTAGTTTTTTGGCCTAAATAACACTCATAAATGAGTGTTATCAATAGGTAAGTGGTTTTTTTAAAAGACATGCATATATTCTTGTATTGGTGTTCTTGATTTGTAGCCAAGATGCCCCCATTGAAGATATCATGCCTGAAGGTGGCCACAGTTCATCTTTACATTCTCTTGCCAGCTTATATTTGCCAGCTCATTTTGGAGGTGACCAACCCCTGATTCGGGTGGAATTAAGGATGGTCATCTTCTCTTCACAATTCATCTTTACCAACTCCTCTTTGGAGGTGACCAACCCCTGATTTAGATGGTTTGTGTCCCTCGTGACTCTCCCTTACTTTTTAGAGAAGAAGTATAGAGGTGACACTTAAGGTAGACTGGCACCTAAACTGGTGGTTGGATCCTCTAGTGTTCATCCCTTGCTTTGCAGCGTAGAGTTACAAAGCCTCCAGTCTTGAAAATGAAGCAAAGCAAGTACAGGGGTGACACTTATAAGGTAGAGCCAACACTGAATTGGTGATTGTATGCCATCAATGTTCATCCCTCAGTAAAGCAAGACTTTGAAGTGAGTGAAGATTGAACTTGAACTAAGCAAAACTTGATCTTAAACTTGAAGGGAGTAAAACTTGAACTTAAACTTGAAAGCGAGTAAAGCTCGAACTTGAACTTGAAAGGAGCAAAGTCGTAGGTGAAGATGAAGCGAAGCCAACTTTGAAGATGAAGGAAAGTCATTGAAGATGAAGTGAAGCTATCAAAATTTCAAGATGATGTGGCAACCAAAATTTGAAAATAATATCAGTTGCCATAGTCTAAAGATGACACAAGCTACTATGATTTGAAGATGACGTGAGCGCCACTGCCAGAATCTGAGGATAAGGCAAGTCACCGCCACCAAAATTTGAAGATGAAGCGAGTGAAGCCTAAGCTTAAACATGAAGCAGGCAACACTTGATCTTGAACTTGAAGTGAGCAAAACTCGAACTTGAACTTGAAGTGAGCGAAGCTCGAACATGAACTTTAAGCGAGCAAAGCTCGAACTTTTACTTAAAGCGACCAACGCTCAAACTTGAATAGTGAACTTGAAGCAAACAACACTCAAACTTGAACTTGAAGCAAGAAACACTTGATTTTGAACTTGAAGTATGTAACACTTGATATGGAACTTGAAGAGAGCAATGTTTGATTTTGGACTTGAAGTGTGTAATGCTCAATATTGAACTTGAAGAGAGTGAAGCCTCAAAGTTGAAACTTGAAGCGAGCAACACTCAATCTTGAACTTGAAGTGATCGACGCGAAACCTTGGAGCAAGCGAGAAGCTAAACTTTGGAGTGAGCGGAACATCAAACTTGGAGGAGCAGAATGCCGAATTTGTGCACGAGCAAAATGTTGAACTTGGAGGGAGCGAAATGTCAAACTTGGAACGAGCATACTGTTGAACTTCAAACAAATGGAATGTCAAACTTGGAGGTATCAAACGCCAAACTTAAAAGGAGCGAGACGTCGAACTTTGAAGAGAGCGAAATGTCAAACTTGAAAAGAGCAAAACGTCAAACTTTGAACGAGCATAATGTTAAACTTGGAGGGAGCGGAACGCCAAACTTAGAGGTAGCGAACACCAAACTTGGAGGGAGTGAGACGCCAAACTTTGGAGCAAGCAGAACGTCAAACTTTGAACGAGTAAAACATAGAACTTGGAGGGAGAGAAACGTCAAACTTGAAGGTAGCAAAATGCCAGCTTGGAGGGAGTGAGATGCCAAACTTTGGAGCGAAACGTCGAACTTGGAGCGAGTGAAGCCTGAACTTGAGGCAAGCAAGTGACACCATGAACTTGAGGTGAGCGATGCCCAAACTTTAGGGGAGTGAGTGATAAAGGAACTATCTCAATTATGCTTAAGAATGTCAAGTGAATGCCCACAATAATAATAAGATATCCCCCATAACGAATTGATAAGCAACCCCAAGAAAGTTAAACAGATTTTTTACTTGGAAAAATTGATTGATGATCAAGAAGAAAGGAGAACTTATTCCTATCTTCAAAATTTCAAACTCTCCACAATTTAATGGATTAAACTAGATTGAAAGTTCTAAACATGCATTCTAACACAAGAATACAAAGAAAGCATAAGGCTTGAGAGACTAAAACTCAAATATGAGATTTCATTGAAGTTCAACTTGTTTTAAATGACAAAATGACAGCCCTATTTATACTAGTTGAATAGACACCACAAAAGGACACAACCTTTGACCCATGTAGTCTAAATTCAGCCCTCACCTTTTCAAATCCATACATGAACCAAATTAAATGTAAATACATTAATTTAATAGGTACATAATGCATTAAATATGTGCATGAATCTAGATTTTTAGATCCATTATACCCCTTGGATGAATAGGTGCCTTTTCAAGCTTGAAAGAATGCAACTCTTCACAATGTGTAGACACCTTGGCTTGGAAGTAAGCATTAAAGTCTTCTTGTAGTATTTTAGCTCTAATGATTGGACTTTATGGCATAATGATTGGCTCATCATTGGCTTGAATTTGAGTTGACTCCATTGACTTTGAGATTAAATTGTCTTTGAACTTGATTGAGCTGGTCGATCACTTTTTTTCCTTATCAGTGAGCGACAAACTGAACTTGAGGGGAACAAAGCTCAAACTTAAAGCAAGTGAAGCTCTCTCATTTGCATCCAACTTGTATCGTCCTATTACATGAGGGTGGAAATGTTTTTTTTTAAAGATTGAACTTAATTTTTTTTTCTTTAAGCTGCCTACATACCCTTTGAGTGGAAGGGATCAAGTCATAACATAGTTCAAAGATTATTTTTGGAGAGACTAAACTTAAAACTTTATTTTAAGTTAGTGTACCCTTTGGATGAAAATGGATCAGACCATAACTTAGTTCAATGATTTTTTTTCCTGTTCACCTTTTAAGCTCATGCGAGCCATGAGCATCATGCAGTTTAGGATCTTGTGATGAGGAGCTTTTACATTTTAAATATCCTTATCTTCATTATGGTATTGATTATATCCTTCATTTGTAGGATTTGTTAAAATGGTGAGATTTTTTTCACCCTCAAGGAACCCTCTGTATTTATGAGAATGGAGAACTTCCTTTTCATAAGTGAAGGGACAGTACTACGAATTTTTTTGTCATGATTTACTTCATCGAACAGTTTCACTTCCAAGGTATTCATCTTTCTTTCATATTGGTCGCTTGTTATTTTGAGACGATCAAAACCAGATGTTGAAAGCCAGTTTCTCTTCGATGTGGAGACACTTAGCCTTTGGAAGGCTTATGGTCAAGTGGATACAAAACATTGGTTTTCTTCTTTTGTCGCGATCATACTCATCCTTTTGAAGACTGAAAGTCGAGTAGTTGAAAGCTTGATGCGATCAAAGAAAGAAGCCCTTTCCTGTTTTAATCATCAATTTTTTTCACATTGATATAATATGAATTTGCAGAGTTTTCTTCCTCTTTTATGATGGGAAGGAAATTTCTTAAGAATAATTCTTTTAAGGTTATCGGTTGTCGAGGTTGAGAAAAACATTTCTTTTTCTTCCTCTTAGATTTGGTTTCCTTGGGCCCTTCTCTCCTTGATGTCTATACTTTCTTCTAAATGGGCAATGTTCCTTCTGATCAAGATATTGTTCTCGTTTCTTCCGACGAGTCATAATAGTCCAACCTTTGATAGGCTCAACCACTTCTTGAAATTTATTTCTTGGTACCTGATCATGTTGAAACCAAACAACTATATGTTCAAAGATTCCAAATTGGATTAAGCTCATTTCTTGATCATGAAGCAGACTAGAGCGTATTTGACTGCATGTATTTGTTATTACTGCAGCATGATTTGACTAAGCTATGTCATCAAAGTCTGGCTTAAATTTTCCTTCTTTAACTAACCTTAGAATTAGCTCTTACGATAAAACATATCTCCACTGGGTGACTGATGACCTAATGATACTTACAGTAGTTAGGATCATCGACTTTTTTCATCTATTCCGATCGCTTACACTTTGGAGGTTCAATCAGTCATGTGTTCAATAGTTGTTCTAACATGTCAGGAATGTCAAAATCAGAAAAATGATAGAATTTTTTCTGTTTTTCCTTCAAAGTTAAGTGACGCCTTTCATTTTCTCGTCGTTTTTCAATCTTATTGTGTTTGTCCTTCGAAGACAACTTGAGAATGGTTGTATTGACAACCATAAACTCCTCTAAAGTCACATTGATATCCTTTCCTTCTTCCTTGACATTAGAGGCTAAAAGGTTTTTGTCTCATCGACTAGCGATACTTAGCTCTATATGATGGGCACGAGTTGTTAATTCTTCAAGGATGAAAGGCTTTATACATTGGAGGATGTACAGAAGTCTCTAGTGCATGCCTTGAATGTACATTTCGACAACAGATGGTTCAGTGAGACAATCTTTGCAATTGAGACTCGTGGCTCTCCAACAATTTATGTAGCCAACAACGGGTTCACTTTTTCGCCATCTTGTGTTGGTGAACTCGAACATACTGACGATGCATCTTATGCTATAGAAGTGATTTAGAAACTTCTTTTCAAACTATTCCCAACTGTCTATTGACTCGAGCTCTAAATCAGTGTACCAGTCAAAAGCATTCCCTTTCAGCGTTCGTACGAACTGTTTGACCAATAAATCTCCTCGTGTACCTGCATTTTACATGTCTCTATGAAATGAGAAACGTGTTTCTTAGGGTTGCCTTTTCCATCAAATTGCTGGAACTTTGGTGGTTAATATCCATTTGGCATCCTCAAACTATCAATTCTCTTAGTATATGGTTTATAATACAAGAGAGAACTTTGAGAAGGCCCACCACAGTGAGCTCTAATAGAGTTCGTTATCATGTCATGGAGTTCTTGGATAGATAGTGAAGCGATCGAAAGTAGAGTGTTGTGGTTGATCTTCCTGCCCAACGATGTTTTCTTTGTTGTGACTTTTGACAACAGGAGTCTGAGTTGATTCAATGACATTTTGGTTCTCAATCTGGTTCTTTAAGTACGCAATTTGAGAATCTTTCTTCAAATCTGCTCTTGCATCTCTATCATTCTTTATTCCATAGTGCTTGTTTTAGTTGTCACGATGGACACTACTTCAAAATTGAGATCAAACAAGGGGTTATACTTGACAAGAACCTTATCATTAGTAGATGCCCCTAACAACACCATTACTTCACCGCAATAATAGGAGCCTTATCTTCCATCAACTTGAGTTCATTAGAGCAACTAAGGGTAACATAACCCATGTAAAATGTACTCATGATCGCAGTAATTGAAGAAATCTTAAACGACATCACTTCACTCATGTTTTGAGATGAGGGAAAGAGATGAGAAGTAGAGATTGTTCCATTAGGCGTGCCAATTTGTTCACACGAGATTTCAACAAAGAAAATCAACACGTGTAAATGAACTTAATTTGTATTGATTTGTGTAGTAGAGTACAATCTCTAATGTTTGATCCTCTAATTCTTTCTCTCAAATGTACATTTGTCTCAAATAAGGGCTTTGCAGCTTGTTCTCGAACGTAGATTTATCTTGAAGGCTTTGCAGCTTGTTCTTGAATATGAATTTGTCTCGAGGGCTTTGCAGCTTATTCTCAAATGTGAATTTGTCTTGAGGGTTTTGCAACTTGTTCTCGAAATTGATCTTCAACTTATTGAAGAGTCAATTGTTGTTTTGAGATCTTCAGTTCTTCAAATAGGTTTCTAATGTTTAAAGTCTTCTAGTCTTCAAAGCTTTGGTTCAGAGAGTGTTTGATCTTTAAGAGCATAGGGAGTCTTCTGATCTTTTTGTTACTATGAATTCTCTCTAAGTTCTCCTTTTAATATTTTCAACTTCTGAACCTTTCAAATGAAGGTGAGCTATCATATTTATAGAGTTTTCCATGGGCATATGGGCTTGGGCTTTAATGGATTTTGGGCCCAACCATTGTATTTGGATTTTGTTGACTTTGGGCCTAGCCCTTTGGGCCTAGCCCTTTGGGCTTGAACTTTGTTGGCTTTAGGTTTATCTTTTGGACTTTGTTTTAGTTTGACTCAAATACCACATGACCCAATTTACCAAACTAAATTTAATTATTTGATCAAGTGGCCATATTGAAGACAGTGGCTTTATAATTTAGGATTTGCCAACTTTTGTCTTCCAATTAAATTTGGGGCACATGCTAATTTATAATTGATCCCAAATGTAATTTTGTGATTAATTTATGGATAATAACGTGACGATTTGTGATTGGACAAAATTTCTCATTCAATAGTGGGGTCAGAAGAAAATTCAATAAGTAAATAAATATTAAATATTTAAAAAGAATATTAATGATATTCTAGCAAAGTGGTTTATTAAATATATAAATATGTCTTGACTATAGTACAATTGAAGATTTCTATTATTTATTTTTTTCAAATATGATTAAATAAATTTTAAAAAAAAACTACCATCTTATTATAAGCATTTATATTTTTTTTAATTAGAATGAGAGAGTTAAAATAGGATATTTAGAATTCAATGGTTATAATTAACTTAATTACAATAATATGAATATTTTTAAGATTAAACTTTATTTAAAAGTAGATTTTGATAGTTTAATCCACATAGCGTACAAAAACACTGATTTATATTTTTTAAAAAAAGAAAAGGAGAGAAGTAAAGAATGAGATAATTAAGGGGGAAAATTTTAGTACAACAAATATGGGGTATGGAAATTTAAACCTCCGACCTTAAGGGAAGAAGTACATTTGAGCTAATGATCACTTTGGCAGGAAAAAAATTAAATTTTACCCATAAACTTTGTAATATATGTCAATTTTTATCTTAAACTTTTGATTTCATCAAATTGGATAAACTTTGACAAGTGTTACAAATTTTTTCCTTGTGACAAACTTTTGTTTGAAGAATTGGTTTTTAAAAAATCTTGTGTGAATTCAATTAATTACAAAATATAGGGTTAGTAAAAAATTGACAATAATTCAAAGAAATATGACACTCGAGCTTAATTTTTGTTGAAACTTATGAGTTTTAAGAGATCTATTGAATTGTTGATTTTGTGCATCAATGAAGCTTAATTTTATGCTGGACTTTTTTTTGGGGGGGTTAAAATCAAGGGTGAATGTAGAGCAAAATTTTAAAAGAAGCTAAAAATTGTAAGACTTGTCTTTGGGTTCACTTGGACAAATTTGAATATTTAGGATAAAAATTGACACATAAAGCTTAAACGTAAAAAAAAAAATTCTCACAATTAAAATAGCTATAAAAACTAATTTATATATATAAGTAGAATAAGTAAGACGTAAAAAAAAAATAATAATAATAATAACTAAATAATATATTTACCTAATCCTAATTTCATTACCGTTGAGGTAGGGCTCACTTTGGAACTAACTATTAATTTGAACTAACAAAAAAGCTAATTATTAATTCAAATTAATTTTTGGGGATGGTCGCTTATAAATGGGCCGCCTCTCTGTCGACGAAAGACAGTAGTCTGAGTTTTTTTTTCCAACGGTCGACTTGCAGAAGTGAGGATGAAGAAATCGCTAGGGCGTCAGAAAATTGAAATTAAGAAGCTCGAGAAGAAGAGCAGACAACAAGTTACGTTTTCGAAACGCCGCGCCGGACTTTTCAACAAGGCGGCGGAGCTCTCGATTCTGTGCGGTGCTGAGATCGGCATCCTCGTCTTCTCTCCCAGCGGCAAAATCTTTACATTCGGCCATCCCAACGTCGACTCCCTTATCGATCGTTTCCTCGCCGGGAATTTCACTCCACCGAAGTCGGCCGAGGCCTACCTCCCTCTGGCAGAGTTGAATCGCAATTTCGACGATGCGGCGGCCGAATTCGATATCGAGAAGAGGCGCGCGGCAGAGGCTGTGGAGGCGGCGGAGAGATTGAGGAATAGCGGCCGATTTTGGTGGGATGAACCCATCGAATGTATGAAAATCGGAGAACTAAAGCCATTCCAGTCGTCATTGCTCGAACTGAGAGCAAAAGTGGCAGAGCGAGTGGAGAAATTGAAGGCAGTGAGAATGGAAGGACCTCCGATGCATGTGCCGCTGCTGCCGCCGCCGTCGATTGACCTTGCCGGCAACCTCCAATGTCTGCCACCGCTGTCGTTCCAACTCGCTGGACCTCGAAATCACTCTGTGGCGACAGAAATCGAAGATTTTGGGTTACGGTTTTTCTAATTTGTTTTTATTTTTTTTTTAATTTTCATGTCTCATGAAAAATTATATTTTCTTCAAGTGTCTGTAAAATTCATCTGGGATGTAAGAAATTTATCCATTGATGCTTTGTTTTTTTGTTGTGAATATATTATAATTGAAATGCAGTCAGTTTCTTGAGTCCAAGGTTGTGTATTACAGGTTCGTGTTCGAATAATTGGAAAAGGATACTCAACTTTGTGATTTACTTAGAATGTTTAGAAATTAGAAACCATTTCATTTATTGGTCCTGCTACTTGCACTCTTAAATAAATTATAGTTCCCTATTTAACTTAAATTTATTTATTCTAACATCTAGTTTTCAATTAATTCATTAGTTCTCAACTCCAAAAAAAAAAAAAGGATTAATAATGAACTTACATGTTATGGAGTTAGAAAGTTGGACAAAAAGTCGACATATCTTAATGCATTTTTTTAGACTAGTATCCGAGGCACTTGTCATGTTGTTTTAGGTCACGTTCGATTTTTCATTAACATTCTTATGAATTTTTACTCCAAAAGTAATTATGAAACTTTTATAAAATGTAAAGAACAATATTCCAACTTTTGAAAAAATAGAAGTACTTCTTAAACATCAGATAAAGTTTAGAGGTATTTTTTACAATTTAGTCTAATTTTGTACCTCAAAGATGACCCGGGGCAATGCCTCTCTTCCAACCTCATTCTTTGTTCAGGTCACACGTTGTATAAAGGTTTATTAGACAAAATTTTAAATGTTAAGACTAAATTTAATAATAGTAAAAGAAAGACTAAATTTAAAATTTGTACTAAAAAAAAGACAAATTTTAAAATTAATATAAAAAAACATTACGTCTTGGAAATTGACAATAATCATTCGATCGTTCTCAAGAAAGTTTGACTTTCCCTCGCTTTCTTTAAAATGAAGCGTTCGCCCAACTGCAACTGCAATTGTAATTGTTTATGTTGAATCAATCAGCTCCCACTTTGGTTTCGCCTCCCTTCAATCCGCTCTCCATCTTCTTCCCTCTTCGATCCGCCTCGTTTCGTTGACCTCCGCCATATCCAGTCCCTTCCGTTCTTGCCAATGGCACAAACACTGAATCTACTCGCTGCAATTCTCCTCCAGTTCTTGCACCTCACGCATTTCTCTCTCTCAGCCGATCCCATCTCCTCCAATCGTCTCCTTACCCCTTCGCATCGCGCCATGGTGTTGCCTCTTTATCTCTCTTCGCCTAATTACTCCAGATTGATCTCAAAGCCTCGCCGCCATCTCCGCGATTTCCCCAATTCGAATAATCGCTCCAACGCTAGAATGCGGCTCTACGACGACCTCCTTCTCAATGGGTATGTTCCATCTGCTTAAAATTTTGGATGATTTTGACTTTTTGTTTGATGAAATGTGGTTTTTGGTTAAGGTACTATACGACGCGGCTTTGGATCGGAACTCCGCCGCAGCAATTCGCGCTTATTGTTGATACGGGGAGTACGGTTACTTATGTTCCTTGCTTCACTTGCGAACAGTGTGGAAGGCACCAGGTTAAAATGTTTGGAAGTTGATAATTGTTTGACCGTTTATAAGGCCTTCATATTCATATTTAATCGTCTGCTCTGTTTTCTTGGATACCCCTTTAACTGGTTTTTATGAACATTGATAAGGAAGTTGGTAAGAAAACAGATCATATGATATAGATCCTTGAATGACATATGCTTATTTTGCTCCAATGGTTAAATGATAAATTCTCCTTCGATGGACAATTTTTTTTCTGGGAACGAGTGATCTTGGAATGGTATCTGACTCTGGAGACTAGAATATTGATACATTTCCCTCCCATTTAGAGAAATTTTGATATCTAAAAAGCATTATCCATTTAATGAATGAGACAGAACTGTATCATTGATATTCTATATGGGTCTTGAAGTCTGTCGATATGTTAGTTTTATGGATAAAATTTGTCCAGTGATTTATTATATCTATATTAAAGCATTTCTAGTTCTTTCTTCATAGGTACCTTGCAATGTGCTGTAGTTGGTACTTAAACTTTTATTTCTATCAGGACCCAAAGTTTGAGCCAGAATCATCAAGCACTTACCAACCTGTCAAATGCAATATTGATTGCACTTGTGACAATGATGGAGTGCAGTGTGTCTATGAAAGGCAGTATGCTGAAATGAGCACTAGCAGTGGTGTCCTTGGTGAGGATATTATATCCTTTGGCAATCAGAGTGAACTCATACCACAGCGTGCTGTGTTTGGTTGTGAGAATGAGGAAACTGGTGATCTTTTCAGTCAACGTGCTGATGGAATTATGGGTTTGGGCAGTGGTGATCTTAGTATTGTTGACCAACTTGTTGAAAAAGGTGTGATTAATGATTCTTTCTCACTATGCTATGGTGGCATGGATATTGGTGGTGGTGCTATGGTTCTTGGTGGAATCTCTCCTCCATCAGATATGATTTTTAGCCACTCAGACCCTGTGAGAAGGTGGGTACTGAAGTCGTTTAACCTTAAAAATTGTACTTCATGCTCATTCATAACAATTACAATTGATACATCTCACACATTTACTTTAGTTTCGGGATGGCAACAGTCCATATTACAATGTTGATTTGAAGGAGATACATGTTGCTGGTAAAAAGTTGCTTTTGAGTCCTAGCATTTTTTATGGAAGATACGGAACTGTCTTGGATAGTGGTACAACTTATGCTTACCTACCAGAGGAAGCATTTGGAGCTTTCAAGGATGCTGTAAGCTTCTATTTCTTTAAATTTACAATTCACTGCCGGAGTATCTTTACTTATGTCTGAATTTGAAGATTGTTGCATGCTTTCCCAAGGACTTCATAAGATGATCTGATACTTACTTTTCCAGGATTATCTTTCAGCCATTTCTGTCGCAATCTGATAATTGTTTGCATTGCATTCTTCTTAACTTGTTTTAGTTGCTTTATATTTTAATGACTTGATATGGCTCAATTTACATTATTTCCTTGACAACCTTAATAAATGGGATCATTTGTTATATTTTCCGGATGATTTCAATTCCTCGCGATACAGTGTAATTCCAAATTCTCGTATGATATGAACATTTTTATCTATACCATTAAATGGAGAAAGGAACATAATGAAATGAAGAAACTTTTGGTTCCATATTACAAAAAGGAAGGATTGATCACACTATAGTAGTCATACCACTGCCAAGCATATAACCTGTGTCTTTTTTCTCTTGCTCTCTCTAATGTTGTTGCCTTATATGTCATCTTTGCCATTTGTTATGCAATTAATCTCTAGATCAAGTGCAATAGATTTTCTTCTTTTGCAAGAGTCTATAATTTCAAAGTTACTCATGCGATGCGATCTTGATTTGATTACTGTTTGGAGTCCTCTTTTTGACATTTTTGTTTTAGAATGCATAATGAATTTAAAAAGAACAATTTCTTCAGATTATGGACGAGCTTCATTCTTTGAAGAAGATTGGTGGTCCTGACCCAAATTTCAAAGATATATGTTTTTCTGGTGCTGGAAGGTATGGTTAGCTAATAAGTTGTCAGTTTTAAAAGTTATTTACATCAATGAGTAATTAATTCGTTACTTTATGTTAGTGATGCTGCTGAATTATCAAACATATTTCCGACAGTTGACATGGTATTTGATAATGGACAAAAGTTATCTCTAGCACCAGAAAATTACTTGTTTCGGGTAAGGAACTACTCTTGATTATTTATTATTTTTACCATATTTTGCTGTTACTTCTTTTGTGGGTGTCTGTATCCGTTTACATGGGATTATGTGTGGGGTAAGGGTAATATGAGCCTCCTTAACGAAAATGAGAGCCTCTGATTGATTTTTTATTCAACTGATGTGGTTGTTAGGATAGTTTGTGTAGTTGCTAAGCATAGAACTAAGTTAACGGATTCTTCTTTACTGTGAACTCTCTGAATCATTACTTCAGCACTCAAAGGTACATGGTGCATATTGTCTGGGAATTTTTGAGAATGGAAATGATCAAACTACTCTTCTAGGAGGTACGGTTTTTTCATGGTTCAGATGATTTTCCCCCGTGAATGCTTATTCTAGGGGAATTTTGACTTTTCTGTCTGTTCATTTTATGAATTTACCTATTTTTTTTATTTAATCACATATTACATTTTAGCATGACTATTTTTTGTGATAGGAATCGTTGTCCGCAACACTTTAGTGATGTATGACAGAGAGCATTCAAAAATTGGATTTTGGAAAACAAACTGTTCCGAGTTATGGGAAAGGCTTCACATTTCAGATGATAATGCCCATGCTCCAGTTTCAAATACATCACACGATACTGATATGGCCCCTGCATCTGCTCCAAGCGAGTTGCCACATTATATGATTCCAGGTATAGTTAGGTGCAAGATTTAGTTTTTGTTTTTTGCTAGTATGGAAGCTTGACAGCATATCAGTTGCTCCTTTAGTAACTTTCCTTTCATGTTACATCGATTTATTTGGTTGAACTTACTTGGAAAAAAAAAAATTTTAAAAAGGAGGAGCTATAATTTTATGCCATTCTTAATATCATTATGAGAATCGAGGTTCTATCAGAATTTGTGACACGAATAATGGCTTTTGTAACATTTTAGTCTACAGTCTACTTTGACATACGGGCTAATATGTAAGAGAACTGTTGGGTGAAGGAAATGACGTAACCAGCATTATGGAAATATCATTTATCGGAATTTGATTATAAATAGTGTAGGCCGTTTTGAAATGCAATTTTCGTATGATGATTATTTTAACAAATTTATGAGCTGTTGCAATCTCTACCTTAAATGGCCTGTTCGTGAAGTGTTTTCTTTTGTATGACGAGCAGGAGAGCTCCAGATTGGACGTATCACATTTGAGATCTTGTTGAACATAAGCTACCGAGATCTGGAGCCTCATATTTCAGAACTTTCTGATCATATTGCTCACGAGTTAAATGTTAGCCATTCACAGGTTAGTGCACATGACACATCAAGAATAGTACTCAAAAAGGAGAAAAAAAAATTTGAAATACCATTTTAGTCCATGTACTTTGGGTTTCATTCCATTTTCTTCCCTTTACTTTCAATAAAGCTTAAAATTGGTTCCTATTGTTAGTTTATTGTTAACTTTTCTTAAAAAAATTAGTCTCTATTAACCTTCCCTCTATAAATTTTAGAAATATGTTTACATTGTGTCTTTTCTTGTATTAAAATTATTATTATTATTTAACTAATCTTGATAAAAATTAACTTCAAACTAATCATAGAGACTAATTTTAAGCTTTATTGAAAATATATGGACTAAAATTGGACATTTAAAAGTACAAGAACTAAAATAGAATGAAATTCAAAGTAAAATGACCAAAATGATATTTAATCCAAAATAAAAAAGACACATCAGGAATTGAAAATTCTTTTGGCAGTATTTAATGATAATTGTGGATCTTTAAAACTTGCATTTATAAAAGTTTGAAGGAACAATGATGGTGATAACAAATACGTTATATTACAAATTTAGATTTAGTCCATTGTTGTGCTTATTTGATCCCCAAGTTTTCAAAGTCCTTTAGTTCCTATAGTTAGTTAACTCTTAACTAAACAATGACATTACATACTTTATTGGATTAACATCAATTGATTTGACTATCATGTTATGCCAAATGCGCCAACATTCATTCGATGGACATATCATATCATAATTTAGTTAATAATATTAGCAAAGTTTAAGAAATAAATAGATACAACCATAAAAATTCATGGACTAAATTTATATAATTTACCCTGAAAAATATCTCCTTCATTCTTTTCTTAATCTTTGAGTTTGTGATCATATGTAACTTTTTACTGCATGACAATTTTTACCATTATTTCAGGTCCGTTTATTGAATATCACCATGAGAGGAAATGATTCACTTATTCGGTTGGCCATACTCCCTAATGGATCTTCAGAATTTTTCTCACATGCGACTGCCACTGTAAGTGAATATGTACCTGCAACTGTAAAACCGCATAACAACCGAAAATTCACAAGCATGCCTTTTAAAACCTTGTTTTTCTCCGGCAGACGATAATTGCCCTGATCGCGGAGCATCACATGCATCTACCTCCTACATTTGGAAGTTACCAGGTCGTTCATTGGAATGTCGAACCTCTAACGAAAAGGTAAGTATGTAAATATATATATACACATGTTAAATTATAAGTTTCATTACTAAATCTTGATTGTTGTTCGTTATGCAATCTTAAGGTCTCGTTTGATAACCATTTAGTTTTTGGTTATTGGTTTTTGAAAACTAAGTTTATAAACACTACTACTTATGAGTTTTTTTGTTTTGTTATCTACTTTCTAAAAATGTTCTCAAAATCCAAGCCAAGTTTTGAAAACTAAAAGTAGTTTTTTTTAAATTTATTTTTGTTTTGAAATTTGACTAAGAGTTCAAGTGTTTCCAAGGTGAAAATGATAGTAAAGAAATTGTGAGGAGAAGCAAGCATAAATTTCAAAAACATAAAACTAAAAACAAAATCGTTATCAAACGAGGCCTAAACTTTTGAGTTCTAATTTTTTACTCTAAGAAGAATTTTTTATTTTTATTCGAAGAACGTCCTAACATGAATACCATTACGTAGACATGACATGTGAATTGGACTAATGAGTGACGTCATTCAACACATCGCACTAAGGAGTAAGCTAGCTAGATAAAATAAGGATGAGAGAGCAAAAAATTCAATGAGACTGAGTAGACATAATATATTTTATACCAAATTTTTTAACCCACTTGCCTTGATCATCTGGCCCACCCCCTGATGAGTCACTCGTTGTTATATCATGTCAAATATAGCCCCACTTAGCATTTACACAATAATGCTCATAGTAGGAACTTATTAGAATTAAAATTGAAAGTTCAAAAGTGCAATTGAAACTTTTTAGAAGTTCGTGAATTAAATAGACACAAACATCATAGTTGAGGGGCTAAAATGGTAATCTAGCCATACATATATTACTTTTCGTAGTATAGTCAAGTCTTGTATTCTTGGATAGCTAAATGTTGAATGGCATTAATGTAGTCCAATCTCTTCTATATGATTTAGGTCATTGTGGAAGCGACTTTATGTTTTGGTGGCTTTAGCTATTATTGTCACCCTTATTCTTGGGGTGTCAGCATTGGGAGTGTGGCTTATTTGGAGAAGGAGACAGCAAGCCTTCAATTCATATAAGCTTGTCAATGCAGCAGTTCCAGAGCAAGAACTCCAGCCCCTGTAAAAAGCCTTGCCAACACATTTTTGCTTGCTTGTCACCGTTTGCATCTTTTTCTTTTTCTTTTTCTTTTTATAGGTTCAAATGTTCAGTGGGAGACATTGGAAGAATTATTATTTTTGCAGTTTGTATTCACTTTATGCTCAAATATTCTAAACATTAAACAAATCTAAAGTTCCCTTTTTTCACTTGGGTGCAATTTTTTTTAATTCCATGATGCTAATATTTCAAGGAAAATATTCCTTTTTTTTCCATTGAGTAATTCTGTCTAATTCTTATTTGGATCCTAAGTTAGACTATAAAAATCTACGTTTTTAATCCTACTTCTCAATCTTTCTTTTTTTTTTTCCAAATTAGAAGAAAATTTTCAGTTGTTATTAATATATACATTCATTGCAAGATGTGCAAATATATTGGTAGCATTTGAATAAATGTCGTTGTCTTTATTTTAAGTTAGTCGTATCTATACTACTTCCGAGTCAAAGGAAACCTTTATTGATGGTAGATTTGAATTTGCAGACATTATTGAAAATTGTAGCTGGATTGAGAGTTAAGACATACTAACCAAATTTCCATCCTATTTTTCTTCTCTCTACAATTTGTTTTTTGTTTTTTTTTTTAATATCTATCTTTATTTTCAAAACAGTTAATAAGAGGTGTAATTCAGCAGTTTGTAATGGTTAAATTTATTATTATTTTGAGATTACTATTCACGAGCTCATAATTATTTTTGGAAAAATGGCTTCAATTGTTCTTAAAAGAAATAGATCGCTCATTAAAACAGATTATAGAAAAAGGGGAGCAAATAATTATTGAAAATAGCTATTCTTACACGTTTTTAGGAGATGAGATAAATCTCTTTGGCTTAGTTGTAGTTGTAGATAGCTTCATCTATGTCATATGAGGTATTTACATAAATAGCAAAAAAATAAATATATATTTTCAAATATAGTAAAAAAAATTAATTTTTACAAAAATAGCATAATTCAAATCAAAGCCAAACTCAAATGTAATGTAAAACAGAGACATATCTAAGAAAAGTTAAAATTATGCTATATTTAAAAAAAAATGAAAAGTTGTGACATTTTTTAAAATGCATATTAACTTTATACTATGGAGTAGAATTTCTCATGTCATTTTGTGTACGGGATTTAACATTTGTTATGTAGTAGGGATTAGTCTGTCATTATTAGTCCAATCTAGAAAGGAATCATTATATTGCAATTAAAAATATTCTCAAATTTCTTTAGAAGATGAGATCCAATCTAAAATGGAATCATTATATTGCAATTAAAACATTCTCAAAATTCTTTAGAAGATGAGAAATTATATACTTCTACGTGTGGTTAAGAATTTGATCCTTATAATATACAAAAATTCTAACTCTAGGGATGCAAGGATTCGAAAAAATTAATGTCAAAGTAAATTATCTCTCTTGATGGGTTATAGCATAGAGGAGTGTTAAGAAAAAGTTGTATTGCTAACTCTATCATGAAAGTTGAATATGTTGCAAGTGCAAGCAACTCATGTGAAGCTCTAAAGGAAATTGTATGACTTCACAAGTTGATTTAAAAGTTGTTTCAAATATGCAATATCAATCACACTTCATTGCAAATAATAGTGATTCAAGAATAAATGTAAGCATATTGAGAGAAAGTACCATTTTATCATACGAGGAGAGACATGTAGTTCACATAGTAAGAAAGAGAATTTTATGGTGTATGACTTAAAACTATGAAATCTTGTTGAAATATTCAATTATAAATAAAATAACTATTTTTTCAAGGACATGTATTTTATCTCTAATTCACATTCAAATTACGAAAACAATTCTTTTCTAAAAAAAAACAAAGAAAAAAGAAAAAGATAACCACTCTAAGTTACCATATGTAATTTGAAATTAGGAATGTAGTCTACATGTACGAAAAAAAATCTAGTTTAATTAAGTAAGTTTACAATATATCAATAAAGTTGGTAAAACTTATGAGATATGGTATGCTTTGTAAATGTTTCAAAAGAGGTTCTTTTTTCCTTTTTTTGGGATAAAAGTAAATGTTACAAAGAGTTAATGAGAAGTTGAGAATATTCCTACCTTGAAAGAAATTGACAACTTTCTGTGTTTTGTGGAAAATGGTATTGCACCCTCCCCTATCAAGAAATAGTAGAATCAGATACTAATCTTATGTCAATCACGAGAAGAATCTACTTTATGATAATGTTATGGGTAATTTTGGACAATATAGGATCAAACCTAGAGGGGATAGAGGACATATGGGTCGAACGACGCTTCATCCAGAACTTGGAGGGAGATTAGGCCCAAGCAAGTGGGCCAACATGCTCAAGAGCCCGCCTCTAGCAGAGATGAGTCGACCCAAACTGACCGAGTGAAGTTGACCCAAACCTTCGCACGCCCACGACCCAATAAATCCAAGAGAAGCCCAAATTCGACTCTCTCCTAACCTAATTCGGAAAAAGAAGAGGGAAATCTTAGGTCATCCTCATATAAATACTTCATTATAACTCTATTAGTGGTAACTTCTACTCAATCCTCAATCTCTAAACCTAAAACTTGCTACATTTCTTTTTTCTCTGACTTAAGCATCGAAGTGTATATGACAAGCACCACACCGGTGTGTAGTTCTTTTTGTTTTGCAGGTCACCTCTTTCTCCTCAAAATACAAATTTCACAGTTGAATCAAGTGTAGATATAAGGTGTGTTCTTTTTGCCCGGATTTGTGCATCAACAAATAATATCATAAAAATCTATCTATTTTTAAAGAAACAATGGTATTGAAGAGGCCAATATAGTTTGGAGAAAGTTAGAATTTAATCTATATGGTTTTAAAAGTTAGAATTTCATTTTTATGGTTTGATAAAACCTTCCCTATAATTTTATAAAACCCTTATAAATAGTTCCGAGCTTTTATCAAACCATAAGGACTAATTTTAATTTTTAAAATTATAAGAACTAAATTATAACTTTTTCAAAATCATAAGGACCATATAATCTAACCTAAAAAAAAAAAAAGTGTTTAAATTCATTTGGCTTTTTTCCTTTTTTTAGAACTAGTTTAGTACCTGGTGTAATGCATGTTATATTATATTATATTATAATAAAAATAATAATTATATTCATTAAAAATGAAATCGATCTCATAAAATTAATGTGCTTTAAATCTATAAAAAGTTCATAAATTTCTTATATATTATAAATCGATAAACTTATTTTATTATTGAATATTAATGTAATTGTAAAAACAGTAAAATTAAAGGCAATTATTATTATTAATAAAATAAGTTAAAAGTTAAAAATGGATGAAATATTTCAAGTTATGGTTTATATATAAATAGTCATGAATTTTGTTTAGAAGGAAAAAAATGATACCTAAAGTTCTTTAACAAAGAAATGATATGTAAATTAATGTATGTAAGAAAAAATTTGGGTGCATCCTGAGCTGCATTCATCTTTTGGCACCCATTAAGTTGTCCATCCACAGTTTGCCACTTGACAAACTCTTTTTTTTTTCCTTTTTTTAAATGTTTCTGAATTCTTTTCTGCTGTGTGGTTGGAGTGGACTGCAAAAAGATGGGTGCAGCTTAGGATGCACTCAAGTATTTCTCTTTCTAATATGTCGATGTTTTACCATTCACTTCATCAAAATCTCAATTATTTTCTTAATTATTATGAAAAATATATTTTTTTAATTATTTTCTTAATTTTCTTAAGATGGAGTGTTGGCATAGAAATTTCGACCAGCCATAAATTTCCACGTCATTACCCAACATTGATGACAATATTATATTTAATTAGGGATTAATTAAATTTGCAAGGATCTCTAAATTAAATTATGAAAAATCCAAGGACACAATTGGGTTCTTTGAAATTTGGATTAATTATAGATAAAAGCCTGAATTGAAGGCCCCAATTAGATAAGTCCAGACCCAGTCCAAATGGCTAAGCCCAAAGTCAACAGGACCCAATCTAAAAGACCTGACCCAAAGTCAACTTGACTCAGTCCAAATGGCTAGACCCAAAGTCAATTAGGCCTAGTCCAAAAGGGCTAGGCCCAAAGACAACCAATCCCAGTCTAAAAAGACTGGCCCAAAATCAGCCAGGCCTAGTCCAAAGGCCCCAAGTCCACTTAGAGACTTTGAAGAACTCTATAAATAGAGAGCTCCCTCCTTCATTTCGAAGGTTCAGAACTGAAGAAGCTTAAAGAGAATTCAGAAACAAAGCTGTGAAGTCTCTAGAAGCTCCTGAAAATCAAATACTGCCTGAACGTTGAACACTTCTCGAAGTTCAAGAACGATCCAAAAAGATCAATAAGCCAGAGGGCTGATCATCCGACGATCAACAAGTCAAAGGCCGATCATTAAGTATATCAAAAAGTTAGAGGTCGATCATCCAACGATCAACAGGCCAGAGGTCGATCATCCAAGCAAATCAAGAAGCCAAAGGCCGATCATCAAGTAGATCAACAAGCCAGAGGTCGATCATCGAAGAAAATCAATAAGCCAGAGGTCGATCATCCAAGAAGATAAATAAGTCGAAGATCTTCGAGAAGCTACAGGATAAAGACCTTCAACAAACTACAAGTCAAAGACCTTTAACAAGCTACAAGTTAAAGATCTTCAACAAGCTCGAAATTGAAGACTTTTCACAAGTTCAAAGTTGATGATTCAACCTCAAAAACAAGCGTTTCAACCTCGAGTCAAGTATACATACGAGAGAAAGAATCAAATGAACAAATTAGAAATTGTACTCCACTATACAAAATTAATATTAATACAAATTCATGTTCATTCCACATATTAAATTTCTTTGTTGAAATTTTGTGTGAACATGGAGCTTTCAAATGGCTGGAAAAATGAATGAAAGAGACAAATTTAGAGTTGAAGAGAATGAAAGAATTATAAAAATTTTAACATTTCAAAACTTTTTTAACATTTCAAACTTTCACATTATATAATTAAATAAAAATATTAATTTATCTACATAGAAACAAACATTTTATAGCTATTCACATTCCCTTCATTGAATCTCTATGGGTGCATTGAAATTGCATTATCTCAATACCACATTCTTAATAAATTTTAGGTTACATTTTATTGATTTTTTTTAGTTCCATTTTATTGCTTTTAAATATTAATTAAATAAAAATATATAGGTATTTTTATTTTAAAAAGTTATTTTTATCTAATTTAGACCTTTTTTTTAATTAATTTGTTTGTTACTGTTGTTGCCAAATTTTGGATAGGAGAAATATCACCTGACCTCCACGTGACAACGACGGTGAATTTGTATTATTGGGGGAAGAACGCGGCCTGCATGACAAAAAAAACCTGGACACCGGTGTGGTGTAGGCCACACAGGCTCCGATGCTTAAGTCAGAGAGAGTTTGAGAGAATTTTGGAGTTGTAGGAGAGTGTTGTAAGCTGGAATGAACTTACCTTGCTCTCCCCCTGAGGGAGAGCTTAAATAGCTTCATTCCTAGGGTTTTTCGTGGGTTTCCGTCTTCGAATGGGGAAAGGAAAGATCGAATTGGGCTAAACCGAGGGCATACGTGGCATGAGGGACCGAGGCAAGGCCCAAAAGACGGTCTTGCCAAACTGGTCGGCCTCGGTCGGGTCGACCACGGGCTTGGGCTCGGCCCAAGCCCGTTTCTTCTCCCACTCATTCTAGCCAGTCCACTGTCGGTTTCGATCCGTTTTGACTTCGTATTAGGCCTCTTTCCTTGTTTGGCCCTTCGTTGCAGCCCTTTAGTCAGCCCATTCTTGTTAATCCAATTTTACCCATAAGAGTTACAAATTCTAAATTCTAAATTGTTTGTACTATACTTTCTTTTAAAATATAAATTAGCTTTTATATCTATTTTAGTTATGAGAAAAAATCGATTTTTATCTATAAACATGGCAAATTTTATCAATTTTCATTCTAAACCTTCAACTTCATCCAACCAAACCTAAATATAGATTGTTGTAATTTTTAACTTTCATTGAAAAAAAATGGAGTGAAAAGACAAACCAAAACAATGTAAAAATCTACCCAAACTCACCAATTTTAGTGAAAAGTCAAGTTCTAAGATAAAATTAAGTTCTACAAGTGCACACAAATTGGCAACGAAATAAATATCTATCAAAACTCATAAATTTTAACAAAAATGATGCTCTAGTGTCATATTTATTTGAAGTCCTATCAATTTTGTACTAACTTTATATTTTGTAACTATTTTATTTTATAAAAACTTTGTAATTAATTGAACTCACAAAAAAATAATTTTTTTATCATCTATTCTTCAAACCAAAAACTATCAAAAGATAAAAATTGCAACATTTATCAAAATCTAAGGTCCAATTTGATGAAACTGGAAGTTGGGTAAATTTTAATATACGTCAAGTTTAGAGGTAAAAATTAATTTTTTTTCTTTTAATTATTTCATATTTGTTTATTTATTAAAATTTTAATATTTCAACCCCTATATCGTTTTAGTTATAGATCTACCTTACTCCAAATTCCATACAAATTATTGATGATACATAATTTTTAATTTATTAGTGATAATTAATTAATTAATTAATTATTTATTTATTTATAATAAATTAAAAAGCTTGTGAGTTATTAGGTTACATGATTTTTTTTTCTCAACAAAAGAAACATAAACTTGTAATCAAGGTTTAAAATATCGAGGAGGGGAATTGGGCTTCGACTCAATTCTTTCTTCTTCCTTTCCTTTTGGGCCTGAGTCTTCTGTGTTTTCTTAAATTCATTCGATGTTGAGCCTTTCCCTTATTGGCTTTGTTCTTGATTTTTTTCGTTCATTATTGGGCTTATTCTTTAGGTCCAAATTTACCCATAATAGATATTACATCACATTTTGTTGGGGGTTCATGCCAACATTCTCTTAGAGGAAGTAAAAATGTTTTAACTACTGAGATAAATGCTTAGGTTGACATTAGACTCTCTTTCTTGGTTTTATTCAGAGCAACAAATTTTTTTATTAAATAAAATAATATTAAATACTATTGGTTATTTAATGAATAATCAAATAATGTTGATTATTGACAACTTGAGTTTAACTTAAACATTATACACTTAATAAAAAGGTTTGAAGTTCAAATCTCTACCCATATTGTTAAACTAAAAAACCAACGACGATGGTTTAATTAAACATAAAAGCTCAATTAAATTTTTAAGGAAAAATGATTGAATACGAATACCAAATGTGATCACAACCTAAATTTAATTCAATTATGAAGAGTTGAAAGCTTTCTTTAGTATTCTCTCAAAAAATATCTATTTCTCAAAATTTCTCAACCCCTAATTTTTGTTGTGGGATTGAATTGTTCAACCTTCTTCAAAACTAACATAATATATTCAACCTTTAACAACTAACATGGTTGAATATTCAACAAACTAAGTCAACATTTTCAACATTCAAAGAATTAGCATCGTTAACCATTCAAAAAAGTGTAAAGATATCTCATATTTTGAAGGCAATTTAACCTATTATGATTTGCATAACAAACCTAGATGTAACTTAAAAATTACAGCTTATTGTGATTTTTGCTTTCTATTGTATATGCTTGGGCAATCTCTCATTTCTTGGTCTTCTAAAAGTCAAACCATGACTTCTATATTCAATTGCCAATGTAACAGTTGATTTTCAACTAGATTCTCTCAAGGTCAAAGGAACTTTAGCTCTTGCCTATGTTCTACCCTATGATGTTGTGTGATAAGTTAGTGAAATGTGTTTTCTACCCATGGTCCAAACACACACACACATATAAGATGTGATGTCACTTCATTTACAACAAATTTTTCAAAAGAAAAGGTTGATGGTAACAATGCTCCTTAACAGGCTTCAAAAAAAAAATAAAAAATAAAATACTATGCTGCTTAACATAATGCAGTCGATCGAGTCACTCTTTGCTTCAAAATTAATTAATTCTCGAACAAAACTTGACATGCTATCATCATTCATACTTTTTTAGGGAGATTAGAATAACCCTTTCAATAACACTGTTCAATCTAAATGATTAACAATCAACATGAGCATAACTCAGTAGTTAAACAATTTCTTACATCCTCTAAGAAGTCGTAGGTTCAAATTCCTAACATTATTTGTGATAAGAGATTTTTAAAAGAAAAAACTTAAATGATTAAAGTCTAGAGGTGCGACAGTTTAAATATGTCCTTTCTTTACTCGTCTTATTTTGTATCAATAATGTGTTATTTTCTTCGTGTCAACATGTTAACATTATTCCTATGATAGAATATTTACTCTTTAGTTAATTATGTCATGATTGTTATTAAATAATTATAGACAACAACTTATATCCTAGGGATGACCATGGTACAAGGCTCCTACTCATATGATGAGAAGATAAATAATATTTCTTATAAAACGGATTTAATTCAACACCTAAATTTATTTAGGAAGAATTGATGAACCAACTTAACTGAAGTTAAAACATTATAGCTTCTCACATATCGTTTGAACTAAAAACAGCTTAAACTAGAGTTAAACCAACCTAAAAAGGCTTTTAACTCAACTTAATTCAAACACTTAGAATGAGTTGATGGTATTTGCTTTGAATTATTCCATTGTTCTAACAACGCTGAGTAAAATTGAAGGAAGAAAAAAAGATGAAGAAGTTTGAAGAGCATGGTAAGCAAGGAGAATAAAATCGACCCCACATTCCAAGTAGGCCATTTAAAAGGGCAAAGGAATAAAAGAAGAAGTTTAATCCCAACTAAAATGAATAAAATAATTGAAGAAGAAAAAGTCTGCGGTGATGGTGAATGGAACGGAAACGGAAACGGAAGGGGAATAGGCGAAATCTGGGTGGTGGGCTTCACGCAAACTCATCGATAGATATAGAAACAGGCGCCTTAAGCACCATCTTCTGATCTTGGTTCTCCATTTTCTTTGCTGCATTTCTGGCGCCACTTCTAACGCTTGTTTCTGGGTTTGATCCGTAAGTTTCAAAAGCCGTCTTCTTTTTGTTCTCTTCTTTCTGGGTTTAGTTTGTATTCTCTTCGATTTCTTTGTTATGGTTTTTGACGCTTTCTTCTCTCTCGAATTCTGTATTTGGAGTGACTTCTAATGATCAACCGCTTTCGTATTTGTGCTGCTTTTTTCATTGGATTTTGGTTTCAAATTCCAATTTCGAATCAGCATTTCTAGGATCTCCTTCTGAAACTAGATTTAGTATAGCAGAAAGGTATATGGTCTCTTGTAGGATGAAGAAGATTAAAAGTTAGGACTTGCTTATTTTTCCCTTGGAGCGGTGGGTTGTTCTTTGCATCTCTTAATTGTCTTTAACCATTTTCAGAGGATAGTAACTAATTTCCCTTTCATACTTGTGGTTTATTGTATGTTGGTTTCTTCCTTTTTGGGATTTACAGAGTGATTGGTTTTGGTCCAAGTAGGTTCCGAACTAAGAGCTTTATTTTTGGTACTTGTGCAATTTCTTTTCTCTAGAATATGGTTATGTACTTGGGAAACCGTTCTAGTGTGAGTGAGAAGGGAGAAGAGAAGTTGTTAACTTGGAAATGCCATTTTTATCTTCTAGCTGGTTCATTTCTCTACCCTAGATTATGTACGCTAAATGGCTAGGAGGATGGGGTTTTACCAATTTGTAAAAGATCCAAAAATAAAGCAACAGTTTGAATGACTGTACAGTTTCTTGTGCACACACATATATACTTCTAAAACAATTTATTTATAGTTAATTTGAGATATGCGGAAAGCAGCTTATTGGCATTATGGCTCCTTGATGCCTTGGGCTCTACTTTCACCTGCTTGCTTTGGTCTGTAGCTGTTTTTTTACTACCAAGGATTTTTATTGTTTTTGATCTATATGTTCATGTGTGGCAAGGTCAGTGTTCATGGGTTATGAATCTTATCTATATTTGTGATTTATATAGCTTCTCAGGGATCAGTTATGCAAGAAAGTTTCATCTACTGGTTGAAATTGTAACTCCATTGTAAGAACAAGGTATTTTCCTCCTTCACTCATCCTATGCAATCTTGAAGGATAGTTATTTTTTAATAACTTCTCTTTTTCCTCACATAAGTAGCCATAGGGTAGATGTAGATGATAATATCTGTATGTTCTGATATAGTTCTTGATGCTGAGGAACTTAGTGGTTGCCATTGACATAAACCCTTATACCTAGTTGTTAAATTCTTGAATATTATTTTTTTGGGCTACGCTTCATCTGTACATCGGGTTCAATTATTGAATAATAAGGTCTTGTAAATATCTTTTTCTTTATTCATCATTTTTGTTTACTGTTTATCATATAAAAGTCCTAACATTTTATGTTAAAATGAGTTCATTAGTTATTTTTTGGGTTTGGTCTGCTTATTTAGCTCAAATTTTCCCATTTTTTGTTTCCATTTTAATTAAATTTTCTCATGGGGAGCACCACATTCCAATTAAAGGTGGAGAGTATGGATGGCCAAAAATTTCCCAGGGGAGATAGACAACCAAGTAAGCCGTTTATGTAATTTTTCAGTGACTAGGGTCCTAAAGATTTATTATTATTATTTTTTTTTGGGGGGGGGTGTACTTTCTTCCAAGTGATCCCTTTTTTTGGTGAGGTCATGGGTTGAGTGAAAGAGTGAGTTGAGAATGCACTGTTATTGTATTGTCCATCCCATTCAAGAAGAAGAGCCAACTCGTGGCTTGAGGGAGTTGAATAACCTAGTATCCTCCATCAACTATGACAAGAACCACCTCACCTGGCTGGCGGGTCATAAGATATGGTATGATTTTTCTTGAGATGTTAGAGGTCTGGACTTGTGGAAGAAGCTAACTATAAAGTGCTTTTGTGTTCTTTCTATCCTTATGAACAACTGTGTGGGTTAGATACAATGATTTGTCTACTTCCTACATCAATGTTTACTTTTCAAATTTTACTGTGGATAGTGCAATGTTGTGAAATATCACACTGAGTGAGAGTTTGTCTTTGAGGATAAGAGCAGCCTTTGAACAACATAATTGAGGTAGTATATTCCTGCATCTGGTTTTATATAAGGAATCTCTTTTGCATCCTCATTACCACTACAAATGCCCTTCTCCTTGAGAAATTCTTCTGTTGGAAGTTGGCGTTACTGTCCATAATGCAAATGTTTCTCAGTATTTGGTCTTGCATAAGATTACTAATTATTTTTCTGCTGGTTGGGTCGGTAGGCAGGCGGCTTTAGATTCTTCATCAACCATAACCTTCTATTGGATATTGTTGACTTTTACCAAAGACTCGCCTCTGGTCTTATGCTGCATAGAATCATCGGATCCTCTTTCCTAGACTTGGAAACTTATCATCCATCGACAGTCTTGCTTAGTTGTCTCTCAACTTTGTGAACCATAACAATTGCTTCAATCAAAACAACTGCATGATGTGAAATCAACTCTCTCCTAACCAGTATATCTCATGGTAGTGTGCCATTATCTTGTGCAGTTCAATCTTGCTATTATTTGGTTAATTATTTATCTCATCTTATCTTAGACTTGTTTTTTTTTAAATAGATAAATAAAAATTTTTTAGCCCTGTTTTGGAAAATGAAGCCTTTTTCTGATCTTACAGATCAAAACCAATTCTCAAACAGTAAATACCATAAACCAGGATGGTTAATCCAACGCATGAAATTGAGATGTCCTAGGTTTTAGTTTCTTTACATAAAAAAATTTGTGATAATGCTGGCACTCCTTGGAAACAATTAACCATTTATTGACATATTCCTCGCCCTGTAATTTTAACTTTTTTTGGAAAGAAATTCTCAGATTTTATTTAATGGAAATGATTTATTTATTTATTTATTTTATTTTATATAACGATGTTACTATTTGGTAAGTATAATTGTGGTTGCTTGGATATTTAAGGGGGTAAGAAGTATTCGTTAATCGTTATTTGATCTTGTATGATGTGTTCGTTAGTTTCTGATTATGGTCTCCTATGTCTTTTAAATAAGAAGCATAAATATAAAATATGGACATTAGATATGGATGTGGATATAGTGCTATGCATTTTTTTTACAACAATTTAGGACGTGGGCACAGACACTTTTTCACATATATACACCTTTTGAAAAATGCATTTGCATGTTTTGATACATTAGAAAATCTCTCTCTCTCTCTTTTTTTTTTTTTATAAGAAACCTGACATGTATTCAAAAGAAAAGGTACAGCTTAAGGGCAGGGGAAGAGGAAAACCCCTCCCAAGAAAGGCTACTTACAAAAAGCTTCTCCAATTGTGGAGGAATGTCAAAAAGGAATAATTACAAAAGAATTTGTCGTTGCTATGACACCTCCAAGAAGCATTTGGCTGTATATTGCTACAAAAAATATTATGTTAGGAGAACTTATCTTGATAGAGTTTATAGTTCCTCCCCGCAAAAGGGCCGCCCTTGAAGCATAACCCCAAATCACTCTAGCCTTCTTCTTAAGGTTCCATCCATCTAAGATGTCCAGCAGCCACTCATCCACGCTTTTGGGAAGACAAACTGAGAGCCAAAAGAGATCAAAAAGCATATTCCACCCCTGATTAATGTAATCACAGTGAAAGAAAAGATGGTCTAGCAACTCCTCTCCTTTTTTGCAAAGGCAACACATAGAAGGGAGGAGGGTCCAGTATCTACATTTCTTCTGCAGAACATCCTGAGTACTATGACCCCTGTGAGTGAGGGACCACAAAAAACCTTTTACTTTCTTAGGGACTTCGAGTTTCCAAATCGATGAGATCAAAGGGGCTTTTAGGGGAGTCCTAGCCTCTAAGCTTATGAGAAAAGCTGACTTGGAGGTGGAGGAGCCAGTCTGATCATGAAGCCAAATCATTTTATCCTCCAAGCTTCCAAGTAAGCATTTGGCCTCCTCTTCTCATATGGATAAGGAAGTTTTTACAGCAATTTGGAATTCTAAAAGTCCCAAGTGGGTTAATATCCTCATTTGGATAATGCTAAATGGAATTTTGAATTGTTTCTAGGTTCTTCAAAGGGAACTTCCTTCGCCTATTTCTCCATCAACTTGCTCTTTTTGTCTATCAAATGTGGATGCACTACGACACATTTTCTTTGATTGCCTTTACTCTAGGCGATGCTGGTTCAAGTTGTTCTTGGTCTTCCATAGTCATTGGGTGTTCTCCAATTCCTTCAAGGACAATATTCTTCATTTGCTAATAGGGCTGTCTGTGGCTCCTAAATCTAAGTTGCTGTGGTCCAACACCGTTAAAGCTCTTCTCTCTAAATTATGATGTGAAAGGAATCAAAGGATCTTTCACAACAAGCACTTTCTTTGGTTTGATCGGTTTTCTTCGGCTCGTCTCAGGGCTTCATCCTGGTGTTCTCTTTCTAAGCATTATGCCAATTATTCTACTCAAGATTTATGTCTTCATTGGAATACTTTTATTTTTCCGTTGTAACTTTTAAAATCGCTTTATTGTTTTTCTCCCTCCTTTTGTGGAGTTTGCAATTTTGAATCTTTAGTCTCTTTTCATTAAATCAATGAAAAGTTTCCTTTCTTGTTAAAAAAAAAAGAAGTTTGGAACACATCAATGGTGTTTATCAATCCCACCCAGCTTTGAATTTCTCTATAAAAAAGGCCTCTACGGAAGCCTAAATCCCAACTTTTCTGCTCTTCATTCCAGCAATCTGCAATAGTGGCTACTTTCTTATGGAGGACGGTTTCCAGCCTAAATATCCTTCCAAAGTCTAATCCTCTTACCACAGCTAGCTTTGAATTTAATGAAATTAAGGAACATAGCTATATTTTTTGCAATGTCAAACCAAGATCTACCAGTAAATTACACAATCTGTTTTAATTTTGAATGTAAAAAATAAATTATATTTCAATAAGAATGCATTATCTGTGACCCTGGGGGGCTAGAGTTGGGGAATTTAAGGATCCAAAACAAAGCCTTGTTGGCTAAATGGCTTTGGCGGTTCCCTATCGAGTCTAATACCCTCAGGCATAGTATTATTGTGAGTAAATATGGTCCTCATTCATTCGAGTGGTTGTCCAGTGGGGCTAAAGGCATTGTTAGAAATCCTTGGAAAGACATTATTATCGAGCTCCCTTCCTTTTGTTCTCTGGTCTAGTTTTCTGGGGGGGATGGGAAGGAAATGTACTTCTGGGAGGATAAGTGGGTGGGGGATAGACTCCTTTGCTCTTCGTTTACTTGTTTATTTTATTTGTCTTCTATGAAAAACCATTATGTGGTTGATGTTCTGGATCCTTCTGGGAGCTCCCCTCCTTCTCTTTTGGATTCATTGCCCGTTATCCGATAGGAAAACGACGGACGTCTGGGCTCTCTTATCCTTGATTGGGGAGTTTGTCCTTAGACCAGGGAGAAGGGATATTCGTCTTTGGAGCCCCAACCCCACTGAGCGTTTCTCTTGTAGTTCGTTCTTTCAGCAGCGTCTTTTGGATCCCTCCCTAGTCGGTGATTCGGTTTTTTATGCTTTGTGGAAGGTGAAAGTTTCAAAGAAAGTTCAATTCTTTGTATGCATTCACTGAAGAGTTAACACTTTAGATCGGTTTTAAGGAAGATGCTTTCTTTGGTTGGGCCGTTTTGTTGCATTCTTTGTCGGAGGGCGGAGGAAGACCTTGATCATATTCTTTGGAGTTGCGACTTTGCTTGGCATGTTTGGGACCTCTTTTTTGAGGTGTTTGACTTTTAGTTGGCTAGACACAGAGACATTAGAGAGATGTTCGAGGAGTTCCTTCTCCAGAAAAGGGAAGTTTTTTTGGCAGGTTGGGTTATGCGTTGTGTTGTGGGGCTTGTGGGGGGAGAGAAATAATAGGACCTTTAGAGGAGTTGAGAGGGACCCTAGTGATGTGTGGTCCCTTACTAGGTTTCGTGTTTCTTTGTGGGAATCAGTGACGCGGTTATTTTGTAACTATTCCTTAGGCCTTATTTTACTTGATTGGTGTCCTTCCTTTAGTGGGGTTCCCTTTTTGTGGACATGGTTTTTTGGATGCCCATGTATTCTTTCATTTTTTTCTCAATGAAAGTTTCTTATTAAAAAATAAAAGAATGCATTATCTGCTAAAATTTACAAACCGAAAGTCCAAACATCACAGAAAATAGAAGAAAAGTGGTGATGCTGGTTTCCCACTTTGTGAGTGAGTTTCTGGGAACTATACTATTTGTTTTTGTTTTTATTTATTATTCATATTTATATTTTAAAATTTCTATATACTTAGGTACCTATCGTTTTTTTTTGTTCATAGGTATTGTTTCTATACTTTTACTATGTTGCATATGTTGGTGTAGTTAGTACTTTGATTACAAATCTTTAATTAATTTTAAATTTTCTCTACTATCATTTGCGCATGGTGTATCCTGAGTTGTCTTATCTGAACATATCCCAACATGAAGTAGCATTGCTGTAGATCTTTCTTGGATGAAATTACCCCCACGGTAGAAGTGTCCGAGAGATCTTTCCCATACTTCTAGGATGAACTTTTAACGGAGAAAATCCCTGACAAGTTAATCAGGAGCTCATAAGGCTTTACACTTTGTTGATTTAGACATATATCTTGGAGTAAAGCTACAAGATTGGCCCCATTCTTCCATCTCTTTATCTAAGAATCTTCTCTTCAGCTGAAGAATCCTATCTTCTGAGGTCCAACTAACAGCTATGGACATAAAAGACTTCGGATTAGCAATAGAATAAAGGGAAGAGAAGGACATACTGAGGGGTCAAGAGGAGATCCAAGTTTTTTTTTTTTAAACAAGAAATGAAACTTTTCAATGAAAAAAGAGGAGAGCCAAGTATCTTCCCAAAATCTGATCTTCTTTCATTTTCAAGCTTGTACTGGATGTTATTATTAAAGGAGGGTCGAATTTTGATGATGTCCTCACTTCTAGTGACATTAAATTAATCAAGCTCTTCAACTAATAACTTATTTCATTAATTCTTAAGTTACTCCACTAAAAACTGGGGATTGTATTCTTATGCATGGTAGGCTATCTTTTGTCCACAAATAGAATTATTTCATGCAAGTTGATTCTTCATGAGTAGTTCATAATTGGAGCTTGGTCTATTTTTGAAGTTAATAATAATTCTCTGTTATATTGTATTATGAGAAGAAAAAGTTTCTTAAATAAGAGAAACACCCATTTACAAGTAAGGAAATAATTTTCCAACAATATAATACTGTAAATACAAATATACTGATTAACCATAAAAGGAAAAAATAACCAAAAATAACCAACACTCTCAAGCTGGTTCGAAGATGTCTTCCATCACCAGCTTGTTAGTCATCTTGTCAAATTTGGTAGCCCTTTAGTTAGCACATCAGCAATTTGCTTTGTCGTAGGAAGATAGGGAATGCATATTACTCCTGCATCAAGCTTTTCTTTTATGAAATGTTTATCAACTTTGATATGTTTTGTCCTATCATGAATGACTGTAGGCAATGGAAATTGCTGCTTTATTGTCACAATAAATTCGCATAGGTATCTTCTGAGAGAATTTCAATTCTTCCAATAGTCTCTTTATCCATATACCCTCACAAATACCATGGGCTAATGCCCTAAACTCAGCCTCAACACTACTTCTAGCCACTACACTTTGTTTTTTGCTCCGCCAGGTAACTAGATTTCCTCCAACAAAGGAACAGTAGATCTCCTATCTGTGGTGCTACCTGCCCAATCAGCGTCAGTATAGACTTCAACATTCAGATGACCATGCTTCTTAAACAATATACCTTTTCCAGGGGTACCTTTCAAGTATCTTAGAATTCTATAAACAGATTCAAAGTGAGTTGATCTTGGTGCATGCATAAATTGACTTACCATACTAATTGCAAAGGCAATGTCATGACGTGTGCGAGACAAATAAATGAGTCTTCCCACAAGTCTCTGATATTTTCTTTGTCTTTTACCTCACTTTCTGTTGCAGCTTGTAATTTTCAAATAATCCTATTTCTTCAAGTAAGTCAATGATATATGTTCTTTGATTAACAAGGATACCACCTTTTGACCTAGCAAATTCCATTCCTAGAAAATACTTCAAGACACCTAGGTTTTTAATTTGAAATTCATTTGCTAGCCTTTCTTTCAAGATAGTCAAACCTGCCTCGTCATTCCTTGTAAGAATAATGTCATCAACATACACTATTAAGATAACAATTTTGTCATTGCCAGTATGTTTATAGAACATAACTTTGGATAAATCCATAGTTCATGATTGCTTTTCTAAAACGTTCAAACCACGTTCTAGGAGACTATTTAAGGCCATATAATGATTTCTTTAACCTGCATACTCTATTAATCCCAAGATTTTCCTCAAAACCAGGTGGTAAGTCCATAAATACCTCTTCTTAAGTTCTCCATTGAGAAAGGCATTCTTGACATCAAGTTGATAAAGGGGCCAATTTGCATTAACAACAATAGATAATAGAACTCTAATGGAGTTAATTTTAGCAACGGGAGCAAACGTTTCTTTATAATCAATTCCATAGGTCTGAGTGAAGCCTTTAGCCACAAGTCTGGCTTTGTATCTTTCAATGCTACCATCGACTTTGCACTTTATAGTAAACACCCACTTGCAACCAATTGTCTTCTTATCATTTGGTAATTCTACTATGTCCCATGTGTGATTTTGTTTAAGAGCATTCATCTCTTCCATAACTGCTAACTTCCAATTCGAATCATTTAGAGCTTCCTGTATATTCCTTGGAACAAACAAATTAGTTATCCTAGAGGTAAACACTCTATGACTATCGGACAATTTATGATAAGAAAGATAGTTCGCAATAGGATATTTGGTGCAGTTTTGGATACCTTTCCTATGGGTTATTGGAATATCAAGATCAAGTAAATCAGATGAACTATTATGAATAGATGAAGAAATAGGAATAGAGGATCTGTTACCTGGGTCTTCAGAATCATTCATCGGAGTATTAGATTGGTTTTGTGATAAGTCTACTGTCTGGTCCTGATTCTTCTGATTCATTGCCCTTCTAGTATAAACTTGAAGTTCAGGGTTTCGATCGGTTAGATCTCTTTCTAGTGTTTCTCCCCCTGACGAAGAATTTTCCATACTTGGCAGTGAAGAACTAGAACTAGTAACCTTAGGACTAATGATGGTAGGAAGGGGAGAAATATCCCAGAAATTATCTTATAAGTTAGGTATTATCTCCCCCTGATGATAATTTTGGTGAAAAAAAGAGTGATTTTCGAAAAAGGTGACATCCATACTTTCAAAATATTTTTTGTTCACAGGATCAAAACATTTATAAGCTTTCTTATGGGATACATAACCCAAGAAAATGCATTTAACAGTCGAGGATCGAATTTAGACCGAAAAAAGCTAGGAATGTGAACATAAACTGTACACCCAAAAACTTTGATCGGTAAATCAGAAAAGAGGCGGATAGTGGGAAAAAAACTTTTAAAGTAATCCAGAGGGGTTTTGAAATCCAAAATTTTTGTAGGCATTCGATTAATAAGGTATGCAGCCGTGAGAGTTGCTTCACCCCACAAATAAGAAGGAACATGCATAGAAAACTTAAGGGCACGAGCAACATCGAGTAAATGTCGATTCTTTCTTTCAACAATACCATTTTGTTGGGACATGTAGATTGGTGAACAATGCCTTTCACTTGTAAGAAATTAGTTAAATATTCAGTGCCATTGTCAGAGTGTAGAATGTTAATTTTAGTTTGAAAATGAGTTTTAATCATGTTATAAAACCGAATAAAAACATCTTTCACCTTTGACTTTTTTGTTAACAGATAAATCCAAGTTAAACGGGTGTGATCATCAATGAACGTGACAAACCACTGTTTTCCAGTATGTGTCAAAACTTTAGACGGACCCCAAACATCACTATGAATTAAGTAAAAATGTGTGGAAGACTTATAGGGTGTGGGCAAATAAGTGGATCAATAATTTTTTGCAAAGATACAACTTTCGCAATGAAAAAGAGAACAATCAATTCCTTTAAATAAATTAGGGAACAAATACTTTAAGTAGAAAAAACTGGGATGTCCTAGTCTACGATGCCAAAGCATTATATTTTCTTTAACAGAGGAGGAACTAACACTACTCAAGCCTTGAACTTTTTTATGACTAGATGAAGATTCATCAGAGTAGTAGAGACCATCGAGCATCCTAGCACGTCCAATCATCTCTCCTGAGTCTTGATCCTGAAAGATGCAATGGGAGTCAAAAAAGGTAACACGGCAATTAGCATCCTTAGAGATTTTACTAATAGATAACAAATTATAGGTTAATTTAGGAACATGGAGGACAAAGTTTAAATGGATGAGTGAGGTCAATTTAATAGTTCCTTTTTCTGCAATAGAAGAGAAACTACCATCGGCAATTCGAATTTTTTCATGATCGTACACATGGGAGTATGATGCAAATAATTTTGAGGAACTAGTCATATGGTCAGAGGCTTCAGAATCTATAATCCACGGAGATGAATTGAGACGAGAAGGCTTGAGGATAATTACCTGTTTGTGCCAAAGAAACACTAGGATTACCAGATGATGAAGTGGCCTTTAGTAGTTTCAGGATTTGATAAACTTGCTCTTTGTTGAATGGATTGGAATCAGCAACATTATCACTGGATGGATGTTGAGTGGTGCTCTTCTCACCTTGCTTACTCTTCCAATTGGCAGGTTTTCCATGGATTTTCCAACGCGTATTATGAGTATGCCGTGGTTTGTTACAGTAATCACACCAGACACGAGGCTTTTCATGGGTCCTGTTTGATTGATCAGAAGCCTTGTGTGCAGTAGCTTCAACCACCAAAGCAGAGCTTTCAACTGAATCATTGGGCTTCTTCCCAATCATAACATTCCGACAGCTCTCTTCCTTACGCACTTCAGAGAAAACTTTATTAATAATTGGGAGGTTAATTTTACCTAGTATTCTGCCTCTAACCTCATCAAATTCAACATTGAGGCCAACCAAGAATTTGTAGGTACGACTATCCTCAACTATTTTCCAGTAGTGTGTTTGATCCTCTGTAGACTTCCATTCATATGTATCAAAGAGATCAAGGTCTTGCCAAATCCTTTTTAGGGAGTGAAAATATTGTGTAATTGAGTTACCTTCTTGTTGTATATCACCTAGTTTGAGATTCAGCTCAAATATTTGTGATTGATTTCCCAAATTTGAATACATCTGAGTTACGCTCTCCCATAGTTCCTTTGCAGTCGAGTAACACATATAGTTACAACTGATGTCTTCTATCATGGAATTAACTAGCCAAGTCATCACCATGGAGTTTTCAGCATCCCACACAGCAAATGAAGGATCATCTTTGGCGGGTGGTATCGTATCTCCAGTAAGATACCCAATCTTTCCTTGTCCACGGATATACATTTGAACACTTTGGGACCAACGAAGAAAGTTGTCTCCATTAAGTCGAATGGTTGTAATTTGGACAGTAGCCCTGGGATAAATGCGGTTATCTAAGACTTTGGTAATTGAGACTTATGTTTTGCCATTATTATGAAAACAGGGAGAAGTCAAACCCACAAAAAATAGAACACAACCAGTAGCCTAAAAACAATGATAGACAGCAAAAAAAAAAAACAGGGCAAAAAAGAGGGCGCGGTAGTTGGAGGCGGGGTTGTCGGTGTCGAGGGTAGCGACGGCGCAGAAGTAGCAGCGACGGTCGGGAACACGAACTCAAGGGCCTGTCTGATGCGAAATCGAGGCCGAACTCGTGATGGGTAGCACGAACTCGTGATGCCCAAGGGAAGGCGGCTTCATCTGTAGTTGGCATTGGGTGAGTAAGGATCGTCAACGGCAGTGGCGGTGGCGGTAGTAGGCGGCGGCAGCTGCTAGGTTAGGATATTAGGGTTTCTAAAAATTTAGGGTTTTTCTGATACCATGAAGTTAATAATAATTCTCTATTATATTGTATTATGAGAAGAAAGGGTTTCTTAAATAAGAGAAACACCCATTTACAAGTAAGGAAATAATTTTCCAGCAATATAATATAATACAGTAAATTCAAATATACTGATTAACCATAAAAGGAAAAATAACAAAAAACAACCAACAATTTTCCTCTTACAATTATATTTTAACTCTTTAAATACACTAATTGTTTAGTGAAAAACTATATATGGTTCAATTATAATTTCAGTCTTTCTCGAGTGGGTGAAAGGGTGAGGTTTAATTGTTCAAGTTCCAATTATAATTTTAGGAAACTATTCATCAACTTTTATGAAAATGGGCAAATTCTTTTGGCGAGATTTTGTTTCTAACTCCATATGTGTTGCTAAATATTAGTTTCTATTGAATAGAATAATTGTCTATTCTTTCTCTCTTAGTTACAAAATAGTTACAAGAGACATTTCTTAAGTAGAAGAAAAGGCCTAATACAAAAAAGGAAAAAACTTACAAGAGTAATTACAATATAATTACAGCTAATAAATCTAATTAAGGAAAATATCAATAATATAAACCAACACTCCCCCTCAAGCTGGTCTGAAAATATCTTCCATTGCCAGCTTGTCAATCAACTTGTCAAATTGTAGCTTTGGAAGTCCCTTAGTAAGCACATTAACAATTTGCTCGGTTGTAGGAAGATAGGGAATACATATCACTCCAGTGTCAATCTTCTCCTTTATAAAGTGTTTATCAACTTCGATATGTTTTGTCCTATCATGAAGGACTGGATTATGAGCTATGGAGATGGCTGCCTTATTGTCACAGTAAACACGCATAGTCACCATCTGAACGAATTTCAATTCTTCCAGTAGTCTTTTTATCCAAATACCTTCACAAATGCCATGGCTAAAGCTTTGAATTTTGCTTCAGCACTACTTCTGGCTACCACACTTTGTTTTTTTCTTCGCTAGGTAACTAGATTGCCTCCAATAAAGGAGCAATAACCAGAAGTAGATCTTCTATCTGTGGTGCTACCTGCCCAGTTAGCATCAGTGTAAATTTCAACATGTAAGTGATCATGTTTCTTAAACAATATGCCTTTTCCTGGAGATCCTTTCAAATATCTTAGGATCCTGTAAACTGCCTCAAAGTGAGTTGGCCTTGGAGCATGCATGAATTGGCTTACCATACTAACTGCAAAGGCAATATCAGGGTGAATGTGAGATAAGTAAATAAGTCTTCCTACAAGTCTTTGGTATTTTTCCTTATCTTTTACTTCTTGCTCAGTTGCTGCTAGCAATTTTAAATTTGGTTCAATAGGAGTTTTTGCTGTCCTACAACCAAGTAAGCCTATCTCTTCAAGCAAATCAATAATATATTTCCTTCGATTGACAAGGATACCCTTTTTTGATCTGGCAAATTTCCAAGTCTTTGATTTGGAATTCATTTGCTAGTTTTTTCTTCACACTATTTAGTCCAGCCTCATCATTACCTGTAAGAATGATATCATCAACATACACTATTAAAACAACCATCTTGTCATTTCCAGTGTGTTTATAGAAAATGGTATGATCTGCTTGACTTTGAAGAAAACTATAGCTTGTAACAACTTTTCCAAAACGTTTAAACCACGCTTTAGGAGACTGTTTAAGGCCATATAGAGATTTCTTTAACCTGCATACTTTGTTAACTCCGAGATCCACTTCGAAACCTGGTTGTAAGTCCATAAATACCTCCTCTTCAAGGTCACCATTAAGGAATGCATTTTTAACATCAAGTTGATAAAGTGGCCAATCTGAATTAACACCAATAGATACAAGCACTCTAATAGAGTTAATCTTAGCAACAGGAGCAAACGTTTCTTGATAATCAATTCCATAGGTCTGTGTAAAGCCTTTAGCAACTAATCTGGCTTTGTATCGTTCAATGTCACCATTAGCTTTGCACTTTATAGTGAACACCCATTTGCACCCTACTGTTTTCTTATCTTTTGGTAGTTCTACTATATCCCAAGTGCAATTCTGTTTGAGCGCATTCATCTCTTCCATAACTGCTAAATTCCAATTCGGATCATTTTGGGCCTCATGTATATTCCTTGGAATAAATAGGTTGGTTATCCTAGAGGTAAAGGCTTTATGATTATCAGACAATCTGTGGTAAGAAAGGTAGTTTGCAATAGGATATTTGGTACAATTACGAACACATTTCCTATGCGCTATTGGAATATCAAGATCAGATACATTAGATAAAGATTGGTTACCTGAAACTTCAGTATCACTCGTCGGAGCATTAGATTGGTTTTGTGACAAGTCCACTATCTGATCCCGGTTCTTTTGATTTAATGCCCTTCTAGTATAAACCTGAAGTTCAGGGTTTCGATCAGTGAGATAATTTAGTAGCATTTCTCCCCCTGAAACAGAATTTTCCATGTTTGGCATAGAAAGACTAGTAATCTCAGGACATATAATATTAGGGAGAGGAGAAGTGTCCCAAAAATTTTCTTTCAAGTTGGATATCTCCCCCTGAAGAGAATTTTGGCTAAAAAACGATTCATTCTCCAGAAACAAAACATCCATACTTTCGAAATATTTTTTTGTTAGAGGATCAAAACACCGATAACCCTTTTTGTTGGAAGCATATCCTAAAAAAATACATTTAATAGCACGAGGATCAAGTTTAGATCGAGAAAGACTACGAAGGTGCACATATGCAACACACCCAAAAATTTTGATCAGTAAATCAGAATACAGGCGAACAGTAGGGAAAACATTCTTAGAGTGATCAAGATGTGTTTTAAAGGCCAAAATCTTAGAAGGCATCTGGTTTATGAGATAGGAAGCTGTAAGGACTGCGTCTCCCCACAAATAATTAGGAACATGCATAGAGAACATAATAGCACGAGCAACATCAAGTAAATGTCTATTTTTTCGTTCAGCAATTCTATTTTGTTGGGGAGTATCTCGACAAGTAGACTGATGAGAAATTCCTTTATCCTTCAAAAAATCATCTAAATATTCATTAAAATATTCAGTCCCATTATCAGAATGTAAAATACTGATTTTAGTTTGAAATTGATTCTCAATCATTTTGTAAAAACGGATAAAGATATCTTTGACCTCAGATTTTTTGTCAACAAATAAACCCAAGTTAAACGAGTATGATCATCAATAAAGGTAACAAACCAACGTTGGATTTCCTTTATACCTTTTGTAATAGTGGTTGTGTATTATGTGTATTTTTATTATTTATATTTGTAATATTTTTTTTCCTTATTGATAAATGGTTCTTCTTCTATATAAAGAGGACCTTGTACTTTGATTCATAGTACAGAAGAAATACAATATCTCTATTTTTCTTACCAAAATTCTAGATGGTATCAGAGAAGGAAAATTAATAACAAACCCTAGCTACCATTGCCGTTGCTGGAACCCTAGCCGCCATATAAAACGGCGCACCCTACTTAAGGCACAGTCGGCTCCAACTTCGAACGTTTTTCATCCTTCACTCGCAGCTGTAGATTGACTTGCTTGAAAGTTCATGCTTGTTCACTCGTAGGTTGGAGGATCGAAGCCATCACCATCGTTGCTCGGAGGTTCATGCTCGCTGTCGTCGTTCGACTCCAATCACGCACCCTCTCTTTTTCATTGGTTTCGCCGTTCGAAACCATCTCCGCCATTTGTGACCAATAAATCATGCGACCCGCGACCCGACCTCTGCAGATCATCTTCGTTAGCTCGCGACCCGCGATCCCCAACCAGGTTGCCGGCCGTCTTCTTCTTCAGCTTGCGACTCGCGACCCGCGACTTGTCTAGTGACTGTCTTTCGCCGTCTTCGTCAGCTTGCCAGTCGTCTTCGTCTTCGTCTTCGACTTTGTCCTTCGTGGGTTGCAGATCGACTTTGGTCTTCAAATCGTGGGTTGCAGATCGGTCTCGATTTTGGTTTGGTTCAGATATTTCCAGATCAGGTTTGGTTCGGTTTATTTCTGGTTCAGATTTGGTCTGATCAGGTTCGGTTTATTTTTTTTCCAGATCTGGTCTGGGTTGGTTCATTAAATTCTGGCCTTATTAGTTTCAGATTTGGTTTGGTTTGGTTCAAACTTTATCTGGTCTCTTATTAACCTGTTTTGCTGATATGTCTAAGTTGATTGTTGAAATGGCTCAAATACAGAGTAAGACCGAGATTGGGTTGTTCGATAGCACAATCATTAACTCAAGTTCTTTTTGTAAAGAGCGAATTGATCAACCCTCTAAACTGTTGCAAACCAATTTATCATCTGGTAATCTTTGTGTTTCCTTGGCACAAATAGGTAACTGTCCTCAAGTTTTTTCTTGTAGTAGTTCATCTCCATGGATTATCGATTCTGGAGCATCTGATCACATGACTAGTTCCTCTCATTTATTTGATTCCTATTCTCTTTCCTATAAAAAGGAAAAAATTAGAATTGCATATGGTAGTTTCTCTTCTATTGCAGGAAAAGGAACTATTAAATTGACTGATACACTTTCACTACAGTTTGTTCTCCATGTTCCTAATTTAGCCTGTAATCTCTTATCTGTTAGTAAACTTTGTAGAGATTCTAACTGTCATGTCACTTTCTTTGAATCTCATTGTATCCTTCAGCATCAAGACTCAGGAAAGAAAATTGGGACTGCTAGGATGCTTGACGGTCTCTACTACTTTGATGAAGGTTCTTTTAGTAATAAAATAACTCAAGGTCTTAGTAGTATTAGTTATCTCTCTATTCATGAACAAATCATACTTTGGCATCGTAGATTAGGACATCCAAATTTCTTCTATCTTAAACATTTATTTCCAAATTTATTCAAAAATGTTGATTGCTCATCTTTTCATTGTGAAAGTTGTATTTTTGCAAAACACCATCGATCCACATATTTACCAAAACCTTACAAAGCCTCCAAACCGTTTTACTTAATTCATAGTGATGTTTGGGGTCCTTCTAAGATTATGACTCATAGTGGAAAAAAATGGTTTGTTACTTTTATTGATGACCACACACGTCTATCTTGGGTCTATTTAATGCAAAAAAAAAAATGAGGTGAAAGATTTTTTCAAACATTTTTATAATATGATTGAAACCCAATTTCAAACTAAAATTAGTATTTTACACTCTGACAATGGAACTGAGTATTTCAATGAATACCTGAGTGACTTTTTAAAGGATAAAGGTATTTTACATCAGTCTACTTGTCGAGATACCCCTCAACAAAATGGAATTGTTGAACGGAAAATAGCATTTACTTGAGGTTGCACGTGCCATAATGTTTTCTATGCATGTTCCTAAGTATTTATGGGAGGAAACTATACTCACGGCTACTTATTTGATAAATAGGATGCCTAGTAAAGTCTTGAATTTTATAACCCCTCTTGAATGCCTTAAAACTATTTTTCCAACTAATCGCATACATTTTGATTTACCCATCAAAATTATTGGTTGCATTGCATATGTTCACATACCAAGTCTTTTTCGATCAAAACTTGATCATAGGGCTATAAAATGCATTTTTTTGGGTTATGCTTCAAATTAAAAGGGGTATAAATGTTTTGATCCTCAAACAAATTTTTTTTATGTGAGTATGGATGTTTCTTTTTTAGAAAAACAACCATATTTTACCCAAAATTCTCTTCAGGGGGAGAAATCAAGTTTAGAAGATAATTTTTGGGAAATATCTGAACCTCTTCCTTATGTCATTCATCGTGACATGTCTGTCACTAGTCCTTCGATATCAAATATAGAAACTTCTCATTCAGGGGGAGAAATACTACAAAATGACTCTGCAGGTCAAATTCCTGAGTTAAAGTTTTATACTAGAAGGACAGTCAATCAAAGGAACCAAGACCTAAAAGTTGATTCTACACAAACCCAGTTTGAAATTTTGGAGAATGATGCTGAAAATCCATCTCCTATTCTCAATGATGAAAGGTCTAGTAATCCCTCTTCTATTCCTAATCTTTCAATTATTCAAAATACCTTACCTATTATTTTTGATCTTGATGTTCCTATTGCTATTAGGAAAGGTAGTCGAACTTGCACTAAATATCCCATTGCAAATTACATCTCATATGAAAAATTGTCCAACAGTCATAAAGCATTCACCTCTAGGATAGACAACTTATTTGTTCCAAGGAATATACAAGAAGCTCTAGATGATCCAAATTGGAAACTAGCAGTCATGGAGGAGATGAATGCTCTTAAACAAAGTGGGACTTGGGAAATAACAGACTTGCCAAAAGATAAAAAGACTGTGGGGTGCAAATGGGTGTTTACCGTAAAGTGTAAGGTTGGCGGATCTGTTGAAAGATAAAAGGCCAGATTAGTAGCAAAAGGTTTCACTCAAACCTATGGAATTGATTATCAGGAGACTTTTGCTCCAGTTGCAAAAATCAACTCCATCAGAATTCTTTTGTCTCTTGCAGCTAACTTAGATTGGTCACTTAATCAACTAGATGTTAAGAATGCTTTTCTCAATGGTGATTTAAAGGAAAAGGTATTTATGAGCCTACCACCACGATTTGAAATGGAACTTGGAAATAAGAAAGTTTGCCGATTGAAGAAATCCCTATATGGTCTCAAACAGTCTCCAAGAGCTTGGTTTGAACGTTTTGGAAAAGCAGTCACTAGCTATGGATACCTTCAAAGTCAAGCAGACCATACCATTTTCTATAAACACTCTGGAAATAGTAAAATTGCTATTTTAATTGTTTATGTTGATGATATTATTCTTACAGGTAACGATGAAGAAGGTTTGACTGATCTTAAGAACAAACTGGCAAGTGAGTTTCAAATCAAAGACTTGGGAACCTTAAAGTATTTTTTAGGGATGGAGTTCGCAAGATCCAAGAAAGGTATTTTTGTTAATAAAAGGAAATATGTTATTGACTTGCTTCAAGAGACAGGTTTGCTTGGTTGTCGAACAGCAGAAACTCCTATCGAACCAAATGTGAAGTTACAAGCTGCAAAAGATGAAGTAAAGGACAAAGACAGATACCAAAGACTTGTGGGTAGATTGATCTATTTATCTCACACACGTCCGGACATAGCATTTGCAGTAAGTATGGTGAGTCAGTTTATGCACTCACCTGGACCTAGTCATTTTGAAGCTGTGTATAGAATTCTGAGATATTTGAAAGGAACCCTAGGTAAAGGTATACTATTTCAAAAACATGACCATCTTCAAGTTGAAGTGTATACTGATGCAGATTGGGCTGGAAGTCCCATTGATAGAAGATCTACTTCTGGTTATTGTTCTTTTGTTGGAGGAAATTTAGTTACATGGCGTAGTAAAAAACAAAATGTAGTAGCCAGGAGTAGTGCTGAAGCAGAATTTAGAGCCCTAGCACATGGAATTTGTGAAGGTATATGGATTGACAGGATACTTGGCGAGCTGAAATTGTCTCAAAAGGCACCTATACGAGTATATTGTGATAACAAAGCTGCCATCGCTATAACTCATAATCCAGTTCTACATGATAGGACAAAGCATATTGAAGTTGACAAACATTTCATAAAGGAGAAGATTGTGCAAGTGTAATATGCATATCTTATCTTCCAACGACCGAACAAACGGCTGATATACTAACTAAAGGTCTTTCAAAAAGACAATTCGATAAACTTATCAACAAGCTGGCTATGGAAGATATCTACAAACCAGCTTGAGGGGGAGTGTTGGATTTCCTTTATACCTTTTGTAATAGTGGTTGTGTATTATGTGTATCTTTATTATTTATATTTGTAATATTTTTTTCCTTATTGATAAATGGTTCTTCTTCTATATAAAGAGGACCTTGTACTTTGATTCATAGTACAAAAGAAATACAATATCTATATTTTTCTTCCCAAAATTCTAGACCAACGTTTTCCACTATGAGTCAAAACTTTAGACGAACCCCAAACATCACTATGAATTAAGTAAAAAGATTTGGAAGCCTTGGAAGGTTTTGACAAATACGTAGCACGATGATTCTTGGCAAAGATGCAACTTTCACAATGAAAAACCGAACAATCAATTCCTTTGAATAAGTTTGGAAACAAATACTTTAAATAAAAAAAACTGGGATGTCCTAGTCTACGATGCCAAAGCATGATTGTTTCTTTAATAGAAGAAGAACTAACACTACTCAAGGCCTGAGCTTTTTTATAACTAGTTGGAGGTTCATCAAAAAAATAGAGACAATCAAGCATCCTAGCACGCCCAATCATCTCCCCCGAGTCCTGATCCTGAAAGATGCAATGAGTTTCAAAGAAAGTAACATGACAGTTAGCATTTTTAGAAATTTTACTCACAGATAACAAATTACAGGCTAATTTAGGGACATGAAGAACAGATTTTAAGGTTATTTTTTCAGTTAAACTGATAGATCCTTTTCCTGCAATAGAAGTGAAACTACCATTGGCAATTCAAATTTTTTCATTACAATACAAGGGAGAGTATGAGGAAAAAAACTTAGAGGAACTAGCCATATGGTCAGATGCTTCGGAATCTATAACCCACAGAGAGGAATTAAGGCAAGATAAAGCTAAGGGATAATTACCTGTTTGTGCCAAGGAAACACTAGGATTACCAGATGATGAAGTGACCTTTAGCAGTTTCAGGAGTTGATCAATTTGCTCTTGATTGAAGGGACTAGTGTCAATAACATTGGCAGTGGAAGCAGACTGATTGTTACTCTTCTCACTTTGCTTGGTACTCTTCCAGTTTGGAGGCTTTCCATGGATTTTCCAACAAGTCTCACGAGTGTGTCGGGGTTTATTACAGTAGTCACACCTTACTCGAGGTTTAGTGAGCGGAGCAGAAGCCTTATTTGCATTAGCCTCAACCACCATAGCAGAGGTCTCAATTGCACTAACAGGTTTCTTACCAAGCATAACATTCCGGCGACTCTCTTCCCTATGAACTTCAGAGTAAACTTCATTAATAGGTGGGAGAGGATTCTTACCAATTACTCTACTTCTAACTTCATCGAACTCATCATTGAGGCCAGCAAGAAATTTGTAAATATGAGCATCCTCTACAACTTTCTTGTAATGAATTTGATCTTTAGTTGACTCCCATTCATAAGTGTAATACATCTCAGTTACACTATCCCACAATTCCTTTGCAGTCAAGTAACACATATAGTTGCGACTTATTCTCTCAACCATAGAGTTTACCAACCACGTCATAACCATGGAATTCTCAGCATCCCAAGTAGCAAACAAAGGATCATTCTTATTCGGCATGTTCTTCTCCCCAGTAATGTAGCCAATCTTCCCTTGTCCCCGAATATACATCCGAACACTTTGGGACCAAAGCAGAAAATTATTCCCATTAAGTCGGATGGTGGTAATTTGGACAGTGGGATGGTTGCATGTGTCAGAGACCTTAGTCATCAATGTCTTTTCTTCTGACATGTTGCTATTTTTCAAAAAAGACTGATATGGAAGAGTAAAAAAAAAACACTGCCAAACAAATTGTGGGTAGAACAATAAGCAAAAAAAATACCCTATCAAATAACACAAACCAAAAACACAACCAAACAATGCAACCCAGACTGTAAACGGCAAAAAAATGAGTGATTGTCGGCCTGAACAACATCGCAAAGATAGACGCACGTGGCTGGATGGACGGCGAGTCGACGGAGGGAGAATGGACGGTGCAAACTTGAATATAAACGAATGGCGAGTTGTGGCGGTTCGGGTTCTATAGTCGCGGGCCGCAGATCGCAAGTCTAGGGTCGCCCAACTCCTTGGCCACGAATGGAGGTTAGGTGCGATTTTGCTGATGCTGGTCGGAGTCGAGGATGCCTGGGTCTGAGTTGAACGGCGGCGTACACTCAATCGGAGGTCGACGGCGGCGGAGGTTGTGGCGGAAGCGGCGGCAGCTGGTAGCTAGGGTTAGGGTTTGAAAAATTAGGGTTTTATTGTCTCTCTTATACCATGCTAAATATTAGTTTCTATTGAATAGAATAATTGTCTATTCTTTCTCTCTTAGTTACAAAATAGTTACAAGAGACCTTTCTTAAGTAGAAGAAAAGGCCTAATACAAAAAAGGAAAAAACTTACAAGAGTAATTACCATATAATTACAGCTAATAAATCTAATTAAGGAAAATATCAATAATATAAACCAACATGTGTCTTATCGTTGAAATAGTTGGCTTATTAAATAGACTATCAAGTCATCTTTATCTATGTAAATCAAAGTAAACACCCTCATAAATCAAAGCAAACTCCCTCATGGACAAGAGTTCATAACTTACATACAATTAAGGTGGTACAATATGATTATCCTATGATATGTGTTTGCTTTTTATTAAAGGAAGAGCAAATATATTGCGGTTTAGCCTTATGTAATCTCAGAATTAATAGAAATTCTTGAAGCCAAAGAGTTTGGTGTCCTATGGAGAAAGTGGATCAGTGGGTGCACGTCTATGATTTCCTATTCTATCATTGTTAATGAGTATTCTAGGGGGAAGATTTGTGCTTTTAGGGATCTTGTCTTCCCCCTTGCCCTTTCTCCTTTCTTATTTCTAGTTGTGGCTGATTCTTAGTCAAGTTCTTGACAAAAATAAGGAAGATGGCTTAATTGAAGGCATTAGGATTGACGGGGATAGATTAATGATATGAAATAAAAAAGCATCGAGTAAGCTCTGATACCAAACGATGTACTCAACCCTACCACAAGTGGCTTAGGCAACACTTGTAAGAACAAACACCTCTTAAACACACAAGACAACAGCTAGTACACACACAAGGAACCACCCAAGGGGAAGAAGGAAGGACTAACCTTGATGGCCAAGCCTTTGAAAAGGGAAACGTGTTCTCAATCCAAAGTCGAAACACTCCACTAGTTTGATGACCAATCAAACTAGAATGTTTCTAAGGAACATGCAAACCTAAGTGTTAGAGTGTTGATATAATTAAATTTACCATAACCCATCAGCTTAAGCTTTTGGGTTGATTGGTGATTTAACATGGTATCAGAGCAGGAGGTCCTGAGTTCGAACCTCTGTAATGTCATTTCCTCCCCAATTAATATTGATTTCCACTTGTTGGGCCTCTTACAAATTTCCAAGCCCACAAGTGAGGGGGAGTGTTAGAGTGTTGATATAATTAAATTTACCATAACCCATCAGCTTAAGCTTTTGGGATGATTGGTGATTTAACACTAAGTTAAGATGCAACATGCTCTCGGTTTGGAACAAAGAGAGGAACTCTCCCCATTTTCATTTCACCAAAATGTCCAATCTCTCACATTTACAAATGAAGGCTTTATTTTTTGAACAAGAAACAAAACTTTTCATGGAATAAACACTATTCCTTTTGGGCTCTTGTTTTTGTAGACTCCTTTTTTTCTTGGCTCATGTTGGCCCTCTTGTATTTTTTTTCTTAATGAAAGCTTGGGGTTTTTGATTTAAACAAAAAAGAATTATACTAAATAGAAAATTAAAGATATAAACTTGTACTCATAACTGTTCCAACTTTGAGCAAACATAAAGATTGTGAAATAAATTCTATTTCTTCTTGACTTGAAATATTCCAACAACAAAACAAAGTTATTTGTCATACAAAATACGTATTTAAGAAAGGGAAAGAACTTATAACTCAAACATCATAAATAATTTTATTTTTTAGTTTTGGTTAAAAACCTAATTTTAACATTTTTCTTCATTTTCTCTTTAAAATGTGTCCCTCCCTCATGTGTCTTAACATGTCCTCAGCATGTCCAAGATTTAAGAAAATAACTATATAACTAGACACTTCAAATGACATATTTGGTATGTGTTTGGGGCATGTATCGTGTCCAATGCATGTCCGACATTGATACTTTGCTCAAAGTAGGGCTTGTTTTAGGTGGTTCATGGGTGATACAATCCTAAGGAGAGATCATTACATTGCAATTTCCGTGGAATGCCAACCACCATGGATAGGCCTAGTGGTCAAAAAAGGCCATGTAAATAATAAAAGGACTTAGAGGGAATGAGTTCAAGTCATGGTGGTCACCTACCTAGGATTTAATATCCTACAAGTTACCTTGGCAAACAAATGTAGTAGGATCAAGCAATTGTCCTGTGAGAATAATCGAGGTGCAGGGAAGCTGGCTCGGACACTCACGGACATTAAAAAAATGTACTTTGGAATGCCTTTTGGTGGTAAACACTTTTTGATTTCTTCTTTTCCATTTCAATTTCGTGAGTGATTTCTTTTTATTTTCAATCAAGAAATTGTGTTTTCATTGAGAAGAATGAAATAATATAGAAAGGCCAAGAAAGTGCTTGCTAAGAGGGACCAACGAAAGAATATGAGTCTACAAAATTGCAACAAAAAAAGTAGCCAAACTAGATGTTAACCTACGAGAAAGGGCTCCAATTTTGTGAGTGATTCAATCGAGCTTTAATCTCTAACAAGGCAATCACTTTTTTGGCCTTATGGAAGTCAAAATGTCCAAAGAGGATCAATACTATTATGTGGGTCGTGATTAATAGTTGTTTGAATACTTCAAAAGTTTTGCAAGGGAAGCTCCCATTTTCTTCCCTCATGCCATCAAGGTGTTCTTTATGTTGTTCATATTCTGAAACCCTAAATCACGTGCTCTTTGGTTGCTCATTTGCTTTATCCGACCGATAGAAATTATTTGGGATTTTTAATCTTCATTGGGTCTTCTTTAATGACTCCAAGTGCAACTCACTTTCATTGCTTATTGGCCCTTGTCTTCCTCCAAGGGCTTGTCTGTTATGGTTTAATGTGGTTAAAGCTATTATTTCAAAGATTTGGTTGGAGCGTAATCAAAGAGTGTTTGAAAACAATCAAGCTAGATTGTTTTGAGGTGGCAAAATTGAAGGCTTCTCTTTAGTGTTCTTATTCTAAGCTATTTTATAGTTTTTCTTTACAAAATATTTGCTTAAATTTGGATATTTTTATATTTCCTTAGTCTTTTTTTACTTTTTCATTCCTTCCTTTTGGGAGTTTGTATCTTTGAGCTATCTCTTTTTATTTCTTCAATACAAAGTTTTGTTTCTTGTTCAAAAAATTGGAAACACAACTTTTTCTAAGAGAAAGAGGCTCTCTTTAGCTTAAGTTGTCCTTTATGATCTTCCCACTTTCTTTCTATGTTTCCCATCATTATGATTAACGTGAGGAAGGTAGAAAAGAAAATAAAGGATTTTGGGAAAGGCCAAATTTGGTAGAAAAGAAAATAAAGGATTTTGGGAAAAGCCAAATTTCGATGATGTGTGGTCCTGTTAGGTTCTATGTTTTCTCTTTGAGCGTCGGTGACAAGGTTATTTTGTAATTATTCTTTAGATCTTATTTTACTTGATTGGCCCATTTCTTTAGTGGGGTTCCCTTTTGTGGGCTTGGTTTTTTTGGATGCCCATGTATTCTTTCATTTTTTCTCAATGAAAGTTTGGTTCTTTATTAGAAAAAAAAAAGTATAAGTTGAATGTATATAGCTAGAGAGTTATCATATATGAGGTAGGTCGATTTTGGGAGTCTTTTGGGAGAGGGAGGGGACTCTTCCCATATATATTGCTTTGGCCTATTTAATATAATATGGGGAAATTGCATATATGGCAATTTGGCCCAAAATATTAACAAATCTAGCACAAGCTAAAAAGATTTACAAATATGGCACAAATTTAAGCCCAATGTGTGTGAAAAGTCTAAAAGGCCCTTCAACATATCATGATGTGCATGTCTACTAGTGATTGACGTCTATCAAATAGACATCTATGAATGATTGATGTCTATCAGTAATTGACATCAATCATTGGTTGACTACATAGTTATTTTACTGTGAGTGTTTATGGCTATCAATGATTTAATCACATACAAACTACTTCTTAGTATCACTGATGTACGTTTGCCTAGTACATAATTGTAGTAGGATACTAAATTGATCTTATAGCAAATAAGCATGCCAACAATCACCAATAGAAAATGAAATTTAATTACCATTGATATACCCATTTTATTCTATTGATAAGGTATATTAGTAATAGGCCTAATGGAAAATAAGCATGAAAACAATCACGGATAGAAGATGAAGTCAAATATCATTGGTATACCATCTTATATTTCATTGATATAGAACATCAATGGACTCAATAACAAATAAGCATGCAGACAATCATTGAGTAGCTTTTTGTTTACATAAATCTCAATTTACTAAGATTTAATCCATTTGTGTTTTATGTCTATTAGTGATTTGTAACTGATAGACATAAATCACTAATTTACTATATTTGATTTACTAAGGTCTGCACAGTTAGTTATTTATGTCTATTAATGATTTATATCAATCATCGATAAACGTGTGATTAAAGGACATGAGCAATTACACCTATAATAGTCTTATGGAAAATAATAGTAAATCAGAGATCAATTTAGTATTCTACTACAATTATTTACCAAGTAAATCAGTGATTTACCGTGATGTAGTCTATCTATGATTTTTGTCGGTCTATCAATAATTGTCATTGATAGATGTAAATTACTTATTGATATAAATTACTAAGTTGTCAATTAGGGATAGATGTCAATCACTGATAAACGTGCGGCGTTGAGATATGTTGATGAGTTTTTTCGAATTTTTACCCATTTTTATCTAGGCTAGGCTTAAAATTGTGCCATATTTGCAATATTTTTAGCTTGCGCTAGATTTGCTATTATGATGTGTCAATTTGCCACCCATTAAATAACCCTAATAATGTTCCTTTGAGTTCTATCATCAAGATTTTTACTTCATTATGTAAATAAATGCCATATGCAATGCCTGTAATATGAAAGCTCCTACTTAACTTGGTAGTCCATTCCTTTGTATATCCTAACCCTGTAAATAAAGGGATACATGGTGCTTACAAACTCTCTTGCTATGCTTTGCTTTGCTTCTTGTGATGGTCTATCTACTTTGTCGGTACCTTTTTCTTGCTGTTTTCAGATCCATGTCTTTCTATTGAACTTCTAGCTTTTTTTTTTTTACCGCAAACTCCTAATCATTATTAGACAGTAAATTATGAAGAGCATCTTTAATGCAGTTGACAATAAAAGATTGTCTTACTACGGAAACCCCTGTGAGTATTTTTAGAAATATAGAAGAGAAACAGCTGCTATATTTTTATTTACTATAGAAGCTCACTACACGTAGGCTTGGGGTTTTTTGATTCAATTTGTTATAGCTCTCAACCACCCTCGGCTGACCTAGTAATCAATAAGGGCCAATGCAAATAGTAAAGGACATAAAGGGAATGAGTTTAAGTCCTATCTATCTAGGATTTAACATCCTACGAGTTACCTTGGCAATTAAATGTAGTAGGGTCAAATAGTTGTGTCATGAGAATAGTTGAGGTACGTGCAAGCTAGCGTGAACGCTCATGGATATAGAAAAAAAAAGAAAAGAAGTTTGTTATAGCTCTCTTTCAAAGGAATCTCAACTCTCGAGAAGTTCTAGAAATGATTTTCAATCATCTGCCAATATACTTATCTTTATTTATTTATTTATTGTAGTTTTCTAATATAATGCTTCTATTCTATTTTGTATTTTTGTGATTTGGCTATTATTCCCCGTCTTGTCCACCCTCCCATTGTATGTACATTCCCTCTCTTTCATCTTGATTGAGTATGATATTAACGCAGGTGCAATGGGGGTATCATTACTTAAAGTGCTTAGACACATTTCATCATTTCTTCAACTTTCATCTTCTGACTACATAAATTTACAACCAACTCTGAAGTACTACCATAAAATAGAAGGGGTCTTCAAACTATTGAGGTCAATACTGGATGCAGTTGTTGATTCAGATATAGCTTCCGATGAAGAGCTTACTAAGGCATTTGAAGAACTTGATCATTCAGTGGATGAACTAAGGGTGCTCTTTGAAAATTGGCAACCATTGTCGAGTAAAGTATACTTTGTAAGTTCTACCTTAACCTTATTATTTTTATTATTATTTTCTTAAAGAGTAAGCTTATCTCTCTCATCAACTAAGGGCACTCTTGACTCTACTGACTGAGAGCAAATTAAAAATATAAGTTCTCGTGTGGAAATTTTAGGGCCTAATGATTTTGTTGAGTATTCTATTTTTCAAAAAATAATCTTGTTTACCAACAATTTTTTTTTGTTCTATAATCAAGTTTTTAAATTTTTAAAAATTATTTTGTAATTTTGAAAACTTAACAAATCAGTTTTTATTGATGCTAAATATCATCGGATCCAGCAGCCTGCAAAATAGCGAAAAGCTTCTAGAGAGTCTAATAGTAGCAGTATGATGTTTTAAAAGTGACTTTAACGATCTAAGCCAGAAGATATTGGTAATGGAGAGAGAAAATAGTAGAGCTTTGATATGAGTATAGAAAATGACTTGTCACTTGTGGACTCCTAGTTTCAGAGATAAGAGTTTGGTTGCAGTGGAAGCTTCCTTGATAGAGTAGTATTTTGCAATTGGGACTGAACTCCTGAAGAAGATTTTGACATGGGCTGGGACTTGTGAGAAAGAGTTCCTTGCTTGTAAGGAGTTCATTGATGGAATAATACGTTTGACTGAGTAGATATGGTGCTGTCAGATTGTTCTAGGCTGTCTATATTACAAGAGTGAAGTATGTTGTTGTATTCGGTCGTTGAAGCATGGCTTTGGCTTGGATATGATGAGAGCAAAGATTTTCCTTGATGGAATTGGCTTGTTCAACTGGGTGAAAACTTGGCTTGAATCATCACAGGGAGATCACATACTTTTTTTAAGGTGTCATTTGGACAACGTTGCCAGGCGAATGGGTGAGAAGACCCATAAGTTTATCATAAACTTGTTATTTTCTTTTGAAATTTGGCCAATATTTCGAAGGTACTTTCTAAAACTACAAAAAGAAAAACAAAGATATTAGTAGCAAATCACCTTTTTTTTTTTAAATGTAAAAAATTGAAAGCAAAATCGTTATCAAGTGCACTTTAGCAAGTATTTATTTATTAATCCGGAAGATTTTTATTCTTGACAATACATTTTGAACCATAACCATGACTTTGTCAGTTTTGCACCTTGAACTATTATTTGGTTTGACATCATGCTCAGAAATAGGAACATGGGTTACAGACTCCATTTAGTGCTTTGAATTATTTGTTATGAACTCAAAAAGTCTGTGCTTTGTCGTCCCCAAGTGTAACAAATTTGTCATTAGATATTCTTGCTCTTGCACACCGTGCTTTTAGTTTTCTGTACTTTCTATTGAGGAGGGTGTGCTCATTGGAGACTTTTGCAATGGCGACTTGTTTGTTGAGAGGCTTGCAATATTTTGTTAAACTTTTAGGAGCATCTTTTTACTAATCTGTCTCTCCGTCTCCCTCCCTTTTCTGTGTCTGATCCAAGGTACTGCAAAGTGAAGCATTAATAACAAAGATTGGCAAATCTAGCTTGGATATCTTCCAACTTCTTCAGTCTTCAAATGAAAATCTTCCGGAGGAATTAAGTTCGTCATCTCTTGAGGTAATGACTGATTTAAGATTTATGGTTTCAACTTTTCCATGATATTGATAGAGCTTATTCATTCACCATTGTTTTTTCCTTGCTTATTACCATGGAGTATAAATGTTGTGAAGGTGAAAACCAACATATAGACAGCATCTATTTTTCCTCTTTCTGTTGGATTACTTCTTTTAGGGGTAATGTTGAGCATTCATGGTAAATAATTTGCAGCACTGCGTCCAAAAAATTAAGCATATTGGAAAGGAAGAAATATCTTCTGTTATTAAAGATGCCATAAGGAATCAAGTAGAGGGTATTGCACCCAGCTCAGATGTTTTGGTGAAACTTGCGGATTCCCTGAGCTTGAGATCAAATCAGGAGATTTTAATTGAGGCTGTGGCCCTTGAAAAGTTGAAAGAGAGTGCAGAACAAGCTGAAAATACTGGAGAAGCTGAGGACATCGATCAAATGGTTGCTCTTGTAACCCGTATGCATGAACGACTTGTTATGATAAAGCAATCCCAAAGTTCTAGTCCTGTATCAATACCTGCTGACTTCTGCTGTCCTCTTTCTCTCGAACTAATGACAGATCCAGTTATTGTAGCATCAGGGCAGACCTATGAGCGGGTTTTCATAAAAAATTGGATTGATCTGGGGCTCAATGTTTGCCCAAAGACTAGACAGACTTTGGTTCACACGAATCTTATACCTAATTACACTGTTAAGGCTCTGATTGCAAACTGGTGTGAGACAAACAATGTGAAATTATCTGATCCCTCAAGGTCAGTGAACTTAAACCAGCTTTCGCCTCTTCTTGTTGGGAGCTTTGAGTCTGATACCCATCGAGAACCCCTTTTTCCTCATTCCCCTGGCTACCAACCGACGTCCCCTCAGTCAACGAGGTCTGCACTTGGTGGAACCCATCGAGATGGAAGTTCTTTTTTGCTCTCCCACTCTTTCTCTGAGGATTCATTGTCAAATGATGCTGGAGATGAAAGAGGGATCGATGTTAGTAGACTATTGCTTACAAGTTCGGAAGATCAAACGGCCAAATTGGAAGAAAATGGTTGTGATTTGGTTGCTAAACCATCAATGTCACCATCTAGAACCAATGTTTCAAATACCATTGAGGATGAACCGTCACATAGCCATAATAGGACGGCCTCCACCTCTACTCCAGTCTCGAATGCTAATCTCTCTCGAGGAGCATCAGGGGAAGCCAATGAAGCTTCAAATGTGTCAACCAATATGACAGGTTATGGCAGTGATGCTGCTGGGGAGAGTAAATCAGAGCCCTTGGCTGCTGCTACCTCGACTCCCAACCACAGAGAACCAGAGCTTCCACCCAGACTAGCTGACTCAAGATCTCGAGGTAATACGATGTGGCTCCGGCCATCAGAGAGGTTTGCCACTAAAATAATTACATCATCTGCTAATGAGACGAGGCCGGATCTTTCTGCTATTGAAGCACAAGTTCAGAAGGTGGTTGAGGAATTGAAGAGCAGTTCACTAGAAATTTTAAGAGGTGCTACAGCTGAATTGCGGCTACTGGCCAAACATAATATGGATAACCGGATAGTAATTGCTCAATGTGGGGCCATTGAATATTTGGTTGATTTGCTCCTCTCTGCAGACTCGAAGATCCAGGAGAATGCTGTGACTGCACTTCTAAACTTATCCATCAATGATAATAACAAAAGTGCCATTGCCCAGGCAAATGCAATTGAACCTTTGATTCATGTTCTTAAAACTGGGAGCCCAGAGGCAAAGGAGAATTCAGCAGCAACACTTTTTAGCCTCTCAGTGATTGAAGAGAACAAGGTCAAAATTGGAAGGTCTGGAGCGATAGGACCTCTGGTTGAATTGTTGGGTAATGGAACTCCAAGAGGAAAGAAGGATGCAGCTACAGCTTTGTTTAATTTGTCAATATTCCATGAGAACAAGGCTAGAATTGTCCAAGCTGGAGCTGTGAGGCATCTTGTGGAGTTGATGGACCCAGCAGCAGGAATGGTTGACAAGGCTGTTGCTGTGTTGGCAAATCTTGCCACGATTCCCGAGGGTAGGTCTGCAATTGGTCAGGAAGGTGGAATTCCCGTTCTGGTCGAGGTTGTTGAGTTGGGTTCTGCGAGAGGAAAGGAAAATGCGGCAGCTGCATTGTTGCAGCTTTGCACAACAAGCAGTAGGCATTGCAGTATGGTGCTCCAAGAAGGAGCCGTGCCACCATTAGTGGCATTGTCTCAATCTGGCACTGCTAGAGCCAAAGAAAAGGTACATCAAATCTCTCGTTATTGCTTAATCTTCTCTTTGATATCTTATGGTTAAATTATCACTTAGGTCTTTCAAGGTTATATCGAATTAGTCATGGTATTTTAAATAGTTTTTAATAGGTCTTTGAACTTTTAATTTTTGTGTTCTATAGGTCCTTGCCATTAACATCGTTAACTTAGCTTTTACATGACATGTTGATTGTATTATTTAAGGATTATGTAGTAGGCTGATTTTGGGCAAATTTAGGCATAGTGTAGACATTAAACTTACGGGGATAATGGCAGGGACCTCCTAGGAACAAAATTAATAGTTTAGAGGCATATAGAATCTTTTTGAACTATAGAGATTAAATAGGCAAATCATTAGTGATTTGTTAGAAATTTGTTAATCTACCCATTAACCTATAGATGCAAATTAAAAGTTCTAAGACCAAACTTATAATTTAACTGTATTTTACAAAACTAACTGATGGATAATCGCAGGCCCAAGCACTTCTAAGCCATTTCAGAAGCCAGAGACATGGCAATTCAGGAAGAGGGTAAATTTTTTTATAGAACAATCTTAAATGGCATCCGAGGTTTTTGAGACAGATGTATTGAGATATTCACGTACATCTGATGTAACAAATAAATGTGAAGCTGTTATCGTTACTTGATTTTTTGCACAGTACGTTCCCCAAAAGTTGGAAGGCAGAGTGAAACATTGAAAAAAGAACAAAATTACTTAAGATTGGATTAGGTTCTGTAAAATATTCTATTCTAGTTCGTGAATTAATTATTATTTGTAACTCTGATCTTGAACTTCTTGTTTTGGAAAAAGAAAATTAATATGATGTACATACATGTATTTTATCTGACCTCGTGCACAATGTTCTTTTTTTTTTTTTTTTTTTTTTTCCAAATGGGAATATTTCATGTCGATCGATCTTCACTGCACGTGCGTGTATGGCCAAGTATCTGTTGGTTGGGAGTAGTTGGATGCACTTCTAATATCTACTTACAATTTTTGATCATGAGTGTTACGTATAAATTTCTTACTACATGCACGTATGTCATGATATGTTTTTAGGGTGTGACGATTAGACCTTTGACATCTCGTGTATGTCATATTGGAGTTGCATGTTATCATGAGGTGCTTGTTTATATGGTGAATTTTCTCTAAGAAGACTATTTATTGAGTAATTTATATGTTTATTATCCTCTCAGCTCTACAAGTGTTGTTGTATAAGATGTTAATGAGACTTTCGAATGATAAGGTAGAAATGTTGTCATTGCATCCCATTTCATGATTTATTTATGTACTACAAATTTCAATAGGATATTTCAAGCCTCATCACTTCTCTACCATGGATCAGGGGCGGATCTACGTTGGGGCTAGGAGGGGCATGTGACCCTCTCGAATTTTGTATTTTATGTATATGTATATGTTTTTTTGCCCCTTACAATAACAAAAAAACATATGCTTGGTTCATTGGTTAGAGATGGGCACAGTTTTGTGCCTCTCCTCTGTAAGGTTACTGGTTTCGAATCCTAATTAGCACAAGTTTCTCCTTTAATTTCGTTTTATTGTTTATGTTTATATATTATCATACCCACACTTTTGTGCCTCTCCCCTATAAGGTCCTAGTTTCAAGTCGTAACTAGTGCAGGTTTTTTTTCTTCTTAGGCACTAGGTTTTAATTATTTTTATGCTAATTAGTACCTAATCTAAATATTATATATCAATACATTTAAAACTATATTAATATGAGGGTTAAATTACAAGTTTAATCTCTAAATTTTTTAATTTATGTTTAATAAATCCCTAAATTTTTAATTTTATGTTTAATAAATCCTTTAAAAATGTTTGATAGATCTATAGATTTTCAATCTTCAATCTAATAGGTCTTAGATATATTCAAATTTTAAAAAATTAACTGTTTTATTAAATATAAAATTAATTTTTGTGTCTAAGTGAAGTTTAAAATTTTAATTTTGTAATTAATAGATACATTATTATTTTTAAAAAAAATGTCCCATAGGACTTATTAGACACAAAATTAAATTTTGTCTAATATAACATTTACTTTTTAAAATTTTCAAATGTGTTAGAGACCTATTGAATACAAAATTGAAACTTCAGAATAGACAAAATTAAAAATTCAAACATCTATTAGATATTTTTTAAAGTTCAAAAACCACATGAATAGAAAAATTCAGGGACTAAACTTATTTAATAGATATGAACTTGTGACATCCCTGACATAAAGTTTTGGATCCGTCACTACCATGGATTTCATCTTTTTTTAAGAAAACATTCGAATTTTTAGCCAAATTTCAAAAATAAAAACAAGTTTTTGAAAACTATTTTTTTATTTTTAGTTTTCAAATTTAGATGTGTTTTTGAAAACATAGGTAAAAATTAGATAACAAAACAAGAAAATCCAAAGGTGATAGTTGTATTTATAGGCTTAATTTTCAAAACTAAATGGTTATCAAACGGAACTTTTATATTTGCATTTGGCAAAAGCATTTAATCTACAATATTTATTTCAAAAAAGGGATGGCACTACGAAGGGATTTTTTTTTATATTAATATTGTAGTTTTTAAAACTTATTATAAAAATATTGTAGTTTTCAAACTATTTATATAAATATTGTAGTTTTAATTCGTTTTGAGATGATCGTTTCTTCAAGAGATGACCAACGGTATGCGGAAAATGGTCGTCAAGACGACCATATGCCTCGCTTTTTTTTTTTAAAAAAAAAAATAGCTAGATGGCGTTTCTTGAAGAGACGACCATCTTTTGCATTTTTGCCACGTTGCACCGTCTAAAACGTAAGGACCTTAGGTTCGAGCATTGTGGAACGTAGCTTTCAACTTTTTATTTCTTTTTTTCCTCCGCTTTCTCTCTTTCTTTTTTTCCTTCCGTTTTTTTTTCTTTTTTCCTCTTTTTTTTTCTTTCTTTTATTTGTTTTATTTAAATCAAATAAGATATCTTCCGTTTTTTTAATATTTGAAGTAAATTGAATATTCTATTGTAATTTATTCTTTTTTTTTTCTAAGAAATTGAAATTTATTTAAGTATTAATTATGTAAATATTATATTGCAATCGACTTTGGGAGAAGAACAACTTTGTTTACGTCATTTTGAGTTGATTTTTATTTAAATCAAATAAGATATCTTCCGTTTTCTAATATTTGAAGTAAATTGAATTTTCTATTGTAATTTATTCTTTTTTTCTAAGAAATTGAAATTTATTTAAGTATTAATTATTTTAATATTATATTGCAATCGCCTTTGGGAGAAGAACAACTTCGTTTACATCATTTTGAGTTGATTTTAAATAAAATGATTACGTTATTCAAAATTATCATGTAATTCTTTCTAAATAAATAAATAAAAAATACAGAAATATGAGAGAATGAAAAATCACTCATATTAGAAAATAAAATATTTAAATAATTAATACTTAAATAAATTTCAATTTCTTAGAAAAAAAAGAATAAATTACAATAGAATATTCAATTTACTTCAAATATTAAAAAAAGTGGAAGATATCTTATTTGATTTAAATAAAAAAAATAAAAGAAAGAAAAAAAAAGGAGAACGAAAGAAAAAAAAAACGGAAGGAAAAAAAGAAAGAGAGAAAGCAGAGGAAAAAAGGAAATAAAAAGTTGAAAACTGCGTTTCACAATGCTTGAACTTAGACTCCTTACATTTTTGAGTGATCAACCGACCAATATGCCAACTGGTATAATAATTAAAAGTTTGGTGATGGTCGTCTCTTCAGGAGACGACCATCCACCTATTATTATTATTTTTTTAAAAAACCCAAATGCGTCTTCATGTCTGAGTCTGCGCAACGTGACAAAAATACAAAAGATGGTCGTCTCTTGAAGAGAAGACTATCTAGCTGTTTTTTTTTTAAAAAAAAACGCAAGGCATGGTCGTCTCTTGGTTGTTTCTGAAGAGACGACCATCTGCCGCGTACACTTGGTTGTCTCTGAAGAAACGACCATCTCAAATGCGTGTCATGGTCATCTCTTCAAGAGACGACTATCTGCCAACGAATTAAAACTACAATATTGATATAAATAGTTTAAAAATTACAATATTTTTATAATAAGTTTTAAAAACTACAATATTAATAAAAAAAAATCCCGCTTCGAAGGGGTGTAGTGTACGTGTACCTGCTAACTTTTTATGTATGTAATATGATTCTAAAAATTGGAGGGGCAAATTAGGGGAAAATTATAAAATATTAAGTATTTTATACGTACTTTTAGAATTACAGCAAACTAAGAGGGGGACAATTGTCTTCCTCCTCTGCAGTGAAAAGGTGCAATATTCTATTCTTGTCTCATTTATTGGTTAATAATTAATAATTAAGACGTTATAGTTTTAATTATCTAATATTTTACTTAAAAGACAGTAATAATATAAAAATAATTAATTAAATTTTATATATTAATCCACCGTAATTGTAAGATTAGAGTTAGGATAACACACATTGTTGGTAACAATATTATACTATTTTATCATGAACATTGATCTTAATTATATCTTGTTTAAGTATACAGAAATTATGTCAAAGAGCATGTTTTCAACCATATATTTTACAAATAACACATTTTAAAAAAAATCTCAGCTCTAACATGCCTCATATTTCTGCAACTATTTTATTTTATTTATACTTTTGAAAATTCTACACATCTTTATATTAATGTTATTATTGTAATTTAATGTTTCCATAATGAAATCATTCAATTTAGGTAAACAATTTTATCATTAATTACATATCGCTCTTTTTTTTTAATATATAATTTTAAATATTTTATTATCCAAATTAGGTGCTAACTATTTTTCACCATTAATAATATATACTGTTTTGTTTATTTTGCGTCCACTGTCCAACAAAAGTTGTCTTCCGAATTCAATCTTTTCCGGCTTCAATTACAATTGCCGTCAACGAAAGTATTTTCTAAATATGAGTAATGTTCATTCTTCAATTTTTTTTGTTATTCTGACTAAGAGGTTTTTTTTTTTCGAATTATATTTGTATTATTATTATGTAAATAGTACATGGTATATGTGTTAAACTTCTGAATGATAAATTTATATTATGCAATATATTGTTTATAAACGTCATTATTTATAGGAACATTATTTAAAATATATGATAATAAATATATACTATGTAGTATATTGTACACATAAATATATACATAGAAATATAGTACATCAACGTCATTATATAATACTGCCACCTTTTGTATAGGTAAAAAAAATTAGTTATATTCTCAGATATATATATTATATAAACATAATTATAAAATAATCATATATTTTGTGTAGTAATAATCCTATTCAGAATGCCTTCACCGTTGCCGTCGGAGAGAAACCCCCTATCGTTCAGACTTTCTCATTGTCGTCATTGTTCAGAATGCTCTCACTCATCGTTGTAGATGATACAAACCATTGACAACCCAGATGGGTGTAGTCACTCACCATTCATAATGGAAGCCCCTAAGAAGTCGTCGATGATGGGTGAAACTGATACTGCAACATGTGAAGCCATCAACGATGAAAGCCGTTTAGAATGGAAGCCCTTCAGAACCTTTTTTCCGTCGATAATGGAAGCCCTCATCGTCGATGTAAGAAGCTTCCTGCCGTTGATGATGGAAGCCACTCATCGTTGACGATGGAAGCCGTTGAAGATAGAAGCAATCAGATTTTGATGAAGTCATAGGTGTTTGAATCGATTTTGGAAGGTGAAGAATATTTGGAGAGAATATAGAAAATCTCAACGGTTATACAAAACATAACCCTTTATTTCCTAATTTTCAAATTTTCAGTAACTTCAAACAAATAGAAGGGACAAATATGTAATGTCAATGTTATATTTGGCTTCCATTGGCTTGAGCCATGAAAAAGCTGGAAATATTAACCAAATGTGTCATTTGTGTAATATAGGGTTGAAAACGTGCTATCCATGTAGTTAACCCTTAAGTATATGATCTTGTATCATACCCTCTTTAACACTTGGGGGTGTTTGGTCCACCAACTTGGAGTTAAGTGGAGTGGGCTAAAATGCCTCACTCCCTGTTTGGCCCTACTTCACAACACAGTGGGTAAATAACTCCACCCCATTATTCACTATTAAAATTATAAGAAAATCACTTACCTACCTTTTAATATGGAAAGAAATGAGCTCTATCTCATAAAACTATATTCTTAGTTCTATATTTAGCCATATCAATCAAATAAAGGAATTTTAAATGAATACTTGCACATGTACTCCTGTAAATAAGAGGACACAACTAGGTAGATTTGAGTTTATAGACCACTCATTATTAAGATTGAGTTATAGATAATTATCTTAATGATGAAAACTTATTATTTTTTATAAGCTTATAAAAAGATTGATTGATGCGTGTCAACCAAGTGTTTAACCCGAATACTCCCTCGAATAGACTGAAACATAAACACTATGACGAACTTCAATTAACACAGCTTAAAGGGAAAGTTAGGGATTGAATTACCTTTGGATATTTGGTCAAAACCAAGAAGCAAGACAACTTGAATGCCTAAGCACTATTCACAAGCCCATTCACTTCAAGGAAGAAACACTCCACAAGTTTGATGACCAATCAACTTGAATGTTTCTATACATGCAATTCTAAGCTACGCACAAGAATTACAAAGGGGGGGAGGGGTTCTATGATTTTGCAATAGACAAGTCAAAAGACTTAAAGGATTCAATTTTCATTCATCATAACTTGTCTTACAATCGAAAATAAGGGGCTTTATATAGCCTTAGGGAACATGACTTGAGTAAGCAACTAACCCTAAATTCTAGAAAGAGTATTCCCAAAAACAATGAGGGAAAATATTCCAAATCAAATAATATAAAGCTAATATTTTCCTAAAATGCAAAGTGTTGGAAATAACATTCAAAAATAAAATATTCTTTCGTAAAAGTCTCAAAACCAAGATAGAAGGAAACAAGTATGGAAAGTAGGGTAATGCTGGGCTGGCGGCTGGGCATGAGTGTAGAGGCTAGCTGCATGGACTGAGTAGGCGTGTGAGAGAGCTGGGTTGCAGGTGTGTGGGGCATGGACTTGAAGGTTGGTGACACTCAGGTGATAGGCGCACGTTGATAAAGAGCTTGTCGAAGGCCTTATCAAATAATATTTATAAATCGGACCTCTAAAAATTTGCAATAATAGTGGTCAGGGTCGATCACAGGGATTGGAGTTCTTAGATTAATTAAGTACCAAAGTTAATTATGTCTAATTTTATTTAGAGAAACAAAACTTTAGAGTGACCAAAAAGACAAATAAAGTCTAAACTACTATTTACAAGGTTGGTGTAACAACCGAAAAAAAAAATTATTTTATTTTATTTTATTTGTTTTATTGATTTTTCTAAAACCTTTTGAATTAGGATTTTTATTTTTTTTAAATTAGGAGATAAATATTTATTTTCTTTTTATTTAAAAAGAAAGAAGATAATTTTATCAAGGGTTTTGATTAGTTCTTTTAAAAATGGGTCTTTTAAGCCCTAACCTTTTTGATCAAAAGTTTTGACGGCAAAAAGAGGGAAACGAAGAAGTCATTTATGCAGTTTCATCTCTAAAGAAAAAGCAGTAAGTTTTCTTCCATTCTATTTTCAAGTTTGTTTTCTTTCTTGATTGAATCTTTCTTGAAAAATTTTGGGGTTTTGTTTTCATTCTTGATTGTTTAGAATGAAAAGATTCTTGAAATTTTTTGCCCTAAAAAGTTTTTAGGTTTTTGGTTTGCGTAATTCTTTATCAAAGATTTTCATCTTATGGATTTTGGATTAAATTAAAGATTTGATAATGGAAGATTTTTCAGAAATTTCCAGCTTTTATTTTCTCTAAATTTGGGACTGTTTTTAGTGTTTTTGGGTTCTTTTTGTACAAGAAAGTTTACCAAATGATTGTTTCTTTAAAGTGTGATTTATAGCTTTAATTTCTACATGAAAACATTATGTTTTAAAGGTTTTTCCAGCTGTTTTAGGTACTTTTTCAGATCTGAATTTATTTGTAAAATGGTAGAAATCTTGATTCTTTTAGATCAAAAACTCTTGGAAAGTTTTGTTTTAAGAGCAGAAATTTTCTGGGTTATTTGTCCATAATTTATGATAGCTATGAAAGTTTTAAAAGATGTAGAATTGGAAAATTGTTTCGTATTTTATTTCATATTGAAAAGTATTGATTTTACTAATTTTAATACGTTTTTAATTGAATTTTAAAGTGTTTTAAACCCAGTTTTCAATGCTGTTTTTTTTCCAAGAATCCTATTTTCCTAACTTTTTATGCAGAAAATTGTTTTGAATGGGAAAAATTGGGTAGATAAGATTTTCTATATTTTATATAAGCTTTTGGACCTTTAAGATAGAATTTTGGCTTCTGATCAATGAAGTATTGGATATGTTTAGGTTTCTAGAAGATTGACCTTAGTTCAAGGAGTTGGTATTGTGGAAAATTGAGATTGAGATTAAGAATTGTAAAATTATCGATTGAGGTAAGTAGTTTCTACATCCCTTCCAAAATAGAAATTTTGGTACAATTATGTTTTGAATATTGTTTATTTGACAAATGTTTGAAAAAATGTTTTGTATGATTTGAAATTGATAAAAAAAAATTGTTTTATATGCTTTAAAGTGTTTTGCGATTTAAAAGTATGTTTGCCATTTTGGGTAATTTGAAATAAATGTGTTTTGATTGATTTTAAAATGAAAGTAAGTTTGTTTTGGTTTTGAGTTTGAACGGTTGATTTGATGAATATTTATTGAAATTGTTATTTGAAACTACATGCTTTGTTTCAAATGTTTACAAAAGAATTTTTGATCGATTTGATAAGGGCTATCCGAATATGCTAATTTTATGTTTTGGGAATACTTTGCTTATTTGTGGTAGTAGCCTAAATTGGAATTGATGGAATTGTTCTGGCTTATTTGTGAGAAGACACATTTGTGGGAAGACACATTTGTGGTTTGGCATTCCTTTGGAATGAAGATTCATGTGTGTGTTATTCACTCACGTGGCCTCACATTTAAGTAATTATATTGATTGTTCTGGTCGATTTTATCAACATCTCTGACTGATTGAAGCTTATTTGTGGGAAGGCACAGTTTGTGGTTTGGCATTCCTTTGGAATGAAGATTCATGTGTGTGTTTCACTCACATGGCCTCACACTTAAGTAATTGAATTGAATGTTCTGGTCGATTTTTATCGACAACTCTGATTGAATGTTCTGATTGATTGATTGATGTTACCAACGGGTAACCATCATATATGTTCTGAAGGCTACCCAAATAATGCATATTCCCACTATGATATTTGAAAGTAATGATTGATAGAAAGTACTGTTTTAGTTGAAAGTTTCGATATTTGAAAGTTGGGTTAAATGAAAGTTTTGTTCAATTGAACACTTTTTGTTTTTCGAAAGTTTTGACTGAACGTTTTAATAGTTGTATTAAAAGTTTTGCAAGGATATTTGTATTTTGTTTATGATTGTTTTAAAAGAAAATGACCGAATGAATATTTGATTTTTGATTCAACTATTGAAATAATTTGTTAAACTGAATTTCTATGTTTTTGTTTTTTCCAAAATGAATTTCTGAACTTGATGTTGAGATTACTTATTGAGTATTTTTGTACTCATTTTTGTTTTCCTAAAATGTTTTCAGATGAAGGAGCAGGTGATAGTTCTGACAGTGATTGAGGTCTAGCGTTCTGGCAAAACTGTTGAGGAGTTAATTTTGGTCTTTAGGTTTTTAGCATTTAGGTTTTTGTTGGTCTTGTCGTATGTTCAAAGTTCTTCTAGTTGATTTTTTTTTTAAGTATTAGATTTGGCTTTATTTTTTTAAAGCCTTGTTTTTCAGTTATTTGAAAGTATTTTACGTTTGTTTTCCTATTTTTTTTAGTATCTATTTAATCGCTTCCGCATTTACCATTAGAATGATCGTATTGAAAAATACGGGTTGTTATAGTTGGAGTCCAATTTTTGAGAAACATAATGGTTGCTTAAATTAAGCACACTTTGTAGATAAAGAATTGATTTCATGCAATTAATCTTAAGCCAAGAATTACTAAATGATCAATATCCTCTCTCGAGCTCAATTGAACTCATCCCTAGCAATAAATCAACCTCTCGATCTATTTCTATTACTAAACATGGCATTAGACGATTCTCTTAAGGCTTCTAGAATTAATCTACTCACTCTCGTGCAATAAATTAATTCTAGTTATGCATCTATTGTTCTAAGGATAGATTTACTCTCTCGAGCTAAATATAGCCTAACATGCAAAACCATGGCCAAAGGTTTAGACAACAATAACGAGATACATAAAAAATGTAAAAACATGCATTCAATTACCAAATCAACAAAAGTCTAAAACATACAACCATTACTTGTCTAAATACAGAGATAAACAACAATTGAGTCCATAACAAAGCTCCAAAAAATCAAACGAATTGTAAAGGGAAATGAGAATAAACTAAGGTCGCATGCCAACACTCATTTCTAAAGCGAAGTCCACGATCTCGAGCCTTGAATCTCCTCCTTGGTTCTCCAAAAGTCTCCTCTAGGTCTTTAGACAAAGTATGTATCGATTTAGGGTTTTGGTCTCTAAAAAATGGCTCATTTTGCATGAATGAAAAGCATTCCTTAAATAGTGTTGAGACAGTATTGCAATGCTAGGGTCAACGTTGCAACATTGTCCTTAGCATTTTGCAAACAAGGAAAAAATCTTCTTCGGCTAGCGTTGCAATGCTGTGCCCTTGGGTTTTCAAGGTTGATAGGCTTCTCCAATGGCATTGCAATGCTATAAGGAGCGTTGCAACGCTATATCCTCGAGTCTAATTGCCTTGTCCTTCATCTTCAACACTTGAATCCTCAAATATAGCCACACATTGCTTCAAATTCGTTCAAATATCTATCAATTCATCAGTTTTGCCTTGAATGCTTGATTTCTGCAAAATATACATAAAAATACATAAAAGTACACGAAACCATAGTAAAACTAGCATCACACTAAGATAAGAAATAACACTATTTTGCATGCTATCACACGCTGCAAAGGCTGGTTACTGGCATGTGCTGGGTTGGTGGGCGCTGGGCATGTGCGAGAGGTTGGGCGCTGGCCTATTGATCGTGAGGCGCCGGGAGCATGCGAGGATTGGGTGGAAAGCAAGTGTTGGGCGTGCGAGGGGCCATGTAGGTTCTGCACGAGAATAGGGCTGTAGGAGTGCACACGTGGCTAGGTGGCTAGGTAGTGATGGACTTGCGCACAGGCTTGTGCGAGGTGCTCGTATGAGCATGATGCTGTGTAAGGTGCTTGCATGCGCTGGGTTGTGTGAGGTGCACATTGTTGGGCGACATGCGCAGTGTGGTTGTGCGCACAGGGGCTGGGCATGAGTGCTGTTGCGTGACATGGCCGTGTGCTAGAGCCTTGTGGGTATGGCTTCCTCACTTGACATGGGTCATGATGCTTGAACTTGGACTGTGTTGCCAATGACATGAGCGGCTCATATGCATTTGGAAAGTCCCTTTAACTCTTCTCACGTGTTTGTTGGCTGTCTTCCTTTTCCTTGGTGGCTAAATGTACTTGTGGTCTATTATGATTATATTATCTCCTCTTTCTTTGAAAGGATTCGACCTCAAATCCAATAGTTGACCTACATCAAAGGAAAACAAATTAACAAGTTCAAAGGTTCTTATAATTCCAAATTGATCTTCGAAAAAAAACTTATTGGACCTCCCTTCAAATTTTATGGTCAAGCTATTAATTGTTGAAATGGGGCCTTATCTTGGGCTTCAAAGTCTACTTTATGTGTTGGACCTATATTAACAAAGAAATTCAAGTAAGTTCTTATCAAATGATCAAAGAAAAACAACTTACTACTTGAGCGATGCTCCTCCTTGGCCTTAGGTGGTATTGCGTCCTTCGTCCTTGGAATTTGAATTTCTCTATCACTTAAACAAACAAGGTTAAATGCAATGAGAAAAGTAAAAGCACAAAGTAGAGGTTGTTTACCTTTATTCTCTTTATATGGAGCTATTCTTTTCCCTTTATCTTCTTTTTCCATCTTATCCTCTCTTTTTCTCAACTTCATTAAATCAATACGTACCTCCTTAGGTGAGAGTGGCATAAGTGTAATCTTTTTTCTATTAAAAGTGAAAGAATAACGATTAAGATACCCATCATAAAACAACTTTCTTGTCAAATTGCCAAGGTCTACCTAATAAAATATCTCCTATTTGCATAGGTGCTACATCACAAATAACTTCATTTTTATACTTCTCTATAACAAAAGGAATTTGGACTTGAAGATTGACCTTTATTTCTTCATCATTAGTTAGCCAATGTAAATTGTAAGGGTTTGGGTGTGGCTTAGTGACTAAGTGCAAGCTCTTTACCATTTTTGCATTAACTACATTAGTACAACTTCCACTATCAATTACAACACTACAAGGGGTGGATTGTACTATGCACCTAGTGTGGAACAAATTTTCTCTTTGCTCTTCTATAGGTTCCACTTTAGATTGAGCATTCAAGGTTCTCCTAGTGACTAAGGTTATGGTTTGTGGATGTACTTGTTCTTCTTCTTCTAAGTCACTATTCCTAGATGGTTCACCTATCTCCTTATCTTCCCTTCATCATCCGTAACTAATTCTCCCTCCCTAAGTATCATGGCTCTTTGATTGGGACATTCTCTACTCATATGGCCTACTCCATGACACTTCCAACATTTTACTTCTCTATTCCTAAGAGGGGGTTTCTCAGTTTGTGTCTTGTTACTAGTGGATGGATCTACTTTTTCCTTACCCTTTTCTATAACTACTCCTTTATCCTTGGTTTTGAACTCTACGGGTTTTGACTCTTGTTTCCAAGTGGGAATAGATTTAGAATTGAATTTTACATACCCTATAGCCCTTCTTTGAAGTTGCTCCTCTATCTTTATGGCTAAATGTAACATTTCGTTCATATCATTGTCAGGATGGAGATCCACTTGGTCGGCTATGTCTTGGTTTAAACCATCAAATAATCTAGCCATAGTGGTTTCCTCATCCTCCACGATATTCAAACGAATCATTAACATATCCATCTCTCTATAATAATCCTTCACACTCTTTGTACCTTAGATAAGTTTGTTGAGCTTTTGTTGACTAGTTCGATGGTAATGTTGAGGAATGAACATTCTCTTCACGAGTTCCTTGAATTCCATCCAAGAAGTGATAGGTCCTTCGTTGTATCTCCTCCTATGTTACATCACTTCATCCCACAAAGTTAGTGCATAATCCTTAAAGTGAGTGATAGCAAATATTACATTTTTCTCATCATTATAGTGGTGGCAAGAAAACACTAGTTCAATCTCCTTTTCTCATGTTTCAAATTCTTTTGGTGTGGATTTTCCATAAAAGAGTGAAATTTTAAGCTTGATAGTTCCAAGATAGTTCTCCTTGGGTGGTCTTTCTTGTGGGTAAAGTCCTCTTCCCCTTCCTCCTCGACCTTGGTAACCTCCACGAGGGTATCCTACATCAAAACCATGGTTAGAGTAATTATCATGCCATTCGTCTTCTATCTCATAAGGATCCTCATGTTCTTCTTGAGGAGGAGGAGCATTGGCTCTCCTTCTTGGCACTCCTTGCCTCGGTCCTTCAAGACCTTGAATTCGTGTGGTCAACGTTCAGATGGCTTCATTTATGTTCTCAAAATTTTGAGTAAAGTGAGCAAAGGTTTGGATTTGGGCTTCCCTAAACCTTGCTTCACTAACTCTACTTCCTTCGATTTGTTCTTCCATAGCTACACCAACAAACGTTAGAAACAAGAAAATATATACATTTCTCACAACACTCCCTTACTTAGGTCATCTAGGAACGCTCTTTCTTCTCTTTGGTAGGCCTTTGATGTAATTTCAAGTGCGTACTAAGAAAGGTATGTTAGATGACACTAAGAAGCTTGCTTGTGGTGAAACTTCACTCAAAACTAGTAGACAAGTACAATAATGGCTAAGCAAAACAAGTGCTAGGGAAATAAACAATGATGTTAAACACTCTCAAAACCTAATGTTAAATGCTCAAGAATGCAAAGATACAAGATAAGCACAAAGCTTAATGCTGGTTGCTTAAGATTAAATTTAACAATGAAAGCAAAGGATGCAAGAGAAGCACAAAGCGTAATGCTAGATGCTTAAGATGATGTATGACAATGCAAAGGACTAGCTTAATGAACAAAGATAGACTCAATAAGGACAACAACAAATAAGACTAGGAACGCGTAAGAAAGTCAAATAACACCTAAGCATGCATTCTCAGTTTATCGCAAAACACACAAAAGCAGTCCACAAAACAAGACAATTAGGGTAGATTTAAGCGATTGGTGTGTAGTGCTCAAGTATAGGAATGGGGGGCAATTGGTGGCAAACGAAAGGTATATGAGTCTAGAATACTTAGTAAGGCTGCAACTTATTTTGGTGTACGTTAGGTAGGACTGCACTCAAAAAGACTTTGATGTTGCAAGGAAGACTCTCTCAAGGCTAGGGTTTTGGTGTTGACGGCTTGGTTGGCTCCTAAATGGCCAAATTTTCCTTTGTAGGTCCTTGCACACTCAAATACAGAAGGTTAGTCAACAAAAAAGGCAAAAAATTTGACAAAATAAGGGTAAGAAAATTGTGTATGTGATTTCCCACAAAGTTCCCTAAATTGACAGCTCCAAATATGGAAAGTTTTCTGGGTAGACACCTCTGACCTTTTGGGTGATAACTTCTCCATTAGAACTCTAACTGTAATGTTCTTAATATGGATGAAAAAATCTTTCAATAAACTTTAATTTGATATACAGTTTGACTATTTTCAACCAAATGATCAGTAAGATATGGTAGTTTAAAAACAGATTATGCGCAGAATCACTTACAGTAGTTTTTAGATTTGAGTAGTGTGCATTCACACAGAAATAACTTTTTACTCAGGAATCTAAATTTATCGAAACATGTATGGTTGGAAAGCTAATCAGAGATACAATTTGATACTTCGTTTGCCTATTTTTGGATTCGGAAACAGAAAGACACAACCTGTCGAATTTGGGGTATGAATTTAGAATTTTCTGGAGCTCTCCCAACGGTTGTAGCTTGAAAGAAAAATCTCTTTCTTGGTCGTTTTGTTTGGTGTAATTGTCTTGTTTGTAGCTTACCTTTGGGGTCCAAAGCAATAAACAAAGAACAAACACTTGATGAAATTTTAACCTCAAACACAAACAAGAAAAGTAGATTAATATCAAGATCAAACTCAAGTACTAAAAGAAAATTGGAGCAAACGCGGAAGACTTTTTGTTATTTTTTCAAATAGGATGAAAGTAAAGATAAAGACTGAAAGATAAAGATATACCCGACCTAGAGCCAAAGCTCTGATACCAAATGATGCATGTCAACCTAGTGTTTAACTTGAATACTCTCTCAAGTAGACTGACACATAAACACTACGAGACAAACCTCAATTAGCATAATTCAAAGGGAAAGTTAGGGATCAAATTACCTTTGGATAGTTGGTCAAAACCAAGAAGCAAGACAACTTGAATGCCTAAGCACTATTCACAAGCCCATTCATTTCAAGGAAGAAACACTCCACAAGTTTGATGACCAATCAACTTGAATGTTTCTAGACATGCAATTCTAAGCTACGCACAAGAATTACAAGGGGGGAAGGGGGTTCTATGCTTTTTCAATATACAAGTCAAAAGACATAAAGGATTCAATTTTCATTCATCATAACTTATCTTACAATTGAAAATAAAGGGGCTTTATATAGCCTTAGAGAACATGACTTGAGTAAGCAACTAACCATAAATTTTCGAAAGATTATTCCCAAAAACAATGAGGAAAAATATTCTAAATCAAATCAAATAAAGCTAATATTTTCTTAAAATGAAAAGTGCTGAAAATTACATTCAAAAATCAAATATTCTTTCCTAAAAGTCTCAAAACCAAGATAGAAGGAAACAAATATGGAAAGTAGGGTAATGTTGGGTTTGTGGCTGGGCATACGTGTAGAGGCTAGTGGCATGAGCTGACTAGGCGTGTGCTAGAGCCCGACTGCAGGTGTGTGGGGCGTGGGCTTGAACGTTGGCGGCACTCAGGTGATGGGTGTGCACTGTAAGGGCTAGTTGTCGGCGTGTGCTAGGTTGGTGGGTGCTGGGCGTTTGCGAGAGGCTGGACGTTGGCCTGTTGATCGTGAGGCATTGGGAGCATGCAAGGATTGGGCGTGAGTGTAAGTGTTGGGCGTTCGAGGGGCCGTGTGGGTTGGGCGCAGGAGCGGGGCTGTAGGAGTGCACGTGTGGCTGGGCGGCTCGGCAACGCTGGGCTTGCATAGAGGTTTGTGGGAGGTGCTCGCATGGGCGTGTTGCGGTGTGGGGCGCTTGCATGCGCTAGGCTGTGCAAGGTATCACAGTCATAACTCTCCAACCGTGCGACGCCATGATTTTTCGCCCCATCATGGCTAGCTTCAAGGGGAACTCAAGCCCCAATACATTTTTTGCCCATCCTTTGTGGCTTCGTCAGACTTTAGGTGAGGTTCTTTCCCTCAACCAAGCTTCTTTTACATGCAACGAAATATAACTTGGTCATACACGTCGCCAGTACGTGTATTTTCTCTTAAACGTGACTCTAGCTGACTTGCCTCTACTCTAAGCAAGTACCAAGGCTCAACCTTGCCTCTACACTAGGCCAAGGTCATTATAATACAACGTAGCTTCTTAGATCATCATATTTGAACTCTTAGACATGTCTATAATGCTTCTACATCAGTTCGAAACTTCACAGGACGTATTTGGACCATTCGTTGGGCAAAAACAGCCTTATAACGCTCAACTACAGCTTACTGGGTGATTTTGGCACTTATCGGGACTTATTGGGTGATTATAATGCTTACTGGGTGCAAAAAATGCAAATTGGAGCTTTTCGAGGCACTATAATACAGATCAGGACATAACGGGTAATTACCATCCAAACTAAAAGCTATCGGGTCCCACTAATGAATTGTGATGCCATCTCGAGCCTCGGGAGGTCATCTAACTTAGTTGCTTGCTCATACATGCTATCGAAATCCTACCAATGGGTTGTCTTCATAATCGGACCCTCTCAGACATCCATCCATCCGAGTCATATCGAGGATGAATCCTTCTGTGTCCATGTTGATCATTCTCGCATCGCTGGCCGCTACCTGGCCCTGTATCCGAACCTCCAACCCATGGGAAGGGGTGCAATGACGGCACACTTGTGCTGCTTGACACCTGCCTAGGAAAATCCATTCCATAGGAAGACGCCCAAGATGCTTGTCTTGCAAATGGTTGCCCACACCATGACACACACATGTGCCATAGGTCGCTCACTTAGGCCATTCGGCCCAAGGGTGGTGGAGAGCCAACACCATGCCTCCCCCAAGGTAGACAATTGAGATTTCTTGGTAATGTGATTTATGCACTAAAACCTCGTAATTAATAATTAATAATATTTTTGATTATTTTATTTACAATATAATATTATCCATTATATGAAAAATCAAAGGTTATTAGTGTAATCTTGAATAGTATGTGGTTGACATACGAAAGGATCGTATTCAAGAAATAACCTAAAGAATCATAGTATATGGATAAGCTTGAGTGCCTTATCTTGGTAACACTATTCATACGACATACTTTGTAATAGTTACGAATGATTTGATCCAAATCGTTCATGTTGAGACATGTGAGTGGGGGTATCTTATACAATGAGTTTGTATAAGACCGAACCACGACATATTTAATCTCTCTTTATAAATCCATTAATTGAGAAGATTAATATTTCATTAGGATGATCATATGCGACTCGATCTTAATCTTGAGTGAGTTATGAACTCCTTCCTGTGAGGGCTTGTCCTTTGATTTGCATGGGTGAGAGTGACTTTTGTAGCCGATTCAATATGCCTACCATTTTGGGGACTTGACCAAATAGGGAGCTGAGAACATAAGCTCACAAGATGAAATTCACTCATTTCCATATAAGATAAGTAGATGAGTAGTTCCCTTAAGTGCTAATTTTGGGACTTGAACAATGGGGCCCTACCCTCTCACTAGCTTGAGAGGGACTTAGTTTATGGTTGGATTATAAACAAAGAGAATCAGTGGTATTTAAGGTGCAAGATGTAATTATAGGGGTCTTTTGACCCAACTGTAATTACGAACAATTCGTGAAGGATCAACTTGCATGTAGTGATTATATGAACATAACTTGTCCTGCAATGCAAAAGAGTGCAACTCTAAGTCTATAGTGGAGTGACCTATAATTAATGAATGAAAATTAATTAATTAAAGAGTTTAATTAATTGATTTGTATCATTGGAACTTATAATCTGTAAGTCCATAAAATCCCCTTGCTAGCTCATAGTAACACTAAAAGATCAATTTAGTTGAATTTTTTTTTGAAATGTTCAAATTAATATTTAATTTGAAGTGTTCAAATTAATATTTAATATATTAGATATATTAAATATAAAAGAGGAAAATATATTTATTATATTTGTTACATTAAATATTAAAATAATTAATGTATATTAGATACATTAAAGAAAATATATTTATAAAATTTGAATAAGATTCAAATAAATAAATATCGTAGGAGAGTTGATTGAGATTCAAATAAGTATAAGATATATTTTAATATATTTTAATATATTAGATATTAAAATATAATATTTTAATTATAACAAATTTGCCCTTGGTCTCTATAAATAAGACCTTTGGGCTGAGCCATTAGAGATAACACACATTTCATCAATAGAGAATTAAAGAATTCTCGCTAGACCTCTTCCTCTCCAATCCCTTGTGGATTTTCTTTCGAGAGGCTCTCACAAGCCTTGGTCCTGTATTCGAGTCATAGCTAGAAAGACTTTGTGGAGGAGATAAAGACCTGTCAGAAATATCTCCATATTTACTCCAAGCAAGTTTGCTTAATCTTATTCATTTTAGTTTAATTTTTAATAAAATCAATGACGATCAAATACTTTCGTTGCAGAGTGAAACGTTCATTCCTTCACTTGGCCTTCCACCCATGCATGTCGATTTGGCGAGGGATCATATGCCAGCGTCCAACGCTCATCTGAACTTCAATTGACACGAAATCTGGTGAGCTTACATATTGCCCATATACACACTTAACTCTAGAGCTGCTTGTCAAAACTCATGACGAAGCCCCGACTTTCGAGGCTATGGCTCAGGGCCTCATCTAACTTCCATTAAGCTTGTCACTAGCACCCCTGATGACATAGTTACTTTCCATTTTGCTTGCATCTCAACTTGGCATTCAAGCCCACTGTTTTGGGTGTGTTAGATGATGTACCGTCCTCCTCAGTCGCACCACGACACTTGTCTTCTCTTGGCCCTCGCATGGCCCGACAGGTGACACTCGCTTGCCGCCTTTGCATCTGTCTGCTCTAAGGGAGTCACAACGCACTTCCTTCTAGTGAGGTTGTGACACGAGGCACGCGCTGCTGGGCAACATGCGTATTGTGACTGTGCGCACAAGGGCTGGGTGTGAGTGTTGTTGCATGACATGGCCGTGGGCTAAAGCCTTGTTTGTATGGCTTCCTCTGTAACGACCGACACCTTCAGGTATTAATTAAAATTTTAATTTTGGGATTTAACGTAATTGTGGGACCAATTTCATGTTTGTATGGTGTATTGAAGGTTATTTTGGAGGTTTGCATAATTGTGAAATTAGAGAATTTGAAGGAGAACGAAATTAATTGTTTTGGGGACATTTTTGTTAATTAGGTTACTGAGCCAAGCCCAAGCCCAAGGAGAAGCCAAGCCCAATTTTTCCTCTCTTTTATTTTAATTGCACATAGCCCTAGGTTGGAGTCAAGCCTTCAAGCCAACAAGCCAATCCATCATCTTCTCCAACTCTTTCTTCTTCTTCCTTTGTGATCGACAACCACCCCTTGAAGTAGAATTCTTTTTTCTTTTTTCTCTTCTGCAGCTCATCGCCACCCACACCACCTCAGGCCAAACCGCTGTGCCGCCTCGCTCCGCTGAACCGCCGCCTCCTACCCGATTCGCCCCAGACCATTGCCCGAACACCCGTTGCAACTCGGTCCCATCCGTCGCTAGCATAGCCGCTGTAGATCCACGAACCACCGCGGCACGCCGCCGTGATCACGAGCCACTCTGCCTCTGTCGTTTCACGAGCGTCGCCTCTGCTACAGGTCCGCGAACCAGTCCAACGAGCTGCCACTTGTGGGTAAGCGTTAGTTTACACGTTTTCTTTGATATTCTTGGTTATGGGTAAGACTGATTCTTGGATCTTGATGTGTTGCAAGGATACCCACTCCGTTCCAGCATCAAAATCACGAGCATTGCGCCTTGGGTCGTTGTCCAGTGGGTATTTGGGACTGTTGGAGCGAATATTTTTGGTAAGTCTCAAAGACCCTTTGAGTTTTGGGTCTTATGGTAGATTAAATTTGAATGTGCGATTAATCCATGGACCTTGTGACTTAAATTCAGATTTACCCACTAGTTTGAGACTAAGTTAAATGCTAAAGAATTAATTCTAATTTTTGGGATTTAGTTATGTATAGTTTTGGCCGGAATGGTGGAGTTTTGAGTTGCCGTTACCATGGGTTGTTTGGCTTTTTTCTAAGTGTCATAGTGATTTTAGGTGAACTAAATTTAGTTTGGTGGAAGGGACTTTGGGTTCAATTATGGATTTTTAGAATTTTTATTTTTTTCTAACTTTAAGGATGACTTTGACTAGGCTCCAAATTGTTTGACTGAGGTGCAAGGCGGTGGAATTTTGGTGAGCATTTGGGTGAGTTGGATTCTTGAGCTTAGCCAAGGTAAGGGACTTTATGCCGGTATGCTTAAATGCAAGTTAGGAACTGAATTGAAAAAGAAAATTAAATTACATTTGAAATGAAAACCTTTTATAAAAGTTTTATTATGATTTTTGGTGAATCTTAAAATGTTTTATTTTATATGAAAATGGATTGTCACTTGTTGATTGCCAATTATTCTTGTGAATGTGATGCATGGGTTATGGTTTATGATTTATGAGAATGTTGCCTTGTGATGCATCATGGAATGAAAATTTAAAATGCTTTTGGACCTCATGCATACATGTGAATTTTCATGATAAAATGATTTCGAAGGCTGTGGCAATTACCCCCTAAATTTAAAAATGTACATCTAAATGAAAAGGAACTTGAAAAGGTTAAATGGAAAGGGACTTGAAAAGGTTAAATGGAAAGGGACCTGAAAAAGTTAAATTGAAAAGGAACCTGAAAAGGTTAAATGGAAAGGAAATGTTAGGTTGGGTTAATTGTCCACATTAAGCCAAAGAGAAAAGTTAAAAGAGAAACATTTCCACTATGAAAATGTTTTAGGTCCCACTAGAGGAAAACTTAAAAAAAAAAAAAAAAATCACTTTGTATGTGTTTACATATCCTGACCCCGGTAGTGAGGTCACTTACTGAGTATTTTAAATACTCACCATTTTCAAAAATGTTTTTCTTTTCAGGTAAAGGCAAGGGTATCCTAGGCAAATGACAAGATAGTTTGCTGTGGGAGGCCATGGGTGACTTGTAGAAGTTTTAGTTTCCGCAATTACCTTCATGATTGGAAATTTTGGAATGTTTTTTTTAGTAGACGTATTAGGAATAATTATTTCAAATGTTAAGCATTTTAGTTTATTTTTATGCTTTGAATCTCAAATTTAAAGGGATCCCAAGGTAAAAGTTTTTGATTGTTTAGCAAAAGTTTATTTCTTTTTGTGAGATTATTTAAGTTTTCTTTATTTCATTATCATGCATTTAGTAACGCCCCTAGAAAGTCTAATAGGAAAAGTAGGGTCATTACAGTTGGTATTAGAGCCCAAGGTTATGGGTTCTGTAGACTTGCTTACATCGTAAGCATTAAGTATCCCATGGCCAAGACGCAAATACTCAGTCGTTGCTAGGTATGCCCATATACTAAAGATTATTTCATTTATTCATTTTTTCTAATTTATTTATCTTTAGGAAAAAAGGGTTGTTTATGCTATGCTTTCATGTTTGATTAAATTGGTTGGATGTGGAATTAGAAGGCTTAAATAGATTAGTTGTGGTTGTAGTGTTTCCATAGAGATGCCGCCACGTAAAGGAGGAAGAGCTCGACAAGGTAGGGGACGAGGAAATGTAGGGGGACAGAACCCACCGCTGGAGCAACCAGCCTATCAGGATGTGAACCCCTCAGCAGCGCTGTCGACTGGGCAGGCATACCCCACCGTGGCGTCATTGATGTTGGGGGCCATGCAGACCTTGGTACAGACAACAGTGGAAAACTAACTAGCACAACTGGGTCAGAACCACGAAAGTGCATCTTTAGAGGCGATATGCCTGAAAGATTTCAGAAAATACGACCCTCGTACATTTGATGGATCCTCTAGGGACCCAACAGTGGCAGAGTTGTGGCTGTCTTCTATAGAAACCATTTTCCGGCTCATGAATTATCCGAAGGAGCAGAAGGTGTCCTGTGCTGCGTTCATGTTGAGAGACGATGCATTCATGTGGTGGGAGTCTGTGATGAGAACTGTGGCCACCAACGGCGAGGCAGTGGCGTGGACGTAATTCAAAAAGGCCTTTTAGAGGAAATTTTACCCAGCGACCGTCCGTTACAGGAAGCAGGCGGAGTTCCTGCAACTTCGCCAGAATAGGCGATCAATGGAGGTGTATGAGAGAGAGTTCACGAGGCTCCTACGCTTTGCTCCCGAGCTAGTCGACACAGAGGCCAAGAAAGCAGATTGCTTTATGATGGGTCTGGATGAGGATATTTGAGACTTCGTTCAGGCCTTGGCACCCCCTGATTATGCCACGACAGTGAGGGCAGCTGAGTTGATAGGAGTCCGTTAGCAGAGTGAGCATCATGTGCCTGTAAATCCAGGTCCCTCCACGGGCTAGAAAATAAAGTGGGGACAGATGACCTCTGGCCCCCAGCGCCCTCAACACTCGTTTGGAAGATCACGTTCAGGTCCAGGGCAGAGACAACAGTCATATAAGCCAGGAGGTAATAGTGGCGACAAGCCACGATACACTGAATGTGGGAAACAACATTGGGGCAGATGTTTAGCCAGGACGCGAGCATGCTTTAGGTGTAGACAGGAGGGTCACAGAGTAGAGAATTTCCCCAACAGTGGTACGGGGAACCAGCCTCCGAGTTCAAGTGGTGCTGGTACTTTTAGACAAATAATCTAGCAAGGGAAAACTTATGCTACTACGAGTCGAGGTGATGGAAATTCAGATTTGGTGGTAACAGGTACACTCCTAATACTTGGGCACCTTGCCTTCGTACTTTTTGATTCAGGTTCTACTCATTCCTTTATCTCCACATCTTTTGTGAGTCAAGCTAAATTAGAGCTGGAACCGTTGATATATGTTATGTCTGTTGCCACCCCGGTAGGGGTGAGTTTGTTGGCCACTAAGAAAGTGAAAGCATGTAAGGTGTTAGTGTCGGGTCATGAGTTAGATGTGACCTTGGTAGTCTTAGACATGAAAGAGTTCGATGTAATTCTAGGCATGGACTGGCTGGCAGAGAATCACGCCAGTATTGATTGTTTCCATAAGGAGGTGGTGTTTATGCCACCGTTGCAGGAAACCTACAAATTTAAAGGGTCCAAAACTGAGACTGCCCCTAGGGTGATTTCCACCCTAAAGGAAAGGAAGTTGATCAACCAAGGAGCATGGGGTGTGTTGGCGTGTGTGGCCGACACCAGATGTACTGAGATTTTAGCATCATCAGTACTAGTGGTAAATGAGTTTTTGGATGTCTTTCCTGAAGACCTTCCAGGGTTACCTCCTGCATGAGAGGTAGACTTTAACATAGAGCTCGAGCCAGGGACAACTTCTATATCTAAAGCTCCTTACATAATGGTCCCAACAGAGTTAAAGGAGCTCAAGTCACAGCTGCAGGACCTTTTTAATAAAGGGTTCATATGCCCCAGCGTGTCACCGTGGGGGGCACCTGTGTTGTTCGTGAAAAATAAAGATGAGTCTATGCATTTGTGCATAGACTATAGAGAGCTAAACAAGGTAACCATTAAGAACAAGTACCCTCTCCCTCGTATAGACGACCTCTTTGAGCAGTTACAGGGGGCAACGATGTTCTCTAAGATTGACCTGCGGTCATGTTATCACCAGTTGTGAATTCTGGCTTCAGCAAGTGTCCTTTCTAGGGCACGTGGTGTCAAGGGATGGAGTATTAGTGGACCCTGCAAAGGTAGAAACAGTGACTAAGTGGCCTTGCCCAACCATGGTCATCGAGGTGCATAGTTTCTTGGGTTTGGCAGGTTACTATCAAGAGGGACTTAGTTTATAATTAGATTATAAACAGATTGTTCATTAGAGAATCAATGGTACTTAAGGTACAAGATGTAATTATAGGGGTAAAACATACTTTTGACCCAACTGTAATTACAAACAACTTGTAAATGATCGACTTGCATGTAATGATTAAATCTATAGACACAACTTGTCCTACAGTGCATAAGAGTGCAACTCTAGGTCTATAGTGGAGTGACCTATAGTTAATGAATGAAAATTAATTAATTAAAGAGTTTAATTAATTAATTTTGTATTATTGGAGCTTATAATCTGTAGGTCCATAAGGTTCCCTTGCTAGCTCAATTTAGTTGAAAGAAAATTTTGAAATGTTCAAATTAATATTAATTTGAAGTGTTCAAATTAATATTTAATATATTATATTAAATATAAAAGAGGAAAATATATTTATTGTATTTGATACATTAAATATTAAAATTTGAAATGTTTTAATATTTAATTTGAAGTGTTCAAATTAATATTTAATATATTAGATATATTAAATATAAAAGAGAAAAATATATATTTTGTATTTGATACATTAAATATTAAAATAATTAATGTATATTTGATATATTAAATAAAAGATATTTATAGAATTTGAATAAGATTAAAATAAGTAAATATCGTAGGGGATTTGAATGAGATTCAAATAAATATAAGATATATTTTAATATATTAGATATTAAAATATAATATTTTAATTATGGCAAAGATTTTCCTTTGGTCTTTATAAATAGAACCATTGGGTTGAGCCATTAGACACAACACACATCTCCTCAAGAGAATTAGGGAATTCTCATTTTCTTTCAAGAGGCTCCCACAAGCTCTGGTCTTGTGTTCGAGTCATAGCCAGAAAGATTTTGTGGAAGAGATAAAGATCCGTCAGAAGAATCTCCATATTTTCAAGGTATGTTATGTTTAACCATAATATTATTATTTAATTCTAAATAAACTCAAACCGATTCTTACGCTTCTGCTTGGGTTTAATTAGATTATTCATTACATTTTCTTGGTAGCTCGATGTATTTATGGTCCATTTTGATCTTATCATTGATATTTTAAGTAGTCCAACTGATGCCTCACTTCTATATCTAATACGAATAGCTATATTAGACCATTAACAATTTTTATAAAGTGATTCCCCCAAGAGAAGACACCAAGCTATACCTAAGGGTGAAAGTCGATTGGAGTAGGTTAGAGTAGACATCCCGCCAACGTCGATGCCAGGTGTTGGTTGCAGTATATACAAACAAACCCTCCTTTAAAAAAAAAAACAATGGAACTGATCAACTAGTTAGTTGAAAAAATTCACAAATTGTTCGCTTCAAGTTATACCACATTTGCTACCAACATTGAATAAAATTTATGCAAAGTTAGCCAGCCTGAGTCAATTGCAGGTTCAGAATTTTGTGGTGGGAGGGCACAAGTGCATATAAGTTTAATAGGTACTTGACATTCAATTTTGTGTCTAATAGGTTATTGACTTATTCAACATTTTTTAAAAGTCACAAATCTACTAGACACAAAGTTTAGAGTCCTATTAGACATAAAATTCAATTTTATATATAATAAATCAATTAAGTTTTTAAAATTTTGAATATGTCAATGACCTACTAGATACAAATAGAAAGTTTAGGGACCTATTAGACATTTTTAAAGTTTAGGAACCTATTATACACAAAGTTGAAAGTTTAGGGACCAAAGACACAAAATTGAAAGTTTAAAGACTTATTAGACACTTTTTAAAGTTCAAGGATATTTTAGACACAAACTTGAAATTTCAAGGACTAAACTTGTAATTTAATCTTAAAAATGAAAATGTATATATACATAATTTTGTATTTTTTAAAAAAAAGAAAATATAACTAATTTATCTATATAGATATTCAACGAAAGAAATGAAACTTGAAATTGGGGATATCCATTTTTCTTGGAAAATAGAGAGGGATTGAAGACAAAATTTTCCCTATTAGCTAAATGGAGATGGAGACTAGGAATACATTCCCGTCACCTCCCCAATTTCTTTTTATATATAATAAACCCTAAATTTAAATGTTTATGAAAAATTATTTTTATTAGGAAATTAAGAAAAAAAAACTCTTTAAATGGGAAATTGTCATTAGAAATTAACCATTTAAATAGAAAAAATTCAATAGAATTTTATTTGATTTAATGAAGACTAACAAAATAATAATCACAAATATCCATCCCTACGTAGAAATATGTAGTAAAGTTTTTCTAAAATTGAGTTAATTTTTTTATACGAAATTAATTTTCTAAAAACCATTTATCAAAAATTTAAAATTAATTTTATCTATTTTCTTATCATTGGTATAAATGAATGAATAAATAAATATGATAAAAACTTCATTCATATTATTTTTTATCTCATAGATGAATTTAAATAAATAATAAACTCAAAAATTTTAAAAAATTAAATACATTAATAAAAATGAAAATCTTGCTTACAGTGCAAATTTATCGGAAAAAAAAGTTTAAATTATTTAATTAAAAATTAAAAGTATAGTTCTATTTAAAAATGAAAAATATATAATTTTTGTTAAAAAAATATTTAAAAAAAAATTATAATACTATATATTTTTCATTTAGTTATTTCTGGGATGAATTTGAATTCATGTTGGATTAGAAAAATCAAAAGTATTTACCTTTTTCTTTAGTTCGTCTAAATTATTTACTTTAAACTTTAAAGTTTAAAAAATGAATATATGTTTTTCATTAAAAAAATATACAAGTACTTTTATGTAAAGATTCAAAAACTGTAGTTTGCAGGATTTGATCTCAGGACCGAATAGGGGCAAACAAGCGTGAAAGGAAGTCAACCAATATACAAAAGGAAAATTTGAATTTTTTGAAGTCAAACTAAATATACATAAAATATACTTTCAAGTTGAGGGGGGAGGGGGCGACGTAGATCCGCCCCTGACCTGAGTATAGTTCAACTGGTTGAGGCATATATGTTCGATCCAAAGGTTAGAGATTTGAATTCTGCTTAAATTCAAAAAAATTGATGCAAAATTAAAATACAATTTTACAATGAAGCTTAGAAGTGAATATTGAAATCCAAAAGAACTAAGGAAATCAATATGGGTTGATCAGTTTGAACCGACATATTGGATGGTGTGTTGATTTTGCAGTATACAAACCAACACATTAGTCAGTCCATGGGTATCAAATCCAACAAATAATAATTCATGACTTGAAAGATAATTTCTGATTATAAGTCGCACGTAGAGTCGAATCTACAAAAATTTATTTAATTTATTTATCAAAATATAAAATTCGCGGGTTTTGAGAATTTAATAAAATAAATGTATAACATAAGAGATAAGTCAATATGGAAAAAGATTAAGCTAAAGTTATAGTTTTAGTAGTGAATCAATTATTGATTCAAATATTAATTTTATTTATTCATTGCAAAATTAGTTAGGGTTTTTAAGGAAAGCTTTAACAACCTATCCTTCTTATTCATTTGATAAAAAAAAACTTCTATTAATCACTTTCTTGTCAATAAACAATCCTAGAAAAGTTTTTAAAATTTAATCTATCTATAATAGTTTTTAAAATTTAATCTATCTATAATATTAAAATTGCCAGAGACAACAAATTCTAGCCAACAACTATGAGACGTTTGTGTTCACACGTAATTTTAGTAAAGAAATGAGATACGTGTAAATAAATTTAATTTTTATTCATTTGAATGTAGTAGAGTACAATTTCTAATTTGTTCATTTGATTCTTTCTCTCAAATTTACATATGTCTCGAAGGCTTTGCAACTTGTTCTCGAATGTAAATTTATCTCAAGGGCTTCGCAACTTGTTCTCGAATGTGGATTTGTCTCAAGAGCTTTGCAACTTTTTCTCAATCTTCAAAGTCTTCTAGTCTTCAAGGCTCTAGTTCAAAAAGTGTTTGTTCTTCAAGAGTTTAGGGAGTCTTCTGATATTTGTTTTTGAATTCTTTCTAAGTTCTCTGGAGAGTTTCCACTTCTGAACCCCTCAAATGGAGGGAGAAACTCTCTATTTATGGCGTTTCTTAGGGCTCCAAGTGGGCTTGGGCTTGACTATTGGACTAGGTCTGGTTGGCCTTGGGCCTAAACTCGTTTGGACTTGGTCTGATTGACTTTGGGCATAGCCCTTTGGGTTAGGACTTTGCTGGATTAGGGCCCTCCCATTTGGGCTTTGTCTGAAATTGACCCAAATTTCATATAACCCAATTGCATATTTGGATTTGTCATAATTTAATTTAGGGAAATTGTAATGGTTAGCAAAAAACATTAGGATATTTGTAAATGTAGTAATGATTTTTGAGATTTGCAAATATAGCAAAAAATTTTAAATCTGATTTCTATTTTTTATTATTCAGATTGTACCTTCATTGGTGTATCAACAATATATCAGTAGTATATCTAAAATAAAGTATATTAGTAGTATATCAGTGATATATTTTATTTTAGGTATATATGATATAAGTACTGATATACTGTTGATATACTTCATATTAGGTATATCAGTGAAATGATATACCTAAAATGTACTTACTTTGTCACTAAAGGTCAATAGTGACGAAGTTCTTTATTTTGTTGCTAAATGTCAACAATGATGAAATTCCTTATTTCATCTCTAAAGAACAACAACAATGAAATGCTTTATTTTGTCGCTAAAAGCTTAATGATGACAAAATCATTTATTTCGTTGCTAAAGATCGATAATGATAAAATCACTTATTTTTTCATTAAGGTCATCAAAGCCGAAATCACTTATTTCATCGCTAAAGGTCAACAATGACAAAATGCATATTCCATCACTATAAATCATCAACAACGAAACTTTTGTTTTGCCACTTAAGATCAATAATGACAAAATCACTTATTCTATCGTTTAAAGGTCAACAACCATGAAAATAATTGTATGTCATTGAGATAGCGATGAAATCTCATTTACGTTGTTAGTTGTAGCTAAGAATCGTTTTTGTTGCTATTGATCTTGCAGTGAAACAATGTTTCATTGTTGAAGCTTCTGAAGAAAGGTCATATTTGTTGCAATTAATGCTTGTGACAAAACAATCTTTTGTTAATGAAATTTGTGACCAAATGTTATTTTAATTGTTGTTGACCTAAGCGCTAAAATTATTTTCTTTATTGCAGTGGTATTTCTAATTTAATTATGTAAATTTTTCAGAGCATATTTAATTGATGATGTAAAATTTTTGTAAAGCTAACTTTAGTTTTTTTTTTTTAATTAAAAAAAACTATTTAATTCAATTTTTCTTCATAATTTCCAAATATATGATTAATTATGTTTAAATTTATAAATTCAATAAGAACCATTCGGCATATAAAGTACAACAATAACTAAAATTTTGGAAACTTGCATATTTACAAAGTTGAATACATATACATCAACTTAATACATAGTGACTATTTTGTCCAAAAAAAAGGTGCAAAATTTTACATCACAAATCTCATCAATTAAAAAAAAATCACGTCATTGATCTTCAACTCTCAATCCCACATGTAATAAATTGAAATATCTTGTAGATGAAATATTTTAAATAAGTAGAAATATAAACAAAACGATAAAGTTAACAAAATTTAATCTACAACTAACACTTAAATTAAAAAAAAATAGACAATATATTATATCTTATTCGTTCGACTTTGATTGGCAAAGCAACAAAGATTTTAATCAAATCTTCTATCATTATATATTTAATTTATGTTATTTAATGAAATGTTGTAGATTTTTTGTGTCATAGAATTTGTTTGATAAATATATTTAAAACAATTAATAGAAACTCAATAACAACAAAGTACTAAAATCTGTCATTTGAAAAAACCCCAAAATCTTAAAAGATCTCCAAGTACCAGTACTTTCTCCCAAACAAGAATCTAAAACGCGCGTATTGAACTTTTTTAAAAAATAAAATAAAATTTGACAAGCATGAGTGAGAGAAACTAAGATGAGGGTTTCTGGGTAGAAGAGAAAGACATTATTGCTCATACCTGTGAGAAAAGTAGCCTTCATCATCGACCTCATGGTGATGAAAATGATTTTGGATAACAACTACAACAATGCAGGGCTTTATGAACCTATTATGTATAGAGAAAGACTCATATGGTCAATAAAAACAAACACACATAAAATGAAACAAAATAAAATTACCTTTATCTTTAAAAAAGCTCGAGCTAGTGTAGGAGACTTTGATTTTATTGCTATCTGGATGAAATAAAAACAAACACAATTTTTTGTGTTTTATGCTGAAGAAAGAGATCGATTTAATGAGATTTTGATTTTGTAAGATAGAGAGGGAATACGAGAGAGATGGGAGAAAGAGAGAAATGGGTTCAGTAAGTTAGAGGGAATGTGAGAGAGATGAGAAGAAGAGACAAAATTAGAAAAATAATTTAGAAATATCAAAATAAGGGAGAATGAAGGTTTTGAGGTTGAGAAAATATAGGAAAAAATGGGTTCTGGAGAGAGATTTTGAAGGAAGAAAATGTGAGCGTGAGAGGGAGAGTTTTAAGGGAGGGAAAGTGAAATAGTCAAAATTTTTTTTTTTGTTTTCTCAAATTTTCAATTTATAAAAATCTAAAAATACTCAATTTTAAGAAGACAAAAATCAATCCAAATTCGAAGGAAAACATACATTATTAATTGAGCTTGATTGAAAATTTTGGAATGAACAAAAAATTAAATTTAATTAATTTAAAATTTTAAAATTTTAAAGGTTATTAATTAACTATATTTTTAACACAGATAAATTTTATGGCCATCCTATTTTATCTTTTAGTAAATTATTTTTAATGAATGTGATAATATCAATAACATTACTAAAATTGTTTTACAAAAATTAGCATGTAGATTTAAGTTTAATCAAACTTGAGATAAACTCTTATTTTTTTTAAATTAAACCTAAGTTAAATTCTTAATAATAATTTTATTCTCTAATATCATAATAAAATTTCAAAAAATATAACAAATAACTACCTTATTAAATATTTTTTCATATAACAACATATTCAAATTTTAAATATGAAACATAATAATTAGAATCAAAATAAATATTATAAATGACTCTTATTTATGCTCATTTTAATAATATATAATATAATTGTGGGTAGATTAACATAATTAAATATAACTATTACAAAATTTATTTTACATATTAAAATTATTTGACAACAAACTTGTAGAAAAATACTCATAAAATTGTGACCCACCTAAAGTTATTAGATTATATTTATTTTGATTTACTTTCAGGTTAAGTTCAATTACCATAAGCCAAAATGAGCATAGTTGCGATAATTGAGATGTACCCTCGACCAAGAGGTCAGATGTTCGAAAATCCTCAAACCCCTAAATGTTGTTGAACTCAAAAAACAATAAAAAAATCAATTACCACACACTTTTTCAACAAATTCCTCACAAAAATAGTGTGGATATATCAATTTTTTGAAAGATACACATGATTTATTGGTATTTTAATGACAAAATGATATTATACAATGTCATTCAAAATTTATTAAATTTTATGTTAGATTTTTCTTTTTAGAAGATCAAAAGCTAGAACTTAATAAATTTTAGGAGAGAAGCTCAAATGTTAAGTTTTTAGTTATATTTACATGTCAAAGAAAAAAAGATTAGTGATTACTATTAGAGTAACGCCTAATATATAATTTATCAAAAAAATCTAATGTAAAATTTGGTAGAAAATAATTTCATCATCTTCGACATCTACACAAATGATTTTACATAAAAATTAAAAATAAAAACTATTTGAAAACTTGTTTTCTAATGATTTTGAGTGATTAACATTCGGATGAATTTAAAAAAAAAAACTATGTTATTTGTTATTCCTCAAGTAGAATCATTTGAAAGTTTAAGTGATTTAAATTATGCTTTAATTTTAAAAAAATCAAGCTCAAATAGTAAGATTTTAGAAAGATTCTATAATAATTTATGGCAAAGTACGAATTTAATATCATCATATTTTAGATTTTAATTGTTTTGAATAACCTTCATTTTAAACCCTCTATCATTACAAAAAAAAAAAAAAATATATACAAAATACTAAATCAAGAAATATCATATAATATTTTATTTTGCTTATAAAATATGAATTTAATTTTTTTATAATAATTAATAATAATTTGATCAAACTAATTTCAATCAACGTAATATTATTTCATTGCAGTTGCATCTTCAGCTATAAAAATTATATTTTATTGTTGAAAATTGATCAACCCTATATAGTGACTGTTGGAATAGAAATTTTGGCCAATCAAAAATTGCCATGTCATTAATTTAAATTAGTGGCAAAATTATTTATTTAATTAGGGAATATTTAAATTTGCAAGTATCCCTAAATTAAATTAAAGTAAATCTCAATATGCAATTGGGTTATATGAAATTTGGGCCGATTTTAGATAAAGCCCAAATGGGAGGCCCTAATCCAGCAAAGTCTAGGCCCAAAGTCAATCAGTCCTAGCCCACAAGGCTAGGCCCAAGGTTAATCAGGCTCAGTCCATGGACCAGGCTCAAAGTCCACCAGGCCCAGTCCAATAGTCTAGCCTAAGCCCATCTGGAGGTCCTGGAAAACTCTATAAATAGAGAGCCCCTCCTCCATTTTGGGGGTTCAGAAATTAGAGACCTCAGAGAGAATTCAAAACAAAAGCCAGAAGACTCCCTGGGTTCTTGAAGATCAAATTCCTCCTGAACGAAGAACACTTCCTCGAAGATCAAGAACACTTATTCGAGATTCCAAGAATCCATTGAAGCTTCAATCTCGAGAATAAGCTCTACAGCCTTCGAGTGAAACATACAAGCAAGAGAGAGAATCAGAGGATCAAGTATTAGAGATTGTATTCCACTACATTCAAATCAATACAAACACAAAGGTTCATTTGCACGTGTTCTTATTTCTTTGTTGAAAATCTCGTGCGAACAAATTGGCACGCCCAGTGGGACTATCTCTACCTCTCATCTCTTTCTCTTTCAAGTACAGCAATGGCACCAAAGAAAGCTGCATCCAAGGTTACTGCTCCAAGCAACACATACGCGGGACCAGTTACTCGCAGTCGATCTCAAGGGGTTGAAATAAATGAAGATCGAACCCCTGATGCGATTGCGAACAGAATTGTTAAACTGATCGAAGAATCTTCCAAGGACAAGGTTGTTGTCAAGGACAACCCGCTGTTTGATCAATCCACTCCTGCTGGCAGTCAATCAAAGACGACGTCAAATCCAGATGTGATGTCTGTAATGATGGCTGATGTAGACTCCGATGAAAGGATGGCGGAGATGGAAAGGAAAATCAATCTTCTGATGAAGGCAGTCGAAGAAAGGGACCAAGAGATTGCCTACCTGAAAAACCAGATGCAAAGTCGAGAAGTTGCTGAGTCGAGTCAGACCCCTACTGCAAAGAAGACTGACAAGGGGAAGACTGTTGTCCAGGAAGAGCAACCACAACAATCAGCCTCTGTTGCTTCCTTGTCCGTCCAGCAGCTGCAGGATATGATTATGAGCTCTATTAGAGCTCAGTATGGCGGGCCCACCCAAAATTCTCTCATGTACTCTAAACCATACACTAAGAGAATTGACAACTTAAGGATGCCTGTGGGATACCAACCTCCAAAATTTCAGCAGTTCGATGGGAAGGGTAACCCTAAGCAGCATGTTGCTCACTTTGTTGAGACATGCGAGAATGCTGGAACTCGCGGCGACCTTCTAGTCAAGCAGTTTGTCCTCACCTTGAAAGGGAATGCCTTCGACTGGTATACTGATCTTGAGCCTGAGACGATCGATAGTTGGGAACAGTTTGAAAGAGAGTTCCTTAATCGCTTCTATAGTACGAGGCGAACTGTCAGCATGATGGAGCTCACCAATACAAAGCAGCGAAAGGCGAGCCTGTCGTCGACTACATCAATCGCTGGAGAGCTCTAAGTCTTGACTGCAAAGACCGTCTCACCGAGTTGTCTGCTGTAGAGATGTGCATCCAAGGTATGCATTGGGGATTGCTTTACATCTTACAGGGCATAAAACCCCGCAGCTTTAAAGAGTTAGCAACTCGAGCTCATGACATGGAGCTAAGCATTGCTGCTAGAGGAAGTAAAGACATTTTAGTCCCCGAGGTGAAAAGGGAAAAGAAGGAAGTGAAAAGCACCGAAAAAGTTTCAAATGGTGCTACTGCCAAACAATCTATGGTCGTCAACACGACCCCTTTAAAGTTTACTCCAAAAGGAAAAGAAATCAAGATGGAGAAACGACCAGATGGAGGCGAGAGACGTCGCCTAACTTTGAAAGAGAGGCAAGAAAAGGTTTATCCATTTCCAGATTCTGATGTTCCAGGCATGCTGGAACAATTGCTGGAAAAACAACTCATTCAACTACCTGAATGTAAACGACCGGAGGAGTTAGGAAAGGTGAATGATCCTAACTACTGCAAATACCACCGAGTTATTAGCCACCCCGTGGAGAAATGTTTTGTGCTCAAAGGGGTGATTATGAGATTAGCCCGTGAGAAGAAAATTGAGCTAGATCTTGATGAAGTGGCCCAAACAAATCATGCGGCTATAACGACTCAGCCCAAAGTCCAGTCACCTACAAGATTGTCTTACGAGGGAAAAAGAAGCCTCATTCAGTTCGGATCCTTTGAACCTATTGCTGTTTGGTCAAAGAAAGAACCCCAAATCAAGAACTACCAAGAGAATGGCCTTCAAAAGAAGTACATCCAAGAAAAGGATGAACATACTAAAGATGAAGACGAAGGCTGGACTGTTGTGACTCGTCGCAAGAAGCGACAACAAAGCTATGCTCAAAAGGAATCTCGGCTATTTCGGGAGCACAAGAGAAAAAGAAAGTCACAAAGGAAGAAAGGAAAAAAGAATGCAAGGAAGTTCGCTTGCATTGTGGAAAACGATGAGGATTTCTTCTGTCCTTGACAGCCAGTGACTCTAGAGGAATTCCTTCCAAAGAACTTTCTAAGTGTTGGACAAGATGAAGCACTTGATGTGGTTGCATGTCATGTTGTCAGCACAAGTGAGGATCCTCCAAGCTCACTGAGGTGACAACTGGGCTGGAAAACCAATCATCTTTCAGTATAGAGGACCTGTTGTCACTCCCTCAAGCAGCTAAAAGCGCTCTTATTGAGGCGCTGATAGACTCCGACAGTGCAAGTGCTCCAACTTCTACGATACATACATGCGCGTCGTGTTGTATGTCAATAGGTTTTACAGATGAAGACCTGCTGCTGGGGTCGAAGCCCCACAATAGACCTCTGTTTGTCTCGGGGTACATTCGAGAGCAGAGAGTTGGTCGAATCCTTATCGACGACGGATCTGCTGTCAACATAATGCCTAAGTCAACAATGAAGCAGTTAGGCATCTTGACGGAAGAGCTGTCATACAGCAAACTGGTGATCCAAGGCTTCAACCAAGGTGGGCAACGAGCCATTGGCATGGTACGCTTAGAGCTCATCATTGGAGATCTAAAAGCTGATACCTTGTTCCACGTCATAGACTCCAAGACCACTTACAAGCTGCTTCTTGGTCGTCCTTGGATTCATGGAAACGGGGTCATAACTTCTACGCTGCATCAGTGTTTCAAATTTTACCAGGATGGCATTAAGAAAGTGGAAGCAGACACTAATCCATTTTCGGAAGCTGAGTCCCATTTTGCTGATGCAAAGTTCTACATGAAGGGTGATGGCATAGGAGAAACTGTACCAGCAAAGATCCCTTTGATTAAAAGTGGTAGTAAGCCTAAAGAAGAACCACAAGTCGATATGAGAAAAGAGACTGTTAAGGAAACAGACGGGCCTGCCCTAAAAAGAGATGAAGCCTCTACAAGCTCTGCGAAGTCCAAGGCTTTGAGAGATGAGAAAACCTCAAGTGTTCCTGTCTTGCGCTATGTCCCTCTATCTCGACGCAAGAAGGGTGAATCACCTTTTGCCGAATGTTCAAGGAATTTGAGAGTCGGGGACATTGAAATCCTGAAGGAAAACTTTGTCACGCCTCTCACAAAGATAACAAAACAGGAGGTCAAGAAACCTATGGATGACCCAACAAAGACGTTTCTGCCTGAAAGACGAACGAATGACGGATTCGACCCGAAGGCGTATAAACTCTTAGCAAAAGCAGGCTATGACTTTACAACTCACACCGAGTTTAAAAGTCTAAAATTCTTCGATGAAAGACCTGAGCTCTCTTCAACACAGAAGAAACTTCTGAAAGAGGGCTCTGCTCTACCAGTGTCAAAGAAAGGGCTTGGATATAAGTCCCCTGAGCCAGTTCGCATAACGAGAAAAGGGAAGGCGAAGGTGGCAGACACAAACCACATAACAGTGGAGGAGGTTGATGATTCAAATGTAAAGGAAGACGTCAGCAGAAGGACTTCTGTTTTTAGACGTGTCGGGCCGTCAGTAGCGCGACCTTCAACTCTTCAGCGATTAGGAGCGACTCCGATAGAAGAAGATGGGTCACTTCCTGCCTCTGGTTCCACTCGGCTTTCGGCCCTCCAGAGGATAAGTATGCCTGCTAAGGAAGAAAATGCTTCATCAGCTCCAACTTCTAATTCTACTCGACCTTCGGTCCTTCAAAGGTTAAGTATGGCTACAAGCGAAGGGGAGAGTTCCTCATCGACTCCAACTTTGGCACGGCCGTTAGCTTTGCAAAGATTAAGTGTGCCTACGACGAAGAGAAAAGATGCACTTTCAACCTCAACCGCGAGCCGACCATCAGCTTTTCAAAGGTTGAGTGTAACCACGTCAAGAAGTGGGGACTCTCCATCGTCAGTCTTTGACCGGCTTCAACATGATTGCCCAGTGGAGACCTCAAAAGATAAGTCCTTTGTTGAAACGAAGAATGATGGAGAAATTCGCAGTGCCTTTCCCTCTCGAATGAAGAGAAAAACCTTCGTTACTGTCAACGCAGAAGGTTCGTTGAGGGTAAAGCGACGTGATGTCGTCATCACCAATCCCTCAAAAGAGGATTTGGAACATGAGGAGGGTCAGACCTCTTGTCACCATATCACCGTTGAAGAGGAAACGAGGTCTGAAGTGTCTGAAGAAGATGCAGACGAGGCACCATTTCTGCTTGAGGATGGCAGTCAATCAACAGTGGACAAGCTTAAAGAGGTGAACCTCGGCACGCCAGAGGAGCCGCGTCCAACTTTCATAAGTGCATCGCTTACTTGTGAGGAAGAAGGCAAATATATGAACTTGCTCACGTCGTATAGAGATGTCTTTGCTTGGTCGTATAAAGAGATGCCTGGACTTGATCCAAAAGTAGCTGTCCATCATCTCGCCATCAAACAGGGGTATAGACCGGTCAAGCAATCTCAACGACGCTTTCGTCCAGAACTGATTCCCCAAATTGAGGCGGAAGTCAATAAGTTGATTGAAGCAGGATTCATTCGCGAGGTAAAATATCCAACTTGGATAGCCAACATTGTTCCTGTCAGAAAGAAGAATGGACAACTTCGCATCTGCGTCGACTTTCGCGACTTGAATAATGCATGTCCAAAAGACGACTTCCCAGTGCCTATTACTGAGATTATGGTTGACGCCACTACAGGACATGAAGCTCTATCTTTTATGGATGGATCATCGGGATATAACCAAATTCGAATGGCCCTGGCAGATGAAGAGATGACAGCCTTTCGAACTCCAAAAGGGATATACTGTTACAAGGTAATGCCCTTTGGACTGAAGAACGCTGGTGCAACCTATCAACGTGCCATGCAGAAGATTTTCGATGATATGTTACATAAACACGTCGAGTGCTATGTCGATGATCTCGTCGTCAAGTCCAAGAAAAGACGATCATTTGGAGGATCTAAAAGTGGTCTTTGAGCGACTAAGAAAGTATCAGTTGAAGATGAACCCTCTCAAGTGTGCATTTGGCGTCACCTCTGGAAAGTTCCTCGGATTTGTGGTAAGACATCGAGGAATCGAGATAGACCAGTCAAAGATTGAGGCCATTCAAAAAATGCCAAGGCCAAGAAATCTCCACGAGTTGAGAAGCCTTCAAGGTCATTTGGCCTACATCCGGAGATTCATCTCCAACTTAGCCGGTCGATGTCAGCCTTTTCAAAGGTTAATGAAGAAAGGAGAAGACTTCAAATGGGATGAAGCATGTCAAAACGCTTTTGACAGCATCAAAAAGTACTTGCTTAGTCCCCCTGTTTTAGGCGCCCCTATAATAGGGAAGCCGTTGATACTGTACATCACTGCGCAGGAAAGGTCGCTTGGAGCGTTGCTGGCCCAAGAAGGAGAAAAAGGGAAGGAACGAGCCCTTTATTACTTGAGCAGGACTCTGAATGGAGCTGAAGTAAATTACTCTCCAATCGAAAAGATGTGTCTTGCTCTTTTCTTCGCTATTGACAAACTAAGGCACTACATGCAGGCCTTTACAGTACACCTAGTGGCGAAAGTTGACCCTATAAAGTACATCTTGTCAAGACCAATTATTTCTGGACGTTTAGCCAAATGGGCAATCTTACTCCAGCAATATGACATTGTCTATGTACCTCAAAGGGCGGTAAAAGGACAAGCATTGGCAGATTTCTTGGCAAATCACCCAATTCCATCAGACTGGAAGTTATGCGAGGATTTGCCCGACGAAGAAGTCTTCTATGTAGAAATCACAGAGCCTTGGACCATGTATTTTGATGGTGCGGCACGAAGAAATGGAGCGGGGGCAGGCATTGTCTTTATCTCGCCTGAAAAACACATGCTTCCTTATAGCTTCACGCTCCGTGAGTTATGCTCGAACAATGTTGCTGAATACCAAGCGCTAATAATTGGCCTCCAAATGGCTATAGAGTTTGGCATAGCATACATTGAAATCTATGGCGATTCAAAGTTGATTATTAGTCAACTCTTGCTTGAGTATGATGTGAAGCATGAGGACTTGAAGCCTTATTTCAGCTATGCAAGGCAACTGATGGGAAAGCTTGATAGCATTATGCTGAAGCATGTTCCAAGGTCAGAAAATAAGAGGGCAGATGTGCTAGCAAATTTGGCCACCGCTCTAACAATCTCAGAGGATGTGACAGTAAATATCTCACTTTGTCAACAGTGGATCGTGCCACCAGTCGATGATGAACAACAAGAAGTAAATATGATCTCTGTCTATGCCATTGAAGAGGAAGACTGGCGACAGCCTATCATAGAATACCTTCAGCATGGGAAGCTTCCCACAGATCCGCGACGTAAGGCTGATGTACGAAGAAGAGCCTTCAGATTCATCTATTACAAGGAGACTCTTTATCGTCGTTCTTATGAAGGACTGTTCCTTCGATGCCTTGGAAAAGAAGAGTCGATCAAGGCACTAGAGGAAGCGCATTCAGGCGTTTGTGGTGCTCACCAGTCAGGTCCAAAACTTCATTTCCAGTTAAAAAGGATGGGCTACTACTGGCCCACGATGATCCATGATTCGATGGAGTATGCAAAGAAGTGTGAAGCTTGTCAGTTTCACGCAAACTTCATACATCAACCGCCAGAACCTCTCCATCCAACTGTTGCTTCATGGCCTTTTGAAGCTTGGGGGCTTGACCTAGTTGGTCCAATAACACCTAAGTCGTCAGCAGGACATTCCTATATTCTGGCAGCGACAGATTACTTCTCGAGATGGGCCGAAGCAATCGCATTAAGAGAAGCCAAGAAAGAAAATGTCGTGGACTTCATCAGAACTCATATTTTCTACCGATACGGCATCCCGCATCGTATCGTGACGGATAATGGAAGGCAGTTTTCCAACAGCTTAATGGACAAGTTGTGCGAGAAGTTCAAGTTCAAGCAGTACAAGTCATCCATATACAATGCCGAAGCAAATGGCCTGGCAGAGGCATTCAACAAGACATTGTGCAACTTGTTGAAGAAAGTAGTCTCTAAGACAAAAAGAGACTGGCAGGAAAGGATTGGTGAAGCATTATGGGCCTACCGCACTACGCATCGCACTCCTACAGGGGTCACGCCTTATTCCCTTTGTCTATGGGGTGGAGGCTGTGCTCCCATTAGAAAGAGAAATTCCATCACTCAGGATGGCTGTACAAGAAGGATTGACTACAGAAGACAACGCAAAACTGCGTCTCCAAGAGCTAGAAGCGCTGGATGAGAGAAGACTAGATGCTCAACAGGCACTTGAATGTTACCAAGCACGAATGACCAAAGCCTTCGATAAACATCTCAGGCCCCGGTCATTTCAAGTTGGTGATTTAGTACTTGCTGTCCGAAGACCTATCATCACAACGCGACATACAGGAAACAAGTTCACACCTAAATGGGATGGACCCTACATTGTCAAAGAAGTCTACACCAATGGAGCATACAAGATCGTGGATAAAGACGGCTTAAGAATCGGCCCCATCAACTGAAAGTTTCTTAAAAAGTTTTATGCATAAGATGTAAACACTCCTAATCGTAAGAGTATAAACTACATGATGCTCCTGGCCCGCATGAGCTTAAAAGGTGAACGGCCCTAATAAAAAAATGTATTCGTTTGAACTACGTTATGACTTGATCCCTTCCACTCAAAGGGTACGTAGGCAGCTTAAAGAAAAAAAAACTTTAAGTTCAGTCTCTTAAAAAAAAAAAAAGCATTTCCTCCCTCATGAAGCAAGACGATGAGTTGGATGCATATGATAGAGTTTTGTTCTCTTCAATTTAGTTCATTGCTCACCTTCTTAAGGTTCAAGCATCTTCACTCGCTGCAAGTTAGAAGTTAACAAGAGAAATTTGCAAAGAAAAAAAAAAGTAAAAAAAAAAAAAAAAAAGTGAAAAAAAAAATGGGTGAAGCCAAAGAAAGACCGCACCAACTCCACCAGAGTTAGGGTCGAGTCTTCCAAAAGTAAAATAAAACCGCCCTCAACTCCACCTGAGTTAGGGTCGAGTCTTCTACAAGTAAAACAAGACTGCCCTAACTCTACCAGAGTTAGGGTCGAGTCTTCCACATGTAAAACAAGACTGCCCTCAACTCCACCAGAGTTAGGGTCGGGTCTTTCAAAGGTAAAACAAGATGGAAGGTGCCATCCTAATTCCGCCTGAATCAGGGGTTGGTCACCTTCGAAATTGAAGAAGACGTCGAAGCCGTCGAAAGGTGCCATCCTAATTCCGCCTGAATCAGGGGTTGGTCACCTTCGAAATTGAAGAAGACGTCGAAGCCGTCGAAAGGTGCCATCCTAATTCCGCCTGAATCAGGGGTTGGTCACCTTCGAAATTGAAGAAGACGTCGAAGCCGTCGAAAGGTGCCATCCTAATTCCGCCTGAATCAGGGGTTGGTCACCTTCGAAATTGAAGAAGACGTCGAAGCCGTCGAAAGGTGCCATCCTAATTCCGCCTGAATCAGGGGTTGGTCACCTTCGAAATTGAAGAAGACGTCGAAGCCGTCGAAAGGTGCCATACTAATTCCGCCTGAATCAGGGGTTGGTCACCTTCGAAATTGAAGAAGACGTCGAAGCCGTCGAAAGGTGCCATCCTAATTCCGCCTGAACCAGGGGTTGGTCACCTTCAAAATTTAAGAAGACGTCGAAGCCGTCGAAAGGTGCCATCCTAAATTCCACCTGAATCAGAGGTTGGTCACCTTCAAAATTGAAGAAGACGTCGAAGCCGTCGAAAGGTGCCATCCTAATTCCGCCTGAATCAGGGGTTGGTCACCTTCGAAATTGAAGAAGACGTCGAAGCCGTCGAAAGGTGCCATCCTAATTCCGCCTGAATCAGGGGTTGGTCACCTTCGAAATTGAAGAAGACGTTGAAGCCGTCGAAAGGTGCCATCCTAATTCCGCCTGAATTAGGGGTTGGTCACCTTCGAAATTGAAGAAGACGTCGAAGCCGTCGAAAGGTGCCATCCTAAATTCCGCCTGAATCAGGGGTTGGTCACCTTCGAAATAGAAGAAGACGTCGAAGACGCCGAAGCTGCCGAAGCTGTCGAAAGGTGCCATCCCAAATTCCGCCTGAATTAGGAGTTGGTCACCTTCGAAGTTGAAGAAGACATCTTAGCTGCAAGCAAGAATAAAAAAAAAAAAAAAACAAGGGGGCATATATATTGTTTTTAAAAAAAAAATACCTACCTGTTTACCTTGTGATATTTTCTTCCATAGGAAAAGTATTTGCAAGTCTTGCAAATGTAAAAAAAAAAATAAAAAAAAAAAAAATCGAAAAAAAAATCGAAAAAAAAAAAAAAGAAAATAAAGAAAGAAAAAAAAAGAAGGAAAAAAAAAATGAGACTTGCCTATTCCTCATTCCTCAATGTGAAGCTCCACTCACTCTTTGTTGATGTGAATTGATGGAAGACTCATCTCCCCTATTTATAGTGGAGGAAAAGATAAAATCAAATCTAATTTGAATTCAAAGATCATATCAAGAAGATCAAATCAAAACCAAAATTGGGTAGGATTTCGTCTCAAATTAAAGTTTGGCATATCTTATCTCAAATTAAAAATTGGCTGCAAGCCAAATTAAAATTTTATTCCAAATCCAAAGTTCAAATTTGGTAGAATTTTATCTCAAAAAGTAAAATTTGGGCATAATCCAAATTTTATCCCAAATCAAAATTTGATTAAAGTCCAAATTCAAGTTCTATTCCAATTCCAAAATATAATTGGGTAGACTTTTATCTCAAAAAGTGAAATTTGGGCATAATCTAAATTTTATCCCAAATCAAAATTTGATTAAAGTCCAAATTCAAGTTCTATTCCAATTCCAAAATATAATTGGGTAGACTTTTATCTCAAAAAAAAAAGTGAAATTTGGGCATAATCTAAATTTTATCCCAAATCAAAATTTGATTAAAGTCCAAATTCAAGTTCTATTCCAATTCCAAAATATAATTGGGTAGACTTTTATCTCAAAAAAGTGAAACTTGGGCACTTCAAATTCAAGCTTCAAATCAAAATTCATTGGTAGATTCTAAACTATGCCCTACATAAAAAAATGGGTATAATTTGAATACCACTTGAAATTCAAATAAAATTCAAATTTGAATTAAGGAGAACATAAATTCTACCGAAATTCAAATCTCGATGCCAAGTAAGAAAATCAAAATTATGACCCAAATTCATATTTTGATGAATTGGCACATCAAATGGAGTCCAAATTAGGAGCAAATACCTTAAATTTGATTCCAAATTATATTTTTCGAGATCCATTCACACATACTAGTGCATAAAACTCGAAAAGGGGGCATTTGTTGGAATAGAAATTTTGGCCAATCAAAAATTGCCATGTCATTAATTTAAATTAGTGGCAAAATTATTTATTTAATTAGGGAATATTTAAATTTGCAAGTATCCCTAAATTAAATTAAAGTAAATCTCAATATGCAATTGAGTTATATGAAATTTGGGCCGATTTTAGATAAAGCCCAAATGGGAGGCCCTAATTCAGCAAAGTCTAGGCCCAAAGCCAATCAGTCCTAGCCCACAAGGCTAGGCCCAAGGTTAATCAGGCTCAGTCTATGGACCAGGCTCAAAGTCCACTAGGCCCAGTCCAATAGTCTAGCCTAAGCCCATCTGGAGGTCCTGGGAAACTCTATAAATAGAGAGCCCCTCCTCCATTTTGGGGGTTCAGAAATTAGAGACCTCACAGAGAATTCAAAACAAAAGCCAGAAGACTCCCTGGGTTCTTGAAGATCAAATTCCTCCTGAACGAAGAACACTTCCTCGAAGATCAAGAACACTTCTTCGAGATTCCAAGAATCCATTGAAGCTTCAATCTCGAGAATAAGCTCTACAGCCCTCGAGTGAAACATACAAGCAAGAGAGAGAATCAGAGGATCAAGTATTAGAGATTGTATTCCACTACATTCAAATCAATACAAACACAAAGGTTCATTTGCACGTGTTCTTATTTCTTTGTTGAAATTCTCGTGCGAACAGTGACACTAACAACAATGAAAAATAATATTGATTTCCAACCAATGAGATACTCATCATTTTTATCTTATTTTATTTTTATTCATTAAAAATAATACTTGATTTTAATTTGCACAAGTTATCATCCATATATGTATTTTAAACTTTTTAATTTTTTTAATAATATATACATAATTTCTCTTTATTTTAGAATTTTTAATAATTAAAACAAAAAATTAAGAGATATATATATATATATATATATATATATATATATATATATATATATATATATAGTTATAAAGTAGTTTAATTTATAAACGTATAACCTTATTTCTAAGTCAATTCACCTTTACTTTTAATATTTTCAATGTAATATATATTTTAAAATTTCTTCAACATTATTTTTTTAAATAAAAACTATTGTATAACAAATTTTGAGCAATATTATTTTTGTTTTGAAAAATATTTATCGTTTCACTTAGAATCAAGGAAAAACAATAAAGTAGAAGATTATTTATTTATCCAATTATATATCATTGATTATTCTAACTTAAATTCAATTAAATCTCTGCATTTTGAACTTCCAAAAATCTTGTTAGAATTTTCTAACTTCACAAAAATAAGAGAATATAACTATCTTTAAGGAATCAAGAATGAATTTATAACTAAATTTTTTTAAAAAAATATATCAAGATTTATATCAATGTTTTTAAAAGGTAATTCTATTATATTTAAAACGTTTAAATCTTGAAAGTAAAATATGAAATTTTATTGTTTTTTATAAATAATAAGATGAATTAACTATATTTTAAATATATGATTTAAAATATGACTAAATAAACTCATTGGCACTCACATGCATTGGACATATATTTTTTTTTCAATTTTTAATATAATCTCATCATTAGTTTTAGTTACCATAGATTTTTATCGTCACAAGTTTTAGTGACGAAATTTTTTTATTGTCACTAATTTTAGGAACGATTTTCTAGTTTGTTGCTAAATCTATTTATAATGACACATGTATTTTTGTCGCTAGTTTTACCGTGCAGGTTTCAATCGTTGCTCTACTATTAACGACAAAAAATTTTATTTCTCGCTACTATTAGCGACGATTTTTTTTTGTTTGTCACTAAATCTGTTTATTAGTGACATATTTATTCTCGTTGCTAGTTTTAGCGACAAAAGGTTTTAATCGTTGCTACTTTTAACAACAAAAAAATTTATTTGTCACTACTTTTAGAGACAAACTTTTTGTTTGTCGCTAAATCTACTTAATGGTGACACATTTTGTCTCGTCACTAGTCTTAGCGACAAAAAGTTTTTATCACCGCTACTATTAGCGACAAAATGTTCTATTCGTCACTACTTTTAGAGAATTTTTTTGTTTGTCGTTGAATCTACTTAATGGTGACACATTTAGTCTTGTCACTAGTCTTAGCAACGAAAAGGTTTTATCGTCCACTACTATTAGCATCAAAATATTCTTATTGTCACTACTTTAGTGACAATTTTTGTTTCTTGTCACTAAATCTAATTATTGGTGACACATTTGGTTATGTCACTAGTTTTTGCAACGAAAAGTTTCTATCGTCACTAATTTAGCAACGACTAATGTTTTTTGTCACTGAATCTACTTATTAGTGATGCATTTGATTTTGTCGTCGAAAGTTTCATTGCTGAAAATGCTTTTTCTTGTAGTTATACCCATGTTTTTTTTTTCTTTTTCACTTAGATTTTTTTTTCCAACTCTCTCTCTCTCATTTTTTTTTTGAATTGACATTACTTTACCAATCTTTTCATTGCAAAAGGAGAATACATCCACCCACCATTCAAAAAAAAATGTAAATAGGTAAGGGATTTGTTTTTAAAGATGTATATATCCTTGTGTAGTTATTCTTGATTTGCAATTTTCCCCCAGTGAAAGTCTCTAAATCAAGTATGGGGTGACCAATTATCGATTCAGGAGGAATTAAGGATGATCCTCTCTTCCTGCCAGTTCATCTTTTCCAGAGCTCATACCTGCCTCTTACTGCAAGAGCTCATATTTTCCCTTCCAAGCGAAACATGCCTTGAAGCAAAACGAAGCTAGAGCTTGAAGCGAAGGTTAAAGCGAACCGGGGCGAAGTTCGAATTTGAAGATTTTGAAGACGAAGCGTCAAACTTTGAAGACGAAGCGACAACTTCAACTTTGAAGACCAAGAAAAAAGCCTCGACTTTGAAGACGAAGCAACAGCATCGACTTTGAAGACAAAGCGACCACCTCGAATTTGCGACCACTTTGACTTTGAAGATGAAATGACAATCTTGACTTTGAAGATGAGGCGAAAGGGTGACAGACTTTGAAGGTCGTTGAAGATAAAGCAAAGTCGTTGAAGGTTAGACGAGAGCCGCTAGAATTTGAAGATATGGCGAGAGCTACCAAAATTTGAAGATGAGGTGAGAGCCACCAGAATTTGAAGATGAGGCTAGAGCTACCATAATTTGAAGATGAGATATAAGCCGCTAGAATTTGAAGATGAATTGAGCTGCCAGAATTTGACATTGAAGATGGAGTCACCAGAAGCTAGACTATGAAGATGAAGCCGCTAGAAGTCGGACTTTGAAAATGGAGCCTGCCAGAAGTCAAACTTTGAAGATAAAGTGAGAAGTGTTAGACTTTGAAGATGAAGCGACAACCTCAATTTTGAAGATGAGTCGAAAACCTCGACTTTGAAATTGCAACCTTAACTTTGAAAATGAAGCGAAGCCACCAGACTTTGAAGATGAAGTGACCAACCTCGAAGCGAAGTGAAGCCGTTAGACTTTGAAGGCGAAGGGAGGTCTCAGACTTTGAAGATGAAGGGAAGCCGCCAGACTTTGAAGATGAAGCAAAGCCATCAAACTTTGAAGACGAAGCAAAGCTGTCAAACTCTGAAGACAAAGCGAGGCCTTCAAACTTTGGAGATGAAGTGACTACCTCGATTTTGAAGATGAAGTGACAACCTCGATTTTAAAGATGAAGCAGCAACCTCAACTTTGAAGATGAAGACATGAAGCCTTTGAATTTGAGGATGGAGCAACGACAAACGAAGCCTTCTATGTTCACGGAGGAATGAGTGATGACAGACGAAGCCCCTTGATGGAGGAGAAAATGCCAACGGACGAAGCCTCTTGACTTGGCGAAGGAGTAAGCGTCGATGGGTGAAGCCTCTTGAATTGGTGGAAAAGTGAGCAACGACGGATGAAGTCTTCTGACTTAAGGGAGGAGAAAGCAACGATAGACAGAGCCGCCTGACTTGAGAGAGGATCGAATGATGAAAAATAGAGCCTCCTAACTTAGAAGAGGAGTGAGCGACGACAAACGGAGCCTCTTGACTTGGCAAAGGAGCGAGTGACAGTGAACGAAGCCTTTTGTCTTGGAGAAGAAGTGAGCAACGGCGAATGAAGCCTCTTGAATTAGAGATGGAGTGACGAAAAAACCTTTAGATTTGGACACGGAGCGATTATGAAGCCTCCAGACTTGGAGAGGGAGCGAAATTCCAAACTTGGAGTGAGTGAGTCACTGATCTTGAAGTGAGCAACGCTTGATTTTGAAATTCAAGTTTGAAACAAACAAAATGCAAAACTTTGAAGCCAAACTTGGAGGTGGAACGCCAAACTTAAAGGCGAAATACCAAACTTGGAATGAACAAAACGTTTGAACCTTAACTTGAAAGGAGTGAAGCTCGATCTTGGACTTGAAGGCAAGTGAAGCTCAAACTTGAACTTCAAGCGGGTGGAACTTGAACTCGAAACTTGAAGGGAGGATAACTCGAACTTGAACTTGAAGAAGGGTGAAACTCAAACTTAAACTTCAAGTAAGCAAAGCTCGAACTTAAACATGAATTGAGTGAAGCCTCAAACTGGAACTTGAAGCGAGCGAAGCCTTGAATTTGAGCTTGAGGCGAGAGAAGCTCCAACCTTAAACTTGAAAGTGAGGAAAGCCTTGAATTTGAAATAGGTAATACCACCAACTTAAGGCAAGCAAGTGATGCCATGAACTTGAAGTGAGCGATGCCCAAACTCTAAGGGAGTGAGCAACGAACCAAACTTAAGGGTAATGAAGCTCGAACCTAAAGTGAGCCAAGCTCTCTTGTATGCATCTAACTTGCAACATCTCTTTTCATTGGGATGTAAATAATTTTTTTTGGAGACTGAACTTAAAGTTTTTTTTTCTTTAAGCTGTGTATGTACCCTTTGAATGAAAGGGATCAAGTCATAATGTAGTTCAAAGATTTTTTTTAGCCATTCACCTTTTAAGCTTATGCAGGCTAGGAGCATCATGTAGTTTAACTCTTGCAACAAGGAGCTTTTACATTTTAAATGCCCATATCGTTATCATGATCTTGATCAGATTCTTCATTTGTAGGATTTGTTATAATGACAAAATTTTTCTTCACGTTTAAGGAGCCCTCTGTATTTATGAGAACAGAGAACTTCCTTTTCATACATGAAGGGACAATATTATGAATCTTGTTGTGGTTCACTTCATCGAACAATTCTGCGTTCAAGAATTTCATCTTTCTTTCATGTTGATCGCTTTTTACTTTGAGGCGAAAAAAAATAGATGTTGAAGGTCAATAATTCTTTGATGTGGAGACACATAGCCTTTGGAAGATTGAAGGTCAAGTTGAGACAGAAGTTGGACATTGATTTTCTTCTTTTGTCGCGACCATACTCATTCTTTGAAAGACTGGAAGTTGAGTAGTTGAAGGCTTGATGCGATCGAAGACAGAAGTCCTTTGCTTGACTTCTTTTGCGTCGTCAGCTTCATTCACCACAATGTAATATGAACTTGTAGAGTTTCCTTCCTCTTTTTCCATGGGAAGAAAATTTCTCAAGAAGAATTCTTTTAGGGTCACCGGTTGGCGGGGTTGAGAGAATTTTTTATTTCTCTTCCTTTCAGATTTAGGTTTTCTTGGATCATTCTTTCTTTGATGTCTATTCTTTCTTCTTAAAGGGCAATGTTCCTTCTGAACAATATGTCTACCCGATTTCTTCTAACGAGACATAACAATCTAACCTTTATCTTGATCTTTGATAGGCAAAGTTTGTTTCTTAGTACCTCAAGTTGAAACCAAATAGATACAGGCTCCAAGGTTCCAAATTCGACTAGGCGCACTCATTGATCATGAAGTGGACTAGCGTGTATTTAACTACATGTGTTTGCTACACTGTAACATGATTTGTTTGAGCTAATTCATTGAGGTCTAGCTCAATTGTTCATTCTTTAGCTAATCTTATAATTAGCTCTTTTTGAAACCTATTTCAAGGATAAATGAGTTATAAAATTCGAATTCTACTTTAGAAATTAAAATATTAGAAACTCTATTTTGCACAGTATTTTGAAACATATTTCAAGCATAATGGATTAAAAACTTTGTTTATTAGCGATTTTTAGTTTTATTTTACCTTATAAAAAATTGACTAGGTGGTCGGGTCACTGGGCGATCGTTGGAGTGATCGTTTGGGTGGTAAGGTCGATGGGGTAGTTAGGCTGCTAGTGGTGGTTGTAGGGTGGTCAGGTAGCCGGAGTGGTCGCTGGGTGGTTGTCGGTAGTGATTGTTGGGTGGTCGTGCGAAGTGGTCATCAAGGTGGTTGGATCGCCAGAGTGAACACCAGTTGGTCATCAACGGTGGTTATCAGGTCGTCAGGGTGATCGCTGGAGTAGTCATCGGGGTGGTCAGGTTGCTGTGGTGGTCGGGTCATCGGAGTGGTCACCAGGTGGTTGTCGACGATAGTTGCCAAGTAGTCAAATTTTTGAGGTGGTCGCCAACAGTGGTTGTAGGGTGGTCAGGTCGCGGTAGTGGTTGGGTCATTGGAGTGATTGTCGGATGGTCGTTGGTGGTGGTTGCGAGCAGGTTGAGTCGCCGACGTGATTGGGTCATGTGGGTGATAGTTAAACTGATCTCCAGAAATGTCATTGGAATGGTAGTTGGAGGTAGTCATCAGGGATGGCAAGGTCACCGGTGTGGTCTTTGGAGTTGTCATCGTTGGTGGTTGTCGGGTGGTCGCCGGAGTTGTTGTCGAAGTGGTTGCCGACAAATGGAAAAGGAAAACGTGGCACAAACCCTATGGGTTGTGTTTTAAAACCAAGGGTTTTGAACACCTTAGGCCAAACATGGTTTTGGGTTTGGAATCCAAACCCACCCAAACCCAAAACCATGCCCCAAACATCCCCTAAAGGTGTAAATTAAATGATGAAAAGTGAAATTTACCTACCAACATTGAATCGGGGGTTCATCAGATTTAAATTTGTACTTTGATCATTGGTTTTCGAGAGATTGATGCAAAATTTGGGGTTAAGCAATTAATCAATCCATCTGATAAAGCCAAATGAACCCTTTAATGGCTCCCTAAGCTTGACTATATTGACCTAGCATTTAATAGCCCCTAATTGACTCCCCAAGCTAGGCACGATAGCATTCCATATTTGGAGAACGAATCACATTACACACGGGAATTGGTTAAACCTTGATAATTGATTTAGTGAACCTAATTCAATTTAGGAGTTGTTCGAGTCTCAAAACCTGTTATGCAATCTACATGAAGTCGTTAAGCCTCATTCTATGCAAGCAGAAATCGGTTAGAAGCTACTTAATTAAGCAAATGCATGAATCGATGAATTTCAAACAGTGCATAGTGATAAATGAAACAAACATACAAGATTCATCAAGTCTAATATGATATTTCATTCATTGAAGTAAATCAGAGTCCTAAACATGCTTAAACACTGAAATAAGCTGGAGATTAAGAACTAAACCTCCCAAAGTATAAATTCGATCTAAATACGCCCCGAAACGGTGTTACAAACTAGCCATCGACTTCAAAATCCGCTCCCTACACCATAGTTTTGTACAAGGTTATTCGGGTAAAAAGCTAAAACTAGACTGTATACCAAAGAGGAATGGTACAGAGTCACACAAAAAGGTAGAAAACGACATTTCCTAAAAGGAAAATTCCTTTTATACTTCTTAGAGATGTCCACGGGGCGGGGCGGGGCGGGGCCGTGGAATGGATTCCCCGTCCCCGTACCCGCCCCCCATTTCATTCCCCGTCCCCGCGAAATTCCCCGTTTAATTTTGCGGGAATCGGGTTCCCCGTTCTTTTTTTTTTTTTTTATCTTTTTTATTTTTTAAATTTATTCTCAACCATAATAAAAATTATTTCTAAATGAATAATTTTCAATATAATTCTATTTAAAGTAAATGTTATAAAATTTCCTAATAAAAACAATAATATACCATAAGTAAAAATACTATAATGTCGAAACAACTTAATTTCTAAAAATTCAAATTTCAATTTACAACATAGACTTTAATTTTTTTTTTATAACGAAATAGTCTTAAACTAATTCCTACTATAGTTTTTTTTTTTAAAAAAAATTCTATTTATAGGTAGTAATATATATATATATATATATATATATATATATATATATATATAATTAATCGGGGCGGGGCGGGGAATATATTCCCCGTCCCCGTCCCCGTTTAGCCAACGGGAAAAAAAACTTCCCCGCTCCCTCCCCCATTCCCCGTGTAATCAGGGATTCCCTGCCCCGTTCGGGGAGGGTCCCCGTGGGGCCCCGGCCCTGCGGGTTAAATGGACATCCCTAATACTTCTCGAAGTAGTGTCGAGACACTATAAGTAGAGTCTCAACGCTACACCCAATTAGACCAGTGTCTTTGGGGCTTGCCGCAGCGTCACACGATGCTCACTATTACAGAGTTGAGACACTATCCAGTTCTCGTAGCTACTATTTTTTAGCGTCTTCCACAACGTCATTTGGGCGTCTAGACACTCCTTTTAGGGACAAATTGGTTATTTTGAGTTCTTTGTCTCACTTGAATGCCCTAATGACCTTCGATTAAGCTCGAACTAACCTCAAACGCTCCAAAAAACTCCTAAACGACTTGAAATGCTCCTCAAACTAAATAACCTACAAAATAAGCAATTAAGCACATAAAATTACTGAAAACCACAAGATTTAGGCATAGAAAGTAAGTGACATCTCTATGGGTGTTTTGAACACAGTTCGATAAACCCATAATGCTTCATCTAGTAGTTGCACCCACGTTCACCATTTTTTCTAGAATACTTTTAATTTCTCAATTAGAAACTTTAGCTTGCCCATTCGATTGAGGGTGGTAAGTTGTTGCTATTTTATGTTTGACATTATATTTAGCAACTTATCCACTATTTTTTTAATGAAGTGACTCCCATCATCGTTGATTTGGGTATGTGGAGTTCCAAATTGGGTGAAGATATTCTTCTTAAGAAACTTTGAAACTGTCAATGCATCATTATTTGGGCAAGAGATAGCCTCTACCCACTTTGAAACATAATCAACTGCCACAAGGATGTATTGATGCCCATTTGATGGAGGGAAAAGGCATATAAAATCTATGCCCCAAACATCGAACAATTCAACTTCCAAAATATTAGTTAATAGTATCCCTTTTAGAAATGTTCTTAGTGCGCTGACATCTGTCACACTTTATAGCATATTCCCTTGCATCTTTGAAAAGAGTGGGCTAGAAATATCCACTCTGTAGTACCTTGGCAGCTGTGCGTTGACCACCAAAATGCCCCCCATAGGGTGCATCATGACATTACTTCAGGATATTATGAACTTCATCTTCTCTAATACATCTTCTAAAAATATGATCAGGTCCTAGTTTGTACAAGAATGGTGTTGTGCAAAAACTCACTACGCAAGCATACGCAATCGTAGGTAGTAATTTGTGGACAAGGTCGATCCCACGAGGACTAAAGTAAGCAAAGTTTGTAAAATTGAGACTCACTAAAAACTAATGCTAAAGAAAAGGAAGTAAAGAAACTCAAGGACAGATTAGGCAACAAATGACTCAAAATAAAGTAAGCAATAATAACAACTTAACACTAGAATTAAGGGTTCCAAACGACAAATTAAACGAAACTAAAAATGATAAAGAGAAGCGAGTTGGGATTTATGCACTCCTAACTTGAATTATGTTTTAACCCAGTTTGCTATAGCAAAGTCATAGCAAAGTTCAAGCAGTAAACAGAAATGGCTGATTTGTGCTCGAAACTTCTTCTAAAATCACGAACTGTGGTTTATAAACTAAGTTCAGCATATTCCTATGAAAACCCAGCCAGATAAACACAATTAAGCCCCCATTTCATTTGTTTTACAAGCTAAGAATATATGTCTATACTCTTAAATTCATTAACTAAATAATAATGAATGAACTTGCATCATTTGTTCCTTTCCACTAGTTTTCAACCCTTCTAGTATCAAAAACTAACTAGAATCCTACCTAAGGTGATCAATCTTAAGCAAGAAAGAGAGATACATAAACACCCACAAATGAAATGCTCAACATTTGCAATAGCTATAACAAAAGGGCTTCCACAAAATGTTAGGGTTCCATAAATCCCAACTCTAAAGAAATTAGTTCATGCTGAAATTAAACCTTAGATACAGAAAATCAAAGCTACAATAATCCATAGAACGATTAGAACAAACCAATCTATTAGCAACTACAATCTAGAGTGAAATATAAGAATAGATAAAACTAAAAATAGAAGGAAGAAAAGTTTTGAGGCAAGAAATGCTGCAGCAGAGTTGTTCTTCTTCTTCTCACAAATTTCTCTGCAACTCTTTCTCTTTTCCCAGAAAATCGACTGCTGCTTCCCTATTCTTCTCCTCACCAACTTCTCTTTCTTTTTTCTCTTTATATCGAGGGTTAGGTCACCCATTTAAGGGCTGTTTTGTCCATTTAAAAAAAGAATAGGTGGCGTTGAGTCATAAGCCAATTTACGCAACTTTTTCTAGCACGCAATGCTACAGCTTTGCTACAACAATCCCATAGCAAAATGCTATTCTCGACATTTTGTTTTCACAATGCTACAACTTTGCTACAGCAATCCCATAACAAAATGCTATTCTCGACATTATGTTTTCCACAATGCTACAGCTCTGCTACAACAATCCCATAGCAAAATGGTGTCCTCAACATTCTGTTTTCCACCTTCAAAAGCAATACCAACGATAAGAGAACCCTTCTTGAAAACACTAGAATAGGGGCAAAAACTAGTAAAATAGGGGAAAATAAAACTAAAAACAACATCAACTTAACTTCTAAGATACCACCAAACAAACCACACAAAACACTGAAAACTAATGCAAATCACTCATACTTTGTCCCATAAGAAGTTATGAAAAGCGCTAAAATAATCCTATTTCATAAGATTATCAAATGGTTCGTCCCAATAATAGGACCTGGAGTTTTGAAACAGTCGCTTTCGTTGTTGAGCTGAAAAATCCTCCAGATACTCACTATATACTAAAAAGTTGGCGATATCTGCAAACCATGGTTTAGTTGTATTCAGTGCAAGACTCTGCTCATCGGGGAAACTTTCCTTGATTTCAGAATTTGTGTTGGTCATCGTAGGGTTTTCTAATCTCAAAAGGTGATCTGCTACTTGATTCTCTATACCCTTGTGATCCTTAACTTCTAAATCAAATTCTTGTAGTAACAGAATCTATCTGATAAATCTGGATTTTGCATCTTTCTTTGTGATCAGGTATTTGATCGATGCATGCCATATACACTGTTACTTTTGTTCCCACTAAGTATGCTCTAAACTTGTCAAACGCGTACACCACTGCCAACAATTCTTTCTCTGTGACAATATAATTGATTTGAGCTTCATTAAAAGTTTTGTTAACGTAGTAAATTGGATGTAGAATTTCCTCCTTTCTTTGTCCCAAGACTGCACCTATTGGAAAATCATTGCATTGCACATTAATTCAAATGGTAGGTTCTAATTCGATACAACTAGTATAGGAGAAGATATCAATGCATTCTTCAAAGTTTCAAATGCATTCAAACATTCTTTATCAAAATTGAAAACTTTGTTTTGTTCTAATAAGTTGCACAATGGTTTTGTAATTTGAGAAAATCCCTTGATAAATCTTTTGTAGAAGCCTACATGTCCAAGAAAACTTCTAACAGTCTTGACATTGGTAGGAGGAAGCTTCAAAATTACTTCTATTTTGGCTTTGTCTACCTCTAAACCTGCCTTGGAGACTCAGTGCCCTAATATAATTCCTTCTTCTACCATGAAGTGACACTTTTTCCAGTTCAAGACCAAGTTCGTTTCCTCGCATCTTCTGAGTACAACTTCTAAATTCTTCAAACAATCATCATAAGAATGACCAAAAATAGAAAAATCATCCATGAAGACTTCACTGCATTTCTCAAGAAGGTTTGAGAATATCTCCATCATGCACCTTTGAAAAGTGCTCGACGCATTGCATAGCCAAAATGGCATTCTCCTGAATGCATAAATTCCGTATAGACATGTAAAATTCATTTTGTCTTGATCTTCTAGAGCAATTGCAATTTGATTATAGCTTGAGTACCCATCCAAAAAGCAGAAAAATGCTTTGCTCGCCAAGCAGTCAAACATTTGATCAATAAATAGTAATGGGAACTGATCCTTCTTTTTTGTTGTGTTCAATTTCCTGTAGTACATACATACACGCCATCCTGTGATTGTATGTGTAGGTATCAACTCGTTTTTGTTGTTGGCAACTACAGTCATTCCTCCCTTTTTGGGTATACATTGTACTAGACTTTCCCAACTACTGTCAGAGATTGGATAAATTACTCCTGCGTTTAGCCACTTGATAATCTCCATCTTCACGACTTCTTTCATGATCGGATTTAGTTTGCGTTAGCTTTCTATGGAGCCATTTTTTTCTTTCTCGAGCCTTATTTTGTGCATGAAATAAGAGGGGATGATTCCCTTTGTCTCCTAGTGTCCATCCCATCACTTTCTTGTGGTGTTGAAGGACTTGCACAAGAGATAGTTTGTGGTTAGAATTTACTTTAACTGAAATAATAACATGTAATGTATTGTCTTTTCCAAGAAAAATGTATTTTAAATGTCCTGGTAACGGCTTCATTTCGACGCAAGGTGCTTCTTTTAAAGACGATTTTAGTACTGGAATGGTTCTTTCAAACAGATTCAAAGATTCGAAGCACTTGGACATGATTGTGTTGAATGCCAACCCCATGCCCTACATTGAATTTTCTTCTTCTTCTAACTCATTTGATGAATCTTCATCTTCGCTTTCCCCCAAAATGTTCCACAAGTTTAAGCTCTCCATGAAATTACAGTATTCCTTATCTGGAAGCTTCACCGCATCAAATACGTTGAATTCAACTTTCTCTTCATCAACGTGTAAGGTCAATATCCCTTGAGGCAAATTTATCACCGTCCCTCCAATGGAAAAAAATGGACATCCAAGTATAATTGGAACATCATTGTCTGCTTCATAGTCAAGGATGATAAAGTTAGCTAGAAATTTGAATTTATCAACCTTAAGTAAGACATCTTCTATCTTTCCTTCTAGATGGAATATGGATCTATTAGCTATTTGAAGAGTTACAGTGGTTGGTTGCATTTCCTCTATTCTAAGCTTCTTGAATAAAGATAACAACATGAAGTTGATACTTGCAACCAAATCACACAAGGCTTGTCCAACTTCAATGCCTCCTATAGATACAGGAATAGTAAAGCTACCAAGGTCCTTCAGTTTCTTGGGAATCTTACTCTTGACCACTGTGCTACATTCTTCGGTGAATGCAATAGTTTCGAATTCACCTGTTGTCGCTTATTTGTGATTATGTCTTTGAGAAACTTGAAGTAACTGGGCCTTTTTTGCAAGGCTTCTATCAAAGGAATGTTGATATGCAATTATTTTAACTTATCCGTTAAGCTTTTAAACTGGGCCTCATCACTGTTCTTCTTCCTTAATCTTTGTGGGAAAGGTGGTCTTGGCTTCTCAATCTGCTGCTTTTGAGATGATTGTTGACTTGGCACATCCTTTTTGCTTGCTGAATTTCTCAATGCATTTTTGTTCCTTTCTTGTCTAGTTTGCTCCTCAACGCATTCCTCGTTCTCTTCTGTTTTGTACAAAAGTTTGGTAATCTACTTCCTTCAATTCGAATGTAGAGGGTGGTAGGGTGGGCTCTGTGTTCAAAGCTTTACCACTTCTTAAAGTGATCGCTTGACACTGCTCATTGCCTTCTCTTTTAGGATCTTAAGTTGTACTCGACAATTCACCGAGGAATATGGTTTTTAGCTCTATCGCTAGTTGACTCACTTGAACCTCTAAGTTCCTTATTAAGAATTCTTGACTCTATATCAATACATCATTTTGTCGCTATATACTCCTTCATTAATGTCTCCAACGAGCTAGAAGCTTGTGTGTTGACAGTATTCTAGTTGAGTTTATAGTTATTTTGATTATGCACATAAAGAAGTTTTGATTAGAATGAAATCTAGGAGGGTTATGGGGTTTACTTACATTGAGAGCATTATTTTGTTGTTGCTGACCACCCCATGAAATGTTAGGATGGTTCCTCCAACCAGAATTATATGTGTTGGAGTAAGAATTGTTTCTTGCAGCTCCCTGGTGTTGTCCCACATAACAAACAGAGACTGGATTTAGCAGATAAAAATCAAACGAATGACTTTCTCCACAGCCAATATGCAACGCCTTGCGTTACTAAATTAGATTAATTTAGAGTTAAGTTACAGCTTGATGTCTCCAAGGCTATTTTCTTAAATAATTGGACTCTGTTGTTCTTGGAATTCTAATTTGGGGAATTAGAATTTTAGTTTAGCCAAGTTTGACAAATTAAATTTGTAACAATTTTAGGAAAAGGGATTTTTAGTTAAATCCTTAATTTTCTAAAGTTTGTAGGTTTAATTCTAGGTCTTTATCTCTATATACGAAAGGAACCCAAATCTTTTATCAGTTAGATTTTCCTAAAATTTATAGGATTTTAAGATGGGTTCAACAAATTGGAAAAGAGAGATTTTAAATTTTAGAAGGCTCTAGATTATTATTCCCTTTCTAGTATTGGGTTTTTGTCATGGAATTAAAAAGAAAAGGGTAAATAAGGGGAATTTCACTAAAAGCCCTAATCTTCCTCTTCTTCTCTCCCTCTCTCTCTTCTTTCATGAAAGACCAACCAGCCACAAGCCCCTCCCCCCTCGATTTCTTCTCTTCTCCGACCACCACTGGCGAGACCCACGTTACTAGCGTAGTTCTACAGCAGCGATACTAGTGACTCACGCATTCAAAACAAAGACCTAATCGGCGAAAGTGATGCGGTTTCGATCTGCAGGTGCGAGCTTCGTTGATCCTTCATCTCGACGACGTCTTCCTCATCCTTATTGCTGGCAAGCAGTGACCTACAGATGCAGTTTTTTCCCTCTAGCGTGTGATTAACGATAAACAACAACATCCATCCAGCAAAATCATGGCTTTTTGATTCACAAAAAGGCTCACAATTTCAACACCCACATGACTCCAACCCTTGTTGTGACCTGCAACGTAGATACCTGCATGTCGGCGACTTGTTGGGTTCTTCCACGCTAAGATCAGCGAGTTCTTACGAAGACCCACTTGTTTTCAGACCTCAAAATCGTGCCGATACATGACCCACACTCCAATTAGCCTCTAATAGATTTACCCACATCTTGTAAGGTTTAGCTTAGTGAGATTGAACTTATTCGAACATCAACAAATGAGGTTTCGACCTCTTTTTGTACATTTCGTCGTGTTTTAGACCTTTTTGAATCCTTTTAAGAGCTATAAATTATGTGTCTAACCTTTGGAAGTGTCTTATTTGCAGTTCGCACCAATTCAAAGTCCCTTTCGAACACTTTACAGCAAAGACCCAAGCCATTTTGGTAAGATTTAGGGGAAAAGCTCTATTCGAACTCTTTTGAATTCATTATAGGTGATGTAATTTAGTTTATAACCTTTGAAAACTCTCTTTTTGTAGTTTGAACTTTATTCGAAGTGTTCGGTTAAGTTGTAGGGGTAATTGTGGGTAAGAATAATCCTTTTGAACATGCTTTTGGATTCGATTGAGAACTTCGAATTGGGTTTTAACCTTATAACCTCACTTTTATTGTGTAGGTATTTCTTTGGACTATTTTTAAAGGACTTTGGGTAAGTCATTAACCCTTAGGTACCCTTTGTTTGCAATTTAGAACACTTCCAAACCTAAACCAATAGGTTCTTAAATCGGTTTTGGGTAAGTTTAGCATTCCTTAAACCTGTTCAGATTGAGTTTAAGTACCATTGATTAGTTCTTAATGCTTGGTTCCTCTTTACTTGTAGTTTTAAGCCAGTTTGGAGTCTTCCGGACAATTCCAGTGATAATGCTAATTATTGAGGGTTATTTAGCCTTTAAATTCAAGTTATTCTTGAGAATTCATCTATTTAGATCCACAAAGTTTAGTAAAATGAAGCAAGTTTGAACAAAATCACTTGGGCATGTTAGGAATATGTCAAAATAGCAAGAGAAGGTTGGAAAAGGCATAAACTTCTTGATTTTTTTTTTGTGCATGTATGGGAAACTGTGAAAAATTGCAATTGCAATCCAAAAAACATATTGCAATTGCAATTCTAGACAATGCAGAAATAGGCGATAGTGAAAATTTGCAATTGCAATCCAAAATGCAACTGCAATTGCAAATCTGGACAGATACAGAAAAACGGAAATAAAAATGGAGATTTCGAATTTTTATCAATTTTATGAATATTCTCAAGATACCTTCCATAATTCTCGATATTAATGGTATAGATCTTTCCATACACTAAAGTTGATAAAAATTCTAGCTTTTGAAGGCTATAAAACGGTGGCTAACACAGTAAAAAAGATATCGATTGTTCAGGTCACATTTTTATGTTTCTTCTTCTTTTATCGTGTTGATTGTCCCTCTTCATCTTTTACAGCCCCTGAAACTTGATCCAATCTAGGTGAAAACCTTAGATTGTGAAGACCCATTTCACCTTGAAAGAGGTTAGAGTGAGTTCGATTGAAAGAGAGGGTGTCAAGTTTTTGCAGTTTTCTTTGTATTTCTAGAAATTGTTTTAGCTTTTATTCAGTTTTGATTATGTTTTAGTTGCTGAATTTTTTTAAGTTTAAGTTGTTGTATTACTTCTCCTTTTATTTACATCTTAGTTAAGTTCTGTAATTCATGTGACATTTCATTTCTACAAGGTTATTTCAATAAAGTTTGATGTCAGTTTATTTTTTAACCCTTCTTATTTGAATTATATTTTCTCCTCACTATTCTGCAAGTTCAATTCCTTCAAGCTATGAAGTTTCTTTTGTTTAAAGCTTATTTATTTTCTTCTTTAATTATGAACTAATCCTATCTTTGGGATTCAAGTATGTCAATGCCCTAGAGGAAGAAATTTAAGGCCTACTGTGTAAGAGCAACTTTGCTTAATCTTATACCTTGTTTGTTTTTATTGATTAAAATTCCCATTGTGAGTCTAGGTTGATCACCTAGCTTCGTATACAACGATTAACTCTAATACTGAAAAAGGTTAGATAAAATTGGGTTTTGATAAAAGCAATTTAGGAAAGGAGCTTAGAAATAAGACCTTGATTTTGAACCTAGACATAGGGCAAAACGTCCAAAACCAAGAGGATTGTGTTTATTTTTAACTAAGTTCGTATTAGTCATAGAAATATCGGTTTAATCACTTAGTCTCCTAAAAATACTTCATAGAAGGTCAAATAGGTGTCAAATCCAGTTTACATTGCTTAAGAGTAGAGTCAAGGATTGCAATTACAATTAGGCTGCAATTCCAATCAAAAGGGCATAGCATATTTGGATCCTTCTTTTATTCTTGATATTTATTTTCTTATTCACAAAAATTTCACAAAACTTTATATTACCTTGGTTACCACAATTGAAACTTGCGAACAATCTTTGTGCTCTCTTTAAATATTGTTGTATCTATTCCCTGTGGGATCGATACTTTGGAGTATTTTCAATTTTATTACTTGCATCGATAGTGTGTACTCGCACTGGACTGGAGCTTCTTTCAAAACCAAAAATCTTTATTCTAAGCCCACACGTTTCAGTCAATCATCCAGCAAATACCCAAGAAGGATTGTGTTGTGAGTCTTTATTAGACCCTTTCCAATTATGTTTTTAGTGTTGCACCTGTAGTTCTAACCCTTGGATAACTTTGGTTATAGTTTGGTATTGTTCTAAAAAAGTTCGCTTCAGCGTTTTGGGGCTGAAATCTAAGTAAATACCCCTCTTTGAGCATGCTCTAGTTGCTTAAAGGTTTTCGAACTAAGTTTAGCCTCTGAAATTAATCTCTTAGTTTAGAAACTCTTGGGATAATTTTAGGAGCACTTTAGGTAAGTAAAGTTCTACCTGATGTGTCCATTTGACTGCATGAAGCATATTGTATGTTTCTTGTGTTTCTAATAAGTTATATCTCTTCATAAGCTATTATATGTTATTTGTTTCGATGTGTTGAGGTTGTGTTTTATGTCATTATATTGTAAACATGTTGAATTGATGTAGTTTTGGGTGTGAAGCATGGTTTAGAAAGCTTGTTAGGTTTGCATTATAGGTTGTGAGCCTGTTGGTGAAGGTTAGAGGACTTGAAGTTGGTGTTTAAGGAAAGTAAAGTAGATGCCAATATCCCGAGTAACATGGTCGGGGGTTGATATAATGTTATTGGGTGACAATACCTCGGGTAACATGGTCGGGGCCGGCATGCCAATCTTGGATAAAGGGAATGAAGTGGATATCAATACCTCGGGTAATATGGTCGGGGATTGATATGATGCTATTGGGTGGTGATACGTTGGGTAACATGGTCGGGGGTCCACATGCCAATATTGGATAAAGAGGAGCATTGATACCTTGTGTTATATGGTCAAGGATCAATGTGTTGCTAAGTCATCGATACCTTGGGTTACATGGTCAAGGGTCGGTGCACAGTTCAAGACTTTGGGTATAAAGGTCGAGGGTTAAACACCGAGCTCAGTAGAGAAGCATCGACATCTTGGGTTATATGGTCAGGGCTCTATGCAGCTCGAAGGGTTAGTCTTGGAGTGTTTTGGAGAAGGTTGAATGCAAGTATCGAGTGAACTTGTGGATTTTTGGATGTGCCTGGCATGGTGCAAATCTCATGAGTTGGACAAGTCTTGCATTTTACTTATTTCTGTATATTGAGTATGTTGCTAGCTTTGAAAAGTATGTTGGATGCGTGTGAAAAGTATGTTGTTTGCCTTGTTTGATGCTTGGTGGCTCACCAGGTGTGAGCTACTTACTGAGTACTTTTGTATTAACTCATCCCCAACCAACAGTTTTGCAGGTGCTTAAGCTTCGAGAAGCTTGGTGATGCAGAGGAGACGTTGGAGGGAGACCATTATTTTGCTAGGATTCTTTATTCTTTCAGCTAGTCACAATATCTTCTTAATAATTGGTTTTAGTTTGTTTTAGCTTGTGAACTTACACTTGTAAGAATTGTTTGTCCCCTTTCTAGTTTGAGTTAGTGTTTAGATCGAGGTTGTCTATTTTGAGACCTTCACGTAGTGTGTTATAAAATAGTTTGGAAGTCTGGCATGTTCTTAGAAGTTGTTAAAACGATTGAGTTTAGCTTGTACTCTTTTCTTAAATTAGGAATCTTAGTTTGATTCATAGGTCTTTGTGCTGCACTTGAATGTTTTATCTAGTAGTACTTGATGCGAGTCCTGACCCGTTCTTGTGTTTGGGAGTTGGGGTATGTTGTGTTGTTTATATGAGAGGTTGAAGTTGTTGCTTAGTTGTTTTGATTATAGAAGATTTGTTTTCCCCTTTAACAAGTGCTAGGAAAAAATTGAGCAGTGTCATACTTATGCCATGATGCTACCAAAATTTTCGAGGCATTATTGGTTGTAAGTTTAGTAATGTTCCCTAAGTTAGGTAAAAATTTTGGGAGTGTTACACAATACATGAGTTGACATTGTTCGTTTGATTGATTGCTTACACTTGTGTTGTCTAGTTGATGTCATTCATAGTAATCATTTTAAGCATATTAAACATTGTTGTCACTTGCGTTGACAACGTTGTCAAGCCATCCATTTCTATCATCCCAATATTCTTCTTGCTTGTTGTTCTCAAGCCAAAGCCATCATCAGACCATTCACAATTGTTTCTTGCTATTTTGTCCAATATCTCATATGCTTCATTGAACGTTTTGGGCATTAGTGCTCCGTTGGCTGATGCGTCTAACATGTTTTGAGATGCTCTATTCAAACAACCATAAAATGTCTCAGTAATTTCTTGAACCTAACCCAGGCGTCACTAAGTGATTCATTTTCGCCCTGTTCAAACATTATTATCTCTTTCTTGTAGCGCACATTCACAGTGGGTGGAAAATACTTTAACAAAAATTATTCAGCTAGCTCATCCCATGTACGAATTGAGCCTGCAGGGAATGAATTTAACCAGTCTTTTGCTTCATCGTGTAATGAATATGGAAATAGTATAAGTCTCAACGCTTCTTTATCCACTCTTGGATAAATAAATTTTTTACACGTTTCTAGAAAACTCTTCAAATGTGAGTGTGGGTCTTCTCCTGGATCTCCACGAAACTACCCGCCAATGGAAATCATCTGGAACATCACAAGTTTAAGTTCAAAACTTGGAGCAGTTCTAGTTGGTGTACAATCCCTAGGCTTAAATCTATACGCGTAGGGGTGGCATATTCTCTGATGACACGATTTCTATCATCGACCATGTGTATTGGATTTGTTATTGCAAGAGGATCGAGCTGTTGGTTTTGTGCTGCTTGTTCATTCTTACCCTCTCCTTGTCTTTGAACGTAAGCTTCATTTCTATCTGCCATCTTTTCTTCTCGAGCTTGACGTTAGTTAGCTCTCCTTCGTTGTCTGACGGTTCTTTCGATCTCTGGGTCAAAGCTCTGCTCTAGATCTTCACTTTCGCTCATGCACTTGACTTACTTGGGTGAGCTTAAGTCCCAAGAAATTTTCCAACAAGTCGAAAAGGTCCTGCGTTCTCAATTAAAAAAGAAATCAATTCATAAAAAATTCAAATCCCCAGCAATGATGCCAAAAACTTGCTCGTTTGTTAACCGAGGTATAAATAATGCAAAAAAATACATACACAATCAATATCATGTGACGAAGTTTGTACATCTTAGATGATTGATATGCATGAAATTTGATTTACAACTATTGTCCACCTAGCGTTAAGCCCAAGTTATAAACTCAACGCGAGTAAGTAGTACTCGAGGTATTTTGAGGTCAAATCCTCATGGACTTGAGCTGACCACAATTGATTTCTTAATAACAATGTAAACACAGTGGAAATAAATAAATTAAGGTTTTGGTTACAAGAAAACTAACACTAAGTAATGAAACAACTGATAAAGATAACAGTGGATGAAAGCAAGGGTCTGGCTCTAGATTCCCTTAGTAAGCAGTGCTCTTAATTACAAAAGTTTGTTGGTCTTTTTATCCTTAGAAGCATGGGTTCCTACTTATCCTAACTCTTTCAAGAAGGACGTTAAGCGCATAATGTTGTCATATGTCTATGCTCAACACAATGTTTTAGTTTCCAACCCATTCTTACTTACAAGTGGTTATTTTATTTCTAAAACAACCTAGTAAGTTATGTTCACTCTTGTTTTCCTTGGACTTTCCACACACTATAACCCTTTCGGCATGAAAGCATGCTTTTACCTCTCTCAGTTGGCCAAACAAAGCTTGAAAATGGAAGAACTACTTACAGCCAAGAAAACTAAGGAAAAACAATCAACATTCTATTGAATATTAAGAATCTTGCATACTAAGTTCCTCTTAAGTCATCCCCTTTTAAGATTAGATACTCATGATATAAATGATAGAAAGATGAGAGAGTTGAAGTGATGAAAATGCCATTGAATTACTTTAAATGAAATTGTAGAGAGTTTGGTACAATGAAACTATTAATGCTAATCGTAAGCTCAAACTACAATCTTAAGCAAAATGGTCTAAAGACTAAAAACTAAAACAAGCTATAATCTACTAAAAAAATAAAGATTAAAAGTTGAAATATTCAGTCTTCAAGCTTCGAATGAAGTTTGCAATCAACTCGAGAAGTTGAGGTTGAAAAAGGAGATAAACTAAAGAAATAAACTCATGCGAAATAATCGAAGATTGGAGGAAGTGGAACCAACGGAACAGTCGAACCCCATCTTTAGCTTCAGTTGATGTATAAATAGATGTGTCTAGCCAATAAAGGATTGACACGTATGTAATGTTGAATTTGACCCATACCCGTTTGAACGCAAGTTGAAGTTGTGGTACAACCAAATTCAACCATGTTAGTTCCTCAAGTGAATGGTCCAATGAGCGCATGTCATGTCAAATCCTTGAGCCCCATCTCTGGTAATGATTAGTTGATGTGACTGTTTTTGGTCCCGTACTGAATCTGGTTCACGGACATCCTGCACTTCAGATTCTTTTAGGTGTTCGTCGCTTTACGCAGGTTCCTCATGTTCGGCAACTCATTCCTATAACATCAATATTCTTATCAAGACCTTTGGAATGGTTTTGAATCCTATGTTTTTATCTAATTCAACACATTTAAGAAGATGATGAATTTTTTTATTAAAAAGTCATAAAAAAAAACATAGTTTAACGCATGCTTCTTATTTCTCAGAGCAAGATAATCTACCTTTAAGGCTAAATAACTTGTATTTATACAAGTTATCAAACCTCTAAACTTAGATCATTGCTCATCCTCAAGTAATGCCTTATGCAGGATAAAAGATTTAGATCTCATCATGCTTTGTAAAGTTATTGCCTTCATAGGGTCAAGCTTGGAGTATACCTCAGCATCGCATATACTCTCACCTTTAGTTCTTTTATTTCAATCTCACCTATTTCTTCTTTCAACCTTCAGATAATCTATCTTAGCCTATATCTTTCTTTTAAAACTATTTCTTGCTTAAATCTTTTCAGCGCACTCACCTACTCTAGACTAAGCTCTTTATTGCCTTCTACTTGTATCTAGACTTTGGGGATTGGCATAGTGCAATTGATCCTTTCTTTCTTTCTTTCTTTTTCTTTTCTGAGATACCCTATTGGTTGTTTTACCTTCGTTTTGGCTTACCAATATTTTGTGATGAAGGTATCCAACTATGGGTAAGATCCAAATTGGGTTGCTAAACGCATACTCACCTTTTCATGCAAAGGCAAACGATGGGTGTCATGAATGCCCTTGGTTTACTCATGTTTGCATTCAAAGAGGAGTATTCTTTTCTTTTTCTTTTTCTTTTTGTTATGAAGTTTTCAAAACATAACTACATGAACTATTCAAAGGAATGGTTTTCTCTCCCTCCCCTCCTTCTCCTCAAACTTAAAA